>OV702294.1:257753498-267753498 GCA_916181665.1 Avena sativa | reverse complement strand
AAACCTGAACCCCCGTTAGGACACCTTTGCACAAGGGAGTGTAGGATCTCAGAGTTTAAGGTTGTGATTATATTTATATCTTAATCACTTTCCTGTAGTTACGGATGTTTGTAGGGGGTTTAATCACAAGTATGTATTAGTACAAGTAAGGTCGGTACATTAGCACAGGTTCACCCACACAACACTTACAACACCAAAGAAGAGTACTCAGTTATCTGAAGCGAAAGCACTTGACAGAATTCCCATGTGTCCTCGAGAAAGTTTGGTCTTTATAAGTATTTCCACCGTCTTGTCCTTTGCTAAGAAAGTATTGGGCCACTTGCTGCGTTTTTTCTTTATTACCTGCGCTTTGTTTTGTTGCTTTATGATAAAACACCTAAAAATCCGTTTGCTAAGTATTTATAGAGAGTTCTTGCTCCTTACCACTAGTCAACACCTTCTGCTCCTCGTTGGGATCAACACTCCTATTTATCGGAAGTACTACGATACACCCCCTATACTTGTGGGTCATCAAGACTATTTTCTGGCGCCGTTGCCGGGGTGTGAAGCGTTATTAAAGAGTGGAACTGGTAAAGGAAACTTCTACTATGAGTATTGCTTTATGTTACTGCTTGTTACTTTGTTTCCAATATGGATAACCCACTTGGTTTTCTGTTTGGGAAAACTACTACCACTGCTAGGGTAGTAGATGAACCACCACCTATTGAGATAGATCCTTTTAAGATACCTACAAGTATTGTTTGGGAATGGAACTGTCCATCCTGGTGATCACTTGCTTTTTATCCATGAATTATGCGGGTTGTTTAAGTGCGCAGGTATCACAACTGAACAGGTGAAGAAGAAGTTACTCTCTATATCCTTGAAAGGGAGAGCTGAAGAATGGACAATCCATGGAATGGGAGGAAATGGCATCTCTCTTTTATTCTAAATTTTATCCTCCCAGTGAGATTCATAAGGATAAAAATATGATATATAACTTTTGGCCTCGTGATGGAGAGAGTACAACTCAAGCTTGGGGGAGATTGAAGTTACTAATGCTTGAATGTCCTATTCATGAACTCTCTAACAATATTATTATCAATAACTTTTATGCTAGGCTTTCTCTTCATGATAAAGATTTACTAGATGCTTCTTGTGCTGGATCATTCACATGTATGAAGGAATAAGCTAAATGGGATCTCCTAGACCATATTAAAGAGAACACTGAAGCTTGGGAGAATGGCAAAGGAAGAAAGTCATGTATAAACTATGATTATGAATGCAATAAATCTTTTATGGGAACTGATGACTTCCGTGATATTACTAATGAGTTTGGTCTTGATTCCCAAAGTATTGGCAACTGTTTTAAGGCATTTGCCTCTTACATAGAAATTCCCAAGAAGAAGTGGAATAAGTACCATGCTCCTTATAAAGATGTTGTTAATCATGTTCCTACTAGAAGTACTAAAGTTTGTACTACTAATAATATTGTGCATGAACCTTATGTTGAGAAAATACCTTTCCTAGCTAAGGTAAAGGAGTATTCTATGATTGTTAGTGCAAATAACAAAGGTACAAATAAAACTGTGGAGCCTGATGAGCATTTGAATATTGAACCTGTGGTGGATATTGTGAAAGATCTTGACGCTAGAAATATAGAGGATGAGCACATTGTCTTCTGCGAAGATGCTTCTAATATTATCTCTCATCCTAGTAAAGCTAGAAAATCTAGTGTTCCTGTGCTTTCTGTTAAAATTGGTGATCATTGCTACTATGGTTTATGTGATATTGGTGCTAGTTCTAGTGTTATTCCTTATGAGATTTATAGGGAAATTATGCATGAAATTGGTCCTTGTGAGATTGAGGACAATGATTTGGTTATTCACCTTGATAATAAGGAAACCATTTGCCCTATTGGTATTGTAACAGATGTGGAGGTTCTTTGAGGTAACATTAAGTATCCTGCTGATTTTCTAGTGCTTAATTCTGCAGCTAGCAAAACTTTTCCTATCATTTTTGGTACACCCTTCTTGAGCACTTGTGGGGTTATTATAGACTATAAGAAGGAAAAGGTTTTTACTAAGTTTGATGGAGATTATTATGAGTTTAAATTTTCCAAATTTGCTAAAGCTCCTTGTGAAAATAGCTTGCCTAATGAAGATTTCAGGATGGAACAACTTGCTTCTATTGATCCAGTTTATGACCTTGGACCTCTTTTTAGTGATAGTAAGTATGCTCATTCTTATGATAAAGTGGTTCCCAGTGAAACTTATATTGTAAACATTATTAAAAGTGCTACTGAAAGTTATTATGAGAGAGGGAAACATGGTTTTATGCATATCAATGATGTTAAGTTTCCCCGTTTTATGTTGAAAGCTTTGAAGTTGCATCTGTCTTGTCTTCCCATGCTGGTGGATCAACAATTTGTTTTCTCATGATACCCCCATGCATAGGAAGTGGGTTAGAATCAAATGTGTTGGTTATTTGCTTATTGATGCTCTCTTTCACTTCAAATATATATCTCCTTTGTGAGCATCTTCGAAACTTTCTAGCCTAACTTAAAGGCATTAAAGAAAAGTACTTGTTGGGAGATAACCCAAGAGTTTTGTCGAGTCTTGGAAGTTATTACCTTATCCTTTTTGTTTTGGTTTTTGTGTCAAGTCCAACTACTTTTGTGAAGTAGAGGAGTTGTGAAAAGTGGTTGTCCAGGGACAGATTTTTGTGCTGCATTGTAAACATTCTTGAGAGAGCTCAGTACGTTGGATGAAGCTGAATTTTTGGGAGCTTGTTCTCCAAGTTGTTACACAATTTTCATTAGTTCTGCACTTTTTTATTTGATCAAGAGAAGGTTTTCAGAAAAATCAATCTTTACCTTCTGGTCTGTTTTGATAGATTTCTGTTATCATCTGCATTTGCCTCTTATAGAAGACTTTGTTTTGATAGATTTTAGTTGAAGTGTGGACCTAAAGGTTAATTGTTTTTGCTTACACTAATGTTTCCATTGAATTTTCTGTGAGACCTTATAGGGAAGGAAATTCCAGGAGAAGGAGAAAAGGAGTCTGAAGACTTCGTCTTTGAATAGTTAAAAGTGGTGAAAACAGAAGGTTCGTGAAACCCCAATATTTTTATATTTTGATGTTTTTAATACATAAGGGAATTTATGAGACGGAATAGAAGATAAAACAGAGTCCGGGGTGGACAAACCCACCCTAGGCGCGGGCCCTAGCCTGGTCGCGCCTGGAGGGGGTGTGCCTCCCCCGAACTCCGTCTCCGCCTCGTTTCTGTGTCAGAACCTTCCTTATGCTTTAAAACTTCATAATATATAACCCCCAGGTCCCCCAAGGTTTGTGCATCTGTTATCGTCGTGTTTTCATTTTGATCTGTTTCTGTCAGGAAAACTTCTCAAGTTTAGAGCACCATGGTCTTCGCCAACGATAAAGGCAAGAAGCCCGTGGAGGAGATAAAGTTGGAAGAACAAACTTCCACAGGGGAAAGGGCAAGGAAACCTACTTTGGTAGGATCAATTAACACTGAGGATGCTTTTTCTAGTAACATGTAGGGAATAATAGCCTTCAGTCCAGACTTCAGATACTGCCCCGAAGCAGCAGAAGCCCTTCTAACCACTGACGAGTTTTGTGATAAGTACCGTGCTTTGAGGATGAAGGTGGATATGCTTCAAGAGGAGAATAAAAGACTTCGTCAGATGATGGAGGATTTTTATGGCCCTTGGCAAGAGAACACCACGACCGAAGGAGTAATTCATCATCAGGTTTGGCATCCCCTTGGCTTTTTCCAAGCTTCGGGGGAGTGCCGCGGTATCACCACCATTATCTTTTATCTTTTACCTTTTTAGTGGATTCATATCTTTGGTAGAGAAGTTATCTTATAGGTTGGTTTGCATGTGGAAGTATCTCTCTTTAGTTGATTATCTATGTATCCCTTGGTGTGAGTTCCTTTATGGAATATTAATGAGAAGCTTCAAATTTTACTTTTTGCACTTCTTATTTTTAGTTTGCAATCTCTATTATATGATGGATCTTGTTGACCAGTATTGGCATCACTTTGGGAGCATCAAGTGGATCTAAATTTGTTTTGGCAAACCGAGTTCTAGTCAGTAGCAATACTTTTTGAGGTTTGAAAGAAAAAGAGACAAGCTTACAGGTATTTTGTATCATTTATTTTCTTTCTTGTTGGCTCATAAGCTTAGTATTATTAAGATCTTTTGTGTCTTCAAGGAAGATTGCATGTTTGGCTTTATTACTTGTATGTTTGTGTGTTTCTGTCACCTCTCTTGCTTGCTACCCAGCCTTGCTAGCCAAAAACCTGTTTTGAGAAGGCGTACTTCTCATGTTTCCAATCCCTTTGAACCAAAACCTTTGCCACTTGTGTCCACCATATCTACCTAGTAGCTTTTGCTATTCCAAGCAAATTCTCAAGCTTCATCTACCTTTCGAATTAAAAAGTATTTTGTTATGTGAAAACTAGTTAGTAAAGCTCTCATGGACTTGATGGCACACCTTATTTTCTTGCCCCTAATAGACTTGAACCATTGTGTCATCGAAGTTGTATATGCTTGCATATATACGTTGGAATTAGCAGAACCGTGCTGTCACAGGGAACGTTTTCAACATTTCACCTATACTTTGTACACAGTTGATATCGTGCTCTTTTGTCTATGGATGTCAATGGTGTGAAATAAAGAGGGAACTTGTAAGTCCATGGAGTCTGTATTTTGTGTTAGAGAAATGCGTGGGCCGCTAGCCTAAGCATGCCTAATCATGGTGGAAACTTGAAGCATCACCATAGTGAGCTATCTATGAAGCATCCTCAATAAAAAGCTATGCACATAGTGAATAAAAAGATCACTGAGATGATCATTGTCTGCTTGCCTTGTCATTTTGGATATGGGATAGCTCCTATACCATGTGCAAGGGTGATGCTACACTCAACAGGAAGGAAGAGTGCTTCGTTGAAAACCCCAAGAGCAAGGTATGAGGAGTACAACAGCAAGATTTCCCTCAGTAGAAATCGAGGTTATCGAACCAGAAGGAGGAAGGAAATGTCACACAGGTGTTGGAAGCAACGTGGAGACCTGCACAACACAAACTCAAGACTCTGTCCCAACGAATCAGTGAGGTTGTCAAGCTCACCGGTTTGCTATAACAAAGGATTAAACTTATGGTGTGGAAGGTAATGGTTTGAAGCAAGTAAATAAGTAACAGTGGACGATGTATCAATGGTAAAGATTGGACCGGGGTACATAGTTCACTAGAGGTGCTCTCCTTAGATAAACAACATGGCATGAAGGGTAAACAAATTACAGCGGGGCAATTGATAGGAACTGAGCAAGGCATAACAATGCAATTACTAGCCAGAAAGATCCTATGAGGTTGATTGGGCAATACAACAATATACATAGACCGTAATCCAACTGCATCTATGACTAGAAGTCCACCTTCATGTTATCATCCGAACCCCCTCCAGTATTAAGTTGCAAGCAACAGACAACTGCTTTAAGCATAGTGTGTAAGGTAAACAGTCCACATGTTCCATGAACAAGAGACCTTTGTTTTCTCCCTAGTAGCAACAACACATCTACAACCGAAGAGATTATTGTCACTTCCCTTGGAAACTAGAGGCATGAACCCACTATTGAGCATAAATACTCCCTCTTGGAGTCACTAGCAACTACTTGGCCAAGATAACCACTAGAAACAGAGAGCATGCAAGATCACAAACAACACAGACATGATAGAATCATAAAGATAGAACCATTAATCAAACTAACATAATAATGTCAATATCCATCGGATCCCCGCAAACAGAGCATGCATGATTACAAATAGATTAGATCTTGATCATGAACAGAGCTCACAAGATCTATGCATGAAAGCACAAAGGAGGAGATACAACCATCTAGCTACTACATGGACCCATAGTTCAATGTGCAACTACTCACGAATCATACCGGAGAGAAGGCCTCCGAGATGATCTCCCCTCCGGCAGGGTGCCGGGAAGATCTTCAGATCCCCCGATCTAGGGACGATGGTGGATGCGGCTACAGATGGTTTCGTGGATTTCTGATCGGGTACTGAGAGTTTTTGTATCCGGGGCTTCTTATAGGCGAAGGGGGAGACCTAGGTGGCCGCCAGGGCGGGCAAACACTACCCAGGCGCAGGGTAGGGCCCACCCGCGACTAGGGTGGGTCTGGCCCCCCTGGCCAGCCTCCTCGTCTCTCCTCTGGACTTCTTGTTCCCCACGGAAAGTTATTGACTTTGACGTTTGTCCCGTCCAATTCCGAGAATATTTCTTTACTAACTTTTTTGAAACCAAAAACAGCAGAAAACAGGCATCTGGCACTGTTGCAACTTGTTAATAGGTTAGTACCAGAAAACATGTAAAAAGCACCCCAAAGTGTAGACAAATAAAGCAAAGTAGATACTAAACAAGCATGGAGCATCAAAAATTATAGATACGTTTCCAACGTATCAGCATCCCCAAGCTTAACTCCTGCTCGTCCTCGAGTAGGTAAGTGATAAAGGAATAATTTTTGAGGTGACATGCACCCTCACAATAAAGATCCAACCATTTGCAAGCATTGAAAACTGGGATCAAGGAACTCTAAACATGTGCATGAAATATGGAGTTCTAACAATAGGACATAGTAATTATGCACGCAACATGGCAATCTACAAACAAAGATCATGAATAATATGCATTGAAAAACGTTTGTTTGTTTCACATGCAGAAAACATAGCATAGTGGCAATCAACTTGTCCCTCATAGAGCAACAATATAATGCATAGGACACCTGCAAAGTTCACAAGGGTGACTAGAAACAGATAGCACATGAACAAGAAATATCACAATATGCATCAATTAGTAAGCTTTGGAACATTGCGCATAGAATGACAACTATGCTCTCTTAATGGTTCCTAAAGGTAGAAGGTGGAGACTTAATAATGATGGAAGAAAGGCCTTTTTGTAAAGGAAGCAGGGATTACAAGTTTCAAAAAGAGCTTCCAAAAATTATGGTACTTATTAGCTTTCAGCCCTCATTGCCCCTATCATAAGCATCTTGAAGTGGTTAAGGTTAAAGTGGCAAAGCTGGAGTATATGCTTGAAAAAGTATAAGTTGGCAATCTCAAGTCCCTTGACTATGAGGGCTACACCTCATGGATACTCAACTTAGGGCCCAGGCAAGTTCTTGTCACTAAGTATTTGCATATCATTGAGAATCGCCAATGGGGTATGCCTTGCATATGGTACAGGAGCTTTCCCATAACCAAAATGACAAGGCAAGAAGACAATGAGCATCTCAGCAATCTTTTTATTTACCATATGCATAGCTTTTTATTGATGATGCTTCATAGATAGCTCACTATGGTGATGCTGCAAATTTCCACCATGATTATGCATGGCTTAGGCTAGCGGCCCAGGCGTTTCTCTAACACAGAATACAAACTCCATGGACTTATAAGTTCCCACTTCATTTCACACCGGTAACATCCATAGACAAAAGAGAATGATATCAATGGAGTACAAAAAGTACAAGTGCAATGTTGAAAACGTTCCCCGTGACAGCACGGTTCTGCTAATCCCAACTTATAAGTGCAAGCATATACAACAAATTTTCCTCAATGGTTCAAGTTTATTAGGGGCAAAGAATATAAAGTGTGCCATCAAGTTTGTGAGGGATTTAATAACTAAGTTTTCACATAACAAAATAGTTTTTAATTGGAAGATAGTTGAAAACAAGAATATACTTGGAATCGTGTAACACACCATACATAGGAGTTTATAGTGGACACTTTGGAATAACTTGGTTTCTTGGGAGTTGGAAGCATGAGTATAACTTACTCATACAAGTGGAGGCCAGCAAAAGACTGGGAGCAACCAACTAAGAGAGCAATAATGGCCAAAATTATGCAATGCAACAAAGGAAACTAATTAAAGCAAAGAGTGGTACTACAAGTCAAGGACTAAATGATCATAGAGGCTAATGGTGACTTGTCATAGTAATAACATGGTGTAAGCATGTGCCAAGTCAACCCAAGCAAAACATCAAAGGAGAATACCACAATACTATGCTTTTGCATGCTAAAACAACGCATAATTTATTCAAGGCACACTAAGCAATACCAATTGTTTGGAACAAGACATGCTACAGCAATAATCACTAATCATAATGCTAAAACAACACCTAGAATGTCATGCTAAAGTCTAAGTCACAGTCAATGCAAGCTCCTCTTGCACTTCAAGCAAGAACTTACTACTCCTTTCCAAACACCAAGCAAACTTATTTGCAAAACAACACAGCGAGAACGGGGGTCCAAACTAATAAAGAAAACTAAACAAACTAATAAAATCAAACAAAAACTAAGATGCTCCAAGAACAACACAACTGTGCATGAAATAATAAAATTGAAGTGTCAAGACAGACCTGAGCTTTTTATTGATGAAGAAGGGGATGCCTTGGGCATCCTCAAGCTTTGATGCTTGTACCTATTGGATATTTCTTGGGGTGACACCATGGTGGCATCCCCAATCTTGAGCTTTTGTCCATTCTTCATCTCATTGCATCATTCTCTCTCTACACCTGAAATTTTTCCTTCATACAAAACTTCACACGATCTTCATTAGCAACATTATCTTATTCAAAAGATATTAGACCGCTGGCAAAGCTTTGGAACAGCAAGGCTTTTCACTAAAAACACAAGCTACTGAAGTAACTCTTTCAAATAAACTCAATTTACCTGAAGAGAGCTCAAAAGGGAATCAATAAGAAGCAAATGCAAATAATGGCAGAAATCTGTCAAAACAGACCAGCAGGTAGAAACCAATTTTTTCGAACATCTTCTGTTGCTCAAATAAAAAAGTGTTGAACTAACAAAAGTTAGCCAACATACTGCGGGATTTATGATTAAATTTTGAGCTCAATCCGAGTTACAGATCCTCCTCACGAATATTTTGGTGGAGGACAGAAATCTGTTTCGGGACAGCAACTCCCCAAATCTTACTTCCCTCTCATTAGAGGTCATTCTTGGCACAAAAAGCAAACAAAAAGGATACGGAGAGGTTATTACAGTAGTAATAACTTCCAAGACTCAAGGAAATTCTTGGGTTATCTTCCAACAAGTACTTTTCTTTAACGCCTTTAAGTTAGGCACAAGAATCAAGAAGAATCAAGTATTTTCAAATGAAGAAGCATTGACATCAAATCTTGCTTTAAAAGGAGGAGCAAAAAGAAACTTCTATCTCCTTATAGGGAAGTGTTAAATACCTTTCTTGAATGGAAATTGATATTTGATGGTGCCTTCTTTCATATCAATGATGGCACCAACTGTTCTAAGAAAAGGTCTTCCCAAAGTAATAGGACAAGAAGCATTGTATTCAACATCCAAAATATAGAAATCAACAGAGACGTAAGCATTGTTAACCATAATGAGAACATCATTAATACTCCCCATGAGTTTCTTCTTAGCATTATCATTGAGTGGGACATTATAAAAACAATCTTCTAATGGTGGTAAATCAAGCATTTTCATAAATCTTCCTAGGAATAATAGAGATACTAGAACCAAGATCACATGAAGCTTTGAGATCAAAGTCATTCACTTCCATATTAATAATGGGTTCCCAACTATCTTCTAATTTCCTAGGAATAGAAGCTTTGTGTTTTAGCTTCTCTTCCTTAATCTTAACAAGAGCATCTGTAATGTGTTTGGTAAAGGCAACATGCATATCACTAGCATCAGGACTTCTAGCAAGATTTTGTAGGAACATAATCACTTCAGAAATATTGCAACCATCAATATCAAAATCAAACTTAGCATCACTAGTAGTAGGATCAATAGGCTTAGGCATAGTAGGAGGAGGAATAGGGGCTACTTGTGGTTTAGTGGTGATAGTGCACACACTATTGTTTCTATCAATTTCAGCTTCCCTTTCCCACCTAGCATGAAGTTGAGCTAATAGCCTAACATTTTCATCAATAGTAACTTGTATGGCATGAGGAGTAGCAAAGGTGTTTTCCATAGTTTCAGGTTTAGCAGCCATTTTATTAACTAAGGAAGTTTGAGCTTCAGACAAAGAGGATATATGTTTCTCAATAGTTAAAAGCCTTTCTTCTATAGTCTTAATGAAAGTGGTTTGTTTACTAATAAAGTCCTTGAGCATGACTTCAAGTTCAGAGGGGCCACTTCTACATTATTGTAGGAGATTCCATAGGAATTTCCATTATTAGGAGGATAAGGCCTATAATTATTGTTGCTACCAAAATTATTCCTATAGGCATTGTTGTTGAAATTGTTGTTTCTAATGAAGTTCACATCAACTTGCTCTTCTTGAGCAACCAAAGAGGCTAAGGGAACACTATTAGGATCTAGAGGAGCTTTGCCATTAACAAGCATAGCCATAATAACATCAATCTTTTCACTCAAAGAGGAAGTTTCCTCAACAGAATTTACCTTCTTACCATGTGGAGCTCTCTCAACATGCCATTCAGAGTAGTTAACAATCATATTATCAAGGCGCCTTGTTGCAGCACCCAAGGTGAGTCCCATAAAAGTACCTCCAGCAGCAGAATCCAACAGGTTTCTTGAGGAGAAGTTCAAACCTGCATAAAAAGTTTGGATAATCATTCAAGCAGTGAGTCCATGAGTAGGGCAATTTTTAACCAAAGATTTCATTCTTTCCCAAGCAGGAGCAACATGTTCACTATCAAGCTGTTTAAATTTCATAATATCACTTCTCATAGCAATAATCTTAGTAGGAGGGTAGTACTTTCCAATAAAAGCATCTTTGCCCTTAGTCCAAGAATCAATACTATTTTTAGGCAAAGATAGCAACCATTCTTTAGCTTTTCCCCTCAAGGAGAAAGGAAAAAGCCTGAGCTTAATAATATCTCCATCTACATCCTTATACTTTTGCATCTCACAAAGTTCAGCAAAGCTATTAAGATGGACAGCAGGATCATAAGAACCAGCACCAGAAAATTGCTCTCTCATCACAAGATTCAACAAAGCAGGCTTAATTTCATAAAAAGTAGCATCAGGAGAAGGTGGAGCAATAGGTGTGCTTAGGAAATCATTGTTGTTTGTGCTAGTGAAGTCACACAACTTGGTGATCTCAGCAGATTTCATTTTGGCAAAGGTGGGAAAGCCAAAAACAGCAGCAGCGGCTAGAGCAGGAACTAATTTTTTGTGTTTTTGAATAAACAAAGCAAACCAATCTAGACTAATTTTTTTTTGGGTTTTTTGAAAAGAGGCAAACAAAACCAAGCAAAAGAAACAAAGCAAACTAAAAACAAAGTAAAGAGAAAGGAAGTGAAGGACTCCCCTAGTGAAGATGTCCTTAGCCTCCCCGGCAACAGCACCAGAAATTACTTGATGCTACACTCAACAGGAAGGAAGAGTGCTTCGTTGGAAATCCCAAGAGCAAGGTATGAAGAGTACAGCAGCAAGATTTCCCTCAGTAGAAACCAAGGTTATCGAACCAGAAGGAGGAAGGAAATGTCAAACATGTGTTGGAAGCAACGTGGAGACCTGCACAACACAAACTCAAGACTCTGTCCCAACGAATCAGGGAGGTTGTCAAGCTCACCGGTTTGCTGTAACAAAGGATTAAACATATGGTGTGGAAGGTAATGGTTTGAAGCAAGTAAACAAGTAAAAGTGGAAGATGTATCAATGGTAAAGATTGGACCAGGGTCCATAGTTCACTAGAGGTGCTCTCCTTAGATAAACAACATGGCATGAAGGGTAAACAAATTACAGCAGGGCAATTGACAGGAACTGAGCAAGGCATAACAATGCAATTACTAGCCAAAAAGATGCTATGAGGTTGATTGGGCAATACAACAATATACATAGACCGTAATCCAACTGCATCTATGACTAGAAGTCCACCTTCATGTTATCATCCGAACCCCCTCCAATATTAAGTTGCAAGCAACAGACAACTTCTTTAAGCAAAGTGTGTAAGGTAAACAGTCCACATGTTCCATGAACAAGAGACCATTGTTTTCTCCCTAGTAGCAACAACACATCTACAACCGAAGAGATTATTGTCACTTCCCTTGGAAACTAGAGGCATGAACCCACTATTGAGCATAAATACTCCCTCTTGGAGTCACTAGCAACTACTTGGCCAAGATAACCAATAGCAACGGAGAGCATGCAAGATCAGAAACAACACAGACATGATAGAATCATAAAGATAGAACCATTAATCAAACTAACATAATAATCTCAATATCCATCGGATCCCCGCAAACACAACATGCATGATTACAAATAGATTAGATCTTGATCATGAACGGAGCTCACAAGATCTATACATGAAAGCACAAAGGAGGAGATACAACCATCTAGCTACTACATGGACCCATAGTCCAAGGTGGAACTACTCACGAATCATACCGGAGAGAAGTCCTCCGGGATGATCTCCCCTCCGGCAGGGTGCCGGGAAGATCTTCAGATCCCCCTGATCTAGGAACAATGGTGGAGGCGCCTACAGACGGTTTCGTGGATTTCTGATCGGGTACTGAGAGTTTCTGTATCAAGGGCTTCTTATAGGTGAAGGGGGAGACCGAGGCGGCCGCCAGGGCGGGCAAACCCTACCTAGGCGCGGGGTAGGGCCCACCCGCACCTAGGGTGGGTCTGGCCCCCCTGGCCGGCCTCCTCGTCTCTCCTCTGGACTTCTTGTTCTCCATGGAAAGTTATTGACTTTGACGTTTGTCCCGTCCAATTCCGATAATATTTCTTTACTAACTTTTCTGAAACCAAAAACAGCAGAAAACATGCATCTGGCACTGTTGCAACTTGTTAATAGGTTAGGACCAGAATACATGTAAAAAGCACCC
This sequence comes from Avena sativa, assembly GCA_916181665.1. Classification (NCBI taxonomy): domain Eukaryota; kingdom Viridiplantae; phylum Streptophyta; class Magnoliopsida; order Poales; family Poaceae; genus Avena; species Avena sativa. The sequence goes on along the minus strand of OV702294.1, from coordinate 267,740,654 downwards.
CAAAGTGTAGACAAGTAAAGCAAAGTAGATATTAAACAAGCATGGAGCATCAAAAATTATAGATACATTTCCAACGTATCAATGGGGTACCCCATTGGCGGTTCTCTATGATACGCATGTACTTACAATGACAAGAACTTACCAGTAACTGAAGTTGAGTAGCATGAGGAGTGGCCTTCATATTAAAGGGACATGAGATTGCCAACTTATATTTCATCAAGCATATACTCCATCTTTGTGCACTTTAACCTTAATCATCTCAAGATTCCTATGATAGGGGCAATGAGGTCTGAAAGCTAGTAAGTACCATAATCTTTTGGAAGCTCTTTATGACTTGTAATCCCTGCTTCCCTCTATGAAGGGACCTTTCACCTACTTTCCAAGTTGAGTCAGTAAACCTACTTCCTCTCTATCTCCAGCAAGCATTTGAGTTGTTGTGTTGCAAGCATTCATATGGTGATTTATTAAATCATGTTCTTTATCTTCCTTGTTTGCACAAAACTCTTATCTATTGAATATTACTTTGAAAGACTTCATTGAAAAACCTTTTTTAGCAAAGAGTGCTCCTGTTATAGAACTTCTACAAAAAGCTTTCTATGAAACTGTTTGCCAGCTGTTCTCTGACTAGGAACAAGAGTTTGCCAATTCCAATTATGATTTATCTTTACGCCTCTCTATTGTGACTCCTCTATTTGTTGCAAGCTAAGTTATATAATGGTGATTTGCTTTCTTCTATGAGTTGTGTAATGGTAAGTGTGATGCTTATTGTTCAAATTTTTTTGTCGACACTTCACTCCATAAACCCGTGGACATGTTTACTGAGCTCAGTTTTTGCTTGGGGACAAGCGAAATTATAAGCTTGGGGGGAGTTGATACGTCCAATTTGCATCACCATTCTATATCATAATTTGCCTCTATTCATTGATATATGTCTTATTATGAGGTATTACTTATGTCTTTTCCACTGTTTTTGCATGTTCGATGATTCTTGGAGGATGGACTGTCAGAGTCTGGATTCTGATGGAAAAGGAGGTGTTTTGATGCAATTTCACGAAGACCATAAAAATACTAGAAAAATATGGGAAAACTATATTTTCCCGAAAGACTGAGGAAGCCAGAAGGGGAGGCGAAGAAGGGCCACAGGGGGCCCACACCCCCCGAGGCGTGGGCCCACTTGCATCGCTCCTAGGGCAGGTGTGGCCCACCTGCTCGGCCTCCGACTCCGCCCTCTCGCCTATATCTTCCCTACGGAACCCTAATACTAGGGGGCAACCATAGATAGATTTCCGCCGCCTCTGCGGGGCAGAAAACACCGAGAGGGAAAGATCTCTCCGATAGATAGATTTCTGCCAGGGAAATTCCTTCCCGGAGAGGGGAGATCATCACCATCAACACCATCATCAAGCTAGGCTTCATCGGGATCATCATCATCCACACCATCATCTCCACCAGCACCATCATTACCACTCCATCCCGTTGTATAGTTTACGTTCATATTGTTATCCATTATCATGTCATCTTTGATCTTGATCCATATGATGCCTCGTGAGTAGTTCGTTTAGTTCTTGAGGACATGGGAGAAGTCATGTTGTTATTAGTGGATTTGTGTTGAGTTATTATTCAATGGTTTAGTATTTAAGTTGTGGTGCTATTCTTCTAGTGGTGTCATGTGAACGTCGACAACATGATACTTCACAATATATGGGCCTAGGGGAATGCATTGTGTATTTGGCTACTAATTGTGGGGTTGCCGGAGTGATAGAAACCTGAACCCCCTTTCGGAAACCTTTGCACAAGGGAGCGTAGGATCTCAGAGTTTAAGGCTGTGGTTATATTTATATCTTAATTACTTTCCTGTAGTTACGGATGTTTGCAGGGGGTTTAATCACAAGTATGTATTAGTCCAAGTAAGGTCGGTACATTAGCACAGATTCACCCAAACAACACTTACAACACCATAGAAGTGTACTCAGCTATATGAAGCGAAAGCACTTGACAGAATTCTCATGTGTCCTCGAGAACGTTTGGTCTTTATAAGTATTTCTACCGACTTGTCCTTTGCTAAGAAAGGATTGGGCCACTTGCTGCATTTGTTCTTTATTACCTGCACTTTGTTTTGTTGCTTTATCAGAAAACACCTAAAAATCCGTTTTCTAAGTATTTACAGAGAGTTCCTGCTCCTTACCACTAGTCAACACCTTCTGCTCCTCGTTGGGATCGACACTCCTATTTATAGAAAGTACTACAATACACCCCCTATACTTGTATGTCATCACTTCACCAATTGAAGAGGGAACTAATGATAATGATCATGAAACTCCAAAAGAGAGTACTAGCAAACCTCGCAGGTCTAGCTAGACGCGTGCAGCTCCCGAGCTATACGGAAACCCTGTTATGAATTTCATGGTTAATGAAATTGATGACTCTGCTACGTATGAAGAAGCGATGATGAGCCCGGATTCCAACAATTGGTTAGAAGCCATGAAATCCGAGATGGAATCCATGTACGAAAAACAAGTTTGGAACTTGGTGGACTTACCTCACGACCGAAAGGCCGTGGAGAATAAATGGATTTTCAAAAGGAAAACTGATGCTGATGGTAATGTGATCGTCTATAAAGCTCGACTTGTCGCAAAGGGGTTTCTAGAAATTCAAGGAGTTGACTACAATGAGACATTCTCTCCCGTAGCGATGCTAAAGTCAGTTAGGATTATGTTGGAAATTGCTACATATTTCGATTATGAGATATGGCAGATGGATGTCAAAACTGCATTCCTCAATAGCAATATTGAAGAAGAGTTGTATATGATATAACCAAAGGGTTTTGTCGATCCTAAGGATGCTGACAAGGTATGCAAGCTTCGGCGATCCATCTATGGACTGAAGGAAGCATCCCGGAGTTGGAATCTCCGCTTTGATGAGGTGATCAAAGAGTTTGGATTTGTCCAAACTTATGGAGAGGCTTGTAGTTACAAGAAAGTGAGTGGGAGCAATGTGGCATTTCTGATATTATCTGTGGATGACATATTATTGATCGGAAATGATATTGATCTTTTAAACAATGTTAAAAGTTAGCTAAACAGCAAATTTTCAATGAAGGACCTAGGTGAAGCGTCATACATATTAGGCATAAAGATCTATAGAGATAGATCTAGGCGACTAATACGGCTATTGCAAAGTACATACCTTGATAAGATTTTATAGAAGTTTAAAATGGAATAAAGTAAGAAGGGGTTCTTACCTATGTTGCAAGGCAAGACATTGAGTAAGACTCAAAGTCCGGCTAGGCGGAAGAAAGAGAGATAATGGACAAAGTCCCCTATGCTTCAGCCATAGGCTCTATAATGTACGACATTCTATGTATAAGACCGGATGTGGCACATGCTATTAGTTTGACTAGTAGGTACCAATCGGATCCAGGTTCAGAACACTAGATAGCGGTCAAGAATATCCTTAAGTACTTGCGAAGAACTAAGGATATGTTTCTTGTGTATGGAGGTGAAGAAGAGCTCGTCGCTAATTGTTATATCGATGCAAGCTTTGACACCGATCCGGATGACTCTAAGTCTCAATCCGGATACATATTTCTCATGAATGGCGAAGCGGTTAGTTGGAGGAGTTCCAAACAACCTGTGGTGGCGAGATCAACAACGGAGGCCGAATATGTTGCTGCTTCGGAAGCGGCTCAGGAAGCGGTTTGGATGAAGGAGTTCATATCCGAACTAGGTGTGGTTGCGAGTGCGTTGGACCCAATGGTGATCTATTGTGACAACAATGGTGCAATAGCCAATGCCAAAGAACCAATGTCTCACAAGAATTCCAATCATATTAAGCGCCGATTTCACTCCACCTGCGAGCATGTCAAGGATGGAGATATAAAGATTTGTAAAGTACACATGGATCTCAATGTTGCAGATCCGTTGACTAAAACTCTCCCTAGAGCAAAAGATGATCAACACCAGAACTCCATGGGTGTTACATTTATCACTATGTAACTAGATTATTGTCTCTAGTGCAAGTGGGAGACTGAAGGGAATATGCCCAGAGAGGCAATAATAAAATGGTTATTATGTATATTCCAAGTATATGATAGATGTTTATTTTGCAAGATATAATTGTATTAATACGGAAATGTTAATACATGTGTGTTTAATAAACAAACAGAAAGTTCCTAGTTATGCCTCTCTCATAAACTAGCTCGTTGATTAACAAGATGATCAAGATTTCCTGATCATGGACATTGGATGTTGTTAATAATGAGGTCACAACATTAGTGTAATGGTGTGATGAACATTCAGCCGAAGTATAGCATTACGATCAAAGTCATTGAGTTTATATTGCTATAACAACATACGAAATGATCCTAATCCTTAGACCATGAGATCATATCAATCACTAACACCGGAAGAGTATCTTGATAACATCAAACGTCACACCATAACATGGTGATTATAAAGATGGGTTCAGTACTACTAAACTGTTATGTTGAGGCCCATGGATTGATAGTGGAATTTGTTCATCCCGATGAGGGATAGATATGCTCTAGGCCCTCTCGGTGATATCACATTGGTTAGCTTGCAAGCAAGTGATTTAATCACTAGAATGTTATATCATGGGAACAAGAAAAGAGTACATGTCGGTAACAAGATCAAACTAGGTATGGATATACCGATGATCGAATCTCGGACATGTAATATATCGTGAAACAAAAGGATTAAGATACTAGCGTAAAAGGTTCTCGCGATCACAAGAAAGTCATCGCTGAATGTGTGGGAGTCAGTATGGATCTCCAGGTTCCGCTTCTGATTATTGATCTGAGAGGGGTATCGGTCATGTCCGTATTAATCGCGAACCATAGGGTGACACACTTAAGAGACACCGATATCCATTTGGATCAAAAGTTCCATGCCGAAAAGAATAACAAGCGCAGGAATTTATTTCACTAGATACCGAAACGGGTTTTCGGGTGAGATTGCAGAAAGTGATTTTCCATGTGAAATGAAATACTAGCAAGGGATTATATGTGAATGTTTTACATTAAAGTAATTGACAAAATTCTGAATAAATAAAAGGAGTTTTATTTAATGAGAGTTTGCATTAAATTTGGTGGAAATTTAATGGGAATTTGAGTGGGTTTTTGAGTGGAGGGAATTGAAAGACATTTGTGTGAGTGGAGTGTCCACCCACATGAATGAAGGAGGGGAGGGGGCACCCCCATGGCCGGTGGCCACCCCCTTGGGTGCCCTCCCTCCTCCTATAAAAGGAGCCCCCTCTCCTCTCTCTCACTCACACCTCCTCGTGAAGGATCTCTCTCCCCCTCTAATATTTATCCCCATGGTCTCAGACTAGCGAGATACATGTTCCTGGTGGCTATTCGGCAAGAAAGAGTTGTGCTTTCGCTGCATCGCTGGAGCAAGGAGGCAGAGGTTTCTCGGTGCCTCGGACGTGTGTGCGAGCACAGACGCGCCGCTGATTTGCGGCGCTAGGACTTCCTCTCGATCTTGAGATCAGCAAGAGATCGTCTACATCAACCACGAGTTCAACCTCGTTAAGCTTTATCAGTCTTCAAGGGTATGTTCTCTACTGATGTACATCCTCCCATTGATTGTATATAGTAGTTTGATCTTGGTACATAGTTGTTCCCATCGTAGGGAAATTTTTGTTTTCTATGTTGCGAACGCTACAGTACTCGTTACTTTTTGGATGCTGTAATGATATTCGTCGGTTATGCTCACGACTAACTGATTATGTGACGTGAATTGCAGGCATAATGGGGATTCTCGAACCATACATCCGGGGCGCCGCAGCTGAAGTATATTGCCGCCAATTCTTCAATACTCTTATCTTCTTTTACTTCAACTTTCTTCTCATATGGAAATTTTGTAAATTGGCTACAATTAACTTCTAGGACTTCTTCTCTAATCTGTAAGGACAAGACTTGTTTCTTGTTATCAATATTAGCATTCATAGAGCTATAAAAATAGTTACCAAAAATTACTAGGCACGAGGAATTCAAAGGAATATCAATAATATAGAATTTAACCGGGTACACTAATGCTCCTACAGAGATGCAGGTGTCACGAAGAATACCATGAGACCGCTGCAGAGTTCTATCAGAAATCATAAAATTAACTTTGGACGATTCAAGATCCGGTTCATCAAGATGACACCGTAGTTCTTCATAGATAAAGTGTGGCATAATGTTTACATAAGAGTTTAAATCACAAAACCCAACATTAGTAACTTCTCCTAAACAAAAGATAATTTTCTATTAGCTTTTATTCTTACCATCAGACTTACCTCTAATTATATCATAAGATTCTCTACTCACCATTATTACCTATTTTTTAGATATCTCGGGTTCTACAAGTTCTTTTACTATAGTAATGTTCTTCTTGATGGTACCCAGATTCTTGGTTAACTTACCTATCCTTTAGTTTCCTTCACCCTTATCTTCTATTTTTTTGTTGAGAATAGTTTTATTCACAACTATCAGCTTCTTTTGCATCAGTGAGTATTTGTTTTCGAGGCCATCTATAGAGTGTTTTAACATACCAGGTGACATGGATATACCCTACAGCTGCATAACATTGGCATACCTGGTCCAGCCCAGGGAAGGACCACGTGAAGACTTGCAGCCCAAGGATATTTCGGGCGGCCCAAGCCCAATGCAAGTTCGGCTCCTTGGAGGACAAGTCTAGTTGTAGATAGAATTTCAAAGGGTTCAACCCTAATCTGTAACCGACTTGACCTATCCCCGGGACCTGGCCTATCTATATAAAGGCCAGGAGGGCACGGCGAGAAGGACCAACTCACCCCATGCACACACCTCACACCAGATTGCATATGCACACCCCCTGTAACCTTCGGTTCTGCCATAATCAAGAACAGACAAGCAGGGGTAGGGTTTTCCCTCTAGGGCCCTAAACCTGGGTAAACCTGGTGTCCTTGTGTTGCTTGCCTGTTAACCGTCTCACGACTTCCAGCATCTCCATCTTCTGCAAAACCCAAGTCCATAACCCAAGTTTGACTAGTAGGTACCAATGGGCATTGACGAGTCGAACCCTCATCAATTGGCGCCGTCTGTGGGAAGCGGGGATGCTGATTGTGTGGTCGTGATGGTCCCATCTAGAGCGATCTACGATACCTCGACGACGTAGAATCACCTTCTCTTCGGCGCTTTCGACTTCACCGCACACTCGCCAGCCACCCGCAAAGATTTCGAGTCCGTAGGCGACAGAATCGAGATGCTATTCCGGATCTTCTGCTTCTAGGTGGGGCAGACCGGCACCCTCCGCCTCCTAGAGTGGGTGCCACTTTCATCAATCAGGCCCGCTTTGTGTGTCCCACCCATCAACGCTCTGTGCACGTCGTCCCTGACAGACGATTCGGATGACAGCAACAGCCACAACTCCGATCTGTGTGATCCCCCTTTGGATGAAGGGAACCTACATAATGTTCCTACTCCTTTGGAACCTTCCTACTCCTTTGGAACCTTAAAATGCTCAGCATAGGTTTTAACAATTTGTACAATCATACGAGGGTCAAGGTTAAAATTTCCAAGGAGATTTTCTACTTTGCCTGAAGCTAGAAAGTTTTTTAGACAATTATACTCTATAGGATTTTATTCATTTAGCACAGATTCACGGTGAGCATTTTCTATCCTATGCATTGTATCTAGCAAATTTTGGGCTCTTTCAACACTAAATTCAGTAAACGACCCATTAGTAAAAGAGTCTAGTTCATTTCTTTTATTTGTACTCAAACCTGCACAGAAAGTATGTATTACCAACCAAGGAGGTAAGTTATGCTGGGGGAAACGGCCGTGAAGTCCCCTAAACCTTCTGTATCCTTCATGCAAGATTTCTTCAAGTCTCCCTTTAAAATTAGTGATCATACATCTAGCTCTGAGAGTTTTTGTCCTGGGAAAGAAATCAACTAAGAATAAAGAGGCTAGCCTCTCCGAGGAGTTAGTGATCTTGCTAGGACTTTGAATATACCAAAAACGGGCTTCATCAATAAGGGTTTGAATAAAGGGAGCGGATTTAACCTTATTCTCAGTAAATATATTTAGACGAAAAGTCCCACATGTTTCCTCAAAGAACCCTATATGCTCATATGGATCTTCTGTATCGTCTCTAGCAAATTTTTTAGCATGCAAAAGATCCAAATGCATGGGGTTAATATCATACCCTTTCGGGTTATTAGATTTTAAATAACCGTCCATGGGTAGACCAGAATTTTTTACAGCTACTAACTGAATGATATGTCGGTAATCGCCCATTGTGTTTATCTAAAAGTAGTAAACAACTTTAGTAAAACAATTAATATAATTAGCAACTAAGAACAAAGACTAAAAGAGCTTATCTTCAACAATGTCGGAAAATATCTTGATGACTGCAAGTGGATAGATCGATTGTAGCTAGTTTCGAACTAAGAGTATCAAACCCATAGAGAGTTAGTTGGTTAGGGTATTTATGCCCCTTGTCACTATCTATCAAAGGATACTTGTAAGCTTCCTTTGATTTCAAGTAAAGGGTGTTTGAAAGGTTTTTGTTTGAATGCAAGAAAGTAAATAAAACAAGTAAAAAGAAAGCAAGTAACAAGAGCGTTTGGAATGGTGGTGGAACTCAATAGGTCTAAGACATTCTTGGGGATGTAGGATACACCACTAGCATGTTGTAATTAATCATAATTAGGATAACCTATTTCTTATGTCATGGTATGTGTGGAGAGAGTTATGTAATAAGATGTCTACTACAAGTCTCATAGGTAGTCACTTTGTTGAGTCAAGAATGAGGACATCTCGAAATAACCACTGCGATATCTGAGAGAAGTCATCCATATAGACCACCACAATTCAGGGTCTCCCTATGGATATCGTAATTATCTTAGTGCATCTCTCTTTGTTACCCCTTCGACCATACATGTTTCTAGCCATGCTTATAGTCACAATAGCCTCGGGCATGCTTACAAACATATCCAAAGGGTTTCAGCCTCTTTTTTATACCCAAAGGGAAATAATATGTGGCCAACTACACATACCATCTAAAGGGAGAGATCAAACACACATCATAGATCAATGGACCATAGAAACACATAATAGATCATCTTTATTTCATTTCATAATAATGCTAGGGTTTCTCCATCTCCCCAAGAATGAAGGAAACTACTCACACATGCAAGCAATCAACAACATCATCATCATATGAATGGATAAAGGTAATGGAATGAATCTAGTGCAAACCACAATTGAGTCTGGAATTACAACAAGATCTAATGAATGGAAGATGGGGGTAGAGATGGTGATGATGATGCAGTAGTTGATGATGTAAGGGAGGATGCGTTGTCCACCAATGATCCATGCAGCAACAACGATTGGCCCTTCTCCAAGTTCCTCCTTCAGATCCCTTTCTGGTGTGGTTTTTCGTGCATGGAGGTTTCTATGAATGTCAGATCTGTGATCTGTCTTTGCCAGGAGGAAGTATTTGACGAGGTGGTCATGACGCAGAGCCATACGGGCGGATGATACGGGCGGGTCCACCCATACCACTGGTATTTACATGCGCTGGAACTTCCTGGGCGCAAGAAATTCCTCCAAGTGCGAAGAAAAATCAATAAAAATGACTTTTATCACTTAAAAATATCATATTACAGTATAATATGATAGTTTCAATTGATATGTTCATAATAGACTTGTTAAATTGGGATCCTATTGAAATAAGGACAAAAGGTGTGGGCAAACGCGATAAAATACTAAAAACCCTACTCTACTTGTAAAAAAATAATAAGTAAAAATGCTCCAATTTTGGACTCATCAACCTCCCTATGCCTATATAAAAAGGTGTCAATGGGAGGAAAAACACACAATTAATTCATTAATTCTCTAAGGGATCTCCTCATGGAATTCTCTCCCTTTGTCTTCCTTATGTGTGGTTCCCGTTGTTTGGAACTGCACACGGGGATTGAGATCTCTTTCTCGTCGTTGTTGCGCTGGTGCAGTTCCCATTGGAACTGTACACGCAAGAGACGATATTTGTACCATGTTTGCGTTATAGGGATTCCAAGCCAGATATCTACTTCTGCACTATCGGCGGGGATCAAGGAGCCATAGGTCATCATCGTAGATCGTATGTGTACGAAACCTCTAGGGCCACATTTTTGGCACCTTGGATGTCATGAGTCGGACTTCTGCAAGATGGAGAAACGGGTGACTTGCGAGGAGCTTTGCGACCTTGAGGTCGGCTATGATCATGACTACTTCAACCACGTTCCCCTTAGAATGTTAACCACTTTGGGACTACAAGGGTATGTATCTGAAACCATGGTTGTTACTACATTACTGGTAGATAGACCTTGGATAGCTAGTGCGTTCCAACGTAGAAATTTTTTTGTTTTCTGCCTCAGAACCCCAATAGTGTTATCAGAGCCGATCTATGCATAGTCATGATGTACGACCAATACGCATATGGATTGTGTGGGTATTGATCCTCTAGCTGTTACCCTCTAATGTGTACTTGTTTATATCGCGGTATTTTTTAATGAAGCGGCCCAGACCGACCTTACGTGTAGCAATACACGAGACTGGTTCCATGCTCGACATACGGCTTTTTCCGTATAAGTGGCTAACTGGTGTCTGTCTCTCATTCAATAGTTGCTATAGCATTTACACGGAGGGCCCTAAAACGGGTGTAGTAGAGACAACTTTTGGATCCATGTTGTGGTTGGATAGTTCATAGATTAGAAAACGGTTTTAATATGAAGGCCCAAACAACCATGTAAAATTTGCAAAAGGTATATTAGAGGTGTCTAACTTTATTTTGCAGGAGGGAATGTGATTTTATATGGTCTTGGTCGTTATGAAGGTAAAATAGTTTACTTTTCTGTTACTAAGTAGTATAGTTATAGTCATCGTTCTGATGGACGACCTCTAGTGATGTTGTGGACTTGGCGTCAAAACTAGTGACAAGATGGAGATCATGCCAGAGCACTCGATGGAGATCAAGGCACAATAAGGACCATATCATATCACAATAAACATGTGATGTTGATAACTATTACATCTTATTGTGTGCTATTATTAGATACTCAATGGTAGCATATTTTTTGACACAAAAACAGTTCGGGAATCCCTTTTATGCATACCACCATGATCCCATGATCAGTGCATCGTGGCGCATAATCGACAGCTATCAAAGTGCGCACCCATTACAATAACGAATACAAGAATGTTTACATGAGAAATCTTACATAATGCCACTGAGGGCTCAAATACATAAAAGCAACGGACTTTCTAAATGTGGAGGACCTGAGTCAAGCCATAGCTCGCATAGACGTTAGCTTCTTCCTTGCTCCTTGCTCTTCTGGTAATCTGGCCAAGTTAATAGCCAAGGACAAAGCTGGTGAGTACTTTGAATGTACTCACAAACCACCTTAGGATAAGCAATAATAACATGGAGATATGCAGTATGGCTATGGTAGTAGGATGGTTCCAAGAGTGGTTCTTTTCTAAAATAGTTCCTCTTGTAGATATAATGTAACATCCCAGCATTTAGGAACTCACGAAGGGTAGATTTAGGAATTTGGAATGTTGCATGCATTCATCTGTGAAAATGGGGGTAAATTTTTGCCAAATAAAACCGTAAAGTGATCAAGGTTTCTTTCATACTTTGAGATTAGGTTTAGTCTTAAAGGATGATTGCTATAGACTTTGATATGATCTTTGTGGAATTATGTGTTTTAGGAAATGAAATTTGAATTTAAAACATTGAGTGTTTGAATTATAATTCAAAAGGATTTTTGAATAATGTTTGAATCTTGATTTAATTAAGAGTTAACCAATATAACTAAAACTTTCTCTAAAGAAAGTAATTAAGAATATGAATATCTATTTCATATTTTCATTCAATAAATAAGTTACAAAAATGTAACTTATAAAAATCATCCACAATTTTTACAATAGTAAATAAATGAAGAATACTATTTATTTATTGATAATAGTATAATCTTTATTACAAAATAATAAAATGAAGATTAAAAAAGAATAGAACTAAAATTACAAAAGAATAAAGAAGATTACATTGGACTATTCTATAAAGAAAAATAAACTAAAATCTTCATCTTCAAATCTGTGCCTGCAAAATAAATAGAAACTGAATAGGAAAAGGAAAGTTAGGATTAGCATTGTTTTACTCTCAGACTTGTCAGTGAAGTGCACTGATCAAGGTTCATCATGGAGTAAACTTATAAAAGGGGCAAGTTTCACCAATATAAAAGAATGTATCTTTCATAATTTTAAGCCAGAAGTCAAATAACAGCAAGGAAGGGCATGTTTCACCAGCCATGTAAAAGTAATCAGATAAAAGTAACTTTCAAAATTCTGAACATATCCACATCTGTGCAGCAAGCACACAAGCATCACACACACCAAACTACATGGTGTGTGCTGTCAACACCACAGCAGCAGCACAATCAAACAAAACTCCCAACACAGCCGTGGGAAAACCAATTCCCACACCATTCCATTGCTTTTACACACCAAGCACAACAGCCAGCAGCTACACCAAGCCAAAGCCAAGCTAGATCAAACCAACCAAAAACTAGGAGCACATCACCAAGATGGTGACATAAGGAGGGGAAAGATCAGGTGGATAGCAAGACCAAGGTCAAGCCATCAGGATCAGGAGATGATGGGCTAGATCAAGGACAAGCCAGGAGCTGGATATACCAGGGGAGCACAATATCAACCACAAGATCAAGCTACCACAATATCCACTACTAGCAACCATAACATCAAGTGACAGTGGTGAGTAAATAGACCATCACATGATCTATCTGTCTAAGAATAGACAAGCATACATGATCTGTATCACATTCAAACGCTCAGAAAGCACCCAAGTGGGGTGAATCCATCACTGAGGTTTTAAACTCTAAAAGCAAACAGAAAAGCATAAGGATCCAACTAAATCTCAGAACAACATAATTGATTTAGCTATCAAGCAATATTTTCGCTCAAGAATGAATATAGCTAAGATTTAACTTCTAGGCACATCTCTAAGATAAGAGTAGCACCTTAGAATCTAATCTTATGGATCTATCTAAGTTATCAAGCTTACAAGCATATTTTCCCAACTTTGATTCAAGCAATAATAGATGGTAGCACTATCAGAATCAATTCATGTGAACCAATTAGATAGAGGTCTAAATCCCTAAACCTCAGACCAACATCATTGGTCTTAGGGATTTAAGAAAGGAAGATTTCTACTTATCTTGAAAGCCAAACTCATTTTAAGCTGGGACCAACCCAAACAATGAAATAGAATCTAACTTGTGTGCCATACAAAGATGGTTTCACAAGAACAATTCTATATTAATGAGATTAAGCATTCAATCTTCACAGATACAATCAACCAGTTATAAATCATTTTCCTATTCTTAAACCCGGGAATCATAAACAAGATATTAATATATATATGCCTTCACTGTAAGAAACCATTGTGATCTTAAACCACACATGAATTCTCAAGCCAACAGTACTAAGATAGTAACTTCATCACACCATACCCACTGTCATTAACCAAGTAATGACAGTGGTAATTTATCCAAACCACTAGCTTTACAAAGTAGTGTTTCTAGTACAACTTTACCCTCTAAATCATATGAGATTTAACCATGGAATCATCAGCAGTAAGCCACTAGGATCACCACAGCTAATCCTCAGCCATAAGCCACAGCTAATTACCGCTTAACAGATTCAGAGATCATCAACACATGATCTAATTCATCAGTATCTAATCAACAACAGGGTATGAACTCTAAACAGAACCAAGAACCCTAACCAGAACAAGACAGTGACCAGAAAGATCACCACCAAACATCTAGCAAAGGATGACTAAACACATAGCAGCACGAGAGGAGAGGGAGCACTCACTAAAGGTCCTCGCTGAAGAATAGAAGAGGAAGCAGAAGGGCCGATGACCATGGTGGCACGCGCACTACTAGAGAACACTACTAGATAAAAGCCTATGCGAGGCGCACCTAAAAGCTTATGCGAGGCGCATATCATATGCGCCTCTAGCTTCAAGCCTCAGGTATTTTTTATGCGAGGCGCATATGATATGCGCCTCGTATACTTCACATATGCGAGGCGCATATCGATATGCGCCTCGCATATGTGAAGTATAGGCATATGCGCCTCGCATATGTTTTACAATGCGCCTCGTATATTTATAGTATATGCGCCTCCTATAGTATCCTATATGCGCCTCTGGTAATATTTTCGAAATTCAAGTTTTACAGACCACTATAAATAATAATATACAGATATTCAAATATACAATATAGTCCAGAATACAGTATAAATAGACTCAAAATTGTCCCATTTCCATATATTCTACTTATAATCTACTAGTATCTGTCGTCACATGGCTGCCACATTCCTTGACGCACGCACTCGGTCGGTATTTACCCCAACTCACCCAAACCCTGCATACGGACTGTATCGCGGTGTACAGTTTTACTGGTACGCGATGCGGCGGTGAACGGTGGCTATTTCTTCTTACGCGTCTTCTCGGCGGGCCCCACGGAGCCGAAGCTGCCGAGCCCGGTGTTGCGGAGCCGCAGCGCCGCGCCGAACACGCCGTTCACGGCGTCCGACAGACGGTCCAGCAGCGCCGCCAGCTCCTCCGTCCGCCTCTCCACCTCCTGCGCCGCGGTGCGCACGGCTGCCTCGTTGTCCTTGTCCACGGCGAGTTCGCCTTCGGTGCCGCTGCTATCGAGGGCCGCGGCGAGCTTGCTGATGGCTTCGTCCACGGCGCCCACCCCTCTGGTCTTGGCGGCCGGAAGGACGGCGAGCTGGCTGGAGAGCGCGTTGAAGGGCTCCGACCACGGGAGGTCGCCGGTGACCACGAGCGGGAAGGATACGGCAGAGTTCACCTTGCCGCCGAGGATTGTTGCAGCGGCTGTCGCGGCGAGCGAGGACACGACGTTCACGGTGAGGAGGACGCGCGTCGCTGCGGTGAGCTGGCGGCCGGCACCGTACGGAGGCTCCACGAAGTTGACAGAAGGGAGCGGCAGGGGAGGTGACGAAGAGGCCCCCGTGTCGTGGTCGGCGAGAGCGGCGCACGCGCGCTGGACCGACGTCGGGGACGGCAAGGAGAGGAGGTGGAGCGCGAAGTGGGAGAGGAGGCGGCGGCGGCGCGGGCGGTTGACGCGGGTGGCGATGGCGTTGCAGGCGTCGAGGAGAGTGACGCCGGAGTCGAGGTGCGCGGCCACGGCTGCAGCGTCCCCCTCTGGGCCGGTGGAGAGCGCGGGCATGGCGTCCCCGAGCGTGGCCGCGAGGAGGTCGGCCAGCCGTGCGAGCGCCGCGAGCGGGGAGGCCGGCAGCGGCAGCAGACTCCCGAGGCGCGCGGCGAGGGCGGCGTCGAAGCGGGAGGCGGCTGCTCCTGCCTTGGCAGCCGGAGCTGGCGCCTTGCGGTGGTCCTTGGCGGAGTGGATAGGGAGGAGCGCGTGGTACTTGTCTGTGAGAAACATTTGTCTATCTGGTGGCTGGCGGTGCGCGCTCGTGTCGGTGCTGATCTCGCGGCGGCGTTGGGTGCACGGGCAGGCGAGGTGGGGAGGCTGGGAATGGGAGGGGGAGGGATATAATGGTGGAGGTGTGAAACGGGGGAGGGGCGGACGGCGTGAGCGACGTGGATAGCAGCGCCGGAGATGACGGGAAAGCGTTTGTCCCCGGATTTCAATGACCGTAGAATATATGGAGATGGGACAATTTTGGTTTCTGTCAATAAAGTGTAGCAGCCTAGTGGTAACATGCCTTGTCCTATTCCCAACATTAGCCATCCATGTTCGAATCCTGGGGTCACAAACTTTTTAGAATTTTTTTAAAGGCCATTTTTCATGTAAAAGCATTGTCCAAACACAATATGAACTATAAAATATACTGCAAATATTTTAAATATTCAAATATTGCTAAAACAACTAAAGTGATTATTCTCAATGATACATAATATTCTCAATGCAATATTATTATATCACACACATAATGAAAATTAAGAATGTTTCGATACATAATAGTAGGCCACACACATAAGATTTGTCTTGGTGGAGGAGGAAGAAGTGAGACAAGTGAGTGGGGTGGTAGTTGCCTCCATGTGCAAAAAGCTGGAAAAAAGTGGTGCCAGGTTATGCGAGGCGCATATTGCACAATATGCGCCTCCTATAAATCAAACTATAGGAGGCGCATATAGCAATATGCGCCTCGTATATGCGGCCACCTACCACCGCCCGGGCCCGCAGGAGTTACTTGAGGCGCATATGACCATATGCGCCTCGCATATTATCAAATATAGGAGACGCATATAGCCATATGCGCCTCGCATATTCGCGCACCTACCAACAAGCGGGCCCACATAGATTATGCGAGGCGTATTCTGTTCATATGCGCCTCGCCTATCTGATATATAGGAGGCGCATATGACTAGAATGCGCCTCGCATAATATGGGGCTGCTAGATTCCGTCCGTGCAGGGATTATAGGAGGCGCATTCTTATCATATGCGCCTCGCCTATTTTTATACTAGAGGCGCATGGAGAAGTAGTGTGCCTCGCCTATTTTATAGGAGGCGCATATGGTCTAAATATGCCTCACATAAGCATGTCTCCTATAGCCTTTTCTCTAGTAGTGGAAAAGCCTATGCGAGGCGCACCTAAAAGCTTATGCGAGGCGCATAACATATGCGCCTCTAGCTTCAAGCCTCGGGTATTTTTTATGCGAGGCGCATATGATATGCGCATCCTATACTTCACATATGCGAGGCGCATATCGATATGCGCCTCGCATATTATTATTATGCGAGGCGCATATCGATATGCGCCTCGCATATGTGAAGTATAGGAGATATGCGCCTCGCATATGTTTTATAATGCGCCTCGTATATTTATAGTATATGCGCCTCCTATAGTATCCTATATGCGCCTCCGATAATATTTTCGAAATTCAAGTTTTACAGACCACTATAAATAATACAGATATTCAAATATACAATATAGTCTATAATACAGTATAAATAGACTAAAAATTGTCCCATTTTCATATATTCTACTTATAATCTACTAGTATCTGTCGTCACATGGCGGCCACATTCCTTGACGCACGCACTCGGTCGGTATTTACCCCAACTCACCCAAACCCTGCATACGGACTGTATCGCGGTGTACAGTTTTACTGCTACGCGACGCGGCGGTGAACGGCGGCTATTTCTTCTTACGCGTCTTCTCGGCGGGCCCCACGGAGCCGAAGCTGCCGAGCCCGGCGTTGCGGAGCCGCAGCGCCGCGCCGAACACGCCGTTCACGGCGTCCGACAGACGGTCCAGCAGCGCCGCCAGCTCCTCCGTCCGCCTCTCCACCTCCTGCGCCGCGGCGCGCACGGCTGCCTCGTTGTCCTTGTCCGCGGCGAGTTCGCCTTCGGTGCCGCTGCTGTCGAGGGCCGCGACGAGCTTGCTGATGGCTTCGTCCACGGCGCCCGCCTTGCTGGTCTTGGCGGCCGGAAGGACGGCGAGCTGGCTGGAGAGCGCGTTGAAGGGCTCCGACCACGGGAGGTCGCCGGTGACCACGAGTGGGAAGGAGACGGCAGAGTTCACCTTGCCGCCGAGGATTGTTGCAGCGGTTGTCGCGGCGAGCGAGGACACGGCGTTCACGGCGAGGAGGACGCGCACCGCGGCGGTGAGCTGGCGGCCGACACCGTACGGAGGCTCCACGAAGTTGACAGAAGGGAGCGGCAGGGGAGGTGACGAAGAGGCCCCCGCGTCGTGGTCGGCGAGCGCGGCGCGCGCGTTGGACCGACGTCGGGGACGACGAGGAGAGGAGGTGGAGCGCGAACCGGGAGAGGAGGCGGCGGGGGCGCAGGCGGTCGACGCGGGCGGCGATGGCGTTGCAGGCGTCGAGGAGCGCGATGCCGGAGTCGAGGTGCGTGGCCACGGCTGCAGCGTCCCCCTCTGGGCCGGTGAAGAGCGCGGGCATGGCGTCCCCGAGCGTGGCCGCGAGGAGGTCGCCCAGCCGCGCGAGCGCCGCGAGCGGGGAGGCCGGCAGTGGCAGCAGGCTCTCGAGGCGCACGGCGAGGGCGGCGTCGAAGCGGGAGGCGGCGGCTCCCGCCTTGGCAGCCGGTGCTGGCGCCTTGCCGTGGTCCTTGGCGGAGTGGATAGGGAGGAGCGCGTGGTACTTGTCTATGAGAAACATCTGTCTATCTGGTGGCTGGCGGTGCGCGCTCGTGTCGGTGCTGAGCTCGCGACGGCGTTGGGTGCACGGGCAGGCGAGGTGGGGAGGCTGGGAATGGGAGGGGGAGGGATATAATGGTGGAGGTGTGAAACGGGGGAGGGGAGGACGGCGTGAGCGACGTGGACAGCAGCGCCGGAGATGACGGGAAAGCGTTTGTTCCCGGCTTTCAATGACCGTAGAATATATGAAAATGGGACAATTTTGGTTTCTGTGAATAAAGTGTAGCAGCCTAGTGGTAGCATGCCTTGTCCTATTCCAAACATTGGCCATCCATGTTCGAATCCTGGGGTCACAAACTTTTTAGAATTTTTTTAAAGGCCATTTTTCATGTAAAAGCATTGTCCAAACACAATATGAACTATAAAATATACTGCAAATATTTTAAATATTCAAATATTGCTAAAACAATAAAAGTAATTATTCTCAATGATACATAATATTCTCAATGCAATATTATTATATTTCACACACATAATGAAAATTAAGAATGTTTCGATACATAATAGTAGGCCACGCACATAAGATTTGTCTTGGTGGAGGAGGAAGAAGTGAGACTAGTGAGTGGGGTGGTAGTTGCCTCCATGTGCAAAAAGCTAGAAAAAAGTGGTGCCAGGTTATGCGAGGCGCATATTGCACAATATGCGCCTCCTATAATTCAAACTATAGGAGGCGCATATAGCAATATGCGCCTCGCATATGCGGCCACCTATCACCGCCCGGGCCCGCAGGAGTTACTTGAGGCGCATATGACCATATGCGCCTCGCATATTATCAAATATAGGAGGCGCATATAGCCATATGCGCCTCGCATATTCATGCACCTACCAACACGCGGGCCCACACAGATTATGCGAGGTGCATTCTGTCTATATGCGCCTCGCCTATCTGATATATAGGAGGCGAATATGACTAGAATGCGCCTCGCATAATATGGGGCTGTTAGATTCCGTCCGTACAGGGATTATAGGAGGCGCATTCTTATCATATGCGCCTCGCCTATTTTTATACTAGAGGCGCATGGAGAAGGAGTGTGCCTCGCCTATTCTATAGGAGGCGCATATGGTCTAAATGTGCCTCGCATAAGCATGTCTTCTATAGCCTTTTCTCTAGTAGTGGAAAAGCCTATGCGAGGCGCACCTAAAAGCTTATGCGAGGCGCATATCATATGCGCCTCTAGCTTCAAGCCTCGGGTATTTTTTATGCGAGGCGCATATGATATGCGCCTCCTATACTTCATATATGCGAGGCGCATATCGATATGCGCCTCACATATTATTATGCGAGGTGCATATCGATATGCGCCTCGCATATGTGAAGTATATGAGGCGCATATCATATGCGCCTCGCATATGTTTTACAATGCGCCTCGTATATTTATAGTATATGCGCCTCCTATAGTATCCTATATGCGCCTCCGGTAATATTTTCGAAATTCAAGTTTTACAGACCACTATAAATAATAATATACAGATATTCAAATATACAATATAGTCCAGAAAACAGTATAAATAGACTCAAAATTGTCCCATTTCCATATATTCTACTTATAATCTACTAGTATCTGTCGTCACATGGTGGCCACATTCCTTGATGCACGCACTCGGTCGGTATTTACCCCAACTCACCTAAACCATGCATACGGACTGTATCGCGGTGTACAGTTTTACTGCTACGCGACGCGGCGGTGAAAGGCGGCTATTTCTTCTTACGCGTCTTCTCGGCGGGCCCCACGGAGCCGAAGCTGCCGAGCTTGGCGTTGCGGAGCCGCAGCGCCGCGCCGAACACGCCGTTCACGGCGTCCGATAGACGGTCCAGCAGCGCCGCCAGCTCCTCCGTCCGCCTCTCCACCTCCTGCGCCGCGGCGCGCACGGCTGCCTCGTTGTCCTTGTCCGCGGCGAGTTCGCCTTCGGTGCCGCTGCTGTCGAGGGCCGCGGCGAGCTTGCTGACGGCTTCGTCCACGGCGCCCACCTCGCTGGTCTTGGCGGCCGGAAGGACGGCGAGCTGCCTGGAGAGAGCGTTGAAGGGCTCCAACCACGGGAGGTCGCCGGTGACCACGAGCGGGAAGGAGACGGCGGAGTTCACCTTGCCGCCGAGGATTGTTGCAGCGGCTGTCGCGGCGAGTGAGGACACGGCGTTCACGGCGAGGAGGACGCGCGCCGCGGCGGTGAGCTGGCGGCCGGCACCGTACGGAGGCTCCACGAAGTTGACAGAATGGAGCGGCAGGGGAGGTGACGAAGAGGCCCCCGCGTCGTGGTCGGCGAGCGTGGCGCGCGAGCGCTGGACCGACGTCCGGGACGGCGAGGAGAGGAGGTGGAGCGCGAAGCAAGAGAGGAGGCGGCGGCGGCGCAGGCGGTCGACGCGGGCGGCGATGGCGTTGCAGGCATCGAGGAGCGCGACGCCGGAGTCGAGGTGCGCGGCCACGGCTGTAGCGTCCCCCTCTGGGCCGGTGGAGAGCGCGGGCACGGCGTCCCCGAGCGTGGCTGCGAGGAGGTCGGCCAGCCACGCGAGCGCCGCGAGCGGGGAGGCCGGCAGCGGCAGCAGGCTCCCGAGGCGCGCGGCGAGGGCGGCGTCGAAGCGGGAGGCGGCGGCTCCCGCCTTGGCAGCCGGCGCTGACGCCTTGCGGTGGTCCTTGGCGGAGTGGATAGGGAAGAGTGCGTGGTACTTGACTGTGAGAAACATCTGTCTATCTGGTGGCTGGCGGTGCGCGCTCGTGTCGGTGCTGAGCTCGCGGCGGCATTGGGTGCACGGGCAGGCGAGGTGGGGAGGCTGGGAATGGGAGGGGGAGGGATATAATGGTGGAGGTGTGAAACGGGGGAGGGGTGGACGGCGTGAGCGACGTGGACAGCAGCGCCGGAGATGACGGGAAAGCGTTTGTCCCCGGCTTTCAATGACCGTAGAATATATGGAAATGGGACAATTTTGGTTTCTGTCAATAAAGTGTAGCAGCCTAGTGGTAACATGCCTTGTCCTATTCCAAACATTTGCCATCCGTGTTCGAATCCTAGGGTCACAAACTTTTTAGAATTTTTTTAAAGGCCATTTTTCATGTACAAGAATTGTCCAAACACAATATGAACTATAAAATATACTGCAAATATTTTAAATATTCAAATATTGCTAAAACAACAAAAGTGATTATTCTCAATGATACATAATATTCTCAATGCAATATTATTATATCACACACATAATGAAAATTAAGAATGTTTTGATACATAATAGTAGGCCACACACATAAGATTTGTCTTGGTGGAGGAGGAAGAAGTGAGACAAGTGAGTGGGATGGTAGTTGCCTCCATGTGCAAAAAGCTAGAAAAAAGTGGTGCCAGGTTATGCGAGGCGCATATTGCACAATATGCGCCTCCTATAATTCAAACTATAGGAGGCGCATATAGCAATATGCGCCTCGCATATGCGGCCACCTACCACCGCCCGGGCCCGTAGGAGTTACTTGAGGCGCATATGACCATATGCGCCTCGCATATTATCAAATATAGGAGGCGCATATAGCCATATGCGCCTCGCATATTCGTGCACCTACCAACACGCGGGCCCACACAGATTATGCGAGGCGTATTCTGTCCATATGCGCCTCGCCTATCTGATATATAGGAGGCACATATGACTAGAATCCGCCTCGCATAATATGGGGCTGCTAGATTTCGTCCGTACAGGAATTATAGGAGGCACATTCTTATCATATGCGCCTCGCCTATTTTTATACTAGAGGCGCATGGAGAAGGAGTGTGCCATGCCTATTTTATAGGAGGTGCATATGGTGTAAATGTGCCTCGCATAAGCATGTCTCCTATAGCCTTTTCTCTAGTAGTGGGGGAGCACCCCATGGGGGGCGCTGCAACCCATACAGCGCCACGGCGGCGACCATAGTCACGCCTAGGGGCGTGGTGAATCAACATAGAGCGCGACAGCAACGGCAGCGCTAGGATCAGCATCAATCCCAAACCCTAGGGTTCGGGATGGCATCGATCTGTCGCCGGAGAGCTCCATGTCCAAATCCAGTTGGACAGGAGGGAAGAGCGGAATCGACAATCCCTTCCTGCACCACGACGGCGGCCATGGCGGTCCACGACGACGGGAATCGCCGGCGGCAACATCACCGACCATGGGGTCGGGCATAGAGGAGGAGAGGAGTGAGCTCGAGGGTGAGAGACAGCGAGTGAGTGGGCTGAGTCGGGCCAGAACCTTCAGGGTGGCTGTTTTGACTATGCCTAATGGGCCACTAGGGCCCAATAAGAAAAAGCCAGCCCAAAATTCTTTCAGGCCTGTTTTAATAATAGAAAAAGACCAAAATGCCCCTGAATTTAATTAAATTCTAGAAAATAAAATAAAAGTCCAAAAATTATAAATAAAATATTTTTGGATTCACAATAATCCAAACTATCCAAATAAATTAAGAGGTAAAATTTTGGACATATAAATTTTATTAAGAAATTTGTAATTTATATATTCCTTATGGAATTTTCCAAAATTAATGAAAGATGATAAAAATAAATAAAAATCACTTTAATCATATATTAATATTGTAGTATTTTAGAAAAATACTAAACAAATATTTAATAACAAATTTTAATATTTAAGTGATAATTCTTAAAAGAATTATTAAATCAATAAAAGTCAAATAAAAGGGAAATAAAATAAAAGAATACAATATTTTATTATAAATATTAAAAATTAATATTTATAAATACTTTATTATTAAAAAGAATTTTTATAATAATGGGGAGAATGCATATCAAGTTAAATAATGCATTACATTACTTTGCATAATCATTTTGCTTCTTTAAATATTGTCCTTACCGGGCAATAATGATGATTTTGTAGACATAGAAGCTCAAGGTTTAGTGCAAGCATATGACTTCACTACCTTGCCATCACAAGGCAAGTTCATCACTTGCTCATATCTTTTGAAGAGTCTTTATAAAAGTATTTGCAAATTGTGTTATCATATATACTCTAAAAGAAAGAAAATATTATTTTCACAAATAAAGAAATCATAGATATCATCCTAAGTGATGATATAATGGAGCAATAGAACTTAGGGTTCTATTTGCAACAATGATGATCAAGTAGGGACTTAATAACCCCAGACATCACTGATTCTAGCGCCGTATATTACGCGTTAGCCATGAGATTTGGAATGGGACGGAGAAGTCAGCTGTATCTTCTTCCTCTCGCATGAAGCCAGATGTGCAGGTCGTGGCTGTTATCCTCATAGCATGCATATTAATTGGTAATTCATAGAGGATATGCAGCATATGGGTGGGAACCCTCATCGTCCCACGATAGTTCTGGCATCTAACAGTTTGTACAAACCATTGCCGTAATTCATTATGTGGTCATGGTGTACACCAAGGAGGCATGCGAGGTCATGAAGGGGGCAGTGATTGGCTTGGACCAACTACTGGGTCCCACATCATGGAATTGTGGACGGGAAAGTACGCCCGGTTGTGCAACAAGGAGATGATCTCTCATGGGTAAAGTAACGCACCTCTGCAGAGTGTAAGAATTGTAACTTGTTACTCCCTGTTCCGGGAAGGAGCTACAAATGCGGTAGGAAAGGAACTCCATGAAAGTTCTGGTCAACCTGTGAAGGCTGATGGTCATAGATTTTCATAATAAAATCAATCTTTGAAGAAAGATTTACAAAAATTGCATAGTGCCAAGGATTTATAATCCGAGGTGGTAGTTAGAGCATCAAACTTCCCACCTTGCATATAATGAACTTGTTGGGTAACGCTGTTATTCATCCTTTCCTTTGATCCTTTGCTTAGACTCTGAGGATCCCGAAGATGTGCCAATGTATGTAGCTGAATGTCAAGAAGATGTGTTCTGCGAGGAGCCTGACTTGTCAGGAGGTGTTGAAGGAGTGGATTACGAAATCCGCTATGGTGTCAACGATAACGAATCCAACTAATTATCCTAGTTAGTAGTAACTAACGGAGCCGAGCGGCATGAATTCTATAGAATAAGCTGCTGAGCTCAACTCCTAGTCGGAGTTGTTATCTTTAAATTCCGCTGAAACACTTTATATTTTGGTTTGTAAGTTGAAACCTTTTGAAGTCTTGAACTTCTGGTATTGTAATAATAATAATGTGTGAATTTTTGTAATATGGACCCGCAATGTTTCTAATGTACCACTCTGAGGTATGTGATATTTACGGAACGGTGTTCTGTAGGTGTCATGTCAACGACTATAGTGTACTATACATGCAGTGGTATGCTGGGTCATCGCAGTTGGTATAAGAGCAAATTGCTTTGACCTTAGGTTGGAAACCTAGTAAAGGGTATTACCTGTAGGAAAGTGTAGCAACGATAAATAATTCTCTAAAAGTAATATAATGGGTATTCAATTGAGAATATTTCGTTATATATTTTAGTGCGATAATTCTTTGTTATGATGCAATATATTATTGGATACTAATCAAAAATATTTTTCTAATATACAGAGATATGGCAACAAAGTTTCCAAAATATACTTTGGTAAGGAAAGAGGAGACTCTTGATGATTATCAAGGATCATTCACAGATCAACTTCGTCAACTTTTAAATATCTTTAGTTGTCCAACAAGAATTCCAATGAATACTATAACTTACCTTTATGGACGGATGTTATCCAAGTATCGTGTGAGTATCCAACTTCCATAGGAGCTTTGATTATATCACGATCTACGTATAGGTGAAGGTAGGAGTCATTTAGCAGCATATCATGTTGCGGTTGTGGAGGTGTAGCTAATATCCAGGAGCATAAAACCAAGGAGTTAGAAGGTAGCACATTTTCCGTGATACCTCATGATTCTATAGACTCGGAGCCTATACCGGATCATCTTACTTTGGTTAAGAAGCATCCTAAGTTAGCTTCCAAGTTTATGTATAAATACCGAACACTCGTTGCGTCTTTTTACAAGACACATCAAGTGATTGTTGAAGATAAAAATGACATGTTAGAGGATCTAACTGATCCGGAAAGGAGGAAGCAGTTAGTATTCAAGTTAGATAAGGAAGCAGGTAGTAGTGCAACACCTATCTTTAAGGATATACCTATAGATCTTGAATCTTTTATACCATATCCTTATTCACCAAGACCTGAACCTATACATGATCCTACTATGGATATGAGGTATGCAGTAGCACAAGGCTCAGAGGATGGTTCTGACTCAGAACTTCTTATTGAGAATTATGATGGTTGGAGAAGGGGATCATATGAAGGATCTCATGAACACCAGATGTCCACAGATGGTTCTGACAGTAATGTTGGACAATCTAGCTGGATGGGTGCAAGGATTAACCCTAGTAACAGTAGTAGAAAAGCCATGTCGATAGATAATTAGGAGGAAGAAGAAGATCCTGAGGAGAGAGTGTGTGAATCATCAACATCTTCTCAAAACCCAGGAAATATACATTATCCAGTGTTTAACTATCTTTCCCAAAGGAGCACTTGGGAAGCAGCAGGATCTGCGTATCCTGTTGATAACTCATGGAATGAAGCTCAGGAGATGCAGGCGGGAGATAATGTTGAATATGTTTCTGAAGACTTTTCAGTGGAGCTGGAGGGAGTCAATGCGCTCAGGTTGAGTAATGACTCAAGTCCTGACACTTCAGATACAGAGTATGTTCCTTCTAGAAGGCCATTTGTTCCACAAACTGTGCGACGAACAACACATCATCACGGTTGGACATCGGGCATGTATGATGAGCGTAGTTACTACTAGAAGGAGGCAACTAGTTAGTGATATCAAGTACCATGTATTGTCCTCCAAGAAATAAGATAGTTAGATGAATAACGTAGTTTTTGTGATTATACCTATATGGTATATGTTGTAATGACTTTGTATTATTATGATATTATGTATAAAATGTGAAATACATATTTGGATTTTCTTTGGATCTTCATTGTGTGACTAGTTCTGTGCGTAAAGTCGAGCTCGGAACACATGTGCATGATGTAATTATGAGTATTCGCTTTATGTTGTAGGACTAGAGGGTCATGGGTATGGGTGTAGAAATGGAAACTGAGTAGCAGCGGATGGAGCGAGAGGCCAAGAAGAAGGCCGATGCAGATGCAGCAAATCAGGGAGCATTGCCACCACCACCAATGAGGCCGTTAATGGAGCAGAACTTTATGCAGTGCATGCAAATGATGCAAGAGACCCAGAACAGGCTCATGGAAGAGCTGCTGGGACGAGCAAATCAGAGGGCACCTGAAGGTGGAGGAGTAAGTCTATCTGACTTCCAGAATGCAAGGACGTTACCTTTTGCATCAGCTCCTGAATCAATGGATGCACTAGATTGGCTAGCAGATATAGAAAGGAAGTTGAAGACTGTATGTTGAAATGATGAGGAGAAATTGAGGTATGTAACTCATCTTCTGACTAGACCTGCAGCATCTAGGTGGGAGAATCAGTTGGCTATGCAACAACCAGGAAGGGAGTTCACCTGGGAGGAGTTTAAGCACAGATTCCCTGAATATCATGTTCTAGAGAGTGTTATGGAGTTGAAGCGGAATGAATTTGAGGAGCTTCAGCAGGGATATACTAGTGTCATGAAGTACATCCGGGAGTTTAGTCAACTGTCTCGCTATGCTGAGGAGGGTGTTAACAGTGAAGAGAAGCGGACGAAACGTTTTCTGCGTGGGTTAAACCCATTTGTGAAAATGCATATAAGGTTAGCTAATAAGAAAACTTATTAGCAGTTGCTGGATGTAGCCATTACTTTCAAAGATGATTATAAGAATGTCCAAGAGGATAGGAGGAACAGAACCAAGAAGGAAACCAAGAGAATTTAGGCAAGGAAACCTAAACCCAACCTGGAGTTCAAACCTCGGAATAGGAACTATAGCACCAATAACAATAACAATAACAATAACAATAACAAGGGCAATGGTGGAAATCAATCCAATTCAAGAAGGAGTGTTATTTTAACAATTGTGGAATTCCAGGGCATTTCCAAAGGGAATGCAAAAAGCCTGTAGTGATATGTTACGGTTGTGGTCAGAAGGGTCATATCAAGCCCGATTGTCCGAGCAAACCACCAGGACGTTGGCCTACCAAGGGAGGAGGACAAGACAGTGGAGGAAATGGACAGCCCAATAAAGGAGGAAATAATGGCAAGAACAACAATGGCAAGAGGAACAGACCTACCGGGAAACTGAACTGTGCAACCCTCGAAGAGGTGAATAATTTGGAGCATGAAGTGATAGGTACGCTCAATATCCTTACCAATCCCGGGAAAGTTCTATTTGATACTGTTGCAACTACTTCATTCATTTCTGAAGAATGTTGTGATAAGTTCGGGATTAGAAGGGCAACATTAGAAAGCCATATGACTGTAGTTACGCCACATAAAAGAAGATCAGGTTATCTCGGTCTGTGGTTGTACATACTTCGCAGACCTTTATGTGATTCCTTTGAAGGGAATTGCAGTAGTGCTGGGAATGGATTGGATGATGGAACATGGAGCTCAGATAAATTGTGAGGAGAAAACTGTCTCAATCAAAACTCCTAGTGGAGCAAGGATAGTTTATCAAGCAGATAAGCACAGTCATATCATGGTGTATCTGCAGTTGAACTCAATGAAAGAGGTCAAATTGGAAGATATTCCTATAGTAAATGAATTCCAAGATGTTTTTCCAGCAGAGCTACCGGGAATGCCACCAGACCGGGAGATAGAGTTCACTATTGACCTAATTCCTGGTACAGCACCAATAGCTCAAGGACATATAAAATGGGACCCAAAGAGTTAAAAGAACTCAAAGAGAAAATTAATGAGTTAGCCAGAAAAGGATTTATTCAGGAAAGTGTATCTCCATGGGGAACACCAGTAATCTTTGTGGATAAGAGAGATGGTGGAAGAAGAATGTGTGGAGATTATATAAATCTGAACAACGTTACTATCAAGAATAAGTATCCTTTACCAAGAATTCAAGATTTGTTTGATCAAGTGAAAGGAGCCGAAGTATTCTCAAAGGTCGATTTAAGATCTGGATACCATCAAATAAAAATCAAACCGGAAGATGTTCCAACGACAGCATTTGTATCAAGATATGGACACCATGAGTATCTGGTAGTACCATTTGGTTTGACCAATGCACCTACAATATTCATGAATCTAATGAACAAGATCTTCATGCCATATTTGGACAAGTTCGTCATAGTCTTTATTGATGATAGTCTGATATATTCCAAGGAAAAGGAAGAGCATGCTGATCATTTGAGAATAGCATTGCAGACTCTAAGGGAACACAAACTTTATGCTAAGTTTAGTAATTGTTAATTTTGGCTAGATGAGGTAGAATTCCTCGGTCATGTGATCACTAAAGATGGAATTGCTGTCAATCCATCTAAAGTTCAGTCAGTACTAGAGTGGACTGCACCAACCAATGTGAAGCAAATTCGAGGTTTCTTAGGAATGGCTGGTTATTATCGGAGATTCATTGAAGGTTTCTCCAAAATAGCCGGACCAATGACCAAATTGTTAAGAAAGAATACACCATTCAATTGGGATGAGAAGTGTGAATCAAGTTTTCAGGAGTTGAAGACTAGGTTAACCACAGCTCCAATCTTAGCAGTTCCTAAAACAGGGAAAGACTTTACAGTATACTATGATGCATCTAAAGGAGGTCTAGGTTGTGTGTTAATGCAAGATCGGAAAGTGATTGCTTATGGTTCAAGACAACTGAAACCACATGAAGTCAACTATCCAACTCATGATTTAGAGTTAGCAGCAGTAGTTTTTGCGCTAAAAGGATGGAGGCATTTTCTATATGGAGCCAGATGTGAGTTATACACTGACCATAAAAGTCTCAAATATTTCTTCACTCAAAAGGAATTGAATATGAGACAGAAGCGTTGGTTGGAACTAATCAAGGATTATGATTTAACAATCAACTATACTCCAGGGAAAGCAAATGTTGTAGCTGATGCTTTAAGCAGAAAGAGTGCAGATATTCAGCCTAGTAATCAGGAGTTACCAAAAGAGTTACAAATGGACTTGGAAAGATTAGAGGATCAATTCATTATAACAGAAGTTCTTGGAGGATTAGCTACTATGCAGGTAGTTGAAGAGCAGGACAGTGATCTTAAGCACGAAATTTTCAGACATCAAGCAGAAGATCCTTTTATTGCTGACGAAATTCAGAGGATATCTCAAGGGCAAAAATCAGTTTTTCGCCTTGGAGAATATGAGTCCTTATGGTTTCAAGACCGCCTTTGTGTTCCAGATGTGACTGAGATTCGTGATGTCATACTCAGAGAAGCACATTAAACACCGTACTCTATACATCCAGGAAGTACTAAGATGTATATGGATTTGAAAGAGCTATTCTGGTGGAATAACATGAAAAGGGACATTGCTAAATATGTATCAGAATGTCATACTTGCCAAAGGGTGAAGGCTGAACATCAAAGTCCAGCAGGACCATTACAACCTTTGGAAATTCCCGAATGGAAGTGGGAAGAAATAGGTATGGACTTCATTACAGGATTGCCCATGACACCTAAACGGAAGGATATGATATGGGTAATTGTGGACAGACTCACAAAAAGTGCACATTTTATTCCAGTGAATCAAAAAGATAATGTCGAGAAGTTAGTTGAACATGTCAAAGATATAGTAAGTAAGCATGGAGTACCCAAAAAGATCGTAACTCATAGGGGATCAGTGTTTACTTCAGCATTTTGGAAGCAATTGCATGAAGCACTTGGTTCAAAGTTTGATTTCAGCACAACCTATCATCCTGAGACAGGAGGTTAAATAGAGAGAACAAATCAAATACTAGAAGACATGTTAAGAGCTTGTGCATCAGATTTTGAAGGTACATGGGAAGATCATCTACCATTGGCAGAATTTTCTTATAATAATAGCTATCAGAGTAGTCTGAAGGCAGCTCCATATCAGGTTCTCTATGGAAGGAAGTGTAGATCACCAATATGTTGGTATGAGCCTGGAAGCAGCCAAGAATTTGCGCGAGATTATATTAAGGAAAGACAAGATATCATTGATAAGATCAGGGATAGACTGAAAATAACTCAGAGTAGGCAGAAAAGTTATGCTGATCAAAGTCAAAGATCATGGCATCCAAAAGTAGGAGACATGGTATACTTGAAAGTAAGTCCAATGAAAGGGGTGAAAAGGTTCAGAGTTAAAGGAAAACTGTGTCCAAGATACATCGGACCATTCAAGATATTGAGTCAGAACAGAACTACATCTTATGCCTTAAAGTTACCATCAAGATTGGCTCAAGTGCACAATCTTTTCCATGTGTCACAACTTCATAAATGTTTGAAAGTTCCAGATGATGCAATTACACATCAAGAGATAGAACTACAAGCAGACTTGACCTATATTGAAAAGACCTCTAAGATTCTGGAAGGAAACTGGAAAAGGTTGAGGAATAGAGCAATCAAGTATTGCAAAGTACAATGGGAACATCACCCTGAAAGAGAAGCCACGTGGGAGAAAGAAGAGGACTTCATAAAAATCTATCCAGAACTATTCAGGTACATCTCCACAAACTTCGGGACGAAGTTTAATTTAAGGGGGGAAGTCTGTAACATCCCAGCATTTAGGAACTCAGAAAGGGTAGATTTAGGAATTTGGAATGTTGCATGCATTCATCTATGAAAATGGGGGTAAATTTTTGCCAAAGAAAAACCTAATGTGATCAAGGTTTCTTTCACACCTTGAGATTAGGTTTAGTCTTAAAGGATGATTGCTATAGACTTTGATATGATCTTTTTGGAATTATGTGTTTTGGGAAATGAAATTTGAATTTAAAACATTGAGTGTTTGAATTATAATTAAAAAGGATTTTTGAATAATGTTTGAATCTTGGTTTAATTAAGAGTTAACCAATATAAATCAAACTTTATCTAAAGAAAGAAATTAAGAATATGAATATCTATTTCATATTTTCATTCAATAAATAAATTATAAAAATGTAACTTATAAAAATCATCCACAATTTTTACAACAGTAAATAAATGAAGAATAATATTTATTTATTGATAATAGTATAATCTTTATTACAAAATAATAAAATGAAGATTACAAAAGAATAGAACTAAAATTAAAAAAGAATAAAGAAGATTACATTGGACTATTCTATAAAGAAAATAAACTAAAATCTTCATCTTCAAATATTTACCTAAAAAATAAACAGAAACTGAATAGGAAAAGGAAAGTTAGGATTAACATTGTTTAACTCTCAGACTTGTCAGTGAAGTGCACTGATCAAGGTTCATCATGGAGTAAACTTATAAAAAGGGGCAAGTTTCACCAATATGAAAGAATGTATCTTTCATAATTTTAAGCCAGAAGTCAAATGACAGCAAGGAGGGGCAAGTTTCACCAGCCAAGTAAAAGTAATCAGATAAAAGTAACTTTGAAAATTCTAAACATATCCACATTTGTGTAGCAAGCACACAAGCAGCACACACCAAACTGCATGGTGTGTGTTGTCAACACCACAGCAGCAGCACAAGCAAACAAAACTCCCAACACAGCCGTGGGAAAACCAATTCCCACACCATTCCATTGCTTTTACACACCAAGCACAGCAGCCAGCAGCTACACCAAGCCAAAGCCAAGCTAGATCATACCAACCAAAAACCAGGAGCACATCACCAAGATGGTGACATAAGGAGGGGGAAGATCAGGTGGATAGCAAGACCAAGGTCAAGCCATCAGGATCAGGAGATGATGGGCTAGATGAAGGACAAGCCAGGAGCTGGATATACCAGGGGAGCACAAGATCAAACACAAGATCCACCACTAGCAACCACAACATCAAGTGACAGTGGTGAGTAAATAGACCATCACATGATCTATCTGTCTAAGAATAGACAAGCATACATGATCTGTATCACATTCAAACCCTCAGAAAGCACCCAAGTGGGGTGAATCCATCACTGAGGTTTTAAAATCTAAAAGCAAATATAAAAGCATAAGGATCCAACTAAATCTTAGAACAACATCATTGATTTAGCTTTGAAGCTATATTTTCACTCAAGAATGAATATAGTGAAGATTTAACTTCTAGGCACATCTCTAAGACAAGAGTAGCACGTTAGAATCTAATCTTATGGATCTGTCTAAGTTATCAAGCTTACAAGCATCTTTTCCCAACTTTGATTCAAGCAATAATAGCTGGTATCACTATCAGAATCAATTCATGTGAACCAATTAGATAGAGGTCTAAATCCCTAAACCTCAGACCAACATCATTGGTCTTAGGGATTTAAGAAAGGAAGATTTCTACTTATCTTGAGAGCCAAACTCAATTTAAGCTGGGACCAACCCAAACAATGAAATAGAATCTAAGTTGTGTGCCATACAAAGATGGTTTCAAAAGAACAATTCTATATTAATTAGATTAAGCATTCAATCTTCACAGATACAATCAACCAGTTATAAATCATTTTCCTATTCTTAAACCCAGGAATCATAAACAAGATATTAATATATATGCCTTCACTGTAAGAGACCATTGTGATCTTAAACCACACATGAATTCTCAAGCCAACAGTACTAAGATAGTAACTTCATCACACCATACCCACTGTCATTAACAAAGTAATGACAGTGGTAAGTTATCCAAACAACTAGCTTTACCGAGTAGTGTTTCCAGTACAATTTTACCCTCTAAATCATATGAGATTTAACCATGGAATCATCAATAGTAAGCCACTAGCATCACCACAGCTAATCATCAGCCATAAGCCACAGATAATCGCCACTTAACAGATTCAGAGATCATCAAAACATGATCTAATTCATCAGTATCTAATCAACAATAGGGTATGAACCCTAAACAGAACCAAGAACCCTAATCAGAACAAGACAGTGACCGGAAAGATCACCACCAAAAATCTAGCAAAGGATGACTTAACACAGAGCAGCACGAGAGGAGAGGGAGCACTCACCAAAGGTCCTCGCTGAATAATAGAAGAGGAAGCAGAAGGGCCGATGACCATGGCGGCACGGGGAGCACCCCATGGGGGGCGCTGCAACCCATACAGCACCACAGCGGCGACCATAGTCACGCCTAGGGGCGAGGTGAATCACCACAGAGGGCGACAGCAACGGCGGCACCAGGATCAACGTCAATCCCAAACCCTAGGGTTCGGGATGGCATCAATCTATCGCAGAAGAGCTCCATGTCCAAGTCCAGTTAGACAGGAGGGAAGAGCGGAATCGACAATCCCTTCCTGCGCCACGGCGGCGGCCATGGCGGTCCACGACGACATCACCGACCATGGGGTCGGGGATAAAGGAGGAGAGGAGTGAGCTCGAGGGTGAGAGACAGCGAGTGAGTGGGCTGAGTTGGGCCAGAACCTTCGGGGGTGGCTGTTTTGAGTATGCCTAATGGGCCATAAGGGCCCAATAAGAATAAGCCACCCCAAAAATCTTTAAGGCCTGTTTTAATAAATAGAAAAAGACCAAAATGCCCCTGAACTTGATTGTAACATCCCTAAAATCATGTTTTCAAAGCTTTGCATATCATCCATGCATGCATATTCATTTAGGGTTCAATTTCAAACTCCTTTGAAAGAAACAAAAACTTTGGGTGCTATTATTTCATGTGAACAAGCTTTGATCCAATGTTACGCTCTAGTGAGAGAATAATTGTTTTAAAACCCTTGTTGTGTGATCATAGGATTGTTTGATGAGTTTCAAAGATTGAACAAAATTACCAAAAACAAAATATGGTTTTAAACCATTTATATATCTTCATTAAATCTTATACTAAGGCACTGTTTATTTTTGAATTTTCAAAAGGAACCAATCTAGTCCAGCAAGGCAGCATGGTTTTATGCCCAAAAATGGGAAGGTTGCACTTTACAAAAGTCCAGAAAGATTTGGAATTCAAATGCTTTTGAATTTGTTTGAAAAAGATTCCTGAAAATCGATTTAGAAAAAGAAAAGAGATTAGAAAACAGAACTGGGCCTGGCGCCAGCTTTTCAGCCCATCAGCCAAAGCAGCCCACCCGGGCCACTCCTCTCTGCCTTTCCCCACCCGTGCAGAACCTACCCCCTAGCTGACCACTGGGCCCCGCAGCCACATCACCTCGTCGCCCCCAAATCACGCCTGCGACCAGCGCCGCCGCGGTCGTTTCCTCCCCGACGCAAATGCGCTTAAATTCCATTGATACCGTGCGTAATTCTCGCCCCTTCTCTAGCTATTTAACCCCCACCCCTCTGCGACCATTTCCCCTCACCCAGCGCCCCCACTCCTCCACCAAGCTACCCACACTCTCACTTGCACCGCCGCAGTACCGAGCCACTCCGGCGTGCGATTCCGGTAAGCATCATCCGCCCCTATCTCTAATTCATACAAGCGTGATCAGTGTGTCCTTGCGCATCTACTCATGCCTTTCTTTTGCTCTGTATCATCCTAGAGCATCGTCATCGTCCACCTCTAGAAGCAACCGAAGCTCAATGCAACTCCGGCGACCTCTCCTGGTTTGTACTTACCGCCCCTCCCCCTCTCGTTCATGCCCACACACTCGCCTCGTCTGCACGCATCTAACGCAACCTTTCTCGTACCTTAGCGTGACCCGTAGCGTCTCCACCGTCTTTAGCAGCGCACGCCCAACGACAGAAGCGACTCTGGCGAGCAATAACCGTCAACCTCGAGCGCCCCTTCGCCAGCCAAGCACACCTTGAGCATCAACAACGCACGGCGAACTCGGTGAGCTATCTCTCCCTCTCCCACGCGACCTAAATTGTCGGCAACGTCTCTGACAGAGCCGCCACCGCCACTCGCCGCCGCTGGCGCCGCCAGACTTTGGTCTCTTGGTCCACAGCCGTTAGATCCAGATCCAACGCGTACGATAGATCACTTAACGAAACGTTTTCTTTAGATCTAAGACGCACAGCGTCACTTAAATCCTACGGCCTGCATATATCGATCCGTGCGAATCGGTATCAGCCAATCAGAACACGCCGCGTGGCCTGAGTTTAAATTTAAAACAGAAATTTGATCTATTAGTTAACCTAACTTGTAAAGTTCATAACTTTTGATCCCCACGTTCAAATTTTCCAAATTTTATATCATTGGAATCAGGAGAGAAAATTCTATCTGTTTATGTAATGTGTTTAATGTTTTGCCTCTATAAAAATGGTTGTTTTTGCAGAAACTTGTGTAGGCCTATTTTGGATATAGAAATGATTTGAAAAATGTTTTAAAAATCAAATAAAGTTTAAATTGAGTTTATTGAACTTGTTTATG
This sequence comes from Avena sativa, assembly GCA_916181665.1. NCBI lineage: Eukaryota > Viridiplantae > Streptophyta > Magnoliopsida > Poales > Poaceae > Avena > Avena sativa. The sequence continues at coordinate 267,705,133 of OV702294.1, read as the reverse complement.
TTTTAGTACTGTACACTTGTCTTGTTTGGTGTAGAAAAATCATCACATGGCATTTGCATGCATTCATATATTTTTGTTTGTATATATTTTGTTATGTGATTTTGGTGCCTTATTTTATTTGTAGATTTTGGTGCTAATAGTGATTGTGGTTGTGAAGATTGTTGCAACTCCCCAAACTACCAAGGCAAGTGGTGCTTCATGATTTTATTCCTATATTTTTCAACTATGCACTAGAAATATTTTATATAGGACTTGCATGAATATTTTGATAAGTATCTATATGCTATGCTTGGGAAATCCTAGTAGTTGTAGAATTGTTAGAAATTTCTCTAAGTTAAGATGCTTAACATTGCCTGGCTTAGCCTAGCTAGTAGCAACCAAGGGTGGTTATATATTCATGCTATGTGAAATATTTCTAAGTCTTTGACTTGTGTTTTTTCTTAATAAAACAACTAACTGAATGAAACACCTGGGTGGAATGCAAGGAATGGTTTGTGTTGAGTGGTTACATAAGGCCCATTTCTATGGTTTACCTTGTGTATCTCACTTGTGGAAAGCCACCCAAGAACAAAGGGATTTGAGATGCCAAATGTTAAGAAGCTTATAGTGCAGCCACATGGCATTATGGGCTCTGCCTGGATCATATAGGTTGCAATAACTTAGCCATTTGGACAGTTGGTGGTAGTGGGATGATAGGTTTGGAGCGCGTCCATTTGTTCTAAGGGAAGGCTTCTGAAAGGTCCTGTCTGGGTGAAAATCAAGTCTTGTGGGGAAAGTGCACAACCTCTGCAGATGGAAGAATCTAAGTACTTAGCCATGTCCCTGGTATTGGAAAACTTGAGCATCAAGACATGGAAGCTATCAAGAATCTCCTCATCTCAATTGTCTAAGTTAAAACTTGTGGTTGAACAAGGGTGAAGGCTCACCAATTTCTATTGGTGATTCCTTGGGAAAGTTTTGTCAAAAGAAAAACCTAGTGTTTTCAACTAATAGGAAAAACCTATTTTGAGCAAAGCAAGCCTAAGCTACACTTAGCCAAATGCATGTAGTATCTATATGTTAATATTCTACTAAGGTATCACTTGGCAATACTATTCCAATGTATTGACCCACTGTGGCTGTAACTTGTGATGTTGCAGGTTATTCTGATGATGATTAGGGGTTATGAGTCTACACTCAACATGCTTGCCTGTGGCACATGAAGATGAAGACTTATTTATCTTATTCTATATTTGAAATCTTGTATTAGGCCTGTGGCCATGGAGTTGTAAAAGACTATGTTTGTCTCTGGAATGATATGTAATAATGACCTTTGTTTCTGTGTACTTCATCTTAAACTATGGATGCTAGCATTGATCCAGGGACTAGCATTGCAATCACAGGGATCCTTACCTTTACAAAGGGAGGGATCTTATAGGATTATGACCCTAGGATTGGATTAGAAACCACTAAGGAAAATTTTCAACAATCTCCACACTTGTCTTTTTCTTCTCGTAAACTTTTCTAAATCTGCTTTCTCATTTATATTGATAGAAGGATGCTTTGATAGCCTTTAGACTAGAGAGTGAAAGATGTAATGTGCCTTGTTAGTTGGACCACCACCCTTATCATTATATTTCCAAATTTTTGACTAAGTTATATGGAATCTAGGATGCTTGTAATATGTATACCATGACTTGTGTGTTGTTTGCCAATGATATGCTTGTGATACTTGTCTTGTGTATTTCTAGTGATGTTGTTTCTAACTTTTCTCTATCTTATAAATAGATGCCTAATGTTACTATCAGCACGGCTGAAGAGTTCAAGGGAACTCGTTTTGGCACTCGTCTTATTGAGCTCACTAGTCTACTCAATCTTCCGCTTCCTAGCATCATGGTGCTTCCCCTTACCAAGTTTGAGAGGAAGGACCTTTGGGGCTTCAAGGTTAATCAGCCAGGATGCCAGACTGAGCCTACTACGGAGGCAATCATCTTCAAGTTTATGCATGACGACAGGGAGAGAGGCCTAGAGGTAGTCATGCAGGATTTACTTGCGCGTCTGTTAGGGAGACACTCTCGGGAGATTAGAGGTACTCACTTCCACGCCTTCGGGAGACGCGACGAGGATGGTGAGGCTATTGAGTTCAAGGATGCTGCTAGAGAGATGGTAGATCCTATTCGTCTATACCTCCAGGACCTAGAGGTTCTTCTTAGGCACCTAGATACTGATAGGACCAACGTCATGCTTAGCAATGACGAGCTCCAGGTGCAGCTTCATGAGAAGGACAAGCTCTTCGCGGAGCAAGACGAGATAGTCAAGGAAATGGAGGCTAAGTTCGAAAGTGAATATAAGAAGTTCAAGAGTCAAGAGAAAAGAGTCCAAGAAAGGAAGAAGAGGATTCGAGAGATGACTTCAGAACTAGAGACCAAGGACTTCGAGCTAGAGCATCTGCAGGGTGTGATAGATAGACTTCGTTCACAGAAGAGGGCTCTCAAAGCCAAGGTAGAGGCCTTGACTACCAATGTCGAGGAATACAAGACCGCTATGGAGAATGAAGGTCTTACACTTGTTGATGAGGAGGTTGATCCAGAGGAGTAGTGATGACTACTCATTTTTCTATCATTTACCATGCTTATGATTATTGAGTCGCAATGACCATCCAACATGTGGATGGCTTGCTATTGGTGTGTTTACTTCTCAAACTTGTTGTTATGTCGTTGAAATTCATGTCATTTTGATGCTTGGTTGGTGTTTGTCTATGTGATGTATTGTGCATGTTAAGCCTATATGGGTATCTCATTCTTATCCTTATGAAAACCAAAATGCCTCCTCGACGTGCCAATCCCAATCCGAACAACAACAATGTCACCCCAGAGATGCAGCAGCTGATGACAGCTCAGACACAGCTGATGCAGATGATGACCACCTTTATGTAGAATCAGAACAACAACAACAATAACAACAATAACAATAATAACAACAACAACAATCAAAACAATCAACCAGGTTTTGACATGCTCACCAGATTCTTAAGACTAAGGCCTGCTAAGTTCTCAGGAACTACTGATCCCATGGTGGCCAATGATTGGCTACGATCAGTGAACAAGGATTTGGTAACTGTTGGCTGTACTAATGAGGAGGAAGTCAGGTTTGCAGCACACTTGTTGGAAGGACCAGCAGCTACTTGGTGGGATAACTTCCAGATCACCACTCCCATTGAGGATGTGACATGGGATATCTTTGAAGATGATTTCCGTAATGCTCACATCTCATCCGGAGTGATGAGTTTGAAGAAGAAGGAATTTCATAACTTGAAGCAGCGCCACCGCAGCGTGGCTGAATATATTGAGGAGTTCAACAATCTGGCGCGTTATGCACCGGATGAAGTTGACACTGATGCTAAGAGGAAAGAGAAGTTCCTCGAAAGGATTGAACAATGAACTGAACCTACAGCTGTCTGTGGCCTATGTCCCCACTTATCAGTCTCTTTGCGACAAGGCTGCCAACTTGGAGAGCAAGATGAAACAGGTTGAAAGCAGGAAGAGGAAACACTCTGACAAGCACAGCTCGGGATCGTCTCACAAGCGTTCCCATTATGATGATAGTGGGAGTTCTGGATCCCACAAGCATGGAAAGTACAACAACCACCACAACCATAACCATCATCATGACAACAAGCATCACCGTAGTCATGACAATGACAAGTACAAGAATCACAAGAGTGGGTACAAGAACCACCACAATGGAAGTGGAAGTGGTAGTGGAAGCCAGCCTGTCAAGAAGGATCTTAGTCAGGTTGAATGTTTCAAGTGCAAGAAGATGGGGCATTATGCAAATGAATGCCCAGAAAATAAAGTTGAAGGACCCAACAAGCCCAACCCTTTCCAAAGGGACAAGTGAACCACATCAATGTGGAAGAAATTTATGAGGAGTCCGATGCTGTGGCTGGTAAGTTCAAACTCAATTCTATTCCAGCACTTGTTCTTTTTTATACTGGTGCATCACATTCATTCATATCAAAAGCATTTGCTGATAGAAAAGGGTTTCCAACCGAAAACATTGGGTGTCCAATAAAAGTAAGTTCTCCAGGTGGAGATATGATAGTGAGTCTTGGAAGCCGGGATCTAGTAATAGAGTTTGGAAAGCATAAGTTTCCAGTGAGTCTGATAATCCTACATTCCCAAGGACTGGATGTAATTTTGGGAATGGATTGGATGACCAAGTATGAAGGAGTACTAGATTGTGCTAATTGAACTGTTGCACTCACAACCCCGGAAAAGAAACGGATAAGATTCAAGTCTAACTTTGAATCGAAAGGGAGTAAGCTAAATTCTCTTAAGGGGGTTAGCATAGACAGTGTGCTAATTGTGAGTGAATATCCAGATGTGTTTCCGGAAGAATTGTCGGGAATGCCACCAGATAGAGATGTGGAGTTTCTTATTGACTTGCTACCAGGATCTGGACCAATAGCAAAGAGACCGTACAAGATGTCAGTTGATGAGTTGAAAGAACTCAAGAAACAACTTGGAGAACAGTTGCAGAAAAGATTTATTCAACCAAGTTCTTTTTCTTGGGGAGAACCAGTGTTGTTTGTGGAAAAGAAGGATAGAAGTCAAAGGTTATGCATAGATTACCGTTCACTCAATGAGGTGACTATCAAGAACAAATACCCTTTGCCTAGAATCAATGACTTGTTCGATCAGCTAGAAGGAGTCTATGTGTTCTCAAAGATTGATCTCCGATCAGGATATTTTCAGCTTAAGATAAGAGAACAAGACATACCTAAGACAGCTTTCACCACTAGGTATGGATTGTATGAGTATACCATGATGCCATTTGGTTTGACCAATGCACCAGCATACTTCATGAATATGATGAACAAGGTGTTCATGGAGTTCCTTGACAAGTTTGTTGTCATTTTCATCGATGACATTTTGATCTACTCCAAGAGCAAATAAGAGCATGAAGGACATTTGCGTTTGATACTTGAGAAGCTTAGAGAACATAAGCTGTATGCCAAATTCAGCAAGTGTGAATTTTGGTTGAATGAAGTTGGATTCCTTGGACACATTGTGTCAGGAGATGGTGTAGCAGTTGATCCTGCTAAAGTGTCAGCTGTAACTGAATGGGAATCTCCTAAGTCAGTAAAAGAGGTTCGTAGTTTCCTTGGCTTGGCAGGATACTACAGAAGATTTATTTAGAATTTCTCCAAGGTAGCTAAACCAATGACAGAGTTGCTAAATAAATACAAGAAATTTGCTTGGTCTGAAGGATGTGAACTCAGTTTCCAAGAATTGAAGAAGAGACTAGTGACAGCACCAGTCTTATGTTTGCCAGATTTGGAAAAATATTTCCAAGTATATTGTGATGCATCTCATCATGGATTAGGTGCAGTTCTAATGCAAGAAGGGAAAGTTGTGGCTTATGCCTCGAGACAACTCAAAAATCATGAGGTAAATTACCCTACTCATGATTTAGAGTTAGCCTCTGTTGTCCATGCACTCAAAACATGGAGACTTTATGTTTTGGGAAAGAGATGTGAAGTGTTCACAGATCACAAAAGTTTGAAGTATATCTTCACCCAGAAAGAAATCAACATGAGACAAAGAAGATGGCTAGAACTCATCAAGGACTATGACTTGAGTTTGCAATACCATCCCGGTAAAGCAAATGTTGTAGCAGATGCTCTAATCCGTAAGTTGTTTGTGAATGGACTTACGAAGGGAGAGTTGCCAGATGATCTGTGTGCCTAATTTCGATATCTCAGATTGGAGATTGTACCTGAAGGACATCTCATGTCATTGGATGTTCACCCCACTTTGTTGGACAAAATTAAAGAAGCCCAAAGGCCAGATAAGGAAATTGAAGAGATTAAGGAAAAGATTGGCAAAGGAAAATCCAAAGAATTCCATGAAGACGAACAGGGTACTTTATGGTATGGAGAACGTATCTGTGTTCCACAAGATCCGGAGCTTCGGAAACTGATTTTACAAGAAGCACATAACTCACCATATCCTATTCATCCAGGTAACACCAAAATGTACATGGATATGAAGGAAAGATTTTGGTGGAATAATCTCAAGAAGGACATCGCCGAACATATTGCTTTGTGTGATGTATGTAGTAGAGTGAAAGCGGAACATCCGAAACCAGCAGGATTACTACAACCACTACCTATTCCTGATTGGAAGTGGGACAAGGATTGGCATGGATTTCATCACTAGATTGCCAAGGACCAAGTCAGGATATGATTCTATTTGGGTAGTAGTGTATCTCCTAACTAAAGTGGCTCATTTCATACCCGTGAAGACAACCTACACAAGTGCTAAGCTAGCCAAGATCTATATGAGTAGGATTGTGTGTCTGCATGGACTACCCAAGAGTATTGTGTCTGATAGGGGAACTCAATTCACTTCTCATTTTTGGAGGCAATTACATGAGTCATTGGGAACGAGGTTGGAATTCAGCACTGCTTTTCATCCTCAGACTAATGGACAAACAGAAAGGACCAACCAAATTCTTGAAGATACGTTGAGAGCATGTGCTCTAGACTATGGAGCTAGTTGGGATGAAAGTCTGCCTTACACATAATTCTCTTACAATAACAGCTATGAAGCCAGTATTGAGATGGCACCATTTGAGTATCTCTATGGGAGAAAGTGTACCACCCCATTACTATGGAATGGTGTGGGAGAAAGAAGTTTGTTCGGACCAGAACTAATCAAAGAGGCTGAAGAGAAAGTCAAGCTAGTTAAGGAAATATTGAAGATAGCACAGTCCCGACAGAAGAGCTATAGAGATCCTAAGCATAGAGAGGTCACCTATGAAGTGGGTGATAGAGCTTATCTTAGAGTGTCACCACTTCGTGGAGTGAAGAGATTTGGTGTCAAAGGTAAATTGGCCCCGAGATATGTTGGACCATTCAAGATTCTGAGTCGTAAAGGAGAAGTAGCTTATGAGATTGAATTGCCAGAGTCATTGTCTGCCGTTCACAATGTGTTTCATGTGAGTCAGCTTAAGAAATGCCATCCAGAGATGGAAGAGACTTCTTTGAAGGATACTATACCTTTGGAGGAGGTTCAGTTGGAAAGTGATCTCACTTATGAGGAAAAACCTATCAAGATTCTCGAGACTGCAGAAAGAGTTACTCGGACTAAGACTATAAAATTCTGCAAGGTTCAATGGAACCATCATTCCGAAGAAGAAGCAACATGGGAAAGAGAAGATGATCTTCGGAAAGACCACCCTCACCGATTTGCTAGCCAATCTGAATCTCGAGGGCGAGATTCACCTTAAGGGGGTTAGATTTGTAACATCCCTAAAATCATGTTTTCAAAGCTTTGCATATCATCCATGTATGCATATTCATTTAGGGTTCAATTTCAAACTCCTTTGAAAGAAACAGAAACTTTGGGTGCTATTATTTCATGTGAACAAGCTTTGATCCAATGTTACTCTCTAGTGAGAGAATAATCATTTTAAAACCCTTGTTGTGTGACGATAGGGTTGTTTGATGAGTTTCAAAGATTGAACAAAATTTCCAAAAACAAAATATGGTTTTAAACCATTTATATATCTTCATTAAATCTTATACTAAGGCACTGTTTATTTTTGAATTTTCAAAAGGAACCAAACTAGTCCAGCAAGGCAGCATGGTTTTATGCCCAAAAATGGGAAGGTTGCACTTTACAAAAGTCCAGAAAGATTTGGAATTCAAATTCTTTTGAATTTGTTTGAAAAAGATTCCTGAAAATCGATTTAGAAAAAGAAAAGAGATTAGAAATCAGAACTGGGCCTGGCGCCAGCTTTTCAGCCCATCAGCCAAAGCAGCCCACCCGGGCCACTCCTCTCTCTGCCTTTCCCCACCCGTGCAGAACCTACCCCCTCGCTGACCACTGGGCCTTGTAGCCATGTCACCTCGTCGTCCCCAAATCATGCCTGCGACCAGCGTCGCCGCGGCCGTTTCCTCCCTGACGCAAATGCGCTTAAATTCCATTGATACCGTGCGTAATTCTCGCCCCTGCTCCGGCTATTTAACCTCCACCCCTCTGCGACCATTTCCCCTCACCCAGCGCCCCCACTCCACCACCAGGCTGCCCACACTCTCACTTGCACTGCCGCAGTACCGAGCCACTCCGGCGTGCGATTCCGGTAAGCATCGTCCGCCCCCTGTCTCTAATTCATACAAGCATGATCAGAGTGTCCTTGCGCATCTCCTCATGCTTTATTTTGCTCTGTATTGTCCTAGAGCGTCGTCATCGTCCACCTCTGGAAGCAACCGAAGCTCAACGCAACTCCGGCGACCACTCCTGGTTTGTACTAACCGCGCCTCCCCCTCTCGTTCATGCCCACACACTCGCCTCGTCTGCACGCATCTAACGCAACATTTCTCGTACCTTAGCGTGACCCGTAGCGTCGCCACCGTCTTTAGCAGCACACGCCCGATGACAGAAGCGACTCCGGCGAGCAATAACCGTCAACCTTGAGCGCCCCTTCGCCAGCCAAGCACACCTTGAGCATTAGCAACGCACGGCGAACTCGGTGAGCTATCTCTCCCTCTCCCTCGTGACCTAAATCGCTGGCAACGTCTCTGACAGAGCCGCCACCGCCACTCACCGCCGCTAGCGCCGCCAAACTTTGGTCGCTTGGTCCACAGCCGTTAGATCCAGATCCAACGCGTACGATAGATCACTTAACGAAACGTTTTCTTTAGATCTGAGCCGCACAACGTCACTTAAATCCTACGGCCCCCATAAATCGATCCGTGCGAATCGGTATCGGCCAATCAGAACACGCCGCGTGGCCTGATTTTAAATTTAAAACAGAAATTTGATCTATTAGTTAACCAAACTTGTAAAATTCATAACTTTTGATACCCACGTTCAAATTTTGCAAATTTTATATCATTGGAATCAGGAGAGAAAATCCTATCTGTTTATGCAATGTGTTTAATGTTTTGCCTCTGTAAAAATGGTTGTTTTTGCAGAAACTTGTGTAGGCCTATTTTGGATATAGAAATGATTTGAAAAATGTTTTAAAAATCAAATAAAGTTTAAATTGAGTTTATTGAACTTGTTTATGTTTTAGTACTGTACACTTGTCTTGTTTGGTGTAGAAAAATCATCACATGGAATTTTCATGCATTCATATATTTTTGTTTGTATATATTTTGTTATGTGATTTTGGTGCCTTATTTTATGTGTAGATTTTGGTGCTAATAGTGATTGTGGTTGTGATGATTGTTGCAACTCCCCAAACTACCAAGGCAAGTGGTGCTTCATGATTTTATTCCTATATTTTTCAACTATGCACTAGAAATATTTTGTATAGGACTTGCATGAATATTTTGATAAGTATCTATATGCTATGCTTGGGAAATCCTAGTAGTTGTAGAATTGTTAGAAATTTCTCTAAGTTAAGATGATTACCATTGCCTTGCTTAGCCTAGCTAGTAGCAACCAAGGGTGGTTATATATTCATGCTATGTGAAATATTTCTAAGTCTTTGACTTGTGTTTTGCTTAATAAAACAACTAAGTGAATGAAACACCTGGGTGGAATGGAAGGAATGGTTTGTGTTGAGTGGTTACACAAGGCCCATTTCTATGGTTTAACTTGTGTATCTCACTTGTGGAAAGCTACCCAGGAACAAAGGTATTTGAGATGCCAAATGTTAAGAAGCTTCTAGTGCAGCCACATGGCATTATGGGCTCTGCCTGGATCATATAGGTTGCAATAACTTAGCCATTTGGACAGTTGGTGGTAGTGGGATGATATGTTTGGAGCGCTTCCATTTGGTCTAAGGGAACTCTTCTGAAAGGTCCTGTCTTGGTGAAAATCAAGTCTTGTGGGGAAAGTGCACAGCCTCTTCAGATGGAAGAATCTAAGTACTTAGCCATGTCCCTGGTATTGGACAACTTGAGCATCAAGACATGGAAGCTATCAAGAATCTCCTCATCCCAATTTTCTAAGTTAAAACTTGTGGTTGAACAAGGGTGAAGGCTCACCAATTTCTATTGGTGATTCCTTTGGAAAGTTTTGTCAAAAGAAAAACCTAGTGTTGTCAACTAATAAGAAAAACCTATTTTGACCAAAGCAAGCCTAAGCTACACTTAGCCAAATGCATGTAGTATCTAGATGCTAATATTCTACTAAGGTATCACTTGCCAATACTATTCCAATATATTGACCCACTGTGGCTGTTTATTCTGATGATGATTAGGAGTTATGAGTCTACACTCAACATGCTTGCCTATGGCACATGAAGATGAAGACTTATTTATCTTATTCTATATTTGAACTCTTTGTATTAGGCCTGTGGCCATGGAGTTGTAAAAGATTATGTTTGTCTCTGGAATGATATGTAATGTTGACCTTTGTTTCTGTGTACTTCATCTTAAAGTGTGGATGCTAGCATTGATCCAGGGACTAGCATTGCAATCATAAGGATCCTTACCTTTATAAAGGGAGGGATCTTACATTAATTAAATTCTAGAAAATAAAATAAAAGTCCAAAAATTATAAATAAAATATTTTTGGATTCTCAAATTCAAACTATCCAAATAAATTAAGAGATAAAATTTTGGACATTTAAATTTTATTAAGAATTTTGTAATTTATATATTCCTTATGGAATTTTCCAAAATTTATGAAAGATGATAAAATAAACAAAAATCACTTTCATCTTATATTAATATAGTAGTATTTTAGAAAAATACTAAACAAATATTTAATAACAATTTTTTATATTTAAGTGATAATTCTTAAAAGAATTATTAAATCAATAAAAGTCAAATAAAAGGGAAATAAAATAAAAGAATAGAATATTCTATTATAAATATTAAAAATTAATATTTATAAATCCTTTATTATTAAAAATAATTTTTATAATAATGGGGAGAATGCATATCAAGTTAAATGATGCATTACATTACTTTGCATAATCATTTTTTTTCTTTAAATATTGTCCTTACCGGGCAATAATGATGTTTTTGTAGACATAGAAGCTCAAGGTCTAGTGTAAGCATCTGACTTCACTACCTTGCCATCACAAGGCAAGTTCATCACCTGCTCATATCCTTTGAAGAGTCTTTATCAAAGTATTTGCAAATTATGTTATCATATATACTCTAAAAGAAAGAAAATATTATTTTCACAAATAAAGAAATCATAGATATCATCCTAAGTGATGATATAATGGAGCAATAGAACTTAGGGTTCTATTTGCAACAATGATGATCAAGTAGGGAGTTAATAACCCCTGACATCAGTGATTCTAGTGCCGTATATTACGCGTTAGCCATGAGATTTGGAATGGGACAGAGAAGTCAGCTGTATCTTCTTCCTCTCGCATGAAGCCGAATGTGTAGGTCGTGGCTGTTATCCTCGTAGCGTGCATATTAATTGGTAATTCATAGAGGATATGCAGAATATGGGTGGGAACCCTCATCGTCCCACGATAGTTCTGGCATCTAACGGTTTGTACAAACCATTGACGTAATTCATTATGTGGTCATGGTGTACACCAAGGAGGCATGCGAGGTCGCGAAGGGGGCAGTGATTGGCTTGCACTAACTACTGGGTCCCACATCATGGAATTGTGGACGGGAAAGTACGCCCGGTTGTGCAACAAGGAGTTGATCTCTCATGGGTAAAGTAACGCACCTCTGCAGAGTGTAAGAATTGTAACTTGTTACTCCCTGTTCTAGGAAGGATCTACAAACGCGGCAGGAAAGGAACTCCATGAAAGTTCTGGTCAACCTGTGAAGGCTGATGGTCATAGATTTTCATAATAAAATCAATCTTTGAAGAAAGATTTACAAAAATTGCATAGTGCCAAGGATTTATAATCCGAGGTGGTAGTTAGAGCATCAAACTTCCCACCTTGCATATAATGAACTTGTTGGGTAACGCTGTTACTCATCCTTTCCTTTGATCCTTTGCTTAGACTCTCAGGATCCCGAAGATGTGCCAATGTATGTAGCTGAATGTCAAGAAGTTGTGTTCTGCGAGGAGCCTGACTTGTCAGGAGGTGTTGAAGGAGTGGATTACGAAATCCGCTATGGTGTCGACGATAACGAATCCAACTAAGTATCCTAGTTAGTCTTAACCAACGGATCCGAGCGGCATGAACTCTATAGAATACGCTGCTGAGCTCAACTCTTATTCGAAGTTGTTATATTTAAATTCTGCTGAAACACTGTATATTTTGGTTTGTAAGTTGAAACCTTTTGAAGTCTTGAACTTCTGGTATTGTAATAATAATAATGTGTGAATGTTTGTAATATGGACCCGCAATGTTTCTGTTGTACCACTCTGAGGGATGTGATATTTACGGAACGGTGTTCTGTTGGTGTCATGTCAACGACTATAGTGTACTACACATGAGGTGGTATGCTGGGTCACCGCATATAACATCTACAAGGTTTTGTTGAATACTTTCGTAAAATGTTTTGGGAAACCTTTTGAAAAGTATTTGGAAAACACTAGGAATGGGTCACCCTATATCATTTCCACGGTCCTGAACTGACCGGGTTATCCTCTTCCTTCTCTGGTGTCCCACGGACCACCAGGCTTTAGTAAACATTTTTTTTGGAAAACATTTTTGAAAACAAGACATACACTATTCTACATCAACCTTCCCAACCGTCCATGACTGAGGACTCGGCTATTCGAATAGTTTTACACTCTGTAGAAGTTGTACACTTTACCCACACCAAACGGGTACCCTGCCCTAATCTACACTGATCGTGGGTCGAGTAACCGCTCAAGACTCTCTGGATGCTACTCTAGCATGGGCCCTACCCTATGAGTTGTTCCTCTCAACACCGGAACGTCGGGATCCACAGACCAACCAGAGTGCTCCCAACTCCTCCTGAGCCGGCACTTTTCAGTGAGAGGCTCATAGTATCGCCCGACCACTCACATTGGTGGTCCTACTTCCTCTAGGTGACTGCCTAGCAGTTGACCCTTTTTGTAAAGGAAATCCAGAATTCGAGGGAGAGGATCCATTATAAGTAGTGCGAGAATTCCCACACCAGAGTAGCAAACATCAAGCCCAGCCATGTTCCCATTTAAGAGTAATGTGGTTGCATGGGTTAATTTTTTGGCAAAACTGCAAAGGACCAGGTGGTTTTTGTAATCCTTTTTCCTCCTCTTGCTTCCATCCCTTCGTGTAAAATAAAACCTTTATTTTGTCAAACTTCTCTTGGTAGGTCAAACCTCACCAAGGTTTTCTCATAAAACATTTTGTAAACCATTATCCCGGGGTCTTCGCATCCTATACTTTTGCTTAGGCTAAAACGGGGTCTCCAAGGGGTTATGGTGTTAAACACCATCTACCATACTAGGGGCAAATAGGGGTCATCAAAGGGGTTGTACCTAATGGTACCAAAGTGGTAATGGTTTGGAGGAGCCAAATATTACCATATATGAAACATAATAGTAAAACCATCCAATTTATAAAACGAGTACATAAATCATGCATAAGTAAAATAATAGGATCAAGGCGTATGAGCAAGAAGGTGGCTTGCCTGATTAGTATCAATGTGGCAATTGTCCCTGGACTTCTTCAATAGAATACCAATAATACCTAATATAAAAATATGATCACAAATACAAAGGTCTTTATTACATCGTCATTCCAGAGATAACATAGTCTTTCACAAATCCATAGCCACAGGCTAGTACAAGAGTTCAACTTAACAAAATAAAGTAAAGTCTTCATCTTCATGTGCACACTCATAACCCTAATCCTCATCACAGTAACCTGCAACATCATAAGTTACAGCCACAGTGGGTAAATACATTGGAATAGTATTGGCAAGTGATACCATAATATAATAGTAACTTCTAACTTCTACATGAATTTGGCTAAGTGTAGCTTAGGCTTGCTTTGCTAAAAAAATAGGTTTTATACCTATCAGTTGAAAAACACTATGTTTTTGCTTATTAAAATCACCCAAGGCATCTACCAATGAAAATTTGTGATCCTTTACCCTTGTTCAACCACAAGATTTTAACTTAGAAATTGGGATGAGGAGATCCTTGATAGCTTCCATGTCTTGATGCTCAAATTGTCTATTTCCGGGGACACGGCTAAGTACTTAGATTTTTACTTCTAGAGAGGTGGTGCACTTTCCCCACAATACTCGACATGCATCGAGACGAGATCTTTCAGAAGCCTTCCCTTATACCAAATGGAAGCGCTCCATCCTATCACCCCCTACCACCAACTGTCCATCTGGCTAAGTTATTGCAACCTATATGATCAAGGCAGAGCCCATATTGCCAAGTGGCTGCACTGAAGCTTCTTAACATTTGGCATCTCAAATCCCTTTGTTCCTGGGTGACATTCCACAAGTGAGATACACAGGGTAGGCCATGCAAATGGGGCCCTGGTAACCACTCAACAAAAATCCATCCAAGCAATTACCATTCCACCCAGGTGTTTCATTGACTTAGTTGTTTATTAAGAAAAAACATAAGTCAAAGACTTAGTAAAATTTCCATAGCATGTGTATATAAACCACCCTTGTTTGCTACTAGCTAGGCTAAGCATGACATCAACAAGTATCTTAACTTAGAGAAAAATTCTACTAAGACTACATCTACTAGGATTTCCCATAGCATAGCATATAGATACTTAGAAAAATTTCATGCAAGACCTATACAAAATATCACTAGTGCATAGTCAAAATAATGGAACAAATACATGAAGCACCACTTGCCTTGGTAGTTGGTAGAGTAGCAAAAATCCTCACAATCACAATCACCACTAGAACCAAAATCTACACATAAAATGATAGCACCAAATTTACATTCAAAAATAATCAAGCAAAAATATATGAATGCATGCAAATTCCATGTGACGATTTTTATTAAACCAAACAAGACAAGTAAATAGTACTGAACACAAAACTAAACTTTTATAGACTAAATAGACTCAAATTAGTCTTAAAACATTTTCTAAATAATTTTTATACTCAAAATAAGCCTACAAATGTCTCTACATAAAATTCCATTTTTACAGAAACAAAGTACAAAACTAAGCCCATACATGTGTAGGATTTATTTTTGTGATTCCATTGATAAATTATTTGCATTTTTTGGATAAACAGAACAAACATTATGAATTTTACAAGTAAATTCATCTAATAATTCAAATCTGGATTTTAAAAGAAAAATCCTGACACGCGGCGCCATCTGATTGGCTCGTACCACTTCGTGCGGATCATGCTCGCGAGCCGCTGGATCTAAGTTAGATCGCATGGTCCAGATATAACCATACCCCTTCACTCTCTCTTCTAATCCTAGCCGCTGGATCTAGATCCAACGGATCTGATCACTCTGCCACGAACGGGCGGCGCGAATAACGAGTTGCGGCGGCGACGGCTCTGACGGCGATGCTATGGCGATGCTAGGGGTAAAGGGAACGGTGTGGTGTGTCACCAAGGTCGCGGAGCTGAGGCGGTCGTAGTGGTCGACAAGATTGAGGCGGGGGCGCACGGTATTGTCTTGGATTCCTCGCCGGAGTCGAGCTCGCCGTCGGGCATGCGCGGGTGTTCACGAAGGCGATGCTACAAACCATAAGAAGGAAGACCGCAAATAGCATTAGGTGCGTACGAGGGTGGAAAACAAGATAGTAAGCACCAGAGAGCAACGGGGGGGTCGAGGCTCACCGGGATTGGTCGCCGGAGAGGTTCAGTACCGCGACGGTGTGAGCTCGAGTGTGGGCAGCCTGGGGGCTCTCCGGAGGTGTGGTGAGAGGGGAAAGGAGCGAACAGGAGAGGGGGTTAAGTAGAGGGGGTCGGGTGCAGGATTAACACCGAGAATCAACGAATTGATTCAAATTGAATCGAAGGAGGAAATGGCAGGGGCGAGCGGGTCTGCGGGGCGTGATTGAAGATGACGGAGCTGACCTGGCGGTGGGGCCGTGCTGTCAGCGGGTGGGTGCGGGCGCGCACGGTAGGAAACATAGGGAGGGAGGGGGTTTTCCCGGGTGGTCTAGGTGGGCTTCTAGTTGGGCCATAGGGTGGGTTGGGCTAGATAGGTTGCTGCTGTTATTTTTTTCTTTTTTCTTTTTCTGTTTTGATTTTTCAAATGTGATTTGAATCACCAAATGAACTCCAAACCTTTTCAAACTTTCACAAAATTTTCTTGAGGTGAACCTAGTGTTTAAAAGGGTGTAAAACACCACTAGTCACTCCAAAACACTTTTGTCTTTTGAAATTAAAAATAAAACCATGCCTCTTATATAAAATAAAAAGAGGGGTTTAAATATGGTTTTACTCAGGGTTTAGCTTTGAAATTTTTTGTGCAAGGTCAAAATGCCATGATGCTATGGATGCAATAACATGCTTTTGTATTTTATGAAATTTGGGATGTTACAAATCTAACCCCCTTAAGATGAATCTCGCCCTCGAGATTTGGATTGGCTAGAAAATAGGTGAGGGTGATCTTTCCGAAGGTCATCTTCTCTTTCCCAAGTTGCTTCCTCTTCGGAATGTTGATTCCACTGAACTTTGCAAAACTTGATAGTCTTAGTACGAGTGAATCTCTCTGCATTTTCAAGAATCCTGATAGGTTTCTCTTCATAAGTGAGATCACTTTCTAACTGAACCTCTTCCAAAGGTATAGTATCCTTCAAAGAAGTCTCTTCCATCTCCGGATGGCATTTCTTCAACTGACTTACGTGAAACACATTGTGAACAGAAGACAGTGATTCAGGCAACTCAATCTCATAAGCCACTTCTCCTTTGCGACTCAGAATCTTGAATGGTCCAACATACCTGGGTGCCAATTTTTCTTTGACTCCAAATATCTTCACCCCTCGAAGTGGTGAGACTCTAAGATAATCTCTATCACCTACCTCATAGGTGACTGCTCTACGCTTTGGATCTGCGTAGCTCTTCTGTTGGGACTATGCTATTTTCAATCTTTGCTTTACCAACTTGACTTTCTCTTCGGCTTCCTTGATTAGTTCTAGCCCGAACAAATTTCTTTCTCCAACACCACTCCATAGCAATGGTGTAGTACATTTTCTTCCATAGATGAATTCAAACGGTGCCATCTCAATACTAGCTTGATAGCTGTTATTGTAAGAGAATTCTGCGTAAGGCAGACTTTCATCCCAACTAGCACCATAGTCTAGGGCACAAGCTATCAACATATCCTATAGAATCTGGTTGGTCCTTTCTGTCTGTCCATCAGTTTGAGGATGAAAAGCGGTGATGAACTCTAATCTTGTTCCCAATGACTCATGCAGTTGTCGCCAAAAATGCGAAGTGAATTTAGTTCCTCTATCAGACGCAATACTCTTGGGTACTCCATGCAGACACACAATCCTATTTATAGAAATCTTGGCTAACTTAGCACTTGTATAGGTTGTCTTCACGGGTATGAGATGTGCCACTTTAGTTAGGCGATCTACCACGACCCAATTGGAATCATATCCTGATCTAGTCCTTGGCAGTCTGGTGATGAAATCCATACCAATCTTATCCCACTTCCAATCAGGAATAGGTAGTGGTTGCAACAATCCTGTTGGTTTCTGATGTTCCGCTTTCACTCTAGTACACACATCACACAAAGAAATATGATCAGCGTTGTCCTTCTTGAGATTATTCCACCAAAATCTTTCCTTCACATCCATGTACATTTTGGTGTTACCTGGGTGAATGGAATATGGTGAGTTGTGTGATTCTTGTAAAATCAGTTTTCGAATCTCCGGATCTTGCGGAATGCAGATACTTTTTCCATACCATAAAGTACCCTATTCGTCTTCATGGAATCCTTTGGCTTTCCCTTTGCTAATTTTTCCCTTAATCTCTTCAATTTCCTTGTCCGTCTTTTGGGCTTCCTTGATTTTTTCAAACAAGGTGGGTTGAGCATCCAATGACATGAGATGTCCCTCAGGTACTATTTCCAATCTGAGATCCTTGAATTGGGTACATAGATCATCTGGCAACTCTCCCTTAGTGAGGCCATTTACATAAACTTTACGGCTTAAAGCATCCGCTACAACATTTGCTTTACCAGGGTGGTATTGCAAACTCAGGTCATAGTCCTTGATGAGTTCTAGACATCTTCTTTGTCTCATTTTGATTTCTTTCCGAGTGAAGATATACTTCAAACTCTTGTGATCTGTGAACACTTCACAACGCTTTCCCAAAATATAATGTCTCCATGTTTTGAGTAAATGGACAACAGAGGCTAACTCTAAATCATGAGTAGGATAATTCACTTCATGAGTTTTGAGTTGTCTCGAGGCATAAGCTACAAATTTCCCTTCTTGCATCAGAACTCCACCTAATCCTTGGTGAGATGCATCACAATATACTTGGAAATCTTTTTGCCAAATCTGGCAGACATAAGACTGGTGCTGTCACTAGTCTCTTCTTCAACTCTTGGAAACTGAGTTCACATCCTTCAGTCCAATCAAATTTCTTGTCTTTTTTAAGTAATTCCGTCATTGTCTTAGCTACCTTTGAGAAATTCTCAATGAATCTTCTATAATATCCTGCCAAGCCAAGGAAACTACGTACTTCTTTCACTGACTTAGGCGATTCCCACTCAGTTACAACTGACTCTTTTGCGGGATCAACCGCTACACCATCTCCTGAAATAATATGTCCGAGAAATCCAACTTCATTCAGCTAGAATTCACACTTACTAAACTTGGCATACAACTTGTGCTCCCTAAGCTTCTCAAGTATCAAACGCAAATGTTCTTCATGCTCTTCTTTGTTCTTGGAGTAAATCAAAATGTCAACGATGAATACGACAATAAACATGTCAAGAAATTCCATGAACACTTTGTTCATCATATTCATGAAGTAGGCTGGTGCATTTGTCAAACCAAATGGCATCACGGTGTACTCATACAAACCATACCTAGTGGTGAAAGCAGTTTTAGGTATGTCTTGCTCTCTAATCTTTAGCTGAAAGTAGCCTGATCGGAGATCTAACTTTGAGAACACTCGGGATCCTTCTAACTGATCAAACAGATCATTGATTCTAGGCAAAGGATACTTGTTCTCGATAGTTACCTCGTTGAGTTAACGGTAATCTATGCATAACCTTTGACTTCTATATTTATTTTCAACAAAAAAACTAGTGCACCCCAAGACAAAGAACTTGGTTGAATAAATCCTTTCTGTAACTATTCTCCAAGCTGTTTCTTGAGTTCCTTCAACTCATGAACTGACATCTTGTAAGGTCTCCTTGATATTGGTCCAGATCCTGACAGTAATTCAATAAGAAACTCAACATCTCTATCTGGTGGCATTCCAGGCAATTCCTCCAGAAACACATCCGGATACTCTCTCACAATTAGTACACTGTCTATGCTAACCCCCTTAAGAGAAGTTAGCTTACTCCCTGTTGATTCAAAGTTAGACTTGAATCTAATCCTTTTATTATCCGGGGTTGTGAGTGTGACAGTACGATTGGCACAATCTAGTACTCCTTCATACTCGGTCATCCAATCCATGCCCAGGATAACATCCAATCCATGGGAATCTAGGATTATCAAACTAACTAGAAACTTATACTTCCCAAATTCTATCACTAGACCACGACATCCAAGGCTCACTATCATCTCTCCACCGGGAGAGATTACTTTTATAGGACACCCAATATTTTCAGTTGGTAATCCATTTTTATCAACAAATGATCTTGATATGAATGAATGCGGTGCGCTAGTATCAAAAAGAACAAGTGCTGGAAAAGAATTGAGCAAAAAGAACAAGTGCTGGAAAAGAATTGAGCTTGAACTTACCAGCCACGACATCAGACTCGTCATATATTTCTTCCACATTAATGTGGTTCACTTGTCCCTTCTAGAAAGGGTAGGGCTCGTTGGTTCCTTCAACTTTCTTTTCATGGGCACTCATTTGCATAGTGCCCCATCTTCTTACACTTGAATCACTCAACCTGACTGATATCTCTCTTTGCAGGCTGACTTCCATTTCCACTTCCACTGTGGTGGCTCTTGTGTCCACTCTTATGGTTCTTATACTTGTCATTATCATGACTGCGATGATGATTGTTGTCATGATGATGGTTGTGGTTGTGGTGGCTGTTGTACTTTCCATGTTTATGGAATCCAGAACTTCCACTATCATCATGATGGGAACGCTTGTGAGACGATCTCGAGTTGTGCTTATCAAAGCTATGCTTCCTCTTCCTGCCCTCAACCTGTTTCATCTTGTTTTCTAAGATGGTAGCCTTGTCACAAAGTGATTTATAGGTTGGGATATATGCAACAGATAGCTGCAGGTTCAACTCATCATTAAGTCCTTCAAGGAATTTCTCCTTCCTCTTAGAATCAGTATCAACTTCATCCGGTGCATAGCACGCCAGATTATTGAACTCCTAAATGTACTCAGCCACACTGCGGTGACACTGCTTCAGGTTTTGGAACTCCTTTTTCTTCAAGTTCATCACTCCGGATGAGATGTGAGCTGTGCGGAATCCATCCTCAAAAATAGCCCAAGTCACATCCTCAAGTGGAGTGGTGATCTGAAAGTTGTCCCACCATGTTGCTGCTGGTCCTTCGAGCAGATGTGCTGCAAACCTGACTTTTTCCTCGTCGGTGTAGCCAACAGTCACTAAGTCCTTGTTCACCGAACGTAACCAGTCACTGGCTACCATTGGATCAGTGGTTCCCGAGAACTTTGCAGGCCTCGGTCTCAGAAATCTAGTGAGCATGTCAAATGCTGGAGGATTATTCTGATTGTTGTTTTTGTTATTGTTGTTATTATTATTGTTCTGATTCTAGTTCTGCATGAACTGTGTCATCATCTGCATCAGTCGAGCTTGAGCTGTCATCAACTGCTGCATCTCGGGAGTGACGTTATTGTTGTTGTTTGGGTTGGGGTTGGCACGACGGGGAGGCATCTGTGGTTTCAATAAGGATAAGAATGAGATACCCATAGATTCTTAACATGCACAATACATCACATAGAAACAATCATAATAACCAAGATCAAAATAACATAGAGTTTGAACGACATAAACAACATGTTTTGAAAATGCAAACACACAATAGCAAGCCATCCACATGTTGGATGGTCATTGCGACTCAATAATCAAAGTATGCTAGATAAAAGATAGTCGAGTAGTCTACACTACTCCTCCATGTCGACCTCCACATCAATAAGAGCAATACCTGCATTCTCCATGGCAGCCTTGTACTCATCTACACTAGTGTTCAAGGCCTCGATCTTTTCCCCGAGGGCCCTCTTATGCGAGCGAAGTCTCTCAATCACTCCCTGCTGGTGCTCGAGCTCGAAGTTCTTGGCCTCTAACTCATCCTTCATCTCCATGATCTTCTTGTTTCTGTCCTGGACTCTCTTCTCCTGATTCTTGAACTTCTTGTCTTGGCTCTCGAATCTGGCCTCCATCTCCTTGACGATCTCGTCTTTCTCTGTGAAGAGCTTGTCCTTCTCCCTCAACTGAACCTGGAGCTTGTCATTGCTAAGCATGACGTTGGTCCTATCGGTGTCAAGGTTTCTAATAAGACCCTCTAGGTCCTGGAGGTAGAGACGAACTGGCTCAATCGTCTCTCTAGTAGCGTCATCATACTCTACTTCCTCACCATGCTCGTCACGTCTCTCGAACGGGTGAAAGTAGAGGCCTCTAAGCTCGGTGGAGTGCCTCCCAACCATGCATCAAAGTAACTCCATCATGACTACACCTAAGCCCTTCTCCTTGTCATCATGCATCAGCTTGAAGGTCATGTCCTCCATGGGTGGCTCTGCCTGGCGTCCCGGCTGTGTGACTCTAAAGACCCAAAGGTCCTTCCTCTCAAACTTGGTGAGCTGGAGTGTCGTGATACTAGGAAGTGGAAGGTTGAGCACACTAGTGAGCTCCATGAGACGAGAACCAAAACGAGTTCTCTTGAACTCCCCGGCAGTGTTGATAACAATGTTAGGCATCTATTGTATAAGATAGAGAAAGGTTAGAATCAATACAAGTAGGAAAAATTACAAACACACTTTCAACAATAAGACATACAAGCCATGGCATACATAAATCCAATACAAATACGAAGGTTCAACACAACTTAGACAAATTTTTTGCGAGTAAAACGACAAGTGTGGTGGTCCAACTAACGGAGTTCGTTTCAACTCTCACTCATTTGACAAAATGGCTATCAGGGAATCTTTAGTGGCAATCTGTCTATCTTGATCACAAGGCTCCCATATTAGGTTTATGATGTCTTCCCTTAGATGTTGATTGGTATCCTCTAAGTCTTGGGTATGCTTATTTTCTTCTCTAAGGTCATTTTGAGTGTTGAGCATTCTACACTTGAGTCTATCACCAAGCTCATTGATAGCATTCCAAGCTGCATTTCTTGCAGAGTCAAAGAATGTTTTGTGCATTTCAGTGTTGGTGACCATGCAGAATCCCGACTCTTTGTGGTTGTCTTCCTTGTTTTTGTACGAGTGAAGTTGCACCCACCAATACTCTTCTCCTTCATCCATCACAGGGAATCCCTTGTACACAGCTGCACCATGTATCCCCATGGTAACCATAAGGTTCTTGAGTGATTTGGGAAACTCTGTCTCACACTTCAAGGTCATGGTCATGAGTGGTCCCTTCCTGATGGCTTCGTTGATGGAGTTCGTCTACAAATAGAGATCAGAAAGAAGATTAGAAAAGTTTACGAGAAGAAAAGACAAGTGTGGAATTTTACAAAGTGTTAAAATTTTCCTTAGTGGTTTCTTATTATAATCCAACCTAGGGTCATAATCCTACAGGAAACATAGTGCTCTGATACCATCTGTAAGACCCTACCTTTGTAAAGGTAAAGGTCCCTGTGATTGGAATGCTAGTCCCTGGATCAAATGCTAGCATACACAGTTTAAGATGAAGTACACAGATACAAACGTCTTTATTACATCGTCATTCCAGAGATAACATAGTCTTTTACAACTCCATAGCCATAGGATAGTACAAGAGTTCAACTTAACAAAATAAAGTAAAGTCTTCATCTTCATGTGCCACAGGCAAACATGTTAAGTGCAGACTCATAACCCTAATCCTCATCAGAGTAACCTGCAACATCATAAGTTATAGCCACAGTGGGTCAATACATTTGAATAGTATTGGCAAGTGATACCATAATATAATAGTAACTTCTAACTTCTACATGAATTTGGCTAAGTGTAGCTTAGGCTTGCTTTGCTAAAAAAATAGGTTTTATACCTATCAGTTGAAAAACACTACGTTTTTGCTTATTAAAATCACCCAAGACATCTACCAATGAAAATTTGTGATCCTTTACCCTTGTTCAACCACAAGATTTTAACTTAGAAATTGGGATGAGGAGATCCTTGATAGCTTCCATGTCTTGATGCTCAAATTGTCTATTTTCGGGGACACGGCTAAGTACTTAGATTTTTCCTTCTAGAGAGGTGGTGCACTTTCCCCACAAGACTCGACATGCATCGAGACGAGATCTTTCAGAAGCCTTCCCTTATACCAAATGGAAGCGCTCCATCCTATCACCCCCTACCACCAACTGTCCATCTGGCTAAGTTATTGCAACCTATATGATCAAGGCAGAGCCCATATTGCCAAGTGGCTGCACTGAAGCTTCTTAACATTTGGCATCTCAAATCCCTTTGTTCCTGGGTGACATTCCACAAGTGAGATACACAGGGTAGCCCATGCAAATGGGGCCCTGGTAACCACTCAACAAAAATCCATCCAAGCAATTACCATTCCACCCAGGTGTTTCATTGACTTAGTTGTTTATTAAGCAAAAACATAAGTCAAAGACTTAGTAAAATTTCCATAGCATGTGTATATAAACCACCCTTGTTTGCTACTAGCTAGGCTAAGCATGACATCAACAAGTATCTTAACTTAGAGAAAAATTCTACTAAGACTACATCTACTAGGATTTCCCATAGCATAACATATAGATACTTAGGAAAATTTCATGCAAGCCCTATACAAAATATCACTAGTGCATAGTCAAAATAATGAGACAAATACATGAAGCACCACTTGCCTTGGTAGTTGGGAGAGTAGCAACAATCCTCACAATCACAATCACAACTAGCACCAAAATCTACACATAAAATGATAGCACCAAATTTACATTCAAAAATAATCAAGCAAAAATATATGAATGCATTGAAATTCCATGTGATGATTTTCTTAAACCAAACAAGACAAGTAAAAAGTACTGAACACAAAACTAAACTTTTATAGACTAAATAGACTCAAATTAGTCTTTAAAACATTTTCTAAATAATTTTTATACTCAAAATAATCCTACAAATGTCTCTGCATAAAATTCCATTTTTAAAGAAACAAAGTACAAAACTAAGCCCATAGATTTGTATTATTTATTTTTGTGAATCCATTGATATATTATTTGCATTTTTTGGATAAACAGAACAAAAGTTATGAATTTTATAAGTTAATTCATCTAATAATTCAAATCTGGATTTTAAAAGAAAAATCCTGACACGCGGCGCCATCTGATTGGCCCATACCGCTTCGTGCGGATCATTGTCGAGGATTCCTCGCCGGAGTCGAGCTCGCCGTCAGGCACGTGCGGGTGTTGACGGAGGCTACGCTACAAACCACAAGAAGGAAAACCACAAATAGCATTAGGTGTGCACGAGGGTGGCGAACAAGATAGTAAGCACCAGAGAGCAAGGGGGTGTCTAGGCTCACCGGGATTGGTCGCCGGAGAGGTTCGGTACCACGGCGGCGTGAGTTCGAGTGTGGGCAACCTGGGGGCTCTCTGGAGGTGTGGCGAGAGGGGAAAGGAGCGCAAGGGAGTGGGGTTAAGTAGAGGGCGGTCGGGTGCTGGATTAACGCCGAGAATGAACAAATTGATTTGAATTGAATCGGAGGAGCAAACGGCAGGGGCGAGCGGGTCTGCGGCGCGTGATTGAAGACGACGGAGGTGACCTGGCGGTGGGGACGTGCTATCAGCGGGTCGGTGCGGGCACGCACGGTGAGAAACAGAGGGTAAGAGGGGGTTTTCCCGGGTGGGCTAGGTGGGCTGCTAGTTGGGCCGCGGGGTGAGTTGGGCTAGATAGGTTGCTGCTGTTATTTTTTTCCCTTTTCTCTTTTTATTTTTCTGTTTTGATTTTTCAAATGTGATTTGAATCACCAAATGAACTCCAAATCTTTTCAAACTTTCACAAATTTTCAAACTAGTCACTCCAAAACACTTTTATCTTTTGAAATTAAAAATAAAACCATGCCTCTTATATAAAATAAAAAGAGGGGATTATATATGGTTTTACTTGGGGTTTAGCTTTGAAACTTTTTGTGCAAGGTCAAAATGCCATGATGCTATGGATGCAATAACATGCTTTTGTATTTTATGAAATTTGGGATGTTACACGCTTCCTCTCGTCGTTGGTACAATTGCAACTATCTCCGTCGAAGATCACACATGCAAGCAAGCAAGGAAACAATCAATATAAAGCCTAATACTATCATAACACATAGCAAACAAAGGATAGTTACCTAAAATGAGATAGTATCTTGATGGATGATTGGGTTAATAAGATAGGTAGTTATCTTGTAATATTTGAAGGAAAATTCAATGTGAGTTTGCTAGTCTAGAACTAGGTAGGAGGGGTTTTTTAGTCAAAAGTCACATTCAGTATTATCAATTCTGAACCAGGGGGATATCAATTATGAACTAGGGGGATATCAATTCTGGTGAATTGATATCATCTGGTTGGTATTTATAAAATGAAACCAACAAAAGCGGTTTCACTATTTTATCAATTACCTTTGATTTATAAAGAATTTCCTGGTGATTAAAACTCTAGTTTTAGGAAATAATTCACCAGAATAGTACTGGAGTTCCAAAAATATATTTCCTTTGGTTATTAATTAGTATTTGATGGACTAAATTGTGGGAAGTTGGAATCATACCAAAATATTTAACAGATTGCCCTCACGAAATTCCCAAAGGCAGTACTAGATGCTATTTGGTTTTTTCACCAGATTTAATCTATAGAATATTTTGAGATGATTCCAAGGATAGATGCTAGGTAATTTTAAAACCTTTCTGCAGACATTGGAATCAACATATTTGGATGACCAGAACTACTGTGATGAATTTATTGGGGAATAAACAATGCACATAAATGTTAAATTCACCAAAATTCAATAAAGGCTAAATAAATTATGATCTTCTGGGATCTGATTGATATAATTATGTATGTCCACTAGGATTTGGAATGAGGTCAAACCCATCTTTGGTTTGACCTACAGAATTTCTTAAAACAATATTGTCCTGTTTTTATTATTTTTACTACTAGCAAATCATAGTTCACCTTGGTAGGGGACCAAGTGTACTAGTTGGGTATTTCAATTACTAACCAGAGGGAATTGGGCTCACCCCATTTTGGTTTACCAAGCACCCAAAAACAATTAAGTAGTGAATATGACATGTTCTGGTATTATTTTTATTAGAAAATAACGGTGGATTATTTGGGTGCAGCACTGGTTTGGCATGTTTGGCAAAACCTGTGGATCTAGGTGTAAATTGAGATATAGTCATAATACGGGGTTTTCTATTTTTGTTTGGATTTAATCCTAAGTGGTAAACATGCAGATCTAGGAAAAAGGAAAATGTTTTTTTGAGAAGAGCAGAGGGGTGGGCCAGATCTATGGGCAGATGGGCTGCGCGGGGGAAGAACCAGCCCGCCCAGACATTGTGGAGCGCGCAGCTGTGTGAGTTAGGAGGCCAGGCGGGGGCCCTTTGGTCAGTGTCAAAGAGGCCGCAATGGGGTAAGGAGTGATGGGAGTCATTCGATTAGATCGAGATTGATGGCTCCCCGTCATCTTCCAACTCAGCGTCGCGGTAGGAGGGATGAAACCCTAGAGAGCCCGGGCAGGCGCGTGGGTGGCTCACCTAAGGGAGGGAGGACATTGGCGAGGACCTGGGTGACGCGGAGTGTAGAGGGAAGTCCAGCAAGGGGCAACACCGACGGTTTCTGGGTCAGTACCTGGCTCCCATGCGTGCCATCACGGCGACCTAGTCGGAGCTCCCTTGCGGCGATGGTAGAGGGGTTCCTGGGCAAGCAAAAAGGTGGGGTTAGACACAGCAAGATGAGGGGGTCGCAGCACCACGATAAACAGAGGAGAAGAAGATGTGGATGGGATCTACAACCCAAACTCGAAAATGGCCGAGCAAGTATTTCTCCCTTCTCCCTGACAAGTTAGGCGGTGGGAGGATCTTTGAAGTTCGAGGAGGGTAGATCAGGGGGATGGGAGTGTGAGGAGGCCACATGCAAGTGGAATAGAGAAGGGAAGGGAGGAGCTTTGATCAAGCTTTTGTCATGGCCGAGGAGTTCTTTCCCTTCTTCTCTCGGCTAAAACAGAGCAAGGGAGAGGGATGGAGCCTAGGGGAGGTAAGTGGGAGTTGTTGGCGGCAAATGAAACAGAGGGGGAAGTGCTGGGGTGGCTTGGAACTTAAATACCAAATAGGATAGGTCTACAAAGGACTATGTCCATAAGAGATAAGAGGATGGGTGAAACCAGGGAGGGGTCGGTTCCTGTGGGTGGTTTGTGGTTGTGGTAAGAGCAGGGATGAGAGAGGAGAGGCTGCTGCAATGTTTAATTGGCAAGGAGTAGAGAGGAGGGATTTATGTCTCCACTTCATACAAGCGTAAGTGAAAAATGGGAGGGGGTGCTATTGTGGCTATAGTGCTAGCTCGACCAGGGGTGAGGTAGTGTGCTGGGGAGGTTTGATTGACCAGCTTGGGGAAGGTTTGGTGGGGTTTGGGTGTTTGCAAAACCAAGCTTTCAAATATGGGCAATTGGAGGGATTATGAAGCAAGTATAGAAACTTACATTTAACATGATGAGTAGATGGTACTAGTGGGTAGATGAGATCAAAATGTCTTTCCAAGACTTATTTGGGATTTTTATGGTGATTATATGTCCACTTAATCTCATTTATTCAAAAAGTGCAGAAGTGGTTTATAGATGCTAATGTGATAAGTTTATATTGGACAAGGTGATATTTTGGTGTGAAATGGTTCTAGATAACATATCACACATTGGGTAATTTTATTGGAATTTATTGGGATGGGAAAGTATTTATAAAGAATTATTTCTTGTTTCTGCCATTTAAGAAAAAGGGCAATAAGAAATAATAAAGCATCGCAAAAATATTTATTTTTGAGATGGGAAGATTGGATATGATATATAGGCATCAAGTATGCATTGAGTTGTCAAGGTGGTTTGGAGAAAATCAAATTTGTCTTTATAGAGAATGTTTTGAGGATTTTGTAAATAAAGGAATTTGAATAGTTTAATAATCCAAATAAGTATGTGAATTATTTAGAAAATGTTTATATCCAAGGTGTATGATGTAAACATAAAGGATATGTCATAACCAACCTTGGGTATTGATAAACAAGATGGATTTTTGGAAGAAGAGATGGATTTGAGGATCTAGGGCATTTATGTTTTTATACCACCTAAACAAGGTTGGATTGGTGAGCTCAAAGCTCACCTTGGTACAAGTATTATATGGATGGTGAGACAATTTCATACATATGACCATGTAAGCAATATTTGGGCTTGGAGGTATTTGAGGTGATATATAAGAGATGGCAAACTTTGTTGAAAACAAGGCTGCCATAGCAGGATTGTCATGATGCCTCATAAACCATGAGGGTTTAAGAAGCACAGGGTTCCAATGGAATTAGGTACGGAGTGATAGACCATGGTTATTAGATCATAACCATGCAAATAGTTGGTCAAGGAGAGGTAGCATATGGATGTGAGCTTCTGCCAAAGTAGGCATCTTGACTAGATTTGCAGAAAAAGATTACCATGATGTCTACAAACCATCATTGATGAGTCTGTTAAAGAAGTGATTAGCCAAGAGAAAAAGTGGGATTTGGTAGTACTAATGATGTGCTACAAAATGGCTCAAGTACATTCTGAAGAATGCACATAGGATGGAAAGGGTGGAGTCTCAAAGATTGAATCTAGTTAAAGATTCCAGACTTAGCCATTTGGGCATATTTAGGGTTGTAGATTAGATTACAAGTGGGTAGAATTTGGAGGTGATGATATGCTCCAAACTAATGATCAAGTATATGATGTTCTTTGGATGATGGAGTAGAGAGGATCCATGCTTATATTGGTTCTTTATTGAGTTGGAAACTATCAAAAGGGACTATCCCTAGATTGATCTGATTAGGAGATGAGATGGTCACCTTAGGGGCTAGATATCAGATCATACTTTGTAGGTTTGCTTAGGAGTTGCTTTCTTGAGTTATCTTTATCCTAAGGTATGAGCTCCAAGGGTTGCTCATGCTACTTCCTAAGCAATCAAGTCAATCATCAGATAGTAGCAAATCATCAAATAGCAGATCAGGGCAATTCATCTAGCTAGACAATCAGATACTACTGAAATTACCCTCAAGTCTAACTTGAGGTGAGCATGGGTATTTTGAAGGGTGTTATGTTTTGAATTAGGGTAGGGACCTCTTGGTATTTCTACCAAGATTTAGAATGAAAAGGTTTTATGAAAGGTTTTGGAAAATCCTAGAGATGAGAGTAGTTGAAGTTCTGTCTTGAAAACATAAGGAGATTATATATAATTCTCCATAGTTTTTGTAAACTAGGGTTGAGGTAAGGAGTATATTAGCTAATATACAATCAGACAAGCAAGAATCAACAAGCATTGCAACTCTTAACCAAAAAAGGTTTTTGTTCCCTCTGATTTTTGCCTTTTTGACAAAAGATCAGGTTTCCTGAAATTGGGATGTTACAGTTCTTTCCCCCTTAAAATAATCTCGTCCCGAGATTAGGGAGGAGTAGGATTAGGGAGGGTAAGAACATCAGTGTAACAAGTTTCAGTAGTGGAAGTATTTAGATGATAAAGAGGGTTACAACCACTAGGCTTGGTCAACTATGGTTTTGGAGCCGAGTGGCTGCGGGTTGAGGGGTTTAGATGGAACTCAATGGAAAAGACGCACTCTTTAACCCTTAGGATGATTCTAGGTAGGTTTAGCATAGGCTCGGTCCTTTCTTTTGGAGGAGGGGCGACGAGTTGATTCTTCTGTTATCTTCATAGCTGGGGTTAGCTTGTTGGCCTTCTAGGTCTTGAGATGCCGGAGGGTTGGCTAGACAACTGACTTGGTGATGTAGAACCTTCTTAGAGTTTCTTCCGGTTTCAGAGAAGTGCCGATTGTTGTCCTTATTTCATGATCCACAATTCTGATGTAGGGGAGGGGAATATCCTAATGATGACTAGGATTCGATGCTCTTTGGGGTTTATTTCGGTTTTTGCGGGAAAGATGCAGTCTTTCCCCGTTAGAGCGAGACTATGGGGTTTGGTGAAATCGTCGACCTTCTTTGTTGGAGCTGCGGTGGTTGTTGGAGGAGCGATGCACCTTTCGTCCGGAAGTGGTTATGTTCTATCGATCTGGTGGATGATTCTTCCCGTGGGACGTCTGAGCTGACTAACGCTGCATCAAACTGGGAGGGTGCGAGTTATCAGTTGGCGGCCTCGGAACTGGGTCCTAAAGGATGGGGTCGTTCCAGGTTCAGCCTGATGCAACGTCTTGGTTAAAACACGCAAAGAAGGACATCATACTTACCTATAGTTTAAACATGGTTCATGCATAACTTAGCAGGTTTGAGCCAGGCAGTGGCGAGGATACTTAAGATATTATAGAACAGGTCTGTGCCACAGGGCGTCAGAGCACTTAGGGTTTTACAAAATGGGTTTGGGGACAATACAGAGCTTTTTCCTACAAGGGTAGGGAGGTCTATTCTTAGTTTCTTGCTGACTACTCTAAGGGACCCTTGTTGTCTTCATCTTCTCGTTCAGGGAGACGGGTGGAGGATTCTTGAGCTTCCTAAGGTGGCTTGAATCTCCTGAGGTATTGGCGAGAGGTGACGCACTTCTTTCTTCCTCGGGATTGGATGCTTCCTGCTGCTTCTTCGGGATTCTTGATGAGATCCTGATTCCTTTGCTGGACTTCCAGAGCTTCCATGCGAGTTAGGATGGTTTGGACACGATGAAGCTCCATATGGGAATGACGGTATTAATTGGCAACAATTGTGAGTA
This sequence comes from Avena sativa, assembly GCA_916181665.1. Taxonomy (NCBI): domain Eukaryota; kingdom Viridiplantae; phylum Streptophyta; class Magnoliopsida; order Poales; family Poaceae; genus Avena; species Avena sativa. Next base: position 267,674,065 of record OV702294.1, on the reverse strand, counting down.
ATTTATCTCCTACATAGATGTATCTAGCTTGGAGCTACAGGGCAGGAAAGGTCATGCGAGGGTCTTGGGATTGCCCGGATGAATCCACACTTCCTTTGAGTGGTATATAGAAGGTTGTGGGCTGCCTCATTTCAGGGAGAACGTCTCGGATACGATAGAGTGCCTCTCTTGCGGCCATTTCGATAGCCAGCACAGGAGTCGGCATTCGGAGTCCTGTTGCATAGATAGGTTCTCCGGGTGCTTCATAATTTGGCGAGATGGTGACTTGTCCCAGATATTGTTCGGTTTCCAGTCCTTTGTGGAGAGTGTAGGTTGGAGGTTGGGTGTATCCGCAGATCTGCAATGAATCCCAAAGGAGTGAGAGAAATCTTCCATATAACCAGGCTTCATCAATGGGTTCCATCTGCATAAAGGAGGGTTTATGGTGAATTTTATAAATAGCGGTACCGAGTAGGTAGTAGTAGGAACATGCAAAGGTTGTTTAAGGTTTCGAGAGGTAGCCATCCTGCTTAGGAGAGGTCTTGGTTTATGAGGTTATGGTGGTTGGTGTCGGGATATACAAACAAGGCGGTCGAAGCAATATGGTTGAATGACCCAAGACAGACATACCACACATTCCAATCATCATACAAGCATATGAGAAAAAACAAGCATACCCTAGGTACTAAGGGGTGACTAAATGTCGTAAGGGGAATCCTAAACTCGGGATACTTATCCTAGGTACGGACGTTACTGGGGTCTTGCCATCCTGTGTCGTCAATGCCATACTTGATCGATTGACGCAGAAATAGATTGGTAGGGCGATCTTGTGGTGTCTTTCGTCGTAGGTCGCTCCTTAGTTTTGCTTATCTTGGCTTCTCTTCATCTCGGGATCTCCGGCTTTAGGGTTTCAAAGTCAGGCTTGTTTTTGAAAACGGAACATTTGAAGTAGACGAGATATAGAGGAAACCATTTTCAAAAATTTCAAATCAGAGAGGATAAAATAGGAATTCTTTAGAAATGCTTTTGAGGAAGTAGTTTTCAAAAGCCTATGTTTTTAGAAATAAGGTTTGTCATGTCTAACGTCCATGCTAACTAAGGTCTCCTACAGTCAGGATGGCTCTGATACTAAGTCTATGGCACCCTCGTATTTACGGTCCGGGAATACCTTTTATGCATACCACCAGGATCCCATGATCAGTGCATCGTGGCGCATAATCGACAGATATCAAAGTGCTCATCCATTACAATAATGAATACAAGAATGTTTACATGAGAAATCTTATAGAATGCCACTGAGAGCTCAAATACATAAAAGCAATGGATCTTCTAAATGTGGAGGACCCGAGTCAAGCCGTAACTCAACAGGGTGCCCGACTCGGAGATACTCCCTAGATCACATAGACGTCAGCTTCTTCCTCGCTCCTCGATATTCTAGTAATCTGGCCAAGTTAATAGCCAGGGACAAAGCCGGTGAGTACTTTGAATATACTCGTAAACCACCTTAGGATAAGCAATAATAATAGGGATATATGTAGTATGGCTGTGGTAGTAGGATGGTTCCAAGAGTGGTTCTTTTATAAAATAGTTCCTCTTGCAAGGTTTTGTTGAATACTTTCGTAAAACGTTTTGGAAAACCTTTTGAAAAGTATTTGTAAAACACTAGGAATGGGTCACCCTATATCATTTCCACGGTCCTGAACTGACCGGGTTATCCTCCTCCTTCTCTGGTGTCCCACGGACCACCAGGTTGTAGTAAACATTTTTTTGGAAAACATTTTTGAAAACAAGACAGACACTGCTCTACACCAACCTTCCCAACCATCCATGACTGAGGACTCGTCTATTCGAATAGTTTTACACTCTACAGAGGTTGTACACTTTACCCACACCAAACAGGTGCCCTGCCTTGATCTACACCGATCGTGGGTCGAGTAACCGCTCAAGACTCTCTAGATGCTACTCTAGCATGGGCCCTACCCTATGAGTTGTTCCTCTCAACACCGGGACATCGGGAATCACAGACCAACCGGAGTGCTCCCAACTCCTCCAGAGCCGGCACTTTTCAATGAGAGGCTCATAGTATCACCCGGCAACTCACATGGGTAGTCCTACATCCTCCAGGTGACTGCCTAGTAATTGACCCTTTTTGTAAAGGAAGTCTGTAATTCGAGGGAGATGGTCCCTTATAAGTAGTGCGAGAATTCCCACACCAGAGTAGCAAACATCAAGCCCAACCCTGTTCCCATTTCAGAGTAATGTGGTTGCACGGGTTAATTCTTCTAGCAAAACTGCAAAGAACTAGGTGCCTTTTTGTAAACCTTTTTCCTCCTCTTTCTTCCATCCCTTTTTGTAAAACAAAACCTTTATTTTGTCAAACTTCTCTTGGTAGGTCAAACCTCACCAAGTTTTTCTCATAAAACATTTTGTAAACTGTAACTACCTCGGTGAATTACGCTCCTAGTTACAAGCCTGGATGAGCGGAAATGGTTAAAATAGTACGGTGGGGCCCAAATGCCACTCACAGGTAGACCTTTCGGCCGTCCTAACCATTTCCAAACATCGGGACAAGAACGGGCGGCGTAATCGGCAGGCGAAGGGATCAACTACATACACAAATGAGTATGTATGCAAGCCACCATACAATGGTTCTCAGAGTCATTCCATCTAAAAGAAATAGAAATATTGCAACGCCATACGACAAGATCCAAATATCCTAGATAGATATAATAGTTTAGGATATCTCCTCATACATCAAACATCAGAGTATCAAGCGGAAGCGGAAAACAAGATCCGAGTACGGATAAGAAGCAAATCGGCATAAGATGCCCCATAAATAAACACATCCCGCCCACAGATCTCACGGATCCCCGTTCCCGGAATCTCTACACCGAATGATCGTTGCCCACATCGTCCGTCTCCTCCACCCAGTATCCATCTTGCGAGTTTACCTGTTCATCTGAATCAAACAATTTATCGTGTGAGACCCTAGGGGTACTCAGCAAGTCTTTATGCCTCTAAAGGGGACACAACCTGGGGTGACGCAATTGCAGCAAAAGATAAACCCTAACAATTCTACAGATACTCGCTAACCATCCGCCTAACCAGAGATAGACGGGTGTCCATGCATTATTAACAACAGTTATAAAAGTAATATCAACAGATCCATCCTCCTCCTCGCTTACCGACGAGGAAGCGGACGAACAACCCCCCATCCGTTGGCAGTTTTATTATTCATTCCATGAGGGTTGCACTATTTACTAGTCAGGTACTTAGTCAAGTTAAAAGAGGTACTTTAGTTATACTTGTCTATGATCGAGAAACTGTGCTCCAAGTTGTCCGTAACCCTGGACACGGCTTTCAGAAAGTTTTACCCTGCAGGGGTGCACAAATAGCAACACACACTCGATCAACCTCGGAAAAACCAAATCAAAACCCAACGAGGCAGTCACGACAAAGCAATCACAGGATTCAGAAATATTTCAGGGGGCCACCCCATTAAGCTACCCGCGACGAAGTTGGCCGACTCCGAGACGGACTCAAGGTTTGTGTGGACGACTGTAAACGACTGGGAACCCGAAAGTGTGACTGGGCTTGTCGATACAGCGAAAACGTGTCACGGACCTAAACAGTACAGGTGCATTCCTCGCACAATTTTAAATTAAGCAGTAAAGCATGGCATAAGTACAGGAGAGTAATAAAGCCCCAAACTAATTGTGGCCCCAAGAAATAAGAATGAATCAAGCTCTGGCTCAGGGGGGTTCATAAGCCTCCCGGATGTGGATAGCGCGAATATTCAAGGAACATGAATCAAGTACTCGGGGTCCTACGGGACACAAATGAGCATGAAAAACCAAATAACAGATATTGCTCACCGGTGCCACTTTCATTAGTTATCCCATTACTACTCAGGTTAAGTTGTTTAGGTACCTCGTTATCCATCAGACTCTCACATACCCTACACATGCTGTTCTACGACTCGCATGGCTCAAACAACTCCTGTAGTAATGGCTCATGGGATGGAGGAACAAGCTTCGGTGGGGTTTAAAAGTAAAGGCTATGCAATACTTGGGATTCAATTTAATGCAATCGCGACTCAATGATGCAAGAATAAGATAGAGGCAATAGGTACTATATGTATGCAAGCATGTGGTAGTGCTTGCCTGGCAGCTCAATTGAAGCGAGAGAAGGATCTGGGTAGTGCTCCTGGGTCTCTTGATATATCCCCTGCTCAGCGTCTATTCGAAGAAGAACCAAACACACAAGGGCCAACATAAATAAAGTGCACAAGCATATGAATAAAATGCGACAAGCAAACAATCATGCCATGATGAATGATGCACAATTTGCATGGCAATAAAGTAGCATGGCATGGGTGAGGTGTGGAATACAAGAAATAAGCATCTTATTGAGTTTTAGTCATATTTTATACTCAATTAAGTTGCTGTATACTTTATATTTATATGATGCATGATGCAATTCTGAACATGGAATGCATAAACAGAAAGGTCTCGTCGAGCTAATCATTTTAGACATATCATTTGTTAAATTTGGAGTTGTAAATACAAAAGCTATTAATTAATTAAGGAAAAGGGCATTTTATTGTAATTTTATTCAACTTGAAATTTTAAATATTCAAAATATATTTTGAAGGGCATATTTGAATTCCTCATATTTTTCTGATTCAAAAACATATATTATATGTTTAATTTGGGTTTATATTTTAAAAGATATTTGAAAACAAAAATAAATTTGAATTTAAATTAATTTGGAAAAGTTTGAATTAAAACAGAAATACAGGAATACTTTTGTTACTCGCACAGTCTTAGCCACAGTCAGTGACAAGTGGGCCATCTGCTGACTGGACGAATGGCGCTCGGAAGGGTCTTTTCCACCGCGGCTGCTGCTAGCCATAGAGGCCGGCGGGTGGGGTCAGCGGGCTCGCAGGCCCACGTGCCAGCGAGGGACCTGGCTCAGCCACGTGGAGCAGAGGGGAGCGCGGGTTAAGGGCTGAGGTCTTGGGGTGCCTATCTGCAAAAATGCAGGGAGGCTGACCAGTGGGGTCCGAGGAGCACGGTTTGAGCGGAAGTTAAAAAGAGGGGGGGGTTTGTAAATGTCCACTGGCCCGTACTGTTCCTCTTCTCGTCGAAGCCTGACGAAACTGAAGACGCAGCGCGTGGTGCGGAAAATCAGGCGCGGCCCGGACTCGATCTCGCGACGCGGCGAGCGCACACAGGCGGCGGCTACCGCTGCGGCTAACGGGGGTTGGTGACAGGAGGGGGAACCGCGGCTATATATGGGGCTATGTGGTGCGAGAGCGAGCAGACAGAAGCGAGCGGCGGCGCGCAGAGGGCGTTCGACGAAAGGGCCGGCGGATCTAGTCGACGATGGCGAGGTGGAGCATGTCAGAGAGGTCGCGGCGCTCACCGGGAGTGGGTCGGTGAGGTCGGATCGTGTCGGAACGCAGGGAAACGGCGAGGACGCAGACGGACCGGAGTTAGGGTTTGGCGTCGGCTCGTCGGTGAACTTCGGCGCTGGTCCTTCTCCTCCTCCGCGACAGGTACTGGTCGAAGCAGAGGGACCTCCTCGTCCCCCCGACCACCTCCACGTCGCGCTCGTCGGCTGGATCGGAGAAGCGTCGGTGGAGCAGACGGTGGCCGGCGTTGGGGTAGACAGTGGTGAGGGAAGGCAGGGAGAGAGGGGAGCGGTCTGGGGAGATCTGGGGGATGCAAAGGTGTCGTGGGGAAGGGGAAAAAGGAGGGAGAGGGGAAGATGGCGTGTGGGAGCGGGGTAGATGGAAAAGGTGGCTCGGGTTGCCACTTTTCCTTCCTCTTCTTCACGTGCTCGGGCTGGCTCGGGCAGGGCAGGGGCAGGGCAAGGCTGGGGGAGGCTGCAGGTGGGCCAGGCGGGTGAGGGGAGCTCGGGGTGGGGTCGGCCTGGCAGGGAGAGAGCTTGAGAGGGGGAGGAGGTAGGCTCGGGTGAGCTAGGGTTGGAGCTAGAGGGGGGCTCAGGTTTAGATTGTTAGGGTTGGGTAGGGGTAGCTCGGCCAGGGGAAGGGTGGCTAGGTGGGGTAGCCTTGGTTAGGGTTTTGTTTAGGTAGAGAGAGGGGTGCCTCGGCATGGAGTGGTTAGGGTGGGGGGTAGGTCATGGTGGTGGTGGCTCGGTTAGAGAGAGGAGAGATGAGGTCCTAAGGTTTTGAGAGAGAGATTAGGTGGTGTGCTTTCCTTTGACAAGATCAAGCAAGATCAAGCCAAGCTCAAACAAGACCTAGCCAAAAGAGAGGATGAGACAAAGGTGGTGAGAGTTTAGAGATAGAAAAGAGAGAGGGGGTAAGAGAGATTAGGGTCTTAGAGATAAAGATGGACAAGCTCACACATGGCTTGCATGGATGGGGATGGTGTAGGGTTTTAGCAAACTCAAACAAAATCAAACAAAAAGGAATGGTAGAGAAGGATAGAGGTGATTCACTAAAAATCAAATAAAAACAAAGGAGGACAAAAAATGGAGATGGTTGCATGGCCAATGCAAAAACATTAAATGCCATGTTTTAACCTTGTGAAAACAAAATAATAATCATGGCAATATTCTTATGCATTACCCAAAATGTGGAGTAAGGCCAAGAAAAAGAATTTAAATGAAAGTTCCAGATGGAGTAGATGGAGATGAGCACATTTGATTATAATTGGGACTTGCTAGTGTGTATATTCCACTAGATGTTTAATAGTCCCAAAATATCCCAATATGAGCATAAATCCATAATAATCCATATGCAAGCTAGGAAAAGGAGCACTACTCATAATGCATGCAAAGGTGGCTCCACATATCAATAATGTGAAAACAACATGATGCTAATATGAGAGCATGTGGAAAAAGAATTGGATCCATCCCAACTCATATGAGCTAGAGGTAAAACCCAATAAAGTGCAAAGCTCATATTTGGTTGGATGGTAGAATTATAAGGTGGTGACAAAGAGAGGTGGTGGAATTGGAATAAAAGATATGCCCCCAACTCAACTTGGGCATTTAAACAATTTATCAACAACCAAATACAATATCAAGAGGCAAATACAATTAATGATGCATATGAGAGGAGATCCAAATTGAAAAAGGTTTTATATGATGCTCAAATGCAAGGTGGCATGATGACATGAGCATGATATAATTATGATGCAACAATTATATATAGGAAGGTAGCATTATATAGACTAGGCTAGTAGCATTGCAATTATTAGACAATTGGGATGGTACAACTCTCCCCCACTAAACAAGAATCTCGCCCCGAGATTCCTAGGAAAAAGAAAACAACACAAGGATAGGCGGGTGTTCGAACGAAGGTGACCCTTGCGTTCCCAAGATGATGAAGAACAGAATGGTGCGACCACTACACCTTGCAAAACTTGCTAGACTTGTTGCGAGTCTTGCGTTTTGCTTGAGACACAAAGGGTTAGAAGAATTGAAGGATTGTCGTGAGACAAGAAGGATAGGATGGACATAGCTCCGGTTTTCTCAAGAAACATGAGAGAAAAAGACCCACTTGTGAAAGAAAGGACAAGATGATGTATCATGGATAAGGAAAGACACACCATTAAGATTAAAGATTTACTGATACGAGAGAGGATGAATCTTTATCTTGCCGGAAGAAAAAGAGCTGGATTGGAGAGGTTTGAACCACTATGACAATAGCATCGTATCTTCTCTCGGATTTGAGAAATGAAGTACGGAAACAATATTGCCTTCAAACAATAGAGTTCCTTGATATCAACAGAAAGATTTAGTTAGACATCATCAGATTAGATTCTTCTTGCGCCGGTAAAACCAAGGATCATGCAATTGAGGTGCGCGGATATAACTTCCAGAGACGGATGTGAAGCCAGATCATGGTGGAATCCCGAGAAGCAAAGAATATGGAGGATCTGGAGTTTATTGTAGAGATACTTATTGCTTTCTTTAGCCTTGAGGCTAATGCAATGGATTTGCGGCTGATGGCATCAACCATAATTGGCTTTACCACAGAAAAAGAATTGATGAAACAAAGAGAGAGATAGTTTCCTTTCATCTTGTTTGGGGATATCGAGCATCGGTAGATTGACGAGGACAGAAAAGAGTTTGCGCATGTTTCCACCAGATAATTGTAGATTTTGCTCCATCTAGGATAGACAGACCACCAACAAGAGATTATTGATTACTTCCTTCGAGAGAGCACTCCGGAAAAACAAGGACGGAAGTAAAAGTATCGAGGGATAAAGGCCACTTCTAACTTCCGTGGAATGAGTGAAATCACATTAATTCACCAATTCAATGTACAAGAGCGAATGATAAGAGTAGTGGTATGGTAGCTACTCCATCCCGCACTCAAAGCATTACTCCGCACCTGAATAAGAAAACCATGCAACCCAACTACCAAAACAGACTGAAGGTATTGACAATAACTCATGGAACTTCGTTAGAAAACAAGGATAGATGCAAACGATTCACCGGATTCAAGATAGATAAATATGATGATGTTGTCGTTATGTCATAAGTAAGCAGCCACCGGAAAGATGTGAAGGAAGATCACGGAGACAACTGCAAGATTCCACCACTTGAACATAAGGATTACAAGAGATCTGAAAAATCTTCATGGCCTTCGGTGGATTGAGCATAGACGATAGAGCGAGAGGGTTTCAAGAGATCACTTGACGAGACTGAGGTGAAAGAACTCCATGTTCTTCTTGAAATGATAGAGAGAGATTTAGCAGTTTTGAGGTAAAACTTTAGCGGAACGACGATGATAACTTGCCAACAAGGAACAACTCCGGATTGGTTGAAGGTGGAAGATGGAATTAACAAAGGACTTGCTGATTCCAGAATTGAAGCGATCTATTTAGCAGAAGGACGTGGCCGAGATAGGTGACTTCAAAAAGTCAGAATTCTCACTTTGAGACTTTGCACACAGGCAGTGTTCTCGAAGCTTGAGAGAAAGAGACACAGATGATCTTCCATGTTCTTCCATTGATATCGAATAAGCAAGCATATTATCAACATATACCCCCATGGATTAACAGGATATTCCCAGAATATCAAGTTCAAGAGGCGGGAGAAACGAACAAATGCTCGAAACACTTTCTGAGCTCAACGCTCTTTGAAAGATCAATATTAAGAGCACGGGTTCGTGTTGAAGAAAAAAAATGCACTGGAAGAATAGATTATCTGGTCCTTCGGAAGAAAAGAGATGTCACCTGGTTCACATTGTCGATTGGATCACCGGTTACAAGGATAAAGAGATCTTGGATAAAGAAACGATGATAGCTCATACCTCAAGCAAAGCTACCAGAGACGAAAAGATGCAATTCCCTCGTCTCAAAGAGAATTTTGCAGATATGGAGTTCAAAAAGATGTGCAACATGATGGACAGATGATAGACCGCCGTAGTGCTTTGGGAAACTCCGGATTGCCAAAGATGCTTGAACATGCATAGATATGATCACGGTGTACTCAAAATCATAGGAGATAACCATCACCATATGAAGGATAGTGTTGATAGCATTTTCCATATTCCACTCATGATAAGTGTCATATATCTATGCCGAGAACCAAATTACAATCACCAGCATCGGATCGACACATGTTATGTAATTAGCCCACAAGAATTGGAGATTAAAAGAAACTCCAGGATTAAGCGTCGGTGACAAAAGAATGAGTTAGCATGGACTTGCTGATAAAAGGAAGATAGATAATGTTTCACACACGACTGGAAAGGAGTGTGGAAACACAGATATATTAAAGAAAAATTTTCCGCATTTTTTGGCATTAAAATACCAATAGATGCGCAAAATCACTTATCAGGTAGAGATTAGCAACTGATGCTTACACAGAATGTGGAGTTGCTAGAAGGAAGGACACCCTTAAGAAGATGGCACCGGTTAACAAGGAGTCAGATAGATCGCGGCGGTTTTCCAAAGCCTGTCAGTATGGAATGTACCAACAGTTGATAACCAAAGGCAGATTGTGATAACAAAAAGGATGCAACAGATAGACAAGGAATTACACACACACACACACACACTTTCTATGGTACTACGGAAACCCAGAACACGTGAATCCTAGTTTGAATTTTAAGAAGAGGATTGAAAACGTTACACTTCCTTACCAGAAAAGGGTGGGTGGTTGGGTAAGAAGAAAAGTGGAAGCAGTCCTACTCTCGCGCTTTGTTTTTCCCTAGTATACATAGCTACCAAAATATTTGCTAGACTGACAACGACCATTTGGCTGAGACCCTGAAGGGCGGGATGGCTCTGATACCAATTGTAACTACCTCGGTGAATTACGCTCCTAGTTACAAGCCTGGATGAGCGGAAATGGTTAAAATAGTACGGTGGGGCCCAAATGCCACTCACAGGTAGACCTTTCGGCTGTCCTAACCATTTCCAAACATCGGGACAAGAACGGGCGGCGTAATCGGCAGGCGAAGGGATCAACTACATACACAAATGAGTATGTATGCAAGACACCATACAATGGTTCTCAGAGTCATTCCATCTAAAAGAAAAAGAAATATTGCAACGCCATACGGCAAGATCCAAATATCCTAGATAGATATAATAGTTTAGGATATCTCCTCATACATCAAACATCAGAGTATCAAGCGGAAGCGGAAAACAAGATCCGAGTACGGATAAGAAGCAAATCGGCATAAGATGCCCCATAAATAAACACATCCCGCCCACAGATCTCACGGATCCCCGTTCCCGGAATCTCTACACCGAATGATCGTTGCCCACATCGTCCGTCTTCTCCACCCAGTATCCATCTTGCGAGTTTACCTGTTCATCTGAATCAAACAATTTATCGTGTGAGACCCTAGGGGTACTCAGCAAGTCTTTATGCCTCTAAAAGGGACACAACCTGGGGTGACGCAATTGGAGCAAAAGATAAACCCTAACAATTCTACAGATACTCGCTAACCATCCGCCTAACCAGAGATAGACGGATGTCCGTGCATTATTAACAACAGTTATAACAGTAATATCAACAGATCCATCCTCCTCCTCGCTTACCGACGAGGAAGCGGACGAACAACCCCCCATCCGTTGGCAGTTTTATTATTCATTCCATGAGGGTTGCACTATTTACTAGTCAGGTACTTAGTCAAGTTAAAAGCGGTACTTTAGTTATACTTGTCTATGATCGAGAAACTGTGCTCCAAGTCGTCCGTAACCCCGGACACGGCTTTCAGAAAGTTTTACCCTACAGGGGTGCACAAATAGCAACACACACTCGATCAACCTCGGAAAAAACAAATCAAAACCCAACGAGGTAGTCACGACAAAGCAATCACAGGATTCAGAAATATTTCAGGGGGCCACCCCATTAAGCTACCCGCGACGAAGTTGGCCGACTCCGAGACGGACTCAAGGTTTGTGTGGACGACTGTAAACGACTGGGAACCCGAAAGTGTGACTGGGCTTGTCGATACAGCGAAAACGTGTCACGGACCTAAACAGTACAGGTGCATTCCTCGCACAATTTTAAATTAAGCAGTAAAGCATGGCATAAGTACAGGAGAGTAATAAAGCCCCAAACTAATTGTGGCCCCAAGAAATAAGAATGAATCAAGCTCTGGCTCAGGGGGGTTCATAAGCCTCCCGGATGTGGATAGCGCGAATATTCAAGGAACAGGAATCAAGTACTCGGGGTCCTACGGGACACAAATGAGCATGAAAAACCAAATAACAGATATTGCTCACCGGTGCCACTTTCATTAGTTATCCCATTACTACTCAGGTTAAGTTGTTTAGGTACCTCGTTATCCATCAGACTCTCACATACCCTACACATGCTGTTCTACGACTCGCATGGCTCAAACAACTCCTGTAGTAATGGCTCATGGGATGGAGGAACAAGCTTCGGTGGGGTTTAAAAGTAAAGGCTATGCAATACTTAGGATTCAATTTAATGCAATCGCGACTCAATGATGCAAGAATAAGATAGAGGCAATAGGTACTATATGTATGCAAGCATGTGGTAGTGCTTGCCTGGCAGCTCAATTGAAGCGAGAGAAGGATCTGGGTAGTGCTCCTAGGTCTCTTGATATATCCCCTGCTCAGCGTCTATTCGAAGAAGAACCAAACACACAAGGGCCAACATAAATAAAGTGCACAAGCATATGAATAAAATGCGACAAGCAAACAATCATGCCATGATGAATGATGCACAATTTTCATGGCAATAAAGTAGCATGGCATGGGTGAGGTGTGGAATACAAGAAATAAGCATCTTATTGAGTTTTAGTCATATTTTATACTCAATTAAGTTGCTGTATACTTTATATTTATATGATGCATGCTGCAATTCTGAACATGGAATGCATAAACAGAAAGGTCTCGTCGAGCTAATCATTTTAGACATATCATTTGTTAAATTTGGAGTTGTAAAACAAAAGCTATTAATTAATTAAGGAAAAGGGCATTTTATTGTAATTTTATTCAACTTGAAATTTTAAATATTCAAAATATACTTTGAAGGGCATATTTGAATTCCTCATATTTTTCTGATTCAAAAACATATATTATATGTTTAATTTGGGTTTATATTTTAAAAGATATTTGAAAACAGAAATAAATTTGAATTTAAATTAATTTGGAAAAGTTTGAATTAAAACAGAAATACAGGAATACTTTTGTTACTCGCACAGTCTTAGCCACAGTCAGTGACAAGTGGGCCATCTGCTGACTAGACGAACGGCGCTCGGAAGGGTCTTTTCCACCGCGGCTGCTGCTAGCCATAGAGGCCGACGGGTGGGGTCAGCGGGCTCACAGGCCCACGTGCCAGCGAGGGACCTGGCTCAGCCACGTGGAGCAGAGGGGAGCGCGGGTTAAGGGCTGAGGTCTTGGGGTGCCTATCTGCAAAAATACAGGGAGGCTGACCAGTGGGGTCCGAGGAGCACGGTTTGAGCGGAAGTTAAAAAGAGGGGGGGTTTTGTAAATGTCCACTGGCCCGTACTGTTCCTCTTCTCGTCGAAGCCTGACGAAACTGAAGACGCAGCGCGTGGTACGGAAAAGCAGGCGCGGCCCGGACTCGATCTCGCGACGCGGCGAGCGCGCACAGGCGGCGGCTACCGCTGCGGCTAACAGGGGTTGGTGACAGGAGGGGGAACCGTGGCTATATATGGGGCTATGCGGTGCGAGAGCGAGCAGACAGAAGCGAGCGGCGGCGCGCAGAGGGCGTTCGACGAAAGGGCCGGCGGATCTAGTCGACGATGGCGAGGTGGAGCATGTCAGAGAGGTCGCGGCGCTCACCGGGAGTGGGTCGGTGAGGTCGGATCGTGTCGGAACGCAGGGAAACGGCGAGGACGCAGACGGATCGGAGTTAGGGTTTGGCGTCGGCTCGTCGGTGAACTTCGGCGCTGGTCCTTCTCCTCCTCCGCGACAGGTACTGGTCGAAGCAGAGGGACCTCCTCGTCCTCCCTGACCACCTCCACGTCGCGCTCGTCGGCTGGATTGGAGAAGCGTCGGTGGAGCAGACGGTGGCCGGCGTTGGGGTAGACGGTGGTGAGGGAAGGCAGGGAGATAGGGGAGCGGTCTGGGGAGATCTGGGGGATGCAAAGGTGTCGTGGGGGAGGGGAAAAAGGAGGGAGAGGGGAAGATGGCGTGTGGGAGAGGGGTAGATGGAAAAGGTGGCTCGGGTTGCCACTTTTCCTTCCTCTTCTTCACGTGCTCGGGCTGGCTCGGGCAGGGCAGGGGCAGGGCAAGGCTGGGGGAGGCTGCAGGTGGGCCAGGCGGGTGAGGGGAGCTCGGGGTGGGGTCGGCCTGGCAGGGAGAGAGCTTGAGAGGGGGAGGAGGTAGGCTCGGGTGAGCTAGGGTTGGAGCTAGAGGGGGGCTCAGGTTTAGATTGTTAGGGTTGGGTAGGGGTAGCTCGGCCAGGGGAAGGGTGGCTAGGTGGGGTAGCCTTGGTTAGGGTTTTGTTTAGGTAGAGAGAGGGGTGCCTCGGCATGGAGTGGTTAGGGTGGGGGTAGGTCATGGTGGTGGTGGCTCGGTTAGAGAGAGGAGAGATGAGGTCCTAAGGTTTTGAGAGAGAGATTAGGTGGTGTGCTTTCCTTTGACAAGAGCAAGCAAGATCAAGCCAAGCTCAAACAAGACCTAGCCAAAAGAGAGGATGAGACAAAGGTGGTGAGAGTTTAGAGATAGAAAAGAGAGAGGGGGTAAGAGAGATTAGGGTCTTAGAGATAAAGATGGACAAGCTCACACATGGCTTGCATGGATGGGGATGGTGTAGGGTTTTAGCAAACTCAAACAAAATCAAACAAAAAGGAATGGTAGAGAAGGATAGAGGTGATTCATTAAAAATCAAATAAAAATAAAGGAGGACAAAAAATGGAGATGGTTGCATGGCCCATGCAAAAACATTAAATGCCATGTTTTAACCTTGTGAAAACAAAATAATAATCATGGCAATATTCTTATGCATTACCCAAAATGTGGAGTAAGGCCAAGCAAAAGAATTTAAATGAAAGTTCCAGATGGAGTAGATGGAGATGAGCACATTTGATTATAATTGGGACTTGCTAGTGTGTATATTCCACTAGATGTTTAATAGTCCCAAAATATCCCAATATGAGCATAAATCCATAATAATCCATATGGAAGCTAGGAAAAGGAGCACTACTCATAATGCATGCAAAGGTGTCTCCACATATCAATAATGTGAAAACAACATGATGCTAATATGAGAGCATGTGGAAAAAGAATTGGATCCATCCCAACTCATATGAGCTAGAGGTAAAACCCAATAAAGTGCAAAGCTCATATTTGGTTGGATGGTGGAATTATAAGGTGGTGACAAAGAGAGGTGGTGGATTTGGAATAAAAGATATGCCCCCAACTCAACTTGGGCATTTAAACAATTTATCAACAACCAAATACAATATCAAGAGGCAAATACAGTTAATGATGCATATGAGAGGAGATCCAAATTGAAAAAGGTTTTATATGATGCTCAAATGCAAGGTGGCATGATGACATGAGCATGATATAATTATGATGCAACAATTATATATAGGAAGGTAGCATTATATAGACTAGGCTAGTAGCATTGCAATTGTTAGACAATTGGGATGCTACATAAACCATTATCCCGGGGTCTTCCCATCCTATACTTTTGCTTAGGCTAAAACAGGGTCTCTGAAAGACCAAAGGACGCCGCCTAGTGGGGGTGAATAGGATTTTAAAATTATTATGGTTTATGCTCAAATAAATGCGGAATAAAACTAACGTTTAATTTATTGAGCACAAAACCACTAGGTTCACCTAAGTGCACCAACAACCTATGCTAAGCAATACGAGAAACAAGATGATAGCAAGATATAAATACATCAAGCACGATGGCTATCACAAAGTAAAGTGCATAAGTAAAGGGCTCGGTAGAGATATAACCAATGGATGAGGAGTCGAAGATTTGTTTCCCGAAGTTCACTTCCAAAGAAGCTATGTCTCCGTTGGAGAGGTGCGATGGTGCAATGCTCTTTGAACGCCACAAATGGCTCACATTGAGGTGTGCTAGCTCGATGCTCACCCAACGCCACACAAGGCCTCACCCCGGATGCGGAAGCACGCAACTCACCGACGCCACAAAAGGCTCACCCTATTCTACCGAGTGTGCACCACAAAAGGCGGGCACTCGCTCCACTATGGGACTCTTGAGGGCGGTCACCGATCCCGTACAAGATTATGGCTATCTCCACAACTCAATTGGAGGCTCCCAACAAAAAAGCCACAAAAGGCTACAATGCCACAAAAGGCCAACAAATCCAAAAAAGGATACAATACCACAAAAGGTCAACAAGACCACAAAAGGTCAACAACAACCACACAGCCGTCTAGGGTTCCAAGAACCCAAGAGTAACAATCCCACAAGCTTGTACTTGACAAATCTTCGAGGAGAACTCAAACCTATGCAACAAATGCAGGGGCAAGTCCTTCACTGCCAAATTCCAACAAAACTACAAAAGCTATTGGAGGAATAAGGGAGGAAGAACACAAGAGGAGAACACAAAACTCTAGAAGATAGAGATCCCAATGATTACTTCACAAAGAAGGGATTTGATTTGATGGTATTGTAGATCTTGATCACCTCTCTCAAATCCCTTAAAGAGATGAAAGAATCATGCAAGGGAGAAGGGAAGAGGGCAAGATTTTGATGGTCAACAATGGAGGACAGAGTGTAGAAAATCTAGAAAAATGGCCTCCAAAGTTGGGGAAACAATATGGAAGAGGGGGCCCTTAAAAAGGGAAAGAGAAATATGTCCATTCGGATCAGATTCGCGCACCACCGAAACTTACGGTGCTCCACCAAAACTTCCGGTAAATCAAAACACAAGTTACTAAACCTGACCAGAACTTGGGTCGGAACTTGGGCCGGAACTTCTGCTCAAGCAAAAACGCATGACAACATTTCACGAAAACTTCAATAACTTTTGATTATGGACTTTGTTTGTGATGATCTTGGGCTTGTTTTGAATAGAACAAAAATATCTGTAATATTATTCAAAGAAACATCATAGTACAACATGGAAGGATAAAACCAAATTGAGAAAGGTATGACCTCTCTAGAAGCGATGAACCGGTAAAACCTCCAAAACCCAAAACACAAGAAGTTGACCTTGGAAACTTTGATTGGGATGAAACCAATTTTGTTGGAAAGATAAAACCAAGTAGAACCCAACAAAATGTGAAATATTGGACACCACCAAGGGAGAAAATCTCAAGTGTATATATATATATGTATGTGAGATATCTCCTAAGGTATGGAGCAGGAAAAACCCGCACGATCAAGAATGCAATAAGATATGCAAGGAAAATCCTTATTTGATGAACTAGAGATTTTTATGATGATAACCATAATCTCTAGATACTCTCATGGAAAAAAACCAAATAACAACCAAGAAAGATGATGCTATGAATGCAAAGGTTTGAGCTCTCTCCGAATGATGCGATCGAGACACCCGTTTGAGAGCCGCTCTTGATAGTACGGCTATATATCCTAAACCCGGTCTCCCAACAACACGAGACTGGCAAAAGAGAAGCCCTATCAATATCATACCTTTGCCTTAAGAAATCCACTTGAACTTGATGTAGACTGTCTTGTTCTTCTCAAGTGGGAACACCTTTGTTGATTGCTCTTGCTTGATGAAGATGAGGACTTGCAAATTGCTCCCCCATACTCCATGGGGAACTTATTATTTTAACTTGTCTTCATCACTCCATGATCACGAGGATGGCAAGCTTCAAGCATGAGGTCTTATAGAGATGGCGCATCTTGAGCTTTCCCTTCTTCATCCCTTCTTGAGGTTGATCCATCTTGATGCAACTCTTTGCACTTGTCTTGATTAACCTTCAAGCTCCTTCTTTCTTCATGATTCAACCTTGACACCAACACATGGCCCAAGCGATGCAAATGGACAACCCTACAAGTGAAACTCAATTTACACATTAGTCCATAGAGATTGTCATTAACTACCAAAACCACACATGGGGGCATACATGCCCTTTCAATCTCCCCCATTTTGGTAATTGATGACAATCCCTTAGCAAGGGTTTAAATAAGACAAATAACTACCAAAGCGGTTGCCCCAACATCAAATACTACACAAGTATGTGATGTTGGTACAACTACAATATAAAGAGCAAACTCCCCAACAATCTATGCATGTGTGATGAACTTGAATTTTATTGCATAGATTGCCAAACATTACCGTTGGTTGAGTTTCCTATATATATTCGACATGCAAAGCAACCACAAAGATGCAATAGCATGAGAGGCAAATTCTTAATAACACACTCAAAGCAAAGGCCAAATTCCCTTAAACCCTCCAAAACTTCTCCCCCATTGGCATCGATTGCCAAAATGGGTGAAAAGTCCTAGACGGGCAATATAGTGAGAATTCCTCCAAAGGTGTTCATATGAAGAGAACTTGGGAGGAAGTAAAACTATATTGAAGACCCAAATATTGCAAAAAAAGATATAAACTTCAACAAATGAAGCGAGCAACCAAAAGATCCAAAAGGACCAATTGAAAAACCAACAAATGATATCAAATGGAAGCAACAACAATAAAATGTTTAAATGATAGAGAAGCTCCCCAAAATTTGTGCAAAGTTTAGAATACTTGTATTTAAATATGATATGCACTAATATGGAATCCTTGGTCCCCCATAAGTATTTAAACCACAAGAAATGAGAAGGAAGGAAATTGTGCACTCTTAAATGAATTAGAGAAGCTCCCCATAGATTGTGCACCAATTATAGTAATTGTATTTGGAAACAACATGCACAACCATGGACTCCTCACTCCTCCAAACTCATTTAACAATGCACTCAAAGGTCAAAATTTGGAAGTCACCGAAGAATCAAAAAGAAATAAGAGGTGGTTTCCAAGAAATGCAAAAACAACCAAAGAATGATCTTATCTTGTGTGTATAAATTTCTAGGTGGAAAATATCACAAAGAAAAATGCCCACAAAGAAAAATGCACACACAAAGTAGATACACATGAAAGCATATGAAAGGAAAAACAGAAGTCATAGAATGTACCAATAAGATGTTTTGCTTGAAAGCATGCCCAAGGGCTCAAATATATATTATTGTACATCAATGAGCTTCAAACACCAACATATTCCATACATTACTACTATTACCAAGGGAAGAAGAGATAGAAGGAATATATGGAGAAAAGCAACAAGTATCACAAAATAGAAATCAACTTTGTAAAAATGCTCACTATTGCATATGATAGATATTCAGGAAATGATATGCAACAAAATTACTAGCTTCACATATTTGGGATTGGTGAATCATGAGTGTTGTGGATATACCAAATAGGTATACCTATGACATAGTATCATACCGGCAAGCCTAGGTGGCCGACGTATGGTGGTTAGGCCTATGGCATAACCGGGCGGCCCAGTTGTTGATAGACACGACGGAGGTCCAGCAAGTATAAAGGAAGGCGACGTGCCACCGCCTATGATGGAAGACAAAGCCTTGGAGGACACGAAGACTAGTTAGTTTAGTCTAGGACTCTATAACCGTATCCGTCTGGGACTCTCCATGTAACCCTAACTCATGGCGTCCTTATAAGCCGGCCTACGGGAGCCTTTAGGACAGACACAATCTCATAAACAAGTGCATAGCACTACTCGCACACAGCGAACTCCACAATTCTGCAACTCGGCGTATTGCCATTATAGTGATTTATGGCAGGAGTAGGATCTCGCCACCGCCGTGAGATATGAACCTAAGTAAACTGTGTCAGGCCGTCCCGAACGCTCTCCGTCTTTCCCATGTCTCTAAACTCACCGTTGTGATATCCCTATTGCATACGTGTCAACAATACCACGGCAGTTGGCGCCCACCGTGGGGCAAGAGGCGCTTACAGCACAGATCTGGGCGGGGTCCCTTGCCGTCTTCGAAGGTGGCTAAATCGCATCTCCGTCCACGTGCCGACTTCGTCATCGCTCTTGAGAGTCCGAGGATGATTTATCATCTCTCCTCTCGAGCGTGTGGCCAAATCGGCAGCGTCACGGGAATCTTCATCAAACAAAATAGTAGTGGTCCTGCTAGGTTTTTCCTCGTAGATAGGCTGATGGATCCGGCAGCCCACAACCTTCTGTGTTACTTTGACGCAACCTCTGGCTTAATTTCGATTAGCTAGATTAAGCGTTTCTATTAAACTAAAATCTGGAGCCGTCATGGTGCATATCGCGGCTCGCCGGCCAGGTCTGTAGCTTGTTTCACGTTGTTTTCCATGTTTGAGCATGCATTGGTGTGCTTAAGATAAAACCAATTCGGTCACGACAAAGGAAACTGGCCATCGCTCCACGCGACCCTGTCGAGGAAAAAATAAAAGATACAAGTGCGACCGTATGTGAAGAGGAAAAATAATTGGGCAAAGCTTAGCTACATGCGTGGATTATTGCCGGGTTCAAATTAGCTTTCGTCGTCAACTCATCGTGTTGTCGCTAGTAGAAAACAGGCCTTTCGTCCAGGCCATTAGTCCCGGCTGTGGCTGGGGCCGGAACTAATGAACCTGGCCGGACGGCTCGAGCCATCCAGAACCATATGTCCCGGCCCGTTAGACCCCATTAGTCCTGGTCTAAGGCTCAAACCGGGATTAAAGGGCCCTGGCCCTGCCCCTCGCTGGGGGCACCCCCTTTAGTCCCGGTTTGTATCTCCAACCGGGACTAGTGTTCTGGCCCTATATATACGCACAGCCCTCTCCCCCTCTCAACTGTTTTTTTCCTGGTGGGAGAGAGTGTTGTTGTGCTATTTTTTTCTTGTTCATACATATGCACTAGAGGTGTTCGGTGAAATGTCCATTAGAGCGATGCAAGTTTAGGTCACACAAGACAGACATGATATGAGGTGCTCGAGCCACACTGAAGTTTTCTCATCTTTGTTTCCAAGTGTAGTAAAAGGTTAGCAACTATTTTCTCGTTAAGACCGTCATGCGGTACTAATTTTATCATAGTGATTGCGTTTGACATATCTTTGTATGATACAGATGGGCCATCCATGGATGTACGGTGACCGACTCTCTGTCGCTTTCAGAGAAGGTGTGCGTTCTTTTAGAGTTATGGCTAAGGAGAACAAGCGAAGGGATGGTTTTATGTGTTGTCCATGTGTTGACTATAGGAATGAGAAGGCTCACACTTCCTCAAGAGACATTCAGAGCCACCTGCTTCGGTCTGGTTTTATGTCCGGCTATAATGTTTGGACCAAACACGAAGAAAGAGGGGTTGTGATGGAAGATGGCGATGAAGAAGAGAACAATGATGACAACTACCGATCTATGTTCCCTGAATACGCTGATACCGCAATGGAAGACAATGAAGAAAAAGGAGGTGAAGAACGGGAACCAGACCGGCCCACTGATGATCTTGGTCCGGTCATTTCTGATGCAAAGCGAGACTGCGACATAGAAAAGGAGAGGTTGTAGTTTGAGCAGATGTTACAGGACCACAACAAATTGTTGTACCCAACTTGTGAAGATGGCCAGGAGAAGTTGGGTAGCACACTGGAATTGCTGAAGTGGAAGGCAGAGACCGGTGCGACTGACTCGGGATTTGAAAAGTCGCTGGTACTCATGAAGAGGTAGCTTCCAAGAAATAACGAATTGCCCGCCAGTACATACGAAGCAAAGAAGCTCATCTGCCCTCTAGGATTAGATGTGCAGAAGATACATGTGTGCCCTAATGACTGCATCCTCTACCGCGGTGAGAAGTACGAGAATTTGGATAAATGCCCGGTATGCACTACATTGCGGTATAAGATTAGAAAATATGACCCTGGTGATGTTGATGGCGAGCCACCCAGGAAGAGGGTTCCTGCCAAGGTGATGTGGTATGCTCCTATAATACCACAATTGAAACGCTTGTTCAGAAACAAAGAGCATGCCAAATTGTTGCGATGGCACATGGAAGAACGTAAGAAAGACGGGATGTTGAGACACCCCGCTGATGGTCGACAGTGGAGAAAAATCGAGAGAGACTTCCCGGATTTTGTTGGTGAAGCAAGAAACTTATGGTTTGGTCTAAGTACAGATGGCATGAATCCTTTTGGGGAGCAGAGCTGTAGTCACAACACCTGGACCGTCACTCTATGTATCTACAACCTTCCTCCTTGGTTGTGCATGAAGCGGAAGTTCATTATGATGCCAGTGCTCATCCAAGGCCCGAAGCAACCCGGCAAAAACATTGATGTATACCTAAGGCCATTAGTTGATGAACTTTTACAGTTGTGGGCCGTACCAGGTTTATGTGTGTGGGGTGAGCACAAACAGGAGCCATTCGACCTACAAGCTTTGCTGTTCGTAACCATCAATGATTGGCTTGCTCTTAGTAACATATCAGGACAGACGAACAAGGGATATAATGCATGCACACACTGTTTACATGAGACTGAAAGTATATATCTGGATAAATCTAGGAAGAATGTGTACCCGTACAATCGTCGTTTTCTTCCGCCCAGACACCCCTTAAGGAAAAAAGGCAAGCATTTCAATGGCAAGGCAGATGACCGGAAGAAGTCTGCCCCCCGTACTGGTGCTGATGTATTTGGTATGGTCAAGGATTTAAATGTAATATTTGGAAAGGGTCCCGGAGGACAACCTGTTCCGAAAGACGGCGAAGGATGCGCACCCATGTGGAAGAAGAAATCTATATTTTGGGAGCTACCCTATTGGGAAGTCCATGAGGTCCGCTCTGCAATCGACGTGATTCACCTGACGAAGAATCTTTGTGTGAATATTCTAGGCTTCTTGGGCTTGTATGGGAAGTCAAAAGATACACCGGAAGCACGGGAGGACCAGCAACGTCTTAAAGGACGAGACGACAAGTATCCAGGGCAGTTTCAAGGGCCTGCCAGCTACGCTCTTACCAAGGAAGAGAAGGAAATCTTTTTTGAAGTCCTTTTAAGTATCAAGGTCCCGTCTGGATTTTCGTCTAACATAAATGGAATAGTAAATATGAAAGATAAAAAATTCCAAAACCTAAAGTCCCATGACTGCCACGTGCTTATGATGCAATTGCTTCCGGTTGCATTGAGAGGGATTCTACCGGAAAATGTACGGACGGCCATTGTGAAGGTATGTGCATTCCTCAATGCAATTTCTCAGAAGGTTATCGATCCAAAAAGTCTCTCAGGGTTACAGATTGATGTGGTCCAATGTCTGGTCAGCTTCGAGTTGTTGTACCCTCCATCTTTCTTCAATATTATGATACACCTCCTAGTTCACCTAGTCGAAGAGATTAGAATTCTCGGTCCTGTGTTTCTACACAATATGTTCCCCTTCAAAAGGTTCATGGGATTCTTAAAGAAATCTGTTCATAACCGTGATAGGCCAGAAGGAAGCATCTCCAAGGGATATGGAACAGAGGAGGTCAATGAGTTTTGTGTTGACTTTCTTCCTGACCTTAAGCCGATTGGTGTTCCTGAATCTCGGTATGAGGGGAGGCTGACTGGAAAAGGCAAACTAGGAAGGAAAACAATGGTATGTATGGACAGGGATTCTTTCAATAAAGCACACTACATAGTTCTACACGATTCCACCTTGGTGGCTCCGTATATCGAGAAACACAAGATTATTGTACGCTCGGAAAACTGGGGGATGCCTGACTCCTCGATTAAAGTGGAACACGAGGAAACTTTTGGCAGTTGGTTGCAGAAGCATCTCATGAATAACAACACTGTTGAAGATTAGCTGTACTTGTTGGCACGGTTACCATCTTCGACTATATGTACTTTCCAAGGGTACGAGATAAATGGTAATACATTTTACACGATCGCTCAAGATAAAAAGAGCACCAACCAAAACAGTGGTGTCCGCTTTGATGCAACAGATGACAATGGGCAGAAGGACACATATTATGGGTACATAGAGGATATATGGGAACTTGAGTATGGACCTACTTTTAAGGTCCCTTTGTTTCGGTGCAAATGGGTCAAGATGACAGGAGGAGGTGTACATGTAGACGAAAAGTATGGCATGACAACAGTGGATCTCAACAATCTTGCGTACATGGACGAACCATTCGTCCTAGCCAACGATGTGGCTCAGGTTTTCTATGTGAAGGACATGTCTACGAAACCGAGAAAAAGAAATCAGCAAAAGAATACAACGTCCAATGAGCCAAAGCGCCACATAGTTCTTTCAGGGAAAAGAAACATCATGGGAGTGGATGACAAGATAGATATGTCAGAAGATTATAATAAGTTTCATGAAATCCCGCCCTTCAAAGTGAAAACTGACCCAAGCCTCCTATTAAATGATGAAGATTCTTCATGGCTACGGCGCAGAAGAAAACAAAAACACTAGATAGGGATGTTGGTGTAATATATTAAACCTTTTATGTAATCATATTGTTAAATGATGAAGATTCTCCATGGCCATGATGGCCGCACTATAAATAGAGGTAAAGGGCAGGGCAGGCTGGGCCAGGCAGCACCAATAATAGGGGTTGAACCTTTAGTCCCAGTTGGAGAAACCAACCGCGACTGAAGGGATTGCGGCAGGCTAGGCCAGGTAGCACTAATAATAGGGGTTGAACCTTTAGTCCTGGTTGGATGAACCTTTAGTCCCGGTTGGAGACAGCAACCGGGACAAAACACGAGTCAGCACTAATAATAGGGGTGAGTGTAGACATAATGTCGTGAGTGTCGACACTATGCCGAGATGCTTGTACTACAAATAGGCCAGTCCTCCAGCCAGTTTGAGGCGTCTCCAAGATCGATGGTTTTTGAGAGCAGGGACACCACTACGGCCAGTTTCAGGGAGATGCCGCCGGAGCCCAGTCCTCCGGCATCTCCATGAAACTGGTCATAGAGGCACTCCCTAATATGTGAAATTAGGTTAGCTTCCAGGCATATTGATCTAGTTAGAGAAGTTACAAGCTGCAACATGGTCTTCGAGAGCAGGGACACCACTACGGCCAGTTTCAGGGAGATGCCGCCGGAGCCCAATCCTCCGGCATCTCCAAGAAACTGGTCATAGAGGCACTCCCTAATATGTGAAATTAGGTTAGCTCCCAAGCATATTGATCTAGTTACAGAAGTTACAAGCTGCAAGATGGTCTTCAAGAGCAGGGACACCACTACGGCCAGTTTCAGGGAGATGCCGCCAGAGCCCAATCCTCCGGCATCTCCAAGAAACTGGTCATAGAGGCACTCCCTAATATGTGACCGCACGTGTTTGGAGATCAGATCTTCATGGTAAGTACGAATCGGAAATAAAGGTCCTCCTTTAGTCCCGGTCCAACCATAAAACGAGACTAACACTCAAGACATTTATTAATATTTAAAAACCGAGACTACGGAATCGGGACTAAAGGCCCCCTTTAGTCCCGGTCCAGCCACAAACTAGGACTAACACTCAATACATTTATGAATATTAAAATCTGGGAAAAACCGGGACTAGCTAACACTCAGGACTAAAGTCGTCCCCTTTAGTCATAATCATGCCTAGTCCTATAGTACACAGCTTCAGGGTCTTCTTCGTCATCGTCATCATCATTGTCATCGTCACCTGCCACTCCGGGGATCCTGAGCCCAACCATGGCATATACCAGGGCACCTGCAACTCCGGCCTCGGATTCACGGCGGGCGGGTGGACTTGTGGGCACTGCAGACGAGGATGGTATCTCCCGGCGATGTAGCGCATCACTCCTATGATAGTACGGTTCGCGCACCACAGAAGGCATTCCAGGTGTCGTAGTTGTCGAGATCCCACTGGGGATCCATCTGTTGCCCCGGCGTGAGCTCGTGGTAGAAGTGGTTGGTGATGGCCGCCCCTGGTGAACCACAGAAAATGGTTAATAATTTGACTACTTAAAATAATTATTTGATAAAACAGAAAATGGATTGGGATTAATTATTCAAATTCAAGAACTATTCATGTTGAAAGTTTTGTCAGATTTCACAAGTATGCAAAAAAGTATAATTTAAATGTTTTAAATTATATTTTTGAATTTTTTTGAAATAAAAGCATGTGCGCGCTGGGGTTTTTGGCCCAGCGCGCGCAAATTTGGGCCTTTAGTCCCGACCCAGTTTACTAGCCGGGACTAAAGGTCCTACCCCAGTGTGCGAAAATGAAACGCCCCCCCCTCTAGTCCCGGTGCGTGGCACCAGCCGGGACTAGAGACCCCCCTTTAGTCCCGGCTGGTACCACGCACCGGGACTAGAGGTGGGGGGTATAAATGGGGGCTTCTCCCCCGGTGCGTTCCACGCACCGGGAGAAGTTGGAGGCCAAACGAACAGAGCTCGCCGCCAGGCTGCCGGATTTTCGATCGACGCCGCCACCGCGCCTCCGCCCGCTCCGTGCCTCCACCCTCCACGCCGGCCGGCCGCGTCGGCCGTGCCACCGCCGCGCGCACCGCTCTCTCGCCCCCGTGCCGGCGCGGGTAATTAGTTTTTTATATTATAGGATTATGCATGATTAATTAGTACTTAATGTATAGGGCTAGGGATTAGTATTAGTACTTAGGATTTTTTGTTTAGTATTATAGTTTAGGATTTTTAGTTTAATGTATATTTTAGGATTTGTTTAGGTTAATTTTGTTTATAGGATTTGTTAGTGCTTAATTAGGATTTGTTTAGGTTAATTTTGTTGATAGGATTATTTTTTTGTTTAAGATTTGTTAGTGCTTATTTAGGATTTGTTTAGGTTAATTCTGTTTTAGTGTTTAATAATAGGGTGATTATTATAAGGATTTGTATGTAGAATTTTTTGGATTTTTAGGATCTTCGATCTTTAGTGTATATAGGATTTTTTTAGTCAAGTGTAAGTTTATCAGTGAAGGGCATGGGCACGGCTAGGTGTCAAGGCCTAGGGTTAGGGTAATTATTGTAAGACCCTCTTTGTAACCGGAGTTAGAGTTAGGGTTAGGGTGTTGGTGCTCGGTGGTGACCGGAGTTAGGGTTAGGGTGGTGGTTCTCGCGGGAAGCCACTTAGTCGCTCGCCTATCCCGGGGCGATCATCACTGGCCACCGCCACCGCACCTCCGGGTTTAGGGTGGTGACCGGAGTTAGGGTTAGGGTGGTGGTTCTTGCGGGAAGCCGCTTAGTCTCCCGCCTCTCCTGCAGCCACCATCACCGGCCACCGCACACCGCACCTTCAGGTTTAGGGGTTTAGGTTTTATTTTGTTCGATTTGAATAAATATTGTGTGCATTTTTCAGGAACTATGGATCCACCTAGTCCCCCAGTCCGCAGAGACCTAGATTCGTAACACTTTCTCGAGCATATGATTCATGATGCCGACGAGGGATCTCCCTTGAGGTATCTGAACTCATCCGGTGAGGGAGAGGAGACCAATAGACAAGAGGAAGAAGCCCATGGACGCGTAATGCAGACCGACGAGGTATATATATATATATATGATGTCCGCTGATCGTCACTAGATGTACCTACTTATATATATAATGTTGACGAATGTTTCTTCTCTTAGGGCTCTACATCGAGCAAGAAAACCAAGTGCAGCCCAGCCAAAAAGTTTCCCCTATGTACTGTTTATGAAATTACAGAGGTTTCAGGAGACGGCGAACCATTGGAACCAAAGAAAACAAAACAACTATTTGTACAGAAATGCGGAGTTGTTTCTAGAGATTGCACCCCGGTCACTATTCGGGAGTGGAATAATCCCAAAGAGGCGGAATGGAGTGATGTGTATATCGACGATAGGTTCAAAGATGAACTTTTTAATGACCTAACGGGACATTTCAAGCTGCCAGAATGTGACACTGAGGACGAGCCTGCTGAAATGAGAAAGAAAGTCACGCAGTTCACAGTAAAGAAGATGGCCGAACTATTCAAGAACTGGAAGAAGTCATTATAGCAACACTATCAGAAGGACAAGAAAACCCCATTATTCGAAGGCTATCTAGCGAAGCAGCAGCCTTACTGGGATGCATTTGTGTTGTATAGGAGGTCAGGAGTTGTAGAGGAAAAGTCAGAAAAAACAAAACAAATGCTGCGAAGAATAAATATCACCATAACTTGAGGCCAGGGGCTACGCGACTGCCATGCTTAAGTGGGATGCAAAAGAGAAAGAGCTTCATAATAAAGGGATCATTCCAGAACCAATTCGCGAAGAATGGGATTTGAGGGCAAGAAATTGGTTCCTTGGGCATGGGAGTACATATGACGAACTTACAGGGGACCTTGTTTGCAGTGACGGGATAAAGGTACCCAGTACTGCATGGCTAAAAGTGGTCAAAGATATTAAAGATGGAATAAAACAGTTTCATCCCGATAGAGAGAATGACTTGCTGACCGTGGTCCTCGGGAATCGCGAACATACAGGACGAGTCCGAGGCCTTGATGGGAGTTTCACGTGGGAGACTGGGTTTCCTAAGGACCAAGGTACCTTTAGAAGTCGAGCAAGAGCAAAGCAACGACGGGAGGAGGAGGAGGCAGACAAGTTCAAGCAGCTGCTAGGAAGACTTGACAAGCAGTAGCAACAGATCGACAAACTTAGAGGAATAGCGCGCTTGCAGCAAGATCATCCACTCGATATTACCGCAAACCCATCTCAGCGGAGAAGCAGCATCGTTGAATCGGAGGTCCCGTCTAACGATGCATCGTATACTACATATGGCGGTCCCGGCTACCCCGTGGATGGAATGAAGGAGCAGATACCTTGTGAGCTCCATAAAAAATTGAAGAACGTATCTGTGAAGGTGGTGGTCGGATCGGCTTTGCCTTGTCCGCCTGACGCATGTTGGCATGGCCGTGAGATTCCAACTGGCTATGCTAAAGTCGGGGTGGATCAAATCGTAAAGGAGTAGGAGTCAATGGAGCTTGACATCCCTGGACCTCAAGGTGAGATCACACTGGGAGAAGTACTTGGTGGGATCATTCTCTGGGAAAAGAACAACATACGGTTTCCAATCTCGGCTCCAAGGATAACACTACCGCCTCCGAGTCGCCGTAGGTCTCCTTCACCTCCACCTCCACCTCCATCACCTCCAAGAAGCCCACCCCATGATGACTACGACCACCACATCCCGAGTCCATCTCGATCTTAGCGGCAGGCTCAGCAGTCTTCGCTGCCCCTAAGGACAATAAGCGGAAGTGTGCTCCGTCAGTGAGTACTAAAGGACGCGGCAGCCCAAAACGGAAAATTTCGCCCCTCCTAATAGTGCCTCATCAGAACTTACGATCGTACTGATGCAGAATATGCAGTGATATCAAAGGCCGAAGTGGTGGCGCATTTTGAGAAGAAGAAACCCGAGCCCGCCCCAGTATACACCGAGAAGCAAAAGGCATATGCACTTGATTTTCTGAACACACCATCGCAATATGAGTTGCACCATAATCCATATGACTATCTAAGCACACTTCAGAAAGACGTGCCGAAGAGCAAATCAAGTAAATCAAGCAAATCAAGTTCAAGCTGTAAAAAATCAGCAAGCATAGGTGCAAGCGGGACCAAAAATGCAATCAGTAAAAAATCAGACATTCCCCTTCTCGGACAACAGGCAAAAAAAACGATCGCACCCCTCAAGGTGGTTTCACAAAACGTTCCACTCCTCGCACAACAGCCACTTGATATTTCAATAGCTGCGGAGTTGGTGGCCAGCATGGAAATTACACTTGATGAACTGTTAGGCCCCCAACTCGACCATCTACCCAAGATGCCACTAGCCCCTAAATATGTCGCAGGTGAGGATTTGGTCAACAAAGAGAGGCTGAGAGAAATACCAACACAAATGCGGAATCTCCATCAATGGTACTCGGCGGTCACGAAGCAGGGGAGAATAATGATCGTAGCCAAAGTCCCACATGAGTACTACTTCAGACCCGAAGAGGTACATATTGAGTTTCTAGAACTGTTCCAGTTATACCATCTCGACACCCTAGACAAATCCATTCTCAGCTGCTATTTTCTGTAAGTTGTTAAATTCATTGTCTACATGTTCAGTTTTCAGTTGTTCAGTTCGGAACATGTGATTATCCTTATTATGCAGAATGAAGATCCTGGAATGTAAAAGAAAAAGAATCTACAATATTGGGTTCATTGACCCAGATAAAGTGCATATAGCCACGCTAACGAATAACCCCGAGGAGACGGAGGAAAACCTTCTAAGGTTTCTAATGGAGCAAAATTTCTCTGACCACATACTGTTTCCTTACAATTTCGGGTGAGGGTCTTACTCTGTTATACACATTCACTTTTGATTAGTCGATGCTAATAAGTTTAACTGATGTATATATAAATGTTTGCAGCTTCCACTGGGTTCTGCTAGACATTCAACTTGATAAGGGAAGTTGATGTCATGGACCCATCAAAGAGAAACCTAGAAGATTTCTGCAGCATGCAGGACATGCTCCAGAAGTAAGTTTCGCGCTATATCGGTATCTTTCGTTGATTTGCCGAGATATCAAGTAATGAATAACTCATTCATTCATTTTCTTCGTCGGAAAGGGTTTAGATCCGGTTCAAGCGCGAGGTTACAAGTGTATTTAGTGAGAAGCTGACGTTTAAGGCGGTCTCGGTAAGTAGCACGTGATTTGTCCGCGCATCTCTTTACTTCTAGTTTCAATACAATAATGATGCTCTAGATTATTATTTTGATTGAATTCTATTCTCGTAAAGTGCGCGAGGCAGCCACGGGGGTCGAATCTATGTAGATTCTATGTTTACGAGTTCATTTGCACGTTTACCACCAAACACAACAATTATAGAGTCGACGTAAGCAATGCATTCACACCATCATTTTATTGCTGTCACCTTTTGTTATCATGATTGATACATATTGATCTTCTTTTTCTTATATATAGTTCGAGAGAATGCGGGATCAACTACTACCAGAGCAACGCATACTAGAAATTGCGGAGGAGCTGGCGGGATTTATTTTTAAAGGGATCGTAGACGATGCCGAAGAATTTAGTGTGAATAGGCGCTACTGATCTCCATGTAATCGAACTATTTTGTTCTCTAGTCCCGGTATTCTGTGATCTCCATGTAACTATGTAAATTGTATATATTTGTATGCTCGATTTTGTAATACAAGTTATCTTATATATATGCAAGAACATGTACGATATGTGGTGGCGTACAAATATTAAAAACCATTTTGAAATGAAAAATAAATAAATAAAATAATACAAAATGAATTCTCTGCCGCGGAAAAGACAGGGCACAAAATGCTACCGCGGCAGAGAAATCACTAGTCCAAGGTAATGCTCTGCCGCAGCAGAGACCCACTAGTCCCGGCCTGTGGCACCAACCGGGACTAGTGGGGGTGCACACTGGGCGTGCAGGGGCAGCCACATGGGCACCCACTAGTCCTGGCTGGTAACTGGGCCGGGACTAGTGTTGGGCCTCTAGTCCCGCTTGATTATTCCCGGTTAAAAAACCGGGACTAGAGGCCCATACGTCCTGGGACTAGAGGCCCTGTCTCCACTAGTGTGTACTCATCCTGGAAAAAGCGTTCAATTGAAACGTTCGACATGCTACGTACCCGATAGCAGTCTGGCTTGGTTTCCGTCTGGAACTGCTCCAACTCCGTCATAGATAGCTTCTCATCGTTACGGAAATACTACAACTACGTCGTAGACGGCCCGCATCTAACATTTGTCTACATCGCGAACAACATCGACTCCGCTTAAACAGTTAAGTCTCTATTTATATTTATTATTTTAATTATTTATGATCATGAGATTAAGATTGGTTCACTCATATAATGAGTCTTTTACCGTTTACGTTTTGGTCATACCTTTTCCACGATTTGCCTTGCGCTCTTGAGTATAAACTTTTTACTGGTTTGCTGTTTAAAGACCCCAGTACCATGCAAAAAACCCACCTTCAGGGGTTAGATTAAGTTTTCTGAATACACGTTTTTATTGTTTTTATGTGGATTCTGGAGTAGTGACTTTTCGGCACTCAAAGCCGGCGTTTTGGCCTTGGGTTCTGGATGGTGCCATTAGGCATCGTCGGCCAAGGACATGGTTCTGTGTTGCAAGTGTTCCGTCTCACGAAAGGTCAAGTATAAAAACCAGAATAATGAATAAGCCAACAGTTGCTTAAATTTTTGTTTACATAAACTGTTCAAATTAATTGAGTTTTTTCCTCCTAAACAGTTTTATATTGTTCAACTGCTGCTTTGTTTCAGCTTTAAAGCATTTGTTCAAAGGCCATGTTTGTTGCGCCTTACATTTATTTGTTGGACATGATTAAAGGAATAATTTAATATATTTGTATTTTTATGTTTATTTTTCAGGTACATAACGCTTGGATATTGCCGTGTTCCTTGGATTAAGGTGTTTTAAGCCGTATTTTCACTAGGCTCGACACTTCGAGGGCTGCAATTGCAATTGTTGATCAAGACTTGAGCCGCCTTTGAGGAAGTCAGATCGACGATCGAGGGCTTGACATCTATAATTTAAGAGTTTTGTCCCGCCTTGCGTCCAAGCCGGAACAAACCTCGGAGGCTACAGTACGTTAATCTCCAAGATATGGTGAAGTTCTCTAGAGCATCAAGCAGAAATAATTCTGACTTGACACTCGGGGGCTACACCGATGCTGAATTTTTGTGAAGTTCTCTCTAAAACGTCAAGCCGAAATAATTTTGACTTGACGCTCGCGGGCTACACTATTTGCATTTGAGATCACCAAAACGATTTTCCTTTGAAACTCCAACTTGGCGCTCAGGGGATACAATCGTTTGATGTATAAGTATGCATGTTCTTTTGAGCATCAAGCCGCCTTCGATGAAGCTGACTCAATGCTCGTGGGCTACATATGGTTATATCAAGAAACTTTCAAGACGATGAAAAATCTGGCTAGCGAAACTCGGGGGCTCAACATCAACTTTGCCTTCATGGAATTTTCACTAGGTTACTCGGCTCGATGGCCTAAACGTCCTTGATATGAGAGGTTCTAAGACCTTAATTCGGCAAGCTCTTATTCTGTGATTTTCATGCCTCTAAGTCGGTATTTGGCAGCCTTTACGGTCGTGTCCCGGTAACCGCGATTTTTCCGGCTTACATACTGTCCCGAGAGGATGATGATACTAAAGATGTTCCTAGAGCATGGCAGAATCACTAACGATTCGTTCGATAGTTCTCTGCCTTGGATTCGTTCACAGAAGCATACAAGCAACTCTCTGGCTAGGCTTAGTCAGATGAGAAAATGTTATGGGAGCTCTCTAAGATTCTTCGCGAAGCACGCCTACAAATTGAAGACGACGTGATACTTGCGCTCAAATCTAGACGAAGGAACGCGAGGATCTTGAAGAACTCTAGGGGCTACTGTTGTGGATATACCAAATAGGTATACCTACGGCATAGTCTCATACCGGCAAGCCCGGGTGGCCCACGTATGGTGGTTAGGCCTATGGCATAATCGGGCGGCCCAGTTGCTGATAGACAAGACGAAGGTCCAGCAGGTATAAAGGAAGGCGACGTGCCACCGCCTATGATGGAAGCCGGATCCTAGGAGGACACGAAGACTAATTAGTGTTTGTCTAGGACTCTATAACCGTATCCGAATGGGACTCTCCATGCAACCCTAGGTCCTGGCGCCCTTATAAGCCGGCCTACGAGAGCCTTTAAGGCAGACACAATCTCATAAACAAGTGCAAAGCACTACTCGCACACAGCGAAACCCACAATCCTGTAACTCGGCGTATTGCCACTATAGTGATTTATAGCAGGAGTAAGATCTCGCCACCGTTGTGAGATCTGAACCTAGGTAAACTATGTCAGGCCGTCCCGGATGCTCTCCGTCTTCCCCCACGTCTCTAATCTCGCAGTTAGGATACCCCTATGGCGTATGTGTCAACAATACCACAACAATGAGCATGATTTTGTGTAGTCCCCATTATATGCACTCATTTCAACATACACACATTTGCAATAGAGAGAACTCTTCAGAGCCAAAGCAAGAAATCCAACATATGCCAGTACACAAATTCATGTCGACACGCAACCTACAAAAGGTTGGGAACAATATATGTATGCATGAGAGAGAGAGAGACTTGTTACCGAGATATAATTGGTTGGACGAAGAAGATATGAATTCATTGATCATCTTAGCTTGCATCCAATTGACATGTAGACGCCACTTCTTCCTTGTTCAAGATACAAGCACCCAATATATATCCCAATGTACCTAAAACACAATTAAGTACACTATGGTCCCCAAACAAATTGGGTCCAAAGTAGTTAGTGCAACTACAATACATAGCAGAGCCTCCACACAAACATGTGCATATTAATATGAAATCTAATTTCATGCACATCTTAGCCCATTAGGATTTGGTGGAGTTTCCCTTATATATTGGATCAAAGAAAGCAAGCATGCCATAAAATATATATGAAGTAAATATGCATGCAGAAGACTTTCAAGAACCAATATGAGATACAATTTGAACAAAAACACCAAGAAAACCAATAAGACACACACAAAAGTGTGACTCGACAAATGGTGTCCAAATTGTATCAAAGAGTCAAATCAACACATGAAAGAACACAAGATCAACAAGTGAACTAGCAAGAGCCAAAGAGATAAAAGATAGACAAAAACACCAATGCTCAAGGATTTATCTCATCCTAAAAGATCAAAAAGTGACAAAGAATGGGATAAAACCAACTCCCAAAGAGAGTAAGGTTCCAACAACCAAAACAAACTCTTCACACTTTTCATGATGGCACACAAATTACCAACACGAAAAGGTCGAGCTTCCAAGCACTAAATAGAAAAACTGGATCAAATCAAGAAGCAAAAAAATGTTATAGATAATATAGGAGAGCTCCCCCATAAGTAGAGCATTATATAGAATTTTTCCTTTGAATGCAAAATGCCCACAAATGAGATCATTACTACTACCTACATGAAATAAAACACAAGGGGATACCAATGAAACAAGAAGATCCACGAGAGGCAAGGAAAGCTTGGGAGCAAGAAGAAAAACATTTTCTTGGCCAAAGATAAGGCAAGTAAGAAAAGGCCAAAACGAATATGATCAATGAATTCTACCATATATCAAATACTAATTATCCAAGGACAAAAAGTAATGGGGATAATTTTCTCAAGGTAGTTTGCAAGGATATCCAAGATCACATTCACACAAAGAAGCATATGACAAAAAGTAAGAATTAAGCTTGATGCTTCGAAATAGATTCTTTATAGCTTCAAATAGTCACACAATCACTAGTTATTAGAGTAACTTGAAGCAAATTGTTCCCATGAGAATTTATAGTTTCATATATGAGGAAACACATACCAAGACTCACTCTCACAAAAAAGATCCAAAAGATGAACAATAAAAACATTCAAGCAAATTGGAACTTGTATGAGTAATTGTGCCACAAAGCAGCTAGATAATTTAATATCAATTATAAGTGGCACGACCTCAAATGTCCACATTTTCTAGGTTTGTGATATGCACAAAGCATATGACTCCCCCATAATGTGATAAACCAAGAAATCTCAACAAGAGGCAAAAAAAGAAATATAGGTATTAATGGACGTTTATAGAAATGAGTTTATCATGAGAAAGACATACCACATAGAGACTAGATAAACATACAATATAACTATTAAGTGGTTTTCCTCATGTACACACATCTTAGGATTATGGAATGCCCAGGCATGACACTAGCCCAAAATGGTATAGTCCATTAATCCTTCATAAGAGACAAATAAGATACCAACTAGAAACAATAAAGGCTCCAAACCAAGAAACACAAATACATGGTGTGCCAACCAACATACATAAAAATACATCATAGGTCAATATAAGTAAGTGGAAGAACAACATGTACAAAAACATGCAAGGTACAAAACCAACACATACATGAACAAGGGAGCAAGTAACTATCAATGTAAATGAGTTAAGCACAAGTTGCCGCAAGGAGGAACATTGGATGTATGATAGAAGCATGATAACTCAAATGACTTGACTTTGATAAAAAAGAATTGATAAAGATCCCTCAATTCTTGATAAGGTAGCCAAGTCTCCAATGCCCTCCAACAAAACCTATTGATCAAGTTTTAGCTTGTTGGTCCCCAACCAAGTTGAGTCCTAATAAGTTAGTCACAATAGGCTTGGCCACCCAAATGGTTCTTTTCTTGAAACCACTTTGGGCACCAACAAATTTGGAAAACACATTGCCACCCTCATCCTTACAAAGAGAATAAGCATCATGAATCAAGATAGGATGGTATGAGGAGTTACCCATGGTGCATGAGGAAAAAAGGTGCCCCTTCTCACGACATATGTAGCAAGTTCTTCTCTTCCCATCTTTATTCTTGGGAGGAGCTGCGCCATGAAGAAGATCTTGAGGATCCTTAGGAAGTGGACCATCTTGAGCTTGTGGAGGAGCTTGAGGCTGCTTTCCTCGTTGCTTCTCACTAAGAGGCTTCTTCTTCAATAGGCAATCCCTCACATGATGCACTTCTTCCTTGCACTTGAAGCACACAATGTTGGCCGGATTCTTCACTTGTCATTGGCTCTTCTTCTTGTAGCCCTTTTTCATCAACATGTTAGTGGGCTTGTTATTGATGTTGGAGTTAAATCCAAGCCCACTCTTGTCACTTGGGGGGACATCGCACACTCAACATGTTCTTGAGTTTGGTCTTCCCTTCATGACACCTTTTCAAGTAATTCTTCAAAGAAGTGACTTGAGCCTTAAGCTCTTTGATTTCCTCTATATGGTTAGTATCAACAACAATACTAGAGGAAGTAGATGCTTCATTGTTAGAGCAACAAGGCAAAGAATGCAATTCATCACAAGATATAGCATGGTTGTGATTGGATGAATTACAAGGACTAACACATGGCAATATAACATTTGGAGTAGATATGGTGCTAATGTCCACATGAGGCCCACTAGATGTTACCTTTGACACAATGGCCTCATGAGCTAACTTTAGCCTACCATGGGAGACTAGAAGATCCTCATGCGAGCTCGAGAGCTTCACATGACTTTCTTCTAATTTACCATAGTTGCTACTTAGCAAAGCAAGTTGAGCCTTTATCTCAACATTCTACTTCAAGATACATGCTTCACAAGAAATAGAGTTAGTAGCACAACATCATCATAAGTAGCAAGAGGTGAGGGAAACTTGAAATCTCTTTAGAATATAAAGCTTTAAGTTGCTCATGTGACTCGATGAGTTTGATGAGCTCACCCTTGATGACCCTAGAGCCATTTTTGAGGTGCTCAAAATCCTCAAGAAGTTTAGCATAAGCAACTTCAAGTTCATCACTTTTAATTTGAAGGGCACTTGCCACCTAAAGATATCTATCATGATATTTCTTCACTCTAGATAGCTCTAGAGCAAAGGTCTCCTCAAGAAATTCCTTATTAGTTTGTTCCTCTTCAAGATCTTCATTTATATTTGCAATTTCATTAGCATATTCACGCTCAAGACTACTTATTTTATCAATTATGTCCTCATGCTCATTTATTAGTTGCTTACTTTAAATAGCACAAGTCAATATTTCAATGAAAGTATAGCAAGCATTTTTATTATGATGAAGAGCACGAAGGACTAGTCGCCCTTCTCTTTTAAAGAAGCAACATCATCATCTACTTCTACATGATCAACATTCACATCATCATGAGGTATATTGGTGTCCAAAGGAGAGGTTACCTTTGAACCCTTAGCCATGAGGCACAAGTGAACATTGGGAGAACATGATGATGGGGGAACACATGAAGCTCCAATCGCAACCTTGCCTTGGCCCAAGCATTCTTAGGTTTCCTCTACATGGTTAGCAACACAAGTACTATAGGAAATAGAAGCATATTTATCATGGCAACAAGAAAAAGCAAGCATATAATCATGATACATAGGCATTTCTACATGATATGAAAGGGAAATCAACACTAGGATATAAATCACATATGGTCCTACAAGTGTTCATGCCCAAAGATACAACATTGCAATGAGATAGAGACAAAGGATCATGAATGGAAATCTCACTATCTACATTTCAAGTTCTATCACCACTCACCATAGCATTGCCTTGATACAACTCATATGTTGATGAAGTGGAAGAAGATGAGAACTCATCACGGCCGGAGGTGGAGGGAACACAATCATCCTCATTATTCTTGGACACATCATATTTTGCTTGAAGCTTGGTCCAAATATCATCAGCATTCCGTAAAGGCATGATTGAAGAAAGAACTACAAAGCTCACAACATTAACAAGAACATTAGATGCTTGAGCTTCGAGATAAGAGTTTGTATCCTCCTCCAAAGATAGATTTTGGGGATCCTTAGGAGGAGACAAGCCCATATCTAGAATTCGCTCAATATTTGGGTTAATGGCCCGAAAATGACTAAGCATGAGAGTACGCTAAACATAATAATGAGTTCCAACAAATTTAAATGTGTGAGAGTGCACTAAACCCCTAGGAGAAATCTTTACTCTCGAGGCGGTGAAGCCTAAGAAGTGAGAGACCTTGCTCTGATACCAATTAAAAGACCAAAGGACGCCGCCTAGAGGGGGTGAATAGGCTTTTAAAATTAATACGTTTTAGGCTCAAATAAATGCGGAATAAAACTAACGTACAATTTATTGAGCACAAAACCTCAGCACTAGGTTCACCTAAGTGCATCAACAACCTAAGCTAAGAAATATAAGCAACAAGGCGATAGCAAGATATCAATACTTCACGAACGATGGCTATAACAAAGTAAAGTGCATAAGTAAAGGTATTGGTAGATATATAACCGATGGACGTGGAGTCGAAGATTTGTTTCCTGAAGTTCAATTCCAAAGAAACTACGTCTCCGTTGGAGAGGTGCGATGGTGCAATGCTCTTTGAACGCCACAAATGGCTCACCTCGAGGTGTGGTGGCTTGATGCTCACCCAACGCCACACAAGGCCTCACCCCGGATGCGGAAGCACGCAACTCACCGATGCCACA
This sequence comes from Avena sativa, assembly GCA_916181665.1. Lineage (NCBI taxonomy): Eukaryota > Viridiplantae > Streptophyta > Magnoliopsida > Poales > Poaceae > Avena > Avena sativa. The sequence continues at coordinate 267,635,668 of OV702294.1, read as the reverse complement.
AAAGGCTCACCCTATTCTCCCGAGTGCGCACCACAAAAGGCGGTTACTCGCTCCACTATGGAACTCTTGAGGGCGGTCACCGAACCCGTACAAGATTGGGGCTATCTCCACAACTCAATTGGAGGCTCCCAACAACAAATCCACAAAAGTATACAACACCAAAAAATGCTAACAAAGCCACAAAAGGCTACAAGACCACAAAAGGTCAACAACCCAACCACGCAACCGTCTAGCATTCCAAGAACCCAAGAGTAACAAGCCCACAAGCTTGTACTCGCCGAATCTCCGAGGAAAACTCAAACTTATGCAACAAATGCAAGGGAAAGTCCTTAGCTCCCAAATTCCAACAAAGATACAAAAGCTATTGGGGGAATAAGGGAGGAATAACACAAGAGGAGAACACAAAACTCTCCAAGATCTAGATTCCAATGATTTCTTCACAAATAAGGGATTTGATTTGGTGGGATTGTAGATCTAGATCTCCTTTCTCAAATCCCTCAAAGAGATGCAAGAATCATGGGAGGGAGAAGGGAATAGGCAAGCTTTTGAAAGTCAACAATGGAGGAGAGAGAGAGTAGAAGAGCTAGCAAAAATGGCCTTCAAGGTTGGGGAAACAATACGGAAGAGGGGGCCCTTAAAAAGGGCAAGAGAAATCTGCCTGTTTGGACCAGATTAGCGCACCACCTGAACTTCCGGTGCTCCACCGGAACTTCTAATAGATCAAAACACAAGTTACTGAACCTAACCATAACTTGGGTCGGAACTCGGGCCGAAACTTCCGCTCAAGCGAAAACGCAGGAAAGCATTGCACGAAAATTTCAATAACTTTTGATTCCGGACTCCGTTTTTGATGATCTTGGGCTCGTTTTGAAGAGAACAAAAGGCTCTACAATATTATGCAAAGAAACATCATAGTACATCATGGAAGTATAAAACCAAATTTAGAAAGGTATGACCTCTCTAGAAGCGATGAACAGATAAAACCTCCAAAACCCAAAACACAAGAAGTTGAGCTTGGAATCTCCGATTGGGATGAAACCAATTTTGTTGGAAAGATAAAACCAAGTAGAACCCAACAAATGTGAAATATTGGATAGCACCAAGGGAGAAAATATCAAGTATATATATGGGAGATATCTCCTAAGGTGTGGAGCCGGAAAAACCCACACGATCAAGAATGCAATAAGATATGCAAGGAAAATCCTTATTTGATGAACTAGAGATTGTTATGATGATAACCACAATCTCCAGATCCTATCATGGAAAATAACCAAATAACAACCAAGAAATATGATGCTATGAATGCAAAGGTTTGAGCTCTCTCCGAACGATGCGACCGAGACACCCTCTTGAGAGCTCCTCTTGATAGTATGGCTATCTATCCTAAACCCGGTCTCCCAACAACACGAGACCAGCAAAATAGAATCCCTATCAAGATCATACCTTTTCCTTGAGAAATCCACTTGAACTTGATGTAGACTGTCTTGTTCTTCTCAAGTGGGAACACCTTTCTTGATTGCTCTTGCTTGATGAAGATGAGGACTTGCAAATTCCCCCCCCCCAAACTCCATGGGTAAACTTCTTCTTTGAACTTGTCTTCATCACTCCATGATCACGAGGATGGCAAGCTTCAAGCATGAGGTCTTCTAGAGATGGCGCATCTGGAGCTTGCCCTTCTTCATCCCTTCTTGAGGTTGATCCATCTTGATGCAACTATTTGTCTTGATCAACCTTCAAGATCCTTCTTTCATCATGATTCAACCTTGAGACCAACACATGGCCCAAGCGATGCCAATGGACAAACCTACAAGTGAAACTCAATTTACACATTGGTCCATAGAGATTGTCATTAATTACCAAAACCACACATGGGGCATACATGCCCTTTCAGTCTCAAAGGGGTTATGGTTTTAAAACATACATTACCATACATAAAACATACTAGTAAAACCATGCAATTTATAAAACGAGTACATAAATCATGCATAAGTAAAATAATAGGATCAAGGCGTATGAGCAAGAAGGTGGCTTGCCTGATTAGTATCAATGTGGCAATTGTCCCTGGACTTCTTCAATAGAATACTAATAATACCTAATATAAAAATATGATCCCGTCCTCTCGTCGTTGGTACAATTGCAACTATCGTCGTCGAAGATCACACATGCAAGCAAGCAAGGAAACAATCAATATAAAGCCTAATACTATCATAACACAAAGAAAACAAAGGATAGTTACCTAAAATGAGATAGTAGCTTGATGGATGACTGGGTTAATAAGATAGGTAGTTATCTTGTAATATTTGAAGGAAAATACAATATGAGTTTGCTAGTCTAGAACTAGGTAGGAGGGGGTTTTTAGTCAAATGTCACATTCAGTATGATATCATTTTGTAAAAATTGATATCATCAGGTTGGTATTGATAAAATGGAACCAACAAAAGTGGTTTCATTATTTTATCAATTACCTTTGATTTATAAAGAATTTCCTGGTGAATAAAACTCTAGTTTTAGAAAATAATGGACCAGAATAGTTCCGGAGTTCCAAAATATATTTCCTTGGGTTATCAAGTAGTATTTGACGGACTTAATTGAGGAAAGTTGGAATCATACCAAAATATTTAACAGATTGCCCTCAGGAAATTGCTAAAGGCGGTACTAGATGCTATTTGTTTTTTTCACCAGATTTAATCTATAGAATATTTTGAGATGATTCCAGGGACAGATGCTAGGTAATTTGAACACCTTTCCTCAGAAATTGGAATCAACATATTTGGAGGAGTAAAACTACTGTGATGAATTTATTGGTGAATAAACAATGCATAGAAATGTTTAATTCACCAAAATTCAATAAATGCTAAATAAATTATGATCTTCTGGGATCTGATTGATATAGTTATGTATGTCCACTAGGATTTGGAATGAGGTCAAAACCATCTTTGGTTTGACCTGGAGAATTTATTAAAACAATATTGTCATGTTTTTATTATTTTTACTACTAGCAAATCATAGTTCACCTTGGCAGGGGACCAAGTGTATTGGTTGGGTATTTCAATTACTAACCAGAGGGAATTGGGATCACCCCATTTTGGTTTACCAAGCACCTAGAAAGAATTAAGTAGTGAATATGACATGTTCTGGTATTATTTTTATTAGAAAATAATGGTGGATTATTTGGGTGCAACACTGGTTCTGCATGTTTGGCAAAACCTGTGGCTCTAGGTGTAAATTGATATATAGTCATAATATGGGGTTTTCTATTTTTGTTTGGATTTAATACTAAGTGGTAAACATGCAGATCTAAGAAAAAGGAAAATGTTTTTTTTGATAAGAACAAAGGGGTGGGCCGGATCTATGGGCAGATGGGCCGCGCTGGGAAAGAACCAGCCCGCCCAGGCATTGCGGAGCGCGCAACTCTGTGAGTCAGGAGGCCGGGCGGGGGCCCTCCGGTCAGCGTCAGAGAGGCCGCGAAGGGGTAAGGAGCGACAGGAGTCGTTCGATTACATCGAGATTGACGGCTCTCCCTAATCTTCTAGCTTGGCATCGCGGTAGAGGGGATGAAACCCTAGAGAGCTCGGTCAGGAGTGTGAGTGGCTCACCTGAGGGCGGGAGGACGTTGGCGAGGACCTGGGGCGACGCGGAGTGCAGAGGGAAGTCCAGCAAGGGGCGACACCGGTGGTTTCTGCGTCGGTACCTGGCTCGCGTGCGTGCCACCACGTCGACCTCGTCGGAGCTCCCTTGCGGTGATGGTAGAGGGCTTCCTGGGCAAGGGAAAAGGTGGGGTTAGACACAACATGTCGTGGTGGTGGCACGGCAGATGCCATGGGTAGGCTAAAGTATGGGGCCAATGGATGCTAGAGGGATCTGGGGAGGGAAGATGTAGTTGATTCTACACACAGAAGACAAAGGCAAAGGTCTTTATTTCTCCTTCCTTGGGCTACAAGTGCTCCTTGAGCTGTATTCAAGGAGAAAAGAAGAACTTTACCAGCCTAACGGTACTAAATGAGCTGATGCCCTCCTCAAGGTCCAAGCCTCCCCTTATAAAGGAGGGCCTTGGGTTCCTTTAGGGCTGACAGGGCAAGCATATTCCTCGAATATGCTTGTCCCAATATAGTAGTTCGGCGGCCTCCTTTCTCTGTCACCCTTCTAATGACGGCAAGGCTCCAGAGGGCCCCCTCCTGCGTGCCTCGGGCTTCAGGACTGTCACCTCCGTGACCTCCTTCTGTCCTTCTGTCACTCTGCGCCTTTGTCCGTTGTGCTTGGCTCCGCTCAGATTCTCCTTAGCCTGCGGCTAGAGTTTGACTTTAGGCTTCTCCTTCCCTTACAAGCTTTGTATCATTCGGCCCCGCCTCGCGTAACTCGGCTTGTCCTTCTCCTGCATTAAGATTACTCGGGCTAACCCGGCCGACTTATTCAGTATCTCGGTCGAGTAACGCCTTGCCATTATCACGAGGGTCCTGCCCTTCCCTATCTCGGCCGAACTCTAAAGGATTCGGCCGACTCATACTTTAACTCGGAAACAAGACGGGCAATCTCCTTTCATCTTTCCCCGTCTTTACCCTACCCGAGGTCATCTCCCCAACATTAGTCCCCGAAGCTGGTATGGCCCTGCCAATAACTTCGGCCGGGCCATATCAGTTTCAAGAGATTTCTTTTGCCTTGTTTCCGAGTTAATTTGCTCGCGGTATCATCCTATCTTCTCGTGTACGCCTCGTCCTATGTGTCTTACTCATCATTGCATTTCTAGTTTTTTGTTCCTCTACAGTATTTATTGTCAGTCTACAGTTACCGCTGCGCCTGTCGCGTCGGCTCTGCAACGCCTCGTGTGCCGTTTCCATCAGGGATCGTGGCTTCCTTTTCCCACTGTTTGGCCGCTGGTGTGGTTCCCCTCATCATCGTGCGTTGGTGCCACATACACGATCTACACGAGCAACTGCCTCACGCACAATTCCACTACCTTGCAAGTAACGCGGTTATAAAGAGGGGCGCGGCGCTGGGGGATTCACTTTCCCCTTTTCGCTCTCCCGTGCCCTTCTTCTTCCTCTCGCTCCCGTGCCTGCTCGCGCTTCCACCGCCGTGCGCTCGTCTGTGTTTTTGGTAGCACGAATCTGGCCGCACCGCTCCATCATCGTCATTGCTGCTCGCCTGCTTTGGCGCCGTCATCGGTGAGTTTCTCCGATCCCGTCGTCTGGCTTTTCCTCTAGATATCTCAACTCCTCTTCTGTTATTGCGCGGCGGTTATGTCTCCACTCCGCCGCCGTTTCGTGGATAGAATCACGACGGGGCCTTGTAGTTCTAAACTTTCCTCCGCCGCTAGTTCTTCCTCCGCAGATTTCTCCGGTGAGCCCATGTCTAGCTCCGTCAGCGGTGCCCTAATAGAGGATGATGATGCTGGATCTGGGCCTGAGCGAGGCTCGTGGCAGGGCTCCTCCGTTACTCGTCGCGAGATGGAGTGGCTTATCCGGACCCGGAGGATTCCCGCCGAGGTAGCCTGTCGCTTACCCGGCAGCGAGTCCTCTCCCGACCTTAGGGAGGGCGAGTATGTAGTTTTCATGTCGCATTTCTCGCGCAGCTTTGGTCTCCCTCTTAGAGACTTTGCTAGGGAATTTCTTGACTACTTCAGCCTTCAGCCGCATCATCTTCCTGCAAATGCCATCGCCTCTCTCTCTGTTTTTATCTCTGCCTCAGAGGGATACTTCGCCCTATGGCCGTCCGTGCATGTCTGGTCGAAGTTTTTCTAGATTTGTTCTAACGTTGTCCCTGACAAGTCTTTGCATCCTTCCGAGAAGCTGCTTACCCAATGTGGAGCAGCGTCCATTACACCTCGGAGTAAATCCGTATTTCCTCGTGTCACGGGGCTAGAGTCGTGCAAGAAGTGGCACAAGTCCTTCTTCTATGTCAAGAACACGGGAACGGAGGACAAGATTCGGCTCCCTGCCTTCTCCATTGGCACGCCCTCCAAGGAGAACTGGACTTATTATCCGAGGAAGAGTCACGCCTTGGCTGAGGCTTTTGAGATTCAGCTTAAGGAGTTGATCCGCGCCGGGTTACGTGGCGAGGATCTGATGGCTACCTTCATCAGTAGCCGAATCTGCCCATTCCAGAAACGCACGCACAAACTCTGCTACATGAGCAGTCCTCTTGACCCCAACCGAGTCTCGACCGTGGATTTGGACAACTATCTCATCTTTAAGTGTGTCCGAGCTATCTTCAAGACGGAGATGCCTGAGGACTGGGCTTGGGGATTGAATCCGTTCACCCGCGAGCGTCCCCCTCCCGAAGTAAGCTTAATCGCTAACGCTTTGCTTTCCAATTGTTTTCGTAACTGCTTTTGCTAATCTTTCTCTTTCTTGTCTTACAGAGGTTTGCAGAGCAGAAGGATGAGGACGTCGAGGTTTTGTCACTTCCGTGGCCTGCGGACCGGAATACCCCGGACATTGGGGAGCCGGACTCGGAAGAGTTCGTCCCTAAGTCGGATCTCGCTCTGGCTCGTGTTCGTGGCAAGACCTCGGCCCACGAGGAGGAAGGTGATTCGGACGAGGTCCAAGTTCTAGAGGTAGTTGCCGCAATGCCCATTTCTTATGCATTTTCGGCTTCTACTTTCCCAGCTAATCCGGCCGGTCAGGTTCACGACGCCGAGCCTATTGCTTCCCGGCCCCCTGTTACCTCGGGGAAACGTGGGGCTCCCGTTGGTGCCTCAGAGGCGGCCCCCAAGAAACGAATGAAGAAATCTGCTCCGAATCCTCCCAGGCGCAAGACCATGCCTGGAGTCGCAGGGTAAGTTCCTTTTGCTCGTATTTCTTGTTTCTCTCTTTCTGCTTTTCAACCTGACCCCCTTTTTTTATTTTCGCAGTGCTCCACTTTCTGTTAAGCCCGGCGGTCCTAGCATGACTAGTCGTATGACTCGGCAGCTGTCTCCTCCGCCTACTGAAGATACCAGGATTCCCAGTCCTGTTCGCGCTGCATCTCCTCCAGCTCCGAATCGGACGCCACCTTGCCACGATGTCCCCGAGATTCCTCCCGTTGATGTTGATTTCACTCGGCCCACAGATATTTCTGCCGACCCTGCTGCCTTCTCTGTGAACCCTAATGTCTCTACTGAGCCTCTTTCTGCCCCCGCGGTTTCCACAGTTACCCCTTCCCTAGCCGAGGACGTCCATATCTCAGCGCCTTCTGCGACCGTGAATCCTTCGGCTCCTAAAGACGCCGTTCCCATTGCCGAGGTATCAGCTCCTACTGATGCCTCTTATAAAACAAGAAAAGCCGTCGTCACCAAAGCTTCCTCCTCCCAGAAAGGCCTTGCCGGCTCTTCTCAGCCAAGTATAGCCGATGTGCTGCGCAAAGGAAGTGCCTCCGCCAAAGCCTCCGTTACCCCGGCCGCCGGTACCCAGCTCGCTCTTCGTAAAACCCCAGCGGCAGCGGTGGTTACCCAACACGTCCGAGGTAAAGTCCTAACTCGCACGGCGAGTGGAAACAGCCTCGACTCGCTGGTTAAATACGCCAACAACTGGAATGCTACCGATCAGTTCGAGGGTAATCCAGCCAGCCAGCCGTTTTAGCTTTCCGACATCAGCAGCCGCCTGCATCAAGCCGCCAAGATCGTTGTTGATAGTAACAAGATGAATGAGGTAATTGTTTTTATGGAGTTTTGATTAATTCCCCAGATGCTATTATATATATTCTAGTCCCCGAAGCTTGCGAGCGAATAACTTGTTATTCGTTTGGAAGTTTTATGATTCGAACCTCTATCCAGCTAGATCTGTCTTAAATTCTGCTTGATTTGTCTCTATCTGAATTTGGATTATCCATCCACCTAGGTCCGAGTTAAGTTTTGCTTGACTCGGATCTGTTTTATCTTCGATTTTCCAGCCACCTAGATCCGGGTTAAGTCTTGCTTGACGTGGATCTGTTTTATATTCGAATATCCAGCCACCTAGATCCGGGTTAAGTTTTGCTTGACTCGGATCTGTTTTAGCTTCGAATATCCAGCCACCTAGATCCGGGTTAAGTCTTGCTTGACTCGGATCTGTTTTAGCTTCGAATATCCAGCCACCTAGATCCGGGTTAAGTTTTGCTTGACTCGGATCTGTTTTAGCTTCGAAAATCCAGCCACCTAGATCCGGGTTAAGTTTTGCTGGACTCGGATCTGTTTTATATTCGAATATATATTCATCGTTTGCTCTATTACTTAGGTTGCACATGACCGGCGGACTGCCAAATTTCAAAGATTGCTTTTTTCGCACAGAAAATTGGAAGAAAAATATTAGAAAGTTATTCCTGTGGTGAAAAAAGCTGGTAAGTCGACAATTCTTTTCGTCATCTGCGACACTTTTACTGTTTTCTATGCGAGATGTCAGCTCACTTTGTTGGTAAACAGGTAACATCAATAATCTTAACATCCGTCTTGAGAAGAAAGTCAAGACCCTGGAAGGTTAGTTCCCCTTTTACTTTATACCTTCCTTCTTAAAAATGTGCGCTAAGTTTCTTTTATCTCTTTTGGCTTTGGTAAAGCCGTGTTACAAACCTTTGCAGCATCTCACCAAGATTGCACGCCCATGCCTGATGTGATGCTGCATTTTTTAGAACAAAGCGCTACTCATTCGGCGCGGCTAAAAGAAAAAGACGATGAAATAGCTTGCCTGCGCGCCGAGGTGGAGGCCCTTAAGCTCTCTCAGAAGTCCGAATTAGAAAAGGTCGACCAGGAGTTCTCCGAGGAGAAAAATCGGCTAGCTCTGCAACTGCAGAAAAATAAAGAGCTCCTCGAGGCTGCCGAACTGAAAACTCGGGGAATGAGCGAGGAGATCGCTCGCTTTGAGAAGAGCAAGATTGTCTGGGCTAAAGACCTTCAGATAATGCTGAGTTATATTCATCATAAGCTTCTTAGCACAGCCGGATTATCTTTTTCTTTTTTCCTACTGCCGACTGACGCATTCGTGTTTTGCGAAGATCATTTTCTAGAAGCTAAGCCCGTGAGCTCTAAAGCGGTTCTTAGTGCTCGTGTGCGCCGAGGTGTTCCTGTTGACACGGACTCGGAGTACTCGATGGAAGATTTCTTGGTTGCTGTCGGCGCTCCAGTTGGTCCGATGAAGATCATGGGAAGGGATTTGGTGCAGGCAGCTATCCGAGCCTACCATGTTCTCTGGCTGAATACTTCTGGAACTCCTGATATCAATGAGGTCCAATTGCTGGTGGAAATATTAATGGCATCCGAGAGGCAACTAAGTCTTTGGAGGGAATCAGCCGGACGAGCTGGCGCTGATATGGCTCTCACTGTTATCATGTCATGGTATGAAGATATTTCTCTTGATATCTTGAGAAATTTGCGCACTGGTTCCCGTTGGGTTGAGGACCCAACCTTTGTCGCTCTTCGGCAAGCTCGCGCCTTCCAGCTCGTTGAGTATGCCGACGTGCATACCTGGAACGAAGGTCCGAGTTTCCTTCCTAACCCGGAAGACAAGGTCGTAGTTGAGGATGCGTCGGATAACAACTCAGCTGAACAAGGAGAAGATGAGGATGACTCGGCTACTTCTGGTGATTCCAGTTCGTGCTCAAATGGCAATGGCGACGCGCGATTCTCATCCAAAGGTACTGGGCATTCTACTGCACAAACTGACGCTCCTCAGCAGCCCCTGGCTTCCTCCGAAGTCGCTCCTGGGTCTGTGGAGGGCGAGGCAACCTCGGCCGAAGTTCCACCTACCTCGGAGTGCCCATCCCCTGACCAAGTTATTGCCTCTCCAGCTAAAAACCTCTAAGTCATTTCTTATCCCTGGTATGCCGGGCGTATGATGTACGTGGAATATTTGTCCGTCTTCTATGTGGTATGAATTTCTTTTGCCGTGTGCTGCTGAGACATATATGTTTGTAATTGTCCTCACTTTGTTTAAGTGGTCTTGTTCGTCCGAATCCTTGCTTTGGTGGCTTGCAATTTCTTGATGTTGAGATATATATTTGCCTTTGTGCTCCTGTGGTTTAGCCCATTAATCTGGATGTGGACTTCGAATATCATTCGAGATTGAGCTGTTCTTACTTTGAGTGTCGAAGTTTGATACATTCCTTGTATCAAAGGCTAACCACTACTTCGAAACAATATATGGCAGTCCCCGAGTTACTGCCTATGGCGCCGGAGTCTAGTGTGTAAACCAAATTTTAGAAATAATATAAGACGGTTGCCGAGTCGCTGCTCAAGGTGCCGAGGTTTAGTACATAACATAAAATTGAAATAACATACGGCAGTCCCCGAGTCACTACTCTGGATTCCGAGGTTTAACACATCACATAAAATTGAAATAACATATGGCAGTCCCCGAGTCACTGCTCTGGATGCCGAGGTTTAACACATCACATAAAATTGAAATAACATATGGCAATCCCCGAGTCACTGCTCCGGATGCCGAGGTTTAATACACAACATGAAAGTGAAATAACATATGGCAGTCCCCGAGTCACTGCTCTGGATGCCGAGGTTTAATACACAACATGAAATTGAAATAACATATGGCAGTCCCCGAGTCACTGCTCTGGATGCCGAGGTTTAACATAACCTAAAATTGAAATAACATATGGCAGTCCCCGAGTCACTCCTCTGGATGCCGATCTTCAAAACATAATTGGTGCTTGATCTTGAGATACTACTTTACAATGTGTCACTGATGATTGCTACGAGTAAAATGGACGAAGTAAAGCTATGTTCCATGGCCTTTTCGTTTCTTCCTCGGCTTTGTCTGCCCTGTTCTTTTCAGGGGATTGAGCATCGATTAGGTAATAGGCATCATTGTGCAATGCTTTGCTCACGATGAATGGTCCTTCCCATGGAGGCGACAGCTTGTGCATGCCGGCCGTGCGTTGCACCAGTCGGAGAACTAAATCTCCTTCTTTGAAAACTCTTGGATTCACCTTCTTGCTATGATATCGTCGCAAGTTCTGCTGATAAATAGCTGATCTTGATAGCGCCAGCTCTCTGGCTTCTTCTAGGAGATCAACAGTATCTTGCTGAGCTACTTCATTTACTTCTGAAGTTGTATATTGAGTAACTCTTGGCGAGTCATGTATTATGTCGGCTGGAAGCACGGCTTCTGCCCCGTATACCAGAAAGAATAGTGTATAACCTGTTGATCTGTTGGGAGTAGTTCTGAGGCTCCATAATACTGCTGGTAGTTCCTCAATCCAACATCCTGCCGACCTTTGCAGCGGTTCGACGAGTCGTGGTTTTATTCCGGACAATACTAGTCCATTAGACCTTTCCAGTTGCCCATTGGATGCTGGGTGAGCCACAGAGGCAACATCTAATCTTATGTGTTTCTCTTGGCAAAATCTAGCGACAGCTCCTTCTGCAAAGTTTGTGTCGTTGTCTGTAATAACACTGTGCGGGTATCCATATCTTAAGATAATATCTTTGAGAAACTTCACTGCTGTGGTCCCATCGCATTTTTTTATTGGTTTCACTTCAATCCATTTTGTGAACTTGTCCACCATAACCAATATGTGGGTCATCCCCCCTTGGGCCGACTTAAATGGTCCCACCATATCTAAGCACCACACAGAAAACGGCCAAGTAATGGGTATCGTTTTTAACTCGGACGACGGCATGTGTATCTTGGTTGCATATCTCTGACATCCATTGCATTTTTCAACCAGCTCTTTGGCTTATTTCAACGCCGTTGGCCAATAAAACCCATGTCTGAATGCTTTGGCCACTAAGGCACGAGATGAGGCATGATGTCCACATTCTCCTTGATGTATATCTAAGAGGATCTCCTGGCCTTCTGCTGAACTCACACACCTTTGCAATACACTTGTGACGCTTCTTTTGTATAGCTCATTATTTATGATCGTATAAGCTTTAGCTCTCCTTGCTATCTGTCTTGCTAACACCTCATTATTCGGTAAAGTCGCATCTTTAAGGAAAGAGAATATGGGTTGCGCCCATACAGGTGTGATTTTCTCTGGTGTGGTCTCACTATCTATTTCCATGTTTTCTGCCGACATAACTACCTCGGCTTTCTCCATAGTTACGCTTACCTCAGCTGCCTTCCTCTTGGGGAATTCCGGGTTATATTGCTGGTCAAGTTCCATCGGCACACTATCTTCTGCTGAATTTCTGGAATAAAGATGGATTCGGACTCCGGTGATGGTTTTATCGATGGTTTCCTTAGGTGCTCTAGGGCGATACCCGGGGGAATTGACTGCCTGGTTGATCCTAGCTTTGACAATGTGTCTGCGGCATCGTTTTCTGCCCGAGGTATGTGGTGAAATTCAGACCCTTCAAAGTATCCACTGATCTTTTGCACATGAAATCTATACAAAGCCATATTATCATCCAACGCGTCCCAATTGCCTGAGACTTGTTGTACTACTAGATCTGAGTCCCCATAGCATAAGATTCGGCGTATGCCAATCTCTTTTGCCACCTTCAATCCATGGACCAGTGCTTCATATTCGGCTACGTTGTTTGACACGGCAAAATGTATTTGTAGCACATATTTCAGCTGATCTCTTTTGGGCGAGGTTAACACTATTCCTGCCCCCAAGCCATTTCTTAGTTTGGAACCGTCAAAGTGCATCGTCCAATAATTCGGGTCTGTTATTGGTGGCTCATATTGCACTTCGGCCCAATCTACAAAGAAGTCGGCCACAACCTGAGATTTGATTGCATCTCTCCTATCAAATTGCGGAGCATAAGGTGACAATTCAATTGCCCATTTTGCTATTCGGCCACTTGCATCTTTGTTGCTCAATATGTCGGCTATGGGTGCTTCACAAATCACTTTGATGGGGTGCTCTTCAAAGTAATGTTTAAGTTTCTTTGCCGACATGTACACTCCATAAGCCATCTTCTGATAATGTGGGTAATTTTGCTTTGAAGCGGATAACACCTCGCTCAAATAATACACCGGCCTCTGTACTGACTTATCATTTTCGACTCGTTCTACGACGACTACAGCACTCACTACTCTGTTGGTAGCCGCTATGTAGAGTAACATAGGCTCTTTTGATAATGGAGAAGCTAAAATGGGCGCTGTGACCAACATCCTTTTCAATTCATGAAATGCGTTGTCTGCTTGTGGAGTCCAAATGAACTTATCTGATTTCTTCATCAGTTGATAGAGTGGTAATGCCTTCTCTCCCAGCCGACATACAAACCGGCTGAGCGAGGCTAAACAACCCGTGAATTTGGACACTCCATTCTTTCTACTGCCCTTATCTTGGTTGGGTTGGCCTCTATACCTCGGCTAGATACGAGAAAACCGAGTAATTTTCCTGGTGGCATGCCAAATGTGCATTTTTCCGGGTTAAGCTTCATTCGGAACCTCCTCAGGTTCGCGAAAGTCTGCCGTATATCATCCAGTAGTGTTTTGCTTTCTTTGGTTTTGATGACCACATCATCCACATATACTTGTACATTTTTTCCTATCTGGTCATGTAGACATTTTTGCATGCATCTTTGATACGTTGCTCCTGCGTTGCGTAGGCCGAATGGCATTGTGCGATAGCAATAAGCCCCGTACGGGGTAATAAACACAGTCATTATTTGATCGGCCGGATTTAACGGTATCTGGTGAAAACCAGAATACGCATCTACGAATGACAATAATTCACAACCAGCAGTCGAATCAATGACTTGGTCTATTCTAGGTAAGGGAAAAGGATCTTTTGGACACGCCTTGTTCAGGTTCGTGTAATCGATACACATTCGCCATACAATGGCTACATTCGGATCATCTTTCTTCTTTTCTACTAGCACCGGATTTGATAACCAATCCAGATACAGCACCTCCATGATGAACCCGGCCGCAAGGAGCCAAGCTATTTCATCCCCTATTATTTTTCTCCTGTCTTCGGCGAAGCGGCGGAGAGGTTGCTTCACCGGCCTTGCTCCTGGCCTTACATTCAGAGAGTGCTCAGCCAACTCCCTCGGAACACCTTGCAGATCCTGAGTTGACCATGCAAAGATATCCCGATTCTCACGGAGGAAGTTGGTGAGCTCGCTTTCCTATTTAGCATCTAGGCCTGCGCTCTGGGAATTGCTCATCTATCTGAAACTTCTTCGTTTCTTTAGTCGGCTGAAAGGAGACACTTCCATGTGGATTGGCTAATGCCGGCATATTCAGCTGTGCCGACTGAGCGAGGGCTGCTACCTCCTGAATCCTTCTTTTTTCTCTTGCTATAACCAATGACTCGGCCAAATTTGACCCGGCTGAAGCACATTCCATTGACTTCTTGTAATCCCCTGCTACTGTTATCACTCCTCGTGGTCCGGGTAGCTTCATTTTCAGATAACTTACATGACAACTTCCCATGAATTTGGCCAACGCTGGCTGTCCGAGTAAAGCATGATAACAACTCTCTAGGTCCACCACTTCAAACTCTAAGTTTTCTGCTCTGCAGTTATCTCTTGTGCCGAATAACACATCCACTCGGACCTTACCAATGGGTTCGCATGAAAGCCCTGGTACTATCCCATGGAAAGTGGTCCTCGTGGATTGCAGCATGTTCTGGGATATTCCGAGTTTATGCATGGTATCTTTGTACATGATGTTGATACTGCTCCCATTGTCAATGAGAACCTTTGAAAATTTCACATTAATGCTCGGTCCAACAAATGTTGGATCCAACACGAGTGCATACGACCCCGGACTCGGCATTATCTTGGGGTGATCCTTTATGCTCCAAGTTACTTCTTGATCTGACCAAGGCATATATCTTGGCACTGCCGGCATAACCGCATTTACTTCCATATGCCGGCGCTACACACTCTGCTTGTTTTGCTGTTCCGTCGTGAACACGCAATAAGACTGATGATGTTCTCTGTAATCATTGCGTCCATTATTTCCTGGATTCGTCCTTCCATCCTGGCCTTGGTTCATCACTTGATGTACCGCATCTCTCCGGTCTAAGTTATTGTATCTCGGGGGAGGAGGCAGTAACATCAGTTGTTGTGCATTTGCTCCAGTTAACTGCGGCTGATGTTGCTGATGCACTTGGAGAGGTGCTGCCTGAATGCCTGCGGGGTTTCCCATTGCATTTTTCATCCATGCACATTGGCGGGTCGTATGGTTGGCCGGTCTGGCTGGGTTTGACGTGTGAAATTTACACGGCTGATTTAACATAGATTCGAACGTGTACTTCGGCCTCTCCTGCCATTGCTTCTTTTGTTCTGGAGTCCACTGTCTTTTTCCTTCATTCCTAGGTGTCCACTGCTGAGGACCATTCTTTTGCCGTTGAGTCGTTCCGTGACTTGGCTGATCTTGCGCTACCACTGCCACTTGGGCCGAATTATATCTATAATCCGGCCTTTCTTCTCTTCTTCTTCCTCTAAAGTCATTGCGCCTGGATGACCCGGCCACATCTCTAGCATACTAGTCTTGTTGCTCCCGATGATCTGCCGACATTAATTTTGGTTGCGTCGGATCTCCCAATGCATAGGAGTCCGCTATTCTGATGGTTTCTGCTAATGTGGTTGGCATATCTCTTTGCAGTCACTGCCATAACACACTGGCATAACGGCATCCTTGTGCAAACCAAGCTATTGCTTGTGACTCTATAACTCCTTCACACGAGTTTCTCAGGTTACACCACCGAGTTAAAAACTCTCTGTCCGTTTCATTCGGCCTTTGCTTGCACATGGCTAATTGTTGCGGCCTGTTTGGCCTCTTGTATGTGCTTGTAAAGTTGCTAATGAACATTTCTTCAAAATCCAACCAACAGTTGATGCTGCCTGCTGGTAGATTATTCAGCCACACCCTAGCTGGTCCCTCCAACATTTGTGGGACATACCGTACTACCCATCGCAAGTTCCCACCTGCTATTTTCACAGCTGTGGCATAATCAATCAACCAGTCTTGTGGTTTGGTGCTCCCATTATATTTCTTAGTGCCTCTTGCCAGCTGAAAGTTCGGCACAGGTGGTTCGCCCATGATCCGTGGTCCGAAGCACGTCGGACCCGGTGGACCCTGTTCTTCCAGCAGCTCGGATCGGTATAGCTGGTCTAGCTTTACTCTGGCATCATTTGATGGAAAATCTCTGTACAGAACTCTGTCTTGCATACCATAGTGGTTATTTCCACCATGGATCGCATATCCCATCTCAGAATAACCATCATTGTACGTTTCATTAACTTGATTGTGGCGAGATGGTCTTGCTTCTCTTTCCTGTCGAGGTTCATGTCTTGGCTACGGGTTGAGCGGTGGTTCTCTCCTTACTTCAACTGGGATATTGTTCTCGTGATTGCTTTTTCCGAGTTCTCTTCTGCCGAGGTCTCCATTGCCTTGGCTTCCGCCGTCTTTCTCAGCACGGCCGAGATTCCTCTCACCACTGTTACCTCGGCTTCCATTGCCTCTGTTCTCGTTTGCTTTCCCAGCTATCGCCGGATCATACGGAACGATTTGCTTGTTTCTCTTTCCTGAAGTTACCGCTTTGTCCCTTCGTGCATTGTTTCTGGGTGAAGACGCTGCTGCTACGGACAAGGCAGGTGCTGCTCCAGCCGAGTGAACCATTCGCGAGGCCCCTGGCATTGCTGGGTCTGCTCTGAGCATTTCTTCGTTTTGCTGGTTCGCGATGCGCACCAGCTCATTCACTCTTTCTTGCTGTTTCTGTCGGGCTTCGCTGGTCAATCCCTCTAACTCTAATGCTGCGGCGTTTGCCGCTCTCAGGTTCTTTGTCGGGGTACTGTACCTCGGCAAACCAAATCAACTGATTCTGCCTTATGAGCATCATGCTCCTTGTTGATATCATCTATGAGGTTCCTCCCTCTTAATCTCAACTCGTCAACCCGTTCGGGAGCGACGTCAAGCTTATTAGCTTTGGCATATTCTCGCAGGGTCCTGTTTAAGGACTCCCGCAAGGCCGACACCTTTTTTGCATCTACCAGCACCTTTTGCCTGGTTTCTTCTAACTCTGCCTGAGCATTTGCCGGATCAAATATCGGCGCTACAGGTGTAGTCAGGTTTTCTATGGTTGCCTGAAGAATGTTTTCTGGTCTTTCCAGAGGTGGCCCTCTCACTCTTGGTGCTTTTGGGGTAGTGTCCTGTACTTCGGCCTGGTTGGTCACTGGGGGGATTACCTCGGTGGGTGGTGGTGCCGTCTGCCTGGGCGCGATCTGCACACCCGCGGCGAGGTCTCTGGTTGATCCGGCACCTGCTACTCCCGCCTGTACTCCGGATGCAACCATCACCTCGACGCTGCTCACCGGATGCGCTCCGCGCTGACGGCTCGTAGCGCTAAGGGGTGGCTCTCCTGCATCAACAATTTGGTGAGGATAAATGCCGGAGATGTCGACGCCGACGTAGACCCTGTGCCCGCCCAAGCTGATGAAGACACCATTTCACGGGGGAGTTTTTCCCCTGAAGCTGCCCGCATTGTCACTGACATAGTCACAGAGATCGAATCTCCGGACCAAGCCAGAAACAACGCGCTCGCTAGTGTTGATGAAGTTTCCCGTCCGGATCATGACTTCAGCTAGCACCGCTGCTGGCCTCACGGTGGGCGCCAACTGTCGTGGTGGTGGCACGGCAGATGCCATGGGTAGGCTAAAGTATGGGGCCAATGGATTCTAGAGGGATCTGGGGAGGGAAGATGTAGTTGATTCTACACACATAAGACAAAGGCAAAGGTCTTTATTTCTCCTTCCTTGGGTTACAAGTGCTCCTTGAGCTATATTCAAGGAGAAAAGAAGAACTTTACCAGCCTAACAGTACTAAATGAGCCGATGCCCTCCTCAAGGTCCAAGCCTCCCCTTATAAAGGAGGGCCTTGGGTTCCTTTAGGGCTGACAGGGCAAGCATATTCCTCGAATATGCTTGTCCCAATATAGTAGTTCGGCGGCCTCCTTTCTCTGTCGCCCTTCTAATGACGGCAAGGCTCTAGAGGGCCCCCTCCTGCGTGCCTCGGGCTTCAGGACTGTCACCTCCGTGACCTCCTTCTGTCCCTCTGTCACTCTGCGCCTTTATCCGTTGTGCTTGGCTCCGCTCAGATTCTCCTTAGCCTGCGGCTAGAGTTTGACTTTAGGCTTCTCCTTCCCTTACAAGCTTTGTATCATCCGGCCCCGCCTCGCGTAACTCGACTTGTCCTTCTCCTGCATTAAGATTACTCGGGCTAACCCAGCCGACTTATTCAGTATCTCGGCCGGGTAACGCCTTGCCATTATCACGAGGGTCCTGCCCTTCCCTATCTCGGCGAACTCTAAAGGATTCGGCCGACTCATACTTTAACTCGGAAACAAGACGGGCAATCTCCTTTCATCTTTCCCCGTCTTTACCCTACCCGAGGTCATCTCCCCAACACAACAAGATGAGGGGGTCACAGCACCACGATAAACAGAGGAGAAGAAGCCGTGGATGGGGATCTACAACCCAAACTGAAAAATGGCCAAGCAAGTATTTCACCCATCTCCCGGCCTAGGTATGCGGTGGGAGGAGCTCTAGAGTTCGAGGAGGGTAGATCATGGGGAGGGGAGTGTGAGGAGGCCACATGCAAGTGGAATAGAGCAGGGAAGGGAGGAGCTTTTATCAAGCTTTTGTCATGGCCGAGGAGTTCTTTCCCTTCTTCTCTCGGCTAAACCAGAGCAAGGGGGAGGGATGGAGCCTAGGGGAGGTAAGTGGGAGTTTTTGGCGGCGAATGAAACATAGGGGAAGTGCTGGGGTGGCTTGGAGCTTAAATACCAAAGAGGGTAGGTATACAATGGACTATGTCCATGAGAGACAAGAGGAGGGGTGAAACCAGGGAGGGGTTGATTCCTGTTGGTGGTGGGGTGGTTTGTCGTCGTGGTAAGAGAAGGGAGGAGAGAGGATAGGCTATTGCAATGTTTAATGGGCAAGGAGGAGAGAGGAGGGATTTACGTCTCCACTTCATATAAGCATAAGAGACAAATGGGAGGGGGTGCTACTGTGGCTATAGTTGTAGCTCGACCAGGGGTGAGGTAGTGTGCTGGGGAGGTTTGATTGACCAGCTTGGGGAAGGTTTGGTGGGGTTTGGGTGTTTGCAAAACCAAGCTTTCAAATATGGGCAATTGGAGGTATTATGAAGCAAGTATAGAAACTTACATGGAACATGATGAGTAGATGGTACTGGTGGGTAGATGAGGTTAAAATGTCTTTCCAAGATCTATTTGGGATTTTTATGGAGATTATATGTCCACTTTATCTCATTTACTCAAAAAGTGCAGAAGTGGTTTATAGATGCTAATGTGATAAGTTTATATTGGACAAGGTGAGATTTTGGTGTGAAATGGTTCTAGATACCATATCACACATTGGGTAATTTTATTGGAATTTATTGGGATGGAAAGTATTTATAAAGAATTATTTCTTGTTTCTGCCATTTAAGAAAAAGGGAAATAAGAAATAATAAAGCATCTCAAAAATATTTATATTTTAGATGTGAAGATTGGATATGATATATAGGCATCAAGTATGCCTTGAGTTGTCAAGGTGGTTTGGAGAAAATCGAAGTTGTCTTTATAGAGAATGTTTTGAGGATTTTGTAAATAAAGGAATTTGAATAGTTTAATAATCCAAATAATTATGTGAATTATTTAGAATGTTTATGTCTAAGGTGGATGATGTCAACATAAAGGATATTTCATAACCAACCTTGGGTATTGATAAACAAGATGGATTTTTGGAAGAAGGGATGGATTTGAGGATCTAGGGCATTTATGTTTTTATACCACCTAAATAAGGTTGGATTGGTGAGGTCAAAGCTCACCTTGGTACAAGGATTATATGGATGGTGAGACAATGTCATATAGATGACCATGGACTCAAGAGTTGGGCTTGGAGATATTTGGGGTGATATAGAAGAGATGGCAAACTTTGTTGAAAACAAGGCTGTCATAGCAGGATTGTCATGATGCCTCATAAAGCATGAGGGTTTAAGAAGCACAGGGATCCAATGGAAACAAGTGAGGCGGGGAGTGATAGACCATGGTTAGTATAGCATAACCATGCAAATAGTTGGTCAAGGGGAGGTAGCATATGGATGTGAGCTTCTGCCAAAGTAGGAATCTTGACTAGATTTGTAGAAAAAGATTACCATGATGTCTACAAAACCATCGTGGATGAGTGGGTTAAAGAAGGGTTTACCCAAGAGAAAAAGTGTTCTTTGGTAGTACTAATGATGTGATACAAAATGGCTAAATTACATTCTCAAGAATGCACATAGGTTGGAAAGGGTGGAGTCTCAAAGATTGAATCTAGTTAAAGATTCCAGACAACCATTTTGCCAGATTTAGAGTTGTAGATTAGATTACAAGTGGGTAGGATTTGGAGGTGATGATATGCTCCAAAATAATTATCAAATAGATGATGTTGGTTGGATGATGGAGTAGAGAGGATCCATGCTTAGATTGGGTCTTCATTGAGTTGGAAACTATCAAAAGGGATTATCCCCAAATTGATCTGATTAGGAGATGAGATGGTCACCTTAGGGGCTAGAGATCAGACCATACTTGGTAGGTTTTCTTAGGAGTTTCTTTCTTGAGTTAGCTTTATCCTAAGGTATGATATCCTAGGGTGTCTCATGCTACTTCCTAAGCAATCGAGTAAATCATCAGATAGTAGCACATCATCAAACAGCAGATCAGGGCAATTCATCCGGCTAGACAATCAGATACTACTAAAGTTACCATCAAGTATAACTTGAGGTGCACATGGGTATTTTGAAGGGGGTTATGTTTTTAAGTAAGGTAGGGACCTCTTGGTATTTGTACCAAGATTTAGAATGAAAAGGTTTTATGAAAGGTTTTGGAAAAACCTAGAGATGAGAGTAGTTGAAGTTCTGTCTTGAAAACATAAGGAGATTATATATAGTTCTCCATAGTGTTTGTCAACTAGGGTTGAGGTAAGGAGTATATTAGCTAATATACAATCAGACAAGCAACAAGCATTGCACCTCTTAACCAGAAAAAGTTTTTGTTCCCCCTGATTTTTTCCTTTTTGACAAAAGACCAGGTTTGTTGAAATTAGGATGTTACAAGATCAATCTCCTGGTGATCAAAAATGATTTTGCTTTGATGGTTCCATATACTCCAGCATGCATTAATGATGATTTCCTTTGAGAACTGGATATTGGCTCGTTTATTCCCTTCAATTACCATATCTATAAGACTCGAATCAGAATTCCATTCCATATTTAGCTTCCACCAGAATAGTTGATGACTGCAAGTGCACAAATGGTTTGTAGCTAGTTTTGAAATAAAGATATCGATCCCACAGGGAGCAGTGGGCAAAAGACTAAAACTATTTTAACTAAAACTAAACAAAGTACTTAAGGAATAATTCTTAGATGCAAGAAAAGTAGAATTATTTTTGGGTTTTTGGTTGAACGAAGAAATTAAATGAAGTAAAGTAAAACTTAATGCAGAAAGTAGTAATCGCGTGTGTAACAAAGCTTGGAACCGCAATAAGGAAAAATGCGTTCTCGGAGAGTGGTGAATACACCACTAGCAATTTAGACTAAGTAATCAAGATTATTATAACGAATATTTTCATGACATGTATGTATGTGGGATAAGCTCCATATATGGAAGAATAGGCAGCAACCACTGCTCACATCATCCTTCATAACCACGGCTGATAGATAAACGACATCAGTCGTATTATCCCGCTATTAGGGGATTTCTCCCGCGGCATGGACATGGATTAATGAGTTCTCCTTGCTTCCCAAGTTAGTACGTAAAGGATGATAACTACTTTATATTCAAAGTAAGTGCTATCATCCCTCCGTCTACCAACAAGTAATCCCGTTCATCAAGTCCCCATAAGAGGAAAATATTAAAGATGTGCACAACTCCCAACATCAAGATGAAGACAATTAACCCATACACATAATGATGTATAACATAATAATCTCTATTTCATATCAATCATATACTAGGGTTTCTCCATCTCCCCAAGAACTAATGATCTACTCAGACATGGAGGCAAATAGCATAATGGCAATGGTAATGGAAACAATTATAGATAAATACTTATTGTATAAATCCACAACTAGTTCTAGAATTACAACAAGATCTAGATGTGCTGGATGGAGATGATGATGATGATGATGGTGATGCAGCGGTTGATGAATATGGAGATCGATGCATTGGCCTCCCAGATCTGCTTAGGCCAAAGATGGATACCTAGGGCAAGTTCCCCCTCCATATCCCTTCCGGAGGTGAGGTTTTTGGCAATTTCTAGGTGTTCTGTATGTCGTCTCTCCGATCTAGTTGCACGGGGTGAAACTATTTGAGGAGACGGTGTCGGCGCCAACTATACAGCGGGAACTATACAGCTGGAGAAAGTATTCCCACCATATAGTTGGTCATTAAACCTTCTGTGTCCTACAATCGCTTCGGGTTTTATTTTGGTGTTATTGATATTTCCCAAATAAGCGATTTACTTTGTTCTTGGCTCCTTTTCACTCCAATATAACTGGTCAAAGAATTGTGTCCATCGTATCCATCATATGTCCTGATCCTGGTGAAAATAAACATAAAAGGTGTGTGCAAACGCCGTAAAATACAAATATCCTACCACTACAATGCAAAATAATAATATAAAACTGGATGCAAATATGCACTTATCAACTTCCCCAAGATTAGACTATTGCTCATCCCGAGCAAGTTTAGCTTTAATGGATGTGATCCTCATATTCATGAAGTTGAGTTGGTAAAATAAATGAGGCAGTTGCAGTATGTGGTTGTCATATATGATACATAGGAATAAGTTCATGAGTAGTACCTTATTCGAACCATCCAAATAATATTAGCAGGCTTCCACACCTTAGTGATCAACAGTTCACAAAAGATGAATCTCAATATGATGTAAAGTATTTCGGTCCGACCGAATGGGTTAGCGAGGTAGTCCCAAGTGTTTTAGGATTAACATATTCACTTGGGATTTAAAATCTCAAACGTTTCTTTGTCTTACCACAAGACAATGGTGTATGCCTACTTTCTATTTGCACATTCGCTCTTTTTCTTCTTTCTCTTATTCTTTTTTAATATATATATCTCACACTTTTATTTAAGTGATGTGCAAAGAAGCTAGCCATACAATCCACTTCATGTAGGGATTCAAAGTTCAACGATCTCAATTACAAAATTCTAATTGTATATGAAGCATCTTTATGGCTTGAAGACTTTACCTCAACTTGTTCTCACTCTAATTTGATAGCACTTTTATTTTCCTTTGTTCAAGATTTCTTTCTCAACTTGACTGATTAGATTATTTTTCTTTTTGTAAATCAAACCATCAACTTACAACATATTGACTAAATTATCTTTATATGTTCCATTAATACCAATGGTGTGGAAGACTCCTATTGCTATCATTAGGTGCAAGTAAAATTATACTCAAGGCATTCTTATATCCAATAATACAAACTCAAACTCAATAATGCAACATATATTATAATAAACTAAAAATTTCATAAATGGGAGCGATTATTCCTGAAAGGAACTCTAATGATGCAATCTTTATTTCTAAACTCGAACTAATGCGAAACTAAAACAGTAAAATCATAAGATTAATTACAAGGTTTTAAAGATCTCTCCAAGATTGTAATCAAACCGGGCGGGATCAAATAACTCCTTGGTGGTACCTATTCATCCTCCTAGGTAGGAAGAATATTGCTTTCTTCTCCTGTGTTGCAAACTTTAACTATGCTTGCGAGGCGGATGCTGAGCTCGGCCATGTCGTACTGGAGCTTCAAAATTTTCTTCTGGAGGAATTTCTTCTCATCTGTCAACTCAAAAACAGTTTTAATCAAGAAACCAACTCTACCATCGATGCAATTAACCTTTTTGTCGCTCATTATCTAGTAGGAGTCAATCCCTTCTCCAATAGTTTCAACACATGCCTTTGAAGCTTTTTCCAATTGATAGATCTTATCATGAATCTCATCTTGACGCACCTTCTTGGGTTTAAGAGGTGACGAACTGAGAGGAGGTTTATAATTAGATCCTATGTTGTGACGGTAAGGATTAGGGAGATAATCATCCTTTCTCCTTCTCTGATCCTCTTGCCTCAAAATCTCCATCATTTGTGGAAACATGTCCTCCCAATTAGGTAGAGGCTTGATCTCCGAGATGGATGACGATGATGATTCTTTTGGTTCTGCTTCCTCGATCCTCTTCACGGGCTTCTCTTCTTTCTTCCTACATATCTTTTTGACATGGAACGACTGCATGGCTTCGCTGCACGGATGTTGTTAGAAGGGGCTTGTATGGAGATGGCGATGGTTTTTCGAGGCTAGATGTTGTAGCTCTGCAAAAACTTAATGAAAAAGGATAGATGCGATCAGCTTTAAAAGGGGAGGTAAAAACCCTAGCCGTCGTCCGTAACGAGCAACTATACGGGCGCGGCCCGTATAGATCCCACTTTATAGTTATAAACCGACTATAGATTGTTTATCGATGGCGGTACCAACTATATCACCGCAACTATACAGCCGGGAATTTTCTTCCCCTCGTATAGGCTTTGTTTGGTTTGTGGGGCTCTAATCTCCCATGGGGTGCAAACCACCGAGGGTTTGAGTGATCCCGACCTACCACCCCAATCCCCCACGTGAAATAACCCCTGCCACTAAGGGATCCCTGCCACCATAATAACCGTTCAGTTACACCTTGTGTATCAAACTGATGTATTGGAGTACACCAAATAGAGAAGTAGTATAAACTTAAGATTCGCCATCGGTACAAACAATATGACATCAGTGAAGTATATCATTCAGTTTGGTCGTATATCAGGAGCAAGAGAATTCCAGGAGTACAAGTATAGACTTCTAGTTGTTTTCTATTTTCCAAAAACACTGGCGGCTCAGCTTTTTTATTGATATAATGAGATAGGGAGAACAATACTTGGGCAGGAGACAGGTACAGAAAAATAAGAAAAAAATCATGTCGCAAAGCAATGGGTCTCCGATATTTATACTTAAGGTCAATCCAGTTTGTGTGGTCGATGGATCAGATCAGCTGATGAATCCTTGGCTTGCCCATGAACGTCATCTCGCAAGACGATCTCGGCGACGACAGCCTAGAGCTCAAAAAATTGCCGCATAGCCATCGGAAGCATGGCCAAGCGGAAGTGCGTGCACCCCAGACCATCAACAAGAGCTTCAGCAGTAGAGAGATTTATTTTTATACAAGTCATATGATGCCCCCTGTTGGTATAAAAATTGCATCTTGATGAACCTGGTTGTCTGTACATGTAGAAAAACAATATCTAAGCGACATAAAAGAAATGGTGAATCAGAGGAAACAAAACACTGGAGAATGGGACACATAATCAAAATTTTGTAACACAATCGTATATTCTCCGTTGGAGATCATGATAAAGTCCTTGTATCACAATCATATACAGTAATATTTTTTCAAGAAAATTACTGTTAAGACAACATCTGTTACATATATTCAGTGAATGGTAATCAAGAATGGTGCAGCACTTTGTTCATCTAAAAACCTTAAACAACACTAGTGCAACATAAACAATCAGCACAAATAGAAACGAGATAATAAGGAGAAAGAAAAACTATTTTTTTTCTTGCATATACCATCTAATTTCAATACATAACTCTCTTTATAATATTTAATAGAATAACATAATAAAATAAACATATTTAGTTTCCCCAAAATGATCCTATCTGGAGTCACACGCCTTAGACATGATTGTGTTTTTCCTTGTATTCCCAATCATGAAATAAAATAGTTTATGAGGAAAAGCCATGGAACTAACACAATTATCCCAATCAAGTGATCACCCAAGTGGTTAATTTACCTACTCTTTTTTTAGCTATCTACCTAGTAGTACCAACTAATTTTTGATGTTTGGTAGTAGACTTGGAATTACAATAATTGCATCGTCACTGGACACAAAGATTATACTGCTCCATTTCATAACAGAAAGCTACAGATGTGGTCAGCTGCCGTCAAGCCACTGAACAGAGCACGAACGAGGCAAATGTCATACAAAACACAAAACAGGAGGTTAGTAGAAGAACAATGTGATGGTGCCGCCTCTATTGTCTTGCCCCTGTCTCCGGCTCGAGAAACCTTAGACCATCTCCATTGCAAAGTGGACTGCTGGAGAATTCCACCCTCTCATCTTGCTGCTGCCGCTGGATAAGCCCGAGAGATTCTCAGCTAAATAACCGGTCATATCAACATTCTTGGTGCCTAATATGCTACTAATTCGGCACATCTTTGCAGGTCGTCACAACATGAAACAAGGAAAGAGAATCATGTTTCATCCCCAACTAAAATCTGCAGACAAGTTCCTAAAAATAACATATTTGATGGAAATGGTAGTTATAACATCATTCTATTGCAGCAGCTGGGGTGCATTCACGGGATCTAGGACCCCTCCAGTCCATGCAATGAAGAATCAAGTGATTAATAACAAAATCAAGAACACGATAGCATCACCCCCTAACACCTGTAAATTTTATGAGAAAACAACACCGCCAAATCATAGAACTCGGCACAAACCAGACCAGAGGAGGAGGGGACCAAGCTCGGAATCTCAACTTAAAATCCAACAACATGATGTCTCCCAAAAAAATCTACGCAACCACACTATTCCTTGAATTTCAGCACCGTGCACACCAGTTCTTAATCCTAAATCAACAACTGATGGAAACCCTAACTAGAGGGGGAGATGTATAGGAAGAGAAGGAAGGCTTACTGTGAGAAGGACGCCGTCGCAGGTCAGAAGTTGTAGCCTCTGCCGATGAGTAAGCGAGCTCGCTTCTTGGTCTCCTGCCATCGTTCAGATCCAGCCTCCAGGTCGCGCGGTAAGAAGTGGAAGGAGTGCGCTGCTACCTATGTTCACCTCCACGTTGTTGCGTCGTTGTCGCCGCCGCTGTCGCCTTTGTGTCGTCTCTATGAAAAAGATTTTTTAGGACGAACGAGCCGGGAACCGTTCCACGGGATGGATGGCGATTATTTTTACCCTGGAAAAATGGACAGGATTGGGGATGATTCGGCCAGGGTGGGATCCCCATCGGGTGTAACCGAATGCGCTTCTCAGGGCGGGCCAGGATTAATCCCCGGACTAGATGACCCATGTGGATCGACCAGGATTAGGACGTGACCCCCGCGGGGATGGGGTGAACCTAACAAGCCCATAGTTGGTCATTAAACGTACTATACCCTGGCAAAAAAATTGGAGATGGGATAAATAACTATACGACCACAACTATATAGCTGGAAATTTAATTTCCGTCGTATAGTTGGTCGTTAAGGCTAATGCATTCATCAAATTTTACATGTTTCTTTGGGAATTCTTTATTAATCCGAAAATTAATGAAATACCAAGTTTTGACAGAAAAACAACTTAAATTTTTGACCAACATTAACATTCATTGAACGAGATTTTTATCGTAACCAAATTTCTTATTTTTCACTAGAGCTTCAAGTGTTCCTTTATTCAATCACAAGCTTAACTAAATCTTACTTGCAAATTTAAAACTTACTTGATCCTTTATTTCACATGGGTTGCCTCCCATGAAGCGTTCTTTTATGGTCAATATCTTGACCATAGTATTGCTTACTTCGTCTTGAATTTATCCATCCTGCAGTTGCCATACCTTGTATATCTTTGCTCAATAACCTCTTCCGGGTGATCACACGTATGGTGACTGCACCAATTTCTTCTTTTGCTCGATAATTCTTCAAGTGTTGTCCATTAACCACCCATGAAAGAGAGGGTGTTTTTCCCTGGAGCTTTACTGCTCCTGATGGATAAGCTTCTTCAACTATATAGCGGCCTTCCCACTTCAACCTAAGATTTCCTGAAAACAACTTAAGACGAGAGTTATAGAGCAGTACCTTATCTACACTTTTAAAGACCTTATTCTCTATTTTTCTATCAGGCCATCTTTTCACTTTTTATTTAAACAATCTTGCATTTTCATAAGCCTCACTTCTAAACTCATCTAAGGCATGAATATCTAATAAACGTTTCTCCCTTGTTGCTTTACAATCATAGTTTAAGTTCTTGATTGCCCAAAAGGATTTATGTTCCAATTCTAAAGGTAAGTGGCATCCCTTACCATAGACTATCTTATATGGTGTCATACCCATTGGTTTTTTAAACGCGGTACGGTATGCCCAAAGAGTATCATTCAACTTGTATGACCAATCTTTTCTTGATTTGTCCATCGTCTTCTCGAGTATGGTCTTTAATTCTCTATTGGAGAGTTCTACTTGACCACTCATTTGAGGATGATATGGTGAAGCAACATGGTGAGTCACTCCATATTTGTAGAGGATTTTCCTGAAAGTTCCTTCCATAAAATGAGAACCACCGTCAGTAATTAAAAATCTAGGAACTCCAAACCTAGGGAATATGACATCCTAGATCATCTTTACTGAAGTAGCCACATCTGCATGGCTTGTTGGAATATCTTCAACCCATTTAGTGACATAATCAACATCAACAATAATATGAGTGTAATCATTTGATTCTACAAAAGTCACATTGATACGTCGGAAATGTATCTATAATTTTTGATGATCCATGCTTGTTTAGAATCTACTTTGCTTTGCTTTGTCCACACTTTGAGGTTCTTTTTATATGTTTTCTGGTACTAACCTATTAACAAGTTGTCACATTACCAGTTGCTAGTTTTCTATTGTTTTTTGTTCCAGAAAAGCTAGTAAAGAAATATTCTCGGAATTGGACGGGACAAAAGCCAAAGTCAATATTTCATCAAGGAGAACACGGAATCCGGAGGAGAGACGGAAGGGAGCCACAGGGCGGCTGCACCCCCCCCCCCCGACGTGGGCCCACCCTAGACCGCGCCTGGGCAGGGTGTGGGCCCCCTGGCTGCCTCCCAGCCTCGCCTCTTCGCCTATAAGAATCCCCTGATGCCTAAACCCTAAGCACCCGATCAATATTCCACGAAAGCGTCTATAGCCGCCGCCACCATCGTCCCTAGATCGGGGGATGTGAAGCTCTTCCCAGCACGCTGCCGGAGGGGAGATCATCCTGGAGGCCTTCTTCTTCATCATGCCAGCCTCCGGTATGAAGCGTGAGTAGTTCCACCTTGGACTACGGGTCCATGTAGTACCTAGATGGTTGTATCTCCTCCTTTGTGCTTTCATGTCTAGATCTTGTGAGCTCCATTCATGGTCAAGATCTCATCTATTTGTAATCATGCATGTTGTGTTTGCAGGGATCCGATGGATATTGAGATTACTATTTCAGATTGATTAATGGTTTTGTCTTATTGATTCTATCATGTCTATGTTGTTTGTGATCTTGCATGCTCTCCTTTTTTAGTAGATATCTTGGCCAAGTAGTTGCTAGTGACTCCAAGAGGGGGTATTTATGCTCGATAGTGGGTTCATGCCTCTATTTAATCAAGGGAAGTGACAGAAAACTCTAAGGTTGTAGATGTGCTATTGCCACAAGGGGAAGGGACCACCCGTTGCTACCGACAACGATCGTGCAAAGGACATGCCCCCTCCGCCTACCCCAGTGTAACAACCGCAGGAACTCGGCACCGGACCGAGAAACAACAACACCGCAAACCTGCCGCCTTCGGCGTTGTACGTCTGCTGCTGCCCAAGTTTCTCCAGCTGACAGAGTGATGTACGGAAATCTCCTCATCGAGCCTATGACCGTGGCTCATATTCTCAATGTAGTCCAGCTTGACGAGAAGCGCCAACAGCTGCTGGAGGAAGCGCAGGCCATCGCGGAGCAAGGCGCAAAGCTAGATCGATATCTGGCCAACGCGCAGAAGTCAATAGAGAAAGCTAGAGCAATGGAGGCCGAGTACAAGACTCTGCTGCAGCAGCAGAAGGCCAAGAAAGCTCCGGCTCGCGTCATCAACGATCCTGGTGTGTGGCGAAACCTAGGATGGGATCCCCCGAAGCCGGCACAAGATAAACCATACATTGATAGTGAAGGCAGGCAGGTGATTCCCACTCCTCTCCTCAGCCTCGCCATCGCCAAGACCCTTCTAGAGCAGGATAGATCACCTGAAGTGGTGGACCATGTCTTTGACCTAGTGGCCAAGGTGGTGAAACAGCAGGAAGAGGCCACCTCTCAGAGGCTCGAGTCTGACCTATCGTTTTGCCAGTCTAGCCAGCACAAGCCGCCAAGGGACAGATCTCCTCTTGATGTCGGGTCTCAGACGGGTTCGTCAGAACAAAGACAGAGGGATGCACGCAATAGGAAGGATGATATCCCCATATCCTCCGACCATGGAGGTAAGGCCCAACCTCATCGCCCATCACCACCGCCCCGCTCCCGCCGACATCGCGAAGAAACCAAGGCTCACTATCGTACGGATATGCCTCCGCCAAGGCAGAGCGGCATCGTCATCCGCGACAACACGGAGCAGACCCGTCATGACGGAGAGCACAACCAAGGACATAAGAGCAGGTCGCGACATGACCCTCCGCGTCCGAAAAGCAACCGCGACAAGCGTGAGGCGTCACAGGAGGGTAACAACAAGAAGGCTAACCCGTCACCACCTCCGCCTCTGTCACCACCTAGCAACCACCATGGTGGAGGAGGCCCGCGTCATTCACATAGCCCATCCCCTGATGGCAAGAAGAAGAAAAGAAGCCCGGAGCCATATGATGCACGTTCGCGTCTGGACAAGATCCACGAGGCCCGGGAAGGACCATACCTGGGACCACGTTGCTTTGGACCTGTAATACGGTCCGCAACTTACCCCAAAGGTTTCTGGATTAACAAGACCATCAAGTCCTATGACGGCATCGCCAAGCCAGCTACATGGTTGCAAGACTACGGTAACGCGGTGGAGATCGCCGGGGGTAACCCCAACGTTGCCGTCAAGGACCTCCCATTGATGTTGGCGGGCACGGCCCGTCAATGGATTGATGACTTGCCGAAAAGATCCATCTGCATTTTGGTTGGACATGCAAGAAGCATTCACCAAGAACTTCGAGGGTACGTACAAACGTCCCTGCACTGTTGGCGATCTACAGCGGTTCGTGCAAGAGAAAGACGAGACATCTCGCGCCTACCTCTCCCGCTGGCTCGATATGAAGAATTCCTGCGTACGAGTGCACGCTCAGACCGCCATGGACGCCTTCATCGATCGGTTTGAAAGGGGCACGTTGCTCCAACATAAGCTGAAGCGCTTGCAGGATAATCACCAGCTAGACTTGAACCAGATGATTTAGTTAGCAAGTGAGTTCGCAGCTACCGATGACGATGCACGCGGCTCTTTGCCGGCAATGGCCGTTCCAACTCAAGCTAGTAGGAACAGCAGCACAAAGCGTAAATCCTCACCAGAAGAAAAGCAAACCCCCAACATGGTCGCTATGACTTTTGCAGGACGAGGTGATGGCAGACAGCCGAGGATGGGGAGCCAGCCGTGGGCAGCAGCGAGGAAATGAAACTACCTCGGCAGCGCTCCGCGTTCCCCAAACCTACGAGGAGTACCGTGATATGCCATGCCTCGTACACCTCGATGCCAACGGCAAGGCCACCCACACCAATCGCCATGGCAAGTTCGTTAACGACCGCAAGGAGGACCCGGAGTCTGGCTACAAGCAAAGTCGAAAGAACATACCGCGTGGAAAGGGCAAAGGGAAGAAGAAGGAGGAGGAGTCCAAGGATTCAAGTGACATGGACGAGGATTTTGACCCCAAGCACACCGCCAAGAGCGACGGCAAGGGCAAGAACCCCTTCGAAAAGAAGGCGATAGTTTTCCATACTTTCCTTGGCACCCCCACCGTATAACAACAGAAGACCTACATGAGGATATTGATGGCCACTCTACCCCAGTTCCCCAGTTCCTGCGCTGGTCGGAGATTCCAATCACTTGGGATAGGAAGGATCACCTAGACCTCATCCCTACGGAGAACCAATACGCCATGGTCATCAACCCCCTAATTGATGGCAATGAGTTCACCAAATATATGGTGGATAGTGGAAGCAACATCAACATCATGTACCTGGATACCCTACAGAAGATGAACTTGACGGAGGCAAACCTAAGGCGGACCAACACCATCTTCCACGACGTAGTTCCTGGTCGGGAGGCTCGGTCCCTTGGGTGCATCACACTTCAGGTCGCTTTCGGTGATGTTAATAATTACCGCCAAGAACTCATGACCTTTGAGGTGGTTCCCTTTAAGAGCGTGTACCACGTCATTTTCGGCCGCGACATATTCCACACCTTCATGGCAAAGCCATGCTTCGTCTACAACAAACTCAAGATACCCGGACCAAACGGTGTCATCACCATATCCGGATGCTTTACCAAAGCAAGGGACTGCGGGATTGGAGAAGCAGCCTACGCGGAAGCTGTCCTCTACAGCGAAGAATTCAAGGAGATCCAAAGCAAGCTCGATGCCTCGGAGATGCCCGCGTCGAAGAAACAGATTTCTGACTCTACCCCAGCATTCAAGGCCGCCATCGAGACCAAGCCAGTGGAACTTGTGGTAGGCGATGCCTCCAAGACCACCGCCATTGGGATGAACTAGACCCTAAATAGACCCTTCTGGAGCAGAATAGGGACATCTTTTCCTGGCAACCTGTCGACATGAAAGGTGTACCTAGGGAACTTGCCAAGCACAGCTTGAATATTGATTCAAAATGTAAACCAGTGAAAAAACCTCTACGACGCTTTGGAGATGAGAAGAGACGCGCCATAGGCAAAGAGATAGCTAGGTTACTTAAGGCTAGTTTTATCCGAGAAGTCCTTCACACCCAATGGGTGGACAATCCTGTACTTGTCCCCAAAAAGGGAACCAAAGAATTAAGAATGTGCGTTGATTACACCGGCTTGAACAAAGCATGTCCCAAAGATCTGTTTGCTTTGCCTCGCATTGACTAAGTCATTGACTCGACGGCTGGCTCAGAGCTTTTGTGTTTTCTTGATGCATAGTCAGGATACCACCAGATCAAGATGAGGAAGTCAGACCAATTGGCCACTTCGTTCACTACACCCTACGACACATTTTGCTATGTCACGATGCCCTTTGGGCTGAAAAACGCAGGTTCTACGTACCAACGGACAATGCAACGTTGCCTTCACGATCAAATTGGTCGGAACGTTCACGCCTATATGGACGATATAGCGGTGATGTCTAAAAAGTCAAACGACTTAATCTCCGACTTAAAAGAATCCTTTGATAATCTCCGGTAATACAACATGATGCTTAACCCTAAGAAGTGCATCTTTGGGGTTCCAGACGGCAAATTGATGGGCTTCATCGTTTCCCAGCGCGGAATCAAGGTCAACCCGGAGAAAATCAAGGCCATCTTAAACATAAATCGTCCGACATGCCTAAAGGACATACAACGACTAACAGGTTGTGTTGCAACAGTTAGTCGGTTTCTCAGCCAACTTGGAGAGAAGGCTCTGCCATTATACAAGTTTCTGAAGAAGGCGGACAAATTCACGTGGACGGACGAAGCAGACGCAGCATTGAAGCAGCTCAAGGAAATTCTTTACTCAGCGCCTATCCTTGCAGCGCCCGATCCTGGAAAGCCCGTGTTAATTTACATGGCGACCACCAACCGGGTAATCAGCATCGTCGTCGTGGTAGAGCAGAAGGAACCAGAGCATGAGTACGAAGTTCAACGACCAGTTTACTATGTAAGCGAGGTCTTGACGGAGTCCAAGCAGCATTACCCGCACTACCAAAAGATAGCTTATAGAGTATTCCTCGCTTCTTGGAAGTTGAGGCACTATTTCCAGGAGCACCCCATCACAGTGGTGAGCAAGACTCCACTGTCCGACATTATCAATAACAACGACGCTACAGGAAGGGTCGCGAAGTGGGGCAATGAACTTTCGGCCTTCGGGATCACCTACAAGAGACGTGACGCTATCAAGTCACAAGCCTTGGCGGATTTTATTGTAGATTGTACGGATATGCCAGATGCTACCCCAATGTCGGAGCCAGAATAATGGGTGATGCACTTTGACGGATCAAAGCTACTCAACGGCTCGGGGGCTGATGTACTGCTACAGTCACCAACTGGGGACAAGCTACACTATGTTCTGCAGATCCACTTCGAGGCTACAAACAACATGGCGGAGTATGAAGCACTCATTCACGGATTACGCGTAGCCAAGGATATTGGCATCAAGCGCATAGTTTTCTGTGGAGATTCCGACTTGGTTGGCCAGCAGGTAGTTGACACCTCGAACGCGCGAAACCCTATGATGGTGGCATATCGAGACGAAGTGGACGAGATATCCAAGAGCTTCTTGGGCTACGAGGTCGAGGCGGCTGGTCTGCTGTCTAAGCTTGGATCAGGGCCCAAACGAATTCTGCCTGGAGTTTTCCTGGAGCATCTACGGACACCATCCGTGAAGGGAGCAGACATCGACAACCCGGACAGAGTTGACTCTTTCGTTCACATGGTGACAAAGGTTCCTCCGGCTTGGAAAAAACTGTTCATGGAGTATCTAGAACACGGAACTTTGCCCGACGACAAAGTCGAAAGACGTAAAATAGTACGTCGAGCAAAGGGCTATACCATAATCAATGGACAGCTCTACAAAACAAGCACTACTAGTGTATACCTTAAATGTGTTTCCCAGCAAGAAGGTCTTGAAATCCTACGTGAAATGCATCTCAGAGATTGTGGGCATCACGCCGCTCCTCGATCGTTGTTCGCTAAAGCCTTCCGGCAAGGATTCTACTGGCTGACCGCGAAGGCGGATGCCGACAAGCTGGTTGAGACATGCATGGGACGCCAGTACTCTGCCCGACAACCACATGTTCCTGATGAAGAATTGCGAACAATACCAATAACTTGTCCATTTGCAGTCTGGGGGCTGGACATGGTTGGTCCATTGCATACGACACCATGTGGGTTTACCCATCTGCTAGTAGCAGTTGATAAATTAACCAAATGGATAGAAGCTAAACCCATTAGAAAGGTCGATGGGGCGACTGCCCTTAGGTTTGTCCGGGATCTAGTGGTGAGATTTGATCTCCCACATAGCATTATCACCGACAATGGCAGCAACTTGTCACTTGGAGAAGTGGAAGCTTATTGTTGGGAGAAGGGCATCCGACTTGATCTTGCATCTGTGGCACATCCACAGTCCAATGGTCAGGTTGAGTGACCCAATGGATTACTTCTGCAGGGAATCAAGCCACGTCTGGAAGCGTCGTTGCATAGAGCAACTGGAGCCTGGGCGGAAGAATTGCCACCTATGTTGTGGAGTTTACGAACTACACCCAACAGATCCACCGGCTACACCCCTTACTTCATGGTATATGGAGCAGAAGCCATCATGCCTTCCGACATCCTTCACGATGCACCGAGAGTTGCTGCCTATGACGAAGATGACACGAAACAATCCCGACTAGATGTGGACCTTCTCGAGGAGGAGCGCGTTTTGGCATGCCAAAGATCCGCCATCTACCAGTAGAAGCTATGCAGCTACCATAGTCGCCGCGTCCGGAATCGCTCGTTTAAAGAGGGGGTTTTGGTGCTCCGATTTAAGCAGAAGAAGTCACACAAATTATCCCCGCCATGGGAAGGACCGTTCACCATAATCAAGGATCTGCTCAATAGGTCTTACTACCTCGTTGACAATTGTGAACTGAAGGATAGACCCAACGAGGATCATAAGCGTAAGCAACGTGACCCGGATGATGACTACCCGGAGCTTGATCGGCCATGGAACATAGCACAGCTACGTCCTTTCTACACTTAGCATTTTTTATCTATTGTGTACCTCTTATATGATCAATGAAATAAAGCTCTCTAGTTCACTCATATTTCTGAGTGTTTTACCTCCTTTAGTGTTCATTTTTGGATCGTATAAAACCTTTATGCACAAGCTTTGCGGTTGCACTTGTGAAAATTCTGCCTACGGGCGTTAGCTTAAGTTTTCTAGTCTACATGTTCTTTGTTGTTTTTATGTGGATTCTGGAGTAGTGACTTTTGGCACTTATTGTCGGCGATTTTGTTCTTATGTTCTTAATGGTGCCATTGGGCATCATCGCCTAAGCGTGTAGTTCTGGCAACGAGTCTTCTGACTCACGAAAAGTCAAGCATAAAAACCAAAGTAATAGATAAGCCAGCACTTGCTTAAAAAATATATACATGCTGGAACCAGTTCTTGAGTAGCAGGAAATAACAACCATTGTTTTCCGCCTTAAGTTAACACGTAGTTTTTCCACATACACATTACAGAGGAAACAAATATTACATAATTGTTTTTCATTCCTCTGGCGCATGCGACTTGGACGCAGCATCGTCAACAGCAGGAGAGTCACCTTCCTCGAAGTCGGTAGTGTTGAGGGACTCGGAGGAGCTTCGGTTGCCACCGTCAATGGTTTTCATGGGAACAAATACGTTAGGGTCGACCAACTCGGCGACTCTGGTGTCAAAACACGCGAGCGATGCCAAGATAGCCTCGTGATCTATCTTTTGGCCTTCGTCGTCTACGTCGGGGATACCGGAGGTCACCGTGTCGATGTTGGCATCTTCGTAGTGTGCCTTGACCATTGATAGTGCCATCCTGGTGTCGGCCAGTGCACACAAAGCTTTCTAGCTTGAGATATGCTCGGGGGCTCGGCGCAGGATCTCCGAGAACTTTGCCACAGAATCCACTGCCTTGATGTTAATCTAGAGGGACTTGTCTATCTCCTTGGTCTTCTTGATGGTGGTGTTGATAAAGTTGCTAGCAAGGACCATGCATTCCTTTGGCGGAGGAGGCGACCGGGTTAACCCCATAGGAGCTGCAAATTTCTGACAAAGGAACGCATGATTTCAATAACACAAAAAAGTTCAGAGTAACTAGCTTACAGAAGTACAAGACGGAGAATCACTTACTGAAGATGCTAATCTCAGCCTGCTGGAGAGTTTCCGCCATAGAGTCCCATTCTTTTCGGAGGATCCTGTACGCGTCTAGATGGAGCTGATTTTGCTCATCGACGGCTTTCTTCTGATCTTTCAGGATCGCGATTTCCTCCTTCAAGCGGTTCATTTCCTCGTTGGCGGATTCTTGCAGGACTAACATTAAGTCCTCATGCATCTTCAGTGTAATATCCCTCCTTTATAAAGGAAAAGGATCCCTGTGATTGCAATGCTAGTCCCTGGATCATTGCTAGCATCCACAGTTTAAGATGAAGTACACAGATACAAAGGTCATTATTACAGGCATTCCAGAGACAAACATAGTCTTCACAACTCCAAGGCCACAGGCCTAATACAAGAGTTTGAATAAGTAAATAAATAAAAGTCTTCATCTTCATGTGCCATAGGCAAACATGTTGAGTGTAGACTCATGACTCCTAATCCTCATCAGAGTAACCTGCAACATCACAAGTTACAGCCACAGTGG
The DNA here is from genome assembly GCA_916181665.1 of Avena sativa. Taxonomy (NCBI): domain Eukaryota; kingdom Viridiplantae; phylum Streptophyta; class Magnoliopsida; order Poales; family Poaceae; genus Avena; species Avena sativa. The sequence goes on along the minus strand of OV702294.1, from coordinate 267,598,391 downwards.
GTCAATACATTGGAATAGTATTGGCAAGTGATACCTTAGTATAATTTAGGTGGAGTATATTACTATATGCAATTTGGCTAAGTGTAGCTTGGCTTGCTTTGCTCAAAATAGGTTTTGCCTATTAGTTGAAATCACTAAGTTTTTCTTTGTCAAAACTTTTCCAAGGAACCACCAATAGAAATTGAGGTCCTTCACCCTTGTTCACCCACAAATTTTTACTTAGAAATTGGGATGAGGAGATTCTTGATAGCTTCCATGCGTTGATGCTCAAGTTGTCCATTACCATGGACTTGGCTAAGTACTTAGATTTTCCATCTGTAGAGGTTGTGCACTTTCCCCACAAGCCTTGATTTTCACCAAGACAGGACCATTCAGAAGCCTTCCCTTAGACCAAATGGACGCGCTCCAACCTATCATTCCCACTACCACGAACTGTCCAAATGGCTAAGTTCTAGCAACCTATGTGATCCTGGCAGAGCCCATATTGCCAAGTGGCTGCACTAGAAGCTTCTTAACACTTGGCCTCTAAAATCTCTTTGTTCCTGGATGGCTTACCACAAGTGAGATACACAAGGTAAACCATAGAAATGGGCCTTGTGTAACCACTCAACATAAACCATTCCTTCCATTCCACCTAGGTGTTTCATTAACTTAGTTGTTTTATTAGGCAAAACACAAGTCCAAAGACTTAGAAATATTTTCAACATAGCATGTATATTTCACCAACCCATGTTTGCTACTAGCTAGGCTAAGCATGGCATAGATAGTAACTTAACTTAGAGATTCCCTAGCAATTCTACAACTACTAGGATTTCCCAACATGGCATATAAGCAAAATAATAACATGCAATACTTAGGAAAATATTTTTAATGCTTAGTATAAAACATGGTGATAGAAATATTCATGAAGTACCACTTGCCTTGGTAGTTTGGAGAGTAGCTACACTCCTCACAATCACAATCACTAGCACCAAAATCTACACAAAGAATCATAGCCACAATCACATACAAAACATATACAATCAAAAATATATGCATGCATGCAAAATGATATGTGATGATTTTTTTAAAAGTCAACAAAGCAAGTAAACAGTACTGATTCATTAACAAGTTAAAAACTTGCCAAACAACATTTATTTAAAACCTAAATCATTTCCTAAACATTTCACATACTTAAATTAGTCCTACACAAGTTTCTGCAAATAAAACCTTTTTAATAGAAGCAAAACATTAAACACATTGCATAAATAGAAAGAGCTTGCTCTCCTGATTCCAAGGGTATAAAATTTGTCAAATTCTAACGTGGGGATCAAAAGATATAGCCAATTCAAATTCAAAACACAATCAGATTCAAATCATGTTTTAAATCTAAACTCCAGCCACGCGTCAAGTTCTGATTGGTGCGTACCGGTTCAGGCGGATCGATCAACGAGAGCCACACGATTTAAGTGAAGATGCACGGCCAGATCTGACACGTACCTTTTCGACACAGATCTAATCTTACTCATTGGAAATAAGTCCTACGGCCCTGATCTAATCGACCACAGACGGGTGGCGCTAGCGGCGGTGAATGGCAGCGGCGTGCTCTGACAGTGGCAGTGCCGGCGAACTAGGGCTCCCGGAGGGATGTGAAGATGCTCACCAGAACCGCAGTGACGAGGAGAAGCTCGACGTGTCCTTGGTTGGTGAAGGTGCGCTCGGAGCTGTCGCGGATTGCTCGTCGAAGTAGTCCCTGGCGGCTGTGGCTTCGGCTCGTCGACATTGGCGATGTTCTGAGCGGCGCTAAGACAAGGGGAGGGTACCGTTAGATGCGCAGGATGCTGGGGATCTTACGCGTATCAAACAGAGGGCAAGGGGAGGCTGGAACTTACAGGGAAAGAACGCCGGAGTTCGAGCAGAGAGCGGTGGCGCTCAGTTGTTGACGTTGCCGAGCCTATAGGCCATGCGCGAGCAAACGGGAAGTGTCAGTAGATGCGCATGGAGATGCAGAGCAAGTCAGCATGAACCACGGGCAGAGGGGAGTGCGGTACTCACCGGAATTTGTCGGCGAGGTCGTCGGAACAGCGGGGTTGCGGCGAGGAATTCTCGCAGCCTGGGGGCGTTCTGTGCTCGGGATCTGGGGGAAAATGGGGAGGGGATAGAGGGGGTTTAAGTAGGCGAGGTGGGGCGTGAATCACTCCAGCATTGAACGGGAATTGATGACACGAATCATACAGGAAACGCCCGCGTGATTTGGGGATGAACCAGTCGCGGGGTGGAGACGACGATGGTCGTGTGGGCCGTGGTTGTCAGCGAGAGGAAAAGAGAGGGAGTGGGTCCTGCCTGTCAGCGAGCTAGTGGGTGCGGGGGCGAGTGAATAAAATGGTTCGCGGGGTGGGATGTTGGGCTTAGCTGGGCTGGTTGGGCCAGATTCGGCTGAGTGATATTTTTTCTCTCTTTAAGCTTTTTCTTTTTCTGTTTGTTTTTCTGAAATGGTTTTCAAACTTCAATTCAAAACCGTTTAACTTTTTAGGGTTTTTGTACAATAAATCTTATATTCAAATAAGTGCCAATCACAACTGTTCACTCAAACACACTTGGGTTTTTTGAAAATAAAATAAAACCATGCCTTTATGATATATATTCAATAGGCATAATATTGGTTTTATTATTCATTTTGTTTTTGAAATTTTGTTCAAACTTTTGGTGGTGCCTAAGTTTGAGTAAACAAACTTTACTGAATCAAAACAAGTATTTCTTCTCATTGGAAGATAGCACTAAGGCTTAGAGCAAGCTTACATGAAATAATAAGCACAAATGCTTCTGTTTTGAATTGATTTGTTTGAAATGAAAATCATATACTCATGGATGCATGGATGATATGCATAAGTTTGAATCATGATTTTGAGGATGTTACAAATCTAACCCCCTTAAGGTGAATCTCGCCCTCGAGATTCGGATTGGCTAGCAAATAGGTGAGGGTGGTCTTTCCGAAGATCATCTTCTCTTTCCCAAGTTGCTTCTTCTTCAGTATGATGATTCCACTACACTTTGCAAAATTTGATAGTCTTAGTCCGTGTGACTCTTTCTGCAGTCTCAAGAATCTTGATAGGCTTCTCTTCATAAGTGAGATCACTCTCCAACTGGACCTCTTCCAAAGGTATAGTATCCTTCAAAGAAGTTTCTTCCATTTCTGGATGACATTTCTTACGTTGACTCACATGAAACACATTATGGACAGCTGACAGAGATTCCGGTAGTTCAATTTCATAGGCAACTTCTCCTTTACGACTCAGAATCTTGAATGGTACAACATATCTTGGTTCCAATTTTCCTTTGACTCCGAACCTCTTCACTCCACGAAGTGGTGACACTCTAAGATAAGCTCTATCACCGACTTCGTAGGTGACTTCTCTACGCTTAGGATCTGCGTAGCTTTTCTGTCGGGACTGTGCTATCTTCAATCTGTCTTTAACCAACTTGACTTTCTCTTCGGATTCTTTGATAAGTTCCGGTCCGAACAAACTTCTTTCTCCCACACCATTCCATAACAATGGGGTGGTACACTTTCTTCCGTAGAGAAACTCAAATGGTGCCATCTCAATGCTGGCTTGATAGCTGTTGTTATAAGAAAATTCTGCATAAGGCAGACTTTCATCCCAACTGGCTCCATAGTCTAGGGCACATGCCCTCAACATGTCTTCAAGAATCTGATTAGTTCTTTCTGTCTGTCCATCAGTTTGAGGATGAAAAGCAGTGCTGAATTCCAACCTCGTTCCCAATGACTCATGTAACTGTCTCCAGAAATGGGAAGTGAATTGAGTTCCCCTATCAGACACAATGCTCTTGGGCACTCCATGTAGACATACAATTCTACTCATGTAGATCTTGGCCAATTTAACACTTGTATAAGTTGTCTTCACGGGTATGAAATGAGCCACTTTAGTTAGGCGATCCACTACTACCAAAATAGAATCGTATCCTGACCGGGTCCTTGGTAATCCGGTAATGAAATCCATACCAATCTTGTCCCACTTCCAATCAGGAATAGGTAGTGGTTGAAGCAAACCTGCTGGTTCCAGATGTTCCGCTTTCACTCTACTACACACATCACACAAAGAAATATGTTCAGCGATGTCCTTCTTGAGATTATTCCACCAAAATCTTTCCTTCATGTCCATGTACATTTTGGTGTTACCCGGATGAATGGAATACGGTGAGTTGTGTGCTTCCTGCAAAATCAGTTTCCGCAGCTCCGGATCTTGTGGAACACAGATACGTTTCCCATGCCATAAAGTACCCTGTTCGTCTTCATGGAACCCTTTGGCTTTTCCTTTGCCAATCTTTTCTTTAATCTCTTCAATTCTTTATCAATCTTCTGGGCTTCTTTGATCTTGTCCAACAAAGTGGGTTGAACATCCAAAGACATGAGATGTCCTTCAGGCACAATCTCCAATCTGAGATCTCTAAATTGGGCACACAAATCATCTGGCAATTCTCCTTTGGTAAGGCCATTCACAAAAACCTTACGGCTTAAGGCATCCGCTACAACATTTGCTTTACCGGGATGGTATTGCAAACTTAAGTCATAGTCCTTGATGAGTTCTAGCCATCTTCTTTGTCTCATATTAATTTCCTTCTGGGTGAAGATATACTTCAAACTCTTGTGATCTGTGAACACTTCACAACGCTTACCCAAAAGGTAGTGTCTCCATGTTTTGAGGGCATGGACAACAGAGGCTAACTCTAAATCATGAGTAGGATAGTTCACTTCATGAGTTTTGAGTTGTCTCGAGGCATATGCCACAACTTTTCCTTCTTGCATAAGTACTGCACCCAAACCATGATGAGATGCATCACAATACACCTGAAAATCTTTTTCCAAGTCTGGCAAACACAAGACTGGTGTTGTCACAAGTCTCTTCTTCAATTCTTGAAAGCTGAGTTCACAACCTTCAGACGAAGCAAACTTCTTGTCTTTCTTTAGAAATTCTGTCATAGGCTTAGCAACTTTGGAGAAATTCTCAATGAACCTTCTGTAGTAACCTGCTAAGCCAAGGAAACTACAAACTTCCTTCACTGACTTGGGAGATTCCCATTCAGTTATAGCTGAAACTTTAGTAGGATCAACTGCTACACCATCTTTTGTCATAACATGACCAAGAAATCCAACTTCATTTAGCCAGAACTCACACTTGCTGAATTTGGCATACAGTTTGTGCTCTCTAAGTTTCTCGAGTATCAAGCGCAAATGTCCTTCATGATCTTCTTTGCTCTTGGAGTAGATTAAAATGTCATCGATGAAAACGACAACAAACTTGTCAAGGAATTCCATGAACACCTTGTTCATCATATTCATAAAGTATGCTGGAGCATTGGTCAAACCAAATGGCATCACGGTGTACTCATACAATCCATACCTTGTGGTGAAAGATGTTTTAGGTATGTCTTGTTCTCTTATCTTGAGTTGAAAATAACCTGATCGGAGATCAATCTTTGAGAACACACAAGCTCCTTCTAGCTGATCAAACAAGTCATTGATTCTAGGCAAAGGATATTTGTTCTTAATAGTCACCTCATTAAGTGAACGGTAATCTATGCATAACCTTTGACTTCTATCTTTCTTTTCCATGAACAAAACTGGGGCTCCCCATGATGAAGAACTTGGTTGAATAAATCCTTTCTGCAACTATTCTCCAAGTTGTTTCTTGAGTTCCTTCAGTTCATCCACTGACATCTTGTATGGTCTCTTTGCTATTGATCCCGATCCTGGTACCAAATCTATAAGAAACTCCACATCTCTATCTGGTGGCATTCCCGGCAATTCTTCCGGAAACACATCCGGATACTCACACACAATTGGCACACTGTCTATGCTAACCCCCTTAAGAGAATTTAACTTACTCCCTTTTGATTCAAAGTTGGACTTGAATTTAATCCGTTTTCTTTCTGGGGTTGTGAGTGCAACAGTACGATTAGCACAATCTAGTACTCCTTCATACTTAGCCATCCAATCCATTCCCAATATTACGTCCAGTCCTTGGGAATCTAGGATTATCAAACTCACTGGAAATTTATGCTTTCCAAACTCTATTACTAGATCCCGGCATCCAAGACTTACTATCATATCTCCACCTGGAGAGCTAACTTTTATTGGACACCCAATGTTTTCAGTTGGAAACCCATTTCTATCAACAAAAGCTTTTGATATGAATGAATGCGATGCTCCAGTATCAAAAAGAACAAATGCTGGAATAGAATTGAGTCTGAACTTACCAGCAACAGCATCAGGCTCCTCATAGACTTCCTCCACATTGATGTGGTTAACTTGCCCTTTCTGAAAGGTTAGGCTTGTTGGGTCCTTCAACTTTCTTCTCTGGGCATTCATTTGCATAATGCCCCATCTTTTTGCACTTGAAGCATTCAACCTGACTTATGTCCTTCTTGACAGGCTGGCTTCCACTTCCACTTCCATTACCACTGTGGTGGCTCTTGTATCCACCCTTGTGGTTCTTGTACTTGTCATTGTCATGACTACGGTGATGCTTGTTGTCATGACGGTTGTGGTTGTGGTGCTTGTTGAATTTCCCATGCTTGTGGGATCCTGAGCTTCCACTATCATCATAATGGGAACATTTGTGAGACGATCCCGAGTTGTGCTTGTCTTAGTGATTTCTCTTCCTGCTTTCAACATGCTTTATTTTTTCTCCAAAATAGCAGCCTTGTCATAGAGAGACTGATAAGTGGGTACATAGGCCACTGCCAACTGCAGGTTTAGTTCATCATTTAACCCTTCGAGAAATTTTTCCTTTCTCTTAGCATCGGTGTCAACTTCATCCGATGCATAACGCGCCAGATTGTTGAACTCCTCAATATATTCAGCCACGCTGCGGTGGCGCTGCTTCAGATTATGGAACTCTTTCTTTTTCAGACTCATCACTCCATATGAGATATGAGCAGTACGAAAGCCATCCTCAAAGATAGCCCATGTCACATCTTCTATGGGAGTGGTGATCTGGAAGTTATCCCACTAAGTGGCGGTTGGTCCTTCCAGCAAGTATGCTGCAAATCTGACCTTTTCTGCATCAGTACAGCCCACAGTTACCAAGTCCTTGTTCACAGAGCATAGCCAATCATTGGCCACCATGGGATCAGTTGTTCCTGAGAACTTTGCTAGCCTCAATCTCAAGAACCTGGTAAGCATATCAAAACCCGGTGGGTTGTTGTTGTTGTTATTGTTATTGTTGTTGTTGTTATTGTTGTTGTTTTGGTTCTGGATGAGCGTCGCCATCATTTGCATCAGTTGAGTTTGAGAGGTCATCATTTGCTGCATTTGTGGTGTGATGTTGTTGTTGTTGTTGGGGTTGGGGTTTGCACGACGGGGAGGCATCTGTGGTTGGTTCAATAGAGATAAGAATGAGATACCCATAGATGTTTTCATGCACAATACATCACATAAACAATCACAAAGCATGCAACATAATGATAAAAAGTTCAACAACCAGATAACAAGTTCGCAAAGTAAAACACACACAAATAGCAAGCCATCCACATGTCGGATGGTCAAATAACAAGTTCCCAATCAACAAGTACGATAATAAACGATAAATGAGTAGTCAAATCTACTCCTCGGCATCAACCTCCTCCTCGACAAAGGTAAGACCTGCGTTCTCCATTGCGGTCTTGTATTCCTCGACACTGGTGGTCAAGGTCTCTATCTTGGCTTTGAGAGCCCTCTTCTGAGAACGAAGCCTCTCAATCACCGACTGCTGATGCTCGAGCTCGAAGTCCTTGGCCTGCAGTTCTTCAGTCATGTCCCGGATCTTCTTGTTCCTATCTTGGACTCATTTCTCCTGACTCATGAACTTCCTGTCCTGGCTCTCGAACTTCGCCTCCATCTCCTTGACTATCTCATCTTGCTCCGCGAAGAGCTTGTCCTTCTCGCAAAGCTGCACCTGGAGTTCGTCATTGTTGAGCATGACGTTGGTCCTATCTGAGTCCATGTGCCTAATGAGAGCCTCTAAGTCCTGGAGGTATAGACGAATCGGCTCCGTTGTGTCCCTTGAATCGTCCTCGAAGTCGATGGACTCTCCATCCTCATCACGTCTATCGAAGACGTGGAAGTGGGTACCTCTAACCTGTCGGGAGTGTCTCCCTAGCAGTCGTCCTATCAGATCCTGCATAACTACCTCAAGGCCTCTCTCCTTGTCATCATGCATGAGCTTGAAGACGATGGCCTCCGTGGTAGGCTCTGTCTGGCATCCGGGATGGTTGACCTTGAAGCCCCAAAGGTCTTTCCTCTCAAACTTGGTGAGGGGAAGCACCATGATTGTAGGAAGAGGGAGATTGAGCAAAGTAGTAAGCTCAACAATACGAGGTCCAAAGCGAGTTCCCTGTAACTCCTCAACAGTGCTGAAGGTAACAGTAGGCATCTATTTATAAGATAGAAAAAGTTAGAACTACACAATTCAAGATAAAATACAAGGCAAAACATCACATACAAATCCTTGGAATTCAAAACACACAAGTCATGGCACACATGGATCCATTACAACAACCAAGGTTCAATTTTTTTTTAAATCAACATTTGGAAAATAAGGTGATAAGTACGTTTACAATCCAATCTCACTGGATCTATTGGCTAACACAATGTTTCTAGAAGCAATCAATCTATCTTGCTCACATGACTCCATCACTAAGTCTATAATGTCTCCTCTTAAGGTTTGGTTGGTAGCTTCCAACTCTTGGGTATGTTTCTTCTCTTCCTTTAGATCATTTTGGACGTTGAGCATTCTGCACTTAACTCTATCACCAAGTTCTTTGATGGTCTTCCAAGCTGCATCCCTTGCTGATTCAAAGAATGTAGTGTGCACCACTGAATTGGTGAACATGCAGAATCATTTTTCCTGGTGGTTGTCTTCCTTGTTTTTGTACAAGTGAAGCTTCACCCACCAGTATTCAACTCCTTCATCCATCACAGGAAAACCTTTGTACACAGCTGCACCTTGTATCTCTAATGCAACCATGAGGTCCTTGAGAGCCTTGGGGAATTCTGTCTCACACTCCAAAGTCATTGTCATGAGTGGTCCTTTCCTTACGGCTTTGTTGATGGAGTTCATCTACAAATAGAGATGAGAAGGAAGATTAGAAAAGTTTACGAGAAGAATAGACAAGTGTAGAAGTTGTTGAAAATTTTCCTTAGTGGTTTCCAATCCTAGGGTCATAATCCTACAGGCAACAGAGTGCTCTGATACCATCTGTAAGATCCCTCCTTTATAAAGGAAAAGGATCCCTGTGATTGCAATGCTAGTCCCTGGATCATTGCTAGCAGCCACAGTTTAAGATGAAGTATACAAAGGTCATTATTACAGGCATTCCAGAGACAAACATAGTCTTTACAACTCCAAGGCCACAGGCCTAATACAAGAGTTTGAATAAGTAAATAAATAAAAGTCTTCATCTTCATGTGCCACAGGCAAACATGTTGAGTGTAGACTCATGACTCCTAATCCTCATCAGAGTAACCTGCAACATCACAGTTACAACCATAGTGGGTCAATACATTGGAATAGTATTGGCAAGTGATACCTTAGTATAATTTAGGTGGACTATATTACTATATGCAATTTGGCTAAGTGTAGCTTGGCTTGCTTTGCTCAAAATAGGTTTTGCCTATTAGTTGAAATCACTAAGTTTTTCTTTGTCAAAACTTTCCCAAGGAACCACCAATAGACATTGAGGTCCTTCACCCTTGTCCACCCACAAATTTTTACTTAGAAATTGGGATGAGGAGATTCTTGATAGCTTCCGTGCATTGAAGATCAAGTTGTCCATTACCATGGACTTGGCTAAGTACTTAGATTTTCCATCGGCAGAGGTTGTGCACTTTCCCCACAAGCCTTGATTTTCACCAAGACAGGACCTTTCAGAAGCATTCCCTTAGACCAAATGGACGCGCTCCAACCTATCATTCCCACTACCACCAACTGTCCAAATGGCTAAGTTCTAGCAAACTATGTGATCCTGGCAGAGCCCATATTGCCAAGTGGCTGCACTAGAAGCTTCTTAACACTTGGCCTCTAAAATCTCTTTGTTCCTGGATGGCTTACCACAAGTGAGATACACAAGGTAAACCATAGAAATGGGCCTTGTGTAACCACTCAACATAAACCATTCCTTCCATTCCACCCAGGTGTTTCATTAACTTAGTTGTTTTATTAGGCAAAACACAAGTCCAAAGACTTAGAAATATTTTCAACATAGCATGTATATTTCACCAACCCATGTTTGCTACTAGCTAGGCTAAGCATGGCATAGATAGTAACTTAACTTAGAGATTCCCTAGCAATTCTACAACTACTAGGATTTCCCAACATGGCATATAAGCAAAATAATAACATGCAATACTTAGGAAAATATTTCTAATGCTTAGTATAAAACATGGGGATAGAAATATTCATGAAGTACCACTTGCCTTGGTAGTTTGGAGAGTAGCTACACTCCTCACAATCACAATCACTAGCACCAAAATCTACACAAAGAATCAAAGCCACAATCACATACAAAACATATACAATCAAAAATATATGCATGCATGCAAAATGATATGTGATGATTTTTTTAAAACTCAACAAAGCAAGTAAACAGTACTGATTCATTAACAAGTTAAAAACTTGCCAAACAACATTTATTTAAACCCTAAATCATTTCCTAAACATTTCACATACTCAAATTAGTCCTACACAAGTTTCTGCAAATAAAACCTTTTTAATAGAAGCAAAACATTAAACACATTGCATAAATAGAAAGATCTTGCTCTCTTGATTCCAACGGTATAAAATTTGTCAAATTCTAACATGGGGATCAAAAGTTATAGCCAATTCAAATTCAAACCACAATCAGATTCAAATCCTGTTTTAAATCTAAACTCCAGCCACGCGTCAAGTTCTGATTGGTGTGTACCGATTCGGGAGGATCGATCAACGAGAGCCACACGATTTAAGTGAAGATGCACGGCCAGATCTGACGCGTACCTCTTTGACACAGATCTAATCTTACTCATTGGATCTAAATCCTACGATCCTGATCTAATCGACCACAGACGGGCGGCGCTAGCGGCGGCGACTGGCGGCGGCGCGCTCTGATAGTGGCGGTGCCGGTGAACTAGGGCTCCCGGAGGGATGGGAAGATGCTCACCAAAACCGCAGTGACGAGGAGAAGCTCGACGTGTCCTTGGTTGGCCAAGGGGCGCTCGGAGCTGTCGCGGATTGCTCGTCGGAGTAGTCCCTGGCGGCTGTGGCTTCGGCTCATCGACGTTGGCGATGTTCTGAGCCGCGCTAAGACAAGGGGAGGGTACCGTTAGATGCGCAGGACGCTGGGGATCTTACGCGTATCAAACAAAGGGCAAGGGGAGGCTGGAACTTACGGGGAAAGATCACCGGAGTTCGAGCAGAGAGCGGCGACACTCAGTTGTTGACGTTGTCGACGCTACAGGCCATGCGCGAGCAAACGGGAAGTGGCAGTAGATGCGCACGGAGATGCAGAGCAAGTCAGCATGAACCACGGGCAGAGGGGAGTGGGTACTCACCGGAATTCGTCGTCAAAGTCGGCGAAACAGCGGGGTTGCGGCGAGGAATTCTCGCAGCCTGGGGGCATTCTGTGCTCGGGGTCTGGGGGAAAATGGGGAGGGGGTAGAGGGGGTTTAAGTAGGCGAGGTGGGGGCGTGAATCACTCCAGCATTGAACGGGAATTGACGATGCGAATCATACAGGAAACGCCCGCGTGATTTGGGGATGAACCAGTCGCGGGGTGGAGACGACGATGGTCGTGTGGGCCGTGGCTGTCAGCGAGAGGAAAAGAGAGGGAGTGGGTCCTTCCTGTCAGGGAGCTAGTGGGTGCGGGGGCGAGTGAAGAAAACGGTTTGTGGGGTGGGATGTTGGGCTTAGCTGGGCTGGTTGGGCCAGATTCGGCTGAGTGATATTTTTTTCTCTCTTTAAGCTTTTTCTTTTTCTGTTTGTTTTTCTGAAATGGTTTTCAAACTTCAATTCAGAACTGTTTGATTCCAAAACTTTTTAGGGTTTTTGTACAATAAATCTTGTACTCAAATAAGTGCCAATCACAACTGTTCACTCAAACACACTTGGGTTTTTTGAAAATAAAATAAAACCATGCCTTTATGATATATATTCAATAGGCATAATATTGGTTTTATTATTCATTTTGTTTTTGAAATTTTGTTCAAACTTTTGGTGGTGCCTAAGTTTGAATAAACAAACTTTACTGAATCAAAACAAGTGTTTCTTCTCATTGGAAGATAGCACTAAGGCTTAGAGCAAGCTTACATGAAATAATAAGCACAAATGCTTCTGTTTTGAATTGATTTGTTTGAAATGAAAATGATATACTCATGGATGCATGGATGATATGAATAAGTTTGAAACATGATTTTGAGGATGTTACATTCAGCATGTCCTTTCTCTCCTGCTTAAGGATCTTGTTTTCGCTATCCAGCTTCTGAATATGCTTGGATTGCTCAACAATATCCTTAGCCTTGGAAATGGCTTCTGCAAGTCGGAGAAAGAACAGTGCACAGTGAGTACTCGGAGAATGTTGGCACAAGACCAATTCGGAATTCGAAAAAGAAAGGAAAAACAGACGCTTGCTCTTGGTGATTTGTTCCTTCAAGAAGGTAGTTTTACCCTTTTCGGCTTCCAATTCAGAGCGCATCTTCTGGTACTTCTCGTTGGCCACGCCCCTCTGAGCATTCTCATTATGTGAAAGAAAGAGTTTAATGCTGTTTATTCTACTTGGAGCATCTAGCCGGATAAATATCCACCTAGAGGCTTGGGGGCTACAATGAGGGTTTTTAACTTAGCAATATTCTTGGTCTTTCTTTAAGCATCTAGTCGGAACTGATTCAGCTTTCAGTTAGAAGCTTGGGGGCTACGGTATAAAGTTTTAACCCAGTCATATGCTTAGTCTTTCTTTAAGCATCTAGTCGGAACTAATTCAGTTACAACTAGAAGCTTGGGGGCTATAGTATTGAAATTTATAAACACTACGTATGCTACTCTCAAAGCATCTAGTAGGAATAATTCATTCAAACTACATGCTTGGGGGCTACAGTGAGAAGTTTTCTAGCTTAGTCACTCTTAGACCATTCAGATGCAAAGACCTATGGCTTTCCATCTAAATCCTCGGGGGCTATAGTGGAATACTCATATGAAATGCAAAAGGCTAATAAAACTTACAAGTGCGATGATCTTGAGGTTTGTAGCACTCTTAGCAAGCAACTTGCCGAAGGATAAACTATTTCCTTGCAAGATTTCTACTTGCCGGAGAAGATCCTCAAGACTGCATGTTGGAGATGTCGGTGTTGCACCAGGAACCAGAGTGGAGCTACCCGGTGTAAGTACCGGATAGACTATCTTCAGGAACTCTATGGCTTTCTTTGGTGCAGAGGCGCCGCCTTCGGCAGACGTACCACTCTCCATCACCGCCTTACCTCTATCGACGGCATCCTTAGCCGGAGCTTCGGCCATTTGGGTTGAGGCAATCTCTTGTGTCGCCTATTCGCCGACAACGGCAAGCTCCGTGGAGGAACCTAAGGCCACTTCCATGGCGGAAGGGCCAGATGCATCTTTGGCCTGTGAGCTTGTCGGGGCGGACATAGGCTGGACGCTGGGAGTGACAGGGGCGATGGCGGGAGTTGCGTGGGGAGAAATGTCACGATGCAACATATCCTTAATGTTTCTAGAAGCCCCCAAAGTTTTTGAGGTCTTCTTCAAACTGGTAGTGGCCTTCTTCCTGAAACGTGCGAAAAGTATAAGTACAGGAATAAGACAAGCAATGGACAATGTCGGAGAGAAAGAAGCTTACACAATAGGGGGTGCTTTGGCAAAAGGGATCCCGGTAACCTTTCTTTTCTCCGCCTCCAGGTCGGCGGTAGTCTTCTTGGAGGCTCCACCCTCCGTCTTCTTCTTCTTCTTCTTGCCTCCGTCGGCAGCGTCAGAGGTGAAGCTCTTCCGCTTTCGCGCCAACGGGACATCGTCGTCGGGCACGACCATGACTTCCTTCATCTTTGGATCATAGATTTGGATAGCCATGCTATCCTCTTCTAGATCGCTGAGCTGTTAAGTGAAAACCCACAGTGTTAGATGAGATGGTAATGGCTGGATGGAAGAACTGGAGTATATGTCATACACGGAAAATAAACAGGTACCTTTGGGCACTTGCTCTCTACGAACATGTCGTAGGTGATGGTGAAGCCACGCTTCCTATCCTTCATGTTGATGATGTCCTTGAGGCGGAGCTTGACGGAGTTGATCGAGAAGTTGTCCTCGGAGATGCGGAGGCTATCCTTCCTCTCGTTGGTATACTCGTGCATCAACTTCAAGCGGTGCTGCAGAGGCTGGATCCGCCTGACGAACCAGCACATGGCCAGGTCCAATCCGGTCAGACCCGTCTCTACGAACCACTCTATCCGCCTTATAGCGCGGGAAGCAACGATGTCGAAGGGAAGGGAGGCCTGGGATCTCCATGTCGAGGCTTCGATGGCAACTCCATCGACGAAGTCCGTGTACGTCACTTCTCGGCCGGCTAGAGGGATATCTAAGCCGTAGAAGTACGCCAGTTGCCAGTTCTTACAGGACTCATGGACGACGATGTTGGGGAACCGCCGGCTAGGCCGGATCTTAAAACTAATAGTGACACAATTCCTGAGCTCGTCCTTGCCGGCTTCGGCTTCCCGCTTGACGGTAAAGAAGTAGATAAAGAGATCTAGCCTAGGCCTAATCCCTAAGTAACCCTCACAAAGTGCCGCGTAGTTGCTAAGCGCGAGGATGCTATTGGGGGAGAGGTTCTGAGGCTGTACTCGGTAATGGTTGAGGACAGCTAGGAATAAATTGGATATGAGCAGGGAGACACCGCGTACCAGTTGGGCTTTGAGGTACACCTTTTCTCCGTCTTGGGGAGAAGGAGTGACCTCGCCGGCCGGCACGCTCTGTCGCAGGGAGGTAGCCCTCGATGATTAGCTCCTTGATGTCACGGTCTGTGATATCCGAACCGCGCCAGTCGCCCTTGTGGGAGTCGTTTTCCTCCTCTAGCAGCTCCAGCGCTGCTGGGTTATGGTCGCCGCCGGTGGTTTTGACTATCGCGGATTTGGGGATGACCAGGCCCTCTAGGGGCACGATGATGGTGCTCGCCGGCTTCGCCGCGGCATCGCCTGACGCCACCATGGAAGGGGTGGAATTGCTACTGGCCATTGGAGAGGTTGAGGTGGTGACTTGGAAAGGTCTAGGAGCTAGGGTTTTTCCGTGGAAGTGCGTGGAGATCTCGAGGAGGCGCTCACTGGAGAAAGTAGACGATGCAGAGGAGAATGAGGTGAAAAGTAAAATTTCCACCGCTGATACAATTTATAACCTCTGGCATCAAGATTCGTGCAAAATGATCGAATGGTTGACGTGTGGACGATGTGTGCGGAAGCGTACGCGGAAATTTTGTCACGTTGCCAACCGTCACCACCAACGGTTCGTATCGCTCGCATGGGAAAAATGGACATGATTGCGTTCTCTGCATGTGTGAGTTACGAGGCATTGATGACCTACGTCTACGTCACCCTAGCTGTCACTGGCAGATGAACCAGCACATCGGAAGATTCCGGCATGGACGGATCCAGTCGGGCTACGGAAGAGTACGATAAAAGATTCAGCAATTATCCGACTTACAAGTTGAAGAAGGAGAAAACCTTGCTAGGTTCTTTGGGAGGACTACAAGATGTTGCTTGACGATTTGTCGACTTCCATCTAGACGGAGCATTCAATGTGAAGAGGCAAGACGGCGCAAGATCTCGGAGTTCTCTGGGGGCTACTGTTGGGGATATGCTATATGGGTATCCTCATAGTATGTCCTCTATCTGGATAACCCGGGTGGCCCACAGTTGGTAGCATGGCCCATGGCCTGCTGGGTGGCCCAGTTAGATGGATCCAGAAGGGAGGCCCATGCTGGATAAAGTAAGGCTACGGAGGAGTCACCGACGTACCTGGAGCCTTGGAGTGCAAGACACGCGATACTAGTTGTAAGCAGTGTAGGACTCTATAACCTGTCCGGCTAGGACTTTTCCCTGTAACCCTAGGGCCTGGCAACTATATAAGTCGGGCCTATGGGAGCCTTTAGGGCACAACACACAACAATCTTAGACAACCTAGTGTCGACTACGACGCACCTCACACAGCGAACCAATCCCTATAACTCGGCGTATTGCCCTTATAGTGATTTATATCAGGAGTAGGATTCTGCCACCGTTGTGGGATCTAAACCTGGGTAAGCTGTGTTACCTCGTACCCGTCAACCGTCCTCCTTCCCCCACGTCTCTAAACACGCACTGTGAGGACCCCTCCATGGCGTACTCGTCGGCAATAGCATGACAACATAGACTTTAGCATGTCAGGCTAGGTGTTGTTTTGAACTTATGCTTAGTGATTATTGCTATAGCATGACTTGTTCCAAACAATTGGGATTTCTTAGTGTGCCTTGAAAAAAATCATGCGTTGTTTTAGCATGCAAAAGCATAGTATTGTGGTATTCTCCTTTGATGCTTTGTTTGGGTTGACTTGGCACATGCTAACACCATGATATGACTATGAACAAGTCACCATAGCCTCTATGATCATTTATTCCTTGACTTGTAGTACCACCCTAGCTTTGATAGGTAATGTTTTGTCGCTCTACATGATTATGGCCATTATTTCCCTCTTAGTTGGTTGCTCCCAGTCTTTTGCTAGCCTCCACTTGTATGAGTAAGCTCTACTCATGATTCCAACTCCCAACAAACCAAGTTATTCCAAAGTGTCCACTATAAATTCCTATGCATGGTGTGTTACACCATGCCAAGTATATTGTTGTTTTCAGCTATCTTCAAATTAAAAAAGTATTTTGTTATGTGAAAACTTAGTGATTAAAGATCTCACGAACTTGATGGAACAATCTATATTCCTTTCCCCTAATAAACTTGAACCATTATGTCATCTATGTTGTATATGCTTACACTTATACGTTGGAATTATCAGAACCATGTTTTCATGGGTAACGTTTTCAACATTGCACTTGTACTTTGTACACTATTGATATCATGCTCTTTTGTCTATGGATGTCATCAGTGTGAAATAAAAAGGGAGCCTGTAAGTCCATGGAGTTATGTATTTTGTGTTAGAGAAACGTCTGGGCCGCTAGCCTAAGCCATTCCTAATCATGGTGGAAACTTGCAGCATCACCATAATGAGCAATCTATGAAGCATCCTCAATAAAAACCTATGCAAATAGAAAATAAAAAGATTGCTGAGATGCTCATTGTCTGCTTGCCTTGTCATTTTGGTTATGGGATAGCTCTTGTACCATGTTCAAGGGGTACCCTGTTGGCGGTCTCTATGATACACATGTACTTACTATGAAAAGAACTTACAGGTGACTAAAGTTGAGTAGCATGCGGTGCGGCCCTCATATTAAAGGGACATGAGATTGTAAACTTATACTTTGTCAAGCATATACTCCATAGTTTGTTCACTTTAACCTTAATCACTTCAAGATTCTTATGATAGGGGCAATAAGGGCTGAAATCTAACAAGTACCATAATTTTTGGAAGCTCTTTTTGAAAGTTGAAATCCCTGCTTCACTTTATGAAGGGTCTTTATTCCACTATTATATTGAGTCTCCACTTTCTACCTTTAGGCACAAGTTAAGAGAGCATAGTTGTCATTCTTAGTTCTATTTGCATTGTCCCAAATCTTATTGATTGATTCATATTGTTGATATTGCTTTTTCTTGGTCTATTTGTATCTAGTCACTCTTTTGAACTTTGAAGGTGTCATATGCATCTATTTTCTACTCTATGAGGGACAAGCTGAATGCCACTATGCCATGTTTTCAGTATGTGAAACAAACAAATGTTTTTCAATGCATGTTATTCATGATCTTTGTTTGTAGCCTTTCATGTTGCATGCATAGTTACTTTGTCTTACTGTTAGAACTCCATCTTTCATGCTCATGTTTAGAGTTCTTTGATCCCGGATTTCAATGCTTGCAAATGGTTTGATCTAGGTTTCGATGGTGCATGTGACCTCAAAAAATATTCTTTTTATCACTTACCTACTCGAGGACAAGCAGGAGTTAAGATTGGGGATGCTTGATACGTCAAAAACGTATCTATAATTTTTTATGCTCCATGCTTGTTCAGTATCTACTTTGATTTGCTTTGTCCACACTTTGAGGTACTTCTTATATGTTTTCTGGTACTAACCTATTAACAATTTACCACAGTGCAAGTTGCTTGTTTTCTGCTGTTTTTGGTTCCAGAAGAGGTAGTGAAGAAATATTCTTGGAATTGGATGGGACAAAAAGCCAAAGTCAATATTTCACCGAGGAGAACACAGAGTCCAGAGGAGAGACGGAGGGGAGCCACAGGGCGGCTGCACCCCCCAGGCGCGGGCCCACCCTAAGCCATGTCTGGACAGGATGTGGGCCCCCTGGCCGCCTCTCAGCCTCGCCTCTTTGCTTATAAGAAGACCCCGATGCCTAAACCCTAAGCACCCGATCAATATTCCATGAAACCATCTATCGCCGCCGCCACCATCGTCCCTATATCAGGGGGATCTGAAGCTCTTCCCGGCACCCTGCCGGAGGGGAGATCATCCCGGAGGCCTTCTTCTTCATCATGCCAGCCTCCGGTATGAAGCGTGAGTATTTCCACCTTGGACTACAGGTCCATGTAGTAGCTAGATGGTTGTATCTCCTCCTTTGTGCTTTAATGTCTAGATTAGCTCCGTTCATGATCAAGATCTCATCTATTTGTAATCATGCATGTTGTGTTTGCGGGGATCCGATGGATATTGAGATTACTATGTCAGACTGATTAATGGTTTTGTCTTATTGATTCTATCATGTCTATGTTGTTTGTGATATTGCATGCTCTCCGATGTTAGTAGCTATCTTGGCCAAGTAGTTGCTAGTGACTCCAAGAGGGGGTATTTATGCTCGATAGTGGGTTCATGCCTCTATTTAATCAAGGGAAGTGACAGAAATCTCTAAGGTTGTAGATGTGATGTTGCCACTAGGGGAAAACAACGGTCTCTTGTTCATGGAACAAGTGGATTGTTTACCTTACACACTTTGCTTAAAGCAGTTATCTGTTGCTTGCAACTTAATCCTGGAGGGGGTTCGAATGATAACCCAAAGGTGGACTTCTAGTCATAGATGTAGTTGGGTGGAGGTCTATGTATCTTGTTGTATTGCCCTATCGAATCTCATAGGGTCTTTATGTCTAGTATTGCATTGTTATGCCTTGCTCAGTCCTGTCAATTGCCCTGCTGTAATTTGTTTACCCTGCATGCCATGTTTGTTTATCTAAGGAGAACACCTCTAGTGAATATGTACCTCGTTCCAATCTTTACCATTGATACATCCTCCATAGTTACTGTTTACTTGCTGCAAACCACTTTTACCTTCCACACCATACAGTTAATCCTTTGTTACAGCAACCGGTGAGATTGGCAACCTCACTGTTTGTTGGGGCAAAATCTTGAGTTTGTGTTGTTTAGGTTTCCACGTTGCTTGCACCATCTTTGAGATGTTTCATTCCTCCTACAGGTTCGATAACCTCGGTTTCTTACTGAGGGAAGACTTGCTGATGTGCTGCATCATACCTTGCTCTTGGGGTTTCCCGACAAAGCGCTCCCACGTTGACGCAGCGCCATCACACATGTAATCCATTCCCCATACATTGAAGGGTTCAATTATAAGAACATAATTCATTGTCATCTCTTGTATTTTACCTATATTACCCCTTTTTGGCAAAGCATCACAATGTTCTACATACCTGTGTGTGTCCTTGAACAAGGTGGGCCAATAAAATACGGATTGAAGTATATTTGCTACAGTTCGCTTGCCTGCATGATGTCCTTCATATGGGCTGTCATGACAAGCTTGCAAACTTGCATTCATTTCATGGTTAGGAACAAACTTACAAATCGTTCCATCAGGTCCCTGACCATACAGATATGGATCATCCCAAAAGTAATATGTAAGATCATTAAAGAATTTCATTCTTTTATCTCTTGTCATACCAAGAGGTATAAATTTACTACAAGATAGTTAGCATAATCTGCAAACCAGGGATCAATGATTTCAACACTTGCTAAATATTCTCCCATAAATGACTCATTTATAGGTACGGGGTCAGTAATTATTCCCTCCATCCTAGTGAGATGATCTGCTATCGGATTATCCTTACCCCTCCTATCTACTATTTTCAAATCATATTCTTGTAGTAATAACACCCTCCTAATGAACCTGGGCTTTGCATCCTTTTTCACAAGGAGGTGACGTAGAGCTTGGTGATCTATATGAACTATTACCTTAGAATTAATGATGTAAGATCTAAATTTATCACAAGCAAAAATAATTGATAGGAACTCTTTTTCTGTAGTAGCATAATTTTTTTGAATCTTATTAAGAGTTCTACTAGCATAATGAATAACATTTAAATTCTTTTTGACCCGCTGTCCTAACACATCTCCTAAAGTATAGTCACTAGCATCACACATGATTTCAAAAGGTTCATCCCATTTTGGAGATTGCATGATACGTGCTGAAACTAATTTGTTTTTAAGATTTTCAGAAGCTGCAATGCAGTCATGGTCTAAGTAGAACGGAGTTTCTTTCTCAAGAAGGTTAGTGAGAGGCATAGCTATTTTAGCAAAATCTTTAGTAAAACGGTTGTAAAAACCTGCATGTCCCAGAAACATTTTTAAGTTTTTAATGTCTTGAGGCATGGGAAGGTTTTCTATAGAATTTATATTTGTCTTATCTATTTATATCCCCTTTTCTGAATCCTTATGTCCCAAAACTTTACCTTCTCTTTCCATGAATCGATATTGCTCCCAATTCAAAACTAAATTTGATTGCCCGCATCTCTGCAAAACTTTTGTTAAATTGTAGAGACAATTATCAAATGTTGTTCCACAAACAATGAAATAATTTGTTAGAACTTCCATAGTCTTCTCAACAAGGTCATCAAGCATTTTTAAAACACATTTTTGAAAGGTTGCAGCTGCATTACATAAGCCAAACAGAATTAATCTATAAGCATATGTTCCATAAGGACATGTGAACGTTGTTTTCTCTTGATACTCTGGTTGTATAGAAATTTGAAATAACCGGAATAACCATTAAGGAAACAAAAAATAGAATTATTGCTTAGTCTTTCTAAAATTTTCTCCATGAACGGTATAGGTTTATGATTTTTCTGTGTCTCACAGTTTAGTTTTCTAAAATCAATGCACATGAGATATCCAATAATAGGTCTTATAGGAACTAGCTCACCATCCTCACTCATGGCAGCATCAAGACCCCCATGTCTTGGTATGAAATTAGCTGGTATTAGAAATAGGATATATTATGCTGACATCTAATAAGCGTATAACTTGTTTTCTTAATACTTCTTTTATTTTTGGATTAAGCCTTCTCTGTGTGTCAACTATAGGTACAGCGTCTTCAAGCATGGTAATCTTATGTGTCACAGTAGATGGATATATTCCTTTAATATCACTTAGAGTATACCCAAATGCTTCACGATGTTTAATCAAGACCGAGATTAGTTTATTTGTTTCATTTTCTGATAAATTTTTACTAATAATAACAAGACATTTATTTTCATTATCTCAAAAATCATACCTCATATTGTCTAGAAGTCATTTTAATTCAATTGGCGGAGGTTCTTCGTCTCCTTTTCTTACCAGTTCTTCAAAGTAATATGGATTTTGTGCTTCCAAAATTGAATCAAGGTAATCATCCATGTATTATCTTTCCTCATCATCTGATGCCTCTTCTGAATTAACTAAGATCCTCTCTAATTCATCTTGTGGAGTGCTGAAATGAATTGCGGCTAGCTCGGCAATTGTTTTCTCTTTCTTGATATATTCCACTTCATATGGCCTCTTTTTTAGTTTGGCAAAGTGGAATGTCATTTCCTCTTCTCCAAACATCATTGAAATAGTCTCCTTTTTATTATTAATTCGAGCTTTGGTTTTAGAGACAAAAGGCCTGCCTAAAAGAATAGGACAAAAAGTATCTCGAGGCATATCTACAATATGAAAATCAAGACGGTACATGAGTGATCCAATAAGGACATAGACATTTCTAATAAAACCTTCTGGTTTTATATTAGTTCTATTAGACAATTTAATAGTAGTGTCTACCAGTTTCACATCTGGATTATTTAAATTGTAGTGAAGTTCCTCATAAAGTGATGAAGGTATAATATTTATAGTGGAAATCGGTTCAAAAATTCTGTATAAGAAAGTTTCTCCACAATATATAGCATTCATAGGCTTAGAAGTTTCATTACCTTGTATCTTACCTGTGATGAATTCTGAAGTTTCAAAGTCTAGCATAACCATTTCATTACCCACGGTTTGTGCTTCCAAAAGATCCTTAAATATAACAATATTTGCATTGGTAGCATCGGGGTTCTTCTCTGGTTCCTTTGATCTTCTCCTTATGTGCTCTTCCTCCTTGCACTTTTTATTAATATTCTATTGAATAGGTTCGGAGAAAAATTCTACCAATGATGCGTTCTCGAGGGGTTTATAAGGTTCCTATTCTATAGGTACCTATAGATGCCCTGCATAATTCTCAATAATTTTCTTTACTGAATAAGAATCAATACCGAGGGTTTTAATCATAGCAAAAGTCCTTTCATCTGCAAGAAAGTCGTTAACACAAGCATATTTAGAAGAACTATTCATATTGCTCTCCTCATTTTTAAGAATTTCTATTGTATCCCTCATTCTCATTATTAATTTCTAGGCTTCATCATAAGGATAAGACAGAAAACTACCATTGGAAGCAGTATCTAGGCTCGCTCTATTTTTATTATTACGCCCTCCAAAGAAAGTATGAGTGATTAACCAATCAGGTAAACAATGATAGGGGCAATTATCTAGATAACTTTTATACCTTAGATAGCCTTCATATAAACTCTCATCGGGACTATTTTTAAAACTAATAATAATACCTCCCATCTTGTGAGCTTTCCTTTCTGATTAATATTTGGATAGGAACTTGGTTGTCAATTCCGTCCAAGTCCTTGGTGCTTCGGCACAAAAAGATCTATAGCAGTCGCAAACATTAATTGAGAGTGTTTTTCTAAACAACTGGATTTTAACCATATCAAGATTACAGTTATCGAACATAAAGGAACCAAGAACATCTTCAAGTAATTGTAAGTGTCCATATGGATTCTCTTCATCGGTTCCTACAAATTTCTTAGAGTGTAGCAATTTGAATAATAAAGGATGAATCTCAATACCATCTGGGTTTATGCTTTTGCTGACAGTTATAAAAGCGTTCATGGGCGAACCAATTTTCCTTACTGCCTCAAGCTGGATTAAATGCTGAGTGTTGTCCATTGTTATGGTCCTACAATCTTAAATAAAAATTAGTACAATGAAAGTAAATAACTAAAAGTAAAGTGACTTATATCGCTAAGCTCCTCGACAACAGCGCCAGAAAATAGCTTGATGAATGCAAGTGCACAGATCATTTGTAGCTAGTTTTGAAATAAAGATATCGTTCCCATGAGGAGCAGTAGGCAAAAGACTAAAATGCTTTTAACTAAAACTAAACGAAGTACTTAAGGAATAATTTTAAGATGCAAGAAAAGTAGAATTGTTTTTGGGTTTTTGGTTGAGCGAAGCAATTATATAAAGTAAAGTGAAACTTAATACAGAAAGTAGAAATCGCGTTGTAAGAAATCTTGGAACTGCAATAGGGAAAAAGGCGTTCTCGGGGAGTGGTGGATACACCGCTAGCAATTTAGACTAAGTAATCAACATTACTAAAACGAATATTTCCATGACATGTATGTAGGTCGGAGGAGCTCCATATATGGACGAATATGCAACAACCACTGCTCACATCATCCTTCATAACCACAGCTGACAGATAAACGACATCAATCGTATTATCCCGCTATTAAGGGATTTATCCTACATCATGGACATAGATTAATGAGTTCTCCTTGCTTCCCCAAGTTAGTACATAAATTATGACAACTACTTTATAGTCACAATAAGTGCTATCATCCCTCCGTCTACCAAAAAGTAATCCCCTTCATCAAGTACCCATAAGAGGAAAAAATTAAAGAGGTACACAACTCCCAACATTAAGATGAAGAAAATTAACCCATACACATAATAATGGATAACATTATAATCTCTATTTCATACCAATCATATACTAGGGTTTCTCCATCTCCCCAAGAACTAATGATCTACTCAGACATGGAGGCAAACATCATCATGGCAATGGTAATGGAAACAATTATAGATGAATAGTTCTTGTATGAATCCACAAATAGTGCTAGAATTAAAACAAGATCTAGATGGGATGGATGGAGATGATGATGATGGTGATGCAGTAGTGGATGAAGATGGAGATCGATGCCTTGGCATCCCAGATCATCTTAGGACGAAGATGGTTCCCTAGGGCAAGTTCCCCTCTAGATCCCTTCCGGAGGTGAGGTTTTTGGCGATTTCTGGGTGTTCTGTATGTCATCTCTCCGATCTAGTTGCACGGGGTGAAACTATTTGAGGAGGCGGTGTCGGTGCCAACTATACGGCCGGAAAAATATTCTTGCCATATATTTGGTCATTAAACCTTCTGTGTCCTCCAATCACCTCGGGTTTTCTTCTGGTGTTATTGATATTTCCCAAATAAGCGATTTACGTTGTTTTTGGCTCCTTTCCACTCCAATATAATTGGCCCAAGAATTGTGTCCATCAGATCCATCATCTATCCTGATCCTGGTGAAAATAAACATAAAAGGTGTGTGAACATCGTAAAATACCCAGATCCTACCACTATAATGGAAAATAATAATATAAAACATGATGAAAATATGCACTCATCAACAATTGACTAAATTCGTGTGTGAAGAATAGATGCATCAAGGTTTCTCTTGTATTTTCCTCACAGAGAACACATGAACGGGATTCAATATGGAAATTCTTTCTGTTGAGGAGGTATCTGGTATTTAGCCTGTCTTGAATCAGCAGCCAGAAGAAGAATTTCTGCTTTGGGAGGACACATGATTTCCAGATCCACAAGAACGGATCTGGTGCAACATTAGATGGACTCAGATAATCATAAGCCCTTTTACAAGTGAAACCATTTTTCCACAGTCAAATCCATTTATCAGTTAATTGAGTGAAATTACTATCTAGAAGTAGTTAATGAAGAAGATTGAATTGTTGGGTGGCTATGAGAGAAAGTGGCAGATAAAATGCTCACAGAGGTCATTTTCATTTATTTGCACCGCTCTTAATAAGATGATATCTTGGTCTAGGTAAAAAGAGAAAAGGTGTGGTAAGATATCCATTAGTGGTTCATCACTCCAGCAATCTTTCCACAGTCGGACAGAGTTCCCAGACTCAACCTGTACAGAGGTGAATTTGGAGTACGTATTCTAGAGTGCAAGACAGTCTTTCCACCAAAATGACCCATAGGGATTGGTTGCTTTGGGGATTTTATTGTTGCTATAGTGTGCTTGCCAAATGAGCTGTACCCAAGGATTTTATTATAGAATATTAGATAAGATGATCCCTATTAATACCAACATTCTATTCTCCCTTAGTGTGCACCACCAATAAAGTTCTCTGTTATGAGGCACGTCGTGCCGATCGGGTGTCAGACATCTCTGTGTTCACATACAGTGAGTGTAATCCATGGCCTCAGAACACAAGAGATCGAAAGATCGAGCATGAGTCATATGGATGATGTGATTGACATTGGAGAATGTCTACCTTAGAAGCTATGTTGTCATCGATGACGATTGGGAGTGGCATAGTGAATTAGGATCGTGTGATCACTAAAATCGTCCAGGAGATGACAATTTTAGTGGGATCTCAATTATGAATTGAACTCATATTATGAACTTAGTCTAGATGTGTATTTGCAAATATCTTAGTAGATCATGGCCTAACCCATTGAGGTTCTATGCGACCATGGGAAATTTCTTGCTTGATGTGGAACTTAGCCGAAGGGTCGAACTTCATAGGTTAATACCCATGTCTGAGGGATATCCTTGTAATAAGATTGAGAGTTGACTCCACAACATTTGTGTTTCCTCCATAATCATACAATAAGGTCATTCTCCATTCGATGGAGAGTTGTACTACAATTTTTTATTCTACAAAATCAGGCACATAAAGTATGAGCCGTTGGATGAGTTTTCCTCCATGATGGATGTGAATGGAATATGCCCTAAGAGGCAATAATAAAGTTGTTATTATAAGTATTCCAATTATATGATATATGTTTATTTGGCATGCTATAATTGTATTAATACAAAACGTTAATACATGTGTGTTTAATAAATAAATAGAAAGTTCCTAGTTATACCTCTCTTATAAACTAGCTCGTTGATTAACATGATGATCAATGTTTCCTGATCATGGACATTGGATGTTGTTAATAACGAGGTCAAAACATTATTGGAATGATGTGATGGAAATTCATCCAAAGTATAGCATTACGATCAAAGTCATTGTATTTATATTCCTATAACATCATATGGTGTAATCCTAGTCCTTAGATTATGAGATCATGTCAATCACTAACACTAGAAGAGTATCTTGATAACATCAAACGTCACACAATAACAGGGTGAGTATAAAGGCGGGTTCAGTGATACAAAGGTGTCATGTATAGGCTCATGAATCAACAGTGGAATTTTCCCATCCCGATGACACTAGATATACTCTAGGCCCTCTCGGTGATATCACATTAGTTAGCTTGCAAGCAAGTGATGTGATCACTAGAATGTTATATCACGAGAACAAGAGAAGAGTACATGTCGGTAATGAGATCAAACTAGTTTTGGAGATACCTATGATCGAATCTAGGACATGTAATATATTGTGAGACAAAGGAATTAATTTACTAGCGTAAAAGGTTCTCACGATCACAAGAAGTCATCGTTGAATGTGTGGGAGTCAGTATGGATCTCCAGGTCCCACTTCTAATTATTGATCCAAGAGGTGTCTCGATCATGTTTGCATTATTCGTGAACCGTAGGGTGACACACTTAAGAGACACCAACACCATTTGGAGGAAAAATGTTGTAGACGAAAGAATGACAAAGTGCTGGAATTATTTCAATGGACACCTGGATTGTTTCGGGTGAAATTGCTGAAATTGTTTCTGCATGTGAAATTGAAAAGTGGCAAGGGGTTTTATGTGAATGTTTGTTAATTAATTTAATTGACAAAATTCTGAATAAATAAATAAAAGGAGTTTTATTTAATGAGAGATTACATTAAATTTGGAACAAATTTAATGGGAATTTTGAGTGAGATTTTTAGTGGAGAATATGGACGGACATTTTGTGAGTGGGAGATCCACTCACATCAATGGAGGAAGGGGTGGGGGAAGACCCATGTGCCAGCCATGCCCTTGGGGTGCCCTGCTCCTCCTATAAAAGGCCCCCTCTCCCTCCCTCTCTCTCTCACTCACATATCCTCATGAAGGATCTTTCTCCCCCTCTAGAATTATTCACCATGGTCTCGGACTAGCGAGATACATGTTCCCGATGGCTTTTCTTCTGGAAGGAGTTGCTGCTTCCGCTGCATCAGTAGAGCGAGGAGGCGGAGGTTGTTCGGTGGCTTCAACGTGTGTGCGATCACGGATGCGCTGCTGACTTGCGGTGCTGGACTTCTTCTCGATCTTGAGATCGGCAAGCGTTCAACTACATCATCCACGAGTACAACCTCGTTAAACTTTTTTGATCTACAAGGGTATGTTATCTATGGATATATATCCACCCGTTGCTTGAATCTAGTAGATAGATCTTGGTGCTTAGTGGTTCCCATCGTAGGAAATTTTTTGTTTTCTATGCTGCAAACCCAACAGTGGTATCAGAGACGGATCTATGCGTAGATGCTTTGCATGGGTAGTACACATATGAGTATGTTGGCGATGATGATCATGTTAATTTCGATATTGGTGGCATAGTGGGATGAAGTGGACATGACAAACTTTACATGTCCTCACACATGAGACATGTTCCACGCTTGACATGCAACTAGTTTTGCATAAGTGGCTAGCGGGTGTTTGTCTCTCCTACTAGTTTTTCATAGTTTTGCATAAGTTACTAATAATTTGGTTATCATCGTTGTGGTTCCATGTTCATAGGTAAGAACGATTCTATCTTCGAATGCCCTAAGCCATGTAAAACTTGCAATGGATAAATTAGAAGCGTCTAGTTTAGATTGTTGTTGGGCTAGTGTCATGATATGGTAATGTTCCATAGACCTTGGCCACATAATAATATCTATTTCATATCAATCATATACTAGGGTTTCTCCATCTCCCCGAGAACTAATGATCTACTCAGACATGGAGGCAAACAACATCATAGCAATGGTAATGGAAATGATTATCGATGAATAGTACTTGTATAAATCCACAACTTGTGCAAGAATTACAACAAGATCTAGATGGGATGGATGGATATGATGGTGGTGATGAAGATGCAGCGGTTGATGAAGATGGATATCGATGCCTTGGCCTCCTAGATCTGCTTAGGGCGAATATGGATCCCTAGGGCAAGTTCTGCCCTCCAGATGCCTTCCAGAGGTTAGGTTTCGGCAATTTCTGGGTATTCTGTATGTTGTCTCTCCAAACCAGTTGTACGGGGTGAAACTATTTGAGGAGGCGGAGGCGGCGCCAACTAAATGCCGCAACTATACGGCAGCGACCTGTATAGTTGGTCGTCAACTCTTCTGTAGCCTCCAATTGCTTCGAGTTTTCTTCTGGTTTTATTAATATTTCCCAAATAAGCAATTTTCGTAGTTTTTGGCTCCTTTTATCTCCAGTACAACTGCTCCAAGAATTGTGTCCATTGGATCCATCATATGATATGATCTTGGTGAAAATAAACATAAAAAGTGTGTGCGAACGCCGTAAAATACCAAGATCCTACATCTACAATGCAAAATAATAATCCAAAACATGATGCAAATATGCACTCATCAACTTCTCCAAGCTTAGACTCTTGCTCGTGCCGAGCAAGTTTAGCTTAATGGATGTGATCCTCATATTCATGAAGTTGAGTCGATAAAATAAATGAGGCAGTTTCAGCATGTGTTGATCATAAAGGATACATATAAATAAGTTCATGAATAGTACCTTACTCGAACCATCTTGATAATATTAGCAGGCTTCCACACCTTAGCAATTAATAGTTCATAAAAGATTGTTCTCAACATGATGGCAAAGTATTCGGTTCAACCGAATGAGTTAGTGAGGTAGTCCCAAGTGTTTTTAGGATTAACATATTCACTTGGGATTCAAAATATCAAACTTCTCTTTGTCTTACTACAATATAGTCGTCTATGCCTATTTGCTCTTTGCACATTCGCTTTTTTTCTCCATCTTTCTTTTTCTTCTTTTATATATATTTGTGCTCACACTTTTGTTTAAGTGTTGTGCAAAGGAGCTAGCCATATATTCACTTCATGTAGGGATTTCAAAGTTTAACGATCAACATTATCAAATTCTAAATACATATGAAGCATCTTTATAACTTGAGTATTCTACCTCAACTTGTTCTCACTCTATTTGATAGAACTTATAATTTTTTATTTTTTTCAAGGTTTTCCTTTTTCATCATAATTAATTAGATAATTTCTCCTTTTTGTAAATCAAACCCTTGACCTGCAACATATTGATCAAATTATCTTTATTTGTTCTGTTAATACCAATGGTGTGGAAGACTCCTGCTGCTATCATCAAGTGCAAGTAAAATCATATTCAAGTCATTCATATATCCAATAAGAGAAAAACAAACTTAATAATGTTCCATATATTATAATAAACTCAGAATTTCATAAGAGGGGATCAACTATTCCTGAGGGGAATCTAATGATGCAAACTTTATTTATGAGCTCGAACTAATGCAATACTAGAATAAAACTTGTAAGATAGATTACAAGCTCTTAAAGATCTCCCCAAGCTTGGAATCAAGCCAGGCGGGATCAAATAATCCCTTGAAATTATTTGATACTATGCTTTATTGAAGGTCACCGTGGTGCCATGGCGTGTAGAACCGCGGTGCGTAGCTTCTTGTTGGTATCCTCCAGAGCGGTGATGCGGCTGTAGCACCTGCGCAAATCAGATTGCAGAGTATCCACCCTATCGACACTACTAGAAAAACGCCTATTCGTGGCGCACCTGAAAAGGCCTTCTGTGGCGCACTAGCAGTGCGCCACGGGCCTCGCGCTACGACTATCTCGTAGCCGTGGCGCACTACATGGTGCGCCACGGTTATATCGAGATAGGTGTGGCGCACTACCAGGTGCGCCACGGGTAGGGGTACTGGTGCGCCACGGATGTTTTTTTCAAAAATAAAAAAAAATGCAAAAAAACACCCTCATTTTGAATTGCAAAAGCAATCGGGTCCAGAAATCACTGTCGTCGCGTCGCCTCGCCGGAGCAGTGGCCGTGGCCACGACCCACCACCGCAGGGATGTGCGGGAGGCCGTGGCCGTGCTAGTCCTCGTCGGCGTCAAGGCAGTAGGAGGAGGTATGGTCGGAGGAGACAGCCGGAGGTGCGTCGAAGGTGTACGGAGGTACGGTCGGAGGAGGTGGTGGCAGCGACGGCGGCTGGAGGACGTGTGGTCGGAGGAGGCAACGGCGACTTCTGAAGGAGCTGGTTACCCGTGGTCGTCCTTGGTCGGAGGAGGCCGAAGTGAGGAGAAGGAGAAGAGGGAGGAAGAGAAGAGGAAGAGAAGAAGAGATGGAGGAAGGAAGAGAAGTGGAAGAAAGAAGAGAGGGAGGAAGGAAGAGAAGAGGAAGGAAGATAAGAAGAGAGGGAGGAAGAGAAGAGGAAGAGAAGAACAGAGGGAGGAAGGAAGACATCAAAGAGGAAGGAAGAGAGGGAGAGAGGGAGGTAGGTGGGCGGGGTGGTGATTTGAATTTCGAATCTCGCCCAACTTACTCGTGGCGCACTAGGTGGTGGTGCGCTACGGGTAAGTTGCCTCAATTTTTTTTCTGCATTAAAAAATCTTGTTTTTGCCATAACTTTTTACTCTTTTCGAATTTTGAGATTCTAAAAAATCGCTAAACGACCTAAAGGGGTTGCAAGTGGATCTGCAATCTCGTTCTGGTCATTTTGGTATATGATACGTTTTTTTTCGACATCGTATGCAAAAGTTACGGCCTTTTTACCGTGGCATGACTTTTTTTTGCAAATAAAGTCAAAACTCATGTTTGTTAATTTTACTAGAAGCTATACCACATTACCTACCTAAATATAAAAGGATTTAATTTTTTGAAGTGTTTATCATTTTCTTTTATTTTTTGCAAATTCTAAAAAGGCGATCCAAGGGGGAGGGGGAGTTGGTGCAGGATAGTTAGGCGTAGGGCACTAGGGCAAGGTGCCCTACTACTAAGTTTATACATCCGTGGCGCACATGGCATAGTGCGCCACGGATGTGTCTGGCCGTTCCACAGCAGAGAGGGGCATGCGCTTAGGCGTAGCGCACCCCCTCCATGTGCGCCACAGTTGACACTAACAACCGTAGCGCACCTACCCTATGTGCGCTACGGATGTTTGGCGTGCGGCCAACAGGGCCCTGGCCCACACATATCTGTGGCGCACTATGGTCATGTGCGCCACGCTTACGGCAGTTAGCCGTAGGGCACTTGTGGGCAGTGCACCACGCCTATTTTACCCGTGGGGCACCACTAGCACGTGCGCCACAGATGTGTGGATTACCTATAGCCGTTTTCCTAGTAGTGCGACGATCTTGGTCACCATCGGGAGAAGATCATCCTTCTACTCTATCTCCTTGAGGCGGTGACGGACTTCCACGCGATGGAGTAGCTCCTTCTTCTGATATAATTCTAGTGCCCGCACGCAATCCTTTGTCCTAGGGACAACTTCCTCTTCCTCATCCATTATTGATGGACCAGGGAAGTAGAAGCTACTCCTCCACTCCTCTTGAGGCTTATCCCTCATACGAGTGCAAGTGGTATGCCTGGAGCGGGGCAACGCTGGTCCCTTGCTAGCACCTGCACCAATGTTAGGTATTTCCTTACGCTTATGTGGCCTTGGATCCGTAGTGACGAACTTGACCGTCTCCAGACGTCCTTTTCCGTGTAGCTTGCGACCTTCTCTCTCTTATTGAGTTCTTTTCATCGCCGCCCAGTCAACCTTAGGAGGGTCATAGACGTTGCGGCAGATGTAAACATGGCCCTAGCCTTCATCAGGCTCGCTATTGTAGAAGCTTGGCTCGACGTACTCTTTGTACCCCCGGGCTAAACCTCCCCACCTCCTCATCGCCGTCCTCCATCGACGGGCTGCTATAAAGGTCCCTAGGAGCAATGAGCAACATAGGTTTTCCACGGTCTGGGATGGGATAGTGCATAACTGGATTTGTTCCTGGTGATTTGTGATTAGAGAGAGGCACAAGGGAAGTATATAAGAGAGGTCAGAGGTCGGTAAAACTCACGAGAAACACCAAATTCTTGTCCAAGAAAACAATCCAAACCGACTAGAAAAAGAAATCGTGGATTTGGAGGAGTCCTGCGCCGTAACAAAAACCTATACGGTCGTGGCCCGTATAGTTCCGGTTGTATAGTTGGTTCCGGGCATATATTTACAAATATTTCAAGCCCAGGTCGGTTAGATTACGGACTAAGAACCGATAAAAGAGTCTTTTTTAGCATGAATAATAAAAAAAGTGGGTCGAGGGTACTAAAGCTTTAACGACCAACTATACGGCGGGAGAATTTTCTCTGGCCGTATAGTTGCGATCGTATAGATACAGTACCCCAAAAACATTTTTACGAGGGATATAGAAGCTTTGACGACTAACTATATGGCGGGAGATTTCTCTTCGGCCGTATAGTTGCGGCCGTATAGTAATTGCATCCCGAATTTTATTTCGCAAGGGGGATAAAGAATGTTTAATGACCAACTATACAATGGGAGATTTTTCTCCTGCCGTATAGTTGCAGAAACCCCTCAAAAACTTCAGAAAAACAAGAGGAATTCAAAGGAAAAAAAATAGAAGTAGAAACTGTGAAAACAAAGCACTTATTAGAGTTAGAAAACTTATCGTCCACTTACCGTTTATTTAGTCGGGAGTGACAATCTCCTCCAACAACAAGGACTTCTTCTTCTTGGGAGGATTTGACCTTAGCTCATATAGTAGTTCTTGAAAACAAAAATCACCAGGACTAAAGCTCTTCTCAATAAGATCGATGTCTTGCTGGGTAAATATAGCTGATGCATATACTACCTTTGCTTCTTGTCTCTGCATAATCTGCAACTCAAATTCTTGAAGTAAAAGGATCCAACGTATCAGTCTTGGCTTATGAAACTTCCTCTCGAGGAGTTCTTTTAAACCATAATGATCCGTATGAACTCTTACTTTTGCATCAACAATATAAGAGTGAAACTTATCACAAGAGAGAAATACAGCAAAGAGTTCTGTCTTCCTTAGGATAATTCTTTTGAGCACTATTGAGAGTTCTACTAGCATGATGTATAATATTAAATCTGTGACCTATGTGTTGTCTCAAAGTTACTCCTACAACATCATCACTAGTTTCACATATTAAATCAAAAGTTATATCCCATATGGGTGGTTTAATGATGGGAGCACGAGATAAATCATATTTAAGTTTATCAAAGACAATAAGGCATTTATCATCAAAATTGAATCTTACCCCCTTTTGCAACAGATTAGTCAAAGGTTTAGAAACTCCAGAAAAATTTCTAATGAACCTTCTAAAAAAGCCTACATTACCAAGAAAACTTCTTGTACCTTTTACGTCCCTTGGTTGTGGCATTCTTTCTATTTCTTCAACTTTAGCCCTATCTACTTCAATACCCTTACCTGATACTTTATGTCTAAGGAATATGCCTTCTTTGACCATAAAATGGCACTTCTCCATGTTTAATACAAGATTGGTCTCTTCACAATGCTGCGAGATTTTATTGCGATTTTCCAGTCAACTAGTAAACAAAGTTCCATAGACAGAAAAATCATCCATAAATACTTCCATTATCAGTTATATAAAATCTCCAAATATAGCAGTCATGCATATTTGAAAAGTAGCTGGAGTATTACATAAACCAAAAGGCATTCGTCGGTAAGCATGTAAACTATAAGGACTAATGAAAGTTGTTTTAAGTTGGTCATTAGAATGAACAATTATTTGGGAAAAACCAGAATATCCGTCCAAGTAGCAAAAATGAGTGTGGTTTGCTAACCTCTCTAAAGTTTGATCTATGAACAGTAAAGGATAGTGATCTTTCCTAGTCTCCTTATTTAAATTCATGAAATATATGAACATCCTGTGTCCAACAATAGTTCTAGTAGGTATCAATTCATTTTTTCAATAGGAACAACAGTAAAGCCACCTTTCTTAGGAACACAATGAACAGGACTTACCCATTCACTTTCTTTTACAGGATAGATTATACCTGCATCAAGTAGGCGTGATGTCTACACACTTTTATTCTTGTAGACAGTTGTTGGGCCTCCAAGTGCAGAGGTTTGTAGAACAGCAACAAGTTTCCCTTAAGTGGATTACCCAAGGTTTATCGAACTCAAGGACGAAGTGGTCAAAGGTATCCCTCTCAAGCAACCCTGCAATCAAGATACAAGAAGTCTCTTGTGTCCCCAACACACCCAATACACTTTTCAGGTGAATAGGTGCACTAGTTCGGCGAAGAGATAGTGAAATACAAGTGATATGGATGATTATAAGACAACAGTGCCAGAAAAGATCTTGACGGCGTGGAAGAGACTGTAAGCAAGCAAACATGTAACAGATCTAGTTGTAAACGGTGTTTCAATGATTAGAAACAAGGCCTAGGGATCATACTTTCACTAGTGAACACTCTCATATAAATATATTCTCTTCATGATACTACTCTGAACTACTCTCCGGTTGGACACTCTAATCCATGGTAGGGCTATAACAACACTCATGAAAGTCCGCCTTTCCCAATCTAGATAACCCCACACTGTCACCTTGAGCCCTAGATGGTTCCAACAAACACCACAATTTTATAAACACATCCAACTCCAAAAATACTCATGACAAATATTTATGAACTCCAGCCTAAGTGCCACCACGGCGTGCATGCTGTCACTTTCACACACGTGGGGAGAGTAGAGATCTATTGAAGCACTTGAGTATTTATGTAAACTCTAGCCTAAGTGCCACCACGGTATGCACGTTGTGACTTTCATACACGTGGGAAGAGTCGGAGATCTATTAAAGCACTTGAGTAACAGAGTAGATCTACTTGATTACAAAGCTCATGATCACAATATGATCATGCATAGAGAGAGAGAGAGAGATGAACACATAGCTACTGGTAGAACCCTTAGCCTCGAGGAAGAATTACTCCCTCCTCATTATGGGAATCAGCAACGGTGATGAAGATGGCAATGGAGATCGATGGATATGGTGATGGAGATGGCTCCAGGGGCACTTCCCCATCCCGGTAAGGTGCCGAAACGGAGACTTTTGTCCCCTGAATCTCCCCTTTGGTAGTGGCGGAGCTGTGAAGGTTTTCATAGCTTTCTCCCAGATGATTAAGGGTTTCTGAGTCGGGGGCTTCTTATAGGCGAAGGAGGCAAGGTTGGTGGAGGCCCTAGGGACCACACCCCCTAGTGGCATGCCCAGGGTGGGCCCGCGCCACCCTAGGGTGTGGCCACCCTGGTGCCATACTCCATCTCTGCTTCAATTTTCCATATCGATCGAGGAAAAATATGAAGATTGGCTTTTGTCCTGTCCAATTCCGAGAATATTCATTTTTTAGCTTTTCTGAAACCAAAAACAGCAGAAAATAGGCAATTGTCACTGTGGCATCTTGTCAATAGGTTAGTTCCAGAAAGTGTATAAAATACCTCAAAGTGTAGACAAAGCATAAGACAAATGATATAAAACAAGCATGGAGCATCAAAAATTATAGATACGTTTACGATGTATCAAGCATCCCCAAGCTTAACTCCTGCTCATCCTCGAGTAGGTAAGTGATAAAAAGAATAATTTTTTAGGTGACATGCACCATCACAATCATGATCAAACCATTTGCAATGCATTGAAAACTGGGATCAAAGTACTCTAAACATGAGCATGAAAGATGAAGTTCTAACAATAAGACATAGTAACTATGTTGCAACATGAAAGGATACAAACAAATATTCATGAATAACAATGCATTGAAAGACGTTTGTTTGTTTCACATACAAAAAACATGGCATAGTGGCATTCAGCTTGTCCCTCATGGAGTAGCAAAACATAAATGCATAGGACACCTTGAAATTTCATAAGCGTGACTAGATACAAATAGTTCAAGAAAAAGCATTATCAACAATATGAATCAATCAATAAGTTTTGGGACAATGCGCATAGAACTAAGAATGGAAACTATGTTTTATTAATTGGTGCCTAAGAATAGAAGGTGTAGACACAATATACAAGTGGAAGAAAGGCCCTTAAAAGGGAAGCAGCAATTTCAAGTTTCATAAAAAGCTTCCAAAAATTATGGTACTTGTTCCTATCATAAGCATCTTGAAGTGATTAAGGTTAAAGTGAACAAACTATGGAGTATATGCTTGACAAAGTATAAGTTGGCAATCTCATGTCCCTTGAGTACGAGGGCCGCTCCTCATGCTACTCAACTTTAGTCACCGGTAAGTTCTTGTCATAGTAAGTACATGTGTATCATAGAGAACCGCGAACGGGGTACCCCTTGCCCCATGATACAGGAGCTATCCCATATCAAAATGACAAGGCAAGGAGACAATGAGCATCTCATCAATCTTCTTATTTACCATGGGAAAAATGGTGCTTTTTCTCTCTTTCCTCTTTTCAATATGTCTCTTTTTTTATAAGAAGAAAGCTTCATAGATTGCTCACTATGGTGATGCTGGAAGTTTCCACCATGATTAGGAATGGCTTAGTCTAGCGGCCTAGGCGTTTCTCTAACACACATACATAACTCCATGGACTTACAAGCTCCCCTTTTATTTTACACTGACGACATCCGCAAACAAAAGAGCATGATATCAATTGGGTACAATGTATAGGTGCAATGTTGAAAGCGTTCCCCGTGACAGCACGGTTCTGCTAATTCCCAACTTATAATTGCAAGAATATACAACATAGATGACACAATGGTTCAAGTTTATTAGGGGCGAGAAAAATAAAATGTGCCATCAAGTTTGTGAGAGATTTAATCACTATTTTTTCACATAACAAGTTTAATTTGGAAGATAGATAAAACAAGAATATACTTGGAATGGTGTAACACACCATGCATAGGAATTTATAGTGGAGACTTTGTAATAACTTGGTTTCTTGGGAGTTGGATGCATGAGTAGAGCTTACTCATACAAGTGGAGGCTAGCAAAAGACTGGGAGCGACCAACTAAGAGAGCAATAATGGCCATAATCATGCAAAGCGACAAAACATTATCAATCAAAGGATAAAGTGGTATCACAAGTAAAAAACTAAATGATCATAAAGGCTAATGTGACTTGTTCATAGTCATAACATGGTGTGAGCATGTGCCAAGTTAACCCAAACAAAGCATCAAAGGAGAATACCACAATATTATGCTTTCGTATGCTAAAACAACGCATGATTCTTCCAAGGCACACTAAGCAATCTCAATTGTTTGGCAGAAGTCATGCTACAACAATAATCACTAAGAATAAAGTCAAAACAACATCTAGCATGACATGATAAAGTCTAAGCCACAGTCTAGACAAGCTTCCTCTTGTACCACTTAAGCATAAAACAATCTACTCTTTTCCAACACCAATCAACTTATTCGAAACAACTCACAAAGATAATAATCAGTAAATACTAGTGAGTAAGTATCACAAATCCACAAAGAAGAACTAAAAAGTAGTAAGCATAAAGCAGAAGAAAACTAAGGCTAAACGCAGTGCTAGCAAAAGTGAACACTCACAGAACAATAAGAATGAAAACTACGACTGTTCTAGGCAATGAAAATAGAGTGTGTCTCTCTCCAAAAGAAATGTTCTGTAATCCAACCAACTTATTGTAGCAAAGAAAGCAAAGAAAACTAAAAACAAAAACAAAGACGCTCCAAGAACAAAGTGTCTAGAAAGACCTGAGATTTTTATTGATGAAGAAGGGGATGCCTTGGGCATCCCCAAGCTTTGACGCTTGTACCTCTTGAATATTTCTTGGGGTGACACAGGGTGGCATCCCCAAGATTGAGCTTTTTTCCATTCTTCATCTCATTACATCATTCTTCCCCTACACTTGAAAATTTCTTTCATACAAAACTTCACACAATCTTCATTAGCAACATTAGTGCATTCAAAAGATAATAAACCTTTGGGTTTAGTTTTAAAACAGCAAAACTTTCATTAAAGACAGAATCTACTATAGTAATTCCTTCAAAAATCTCAATTTACCAAAGAGAACCCAAAAAGAAATCGATAAAGAGGCAAATGCAAATAAAGGCGGAAATTTGTCAAAACAGACCAACAGGTAAAAATCGATTATTTAGAAGACATTCTGTTGCTAAAATCAAAAAGTGTTGAACTAAAAAAAGTTAGCTAACAACCTAGGGGATTTATTCAGAAAATTACAGCTCAATCAGATTATAGAGATTTTTGAAGAATTTTTACAGTGGAGCATAAAAATCTGTTTCGGGATAGCACTTCCCCAAATCCTACTTCTCTGTCATTAGAGGTTATTCTTTGCACAAAAATCAAACAAAAAGGATAAGGAGAGTTTATTACAGAAGTAATAACTTCCAAGACTCAACTAAAACTTTTAGGTTATCTTCCAAGAAGTACTTTTATTTAACGTCTTTAAGTTAGGATTGATAGTTTGAGAAGATGCTCACATAAGAAATATGAATGGAAGTAAAAGAGAGCATC
The DNA here is from genome assembly GCA_916181665.1 of Avena sativa. Classification (NCBI taxonomy): domain Eukaryota; kingdom Viridiplantae; phylum Streptophyta; class Magnoliopsida; order Poales; family Poaceae; genus Avena; species Avena sativa. The sequence goes on along the minus strand of OV702294.1, from coordinate 267,559,408 downwards.
AAGAACCAAATTCAAAACACATTTAAATCTAACCCACTTCCTATGCATAGGACTCTTGTAAAGAAACAAGTCATGAAATCATAAAGCAACAAGAATAGGAAAGCAAAACAAGTGCAACTTCAAGACTTTCAACATAAAGAGGGGAAACTTAATATTGTTGAGATAAATAAGACCATATTTCCCTCTCTCATAATAACTTTCAGTAGCAACATGAATAAAATTAAAAATATAACTATCACATAAAACATTCTTATCATGATCCACATGCATAAAATGATTATTACTCTCCATATAAGCAAAGACATTCTTATTAATTGTAGTGGGAGCAAATTCAACAAAATAGCTATCATTATCATTCTCATTACCATAATCATCAAATATAGGAGGCATAATGTAATAACAATTAACTTTCTCCTCAATAGTAGGTGGACTGAATATATCATATTCATCATTGTAATCATCATATATTGGAGGTTTGGTATCATCATAAGCAATAGAATAGCTATCTTCCAAAGCTAGGGAACTAAAAAGATCATTTTCATAAAAACTAGCTTCCCCAAGCTTAGACGTTTCCATAGCATTAGCAATAATGGTGTTCAAATAATTCATACTAATATCATTGCTATTAGCATGCAAATAAAGTTCCAAAGGTTTTTTAATTTTCTCTTCAAACACTTCATGTCCTAACTCAAGATAAATACTATAAAGCTCTCTAATTTTGTTGTTGTTTTCCATTAAGCCTAACTAGTGAAAACAAGAAACAAAAAGACACAATTTCAGAATCTAAAGGAAGTGGTCAAAGGTATCCCTCTCAAGCAACCCTGCAATCAAGATACCAGAAGTCTCTTGTGTCCCCAACACACCAAATACACTTGTCGGGTGTATAGGTGCACTAGTTTGGCGAAGAGATAGTGAAATACAAGTGATATGGATGATTATAAGACAATGGTGCCAGAAAAGAGCTTGAAGGCGTGGAAGAGACTAGAAGCAAGCAAACATGTAACAGATCTAGTTGTAAACGGTGTTTCAATGCTTAGAAACGAGGCCTAGGGATCATACTTTCACTAGTGAACACTCTCATATAAATATATTCTCTTCATGATACTACTCTGGACTACTCTCTGGCTGGACACTCTAATCCATGGTAGGCCTATAACAGCACTCCTGAAAGTCCACCTTTCCCAATCTAGATAACCCCACACTATCACCTTGAGCGCTAGATGGTTCCAACAAACACATCAATTTCATAAACACATCCAACTCCAAATATACTCATGACAAATATTTATGAACTCTAACCTAAGTGCCACCACGACGTGCATGCTGTCACTTTCACACACGTGGGGAGAGTAGAGATCTATTGAAGCACTTGAGTATTTATGTAAACTCTAGCCTAAGTGCCACCACGGTATGCACGCTGTCACTTTCGTACACATGGGGAGAGTCGGCGATATATTAAAGCACTTGAGTAACAGAGTAGATCTACTTGATTACAAAGCTCATGATCACAATATGATCATGCATAGAGATAGAGATGAACACATAGCTACCGGTAGAGCCCTTAGCCTCGAGGAAGAACTACTCCTTCCTCATCATGGGAATCAGCAACGGTGATGAAGATGGCGATGCAGATGGTGATGGAGATCGATGGAGATGGCTCCGGGGGCACTTCCCCGTCCTGGCAGGGTGCCGAAACAGAGACTTCTGTCCCCCGAAACTCCCCTTCGGTGGTGGCGGTGATGTGAAGGTTTTCGTGGCTTTCTCCCAAGTGATTTAGGATTTTTGAGTCGGGGGCTTCTTATAGGCGAAGGAGGAAAGGTCGGTGAAGGCCCAGGGGGCCCACACCACCTGGTGGCACACCTAGGGTGGGCCAGCGTAACCCTAGGGTGTGTCCACCCTGGTGCCCTACTTCGTCTCTGCTTCGATATTCTGTATCGTTCCGAGAAAAATATGAAGATTGGCTTTTGTCCCGTCCAATTCCGAGAATATTCATTTTTTAGCTTTTCTGAAACCAAAAATAGCAGAAAATAGGCAATTGGCATTGTGGCATCTTGTCAATAAGTTAGTTCCAGAAAGTGTATAAAAATACCTCAAAGTGTAGACAAAGCATAAGACAAATGATATAAAACAAGCATGGAGCATCAAAAATTATAGATACATTTACGATGTATCAAGGCGTACTATTTATTCTCTTACCACTTCCTTCATTTCAAGTTTTAGTTTCCATTAAATTATGCAACTGCTTTAGCACATTCCTCCATGAATATCCGATGGACGGCTATCATGGGACTAATACCCTTCAAGTCATCCATTTAGTACCCAAAGGCCTTGATGTGTTCCTTTAGTACCTTCATGAGTTCTTATTCTTCTTCCCCTGAAAGTTTAGCACTAATAATAACAGGGAATTTATTAGTATCATCTAAGAATCTATACTTAAGATTATCTGGTAGAGTTTTTAATTCTAGGGGTGGTAGTTCTTCATCCCCTCTCTTTTCTGGCTCTTCAAAAGATTGATCAGTTGGAGGTTCTTCAATGGGAAATGAATCAAATTCACTTTCTAGTTCTTCTAATGTTCTATCCTCCATAATTATTTCTTCACAATTTGGATCTTCATTTATTTCTTCATCTTGATTATTTAAGAAAAGAGCTGTCATTTATTCAATAGTTTTATCTTTCTCTTCTTATTTTATGAATAGAGGTTTGTATTTAAATTTGGAAAAGTGGAATTCTTTTTCCGCTTTCCCAAGCTTAAGGGATACAAACTCCTTTTTGAAGTCAACTATGGCACCTATATCACTCAAAAAGTTTCGTCCAAATATGATTGGGAAAAGAGTGTTAATTGGCATATCAACAACTACAAAATTAATGGGGAAATTTTTATTGTCAATTGTGACAATTGCATCTTCAACTACTCACATTGGATTTCTAAGATTTTAATTGGCTAACATGATTGTCATATCAGTATTTTCTATTGTAGCCGGTGCTATATCTTCTATTATTTCTAAGTAAAACTCATAGGATATAACATTAACTTTGGTTCCGAGATCACATAAACCATAATGCGAGGTTTCTTTAAATATACAGGGAAGAATAGGCTTACCCACATCTTTTACCTTCAACCAATATAGAACTCTCTTCATCAAATTCAACTATGTTAGAATGTCCATAAATAGCCATGATTGCTTCCTTGGTTACCTCTTCATCTTTGGTTTCATATAGATGTTCTTCAATTATTGGCACACTTTCCTCTTCTTTCTCCTCCTGTACTGCCTTGACATGTTCATATTCCAAAATATGCTTTTGTGTAGTGTTAGGAAAAGGTATCTCATACATTGGTTCTAGGAAGGGCAATGTTGCTTTAACTTCTCTTTCCTTCTTAGGTTTAGGTGGTGGATCAAACTTGACCGAACCCTCTTTTGGAGCTTCGATGTGTTCTGTAAAAGCTTTAACAACTTGCAACACAAGATCGGAATCTAAATAAAGCCTTTAGATAATTCATTAACATGGACTTTTTTATTATAGTCGTGAATACATTCATGATCTATTTCTGTGCCTCCTTCACTTCCTAGACCAAAAGTAAAGCCCAATATTTAGTTATAGGTAAATCCATAAGAGCTCCTCTCGCGCAAGGGTATAGTTCAATTTTATTAGGTTCAATTAAACCGCCATAAAAGATATGCAATAAATACCATTCTGGTAAATCATGATGAGGACATTGTCTAAGTAAATCTTTAAATCTTATATAAGATCTTACTAGTCCTTCATTAGGACGGTTCCTCCAAGTCATTATAAGACGCCTGATTCCAAAAGATTTTGATAATGGGTAATATTTAGATAGGAATTCGCAAGCTAAATTGTCCCAAGTAGTATTGGCTTCTGAGGGTAGAGATATACACCATGAGAGAGCTTTACATGTTAAAGTTTAACTAAAAAGTTTAATCCTTACCTCATCTGCGGTATACCCCGTTAATTGGAACATGCCACATATATCTTTGAAACATGCAATATGCTCATATGGATCAGGATATTCTTCATCTCTAGTAAATTGCTTCTTGTGTAAAATACCAAGTAGTAGAGGATTTATTTCAAACCCCCTTGTCTTCTCGTTGGAGTTATCTCTTTTATAAATATCATAGGGCTTCCCAAAGTGGTTGAGTGGGTTATCACTAGTCATATGCTCAAACTCCATCATGTTGGTGGAAACCTGTAACTCAAAACAAAACTTAACAAAACTAAAGTAAGTAAGCAAAAACTAAAATACCTACAGCGCTTAGCTCCCTGGAAACGGCGCCAGAAAATAGCTTGATTACTGCAAGTGCAAAGATCGGTTGTAGCTAGTTTCGAAATAAAGATATCAATCCCACAGGGAGCAGAAGTCTGAAGTCTAGGAATTCTTGAAATAAATACTGAAAATAGAATTGCTAAATAAAGTTTTAAGTAACAATATAAAATGCGAGTATTGTGTAAAAAGGTGTTTTGGGGGGTTTTGGTATAATAAAACAATGATTAAAGTAAATAAAACTGAATACAGAAAATAGGTATCGCGTATGTAAAAGAGATTTGAAACTTCAGTGGGAAAAATCGTTCTCAGGGATTAGCGGATACACCACTAGCATTATAAAGGGCTAAGGTAAAGATTATTATCATGAACATTCTCAACTATGTATGTGTGGGAGGAACTCCGTATTTGGACAAAGAGGCAGCAACCACTGCTCAAATCATCCTCATAACCACAACAAATAGCAATCAACATCAATTGAATTACTGTGCTATTAAGGGATGTAATCCCGCAGGACGTATCCCATGGCATGGATAGTGTTTTGTGAGTTTCCTCGATTCCCATGTTGATACGTAAGGGGTGCCAACAGCTTTATAGTCACTGTAAGTGCTAACATCCCTCCATCTACCAACAAGTAGTTCCCTACATCAAGTCCCCACAAGAGGCAAACATTGGAGAGGTCGACTTCTCCCAACATCAAGATGTAGACAATCTAACACATGGTCACGACAATGAATTTCATATAAACTTTATATTATTTCAATCTCATGCTAGGGTTTCTCCACTCCCCAAGAACTAATGATCTACTCAGACATGGAGGCAAACATCATCATAGTAATGGTAATGGCAACGATTATCGATAAATAGTACTTGTATAAATCCAGAACTAGCGCAAGAATTGTAACATCCCAATTTCAGCAACCCTCATATTTTGGCAAAAAGGCAAAAATCAGGGGGAACAAAAACTTTTTCTTATTAATTGTTGCAATGTTTGCTTACTTTCTTGCTTGTGTTGATGCAACGGATTGTGTATTAGATGATATACTTCTTATCTCAACACTAGTTGGCAAATGCTATCTTATAGAAGAGATGTCTTGGATCATATTTAATATTCTCAAATATTCTGACATTTCAACTTGAGCCAAGATGACCTTTACACAACATAATATTTTACTAGTTATATTAACAAAACTATGGATACCTATATATAATCTCCTTAGGTTTTCAAGACAGAACTTTCAACTATTCTTATCTCTAGGTTTTCCAAAAACCTTTTCTAAAAACCTCTTCACTCCAATCTTGGTAGGAATTACCAAGAGGTACTTATCTTACTTCAAAGAATAACCAATTCAAAATAGCCATCCTTACCTCAATCTAGGCTTGATGGTAACCCTAGTAGTAGTTGGATACGTTTGATTAGATGAATTTCCTTGATCTGTTGTCTGATAAATTGCCTGGATCTGTTGATTGCCCTGTTTGCATAGGAAGTAGCATGAGCCAACCTAGGATCTCATCCTTAAGGATCAAACCAATATATGAGATCATCAATCTCAAACTAATCATCCCTAACTTAATATATCTTGAGTCACTCAAGTAAGTCTCAAATCTACTTATCCAGATCAATCTTGAGCGAATCCTTTATTTTAGCATCCAACTCATCAAAGACCAAATACAAGCATGGATCCCCTCTAGTAAATCAATACCTAAATATCACCCACTTGATGAAGAGAGTGGACCCTTGCATTCCCTCTAAATGTTTCCCTTTTTCATACTAGTCAAAATCCACAAGTCTGCCAAATTTGGCTAGTCTGGAATCTTTATCAGGATTAAATCTTTGAGACTCCACCCATTCTAATCTATGTGAATTATTGAGAATGCACTTGAACCATCTTGTAGTACATCATTAGTACTACCAAATCCCACTTTTTCTCTTGGCTAAACCCTTATTTAACCCACTCATCCATGATGGTTTTATAGTTAAGGAAGCAATCTTTTCTGCAAATCTTATCATATTGCCTACTTTGGCAGAAGCTCACATCCTTATGCTACCTACCCTTGACCAAATATTTGCATAATTATGATCTAATAATCATGGTCTATCAATCCACCTTTCACTTGTTCCCATTGGAGCTTTGAGCTTCTTAAACCCACATTGTTTAGGAGGCATCATGACAACTCTGTTATGGCAGTCTTATTTTCAACAAAGTTTGCCATCACTTTTAAACCACCTCCAATCCAAAAAAATCCCAACACTTAATTCCATTATCATATATATAACTTGGCCTATCCACCCATATATGCCTTGCAACAATGTGAGCTCTGAGGTTACTAATCCCAGCATGTTTAGGTGGCATAAAAACATCAAAACCGTAGATTCCCCCAAAAATCTAGGTTCTTCCTTTCTCACCAAAATTCCTCCAAAACCAAGTTGTAGATGAAGGGTAAATCAAGTTTAAATCATCTAACTTGGATATGATAATTTACCAAATAATTCCCATAATTATTTGGATCCTAAGAATAATTAAATTCCACTTCTGGCAAAACCCTAGAATATGTGTCTATAAAGACAAGTTTATTTTTCTCCAAATCATCTTGCCAAATCAATGCACATTTGAGTTCTACACCTCATACCCCACCTCCCCATCTCAAAAATAATTGTTTTTTAGATTCTTTATTATTTCTTTTTGCCCTTTTTCTTAAATGGCAGAAGCAAGAAATAATTGCTTAAAAATGCTTTTATATCTAAATAAATTCCAATAAAATTTCCCAAGGTGTGTTATGGTATTTAGGACCATAAATCACCAAAAAGAAACCTTGTACAATGTAAAATTATCACTTTAGATTCTATAAACCATTTCTGCACTTTTTGAATAATAGAAAAATGATGAGCTACTGTATTCAGAAAATTCCCAAATAATTCTAAGAGATACCTCTTGACCTCTCCTATTAACCAACACCATTTACCCATCTTTCCACGATGAAATTTAGTGAACCTTGTAGCAATAAATAAATATGGAATTTTTGGATATTCCTCAAAGCTTGATCAAACCAAAAACCAAATCATCACCACTCCCTTTTATTGTTTGACACAACAACCATCACCCCTTTCTTTGATCATGTGCATTGTAGCACTATAGTGCCACCCCTTCCACTTGTCCTTTTTCACTTGGAAGGAGATAGAGGTGTGGCCCCTTTTTACTTGTCATACAAATACCTCCACCGCCAGGGCAACTCCCTCCCTCTCTGGTCGTGTACCAGGTCCCACCTCTCCTCTCCATCGCCCCTTATAACTAATTCATTTTAAATTAGAAAAATACAAATAATATATCAAAATGTTCAGAAAAATGAAACCTATCTAACTAAGATATAATCATACATTGTTAATAAACTTTCATGACAAGTTTAATTAGAAGAACCAATTGGACCTCATAGGTGATTCCGATGATCCCCCTTTTTTAGGGTTTGGACATCTCGGACCCCCTTTGAAGTGACCAAGCATGTTATAGGGTTCATTTCAACACTATTAACTTGTCATATCATCCATATTGTATGAGCATTGCACATGCCATGTGTTGAGTGTAGGAACCGAAACCGAAGCTGAAGTCAACACCACCGAAGAGCAGTACCAGTCCAACACCGGACAAGGCAAGCGAAGCCCCACTCATACATATGAATCCTATGTTTACAAAGTATTTCATTCTCGCCATGTGCATTCGGTGTTGGAATTATGCTCTAGAGGCAATTATAAAGATGTTAGTATTATAATTCTCGTTCATGATAAAGTTTATATTCCATGCTAGAATTGTATTAAGCGGAAACTTTGATACTTGTGTGGTTTATGAACAACACCGTGTCCCTGGTACGCCTCTATGGACTAGCTCATTGATTAATGACGGTTAAGGTTTCCTAACCATAGACATGAGTTGTCAATTAATAATGAGATCATATCATTGGGAGAATGATATGATGGACAGACCCAAATCAAGCAGAGCAATTAGATCGTGTCATCGTGTTCATCTTTGCGAAGCTTTTTCTTATGTCAAATATTGTATTCCTTAGACCATGAGATAATGCAACTCCCTGGTATCGGAAGAAAGCTTTGAGGTCATCAAACGTCATCCTATGAGAGGGTGATCATAAAGGTGTCTCTTAGGTGATCAGAAAATACTTGTTGGGTTTTATGTATCGAGATGGGATTTGTCCCTCCCAAGTCGGAGAGATATACTTGCAAGCACGTGGCTAAGGAGTTAATCACAAAGTGATATCGGATTACGGAACGAGTAAAGTACTTGCTGTGAACGAGATTGAACTAGGTATGCCGATACCGACGATCGAATCTCGGGCAAGTAAAATATCGCGTGACGAAGGGAATATATATATGGGATTAACTGAATCCTGGCATCATGGTTCATCCGATATGATCATCGATGAGTATGTGGGAGTTAATATGGGTTTCCAGACCCCACTGTTGATTATAGATAGAAGATCATGTCTGCATATTCTCGAACCCGTAGGGTCACACACTTAACGTGTCTCGACGCTACGATAGAATGGATAATTGGTTTATGAGTCTTTGTTCGGAGTCTCGGATGAGACCCAGGATGTCACGAGAGGTTCCGGAATGGTCCGGAGAATAAGATTTATACAAGGGAAAGCAGTTTTTTGGATTTTGTAATTGTTTCGGATTGTTCGGTATTGTACCGAAAGCTTCTAGAACCTTCCGGAGCGGGACCAACATGGCCCCACTTGTCGGGAGGGGGCGTGGGCCTACGAGGGAGTGCCCTGGCCGCATTGGGCCAGGGGCACAAGGCCTCATAGGCCCAGCCAGCCAAAACCCTAGGGAAACCTTCTAGAAGGAGGGGGAAAACTTGCCCCCCACTCCATCCCTTGGGGCCTCCGCCCTAGGGCTTGGAGGAGGGGCCAAGGGGGCCGGTGTCACATCCCAAGATTTTCCAAATCTTGTAATGTGAAAAAAAATAAACAAAATAAATAATTGTTGAAATTTAGGGTGAAAAGAAACTTTTGTTTCTAAATGGAAACTTAAAATCCCATCTTGAACAAACTTTGGTTAATGTTTGAATCTAACTAAATTCAAATCAAGTGGAATGCTTTCCTCATAAAAATGCATCTGGAAATTTAAAACACTTGGAGTATAAACCAAAACCCTAAAACCCTAATGGAAGAAAACATTTCCAAGCTATCTCTAAACCTATGGATTTGATCCATATAAAAAAATTTCAACAAACATTTATAAATGGTAAAGAATGACAAATAGAAATATTATAAAACCATAGAAATTGGTTTCACTTAAATTGGAGCTATAGATAAAATCTTATAAATTTAATAAGATAAGGAAATTGAATTTCCAAAGCTAATAAGGCAGCTATCTATAAATCCATACCAAATGGTTAGAAAATAATCCTAAATATATTTAAAAGGTTAAATAAATATTAAATAAGATTTTACAAATTGGAATCAACAAGTTTGGATCTATAAATAAAAAGATATGGATTTTATAAGATAAAGAAAGAATTATATAATGAGGAATATTTAAAGGCCAAATCAAATCTTGACCTAATCCATAAGCAAATGGAATAAATGTTATCCAAATCCAAATCCAAATAAATTAATGGATAAGGAACTTTCAAATTAATTAAGAGGGCATTAACCAAATCCTATTCTATTTGAATAAAGATAAAATCCATATTAGAAATAATAAATAAAATCATGGGAAAATAATAATTGGAATTTACCCAAGTGGAATAAAAGTTGTTTGATTAACTTAAATAAGATCAAAGAAAACTTCCAAAAAAAATTTATGGAATTAAAACTATATTTAATTTCATGAGAATAAAGGACAAGTACCCAAATTAAAAATGATTAATAAATCATTTTCCAAATAAGTCAAGGTGAATTATTTGACACCCTATTAGATAAATAAACCTACTGAAAAGGTTTTGTGAGAATTGAAATTAAATAAGGGTTTAAAATATATTTGGTATTAATTGAATTTAAATGCATGGGCCTACATTTAAATAATTAAAAGACCCTAAAAGAATAAAAGAAATATTCTAATTTTGACTCTAAAATGAACTATTAATCAGTATTTGAATCTACACAAATTTTGGTTGAAGTTTGAAATTCAAAAGATGTTTAAATTGATTAATCAAAATCAAAACAGAATAAAAGAAATGGAAAAAGAAAAAGAATCAGATAAAAAAATGAAAAGGAGCAGCCCAGCCCAGCTAGCCCACTAAGCCAGCACCCCACCTCTCCCTCTCACCCCCGGAGTGAACCGTTTTCACCCGTGAATCAACCACACAGAGGATGACAACTGAACCCCACCTCCTCCTCTCTCTCACTCGCTGACGCCAGGCCCCACTTCCACCTCACCATCGTCTCCACCCATGCGAAGACCGCGCCCTCCCGACCATTTTCTGTCGTTAACTCCTCGGAGTAAATTCATAGTAATGGCTCGACCTGATAAATCTCCTCCCTCTCCTCTCCCTTTCCCCTCAAACCCCGCTGCCAGAGAGCCACCACGCTGCCTCCAATTTGCTTTGCACTGCCGCTGTCTCCGACGTCCTCCGGCGGCAATTCCGGCCAGTCGCTGTCGCCCCTCGCTCTCTCGACCACACAAGCATGATCCCCATCACTCCCTGAACCTCCCAGTGGCCTTAGCTCGCTCGCGCATGCCCCCATCATCGGTAGCTACCTTGACTGAGCGCCACCACCGTCTATCTCGTCTCCGGCAACCTCTCCCCGGTAAGCCCGACCGCCCCTCTCTCCCTGGTTGACACTCCCGTACCCGCCACATCTTTGCGCGTCTAATGGAAGCCTCCTTTCTCTCTAGCGGGCACCGTACCTTCACCAACAACAACGAACAGAGAAGCCCGACGCCAAGGACAACTCCGGCGAGCGATTTCCATCCACCCCGAGCGCCCCTTCGACAGAGAAGACCACGTTGAGCATCAGTGCGTCGTAGCGATTCTGGTGAGAATATCCCCTCTCTCTTTCGCCTCTTGTAATGCCGACACCATCATCGTCTGAGCGCGCGCCGCCAGTCGCCACCGCCAGCGCTGCCAGTTATTGGCTAGCATGCTGAGCACCGTAGGATCTTGATCGTAGCGCGGCGATAAATTTCTTACGCGAAGGGGTACGAGAGCCTCTGTGCCGTGCGATGTAACTTAAATCTAACGGCCTGTATCTGCTTATCCGCGCGAAATGGTACGCGCCAGTAGGAAAGCGCCGCGTGTCCCAGAGTCTGTTTAAAAACAGATTTGATCTACTTGTTGTTCAATTTTGTAAAATTCATAACTTTCAAACCACACGTCCAAATTTTGCAAACTTTATATCAATGGAATCATCAGGACAAATCCTATCCAACCATGCACTTTGCTTAGTAAAATGCTTCTGTTAAATTGATTGTTTTTGCAGAAACTTGTGTATGCATGTTTAGAATATAAAATTTGTTCTAAAATGATTTTTGGGATAAAACTTTTGGCAAATGGATTGTTTTGAACCTACTGACCTTAGAAACCAACTCATGGATTTGAAAATGTATTTGGTGAAGCAAAAGAATAAATCTTTGATTTAAACCATTTCTAGTCAAATAAAAATATTGTTTATTTGTTAAAAATGCTTTTTGGAGAAAACCTTTGGGAAATGTTTTGATTTAAACTCTCTGACCCTAAACACAAGGTTTTATGATTTGAAAACATATTTTGTGAACCCTATAGCCTGTTGCCTTATTAAAAGCATTTCTCCACCGCATAAAATAATGCTTTGGTTTAAAAATGGTTTATAGGTTGAATCTGTTGCCAATAGTTTTGCCACTTTATAAAATGACCAATAAGTGTTTTAGAATGTTTATAACCTATTATAAACCACTTTTGTAAATAAAACAAAGTTTGGCATGCTTGCATGCATTGTTTTGATACTATTATTTTATGTGATGTTGCTTTAATGGTAGATTGAAATATTGCTTGCTTGATTGAATTGTAGTGATTTGAAGAGTGTGAATATTGCAAAGATCCAGGAGTGAACTTATATTCTCTACCAAAAAGGCAAGTGATGCTTCATACTTTTGTCCCATTACTTTCACTATGCATTAGTGATATTTCTAAAGTAGGACTTGCATGGAATTTTTGCTAAGTGTAAACTATGCCATGGGAAATCCTAGTAGATGAAACCTTAGTAGACATTTCCTAGGTTAAGATTGCTACTACTATCATGCTTAGCTTAGCTAGTAGAAAACAAGGGTGGATTATATTCATACTATGGAATGTTTCTAAGTCAAGGACTTGTGTTTTGTTTAAATAAAACAACTAAGTGAATGAATCACCTAGGTGGAATGGAAGGAATGGTTTGTGTTGAGTGGTTCACAAGGCTCATTTCTATGGTTTACCTTGTGTATCTCACTTGTGGATGGCCACGCAGGAACCAAGAGATTTGAGATGTCAAATGTTGAGAAGCTTCAAGTGCAGCCACTTGGCATTATGGGCTCTGCCTGGATCATATAGGTTGCAATAACTTAGCCAAATGGACAGTTTGTGGTAGGGGAATGATAGGTTGGAACGCTTCCATTCTGGTCTAAGGGAAGGCTTCTAAAAGATCTTGTCTTGGTGAAACCAAGTCTTGTGGGGAAATTGCACCACGTCTACAGAGTGTAAAATCTAAGTACTTAGCCATGTCCCTGGTAAAGGACAATTTGAGCATCAAGACAAGGAAGCTATCAAGAATCTCCTCATCCCAATTTGTAAGTTAAAAACTTGTGGTTGAACAAGGGTTAAAGGATCACCAATTTCTATTGGGAGATACCTTGCGAAAGATTTTGTCAAGCAAAAACTGAGTGTTTTCAAATGATAAGAAAATCTATTTTGAGCAAAGCAAGCCTAAGCTCCACTTAGCCAAATGCATATAGATGATAGACTCCACTATACTACCATAGTATCACTTGCCAATACAATTCAAATGTATTGACCCTTGTGGCTATAACTTGTTCTGTTGCAGGTTTGTTTGATGTTAGTAAGATGTGTTGATTAGGATTACAAGTCTACAATCAACATGTTTGCCTATGGCATTTTGAAGATGAAGGACCCCATGCTATAGTTATTTCTGCTGCAATGTAATGAGATACCCATATGAGCTATGTAAGATGTAATAAATTATTTTATTCCTGGTTATAAAGTTGTATTATGACCTTTATTTCTTGATATTACATCTTAACTGTGGATGCTAGCTATTGATCCAGGGACTAGCATTGTAAACACATGGATCTCTACCTTATTAAAGGTTGGGAACCTTATAGATGGTATCAGAGCACTGTGTTGCCTGTAGGATTTGTAACCCTAGGATTGGAAAAAAACCCTTAGAAAAATAGGAGTTAATTTTGTTCCAAAACTTATTTACAAACAATCTTGTAAACTCTTTCCTAAACCATTTTTGGTTTTTATTCTACATCTCTTCTATTTCAAATTTGATGGACAAAGACTTCACCATGGCCAAGGACTTCAACATGAGCAAAGGACTTCACCAACTCAAATGACTTCCACATCATCAAAGACTTCAACTATATTTTTCACCAAGGACTTCAACTTGGATATCACTAAGGACTACAAGTGAGACAAGAAACATTACTCAAGACTTGAAGACCAAGGAAACACAACTTAGAAGGAACCATCATCACCTTTGAAGTTTGTGACCAAGATACAAGAAATTTTCCCAAGGAAACCATGACCACATTCAAGAAGAACCAACTAAGAAGGATGGAATGATCTCAAGTGAACCATATAGTTGGACCACCATGTTTAGTTTAAATTAAACCCATCAACTTATGTGGTGTAGCAAAATTATTTTATTGCCTAAAAATGTGCTTGAACTTTGTTGTTTGAGTGGAATGTTTGTTTATGATTGTTTGCACATTGCTTGTGTGAATTATGGTGTGTGTGATTAGAATTATTTCCTTAGAAATCTTTTGCCTATTCTAATCCCAATCCAACCCAAATAGATGACTACTCCAAGAAACTCCAACATCAAGGATGGTGACAACAACAACAACCAAGAGATCAACATGAGGGAACTCATAGTAACCCAAACCCAGTTGAACCAAGTGACAGCTCAATTTTTAGCCAACACCAGTGAGTTAGACCCAACCATGCAAAAGTTTTTGGAAACCCAAACCCAATTGTTGCAAAGGATGACAAATCAAATGATCAACATGGGAGATAACTCTTCCCAAGGAGTTTGTGACAACAAGGATGTCAAGGATGATGTTCTAGAAGGAACCCAAGCTTGCAATATTTGTGGAGACAAGGATCACACTTCCAAGGAGCATGAAGATCAATGCCCCAATTGTGAAGAGAAACATCCAAATAATCAATGCCTCACATCTCAAACTACTTGTTTCCTATGTGAAGGAAATAATCATGTCCCTATCCAATGCCCCATCTATTCCATAGTTCAACAAAGGAAACAAGGTGGATTGCAACAACTGATTGCAGACTACCATGAGAAAACAACTTCTACCAAGAAGGATGAAGACAAAGGAAATTCTCAGCTTGCACCTCCATGCAATATGACTCAATTTAACGGACCAAAGAGGAGACATATGTATTATCCAAGGAAAAGGTCAAGGAGACCAGGAAACTTTCCCACCTTTGAGATAAGATATGAAGAGCATGAACTATAAGCACTCCTAGCTTTGGAGAAACCCAAGAAGAAGAAGGACAAAAGCCAAGTGCAATGTTGCCATTGCAAAGAGATGCGACACTATGCCAATGAATGTCCAGAGAAGAAGAAAAATTATAAGGAGATTAGCCAAGTATGGTGCAACAACTACAAAGAGTTAGGCCATTATGTGTCAACTTGTCCACAGAAGATACGTGAAGAACTCAATCTTATCACATGTTACAATTGTGGTAACCAAGGACATTATGCAAGCAATTGTCCAGAAAAGATGAAGCACAAGATAAAGCCTATGAAGGATCTTAGCCTTGTCACATGTTTGAAGTGTGGAAACAAAGGATACTATGCAGATGTTTGCTCAGAGAGATTTCAACAAGATCCCAAACAAACCAAGAAGTAATCTGGTTGGAAAATTTTTAAGGGTGGTAGTACCCTAGTTGCTTTGAGCCAACTTGTAACCCCTATCCTTCCCAAATCTCGGGACGAGATTTATTTTAAGGGTGGTAGCCTGTCACATCCCAAGATTTTCCAAATCTTGTAATGTGAAAAATAAATAAACGAAATAAATAATTGTTGAAATTTAGGGTGAAAAGAAACTTTTGTTTTTAAATGGAAACTTAAAATCCCATATTGAACAAACTTTGGTTAATGTTTGAATCTAACTAAATTCAAATCAAGTGGAATGCTTTCCTCATAAAAATGCATCTGGAAATTTAAAACACTTGGAGAATAAACCAAAACCCTAAAACCCTAATGGAAGAAAACATTTCCAAGCTATCTCTAAACCTATGGATTAGATCCATATAAATATTTGTCAACAAACATTTATAAATGGTCAAGAATGACAAATAGAAATATTATAAAACCATAGAAATTGGTTTCACTTAAATTGGAGCCATAGATAAAATCTTATAAATTTAATAAGATAAGGAAATTGAATTTCCAAAGCTAATAAGGCAGATATCTATAAATCCATACCAAATGGTTAGCAAATAATCCTAAATATATTTAAAAGGTTAAATAAATATTAAATAATATTTTACAAATTGGAATCACCAAGTTTGGATCTATAAATAAAAAGATATGGATTTTATAAGATAAAGAAAGAATTATATAATGAGGAATATTTAAAGGACAAATCAAATCTTGACCTAATCCATAAGCAAATGGAATAAATATTATCCAAATCCAAATAAATTAATGGATAAGGAACTTTCAAATTAATTAAGTGGGCATTAACCAAATCCTATTCTATTTGAATAAAGATAAAATCCCTATTAGAAATAATAAATAAAATCATGGGAAAATAATAATTGGAATTTACCCAAGTGGAATAAACGTTGTTTGATTAACTTAAATAAGATCAAAGAAAACTTCCAAATAAAATTTATGGAATTAAAACTATATTTAATTTCATGAGAATAAAGGACAAGTACCCAAATTAAAAATGATTCATAAATCTTTTTCCAAATAAGTCAAGGTGAATTATTTGACACCCTATTAGATAAATAAACCTACTAAAAAGGTTTTGTGAGAATTGAAATTAAATAAGGGTTTAAAATATATTTTGTATTAATTGAATTTAAATGCATGGGCCTACATTTAAATAATTAAAAGACCCTAAAATAAGAAAAGAAATATTCTAAGTTTGACTCTAAAATGAACTATTAATCAGTATTTGAATCTACACAAATTTTGGTTGAAGTTTGTAATTCAAAAGATGTTTAAATTGATTAATCAAAATCAAAACAGAATAAAAGAAATGGAAAAAGAAAAAGAATCAGATCAAAAAAATGAAAAGGAGCAGCCCAGCCCAGCTAGCCCACTAAGCCAGCAGCCCACCTCTCCCTCTCACCCCCGGAGTGAACCGCTTTCACCCGTGAATCAACCACACAGAGGATGACAACTGGACCCCACCTCCTCCTCTCTCTCACTCGCTGACGCCAGGCCCCACTGCCACCTCACCATCGTCTCCACCCACGCGAAGACCGCGCCCTCCCGGCCATTTTCTGCCGTTAACTCCTCGGAGTAAATTCACGGTAATGGCTCGACGTTTAATACTCGCGATCACGCCTGATAAATATCCTCCCTCTCCTCTTCCTTTCCCCTCAAAACCCGCTACCAGAGAGCCATCAGGCTGCCTCCAATTTGCTTTGCACTGCTGCTGTCTCCGACGTCCTCCGGCGGCTATTCCGGCCAGTCACCGTCTCCCCTCGCTCTCTCGACCACACAAGCATGATCCCCATCACTCCCTGAACCTCCCAGTGGCCTCAGCTCACTCGTGCATGCCCCCATCGTCGGCAGCTACCTCGACTAAGCGCCACCACCGTCTGTCTCGTCTCCGGCAACCTCTCCCCAGTAAGCCCGACCGCCCCTCTCTCCCTGGTTGACACTCCCGTACCCGCCACATCTTTGCACGTCTAATGGAAGCCTCCTTTCTCTCTAGCGGGCACCGTACCTTCACCAACAACAACGGACAGAGAAGTCCGACGCCAAGGACAACTCCGGCGAGCGATTGCCATCCACCCCGAGCGCCCCTTCGACAGAGAAGACCACGTTGAGCATCAGTGCGTCGTAGCGATTCTGGTGAGCATCTCCCCTCGCTCTCCATCCTCCTGTAACACCGACACAGTCATCGCCTGAGCGCGCGCCGCCAGTCACCGCCGCCAGCGCCGCCAGTTATTGGCTAGCATGCTGAGCACCGTAGGATCTAGATCGTAGCACTGCGATAGATTTCTTACGCGAAGGGGTACGAGAGCCTTTATGCCGTGCGATGTAACTTAAATGCAATTGCCCGTATCTTCTGATCCGCACGAAACGGTACGCGCCAGTAGGAAAGTGCCACGTGTCCCAGAGTCTGTTTTATTAACAGATTTGATCTATTTGTTGTTCAATTTTGTAAAATTCATAACTTTCAAAAGACACGTCCAAATTTTGCAAACTTTATATCAATGGAATCAGAAGGACAAATCCTATCCAACCATGCATTTTTTTAGTAAAATGCTTCTGTTAAATTGATTGTTTTTGCAGAAACTTGTGTATGCATGTTTAGAATATAAAATTTGTTCTAAAATGATTTTTGAGATAAAACTTTTGGCAAATGGATTTTTTTGAATGTAATGACCTTAGAAACCAACTCATGGATTTGAAAATATATTTGGTGAAGCAAAATAATAAATCTTTGATTTAAACCATTTCTAGTCAAATAAAAATATTGTTTATTTGTTAAAAATGCTTTTTGGAGAAAACCTTTGGGAAATGTTTTGATTTAAACTCTCTGACCCTAAACACAAGGTTTTATGATTTGACGAAATATTTTGTGAACCCTATAGATTGTTGCCTTATTAAAAGCATTTCTCCACCACATAAAATAATGCTTTGGTTTAAAAATGGTTTATAGGTAGAATCTGTTGCAAATAGTTTTTCCACTTTATAAAATGACCAATAAGTGTTTTAGAATGTTTATAACCTATTATAAACCACTTTTGTAAATAAAACAAAGTTTGGCATGCTTGCATGCATTGTTTTGATACTATTATTTTATGTGATGTTGCTTGAATGGTAGATTGAAATATTGCTTGCTTGATTGAATTGTAGTGATTTGAAGAGTGTGAATATTGCAAAGATCAAGGAGTGAACTTATATTCTCTACCAAAAAGGCAAGTGATGCTTCATACTTTTGTCCCATTACTTTCACTATGCATTAGTGATATTTCTAAAGTAGGACTTGCATGGAATTTTTGCTAAGTGTAAACTATGCCATGGGAAATCCTAGTAGATTAAACCTTAGTAGAAATTTCCTAGGTTAAGATTCTTACTACTATCATGCTTAACTTAGCTAGTAGAAAACAAGGGTGGATTATATTCATACTATGGAATGTTTCTAAGTCAAGGACTTGTGTTTTGTTTAAATAAAACAACTAAGTGAATGAATCACCTGGGTGGAATGGAAGGAATGGTTTGTGTTGAGTGGTTCACAAGGCCCATTTATATGGTTTACCTTGTGTATCTCACTTGTGGATGGCCACCCAGGAACAAAGAGATTTGAGATGTCAAATGTTGAGAAGCTTCAAGTGCAGCCACTTGGCATTATGGGCTCTGCCTGGATCATATAGGTTGCAATAACTTAGCCAAATGGACAGTTGGTGGTAGGGGAATGATAGGTTGGAACGCGTCCATTCTGGTCTAAGGGAAGGCTTCTGAAAGATCTTGTCTTGGTGAAACCAAGTCTTGTGGGGAAAGTGCACCACCTCTGCAGAGTGTAAAATCTAAGTACTTAGCCATGTCCCTGGTAAAGGACAATTTGAGCATCAAGACATGGAAGCTATCAAGAATGTCCTCATCCCAATTTCTAAGTTAAAAACTTGTGGTTGAACAAGGGTTAAAGGATCACCAATTTCTATTGGGAGATGCCTTGGGAAAGATTTTGTCAAGCAAAAACTGAGTGTTTTCAAATGATAAGAAAATCTATTTTGAGCAAAGCAAGCCTAAGCTCCACTTAGCCAAATGCATATAGATGATAGACTCCACTATACTACCATAGAATCACTTGCCAATACAATTCAATGTATTGACCCTTGTGGCTGTAACTTGTTCTGTTGCAGGTTTGTTTGATGTTAGTAAGATGTGTTGATTAGGATTACAAGTCTACAACCAACACGTTTGCCTGTGGCATTTTGAAGATGAAGGACCCCATGCTATAGTTATTTCTGCTGCAATGTAATGAGATAGCCATATGAGCTATGTAAGATGTAATAAATTATTTTATTCCTGGTTATAAAGTTGTATTATGACCTTTGTTTCTTGATATTACATCTTAACTGTGGATACTAGCTATTGATCCAGGGACTAGCATTGTAAACACAGGGATCTCTACCTTATTAAAGGTTGGGAACCTTACAGCCGGCCAGCCCCTATATATAGAGGGCAGGGGCGCAGCCCTCCTCCCCCACTCTTTCAACCCTAGCCGCCATACAGCTGCCCTCCAGATCTCTCTCTCTCTCTCCCGACTGCGCGTAGGCGAAGCCCTGCCGCAGAAACTCTCCACCTTTGCACCATGCCGTCGTGTTGTAGATCCAATCTATCTCTCCATCCCACTTGCTGGACCGAGGAAGGAGGAGACATCGAGGTGCCGTACGTGTGCATCTCTCGGAGGCATCGCCACTTGCGGTGTTGGATCGGATCAGATCGCGAGGAGGAGAAGCTAGTACGACTACATCAACCACGTTCCGTTGAACGTTCCGCTGTGCGAATCTTCAAGGGTATGAAGATCTCATCTATCCCTCCTTGTTGTTTGCATCTCCTAGATTAGATCTTGGCTTTCCCGTTCGCATCCGTAGAATTTTTTTGATTTACTATGCTGCGAAACCCTTCAGTGGTATCAGAGCTAGATCTATGCGTAGATGTGTTTCACGAGTAGAACGCAACATGCTTGTTGCAGGCGTTGATGTTTTCTATTGCAAGCCTCTTGTTTGTGTACTTCTTATGACGCGAGATAGTGAGATCGAAGCGGTCCATGCCAAATTTACGCGACCTCGTTCGCGAGACCGGCTCTGCACTTGACGTGTGGCTTGTTCCACACATGCGGCTGGTGGATGCCAGTTTCTGTCACTATAGTTGTCATGGGACTTACACCGGATGTTGGCAACCATAATATCACCATTGTGGCTTTCCGTAGGTAAGAATCGTTCTTAGCTTGTTACTCCCATAAGCCACATAAAACATGCAACAACAAAGTAGAGGCGTCTAACTTGTTTTTGCAGGGAGTGTTTCTGTGATATGGTATGGCCCAAGATGTTATGTGTATGTTGTATGCAATGATCATGTTTTGTAATGTTTCATGACTTGTATGTCGATGAGTACACAACTGGCAGGAGCCATATGGTTTTCTTTATAATTGTGTATGACCTGTGTGTCAACTTCTTATACGCCATGTAATAGCTTTACTTTATCGCTAAGTAGTTAGCAATAGTTGTAGTTGCTATTCATGGTGGAGGCAATCATGGTGGAGTGATGGAGATCATGCTGGCACGCACAAGATGGAGATCATTGCGCGGAGATTGGCTATACCATGTCACATAAAATTATATGCATGTGATGTTTATCATTTTATGTATCTTATTATGCTTAGATCGCGACGGTAGCATTATAAGATGATTCCTCACTTAAAGATCAAGATAAAACCGTGTTCTCCCCATGTATGCACCGTTGCGAAAGTTCGTCATGTTCAAGAATCACGTGATGATCGGGTGCTATAAACTCTACGTTCACATACAACGGTTGCAATCCAGTTTTGCACACGCGGAAATACTTGGGTTTGACTTGACGAGCCTAGCATGTACAGACATGGCCTCGGAACACACGAACCGAAAGGTTAAGCATGAGTCATATGAATGATATGATCGACACTTTGTTGTCCACCATTGAAACCACATATTTTCTCATGAAGATCTGATTAGGTGTGGTGAATTTGGATCATGTTCACTAAACAACTTGAGGGATGTTGAATTTAGTGGGAGTTCATCTAGTAATTTGATTAAGTTGAACTAGTTATCGTGAACATTGTCTAAATTGTACTTGCAAATTTTGTAGATCAAATGGCTAAGTCCAACTTCAACTTCAACGTTTTTGCTGAGAAAGAAAATCTTAAGAACAATGGGTCTAACTTCACCAACTGGTTCCGCAATCTGAGAATCATTCTCTCTGGCGGACAAAAGGACTATGTCCTTGAGAAAGCGCTAGGTGACGCCCCTGCTCTAGATGCGCCGGCTGATGAGAAAGCTGTTTATCAGTCGCGCAAGGATGATTATGGTGTGATTAAGAGAACCATGTTGTTTGCTATGGAATCAGACCTTCAAAATCGTTTTGAGGAGTTCCCCGGGCCCTTTGAGATTCTTGAGGAACTGAAAACTATGTTTCAGACTCAAGCCCGTTCTGAGAGATATGAGATCTATGAGAAATTCTTTAACTGCAAGATGGAGGAAGGGAGTTCCGTTAGTGAGCACGCCATTAATATGTCGGGCTACACTCAACGCCTTGAGCAACTGGACTACAAGATTCCAGAGGAGCTCAAGATTGACAGAGTTCTGCAATCACTCCCTCCTAGCTACAAAGGTTTTGTAGTTACTCATAATCAGATTGGTTCCACTGATGCGATCACTGAGCTCTTCGCTAAGCTGAAAGCTACGAAGGTGGACATCAAGAAAGATAATCATGTGTTGATGGTCAACAAGCCCCCCAGCTTTAAGAAAGGTAAGGGTGCAAAGAAGCCCTTCAAGAAGGGCAGCGACAAGCGCGTTGCCCCTGCAGAGAAGAAGCTCAAGTCTGGACCTAAGCCGGACACTGAGTGCTTCTATTGCAAGGACAAGGGTCACTGGAAGCACAACTGTCCGAAGTACTTAGCGGACAAGAAGGCTGGCACCATCAAAGGTATATTTGATATACATGTTATTGATGTTTTCCTTACTATCCCTCGTTGTAGTGCCTGGGTATTTGATACTGGTTCAGCTGCTAATATTTGTAACTCGAAACAGGAGCTACGGAATAGACGGCGGCTAGCGAGGGATGAGGTGACGATGCGCGTTGGCAACGGATCAAGAGTTGATGTGATGGCCATCGGCACACTCTCCTTAGTTTTACCTTCGGGATTAGTTTTAAACCTCAATAAATGTTATTATGTGCCTACGTTGAGCATGAACATCATATCTGGATCGTGTTTATTGCAAGACGGTTATTCATTTAAATCGGAGAATAATGGTCGTTCTATTTATATGAGTAACATGTTTTATGGTCATGCACCTGCTATGAATGGTTTATTTCTTCTGAATCTCGAAAGCAATGAAACACACATCCATAACATTGAGGCTAAGAGATGCAAGGTAGATATTGACAATACGACTTATTTGTGGCACTGCCATCTAGGTCATATTGGTGTAAAACGCATGAAGAAACTCCATTCTGATGGAATTTTGGAGTCTCTTGATTTTGAATCATTTGACACGTGCGAACCATGCCTCATGGGCAAGATGATCAAAACCCCGTTCTCCGGAATAATGGAGCGAGCAACGGACTTGTTGGAAATCATACATACCGATGTATGCGGACCAATGAGTGTTTTGATGCGCGGTGGTTATCGCTATCTTCTCACTTTTACTGATGACTTAAGTAGATATGGGTATATCTATTTAATGAAACATAAATCTGAAACATTTGAAAAGTTCAAAGAATTTCAGAACAAAGTGGAAAACCATCGTAACAGGAAAATTAAATTTCTATGATCCGATCGTGGAGGTGAGTATTTGAGTTATGATTTTCTCACGCATCTTAAAGCAAGCAGAATTGTTTCGCAACTCATGCCACCCGGGACACCACAGCGCAATGGTGTGTCTGAACGCCGGAATCGAACTCTATTAGATATGGTGCGATCAATGATATCTCTTACAGATTTGCCGTTATCATTTTGGGGTTATGCATTAGAAACCGCTGTATTCACTTTAAATAGGGAAGCATCTAAATCCGTTGAGACGACATTGTATGAACTGTGGTTTGGTGCTAAACCTAAGTTGTCGTTTCTTAAAGTTTGGGGATGCGAAGCTTATGTCAAGAAGTTGATGCCAAACAAGCTCGAACCCAAAGCGGAGAAATGCGTCTTCATAGGATACCCTAAGGAAACGATTGGGTATACCTTCTATCATAGATCCAAAGGCAAAGTGTTTGTCGCAAAGAACGGATCCTTTCTTGAGAAGGAGTTTCTCTCGAAAGAAGTGAGTGGGAGGAAAGTAGAGCTAGACAAGGTTATTGAACCTTCTCTTGAGTTGGAGAGTAGCGCAGCACCTGAAATTGTTCCAGTGCCCTCTACACCAACAATAGAGGAAGCTAATGACAAGGATCATGAAGCTTCGGACGATGCTACTACTGAACGTCGCAGGTCGACAAGGTCACGTTCCCCTCCTGAGTGGTACGACAACCCTGTCTTAACTGTCTTGTTAGTATAAAATAGTGAACCTGCGAACTATGAGGAAGCAATGATGAGCCCTGACTCTGAGAAATGGCTAGAGGCCATGAAATCGGAATTGGGATCCATGAGCGAAAACCAAGTATGGACTTTGGTGGACCCTCCTAGCGACCGAAAGGCCGTTGAGTGCAAACAGATTTTCAAGAAGAAAACGGACGCGGATGGTAATGTTACTGTCTATAAAGCACGGCTTGTCGCGAAAGGTTTTCGACAAGTTCAAGGTGTTGACTACGATGAGACTTTCTCTCCCGTAGCGATGTTTAAGTCCATTCGGATTTTATTAGCAATTGCTGCATTTCATGATTATGAAATATGGCAGATGGATGTCAAGACTGCGTTCTCAATGGCAACATTGATGAAGAGTTGTATATGATGCAACCCGAAGGTTTTTGTCGATCCTAAGGATGCTGATAAGGTGTGCAAACTTTAGCGTTCCATTTATGGACTAAAGCAAGCATCTCGGAGTTGGAACCTTCGTTTTGATCAAGTAATCAAGAGCTTTGGATTTGTTCCAAATTGCTATGAAGCTTGTATCTACAAGAAAGTGAGTGGGAGCTCAGTGACATTTTTGGTACTATATGTGGATGACATATTGATTATCGGAAATGAAATTGACATGCTTAATGATGTGAAGAGTTATTTGAACAAATGTTTTTCAATGAAAGACCTAGGGGAAGCTGCTTATATATTGGGCATCAAAATCTATAGAGATAGACAAAGACGCCTGATAGCTTTAAGCCAAAGTACATACCTAGACAAAGTTCTGAAAAGGTTCAAAATGGATAAGGCAAAGAAAGGTTCAGTGCCTATGATGTCAGGTAAGATATTGAGCAGGGCTTAGTGTCCAGCTACGGTAAATAATAGAGAAGCTATGAGCAAAGTGCCTTATGCCTCGGCCATAGGATCTATCATGTATGCCATGCTATGTACTAGACCGGATGTGTCCAATGCTCTTAGTTTGACGAGCAGATACCAAAGTGATCCAGGAGTGGAACACTGCACAGCCGTGAAGAACATCCTAAAGTATTTAAATAGAACTAAAGAAATGTTCTTAGTCTATGGAGGTGATGAACAACTCGTCGTAAAAGGTTACGTCGATGCTAGTTTCGACACCGACAAGGATGATCCTAAATCTCAGACAGGATACGTTTATATTTTGAATGGAGGAGCTGTGAGCTGGAGAAGCTGCAAGCAAAGCGTGATCGCGGGATCTACAGTAGAAGCGGAATACATGGCTGCTGCAGAAGCGTCAAGTGAAGGAGTTTGGATCAAGAACTTCATCACTGAGCTTGGTGTGGTTCCAAGTGCCTTGGACCCACTGGAGATATTGTGTGACAACACTAGCGCCATAGCACTGGCTAAGGAACCAAGATATCATCCAAAGACCAAGCATATCAACCGCAAGTTCCATATAATTCGAGATTATATAACAGATGGAGATCTGAAGATTAGCAAAGTACATACGGATCTGAATGTCGCAGATCCGTTGACTAAACCTCTTCCACGAGCAAAACATGATCAGCACCTTAGTGCCATGGGTGTTAGATTGTTGCCAGATGTAAACTAGATTATTGAATCTAGTGCAAGTGGTAGACTGTTGGAATTATGCCCTAGAGGCAATAATAAAGATGTTATTATTATAATTCTCGTTCATGATAAAGTTTATATTCCATGCTAGAATTGTATTAAGCGGAAACTTTGATACTTGCGTGGTTTATGAACAACACCGTGTCCCTGGTACGCCTCTATGGACTAGCTCATTGATTAATGATGGTTAAGGTTTCCTAACCATAGACATGAGTTGTCAATTAATAATGAGATCATATCATTGGGAGAATGATATGATGGACAGACCCAAATCAAGCAGAGCAATTAGATCGTGTCATCGTGTTCATCTTTGCGAAGCTTTTTCTTATGTCAAATATTGTATTCCTTAGACCATGAGATAATGCAACTCTCTGGTATCAGAAGAAAGCTTTGAGGTCATCAAACATCATCCTATGAGAGGGTGATCATAAAGGTGTCTCTCAGGTGATCGGAAAGTACTTGTTGGGTTGTATGTATCGAGATGGGATTTGTCCCTCCCAAGTCGGAGAGATATACTTCGGGCCCACTCGGTAATCGATATCAACACCGCTTGCAAGCACGTGGCTAAGGAGTTAATCACAAAGTGATATCGGATTACAAAATGAGTAAAGTACTTGATGTGGACGAGATTGAACTAGGTATGCCGATACCGACGATCGAATCTCGGGCAAGTAAAATATCGCGTGACGAAGGGAATATATATATGGGATTAATTGAATCCTGGCATCGTGGTTCATCCGATATGATCATCGATGAGTATGTGGGAGTTAATATGGGTTTCTAGACCCCGCTATTGATTATTGATAGAAGATCATGTCTGCATATTCTCGAACCCGTAGGGTCACACACTTAACGTGTCTCGACGCTAGGATAGAATGGATAATTGGTTTATGAGTTTTTGTTCAGAGTCTCGAATGAGATCCAGGATGCCACGAGAGGTTCCGGAATTGTCCGGAGAATAAGATTCATATAAGGGAAAGCAGTTTTTTGGATTTCAGAATTGTTTCGGATTGTTCGGTATTGTACCGGAAGCTTCTAGAACCTTCCGGAGTGGGACCAACGTGGCCCCACTTGTAGGGAGGGGGCGTGGGCCTACGAGGGAGTGCCCTGGCCGCATTGGGACAGGGGCACAAGGCCCCATAGGCCCAGCCGGCCAAAACCCTAGGGAAACCCTAGGGAAACCTTCTTGAAGGAGGGGGAAACTTGCCCCCCACTCCAACCCTGGGGGCCGCCGCCCTAGGTCTTGGAGGAGGGTCCAAGGGGGGCGGCCAGCCCCTATATATAGAGGGCAGGGGCGTAGCCCTCCTCCCCCACTCCTTCAACCCTAGCCGCCATACTGCTGCCCTCCAGATCTCTCTCTCCCGACTGCTCGTAGGCGAAGCCCTGCCGCAGAAACTCTCCACCTTTGCACCACGCCGTCGTGTTGTAGATCCAATCTATCTCTCCACCCCACTTGCTGGACCGAGGAAGGAGGAGACGTCGAGGTGCCGTACGTGTGCATCTCTCGGAGGCATCGCCACTTGCGGTGTTGGATCGGATCGGATCGCGAGGAGGAGAAGCTAGTACGACTACATAAACCACATTCCGTTGAACGTTCCGCTGTGCGAATCTTCAAGGGTATGAAGATATCATCTATCCCCCCTCATTGTTTGCATCTCCTAGATTAGATCTTGGCTTTCCCGTTCGCATCCGTAGAATTTTTTTGATTTACTATGCTGCGAAACCCTTCATTCGGTTCAACAGTCTTTTGTTAGTAGATAGAGTAATCCTATTTGATGCATGTTTCCCTTTGTGAACTATATTACCTGATCCACCGCTCCTAGCATAACTAGGGTTTGGCTTATGAGCATCGCTAGTGCCACAGTTCAGTCAAGCTTAGCCATGCATAGTGGTTCGATGCTAATCATTCAGATGGTTCACTGGAGATGCGAATGAATCTAGTATGGTAGGATGTTGTGATGTGATCAGAGATGGATAATAAACATGATAAGGCTTGTATGGGAGGCCACGTGGGTTGTGTTTTTTGTAGTCCCATACTTGCCACCCTTAGGACCTGATGTTCTCGCCTCTTGAACCAAGACGAGCGTACAACCACACGGGGTCCTGGAAACCCCCTCGACTCACTAACTTGCCTAGTAGATTCCATGAGTCACATAGTTCGGGATTTCCATTCGACATACACATCTTGGTTGTTCTTGAATGAAGGTGAAGGAGGTGCATTCATAACAGGTAGGTAATCGTGGCCGGGAACATCATTAGGGACCGGCTTCGGGACTCGACCCTCTGGGAATGTGCCCTATAGCCTAGCAGCTGTGGTTTGTTGGTATGTTTATCTAGTAAAACTAGATAATAAGCTAATGATGTTGGTCTGAAGCTGAATAGTGCATGGATTATATTTTCCTGACTAAGATCAATTGTTATGGTTGATTTTTGTGGAGAAAATTCTTGACCTAGCCAATGATGCAAAGGATGAGGCACTTAATTTTGATAACATTTATGTTTATCATTTTACCCTATAATGGCTTCCATTGTTGGTGGATACTCTACTATGGTGCCTCATTAGAGTGTGCACAGTAGTATGCTCCATAGTGAAATGATATGATGTTAATTGGGCTAGTTTGAAAATAACAAATGTTATTATTTCCCAAATACTTGGTGATGATTTTGCATGCCACTTGTATGCAATTCTGAAAGTACCTTTCCTCACAACACTCCCTTTTCCTTATTAATGATGAGAACAAGTATCAAAGGGAAAAGTGATTGACCTTTAACTGGGATGTGAGGTTTGGATTAGAGTTGTCTTGTGGTGTTGTTGTTGGCTCCTCTTCTTTTTACTCTGCCCTCCTAATGCTGTTGGTGGCCTGCTTTCCTTGTTGCTGGCCTCCTCCCCTTGTGCTACTTTTGGCCAGTTCATCTTGCTGTTGGTAAGCTTCTCCTCTCCTTCCTCTTCCTGATTCCACATAATCTTTCACTGGTTTGTGGAAGCTGTTATGTATGCTAATTGTTGGGATCAATTTGGTGAAATGATAGACAGATAAGAACAAGGATGTTCTTATTTGGTGGCAAGTTAGTTTCGTGTGGTTTGTGTGTTCTTGAAAGAGAACTGATAAGAACAAACGAGGTCTTATGATGTTCTTGGGCTAATAACGAATCTATTGGTCTGGTTGTATGTTTGTGTGGAGAGATGATGTGGTAGCAGCTTTGTAACGGCTAGAGCTCCTTCTCAGGTTGCTGTTTCCTTGTGATGTTGACAGCACACTGAGTGCATGTGTGAATAAGGTGGTTGTGAGCTGTGTGCTTGCTTCATTGATGGATTTGTTCCTATCTAGATTGTGCATTAGCAACCTTTGCTATGTGCACCCAGTGTTGATCCATTGACCTTTCCTTCCCTTTATAATTAAATTCTTGGATCCATTGCCAATGAAGTTAAGCTGAGGCTGTTATACTGATAAGAACATATATTTACTCTTGGAACCTTATTTGGGATTAGCTCTATGATGATTGGAATAGGTGCATTACACCTATATATCTGAGAGCACCCTTCCTAACACTAACCTCTCTTCTTTTATTTCTTTTGTTTGTCTTTTGTTTTTGTTTTGCAAGAACAAGATCAGGAATATAAAGAGAGGATTTAGAAGATGAAGATAAATTTAGTTTTAAGTTTTTTCTTTAGTCTTTTGTAATCCACTTCTTATTTTGTGAAATATAAAGCAGTATAGAATTGTAATAAAGTAATTCTTTTTCTTTATTCATTCTTATTTTGTAAAGAAATATTGTATTGTTGTATTTTATTCAATGAAGTTTACTAGTTTTCTTATTTCTTTTATAATGCATTTGCAAAGACAATGTACTATTTATATTTGCTTGTAAATCAAAAATCCTTTTAGTTATTCATTTATGTAATTCAATTTTATCAATTGTTTTATAGTAGTTTTCTTTTATTGTAACAACTTAAAACTTTGTATTCTATAATAATGGATTCCACTATCCTTGGGACTAAAATATGTATATCTTATTTATAAATAAGAATTCCATTCTTATTTATTATTATAAATCATTTCATTCAATTTTGTTTATTACTTGAGACTTGTAATAATGATATCTTTTCATAAATAAAAGTTCACCTCTTATTTCTTATTTCTATTTAATTTCCAATTAATAATCTATCAATTAAATATTCAAATTTGAATGGTCTTTCCTTGAAATACAAAATTATAGTAGAGGTCATGTAGAAATTCATCGCACCTGTTCTGGTGTTTCCATCAGAACAGGAGAGATCTCGATCCCTCGACCACTTCTTTAGTTTTGCGCGAAAAGTCCCCGGATTTTCTTATGCATGAATGCAATGCACAAACATGTGTCCTGTCTATTTCAAGGTGCTAATCCTGGGATGTTACAGGCTCTCCCCCTTAAAATAAACTTCGTCCTCGAAGTTCATATACTCTCACGTTTTAGAATAATAAATTGCTATTGTATTGATCATGAAACTTCTCAAATCCATGATAACCTCAAATGGGAATAATTGTAGTATCCCTTATCCATAACTTTTCCTTGAAATCTCCTCATACTTGGTAATGTCCTTACAATAAGATCCTTCAATTGGGGTCTCTGCTTTATTTCATTACCCTAATTAGGTATCCTAATACAACTCCTTTACTTGATTATCAAACTTCCTTATTATACTATATAAGGTCTTGGAAGTCTCACTAAAACAAGGTTTTAAATTTTATTAGTCAATAGTTGTGGCCAAAAGACTAACTTTTGATTTGTGATGGTATGGTTTATAATGGTAGTCCTTTTGAAGATTGGATTTGAACTCATTTAGTCCATACCCATTGGAATTTATTGTTCCTCTATACATGTCTAATTTGATGTGATTATTCACTCTTAAAGATCACTTAAGAGTTGTTTCCTCTAGAATTAGTTCATTAGAATTAATCTGTTCTATCTCTTTCAAGCTTTTACCTTAGCAGGCTTTAGATAATCTTTCTTCTCCAACCTTTATTTAGAAAGTCAGATAATATTACTTTCATTTCTAATGTTTACTCTCCCCCTTAGGGTTTACTAATAGTCTTCAAACTGTCTACATAGTATTTATTGGCTTTATAATTAGAATATTGGTCTCTATCCAGCTTATATTCTACCTAGTTAGGGTCTTATGAAAGATTGTATGGTGTATCCACACAATTGTGGATCTCTGAAACAATCTTTTAGCATTATTTGTCTTACTTACTTTTGGACATTTTCGCTTGGATAAGTCTGACTTTGCGAAACGCTTCGAAAGATGATCTCTTTTAAATTTTATACTACTTTAGGTCTTACTTAGCTTAGGCCAAATTTTATGCTCTTTATGCAACCATTAAGATGATTGGGTTAACTATGTCAACCAACACGGGCTGCGGACAAGATACCAACTGTGGATTAGAATACCAACTATGGATCAAATACCAGTTGCGGATCATCCTAGGTTGTAGGTATTACCCTACGGCTTCCAACATCCTGATGGCATTCTCTCTGAACTGTCAGAGCTTGAATACCACTTTGGTTCCAAAGCTACTTCTTTGTACTTATTCATGATACTTCCATGAACTTGGTACTACTACTCCATTACTTCTTAGTAATATTACCTACTTTGAATGAACTTTAAGTTTATTACTTCTTGTTGCTCTGTGTATTTTCTACACAAGACTTTCTTCTTATATCTGCTAAGAATAACCTGTGCTTGATCTATCCTTCAAACTGCGTTGATACTCCTTATACTTTGCTTCATTTTCGTGTAAGTCTTCATCTTGATCTTTGAAAATTGTCACTCCCTTACACGAATTCCCATTTGCACATCGAGTCAAACTTCATGTAGTTACTTGATGTTACAACATGCATTTGCACATCGAGTCAAACTTCATGTACAAATCTAGTCAATCAAGAAGATCCAAGAAAAATCAAGAAATCCAAATGTGGTACATATAACACACATTATTCTAAGCCCATAATATAGTAATTGAGTATAATATCTCTAGAATTCAGGCTTAGTTGTGTAGTATATGACACATCCTCATATAGGTTTACATTGTGATACTTAGCACATAGGGTCAAACTATTCCTTGCCTCTTAATTTACCCAAATTGCTTAATTGCAACAGGATAATATTTAGGCAAAGTGGTCTCAATCTAGTTTCGACTAACCTTTTGTCTCACCTTTGGAAGGATTAACTATAACCAACCTTTCTTTATTAATAAACTAACCTCACATGATTACTCCAAAAGACTAATCAGATTCTACTGAACACCTAAAACTAAATTTTATCCTGAATTATGACACCTATGACTTCTATCATAGTTCTACCATGCTATCTTCTTACTTCTACCTCAAGTTAGTTTATTAATTACTTGTCATTTTTACACCTACATCATGGTTTTGGAGCTAATCTCACCATGATCTTATTATGTTCTACCTATTCATCATGATTTAAGAGCTAATCTCGCCATGATGACTTTACTTCTCATAGTATGATCATTGATCTTTAACATAAGTTCACTCCTTCATGTAGAATACTTAAATGAACACCACATGATTTACTAGCCAATACAACTATACATACTCTAATGGTCTTCATTACGTTGTCTTTGGTTATCAACTAACCATAAGATCCCACTGCCTTACATGAATTCTAGGGTTAGGCTACACCATTTAGACTACTTCAATTGATATCTTACACTTGATCCTATTCTAATGTGACCAATTGGCTTTCCTACAGTATCTTGGTGGTTTACGTCTCCTTCGGAAGGCACTAACTAGCACACATTGAGAAAATATAAATTAATTACTTCTAAGAAAGAATGACTTAAGCATCTGACCTAGGTGTGACAATATTATCCTCAAGTGGATACTCATCACAAGTCATATGAATATTTGGTTTAGATAAGATGGCTCCTATAGTCACTATCCAACCTACAGATCTTCCTAAAAGGGTTTTAATCCTAAGGTCAAAGCATATGCTCTGATACCAACTGCTGTGATCCAGCATACCACTGCATGATGTAGTACACTATAGTCGTTGACATAACACTAATGAAACACCGGTCACTAGTATTACATCCCTCAGAGTGTTACAACAGAAATACAACAGGTCCAAGACATGACTATAGGTTACAACTCAACTCTTTACACAGGATCCAGAGAACACTCTAGGTTAAAGAGAGAGAAAGAATATTCTTACAAAGAAGAATCAGAAATAAACAACTCAAAAACTATCATACTATTAAGACTAGTATTTTAACTAATGGTCTGGCATTGCTGTTATTTTAATATACTACAGAAATAGGTTCTATGGCTAGATATTATATTCCTATCTAGTCAGAAACTTCGTCTTCACTTGAGTTGATGTATATGTTTACTTCCTTGACGTCATTGAAGAGCTCGAGCTTTTGATGATGATTCCTGGAGCATAACTTGATGTAGACGTCGCCTGTACTAGCTTTAGAACCTAGCAAGGGTTAAGAAGATACTTTGAGTACGAGCGTACTCAGTAAGTTCACTATAAAAGGAGTGTTTGATGCACTATATCTACAGCCACAGACCGTAAGTCGTAGGCAATGCAAGTTTTGGTAAACATTTCTTCAAAGGTTGATTTTATTCCGAAAAGCTATGATATGGGGTGGCCCGATATTCTCAGCAAGCACTTGTCGATGATGATGGTGGATGATGGATAACTAGCCTGTAGCTATGAACTCTCCCTCTCGAACCCTGATGCAAATGCAACAGCTCTCGAACCCTGTGGGATATTCACAACACCACGCTCTTGCGCACGTAGTCGTTGACCACGAACGGTAGTTTGCAATCTACTAATTCCCAATGGAACAACAGATCACACTCAATTGCAGTACATAATTCGATCATAGGGTAATTTCAGAGGTTCTAAAAAGAATCAACTCCAAAATATTTTAACGTGGTCTTCTCTAAAGAAATGGTACCCCCATCTATTTAAGAGAGAGGGGGCGGCTAGGCTAAGAGTCCAAGACGCAAACGACTACAACTAAGATACATGCCGACCCAAGTGGGACAACTTTCTAGGCGCACAGGCCTGTTCCTGCCGTGGCAACATATTGGTCCTAAAGCGTACCGCGACAGGACTCTTCTGTCGTGGCAGGATTTCAACCACTTTCTGTGCCGCGGTATCCTACCGTGGCAGGATTTGGCATTGTTTCTCTGCCGCGGCAGAGACTCTGCCAGGTGTTGATCCCTTCCTTTGTAGCTCCTTGCGCTTCCTCCCTCTCCTCCCTCACGCTTGCCCTATTGATCAACACACCTTGATCCATGTGCTTCGCCTCCTCGCTACGTGCTATACCTTCTTTTCCAACGTACCTGATCATACAATAACACATAGACTTAGTGTTGGGGATATGCTATATGGGTATCCTCATAGCATGTCACTTATCCGGATAACCCGGGTGGCCCATAGTCGGTAGCATGGCCGATGGCCTGCTGGGCAGCCCAGTTAGATGGATCCAGAAGGGAGGCCCATGCCGGATAAAGGAAGGCTACGGTGGAGTCACCAACGTACCCGGAGCCTTGGAGTGCAAGATACACAAGACTAGTAATAGACGGTGTAGGACTCTGTAACCTGTCTGGCTAGGACTTTTCCCTGTAACCCTAGGACCTGGCGACTATATAAGTCGGTCCTATGGGAGCCTTTAGGGCACGATAACTTATAACTTCAGACAACCTAGTGTCAATTACGACGCACCTCGCACAGCGTACTAATCCCTGTAACTCGGTGTATTGACCTTATAGTGATTTATAGTAGGAGTAGGATTCCGCCACCGTTGTGGGATCTGAACCTGGGTAAGCTGTGTTACCTCGTACCCGTCAACCGTCTGCCTTACCCCACGTCTCTAAACACGCACTGTGAGGACCCCTCCATGGCGTACTCGTCGGCAATACCACGACACTTAGGCAGTATAAAATTCTCATTAAGTAAAACATCAGGCTCATTAAGAAACAAATTCACCTGTTGTTCTAGTAGCTTAGCACGAGCTCTTGTAATTGGTCCAATCCTAATCTCCTTGGACTTATCCTTGTTAGTAGCAGCTGGAACATCATCAGTAGTAACTAGGGTTGGTGTAAGTATATGGATGTCCTCATCATCTCCCCCCCCTTCAAAAGGTGTCGGCCTCGATGCTCCAAGGTCTTCTCCATCATATGGTGATAAATCAGCAACATTGAAACTGTTGCTAGCTCCACCGAATTCAGCAATAGGTATATCAATCGAGTAGGAATTATCATTAATCTTGGCTAACACCTTGTAAGGACCAGCACCGCGCGGATTCAACTTGGATTGGCGCAGCAATGGGAACCTATCCTTACGCAGATGTACCCAAACCATATCACCAGGTTTGAACAACACTTCCTTCCTTGCTTGATTTCTTGCAGCAGCAATGTTCTTGCCTTTCTTCTCAATAGCCTCTCGAGTCTTCTCATGAATCTTCTTCACATAGTCTGCATATCTTGATGCCTCCATATCAACTCTCTCATGTAATGGTAGAGGCAATAATCCAGTGGTGTCAATGGCTTGAAACCATACACCACCTCAAAAGGACAAAGTTGATTGGTTGAATGCACTGCCCTATTGTAAGCAAACTCGACATGTTGCAAACACTCTTCCCACTCCCTTAGATTCTTCTTTATCATAGTCCTTAAGAGTTGTGATGATGTTCTATTCACCACCTCTATCTGATCATCTGTCTGGGGATGACAAGTAGTACTGAATAGTAGCTTTGTTCCTAGCTTCCCCCATAAAGTCTTCCAAAAGTAGCTCATAAACTTCACATCCCGATCAAAAATAATTGTTCTTGCTACTCCATGTAATCTCACAATGTCCCTGAAAAACAGGTTAGCAACATGCGACGCGTCGTCGCTTTTGTGGAAGGCAATAAAATGATCCATCTTAGAGAATCTATCTACTACCACAAATATAGAATCATGCCCTCTCTGGGTTTTAGGTAGACCTAGCACAAAATCCATACTTAGGAATCTCGGGATGAGATTCTTTTAAGGAGGATAAAATTGTAACAACCCTAGTTTTACTAACTAGTAATTAGGATTTGTCTTGTGCATTCATGAGCATTATCATCATTTAAAATGTATGCAACAATGGATCAAAACCCTAAACCCTAATAGCTTCCCTCTCTATTTGAAATGTATTCAAAAGGGTTTTGATATATTCAAAAAGTATAAAAAGGTTTGGAACCCAAATGGTTAAAAAGGGTCTCCATAGTATTTTTAAAAATGTCTACAAAGGTTCTAGTAACTTTGAAATTATACAAAACAGATTACAAATGAATATACAAAGAAAAAGAGAAAACAGAAAAAGGGAAAAAATTGCAAATAAAAAACTGTTGCTAAACCTAACTGGGCTGTAGCCCAACTCTCTCTTCTCTCTTCTTGCCGCATAGCGCAGCCCTCCTGCAACCTTTGCGACGACCCAAGTGTAGCCCACCTAGGCCTAGCTTGGCCTCGTACCGCTTTGGCCCTCTTTCCCTGCTTCGTCTTCATCGTCAACGATGGAGAGCAGCTCCGTGTCGCTGCCGCCGTCGTCCGCCGCTGGAGATGCGCTAAGATTCACGCCGCCGCCCGCCAGTGCCTATAAGGATCCCGTCGATGCCACCAGGAGAACCCTAGCATGCTAGTTCCCTCTCTCTCTCTCTCTCTCTCTCTCATTTCCATGCCATGACCGAACCGTAGCTGTGGACTCTCCATCGACTCCGCCATCTCTGACCACCCCTTAGCCATCTGAGACCACGGTTGGCTCCGCCTCGTCCCGCTGAAGCTTCTCGTTAAAGGAACCGCCACCGACCTTGCCTTCCCCGACTCTGGCCGTCGCGTTCATTGTCGATCCCGGCCGTTCTAGACCTTCCCAGCCTAGCCATCACCTCTGTCGTGCTCACGGTGAGCCCATGGTGCTAATGCTCCCCTCTGTTCCCCCTCTTTCTCTATGTACCATCGCCGCCCGACCACCTGCAAGCTTCTCCTCCGTGCGCGATTGTGGTCCCCTCTCTGGTGACCTTCCGCTAGCGGCGCCGCCACTTCCTGGTTGCCCACGATGCCCTCTCTCCAGCGCTCCCATCTATGCTTCCAGGCGAGCTCGGGATCATCGCATCCGTGCATCACCTGGGAGCTCCCCTCCATTGATGACATCAGCATGAAGTCATGCTAGTGTCATATTTCCTTTTCTTTTTCTTTTATCAATTTCTGTAAATAATTTCTGTAATTAATAAATGCTGACAGGTGGGTCCACCCTTTAAGTGATATAAATAATATCAGAAATGTTTTGTGTTTAATAAAATGTTAAAAGTATTCCAAAATATAAATTATTTTATAATATTATAAAAATGAATTAAAATTCGAGAAATTCATAACTAATTAATTTTAAATCAGAACAATACAAATAATATATCAAGATGATAAGAAAAATGAGATTTAACTCTTTAAGTTATAACCATGCATTGTTAAGTAACTTCAATGACAAGTATAATTAGAGGAACATAGTAACCCTCATAGATGCATCTAGAGTTTCCCCGAGTTAGGATTTGCACCCCTCGGAACCTCGATTAAAGTTTCAAGCATGTCTTAGGGGTTTATTTCTATGCAATTTCACTTGTCATATCATCATTCTTGTTTTAGCATTGCATCAATGCCATGTGTTGCTTGTTTCCCCTTTGTTTCCGATATTTGTTTTTTCTCCGATAGAATACGATATCGGAATCGAGATAGAGATCGAAGCCCGAGATCAACACCGTCGAAGCTCGAAGACCAATATTTGACCAACTATAATCAAGTCAAGTACCAGATGTCTGAAGCTCTGCTTTCTGGATATCAACTGGCAAAGGCAAGCGAGGCCCCACACATGATATAATCCTATGTTTTCGAGCATTTCAATTCTTGCCATGTGCATGCGATTCTAAAGTCTTTTGTCAATAGAAAGAGTAATCCTATCTGATGCATGTTTCCTTTATAGCCTATATTTCCTAATCCATTGCTCCTAGCATAACTAGGGTTTAGCTTGTGAAGTGTTTCTAGAGCTGTTACATATGTTGTGCTTAGCCATGCTTACTTGTTACTACTGGTCCATCCGATTGATGAATCAGAGCTGCGAATGAACCTAGTATGACAGGATGACGTGGTAGGATCAGAGATGAAAGTTAAACATTCCAAGGCTTGTATGGGAGGCCACGGTGGGTTGTGGTTTTTGTAGTCCCATACTTGCCACTACTAGAATATGAGTTCTTGCCTCTTGAACCAAGACGAGCGTATAGCCACAAAGGGGCATGGAAACCCCCTTGACCAACTAACTTTCCTAGTAGATTCCATGAGTCACATAGTTCGGGCGTTCCATTTGACATACGCATTATGGCTCTTCTTGAAGGAGGTGCATTCATACAGGTAGGTAAGTGTGGTAGGGAATGGGAGAGGCCCGGCCTCCGTAATCTCAAACCTAGTTCACATCATTAGGGACCGACTTCGGGACTCGACCCGTTACAGCGACATCTCCCTAGTGCGTGACTCATGGTCTCGGCGAAAGCAAGGTAAAGGTCGTGTCTAACCACCCTCTGTTGGCCTTCAAAGGAAGAGGGCTAATCATGTGGCATTAAGAGAAGGTTAGTACGTGTGGGTAAATTTGTACACCCATGCAGGGTAAAAAACTTTTCGAAAAGCCCTGTCCGCGGTTATGGACTACATGGGAACGGACGTGATGATCATAGATAACTTGAACCTAATCATAAAACTTGGCAAGTTGAGTAATGTGTTCTTAAGGATGCTTCCTCAGGGATCGAGGGGGTGATCCTAGTTGGTAGGTTCAGTTGATGATAATTCGGTGGATATCAAGAGATGATCGAAGATAAAGATACTGCTCTCTTATCCCCTTTTAAAATATTCTGATTAGTTGAGATTCTTCTCCCTCTTGTTTTACAAACAAAGATGGCATTATGCAAAATAACTCCACCAGCCATAAGTCTTGCGGAGTACACCCTGTACTCACCTTGCTTCGTTGATATTTTTGTTGTAGAGTAAGTGTTACCATAGAAGATGACTTCTTTACAGCATCTACATCGACGAGTAGCTTGGGGTTCCCAGTTGATAGTCTGCGATCTATGGATTGGACGTCATCGTTATGCTTTAGGCCTCTTAGTCCATTTGTTAAGGTTTCTATTGTAACATCCCAAAAATCATGATTTGTAAAGCTTTCATAGCATTCATGCATTCCTAAGCATTTGATCCTTTTCAAATGAATTTTCAAACATAAGAAACCATATTTTTGCCTATTACTTATTCAAGTGAGGCAAGGTTTATATTTTACTTTCTAAATATGATTAGTATTTGATCAGTATTGATTGGAAGTAAATACAAAGCCCACACAAAAGTTTTCAAAACAATTCAAATTTAAAACCATTTATATGCCTATTATAAATATTTAATTAAGGGCATGGTTTTATATTTAATTTCAAACTCAAAATGATTTTGAATATAAATGGATGTTTTACACATCCTTGGACACAAGAAATATAGAACAAAATTCTGGAAGAAATTCAAATTGAAACAGAATTGAAACACTCATTCAAATTCAAATCAGAAAATCAAAATAGAAAAAGAAAAGGAGAAAAGAGAAAAAAACCTAACTAGCTAACTAGCCCAACCCACCCGCGGCCCAGCAAGCCAGCCCAACAAGCCCACCCGGGAAAACCCCCACCCCTCTCTGTTTCTCACCCGCGCGAACACCTCCCCTCTCACTGACGCTCCGGTCCCACGTGCCCCGTCATCATCATCCCCAAACCCCGCCCACGACCTGGCCCTCCGCCGTTTCTTCCCCTTCACTGCCGCAAATTTAATTCGAGTAATTGCCGGTGATTTCATGCGTAATCCTCGCCCTGCACTGGCTACTTAATCCCCTCTCCCTCGTGGCCATTTCCGCCAACACAGCCAGCCAGAAGGGCCGCCAGGCTCCGTGAATTCGTGCTTATACCACCGCAGCACCGAGCGTCTCCGGCGATTGATTCCGGTGAGCCCTGACCGCCCCTTTCCTTTTGGTTCAAACGAGCGAGATCCTCGTGTCCTTGTGCATCCTCTGACGCCTCTGGTTTGCCTTATCGTGACCTAGGTCGCCGTCCCCGTCCACCTCTGCAAACGACAGATCCGCCGCTCAACTCCGTCGAGCAATTTAGGTAACACCCGAGCGCCCCTTGACTTCTCCCTGACCATATCATGTTCGTCTGATCTTTGTGCACGCACGGATGCCCTTGGTTTGTGCTAGGGCGGTCCAGAACATCGCCAACGTTGCCGTCCGCACGAACTCGACGCTGTCCGCAACTACGATGAGCTCCCACGGCCGCAGCAGCTCGCCCCCGTCCAAGCCGAAGCCACCTTGAGCATCCTCGCATCCTTGCGACGCTCATAAGCATAGCCACCACCCCTAACCCTCTCTGGATTTGCCAGAGCACCATCGCCAGTAGCGCCACCACCGCTAGTGCCCGTTTGCGCCGCCCATTCATGGTCGATTGATCGGACACCGTTAGATCTAGATCCAGCGCGACAGATTAGATCACTTAACAAAAGGGTATGTTTTGATCCAAGCCGTGCGATTTCATTTAAATCCTGCAGCTCTCGTTGATCTATCCAGCCGAACCGGTACGGGCCAATCAGACACTCCCACATGTATGGGTTTTTAATTTAAAATCTGTTTTTGAATCTATTAGTTATTCAAACTTGTAAATTCAATAACTTTTGTTCTGTTTATCCAAAAAACGCAAATAAGATATCATTGGAATCACAAAAATAAATCCTACACATCTGTAGGCTTGGTTTTGTGATTTGCCTATGTTAAAATAGAAATTTATGCAGAGACATTTGTAGGCCTATTTTGTGTATAAAAGTTATTTGGAAAATGTTTTAAAAGCCAAATTAAGTTTATTTTGTGTATAAATGTTTAGTTTATTGTTCAGTAATGTTTTAATTGTATTGTTTAGTTTAGAAAAATCATCACATGGCATTTGCATGCATTCATATATTTTTCTTGATTATTTGAAATATGAATTTGGTGCTATCATTTTATGTGTAGATTTTGGTGCTAGTGGTGATTGTGACTGTGAGGATTGTTGTTACTCTCCCAACTAGCAAGGAAAGTGGTGCTTCATGTTTTTGTCCCAATGTTTTGACTATGCTTTAGTGATATTTTGTATAGGGCTTGCATGATAATTTTTGCTAAGTATCTATATGCAATGCTTGGGAAATCCTAGTAGTTGTAGAATGGTTAGAATTTTCTCTAAGTTAAGATACTTACTATTGTCATGCGTAGCCTAGCTAGTAGCAACCAAGGGTGGATTATATACATGCTATGGAAAAATATTGCTAAGTCTTTGACTTGTGTTTTGCTTAATAAAAAAACTAAGTGAATGAAACACCTGGGTGAAATGGTATGTTTGGGTTATGTTGAGTGGTTACACAAGGCCCATATATATGGTCTACCTTGTGTATCACACTTGTGGAAAGCCACCCAGGAACAAAGGGATTTGAGATGTCATATGTTAAGAAGCTTCTAGTGCAGCCACATGGCATTATGGGCTCTGCCTGGATCATATAGGTTGCAATAACTTAGCCAAATGGACAGTTGGTGGTAGGGGTGATAGGTTTGGAGAGCATCCATTCTGGTCTAAGGGAAGGCTTCTGAAAGGTCTTGTCTCGATGCATGTCGAGTCTTGTGGGGAAAGTGCACCACCTCTCGAGAAGGAAAAATCTAAGTACTTAGCCGTGTCCCCGGGAATGGACAATTTCAGCATCAAGACATGGAAGCTATCAAGAATCTCCTCATCCCAATTTCTAAGTTAAAAACTAGTGGTTGAACAAGGGTAAAGGTTCACCAATGACTATTGGTGGTTCCTTGGGATTTTTGCCAAACAAAAACTTAGTGTTTTCAACTGATAGGTAAAACCTATTTTGAGCAAATCAAGCCTAAGCTACACTTAGCCAAATTCATGTAGAAGCTAGATACTATTATTCTACTAAGGTATCACTTGCCAATACTATTCCAATGTATTGACCCACTGTGGTTGTAACTGGTGATGTTGCAGGTTACTCTGATGAGGATTAGGGTTATGAGTTTACACTCAACATGCTTGCCTGTGGCACATGAAGATGAAGAATTTTATTTATATTGTTAAGTTAAACTCTTGTACTAGCCTATGGCTATGGAGTTGTAAAAGACTATGTTATCTCTGGAATGACGATGTAACAATGACCTTTGTTTATGTGTACTTCATTTTAAACTGTGGATGCTCGCATTTGATCCAGGGACTAGCATTGTAATCACAGGGACCTTTACCTTTATAAAGGTGGGGTCTTACAGATGGTATCAGAGCACTGTGTTGCCTGTAGGATTATGACCCTAGGTTGGATTAGA
Organism: Avena sativa; assembly: GCA_916181665.1. Lineage (NCBI taxonomy): Eukaryota > Viridiplantae > Streptophyta > Magnoliopsida > Poales > Poaceae > Avena > Avena sativa. The sequence goes on along the minus strand of OV702294.1, from coordinate 267,517,396 downwards.
ATAAGAAACCACTAAGTAAAATTTGCAACACTTTGAAAATTTTCCACACTTGTATTTTTCTTCTCGTAAACTTTTCTAATCTTATTTCTCATCTCTATTTGTAGATGAACTCCATCAATGAAGCTAACAGGAAGGGACCACTCATGACCATGACTTTGGAGTGTGAGACTGAATTTCCCAAGGCACTCAAGAACCTTATGGTTACCATGGGGATACATGGTGCAGCTGTGTACAAGGGATTCCCTGTGATGGATGAAGGAGAAGAGTATTGGTGGGTGCAACTTTACTTGTACAAAAACAAGGAAGACAATCACAAGGAGTCAGGATTTTGCATGGTCACCAACTTTGAAATGCACACATCATTCTTTGACTCTACAAGAAATGCAGTTTGGAATGCCATCAAGGAGCTTGGTGATAGTCTCAAGTGCAGAATGCTCAACACCCAAAATGACCATAGAAAAGAAAAGAAGCATACCCAAGAATTAGAGACTACCAACCAACAACTAAGGGGAGACATCATAGACTTAATATGGGAGTCTTGTGAACAAGATAGACAGATGGCCACTAAGGATGCCCTGATAGCTATTTTGTCTAGTGAATGAGAATTGTAACGTACTTAGTTAGTTGGACCACCACACTTATCGTTTTTACTTCCAAAAATTTGTCCAAGTTATGTTGAACCTTTGGTGTTTGTAATGGATTTGTGTATGCCATGACTTGTGTGTTTGTTACTAAAAGATGTGCTTGTGATATTTTGTCTTGTGAATTTTCTCTACTTGTGTTGGTTCTAACTTTTCTCTATCTTATAAAAATAGATGCCTAATGTTGTTATTAGCACGGCCGAGGAGTTCAAGGGAACTCGTTTTGGTACTCGTATCATTGAGCTCACTAGTGTGCTCAACCTTCCACTTCCTAGCATCACGACACTTTAGCTCACCAAGTTTGAGAGGAAGGACCTATGGGGCTTCAGAGTCACACACCCGGGACGCCAGGCAGAGCCATCCACGGAGGCTATCACTTTCAAGATGATGCATGATGACAAGGAGAGAGTCTTAGATGTAGTCATGCAGGATTACTTGGACGCCTGGTAGGGAGACACTCCACCGAGCTTAGAGGTCTTTACTTTCACCCCTTCGGGAGATGCAACGAGGAGGGTGAGGCTATAGAGTACGATGATGCTACTAGAGAGACGATGGAGCCGATTCGTCTATACCTTCAGGACCTACAGGGTCTTATTAGACACCTTGATACTGATAGGACCAACGTCATGCTTAGCAATGACGAGCTCCAGGTTCAACTACGAGAGAAGGACAAGCTCTTCGTGGAGCAAGACGAGATCGCCAAATAAATGGAGGCCAAATTTGAAAGCCAGGACAAGAAGTTCAAGAGCCAGGAGAAAAGATTCCAAGGCAGGAACAAGAAGATCCGGGAGATGAAGGAAGAGTTAGAGGCCAAGGACTTCGAGCTTGAGCATCAACAGGGAGTGATCGAGAGGCTTCGCTCACAGAAGAGGGCTCTTAGGGCCAAGATTGAGGCCTTGACTACTAGTGTTGATGAGTACAAGACCGCCATGGAGAATGCAGGTCTTACCCTCGTTGATGTGGAGATTGATGCGGAGGAGTAGTGTAGACTACTCGATTATCTTTCATCTACCATACTTTGATTATTGAGTCGCAATGACCATCCAACATGTGGATGGCTTGCGTGTTTGTGTTTTGAAAACTTGTTGTTTATGTCATTCAAACTCTATGTTATTTTGATGCTTGGTTATTGTGATTGTTCTATGTGATGTATTGTGCATGTTAAGCATCTATGGGCATCTCATTCTTATCCTTATTAAAACCACAGATGCCTCCTCGACGTGCCAACCCCAACCAAAACAACAACAATGTCACACCTGAGATGCAACAGTTGATGACAGCACAAGCTCAACTGATGCAGATGATGACAACATTCATGCAGAACCAGAACCAGAACCAGAATAACAACAACAACAACCAGAATAATCCGCCAGGATTTGACATGCTCACCAGATTTCTTAGACTAAGGCCTGCAAAGTTCTCGGGAACCACTGATCCAATGGTAGCCAATGACTAGTTACGTTCAGTGAACAAGGACTTAGTGACTGTTGGCTGCACCGACGAATAAAAGATCAGGTTCGCAGCACATCTACTTGAAGGGCCAGCAGCAACCTGGTGGGACAACTTTCAGATCACCACTCCCATTGAGGATGTGACTTGGGCTATCTTTGAGGATAGATTTCGTATAGCTCACACCTCATCCGAAGTGATGAATTTGAAGAAGAAGGAGTTCCACAATCAGAAGCAGTGTCACCGCAGGGTGGCTGAGTACATTGAGGAATTCAACAATCTGGCGCGTTATGCACCGGATGAAGTTGATATTGATGCAAATAGGAAGGAGAAATTCATCGAAGAACTGAATGATGAGTTGAACCTGCAGCTGTCTGTTACCTATATTCCAACCTACCAATCATTTTGTGACAAGGCTACCATCTTGGAAAACAAGATGAAATAGGTCGAGAGCATAAAGAGGAAGCATAGCTTTGATAAGCACAGCTCGGGATCGTCTCACAAGCGTTCCCATCATGATGATAGTGGGAGTTCTGGATCCCACAAACATGGAAAGTACAACAACCACCACAGCCACAACCGCCATCATGACCACAAGAATCAGCGCAGTCATGATAATGACAAGTATAAGAATCACAAGAATGGACACAAGAGCCACCACAGTGGAGGTGGAAGTGGAAGTGGAAGTCAGCCTATAAAGAAAGATCTCAGTCAGGTTGAATGCTTCAAATGTAAGAAGATGGGGCACTATGCTAATGAGTACCAAGAAAATAAAGTTGATTGATGGGGATATGCCTACCGGGGTATACCCAGCAGGGCGTTTCCTACTGGCCCAAGCCGTCAGCGAGTGGGCATGCAGGACAGCGACTGGATCAAGACTTGGCGTGGACTCAGGCGACTGGAAGCTGAAGGCCCAGAAGCATAACTAGGCCCAGTCGGACTAGGTCATGGAATATCCGAATCCTTAACTAATTCGGTTCTGAACTGCAAACCCTAGCGAGGTGAGTCTATATAGTCCTCCCTGGGGGACGCATAGAGGGCATGTTCCATCATACACCCAAGCGACTCTCCGCCTAGCCGTCGAGCTCGCCCCATTGTACTCTCACCATAATACAATCTAGCAGGAGTAGGTCTTTACCCTCCGGGGGGCCGAACCTGGGTAAACCCTTGTGTCTCCTCCCTCATCTCGCACCGCATATGGCAGGCCGCCCTTGCCCCATGTTCTACTACTCGCTGCCGATTGCAGCATCTGCCGTCGTCATTCCCACAATAGTGGCACTACTAGGAAAATGGCCTTTAGTGGCGCACCTGGAAACATCATCCGTGGCGCACTAGCAGTGCGCCACGGGCCTTGCGCTACAGCTATCTCTCAGCCGTGGCACACTGCCTAGTGCGCCACGGTTGTGTAGAGACAGGCGTAGCGCACCTGCTAGTGCGCCACAGATGTCTGGGCAGGTGCGCTACCCCTGGGATCTTCTGTGGCACACTACCTAGTGCGCCACTAAGCTTCCATAGTGTGCTTTAGGTGTAGTGCGCCACAGAAGGTAGACCATGTGCGCCACAGATGTATTTTTTTTTAATTTCCGAGCCAGATTATATACAATACAGATTATATACAATATTACAGCAGATATACACACACAGATATAAGATATACAATTATATATATGAAAAACAAGATTGAAACAAATACATATAGATAAGTCTCATACATGAATACATAGTCTAAGTTACATTGTTTCGATCATGTTACAAATTAGTAGTTGGTGACATGCGAATACATGTGTCGATCGAACAAGTTAGAGCTCAGAAGCTCGCCTAGACATCTAAACTAGCTAGACACAAACGCGGGATAAATAAGCAAAGAAGATAAGCATGATCACTGCCGCGAGGAAGGTGTAGGTCTTCATCTGGTTCCTTGTCCTAACTCCCGCTAGATAGCGCATGTATCTAGCTTCCGCCTCCGCCATAGTGTTGTACCCTTTGTAGCTATTGCCGCTGAAATGGTGCACCTGTCTCCGGTAGTCTTCCCAATCATCGTAGACTCCGGGAACCCGTCCCTTGTACACGGCGTACCACGTCATCTATAAGTTGACAATAATAATAAACCGATGATTGAAAAAAACATATATAATTAAAGTCGCATATGAAGATACACTTATAGAAAGTACTCCTAAATCAAAAAGACCAAACTCAAAAAGCATGCCTCATATATAACTAGGTTGTTCGACACAGGAATATGCTACGATGGAACTGTTCGCCAAGTAGGATGCACAACACCTGGACCTGTGCAGAGCACAAGGCGAACAATCCCATCGCAGCACATTCACATATAGTGTGCCACGACATTTCAATCATCGGCATTATTCTCGAAAAAGACCAAAGTAACTCAAAAAGCATGCCTATATATACATAGGTCGTTGGACACAGGAATATGCTATGATGGAACCGTACGCCAAGTAGGATGCACAACACCTGGACTTGTGCATAGCACAAGGCGTACAATCCCATCGTAGCACATTCACATATATAGTGTGCCACGACATTTCAATCATCGGCACTATTCTCGAAGAAGACCAAAGTAGCTCGAAAAGAATGCCTCATATATAACTAGCTAGGTCGTTGGACACAGGAATATGCTATGACGGAACGGTTAGCCAAGTAGGATGCACAATTCCTGGACTTGTGCATATCACAAGGCTAACTATCCCGTCATAGCACATTCACATATATATTGTGCCACGACATTTCAATCATCGGCATATTCTCGAAAAAGACAAAAATAACTCGAAAAGAATGCCTCATATATATACATAGGTCGTTGGAAACAGGAATATGCTACGATGGAACTGTGAGCCAAGTAGGATGCACAAGACCTGGACTTGTGCATATCACAAGGCTCACAATCCCATCGTAGCACATTCACATATATAGTGTGCCACGACATTTCAATCATCGGCATTATTCTCGAAAAAGACCAAAGTAGCTCGAAAAGAATGCCTCATATATAACTAGCTAGGTCGTTGGACACAGGGATATGCTATGACGGAACCGTTAGCCAAGTAGGATGCACAATTCCTGGACTTGTGCATATCACAAGGCTAACTATCTTGTCATAGCACATTCACATATATATTGTGCCACGACATTTCAATCATCGGCATATTCTCGAAAAAGACAAAAATAACTCGAAAAGAATGCCTCATATATATACATAGGTCGTTGGACACAGGGATATGCTACGATGGAACGGTGAGCCAAGTAGGATGCACAAGACCTGGACTTGTGCATATCACAAGGCTCACAATCCCATCGTAGCACATTCACATATATAGTGTGCCACGACATTTCAATCATCGGCACTATTCTCGAAAAAAGAGTAAGGAAAAAAAGAAGGACCAAATTGAGCAAAGGACCAAAGAGTAAGCAAAAAAACCAAGCATTGATTGATATATAATAATAAGCAAAATAAGTAAGCGATGATTCATAAACCTAATAAGATAAGTACACTTGTCCACACACACAAAGGTCATCTATAGTTTGTAACTACAACTAGGCCAACATCAAGCCTTCTGGCTCGGCTTAGGGAATAGGAGGACACATTGTCTCGTAATGAACTTCCTATAGTCACCCTGCATCTCTAGGCGATCTTCTATGTCACGGTTATTCGGGATATTTCCTCCGTAGAAGATCCCCCCCGAAGTCATGACATCACGAAAGATGATTGCCCCAAACTTCTGCTGGATGCGATACATCTCTTGTCTAATATCCGAATCATTGATCTTGGCCTTTGCTTCGACCCACTGTTTGAGATGATCTGGCAGCGTAGAATTCTGCTGGTCAAGTAGGAATGCCCTCATGTGATGGAGTGCGTAGTAGGCTTCCTTCTTACTGTTTTTCGGCTTCTTCACGCAGGGGAACTCCGTTACGTGGTTGAAGACGTGCCTGCCAAACTTGACCTTCGTACACACGAAGGTGGTGCCTTCCGTCGAGGCAAAGCCAGTGAGAGCATCATCCAGAACTTCCTTGATCTTGTCGTAGTTTTTCTTCTTTTCTAGACTCCGCGAGTCGAAATACGTGGCGTGGGAATGCTTCGGCGATAAGGAGATGAGCGTGCAGTGTTCATCTCTGTGCAAAAAATTCAAATGGAATGTGTTGGAAAAAGAATGATGATGATCTAATAAAGCCAATCGACGGTGGCGAGTGAATAACGACTTACTCGGGAAAGTAAGGCACGAGAATGTATTCCTTTGTCTTGTTCGCCACGAGGATTCTTTTTAGGTACGAGGCCACGATACGTCGTTCGGCGGGGGAACCCATGCAGCCATCACGCATGTAGTAGGGGTCCACTATAGCGATGCCCGCTGTGTTCTCTCTAATGATCTGCATGGCCAGGCTGAGAGAAAACAGACGGACCATGGTATAGTGCAGCGGGTATAGGTGGAACATATTGAAGATGTTGTAGAACCGCAGGAAGAACAGATCCGCAGGGGCATTGTCGACGAAGCCCAAGCCTGGTGGCACCTTAACCACGAATACCGGGTGCAAGGGATCTTTCTCCGATAGAAGGCGTCTCTCTATCGTCAGCACGCCGTCATGCACACTCTGCAGTTCCGAACTGGCGAGCTTCCGCAAATTCTTAGGTAGCATGGGCTCACCTGCCACATGAATCCTCCACATAATACCCTCGGGTCTTGGTGGCCCATCCCGAAACCTGATCGGATTCGCAGTTGTTGACGCCACCGGCTGGCTCGAGCTGCTAGATTTTCTTTTCCTGCCCTTTTTTTCCTTTTGGAGAGCGGACATGCACCGCAATCTGAGCATCGGCCGCCCTATGTAGTGTGTCAGGGCTTAGAATAAAGGGCCGGTTGGTTGTATCAGCTGGCTCTGTAAAGGCGCAAGCTGGAGGCGTCTCCTGAGAACCAAACAGAAGCTTGGTGATAGTGGCTTTCTCTGTGGGGCCACCAGCTAGGTCTTCTTTGTTGCCAAACTGAGTGCTGAAGAAGTGATCATTCCAGTCTTCGTCGTCCTCGGCCGGATCCTGCGCCATGTGCATATCATCAACATGATCATCCGACCCACCGCGTGGAGGTGACGGCGAGGGCGGTAAGGGGGCCTTGCCACTGCTTGTCGCTGGCACGACAGGCGGTGCTGTTGTCTGTGGCGTGATGGCCCCCGCCGTCCCCAAACGGATCATGCTCTTTGGCCATAGCAAGAATAAGCCGAAGCAAGTTCTGAGGACAGACGACTCTTCTTCATACGCTCCTGGGGGTTGAATGGGAGGTTCCAGGTCGTCGCAGCCCCTTAGCACCCGACTAATTTTAACCCTGTGCATGCTATCTGACATCGGCCTTGAGTGGAACATGCGCTGCAAGGGTTGAACGATGGTACCCTTGGCAACATCCCTCAGCTCGTTGTTCACGTAACATAAGAGAGTGCAAGGAACATCCGTCTGCGGAAAACATGTACGGCGTCGTCAGAGATGCCATAAGAGTAATAGATGGCATGAAAGGCGGTAATTAAAGAAATTTGTTTACCGTGACGGCATCGAGATCGGCTAATGTCGACGCACCGCATACGGCGACGGGCGTGCAAGAGATGGAAAGGCTGCTTGATGGCGCGGTGCTAGCCGCCGGTGTATTCTCCCTACCGACGGGTGCTTGGAGCTCCGGTGCCGCCGTGACGATGGCAGGGGGGGCACCAACATGTACTCCGGCACCGCGGTGATGGCAGCGGGAGTCACCAACACTTGCGGCGCCGTGGTGCTAGCGGGCGGAGTCACGAACACGTAGTTCACCTGATTCGTCGGCACCGCGTTGTTCGAGTGGCTGCTGACCATGCTTGGAATCGGGCACGGCCCTACTCGACCACCCGCACTCCAGTTCTCTATTGACTCCACCAAGGTAGGCAGGAAGGACGTGAGGGTGATTGCCAGGTTGTCTTGGACGATCTGCGGGATCCGTGCCACTTGTGCCTTAAGTTCTTGAACCTCGCGGTTTTCCTCCTCGCTCCTTCCCGACGGCGCCACATGCGTCCTTGGCGATGGACCAAAATGATCCACCCAATTCTTACCCCCGAGGCCGGCCAGACGGCCAGCCGACGACGGCTTCTTCCTAACCGGCTCTATTTTCTTGGCCCGGTTCATCGCCCTGTTAAAAGGGTTATCCCACCGGGTGGCCGCTGTCGACCCCTGGGATGAGGAACCCTGGGATCCATGACTAGCAACAATTTCCTCCTCCTGCAGAAGAAGTAACAGTGAATCATTTAGATCATCGATTAGATTGCAATCGAGTTGATCCGCGGTAATTAGATTATACTTACCATAATTTCCTCGAATTCCTTCACCGCAGGATCCGCGGTGAGTTGTTTGGTTTTTGGGTCCACATGGTAACAGGCACTGATGAAGTTTCGAACCTGCCCGGGTTCGAATTTAGCAAAGGGGTTTTCTATCCCCTTGGATCTATACTCTTTGTCCTCCTTATTCCATTTGGCCTCCGCGATTCTGTATCCACCAGATCCGAGATGGTGATGACCTATATTCATCGCCTGTAACACCTTTCCCCGATTACTATTGGCCAGGGCTCTTTCGGATTCACACCTCTCCTTGAACTCCCAGAACTGATCTTCGGTGATCTGCGGCTCAATCTTTTGGATCTCCTCGAGACTTTTGCCTTCTTTATAGATCTTCTTCTTTATCCGGGTTCTCCAGCTGGCAAGGGCGGTGCTCATCTTTGTGAGGGCGAATTTGTTTACTTCGTTCCCATGATAATTTGTGTTCTGATACTTAGCGGGGAACTTGTATCTTGCGTGCAGCTTCTCGAAGAGGACTGTGCGCAAGTGGCCATTATCTTTATGTCGGAGATTCTCGGTGTTGATCGAGATGGTTGTCCGGGTGATCGCCGCCACTTGCCCACCATACCCTTTGACGACAAGGTCGGGCTCCAAACGAACACCAGTTGGGCTCACTTCGGTAATTTCCTCCCTGACCGTGCCGACCGTGTTCGGGCGCCGGTCCTTCGGCTTCTTATTCTTCTTCTTAGGAGGGTTGCTACCACTCCCTGTGCCCTCGCCGCCATCAGTGGTTTCATCGTCCGCCGTTCCTTCGGCTTCTTCCTCCGCGTCTTCCATCTCATCATCCTCGCTCTCCGAACGATGGTATTCTTCATCGTCTTCTAGCCGCTGGGCCGCCTCCCAGAATGTCAATTGTTTATTCGGAGGTCTGAGTTCTCCTTCAGCGCTGATGCGCTTAGAATATCCAGCCTCGTCGTTGTCACACATCTTTGCACTAATAAAAAACAAATAATTGGTTACGGAAAAATCCGACATGACCTTTGCTAATTTTCTTAAACTAGGAGGGCCCGATTTCTGCCGAAACAGAAGTTAATCAACATTCCGGCAAAAATCGGGACTCATTTCATACAAGAACCTGCATATATATGGCCAGCATAGCCAGCACACAATAAATGGCCATCATAGCCAGCACAACCAGAAAACAATAAATGGCCAACACAGCCAGCACATAATCTGGTCACATAGGATAATCTGGCCAACACAGCCAGCACATAAACATCTAGGTAGAAAACACATTGGTTAAGAATGCATCAACATGCCCAGCCACATCAAGCAATGGGCATTTACAGTTATCATCTGGATTCACCAGGCACCAAGCATATGATGGAAAGAAAATAACTAAAGCCTGCTAGGTCTCTTGAAAAAAGAAAATAACACATATGAGCATACACAGCAGCAACTAAAACCCAAGCATACATGTTTCTGTCAACTAAAGCCTGCTAGGTCTCTTGAAAAAAGAAAATAGCATTCAGTTGTGCTCATATGATGGAAATGACCTGAACAGAGAAAATAACTTATTCTTTTAGTTCCCAGATGCTAATTCATGCCACTACTTCTACTCTCTTTCTAATTACTCCACCACTTATCAACCATCATTAGTATTATAATCCACCTATTCTAGCACTATACCACATATGACCTACATGTTGCTTCCGATCCAATCTATTCCTTCTACACACATACATATACTTGCTAGTACTTGCTACATGTTGCACAATATATTCCCTCCAAGATTTATTTGGAGGGAAGCTCATAATGTGGAAAGGGCAGGGGGTAGAGAACTAGGATCCATAAAAGTACACCATGATAAGAGTACCACATACCAGCATGCTTCTGTAGTTTGTGCAAAAGAAATAGATAATTAACTATCACAATCGAAAGAAACCCGACAGATTCTCCCCCCCAAAAAATGGACATGGAAAAAACAGAAACAAATAGTACTAACAAAATGCTCAAGGCAAAATAAATCTCAGATCCAGATGCTTCACAATGAAAATTTTATTTATATTAAAGGGCACTGGTTATGTAGCTTTCCATTCCGCTATGCATTCTTCCCTGCGCTACGCCTTATTTCAACACAAAACTGGAAAGGTAGGCCATTCAAAAAGCCAGTCTCGCCTCTATGCAGCAAGACACTAAATCAAAGAGAGTCTTAATTTCAGCAAGACACTTCTAGCACTTGTGGTCTTAATCAAATTCAGCAATGACTAGAGCACAATTGCAGCAATGACTAGAAAGTCTTAATTTCAGCAAGACACTTCTAGCACTTGTGGTCTTAATCAAAATCAGCAATGACTAGAGCACTTGTGGTCTTAATCCAATTCAGCAATGACTAGCACTTGTGGCACATCTAACATTCTACCCACTAGCAGATATCCTATACATCTAAAAACCAGACATCTAACATTCTACACAGTGGCACATCTAACATCAGACATGGTGACTAGCACTTGTGGCACATCTAACATTCTACCCACTAGAACACAAGCAGACATATATGCATCACAGTAAACAAAAAGCACAATGTCCGATATCCTATACAGCTAAAATATTGCAATGTGGCACATCTAACATTCTACCCACTGGCAAAGAGCATAAGCAAGCAAGCACATTTGTTGTTGTTCTTCTTCACACCAATTGATTATTCAGGTATCATCACCATGCACATAGGAAGAAAAAAAAGGGGGCTTCATCCTGCTCAGGCACATCAGAGACAGAAGGGGCGCAGAACCCTATGGATTCACCTGGTTGATGAGGGCGGCGGAGCGCGAGGCGGCCTCCTCCTCCTCAGCCTCGAGCGGCGGCGGCTTCCTCCTCCACGAGAAGCAGTGACCTCCACGGATCGGGCCTCCTCCTCCGCGTGCGGTCTTCGACAGACGGGGGCCTCCTCCTCCTCGAGCGGCGTGGGCTTCCTCCTCCACGAGCCGCGCGGGCGCGGGCTTCCTCCTCCACGAGCCGCAGCGGCGCGGGCGTCCTCCTCCACGAATCGGCTGGAGGCGGCGGCGGGGAGAGATGGGGCTGGAGGCCGCGGCGGAGAGAGATGGCGGCTGGAGGCGGCGGAGAGAGATGGGGCTGGAGGCGGCGGCGGAGAGAGATGGGGCTAGAGGCGGCGGCGGAGAGAGATGGAGGCTGGAGGCTGGCGGCGGAGAGAGATGGGGATGGGGATGAGCGAGTGTGAGAGAGATGGGGCTGGGGACGTGGCACACGCGGTTGACTAGTCCAACCCACACAGGCGTAGCGCACCCTGGCCAAGTGCGCTACAGATATGTGGGTTGGACTATCAGATAAGAGGGCGGCCGCCCCACTAGTTAACACTAGTACTGTCTTACCCCACTGGTTCTGCCCCTTAGCTCTATTCTAAACTATGAGCACCCAGGTTCGAATCCTGGTGCTCCACTTTTTTATTTTTACTTTAAAAATACTTTAAAATGTTCCAAAAAATGCCCAAAAGTGGTGATACATGCCATACAAGTTTTTTTTTGTTTTTAAAATACTTTTAAATATTCCAAAAATGCCCAAAAGTGATAATATATGTCATAAAAGTGTTACAAATATGATTCAAAGTATAACTAAATTTCATAATAATTTGTCCATGAATATTACAATCTTTTTCGACCACGCGTTTTACAATATTTTTTGAGCTAGCGTTTTACAATCTTTTTTCCCTTCTTTGTCGCGGTTGAATAATTTAGCCCCGGCACTTTAATGTTTCTTCTTTTGAACGGGCTACCTTTTTTGGGTAGGGTTGTCCTTTTTCTTCTTGTGATGTATGTTGCTGCATCGTAGTCGTCGTCATCTTCAATCTTTGGATCACCGTACTGGTCGAAGTCTTGCTCGTTGGCGACTCCATCCATTCCGATGATGTTTCTTTTTCCTCTCCTCACGATAACACGGCTAGGCTTTGTCGGGTCGGTAATGAAAAAACATTGGTCCACTTTGGTAGCCAGTACCCACGGTTCATTTTTCGCGGCCACGTTTGCACCGGCGGCCTTGGATTTGGCTGCTTCGGGTATAACCATGGTTGTGAAATACCGGTCTTCTCTTTCGACGCTCTTTGCCCATCTGACACGGAACATCGGCACCTTTTCTCCATAATAGTCAAGCTCCCAGATCTCCTCGATTCTTCCATAGAATCTTTCCTTCACGTTGTCATCGGTGTAGAATTCCGACGGTACGCCTGAGTTCTGATAATCACACTTGTTGTCCTTTTCCTCCGTGTAGAATGTGTAGCCGTTGATATCATACGCCTGATAGGTCACCAGGTTTTGCATCGGTCCCTACGACAAGGTGAATATGATCTTTTCCGTGTCAGAAGAATGCGATCGCGGGGGATTATCAAGGAGCGTCTGCCTAAACCAACGCGTGAAATCTGAGTTGTGCTCTTTGATTATTTCTCCCTGCGTCCTCTGTATGCCCCGGTCACTGTACTTCTTCTCGATTAACCTTTTGTGCTTCTGTTCCCAAGGATTGACCAGTTCTAAATGCTGTAGCGCGATGAGGTTTGCTCGATCAAAGTCTGCGCGTCGAAAATCGAAGTCTGCATGCAGTATGCGACAACCCTCTCGGTGACCAGATCCGTCGAGCTTGCCAAGGTGCCTGTTGACAGGATGACCGATAGGGTTCTCGATGTCTAGATAATTCGTGCAGAAAGAGATGCACTCTTCGGCCAGAAAGCCCTTGGCTATGCTTCCATCTAGACGGGACCTGTTGCGAACGTATCCTTTGATGAGTCCGTTCATCCTTTCGAACGCCATCATGTTGCGGAGGAACATCGGCCCGAGTTGTACGATGTCCTCCACGACATGGACCAGAAGATGCACCAGAATGTCGAAGAATGCGGGTGGGAAGTAGACCTCAAGCTCACATAGTATCACCACGATCTCCTCCTGTAGCCTTCCGAGCTGATTCACGCCAATCGACTTCATAGAGATGACGTCGAAAAACTTGCATAGGCCAAATAACGTTTCACTGACGTGCTCGTCCATTATCCCTCTTAGTGCGACCGGAAGTACCTGTGTCATTAGCACGGCACAGTCGTGAGACTTCATGCCACTGAACCTCTGCTTCGCCTCGTCTAGGTATCTGCTTATCTTGCCCGCGTAGCCGTAAGGAAATTTGACTCCTAGAAGGCACTTGAAAAACTGTTTGATCTCATCCTGGCTTAGAGTGAAGCAAGAAGGAGGGCAGTAATATTCGTTCTTCTTGAACTTTTTACCCTTCCGACGACCTTGTGTCGTCTCCGACTCATGATCATCGTCATCTTCCTGATCATCAGGAGTAGTGCGTCCTCTGTGAAGCTCCTTCCGGATACCCAAGCATATCAGGTCGTGCCTTGCTTTCGGACCATATTTCATCCTATCTGGCATGTTGATTATGGTGGCGACCAGACTCGCGCACACGTTTTTCGTGATATGCATGATGTCGAGGCTATGAGGCGTGCGGAGAAACTTCCAGTATGGCAACTCCCAGAAAACAGACCTTGTTTTCCATACCTTCATCAGCGGTTTGTCTTGTTGCTGCCTCTTTCGCTTCTTTCCAGGCTTAGGATAATCTTTCCAGTTTTTCAGCAACTCTTCCACTTCTTCGCTGCTCCTATGCTCTAGGATTCCTCGGGTCTCTGATTTTCCATCGAACAGGTCTCCACGTTTTCTCCATGGATCATTCTTGCCGAGCCACCTCCGGTGCGCCATGAACACGGTTTTCGATGACCCTGGATCTTTCTCTAGTTGGAGATAGCTTGTGTAATCCATGCACCTAACGCATGCACAGAATCCTTTGATAACCTGCCCCGAGATATACCCGCAACCTGGATAGTCTTGCACCATAGTTACCAACGCGGCTCTCATAGTGAAATAATCTTGTGCGATGGCGTCGTAAGAATTGGCTCCAGATTCCCATAACGTGGCTAGCTCCTCTTTCAACAGCCCGAGATACAGATTGATGTTGGTACCAGGTTGTTTCGGCCCTTGAATTAGCATACTCATTTGTATGTACTTCTTATTCATGCACAACCATGGAGGGAGGTTGTACATCCATACAAACACGGGACAAGTGCTGTGCGTGCTGCTCTGGCTACCGAACGGATTGAGTCCATCGGTGCTCGCAACAAGCCTGATGTTCCTCGAATCTCCACCGAATTCTGGGAGTTCGAGGTCCAATGCTTTCCACTTTCTAGCATCTGAAGGGTGCGTCAGCAGCTCATCCTTTTCGGGGTCATCATCATCTCCTGGCTTCTTCCTTTCCGCATGCCATCGCATGAGCTTCGCTTCCTTAGGGTCCGCGAAATAGCGCTGCAGACGAGGAGTGATAGGAAAGTACCATACCACTTTTCGAGGTTCTTTCTTCCCTTTCTTGTACCGACTCACGCCGCACACCGGACATGTGGTTTTCTCCGCATCCTCGCCCCGATAAATGATGCAATCGTTGATGCATACGTGATATCTAACATGCGGTAGATCAAGAGGACAGACGATTTTCTTGGCATCCTCGATACTAGTTGGACATGTGTTCCCCTCCGGGAGACGATCGTGCCAGAATGCCATCATATCGTCGAAGCTTGCGTCGCTCAATTTGTGTTTTGCCTTCATCTCCATAGCCTTGAGCATTACATTCAACTGGGTATCATCGGGCCTGCATCCTTCATACAATGGAGTAACCGCGTCTTTCTCAAGTTGCGCAAGCTTGGCTTTCTCTCTAGCGGCAGCCCTGGCGTTACTCGTATTGAGAAGCAGCTCTTGCACATAAGGGTCCCGCACCCAGCCTGACGTTGTTCCATCGTCGTCTGCTCCTCCGGCATCTAGATCATCATCATCCCGGTCTGCTTCCGCACCTTCACCATCTCTAGGAGACTCTTCATCATCTCGCCCGTTCTCGCCGTGATGATGATCATCGTCATGTTGGCCACCTTCACCGTCTCCATCATCTACGTCATCGCTTATCCAATGAGTGTATCCATCCATGAAACCATGGCGGAGCAGGTGCGCCTGCAGATTCCCGGAATCTGGGTCGATCACCCAGTTGAGTTTGCATCTTCTGCACGGACATCTTATATCTGTCTTGTTATTTCGTATCATGTCGGCCGTCACACATTTCAAAAATCTAGCCACAATGCCTTCGCTCATTATGCAGACCATTTTTGCCTGCACGGTGTACACGGTACAATTTTGAAGTCTATTAGAACCACATAATGAATGCATGCATGCAATGGTCGATAGAAAATTTCGGCATGACCTATCCTAAAATTAGGACCTTTGCGAAATGCCAAAGTCTTTCCAAAATGGAAATGAATCAACATTTTGGCAAAACAAATGGCAACTTGTTCACATACAAACACAAGAGAGAGACCGATCCATACACACATGAACATATCATTATCCTCTCCATACACACATGCAAGAGCATCATCGATACTCTCCATATACACACACATATGACCATCCTCTCCACATACACACATCATGAGCATCGATCATCTACATACATATGAGCACATCATCCATATACACATGAACACATCCTTACATGGACAACTTACCGAGATGAGAGACCGATCGCGAGAAAGATGGAAAGGAGAGGTGCGTGCGTCGACCGGAGAAGGAGATGAGAGACCAGACCTCCTCTATTACTTATGTAACATCCAAAGCAAGTTTTACATGTTAAAAATGGTGAATGGGTGGAGAAATTGAGGTGGGAAGGAGAAGATCCCGACTAGATCTAAGGAGGAAGAAGAAGGGGAAAGTGAAGTGTGGGGTGGTGGATGTGGTCACACATGTGCACATAAAGTGCTGTCCTAAAAAAATCGACACATCCGTGGCGCACACGGCCCTAGTGCGCCACAGGGAGTAGAAACAACCGTGGCGCACTAGGCCATGTGCGCCACAGATGTTCCTACTCCCTGTGGCACACTAGGCCGAGTGCGCCGCAGATGTTTGTGGCTGTTTCACAGCAGAGGGGGGCATGCGCTTAGGCGTAGCGCACCCCCCATGTGCGCCACGGTTGACACTAACAACCGTGGCGCACATGACTGTAGTGCGCTACAGATGTTTGGCGTGCGGCCAACAGGGCCCTGGCCCACACACAACTGTGGCGCACTATAGTCATGTGCGCCACGGTTGTTCTAGTTACTAGTAGGGCACTGTCCACTGGTGAGCCACGCCTGTTTTAGCCGTGGGGCACTTCAAACATGTGAGCCACGGATGTGCTGATTACCTATAGCCGTTTTCCTAGTAGTGTGGCGCCCACCGTGGGGACTGGCCGGTGTTCTGCGGCGAGATCCAATCTGCCCATCAATGAGTCAATCACCTCCGGCCGCATGATCGCGATCGGCGAGATGCTTCAGATCTTGCCGAGCAGCTACGTCCGGCGGCGCGACCCGTCACACACAGCGTGATCCTGCCGGTCAGCACGATCAGCCTCTTCGTCGGTCTCACCGACGTCATCATCTCGGAGGACTCGGATCGCATCCGCGAGTCGCCGCCACGCGACCGGCTCTCTGAGAGCCAGGTCCGCACGATTCACCGCCTCGCCTCTGAGTACGACTCGGCCCACAGCAACGTGGCCGAAACCACCGCAGCCGCGGACGACACGGCCCTCAACGACGACGCCGATTCGGCGACCCCGGCGTCGCTCGCCGGATCCAATGTCGCCGCGTCGCCCGCGGGCTCCATCACCCAGGTTTACAACATCGGAGACTTCAAGGATCCCTCCATCCTCGGGATCTTCGACTTCCACTCCAGGTCGGAGAACTCCGCCGACCTCCATGACGGAACTGGTCGCCACGCCGCGACCTACATGGCGACTGGCGGCGACCCGTCGGAAGACCCATTCTCCACGCCGATCCCACCAAACGCGACGGCGATGGAGGTCGAGGAACTCCGCCTGAAGCTGGCAGAGGCAGTCCGCAAGGAACAAGCCGAGCGTGAAATTTTTTGCCTCGAGTAGGTGACATCGCAAGAGTTGTCGCGCTACCACCAACACCGAATCAGGTCGCGCCTGAACCCTACCGTCCAGGGGGGCGCCTTGATTTTCGACGACGAGAACGACCCGGCCCGTGCGGCCGAGTGCGCGATTTGTGAGAACACGCCGCCAGGAGGAAGCACTCGACCCCTACCAGTGGCAACGGCCAATGGTGCCCCGCCACCACCCAACCGCGCACCCCCCAGGGACCAGCCAAGGATCGTGGTCTCCTCACAGAAGCGAGACGCGAACAGCCTCCCGCTGTTCTCCACCCCAATGGACAACCTCGCCGTGGGCCAAGTAGCAGTCGACAACATTGAAGCCACTAGGGAAGGCGCCCAGCAGATCCAGTACGCCAGGGATCTGCTCGCCAAAGCAGTCAAGCAATAAAACGCAGGCATCGACTCACAGGGTCAGATGTACTAGCATTCATCAGGCCATAGAGCAGCCTCGAGGGGCCGCCCCATGGCGGGGAACACTCTCAACTGCCCGCCTCCCGAACCCCTACAGCTCTAACACCGACCCGCGAACGCGGCACTCTCCACCAACGACCCCCGGCCGGCGAACAACTTTGTCGCTGCCAATGGACAACCCGTCGACGCCCGCACCCACATCATCAATAACCAGAGCTGGCGCGCACGCCAGCCTGACGACCTGCGGCACACCCTCACCAACCGCCACGACGGTGAGCCAAGGGGATCGCTGATCCGAGTGGGGCCCCCGTGCTTCGGACCGATGACCCGAGGCAAAAGATATCCGGGGAACTTCAAAGCGCCGAAGGAAATAGAAAAGTACGACCCCTCATACGATCCCTCTGTGTGGCAGGATACCTACCTCATGGCGATGGGGATCGCCGGCCACACCGATCTACTAGCCGCCCGCTACCTCCCCCTGATGATGGAGGGGGCGTGCAAGCAGTGGATTAACACCCTCCCCGTAGATAGCATCGACTCCTGGGAGGAGATGTGCGATGCCTTTGTCAGGCACTTCAAGGGTTCATACACCCGTGCTAGAACCATCGAGAACCTGGAGCAGTGCGTCCAAGGACCCCGCGAGTCGACCCGCAGCTGGGTCCAACGGTGGCAAGATCTATGGTATAACGCGGCTGGGATCCACCCGGACACCGCGATCCACTGCTTCAAGACCTCGTGCTGCTACGAGCCCCTGGTCGCCAAGCTCAAAAGAGTGTACCGCACACTCGACAACGCACCGGACCTCTTGGAGATCGCAAAGAATTACGCGGAGGAGGACCCAAATCAAGAAACCGACGATGAGTCGGGAAGACAGCGCCGCACGAGCGGCCACGACAACGGGAGGTGACCCGAGCTACGCTACAGCAACACTCGCCTCACCGACAAGCGTCGCAGTGATGGGCGAGTCGA
Source organism: Avena sativa (assembly GCA_916181665.1). Taxonomy (NCBI): domain Eukaryota; kingdom Viridiplantae; phylum Streptophyta; class Magnoliopsida; order Poales; family Poaceae; genus Avena; species Avena sativa. The sequence goes on along the minus strand of OV702294.1, from coordinate 267,498,618 downwards.
CTTCGTCGCCAACGCTGGATACGCGCAGCGCGAGCCCAAGAGCTTCCGCCGCGACGAGGGACAGCGCCACGACGGTGGCAACTACAAGGAGAAGCCGAGGTTCGATCCCGCGACCCTTCTTAACCAACCTTGTGTATTCCATAGCAGGGAAAGGATGCCCGCCACGCACACGACCGCCGACTGCCACTCTCTCAAGGAGATCGAGAAGGCACGACATGCGCGGCAAGACCCCGACAACAACCCGCCAAACAGCGGAAAATTCGGCAGCGTCGCCGGCTCGCTCCACACCTTCACAGGCTTCAATACGAAGCGCGAGAAGAAGGTCATCGCCCGCGCCGTCGCCGTCAACGCGGTGGCCCAGATAGATATCCCCAGTTCCTCAACTATTCTGAACAACCAATCACCTGGAGCCGCGAGGACCACTCGCCACGGATCGAGTATCCGGGCAGGGTCGCCCTTGTGGTCAAGCCCAAGGTAGGAGACTACTGGCTCCCTAAAACATTGATGGACGGCGGCAGCTCCATCAACATCCTGTACCTGGACACCTTCAGGCAACCGCGGCTCCCGCAGTCGATGATCGAGACGACCTACACCACTTTCCACAGAATTGTCCCCGGTCAGAAGGCCTACCCGATCGGCAAGGTGACGCTACCAGTCACCTTCGGCACACCAGCAAAATTCTGCACCGAGCGGATCGTCTTCGAGCTGGTGCCCTTCCACAGCCCCTACCACTGCGTCCTAGGGCGCCAGCGTTCGCCAAGTTCATGGCAGCGCCCCATTACGCGTACAACGCGATGAAGCTACCCGGGCCATGCAACATCATCACCATCCACGGCGACCCCGACATGGCCGTCGAGTGCGAGGCCAAAGGGGCCGAACTCGCTGACACCGTCATCGCGGCAGAGGCCAACCACGCCGAGGAGCTCGCCAAGTACGCGAGCAGGGTCAACAGCGACGACCCCACCATACTCAAGAAGCCCAACTCGGAGGGCGGCAACTCCACCGCCTTCGAGTCAACGACGCATACCCCCACCGTCAAGCTGGTCCCAGGCGACTCCAGCCAGATGGTGATGATTGGGACGGGCATGAGCCCAGCATAGGAAGGCGTGCTCATCGAGTTCCTCCGTGAGAACAGGGACATCTTCACATGGAAGCCATCCGACATGCCTGGTTTCCCGAGGGAACTCACTGAGCACAAACTCAACGCCGACCCCAAAGTGCGACCTGTTAAGCAGTCGCTGCGGCCCTTCAATGAAGATCGCCGCCGAGCCATCGCCGAGGAGGTGCAGCGTCTACTCTATGCAGGATTCATCCGGCCAATCAAGTACTCCAAGTGGCTGGCAAACCCAGTCCTGGTCGAGAAGAAAAACGGGACCTAAAGGATGTGTATCGATTACACAAACTTAAACAGCGCGTGCCCGAAGGAGCAATTCGTCCTCCCGCGGATCGACCAAATCATCGATTCCACTGCGGGATCGGAGGGGCTATGTTTCCTCGACACCTACTCTGGGTATAACCAGATCAAAATTTATGTCGAGGACGAAGAGAAGATGGCGTTCATCACGCCATTCGGAGCCTTCTGCTACACCGTCATGACCTTCGGCCTCAAAAATGCCGGGGCGACCTACCAGAGGTGCATGCAGGAGTGCCTTGCGAGCCAGATTGGCCGCAATATCCACGTCTACATTGACGATGTGGTGGTGAAATCCGCTCGCCAGGGCGATCTACTCGCCGACCTGGCGGAAACATTCGCCAACCTGCGAAAGTACAAGATAAAGCTAAACCCAGGAAAGTGCACCTTCGGTGTACCAACTGGACAGCTACTGGGATACGTCGTCTCCAAGCGCGGGATCGAGGCAAACCCTACCAAGATCAACACGATCACCCGACTAGGCAGACCCGAGTGCCTGCGTGATGTCCAGAAGCTGGCCGGGCGAGTCGCGGCTCTTAGTCGGTTCATCCCCCGTCTAGGAGAAAAGGCGATGCCCCTTTACCGCCTAATGCGCAAGAACCCCACCTTCCAGTGGGTCAAGGAGGCAGACGACGCGCTCCACGCCCTCAAGGAGGTGCTACTTGTAGCACCACTACTCGCCACCCCCGTCGACAAGGAACCCATGCTGGTCTATGGAAAGGAGCGCCCAGTGCAGCGACCAGTGTACGACATCAGCGAGGTCCTCACCGAGTCACGCCAGCGCTACCTGCAAAATCAAAAATTGGTATACGCGGTCTTCAGAGCACAGCGGCGACTGCCGCACTAATTCCAGGAGCACCCCCGATAACGGTCGTCTCCTCAGCACCGTTGCAGGACATCATCCGCAACCGTGAGGCGACTGGGCGAGTCGCCAAGTGGGAAGTCGAGATCGGTGTCCACAACATCAAGTACGAGCCGCGCAAGGCGATCAAGTCGCAGGCCCTCGCAGACTTTATCGCCGACTGGGAGGAGGCCAGCAGCCAGAGAAGCTGCCATACCTCCACTATTGGAACCTACACTTCGAAGGGCGGCGCAGGGGCAGGGATCGTGTTAACGTCTCCGAAGGGCGACAAGCTCCGCTACGTCCTCTACCTCGACTTCACCCGCTGCACCAACAACATGGCCGAGTACGAGGCGCTACTCCACGGCATGCGAGCTGCCAAGGAGATGAACGTCAATCGCCTGTGCTACTACGGAGACTCCGACCTCGTCGCCGGGCAAGTCGCCGGCACCTGCGATGCCGTCTCCCCCACCATGGCGGCATACCGCTAAGCAGTGGACCAGCTAGGTGGACACTTCGCATTCTACTCCGTCGAGTGGATCGACAGGCGGAAGAATGAGGAGGCCGACGCACTCTCTCGCATCGGCTTGGCTCGCCTGGCACCACCCGCCGGCGTCTTCCTCGACACCATCACCAAGACTTCCGTCTCTCCCCCAAGGGAGATCAACATCGGAATCCCGCTGCAACCAGAAGCAGCCCTGGTCGCACTAATTGCCGAGCCAAACGACCGGACCGCGCCATACGTCGCCTACCTGGAGGGAGGCACCCTGCCCGCGGACGAAACGTACTCCCGGATGATAGCATGCCGCTGCAAATCCTTCGTCATCATCAACGGCGAGCTCCACAAGCGCAGCGTGACCGGCGTGTTCCAACGTTGCGTTCAACCCACTGAAGGACGCAAAATCCTCCAAGACATTCACTCCAGCGACTGTGGCCACCACGCTGGCGCCCGCTCTCTGTCGACATTGTCCAGCGATGCGCCGGATGCCAGAAATACGCCAACCAAACCCACGTGCCGAGCTCGGCGCTCAAGACAATCCCCATCACCTGGCCATTCGCCGTATGGGGCATGGACATGGTAGGCCCCTTCAAGAAGGCCCCCTCCGGCTTCACCCACCTCCTAGTCGGAGTCGACAAATTCACAAAATGGGTGGAGGCCAAGCCAGTCCGCAAGTGCGATGGGAAGACCGCCACCAAGTTCCTCCGCGAGCTCATCTACCGCTACGGCTTCCCCAACAGCATCATCACGGACAACAGCACCAACTTCACCAAAGGAGCCATGGCCAAGTTCTGCGAGGAACACCACATTCAACTCGACCTCGTCTCAGTCGCGCACCCGGAGTCCAATGGCCAGGCGGAACACGCCAATCAGAGCATCCTCCATGGCCTGAAGCCACGGCTCCAAGTCCCACTGGAGCGCACCGCCTAGTGCTGGGTCGAGGAGCTACCCTCCATCATCTGGGCATCCGCACCTCCGTCAAAAGGTCGACAGGATTCACCCCTTCTTCATGGTGTATGGTGCCGAGGCAGTCATGCCCACTGACCTCGAGCATGATTCACCAAGGCTGGTCAACTACACGGAGGCTGCAAACGAACTCGCACGCCAAGACGGAGTCGACCAGCTCGACGAGGCACGCGACCTAGCTCGCTCCCGCACTGCCATCTACCAGCAAGGGCTCCACCGCTACCATAGCCGGTGACTAAGGACTCGCACTTTCCAGGAAGGTGACCTGGTACTACGCCTAATCCGGGACAAGAAGGGCATGCACAAGCTCTCCCCCCCCCCCTTGGGAGGGACCATTCGCCATCGGGCGAGTCCTAGGCAACAACGTCTATTACCTCACCGACGTCCGAGGAGATGGAAAACTCGACGTCAAGCGGCCATGGAATGTAAACCTCCTACGGAAGTTCTACTCCTAGAAATCCATACATGTACTCTCCACCCGCTATGAAATAAAGCAGATCGTTACCGAAAATTGTGTCTACTCACCGTGTCTTGTGCCACTCGCACTCGTAATAATAGCGTTATGCTATTCGCAGAAGTCAACCTCTGGTAAAGCGACTGACACGGCCAAGTAGTGCGGTACGAGGGCACTGGAAACTCTAGGCCTCGTAACATCCACGAAAAACGCCAAGCCGGAGCCCCATTGGAGTCGCCTAGCCCGACTGGCTCACTGAGCCAAGACAACTGCATTCGCTCCTCATAGCGACCAAGGTCCTCCGCATCCTCGGCACAGCGACCCGAACGGCCAAGTACCACGCTCGGGGACTGACACCCAGCCAAATACGAGCGACTAGGGAAAAACGCCAAGTATGAGAGCACGCCCAGGACTCGCCACACGACTGATCCTCCAGACAAAGGAAGTAGAGACGCGCTAACAAAGACGCGCTTAGTCCTCACCTACCTTGGAGATGCGACTAGAACCACCAAGTACCACGCTCGGGGACTCGGCAACCCGACCCCGTTCGCGCCTGGGAAAACGGTCAAGTACAGAGCACCCCTGGGAGTCGCCCTACGACTGGCTTTCCGAGCCATGGCAAGTCGACCTCAACTCATTAAAAGTTAACAAACATATAACAACGAGGTAAACCCCATAAAAAGGGCGGACGCGCTCGAGGACTCATTCAATCAAACTCCAAAATCATAAAACGAATGACAAAATAAGACGGTTTCCTTTATAGAAGCACAAAGTTGTTCCAAAATACAAGGAAAGTTCAATAGTTATCTTGTACTAACGCCCAAGGGCACAACACTTCTACTTCGCAAGTTTTGACGCATACGCACCACCACCCCTGTGGCTACAGATGAAGGGCACGTAAGGGTTCGACAGGTACATCGTCAGTTCGCCCGCCATTGCCGCACGGAATGGCTGCTCGACCTTGAAGTCCTGATGCTTCGGTTCAGGATCATTGGGGGCGACAACCGTCTCCTGATAGGGGATGAGGTCGCCCATCGCCCAAATGCGATCGGAGTACACCGCGGCCCGGTCCGTCAGCTTCAGCACCTCGGCAATCTCCACCGAGCCCGTTGACAAGGGGTAGCCGCTCGTGACATTATCGATGTCGAAATCCTCCGGGAAATAGGCAAGCCCAACGCTGAGCACCGTCGCTGCCCCACGCCGGAAGGCCGACCGCGTCATGAACTCGACGACCGACGGAGCCTTTTCCAGGTAGCGCCATACCTCGACAAGATCACTGGGGATCACCTCCGTGGGCGATATCTCCTGGAGATATGCTCAAAGGCAAGTCGCATCGATAAGCAGGGTGGTCACGCACTGCCGCGCGTCATACGACTGCGCTTCTTCCACGTTGTCAGTAATCCGGCCTGCAGCACATCGATAAGCAGTAAGCGACATGTCGACATCACAATACAGTTAGTACCGCTGAAAATTGGTTGAAGGAGAGTTTACCAATTAGCGGGCAGTAGAGGTCCATGATGAAACGTTGAAGAGAAGAAAGGTCATCCTGCAGCCCAGCAACGAGCGAGTCAGATAATTTCCGTTCTTCAGCGGCAGATGTAACAGCAGATTTTGCACGCCCCTCTGCTGAGCTCGCTTCCGCCCTTGCCTCCTTGAGCTCACGCTCCAGGTCATCGACTCGCTTTTCGGCCGCGCTCAAAGCGGACTGAGCCATCATCAAGTCACCCATCGGCACAAGGCCCCGGCGGACCTCCTTCACCTCGGCCGCAACCACTTGAAGCCCCCTGTTCTCTTCCTGGATAGCAACGAGCTCCTTCTCCAAGCGACACTTCGCAGCGAGCCGTTCGGTCGACTCGCGCTGCAGGCCTTGAGCATACACTACAACGTCAACAACAAACAATTCACAAGTGCCTACCCGCTGAAATTCAGCGACTAGGTACTCGGGGACTGGACAATGAAATTCCTAAGTGCCCACCTGCTGAAATTCAGCGACTAGGCACTTGGGGACTGGATGATACGAAAACATTAAGAATCCGACCACTGAAATTCAGTGGCCCGATCCTCGGGGACTGGACATACCTGGATGGCAGCACCCAGCATGCCGTGAAGCTCCATCTCGTCCACAGATGCAAGCACGACCGGAGTATGGCCACGACGCTGCTCAACCTCCACCTCTGCGACCCCAGGCATCCAGCTCGTCGGTGCCGAGGCACTCGCTACGGCCTCCTTCGCCATGAAGCGAGGAAAGGTCGCTGTAGATGCCGCTGCGCCACTCGGAGCCGGCTCGACCACATCGGGTGAGTCAACACCCTCCTTGGTCTACGAGGCCACTTCTGCCGCAGTCGGAGGATCGCTCGGAGAAACCGCCGGGTCATCGGAGACAGTGACGACGCCGTCGCCTTTCGCCCTCTTGACGCCTTCGGCGGGAGCAGCGACTTCGTCGGTCTTCCTCTTCCGCGAGGAATCTGCCAACACCTCGGTGGCGACTGGTGGAACCTTGGCCACAGAAGGATGGCCGATCTTTTTAAAACCAGTCTTGCGAAACAGTTTTATGAATAAGACTATCCGACTAAAATGAAAAACAAGAAGACGAGCAGCACTCACTTGGTGACTGGTATGAACCGCAGACCGGTGCGGATGCTAGCTGGCCTATCCAGTTCAGGCCCAAACCTCCGAGTGAGGCCCGTTTCAAGTAAATCATGTGCCCAAGACACAGATGGATTTTTCGAAGATGAAGCTGCGGCGGGAGCCTCCGCGGCAATTGTTGCGGGAGCCTCCCTTGGAGGCGAGGCTCCTGTGGTTGGAGCAGCCCCCAAACTAATGAGTGGGACGAATGGAGGTAGTAACGACGCCAGCGGCGCCTCAACCCTAGGGGCGGCAGCGCCTGTTGCCGCGGTCACGCGTGCCGCAGCATTCTCCGCCGAGCTGGTGGCGTCGGAGCTGCTCGCAGATCGGGGCAGAGATACCTACTTCGCCGGCTTCGTCATCTTCAGCGGAGCTTTCCTCTTCTTCTTCGACGGTGTGGCCTCGCGATGCGAGGTGTGCTCGGGAAGCTCGTCGTCATCATCGTGGGGCTCGAGGCTCTTGCTCACTTCGAGCTCGCGTTGGTGTTGCCCGCGAGTTTTACGGACCGTGGGGGCAGCGACCTCCACAAGCTCGTCTTCCTCGTCGCCGTCGTCATCACCCCTGTCGCTCTAGGCATTACCCTTGGCGGGCCATGACTCGCTTCCGTCCTAGACGGACGATCTCGAGTTCTCATCGTCTGCGGGTGGAAGCCACCCTTCCACCACTTGGAACAACTGCAACAAGAACAAAACGATGTTAGCACGACCGCGAATGCACCTGCTGCGACTGCGAGTGTTGATAGAATGACAACTTACCGTTGGATCTGGGCGCCTTGCAGTATAAGGGGCGACCCCGGCCTTCGCATCGAGATACACTGCCTGGGTGATCTTCTTCAGGGCCAAGGTGTAGTCGTTGAGTCTCCACTCAACGAAGCCGGACTTCGTCGGATCGTCCTTACCCGTATATTCATACATGTAGTGGTCGCGGCTGGCCAGGGGCACGAGCTGCTGCCCAAGCCAGCAGTTGTAGAGGTTGATGGTCTGGAGGCCTTTCTTCTTCAGGTCGCGGATGGTTTGCAGCATTTCATCAACAAACATCCGCTGATCCAGCGGGAGTTTGACGACCTGGAGCCGACGCGGTTCGGGCCGGTCGGCGGAGTACCTTCGAAGCGCCACCTCGTCGCCTGGAGTCGACTCGGTGACGTAGAACCAGAACTTTTTCCATTCGTTCGCCGCCTTGGCGGGCAGCATCAGGTCGAAGAACGACGCCTTCGACTTCAGCTGGAATGTTAGGCCGCCCGCGGCTAGCATCGGGCCCCTTGTCTCTTCACGGCTGATTCTCCCGTGGAACAGGTCTTGCCACAGGGGAAAGTAGGGCCTGCAGCCCAGATAGCACTCGCAGAATGCCACGAAGATGGCGAGGTGCTCGATACTGTGCGGACCCAAATCCGATGGCTGGATTCCGTAGTAGGCACAGAAACACCAGAAGAAGAGGGAAGTTGGGAAGCCCAGCCCCCGCTCCAGGTGGCTGGTGAAGCAGATGAACTCCCCCTCGCGCGGATCCGGAATCACTTCACCGTCCGCGGGGATGCGCCATCTACCGGCGCGGAGGATCCCAGCCTCCTCGAAGGATGCTAGCAGCGCCTTAGTGCATTTGGATCTGCCCCATGGCTCGGTGGAGGGGGTCATCGGTTGGAAATTCGTGGAGGTCGAGGATTTCTGGGTTGTTCTGATCGCTACATGGAATGGGGAAACAGAGATGAGCGAGATTGGAGGAAGAAAGAAGAAGCGTTTCCTCGTTCGCCTTGCATCCTCCTTATATAGCGGTTGCTACCCGCCAGTTTCGGAGGCCATTACTACGCGGTAATTACGCCGAAGTTACCGTTGGATTACCCAATGTCTAGTTTGACCGCGGTTGACGGTCCAACTTCATCTACTTGATTCGCTGCTCCCAGCGACTTGACGATTCACCGACCCGATCGCTATAACAGCGACTAAGTATTCGCCGACCCGATCGCTATAACAGCGACAAAGTACTCGCCGACCTGCTCTCTATAACAGCGACTAAGTATTCGCCGACCCGTTGGCCGAGCCACGACACAATTTGTCGCCGTTATTGCGACCGGAATGACTAGTTATTTCCCTTTTTTTTCAGGAGTCCGCCGCCGATTCGACTGGGCGTCCGCGTTGGACCCGCATACTCAGACTGCCAGCAAACACCTACGACAAATAAACGATGGCCTCGGGGACTACTGACGGGGATATGCCTACCGGGGTATACCCAGCAGGACGTTTCCTACTGGCCCAAGCCGTCAGCGAGTGGGCCTGCAGGACGGCGACTGGATGAAGACTTGGCGTGGACTCAGGCGACTGGAAGCTGAAGGCCCAGAAGCATAGCTAGGCCCAGTCAGACTAGGTCATAGAATCTCCGAATACTTAACTAATTCGGTTGTGATCTGTAAACCCTAGCAAGGTGAGTCTATATAAACCTCCCTCGGGGACGCATAGAGGGTACGTTCCATCATACACCCAAGCGACTCGCAGCCTAGCCGTCGAGCTCGCCCCATTGTACTCTCACCATAATACAATCTAGCAGGAGTAGGTCTTTACCCTCCGGGGGGCCGAACCTGGGTAAACCCTTGTGTCTCTGCCCTCATCTCGCACCGCAGATGGCAGGCCGCCCTTGCCCCATGTTCTACTACTCGCTACCGATTGTAGCATCTGCCATGCTCATTCCCACGACATTGATGGTGCCAACACGCCCAATCCCTTTCATAAGGGACAAGTGAACCACATCAATGTGAAAGAAATATATGAGGAATTTGATGCTATGGCTGGTAAGTTCGAACTCAATTCTATTCCAGCACTTGTTTTTTTTATACTGCGCATCGCATTCATTCATATCAAGAGCATTTGTTGATAGAAATGGATTTCCAACTGAAAATATTGGGTGTCCTATAAAATGAAGTTCTCCAGGTGGAGATATGATAGTAAGTCTTGGATGTCGTGATCTAGTAATAGAATTTGGAAAGCATAAGATTCCAGTTAGTTTGATAATCCTAGATTCCAAAGGATTGGATGTTATTTTGGGAATGGATTGGATGACAAAGTATGAAGGAGTACTAGATTGTGCCAACCGTACTGTCACACTCACAACCCCGGATAATAAAGGATTAGATTCAATTCTAACTTTGAATCAAAAGGGAGTAAGCTAAATTCTCTTAAGGGGGTTAGCATAGACAATGTGCTAATTGTGAGAGAATATCCGGATGTGTTTCCGGAGGAATTGCCGGGAATGCCACCAGATAGAGATGCTGAGTTTCTAATTGACTTGCTGCTAGGATCAGGACCAAAAGCAAAGAGACCTTACAAGATTTCATTTGATGAGTTGAAAGAACTCAAGTAACAACTTGGAGAACAGTTGCAGAAAGGATTTATTCAACCAAGTTCTTCATCTTGGGGAGCACCATTTTTGTTTGTAGAAAAGAAAGATAGAAGTCAAAGATTATGCATAGATTACCGATCACTCAATGAGGTGACTATCAAGAACAAGTATCCTTTTCCCAGAATCAATGATTTGTTTGATCAGTTAGAAGGAGTCTGTGTGTTCTCAAAGATTGATCTCCGATCAGGCTACTTTCAGCTAAAGATAAGGGAACAAGACATACCTAAGACTACTTTCACCACTAGGTATGGATTGTATGAGTACACCATGATGCCATTTGGTTTGACAAATGCACCAGCCTACTTTATTAATATGATGAACAAGGTGTTCATGGAATTTCTTGACAAATTTGTTGTTGTTTTCATCGAAGACATTTTGATCTACTCCAAGAGCAATGAAGAGCATGAAGAACATTTGCAGTTGATACTCGAGAAGCTTAGAGAGCATAAGATATATGCCAAATTCAGCAAGTGTGAATTCTGGTTGAATGAAGTCGGATTTCTTGGACATATTGTGTCAGGAAATGGTGTAGCAGTTGATCCCGCAAAAGTGTTAGCTGTAACTGAGTGGGAATCTCCTAAGTCAGTGAAAGATGTTCGTAGTTTCCTTGGCTTGGCAGGATACTATAGAAGATTCATTGAGAATTTCTCAAAGGTAGCTAAGCCAATGACGGAGTCACTTAAGAAAGACAAGAAATTTGATTGGACTGAGGGATGTGAACTCAGTTTCCAAGAGTTGAAGAAGACACTAGTGACAACACCAGTCTTATGTCTGCCAGATTTGGAGAAGGATTTCCAAGTTTTGATGCAAGAATGGAAAGTTGTGGCTTATGCCTAGAGACAACTCAAAACTCATGGAGTGAATTATCCTACTCATGATTTAGAGTTAGCCTCTGTTGTCCATGCACTCAAAACATGGAGACATTATCTTTTGGGAAAGAGATGTGAAGTGTTCACATATCACAAAAGTTTGAAGTATATATTCACTCAGAAAGAAATCAACATGAGACAAAGAAGATGGCTAGAACTCATCAAGGACAATGATTTGAGTTTGCAATATGTAACATCCTAGCATTTAGGACCTAACGAAGGGTAGATTTAGGAATATGAATTTTTGCATGCATTCATTTGTGAAAATGTGGGTAAAATTTTCGCCAAATAAAAAAAACCTAAGTGATCAATGTTTCTTTCATACTTTGAGATTAGGTTTAGTCTTAAGGTGTGATTGTTATAAACTTTGAGATGATCTTAAGGAGTTATGTGATTAAAATGAATTTGAATTTTAAACTTGAGTGTTTGAATTATGATTTAAATGATTTTGGATATAAGATTTGAATCTTAAATCAATTAAGAGATAAGTAGTATAACATCCATCTTATCCAAAAACAAGATTGAATATGAAATTCATTTCATATGATTAATACATAAACAAGTTACAAAGAATGTAACATTCTGAAGCCATTTCCAAATTTTAGAATTTACAACAGAATAAAGAATAAGAATATTCTTTATTAAATAATAATATAATCTTTATTACAATTAAATAAAATAAAGATTACAAGAATAATAAAAGAAAAATTACAAAAGAATAAGCAAAATACATTTGAATATGTACTAACTATCCTATATCTAAATCTACACTAAATCTTCATCTTTATATTTGTACCTGCAAAGAAAAGATTAAATAGAAACAAAATAAGATTAGTGTTAGTATATATTTCTCTCAGATTTGTTAGTGAAATGCACTTTACAAATTCATCATTGAGAAATGTTATAAAGGGGCAAGTTTCACCAATATGAAAGATTTCTTCTTTCATAAATACAAAGCCAGAAGTCAAATGACAGCCAAGAAGGATCAATTCACCAGCCAGGTGAAAGTAAGATGGTAATAGTAAGTTCAAAATTTCTGAACCTATCCACAAGTGCATAGCAGGCACACAAGTTGGACACACACCAGCATGCAAATGGTGTGCTGTCGAACTCACAAGCAGAGCCAAATCCCACAAAACCACAGCATAACCGTGGAGGAGAACATCAGTGCATCTTTCCACTACACATCACACAAGAACAACCAGTGTAGACAGCAGCCAAATCAAGAACAGCTGCCAAACCAAACCACCTAGATCAACCCAAACATCACCAGGATGGTGACATAAGGAGGGAGATGGATCTGGTGGACAGCAAGGTCAATCCCAGGAGCTAGGAGGAGCAGGCAAGCTCAAGAGCAAGATCAGGAGCCCAGCAAAAGCAGATCAAGATCAAGATCATCATCAATCTACTACACCATCATCAGATTTTGTGGTGAGCCTTATAAAACCATCACATGATTTCATCTAAACAAAAGCATGTGTTGCTTTATGAAATGATCTCTCAATAATCACCCAAGAGAGGTGAATCTATCCTAGAGATTTCAAGTATAAAGATAAGAAATCAAACTTAGCCAAAAGCACTAAACCCTCACACCAGCATCACAGAGTTTAGTATTAATTTTTGCAACTTAGATCATTTTTCATTTGATCTTATCAGATCAGGGCACATCTCTCAAAGAGAGTAGCACCTCTAATCCTATAAGTTTCAAACAAACTATTTTCTCAGCTAACTAGGAATTAAATCCTAGAGCCTCAGACCAACATCATAGGCAGGAGGGTTAAGAGAAGCTCTTATTCTATCTTGCCAGTATCAATCACAAGTATTGACAAAGCTAAGCCCAGAAATAAAAACCCAATCACTTGTGTGCCAGATTACAATGGTATCACAAGGACAAGTTCTTAATGAGCTAAAACAATCTTTGCTTAGTTCCCACAGATAAAAGGAACAAACCAATACATATCATCTTCCTGAAGCCAAGTGCCAGGAATCAATATCATATTCATCTATACATCCACAGAAAATCATTACATGTTATGATTATATTCAGTATGTACAATCTTATACAAGCTTACCATTATAATTACAGTAAGCAACTACTGAGAGAAACTAATGTCAGTATGAGCATTCTGACAGTAGAGAAAGTTCTCGGATCAACAACATTTCCAATCAGTAATTGTAGGGTTCGCAGCATAGAAAACAAAAAAATTCCTACGATGGGAACTATGTACCAAGATCTATATACTAGATACAAACAACGGGCGGATGTATATCCGTAGAGAACATACCCTTGAAGACCGACAAAGCTTAACAAGTTCAACTCGTGGTTGATGTAGACGATCTCTTGTCGATCTCAAGATCGAGAGGAAGTCCTAGCGCCGCAAAGCAGCAGCGCATCCGTGCTCGCACACACGTACAAGACACCGGGCAACCTCCGCCTCCTTGCTCCAGCGATGCAGCGGAAGCACAACCCTTTCTTTCCGAATAGCCACCGGGAACATGTATCTCGCTAGTCCGAGACCATGGGGGATAAATTCTAGAGGGGGAGAGAGATCCTTCACGAGGAGGTGTGAGAGACAAGTGAGGAGGGGGGCTCCTTTTATAAGAGGAGGGGGCACCCAAGGGGGTGGCCGCCGGCCATGGGGCTGCCCCCTCACCTCCTTCATTCATGTGGGTGGACACTCCACTCACAAAAGTCCTTTAAATTCCCTCCACTCAAAAGTCCACTCAAATTCCCATTAAATTTCCACCAAACTTAATGCAAACTCTCATTAAATAAAACTCTTTTATTTTATTCAGAATTTTGTCAATTACTTTAATGACAAACATTCACAAATAACCCCTTGCTAGAATTCCATTTCACATGCATAACCACTTTATGCAATTTCACCCGAAAACCTGTTTCGGTATCTAGTGAAATAAATTCCTGCGCTTGTTTATTCTTTCGGCATGAAACATTTGCTCCAACTGGATGCCAGTGTCCCTTAAGTGTGTCACCCTACGGTTCGTGAATAATTCGTACATGATCGAGACCCTTCTCCGATCAATAATCAGTAGCGGGACCTGGAGATCCATACTGACTCCCACACATTCAACAATGACTTTTCCTGTGATCGTCAGAACCTTTTATGCTTGTATCTTAATCCCTTTGTTTCACGATATATTACATGTCCGAGATTCGATCATCGGTATCTCCATACATAGTTTGATCTCGTTACTAACATGCACTCTTTTCTCGTTCCCGTGATATAACATTCTAGTGATCAAATCACTTGCTTGCAAGCTAACCAATGTGATATCACCGAGAGGGCCCAGAGCATATCTATCCGTCATCGGGATGAACAAATTCCACTCTTGATCCATGATTCTCAACATAACACTTTAGTAGCTTTGAAGCCATCTTTATAATCACCCAGTTATAGAGTGACATTTGATGTCAACAAGAAACTCTTCCGGTGTTAGTGATTGGCATGATCTCATGGTCTAAGGATTAGGACTACTTCGTAGTTTGTTTATAGCAATATAAACTCAATGACTTTGATCGTAATGCTATACTTCGGATGAATGTTCATCACACCATTACACTAATGTTGTGATCTCGTTATTAACAACATCCAATGTCTATGATCAGGAAACCGTGATCATCTTGTTAATCAACGAACTAGTTTATGTGAGAGGCATAACTAGGAACTTTCTGTTTGTTTATTAAACACACATGTATTAATGTTTCCGTATTAATACAATTATAGCATGCAAAATAACCATCTATCATATACTTGGAATACACATAATAAACATTTTATTATTGCCTCTCAGGGCATATTCCCTTCAGAGTTTTGTAATCCTTACTTTATGGATGATGTAATGATATTGGTCGGTTATGCTCACTGATCATGGGAATGTGAATTGTATGCATAACGGGTATTCTCGGACCATAAATCCAGGGTATGCATAACGGGTATTCACCAAGGAGAACACAGAGACCGAAGGGCGACCGGAGGGGAGCCACAGGGTGGCCACACACCCCCATGCATGGGCCCACCCTAGGGCGTGCATGGGCAGGGTGTAGGGCCCCTGGCTGCCCTACTGCCTTGCCTCTTCGCCTATATAAATCCCCCGATGCCAAAACACTAAGTACCCGATGAGATCTCCACGAAACAGTCTGTAGCTGCCACCACCATCGTCCCTAGATCGGGGGATCTGAAGCTCTTCTCGGCACCCTGCCGGAGGGGAGAGATCATCCCGGAGGCCTTCTTCATCACCATGCCAGCCTCCGGTATGATGCGTGAGTAGTTCACCCTTGGACTATGGGTCCATACAGTAGCTAGATGGTTGTTTCTCCTCCTTTGTGCTATCATGTTTAGATCTTGTGAGATCCGTTCATGATCAAGATCATCTATTTATAATCATGCATGTTGTGTTTGTGGGGATCCGATGGATATTGAGATTACTATGTCAGATTTATTATTGATTCTATCATGTCTTATGATTATTGATTCTATCATGTCTATGTTGTTTGAGATCTTGCATGCTCTCTGTTTCTAGTAGCTATCTTGGCCAAGTAGATGCTATTGACTCCAAGAGGGAGTATTTATGTAACAACCCTAGTTTTATTAAATATTAATTAGGGTTTGATTTGTGCATAGCATGAGCATCATCTTAAAATGCATGCAAGAAAAATAAACTAAAAACCCTAAACCCTATGTTCCCCTCTCTATTTGAAAACATTCAAATGGGTTCGAAATATTTGAAAAATTACCAAAACACAGTGGAGCCAAATGGTTATAAAGGGTTTCCATTGTATTTTAAATATTTGCAAAAGTTTTTGTATTTTGAAATTATTCAAAACAGAATTACAATGGAATTTACAAAGAGAAATTGAAAAAAGCAAATAGAAAAATACCTGGGTAGAAAAAAAGGGTTTCTATCCTAATCAGGCCGCAGCCCTCTTTCCCTCCCTCTGGCTTGGCCCAACCGGGAACCCAACCAAGCCCACCTGGCCCAATTCCCTGGCCCGATACCCCTTCGCGTTTCTTTTCCTTTTCTTCAACCTCTAGCCAGAAGGACATTGAGCAGAAGCTGCTGCATGTCTTCGTCGTCGCCGTTCAGCCATGCCAGGATCCCCGCCGGAGCCACGATGCGCCCTACCGCCTCCCCGGGCATCTATAAGATCCCTCGCACCTTCGGACGAACCCTAGATCCCCTCTTATCCCCAATTTCTCTCCGACCGAAGAAACCTAGCCCAGACATCGCTAGCGCCCCGCAGTTTCCGACCACCCCTCATCGTTCTGAGGCCACCGTCGTGACCGCCGTGGACTCCTCGTTCACCTCGTACAACCAGGCAAGCCGGAGAAGCCCTAGGCGACGCAATTGAAAGCTACCTCCCGCGCTCCGGCCGCCGTGCGTGCCACTGATTCCGGCCTCCCCGTGCCCTTCCGAGCCCTCCGTCACGTTCCTGGTGAGCGCAGGTGCTCCAGCACCTCTGAATCGTCTTCCTTCCTCTCTGTATCTGTCTCCCGTCATCCATCCGAGGCCGCCGCCGCAGCAGCTCGTCGTCGGCTGCCCTTCGATGACCAAAACCGGGCGGCGCAGCCACCATCTGCCTCCCCTTGCTCTCCTTGTTCCCACGCGCGCCTCGGCGTTATCATGCGCGCTCGGAATCACCGTGGCCACGCTCGATCTGCAGCAGGGCCATGCTGATGTCAGGGTGACATCAGCATGATGCCAGAAAAATGAGACCTACCTATTTAAGCTATCATAATGCATTGATAAGAAACTTTAATGCCAAGTATAATTAGAAGAACAAAATGAACCCCACAGGTGATTCCGAGGATCCCCTATTTTAGGGTTTGTACCTCTCGGACCCTGTTTATAATGGTCGCGCATGTTTAGAGTTACCATTCAACAACTTTTAACTTGTCATATCATCATCCTTGGTTGAGCATTGCATCAATGCCATGTGTTGATTGTTTCCCTTCCTTTCTGGTGTTTGGTTCTTTCCGGTAGAGTATGATATCGAGATCGAGATTGAAGACCGAAATCAACACAGTCGAAGCTCAAAGACCAATACTTGACCAACTGTAATCAAGTCAAGTACAAGGCTCCCGAAGATCTGCTTATCTGCTATCAACTGGCAAAGTCAAGCATAACCCCACCATGATATAATCCTATGATTTCGAAAGCATTTCAATTCTTGCCATGATGCATATGATTCTACTGTGGTCTTTTATAGATAGATAGAGTATCCTATCTATTGCATACTCCCTTTGAGCTTATATTACCTGATCCACTGCTCCTCGCATAACTAGTTTTGGCTTGTATGCACTGCTAGAGCTTATATCTGTGTCCTGCTTAGCCATGCATAGCTGTTGATTCTGGTCCATCCAGATGATGTATCAGATGCAGATAATCTAGTATGACAGGTGAACGTGGTAAGATGAGATCAGTGATATGAGATTCAACATGCTAAGGCTTGTATGGGAGGCCACGGTGGGATGTGGTTTTTCTAGTCCCATGCTCGCCACCCTTAGGACCCTGCGTTTGTTGCCTCTTGAACCAAGACGAGCGTACAACCACACGGGGTAAATGGGGACCCCATGATTGACTAACTTGCCTATTAGATTCCATGAGTCACATAGTTCGGGCGTTCCATTCGACATACACAATGAAAACGTTTTCGAAAGAAGGGGGTGAAGGAGGTGCATTCATACAGGTAGGGAAGCGTGGACCGGGTTGCTTGGGGTTGATGGCGCCCCTGGTAAACCAACCTCGCCTCACATCTTTAAGTACCGACTTCGGGATTTGACCCGTTACGGCGGAACAACACTTATTGCGTGACTCATGGTCTCGGCGAAAGCAAGGTAAAGGTCGTGTCCAACCACACCCTCTGCCGGCCTTCCAATGAAGAGGGCTAATGATCTGGCATTAAGAGTCGGTTGGTACGTGTGGGTAAAGTTGTACACCCCTGCAGGGTAATAATCTTTTGGAAAGCCATGTCCACGGTTATGGACGACTTGGGAACGAATGGGAGATCATAGAGAACTTGAACCTAATCGTAAAACTTGGCAACTAATGTTTGTTAAGAATGCTTCCTCATGGGTACGAGGGGGTGATCCTGGTTCAGGAGATGATGATGATTTGGTGGATATCAAAATATTATGATCAATGTTTCAGAGATGTCTCTCTCTTATCCACTTTTATAATACTCTGATAGACGAGATTCTTCTCCCTCTCTTGTTTTATAAAGAAAGATGGCTTTATGCAAAACAACTCCACCAGCCATAAGTCTTGCGGAGTACACCCTATAGTCACCCTTGCTTTGTTGATACTTTTGTATCAGAGTAAGTGTTCCCTGAAGATCAGTTTGGTACTACATCGACATCGACGAGTAGCTTGGGGTTCCTGGCCAGCAGCCTGGAATCTATGGGCTGGGACTTCATCGTTATGCTTCAGGCCTCTTAGGCCATTTGTTAAGTTTGCTATACTTAATAGCATAATTTGCCTTCCGTTGTTTGATGTTTGTGGTCAGTGACCTTTGCTTGTAATAATTTGGTTCTCTGCTCAGTCATGATCTTCCTGTAATAAATTTTGTGTCGTAGGGTCACTGCCGTGTTACCAATTCTTCACTGGATATTCTCGAGCTCAAGGTTAACCTTATTTCTGACGGAGGTCTGGGATTTGTTTAGCCTGATCCCGGGGGTGTCACAGTTTTTGGTATCAAAGCCGTACCGACCGTAGGAAAACCTTGCTATTGGTCTATGTTGAATCTAGTGTTTGTGAAAACTATGTTAAAAATGAAAATTATTTGAGAAAACTCTATATGCTTCTTTTACTCCTTATCCAGTTTCGCTCTAACTCTAGGTTATCTTATCTGGTGTTGACTTTGGAAAAGTTTTGATATCTCTTCTAGTCTTTCAAAGTTTAGGTGCCTTCTAGGCATGACGTTTCTTAACTAGTTGACCTAGTGTTGAGTTCTCTAGAGTTGTGTGTGTTGTGTATCCCTTATTCCCTTTGCTCTTGTTCATCTGAGAGATTCCTTTCCATCATGATCTCTCTATCTTTTGGAGCCACAATATTATATTGTTCGATCTTCAGTGTTCTATTATAGGCTTCGAGGTTTCCTTTCGCCTCGTGTGCCTCCTTTTTGTCACTTGGGTACTTTAGAATTCTTATCTTCTTTTGGAAGCTACTGCGTGATTACTATCTTGCAGTGTACATTGTGTCACTCAAGTAGTAGTTACTTCTTTCTTTGGGTTTTAACCCTTGGACTTGAACCTAAGATCCCCGATTGTGCTGGATTCTGGTGTTGAGAATCTTGTACATGAAGCTGACCTTTAACCCAAGATCCATTCATTTGACCCCTATTGTTAGTGTTCACACATTGCCTCAGGATGGCTGGTACTACAATTCTAGCCTTCAAGCATGTGGTTCTTGTCGCGATTGAGTTGTGACAATTAAGGACTTCCCCTACCACTAGGTATGGCAGATGTTCTTTAGTGGAACCAGATAGATCACGACAAGAGTACTCCCTGAGAGTCTCGCATCTATATTCGTGACTCTGCCACACCTTATCTCTTCTATGCATTGGTTTTCAGGAGATTGTTGACTTATGCATCCACATCTTGGGATTCTATCCTGAGCATGTTCTTTTCCACTTGTTGTTTTCCGACATTTGCCTACTAGTTGGTAGCCAAGTAGTAAATGTGCATTGGTGTCTTCCGATGCAAGATGCTCTTGTGGTCCGTCCAGACAGACCATTTCGGAATGTCTAGGAGAAACAAACTCTAGTACCTCATCATTTCTAGGACCAGGTCAAAGTGTTGTAATCCGCAGATCAAGAGGCATTGATTGCCTTCCATCTGTTCTATCTTGAAGTATCACACCCTTTTATACTAAGAGGTCTTGCTGATTTCCATGACCCCTTAATGAAGTGATACTCTTACACATAATTACCCGCCCTTACTCGAGCTTTCTCGCTCGTGAATGATGCGTGTGCGTAATAATGTGGCCATATGAGATTCTTAGCAATTATTATTATTTTGAACTCCAAGGACATTTGAGTCATTCTTAGCATGGTTGGTTAACCCTTTCACTAAGCAAAGGATGATTTTGCTACCAAGTATGTTATTTTGGTACACTCTCTTCGGTCAAAGAGTTAGGCATGTGCTGAACCTCTGAGACTATGTCCTCTTGCCTTACCAAGCAAGTCTCCTCTGGAACTAAGTGACATACCGGTGGTTCGTGATATTCTAGTTGTCTACTAGAAGTATCGCCATGTTGCCACATGACTGTGTTGTAAAGTACTTGAGAAAGCCAGTTCCCTAAACTGCTCTTTTCTCCAAGGATATGTATTGGATACCCCTGAACTAGTTGGTTGAGGTTAAACAAAAACTTGAAGAGTTGTAAGACAAAAGTTCTATCCGACTCAGTTCTTTCTTAAAGGGATGTCTAGTTTTGTTCGTGTTGAAGAAAGATAGTATTTCCTTCGTGGACATGTTATCTTCCCCTATCTTTGATTTGATTTTGGTTATTGTCAAATCGAACTCAGTTCCAAGGACTATCTTGATAATGTTTATTCCTTTGATGTTTCACTAGGATACATTTTTATGTCCATTGTTCTGACCAGTATTTTTGTCTTGTTCAAGCAACATGTGAGTCCATCTTTTTGGAGTGTCTTGATAAGTTTGTTGTTGAGCCCATCGATGAAATCCTCATCTTCTCCATAATAGATTTCCGTCATATGGAACATTTGGCATCAATGTTGGAAACTTTCGAGAACCATCTTCGAGTCATCTCGAAGTATGTTTTCTGGATGTTCGAAGTGATCTTCTCTAGTTCACGTGCAAACATTGAAAGATGTCGCCGTGGATTCGAGTAGAGTTAGATCCGTTCCCTAAGGACACAAGTGTGTATTGTTGTTAGCACCTCATGTGTGTGAAGTTGTCTCTTGACAAGTTGTAAATACATGGGTCTAGCAATTTAGCTCAGTTTTTTGGAGCTTTACACTATAGTCCCTGTCTTGAGAATCTAGTAACTTTACCTTTGTGTAAATGTTGCAACCTTTCTATTCGGACATGTTGAGTCCGAAGTATCATTTCACTTAACCAAAGCTGAATCTCGAGCAGCAATGATGGTTGGTACTCCTCAAGGTTTTGACATAGGTCTGTTTGTAAATCTGGCAAGATTAATGTAATGGTTGACATAAGCTTAGTCGCAAAGACCTCTTGTCATATTCTATTGAATCAGCAATAACAACCACTCTTCATGAGGCTTCTTCGATAATTAATTATAGGAGTTGTCCTTATGGTTTCCTTGTATCCGAAGTCCGACCTTTACTTGGTGTCTGATTTCTCGAACATCAAGGAGAACATTTAAAGTAGTGTTGCTAAATGTCTCTCGGTCAATCCTCCAGACCCTTTATGTTGGCAAGCGTCTTGTTGTGCCAAGTAATTGAAGCCTGAGAAAGAAGTTTCTTTCTTCTCGTGTCATCAGGAATCTTCTTAACTATTCAGCTGGTGGTGTAAAGTGATATCGACATCTTTGGCAAAGATTTTGATCGTCCTGGATGAATAAAGAATTCCTTCATCTTCCTAACCATGTTCGAAGAGTGACCATGATTTTGATAATAAATAGTTTCTCTTGTTACATGTTCCTTGTGACTCTTATGAGTACTCTCCACCAAAACACCTTTCCGTCTTGGCCTTGTGTTGAATGAAAGAGTGACCCTTCTATGTCCAAAGTAGTTCAACAGCTTGGTTTTGTTGATATCTATCTCTTCCACCTATAAAGCTCTATTAAGTTAGTAGAGGTTTACTTCCCAAAGTCTGTGTTCCTTTTCCATCTGTTGGAAGTCTCCTTTCCTTAGAAGTTGAACTCTTCTGCAAGCTCCATGGTCTCAATCCTTATGAAGACCAGTTATCTGTCACCTTGAAACCATCTCCTTTTGTTTCCTCTGTTACCTTGGAGTGTTTCATGTTGTTGGCTTTAGAGATGTTCGTGAAACATCTATCCATGAGTTGATCATGAGATACTTAGTTTGTGGTTCCGTGTCATTCCCTCTCTTGCTTAGTGTGAGCAGCCACCTCGAAGATTACAAAGCGCTTCATCCACTCGTCATGGTGGCATGGATCAACCTCTTCGAGAAGATCGTCGAAGTTTAGTGTAACCCTGTTCCTTCTATCTTCCTACCTAGGAATCTCGGGTCGAGATTCTTTTAAGGGGGATAGAATTGTAACAACCCTAGTTTCATTAAATATTAATTAGGGTTTGATTTTTTCATAGCATGAGCATCATCTTAAAATGCATGCAAGAAAAAGAAACTAAAAACCCTAAACCCTATGTTCCCCTCTCTATTTGAAAACATTCAAATGGGTTCGAAATATTTGAAAATTTACCAAAACACAGTGGAGCCAAATGGTTATAAAGGGTTTCCATTGTATTTTAAATATTTGCAAAAGTTTTTGTATTTTGAAATTATTCAAAACAGAATTACAATGGAATTTACAAAGAGAAATTGAAAAAAGCAAATAGAAAAATACCTGGGTAGAAAAAAGGGTTTCTATCCTAATCAGGCCGCAGCCCTCTTTCCCTCCCTCTGGCTTGGCCCAACCGGGAACCCAACCAAGCCCACCTGGCCCAATTCCCTGGCCTGATACCCCTTTGCGTTTCTTTTCCTTTTCTTCAACCTCCAGCCAGAAGGACATCAAGCAAAAGCTGTTGCGTGTCTTTGTCGTCGCCGTTCAGCCACGCCAGGATCCCCGCCGGCGCCACGATGGGCGCTACCGCCTCCTTGAGCATCTATAAGATCCCTCCCGCCGAAGAACCCTAGCCCAGACATCGCCGGTGCCCCGCAGTTTCTGACCACCCCTCGTCATTCTGAGGCCACCGTCGTGACCGTCGTGGACTCCTCGTTCACCTCGTACAACCACGCAAGCCAGAGAAGCCCCAGGCGCCACAATTGAAAGCTCCCACCCGCGCTCCGGCCGCCATGCGTGCCACTCATTCCGGCCTCCCCGTGCCCTTCCGAGCCCTCCGTCGCCTTCTTGGTGAGCCGCGGGTGCTCCAACACCTCCCAATCGTCTTCCTTCCTCTCTGTATTTCTCTCCCGTCGTCCATCCAAGGCCACTGCCGCAGCAGCTCGTCGTCGGCTACCCTCCGGTGACCAAAACCGGTCGGCGTAGCCACCATCTGCCTCCCCTTGCTCTCCTTGTTCCCACGCGCGCCTCAGCGTTGTCAAGCGCGCTCAGAATTGCCGTGGCCGCGCTCGATCTGCAGCAGGGCTATGCTGATGTCACGGTGACATCAGCATGATGTCATAATTCTTTTAATATTTTGAATAAATGTTATATGTAATCGTTTTTCTGTAATTAATAAATGCTGACGTGTGGGCCCCTGTTATAAGTGAGATAAACATTATCAGAAATGTTTCTGATTAAATAAAATGCTAAAAGTAATTCCAAATTGTAATTATTTTATAATATTCCAAAAATGATTTAAAATGAATTAAAATTGGTAAAAATCATAACTAATTCATTTTAAATCAGAAAAATACAAATAATATATCAACATGTTCAGAAAAATGAGACCTACCTATTTAAGCTATCATAATGCATTGAAAAGAAAATTTCATGGCAAGTATAATTAGAAGAAAAAAATGAACCCCACAGATGATTCCGAGGATCCCGCTATTTGGGTTTGTACCTCTCGGCCCCTGTTTAAAATGGTCGAGCATGTTTAGGGTTACCATTCAACAACATTTAACTTGTCATATCATCATCCTTGATTGAGCATTGCATCAATGCCATGTGTTGATTGTTTCCCTTCCTTTCCGGTGTTTGGTTCTTTCCGGTAGAGTATGACATCGAGATCGATATTGAAGACCGAGATCAACACCGTTGAAGCTCGAAGACCAATACTTGACCAACTATAATCAAGTCAAGTACAAGGCTCCCGAAGATCTGCTTATCTGCTATCAACTGGCAAAGGCAAGCATAGCCCCACCATGATATAATCCTATGATTTTGAAAGCATTTCAATTCTTGCCATGATGCATACAATTCTACTATGGTCTTTTATCGATAGATAGAGTATCCTATCTATTGCATACTCCCTTTGAGCTTATATTACCTGATCTACTACTCCTCGCATAACTAGTTTTGGCTTGTGTGCACTACTAGAGCTTATATCTGTGTCCTGCTTAGCCATGCATAGCTGTTGAGTCTGGTCCATCCATATGATGTATCCGATGCAGATAATCTAGTATGACAGGTGAACATGGTAAGATGAGATCATTGATATGGGATTAAACATGCTAAGGCTTGTATGGGAGGCCACGCTGGGATGTGGTTTTTCTAGTTGCATGCTCGCCA
Source organism: Avena sativa (assembly GCA_916181665.1). Lineage (NCBI taxonomy): Eukaryota > Viridiplantae > Streptophyta > Magnoliopsida > Poales > Poaceae > Avena > Avena sativa. The sequence goes on along the minus strand of OV702294.1, from coordinate 267,474,205 downwards.
CCCTAAGGACCCTGGGTTCTTGCCTCTTGAACCAAGACGAGCGTACAACCATACGGGGTAAATGGGGACCCCATGATTGACTAACTTGCCTAGTAGATTCCAAGAGTCACATAGTTCAGGCGTTCCATTCGATATACGCATTGAAATTTTTTCGAAAGAAGGAGGTGCATTCATACAGGTAGCGAAGCGTGGACCGGGTTGCTTGGGGTTGATGGCGCCCCTAGTAGACCAACCTAGCCTCAGATATTTAAGTACCGACTTTGGGATTTGACCCGTTACGGTGGAACAATACTTATTGCGTGACTCATGGTCTCGGCGAAAGCAAGGTAAAGGTCGTGTCCAACCACACCCTATGTCGGCCTTCCAAGGAAGAGGGCTAATGATCTGGCATTAAGAGTCGGTTGATACGTGTGGGTAAAGTTGTACACCCCTGCAGGGTAATAATCTTTTGGAAAGCCGTGTCCACGGTTATGGACGACTTGGGAACGGATGGGAGATCATAGAGAACTTGAACCTAATCATATAACTTGGCAACTAATGTTTGTTAAGAATGCTTCCTCATGGGTACGAGGGGGTGATCCTGGTTCAGGAGATGATGATGATTCGGTGGATATCAAAAGATGATGATCAATGTTTCAGAGATGTCGCTCTCTTATCCCCTTTTAAAATACTCTGATAGACGAGATTCTTCTCCCTCTCTTGTTTTATAAAGAAATATGGCTTTATGCAAAACAACTCCACCAGCCATAAGTCTTGCAGAGTACACCTTGTACTCACCCTTGCTTTGTTGATACTTTTGTAGCAGAGTAAGTGTTCCCTGAAGATCAGTTTGGTACTACATCGACATCGACGAGTAGCTTGGGGTTCCCGGCCGGTAGCCTGGAATCTTTGGGCTGGGACATCATCGTTATGCTTTAGGCCTCTTAGGACATTTGTTAAGTTTGCTATACTTAATAGCATAATTTGCCTTCCGTTGTTTGATGTTTGTGGTCAGTGAACTTTGCTTGTAATAATTTGGTTCTCTGCTCAGTTATGAGCTTGCTGTAATAAATTTTGTGTCATAGGGTCACTGCCGTGTTACCGATTCTTCACTGGATATTCTCGAGCTCAAGGTTAAACTTATTTCTGACGGAGGTCTGGGATTTGTTTAGCCCTGATCCCGTGGATGTCACAATTTATGCTCGATAGTGGGTTCATGCCTCTATTGAATCTGGGGAAGTGACAGAAATCTCTAAAGTTGTAGATGTGTTGTTGCTACTAGGGAGAAAACAATAATCTTTTGTTCATGGAACAATTGTACTTCATACACATTGCTTAATGCAGTTATCCGTTGCTTGCAACTTAATATTGGAGGGGGTTCGGATGATAACCTGAAGGTGGATTACTAGTCATAGATGCAGTTGGATGGCGGTCTATGTATATTGTTGTAATGCCCAATCAAATCTCATAGGGTCATGAATGTCTAGTATTGCATTATTATGCCTTGCTTAGTCCTATTAATTGCCTTGTTGTAATTTGTTACCCAGCATGTTATGTTATTTATCTTAAGGAGAACACCTCTAGTGAACTGTGGACCCCGGTCCAAATCTTCCATTGATACATTGATACATTGATACATCATCCACTGTTACTGTTTACTTTCTACAAGCAATCATTATCTTCCACACCATATGTTTAATCCTTTGTTTTCAGCAAACCGGTGAGATTGAAAACCTCACTGTACGTTGGGGCAAAGTCTTAAGTTTGTGTTGTGCAGGTTCGAAGTTGTTAGCAACACATTGGAGTTGTTTCCTTCCTCCTACTAGTTCGATAACCTTGGTTTTATAACTGAGGGAAGACTTACTGCTGTGCTCATCATACCTTCCTCTTGGGGTTTCCCAACGAAGCTCTACAGTGATCTGAGCCGCATCAGCCTTTTACTTTTATGGTCTTTTATAGTTTCTGCATTTGTGGAGCCCATTCCGATATCATAAAAAGTGTACAACTTGTGAGAATTTTTATTGTTCATCATCGACCTAATACAAGACGGGTAAATACAAAGCACGATATTGTACCATAATCAACCTGGCTAGCGCAGGTATGGTACCGCCTATTGCTATGTGTGGACGGCATCAACTAAAAGCCTACAAGGACTATACGATTAATCTAGATATTAAATCAAATGCAAACTACTTACAATTATTACATATTATCAACTCAAGGGAAAGCATTTTAGTTGACAATCGAGATGATAGCAGTCCTCAATTTGCTTTCTCCATCTATCACCTACATCTCCCTTTTGAGTGTGATATATACATTCGAAAACAACCTTGAGACATGATCTTGCAGCCCCCTCTTTGGTGGCGATAGAAATAATTGCAGTCTGAAACTAAGTAATAAAAAGTTAATACATCAAACAAGGCAAACTACTCATTTAACTGATACGATGGGAGCTATGAACTGGAGTTTACCACTGGTCAGTGGTTCAAATATACTGACCATCACGTCAATCAAACAGGACAAGAAAGCATTAAATAAGTGTTCCTACCGTGAAACGAGAAATATAATAACGTGTGTGTCTTGGAATTTCAGTAAATATAAACTAGCCAGGTCATTTCAACAAATATATATAGAATAATAAACCATACAATGGCATGCATTTACTGTCGTAGCTAAGAATGAACGAGACATAAATTATAATGGCATAATGCGAGAACTTGTAGAGAAGGAATGCAAACCACAAATGAACTATACATTAGAGGATAGTTATGTCATTACTTAGGACAAACCAGAACCAGATACAAAATATAATGGCGTCGCTTGTGAACCTGTAGAACGGGACACGCAAGCATTAGACAAGTGTGCCTACAATGAAATTATCAATCAAACAAAGTGTATCTTAGAATTTCAGCAAATATAAACTAGCCAGATCATTTCGACAAATATATATGAAAGCATTTGTAGATCCTGAAAAGCAAGAGACGTTGATTGAATTAGAATTTGCGGTGAGCTACACAGTGGCATGCAGTTACTGTAGAACCTAAGTGTCACATCCCAAAATTCTCCTAATTTTTGGAATGTGAAATAAATAAAATAAGATTGATTGATTCATTGACTTTGTTGAAAATTCTCAAAGATTAGAAACTTTTTGAATAGAAAATCCTCTCAGCCTTTATTTCAAAACATTATATTCTTTTCTTATGACCTATAGGAAAAAGGGCATAGATTGATTATGGATTATAGAATTTGCGTGCAAGATTTCAAAAATCAAACACATGTTGCATGCATAAGAACCATTGCACTTAAAACCTAAGAAAGAATTATATCATCCAATATCCTAAATGGGATTTCCCAATTCTTAAGTACAATATTATCTATGGCTTTTGTCCATACTGTAGTTGAGAAAAAGTATTACTAAATAACAAAGAATAATTCTAAAAGACCGTAGAAAGAACTTTGAACCAATTTAAAATTCAAACATAAAAGTTATGAATTATAAAATAGGGAAATAAAGAAAATAGAATAATTACCCTATAGGCCAGTTCATTGTTTATTTGTTGAACTTTTTGAAATTGACAATAAACACTATAATAAATATACTATATTGTAAAAGGTGATTTTACAAAAAAATAGGAAGTAATTTCATCTGAATTGGAGCCTCAAATCAAAAGTTATGGATTAAATAGAGAAAACATAAATTAAAAAAAAAAAAGAGAAAAATAGAGACTAATCCTAACTGAGCCATGCGGCCGAGCCGGCCCAGCCCGTCTACCCTTCTCCCTCTCTTCTCTCCCGCGCCAGCAGCGCGCAAGCCAGCCGTATCCCATTAGCCGGCCCAAATGGCGATAGCACCAGCAGCCCACGACCCCCTAGTAGTTTTTTTCTTTCCCATGGAGCCCACACGCTAGCCTCCACCGCGCCACTGACAGGTGGGGCCCTTGTCGCCATCCTATTCCTCCTGACGTGCACGGCACGAACTGCCGCCGCCAATTCGGTTGGCTTCATCTTGCATCCAAGCCTCTCCTCCCCCGCATCATACTCCCTCCTCATATATACCCTGTCCTCCACCTCGTCTTGCTTTTTCATGGTTTAGTCAAACCCTATCGCTGCCTGAAGCTTCGATATCTTGAAGCCGTTGCCGCCGCCTCACTGAGATCGAAATCAAGGCTTCAGAGCACCCCCAATTCCCCTAACCCCTCTATTCTATCCCACTCCTTGTACTACTTCGTCTTGAACTCTTCTCGTACCGTGCAGAGACCCAGGTATCCCAAGAATCATCGCCGGAGTACCACCGTCACCGCACGTATCCAGTCGCCCTTCATCGTCGCCTAAAGAAACGAGACGCCGCACTGAGGAAACCAGGGAGCTCGCCGCCGTCGCCTGCTTCACATGGATCACCTCTCTGCCGTCATACACCACAAGATCAGCCGCCTCCATCACCTTTTGAGTCGCAGCTCCGCCGCCATGTCCTTCTCTGGTGAGCACCACGTTCGGCTCCCCTCGGCCATCAGATCTGCAGCCCACGCTCCAGATCTCTCGCTAACTAGTGTGAAGACCGCTTACTGGTCAGGGCCGCGTCGATGCACGCGTCAGCATGTCTAGTCAGCAAATTGATCTATTTTTATTGAAATAGGCAGAAAACATGCAAACTTGTAAAATGCATATAAAAAGATTTGTAAGTACAAAATTTGCAAATAATATATCATTGGATTCAGAAAAATGAGTGGAATTTTATTATGCAATTAAATGTACACTGTTCCTAATGAATATTTTCTGGATTATTTAAATCTACTTAATGGTATAAAATTTATAGTAAAATATCCACATGCCCATATTTGACAAAAAATATATCAATGGATTCAGAAAATCATGTAGAATAATAATAAATGATTATATTTAATGTATACAGTATATAAATATTGTAGTAAATTAATTAGTTTAATTGACATTTTATGCTAAATAAATTATAGTAAATTATCCGTAGATCAGAAAATAGAAATAACATGTCTATGCATTCATAATTTCATATATGACATTAATATGTTGTTTTATACAACTTTTGCAGTGTATAATTACTATAATAATTTAAATAGTTTTAGTGGATTTTTAGAGTATTAAATGCATAGTAAATAATTTATAGATCATAAAATTATGAATAATATGTCCCTGGAATCACAATCTTGTGTAGATTATAGAAATGATTTTATTTTTAATTTTAGACAATGTAAACTTTTTAAGTGATTTAAACTATATTAAACAGTAATTAAATCATAGAAAAAGATCTACGGTTCCGATTAAGGTGAATCCAATTGCTACTAGTTAGTATTAATGTCCTTTATCCAGTAAAATCTAGAACCAAATTTAATTCGACTATTAGAATAGAAGTTACAACAGAACTATTAAAACCTCTCTATTGGTAATCAAGTATTAATAATAAATACCCTATTGCATTAATTGATCTCTTACATCCATCATGTATTCTAATACTGTTTAGAAAACTAAATACAACCATTGTGACATATTAAATCATCATGCATGCATTTGTTTATCATTGTTTTATTGTATTGAGCATAATTGCTATGTTTTGAATGTTATGTTTGTTGTGTTTGCTTTAATCGTTAGATTGCCAAGAGTGAAACGTTTGTGATTGTGACGAGTGCAACTATTTTGATTGCGACAAGTGAAACGATTTCAATTGTGAGGATCGTTTGAACGAATACGTCAACTAAAGGCAAGTGGCACTATCATAAATGTCCTATTATTTTTCCTATGCATTGTAGTTGATTTTAGTAGAATTGCATGTGTAGGAATATTTTGCACTATGTGCTATGCTATGCTATATCCTATTTATGATGCCCTTTTGTATCTTTTTAGTGGAAATATCGTAGTTCTAGTATGCTTAGCCCTGCTATAGATTCGGGGTGGATTATCATGTTATGAGTATTGTGAGTTATTGGAAAAGCTATGTTTTTATATAATAAAACAAGTACTTAATGAATCACCTGGGTAGAATATTGTTGTTATTGAGTTTGGAAGAAGTGGCAACAAAGGGGACCGTATCTTTGGCTACCTCTCGCGTGTGTGCACTGGAAGAAGACCACCTGGGCGTCATAGAGATTTGACATGTTTCTCATACAGTAGCTTCCAGTACAACCACATGCTAATATGGGCTCTGGCTTAGTTAATTACATAGCGGAAGACCCTTTGCATTTTTATATCTTCAGGTTAACTAGAATTGTGTATTGGAGGTTATATCGTTGCATTGGTGCCTGTTAGACGTTCTAGTATTGTATATTGGAAGGACTTCTATGGAAAGAATTCATCACATTCTCGATCTGCCGGTATACCAATTGGTGTGTACTAAACCAATGGCCACTGGTGGCGTCAAGACGAGATTGTGTCATGTGGGTAAAGTGTACAACTTCTGCAGAAGATATAAATATAATCGATTATCTGTGTCCCCGGTTATGGACAATATTGAGCAACTAAGGCTTGAAGCTTATGGATGATCTCGACATTCCAATTTCTTAATAAAATTTGATGGTGTGAACAAGGGAGTAGGAGCACTTGGTGTTGGACAATGTGTTCAGACAATTTTCAAAAAGGATTAAAACTATTTGGAAATGTTAGGATAAAACTATTTCTTTATGCAAATCAGCCTGAAACTCACCTAGCCAAATATGCATGTAATTGATAGGTTCCATTTATATCCACATATTAGTAACACTTGCCAATACATTCAAAGTATTGACCATTCGTGGATGCAACCTTTCATGTTGCAGGTTATATCGTTTCTGAGTGATTGTTATAGGTCGCGAGACTCCACTCAATAATTGTGCGCCTGTGGCACATTTGAAGGATAGAGATCTACCTTGTAATTTCTTTCCGCTGTAATATAATGTAAATTCTGGATCATATTCATTGTATTTATGATGCACAGTTATATTTGGTATCATTTTGTACTGTGTGTGCTAGTGAACCGATCCAGGGATTGGCACTATACACATGAACTCGGCCTTATCAGGCGAGGGTGTTACACTAAGAATGAACCAAAAAGAAATTATAATGGCATCATACCAAAACATGCAGAGCAGGAACACAAACCATGAATGAACTACACTATAGAGGATAGTTATGTCGTTGCTTAGGATGAACCAGCACGAGATTAGAAATATAATGGCATCTCTTGCAAATATGTAGAAGAGGAAAAGCAAGCATTAGAAAACTATGCCTACAACGAAATGAGCAATCAATCAAAGTGTTTCTTAGAATTTCGGCAAATATAAACTAGCCAGGTCATTTCAACAAATATATATGGAAGCGGTCGTTTATCATGGAATGCAAGAGACGTTGGGTGGCCCAAAATTTGCTGTGAGCTATGCAATGGGAATGCAGTTAGTGTCGTTTCTAGGAACCAAATAGAAATTATAATGGCATCATAAGAGAACTTGTAGATCAAGAATGAAAACCACGAATGAACTATATATACAGTAGAGGATAGCTATCTCGCTCCTTAGGACGAACCATTAGATATGAAATATAATGGCATTGCTTGTGAACCTGTAGAAAAATACAAGCAAGCATTACACAAGTGTTCCTACAAATGAATTGAACAATCGAACAGAGTGTTTCCTAGAATTTTAGCAAATATAAACTAGCCAGATCATTTCAACAAATATATATGGAAGTAGTAGTATATCCTGGAATGTAAGAGACGTTGGGTTACTTAGAATTTGTGGTGAGCTACACAATGGGCATGAAATTACTTTCATAGCTAAGGATGAACAAGACAGAAATTATAATGGCATCATGCGAGAACTTGTAGAGAAGGAACGCAAATCACGAATGAACTACATAGTAGAGGATAGTTATGTCATTGCTTAGGATGAACCAGCACCAGATTAGAAATATCATGGCGTCTATTGTGAACCTATAGAAGAGGACAAGAAAACATTAGACACGTGTGACTACAATGAAATGAGCAATTAATCAAAGTGTTTCTTAGAATTTCGGCACATATAAACTGGACATGTCATTTCAACAAATATATATGGAAGCAGTCGTTTATCCTGAAATGCAAGAGACGTTGAGTGACCCAAAATTTGAGATGAGCTACACAATGGGCATGAAGTTACTATCGTAGCTATGAACCGAATAGAAATTATAAAGGCATCATAAGAGAACTTATAGAGCAGGAATGAAAACTATGAATGAACTATATATATAGTAGATCATAGCTATGTCGCTGCTTAGGTCGAACCATTAGATATGAAATATAATAGCATTTCTTGTGAACCTGTAGAATAGGACAAGCAAGCATTACACAAGTGTGCATACAAATGGATTGAGTAATCGAACAGAGTGTTTCCTAGAATTTCAGCAAATATAAACTAGCCAGGACATTTCAACAAATATATATATATATTGAAGTAATAGTATATCCTGGAATGCAAGATAAGTTGGTGACTCAGAAGTTGCGGTCAGCTACACAATGGGCATGCGGTTACTTTCATAGCTAGGATTCAACCGGATAGAAATTATAATGGCATCATAAGAGAACTTATAGAGCAGGAATGCGAACTATAAATGAACTACACAGTAGAGGATAGTTATGTCGTTTCTTGGAATGAACCAGCACCAGATAAGGAGACAATGACATCACACTTATGAACCTATAGAAGAGGATATGCAAACCAACATGTTCAGTGTTCCCCATTTAGCTCTATGCAAAGAAAAAACAAATAGTTAGTGTTGCAACTTATAAAGATCCAGATAGCAAAAACAAAATTATAATCGAACTAGTACGATGGGTTTAAATGGTACTATAGGACAACAAAATAGTGCCAGGGAGAAAATAATAGCAGGAACTTAGCTCGGGACGAACCAGATAGATTCAGTAACTGTGGAGCAGGTAATCCACACTAATATTTTCCACTGACTTTACATTTTGCAATAAGTACACAATAGCAGGCAATTACTATTGTAGGGAGTAGCTAAGAACATGTGCATGAAAAAATAACAAACATGTGCATGACTTGAAATTTCTAGAGCAGCGAATGTAAACCAACTTGTCCAGGGACCTTGAAGAACAGGCATGCCGGGTGACTTGTGTGTACTAGCACGATTGCAAAAATACAGTTCACTGCGACAAGATTTAACCTGCTATAATGCTGACAAAACAAAAAGGGGTTAGAGATTTGGTTACCTTGGTCGGAGAGGCGTCTAAGCATCGTTAGTATCGTGCAGGTCATGTCCAGGTCACCGAGGGTGCTGCGGTTGCCGGGAAGCAGATCTTGGGTGGTCGGGGAAGCAGATCTTGGGAGGTCGATGCTGGCTTGAGGGAGATGGACGAGAGTGTCATTGAGGCAGATCCGGTGCAGTGAACGGCGACGCTCGTGCAATTGGTCTAGAGCCATGGACATGGAACTCGTTAAACTAGATCCCGTCCGGTGGACACCTGTGAGGTGGATCTGGTATGGTTGGGTAGCTTTCAGTGGCAGGGAAGCAGAGCTTGAGCGATCGACGATGCCATTGGCGTGGTCAGCAAGACCGCAGCTCCAGTGCAGTGGCGTTGAGACCTGGTGAAATAGATCCGGTGGGGTGGGTGTCAGTGAAGTGGCTCCATGGTGGTGCACGAGATTGCATCTCAAGCGGCTCAGGCCGCCGTGGAATTGCCGCCGGCCGGTCCATGCGGTGGTCATGGAGCTGAGGGTGTGGGAGAGGAGCCTAGGATGTTTGGGAGGGCCAGTGGGAAAAACTGTGTGAATCAGGACTATGGAGGTGAAAAGAAAAATAATTATGATCGTGCCCCCAAGCTACCTACTATATCTTTCCCATAGGGCATCTGAACAATTGGTAGAATGGTAATTTTGAAGTTAAAAGTTTTTGAAATGGAGGGGCACCAAATGTTACATGTTCGGTTTGTGATTTTTTCGCTCAATTCAGATTTTGAATTTTGAATTTGATTGAGATTAAGGTAATATACTATACGGCTATCTGGTCGGGAATTCATGGCCGAGAGTCACACCAACTGATCATCCATAACCACACTTGAGTAGTAATACTACATACTACTCCCTCCTTCCTATTTTGTTAGTTTTTCTAGGAATTCCCATATTGTGTTGCGTATCATGCATAAAAATATCATTTGTTGGACCCTTTTGCCCCTGTGTAGCAACCCCCGCACTAACTTTCCATGTACCGAACCGAAGAGAGAGATTGCATGTGGGCTGGGTGAGGAGATCAAAGAGACCATGCACGATGGATGGGAAAGGGTAATTGGCCGTGGCGCGAGAGTTGGCGGTGGCGTGGGCGTTGGTGCTGGGTGGAGGGGTAACCCGGTCCAATTTTTTTACATACCTCATTGGCGTTGGCGGTTGCGGTTGCTATGTGCATGCGTTCGTATCATTTCCACACGCTTCCCTTGGAATTCTCAGGCCTTCTTTAAATGTCTGTCTCTGGAACCGCTTGCTCTGCCATTCGACGGGACCGAGACCACACGAACACCATCATCCATGTCCGGCAACAAGCAGCAGGATTTGCCGTGGGCTGATCTCCCTGAGGGAGTCGTGCAGAAGATAGGTGAAATCTTCCTGTCGACGGATGACTTCGACTACTACGCTGCCTTCTGGGCAGTCTGCAGCGCCTGGCGTGGCTTCACGGAGGAGCGTTTTATGCTAGCCAACTGTATTGTTCTAGAGCACCAATTTTCGGAGGAGTATCGGGTAGATGATGTTGCCATCACGTTGCTGAACGTGAGAACTGGCCGCCAACTTGAGAAGAAGATTAGTCGGGTTATTCGTAGGTGCTTTCTTGATATTCATCTGTATATGTGCGATCCTTTTTTGCGTTCACCTCCTATATGATATGTTTCTTCATCTACTTGTTTACCTTGATTGAATCTCCATCTGTTTACCTAGATGGAATCTCTGTTTCTCCTCTCTCTCTGTATCTGGAAGGTACTTTTACGTCGGTAGCACAACTGGCGGCCTCCTTGTGCTTGGACAGAGGGTGCAACCGTACAAGACACGGTTGTACAACCCCTTCTTTGGCGCTATCAAGCGCCTGAGGGTGGAGATACCGACCGAGCAGGTGGCTTCTATCGCTGTGACAATGTTCCATCGTTGATGGTGTTTACATAAAACCATCGGAACACCATCATTCTTGGGCAAATGAGGGCATGGAGGAAGGTAGTCGCCCGGTCTTTGGTGGAGGGTGGTACACGCCGAATGACTTTGCGAAACTCCGAAGCATGACTTCTTACATCGGTGATGTTTTCGTCATAGACACATACAGTTATGTCCTCTCGATTATGCGTGGTGCTTCTCATAGAGATGTCCAGATGCAGTGCTCTGCATGGACCCTAAAGATGCATGCCACTGTTGCAGGCCCTGTTCTGGGCTGCCGGTACCTAGAGAATCGTTTTTACCTTGTCAAGTCCGATGGGGAGTTGTTCTTCATTGTGAGTGGACCAGTCTACGGCGGCAGGCCCGTTGTTTACCGGGTTGATACACAGAACCGTGTCCTTCAGCCGGTCAGAGGCACTGGGAGCCATTCTCTCTTTGTTGCTGACAATCGGTACATCTGCTTCGATAGCGCCAGGGTACCCACGGTGCAGGCCGACAACATCTACTATCCGAACCTATCCAAGATTAGATCTTAAAACTTTGAGGCTCTTGCATGGGAAGAGGATCCAAGGGTTTTCCATGGGTACAGAGTAGGAGGATTATGGATCAATGACCGTCCTTTCGAACTCGATCGATTGCTGGCGGAGTATTGCAAAATCATCGAGCATTCTGAGCTGCAGATGGTGCCACCTTATGGCAAATATGGTACCATCCACTATGATTACTACGATGGATATCCGTCAGAATGATGGATCATATGGGTCTGCTCCTGTTGTATTCTCTGTCTATGAATTATGCAAGTGCAATTTCTATAGTGTGCCCATAATATAATGAATGTTCTCTCTTTCAATTTCTATGGTGTGTTGTCCCTCTTTCAATTTCACTATTTTTTATGCATGTGTAGTAATTATGATACATTCTTGGTTTGTAATAATCCTCAAAAAAATTATGACTGCAAATTACAATCCTCAAAAAAAACTTAAGACTACGAATTATAATAGATTGTTACAATCCTCAAACAACTTACAACAGTGAATTGCAGTAGATTATTACATTCCTCAGTAAACTTACAACAATGAATTAATGTTGCATCAGAGTCCAGCACAACTGAAAAAACACAATAACTAGTGTTACAGAAAAGGTCTCTACAAAGCTTGCATTGTGAGACATGTAAAATTGGCTTCCCATGAGAGCTGCAGATGAGATTATTAAGTATATTCTGCGTCAAAGCTTGCCTGTTTTTCAATTCATTTAAGTCTTTGCATGCTAGGGTGATTACTGAACCTGTTTTATTGGCTTCTTGCTCAAAAATTTCAAGGGAATCTTGGAGGGCATCCCAAAATAATCTTTTGGCTAGAATACGAGGGTCAATCAAAGCAGTGTGCCATGAGCAATAGGTATTGTCACTTATGTTGTCTGAAATAAACTCTAAACTTGGAGAAGCTGGTCTTTATTCGGCACTCAAAGGGATATTTGCAGCCTGAAACAAACACAAAACAAGTTATAACAACATTAACATGCAATCACATTAGTATGAATTTTAAATGTGTCACTACGGTTATGTAAGGAAGGAAGCAATTAACGGTGGTGGATCATACATGTATTTATTCTTGAATAACTGGACCAGTTGATGCCAAGGAGCCATGCGAGGATGTGTTGCTCTATGAAATGACTTCTCTACTTGAAGATGGTTGAGACCAATAAAAAACAAGTTACTTTAACAGAATACTTGGGAAACAAACTACAAGTTCATTTCAAATAGCAGGATGGAAAATACTCGTAAATCGGCCAACAAGAAAGACATTGTTTAATCATATCTCCTGTGGATAGGTACAATATTGAATGTAAAGAAATATGTTAAGTGACTAATAATTCATAAAGAAATATATGTAAAAATAGTTCAATGCGTGGAGTTTAAGCCTAACCACAATGAGTTAATTAGTAAATTACAAGTATACAAAGTAAATAAACTATTACTTAGGAAATTTAGCACAAATAGAGTACATTGCCAAACAAAGAAACTCGCGCAAGGAGATCTGGTTACCTCGTTTGGGGCGGCGTCTAGGCCTCCTCCGCATCCTTGCGTGTTGACGATGGGGAAGCAGATCTTGGGAGGGCGAGGATATAAGCATAGCGCTAGACCACATTGTCCGTGGAGAAGATCTAGGGCGGTCGATGATTTGCTCTGCATGCTGGATGAGAGGGTCAGTTGAGAACATCAGGTGTGGCGAGTATGCCGGCTTAAGTGCAGTGGGGATGTTCTGGCCGGTGACTTATTCCCGGAGGAGAGAGGGGGTAGAGTTTGTGTGTGGGTTGGTGGGGGCACTGGGAAAATACGAGGGAAGCCCCCCACCTACCGAATTCACTAGGGGTCGAATGGGAATTTCGAAATATCTGAAATTTTGGGGCACCAATTATGTCCGGATAGACGGGAGATTTTACCGCTTTATTTTACTTCTGAATTTGGTAATGGTCCATGTACTCCCTCTCTTTCAAGAATCCAAGGCCATACTCCCTCTCTGTTTAGAAGTCCAGCACGTCCTAAACTGATCATCCATGGCCGTACTCCCAATGTTCAGGAACCTTGAAGAAGAATGGATATTTATACTGTGCAGCCATTTACATGGGCAAATGAGTTAGGAGTAACACAAATCATATGTTAATAAAGATGAGGAAAATCTCCACACACAAAATGAGTCAAAACAAATAATGATGCAAATATCATAACACCAATAGCAGCAACTTCAAATATACTCTATTTGTTGTAAGTGAGGTTTGTAGTCAAAATTGTGTTAGCTTGGATGCCACATGGACATGGGTCATGCGTATAGGAGAGCATATGTCCTACTCCCTCCATTTCAAAATATAAGATGTTTTAGATTTATGAAGAAAATGAATCTAGACTTCTTTTAGTGTATAGATTCATCCCAAAGTTGAGTGAACCTACATACTAAAACAAGTCTAGATTCATTTTATTCACAAACCTAAAACATCTTATATTTTAAAACGGAGGGAGTATAAATTTGCACCTTTCGCCTCTCGTATAATAGCCAGTCAGGTGAGCTTATCTCCTACAAGACTAATTTTGTGAAATCGCCATGTTAGATAATTATAAGATATATTTTGTTCCACATATTTCAAATCCCTATCCCTAGTTCATTTTTTCCCTTGGCTCGTGCATTGATCTTCCCCAGACGAGTGCATCTCATGGTTGGATCTCGAGTATGGCGAGAGGCGGCTCGGGTGGGTCGATCTCGAGTCTGAAGAAGTATCGTGTGCCCAACACAGAGCTGCCCATCGTTAAGTGTGACCAATGCAAGCATCGTTTGTTTAAGAATTAAACCACCCAGACCAATGTCCACGCAAATCCGAACGATATTTCTTCAAGTGTGTCCTTGTCACAAGGTTAGTGAGGTGGGATGCTTTCCCTTTTTATTGTGTTTTCCAGCTACCTTAGCTGATTCATACTTTGTAATTACCATTTTATATTAAAAATTGCAGTGGGGGTTCTCCCTCACTGTTTACCCTCAAAAAAGGTGGGCTGCTTTGGAGTTGCCTCCAGTTTTCTCTCGCGTCTGAGATGAATTTCCTTCTTAATATTGACATTGGGATAATTTGTTTTTTGGTAATCTAACCTAATGGGTCTAATATGCTGAATTGGTCTAAGCCTCACTTTTTTCCTTCTCTCAAACAAAACAAAAAATAAAGTGGCATGGAGTAAAAAGGTGTGGCGTTGGTTACCCAGAAGGTCGCACGGGAGTAAAAAGGTGTGGCCTACTATTTGTTCAAGATGCAGGAGGCACTACTTGGAAAATTCTAGGACAAACTCTCATGCAAGATGGACCCACATCGACGTGTAGTCCACACCAACACAATTTCGACATCAATCATGGTTCAAATACTTAAATCAATTCGAATTGACAAGTTTTGGCATAAAATTTCTTAATCAGTCAGGTAGAGAACTAAATCGAAGCATGGTATGAACAGTTAGTGTGTTTATCTCCGTTCCATGCCATTGAAGTGAACAATTACATAAAAGTCGTAATAAACTCCTCAATACTCCGTAATAGCATTAGCAGCAAACTTAGTTTACATCCAATATGCATCCTTCCTAGTGCCAAAACAGAACCTACATGCGACTACTACTAGTACTAGTAAAATGGAGTAGTAAAATAGTACTAGTACTACTAGTAGTATTATCTACAAATATATCATTACAGTCTTGTTAGGTGAAGGGAATATGCCCGAGAGGCAATAATAAAGTGGTTATTATCGTATTCCTTATTTATGATAAATGTTTATTTTACATGCTATAATTGTATTAATACGGAAACGTTAATATATGTGTGTTTAATAAACAAAAAGGAAGTTTCTAGTTATGCCTCTCTTATAAACTAGCTCGTTGATTAACATGATGATCAAAGTTTCCTGATCATGGACATTGGATGTTGTTAATAACGAGGTCACAACATTAGTGTAATGATGTGATGAACATTCATCTGAAGTATAGCATTACGATCAAAGTCATTGAGTTTATATTTCTATAACAACTTACGAAGTGATCCTAATCCTTAGACCATGAGATCATGTCAATCACTAACACCGGAAGAGTTTCTCGATGACATCAAACGTCACACCGTAACTGGGTGATTATAAAGATGGCTTTAGAACTACTAAAGTGTTATGTTGAGACCCATGGATCGAGAGTGGAATTTGTTCATCCCGATGACGGATAGATATGCTTTGGGCCCTCTCGGTGATATCACGTTGATTAGCTTGCAAGCAAGTGATTTGATCACTAGAATGTTATATCACAGGAACGAGAAAAGAGTGCATGTCGGTAACGAGATCAAACTAGGTATGGAGATACCGATGATCGAATCTCGGACATGTAATGTATCATGAAACAAAGGGATTAAGATACTAGCGTAAAAGGTTCACACGATCATAGAAGTCATCGTTGAATGTGTGGGAGTCAGTATGGATCTCCAGGTCCCGCTACTGATTATTGATCGGAGAAGGGTCTCGATCATGTCTGCATTATTCGCGAACCGTAGGGTGACACACTTAAGGGATGCTGACACCATTCGGAGCAAATGATATGCCAGAAAAAGAAAAGGAAAGCGCAGGAATTTATTTCACTAGACACCGGAACTGTTTCGGTTGAAATTGCCGAAACTGGTTCTACATGTGAAATTGAAATTTTGTAAGGGGTTTTATGTGAATGTTTGTTAATTAAAGTAATTAACAAAATTCTTAATAAATAAATAAAAGAGTTTTATTTAAATGAGAGCTTGCATTAAATTTGGTGGAAATTTAATGCATGTGAGTGGATTTTTGAGTGGAGGTTTTTTAATGGGAGTGGAGGCTTTTCATTTTGAGTGGGAGATCCACCCACATGAATGTGGAAGAGGTGGGGGCAGCCCCCATGGCTGGGCGCCATGCCCCTTGGGTGCCCCCCTCTCCCTATAAAAGGCCCCCTTCTCCTCCTCTCAAAGAACGCCTCCTCGCGAAGGATCTCTCTCCCCCCTTTAGAATTTCCCCATGGTCTCGGATCAGCGAGATAAATGTTCCCGGTGGCTTTTTCTGGAAGGATTTGTTGCTTCCGCTGCTTCGCTGGAGCGAGGGTGCGGAGGTTGTCGGGGTACCCATACGTGTGTGCGATCACGGATGCACCACTGCTTTGAGGTGCTGGACTTGATCATGCTGGACCGGCTGGACCAGATGGACTTCATCACGATCTTGAGATCGGCAAGCGTTCGTCTACATCATCCACGAGTACAACCTCGTTAACACTATTCGGTCTTCGAGGGTATGTATTATATGGATGTATATCCAACCGTTGCTTGTATCTAGTAGATAGATCTTGGTACATAGATGTTCCCATCATAGGAAAATTTTTGTTTTCTATGCTGCGAACCCTACATTAGGATCATTACCCATAGATTTAGATCATTTTTTCTTTTCGATGCAAACCTAGAAAGATACATGGGTGTACTCTCCAACCTTCAGCAGGAACCACGACGGCACCCCGAGGTACGTCATGAGCTTGTCAGACGGGAAGTTGGTCAGAAACAAGCTGCTCGACAGCTCGATTACGGCATGAAGTGTCTTGACCATCGAGAAGTCTACCGACCCTGGCGGGCCAGGCACATATAGTTTCACCGTGTACCATGGAAACAAGCACTTGTCTTGCCTGATTCACACCAAGGATAGGACGGCGGACGGGCCGAGTGTGCTGATGGTCAGGCCAAACACGGTATCGTCATCCCCATAGATGATGCACATGAATCCCCCCATGCTTACTGGTGGTGGAATCGGCATCAGGCAAAAGAAGGCGATGCCGTAGATGGCCCTAGTTACTATGATCCCGTGGGCCTCATTCATGTGGGAAAGGATCCTTGCCGGTGAGGTGATGAAATGATAGGAGGGATCATTGTAGGAGCATGGGCCGTGCGGGCACACGATCTTGTGCTCATCGAGCTTGTTGAAGGCGACCAAGCTAAATCAGCCATCACAGGGAAACTCAATCATCGTCGCAGACTCGACGGCGTCCATAGCCGCCAGGCCACAGTCGAATCCGCTTGCCAGCGGTACACGCACTTATGGAAGTGGTTACAAGGGGAATATCAGCTCGCCGACATAGTACTCGCTGGCCAGAAACCCGGGTTGTGTTCTGAGGACTATACTGATTGAGTTTGGTACTGTACTTACAGGAATACGCGAGGCAACTTGCCATGCCTCTATGACCACTTCACACCATGCTTCACACTGCTTCGTCAAAACAAAAAAAAGGCTGCAGAAAGTTGACATGTGAGTAAAGCAGGTGTCACGCGGTACTGTACCGGACAAACAGATCCATGTGAGAGGCAAGAAGATCTACTCCTAGAGAGAGAAAGAAAAGCATGGGGACTAGTGCAGCGTGTACGGTGCTATAGGGGAGAAACCGAGTAATGCGTGCATGTTTTTGACACCAACCTTTAATTTACTTATTTGTCTTAATATATCAAATTGGCTAAATGACATCCCAAACAGAGGTAGTAGTAGTAGTACTAGTACACATTGTACTATAGTGTATTAATACCAGTAGTATACTCCCTGTATTCCATTGAACTACTCTGTACATCTTAGAAAAATCAGACAGACTAGTACTGCATCTATTAGTACTACTTTTTTGAGAAATTAGTAGTAGTACTAAGTATTGAACAACCTATCCAAGCTTCGACTCCAATAGAGAGAGAGTACAATCACTTTGTGTTTATTTGTTCTTATTTACTGTTGGTAGTAAAAGCTAATATAGATTATTTCAAAACAAAATTTGGCTCTATGATATGTAGAATACACACAAACCTCAAAACACACTTCATTCCTTAGTTTAAGGGTCCTTGTGCTAAATGCATGGACTTGGATATAATTTTCATTTTTATGAGGTCCTTGATATAACTTGTACTTCCATCGACCATGTTAACTAAAGAACCTCGCTCCTACGGAAACACACACTTAAAAGAAAATGACACTTCCCCAATTATCAGACAAAGTGGACCATGGTTTCTTATAATTCCCAGGTTTTTAGTACTATGATTTTTCAAGCTTACTAGCTAACTTCACACACTTTGGAGACATTTTTGTCGATTTAACAAAATTAGGTCAAAATTTTGCTACACGAGAAAGCGTTATAGATTGCTCTTGAATTAAATGTATCTTCAGAGGTAGATGGGTTCATCTTCTTGTAGTAAACAATGTCATCTGTGTGAGTTCCCAACTATCAGGAAAGAACATTGAATTCTCAATTTTTTAAGTGATAACAACATTGTTCTTTTCCCTAAAGAAAGTTTTAATAATATGGATCTGAATGCCACAAGCCAAATTTTAGGAGATATATAGTGGACCAACACATGTTGTACTAATGATACCCATGTTTTATGAGTTTTCAAACTTCCTAGCTACTAACTCCACCAGCTAAAATGACTTTATGCCGATTTATCGAAATTAGGTCAAATTTGAACTAACATGTAAATTGTACGTTGCTTTGAAAATTTTATAAAAAAGCTTTTGGAGGTACCCATAGGGGGTGAATTAATATATCATAAACCAAAGAGAGTTTTGACGACACGTTCAACTTCTTGCTAAGATTTTGCATCTTGATAGTTTAACTAAATTAGGTCAAACTTTAGTTACAAATAAGAGCGATAGGGTGCTCTTGAGTTAAATGTAATTTCACAGGTAGAGATGGGCTCATCTTCTTGTAGTAACCAATGCCGAAGGTGTGGGTGTCCTACTATATCTGTCAGAACATTCTCGAGTTTAGGGTTTGAGGTTCCGGGGATTTTCAATAAAGTTCGAGCTTTATGCATATATTCATGGAATAGAATGACTTAGCAACAATTTAATAATGAAAGTATCTCAAATATTGATCTATAAGTGCATGATACCTTCTTGGTTAGGGTTGTTTATGGGTCAAGGGTTTAGGGTTTTTGTATTGAGCGTTGAGGGTTTTGTTTTTTTAGGGATAGTTTAGGGTTTAGGAATTTTTAAATAATATGTCCAAGCTTAGGGTTTGGGGTTGAGGGTTTAGGTTTTTATGGGTATAGTGCTTAGGGTTTAGGCTTTAGGGGGCCATGGTTTCGAGAAATTTCAATAATGTTCGAGATTTCTTGAATTAGAATGGCGTTAACGCAATTTAATGAAAGCATTTCAAATGTTGATCCATAAGTGCATCATACCTGCTTGATCAGGGTTTAGAGTTATAGGGTTTAAGGGTTTAGGTTTTAGGGAATTTCAATAATGTTCAAGCTTCATGCTTAGATTCGTGGAATGGAATGGCGCCGTTATCGTAATTTAATGAAATTATATCTCAAATGTTGATATTTAAGTGGATGATATACCTGCTTAGTCAAGGTCGTTTAGGGGTTTAGGGTTTAGTGGTTTAGGGTTTAGGGAATTTTCAATAATGTTGAAGCTTTATGCATATATTTGTGGACCAGAATGGCGTTACCGCAATTTAATGAAAGTATCTCAAATTTGGATCTATAAGTGCATCTAGAAGATTCTATTGATAGTCTTTAGCATAGTGAACGTGTATGCGCAAACCTAAAAACACACTTCATTGCTTAGTTTCAGGGACTGGTGCTAATGAATGGACTTGGATGTAATTTTCGTATTTTATCAGGTCCTTGATGTAACTTGTACTTGCTCCGACCGTGTTAACTTAAGCACCTTTCTCCTATGGGACCGACCACGGTTATAGGAAAATGCAACCGCCCCAATTATCACACAAAGTGGACCATCGTTTCTTATAGTTCCATGTTTCAAGATTCATAGCTAATAACTTCACACACTTCACTAACTTCTTGCTGATTTAACGAAATTAGGTCAAACTTGAGCTACAAGTAAGTGTGGTAGATTTCTCTTCAATTAAATGTCTTTTCAGAGGTAGATGGGTGCATCTTATTGTAGTAAACAATTTCGTCGGTATTAGCTTCCAACTATCTTCAAAGAACATTCATAATTTAATGAAAGTATCTCAATTTTGGATCTATAGGTGCATGATGCCCTCCTTGGTTAGGGTTTAATTATGGGTAGAAGGGTTTACGATTTACGTTTTTTAGTATTTAGGTGTTTAGGGTTTTAGTATTTAGGGGTTTAGGGTTTAGGGGTTGTTTACTATGGTTTAGGAAATTTTCAATAATGTTCAAGCTTTATGATTATATTTGTCAAATATAATGGCGTTGCCCAATTTAATTTAAGTATCTCAAATTTGATCTACAAGTGCATGATACTTGTTTGGTCAGGGTTTAGGGGTTTAGGTTTTAGGGTTTTATGGTTTCAGGAAATTTCAATAATGTTCAAGCTGATTTATGCTTTTAATCGTGGAATAGAATGGCGTTATCATAATTTAATGAAAGTATCTCAAATTTGAATTTATAAGTGCATGATATCTGCTTGATTAGAGTTTAATTATGGGTTGAGGGGTTTAGGGATTTGGGTTTAGGGAATTTTCAATAATTTTCAAGCTTTATGCTTATATTCATGGAATATAATAGCTTTACCGCAATTTAATGAAATCATCTCAAATTTTGATCTAAAAGTGCATGATGCATGCTGGGTTAGGGTGTATTTTGGTTGACGGTTTAGATTTTAGTATTCATGGGTTTAGGGTTTAAGTTTTAGGGTTTTAAAGTGTCTAGGGTTTATGGAATTTTCAATAATGTTCAAGCTTTATGCCTATATTCGTCAAATAGAATAGTGTTTCCTGAATTAATAAAATTATCTAAAAATTTGATCTATATATAAGTGTTCATGACAACTCGTTGGTCAAGGTTTAGGGGTTAGTGTTTCGGGTTTTTGGGTTTAGAGGTTTAGTTATTCAGGTTTTAGGGTTTAGGTATTTAGGGGTTTAGGGTTTCAGGAATTTTCAATAAAGTTTGAGCTTTATGCATATATTTATGGAATAGAATGATTTAGCAACAATTTATTAATGAAATTATCTCAAATTTTGATCTATAAGTGCATGATACCTACTTGGTTAGGGTTATTTATGGGTCGAGGGTTTTAGTATTGAGGGTTTAGGGTTTTGGTTTTTAGGGGTAGTTTAGGGTTTAGGAATTTTTTAATAATATGACTGATCTTAGGTTTAGGGGTTGAGGGTTTTGGATATTTAGGGGTATAGGGCTGAGGGTTTAGGCTTTATGGGGTTAGGGTTTAGGGAAATTTCAATAATGTTTGATATTTCGTGAATTAGAATGGCGTTAGTGCAATTTAATGAAAGTATCTGAAATTTGGATCTATAAGTGCATGATACCTACTTGGTTAGGATTTAATTATGGGTTGAGGGGTTTAGGGTTTAGGAATTTTCATTAATATGTCCGGGCTTAGGGTTGGGGGTTTAGGGTTTAGGGGTTTTAGGGGTATAGGGCTTAGGGTTTAGGCTTTAGGGGGTTAGGGTTTAGGGAATTTTCAATAATGTTCGAGCTTTCGTGAATTAGAATGGTGTTAGCGCAATTTAATGAAAGTATCTCAATTTTTGATCTATAAGTGCATGATACCTGCTTGGTCAGGGTTTAGGGTTATACGGTTTAAGGTTTAGGTTTTAGGGTATTTTCAATAATGTTCAAGTGTTATGCTTAGATAAGTGGAACAAACTGGCTTTAGCGTAATTTAATGAAAGTATATCTCAAATGTTGATCTATAAGTGGATGATATACCTTCTTAGTCAGGGTCGTTTAGGGGTTTAGGGAAGTTTCAATAATGTTCAAGCTTTATGATTATATTTTTGGAACATAATGGCGTTACCGCAATTTAATGAAAGTATCTCAAATTTGGATCTATAAGTGCATGATACCTAATTGGTTAGGGTTTAATTATGGGTTGAGGGGTTTAGGATTTAGGGTTTTAGTATTTAGGGGTTGCGGGTTAGGGTTCTAGGGGTTGTTTAGGGTTTAGGGTTTTAGTGGTAGCCATCGGATTTGACAAGTTTTGGAAGAAACAGCTTTGCGGTATTGTCCTACCATGTATGGACATTATTGGGTTTCAACCCAAACGAACAAGAGTCGTCAAGGCTATATCGATCGACATCATAGTTTACGACATGATAGAGTTCCCACACTAGATGGGTGCATCGTGGGGGTAGTAAGCATTGTTGACCGTGGGAGTTTTCACACATATAGCGGATCATGCGTCCTATCTAACTACATTAGTTAAATGAATTTCGCAAAAAAATCGAGTCTAGCGCGATGGAGACAGGTGTACAAGGAAAACGTGTCTAAGGGCATCCGTAATGTAGGACCACCCGAATTATGGACATTACCACAATGTATAAGGTCAGCACTTGCCACAAGGTAGGACCCACATAGCTTGTCATATTGCTCCATGCAATGGGAAATGATTTTTCTATTCTCTATGGGAAACTCACAAGGTTGAGGTAACTTTAGATTCTCCATAATGTACTACTATATGCTTTAAGGTGTGCTTTTTTACACATTGCAGTACCCTAAGGAAAAAGCAAATAATGGGCCCACTTTGGCACTGTATGACCAAGTTATAAAACTCCTATGCAGATGTTAGCGTCATCAGTTTAGTAGGTCCCACGAGTCATGTCGTTCAGACAATGTATAAACGGTGGAGCTTAGTATAGTATTTCTTTTCCTTGGGCATATGCTCATCTCTGTCCACACGCAGAGAGAATGAAACGTAGGCAGGGGAAGAGGGTACCAGCAAAGAGAGAAGATGAGTTGAAGGCGGTTCGATGTCAGAGCAAAGTATATTATGATGGGTTCCTCACACGAAGTACTTCTTCCACCTTTACAGTGTATACACTATTAGTAGTAAATTTCAGAACCTATGCATGCAAAAAAATATGTATTTTCTCTCTCCTTCGCTGCCTCTCATCTCTCCCCACCCCTCTCCCCTCGCGCACCGGCCCGATTGATCTCTCCCCCGTCCATAGCATGGGACTGGTCACATGTGCCTTGGTATGGCGGCTATGTTTTTTCCTTTTTTGAGATGGTGGCTCTGTTTCTCTAGCGTGTTCAGCAGCCGTGTTGGTGTGGAGTAGGAGTACTTAGCAAGGAAACCACTTTGGTCCTTGGCGGCAAAAAAATCCAAACTTTTCCGGTATCAAAATTTTCACTTGCTTCCCAAACATTGCGAAGGAAGGTTATTCAAAATATCAGTCATTCACAGTAGTACTTCTTATCTTATCTTTATCTTGTCTTATCTCTTACATTACCATACCACTACAAATTGATGATACCCCTGCTTGGTCAGGGTCGTTTAGGGGTTTAGGGAATTTTCAATAATGTTCAAGCTTTATGCATATTATCGTGGAACATAATGGCATTACCCAAATGAAAGTATCTCAAATTTGGATCTATAAGTGCATGATACCCTGCTTGGTTACTGTTGAATTATGGGTTGAAGCATTTAGGGTTTTAGTATTTAGGGGTTTAGGGTTGTTTATTAGGGTTTAGGGAATTTTCATTAATGTTCAAGCTTTATGCTTATATTCGTCGAATATAATGACGTTGCCCAATTTAATGTAAATATCTCAAATTTGATCTACAAGTGCAAGATACTTGTTTGGTCTGGGTTTAGGGGTTTAATGTTTAGGGTTTTATGGTTTCGGGAATTTTCAATAATTTTCAAGCCGCCTTATGCTTTTAATCATGGAATAGAATGGCCTTATCGTAATTTTAATGAAAGTATCTCAAATTTGAATCTATAAGTGCATGATATCTGCTTTGTAGAGTTTATGTGGGTTGAGGGTTTAGGGTTTTAGTATTTATGTGTTTAGGGTTTAAGTTTCAGGGGTTGTTTAGGGTTGAGGGTTTAGGGAATTTTCAATAATGTTCAAGCTTTATGCCTATATTTGTCGAATAAAATGGTGTTACTCGAATTAATAAAAGTATCTGAAAATTTGATCTACAAGTGTGCATGACAGCTGCTTGGTTAAGGTTTATGGGTTTGGTGATTCGGGTTTTAGGGTTTAGGGGTTTAGTGTTTCAGGTTATAGGGTTTAGTGTTTAGGTTTTAGGTATTTAGGGGTTTAGGGTTTAAGTACTTTTTAGTAAATTCGAGCTTGGGGTTAGGGTTTAGGAATTTTTCAATAATATGTCTGAGCTTAGGGTTAGGGGTTGAGGGTTTAGGGTTTTTACTGGTATAAGGCTTAGGGTTTAGGCTTTAGGGGGTTAGGGTTTAGGGGATTTTCAATAATGTTCAAGCTTTCGTGGATTGGAATGGCGTTAGCACAATTTAATGAAACCATCTCGATTTTTGATCTATAAATGCATGGTACCTGATTGGTCAGGGTTTAGGGCTATAAGGTTTAAGGTTTAGGTTTTAGGGCATTTTCAATAATGTTCAAGCTTTTTGCTTAGGGGTTGTTTGGTTTGGAGGATGTCATAGGGGATGAGGATATACCCAACCAGCTGGTTAGGGGTAGCCATTTTTTCTGTTTGGATAAGGTGGGATAAAAAGCGGTTAGGGATATCTAGTCAGAAAGTAGAAGGGTGAACGAACCAGGAAACGCTTCGGAGGAGCTATCAAAAAGTTGTTGTGCTCATCCAGCTCTTTTGTGGGATATGCTCAATCACCATTTTGAGCCAAAAGTGGTTATCCATATCCCCTCCACCCTTTAAACCAAACACTGGATAACCACACAAAAATTGGATATCCCTTATCATCCACTAGATAGACATTGAACCAAACAGCCCCTTAGGTTCGTGGAACGGAATGGCGTTAGCATAATTTAATGAATCTATATCTCAAATGTTGATCTATAAGTGGATGATATACCTGCTTAGTCGAGGTTGTTTTGGTGTTTAGGGTTTAGGGGTTTATGGTTTAGGGATTTTTCAATTATGTTCAAGCTTTATGCTTATATTTGTGAAACAGAATGACGTTACCATAATTTAATTATGAAAGTATCTCAAATTTGGATCTATAAGTGCATTATACCTACTTGGTTAGGGTTTTAATTATGGGTTGAGTGGTTTAGGGTTTTCTTATTTAGGGTTTGAGGGTTTAGTTTCCAGGGGTTGTTTAGGGTTTAGGGAATTTTCAATAATGTTCAAGCTTTATGCATATATTCGTAGAACAGAATGACATTCCCCAATTTAATGAAAGTACCTTAAACTTGATCTACAAGTGCATGATACCTCCTTGGTCAGGGTTTAGGGGTTTATTAGTTTTTAGGTTTTAGGGTTTAGGGGTTTAGTGTTTCAAGAATTTTCAATAATGTTCAAAATTTATGGTTATATCCGTGGAATATAATGGTCTTACCAATTTTATGGTTCAAACTCTCATCGCACAAACTTTATCACAAATTATGAATTATTTGATGAATAATGCCCAAGTATCATAATTTTTTCAAGTTTTCGAGCCAATTTGCCGAGTCTAACGAGTTTGTCTCAGTTTAGCGAAAAATGTTCGAATTTTGATCTTCAAACGATGGGAATCTCTACTTCACGTAATTTTCGGTCACTGACATGTGGGTCACTTGCTTTGTAGGTCCACAAAGTCAGTGTAAGGCCGGAGTGGGCGGGCAGGTAAATACTTATTGAAGAAGGGCAGGGAACCATGTCGATGCGGTGATGCACATGGGAGAATGCTAAATTACCACCTAATATCCCTCTATTATTGCAGTGCTCCTCGCGTTCTTGTTTCTGGAGAAGGGATAGAAGTGGAATTTTGCATTCTATAAAAAGGTGAAGTATGTTTGGGGATGGATGTTTGAATGAATGGGGGGTTTTTTGAATGGATGGGCGAGATATCTCGGTGCTCTCTCAAAATTATGAAGCTAAAGCTTTGATGCCCCCATCAGATAGACCTAGACGCATGTACGCTTTCGAGCATTTAATGAGTTGGTAGACATTTGTCGTCTTTCAAACAAGATGACCAAGGTCACAGCCGTAGTTGCTTTTTTTGACTTGCATAGCCATATGTGTTGATACCGTGTCCATGTTTTGTACTCTGTACATTGAATTCATCTTGGCCAATCAAGATTTTCTTACAATGGGAGAATCTAGATTTGATTTATTTTTTCCAAGTGATAAAATTGTTTTTGTTTGGGAAGCAACTTCAAAGGTTATGGCTCAATATGACATCGTGCCAATTGTCACACAAAGGAACTTGTTTAATGGATAAACCCATTCAATCATACTGGCTAAATGTGACACCCCCGGGATCAGGGCTAAACAAATCCCAGACCTCCGTCTGACATAAGCTTAACCTTGAGCTCGAGAATATCCAGTGGAGAAATCGGTAACACAGCAGTGACCCTATGACACAAAAATTATTACAGCAAGCTCATAGCTGAGCAGGGAACCAAATCATTACAAGAAGAGGTCACTGACCACAAACATCAAACAATGGAAGGAAAATTATGCTATTAAGTATAGCAAACTTAACAAATGGCCTAAGAGGCCTGAAGCATAACGATGACGTCCCAGCCCATAGATTCTGGGCTGCCGGTCGGGAAACCCAAGCTACTCGCCGATGTCGATGTAGTACATAACTCGTCTTCAGGGGAACAATTACCCTGCCAAAAGTATCAACAAAGCAAGGGTGAGTATAGGGTGTACTCCGCAAGACTTATGGCTGGTTGAGTTGTTTTTCATAAAGCCACTTTTGTTTATAAAACAAGAGGGAGAAGAAGCTCATATAGTAAGAGTATTTTAAAAGGGATAAAAGAGTGACATCTCTGAAATATTGATCATCATCTTTTGATATCCACCAAATCATCATCACCTAAACTAGGATCACCCCTTCGTACCCATGAGGAAGCATCCTTAAGCACACGTTTATCTGCCAAGTTTTACGATTAGGTTATAGTTCTCTATGATCTTGAGTCCGGTAGCCAAGTCGTTCTTAACCGTGATCACGGCTTTTCAAAAAGATTTAACCCCGCAGGGGTGTACAACTTTACCCACACGCGCCAACCGATTCTTAATGCCACTATAGATTAGCCCTCTTCCTTGGAAGGCCGGCAGAGAATGGTTGACCACAACCTTTACCTTGCTTTTGCCGAGACCATGAGTCACGCAATAAGTATGGTTCTGCCATAACGGGTCAAATCCCGAAGCCGGTACTTAAAGATGTGAGGCAAGGTTGGTTTACCAGGGGCGCCATCAACCCCAAGCAACCCAGTCCACGCTTCCCTACATGTATGAATGCACCTCCTTCACCCCCCCTTTCGAAAACATTTTCAATGCGTAGGTCAAATGGAACGCCCGAACTATGTGACTCATGGAATCTACAAGGCAAGTTAGTTAGTCATGAGGTTGTCCAGGCCCTGTGTGGTTGTACGCTCGTCACGGTTCCAAAGGCAAGAACTCAGGTCCTAGTGGTGGTGAGCATGGGACTAGAAAAACCACATCCCACCGTGGCCTCCCATACAAGCCTTAGCATGTTTAAACTCATATCATCTCTGATATCATTTCATCACGTTCTCCTATCATACTAGATTCTCTGCATCTGATACATCATCTAGATGGACCAGACTCAACAACTATGCATGGCTAAGCAGGACACAGATATCAGCTCTAGTAGTGCACACAAGCCAAACCTAGTTATGCTAGGAGCAGTTGATCATGTAATATAAGCTCAAAGGAAGTAATGCAATAGATAGGATACTCTATCTATCGATAAAAGACCACAGTAGAATCGTATGCATCATGGCAGGAATTGAAATGCTTTCGAAATCATAGGATTATATCATGGTGGGGCAATTCTTGCCTTTGCCTGTTGATAATTAGTAAGCAGACCTTCGAAAATCTTGTACCTGACTTGATTATTGTTGGTCAAGTATTGTTCGTCGATCTTCGAACTTCGAGGATGTTGATCTCAGTCTTCGATCTTGATCTCGATCTCGTATTCTACCGAGAAGAACCAAACACCTGAAAGAGGGGAAAACAATCAACAATGGCATCGATGCAATGCTCAAGCAAGTATGATGATATGACAAGTTAATTTGTATCGAAATGTAACCCTAAAGCATGCTCGACCATTTAATCGGGGTTCCGAGGGGTATAAACCCTAACTCGGGGAAACTCCGGAATCACCTATGAGGGATTACTATGTTATTCTAATTAAACTTGTCATTTAGGTTGCTTAACAATGAATGATTATAGTTTAGATATATAATTCCCATTTTTCTGAACATTTTGATATATTATACATATTTTTCTGACTTATAAATAATAAGTTATTGATTTTACAATATTTATTCAATTTCTGGATTTATTAAACCAAATTGTTAAACTTTTTACACCCATCCAGAGGCTACCCGCAGTGACTAACCGATGGGCCCTAAACCACCTCAGCAGCCACGTGGCAAAAAGGGACCCGTGGCATCTTTGACTGCGCTGACCCGCGCGCGGTGACGATTGGGTGACTTCATGACGCTGGTGAGCCACAGAATGGCAAGGGGACGGTGGTGGAGGGATCGAGGGGAAGCGGGTTTGCGCGTGTTTGAACGAACTTAGCACGGGGATGCTAACGGTGGTCGCGCCGCCATTTATTGGTCATCCGAGCACCGGCAGTGGCCATGCCCGACGGCGGCGGTGGGCGGCGCTCGGCGCGGCAGAACAAAGCGAGAGGGGAGAAACAGAGGGGTCCTGGAGGTGCAGGAGCTCACCACGAGCGCGGGAAGATGGTCGGCGTGGAGCGGGGTTGCCGTATGGAGGTGAATCGACGACGGCCATGGTGACGGCCAGCGGGACGTCAAGCACGATTCTAGGGAGGAGGTGGCTTCCCCTCTTGCGTGGCTTCACGAGAATGATGAGGGCGATGAGGATCTTCTTCCGGGTGTCTCAACGGAGCGAGGGGATGCCAGAGGGAGCGGGGCTCGCCGGTGACTGGGCGGTTAGGGTTTGGGGCCAGAGGGAAGAACGCGGGAGGGAGGTCACGGGGAAGAGTGGGAGTGGATGAGGACAGGAAAGCCGTCGATGCGATGATCTTATCACTCCCCGTAGCGCGATGGACGGCGGAGCGAAGGCGGAGGAGATCGACGGCGGTGCCGGCGACAGGGAGTTGTGTTCCTGGCTAGAGGAAGAAGAAAACAAAAAATAATGCTGAAGCGGTATGGGCTGCGCATCGGCCGCGGCTGGGCTTCTGCCAGGCCTTAGCTGCTACGCGCTGCCGGCGTTTAGATAGAGGAGAGGTCTGAGCCGGCCTGGGCTGCACGGCCTGGAGGCTCTGGCTGCTGTTTTTATTTGAAAAATTGTTTTTCTTTTTCTGTTTTCAAATTTCTGATTTTTGTTTTGAATTCCAAATCTATTTGGAATAATTTTAAAATACCAGAGGCTTTTATCAAATATGAAAAATACTTATGAGCCCTTGTATTCAACTTGGGCTCCAATATTTTTGGTAGTTTTCAAAATTCAAAGCATTTTGAATTGCTTTCAAAGAGAGGGGGAAGGTTAGGGTTTTAGGGTTTTCTTTATTTTCTTACATGCAATTTTAGAGATGTTTCTTATGCAATGCACAATCAACCCTAATTACTATTTACTAAAAACTGGGGTGTTACAGCTCTATCCCCCTTACGAGAATCTCGACCCGAGATTCCAAAGGTAGGAAAAGAGACAGAGAGAGAAAGAAACAAGGCTACTCTAAAGACAAGAGGGAAACACACTAAACAACACACGGAGTATCTCATGGTCAACTCATGGAGAGAGTGTTTAGAAACAACTCTGAGATGTTGAACATGAAACACATCAAGGTAACAGAGGAAACAAGAGGGGAAGGTTTCAAGTTGTTAGATAGATGGTATTCATAAGGATTGAGACCATGGAGCTTACAGAAAAATTTAAGATTATGAAAAGGGGATCTTACAACAGAAAGAAGATGACCACAGACTTCGAGAAATGAACCTCTACCAAATGGCTTAAGTAGAGATTTCAGGTTGTAGAGATATGGATCAACAAAATCAAGTTGTTGAACTACTTTTGACACAGAAGGGTCACTCTTTCATCCAACAGAAGGATAAGACAGAAAGGTGTTTTGGTGGAGAGGACTCATAAGAGCCACATGAAACATGTATCAAGAGAAACTACTAATTACCAAAATCATACACTACTTGGAAAACGTCCTTTAGTGGCACACCTGAAAACATCATCTGTGGCACACTAGCAGTGCGCCACGTGCCTTGCGCTACGGCTATCTCTCAGCCGTGGCGCACTGCCTAGTGCGCCACGGTTGTGTAGAGACAGGCGTAGCGCACCTGCTAGTGCGCCACAGATGTTTCGGCAGGTGCGCTACCCCTAGGATATTCTGTGGCGCACTACCTAGTGCGCCACTAAGCTTCTATAGTGCGCTTTAGGTGTAGTGCGCCACAGAAGGTAGATCATGTGCGCCACAGATGTGTTTTTTGTTTTTTTATTTCCGAGCCAGATTTTATACGATACAGATTATATACAATATTACAGCAGATATACACACACAGATACAAGATATACAATTATATATATAAATACACAATATAAAAACAAGATTGAAACAAATACATATAGATAAGTCTCATACATGAATACATAGTATAAGTTACATTGTTTCGATCAAGTTACAAAGTAGTAGTTGGTGACATGCGAATACATGTGTCGATCGAACAAGTTAGAGCTCGGAAGCTCGCCTAGACATCTAAACTAGCTAGACACAAACGCGGGATAAACAACCAAAGAAGATAAGCATGATCACCGCCGCGACGAAGGTGTAGGTCTTCATCCGGTTCCTTGTCCTAACTCCCGCTAGATAGCGCGTGTATCTAGCTTCCGCCTCCGCCATAGTGTTGTACCCTTTGTAGCTATTGCCGCTGAAACGGTGCACCAGTCTCCGGCAGTCTTCCCAATCATCGTAGACTCCGGGAACCCGTCCCTTGTACACGACGTACCACGTCATCTGTAAGTTGACAATAATAATTAAACGGTGATTGAAAAAAAAACATATATAATTAAAGTCGCATATGAAGATACACTTATAGAAAGTACTCCTAAATCAAAAAGACCAAACTCAAAAAGCATGCCTCATATATAACTAGGTTGTTCGACACAAGAATATGCTACGATGGAACTGTTCGCCAAGTAGGATGCACAACACCTGGACCTGTGCATAGCACAAGGCGAACAATCCCATCGCAGCACATTCACATATAGTGTGCCACGACATTTCAATCATCGGCATTATTCTCGAAAAAGACCAAAGTAACTCAAAAAGCATGCCTCATATACATACATAGGTCGTTGGACACAGGAATATGCTACGATGGAACCGTACGCCAAGTAGGATGCACAACACCTGGACTTGTGCATAGCACAAGGCGTACAATCCCATCGTAGCACATTCACATATATAGTGTGCCACAACATTTCAATCATCAGCATTATTCTTGAAAAAGACCAAAGTAGCTCAAAAAGAATGCCTCATATATAAATAGCTAGGTCGTTGGACACAGGAATATGCTATGACGGAATAGTTAGCCAAGTAGGATGCACAATTCCTGGACTTGTGCATATCACAAGGATAACTATCCCGTCATAGCACATTCACATATATATTGTGCCACGACATTTCAATCATCGGCATATTCTCGAAAAAGACAAAAATAACTCGAAAAGAATGCCTCATATATATACATAGGTCGTTGGACACAGGAATATGCTACGACGGAACAGTCAGCCAAGTAGGATGCACAATTCCTAGACTTGTGCATATCACAAGGCTAACTATCCCGTCGTAGCACATTCACATATATATTGTGCCACGACATTTCAATCATCAGCATTATTCTAGAAAAAGACAAAAATAACTCGAAAAGAATGCCTCATATATATACATAGGTCGTTGGACACAGGAATATGCTACGATGGAACGATGAGCCAAGTAGGATGCACAAGACCTGGACTTGTGTATATCACAAGGCTCACAATCCCATCGTAGCACATTCACATATATAGTGTGCCACAACATTTCAATCATCGACATTATTCTCGAAAAAAGAGTAAGGAAAAAAAGAAGGACCAAAGTGAGCAAAGGACCAAAGAGTAAGCAAAAAAAACCAAGCATTGATTGATATATAATAATAATAAGCGATGATTCATAAACCTAATAAGATAAGTACACTTGTCCACACACACAAAGGTCATCTATAGTTTGTAACTACAACTAGGCCAACATCAAGCCTTCTGGTTCGGCTTAGGGAACGGGAGGACGCCTTGTCTCGTCATGAACTTCCTATAGTCACCCTGCATCTCTAGGCGATCTTCTATGTCACGGTTATTCGGGATATTTCCTCCGTAGAAGATCCCCCCTGAAGTCATGACATCACGAAAGATGATTGCCCCAAACTGCTGCTGGATGCGATACATCTCTTGTCTAATATTCGAATCATTTATCTTGGCCTTTGCTTCGGCCGACTGTTTGAGATGATCTGACAACGCAGAATTCTGCTTGTCAAGTAGGAACGCCCTCATGTGATGGAGTGCGTAGTAGGCTTCTTTCTTACTGTTTTCCGGCTGCTTCACGCAGGGGAACTCTGTTACGTGGTTGAAGACGTGCCTGCCGAACTTGACCTTCGTACACACGAAGGTGGTGCCTTCCGTTGAGGCAAATCCAGTGAGAGCATCATCCAGAACTTCCTTGATCTTGTCGTAGTTTTTCTTCTTTTCTAGACTCCCCGAGTCGAAATACATGGCGTGGGAATGCTTCGGCGAGATGAGCGTGCAGTGTTCATCTCTACGCAAAAAATTCAAATGGAATGTGTTGGAAAAAGAATGATGATGATCTAATAAAGCCAATCGACGGTGGCGACTGAC
Source organism: Avena sativa (assembly GCA_916181665.1). Taxonomy (NCBI): domain Eukaryota; kingdom Viridiplantae; phylum Streptophyta; class Magnoliopsida; order Poales; family Poaceae; genus Avena; species Avena sativa. The sequence goes on along the minus strand of OV702294.1, from coordinate 267,440,796 downwards.
GACTTACTCGGTAAAGTAAGGCACGAGAATGTATTCCTTTGTCTTGTTCGCCATGAAGATTATTTTTAGGTACGAGGCCACGATACGTCGTTCGGCGGGGGAACCCAAGCAGCCGTCACGCATGTAGTAGGGGTCCACTATAGCGATGCCCGGTGTGTTCTCTCTAATGATCTGCATGGCCAGGCTGAGAGAAAAGAGACGGACCATGGTATAGTGCAGTGGGTATAGGTGGAACATATTGAAGATGTCGTCGAACCGCAGGAAGAACAGATCCGCATGGGCATTGTCGACGAAGCCCAAGCCTGGTGGCACTTTAACCACGAATACCGGGTGCGAGGGATCTTTCTCCGATAGAAGGCGTCTCTCTATCGTCAGCACGCCGTCATGCACACTCTGCAGTTTCGAACTGGCGAGCTTCCGCAAATGCTTAGGTAGCATGGGCTCACCCGCCACATGAAACCTCCACATAATACCCTCGGGTCTTGGTGGCCCGTCCCGAAACCTGATCAGATTCGTAGTTATTGACGCCACCGGCTGGCTCGAGCTGCTAGATATTCTTTTCCTGCCGTTCTTTCCTTTTGGAGAGCGGGCAGGCACCGCAATCTGAGCACCAGCCTCCCTATTAGTGTGTCAGGGCTTAGAATAAAGGGCCGGTTGGTTGTATCAGCTGGCTCTGTAAAGGCGCAAGCTGGAGACGTCTCCTGAGAACCAAACAGACGCTTGGTGATAGTGGCTTTCTTTGTGGGGCCACCATCTAGGTCTTCTTCGTTGCCAAACTTAGTGCTGAAGAAGTGATCATTCTAGTCTTCGTCGTCGTCGGCCGGATCCTGCGCCATGTGCATATCATCAACATGATCATCCGACCCACCGCGTGGAGGTGACGGCGAGGGCGGTAAGGGGGCCTTGCCACTGCTTGTCGCTGGCACGACAGGCGGTGCTGTTGTCTGTGGCATGATGGCCCCCGCCGTCCCCAAACGGATCATGCTCTTGTCCATAGCAAGAATAAGCCGAAGCAAGTTCTAAGGACAGACGGCTCTTCTTCATCCGCTCCTGGGGGTTGAATGGGAGGTTCCAGGTCGTCACAGCCCCTTAGCACCCGACTAATTTTAACCCTGTGCACGCTATCTGACATCGGCCTTGAGTGGAACGTGCGCTGCAAGGGTTGAATGATGGTACCCTTGGCAACATCCCTCAGCTCGTTGTTCACGTAGCATAAGAGAGTGCAAGGAACATCCGTATGTGGAAAACATGTACGGCGTCGTCAGATATGCCATAAGAGTAATAGATGGCATGAAAGGCGGTAATTAAAGCAATTTGTTTACCGTGATGGCGTCGAGATCAGCTAATGTCGACGCACCGCATACGGCGACGGGAGTGCAAGAGACGGAAGGGCTGCTTGATGGCGCGGTGCTGGCTGCCAGTGTATTCTCCCTACCGACGGGTGCTTGGAGCTCCGGTGCCGCCGCGACGATGGCAGGGGGGCACCAACATGTACTCCAGCGCCACGGTGATGGCAGGGGGAGTCACCAACACTTGCGGCGCCGCGGTGCTAGCGGGCGGAGTCACGAACACGTAGTTCTCCTGATTCGTCGGCGCCGCGTTGTTCGAGTGGTTGCTGACCATGCTTGGAATCGGGCACGGCCCTACTTGAGCACCCGCACTCCAGTTCTCTATTGACTCCACCAAGGTAGGCAGGAAGGACGTGAGGGTGATTGCCAGGTTGTCTTGGACGATCTCCGAGATCCGCGCCACTTGTGCCTTAAGTTCTTGATCCTCGCGGTTTTCCTCCTCGCTCCTTCCCGACGGCGCCACATGCGTCCTTGGCGGTGGACCAAAATGATCCACCCAATTCTTACCCCCGAGGCCGGCCAGACGGCCAGCCGACGACGGCTTCTTCATAACCGGCTCTATTTTCTTGGCCCGGTTCATCGCCCTGTTAGAAGGGTTATCCCACCGGGTGGCCGCCGTCGACCCTTGGGATGAGGAACCCTGGGATCAGGAACCCTGGGATCCATGGCTAGCAACAATTTCCTCCTCCTGCAGAAGAAGTAACAGTGAATCGTTTAGATCATCGATTAGATTGCAATCGAGTTTATCCGCGGTAATTAGATTATACTTACCACAATTTCCTTGAATTCCTTCACCGCAGGATCCGTGGTGAGTTGTTTGGTTTTTGGGTCCACATGGTAACGGGCCCTAATGAAGTTTCGAACCTGCCCGGGTTCGAATTTAGCAAAGGGGTTTTCTATCCCCTTGGATCTATACTCTTCGTCCTCCTTATTCCATTTGGCCTCCGCGGTTCTGTATCCACCAGATCCGAGATGGTGATGACCTATATTCATCGCCTGCAGTACCTTTCCCCGATTACTATTGGCCAGGGCTCTTTCGGATTCACACCTCTCCTTGAACTCCTGGAACTGATCTTCGGTGATCTGTGGGTCAATCTTCTGGATCTCCTCGAGACTTTTGCCTTCTTTATAGATCTTCTTCTTTATCCGGGTTCTCCAGCTGGCCAGGGCGGTGCTCATCTTTGTGAGGGCAGATTTTTTTACTTTGTTCCCATGATAATTTGTGTTCTGATACTTAGCGGGGAACTTTTATCTTGCGTGCAGCTTCTCGAAGAGGAGTGTGCGCAAGTGGCCATTATCTTTATGCCGGAGATTCTCGGTGTTGATCGAGATGGTTGTCCGGGTAATCGCCGCCACTTGCCCACCGTACCCTTTGACGACAAGGGCGGCTTCCAAAGGAACCCCTGATGGGCTCACTTGGTAATTTCCTCCCTGACCGTGCGGACCGTGTTCGGGCGCCGGTCCTTCGGCTTCTTCTTCTTCTTCTTAGGAGGATTGCTACCACTCCCTGTGCCCTCGCCGCCATCAGTGGTTTCATCGTCCGTCATTCCTTCGGCTTCTTCCTCCGCGTCTTCCATCTCATCATCCTCGCTCTCCGAAGGATGGTATTCTTCATTGTCTTCTAGCCACTGGGACGCCTCCCAGAATGTCAATTGTTTATTCGGAGGTCTGAGTTCTCCTTCAGCGCTGATGCGCTTAGAACATCCAGCCTCGTCATTGTCACACATCTTCGCACTAATAAAAAACAAATAATTGGTTAAATGCACGGAAAAATCCGGCATGACCTTTGCTAATTTTCTTAAACTAGGAGTGCCCGATTTCTGCCGAAACGGAAGTTAATCAACATTCCGGCAAAAATCGGGACTCATTTCATACAAGAACCTGCATATACACATAATAAAGTGCTTCATATACAAGCACAAGTGATGACAGCAAGCAAAATCAACACATATAGACTATTCAAAAATAACAAGTTCCATTCCTGGTTTTCCATAAGGACCAAACCACAGAAGCAACACCTACTGCCTAAACTGTGTTGGCATTCATATATAACATCTTCAGCAGTTTCATAAACCAAGGAAATTAAGTTCAGAACAGAACCTTAATTATGTGTTGGCATAAACTGTGCTGGCATTCATATATAACAAAACTGTGCTGGCATTCAGAATAGAACCATAAGTTCATAAACCAAGGAAATTAAGTTTCATAAACTGTGCTGGCATTCATATATAACAAAATAGAAGTGGCACTGACAAAAAAAGGATAGATCTCCCTCTTGAATGGAGGTTATATTGTGGGAAATGCCTACTACTGTGAGTTAAAGAAATTATGGGAATGGAGGTTAAAGAAATGCCTACTACTATGAGTTTATTTACTTATAAGTGAGTGGTTATGATTTGGAATTATGGGAATAATATTACTACTAGCTAATCCAGAGCACATGGTTCAGCACTAAAACTCTCACCAGCACTCTGGTTGCTTGGGAAAGCCATCCAGGAGCACCAGCAAATCCAAGGGATCAAGTTAGGAGGTGAGAGGATGGGGTTGGCACAGTAGTGATCAGTAATATAGGCACAAAATCAACCACAACTCCAACACAACAGGTTATCCATCCAAGATCATGTCCTTGCATCTGTTCTTACTATTGCATCTTAAAGAAAATAGAGGGGGCAATAGAAAATCCTCAGCTCTATACTCACATGGAGTACTAGATCATCATTGGATAGTTTCATAAGCAAGCAATAGCTTTTGTATACAAACATCATCAAAGCCTCAGCCTTTGCATCCTAGGCAGAGCTATGTAATGAAGGGAAATGTTTGTATTAACCTATGCTTCAGACCAGCTTCACAAACATTCAGGTTTAAGCAATTTTTTTAGCTTTATAAGCAGCAGATTATCCCACTTGAGGTTATATTGTGCACACTCCTGTATGGAGGCACCACAAAAGAAATCAAAGCAAGAGAAGCCACTAAAACAGTGTATCAAGCAGCATATCACCATCACTGTGACCTACTACTGTGAGTTTATTTACTTATAAGTGAGTGGTTATGATTTAGAATTATGGGAATAATATTACTACTAGCTAATCCTGAAGTACTACTAGCTAATCCTGACAGATTTTGTCTTCAGCACGTTTAAATTCAGATGATGGAGCATACTCTGCTACTTTCAGGTGCGTTTCTGTTTCTAGAGATGCCTGACTGACTACAACTTAGGGACATGGTGGCGCCGCTGCTTTACATCACGACATACCAAAAAATTAAACAGAGGAACAAAATCCGCTACCTAAATTTTGACTAAAATACTTGTATCACATAAACCAAAGCAGAGGGTCGTAGGAACAATTGAACATGGCAGGCAAGCAGGAGTAATCGCATTAAAAAAGCACAGTTTCTTTAGATCGAAATACACTGCAGTCCCACGAGAAAGCATTTCTTACAAGAACAAACTCGAACATCGGACTATGGCGTGTACATGCATCTTGAACCAAGCACTGAAGTAGGAAGACAGAGGAGACGGTACCACAAGACAGCAGCCTAGGAACAAGTGACAGTGATGTTCAGATCGAAATAACAATTGTTCTTCCAACAACAGACACATTCCATACAAGATTCAGTCATGAGTCATGACTCCCTCGACCATCTAACTACCACCATATAGAGGGAGAGAGAGGGACAGAGAGGGAGAGAGAGGGAGAGAGGGAGAGACAGGGGAGGGGCGACGCTCACCTCTGACGGGCGGACGACGGGCGGACGACGACGGGCGGCCTCCACCTCCTCGAGCGGCGCGAGATCCTCCTCCACAAGCGGCGCGGGCCTCCTCCTCCTCCACGAATTGGCAGCGGCGCGGGCCTCCTCCTCCTCGAGAGCGCAGCATGGCGGTGGCGGATCGAGAAAGCAACGGTGGTGGCGGATCAAGAGAAAGCAGCGGCGGTGGCGGTGTCTGTGAGATGGGGATGACAGAGGCGGACGTGGCACGTGTGGTTGACTAGTCCAACCCGGTTGGACTATCAGATAAGAGGGCGGCCCCCCACTAGTTAACACTAGTACTGTCTTATCCCACTGGTTCTGCCCCTTAGCTCTATTCTAAACTATGAGCACCCAGGTTCGAATCCTGGTGCCCCACTTTTTTATTTTTATTTTAAAAATACTTTTAAATGTTCCAAAAAATGCCCAAAAGTGGTGATTTATGCCATACAAGTTTTGTTTTGTTTTTAAAATACTTTTAAATATTCCAAAAATGCCCAAAAGTGATAATATATGTCATAAAAGTGTTACAAATATGATTCAAAGTATAACTAAATTTCATAATAATTTGTCCATGAATATTACAATCTTTTTCAACCACGCGTTTTACAATATTTTTTGAGCTAGAGTTTTACAATCTTTTTTCCCTTCTTTGTCGCGGTTGAATAATTTAGCGCCGACACTTTAATGTTTCTTCTTTCGAACGGGCTACCTTTTTTGGGTAGGGTTGTCCTTTTTCTTCTTGTGATGTATGTTGCTGCATCGTAGTCGTCGTCATCTTCAATCTTTGGATCGCCGTACTGGTCGAAGTCTTGCTCGTTGGCGACTCCATCCATTCCGATGATGTTTCTTTTTCCTCTCCTCACGACAACACGGCTAGGCTTTTTCGGGTCGGTAATGAAAAAACATTGGTCCACTTTGGTAGCCAGTACCCACGGTTCATTTTTCGCGGCCACGTTTGCACCGGCGGCCTTGGATTTGGCTGCTTCGGGTATAACCATGGTTGTGAAATACCGGTCTTCTCTTTCGACGCTCTTTGCCCATCTGACATGGAACATCGGCACCTTTTCTCCACAGTAATCGAGCTCCCAGATCTCCTCGATTCTTCCGTAGAATCTTTCCTTCACGTTGTCATCGGTGTAGAATTCCGACGTTACGCCTGAGTTCTGATAATCACACTTGTTGTCCTTTTCGTCCGTCTAGAATGTGTAGCCGTTGATATCATACGCCTGATAGGTCACCAGGTTTTGCATCGGTCCCTGCGACAAGGTGAATATGTTCTTTTCCGTGTCAGAAGAATGCGATCGCAGGGGATTATCAAGGAGCGTCTGCCTAAACCAACGCGTGAAATCTGAGTTGTGCTCTTTGATTATTTCTCCCTGCGTCCTCTGTATGCCCCGGTCACTGTACTTCTTCTCGATTAACCTTTTGTGCTTCTGTACCCAAGGATCGACCAAGTCTAAATACTGTAGCGCGACGAGGTTTGCTCGATCAAAGTCTGTGCGTCGAAAATCGAAGTCTGCATGCAGTATGCGACGACCCTCTCGGAGACCAGATCCGTCGAGCTTGCCAAGGTGCCTGTTGACGGGAAGACCGACAGGGTTCTCGATGTCTAGATAATTCGTGCAGAAAGAGATGCACTGTTCGGCCAGAAAGCCCTTGGCTATGCTTCCATCTGGACGGGACCTGTTGCGAACGTATCCTTTGATGTGTCCGTTCATCCTTTTGAACGCCATCATGCTACGGAGGAACATTGGCCCGAGTTGTACGATGTCCTCCACGACATGGACCAGCAGATGCACCATAATGTCGAAGAATGCGGGTAGGAAGTAGACCTCAAGCTCACATAGTATCACCACGATCTCCTCCTGTAGCCTCCCGAGCTGATTCACGCCAATCGACATCCTAGAGATGACGTCGAAAAACTTGCATAGGCCAAATAACGTTTCACGGACGTGCTCGTCCATTATCCCTCTTAGTGCGACCGGAAGTACCTACGTCATTAGCACGGCACAGTCGTGAGACTTCATGCCACTGAACCTCTGCTTCGCCTTGTCTAGGTATATGCTTATCTTGCCCGCGTAGCCGTAAGGAAATTTGACTCCTAGAAGGCACTTGAAAAACTGTTTGATCTCATCCTGGCTTAGAGTGAAGCAAGAAGGAGGGCAGTAATATTCGTTCTTCTTGAACTTTTTACCCTTCCGACGACCTTGTGTCGTCTCCGACTCATGATCATCGTCATCTTCCTGATAATCAGGAGTAGTGCGTCCTCCGTGAAGCTCCTTTTGGATACCCAAGCATATCAGGTCGTGCCTTGCTTTCGGACCATCTTTCGTCCTATCTGGCATGTTGATTATGGTGGAGACCAGACTCTCGCACACGTTTTTCATGATATGCATGATGTCGAGGCTATGAGGCGTGCGGAGAAACTTCCAGTATGGCAACTCCCAGAAAACAGACCTTGTTTTCCATACCTTCATCAGCGGCTTGTCTTGTTGCTGCCTCTTTTGCTTCTTTCCAGGCTTAGGACAATCTTTCCAGTTTTTCAGCAACTCTTCCACTTCTTCGCTGCTCCTACGCTCTGGGATTCCTCGGGTCTCTGATTTTCCATCGAACAGGTCTCCACGTTTTCTCCATGGATCATTCTTGCCGAGCCACCTCCGGTGTGCCATGAAAACGGTTTTCGATGACCCTGGATCTTTCTCTAGTTGGAGATAGCTTGTGTTATCCATGCACCTAACGCATGCGCAGAATCCTTGGATAACCTGCCCCGAGATATACCCGCAACCTGGATAGTCTTGCACCATAGTGACCAACGCGGCTCTCATAGTGAAATAATCTTGTGTGACGGCGTCGTAAGTATTGGCTCCAGATTCCCATAACGTGGCTAGCTCCTCTTTCAACAGCCCGAGATACAGATTGATGTTGGTACCAGGTTGTTTTGGCCCTTGAATTAGCATACTCATCTGTATGTACTTCTTCTTCATGCACAACCATGGAGGGAGGTTGTACATCCATAAAAACACGGGCCAAGTGTTGTGCGTGCTGCTCTGGCTACCGAACGGATTGAGTCCATCGGTGCTCGCACCAAGCCTGATGTTCCTCGAATCTCCACCGAATTCTGGGAATTCGAGGTCCAATGCTTTACACTGGCTAGCATCTGAAGGGTGCGTCAGCAGCTCATCCTTTTCGGGGTCATAATCATCATCTCCTGGCTTCTTCCTTTCCGCATGCCATCACATGAGCTTCGCTTCCTTAGGGTCCGCGAAATAGCGCTGCAAACGAGGAGTGATAGGAAAGTACCATACCACTTTTCGAGGTGCTTTCTTCCCTTTCTTGTATCGACTCACGCCGCACACCGGACATGTGGTTTTCTCCGCGTCCTCGCCCCGATAAATGATGCAATCGTTGATGCATACGTGATATCTAACGTGCGGTAGATCGAGAGGACAGACGATTTTCTTGGCGTCCTTGATACTAGTTGGACATGTGTTCCCCTCCGGGAGACGATCATGCCAGAATGCCATCATATCGTCGAAGCTTGCGTCGCTCAATTTGTGTTTTGCCTTCATCTCCATAGCCTTGAGCGTTACATTCAACCGGGTATCGTCGGGCCTGCATCCTTCATACAATGGAGTAACCGCGTCTTTCTCAAGTTGCGCAAGCTTGGCTTTCTCACTAGCGGCAGCCCTGGCGTTACTCGTCTGCTTGAGAAGCAGCTCTTGCACATAAGGGTCCCGCACCCAGCCTGACATTGTTCCATCGTCGTCTGCTCCTCCGGCATCTAGATCATCATCATCCCGGTCTGCTTCCGCACCTTCACCATCTCCAGGAGACTCTTCATCATCTCGCCCGTTCTCGCCGTGATGATGATCATCGTCATGTTGGCCACCTTCACCGTCTCCATCGTCTACGTCAACGCTTATCCAACGAGTGTATCCATCCATGAAACCATGGCGGAGCAGGTGCGCCTGCAGATTCCCGGAATCTGGGTCGATCACCTAGTTGAGTTTGCATCTTCTGCACGGACATCTTATATCCGTCTTGTTATTTTGTATCATGTCGGCCGTCGCACATTTCAAAAATCTAGCCACAATGCCTTCGCTCATTATGGACCATTTTTGCCTGCACGGTGTACACGGTACAATTAGAAGTCTATTAAAACCACATAATGAATGCATGCATGAATGGTCGATAGAAAATTTCGTCATGACCTATCCTAAAATTAGGACCTTTGCGAAATGGCAAAGTCTTGACAAAATGGAAATGAATCAACATTTTGGCAAAACAAATGGCAACTTGTTCACATACAAACACAAGAGAGAGAGAGAGAGACCGATCCATACACACATGAACATATCATTATCCTCTCCATACACACATGCATGAGCATCATCGATACTCTCCATATACACACACATATGACCATCGATCGATCCTCTCCATACACACATCATGAGCATCGATCATCTCCATACATATGAGCATATCATCCATATACACATGAAAACATCCTTACATGGACAACTTACCGAGATGAGAGACCGATCGCGAGAAAGATGGAAAGGAGAGGTGCACGCGTTGACCGGAGAAGGAGATGAGAGACCGGAGACCTTCCTCTATTACTTATGTAACATCCAAAGCAAGTTCTACATGCTAAAAATGGTGAATGGGTGGAGAAATTGAGGTGGGAAGGAGAAGATCCCGACTAGATCTAAGGAGGAAGAAGAAGGGGAAAGTGAAGTGTGGGGTGGTGGATGTGGTCACACATGTGCACATAAAGTGCTGTAAAAAAATCGACACATCCGTGGCGCACTCTACCCTAGTGCGCCACAGGGAGTAGGAACATCCGTGGCGCACTATGCCATGTGCGCCACGGATGTTCCTACTCCCTGTGGCGCACTAGGCAGAGTGCGCCACAGATGTTTCTGGACGTTTCACAGCAGAGGGGGCATGCGCTTAGGCGTAGCGCACGCCCCCCCATGTGCGCCACGGTTGACACTAACAACCGTGGCACACATGACTATAGTGCGCTACAGATGTTTGGCGTGCGGCCAACAGGGCGCTGGCCCACACATATCTGTGGCGCACTATAGTCATGTGCGCCACGGTTGTTCTAGTTACTAGTAGGGCACTGCCCATAGGTGAGCCACGCCTGTTTTAGCCGTGGGGCACTTCAACCATGTGAGCCACGGATGTGCTGATTACCTATAGCCATTTTCCTAGTAGTGATAGCAACTCTAAAAACATGGTTGAGAAAACGAAGGACAATCTTTATTCATCCAGGTGTACCAAAATATTTGCCAAAGATCATGATATCACTTTACACCACTAGATGAATAAGTAAAAAGATTCCTGATGACACAAGAAAAAAAACTTCATTCTCAGACTTCAATTACTTGGCACAACAAAATTCTTTCCAACATAAAAGGGTCTGGAGGATCGACAGAGAGACATTTAGCAACACTACTTTAAATGTTCTCCCTGATGTTCGAGAAATCAAACATCAAGTAAAGATCGGACTTCGGATACAAGGAAACCATAAGCACAACTCCTATAGTCAATTATAGAAGAAGCCTCATGAAGAGTGGTTGTCATGGCTGAATCAAGAGGATATAACAAAAGGTATTTTCGGCTAAGTGTGTGGACCATTACATCAATCTTGCCAAATTTACAAGGAAACCTATGTCAGAACCTTGAGGAACACCAACCATCGTTGTTGCTTGAGATTCAGCTTTGGTTAGGTGAAATGATACTTCAGACTCAGCATGTTCGAATAGAAAGTTTGCAACGTTTACCGCAAAGGTAAAGTTACTGGATTCTCAAGATATGGACTCCAGTGTCAAGCTCCAAAAGATGAGCTAGATTGCTAGACCCATGTATTTAGCAACTTGTCGAAAGACAATTGCGCACATATATAGTACTAACAATAAAACACACATGTGTCTTTAATGAAAGAGAGATAAGTCTTCTCGAATCCACGGCGATATCTTTCAACATTTGCACGTGAATCGGAGAAGGTTACTTCTAACATCCAGAAGACCTACTTCGAGATGACTCGAAGACGGTGCTCAAGTATTTCCAACATTAATGCCAAATGTTCCATATGAATTTTTTCTAGCATTGAGGAGATAAGGATGTCATCGATGGGCTCAACAACAGAATTATCAGGACACTCCAAGAAGATGGACTCATATATCGTATGAACAAGGCAGAAATACTGGTCAGACCAAAGGACACGAGGATGTATTCAAGTGAAATTTCACAAGCAGAAACATCATCAAGATAGTCCTTAGAACTGATTTTGATTTGACGATAACCCAAATCAAATCAAAGTTGCGAAAAAATAATATATCCAAAAAGGAATTACTATCTTTCTTCAGCAAGAACATAACTAGACATCCCTTTGCGAAGGAACAAAGTTAGATAGAACTTTTTTCTTACAACTCTCCAATTTGTTGTTTAAGCTCAACCAACTGGTTCAGGGGTATCCAAATATGGATCCTTGGAGAAAAGAGTAGTTCAGAGAACTTTCTTGCTCAAGAACTTGACAACACGGTCATGTGGCAACATGGCGATACTTCTAGAACACATCTAGAATATCACAAACGACCGATATGTCACTTAGTTTGAGAGGGAACTTTCTTTGTAAGTCAAGAAGACATAGTCTTAGAGCTTCGGCACAACCCTAACTCTATGACCCAGGAGAGTACACCAGAATAACGATCTTAGTAGCACAATCAAACTGCCCTTAGTGATAGGGTTAACCAATCACGCTATGAATGACACAAATGTCCTTAGAGTTCAAAACAATAATAATTGCTAAGAATGTCGAATAGCCACATTATTACACACACGCATCACTCACAAGCACGAAAGCTCGAGGAAGGGTGGATAATTTTGTGTAAGAGCATCAATTCATTAAGGGGTCTGGAAAATCAGCAGGACCTCTTAGTATAAAAGAGTGTGATACTTCAAGGTAGAACAGATGGGAGATAATCAATGCCTCATGATCGGCGGATTACAACACTTTGACCTGGTCCTAGAAATTACGAGGTACTGGAGTTTATTTCTCCTAGACATTCCGAAATGGTTTGTATTGACAAACCACAAGAGTATCTTGCATTAGAAGGCACCAATGCATATTTACTACTTGGCTACCAACTAGTAGACAAAGGTTAGAAAACAACAAGGAAAAGGAACATACTCAGGATAGAATCCCGAGATGTGTGGATGCATAGATTAAAAATCTTCCGAAAACCAATGCAAAGAAAAGGTAAGGTATGGCAGGGTTACGAGTATAGATGCGAGACTCACGAGGAGTACTCTTGTCGTGATCTATTTCGTTCCATTAAAGAACATCTGCCATGCCTAGTGGTAGGGGAAGTCCTTAGTTGTCACAATTCCATCGCGACAGAAACCACAAGCTTGAAGGATAGAATGGTAATACCATCCATCCTGAGGTAATGTGTGAACATTAACAACATGGGTCAAAGGAGTGGATCCTGGAATAAAGATCAGCTTCATGTACAAGATTAACAACACCAGAATCTAGCACAATCGGGGATCTTTGGTTCAAGTACAAGGGTTAAAACCCGAGAAAAGAGTAACTACTACTTGAGTGACACAACATACACTCCAAGATAGTGATCATGAGGTAACTTCCAATAGAAGAAATGACTTCTAAAGTACCCAAACAAATGAAAAGGAGGCACACGAGGTGAAAAGAAACATCGAAGCCTAGAATAGAACACTATGGATCATTATATTGTAGGATCCATAAACCAGAGAGATCATGATGGAAAGGAATCTCTCATATGAACAAGAGCAAAGGGGACAAGGAATTCACAACACACACAACTCTAGGGAAATCAACACTAGGTCAACTGGATTAGAAACGACATGCCCAGAAGGCACCTAGGCTTTGAAAGACTAGAAGAGATATCAAAACTTTTCCAAAATCAACACCAAATAAGATGACCCAGAGTTAGAGCGAAACTGGATAAGAAGAGAAAGAAGCATACTAGAGTTTTCGCAAATACTTTTCATCTTTAAAATAGTTTTCACAAACACTAGACTCAACATCGACCAATAGCAAGGTTTTCCTATGGTCGGTACTGCTCTGATACCAAGAACTGTGACACCCCCAGGATTAGGGATAAACAAATCCCAGACCTCCGTCTGACATAAGCTTAACCTTGAGCTCGATAATATCTAGTGAAGAAATCGGTAACACAACAGTGACCCTATGACACAAAAAATATTACAGCAAGCTCATAGCTGAGCAGAGAACCAAATTATTACAAGCAGAGGTCACTGACCACAAACATTAAACAACAGAAGGAAAATTATGCTATTAAGTATAGAAAACTTAACAAATGGCCTAAGAGGCCTGAAGCATAACGATGACGTCCCAGCCCATAGATTCCAGGCTGCAGGCCAGGAAACCCAAGCTACTCATCGATGTCAATGTAGTACAGAGCTCGTATTCAGGGGAACACTTACTCTGCCAAAAGTATTAACAAAGAAAGGGTGAGTACAGGGTGTACTCCGCAAGACTTATGGCTGGTGGAGTTGTTTTGCATAAAGCCACTTTTCTTTATAAAACAAGAGGGAGAAGAAGCTCGTCTAGTCAGAGTATTTTAAAAGGGATAAGAGAGTGACATCTCTGAAATTTTGATCATCATATTTTGATATCCACCAAATCATCATCACCTAAACTAGGATTACCCCCTCGTACCCATGAGGAAGCATCCTTAAGCACATGTTGATCTACCAACTTTTACGATTAGGTTATAGTTCTCTATGATCTTGAGTCCAGTCGCCAAGTCGTTCATAACCTTGAACACGGCTTTTCGAAAATATTTAACCCTGCAGGGGTGTACAACTTTACCCACACACGCCAACCGATTCTTAATGCCACTATAGATGAGCCCTCTTCCTTGGAAGGCCGGGAGAGAGTGGTTGACCACAACCTTTACCATGCTTTCTCCGAGACCATGAGTCACTCAATAAGTATGGTTCCGCCGTAACGGGTCAAATCTCGAAGCCGGTACTTAAAGATGTGAGGCGAGGTTGGTTTACCAGGGGCGCCATCAACCCTAAGCAACCCGGTCCACGCTTCCCTACCTGTATGAATGCACCTCCTTCACCCCCTGTTTTGAAAACATTTTCAATGTGTATGTCGAATGGAATGCCCAAACTATGTGACTCATGGAATCTACTAGGAAAGTTAGTTAGTCATGAGGTTGTCCAGGCCCCGTGTGGTTGTATGCTCGTCTTGGTTCCAAAGGCAAGAACTCAGGTCCTAGTGGTGGCGAGCATGGGACTAGAAAAACCACATCCCACCGTGGCCTCCCATACAAGCCTTAGCATGTTTAAACTCATATCATATTTGATATCATTTCATCACGTTCTCTTGTCATACTAGATTCTCTGCATCTGATACATCATCTGGATGGACCAGACTCAACAGCTATGCATGGCTAAGTAGGGCACAATTATAAGCTCTAGCAGTGCACACAAGCCAAACCTAGTTATGCTAGGAGCAGTGGATCAGGTAATATAAGCTCAAAGGGAGTAATGCAATAGATAGGATACTCTATCTATCGATAAAAGACCACAGTAGAACCGTATGCATCATGGCAGGAATTGAAATGCTTTCGAAATCATAGGATTATATCATGGTGGGGCTATGCTTGCCTTTGCCTGTTGATGATAAGTAGAGCTTCATAAATATTGTACTTGACTTGATTATTGTTGGTCAAGTATTGTTCGTCAATCTTCGAACTTCAACAATGTTGATCTCGGTCTTTGATTTTGATCTCGATCTCGTATTCTACCGAGAAGAACCAAACACCAAAAAGAGAGGGAAACAATCAACAATGGAATCGATGCAATTCTCAATCAAGTATGCTGATATGACAAGTTAATTTATATCGAAATTTAACCCTAAAGCATGCTCAGCAATTTAATCGGGGTTTCGAGGGGTATAAACCCTAACTTGAGGAAACTCCAGAATCACCTGTGAGGGGTTACTATGTTTATTTTAATTAAACTTGTCATTTAAGTTGCTTAACAATGCATGATTATAGCTTAGATAGATAATTCCCATTTTTCTGACCATTTTGATATATTATACATATTTTTCTGACTTATAAATAATAAGTTATTGATTTTACAATATTTATTCAATTTCTGGATTTATTAAACCAAATTTATTCAGCAGCCACGTGGGCAAAAGGGACCCGTGGCGTCTTTGACTTCGCTGACCCGCGCGCGGTGATGATTGGGTGACGTTACCGTGACGTCACGATGCCGGTGAGCAACAGAATGGCAAGGGGACGGCAGTGGAGAGCTCGAGGGATAGCGGGTTTGCGTGTGTTTGAATGAGCGAAGCACGGGGAGGCTAACGGTGGTCACGCCGCCATTTATTGGTCATCGGAGCACCGGCAGTGGCCATGCCTGACGGTGGCGGTGGGCGGCGCTCGGCACGGGAGCAGAACAAAGCGAGAGGGGAGAAACAGAGGGGTCCAGGAGGTGCAGGAGCTCACCACGAGCGCGGGAAGAGGGTCAGCGTGGAGCGGGGTTGCCGTACGGAGGTGAATCGACGACGTCCATGACGACGGCCGGCGGGACGACAAGCACGATTCCAGCAAGGAGGTGGCTTCCCACTTGCGTGGCTTCATGAGAATGATGAGGTCGATGAGGAGCTTCTTCAGGGCGTCTCAGTGGAGAGAAGGGATGACGGAGGGAGTGGGGCTCACCGGTGACTGGGCGGTTAGGGTTTGGGGCCAGAGGGAAGAACGCGAGAGGAAGGTCGCGGGGAAGAGTGATAGTGGATGAGGACGGGTAGGGCGTCGGCGCGACGATCTTATCACTCACTCGAGCGTGACGGACGGCGGAGCAAAGGCGGGGAGATCGATGGCGGTGCCGGCGACAAGGAGTTGTGTGCCTGCCTGGAGGAAGAAGAAAACGAAAAATAACGCTAAAGCGGTATGGGCTGCATATGGGCCGCGGCTGGGCTTGTGCTGGGCCTTAGCTGCTGCGCGCTGGCGGCGTTTAGAGAGAGGAGAGGTCGGGGCCGTCCTGGGCTGCACGGCCTGGAGGCTCTGGCTGCTGTTTTTATTTGAAAAATTGTTTTTCTTTTTTCTATTTTCAAATTTCTATTTTGTGTTTTGAATTCCAAATCTATTTGGGATAATTTTAAAATACCAGAGGCTTTTATCAAATATGAAAAATACTTATGAGCCCTTGTATTCAATTTGGGCTCCAATTTTGGTAGTTTTCAAAATTCAAAGCATTTTGATTTGCTTTCAAAGAGAGGGGGAAGATTAGGGTTTTACGGTTTTCTTTATTTTCTTTACGTGCAATTTTAGAGATGTTGCTTATGCAGTGCACAATCAACCCTAATTACTATTTACTAAAAACTGGGGTGTTACACTAAATTCTTGCAATAAATTGACAATATGGAAATTTACCAAAAACATGTCAATTTTGGTAACATGGTACAAAGAAATGATGGAGAAGACTCTAGAACGATGGAGTAGTGTGTTTTGAGGTTTGTGCATAACGTTTATTGTGCTAAAGACTATGTCAATAGTATCATCTAGAAAATGCTAATACAATAGAAAAGAAGATCCGACGGCTGGGAATGTAGGGATTCGGGACTCTTGATCCAACGGTAAATATCCAAAGTTACTCATACACTATATAGTGGTAAGATAAGATATAGTGTATGGATAACTTTGAACATGGACCATTGGATCAAGACTGGCAAATCCAAACAATTCCTAACTGTTGGATCTTATTTTATATTCTTAGCATCTAGAATATTCTATTGATAGTCTTTAGCACAGTGAACGCGTATGCGCAAACCTAAAAACACACTTCATTGCTTATTTTCAGGGACCTTCTGCTAAATGAATGGACTTGGATGTAATTTACATATTTTGTCAAGTCCTTGATGTAACTTGTACTTCCATTGATCGTGTTAACTTAAGCACCTCGCTCCTACAGGGCCTGCCACGATTAGAAGAAAATGCAACCGCCCTAATTATCGCATCGGGTGGACCACCGTTTCTATAGTTCCATTTTTCAAGCTTCCTAACTAATAACTTCACACACTTTACTAACTTCTCACCGATTTAACAAAATTAGGTCAAACTTGAGCTACATGTAAGCGCGGTATATTTCTCTTGCATTAAATGTCTTTTCGGAGGTAGATGGGTGCATCTTCTTGTAGTAAACAATGTCGTCGATGTGAGTTTTGAACTATCTTGAAAGAACATTCATAATTTCATGAAAGTATCTCAACTTTGGATCTAAAGGTGCATGATACCCTCCTTGGTTAGGGTTTAATTATGGGTTGAAGGGTTTGGGGATTTAGTATTTAGGGGTTTAGGGTTTAGGGGTTGTTTATTAGGGTTTAGGAAATTTTCAATAATATTCAAGCTTTATGCTTATATTCATCGAATATAATGGCATTGCCCAATTTAATGTAAGATTCTCAAATTTGATTTACAAGTGCATGATACTTGTTTGGTCAGGGTTTAGGGGTTTAATGTTTACGGTTTTATGGCTTTGGAAATTTTCAATAATGTTCAACCTGCTTTATGCTTTTAAATGTGGAATAGAATGGCGTTATCGTAATTTAATGAAATTATGTTAGATTTTAATCTATAAGTGCATGATACCTGCTTGGTTAGGGTTTAATTATGGGTTGAGGGGTTTAGGGATTAGAGTTTATGGTTTAGGGAATTTTCAATAATTTTCAAGCTTTATGCTTATATTCATGGAATATAATAGCGTTATCGCAATTTAATGGAAGCATCTCAAATTTTGATCTATAAGTGCATGATGCATGCTTGGTTAGGATGTATGTGGGTTGAGGGTTTAGGGTTTTAGTATTTATGGGTTTAGGGTTTAAGTTTTAGGGGGTTTTTAGGGTCGAGGGTTTAGGGAATTTTTAATAATGTTCAAGCTTTATGACTATATTCGTCGAATAGAATGGTGTTACCCGAATTAATAAAAGTATCTCAAAATTTGATCTATATATAAGTGTGAATGATAACTACTTGGTCAAGGGTTAGGGGTTTAGTGTTTCGGGTTTAGGGGTTTGGTGATTCAGGTTTTAGGGTTTAGGGTTTAGGTATTTAGGGGTTTAGGATTTCGGGAATTTTCAATAAAGTTCGAGCTTTATGAATATATTCATGGAGTAGAATGACTTAGCAACTGTTTATTAATCAAAGTATCTCAATTTTTGATCTATAAGTGCATGATACCTGCTTGGTTAGGGTTGTTTATGGGTCGAGCGTTTAGGGTTTTAGTATTAAGGGTTTAGGGTTTTGGTTTTTAGGGGTAGTTTAGGGTTTAGGAATTTTTTAATAATATGTCCGAGCTTTGGGTTATGGGTTGAGGGTTTAGGGTTTTTAGGGGCATAGGTCTTAGGTTTTATGCTTTAGGGGGTCAAGGTTTAGGGAAATTTCAATAATTTTTGATCTTTCATGAAATAGAATGTCATTAGCACAATTTAATGAAAGTTTCTCAAGGTTTAGGGTTATAGGGTTTAAGTTTTAGGTTTTAGGGCATTTTCGTTAATGTTCAAGCTTTGTGCTTGGATTCGTGGAATGAAATGGCATTAGCGTAATTTAATGAAAGTGTATCTCAAATGTCGATCTATAAGTGCATGATATACGCGCTTAGATAGGGGCATTTAGGGGTTTAGGGTTTAGGGAATTTTCAATAATGTTCAAGATTTATGCTTATATTTGTGGAACATAATGGCGTTACTGCAATTTAATAAAAGTATCTCAAATTTGGATCTATAAGTGCATAATACCTACTTGGTTATGTTTTAATTATGGTTGAGGGGTTTAGGGTATTGGTTTTTGTTTTTTTAGGGGTAATTTAGGGTTTAGGGTTTAGAAATTTTTCAATAATATGTCTGATCTTAGGGTTAGGGGTTGAGGGTTTAGGGGTTTTAGGGGTATAGGGCTTAGGGTTTAGGCTTTAGGGGGTTAGGGTTTAGGGAATTTTCAATAATTTTCGAGCTTTCATGAATTAGAATGGTGTTAGCGCAATTTAATGAAAGTATCTCAATTTGTGATCTATAAGTGCATGATACCTGCTTGGTCAGGGTTTAGGGTAGGGTTTAAGGTTTAGGTTTTAGGGCATTTTCAATAATGTTCAAGCGTTATGCTTAGATACGTGGAACAGAATGGAGTTAGCGTAATTTAATGAAAGTACATCTCAAAATTTGATCTATAAGTGGATGATATACCTGCTTATTCAGGTTTTTAGGGGTTTATGGGTTTAGGGAATTTTCATAATGTTCAAGCTTTATGCTTATATATGTGGAACAGAATGGTGTTACCGCAATTTAATGAAAGTATCTCAAATTTGAATCTATAAGTGCATGATACCTACTTGGTTAGGGTTTAATTATGTTGCGGGGTTTAGGGTTTTAGTATTTAGGGGTTGAGGGTTTGGGTTCTAGGGGTTGTTTAAGGTTTAGGGTTTTAGTGGCAGCCATGGGATTTGACGAGTTTTGGAAAAAGAGCTTCGTAGTATTGGTATAGACATTAATGGGTTTCAACCCGAACGACCAAGGGTCGTCAAGGCCATATTGATAAACATCATAGTTTACGACATGATATACTTCCCACATTAGATGGGTGCATCGTGGGGTAGTAAGCATTGTTGGCTATTGGACTTTTCACACATATAGTGGATAATGTGTCCTATCTAATTATAGCAATTAAATGAATTTCGCAAAAAAGTTGAGTCTAGCGCGATGGAGACGGGATACAAGGCACGCGTGTCTAAGGGCATCTGTAATGTAGGACCTACCCGACTTATGGAAATTGCACAATATATAAGTTCAGCATTTGTCACAAGGTAGGACGCACATAGCATACACACAAGCTTGAGGTAACTTTATTTTCTCCACAATGTACTATTATATGCTTTAAGGTGTGCTTTTTTACACATTGCGGGTTCTCTAAAGAAAAAGCAATTAATGGGCCCACTTGGTAGTGTATGACCAAGCTATAAAACTCCTATGCAGAAGTTAGTGTCGTCAGTTTAGTGGGTCCCACGAATCATCTTGTTTAGACACTGTCTAAACAGTGGAGCTAAGCGTGTGCAGTGTTGAAAAAATCTATGTATAAGAGAATCTTTTTTTTCTTAGAGCTATGTGTAAACACTAGAGAGGGTGAGTCTAGCTAAGTTTTCTTATACTTGAGTCTAGTACTAGACATATGTCTAAGAGAATCAAATGGTAGATGGACCCACTCGTCAGTGTATGATAGACCATTTTATTATTCTTTTCTATTCTAGTTGGTGGGACCCCTTACATGTGCTAACGGTGGAGCACATATGGCTTCTTAGACTTGAGTATCAAATTTGAGATAGAGGGAGTTCCATGTATGGACATTATTGGGATTTGAGGAGGTTTGTAAAATAGCTTCGCACTATTGTCCTCGCAGTAATCCGTACTAGTAATAAAATGAACTAAACTATGTGCGGAGGCGCATTAGTGGCGTAGACAGTCCGTTAGGGTGACCGCGTAGCACACGCTCGTCCCGTTCCTGAGTACGCAAATACAGTATGAGTACATAAATAGACAGATTTTGTTGCTCATCGTACTAGTTTTTTTGTCCTGTAAGGCAACCTAGACGTGAATACTACTAGTACAGTACTACCGGCACAATTTCTTCTTTGGCGGTGCAGGATGAATGAATGTGGAACTCTCTGTATCACATTACTGTACTAGTAGTACTAGTATACTAGTAGTAGTACTATACTCCGTAGTTTTTCGAACGCACAATAAAGTAGTACTCTAAGTCTATTTGGTCAAGCTGCATTCCACGAGCATTGAGAATCCAAATTTCTACTCTAGCTTGATGGCTCAGGACACAAAACAGCTAGTACTCCTCTAGCCTTCAGTTATCGCCCAGATCAAAATGAACAAGCAAAATATTTTCTATCTGGGAAATTGCCATGGCCATTTATTACCTGCAGAGCTTTATTTTCTTTTCCTCGAGGCACCTACAAAGACTAATACTACTATGCCTACTACATCAGTAGTACTACACTCAACTAATAACATTCTATGATGAGGCCCTATAGCTAGTACTAGATAGTACTACTACTCTAGTAGCTACTCTCGTCACATTGCGCCTTCCTTCTCCAAGAGGTGGAGTTCTTTTTTGAGAGAGGAAACCTAGTTGGATCTCCTTAAAACTACGTCTCTATTTGTTGGAGGTTTGTGTAACTAGCCTCAATTGGAGTCCTAATCCCCACTCGCCCACCTTTTGCATTCTCCATCTCACCCCGGCCGCCAGCTCCCATCAACGATCTTCCCCTCCTCCCCCTCCCTCCCACACACCCACAAAAAAACCCACAACACCAGCCGAAGCCTCCTTCCATGGTGAGATCGTGTAAAGATCCTGATCAGTTGCAGAAGGTGTTCACCGAAGGACCCCTTCAAGTACTCATCAACCATTGCAACTCCACCATCGCTGCTAGCCTCGTCGATTCATCCAAACATATTCTTCGATCAGCAAAAGAGAGCGCAACTATGCCTGCTTCTCAGCCATTTGGCGTCCCATGTGTTCTTCATTCTCACCCGACGGTGAGACCGTGGGAATCCAAAAACTACATCAAAGTGGCAGGCATCCCATGCAAGATGATGCTACTGGATAGGTTCTCCTCCGATGCTATGATGTCAAATGGTCTTGATGAGAAGTGAGGAGGTGTCAATGGAGATTGGATCGTCGCGGTTGGGCCCGATTTCATGTGGGACCTTGTCAGCGTGTACACTCATCCCAATATTGTTCTTCTGCAAGTGTCAGGGTTTGAAGTGGCCAAAGTTTCCGCGCTTACATTCTAGGATGATGTCGATGAAGGTCGACGTACTGAACTGCAAAAGATAGTTATTTGTCAAGTTCCGATAGCTGCTGGGGGATACAAGGATTTCTCTCTTGTCGCCATCTTTGAATTCAAGATTGATGTCCTTAAGGGGAATGAGAGTAATGGATAGTCAGTTTGTGTGAGCGAGTTCTAGAGCTCCTTCAGATACTGCGATGCTATTATCCAAGATGGCCGTGTGTTCGCCGTGACCGAGAATATCAGTCTTTATGCATGGAAGCCTCTGAAACTTAGTAAATTCCCCTCCCTACGTATTTTATTAGCTTTATTCCTGAATCGATGTAAGATCATTTTTCTAAACATTCATTGGTTAGTAGGAATTTCATAGGAATTTTAGCCTCTTTGACTCGCAAAAATTCCCTAGGAATTTTAGAGGAATACAATATTTTGAGAAGTTTTCTTACATACAAGTAGTTTGATTCATATGGTTGAGTTCTGCTGATAGTATTGCTTTGCTCCTAGTACATCCCATGGAAAACATGATATCTACTTGTAGTACTTATGCGAGATTCAGATATTATTCCTTAATTGATGTAAGCTAATTTTTTTAAACATTCATTGGTTAGTAGGAATTCCATAGGAATTTTATCCTCTTTGATTCAAAGGAATTCCCTAGGAATTTCAGAGGAATGCAATCTTTGGAAAATATTTCTTAAATATAAGTAGTTTGATACATATGATTGAGTTCTGATAATAGTATTGCTTTTTCTCCTAGTATATCCCATGAATAATATGATATCTACTTGTAGTACTTATGCGAGATTCAGATATTATTCCTGAATCCTATGGAGAAAATTACAGCTACCATCACCCTCAATGGTGTTTGTTGCACAAAACACAAAAACAAACCATTTTTTATCTAGCACATTTTGTTGCTTAATTCTTTGCATCCATCCTAAATTAACAGCTTAGCCATGATAACATCTTATATGACAGAGAAAATTGTAGTTAACATCAGTCCTTGTGGTATTTGTTGCACAAAACACAGAAATAAGAAAAACATTGTAGCTAGCATAGTTTGTGACTTAATTATTTGCATAGTTTTGGTACATAATACATTGCATTATAGGCTACATAAAAATCACAAAATCGTGTATCTAAAAAGGCAAAAAGACCTCATTTTATTTCAACTTTTTTATGTACCATGTGAAAATATATTTTGAAGCAAATTTGGACGTATATACTACACATGTATATGCATTTGTATGTTTTAAGAGACATACAAATACTAATAAATATTTATTTTGGTAATATATTTATTTTTTTGGTAATATATGTTTTGGTGCGTGTGTTAAAGTAGATTTTTTGTAATATATTTATTTTAAAATATTTACGTTTTGAATGTTATGCTGCAAGAAAAACAGCATGCACGACAAGCTAGTAAACAAGGCTAAGTTGTTCATTTGGGGCCGGTGCAAAAAATTAAGCCACAAACTGTGCTATGTACAAAAACGGTTTGTTTTTGTGTTTTGTGCAAAAGTGGTCATTTGAGTGGTAAGATAAGATAAGGTAAGATATTAAACCTCCTAAAAATAATCCTTGTTGGTTCTTCTTTGTTATAAAACACCAAAATCTTGTAGATCGAACCTTTGCTTTTTTCCCTATGAACTTTGCATTGCAATATCCTATAGGACTTTTTCCTATTTCATTTCATCCTATGAATCAAATGATGTCTATAGAAGAATTTCCATAGCATATCCCCATTTCAAAAAAACGAGAATTTCCATATCATCTCCCTAGGTAGGCATACTTTTTTAAGCAATCAAACATCCTAACAATAATCAAGATTTTTAAAAATAGTATATCAACTTCTACAATGTCAGATCAATATAATTATTATTTCAATGTTACATTTCCTTTCCCATTTAAGGTCCTTTGCTTATCCGGACGCCAACGATGTGCTTTACATGACATATGGGCTTGCTGATGACGATGAGGAGGATGATCCTGGTATCTCGTGGTTAGCAAAATCTCCCCATGGTTCAAGATTTATTCTGGTCTATACATATGGTGTCCCAGAACAATGCAATTGCTCATGATACTAGTGTTCACTGTGGTCGCACCATTTGCACCTATCCTTCTGGGTTTGAGTGCATGGTGTTCTCGATGGACACAAGCCAGTTACATGCATCTAACCTGTAGAAAAGGATTACTGACCATGGATCATATTCTCTTTTCCTTAGCATGAACTATCTGATTAACATTGTAGTAGGCGGTACAAATGATCTGCCAGGACATCTAACGAGAAGGAACTATATTTACACCTCACACCAAACAATTGGCTACTAGTATAGGAAGCATCCTGAAATTTGCCGCTTTAGTCTGAATGGTGACGCAGCTGTTGGTTTCCACACCAACAGTTGTTGGATATGGTCGGAGACTCCATTTTGTTTCATCCCAAGCTTCTCAAATGCCCTGGGGTGGAATGAGCCGATTCAAGGATAGCTCATTTGGTCTCGGCCTTTTGTCGAACTCTTTCTTTTGGCTGGTTTAGCTGATGTAAGTACTACTCAACATTTAGTTTCGCACCCTGTACGGCTTGTAAAATTCTTTGTATGACCAAACCCCTTTTGTAAAGTTGGTAGTTTCTCCAGTATGTATGTTTCACCAAGCTCATAAAAGAACCTTATTTAGGAGTACAGTTGTACTCTACTATTACTACCTAATTTCTTCTGGAATGTTATACTACTAGTTGTATACTCCTAGAAGTTCTGTAATTTTATTTCCTTTTTCACTGTAGTTTAGGACCTGTAACAAGCTACTGTAGGTAAGTTGGACGTGTTGGTAATACGCTCAGAAACTGTATGCGGTGGAACACGAAGTTTCGAGGTTTACTAGTAAAAAATCACAAAAAAGGTTTATCAGTAAAAACTTGTTGCTCGTTATGGCATCACTAGTGATTTGATAAGGCAGTACTGTACAACGGTGTGCTAGTATAGCTAAATACTCGATGAAGCTAGCTGGACTACTACTAATAGTAGCTGCCACAGAAGAGAGAGAGGGAGGGAGTTTTCCACATGCCGGTGCACGTGGCAGCGCGCGTTCCTTCCAAGACAAGCTAGATTTAACTCCCTCACCGGCCTCCCCCCACGCACATACAATAGTCTCTTCTTCCATCGACTACCGCGCTCTGGCCTCTCGCCCCATATTGTTGCCGACCATCTCCTCGGCTCTGTCCTCTATAGGTGGCGGCGAGATCGGTGCGACAACCTTCTGTAGGGCAGCAGCGCATCCATCATCTCTGTCCCATGGCGGCAATGGAGGTTTGTGAAATACTACTAGAATACTCGTACCGATTTCCTCTGTTTCATAATATAAGATGTTTTAGCTTATGTGAAACGAGTGTATCTAGATTCACTCAGAACTTACATGATAGAGTTGATGATGCGGTTAAATTTCTATTGTCGATTGTGCAGCATTGTCATGTGTCAAGTAGTTCTTATCTCCGGTATGCATCCTTTTTTGTAGACTAGGATTGCATGGAAGCTTGGTTTCTGGATAGATCCCATAACTGAGAATAGGGGATCCATTCAAAGTTGGTAGTTCGAAAGCGCAAACTTTTTTACATTTGCATATATTTGAAAATAAACATCATCTAATTTGTTATCAATATTATAACTTACTACAGAAGGAGATAGGGGATAGAGCCAAAAAGAGGATTCTTGATGAAATTGGTTCCAATTTTGTGAATTCTGCTATAGCAGATGACAAGGTAAATCAATAGTCTTGCATTCCTCGCAGATGCTTTGGTTACAATATTTGTTTATCTTGTAACTACAGAAGCACAAAGTTGAAGAATACTCTCAGTTTCCTGATGACAGAGTTGAAAATGGATGTCAGATTGCTACACCTAAGATGCCACCTTGTTTACCTTCTATGGAGACTGATGCAGCTACAACTGGTACTGATAAGCCTGCACCTGTCATCGTCGTGGCAAACAATGGAGGTGGTGGATTGGTTTTGCCATCGGCTGAGACTGGTGCGGCTGGAGCTGGTAGTGAAGAGCCTCCAACAAACATTGTGGTGCTGGATAGTTCACCTATTATGGATACTCATGTTATCGGTGCTGGCGCTTCTGTTGGTGATGCTGATCATGCTCCCAAAATCATCGTGCCACCTGAAGGAGGTGGTGATTTGGGTTTACAATCTGCAGACACTGTTGCACCTAAAGGTGGTGAACTGTGATGTGGAGCTGTCTTTCTTATGATTTCTATGCTTTTCTCTAGAACCTGTATTATGGAGATACCTTACGCTTTTGGTTGTTGAACTGTAGTGTGGAACTGGAACTACTCCAAGTATGTAATCATATTTGGATGCTTAAGTATTATCGATGATAAAGCAATGCTAGCTGAGATGCACGAGAATTGGCCTCTTCCACTTCTAGGCATGGTTCCTATCTCATATCCTTTTCACAAGCACGGTGAAAAGATAGTTCTTTTCCTTTTCTTATAATGACATCATGCTTGTGTTATTGATCTAGAAACTTCATGCTGAATTTGTTTGTTACCCAATTGGCTTTATGACTCTACATACAAACATATTTGTTCACATGACTTGAACAGAAAACCGTATCTTCTTTGGATCCACTAACACAAGGAGACAGTGCGATTATTTTTTTGAAACAAGGCAAAATATTTGCCATTTTCATTGATAGAGAGGGACATGAAATTCAATTACATTAAGATAACTACTCATTCAAGTCATAGAATGGTAGGGATTGCCATAGGAAATCATAACCTCCATCGTCTTGTTCTAGAGAAGGTGGTATACCAGATCCACAATCTTCTTTTTCATGGGACGACAATGTCAAGTGCAGGATTTTGAGTCTAAACACAATCCAGTGCAGGTTCATCAGGACAACCTCGAGATGCGTCAGCCACAGAAGGTACATCAACACTATAGGAGACACCATTGGAAATGCTTGCTGAAGCTGTTGTTATACTCCTATCATCAGTACCACAGATAAGGTCCAGAAATTCAAGCTCCAAAATCTAGTTTTGCAAAATAGACAAGAGGTTATCCCATGTGGACAATTAATAGTGCAATTCGAGAGTCTTACATGATCCTTAGACCTTATTAGTCCATCCGGTCTGTTTATTGGTAGAATGAAATTTGCTGGTACTTTTATTTCTGTGAAGAACCTAAAAAACATAGCCAAGTCAGACATCTGAATATATCTAATTTTGGTACAACTTATATTATATATGAAGATGTTTTTGCATAACACTCACTTAGCAAACTGTCTACGGATATCTTCCCGCTCCTTGGAAATGCAAAGTGGATGTTCTACAGGGTACATCCATTTATACTATATTGTTCCTCTAAGTACTTCCTTATTAGGTACATCAACAACCAAATGCTCCATCATATCAAAGAAGGATGGGAGATATATCAGGTAAAAAGCTAGTACAGGATCTTCCAAGTCCTTTTTAATATACCTTCCAACTCTTCCCAAAGCTTTACTATAGATTTATCTAGCCAAATCTGCAAGCACCTTGTAAATCTACATGGTCAGAAGCTTTAACTATTTCTAGGAGAGATGGAGTACAAACTAAAGCCAAGAAGAATGTCCAGTCCTGAATGTAGCAGGCGAAGCGTAGGGATCGCCCAGCTGACCGCCAGCCGGTGCGTCTCGTGAAGAACGACACGGCCAATCGTGGTAGGATGGCACTGCTAATAGAAAGGCGTCGAGAAGTTTTTTTAATGGCATGTGGAGAAGTTCACGTCCTGGTTCTAATCCCGTGCATCTACGATGCAAAATTTGAAGAGACGAGGGATGGTTGCTCGATTGAAGGCGTGCCTAGGAAAGTTTGGGGTCTCTGTGGAAAGTTTTGGCGGGAAAAGGGTGTTCGTCCCAATATGTCAACATATTTCACATAAATATTAGTGAATATTTTATACCTTATTTCCCGCTGGTTAAAGTATTTGTTTCGAATCAGGCCGATCCACAACACGTATATTGATATTTTAACTATCGAGCCCAAGCAATTATCCCATTCGGCCTCACTATAACCCAAGACCTTCTAATTCGGTCTTTTCTGGGACACTCGGCTGCCGCAAAGAGCCCATAGAATATATCCCATGAAAAATAACTCATCACGCCTACCTAGTCTATTTTTCTTCAATTTGGACTTTTTGAGCATTGTCGCCCCACCCAAAAAAAATGCCACATGTCCATGTTTTTAAGTAGAAACTACTACCTAGTACATTATGTATAGTGTTGCTTAGTTGAGCTGTTGGCAATCACGCGTAGCACATGGATATACAAATTTTTAAAGACACAAATAAATTAGTTATATACGATGTTAGAATACATTTTTAACATTTTATAAAATCATAACATTTTATTTGCGTAGTGGCAAGGCATGCAGTTTACCTGTGCTGAAGTCTCGAGTTTGAAGTTCAAATCATACACTTATAATATTTCTATGCAAATTACCATTTTATCTATAGAAATATATCTATACTGAGAGGCTGACATGGCTGACCCACCTGTTGGAGATATGCCCTAGAGGCAATAATAAAAGTAGTTATTATTATATCTTTGTGTTTATGATAAATGTTTAAATTCATGCTATAATTATATTAATCGGAAAAATTAATACTTGTGTTATTTGTAAACTTGTTAGAGTCCCTAGTATAGCCTCTTTATAATACTATTTTGTTGGTTGATAGATCATCATGGTTTCCTGATCATGAACATTGAGATGTTATCAACAACAAGATCATATCATTAGGAGAATGGTGAGATGGATATACTCCTATAGATAAGTGTAGCATAAAGATCAAGTCATTTTAATAGTTCAATTGCTAGAAGCTTTCAGCTACATAGTAACCTAATTCCTTCGACCATGAGATCATGCTAATCACCATCACCGGATGGATGCTTTGATGTCATCAAACACCACTTCCACTACTAGGAAAACGGCTATAGGTAATCAGCACATCCGTGGCTCACATGGTTGAAGTGCCCCACAGCTAAAACAGGCGTGGCTCACCTGTGGGCAGTGCCCTACTAATAACTAGAACAACCGTGGCGCACATGACTATAGTGCGCCACAGATGTGTGTGGGCCAGGGATATCCGTAGCGCACTATGCCAGAGTGCGCTACGCCTATCTTTGTCTTATCCACGTGCACGCAGGCACACACGTCCCTCATCCCCATTCAACCGCGCCCACCCATCTCCTGCCAGCCGCCGCCGACACTGTCGATCCGCCGCCTCGCCAGCCCTGCCAGCCGCCGCCACTCGAGGAGGAGACCGTGGAGGAGCAGGCCCGTGCCGCTGCCAATCCCGCCACCACCGCATCCCAGGAGGAGGAGGTCGCAGTCGCCACACCAAGAGGAGGGGGTCACGCTCGTTTCATGGAGGAGGAGGTCGCAGTCACCGCGCAGTCCGTGAAGGAGAAGGCCCTCATCGTCCGCGTGCTCGTCGTCGTCCTTGTCTCGGAGGTGAGAATCACCCTCTCCCCTCTCCCCCTCTCTCCCCTCTCGTTGCATCCATTCACTTAGGGCATTCAGAGTAGGATTCAGAGTAAGGGTTCAAAGTTAGGGCTCAGTTAGGGTTCTTAGGATTCAGAGTAGGAAATGTTCAGATTTTCTTAGGATTCAGAGTAGGGTTCAGTTAGGGTTCTTAGGATTCAGAGTAGGAAATGTTCTGATTTTCTTAGGATTCAGTGTAGGGTTCAGTTAGGAAATGCTCAGAGTAGGAAATGTTCTTAGGAAATTCAGTTAGGAAATGTTTAGATTAGGAAATTCAGATTAGGAAATGTTAATCAGTTAGGAAATTCAGATTAGGAAATTTAGAGTAGGAAATTCAGATTTGGAAATTCAGTTAGGAAATGGTTGCATGGTTTATGGTTGTTCAGAGTAGTGGTTCAGAGTTAGGATTCAGAGTTAGGAAATGTTCTTAGGTAGTATGATTGTATGCTTGCCTGTGTGGATGCTTCTAAGATGGACATTATGGTTGTTCAGAGTAGTGGTTCAGAGTTAGGATTCAGAGTTAGGAAATGTTCTTAGGTAGTATGAAATCATAACAGTGGTTTTGTCTTCATGGTTCATGGTTGCATGGATTACACTGCAAGCAACTTCCTTTCCTAGTTGTCTTAGCCCCTAGATAAATTATTCTGAGATGAACATTATTCTGAATTTTTATTTATGCATGATTGTATGCTTGCCTGTGTGGATGCTTCTAAGATGGACATTATGCCTGTGTGGCATACACCAACTGGTAGCATGTTAGTTAATGAAAAACAGTAAAAAAGGAGGTCCTGCTGGTGCTGATGCTGCTTCTGTTACCAGTGTCCAGGTAGTAATAGCTTTGCTAGAAATGGATGGTGTGTTATTGGTAGTAGTAGGTTTAGAAAGTAGTGTTAGGTGTTGCTGCTGCTTCAGTACTTTTATACTTAAGGCAAGTAGCAAGATTCAAGTTGTAAAAAATCTGAGTACTAAACTCTTGTGAAAATCTTGCCTTAATTACTAGCTTAGCTGGTTTCTGTATGTA
This sequence comes from Avena sativa, assembly GCA_916181665.1. Lineage (NCBI taxonomy): Eukaryota > Viridiplantae > Streptophyta > Magnoliopsida > Poales > Poaceae > Avena > Avena sativa. Next base: position 267,410,266 of record OV702294.1, on the reverse strand, counting down.
TTCATAGCAAAAGTTCAAGCAAGAGTTTGTGCTGGGTTGTTTCTTAACTAGCATCCTAACATTAGATCTCAACTAGCATCAATGGCTATTACAATGTTTGTGCTGGGTTGTTTCTTAAATGCCCATCTTTCTGTTAAATTTCATGGATCAACATTGCTGTAAATAATCACACAACACTGGAGGCAGAGGAAGTGTCATGGTGTGGTTAAGCAGGCTCATATGCTAGCTGCTTATCAATCATACTAATGTTGTGCACTCTGTCGAAAGTTGGTGTTTTGTAAAAAAATGCATATTGGGAAGTTAGTACTTCTAAACCAGCTTCCAGAAAAAAAGCATATTGGGCAGTCAGTACTTAAGATATGTTTGATGTACACATTCAGTTGCTCTACAATTTCTTTCTTTCAGAAAACATAAGTTTGGTATATAATGTTTTGAGATTACTGAGCTAATACTGATAGAAATATGATCTTTGCATATTTCATCCAAATAATAGCCTGGTGAATCCACTGTTTTCTCCCACTGAAATAGTACAAATGACAGCAATATGCTTGCTGTGTTGTGCTTGCTCTGCTTGCTGTTGTCATTGTTGTGCTTGCTCTTCTTCTTAGTCTAGAACATCCACATATTATATGTCCACCCTACTTGTGCTACTACTACTTCTATGCTACTTGAGCTGCTACTACTTCTATTATCTGTGCTGCTACTACTATTTGTTCCTTATATCCATCCTAGTGTTGCTCTGGCTACTACTATCTGTGGTGCTACTGTGCTTCTACTACTATCTGTGCTGGGACAACAGCACCTTGAAATTGTGCTTGTATATGAAGCACTTTATTATGTGTGTATGCAGGTTCTTGTATGAAATGAGTCCCGATTTTTGCCGGAATGTTGATTAACTTCCGTTTTGGCAGAAATCAGGCACTCCTAGTTTAAGAAAATTAGCAAAGGTCATGCCGGATTTTTTCGTGCATTTAACCAATTATTTGTTTTTTATTAGTGCAAAGATGTGTGACAACGACGAGGCTGGATGTTCTAAGCGCATCAGCGCTGAAGGAGAACTCAGACCTCTGAATAAACAATTGACATTCTGGGAGGCGGCCCAGCGGCTAGAAGACGATGAAGAATACCACCCTTCGAAGAGCGAGGATGATGAGATGGAAGACGCGGAGGAAGAAGCCGAAGGAACGGCGGACGATGAAACCACTGATGGCGGCGAGGGCACAGGGAGTGGTAGCAACCCTCCTAAGAAGAAGAAGAAGAAGAAGCCGAAGGACCGGCGCCCGAACACGGTCGGCACGGTCAGGGAGGAAATTACCGAAGTGAGCCCATCAGGGGTTCCTTTGGAGCCTGCCCTTGTCGTCAAAGGGTACGGTGGGCAAGTGGCGGCGATCACCCGGACAACCATCTCGATCAACACTGAGAATCTCCGGCATAAAGATAATGGCCACTTGCGCACACTCCTCTTTGAGAAGCTGCACGCCAGATACAAGTTCCCCGCTAAGTATCAGAACACAAATTATCATGGGAACAAAGTAAACAAATCCGCCCTCACAAAGATGAGCACCGCCCTGGCCAGCTGGAGAACCCGGATAAAGAAGAAGATCTATAAAGAAGGCAAAAGTCTCGAGGAGATCCAGAAGATTGACCCGCAGATCACCGAAGATCAGTTCCGGGAGTTCACGGAGAGGTGTGAATCCGAAAGAGCCCTGGCCAATAGTAATCGGGGAAAGGTGCTGCAGGCGATGAATATAGGTCATCACCATCTCGGATCTGGTGGATACAGAACCGTGGAGGCCAAACGGAATAAGGAGGACGAAGAATATAGATCCAAGGGGATAGAAAACCCCTTTGCTAAATTCGAACCCGAGCAGGTCCGAAACTTCATCAGGGTCCGTTACCATATGGACCCAAAAACCAAACAACTCACCGCGGATCCTGCGGTGAAGGAATTCGAGGAAATTGTGGTAAGTATAATCTAATTACCGCGGATCAACACGATTGCAATCTAATCGATGATCTAAATGATTCACTATTACTTCTTCTGCAGGAGGAGGAAATTGTTGCTAGTCATGGATCCCAGGGTTCCTCATCCCAGGGGTCGACGGCGGCCACCCGGTGGGATAACCCTTTTAACAGGGCGATGAACCGGGCCAAGAAAATAGAGCCGGTTACGAAGAAGCCGTCGTCGGCTGGCCGTCTGGCCGGCCTCGGGGGTAAGAATTGGGTGGATCATTTTGGTCCACCGCCGAGGACGCATGTGGCGCCGTCAGGAAGGAGCGAGGAGGAAAACCGAGAGGTTCAAGAACTTAAGGCACAAGTGGCGCGGATCTCGCAGATTGTCCAAGACAACCTGGCAATCACCCTCACGTCCTTCCTGCCTACCTTGGTGGAGTCAATAGCGAACTGGAGTGCGGGTGGTCGAGTAGGGCCGTGCCCGATTCCAAGCATGGTCAGCAGCCACTCGAACAACGCGGCATCGACGAATCAGGCGAACTACGTGTTCGTGACTCCGCCCGCTAGCACCGCGGCGCCGCAAGTGTTGGTGACTCCCCCTGACATCACCGCGGCACCGGAGTACATGTTGGTGCCCCCTGCTGCCATCGTCGCGGTGGCACCGGAGCTCCAAGCACCCGTCGGTAGGGAGAATACACCGGCGGCCAGCACCGCGCCATCAAGCAGTGCACGCCCGTCGCCGTATGCGGTGCGTCGACATTAGCCGATCTCGACGCCATCACGGTAAACAAATTGCTTTAATTACCGCCTTTCATGCCATCTATTACTCTTATGGCATCTCGCTCTGACGACGCCGTACATGTTTTCCGCAGACGGATGTTCCTTGCACTCTCTTATGCTACGTGAACAACGAGCTGAGGGATGTTGCCAAGGGTACCATCGTTCAACCCTTGCAGCGCACGTTCCACTCAAAGCCGATGCCAGATAGCGTGCACAGGGTTAAAATTAGTCGGGTGCTAAGGGGCTGCGACGACCTGGAACCTCCCATTCAACCCCCAGGAGCGGATGAAGAAGAGCCGTCTGTCCTCAGAAGTTGCTTCGGCTTATTCTTGGAATGGCCAAAGAGCATGATCCATTTGGGGACGGCGGGGGCCATCACGCCACAAACAACAGCACCGCCTGTCGTGCCAGCGACAAGCGGTGGCAAGGCCCCCTTACTGCCCTCGCCGTCACCTCCACGCGGTGGATCGGATGATCATGTTGATGATATGCACATGGCGCAGGATCCGGCCGAGGACGATGAAGACTGGAATGATCACTTCTTCAGCACTCAGTTTGGCAATGAAGAAGACCTAGCTGGTGGCCCCACAGAGAAAGCCACTATCACCAAGCGTTTGTTTGGTTCTCAGGAGACGCCTCCAGCTTGCGCCTTTACAGAGCCAGCTGATACAACCAACCGGCCCTTTATTCTAAGCCCTGACACACTACATAGGGCGGCCAGTGCTCAGATTGCGGTGCCTGTCCACTCTCCAAAAGGAAAAAAGGGCAGGAAAAGAAAATCTAGCAGCTCGAGCCAGCCGGTGGCGTCAACAACTGCGAAGCCGATCAGGTTTCGGGACGGGCCACCAAGACCCGAGGGAATTATGTGGAGGATTCATGTGGCGGGTGAGCCCATGCTACCTAAGAATTTGCGAAAGCTCGCCAGTTCGGAACTGCAGAGTGTGCATGACGGCGTGCTGACGATAGAGAGACGCCTTCTATCGGAGAAAGATCCCTCGCACCCGGTATTCGTGGTTAAGGTGCCACCAGTCTTGGGCTTCGTCGACAATGCCCCTGCGGATCTGTTCTTCCTGCGGTTCGACGACATCTTCAATATGTTCCACCTATACCCGCTGCACTATACCATGGTCCGTCTGTTTTCTCTCAGCCTGGCCATGCAGATCATTAGAGAGAACACACCGGGCATCGCTATAGTGGACCCCTACTACATGCGTGACGGCTGCTTGGGTTCCCTCGCCGAACGACGTATCGTGGCATCGTACCTAAAAAGAATCCTCGTGGCGAACAAGACAAAGGAATACATTCTCGTGCCTTACTTTCCCGAGTAAGTCGTTATTCACTCGCCACCGTCGATTGGCTTTATTAGATCATCATCATTCTTTTTCCAACACATTCCATTTGAATTTTTTGCGCAGAGATGAACACTGCACGCTCATCTCCTTATCGCCAAAGCATTCCCACGCCACGTATTTCGACTCGGGGAGTCTAGAAAAGAAGAAAAACTACGACAAGATCAAGGAAGTTCTGGATGATGCTCTCACTGGCTTTGCCTCGATGGAAGGCACCAGCTTCGTGCGTAAGAAGGTCAAGTTCGGCAGGCACGTCTTCAACCACGTAACGGAGTTCCCCTGCGTGAAGCAGCCGGAAAACAGTAAGAAGGAAGCCTACTACGCACTCCATCACATGAGGGCATTCCTACTTGACCAGCAGAATTCTACGCTGCCAGATCATCTCAAACAGTGGGCCGAAGCAAAGGCTAAGATCAATGATTCGGATATTAGACAAGAGATGTATCGCATCCAGCAGCAGTTTGGGGCAATCATCTTTCGTGATGTCATGACTTCGGGGGGGATCTTCTACGGAGGAAATATCCCGAATAACCGTGACATAGAAGATCGCCTAGAGATGCAGGGTGACTATAGGAAGTTCATGACGAGACAAGGCGTCCTCCCGTTCCCTAAGCCGAGCCAGAAGGCTTGATGTTGGCCTAGTTGTAGTTACAAACTATAGATGACCTTTGTGTGTGTGTGTGGACGACAAGTGAACTTATTTTGCTTATTATTATTATTATATATCAATCAATGCTTGGTTTTTTTGCTTACTCTTTGGTCCTTTGCTCAATTTGGTCCTTCTTTTTTTCCTTACTCTTTTTTCGAGAATAATGCCGATGATTGAAAGTCGTGGCACACTATATATGTGAATGTGCTACGATGGGACTGTGAGCCTTGTGATATGCACAAGTCCAGGTCTTGTGCATCCTACTTGGCTCATCGTTCCATCGTAGCATATTCCTGTGTCCAACGACCTATGTATATATATGAGGCATTCTTTTCGAGTTATTTTTGTCTTTTTCGAGATTATGCCGATGATTGAAATGTCGTGGCACAATATATATGTGAATGTGCTATGACGGGATAGTTAGCCTTGTGATATGCACAAGTCCAGGAATTGTGCATCCTACTTGGCTAACCGTTCTGTCATAGCATATTCCTGTGTCCAACGACCTAGCTAGTTATATATGAGGCATTCTTTTCGAGCTACTTTGGTCTTTTTCGAGAATAATGCCGATGATTGAAATGTCGTGGCACACTATATATGTGAATGTGCTACGATGGGATTGTACGCCTTGTGCTATGCACAAGTCCAGGTGCTGTGCATCCTACTTGGCGTACGGTTCCATCGTAGCATATTCCTGTGTCCAACGACCTATGTATATATATGAGGCATACTTTTTGAGTTACTTTGGTCTTTTTCGAGAATAGTGCCGATGATTGAAATGTCGTGGCACACTATATGTGAATGTGCTGCGATGGGATTGTTCGCCTTGTGATATGCACAGGTCCAGGTGTTGTGCATCCTACTTGGCGAACAGTTCCATCGTAGCATATTCCTGTGTCGAACAACCTAGTTATATATGAGGCATGCTTTCTGAGTTACTTTGGTCTTTTTCAAGAATAATGCCGATGATTGAAATGTCGTGGCACACTATATGTGAATATGCTGCGATGGGATTGTCCGCCTTGTGCTATGCATAGGTCCAGGTGTTGTGCATCCTACTTGGCGGACAGTTCCATCGTAGCATATTCCTGTGTCGAACAACCTAGTTATATATGAGGCATGCTTTTTGAGTTTGGTCTTTTTGATTTAGGAGTACTTTCTATAAGTGTATCTTCATATGCGACTTTAATTATATATGTTTTTTTCAATAGTCGGTTAATTATTTTTGTCAACTTATAGATGACGTGGTACGTCGTGTACAAGGGACGGGTTCCCGGAGTCTACGATGATTGGGAAGACTGCCGGAGACAGGTGCACCGTTTCAGCGGCAATAGCTACAAAGGGTACAACACTATGGCGGAGGCGGAAGCTAGATACACGCGCTATCTAGCGGGAGTTAGGACATGGAACCGGATGAAGACCTACACCTTCGTCGCGGTGGTGATCAGGCTTATCTTCTTTGGTTATTTATCCCGCGTTTGTGTCTAGCTAGCTAGTTTAGATGTCTAGGCGAGCTTCCGAGCTCTAACTTGTTCGATCGACACATGTATTAGCATGTCACCAACTACTACTTTGTAACATGATGGATACAATGTAACTTAGACTATGTATTCATGTATGAGACTTATCTATATGTATTTGTTTCAATCTTGTTTTTCATATTGAGTATTTATATATATAATTGTATATCTTGTATCTGTGTGTGTATATTTGCTGTAATATTGTATATAATCTGTATTGCATATAATCTGGCTCGGAAACTAAAAAAAACAAAAAATACATCTGTGGCGCACTACATCTAAAGCGCACTATGGAAGCTTAGTGGCGCACTAGGCAGTGCGCCACAGAAGATCCTAGTGGTAGCGCACCTGCCCAAACTTCTGTGGCGCACTAGCAGGTGCGCTACGCCTGTCTCTACACAACCGTGGCGCACTAGGCAGTGCGCCACGGCTGAGAGATAGCCGTAGCGCAAGGCCCGTGGCGCACTGCTAGTGCGCCACGGATGATGTTTCCAGGTGCGCCACTAAAGGCCATTTTCCTAGTAGTGTTCGTAACTGGGTGGTTATAAAGGTGGCATTGGGTGTTCGGAAAGTATGTGTTGAGGCACATGGATCAAGAGTGGGATTTGTCCATCCATATGATGGATAGATATACTATGGTCCCTCTTGGTGGAATGCCATCCAATTAGCTTGCAAGCATGTGACTGGCTCACAAGGGATCACATATCACAGGAACGAGTAAAAAGTACTTATCGGTAACGAGGTTGAACTAGGTATGCAGAGATACCGACGATCAAACCACGGATAAGTAAAATATCGAGAGACAAAGGTAAATTGGTATCATATTTAAATGGTTCATTTGATTGCAAAGTAATCATAGAAATATGTGGGAGCCATATGGATTTCCAGATTCCTCTATTGGTTATTGATCGAATCGTAGGGAGACACACTTAACGATTCGATGTTGTTTAGTAGATATGGAATGTGAGTAAGAAGACCGAATGTTTTTTCGGAGTCTCGAATGGGGTCAGGGATATCACGAGGAGATCTGGAATGGTTCGGAGAATAATATTCATATAAGGAAAGTTCAATTTCAGAGTTCGGGAATGATTCTGGTGTTTTCACCGGAATGATCTAGAAGGGTCTAGAAGGTTCACCGAACCGGAAGGGGATGGGTACATGAATGAGTCATGACAAAGTGGAATGGTTGCATCATGTCCTAGGTCAAAGGGATGTGCAAATAAAAGTGATAAATCAAACTCCAAAATTGAAAGTCAAGAGGCAAGTTTGAAAAGTCAAACTGGGACAATGTATCCTGGTGGAGGGAGGAGAGGAAACCTCCTCTCCCTCCACCACATGCCAAGGAGAGGGAGTTGGGGAATGATAAACACTTCCCCTCCCCTAGCTACCCCTCCCTCTCATAAATAGAGGGGAGGGGGATGCCCCTCCAACACAAGACCACCACAACCCCACCCCACGAGCCCGCCACTGCCGCCAGCCACCACGACGTAGCCGCCGCCTCGCGTCGCCGCCGTGTCATCACCACCGCCGGACACGCCTCCTCCTCTCCGGCCTCTAAACCCTAGAACTTCGGGGAACGCTACTACTCCATCCTACCCGCTCTGGGTTAAGGCGAAGCCCTGTGGGATCTCCCCTCTACTTCCAACACCACGACGTCGTGCTGCTGGAGTCATGAGGAGAGAACTACAACCTCCGATGCCTGCTGGAACAAGGGATAGGAAGGTCTTCATCGAGTACCGAACATGTGACCGACTGCGGGAGAGTTGCCGGAACGCGGCACCGGAAGGATCATATATGCAATCTTGAGATCGGCAAGTGTACGACTACATCACCCATAAAAATCTGCTCTCGTTAACCGCTTTGGAATCTTCGAGGGTGAGTACTCTAATTGACTCGTTGCTACAATCTAGTAGATAGATCTTGGCTTGTATGTGTTCAGGCGGTAGAAATATTTTGTTTTCCATGCTACGAACCCCTATAGTGGTATCAGAGCCATGTCTATATGTAGATCTGTTACACGAGTAGAACACAATGGTCATTGTGGGCGGTGGTGTTTTTATTATCAATTGTTTCTTGTGTACTTTGCATCTTACGGTATGATGGGATGAAGCGTCCCGGGCTAACCTTACATGACAGCGTTCATGAGACCTTATCCACAATCAACATGCAACCTGTATTGCATAAGTGGCTTTGCGGGTGTCCGTCTCTCCCATCATATAAATGATTCAATTTACAACAGGGACTCGATAGTTCAAGCATCAACGTTGCGGTTCTTGTTCGTAAGTTATAACGGTACTTATTGAAAGCCCCAAACCATGTAAAATACGCAAAGAAAATTAGAGACGTCTAAATTTGTTTTGCAGTGTCACATCCCAAAAGTTTCCAAATTTTGAAATGTGAAAAATAAACAAACAAAAGAAATAAAGGATGAAATCTAGGGGGAAAAAGAAAGTTTTTGCTTCCAAATGGAAACATCAAAACCTTATTGAAACAAAAATAATAATTTTGAATGAGAAAATAACAACCAAATTTTCAAAAGATCAAATGCATTCATGCATGGAATGTATGTTGAAATTGAGCACTTTCATTTTTAAATGCCTAGGAAAAGATAAACTTAAACCCTAATAGGAGAAATCATCAACAAGTTCAATTCAAGACTATGGCTATGTTCCATATAAAAATTTAGCAACATCATGCCTAAATAATCAATAATGGTAAACAACAATATTACAAAACCATGGGAATTGTTTTCACTCTATTTGGAGCCATGGATAAAAGGATATGATTTATATAAGACAAGAGATAAGTCGTATTGAAAAGACAATTTAAGCCATGGCTAAAATCCATAAGTCAATGGGATAAAAGTATATTTAAATGATATAAAAAGATAAATGTTTATTAAATAAAAACTATGGAAATTTGTTTGACTCTGCCTGTAGCTCTAGATAAAATGTTATGAAAATTTTAAGATAAGGAGAAAAAGAAATAAGAAAATGATATAAAAAACTATGTGGGCTTAGGTGCCGTATGCAAATTTTATTAAAATAGTGCCAATGTGCCACACTCAATTTTTAAATGAATAATAATTTATAAAAATATTTGAAATTATCTAATTGGACTAAATAACGAACTTATATTTTATATATAATTTTTTGAAAAGGTTTGATACAATTTTGAAATCAATTTGGAGGTTGAATCAATTAATATGAATAAAAACAGAATATAGAAAAGAAAAAGAACAGGAATAAAAAAAGAGAGAGCAGCTGCACACTCCAAACCAGCCCAATACCTCGGCCCACTAAAGCCCACCCGGCACTCCCTCTCTCCCCTGCTGGTTTCTTTTCTCACCCACCCCTCTCTGCACCCACTCGCTGACAGCGCGGCCCCACGTACCCCCCACTCTCCACCTCGGCGTCTTCAATCCAGCGACCGAAGAACCCGCTCCCCTCCCTGCCGTTTCTAGTCGATTTAATTCGATTAAATTCGTGCAATTTCAAGATTAATTACCCAGCCCGACCACCTCTTAATCCCCTCTGGCCCCTCTTCATTTCCCCTCAACCATCACCACTCACTAGCCACCAGGCTGCTCGAATTCGAGATCTTTGACTCGTAGTCTCCGACGAACTTTGGCATCGATTCCGATGAGAAATGACTGTCCCTCTCTCTCTCTCTTTTCTGTCATATATTCTTCTCCATTCTTTGGCACATCAATTAATCCATTCCACGGGATTTTGCATGCCCCAGTTCGTCGCCACAGTCACCACCAGAGCAGCTTCTGCCGTCACCGTCCGCCAATGATTCCGGTGAGACCTATCCTTTCTCCGCCCTAGTTTGGCCACCAAGTTCCTAGCCATGTTCCGGTGCACCTCTCTGATGCCTTGCTTTACCTGCTCGAGCCCTAGGACGACTCCACCATTGCTAGTAGCGAGCTCCATACTTGACAAGGACTTCGACAAGGAATTCAGGACGAATGGAAGCACCCCTTCCTCACCCGCAACCACGACTGATACCCCCTCAATCTTTGCAACCTCTGGAAGCAATCCTCGCACCCCTTACCCCTTTAGAATAGCCGAAGAGCCACCCTCCCAACGCGCCGCCGCCGCGCGCAGTATGCAGCGCCGCCAGTTCGTGGCCAAGCATCATGATCCATCGGATTTGAACCCTAGGGCCAAGATTAGATCACTCAGTGAAGCGGTATCAGCCGATCTGGTTCGCTCATTCTCATTAAAATCCAACGGCCCATGTTGCCAATCCTTGTGAACCGGTATCGTCGAATAGGATTAAGCCACGTGGATTAACATTTCGTCTGTCTGGAAAATAAACAGAATTAGTAGTTAACTTAGAAATTCAATAACTTTTGATCCACAAATAAGACAAATACAAACTTGTTGTCTATGGATTCATAAAAATGGGAGCTTCACTTCAGTGACCCCATTTTGTTCAATAGCTTTTGTAAAAACTGAGAACCATTTGAGGAGTATTTTGAGTATAAAACTTGTTGTGTAAATTATTTTTGAGTGAATCCTTTTGCAAATGGATGTATATTGAACCATCTAACCATAAACATTAACATTTCAAATTAAAAATATAATTTGATGGAAGTAGGAAATATCCCATTGAATAAATCTTTTCTAGTAAAAGAACAATAATTAAAATAACTTAATGGCACTAACTTGGTTCCAATTGGAATTCCACCTCTATAAAAAGGACCAATAGGTGTTTGTAATGTTCAGAACCTTGTTGGAACAACTTTTTCAATAAAATGATCTTGTTGCATGCTTGCATACATTCCATTATATTGTTTTGTTGATTTGTGTTGTAGTTTTGAGTGTGTGCTTTTTGCTTGATTGTATTGTTGTAGACTTTGAGGAGTGTGATATTTGTAAGATCAAGGAGATTACCTAAATATTCTACTATGAAGGCAAGTGATACTTCGGTCATCAAAGTCCTATCTTTTCTATATTGCATTAGTGGTGTTTTCATAGTGTGCATGATAGGACTATTATATATATTACTATGGTATGCTAATCCTATAGTATCTACCTTGGTAGTATTTCCTAAATATAGGAGACATTGTAAGATTAGAATGCTTAGTCTTGTTATATAGATTCGTGGGTGGAAGTCATGATATGATGTCTTATGGAAATATGAGTATTTTTGGACTAATGAAAACAACTAATGTTAATGAAACACCTGGGTAGAAATGGGACTTGTATGGATTATGTTGAGTGGTTACTCATGGCCTATTTCTATGGTTTAACCTGAGGTATCGCACTTGTGGACGGCCACCCAAGAACAAAGAGATTGTAGACGTTCTTGTCGAGAAACTTCCAGTGCAGCCACATGGCATATGGGCTCTGCCTTGACCGACTAAGTTGCGAGAACTCGGCCGGACGAACAGAGGGTGGTAGGGATGATAGGATGGAAAGCGTCCATGGTGTTCTGAGGGATTGCTTCTAAAAAGTCTCGTCTCGATGCATGCCGAGTCTTGTGGGGAAAGTGCACCACCTCTCGAGAGGGTAAAACTAAGTACTTAGTCGTGTCCCCGGTTATGGACAACTTTTGACCATCAAGACAATGAAGCAGAATCAAGAATCTCATCATTCTAATTTATCTAAGTAAAAAAATGTTGGGGGAACAAGGGAAGAACCTGGAGGGTATCCAGAGTGCTAAGTTTGTTAAAGTGTTGATGAAAAAGAGAAAAACTATTTTATAAAGGATAGGGAAACTTACTTTATGCAAAGGCCAACCAAAACTCCTCTCGTCCATATACGCATGTAGATGTTAGGTTCTCTATATCAATATGGTATCACTTGCGAATACAATTCAAATGTATTGACCCTTGTGGCTATAACTTATCATGTTGCAGGATTAGTTGATGATAGTGAAGTTTGATGAGTAGGTATTACGAGTCTGCAACCAACATGTTTGCATGTGGCACATGAAGATGAAGGACCCCATGATTTATAGTTATATCTGATGCTTTGTAATAAGATAGCCATATGAGCTATGTAAGTTGTAATGAACTATTTCTATTCCTGGATATGCTATGTAATATGACCTATGTTTCTTGATATTACATCTTAAACTGTGGGTGCTAGCTATTCGATCCAGGGACTAGCACTGTAAACATAGGGACTTGTACCTTATCGGGTTCGGTCTGCTACAGATGGTATCAGAGCACTATGTTGCCTGTAGGTTTTTAACCCTTGGATTGGACAAAACCCCTTAGAAAAATAGGAGTTGCATTTGTGCAAGTTATTTACGAACAATCTTGTAAATTCTTTCCTTAGTATTCTGTTTTGTTTCTACATCTCTCCCTTTTCAACTTGATAACCAAGTTCTTCATCTTCAACATCATAAAGGACTTCAACTTCATCTTCGCTAAAGGACTTCAACATCAAAAAGGACTTCAGCTTCAGCATCACAAAGGATTTCGAGACCACCTAGTAGGAATTGGACTTCTCAACATCATCAATATGATGGATCAACATATCTCCATCATCAAAAGAATTCAAGTGAAGTAGTCTCGGCAGGAAAATATGAGTGAGAAAATAGGATAGATCATAGGATGAGAAACTTATCCATTATGGTTTTACTAGGTTTTATTATCTTTTTGATTCTCATGTAACTACCTGTCACGACCCGGGATCAGGGCTAGACAAATACCAGATCCTCATCTGATATAAGCCTAACCTAAATTCCGAAGCGCGCAAGGAAAGATCAGTAACATTACAGAACATACAAACCATACATTAATAAGGTAAACTCTTAAGAGAGTTACAAACCAGTCATACAAGCTAGGGGTCATAGACCCATCACTACAACAAACAATGGAAGAAAACAAGTTGTTCTAAACAACAAACTTAGCAAAGGGCCTAAGAGGCCTTAAACAGAAGTAGCGACCCTTCCATAGATCCTAGGCTACTGCCCGGGAACCCCGACTACTCATCGACTTCGACGTAGAAACCACCTTCAGTTGGAGTAGCTTCATCTGTAGAAAAACATCAATGAAGCAAGGCTGAGTACAGGGTGTACTCCACAAGACTTATGGCTAGTGGAGTTGTTTTGCATAAAGCCATCTTTTGTTTTCAAAACAAGAGGGAGAAGAAACTCGTCTATTCAGATCATTTTCAAAAGGGTATAAGAAGACTTCAACTCTAGCTCTTAGAATCATCTTTGATATCCACCAAGTACCATCATCAACTGAACCTCTCCTCTCGGACTGCCCCCTCAAACAACCCCGAGGAAGTACTCCGGATCTTACATTAGTTGGCAAGTTTTATCATTCGGTTATAGTTCTATATGATCTTTCACGTCCGTTCCCAAGTCGTCCATAACCGTGGACACGGCTTTCCGAAAAGATTAATAACCCTGCAGGGGTGCACAACTTTACCCACACGTACCAACTGTTTCTTAATGCCAAATTATTAGCCTTCTTCCTTGGAAGGCCGGCAGAGAGTGGTTGACCACGACCTTTACCTTGCTTTCGCCGAGACCATGAGTCATGCACTAGGGAGATGTCGCTGTAACGGGTCAAGTCCCTAAGCCGGTCCCTAATGATGTGCGCAGGGTTCAAGATTACGGATGCCGGGCATCTCTTTTTTACGGCCACGCTTACCTACCTGTTATGAATCCACCTCCTTCACCTCCATTCAAGAACAACCAAGATGCGTATGTTGAATGGAAAGCCCGAACTATGTGACTCATGGAATCTAATAGGCAAGTTAGTTGGTCGAGGGGGTTTCTAGGCCCTTGTGTGGTTGTACGCTCGTCTTGGTTCAAGAGGCGAGAACATAAGGTCCTAATGGTGGCAAGTATGGGACTGCAAAAACCACAACCCATGTGGCCTCCCATAGAAGCCTTAGCATGTTTATTATCCATCTCTGATCACATCACACATCCTACCATACTAGATTCATTCGTATCTCTGGTGCATCATCTGAATGATAAGCATCGGACCACTAAGCATGGCTAAGCTTGACTGAATGGTGGCACTAGCGATTCTCATAAGCCAAACCATAGTTATGCTAGGAGCGGTGGAACAGGTAATATAGTTCACAAGGGGAAACATGTATCGGATAGGATCACTCTATCTACTAATAAAAGACTGTTGAACCGAATGCATATGACAAGAATGAAATACTTTGTAAACATAGGATTCATATATATGAGTGGAGCTTCGCTTGCCTTGTCCGTTGTTGGACTGCTACTGCTCTTCGGTGGCGTTGACTTCAGCTTCGGGTTCGGTTCCTATTCGCAAGAACCAATCGCCTGAAAAGAGAAAGCAATATTCAACACATGGCATGTGCAATGCTCATACAATATGGATGATATGACAAGTTAAATAGTGTTTAAATAAAACCTAGAACATGCTTCCTCATTTTAATCAGGGTCCGAGAGGTCCAAACCCTAGAATAGGGGGATCCTCGGAATCACCTATGGGGTTCAATTGGTTCTTCTAATTAAACTTGCCATCAAAGTTATTTAACAATGTATTATTATATCTTAGTTAGATAGGTTTCATTTTTCTGAACATTTTGGTATATTATTTGTATTTTTATGATTTAAAATGAATTAGTGATGAATTTCTCCAATTTTAATTAATTTTAAATCATTTTTGGAATATTTAATTTAATTTCCAACTTGGGCCCACATGTCATAGATTTAATCATTTCATAAAATATTAAAACCCTGACAGGCAGGGCCTACCTGTCATACATTTCTTATTTATAGAAATAATTAAAATAAAAAGAATTGGATTATTGCCTCATGCTGATGTCAACATGACATCAGCAATGGAGCTCATCCTCAAATCGATACTCGATCCATCGATCCCGAGCACGCCTACTCGCGCGGAGGGGTGCGTTGGAAAGATGCGATGATGGGGAGCAAGATAGTGACGGCGCCGCCGTTTATTGGTCACCGGAGACAGCGGTTTAACGATGGCAAGCGGCGGCAGCGTCGGGCTCATGCGGGGAAGAGGATACAGAGGGAGAGGGGGCAAACGAAGAGGTGCTTGAGCACCGGTGGATCACCAGGATCACGGCGGTGAGGTCGTCGGAGCGAGGGGAGGCCAGATGGAGGAGTAATCGACGGTGGTCGGCGTCGGAAGAGATGAGGTCGACGACGATGATTCCGAGCGCCCGCGGACAATTCCTTCGGGGAGAAGCACCAGGGCGATGAGGCGGAGCTTGTAGCAGCCTTGGTTAAGCGAGGGGAGGCCAGGGACAGCGGGGCTCGACGGTGGCCGAAGCTAGGGTTCAGGGCCAAAGAGGAGAAATGGATAGAGGGGGCGAGAGGAGACAAAACTGGTACTGGGAGGAAGAGGGAGTCGAGGCGGGTCTTATCCTCAGCTCTAGGGGCGACGGTGCGCATCGTAACACCGGTGAGGATCGACGGCATATGCACGGGCACGTAGCTGCTTGCTCAGGGGAGAAGACGACAGGGACTCGCGGCCGAAGGGGTACGGGCTGCTGGGCTGGCTTGGGCCCCGGGTAGGCCAGCTGCTGGCTTTTGCGTGCTGCGCTTGGCGGCAGAGAGAGAGAGAGGGAGAGATGGGCTCGGCCCAGTAGAGATAGGCTAGCTAGTTTTTTTCCAGAAACTGTTTTTCTTTTTATGTTTTTCTAATTTCCTTTTATATTTTGAATTCAAATCTGATTTGAATATTTTCAAATTACAGAAACTTTTATATAATATCTAAAAACACTAAGGGGCCCTCAACACCATTTGTGCTCCAATTGTTTTGATAATTTTCAAAGTAGAAAAACCATTTGAATGGTTTTGAGAGGGAAAGAAATTAGGGTTTTGCTTGTTCTTATTTGGTTAAATCAAAGTGCAAGTGTAATGCATGTATGAGATACTCAAACATGTCTTTATTTAATATTACACAAAAGGTGGTATGTTACAGCTCTACCCCACTTACAAGAATCTCGACCTGAGATTCCTAGGTTTTAGAAAAGAAGGCAGGGTACTCAGATCGAAGACGATCTTCGCATTCCCAGGTTGCTTCTGACTCAGAGTGATGAGACCGTTGGACTTTAAGGAACTTGATGGTTTGGCGACGAGTCTTGCGCTCGGTTTCATCAAGAATACGAACGAGATATTCTCGGTAGGTTAGATCATCTTGGAGATCCAAAGTTTCATCGTCCACACCACAAATGGGATCTTTGAAGCAACGCTTGAGTTGAGACACATGAAAGACATCATTAACCTCTAGAAACGATGAAGGTAGCTCCAATTTGTAGGCAAGATCACCCCGCTTGGATGAAATGTGAAAAGGACCAACGTAACGAGGAGCCAATTTGCCCTTGATAACGATTCGATGGACACCCTTCAGAGGAGTGACCCGGAGGTAAACTTGATCACCAACTTCATAATGAACATCAAGATGATGATGAACGTAGTTGGTCTTCTGACGGGATTGAGGAGCCTTCAGACGCTCTCGAATTATGTGAACTTGATCTTCTGCTTCTTGGATCATGTCCGGACCAAAGAATTGTCTTTCGCCGGTTTCTATCCAGTTCAGCGGTGTTCGACATGTTCTCCCATACAAGAATTGGAAAGGTGCCATGGCCAAACTAGATTGAAAACTGTTGTTATAGGAGAACTCCGCAAAAGGAAGACATTTCTCCCAGTTCTTTCCAAAGGATATGACACACGCTCTGAGCATGTCTTCAAGAATTTGATTTACTCTTTCGTTTTGACCATCGGTTTTAGGATGATAAGCTATGCTGAAAGAGACATGAGTTCCCATTGCTTCTTGCAAACTTTGCCAGAATTTGGAAGTAAACAAACTTCCATGATCAGAGATGATCGTCTTGGGAACACCATGGAGAACAACGATCCGAGAGATGTATAGGTCAGACATTTGACTAGAACGGATAGTTCTCGAACCAGAAGGAAATGAGCAACTTTGTATAGCCGATCAACTATCACCCATATAGCATCATTTCCTGCTTGTGTCCTTGGGAGTCCAATGATAAAATCCATACCAATTTCATCCCATTTCCACTCAGGAATTTTCAACGGCTGCAGAAGTCTAGCATGCCTTTGGTGTTCAGCCTTCACACGATGGCAAACGTCACACTCTGCAACAAAGCAAGCGATTTCTGGTTTCATTCCACTCCACCAGAATCTTTGATGGAGATCTCGGTACATCTTGGTACCACCAGGATGGATAGATAGTGGGGATTCATGAGTTTCTAGTAGGATTAGATCTTTGAGTTTCCGACTGTTTGGAACCACTAGCCGGTTACTAAAGTATAGGATACCTTGATCATTGACGGAGAAGCATTTATCTTAACCCCTTGCAACACGTTCTTTGATCTCAGTGATCTCACCATCTTGTTTTTGAGCTTCCTTGATTTGGTCCTCGAGAGAAGATTTTATTTCAAGGTTAGCCAGGAATCCACAAGGAACCACTTCAAGGTTAAGACGCTTGATTTCCTCGTAGAGAGCAGGTTGGGCTTGTGAAATCATCAGATTGTTGCAATAAGACTTCCGACTTAGCGCATCAGCAACGACATTGGCTTTTTCGGGTTGATAGTTGAGACCCAAATCATAATCTTTGATGAGTTCCAACCATCGTCTTTGACTGAGATTCATATCTGGCTGGGTGAAGAGGTACTTCAGACTTTGATGATCCGAGTAAAGTTCGCAACGGTTACCGATGAGGTAATGTCTCCATTGCTTAAGAGCATGAACAACAGCAGCGAGTTCGATATCATGGGTTGGATAATTGTTCTCATGTGGCTTCAACTGCCGAGAAGCATAGGCCACTACATGACCATCTTGCATTAACACACAACCGAGCCCTTGAAGATAAGCGTCACAATAGATGACGAAGTCCTTGCTTGTATCCGGAAGGACAAGCACATGAGCGGTGGTTAGGTTAGTTTTCAAAGCTTGGAAGCTTTCTTCTGCCTTTTCTGACCATTCAAACTTCTTATCTTTGTTAAGAAGATCGGCCATAGGCTTGGCTATCTTGGAGAAGTTCTCGATGAATCGGCGGTAATATCCAGCCATTCCAAGAAAACTTCGGACTTCCTTTACTGAAGTAGGTGACTTCCATTCCAGAATGATATGAACTTTATCCGGTATGACAGCAACACCACTTGCAGACACAACATGACCAAGGAAGACGAGCTCTTGTAACCAGAACTCACATTTGGAAAACTTGGCGTAGAGATGATGTTCACGAAGTTTAGTCAACACCAAACGTAGATGTTCGACATGCTCTTCTTCGGTCTTGGAGTAAATTAGAATGTCATCAATGTATACCACGACGAACTTGTCGAGATATTCCATGAAGACGGACTTCATGAGCCTCATAAATGTGGAAGGGGCATTGGTTAACCTGAAGGACATCACTGTATACTCGTAAAGACCATAACGAGTTGTGAATGTTTTCTTTGGGATATCCTCCTTTCTGATCTTGATTTGATGATACCCTGATCTTAAGTCCATTTTGGAAAAGACAGTGGCAACACTTAATTGATCAAAGAGGTCATTTATCCAGGGAAGTGGGTACTTATTCTTGATTGTCACCGCGTTGAGTGGACGGTAATCAACCACCAATCTTGGAATATTTGTATCCTGCTTCTTGACAAAGATGGTAGGGAAACCCCAAGAGGATGTGCTAGGTTGGATGTATCCTAGACCTTCCATCTCTTCAAGTTGCTTCTTCAACTCAACCAACTCATGAGGAGGCATGCGGTAAGGTATTTTGGAGATAGGAGTAGTTCCAGGAAGTAGCTCTATGACAAACTCCACACTTCGATCAGGTGGCATGCCAGGCAACTCTTCAGGAAAGACATCCGGGAAATCACAGACTACATGGACATCTTGGACCTCGAGAGTAGGTAGGACATCCATGGCATACAGCTCCGAGAAAGGTTTAAGGACTGCTGACGGAGACTTTGAACCATCAGTCCAATACTTGACAGTTATGCCAGCAGGAGAGGTCACATAAACTGTTCTAAGTGCTCAGTCAATGATGACTTGATACTTGGTTAACCATTCCATCCCAGAATGACATCTATGTTAGTTGACTTGAGGGCAATGAGGGAAGTGGGAAACTTCTGATATGCTATATCTATCTCAACACCATGAGTAACCCAGATGGTCTGCCAACGAGACCTAGGAGTACTAATCTCTAGAGGGGAAGACATTGCTTCAAAAGGTATACCATGCTCCCGTGCAAAATCTTGTGATATGAATGTATGCGATGGTACAGAATCAAACAAGACTGTTGCGAGAATTGAATTGACACGAAGCGTACCCAGAATGACGTGTGGATCTTCCTCAGCTTCCTCAACAGTGACATGGGTCAGACGACCATGTCCAGCACCTTGAGATTTATCATTGCGTCTGACAGCCCTTTGAGAACACTCCCTTGAGTAGTGACCAGGCTGACCACAGGAGTAACAGGTAACTCCAGTGTGAGAACCAGCAGGAGGATGATAGTTTTCTCCACTAGTATTTGACTGTGGGTGACGAGAAGCATTTCCAGAAGACTTGGGTGCATAAGAAGCACGAGGCTCAACACTGTATGGAACAAAGACACGGCGCTTCTTGTTACCAAAGGAAGAAGCACGAGAATTTCCTTCTTCACGCTTCTGAGAGACTTCCATATCCTTCCTTCCATGCTCCAAGGTAAGAGCCTGATTGTGCAAGTCCTGGAAATACTGGAACTTGAAGGGCAGCAACTCATATGAAGTGCAGGGTTAAGTCCCTTACGGAACAGCTCATGCTTATCTTCATCATTGTTCACATCCCTGGTTGCATAACGATCCAGGCGAGTAAACTCACGCCCATAGGTTTCAATATCCTTGCGCCCCTGAGTCAGATCCAGAAACTCCCTCTTTTGAGATCCATGATGGGCTTAGGTATATAAGAGGCACGGAATGCTGCAACAAACTCTTCCCAGGTAACAACATGTCCCTGAGCTTGCAGATTCAAAAAACCTTCCCACCAAACACCATCCTCACCTTCCAGTTGATAGGTGGCGAAGTTGACGCGGTCAGCGGGATGGGCACGAAGAGCACTGAACTTGCGCTCTATGGTGTGGAGCCAATCATCAGCTTCAAGGGGCTCCTTGGAGTGGGTGAATATTGGAGGAAAAGAGCAGATGAAATCTCCAAGTGTGACACAATCGTCAGGACGACGTTCAGTGTTCTGCATCACACGCTCCAGAAGGCGTTCATTCCTCAAACGGTTGGTCTCAATGTTGTTGAGAACCTCGGCCATTGTGGGGGGTGGCGGAAGTTCTTGATTAGCATTGTTGTTTCCTCAACGGCCAACAGAACCACGAGTACCAGACGACATCCTGAGGAGAAAACAGAAACCATGAGAATGGATTCACCAAAAAGAGTACATCAAAGGATGACGAAAACCATATCAAAAGATCATGGTAGAGGTGAACATGTGGACAAATATTATATCAATGCATTAAGTATGGCAGTAGAACAAGCATACGAAACATATACGCTACCAACTTAGATACAAACCATAACAATGGAATGCGAGCATCATATGATACCAACAAGTCACAAAAGAGTAGAGAGCGAGATTAGAGGCATCCTTAGCAAAGCTGAAAAAATGCTCAGGTGTACAGATTTATCTTGGAAACTCTGAGCCTTGCAACCAAGTACGGAGTACTAGGTAAAAACAACCCAAACCCGTATATCCTAAAATTTTGAAATGATAGTCGAGAAGTGAATACCTTGCAAAGCAAATGAGATAAGATAACTCAGCAATAGAACAACCTTGGATAAGGAGTAAAAAGAGTCCTATTCAGAGTTTTGCAAGTAGTTTTTAGCTTTCAAATAGTTTTCTCAAACTCTACACTCAACATCGACCAGCTAGAAGGGTTTCCTACAGGCAGTCCTGCTCTGATACCAAAATCTGTCACGACCCGGGATCAGGGCTAGACAAATACCAGATCCTCATCTAATATAAGCCTAACCTAAATTCCGAAGCGCGCAGGGAAAGATCAGTAACATTACAGAACATACAAACCATACATTAATAAGGTAAACTCTTAAGAGAGTTAAAAACCATTCATACAAGCCAGGGGTCATAGACCCATCGTTACAACAAACAACGAAAGCAAACAAGTTGTTCTACAAAGGGCCTAAGAGGCCTTAAACAGAAGTAGCCACCCTTCCATAGATCCTAGGCTGCTGCCCAGGAACCCCGACTACTCATCGACTTCGGCGTAGAAACCACCTTCAGTTGGAGTAGCTTCATCTGTAGAAAAACATCAACGAAGCAAGGCTGAGTACAGGGTGTACTCCGCAAGACTTATGGTTAGTGGAGTTGTTTTGCATAAATCCATCTTTTGTTTTCAAAACAAGAGGGAGAAGAAACTCGTCTAGTCAGATCATTTTCAAAAGGGGATAAGAATACTTCAACTCTAGCTCTTATAATCATCTTTGATATCCACCAAGTACCATCATCAACTGAACCTCTCCTATCGGACTACCCCCTCAAACAACCCCGAGGAAGTACTCCGGATCTCACATTAGTTGGCAAGTTTTATCATTCGGTTATAGTTCTCTATGATCTTCACGTCCGTTCCCAAGTCTTCCATAACCGTGGACATGGCTTTTTGAAAAGATTAATAACCCTGCAGGGGTGCACAACTTTACCTACATGTACCAAGCCATTCTTAATGCCAAATTATTAGCCTTCTTCCTTGGAAGGCCGGCAGAGAGTGGTTGATCACGACCTTTACCTTGCTTTTGTCGAGACCATGAGTCACGCACTAGGGAGATGCCGCCGTAACGGGTCAAGTCCCGAAGCCGGTCCCTAATGATGTGCGCAGGGTTCAAGATTACGGATGACAGGCATATATTATTCCCGGCCACGCTTACCTACCTGTTATGAATGCACCTCCTTCACCTCCATTCAATAACAACCAAGATGCATATGTCGAATGGAAAGCCCGAACTATGCGACTCATGGAATATACTACGCAAGTTAGTTGGTCGAGGGGGTTTCCAGTCTGACGTGTGGTTGTACGCTCGTCTTGGTTCAAGAGGCGAGAACATCAGGTCCTAATGGTGGCAAGTATGGGACTGCAAAAACCACAACCCACGTGGCCTCCCATACAAGCCTTAGCATGTTTATTATCCATCTCTGATCACGTCACACATCCTACCATACTAGATTCATTCGCATCTCTGGTGCATCATCTGAATGATCACCATCAGACCACTAAGCATGGCTAAGATTGACTGAACTGTGGCACTAGCGATGCTCATAAGCCAAACCCTAGTTATGCTAGGAGTGGTGGAACAGGTAATATAGTTCACAAGGGGAAACATGCATCAGATAGGATCACTCTATCTACTGATAAAAGACTGTTGAACCGAATGCATATGACAATAATGAAATACTTTGTAAACATAGGATACATATATATGAGTGGGGCTTCGCTTTGCTTGTCCGTTGTTGGACTGGTACTGCTCTTCGGTGGTGTTTACTTCAGCTTCGGGTTCGGTTCCTATTCGCAAGAACCAATCACCGAAGAAGAGAAAGCAACATTCAACACATGGCATGTTTCTCATACAATATGGATGATATGACAAGTTAAATAGTGTTGAAATTAACCCTAGAACATGCTTTCTCATTTTAAACGGGGCCCGAGAGGTCCAAACCCTAGAACAGGGGGATCCTCGGAATCACCTATGGGGTTCAATTGGTTATTCTAATTAAAGTTGCCATCAAAGTTGGTTAACAATGTATAATTATAGCTTAGTTAGTTAGGTTTCATTTTTCTGAACATTTTGGTATATTATTTGTATTTTTCTGATTTAAAATGAATTAGTTATGAATTTCTTCAGTTTTAATTCATTTTAAATCATTTTTGGAATATTTAATTTAATTTCCAACTTGGGCCCACATGTCATAGATTTAATCATTTTATAAAATATTTATAGAAAATATTAAAACCCTGACAGGCAGGCCCACCAGTCATACATTTCTTATTTACAGAAATAATTATAGAAATAATTAAAATAAAAAGAATTGGATTATTGCCTCATGCTAATGTCAGCATGACATCAGCAATGGAGCTCATCCTCAGATCGATGCTCGATCCATAGATCCTGAGCGCGCCTGCTCGTGCGGACGGGCGCTTTGGAACGAGGCAATGACGGGGAGCAAGATATTGGCGGCGCCACCATTTATTGGTCACCAGAGACAGCGGTGCAACGACGGCAAGCGGCGACAGCGTCGGGCTCATGCGGGGAAGAGGATATAGAGGGAGAGGGGGCAAACGAAGAGGTGCTTAAGCACCGGTGGCTCACCAGGAGCACGACGGTGAGGTCGTTGGAGCGAGGTGAGGCCGGACGGAGGAGTAATTGATGGTGGCCGGTGTCGGAAGAGATAAGGTCGAAGGCGACGATTCCGAGCGCCCGCGGCCGATTCCTTCGGGAGAAGCACCAGGGCGATGAGGCGGAGCTTGTAGCAACCTTGGTTAAGCGAGGGGAGGCTAGGGACAGCGGGGCTCGACGGCAACCGAAGCTAGGGTTCGGGGACGAAGAGGAGAAATTGATAGAGGGGGCGAGAGGATACGAAAATGGTACTCGGAGGAAGAGGGGGTCGAGGCGGGTCTTATCCTCAGCTCCAGGGGCGGTGGCGCGCATCGTAACGCCGGCGAGGATCGACGGTGTACGCACGAGCACGCAGCTGCTTGCTCGGGGAAGAAGACGACAGGGACTCGCGACCGAAGGGGTACGGGCCGCTGCTGGGCTGGCTTTGGCCCCGGGTGGGTCGGCTGCTGGCTGTTGCGTGCTGCGCTTGGCGGCAGAGAGAGAGGCTAGCTAGTTTTTTTTTCTAGAAATTGTTTTTATTTTTCTGTTTTTCTGATTTTCTTTTATATTTTGAATTCAAATCTGTTTTGAATATTTTCAAATTACAGAAACTTTTATATAATATTTAAAAACACTAAGGGTCCCTCAACACAATTTGGGCTCCAATTTTTTTTGATAATTTTGAAAATACGAAAACCATTTGAATGGTTTTGAGAGGGAAAGAAATTAGTGTTTTGCTTGTTCTTATTTGGTTAAATCAAAGTGCAAGTGTAATGCATGCATGAGATGCTCAAACATGTCTTTATTTAATATTACACAAAAGGTGGTATGTTAGACTACCTTGATTCATTTGGCTATCATCAACCAATCTATCAAGGAAGACGACCACATGACAAAGGGACTTTGGATGTTCACCAACTTGGAACTTCGTACGTCATTCTTTGACTCAACAAGAAGTTCTTCATGGAGAGCCATTGAAGAAATTGGAGAGAGACTTAGGCATAGACTTCACAACTGTTGGAAGTACTTCAAGGAATATAAGACTAAGGAAACTCAACTTAGGATAAACATTGAGTACATGGACTTAGAGCTATGTGATCAAGATGCAATAATTTCTTCCAAGGATACCATGTTATCATTCCTGGTGAAGTAGCTATGGAGAAGGATAGAATGATCTCAAGTGATACCCTATAGTTGGACCACCATACTAAGTATTTCATTAAAATCGACTTTCCGGTTATTTATTAATCATACCAACCTATGTAGTGTGAATATAATATTTATTGTTCATACCAACCTAAGACATGCTTGAACCTTGTTGTTTGAGTTATGGAATGTATGATTGATATTGCTTGCATATTTCTTTGTGTGATTTGTTATGTATGATTAGAATTATTTCCCTAAAAATCTTTTGTCTATTCTAATTCCAACCCAACCCAAGCAGATGACTTCTCCAAGAGACCACAACTCCAACATCAACGATGGTGACAACAACAACCTCGAGATGCACATGACAATGCAACTGCTAACAACCCAGACTAAGTTAAATCAAGTGACAACCTAGTTTTTATCCAACAATCGCAACAACACTGAGTTAGACCCAGCCATGCTAAAGTTCTTGGGATCCCAATCCCAATTGTTGCAAAGGATGACCAATCAGATGATCAAGATGAGAAACAAACCTTCCCAAAGGGATTATGACAACAATGATTTCAAATATGATATTGTGGAAAGAACACGAGCCTGCAAAATCTGTGGAGACGCAGGACATACTTATAAAGAGAATATTGACCAGTGCCCTAATTGTGATGGGAACCATCCAGTTGGACAATGCCCCACATCTCAAGTTACCAGTTTCCTATGTAAAGTAACTGATCATGTCCCTGTCCAATGCCACATCTATCCTATTGGTCAACAGATGAAACATCAAGCTAAACATGGAATACATCAAGTGTTTGGAAACACCCATGAGCGTACAACTTCCACCAAGAATGATGAAGAGAAAGTCAAATCTCAGTATGCACCTCCATACAATGTAAACAACTTTGGTGAGCAAAAGAGGAAACGTGGACGTTATCCTTGGAACCATTCTAAGAAGCGAGAAAGGTTTCCTGAATTTTTGGTGAAATATGAAGAACATGAACTAAGAGACCTCCTATCCTTGGAGAGGCCCCAAAAGAAGAAGTACATCAGCGAACAACAGTGTTAAAATTGCAAGGAACTAGGCCATTATGCATCAAATTGTCCAGAAAAGGAGAAGAACAAAACAAAGGAACCCTAAGTAGGAAAAGATAGCCTAAAGAAGGATTATAGCAAGAAGTTGGTACACTATGCAAGGGACTGCCCTGAGAAAAAAGAATTATGCTGAGAATCATGATAGGAATATAATGACCACTATCAAACATAATATCAATAGTTGTTATAAGGATGGCAGTCCAGTTCACTGTTTCAACCGTTACAATCTTGGACACTATGTCGATGAGTGTCTGGTGGAGAAAAGTCTTGACTACCAATGTGAAGATTGTTTGGTAGGAAAATGCCTCAACCTTGTCATGTGTCTCAAATGTGGTAACAAGCAACACTACGCAAACAACTGCCCAGAGAAACTACATCGAGACACCAAGTAAGCCAAGATGCAATATAGTTCAATTCTGTTAAGGGTGGTAGTACCTTGTTGTCCTAAAACCCAACATATTCTTTCTAGCCTTCCTGAATCTTGGGACGAGATTCCTTTTAAGGTTGGTAGCCTGGCACATCCCAAAATTTTCCAAATTTTGAAATGTGAAAAATAAACAAACAAAAGAAATAAAGGATGAAATTTAGGGGGAAAAAACTTTTTGCTTCCAAATGGAAACATCAAAACCTTATTTAAACAAAAATAATAATTTTTAATGAGAAGGTAACTTTTTTTTTCAAAATATCAAATGCATTCATGCATGGAATGTATCTTGATATTGAGCACTTGCATTTTTAAATGCTTAGGAAAAAGATAAACCTAAAACCTAAACCCTAATAGGAGAAATCATCATCAAGTTCGATTCAAGACTATGGCTATGATCCATATAAAAATTTAGCAACATCATTCCTAAATAATCAATAATGAAGATATGATTTATATAAGACAAGAAATAAGACATATTGAAAAGCCAATTTAAGCCATGGCTAAAATCTATATGTGAATGGGATAAAAGTATATTTAAATGATATAAAAATAAGATAAATTTTTATTAAATAAAAAATATGGAAATTTGTTTGACTCTCTTGGAGCTCTAGATAAAATGTTATGAAAATTTTAAGATAAGGAGAAAAAGAACTAAGAAAAATGATATAATAAAACTATGTGGGCTTAGGTGCCATATGCAAATTTTATTAAAAAAGTGTCAATGTGCCACACTTAGTTTTTAAATGAATAATAATTTATAAAAATATTTGAAATTACCTAATATATAAAATTTTCTGAAAAGGTTTGATACAAATTTGAAATCAATTTGGAGGTTGAATCAATTAATATGAATAAAAACAGAAAATAGAAAACAAAAAGAACAGGAATAAAAAGAGAGCAGCAGCACACTCTAAATTAGCCTAGTACCCTGGCCCAGTAAAGCCCACCCGACACTTCCTCTCTCCCCCGCTAGTTTCTTTTCTCACCCACCCCGCACCGCACCCACTTGCTGACAGCCCGGCCCCACCTACCCCACCAGTCGCCACCTTAGTGTCTTCAACCCAGCGACCGAAGAACCCACTCCCCTCCCTGCCGTTTCTAGTCGATTTAATTCGATTAAATTCACTCTATTTCAAGATTGATTACCCACTCCGACCACGACCTCTTAATCCCCTCTGGACCCTCTTCATTCCCCTCAACCAACACTACTCACGAGCCACTAGGCTGCTCGAATTCGGGCTCTTTGACTCGTAGTCTCTGACAAAATTCGGCGTCGATTCCGGTGAGAACTGACTGCCCATCGCTCTCTTTTCTGTCCTATATTCTTCTCCATTCTTTGGCGCATCAATTAATCTACTCCACACGATTTTGCATGCCCTAGGTCATCGCCACGGTCACCACCAGAGCAGCTTCCGCCGTCACCATCCACCGATGATTCCGGTGAGACCTATCCTTCCTCCTCCCTACTTTGGCCACCTAGTTCTTAGCCATGTTCTGGTGCACCTCTCTGATGCCTTGCTTTACCTGCTCGAGTTCCAGGACGACTCCACCGTCGCTAGTAGCGAGCTCCATCCTCGGCAAGGACTCTGGCGAGGAATTCAGGACGAACGAAAGCGCCC
The DNA here is from genome assembly GCA_916181665.1 of Avena sativa. NCBI lineage: Eukaryota > Viridiplantae > Streptophyta > Magnoliopsida > Poales > Poaceae > Avena > Avena sativa. Next base: position 267,382,413 of record OV702294.1, on the reverse strand, counting down.
CTTCCTCAACCGCGACAACCACTGAGACACCCTCTATCTTTGCAACCTCTAGTAACAATCCTAGCACCCCTTACCCCTTTATAATCACCGGAGAGCCGCTCTCCCGATGCGCTGCTGCCGCACGCAGTAGGCAGCGCCGCCAGTTCGTGGCCAAGCGTTGTGATCCATTGGATCTGCATCCTAGGGCGAATATTAGATCACTCACCGAAGCTGTATCAGCCGATCTGGTTTGCTCGTTATCATTAAAATCCAACGGCCCATGTTGCCAATACGTCTGAACCGGTACCGTCAAATAGGATTAAGCCACGTGGATTAACATTTCTTTATGTTTGGAAAATAAACAGAATTAGTAGTTAACTTAGAAATTCAATAACTTTTGATCCACAAATAAGAAAAATACAAACTTCGTGTCTATGGATTCATAAAAATGAGATCTTCACTTAAGTGACCCCATTTTGTTCAATAGCTTTTGTAAATACTGAGTTTTAGGCAGAACCATTTGAGGAGTATTTTCAGTATAAAAATTGTTGTGTAAATTATTTTTGAGTGAATCCTTTTGAAAATGGCTGTATATTGAACCCTCTGACCAGAAACATTAAAATTTTAAATTAAACATATAATTTGATGGAAGTAGGAAATATCCCATTGAATAAAGCTTTTCTAGTAAAAGAAAAATAATTTAAATAACTTAATGGCACTAACTTGGTTCCAATTGGAATTCCACCTTTATAAAAAGGACCAGTAGGTGTTTGTAATGTTCAAAACCTTGTTGGAACAACTTTTTCAATAAAATGATCTTGTTGCATGCTTGCATACATTCCATTATATTGTTTTGTTGATTTGTGTTGTAATTTTGAGTGTGTGCTTTTTGCTTGATTGTATTGTTATAGATTTTGAAGAGTGTGATATTTGCAAGATCAAGGAGAGTACCTAAATATTCTACTATCAAGTCAAGTGATACTTTGGTCATCAAAATTCCAATCTTTTCTATATTGAATTAGTGGTGTTTTTGTAGTGTGTATGATAGGACTATTATGTATATTACTATTTTTTTGAAGGGATTATGTATATTACTATGCTATCCTAATCCTATAGTATCTACCTTCATAGTATTTCCTAAAGATAGGAGACATCATAAGATTAAAATGCTTAGTATTTCTATATAGATTCGTGGGTGGAAATCATGATATGATGTCTTATGGAAATATGAGGATTTTTGGACGAATGAAAAAAATTGATGTTAATGAAACACCTGGGTGGAAATGGGACTTGTATGGATTATGTTGAGTGGTTACTCATGGCCTATTTCTATGGTTTAACCTGAGGTATCGCACTTGTGGACGGCCACCCAAGAACAAAGAGATTGTAGACGTTCTTGTCGAGAAACTTCCAGTGCAGCCACATGGCATATGGGCTCTGCCTTGACCGACTATGTTGCGAGAACTCAGCTAGATGAACAGAGGGTGGTAGTGATGATATGATGGAACTCTTCCATGGTGGTCTGAGGGATTGCTTCTGAAAAGTCTCGTCTCGATGCATGTCGAGTCTTGTGGGGAAAGTGCACCACCTCTCGAGAGTGTAAAACTAAGTACTTAGTCGTGTCCCCGGTTATGGACAACTTTTGAGCAGCAAGATAATGAATCAGAATCAAGAATCTCATCATTCTAATTTCTCTAAGTTAAAACTTGTTGGGTGAACAAGGGAAGCTCCTGGAGGTTATCCAGAGTGCCAAGTTTGTTAAATTGTTGATGAAAAAGAGAAAAACTATTTTACAAAGAATAGAGAAACTTACTTTATGCAAAGGCTAGCTAAAACTCCACTCAGCCATATACTCATGTAGATGTTAGGTTCTCTATATCAATATGGTATCACTTTCCAATACAATTCAAATGTATTGACCCTTGTGGATGTAACTTATCATGTTTCAAGATTATTTGATGATAGTGAAGTTTGATGAGTAGGGATTACGAGTCTGCAACCAACATGTTTGCATGTGGCACATGAAGATGAAGGACCCCATGATTTATAATTATATCTATTGCTTTGTAATAAGATTGCCATATGAGTTATGTAAGTTGTAATGAACTATTTTTATTCCTAGATATGTGATGTAATATGACCTATGTTTCTTGATATTACATCTTAAACTGTGGGTGCCAGCTATTCGATCCAGGGACTAGCATTGTGAACACAGGCACTTGTACCTTATCGGGTTCGGTCTTCTACATGCAGGGGTGTGATGTGATGTGATATCACCATGATTGTGATTATATATGATGTATGCAATGATCTTATTGTAAGTCGGAAACCGGCAGGAGCCTTGTGGTTGTCTTTTAATTTCGTTAAGACCTGCATGTCTATTATTCAAAGTAGTTGTAATAGTTGAAGCTGGTGGACGACAACCATGGAGCGGTGCCATTGACTTTGACGCCATTTCGGTGATGATGGAAATCATGTTCGTGCTTGAAGATGGAGATCGGAAGCACAAGAAGAAAGGCCATATCATATCATATATTATGAATTGCATGTGATGTTAACCCTTTTATGCATATTGTATTGCTTAGATCGTGATGGTAACATTATAAGATGATCCCTCTCACAAAACTATCAATTAAAGTGTTCACCCTTAGTTAGCACCATTACCAAGACTCGTCGTTTCGAAGCACCATGTGATTATCGGGTGTGATAGAATCAACGTGTGCAGTCAACGGGAGAAAGCTAGATTTGATCATGCAGAAACTAAGGTTAATCTTGATGATCCTAGCATGTACAGACATGGTATCGAAACAAGGATCACCGAAAGGTAATGCATGAGTCATATAGTAGATATGATGAACATGTTGATTGTTCGCCTTTGAAACTACATTTTGTTTGGTGATGATCGGACTTGATGTAGTGGATTTGGTTCGTGTGATCACTAAACCAATGTGAGGGATATTGTTATGAGTGGGAGTTCACCTAGATTAATTTCACTATTAATTAGAACTCAATTTGTCATAAGCTTAGTCTAAACTATTGTAAATATGTTGTAGATCAATGGCGGCCCCTACCATCAATTTTATTGCGTTCCTAGAGAGAGAAAAGTTGAAAAACAATGGAAGCAACTTTATAGGTTGGTTCCGCAATTTGAAGATTGTCCTCAATGCTGGTCAGTTGACCTATGTGTTGGATGCACCGATGGGTGACCTACCTGTAGATGATGCTACTGATGAGGTGAAAAATGTTTACCGCACTCAGAAGAATCAGTACTCCACAGTTCAGTGTGCTATATTGTATGGTTTGGAATCGGTGCTTCAAAAGAGGTTTGAGAACTTTGACCCACATGATATTGTCCATGAACTCAAAATGATATTTGAGGCTCACGCGGCAGTTGAGAGTTATGAAGCTTCTGAAAAGTTCTTTAACTGCATGATGGAAGAGGGCACCTCCATCGGTGAGCATGTGCTTAAGATGTCTAGGCATGCTAATAAGCTCCAGAGCTTGGGCATAATAATTCCTATTGCGTTGGGGATTCATCATGCCCTCCAATCAGTACCACCAAGTTACAAGAACATTGTGATGAACTACAACATGCAGTGCATGGACAAGACGTTGCTAGAACTCTTCTCTATGTTGAAGTCTATGGAAGTGGAGATCAAGAATAGCACCAAGTGTTGATGATGAATAAGACCACCAATTTCAAGAAGCAAGGCAAGCCTAAGAAAAAGGGAAACTTCAAGAAGGGCAGTAAGAAAGCTACCGCGCTGGTGAAAAAGACCGAGGCTGGGCCTAAGCCTGATACTGAGTGCGTCACGCTCCCTCTGCATCTACCATCGGGATTAGTTTTATACTTGAATAATTGATATTTGGTGCCTGTGTTAAGCATGAACATTATATCGGGATCTTTTTTATTGGGAGGCGGTTACTTGTTTAAGTCCAATAATAATGGTTGTTCGATTTATATGAGTAATATCTTTTATGGTCATGCACCTTTGATAGATGGTCTATTCTTATTGAATCTCGATTGTAGTGATACACATGTTCATAATATAGAAGCTAAATGTTTGAAATTGAATGATAATTCTACATACATGTGGCACTGGTGTCTTGGTCACGTTCGAGTGAAGCGTATGAAGAAACTCCATTCCGATGGACTTCTTGAATCACTTGATTTCGAATCACTTGAAAAATGCAAAGCATGTATGATGGGAAAATGACTAAGACTCCATTTTTTGGTATGATGGAGAGAGCTACGGACTTACTAGAAATCATACATACCGATGTGTGTGGCCCGATGAGTGTAGCATCGCGTGGTTGTTATCATTATGTTCTCACTTTCATGGATGACTTGAGTAGATATGGGTATATCTATTTCATGAAAAATAAGTCCGAAACTTTCGATAAGTTTAAGGAATTTCAAAGTGAAGTGGAGAATCAACGTAACAAGAAGATTAAGTTTCTATGATCTGATCATGGAGGTGAATATCTAAGTTACGAGTTTGGCGAGAGTTTGAAGAAATGCGAATACTTTCACAGTTAACACCACCGGGAACACCACAACATAATGGTGTGTCCGAACGTCGTAATCAAACTCTCTTAGATATGGTTCGTTCTATGATATCACTTACATATTTACCTTTGTTGTTTTGGGTTCATGCATTAGAAACAGCCGCATTCACTTTAATTAGGGCACCATCTAAATCCATTGAAACGACACCGTATGAATTATGGTTTGTGAAGAAACCTAAATTTGTCGTTCCTTAAAGTTTGGGGTTGTGAAGCTTATGTCAAGAAATTACAGCCCAAAAATCTTGAACCCAAAGCGAAAAAATGTGTCTTCATAGGATACTCGAAGGAATCTATTGGGCATACCTTCTATCACAGATCCGAAGGCAAAATCTTCGTTGCTAAGAATGTATGCTTTCTAGAGAAGGAGTTTCTCTCGAAAGAAGTGACTGGAAGGAAAGTAGAAATCTATGAGGTTGTCGAACCTTCTCTCGGATTTGAGAGTAGCGCAATACCAGAAGAAGTTCCAGTGGCGCCTACACGAATAAGAGAGGATGCTAATGATGATGATCATGAAACTTCGGCCGAAGTTACTATGAAACCTCGCAGGTCGACGAGGACTTGTACCACTCCCGATTGGTATGATCCCGTTATGAGTGTCATGTTGGTGGATAACACCGACGACCCTGCGACATATGAGGAAGCGATGATGAGCCCAGATTCCAAAAAATGGCAAGAAGCCATGAAATCTGAGATTGGATCCATTTATGGACTTTAGTGGACTTGCCGGATGGCCGAAAGGCTGTCAAGAACAAATGGATTCTAAAGAAGAAAACAGATGTTGATGGTAATGTAACCTTCTATAAAGCTCGACTTGTTGCAAAAGGGTTTTGAAAAATTCAAGGAGTTTACTACGATGAGACTTTCTCACCGGTAGCGAAGCTAAATTCTGTGGGGATTTTGTTAGCAATCGCTGCATATTATGATTATGACATATGGCAGATGGATGTCAAAACAATGTTCCGCAATGGATACATTGACGAAGAGTTGTATATGGTACAACCCAAAGGTTTTGTCAATCCTAAAGATGCTAACAAGGTATGCAAACTTCAACGGTCCATTTATGGATTGAAGCAAGCATCCCAAAGTTGGAATCAACGTTTTGATAAGGTAATCAAAAGTTTTGGTTTTACACAAACTTATGGAGAATCTTGTATTTACAAGGAAGTGAGTGGGAGCTCTGTAGCATTCCTAGTACTATATGTAGACGACATATTGTTAATTGGGAACGATGTAGTGTTAGGGATATGCCGAGTGGGGTATACTCAGCAGGACGTTTCCTACCGGCCCATGCTGCCAGCGAGTGAGCCTACAGGATGGCGACTGGATCACGACCCAAGAAGAAGCCAGGCGACTGGAAGCTGAAGGCCCAGAAGCATAGCTAGGCCCAGTCGGATTAGGTCAAGCACCCTCTAAGTCCTTATCCAACACGGTTGTAGATCTCTTAACCCTAGCGAGGTGACTCTATATAAACCTCCCTAGGGCACACATAGAACTTACGTTCCATCATACACCCCCTGCGACTCACCGCCGAGCTTGCCCTTGTACTCTCTCATCAATACAATCTAGCAGGAGTAGGCTTTTAACCTCCGGGGGATGAACCTGGGTAAAACCCTGTGTCATTGCCCTCATCTCGGACCGCAGATGGTTGGCCGCCCTTGCCCCTCGTTCTACTACTCGCTGCCGATTGCAGCATCTGCCGTGGCCATTCCCACGATAGTGGCGCCCACCGTGGGGCCTGGCCGGTCAGGCCTATGTTCTATGGAGAGATCCAACTTTCCAATCAACCAGACGATCGCCACCGGCCGCATGATCGCCATAGGCGAGATCCTCCAGATCTTGCCAAGCAGCTACGTCCCGGCGGCACGCCCCGTCACGCACAGCGTGATCATGCTGGTCGGCATGATCAGCCACTTTGTCGGCTTCACCGACGTCATCGTCTCGGAGGACTCGGCTCGCATCCGCGAGTCACCACCACGCGATCGGCTCTCTTAGAGTCAGGTCTGTACCATCCATCGCCTCGCCTCCGAGTATGGCTCAGCCAACAACAACGTGGCTGAGACCAGCGTGGCCGCGGATGATGCGGCCCTCAATGACGACACCAACTCGGCGACCCCGGCGTCAATCGCCAGATCCATTGTCACTGCGTCACCCGCGGACACCATCACCTAAGTCTCCAACGTGGGGGACTTCGAGGATCCTTCCATCCTCGGGATCTTTGACTCTGACTACGCGTTGGAGAACTCCGGCGACCTCCACACCGGATCTGGTCGCTTCCTTGTGACCTACATGGCGAGTGGCACGAGCGCCCCTCCAGACCCCTTCTCTACGCCGATCCCGCCTACCGTGACGGCGACGGAGGTCGAGGAACTCTGCATGCGACTGGAGGACGCGGTCCGCAAGGAACAAGCTGAGCGCGAAATTTTTAGCCTCGAGCATGTGATGGCGCATGAGATCTCACTCTACCACCAGCGCCTGAACCCCACCGTTCAGGGCCGTGCCCTGAACTTTGATGACGGGAATGACCCGGCCCGCATGGCCGACCTCGCGGCCTGGGACACGAACGGCCTCCCACTATTCTCCACTCCGATGGACAACGTCATCGCGAGTCGAGCCGCAGTCCCCAACCTCAATGTGACGGGGGAAGGCGCACTACAGATCTAGTACACCAAGGCCCTACTCGTCAAGGCCGTCAAGCAACAAACCACAGGCACCGACTCACAGAGGCGCATGTACTCCCGCTCGTCAGGAAGTAGGGCGGCCTCGAGCTGCCACCCAACGATGGCAAATACTCTCAATTTCCCACCACCTGAGCGCCTGCAGCTCCAACCATGACCCGTGCACGCGGCACTCTCAACCAACGACCCGCTATCGACGAACAACATGGTTGCTGCCAATGGGCAGCCAGTCGACGTGCGGACCCACATCATCAAGAACCAAAGCTGGCGCGCACGCCAGCCCGACGACCTGAGGCATACCCTCACGAACCACCGTGACGGAAATCCAAGGGGCTCGCTTAGCCGAGTCGGCCCCCAGTGCTTCAGATCAATGATCCGAGGTGAAAAATATCTGGCGAACTACAAAGCGCCGAAGGAGATCGAGAAGTACGATCCCTCGTACGACCCATCCGTATGGCTGGACAAGTACCTTATGGCAATGGGAATCGACGGCCACACCGACCTACTCGCCGCTTGCTATCTCCCCTGATAATGGAGGGAGAAAGCCGGCAATGGATCAATACCCTCCCCGCGGATAGCATCAATTCCTGGGAGGATATGCGCGACGCCTTCGTCAGGCACTTCGAGGGTTCCTACAACCGTGCCACCACCATCGAGGACCTGGTGCGATGCGTCCAGTGACCCCGCGAGTCGACCCGCAACTGGGTCCAACGATGGCAGGATCTATGGTTCAATGCGGCCGACATCCACCCAGATACGGCGATACACTGTGTAGAGGTCCCAGCCTTTCATAAGGTAGATATCCCTATGTTTACAATGCTAGTCCCTGGATCAATAGTTAGCATCCACAGTTAATATGTAAGAAACAAAGGTAATAATAACAACTTTATAACCAGGAATAAAATAATTCATTACATCTTACATAGCTCATTTGGCTATCTCATTACAATGCAGCAGAAATAACTATATCATGGAGTCCTTCATCTTCAAAGTGCCAAAGGCAATCATGTTGGTTGTAGACTTGTAATCCTAATCAATATACTTCTCTAACATCAAACAAACCTGCAACATAATAAGTTATAGCAACAAGGGTCAATACATTTGAATTGTATTGACAAGTGATACTATGGTAGAATAGTGGTATCTATCATCTATATGCATTTGGCTAAGTGGAGCTTAGGCTTGCTTTGCTCAAAATAGATTTTCCTTATCATTTGAAAATACTAAGTTTTTGTTTGTCAAAATCACCCAAGGCATCTACCAATAGACATTGGTGATCCCTTACCCTTGTTCAACCACAAGATTTTAACTTAGAAACTGGGATGAGGAGATCCTTGATAGCTTCCATGTCTTGATGCTCAAATTGTCCATTGCCAGGGACACGGCTAAGTACTTAGATTTTACTCTCTCGAGAGGTGGTGCACTTTCCCCACAAGACTTGACATGCATCGAGACAAGATCTTTCAAAAGCCTTCCCTTAGACCAAAATGGACGCGTTCCAAACCTATCATCCCCTACCACCAACTATCCATCTCGCTAACTTATTGCAACCTATATGATCCAGGCAGAGCCCATAATGCCAAGTGGTTGCACTTGAAGCTTCTCAGCATTTGACATCTCAAATCTCTTTGTTCCTGAGTGGCATTCCACACGTGTGATACACAAGGTTCACCAGTCCCCTGGTGATTCATTCCACCCAGGTGTAACCACTCAACAAAAAATCCATCCAAGCAATCCCATTCCACCCAGGTGATTCATTCACATAGTTGTTTTATTAAACAAAACACAAGTCATAGACTTAGAAATATTTCATAGCATGAGTATAATCCACCCTTGTTTTCTACTAGCTAGGCTAAGCATGATAGTAGTTGGAATCTTAACTTAGGGAAAATTCTACTAAGGCATAATTTCTACTAGGATTTCCCAAGGCATAGCATACTTAGTAAAATTCCATGCAAGTTCTACTTAGAAATATCACTAATGCATAGTGAAAACAATGGGACAAAAGTATGAAGCACCACTTGCCTTATTGGTAGAGAATATAAGTTCACTCCTTGATCTTGCAATAGTCACACTCTTCAAAGTTCACTACAATTCAATCAAGCAAGGCACAAATTCAAAACTAGCATTCAAACAATTCATCACATAGAATAATAAAAACAAAGCAATGCATGCAAGCATGCCAAAGATTGTTTTATTTGGAAAAGTGGTTTCTAATAGGTTGTAAACATTTTAACACACCTATTGGTCATTTATCAAAGTGGCAAAACCATTTGATATCAAGTTAGTGAAAATGGCCACTTTAAATCCCTTTTGTTTTGCTAGAATTGATTTTATTCAAAGAATAATTTCTAGTGTTAGCCAAAATGTTTTTAAACACCAATATTAATGTTTTAGAACAATTCCATTTGTAAAGGGTTTCATTCAAAATCCATTTTTAAACCAAAGCAACATTTTATTTTGTTGGAAATGCCTTTAAACAAAGTAATAATTTTCTAGGGTTCACCAAATATATTTTTAAATCCTAAAATTTGATGTTTAGGGTCAGAGAGTTTAATTCAAACCATTTCCAAAACGTTTTACTCAAAGAGCATTTTTAAAACATATTTAACATTTTTATTTAACTAGAAATGATTTAATTCAAAGGAATAATTCCCAAGTGTCACAAATTATATTTTTAAATCCAAAAGTTGGTTTATATGGTCAGTAGGTTCAAAATAATCCATTTACAAAATATTTTACCCTAAAAACATTTTTAGAATGAATTTTATACAAAAAATATGCCTACACATGTTTCTGCAAAAAAACTAATTTTCCAGAAGCAAATCACTAAACAAAGTGCAAGGTTGGAAAGTACTCTTTTTTATGATTCCATTGATATAAAGTTTGCAATATTTGGACGTGTAGATTTAAAGTTATGGAATTTACAAATTCAAACATTTAATAGACATGTTTCTATTTTTAAAACAAATTACAGGCCACGCGTCATGTTCTTACTGGACGATACCGTTTCGCGTGGATCACTCGATTCTAGCCGTCAGATCTAATGTGCATCGCACGCTTGAGATTGATCCATACCCTTTCGATAAGTCAATCTATCACAACGCTTGGATTTAAATCTAACGGCTCAAGCGGTGGCGACCATAGATGGGCGGCACTGCGATGGTGGCGTGCGGCGGAGCGCTCTGGCATTAGCGTCGCCAGCGATACGGGAAGCGAGAGAAGGAGGGGAGAAGCTCACCGAGTTCGCCGTGGCATGGGGATGCTCGAGGTGTCCTTGGTTGGCGAAGGGGCGCTCGAGAACGTCAGGGATTTCTCGCCGGAATTCCTTCTGGCGACGGTTGAGTCTGCGCGTCGATGGAGGCAACGATGTAGAGTGTGCTAGGATAAATCGAAGGCTTCGTTAGATGCACAAGAGGGTCACGAGCCTCGGAGCATCAAAGAGAGGGAAAGGCTTGGTCGAGGTTTACCTAGAGAGCTCGTTGGAGAAGTGATAGACGGCAGCGACGTGCTGTCATCGAGGTTGCCGACGATGTGGAGCGAGCACGGGCGAATGGAGACTACGGGCATATGCGTAGGGCGATGGGGATCACGCTTGTGGGATCTGGGAGGCAAGGGGAGGCGAGGAGTGGCTGGAATTGGCTGGAGATGCTCCTCGGAGCAGTGGCGGCGCAAGATGAATTCAGGGCAGCCCTATGGCCAAGAGGGAGGGGTGAGCGAGGGAAATGAGAGAGGAGAGGCATGCGTTTAAGATCGCTTGGTCGCTGGCGAGATTTACGCCTGCTTTCAATGCGAATTAACGCGAGGATTAAACGTCGGTGAACGGCAGCGAGGTGAGGGGAATTGGTCGCGCACGGGTGAGGACGACGACTGACGGGTGGGGTCCATTGGTCAGCGATAGAGAGGGAAAGACAGTGGGGTCTGGTTGTCAGCGTCTGCGGGGTGTGGGTCTCAGTGAGAAAGAAAATGACTCGAGGGAGGAGAGAGGTGGGCTGGTTTTTTCGCTTTTTTTAATTCTGTTTCTTTTTATTTTTCTGTTTTCATTTTCTGATTTGAATTTGTTCAAATGATTTCAAACCTCTTTTTAATTCAAATATTTTCCAAATTTTCAATATATTTTAGTACTATTATAAATATGTTTTTAAAGACCATTTTGGAATAATTCCTTTATTCAATTATGGTTTATTCTTTATTCAAATTAGGCACTTGTTTTTATTCAAATAAGATTCTAATCATATTTTCAAACCCTTATTTGAATTCTAATTTCACCAAACCTTTTTCAGTAGGTTTTATTTAGTGCAAGCAATTCACTTGACTTATTATTTAAAATATTTTAATATGATTTATCAATCATTTAAATTGGGCAATTGTCTTTATTCCAATAAAATCAAATATGGTTTTAATTCCAAAATTTTATTTAAATGATTCTTTTATTCCATTTAAGTTAATTAAATAACTTTTATATCCACCTTCTGAAATTCCACTTTATTATTTTCCATGATTTAATTAATCATTTATCTTAGGGATTTTGTATTTATTCAAATAGAATAGAATTTGGTTAATATCATATTATTTTATTTGAATATTCTTTATCCCTTTATTTCATTTGGATTTGGATTATCTTTATTTCATTTGTTTGGCCAAGATTTAATTTGGCTTTTAAATATTCCTTATTTATTTATTTCTTTCTTTGTCTTATAAAATCCATATCTTTTTATTTATAGATCCAAACTTGGTGATTCCAATTTGTACAATTTTATTTAATATTTGTTTATCTTTTTAAATATTGTTAGGATTATTTTGCTAACAATTTGGTATGGATTTTAGATAGGATCTTTATTAGCTTTAGAAATTTATTTTCTTTTAACTTATTAAACTTATAAGTTTCTATCCATGGTTCCAAATTGAATGAAATCAATTTCTATGGTTTTATTATATTTCTATTTATCATCCTTGATCATTTATAATTGTTTGTTGACAAATTTTTATATGGATCAATTCCATAGTCTTAGAGAGATCTGGGAAATGATTTATTCTATTAGGGTTTTAAGGTTTTGGTTTATTTTCCCAAGTTTAAGTTTTAAGATACATTCATTGATGAATGCATTTCAATGATTTGAATTTTGTTGGTTTCCCATCTATTCAAATTTTGTTCAAGATGAGTTTTAATGTTTCCATTTAGAAACAAAAAGTTTCTTTTCACCCTAAATTTCAACAATTATTTATTTTGTTTATTTATTTTTCACATTTCAAAATTTGGAAAATTTTGGGATGTGACAGGCTACCACCCTTAAAAGAAATCTCGTTCCGAGATTTGGGAAGGCTAGAGGTTACAAGTTGGCTTCAATGCAACTAGGGTACTACCACCCTTAAAAAGGTTTTCAAATAGATTACATTATGGCTTACTTGAGGTCTTGATGAAACTTCTCTGGACAGACATCTGCATAGTGTCCTTTGTTTCCACACTTGAAACATGTGACAAGACTGAGATCCTTCATAGGCTTTCTTGTCTTGTACTTCTTCTTTTCTGGATAATGTGATGCATAATGACCTAGCTTTTTGTAGTTGTTGCACATCACTTGGCTATTATCCTTTTTTATCTTTGGTATCATTGCCTCTTGTTTGTTTCCTTGGTTCTTCTTCTTCTTCTTCTTATTCTTGGGTTTCTCCAAATCTAGGAGTTCTTCTAGTTCATGTTCTTCATACCTCACCTCAAAGGTGGGGAAACCTCCTCAGTCTCTTGAATGATTCCTTGGGTAATACCTATGTTTCCTCTTTTGTCCATCAAGGTGATTCCTAATGTATGGAGGTGCAATCTGAGATTTTCCTTTGTCTTCATCCTTCTTGATAGAAGTTGTTTCCTCATGGGGTTTTCCATACTTTTGATGCATTCCACCTTGTTTCATTTGTTGAACTATAGGATAGATGGGGCATTGGATAGGGACATGATCATTTCCTTCACATAGGAAACAAGTCACTTGAGATGTGGGGCATTGATTAGTTGGATGTTTCTCTTCACAATTAGGGCATTGATCCTCATGCTCTTTAGAAGTGTGATCCATGTCTCCACAAATATTGCAAGCTTGAGTTCCTTCTATAATATCATCCTTGATATCATTGTTGTCACAATCTCCTTGGGAAGAGTTGCTTATCATGTTGACCATTTGACTGGTCATCCTTTGCAACAATTGAGATTGGGTTTCCAAAAACTTTTGCATGGTTGGGTCTATATCATTGTTGTTAGCTAAAAACTGAGTTGTCACTTGATTCAACTGGGCTTGGGATGCTAAAAGCATCTCTTGGTTGTTGTTGTCACCATTCTTGATGTTGGAGTCTCTTGGAGAAGTCATCTGTTTGGGTTGGATTGGGATTAGAATAGGCAAAAGATTTCTATAGAACAAGTCTATCACACACAACAATTCACACAAGCAATGTTCAAGCAATCACAAACAACATTCCACTCAAATAACAAGTTCAAGCACATTTTTAGGCAACAAAATATTTTTCCCACACCACATAAGTTGGTGTGTTTAAACTAATCATTAGTATGGTGGTCCAACTATATGGTTCACTTGGGATCATTCCATTCTTCTTAGTTGTTTTCTTCATGTTATCCTTGGAAAATTCTTGTATCTTGGTCACATAACTTCAAAGGTGATGATGATTCATTCTAAGTTGTGTTTCCTTAGTCTTCTAGTCTTGAGTAATATTTCTTTGTCTCACTTGAAGTCCTTAGTGATGTCCAAGTTGAAGTCCTTGGTGAATCTAGTGTTGACGTCATTGGGGATGTTGAAGTTGAATTCATTTGAGTTGGTGAAATCCTTTGCTTATGTTGAAGGATTGGTCCATCAATTTGAAATAGAAGAGATGTAGAATCAAAACCAAAAAGGTTAAGGGAAGAGTTTACAATATTGTAAATAAGTTTTGATTCAAATACAACTCCTATTTTTCTAAGGGGTTTTGTCCAATCCTAGGGTTACAATCCTACAGGACACACAGTGCTCTGATACCATTTGTAGAGGTCCCATCCTTTAATAAGGTAGAGATCCCTGTGTTTACAATGCTAGTCCCTGGATCAATAGCTAGCATCCACAGTTAAGATGTAATATCAAGAAACAAAGGTCATAATACAACTTTATAACCAGGAATAAAACAATTCATTACATCTTACATAGCTCATTTGGCTATTGCATTACAATACAGCAGAAATAACTATAGCATGGAGTCCTTCATCTTCAAAGTGCCACAGGAAATCATGTTGGTTGTAGACTTGTAATCCTAATCAATATACTTCTCTAACATCAAACAAACCTGCAACATAATAAGTTACAGCCACAAGGGTCAATACATTTGAATTGTATTGGCAAGTGATACTATGGTAGAATAGTGGTATCTATCATCTATATGCATTTGGCTAAGTGGAGCTTAGGCTTGCTTTGCTCAAAATAGATTTTCCTTATCATTTGAAAATACTAAGTTTTTGTTTGTCAAAATCACCCAAGGCATCTACCAATAGAGATTGGTGATACCTTACCCTTGTTCAACCACAAGATTTTAACTTAGAAACTGGGATGAGGAGATCCTTGATAGCTTCCATGTCTTGATTCTCAAATTGTCCATTGCTAGGGACACGGCTAAGTACTTAGATTTTACTCTCTCGAGAGGTGGTGCACTTTCCCCACAAGACTCGACATGCATCGAGACAAGATCTTTCAGAAGCCTCCCCTTAGACCAAAATGGACTCGTTCCAAACCTATCATCCCCTACCACCAACTATCCATCTGCCTAAGTTATTGCAACCTATATGATCCAGGCAGAGCCCATAATGCCAAGTGGTTGCACTTGAGGCTTCTCAACATTTGACTTCTCAAATCTCTTTATTCCTCGGTGGCATTCCACAAGTGTGATACACAAGGTTCACCAGTCTCCTGGCCTTGTGTAACCAATCAACAAAAAATCCATCCAAGCAATACCATTCCACCTAGGTGATTCATTCACATAGTTGTTTTATTAAACAAAACACAAGTCATAGACTTAGAAATATTTCATAGCATGAGTATAATCCACCCTTGTTTTCTACTAGCTAGGCTAAGCATGATAGTAGTAGGAATCTTCACTTAGGGAAAATTCTACTAAGGCATCATCTACTAGGATTTCCCAAGGCATAGCATACTTAGTAAAATTCCATGCAAGTCCTACATAGAAATATCACTAATGCATAGTGAAAATAATGGGACAAAAGTATGAAGCACCACTTTCCTTATTGGTAGAGAATATAAGTTCACTCCTTGATCTTGCAATAGTCACACTCTTCAAAGTTCACTACAATTCAATCAAGCAAGGTAGAAATTCAAAACTAGCATTCAAACAATTCATCACATAGAATAATAAAAACAAAGCAATGCATGCAAGCATGCCAAAGATTTTTTTATTTGGAAAAGTGGTTTCTAATAGGTTGTAAACATTTTAACACACCTATTGGTCATTTATCAAAGTGGCAAAACCATTCGATAACAAGTAAGTGAAAATGGCCACTTTAAATCCCTTTTGTTTTGCTAGAATTGATTTTATTCAAATAATAATTTCTAGTGTTAGCCAAAATGTTTTTAAACACCAATATTAATGTTTATGGTCATAATGTTTTAAAACAATTCCATTTGTAAAGGGTTTCATTCCAAATCCATTTTTAAACCAAAGCAACATTTTATTTTGTTGGAAATGCCTTTAAACAAAGTAATAATTTTCTGGGGTTCACCAAATATATTTTTAAATCCTAAAATTTGGTGTTTAGTGTTAGAGAGTTTAATTCAAACCATTTCCAAAAGGTTTTACTCAAAGAGAATTTTTAAAACATATTCAACATTTTTATTTAACTAGAAATGATTTATTTGAAAGGAATAATTCCCAAGTGTCACAAATATATTTTTAAATACAAAAGTTGGTTTATATGGTCAGTAGGTTTAAAACAATCCATTTACAAAAGATTTCATCCTAAAAATATTTTTAGAATGAATTTTATACACAAAATATGCCTACTCATGTTTCTGCAAAAACAACTAAATTTGCAGAAGCAAATCACTCAACAAAGTGCATGGTTGGAAAGTATAATTTTTGCTGATTCCTTGATATAAATTTTGCAAAATTCGGACGTGTATATTTAAAGTTATGTAATTTACAAATTCAAACATTTAATAGACATGTTTCTGTTTTTAAAACAAATTACAGGCCACGCGTCATGTTCTTACTGGACGATACCGTTTCACGTCGATCGCTCGATTCTAGCCTTCAGGCGGTGGCGACCACAGATGGGCTGCGCTGCGACGATGGCGCGCGGCGGAGCGCTCTGACACTGGCATCACCGGCGATACAGGAAGCGAGAGAAGGATGGGAGAAGCTCACCGAGTTCGCCGTGGCGTGGGGATGCTCGAGGTGTCCTTGGTTGGCGAAGGGGCACTCGAGAATGTCAGGGATTTCTCCCCCGAATTCCTTCTGACGACGGTTGCGTCTACGCGTCGTCGGAGGCGACGATGTAGAGTGTGCTAGGATAAACCGAAGGCTTCGTTAGATGCGCAAGAGGGTCACGAGCCTGGGAGCATCAAAGAGAGGGAAAGGCTCGGTCGGGGTTTACCTAAAGACCTCATCGGGGAAGTGACACGGCGGCGACGTGCTGTCGTCGAGGTTGCCGATGATGTGAAGCAAGCGCGGTCGAATGGAGACTACAGGAAGATGTGTAGGGATATGGGGATCATGCTCGTGGGATCTGGGAGTCAAGGGGAGGCGAGGAGTGGACGGAATTGGCTGGAGATGCTCGTCGTAGCAGTGGCGGCGCAAGCTGAATTCAGGGCAGCCCTATGGCCGTGAGGGAGGGGTGAGCGAGGGAAATGAGAGAGGAGAGGCAGGCGTTTAAGATCACTTGGTCGCTGGCGAGATTTATGCCTGCTTTCAACATGAATTAACGCGAGGATTAAACATTAGTGAATAGGAGCGAGGTGAGGGGAATTGGTCGCGCGCGGGTGACGACGACGACTGACGGGTGGGGTCTGTTGGTCAGCGACAGAGAGCGAAAGACGGTGGGGTCTCGTTGTCATCGTCTGCGGGGTGTGGGTCTGACTAAGAAAGAAAATGACTCGGGGGACGAGAGAGGTGGGATGGTTGGGCCTAGTGGGCTGGTTTCTTTCGCTCTTTTTATTCTGTTTCTTTTTCTGTTTTCATTTTCTGATTTGAATTTGTTCAAATGATTTCAAACCTATTTTTAATTCAAATCTTTTCCAAACTTTCAATATATTTTAGTACTGTTATAAATATGTTTTTTTAAAGACCATTTTGGAATAATTCCTTTATTCAATTATGGTTTATTCTTTATTCAAATTAGGCACTTGTTTTTATTCAAATAAGATTCTAATCATATTTTCAAACCCTTATTTGAATTCTAATTTTCACCAAACCTTTTTCAGTAGGTTTTATTTAGTGCAAGTAATTCACTTGAATTATTATTTAAAATATTTTAATATGATTTATCAATCATTTAAATTGGGCAATTGTCTTTATTCCAATAAAATCAAATATGGTTTTAATACCAAAATTTTATTTAAATGATTCTTTTATTCCATTTAAGTTAATGAAATAACTTTTATATCCACCTTGTGAAATTCCACGTTATTATTTTCCCATGATTTAATTAACCATTTATCTAAGGGATTTTGTCTTTATTCAAATAGAATAGAATTTGGTGAATGTCATATTATTTTATTTGGATATTCTTTATCCCTTTATTTCATTTGGATTTGGATTATATTTATTTCATTTGTTTGGACAAGATTTAATTTGGCTTTTAAATATTCCTTATTTATTTATTTCTTTCTTTGTCTTATAAAATCCATATTTTTTTATTTATAGATCCAAACTTGGTGATTCCAATTTGTACAATTTTATTTAATATTTGTTTATCTTTTTAAATCTTCTTAGGATTATTTTGCTCACAATTTGGTATGGATTTTATATAGGATCTTTATTAGCTTTAGAAATTTATTTTCTTTTAACTTATTAAACTTATAAGTTTCTATCCATGGTTCCAAATTGAATAAAATAAATTTCTATTGTTTTATTATATTTCTATTTATCATCCTTGATCATTTATAATTGTTTATTGACAAATTTTTATATGAATCAAATCCATAGTCTTAGAGAGATCTTGGAAATGATTTATTCCATTAGGGTTTTTAAGGTTTGGGTTTATTTTCCCAATTTTAAATATTAAGATACATTCATTGATGAATGCATTTCACTTGATTTGAATTTTGTTGGTTTCCCTTTTATTGAAAGTTTGTTCAAGATGTGTTTTAATGTTTCCATTTAGAAACAAAAAGTTTCTTTTCACCCTAAATTTCAACAATTATTTATTTTGTTTATTTATTTTTCACATTTCAAAATTTGGAAAATTTTGGGATGTGACACACTGTTTCAAGACCTCGTGCCACTACGAGCCCTTGGTCGCCAAGCTCAAGCGGGTTTACAAGATAGTCGATAACATCCCAGACCTCCTCGAGATCGCTAAGCGGTACGTGGAGGAGGACCCGAACCAAGAAACCGACGAAGAGTCGTGTGGAAACCGCCGCCCAAGCGGCCACGACAACGGGAGGCGATCCAAGCTACGCTACATCAACACTCGCCTCACCGACAAGTGACACGGTGAAGGGCGAGTCGACTTCGTCGCCAACACCGGCTACGCGCCATGCGGCCCCAAGAGCTTCCGCCGCAATGGAGTCCCACGCCACGACAGAGGAAACTACAAGGCGAGGCCGAAATTCGACCCCGCGGCTCTCCTTAACCAGCCCTGTGTGTTCCACAACAGGGAGGGGAAGCCCGTCATGCACATGACCACCGACTGTAACTCCCTGAGAGAGATCGAGAAGGCATGCCGCGTGCAGGAAGACCCCAACAACCACCCGCCAAACGGCGGGGCATTCTGCAACGAGGCCGGTTTGCTCCACACCTTCACCGGGTTTAGCACCAAGCATGAGAAGAAGGTCATTGCCCGCGCCGTCTCCTTCAACACGGTGTCCCAAGTCGACATCCCCTGTTTACTCAACTGGTCCGAACAGCGGATCACTTGGAGCCATGAAGACCACTCTCCACGGATCGAATACCCGGGGCGAGTCGCCTTGTTGGTCAAGCCCAAAGTGGGCGACTACTGGCTCCCCAAGACGCTGGTGGATGGCGGTAGCTCCATCAACATCCTCTACCTAGACACGTTCAGGCGGCTTCGTCTCCCGCTGTCGATGATCGAGACGAACTACACCACCTTCCACGGCATCATCCCCGGTAGGAAGGCGTACCCGATCGGCAAGGTGATGCTGCCAGTCACCTTCGGCACAACAGCGAATTTCCGCACCGAGCGGATCGTCTTCGAGCTGGTGCCCTTCAACAGCCCCTACCATTGCGTCTTGGGGCGGCAAGCATTCATCAAGTTCATGGCGGTGCCACATTACACGTACAACGCGATGAAGCTCCCAGGGCCGTGCGGCATCATCACCGTCCACGGCGACCCCGACATGGCCGCGGAGTGCGAGGCAAAGGGCGCCGAGCTCGCCGACGCCGTCATCGCCATAGAATCCAACCATGCAGAGGAGCTTGCCAAATACACGAGCGGGGTCGACAATGACGACCCCACAATACTCAAGAAGGTAAACTCAGAGAATGGCGGCTCGACAACGTTCGAGACAACCACGCACACGCGCTCCGTCGAGCTGGTCCTAGGAGACTCCAGCCAGATGGTGACGATCGGGACAGGCATGAGTCCCACATAGGAAAGCACGCTCATCGAGTTCCTACAAGAGAATCACGACATCTTCGCATGGAAACCATCCGACATTCCTGGTGTCCCGAAGAAACTCGCTGAGCACAAACTCAACGCCGACCCCAAAGCGTGACCTGTCAAGTAGTCGCTGCGTCCCTTCAATGAAGAGCGTCGCCGAGCAATCACCGAGGAGGTGCGGTGTCTACTCGTTGCAGGCTTCATACGGCCAATCAAATACTCCAAGTGGATGACCCAATCCTGGTCGAAAACAAGAATGGGACCTGGATAATGTGTATCGACTACACAAACCTCAACAGCGCCTACCCAAAGGAGCAATTCGTCCTCCTGCGAATCAATCAAATCATCGACTCGACCGCGGGCTCGGAGTCGCTGTGTTTCCTTGACGCCTATTCTGGTTACAACCAGATCAAAATGGCAGTCGAGGACAAGGAGAAGACAACATTCATCACGCCATTCGGAGCATTCTACTACACCGACATGACGTTCGGCCTCAAGAACTCCAGAGTGACCTTCCAGAGGTTCATGTATGAGTGCCTGGCGAGCCAAATTGGCCACGATATCCACGTCTGCATCGACGACATGGTGGTGAAATCCACTCGCCAGGGCGATCTACTCGCTGACTTGGCCAAAACCTTCGCAAACCTATGGAGGTAGAAGATCAAACTCAACCTAGGAAAGTGAACCGTCCGTGTACCTACTGGACAGCTGCTGGGATATGTAGTCTCCAAGTGAGGCATAGTGGCGAACCCCACCAAAATCAACACGATCGCCCGGCTAGGCAAACCCGAGTGCCTGTGCGACGTCCAGAAGTTGACCAGGCGAGTCGCGGCTCTCAGTCGCTTCATCCCCCGGCTAGGAGAGAAGGCAATGCCTCTCTACCGCGTCATGCGCAAGAACCCCACGTTCTAGTGGGACAAGGAGGCGGATGACGCACTCCACGCGCTCAAAAAAGTGCTACTCGTGGCCCTGCTGCTCGCCGCCCCCACCGAAAAGGAGCCCATGCTCGTCTACGTCGTGGCATCCGAGCGAGTCGTCCGCGCCGTCATGGACGTCGAACAACCAAAAGAGGGCAAGGAGCGCCCGATGCAGCGGCCCGTCCACTACATCAGCGAAGTCCTCACCGAGTCACACCAGCGCTACCCATAGTACCAAAAGTTAGTATATACGGTCTTCCGTGCCCAACTACAACTGCCGCACTAATTCCAGGAGCACCCAATCACGGTCGTCTCCTAAGCGCCGTTGCAGGACATCATCCGCAACCGCGAAGCGACTGGGCGAGTCGCCAAGTGGGCCATCGAGATTGGCGTCCACAACATCAACTACAAGCCGCGCAAGGAAATCAAGTCACAGGCCCTGGCTGACTTCCTTGCTGACTAGGAGGAGGCGCAGCAGCCGGAGAAGCTGCCATACCTCCAAGAACGCAGATGGCGCAGGGGCAGGGATCGTCCTCACATCCCCCAAGGGCGACAAGCTCCGCTACGTACTGTACCTCGACTTCACCCCCTGCACCAACAACATGGACGAGTACGAGGCCCTCCTCCACGGCATGTGAGCCGCAAAGGAGATGAACATCAAGCGCATGCGGTGCTACGGCGACTCCCACCTTGTCGCCACGCAAGTCGCCGGTACCTGCGACGCCGTCTCCCCCACCATGGCAGTATACCTCCAAGCAGTGGACCAGCTGGGGGGAAACTTTGCTGGCTACTCTGTCGAGTGGATCGACCGGCGCAAGAACGAGGAGTCCGACGCCCTCTCTCGCATCGGGTCGGCTCGCCACATGCCACCTGCCAGTGTCTTCCTCGACACCATCACCAAGACATCCGTCTATCTCCCGAGGGAGATCGACATCATAAATACCGCTACAACCAGAACCAACCCTGGTCGCCTTGATCGCAGAGCCAAGCGACTGGACTGCGCCATACATCACCTACCTTGAGGGTGGGATCCTACCCGCGGACGAGGCGGAGGCTCGCATGATCGTGTGACGCTGCAAGTCCTTCGTCATCATCAATGGTGAGCTCCACAAGCGCAGCGTGACCGGCGTGTTTCAATGCTGCGTATAACCTGCCGAAGGTCGCAAAATCCTCTAGGACATCCACATTGGCAACTGCGGCCACCACGCTGGAGCCTGGTCCCTGGTCGCCAAGGCCATGCGACATGGCTTCTACTGGCTCACCGCACATGCCGACGCGTCGACATCGTCCAACGCTGTGTCGGGTGTCAGAAGTACGCCAATCAGACGCACATACGAATCTCAGCGCTCAAGACTATCCCCATCACCTGGCAATTCACAGTATGGGGCATGTACATGGTAGGCCCCTTCAAGAAGGCTCCCTTAGGCTACACCCACCTGCTGGTTGTAGTCGGCAAATTCACAAAGTGGGTGGAGGCCAAGCCAGTCCGAAAGTGCGACGGGAAGACCGCCACCAAGTTCCTACGCGAGCTCATCTACCACTATGGGTTCCCACACAGCATCATCATGGATAACTGCACCAACTTCGCCAAGGGAGCCATGTATGAATTCTGCGAGGAGCACAACATACGGCTCGACCTCGCCTCAGTCGCCCACCCGGAGTCTAACGGCCAGGCAGAATGGGCTAACCAGAGCATCCTCCACGGCCTAAAGCCACGACTGCAAGTTCCCCTCGAGTAAACTCCAGGGTGCTGGGTCGAGGAGTTCCCCTCCGTCATCTGGGGCATCCGCACCTCTATCAACAGGTCGACTGTGTTCACCCCCTTCTTCATGGTGTACAACGCTGAAGCCGTCATGCCGACCGACCTAGAGCACGACTCGCCTCGGGTCATCAACTACGCGGAGGCCGACAACGAGCTCGCACACCAAGACGGAGTCGACCAGCTTGACGAAGAACGTGACCTAGCTCGCTCCCGCACCGCCATCTACCAGCAAGGACTCCGCCACTACCACGGCCGCCAAGTCCGAACCCGCACCTTCCAGGAAGGCAACCTGGTCCTGCGACTGATCCAGGACAAGAAGGGCATGCACAAGCTCTCTCCCCCATGGGAGGGACCATTCGCCATTGGGTGAGTCCTAGGCAACGACGTATAATACCTCATCGACGTCCGAGGCGATGGACAGCTCGACGTCAAGAGGCCGTGGAATGCAAACCTCCTAAGGAAGTTCTACACCTATAACTCCAACATGTACTCCCCCCTCTATGAAATAAAGAAGATCATTCCCACAAATTGTGTCTACTCTCCATATCTTGTGCCACTCGCACTCGTAAAAACAGTGTTATGCTAAACGTGGAACTCCACCCTTGGTTACGTGATCGGCCTAGCTAAGTAGTGCGGTACAAGGGCGCCGATAAGTTTCGGGCCTTGTGTCATCCAAGAAAACGCCAACCCAGAGCCCCATCGGAATCGCCTCGCTTGACTAGCCCACCGGGCCAAGACGACCGCATTCTCTTCTCACAGCGACCCAGTCCTCCACATCCTTGGCGCAATGACTCGAACGGTCAAGTACCACGCTCGGGTACTGACGCCAGTACAAACCCATGCGGATAGGGAAAACACCAAGTATGAGAGCGCGTCCTGGACTAGCCATGCGACTGACTCTCCGAGTCAGGTGGAGCGACGCGCCAAATAGAACGCGCTTTGTCCTCACCTACCTTGGGAATGCGACTAGAACAGCTAAGTACCACGCTCGGGGACTCGTCCAACCGATCTCGTTTGCGTCTGGAAAAACAGCTAAGTATAGAGCACCCCTTGGGGTCGCCATGCGACTGGCTTCCCAAGCCACGGCGAGTCGACCTCAAGTAACTAACAGTACAACAACAAATAGTCACATAAAGATACGAGGTAAACCCCACAAAGGGCGGACGTGCTCGAGGACTCGCAAACAAAATAACCCAAACTCAAATCAAGTCGGTAAAAGCATACATGCATTCCTTATGGCAACAAATTTTGTTTGCTTACAAGGGTAGGCATAACATATTTACAACTGACGCCATTTGGCAAAGTGCTCTACTCCGCAGGCTTTGCCAATGACGTGCCACCACCACCGCGGACACAAATGAAGGGAACCCACGGGTTCGATGGATACATCGTCAAGGCACCCGCCATCACCACTCGAAAAGGCTGCTCCACCTTGAAGTCGCGATTTGCCGGCTCAGGGTCATTCGGAGCGACAATCGTCTCTTGGTACGGCAAAAGTTCGCCCATTGCCAGCACTCGATCAGCATAAACCACAGCCCGGTCGGTCAGCTTCAGCATGTCGGAGATATCGACCAAGCCAGTCGACGAGGGGTACCCGCTGGTGACATCGTCGAGGTCGAAGTCATCGGGGAAGTGCGTGAGCCCGAGGCTCAGCGTAGTCACAGCCCCACGACGGAATGCTGACTGTGACATGAACTCCACAACCGCCAGAGCCTTCTCCAGGTAGCGCCATACCACAGTGAGTTCACGGGGAATCACCTATGTCGGCAAAATCTCCTGAAGATACACGCAAATGCAGGTGACCGAAAGCGCGGCAGAGTCCACCAGCATATCGACACACTGTCGAACGTCGTACGACTGCGCCTCTGGATCATCATCAAGAATCTTCCCTGTGAAGCATAGACAGTTCAAAATCAGAAGGACGCATAACCGCAAAGGCGACCCACACACTCGGGGACTCGCCAAACCAACCAAAACACAAGATAAAGGGACTCACCAATCAACGGACGGCAGCACACCATAACGAAGTCCTGCAGCTTCGACAAGTTAGTCTGCAGCCCCACGACGAGAGCATCTGACACCTTCTGCTCTTCGGCTATGGTAGCGACATCCACCTTAGCCCTCTCTTCTGCTGAGCTCGCCTCCACCTTCGTAGCCTTGAGCTCTTGCTCCAGCTCGGCCACGCGCTTCTCCGCGGCGGTCAAATACGACTGGTCAGCCGTCAAGTTGCTAGCGGGGACCAAACCCTTGCAAGCCCTCGCCATCGCGGCCGAGTGACCCTCTGCAACAATGTGAGAGTGAGCATAAAATCATGAACAAGATGGTTGTGGGAAAGGGAACCTCGAAGACCTACCGGCAGTCGCTTGCAATTGTTTGTTCACCTCTTGCATGGAGCGGAATTCTTTCTCCAGACGTTCCTTGGCAGCCAATCGCTCTGCCGACTCGCGCCGGAGGCCCTGCACAGACATGGAAAACATCAGCAAACATTGAAGAAATTCCTAAGCGCCTAGCCGCTGAAATTCAGTGACTAGCCACTCGGGGACTGGACATTGAAAAAAATAAGAATCTACTCGCTGAAATTCAGCGCCCAGATCCTCGGGTACTGGACATACCTTGATAGCCGCATCCAGCATACTGTGCAACTCGACCGCATTCACCGACGGGAGCACAGGAGGTGTGTGTTCGTGACGTTGCTCGACCTCCGAGCCCAGAACTTCGGGCGCCTGGGCCGACTACGCTGACGCACTCGCGGTGGAGGCCCTCGCCACAAAGCGAGGAAAGGTCGACACCGCCGCTCCCGCAGCACACGCCGATGGGCCTGCCGCCTCGACCAATGTTGCAGGCAACACTTGCTGCGACCCCGCGTCCACTAAAGCCTCTGTGGCCGCATTTGCTCCAATCGGAGCCTCACTAGGGGCATCAACCGGCTCGTCCAAGATTGTGACGACCTCGTCGCCCTTCGCCTTCTTCGCGCCCTCAGCAGGCGCTTCGGAGTCGTCGCCCTTCCTCTTCTTTGAAGGATCAGCCTCCGCCCCTGTGGTGCCTACTGGAACTTTGGCCACCGAGGGGTGACCGATTTTCTTCATGCCAATCCTACAAAACTAAGTCATCAGCGTGCTCGCCCGACAAATACAAGCCAATAGATCAAAGGAATACATCAAAACAATTACTTGGCGACTGGGATGCAGCGCAGGCCGGTGCGGATATGCGCCATCTTCTCTAACTCCGGGCCCAGTTTCCGGCTAAGGCCTGTCTCGAACAGGTTTGGAGCCCATGATACGGAGGGATTCGTCGAGGACAAGGCCACGGAAGGAATCTCCCCTCCGGTCGACACGACTGCCTCCCTCGGTGGCGACGCCCCTGCGGGTGGAGCGGCCCTGAGCCCGGTGACTGTGGAGAAGGGTGGTGGGAGCGATGCCAATGGCAACTCGTCTTCCACCACGGCCGCACTAGCTGCCGCGGTTTCCTGTGCCGACGCGCTGGCCCGGGCCTCGTCAGCCGCGCTGGTCGCCTTGGAGCTAGTTGTGGATCGAAGCGGCGACACCGCTTTGGTCGCCCTCTTCTTCTTTGGTGACTTCTTCTTTGACAGTGTAGCCATGCACCGTGAAGTGTGTTCGAGGGCCTCATCTTCTCCCCCGTCATGAGCCTCAAGGCTCTTGCTGGCCTCGAGCTCGCGCTGCCGTTGCCCGCGGGTCTTTCGAACCGCGGGTGTGGCGACCTCTACGGCCTCGTCGTCATCATCATCTTCGTCGTCATCATCGCCTCCGGCATTACCCTTGTCAGAGGAATACTCACTCTCGTCCTCAACGAACTTGTTCGAGCTTTCGTCATCAGCGGGTGGAAGCCACCCTTCCACCACTTGGAACAGCTACACAAACAGAACAGGATCAGCAAAACCGCGACTGCAAAATGGACAAGGAAGAACAGACTTACCGGTGGCGCCTTGCGCTTCATGGTGTACGGGGGAATCCTGGCCTTCGCATCGAGATATTCTGCATTAGTGGTCTTCTTTAGTTCGAGGGCGTAGTTATCGGCACTCCACTCGGCGGTACAGGACTTGGTCGTGTCGTCCTTGCCCATGTACTCGTACATCCAGTGGGCACGGTTGGCCAGGGGCACCAGCCGCCGCCCGACCCAGCAGTTGTATAGGTTGATGGTTTGAAGGTTGTTCTTCTTCAGTTGACGAATCATCGTCAACATCTCGTTGACCACCATCCGCTGGTCGAGCGGGAGCTTGGCGACTTGAAGCTGGCGCGGCTCAGGCTGGTCGGTGGAATACATCGAGAGCGCCACCTCACCGTCCGACATCGATTCGCTAACGTAGAAACAATGCTTCTTCCACTCGTTCACCGCCTTCTTAGGCAGCATGAGGTCGAGGAAGGACGCCTTGGACTTCAGCTGGAAGGTGAGGCCGCCCGCAGCTAGCATTGGGCCGCCTGCCCCTTCGCTTCCGACCCGCCCATGGAACAGCTCCTGCCACAGGGGGAAATACGGTCAGTAGCCTAGATAGCACTCACAAAACACCATGAAAAATGGCGAGTGGCTCAATGCTATGCGGCCCTAGATCCGATGGCTGGATACCGTAATACGAGAAGAAGCGGCGGAAGAAGATCGATGTAGGGAAGCCGAGCCCCCTCTCGAGATAGCTAGTGAAGCAGATGAACTCCCCAGCGTGCGGATCCGGATCCACTTCCCTGGTCGTGGGGATTCGCCATCTCCCGGCGCAAAGAACTCCCGCATCCTCGAAGGACTTCAACAGCACCTTGGTGCACTTGGATCTCCCCCATAGATCTTTCGGTGGCGCCATCGATCGGAGGATCTGAGGTCGTGAGATTGGTGTGGGATCGCAAGATTGCTCCGGCTCGCTCTAAAAGGGGTGGAAGATCGGGAGACGCGAGGAGTCGGAGGAAATGTGGGAAATGATCAACTCCCACCCGTCACTCTCCGTATATAGTGGTTGGTACCCGCCATTTTCAGGGAGCCATTCTCGCGCAGTGATCACGCCAATATTACCATTGCATTACCCAACGGCTAGTTTGACCAGATTGACGGTCCAACTTTGTCTACTTGACTCGCCAGCCGTAGCGACTTGTCCGCTCGCCGACTAGTTCGCCATAGCTATGATTCTACTACTCGCCGACCCATTCTCCATAGCTGCGATTCAACTACTCGCCGACCCGTTCGCCATAGTTGCGATTCAACTACTCGCCGACCCATTCGCCATAGCTGTGATTCGACTATTCTTCAGATTGGAGATTAGACTTGTCGCTGTTACTCAGACTGAGGAAACCTGTTAAAGATTCTTTCTTTCATTGAAGGAGTCCGCCGCCGATTCGACTAGGCATCCAAATTGGACCCGAATACTCCGACTGCCAAAGAACACCTACGACGAATCAACGACGGCCTCAGGGACTACTGTTGGGGATATGTCGAGTGGGGTATACTCAGTAGGACGTTTCCTACTGGTCCATGTTGCCAACAAGTGGGCCTGCAGGATGACGAATGGATCACAACCCAAGAAGAATCCAGGTGATTGGAAGCTGAAGGCCCAGAAGCATAGCTAGGCCCAGTCGGATTAGGTCAAGAGCCCTCCGAGTCCTTATCCAACTTGGTTGTAGATCTATAAACCCTAGCAAGGTGACTCTATATAAACCTCCCTAGGGCACGCATAGAACTTACATTTCATCATACACCCCCTGC
Organism: Avena sativa; assembly: GCA_916181665.1. NCBI lineage: Eukaryota > Viridiplantae > Streptophyta > Magnoliopsida > Poales > Poaceae > Avena > Avena sativa. Next base: position 267,353,997 of record OV702294.1, on the reverse strand, counting down.
GACTCGCTGCTGAGCTCGCCCTTGTACTCTCTCATCAATATAATCTAGCAGGAGTAGGTCTTTACCCTCCGGGGGGCTGAACCTAGGTAAAACCCAGTGTCATTTCCCTCATCTCGCATTCCATATAACTGGCTGCCCTTGCCTCTCTTTCTACTACTTGCTGCCGATTGCAGAATCTGTTGTGGCCATTCCCACGACATGTAGACGTTCTTAAAAGTGTCAAAGATTATTTGAATAATAGGTTTTCAATGAAGGATCTTGGCGAAGCTGCTTACATATTAGGCATAAAGATTTATAGAGATAGATCAAGACGCCTAATATCATTGTTATAGAGTACATATTTGGACAAAGTTCTAAAGAGGTTTGGAATGGAAGATAGCAAGAAAGGGTTCTTGCCCATGTTGCCGAATATGAAATTGAGTAAAACTCAAAGTCCAGCTATGGAAGAAGATAGAGGGAGGATGAGTAAGACTCCCTATGCCTCATCCATATGATCTATCATGTATGCCATGCTATGTACTAGAACCGACATTGCATATTCTATTAGTTGGACTAGCAGATATCAAAGTGATCCAGGGGTGGATCATTGGACAGCGGACAAAAACATCCTTAAGTACTTGAGAAGAACTAAGGATGTGGTTCTTTGTTATGGAGGTGATGAACAACACGTTGTTAATGATTATACCGATGCTAGTTGGAACACAGATCCGGATGATTCTAAATCTCAATCTGGATAAGTATTTACTTTGAATGGTGCAGCAGTGAGTTGGAGGAGTGCAAAGCAAAGCGTTGTGGCGAGATCTTCAACTGAATCAAAATACATAGCTGCTTAGGTTCCTTCACAAGAGGCGATATGGATGAAGCAGTTCATTACGAAGCTCGATGTGGTTCCTAGTGCGCTAGACCCAGTGTCTATCTATTGTGATAGCATGGGCGCCATAGCCAATGCGCAATAGCCAAGGTCACATAAGAAGCTAAAGCATATCAAGCTACGTTTTCATGCTATTTGAGAGCATTTCCAAGATGGTGACATAAAGATTTGCAAAGTACACACAAATCTGAATATGGCGGATCCGTTGACTAAACCTCTCCTGAGGGCAAAGCATGACCAGCACCAAACCGCCATGGGTGTTCGGTATATTACCATGTAATCTAGATTAGTTAACTCTAGTGCAAGTGGGATACTGTTGGACATATGCCCTAGAGGCAATAATAAAAGTAGTTATTATTATATCTTTGTGTTTATGATAAATTTTTACCATCATGCTATAATTGTATTAACCAGAAACATTAATACTTGTGTGATTTATAAACTTGTTAGAGTCCCTAGTATAGCCTCTTTATAATACTAGCTTGTTGGTCGATAGATGATCATGGTTTCCTGATCATGAACATTGAGATGTTATCAATAACAAGATCATATCATTGGGAGAATGGTGTGATGGACATACTCCTATAGATAAGCGTAGCATTAAGATCAAGTCATTCAATAGTTGAATTGCTATAAGCTTTCAGATCCATAGTAACCTAATTCCTTCGACGATGAGATCATGCTAATCACCATCACTGGATGGATGCTTTTATGTCATCAAACACCACTTTGTAGCTAGGTGGTTATAAAGGTGGCGTTGAGTGCTCGAAAAGTATGTGTTGAGGCACATGGATCAAGAGTGGGATTTCTCCATCCATATGATAGATAGATATATCTAGGCCCTCTTGGTGGAATGTCATCCAATTAGCTTGCAAGTATGTTACTAGATCACAAGGGATCACATATCACAGGAACGCGTAAAGAGTGCTTATCGGTAACGAGGTTGAACTAGGTATGCAGAGATACCGACAATGAAGCCTCGGATAAGTAAAATATCACGAGATAAAGGGAAATTGGTATCGTATGTAAATGGTTCATTCGATCGCAAAGTAATCATAGAAATATGTGGTAGCCATATGAATTTCCAGATTCCTCTATTGGTTATTGATCGGAGAAGAGTCTCGGTCATGTCTACATAATTCATGAACCGTAGGGAGACACACTTAAGGATTCGATGTTGTTTAGTAGATATGGAGTGTGAGTAAGAAGACCGAATGTTGTTTGGAGTCTCACATGGGATCAGGCATATCACGAGGATATTCGGAATGGTCTGGAGAATAAGATTCATATAAGGAAAGTTCAATTCCAGATTTCAGGAATGGTTCCGGTGTTTTCACCGGAATGATCTAGAAAGGTCTAGAAGTTTCACCGAACCGGAAGGGGATGGGTACATGAATGATTCATGACAAAGTGGAATGGTTGCATCATGTCCTAGTTCAAAGGGTTGTGCAAATAAAAGTGATAAATCAAACACCAAAATTGAAAGTCAAAAGGAAAGTTTGAAAAGTCAAACTAGGACAATGTATCCTGGTGGAGGGAGGAGAGGAAACCTCCTCTCCCTCCACCACGCGCCAAGGAGAGGGATTTAGGGAAGTATACGGACTTCCCCTCCCCTAGATGCCCCTCCCTCTCATAAATAGAGGGGAGGGGGCTACCCTCCAACACAAGACCACCACAACCCTACCCCACGAGCCCGCTGCCGCCGCCAGCCATGCCGCCGGCTAGGCCTCCTCCTCTCCGTCATGTAAACCCTAGAATGCTGGGGAACCCTAATACTCCATCCTACCCACTCCGGCTTAAGGAGAAGCCATGCGGGATCTCCCCTCTACTTCCAACACCACGCCGTCGTGCTACCAGAATCCCGAGGAGAGAACTATAACCTCCACTGCCTGCTGGAACAAGGGAGAGGAAGGTCTTCATCGAGTACCGAAGGTGTGACCGACCGCGGGAGCGATGCTGAAACGCGGCACCGGAAGGATCGTCTACACGATCTTTAGAACGACAAGTGTACAACTACATCACCCACGAGAATCTGCTCTCGTTAACCACTTTGGAATCTTCGAGGGTGAGTACTCTAATCGACTCGTTGCTACAATCTAGTAGATAGATCTTGGCTTGTGTGTATTCATGCGGTAGAAAGTTTTTGTTTTCCATGCTACGAACCCCTACACCAAATTCCTGCGGCTTGTGCCCATCAATCTTACTATACAAGAGATCAAGTTTAACGAGCGGGTTTACAAAGTACTCGTACACCATTCACAACCAAAAAATACAAAGATAGACACGTTTCTTGTCCAGGGAGGCTAACACGTGGGCCCTAGCAGCAAGACCGTACACGGCTGCCGCATCGAGCAATGTTACCAAGGTCAAACCAGCAGACGCGACCTAGTAGCGAGACCTTATATAGTAAAGGCATTGAGTTCGAAATAGGGAGGCATGAGCGAAAAAAAGTCCAACATGCACACGTTTCTTCTAATAAGAGGCTGACATGTGGGACCCACTAGCCTGTATAAATGGCTGATGCATCGAGCAACGTTGCCAAGTTCGAAACAGGGAGGAGCGAGCAAGAAAAAAGTCTGGCATGCACATGTTTCTTCTAATGAGAGGCTGACATGGGGGACACCAGACTGTATTAACGGCTGATGCATTGTGCAACATTGCCAAGTTCGAAACACGGAGGCAAGAGTGAACAAAAAATAATAGCATGCACACGTTTCTTATAATAAGAGGCTGACATATGGGACCAAGCAGCATGACAAAATGACAGATTCGTCGAGAAACGCTATGTAGTTCGGAACATGGTAGCGTTATAGAAGAAAACGATTACATAATACACATGATTCCTCAAATGTGAGGCTGACATATGGGACCCACCAGCATGTATAAACGGTTGATGCAGCGAGCAACTATATCAAGTTAACATGGAGGCGCGACTGAGGGCAAAAAAATCCATCATACACATGTTCCTTCTAATGAGAGGATGACATGTGGGGCCCAGCTGCAAGATTAAACAATAGATGCATCTAGCAGCATTATCAAGTTCAGGAAAGTGTAGCGGGAGTGAAGGAAAAAATTCCACCATAAACATGATTCTTCTAATGAGAGGCTGACATGTGGTACCCATCAGCGTGATTAAAGACAGATAGATCGAGCAACGTTATCGAGTTCAAATCACGGAGGCACGAGCCAAGGAAAAAATCCATCATGCACATGTTTCTTCAAATGAGAGGATGGTATGTGGGCCCCAGCTGCGTGATTAAACTATAGATGCTTCTAGCAGCACTATCAAGTTTGGAACAGGGTAGCAGGATCAAAGAAAAAAAATTCCATCATACACACGATTCTTCTAATGAGAGCTGGCATGTGGGACACAGCATCATGATTAATGGTAGTTAGAGTGAGCAATGTTATCAAGTTCAAATCAGGGAGACACGAGCCAAGGAAAAAAATCCATCATACACACGATTCCTCTAATGAGAGGCAGACATGTGGGACCTAGTAGCCTAACTAAACGGAAGAGGCATCAAACAACGTTATCGAGTTCAACTCAGAGAGGCACGACCGAAAAGTTTGGTCTACTAGAGTCACTAACGTCCAGGACCAACACGTCAAACAATACTTCGGCGAGTCAATATCTCACGAGGAAGAGGAAATCTTACTTCTGCCATGCGCCCGTCGAGCTTCATCCATGTTTTTAGCGGTTTCGTTGTAGTAGAGGGGCGCGAAACCAAAAAAAAAGTTTTGCATCGGCCACGGTCAAGCCGAGAATTTCATCGCGGAAGACACGCCTTCTACAACGACCGATGGGACTAGTCGTTGCGGAAGGAAACATTTCTTATAGTTTGTTGAGTTAGCGCAACGGAATATGTTCCATGAAAATGAAACTCGCCAAAAGGAGGTAAAACCAATGATAGTGATCATAGTGTTTTGATTAAGAATTTAACTTAAGTAAGTAGGATTGAATAGTGAATTTTCCATTTTGTGAAATTACATTATTTTCCTATCATATTATATATGATATACCTATGAACTACAAAGATGTGATGGAGCACCTAAATACGAGAAATGAACAAGTGTCGTGGGAATGGTCACGGCAGTCGCTACTAGGGGTAGCGATTGATTCGAAGGAGGGCAAGAGCGAGTCGCCATCCGTGGATCGAGATTGGGAGCAAGACACATGATTTACCCAGGTACGCCCCCCTTAGGGTAAAGACCTACTTCCTGCTTGCTTGTATTGATGGGAGACGAATTACAAAGGTAGGCGAACTCGGCATAAGTATGGCGAGACGCTTGGATGGGGTAGCTAATAGCTCGTGAGTACATTGGGAACCCTAGGGAGGCTTATAATGGGGTGCCTCACTAGGGTTTTACAGGATCTCAACCGATTCAGTAAGTGTTTCGGGCATTTGACCTAATCCGACTGGGTCTAGCTATGGTCTTGGGCCTTCGCATCCAGTAGCCGGCCCACTTTGAAACCTCCTTTCCAGTCACTGTCTTTATTGGCCCACTCGATATTGTCATGGGCCAGTCGCTTCCTGTGTCCATGGATATCGTTCAAGGCCACGCGATGTTGCTCGATCCCATCGGCTGTCGCGGTTGGTGGGAGAGGGGTGGAGAAGGAATCCACTAGTGGCTCGTTGTCATTCGTCATGTAAATGGCGTGGTGTATGAAGGGGTAGGTCTCGTCTGGAGACTCCGACCCCAAGTCGTAGTCGAGGAGTTGGAGGATTGATTCGTCCTCATAGTCCCCGACATTGGAGACCTTGGTGATGGAGCTGGCTTTTGCAGCGGGGGCGGTGGGTTCCGTGGTTCGAGCCGGCATTGTCGAATTGGCATCATCTTCGAGGGTGGTGTTTGATATCACGTAAATGTATCTATAATTTTTTATGCTCCTTGCTTATTTTGTATCAACTATCTTATGTTTTATCTACACTTTGAGGCATTTTTATACATTTTATGGAATTAACCTATTAAGAAGATGCCACAGTGCCAGTTCCTGTTTTCTGCTGTTTTTGGTTTCAGAAAAGCTAGTAACGAAATATTCGCAGAATTGGATGAAACAAAAGCCAAAGTTCCTATTTTTCAGAGGCGAACACGAAGTCCAAAGGAGAGACGAAGAGTATCCACAAAGCAACCACACCAGGTGGCCGCGCGGCCCCTTGGCCACGCCACCGGATGGTGTGGGCCCCTTGGGCCTCCACCGACCTTGCCCCTTCGCCTATATATTCCCGCCCCAAGGAGAAAACCCTAAATACAAGATCAGAATTCCACAAAAATTTCCACAGCGCTGCCGCCACCGAAGAGGAGATTCGGGGACAGAAGTCTCTGTTCCGGCACACTGCCGGGACGGGGAATTGCCCCGGGAGCCATCTCCATCGACTCCACCGCCATCTCCAGCTCCTTTGCTGACTCCCATGATGAGGATAGAGTAGTTCTCCCTCGAGGCTAAGGGCCCTAGCGGTAGCTATGTGTTCATCTCTCTCTCTATGCGTGATCTTATTGTGATCATGAGCTTTGTAATCTAGTTGAATAAGTAGATGCTACCCTGCTACTCAAGTGCTTTAATTATTGTAGTCTCCACTTATCCCCACGTGTGTGAAGTTGACAGCGTGCACACCGTGTGGCACTTAGGCTAAAGGTTACAGAAATACTTATCATGAGTTATAATTTGAGTTGGATGTCTCTATAAAATTGTGGTGTTTGTTGGAACCATCTAGCGCTCAAGGTGACAGTGTGGGGTTACCTAGATGGGGAATACGGACTTTAAGGAGAGATTTTGTAGCCCTACCATGGATTGGAGTTATCCAACCAGAGAGTAGATTAGAGTAGCATAATGAAGAGAAGATATTTATGTGTTTATTGAGAGTGTCCACTAGTGAAAGTATGATCCCTAGGCCTTGTTTCTAAGCATTGAAACACCATTTACAATCAGTCCTGTTGCATGTTTGCTTGCTGCCATTTTTATTTCAGATTGCAATTACCACTTATAATCATCCATATTACTTGTATTTCACTATCTCTTCGCCGAACTAGTGCACGTATACACCTGACAAGTGTATTGGGTGTGTTGGGGACACAAGAGACTTCTTATATCTTGATTGCAGGGTTGCTTGAGAGGGATATCTTTTACCTCTTCCTCCATGAGTTCGATAAACCATGGGTGATCCACTTAAGGGAAACTTGTTGTTGTTCTACAAACCTCTGCACTTGGAGGCCCAACACTGTCTACACGAATAGAAGCGTGCGTAGACATCAAGCTCTTTTCTGGCGCCGTTGCCAGGGAGGTAAGGTAAAAGGCACTCGCATCCTTTGGCTACTAAGCTATCTTCTAGTGATGTTGCTGGTGTGTGAGTGCTCGAAGTTATTTCCTTTAGATTCTGCAATTATATCTTTTTGTTTCTTTTTTTTAATGTCACTAGTTAGTCTTAATGGAAAACAACAACAAAATTAGAGAGGTTTATAGTATTTATTTTGAGTTAGGACATGAAGTGTTTGAAGAGAAAATTAAAAAATCTATGGAACTTTATTTGCATGTTAATAGCAATGTTATTAATATGAATTCTTTGAACACCATTATTGATAATGCTATGGAAACGTCTAAGCTTGGGGAAGCTAGTTTTTATGAAAATGATCTTTTTAGTTCCCCAAGTTTAGAGGAGAAAATTTGCTATGATGATACTATACCTGCAATATATGATGATTACAATGATGAGTATGATATTTTCAGTCCACCTAATATTGAGGAAAAAATTAATTATGATTATAATATGCCTCCTATATTTGATGATTATGGTGATGAGAATAATAATGATAGCTATTTTGTTGAATTTGCCCCCACTACAATTAATAAGAATGACTATACTTATGTGGAGAGTAATAATTATTATATGCATGTGGCTCATGATAAGAATGTTTTATGTGATAGTTATATTGTTAATTTTATTCATGATGCTACTTAAAGTTATTATGAAAGAGGGAAACATGGTTTTATGTATCTCAACAATACTTGTTTTGCCTTCCTATTCTTGTTGCTTTGTGCTTTCATGACTTGTTTCTTTACAAGATTATTTTTCATAGGAAGTGGGTTAGACTTAAATTTGTTTTATATTTTCTTATCGATGCTCTCTTTTACTTCAATTCTTATTTCTTATGTGAGCATCATAAAAATTATCATGCCTATCTTAATGGCTATAAAGAAAGAGCTTTTGGGAGATAACCCATTATATTTTCCCTTTTAGTTTATTTTTGTTCCTTTGAGTATTGGAAGTTATTGCCTCTATAGTAACCTATCCTTATCCTTTTTATTTCGTTTTTGTGCCAAGAGTAGTCTCTAATAGGAAGAAAGTAAGATTTGGGGAAGTTGCTGTCCCGAAACAGATTTCTGTGCTTCGTTGTAAAAAATCGTGAAAAATCCCAGAACGCCGTAGTGATCTGCAATGTTTTGTGCATATGCCCTAGGTTATTATATAACTTTCGTTAGTTTTGCACTTTTCGATTTTCGCAACTGAAGATATTCAAAAAATCAATCTTTACCTGTTGTTCTGTTTTGACAGATTTCTGCCACTATTCGCATTTGCCTCTTGATCTCTTTCTTTTTGAGTTCTTCTTGATCACTTGAGCTTTTAAAAGGAGTTTCTAAAGTACCTTATGCTTTAATAGATGACTTACTTGAGTTGAAACTGAACCCAAAGGCTTATTATATTGAATACACTAATGTTCCTAATGAAGATTGTGTGAAGTTTTGTATGAAGGAAATTTTCAAGTGTAGGGTGACGATGGCTCAACTGATTGTTGAGCTTCGTTGGGACACCCCAAGAGGAAGGTATGATGAGCACAGCATCAAGTTTTCCTTCAGTAAGAAACCGAGGTTATCGAACCAGTAGGAGGAAGGAAACGACTCAAAGGTGTTGCTAGCAACTTGGAAACCTGCACAACAAAAACTCAAGACTTTGCCCCAACAAACAGTAAGGTTATCAATATCACCGGTTTGCTGAAAACAAAGGATCAACTGTATGGTGTGGAAGGTCATGGTGGTTTGCGGAAAGTAAACAGTAACAGTGGAAGATGTATCAATGGTAAAGGTTGGAACGGGGTCCATACTTCACTAGAGGTGTTCTCCTTAAGATAAACAAACATGGCATGCTGGGTAAACAAATTACAGCAGGGCAATTGACAGTTCAAAGTAAGGCATAACAATTCAATACTAGACATTCATGATCCTTTGAGATTTGATTGGGCAATACAACAGATACATAGACCTCCATCCAACTGCATCTATGACTAGTTGTAGAGGTCCCAACCTGATAAGGTAGAGAAAATAGTTTTTCTCTTTATCAAAACATTTCATCACACAATGGCAAACTGGTTACACACCAGGTGCTTCCCTTGTTCACCCAACAAGTTTTTAACTTAGAGAAATAGGGATGAGGAGATCCTTTATCATTTCAATGTCTTTGATGCTCAAAATTTCCATTACCGAGGACATGGCTAAGTACTTAGGTTTTACACTCTTGAGAGGTGGTGCACTTTTCCCACAAGACTGGACATGCATCGAGACGAGACTTTTCAGAAACAGTCCCACATATCATCACATACGCGTTCCACTTATCATCACTACCACCAACTGTCTACTTGTCAGAGTTCCTGCAACCTATGTAGTGAAGGCAGAGCCCATATGCCATGTGGCTGCACTAGAAGCTTCCCAACACAAAACATCTCAAATCTCTTTGTTCCTGGGTGGCCATCCACATGTGAGATACACAAGGTAAACCATAGAAAGGGCCTTGTGTAACCACTCAACACAAATCCTTCCAAGCAATTACCATTCCACCCAGGTGTTTCATTCACTTAGTTATTTTATTAATCAAAACTTAGTCATAGGCTTTGCATAATATCATAGCATGAATATTCCACCCTTGTATTCTACTATCTAGGCTAAGCATACTAGCATAACTTTTTATAGGATCTACTATAGCATAGCAATATATAAAATTAGTCCTATCATGCATACTACAAAAATATCACTAATGCAATATTGAAAAGATAGGACTTTTGATGAACAAAGTATCACTTGCCTTTTTTTAGAAAATCTAGGTACACTCCTTGATCTTGCAATTGTCACACTCTTCAAAGTTCACTACAATTCAATCAAACAAGCCACACATTCAAAACTAGCATTAAAACAATTCACCACATGAAATGATAAAAACAAAGAAATGCATGCAAGAATGCAAAAGGTTGATTTATTGAAAAAGTGTTTTATAGCAAGGCTCTAAACATTTAAAAACACCTACTGGTCTTTTATAAAAGTGGAAATTTCATTTTAAAACAAGTTAGTGAAAATAGGCCTTTTAAATCATCTTTGTTTTGCTAGAAATGCTTTTATTCAAAGGAATAATTTCTAGTGTTAACAAAATATACTTTTAACTTCAAATGCTAGTGTTTATGGTCAGAGGGTTCAAATCAAATCCATTTGCAAAAGGTTTCACTCAAAAATCATTTTTAAAAAAAATTATACTCAAAATAGTCCTAATAATGTATCTGCAAAAACACCAAACCAGTGTCATAGTTGCAAGTTCTACATTTTTATGAATCCATTGATATAAAGTTTGTACATTTTGGACTTACAGATCAAAAGTTATGATTTTTGCAAGTTTAAACATTCAATAGAACAAATTCTATTTTTTAAAACAGAGTCTGGCCACGTGTATGTTTCTTATTGGCTGATACCGTTTCATGTGGATCGAGCTACGCGGGCCGTAGGATCTAAGTTGCATCGCACGGATCAGAACACATGATACCTCTTTGTTATAAAATCTAATGCTATCCGCAGGATCCAGATCAGTGGCTCATAGCACCTTGACAAGGAACTGGCGACGCTGGCTGGCTACCCGCGGCGGCGGCGCTCTATCAACGGCAGTCCGGCGGTTCTAGGAAGCTCAACGTGTGTGGTATCTTACCAGGTTCGCGAGATCGCGACGAAGCTCAACGTGTTCGTGGGTGGCGAAGGGGCGCACGGGATCGACGGGGATTGCTCACCGCAGTTGAGTTTGTTGTCGGGCACGCATGGGCTTCACCGGTGGTGGCGCTACAGGGAGAGAGAAGACACACAAACGGTGGCGTTAGATGCATGAGAGAATGGCGAGTGTAGGAGCATCAACCAGAGAGAGTGGGGAGGGCAGAACCTATCGGGAAAGCTCGCTGGAGTCGAGGCAGACGATGGTGGCATGTAGGCGTGGTTGTTGTCGAGCATTAGGGGCACGCGCGAGTAAATGGAGGCCACTGGCAGGTGCGCACGAGTTGTTGATCAAGCTCGTGTGAGCCAGGGGGTAGGGGGTGGTCTAGGCTCACCAAAATTGACGCCGGAACTCGTCGAAGGTAGCGGTGGTTCGGCTCGAATTGAGGGCAGCCTGGTGGCTCACTAGGTGTGGCGTCTGAGGGGAAAGAGAGACGAGGGAGAGGAGATTAATAGGGCGTGGTCACGGGGCGGAATCACTGCGGAATTTACGCTAATTACACGGCTTAAAATCGAGCATAAACGGCGAATGAGAGAGAGGGGAATGGGTCTGCGCATTGAAGATGACGATGCCAATGTGGCATGGGGCCAGGGCAAGAGAGGGTGAGGGGGTGCGCGTGGGTGAAGAAAGAAAGGGCAGAGGGGTATGTTTCCCGGGTGGGCTGTGCTGGGCCAAGTTGGGCTAGGTGTTGGGCTTAGTTAGCATGTAGGTTTGTTTCTTATTTTTTTTCATTTAATTCAAATGATTTAAATATCAGTTTGAATTCAAATCTTTTCAAAACTTTTTCAGTAGGTTTTAAATCATTTATGAGTTGATTAGTTGGCCCACTTTGTAAATTTCAATTAATTTTCTTATGATTTAATATTTATTTAAATTAGGCATTTTGTCTTTATTTAAATAAAATTGAATATGGTTCCAACCCATATAATTTTATTCAAATAATCCTTTATTCCTTTTTTTGTACCATTTTTGATCATTTAGGAATGTTTGTTGATAAATTTTTCTATGGCACAAAGCCATAGTCTTAGAGTGATCTTGGAGATGATTTCTTTCATTAAGATTTGGTATTTTGGTTTAACTTTTCCAAGTGCCTTAAATTCAAGATTCTTTCCATGCATGAATATCTTTGATTTGTTTGGAAATTTGTTTGTTGCCTTTTCATTTTTTTTTCAAGTAGGGTTTTGATGTTTCCATTTAGAAGCAAAAAGTTTCTTTTCACCCTAAATTTCAACATTTTTTTCTTTTGTTTGTTTATTATTCACATTTCAAAATTTGGAGAATTTTGGGATGTGACACTAGTAATCCACCTTCATGTTATCATCCGAACCCCCTCCAATATTAAGTTGCAAGCAACGGATAACTGCTTTTAAGCAAAGTGTGTAAGGTAAACAATCCACTTGTTCCATGAACAAGAGACCGTTGTTTTCTCCCTAGTAGCAACAACACATCTACAACCTTAGAGATTTCTGTCACTTCCCTTAGATTAAAGAGGCATGAACCTACTATCGAGCGTAAATACTCCCTCTTGGAGTCACTAGCATCTACTTGGCCAAGATAGCTACTAGAAACGGAGATCATGCAAGATCACAAACAACACAAACATGATAGAATCAATAAGACAAAACCATTAATCAGTCTGACATAGTAATCTCAATATCCATCGGATCCCCGCAAACACAACATGCATGATTACAAATAGATGATCTTGATCATGAACGGAGCACACAAGATCTAAACATGGTAGCACAAAGGAGGAGAAACAACCATCTAGCAACTACATGGACCCGTAGTCCAAGGTGGAATTACTCACGCTTCATACCGGAGGCTGGCATGATGATGAAGAAGGCCTCCAGGATGATCTCCCCTCCAGCAGGTGCCAGGAAGAGCATCAGATCCCCCCGATCTAGGGACGATGGTGGCAGTGGCTATGGACAGATTTGTGGAAGATTGATCAGGTACTTAGGGTTTTGATATCGGGGGCTTCTTATGGGCGAAGAGGCGAGGCAGGGGTACCCAGGGTGGCTGCACCCCCCTCCCAGGCGCGGGCCAGTCCTGGCCGCGCGGCCAGGTGTGTGGCCCCCTGGTGGCTCTCCTCCGTCTCGTACTCTGGCTCCATGTTCCCCACGGTAAAATATTGACTTTGGCTTTTGTCTCGTCAAATTCCGAGAATATTGATTTTCTGCCTTTTCTAGAACCAAAAACATAAGAAAACAGGCAACTGGCACAGTGACATATTGTTAATAGGTTAGTACCAGAAAACATATAAAAACACCTCAAGTGTAGACAAAGCAAAGAAAAGTAGATACTAAACAAGCATGAAACATCAAAAATTATAGATACGTTTTCGATGTATCATAGGGAGAGAAGATGTGATGAGATGAAGTATGGACAAAAGCTCAAGCTTGGGGATGCCACCCGTGTCACCCCAAGAAATATTCAAGATGTACAAGAGTCTAAGATTGGGGATTCCCAAGGCATCCCCTTCTTCATCAACAAAAATATCAGGTCTTCTTTCAAAATAATATATTTTTGCTTCATGCACTATATGTTGTTCTTAGAGCGTCTTTGTTTTTGTTTTTAGTTTTCTTTTGTTTTTTTCTGCAATAAGTTGGTTGGATCCCAGCACACTTCTTTTGGAGAGATACACGCTCCGCTTTCACTGTCTAGGACACTCTAGTTTTCACTCTTATTATTCTGTGAGTGTTCACTTTCACTAGCACTGCGTTTAGCTTTAGTTTTCTTCTGCTTTTTTCTTAGAACTTTTTAGTTCTTCTTTGTAAATTTGTGAGACAATCTCACTAGTCTTTATATTATTACCTTTGTGAGTTGTTTCAAATAAGTTGATTGGTGTTGGAAAAGAGAAGATTTTTTCATGCTTATGGTGGTACAAAAAGAAGCTTGTTTTGACTATGGTTTAGACTTTATCATGTCATGTTAGATGTTTCTTTGACCATATGCTTAGTGATTATTGCTATAGCATGACTTGTTTCAAATAATTGATTTCTTAATCTGCCATGAAAGAATCATGCGTTGTTTTAGCATACAAAAGCATAATATTGTGGTATTCTCCTTTGATGCTTTATTTGGGTTGACTTGGCACATGCTTACACCATGTTAAGACTATGAACCAGTCACCTTAGCCTATATTATCATTTGGTTTTTGACTTGTGATATCACTTTATGCTTTGATTAATAATTTTTTGTCGCTCTGCATGATTATGGCCATTATTGCTCTCTTAGTTGGACGCTCCCAGTCTTTTGCTAGCCTCCACATGTGCCGAGTATGAGCTCTACTCGTGCATCCAACTCCCAAGAAACCAAGTTATTCCAAAGATTCCACTATAAATACCTATGCATGGTGTGTTACACCATTCCAAGTATATTAATGTTTTTATCTATCTTCCAAATTAAATTTTTGTTATGTGAAAATTAGTGATTAAAGATCTCACGAACTTGATAGCACACTTTATTTTATTGCACTTAATAAACTTGAACCATTGTTCCCATCTATGTTGCGTATATGCTTGCAAATTATAAGTTAGGAGTTAGCAGAACCATGATGTCATGGGGAACGCTTTCAACATTTGTACATATCTATTTAGTTGATATCACGTTCTTCTGTTTATGGATGTCAGCGGTGTGGAATAAAAGGGGAGCCTTTAAGTCCATGGAGTTTTATATATGTATTAGAGAAACGCCTGGGCGGCTAGCCTAAGCCATGCCTAATCATGGTGGAAACTTGCAACATAACCATAATGAGCATTCTATGAAGCATCTTGAGAAAAATGAAAAATAAGAAAAAGAAAAAAAGAGAAGAAAAAAACCATGCTCATGGTCAATAAAAAGATCGCTTTAGATGCTCATTGTCTGTTGCCTTGTCATTTTGATATAGTATAGCTCATGTGTCATGGGGAAAGGGGTACCCTGTTGGCGGTTCTCTATGATACACATATACTTACAATGACAAGAACTTGCTTGTGACTAAAGTTGAGTAGCATGAGGAATGGTACTCGTACTCAAGGGGCATGAGATTTTCAACTTGTGATTTGTCAAGCATATAACTCATATTTGTCTCACTTTAACCTTAATCACTTCAAGAGGCTTATGATAGGGGCAATGAGAGATCAAAGCTAGTAAGTACCATAATTTTTGGAAGATCTTTATGAAACTTGAAATCCCTGCTTCCCTCTGTGAAGGGCCTTTATTTTTACCTCTTTGTTGAGTCTCCATCTTCTATCTGTAAGCACCAATGAAGAGAGCATAGTTGTCATTCTGAGTTCAATGTACATTGTCCCAAAACTTGTTGATTGATTCATAATTATGGTATTGCTTGTTCTTTAATTATTTGTATCTAGTCACCCTTATGAACTTTTAAGGTGTCCTATGCATTTATGTTTTTCTATTCCATGAAGGACAAGCTGAATACCACTCTTGCTATGTTTTCTATATGTGAAACAAAAAATGTATTTCAAAGCATTACTCATGAACTTTTGTTTATGGAGCCTTTCATGTTGCAACATAGTTGCTATGTCTTATTGTTAGAAGTATATATTTCATGCTTATGTTTAGAGTACTTTGATCCCAGCTATCAATGCTTTGCAATACCTTGATCAAGATTGTGATGGTGCATGTCACCTAAAAAATTATTATTTTTATCACTTACCTACTCGAGGACGAGTCAGAGTTAAGCTTGGGGATGTTTGATACGTCATAAACGTATCTATAATTTTTGATGCTCCATACTTATTTTGTACCAACTATCTTATGTTTTGTCTACACTTTGAGGTATTTTATACATTTTCTTGAACTAACCTATTAACAAGATGCCAAAGTGCAAGTTCCTGTTTTCTTCTATTTTTTGTTTCAGAAAAGATAGTAAAGAAATATTCTTGGAATTGGACGAAACAAAAGACAAAGTTCCTATTTTTCAGAGGCGAGCATGAAGTACGAAGGAGAGACGAAGAGTATCGCGAAGCAACCACACCAGGTGGCCGCATGGGCCCCCCTGGCCACTCTACCGTATGGTGTGGGCCCCTCGGGCCTCCACCGACCTTGCCCCTTCGCCTATATATTTCCCCCGAGGAGAAAACAATAAATACAATATCAGTATTCCATGAAAAGTTCCGCAGTGCCACCGCCACTGATGGGGAGATTCGGGGGATAGAAGTCTTTGTTCCGGCACCCTGCCGAGATGGGGAATTTCCCCCGGAGCCATCTCCATTGACTCCACCACCATCTCCATCGCCGTTGCTGACTCCAATGATGAGGAGGGAGTAGTTCCCTATGCTTATCTCTCTCTCTATGCGTGATCTTATTGTGATCATGAGCTTTGTAATCTAGTTGAATAAGTAGATGCTACTTTGTTACTCAAGTGCTTTAATTATTGTAATATCCCCTTATGCCCACGTGTGTGAAGTTGACAGTGTGCACACCGTGTGGCACTTAGGCTAAAGGTTATAGAAATATTTATCATGAGTTATAATTTGAGTTGGATGTCTCTATGAAATTGCGGTGTTTGGTTGAACCATCTAGCGCTCAAGGTGACGTTGTCGGGTTACCTAGATGGGAAATGCGAATTTTAAGGAGAGCTTTTATAGCCCTACCGTAGATTGGAGCTATCCAACCGGAGAGTAGTTCAGAGTAGCATAATGAAGAGAAGATATTTATGTGTTTATTGAGAGTGTCCACTAGTGAAATTATGATCCCTAGGACTTGTGAAATTATGATCCCTAGGACTTGTTTACAATCAGTCCTGCTGCACATTTGCTTGTTTACATTTTTATTTCAGATTTGCAATTACCACTTATAATAATCCATATTACTTGTATTTCACTATCTCTTCGCTGAACTAGTGCACCTATACACCTAACAAGTGTATTGGGTGTGTTGGGGACACAAGAGACTTCTTGTATCTTGATTGTAGGGTTACTTGAGATGGGTATCTTTGACCTCTTCCTCCGTGAGTTCATAAACCTTGGGTGATCCACTTAAGGGAAACTTGGTTTTGTTCTATAAACCTCTGCACTTGAAGGGCCAACACTGTATACAAGAATAGAAGCGTACGTAGACATCAGAGTTGCTCCGGACTGAGCTTTTCTCCTCTGAGTCGTACTTGGAGGCGAGGAGGGAGATTGATCGGATCTGCTCTTCTAAGAGCAGATCGTGTGGAGGCGATCCGAGGCTGGTGGTGAATTTGTTGGGATCCGCCGGGTCAATGGCGTTAGTGAAGCCGACAAAGAGGTTGATGGAGCCGATTGGGATCATGGCAGCGTAGGTGACCGGTCGCGAAGCCGGTACGTAGCTACTCGATAGGATCTGTAAGAATCCGCCAATGGCGATCATACGGCCGGTAGAGAAGGGTCGGCGAGCTAGGGTGAAGGTTCTCACCGCAGATTTGAGGCTTGGCTCACCATGCCCCATAGTGGGCGCCACTGTTGTGGGAATGGTCACGACAGTCACTACTAGGGGTGGCGATTAATTCGAAGAAGGGCAATAGCGAGTCACCATCCACAGATCGAAATTGGGAGCGAGACACATGGTTTACCCAGGTTCGGTCCCCCGTTGGATAAAGACCTAATTCCTGCTTGCTTATATTGATGGAAGACGAATAACAAAGGTGGGAAAACTCGGCGTAAGGATGGCGAGTCACTTGGATGGGATAGCTAATAGCTCGTGAGTATATTTGGAACCCTAGGGAAGCTTATATAGGGGTGCCTCACTAGGGTTTTACATGATCTCAACCGATTCAGTATAGGTTTCGTACATTTGACCTCATCCGACTGGGTCTAGCTACGGTCTTGGGCCTTCGTGTCCAGTCCCGGACCTATTTGAAGCCTCCTTTCGAGTCACTATCTTTATTGTCCCACTCGATATTTTCCTGGGCCAGTCGCTTCTTACCTCCGTGGATACCTTGATTGGTATATCCCCATCACCAAGGGTCATGAAATTCATAAAATATTACATTTAAGATTAAAGGAGTAATTCGTTAGTCGATCTTATCAAAGTAAGGAGTTACTTGATCATTCCTAAATAACTAAGTAGTTAAATGGAACAAATGTAATTTTGGAAAACCAAGCTTGATATGGCGTGAAGATTGTCTTGACGAATTCGATGATTTACTACAATAATGTAGCAATGCTTGAAATTTATGGATTTGTATTTAGCAAAATATGCTAAAATATCGTAGTGGAAAACTCTTAATTTGATGATGATCAAAAAGATTTTGGAAATTACCAAAATCTCGAGAAGTCAAATACTTGTGAAGTATTCAAGTGGGAGCTGAATAGTTTTTTGAATCATATATGTAAATGGCATATTTGAGTGGGAGCTATGAGGACAATACAATAGTACTCATGTGTAAATAACACTTTGATCTACATTGTTATTGATATAGAAAACTAGTTCAAGATCATCACTAAGCTTCTGACAACATTCATGTGTGTTTGACATATAGTGAATGATGTGGTTGATATTAGTAATATTATGAAATATTGAATGAAGTTTATCAAAGTAGTGGAATTTAAAAATATATGGAGATAGATTATCCAACACTAAAAGTCAATATGTTTCTGTTTTGAATTAATTTAGAAATATGCTAGTTTGAATTCTGACGGAGTTCAGAAGAAACAAGGAAAAAATAGTCTTTATGTAAAACTAGATGAAACACATTGGGTAACAACAAAAATAGTTGAGAAGAAGAATTGAGAGTGTACTCAATTCCTATGATCCTGTCATAGGTTCTTCCCAAAACCATGTTGTGTACTTGAAAAAATGTGAACAACGTTCTTGGTTAGAAGAATAGGTTCATAAAGTGATTCGGATCACTGAACCAAGATTAATGAATTATTAGAAGCTTAGTGATGATCTACATTGTTATTGATATAGAAAACTATTTCAATAACATAAAGAGTATGACAAGTTTGGTTAAGAAAGTTCGACTTTAACCAAGTGTGTTCCTAGTATGTACGACAATAGTGAATGTTCTCATGACTAATCGACTGTCATACAAATACTAAGAAACAAAGTCTCACTTAGTCACCAAACGAAATACTATAAAGTACCTTATAAGATAATGGTATGAGTGCCATGATAAAGGGACACTGGTAATTTGCAAAAATACATGTGAATCTAATAAAACAGATTGAAAGCCAAGATGTCTTTCCATGAGAAAGCATGATCTAAGATCAGTACAAATGGGACAATATTATTTGTACTATAGTGTAGGTGGGAGACTAGATATGTTCTAGAGGCAAATAATAAATAGGTTTATTATTATATCTAAAACTAGTTCATAACAGTTCCATACTATGCTATAACTGTATCAAGAGGAAAGACTAATACATGTGTGGTATGCAAACAAACCTGGTCCCTAGTAGCCTCTATTTACTAGTTCATTGGACACCCGATGATTAAGGTTTCCTGATCATGGTGAATTTATTCCAGTTGACAATGAAGTCGTATCATTGGAGAATGATATAATGGACATTTGCAATGAGATCTAGTCACATGGTTCATCGTTATAATAATTAGAAATAAAGTGACCTTCTCCTTAGACCATGAGATCTTATTAATCATTGTCTCTGGAGGAATGCTTTGATCTCACTAACGGCCATGTCCGTAAAAGGGTGACCATAAAGGTGAGTATTGGGTATTACAAAGGAATAGTTGAGGCCTATGTATCAAGATCGGGATTTGTCCACATGCGTAACAGGAAGAAATGTTGGGCCCACTCGGTGAGATTGCATCCAACAAGCTTCAACATATGACTAGGTCATTGGGATACAATATCACGATAACGATTTAAGTAGATTTGTCGGTAACAAAATTAGTATGGTGATATTGAATATTAAAACTTAGATAAGGCATGTATCGAAGTGACAAAGGGAATATTATACATAGTTAATGGTTCGAACACGACACGGTCTCGTGGAATGAATAGGGGTCATTGTGGACATCCCAGTCCCGCCAATCATAATTGAATAGTTCCAAAGAGGGTCCGAACATGTTCTGAGGAAGGAAAATACTGAAAGATGTTTTGAAATAAATCGCAATTTATAAATATACATTTGCATATATTAATTATAAATTAATATATTCAATAAATATTTTAAATTAAAATTTACGGAGCAAGTTCCTACATTGGGCCGAATACCAGGAGGGAAACATCCCAAGAGGAAGCCACCCAATAGGCAGCACATAGCCACCGCAGATAGGCCCACGCGGGTCCTCAAGGGCACGGTGGAGCGTGCGCAAACTGCTGCATAGGGCGGGCGCAAGCCACCACCGCTGCCGGCAGGCCACAACCGAAGCGGGCGCGCGTTGGCGGGCTGCCAACGTCCCACCCGAATCATCGCCGCTGCTGCTGCTACTGGGCCACGAGAGCGGGCATGCGGGGGCTGGCAGGCCCATCCGTCCACCGCCTCTCCTACCAGGACGTGGGAAGGGCAGGCCACGGGGCCCACCTGGCTGGCTATTGCACTGTCGACTGCCTCTCCTATTTGCATTTACCTTTAGTTCCACATGGGGACTTCGGGAAATGATGTACCCATTCCCCCTATATAATAACCCTATGGTGGGAGGAAAAAATACACAAAAATAAAAAGGGAATTTCCTAAGGCTATTTTTGTAGGATTCACAAGATAGAAAAAAAATTCCTACGATGGGAACACCTATGTATCAAGATCTATCTACTAGATACAAGCAACGGGCAGGTATACATCCATAGAGAACATACCCTTGAAGACCGACAAAGCTCAACAAGGTTGAACTCGTGGTTGATGTAGACGAACTCTTGCCGATCTCAAGATCGAGAGGAAGTCCTAGCGCCACAAATTAGAGGCACATCTTTGCTCGCACAAACGTCCGAGGCACTAAGCAACCTCCGCCTCCTCGCTCCAGCGATGCAACGGAAGCACAACTCATTATTGCCGAAAAGCCACCGGGAACATGTATCTTGCTAGTCCTAGACCATGGGGATAAATACTAGAGGGGGAGGGAGATCCTTCACGAGGAGGTGTGAGTGAGAAGTGAGGAGGGGGCTCCTTTTATAGGAGGAGGGGAACCTAAGGGGGTGGCCGCCGACCATGGGGCTGCCCCCTCCCCTCCTTCATTCATGTGGGTGGAAGATCCACTCACAAAATGCCCCTTCAATTTTCTCCACTCAAAATCCTACTCAAATTCCCATTAAATTTCCACCAAATTTAATGCAAACTCTCATTAAATAAAACTCCTTTTATTTATTCAGAATTTTATCAGTTATTTTAATAACAAACATTCACATATAACCCCTTGCTAGTATTTCATTTCACATGCAGAAACACTTTCT
The DNA here is from genome assembly GCA_916181665.1 of Avena sativa. NCBI lineage: Eukaryota > Viridiplantae > Streptophyta > Magnoliopsida > Poales > Poaceae > Avena > Avena sativa. The sequence goes on along the minus strand of OV702294.1, from coordinate 267,332,786 downwards.
GCAATTTCATCCGAGACCAGTTTTGGTATCTAGTGAAATAAATTCCTGCGATTTCTTATTCTTTTCAGCATGAAACTATTTGCTCCAAATGGTGTCGGTGTCTCTTAAGTGTGTCACTCTACGGTTCGCGAATAATGCGGACATGATCGAGACCCCTCTCAGATCAATAATTAGAAGCGGGACCTGGAGATCCATACTGACTCCCACACATTCAACGATGACTTTCTTGTGATCGTGAGAACCTTTTACGCTAGTATCTTAATCCCTTTCTCTCGTGATATATTACATGTCCGAGATTCGATCATCGGTATATCCATACCTAGTTTGATCTCGTTACTGACATGTACTCTTTTCTCGTTCCCGTGATATAACATTCTAGTGATCAAATCACTTGCTTGGAAGCTAATCAATGTGATATCACCGAGAGGGCCCAGAGCATATCTATCCGTCATCGGCATGAACAAATTTCACTCTCGATCCATGGGCCTCAACATAACACTTTAGTAGTACTGAACCCATCTTTATAATCACCATGTTACGGTGTGACGTTTGATGTTATCAAGATACTCTTCCAGTGTTAGTGATTGACATGATCTCATGGTCTAAGGATTAGGATTACTTCGTATGATGTTATAGCAATATAAACTCAATGACTTTGATCGTAATGTTATACTTTGGATGAATGTTCATCACACCATGCCAATAATGTTGTGACCTCGTTATTAACAACTTTCAATGTCCATGGTCAGGAAACCTTGATCATCTTGTTAATCAACGAGCTAGTTTATAAGAGAGGCATAACTAGGAACTTTCTATTTGTTTATTAAACACACATGTATTAACGTTTCTGTATTAATACAATTATAGCATGGAAAATAAACATCTATCATATACTTGGAATATTCATAATAACCACTTTATTATTGCCTCTCAGGGCATATTCCCTTCAATTTTCCTTAGGGACTTTCTCCCGCTTTCTCGGTTGATTCTTTTCGAGTGTGGTTCCATGAAAGGACTATTCACGAGAAAGTCAATACCACCGGCACACCGGCCGCATCCCGCCTAGAACAAGGAGAACGGGAGTCGTGGCTAGACACCGTATGTGTGCGAGCCCGCAGATAGTTCTACCATTAGTAACGCCAGGGATGCCGTTCAAGGACCAGGAGAAGACATGCGAGGATCTTCGTGACCTTGAGGTTGGCTATGATTGTCTACTTCAACTACGTTACCCATGGGACGTAGACCGCGTTGCGATTTACAAGGGTATGTAAACATAACCCCTCCCGTTACTGCATTAACTAATAGATATATCTTGGGCTTCGGGGCGTTCTAGGCTAGGAAAAAATTGTTTTTTCTGCTACGAACCCCTTCATTGTTCACTTCCTCGGGGGGGGCTACGTCGCATTGGAGAGGTGTGAGTTCCCATTAAGGATTCCCCAATGCCACGAAGGCTCATCTTATTCTCTAAGCATATTCCACAAAGAAATAGTTCGATTACTTGTGGTAGAATTTAAGGCAGTCTCCAAACCCTCACAAACATTCCACGAGAGAAATCACAATACGAATGCCTCCGGGTGACCCTAGCCACCTAGGGTTTCCCACAAACCCAAGAGTAACAAGCAAACTTGATGAACTCAAGGGGGAATGATACTTTGGCTAGGTGGAAACATAGATCAGGACCTCCTCTTGCTTTCTACCAAAGGGATTTGGCTTTTGTTGGGTAGAATGAGAGATCCTCAAGATCTTGGTGTTTCAACGATAGAGAGAGATCTCAAAGAAAAAATTAAATGATTGACCTAACAACTCAAGGGAGAAGAAAGGGGTATAAATAGTCCAAGGGGATAAGTAGCCGTTTGGAGGCAGCTACGAACAAACCGGCACCAAGTCTGGCATCTCCAGACCGTGCGCTGGATGACCCAAGTGGCAAAGTCGGCGAGCAGGAACCTAGGCCGAACTAAACCGGCGCCCTGCCAAAGTGGCTACCAGTATACCAATTCGGTATATGGTCTTTTCAATCTGGCAGCCCACGAACATTTCGACGCCACGTTTGACGGTGCCAAACTGACCGCCGGTTTCACAGAAACCACAAACATGCTTCTTTCTACTTTTACTAAACGCTCTTATCTTGTGGGTGTGATGTCTATATGGTGATAGGATGTGTATATGGTATAATGGCATCCCCAAAGAGATCATCGAGACCGCCCATCTTAATAGTGCAGCGTTTCCTATTAGACTTGAATGAAAAGTTGAGATAAATAGAACTAAAACATTGGCTCTTTCCCTGAGTAGCGAATGGGGAGTCTCACACCACATCTCATCATCATTTGCAGACTAAAACATGTGTAAACACTAGTAGGTAACATTAGTCCATACTTCGTTAGTGATTGACATGATCTCATGGTCTAAGGATTAGGATTACTTCGTATGATGTTATAGCAATATAAGATCAATGACTTTGATCGTAATGTTATACTTCGGATGAATGTTCATCACACCATTCCAATAATGTTGTGATCTGGTTATTAGCAACATCCAATGTCCATGATCAGGAAACCTTGATCATCTTGTTAATCAACGAGCTAGTTTATAAGAGAGGCATAACTAGGAACTTTTTGTTTGTTTATTAAACACACAGGTATTAACGTTTCCGTATTAATATAATTATCGCATGCAAAATAAATAAATATCATATACTTGGAATATACATAATAACCACTTTATTGTCTCTCAGGGCATATTTCCCTCAGTCTCCCACTTGCACTAGAGACAATAATTTAGTTACATAGTGATAAATCTAACACCCATGGAGTTCTGGTGTTGATCATGTTTTGCTCTAGGGAGGCTTTTAGTCAACGGATCTGCTACATTGAGATCCGTGTGTACTTTACAAATCTTTATATCTCCATCCTTGACATGCTCGTGGATGGAGTGAAACCGGCACTTAATATGCTTGGAATTCTTGTGAGACCTTGGTACTTTGGCATTGGCTGTGGCACCATTGTTGTCACAATAGATCACAATTGGGTCCAACGCGCTTGTAACCACACCTAGTTCGGTTATGAACTCCTTCATCCAAACTGCTTCCTGAGCCGTTTCTGAAGCAACAACATATTTGGCCTCCGTTGTTGATCCCGTCACCACGGGTTGTTTGGAACTCCTCCTGTCGTGGGAATGACCACGGCAGATGCTGCAATCGGCAGCGAGTAGTAGAACAAAGGGCAAGGGCGGCCAGCCATCTGCGGTGCGAGATGAGGGCGGAGACACAGGGTTTTACCCAGGTTCGGCCCCCCGGAGGGTAAAGACCTATTCCTGCTAGATTGTATTATGATGGAGGTACAATGGGGCGAGCTCAACGGCTAGGCGGCGAGTCGCTTGGGTGGATGATGGAATGTACGTTTACACGCCCTGTAGGGAGGTTTATATAGACTCACCCTCCCCTAGGGTTTACATATCTCAACTGAATCAGTTAAGGTTTCGGTACTCATTTAACCTAATCCGACTGGGCCTATCTACTCTCCTGGGTCTTCAACTTCTAGTCGCTTGGATCCACGCCAGGTCTTGATCCAGTCGCCGTCTCGCAGGCCCACTCGCCAGATCCTGGGCTAGTCGAAACGTCCTACTGGGTATACCCCGGTAGGCATATCCCCATCAGTAGTCCCCGAGGCCGTCGTCGATTGGGCGCAGGTGGTTGCTGGCAGTCGGAGCATACGGGTCCAACACGGACATCTAGTCGAATCGGTGGCAGGCTCCTGAATAAAGGAAAAAACTAGTCATTCTGGTCGCAGCTTGGCGAACGGGTCAGCGAAATATTTAGTCACTGTTTTAGTGGTCGGGTCGGCGAGCCGAGTGGCTGAAGTTGGACCGCCAAACGCAGTCAAAACTAGCCGTTGGGGTAATCAAACGGTAACTTTTGGCGTAATCACCGCGTATTAACGACTTCCTGATTTGGCGGGTAACAACCGCTATATAAAGGGAATGGTAGGCGATCGAAGAACCACCTCCTCGTCATTTCCTCCGATTGCACGCACCTCCGTTTTCCTCCGCATCGCGATCCAGCCGATCCAAAATCCTCCGACCTCCACGAACCTTTCCGCCAATGGCCCCCTCCACCGAACCATGGGGCAGGTCCAAGTGTACGAGAGCGCTACTGGCGTCTTTCGAGGAGGCTGGGATCCTGCGCGCCGGGAGGTGGCGCATCCCCGCGGCCGGAGAGGTGACTCTGGACCCGCGCGAGAGAGAATTCGTCTGCTTCACCAGCCACCTTGAATGGGGGATGGGATTCCCCACATCTCTCTTCTTCCGGCGCTTCTGCGCCTTCTACGGGATCCAACCATCGGACCTGGGCCCGCACAGCATCGAGCAGCTCGCCATTTTCGTGGCGTTCTGCGAGTGCTACCTGGGCTACAGGCCCTACTTCCCCATGTGGCAGATCTGTTCCACGGGAGGATCAGTCGCAAAGAAGCAGGCGGCCCAATGCTTGCTGCGGGTGGCTTGATGTTTCAGTTGAAGTCGAAGGCCTCCTTTTTTGATCTGATGCTACCTGCCAAGGTGGCAAGCGAATGGAAGAAGTCTTGGTTTTACGTTACCGAGGCGACTCCAGACGGCGAGGTGGCGATCCCAAGATACTCCACCGACCGGCCCGAACCGCGCCGACTCCAATTCGGCAAACTCCCAACAGACCAGCGTATGGTCGTGGATGAGATGCTTCAGACCATCCGTGGCCTGAAGAAGAAGGGTCTTCAGACCATCAATTTGTACAACTGCTGGCTCGGGCGGCGACTCATTCCCCTGGCCCGCCGTGACCATTATATGTACAAGTACACAGGCCGGGAGGACTCGACGAAATCCTGCCTCGCCGAGTGGAAACTCGAGGACTACATCCCGGCGTTGAAGAAGATCACCCAGGCGGTGTACCTGGACGCGAAGGCTGGGGTCGCCCCCTACACCACGAATCATCCAGCCCGACGGTGAGTCACTTTTTACCCTTCGCAGTCGCAGTTGATGCTGTCGCGGTTATATTGACATTACTTTATGCTTGCCGCAGTTATTTCAAGTGGTGGAAGGGTGGCTTCCGCCCGCGGACGACGAGAACTCGAGCCCGTACGTCCAGGATGGGGGCGAGTCGCCTTCCACCAAGGGCGACGCCGAGAGCGACAGGAGCAACGACGACGATGAGTCTGAGGAACATGCCGCCCCATTGGTTCGCAAAACTCGCGGACAGCGTCAGCGCGAACTCGAGGCGAGTAGAAGTCTTGAACGTCATGATGATGACGATGACGAGCTTACCGAGCTCACCTCGCGTCGTGAGGCCACTCCGTCAAAAAAGAACAAGAAGAAGGAGGTGAAGGCCCCTCCGAAGAGGAAGACGAAGCCAGCGAGACGGGCATCTCCGCCTCATTTGGCGAGTAGTTCCGACGCCACCAGCCTGGCCAGGGATGAAGTGCAACAGACGATGGCAGCACCGGATGTCACCGCCGTCCTAAGTGAGGTGCCTCTGGCCTCGATTCCTCCCCCATTTCCCCAGTCTCTGGGTCGGGGGTCGCTCCAGCCGCGGCAGCTTCGCCTCCCAGGAGAGCTCCTGCCGAAAATGTTGTGGAGGCTCCTGTCGCGGCCTCATCAACAAAGAGGCCGTCTGTGTCTTGGGCGCATGATGTCCTGGAGATGGGCCTCAGTCGGAAACTGGGCCCCGAACTGGAGAAGCCGGCTAGCATCCGCACGGGGCTGCGGTTCATACTAGTCGCCAAGTGAGTTTTATTCACCTGCTTTATTTTTCGTTGGACTCGAGCCACTTTGCTCATGTAGTCAATTTACAGGACTGGGGTTAAAAAGATAGGCCTCCCATCCATGGCCAAGGTGCCGCCAGTCATCGCCGAGGAGGACCCTTATCGAAAGAGGAAGGCTGATGAGGTCGCTGCCCCCATAGACAGTGCCAAGAAGGCCAAGAGCGACGATGTCGTCACGGTGTCTGACGACACGACGATTGCTCCGAGTGATCCTACAGCGGGGGCGACCTTGACGATCAAGGAGGGTGGTTCCTCGCCTGGGATGACCGAGCCGGCCTCTTTTGGTGTCGGCGCATCCATCGCGACCTTCCCCCGCTTCATGGCCAGAGCGGCTATGGCGAGTGGTACCACACCATCGAGCCGTGTGCCTGGGGTCGCCGAAACAGAGGTCAAGCAGCTTCGCGGGCACACTCCGGCTCTTCTCGCATCCATGGACGCGCTACAGCTTCATGGCATGCTTGGCACAGCCATCCAGGTATGTCCAGTCCCCGAGGATCGGGCCACTGAATTGTAGTGGTCAGATTCTTCTGGTTTTTGTTTTTATTTCTCGCGCCCAGTCCCCGAGTGTCGAGTCGCTGAATTTCAGCGGGTGGGCACTTAGGATTTTTGATCTCCAGTCCCCGAGTGTCCAGTCGCTGAATTTCAGTGGGTGGGCACTTAGGATTTTGGATCTCCAGTCCCCGAGTGTCCAGTCGCTGAATTTCAGTGGGTGGGCACTTAGGATTTCGTTTTTGTTGACTGTTTGACTTGCACAGGGTTTGCAGCGTGAATCAGCCGACCGGATTGCTGCGATGTGTCGCGCAGAGAAGGAACTTGTCGCCATCCAAGAGGCGAACAAGGGATTCCAGGCGATTGCTGCGAAGGCAGAGGAGGTTCGCCAGGGCCTTGTCCCGGCGAGTTAATTGACGGCGGCTCAATCTGCATTGAGCTCGGCTGATAAGCGGATCGCCGACCTTGAGCGCGAGCTTAAGGAAGCGAAGGAGGAGGCGAGTTCAGCGGATGGGCGGGCTAAGGCTGCTGTTACGGCCACCGCTGAGGAGCGTAAGGTCTCTGACGCCCTTGTTGCTGGGCTACAAGACGACTACTCCTCTCTTGAAAGCTTCATCACGGATCTCGCTCGTGCTTTGATTGGTAAGTGTGCCTGCCTCTGCCTGTATTATTTGCATTGCGTGATCTTTGTTGTACTCACTACCACCTTCTGTCCACAAGTCGGATCATCGACAGCTCGGAGGAGGCGCAGTCGTACGACGCGCGGCAGTGTCTGGACACTCTGGTCGACTTGGACACTTTGTCCGCGGCTTGCATTCGGGCGTATCTTCAGGAGATGTTGCCCACGGAAGTGATTCCCAGCGACCTCGTCGAGGTGTGGCGATACTTGGAGAAGGCATCGTCGATCGTCGAGTTCATGACGCGGTCGGCGTTCCGGCGTGGGGCGGCGACGGCGCTCAGCCTTGGGCTCGCCCACTTCCCGGAGGATTTTGATCTGGACAACGTGACGAGTGGCTACCCATCGTCGACGGGCTCGGTGGAGATCGCCGAGGTGCTGAAGCTGACGGACCGCGCCGCGGTATACTCCGATCGCGTCTGGGCGATGGGCGACCTCCTTCCTTATCAAGAGACGATCGTCGCACCCAATGACCCCGAGCCGCAGCACCGGGACTTCAAGATCGAGCAGCCCTTCCGTGCGGCGATGGAGGGTGAGCTGACGACGTACCCGTCGAACCCATACAGTCCCTTCATTCGCAACCGCAAGGGTGGCGGCGAGTCATCGTCGAAGCCTGCGGAGTAAAACGTTGTGACCTGGGGCGTTAGTAGCAGTTCGGCCATTAGGCGCCACATGTATTTTGTAGCAACTTTGATCTGCTATAATGGGATATCGTGTTATTTTGTGATTTGACTTGCATTTGAGATTGAGGGTTGAACGAGTCCCCGAGCGCGTCCGCCCTTTTTATGGGGTTCACCTTGTTTGTTTATGTGTTTGTTTGTTTTGAACGTTTTGTTATTGAGGTCGACTCGCCCGAGCTTGGAAAGCCAGTCGCTGGGCGACTCCCATGAGTGCTCTTTACTTTATCGTTTTCCCTTGCGCGAACGAGGTCGGGTAGCCGAGTCCCCGAGTGTGGTACTTGGTGGTTCTAGTCGCGGCTCTAGGGTGGGTGAGGACTGGCGCGTCAGAGCGAGCGCATCACTCCTGCCTGGCCCGTTGGGTCAGTCGCATGGCGAGTCTTGGGCATGCTCTCGTACTTGGTGTTTTTCCCTAGTCGCTCGCGCTGAACTGGTCATCAGCCCCGAGCGTGGTACTTGGCCATTTGAGTCGTTGTGTCGAGGGCATGGAGGATCATGGTCGCTGTGAGGAGCGAAGGCAGTTGTCTTGGCTCGTTAAGCCAGTCGAGCTAGGCGACTCCAATGGGGCTCCGGGTAGGCGTTTTTCCTGGACGTTACGAGTCCTGGGGTAACCCAGTGCCCTCGTAGCGCACTACTTGGCCGTGCCGAGTGTTGTCCCAGAGGTTGACTCCTGCAGTTAGCTTGGTGTTGTTACTACGAGTGCGAGTGGCACAAGACACGGAGACTAGACGCAATTTGCGGTAACCAATATTTTTTATTTCATAGCGACTGGAGGATACATATGTGGAGTTCTAGGAGTAGAACTTCCGTAGGAGGTTTACATTCCATGGTCGCTTGACGTCGAGTTTGCCGTCCCCGCAAACGTCGATGAGGTAGTAGGCATCGTTGCCGAGTACTCGCCCGATGGTGAATGGTCCCTCCCATGGGGGGAGAGAGCTTGTGCATGCCCTTCTTGTCCTGGATGAGGCGCAGCACCAGGTCGCCTTCTTGGAAGGTGCGAGTTTTCACCCGCCGTCTGCGGTAGCGGCGGAGTCCTTGCTGGTAAATGGCAGTGCGTGAGCGAGCCAGGTCGCGTGCCTCGTCGAGTTGATCGACTCCATCCTGACGTGCGAGTTCCTTCGCAGCCTCCGTGTAGTGGAAGACCCTTGGCGAGTCGTGCTCGAGGTCGGTGGGCATGACTGCCTCGGCGCCATACACCATGAAGAAGGGGGTGAACCCTGTCGACCTGTTGACCGAGGTGCGGATACCCCAGACGACGGAGGGTAGCTCCTCAACCCAGCACCGGCGGTGCGCTCGAGTGGTACTTGGAGCCGCGGCTTCAGGCCGTGGACGATGCTCTGGTTGGCCCGTTCCGCCTGGCCGTTGGACTCCGGGTGGGCGACTGACGCGAGGTCGAGTCGGATGTGATGTTCCTCGCAGAACCTGGCCGTTGTCCGTGATGATGCTGTTTGGGAACCTGTAGCGATATATGAGCTCACATAGGAATTTTGTGGCGGTCTTCCCGTCGCATTTCCGGACTGGCTTGGCCTCCACCCACTTGGTGAATTTGTCGACCGTGACCAGGAGGTGGGTGAAGCCGGAGGGGGCCTACCATGTCCATGCCCCATACGGCGAATGGCCAAGTGATGGGGATGGTCTTGAGCGCTGAGCTCGGCACGTGTGTCTGGGTGGCGTACTTCTGGCACCCGGCGCACCGCTGGACAATGTCGACGGCATCGTCATGCGCGGTGGGCCAGTAAAAGCCGTGTCGCATAGCCTTTGCAACCAGAGAGCGGGCTCCGGCTTGGTGGCCGCAGTCGCCGGAGTGGATGTCGTGGAGGATCTTACGTCCTTCGGCGGGTTGGACGCAGCGTTGGAACACGCCGGTCACGCTGCGCTTGTGGAGCTCGCCGTCGATGATGACGAAGGATTTGCAGCGTCGCGTTATCATCCGGGCGTCTGTTTTGTTTGCCGGCAAGGTGCATCCCTCCAGGTAGGCCATGTATGGCCTAGTCCAGTCTTCTCGCTCGGCGATGAGTGCGACCAAGGCTGCCTCTGGTTGCAGTGGGACTCCGATGTCGATCTCCCTTGGGGTAGAGACGGACGGCTTAGTGATCGTGTCGAGGAAGACGCCGGCGGGTGGTGCGAGTCGAGCCGACTCGATGCGAGAGAGTGCGTTGGCCTCCTCGTTCTTTTGCCTGTCGATCCACTCGATGGAGTAGCCTGCAAAGTGTCCGCCCAGCTTGTCCACTGCTTGGCGGTACGCCGCCATGGTGGGAGGGACAGCGTCGCAGGTCCCAGCGCCTTGCCCAGCGACGAGGTCGGAGTCTCCGTAGCAGCATAGGCGGTTGACGTTCATCTCCTTGGAAGCTCGCATGTCGTGGAGTAGTGCCTCGTACTCGGCCATGTTGTTGGTGCAGGGGGTGAAGTCGAGGCAGAGGACGTAGCGGAGCTTGTCGCCCTTCGGGGAAGTCAACACGATCCCTTCTCCTGCGCCGTCTGCGTTCTTGGAGCCGTCGAAGTGCAGGCTCCAGTAGTGGAGGTACGGCAGCTTTTCCGGCTGCTGGGCCTCTTCCCAGTCGGCGATGAAGTCCGCGAGAGCCTGCGACTTGATCGCTTTCCGTGGCTCATACTTGATGTTGTGGACGACGATTTCGACGGCCCACTTGGCGACTCTCCCGGTCGCCTCACGGTTGCGGATGATGTCCTGCAACGGTGCTGAGGAGACGACCGTGATCGGGTGCTCCTGGAAGTAGTGCGGCAGTCTCCGTTGTGCTCTAGAGACTGCGTACACCAGTTTCTGGTATTGCGGGTACCGCTGGCGTGACTCGGTGAGGACCTCGCTAATGTAGTACACCGGTCGTTGTACCGGGCGCTCCTTTCCTTCCTCTGGCCGCTCGACGACCATGATGGCGCTGACGATGCGCTCGGAAGCCGCGACGTAGACTAGCATGGGTTCTTTGTCGACGGGGGCGGCGAGTAGCGGTGCTGCGAGTAGCACCTTCTTGAGGTTGCAGAGTGCGTTGTCCGCCTCCTTGTCCCACTGGAAGGTGCGGTTCTTCCTCATCAGGCGGTATAGGGGCATCGCCTTTTCGCCCAATCGAGGGGTGAAGCGGCTGAGAGCCGCGACTCGCCCGGCCAGCTTCTGGACGTCGCGCAGGCACTCGGGTTTGCCGAGTCAAGCGAATGTGTCGATCTTGGTGGGGTTTGCCTCGATCCCACGCTTGGAGACGACGTACCCCAGTAGTTGCCCTGCTGGTACACCGAAGGTGCATTTGCCTGGGTTTAGCTTTATCTTGTATTTCGGCAGGTTGGTGAATGTTTCCGCCAGGTCGGCGAGTAGATCGCCCTGGCGAGCGGATTTCACTACCACGTCGTCGATGTAGACGTGGATATTGCGGCCAATTTGGCTCGCAAGGCATTCCTGCATGCACCGCTGGTAGGTCGCCCCGGCGTTCTTGAGGCCGAAGGTCATGGCGGTGTAGCAGAAGGCTCCGAATGGTGTGATGAACGCCGTCTTTTCCTCGTCCTCGACAGCCATTTTGATCTGGTTGTACCCAGAGTAGGCGTCGAGGAAACACAGCGACTCCGAACCCGCGGTGGAATCGATTATTTGGTCGATCCGCGGGAGGACGAATTGCTCCTTCGGGCAGGCGCTGTTTAAGTTTGTGTAGTCGATACACATCCTCCAGGTCCCATTTTTCTTCTCGACCAGGACTGGGTTTGCCAGCCACTTGGAGTATTTTATTGGCCGGAGGAAGCCTGCAGCGAGTATACGCTGCACCTCCTCGGCGATGGCTCGACAGCGCTCTTCATTGAAGGGCCGCAGTGACTGCTTGACAGGTCGCACTTTGGGGCCGGCATTGAGTTTGTGCTCAGCGAGTTCCCTAGCGACACCAGGCATGTCAGAGGGCTTCCATGCGAAGATGTCCATGTTCTCACGGAGGAACTCGATGAGCGCGCCTTCCTATGCTAGGCTCATGCCCGTCCCGATCGTCACCGTCTGGCTGGAGTCGCCTGGGACCAGCTCGACGGTGCGGGTGTGCATTGTCGCCTCGAAGGCTGAGGTGTTGACGCCCTCCGAATTGGGCTTCATTAGTATGGTGGGGTCGTCGTTGTTGACCCCGCTCGCGTATTTGGCGAGCTCGTCGGCGTGGTTGGTCTCTGCCGCGATGACGGCGTCGGAGAGTTCGGCCCCTTTGGCCTCGCACTCGGTGGCCATGTCGGGGTCGCCGTTGATGGTGATGACGCCGCGCGGCCCAGGGAGCTTCATCGTGTTGTACGCGTAGTGGGGCGCTGCCATGAACTTGGCGAACGCCCGGCGCCCCAGGACGCAGTGGTAGGGGTTGTCGAAGGGTACCAGCTCGAAGACGATCCGCTCGGTGCGGAAGTTTGCTGGTGTGCCGAAGGTGACTGGCAGCGTGACCTTGCCGATCGGGTACGCCTTCTGACCGGGGACGATGTCGTGGAACGTGGTGTTGTTCGTTTCAACCATCGACTGCGGGAGCCGTAGTCGCCTGAAGGTGTCCAAGTACAGGATGTTGATGGAGCTGCCGCCATCCATCAATGTCTGGGGGAGCCAGTAGTCTCCCACCTTGGGCTTGACCACTAGGGCGACTCGGCCTGGGTACTCGATGCGTGGCGAGTGGTCCTGGCGGCTCCAGGTGATGGGCTGCTCCGACCAGTTGAGGAACTGGGGAACTTCCACCTGGGCCACCGCGTTGACGGCGAAGGCGCGGGCGATGACCTTCTTCTCGCGCTTCGTGTTGAAGCCTGTGAAGGTGTGAAGCGAGCCAGCCACACTGCCGAATTTTCTGCCGTTTGGCGGGTTGTTGTCGGGGTCCTCCGGCGCTCGCCGTTCCTTCTCAATATCCTTGAGAGAGTGGCAGTCGGCGGTCGTGTGCGTGCCGGGCTTCCCTTCCCTGCTGTGAAACGCACATGGTTGGTTAAGGAGGGCCGCGGGGTCGAACCTTGGTTTCGCCTTGTAATTGCCGCCGTCGCGGCGTTGCCCTCCGTTCCGGCGGAAGTTCTTGGGCTCGTGCTGCGCGTGCCCAGCGTTGGCGACGAAGTCGACTCGCCCTCACTGCGGCGCTTGCTGGTGAGGCGAGTGTTGCTGTAGCGTAGGTCGGACCGTCGTCCGTTGTCGGTGCCGTTTGTGCAGCGTTGACCGCCCGACTCGTCGTCGGTTTCTTGGTTTGGGTCTTCCTCCGCGTATCTCTTGGCGATCTAGAGGAGATCCGGTATGTTGTCGAGTGTGCGGGAATGTCGTTTGAGCTTGGCGACCAGGGGCTCGTAGCGTCACGAGGTCTTGAAGCAGTGGATCACGGTGTCCGGGTGGATGCCGACCGCGTTGTACCATAGTTCTTGCCACCACTGGACCCAGCTGCGGGTCGACTCGCGGGGTCCCTGGATGCATCGTTCCAGGTCTTCGATGGTGGTGGCGTGGGTGTAGGAGCACTCGAAGTGCCTGACGAAGGCATCGCGCATATCTTCCCAGGAGTCGATGCTATCCAGGGGAAGAGTGTTGATCCACTGCTTGCACGTTCCCTCCATCATCAGGGGGAGGTAACGGGTGGCTAGCAGGTCGGTGTGACCAGCGATCCCCATCGCCATGAGGTCGGTGTCCAGCCACACGGAGGGGTCGTACGAAGGGTCGTACTTCTCTATTTCCTTCGGCGCTTTGAAGTTCGCCGGGTATTTTTCTCCTCGGATCATCGGTTCGAAGCACCGGGGCCCGAGTCGGCTTAGCGACCCCATCGGCTCGCCGTCGCGGCGATTGGTTAGGGTGTGTCGCAGGTCATCGGGCTGGCGTGCGCACCAGCTTTGGTTGTTGATGATGTGGGTGCGGGCGTCGACGGGCTGACCGTTGGCGGAGACAAAGTTGGTCGCTGGCCTGGGGTCGTTGGTGGAGAGTGCCGCGTTCGCGGGTCGGTGTTGGAGCTGCAGTGGTTCGGGTGGTGGGCAATTGAGGGTGTTTGCTGCCAATGGGCGGCCGCTTGAGGCCGCTCCGCTGCCCCAAGAACGCGAGTACATCCGACCCTGCGAGTCAGCGCCTGCGTTTTGCTGCTCGGCCGCCTTTGCGAGCAGGGCCCTGGCGTACTGGATCTGTAGGGCGCCGTCACCGGTGGCCGTGATGTTGTTGGCCGCTGCTCGGCCCGCCACGAGGTTGTCCATCGGGGTGGAGAACAGTGGTAGGCCGTTCGCGTCTCGCTCCCGCGAGGAGGCCACGATCCGCGGCTGGTCCCTGGGGGGTGCGCGGTTGGGTGGAGGTGGGGCGCCCTTCGCCGTCGACCCTGGCAGGGGTCGAGCGCTTCCTCCGGGTGGCGCGTTCTCGCAGATCGCGTGCTCGGCCACGCGAGCCGGGTCGTTCTCGTCATCGAAGTTCAGGGCGCGCCCCTGGACGGTGGGGTTCAGGTGCGACCTGATTCGCTGCTGGTGGTAGCGTGACAGCTCCTGCGCCGTCACCTGCTCGAGGCGAAATTTTTCGCGCTCGGCCTGCTCCTTGCGTACTGCCTCCGCCAGCTTCAGGCGGAGTTCCTCGACCTCCGTTGCCGTGGCGTTAAGAGGGATCGGGGTGGAGAAGGGATCCTCCGGCGGATCGGTGCCGGTCGCCATGTAGGTCGCGGCGTGGCGACCGGTCCCGTCGCGGAGATCGGCGGAGTTTTCTGATCCGGAGTCAAAGTCGAAGATCCTAAGGATGGAGGGATCCTCGAAGTCTCCCACATTGGAGACCTGGGTGATGGAACCCGCGGGTGAAGCCGCGGTGATGGATCCGGCGAGCGACGCCAGAGTCGCCGAGTCGGCGTCGTCGTTGAGGGCCGCGTCTTCCGCGGCCGCGGTGTTTTCGGCCACGTCGCTGTGGGCCGAGTTGTACTCGGAGGCGAGGCGATGGATCGTGCGGACCTGGCTCTCGGAGAGCCGGTCGCGTGGCGGAAACTCACGGATGCGAGCCGAGTCCTCCGAGACGATGACGTCAGTGAGGCCGACGAAGAGGCTGATCGTGCCGACTGGCAAGATCATGATGTGCGTGACGGGTCGCGCCGCCGGGACGTAGATGCTCGGCAAGATCTGGAGCATCTCGCCGATCGCTATCATGCGGCCGGTGGTGACCGACTCGTTGATGGGCAGATTGGATCTCGCCGCAGAACACCGGCCAGACCGTCCAGGCCCCACGGTGGGCGCCACTGTCGTGGGAATGACCACGGCAGATGTTGCAATCGGCAGCGAGTAGTAGAACGAAGGGCAAGGGAGACCAGCCATCTGCGGTGCAAGATGAGGGCGGAGACACAGGGTTTTACCCAGGTTCAGCCCCCCGGAGGGTAAAGACCTACTCCTGCTAGATTGTATTATGATGGAGGTACAATGGGGCGAGCTCGATGGCTAGGCAGCGAGTCGCTTGGGTGGATGATGGAACATACGTTTACACGCCCTGTAGGGAGGTTTATATAGACTCAC
Source organism: Avena sativa (assembly GCA_916181665.1). Lineage (NCBI taxonomy): Eukaryota > Viridiplantae > Streptophyta > Magnoliopsida > Poales > Poaceae > Avena > Avena sativa. The sequence goes on along the minus strand of OV702294.1, from coordinate 267,317,727 downwards.
CCTCCCCTAGGGTTTACATATCTCAACCGAATCAGTTAAGGTTTCGGTACTCATTTAACCTAATCCGACTGGGCCTATCTACTCTCCTGGGCCTTCAACTTCCAGTCGCCGTCTCGCAGGCCCACTCGCCAGTTCCTGGGCCAGTCGGAAACGTCCTGCTGGGTATACCCCGGTAGGCATATCCCCATCACCTCCAACTAACCGCTCCACCATTCATGAGAAATACGTATCCGGATTGAGGCTTAGAGTCATCCGGATCGGGATCAAAGCTAGCATTGACATAACACTTAGCGACGAGCTCTTCTTCACCTCCGTACGCAAGAAACATATCCTTAGTTCTTCGCAAGTACTTAAGGATATTATTGACCGCTATCTAGTGTTCCAATCCTGGATCAGATTGGTATCTACTAGTCAAAATAATAGCATGTTCCACATCCGGTCTTGTACATAGCATGGCGTACATTATAGAGCCTATGGCTGAAGCATAGTGGACTTTGTCCATTATCTCTCTTTCTTCCATCGTAGCCGGACTTTGAGTCTTACTCAATGTCTTTCCTTGCAACATAGGTAAGAACCCCTTCTTACTTCCGTCCATTTTAAACATCTTTAAAATCTTATCAAGGTATATACTTTGCAATAGCCCTATTAGGCGCCTAGATCTATCCCTATATATCTTTATGCCTAATATGTATGACGCTTCACCTAGGTCCTGATGTCTACGCACTTCTATTCTTGTAGACAATTGTTGGGCCTCCAAGTGCAGAGGTTTGTAGAACAGCAGCAAGTTTCCCTTAAGTGGATTACCCAAGGTTTATCGAACTTAGGGAGGAAGTGTTTAATGGTATTTCCTATCAAGCAACCCTACAATCAAGATACAAGAAGTCTCTTGTGTCCCCAACACACCCAATACACTTTTCAGGTGTATAGGTGGAATAGTTCGGCAAAGAGATAGTGAAATACAAGTGGTAACGGTGCCAGAAAATAGCTTCTGACTTGTTGTTGACGTGGCGTAAAGTGTCTGAGTGAGGTAAAGACTAAAGCAAGCAAACATGCAATAGATCTAGATGTAAACGGTGATTCAATGTTTAGAAACAAGGCCTAGGGATCATACTTTCAATAGTGAACACTCTCTCATATACATATCCTCTCTCCATGATACTACTCTTAACTACTCTCCGGTTGGACACTCTAATCCATGGTAGGGCTATAACATCACTCCTCAAAGTCCGCCTTCCCCAATCTAAATAACCCCACACTGCCACCTTGAGCGCTAGATGGTTCCAACAAACACCACAATTTCATAGAGATATCCAACTCCAATTATAACTCATAACAAATATTCAATCTAGCCAAAGTGCCACACACGGTATGCCTGTTGTCACTTTCACACACGTGGGGAAACGCATAGATCTATTAAAGCACAAAGAGTATTTATGTAGACTCAAGCCTAGGTGCTACCATGGCGTGCACGGTGTCACTTTCACACACATGGGGAGAGCAGAGATCTAATGAAGCACTTGAGTAGCAAGGTAGATCTACTTGATTACAAAGCTCATGACCACAAGATCATGCATAGAGAGAGATGAACACATAGATACCGGTAGAGCCCTTATCCTCGAAGGAGAAATACTCCCTCCTCATCATGGGAATCAGCAATGGTGATGGAGATGGTGGTGGAGATCGATGGAGATGGCTTCGGGGGCACTTCCCCGTCACGGCAAGGTGCCGGAACAGATACTTTCTATCCCCCGAATCTCCCCTTCAGTGGAGGCAGTGCAGCAGAGGTATTCGTGGATTTCTTCTGGATTGCCCTAGGGTTTTTAGGTCGGAGGCTTCTTATAGGCACCAGACTCGAGGTCATTGGGGGTACAGGGGCCCACACCCCCTGTGGGCGCCTCCAGGGCATGCCCGCGCCTAGGGGGGTGCGGCCACCCCATGGCCCCCCTCCGGCGCTGCTTCGTGGTTCCGTGTTGCTCCGGGAAAAATAATGACTTTGGCTTTTGTCCCGTCCAATTCTGAGAATATTGATTTTCTGCCTTTCTAGAACCAAAAACGGAAGAAAACAGGCAACTGGTACGTGGCAACTTGTTAATAGGTTAGTTCTAGAAAAGATGTAAAAACACCTCAAAGTGTAGGAAAAGCAAAGCAAAGTAGATACAAAACAAGCATGGAGTATCAAAAATTATAGATACGTTTCCTACGTATCAAGCATCCCCAATCTTAACTCCTGCTCCTCCTCGAGTAGGTAAGTGATAAAAATAATAATTTTTGAGGTGACATGCACCATCAAAACCAAGATAAAACCATTTGCAAGCATTGAAAGCTGGGATCAAAGAACTCTAAACATGTGCATGAAAGATGGAGTTCTAACAATAGGACATAGTAACTATGCATGCAACAAGAAAGGCTACAAACAAAGATCATGAATAACATGCATTGGAAAACGTTTGCTTGTTTCACATACAGAAAACATAGCATAGTGGCAACCATCTTGTCCCTCATAGAGTAGCAAGTAGATGCATAGGACACCGTCAAAGTTCACAAGAGTGACTAGAAACAAATAGCACAAGAACAAGTAGTATCACAATATGCATCAATCAATAAGCTTTGGAACACTGCACATAGAATGACAATTATGCTCTCTTAATGGTGCCTAAAAGTAGAAGGTGGAGACCCAATAATGGTGGAAGAAAGGCCTTTTTATAAAGGAAGCAGGGATTTCAAGTTTCAAAAAGAGCTTCCAAAATATGGTACTTGTTAGCTTACAGCCCTCATTGCCCCTATCATAAGCATCTTGAAGTGATTATGGTTAAAGTGAACAAAGATGGTGTAGGGTTCGCAGCATAGAAAACAAAAAATTTCCTACGATGTGAACTATGTACCAAGATCTATCTACTAGATACAAACAACGAGCGGATGTATATCCGTAGAGAACATAGCCTTGAAGACCGACAAAGATTAACGAGTTTGACTCCTGGTTGATGTAGACGATCTCTTGCCCATCTCAAGATCGAGAGGAAGTCCTAGCACCGCAAATCAGCAGCGCATCCGTGCTCGCACACACGTCCGATGCACCGAGAATCCTCCGCCTCCTCGCTCCAGCGATGCAGCGGAAGCACAACTCTTTCTTGCCGAATAGCCACCGAGAACATGTATCTCGCTAGTCCGAGACCATGGGGGATAAATTCTAGAGGGGGAGAGAGATCATTCACGAGGAAAGTGTGAGTGAGAAGTGAGAGGAGGGGTTCCTTATATAGGGGAGGGGGGCATGGCTGCCGGCCATGGAGGGAGCCCCCACCTCTCCCTCATTCATGTGGGTGGACACTCCACTCACAAAATGGCCCTTCAATTTTCTCCACTCAGAAATCCACTCAAATTCCCATTAAATTTCCACCAAATTTAATGCAAACTCTCATTAGATAAAATTATTTTATTTATTCAGAATTTTTTCAATTACTTTATTGAAAAACATTCACATGTAACCCCTTGCTAGAATTCTATTTCACATGCATAACCTCTTTATGCAATTTCACCCAAAAACATCTTTCGGTATCTAGTGAAATAAATTCCTGCGCTTGTTTATTCTTTCGGCATGAAACTTTTGCTCCAATTGGATGTCGGTGTCCCTTAAGTGTGTCACCCTACGGTTCGTGAATAATTCGGACATGATCGAGACCCCTCTCAGATCAATAATCAAAAGCGGGATCTGGAGACCCATACTGACTCCCACACATTCAACGACGACTTTCTTGTGATCGTCGGAACCTTTTATGCTAGTATCTTAATCCCTTTGTTTCGCCATATATTACATGTCCGATCTTCGATCATTGGTATCTCCATACCTAGTTTGATCTCGTTACTGACATGCACTCTTTTCTTGTTCCCGTGATATAACATTCTAGTGATCAAATCACTTGCTTGCAAGCTAACCAATGTGATATCACCGAGAGGGCCCAGAGTATATCTATCCGTCATTGGGATAAAAAAATTCCACTCTCGATCCATGGGCCTCAACATAACACTTTATTAGTCCTGAACCCATCTTTATAATCACCCTGTTACGGTGTGATGTTTGATGTTATGAAGAAACTCTTCCGGTGTTAGTGATTGACATGATCTCATGGTCTAAGGATTAGGATCACTTCGTAAGTTGTTATAGCAATATAAACTCAATGAATTTGATCGTAATGCTATACTTTGGATGAATGTTCATCACATCATTACACTAATGTTGTGATCCCGTTATTAACAACATCCAATGTCTATGATCAGGAAACCTTGATCATCTTGTTAATCAACGAGCTAGTTTATGAGAGAGGCATAACTAGGAACTTTCTGTTTGTTTATTAAACACACATGTATTAATGTTTTCGTATTAATACAATTATAGCATGCAAAATAAACATCTATCATATACTTGGAATACACATAATAAACACTTTATTATTGCCTCTCAGGGCATATTCCCTTCAGATGGAGTATATGCTTCACGATGTATAAGTTGGCAATCTCAAGTCCCTTGAATACGAGGGCCACACCTCATGCTACTCAACTTCAGTCACCTGTAAGTTCTTGTCATTGTAAGTATTTGCATATCATTGAGAACCGCCAACGGGGTACCCCTTGCACATGGTACAGGAGCTATCCCATAACCAAAATGACAAGGCAAGCAGACAATGAGCATCTCAGCAATCTTCTTATTTCCCACGGGAATATGGTCCTTTTTTCTCTCTTTCCTATTTTCTCAATGTGTCTCTTTTTTTATAAGAAGAATGCTTCATAGATGTCACTATGGTGATGCTGCAAGTTTCCGCCATGATTAGGCATGGCTTAGGCTAGCGGCCCAGGCGTTTCTCTAACACAGGATACAAACTCCATGGACTTACAAGTTCCCTCTTTATTTCACACCGGTGACATCCATAGACAAAAGAGCATGATATCAACTGAGTACAAAGTACAAGTGCAATGTTGAAAACGTTCCCCGTGACAACACGGTTCTTCTAATTCCAACGTATAAGTGCAAGCATATACAACATAGATGACACACTGGTTCAAGTTTATTAGGGGCAAGGAATATAAAGTGTGACATCAAGTTTGTGAGGGCTTTAATCACTAAGTTTTCACATAACAGAATAGTTTTTAATTGGAAGATAGCTGAAAACAAGAATATACTTGGAATGGTGTAGCACACCATGCATAGGAGTTTGTAGTGGACACTTTGGAATAACTTGGTTTCTTGGGAGTTGGAAGCATGAGTAGAGCTTACTCATACAAGTGGAGGCTAGCAAAAGACTAGGAGCAACCAACTAAGAGAGCATAATGGCCATAATCATGTAGTGCAACAAAACATTACTAATCAAAGCATAGAGTGGTACTACAAGTCAAGGACTAAATGATCATAGAGGCTAATGGTGACTTGTCATAGTCATAACATGGTGTGAGCATGTGCCAAGTCAACCCAAACGAAGCATCAGAGGAGAATACCATAATACTATGCTTTTTGCATGCTAAAACAACGCATAATTTCTTCAAGGCACACTAAGCAATCCCAATTGTTTGGAACAAGACATGCTACAGCAATAATCACTAAGAATAAGGTCAAAAAAACACCTAGCATGTCATGCTAAAGTCTAAGTCATAGTCAATGCAAGCTCCTCTTGCACTTACAAGCAAGAACTTACTACTCTTTTTCCAACACCAATCAACCTATTTGAAACAACTCACAAAGATAATAATCAATAAATACCAGTGAGCTTGTCTCGCAAATCCACAAAGAAGAACTAAAAAGTTCTAAGCTGAAAGCACAAGAAAATTAAGGCTAAACACAGTGCTAGCAAAAGAGAACACTCACAAAACAATAAGAGTGAAAACTAGAGTGTTCTAGGCAATGAAAACAGAATGTGTCTCTCTTCAAAAGAAGTGTGTTGTAACAAACCAACTTAATCAAGCAAACGAAAACCAAAAACGAAAACTAAGACGCTCCAAGAACAACACAACAATGCATGAAACAATAAAAACGAAGTGTCTAGACAGACCCGAGATTTTTGTTGATGAAGAAGGGGATGCCTTGGGCATCCCAAAGCTTTGACGCTTGTACCTCTTGAATATTTATTGGGGTGACATGGGGTGGCATCCCCAATATTGAGTTTTTGTCCATTATTCATCTCATTACATCATTCTCTCTCTACACCTGTAAATTTTCCTTCATACAAAACCTCACACAATCTTCATTAGCAACATTAGTGTATTCAAAAGATATTAGACCTCTGGCAAAGCTCCAAAACAGAAAAACTTTCACTAAAAACACAATATATTGTAGCAATTCCTTCAAAAAGCTCAATTCCCCAAAAGAGAACTCAAAAGGAATCAATACGAAGCAAATGCAAATAATGGCAGAAATCTGTCAAACAGACCAGCAGGTAGAAACCGATTTTTTAAAAAATCTTATGTTGCTCAAATCAAAAAGTGTTGAGCTAACGAAAGTTATCTAACATACTGGGGTATTTATTCGCAACTTTTGGGCTCAATACGAGTTACAAAGACTCCTCATGAATTTTTATGGTGGAGGACAGAAATGTGTTTCGGGACAGCAACTCCCCAAATCTTACTTCCCTCTCATTAGAAGTCATTCTTGGCACAAAAAGCAAAAAAAAAGGATAAGGAGTAGGGGTGTACCCAAGTTAAGCCAGGAGGGGTCATAGGACACTGGTACCAACTTGATTCCCTTTATATGTTTAATCAATTTATAGTGTGTGACACCCCCAAATGTTAGTTAAAATTATGTGACACTCATAAAGTGACACCGGGTTAATTTTGCTCTAGGTCCGCCCTTGATAAGGAGAGGTCATTACTGAAGTAATAACTTCCAAGACTCAAGAAAACTCTTGGGTTATCTCCCAACAAGTATTTTTCTTTAACGCCTTTAAGTTAGGCTTGATAGTTTGAGAAGATGCTCACATAAAAAATATGAATTGAAGTCAAAGAGAGCATCAAGAAGAAAATTCAAAACAAATTTAAGTCTAACCCACTTCCTATGCATAGGAATTTTGTAAAGTAACAAGTCATGAAAACACAAAGCAACAAGCATAGGAAATCAAAACAAGTGCAACTTCAAAACTTTCAACATAAAGAGGGGAAACTTAATATTATTGAGATGCATAAAACCATGTTTCCCTATCTCATAATAAATTTTAGTAGCATCATGAATAAAATTAACAATATAACTCTCACATAAAAAAATCTTATCATGAGCCACACGCATAGAATAATTATTACTCTCCACATAAGCATAGTCATTCTTATTAATTATAGTGGGAGAAAATTAAACAAAATAGATATCACTATTATTCTCATCACCATAATCATCAAATATAGGAGGCATATTGTAATCACAATCAATTATCTCCTTAATAGTAGGTGGACTAAAAATATCATACTCATCATTGTAATCATCATAAATTGGAGGTTTGGTATCATCATAAGTAATAGAATAACTATCTTCCAAAGCTGGGGGACTAAAAAGATCATTTTCATAAAAGGTAGCTTCCACAATCTTAGACTTTTCCATAGCATTAGCAACAATGGTGTCCAAATAATTCATACTAATAACATTGCTATTAGCATGCAAAAAAAGATCCATAGGTTTTTTAATTTTCTCTTCAACCACTTCATGTCGTATCTCAAAATAAACACTATAAAGCTCTCTAATTTTGTTGTTGTTTTCCATTAAGCCTAACTAGTGAAAACAAGTAATAAAAAGACAAATCTACAGAATCTAAAGGAAATAACTTCGAGCACTCACACCAGGGGATGTGAGTACCTTTTACCTTACCTCCCCGTCAACGGCGCTAGAAAAGATCTTGATGGCGTGGAGGGAAAGTAAAAGCCCAAAACCTCCCCGGCAACGGCGGCAGAAAAGAGCTTGATGTCTACGCACTTCTATTCTTGTAGACATTTGTTGGGCCTCCAATTGCAGAGGTTTGTAGAACAACAGCAAGTTTCCCTTAAGTGGATTACCCAAGGTTTATCGAACTCAGGGAGGAAGTGGTCAAAGGTATTTCCTCTCAAGCAACCCTACAATCAAGATACAAGAAGTCTCTTGTGTCCCCAACACACCCAATACACTTGTCAGGTGTATAGGTGCACTAGTTCGGCGAACAGATAGTGAAATACAAGTGGTAACGGTGCTAGAAAATAGCTTCTGACTTGTTGTTGACGTGGGGTAAAGTGTGTGAGTGAGGTAAAGACTAAATCAAGCAAACATGCAACAGATCTAGATGCAAACGGTGCTTCATTGTTTAGAAACAAGGCCTAGGGATCATAATTTCACTAGTGAACACTCTCTCATATAAATATCCTCTCTTCATGATACTACTCTCTAGTTGGACACTCTAATCCATGGTAGGGATATAACAACACTCCTCAAAGTCCACCTTCCCCAATCTAGATAACCCCACACTGTCACCTTGAGCGCTAGATGGTTCCAACAAATACCACAATTTCATAGAGACATCCAAATCCAAATATAACTCATAATAAATATTCAATCTAGCCAAAGTGCCACAAACAGTATGCCCGCTGTCACTTTCACACACGTGGGGAAAAGCATAGGTCTATTAAAGCACAAAGATTATTTATGTAGACTCAAGCCTAAGTGCCACCATGGCGTGCACGATGTCACTTTCAGACACATGGGGAGAGCAGAGATCTAATGAAGCACTTGAGTAGCAAGGTATATCTACTTGATTACAAAGCTCATGACCACAAGATCATGCATAGTGAGAGAGATGAACACATAGCTACCGGTATATCCCTTAGCCTCGAAGGAGAACTAGTCCCTCCTCATCATGGGAATCAGCAACGGTGATGGATATGGTGGTGGAGATCGATGGAGATGGCTCCAGGGGCACTTCCCAATCTCGGAAGGGTGCCGGAACAAAGACTTTCTGTCCCCCGAATCTCTCCTTTTGTGGCAGCGGCGAAGCAGAGGTTTTCGTGGATTTCTTTTGGATTGCCCTAGGGTTTTTTGGTCGGAGGCTTCTTATAGGCGCAAGAGTCAAGGTCGGTGGGGGTCCAGGGGGCCCACACCCCCTGTGGGCGCCTCTAGGGCTTGCCCGAGCCTAGGGGTGTGTGGCCACCCTGTGGCCCCCCTCCAGCTCTGCTTCGTGGTTTCGTGTCGCTCCGGGAAAAATAATGACTTTGGCTTTTGTTCCGTCCAATTTCGAGAATATTGATTTTCTACCTTTATAGAAACAAAAACAGAAGAAAACAGGAAACTAGCACTGTGGCAACTTGTTAATAGGTTAGTTCCAAAAAAGATATAAAAACACCTCAAAGTGTAGACAAAGCAAAGCAAAGTAGATACAATACAAGCATGGGGCATCAAAATTATAGTTACATTTCCGATGTATCAGGTCCTTCTTTGAAAATTTGCTGTTTAGATAAATTTTAACACTATTTAAAATATCTATATCATTTCCCATAAATAATATTTCATCCACATATAATATCAGAAATGACACATTGCTCCCACTCACTTTCTTGTAAATACAAGCCTCTCCATAAGTTTGGACAAATACAAACTATTTGATCACCTCATGAAAGCAGAGATTCCAACTCCAGGATGCTTGCTTTAGTCCATAGATGGATAGCTGAAGCTTGCATACCTTGTCAGCATCCGTAGGATCGACAAAACCCTTTGGTTGTATCATATACAACTCTTCTTCAATGTTGCCATTGAGGAACGCAGTTTTGACATGCATCTGCCATATCTCATAGTCGAAATATGCAGCAATTGCTAACATAATCATAACTGACTTTAGCATCTCTACGGGAGAGAATGTCTCATCGTAGTCAACCCCTTGAATTTTTCGAAACCCCTTTGCGACAAGTCAAGCTTTATAGACGATTACATTACCATCAGCATCAGTTTTCCTTTTGAAAATCCATTTATTCTCCACGGCCTTTCTGTCGTGAGGTAAGTCCACCAAGATCCAAACCTAGTTTTTGTACATGGATTCCATATCGGATTTCATGGCTTGTAACCATTTGTTGGAATCCGGGCTCATCATCGCTTCTTCATACGTCGTAGGGTCATTAATTTCATCGACCATGAAATTCATAACCGGATTTCCGTACAGCTCGGAAGCTGCACACGTCCTACTAGACCTGTGAGGTTTGGTAGTTCATTATCATTATCATTAGTTCATTATCATTATCATTATCATTATCATTATCTTTCGTAGCTTCATTATCATTATCATTAGTTCCCTCCTCATTTGGTGAAGCCAACTCCGGAACCACTTCCAGCCCTACATTACTCGCCATATTATGAAGAGAAGGTTCAACAACCTCTTCGTGTTCTACCTTCCGACTACACACACCTTTCGCGAGAAACTCTTTCTCTAGAAAGGATCCATTCTTGGCAACGAAAACCTTTCCCTCAGATCTATGATAGAAGGAATACCCAATAGTTTATTTAGGGTATCCTATGAAGACGCATTTTTCCGCTTTGGGTTCGAGTTTATCCGGTTGAAGTTTCTTCACATAAACATCGCATCCCCAAACTTTAAGAAATGATAGCTTAGGTTTGTTTCCAAACCACAATTCATACGGTGTCATTTCAACGGATTTAGATGGTGCCCGATTTAAAGTGAATGCAGCAGTTTCTAGTGCATAACCCCAAAATGACAGTGGCAAGTCCATCAAAGACATCATAGATTGAACCATATCTAGTAAAGTACGATTATGACATTCCGACACACCATTTCGCTGTGGTGTTCCGGCAGGTGTGAGTTGTGAAACTATTCCACACTCTTTCATATGTGTGCTAAACTCGTAACTTAGATACTCACCTCCACGGTCGGACCGTAGAAATTTGATCTTTCTATTACGATGATTTTCCACTTCACTCTGAAACTCCTTGAATTTCTCAAAGGTTTCAGACTTGTGTTTCATCAAGTAGATATAACCGTATCTACTCAAATCATACGTGAAAGTAACAAAATGACGATATCCACCTCGCGCCGACACACTCATTGGACCATACACATCAGAATGTATGATTTCCAATAAATATGTCGCCCGTTCCATTGAACCGAAAAATGGCGTTCTAGTCATCTTGCCCATAAGGCATGGCTCACATGTATCAAATGATTCAAAATCAAGTGATTCCAAAATTCCATCCGAATGGAGCTTCTTCATGCGTTTAATGCCAATATGACCTAAACGGCAGTGCCACATATATGCGGATATATCATCAGTAAGTTTAATCCTTTTAGCATCAACATTATTAATATGTGTTACACTATTATCGAGATCTAGTAGAAATAAACCATTCATCATTGGTGCATGACCATACAAGATTTCATTCATATAAATCGAATAACTATTGTTCTCGAATTTAAATAAATAACCACTACGCATCAAACATGATTCGGATACAATGTTCATGCTCAGTGCTGGCACCAGATAACAATTATTCAAGTTTATAACTAATCGCGATGGTAAGTGGAGACGTAGCGTTCCGACGACGATCACATCAACGCTTGATCCATTGCCGACATGCATCTTGACCTCACCCCTTGCTAGCGGTCGCTTGTTTCGCAGCCCCTGATTCGAGTTACAAATATTATCAAATGAACCGGTATCAAATACCCAGGTGCTACTGCGAGTACTAGTCAAGTACACATCTATAACATGTATATCATATATACCTTTATTTGCCTTGTTGGCCTTCTTATCTACCAAATACTTGGGGAAGTTGCGCTTCCAGTGGCCAGTCCCCTTGCAATAATAGCACTCGGTATCAGACTTAAGGCCAACTCGGGGTTTCTTTTCAGGCTCGGCAACCGGCTTGCCGCCCTTCTTTCCCTTTTGTTTACCCTTCTTGTCTTTCTTGAAACCAGTGGTCTTATTGATCATCAACACTTGATGTTCTTTCTTGATCTCCACTTCTGCAGTTTTAAGCATTGACAGACGCTCGGGGAGAGACTTCTTCATGCCTTGCATGTTATAGTTCATCACGAAGATCTTATAGCTAGGTGGTAGAGACCGGAGAACATGATGGATGCCTAAGTCAATGGGAATCGTTATTCCCAAGGACACAAGCTTATCAACGTACACCGACTTCTTGAGTACATGCTCACTTATGGAGCTATTCTCTTCCATCATGCATCAAAGAACTTTTCTGAAGCATTATAACTCTCTACAGCAGCATGGATGTCGAAAATCATTTTCAACTCACCCATTGTATCAAAAGAATTGTTGTTTTCGAAATGCTTTCGAAGTTCTGGCTCTAGCCCATACAATATGCCGCAATAAACTAAGTTGTGGTCCTCCTGATGAGTCTGATAGACATTCTTTTCCTTATCAGGGGCATCATCAAGTGGTGGGGGGCCCAACGGTGCTTCTAGCACATATTGCTTTTGTGCAGCAGTGAGGCAAGTCCTCAAATTCATGGCCCAGTCGGTAAAGTTGCAACTGTTCATTGCAAGTTTCTCTTTCTCCATGAACACATTGAAATTAAAAGCAGGTGGTGCCATCTACAATAGAATTTGTAAAGTTTAGACTATGTTTATGATAGATTGAGTTCAACTAATCCAAATTAAGAATGAACTCCCACTCAAAAACGACATCCCTCGTGCCTTTTTGGTGATTACATGAACCAAATCCACTACACCAAGTCCGATCATCACGTGAGTCGGTGTAGCTTCAAATGCGAGCATCAAATGGGCATCATATCTGTAATATGACGCATGCTTAACCTTTCGGTCCGTGTTCCGAGGCCATGTCTGTACATGCTAGGCTCGCCAAGTAATAACCTTAGTATTCGCGTGTGTAAACTGTCTTACACCCGAAATATGATTGTGGATCCAAGAACACCCGATCATCACGTGATGTTTGGGAGAGACGAAACATAATCGGTGCATACTTAAGGGAGAACATATTTTTATCTTGATATCTAAATGAGGGATCATCTTATTATGCTAGTAAAACTCCAAACAAGCATTATAAGATGCAACAAACATCACATGTTAATAAGTGAAATGATATGGTTCTTGCACTTGATCTCCATCATGTGCATCATGGTATGATCCTCATCATTCCTTTATGTGTAAGGCCAAGGTCTATGGAACTTACATGTTATGTGTGTTGTAAGAGTATCGACTTATACTTGCACTTACAACATCACCATATCATGACACTAGCCGTGCAACTAAACTAGACTCCTCTAATTTATCCATTGCAAGTTTTACGTGGCTTAGGGATTTCGAAGATAGAACCGTTCTTACCTAATAACATGAACCACAACGAGGATAACCAAATTATTGACAACTCGTTGTAAATTAGATATTGACTGTAGTAGGAGAGACAGACACCCTCTAGCCACTTATGCAAAACTAGTTGCATGTCAAGCGTGGAATAGGTCTCATGTGCGAGGACATGTAAAGTTTGTCCGGGCCGCTTCATCCCACTATGCCACCAATATCCAAAGTACAACAAAGAAGCAATAACATGATCATCATCGCCCACATATACATATGTGTACTACCGTGCAAAGCATCTACGCATAGATCCGTCTCTGATACCACTGTAGGGTTCGCAGCATAGAAATACCAAGGGGGTGCCCGCCAGCCATGTGGGCTGCCCCCTCCCCTCCTTCATTCATGTGGGTGGAAGCTCCACTCACAAAATGCCCCTTCAATTTTCTCCACTCAAAATCCCACTCAAATTCCCATTAAATTTCCACTAAATTTAATGCAAACTCTCATTAAATAAAACTCACTTTATTTATTCAGAATTTTGTCAATTACTTTAATGACAAACATTCACATATAACCCCTTGCTAGTATTTCATTTCACATGTAGAAATACTTTGTGCAATTTCACCTGAAACCAGTTTTGGTATCTAGTGAAATAAATTCCTGCACTTTTTTATTCTTTTCAACATGAACCTATTTGCTACAAATGTTGTCCGTGTCTCTTAAATGTGTCACCCTACGGTTCGCGATTAATGCGGACATGATCGAAACCCCTCTCAGATTAATAATCAGAAGCGGGACCTGGAGATCCATAAAGACTCACACACATTCAACGATGACTTTCTTGTGATCATGAGAACCTTTTATGCTAGTATCGTAATCCCTTTGTCTCGCGATATATTACATGTTTGAGATTCGATCATCGGTATCTCCATACCTAGTTTGATCTCGTTAATGACATGTACTATTTTCTCGTTCCCATGCTATAACATTCTAGTGATCAAATCACTTGCTCGCAAGCTAATCAATGTGATATCACCGAGAGGGCCCATATCATATCTATCTATCATCGGGATGAAAAAATTCCACTCTCGATCCATGGGCCTGTAAGGTTCCCAACCTTTAATAAGGTAGAGATCCCTGTGTTTACAATGCTAGTCCCTGGATCAATATCTAGCATCCATAGTTAAGATGTAATATCAAGAAACATAGGTCATAATACAGCTTTATAACCAGGAATAAAATATTTTATTACATCTTACATAGCTCATTTGGCTATCTCATTACAATGCAGCAGAATATAACAATAGCATGGGGTCCTTCATCTTCAAAGTGCCACGGGCAGACATGTTGGTTGTAGACTTGTAATCCTAATCATTAAACTTCACTAATATCAAACAAACCTGCAACATAACAAGTTATAGCCACAAGGGTCAATACATTTGAATTGTATTGGCAAGTGATACTATGGTAGTATAGTGGAGTCTATCATCTATATGCATTTGGCTAAGTGGAGCTTAGGCTTGCTTTGCTCAAAATAGTTTTTCCTTATCATTTGAAAACACTAAGTTTTTGCTTGACAAAATCTTTCCCAAGGAATCTCCCAATAGAAATTGGTGATCCTTCAACACTAGTTCAACCACAAGTTTTAAACTTATAAATTGGGATGAGGAGATTCTTGATAGCTTCCATGTCTTGATGCTCAAATTGTCCTTTGCCAGGGACATGGCTAAGTACTTAGATTTTACACTTTGCAGAGGTGGTGCACTTTCCCCACAAGACTTGGTTTCACCAAGACAAGATCTTTCAGAAGCCTTCTCTTAGACCAGAATGGACGCGTTCCAACCTATCATCCCCTACCACCAACTATCCATTTGGCTAAGTTATTGCAACGTATATGATCCAGGCAGAGCCCATAATGCCAAGTGGATGCACTTGAATCTTCTCAACATTTGACATCTCAAATCTCTTTGTTCCTGGGTGGCCATCCACAAGTGTGATACACCAGGGTAGTCCATTGAAATGGGCCCTGAGTAACCACTCAACACAAACCAATCCTTCCATTCCACCCAGGTGATTCATTCACTTACTTGTTTTATTAAACAAAACACAAGTCCTCAGACTTAGAAATTTTTCCATAGTATGAATATATATTCCACCCTTGTTTTCTATTAGCTAATCTAAGCATGATAGTAGTAGGAATCTTAACTTAGGAAAATTCTACTAAGGTTACATCTACTAGGATTTCCCATAGCATAGTTTATACTTAGCAAAATTCCGTGCAAGTCCTACTTAGAAATATCACTAATGCATAGTGAAAATAATGGGACAAAAGTATGAAGCATCACTTGCCTTGTTGGTAGAGAGTATAAGTTCACTCCTTGTTCTTGCAATATTCACACTTCAAATCTCTATAATTCAAGCAAACAAACAATATTTCAATCTACCATTCAAGCAATTCATCACATAAAATGACAGAAACAAAACAATGCATGCAAGCATGCTAAAGATTGTTTTATTTGTAAAAGTGGTTTCTAATGGGTCATAAACATTTGAAAACACCTAAGGGCCATTTTATAAAGTGGCAAAACCATTTGCAAAAGGTTTTACTTCATAAACCATTTTTAAACCAATTCATTATTTTATGTGGTGAAGAAATGCTTTTAATAAGGCAACATTCTATAGGTTTCACAAAATATGCTTTCAAACCATAAAACCTTGTGTTTAGGGTCAGAGAGTTTATTTCCAAAACATTTCTCAAAGGTTTTCTTCCAAAACCATTTCTAATAATTAAACTATATTTTTATTTGACTAGAAATGGTTTAAATCCAAGATTCATTCTTTTGCTTCACCAAATACGTTTTTGAAACCATAAAGTGAATACTATGGTCAGTAGGATCAAAACAAACCATTTGCCAAAGATTTTATCCCCAAAATTATTTTAGAACAATTTTTATATTCTAAACATGCATACACAAGTTTCTCAAAAACAAACAATTTAACATAAGCTTTTTACTAAACAAAGTGCATGGTTGGATAGGGCTTGTATTGCTGAATCCATTGATATAAAATTTGCAAAATTTGGACGTGTGGTTTGAAAGTTATGAATTTTGCAAGTTTACTAATTCAATAGATCAAATTCTGTTTTAATTCAACACACTCGCAACGCGTCGCTTTCTTATTGGTGCGTACCGTTTCGCGCGGACCGGTCACTGTGAGGCGTTAGATCTAAGTTGGATCGAGCGGCACAGATCTACCCATAACGGTTTAGTTAAGTCATCTATCGTATCCCTACGATCTGCATCTAACGACTGGAGACGATCTGACCATACTCTGGCGGCGCTCAGCGGCAGCGCGCGGTGGCGACGCTCGGCTAGCGGCGGAGCTGGCGAAATAGGAAGCAAGGAAGGTAGAGAGGTGGCTCACCGTGATCGCCGTGGCACGGGGATGCTCAACCTGCTAGCGTTGGTCGAAGGGGCGCACGAGGTTGATCGGAATTCCTCGCCGGAGATAGGGGTGGCGCTAGGAGCTTCTGCTTGTCGACGGGGAGGGAGCTTCGGTGCATGCCAGAGGGAGAGGAGAGTATGATTAGACGCGCAAAGACATGGCGAAGATGCGTGCGTGAAAGAGAAAGGGAGGGGCGGTCTGGTTCTTACCCGAGGCTTCGCCGGAGAGGAAACAGACGGTAGCGGCGGTGGTCGTCATCGTTGCCGAGGTTCTGGGGCGCCCGGGGAAGAGCTGATGCTACTAGGAGGTTCTCCAGGAGATGGGGATCATGCTTGTGTGCTCGAGGAGGCGAGGGGCAACATCTACTGGCCGGAATCGCTCGCGGAGCTCGCCGGAGACAGCGGCAGTGCAGAGCAAAATGGAGGCAGCCTGGTGGCTCTCTGGTAGCGGGGTTTGAGGGGAAATGAAGAGGAGAGGGAGGGGATTTATCTGGCGTGATCACGGGATTAATTCATCGAGTCATTGCAGCGTATTAACTCCGAGAAGTTAACGGCAGGAACGGCCGGGAGGAGGGCGTGGTCAGCGGGGTGGGTGAAGACGATGACGACGTGGCGATGGGGTCCATTGTCAGCGAGTGAAAGAGAGTGGGGGTGGGGTCCATCCGTCGGTGTCTCTGCGGGTTTGTTTGCGAGTGAATAACGGTTCGCTCGGTGAGAGGGAGAGGTGGGCTTTTGATGGGCTTAATGGGCTAGGTTAGTTGGGCTGCACCTATTCATTTTTGTTTATCTGATTGTTTTTCTTTTTCTCATTTCTATTTTCTGTTTTGGTTTTGTTTAATTAGTTCAAACACTCATTTGAATTCAAACATTTTCCATAATTTGTGTAGGTTGAAATATTGATTGGAAATATAATCTGAAGTCAATTTTTGGAATAAAAATTTATTCCCTTTTGGGTCTTTTACTTATTTAATTAGGCCCTTGTTTTAAATCAGATAAGGTTTATTAATAATTTCAAACACCATTTAAATTTGCAAATCCTTCTAAATCCTTTCAGTAGGTTTTTACTTGTTTAATAGGGTGTCAAATAATTCATCTTGAATTATTTGGAAAGTATTTGATATGATTCATAAATTATTTGAATTGGGTATTTGTTTTAATTCCAATGGAATTTAATATAGTTTTAATTCCCTAAATTTTATTTGGAAGATTTATTTTATTTAAGTTAATTAAACAACCTTTATTCCACTTGGGTAAATTCCAAAATACTATTTTCTCATGCATTATATAATTATTCTTATTAAAGATTTGTCTTTATTAAAATAGGGATGGAATGGTTAATGTCATTTTATTTTATTTTTGGAAAGTATTTATCCTTTTATTTTATTTGGATTTGGATTATATCTTATTCCATTTGCTTATGGTCTTTGCCAAGATTTAATTTGGTCTTTAAATATTCTTTATTTAATAATTCTTTCCTTGTCTTATAAAATCTATATCTTTTATTTTAAAGATCCAAACTTGGTGACTCCAATTTGTAAAATCTTATTTGATATTTATTTATCCTTTTAAATATCTTTAGGATTATTTGCTCTCCATTTGGTATGGATTTTTAGATAGGTTCCTTATTAGCTTTGGAAATTTAATTTCCTTATCTTATTAAATTCATAGGATTTTATCTATGGGTCCAAATTAAGTGAAACCAATTTATATAGTCTTATAATATTTCTATTTGTCTTTCTTGATCTTTTTTAAATGTTTGTTGACAAATTTTATATGCATCAAATCCATAGGCTTGGAGATAACTTGGAAATGATTTTGTTCCATTAGGGTTTAGGGTTTGGTTTATTTTCCAAGTGTTTATCTTTCCAGATGCATTTTATGAGGAATGCATTTCTCTTGATTTGGATTTTGTTGAATTCAAACTTTAATTAAAGTTTGTTCAAGATGGGGTTTTAAGTTCCCATTTAAAAACAAAAGTTTCTTTTCACCCTGATTTTCAACCATAATTTATTTTGTTTATTTATTTTTCACATTACAAGATTTGGAAAATCTTGGGATGTGACAGGCTACCACCCTTAAAATAAATCTCCTCCCGAGATTTGGGGAGGCTAAGGGTTACAACTTGGCTCAAAGCATCTAGGGTACTACCACCCTTAAAATTTTTCCAACTAGATTACATCTTGGCTTTCTTGGGATCTTGTTGAAATCTTTCTGGGCAAACATCTGCATAGTGTCCTTTGTTTTGTAAGGTTCCCAACCTTTAATAAGGTAGAGATCCCTGTGTTTACAATGCTAGTCCCTGGATCAATAGCTAGCATCCACAGATAAGATGTAATATCAAGAAACAAAGGTCATAATACAACTTTATAACTAGGAATAAAATAATTTATTACATCTTACATAGCTCATTTGGCTATCACATTACATTGCAGCAGAATATCTATAAAGCATGGGGTTCTTCATCTTCAAAGTGCCACAGGCAGACATGTTGGTTGTAGACTTGTAATCCTAATCATTAAACTTCACTAATATCAAACAAACCTGCAACATAACAAGTTACAGCCACAAGGGTCAATACATTTGAATTGTATTGGCAAGTGATACTATGGTAGTATAGTGGAATCTATCAACTATATGCATTTGGCTAAGTGGAGCTTAGGCTTTCTTTGCTCAAAATAGATTTTCCTTATCATTTGGAAACACTAAGTTTTTTGCTTTGACAAAATCACCCAAGGAACCACCAATAGAAATTGGTGAACCTTAAACCCTTGTTCAACCACAAGCTTTTAACTTAGAAATTTGGATGATGAGATTCTTGATAGCTTCCATGTATTGATGCTCAAATTGTCCTTTGCCAGGGACATGGCTAAGTACTTAGATTTTACACTCTGCAGAGGTGGTGCACTTTCCCCACAAGACTTGGTTTCACCAAGACAAGATCTTTCAGAAGCCTTCCCTTAGACCAGAATGGACGCGTTCCCACCTATCAAACCCCTACCACCAGCTGTCCATTTGGCTAAGTTCTTGCAACCTATATGATCCAGGCAGAGCCCATAAAGCCAAGTGGTTGCACCTGAAGCTTCTTAACATTTGACATCTCAAATCTCTTTGTTCCTGGGTGTCCATCCACAAGTGAGATACACAAGGTAAACCATAGAAATGGGCCTTGTGAACCACTCAACACAAACTAGTCCTTCCATTCCACCCAGGTGATTCATTCACTTAGTTGTTTTATTAAACAAAACACAAGTCCTCAGACTTAGAAATTTTTCCATAGCATGAATATATATTCCACCCTTGTTTTCTACTAGCTAAGCTAAGCATGATTGTAATAGGAATCTTAACTTAGGAAATTCTACTAAGGTTTCATCTACTAGGATTTCCCATAGCTTGGTTTATACTTAGCAAAAATTCCATGCAAGTCTTACTTAGAAATATCACTAATGCATAGTGAAAATAATGGGACAAAAGTATGAAGCATCACTTGCCTTTTTGGTAGAGAGTATAAGTTCACTCCTTGATCTTTGCAATGTTTACTCACTTCAAATCACTACAATTCAATCAAGCAAACAATATTTCAATCTACCATTCAAGCAATTCAACACATAAAATATTAAAACAAAGCAATGCATGTAAGCATGTAAATGGTTGTTTTATTTGTAAAAATGGTTTCTAGCAAGTTATGAACATTTGGAAACACCATTTGGTCATTTGGTAAAGTGGCAAAACCATTTGTAAAAGATTCTATCTCTAAACCATTTTTAAACCAAATCATTATTTCATGTGGTGAAGAAATGCTTTTAGTAAGGCAAAATTCTATAGGTTTCACAAAATATGTTTTCAAACCATATAATCTTGTGTTTAGGGTCATAGAGTTTATTTCCAAAACATTTCTCAAAGATTTTCTACCTAAACCATTTTTAATAAATAAACCATATTTTTATTTGACTAGAAATGGTTTAAATCAAAGATTCATTCTTTTGTTTCACCAAATACATTTTTGAAACCACAATTTGTTTCCTATGGTCAGTAGGTTCAAAACACACCATTTGCCAAAGATTTTATCCTCAAAGACATTTTTGAATAAATTTTATAACCTAAACAAGCATACATAAGTTTCTGCAAAAACAAACATTTTACCAGAATCTTTTTACTAAACAAAGTGCATGGTTGGCTAGGGCTTGACTTTCTGAATCCATTGATATAAAGTTTGCAAATTTGGACGTGTGGTTTGAAAGTTATGGATATTTCAAATTGGCATATCTAATAGAACAATTATGTTTCAAATCAAACGAGCTGAGCCACGTGTCGCGTTCTTCCTCGTCGGTACCGTTTCGCGTGGATCAAGCGATGCAGGCCGTTGGATTTAAGTTACATCGCACGGCGCTGAGATGCTACTTACCCCTTCGCTCTCGTTCTATCGCATCCGTCAGATTTGGATCCTACGGTCGCTACGCGTTTGACCACTAAGCAGCGGCGCTGGCGACATCGCTCTGGCGGCAGCGCTCAGACGAGGTCGTCGCCGGTGATACAGGACGCTGAAGCTCAGACGAGGTCGTCGTCGTCAGGGAGAGGGAGAGAAGGCTCACCATGTTCGTGGAGTGATGCTGAAGCTCAACTTGCTTGCGGTTTGTCAAGGGGCGCACGGGATTAGTCGGGATTCCTCACCGGAGTCAGTGGCGGCGTCGGTCTCGCTCAGACATCGACAGGGGCGACGCTACGGTGCACAAGAAGACAAGGCAAGAACGGCATTAGCTGCGCACAAGGTTGGCGATCATTCGTGCATCATCGGGAGGAGGGAGGGCGGTCAGCACTCACCGGAAAAAGCTGTCGGAGCGGAGGCAGGCGGTGGCGGCGATGGTCGTTGTCGTTGCCGAAGTTCTAGGTCGCGCGGGGATGAGCTGGCGCTATGGGGATGTTCGCCAGGAGATGGGGATCACGTCTGTGTGCTCGAGGAGGCAAGGGGCGGAGGATACTGGCCGGAATCGGCAATGAAAGCCGTCGGAGACAGTGAGGTTTGGAGGGGAAATTTGTGCAGCCCGGTGGCTCCTGTGGGGTGTGGTCTGGGGAAGAAGGAAGAGGGAAGCCTGGTGCTTATCACTGCATGGTCACGGCGAGGGATTAACGCAGCATTAAGGCGAATTCAAGCGAAGAATTAAACGGCAGGAACGACAGCGACATCTGGGGGAAGAAGGGGTCGTCGCGGGTAGGGGAGAAAGCTAATAGGTGGGGCGTGTCTGACCGCGTGAGAGAGAGGGGGAGTGGGGTGTACGCGTCAGTGAGGGTGCGGGTGAGTTCACTGGTGCGAAGCGTTTTCTCCCGGGGGGAGAGGGAGTGGGCTGGTTGGGCTTAGTTGGGCTTAGCTGGGCTGGGTCGGCTTGATTCTTTTTTTTGTTCTGTTTCTGTTTTCTTTTTCCTTTTCTTTAATTCTGTTTTGATTTTGTTTAATCAATTCAAACCTCAATTTGATTTCAAACCTTTTGCCAAAATTTTTGTAGGTTTAAATATGGATTTGTAATATATTCTGATGTCAATTTTTTGAAATAAAACTTTATTGTTTTTAGGGTCTTTTATTTATTTGATTAGGCCCTTGTTTTAAGTCAAATAGGATTTAATAATATATTCAAACACCATTTAAGTTTCTAAAACTTTCCAAATCTTTTCAGTAGGTTTTTATTTGATCAATAGGGTGTCAAATAATTCATCTTGAATTATTTGGAATAATTTTATATGATTTATTAATCATTTAGGATTGGGTATTTGTTTCAATTCCAATGGAATTAAATATGGTTTTATTTCCCTATAGTTTATTTGGAAGGTTTATTTTATTTAAGTTGATTAAACAACTTTTTATTTCACTTGGATAATTTCCAAAATACTATTTTCTCAAGATTTAAAGAATTATTCTTATTTGAGATTTATCTTTATTAAAAATAGGGATAGAATGGTTATTGTCATTTTATTTTATTTTGGAATTTCTTTATCCTTTTATTTTATTTGGATTTGGATTATAATTCATTCCATTTGCTTATGGATTAGGCCAAGATTTAATTTGGTCTTTAAATTATTCTTTATTTCTATATTTCTTTCTTCATCTTATAAAATCCATATCTTTTTATTTAGAGATCCAAACTTGGTGATTCCAATTTATAAAACCTTGTTTAATATTTGTTTATCCTTTTCAATACCTTTAGGATTATTTGCTCACCATTTGGTTTGGAGATAACTTGGAAATGATCTTTATTCTTTTAGAGTTTAGGGTTTGGATTTATTTTCCAAGTGTTTAAATTTCCAGATACATTCATTGAGGAATGCATTTTGCTTGATTTGAATTTTGTTGAATTCAAACTTTAATTAAAGTTTGTTCAAGATGGGATTTTAAGTTTTCATTTAGAAACAAAAGTTTCTTTTCACCCTGATTTTCAATAAAAAATTTATTTTGTTTATTTATTTTCACATTACAAGATTTGGAAAATCTTGGGATGTGACAGGCTACCACCCTTAAAATAAATCTCGTCCCAAGATTTGGGAAGGCTAGGGGTTACAAGTTGGCACAAAGCATCTAGGGTACTACCACCCGTAAAAAAAATTCCAACTAAATTACATCTTGGCTTGCTTGGGATCTTGTTGAAATCTCTCTGGGCATACATCTGCATAGTGTCCTTTGTTTCCACACTTGAAACATGTAACAAGGTTGAGATCCTTCATAGGATTGTTTATCTTGTGCTTCATCTTTTCTGGGCAGTTGCTTGCATAATGTCCTTGGTTACCACAATTGTAACATGTGATAAGATTGAGTTCATCATGTATCTCCTGTGAGCAAGTTGCTACATAATGGCCTAGCTCTTTGCAGTTGTTGCACCACACTTGGCTAATCTCCTTATACTTCTGCTTCTCTGGACATTCACTGGCATAGTGTCCCATTTCTTTGCAATGACCGCATTGCACATGGCTTTTGTCCTTCTTTTTCTTGGGTTTCTCCAAAGCTAGGAGTGCTTCTAGTTCATGTTCTTCATATGTTATCTCAAAGGTAGGAATGTCTACTGGTCTCCTTGACTTTCTATTACTCCTTGGATAATACATATGTCTCCTTTTTGGTCCTTTAAATTGAGTCATGTTGTTGGGAGGTACAAGCTGAGATTTTCCTTTGTCTTCATCCTTGTTGGTAGACTTGGCTCTCTCATGGTAGTCTGCAATCAGTTGTTGCACTCCACCTTGTTTCCTTTGTTCAACTATGGAATAGATGGGGCATTGGATAGGGACATGATTGTTTCCTTCACATAGGTAACAAGTAGCTTGGGATGTGGGGCATTGGTTAGCTGGATGTTTCTCTTCACAATTGGGGCATTGATCTTCATGCTCTTTGCAAGTGTGATCCTTGTCTCCACAAATATTGCAAGCTTGGGTTCCTTCTAGAATAACATCTTTGTCATCCTTGTTGTCACAAACTCCTTGGGAAGAGTTGTCTCCCATGTTGATCATTTGACTAGCCATCCCTTGCAACAATTGGGATTGAAGTTTCAAAATCCTTTGTATGGCTGGGTCTAATCCATTGTTGTTAGCTAAAAGCTGAGTTGTCACTTGGCTCAACTGGGTTTGGTTTGCTACTAGTTGTTCTCTCATGTGCATCTCTTGGTTGTTGTTGTCATCATCCTTGATGTTGGAGTCTCTTGGAGAAGTCATCTGTTCGGGTTGGATTGGGATTAGAATAGGCAAAATGTTTCTAAGGGAATAATTCTAATCACACACATCACAATTCACACAAGCAATGTGCAAGAAATCATAAACAAACATTCCACTCAAACAACAAAGTTCAAGCATATTTTTAGGCAACCAAAAATATTTTTGTTACACCACCTAAGTTGGTGGGTTTGACTTAAACTAAATATCGTGGTCCATCTATGTGGTTCACTTGAGATCTTTCCATCCTTCTTAGTTGATTCTTCATGAACAAGATGTTTATATCCTTAGAGAATTTTCTTGAATCTTGGTCACAAAACTTCAAGGTGATTATGATTCCTTCTAAGTTGTGTTTCCTTAGTCTTCAAGTCTTGAGTAACATTTCTTGTCACACTTGTAGTCCTTAGTGATATCCAAGTTGATGTCCTTGGTGAAAATGTTGAAGATGTTGAAGTCATAAGAGTTAAAGATGTTGAAGTCATTAGAGTTGAAGAAGTTGAAGTCATTAGAGTTGATGAAGTCCTTTGCACATGGTGAGGTCTTTGGCCATGGGGTAGGTTTTATCCATCAAGTTGAAATAGAAGAGATGTAGAATCAAACCAAAATGGTTGAGTAAAGAGTTTACAAGATTGTTTGTAAATAAGTTTTGGAACAAATACAACTCCTATTTTTCTAAGGGGTTTTGTCCAATCCTAGGTTTACAAAATCCTACAGGCAACACAATGCTCTGATTCCATCTGTAAGGTTCCCAACCTTTAATAAGGTAGAGATCCCTGTGTTTACAATGCTTGTCCCTGGATCAATAGCTAGCATCCACAGATAAGATGTAATATTAAGAAACAAAGGTCATAATACAACTTTATAACCAGGAATAAAATAATTTATTACATCTTACATAGCTCATTTGGCTATCACATTACATTGCAGTAGAATATCTATAAAGCATGGGGTCCTTCATCTTCAAAGTGCCACAGGCAGACATGTTGGTTGTAGACTTGTAATCCTAATCATTAAACTTCACTAATATCAAACAAACCTGCAACATAACAAGTTACAGCCACAAGGGTCAATACATTTGAATTGTATTGGCAAGTGATACTATGGTAGTATAGTGGAGTCTATCAACTATATGCATTTGGCTAAGTGGAGCTTAGGCTTGCTTTGCTCAAAATAGATTTTCCTTATCGTTTGGAAACACTAAGTTTTTGCTTTGACAAAATCACCCAAGGAACCACCAATAGAAATTGGTGAACCTTAAACCCTTGTTCAACCACAAGCTTTTAACTTAGAAATTTGGATGATGAGATTCTTGATAGCTTCCATGTCTTGCTGCTCAAATTGTCCTTTGCCAGGTACATGGCTAAGTACTTAGATTTTACACTCTGCAGAGGTGGTGCACTTTCCCCACAAGACTTGGTTTCACCAAGACAAGATCTTTCAGAATCCTTCCCTTAGACCAGAATGGACGCGTTCCAACCTATCAAACCCCTACCACCAACTATCCATTTGGCTAAGTTCTTGCAACCTATATGATCCAGGCAGAGCCCATAATGCCAAGTGGTTGCACCTGAAGCTTCTCAACATTTGACATCTCAAATCTCTTTGTTGCTGGGTGGCCATCCACAAGTGAGATACACAAGGTAAACCATAGAAATGGGCCTTGTGAACCACTCAACACAAACCATTACTTCCATTCCACCCAGGTGATTCATTCACTTAGTTGTTTTATTAAACAAAACACAAGTCCTCAGACTTAGAAATTTTTCCATAGCATGAATATATATTCCACCCTTGTTTTCTACTAGCTAAGCTAAGCATGATTGTAATAGGAATCTTAACTTAGGAAATTCTACTAAGGTTTCATCTACTAGGATTTCCCATAGCATGGTTTATACTTAGCAAAAATTCCATGCAAGTCTTACTTAGAAATATCACTAATGCATAGTGAAAATAATGGGACAAAAGTATGAAGCATCACTTGCCTTTTTGGTAGAGAGTATAAGTTCACTCCTTGATCTTTGCAATGTTTACTCACTTCAAATCACTACAATTCAATCAAGCAAACAATATTTCAATCTACCATTCAAGCAATTCAACACATAAAATATTAAAACAAAGCAATGCATGTAAGCATGTAAAAGGTTATTTTATTTTTAAAAATGGTTTCTAGCAAGTTATGAACATTTGGAAACACCATTTGGTCATTTGTAAAGTGGCAAAACCATTTGTAAAAGATTCTAGCTCTAAACCATTTTGAAACCAAATATTATTTCATGTGGTGAAGAAATGCTTTTAGTAAGGCAAAATTCTATAGGTTTCACAAAATATGTTTTCAAACTATATAATCTTGTGTTTAGGGTCAGAGAGTTTATTTCCAAAACATTTCTCAAAGATTTTCTCCCTAAACCATTTTTAATAAATAAACCATATTTTTATTTGACTAGAAATGGTTTAAATCAAAGATTCATTCTTTTGTTTCACCAAATACATTTTTGAAACCACAATTTGTTTCCTATGGTCAGTAGGTTCAAAACACACCATTTGCCAAAGATTTTATCCTCAAAAACATTTTGGAATAAATTTTATAACCTAAACAAGCATACATAAGTTTCTGCAAAAACAAACATTTTACCAGAAGCTTTTTACTAAACAAAGTGCACGGTTGGCTAGGGCTTGACTTGCTGAATCCATTGATATAAAGTTTGCAAAATTTGGACATGTGGTTTGAAAGTTATGGATTTTTAAAATTGGCATATCTAATAGAACAATTCTATTTCAAATCAAACGAGCTGAGCCACGTGTCGCGTTCTTACTCGTCGGTACTGTTTCGCGTGGATCAAGAGATGCAGGCCGTTGGATTTAAGTTACATCGCACGGCGCTGAGATGCTACTTACCCCTTCGCTCTCGTTTTATCGCATCCGTCAGATTTGGATCCTATGGTCTCTACGCGTTTGACCACTAAGCAGCGGCGCTGTGCGACGGCGCTCTGGCGGCAGCGCTCAGACGAGGTCGTCGCCGGTGTTTTAGGACTCAAGGGAGAGGGAGAGAAGGCTCACCGTGTTCGTGGAGTGATGCTGAAGCTCATCTTGCTTGCAGTTTGTCAAGGGGCGCATGGGATCAGTCGGGATTCCTCGCCGGAGTCAGTGACGGCGTCGGTCTCGCTCAGACGTCGACGGGGGCGACGCTACGGTGCACAAGAAGACAAGGCAAGAACGGCATTAGCTGCGCACAAGGTTGGCGATCATTCGTGCATCATCGGGAGGAGGGAGGGCGGTCAGCACTCACCGGAAAAAGCTGTCGGAGCGGAGGCAGACGATGGCGGCAGTGGTCGTTGTCGTTGCCGAAGTTCTAGGTCGCGCGGGGACGAGCTGGCGCTACGGGGACGTTCGCCAGGAGATGGGGATCACGTCTGTGTGCTCGAGGAGGCAAGGGGCGGAGGATACTGGCCGGAATCGGCAATGAAAGCCGTCGGAGATAGTGAGGTTTGGAGGGGAAATTTGTGCAGCCCGGTGGCTCTTGTGGGGTGTGGTCTGGGGAAGAAGGAAGAGGGAAGCCTGGCGCTTATCACTGCATGGTCACGGCGAGGGATTAACGCAGCATTAAGGCGAATTCAAGCGAAGAATTAAACGGTAGGAACTACAGCGGCGTTTGGGGGAAGAAGGGGTCATCGCTGGTAGGGGAGAAAGCTAACAGGTGGGGCATGTCTGTCCGCGTGAGAGAGAGAGGGGGAGTGGGGTCTACGCGTCAGTGAGGGTGCAGGTGAGTTCACTGGTGCGAAGCGTTTTCTCGCATGGGGAGAGGGAGTGGGCTGGCTGGGCTTAGTTGGGCTTAGCTGGGCTGGGTCGGCTTGATTCTTTTTTTGTTCTGTTTCTGTTTTTCTTTTTCCTTTTCTTTAATTCTGTTTTGATTTTGTTAAATCAATTCAAACCTCAATTTGATTTCAAACCTTTTGCCAAAATTTGTGTAGGTTTAAATTTGGATTTGTAATATATTCTGATGTCAATTTTTTGAAATAAAACTTTATTCTTTTTAGGGTCTTTTATTTATTTGATTAGGCCCTTGTTTTAAATCAAATAGGATTTAATAATATTTTCAAACACCATTTAAGTTTCTAAAACTTTCCAAATCTTTTCAGTAGGTTTTTATTTAATCAATAGGGTGTCAAATAATTCATCTTGAATTATTTGGAATAATTTAATATGATTTATTAATCATTTAGGATTGGGTATTTGTTTCAATTCCAATGGAATTAAATATGGTTTTATTTCCCTATAGTTTATTTGGAAGGTTTATTTTATTTAAGTTGATTAAACAACTTTTTATTTCACTTGGATAATTTCCAAAATACTATTTTCTCAAGATTTAAATAATTATTCTTATTTGAGATTTGTCTTTATTAAAAATAGGGATAGAATGGTTATTGTCATTTTATTTTATTTTGGAATTTCTTTATCCTTTTATTTTATTTGGATTTGGATTATAATTCATTCCATTTGCTTATGGATTAGGCCAAGATTTAATTTGGTCTTTAAATTATTCTTTATTTTAATATTTCTTTCTTCATCTTATAAAATCCATATCTTTTTATTTAGAGATCCAAACTTGGTGATTCCAATTTATAAAACCTTGTTTAATATTTGTTTATCCTTTTCAATACCTTTAGGACTATTTGCTCACCATTTGGTTTGGAGATAACTTGGAAATGATCTTTATTCTTTTAGAGTTTAGGGTTTGGATTTATTTTCCAAGTGTTTAAATTTCCAGACACATTCATTGAGGAATGCATTTTGCTTGATTTGAATTTTGTTGAATTCAAACTTTAATTAAAGTTTGTTCAAGATGGGATTTTAAGTTTTCATTTAGAAACAAAAGTTTCTTTTCACCCTGATTTTCAACAAAAGTTTTATTTTGTTTATTTATTTTCACATTACAAGGTTTGGAAAATCTTGGCATGTGACATGTTTCCACACTTGAAACATGTGACAAGGCTGAGATCCTTCATAGACTTTATCTTGTGCTTTATTTTTTCTGGACAGTTGCTTGCATAATGTCCTTGGTTACCACAATTGTAACATGTGATAAGATTGAGTTCATCACGTAACTTCTGTGGACAAGTTGCTACATAATGGCCTAGCTCTTTGCAGTTGTTGCACCACACTTGGCTAATCTCCTTATACTTCTTCTTCTCTGGACATTCATTGGCATAGTGTCCCATTTCTTTGCAATGACCACATTGCACATGGCTTTTGTCCTTCTTTTTCTTGGGTTTCTCCAAAGCTAAGAGTGCTTCTAATTCATGTTCTTCATATGTTATCTCAAAGGTAGGAACAGTTCCTGGTCTCCTTGACCTTCTATTATTCCTTGGATAATACACATGTCTCCTTTTTGGTCCTTTAAATTGAGTCATGTTGCTGGGAGGTGCAAGCTGAGATTTTCCTTTGTCTTCATCCTTCTTGGTAGACTTGGCTCTCTCATGGTAGTCTGCAATCAGTTGTTTTACTCCACTTTGTTTCCTTTGTTGAACTATGGAATAGATGGGGCATTGGATAGGGACATGATTATTTCCTTCACACAAGTAACAAGTAGCTTGGGTTGTGGGGCATTGGTCAACTGGATGTTTCTCTTCACAATTGGGGCATTGATCTTCATGCTCTTTGGAAGTGTGATCCTTGTCTCCACAAATATTGTAAGCTTGGGTTCCTTCTAAAATATCATGTTTGTCATCCTTGTTGTCACAAACTCCTTTGGAAGAGTTGTCTCCTATGTTGTTCATTTGATCTGTCACCTTATGCAACAATTGGGTTTGGGTTTCCAAAAACCTTTGCATGGTTGGATCTACCTCACTAGTGTTGGCTATAAATTGAGCTGTCACTTGGTTCAACTGGGTTTGGGTTACTATGAGTTCTCTCATGTTGTCCTCTTGGTTGTTGTTGTCACCATCCTTGATGTTGGAGCTTCTTGGAGAAGTCATCTGTTTGGGTTGGATTGGGATTAGAATAGGCAAAATATTTCTAAGGGAATAATTCTAATCACACACATCACAATTCACACAAGCAATGCACAAGCAATCACAAGCAAACATTCCACAACAAGTTTCAAGCATATTTTTAGGCAACCAAAAATATTTTTGTTACACCACTTAAGTTGGTGGGTGTGACTTAAACTAAATATGGTGGTCCAACTATATGGTTCACTTGAGATCTTTCCATCCTTCTTGGTTGATTCTTCTTGAACAAGATGTTTTGTATCCTTAGAGAATTTCTTGCATCTTGGTCTCAAACTTCAAGGTGATGATGGTTCCTTCTAAGTTGTGTTTCCTTAGTCTTCAAGTCTTGAGCAACATTTCTTGTCTCAGTTGTAGTCCTTAGTGATATCCAAGGTTGAAGTCCTTGGTGAAAATGTTGAAGATGTTGAAGTCATTAGATTTGAAGATGTTGAAGTCATTAGAGTTGATGAAGTCCTTTGCTCATGGTGAAGTCTTTGGCCATGGAGAAGGCTTTGTCCATCAAGTTTGAAATAGAAGAGGTGTAGAGTCAAAACACAAAAATGGTTGAGGAAAGAGTTTACAAGATTGTTTTGTAAATAAGTTTTGAAACAAATACAACTCCTATTTTTCTAAGGGGTTTTGTCCAATCCTAGGGTTACAAATCCTACAGGCAACACAATGCTCTGATACCATTTGTAGGGTTCCCAACCTTTAATAAGGTAGAGATCCCTGTGTTTACAATGCTAGTCCCTGGATCAATAGCTAGCATCCACAGTTAAGATGTAATATCAAGAAACATAGGTCATATAATACAACTTTATAACCAGGAATAAACTAATTTATTACATCTTACATAGCTCATTTGGCTATCTCATTACAATGCAGAAGAATATAACAATAGCATGGGGTCCTTCATCATCAAAGTGCCACAGGTTATAGACTTGTAATCCTAATCATTCAACTTCACTAGTATCAAACAAACATGCAACATAACAAGTTACAGCCACAAGGGTCAATACATTTGAATTGTATTGGCAAGTGATACTATGGTAGTATAGTGGAGTCAATCATCTATATGCATTTGGCTAAGTGGAGCTTAGGCTTGCTTTGCTCAAAATAGTTTTTCCTTATCATTTGAAAAAACTAAGTTTTTGCTTGACATAATCTTTCCCAAGGCATCTCCCAATAGAAATTGGTGATCCTTCAACCCTTGTTCAACCACAAGTTTTAAACTTATAAATTGGGATGAGGAGATTCTTGATAGCTTCCATGTCTTGATGCTCAAATTGTCCTTTGCCAGGGACATGGCTAAGTACTTAGATTTTACACTCTGCAGAGGTGGTGCACTTTCCCCACAAGACTTGGTTTCACCAAGACAAGATCTTTCAGAAGCCTTCCCTTAGACCAGAATGGACGCGTTCCAACCTATCATCCCCTACCACCAACTGTCCATTTGGCTAAGTTATTGCAACCTATCTGATCCAGGAAGAGCCCATAATGCCAAGTGGCTGCACTTGAAGCTTCTTAACATTTGACATCTCAAATCTCTTTGTTCCTGGGTGGCCATCCACAAGTGTGATACACCAGGGTAGTCCATTGAAATGGGCCCTGAGTAACCACTCAACACAAACCAATCTTTCCATTCCACCCAGGTGATTCATTCACTTAGTTGTTTTATTAAACAAAACACAAGTCCTCAGACTTAGAAATTTTTCCATAGTATGAATATATATTCCACCCTTGTTTTCTATTAGATAATCTAAGCATGATAGTAGTAGGAATCTTAACTTAGGAAAATTCTACTAAGGTTACATCTACTAGGATTTCCCATAACATAGTTTATACTTAGCAAAATTCCATGCAAGTCCTACTTAGAAATATCACTAATACATAGTGAAAATAATGGGACAAAAGTATGAAGCATCACTTGCCTTATTGGTAGAGAGTATAAGTTCACTCCTTGTTCTTGCAATATTCACACTTCAAATCTCTATAATTCAAGCAAACAAATAATATTTCAATCTACCATTCAAGCAATTCATCACATAAAATGACAGAAACAAAACAATGCATGCAAGCATGCTAAAGATTGTTTTATTTGTAAAAGTGGTTTCTAATGGGTCATAAACATTTGAAAACACCTAAGGGTCATTTTATAAAGTGGCAAAACCATTTGCAAAAGGTTTTACTTCATAAACCATTTTTAAACCAATTCATTATTTTATGTGGTGAGGAAATGCTTTTAATAAGGCAACATTCTATAGGTTTCACAAAATATGCATTCAAACCATAAAACCTTGTGTTTAGGGTCAGAGAGTTTATTTCCAAAACATTTCTCAAAGGTTTTCTTCCAAAACCATTTCTAATAATTAAACTATATTTTTATTTGACTAGAAATGGTTTAAATCCAAGATTCATTCTTTTGCTTCACCAAATACGTTTTTGAAACCACAAACTGATTCCTATGGTCAGTAGGTTCAAAACAAACCATTTGCCAAAGATTTTATCCCCAAAATTATTTTAGAACAATTTTTATATTCTAAACATGCATACACAAGTTTCTGCAAAAACAAACAATTTAACATAAGCTTTTTTACTAAACAAAGTGCATGGTTGGATAGGGCTTGTCTTGCTGAATCCATTGATATAAAATGTGCAAAATTTGGACGTATGGTTTGAAAGTTATGAATTTTGCAAGTTTACTAATTCAATAGATCAAATTCTGTTTTAATTCAACACACTAGCCACACGTCGCTTTCTTATTGGTGCGTACCGTTTCGCGCGGATCAGTTGCTGTGAGGCGTTAGATCTAAGTTGGATCGAGTGGCACAGATCTACCCGTAACGGTTCAGTTAAGTCATCTATCGTATCCCTATGATCTGCATCTAACGGCTGGAGATGATCTGACCATACTCTGGCGACGCTCGGCTAGCGGCAGAGCTGGCGAAATAGGAAGCAAGGAAGGTAGAGAGGTGGCTCACCGTGATCGCCGTGGCACGGGGATGCTCAACCTGCTCGCGTTGGTCGAAGGGGCGCACGAGGTTGATCGGAATTCCTCGCCGGAGATAGGGGTGGCGCCAGGAGCTTCTGCTTGTCGACGGGGAGGGGGCTTCGGTGCATGCCAGAGGGAGAGGAGAGTATGATTAGACACGCAAAGACGTGGCAAAGATGCGTGCGTGAAAGAGAAAGGGAGGGGCGTTCTGGTTCTTACCCGAGGCTTCGCCGGAGAGGAAACAGACGGTAGTGGCAGTGGTCGTCGTTGTTGCCGAGGTTCTGGGGCGCCCGGGGACGAGCTGATGCTACTAGGAGGTTCTCCAGGCGATGGGGATCACGCTTGTGTGCTCGAGGAGGCGAGGGGCGACGTCTACTGGCCGGAATCTCTCGCGGAGCTCGCCGGAGACAGCGGCAGTGCAGAGCAAAATGGAGGCAGCCTGGTGGCTCTCTGGCAGCGGGGTTTGAGGGGAAATGAAGAGGATAGGGAGGGGATTTATCAGGCGTGATCACGGGATTAATTCGTCGAGTCATTGCAGCGTATTTACTCCGAGAAGTTAACGGCAGGAACGGCCGGGAGGAGGGCGTGGTCAGCGGGGTGGGTGAAGACGATGACGACGTGGCGATGGGGTCCATTGTCAGCGAGTAAAAGAGAGTGGGGGTGGGGTCCATCCGTCGGTGTCTCTGCGGGTTCGTTTGCGAGTGAATAACGGTTCGCTCGGTGAGAGGGAGAGGTGGGCTTAATGGGCTAGGTTAGTTGGGCTGCACCTATTCATTTTTTTGATCTGATTGTTTTTCTTTTTCTCATTTCTATTTTCTGTTTTGGTTTTGTTTAATTAGTTCAAACACTCATTTGAACTCAAACCTTTTCCATAATTTGTGTAGGTTTAAATATTGATTGGTAATATAATCTGAAGTCAATTTTTGGAATAAAAATTTATTCCCTTTTGGGTCTTTTAATTATTTAATTAGGCCCTTGTTTTAAATCAGATAAGGTTTATTAATAATTTCAAACACCATTTAAATTTGTAAATCCTTCTAAATCCTTTCAGTAGGTTTTGACTTGTTTAATAGGGTGTCAAATAATTCATCTTGAATTATTTGGAAAGTATTTGATATGATTCATAAATTATTTGAATTGGGTATTTGTTTTAATTCCAATGGAATTTAATATAGTTTTAATTCCCTAAATTTTATTTGGAAGATTTATTTTATTTAAGTTAATTAAACAACCTTTATTCCACTTGGGTAAATTCCAAAATACTATTTTCTCATGCATTATATAATTATTCTTATTAAAGATTTGTCTTTATTAAAATAGGGATGGAATGATTAATGTCATTTTATTTTATTTTTGGAAAGTCTTTATCCTTTTATTTTATTTGGATTTGGATTATATATTATTCCATTTGCTTATGGTCTTTGCCAAGATTTAATTTGGTCTTTAAATATCCTTTATTTAATAATACTTTCCTTATCTTATAAAATCCATATCTTTTATTTTAAAGATCCAAACTTGGTGACTCCAATTTGTAAAATCTTATTTGATATTTATTTATCCTTTTAAATATCTTTAGGATTATTTGCTCTCCATTTGGTATGGATTTTTAGATAGGTTCCTTATTAGCTTTGGAAATTTAATTTCCTTATCTTATTAAATTCATAGGATTTTATCTATGGCTCCAAATTAACTGAAACCAATTTATATAGTCTTATAATATTTCTATTTGTCTTTCTTGATCTTTTGTAAATGTTTGTTGACAAATTTTATATTGATCAAATCCATAGGCTTGGAGATAACTTGGAAATGATTTTATTCCATTAGGGTTTAGGGTTTGGTTTATTTTCCAAGTGTTTATTTTTCCATATGCATTTTATGAGGAATGCATTTCTCTTGATTTGGATTTTTTTGAATTCAAACTTTAATTAAAGTTTGTTCAAGATGGGGTTTTAAGTTTACATTTAAAAACAAAAGTTTCTTTTCACCCTGATTTTCAACCATAATTTATTTTGTTTATTTATTTTTCACATTACAAGATTAGGAAAATCTTGGGATGTGACAGGGCCTCAACCTAACACTTTTTTAGTATTGAACCCATCTTTATAATCACCATGTTATGGTGTGATGTTTGATGTTATCAAGATATTCTTCCAGTGTTAGTGATTGACATGATCTCATGGTCTAAGGATTAGGCTTACTTTCTTATGATGTTATAGCAATATAAACTCAATGACTTTGATTGTAATGCTATACTTCGGATGAATGCTCATCACACCATTCCAATAATGTTGTGACCTCGTTATTAACAACATCCAATGTCCATGATCAGGAAACCTTGATCATCTTGTTAATCAACGAGATAGTTTATAAGAGAGGCATAACTAGGAACTTTCTGTTTGTTTATTAAACACACATGTATTAAAATTTTCGTATTAATACAATTATAGCATGCAAAATAAACATATATCATATAATTGGGATATTCATAATAACCACTTCATTATTGCCTCTCAGGGCATATTCCCTTCAATTTTCCTTCGGGAATTTCTCCCTCTTTCTCGGTTGATTCTTTTTTAGTGTGGTTCCATGAAAGGACTGCGCACGAGAAAGTCAATACCACCGTCACACCACCCGCATCCCACATAGATCAAGGAGAACGGGAGTCATCGCTAGACACTGTGTGTGTGCGAGCCCGTGGATAGCGCTACCATTAGTAACGCCAGGGATGTCGTGCAAGGACTAGGAGAAGACATGCGAGGAGCTTCATGACCTTGAGGTCGGCTATGATCGTCTACTTCAACTACGTTACCCATGGCACGTTGTCCGCATTGCGATCTACAAGGGTGTGTAAACATAACCCCTCCCGTTATTGCATTAACTAATAGATATATCTTGGGCTTCGGGGCGTTCTAGGCTAGGAAAAAATTGTGTTTTCTGCTACGAACCCCTTCAATGTTCACTCCCTCGGGGGGCTACATCACATTGGAGAGGAGTGAGGTCCCATTAAGGATTCCCCAATTCCATGAAGACTCATCTTCTTCTCTGAGCATATTCCACAAAGAAATATCTCAATTACTCGTGGTAGACTTTAAGGTAGTCTCCAAACCCTCACAAACATTCCACAAGGGAAATCACAAGACGAATGCCTCTGAGTGACCCTAGCCACCTAGGTTTTCCCACAAACCCAAGAGTAACAAGCAAACTCGATGAACTCAAGGGGGAATGATACTTTGGCTAGGTGGAAACATAGATCAACACCTCCTCTTGCTTTCTACCAAAGGGATTTGGCTTTGGTTGGGTAGAATGAGAGATCCTCAAGCTCTTGGTGTTTCAACAATAGAGAGAGATGAGAAAAAATTGAATGATTGACCTAACATCTCAGGGGAGAAGAAAGGGGTATAAATAGTCCAAGGGGATAAATAGCCGTTTGGAGCCAGCTACGAACAAACCGGCACCAACTCCGGCATCTCCAGACCGTCCGCTAGACGAACCGGTGGCAAAGTCGGCGAGCGGGAACCTGGGCCGAACAGAACCGGCGCCGCCAAAGTGGCTACCAGTATACCAATTCAGTATATGGTCTTCTCAATCTGGCAGCCCACAAACATTTCAACGCCACGTTCGACGGTGCCGAACTGACCGCCGGTTTGGCAGAAACCACAAACATGCTTGTTTCTGCTTTTACTAAAGGCTCTTCTCTTGTGGGTGTGATGTCTATATGGTCATAGGATGTGTATATTGTAGAATGGCATCCCCAAAGAGCTCATCGATACCACCCCTCTTAATAGTGCATCGTTTCCTATTAGACTTGAATCAAAAGTAGAGAGAAATAGAACTAAAACATTGGCTCTTTTCCTGAGTAGCGAATGGGGAGTCTCACACCACATCTCATCATCATTTGCGGACTAAAACCTGTGTAAACACTAGTAGGTAACATTAGTCCATACTTTAGCTCTGGTGTAACCATTAACCAAAATAATGGAGAAGGGTATATCTCCCTTTTACCATACTATTCAGAGGGTTCTGTGTTGGAGAGAAACTATCGAAACAAATCTCATATACTTCCTCCATCCCAAAATATAAGGCACCTAAGGATTAGTTAAAAAGAAAACTAAAATTGTAAAAATGTTAAGCATATCTAGACAACTTATATTCTAGTTGATTTCTAAAATTGTCAAAAAAACTAAAATTGGTAGTCACCTATTCACCCCTCCTCTAGTTAACTCTTTGATCCTTTCACTCTTCAAGTACCAGCCTCTTTCTATTCGCAATAGTTTTCCTGCAAATTTTATGAAGAATAGTACAACGAGAAATTAGATGATATTGTGTGATGGATTGGGATTCCGCACCTTCAAAATAATAGTGATTTCCATGTCATTAATTGCCTAAGGTAATTTTGTTGTTAACCGGTTTGAATTAGAGAGAGGTGATTGGGGAGCCATCGTCTAAAACCCATTTAGGGTTCCTTCCCCCTCGCCGATGATGTTGCTAGTCAGCCTGCCTCCAGTGGCCTTGGGACCTTGGAGGCGTGGAGGACCACGGTCTCTCACCAGTGGGAGGTTTTCCATCCTTTTTTAGATTATTTTTAGTGTTTTCTTCGATATGTGAGGCGGCAACTACATCTTGAAGTTAGAATAAGGTCCTCCCATTCTGGTGGTGCGTCCAGTGCCAATTGAGGGCATATGAAGTTGTTTGTTTGGCGGATATCTTGGAATCTAGTTTTTTTCATGTTCATTGGTGTGGTTTGAGGTCAGTATCTTCCAATCTTTGATTGTCATCTTCGATGATGGTTCCTGCTCTGGTGCGATGGTCCTTTCAGGCCTTAACACAACTGAAAGGATACAAATGCCGCATAGAGGGGGGTGAATAGGTGGTTTGAAAATTTTCTGAGAGAGGATCAATAAAGGTAGAATTAAACTAGCGTTTACTTTGTCAAGCACAAAACCTAGAACAGCTAGGGTTCACCTATGTGCACCAACAACTTATGCTAAGCAAGACAAGTAACTATGTGATAGCAAGATATGGACTTCAAGCACAAAGGCTATCACAAAGTAATGTGCATAAGTAAGAGCTCGGGTATAGAGATAACCGAGGCACGTGGAGAAGACGATATTTTACCGAGTTCCTCCCAACATGGAGTATGTCTCGTTTGGAGAGGGGGTGGTATCAAACGACCAACGCCACAAAAGGCCTCCCTTATTCTCTGTGAATCCTACCCCAACGGGATCGATCCACACTTCCACTATCAGTGCACTTTTCGATGGCAATCCAGAACCTCTCACAAGGTTGGGGCACTTCTCCACAACTCAATTGGAGGATCCCAACAAAAAATCTTGGGGAAACCTCCACAACATAATTGGAGGCCCCAAGTAATCCAAAGACCTACAAAACCACCAAACCGTCTAGGGTTCCAAGAACCCAAGAGTAAAAAGCTTCTCAACTTTCACTCAATCGAATCCTCACCGAGAACTCAAACCGATGCACCAAATGCAATGGAAAGAACACAAGAAGTGCTCAAATACTTCTCTCCCAAATTCCACCAAAGCTACAAAAGCTTGTGGGGGAATAAGAGAGGAAGAACAATAGAGGAAATCCACAAAAGACTCCAAGATCTAGATCCCAAGATGTTCCCCTCACTTAGAGGAGATATTGATTGGTGGGGTTGAAGATCTAGATCTCCTCTTTCAAATTCCGAAAGTATATGCAAGAATCAATGGAGGGATTGAGAGATGGCAAGCTTCAAGAGGTCAACAATGGTGGGGGGAAACATGCAAGAGAGCTAGGGAACCATTGGGGAAGAATGGCCCCTTAAATAGATCCCTAGAAATACAACCGTAAGGCCCAGAAATCGCCCAGTCCAGAGTCTTCAAACCCGGACCAGAGTCTCCAGTGTACCCAGGACAAATGGGGATAATCTGGAGGATGTACTGGACGCGGTCCGGAGATAGACCGGAGATTTAGTCCATAGTCTCTGGTCTTACAAAAACTAGTAGAAAGACCAATACAAAAACAACCATAACTTTTGCATCCGGACTTTGATTTTGATGATCTTGGACTCGTTTTAAAGAGGACAATAAGCTCTACAAGATCATACAGAAAAACATCATAGTCCAGCAAGGGAGGATATAACCAAATGAAGAAAGGTTTAACCTCTTTGACAAAGACAAACCTGTAAAACCTCCAACATCAAAAACATAATAGAGAATGCATATGAAATCCGTTTTCGATGAACTAGATCTTGTCATGGAGATTAACACAAGCTCTAAATCCTCACGTGAGTAAGAACCAAAATAATGCAAGGATTTACCTATCTCTAAAATACAAACCAGTAAAACCTCCAATATCGAAAACGTAATAGAGAATGCATATGAAATCCGTTTTCAATGAACTAGAGCTTCTTATGAATATTATGACAAGCTTTAGAACCTCACATGGATAAGATATAAATAACAACTGATACGTCCAATTTGCATGAACATTCTATATCATAATTTTCCTCTTTTATTTGATGTATTTCATATTAAGAGGTGTTACTTATGTCTTTTCATCTGTTTTTGCATGTTGGATGATTCTTGGAGGATGACCTGCCGGATTCAGGATTCTGATGGAAAAAAGCGGTGTTTTGATGCACTTTCGTGAAGATAAGAAAAATACCAGAAAAACTAAAGAAAATTATATTTCCCTAGAGGATGAAGGATGCCAGAAGAGGAGGCGGAGTTGGGC
Source organism: Avena sativa (assembly GCA_916181665.1). NCBI lineage: Eukaryota > Viridiplantae > Streptophyta > Magnoliopsida > Poales > Poaceae > Avena > Avena sativa. The sequence goes on along the minus strand of OV702294.1, from coordinate 267,277,640 downwards.
CACAGGGGTCCCACACCCCCCTAGGCGCGGGCCACCCTGGGCCGCACCTACAGGGGGTGTGGCCACCCTGGCCCACCTCTGGCTCCATGCTCTCGCATATATCTTCTCCACGAAACCCTAAAGTCGGGAGCGACCACAGAAAGATTCCACCGCCTCTGCGGGGCAGAAAACACCGAGAGAGAAAGAGCTCTCCGACAGACAGATTTCCGCCGAGGAAATTCCTTCCGGAGAGGGGAGATTGTCACCATCAACACCATCATCAAGCTAGAATTCATCGGGATCATCATCATCTGCACCATCATCTCCACCAGCACCATCATCACCACTCCATCCCGCTGTAACAATTGTGTTGAATCTTGCATAGTTCTTAGGGGAAACTTTCTCGGTGTTGATTACTATTATAGTTGATGCTTGTGAGTGGAACCATTGAATTATTGTTTATGTTCATATTGTTATCCATCATTATATCACCTCTGATCTTGATCCATATGATGTCTCGTGGGTACTTTGTTTAGTTCTTGAGGACATGGGAGAAGTCATGTGGTTAGTAGTGGAATTGTGTTGAGGTATTATTCAATGGTTTAATATTTAAATTGTGGTGCTATTCTTCTAGTGGTGTCATGTGAACGTCGAGTACATGGTACTTCACCATTTATGGGCCTAGGGGAATGCATTGTGTATTTTTCTACTAATTGTGGGGTTGCCGGACTGACAGAATCCTGAACCCCCGTTAGGAAACCTTTGCACAAGAGAGTGCAGGATCTCAGATTTTAAGGCTGTGGTTAGGTTTTTATATTAATTGTTTTCTTGTAGTTGTGGATGCTTGCAAGGGGTTTAATCACAAGTACATATTAGTCCAAGTAATGTCAGTACATTAGCACAGGTTCACCCACACAACACTTATAAAACCAAAGAAGATTAATCAGCTATATGAAACGAAAGCACATGATAGTACCCCCATGTGTCCTCGAAAACATTTGGTCCTTATTAGTATTTCCACCGGCTTGTACTTTGCTAAGAAAGGATTGGGCCACTTGATGCAATTATTTGCTGTCTTTATTTACTTGCACTTTATTTCCTTGCTTTATTAGAAAACCCCTAAAAATCTGTTTGCTAAGTATTCACAGAGATTTCATGCTCCATACCACTAGTGAACACCTTCTGCTCGTTGTTGGGATCGACACTCCTATTTATCAAAAGTACTATGATACACCCCCTATACTTGTGCATCATCAAGACTATTTTCTGGCGCCGTTGTCGGGGAGTGAAGCGCTATTAAAGAGTGGAACTGGTAAAGGAAACTTCTACTGTGAGTATTGCTTCTTATTTTCGTTTGTTACTTTTTTTCCAATATGGATAACTCACTTGGTTTCCTATTTGGTAAAACTACTACCACTGTTAGGGTAGTAGATGAATCACCACCTGTTGAGATAGATCCTTTTAAGATACCTACAAGTATTGTTGATCATGTTATAGATAACTATTATTTGGGGGGATGGAACTGTCCATCATGGTGATCATTTGCTTTTTATCCATGAATTATGCGGGCTGTTTAAGTGTGCAGGTATCACAACTGAACAAGTGAAGAAGAAATTACTCTCTATATCATTGAAAGGAAGAGTTGAAGAATGATATAAGCTGCTAAAGAATGGACAATCCATGGAATGGGAGGAAATAGTACCTCTCTTTTATTCTAAATTCTATCCTCCCAGTAAGATTCATAATGATAGGAATCAAATATATAACTTTTGACCTCGTGATGGAGAGAGTACAACCCAAGCTTGGGGGAGATTAAAGTTACTAATGCTTAAATGTTATATTCATGAGCTCCCCAATAATATTATTATCAATAACTTTTATGCAAGGCTTTATATTCATGATAAAGATTTACTAGATGCTTCTTGTGCTGGATCATTCACACGTATGAAAGAAGAAGCTAAATGGGATCTCCTAGACCGTATTCAAGAGAACACTGAAGCATGGGATAAAGACAAAGGAATAAAGTCAGGTATAAACTATGATTATGAATGCATTAAATATTTTATGGGAACTGATGACTTCTGTGATAATTAGTACTGAGTATGGTCTTGATTCTCATGTTCTTTCCAATTGGTTTAAGGCCCTTGCCTCTTATATTGAAATTCCCAAAAAGGAGTGGGACAAGTACCATGCACCTTATAAAGATGTTGTTAATCATGTTCCTATTAGAAGCACAGAAGTTTGTACTATTGATCCTATTTTTCCTGAACCTTATATTGATAAACTACCTTTTCCTGTTAAGGTAAATGAACATTCTATCATAGCTAATGTGGTTAGAAAACTTACAAAGAAAACTGTGGAACCTAATGAGCAAATAAACGTTGAACCTGTAGTAGCCATTGTGAAAGATCTTGTCACTAAAAATATAGAGGATGAGCACATTGTATTCTTTGAAGATGCTTCTAATATTGTCTCTCATCCTAGAAAAGCTAGGAAAACTAGTGTCCCTGTGATTTCTGTTAGAATTGGTGATCATTGCTATTATGGTTTATGTGATATTGGTGCTAGTTCTAGTGCTATTCCTTATGAGCTTTACAGGGAAATTATGCATGAAATTGGTCCGTGTGAACTTGAGGACATTGATGTGGTTATTCGCCTTGCTAATAGAGAGACAGTCTGTCCAGTTGGCATTGTAAGAGATGTGGAGGTTCTTTGTGGTAAGATTAAATATCCTGCTTATTTCCTAGTACTTGGTTCAAAAGCTAGTAAAATATGTCCTATTATCTTTGGCAGACCTTCTTGAATACTTGTGGGTCTATTATAGATTGTAGGAAAGATAAAGTTTTAACTAAGTTTGATGGAGATTCTTATGAGTTTAATTTTTCCAAATTTGCTAAATCTCCTTATGAAAATGAATTGCCTAATGAGGATTTCAAGGTTAAACAACTCTCTGCTATTTCTCTTGCTCCTAACAATGCCTAGCTGCAGTATATGGAAGATCATGAAAGTGAGGTCTTCATGAAGGAAAGAAATGAGATTGACGAGGTTTTCCCTCGTCAACCCGAATTACTTAAGCATAACCTACATGTGGAAGATTTGGGTCCCACACTACCACCTAAAGGGGACCCTGTTTTCGATTTAAAACCTCTACCTGATGATCTTAAATATGCTTATCTAGATGATAAGAAAATATATCCTGTTATTATTAGTTCTAAACTTTCAGGGAAGGAAGAGGAAAGATTATTTAAAATATTGAAGAAACACCGAGGAGCTATGGGGTATACTCTTGATGATCTAAAAGTGATTTCTCCTACTATATGTCAGCATGCTATTAATATAGAACCTAATGCAAAACCAGTTGTTGAACATCATCGCCGTTTAAATCCTAAGATGAAGGATGTGTTAAGAAATGAGGTATTAAAACTCCTTGATGCTGATATTATATAGCCTATTGTTGATAGTCAATGGGTTAGCCCCGTTCATTGTGTCCCAAAGAAAGGGGGAATCACTAATGTGCCTAATGAAAATAATGAGCTTATACCTCAAAGAGTAGTGGTTGGTTATAGGATGTGCATTGACTTTAGAAAGGTTAATAAAGTTACTAAGAAGGATCATTATCCTCTGCCTTTTATTGATCAACTTCTAGAAAGATTGTCTAAAAAGACTCACTTTTGTTTTCTTGATGATTATTCTGGGTTCTCTCAAATTGCTGTGAGAGCACAAGACCAAGAGAAAACCACCTTCACTTGTCCCTATGGAACTTATGCTTATAGGCGTATGCGTTTTGGTTTATGTAATGCTCCTGCTACCTTTCAGAGATGCATGTTTGCTATCTTTCATGGTTTTTGTGAAGAAATTGTGGAAGACGATTTCTCCATCTATGGAACTTCTTTTGATAATTGTTTGCATAACCTTGATAAAGTTTTGCAGAGATGTGAAGAAACTAATCTTGTTCTTAATTGGGAGAAATGCCACTTCATGGTTAATGAAGGGATTGTTCTTGGACACAAAATTTCTGAAGGAGGTATTGAAGTAGACAGAGCCAAAATTGAAGAAATTGAGAAGATTCCTTACCTAGGGATATAAAAGGTATTTGTAGTATCCTTGGACAAGCTGGTTTCTATAGGAGGTTTATTAAAGATTTCTCCATAATTTCAAAGCCCCTTACTTATCTTCTTCAAAAAGATGTACCTTTTGTTTTTGATAATGATTGTAAGAAAGCTTTTGAAACTTTGAAGAAAGCTTTGACTACTGCTCCTATTGTTCAACCACCTGATTGGAGTTTACCTTTTGAAATTATGTGTGATGCTAGTGATTTTGCTGTGGGTGATGTCCTTGTACAACGTGTTGATAAGAAGTTGAATGTTATTTATTATGCTAGCAATACTTTAGATGCTGCTCAAAAGAATTATGCTACTACTGAAAAAGAGTTCTTAGCTGTAATCTTTGCTTGTGATATGTTTAGACCTTATATTGTTGATTCAAAGGTTACTAATCATGCTGCTATTAAGTACCTTATGACAAAGAAGGACACTAAGCCTAGACTTATTAGGTGGGTGTTGCTTTTGCAAGAATTTGATCTGCATATTGTAGATAGGAAAGGTGATGAAAATCCTGTTGCTAACAATTTATCTCATTTGGAAAATGTTTCTTTTGACACATTGCGTGTTAATGATAGTTTTTGAAATGAGAAGTTGGCTGCGATAAGGGTAAGTCCGCATGAGAGTCCTTGGTATGATGATTATGCTAACTTTATTGTTTCCAAGTATTTGCCTCCAACTTTTACAGCTTAGCAAAGAAGAAAATTCTTTTATGATCTAAGGCATTACTTTTGGGATGACCCACACTTATATAAGGAAGGAGTAGATGGTATTATGCGAAGATGTGTTCCAGAATTTGAACAACAAGAGATATTGAGAAAATGTCATGGCAATGCTTATGGAGGACATCATGCAGGGGATAGGACTGCATAAAAGGTTTTGCAATCTGGATTTTATTGGCCTACCCTTTTCAAAGATGCAAGGAAGTTTGTCTTATCATGTGACGAATATCAAAGAGGGGTAACATTTCTAGATGCAATGAAATTCCTATGAATTATTCTCTTGTTATTAAACCTTTTGATTGTTGGGGATTTGACTTTACGGGTCCTTTTCCTCCTTAAAAAGGGTATACTCATATTCTTGTTGTTGTTGATTATGTTACAAAGTGGGTAGAAGCCATACCTACAAACAGTGTTGATGGTAGGACCTCTTTAAAAATGCTTAAAGATGTTATTTTTCCTAGGTTTGGTGTTCCTAGATATCCCATGACTGATGGAGGTTCTCATTTTATTCATGGTGGTTTTAGGAAGACTCTTGCTAAATATTATGTTAACCATAGAATTGCTTCAGCTTATCACCCCCAAACCAGTGGGCAAGTAGAACTTTCTAATAGAGAAATTGAATCTATCTTGCAAAATACTGTTAATAGATCTAGGAAAAATTGGGCTAATATTTTGAATGATGCTTTATGGGCTTATAGAACTACTTATAAAAATCCTATGGGAATGTCTCCTTATAAAATGGTTTATGGGAAACCTTGTCACTTTCCTCTAGAATTAGAACACAAATCTTGTTGGGCAGTGAAAGAAATGAATAGAGATTTTAAACTTACTGGTGAGAAAAGATTGCTTGACTTAAGTACCTTAGATGAGTGGAGAAGTGAAGCTTATGAAAATGCTAGAATCTTTAAGGAAAAAGTAAAAAGATGGCATGATAGGAGAATTCTCAAAAGGGATTTCCATGTTGGTGAGAAAGTTATTTTTTATAGGTATCGTCTCAGATTTTTTACAGGGAAACTACTCTCAAAATGGGAAGGACCTTTTGTTATTGAGGAGGTGTATCATTCAGGGGATATTAAAATATCTTATTTAAAGGAAAACAGTATACATGTGGTGAATGGTCAAAGGCTCAAACATTATATTTTTGGAGATTCTTATAATGAAGATGTTGATATTATTCAAATGGTGACTCCGGAAGAATTTATTAGAAACCAAACTCCAAAATTTGCAGAATCTGTCTTTGAATAGGTAAAAAGTGCTACAAACAGAAGGTTCATAAAAACCTCATTTTTTATATTTTGATGTTTTTATTACACATGGAAGGTTACGAGATGAAACAGAAGAGAAAACGGAGCCCAGGTGGGCCACACCCACCAGTGGCGCGGGCCCAGCTGGCCGCGCCACCAAGGGGTGTGAGCCCCCTGGAGTCCGTCTCCGCCTCGTTTTCGCATAGTACCTTCCTTATGTCATAAAACTTCATAATATATAACCCCCTGGATCCCCCGACGTTCCTATATCGTGTTCTCGTCGTGTTTTCGTTTCAATCTGTTCTTGTCAGGAAATTCTTCTCAAATTTAGAGGCACTATGGCTTCCGCCAACAAAAAGGGTAAGAAGCCTGTGGAAGATGATCCTCAAAACCCCAAGGAGGAGGAGATCTTGGTTAGGGATGAAGAGGATGTGAAGGAGGATGAGCATCCGGACACCCGCTCTACCATTGCAAGCATTGGAGTTGTGGCAAACCCTACCAAGCTTAGGAGGACAGCATAGATGTGTACAGGAGGGAAACCTCCGCGTCATTGCCTCGCTCCACGATCACTTCCTCCACGTACAAAGAACCCCTTCTAAACTCTTATACATGAGCAACAATTCCAAAAGGTGCCCAAAGGGAAGCTGCCCTCCAGTTGGGATTTGCCTCGTTCTAACCATGCAGGGAAGGAACACTCTAAGGAAGAGTGGGAAAAGAATAACAAGGACTAGGATTCTCGGTCCGACATGATCATGAACCGCATTGAGCATAATTCAGAGTTGATTTGTACTCTAACCTTAGAGATTGAGGATTTGAGGAAGCTGATTGAAAAGCTCCTCAAGGGAACACCACCACCACCGCAGGAGTAATTCGTCATCAGGTTTGGAATCCCCTTGGCTTGTTCCAAGCTTGGGGGACTGCCGCGGTATCACATCATTATCTTTTAACTTTTTACCTTTTTTAGTAGAGTCATATCTTGGGTAGAGAGGTTATCATATAGGTTGGTTTGCATTGTGGAAGCATCTCTCCTTTAGTTGGTTATCTATGTATCCCTTGGTGTGAGTTCCTTTATGTAATATTAATGATAAGTTTCATCTTTTACTTTTTGCACTTCTTATTTTAGTTTGCAATCTCTATTATATGATCGGTCTTGTTGATTAGTATTGGTATCACTTTGGGAGCATCAAGTAGATCTAAATTGGTTTTGGCAAACCGAGATCTGGTCAGTAGCAACACTTTTTGAGGTTTGAAAGGAAAAGAGAAAAGCACTTACAGGTATTTTGTATCATCTATTTTCTTTCTTGACTGGCTCATAAGCTTAGTATTCTTTATTTAAGATCTTTTGTGTCTTCAAGGAATATTGCATGTTTAACTTTATTACTTGTATGTTTGCTTGTTTCCTTCAACTCTTTGCTATCCAAAAACCTGTGCTGAGAGGAAACACTTCTCATGCATCCAATCCTTTAAACCAAAACCTATGCCATTTGTGTACACCATATCTACCCATTAGCATTAGTGCTATTCCAAGTAAATTCTCAAGATTCATCTATCTTTCAAATTAAAAATTATTTTGTTATGTGAAAACTAGTTAGTAAAGCTCTCAGGAACTTGATGGCACACCTTATTTTCTTGCCCCTAATAAACTTGAACCATTGTGTCATCGAAGTTGTATATGCTTGAACCTATACGTTGGAATTAATAGAACCGTGTTTTCACGGGGAACGCTTTCAACATTGCACCTGTACATTGTACATAGTTGATATCATGCTCTTTTGTTTGCGGATTTCGTCGGTGTGAAATAAAAGGGGAGCTTGTAAGTCCATGGAGTTATGTATGTGTCTTAGAGAAACGCCTAGGCCGCTAGCCTAAGCCATGCCTAATCATGGTGGAAACTTGCAGCATAACCATAGTGAGCAATCTGTGAAGCATCCTCAATAAAAACCTATGCAAATAGCAAATAAAAAGATCTCTGAGATGCTCACTGTCTACTTGCCTTGTCATTTTGATATGGGATATCTCATGTATCATGTTCAAGGAGTACCCCATTGACGGTTCTCTATGATAAACATGTACTTACTATGACAAGAACTTAACGGTAACTAAAGTTGAGTAGCATAAGGAGCGGCCCTCGTACTCAAGGGACATGAGATTGCCAACTTATATTTCATCAAGCATATACTCCGTCTTTGTTCACTTTAACCTTGATCACCTCAAGATGCTTATGATAGGGGCAATGAGATCTCAAAGCTAGTAAGTACCATAATCTTTTAAAAGCTCTTTATGAACTTGAAGTCCCTTCTTCCCTCTATGAAGGTCCTTTCTTCTACTTCTAAGTTGAGTCAGTAGACCTATTCATCACTATCTCTAGCAATCATTTGAGTTGTTGTGTTTCAAGCATTCATATGATGATTTATTCAATCATGTTCCTTATCTTCCTTGTTAGCACAAGACTCTTATCTAAATGAGTATTACTTTGAAAGCCATCATTGTGAAAAGCCTTTTATGTTTGAGCAAAAAGAGTACTCCTGTCATAAACTTCTTTAAAAAAGCTTTGTTTGAAAATTGTTTGCCAATTGTTCTCTGACCAAGAACAAAGTTTGCCAATCCCAATTATTATTTATCTTTATGAATCTTTATTGTGACTCCGATACTTGTTGCAAGCTAAGTTATATAATGGTGAGTTACTTTCTACTATGAGTTGTGTATTGGTAAGTGTGATGCTTCTTGTCTGTATTCTTTTTATCGACACGCTTCACTCCATAAACTTGTGGACATCTTTACTGAGCTTAGTTTTCGCTTGGGGACAAGCAAGGTCTAATCTTGGGGGGAGTTGATATGTCCAATTTGCATCACCATTCTATATCATAATTGCGTCTATTCATTGATATATTTCATATTAAGAGGTGTTACTTATGTCTTTTCATCTGTTTTCAATGTTTGATAATTCCTGGAGGATGAACTACCGGAGTCAGGATTCTGATAGAAAAAGTAGTGTTTTGATGCAATTTCGTGAAGATCAGAAAAATACCAGCAAAACTACAGAAAATTATATTTTCCTAGAATATGAAGGATGCCAGAAGGGGAGGCGGAGTTGGTCCATAGGGGGCCCACACCCCCTAGGGGTGGGCCACCCTAGGCCGCGCCTACAGGGGGTGTGGCCACCCTGGCCCACCTCTGGCTCCGCCCTCTCGCCTATATCTTCTCCATAAAACCCTAAAGTCGGGGGAGCGACCAAAGAAAGATTCCTCTACCTCTGCGGTGCGGAAAACACCGAGAGAGAAAGAGCTCTCCGGCAGACAGATTTCTAGCGAGGAAATTCCTTCCCGGAGAGTGGAGATCATCGCCATCAACACAATCATCAAGAGAGACTTCATCGGGATCATCATCATCATCCACACAATCATCTCCACCAGCACCATCATCACCACTCCATCCCTCTGTAACAATTGTGTTGAATCTTACATAGTTCTTAGGGGAAACTTTCCCGGTGTTGATTACTATTGTAGTTGATGCTTGTGAGTGGAAGCATTGAATTATTGTTTATGTTCAGATTGTTATCCATCATTATATCACCTCTGATCTTGATCCATATGATGTCTCATGAGTAGTTCGTTTAGTTCTTGGGGACATGGGAGAATTCATGTTGTTAGTAGTGGAATTGTGTTGAGATATTATTCAATGGTTTAGTATTTAAGTTATGGTGCTATTTTTCTAGTGGTGTCATGTGAACGTAGACTACATGATACTTCACCATTTATGGGCCTAGGGTAATGCATTGTGTATTTGTCTACTAATTGTGGGGTTGCCGGGGTGATAGAAACCTGAACCCCCGTTAGGATACCTTTGCACAAGGGAGTGTAGGATCTTAGAGTTTAAGGCTGTGGTTAGGTTTTTATCTTAATTGCTTTCTTGTAGTTGCGGATGCTTGCAAGGGGTTTAATCACAAGTATGTATTAGTCCAACTAAGTTCGGTACATTAGCGTAGGTTCACTCACACAACACTTATAAAACCAAAGAAGATTAATCAGCTATATGAAACAAAAGCACTTGACAGTATTCCCATGTGTCCTCGAGAACGTTTGGTCCTCATTAGTATTTCCACCGGCTTGTCCTTTGCTAAGAAAGGATTGGGCCACTTCCTGCAATTATTTGCTGTCCTTATTTACTTGCACTTTATTTCCTTGCTTTATTAGAAAACCCCTAAAACTCTGTTTTCTAAGTATTACAGAGATTTCCTGCTCCATACCACTAGTCAACACCTTCTGCTCCTCGTTGGGATCGACACTACTATTTATCAAAAGTACTACTATACACCCCCTATACTTGTGGGTCATCAACAACCAAGAAATGATGATGCTAAGTATGCAAAGGTTTGAGCTCTCTTCGAAAGATATGATCGAGTTACTCACCTGAGAGCCCCTCTTGATAGTACGGTTATCTATCCTATAAACCGGTCTCCCCAACTAACACCATGATACCGGTAAAAAAGAAATCCTATCAATATCATACCTTTCTTGATTTAGACGATCTTGTAATCCTCACTCATCCACTAGATACTGATGTAGACGATCTTGTCCTTCTCAAGATGGAGCACCTTTCTTGATTTCTCTTGCACGCACTCGCTTGATGAAGACTAGCAAGTTGCTCCCCCATACAACATGGGGAAACCTTTACTTTGACCATGTCTTCATAGATCCATTGTCACCGAGGATGGCAAGCTTCAAGCATGAGTTCTTCTAGATATGGCAAATCTTTAGATTGCACAACATTTCTTCTAACTCCATTTGGATGATGTCTTGAAGATACATATGAGGAACTCTATCTTCTTCTTCAAGACACCCTTAATATTCTTTTCTTTATTATTCTCCTTCATTTCTTCTTTCTTATTATGTTGGTGTCTTAAAGGTACACAAGGGGTATCACTCCATATATTCTTCAAGACACACTTGCTATAGGCTCAACTCTCACATGACCAATCTTTGGATCACTCCTTAAATACATTGGTCATCACTTGATCTTATTCACTTTCTTATTCTCCCAACCTTGAAGCCAACATATGGTTCAAGCATTTCCTATGGACAATTCCTACAAGTACAACTTGATACAAGCATTAGCCCATAGATATTGTCATTAATTACCAAAACCACACATGGGGGCACACATGCTCTTTCAATCTCCCCCATTTTGGCAATTGATGACAATCCCTTGAGAGGGTTTATATAAGGAATTTAAACGAATTAAATGGTAGTACCAATATCAAATACTACACAAGAATGTGATATTGGTACCACCACCATATATAGATCAAACTCCCCCACAATCTATGAATGTGTGATGAACTTGAATTTCATTGCATATATTGCCAATCATTATCATTGGTGGAGTTTCCTCTATATATACCACATGTAGAGCAACAACAAAGATGCAAGAGCATGAGAGGCAAATGCTTAAGAAGAAACTCAAAGCATAAACTGACTTCCCTTAAACCCTCTACAACTTCTCCCCCCATTGGCATCGATAGCCGAAATGGGTCACAAGTTCTAGAAGGCCAATATAGTGATAATTCCTCCAAAGGTGTGCATTCGCACATATCCAATGATGAATACTTGGGAGGAAGTAGAACTATATTGAGGACCCGAAGATTGACAAAGAAATTAATTGAAAGAAGCATCAACAAATGATGCAAGCAATCACAAGATCCGACAAACCAATTGAAAACAACAAATGAGTCCAAAAGGAAACAACAAGATATTATGATACGAGCAAAAGAGTGTTTTAAATGAAAATAGAGAAGCTCCACAATATTTGTGCATGATTTAGAATGATTGCATTAGCATACACAATGTGCAAACATGGAATCCTCGCTCCCCCATAAGCATTTAAAACACAACAAATGAGAAAGAAGACAAATGAGCATTATTAAATTAATTAGATGAGCTCCCCAAAGATAATGCACCAATTATGATAATTGCATTTGGAACAAAAGTGCATAGTCATGTAATCCTCACTCATCCAAAATCATTTAACAATACAAGACATGAGAGAACAAATATGAGTGCCCGAAGATGCAAACAAGAGGAACAAGCACTCATAGGCAAATAAATTTGGAAGCCATCGAAGCATCAAAAATAAATATAAAGGTGGTCTCCAAGAAATAAAAATCTCAACTAAAATTATCTTATCATATTTTCAAATGTTTCTAAGTGGATAATCATCAAAAAGTCATATGCACATAAAGAAACAAGCACACACAAAGAAGATATACAAGAGAGCATATGAAAAGCAAAATGAAGTCATAACATATACCAATAAGATTTTTGCTTGAAAGCATGTCCAAAGGCTCAAATATATCTTATTGTACATCGATGAGCTTCAGAAATCAACACAATACGTACATTACAACTATCACCAAGGGAAAAAGGAGATAGCTGGAATATATGGAGAAAGGCAACAAGTATCACAAGGAATAGACAACTAGCAAAATCTCACTATTGGACATGAGAGACGTTGAGGAAAAGATGGGAAATAAAATTGCTAGATTGAAATATTTGGGATTGGTGAATCATATGCATAATTTTGTATAGTCCCATTTATGCATTCATCTCAACTTACACTCATTTGCAATAGGGAGTTATCTTTAACACCAAAGCTAGAAAAACTACAAATACAAAGACAAAAAATCCATGCCAAGATGCAACCTACAAAAGGATGGAAGCAAGATATATAAGCATGAGAAAGAGATAGTTGTTATCGAGATATAATTGGTATGATAAAGAAGATATTAATTTGTTGATCATCCTATAGCTTGCCTCCAATTTTCATGGACGCACCACTTATTCAATATTTGAGAGACAAGCATCCAATATATCTCCAATGTACCTAAAACACATTAAGTACAAAATGGTCCCCAAACTTATTGGGTCCATAGTAGTTAGAGAAACTATAATACATAGGAGAGACTCCACATAAATATATGTATATTGATATGAAATTGAATTTCATGCACAACTTAGCCGGCGGGATTTGGTGGAGTTTCCCCTATATATTGGATCAAAATAAAGCAAGCATTACATAATATAAACATATAGTAAATATGCATGCACAAGGCTTTTAAGAACCAAAAAGGAGATACAATTTGAACAAAAACACCAAGTACACCGTGATGGCACGCACAAGAGTGTGGCACGACAAACAGTGTCCAAATTGTATCAAAGAACCAATTCAACACATGAAAGATCACAGGTTCAACAAATGAACTAGGCTAATGGCAAATAGCAAAAGATAGATAGAAAAACAAATGCTCAAGGATTTATCTCATTCTTAAATGGTAAAAATGCGAAACAAGGAAATGAGACAAAACCAACTCCCAAAAAGAGCAAGGTTCCAACAAATAAACCAAACTCTCCAAACTTTTCACGATGGCACAAAATACCAAAATGAAAAGATCAAAATTCCAAGCACATAAAACCCAATAAGGATCAAACAAAGAAGCATAAAAGGATTGTTCCAGATAATATAGGAGATCTCACCCATAATTAGTACATTATATAGAATTTTTCTTTTGAATGCAAAATTCACACATATGAGATCATCACTACTACCTATAGTAAATAAAACACAAGGGGATACCAATAATAAGAACATCCAAAAGAAGCAAGGAATACGTGGGAGCAACACAAAACATTTTCTTGGCCAAATATAGGAAAAAATTAAGCATAGGACAAAGTGAATATGATCAATAAATTCTACCATAAGTCTAGTACTAATTGTCCAAGGACAAGAATTATTGGGAATAATCTTCCCGAGGTAGTTCATACGGATATCCAAGATCATATTCACACAAAGAAACATATGAAAAAGTATAAGAATTAAGCTTTTGATGCCTCAAAAGATATTCTTGATAGTTTCCAATAGCCACACAATCACTAATGATTAGAGTAACTTGAAGCTAATTGTTTCCATGAGGATATAGATATTCAAATATGAGGAAACATATACCAAGAAACACTCTCACACAAAGGATCCAAAATATGAGCAATAAAACCATTCAACCAAATTGAAACTTGTATGAGAAAATGTGTAACATAGGAGCTAGACAATTATCAATATCAATTCTAAGTGACACAACCTCAAATTTTCACATTTTCTAGGAATGTAATATACACTAAACATATGACTCCCCCATAGTGTGATACTACCATAAAACTCAACATGAGGCAAAATTATCCAAATAGAGATAACTAATGGATATTATATAACTCAAATTTCTCATGAGAATTATACCACATAGAGACTAGATAATATACCAATCTAACTACTAGGTGGTATTCCTCATGTACACACATTTTTAGGATTGCAGAATGCCCAAGAATAACACTCTCCCAATATGGGATAGTCCATTAATCTCTCACAAGAGCCAAATAAGATACCAAATATAATCAAGTAAGACTCAAACACAAGAAACACACATACATGGTGTGCCACCTAATCATACACACTTATACTTGATACCTAAATATAATTAAGTGGAAAGCACAAAATGTACAAAAGCATGGAAGATACAAGACTAACACATGCACACGAGGCGAGTAACTTTCAATGTAAAGAGTTTAGCACAAGTTACCTCAAGGAGGAACATTGGATATATAATAGAATCATGATAATACAAATAGCTTGGCTTGACAAAAATAATTGATGAAGATCCCTCAAATCTTCATAATGTAACCAAGTCTCCAATGCCGTCAAAAACACACCTGTTGATCAGGTTTTGGCTTGTTGGTCCCCAACCAAGTTGGGTCCTAAGAAGTTAGTCACAATAGGCTTGGCAACCCAAATGGTTCTTTTCTTGACACCACATTGGTCACCAACAAACTTGGCAAACATATTTCCAACCTCATCCTTATAAAGTGAATAAGTATCATTAATCAAGATAGGATTGGATGAGGAGTTACCAATGGTGCATGAGGAAGAAATGTTCCCTTTCTTGCAGCAAATGTAGCAAGTTCTTCCTTGCCATCTTTCTTGTTGGGTGAAGCAACAACTTGAGGGAGACCTTGATTCTTCCTTGGAGGAGGCCCATTTCTAATATGAGGTAGAGCTTGAGGCCTCTTCCCTTGTTGCTTCTTTCCAAGGAGCTTCTTCTTCAATGGGCAAGGCTTAACAGGATGCCCTTCTTCCTTACACTTGAAGCAAACAATGTTGGCCGAATTCTTGAATTTATCTTGGCCATTCTTATTTCCCTTGTGCTTCAACTTGATAGTGTAATTGTTCTTGACATTGGAGTTGAATCCAAGCCCACACTTGGCATTGGGGGATTTTAGCACACTCAAGATGTCGTCGAGTGTGGCCTTCCCTTTATGACACTTTTTCAAGTCATTCTTCAAAGAAGTGAATTGAGCCTTGAGCTCTTTGATTTCCTCTACATGGTTAGTGTCAACAAAAGTACTAGAGGAAATAGATGCTTCATTGTTAGAGCAACAAGGCATGGAAAGTAATTCATCACAAGAGGTAGCAATGTCATGAGTGGATGAATTACAAGGACTAGCACATGACAATATCACATTAGGAGTAGAAGTAGTGCTAATGTCCACATGAGGCTCGTTAGATGTTACCTTTGACATAATGGCCTCATGATCTAACTTTAGCCTACTATGGGAGACTAGAAGATCCTCATGCGAGCTTGAGAGCTTAACATGACTTATTTCTAATTTCCCATAGTTGCTAGTTAGTAAAGAAAGTTGAGCCTTTAGCTCAAAATTCTCCTTCAAAATAGATGCTCCACAAGAAATAAAGTTAGTATCACAAGCATCATAATTAGTTGCAAGAGGTTAGGGAAACTTTGAAAACTCCTTTGCGTAGGAGGCTTTAAGTTGCTCATGTGACTCGGTGAGTTTTATGAGCTCACCCTTCATGACCCTAGAGCCATTTTTTGAGGTTCTCAAAATCCTCAAGGAGTTTAGCATAAGTAAATTAAATCTCATCATTTTTACTTTTGATATCACTTGCCACCTCAAGATCTCTATCATGTGATTCCTTCACTCTAGACAGCTCTAGAGCAAAGGTCTCCTCAAGAGATCCCTATAACATCCCAATTTTAGCAACCCTGATTTGGTGTCCAAAAGGCAAAAATAAGGGGGAACAAAAACATTTTCTTATTGCAGGTTGCAATGTTTGCTTTCTTGTTTGTTTGTGTTCATACAACTGATTGTGTATTAGGTGATGTACTCCTTAACTCAACACTAGTTTACAAAAGCTATTTTACAAAAGAGATGTCTTGGCTCATCTTTCATATTCTCAAATGTTCTGGCATTTAAAAACCTGAGCAAAGATGACTTTGACACAACAAAATACTTTACTAGTTTCTATTAACAAAACAATGGAGACCTATATATAATCTCCTTATGTTTTCAAGACAGAACTCCTAGCCACCCTTATCCCTAATTTTTTTCCAAAACCCTTATTAAAACCTTTCATTCCAACCTTGGTAAAGATACCAAGATGGTCCTTATCTTACTTCAAAGCACAACCCATTTCAAAATACCCATCCTTACCCAAGCTAGGCTTGATGGTAACCTATAGTAGTTGGATAAGTTTGATAAGATGAATTGCCTTGATCTGTTGTCTGATGAATTGCCTTGATATGCTGATTGCCTTGTTTGCTTAGGAACTAGAGTGAGCTAATCTAGTAGATCATGCCTTAGGACTCAATCTATATTGTGATCATCAATCTTAAACCAAGCATCCAAATATGGAACTAAACTAAGCCACTAAAGTGACCATCTCATCCCTTAATCATATTAATCCAGGGATAATCCCTTTCTGATAGTTCCCTACTCAGTGAAGACCCAATCCAAGCATGGATTCCCTACATTCAATCTATAACTCAACATCAACCACTTGATGGGAAGTATAAACTTTTTCCCCTCTCTCAATTTGCTTCCCACTTGTAATCTAGTCTAAAACTCTAAATCTTCCAAAATGGCTAAGTCTGGATTTCTTATCTAGATTCAATCTTTGGAGCTCTACCTTTTCCAACCTGGGTGCATTATTGAGAATGTACCTGAACCATCTTGTATTACATCTTTAGTACTACCAAATCCCACTCTTGCCCCTAGATAAGCCACTCTAGTTCCCACTCTTCCATGATGATTTTATAGTCAACATGGTAATCTTTTTTGCAAATCTTATCATCTTGACTACTTTGGCAGAAGCTCACATCTATATGCTACCTCCCCTTGACCAACTCTTTGCATGGTTATGATCTACTAACCATGGCTTATCATACCCTACTTCACTTGTTTCCATTAGAACCTTGTGCATTTTAAACCCACCTGGTTTATGAGGCATCATGACCACTCTGTTATGGTAGCCTTATTTTCAACAAAGTTTGCCACCTCTTCTAGACCACCTCAAATAGAACCAAGCCCAACTATTGATTCCATGATCATCTACATAACTTGGTTTGTCTATCCATATATCCCTTGTATCAAGGTGAGCTCTGAGCTCACTAAGCCCCGCATGTTTAGGTGGCATGAAAATAACAAAACACTAGATTTCCTAAAATCAGGTTTCTTCCCATTTCACCAAACTCCTTCAAAACCCAAGTGGAAAATGATGTATGAATCAAGTCTACATCATCTATTTTGGATATAATCTTTTGTCAAATAATTTCCATAATTATTTGGAGCCTAAAGCTATTTAAATTCCTTATCTTGCAAATTTCTCAAAATCTCTCCTATAAAGGAAAGTTTGTTTTTATCCAATTAACATTTACAACTCAATGAAATTTGAGTTCTATACATCATACCTACCTCCCCATCTCAAAAATAATATTTTTGAGATTTTTTATTATTTCTTTTTGCCCTCTATCTTAAATGGCAGAAACAAGAAATAATTCCTTAAAAATACTTTTCCCTCTCAATAAATTTCAGTAAAATTCTCCAATGTGTAATATGGCATTTAGGACCACACCACCCCAAAAACCAACCTTTCCCAATGTAAAAATATCACATGAGAATCTAGAATATACTTCTGCCCTTTTTGAATAAATGATATAAAGTGGACTAAAAATATTCTGAAAAATCCCAAAGAATTATTGGTGGAGGCTTGATCCCATAGGCCCCCTCGCTCTGGAAAGTTGCAAAGTTTGTAAGGGTAGAATTGTCCCTGTGTGTTTTTAGAGCAGGAGCGCGAGGGTAGCCCCCGAAGCCCAAGTCTAGGCCTGTATTCCCATGTATCTGCATACGTACTATTGACTGCCAGGATGTCAACCATTGCCACGTCGCCACGCCATTAGATCTGACCATGCATTGCCACGTCGCCACGCCATTATTAGGTCTCTAGGTTTGATAAAAAAAAGTATTTCGGCCACCATTTCCCAGACACCGCTCTAACCCTAAATTTTCGGTCATCCTGCCTAGCTCCGGCGGCGACGTGCGCCGGCGAAGGATCCATATTGGCGACGTGAATCCAGTGGCCAGCCTTCTAATCCTCCAACGACACGAGCCTTCCCGACTCCGGCCGTCGACCGAGATCTAATCCTCCACCTGCGAATCTGCCGGCTCCGGTGGCGACATGTCCGTCCACACCGACGATAACCATTCCAATCCTACATCTCCAGATCAAAGGCCAGCCAGATCTTCTCATCCTCAGGCAGCATCAACCAGTCCCGTGTCCCATCTTGCCACTGGCGCCCGGAATATGTGATTAGCTGCCTCTCTAACCCACATTCTTTCCATCACCTTTAGCATAGCGGCTTAGGGTTAACCTTTGCATCTACGAGTCCTCCACATATACATCACTGATTAGATTAGCGTTTTTGGTTTTGTTTGCTTGAACAGATGGAGGACACAATGCCAACTGGGAGTGACAATGAGAGCATCCCTACACACAACGGTGATTCAAATTCGGATGATGGAGATATGTTTTTATTTGACGATGAGCTTACTGAGAACGACCTCTTTGAAGAAAACAAATCCGAGGATGATAAGGTCAAGTGAAGTTTCTTTTTTATTTTTTAATTTGCACACCTCGAGCAGGCAAATTTATACACATACTTTTTAAATTGTGCAGATGGACGTCGGTTGTGGAAACAAGGATCGCCATCGGAAAGAATCGATCTCGGAAAGCATTAGTGATGTATGTCTAGTGCTACATTATTTTTATAAGAATTGAATAGCCATGTTATATGACTTTGTGCTACAATGCTGCAGGTTGTACTATTCTCTCATAGTGACCATGATTATTTTGGAGATTCGGACTTAGAAACCTGGGATGAAGAAACGGTGAAAGAATCACAAGAACCTGAAGGATCAAAATATGAATTCAAGAGTGATGTAAGTTGCTTATTGTTGTATGAAAAGGCATATATAGGATCAACCATATGACCACCACTTACATTTCTTTGCTTCTAATTGTGTAGGTTACAGACAGTTCACAGCATGAGCATAGACAACATCCAGTGATGCCAGAGAAGGATTTTCAGCATGCTCATGATAAGCGTGACATGCATCGGATTGTAAAGGAGATGACCTTCACTAACAAAGCGGAAGCATTCGCTTACTACAACGCATATGCCAGAGAATGTGGTTTCAGCATAAGTAAACAAAGGGTGAAGCAAAACCCGTAAGGAGTTATTATATACAGGCGGTTTCTCTGTTCCAGGGTAGGGGAACGCGAGGAAAAGTATGTGCACATGGAGAACTGCAAGAAGAGTCCACGAGCTCTTCTCGATGCGACTGTCGAGCCTATCTCAATGTGTCGTATAACAAATCCATGGGGAATTGGAAAGTTCTGCAATTTAAGGATGAGCACAACCATGTGCTAGATAGACCCGATGAAGTCCCGTTTCTTCGGTCCCATCGGAAGATCAAGTCTTATCAGCAAGCTGAAATCATGTCACTAGCAGCAACTGGAATGCAAAAGTTCGAGATTATGAAAACCTTTATCAGCAAAAGTGGAAGGTGGAGGAAGGTTAGGTTCGTCTCGAAGGATCTTTACAACATGTGTTCCCGGGAGAAGAGGAAGCTCATTGCATCAGGTGACGCTAACACAACATACGAATTATGCAGAACAGGCAAGCCCGTGATCCTGAATTCTTTTTCAATTACCAGCTAGATGATGGAGGAAATTTGAAAAGCATGTTTTGGTGTGACTCTCGGTCACATCGGACTATGAGGATTTCGGTGATGTGCTGGTGTTTGACAGTACGTACAAAATGAATCAGAATGAAATGCCTTTAATTCCTTTCGTGGGGTTGAACCATCACCGCAGAACTACTATTTTCGCATGCGCAATCGTCTCGATGGAGAAAACAGAAACATATGTATGGCTGCTTAAAACATTTTTGGAAGCTATGTGTCAAAAGAAGCCAAAAGGGGTGATCACTGATGCAGACGGTTCAATGATAAAAGCCATTGGCATTATCTTCAAGGATGTGTGGCACCGTGTATGTATGTGGCACGTTGAAAAGAATATGAAAAAACACCTCAGTCACGATTCTCTGAATGAATTTAGGTCATTGATATACTACAGCACCTCAGAAGACGTCTTTGAGCAGAGATGGAGCGCCTATATTAAGAAATGACAGATGAAGGGAACCAAAGAGTGGCTGAGTAGAATGTATAAGAAGAAGAGATGGTGGGCCACCACGTATCTAGCCAATGGATTTTTTCTCGGAATGAAAAGCAATCAGAGAAGCGAGAGTTTCAACTCGTGCCTACACCTTCATCTTGACTCTAAAATAACACTAGTGGATTTGATCGTGCACTACGAGAACTCCATTAACCGTATCCGCCAGGAAGATGCACGACAGGACTGCAAGGACTCACAGACATTACCATTTCCGGTTACTAAATACAAAAATATTGAGTCTGCTGCTGCGAAAGTATTCACTGCAGCAAACTTCTATATCTTGCAATCGGAGCTGAAAAGAATTGATGGACTCAGGATTGTTGAATGTGCGCAAGGTGATTCCAGTGATAATAAGTACACTCTGATATGGGCAGATAAAGCTACTAGGCAGTTTGACGTGACCTACATGCCTGACAGTGAGGAAACTATAAAGTGCTCCTGCAGAAGAATGGCTAGGAAGGGGCTACCTTGCAAGCACATCCTCTACATACTGGATTACCTGCCACTAGAAAAATACCAACTTATTGTGTCCTTCGGCGCTTCTCAAAGAACGCAAGATTTGGATTGTCTAAGCGTGAGAGCGATATGTTCGGATATGGATGGTCAAGTGCAACCGAGAGGACAATTTTTTCCGACTTGAATGTACGATCTCAAGAAGTTATCGCAGTGTTATGCCATGATGAACAGTCTCGTCATGAATACGAGGAACTCATGGATCAAATAATGCAAAGGACAAAGGGGCTCACCAATATTCAAACAAGCTACTTCGATGCAGATGCACACAACGGCAAGGGAAAAGAACCTCAAGTTGGTGATCCACTAAAAGTTAAATCCAAAGGCGCGCCTAAGAAAAACAAACGAGTTGGAGCTGACGGTGCTAATCCACGCATGAGTAAAAATGGCAGACCACTATCATACGATGAACAAAAGAAGAAGAAGAAGAAGAAGAAGAAGGGGAACCACATGTGCAGCGCATGCAATACTGCTGGTCATAACAGACGAAACGCTAAATTATGCAAACTACATCCGCAGTAAGTCATTCCTTGAGTACAACTAAAAAGCATTATCAAAACTTTCTTTGAAATTGTCAATAGCTAACTGTGCCTTACTGTTATGCATGCAGGTATGTGGAGGTAGCAGAAAACTAGACGTTTCCCTTAATTCATAAACTTTGCTCATACCAAAGATAGAGTGCACCACACACACAACACAGAGAACTTTGCGCAGGCCAGGACAACCCTGTGAGCACGGCGTTCATGGTGGGATGCTACATGCACTCGACTCAACTCCACTGCGTAGCGCTACACCTGAGGTGGCAGGCCAGGACTCGCCGGCATCAGCTCTCCATCGACACCAACTCCCGCAGAGCACATGTCGCCGGCAGCGTCATCCTCGCGCATCGAGCTAGCCTCTCCGACACCCGAAGCTGAAGCCCTCTCGCCATCACATCTACCTCGCCGAGAGGCGCACCCGATGACCACGCGCACCATGGACGGCATCGTGCAGCCGAACACCCGCCTCGCCTCGTCGCCAAAAGGTATATGTGAAGCAGCAGTGCATTGACATCGCGGACTCCTTTGCGCCTGTTGCACGGCTGGAGTCCGTGCGGCTCCTGCTGGCGCTCTCCGCGCACTGCGGGTGGGTTGTGCACCATATGGACGTCTAGTCTGCTGGCCAGGGGCGCTAGGTGATGCTCCTGCACAAGCCACTCTACGGACTCTGTCAGGCACCTAGAGGCTAGAGCCTAGAACACGAAGTTGGACGCCACGCTCGACGCGCTCGGCTTCAATTTAGGTGTTAGTTTGTCAAAAGTTTCAGTTTCGTCAGGTTAGCACTTAGCCGTTTTAGTTGGTTGATTTAGTCACATAGCAGTCCTACACTTACATAGTGCATCCACATCCATAATACTTACATCCACTCAGCATTACCTTGATGTTAAGAAGAAAAATTCTCATGGAAGCTCTGTCATCGTGGGACTTTATAAATGGAGGGAAACCGAAGGGACTCGGTTCAGTTCTTCCACCGACCCCCCACCCCCTCTCCCACTGTGCACATCCAGAGCTGTTCCTGAGAACATTTCCTCAGAGCAGAGCAGTTCCTCAAAGCTGTTCGTCCCCTCCGATTGAGATTTCTCTTCTAATCCACTCTCCCTTCCCTTTTATTTCTTGGTTTCAGTTCTAATCCTTCTTTATTTCTTCATTTGAAGAATCTTTGTTCTTTGTTTTGCATCTCCCTTCCATTCTCTTTCTACAGCTCGACGGTGATTTTTGCATCTCCCTTCCATTCTCTTTCTTGGTTTCCCTGTAATCCTTCCTGTGTTCTTCCTATCATCTTCTCCCCTCAAGATTTATTGTGATTATGGATCGATTCAATTAGACTTCCATTGATTTACTAGTTATGGATTAGGGTTTTGTACTACTCAGATTAGAGTTGTTTATGATCATGTAAATGAATTGTTTACAGAACATTATGATTTTAGAACACACGACTGGACATTATATATGATTTACTAGTTATGGATTAGGGTTTTTTAATTTTTCGGATTGTGCATGGTTGATAACTGAATCCATAGTGTGCTGTAGTTTATGCCTGATAATTGATCTATTTTTCACTTTCTAGATTATGTTTCTACACTGTTAAATGCGTATACTGCCCTCTAGTTTTAATGCACAGTTCATTCCTTCAGTGAAGTGTTAATTTTTTCAGGTGTTTCTTGGAATGGACTGTGCCGTGTGTGGGAAGCCTTCCCATAATTGTGGTAGGAAACAGAGGAGAGCAGCCAGCTTCCAAATTAACATTGTTAATTGTTTTCCCATCAATGGTGTGGTAAGTTTTAACATCTTTTCATTTTATGTATTGTTTCTTTTACTGTGTTGTTTTCCCATGAACTGAACTGTGTTGTTTTTTACCTTCAGGTAGTGCCATGCTCATTTAGGGAAAGACTAAATGATTTCACTTCAAATAATTGGATGGTTGCAAATAGTGAAGCATTAAGGAATTTTGATTTGTTCCTGAAGAAGTCTAATGTTAGGACAATCATCTGTGGTCTATACTGGAAGTCCTTGATGAGGGTTTATGATATAGGACTTGGAGATGTAGTGCGTTTTGAATATGATGACGACGACCCCCTTGATCATGTTATTTCAACTTGACCAACTTATTTCATGTCACTGTTTACTCTAATGGTGAAGAGAAACAGGTTCATGAAGAAACTCGTATTTCCCTTATTTACTGTAAATAATTTGCACTTATAGTTTCTCCTTGTCCTACTACTAAATCATTGATCAGAGGTTGGAGATGTGCCTAGTTCCATCATAAGCATCCTTCACGGGACCATCTTCTCAGACATAAATGCAATCACTGAGCAGGAAATGGCTTTTATCTTATTTGCCATTTACAAAGATGTTTATGTCAATAAACATGAGTTTTTTGAAAGTAAAGATGAAAAGCATTTCTGGGTACACAAGATGGATATGTAAAACTATGAACATAATGCTCTGGTTAGTTTCCACATGATTCATTATATGTTATTTTTAGTTTCCACGTAGAATTGAATGCATTTGTTAGTTTAGAATGCTTGTTCGAATACTAAGTTTACACTTAATTGCAGTTCATGCCAATTGAGGCTGTAGATGGCTTCAGGTACCCAACTCAGGGCATAGCACATCTGTACAGGCAGGGACATGATCTTGAAGGGGAAGAAGATAATTTCATTGCATGTGCTTATACTATACAGAGGGACCATGGACATGTCAGCTTCACCACAGGGTGGAATGACTTCACATTTGCTGCTGATGTTGGATGGGCTTCTCTACTTCTAATGAAAGTAGAGCATATGCAGGAGCACCTTGGTCTCAACTTTCTTGAGATTACCATGTAGTGTTTCACCTTGGAAGAATCTTGTTCCGATAATCATCTTTTCTTGTTTCTAGTGCTGAAGTCTAATGTAGTCGTGTTATTTAGTGAGTTGAACATATTGTATCTAGTGTAATGTGTTACTGAATTTATTCACTATGTTTAGGATGTTGTTTCTACTGTAATGTGTTACTGAATGTAAGTCGAACTTGTTGATCATCATGTATGTATTGCATATGTGTATCTTGAATGTTGAATGTATTGCATCTTGGATCATCTTACTGTGATGTACTCACAAGTATACCAGAATATTCAAAAATGCTGGAATCTGTTACAGAAGGAAGTCAAGCGACAACATAGAAGAAGAAGAGGATACTTGATGACATAGTTCAAGATGTGGTTGCATGAGTCATCACTTGATAGCATGATCCTACCGAGTTGATAGATCATATTTTGCGTACGGAATAGATCAAACAAAACATGGAAAATTAACTGAAAATACGAAATATATTACAAACTTCGACCCTACAAACACTTATTTCGAAACAATCCTAAACTACTCGGAATGCCAGTCGAAATCTGACGAGACCAGAGTCGTCGACGACACCGGAGTGGATGTCCACTCGAAGGAGGAGAAGGAGGAGGAGGAGGAGAGGACTATCGTCGATGGGCCGGCGCCGTTTTTCTTCTCCTTCGCCGTTATTCAGACAGTTGGGTGCGCACGGGCGGGGTAGTCGACGCGGCAATTTGGCGCGCAGGATGGCGCAAAAGCGCGCGCGTGGCAAAAAGTTTTCGCGCATCCGCTGGAGGTTCGCGCGGACTCCCGCGTGCGCCAAATCGGCGGTTGCTGTGTGCACGCGGTCGTTTCGTTTTCATACGCTTCCCTTGGCATTCCTAGGCCTTCTTCAATAAATAATCAGCGATCTGTCTTTGGAACCGCTACATCTACCATTCGACAGGACCGAGACTACACGAACACCATCATCCATGGCCGGCAACAAGTTGCAGGATTCGTCGTGGGCTAATCTCCCTGAAGGAGTCGTGCAGAAGATAGGTGACATCTTCCTTTCGACGGACGACTTCGACTACTACGCCGCCTTCCGGGCAGTCTGCAGCACCTGGCGTAGCTTCACAGAGGAGCGCTTTATACCAGCCAACTGGATTGTTCTAGATCACCAGTTGTCTCCGGAGTATGGGGTAGACGACGCTGCCATCACATTGCTGAACATGAGAACCGACCGCTACCTTGAGAAGAAGATTAGTCGGGTTATTCACAGGTGCTTTCTTGATATTCATCTGTATATGTGCGATCCTTTTTTTGCGTTCACCTCCTATATGATATGTTTTTCAAGTTTTGTTTCTCCATCTACTTTTTTTACCTTGATTGAATCTCTGTCTGTTTACCTTGACTGAATCTCTGCTTCTCATCTCTCTCTCCCTCTCTATGTCTCTGGAAGGTACTTTTACGTCGGTAGCACAACCGGCGGCCTCCTTGTGCTTGGACAGAGGGTGCAGTCGTACAAGACACGGTTGTACAACCCCTTCTCGGGCGCTATCAAGCGCCTGAGGGTGGAGATACCGACCGAGCAGGTGGCTTCTGTCACTGTGACGATGTTCCCGTCGTTGATGGTCTTTACATCAAACCTTGGGAACACCATCATTCGGTGGGCGGATGAGGGCACGGAGGAAGGCAGTCGCCCAATCTTTGGTGAAGGGTGGTACACGCCGAATGACTTCACGAAACTCCGGAGCATGACTTCTTACGCCGATGATGTTTTTGTCGCAGACAGATACGGGTCTATCTTCTCGACTATGGATCATGCTGCCCATGGAGATGTCCAGATGCAGCGCTCCGCACGGACCCTGAAGATGCATGCCACCATCGAAGTCCCTATTCCGGGCTGCCGGTACCCGGAGAATCGTTTTTACCTTGTCGATACTGACGGGGAGTTGTTGTTCGTTGTGAGTGGACCTGTCTACGGTGGCAGCCGTTGTTTACCGGGTTGATACACAGAACCGTGTCCTTCAGCCGGTTAGAGGCATCAGCAGCCGTGCTCTCTTCATTGTTGACAATCGGTGCATCTGCGTCGACAGCGCCAGGGTACCCACGGTGCAGGCCGGCAACATCTACTATCCGGACCTATCCCAGATTAGATCTTACAACTTTGAGGCTCTTGCGTGGGAAGAGGAGCCAAGGGTTGACCATGGGTATGGAGTAGGAGGATTATGGATCAATGACCATCCTTTCGAACTCGATCGACTGCTGGTGGAGTATTGCAGAATCGTCGAGCATTCTGACCTGCAAATGGTGCCGCCTTATGGCGAATATGGTACCACCCACTACGATTACTACGACGGCTGGTCGTCAGATTAGATTGATGGATCATGTTGGTCTGGTCCTGTTGTATTCTCTGTTGTCTGAGAATTACATGCAAGTGCAAGTTGTATGGTGTGCCTGTAATACAATGTATGGTCTATGTTTCAAAAAATCATGTGTTTTACCTATTACAATTTCGTTGTTTTCTATGTACATGTAGTAATTGTGATATGTACTCGCTTTGTAAAAATCCATGCCAACAGTGCATGCGATCTTGACCTATCTTAGCTGTGTAGTAAAATCTTGATCATCTTGTTGCTGTATATACGATCCTACGATCTTGATAGATCTAACTATAATTTTGTTATGCCAAACCATGACACACAAGCAAGTTTTTTCATGTAAAACATATTGGAAAAGATGTTCAACAAACAAAAACAAGCTTGGATATATGAGATGGTAAGTAATTAAATTCGTGTAGACTTATTCAAAATGCCAAATATTATTTTAGTACAGAAGGGAATGAAAAAAATATGCATACATACACATTTCGTGCTCAATGGCTAGCATAAGACTAGAATACCATTTTTGGCCCAGGATGTAGTCCCGCGTACCTCAAAATTTTCATGTGTAGTCCAAAAGGAAGACAACTGATAGAAGTACGTGTCATCGTTGATTTGTTGAGAGAATCTCATGCCACATATGAATGCAGGATATATAAGCATGTCTAATCGTTTCTCGCTCGGCGATGTGGGACTAAACTCCAACCCACTCCAGTCCTTCCCGCTATATTTTTTCGTTGTGCCCAAAAGAGCCCATTACTTTTTGATGACCGGGATTAAGATGGGCCGCCCCAAACTACTTCACGCCCGGACGCAGCCGTGACGCGGGCGCGGGAGTAGGAGTTGGGCTGGCTTGTTGCCTGCATGCCAAGTCTTACTTTTTTCTTCTATCCTATATTCCTTTTTATTTTCCATTTAAATATTTGAACAAAAATTTTGAATTTTTTAAAATAAATTACATATTCTTGACAGGCGCCGTTGGTATAGCATGTGCAAAATATTTGGGATCATTTGTTGAACATCGAAAAATTGAGAAATTTGCGAATAGCCCTTTTGGTCTCACCTAGGCCTCTTTTCCTAGCAATGTGTTTTTTTCGAATTTTGTGAAACAACCTCAATTTTTTTACACATGCTAACAGACACAAACTAAGGCACATTTACAAAGTTTCACACAAATTTGATTGTTTTTGATTTTTTGGTGGCTCAGTCAAATTTAGGCCAAAAATCAAGGTGTCTAGTAAGGATGCCTAGGGGTTAGGCCTTTGTGATGTGAGACATGCTCCATGCTGAAACATGGCATCCTCTACCTACAAGCAATTTTAAATGTGCCCAAGCTTTCACACAATTTTGATATTTTTTTTTGAATTTTAGGTGGCCCGGTCAAATTTTGAATTTTTGCATGGGCTTCAGACCTCTCTGGGTGGCTAGAAACACCTTCACCAACTTGTGGTTGTGTGACTCAGCAGTTGGCTAACATAATCCTACCTACTTGATAGATCTAACTATAATTTTTCTATGCCAAGCCATGACACACACAACTATGGTAGATGTAGGCCCATGACAAGATTGCATGGGATCTACACCTCTCCGAGTTGGCTAGAAACAACATCATCAACTTAGTGGCTGTATGAGTCACTACACGTGACCAACATGATCCCACCCACTTGATAGATCTAGATGTAAGAGTGCTATGCCAAGACATGAGACACACTTGTGGCAAATGTGGGGTCATGCCAACATTGCATGGGATCTAGACCTCTCTGGGCTGGATAGAAACACCTTCACCAACTTGTTGTATGAGTCATCACTTGGACAACATGATCCTACCCTCTTGATAGATCTAACTATACTTTTGCTATGCCAAGCCATGACACACACAACTGTGGTAGATGTTGGGCCATGCCAACATTGCATGGGATCTAGACCTCTCTGGGTTGGCTAGAGACACCATCATCAACTTAGTAGCTGTGTGTGTCACTACACCTGACCAACATGATCCCACCCACTTGATAGATCTAGCTATAAGAGTGTTATGCCAAGCCATGACACAAACTTGTGGCAGATGTGGTGCCATGCCAACATTGCATGGGGTCTATACCTCTAAGGGCTGGATAGAAACACCTTCACCAACTTTTTATACGAGTCATCACACCTGACCAACATGACCCTACCTACTTGATAGATCTAACTATACTTTTGCTAACATTGCATGGGATCTATACCTCTCTAGGTTGGCTAGAAACACCATCATCAACTTAGTGGCTGTGTGAGTCACTACACCTGGCCAACATGATCCCACCCACTTGATAGATCTAGCTATAAGAGTGCTATGCCAATTCATGACACACTTGTGGTATATGTGGGGCCATGCTAACATTGCATGGGGTCTAGACCTCTCTGGGCTAGCTAGAAACACCATCATCAACTTAGTGGTTCTCTGAGTCACTACACTTGACCAACATGATCCCTCCCACTTGATAGATCTAGCTATAAGAGTGCTATGTCAAGCCACGACAAACTTGATGATGGTGTTTCTAGTCAACTCATATGGGTCTAGAGCCTAATGCAATGTTGGGATAACATGATCCCACCCACTTGATAGATCTAAGTATAACACTAATATGCCAAGAGATGATGAATTTTGAATTGTTTCTAAAAATTAGTTGAATTTTGAATTTAAAACAAAAAACTACCACGGAATTAATTAGTACTCTGAGACATCTATTTTGGGATGGAGGGAGTAAGTTTTTTCATGTAAAACATATTGGAAAAGATGTTCAGCAAACAAACAACAAGCTTGTAAAGGGAATGAAAAAAATGCCTACTACACATTTCGAGCTCAACGGCCTGCAGACGACTAGAAGACCATTGTTGGACCTGGATGCAGGCCCGCGTAGGGCAAATTTTTCATGTGTAGTACAACATGCAGATAAGTGTCTCCAGTATGTGTCATAGTTGATTTGTTGAGAGTAGATCATGTCACATATGAATGCAGGGTATATAAGCTGTCCGAATCGTTTCTCGCTCGGCGATGTGGGACTAAACTCCAACCCGCGTCAGTCCTTCCGGCTACGGTTTTCCGTTGGGCCCGAAAGAGCTCATTACTGTTTGATGCCCGGGATTAAGATGGGCCACCCCAAATTACTTCACGCCCGGACACAGCCGTGACGCGGGCGCGGGAGTAGGAGTTGGGCTGGCTTGTTGCCTGCACGCTGAGTCTTACTTTTTTCTTCTATCCTATATTCCTTTTTATTTTCTATTTACAAATTTGAACCAAATAGCTATTTTACAATTTTGAATTTTATAAAATAAATTACATATTCTTGACACGAACCGTTGGTATAGTACGTGCAAATTTTTTTGGATCATTTGATGCACGTCGAAAAATTGAGAAATTTACGAACAGCCCTTTTGGTCTCACCTAGGCCTCTTTTCCTATCAATGTTTTTTTTGACTTTCGTGAAACAACCTGTATTTTTTTACACATGCTAACATACACAAACTAAGACACATGTACAAGGTTTCACATAAATTTGAATTTTTTTGAATTTTTGGTGGCCCACTCAAATTTAGGCCAAAAATCAAGGTGTCTAGTAAGGATGCCTAGGGGTTAGGCCTTTGTGATGTGAGGCATGCTCCATGCTGAAACATGGCATCCTCTACCTACAAGAAATTTTAAATGTGTCCAAGATTTCACACAATTTTGATATTTTTGTTGAATTTTAGGTGGCCCAGTCAAATTTTGAATTTTTGCATGGGCTTCAGACCTCTCTGGGGTGGCTAGAAACACCTTCACCAACTTGTGGTTGTGTGACTCAGCAGTTGGCCAACATGATCTGTAACATCCCAAAAATACTAAACTATAATCATCAAATTTAGGGTTAACAAAAACTTTTCTAAAAAAATATGAGAAAGATTCATGTGTATAGGCATCCCATTTCGAATTCTTTTGAATTGCCTTGTTTATGTGTTTCTTTGCTTGTAAAATGATTCTTAGGTGAAATAAACATCATCTAAGCAATCCCCACACTTTTCACAAAGACAAATAAATCAAAACAAACAAAATAAGGGAATGGTCACTTTGGCCAAATTAACTCCCATGTCTACTTTGGCTGTCTTTAACTTTCAGAACTTAACAGAAACTTGTTTGGATCTTTACACCCCTTGATGGTACTCATAAGAAAGTATCAAGGCCCACTTTGTGATCATCCAGAAACATTCAAATGCATAGTTTAAATGACAGTTTAAAATTGAATCTATATCATATGGGAAGATCCCACTTTCAAAAACGACTCAAACAAGCTCAACTTTCAAAACCCTAGCATCTACAGACTCACCAGCACCTACCTAGCACACCCACCAAAAATCTTTTCAAAATTCAAAACTTGAGTTCATGCGGCCATTTCATCAAACACCTTGCAGATACAAATCAAACAAAATCTAAACACTATTTGGAGCAGTGATTTGAGCCTAACTTGTTCCCTCTCTGGACAGCACTAGCCTTAGTAGATCATCTAACAACCTAAACTAATCTCTAGCACTACTATAAGCTAGACATTGTCATCAGTGGTGAGCAGGCCGAGTGCACCCTTGCCACCCACATGTCGACAGAGAGCTAGGAGAAGCAACAAGCCTAGCCAACATGTCTAGGAGCAAGCTAACACCCCACCGCCACTCCCTGTCTAGCGCTCGAACCTTGCCAGCCCCTGGACCACATGCACAGACCGTGCCTAGCTTGCCAACAACCCTGCGAGAGCGCGCCCCGTGCGCCACGCTCGACAGACGCCCACAGACCGCGCGCCGCCCTCGCCATGTGCATACGTGATCACCACCGTCCCAGCAACCCCGCAGACACGCTCGTTCGCCGCCGCGCGGACCACGCACGCTGTGTGCCATAAAAACTTCCGTCGGACACGCGCAGAGCACCACCGCATTCCGACCGATCAGCACCACCCCACGCCTCGCCACCACATCGTTGAGCTTCGCCAGGGAGCACAGCACCGCCCCCTACCGTCGCCCACACCGATAGCCCTCTGTGCTGTTGACCACGACGAGCTCACCTTGCACCCGTCGGTCCCCTCTCGCCACTATAAATAGAGGCCACCCCCATCCGAATTGAGCACACAATCTCACTCCCCTCTCACCCAGAACCACCCCGCCTCAGTCCCGAAGCAAGGCGAGTAGCGCATCGCCGGAATTTGGCCGGAGTCCACCGCTGCTGGAGAGAAGGGAGACAGCGATTGGAGCCGCCCCAGGAGAAGCTGCCGGTACCAGGAGGTTCGCCGTCATCAACTTCGTCGTTTGCCCGCCTCGCCGGCCCTTGCCTGAGCCCCGGTGAGCCCCCGACGACCCCCACCTGCCGCGTTAGGGTTCTGTCTCGTCGGCGCTGCCCGACGTGGACGATGAACCAGGGCCGTTAGATTAGATCAAGATCCCACCGCTCACATTGCCCCGTACTGCTTCGCACCCCCTCGTCTTACTGACGCGTGGGGACAGCAACTTAACCAGCCCGCATAAGCGCTGCGCATAGCAGGCCGGCCCAGTATCGTTTCCCGCGCAGCCCAATTGTTTGAATTTAACTTTTTCCATTTTAATTCAAACAAAGTTCTGTACCTAGTTTCAAAAATCAACCCAACTCGATTTGAACCAAATTGAATGAAACCAATTTTGTTAGAAAGGACTTGAAATGCTGAATCCAAGCCCATTGGATTTAAATCATTTGGATCTGTAGATCACCCTTGGTAAAAATAACAAGGCAGAACCTTTTCGGCATTAAAACATTTTTCAAATTTAAGCGATAATAGATTTTGAGTTGATTCCAACTCTCAAAAATCACATTTGATCATACCTTTCAGAATATATAAAAACATTTGGGTTTACTTACAGAAATAATGTTCAAGTAATAAAAGAAGGCCACATAGGCATTTCTAGCCACTTTATTTAATTAAAATAAAAGGTTAAACCTTATTAAATTGTGACACCACTTCAAATAACATTCCCATGGACTAAAATATGTGGTTATGACATGTGTCAACATAATCCCATGTTCGGTTTGGAGAATATTAAATCTTAAGTAGTTTTTCAATGAGTAGAAATTACTTTTCTAAAAATAAAAGAGATTAAACCAAGCTTTAATCTTGTAATTTTAGTGATGATGCTAGATCATCTATAGGACCCTTTTGTGTGATGATTGAAATTAGTTAAGTATTGCTTGGTTATTGTGTACCTCGTATTTATTCATAGACGCTAGTACCGACCAAGGATACGAGGAAGAAGGAGGATACTACGAAGAAGAAGCCGAGGAGAACTTCAACCACTACTCTGCACAAGGCAAGCCTAATACTACTAGTTGAATGTGCAAGGAAATACTTGCTTGTTACCATGCCAACTATATGCCTTAAGCATATATGATCATAACCACTTGATAAACCAATCCTAGTTTTACTTGCAAGCTTTATACTTTATTTCTTTATCAAAGCTATTACTTAGAGCTTACTTAAGTGAATTGTAGATACTAGAAA
This sequence comes from Avena sativa, assembly GCA_916181665.1. NCBI lineage: Eukaryota > Viridiplantae > Streptophyta > Magnoliopsida > Poales > Poaceae > Avena > Avena sativa. The sequence goes on along the minus strand of OV702294.1, from coordinate 267,244,209 downwards.
GATAATTGAAGGTTGCATAAAGAGCATAAAATTTGGCCTAAGCTAGATAATCTTTATGTCATCCTAAGGCATGAGATTGAACTTAGTTAAACTTCACTAGTTTACCACCCCTCATTAGTACTCACCCCCAATTGTAGATGCTAGAGCTAAGCATAAAACTTGATCAACTTAGATGGGAATACTTGGTGGAAAAATGCTTATGAAAACCTTGGAATGATGGATCATTCTATTGAAATGTTTTGGACATGTGTTTGAACACCAGATGATTTATGGTGATGAAAATGTTGAGGCATGAGCCTTAGCCCTTTATAAAATTGATGGTTGTCTGGATGCGATACCATTCCAATTTTACCATACAACCACAATACCCGATAATTGGGTAGGGCTTGACTAGAAACTTATATACCTTAGTATTAGTTCCCTCACGGCCAAGGTCTGTGCTGAGGCTACCTTGTGAATATTGTCCACCTGTGCAGTACCCAAGATGACAGTTGGTCATGGTTGGGAGGCCAAACTCACAGGAGAGGTACTTATACTAGGACGTGTAATTGAAAGGTTAGGATTTATTATCCGCATACTGAGTATGGTGAATTCAGGATTTGTTCTTGATGGATGTATCGAATGTTGTGGTGAAAGTGTACAATCTCTGTAGAGTGTCAAACTATTCGAATAGCCGCGTCCGCGGTTATGGACAGTTGGAGTGGCCATACTGTTCCCCTGTCAGATGTTTTCAAAATGACTTGTGAAATGAATTGAGACTTTGACTTGACCACAACAGAGTTGTGATATGAAATACAAGCTCCCACTTAGGTGTTATAAAACTTCAACTAGCATTCGTTGTTTCTAAACTTAGTAGATGTAAATCTGGCTATTTGCAAAACAATCCTAGAGCTTAGTGTCCTATTACAAAAACCCCCCTTCACTTGTTAGTATTAGAGTGCGAGTACTTAAAGAGTACTCATGGCTTTGTCCCTGGCTATTCCCATGGCCAGACTATGAAGAGGAGTACCTAGAGGATGGAACCCAGGAAGGTTACGACAACTAGGATCATCTCCCATCGTCAGCATTGCTTGTGACCCCGAAGATGGAGCTTCGCCTACTCTACCGTTATTATTACGTATTCCGCTGCTTGAGTTGTATTAAGAACTGGATCATGAGATCCTTATTTGTGTAAGACCTTATGTATGGTTTGTAATGGATGATGTACTATGGTATCCAATTCTGTTATATCTCGCAAAAATGGTAATCCTGGGATTGCGATGTATGGCATAACAGGCATCTGGGATTAAAAATCCGGCTGTTGACAAGTTGGTATCAGAGCCATCCTGACCATAGGAGACCCTAGTTAGACTGGACGTTTGGAATCAAAAACTTAGTTTCAAAACCAAAGAAAGCAAATATTTACAAAAACTTATTCCCATTCTTAGCACCTTTATTCTTTCATGAAAATTCATGTTCCGCAAAAACTCTTGCAAAATACATAAAATTTGACACACTTGATCACTCTACTAACTTACTCATCTTATATTCTTTTAGATGGACGTGAAATACAACAAGTTTTACCAGTTGGGAAATGGAGGAGCCTTATCTTTGAGAGGGATTTGGACCAGCTTTTGGAACTTCTGGAGCGTCCGCACCCCGAGTTCTTCGCAGCTCAGCTCAATGATCAAGGAGGAGAAGATCTGCAGTGGCTAATTGTTGCAAGTCTCCGAGTAAAGATTGAACCTCCCACTGCTGAGGGAATTCAGTTTACCTTAAGAGAGAGCAACTGGCTCGATGGACTTGCTAGGGCCATGCAGGAAGCTCTTGCCCGACTGTGTGGGCAGAGTATCAACCAGATCAAGGGAACCCGCTATGAGTTTTGCCAAGGGCGTGATGCTAATGGACAGCCAGTGGAATACCACCACGAGCTAAAGACTCAGTTGGACCATCTTAGCTTCATGATGTACAATCGTCAGTAGGAGTTGGATAATTGCCGTGACTACTCCAACCACAAGTCCGCCATGATCAAGACGAAGGATCAGACCATCGCCATGTTAGCAAAGGATCGCAAGTCTCGCTGTCGTCAGCTCGACAAGAAGGAGCGCATCATTGCCCGTCTTCGCCACCGTATCTCGTCTTTGGAGGAGACCATCCACGAGAGAGACATTTAGTTGGAGGAAAGGGAGAATGCCGGAGAGGATCTTCGTGGAGACCCCTACTCCTATCTCAGCGATGATGATGATTTTCTGGAAGATCAGTCTATGGACTTCTTCACCGATGAGGAGGATTTCGCCTTCATCAATGACGATGAGGATGATGAGGATGACGACTACACCGACTCCAAGGAGTAGTAGCAATTGAGCACTAGCGTAGTGAGTAGTATTTGGTCCCACTGTATCATAGCTTCTAGAATGGTTCCTAAAACCATCTGTTTACCTTTGTTGTGGTGTGTGTTGTATCGTGTGATATGAATGAATGAAAAGCAAGTTGCTAGAAAAATCTGAGTCAAACTTTAAAAACTTTTTAAAGTCCCAAAACCTAAGAAATTTCCCTCTTTTCTCATGATCTATCTCAATCTTTAGATGCCACGCGGAGGAAGTGGTTCATCCCCGGACCCGATGTTGCAGATCCTGCAAATGTTGGTTTCTGACCGCGAAGCTGAAAGAGCCGAATGTCAAGCCAACCTAGCCACCCTTCAACAGATAGCTCAGCTAGCCCACAACAATCAAGGCCAAGGAAATCAGGACAACCATGGATCTAAGCTCAAGAATTTCCAGAACACCAACCCACCTATTTTCACTAAGTCGGAAGAGCCCCTAGATGCCGACGATTGGCTGCAAACCATGGAAAATAACCTAGAAGTCACCGGAGTAGAAGCTAATGAGAAAGTTCTGTTCGCCACCCACTATCTAGCCAGAGATGCCAGAGCATGGTGGAATAGTGTTTGTGCCATGACCAGAGGATAGATGATGACCTGGGAGGAATTCAATGTAAAGTTCAGGAGAACCCATGTGCCACCAGGTTTGATCAAGAGAATGAGAGACGAGCTCAAAGAACTGAAGCAAGGAAGGATGACTGTAGTGGAATACCGTGACAAATTCTTGTCATTAGCTAGGTATGCCCCGGATGATATCAACACTGAAGCCAAGAAGAAAGAGAGATTCCTGAATGGTCTGCACGATGAGATGCAGACTGTGTTAGTCAATATCCCCTTTGCTGATATTGAATCCCTTGTCGACTCTGCTATCCAGATGGAAGGAAAGATCAACCAAGCCAATGAGAACCGCAAGCGTCGCATGCTGCATCAACCAGGAACCCATCAGACCTCAAAGTATCGCCCTAACCCATCTCCCGGATTTGCCCCAAGAACCAACAAACCCCAGATGAACCGTCCGACCTATCCCAACCGTGGAAACCCTAGGCCCGGAGGAAATCACAACAACCCCGACAACTCTAACAATTTCAACCGTGCCCCACCTAAGTTCAACAACAACAATGCTACCGCCAACACCAACACTGCCCCGAGCACTGGAAGCTATGCTGTGCCTGTTGCAGCCAAGGACAAGTCGCAAGTAACTTGTTATGACTGTGGAAATAAGGGTCACTACTCCAACGAGTGCCCCAACAAGAAGAATGCCGCAGCCCCCAATGCAAATGCCCCAGCTCAGCAGCAGCGTCGTGTTCAGCTAGGAAGAAGGTTTTCCCCAGGGAATTCACTCAACCGCAACAGCCGTCTTTTTCTCATGCATGCTGAAGAAGCTCAGGAAGCGCCAGACGTCGTGCTGGGTATGTTTTCTGTTAATTCAGTACTTGCAAGAGTGTTGTTTGATTCTGGTGCATCGCATTCATTTTTCACCGAAGAATTTGCCTGCACTAGTAAGATTCAACCAACCAAACTGAAGCATGTTATGATCGTCCAAATTCCCGGTTCAACCACCAAGGCTAGGCAAATTTGCAAAGCCGTCCCTATCCGAATCCATGGCATAGATTTTTATGCTAATCTTATAGTACTCAGAACTAAAGGTTTGGAAGTAGTACTAGAAATGGATTGGTTGTCCAAACATAAAGGATTGATTGACTGCGCCAAGAAAGCCATAACCATGACCAGTACAGCCGGAATATCAGTCGAGCATATATCTAAAACCTTACCTCGTCAATTCAAGTGCAACAAGAGTATAGCCCAACCTACCATTGACCAAGTCCGGATAGTCTGTGAATACCCCGATGTATTTCCAGATGTTTTGCCCGGTATGCCCCTAGATCGGGATATCGAGTTTATCATTGAACTAATCCCTAGAACAGGACCCATAGCCTAGAGACCATATAGTATGAACCCGTCTAAACTAGCAGAACTGAAGAAGCAACTGGATGCCATGTTGAAAATTGGATTGATTCAACCAAGTGCGTCACCATGGAGATCACCTGTCTTATTTGTGGACAATAAGGATGGAGGTAACCGTTTGTGTACGGATTACCGGAAGTTGAATGATGTCACCATCAAAAACAAGTACCCCTTGCCCAAGATAGAAGATTTGTTTGATCAGTTGACCGGTGCCAAAGTGTTTTCTAAGATTGATCTTAGGACTAGCTATCATCAACTCAAAATTCGTGCAGAGGATATTCCCAAGACTGCCTTTACCACCAGATATGGATTATACGAGTATACCGTTATGTCCTTTGGATTAACCAATACCCCCGCTTATTTCATGAATCTCATGAATAAGATTTTTATGGACTTCCTGGATAAGTTTGTCGTTGTTGTCATCAATGACATTCTGATTTATTCCAAATTGGAAGAAGAACATGAGCTACACCTAAGGACCATTCTTGGAACCCTTAGAGAGCATTAGTTCTATGCCAAGTTTAGCAAATGTGAATTCTGGTTACAGGAGGTAGGATTCCTCGGTCACATTGTATCAGCCAGAGGAATTGTCGTTGACCCTGCAAAGGTGAAAGATGTCGAAGATTGGCAAGTCCCAACCACTCAAACCCAAGTTCGTGCATTTCTCGGATTGGCGGGATACTACCGCAAGTTCGTAGAAGGATTCTCGAGTATCGCCAGTCCCATGACCCAATTGCTGAAGAAGGACAAGAAGTTTGAATGGACAGACAAATGTGAAGCAAGTTTTCAAGAACTCAAGAGGAGATTGATTTCATCCCCAATCTTAATCATGCCGGATATCACGAAGCCCTTCGATGTGTATTGTGACACATCCAAGATCGGTCTCGGATGTGTGCTAATGCAAGAAGGCAAAGTTATATCTTGTCTATCTCGACAACTGAAACAACATGAGAAAAATTACCCAACCCATGACCTCGAACTCGCAGCCGTAGTTCTAGCCCTGAAGACATGGAGGCATTACCTGATGGGAAATCGTTGTGAGATTTATTCGGATCACAAGAGCCTGAAGTATATATTCACTCAGAAAGAGCTGAATATGAGGCAGAGAAGATGGATTGAGCTAATCAAGGATTACGATCTGGACATTCACTATCACCCTAGTAAAGCCAATGTGGTAGCAGATGCCCTTAGCAGATTGCCGTGCCGCTTGAACTCCATGATTTTGAAGGAGCAACCAAGCTTGCACAAAGAGATGGAAGATTTTCAATTGGAATTAGTAAGTGAAGGATTTTTGGCTAGCATAGAACTTTAACCCACTTTGATCAACCAGATCAAAGAGGCGCAGAAAGGAAATGCTAGTATTGACGGAATCAAGCGTCGTATCGGTACAGGCAAAGTACCCGGATTCACCGAAGACGAAGAAGGAGTTCTGTGGTACAAAGGACGCCTTTGTGTACCAGCAGATTTTGAGTTGAAAGAAGTTATTCTCAAGGAAGCTCATGATACTCTTTATTCTATCCACCCCGGAGGAACTAAGATGTATCAAGATTTGAAAGAGCAATTTTGGTGGCATAAGATGATGAGAGAAATCGGAAGCTATATCGCCAAGTGTGATATATGTCAGCGAGTCAAGGCCAGACATCAAAGACCCGCTGGATTGTTGCAACCATTATAGATTCCGGAATGGAAATGGGATTCCGTTGGAATGGACTTTATCACCAGCTTACCTACTTCTAGTAGGGGAAATGACTCTATCTGGGTCATAGTGGACAGATTGTCCAAAGTCGCCCATTTCTTACCCATCAATACCACATATCAGAGTTTGAAGCTAGCGGAGTTATACATCGCTAGAATCGTCAGTTTGCATGGAGTCCACAAGAACATTATATCGGATCGAGGAACTCAGTTTACCTCGAGATTCTGGAAGAAAGTCCAAGAAGGTTTAGGAACCCGACTAGATTTCAGTACCGCGTATCACCCTCAGACCGACGGACAAACGGAGCGAGTAAATCAAATACTCGAAGATATGCTGAGAGCATGTGTCTTAGAATAGGGATCTAAGTGGGAAGACTGTCTGCCATTTGCAGAATTTTTGTACAACAATAGTTATCAAGATAGTTTGCAAATGGCCCCATTTGAATTCATGTACGGAAGGAAGTGTCGTACCCCTTTGAACTGGTCGGAAGTAGGAGGTCAGATTTTCGGACCCGATATCCTACGAGAAGCAGAAGAGAAGGTTCACAAGATTCGTGAGCACCTCAAGATAGCCCAGTCTAGACAGAAGAGTTACATCGACAAGAGACATCGAGACCTCGCCTTCAACATAGGAGATTTTGTATATCTGAAAGTGTCGCCGTTGAAGGGAATGCAACGTTTCCAACTCAAAGGAAAGTTAGCCCCCAGATATATCAGACCTTTCAAAAATCTGAACCGTCGAGGAGAACTGTCGTATCAATTGGAACTACCCGAAGAGATGTCAGCCGTGCACAATGTGTTCCATATCTCATTACTTCGCATGTGCCTCGAAGATCCGGAGAAGACGGAAGTGTTCAAGAATATTGATCGCCGGACCATAGAGATCAACGATGACCTGACCTATCCCGAAGTACCCATCCGTATTTTGGAAGAAGCTTTCCGAACCACCAGAACCCGAAGCATCAAGTTTCTCAAGATTCAGTGGAGCAACCACATAGAAGAGGAAGCTACCTGGGAGTGTGAAGATCACATCAGGACGGAGTTTCCCGATCTTTTCAAATCCTAGGTAATCTTTTCGCCCTTTTTCAATTCTCGGGACGATATTTTGTTTAAGGGGGGAAGGTTTGTAACATCCCAAAAATACTAAACTCGAATCATCAAACTTTAATCATCAAATTTAGGGTTAACAATAACTTTTCTAAAATAAAATGAGAAAGCATTCATGTGTGTAGGCATCCCATTTTGAATTCTTTTGAATTGCCTTGTTTATGTGTTTATTTGCTTGTAAAAGGATTCTTAGGTGAAATAAACATCATCTAAACAATCCCCACACTTTTACCAAAGACAAATAAATCAAAACAAACAAAATAAGGGAATGGTCACTTTGGCCAAATTAACTCCCATGCCTACTTTGGTTGTCTTTAACTTTCAGAACTTAACAGAAACTAGTTTGGATCTTTACACCCCTTGATAGTACTCATAACAAAGTATCAAGGCCCACTTTGTGATCATCCAGAAACATTCAAATGCATAGTTTAAATGATAGTTTAAAATTGAATCTATATCATATGGGAAGATCCCACTTTTTCAAAAACCACTCAAACAAGCTCAACTTTCAAAACCCAAGCATCTACAGACTCACCAGCACCTACCTAGCACACCCACCAAAAATCTTTTCAAAATTCAAAACTTGAGTTCATGCGGCCATTTCATCAAACACCTTGCAGATACAAATCAAACAAAATCTAAACACTATTTGGAGCAGTGATTTGAGCCTAACTTGTTCCCTCTCTGGACACCACTAGCCTTAGTAGATCATCTAACAACCTAAACTAATCTCTAGTACTACTGTAAGCTAGCCATTGTCATCAATGGTGAGCAGGTCGAGTGCACCCTTGCCACCCACATGTCGACAGAGAGCTAGGAGAAGCAACAAGCCTAGCCAACATGTCTAGGAGCAATCTAACACCCCACCGCCACTCCCTGTCCAGCGCTCGAACCTTGCCAGCCCCTGGACCACACGCACAGACCGTGCCTAGCTTGCCAGCAACCCTGCGAGAGCGCGCCCCGTGCGCCACGCTCGACAGACGCCCACAGACCGCGCACCGCCCTCGCCGCGTGCATACGTGATCACCACGGTCCCAGCAACCCCGCAGACACGCCCGTTCTCCGCCGCGCGGACCACGCGCGCTGTGCGCCATAAAAACTTCCGTCGGGCACGCGCAGAGCACCGCCGCGTTCCGACCGATCAGCACCGCCCCACGCCTCGCCACCACGTTGTTGAGCTTCGCCAGGGAGCACAGCACCGCCCCCTACCGTCGCCCACACTGATAGCCCTCTGTGCCGTCGACCACGACGAGCTCACCTTGCGCCCGTTGGTCCCCTCTCGCCACTATAAATAGAGGCCACCCCCAGCCGAATTGAGCACACCATCTCACTCCCCTCTCACCCAGAACCACCCCGCCTCAGTCCCGAAGCAAGGCAAGCAACGCATCGTCGGAATTTGGCCGGAGTTCGCCGCTGCTAGAGAAGAAGGGAGCCAGCGATTGGACCCACCCCAGGAGAAGCTGCCAGTACCGGGAGGTTCGCCGTCGTCGACTTCATCGTTCGCCCGCCTCGCCGACCCTCGCCTGAGCCCCGTTGAGCCCCCTATGACCCCCACCTGCCGCGTTAGGGTTCTGTCTCGCCGGCGCTGCCCGACGTGGACGATGAACCAGGGCCGTTAGATTAGAACAAGATCCCACGGCTCACGTTGCCCCGTACCGCTTCGCACCCCCTCGTCTCACTAAAGCGTGGGGATAGCAACTTAACCAGCCCGCGTAAGCGCTGCGCTTAGCAGGCCGGCCCAGTATCGTTTCCCGCGCAGCCCAGTTGTTTGAATTTAACTTTTTCCATTTTAATTCAAACACAGTTGTGTACCTAGTTTCAAAAATCAACCCAGCTCGATTCAGTGAACCAAATTGAATGAAACCAATTTTGTTAGAAAGGTCTTGAAATGCTGAATCCAATCCCGTTGGATTTAAATCATTTGGATCTGTAGATCACCCTTGGTAAAGATAACAAGGCAGAACCTTTTCTGAATTAAAACATTTTGCAAATTTAAACCATAATAGCTTTTGAGTTGATTCCAACTCTCAAAAATTACATTTGATCATACCTTTCAGAATATATAAAAACATTTGGGTTTACTTACAGAAATAATGTTCAAGTAATAAAAGAAGGCCACATAGGCATTTCTAGCCACTTTATTTAATTAAAATAAAAGGTTAAACCTTATTAAATTGTGACACCACTTTAAATCACATTGCCATGGACTAAAATATGTGGTGATGACATGTGTCAACATAATCCCATGTTTGGTTTGGAGAATATTAAATCTTAAGTAGTTTTTCAATGAGTAGAAATTACTTTTCTAAGAATAAATGAAATTAAACCAAGCTTTAATCTTGTAATGTTAGTGATGATGCTAGATCATCTATAGGACCCTTTGTGTGATGATTGAAATTAGTTAAGTATTGCTTGGTGATTTTGTACCTCGTATTTATTCATAGACGCTAGTACCAACCAAGGATACGAGGAAGAAGGAGGATACTACGAAGAAGAAGCCGAGAAAACTTCAACCACTACTCTGCACAAGGCAAGCCAAATAATACTAGTTGAATGTGCAAGCAAATACTTGCTTGTTACCATGCCAACTATATGCCTTAAGCATATATGATCATCACCACTTGATAAACCAATCCTAGTTTTACTTGCAAGCTTTATACTTTATTTCTTTATCAAAGCTATTACTTGGAGCTTACTTAAGTGAATTGTAGATACTAGAAAGATAATTGAAGGTTGTATAAAGAGCATAAAATTTGGCCTAAGCTAGATAATCTTTATGTCATCCTAAGGCATGAGATTGAACTTAGTTAAACTCCACTAGTTTACCACCCCTCATTAGTACTCACCGCCAATTGTAGATGCTAGTGCTAAGCATAAAACTTGATCAACTTAGATGGGAATACTTGGTAGAAAAATGGTTATGAAAACCTTGGAATGATGGATCATTCTATTGAAATGTTTTGGACATGTGTTTCTGAACACCAGATGATTTATGGTGATGAAAATGTTGAGGCATGAGCCTTAGCCCTTTATAAAAATGATGGTTGTCTGGATGCGATACCATTACAATTTTACCGTACAACCACAATACCCGAGAATTGGGTAGGGCTTGACTGGAAACTTATATACCTTAGTATTAGTTCCCTCACGGCCAAGGTATGAGCTGAGGCTACCTTGTGAAGATTGTCCACCTGTGCAGTACCCAAGATGACAGTTGGTCATGGTTGGGAGGCCAAACTCACAGGAGAGGTGCTTATACTAGGACGTGTAATTGAAAGGTTAGGATTTATTATCCGTATACTGAGTATGGTGAATTCAGGATTTGTTCCTGGCGGATGTATCGAATGTTGTGGTGAAAGTTCACAATCTTTGCAGAGTGTCAAACTATTCGAATAGCCGCGTCCGCAGTTATGGAAAGTTGGAGTGGCCATACTGTTCCCCCGTCAGATGTTTTCAAAATGACTTGTGAAATGAATTGAGACTTTGACTTGACCACAACAGAGTTGTGATATGAAATACAAGCTCCCACTTAGGTGTTATAAAACTTCAACTAGCATTCGTTGTTTCTAAACTTAGTAGATGTAAATCTGGCTTTTTGCAAAACAACCCTAGAGCTTAGTGTCCTATTACAAAAAACCCCTTCACTTGTTAGTATTAGTGTGCGAGTACATAAAGAGTACTCATGGCTTTGTCCCTGGCTATTCCCATGGCCAGACTATGAAGAGGAGTACCTGGAGGATGGAACCCAGGAAGGTTACGACAACTAGGATCATCTCCCATTGTCAGCATTGCCTGTGACCACGAAGATGGAGCTTCGCCTACGCTACCGTTATTATTACGTATTCCGCTGCTTGAGTTGTATTAAGAACTGGATCATGAGATCCTTATTTGTGTAAGACCTTATGTATGGTTTGTAATAGATGATGTACTGTGGTATCCAATTTTGTTATGTCTCGCAAAAATGGTAATCCTGGGATTGCGATGTATGGCATAACAGGCATTTGGGATTAAAAATCCAGGTGTTGACATGATCCCACCCACTTGATCATTTTGGCCAGGTGATGAGTCACACAACCACAAGTGGATGAGGGAGTTTCTAGCCAACCTAAAGAGGTCTAGATCCCATGCAATGTTGGCATCGGCCCACATTTGCAGGGCACAAGTATCTTCTTGGTGGCCAACATAATCCTACCTACTCGCTAGCTCTAGCTATAATTTTGAGTCTACCAAGCCATGACACACACTAGCCTATGGCAAATGTGGGTCCATGCCAACATTGCATGGGGTCTAGACCTCTCTGGGCTGGCTAGAACCACCGTCATCAACTTAGTGGTTGTGTGAGTCACTACACCTGGCCAACATGATCCCATCAACTTGATAGATCTAGCTATAAGAGTGCTATGCCAAGGCATGATAGACACTAGCTTGTGGAAAATGTGGGTCCATGCCAACATTGCATGCATGGGGTCTAGACACCTGTCAACACCCGGATTTTTACTCCTAGATGCCTGTTATGCCATACATCGCAATCCCAAGATTACCATTTTTGTGAGACATAACAGAATTGGATACCATAGTACATCATCCATTACAAACCGTACATAAGTTCTTACACAAATAGGGATCTCATGATCTAGTTCTTAATACAACATCAAGTAGTGGAATACGTAATAATAACGGTAGCGTAGGCGAAGCTCCATCTTCGGGGTCACAGGAAATGCTGACGATGGGAGATGATCCTATTTGTCGTAACCTTCCTGGGGTCCATCCTCCAGGTACTCCTCTTCATAGTCTGGCCATGGGAATAGCCAGGGACAAATCCATGAGTACTCTTTAAGTACTCGCAAACTAATACTAACAAGTAAAAGGGTTTTTGGATAATAGGACACTAGGCTCTAGGGTTGTTTTGCAAAAGCCAGATTTATCTCTACTAAGTTTGGAAAGCACGAATGCTAGTTAAGGTTTTATAACACCTAAGTGGGAACTTGTATCTCATATCACAACCATGTTGTGGTCAAGTCAAAGTCTCAATTCATTTCACAAGTCTTTTGAAAAGTCTGACGGGGGAACAGTATGGCCACTCCAACTGTCCATAACCACGAACGCGGCTATTCGAATAGTTTGACACTCTGCAGAGATTGTACACTTTCACCATAATATTTGATACATCCGTCAGGAACAACTCCTGAATTCACCATACTCAGTATGCGGATAATCAATCCTAACCTTTCAATTACACGCCCTAGTATAAGCACCTCTCCTGTGAGTTTGGCCTCCCAACCATGACCAATTGTCATCTTGGGTACTACACAGGTGGACAATCTTCACAAGGTAGCCTCAGCTTAGACCTTGGCCGTGAGGGAACTAATACTAAGGTATATAACTTTCCAGTCAAGCCCTACCCAATCTTCGGGTATTATGGTTGTACGATAAAATTGGAATGGTACCGCATCCAAACAACCATCAGTTTTATAAAGGGATAAGGCTCATGCCTCAACATTTTCATCACCATAATCATCTGGTTTTCAGAAACACATGTCAAAACATCTCAGCAGAATGATCCATCATTCTAAGGTTTTCATAACCATTTTCACCAAGTATTCCCATCTAAAGTTGATCAAGTTTTATGCTTAGCACTATCATCTACAAGTGGGGATAAGTACTAATGAGGGGTGGTAAACTAGTGGGGTTTCAACTAAGTTCAATCTCATGCCTTAGGATGACATCAAGATTATCTAGCTTAGGCCAAATTTTATGCTCTTTATGCAACCTTCACTATATCTTTCTAGAATCTATAAGTCACTTGAGTACTCTCTAAGGAAGAGCTTTGATAAAGAAATAAAGTAATAAACTTGCAAATAAAACTAGGATTGGTTTATCAAGGGGTTATGATCATATATGCTTTAAGGCATATAGTGGCATGGTAGCAAATAAGGGTTGGTTTGCATCAGTAGAATATCTTGCAAGGGTTAGCTTGCACATTCACTAGTGGTATTAGTCTTGCACAATATCAGTATAAGCTTGCTAAATTGCAAGTGTTAGCTTGCATTTGTCCACTTGGTTAATAAAGCTTGCCTTGTGCAGAGCAGTGGTTGAAGTTCTCCTCGGCTTCTTCTTCGTAGTATCCTCCTTCCTCCTCGTATCCTTGGTCGGTACTAGCATCTATAAATAAATATGATGTACACAATCACCAAACAATACTTAACTACTTGCAATCATCACACCAAAGGATCCTATAGATGATCTAACATCATCACTAACATTACAAGATTAAAGCTTGGTTTAATTCCTTTTATTTTTAGAAAAGTAATTTCTACTCATTGAAAAATTATTTAAGATTTAATATTATCGAAACCAAACATGGGATCATGTTAACACATGTCATCACCACACATTTTAGTCCAAGGGAATGTGATTGAAAGTGGTGTCACAATTTAATAAGGTTTTACCCTTTTATTTTAATTAATTAAAGTGGTTAGAAATGCCTATGGGGCATTCTTTTATTACTTGAACATTATTTCTGTAAGTAAACCTATATATTTTTATATATTCTGAAAGGTATGGTTAAGTGTGATTTTTGAGAGTTGGAATCAACTCAAAAGCTATTATGGTTTAAATTTGAAAAATGTTTGAATGCAGAAAAGCTTCTGCCTTGTTATTTTTACCGTGGGTGATCTACAGATCCAAATGACTTGAATCGAACGGGCTTGGATTCAACATTCTCAGACCTTTCTAACAAAATTGGTTTCATTTAATTTGGTTCACTGAATCGACATGGGTTGATTTTTGAAACTGGGTATAGAAGTGTGTTTGAAATAAAATGGAAAAGGTTTAATTCAAATAATTGGGCTGCGGGGGAAGCGATACTGGGCCGGCCTGCTAAGCGCAGCGCTTCCGCAGGCTATTTAAGTGGTTGTCCCCATGCGTCAGTGAGACAGGGGGTGCGAAGCGGTATGGGGTGATGTGGTGCGTTTGATCTGGTTCTAATCCAACGGCTGAGAGTCATCGTCGACGTTGGGCTACGCCGGCGAGACAGAAACCTAGCGCGGCCAGTGGGGGTCGTTGGGGGCTCACCGGGGTTCGGGCGAGGGTCGGCGAGGTGGGCGAACGACGAAGTCGACGACGGCGAACCTCCTGCTACCGGTGGCTTCTCCTGGGGCGGCTCCAATCGCTGGCTTCCTTCTTCTCCAGATGTGGCGAGCTCCGGTGAAATTCCAGCGAAGTGCTGCTCGCCTTGCTTCGGGAACGGGGTGGGACGATCAGTGAGGAGAGGGGAGTGAGATGGTGTGCTCAATTTGGCTACGGGTGGCCTCTATTTATAGTCACAACGACGAGACCGAACGGCATGGGCAGGCGATGGTGGCGACATGGCTACGGGCTGCTAGAGGCATGGCCGGCGGTGGCGATCGCTTGGTGGTCTCCTGGCGATGCTCTACGGCTTTAATGTGCATGTAAGGGTGGTGCGATTTGGTCTGGAACGCGCGATGCTCTGCGCGGCAGAGGCGGCGTCTTCGACGGCGAGCGGTGGCTGTGCGGCATGGGGCGGCGAATGGGGATGTCTGGCGGTCTCCTGGGTCAGTGCCGATCATGTATGCACGTGGCAAGGGCGGAGCACGGTCTGTGGGCGTCGGTCGAGCGTGGCGCTCTGGCGCATGCTCGGTATGGTTGCTGGAGAGCTGGGCGCGGTCTGTGCGTGTGGTCCAGTGGTTGGCAAGGTTCGAGCGTTGGACAGGGAGTGGCGGTGGACGGTGGGCTGCCTCCTAGACATGCTGGCTAGGCTTGTTTCTCCTCCTAGCTTGTTGTCTCCACTGGGGTGGCAAGGGTACACTCGGCTGTTCACCATTGATAGTATTGGCAAGCTCACAGTGGTGCTAGTTCTTGGTTTAACATGCTAGATGATCTACTGAGATGGTTGTGATCTAGAGAGGGAACAAGTTAGGCTCAATTCACTGCTCTAAACAGTGTTTAGATTTTGTTTGATTTGTGTCTGCCAAGTGTTTGATGAAATGGCCGCAAGAATTCAAGTTTTGAATTTTGAAAAGATTTTTGGTGGGTGTGCTAGGTTGGTTCTGGTGAGTCTGCAGATGCTTGGGTTTTGAAAGTTGAGCTTGTTTGAGTGGTTTTTGAAAAGTGGGATCATCCCATATGATAAAGATTCAATTTTGAATTGTCATTTAAACTATGCATTTGAAAGTTTCTGGATGATCACAAAGTGGGCATTGATGCTTTGTTATGAGTACAATCAAGGGGTGCAAAGATCCAGAAAAGTTTCTGTTAAGTTCTGAAAGTTTGGGACAGCCAAAGTAGGCATGGGAGTTAAATTGGTCAAAATGACCATTCACTCATTTAGCTTTGTTTTGATTTATTTGTCTTTAAGAAAAGTTTGGGAATTGTTTAGATGATGTTTATTTCACCTAACAAACATTTTACAAGCAAAGAAACACATAAACAAGGCAATTCAAAAGAATTCAAAATGGGATGCATACACACATGCATGCTTTCATATTTTTATTTAGAAAAGTTTTTGTTAACCCTAATTTTGGTGATTAGAGTTTGATGATTCTAGTTTAATATTTTTGGGATGTTACAACACCTCTCTGGGCTGGATAGAAACACCTTCACCAACTTGTTGTTGTATGTGTCATCACACCTGGCCAACATGTTCCTACCTACTTGCTAGATCTAGCTATAATTTTGTGTTTGCCAAGCCATGACACACACTAGCTTGTGGCAAATTAATGTGGTGAATTTTTATGATGTGAAAATAGGTCGATGTTGTAACATGGCATACAACCACAAGTTGGTTAAAGTGTTTCTAGCCAGCTAAGAGAGGTATAGATCTCATGCAATGTTGGCATGGGTCCACATCTGCCACAAGTGTGTGTCATGGCTTGGCATAGCACTATTATGCTTAGATGTATCAACTGGGTGGGATCATGTTAGAGCTTGGTGGGATAAGGTGCAATCAATAACATTTTTGTTAGAGCTTGGTGGGATCTTGCATAGCACACTTTAGTTTGTGTCTGTTTTAGCTTCATGCAAGTTTTATGGTTCTCCTGTAGATGTTAACAGTGCCAACCGAAGTGTGCCCTCAGTACGAATTTTTGGGTCCTTTATACTTTATTCGTTTTACAATATAAACCTTTTTAGCAACCTGTTTTAGTTTGCTAAAAAGCCTTACATTTTGGAACGGAGGTAGTAGTACATTTTTTGTAGTCGAGTGCGGGGTTCAGCAGCAGTATATATGTCAGCAGCAAGTGCTGCAGAAGATCCTGGGGCTGAAGATTGTACAGGTGCAGAATATTCCTGGGCACCAGCGCTTGACGACGAGCCAATTGGATCTCCTGGCGAGACGTCACTCCCGAAGCCGTCAGAAGAACCACGGGGAAGAGCTGGGCGGTAGATCCGCGCGTACACGCGTTGGTGGGGACCACGGGGAAGACGTGTTGGGCTCCCCATGGCCGCCATAGTTACGCGTAGAAAGCGACGCAAGGGAGGACCCAGACCTTAGGGACGAGGCGTGAGGGGACTAGCGCAGATCGATACGCCCAGGTGATGGCACGTCAGAGTCTCGGGGGCGGATCTGAGGTAGATTTTGCCCCTGTATCATGCTTAGAGTACGTGTTCTGTTGGCTTGTAGCGATGTTTTCTTCAGCCTCATTATCTGATGTGTTGTCATTAGTATTTTTAGCAGAATTTTGCGTGACTAGTTCGGTACAGCTTGTGGGCAGGGTGTCAGCTGTGGCCTCCATAGGATCAACGACAGGAACAATCGGCACATATATATTGGTCATTAGTATGCACACCCCTAGTTGTTTCTACCTAGGAGGGATTGTCTAAAGGAAGCAAAAGAATTTCATCATGGAGATGACGACCCACAATTTTGATGAAGTGTAGCAAAGGGAAAAACATTTTTATCAAAAATTACATCCCTTGACACGTAGACACGGCCAGTAGTACTATCACGACATTTTACTCCTTTGTAACAAGGACTATACCAAAGAAATACACACCGTGTTTTGAGCGAGAGGAGAAACGCTGGTGAAGATGTTTCTAACCAGCCTAGAGAGGTCTAGATCCCATGCAATATTGGCATGGGCCCACATCTGCCACGAGTGTGTGTCATGGCTTACTCAGATGTATCAACTGGGTTTGATCATTTTGGCCAGGTGATTAGTCACACAACCACAAGTTGATGGGGGAGATTCTAGCCAACCTAAAGAGGTCTAGATCACAAAGCTAAAAACTATTATATTTTGAAACTGTATAATGTAATTCCCATTCATTTATATGTCTGGTCCGTTACTATTTTGGCGAGCGCTGTATTTTAAGCATACGCACTACAACTAGACCTATGAACATTGATCATCAAATCCACAAATTGGCGAACATAAACAACCCAAACTCTATATTTCAATCGTAAATTAAGCAAAACGACAAAACCACAGTCATGAAACATTCTTCTAACAAAAACACAGCGCCATGCGCAAACTGTTTAGCAATCAAACAACCCAACTTTGCGTAAATTGTTTAATGGTATACCAACATTCGCCAGGGAATCGGTAGTAGGAATTTTTGTTTCTTGAGTTTTCAAGAATATGCCAGCAGCTCCGCAATCTCAAGAACTCTGCTTTTTACCTTGTACAGTTTGTTTGTCTTGGACACAATAATTTCTGCAACAGTACGTCTCCTAGAATCATTTATCCTTTCCTATAACAAAATATTAGCAGGGTTAATAATGTTACATGCTAGTGTATATAAATATACAAATGCCAAATAGAAATTTTGAATACCTGCGAGACTACATCTGTGAATTTATCTCCGTCAAAGTTCTCCATACAACGTAGCACGAACATTCTACACGAGTTTCTGATCATAACGAATCTAAATTTGAATAACAGTACTAACACATCAAAAGAAATGACATTAGTTCAACCAGAAACTCACGCATCATTTTGCCGTGGTGTTTCGTAGCTTATCTTCCCAATTGGAAACATCATCAAACTTATAATCTATATATTTGTTAGCCACTTGTATGTCTTTCGAAATTTCCTCTCTCTATGAAACAGAGAGGTTTAGTGGAATGCCTGGAGTAACCATATCGTCGCTAAATGTATAGAGAGAAAGCATACCAGAGCTTCGACATTTTTCTGGACCCTTTTAAATTCAAACAGCGAGTCGAGCACTTGAAATATCTTCTTTGGACTATTCAGGACGACACAGCACCAGTGACAATCGTTTATATTTAACACGAAATATGCCTACCAAAAAGAGACAAGTGTTATCATATTACATAATCTGGTTTATACCCTGTATTTTCTTGTACAAATAGTACTTACCTTATCAGCACGAAAGTATTCTTCCATGCATCTTTCAGAGCATCCTGATATATCATACACAGTTTCTGAATTTTTGTCCAAGGCTTCTTTCTTATGTTGGGATCTAGTTTTTCCTCTTGGTGGAGTACGTATTAGACTGTTTGCCCTCCATGAAGGGCACAAGTTTCGGTCATCCCCCAGTCGAAGAGACAATTCTGCCATGTAAGCACCTATAACCTACAGAAAAATTTAATAACGTGTGACAAACGATCCTTCTTGTTTGCATAAAATAACAAAACTATGGTACTTGGAATCACATTGCTACCCAACCATAATTTATCAAGGATCACACTAATATGCTTGGCAGTGACCTCAATGTCGCCCTTGTTATCATAGACACTTTCATTGCAACAATCTTTTTTTGTTGTTTCAATGTACAACACTACAACATCTATTTGTTGTGGTGTCAAAATGTCCAGGACTTCTGTGTCTTTGAAAGGAACTGCATATATAGAAACAAATATTTAGTATGTGCATGTAACTGTTTTAATTTAATACAGGCATAACCATGCAATTCAATGATGTTGCACTACCTTTTCTAACATCGTTTTTTGGTTTTTTACCCTTTTTGACCGCCGACCTAACCTTGCGCTTCTCGCCAACGGCTTCTCTCTTCTCACCATTAATAGCTTTCCGGCAAATGGTATGTAGGCTATTAAACGAGTCAGATGATCCATTCGACAGAGTGTCTCCTACCTTAGCTTTTTTTCCTCCCCGCCCCGTTTTCAATGCAGCTGTGAATGCTTCTAATGGAATCGGCTCTGGGTCCGATCGCGTCGGTGAAGGACCCCTACCATCAATTAGTATTGGTGACGCTTGGGTACTGCTGAGTTTCGATGGTGCGGTGTGGAAAGCATCAGTAGCATTCCTTTCCTTCTTGTCAGTGGGTAACATGAATATGTCACCTTCAACTTCTTTTTTCTTACTATTTGAATCCTTCTTTAAATTATAGTCATGTACAATATCAAAGGAGTTACTTTTTGAGGTGTCTGGACGGTCCATGAAATATTTTGGCGTATATTTGGTGTTTGTAGAGGCGATTCCTCCACCATTCTCTACCTACTTCTCTACCTCCTTATCTACCTCCTCCTCTTTATTGTCATTATCAGACATTTTTTCTTTAGAAGGTCTGTACGCGACTCCTGCCAAGTTCATCATAACAAGAAGTTTCTGCAAGATTGAAAATAAATGAATCATCATGTCATGTTTTAAAAAAGCATTTATTTAACTCAGAGCAGATGACACATAGGGTGTATCACCTTAGCACAAGCTTCTGAGAAGACCTTCATCTTTCTATGAAAGGTTTCTTCAATTGTTCTATCAATATGCTCTGTTAGATTCTTCGTCATCTGTTCCAACACGACTTCTGTCCTTCCTTTTGCCCTGCTAGATGTAGAACCTCCATCCTTCTTCTTGTAGGGCCCTCTACTACATTTCTTACCAGATGCAATTTCGGGTGTATGGAGAACCTCTTCTTGATGCTTTTGAGTTATGTCATCGTCAATCTTCAAGATATGTGTATATAAAACAATGAATATTGATAACCTAGAACTGTTAGCTAAACAAAAAATAAGCTATGATATCACTTGTATTTACGTACCTTCCCCAAAGCACGGCCCTTTAATTCTAAGGCGGCTCTCGCCGAAGCCGCATCTTCCGTCCAGTTCCTCATCAATGGCCTTCTGGACGTATACTCGGCGCCATATGGGAGTATCTTCTCATAGTACAGATACTTCAAATATCACAACAAAATTAGATTAAAACAAAGAAAAATGTATTGTATATAATTATATACTCCTTCCGATTCAAATTATTTAACTCAGATTTGTCTAGATTTGGATGTATCTAGACATGTTTTAGTGCTAGATATATCCGAATCTAGACAAAACCAAGTTAATTAGTTTGAATCAGAGGAAGTATGTAAGTTGAGAATGGAATTTACCTGTAACAAGATGGTGATGCCTGTCGGCCATTGCTTCGCTTCATATGTGTTGCCAACTTGTTTTAGGCTAGCAATGCGGTATGTTCGTACATACTCATTGAAATTCAGCTTTTTAATGCATCCCACATCTTCTAATAGTGCATACTATTGTTTTGGGACGATCTTCTGGTTCTGTGGGGCAAGGACTGTCCCAATCAGAACCAGAACTACCTTGCAGATAAAGTCGTCATCCGCGACTTTATCCTTAATGACATCGGTGATTAGGTCATCAATTACAAGATTACCTATCTTTTTGCTTACAAAGCTATCAGGTATACGGTTCTTCGCGTCATCAATTTCCTCATAAAGAATGTCTGATATATTCAATCCATGATTTTTTAAACCATATATACACTCAACGTCCACTCCCGTAAGGGATATTTCACCATCATTCCTGTGTACATTAAATTTTTCTGTCTTTGGATCAAATTTTTGTGTCATAAATTTGATCACCAGACATCTTGACTTCACTGGGGAAATCTCAAGCATGCACTGTAAGTCGGTTTCTCCAATCTTGGCACGTTGTGCCGGTGTCATATTTTTCACGAAATGACACCACTTCTCAACAGCACAACACATTTCTACGATTTTGTCCATTCTGTTGAAAAATAACTATATTTATTTAGGTGTTTTGTTGGCATCCGAAGAAATAATACTATTCATAACACACATAGACTAAGATGGATAACATTAATATTACGTTATACTACACCATGTCAGGTAAATCCCTGGACGCGCCTAACTACCGATAAATCGAGAGCGGGATTTTGAACTTGTTTACACATATATACAATTACAAATATACTTACACATACAAATATAATTACAAATCTCTACATGTGCAATTGAGTATAAAAATGTTTACACATATACTTCAATTTAAAAATGTTTACACATATATACAATTACAAATAAAGAGTTTACACACATAGTTTTTCTGTAGTGCATGTGTTTACAAACCTTTTATTGCAAACATATATGAACAATATTACACATAACCACCTAAATTGAATAACAACAGGAGAATCAAATGTCTTGTTTTTTTATCAAAATGGACTTCTACATCATTCATTTTTTAAAACCAGCTAAATTGCATCTCAACACCACATGTAGGCCTGAGATGCAATGTCTAACACAGAACCAATTAACACAAGAAAATTACAGCAGAATTAACAGGCAACATCCTGCCAAACGATTTCCCGCCCTCAAACAGAGCCCAACAACTGGAATTCCTAACGAAGATCCACTAACAATTCTTCAACATTATGGCGACTACCCTTGGATGGAAAATCTAACAACTAAACAAATGGATCCATATGGATCGAGCTCTAATCGAAGTTCTGCTGAACTTAGAACTAGTAATACTGTATGATAAATCCAGAGTGCATACAAAAATACCTGCAAATGTAGTGTGTGTGCTGCGATTATGCAGCTCCTCAAAAAGAAATGGCGCGTCCTCGATGTAGCTCTCACGTAGGGCAGGACGAAAAGAATTCAAATCTCGTCGTTGGCGGCGATGGGCGGAGTCGAGGCGATCGAACAAGAAAATCCCTCTGATAAGATGGTTGCCTCTTTGTGCGCACGTACAACGTGGGATGTGTGTGTGGTGGGTGGGTGGGGCCTGTGGGGTTTAGGGTTTAGGTCCACGGATTAAAATAACGTCTGAGTATGATGCATGGGCTTTGGCCAGCCCGTATGCCGGTCGGCCTATCTCGGGCCAATTGTGCCCAGTCAAATGTGTCCAAGGTTGCACACAATTTTGATATTTTTTTGAAGTTTAGGTGGCCCGGTCAAATTTTGAATTTTTGCATGGGCTTTAGACCTCTCTGGGGTGGCTAGAAACACCCTCACCAACTTGTAGTTGTGTGAATCAGCAGTTGGCCAACATGATCCTACCTAATTGATATATCTAACTATAATTTTGCTATGCCAAGCCATGACACACAATGTGGTAGATATGGGCCCATGCCAACATTGCATGGGATCTAGACCTCTCTGGGTTGGCTAGAAACACCATCATCAACTTAGTGGCTGTGCGAGTCACTGCACCTGACTAACATGATCCCACCTGCTTGATAGATCTAGCTATAAGAGTGCTATGCCAAGCCGTGACACACACTTGTGGTAGATGTGGGGCCATGCTAACATTGCATGGGGTCTAGACCTCATTGGGCAGGCTTGAAACACCATCATCAACTTAGTGGCTGTGTGAGTCACTACACCTGACCAACATGATCCGACCCACTTGATAGATCTAGCTATAAGAGTGTTATGCCAAGCCATGGCACAAACTTGTGGCAGATGTGGGGTCATGCCAACATTGCATGGGGTCTAGACCTCTATGGGCTGGATAGGAACACCTTCACCAACTTGTTGTTGTATGAGTCATCACACTTGACCAACATGATCCTACCTACTTGATAGATCTAACTATACTTTTTCTATACCAAGCCATGACACACACAACGGTGGTAGATGAGGGCCCATGCCAACATTTCATGGGATCTATACCTCTCTAGGTTGGCTAGAAACACCATCATCAACTTAGTGGTTGTGTGAGTCACTACACCTGGCCACCATGATCCCACCCACTTGATAGATCTAGCTGTAAGAGTGCTATGCCAAGCCATGACACACTTGTGGTAGATGTGGGGCCATGCTAACATTGCATGGGGTCTAGACCTCTCTGGGCTGGCTAGAAACACCATCATCAACTTAGTGGTTGTTTGAGTCACTACACTTGACCAACATGATCCCTCCAACTTGATAGATCTAGCTATAAGAGTGCTATGTCAAGCCACGACAAATTTGATGATGGTGTTTCTAATCAACTCATATGGGTCTAGAGCCTAATGCAATGTTGGGATAACATGATCCCACCCACTTGATAGATCTAAATATAACACTACTATGCCGAGATGGTGAATTTTGAATTGTTTCTAAAAGTTAGTTGACTTTTGAATCTAAAACAAAAAAACTAATACGGAATTAATTAGTAGGTTTCTTCATGTAAAACATATTGGAAAAGATGTTCAACAAACAAACAACAAGCTTGTAAAGGGAATGAAAAAAATGCCTAATACACATTTCGAGCTCAACGGCCTGCATATGACTAGAGAGACCATTGTTGTCCCAGGAAGCAGGCCCGCGTAGCCCAAATTTTTCATGTTAGTACAACAGGCAGATAAGTGTCAGCAGTATGTGTCATAGTTGATTTGTTGAGAGAAGCTCATGCAAGATATGAATGCAGGGTATATAAGCTGGTCTAATTGTTTCTCGCTCGGCGCTGTGGGACTAAACTCCAACCCGCGTTAGTCCTTCCCGCTACGGTTTTCCATTGGGCCCGGAAGAGCCCATTACTATTTGATGCCCGAGATTAAGATGGGCCGCCCGAAAATACTTCACGCCCGGACACATCCGTGACGCGGGCGCGGGAGTAGGAGTTGGGCTGGCTTGTTTCCTGCACGCCGAGTCTTACTTTTTTCTTCTTTACTATATTCCTTTTTATTTTCTATTTAAATATTTGAAAAAATAGCTATTTAACAATTTTGAATTTTTTAAAATAATTTACATATTCTTGACAGGCACCGTTGGTATAGCATGTGCAAAAATTTTGGGATCATTTGATGAACATCGAAAAATTGAGAAATTTACGAACATCCCTTTTGGTCTCACCTAGGCCTCTTTTCCTAGCAATGTGTTTTTTTCGACTTTTGTGAAACAACCTGAATTTTTTTACACATGCTAACATACACAAACTAAGACACATGTACAAGGTTTCACACAAATTTGAATGTTTTTTAATTTTTGGTGGCCCGGTCAAATTTAGGCCAAAAATCAAGGTGTCTAGTAAGGATGCCTAGGGGTTAGGCCTTTGTGATGCGAGACATGTTCCATGCTGAAACATGGCATCCTGTACCTAGAAGTCATATTTAAATGTGTCCAAGGTTTCACGAAACTTTGAATTTATTTTTTTTCAATTTTTGGTGGCCAGGTCAAAATTTGAATTGTTGCATGGGCTTTAGACCTCTCTGGGGTGGCTATAAAAACCTTCACCAACTCGTGGTTGTGTGACTTAGTAGTTGGCCAACAAGATCCTACCTACTTGATATATCTAACTATAAATTTTCTATGCCAAGCCATGACACTCACAACTGTGGTATATGTGGGCCCATGCCAACATTGCATGGGATCTAGAACTCTCTGGGTTGGCTAGAAACACCATCATCACTTAGTGGATGTATGGGTCACCGCATCTGACCAACATGATCCCACCCACTTGATAGATCTAGTTATAAGAGTGCTATCCCAAGCCATGACACACACTTGTGGCAGATGTGTGGCTATGCCAACATTGCATGGGGTCTAGACCTCTCTAGGCTAGATAGAAACACCTTCACCAACTTATTGTATGAGTCATCACACCTGACCAACATGATCCTACCTACTTGATAGATCTAACTATACTCTTGCTATGCCAAGCCATGACACACACAATGGTGGTAGATGTGGGCCCATGCCAACATTGCATGGGATCTATACCTCTCTAGGTTGGCTAGAAACACCATCATCAACTTAGTGGTTGTGTGAGTCACTACACCTGACCAACATGATCCCACCCACTTGATAGACCTAGATGTAAGAGTGTTATGCCAAGACATGAGACACACTTGTGGCAAATGTGGGGCCATGCCAACATTGCATGGGATCGAGACCTCTCTGGGTTGGATAGAAACACCTTCACCAACTTGTTGTTTGAGTCATCACTTGGACAACATGATCCTACCCTCTTGATAGATCTAACTATACTTTCGCTATGCGAAGACATGACACACACAACTGTGGTAGATGTGGGTCCATGCCAACATTGCATGGGAACTAGACCTCTCTGGGTTGGCTAGAAACACCATCATCAACTTATTAGTTGTGTGAGTCACTACACCTGACCAACATGATCCCCGCCACTTGATAGATCTAGATATAAGAGTACTATGCCAAGCCATGACACGAACTTGTGGCAGATGTGGGGCCATGCCAACATTGCATGGGGTCTAGACCTCTATGGGCTGGATAGAAACACCTTCACCAACTTGTTGTTGTATGATTCGTCACACCTGACCAACATGATCCTACCTACTTGATAGATCTAACTATACTTTTGCTATGCCAAGCCATGACACACAACGGTGGTAGATGTGGGCCCATGCCAACATTAAATGGGATCTATACCTCTCTAGGTTGGCTAGAAACACCATCATAAAATTAGTTGTTGTGCGAGTCACTACACCTGACCAACATGATCCCACCCATTTGATAGATCTAGATGTAAGAGTGCTATGCCAAGACAAGAGACACACTTTTGGAAAATGTGGGGCCATGCCAACATTGCATGGGATCGAGACCTCTCTGGGTTGGATAGAAACATCTTCACCAACTTGTTGTTGTATGAGTCATCACCTGGACAACATGATCCTACCCTCTTGATATATCTAACTATACTTTCGCTATGCCAAGCCATGACACACACAACTGTAGTAGATGTGGCGCCATGCCAATATTGCATGGGATCTAGACCTCTCTAGGTTGGCTAGAAACACCATCATCAACTTCGTAGTTGTGTGAGTCACTACACCTCACCAACATGATCCCACCCACTTGATAGATCTAGCTATAAGAGTGATATGTCAAGCTATGACACAAACTTGTGGCAGATGTGGGGCCATGCCAACATTGCATGGGGTCTAGACCTCTATGGGCTGGATAGAAACACCTTCACCAACTTGTTGTTGTATGAGTCATCACACCTGACCAACATGATCCTACCTACTTGATAGATCTAACTATACTTTTGCTATGCCAAGCCATGACACACACACAACAGTGGTAGATGTGGGCCCATGCCAACATTGCATGGGATCTATACCTCTCTAGGTTTGCTATAAATACCATCATCAACTTAGTGTCTATGTGAGTCACTACACCTGGCCAACATGATCCCACCCACTTGATAGATCTAGCTGTAAGAGTGCTATGCCAAGCCATGACACACTTGTGGTAGATGTGGGGCCATGCTAACATTGCATGGGGTCTAGACCTCTCTTGGATGGCTAGAAACACCATCATCAACTTAGTGGTTGTTTGAGTCACTACACTTGACCAACATGATCCTACCTACTTGATAGATCGAGCTATAATTTTCCTATGCCAAGCCATGACACACACAATTGTGGTAAATGTGGGTCCATGCCAACATTGCATGGGCTATTGACCTCTCAGGGTTGGCTAGAAACACCATCATCAACTTAGTGGATGTGTGAGTCACTACACCTAACCAACATGATCCCACCCACTTGATATATCTAGCTATAAGAGTGCTATGCCAAGCCATGACACACACTAGCTTGTGGCATATGTGGGGCCATTCCAACATTGCATGGGGTCTCTAGACCTCTCTGGACTGGATAGAAACACCTTCATCAACTTATTGTTATATAATTCATCACACCTGACCAACATGATCCTACCTACTTGATAAATCGAGCTATAATTTTGCTATGCCAAGCGATGACACACACTAGGTGGGATCATGTTGACCAAGTGTTGACTCATACAATCACAAAGATGATGAAGGTGTTCATAGACAACTCACATAGGTCAAGGACCAATGCAACATTGGCATGAGGCTATACGTGCTACAAGTGTGCATCATCCAAAGGCATAGCACACTTGTGGCGGATCTAGACCTATCTCAGCTATCTAGAAATACCTTCATCAACTTGTGGTTGCATGAGTCATCACTATTGACAACATGATCCTACCTAGAGTTGATTGATCTAAATATAACACTGCAATGCCTAGACATGATGAGCCACTTTGTGGTAGATGTGGGCCCATGCCAACATTGCATTGGCTATAGACCTCTTTGGGTACAATGCTAGCATCATTAGGCTAGATACAATGCTAGCATCATTAGGCACGTGGTGATACACCCTTGTGCCAAATTTGAGTAAATTTATCTAGCATTAATACATCAAAACATGGCTTATGAATTTGTAATTTAAACAATATGAATATTTCACTATTCTTAGTAATGATTTAGGTAGGGGTAATGTATATATGCATCATTCAGGTCTAACACTAGTACTTTTTAATGTAATATTAAGTCATAAAAATGAGATATCTTTGGCTAATCTTCGGCTAATCCTAGTTTTTTAAAAACGATAAATTTTACAACATGGGATATCTTCGACTAATATTTGGTGCTTAAAAAATGGGTGTCATATGAAAAGGGAAAAGCTTAACTACCTGGGATAGATGGGAAATATAAAGAATCTTTGGTTAATCCACTATGAATCTAAGTTTCTGTGTTTCACGGTTAAATTTGTTTCTCTTCGGGATTGAGTTTGTTTCCCTTAAGATATACCAGGAACGATGTTTTTTTGGATTGATCAGTAATTTTTATAGATCGATTTTCAGCGTACGTATAATTTTTTGGGTTTGGTAGTAATCAGCGTAGTGGACGGTCAGAACTAGCTTCATACATGGCTTCAGTTCAGAGCACAGCATAGTTAGTTTGCAAATCCCCCCTTGTGTTTTTATAGTATTTCATAAAACTTGGCGAGTAATACAATAAAGTTGGTCCTGGGGGGTACAAAAGGAATTTCGATAGCTATAGATGAACGGCTGCATCCTTTGTAACCCTAACCTAAGGTGCCCCTAACCATCCCCTCTTCCAAGATTCAAATTGATTCTTATATCCTTCCACTAAAACTCTCATACATCACGCTGTTATGAACGAGAGGGATGAGGGTGTGCTTTCGCCTAAGGTTCCAAGGTCTGGCTGGGTTGTCGCCATGGAAGATTCTCTGGGATTTAGAGAGTTCAACACTTCAGGCGATGGATTTCGAAAAGAAGCTTCTGGTAATGTTGACTGCTTTTATCCGACTACATATGTAAAATTTTGTATGATTTCCTATTTTGTGTATGGTACGGGTCTGTTCTGTGTAGATCTAAAGAGGTCTTCAGAGTATATCTGTTTCTTAGGGTATTTAAGAACCGTGCTATAGTTTGTGATATGCTGAAGGATTTGACTTTAATTGTTTCTTATACAAAGGAGCAATTGAAAAATAAAATACTTTTTGTTCTTTAGAAGTGACTACTTTTAGGAAGGAAAGCTTCAATAATAGCTTCCTTCGCAAATTGGGGGTGGGGGTGGTGTAATTTAGTAGTGTGTTGTAGTTTGTAGGGATTTTATTTCTTTTGTGTTGTTTGATTTGTTATTCTCTAGATGATGGAAGCTTGTTGACATGCTTCTATTCCTTGGTATAAAAAATTCATGGCATTGTATCAAACATATGACATATAGTTTCTGGTTTGGTGAAGTAGAACACCAATGAAGCAGAACCTTTTGATGAAGACAACAGTTAGCCCTAAGATATATGTACAATAGAAAATACTCTCTTTGTTCACTAATATAAGACAGAGCTTCTAGATATTTCAAAATGTACTAGATATATATATCCTAAAATGAGTGAACCTATACAATTAAACTTTGCTTAAGAATGTTCAAGAACATGCATGTTTATGAACCTACACAATTAAACATGCATGTTTAAGAATAACTTTGTATCCAAATAACAAATGAATGTTAGATCGGATGAATTGTGAACCTACGCTGAACTTCCATTAGATCTGTCATGAAGCAATGACCTGTGGCGAGGTTGAGGAACGTGAAGTCGCCGACGTCTGGAAGTGTGTGATATACCAGGATCCAGTTGTTGAGATGGAACTTAGGTTCTTTTAACGCGCGACACCAATCGCGGCAGACTCTTTGACAAGCAACGTAGGCATCGACGTACTCCTCGTTCTCTAGGAAGGATTCACCAATCTTGGCAAGTGGTCCATCGGCCGGGAGATCGGACCAGTTCACCTTTAGTCGCCTGCTCGCCATACCTTCCTATCGAGGGATAATGAAGACCAGGATATGAAGAGGAGAAGAACAAGGATAGGAGGAGTTGAAGAGGGAAGCACTGCGCCGGAACAAGGAGGCGAGGAGACGGCAGGAACTGCCACTAGGCCCCTATGCGGTCGAGGAACTGGCGATTTTCTTTTCTTGTAATGTATAAGGACGTCAGCTAACCGCGCTGACAGGTGGGGTCAGTTCATCACGTAGATTCACTCCAATGCTATAGGCTTCTTTGGGTTGGCTAGAGACTCCTTCATCAACTTGTGGTTGTGTGACTCAACACTTGGCCAACATGATCCTAACGAGTTGATATCTAAGTATAAGAGTGCTATGACACACACTTGTAGCATATGAGTCAACACTTGGACAACATAGTCCTACCTACTTTATAGATCTAAGTATAAGACTGCTATGCCTAGACATGATGAGACACTTAGCGCCAAATGTGGGCACGCATGCCAACATTTCATTGGCATTCCTTAACTGCTTGTTGAGTTTCTTCAGTTCTAACTTAATTTCTGCATCACCCTTCGTAGCAACGATTTCAGAGCCCAAGATCTCGACCGTATGAGGGTAATTGAGCTCAATCGATGTGCCCCCCTTCCGATCAACTGCGCCCTCTAGTTTAATCCTCTCAATGTACTCATCCATCCACTCAAAATGCCTATAATTCTTCAGATCCTGAAATCGGATGGGTAGATGAACCATGATTCAAATCCCAAATCCGGGGAAGAACCAAAATTGGCAAACAAAATCAACAAATTGACTTGAAGAACTCAGATCTAACCTTCCCCTCCTCTGGCTTGCTCTCGCATTTCACAAATTCGTGCCCACAGTTGCCATTTTCCTCGTTCTTAGTGACCAATCGTTTTAGCGGCGCGATGCGTGGGCAGTCAGGGCACCTCGTCATCTGCACTGTCCCATACTGTGGCCATGAGGGGCCGGAGGTTGTACTGGAGTTCGGCATTTATCGCTGGCGTTGTGGGATTGAAGAAAGGCACCCAAAGAATAAAGAGAAAGAAATGGAAGGCAATGGCGGCTCGGGTTCCTGTTCCCCCCTTTTTTAAAGGTAATGATGAGGTGAATATGTGGTGGGTCCCGTGATGTTTAGGGCCGATGGCTGCATCAGGACGGGATGCCAAATGAGCGCGGCATAAACATCAAACACTGTACATGCTAACAAAGTTTGGTATGCACTTACACTACAAAATATAAGATGTTTAAGGTTTCTGAAGAAAATGAATCTAGATTCACCCCAAAGTTGAGTGAACCTACATCCTAAAACAAGTCTAGATACATTTTCTTCACAAAGCTAAAAACTCTTATATTTTGAAACTGTATAATGTAATTTCGATTCATTTATATGTCTGGCCCGTTACTATTTTGGCGAGCGTTGTATTTTAAGCATACGCACTACAACTAGGCCTATGAACATTGCTCATCAAATCCACAAATTGGTGAACATAAACAACCCAAATTTTACATTACAATCGTAAATTAAGCAAAACGACAAAACCACAGTCATGAAATGTAACACCCCAGTTTTAGGTAAATATCAATTAGGGTTGTTTGTGCATCATGAGCGTCATCCTCTAAAAATGCAACCAAGAAAAATAAAATGCAAACCCTAATCTCCCCCTCCCTCTATTTGAAAATACATTC
Organism: Avena sativa; assembly: GCA_916181665.1. NCBI lineage: Eukaryota > Viridiplantae > Streptophyta > Magnoliopsida > Poales > Poaceae > Avena > Avena sativa. The sequence continues at coordinate 267,213,097 of OV702294.1, read as the reverse complement.
AAATGGTTTTGATTTTGAAAACTACCAAAATGTTCGAGCCCAAATGGACTAATAGGGCCCCACACTAATTCCCTATGTTTCATAAAGTTCTGGTATTTTTGAATCACTCAAAATAGAATTTGAAATGAAATACAAAGATAAAAGGATTACAGAAAATAGAAAAATGTTCTGCTAAAAAAACTGGATCCAGACCACTCTAGGCCGCATCCCAGCTTCCATCTCTTATTTCCTTGTCGCCCTGCGCAGCAAACCAGCAGCCCACCCCGGTCCCAAACCATCCCACCTGTCCTGGTACCCCTCTACCGTCTTTTGCATTTCTTCTTCCTCGCGCGAGCCAAGGCTGCTCCATGTCAGCTCCTTCGCCGTCGATCTCCCTCGCGTTCCGATGCCCACCGCCACCATTGGTCGTGTGGATAAGAACCGCCGCGTCGATCTCTACCTACCCATACCCGTCTCACTCCCTCTCATGGCCTCTGTAGGTTTTCCCCAATTTGACCGAACCCTAGGCCGCGCAGTCGCCGTTCACCACTGTCGTCTCTGTCCGCCCTAAGGTCAGCCAAGCGTGCAGGAAGCTCCGCCTCGTCGCCCTGACGCTTCTCCCCGAAGGAGTCGGCCTCGGGCGCTACCAAACATCGCCATCGACCTCGCGTTCCCCGACTCCGGTCGCAGCGTTCATTGTTGATTCTGACGCCCTCTATGCATGCCGACCCCTCCGTCGCGTTGCTGGTGAGCTCGTGAGCATGCCAGTGCTCTCCCCTTCCTCCCTATCCCTCTAGTTGTCCTTCCCAGTGAACACCTGCGAGCTCGGCCGTCGGCCGCCGTTGCACATGCTACTCCGGCGACCATTTGAGGGCGGCGCCACCGCTATCAGGTCTGCCTCGACCTCCTCTTTGCAACCATCCCACCCCCGAGGCTCCGCCTGCAGCAGAATGTTGGGTCTTGCTCGATCTGAGAGCACCACCATTGCTGACGTCATGCTGACGTCAGCATGAGGTCATATCTCAATGTTTTCTTTTATTTGAAATGTTTTTGAAATTCATTTCTATAAATAATAAATACTTACATGTGGGTCCCTGCTGTAAGTGAGATAAATATTTCCAGAAATGTTTATAATTAAATAAAATATTAAAGTATTTCCAAAATATAAATTATTTATAATATTCCAAAAATGATTTAAAATGAAATAAAATTGGGGAAAATCATAACTAATTCATTTTAAATCAGAAAAATACAAATGATATATCAAAATGACCAGAAAAATGAAAACAATCTATTTAAGCTATAATCATGCATTGTTAAGCAACTTTCGTAACAAGTTTAATTAGAAGAACATAGTAACCCCTCACAAGTGATTCCAGAGTTCTTCCGAATTAGGGTTTATACCCCTCGGAACCCCGATTAAATTGCCGAGCATGTTCTAGGGTTTCATTTAAATACAATGTAACTTGTCATATCATCATCCTTGCTTGAGAATTGCATAGATGCCTTGTGTTGATTGTCTCCATCTCTTTCCGGTGTTTGGTTCTTCCTCGGTAGAATACAATATCGAGATCAAGATCGAAGGCTGAGATCAAGACCATCGAAGATCGACGAACAATACTTGACCAACCGTAACCAAGTCAAGTACAAGGTTCCTGAAGATATGCTTATGGGTTATCAACAGGCAAAGGCAAGCATAGCCCCACCATGATATAATCCTATGATTTCGAAAGCATTTCAATTCTTGCCATGATGCATACGATTCTACTATGGTCTTTTATCGATAGATAAAGTATCCTATCTATTGTGTTACTACCTTTGAGCTTATATTACTTTATCCACTGCTCCTAGCATAACTAGGTTTGGCTTGTGTCCACTGCTAGAGCTTATATTTGTGTCTTGCTTAGCCATGCATAGCTATTCAGTATGGTCCATCTAGATGATGTATCAGATGCAGATAATCTAGTATGACAGGAGAACGTGATAAGATGATATCTGTGAGATGAGATTAAACATGCTAAGGCTTGTATGGGATTCCACGGTGGGATGTCGTTTTTCTAGTCCCATGCTCGCCACCTTTAGGACCCTAGGTTCTTACCTCTTGAACCAAGATGAGCGTATAACCACACGGGGTAAATGGGGACCCCATGATTCACTAACTTGCCTAGTAGATTCCCTGAATCACATAACTCGGGTGTTCCATTTGACATACACATTGAAAACATTTTTGAAAGAAGGAGGTGAAGGAGGTGCATTCATACAGGTAGGGAAGCGTAGACCGGGTTGCTTGGGGTTGATGGCGCCCCTGGTAAACCAACCTCGCCTCACATCTTTAAGTACTGGCTTCAGGATTTGACCCGTTACGGTGGAACCATACTTATTGTGTGACTCGTGGTCTCGGCAAAAGCAAGGTAAAGGTCGTGTCCAACCACACCCTCTGCCGGCCTTCCAAGGAAGAGGGCTAATGATCTGGAATTAAGAGTCGGTTGGTATGTGTGGGTAAAGTTGTACACCCCTGCAGGGTAATAATCTTTTGGAAAGCCGTGTCCACGGTTATGGACGAGTTGGGAACGGATGGGAGATCATAGAGAACATGAACCTAATTGTAAAACTTGGCAACTAATGTTTGTTAAGGATGCTTCCTCATGGGTACGAGGGGCTGATCCTAGTTCAAGAGATGATGATGATTCGGTGGATATCAAAAGATGATGATCAATACTTCGGAGATGTCTCTCTCTTATCCCCTTTTAAAATACTCTGATTAGACGAGCTTCTTCTCTCTCTCTTTTTTTGTAAACAAAGGTGGCTTTATGCAAAACAACTCCACAAGCCATAAGTCTTGCGGAGTACACCCTGTACTCACCCTTGCTTTGTTGATACTTTTGGCAGAGTAAGTGTTCCCCTGAAGATCAGTTTGGTACTACATCGACATTGACGAGTAGCTTGGGGTTCTCGGTCGGTAGCCTGGAATCTATGGGCTGGGACGTCATCGTTATGCTCTAGGCCTCTTAGGCCATTTGTTAAGTTTGCTATACTTAATAGCATAATTTTCCTTCCATTGTTTGATGTTGTGGTCAGTGACCTCTGCTTGTAATATTTAGGTTCTCTGCTCAGTTATGAGCTTGCTGTAATAATTTTTGTGTCGTAGGGTCACTTCCATGTTACTGATTCTTCACTGGATATTCTCGAGCTCAAGGTTAAGCTTATTTTAGACGGAGGTCTGGGATTTGTTTAGCCCTGATCCTGGGGGTGTCACAGGTTTTGGTATCAGAGTAGTACCGACCGGGAAAACCTTGCTACTGGTCGATGTTGAGTCTAGTGTTTGTGAAAATTATTTTAAAGATGAAAAGTATTTGCGACAACACTAGTATGCTTCTGTTACTCCTTACCGAGTTTCGCTCTAACTCTGGATCATCTTATCTTCTGTTGATTTGGAAAAGTTTTGATGTCTCTTCTAATCTTTCAAAGCTTAAGTTCCCTCTAGGCATGTCGTTTCTCAACCAGTTGACCTAGTGTTGAGTTCTCTAGAGTATTGTGTGTTGTGAATTCCTTGTTTCCCTTTTACTCTTGTTCACATGAGAGATTCCTTTCCATCATGATTTCTCTGTTTTATGGATCCTACAATATAATGATCCACAATATTCTGTTCTAGGCTTCGAGGTTTCCTTTCGCCTCGTGTGTCTCCTTTTTATTTGTTTGTGTACTTCAGAAGTTGTTCCTTCTCTTGTAAGCTACCTCATGATTGCTATCTTGCAGTGTATGTTATGTCACTCAATTAGTAGTTACTTCCTTTCGTTGGGTTTTAACCTTGGACTTGAACTAAAGATCCCTGATTGTGCTGGATTCTGTGTGAATCTTGTACATGAAGCTGACCTTTGACCCAAGATCCATTCCTTTGACCCTTGTCATTAATGTTCACACATTACCTCAGGATGGCTGGTACTACAATTCTAGTCTTCAAGCTTGTGGTTTTTGTCGCGATTGAGTTATGACAACCAATGACTTCCCCTACCACTAGCTATGGCAGATGTTCTTTAATGGAACCAAATAGATCACGACAAGAGTACTCCTCGAGAGTCTCGCATCTATACCCGTGACTCTGCCACACCTTACCCTTCTTATGCAATGGTTTTCGGAAGATTGTTAATCTATGAATCCACATCTCGGGATTCTACCCTAAGTATGTTCTTTCCCCTTTGGTGTTTTACGACCTTTGTCTACCAGTTGGTAACCAAGTAGTAAATGTGCATCGGTGTCTTCCGAAGCAAGATACTATTGTGGTCCGTCATGACAAACCATTTCGGAATTGTCAGGAGAAACAAACTCCAGTACCTTGTCATTTCTAGGACCAGGTCAAAGTGTTGTAATATCCAAATTAAGAGGCATTGTTTAGCTTGTGTTTGTTCTACCTTGAAGTATCACGCTCTTTTATGCTAAGAGTTCATGTCGAGTTTCATAACCCCTTAATGAAGTGATGCTCTTACACACATATTTACCCACCCTTCCTCGAGCTTTCGCGCTCGTGAGTGATGCGTGTGCGTAATAATGTGGTCATCTGAGATTCTAGCAATTTTTATTGTTTACAACTCAAAGGACATTTGAATCATTCTTAGTGTAATTGGTTAATCCCGTCACTAAGCAAAGTTTGATTGTGCTACCAAGTCCGTTATTCTGATACACTATCTTCGGTCAAAGAGTTAGGCTTGTGCCAAAGCTCTGCGACTATGTCTTCTTGCCTTACCAAGCAAGTTTTCTCTCGGACTAAGTGACCTATCGGTGGTTCATGATATTCTGGATGTCTTCTATAAGTATCGCCATGTTGCCAGATGACCGTCTTGTTAGGTTCTTGAGCAAGCAAGTTCTCTGAACTGCTTCCTTCTCCAAGAATCCGTACTGGATACCCCTGAACTAGTTGGTTGAGCTTAAACAACAACTTGGACAGTTGTAAGACAAAATTTCTATCTGATTCTGTTCCTTCTTAAGGGATGTCTAGTGATGTTCTTGCTGAAGAAAGATATTATTTCCTTTGTGGATATGTTATCTTCCCCACCTTTGATTTGATTTGGGCTATTGTCAAATCAAACTTAGGCCTAGGGACTATTCCGATGGTGTTTCTACTTGTGATGTTTCACTTGAGAATACCTTCTTGTCCTCTGGTCTGACCAATACTTTTGTCTTGTCCATGCAAAATATGAGTCCATCTTCTTGGAGTTTGATAAGTTTGTTGTTGAGCCCATCGAAAATATCCTTATCTTCTCCATGTTAGATTGGATTCATATGGAACATTTGGCATTAATGTTGGAAACTTTCGAGAACCATCTTTGAGTCATCTCGAAGTATGTGTTATGGATGTTAGTAGTAACCTTCTTTGGTTCATGTGCTACTATTGAAAGATGTCACCGTGGATTCAAATAGAGTTATCTCCGTTCCTTAAGGACACATATGTGTTTTAATTGTCAGTATTTTATGTGTATGTGGTTGTCTCTTGACAAGTTGCTAACACATGGGTCTAGCAATCCAGCTCATCTATTGGAGCTTTACACTGTAGTCCATATCTTGAGACTCTAGTAACTTTACCTTTGTGGTAAATGTTGCAAACTTTCTATTCAGACATGCTGAGTCTGAAGTATGATTCCACCTAACAAATGTTGAATCTCAAGCAACAATGATGGTTGGTGTTCTTCATGGTTTTGAAATTGGTCTCTTTGTAAATCTGGCAAGATTGATGTAATGGTTGACACACTTAGCCGGAAAGACCTCTTGTCATATTCTTTTGATTCAGCAATAACAACCAATCTTCATGAGGCTTCTTCTATGATTTAATATAGGAGTTGTTCTTATGGTTTCTTTTGTATCCGAAGTCCGACCTTTACTTGATGCTTTGTGTCTCGAACATCAAGGAAAACATTTAAAGTAGTGTTGCTAAATGTCTCTCGGTCGATCCTCCATACCCTTTATGTTGGCAAGCCTTTTGGTGTGCCAAATAATTGAAGTTCGAGAATGAAGTTTCCTTCTTCTCGTGTCATCAGGAATCTTCTAAACTATTCATTTTAGTGGTGCAAAGTGATGTCACAATCTTTGGCAAAGATTTGATAAACCTAGATGAATAAAGAGTTTCCTTTGTTTTCTTTCGCATGTTTTAAGAGTGACTATGATTATGGTAATCAATAGTTTCTTTTGTTACATGTTCCTTGTTACTCTTATGAGTCCACACCACAAAACACCTTTCTATCCTGACCTTCTGTTGGATGAAAGAGTGACACTTCTGTTTCAAAAGTAGTTCAATAGCTTGGTTTTGTTGATCCATATCTCTGCAACCTAAAATCTCTACTTAATTCATTTAGTAGAGGTTGCTCATCAAAGTCTGTGGTCATGTTCTTTCTTTGGAAGCTTTCCTCTTCAGAAGCTTAAACCCTTCTGAGTTCCATGGTCTCAATCCTTATGTAGACCAGTTGTCTAACAGATTGAAACCTTCTCCTCTTGTTTCCTCTGTTACTTTGATGTGTTTCATGTTCATCATCTCAAAGTTGTTTCTAAACACTCCATCCAAGAGTTGACCATGAGATACTTTGTGTGTTGTTTAGTGTGTTTCCCTCTTATCCTTAGAGTGACCATGTCTCTTTCTCTCTATCAATCTCTTCCTACCTTTGGAATCTCGGGTCGAAATTCTCGTAAGGGGGATAGAGCTGTAACACCCCAGTTTTAGGTAAATATCAATTAGGGTTGTTTGTGCATCATGAGCATCATCCTCTAAAAATGCAATCAAGAAAAATAAAATGCAAACCGTAATCTCCCCCTCCCCTCTATTTGAAAATACATTCAAATGGTTTTGATTTTGAAAACTACCAAAATGTTGGAGCCCAAATGGACTAATAGGGCCCCACACTAATTCCCTGTGTTTCATAAAGTTCTGGTATTTTTGAATCACTCAAAACAGAATTTGAAATGAAATACAAAGAGAAAAGGATTACAGAAAATAGAAAAATGTTGTGCTAAACAAAACTGGATCCAGACCACTCCAGGCCGCAGCCCAGCTTCCATCTCTTCTTTCCCTGTCGCCCTGAATAGCAAACTAGCAGCCCAGCCCGGGCCCAAACCAGCCCACCTGGTCCGGTACCCCTCTGCCGTCTTTTGCCTTTCTTCTTCCTCGCGCGAGCCAAAGCTGCTCCATGTCAGCGCCTTCGCCGTCGATCTCCCTCGCGTTGCGATGCCCGCCGCTGTTGGTCGTGTGGATAAGAACTGCCGCGTCGAGCTCTACCTCCCCATACCCGTCTCACTCCCTCTCGTGGCCTCTGTAGGTTTTCCCCAATTTGACCGAACCCTAGGCCGCGCAGCCGCCGTTCACCACCGTCGTCTCCGGCCGCCCCAAGGTCAGCCGAGCATGGAAGCTCCTCCTCGTCGTCCTGACGCTTCTCCCCAAAGAAATCGTCCGCGGGCGCTACCAAACGTCGCCATCGACCTCGCCTTCCCCGACTCCGGTCAAAGTGTTCATCGTTGATTCCGGCGCCCTCCATGCACGCCTTGCCTCACCGACCCCTCCGTCACGTTGCTGGTGAACTCGTGAGCATGCCAGTGCTCTCCCCTTCCTCCCTAGTCCTCTAGTTGTCCTTCCCCATGACCACTTGCGAGCTCCGCCGTCGGCCGCCATTGCACATGCTGCTCCGGCGACCATTTGAGGGCGGTGCCAACGCTATCAGGTCCGCCTTGACCTCCTGTTTGCAACCATCCCACCCACGAGGCCCCGCCTGCAGCAGAACGTAGGGGGCTTGCTCGATCTAAGAGCACCTCCATTGTTGACGTCATCATGAGGTCATATCTTCCTGTTTTCTTTTATTTGAAATGTTTTTGAAATTCATTTCCGTAAATAATAAATACTGACATGTGGGTCCCTGCTGTAAGTGAGATAAATATTTTCAGAAATGTTTCTAATTAAATAAAATATTAAAGTATTTCCAAAATGTAAATTATTTATAAATATTCCAAAAATGATTTAAAATGAATTAAAATTGGTAAAAATCATAACTAATTCATTTTAAATCAGAAAAATACAAATAATATATCAAAATGACCAGAAATATGAGAACAATATATTTAAGCTATAATCATGCATTGTTAAGCAACTTTCATAACAAGTTTAATAATAAGAACAAAGTAACCCCTCACAAGTGATTCTGGCATTCTTCCGAATTAGGGTTTATACCCCTCAGAACCCCGATTAAATTGTCGAGCATGTTCTAGGGTTTCATTTCAATACAATTTAACTTGTCGTATCATCAGCCTTGCTTGAGCATTGCATAGATGCCCTGTGTTGATTGTATCCCTCTCTTTCCGGTGTTTGGTTCTTCCTCGGTAGAATACGATATCGAGATCAAGATCGAAGGCTGAGATCAAGACCATCGAAGATCGACGAACAATACTTGACCAACCATAACCAAGTCAAGTACAAGGTTCCTGAAGATCTGCTTATGGGTTATCAACAGGCAAAGGCAAGAATGCCCCACCATGATATAATCCTATGATTTCGAAAGCATTTCAATTCTTGCCATGATGCATACGATTCTACTGTGGTCTTTTATCGATAGATAAAGTATGCTATCTATTGCATTACTCCCTTTGAGCTTATATTACCTGATCCACTGCTCCTAGCATAACTAGGTTTGTCTTGTGTGCACTGCTAGAGCTTATATCTCTGTCCTACTTAGCCATGCATAGCTGTTGACTCTGGTCCATCCAGATGATGTATCAGATGCATATAATCTAGTCTGACAGGAGAATGTGATAAGATGAGATATGTGAGATGAGATTAAACATGCTAAGGCTTGTATGGGAGGCCATGATGGGATGTGGTTTTTCTAGTCCCATGCTCGCCACCCTTAGGACCCTAGGTTCTTACCTCTTGAACCAAGACGAGCGTACAACCACACGGGGTAAATGGGGACCCCATGGTTGACTAACTTGCCTAGTAGATTCCATGAGTCACATAGCTCGGGCGTTCCATTCGACATACGCATTGAAAACATTTTCGAAAGAAGGAGGTGAAGGAGGTGCATTCATACAGGTAGGGAAGCGTGGACCGGGTTGCTTGGGGTTAATGGCGCCCCTGGTAAACCAACCTCGCCTCACATATTTAAGTACCGGCTTCGGGATTTGACCCGTTACGATGGTACCATACTTATTGCATGACTCATGGTCTCGGCGAAAGCAAGGTAAAGGTCATGTCCAACCACACCCTCTGTCGGCCTTCCAAGGAAGAGGGCTAATGATCTGGCATTAAGAGTCGGTTGGTATGTGTGGTTAAAGTTGTACACCCCTGCAGGGTAATAATATATCGGAAAGCCGTGTCCACGGTTATGGACGAGTTGGTAACGGATGGGAGATCATAGAGAACATGAACCTAATCGTAAAACTTGGCAACTAATGTTTGTTAAGGATGCTTCCTCATGGGTACAAGGGGGTGATCCTAGTTCAGGAGATGATGATGATGATTCGGTGGATATCAAAAGATGATGCTCAATACTTCGGAGATGTCACTCTCTTATCCCCTTTTAAAATACTCTGATTAGACGAGCTTATTCTCTCTCTTGTTTTATAAACAAAGGTGGCTTTATGCAATACAACTCCACCAGCCATAAGTCTTGCGGAGTACACCCTGTACTCACCCTTGCTTTGTTGATACTTTCGGCAGAGTAAGTGTTCCCCTGAAGATCAGTTTGTTACTACATCGACACCGACGAGTAGCTTGGGGTTCCCGGCCGGCAGCCTGGAATCTATCGGCAGGGCGTCATAGTTATGCTTCAGGCCTCTTAGGCCATTTGTTAAGTTTGCTATACTTAATAGCATAATTTTCCTTCCGTTGTTTGATGTTGTGGTCAGTGACCTCTGCTTGTAATATTTAGGTTCTCTGCTCAGTTATGAGGTTGCTGTAATAATTTTTGTGTCGTAGGGTCACTGATGTGTTACCGATTCTTTACTGGATATTCTCGAGCTCAAGGTTAAGCTTATTTCAAACAGAGGTCTGTGATTTGTTTAGCCCTGATCTCGGGGGTGTCACGTGAAACATTCTGCTGACAAAAACACAGCGCCATGGATGAACTATGTAGCAATCAAACAACCCAACTTTTAATGGTATACCAACATTCGCCAGGGAATCGGTAGTAGCAATTTTTGTTTCTTGAGTTTTCAAGAATCTGCTAGCAGCTCCGCGATCTCAAGAACTCTGCTTTTTACCTTGTACAGTTTGTTTGTCTTCGACCGAATAATTTCTACAACAGTATGTCTCCTAGAATCATTTATCCTTTCCTGTAACAAAATATTAGAAGGGTTAATAAGGTCACATGCTAGTGTATATAAATATGAAAATGCCAAATAGAAATTTTGAATACCTGCGAGACTACATCTGTGATTTTATCTCCGTCAAAGTGCTCCATACAGCGTAGCACGAACATGCCACAAGAGTTTCTGATCATAACAAATCTAAATTTGAATAACAGTACTAAAACATCAAAAGAAATGACATTAGTTCAACCAGAAACTCAAGCATCATTTTTCCGTGGTGTTTCGCAGCTTACGATCTGCCAATTAGAAACATCATCAAACTGATAATCCGTATATTTGTTAGCCACTTGTATGTCTTTTGAAATTTGCTCTCTCTATGAAACAGAGAGGTTTAGTGTAATACTTGGAGTAACCATATCGTTGCTAAATGTATAGAGAGAAAACATACCAGAGCTTCGACATTTTTCTAGACCCTTTTAAATTCAAAAGCGAGTCGAGCACTTGAAATATCTTCTTTGGACTATTCAGGATGACATAGCACCAGTGGCAATCGTTTATATTCAACGTGAAATATGCCTACCAAAAAGAGACAAGTGTTATCACATTACATAATCTGGTTTATACCCTGCATTTTCTTGAACAAACAGTACTTACCTTATCAGCACGAAAGTATTCTTCCATGTATCCTTCAAAGCATCCTGATATATCTTAAACAATTTCTGAATTTTTGTCCAAGGCCTCTTTCTTATGCTGGGATCTAGTTTTTCTTCTTGGTGAAGTACGTATTAGATCATTTGCCCTATACGCAGGGCATAATTTTCAGTCATCCCCCAATCGAAGAGACAATTCTGCCATGTAAGCACCTATAACCTACAGAAAAATTTAATAATGTGTGACAAACGATCCTTCTTGGTTGCATAAAATAACAAAACCGTGGTACTTGGACTTACATTGCCACCTAGCCATACTTTATCAAGGATCTTAATAATGTGGTTGGCAGGGACCAGAGTGTCGCCCTTGTTATCATAGACACGTTGATTCCTAAAATCTTTATTTTTTATTGTTGTTTCAACGTACAACACTGCAGCATCTATTTGGTGCGGTGTCAAACCGTCCAGGATTTCTGGGTCTTTGAAAAAACCTGCATACACAGAAACAAATATTTAAAACATGGATGTAACTATTTTAATTTAATACATGCACAACCATGCAATTCAATGATGTTGCACTACCTTTTCTAACATCATTTTTAGGTTTTTTACCCTTTTTGTCCGCCGACCTGAGCTTGCGCTTCTCGCCAACGGCCTCTCTCTTCTCACCATTAAACGAGTTAGATGATCCATTCGACAGAGTGTCTCCTACCTCAGCTTTTTTCCTCTCCTCCCCTTATTCAATAAAGCTATGAATGCTTCTAATGGAATCGGCTCTAGGTCCGATCGTGTCGGTGAAGGACCCCTACCATCAATTAGTATTGGTGATGCTTGGGTACTGCCGACTTTCGATGGTGCGGTGTGGCAAGCATCAGTAGCATTCCTTTCCTTCTTGTCCATGGGTAACATGAATATGTCACCTTCAACCTCTTTCTCCTTACTATTTGAATCGTTCTTTAAATTAGAGTCCTGTGCAATGTCAAAGGAGTTACTTTCTAAGGTGTCTGGACGGTCCATGAAATCTTTTGGCGTATATTTGGTGTTAGTAGAGGCGATTCCTTCACCATTCTCTACCTCCTTATCTACCTCCTCCTCTTTATTGACATTATCAGACATTTTTTCTTTAGAAGGTCTGTACGTGACTCCTTCCGAGTTCATCATAATAAGAAGTTTCTGCAAGACTGAAAATAAATGAATCATCACATCATGTTAAAAAACATTTCTTTAACTCAGAGAAGATGACACATAGGGTGTATCACCTTAGCACAAGCTTCTGAGAAGACCTCCATCTTTTTATGAAAGGTTTCTTCAATTATTCTATCAATATGCTCTGTTAGTTTCTTCGTCATCTGTTCCAACACGACTTCTCTCATTCCTTTAGCCCTGCTGGATGTAGAACCTCCATCCTTCTTCTTGTAGGGCCATCTACTACGTTTCTTACCAGATGCAATTTCGGGTGTATCGAGAACCTCTTCTCGATGCTTTTGAGTTATGTCATCATCAATCTTCAAGATATGTGTATATAAACCAATTAATATTGACAACCTAGAACCATTAGTAGAACAAAAAATAATCCACGATATCACTTGTATTTATGTACCTTCCCCAAAGCACGGCCCTTTAATTCTAAGGCGTCTCTCGTCGAAGCTGCATCTTCCGTCCAGTTCCTCATCAATGGCCTTCTGGACGTATACTCGGTATCATCTGGGAGTATCTTCTCATAGTACATATACTTCAAAGATCACAACAGAATTAGATTAAAACAAAGACAAATATTTTGTAGATAATTATATACTCCCTCTGATTCAAATTATTTAACTCAGATTTGTCTAGATTTGGATGTATCTAGACATGTTTTAGTGCTAGATATATTCGAATCTAGACAAAACCAAGTCAATTAGTTTGAATCGGAGGAAGTATGTAAGTTGAGAATGGAATTTACCTGTAACAAGATGGTGTTGCCTGTCGGCCATTGGTTCGCTTCTTATGCGTTGCCTACTTGTTTAAGGCTAGCAATGAGGTATGTCCGTATATACTCATTGAAATTCAGCTTTTTAATGGGTCCCACATCTTCTACTAGTGCATAGTATTGTTTTGGGACAATCTTCTGGTTCTGTGGGGCAAGGACTATCCCAATCAGAACCAGAACCACCTTGCGGATAAAGTCATTATCCGCGACTTTATCCTTGATGACATCGGCGATTAGGTCATCAATTACCAGATTACCTGTCTTTTTGCTTACAAAGCTATCAGGTATACGGTTCTTTGCGTCATCATCTTACTCATAAAGAATATCCGATATATTCAATCCATGATTTTTTAAACCATATATGCACTCAACGTCCACTCCCGTAAGGGATATTTCACCATCATTCTTGCGTACATTAAATTTTTCTGTCATAAATTTGATCACCAGACATCTTGACTTCACTGGGGGAATCTCAAGCATGCACTGCAAGTCGGTTTCTCCAATTTTGGCACGTTGTGCCGGTGTCATATTTTTCACGAAATGACACCACTTCTCAACAACACAACACATTTCTCCGATTTCGTCCATTCTGTTGAAAAATAACTATATTTATTTAGGTGTTTTGTTGGCATCCGAAGAAATAATACTATTCATAAAACACATAGACTAACATGGATAAAACTAAGTGTTCGTTATACTACACCATGTCAAGTAAATCTCTAGACGCGCCTAACTATCGATAAATCGAGAGCGGGATTTTGAACTTGTTTACACATATATACAATTACAAATATACTTGCACATACAAATATAATTACAAATCTCTACATGTGCAATTGCATATAAAAATGTTTACACATATACTTCATTTTAAAATGTTTACACATATATACAATTACAAATAAAGAGTTTACACACATAGTTTTTCTGTAGTGCATGTGTTTACAGACCTTTTATTGCAAACATATATAAATAATATTACACATAACCAGCTAAATTGAATATCAACAGGAGAATCAAACGTCTTGTTTTTTTATCAAAAGGGACTTCTACATCATTCATTTTTAAACACCAAACCAGCTAAATTGCATCTCGACACCGCATGTAGGCCTGAGATGCGATGTCTAACACAGAACCAATTAATACAAGAAAATTACAGCAGAATTAACAGGCAACATCATGCCAAACGATTTTCTGCCCTCAAACAGAGCCCATCAACTGAAATTCCTAACGAAGATCCACTAACAATTCTTCGACATTATGGCAACTACCCTTGGGCAAAAAATCTAACGACTAAACAAACTGATCCATATCGATCGAGCTCTATTTGAAGTTCTGTTGAACTTAGAACTAGTAATACTGTATGATAAATCCATAGTGCGTACAAAAATACCTGCTCTGAGTTAACGGTGATTATGCAGCTCCTCAAAAAGAAACGGTGTGTCCTCGATGTAGCTCTCACATAGGGCAGGACGAAAAGAATTCAAATCTCGTCGTTGGCGACAATGGGCGGAGTCGAGGTGGGCGAAGTCGAGGCGATCGAACAAGAAAATCGTGAGATATAATTTACGTCCCCTCTGATAAGATGGTTGTCTCTTTGTGCGCACGTACAACGTGGGGTATGTGCGTGGTGGGTGGGTGGGGGCTCTGGGGTTTAGGGTTTAGGCCAACCCATATGTCGGTCAGCCTGTCTCGGGCCAATTGTGCAATCAGGCAATCATGTCAATGTATGCTTCTAAAGATTAGGCCTTGTTTGGATATGTCATTTGAGAGAACTCGTTTTCCTTATCCTCGTGTAACTGTGTAACAGACTAAAACTCTGTTTGGCTTCGGCCCCCAAAACGGAAATAAGTAAAAATCGGTTTCCAATAGCCAGGAAACTGCGTTTTGACCAAAACGACTATTACCCGTTTTTCTTAAAACGCGATTACACAAAACTAGGCAACGCGGTGTCGTGTATCATTTTTCGGTAGCTACGTGAAGGAACAAGCAGCAGAGACTACACCGAAGTTTATCTCCAGGTTCGCCGGACGACCCTAGCGCCTACGGTCGACACACCAGCTGGGTTTCGCTCATGGCCTGAGTGACCGGGGCGACCTTGGCTGGAGACTTCATAGGCAGATGTACATGGCGAGCTGGCTAGGCAAGGCCGACTCAAAGACATCGCTGGACGAAGAGCTCATCCTGAAGAGCAACATGGGGAGGAAGACGAGTTATGCACCAGCGCCACCGTCATCGAACGCGCTGCCGCCGGACGCAGAGCTCACGCTGACGCTAGGAACATGGCATTGCTTGAGGAGGACGATGAGTTCTGAGACAACGTCTCCTCGGACGCACTGCCACAAACCAGTAAAGCTGCATCGTGATTTTCTTCGGGGTCGCCATCACATCGGTGTGTTAATGACATATGCATTAGCGTTGCTGCCGACACGCTGGTGTTCACGGTGGTGGCCGCCTTGAGAGTCTTCCCGCTGCTCTGCGAAGCTTTGTCGCTGTTAATTCTCTCATGTCTATGTGCATCGCTGTCGCCATTAATTTTCATCTAAGTCTCGTGTCTCTGCCTCCATCCAAAAACCAGTTTTGCAATTTCCTAAACCAAACATGGATTTCGGTGTGCCTATTCTTAACTGAAATTTTGGCAAAACTGGTTTTCCTAAAAATCACCTTAAAACTCGTTTTACAAAAACTAGGAGCTAATATTTCGTATCCAAATAACCACTATGAGTGGCTAACCAGTGCATGAGTGGCTCTACACGTGGCTTCGTGCATCGAAAGTAGTCATTATTAGTGCATCGAAAGTTACTTATGTAATCACGACAAGGTTTGCGCTGTGAATAAATTTGGAATTACAATGTTTCATAGTAACACATTAGGAATATTTGAAGAGAATAATAAAAATGTATACATTGCTAGGTTCGAAGGGAGAATATTAAAGATGTATACATCGCTAGGCCAATAATGTTATCTCGTCGGAATAATAATTTTCTTACATACGGCGGAGAAATAGATAAATAATTGTTTCAGGACAGCTACAAACGAATAAACATCAATCTTAAGAAACAAGTAGCTAGATGACGTCAATGATAAACATAATGTTTAGGCCAACTTGTTTTGTGGTCCTAGGAGTAATGAGCAAGGCTTGTCCAACTTGTAGATCATCTTCTTTCGTATGGAAATCCCTCCATGCATTTTTTGTTGAATATCAGCCGGCCATCATTGTCAATCGTGTAGGCAATGTTGCTGACTTCGAAATCTCTAACCCGCAGCCCAACCAAGCCTTCCTCGGGAATGTTAAGGCAAGCAACAAATTTTTTAGGTAGTTTCTGTGATGCCGTCGTGGATGATAAAATCAAAAGAGTAACGATTGAGACGATTGCCATAAGTTATGCACATATAAGGAGGAACAACATAATTATAACTACCCCCTCCGTCTCAAAATAGATGTCTTAGGTTTAAATTTGGATGAATCTATATACTAAAATGTGTCTAGATTCGTCCAAATTTTGACAATTTTTGACAAAATTGAGACATCTATTTTGAGACGGAGGGAGTACGAGGATAACATACCATGTTGTGTTTCGCAAGATTGGTGCATGTTAAACGGGTTACTAATGGGACCCCAACAATAGTACTTCCTGCATGTAAAATATTTATGAGGTGCCCATGCTCATCTTCGCTCAGTTCGCATACTTGGGAGATGATGGTAGAGTCATACGGGTCTTTCTCGCCACCGCTGAAATAGAAAATACTAATACTCGGTGTTTTTCCTCCCAACGAAAACACAATCATTTGATCTCCCCGAAACACATGGTTCTGTCTAACGAATTATTTCCATCCATCACCACCCATGCGGGTCAAAGCCTTATCTTTCACCACATCAACATCATATACACGCCCAAGTGCTAGAAAGCGCACACTAGTCTTCTCTTCTACATATTCATTAAACATGAATCTTGCATTGCACGGAATAATCTACGCACAATTAACCAAATATACACACGTTTAAAAAAAGGTAGAGCGCCGCCAACAAAGGTTACAAGATAGCAATAGTGCAAGGAAAAATAGTGTGTTTCGTACCAATGAATCTTCAAACTCTTTATGCATAAAGACACTAAATAATAACCCCGAGGTCAAGGAGTCGCACACAATCTTGCATTTTCCGCACAACGCCATGTCTCCTAAAACAATAACATAATCATATAAATCCATTACACACGTCATACACTAGTACACACGTCAAAAACATCAGTCATGCACATGTTCAACAAATACAAATAATGTACAGTGAAAGATTTACATAAATCATCTACACAATTAATATATTGTATACTACGTAGTTCATCTAGACAATGAAATCAGAGCTAACCTACAAATTTAATGTAAACGTACGAGCAATAGCGAGTCTAGGGCTCACGGACGGTGGCGGATCAACATCACGAATGGGAGCAGAGACGTCGAGAGAAGATGGACGTGGGGCGGCGGCGAGAGGAGAGGATAGGCGCGGCGGTGGGACGAGTAAACCTATTTATGCATTTTATAGGAAACTAATATTGAGCCGGAAAGGCCGCCGCGTGACGCTTTCATCGGCAGACTCATGGGTCACCTTGTAGGCACCTGACGAGTTGGCCCTTATCCTCTCCACTCTTCTCATCCGCTAGCGCTGTACAACAGGCCCAGATACGATTTTATTATTTTCCTTTTCTTTTTCTTCTATTTGTCCCTATTTTCTTACTTCCATACTTCATAGTCCCTTCTTTCCGTTTACATTCATTTAACAAAACTAAAACATCTTAAATTTTGAAACGGAGTATGTTGGCATGGAGAATTATTTGTATACATGACATTTTGAACTTAATAATCGAGCATTTATGTAGATGTATGAACACATGTCATGTAGGCTTAAAAAATTGAAACCGGTACGAAAATAGGATAACATAATTCGGGTGTCCACTAACAGAGCAAGTGCAATATTCGATACGAAAAATAACTACAGGACATCATCAGGAAAATGGGTAACAAACAAGTAAGCTCCTTTATAGGTTTGGTATAACAAGAACAACATCTTGACATCCAATACAAGTGTAGGCTCCTTGTCCATGAAATTCTTCCAGCTACTCAAAAAGAGATGGCCTTGTTTGAAATGGTGTATGACCCCTGCACCACTGTATAAGGATAACACACAATGGTCATGCCACCTTCTTTGTCCATCGTATTTGGGACAAGACGTTTTGGGATTTTCTGATTTAAAAATAAAGTAGCACGACACAAAAATAATTGTCAGTTAAACTTGGAATGGAACAGAAATGATACTCTCTCCATGCATTCACTAAATATAAGCCTTTCCGTTCACTAATACTCCCTCCGTTTAGAAATATAAGACGTGTTAGAGCAAGCTTTATGAAACAAATCTGTCTAGACAACTTTTGTACTCCCTCCGTCCAAGAATAGATGTCTTAGGTATTTCAATTCTTGAATGAATCCATATACTAAATAGTGTCTAGATTCATCCACATTTTGAAAAATTTGAGACATCTATTTTATGACAGAGGGAGTATATAGATTTAGACTGAACCTATACACTAAAATACATCTAGATACATTCTTTTCACAAAGCTAAATTGTTTTATATTTCTGAACGGTGGAGTATCTTATATTAGTGAATGGAGGGAGTACAAATAAGACCAGTTTGACATTCACAATAAACTTAAAAGAAAGAAACAAGTTGCTAATGATTACCAGGTGTTTGGTTTGGTTGCGACAGTTACTCCAGTTTAGGGTATGGACCATTGCTACAGTTGATCCTGGTACATAATCTCCAGCATAATAACGTGATAGCTTATAGTGCAAAGTCTCTACAGTTTCTATGATTGTCTTCATCATCCTCCAGTTTATCTTGGTTCGGTTGGTGGCCTTGATAGAGTCAACAATGCCACGTATTTCAGGCGAGAGTCGGAAATATTTATGATTTGAGAAAATTAAATGTAAAAATGATTATACTAAAATATGATATTATTGGTACAAGATGAATTATGTTGGAACACTACTTGGATGGGTGACTGGGAGGTTCCCAGTTGTGACACGATTCCAAGGATCTTTGGTGTTGACAGTGAAGTACATTTTCTGGCCAACTTGAATATTGTAGATTATTGCAACTTCTTTCCATGCTCTGCCACTAATGTAGGTTAGACCTGGTTGGTTTGTGACATCAACATCAAATTCGAAGTCCTCCTTGGTCCTTAGATCAGCAGTGAAACTCTCTGTTTCGTCCTTGCGCAAAAATATGGCATAAGGAAACATGCTCTCACATACCACGGGATGACCTAACAACAAAGAAGGTCTAAGAGTCATGAAATTATATATATGGCTTATCTTGATGTTTTTAGCAGTAAGAGCTAAGATCCATGCAGTACAAACCATAATCATACAGTTTATTATCTTCGAACTTTTCATAATACTAGACTTCATCAAATTTATATTGAGATCCAAGACACTAACACGACTAAAAAGAGCAATTACTCTTAATATCAAACATGCACATAAAACTTCAAAAATTACATGCAGGTCATGCATTAATGACTCAAATAAACAAAAAAATATGCCAAATACATAATAAGAAAGAAATAAACAACATGATATACTTGTTGGTAGCTGAATACCGTGGTGTCCACAAATCCCTCTTGAAACGTCAAATCAAAGTTGGTCATGTAGATATCCCACGGCCGCACAAATAATTTGTGTCAAAACAAGTGGGACACTAAGATAGAATATAGATCTGATCAGTAATACTAATCGGGAGAAATTTAGTGGTAGGAAGAGACCAAACATGTACGGTACCTGTTTGGTGCCATCCATCCTTGTTGACGACGAGTGTGGCGGGTAAATCTACCGCGAGAGAGAAGTTATCTTTCTATGGAGGCACGGACGGCGTCTGCGACAGTAGAGTGATGACGGCGCTACGCGGCGCCGTGTCACAAAGATGGGATCGTTTGTTCGGGGAGGAACGGATACTAGGTATTTGGAAAAACCCTACACGCATGGCTGGGCCACTGTTGGTTCGGCATGTTAAACGGCTGACGCGCATCCGCCCTAAACGGCAGGCCTAGTTGCGTTTCATGTGCTTTTGTTTTACTATATTTAGTTGTGAGCTTGAGACATTGACAAACTAGTGAGTGTGACATATCATCATTATTTTGTATTAAAATTGGTTAAGCACAAAAAAGTAATTAAATCCAAGAAGCATTGAGTCTATATTTATTTAAGCAAAAGTTATTAGCTAGTTAAAACTCGAATACATCATAGAAGATTCTAGAATTAAGCAAACAAAGGGAATTCAAATTTTTCCAATATTTTTTTATTTTATATTAACAATTCAACTAATTTATAGAAACAATTCTCTAATATTTTTTGAATAGACTAAATTTTACCAATATTTTTCTTAACTTTTCTAGCCAAATTGTGTACATTTTGGACACTCCACATTGTCTAATTCAACACAACAAGATCGCTAGGAGCAAATTGGAACTCAAAACAAGATTAATGAACTACCTAATTTGCACATATGATCAGCTATGTAGAATAATTAGAAAGGATGACAATACCAACTAGAGATTCATATTTAATTGAAGGGTGAAGGTGTTTCTATCCATCCCAGAGAGGTCTACATCCCATGCAATTTTGGCATGGCCCCACATCTACCACAGGTTTGTGTCATGTCTTGGCATAACACTCTTATACTTAGACCTATCAAGTGGGTGGGATCATGATGGTCAAGTGTAGCGACTCACACAACCACTAGATTGATGATGGTGTTAGAATCCAAGCCAGAGAGGTCTATAGCCCATGCAATGTTGGCATGGAACCACATCTACCATAGTTGTGTGTGTCATGGCTTGGTATAGTAGCGTTATAATAAGATCTATCAACACTGTGGCATCATGTTGGCTGAGGCACACAAACACTAGGTTGATGATGGTGTTTCTAGCCAACCCAAAGAGCTCTATAGCCCATACAATGTTGGCATGTGCCTACATCTGCCACAAGTGTGTGTCATGGCTTGGCATAGAAAATTTATATTTAGATCTATCAAGTAGGTAGGATCATGTTTCTATCTAGCCCAGACATGTCTAGATCCCATGCAATGTTGGCATGGCCCCACATCTGCCACAAGTGTATGTCATGGCTTGGCATAGCACTCTTAGATCTATCAAGTGGGTGGGATCATGATGATCAAGTGTAGTGACACACAACTAGTTAGTTGATAAAAACACATTGCTAGGAAAAGCCTAGGTGATACCAAAAGGGTAGTTCGTAAATTTCTCAATTTTTCGATGTTCATCAAATGATCCCAAAGTTTTTGCACATGCTATACCAATGGTGCCTGTCAAGAATATGTAATTTATTTTAAAAAATTCAAAATTGTAAAATAGCTATTTTGTTTAAATTTTTAAATAGAAAAAATAATAAAAGTATAGGATAGAAGAAAAAAGTAAGACTCGGAGTGCAGGCGCCTAACTCCTACTCCTGCACCCGCGTCACGGCTGCATTAATAGGTGGGTACAATTACAAGAAGGTCCTTAGAGATAAAAAATACAGCCATGCCTTGGACTTTTACAAAAAGGACCTTGCACAAAAAGAAGAAAAAGCAATCGGATCCACCAGGTCCTTCTCCACCAGAAACAATGACGAGCTCGACGCCGTGGCCGACAGCGCTTGCACCGGGGATGAAACCACTTGACGTAGGTGCGTCGAATATTTCTATGGCCGAGACGAAAGAGGACCTCCACTGGAGGTTGAAGAAGAAGCGGCAAAGAAGCCTTATTGAGAGGGATGCAAGGGCCTCTCCATCTCGCCACCCAGACCGCCTGCCACCGACGGAGCTTAGCGAAGCAAAAGAAGCATAGGACGCGGCAGATCTGGCTGCCGGAGATCACCGTACTACCCTCAGACGCCATAGTGGCAAACTCCACAAGGGGAAAACCAGAAAAGCCTACTTGACTGCTGTACAGGGGAGGGACCCTCACCCGACTCGACACCGTCCATCGCCGGAGAGGAGCGGCGAGGGGCCTGACGGCCCAAGACTTGGAGGTGGACGAGGGGAACAGGAGGGTTCAGAGAGGAAGAAGAGAAAGTCTCCCGACCACCCAATGGCTATTTCAACATCAATACTAACATTAGTAAACCAAAAGAAACATCATCATACATATACCGATGATGCAATCCTTCACAAGCTCACCATAGCCTTAGTCAAAGTACTCCATGACCTTGACAAGGGCAGAATGGTTGGCCTTGTACACTTGTTTGTAATATATTTGCCGGTCGAATAAAGATTTTCATTGCAAATGGCCAATGCCTACATTGATACATCATACATGGCGCGCGCACAACCTAGCCTACTCAACAGAGTCGGAGGAGGAGTCGGAGTGGTAGCAGCGACGGCACATGGTGTGGTCGAAGACGCTGATGCCGAACTTTTCTTCGCCGTCGTACCTGAAGACGAGGATGTTGCCCGCTTCGATCTGGTGCGAGCGAGCGAAGCGCTCCCAGCCATTGCCGAGGTACATCTGGCCGAGGTGGTCGGACTAAAGGTCGACTAGGTACCTACCTGTCCTGATGCTGTTTGCCCGCAGCATGGCGAGCGGGGGAGGATTGTCTTCGATCAGCGACACGAACTCGCGGGGCAGGAGCAGCCTGTCACGCAGCATGCCAAGGTGGATGGCCACGGCGAACTAGGTGCCTTGGTCGAAATCTTCGGGCGACGACGGCGGTGAGGGAGAGCGTGGTGGCGTGGTGTTTGGCCGAGTCCTCCACGCCTCCCTCGATGTCCACGGCCATCGCGCCCTCCCCTCGATCCAGCGTCGCCGGCCATGGCTACCTATAGGTAGTGGAGAACGAAAAGGAGAAGGATGAGAGGATTTGGTTCTGTGGGGAGAAAATGGCCGCGTACGGCCAGTTAATAAGGGCCAGCATCGGATGCCAGCGCAGAGGCCGAGGATACATCATTGAACTGTCTAGGCAGTCAGTGTGCAGTCTCGTCGCCATTGATGGCGCAGGCTGCCACTGGTCAGCGGTTGCGTCTGAATCGGTGCCTCTGCACGCATCTGAATCAACACCGTGGTGGCTCACGGGTGGGCCAGTGGCACCAACGGGCAGAACGAGCTGTTCGCGCACGTCCGGTGGGAGATGCGTTGGCCCGGTGGAGATGCACGGACAGGATGCGTCGGCCTGGTGGACGAGTTCGTTGGGACGGGATGCGTCAGCCCGGTGGAGATGCCCTGAGGTGCTACCAGGTCCCAGCGGTAGGGCGTGCGGTTGGCCCGGCCCAGCGCTCACATTTGTCGAGATAAAACCCTAATTCCTCAGGCCGCAGGACGGCACACCATGATACCACCTTCTTCCCTTTGTACGCCATGCAGCGAGTCCGTGGTGATGAGCCGGGGCAGCAGCCAAGTGGAGGATCAGAGGATGCCCCTGCGGCGGTCGTGGCTATAGGGGTCGGCGCTGCTGCTCCGGGCAGTCCAAACTCTCATGTCCCCGCCGTAATTGCTCCGGCTTCAGACACAGCGGTCGTCAGTGACCACGAGGATCAAGTGAAGGACGATGTCGTGCCTCCCTTTGCAGATTGGGACGAGAAGCAGGCGAAGCGCATGGAAATCTTTGATTTCAAGGAGGAGGACTATGACCCGGATGCAAACATTCAGGAGGACTACGAGGTGCACCCGGATGCAAATGTCGAGGAGTACTACGACGTGTACCAGGATGCAAACGTCGAGGAGGACTACGAGGTGTACCCGGATGCAAAGGTCGCCCACCTTCGAGGTCCCAGAGAATGCTACGAGTTTGAGGTTAAGTTCACTGACGAGTACAAGTTGTTTCTCTGTTAGAGTGTTAGTTGATTACTGTTCGTATGTTTATCTCTTGCTGTAGATTGATTTGATCTGCCACCAAGTTGATTTAGCCATATTTTATTTTTGGTTTTGCTAGTTCTTAGGCGCCTAAGAACTTCTTAGGTCTCAGTCGCCTCTTTCACCATTCGATTTACCTCGTGATTCATGCAAAGTGAAAGTTACACATGAGTTGCAACTAGGGTGTAACCGAGAATTTAATGAGTTGCAACTAAGAATTAGTACAAATATTATGAGTTGCAACTAGGTTGCAACTGAGATTTTAGCAGAAATATTAGGATGACATCATGCGCTTGAGATCTAGGCATAGGGTTGGTGGTTTCATTGTATTTTATATTGACTTGATCTGCGAGTTAGTAATTTTATTCATATCTAATCAGATTACTTAATTATTAATAATGATATAATACTAATTTTATAATCAATGTGATTAAGTACCAACTGATTTTTGTAGGTCGTAACCATGAATTTGTAATCAAAATTATTGCACTTGTTTTCATGTAATGCACTTGGTAGTAACCATATCAGATGCATGCATGTTGATTAGATGCACACTTTTCTTAATGTAGATTAGTACCAATATGATGATTCCATATTTGATGCATACCCTTTATCTTATATTTTCAAAATTCTCGGATGCATGTTACATACCAATCGATGTATTGCCAAGATGAGACGCATGCCCTTTTATCTTATAATTCAAATTCTTACATATTATTTTATTCATGACGATAATACTTTTTGAAAGTTTGAATTTATATTTAAATTAAAATAATTTTCTCACTTCTTCGTATTTAATAAATCCAGGAGTATGACCACATGGGAGATGACAAGGAGGCCAGGGACAACAAAAGCATGAACATACATAAGAAGTTCAAGTATGTCAACACTGATACGGTGCCCCTAGACGCCGATCCTAAGGCCAAGATTTGATTGTGCTACCAATGCTTTAGTCCCCTATAAATTTTAGTTGTTATCGTTGAAACTATTTGTTGCAGAAACTAATGTTATTTTGTCGTTTGTGATGGAACCTCGTTTAATCCATATATATTCCTTACGAGTGTCTGCTACTTTGTGAGATGTAGTTTTGGTTTGTGTTCATGCACACTAAATTGTTTAGATGGTTGTTTATTCATGCACACCAAAATTCTTGGAGTATTAGATAGATTGGTCTTATCCAACTATTTTCTACAAATCGCAATGGAGAGAAAACCTCTGGTATACCTTATTATTTCAATATTCCAAATGTTACATTTTTATGGCAAATAGGACACCAATTACAAAGGAAAAATGCGAAAGTAGCCAACTCAGATTAGTCTAGAGCCCATGCAATGTTGGGATGAGGCTATGTGAGGTACAAGTGTGCATCATAGCAGTTATTTAGTTAATTAGAATTAACAACTAGGTGGGATCATGTTTGAGAAAGTGTTGGATCATACTACTACAAGTTGGTCAGTTGTTTCTAGACAACTCAGATTGGTTAATTTTAGATCCCATGCAATGTTGTTGTGGGTAATTATTTTCCTATAAACACCTTCATGAACTTGTGGTTGCATGAGTCATCACTTGGATAACATGATCCTTCCCGGTTGATAGATCTTATTATAACACTTATAGAAACACCTTCACCAACTTGTTGTTGTATCAGTCATCGCACCTGATAGATCTAACTATAATTTTGCTATGCCAAGCCATGACACACACAACTGTGGTAGATGTGGGTGCATGCCAACATTGCATGGGATCTAGACCTATCTAGGTTGGCTAGAACCAGCCGTCATCAACTTTGACTGTGTGAGTCACTACACCTAACCAACATGATCCCACCCACTTGATACATCTAGCTATAAGAGTGCTATGCCAAGCCATGACACACAAGCTTGTGGCAGATGTGGGGCCATGCCAACATTGCATGGCGTCTCTACACCTCGGTGGGCTGGATAGAAACACCTTCCCCAACTTGTTGTATGATTCATCACACCTGACCAACATGATCCTACCTATTTGCTAGATCTAGCTATAATTTTTCTATGCCAAGGCATGACACACACAATTGTGGTAGATGTGTGCCCATGCCAACATTGCATGGGATCTAGACCTCTCTGGGTTTGCTAGAAACACCATCATCAACTTACTGGTTGTGTGAGTCACTACACCTGACCAACATGATCCCACCCACTTGATAGATCTAGCTATAAGAGTGCTATCCCAGGCCATGACACACACTTGTGGAAAATGTGCGGCCATGCCAACATTACATGGGGTCTAGACCTCTCTGGGCTAGATAGAAACACCTTCACCAACATTGCATGGGATGTAGAACTATCTAAGCTTTCTAGAATCACCTTCATCAACTTGTGGTTGCATGTGTCATCACTTGGATAACATGATCTTTCCCAGTTGATAGATCTCAGTATATAACATTTCTATGCCAAGACATGATGAGACACTTTGCGGCAAAGGTGGGCCCATGCCAACATTTCATGTTCTATAGACCTATCTAGGTTGGTACAAACTCCTTCATCAACTTGTGGTTGTGTGCCTCGACACTTGGCCAACATGATCCCACCCAGTTGATACAGCTAAGTATGAGAGTGCTATGTCAAGCCATGATAAACACATGTGGTAGGTGTGGGCCCTAGCTAATATTGCATGGGCTATAGACCTCTCTAGGTTGGCTAGAAACTCCTTCATCAACTTGTGGTTGTATGAGACATCACTTGGATAGCATGATCCTGCCTAGTTGATATATCTAAGTATAACACTGCTATGCCAAGACATGATGAGACACTTTGTGGCAAATGTGGTCCCATGTCAACATTGCATGGGCTATAGATCTCTCGGGGTTGGCTAGAAACTCCTTCATCAACCTTCGGTTGTGTGATTCACCACTTGGCCAACATGATCCTACCTAGTTGATACATCTAATTATGAGAGTGTTATGCCAAGACATGATGAGACACTTGTGGTAGATGTGGGCCCATGCAAACATTGCATGGGCTATAGACCTCTATTGGTTGGCTAGAAACTCATACAACCACATGTTGATGGTGTTTCTAGCCAACTCAGATAGGTCTAGAGCCCACGCAATGTTCGCATTCTTTGCATAAATCTGAAAGCTACCATACATCATTCTAAAAGTGCTATGAGTAAAGGTGGAAGGTGTGGAATGAATTCATTAAAAAATTGCACTTTTTTTGAAACTCATATATTAAGCATGCAAGCCGCCTCATTAAAACCTTCCAGTCCCCTTAGGTACCCTGGTAAGGAAAAAGAGTGCGTCTGAAACTTGTAGCCCATCAAATCAATGTTGCATCGTTTACAAGGGATTGCAGGATAAAACTAGGGGGTTCATTGACCCAATTACAAGAGCTCTTATTAGAAAACTATCCCTAGCTAGCTCATGAGCAGGACCATTTGCTTCCCTTGGACAGTGCATAAATCTCACATTGTCGATACTTGTTGTCAAGTCAATGCACTCAGCATAAATTGCCGCCGCTTCATCCCACCAGTATTGGTCACCCGTACATGCATGGATAACATCAGTAGAATCCGACTCCGCAATGATATGGTTGCATCCCAGCGAGTTAGAAAGCGCTAGGCCATCTTGCATTGCCATAGATTCTGCCATCGTTGAAGATGGAACATGAGGCAAAAATTTAGTTAATGCCGCAACAATTGTACCTTTGTAGTCGCGGATCAAAGCACCAACAGAGCCCGCCATGGAGTCAACATGGAATAACGTGTCAACATTTAACTTCAATTGTCTAGGTTCTGGTTTCTCCACTTTGTTGTTACACCACTGCGTGGGGTAGCCGATGCCTTTGCGGCATTCATGGTGATTCCTAGAAAATTGCACTTCGAATAAACCTAAGCATGGTGTGGAAACCTTTTAGGGCATGAAAACCGTACCTTACCCTTGTTTATTACTTATTATACTATTATATAATGATGATGTTTGAGTAAGTACACCGACGCTAGCACATCATAGTGGTACGAGCGATGATAGCATGTGTTTTTATGCCCGAGATCGCGCATCTGTGATATACCCCGTGTGAACGATTTTATATGCACAAATTACGGTGTAGGTCAGGTTTTGGGACACTATTGGGCCGGCCTTCACATTATATACTCTGTGACCCCTGATTTGCTGGTTCCTTCTCTGGCGATGGCAAAGACGGTGGGCAGTTCATCGTGGAGGCTGCGACGATCGACATGACGCGACGACTCGAGGTAAACGAAGGTTACATTCTTGACCCCCCCCCCCTCTTCTACACAACGTAGTTGCGCAAGTACTGATAGGGTTTGCCGCTACTATTGTTGGGAGTGGTTTTGGTAATGGAAAGGGGTGTATTTTTTTCTGATTTTGCTGATTTTTCTGTTGAATTTAACTATGATCTCCTAAATTCTATCGCATTGTACTTTTATTTCAGCTAATTCATGGACCCTAGGGAAATTTTGTTGGTGAGATTTCATTTCGGAGGGGAGTTCATCAAAGTGGGGCCAAATCTGGACTATGTTGGAGGAGATGATGCGCTTTCAGAGATAGAGAGGAAAAAACTTTCGTTGTAGGAAGTCAAAGGATTTGTTAAAAATCACATGGCATCAAAGGAAACGATAAAATTATATTTTCTTATTCCAGGGAAAGATCTTGTGGATGGGTTGGTGTTGCTCTATGATGACAGTGGCTGTGTCGAGATGGCTCATTATGTTCGTACGTTGAGTACCACGGTGAGGAAGACAGTAAGCATCGTAGCATCAGGTGTGCTTTCAAGGATGAAGTGTGGGAATTGAGTGATGGATAGGAAGAACCAGATGTTGTTTTCATAACTACATTTAAACCTGCTGAGTATGAAACCAGATGCTGCCCACTGAGGCAGAAGAAATCATTCAATAAAAGACCAGTGCAAATAGAAAGTGATGAAGATGATGTGATAATGACAGAACCAGTATTATCTCAAGTGGTGAATCGTACACAAGGTGCAGCTTTTTCATCTTTAGGTCAAGATCATCATCCCATGCCAGCAGCTTCGGGCCATGACCAGCAACCAAATCCAGCAGCTCCAAGACAAGACGGTGAAATGAAATATATTATACTGTAAGATTCAGAGAGTGATGTGGAATACGTTGCACATAATAATAACAAAGGGGAAGATTCAGAGGTTCTAGAGATAAGAAGGCAAGGTAGAAAGTTTAATAAATGTATGACAGACTCCAAGAGCTGGATTGGTATAGATGCAACTGCCACTACCCCTCCATCTGCCCCTGCATCACATGGAACTGCAGCTTCCCCCTCAACTGCAAGGTCTCAACCAGCTTAAGAACTGCAGCTCCTGCTGGTGCAAGATCTCTAGCTACTCCTGGGGGAGCATCTGGTAGCAGAGGAAGACGAGCTGGAAGAGCCAAAAGGGGAAAAAGAGTGCCAGCATCTCGCGTTCCCATATACTCTTATTTAACTTGCAGTGGCAACTACTGAATGTCATTTTCTTAGGTTAATGTAATATTGCATACAGTGCGGAAACCTTCTAAGGGACATGTTATGACCTTACCTGAATCTCTATGATTTTTGCTGAATTTATATGATTTTTGCGGATTTTATATGATTTCTGTTAAATTTATTCTGGTAATTTGACCAAAATATACACTATTTCTGCTGTCTTGGGAGTACAAGATAGAAGAGGGAGACATCATCCTCTTCAACTTTAATCTAGATAGTGATGGTGGACTACATTTGATCATGGTGGGGCTGACAACAACTGAAGATCCTGCTGGAACCTGCTGGAACCTGTTATGTAAACTTGGTGTGCGTGTGTGCAAACTAGTGACAGTGCTGGAACATAGAGAATATACCATCGGGTTCCAATTGCATCAGTTCTACCATTAGCATGTACTATGATTCATCATGAGCCGGTGCAACCAGAAACCAGAGATGCATCTAATTCCATCTAATAACACCATGTTGTAGCCTCATATGTGATGCCCACACGAAAACCAGGGATAAGAATCTGTACAACCAAGAATAGTGCATGCTTTCGTGCAAACAATTGTGATCTTGGACACAGAATGCGAATTAATCATCGGCTGGGCAGAGCACCTCCCATCATCACCTTGTAGGACTGACAAAAAACATACTCCCTCTAGTTTATATTAATGTCCTCAACTTTGCCTAGATACGATTGCATCTAGTCTAAATACTTAACTAGATACATACGAATTTAGATAAAGTTGAGTCCATTAATATGGACCAGAGGGAGTACACAATTTCAGCACATCACATTCTACTAAGTACATATTGCCTCACATATGCCAAAGGTATTCTTCCAGGACCAACACAAATGAACACACAAATATTCTGTAGAGCTGGTGAGACCCGAAATTATAATGTACAGATCTATGGTGCTGGAACATAATGATAGAGGTTTGAAATCTTTCGCGGCCATAAACATACATAATAGATAAGTTCTTAAACTAAAACATCTTGATAACATGAAAATGATCCTTGTTCTTCAGTTCAAGGTATGGATGGGTTCGAAAGAGTCATCGCGATGATTCCTGTAATGCACCTTGTTTGTCTTTGCCTTGTCAAAGTACTTGCTACACTTTGTAACACTATTGACAAGATAAAACTTGATCATGAATCTATCAACAAAGTAATTCCTCCGTGCATTGCTTCAGCGTTGATAGGGTCGACAAATTTCATGTACAGGCTCTGTAACACCCTCGGATCGGCCCTATGCAAGTTTTAGCGATTCCCGCCAAGCTCGCATAGAAACGATTCATAGGCGCCCACCAGGCACTTGCGTGCGGGTGGAAAACGAAGTAATACCATTACACAATAGTCCATGATGGAACCCACAGAACAAATATATACAACACGACTCCATGAGTCAAGATTACAGATGTACAGTACAAAAATCCAAATCACCTTGAAAACGATATAGTATCCGAGTACGGACAAGATGCAAATAGAGCTAAGAGCCCTGAAGAATAACTAATGGCGTCCATAACCCTTCCCAGGCCAAGCCAGAAGGGTAACCCTACTAACGACGTCGATCTCAAAACCTTCTCAAACTAAAGGGGTGCCGACAAAGAGCAAAGGAAAAATAGAGCGGTTAGTACTGAGGCCAGTACACGGCGAGGCTAGAATTCGGCGGTCCTCACCTACATAGGTATGGTGGGCTGAAGCGGCAGCGCGACATGCACTGAACAACCTATAGAGACTCAATACAACTGGCGGCTATCAGAGAGGGATAAGAAAGACCTATTCGGATCCAACCTGGTGCTAACACCAAACATACCCACCCTGGTGTTTCCCCCTCGAAACCAATCGAGGAAGTCAACCAATGAACTCACACAGTTGGCAATTTTATCATTCCATTAAAGTTGTAGCAATTACTAGTCAGATATAGATAGCATGAGTCATCCTGATGTAATAAGAAGTGGACACTTTTAGTTAACCATTCCGTTGTAGTTGGGATACTTACTAGTAAGATACAATTGTAACAGGTGAGAACCCAAATCCAGTAGTTGTTGGCACTTTTATTTAGCCATTCCATTATAGTGAGGATGAATACTAGTCATTATAAAGTCAAATTTATAGGACTACTTTATTTATAGTTGTCTATGATCGAGATACTGTGCTCCAAGTCGTCCATAACCGCAGACACGGATTTTAGAAAGTTTTACCCTGCAGGGGTGCACAAATAGCAACACACGCACGATCAACCTCGGAAAAAACCAAATGAAAACCCAACGAGGCATCACGAAAGAACATTCGCAAGATTCATATTTGATTTCAGGGGGCCACCCCACTAAGCAACCCGCGACGAAGTTGGCCGGCTCCGAGACGGACCCAGAGGTTTGTGTCAATGGTTGTAAACGACTGGGAACCCGAAAGTGTGACTGGCCTTGTCGATACCGCGGAAACGTTCCACTTACCTAAACAGTTCATGCACTCCACGCACAATAGTAAATAAGGCAGTAAAACATGGCATAAGTACATAATAGTAATAAAGGCCCAAACTACTTTATGGCCCCAAGGTAAATATGACTCAAGCTAGGGTTAGGGGGATTCATGGTCCCACATGCGGATAGTGCGAATATTCAGAGAACAGGTATCAAGTACTCAGGGTCCTACGGGACACAAGTGGACGGTTAAAAACCAAATAACATCTATTGCCCACATGTGCCTCTGCATTACTTACCTACTTTAATTTAAGTTATTAAACAGTAATTAAAGCCATGATCATCTCCAACATTAAGCATGAGGCATTTCTCCAACAATGGTGGTACTTGACAATATCGAAACAACACCTGAGCGAGCAACTACGACTCGCAAGGCCGACTATCTACCAAACAATAGGTAATAGGAGGTGTCTAAGGCAATATGATGGCTGCAAGGGGTATCACGGGTACGAAAATAGCAATAGATCAACAGGAGGAAATAAAGACTATAAAGGTAAAATAGGTAGAAAGGGGGAAGGATATTCGCCTGAAAAACATTGCCAAAGGTTCATCCGAAGATCGGAGCGAAGCTCACATCAACTCATCGGCCTAATCCATGAAGAAGCAATGCACTAAAAGAAACACCGGATGCACTATTTAATACTACGTCAAAAGATCAGGCATGATGCATGTATGATGTAGGACATGGCAAAGATGCGATGCAATTAGGCCATATTAAGCGGAACCAGGGTCCCGGCAATTAATTAGGTGGTTCATATTGTTTAGATACCCCGCAATTTAAATGTTGACTTAACAAGACAAAACATGTCACCGGTTCGCTATACAAATTAAATGAGGCCATTATAAGACTAGCAAAGCCCGCATATGGCCTCCATATTTTATTTAGGTGAATTGGCATAAGGCCCCCAAGCCACAAAACATGTGTGTAAGAATGACAATTTAAATGCACAAGTATATATGACATATTATAAAAATAGGGCAGGATAGGATAGGGGTCACACATTGGTTTCGTGATCTTGGTGTTTGGAAGGTTCGAGGGATCGGTCTTCGGTCTAGGATCAGGCTTCAGATCCATGGATCGAAGTCTTCAAGGTCTCGGCTTCCATGAAGCAGATCTTGAGGCACCGCTTCACCCGGTCCGACAGGAGTCCTTGGCGTTCCCCGGTCTTCGGTTTCGTCTTCGAGTTTCGGCTCGGGGTCTCGACCATCGAATCTAGGTAGAAGTCTTGTCAAGGTCCTCGGCAGGGTTCTTCAGGCTTGGTGTCGGCGGTTGCACTTCCTTCTCGTGATTGACGTTGTGATACCCTAACCGCATCAACACCACAAAGGGGCTAATACTCCAAGTCGGACATCAGCACAACCATACGGGAAAGAGTGTAACATCACTAAAGATGTAGTGGCCGGTTCCTGAAATTGAGGCCACCGAGGACATCAAGAACTGCAGCAACAGGAACACAACTGAGGAGGTTGCGCTGGTGATGGTCTTACTGCCGCAATACACACGCGATGGAGATGGCGATGGTGGGTGATGGTCGGGGTCGAGCGAGGAGAGGGGGCGGCTCGGGCCGGTGAGGCGAGCTCCAGGATGGCGCACTGCTGCCCATGAGAAGGGGAGCAGAGGCGAGGGCGGTGACGCAGAGGCGGTCGGGCCTGCAGACGCTCGGAAGATGGACACGCCGCGGGGCTGGGCAGGCCAGAAACAGAGGGGGCGCGCTTGCAGAGGTTGCGGACGAGGCGATCAAGCTGGAGGAGGAGGGCGATGATGGCGGCATGCAAGCGGCGCTCCAAAGGTGGCCGGAGGATGCAGACGGGAGGGAGGAGGAGGTGAGGGCGGCGACGGCGAGGTGGAGCTTGGTCACGGGAAGGAGGGAGGCGCGACGCAGGGGATGGCGTGGTGGAGGTCATCCGAGAGGGGAGGTTCTCACAGGGGCGGCGCCGGGAAGCAGGGAGTAGCCCTAGGCGGTGGTGGTTGGTGAGATTGGGGGGAGGCGCATCAGGAGGGAGAGGAGGTAAGGTGCGGGATTTGGGGATGAGAGAGCGGGCCTCGCGCAAGCGAGGCATGACCAGGACCACGCGATGTTGGAGGTGGGTCCAGGGGATCGAGGCAGGGGTGGGTGGTGGCGTGCGTGTTTGCTGTGCGTGGTGGATGTGTGCTGCGAGGCTTGTGTGTTTTGCCCAGAGGGTGGTGGCGGGTGGGATGTGTAGAGGTTGGGTCTAGGGTTTGGGGATACTAGGGTTTGGGGTAGATTGGAATTAGGGTTTAGTTTAGATGGGCCGGGTGGTAGGTAGTCTGGCCCGGTTGGACCTCTGGCCTAACCGGTTGGACTGCCTCCCCGGACAAAAACGTTTTATTTATTTTATTTAGATTTAAATATCTTTTTGTTAAAATAGTTTAGGCAAACAAAAGATCCGGGCAGACCGAGGGTTTTACATTTTAAATAGAGAGGGGATATTTTAGAAAACAAAAACGGGCTTTTAGAAAATACTTTTAGGCAAACCGATGCATACTGATGTTATGATGATGCACAGAGATAAGACACACAATTTTCTAGTAGTGGATTTACCCGGGGTGCTACAATTCGACACCACTAACAATGGATCTCGCCCTCGAGATCCGCCTCATGGTGCGGGGAAGAAGGCTGGCGGTCTGAATCTTCTCACCTCGTGTAGATCCCTGCGACACCACTAACAAGTACTCTTTCTCCGTCTTGAAATCGGCGACACCACGAACAAGGGTTGATGCTCCCGTTCGTCAAGAGAACACTCCGTATAAACAAATATGAAGGTCGAGGTCTCAAAAATAAGGCCACCTCTAACTTCTATGGAAGGAGTAAAATTGCTTGATCCATCGATTCAATGCACAAGAGCGAATGATAAGCGTAGTCGGATGGTGATCATTCCATCTCGCACCCAAAGCATTACTCTGCACATGAATAGGAGAATTATGCAACCAACTATCGGAATTCACACTGAAGATCTTGACAAGGAGGTTCGGAAACAAAGGAGGGATGGAGATTTTCATCAGATCTGATGCAGATGACTTCGTCGTATCGGAAAACACCGGAGGATAGAAAGATAAATTTTAGTGAATTTTTGGTCCACTGAAGGGTACAACAGATGAAATATTCATCAGATAGCATGAAGGTCAGATGTTGAAGCACCGTTACAAGATGATGGAAGCGAAACCCTAAAGACACGACAGAAACCCAACCACGAGAAATCCTGGACTTGAGAAGAAGATAAGAGAGAAGATTCAAAACTCCCAGAGGTAAGAAGAGAACAACAGAGGGGTAAGGAGCAAAACCAGACCTAATCAGATCTAACTAACCGAATTTACAAAATAGTTTTGACACTCTAAAGCGACCGTTAGCTAGGTTATCCTACATGCTAGACCAATGGGGTATCGTAACTGCTGAGCTCTGATACCACTCTGTAACACCCTCGGATCGGCCCTTGTTGTGGGAATGACCACGGCAGATGCTGCAATCGGCAGCGAGTAGTAGAACATGGGGCAAGGGCGGCCAGCCATCTGCGGTGCGAGATGAGCGCGGAGACACAAGGTTTTACCCAGGTTCGGCCCCCGAAGGGTAAATACCTACACCTGCTAGATTGTATTATGGTGAGAGTACAAGGGGGCGAGCTCGACGACTAGGCAGCGAGTCGCTTGGGTGTATGATGGAACGTATCTTCTATGCGTACCCTAGGGAGGTTTATATAGGCTCACCTCACTATGGTTTACATATTACAACCAAATTAGTTAAGGATTCGGAGGGTCTTTGACCTAGTCCGACTAGGCCTAGCTACGCTTTTGGGCCTCCAGCTTCCAGTCGCCTGAGTCCTCGCCAAGTCTCGATTCAGTCGCTGTCCTGCAGGCCCACTCGCTGGCGACTTGGGCCAATAGGAAACGTCCTGCTGGGCATACCCCAGAAGGCATATCCCCATCAGTAGTCCTCGAGGCCGTCATTGATTCGTCGCAGGCGTTTGCTGGCAGTCGGAGTACGCGGGTCCAAAGCAGACGCCTAGTCGAATCGCGGTGGACTCCTGAACAAAGGAAAGAACTAGTCATTTTAATCGCAATAGCGGCGACCAATCATACTGCAGCTTGGCGAACGGGTCGGCGAGTACTTAGTCACTGTCATAGTGATCGGGTCGGCGAATCTTCGAGTCGCTGGAGGCAGCGAGTCAAGTAGATGAAGTTGGACCGTCAGTTTTGGTCAAACTAGCCGTTGGATAATCCAACGGTAATATTGGCGTAATTACCGGGTAGTAACGGCTCCCTAAAATGGCGGGTAACAACCGCTATATAAGGAGAGTGAAGGTCGAACGGGGAACACGCTTCCCTCACTTCCTCCGATCTCACGCATCCTTGTTTCCCCATTCCGCGCAGCGACCAGAACGATCCAGAGAGTTCCGAATCCCACGATCCTCCGGCGATGGCTCCTCCCACCGAACCATGGGGCAGATCCAAGTGCACGAAGGCACTGCTAAAATCATTCGAGGAGGCAGGGATCCTCCGCGCTGGGAGATGGCGCATCCCCGCGGCCGGAGAAGTAATTCCGGATCCGCGCGAAGGGGAATTCATCTGCTTCACTAGTCACCTGGAGCGGGGGCTTGGCTTCCCAACCTCCCTCTTCTTTCGGTGTTTCTGCGCTTATTACGGCATCCAGTTGTCAGATCTGGTTCCACACAGCATCGAGCAGCTCGCCATTTTTGTGGCGTTTTGCGAGTGCTACCTGGGCTGCAGGCCCTACTTCCCCCTATGGCAAGATCTATTCCACGGGAGAATCAGCCGCGAAGAGACAGGTGGCCCAATGCTAGCCGCGGGCGGCCTGACTTTCCAGCTCAAGTCGAAGGCATCGTTCTTCGATTTGATGCTGCCCGCCAAAGCGGCGAACGAGTGGAAGAAGAGCTGGTTCTATGTCACCGAGTCGACTCCGGGCAACGAAGTGGCGCTTCCAAGGTACTCCGCCG
Organism: Avena sativa; assembly: GCA_916181665.1. NCBI lineage: Eukaryota > Viridiplantae > Streptophyta > Magnoliopsida > Poales > Poaceae > Avena > Avena sativa. The sequence goes on along the minus strand of OV702294.1, from coordinate 267,176,387 downwards.
ACCGGCCCGAGCCGCGTCGGCTCCAGGTTATCAAACTCCCACTGGAGCAGCGGATGGTCGTCGACGAGATGCTGCAGACCATTCGCAATTTCAAGAAGAAAGGCATCCAAACCATCAACCTCTACAACTACTGGCTTGGGCGACGGCTCGTGCCCCTGGCTAGCAGTGACCATTACATGTACGAGTATACGGGCAAGGACGACCCGACGAAATCCTGCCTCACTGAGTGGAAACTCAACGACTACACCCTGGCCCTGAAGAAGATCACCAGGCGGTGTATCTCGACGCGAAGGCCGGGGTCGCACCTTGTACCGCGAGGTGCCCAGCTCCAACGGTAAGATGTTATTCCTTTTGCACTCCCAGTCGCAGTTTGTGCATTCGCGGTTGTGCTAATGTCGTTTGTTTTTGGTGCAGTTGTTTCAAGTGGTGGAAGGGTGGCTTCCGCCCGAAGACGACGAGAACTCGAGCTCGTCCGCCCAGGACGGGATCGAGTCATCGCCCGACAAGGGCAACGTCGAGAGTGAAGAGAGCGGAGGACGAAAACCCCGTGGAGGTTGCTTCCCCCACGGTTCGCAAGACTCGCGGGCAACACCAGCACGAACTCGAGGCTAGCAAGAGCCTCGAGGCCCATGATGATGGCGACGAGCTCCTTGAGCACACCTCACACCGTGAGGCTACGCTGTCAAAGAAGAAGAAGCAAGCTCCGCCGAAGAAGACGGTGAAGCCGGCAAAGCCGGCGTCTCCGCCTTGGTCTACGAGTAGCTTCAGCCACCAGCTCGGCCGAGGAAATAGCGGCGCACGCGGCCGTGGCGATTGGTGCCTCCATCATAATGGACGAAGTGCCACTGGCATCGTTGCCACCGCCATTCGCCCCAGTTACTAGCTTGGAGGCCGCTCCAGCCGCAGGGGCCTCGCGCCAAGGGGGGCTCCCACAATGATTGCCACGGAGGCTCCCGCTGCGGCTTCATCTTCGAAGACACCATCAGTGTCTTGGGAACACAATGTGTTGGAGACGGGCCTGAGTCGGAAACTAGGGCCAGAACTGGAAAAGTCGGCCAGCATCTGCACCGGCATGCGATTTCTTCTGGTCGCCAAGTGAGTGCTCATTGATCTTTTACTCGTCTGCTTGCCTTGTGTTTTGATCGGAGAGCTCTATTGACAGAGTTGTTTCGCAGGACTAGAGTTAAGAAGATAGGCCATCCTTCAGTGGCCAAGGTTCCGTCAGTCGCCACAGAGGTGCCAGCTGATCCCTCGCAGAAGAGGAAGGGCGACGAAGTCATTGCTCCCGCCGAAGGCACCAAAAGAACAAAGGGCGACGACATCATCACGGTCTCTGACAAGCCGGCGACTGCCTAGAGCGAACCTCCAACCGCAGCGGACGTAGCTCTAAAGGCCACGGAAGACGCGGGGTCGCAGCATACGGTGCTTGCTGGCTCGACAGATGCGGCCAAGCCGACCTCGAGTGGCGTAGTGGCCGCAGTGGCGACATTCCCTTGCTTCGTGGCGAAGGCCGCTGCGGCGAGTGCCTCAGTGCCATCGAGCCAGCTTCCTGGGGCCGCCGACACAGAGGTTGAACAACGTCATGGCCACACTCCGCTTGAACTCGCGTTGGTGGATGCGATGGAACTTCATGGTATGCTAGGTGCTGCCATCGAGGTATGTCCAGTCCCCGAGGATCTGGCCACTGAATTTCAGTGGTCAAATTCTTAATTTTCTTTGATGTTATCCAGTCCCCGAGTGCCTAGTCGCTGAATTTCAGCGGCTCGGCACTTTGGAATTTCGTTGTCCAGTCCCCGAGTGCCTAGTCGCTGAATTTCAGCGGCTGGGCACTTAGGAATTTCGTTGTCCAGTCCCCAAGTGCCTAGTCGCTGAATTTCAGCGGCTGGGCACTTAGGAATTGTTTGGTTGTTGACGTTGTAGTTGTTGCACAGGGCCTACAACGCGAATCAGCTGAGCGGCTTGCTGCGAAGTACCACGTGGAGAAGGAGCTCATTGCTGTCCAGGAGACGAACAAGGAACTTCAAGCGGCTGCGGGTTAGTATATACCTTAATTGGCACTCATCCCTTACTTGTCACGGTGTTGACCATTTTGTTCTGGAAACAAAGAGTAGTGCGGCTGAGGTGAAGGAGGCTCGCCAAGGCTTGACGATGGCTCAGTCTTCTTTGAGCGTGGCCGAAAAGCGAGTCGCCGATCTGGCGCGTGAGCTCAAGGAGGCGAAGGCGGAAGCGAGCTCGGCGGAAGGACGAGCCAAGGCTGTCGTCACTTCTGCCGCTGAAGAACGGAAGGTATCTGATGCGCTCATTGCTGGGTTGCAAAATGATTTCTCTTCTCTTCAAAGTTTCATCACGGACCTCTGCCGCCCGCTGATTGGTAAGCTTTCCTTCAGCCGACTTCCGATTGCACGTATCGCATTGCGGTTTTGATGTTTTGCTTACTGTTTATTTGTGTGCTGCAGGCCGGATCACTGATAACGCGGAAGAGGCGCAGTCGTACGATGCGCGGCAGTGTGTGACCACCCTGGTCGACTCAGCCGCGTTTTCAGCGACTTGCCTCCGTGCATACCTTCAGGAGATATCGCCCACGGAGGTGATTCCCAGCGACCTTGTCGAGGTATGGCGCTACCTGGAGAAGGCCCCGTCGGTCGTGGAATTCATGACGCGGTCGGCCTTCCGTCGTGGAGCGGTGACGGCGCTCAGCCTTGGGCTCGCCCACTTCCCGAATGACTTCGAACTCGACGATGTCACGAGCGGTTACCCCTCGTCGACGGAATCGGTGGAGATTGCCGAGGTGTTGAAGCTGACGGACCGAGCCACGGTATACTCCGACCGCGTTTGGGCGATGGGAGACCTCATCCCCTACCAGGAGACGATTGTCGCCCCCAATGACCCTAAGCCGAAGCACCGGGACTTTAAGGTGGAACAACCATTTCGTGCAAGGATGGAAGGCGAGCTCAAGACGTACCCGTCAAACCCTTACATGCCCTTTATCCACAGCCGCAGGGATGGTGGCACGTCTTCGTCAAAGCCTGCGGAGTAAAATGTTTTGCCATTCGGCGTTAGTATAGAAGAACCGTGTAACTTTCCTTGTATGCGAAACAAATATTGCGGCTGTGGAGGAATGCTCTAGTTATTTTGTCAGTCGTTTTTGTGTTTTGAATTTTGGTTTCGCGAGTCCCCGAGCGCGTCCGCCCTTTTTATGGGGTTTACCTTGTTTTTTATATGTTGTGTGAACTGTTAGTGAGTTAGGATCGACTCGCCATGGCTCGGAAAGCCAGTCGCATGGCGACTCCCAGGGATGCTCTTTACTTGGCCATTTTCCCGGACGCGAACGGGGTCGGGTTGCCGAGTCCCCGAGCGTGGTACTTAGTTGTTCTAGTCGCAAGCCCGAGGTAGGTGAGGACTAAGCGCGTAATGTTAGGAGCGTCACTCCTGCCTGGTCCGTTAGATCAGTCGCATGGCGAGTCCTTGGCGTGCTCTCATACTTGTCGTTTTCCCTAGCCGCTCGTGTTTGGTCTGTTGTCAGTCCCCGAGCGTGGTACTTTGCCGTTCGAGTCGCTGCGCTGAGGATGCAGAGGACGTGGTCACTGTGGGAAGCGAGTGCAGTCGTCTTGGCTCGGGGAGCCAGTCGAGCTAGGCGACTCCAATGGGGCTCCGGGTTAGCTTTTTTCGTGGACGGAACGAGGCCTGAATTTTTCCAGTGCCCTCGTACCGCACTACTTGGCCGTGCCGGTCGCTTTACCAAAGGTTGACTTCTGCGAGTAGCGTAATGCTGTTATTACGAGTGCGAGTGGCACAAGACATGGAGAGTAGACGCGATATGCGGTAACCGATCTGTTTTATTTCATTGCGGGTAAGGGATACATGTCTGGGGTTCTAAGAGTAGAACTTCCGTAGGAGGTTTACATTCGATGGCCGCTTGACGTCGAGTTTTCCATCACCACGGACATCGGTGAGGTAGTAGGCATCGTTGCCCAGGACTCGCCCGATGGCGAATGGTCCCTCCCAAGGGGGTGAGAGCTTGTGCATGCCTTTCTTGTCCTGGATTAGGCATAGTACCAGGTCGCCTTCCTAGAAAGTGCGAGTCCGTACTTGCCGGCTGTGGTAACGGCGGAGCCCTTGCTGGTAGATGGGGGTGCGGGAGCGAGCTAGGTCGCGTGCTTCGTCGAGCTGGTCGACTCCATATTGGCATGCGAGCTCATTGGCAGCCTCCGTGTAGTTGACCACCCTTGGTGAGTCGTGCTCGAGGTCGGTTGGCATGACTGCCTCGGCACCGTAAACCATGAAGAAGGGGGTGAATCCTATCGACCTATTGACGGAGGTGAGGATGCCCCAGATGACAAAGGGGAGTTACTCGACCCAGCACCCGGCAGTGCGCTCGAGTGGGACTTGTAGTCATGGCTTCAGGCCATGGAGGATGCTCTGATTGGCGTGTTCCGCCTGGCCATTGGACTCTGGGTGAGCGACTGAGGCGAGGTCGAGTCGGATGCTGTGCTCCTCGCAGAACTCGGCCATGGCTCCCTTGGCGAAGTTGGTTCCGTTGTCCGTGATGATGCTGTTTGGGAACCCGTAGCGATAGATGAGCTCGCGTAGGAACTTGGTAGCGGTCTTCCCGTCGCACTTGCGGACTGGCTTGGCCTCCACCCATTTTGTGAATTTTTCTATTGCGACTAGGAGGTGGGTGAAGCCAGAGGGGGCCTTCTTGAAGGGGCCTACCATGTCCATGCCCCACACGACGAACGGCCAGGTGATAGGGATTGTCTTCATCGCCGAACTCGGCACGTGAGTCTGGTTGGCGTATTTCTGGCATCCGACGCACCGCTCGACAATGTCGATAGCGTCTGCGTGTGCGGTGAGCCAGTAGAAGCCGTGTCGCATGGCCTTTGCGACCAGAGAGCGGGCGCTGGCGTGGTGGCCGCAGTCGTCGGAGTGGATGTCCTGGAGGATTTTGCGTCCTTCAGCGGGTTGGACGCAGCGTTGGAACACGCCGGTCACGCTGCGCTTGTGGAGCTCTCCGTTGATGATGACGAAGGATTTGCAGCGGCGTGCTATCATCCGGGCCTCCGTTTCATCCGCGGGCAGGTTGCCTCCCTCCAGGTAAGCGACGTGTGGCGCGGTCCAGTCGCTTGGCTCTGCGATTAGTGCGACCAGGGCTGCTTCTGGTTGTAGTGGGATTCCGATGTCGATCTCCCTTGGGGGTGAGACAGAGGGCTTGGTGATGGTGTCGAGGAAGACGCCAGCAGGTGGTAGGAATCGAGTCGAACCGATGCGAGAGAGTGCGTCGGCCTCCTCATTCTTCCGCATGTCGATCCACTCGACGAAGTAGCCTGCGAAGTGTCCTCCCAGCTGGTCCACTGCTTGGCGGTATGCCGCCATGGTGGTGGAGACGGCGTCGCAGGTGCCGGTGACTTGCCCAGCGACGAGGTCGGAGTCTCCGTAGCAGCGCAGGCGATTGATGTTTATCTCCTTGGCTGCTCGCATGCCGTGGAGTAGCGCCTCGTACTCGGCCATGTTGTTGGTGTAGGGGGTGAAGTCGAGGTAGAGGACATAGCGGAGCTTGTAGCCCTTCGGAGATGTCAGCACGATCCCCGCTCATGCACCGTCTGCATTCTTGGTGCCGTCGAAGTGTAGGCTCCAGTAATGGAGGTATGACAGCTTCTCAGGCTGCTGGGCCTCCTCCCAATCGGCGAGGAAGTCTGCGAGAGCCTGCGACTTGATCGCCTTGCGCGGATCGTACTTGATGTTGTGGACGCCAATCTCGACGGCCCACTTGGCGACTCGCCCGGTCGCCTCGCGGTTGCGGATGATGTCCTGCAACGGTGCTGGGGAGATGACCGTTATTGGGTACTCCTGGAAGTAGTGCGGCAGTCGCCGCTGTGCTCTGAAGACCGCGTATACCAATTTTTGGTATTGCGGGTAGTGCTGGCGTGACTCGGTAAGGACTTCGCTGATGTAGTATACGGGTCGCTGCACCGGCCGTTCCTTCCCTTCCTCTGGCTGTTCGATGACCATGACGGCGCTGACGACGCGCTCGGAAGCCGTGAAGTAGACCAGCATGGGCTTCTTATCGACAGGGGCGGCGAGTAGCGGTGCTGCGAGTAGCACCTCCTTGAGAGCGTGGAGCGCGTCGTCTGCCTCCTTGTCCCACTGGAAGGTGGAATTCTTGCGCATTAGGCGATAAAGGGGCATCGCCTTCTCGCCTAACCGGGGGATGAAGCGACTGAGAGCCGCGACTCGCCCGGCCAGCTTCTGGACGTCGCGCAGGCACTCAGGTCTGCCGAGTCGGGTGATCGTGTAGCTCTTGGCGGGGTTCTCCTTGATCCCGCGCTTGGAGACGATGTATCCCAGTAGCTGTCCAGTAGGTACACCGAAGGTGCACTTTCCTGGGTTTAGCTTTATCTTTTACCTTCGCAGGTTGGCGAAGGTTTCTGCCAGGTCGGCGAGTAGATCGCCCTGGCGAGTGGATTTCACCACCACGTCGTCGATGTAGACGTGGATATTGCGGCCAATTTGGCTTGCAAGGCACTCCTGCATGCACCTCTGGTAGGTCGCCCCGGCATTTTTGAGGCCGAAGGTCATGGCAGTGTAGCAGAAGGCTCCGAATGGAGTGATGAACGCCGTCTTTTCTTCGTCCTCGGCGGCCATTTTGATCTGGTTGTACCCAGAGTAGGCGTCGAGGAAGCACAATGCCTCCGAGCCCACGGCGGAATCGATGATTTGGTCGATCCGTGGGAGGACGAATTGCTCCTTCGGGCAGGCGCTGTTTAAATTTGTGTAATCGATACACATTCTCTAGGTCCCATTTTTCTTCTCGACCAGGACTGGGTTTGCCAGCCACTTGGAGTATTTGATTGGCCGAATCAAGCCTGCAGCGAGTAGATGCTACATCTCCTCGGCGATGGCTTGTCGGCGCTCTTCATTGAAGGGCCGCAGCGACTGCTTGACAGGTCGCACTTTGGGGTCGTCGTTGAGTTTGTGCTCAGCGAGTTCCCTCGGGACACCAGGCATGTCAGATGGCTTCCATGCGAAGATGTTCCTATTCTCACGGAGGAACTCGATGAGCGCGCCTTCCTATGCTGGGCTCATGCCCGTCCCGATCGTCACCGTCTGGCTAGAGTCGCCTAGGACCAACTCGACGGTGCGGGTGTGTGTCGTTGCCTCGAAGGCGGTGGAGTTGCGACCCTCTGAATTGGGATTCTTGAGTATGGTGGGGTCATCGTTATTGACCCCACTCGCGTACTTGGCGAGCTCCTCGGCATGGTTGGCCTCCGCCGCGATGACGACATTAGTGAGTTCGGCGGCTTTGGCCTTGCATTCTGCGGCCATGTCAGGGTTGCCATGGACAGTGATGATGCCGCATGGCCCGGGTAGCTTCATCGCGTTGTACGCGTAGTGGGGCGCTTCCATGAATTTTGCGAACGCCTGGCGCCCCAAGACACAGTGGTAGGGGCTGTTGAATGGTACCAGCTCGAAGACGATCCGCTCGTTGTGGAAGTTTGCTGGTGTGCCGAAGGTGATTGGCAGCGTACCCTTGCCGATCGGGTATGCCTTCCGACCGGGGACGATGCCATGGAAGGTGGTGTAAGTCGTCTCGATCATCGACTGCGCGAGTCGCTGTCGCCTAAACGTGTCCAGGTATAGGATGTTGATGGAGCTGCCGTCGTCCGTCAGCGTTTTGGGGAGCCAGTAGTCTCCCACCTTGGGCTTGACCACTAGGGCGACTCGGCCCGGATATTCGATCTGTGGCGATTGGTCCTCGCGGCTCCAGGTGATTGGTTGCTCGGACCAGTTGAGGAACTAGGGGATGTCTATCTGGGACACGGCATTGACGGAGACGGCGTGGGCGATGACCTTCTTCTCGCGCTTCGTGTTGAAGCCTGTGAAGGTGTGGAGCGAGGCAGCGACGCTGCCGAACTTTTCGCTGTTTGGCGGGTTGTTGTCGGGGTCTTCCCACGCGCGCCGTGCCTTCTCGATCTCCTTGAGAGAGTGGCAGTCGGCGGTCGTGTGCGTGGTGGGCTTTCCTTTCCTGCTATGAAACACACAGGGTTGGTTGAGGAGAGCCGTGGGATCGAACCTCGGCTTTGCCTTGTAGTTGCCACCATCGCGGCGCTGGCCTCCATTGCGGCGGAAGCTCTTGGGTTCGCGCGGCGCGTATCCGGCGTTGGCGACGAAGTCGACTCACCCGTCACCGCGGTGTTTGCCGGTGAGGCGAGTGTTCCTGTAGCGTAGCTCGGGTCGCCTCCTGTTGTCGTGGCCGCTCGTGCGGCGATTTCCTCCCAACTCGTCGTCTGTTTCTTGGTTTGGGTCCTCCTCCGCATACCTCTTTGTGATCTCCAGGAGGTCCGATATGTTGTCAAGTGTTCTGTACACTCGCTTGAGCTTGGCGACCAGGGGCTCATAGCGGCACGAGGTCTTGAAGCAGTGGATCGCGGTGTCCGGGTGGATTCTAGCTGCGTTGTACCACAGGACTTGCCACTGTTGGACCCAACTGCGGGTCGACTCGCGGGGTTCCTGGATGCATCGCTCCAGGTCCTCCATGGTGGTGGCACGGGTGTATGAACCCTCGAAGTGCCTGACGAAGGCGTCGCGCATTTCCTCCCAGGAGTCGATGCTATCCGCAGGGAGGGTGTTAATCCACTGCCTGCATGCTCCCTCCATCATTAGGGGAAGGTAGCGGGCGGCGAGTAGGTCGGTGTGGCTGGCGATCCCCATCTCCATGAGGTAAGTGTCCAGCCACACAGACGGATCGTACGAGGGGTCGTACTTCTCGATCTCCTTCGGCGCTTTGAAATTCGTTGGGTATCTTTCGCCTCAGATCATCGGTCTGAAGCACTGGGGTCCGACTCGGCTCAGCGATCCCCTTGGTTCGCCATCGCGGCGGTTGGTGAGGGTATGCCTCAGGACTTCAGACTGGCATGCGTGCCAGCTCTGGTTGTTGATGATGTGGGTGCGTACGTTGATGGGCTGCCCATTGGCAGCGAAGAAGTTGTTCGCCGGTCGTGGGTCATTGGTGGAGAGTGCCGCGTTCACGGGTCGGTGTTGGAGCTGCAGGGGCTTGGGTGGTGGGCAGTTGAGGGTATTCGCCGCCATTGGGCGGCCGCTCGAGGCCGCCCTGCTACCTGATGAATGCGAGTACATCCGACCCTATGAGTCGGCGCCCACGTTTTGTTGCTCAACTGCTTTGGCGAGCAGAGCCTTGGCGTACTGGATCTGCAGGGCGCCTTCCCCAGTGACTTGGATGTTGTCAAGTGCTGCTCGGCTCGCGATGACATTGTCCATTGGGGTGGAGAACAGCGGGAGGCCATTCGCATCTCGCTCTCGTGACGAGACCATGATCCTTGATTGGTCCCTGGGGGGCGCGTGGTTGGGTGGTGGTGGGGCGCCGTTGGCCGTCGCCCCTGGTGGGGGTCGAGCGCTTCCTTCTGGCAGTGCGTTCTTGCAGATCGCGCGCTCGGCCACGCGAGTCGGTCGTTTTCATCGTCGAAGTTCAGGGCGCGCCCCTGAACGGTAGGGTTCAGGCACGACCTGATTCGGAGTTGGTGGTAGCGCGACAGCTCCTTCGCTGTCACCTGCTCGAGGCGAAATTTTTCGCGTTCGTCTTGTTCCTTGCGGACTGCCTCCGCCAGCCATAGGCGGAGTTCCTCGACCTCCGTTGCCGTCGCGTTTGGTGGGATCGGCGTGGAGAAGGGGTCTTCCGGGGGTCGGAGCCAGTCGCCATGTAGGTCGTGGCGTGGTGCCCGGTTCCGTCGTGGAGGTCGGTGGAGTTCTCCGACCCGGAGTTGAAGTCGAAGATCCCAAAGATGGAGGGGTCCTCGAAGTCTCTGACGTTGGAGACCTGGGTGATGGAGCCCGCGGGTGATGCAGTGACGATGGATCTGGCGGCCGACGCCGGGGTCATCGAATCGGCGTCATCGTTGAGGGCCGCGTCGTCCGTGACCACGGTTGTTTCGGCCACGTTGCTGTGGGTCGAGTCGTACTTGGAGGCAAGCCGGTGAATCATGCGGACCTGGCTCTCAGAGAGCCGGTCGCATGGCGGCGACTCGCGGATGCGAGCCGAGTCCTCCAATACGATGAGGTCGGTGAGACCGACGAAGAGGCTGATCGTGCCGACCGGCAGAATCACGCTATGTGTGACGGGTCGTGCCACCGGGACGTAGCTGCTCGTGCAAGATCTGGAGCATCTCGCCGATCACGATCATGCGGCCGGTGGCGATCGACTCGTTGATGGGCAGATTGGATCTCGCCGCAGAACACCGGCCTGACCGGCCAGGCACCACGGTGGGCGCCACTGTCGTGGGAATGACCACGGCAGATGCTGCAATCGGCAGCGAGTAGTAGAACATGGGGCAAGGGCGGCCAGCCATCTGCGGTGCGAGATGAGGGCGAAGACACAAGGTTTTCCCCAGGTTCAGCCCCCCGGAGGGTAAAGACCTACTCCTGCTAGATTGTATTATGGTGAGAGTACAAGGGGGCGAGCTCGACGACTAGGCGCCGAGTCGCTTGGGTGTATGATGGAACGTATCTTCTATGCGTACCCTAGGGAGGTTTATATAGGCTCACCTCGCTAAGGTTTATAGATGACAACCGAATTAGTTAAGGATTCGGAGGGTCTTTGACCTAGTCCGACTAGGCCTAGCTACGCTGCTAGGCCTCCAGCTTACAATCGCCTGAGTCCTCACCAAGTCTTGATCCAGTCGCCGTCCTGCAGGCCCACTCGCTGGCGACCTGGGCCAATCGGAAACGTCCTGTTGGGCATACCCCGGAAGGCATATCCCCATCAACCCTATGCAAGTTTTAGCGATTCCCGCCAAGCTCGCATAGAAACGATTCATAGACTCCCACCAGGCACTTGCGTGCGGGTGGAAAACAAAGTAATACCATTACACAATAGTCCACGATGGAACCCATAGAACAAATATATACAACACGACTCCATGAGTCAAGATTATAGATGTATAGTACAAAAATCCAAATCACCTTAAAAAACGATACAGTATCCGAGTACAGACAAAATGAAAATAGAGCTAAGAGCCCTGAAGAATAACCAATGGCGTCCATAACCCTGCCCAGGCCAAGCCGGAAGGGTAACCCTGCTAACGATGTCGATCTCAAAACTTGCTCAAACAAAAGGGGTGCCGACAAAGGGCAAAGGAAAAAGAGAGCGATCAGTACTGAGGCCAGTACACGGCGAGGCTAGAATTCGGCGGTCCTCGCCTACATAGGTATGGTGGGCTGAAGCGGCAGCGCGGCATGCACTGAACAACCTATAGAGACTCAATACAACTGGCGGCTATCAGAGAGGGATAAGAAAGACCTATTCGGATCCAACATGATGCTAACACCAAACATAACCATCCTAGTGTTTCCCCCTTGAAACCAATCGAGGAAGTCAACCGAGGAACTCACACAGTTGGCAATTTTATCATTCCATTAAAGTTGTAGAAATTACTAGTCAGATATAGATAGCATGAGTCATCCTGATGTAATAAGAAGTGGACCCTTTTAGTTAACCATTCCGTTGTAGGTGGGATACTTACTAGTCAGATACAATTGTAACAGGTGAGAACCCAAATCCAGCAGTTGTTGGCACTTTTATTTATCCATTCCATTATAGTGAGGCTGATTACTAGTCATTATAAAGTCAAATTTATAGCACTACTTTTGTTATAGTTGTCTATGATCGAGATACTGTGCTCCAAGTCGTCCATAACCACGGACACGGCTTTCAGAAAGTTTTACCCTGCAGGGGTACACAAATAGCAACACACGCACGATCAACCTCCGAAAAACTAAATGAAAAGCCAACGAGGCATCACGACAGAACATTCGCAAGATTCATATTTGATTTCAGGGGTCCACCCCACTAAGCAACCCGCGACGAAGTTGGTCGTTTCCGAGACGAACCCAGAGGTTTGTTTCAATGGCTATAAACGACTGGGAACCCGAAAGTGTGACTGGGCTTGTCGATACCCCGAAAACATTCCACTTACCTAAATAGTACAGGCGCTCCACGCGCAATAGTAAATAAGGCAGTAAAACATGGCATAAGTACAGAATAGTAATAAATCCCCAAACTACTTTGTTGCCCCAAGGAATTAAATATGACTCAAGCTAGGGTTAGGGGGATTCATGGTCCCACATGCGGATAGTGCGAATATTCAAAGAACAGGTATCAAGTACTCGGGGTCCTACGGGACACAAGTGGACGGTTAAAAACCAAATTACATCTATTGCCCACATGTGCCTCTGTATTATTTACCTACTTTAATTTTAGTTATTAAACGCTAATTAAAGCCATGATCATCTCCAACATTAAGCATGAGGCATTTCTCCAACAACGGTGGTACTTGACAATATCGAAACAACACCTGAGCGAGAAACTACGACTCGCAAGGCCGACTATCTACCAAACAATAGGTAATAGCAGGTGTCCAAGGCAATATAATGGCTGCAAGGGATATCACGGGTATGAAAACTAGAGCATCACAACACAGATATCAATAGATCAACAGGAGTAAATAAAGACTATAAAGGTAAAATAGGTAGAAAGGGGGAAGGATGCTCGCCTAAAAAACATTGCCGAAGGTTCATCCGAAGATCGGAGCAAAGCTCACATCAACTCATCGGCCTAATCCGTGAAGAAGCAATGCACTAAAAGAAACACCGGATGCACTATTTAATACTACGGCAAAAGATTGGGCATGATGCATGTATGATGTAGGACATGGCAAAGATGCGATGCAATTAGGCCATATTAAGCAGAACCAGGGTCCCAGCAATTAATTAGGTGGTTCATATTGTTTAGATACCCCGCAAATTAAATGTTGACTTAACAAGACAAAACATGTCACCGGTTCGCTATACAAATTAAATGAGGCCATTATAAGACTAGCAAAGCCCGCATATGGCCTCCATATTTAATTCAGGTGAATCGGCATAAGGCCCCCAAGCCACAAAACATGTGTGCAAGAATGACAATTTAAATGCACAAGTATATATGACATATTATAAAAATAGGGCGGGATCGGATAGGGGTCACACATTGGTTCGGTGATCTTGGTGTTTGGAAGGTTCGAGGGATCGGTCTTCGGTCTAGGATCGGTCGTCAGATCCATGGATCCAAGTCTTCAAGGTCTCGACGTCCATGAAGCAGATATTGAGGCACCGCCTCAGCCGGTCCGACGGGAGTCCTTGGCGTTCCCCGGTCTTTGCTTTCGTCTTCGAGTTTCAGCTCGGGGTCTCGACCATCGGATCCAGGTAGAGGTCTAGTCAAGGTCCTCGGCAGGGTTCTTCGGGCTTGGTGTCGGTGTCGGAGACTTTGTCGGTTGCACTTCCCGTGTTTGACGCTGCGATAGCCTAACCACATCAAAACCACAAAGGGGCTAATACACCAAGGCGGGCATCAGCATAACCATACAGGCAGGAGTGTAACAACACCGAAGATGTAGTGGCCGGTTCCTGGAATTGAGGACACCGAGTACATGAAGAACTGCAGCAACAGGAACACAGCAGAGGAGGTTGCGCTGGTGACGGTCTTACTGCAGCAAGACACACGCGATGGAGATGGCGATGGCGGGTGCTAGTCGGGGCCGAGCAAGGAGAGGGGGCGGCTCGGGCCGGTGAGGCGAGGTTCAGGACGGCGCACTTCTGCCCGCGAGGAGGGGAGCAGAGGCGAGGCCGGTGACGCGGAGGCGGTCGGGCCTGCAGCGGCTCAGAATATGGATGCGTCGCGGGGCTCGGCAAGCCAGAAACAGAGGGGGCATGCTTGCAGAGGTTGCCGACGAGCCGGTCGAGGTTGAGGAGGAGGGTGGTGCTGGCGGCTTGCGAGCGGCGCTCCAAAGGTGGCCGGAGGATGCAGACGGGAGGGAGGAGGAGGTGAGGGCGGCGACGGCGAGGTGGAGCTTGGTCATGGGCTGGAGGGAGGCGCGACACAGATGACATCGAGGTGGAGGTCATCCGAGATGGGAGGTTCTCACATGGGCGGCGTCGGGAAGCGGGGAGTAGCCCTGGCGGTGGTGGTTGGCGAGATTGGGGGGAGGAATGTCGGGAGGGAGAGGAGGTAAGGTGCGGGATTTGGGAACGAGAGAGCGGGCCTCGCGCGAGCGAGGCGTGACCAAGACCGCGCGATGTCAGAGGTGGGGCCAGGGGATCGAGGCAGGGGTGGGTGGTGGCGTGCGTGTTTGCTGTGCGTGGTGTATGTGTGCTGCGAGGCTTGTGTGTTTTGCCCAGAGGGTGGCGGCGGCGGGTGAGATGTGTAGAGGTTGGGTCTAGGGTTTTGGGATACTATGGTTTGGGGTAGATTGGAATTAGGGTTTAGTTTAGATGGGCCTGGTGGTAGGTAGTCTGGCCCGGTTGGACCTCTGGCCTAACCGGCTGGACTGCCTCCCCGGACAAAAACGTTTTATTTATTTTATTTAGTTTTAAATATCTTTTTGGTAAAATAGTTTAGGCAAACAAAAGATCCGGGCAAACCGAGGGTTTTACATTTGAAATAGAGAGGGGATATTTTAGAAAACAAAAACGGGCTTTTAGAAAATACTTTTAGGCAAACAGATGCATGTTGATGTTATGATGATGCACAGAGATAAGACACATGATTTTATAGTAGTGGATTTACCCGGGGTGCTACAGGCTCCCATCTTGATCAACATCATGTTTGAACCTAAAGTCTGATGGAACAACCCTGAGTGGATAGAAAATAGTACCAGTATGGAATATGTACTTCACAACAACTCTAGTTAGGCCTGCTAGAGTACCCTCAGACACACCAAGAATGTTCATGGTTGTTTCTGACAGATGAGGATTCTTCCATTTCTCAATTGGGTCTCCGTGGAATGAAAATCCAGTAGGGTAACATAGTTGACGCATGCGATCAACTGATAGGTGGTCATATTCCTGTGGATATTAACACAACGGCATGTTCAGTAGCTTGTCCTCCTTCCTTGGCACAATATTGAGCTCAACAATCTTGTAAATCTTGACAACCGTGTGAGCTAAACTAAATGCTTTCTCCTTTGCAGACACACTCTCAAGAACATCATTATCAGTAGTGGAAGTGTCCCTCACAAACACTTGTGCTTCATAGGCATCGTTCAGCACAAACTCAAAATCTCTTCTAAGAAGAATCTTTGCTATATGCAGAACTGTGAAAATTCCTTTTATGCCCGTACTTCCCAATAACCTGAAAAGGAATAAGCCATTGAATGGAAATGTCCTTTCTCCTAGACGAGCCAGAACATGCTGAGTGACATGTGGCTTCCTGTGCTAGGACATGTACCCCGTTTCCTTCACCCCCTAGTGGATAATACATTAACAAAATCAACCCATATGTATTGAACAAAGGAGAACAAATTCATCAATAAAAAACCACCAAGTGTACTACATATTAGTAAAACAAATATGGCTGGCAATGCAGTTATATCATAATGAAAACATGTTCAATTATCCCTATATGGTTATCAAGTTTCAATCTACACAATCATGTAATTAAAATAAAATTCAATTCTTCTAATATTAACATATCAGACAGAATACAAACGGCTGTAAAACACTTTCGAGAAGATAATGAACCCCAAAGAGGGGAGCAATCATCATAGATATTACATACTACTGTCACATCTATATATTGATGATAAGGTATCTTCGATTTTCATATTATCTGTTGCAAAAAAAGGCAAATCAAAGGGCCCTATCCTCTTGCAATTGCAACACCAACTTTCCGTCTAAATGAGACCCACTTAGGTGGTACATTCACATTCAACTAATATTTTATAAATTCCAGTACCTTATTCACAACAAATACCAATGTTTGAATAAATTACAAATAAAATCTAGGCAATATATGGAAAATAAAATGTTGACATGTATAATTGTTGGCAAGATTCTACTTAGATCAGGGCCTCTTTCAGTCTATACATCTGACAGAAAACTTACCGAGTCGTATCTGTCGGAGGAGTACCCAAGGTGCACCTTCCTCTTCTGCCCACCTTCTGCTGGCTCCCCTTCCTGTTTGAATAAATAAACAACATTTCAGCTGACATGATGAAGTTTGAAAATAGGTAATTATGGAAATAAAAAAATTGGCAGGTTATAATAGAAATATTAATGGGAAGTAAAACTTCTAAGTTCAAATACTTTCTGGAATTATGGATTAAGGCAGTGGAAGGAAATGAAATCCTTTATGATGGATATCTAAACACTACTCATCTCTGAATGCATTGTCAGGTTCCACTAGTCCAGCAACAATTCAATTTAAATCCCTGATCTGAAAGTATTTCACAGATTTCATAGCACATGACAATACGTTCTGATGTTATGATTACGATTCTACCGGATAATAGGGTATTGTAAAACAAAATTAAGTTTTTTAATTGTCTTTATATGCTTATCTAGTTTGAACCTACACAACCTTGTAATTGAAATAGAACTTAGTTTTGTAATTTTAACACATCAGACAGATTATCAAAGGTTGTAAAACACTTTCAAGAACATAAAGAACCCCAAAAGAGGGGAGAAATCTTCACAGATTATATACTACTGTCACATCTATGTATTGATGAAAAGGTGTATTTGATTTGCATATTGTCTATTGCAAAAACAAGCAAAACAAAGGGCCCTATCCTTCTACAAATGGAACACCAACTTTCCATCTAAATGAGACACACTTAGATGGTACATAACCATTCAATTTAATATTTGATAAATTGCAGTGTGTTCTTCAGAACAGATTCTAGTGTTTGAATAAATGACAAATAAAATTTGGGCAATAAATGAAAAATAAAAGCTTGACATGTATAATTGCTGGCAAGATTCTACTTAGATCAGGGCCTCTTTTAGTCTATACATTTGTCGGAAAACTTACCGACTCGTCTCTATCAGAGGAGTACCGAAAGTGCACCTTCCTCTTGTACCCACCTTCTCTGGCTCCCCTTATGGCCCCCTTCTTTTCAGCTTCTTGACCAGCTTCTCTCAGAAGCTACCCTCGACCAGATTCTCCCAGAATCTCATCTACCAAAATCATTTATACTTTTAAATTGACATTGAAACTACTAGTTAAGAAGTTTAAACGAATTTTGAAAATAAGATTCTAGGAGAAGCTGGTCGAGTATAGCTTCTGGGAGAAGCTGGCCAAGAAGCTGAAAAGAAGGGGGCCTATAGTAAGTTTGAAAATAGGTACTCCCTCCATCCAGAAATAACTGATTATGGATTAAGGCAATGGAAGGAAATGAAATCATCTATGATGAAAATGAACTGTCAATTTATAAATGTCATGTATATCTAAGCACTACTCATCTCTGTATGCTTATCAATTTTCGACCTACACAATATTGTAATTCAAATAAAACTCAGTTTTGTAATGTTAACACATCAAACAGATTATAAAAGGTTGTAAAACACTTTCAAGAACATAAAGAACCGCAAAAGAGGGGAGCAATCTTCACATATTATTACTGTCACATATATGTATTGATGATAAGGTGTCTTTTATTTGCATATTGTCTATTGCAAAAACAACCAAAACAAAGGGCCTATGTCACATCCCAAGATTTTCCAAATCTTGTTATGTGAAAAATAAATGAATAAAATAAAACTTTGTTGATTTTAGGGTGAGAAGAAACTTTTGATTCCAATTGGAAACCTTCAAACCTATTTTTGATCAAACAAATCCTAAAGGGATTTGAAATGATAAACAATTAATAAAGAAAATTTTAAATAAGTGAAATTACTATTTTTGGATCTTTTAATAAAAAGATTTGGTTTTCAAATGAAAAGGTAGAAATATAAATAAGGACTATTTTTATAGAGCCAAATTAAACCTTGGCCAAATTTTTGAAATAAAATATTTTGTTTTGATTAAAGGAGTAAAGGTTTATTTTAATAAAATAATGAGGGTTTATTAATACCCAATCTTATTAAAGTAAAGGCTTTGCCATTTTAATTAAACATTAAAACTTGTTAAATTATTTTAAACAAGTTTTCCAAGTATTTTATATTTTCAAATAAAACCTACTGATTTGGTTTTGATAATATTTAGATTTCAAATAGAGATTTTAATAAATCAAAACCTATTTGAATTAATAACTAAGGACTATTTTATTTAATTATTAAATAGATCCTAAAAAGAATAAAAATATTATTTTATTTTGGACCTTTGGTTTGTGTTAGTTAACAGAACTAAAACCAATACAAAGCTTGGCAAAAGTTTGAATCCATTTGTTGTTTGAATTTTTGGAATGAATTTCAAAACAGAAAACCAAATATAAAAAGAAAAAGACATTCAGAACAAAAAAAGAATCAAACTCAACCCAACCCATCTGGCCCAGCAGCCCAGTCACAGCCCAACTCCCCCCCCACGCGCGAAGCGTTTTCACCCACACACGCACCCGCGCAGTCCCAGACAGGAAGGCCCCACTTCCCCTCTCTTCCTCACGCTGACAGACAGGTCCCACCGCCACCTCACCGTCGTCTTCAACCCCAAACCGCGCCCCTGCCGTTGCAGCCGAGTAACTCCGGCGTTGATTACGCGTTGATGGCGGCCTTGATTCCTCCAGTGACTACGCCCATCTAACCACCTGTGTCTACTCGCCATTTCCCCTCGCTCGCCTCTTCCTCTCTGCCTCTAGGCTGCCCAGATATCTTCCTGCTCTGCCACTGCTCCGACGAGCGTTCCAGAGAAATTCCGGCCACACCCCACCGCCCCTCGCCTCACTCTGCACGCGAGCATGCTCTCCAACACCTTGCGCGTCTGCCCATAGCCTCAGCTAGCTCCCGCGCGCTCTGGAAGCTCGGCTTCGTCATCAACTGAGCGCAGCCGCGTCTGTTTCTTTTTCCGGTGACCTCCCCTGGTAAGTCTCGACCTCCCCAGCACCTCTCAGTGATGCTCCCTTACACGCGACCCTTGTGCGCATCTAATCGTGCCTCTCCTCTGGCTTAGCGTGGTCCCAAACGACGCCAGCGACGACGACCCGAGAGCACCGCCGCCCGCAGCAACTCCGACGAACGATTACTCCCGCCCCCGTGCGCCCCTTGCCACTTCGCGACCACCTTGAGCTTCACCTCGACCTCGCGAGCACGCTGAGACCCTCCTTTGTCTTCCTTGCTTCCTGGTTCATCGACTAGCACGCCGTCTGACCGTGCGCCGCCGTCAGCCACCGTCGGCGCCGCTCGTATTTGGTCAGGTCGTTTCGCACCGTTAGATCTCCATCTGGCGGCTTAGATAGATTCATTAAACAAAGAGGTACGGGTGCCTCTGCGCCACACGATCCTACTTAGATCCAACGCCTCCCAGAGCCTGATCCAACCGAAACAGTACTAGCGAATGAAAACATGACACGTGGCTCAGCTCGTTTGATTTAGAACAGAATAGATCTATTAGATGTTCAAATTTGAATAATCCATAACTTTCAAACCACACGTCCAAAGTTTGCAAATTTTATATCAATGGATTTAGAAAAACAAGCCCTAGCCAACCATGCACTTTGTTTAGTAAAAGCTTCTGGTAAAATGTTTGTTTTTGCAGAAACTAGTGTATGCTTGTTTAGGATATAAAATTTACTCCAAAATGATTTTGGGGTTGAAATCTTTGCAAAATGGTTTGTTGTGAACCTACTGACCTTAGGAACCAACTTATGGATTTAAAAATGTATTTTGTGAAGTTTAGGATTGAATAATTGAATTATCTCATTTCTAGTCAAATAAAAAACATTGATTTTGATATGGAAATGATTTTTGAGAAAAACCTTTGGAAAATGTTCTGATTCAAACCTACTGACCCTAAACACCAAGCTTTGTGAATTAACAACTTATTTGTTGAACAAAATAAAATTGTTGCTTTGCTAAAAACATTTTCCACCACATGAAATAATGGTTTGATTTTAAAATGGTTTATAGATAAAACCCTTTTGCAAATGGGTTTGACACTTTAGAAAAGGGCCACTTTGAACCTTACAATGTATAGAGCCTAGTAGAAACCACCTTTGCAAATAAAACTATCTTTTGCATGCTTGCATACATGACCTTGTGTCTATTATTTTATGTGTGCTAAATTGATTGAATATTGGTTGGAATGCTAGTTGAATATATGTTTGCTTGATTGATTTGTAGTGAAGTTAGAAGAGTGTGATATTAGCAAGATCAAGAAGTGAACCAACATCCTCTACCAAAAAGGCAAGTGACACTATCATCCAAGTCCTACTATTTTCATTACACTTAGTGGATTTTGAAACATGCATGATGAGGTCTACTATATTTTGCTATGCTAAATCCTAATAGGGTACCCCTATATATTCCTTAGTGAAAACAATGTAGTTGTAATATGCTTAGCCCTGCTTTATATATTGAGAAGGGATACATGTTGAGATTATGAGAAGTATTGAAAAGACTTATGTTTTATATAATAAAACAAGTACTCAATGAACCACCTGGGTGGACAAGGATACTCAAGTTTTGGACAAGGTGGCAACAAGAGGAACCATGTTTATATGGCAATCTCTTTTTGTTGTGCACTAGAAGAAAACCACCAGGGACTTAGAGATTGAACATGTTTCTCATACAGTGGCTTCCATGTACAGCCACATGCTAAATGGGCACTGGCTTAGTCAACTACATAGTGGAAGACCCATGCACTGGCCTCTTCAGGTTAACTAGAATGAGGGAACTTGGAACCCTACATTGGTGCCTGGAAGACAAGCTAGAATTGTGTATTGGGAGGACTCCTATGGAAAGACTTCGTCACATTCTCAATCTGTCAGTATTCCATCTTGGTGAGTACTTATCCAGCGGCCACTGGTGGCAACAAGATGAGACTGTGTCATGTGGGTAAAGTGTACAACTTCTGCAGAAGATAAAAATCTATGTACTTAGCCGTGTCCCCGATTATGGACAATACTGAGCAACTAAGGCCTAAAGCTATGGGAAATCTCGACATTCCAATTTCTAAAAGTAAAACTTGAAAGAGACAACAAGAGACTTGAAGTACTTGGAGGTTTCCAAGGAGTTCAGAAAGATTTGACAAAAGATCAAAACTATTTTGAAAAGATAGGATAAATTATACTGCTTTCTGCAAATGAGCCTAAAACCCTACTTAGCCAAATATGCATGTAATGTTAGGATCTATTTATTTCTACATAGTAGTGAAACTTGCCAATACAATTCAAATGTATTGACCCTTGTGGCTGTAACTTGTAATGTTGCAGGTTGGTTTGGTGTTAGTGAAGTTTATTGATTAGGATTACAAGTCTACAACCAACATGTTTGCCTGTGGCACTTTGAAGATGAAGGACCCCATGCTTATAGATATTCTGCTGCAAATATAATGTGATAGCCAAATGAGCTATGTAAGATGAAATGAATTATTTTATTCCTGGTTATAAAGCTGTATTATGACCTTTATTTCTTGATATTACATCTTAACTGTGGATGCTAGCTATTGATCCAGGGACTAGCATTGTAAACACAGGGATCTCTACCTTATTAAAGGTTGGGAACTCTACAGCCTATCCTATTGCAAATGGAACACCATCTTTCCATATAAATGAGACACACCTAGTAGATAACCATTCAATTAATTTTCTAAAATCCAGTGCCTTCTTCACAAAATATGCCAGTGTTTGAATAAATGACTATGTAAAGTTGGGTAATAAATTAAAAATAAAAGTTTGGCATGTATAATTGCTGGCAAGATTATACTTTGATCAAGGCCTCTTTCAGTCTATACATCTGTCATAAAACTCACCGACTCGTCTTTGCCGGAGGAGTACCCAAGGTGCAACTTCCTCTTCTGCGCATCTTCTGTTGGCCCCCCTTCCCGTTTGAATAAATACACAACACTTCAGCTCACATCATCTAATTTGAAAAGAGGTAATTATGGGTAGCAAAATAATTGGCAGGTTATAATATAAAGAATAATGAGAAAAAACTTCTAAGTTTAAATACTATCTGAAATTATGGATTAAGGCAATGGAAGGAAATGAAATCCTTATCTCTCAATGCATTGTCAGGTTCCACTAGACCAGCAAGAATTCAATTTAAAGCCCAGTTTTGAAAGTATTGGAATTTGACTTCAGATTCCATAGCACATGACAATAGGTTCTGATGTTATCATTAGGATTCTCCCGGATAATAGGGTATTGTAAAATAAAATTAAGTTTTCTAATTGTCTCTGTATGATTATCAAGTTTAAACCTACATAACCTTGTAATTCAAATAAAACACAGTGTTGTAATTTTAACACGTCAGACAGATTACAAAAGGTTGTAAAACACTTTCAAGAACATAAAGAACCTCAAAAGAGGGGAGAAATCTTCACAGATTACATACTACTGTCACGTCTATGTACTGATTACAAGGTGTCTTAGATTTGCATATGTCTATTGCAAAAACAAGCAAAAAAAGGGCTCTATCCTTCTGCAAATGCAACACCAACTTTCCATCTAAATGAGACACACTTAGATGGTACATAACTATTCAATTAGTATTCATGCACAGTTTAAGGTACACAAAAACTTTAAAAGAACTCACTATGGTCCACTTGGCAAATGACCAAGAGAGAAAAAGATATATGACAACATATAAGATGCAACTGCCAACCTATTCCATGATGCCAAAGTTCAAACTCAATACTATAAATAATCGGAGCAATTTGATAAATTTCAGTGCATAGTTCACAACAGATTATAGTGTTTCAATAAATGACAAATAAAAGCTTGGCATGTATAATTGTTGGCAAGAATCATTATATAGTTGATCATCCACAAGATTATAAAAAATAAGTCTATTTGTTTGTGGTCAGGGTCTCTTACAGTCTATTTGTTTGTGATCACAAGTAATAATTATATAGTAAATCAGCAACTAGAATATAAACAATGAATGAACAAAATTACACCCTGAAGAACATGCTCCCTCGGCAAATAGTACAAGACTGAAAATAATAATTCCATACATATAAAAGTTGTCAAAGAACACACATACTTAATTTTAGACACATAAATTTGTAGTATCATTTCATGCAAAATCAAACGTTTAAGCTCTGGGTAAAAGGAAAAAATTTAAAGCTCCTAACATATATAATTTTGTGTGGTGCACTTAGACTGTGTAAACATGATGCATTTATATACATCTTTAGTAATGTCCAGAGATGAATAATTTATTAACATTTGTACACTTTTTTTGAATGATTAGATATCATAAATTATATTTTTTATACCGCACATAAATATTATAACTTATCAGTTGCCGAAGATCTATATTGTCATTATGCACTAATGAATTCCAGCATTCAATCCAGAGAAATTTTATCATATACATAATTCTTCAAACTATAAACATTCAATATCTATGATCCTCTCTGCAAAGTCCTATCAACGATGCATAGAGTGTGTCCACCTACTCTTCAATGCCCCCAAAAGGTGTTGACCATTGAACGAAGTACTACACCAACCTCGTACTAACATTCAAATACTAAGAATCAACCCTAAAAATCAAACCCTAGTTATATAAGTACAAAAAAATGAGAAGTGGAGGTTAAAGAAAACACATAGATGCACCACCGCAAGCTGTTGGGACTTCACCACCAGATTCTCGTCGGAGCCATGCTTCGCGCCCAGATCCAGCATGTCCGCCTCAACGACCGCCACATTATCCTTCTCGTCCTGATCCGGCGCCGCCGCGATGAAACCGTCCAACTTGGCCGCACCACCAACCGCACTTCCGTGGGAACCGCCAACCTCCTTCACCGCATCTATGTCGGTGACGGCGCGCTTCTTGTCCACAGTAGCAACGGCTGTGTCGGCTGCGCTGCTCCCTGCCTTCATCGCTGGCGGAGTCGACGAATGTGCGGGGAGAGGGAGAAGAATCGAGTGGGAGGGGCTGGAGTCGATGGAGTGAGATGAGGGTTTTCTTCTTCCCGATTTGGGGGTAAATGGGTGGGGAAAAGGAGACAAATCAGCTGACGAACCCTTTTAAATGTGGCGCCGTTTCGGTTTTTCCCACGTCACTCCTCCACCACCACATACACCGTAAACATCGCATACGCGTACGGTGCGTGAAACAGCATGACCAGAGCAGCAGGGTTACTAGGTCGGCCTGTTATCTAGCGCCCACTTCCAATTTCTATCACACAATTTCTAATGTATGGGATTGAACATACTTCAAATATAAATTACCTGAAATCTTCAGCAGAAGTATATTAGTTTACTACAATAAGTTGACCATTTAGGTCTCGTTTGCTTTAATTCAAATTCAAACAATAGGAGTGTCATATGGAATATGCATCACAGGTTTTTCATACTTCCAATTATCGATGCATCTTACATTGTAAAGTAATTAAATTAAAATTGAACACTGAAAACACATGAACAACTATGCATAGGAATACACACATATATAAGTGTAGCATCAAGTGTGCATCATACCATGGCATAGCAAGTTTTTACTCATACTACAACAAGTTGATGATGGTGTTTCTAGTCAACTCACATGGGTCTAGAGCCCAATGCAATGTTGGGATATCTGAGCCTATATGAGGCACAAGTGTGCATCATGCCATGGGAATATCACTTCTATAATTAGAATCAATGTCATGATTTGACATAGTACTTGTATAGTTTGATGTAACAACTAGGTGGGATCATGTTGACCACGTGTTGACTCATACAACCACAAATATGATGAAGGTGTTCATAGACAACTCCCATAGTTCAAGAACCCATGCAATATTGGCATGGTGCTATACATGCTACAAGTGTGCATCATCCAAAGGCATAGAACACTTGTGGCAGATCTAGACCTATCTCAGCTGTCTAGAAATACCTTCATCATCTTATGGTTGTATGAGTCATCACTTTGGACAACATGATCCTACCTAGTTGATAGATATATATATATATATAACACTACTATGCCAAGACATGATGAGCCACTTTGTGGCAGATGTGGGCCCATGCCAACATTGCATTGGCTATAGACCTCTCTGGGTTAGCTAGAAAAACCAGCATCAACTTGTGGTTGTGTGACTCAGTAGTTGGCCAACATGATTCCACCCAGTTGATACATCTAAGTATGAGAGTGTTATGCCAAGCCATGACACACACTTGTGGCAGATGTGGGCCCATGCCAACATTGCATGGGATCTATACCTACCAAGGCTGTCTAGAAACACCTTCATCAACTTGTGGTTGTATAAGTCATCACTTGGATATCATGATCCTACCTATTTGATAGATCTAAGTACAACACTGTTATGCCAAGACATGATGAGACACTTTGTGGCAAATATGGGCACATACAAACATTGCATGGCTATAGACCCATCTGGTTGGCTAGAAAATCCATCAACTTGTGGTTGTGTTGCTCAGAACTTTGTCAACATGATCCCACACAGTTGATACATCTAAGTATGAGAGTGCTATGCCAAGCCATGACACACACTTGTGGCATAT
Organism: Avena sativa; assembly: GCA_916181665.1. Classification (NCBI taxonomy): domain Eukaryota; kingdom Viridiplantae; phylum Streptophyta; class Magnoliopsida; order Poales; family Poaceae; genus Avena; species Avena sativa. Next base: position 267,150,954 of record OV702294.1, on the reverse strand, counting down.
GTGTGCCCATGCCACATTGCATGGGATCTAAACCTATGTGAGCTATCTAGAAACACCTTCATGAACTTGTCGTTGCATGATACATCACTTGGATAGCATGATCCTTCCTAGTTGATATATCTTAGAAATGATGAGACACTTTGTGGCAAATGTGGACCCATGCAAAAGTTGCATGGGATATAGACATCTCTTTGTTGGCTCCTTCATCAACTTGTGTTTGTGTGGCTCAACACTTGGCCAACATGATCCCACCAAGTTGATACATATAAGTATCTGAATGGTATACCAAGCCATGGCACACACTTGTGGCAAATATGGTCCCATTCCAACATTACATGGGATATAGACCTATCTGAGTTGTCTAGAAACACCTTCATCAACTTATGGTTGTTTGAGTAATCACTTGGACAACATGATCCTACCTAGTTGATATATCTAAGTAAAACATCGTTATGCCAAGACATGATGAGAGACTTTGCGGCAAATGTGGTCCCATGCCAATATTGCATGGGTTATAGACATCTCTGGGTTGGGTTGAATGTACTTCATCAACTTGTGGTTATGTGGCTTAGCACTTGGCCACCTAGTTGATACATCTAGGTATGAGAGTGCTATACCAAACCATGACACACACTTGTGGCAGATGTGGGCATATGCCAACATTGCATGGGATGTAGACCTATCTAAGCTGTCTAGAAACTCCTTGATCAACTTGTGGTTGCATGAATCATCAATTGGATAACATGATCCTTCCTAGTTGAAAGATCTTATTATAACACTTATATGCCAAGACATGATGAGACACTTTGTGACAAAGGTGGGCCCATGCAAACATTGCATGGGCTATAGAACTCTCTTGGTTGGCTAAAACTCCTTAATCAACTTGTGATTGTGTAGCTCAGCACTTGGCCAACATGATCCCACCCAGTTGATACATGTAAGTATGAGAGTGCTATGTCAATCCCTAAAAAAACTTTATGGCATATGTGGTCCCATGGCAACATTGCGTGGGATGTAGACCTATCTAATATGTCTAGAAACACCTTCATCAACTTGTGGTTGCATGACTCATCACTTGGACAGCATGATCCTACCCAGTAGATACATATAACTGTAAGAGTGCTATACCAAGACATGATGAGACACTTTTTGGCAAATGTGGTCCCATGGAAATATTGCATGGGCTATAGACATCTCTGGGTTGGGTTGAATGTACTTCATCAACTTGTAGTTGTGTGGCTCAGCACTTGTACACCTAGTTGATACATCTAGGTATGAGAGTGCTATGCCAAACCATGACACACACTTGTGCAGGTGTGGGCACATGCCAACATTGCATGGGATGTAGACCTATCTAAGCTGTCTAGAAACTCCTTCATAAACTTGTGGTTGCATGAGTCATCACTTGGATAACATGATCCTTCCTAGTTGAAAGATCTTATTATAACACTTATATGCCAAGACATGATGAGACACTTTGTGGAAAAGGTGGGCCCATGCAAACATTGCATGGGCTATAGAACTCTCTTGGTTGGCTATAAACTCCTTAATCAACTTGTGATTGTGTAGCTCAGCACTTGGCCAACATGATCCCTCCTAGTTGATACATGTAAGTATGAGAGTGATGTGCCAATCCCTTACAAAAACTTGTGGCATATGTGGGCCCATGGCAACATTGCATGGGATGTAGACCTCTCTAATATTTCTAGAAACACCTTTATCAACTTGTGGTTGCATGACTCATCACTTGGACAGCATGATCCTACCCAGTAGATACATATAACTATAAGTGTGCTATACCAAGACATGATGAGACACTTTGTGGCAAATGTGGTCCCATGGAAATATTGCATGGGCTATAGACATCTCTGGGTTGGGTTGAATGTACTTCATCAACTTGTAGTTGTGTGGCTCAGCACTTGTACACCTAGTTGATACATCTAGGTATGAGAGTGCTATGCCAAACCATGACACACACTTGTGCAGGTGTGGGCACATGCCAACATTGCATGGGATGTAGACCTATCTAAGCTGTCTAGAAACTCCTTCATCAACTTGTGGTTGCATGAGTCATCACTTGGATAACATGATCCTTCCTAGTTGAAAGATCTTATTATAACACTTATATGCCAAGACATGATGAGACACTTTGTGGAAAAGGTGGGCCCATGCAAACATTGCATGGGCTATAGAACTCTCTTGGTTGGCTATAAACTCCTTAATCAACTTGTGATTGTGTAGCTCAGCACTTGGCCAACATGATCCCTCCTAGTTGATACATGTAAGTATGAGAGTGATGTGTGGTTGTGTGGCTCAGCACTTGCCCTCCTAGTTGATACACTTGTGGTTGTGTGGCTCAGCACTTGCCCTCCTAGTTGATACATGTAAGTATGAGAGTGCTATGCCAAGCCATGACACACACTTGTGGCAGATGTGGGCAAATGCCAACATTGCATGGGATGTAGTCCAATCTAATATGTCTAGAGACACCTTCATCAACTTGTGGTTGTATGAGTCGTCACTTGGATAGCATGATCTTACCTAGTTGAAAGACCTAACTACAACATTATTATGCCAAGACATGATGATACACTTTGTAGCAAATGTGGGCCCATGCCAACATTGCATGGGCTATAGATCTCTCTTGGTTGGCTAGAAACTCCTTCATCAACTTGTAGTTGTGTGGATCAGCACTTGGCCAACATGATCCCACCCAGTTGATACCTCTAAGTATGAGAGTGTTATGCCAAGCCATGACACACACTTGTGGCAGTTGTGGGCCCATGCCAACATTGCATGGGATCTAGACCTATGTGAGCTGTCTAGAAACACCTTCATGAACTTGTGGTTGCATGAGTCATCACTTGGATAGCATGATCCTTCCCAGTTTATATATCTTAGTATAACTCTACTATGCCAAGAAATGGTGAGACACTTTGTGGCAAATGTGGACCCATGCCAACATTGCATGGGCCATAGATCTCTCTTGGTTGGCTAGAAACTCCTTCATCAACTTGTGGTTGTGTGGATCAGCACTTGGCCAACATGATCCCACATAGTTGATACATCATCTAACTATGAAAATGCTATGCCAAGCCATGACACACACTTGTGGCATATGTGGGCCCATGCCAACATTGCATGGGATCTAGGCCTATCTTAGCTGTCTAGAAACACCTTCATCAACTTGTCGTTGCATGAGTAATCACCTGGATAACATGATCCTTCCTAGTTGAAAGATCTTATTATAACACTTATATGCCAAGACATGATGATACACATTGTGACAAAGGTGGGCCCATGCAAACATTGCATAGGCTATAGACCTATCTGGGTTGGCTAGAAACTCCTTGATCAACTTGTGGTTGTGTGGCTAAGCACTCTGCCAATATGATCCCACCCTATTGATACATGTAAGTATGAGAGTGCTATTCCAAGCCATGAGACACACACACTTGTGGCAGATGTGGGTCCATAACAACATTGCATGGGATCTAGACCTATCTGAGCTGTCTAGAAACACCTTTATGAACTTGTGGTTGCATGAGGCATCAGTTGGATAGAATGATCCTTCCCAGTTTATATATCTTAGTAATATTCTATGCCAATAAATGATGAGACACTTTGTGGAAAATGTGGACCCGTGCAAAAATTGCATGGGCTATAGACCTCTCTTGGTTGGCTAGAAACTCCTTCATCAACTTGTGGTTGTGTGGATCAGCACTTGGCCAACATGATACCACCCAGTTCATACATCTAAGTATGAGAATGCTATGCCAAGCCATGACACACACTTGTGGTAGATGTGGGCCCATGCCAACATCTTATGCAATATAGACCTATTTGAGTTGTCTGGAAACACCTTCATCAAGTTTGATCTACTCCCTCCATCCCATATTATGTTGCACATAATTTTGCGTGCAAGTCAAACTTTGCAAAGTTTGACCAAGAATATACAAAATAATATAAATATGTGTGATATAAAATGTATATATTATGAAAATATAATTCAAGACAATTCTAATAATATTATTTTGGCACCGTATTAGTTTATAGTTGTATCAAACTATTTGGTCAAACATTATATAGTTTGACTTTGATAAAATCTTATATCCAACCTAAATTGGGACTAAGAGAGTAACAACTAGGTGGGATCATGTTGACCAAGTGTTCACACATACAACCACAAGTTGATGAAAGTGAACACTTGGTCTAGAGTCCATGCAATGTTGGTAGTATGAGGTGGACGTCACGTGCGCCGGTGACATCAGCGGAAATGAATCGACGGGACGTATAAGAGCCCTCTCGGCCGCTCCGCGTTGCCAGATCCCCACCATTTTCCCCCTACTCCCTTTTGTCTCACCTGATACTGAAAGGAGTCAGGAGTGAGAAACCCTACCTCACGTCGTCGTCTCCTCCGCTTCTGGCCTGATTGTCGTCCTCCTCCACGCGATTTCGACTCCGGCAATGGAGGGAGTGGGTTCCGGAGCTGATGCGGGCGGTTCTGCTAGGGTGGGGATGGGAGCCGTGACCCGCCCAGATGCAGTAGACGAGGTCGAGCGCCATGGCGGTGGCGGTGGTGGTACGGCCGCTTTGGCCTTTTTGGCCTATGCGGCTCTAGGAGAGGAGGAGATGCTGGATGCGGAGGTCGGCGAGGCGGAGCGGCTATATCTGAACGTGGTGCTCGGCAACAGGGAGGATCTGTTGCCAGTGCAGCCTCACGAGGTTGCTGCGATGCAGGTAAGAGGTTTTTTCTGCTAACTTCCGTTTTCCCTCTTTAGATTGTTTGGATGGAATCTCGGTTCTGTAGATTTAGCTATATCAGTATTAGGGATTGACATCTGTTAGGGATTCTTTGGATGGAAGCTTGGTTCTGTAGATTCCTGGTGTAGATTTTTTTTAGGGATTTATATATTTCAACGAAAGTTATTCGTAGAAGCATCTATCTAGCCCTAGGAAATAGTTCAGTGCATGGGGTTATTCGGGATGATTAACTATGAAATTGCACAATGTTGCGTGCATATTTTTATTGTAGTTTTTTCCTGAACTTGTATGATCATATCTTAGACTAGTTCTGTTAAATGAATGCTTAGCTGCGAAGGATGTCCCTAAGATATGATATTCAGTGTAGTTTAAGTAGTTATTATAGTACAATATCAGTTTATCATTTTTCCTTGATTTTTGCACGGTGATCAAATGGTAAATGGCTGCATGCTCTAAATTGTATTAGCATACTGAGTAGACCTTGGCGGCTGTTTTTGACACTTGAACTGGAGAGTTGTCCTGAAAGTTCAGTCAGATCGTCTTCATGATCTCTTATTGAACACCCTGGTGGTTTATGTTGTCTATACCTCTACTCTATGACAATTAATAGAATAATCTTAGCCTTTTAGGTTACCTTGTTTCTGTGGCTGCAATACTTGTAGACTTATGTCAGCTGCCTCTTCAATTTTTCAAGTTTTAAACATTGGTTCCTGACTATCTAAGGCAATAACATGTATGTGCATCAGATTTAGTTGATGCAGGCCATGCTATATCCTAAAAAGGTCCGTAGAGTTTTAAATGTTCTAATCCTTAAACATGTTGCATAAGTTAAATGTTTCTTTATTAAATGATGTCTCCTGTTTTGGAATATTTCTTTCATGGATCATGTAGTAGTGATTTTTTCCATGTTGTGATGTTGGGATTGTTGATGTGTTGTTGCCATGTTTAAGTAATAGAAGATTGGGTCATATATTTGATAGAAGAAAGTTTGCATTTGTTGTATTTTATTTTTATGTAACATAAGTGCATAATCCTTGTTATTTATTCTAATCTAGCATAAATATATTTGATATATTAGTTAATCATATTGAATGATGTTGCCCTTAAATCTTTCTTTTATGGATCATCTAGTAATGATGTTGCCATAGTGAGATGGTGGAATTGCAGCAGTTATGTTGGCAAGTTGTAGTAATAGGAAAATTTGATTATTTGTATGATAGAACAAAGGTTGCATAATTATGGTGCAATTATTTACATGTAACATAATTGCATAATCCTTGTAATTTAATGGCATGCAGCATAAATAGCATTGATGTACTACTTAACCACTGTTAGTTTAATGATCATATTTGTGAACCTTTAATTGTTATGCTATAAATTTTTGCTAGTGTTGTTCATTTACTTATATTGAATGCTTTAAATAATTACTGTTTTAAATATTTCTGGCAGGCACCAAACCCAGGTGCTGTCTATGATGTACTCTCCCCGTGGCCCGATGAGAAGGTTTTTTCTTCGAAGTTGTTCTAGTGCATTTAGACATGCACAAAAGTAGTAGCTGTTGTATTAACTAGGAAGTACTGTTTTGTTGTTTTCTTGATTGTGTAGTACTTTTCTGGTTCAGATGTTGATGTGGAGCAATGGGCCTACAAGTCCTTTGTGAAGAAAGAAGAGAAGAAGTTGAGGCGTCAGGGAATTTCTGCCTACCTTCCATTCACCACAGAGTACTACAGGTGCCCATTCCACCACTTCAAGCCACATAGTGCCCTGAGGGTGGGGCTTGTCTAGCATGTCCGTGAGATGGCCACTCAAGGATGTCTGGGTGAAGACTTTCAGGGTGACCTGCATGATCGTGGCAGGCATGAAGCTCTCCTGAGGATCCTCGAGCCAGATGAGTTTGATTTCAGCGAGTCAGAGGATGAAGAGGAGTGAATGGAAGTTGGTAGTTTGTATGGTACATCATCATTACAGTGATGATGTTTATGTAGGGTAAATATGTTGAACTGCTTAAGTAAGTCTCGGGGTCAAGAATTTGGTTATTTTGGTTGTGTGATGTGCACCAGTAACCTTCTGTTGGTGATGTTCCCGTAGAACTACTATGGTATCATTCTACTAGTAATGTATATATGGTTATGGTAATATGCTGTCATTTGCTTATTTATTATTTCCCTATCTGTGATGTGGCATCATAGCAGTGTTGTCACTTAGTAATCTATTTTTCTTTGTGTCATTTATAAATTGGATTGTTTTGATAGTTGTCGCACATTCTAGTATTGTTTAAAAATTTCAAATGGTTTGAGTAATTAGAATTATCTATATTTTGCAATGTTGTATTATCTTCTGTAACATCAAAACGAATAGAAGTGTAGATAAAGTTCTCTATATCCATTATGATAGCCAAACTTGTATACATAACGTATAAATTTATGTTTAAATATAGGGGAAAAAGGTAAAGAAAAAGAAAAAAAAATCCCACCCACTAGCAGGATATTTCTCAAGCTAACCACGGTCGTGCGAACGAATGAATGGCAAGGATACAGGCCCGTGCGACGGGATTGGTAAAATATAGTCTATTCAAAAAATATTATAGAATTGTTTGTAAAAATTAGTTGAATTTTGAATATAAAATAAAAAACTACTACGGAATTAGTTAGTGACTTTTGATTCAATAGACCCCCAAAGGAATAAAACTAAGAAGATAGATTAGATCGATGGCTCAGATCGACCAATACCTCTTCGTGCGTAGGGGCATGATCGGGATTCAAAAAAATTAGACCGCGCATGTAATGCCCGCCAAAGCCAGTACGGGCCCGAAACACGTCAGTACGCGGGTATTCTTTGCATGCGACATGGAAAAATAAGTGTCTTACTCGGATACAACACTTGGATGTGTCCACTGATGTGGCAACACCACGTACTTGGTTTATGGTGAGGTCTTGTAGGACCGTCGACGGGCTACCCCCGCGCACCCTCCTCTAGTATGAACGGGGCAATCCTACCCTTTGGGACATTTACAACTTTTAGAGTGGGGGTCTATGGAATCACAGCTCTTAATTAGTAAGTTTTTTTATGTAGATATTCAGCAAACAAACAAGCTTGTATATCTAAGATGGTAAGTAATTAAATTCATGCAGACTTATTCAAAATGCAAAATATTATTGTATTTCAGAAGGGGATGAAAAAAATATGCCTACCTACACTATAAGACCATAGTTGGCCCAGGATGCAGGCCCGCGTAGCGCAAAATTTTAATGTGTAGTCCAACAGGCAGATAAATGACAGCAGTATGTGTGAGGTTGAATCATTGAGAGAAGCTCATGCCAATGTCATGAATGCAGGGTATATAAGTTGGTAGAATCATTTCTCGCTGGGCGATGTGGGATTAAACTCCTACCCGCGTCAGTCCTTCCCACTATGGTTTTCCGTTAGGCCCGAAAGAGCCCAATTACTATTTGATGCCTGGGATTAAGATGGTCCGCCCCAATCTACTTGATGCCCGGACGCAGTCGTGACATGGGCGCAGGAGTAGGAGTTGGGCTGGCTTGTTTCCTGCACGCCGAGTCTTGTTTTTTTCTTCTATCCTATTATTTTCTATTTAGAAATTTGAACAAAATAGCTATTTTACAATTTTGAATTTTTTTCAAATAAATTACATATTCTTGACAGGAACCATTGGTATAGCATGTGCAAAAATTTTGGATTCATTTGATGAACATCGAAAAATTGAGAAATTTACGAACAGCCCTTTTGGTCTCACCTAGGCCTCTTTTCCTAGCAATGTGTTTTTTCGACTTTCGTGAAACAACCAGGATTTTTTTACACATGCTAACATACACAAACTAAGACACATGTACAAGGTTTCACACAAATTTGAATGTTTTTGAATTTTTTGTGGCCCGGTCAAATTTAGGCCAAAAATCAAGGTGTCTAGTAGGGATGCCTAGGGGTTAGACCTTTGTGATGTGAGACATGCTCCATGCTGAAACATGGCATCCTCTACCTAGAAGCAATTTTAAAGGTTTCCAAGGTTTCACAAAATTTTGATTTTTTTTTGAATTTTTGGTGGCCCGGTCAAATTTTGAATTTTTGCATGGGCTTTAGACCTCTCTGGGATGGCTAGAAACACCTTCACCAACTTGTGGTTGTGTTACTAAGCAGCTGGCCAACATGATCCTACATACTTAATAGATCTAACTATAAATTTGCTATGCCAAGCCATGACACACACAACTGTGGTAGATGTGGGCCCATGCCAACATTGCATGGGATCTAGACCTCTCTGGGTTAGCTAGAAACACCATCATTAACTTATTGGTTGTGTGAGTCACTACACCTGACCAACATGATCTCGCCCACTTGATAGATCTAGCTATAAGAGTGCTATGCCAGGCCATGACACACACTTGTGGCAAATGTGTGGCCATACCAACATTGCATGGGGTCTAGACCTCTCTAGGCTGGATAGAAACACCTTCACCAACTTGTTGTATGAGTCATCACACCTGACCAACATGACCCTACCTACTTGATAGATCTAACTATACTTTCGCTATGCCAAGCCATGACACACACAATTGTGGTAGATGTGGGCCCATTTCAACATTGCATGGGGTCTAGACACACTTGTGGGCTGGATAGAAACACCTTCACCAACTTGTTGTTGTATGTGTCATCACACCTGACCAACATGATCCTGCCTACTTGCTAGATCTAGCTATAATTTTTCTATGTCAAGCCATGACACACACTAGCTTGTGGCAAATGTGTAGGGGTTCGTAGCATGGAAAACAAAAATTTTCTATCGCATACAAACAAACAAGCCAAGATCTATCTACTAGATTGTAGCAACGAGTCGATGGAATAACTCACCCTCGAAGATTCCAAAGTGTTTAACGAGAGCAGATTCTCGTGGGTGATGTAGTCGTACTCTTTCCGATCTCAAGATCGCGTAGACGATCCTTCCGGCGCCGCGTTCCCGCAGCGCTCCCGCAGTCGGTCACACGTTCGGTACTCGACGAAGACCTTCCTCTCCCTTGTTCCAGCAGGCAGCGGAGGTTGTAGCACTCTCCTCGCGATTCCGGCAGCACAACGGCGTGGTACCGGAGGTAGAGGGGAAATCCCGCAGGGCTTCGCCTTAAGCCGGTGCGAGTATGGTGGAGCTTATGAGAGAGGCTATTAGTGGTCTAGTAATTAGACACACCAATTAGAGGGCTCTAAACCAATTAGAAGGCTCTAAACCGAATAGCTCTAAACCGGGGTCTAGATCTAGGGTTTAGTTTAGAGGATAGGAAACTTGTGTGTCTCTAGGAGGAGCCCTGCCCCTCCTTTTATGGGAGGGGGGTCTTGGCGCGCCAGGGGAGGGAGGGAGTCCCTCCCCAACTCGGCCTTGGGCTGGGCGCCGGCCTGGAGGAGTCCAACTCCTCCTCCAGGTTGGTTCCAACTCCTCTTGCTTGTTTCCCACAGTTTCTTGTTTTGGCAGTTTGACTTTCAAACTGGACATTTGACTTTTCTGTTTTAGGATTCAATTTAATCCTATATTTGGGACAGCAAGAACACTTAGTACATGATGCAATCATTCCAATATGTAATGACACATTCATGTACCCCTTCCCCCCCGGAGTGCCGGACAATCCGGAACCTTCTAGAATATCCCCGATGAAAACACCGGAATCATTCCCGAACTCCGAAACGGGACTTTCCTTATATGAATCTTATTCTCCGGACCATTCCGGATCACCTCGTGATATCCCGGATCCCATCCGAGACTCCGAACAACATTCGGTCTCTTTCTCATAATACCATAACTACTCAAACAACGTCGAATCCTTAAGTGTGTCTCCCTACGGTTCGTGAATTATGCGGACATGATCGAGACACTTCTCCGAACAATAACCAATAGAGGAATCTGGAAATTCATATGGCTCCCACATATTTCTACGATTACTTTGCGATCGAATGAACCACTTACATACGATACCAATTTCCCTTTGTCTCACGATATGTTACTTATCCGAGGTTATGATCGTCGGTATCTCTGCATACCTAGTTCAACCTCGTTACTGATAAGTACTCTTTTCTCGTTCCCGTGATATGTGATCCCTTGTGACCCAGTCACATGCTTGCAAGCTAATTGGATGACATTCCACCGAGAGGGCCCAGAGTATATCTATCCGTCATATGGATGGACAAATCCCACTCTTGATCCATGTGTTTCAACCAATACTTTCCGAACACTCAATGCCACTTTTATAGCCACCCTGTTACGGTGTGGTGTTTTGATGACATCAAAGCATCCATCCAGTAAAGGTGATATGCATGATCTCATGGTCGAAGGAATTAGGTTACTATGTATCAGAAAGCATATAGCAATTGAACTATTGAAATGACTTGATCTTTATGCTACGCTTATCTATAGGAGTATGTCCATCACACCATTCTCCTAACGATATGATCCTGTTGTTAATAACATCTCTATGTTCATGATCAGGAAACAATGATCATATATTAACCAACAAGCTAGTTTAACAAGAGGCTTTACTAGGGACTCTTATTTTAGTTTACAAATCACACAAGTATTAATGTTTCCGGTTAATACAATTATAGCATGGTATGTAAACATTTATCATAAGTGTGAAGACATGATAATAACCACTTTATTATTGCCTCTTGGGCATATCTCCAACAGTCTCCCACTTGCACTAGAGTCAATAATCTAGTTTCGAACCTTTGTGTATATAACACCTATAGCTTTCCAGTGTTGTATGTACACGATTGCTAGTGGTCAACTGATCTCCGGATCTGACACTTCCAGGTCCGTGTGTAATTGCATGTCTTTGCGTCTGTACGCATCACTCATTCTCTAATGAGATGGCTTTGTATAAATTTGGTCTTTCGGTGTGACCTTTAGTTCTTTGGGTTTAAAACATGTTGACAATATTGTCGTACAATATATCTTCATAGTATTATCCCGCTGTGAACTACACCTAGTTTGATAACAAACTACTTGACACAAATGCCCTCTTTTGCTGCTATAATAGCAGTCATATACTTAGCCTTTTGTTGTAGTATCTGTCACAATGTCTTAACTTTGGAACTTATCCAAATCCATTATGGAACTCACTTTCCATTATATTGTGCCACCCTTAATTTAGATTGAGATAAACTTAATTTGTACTTTGTGACAAGACTAGTATCAATGTAGTACTTTTACAATGAACTAACCATCTATTTGTCACTTCTACAAATAATATACTCTTAGTTCTTTCAAAAAATCATAAGAATATCCTTACTATTGTCCAATGATCATCTTACAAATCATTCTGGTATATGCTCACAACATTTAGAGCATAGGACATATCTGGATTTGTACATATCACAGTATGATTGATATAAATACTCTTTGTGATTTCATACATCAAGTATCAATCTATACTTGAATCTTTGTTTCACTTACCAAGTGCCAATACACTTGAATATATCATCAACATTGAACTCTTTCAATCCTTTCTGTGCAACAAGAACCTTTCTTGTAGTTTCTATATTGAATTCATTCAATATCTCGTCTATGTACTTCTGGCACAACCATATTAGCGTCTAATGATGCCAAATATTTGGGTTTTGCCTAAGTCTTTCATCGGGATGAAATTCTTAATATGTGTTAATAAAAGATACATTATTTCCAATCAACAATATGTCTTCCACATAATGTATTAGAAACATGTCTTAGCGCTCCCACTTAATTTCTTGCAAATGCAAGCATCTCCATCGTCTCTGATGAACTTTTAAACTCCTTTAACAGTTTCATCACAGTGAAGATTCCAACTCCGCGATGCTCACTTTAACCATTGAAGTTTGCATATACTTTTAGCATCCTTTTGAATTAACAAAACCCTATGGACCGTGTTATGCACCTGTCCTAGGTAATGATTCTATTAGAAGAATTTGTTTTGTTTATTCAACTACCATATAACAAATTATATGTAGTGGTTGCTACATTAATCCATCTAGACTAAATATCACTATGACAGATCAAATCTTGTCATAGTCAAGCTTTGAACATTGTTGTGAACTCTTTCTCAACATGTCGACTATTTCATAGATGTAAAACATCCATGTCTATTTCTATATAGATCCAGACACAACTGTAAGGTCTTACACCTTTCTCGAGGGTCCTTCAAGTTCAAAACTTGATTTCTCGTGTATGGAACTATCACGGATTTTATGGCTTCAAGCCATTTGACGGAGTCAGGGCCCATCATCGCTTCTTTGCATGTAGTCGGTTCATTATTCTCAAATAATGATTCAACCCTCAAATCTTGGTTTTTGATTGTTTACCCAATCTACTTGTTTCAATAGGAACTTAGATCTCCGTGACCACAACCTTTGAGGCACGTGAGCCATGAGCATTGTTGCCGCCTCCGGAACATTTTTCGGTGCTGCGCAACTCTGCACATACAGCTAAGGTTCTTTTAACCTTATCAAAGTTCTAATGTCCTCCCACTTAACTTTTCACGAAAAATTTCTTCTCAAAGAAACTTGACGTTCTAAGCAACAAACACTTTTGTCTCCGGTGTTTTATGGAGGAATACTTAACAGTAATACAAAGACAGGTTTATCCGACTTTGGTTGCAAACATCTTTCTTATGCATAGCATACCAATGTTTAAGAAAGGACTACTTGGGTTTTATCCCAAACCATAACTTTATATGGTGTCATTTCAACGGATTATGATGAAGCTCTTTTCAGTGGAAAAACGGTAATCTCTAAAGCTTTTAATCTTTAAAATACAATGGCAGTTTTATGAATTATACCTTTGATCTTACCATGTCAAACAAGGTTTAATTACATATCTCGAACGCTCCATACTCTTATGGTGTTTCGGGAAATGCAAATCCACGGAACGATTCCTTAAATCTTAGGTATTATGCTAAACTTGTAACTCAAATATCTTCCTTTATGATCTTTATCATAAACTGTTTATATTCTTGTTACAATGATTTTGCACTTCATCTTGAAAGTCTTTGAACTCTTCAAATATTTCACACTTCATCCTTATTAAGTAAATATTCATATATTCACTCAAATTTTCGGAGAAAGCATATGAAGTTGAAATCCATCGCTCTTGACTACACATAACGGACTTCGTACAACAATATGTACAAGTTCCAATAAGCTAGTCATTCGTTCCCTTTTGGCCTATGAACGAAGTTTTAATTATCTCTAAGAAAGTTTCACAAGCGTCATTTGATCAAAAATCAGAAGACTCCAAAATTCCATCAACATGGAGTTTCTTCATGTTTTCTTTCAAATATAATTTAAACGGCGATGTCACTTCCTAAGTGATCTTTCAATCAATTTGTCTTTCGACATTTTTAGCACTAGTTTTATGGATGTGATGTCTCCAACGAGATTTGCGAATCATCCATCTTTTATGGATTACGGCAATTATTTGAACAATCCTTTTGTTCTCATAATACCTGATAAAACAAATCTTTGAAGGCAAGCTTTGATGTTTAACAAGCAACACAATAACCCTTTATTTTGTTCTCGATGAACATCATCACATATTCTTTTGCTAGTTACTTAGGCCATTGTAGTTCATGAATTGTGTTGTTTCGTATGACGATTCACACCAACAAATTCAGTATCAAATACTTAAGAACCACATTGTTTAACAAGCAAAGAATATAGCCATAACATGTATATCATCTATATACTTAAACTGAACGATTCTAGTCTTTTCTTTTCTGCCATATATTTATGAGATTTTCTTTCAGTATTTCCTTTTCTGTTTGAAAGAATCTATTAACATCAATAGTGGAGTCATACATATGACATATAGTCCAAAGCGTGTATAATTAAATACCAATGTCTTTGGACTTGCACTTTGAAGTAGATCACCATCATCAAATATTTGGTGTTCTTTCAAATTCCTTTCTTTAGTAATCTCTTGGTGTAGTAAACATTTCACCTACATCAAATATTCACCCTTATCATGGAATCGTCCATGATCAAGCTACTTTTAGCTTATAACGATGAATTATGAGTATAATGTTGCTATCCAAAACCTTTTGGAGGATTAGGACAACAAGTGTCTCCAACCTTTTTGCAAATTCTCATCAAATATGAGAACATGAATTTTGCCATATTATACTCTATCATGTTGCAACCAAAACTTCGTTTCAGATATCACAATATCTTCCACACATCATGGTTTCTGAAACAACTCTTTCAGATCCTAGATAACCTTGATATTAAGGGAATCCTTTGAATATCAAGAATCATGGATACAAACATGATACTTATATACTAACACTTGGAATTGTTACTCTTGATTTAATACTAATTATTAAACTTCATGGAGTAACCGGAACTTACTGAAAGTTTGCAATAGGACTTTTAAACTTTAGATTAACACTTAAAACAATACGATACCAGTTCGTAAAGTATCTAACCAGAATTCTATAGTTCTATCATCTCAATTATAACTAAGCGCAAGGTGGTAAACGGATGCCAATGACTACAACAACTATGCAAATTCACTTTGATTTAGTTTATGATAAATTGAGTTCTAATTAATAATTAAATTAATCTAGGTGAACTCCCACTCAAAACAATATCCCTCACATTGTTTTAGTGATCACACGAACCAAATCCACCACATCAAAACCGATCATCACGTGAGTTGATGTAGCTTCAATGGCGAACAATCAACATGTTCATCATATCTACTATATGACTCATGCTTTACCTTTCGGTGATCCGTGTTCCTGAGGCCATGTCTGTACATGCTAGGCTCGTCAAGATCAAACCTTAGTTACCGCATAAGCAAATCTGTCTTGCTTACGTTGTATTCACCCGCGGAATCAAAGACACCCGATCATCACGTGGTGCTTTGAAGCAGCAAGCTTTGGCAACGGTGCATACTAAGGGTGAACACTTAAGAACTTGAAATTGTGTGCTTGAGGGATCATCTTATAATGCTACCGTCGTCTACTAAGCAATACAAGATGCATAAAGGATTAACATCACATGCAATTCATAATATGTGATATGATATGGCCTTTCTTCTTTGTGCTTCCGATCTTCATCTTCTAGCACGAACATGATCTCCATCATCACCGACATTGCATCAAGGTCAATGACGCTTCTCCATGGTTGTCGTCCACCAGCTTCAACTATTACAACTACTTTGAATAGACACGCGGGTCTTAACAGAAATTTAAAGACAACCATATGGCTCCTGCCGGTTGCTGACTTACAATAAGGAACATTGCATACATCATATATAATCACAATCATGGCCATATCACATCACTGCACACCCCTGCAAAACAAAGTTAGACGCTTCTACTTTCTTTGCATATTTTACGTGGTTTGGGGCTTTCCATAAGTGTCGTTCTAACTTACGAACAAGAACCACAACATTGATACTAGCATTGTTGATTACCCGTTGTAAATTGGATCTTAACTATGCTAGGAGAAACAGGCACCCGCAAAGCCACTTATGCAATACAAGTTGCATGTCAAACGTGGAGCAAGTCTCATGAACGATGTCATGTAAGGTTAGCCCGGGCCGCTTCATCCCAACATACCGCAAGATGCAAAGTACACAAAAAGCAATCTACAATAAAAGCATCAACGCCCACAATGACCATTGTGTTCTACTCGTGCAACAGATCTACATATAGACACGGCTCTGATACCACTGTAGGGGTTCGTAGCATGGAAAACAAAAATTTTCTATCGCATACAAACAAACAAGCCAAGATCTATCTACTAGATTGTAGCAACGAGTCGATGGAATAACTCACCCTCGAAGATTCCAAAGTGTTTAACGAGAGCAGATTCTCGTGGGTGATGTAGTCGTACTCTTTCCGATCTCAAGATCGCGTAGACGATCCTTCCGGCGCCGCGTTCCCGCAGCGCTCCCGCAGTCGGTCACACGTTCGGTACTCGACGAAGACCTTCCTCTCCCTTGTTCCAGCAGGCAGCGGAGGTTGTAGCACTCTCCTCGCGATTCCGGCAGCACAACGGCGTGGTACCGGAGGTAGAGGGGAAATCCCGCAGGGCTTCGCCTTAAGCCGGTGCGAGTATGGTGGAGCTTATGAGAGAGGCTATTAGTGGTCTAGTAATTAGACACACCAATTAGAGGGCTCTAAACCAATTAGAAGGCTCTAAACCGAATAGCTCTAAACCGGGGTCTAGATCTAGGGTTTAGTTTAGAGGATAGGAAACTTGTGTGTCTCTAGGAGGAGCCCTGCCCCTCCTTTTATGGGAGGGGGGTCTTGGCGCGCCAGGGGAGGGAGGGAGTCCCTCCCCAACTCGGCCTTGGGCTGGGCGCCGGCCTGGAGGAGTCCAACTCCTCCTCCAGGTTGGTTCCAACTCCTCTTGCTTGTTTCCCACAGTTTCTTGTTTTGGCAGTTTGACTTTCAAACTGGACATTTGACTTTTCTGTTTTAGGATTCAATTTAATCCTATATTTGGGACAGCAAGAACACTTAGTACATGATGCAATCATTCCAATATGTAATGACACATTCATGTACCCCTTCCCCCCCGGAGTGCCGGACAATCCGGAACCTTCTAGAATATCCCCGATGAAAACACCGGAATCATTCCCGAACTCCAAAACGGGACTTTCCTTATATGAATCTTATTCTCCGGACCATTCCGGATCACCTCGTGATATCCCGGATCCCATCCGAGACTCCGAACAACATTCGGTCTCTTTCTCATAATACCATAACTACTCAAACAACGTCGAATCCTTAAGTGTGTCTCCCTACGGTTCGTGAATTATGCGGACATGATCGAGACACTTCTCCGAACAATAACCAATAGAGGAATCTGGAAATTCATATGGCTCCCACATATTTCTACGATTACTTTGCGATCGAATGAACCACTTACATACGATACCAATTTCCCTTTGTCTCACGATATGTTACTTATCCGAGGTTATGATCGTCGGTATCTCTGCATACCTAGTTCAACCTCGTTACTGATAAGTACTCTTTTCTCGTTCCCGTGATATGTGATCCCTTGTGACCCAGTCACATGCTTGCAAGCTAATTGGATGACATTCCACCGAGAGGGCCCAGAGTATATCTATCCGTCATATGGATGGACAAATCCCACTCTTGATCCATGTGTTTCAACCAATACTTTCCGAACACTCAATGCCACTTTTATAGCCACCCTGTTACGGTGTGGTGTTTTGATGACATCAAAGCATCCATCCAGTAAAGGTGATATGCATGATCTCATGGTCGAAGGAATTAGGTTACTATGTATCAGAAAGCATATAGCAATTGAACTATTGAAATGACTTGATCTTTATGCTACGCTTATCTATAGGAGTATGTCCATCACACCATTCTCCTAACGATATGATCCTGTTGTTAATAACATCTCTATGTTCATGATCAGGAAACAATGATCATATATTAACCAACAAGCTAGTTTAACAAGAGGCTTTACTAGGGACTCTTATTTTAGTTTACAAATCACACAAGTATTAATGTTTCCGGTTAATACAATTATAGCATGGTATGTAAACATTTATCATAAGTGTGAAGACATGATAATAACCACTTTATTATTGCCTCTTGGGCATATCTCCAACAAAATGTGGGACCATGCCAACATTGCATGGGATCTAGACCTCTCTAGGTTGGCTACAAACACCATCATAAACTTAGTGGCTGTGTGAGTCACTACACCTGACCAACATGATCCCACCCACTTGATAAATCTAGCTATAAGAGTGTTATGCCAAGCCATGACACACACTAGCTTGTGGAAGATGTGGGCCCATGCCAACATTGCATGGTATCTAGACCTCTTTGGGTTGGCTAGAAACACCATCATCAACTTAGTGGTTGTGTGATTCACTACACTTGGCCAACATGATCCTACCTACTTGCTATTTCTAGCTATATTTTTTCTATGCCAAGCCATGACACACACTAGCTTGTGGCAAATGTGGGGCCATGCCAACACTGCATGGGGTCTAGACCTCTCTGGGCTAGCTAGAACCACCATCATCAACTTAGTGGTTGTGTGAGTCACTACACCTGGCAACATGATCCCACCCACTTGATAGATCTAGTTATAAGAGTGTTATGCCAAGGCATGACACACACTAGCTTGTGGAAAATGTGGGGCCATGCCAACATTGCATGCATGGGGTCTAGACATCTCTCTGGGCTGGATAGAAACACCTTCACCAACTTGTTGTTGTATGTGTCATCACACCTGGCCAACATGATCCTACATACTTGCTAGATCTAGCTATAATTTTGAGGCCGCCAAGCCATGACAAACACTAGCCTGTGGCATATGTGGGGCCATGCCAAAATTGCATGGGGTCTAGACCTCTCTGGGCTGGCTAGAACCACCGTCATCAACTTAGTGGTTGTGTGGGTCACTACACCTGGCCAACATGATCCCACC
The DNA here is from genome assembly GCA_916181665.1 of Avena sativa. Lineage (NCBI taxonomy): Eukaryota > Viridiplantae > Streptophyta > Magnoliopsida > Poales > Poaceae > Avena > Avena sativa. Next base: position 267,131,736 of record OV702294.1, on the reverse strand, counting down.
CACTTGATATATCTAGCTATAAGAGTGCAATGATATAGTTACATCTAACAACTAGTTGGGATCACACGTTGACCAAGCATTGACCCATTCAACCAGAAGGTGATCAAGGTGTTTCTAACTAACTCAGATATATATAGGTCTATAATGTCACCCTAGACTAGGAAGTTTGAGCAGCACAAAATACTTGTCTCTATTCGTTCTCTCACAATCACACTCGCTCTGAATTTGCTAGTGAAGCCTTTCTCTGGAACGAGGAGCGTGTGCCGTGGCGAAACCTGTGCTTGATGTCGATCACCAAGGCCTCTCCTGTTCTACTCACCATCGACGGTTTGCACACCACACCTTCACGTCGGCCACCGAGGACCAATCTGTAGCGGCGAGCGGAGAGCGGGTGCAAGCTCCGAGTACTGCGCACGGACCGCGTCGGCGAGTTCACGTGTCGGCCACGTTCGATGTGCACAGTGCGCCGACACCGGCGTCAAGCGCCACCTCACGGCGCCGTAATCACCACAGTAGAACGGGGTGATCGCGCGGGACAACCAGACGGTCGTAGTGGCGGCCAGAAGCATGCTGAAGGCGAAGGGCATGCCAAATTACTTCTGGAGCGAGACCGTGCTTACAGCGGTCTATGTGTTGAACCTAAACCGGGTGTTCACGCGCAGCGTCACCGGCATGACGCCATATGAGGCTTGGTATCTGCGGACCTTTGGCTACGACGCGCACATACGTGAAGAGCGTGTGTCCTCACCTGAAGAAGCTGGACGATCGGAGCACGCAAATGGTCTTCATCGGCTACGAGAGCGGCACCAAGGGCTACCATGTCTATGATCCTGTCGCCAAGCGTTGGCACGCACACGGAACGTAGTCTTTGACGAGGACGCAAGCTTGGACTGGAGCACGCACGAGGACAACCCTGTGAGCACGGCATTTACGGTGGACTACTACGTGCACTCGAATCGACTCCACTGCGTACCGCTACACCTGAGGTGGCAGGTCAGGACTCGCCGGCATCAGCTCTCCATCGACACCAGCTCCCGCAGAGCACACGTCGCCGGCAGCATCATCCTCGCGCACCGAGCTAGCCTCTCCGACACCCGAAGCTGAAGCCGCGCCGCCATCACATCTGCCTCGCCGCGAGGCGCACCCGATGACCACGCGCACCATGGACGGCATCGTGCAGCCGAACACCTGCCTCGCCTCGTCACCAAAAGGGATATGTGAAGCAGCAAGGCATCAACGTCGCGGACGCCTTTGCGCATGTTGCACGGCTAGACTCCGTGCGGCTCCTGCTGGCGCTCGCCGCGCACCGCGGATGGGATGTGCACCATATGGACATCAAGTCTGCTGGCCAGGGGCGCTAGGTGATGCGCCTGCACAAGACACTCTATGGACTCCGTCAGGCACCTAGAGGCTAGATCCTGGAACGCGAAGTTGGACGCCATGCTCGACGCGCTCGGCTTCAGTTTAGGTGTTAGTATTTCAGAGTTTCAGTTTCGTCAGGTTAGCACTTAGCCGTTTTAGTTGGTTGATTTAGTCACAGGTCTAGCTCCGGTTCTGTTGTTACAAACTGGAGCGAGTCGCGCGGATGATGATCCGTTCGTGGAATGGCACGAACACAAGGATCATGGCCATGTTTTCCCACTGTAAGAAAGAATAAAAGGAGAGAAAGTTAGCCAGAAATATGGAATATGCATCATGCCATGGGTCTAGAGCCCAATGCAATGTTTGGATATATGAGGCACAAGTGTGCATTATGCCATGGGCATACCACTTTTATACTTAGAATCAATGTCATGATTTGGCATAGTAGTTGTATAGTTTGATGTAATAACTGGGTGGGATCACGTTGACCAAGTGCTGACTCATACAACCACAAAGATGATGAAGGTGTTCATAGACAACTCCCATAGGTCAAGAACTCATGCAATGTTGGCATGAGGCTATACGTGCTACAAGTGTGCATCATCCAAAGTCATAGCACACTTGTGGCAGATCTAGACCTATCACACTTGTGGCACACGTGTGGTACAATGCTAGCATCATTAGGCTAGATACAATGCTAGCATCATTAGGCACGTGGTGATACACCCTTGTGCCAAATTTGAGTCCATTTAGCTAGCATCAATACATCAAAACATGGCTTATGAATTTGTAATTTAAACAATATGAATATTTCACTATTCTTAGTTAGGATTTAGGGAGGGGTAATGTATGCATCATTCAGGTATAACACTAGTACTTTTAATGTAATATTAAGTCATAAAAATGAAATAAGACTTAACTTATAAATTACAGTACTATTCTATCATCACATAAGCACTAAGTTGATGAAGGACTTTCTAGCCAACCTATAGAGATCTATAGCCTTGGCTAGAAACTCCTTCGAAGGACTTTGAATTCATCAACTTAGTGATTACTAAGTTGTCTAGAAACACTTTGTGGCAATTGTGGACACATGCCAACATTGCATGGTCTGCATGTTGATTTCACAGACGATTAATAAAGAGCTTGAGGCCAGCCGAGTTACCACGGAACCAAAACACAAAGATGTCACCAGCTCTCATATCAAACTTGTTCACAACCTCCATCCACTTTGATGTTATCATGGCACCACATTTCAGTTTGCCTCTAGTGTTTGACTTGGTCATCACCATTTTAACTTTTGCAACTTCCATATTGTTCCAAAATACTTGAATGTTTGCTGGTAGTTCAATATATTGAACAATATGCTCCATGGTGAAGCTCCTCGAAAAGTACTGCATATAGATTACACCAATATATACATACAAATGTCAGTACCTAATAGTAGTAATGTAACATTTTGAAAAATTGTTACTAGTTCAAAAGTTTTACCATTTTTGCTTTTCCTTTCAAGGTATTTGATTTATTTATGGTGCATACATAAAATGGTCTTTTTGGGAGGTTCTTATCACCTCCATACTTCAGTACATTAATTTCGGCATCATCCATCGATACATGGTTGCTATAATGGCAGAAACATTCAAATTCTTTCTCAAACTTTATTTCGGGACCTGCATGTAACAAATACATACATAAGCAGCAATATTATAACTGCATTGATTTTTTTTATTTTACATTACATACCTCTTATATGGAGAGGTTTATGCAACTTAAGAGCGACACGAACATGACAAGTGCGAGCATACTCCTCGACCTAACCAGGAAGTGCCATGTACACAAACTTTTTATAATAAAGAAATCTTTATTCTACCACCTCTTATTTTAGATACTTGAACACGGTTTGCATGGTTCATAAACACGCATGATATTCCAAAGCACCGAGTAGTGTCCATTAGATAATAATCCATCTGTTTTAAAATATAAGATGTTTTAGTTTTGTAAAGCAAATGTATCTAGACTTCTTTTAGTATGTAGGTTCACTCAAGTTTGAAGTGAATCTACACACTAAATTAAATCTAGATACATTTTGTTCACAAAACTAAAACATCTTATATTTTGAAACAGAGGAAGTACAATTTTCTTAATAGTACATATAGATCTGACACGACATGCTTTCAATGCTAACATATAATAGAGTGTTATTGTACTAGTTCACATGTAGATCTGATCTACACAATTATGATCATCATGCATTTTTAAAATTTGATTGTATTTCCTCTAGATCTGACGAAATTTCTGTACATCGCTCGTTCTATATTTTCATATAGGAGTTGGCGAAAACATACCTGATCCTTGAATCTCTGATCCATGAACCTGTGTCGTCGCAGGCGTTGAATACTAGAGGCGGTCCTCGATGGAATTTTTGAGGTTGTTGTCGTGTGGAGGCGCTCGTGTGAGGAGGGATAGGAGGCGAGTCGTGGGCGGAGGTGACCGTGGAGTGACTAAATAGTAATACCTAACGCGTCTACGTCGTCATACCCGCGCGCGTCTGCTGGGCGCGGTGGGTTGGCCCAAATAAGAAAGCAGCCGCTGTAGCGATAACACGGGCACAGGAACACGAGCTGGGCTGGGCTAAGTCTGCGTATTTTAGAATGTGTAAAAAATATTGAGGTTATTTCGTGAAGGAAAGAGGGTCAGGTGAGACAAAACAGGCTATTTGTAGATTTGTAATTTTTTGGAAAAAGAGGTTCAGGTGAGAAAAAACAGGCTTGTTTGTAAATCAAAAACTATATGAAAAGGAAAGAAGAGCAAAATAAGGCACAATAGCGCAGCACAACTAGCCAGCCCAATTTGGCAAAAAATCAAAGAACCCTCCCTCTCCCTCTCCCCTTCCCTCCTTTCTTCCTTTGTATATCTCTGCCAGGCTCACCTCATTCATTCCTTTTTGCCCAATTTGGTAGCAAATCTATACCAGCATATATTTCTCAATTGCTTAACTATTTCCCTTGAACCTTTCTGAAATAGGAAATCCCACCACACACCAGCATGTACAAAAACAAATGTAGATAGTAAGCATCTAGAATGTAGAAACATAACAAGCAACTAATTAAGCAAGGTTTAACACAAACTAATTAAGCAACTAATTAAGCATCTAAAATGTAGAAACATAACAGGTAACTAATTAAGAAAGGTTCAACACAAACTTGATAAGGCAGATGTTCAACACAAACGCTGCTAAGCAGCCAACATAAACACAGTTCAAACAAAAAGCATGCTGCTTAAACCAGCAGCAGCAGCACACACAAACAGGCACATCAGTACATCACTGCCCCCTCGCCGCCTCCTCCCGGTCTCGCTTCCTCTGCTTCCTGCTGCCCATACCCGGAACCTTCGGTGGCTTGGGCTTGGGAGCAGGCACACGACCGAGCTCGATAGCTCGGTTCAGGTTTGTTCCTGAGGAAGATGCCATAGGCCATGTGATTGGCCATGAAGCCATGGACATTGACAGTTTCCTCAACTTTGACACGACCAGATCCACAGCCTTCAGCATGCTGCAGGATGCTTTGGAAGTCCATCTTTATGCTCCTTTTGCAGAAGGGGCAGCTGTTCATGCCATCAGTCCAGGGTTCACTCAAGAACCGGTCGAACATCCCCGCATTAAGCTTGTTGAGAGTGGCACTGGTCTTCCTTTGACACGAGTCGACATCGCTGTCAACATCATCAGTAGCCTACTAAAATATGAAAAATACACATGTGAAGAAAATATGTAGAAACTGCATCTAAAATTGAATGCTTAAGAAAGGAAGGAATAGAGCCTACAGCGCTGGAGAAGGGGAAGGGGCCACTTATTCCTGCTGACGATGATCGCGCAAAGGTCATGCCTCCTCCGCCTAACCCAGTGCGGCAGCCGTAGAAACTCGGCACCGGCAGCTTGACGAGAAGCGCCAGCAGCTGCTGGAGGAAGCGCAGGCCATCGCGGAGCAAGGATCTAAGCTAGATCAAGATCTGGTCAACGCGCAGAAGTCCATAGAGAAAGCTAGAGCAATGGAGGCCGAGTACAAGACTTTGCTGCAGCAGAAGAAGGCCAAGAAAGCTCCAGCTTGCGTCATCAACGATCCTGGTGTACGGCGCAACCTAGGATGGGCTCCCTCGAAGCCAGCACAAGCCAAGCCTTACATTGACAGTGAAGGCAAGCAGGTGATGCCCACCCCACTCCTTAACCTCGCCGTCGCCAAGACCCTTCTGGAGAAGGATAGATCGCCTGAGGCAGTGGAACAGGTCTATGACCTAGTGGCCAAGGCGGTGAAGCAGCAGGAAAAGGCCACCTCTCAGATGCTGGAGTCCGACCTAGCGCTTTGCCATTCTAGCCACTATAAGCCGCCAAGGGACAGATCTCCTCTTGATGTCGGGTCCCAGACGGGTTCATCAGAACAAAGACGGAGGGATGCGCGCAATAGGAAGGATTCCATCCCCATATCCTCCGACCACGGAGAAAAGGCCCGACCTTGTCGCCCATCGCCACCACCCCGGTCCCCCCGACATCGCGAAGATTACAAGGCTCACCATCGTACGGATATGCCCCCACCAAAGCAGTGTGGCATCGTTATCCGCAACAACGCGGAGCAGACCTGTCATGACGGAGAGCGCAACCAAGGACACAGGAGGAGGTCACACCATGACCCTCCGCGTCCGACAAGCAACCGTGACAGGCGTGAGGCGTCGCAGGGTAACAGCAAGAAGGCTTACCCACCGCCACCTCTGCCTCCGTCACCACCAAGCAGTCACCATGGTGGAGGAGGCTCGCGTCGTTCACGCAGCCCATCCCCCATTGACAAGAAGAAGAACCCGGAGCCGTACGATGCATGTTCGCGGATCGATAAGATCCACGAGGCCCAGGAAGGACCATACCTGGGACCGCGTTGCTTTGGACCTACAATATGGTCCACAACTTACCCCAAAGGTTTCCGGATTGACAAGACCATCAATCCCTATGACGGCATAGCCAAGCCAGCCACAGGGTTGCAGGACTACGACAATGCGGTGGAGATTGCCGGAGGCAACCCCAACATCGCCATCAAGTACCTCCCATTAATGTTGGCGGGCACAGCCCGTCAATGGATCGACGACTTACCGGAGAAATCTATCTACAACTGGTTGGATATGCAAGAAGCGTTCACCAAGAACTTTGAGGGTACATACAAGCGTCCCTGCACTGTGGGCGATCTACAGCAGTGCGTGCAAGAGAAAGACGAGACATCTCATGCCTACCTCTCCCGCTGGCTGGACATGAAGAATTCTTGCACAGGAGTGCACGATCAGACCGCCATGGCCGCCTCCATCGATGGGTTGGAAAGGGGCACGTTGCTCCAACATAAGCTAAAGCGCTTGTAGGACAATCACCATCTTGACTTGAACCAGATGATTTAGTTGGCTAGTGAGTTCGCAGCTGCCGACGACGACGCTCGCGGCTCCTTGCCGGCAACGGCCGTCCCAACTCAAGCTCGGAGGAACAGCAGTACAAAGCGGAAAACCACTCTAGAAGAAAAGCAATCTACCGACATGGTCTCTATGACTTTTGTAGGACGAGGTGATGGCGGACAACGTGGCCGAGGAAGGGGAGCTAGTCGTGGGCAGCAACGAGGAAGTGAAACCACCTCGGCGCCGCTCCGCGTTCCCCAAACCTACAAGTAGTACCGCGATATGTCGTGCCTCGTACACCTCGACGTCAACGGCAAAGCCACCCATACCAATCGACACTGCAAGTTCGTCAACAACCTCAAGGAAGACCCGGAGTCCGGCTACAAGCGAAGTCGGAAGAACAGACCGCGAGGCAAGGGCAAGGGGAAGAAGAAGGAGGAGGAGTCCAAGGATTCAAGTGACATGGACGAAGACGTTGACCCCAAGCACGCCGCCAAGAGCGACGACAAGGGCAAGAACCCCTTCGCGAAGAAGGCTCCAGTATACCACACTTTCCTTGGCACCCCCACCATCTGACAACAAAATAACTCTTTGAGGATCCTGATGGCTACTCTCCCCCTAGTTCCCCAGTAGTTGTGCTGGTCGGAGGTTCCAATCACTTGGGACAGGACGGACCACCCAGACGTTATACCTACGGAGAACCAGTACGCCATGGTCATCAACCCCTTGATTGACGGCGTGGAGTTCACCAAGTGTATGGTGGATAGTGGAAGCAGCATCAACATCATGTACCTGGATACACTGCAGAAGATGAACTTGACGGAGGCAAACCTAAGGCAGACCAACACCATCTTCCATGGCGTAGTTCCTGGTCGGGAGGCTCGGTCCCTTGGGTGCATTACACTTCAGGTTGCCTTTGGCAATGTTAACAATTACCGCCAAGAGCGCATGACCTTTGAGGTGGTCCCCTTCAAGAGCGTGTACCACGTCATATTTGGCCGCGACATATTCCACACGTTCATGGACAAGCCATGCTTCGTCTACAACAAACTCAAGATACCTGGACCAAAATATGTCATCACCGTATCCGGAAGCTTTACCAAGGCAAGGGACTGCGAGATCAATGAAGCGGCCTTTGCAGAAGCTGTCCTCTACAGCGAAGAATTCAAAGGGATCCAGAGCAAGGTCGATGACTCAGAGATGCCCACGTCGAAGAAGCAGATCTCCGACTCTGCTCCTGTGTTCAAGGCCGCCATCGAGACCAAGCCGGTGGAACTTGTGGTAGGCGATGCCTCCAAGGTCACCGCCATTGGGACGAACCTGGATCCCAAATAGGAAAGCGCGCTCGTCGAGTTCCTCCGTGAGAATAGGGACATCTTTGCCTGGAAACCTGCCGACATGAAAGGTGTACCTAGGGAACTTGCCGAGCACATCTTAAACATTGATCCAAAATGCAAACCAGTGAAACAACCTTTACGACGCTTTGGAGATGAGAAGAGACGTGCCATTGGCAAAGAGATAGCTAGGTTACTTAAGGCTAGATTTATCTGAGAAGTCCTTCACACCCGATGGGTGGCCAATCCTGTACTTGTACCCAAAAAGGGAACCAATGAATTAAGAATGTGCGTTGATTACACCGGCTTGAACAAAGCATGTCCCAAAGATCCATTTGCTTTGCCTCGCATTGACCAAGTCATTGACTCGACGGCTGGCTCGAAGCTTTTGTGTTTTCTCGATGCATACTCAGGATACCACCAGATCAAGATGAGGAAGTCAGACTAATTGGCCACTTCGTTCACTACCCCATACGGCACGTTTTGCTATGTTACGATGCCCTTTGGGCTGAAAAACGCAGGTGCTACGTACCAGCGAACAATGCAACATTGCCTCCACGACCAAATTGGTCGGAACGTCCACGCCTATGTGTACGATATCGTGGTGATGTCTAAAAAGTCAAACAACTTAATCTCCGACTTAAAAGAAACCTTTGATAATCTCCGGAAATACAACATGATGCTTAACCCTAAGAAGTGCGACTTCGGGGTTCCAGCCGGCAAATTGTTGGGTTTCATCGTTTGCCAACGCGGAATCGAGGTCAACCCGGAGAAAATCAAGGCCATCTTAAACATAACCCGTCCGACATGCCTAAAGGACATTCAACGACTAACATGTTGTGTTGCAGCAGTTAGTCGGTTCATCAGCCGACTTGGAGAGAAGGCTCTGTTGTTGTACAAGTTGCTGAAGAAGGCGGACAAATTCACGTGGACAAACGAAGCAGATGCATCATTGAAGTAGCTCAAGGAGATTCTTTCCTCGGTGCCCATCCTTGTAGCGCCCGAGCCTGGAGAGTCGCTGTTAATCTACATGGCGGCAACCAACCGGGTAATCAGTATCGTCGTCGTAGTAGAGCAGAAGGAACCAGGCTATGAGCACGGAGTTCAACGAACAGTTTACTATGTGAGCGAGGTCTTGACGGAGTCCAAGCAGTGTTACCCGCACTACCAGAAGATATCTTATGGAGTATTCCTTTCTTCTCGGAAGATAAGGCATTACTTTCAGGAGCACCCAATCACAGTGGTGAGCAAGACTCCACTGTCCGACATAATCAACAACAGCGATGCTACAGGAAGGGTCGCGAAGTGGGGCATTGAACTTGCCTCATTCAAGATCACTTACAAGAGACGCAACGCTATCAAGTCACAAGCCTTGGCGGATTTTGTTGCAGATTGGACGGAAATGCCAGATGCTACTCCATTGCCGGAACCAGAGTACTGGGTGATGCACTTTGACGGATCAAAGTTGCTCAATGGCTCGGGGGCTGGTGTGTTGCTACAGTCACCAACAGGAGACAAGCTACACTATGTTCTGCAGATCCACTTCGAGGCTACAAATAACATGGTGGAGTATGAAGCACTCATTCACGGACTTCGTGTAGCCAAGGATATTGGCATCAAGCGCATAGTTTGCTGTGGAGATTCCGACTTGGTTGCCCAGCAGGTGGCTGGTACCTGGAATGCACGGAACCCTATGATGGCGGCATATCGAGACGAAGTGGACGAGATAGCCAAGAGCTTCTTGGGCTATGAAGTCAAGTATGTACCTAGGGAACAAAACGAGGCGGCTGATCTGCTATCTAAGCTTGGATCAGGGCGTAAAAAAAATTCCGCCAGGAGTTTTCCTAGAGCATCTACGCACACCATCCGTGAAGGGAGCCGACATCGACAACCCGGATAGGTTCGACTCTTTCATCCACATGGTGACAAAGGTCCCTCCGGCTTGGACAAAACCGTTCATGGAATATCTCGAACACGGAACTTTGCCCGACGACGAGGTCGAAAGACGGCAAATAGTACGACGAGCAAAGGGTTATACCATAATTAATCGGCAACTCTACAAAACGAGCACTACTTGTGTATACCTAAAGTGTGTTTCCAAGCTAGAAGGTATGGAAATCCTACGCGAAATCCATCTCGGAGACTGCGGGCATCACGCCTCTCCTCAATCGTTGGTCGCGAAAGCCTTCCGGCAAGGATTCTACTGGCTGACCACGAAGGCGGACAACGACAATCTGGTTCAGACATGCATGGGATGCCAGTATTATGCCCGACAACCACATGTTCCTGCTGAAGAATTGCGAACAATACCAATAACTTGGCCGTTTGCAGTCTGGGGGCTAGACATGGTGGGACCGTTACAAACGGCACCTTGTGGGTTTACGCATCTGCTTATAGCAGTTGATAAATTCACTAAATGGATAGAAGCTAAACCCATTAGAAAGCTTGATGGGGCAACTGCCCTTAGGTTTGTCCGGATCTAGTGGTGAGATTTGGTCTCCCACATAGCATTATCAAAGACAACGGCAGTAATTTGTCACTCGGAGAAGTGGAGGCTTATTGTTGGGAAAAAGGCATCCGACTTGACCTTGCATCTGTGGCACACCCACAATCCAACGGTCAAGTTGAGCGAGCCAATGAGTTAATTCTATAGGGAATCAAGCCACGTCTGGAGACACCGCTACATAGAGCAGCTGGAGCCTGGGCGGAAGAATTGCCATCTATGCTGTGGAGTTTACGAACTACACCCAACAGATCCACCGGCTACACCCCTTACTTCATGGTATATGGAGCAGAAGCCATCCTGCCTTCCGACATCCTTCACGATGCACCAAGAGTTGCCGCCTACAATGAAGATGACGCTGAAGAATCCAGACGCCTAGATGTGGACCTTCTCGAGGAGGAGCGCGTTTTGGCATGCCAAAGATCCGCCATCTACCAGTAGAAGCTACGCAGCTACCATAGTCACCGTGTTCGGCATTGCTCGTTTAAAGACGGGGATTTGGTGCTCCGACTTAAGCAGAAGAAGTCCCACAAATTATCCCGCCATGGGAAGGACCGTTCATCATAAGCAAGGCGCTACTCAATGGATCTTACTACCTTGTTGACAATCGTGAACTGAAGGATAGACCCAACGAGGATCATAAGCGTAAGCGACGTGACCCGGATGATGACTACTCGGAGCTTGATCGGCCATGGAACATAGCACAGCTACGTCCTTTTTACACTTAGCATTTTTATCTAATTGTGTACCTCTTATATGATCAATGAAATAAAGCTCTCTGGTTCACTCATATTTCTGAGTCTTTTACCTCCTTTAGTGTTCATTTTTGGATCATGTAAAACCTTTATGCACAAGCTTTGCGATTGCACTTGTAAAAATTCCGCCTACGGGCGTTAGCTTAACTTTTCTGGTCTACACTTTCTTTGTCATTTTTATGTGGATTCTGGAGTAGTGACTTTCGGCACTTATTGTCGGCGATTTTGTGCTCAGGTTATTGACGGTGCCATTGGGCATCATCACCTAAGCGCATGGTTCCTACAACGAGTCTTCCGACTCACGAAAAGTCAAGCATAAGAACCAAAGTAATGGATAAGCCAGCACTTGCTTAAAACAATATATACATGTTGGAAACTAGTTCTTGAGTAGCATGAAGTAACAACCATTGTTTTCCGCCTTAAGTTACATAAACAAGTTTTTTCCGCATATGCACCAAAGGTGAAACAAATATTACAAAGTTATTCTTCACTCCTTTGGCGCAGGTGACTTGGAAGCAGCATCATCACCAGCCGAGGAACCACCCTCAAAGTCGGCGCTGTGGTGGGACACAGAGGAACCTTGGTTGCCGCTGTCGATGATGTTCATGGGCACGAAGACGTCGACGTCCACCAACTCAGCAACTTTGGTGTCATAGACCGCGAGCGATGACAAGATGGCTTCATGGTTAATCTCTTTGCCATCAACATCTACGTCGGGAATGCTAGAGGTCACCGTGTCGATGTCGGCATCTTCATAGTGTGCCTTCACCATTGACAGCGCCATCCTTGCGCCAGCCCATGCACATGAAGCTTTCCAGCTTGTGATACGCTCAGGGGCTCGGCGTAGAATCTCCGAGTTCTTCACCACGGAGTCCGATGCCTTGATGTTTATCTGGAGGGGCTTGGCGATCTCCTTGGCTTGCGTGATGGCGGTGTTGATGAAGTTGCCGGCAAGAACCATGCTTTCCTTGGCTGGAGGAGGTGATTGGGTTAAACCCATAGGAGCTGAAAAATTCCGACAAGGAGCGCATGAGTTTAACTATTCAAAGTACCCAGACTACAGAAACCCAAGAAGGAGAAAACTTACTGAAGATGCTGGCCTCAGCTTGCCAGAGGGTGCCTGCCAAGGATTCTTTCTCTTGTTGGAGAAGCTTATACGCCTCGCTATGGCGTTGCTCATCGGCAGCTTGCTTTTGATCTTTTAAGATCGCAATCTCCTCCTTCAAGCGATTGATTTCTTCGGTGGCGGAATCCTGCAGGACCTTCATCGACTCCTCATGCATTTTCAGCATGTCCTTCCTCTCCTGCTTAAGAATTTTGTTCTCGATATCCAGCTCTTGAATGTGCTTGGATTGCTCGACAATATTCTTGGCCTTGGTGATGGTTTCTACAAGTCAGAGAAAGCAAAGTACACAGTGAGTACTCGAAGAATATGGGCACAATACCAAGTCGGAATGCGAAAAAGAAAACAGACGCTTGCTCTTGGTGATCTGTTCCTTCAAGAAGACAGTTTTACCCTTTTCGGCTTCTAGGTCTGCGCGCATCTTATGGTACTTGTCATTGGCCATGCCCCTCCGAGCACTCTCGTTCTGTGGAGAAAAGTTCAAAGTTAAAACGTTGTTTGGTCTGCTTGGAGCATCTAGCCGGAAATTTTCTACCTAGACGCTCGGGGGCTACAGCGAGATTTTTTGACTTAGTAATATGCTTAGCTTTTCTTTAAGCATCAAGTCGAAACTAATTCAGTTCTCAATTAGAGGCTTGGGGGCTACAGTATAAAAAAATTTAACTCGGATATATGCTTAGCTTTTCTTTAAGCATCTAGTCGGAACTAATTCAGTTATAACTAGAGGCTTGGGGGATACAGTATGGAAATTTATGAACACTGCGTATGCAACTCTTAAAGCATCTAGTCAGAACATTTCATTCCATCTACATGCTTGGGGGCTACAGTGAGAGTTTTTCTTCTAACTTAGTAACTCTTAGAGCATATAGATGCAAAAACCTATGGTTTTTCCGTCTACATCCTCGGGGGCTACAGTGGGATACTCATATGAAATGCAAAAGGCAAAGAAAACTTACAAGTGCGATGATATTGAGGTTCGTAGCACTCTCGGCCAGCAGCTTGGCAAAGGATTCGCTGTTTCCTTGCAAGATTTCTGCTTGCCGGCGGAGCTCCTCTAGACCGCACGTCGGAGATGTCGGCGCCGCACCAGGGACCAAAGCAGTGCTACCTGGTGTAAGTACCGGATAGACTATCTTTGGATATGTGGTTTTCTTGGGTGCGGGGGCGCCGCCAATGGCAGAGGTACCTCCTTCCACCACCGCCTTACCGCCACCGATGGCATCCTTAGCCGGAGCTTTATCCATTTGGTGGGTGGCACTCTCATGTGTTGCCTGCTCGCCGACGACTTCAACCTCGGTAGAAGCACCTGAGTCCACTTCCATGGCGGAAGGGCCAGATGCCTCCTTAGCTTGTGAGCTTGTCGGGGAAGACGAAGGCTTGACGGAGGGAGTGCTAGGGGCGATGGCGGGAGATGCGTCGCGATGCAGCATGTCCTTGATAGTTCTAGAAGATCCCAGTTTGGAGGTCTTCTTGAGGCTGGTCGTGGCTTTCTTCCTGAAACATGCAAAATGCATAAGTACAGGAGCAAGACAGATAAATAGACAATGTCGGAGGAAGAGAAGCTTACACAAGTGAGGGTTCTTTGGCAAAGGGGATCCCAGTAACTTTTCTCTTTTCCGCCTCCAGGGCGGCGGTAGTCTTTTTGGAGGCTCCACCCTCCATCTTCTTTTTCTTGCCTCCGTCGGCAGCGTCAGAGGTGGAGCTCTTCCGCTTTCGCGCTAACGGAGCCTCGTCGTCGGACACGACCGTGACTTCCTTCATCTTTGGATCGTAGATTTGGGCAGCCAGGTTTCCCTCCTCTAGATCGCTAAGCTGGTAAGTGAGACGTCACCGTGTTAGATAAGATGACACTTGCAAGACGGAAGAACTGGAGTATATGTCATACACGAAAAATAAATACCTACCTTTGGGCACTTGCCGTCTACGAACATGTCGTAGGTGATGGTGAAGCCACGCTTCTTATCCTTCACCTTGACGATGTCCTTAAGGCGGAGCTTGACGGAGTCGCTCGAGAAGTTGTCCACGGAGATGCGGAGGCTATCCCTTCTGTCGCTGGTATACTCGTGCATGAGTTTCGCACGGTGCTGCAGAGGTTGGATTCGCCTGATGAACCAGCACATGGCTAGGTCCAAGCCGGTCAAACCCGTCTCTACCAACCATTCTATCCGCCTTATGGCGCGGGAAGCATCGAGGTCGGAGGGAAGGGAGGCCTGGGATCTCCATGACGAGGCTTCAGCGGCGGCTCCGTCAACGAAGTCCGGGTACGTTACTTGTCGGCCAGCCAGAGGGATGTCTGGGCCGTAAAAGTACGTTCATTGCCAATTTTGTAGGACTCGTGGCCGACGATGTCGGGGAACTGCCGGCCAGGTCGAATCTTGAAGCTTATGGTGCCGCAGTTCCTGAGTTCTTCCTTGCTATGTCCGGCTTCACGTTTGACGGTGAAGAAGTACACAAAGAGGTATAACCTAGGTCTTATGCCTAAGTATCCCTCGCAGAGTGCCGCATAGTTGCTAAGAACTAAGATACTATTGGGGGAAATATTCTGGGGCTGGACTCTATAGTGATTCAAGACAGAGAGGAAGAAGTTCGAGATGGGCAGGGAGATGCCGCATACCAGTTGGGATTTGAGGTACACCTTTTCTCCGGCTTGGGGAGAAGGTGTAACCTCGCCGGCCGGCGCCGCCCGCCAGGCGAGCCCCTTCGTCGCAGGAAGGTAGCGTTCGGCGATCATCTCTTGGATATCACGGTCCGTGATATCTGAGCCACGCCAGTCGCCCTTGTGCAAATCTGTCTCCTCCTCGAACGGCTCTAGCGCCGCCAGATTAAGGTCGCCGCCGGTGGACTCGATCACCGCCTATGCGGGGATGACTAGGCCCTCCGGAGGCACGACAATGGAGCTCGCCGGCTTCGCCGCGGCTTCGTTTGACGCTGCCATGCAGGGAGAGGTGCTGCTGCTGGCCATGGAGTGAGGTTGGGTGTGACTGGTGTGGATTGGAGGCTAGGGTTTTTTCGCGAGTTAGGCACGGAGAGCTCGAGGAGGCGCGCGCTGGAGGAAGAAGACGATGCGAGGAGAATGAGGTAAAAAGTGGAAATCCTACCGCGGTTACTATTTATCATCTCCAGCGTCAAGATTCGTGCAGCTTGATCGGACGTATGCCGCGTAGACGACGTGTTTGCTAATGGGCGCGGAATTTTCGCCACGTCTCCAACCGTCGCCACCAACGGTTCGTATCGCTCGCACGGGAAAATCGGACATGATTGCGTTCTCTGCATGTGTGATTTACGAGGCGTAGCTGACCTAAGCCTACGTCATCCTAGCTGGAATAGGCAGATGAGCCGTCACATTGGAAGATTCCGGCATGGACGGATCCAATCCGGCTACGGAAGAGTATGATGGAAGATTCATCATTTCTCCGACATACATATTGAAGACGGAGAAAGCCTTGCAGGGTTCTTTGGGAGGACTACAAGATATTGCTTGACGATTTGCCGACATCCATATAGACGGAGCATTCCACACGAAGAGGAAAGACGCCGCAAGATCTCGGAGTTCTCCGGAGGCTACTGTTGGGGATATGCTATATGGGTATCCTCATAGCATGTCACTTATCCGGATAACCCGGGTGGCCCACAGTTGGTAGCATGGCCTATGGCCTGCTGGGCAGCCCAGTTAGATGGATCCAGAAGGGAGGATCATGCCGGATAAAGGAAGGCTACGGTTGGAGTCACCGACATACCCGGAGCCTTGGAGTGCAAGATACACAAGACTAGTAATAGACGGTGTAGGACTCTGTGACCTGTTCGGCTAGGACTATTCCCTGTAACCCTAGGACCTGGCGACTATATAAGTCGGGCCTATGGGAGACTTTAGGGCACAATATAGTATCGATTTATACAACCTCGCACAGCGAACCTATCTCTGTAACTTCGTCGTATTGCCCTTATAGTGATTTATAGCAGGAGTAGGATTCCGCCACTGTCGTGGGATCTGAACCTGGGTAAGCTGTGTTACCTCGTACCCGTCAATCGTCCGCCTTCCCCCACATCTCTAAACACGCACTGTGTGGACCCCTCCATGGCGTACTCGTCGGCAATACCACGACAAAGGCCACGAGGTTTACCACTACACGCGCAGTTGCGGATTACTGATGAAGCGCGTCAGTTGATGAAGTGCAGTCCTTTGCGATCTGATCGTCCTGGTGCTGATCGTACAGCACCTCTGTTGGTATCCACACAAGCAAGGAGGAGCACCGGAGGCGAACTGCTAGGTTCGATACGACGGCAGGACTGTTGTGGAGCTAGAGTTTCCAACACATGGAATGACCTAACCGATCAACGATTAACCTTTCTGGGTTACGGTGCTCCATTATATATAGGGAGTGAACATGGGCTCTGCTCGCGCGGCCCATTCACTAAAGCCCATATAATATTAGTCACCATGAGTCCAACTCACTAACTCAGTCCTAATCCGGCTGGGGTCCAACCCGGCCAGATATCCAGTTCAGATCCAATACGAACTTGCTCCTTCTCTTAAGTGGTGACCCGGCAGGCTCTTGGTTACTCGGACACGATTGGAGTCCGACTCACAATCGATCAGTCGGCATCAGCTCCTAGCAGAACGTGCCGACTCCCAAGTACCAAAGAGTCATGACGACTCGCCTTTCCAATGTGACTTACGTCCGAGTCCCTTTTGCCTCACGATATACCTTGTCAGACTATAGGATAATATTTGTCATCCCTTAAATAGTCCGACTCTCTTCTCGATCCGAGATAAGTGATTCACTCGACTAACTCTTAGTCGACCGCCTCGGTTAACACTTAACCGAGTCGTGCATGGCCATGCTTTCCGAATCATATCTTCCGAGAGGGCCCAGATAATATCTCTCCGAGTGGAGGGGCAAAATACCATCTTGATTATTCACATCACGCAGCTTGATTCTCAGTCGACCCAAACTCTGCCTTTATAACTGCCCAGTTATGGATCAGCGTTTGACAGAACCTAAGTCGGTGATCCTCAACTCGGATTATGCAATAACCTCAGGTCTAAGGATTACATTGATTGAGATATACAAATGACAACTTGTTCGTTGTACCTCAATATGGGTCAATCCGACTCGCTAAACTCTTTAGCCGAATCTGTGTAAGTTGGAATAGCATCTCCATGCCCATGACAAGTGGAACCGAGTCATCAAGCCACCTTCCACATTGGTCTAAGTTGTGTGTCCTGCACAACCTCAATGACCAAGGATATTTAGTACAAACAACATGAATGCATAGTTCCACAACTGAATCACATATTCAATGATACACATCAGATGTTTATACAAGGACTACTTAATATCTTTATGAATACAATGGAAAATATTAGCATACATGATTGCCTCTAGGGCATATTCCCAACAGTCTCCCACTTGCACTAGAGTCAATCTTTCGACATCGCATGTCTAAGCATCTAATGCCCATGGCTCTCAGGTGCGCCTCATGCTTCGGCTGTGGTAACGGCTTTGTCAGCGGATCCGCAATATTTGCATCCGTGTGTACCTTGCATAACTTGATATCACCCTGATCCACGAACTGGCGAATCAGGTGGTACCGCATGAGTATGTGCTTGTTCTTCTGGTGTTGTCTAGGTTCCTTGGCTTGAGCAATAGCACCACTGTTGTCACAATACACGTCTAACGGATTGGACGAGCCCTGAACCACACCAAGATCCATGAGGAAATTCCTCACCAAACAGCTTCCTTTGCTGCCTCTGAGGCAGCAATATACTCAGCCTCTGTTGTAGATACAAACACAGTCTCTTGCTTGGAACTCTTCCAGCTCACAGCACCTCCGTTTATAATAAACACGTATCCGGATTGCGAACGAGAATCATAAGAATCGGTAAGATAATTCGCATCCGTGTAATCCTTTACGCTGAGTTCATCTTCACCACCATAAACCAAAAACATATCCTTAGTCCTTCTCAAGTACTTTAGGATATTTTTATCCGCTGTCCAGTGGATTTCTCTAGGATCGGCCTGGTATCTGCTCACAACACTTAGAGAATATGAAACATCCGGCCTAGTACAAATCATGGCATACATGATGGATCCGACTGTAGAAGCATACAGAATCGCACTCATCCAACTTCGCTCATCAGTTGTCGAAGGACACTGAGTCTTGCTAAGTTTTACACCATGGGACATCGGTAAGAACCCCTTCTTAGACGATTCCATGTTGAACTTCTTCAACACTTTGTCCAAATAAGTAATCTGACTCAATCCAATGAGCCTCCTTGATTTATCTCTATAGATCTGGATTCCGAGGATGTATGTTGCCTCACCCAAGTCTTTCATTGAGAAACTCCTTTCCAATGATTCCTTGGTTTCTTGCAACATCTAGACATCATTTCCAATCAGTAATATGTCATCCACATATAAGATTAGAAAGTTTACTTTGCTCCCACTAAACTTCTTGTATAAACAAGAATCATGATCACTCTTGATGAAGCCAAACGATTTAACTACCTCATCAAAGCGAATATTCCAACTCCGAGATGCTTGCTTCAACCCATAAATGGATTTCTGAAGTTTGCACACCTTGTCAGCTTTAGCCGGATCGACAAAACCCTCGGGCTATATCATATACACTTCCCTGGTTAAATTTCCGTTAAGGAAAGCCGTTTTGACATCCATCTGCCATATCTCATAGTCGAAATAGGCTGCTATAGCTAACATTATCCGAACTGATTTAAGCATCGCTATGGGCGAGAAAGTCTCGTCGTAATCAACTCCTTGAACATGTCGAAACCCCTTCGTGACAAGGCGTGCTTTATAGACAAAAACATTTCCATCCATATCAGTTTTCTTCTTAAAGACCCATTTGCACTCGATGGGTCTTGCACCGTCTGGCAGATCAACCAAGTTCCAATCTTGATTTTCATCCATGGACTTTAAAACGGATCTCATGGCTCCAAGCCATGACTCGAAATCAGATCCCACCATCGCTTCCAAATAATTTGTCGGCTCGTCACTGTCTAACAGTAACACATCACGAACACTTCGTAATCTCGCCGATCTTCGTAGTGCAGGTGCTTCTGCCGGCTCAGCTACCACGACCGGCTCAACCTCCAAGGTTTTTGCCGACTTGCTACTAGCCGGTTCCTCTCGAATTTCTTCGAGCTGCACTGTGCTCCCACTTACTCCCCGACTGAGAAACTCTTTCTCAAGGAAGACACCGTTCCGAGCGACAAACACTTTGCCCTCTTCTCGGTTGTAGAAGTAGTAACCCAAGGTTTCCCTTGGATACCCCACAAAAATACACTTATCCGACTTGGCTGTAAGCTTGTCCGACTGAAGTCGCTTGACAAATGCTTCACAACCCCAAATCTTAAGAAAAGACAAACTCGGCTTTTTGCATGTCCACATCTCATGGCGTGTCTTCTCTACCGATTTTGATGGTACTCTGTTTAGTGTGAACACCGTTGTTTCTATACAATAACCCCAAAATCATAAAGGCAGATTTGTCCGACTCACCATTGATCATACCATGTCCAACAAGGTCTGATTCCGCCTTTCCGAAACACCGTTCCTTTGCGGCGTTCCTGGCGGAGTAAGTTGAGGAACTATTCCACAAATTTTCAGATGGTCATCAAACTCATGGCTCATGTACTCGCCTCCTCGGTCCGACCGAAGAAACTTTTTTTTCTTGCCGAGTTGATTCTGTGCTTCATTCTAGAATTCTTTGAACTTTTCAAAGGCTTCCGACTTATGTTTCATCAAGTAGATATATCCATACCTACTCAAATCATCAGTGAAGGTAATGAAGTACTCATAACCACCCCTGGCTGTCGTGCTCATTGGTCCACATACATCACTATGTACTAGTCCCAACAAGTCGGACGCCCTTTCGCAACTCTTTGCAAAAGGTGTCTTGGTCATTTTGCCGAGTAGGCAAGATTCGCATGTCTCGAACGACTCCAAGTCGAACGAAGTTAGGAGTCCATCATCATGGAGCTTCTTCATGCGTTTCCAACTTATATGACCAAGCCGATAGTGCCAAAAGTAAGTCATATTCAGATCATTTGGTTTAAACCTTCTAACATTTATGTTATAAACCGAATCACCATCAAGATTCAAAATAAATAACCCGTCCTGGACGGGTGCAAAGTCGTGAAACATATCATCCAAATACAAAGAACAACCATTATTCTTGATATTCGACTCATAGACTTGCCTCATAAAACATGAAGCAGAAATAATGTTTCGACTAAGCACTAGAACATAATAAGAATTATTCAGTTCCATAATGAATCCGGAAGGTAAATGAAGCTGCATCGTGCCGACTTCCAATGCAGCAACTCTTGCTTTGTTGCCAACTCGAGTATCAACCTCGCCTCTTGCTACGCTCCTAGTTCTTACCAGTCCCTGCAACGAGTTGCAGATGTGAATAACTGATCCGGTATCATATACCCAAGAACTATTAGGCGCATCAGCAAGATATATGTCTATAACATTGCAAACAAGTGTACCTAAGTCGGAAGTCATACCTCCACTCTTGGCTTTGTCGGCCAAATACTTGCAGCAGTTCCTCTTCCAGTGGCCATCCGCCTTGCAGTAGAAGCAAGTGGATCCGGCTGAAGGAGATGGCTTAGTCCCTGAGGAAGCGCTTGGGACCGGGTCCTGAGCCTGCTTTCCTCCTGACTTAGCCTTCTTCTTAGTCCAAGAACTCTTCTTGACCTTAGCCTTATTCTGCACCATCAACACTTGAATGGTTCCCTTCTTGAGATCCGCCTCTGCCTGCTTGAGCATCCCATGCAATTTAGTGAGCTTCTTATCCATACCATGCATGTGGTAGTTCGAAATGAACTGCACATATGCACTAGGAAGAGAGTTCAGAATTATATCCATAGCGAACTCTTCGCTAATGGGGGTAGCCAAGCCTCTCCAGAGACTGCACGTAACCAACTATTTTGATCACATGCGGACTCAGTGTATCACCATCCTTAAGCTTGCAACTCAGCAAAGCCTAAGAGACTTGATACCTCTTAGTCTTCGCCTAAGCCTGGAACATACTTTTGAGGCTTTCGATCATATCGTAGGCCTCAACATGCTCGAACTGCTTTTGCAAGTCCGGTTCCATGTTAGCAAGCATAAGACAGCTAATATCTGTGGACTCATCCTTAGCCCGACGGTAGGCATTGGTGGCAGCGACAGTCGCATTCTCATTCGGCTCATCTGGAAGTGGGTTGTCTAGGACATGGTCCTTCTTTTCTTGTTTGAGAACAATTCTCAGAGTTCGATACCAGTTGGTAAAATTAGTGTCGTTCAGTTTATATTTCTCAAGGATAGTTCTCAACGCAAAACCAGATATCTGATAGTGACTGCTACTTGGTGCCATGATCTACAACAGAAAATATGCAAAACACTTAAGACATGTATTCATAAAAGAGCAAGCATATTAAATACTTTAATATTTTATGCTCCCACTAGAACCAACACCCCTCCGATGGTTGCTTAGTGATTCAGGATCCTAAATAAGCAAGTCGGCTAGTGAGCTTTAGCATCACTGCTAGCCGCCAAGTGATCTAGGTAGACAACTCCTTGTCAATCGCATCTCATACGACTCCTGTTGGACGGGTGGCATCACATGCCCCGGCTCCCATCTGACTTTTCCCCGAGCCCCACAACCGTTGTGATAGACCCGTCTAGCTTACTGAGTGTTTCCGCAGTAAGAGTCCGACTCGAACCCACCTAGTCGGAAAGAATTGGTAGCACCTCAATTTTATGAGCCCACTACCAAAAATGTCCGACTTGTGAAATGTCCGACTTGTGATGGTGCAAACACTGACGGGAAAACCGACTAGACCTTCTTTGAGGGATTAAATTTTACCGACTATCTAATAGAGGTAAAACAGAGACATAACAATAACACAAAATAAAGCAATTATAATGTGAAATGGTATGGCTCCCTTCATGGCGATCTTCATCTCCACAAAGCCTGTAATCCGACTCATGCCAACTCTTGTCACTTGCCGTATTACTCCATGTTGCCGACATGTACAACGCCTTGCATGCCTTCCGGGTTCTCCAGATAGCTACATTAGCTTAGTAAAGTAAATTACATGGAGATTCCGACACGCAGGTCATTATACAATAATATGATAGCACCTAGGCACCAGCCGACTGATAAAAACCGTGATTCGCAGATCACGTATGGATTACACACATACATCACATGCACATGAACCATACCATTCACAACTTCCTGCAAAAACAAGTTATGCATAGATATAATATCTACCGGCGTTGTGAAACTTGCAACGACATCTAACGCGCTACGACAGGGCGAAGCCGGCGGTCCCGATGATTTTTCCGAAAACGTTGATATCATCTACGATCCGAACATGGATTCTGACCATTGTTCCGATTCGAACAAACCTTTTGATCTTCGATCACCGCCTCTAGATTTACGTGTCACAGTCTACCCCGATGGCGGAAGCCAACCGGTAGGGGTATGTCGTTCCACGACCTCAGCAGTATGATCATGGAAATCATACCTACCATTCCCCGAGTACAGTTGATCCAATCAACCTCGTACAAAACCGATCTATCTCATAGATCGACCACCAAACAACATATATATATCATCTACAGCCAACCGCATATCACATATGCGCGATCTCGAGCCTAAAACCAGAAGCTATCGCTCTGATACCACAGTTGGGCCACGCGGAGATAAAACAAAAAATTTCCTCTAACGTGGTGATCCCAAGATCCAGCTGAGGTAGAAGGCCACGAGGTTTAGCACTAGACGCGCAGTTGCGGATTACTGATGAAGCGCGTCAGTTGATGCAGTGTAGTCCTTTGCGATCTGATCGTCCTGGTGCTGATCGTACAGCACTTCTGCTGGTATCCACATGTGCAAGGAGGAGCACCGGCGGCGAACTGCTAGGTTCGGTACGAAGGCAGGACTGTTGTGGAGCTAGGGTTTCCAACACATGGAATGACCTAACCGATCAACGATTAACCTTTATGGGTTACGGTGCTCCACTATATATAGGGAGTGAACGTGGGCTCTGCTCGTGCGGCCCATTCACTAAAGCCCATATAATATTAGTCACCGTGAGTCCAACTCACTAACTCAGTCCTAATCCGGCTCGGGTCCAACCCGGCCAGATTTCCAGTTCAGATACAATCCGAACTTGCTCCTGCTCTTAAGTGTGTGACCCGGCAGGCTCTTGGTTAATCGGACACGATTGGACTCCGACTCACAATCGATTAGTCGGCAGCGGCTCCTAGCAGAACGTGCCGACTCCCAAGTACCAAAGAGTCATGACGACTCGCCTTTCCAATGTGACTTACATCCGAGTCCCTTTTGCCTCACGATATACCTTGTCAGACTATAGGCGAATATTTGTCATCCCTTAAATAGTCCGACTCTCTTCTCGATCTAAGATAAGTGATTCACCCGACTAACTCTTAGTCGACCGCCTCGGTTAACACTTAACCGAGTCGTGCATGGCCATGCTTTCCGAATCATATCTTCCGAGAGGTCCCAGAGAATATCTCTCCGAGTGGAGGGGAAAATCCCATCTTGATTATTCACATCACACAGCTTGATTCTCAGTCGACCCGAACTCTGCCTTTATAACTGCCCAGTTACGGTTCAGCGTTTGACAGAACCTAAGTCGGTGATCCTCAACTCGGATTATGCAATAACCTCAGGTCTAAGGATTACATTGATTGAGATATACAAATGACAACTTGTTCGTTGTACCTCAATATGGGTCAATCCGACTCGCTAAACTCTTTAGCCGAATCTGTGTAAGTTGGAATAGCATATCCATGCACATGACAAGTGGAACCGAGTCATCAAGCCAACTTTCACATTGGTCTAAGTTGTGTGTCCAGCACAACTTTAATGACCAAGGATATTTAGTACAAACAACATGAATGCATAGTTCCACAACCGAATCACATATTCAATGATACACATCAGATGTTTATACAGGGACTACTTACTATCTTTATGAATACAATGGGAAATATCATCATACATGATTGCCTCTAGGGCATATTCCCAACAGCTAACGCCAGCGTCGCAGCCTTCTCCTTTGCTGGGGCGACAGCGTCGGATGGGTGCTCCATCGCCGTAATGGGAAGTGGAGCGGAAGCGGAAGGGGAGAGGGTTTTTTCTTGGTCGGCGGAGAGAGAGAGGAGTAGGGAAGGGTAGTGGGTAGGGGCCTAGGGGGAGTTGGGAAGCGGTGGCGTGATGGAGCGAATGAGGGGAGGCGGAGAGAGACAGAGGGATGGGCTCTATATGGTGAGAAGCTGACATTTCGTGCTCCCGCAGTTCACACGTGTACGTTTCTGCGGCATACGCATGCGCACTTGCTCGCACAGTGCGCCGCGGACATGTGTAGTGCGGTACTACACAGTTCACACGCGCACGGTGCGCCTCGGACATGCATATGGTACATGCACGGTTCTCACGTGCTCGGTGGCCCCATTCGCCAACAATCTCTCTTTTTTTGACGAATCTCATTCTCTCTCTCTATCTCTCTCTCTCTCTTTGCGGACCACCGCCAGTGGCCCACCCACTCTTTTCCGATTGTGGCTACCTCCTTTTGCAACTATTTGAAGTTGAGTTTGGAATACACTATTTGAATTTTAATGCACGGTTGAGTGTGTGTAATATCTAAGTTTAAGGTTTTCTTACAAAAAAAATGACACTTGTCCAACATGGTCCCACCCAGTAGATAGAAACAACAGGAAAGCAGATAGTTTTCGGACTGCGCAAAAGGTGTCTCCCGTTGCAACTCATTGTTCGGATAGTTCAGTTTACAGTTGCAAAATAGAAACACATAGTTCAATTCAGCATAGCAGCACCGAGGAAAGTCTGCTACATTACAGTCGTAGCCTGGCGAGGAGCTGCTTGTTTTCGTCCTCAATCTCTTCAAGTCGTAGGCGACGTACGAGCATTTCCTGCCTGATCTTGACTTGCTCACTGATCGAAGCCTCGAGCTTCTGAAGCAGGTTCATGTTCTCGACACGGAGATTGACATTATCATCTTTTAGCCTCGCATTATCCTTCGAGAGCCCCTAGTTGGTGGATGTATTCAGTCGGTTCGAGGCTTGGATCTTCTTATGCAGTTTCTTCCAGGCAGCGTTGTCCCTTTTCAGCTCGCCGCGCTCTCCAATAAGGGTATTCACAGCTAATTTGAGTTGTTCTAATTCTAGTTCTTGTGTTTGCATTTTCTCCTTGTGGCTGCTTATTCGTGCATTAAGCCAAGCATCCACCTTATCGATGAGTTTTGGCTTCTTTTCCTAGGACAAAGAATACGTGGTTTCAGTCCTATCATGGAACGGGAACAATAGTAACGTGTCATTATAGGACACGAGCTTTATGCAGAAATGGGCGGTGTGGAAAAGATCTAGGAGAAAAAACCCCAAATCCTACTCGCAAAAACCCTAGTGTATAGTATTTACCTCGCTAATCCGGGGATCTAGGGGGAACATGTCTGCCGGTGAACCGACGGCTCTGAAGAAAGAGAAATAGGTGATGATTAAGGAGAAGAAGAATGTTGGATAACACTATTAAGGAGAAGAAGTACATGACCTACCCGGAGGATCCCTCGCCTGTGGGCATAGCCATGAGCATATGTTGTGAATCTTCAGTGTGTAAAGCGGCGCGGGAAGCTCTCTCTTTTCTCTCCTCGTGCATTGTCGTCGCGGCACGCTTCCAAGAGGGATCCATGCCTGCGCAGAGGGAGGGAGTAGGAGTGGGATGAGCATGAGGAAGAAGAAAGGGAGGAGGGCGCTAGTGATGAGTGGAGGTAGATAGTCAAAAAGGCTAGGGAGACCAGTCTTATGCACCCCATCGTCCTCTCCCCTACTGTGCGATCTGTCTTCTCAGAGAAGTTTTGTGCACATGTGGCAGGCAGAGAACTGCAACGATGCGACCGATTGGATGCTCCATTAAGTCGATTGACAATTAAATGACACTTCAGCACTGATACAATGGTGCAAGCGTCCCTGCACGCGTCATGATGACACAGTCCTGGGGTGGTGTCAGACGTGCACCGTGTCGGGGTGACGGGAGTGCACCTTCCCGATGAATCGCGAGCCACCGCTCTTATCCGCACGTGCAACACAAACGACCAACAGGTTGGAACAGAAATGCGTCCTAGCAAACCACGTAGAGGTGTTTTTTTGTGTAGAGGTGATGCCACGTCAGACTGCTGAGTTGGAGGACGGGAATCCACATTGCATCACAGAATACGCGCGTACTGATCCGCTTCGGGCCTGTACGGGCTTTGGCGGCTCTACGCGCGCGATCTAACTTTTATGTATGCCAATCCTACCCCCAGGCGCGAAGGAGTATCCCCCCATCCCAGCCCTCGATCGCGCCTGAATTTTTCTTTCTTTCCTTGAGGGGCCTATTGAATCAGAAGTCTTATTGGTGATGCACATTAACCCTATCTATCTACCAGTACTAATTTCCCTACCTTGCCCAATGCAAGATTTTGGACTTTCTTCATAACCACCCTTTATGGACAATTTGATTATATGACAAAAACCACTAGCAAAACTCCATCAAGCCTTCTCCAACCTTCCACCACAGTTGATCCCACCTCCCTCCTGGTCGTGCACTGTAGCCCTAGCTACTGTAGCACCCCCACACCCTTGTCCTCACATGCTTGGAAAGAGAGAGAGAGAGAGAGAGAGAGAGAGGGGGGAGGGAGACCACCAAAAATATCTTGTGTACCAACACCAGCAGCCACCACCCCCTCTCCTCCACTAACATGGTCGAGCATATGGCCCACACACCACCCCTCCTGGCCAATCCCTGGCCACCTCCATCCCTCTTTGCTCTCCATGAGCCGGGTGCACCAAGAACCCTCCCTCCTTCGAGATAAAAGGGCTCGATCCAGGAAAACTCCTCTCCCCTCCCTCATTCTACTCCCTGGCCACCAGAACACCATACCCACTCACCCCTGCCCACTCCCTCTTCCTCCCTCACCATGGAGAGAAAGGAAACTCTCCCTCGGGTGTTGGGGATATGCTATATGGGTATCCTCATAGCATGTCTCCTATCCGGATAACCCGGGTGGCCCACAGTTTGTAGCGTGGCCTATGGCCTGATTGGCGGCCCAGTTTGATGGATCCAGAAGGGAGGCCCATGCCGGATAAAGGAAGGCTACGGTTTGAGTCACCGACGTACCCGGAGCCTTGGAGTGCAAGATACACAAGACTAGTAATAGACGGTGTAGGACTCTGTAACCTGTCCGACTAGGACTTTTCCCTGTAACCCTAGGACCTGGCGACTATATAATTCGGGCCTATGGGAGCCTTTAGGGCATCGATTCATACAACCTCGCACAGCGAACCTATCTCTATAACTCGGCGTATTGCCCTTATAGTGATTTATAGCAGGAGTAGGATTCTGCCTCTGTCGTGGGATCTGAACCTGGGTAAGTTGTGTTACCTCATACCTGTCAACCGTCCGCCTTCCCCTACGTCTCTAAACACGCACTGTGAGGACCCCTCCATGGCGTACTCGTCGGCAATACCACGACAGTTGGCGCCCACCGTGGGGCAAGAGGCGCTTCAGGCTCTTCAGCGGGCGAGGACCAAGATCTTCGCGGGAATCGGTGAAACCGTAGCCATCGGTCGCGTTCTCTTCTCCGGCAACATTCCGATCGTCCCTCCCGAAGAGTTCTGGATCCCGGCGAAGACGAACCCTACGCGGTGTTCGATCGTTCTTATCGGAGACATCCACCTCTTCATTGGCGAAACCGACTCGGGCACTAGTTCCCTGGGAGTCGGAGGAGCATCAAGGCCTGCACAGACTGCCTACGGGCAGGATACGTTCGCGGAAGGATCGATGTCGGATATCTCTTTGGAGTTTGCCCGCAAAGATCGGAAAAATTCAAGGCCCACCCAAACCGCCCCTATGCAGGATATAAAGGTGGAAGATCGCTGCAAATCCGCCGGCTTCACCCGTGCGTCTGGATAGCAGAGATCCAAGTTCATCGGAGTGGTTACCATCTTCGATTCAGAGAGAGGGGGGAAATCCCCGCGATTACCTTGCTAGGTGGCTCTGTATACGAGCCGATCTGGCCCACTACCCCGTTGATAATGCTTTGTATCACTTCGTGGAAGGACTGGACCATGGCACGCTTCTCCGGCATTCTCTAAGACGGCAGCAGGCAACAGGACGCCTTACCCTTGAAGAGATGGTGAGCACCGTCAACAACTACGAGGAGGCTGACGCGGAAGCCCAGAAAGCGCTTGCGCTCATTGACGGAGATCCTCCAATTCAGCCACCACCACCACCGCCTCCGGCCGCCATCGTTGCAGCTGCGCGGGCACCTCCAGTCATAGTCGCTGATATTGCACCTCCACCGCCCGTCATCGAGGAAGTCCTGGCACCCTCCGACTCTGTTATTTACGCGCTTTACACTGACTTCAGTGCAGATTCAGAGGAGATAGATTTCAGTCCAGAAGATCTATACTCCGCCATGCAGGAGATGGAGGAGGAGTACACGCGCGACGAGCAAGCCAACAATGCCGTCACGTCTCGAGGGGTGTTCGTCACCATTGGGACGGCGATGGATGAAAATCAACCTAGACGAGCTCCGCCTACAGCGCTGGAGAAGGGGAAGGGGCCACTTATTCCTGCTGACGATGATCGCGCAAAGGTCATGCCTCCTCCGCCTAACCCAGTGCAGCAGCCGCAGGAACTCGGCACCGGCCCGAGTAACAACAACACCGCAAACTTGCCGCCTCCAGCATCTACGTCTGCAGCAGCCCAAGTTACTCCAGTTGATAGAGTGATGTACGGCAATCTCCTCGTCGAGCCACTGACCGTTGCTCATATCCAGAACGTGACCTAGCTTGACGAGAAGCTCCAGCAGCTGCTGGAGGAAGCGCAGGCCATCGCGGAGCAAGGCGCTAAACTAGATCGAGATACGGTGAACGCGCAGAAGTCCATAGAGAAAGCTAGAGCAATGGAGGCCAAGTACAAGACTTTGCTGCAGCAGCAGAAGGCCAAGAAAGCTCCGGCTCGCATCATAAATGATCCTGGTGTACGGCGCAACCTAGGATGGGCTCCCTCGAAGCTGGCACAAGCCAAGCCATACATTGACAGTGAAGGCAAGCAGGTGATGCCCACCCCACTCCTTAACCTCGCCGTCGCCAAGACCCTTCTGAAGCAGGATAGATCGCCCGAGGCAATGGAACGGGTCTATGACCTAGTGGCCAAGGCGGTGAAGCAGCAGGAAAAGGCCACCTCTCAGAGGCTTGAGTCCGACCCAGCGCTTTGCCAGTCTAGCCAGTATAAGTCGCCAAGGGACAGATCTCCTCTTGATGTCAGGTCCCAGACGGGTTCATCAGAACAAAGACGGAGGGATGCGCGCAACAAGAAGGATGCCATCCCCATATCCTCCGACCACGGAGAAAAGGCCCGACCTTGTCGCCCATCGCCACCACCCCGGTCCCCCGACATCGCGAAGATTACAAGGCTCACCATCGTACGGATATGCCCCCACCAAAGCAGTGCGGCATCGTCATCTGCGACAATGCGGAGCAGACCCGTCATGACGGAGAGCGCAACCAAGGACACAAGAGCAGGTCACACCATGACCCTCCGCGTCCGACAAGCAACCGTGACAGGCGTGAGGCGTCACAGGAGGGTAACAGCAAGAAGGCTAACCCACCGCCACCTCCACCTCCGTCACCACCAAGCAGTCACCATGGCGGAGGAGGCCCGCGTCGTTCACGTAGCCCATCCCCTGTTGACAAGAAGAAGAAGAAGAACCCAGAGCCATACGATGCATCTTAGCGGATCGATAAGATCCACGAGGCCTGGGAAGGACCATACCTAGGACCATGTTGCTTTGGACCTGCAATACGGTCCGTAACTTACCCCAAAGGTTTCCTGATTGACAAGACCATCAAGCCCTATGACGGCACCACCAAGCCAGCCACATGGTTGCAGGACTACGGCAACGCGGTGGAGATTGCTGGAGGCAACCCCAACATCGCCGTCAAGTACCTCCCATTAATGTTGGCGGGCACGGCCCGTCAATGGATCGACGACTTGCTAGAGAAATCTATCTACAACTGGTTGGACATGCAAGAAGCGTTCACCAAGAACTTTGAGGGTATATACAAGCGTCCCTGCACTGTGGGCGATCTACAGCGGTGCGTGCAACAGAAAGACAAGACATCTCGCACCTACCTCTCCCGCTGGCTGGACATGAAGAATTCTTACACAGGAGTGCACGCTCAGACCGCCATGGCCGCCTCCATCGATGGGTTGGAAAGGGGCACGTTGCTCCGACATAAGCTGAAGCACTTGTAGGACAATCACCATCTTGACTTGAACCAGATGATTCAGTTGGCTAGTGAGTTCGCAGCTGCCGACGACGACTCTCGCGGCTCCTTGCCGGCAACGGCCGTCCCAACTCAAGCTCGGAGCAACAGCAGTACAAAGCGGAAAACCGCTCCAGAAGAAAAGCAATCTACCGACATGGTCGCTATGACTTTTGCAGGACGAGGTGATGGCAGACAACGTGGCCGAGGAAGGGGAGCTGGTCGTGAGCAGCAACAAGGAAGTGAAACTACCTCGGCGCCGCTCCGCGTTCCCCAAACCTACGAGGAGTACCGCGATATGCCGTGCCTCGTACACCTCAACGTCAACGGCAAGGCCACCCATACCAATCGACACTGCAAGTTCGTCAATGACCTCAAGGAAGACCCGGAGTCCGGTTACAAACTAAGTGGGAAGAACAAACCGCGAGGCAAGGGCAAGGGGAAGAAGAAGGAGGAGGAGTCCAAGGATTCAAGTGACATGGATGAGGACGTTGACCCCAAGCATGCTGCCAAGAGCGACGACAAGGGCAAGAACCCCTTCGCGAAGAAGGCTCCAGTCTACCACACCTTCCGTGGCGCACCCACCGTCCGACAACAGAAGACCTCTCTGAGGATCCTGATGGCTAATCTCCCCCTAGTTCCCCAGTACCTGCACTGGTCAGAGGTTCCAATTACTTGGGACAGGACGGACCACCCAGACCTTATACCTACGGAGAACCAGTAAGCCATGGTCATCAACCCCTTGATTGACGGCGTGGAGTTCACCAAGTGTATGGTGGATAGTGGAAGCAGCATCAACATCATGTACCTGGATACACTGCAGAAGATGAACTTGACGGAGGCAAACCTAAGGCGGAACAACACCATCTTCCGCGGCGTAGTTCCTGGTCGAGAGGCACGGTCCCTTGGGTGCATTACACTTCAGGTTGCCTTTACCGATGTTAACAATTACCGCCAAGAGCGCATGACCTTTGAGGTGGTTCCCATCAAGAGCGTGTACCACGTCATATTCGGCCATGACATATTCCACACGTTCATGGCCAAGCCATGCTTCGTCTACAACAAACTCAAGATACCCGGACCAAACGGTGTCATCACCATATCCGGAAGCTTTACCAAGGAAAGGGACTGCAAGATCAATGAAGCAGCCGTTTGCAGAAGCTGTCCTCTACAGCGAAGAATTCAAAGAGATCTAGAGCAAGGTCGAAGACTCAGAGATACCCACGTCGAAGAAGCAGATCTCTGACTCCGCTCCTGCGTTCAAGGCCGCCATCGAGACCAAGCCGGTGGAACTTGTGGTAGGCGATGCCTCCAAGGTCACCGCCATTGGGACGAACCTGGATCCCAAATAGGAAAGCGCGCTCGTCGATTTCCTCCGTGAGAATAGGGACATCTTTGCCTGGCAACCTATCGACATGAAAGGTGTACCTAGGGAACTTGCCGAGCACACCCTAAACATTGATCCAAAATCCAAACCAGTGAAACAACCTCTACGATGCTCTGGAGATGAGAAGAGACGCACCATTGGCAAAGAGATAGCTAGGTTACTTAAGGCTAGATTTATCCGAGAAGTCCTTCACACCCAATGAGTGGCCAATCCTGTACTTGTCCCCAAAAAGGGAACCAATGAATTAAGAATGTGCGTTGATTACACCGGCTTGAACAAAGCATGTCCCAAAGATCCGTTTGCTTTGCCTCGCATTGACCAAGTCATTGACTCGATGGCTGGCTCGGAACTTTTGTGTTTTCTTGATGCATACTCAGGATACCACCAGATCAAGATGAGGAAGTCAGACCAATTGGACACTTCGTTAACTACTCCATACGACACGTTTTTCTATGTTATGATGCCCTTTGGGCTTAAAAATGCAGGTGCTACGTACCAGCGGACAATGCAACGTTGCCTTCACGACCAAATTGTTCAGAACATTCACGCCTATGTGGACGATATCGCTGTGATGTCTAAAAAGTCAAATGACTTAATCGCCGACTTAAAATAAACCTTTGATAATCTCCGGAAATACAACATGATGCTTAACCCTAAGAAGTGCGTCTTCTGGGTTCTAGCCGGCAAATTGTTGGATTTCATCGTTTCCCAGCGCGGAATCGACGTCAACCCGGAGAAAATCAAGGCCATCTTAAACATAAATCATCCGAAATGCCTAAAGAACATTCAACGACTACCAGGTTGTGTTGCAGCAGTTAGTCGGTTCGTCAGCCGACTTGGAGAAAAGGCTCTACCGCTGTACAAGTTGCTGAAGAAGGCGGACAAATTCATGTGGACGGACGAGGCAGATGCATCATTGAAGCAGCTCAAGGAGACCCTTTCCTCAGCGCCTATCCTTGCAGCGCCCGAGCCTGGTGAGCCCCTGTTAATCTACATGGCAACAACTAACCGGGTAATCACCATCGTCGTCGTGGTAGAGCGGAAGGAACCAGGCTATGAGCACGGAGTTCAACGACCAGTTTACTATGTGAGCGAGGCCTTGACGGAGTCTAAGAAGCGTTACCCGCACTACCAGAAGATAGCTTATGGAGTATTCCTTGCTTCTCGGAAGATGAGGCATTACTTTCAGGAGCACCCAATCACACTGGTGAGCAAGACTCCACTGTCCGACATAATCAACAATAGCGACGCCACAGGAAGGGTCGCGAAGTGGGGCATTGAACTTGCCGCCTTCGAGATCACTTACAAGAGACGCGATGCTATCAAGTCACAAGCCTTGGCAGATTTCGTTGCAGATTGGACGGAGATGCCAGATGCTACTCCGTTGTCGGAACCAGAGTACTAGGTGATGCACTTTGACGGATCAAAGCTGCTCAACGGCTCGGGGGCTGGTGTATTGCTATAGTCACCAACAGGAGACAAGCTACACTACATTCTGCAGATCCACTTCGAGGCTACAAACAACATGGCGGAGTATGAAGCACTCATTCACGGAATACGTGTAGCCAAGGATATTGGCATCAAGCGCATAGTTTGTAGTGGAGATTCCGACTTGGTTGCCCAACAGGTGGCTGGCACCTGGAATGCGCGGAACCCTATGATGGCGGCATATCGAGACGAAGTGGACGAGATAGCCAAGAGCTTCTTGGGCTACGAAGTCAAGTATGTACCTAGGGAGCAAAACGAGGCGGCTGATCTGCTGTCTAAGCTAGGATCAGGGCGCAAGCAAATTCCGCCAGGAGTTTTCCTAGAGCACCTACGCACACCATCCGTGAAGGGAGCTGACATCGATAACCCGGATAGAGATGACTCTTTCGTCAACATGGTGACCAAGGTCCCTCCGGCTTGGACAAAACCGTTCATGGAATATCTCGAACACGGAACCTTGCCCGACGACGAGGTCGAAAGACGGCATATAGTACAACAAGAAAAGGGTTATACCATAATCAATGTGCAACTCTACAAAAGGATCACTACTGGTGTATACCTAAAGTGCGTTTCCCAGCTAGAAGGTATGGAAATCCTACGCGAAATCCATCTCGGAGATTGCGGGCATCATGCCGCTCCTCGATCGTTGGTCGTGAAAGCCTTCTGGCAAGGATTCTACTGGCTGGCCGCGAAGGCGGACGCCAACAAGCTGGTTGAGACATGCATGGGATGCCAGTATTATGCCCGACAACCACATGTTCCTGCTGAAGAATTGCGAACAATACCAATAACCTGGTCGTTTGCAGTCTGGGGGCTAGACATGGTGGGACCGTTACAGATGGCACCTTGTGGGTTTACGCATCTTCTTGTAGCAGTTGATAAATTCACTAAATAGATAGAAGCTAAACCCATTAGAAAGCTTGATGGGGCAACTGCCCTTAGGTTTGTCCGGGATCTAGTGGTGAGATTTGGTCTCCCACATAGCATTATCACCGACAACGGCAGCAATTTGTCACTCAGAGAAGTGGAGGCTTATTGTTGGGAGAAAGGCATCCGACTGGACCTTGCATCTGTGGCGCACCCACAATCCAATGGTTAGGTTGAGCGAGCTAATGGATTAATTCTGCAGGGAATCAAGCCACGTCTTGAGGCACCGCTACATAGAGCAGCTGGAGCCTAGGCAGAAGAATTGCCATTTGTGTTGTGGAGTTTACGAACTACACCCAACATATCCACCGGCTACACCCCTTACTTCATGGTATATGGAGTAGAAGCCATCCTACCTTCTGACATCCTTCACGATGCACCAAGAGTTGCTGCCTACGACGAAGATGACGCTGAAGAATCCAGACGCCTAGATGTGGACCTTCTTGAGGAGGAGCGTGTTTTGGCATGCCAAAGATCCGCAATCTACCAACAGAAGCTACGCAGCTACCATAGTCGCCGCGTTCGGCATCGCTCGTTTAAAGAGGGGGACTTGGTGCTCCGACTTAAGCAGAAGAAGTCACACAAATTATCCCCGCCATGGGAAGGACCGTTCATCATAAGCAAGGCGCTACTCAATGGGTCTTACTACCTTGTTGACAATCGTGAACTGAAGGATAGGCCCAACGAGGATCATAAGCGTAAGCGACGTGACCCGGATGATGACTACCCGGAGCTTGATCGGCCATGGAACATAGCACAGCTACGTCCTTTTTACACTTAGCATTTTTTATCTAATTGTGTACCTCTTATATGATCAATGAAATAAAGCTCTCTGGTTCACTCATATTTCTAAGTCTTTTACCTCCTTTAGTGTTCATTTTTGGATCATGTAAAACCTTTTATGCACAAGCTTTGCGATTGCACTTGTGAAAATCCCGTCTACGGGCGTTAGCTTAAAGTTTTCTGGTCTACACGTTCTTTGTTGTTTTTATGTGGATTCTGGAGTAGTGACTTTTGGCACTTATTGTTGGCGATTTTGTGCTTAGGTTATTGACGGTGCCATTGGGCATCATCACCTGAGTGCATGGTTCCGACAATGAGTCTTCTGACTCACGAAAAGTCAAGCATAAGAACCAAAGTAATGGATAAGCCAGCACTTGCTTAAAAAATATATACATGCTGGAAACTAGTTCTTGAGCAGCAGGAAATAACAACCATTGTTTTCCGCCTTAAAGTTACATAAACAAGTTTTTTTGCGCATATGCACCAAAGGTGAAACAAATATTACAAAGTTGTTCATCATTCCTTTGGTGCAGGTGACTTGGAAGCAGCGTCATCACCAGTCGGAGAACCACCCTCGAAGTCGGCGTTGTGGAGGGACTCAGAGGAATCTTGGTTGCCGCTGTCGATGGTGTTCATTGGCATAAAGACGTTGACGTCTACCAACTCGGCAACTCTGGTGTCATAGCCCGCGAGCGACGACAAGATGAATTCATGGTTAATCTCTTTGCCATCATCGTATACGTCGGTAATGCCAGAGGTCACCGTGTCGATGTCGGCATCTTCGTAGTGTGCCTTCACCATTGACAGCACCATCCTTGCGCCAGCCCGTTACATGAAGCTTTCCAGCTAGTGATACGGTCAGGGGCTCGGCGTAGAATCTTCGAGTACTTCGCCACGGAGTCCGATGCCTTGATATTTATCTGGAGGGGCATGGCGATCTCCTTGGCTTGCGTGATGGTGTTGTTGATAAAGTTGCCGGAAAGAACCATGCATTCCTTGGCTGGAGAGGCGATCGGGTTAAACCCATAGGAGCTACAAATTTCGACAAGGAGCGCATGAGTTCAACAATTCAGAGTACCAAGACTACAGAAATCCAAGACGGAGAAAACTTACTGAAAATGCTGGCCTCAGCTTGCCAGAGGGTGTCCGCCAAGGATTCTTTCTCTTGTTGGAGGAGCTTATACGCCTCGCTATGGCGTTGATTCTGCTCATCGGCAGCTTGCTTCTGATCTTTTAAGATTGCAATATCCTCCTTCATGCGATTGATTTCCTCGGTGGCGGAGTCCTGCAGGGCCTTCATCGACTCCTCATGCATTTTCAGCATGTCCTTCCTCTCTTGCTTAAGAATTTTGTTCTCGCTATCCAGCTCTTGAATGTGCTTGGATTGCTCGACAATATTCTTGGCCTTGGCGATGGTTTCTGCAAGTCGGAGAAAGCAAAGTACACAGTGAGTACTCGGATAATATGGACACAATACCAAGTCGGAATGCGAAAAAGAAAACAGACGCTTGCTCTTGGTGATCTGTTCCCGCAAGAAGGCAGTTTTACCCTTTTCAGCTTCCAGGTCTGCGCGCATCTTCTGGTACTTGTCATTGGCCATGCCCCTCCAAGCACTCTTGTTCTATGGAAAAAAGGTCAAATTTAAAACGTTGTTTGGTCTGCTTGGAGCATCTAGCCGGAAATTTTCCACCTAGACGCTCGGGGGCTACAGCGAGAGTTTTTGTCTTAGCATTATTCTTAGCTTTTCTTTAAGCATCTAGTCGGAACTAATTCAGTTTTCGATTAGAGGCTTGGGGGCTATAGTATAAAGTTTTTAACTCGGATATATGCTTAGCTTTGCTTTAAGCATCTAGTCGGAACTAATTCAGTTACAACTAGAAGCTTGGGGCTACAATATTGAAATATAACCACTGCGTACGCTACTTTTAAAAGCATCTAGTTGGAATAATTCATTCCACCTACATGCTTGGGGGCTACAGTGAGAGGTTTTCTAACTTAGTCACTCTTAGAGCATATAGATGCAAAAACCTATGGTCTTTCCGTCTACATCCTCGGGGGCTACAGTGGGATACTCATATGAAATGCAAAAGGCAAATAAAACTTACAAGTGCGATGATCTTGAGGTTTGTAGCACTCTCGGCCAGCAGCTTGCCAAAGGATTTGATGTTTCCTTGCAATATTTCTGCTTGCCGGCGGAGCTCCTCTAGACCGCACGTCGGAGATGTCGGTGCCGCCCCAGGGACCAAAGCAGTGCTCCCCGGAGTAAGTACCGGATAGACTATCTTTGGATAGGCTATGGTTTTCTTGGGTGCGGGGCAGCCGCCAACGACAGAGGTACCTGCTTCCACCACCGCCTTACCGCCACTGATGGCATCCTTAGCCGGAGCTTCAGCCATTTGGTGGGCGGCACTTTCCTGTGTCGCCTGCTCGCCGATGACAGCAACCTCGGTAGAGGCACCTGAGTCCACTTCCATGGCGGAAGGGCCAAATGCCTCCTTAGCTTGTGAGCTTGTCGGGGCAGACGAAGGCTTGATGGAGGGAGTGGTAGGGGCGATGGCGGGAGATGCGTCGCGATGCCGCATGTCCTTGATGGTTCTAGAAGCCCCCAATTTGGAGGTCTGCTTGAGGCTGGTCGTGGCTTTCTTCCTGAAACATGCAAAATGCATAAGTACAGGAGCAAGACAGATAAATAGACAATGTCGGAGGAAGAGAAGCTTACACAAGTGGGGGTGCTTTGGCAAAGGGGATCCCGGTAAATTTTCTCTTTTCCGCCTCCAGGGCGGCGGTAGTCTTCTTGGAGGCTCCACCCTCCATTTTATTCTTCTTGCCTCCGTCGGCAGCGTCAGAGGTAGAGCTCTTCTGCTTTCGCGCCAACGGAGCATCATCATTGGACATGACCGTGACTTCCTTCATCTTTGGATCATAGATTTGGGCAGCCAGGTTGTCCTCCTCTAGATCGCTAAGCTGTTAAGTGAGAAGTCACCATGTTAG
The DNA here is from genome assembly GCA_916181665.1 of Avena sativa. NCBI lineage: Eukaryota > Viridiplantae > Streptophyta > Magnoliopsida > Poales > Poaceae > Avena > Avena sativa. Next base: position 267,093,303 of record OV702294.1, on the reverse strand, counting down.
ATGAGATGACATTTGCAAGACGGAAGAATTGGAGTATATGTCATACACGGAAAATAAATACCTACCTTTGGGCACTTGTCGTCTACGAACATGTCGTAGGTGATGGTGAAGCCACGCTTCTTGTCCTTCACCTTGACGTCCTTAAGGCGGAGCTTGATGGAGTCGCTCGAGAAGTTGTCCACGGAGATGCGGAGGCTATCCCTTCTATCGCTGGTATACTCGTGCATGAGCTTCGCGCGGTGCTGCAGAGGTTGGATTCGCCCGATGAACCAGCACATGTCTAGGTCCAAGCCGGTCAAACCAGTCTCTATGAACCATTCTATCCGCCTTATGGCGCGGGAAGCATCGAGGTCGGAGGGAAGGGAGGCCTAGGATCTCCATGACGAGGCTTCAGCGGTGGCTCCGTCTACGAAGTCCGGGTACAATACTTGTCGGCCAGCCAGAGGGATATCTGGACCGTATAAGTACGTCCGTTGCCAATTTTTGCAGGACTCGTGGCCGACGATGTCGGGGAACCGCCGGCCAGGTCGGATCTTGAAGCTTATGGTGCCACAATTCCTAAGTTCTTCCTTACTAGCTCCGTCTTCACGCTTGATGGTGAAGAAGTACACGAAGAGGTCTAGCCTAGGCTTTATCCCCAAGTAACCCTCGCAGAGCGCCGCGTAGTTGCTAAGTGCTAAGATACTGTTGGGAGAAAGATTCTGGGGCTGGACTCTATAGTGGTTCAAGATGGAGAGGAAGAAGTTGGAGATGGGAAGGGAGACGCCGAGTACCAGCTGGGATTTGAGGTACACCTTTTATCCGACTTGGGAAGAAGGTGTCACCTCGTCGGCTGGCGTCGCCCGCCAGGCGAGCCCCTCTGTCGCAGGGAGGTAGCCCTCGGCGATAAGCTCTTGGATGTCACGGTCGGTGATATCTGAGCCGCCCCAGTCGCCCTTGTGCGAATCTAGCTCCTCCTCCAGGCTCCAGCGCCGCCAGATTGTGGTCGCGCCGGTAGACTCAATCACCGCGAGGCAGGGATGACCAAGCCCTCTAGGGGCACGACGATAGAGCTCGCCGGCTTTGTCGCGGCTTCACTCGACGCCGCCATGGAAGGAGAGGTGTTGTTGCTGACCATGGAGAGAGGTTGGATGTGACTGGTGCGGATTGAGGCTAGGGTTTTCGCGAGTTCGGCGCAGAGAGCTCGAGGAGGCACGCGTTGGAGGAAGAAGATGACGCGAGGAGAGAATGAGGTAAAAGGTAGAAATTCCACCACGGTTACTATTTATCATCTCCAGCGTCAAGATTCGTGCAGCTTGATCGGACGGTTGCCGCGTAGACGACGTGTTCTCGAACGTGCGCGGAAATTTCGCCACGTCTCCAACCGTCACATCCAACGGTTCGTATCGCTCACGCGGGAAAATCGGACATGATTGTGTTCTCTGCATGTGTGAGTTACGAGGCGTCGCTGACCTAACCCTACGTCTTCCTAGCTGACATAGGCAGATGAGCCATCACATCAGAAGATTCTAGCATGGACGGATCCAGTCCGGCTACGGAAGAGTACGATAGAAGATTCAGCATTTCTCCAACTTACATATTGAAGACGGAGAAAGCCTTGCAGGGTTCTTTGGGAGGACTACAAGATATTGCTTGACGATTTGCCTACATTCATCTAGACGGAGCATTCCACACGAAGAGGCAAGACGGCGCAAGATCTCGGAGTTCTCCGGGGGCTACTATTGGGGATATGCTATATGGGTATCCTCGTAGCATGTCTCCTATCCGGATAACCCGAGTGGCCCACAGTTGGTAGCGTGTCCTATGGCCTGCTGGGCGGCCTAGTTAGATGGATCCAGAAGGGAGGCCCATGTCGGATAAAGGAAGGCTACGGTTGGAGTCACCGACGTACCCGGAGCCTCGGAGTGCAAGATACACAAGACTAGTATTAGACGGTGTAGGACTCTGTAACCTGTCCGGCTAGGACTTTTCCCTATAACCCTAGGACATGGCGACTATATAAGTCGGGCCTATGGGAGCCTTTAGGGCATTGATTCATACAACCTCGCACAGCGAACCTATCTCTGTAACTCGGCGTATTGCCCTTATAGTAATTTATAGCAGGAGTAGGATTCCGCCACCGTCGTGGGATCTGAACCTGGGTAAGCTGTGTTACCTCGTACCCGTCAACCATCTGCCTTCCCCCACGTCTCTAAACATGCACTGTGAGGACCCCTCCATGGCGTACTCGTCGGCGATACCACGACATCGGGCTTGCAAGCTTCCATAGAAATGGTCATGGTTCCTGGCCACCTCTCCTCTCTCCATTTTTCCCTAGGGTACCCTATACCCTCTGTTCTTCATGCCCCTATCTTTTCTCTTGTCGCAGAAACACCGGAGACACCCCCACCGAAGAAGTTTCGAACATGAGCCCCCTGGGCGAGCCTCACGCGCCCGATCCTCTATTGCGACTCCAACAGTCACCCCGCCTACTGCACCATCCCCCTAACCCTCCTAGGTGCCCCAAGTCGACATGCAGGAGCTCTGGAGGTCGCTCGACCTGAAACCGAGCTTGGTCGCCCGCACCAAAGCGCGCACCCCCTTTCCTGCAAGAAAACCCTTGATGTCGCCCCTCTCCTAGACCGCAATGACGTGCTGCCCCTCCTCCGCCACCCTCCCGACGCCGGCGAGCCTTGGAGAAGCCTCCACAACAAGCCTCCGCCGTGTTAGGGTTTCGACCGCACCTCCAGAACCCCCATGGAGACGATGACTGGAGGTCGTCCTAAAGGGAATATGCCTTGAGAGGCAATAATAAAGTGGTTATTATGTATATTCCAAGTATATGATAGATGTTTATTTTACATGCTATAATTGTATTAATACGAAAACGTTAATACATGTGTGTTTATTAAACAAACAGAAAGTTCCTAGTTATGCCTCTCTTATAAACTAGCTCGTTGATTTACAAGATGATCAAGGTTTCCTGATCATGGACATTGGATGTTGTTAATAACGAGGTCACAACATTATTGGAATGGTGTGATGAACATTCATCCGAAGTATAGCATTACGATCAAATTCATTGAGTTTATATTGCTATAGCATCATACAAAGTAATCCTAATCCTTACACCATGAGATCATGTCAATCACTAACACTGGAAGAGTATCTTTTTAACATCAAATGTCACACCGTAACGGGGTGATTATAAAGATGGGTTTAGTACTACTAAAGTGTTATGTTTAGGACCATGGATCGAGAGTGGAATTTGTTCATACCGATGACGGATAGATATGTTATGGGCCCTCTTGGTGATATCACATTGATTAGCTTGCAAGAAAGTGATTTGATCACTAGAATGTTATATCACGGGAACGAGAAAAGAGTACATGTCAGTAACGATATCAAACTAGGTATGGAGATAACGATGATCGAATCTCGGACATGTAATATATCGCGAGCCAAAGGGATTAAGATACTAGCGTAAAAGTTTCTCGCGATCACAAGAAAGTCATCGTTGAATGTGTGGGAGTCAGTATGGATCTCCAGGTCCTGCTTCTGATTATTGATCTGAGAGGGGTCTCGATCATGTCCGCATTATTCGCGAACCATAGGGTGACACACTTAAGAGACACCGACACCATTTGGAGCAAATAGTTTCATCGTGAAAAGAATAAGAAAGCGCAGGAATTTATTTCACTAGATACCGAAACTTGTTTCGGGTGAAATTGCAGAAAGTGTTTCTACATGTGAAATGAAATACTAGCAAGGGGTTATATGTGAATGTTTGTCATTAAAGTAATTGACAAAATTCTGAATAAATAAAAGGAGTTTTATTTAATGAGAGTTTGCATTAAATTTGGTGGAAATTTAATGGGAATTTGAGTGGGATTTTGAGTGGAAAAAATTGAAGGGGCATTTTGTGAGTGGAGCTTCCACCCACATGAATGAAGGAGGGGAGGGGGCAGCCCCATGGCCGGTGGCCACCCCCTTGGGTGCCCCCCTCCTCCTATAAAAGGATCCCCCTCCTTACTTCTCACTCAAACCTCCTCGTGAAGGATCTCTCTCCCCCTCTAGTATTTATCCCCCATGGTCTCGGACTAGCGAGATACATGTTCCTAGTGGATTTTCGGCAAGAAAGAGTTGTGCTTCCGCTGCATCGCTGGAGCGAGGAGGAGGAGGTTGCTTGGTGCCTCGGACGTGTGTGCGAGCACGGATGCGCCGCTTATTTGTGGCCCTAGGACTTCCTCTCGATCTTGAGATCGGCAAGAGTTCGTCTACATCAACCACGAGTTCAACCTCATTAAGCTTTGTCGGTCTTCAAGGGTATGTTCTCTATGGATGTATATCCGCCCGTTGCTTGTATCTAGTAGATAGATCTTGGTACATAGTTGTTCCCATCGTAGGAATTTTTTTGTTTTCTATGCTACGAACCCTACAGTGGTATAGAGCCGGATATATGCGTAGATTCTTTTCACGGGTAGTACACATATGTATATGTGGGCGGTGATGATCATGTTATTGCTTCTTAGTTGTACTTTGGATATTGGTGGCATAGTGGGATGAAGAGGCCCGGACAAACTTTACATGTCCTCGCACATGAGACCTGTTCCACGCTTGACATGCAACTAGTTTTGCATAAGTGGCTAGCGGGTGTCTGTCTCTCCTACTATAGTCAATATCTAATTTGCAACAACAATTTGGTTTCCTTGTTGTGGTTCATGTTCGTAGGTAAGAACGGTTCTATCTTCGAAAGCCCTAAGCCACGTAAAACTTGCAATGGATAAATAGGAGGCGTCTAGTTTAGATTGTTGTTGGGCTAGTGTCATGATATGGTGATGTTGTAAGTGAAAGTATAAGTCGATACTCTTACAACACACATAACGTGTAAGTTGTCCTTACACATAAAGGAATGATGAGGATCATACCACGATGCACATGATGGAGATCAAGTGCAAGAACCATATCATTTCACTTATTAACATGTGATGTTTGTTGCATCTTATATTGCTTGTTTTTGCATTTTACTAGCATAATAAGATGATCCCTCATTTAGATATCAAGATAAAAATGTGTTCTCCCTTAAGTATTCATCGATTATGTTTCGTCGCTCCAAGACATCACGTGATGATCGGGTGTTCTTGGATCCACGATCATATTTCGGGTGTAAGATAGTTTACACACGCGAATACTAAGTTTCTTACTTGGCGAGCCTAGCATGTACAGACATGGCCTCGGAATACGGACCAAAAGGTTAAGCATGAGTCATATGAAAGATATGATGCACATTTGATGCTCTCCTTTGAAGCTACACCGACTCATGTGATGATCGGACTTGGTGTAGTGGATTTGGTTCATATAATCACCAAAAAGGCATGAGGGATGTTGTTTTTGAGTGGGAATTCATTCTTAATTTGGATTAGTTGACCTCAATCTATCATAAACTTAGTCTAAACTTTACAAATTCTATTGTAGATGGCACCACCTACTTTTAGTTTCAATGTGTTCATGGAGAAAGAGAAACTTGCAACAAACGGTAGCAACTTTACCGACTGGGCCATGAATTTGAGGATTCTCCTCACTGCAGCACAAAAGCAATATATGCTAGAAGCGCTGCTGGGCCCCCCACCACTTGATGATGACCCTGACGAGGAAAAGAATGTCTATCAGACTCATCAGGAGGACCACAACTTAGTTCATTGCGGCATATTGTATGGGCTAGAGACGGAACTTCGAAAGCGTTTAGAAAACGGCAATGCTTTTGATACAATGGGTGAGTTGGAAATGATTTTCGACACCCATTTTGCTATAGAGAGTTATAATGCTTCAGAAAAGTTCTGTAGCTGCATGATGGAAGAGAACAGCTCCGAAGTGAGCATGTACTCAAGATGTCGGGTTACGCCGATAAGCTTGTGTCCTTGGGAATAACGATTCCCATTGACTTAGGCATCCATCGTGTTCTCCAGTCTCTGCCACCTAGCTATAAAAGCTTCGTGATGAACTATAACATGCAAGGCATGAAGAAGTCTCTCCCCGAGCTTCTGCCAATGCTTAAAACTGCAGAAGTGGAAATCAAGACAGAACATCAAGTGTTGATGATCAATAAGACCATTGGTTTCAAGAAAGACAAGAAGGGTAAACAGAAGGGAAAGAAGGGAGGCAAGCCGGTTGCCGTGCCTGAAAAGAAACCCCGAGTTGGCCCTAAATCTAATACCGAGTGCTATTATTGCAAGGGGACTGGCCACTGGAAGCGCAATTGTCCCAAGTATTTGGCAGACAACAAGGCCGGCAAGGCAAATAAAGGTATATATGATATACATGTTATTGATGTGTAGTTGACTAGTACTCGCAGTAGCACCTGGGTATTTGATACCGGTTCAGTTCCTAATATTTGTAACTCGAATCAGGGGCTGCGGAACAAGCGACCGCTAGCAAGGGGTGAGGTTAAGATGTGTGTCGACAATGGATCAAGTGTTGACGTGATCGCCGTTGGAACTCTACCTCTCCACTTACCATCGGGATTAGTTATAAACTTGAATAATTGTTATCTGGTGCCAGCACTGAGCATGAACACTGTATCCGGATCATGTTTGATGCGCAGTGGTTATTCATTTAAATCCGAGAACAATGGTTGTTCGATTTATATGAATGAAATCTTTTATGGTCATTCACCGATGATGAATGGTTTATTTCTGTTGGATCTCGATAATAGTGTTACACATATTCATAATGTTGATGCTAAAAGGATTAAACTTAATGATGATATATCCGCATATATGTGGCACTGCCGTTTAGGTCATATTGGCGTTAAACACATGAAGAAGCTCCATTCGGATGAACTTTTGGAATCACTTGATTTCGAATCATTTGATACATGTGAGCCATGCCTTATGGGAAAGATGACTAGAACGCTGTTTTCTGGTTCAATGGAACGGCGACAGATTTATTAGAAATCATACATTCTGATTTGTGTGGTCCAATGAGTGTGTCTGCCTGAGGTGGATATCGTTATTTTGTTACTTTCACGGATGATTTGAGTAGATACGGTTATATCTACTTGATGAAACACAAGTCTGAAACCTTTGAGAAATTCAAGGAGTTTCAAAGTGAAGTGGAAAATCATCATAATAGAAAGGTCAAATTTCTACGGTCCGACCGTGGAGGTGAGTATCTAAGTTACGAGTTTAGCACACATATGAAAGAGTGTGGAATAGTTTCACAACTCACACCTGCCGGAACACCACAGCGAAATGGTGTGTCGGAATGTCGTAATCGTACTTTACTAGATATGATTCGATCTATGATGTCTCTGATGGACTTGCCATTGTCATTTTGGGGTTATGCACTAGAACTGCTGCATTTACTTTAAATCGGGCACCATCTAAATCCATTGAAATGACACCGTATGAATTGTGGTTTGGAAACAAACCTAAGCTATCATTTCTTAAAGTTTGGGGATGCGATGTTTATGTGAAGAAACTTCAACCGAATAAACTCGAACCCAAATCATAAAAATGCGTCTTCATAGGATACCCTAAAGAAACTATTGGGTATTCCTTCTATCATAGATCCGAGGGAAATGTCTTCGTTACCAAGAATGGATCCTTTCTAGAGAAAGAGTTTCTCGCAAAAGGTGTGTGTAGTCGGAAGGTAGAACTCGAAGAGGTTGTAGAACCTTCTCTTCATAATATGGCGAGTAGCGTAGCGCTGGAAGTCGTTCCGGAGTTGTCCTCACCAAATGAGGAGGGAACTAATGATAACGATCATGAAGCTCCGAAAGAGAATACTACCGAACCTCGCGGGTCTAGCAGGACGCGTGCAGCTCCCGAGCTATACGGAAATCCTGTTATGAATTTCATGGTCGATGAAATTGATGACCCTATGACGTATGAAGAAGCGATGATGATCCCGGATTCCAACAAATGGTTAGAAGCCATGAAATCTGAGATGGAATCCATGTACGAAAACCAGGTTTGGACCTTGGTGGACTTACCTCACGACCGAAAGGCCATGGAGAATAAATGGATTTTCAAAAGGAAAACTGATGCTGATGGCAATGTAACCGTCTATAAAGCTCGACTTGTCGCAAAGGGGTTTCGAAAAATTCAAGGAGTTGACTACAATGAGACATTCTCTCCCGTAGCGATGCTAAAGTCGGTTAGGATTATGTTACCAATTGTTGCATATTTCGACTATGCGATATGGCAAATGGATGTCAAAACTGAATTCCTCAGTGGCAACATTGAAGAAGAGTTGTATATGATACAACCAAAGGGTTTTGTCGATCCTAAGGATGCTGACAAGGTATGCAAGCTTCATAGATCCATCTATGGACTAAAGCAAGCATCGCGGAGTTAGAATCTTCGCTTTTATGAGGTGATCAAAGAGTTTGGATTTGTCCAAACTTATGGAGAGGCTTGTATTTACAAGAAAGTGAGTGGGAGCAATGTGGCATTTTTTATATTATATGTGGATGACATATTATTGATCGGAAATGATATAGATCTTTTAAACAGTGTTAAAAGTTATCTAAACAGCAAATTTTCAATGAAGGACCTAGGTGAAGCATCATACATATTAGGCATAAAGATCAATAGGGATAGATCTAGGCGCCTAATAGGGCTATCACAAAGTACATACCTTGATAAGATTTTAAAGAAGTTGAAAATGGATGGAAGTAAGAAGGGGTTCTTACCTATGTTGCAAGGCAAGACACTGAGTAAGACTCAAAGTCCGGCTACGGCGGAAGAAAGAGAGATAATGGACAAAGTCCCCTATGCTTCGGCCATAGGCTCTATAATGTATGCCATGCTATGTACAAGACCGGATGTGGCACATGCTATTAGTTTGACTAGTAGATACTAGTCTGATCCAGGATCGGAACACTGGATAGCGGTCAAGAATATCCTTAAGTACTTGCAAAGAACTAAGGTTATGTTTCTTGGGTACAGAGGTGAAGAAGAGCTCGTCGCTAAGTGTTATGTCGATGCTAGCTTTGACACCGATCCGGATGACTCTAAGTCTCAATCTGGATATGTATTTATCATGAATGGTGGAGAGGTTAGTTGGAGGAGTTCCAAACAACCCGTGGTGGCAGGATCAACAACGGAGGCCGAATATGTTGCTGCTTCAGAAGCGGCTCAGGAAGCAGTTTGGATGAAGGAGTTCATAACCGAACTAGGTGTGGTTACAAGCGCGTTGGACCCAATGGTGATCTATTGTGACAACAATGGTGCCATAGCCAATGCCAAATAACCAAGGTCTCACAAGAATTCCAAGCATATTAAGCGGCGGTTTCACTCCATCCGCGAGCATGTCAAGGATGGAGATATAAAGATTTGTAAAGTACACACGGATCTCAATGTAGCAGATCTGTTGACTAAAACTCTCCCTAGAGCAAAACATGATCAACACCAGAACTCCATGGGTGTTAGATTTATCACTATGTAACTAGATTATTGTCTCTAGTGCAAGTGGGAGACTGAAGGGAATATGCCCTGAGAGGCAATAATAAAGTGGTTATTATGTATATTCCAAGTATATGATAGATATTTATTTTGAATGCTATAATTGTATTAATATGGAAACGTTAATACATGTGTGTTTAATAAACAAACAGAAAGTTCCTAGTTATGCCTCTCTTATAAACTAGCTCGTTGATTAACAAGATGATCGAGGTTTCCTGATCATGGACATTAGATGTTGTTAATAACGAGGTCACAACATTATTGGCATGGTGTGATGAACATTCATCTGAAGTATAGCATTATGATCAAAGTCATTGATTTTATATTGCTATAACATCATACGAAGTAATCATAATCCTTAAACCATGAGATCATGTCAATCACTAACACTGGAAGAGTATCTTTTTAACATCAAAAGTCACACCGTAACAGGGTGATTATAAAGATGGGTTCGGTACTACTAAAGTGTTATGTTGAGGCCCATGGATCGAGAGTGGAATTTGTTCATCTCGATGACGGATAGATATGCTCTGAGCCCTCTCGGTGATATCACATTGATTAGCTTGCAAGCAAGTGATTTGATCACTAGAATGTTATATCACGGGAACAAGAAAAGAGTACATGTCAGTAATGAGATCAAACTAGGTATGGAGATACCGATGATCAAATCTCGGACATGTAATATATCGCGAGACAAAGCGATTAAGATACTAACGTAAAAGGTTCTCACGATCACAAGAAAGTCATCGTTGAATGTGTGGGAGTCAGTATGGATCTCCAGGTCCCGCTTCTAATTATTGATCTGAGAGGGGTCTTGATCATGTCCGCATTATTCGCGAACCGTAGGGTGACACACTTAAGAGACACCGACACTATTTGGAGCAAATAGTTCCATGCTGAAAAGAATAAGAAAGCACAGGAATTTATTTCACTAGATACCGAAACTGGTTTCGGGTGAAATTGCAGAAAGTGTTTCTGCATGTGAGAATGTTTGTCATTAAAGTAATTGACAAAATTCTGAATAAATAAAAGGAGTTTTATTTAATGAGAGTTTGCATTAAATTTGGTGGAAGTTTAATGGGAATTTGAGTGGGATTTTGAGTGGAAAAAAATTGAAGGGGCATTTTGTGAGTGGAGCTTCCACCCACATGAATGAAGGATGGGAGGGGGTAGCCCCCATGGTTGGCGGCCACCCCCTTGGGTGCCCCCTCCTCCTATAAATGGATCCCCCCTCCTCACTTCTCACTCACATATCCTCGTGAAGGATCTCTCCCCCTCTAGTATTTATCCCCCATTGTCTCGTACTAGCGAGATACATGTTCTTAGTGGATTTTAGGCAAGAAAGAGTTGTGCTTCCGTTGCATCGCTGGAGCGAGGAGGCGGAGGTTTCTCGGAGCCTCGGACGTGTGTGCGAGCACGGATGCGCCGCTGATTTGTGGCGCTAGGACTTCCTCTCGATCTTGAGACCGGCAAGAGTTCGTCTACATCAACCACGAGTTCAACCTCATGAATCACATCCCAAGAGGGCCGGATCTGCCTGCGCGGCCCATCCCCCTGACGAATCAGGCCCAGACACCCCTACCCTCCTTTTCTTTTATTTTTTTTAGATCTGTTAAGTTTGTTGTATAGTTTAAATCCCAAATAAATTGTAAAACACCATATTATGGCCAGATCTAAATTTTCAAATATGCATGCACCATTTCTCTAACATGCAGAAGTTTGTATTGGCCCAATTGGTATCTAGAATAATGGTAATAAATCCATTTCCCTAGAGGTATCTATTCCATCAATAAATCTCTCCAGGGAGATTTACAATACCAAATGGACCAAAACCACTTATCACTGAAAGGTATAAGTGATGCCTTGCATGTACCACTGGCCCTATATTCATTTGCTTCCTAAAATACCCTTGGTTAAAATAACAAAAATAGTCCCTTTTTGACTTTAGAAAATTCCCTAGGTCAAACCAAATGAGGCATTGACCTAATTCCAACTCCATGTTCATCTAAATACCCATACTTATCAAACCCAAGGAGCCCAACTTATATTAAGAATCTAATGAATTTTGATGAATTAAACTATTTTGTGCATAGTGTATTCGCTAATAAAATCACCCTAGTAGTTCTGTAACTCCAAAAAGGGTGATTCCAATTTATACAGAAAGATATTCCACATACCTAACAAGTTTCCTTGGAATCACATGAAAAGCTTTTGTATATTAAATATGATGAAAAAGACAAATCCCAGCCAATACTGTCTTTGGGAATTTCTCAAGGGCATTGTGGTAATTGTTTTGAGGTGATTCCAACACCTCTTCATTCAGTCCACGAAATACTACCTAATCACCCAAGGAAATAATATTTGGAGCTCCAGAATCTGTGTGGTGAATTATTTCCTAAAACTAGAGTTTTACCACTATAAAAATGTTTATAACTCAATGGAAATTGATAAAATAGTGAAACCACTTTTGTCGGATTCATTTTATTAATACCTACTTGATGGTATCATTTTTATACAATGGTATAATACAAATCAAGCCATTGGTCAAAAACCCCTCTCTTAGGTAGTCCCTAGACTATAAATCCAAAGGGATCTTCTCCCAATGCCTACAAATCTTATTCTAATCTCATCAAACCAATCATCCAGCTTTTTACTGACTATTACATTGTATTTATATGTTTCTTGTTGTATTTATTGATGCTTGGATGCAATGTATTGATTATGGTGTTGTTTGTTTGCATGTATGCTCAATAACAGCGATAGTTGTGATTGTGTGACGCCGAGAAGAAGGAAGCATCGGGTTTCTCTTATTATTATTTTCTCGGTATTCTGGTTTTCTAACGCTGTCAAGGGACATCTTGCTAGTCACAGGAAAGCCACCATTCATGAACTCCTATATTAACCTACTCCTTTTTATCAATTGTTTTATATCTCGTTTATGAATTTCATGATTAAATGCATGGTTTGTTTCCAAAAAAAGTCGTGAGTGACTTGGCTCCTCCAAGTTATGATGGGTGTCCATTAGGACACCTACGCTATTGACACCCATCTTTATCCTTTAGATCGAGGCTAAGATGCGTAGCATCTTCCCTCTTGGAAACTACAGGTTTTTCAACAATAAAACTATTTTGGGTTTTTCCCTACTACAATGTTTTCAAAATAAAACCCTTGGAAAGAGGCATCGTTTATGAGTGGGGTTTTACTAAAGACGATATCAGGAGGATAAAGAGAAAGCCGAGCAAGAGAAAGAGAAGGAATGGGTACTCGAGTCTTTTACTGGAACAATTTATCAGTGCAACCACATTACCCTGGGTGGGACTCAGGGCTAACTCGTAGTTTGTTTTCCTTAGTATGGGCTACACCATAATGCGTAGAAAAGGGTTCAAGTCCCTCGAAGCCGGTTCCTTTCCATGTAGGGGGGTCATCGTACCCAGAAAGGTTCTATTGACTCCCTCGAGGTTAGCTGCAACTATGGAGCTCCCGCGGACGGTACGAGGTTAAGGGAGTATGGGTGGAATGGATAGGTAAGTTCAAGAAGGGAGATTCGGACTTGGGAAGTCAGGTACTCGTCCCGAGAGAACTAAGCAACCATGGGGAAAGTGACAATACTAGGGACACCAAATGAAAAGTTAGGTTTGATTATCCGAACCCCCATCTACGGTGTGTAGCGAGTCGTGGTTGTATCCCGGCGGATGTATTGATTCTTTTGGGTAAAGTGCACAACCTCTGCAGAGTCTAGATTCTGATGGAAAAAGAGGTGTTTTGATGAAATTTCGCGAAGATCAGAAAATACCATAAAAATATGGGAAAATTATATTTTCCCAGAAGAGAGAGGAAGCCAGAAGGGGAGGCAAAGAAGGGCCATAGGGGGCCCATACCCCCCTAGGTGTGGGTCCCCCCTGGGTCGCGCCTAGGGAAGGTGTGGACCACCTTCTCGGCTCCCGACTCCGCCCTCTCGCCTATATCTTCCTTACGAAACCCTAACACCAGGAGAATGACAAAGGAAGAAAGTCAGGTATAAACTATGATTATGAATGCATAAAATCTTTTATGGGAACTGATGACCGTGATATTAGTAATGAGTTTGGTCTTGATTCCCAAAGTATTGCCAACTGTTTTAAGGCCTTTGCCTCTTATATTGAAATTCCCAAGAAATAGTGGGACAAGTACCACGATCCTTATAAATACATTGTTACTCATGTTCCTGCTAGCATAGAGGTTGGTACTGTTGATCCTATTTTTCCTGAACCTTATGTTGAGAAAATCCCTTTTCCTACTAAGGTAAAGGAACATTCTATCATAGCTAATGTGGTTAGCAAAAGTGCAAAGAAAACTGTGGAGCACGATGAGCTTATTAATATTGAGCCTGTGGTAGCTATTGTGAAAGATTTTGTCACTAGAAACATAGAGGATGAGCATATTGTCTTCTGTGAAGACGCTACTAATATTGTTTCTCATCCTACAAAAGCTAGAAAAGCTAGTGTCCCTGTGCTTTCTGTTAGAATTGGTAATAATAGCTATTATGGTTTGTGTGATATTGGTGCTAGTTCTAGTGCTATTCCTTATGAGCTTTACAGGGAAATTATGCATGAAATTGGTCCTTGTGAGCTTGACGACATTGATGTGGTTATTTACCTTGCTAATAGAGAGCAAGTTTGCCCCATTGGCATTGTAAGAGATGCGGAGGTCCTTTGTGGTAAGAATAAATATCCTGCTGATTTTCTAGTACTTGGTAAAGAAGCTAGTAAAACCTATCATATTATCTTTGGTAGACCCTTCCTGAATACTTGTGGGGCTATTATAGATTGTAGGAAGGTGTATGGTTCCCAACCTTTAATAAGGTAGAGATCCTTGTGTTTACAATGCTAGTCCCTAGATCAATAGCTAGCATCCACAGTTAAGATGTAATATCAAGAAACATAGGTCATAATACAACTTTATAACCAGGAATAAAACAATTTATTACATCTTACATAGCTCATTTGGCTATCTCATTACAATGCAGCAGAATATAACAATAGCATGGGGTCCTTCATCTTCAAACTGCCACAGGCAGACATGTTGGTTGTAGACTTGTAATCCTAATCAATAAACTTCACTAATATCAAACAAACCTGCAACATAACAAGTTACAGCCACAAGGGTCAATACATTTGAATTGTATATGCAAGTGATACTATGGTAGTATAGTGGAGTCTATCATCTATATTCATTTGGCTAAGTGGAGCTTAGGCTTGCTTTGCTCAAAATAGATTTTCCTTATCATTTGAAAACTCTAAGTTTTTGCTTGACAAAATCTTTCCCAAGGCATCTCCCAATAGAAATTGGTGATCCTTCAATCCCTTGTTCACCCACAAGTTTTTAACTTAGAAATTGGAATGAGGAGATTCTTGATAGCTTCCATGTCTTGATGCTCAAATTGTCCTTTGCCAGGGACATGGCTAAGTACTTAGATTTTACACTCTACAGAGGTTGTGCGCTTTCCCCACAAGACTTGGTTTCACCAAGACAAGATCTTTCAGAAGCCTTCCCTTAGACCAGAATGGACGCGCTCCAACCTATCAAACCCCTACCACCAACTGTCCATTTAGCTAAGTTATTGTAACCTATATGATCCAGGCAGAGCCCATATTGCCAAGTGGCTGCACTTGAAGCTTCTCAACACTTGACATCTCAAATCTCTTTGTTCCTGGGTGGCATTCCACAAGTGTGATACACAAGGTTCACCAGTCCCCTGGCCTTGTGTAACCACTCAACACAAACCATTCCTTCCATTCCACCCAGGTGATTCATTCACTTAGTTGTTTTATTAAACAAAACACAAGTCCTCAGACTTAGAAATTTTTCCATAGCATGAATATATATTCCACCCTTGTTTTCTATTAGCTAAGCTAAGCATGATAGTAATAGGAATCTTAACTTAGGAAATTTCTACTAAGGTTTCATCTACTAGGATTTCCCATGGCATAGTTTACACTTAGCAAAATTCCATGCAAGTCCTACTTAGAAATATCACTAATGCATAGTGAAAATAATGGGACAAAAGTATGAAGCATCACTTGCCTTTTTGGTAGAGAATATAGGTTCAATCCTTGTCCTTGCAATACTCACACTCTTCAAATCACTATAATTCAATCAGGCAAGGCACAATTACAATCTACCATTCAAGCAAAACATCACATAAAATGATAGAACAAAACAATGCATGCAAGCATGTCAAAGATTGTTTTATTTGAAAAAGTGGTTTCTAATGGGTCATAAACATTTGGAAAACACCTAATGGTCATTTTACAAAGTGGCAAATCATTTGCAAAAGGTTCTATCTATAAACCATTTTTAAAACAAGGTATCATTTTATGTTGTGTAGAAATGTTTTTAATAAGGCAATAATCTATAGGTTCATAAAATAAGTTTTCAAATCATCAAACTTGGTGTTTGGGTCAGAGGGTTTAAATCAAAACACTTCCCAAAAAGTTTTTCTCCCAAAATGATTTTTAAACCATAATTCACATTTTTATTTGGCTAGAAATGTTTTTATTCAAAGATTTGTACCCTTGCTTTACCAAATACATTTTTGAAACCACCAATTGATTCCTAGGGTCAGTAGGTTCAAAACAAACCATTTTCCAAAGGTTTCATCTCAAAAAACATTTTAGAACAAATTTTATATTCTAAACATGCATACACAAGTTTCTATAAAAACAAACATTTTATCAGAAGCAATTTACTAAACAAAGTGCATGGTCAGAAATTACTTGTCTTGCTGATTCCATTGATATAAAATTTGCAAAATTTGGACGTGTGGTTTGAAAGTTATGATTTTTTCAAATTGTAACATCTAATAGATCAATTCTGTTTTTAATCAAACGAACAGGGACACGTGGCGCTTTCCTATTCGTCTGTACTGTTTCGGTTGGATCGACAGACAACAGCCGTTGGATCTAAGTGGGATCGCACGGCGCAGAAGCAAGCGTACCCCTTCGGTTAGTCATTCTATCGTGGCCACTGGATCGTAATCGCATGGCTCACGGCGTGCCTGCCAGAGATGGGCGGCGCTGGCGGCGGCAGGTGGTGGCGGTGTGGTCAGACGGTGTCGGTGACGATGCTACAGGATGCGAGAGGGCGAAGGGAGGTGCTCACCAGGTTCAGGAGATCACGGCGATGCTCAACGTGCTTGCGGTTTGTCAAGGGGCGCATGATGGTGGCGTGGATTCCTCGCCGGAGTTGCGCTGCGCCTCGGGCTTGTCTGTTCATTGACGGGGGCGGCGATATACGGCGTGCTAAGGCAAATAAAAGGCACCGTTAGGTTCGTATGGGAGTCGCGGTCATGTGAGCATCCAAGAGGGGGAAGGGGCGGTCTAGTCTCACCAGTAGTGCTCGCCGGAGTTGCGGGGTTCTTCGGTGGCGCTCAGACGAAGACGGAGGCGATGTTGTGGGGCAAGCGAGAGAGAGCTGGAGGCACTGGAGTGTGCGCCATAGACTGGGAAATGTTTTCGTGTGCTCGAGGAGGCGAGGGGCGGAGGAGGCTGGCCGGAATCGACGCTGGAACTCGTCGGGGCAGTGGAGTTTCGAAGAGAAATTAGGACGGCCTAGGGGCGTAGAGGTTCTGGCGAGTGAGGGGAATGAGAGAGGGGGAGCAGGCAAATTAGTATGCGTGATCACGGGGCTGATTAATCGCGGCGTTACTGCATATTACGCCGGCATTGATTTGGCAGCAACGGCCGGCGAGGTCAGCGGGAGGGTGATGAAGAAGGGAGCTGGCGGTGGGGTCGTCTCGTCAGCGAAAGAGGGGAGGGGGAGTGGGTCCAGGCTGTCGGTGTCTCTGCGGGTGCGAGGTTTTGTGGAAAAACGATTCGGCAGAGGGGGTGCAGGTGGGCTGCGAGTTGGGCTTAGTGGGCTAGCTGGGCTGGGTTGGCCAGATTCATTTTTTTTTATCTATTTTGTTTTTCTATTTCTATTTCTAATATTCTGTTTTGATTTTGTTTAAACAATTTAAACATTCATTTGAATTCAAACCTTTGCCAAATTTTGTGTAGGTTTAAATACCGATTAGTAGTATAATCTGAAGTCAGTTTTGGAATAAAACCTTATTCTTTTTGGGGTCTTTTAATTTCTCAAAAAGGCCCTTGTTTTAAATCAAATAAGATTTAATAATATTTTCAAACACCATTTAAATTCTTTAAACTTTCCAAATCTTTTCAGTAGGTTTTTATTTGTTTAATAGGGTGTCAAATAGTTCATCTTGAATTATTTGGAAAGTATTTGATATGATTCATAAATCATTTGAATTGGGTATTTGTTTTAATTCCAATGGAATTTAATATAGTTTTAATTCCCTAAATTTTGTTTGGAAGATTTCTTTAATCTTATTTAAGTTAATTAAACAACTTATATTCCACTTGGGTAAATTCCAAATATCTTTTCCCATGATTTAATTAATCATTTCTAATAGGGATTTTGTCTTTATTCAAATGGAAATGAAATTTGGTTAATGCCACTTTATTTATTTTGGAAAATTCTTTATCCATTTTTTTTATTTGGGTTTTGGATTATATTCATTCCATTTGCTTATGGATTTAGCCAAGATTTAATTTGGTCTTTAATATTCCTTATTGAATAATTTATTTCTTCATTATATAAAATCCATATCTTTTTATTTATAGATCCAAACTTGGTGGTTCCAATTTGTAAAATCTTGTTTAATATTTGTTTATCCTTTTAAATTCATTTTTGCTCACCATTTTGTATGGATTCTAGATAAGTGCTTTATTAGCTTTGGGAATTCAATTCATTTATCTTATTAAATTCATAAGATTATGTGAAATCAATTTCTATGGTTTTTATAATATTTCCATTTGTCTTTCTTGATCATTTTGAAATGTTAGTTGACAAATTTTTATTTGGATCAAATCCATAGGCTTGGAGATAACTTGGAAATGATTTTATTCCATTAGGGTTTAGGGTTTGGATTTATTTTCCAAGTGTTTAAATTTCAAGATACATTTATTGAGGAAAGCATTTCTCTTGATTTGGATTTTGTTGAATTCAAACTTTAATTAAAGTTTGTTCCAGATGGGATTTTAAGTTTCCATTTAGAAACAAAAGTTTCTTTTCACCCTAAAATTCAACAATTATTTATTTTGTTTATTTATTTTTCACATTACAAGATTTGGAAAATCTTGGGATGTGATAGGCTACCACCCTTAAAATAAATCTCGTCCCGAGATTTGGGGAGGCTAGGGGTTACAAGTTGGCTCAAAACAACTAGGGTACTACCACCCTTAATAATTTTCCAACTAGATTACTTCTTGACTTGCTTAGGGTCTTGTTTAATCTTCTCTGGGCAAACATCTGCATAGTGTCCTTTGTTTCCACACTTGAAACATGTGACTAGGCTGAGATCCTTCATAGGCTTTATCTTGTGCTTCATCTTTTCTGGACAGTTGCTTGCATAATGTCCTTGGTTACCACAATTGTAACATGTGATAAGGTTGAGTTCTTCTCGTATCTTCTGTGGACAAGTTGACACATAATGGCCTAGCTCTTTGCAGTTGTTGCACCACACTTGGCTAATTTCCTTATACTTCTTCTTGGGTTTCTCCAAAGCTAGGAGTTCTTCTAGTTCATGCTCTTCATACTTCACCACATAGGTGGGAAATCTTTCTCTCTTCTTGGGGCATTTACTAGATATATGACCTTCTTCTTCACAAGAGTAGCAACACTTTGTGGACACTTTGGAGTTGGCCTTATGATGCATAGTTTTGACTTTGCCTTCATCCTTCTTGGTAGAAGTTGTTCCTTCATGGGGGTTTACAAATTGTTGTTGCACTCCACCTTGTTTCCTTTGTTGAACTATGGAATAGATGGGGCATTGGATAGGGACATGATTATTTCCTTCACATAGGTAACAAGTAGCTTGAGATGTGGGGCATTGGTCAGTTGGATGTTTCTCTTCACAATTGGGGCATTGATTTTCATGTTCCTTGGAAGTGTGATCCTTGTCTCCACAAATATTGCAAGCTTGGGTTCCTTCTAAAATATCATCTTTTACATCCTTGTTGTCACAAACTCCTTGGAAAAGGTTGTCTCCCATGTTGATCATTTGAGTGGCCATCCTTTGTAACAATTGGGATTGAGTTTCCAAAAACTTTTGCATGGTTGGGTCTAACTTATTGTTGTTGGCTAAAAACTGAGTTGTCACTTGGTTCAACTGGGTTTGGTTTGCTAGTAGTTGTTCTCTCATGTTGGTCTCTTGGTTGTTGTTGTTGTCACCATCCTTGATGTTGGAGTTTCTTGGAGAAGTCATCTGTTTGGGTTGGGTTGGGATTAGAATAGGCAAAATATTTCTAAGGGAATCAATTCTAATCACATCACAATTCACACAAGCAAAGTGCTAGCAATCACAAACAAGCATTCCACTCAAACAACAAGTTTCAAGCATATTTTTAGGCAACCAAAAATATATTTTTTTTGTTACACCACATAGGTTGGTGGGTTTGACTTAAACTAAATATGGTGGTCCATCTATATGGTTCACTTGAGGTCATTTCATCCTTCTTAGTTGATTCTTCATGAACAAGATCTTTGTATCCTTGGAGAATTTCTTGAATCTTGGTCACAAAATTTCAAAGTGATGATGGTTCCTTCTAAGTTGTGTTTCCTTAGTCTTCAAGTGTTGAGTAATATTTCATGTCTCACTTGTAGTCCTTAGTGATATCCAAGGTTGAAGTCTTTGTTGGGAATAAGGTTGAAATCATTTGAAGATGTTGAAGTCATTAGAGTTGATGAAGTCCTTTGCTCATGGTGAAGTCTTTGGCCATGGGGTAGGTTTTGTCCATCAAGTTTGAAATAGAAGAGATGTAGAGTTGAAACCAAAATGGTTGAGGAAAGAGTTTACAAGATTGTTGGTAAATAAGTTTTGGAACAAATACAACTCCTATTTTTCTAAGGGGTTTTGTCCAATCCTAGGGTTACAAATCCTACAGGCAACACAATGCTCTGATACCATCTGTAAGGTTCCCAACCTTTAATAAGGTAGAGATCCCTGTGTTTACAATGCTAGTCCCTAGATCAATAGCTAGCATCCACAGTTAAGATGTAATATCAAGAAACATAGGTCATAATACAACTTTATAACCAGGAGTAAAAAAATTTATTACATCTTACATAGCTCATTTGGCTATCTCATTACAATGCAGCAGAATATAACAATAGCATGGGGTCCTTCATCTTCAAACTGCCACAGGCAGACATGTTGGTTGTAGACTTGTAATCCTAATCAATAAACTTCACTAATATCAAACAAACCTGCAACATAACAAGTTACAGCCACAAGGGTCAATACATTTGAATTGTATTAGCAAGTGATACTATGGTAGTATAGTGGAGTATATCATCTATATTCATTTGGCTAAGTGGAGCTTAGGCTTGCTTTGCTCAAAATAGATTTTCCTTATCATTTGAAAACTCTAAGTTTTTGCTTGACAAAATCTTTTCCAAGGCATCTCCCAATAGAAATTGGTGATCCTTCAATCCCTTGTTCACCCATAAGTTTTTAACTTAGAAATTGGGATGAGGAGATTCTTGATAGCTTCCATGTCTTGATGCTCAAATTGTCCTTTGCCAGGTACATGGCTAAGTACTTAGATTTTACACTCTGCAGAGGTTGTGCACTTTCCCCACAAGACTTGGTTTCACCAAGACAAGATCTTTCAGAAGCCTTCCCTTAGACCAGAATGGACGCGCTCCAACCTATCAAACCCCTACCACCAACTGTCCATTTGGCTAAGTTATTGCAACCTATATGATCCAGGCAGAGCCCATATTGCCAAGTGGCGGCACTTGAAGCTTCTCAACACTTGACATCTCAAATCTCTTTGTTCCTGGGTGGCATTCCACAAGTGTGATACACAAGGTTCACCAGTCCCCTGGCCTTGTGTAACCACTCAACACAAACCATTCCTTCCATTCCACCTAGGTGATTCATTCACTTAGTTGTTTTATTAAAAAAAACACAAGTCCTCATACTTAGAAATTTTTCCATAGCATGAATATATATTCCACCCTTGTTTTCTATTAGCTAAGCTAAGCATGATAGTAATAGGAATCTTAACTTAGGAAATTTCTACTAAGGTTTCATCTACTAGGATTTCCCATGGCATAGTTTACACTTAGCAAAATTCCATGCAAGTCCTACTTAGAAATATCACTAATGCATAGTGAAAATAATGGGACAAAAGTATGAAGCATCACTTGCCTTTTTGGTAGAGCATATAGGTTCACTCCTTGTCCTTGCAATACTCACACTCTTCAAATCACTATAATTCAATCAAGCAAGGCACGATTACAATCTACCATTCAAGCAAAACATCACATAAAATGATAGAACAAAACAATGCATCCAAGCATGTCAAAGATTGTTTTATTTGAAAAAGTGGTTTATAATGGGTCATAAACATTTGGAAAACACCTAATGGTCATTTTACAAAGTGGCAAAATCATTTGCAAAAGGTTCTATCTATAAACCATTTTTAAAACAAGGTATCATTTTATGTGGTGTAGAAATGTTTTTAATAAGGCAATAATCTATAGGTTCATAAAATAAGTTTTCAAATCATCAAACTTGGTGTTTGGGTCATAGGGTTTAAATCAAAACACTTCCCAAAAATTTTTTCTCCCAAAATGTTTTTTAAACCATAATTCACATTTTTATTTGGCTAGAAATGTTTTTATTCAAATATTTGTACCCTTGCTTTACCAAATACATTTTTGAAATCAAAAATTGATTCCTAGGGTCAGTAGGTTCAAATCAAACCATTTTCCAAAGGTTTCATCTCAAAAATCATTTTAGAACAAATTTTATATTCTAAACATGCATACACAAGTTTCTGTAAAAACAAACATTTTATCAGAAGCAATTTACTAAACAAAGTGCATGGTCAGAAAGTACTTGTCTTGATGATTCCATTGATATAAAATTTGCAAAATTTGGACGTGTGGTTTGAAAGTTATGAATTTTTCAAATTGTAACATCTAATAGATCAATTCTGTTTTTAATCAAACGAACAGGGACACGTGGCGCTTTCCTATTCGTCTGTACCATTTCGGTTGGATCGACAAACAACAGCCGTCGGATCTAAGTGTGTAACATCCTAGATTTTATATTAGGATGTTATTAGTTCCATGCATCATCCTTGCATCATTGCATTCTACAAATGAATTTTTACAAGAAATCCTAAACACCTAAACCTAGCAAAACCCTAATAGTGTTTGCCATATGTAAGCATTACCGTAGTGGTCAAATTTGACCCTTCTAAAAACCTTGTAAAACTTTAAACTATGGCCCTATGTTGACCACCTTAATTTTATAAAAATTTAGAAACAATTTTCATCAAGTTTGGACTTAGTAGGCAAAAGTTATTTAGGTTTTACGAAAACCGAAAAAGGAAAAATGTTAAAAGGAAAAAAAAGTGGGCAACCTACCTAACTGGGCCACAGCGCCAGCCCACCCGCGCCCACGCGGCAGCCAGCTTGCCCGCGCCAGCCGCCGCAGCCCAGCACCGGCCCGCTCTGCCAATCCCGCTGCTGCCACCGACAGGTGGGGCCATGCTGTCATCCCCCACCTCCAGCCAGAGTCCCTGAAGAACACGGTTCTGATTCAAATCCGTGCGATTAATCTGTCCTCTGATCGAATCCATGCCCTCTACGACACGAAATCCTTCCCTCTTATACCGCTGCATCGGCTCCCCTCGCTGCCCTCGTTTTTCTCAAACCCTAGCGCCGTTTCGCAGCTTTCTGATCTCGCCAGAGAAACCGCCGTCGGAGCTCGAGGTTGGCGATTCTCCAGGGCACCTCGAACACTGCTACACCCTCCATCCTTCTCGCCCCGAACTACCCTACCCACCCATCTAATATGTTTCGTCGGAATCGCAGGAGGCCACCGGCAATTGCTCGCCGGGAGCCGTCGGGTCCAAGAGGAGGAACGGCCGACGCTGGGAGATTGAGGAGGGGAGTGACCGCGCTGAGACTGTTGGGGGATTCGCCATCGCCACGTGCACCAGGGACCGTCCTCGTCATCGTCCAAGGTCACCAGGGCCGCCAGGATGCCGCCACCGTCGCCTTCATCGCCGCCACCGTCATCTCCATCGCCGCCGCCACCACAGGTTAGTAAAGCCGCCCTCGGCCGTCCGATAGAAGATGTGCGGGCCAGATTAGAAGGAGGGGCGAAGGGGTACCTGCCAATGCCGCGCTGCCGCGTGGCAAAGCCGCGCCAGCAGCCGCGTCGCTCCAGCTGGACCAACCAGACGCTGCCACTTGGCGCGTTTTGAGTTAGGGTTAGGCTAGTTTGGTTTGATTTTTGCAGATTGAGTTAATTAATGCGAAAATCATATAAAATCAAATATTTGGCCAAATTTAGCTTATAATATACCGTTGGATTCCTAATTTTATGTAGAATCCAGACCTGCAATAATATTCCAAGTTTACAATAATGTTTTAGGTGTAGATTTTAATCATTATATTAGAGTATTTATTCTATAGAAAAATAATTAAAAAAAATTTTAATTGATTCTTGTTGCAATAACTTTGTTTCCACAATGCCTACTGGACAAAATTATAAAACCTTGCTTAAGATCATTAGATCTAGTTTGGGGCTAATTAGATGGTTTGATCTCCTTATAATCCTAGGATTTGTTTTAGTGACTCAATTAGATCTAAACCTTTGGGAAATCATTCCTAGTGACACCCTCACACCATTGCAACTCAATCAGATCTATGTTTGTGATTCGTTAGATTGTTCAGAGTGCACTAAGGAGTGATATTGTGTAGAGTGCTGCTCGGATCAAGGCAAGTTACACCACTTGTTCATAATTTTTGTCCCAGTTTTGATTCTATGCATGTGAACTTCAAAAATTCGGTAGTATGCATGTGTAGGATGTTCTAGTAGAATTTTTCCTTAGTATTATTTTGCAAGTGCGATGATTTTGTAGTATGCCATGAGTAGCTCTATACTTAGGATTTACCCTCCTAATAGGTTACCCCTGTTTTTGCTAAGTATTGCTTGCTATGCTATATATACAAAGTACCGTTGGGGGGGTTCGAAAGACAAAGAATTTTCTAAGTATAAAGGCTCTCTAGAGCAAACTTTTCTTCTCAAATCCACTTCAAAATAAAACTAAGTTTTCTTCTGGGCGGAATGGTTGTCGGGTCAACGAGTGAGATTTTTGGTGGAGGACGACCGCCCAGGAATCAAAGAAGTCTGCCATGTTTCAGAATTCAGAAGCTTCCAGTGCAACCACAATACATTATGGGCTCTGTCTTGGCCTAGTACTTAGTGGAAAACCTCACCTGGGTACCAACATTTGGAGGTTCTTGGCACGGTTGGATCCGGAAGGTAGAGGGGCTACTAAGGGAAAGCCTCGCCATGGTCTTGTCTGTAAAATGACTTGATCGTGGATTGTGGGTAAAGTGCACAAACTCTCGAGAGTATTGCAATCTGATCGATCCGCCGTGTTCATGGTAACAGAACAACAATGAGCGTCTGAAGGATGGAGCCTCTGAAGGATCTTCCTCTCTCTTCTCTAAAACAAAGTTTTAAAAACCCCAAGGCGTGAGTAATATCGCCAATGGGTGGGATTTTGGGAACTTGGTGTGTAATATCCAAGTGTCACTTGGTGCGTAATATCCAAGTGTTTGGTTGTTTGGACACTTGGTGCGTAATATCCTCGTGTGCCACTCGACCTTATTTTATCTAAGAAAATGTTTACAAAGTAGGACAATCTTCTCTTCTTCTCTCTACTTAAGAAAACTAGCTTTGAGCAAATGAACTCTACAGCCTATACCAGCCTTGCATGTAGAGATAGTCTTTTCTCTCCTTGGTGTAATTTGCCAATACATTTAAAGTATTGACCCAACTTGTTGGCTGCACGTTTTATGTGCAGAATCCGAAGATTTAAAGGTGCGTAGGGATCGCGGGTCTACACTCGACAAGCCTGGGGCGTTGATGGACTCAAGTTGCTTTATGTTTCCGCTGTTATTTGAGCTAGCTTAATGCTAAGCAATTTTGTAATAAATTCATACTCTGGATTCTCCGTGTAATAAAGACTTTGTGTTTTACATGATATTTCATCGACTGTGAGTGCTAGCTATTGATCTAGGGACTAGCATGTTAATCACAGGGACTTAGGATCCTTATCGATCCTAGGTCACTACAGATGGTATCAGAGCACATCGTTGCCTGTAGGACGTGACCCTAGGATTGGAACCACCTCTAACTTTTGCGCCTTACTTGCTTTTCTACTAAGTTATTTTTCCGCACTTCTAGTATATGCTTTCCTCTACTTTTTTAAGTATCTAACCTTCATTCTTCTAACTTAAAGATGACAAGCTTCCTCTATGACACCGTCGCGGACATTGAGCTCTTCGCTTTGGTGGATGCCTCATGGATCTACTCACACGTTTGGACCTTCCTCTCCCAACAATCCAGGGGAGCACCATGAAGAAACTCCACAAGGACGGTTGTTGGGGAGTCAAGGTCATCCAGCCAGGAAAAGAGCGAGGCAAGAACCCGGAGGAAGACATAGCAATCCACATTGTTAGCGATTCCAAGGAGAAGGCCCTCAGCATCAGCTTGCAGCAACTCATTGGTCGCCTATGTGGACGTCATCATGAAGCTCTCCAAGGACACTGCGGCGGCCTCTTTGGAAGACGAGATGAGGAAGGAATTCCCATGGAGTTAACCTTTGAGGAAAGAACTTCTACCAAGCGCCGAAGGACCCAATATCAAGATTGGAGTGCCACATCCATGACCTTGAAAAGGGTACCTTCCTTGAGATGTTGAAGAACGACGAGCTATGCGCCTTCATCAAGGAGAAGGAAGAAATGATCAAGCAGCAGGAGGAGGCAATGAAGCTCCAAGAGATAAAGTTCCAGGACCAAGAGAAGAAGTTCGCTAACCAAGAGAAGAGGGTGATAAATAAAAACAAGAGAATTAGGGAACTCAAACAGCAGATCGATGGAGCTGAAGTGCAAACTAAAGGCCTTTGCAAGATAATCAATGATGTGCGTGCTTCCAAGAGGGACTTGGCAAAACAAATTGAAACCGCGAAGAAGTCAAGCCTAGTGGAGGAACTACAAAGCGAGAAGGAGGGACTTCAGGAGCAGCTAGAAGCCACTACCAAGAAGCTGCAGGATGAGATAAAGAACCTCCAAGAGAAGCTTGAAGCCACCACAAAGGAGATGGAGTTGTACAAGACAACCTTAGAGAAGGAAGGCTACTCGTTCGAGGACGAGGAAGAGGAAGGCGTGGAAGATGTGTAATAGTTGGACCACCTTTAATTCTATAGTAGAACGTTATTCGCGATTGTAATAAATACCAAGACAAGTCTGGTTTAGTTAAACTTGGTTGTTTTTTGTGTTAAGATGTGTTGTTATGTCTTGTGTGCCATGTGTGCTTGGTGTGTTTTCATAAGGGTAGGAGTTTACTACTTAGTCTTTCTGTCTATTTCTTAACTATTCTCTTAAACCCCACAGATGCCGCCAAGACGTGCGAACTCCGAAATCCCGCCAGAAATAGCACAACTTTTGGCCACTCAGAACCAGCTGATCCAACTGCTCACTCAGAACATGCAAAACAACAACAACAACCCGCCACCACCACCACCTCCGCCACCTCCTCAACAGGATCGCTTGACTCGGTTTTTGAGGCTGAACCCACCTACCTTCACTAGCAGCACTGAACCAATCATCGTTGATGACTGGCTGCGTACGATCAACAAGAAGCTAGACACCGTGCAAGCTGTCGGAGCCGACAGGGTGCGTTATGCCGCACACCAGCTTGAAGGACCTGCTGCAGAATGGTGGGATAACTACCAAGTCACCCACCCGGATATTGATGCTATCACTTGGGATCAGTTTGAGTTAGCTTTTCGCACTTATCATGTGGCTGCTGGTGTCATGACTCTGAAGAGGTGCGAGTTTCGCGACCTACACCAGCTGCATCGTTCTGTCACCGAGTATGGTGAGCTTTTCAATAAGCTAGCCCGTTATGCACCCGATGATGTTTCCACTGATGCCAAGAGACAGAAGGAGTTCTTAAGAGGGCTCAATGATGAGATATCCATTCAGCTTGTGGCTCAGAAATTTGACAACTTTCAGGAACTCCTGGACAGAGCCATTGTGGTTGAATCAAAGAGGAAGAGCATAGAAAACCGCAAGAGGAAGTCTAACCCTCACAAGCATTTTGTTCCGTACCAGAAGCAGCGCAATTCCTCACCACCACCTTATAACAATAATGGCCACAACCATAACGGTCATAACCATGGTGGCCACAAACACAATGGGCATAAAAACCGCAATGGGAATGGCAGCAATGGAAAGGATCTCAATGAGGTGACATGCTTTAAGTGCAACAGGACAGGGCACTATGCAACCTCTTGCCCCGAGAAGAAGAATGGCAATGGCAATGGGAATGGAAATGGACACAACCATGGCAATGGAAACGGGAAGAAGCCAAATCCATTTGTCAAAGCCACGATAAATCATGTTTCTATGGAGGATGCTTGTGATGCGCCAGACTCTGTGATTGGTAAGTTCAAACTCAATTCTATTCCCGCAGTTGTTCTTTTTGATACTGGTGCATCGCATTCATTCATATCAAGGGTATTTGTGGATAGAGGCAAGATACCAACAGAGACTATAAACTTTCCTCTAAGGGTAAGTTCTCCTGGGGGGAAAATAGTGGCAAACTCCGGTTGCCGGGAATTAGAACTAAGGATTGGGACACACATCTTTCCCACAAGTCTAGTAGTTCTAGAATCACAAGGATTAGACATCATCTTGGGCATGAATTGGATGACCGAATATGAAGGAGTCATAGATTGTGCCAAAAGAACTGTCATGCTCACCACACCGGAAGGGAAGAGAATTCATATCAAGTCGAATTTCGCACATAAAGAAGTCATGGTGAACTCTCTTAAGGGGGTTATCTTGGAGGAGGTACCTATTGTAAAAGAATACCCGGATGTTTTCCCAGAAGAGCTACCCGGAATGCCACCCGACCGTGATATCGAGTTCCTCATTGACTTGATGCCAGGCACGGGGCCGATAGCTAAGAGACCATACAAGATGGATGTGGACGAGTTAAAGGAACTCAAGAAACAGCTTAGGGAACAATTGGACAAGGGGTTCATCCAACCCAGCGCATCATCTTGGGGAGCACCCGTCCTATTTGTGGAAAAGAAGGATAAGACTAAGAGGCTGGTTGTGGACTACCGCTCGTTGAACGAAGTGACGATCAAAAATAAGTATCCTCTACCCAACATCAATGACTTGTTTGACCAGTTAAAGGGAGCCAGTGTGTTCTCAAAGATCGATCTGCGATCAGGCTCCTTTCAGCTAAAGATTCGAGAACAGGATGTGCCCGAAACAGCATTCACCACAAGATACGGATTGTATGAGTACACCATAATGTCGTTTGGTCTGACCAATGCCCCAGAATACTTCATGACCATGATGAACAAAGTGTTCATGGAATATTTGGACAAGTTTATCGTGGTATTCATAGATGATATACTCATATACTCTAAGGATGAGAAGGAACATGAGAAACATCTGCGCCTTATCATGGAGAAGCTAAGAGAACACAAGTTGTATGCCAAATTCAGCAAATGCGAGTTCTGGTTAAAGGAAGTGGGATTCCTTGGTCATGTTGTGTCAGCAAAAGGAGTTGCCGTAGATCCTAGTAAGGTAGCTTTCGTGACGGAATGGGAGTCACCCAAGAATGTGGGGGATATTAGAAGCTTCTTGGGCCTCGCAGGTTATTACCGGAGGTTCATTGAAAACTTTTCCAAAATAGCAAAGCCCATGATGAAACTATTAAAGAAGGAGAAGAAGTACCTATGGACCGAGGCATGTGAAGCAAGTTTTCAAGAGTTGAAGAAACGCCTTGTAACGGCACCAGTTCTGTGTCTGCCTGATATCCAGAAGGATTTTCAAGTCTATTGTGACGCTTCTCGACAAGGGCTTGGAAGTGTATTGATGCAGGATAGGAAGGTGGTATCCTATGCCTCCCGACAACTTAAGAACCACGAACACAACTACCCCACACGTGATTTGGAACTAGCGTATGTGGTTCATGCACTCAAGGTATGGAGACACTACCTCATGGGCAAACATTGTGATGTGTTCACAGATCATAAAAGTTTGAAGTACATCTTCACCCAAAAGGAGTTGAATATGAGACAAAGAAGATGGCTTGAACTAATTAAGGATTATGACTTGGATTTACAGTACCATCCCGGAAAGGCAAATGTGGTGGCTGATGCCTTAAGTCGTAAGGTGTATGTGAATGGACTTACCGTAGGGGAACTTCCAGAGGACTTATGCAAGCAATTCAGGGATCTCAGGCTAGATATAGTTCCGAAAGGACACGTAGCAACTATGGAAATAGTGTCCACCTTCCAAGAGAGAATCAAGGAAGCACAAAAGGGAGATAAAGAGTTGGAAGAAATAAGAGTCAGGATAAGTGAAGGAAAGACTAAAGAATTTCATCTGGACGAACAAGGAACCCTCTGGCATGGGAAGCGTTTGTGTGTTCCCAATGACCCCGATATCAGAAAGATGATTTTACAAGAAGCTCATGATTCGCCATACTCAATTCATCCAGGTAACACGAAGATGTACATGGATGTGAAGGATAGATTCTGGTGGAATAACCTAAAGAGAGATAATGCAGAGTATATTTCTCTGTGTGATGTATGCAATAGAGTTAAAGCCGAGCATCAGAAACCGGCAGGACTACTTCAACCACTACCTATACCCGACTAGAAGTGGGACAAGGTAGGCATGGATTTCATCACGGGATTGCCCCGGACTCGTTCTAGATTTGATTCTATCTGGGTAGTGGTGGACCACTTCACCAAGGTGGCTCACTTCATCCCCGTAAAGACCACATATACAAGTGCTAAGCTTGCTAAGATATACATGTCAAGGATTGTAAGCCTACATGGTGTTCCCAAGGGAATTGTGTCAGACAGAGGCACCCAGTTTACTTCAAAGTTTTGGCGACAACTACATGAGTCTCTTGGGACCCGACTAGAATTCAGTACTGCCTTCCACCCTCAGACAGATGGCCAAACAGAAAGGGTGAATCAAATTTTGGAAGATATGTTGAGAGCTTGCGCGCTAGACTATGGGTCTAGTTGGGACGATAACCTGCCGTATGCTGAGTTCTCATACAACAACAGCTACCAGACAAGTATCAAGATGGCTCCGTTTGAAGTTCTATATGGCAAGAAGTGTAGGACTCCATTGCTATGGAATGGTGTTGGTGAACGTAGTCTTTTTGGACCTGACTTGATAAAGGATGCCGAAGAAAAGGTACAACAGATTCAGGATAGGCTAAAGGTAGCCCAATCCCGATAGAAGAGTTACGCTGATTCCAAGCGCAGAGATGTGGCTTATGAAATAGGGGACCGTGCGTATCTCCGAGTTTCACCCCTACGAGGAGTTAAGAGGTTCGGAATCAAGGGCAAGTTAGCCCCACGATTCATAGGACCATATAAGGTTCTGGCCCGTAGAGGAGAAGTTGCTTATCAGTTGGAGTTACCGGAAGGACTGACTGTTCATTATGTGTTTCATGTGTCACAACTAAAGAAGTGTCACCCGGAGATGGCTGAAACACCGCTAAGAGACACCGTTCCCCTAGATGAGGTTCAATTGGAGAATGACCTTACCTATGAGGAAAAACCCATCAAGATACTGGAAACAGCCGAAAGGATTACCCGCACCAAGACTATAAGATTCTGCAAAGTACAACGGAACCACCACCCGCACCAAGAAGCTACGTGGGAGCGTGAAGGAGACATGAGGGCAGAGCACCCACACCTATTTGCTAGCCAACCCGAATCTCGGGGACGAGATTCCTCTTAAGGGGGGTAGGTTTGTAACATCCCAGATTTTATATTAGGATGTTATTAGTTCCATGCATCATCCTTGCATCATTGCATTCTACAAATGAATTTTTACAAGAAATCCTAAACACCTAAACCTAGCAAAACCCTAATAGTGTTTGCCATATGTAAGCATTACTGTAGTGGTCAAATTTGACCCTTCTAAAAACCTTGTAAAACTTTAAAATATGGCCCTATGTTGACCACCTTAATTTTATAAAAATTTAGAAACAATTTTCATCAAGTTTGGACTTAGTAGGCAAAAGTTATTTAGGTTTTACTAAAACCGGAAAAGGAAAAATGTTAAAAGGAAAAAAAAGTGGGCAACCTACCTAACTGGGCCGCAGCGCCAGCCCACCCGCGCCCACGCGGCAGCCAGCTTGCCCGCGCCAGCCGCCGCAGCCCAGCACCGGCCCGCTCTGCCAATCCCGCTGTTGTCATCCCCCACCTCCAGCCAGAGTCCCTGAAGAACACGGTTCTGATTCAAATCCGCGCGATTAATCCGTCCTCTGATCGAATCCGTGCCCTCTACGACACGAAAACCTTCCCTCTTATACCGCTGCATTGGCTCCCCTTGCTGCCCTCGTTTTTCTCAAATCCTAGCGCCATTTCGCAGCTTTCCGATCTCGCCGGAGCAACCGCCATCGAACCTCGAGGTTGGCGACTCTCCAGGGCACCTCGAACCCTGCTACACCCTCCATCCTTCTCGCCCCGACCTACCCTACCCACCCATCTAATCTGTTTCGTCGGAATCGCAGGAGGCCATCGGCAATTGCTCGCTGGAGCCGTCGGGTCTGAGAGGAGGAACAGCCGACGCTGGGAGATTGAGGAGGGGAGTGACCGCGCTAAGACCGTTGGGGGATTCGCCATCGCCGCGCACACCAGGGGCCGTCCTCGTCATCGTCCAAGGTCACCAGGGCCGCCAAGACGCCGCCACCGTCGCCTTCATCGCCGCCACCGTCATCTCCATCGCCGCCGCCTCCACAGGTTAGTAAAGCCGCCCTCGGCCGTCCGATAGAAGATGTGCGGGCCAGATTAGAAGGAGGGGCGAAGGGGTACCTGCCAATGCCGCGCTGCCGCGTGGCAAAGCCGCGCCAGCAGCCGCGTCGCTCCAGCTGGACCAACCAGACGCTGCCACTTGGCGCGTTTTGAGTTAGGGTTAGGCTAGTTTGGTTTGATTTTTGCAGATTGAGTTAATTAATGCGAAAATCAAATATTTGGCCAAATTTAGCTTATAATATACCGTTGGATTCCTAATTTTATGTAGAATCCAGACCTGCAATAATATTCCAAGTTTACAGTAATGTTTTAGGTTTAGATTTTAATCATTAGATTAGAGTATTTATTCTATAGAAAAATAATTAAAATTCTGTTTTAATTGATTCTTGTTGCAATAACTTTGTTTCCACAATGCCTACTGGACAAAATTATAAAACCTTGCTTAAGATCATTAGATCTAGTTTGGGGCTAATTAGATGGTTTGATCTCCTTATAATCCTAGGATTTGTTTTAGTGACTCAATTAGATCTAAACCTTTGGGAAATCAATCCTAGTGACACCCTCACACCATTGCAACTCAATCTTGCTACCCTGGTCAATTTAGAAAAACCAATCTTGCATAAAATACCAAGTTACATGCATGCATGATTACCTCTGTGATGTTTTGAGCAACTTATGGTCAGATCTATGTTTGTGATTCGTTAGATTGTTCGGAGTGCGCTAAGGAGTGCTATTGTGTAGAGTGCTGCTCGGATCAAGGCAAGTTACACCACTTGTTCATAATTTTTGTCCCAGTTTTGATTCTATGCATGTGATCTTCAAAAATTCTGTAGTATGCATGTGTAGGATGTTCTAGTAGAATTTTTCCTTAGTATTATTTTGCAAGTGCGATGATTTTGTAGTATGCCATGAGTAGCTCTATACTTAGGATTTACCCTCCTAATAGGTTACCCCTGTTTTTGCTAAGTATTGCTTGCTATGCTATATATACAAAGTACCGTTGGGGGGGTTCGAAAGACAAAGAATTTTCCAAGTATAAAGGCTCTCTAGAGCAAACTTTTCTTCTCAAATCCACTTCAAAATAAAACTAAGTTTTCTTCTGGGCGGAATGGTTGTCGGGTCAACGAGTGAGATTTTTGGTGGAGGACGGCCGCCCAGTAATCAAAGAAGTCTGCCATGTTTCAGAATTCAGAAGCTTCCAGTGCAACCACAATACATTATGGGCTCTATCTTGGCCTAGTACTTAGTGGGAAACCTCACCTGGGTACCAACATTTGGAGGTTCTTGGCACGGTTGGATCCGAAAGGTAGAGGGGCTACTAAGGGAAAGCCTCGCCATGGTCTTGTCTGTAAAAGGACTTGATCGTGGATTGTGGGTAAAGTGCACAAACTCTAGAGAGTATTGCAATCTGATCGATCAGCCGTGTTCACGGTAATAGAACAACAATGAGCGTCTGAAGGATGGAGCCTCTGAAGGATCTTCCTCTATCTTCTCTAAAACAAAGTTTTAAAAACCCCAAGGCGTGAGTATTATCGCCAATGGGTGGGATTTTGGGAACTTGGTGTGTAATATCCAAG
The DNA here is from genome assembly GCA_916181665.1 of Avena sativa. NCBI lineage: Eukaryota > Viridiplantae > Streptophyta > Magnoliopsida > Poales > Poaceae > Avena > Avena sativa. The sequence continues at coordinate 267,059,334 of OV702294.1, read as the reverse complement.
TGTCACTTGGTGCGTAATATCCAAGTGTTTGGTTGTTTGAACATTTGGTGCGTAATATCCTCGTGTGCCACTCGACCTTATTTTATCTAAGCAAATGTTTACAAAGTAGGACAATCTTCTCTTCTTCTCTCTACTTAAGAAAACTAGCTTTGAGCAAATGAACTCTACAGCCTATACCAGCCTTGCATGTAGAGATAGTCTTTTCTTTCCTTGGTGTAATTTGCCAATACATTCAAAGTATTGACCCAACTTGTTGGCTGCACATTTTATGTGCAGAATCCGAAGATTGAAAGGTGCGTAGGGATCACGGGTCTACATTCGACAAGCCTGGGGCGTTGATGGACTCAAGTTGCTTTTATGTTTCCGCTATTATTTGAGCTAGCTTAATGCTAAGCAATTTTGTAATAAATTCATACTCTGGATTCTCCGTGTAATAAAGACTTTGTGTTTTACATGATATTTCATCGACTATGAGTGATAGCTATTGATCCAGGGACTAGCATGTTAATCACAGGGACTTAGGATCCTTATCGATCCTAGGTAACTACAAAGTGGGATCGCACGGCGCAGAAGCAAGCGTACCCCTTCGGTTAGTCATTCTATCGTGGCCACTGGATCATAATCGCACGGCTCACAGCGTGCCTGCCAGAGATGGGCAGCGCTGGCGGCAGCAGGTGGTGGCGGTGTGGTCAGACGGTGGCGGTGACAATGCTACAGGATGCGAGAGGGCGAAGGGAGGTGCTCACCAGGTTCAGGAGATCACGGCGATGCTCAACGTGTGTGCGGTTTGTCAAGGGGCGCACGGTGGTGGCGTGGATTCCTCGCCGGAGTTGCGCTGCGCCTCGGGCTTTTCTGTTCGTCGACGGGGGCAACGATATACGGCGTATTAAGGCAAATAAAAGGCACCATTAGGTTCGTATGGGAGTCGCGATCATGTGAGCATCCAAGAGGGGGAAAGCGGCGGTCTAGTCTCACCAGTAGTGCTTGCCGGAGTTGCGGGGTTCTTCGGTGGCGCTCAGACGAAGACGGAGGCGACGTTGTGGGGAAAGCGAGAGAGAGCTGGAGGCACTGGAGTGTGCGCCAGAGACTGGGAAATGTTTTCGTGTGCTCGAGGAGGCGAGGGGCGGAGGAGGCTGGCCGGGATCGACGCCGGAACTCGTCGGGGCAGTGGAGTTTCGAAGAGAAATTAGGACGGCCTAGGGGCGTAGAGGTTCTAGCGAGTGAGGGGAATGAGAGAGGGGAGCAGGCGAATTAGTATGCGTGATCGCGGGGCTGATTAATCGCGGCGTTACTGCGTATTACGCCGGCATTGATTTGGCAGCAACGGTCGGCGAGGTCAGCGGGAGGGTGAGGAAGAAGGGAGCTAGCGGTGGGGTCGTCTCGTCAGTGAAAGAGGGGGAGGGGGAGTGGGTCCAGGTTGTCGGTGTCTCTGCGGGTGCGAGGTTTTGTGGAAAAAAGATTCGGCAGAGGGGGTGCAGGTGGGCTGTGAGTTGGGCTTAGTGGGATAGCTGGGCTGGGTTGGCCAGATTCATTTTTTTTTGATCTATTTTGTTTTTCTTTTTCTATTTCTAATATTCTGTTTTGATTTTGTTTAAACAATTTAAACATTCATTTGAATTCAAACCTTTGCCAAATTTTGTGTAGGTTTAAATACTGATTAGTAGTATAATCTGAAGTCAGTTTTGGAATAAAACCTTATTCTTTTTGGGGTCTTTTAATTTCTCAAAAAGGCCCTTGTTTTAAATCAAATAAGATTTAATAATATTTTCAAACACCATTTAAATTCTTTAAACTTTCCAAATCTTTTCAGTAGGTTTTTATTTGTTTAATAGGGTGTCAAATAATTCATCTTGAATTATTTGGAAAGTATTTGATATGATTCATAAATCATTTGAATTGGGTATTTGTTTTAATTCCAATGGAATTCAATATAGTTTTAATTCCCTAAATTTTGTTTGGAAGATTTCTTTAATCTTATTTAAGTTAATTAAACAACTTATATTCCACTTGGGTAAATTCCAAATATCTTTTCCCATGATTTAATTAATCATTTCTAATAGGGATTTTGTCTTTATTCAAATGGAAATGAAATTTGGTTAATGCCACTTTATTTATTTTGGAAAATGCTTTATCCATTTATTTTATTTGGGTTTTGGATTATATTCATTCCATTTGCTTATGGATTTAGCCAAGATTTAATTTGGTCTTTAATATTCCTTATTGAATAATGTATTTCTTCATTATATAAAATCCATATCTTTTTATTTATAGATCCAAACTTGGTGGTTCCAATTTGTAAAATCTTGTTTAATATTTGTTTATCCTTTTAAATTCCTTTTTGCTCACCATTTTGTATGGATTCTAGATAAGTGCTTTATTAGCTTTGGGAATTCAATTCCTTTATCTTATTAAATTCATAAGATTAAGTGAAATCAATTTCTATGGTTTTTATAATATTTCCATTTGTCTTTCTTGATCATTTTGAAATGTTAGTTGACAAATTTTTATTTGAATCAAATCCATAGGCTTGGAGATAACTTGGAAATGATTTTATTCCATTAGGGTTTAGGGTTTGGATTTATTTTCCAAGTGTTTAAATTTCAAGATACATTTATTGAGGAAAGCATTTCTCTTGATTTGGATTTTGTTGAATTCAAACTTTAATTAAAGTTTGTTCCAGATGGGATTTTAAGTTTCCATTTAGAAACAAAAGTTTCTTTTCACCCTAAAATTCAACAATTATTTATTTTGTTTATTTATTTTTCACATTACAAGATTTGGAAAATCTTGGGATGTGACAGAAGGAAAAAGTTTTGACTAAGTTTGATGGAGAGTCTTATGAGTTTAATTTTACCAAATTTTCCAAAACTCCTTTTGAAAATGAACTGCCTAACGATGGTTCAGGGTTGAATAACTTTCTTCTATTTCTCTTGGTCCTAACAATGCCTTGCAGCAGTTTATGGAAGATCATGAAAGTGATGTCTTCATGAAGGAAAGAAATGAGATTAAAGAGGTTTTCCTTCGTCAGCCGGAGCAACTTAAGCATAATCTACCTGTGGAAGACTTGGGAACCACACTACCACCTAAAGGGGGCCCTGTTTTCAAATTAAAACCTTTACCTGATGATCTTAAGTATGCTTAGATGATAAGAAAGTATATCCTGTTATTATTAGTTCCAAACTTTCAAGAAAGGAAGAAGAGAGGTTACTTGAAATACTGAAGAAACACCAAGGAGCTATGGGTTATACTCTTGATGATTTAAAAGGAATTTCTCCTACTATATGTCAGCATGCTATTAATATAGAACCTGATGCAAAACCAGTTGTTGAGCAACAACGCCGTCTGAATCCTAAGATGAAGGATGTGGTAAGAAATGAGGTATTAAAACTTCTTGATGCTGGTATTATTTATCCTATTGCTGATAGTCAATCGGTTAGCCCTATTCATTATGTTCCCAAGAAAGGGGGATAACTGTTGTGCCTAATGAAGATAATGAGCTTATACCCCAAAGAGTAGTGGTTGGGTATATAATGTGCATTGATTTTAGAAAGATTAAAGTTACTAAGAAAGATCATTATCCTTTGCCCTTTATTGATCAAATGCTTGAGAGGTTGTCCAAAAATACTCACTTTTATTTTCTTGATGGTTATTATGGGTTTTCTCAAATTGTTGTGAAAGCACAAGACCAAGAGAAAACTACTTTCACTTGTACTTATGGTACTTATGCTTATAGGCGTATACTTTTGGTTTATGTAATGCTCCTGCTACCTTTCAGAGATGTATGTCTACTATCTTTCATGGTTTTTGTGAAGAAATTGTGGAGGTTTTCATGGACGATTTTTCTGTCTATGGAACTTCTTTTGATAACTGCTTGCACAACCTTGCTAAATTTTTGCAGAGATGTGAAGAAACCAACCTTGTTCTTAATTGGGAGAAATGCCACTTCATGGTTAATGAAGGGATTGTTCTTGGACACAAGATCTCTGAAAGAGGCATTGAAGTTGACAGAGCCAAAATTGAAGAAATTAAGAAGATGCCTTGTCCTAGAGACATCAAAGGTATTCGTAGTATCCTTGGTCATGCTGGTTTCTATAGGAGGTTTATTAAGGATTTCTCCAAAATTTCAAAGCCCCTTACTAATCTTCTTCAAAAAGATGTACCTTTTGTTTTTGATGATTGTAAGGAAGCTTTTGGAACTTTGAAGAAAGATTTGACTACTGCTCCTATTGTTCAACCACCTGATTGGAGTTTACCTTTTGAAATTATGTGTGATGCTAGTGATTTTGTTGTGGGTGCTGTCCTTGGACAACGTGTTGATAAGAAGTTGAATGTTATTCATTATGCTAGCAAGACTTTAGATGCTGCTCAAAATAATTATGCTACTACTGAAAAAGAGTTCTTAGTTGTAATCTTTGCTTGTGATAAGTTTAGACCTTATATTATTGATTCAAAGGTTATTATTCATAATGATCATGCTTCTATTAAGTACCTTATGAGAAAGAAGGACACTAAGCCTAGACTTATTAGGTGGGTGTTGCTTTTGCAAGAGTTTGATATGTATATTGTAGATAGGAAAGGTGCTGAAAATCCTGTTGCTGACAATTTATCTCGTTTGGAAGCGTTTCTTTTGACCCATTGCTTGTTAATGATAGTTTTCCAAATGAGCAGTTGGTTGCGATAAGGGTAAGTCTGCATGAGAGTCCTTGGTATGCTGATTATGCTAACTTTATTGTTTCCAAGTATTTGCCTCCAACTTTTACAGCTCAGCAAAGAAGAAAATTCTTTTATGATCTAAGGAATTACTTTTGGGATGACCCACACTTATATAAGGAAGGAGTAGATGGTATTATGCGATGATGTGTTCCAGAATTTGAACAATAAGAGATATTGATAAAATGTCAAAGTGCTTATGGAGGACATCATGCAGGGGGTAGGACTGCACAAAAGGTTTTGCAATCTGGATTATATTGGCCTACCCTTTTCAAATATGCAAGGAAGTTTGTCTTATCATGTGATGAATGTCAACGAGTAGGTAACATTTCTAGACGCAACAAAATGCTATGAATTATTCTCTTGTTATTGAACCTTTTGATTGTTGGGGATTTGACTTTATGGGACCTTTTCCCCCTTCAAAAGGGTACACTCATATTCTTGTTGTTGTCGACTATGTTACAAAGTGGGTAGAAGACATACCTATGAATAGTGCTGATGGTAAGACCTCTTTGAAAATGCTTAAGGATGTTATTTTTCCTAGGTTCGGTGTGCCTAGATATCTCATGACTGATGGAGGCTCTCATTTTATTCATGGGGGTTTTAGAAAAACTCTCGCTAAGTATGATGTAAACCATAGAATTTCTTCAGCTTATCACCCCAAACCAGTGGGCAAGTAGAACTTTCCAATAGGGAAATTAAATCTATCTTGAAGAAGACTGCCAATAGATCTAGAAAAAATTGGGCTAAAAAGTTGAATGACGCTTTGTGGGCTTATAGAACTTCTTATAAAAATCATATGGGGATGTCTCCTTACAAAATGGTCTATGGGAAAGCTTGTCACTTGCCTTTAGAATTAGAACACAAAGCTTATTGGACAGTGAAAGAGTTGAATAGAGATTTTAGACTTGCCGGTGAGAAAAGACTGCTCGACTTAAGTAATTGAGATGAGTGGAGAAGTGAAGCTTATGAAAATGCTAGGCTCTTTAAGGAAAAAGTAAAAACATTGCATGATAGGAGAATTCTCAAAAGGGAGTTCCATGTTGGTGAGAAAGTTCTTTTGTATAGGTCTCGTCTCAGATTTTTTGCAGGGAAACTACTCTCAAAATGGGAAGACCTTTTGTTATCAAGGAAGTATACCGTTTAGGTGCCATCAAAATATCTTCTCTGAAGGATGACACAACATAGGTGGTGAATGGTCAAAGACTAAAGCATTATATTTCTGGAGATTCATATAATGAAGATGTTGACACAATTCAACTTGTGACTCCGAAAGAATTTATTAGAAGCCAAACACCAAATTCTGCAGAGTTCGACTTTGAATAGGTAAAAGTGGTGAAAATAGAAGGTTCATGAAACCGCAATCATTTTATATTTTTGATGTTTTTAATACATAAGGGAAGTTACGAGACGGGACAGAGGAGCAAACGGAGGCCGGGGTGGCCAAACCCACCCCAGGCGCGGGCCCCAGCTGGCCGCGCCTGGAGGGGGTAAGACCACCCCGAGCTCCGTCTCCGCCTTGTTTTCGTATCAAAACCTTCCTTATGCTTTGAAACTTCATAATATATAACCCCCCCGGATTCCCCGAGGTTCGTGTATCATGTTCTCGTCATGTTTTCGTTTCGATCTGTTTCTGTTAGGAAATCTCCTCAAGTTTAGAGCACCATGGTCTCCGCCAACGACAAAGGCAAGAAGCCCGAGGAAGATGATCCTCAAAATCCCAAGGAGGAGGAGATTTTTATAGGGGATGAAGAAGACATGGAGGAGGACAAGCAACCGAACACCCGCACTACCATCGCAAGCATTGGAGTGGTGGCAAAACCTACCAAGCTTAGGAGGACAGCACGGATTTCTACAGGAGGGAAACCTCTGCGTCATATCCTCACTCCACGGACACTTCCTCCTCGTACCACTCGTTCTAACCATGCAGGGAAGGAGCATACTAAGAAGGAAGTGTGGGGAAAGAATAACAAGGACTGGAATTCTCAGCCCGACATGATCATGAACCGCATTGAGCAGAATTCGGAGTTGATTCATACTCTGACCTTTGAGATTGAGGATTTGAAGAAACTTATTGAAGAGATTATCAAGAGAACACCACCACCACCGAAGGAGTAAATCATCATCAGGTTTGGCATCCCCTTGGCTTGTTCCAAGCTTGGGGGGAGTGCTGCGGTATCACAGTCATTATCTTTTACCTTTTTAGTGGATTCATATCTTTGGTAGAGGTGTTATCTTATAGTTTGGTTTGCATGTGGAAGTATCTCTCCTTTAGTTTATTATCTATGTATCCCTTGGTGTGAGTGCCTTTTATGGATTATTAATCAGAAGTTTCATCTTTTACTTTTTGCACTTCTTATTTTAGTTTGCAATCTCTATTATATGGTGGATCTTGTTGATCAGTATTGGCATCAATTTGGGACCATCAAGTGGATCTAAATTGGTTTTGTCAAACCGAGTTCTGGTCTGTAGCAATACTTTTTGAGGTTTGAAAGAAAAACAGAAAAGCTTACAGGTATTTTGTATCATTCATTTTTTTTCTTGTTGGCTCATAAGCTTAGTATATTTATTTAAGATATTTTGTGTCTTCAAGGAAGATTGCATGTTTGGCTTTATCACCTGTAGGTTTGCTTGTTTCTTTCAACTCTTTTGCTTGCTACTTAGCCTTGCTAGCCAAAAACCTGTTTTGGGAAGGCATACTTCTCATTCTTCCAAATCCCTTGAACCAAAACCCGTGCCATTTGCGTCCACCATATCTACCTATTAGCATTTGATATTCCAAGCAAATTCTCAAGCTTCATCTATCTTTCGAATTAAAAAGTATTTTGTTATGTGAAAAGTAGTTAGTAAAGCTCTCACGAACTTGATGGCACACCTTATTTCCTTGCTCCTAATAGACTTGAACCATTGTGTCATCGAAGTTGTATATGCTTGCATCTATACGTTGGAATTAGCAGAACCGTGCTGTCACAGGGAAAGTTTTCAACATTGCACTTGTACTCTATACACAGTTGATATCATGCTCTTTTGTTTACGAATGTCGACGGTGTGAAATAAAGAGGAAACTTGTAAGTCCATGGAGTATGTATTTTGTGTTAGATAAACGCCTGGGCCTCTAGCCTAAGCCATGCCTAATCATGGTGGAAACTTGCAGGATCACCATAGTGAGCATTCTGTGAAGCATCCTCAATAAAAAGCTATGCACATAGTAAATAAAAAGATCGCTGAGATGCTCATTTTCTACTTGCCTTGTCATTTTGGTTATGGGATAGCTCCTGTACCATGTGAAAGGGGTACCCCGTTGGCGGTTCTCTATGATACACAGGTACTTACAATGACAGGAACTTACCGGTGACCAAAGTTGAGTAGCATGAGGAGCGCGGCCCTCGTATTCAAGGGACATGAGTTTGCCAACTTATATTTCGTCAAGCATATACTCCATCTTTGTGCACTTTAATCTTAATCATCTCAAGATGCCTATGATAGGGGCAATGAGTGCTCAAAGCTAGTAAGTACCATAATCTTTTGGAAGCTCTTTATGACTTGTAATCCCTCCTATCCTCTATGAAGGGACCTTTCTCCTATCTTCTAAGTTGAGTCAGTAAACCTACTTCCTCTCTATCTCCAGCAAGCATTTGAGTTGTTGTGTTTTAAGCATTCATATGGTGATTTATTCACTCATGTTCTTTATCTTCCTTGTTTTCACAAAACTCTTATCTATTGAGTATTACTTTGAAAGCCTTCATTGAAAAACCTTTTTGAGCAAAGAGTGCTCCTGTTATAAAACTTCTACAAAAAGTTTTTTGTGAAACTGTTTGCCAGCTATTATCTGACCAGGAACAAGAGTTTGCCAATTCCAATTATGATTTATCTTTATGCATCTCTATTGCGACTCCTGAACTTGTCGCAAGCTATGTTATATAATGGTCAGTTGCTTTCTTCTATGAGTTGTGTAATGGTAAGTGTGATGCTTCTTGTCCGTATTCTTTTATCGACACTTCACTCCATAAACCTGTGGACATGTTTACTGAGCTCAGTTTTCGCTTGGGGACAAGCGAAGGTCTAATCTTGGGGGGAGTTGATACATCCAATTTGCATCACCATTCCATATCATAATTTGCCTCCGTTCATTGATATATGTCTTATTATGAGGTATTACTTATGTCTTTTCCACTGTTTTTGCATTTTGGGTGATTCTTGGAGGATGGACTGCCAGAGTCTGGATTCTGATGGAAAAAGAGGTGTTTTGATGCAATTTCGTGAAGATCAGAAAAATACCAGAAAAATATGGGAATATTATATTTTCCCAGAAGACAGAGGAAGCCAGAAGGGGAGGCGAAGAAGGGCCACAGGGCCCCTAGGCGCGGGTCCCCCCTAGGCCACGCCTAGGGTAGGTGTGGCCCACCTGCTTAGCTCCCGACTCCGCCCTCTCGCCTATATCTTCCTTACGGAACCCTAACACTAGGAGAGCGACCATAGATAGATTTCCGCCGCCTCTGCGGGGTGGAAAACACCGAGAGAGAAAGATCTCTCTGGTAGACAGATTTCTGCCAAGGAAATTCCTTCTCGGAGAGGGGAGATCGTCACCATCAACACCGTCATCAAGCTAGGCTTCATCGGGATCATCATTATCGTCCACACCATCATATCCACCAGTACCATCATCACCACTCCATCCTGTTGTAACAATCGTGTTGGATACTTGCTTAGTTCTTAGGGGAAACTTTCCCGGTGTTAATTACTATTGTAGTTGATGCTTGTGAGTGGAACCATTGGATTATTGTTTATGTTCAGATTGTTATTCATCACCATATCATCTTTGATCTTGATCCATATGATGTCTTATGAGTAGTTCGTCTAGTTCTTGAGGACATGGGAGAAGTCATGTTGTTAGTAGTGGATTTGTGTTGAGATATTATTCAATGGTTTAGTATTTAAGTTGTGGTGCTATTCTTCTAGTGGTGTCATGTGAACGTCGAATACATGATACTTCACCATTTATGGGCCTAGGGGAATGCATTGTGTATTTGGCTACTAATTGTGCGGTTGCCGGAGTGACAGAAACCTGAACCCCCGTTAGGACCCCTTTGCACAAGGGAGTGTAGGATCTCAGAGTTTAAGGCTGTGGTTAGGTTTATATCTTAATTACTTTCCTGTAGTTGCCGATGCTTGCAAGGGGTTTAATCACAAGTATGTATTAGTCCAAGTAAGGTCGGTACATTAGCACAGATTCAGCCACATAACACTTACAACACCAAAGAAGAGTACGTAGCTATTTGAAGCGAAAGCACTTGACAGAATTCCCATGTGTCCTCGAGAACGTTTGGTCCGTATAAGTATTCCCACCGGCTTGTCCTTTGCTAAGAAAGGATTGGGCCACTTGCTGCCTTTTTTTGTTACTTGCACTTTGTTTTGTTGCTTTATCAAAAAACCACTAAAAATCTGTTTGCCAAGTATTTATAGAAATTTCCTGCTCCATACCACTAGTCAACACCTTCTTCTCCTTGTTGGGATCGACACTCCTATTTATAGAAAGTACTACAATACACCCCCTATACTTGTGGTTCATCAATGATGTAATGATATTGGTCGGTTATGCTCACGGCTCACTGATCATGGGAACGTGAATTGTATGCATAATGGGTATTCTCGAACCGTAAATCCGGGGTGCCATAGACTTGGTATTAGAGCCATCTTGACTGTAGGAGACCTTATTAGCATGGACATTAGACAGGACAAACCCTATTTCGGAAAAACACCGGCTTTCAAAAAATAGTCTCTCAAAAGCCTTTATGAAAGATTTCTTATCTCACCTTCTCTGACTTAAATGATTTGAAAATGGATTACTCTATATCTCGTCTACTTCAAATGTTCCATTTTTAAACACAAAGTCCGACTCGAAGACTGTGAAGACGGAGATCCCAAAATGAAGAGACCCCAAGACAAGCAAAACAAAGGAGCTACCAACAACGAAATACACTACAAGATCGCCCTACCAACAGAGTCCTTCATCGCCCCCAAATCAATCAAGTACGGCACCGACAACAAAAGATGGCAGGACAGAAGTTAAGACCCCCATAACGTCAGTACTTAGGATTAGCATCCCTAAAATAGGATTCCCCTTATGGCGTGTAGTCACCCCTCAGTACATATGGAACGCCTTGTTGCTTGTCATGTGCGTGTATGATGCTTGAAATGTGTTGCTTGTCTGCCTGGGATCATCCGATCCTAAAGTTTTGACCACCTTGTTGGTGTATCCCGACGCTAACCCTCGCAACCTCATAGCTGGAAACCTCTCCTCGGCAGGATGGCCACATAAAGAAATCTCCGACAACTCCTACTTGTGCCTTAGTTCTAATTACCCCAATGAAGCTAAATTGCCTCGACCCGACTAATGACCAAGAAGAAGCTTCGCTAATCACTAAAACTACCCCGAGCTAACCCTTACGTATTCGTTAGGTAACCATCATAGCAAGGACAGTCGCAATAAGGCACCACTCAAAAACCTCAACTCAAGTGTCATGCCGATGCCCCAAGACAAAGGAATCTACCTAGCCTCGACGACCTCAAGTAAATCTCTAAGGTGGAAAGACTGCGTCTTTCCACTCAACTCTAGAAGACCACTTACGAGAAAATAATCCAGGAAGATCTGCAATCCAAGAACCTTCTCCAAGCACCCCCTCGAGAGTCGGTAGAGGATCACAGAGCAGACCTCCTCAAAAATCTTTGGAAGTCTGCTTGATCCTCCTAGTACCCGCAACATGTAGGATTTAGACGCTAAGTCTACCCGACACCTGGCAGCTCAGACCAGTTTTGAAATGCTCAAATACCCTCGTCGTTGAACGGCATAGACCGGCTGAACTAGGTTTTGAACTATGTTTAGCAATAGGCTAGACAGAGTTTCCCTCCTACATGTTTTACGCACGACGTTGCATCAGACCAAATCTGGAACGACCTCATTCCAAAGGACCACGTTCCTAGACCTCCAACCTCCAACGACATCCCTTAACCCATCGGACCCCTAACTAGCCTAGAACTAACTACTAGGAAGCTAGTTAAATGCCCCTCTCCCTATGACTACTACCCCAAGAAGTGGTATCGACATCTCCCACGAAGCGGCTTATACAAGGTCGACAGAGATAACCACCTCTGGACGAAAGGTGCAACACCATTCCCCAGCATCAGCATATGACTCCAATCAAGAAAGTCGGCGACTCCACCAAAAACCCTAGTATCACTCTAAGGGGGAAAGACTACGTCTTTCTCGCCCAAAACCCGATAGACCCCTAGAGTCGAACACTAGTTAGCATTAAGTGATGACCACCCCTCCAAATCCGAATCATCGACCCTGCAAGAAGGACGACAATCGACACTTCTCTAGAATCGGAAGGTACTTCAGGAAAGTCCTCCACTCCAAGGTCGACCGTCTAGCTAACACCCAGTGTATCAAGACCTTGAAGATAGAAAAGCTAAATATCGTGGTGAATAAATAAAGAAGGCTCAACCTGTCGTCCCGCCTCAAGAATAAAGGACCCTAACGACGCTAAACCCACCTAGACTCGTCCTGAGGGGAAAAGACTGTGTCTTTTTTGCTTGTTTCATCTAAACCATCCACTCTGAAGCCCCCGCGGCTCTGATCCGTAACTAACCACGTCGGTTATTTGTAAAACCTGTTAGCGCCTAATAATTTCCACCACTGAAATTTTTAAGCGGATGTTATCACCCAACCCTACTCCTCCCTAATCTCGGGACGAGATTATTTTAAGGGGGAAAGGTTTGTAACATCCCAATTTCAGCAACCCTAATTTGGTGTCCAAAAGGCAAAAATCAGGGGGAACAAAACCTTTTTCTTATTGTAGGTTGCAATGTTTGCTTACTTGTTTGTTTGTGTTCATGCAACTGATTGTGTATTAGGTGATGTACTCCTTAACTCAACACTAGTTTACAAAATCTATTTTACAAAAGAGATGTCTTGGCTAATCTTTCATATTCTCAAATGTTCTGGCATTTAAAAACCTGAGCCAAGATGACTTTGACACAACAAAATACTTTACTAGTTTCTATTAACAAAACTATGGAGACCTATATATAATCTCCTTATGTTTTCAAGACAGAACTCCCAGCTACTCTTATCCCTAGTTTTTTCCAAAACCCTTATTAAAACCTTTCATTCCAATCTTGGTAAAGATACCAAGATGGTCTTTATCTTACTTCAAAGCACAACCCATTTTAAAATACCCATCCTTACCCAAGCTAGGCTTGATGGTAACCCTAGTAGTAGTTGGATACGTTTGATAAGATGAATTGCCTTGATCTGTTGTATGATGAATTGCCTTGATCTGTTGATTGCCTTGTTTGCTTAGGAACTAGAGTGAGATAATCTAGTAGCTCATCCCTTAGGACTCAATCTATATTGTGATCATCAATCTTAAACCAAGCATCCAAATCTGGAGCTAACCTAAGACACTAAAGTGACCATCTCATCCCTTAATCATATTAATCCAGGGATAATCCCTTTCTGATAGTTCCCTACTCAGTGAAGACCCAATCCAAGCATGTATTCCCTCTATTCAATCTATACCTCAGCATCAACCACTTGATGGGAAGGATAAACTTCTTCCCCTCTCTCAATTTGCTTCCCACTTGTAATCTAGTCAAACTCTAAATATGCCAAAATAGCTGTCAGGATTTCTTATCTAGATTCAATCTTTGGAGCTCTACCTTTTCCAACCTCGGTGCATTCTTGAGAATGTACCTGAACCATCTTTTAGTACATATTTATTACTACCAAAGCCCACTCTTGCCCCTGGATAAGCCACTTTGGTTCCCACTCTTCCATGATGGTTTTATAGTCAAGATGGTAATCTTTTCTGCAAATCTTATCATCTTGCCTACTTTGGCAGAAGCTCACATCTATATGCTACCTCCCCTTGACCAACTCTTTGCATGGTTATGATCTACTAACCATGTCTTATCAAACCCTACTTCACTTGTTTCCATTAGAACCTTGTGCATCTTAAACCCACCTGGTTTATGAGGCATCATGACCACTCTGTTATGGCAGCCTTATTTTCAACAAAGTTTGCCATCTCTTCTAGACCACATCAAATATAACCAAGCCCAACTCTTGATTCCATGATCATCTACATAACTTGGTCTGTCTATACATATATCCCTTGTATCAAGGTGAGCTCTGAGCTCACTAAGCCCAGCATGTTTAGGTGGCATGAAAATAACAAAACACTAGATTTCCAAAAATCTAGTTTCCTCCCATTTCACCAAAATCCTTCAAAACTCAAGTGGAAAATGATGCATTAATCAAGTCAACATCATCTACTTTGGATACAAACTTTTTCCAAATAATTTCCATAATTATTTGGAGCCTAAAGCTATTTAAATTCCTTATCTTACAAATTTCTCAAAATCTCTCCTATAAAGGCAAGTTTATTTTTCTCCAATTAACTTTGCCAACTCAATGCACATTTGAGTTCTATACATCATACCCCACCTACCCATCTCAAAAATAAATATTTCTGAGATTCTTTATTATTTCTCTTTGCCCTCTTTCTTAAATGGCAGAAACAAGAAATAATTCCTTAAAAATATTTTTCCCTCTCAATAAATTCAAGTAAAATTCTCCAATGTGTAATATGGCATTTAGGACCATGCCACCCAAAAACCAACCTTTCCTGATGTAAAAAATATCACATGAGCATCTAGAATATACTTCTGTCCTTTTTGAATAAATGATATAAAGTGGACTAAAAATCTTATGAAAAATCCCAAAGAATTCTTGGTGATGCACATTAACCCTATCTATCTACCGGTACTAATTTCCCTACCTTTACCAACGCAAGATTTTGGACTTTCTTCATAACCACCCTTTATGGACAATTTGATCAGATGACAAAAACCACTAGCAAAACTCCATCAAGCCTTCTCCAACCTTGTCCAACCATCCACCACAGTTGATCCCACCTTCCTCCTGGTCGTGCACTGTAGCCCTAGCTACTGTAGCACCCCCCCACCCTTGTCCTCACATGCTTGGAAAGTGAGAGAGGGAGACCACAACAAATATCTTGTGTACCAACACCAACAGCCACCACCCCATGTCCTCAACTCACCTGGTCGAGCATATGGCCCACAAACCACCCCTCCTGGCCAATCCCTGGCCACCTCCATCCCTCTTTGATCTCCATGAGCTGGGTGCACCAAGAACCCTCCCTCCTTCGAGATAAAAGGGACTGAGCCAGCACAACTCCTCTCCCCTCCCTCATTCTACTCCCTGGCCACAAGAACACCATCCCCACTCACCCCTGCCCACTCCCTCTTCCTCCCTCACCATGGAGAGAAAGGAAACCCTCCCTCGGTCTTGCAAGCTTCCATAGAAATGGTCATGGTTCCTGGCCCCCTCTCCTCTATCCCTTTTGCCCTAGGGTACCCTATACTCTCTGTTTCTTCATGCCCCTGTCTTTTCTCTTGTCGCAGAAACACCGGAGACACCCCACCGGAGAAGGTCCAAACATGAGTTCCCCGGGAGAGCCTCGCGTGCCCGAGCCTCTACTACGACGCCAACAGTCACCCCGCCTACTGCACCGTCCCACTAACCCTCCTGGGCGCCCCCAAGTCGACATGCAGGAGCTCTCGAGGTCGCCCGACCTGAAACCGAGCTCGGTCTCCAGCACCAACGTGTGCACCCCCTTCCCTGCAAGAACACCCTTGATGTCGCCCCTCTCCTGGACCGCCATGACGTGCCGCACCTCCTCCGCCACCCCTCTCCCCCAACGCCAGCGAGACTCGGAGAAGCCTCCACGACGAGCCTCCGACATGTTAGGGTTTAAGTCGCACCGCCAGAACCCCCATGGAGACGATGACTGGAGGCCGTCCATCTCGACTCGATCCAACGGCCGACGATAGCAGGTTCCGGTTCGCCCTCTCTCTCTGACAGCCTGGCCCCGCCGGGAGGGTTTTGATTTTTTCCCTCCCGCGTGAAGCACAGCCCGAGCAGGCCGGATCTGCCTGCGCGGCCCATCCCCTGTTGAATCAGGCCCAGACACCCCTACCCTCCTTTTCTTTTATTTATTTTTATATCTGTTAAGTTTGTTGTATAGTTTAAATCCCAAATAAATTGTAAAACACCATATTATGGCCATATCTAAATTTTCAAATATGCATGCATCATTTCTCAAACATGCAGAAGTTTGTATTGGCCCAATTGGTGTCTAGAATAATGGTAATAAATACATTTCCCCAGAGGTATCTATTCCATCAATAAATCTCTCCAGGGAGATTTACAATCCCAAATTGACCAAAAACACTTATCACTGGAAGGTATAAGTGATACCTTGCATGTACCACTGGCCCTATATTCATTTGCTTCCTAAAATACCCTTGGTTAAAATAACAAAAACAATCCCTTTTGACTTTAGAAAATTCCCTAGGTCAAATCAAACAAGGTATTGACCTAATTCCATCTCCTTGTTCATCTACATACCCATACTTATCAAACCCTAGGAGCCCAACTTTTATTAAGCATCTAATGAATTTTGATGAATTAAACTATTCTGTGCATGGTTTATTCACTAATAAAATCACCCTAGTAAACTCCAAAAAGGGTGATTCCAATTTCTACAGAAAGGTATTCCACATACCTGACAAGTGTCCTTGGAATCACATGAAAATCTTCTG
This sequence comes from Avena sativa, assembly GCA_916181665.1. Taxonomy (NCBI): domain Eukaryota; kingdom Viridiplantae; phylum Streptophyta; class Magnoliopsida; order Poales; family Poaceae; genus Avena; species Avena sativa. The sequence goes on along the minus strand of OV702294.1, from coordinate 267,042,936 downwards.
TAGATTAAATATGATGAAAAAGACAAATCCCAGCCAATAATGTATTTGGGAATTTCTCAAGGGCATTGTGGTAATTGTTTTGAGGTGATTCCAACACCTCTTGATTCAGTCCACTAAATACTACCTAATCACCCAAGGAAATAAATTTTGGAGCTCCACAATCTGTCTGGTGAATTATTTCCTAAAACTAGAGTTTTATCCACTATAAAAATATTTATAACTCAATGGAAATTGATAAAATAGTGAAACCACTTTTGTTGGATTCATTTTATCAATACCTACCTGATGGTATCATTTTTATACAATGGTATCATACAGATCAAGCCCTTGGTTAAAAACCCCTCTCTTAGGTAGTCCCTAGACTATAAATCCAAAGGGATCTTCTCCCAATGCCTCCAAATCTTCTTCTAATCTCATCGAACCAATCATCCAGCTTTTTACTAACTATTACATTGTATTTATATGTTGCTTGTTGTATGTATTGATGCTTGGATGCAATGTATTGATTGTGGTGTTGTTTGTTTGCATGTATGCTCAATAACGACGATAGTTGCGATTGTGTGACGTCGAGAAGAAGGAAGCATCTGGTTTCTCTTATTATTATTGTACTTGGTATTCTGGTTTTCTAACGCCGTCAAGGGACATCTTGCTGGTCAATGGCAAGCCACCATTCCTGAACTCCTATATTAACCTACTCCTTTTTATCAATTGTTTTATATCTCGTTTATGAATTTCATGATTAAATGCATCGTTTGTTTCCGAAAAAAAGCGTGAGTGACTTGGCTCTGCAAGTTATGATGAGTGTCCATTAGGACACCTACACTATTGACACCCATCTTTATCCTTTAGATCGAGGCTAAGATGCTTAGCATCTTCCCTCTTGGAAACTACGGGTTTTTCAACAAAAAAACTATTTTGGATTTTACCCTACTACAACGTTTTCAAAATACAACCCTTGGAAAGAGGCATCATTTCCGAGTGGGTTTTTACTAAAGAAGATATGAGGAGGATAAAGAGAAAGCCGAGCAAGAGAAAGAGAAGGAATGGGTACTCGAGTCTTTTATTCGAACAATTTATCAGTGCAACCACATTACCCTGGGTGGGACTCAGGGCTAACTCGTAGTTTGTTTTCCTTAGTATTGGCTACGCCATAACGCGTAGAAAAGGGTTCAAGACCCTCGAAGCCGGTTCCTTTCCACGTAGGGGGTCTTCATACCCGGAAAGGTTCTATTGAATCCCTCGAGGTCGGCTGCAACTATGTAGCTCCCACGGACGGTACGAGGTTAAGGGAGTATGGGTGGAATGTATAAGGAAGTTCAAGAAGGGAGATTCATACTTGGGAAGTCAGGTACTCGTCCCGGGAGAACTAAGCAACTATAGGGAAAGTGCCTATACTAGGGACAACAAATGAAAAGTTAGGTTCGATTATCCGAACCCCTGTCTACGGTGTCTAGCAAGTCGTGGTTGTATCTCGGCAGATGTAATGATTCTTGTGGGTAAAGTGCACAAACTCTGCAGAGTCTAATCTATTCGAATAGCCGTGTCCACAGTCAAGGACGGTTGGAAACATGATTGCTAGGAGTACCCAGGGGATATGTTTGAGGTGTATAAAAAGGTAGTGACTTGGGATGTCCGGACTTTCTAAAAGGAGGCATATTTTCTAAAAGCTCTTTTTCAACAAAGATATAGAGATGCCAATGTTAGGCTTTTCAAAAACAACTATGGTGTAGAGCTATCTCGCCACAACCTAATATGCATTATGTTTGTTACCTTTCCTCGGTGGTTTGCGAGTACATTGGAAGTACTCACCGGCATTATTCTTGGCTATTTACTTGGCCATATTGCAGATGTTAAGAAGTGACGAAGGTGCTGACGTCTATGCAAGCTAGGCCGTCTTCCCAGTCAGCTGCCTGTAGGTTAAGGCATGACATGGGCTCTGCGCTTGAAGACTTCTGCTACTTGTGTTGTAATTGCCATAATGGCCACCTTGTAAGTTTTGTAATCGTTACTTTCTGGATGATGTAATGATACAGGTCGGTTATGCCCACGGCTCACTGATCATGGGAACGTGAATTGTATGCATAACGGGTATTCTCGGACCGTAAATCCAGGGTGCCACAATACCTTAGTGGTTTGTTCCTCTTCAAGAGCCTTATTTAGATTTGCAATTATATTAGCATACTCACGCTCAAGACTACTCACTTTATCAATATTGTTCTCATGCTCCTCAATTAGTGTTTCTAACATATCAATATGTTCTTTGCTCTTAATAGAAAAGTCCAAGATTTCAACAAAGTTAGAGAAAGCAATATCATTTTTAACAAGGGCACGATAAACCATCCCACCCTTTTCATATAAAGCATCAAAATCAAGCTCTTCTTCCTCATTATCTACATTCTCATCATCACAAGAGATATTGGTTTCCAAAGTAGGAGTTACCTTTGAATCCCTCGCCATAAGGCATATATGAGTACCGAAAGAAGGTGAGGATGAGATAGCATTTGTAGCTCCATACAAAACCTTGTCTTGGCCCATAGAATCTTCGGTTTCCTCTACATGGTTAGCAACACAAGCACTAGAGAAAATAGAAGCACTTTTATTATGGCAACAAGACAACACAAGCATATCATCATGAGATTTATTCAAGACATTTCTACATGATATGCAAGGACTATCAACACAAGCATGGAAGGAGTTTGTAGTGCTATAAGTGTTAAAGTCCAAATATAGATCATTGCAACTAGATAGAGATGAGGTATTACAAATAGTAAGCACACTATCCAAGTTGCAATTTCTATCACCACTCACCATATCATTACCTAGTGAAAAATCACATCTGAGTGAAGTGGTAGAAGATGAGAACTCATCTCGACTGGAAGTGGAAGTAACACAATCATCCTCAACAATATTGGGCACAACATATTTATCTTGAAGTTTTGTCCATAACTCATGAGTGCTCCAAAAAGGAATGATTGAAGAGGTAACTACATAGCTCAAATCATTAACAAGCACATTAGAAGCTTGAGCATCGAGATATAAGTTTTTCTCATCCTCACAAGATAGATTTTTGAAATCCATAGGAGGAGAAAAACCTATATCTACAACACGCTCCAAATTTGGGTCCATGTCTCGAAAATGAATAAGAATACGAGTTTTCCATATATCATAATTTGTGCCATCGAATATGAACATGTCCATAATCTTGTCCATAAGAATCAATATGGCTTCTTGAAGAGAAGATCTATTCAGGACTGTTTAGGTTGGGCCTTTGAGTTTCTTTACCAATGTCATAAGTCCAAGGAAGAAATTATAATCCTGAAACTAGATTTTGAAAAGGCTTTTGAAAAGGGGATCCCTTATCCCCCCTTTTGTTTGTCCTTGCTGCTGATCTTCTTCAGTCCATTCTCAATAAAGCAATGTGCCAAGGGCTTCTGTCTCCACCACTGGAAGGTGCTTTCTGCCCAGACCCCGATGACACTTTATTGGTCCTCAAAGCTGATTCAAGACAACTGATATGCCTTAAAGCCCTGCTTCATACTTTCGCTTTATCCACTGGCCTCAAAGTAAATTACTCTAAATCTAGCATGATGTCAATCAATTTGGATCCTGACAGACTATGCCATTTTGCCAACACAATGTCCTACCTGACTGGATCACTACCCTTCACTTATCTTGGCTTGCCTTTAAGCATTAACAAGCCTTCAGTGGAGAACTTTTTGCCTATTGTGCAGCAAGTTGAGAGAAGGCTCTGTGGTATTGCAGATTTTCTAAATTATGGAGGAAAATTGCAATTGGTGAAATCTGTCTTATCCTCCCTCCCCATTTATTATATGAGTTGTTTTGAGCTTCCTAACACTATTAAGGATCAGTTAATCAAGTACATGAGACACTGTCTGTGGAGGAAAAAGAATAATGATGTCTAGGCTAGAGGACAAGCTTTAGTGGTCTGGAACAAAGTTTGTAGACCGAAGGCTCAAGGTGGTTTGGGCATCCTTGATCTCAACATTCAAAATTCTGCTCTTCTTTTGAAAAATCTGGATAAATTCTATAACCATAATGACATTCCCTGGGTGCATCTCGTCTGGAACACCTACTATATCAATGGAAAGTTGCCGGGAAGAGGTTTGGAGGGGTCTTTTTGGTGGAAAGCACACCTGAAGTTAATTGACATTTTCAAAGGAATTGCAAAATGCTCGGTGGGGGATGGCAAGACCACCTTTTTTGGTCTGATATGTGGAGAGAAGAATGCCTGCAGCATAAGTTTCCTCATCTCCTATCCTTTGCAAAAAATTCAAATATCTCTATCAATGAGTTTATCCAGATGCCCAACATTCAAGACCAGTTCTTTCTTCCCCTGTCACAGCAAGCTTACTCTGAGTATCTTTCCCTACAACAAATCTGTCAAGACAACGATAGTGCTGGGCTTCAGGGAGAACCAGATAAATGGAGTTACATTTGGGGAAGTGACTCCTTCTCTATCAAAAAGGCTTATTCCTCCTTATCTGGGCATATTGCAGTCCAGCCTCATTTCTCTTGGTTATGGAAGTCCTCTTGCCAGCAAAAGCACAAGTTCTTTTTCTGGCTGCTTCTCATTGACAGACTGAATACTAGAAACTTGTTGAAGATAAAAAGTTTTCACTGCCCTCCTATAATTTTGTGACTTCTGGTTGCATTGCTGAGGAAACTTTAACTCATTTATTCTGGGATTGTCCTTTTGCAAAAGCATGCTGGGATGAAATATGTCCTGTCAGAAATATTGACTTACTCTAAATGAGACCTTGGAAGACATGAAGTTCAGATTGAATGTTCCCTTTGCAATGGAAATTATTATTTTGGGAGCCTGGGGAATCTGGATTTGCAGAAACAATGAAATTTTCAATAACAGGCAGGCTTCTCTTGGAGAATGGAAGGCTATTGTTTCCCAAGAATTAGGATGGGTTCTGTTTAGAATTAAGAAAAAATACTATCAGGATTTCAAAGCCTGGATGAACACCCATTTGGATAGGAGATAGCTAGCCTTATAATGATATCCCTCTCTGAGGTGGTCTTGGACTTGTAAATTTGTACTTTTGTAACTCCTTATAATTATATATATATAAAAATTGCAGTGGGGGATTTCCCCTACTATTTCACCCTCAAAAAATATGAACATGTCATTGTGCACTAATCCCCTAGCAGACATATTTACTCTCAAGGTGGTGAAACCTAAAATGAGAGACCGGGCTCTGATACCAATTGAAAGGATACATATGCCGCCTAGAGGGGGGTGAATATGTGGTTTAAAACTTTTCTAAGAGAGGATCAACAAAGGCGGAATTAAACTAGCGTTTACTTTGTCAAGCACAAAACCTAGAACAACTAGGGTTCACCTATGTGCACCAACAACTTATGCTAAGCAATGCAAGTAACTATGTGATAGCAAGATATAGACTTCAAGCACGAAGGCACAAACTAATGTGCATAAGTAAGAGCTCGGTTATAGAATAACCGAGGCACGCAGAGAAGACGATATTTTATCGAGTTCCTCCTAACATGGAGTACGTCTCGTTTGGAGAGGGGGTGGTATCAAACCACCAATGCCACAAAAGGCCTCCCTTATTCTCCTGTGAATCTCACCCCAACGGGATCGATCCACACTTCCACTATCGGTGCACTTGTCGGTGGCAATCCAGAACCTCTCACAAGGTTGGGGCACCACAACTCAATTGGAGGCTCCCAACAAACAAGCTTGGGGAAAGCTCCACAACTTAATTGGAGGCCCCAAGTAATCCAAAGACCTTCAAAAACACCAAATCGTCTAGGGTTCCAAGAACCCAAGAGTAAAAAGCTTCTCACATTTCACTCAATCGAATCCTCACCGAGAACTCAAATCGATGCGCCAAATGCAATGGAAAGAACACAAGAAGTGCTCAAATCCTTCTCTCCCAAATTCCACCAAAGCTACAAAAGCTTGTGGGGGAATAAGAGAGGAAGAACAATAGAGGAAATCCACAAAATACTCCAAGATCTAGATCCCAAGATGTTCCCCTCACTTAGAGGAGAGATTGATTGGTGGGGATGTAGATCTAGATCTCCTCTCCCTAAAGTATATGGAAGAATCAATGGAGGGATTGAGAGATAGCAAGCTTCAAGAGGTCAAAAAGGTGGGGGAAAACTTGCAAGATAGTTAGGGAACCATTGGGGAAGAAGGGCCCCTTAAATAGGGCCCTAGAAATCCAACCGTCAGGCCCAGGAATCGCCCGGTCCGGAGTCTCTGGACTGGGACCGGAGTCTCTGATATACCCAGACCAAACGGGGACAATCTGGAGGACGTATTGGATGCAGTCCGGAGATAGACCGGAGATTTAGTTCGGAGTCTTCGGTCTTACAAAAACTAACAGAAAAGACCAATACGAAAACAACCATAACTTTTGCATCCGGACTCTGATTTTGATGGTCCTGGGATCATTTTAAAGAGGACAATAATATCTAAAAGATCATACAGAAAAACATCATAGTCCAACAAGGTAGGATATAACCAAATGACGAAAGGTTTAACCTCTCTCAAAAAGACAAACCGGTAAAACCTCCAACATCGAAAACGTAATAGAGAATGCATATGAAATCCTTTTTCGATGAACTAGAGCTTGTCATGGAGATTAACACAAGCTATAAATCCTCACATGAGTAAGAACCAAATAATGGAAGGTTTTACTTATCTCTAAAAGACAAACCAGTAAAACCTCCAATATCAAAAACGTAATAGAGAATGCATATGAAATCCGTTTTCGATGAACTAGAGCTTGTTATGAATATTACGACAAGCTCTAGAACCTCACATGGATAAGATACAAATAACAGCCAAGAAAGGATGATGCTAAGTATGCAAAGGTTTGAGCTCTCTTCGAAATATATGATTAAGTTACTCACTTGAGAGCCCCTCTTGATAGTACGGTTATCTATCCTATAAATCGGTCTCCCCAACTAACACCACGAGACCGATAAAAAATAAACCCTATCAAGATCATACCTTTACCTTGCGCATATTCCACTAGATACTGATGTAGACGATCTTGTCCTTCTCAAGATGGAGCACCTTTCTTGATTGCTCTTGCACGCACTCGCTTGATGAAGAATTGAAAGTTGCTCCCCCATACAACATGAGGAAACCTTTACTTTGACCTTGTCTTCATCGATCCATGGTCACCGAGGATGACATGCTTCAAGCATGAGATCTTCTAGATATGGCACATCTTTTGCTTGCACAATATTTCTTCTAACTCCATTTGGATGATGTCTTGAAGATACATATGAGGAACTCTATCTTCTTCTTCAAGACACCCTTAATCTTCTTTTCTTTATTCTTATCCTTCATTTTTTCTTTATTTATTATGTTGGTGTCTCGAAGGTACACAAGATGTATCGCTCCATATATTATTCAAGACACACTTACTATAGGCTCAACTCTCACATGACCAATATTTGGATCACTCCTTGAATACCTTAGTCATCACTTGATCTTCTTCACTTTATTATTCTCCCAACCTTGAAGCCAACATATGGTTCAAGCATTTTCTATGGACAATTACTACAAGTACAACTTGATACAAGCATTAGTCCATAGAGATTGTCATTAATTACCAAAACCACACATGGGGCACACATGCTCTTTCAACAACGACTTCCTGTCAGTCTACTATAACAAGATCTTGTATGATAAATTTTGCCCGGCTCCGGTGATAGAAGGGCGAGAATGGCGATACATTTTCAGCTTGCACTAATGTTTGTAGTCGTTATTAGGTGGTCCAACATCCAATTTATAATTTTATTACTTTTAGTCCTCTTTGTACTACTATAAGAAATTATTAATAGGCCGGTTAACAGTATGACGAGAGACCTTAATAACTTGGGCCTTCGTGCTTGACTGCCGACATGGCGACTAACGACATGCTGCTTCCTCCCTCCTGATGCCTCCTTCCAATCCTTCCGATCCCTCCCAAGATTCGATCTCCTCTCTGATTCATCTACAAATCTACTCCTCTACCTCTTGATCTATCTCTCCCAGTCAAGAAATCTCTAGGTTCCTCTAGCATCCTCCACATCTTCAAAAAATCCCAAAAAAGGAGATGAAGTAATGGTGATTATCGACATGCTGATTTCTTCCTCCTTGATTCCTCCCATCAATCTCCCATTCAGATCTGGTGCGAATCCAGCCCATCCCCAAATCTGGTCAATCCCCACCCCCATTTCACTGCAACAATCTGATTCTCTCACCCCACCGCCATGGACGCCATGAAGCTGATCGGATGGAATTGCCAAGGCAAGGGTATGAGCCTTGGCAGCTCCAAAAAGATGGACTATCTTGCCCAGTTGATGCCATCGACAAGAGCTCAGGTTACGTTTGTCTCTGAAACTAGATCTTCTAAGTGCAGTTCCTCTCATCTGAATAATTGTTTTAGTATTGATGGTAGTTCTTAGTTCCGTCCGTTGGTTTGTCGGGCGGCCTCTGGCTTTTGTGGAATGATGAAGTGCAAGTTTCTATTGGATTCTCTAGTCAGCATGTTATCTTAACGGTGGTTGTTCATATAGCCTCTAATGTTGACTTTTCCTTGATTTGTGTTTATGGGAATCCTCATCACCGCCAGATGAGAGTGTTATGGGATCAGATTTCCAATTTTATGCAGGATAATCAAGGAAAATCAGTGGTGTGTTTAGGGGATGTTAATGATATCAAGTGTGACATAGACACTACCTCTATTAATGTAAATAAGTATCGTATGAGATCCTTTTGTTCTTATGTTAAGAAATGTGGTCTTTTTGATCTTGGTTACAACGGCCCTGCTTATACTTGGACTAATAAGTGTTTCTCTTCTTCTCCTATTTTTGAAAGGCTTGATCGTTGCTTGGCTAATACTGATTGGTGTGCCATCTACCCTCACACAAACGTTTTCAATCTTCCCATCATGTTTGGTGATCATGCTCCCATATTAGTTTTCACATAATCAAAATTTCATAAACCCAAGCAAAATTTTAAAATTTAAAATTGGTGCACTTTGGAAAATGATTACCAAAATATTGCTAAGTGCTCCTAGTTGTCCTCAGTTAATAGGCCGTTCCATGCTCGCACAACTAACTTGGCAGGTACTCTTAAGAAGTGGTGCAAGAAAAAGAAGCCGATCATGCAACAACTTGACAATATTCAAAATCAGATCAGGGACATCCAAATGCTACCGATTCAGGTACAAGATCATAATTTAGAAGCTAGTTTAATTGCCCAGTATGAGGAAAATATGACAAAACTCACTGAGTTTTATAGACAAAGAGCAAAAAAACAATGGGCAACTAGGGGGGATCAAAACACGTCTTTCTTTCATCATGCGGTTCTTAAACGTAGGCGCAAAAATCATATTTTCTCCATTAATGACAGTCAGAGCAACCCTGTGCATGATCCAGATGATATCACAAAAGAGTTTGTGGCTTATTTTCAAAGTATCTTCCGTTCCTCTACTTCTAACAATGAGAGACCCTACTTGAGCACCTCTATTTATAGGGAAGCAAGAGATTATACAAATTCAATTCCAGACAAATAAGAAGTATGGAAAATTCTGAAATCAATGAGGAGGAATGCCTGGAGTTGGATCGTAGATAATGTTGTAGCAGTGATTTGGAATTTCTACGAGTCAGATACACTTCCTTCTCGCTTAAATGATACAAATATTGCCCTAGTTCCAAAAAAATTGTGTGTTTACTGCCAGCTGACTTTAGGCCGATTATCCTTTGTAATGTTATTTACAAAATCATCTCCAAATCCCTGGCAAATAGACTAAAAGAGCACTTACCTGGTTACATCCATCCTTCTCAACAAGATTTTATTGAAGGTAGGCGTATTAGAAATAATGTTATCATTGCATAGAAAATAACTCATTCCTTTTTCTTGAGCTCTTGGAATTGTCAGGCTTTCATGGTTAAAATAGATCCAGCCAAAGCTTTTGATAGACTTGAGTGGAACTTCATCTCTGCTGCACTTGCACGTAAAGGGCTTCACGGACACTTCATAAATCTTATCCATGCATGCATTTCTTCACCAATCTTTTCGGTTCTCATTAATGTCCAAGCTTATTCTTGTTTTACAAGTAGCCGAGGTATTAGGCAGGGTTGTCCCCTGTCTCCCTCTCTTTTTGTGCTTGCAGTCAATGAACTCTCCCTGCCACTACAAGAGGCCATGCAAGACAACCACTTGACAAGTATTTCCCTTGGTTCAAATTGCCCTCCAATCCACTCTCTATTATTTGCGGATGATCTTTTAGTGTGTGGTGAAGCTAGTCTCCATGAAGCCACGACCATGGCTCAAATTATTCATCAATTTTGTCGTGCTTCTGGTCAAGTCCCTAATTGGAGAAAATCAGCTATCCTTTTCAGTAAAAATGTGAGTTTGCAGGTGAAACAAGGCATAAAGCAAATCTTTGACGTGCTAGATATTGACAGCAACACGATTCATCTTGGCCACCCTTTGATTCTGTCGGCGAAAGATAGATCTGATGCATATAACTTCATCTTGGACAAATTTAAATCTAATCTAAATGGCTATGTTGCTAATAAACTCTCTCATGCAGCTCGTCTGGAGTTAATAAAATCTTTCTTCTCTTCAATTCCTGTCTACTACATGTCAAATATTCCTTTCTCAAAAAAATTGCTTGCCAAGCTCACTGCCATTATTAGAAAATTCCGGTGGACAGGTGTTAGAGATGAGAACAGTTCCAAAGGCCTTTCTCTTCGAGCTTGGGCTGATATCGGCACCCCAAAGCAGGACGGTGAACTTGGCATAAGAAATTTACAAGCCACAAACCACAGACTAATCTTATCGGCTGCCTGGAGACTAGCAAAGGAGCCAGACAGTCAACTGGCTCTCATTCTCAAATCCAAGTATCACCCTGATACTTCCGTGTGGATAGCAAAAACCAATGTGCCCAAGTCTGCTTTTTGGACTGCAATCCTCAAGGTAAAGCCTCTCCTCACCGCTGCTTCCTTTTACCAACTCTTAGAGGGAAATATTTCTATTTGGAGCTCGCCTTGGTTTGCTGGACGGAAAACAATTTATGATAATTTGATAATTCAGCCTCAACCTTTTAATTACCCTGCTATGGTAAAAGATCTGTGGCTACCTAACAAAAAAATGGAATGTTCCTCTAGTAAATACTCTTTTTACTCCAAATGTTGCTCATACTATTATCCACACTCCAATTATTGATGCAACTGGACCAGATTTTCTTTGCTGGAAGTTAACTCCTACAGGTGAATTCTTTTCTAAAAGCGCATACAAGCATTATTTTAATAACCTGGTGCTGCCCCAGAATCAGAGACCAAAACCAGTTCCTTTGCAGATCAAATCGCTTCTTATGCAGGTTTGGAAAGACAAAAGCTTGGCGCCTAGAGTCCAAACATTTGCTTGGCGTCTTATTCGCAAAGCAATTCCTACAGGGAAGAGGGCAAGTAGTTTCTCAACGCATATTAAAAAGGACTGTTCCAGATGCCATGTTGAAGAGGATGACATGCACATGTTATTTCTTTGCCCATTCTCAAAAACTGCTTCGTTTTACAAACCATGGTTTATTAGATCCGAGGTTTACGCTGCGCAACACAATTCTATTTCTGCTATTATCCACGCGATAATTTCCTCTGGACACCCGATGGCTACCTTATCTAATGTTTATACTTTCCTTTGGTGCATTTGGAAAGCCATAAATGATTCTGTTTTTGGCAGAAAAGTCCATCTTCCCTCGCAGGTTTTTGCAGCGGCGAAAGCAATCTTGCAGAGTGCTTAACTAGATGATAAGACAATTGAAATTTCCGCTCCTGGTGCTGAACATCAGGGCAAGGCGAGCCACACAAGATATTTGCAGGGAACCATGACAAGGGCGGCTGATTCAGTCTTGGTTGCACATCCTCATCTAGAGTCCTTTAGTCCCCAGCAGGTGCTACTTGTTGGAGATGCGGCAACAGGTGTTCCTTCCAACTGTGCAGGCACAAGAATTTTCTCCGATGCGGCGTGGAATCAGCACCAGGATGGCCTTCCAACGCCCGCTGGGTTGGGAATTTTCATTCAGCTCAACGGAAATCTTTCATGCTCGCAGCTATACATATCAGCGGTTTCTCCATCGGTCGCATCTCCGCTCCAGGCAGAAGCCCATGGTCTCCTCCTTGCAGTAAGACTGGGTTGTGTTGTTCTTACTAAGGCGGTTGCTTTCAACAACATACTCACTTCACCTAGGCATTGGGAACTCAGGCCACAGCTGGCAGCCATTTTAAATAGCGGTACTTTTATTCCCAACAATGCTCATCACATCTCCAGGAGCTTCAACTTTAAGGCTCACTTTCAGGATAGACTTGCTGTAAAAATTCAGGATAGGGCTTTTAGTTTTAGATGCCTAGCGAACCCTGGAATGAATGTTATTTGTTCTTTCATAGATGAACTCTCGTCTGAATGCGTTGCTCCATGCATGCTTCTCTATGTAAAGTGTTGTTAACTTAATAAAAATCCTTGTTTGTCCAAAAAAATAGGCCGGTTAAATTTTCGATTTTTTTTTTGCCTCAGGCGTATCTCCACCATTTAGAAACGAAGTAGTACCAATCATCTCCCAATATCGTTGGTAAAAAACAGCGGTAAATACATCTACCTAGTATTTTTTTTGAGAGTACCTCGGTAAATCCTCAAAATAGGCTTGGTCTCGCTTTATAAATAAAGCCACAAAGACAGAACAGATACAAGGTGATAGGGAAACCCCTTTACAAAGCAGATCAAGATAAAATAAGAAAAAACAGGAAAGACCAAGACTTGCCATCGAAAATGACGAGCCACCGAGGAGAACCAGTGCTCCACAATGACGCCCACAAGAGGGTAACGACGCAATGCGCCGCCATCATCGAGAATGACGGTTAAGGGTTTCACCTAGAGAATTAGCATGGAGAGGGTAGCCACAACGGCATCCCCAAGAGGACAATGACACCCGTAGGCATAGCCGTTGTTGGTGCCGAGACACTAAGCTTTTCCCCAAAAACTTTCTCCCCGCTCCGGTCTCAGGCCTCTTGATGTCACCGAGTCAGGCCTCCAACACACGATCTGGGAGCTTTCGGAGTCGAAGCACCGCTAACACTAAGGTCAACCACCGTCCCCTAATCTCTGCCCACATGACCGAATAGGGAAACCATCACCGCCGTCACGACACTCGCCGTAGAGCCGTCAGTGCAGTACACCTTCTGAAGTCTCTGCCCCAGTATTCGTGAGCTTGGGACTAGGGCTCGATAAGCCAAACATCACAGGACCGACGGATCAGACAAGTTATGCCGATAACCAACTCTCCTGAGCGGCGCCGCACTCATAGGGAGGACTCGTCCTCCACCGCTAGGAGCGGTCACCGGCCGAATGCAACAGCTAGGGCCTGTCAGGCCCGTCGACCCGACTAGCCCCTACCGCCGCGCTAGTTAATTAGGATGGGTGCATATTAAACCACGCACACCGAACCTCTTCTAGTCCTCTTCAGTGAATCCATATCCTTAAGAAAATTTCGAGAAGTGACATCTATTTTTCTCCGGCACTAGATTAAGTAAAGCGACCATATCTGGTGGACGATGTGTAGTAGAGATTTATTTAAATAAAAATTATATGCACTTCTTCCTTCTCACACCAAGAACCATCACTATGCTTGAAGAGAGTGATTGAGTTAATTCTTTCTCACCCGTGATTGGTGTTTGCGGGCTCTCACGCGGATCTTGTGAAATGTGCGAAATAAGATGGTGATTGAGCGGATCTTTCCGCGTCGGTGTTTCTGACTCTAGTTTTTTATTTCTTGTCTTTCTACAACGTGGTATCACTCTTTAGGCAGCAGGATCGGGAGCATTTGGACAACACGCTTTGGGTGCCAAGAGTGGCGACGCATCGATTTCTAGGCTTTTGCTACCCCTTGAGGCCACATGAAGAGTTGTTCTTCAGCCATATGTCTTTCCATTTTGCTCTCTTGGGTTCGCGAACCCTTTTTCTTTTAGTTTTTTTTTCATTTTCATTTGACGCGGGCAACGTCTGATCTGTGTGTGGAACTCGGTTGTATTTGAATTTTTCTTTAGTTGTAAAATGGGGTGTAAAGCCTGTTTTGAGAAGCTTAGCGTGAAAATACGCCATGTTTTTGTGATCGAACATGAACCAATTTACATGTGTGTGTTGCCTAATCCATATTTCCTTTTGTTAAAGAACCTCATTTATTCTTTCCATAAGTTTTTGCTCAACAAACATGCCTTGGCCAACCGACTACTCACGAACACGATCCAATTCTCTTCAAAGATTTTAGTGTTTCTTCGGTAAATTTCTGAAGCTTGAATATTTTTACGACTTTTATTTCTGTTCATTAGCTTTCAAAGCGTCAAATTCTATAGTGAAAAAGAGGTCGTAATACAGAAAAATATTAGGAAGGCCTGGCGATGGTGGCGGTTCCTGAAGATGGAACAAAGTTTCCCTATTTAGCCCCCGTTCAGGTGTGCATTTACTATCGTCGGAGGGCGTGAGGAGGGGTGTCTTCGATGAATATCGATGTTTTTGGTCGGTGTTCCTTTTGACCTGTGTTTCTATTTATCATTGATGATTAGTGCTCTTTTGTGCTAGTCCTTAGACGCTTATAGCGATGACTTTCCGTCTATCAACTAAGATCTACAAGGACAATTAAGGGAGGGGCCAAGAAGACGGTCGGCTCGCTCGTAGTCGTCGCTAGATAGTTTAAAGAGTTGTTTGTAATTTTATTACTCTCTTCGATCCATATTAATTGACTTGGATTTATTAAAATTTAGATAAATTTATATATTAAATAGTGTTTACATTCATCCAAATCTAGCCAAATTTGAGTCAACTAATATGAGTTGGCGGGAGTACCTTTAAAAATTTTCATACTCCCTCTGACACAAATTAATTGACCTAGATTCGTATCAATACGAACATATCTATTTAGGTTATAGTGCTAAATACACGCGTATCTAAACAAATTTGAGTAAACTAATATGAATTAAAGAAGTATTAAATTTGGATCGGCTCGCTCGCTCTAGTGGTCGTAAGCGTTGTTAGATGCTGTTTGTAATTTTAGTACCTTTAAAATTTTTCATACTAAAATTTTATTAGATGAGTGGATTTCTCTAAAATAATATTTCTATAACCAAAAAGGACGGCAACTTCCATAGCTTTCACTGCGCATGACCCTGACCTTTGCTGTCCAATCTAACGCTGACAAGTGGATCCACTTGTGTTCAAGGGAAATTCAGGATATACCAGAAAAAAGAAATTGAAAGCATAGCTGGTCTGGTGCCACAAATTCAACCCACCAACCCACCTACTTTTCCGTTTCAGACAGGTGGGCCCGGATCGTGGTGGCGCTTTAGACGCGGGCCCTCACCCGACTAGCACAACTTGATTGTACTATTCTACAACAATTATTATTTGTTTTCTCGAGATCACGCTTTGAATCTTTGATTTATATATATATATATATATTTCATTTTTATTTACCTGCACTTAATTGATTTTTTCTCACGATTTTCTAAGGTCTCCTCCCCGTCGTCGTCTCCTCCTCAGCCCTGCCTGCGCGGCCCGACCAATAGACCGACACATCATCTGTCGCGCACCGGCAGAGTGGAAGCAGCCGGCGGCGGCGGCTATGGCGGGAGCTGCCGGGAGGGAACCGCTCCTCCGCTCCGAGATCCACGGCTTCATCACCTACGCAGGTTTGCCCTCTCCCGTCCGAGCGCCGCCGCTTCTCCTTTATTTGTTTTCCCCTTTCTGTCTGTTTTTCTTTTTGGAGCCGCAGATTCTGCAGCTGTCCTGGGCTTCGTTGTTCATGCTGCCTTGTTCGATGCTTAATTTTTTTGGGGTTGGCTATCACTTTTTTTTGGTGGAATTCACTTGATGCCTCGCTCTCCTACCCTTTACTGGTTCTTCAAGTGTCACCGTTCACGCATTCCCCATCTCGGGTTGCAACACGTGTGCTTTTTCCTGGCTAAATCGTGCTGTCTGTAGTTTGGTTGCTCGATTCGCGTGTCTTTTTTTTCGAATTATTACTAGGGTATGTGTTTAGGTCAAGAGTGCTCTGTGGAGGGACTTCTGCTTATTTGACGATTTCTGTTTTTTTAACCCTGAATTTTATTTCATCTTCTAAGCTTTAGGGCTTTGCGATTAGCTTAGATTTTGGTGTCTAATGTTGTTGCGATGCACTAGGATGCTATTTACGTTTCGTTCCTTTTTATCTTTTGATCTCGAAAGTAAAAAGCATTTCGTCGTCTTTTGAGCTGAGTTCTGATTTTTTTTCTTCTCTTGGTGGTTGGTGGACAGACTTGAACTTTGAGAAGCTCAAGGCGGAGGCCGCGGCGCGCTGGTTCCGGCCAAATGAGATCTACGCCGTCCTGGCCAACCATGAGAGGTTCAAGGTCCATGCACAGCCCATTGACAAGCCCGTCAGTATGTGTTCCGCATCAACCCTAAACCCTGAGCTTGACATCCATACCACCGTGCTTGTTTAGCTTTCGTGATTGACTGCCCAACATGGTGTGAACAGAAGGAACATAGCTGCTACGCATGTTGAAATATATTGCGTATAAGACGTAAGGTTGGGTGTGAAACAAATAAGTTTGTGTACGCAGCCTTGTTTTTATTGTTCTCCTCAGTATACCATCACTAGGGTTATAAGATAATATTCAATTATGAATGTAATAAAGTAATAAACATGATACACCACCAGGATCAGTTATGCTTTTCTCCCATATGTGCAAGAATCAGAGTATACAAAATATAGCATCGAGGATGACTATGCTACCATAAGGGTAAAATAAACAGGTTTTCTTGCCCTCAATGCAAATTCACACTTATCTTTTGCCTGTTTTGAATCAGCTATTTGTGCGCACTTAACTCATTTTGAGCAGATACCCTACTGGCTATTTTTGCGTGTTGTTTAGAGGAACTGTCTATGTATTTAGTGGCTACTTGTCACTATCCTCTTTGTCCACTAAGATATTACTATTAGTATACATGATACTTTACAAGAGCATTATCCACACAAGTGAATGTATTTACCTTTTGCTACTTGTTTAATTCTTAGGCTGTTATCGATTTTGCATTTCTGTATTGCCTAATATGTAGTTCTTTCGAAGCATGTTGGCTGAAATCCCTTAAAAGATCCTTGGTAAAGCTACACCTGAGAAATTGTGAAAGTAAACAGTTCTACGTCATTGTGTTTAGATACGGCTTTACACTCTATAAATTCAATATTGCTTTGATTGCGGTGCCTTGCGAGGATGCCTACGTCTAGTTTTGCTGAAAATGTTGACTTTATGTTCTGTGAAATTTAATCCTATCATGTTGGTACCTGTGGACTTTAACCATAAGCTGTAACTTTCTTTTAAAACCAGGCGGTACTATTGTTCTGTATGATCGTAAAGTTGTCCGTAACTTCCGAAAGGATGGTCATGATTGGAAGAAAAAGAAGGATGGCAAGACTGTCCAAGAAGCCCATGAAAAACTGAAGGTGAACCTCCCCACACCCCAAGAAACTTAAAGCTATTCATTGCTGTTGTTACATTCCAGTATCCCCACCAGTATTGTTGAATTCTGTCATTTCACAGATAGGTAACGAAGAGAGGGTTCATGTCTATTATGCTCGAGGTGAGCATAATCCTAATTTCTTTAGGAGATGCTATTGGCTGCTTGACAAGTAAGAGTTCAGCTGTACACCTATACCAGTTCTTTTTTGTGCAATATCCATTGCATTGATTATTTTGCGCAATTCACTTATTGTTTCATGTTATCTTATGTACACATAATCTTGTGTTCAGTTGTCTAAGGCTAATACAAGATTCTAGAGATATTTGTCGTCAAAACTGTTTGTTGTCTATGATCTTTCTGAATTTTTGTTCAATGTTTGTATCCTCTAGTCTGAGAATCAGCTTTATATTAGCAGTGGGTAAGTGTCATCACCATATTAACTGGGACTTGATCTATAACAGTGATTCTTTTCTAAGGCTTACAGAAGGCAGAGTTGCATACAATTAACAATTTCCACTGCATGTTTCAGATACGAACTCAGATGTAATTACATTTCTTTGCTGATATGGTTCTTGGTTGTTTCTTATTCAGAGAGGCTGAACGCATAGTTCTTGTGCATTATCGTCAAACATCTGAGGTTATTTGTTCCCCATTACCTTCCTCTCTATTTTGAATATAATTAAAAGGCACATATTAGGTTAATCACGTTTGTTCTATTGTTACGTATGTCCTACTGTGCAAGCATATATTAGACCTATATATGTTCTGTTACACATAGTCTCCTAATCTGGTTCCTCTCGACCAGGAAAATGTCATAGCACATCCGAGCACAGAAGCTGAAGCAGAAGTGCCCACAGTAAATGTGATTCAATATAATACCTCTCCCCCGACTTCAGCAGATTCAGTCTCTGCTCATACTGAGCTATCATTCTCTACTCCTGCACCAGAGGAAATTAACTCACATGGTGGCAGTACAATTTCTAGTGGTGAGATAGCTTCAATATTAATGATGTGTTCAACGTGTACACACTCATTAGGAGCTTCCTGATAAATGTTATGCTCCAGTTAACTAAAATATAGCTTTATTGCACTCTCCCATAGCATGATATCATAATCTGCGCAGACTGCTTGCCGTACTTATTATAATTCTAAAACCGTATCTTGGATTGCCATTATGCAGAAACTGGCGGCTCTACTCTGGAGGAGTTTTGGGTACATCTACTTGAGTCATCTATGAATAAGGATACTTCTTCTTACGGTGGGACTTTTGGACAGAGCTGCAATATTTCGTATTACTTCTACATAAATTGTAATATTGCTCATTATATAAAACAGGAGGATCCGTGGAATTCAGTCAGCAGATTGAATACGGACCGAAGGATTCTGAAAGTAACATCAACACAATAAATAATGTAAGTGAGCTGCTTTATTAAATTGCAATACTACTATACTACTCCCTCCTTCCCAAACTAATCGACTCAGATTTGTCTAGATTCACATGTATCTGCACACTAAAATTCGTTTAGATACATGCGTATCTAGTTAAATCCGAGTCAATTGATTTGGAATGGAGGTAGTATAGGACTAAAATTGTGTATAAACTTAACTACTCCCTCCGACCCATATTAGTTGACTCAAATTTGTCTAGATACGGCACTAAACCTTGACTAGATATATTCGTATCTAGATGAATCTAAGTCAACTAATATGGGTCGGAGGGAGTACTACATTGCCAAATTCCATGTTGTGGTTCTTAGTTGATGAGTCATTATTCTACATTGAACGTACAAGTTAGAATATTGAAACAACCACTTCTCTCAACCTCCTTTCTTTGTCAATTCTCATGGTGTTTTTATGTATATGTTTTTTTATTAATATGCAAGGTTTTTTATCTTTTGAACCAATAGGTCTTCTGTTCTGTGACAATATTCTTTATATTTTCCTTATAAAATATCAACCTTCTTATTTGGGGCTGGAAAAACATGCCTAAGATTACTTGATTTTGCCATTGTAAATTGTCTGGTATTTTCTCAAATAAGATATTATCGGTATATTTTTTGTAACATTGGGTTTCCATGGAGATTAATGTGCCATGTGTGTTAATTTTTTTGTTAGTTCCATACTGACACATGGCATGGGAAGTCAGTGAATGCATCATCATAATTCATTAGTTACGACAGTCAGGTTATGTGCTGCAAAGAGATTGGACGAGCCATACCTTTTTCCTGTCTCAGTTATTTCCTTGATCTTGAGCTAAAATACAATCTATATTTCATCCATTGGGGTTGAGGCGGCATTAGTCAAACATGTGATGTGAGCATATGTGTACATATGCACATGGGTGCAGATTTTGCTTCATTATCACTTTGTGATTCTACATTTGCAGCTTAGATGGATCACTAATTTATCTTATGCAGGCTATATTAGTTCCATCACTTAATTTGATGCCCGAGGCTTATCCTACTGATTATGCCCTCAATCAGATACCTGCAAACCATGTCGGAGCTCTGGAGCATCAAGGAGACCAGCCTCAATATCTTCTAACACAAGATCTAGATTCTCTATCGCAGCAATTTCTAAGTTCTTCGCAGAAAACTCCAGCGGAAAGTAACATTCCTAATGATGTGCCTGCTAGGGAGAACAGTCTCGGACTGTGGAAGTACTTGGATGATGACAGTCCTTGTTTAGGGGATAATATTGTGAACAATGAAAAACTCTTCAAAATCACTGATTTCTCCCCAGAATGGTCTTGTTCGACAGAGAATGCCAAGGTTTGTCCCTTTTATGTTATACTGAACTACCGTTCTTTCTTGTTTTACCTTAGTTGTGTATTTCCATTCCAACTGTCCAGTTCTTATGGGATTGTTCCACCACATCTTCATCTGACACCAGTTACCAAAGTATTATTTTTATTATTATTATCTATCAGGTACTTCTCCTCTTAGGATGGTTGCTTTCGTAACTGCATTGTAGTGAATGGACGTACATATATACTACCTCCATTCTGAAAAGGAAGGCCTATCATTTTTTCCAAAAGTCAAACAACATAAATTTTGACCAAGTTTATAGAAAAAATTTCAACATCTATAATAAAAAATCTATATCATTAGATAAATCTTGCAATATACTTTCATATTATGTCTGTTTTAACTTGTAAACATTAATATGTTTTATAAGTTTGGTCAGACTTTACACCGTTTGACTTTAGAAAAAAATTATACGCCTTGTTTTTTGGAATTGAGGTAGACAGGTAGTAATGTATTATGTAGAAAAAATGCATACGCAATCTGCATGAGCTCATCTATTCGTAAATTGTAATATTCTATCATATGGCAAAATTATTGACAGCTTCTAAATTATAGATCCTAGTGGTTGGGCACTACTATGAGCACTACACACATCTAGCTGGTTCCGATATGTACGGTATCTTTGGTGATAACTGTGTTGCTGCAAATATGGTTCAAACCGGTGTTTATCGTTTCATGGTTGGACCACATACACCTGGACGGGTGGATTTTTATTTGACCCTGGATGGGAAAACACCGATCAGCGAGCTTTTGAGTTTTGAGTATCGTAGTATGCCTGTCAGTTCAGTGCAGACTGCATTGAAGCCGTTGGAGGACGAGTACACAAAGTCAAAGCTTCAGATGCAGATGAGACTAGCTCGTCTACTGTTCATTACAAACAAGAAAAAGATAGCACCACGGCTTCTTGTAGAAGGTAGCAAAGTTTCCAATCTTATGTCGGCATCGCCAGAGAAGGAATGGATGGATCTCTGGAAAATTGCTAGTGATTCTGAAGGTACACATGTTCCTGCTACCGAGGACTTGCTTGAATTAGTATTGCGGAATAGGTTGCAAGAATGGCTTCTGGAAAGAGTAATTGGAGGCCATAAGTCAACTGGCCGTGATGATCTAGGACAAGGACCTATCCATCTATGTTCTTTCCTTGGGTATACTTGGGCTATCCGCTTGTTTTCTGCGTCCGGGTTCTCCTTGGATTTCCGTGATTCTTCTGGCTGGACAGCTTTACACTGGGCTGCATACCATGGAAGGTACCATCTATTTTCTGATTTTCTATCCTTCCTTTCGCTGATTAGAATGGAATATAGAAAAATGGCAGCAAAAATCATTTTCTGTGTGTGTTCTGGTTCTGGCAACTATGACATGGTTGTGAAATTTGCAAGTCAAACTTATTGGACCTAATTGACTAGAAACCTTTACTGTTTGTCAAACAAAATAAGCCATATATTTTTTTCAACAACCTGCTAGCTTTGGAAAGGTCTATGTGAAAATGATCTCATCTACAGTATTAGATGGTGACCTTAGACATATTTGATTGTCTTCACCTTAGGTGACTAGTAATTCGTGATCTTTTTTTTGAGGGTAGTAATTCGCGATCTTGGAAACATTGTGTTAGAATATATTCCTACATATATCTTTATGAATTAGTCATCTTGTTGCTTTTTTTGCTTTAACTTTTGCCAGGGAAAGAATGGTTGCTGCTCTTTTATCTGCTGGAGCAAATCCAAGTCTGGTTACAGATCCTACTGTGGTGTTCCCTGGTGGATGCACTCCTGCTGATCTGGCAGCAAAACAAGGTTATGTGGGGTTAGCTGCATATCTTGCTGAGAAAGGATTGACTGCACATTTTGCTTCTATGTCACTGTCCAAGGATACTGAGCGATCACCATCAATGACAAAACTAACAAAAGTAAATAGCGAGAAGTTTGAGAATCTTACCGAACAAGAACTTTGCTTAAAAGAATCTTTAGCGGCCTATCGAAATGCTGCTGATGCTGCTAGTAATATCCAAGCCGCGCTTAGGGATAGAACCCTTAAGCTCCAAACAAAAGCAATTCAATTGGCCAATCCTGAGATTCAAGCAGCTGCCATAGTTGCTGCTATGAGGATTCAGCATGCATTCAGGAACTACAACAAAAAGAAAGAGATGAGAGCTGCTGCACGGATACAAAATCATTTCCGCACATGGAAGGTCAGAAGGAACTTCACGAATATGCGAAGACAAGCTATCAGAATACAGGTAAGTTGCATGTTCCTATGTTACTTTCTCTGGGGGATTTATTGCATAAATATCCGCCATACTGCTGAAAAGCGCTTACTATTGTATATTCAGTGTGTTGGAGGAACCGGGTGATGTCATTTGGAAGTTCTTATTCTTGGAGAGCAATTTGGAATTTCTACTGTGCTGTTATCACACGATTAGCTATTATAATGATTATAATATTTTCCCAGGCTGCATACCGAGGCCATCAAGTGAGACGTCAGTACCGCAAGGTAATATGGTCTGTTGGGGTCGTGGAGAAAGCTATTTTGCGATGGAGAAAGAAGAGAAAAGGCTTGCGCGGCATTTCAAATGGAATGCCAGTAGAAATGACTGTGGATGTAGAACCTGCAAGCACCGCAGAAGAAGGTTTCTTCCAGGCAAGCCGGCAACAAGCCGAGGACAGGTTTAATAGATCAGTGGTACGTGTACAAGCTCTGTTTCGTTGTCATCGGGCACAACATGAGTACCGGAGGATGAGGATCGCTCATGAGGAGGCCAAGGTATTTTTTTTCTTTTCAAAATGGGGTGAACCCCGGCCTCTGTATGAATTGATACATGCAGCCCCTCTGTATTTTACTTTCTTCAATACTTATCTACATTTATCATTGGGTAGATGACAGAGCTTCTCAGAGTGCTTGATGATATCTATAATCCTAGATAAAGTTAGTTTAATAGGAAACTGTGGTCTCCAACTATTGCCGTGATTCTATTGTTGCAGTGTTTTCTGCTTCAAGCTTAATTTAGAACATGAGTGCAACTGTTCTGAATGAACTGGGCTGCTGCCTGTTTACAGAATAAGTTAGATTGGGAAATTCTTAAGTTACATGTAATCATATATAGGAAACCTGCAACCAACAGCAGAATCACCATTCTAACTGCGCTGTCTTTCTTGTCCTTGCTGCTTGTTATGAAACACCATGGTATTTTACTGAATCGTGTGCTTGTCCCTATGTTGGCGCAGCTGGAGTTCAGTGAAGAGCAGAAGCAGGGATCAGCATGGAGGAGCTGAATTGGCTTTGTTGTAGGTGCCTTGTAATTCTCGTCTTGTAAATTAAGAACCACAGCTTGCTGATGCTGCTGTACATTTTAGGACCATCTGATGCTTTTGGGCCAGTCTGGTTTATGTATTTGCTGCTAGCGTACCGTGGTTCGCAATTTGCCAGGGTTTTAGCTATGGCATTGTGCTTGTAGGTATCTGTAGATGCAAGGACCGATCAGGTTGTATAAATGCTAACAATAAGTGCCACCTGGGCCAGCTGACTGAATAGGCTATTATCTCGCCATTTCCTTCTCCTTCACGGCTTCATTCGTGTTTAATTTATATTGTTATTGTTTGGTCGATTACGATGATCTCACTCCCTAGAACAAATTCCATGCACTGTTCTTTTTTTTAATTTAGTTAGGAGGCGGCTTCTCCGTGCTGCCCCTGCCCCTTCTCCCCTCTAATTTCTCGCCGCCGCTAGAGGAAGCTGGCGCGCGAAGCCCCTCCCGGTAGATGGCATGACGAACATGGGATCTCGTCTCCTCGTCCATGGTAGATGGCATGACGAACATGGGATCTCGTCTCCTCGTCCATTCTAGTGACAGGATTCTCTAGGAGGCGGGCCCTAGATGTCGGCTGTGTGCAAGACGGAGTATGGATCTCGGGATGGCAACTCTTGGGCGACAGTCGCCTGACTGTCTGTGGCTATGAGGCCGATGATGGTGTTGAGGCTGCGGCGGCCTCCTCTCTTCGGGCCGATGGGCCTACAGAGCAGGATCTGGAGTGACTTGTAGCGGCAAGGTGGTGCCTACTGGACGATGTTGCTACGTGTGTTGGGCCAGGCAAGAACATCAACCAATTTTTTCTTCGCCCTAACGCAACACTGCCAAGATCCAACTGAGGAAGGCCATAGTTCTTACTCAGACGAGCGGTTGCTGAAGTCAATAAAGAACGTCAGGGTAGTGCAGTCCGCGTGCCATACATCTTTCCCACCCGGCTCCGACAAACTCTTCTAAGGTGCCGACTTGCTCTTCGTCCACGATAGCGACAATTCTGCTGCCTCAAGCACCCCCAAGCCTGGTGCATCTGCTGGTCCTCACACATCCAAGTTGGTGGAACAACGACGGGGAGGTGCTAGCCTCGGTTCCGCTGCCCTCAAGGAAAAAGCTTAAGGTGGTGGTGCGGAACTAACTTGCGGGTCAAGCTCTCACATCCCCCGCCAATCCAGCCCTCTATATATGCGGAGTAGGTGAGGGAAAGTGGGTTCAACCCATTGACCAGTTCCTGTTCGTCTAAGTCTCACTGAGATGGCTCATGTCAGTTGGATCTCATCTGTTTGGCTCCACTCTTTTAAGTGTGTGTGATCCCATAGGCTCATGGTAAGCCAGGCACAACTCCGAGTCTCACTCATAACTGATAAGACGAGAGTGGCTTCTAGCAAAGCATGTTGACTCCCAGTGATGAGTAACCTTCAATGTGATGGTCTGTTCAATTCCCTTTGTCTCAATAGTGCTTTGTCTTGCGATATTGGTGGCGTCATGCATGTGCCAGATTAACTCTCTTTTCTTGTTTGCGTGACAATTGATTCCTTCTGGCTAACTCATTAGTCAGACTATCTTGGTTAACATTTAACCAAATAGCGCATGACCATGCTTCTAAATCGTATCATACGAGAGGGCCAGAGAGTATCTCTCCGTGGCGGAGGGACAAATCATGTCTTAGTCGATCCACATCACATGACTTTCTTCTTAGACGACCCAACCACCGCCTTTATAGCAGCCCGATATGAACATAATTTGGCAGCCTCAAAGCCGGATAATCCAAAACTTGATCATGCGATCACCTCGTGTCTAAGGATTCCATTGCATGAGTCGGATCATATGATGTCTTACTCATGCCAGCACAGTCCTTCGGTCAGTCCGGCTAGCCTAGCTCTTTGGTATAACCAATGTAAGTCGGTTTAGCACCGTCTTACACATTAGTCTCGGCAGTGTGTCCAGCACAACCTCAAATGACTAAGGACGAAACTACATTAAACTAATTAAGCACAAGGTTTCACGACACATATTCAATGACAGGTGCAATAGTTCAATACATGGATTAAGTTATAAATACATACGAAAATTGACACCTCTAGTGCATCATTCCTAACAGCGTGGTAATGCGTAGCCGACAGTCGGTCTAGCGGATGCTTTCTAGATGCAATAAACACGTTGCATTGCGTATGGCAGCGTGAGAGTTTGGAAATACGAGCATCATCCCTAGTTCTTCGACACCGACAACTTCCAAGGTCGTGTGGACGATGCCACAAATAGTTCTTGAGTTGGTGATGGCCTTTGGGACTGACGAAGGTATGGGATGCCCCCTCAACCTCTATCCCCGGTTCAATCTAGCTCATTAGGTGCTATGCTCGGTGACTCCTATAGATGTGCCAAAGCATGCCTGCAACTAGCATGTTCTAGGCACGAAGACTTAGTGGAGGCGCCAAGCCATGCCTGCAAACGAAAGGCGCTACACATGGTGGCTCCTATAGGGGCGTCAAGCCATGCAGGTTACTATTGGACCGAAGATGGCACACAACAATGACGGGAGGGCGAGGCAGCATGTGACACCCTTTACCTCTCAACATCTCCTCCAGCAGTATCCGACTTTCGAGGTGTTAGGATCGAACAAGAGGTTATAATAGAGTCGACTTCATCTTACGAGTATGCAAATTCTAGTGGAAAGACAAGATCTCATATCAGGCTATGTCGACACGCGCTTGTGTCATGTCCTTGCTAAAGATTATGGAGGAAATCTTGACTTTGGGGATAAAAACATATAATTGACCTACTATTGGACTCGTCACCATCGACACACGTGTGCTGCTTTCTTCTTGAAGGCTCGGCATAGAAGTTGAATCTTTTAGTTAGTTTTTGTCCTTTTTCATAGGGTTAGTGATTACCAGATAGAGTTACTGTCACGAGATATACTTTCTTTTCTAGGCTGAACATATCTAGCTGCTGGATTTTGATATTTCTGAATAAAAAAGATGGTGTGCATCTCTTGATGCAATGGCCGGAGCTCCTTTCTTTCTTTTTTGTTTGGAAGTATTACATTCATCACGAAAGTCTAGAAAAGCTGCCTGAAACACTAGAATATAATCGTTCAAGAGGTATCACAAGGGATGAACGTACCACCTGTTTCCTAGGGTTTCGTTAGACCGCTCTGGCGACTCGGCGATTCTAGGGTTCAGGGTTTGGTTTGGGTGACACCGAGTCTCTCTTGGCGGCGACCTTGGTCCAGTATACCTCACCCGATCACCGTGCTCCTGGCCTCCCTCTTTGTTCCCTACACGGTTCCTTTCCTCGCTCCTGTTCAGGGTGACTACAGGGTATACCTCGTCTACTACCCACCCTTGGCGGCTGGTGAGATTGTATCTCTAGGAGAAGGGATGGCTGGGGATGGGAATGCGGCGGCAGAGGGAAGAAGAAAATGTAGGGGTTCGTAGCATGGAAAACAAAAATTTTCTACCGCATGCACACAAACAAGCCAAGATCTATCTACTAGATTGTAGCAACAAGTCGATAGAAGCACTCACCCTCGAAGATTCCAAAGCGGTTAACGAGAGCAGATTCTCATGGGTGATGTAGTCGTACACTTGCCGATCTCAAGATCGCGTAGACGATCCTTCCGGCGCTGCGTTCCAGCAACGCTTCCGCAGTCGGTCACACGTTCGGTACTCAATGAAGACCTTCCTCTCCCTTGTTCCAGCAGGCAACAGAGGTTGTAGTTCCCCCCTTGCGATTCTGGTAGCACGACGACGTGGTGTTGGAAGTAGAGGGAAGATACCGCAGGGCTTCGCCTAAGACGGTACGAGTTATGGTGGATCTAGGGTTTCCCGGTGATCTAGGGTTTAGAAGACCGGGAGGAGGTGTCGGCGGCGGCTAGAGAGGCGGCGACGAACCGGCAGCGGCGCAGGGCGGCGGCGCGGCGATTGAGGCTGGCGGTGGCTTGGCAGTGGCGGCAGCGCGGGTGGAGAGGGGATATGGCTTGGTGTTTTGGGGCAGCCCTCTCCCTCTATTTATGAGGGGGGGGGGGCAGCCTTGGGAGGAGTGGGTTTGAATCCAAACCCAAACCCAAGTTGGATTGAGAGAAGAACTTGTTTCTTCTTCCACTAGGAAAACATTGTTCCAGTTTGACTTTTCAAACTTCTCGTTTGAATTTCAAATTAGAGCTTTAATTCTCTCTTGTAAATGCTCACACCAAGTGACCTAGGATATGATCCAATCATTCCACTTACCCATGACACATTCATGGACCATTCTCCTTCCGGACCGGTGAACCTTCTAGAACCTCTCCGATGAAAACATCGAAATCATTCCTGAACTCCAGAATCGGACTTTACTTATATGAATCTTATTCTCCGGACCATTTCGGATCTCCTTGTGATATCCCGAATCCCATCTGAGACTCTGAACAACATTCGGTATCCCTACTAACATTCCATATCTACTAAACAACATTGAATCCTTAAGTGTGTCTCCCTACGGTTCGTGAATTATGCGGACATGACCGAGACACTTCTCCAATCAATAACCAATAGAGGAATCTGGAAATTCATATGGCTCCCACATATTTCTATGATTACTTTGCGATTGAATGAACCACTTACATACGATACCAATTTCTCTTTGTCTCACGATAGTTTACTTATCCGAGGTTTTGATCATCGGTATCTCTGCATACCTAGTTCAACCTCGTTACTGATAAGTACTCTTTTCTTATTCCCGTGATATGTGATCCCTTGTGAGCCAGTCACATGCTTGCAAGCTGTCACATCCCAAGATTTTCCAAATCTTGTAATGTGAAAAATAAAATAAACAAAATAAATTTTTGTTGAAAATCAGGGTGAAAAGAAACTTTTGTTTCTAAATGGAAACTTAAAATCCCATCTTGAACAAACTTTGATAAAAGT
The DNA here is from genome assembly GCA_916181665.1 of Avena sativa. NCBI lineage: Eukaryota > Viridiplantae > Streptophyta > Magnoliopsida > Poales > Poaceae > Avena > Avena sativa. Next base: position 267,014,385 of record OV702294.1, on the reverse strand, counting down.
TTGAATCCAACAAAAATCCAAATCAAGTGAAATGCATTCCTCAATGAATGTATCTGGAAATTTAAACACTTGGAAAATAAATCCAAAACCCTAAACCCTATTGTACTAAAATCATTTCCAAGTTATCTCCAAATCCATGGATTTGATCCATGTAAAAATTGATCAACAAACAATCACAAAGGATCAAGAAAGACAAGGAATTAAATTCCCAAAGCTAATCAAGCCCTTATCTAAAATCCATACCAAGTGGTGAGCAAAGGATCCTAAAGATCTTTAAAAGGATAAAGAAATATCAAATAAGAATTCACAAATTGGAATCACCAAGTTTGGATCTCTAAATAAAAAGATATGGATTTTATAAGAAGAAGAAAGAAATATTAATTAAAGAATATTCAAAGATCAAACCAAATCTTGGCCAAATCTTTAAACAAGTGGAATGAATTATAACCCAAATCCAAATAAAATATTGGATAAAGAAAATTCCAAAATAAAATAAATGGCTCAAACCAAATCCTATTGGAATTAAAATAAATACCCAATCTTAATGATTAATAAATCATATTAAAATACTTTCCAAATAATTCAAGATGAATTATTTGAACCAACTAATCAAATAAAAACTTACTAAAAGGATTTGGAAAGTTTTAAGAATTTAAATGGAGATTTAAAAATGTTATTAAATCTTATCTAATTAAAACTAGAACCTATTTAGATTAAATAAAAGGCCCCAAATTGAATAAGGTTTTATTCAAAAATTGACATCAGAATACAATACTAATCAGTATTTGAATCTACCCAAAATCTGGCAAAGATTTGAAATCAAATGAGTGCTTGAAATGATTAAAAGAAATCAAAACAGATTAAAGGAAAAGGATAAAGGAAAAACAAACAGAACAGAAAAAACATATAAAAGGAGCCAGCCCAGCCGGCCAGCCCAACTAGGCCCAGCAAGCCCACCTATCCCCCTCCCCCGAAACGTTTTCCTCACTCGCAAAATAACCCACAGAGTCGATGACCGGTGGACCCCGTTCCCTTTCCTTCTCTCTCGCTGACGAGACGACCCCACAGCCACGTCCCCTTCTTCCTCCCCGCGTTGAACTCGCCCAGCCGTTGCTGCCATTGATTCCTCCGGGTGAATTCGCTTTACTGCTGCGTTTATTCCTCGCCGTAACCACGCAGTGATAAACGCCAGCGTTCCCTCCCCATTTTCCCCCAGTCACCTCACCTTGGCGCGCCCCCAGGCCGTCCTAATTCCTCTACGAAGCCCCACTGCCCCGACGAGCTCCGACATCGATTCCGGCCGGACCCTGCCGCCCCTTACCTTCCCGAGCACACGGGCAAGTTCCCCAGACCTAGGCGCACCTCCCCGTAGCGCCAGCTCGCTCGCGCGCGCCTCTGAGCCTCGACAACGACGACTCCAAGCGCCGCCACCGTCTGTTTCAACTCCGGCGAGTGCCCCAGGTAGCTTCCGTCCGACCCTTACCCTCTCGTTGACACACACAGGTTCTACTCTCCCTCGCGCGTCTAACGGACCCCTTATCCCGCTCTCCTGTGCCTTGTAGCCCCGCCCCCAACGTCGACCAGAGCGTGCCCGACGCTGTGCAGACTCCGGTGAGCGATTGATAGCAGCTCTGTGCGCCCCTTCAGCTACGACGACCACCTCAAGCTTCAGCACGATGTTGCAAACATGGTGAGCATTTCCTTTCCCTCTCCCGTTTCCTGCATCGCCGGCAACGCCACCGCCAGGCCGCTCCGCCGCCAGACGCCGCTAGCTTTTAGTCACATGCTAGGGACCGTAGGATCTTGATCTGACGCTCGCGATAGAAACTAACTGAAAGGGTACGCTAGCATCTGAGCCGTGTGATTCCACTTAAATCCTACGGTCTGTGTTAGTCGATCCACGCGAAACGTTTTCGACGAATAGGAATAAGACGCATGGCCAGACTCTGGTTTTAAAAACAGATTGAATCTATTAGATATGTGATTTTGTAAATTCCATAACTTTAAATCTACACGTCCAAATTTTGCAAACTTTATATCAATGGATTAAGAAAAGCATGCCCTAGCCAACCATGCCATTTGTTTAGTAAAAAGCTTCTGGTAAAATGTTTGTTTTTGCAGAAACTTATAAATGCTTGTTTAGATTATAAAAATTGTTCTAAAATGATTTTGAGGATAAAATCTTCGGAAAATGGTGTGTTTTGAACCTACTGACCATAGAAATCACTTGGTGGTTTCAAAAATGTATTTGGAGAAGCAAAAGAATGAATCTTGGATTTAAACCATTTCTAGTCAAATAAAAATATGGTTTAATTGTTAAAAATGGTTTTAGATGAAAACCTTTGAGAAATGTTTTGGAATAAACTCTCTGACCCCAAACACCAAGTTTTGTGACTTGAAAATGTATTTGGTAAACCCTATAAAAATTATTACTTTGCTAAAGGCAATTTCAATCACATGAAATAATGATTTGGTTTAAAAATGGTTTAGAGGTAGAATCTTTTGCAAATGGTTTTGCCACTTTACAAAATGACCAAATGGTGTTACCAAATGTTCATAACTTACTAGAAACCACTTTTACAAATAAAACAACCCTTTTACATGCTTGCATGTATTGTTTTGTTTATTATTTTATGTGATGTTTTGCTTGAATGGTAGATTGAAATATTGTTTGCTTGATTGAATTGTAGTGACTTGAAGTGTGTGAACATGGCAAAGATCAAGGGTGAACTTATACTCTCTACCAAAAAGGCAAGTGATGCTTCATACTTTTGTCCCATTACTTTCACTATGCATTAGTGATTTTTCTAAGTAAAACTTGCATGGAATTTTTGCTAAGTATAAACCATGCTATGGGAAAACCTAGTAGATGAAATCTTAGTAAAATTTTCTAGGTTAAGGTTCCTACTACTATCATGCTTAGCTTAGCTAATAGAAAACAAGGGTGGAATATATATTCACACTATGGAAAAATTTCTAAGTCTGAGGACTTGTGTTTTGTTAAATAAAACAACTAAGTGAATGAATCACCTGGGTGGAATGGAAGGAAAGGTTTGTGTTGAGTGGTTCACAAGGCCCATTTTTATGGTTTACCTTGTGTATCTCACTTGTGGATGGCCACCCAGGAACAAAGAGATCTGAGATGTCAAATGTTGAGAAGCTTCAAGTGCAACCACATGGCATTATGGGCTCTGCCTGGATCATATAGGTTGCAAGAACTTAGCCAAATGGACAGTTGGTGGTAGGGGAATGATAGGTTGGAACGCGTCCATTTTGGTCTAAGGGAAGGCTTCTGAAAGATCTTGTCTTGGTGAAACCAAGTCTTGTGGGGAAAGTGCACCACCTCTGCAGAGTGTAAAATCTAAGTACTTAGCCATGTCCCTGGTAAAGGACAATTTGAGCATCAAGACATGGAAGCTATCAAGAATCTCATCATCCAAATTTCTAAGTTAAAAACTTGTGGTTGAACAAGGGTTAACGGATCTTCAATCTTTGATTGGTAGATGCCTTGGGTGATTTTTGTCAAGCAAAAACTTAGTGTTTTCAAATGATAAGGAAAAATCTATTTTTGAGCAATGCAAGCCTCAACTCCACCTTGATAAATGCATATAGATGATAGACTCCACTATACTACCATAGTATCACTTGCTAATACAATGTATTGACCCTTGTGGCTGTAACTTGTTATGTTGAAGGTTTGTTTGATATTAGTGAAGTTTAATGATTAGGATTACAAGTCTACAACCAACATGTCTGCCTGTGGCACTTTGAAGATGAAGGACCCCATGCTATTGTTATATTCTGCTGCATTGTAATGAGATAGCCAAATGAGCTATGTAAGATGTAATAAATTATTTTATTCCTGGTTATAAAGTTGTATTATGACCTTTGTTTCTTGATATTACATCTTAACTGTGGATGCTAGCCATTGATCCGGGGACTAGCATTGTAAACACAAGGATCTCTACCTTATTAAAGGTTGGGAACCTTACACAAGCTAATTGGATGACATTCCACCGAGAGGGCCTAGAGTATATCTATCTGTCATATGGATGGACAAATCCCACTCTTGATCCATGTGCCTCAACACATACTTTCTGAACACTCAATGTCACCTTTATAGACACCCAGTTATGGTGTGGCGTTTGATGTCATCAAAGTATCCTTCCGGTGATGGTGATTAGCATGATCTCATGGTCGAAGGAATTAGGTTACTATGTATCAAAAAGCTTATAGCAAATGAACTATTGAAATGACTTGATCTTTATGCTACGCTTATCTATAGGAGTATGTCCATCATACCATTCTCCTAATGATATGATCTCGTTGTTAACAACATCTCAATGTTCATGATGAGGAAACCACGATCATCTATTAACCAACAAGCTAGTATTACAAAGAGGCTTTACTAGGGACTCTAATTTAGTTTACAAATCACACAAGTATTAATGTTTCCGGTTAATACTATTATAGCATGAATGTAAACATTTATCATAAACACAAAGATATAATAATAACCACTTTTATTATTGCCTCTAGGGCATATCTCCAACAGTCTCCCACTTGCACTAGAGTCAACTAATCTAGATTACATGGTAATATATCGAACACCCATGGCAGTTTGGTGCTGGTCATGTTTTGCCCTCGGGAGAGGTTTAGTCAAAGGATCCGCCACATTCAGATCTGTGTGTACTTTACAAATCTTTATGTCACCATCTTGTACATGCTCTCGAATAGCATGAAAACGTAGCTTGATGTGCTTCAGCTTCTTGTGTGACCTTGGTTCTTGCGCATTGGCTATGGCGCCCATGTTATCACAGTAGATAGACATTGGGTCCAGCGCACTTGGAACCACACCGAGCTCTGTAATGATCTCCTTCATCCATATCACCTCTTGTGAAGCCTCCGAAGCAGCTATGTATTCCGATTTAGTTGAAGATCTCGCCACAACGCTTTGCTTTGCACTCCTCCAGCTAACTGCTGCACCATTCAAAGTAAATACGTATCCAGATTGAGATTTAGAATCATCTGGATCGGTGTTCCAACTAGCATTGGTGTAACCATTAACAACGAGCTGTTCATCACCTCCATAAGAAAGAACCATATCCTTAGTTCTTCTCAAGTACTTAAGGATATTTTTGACCGCTGTTCAATGATCCACTCCTGGATCACTTTGATATCTGCTAGTCAAACTAACAGCATATGCAATTTCGGGTCTAGTACATAGCATGACATACATAAGAGATCCTATGGCTGAGGCATAGGGAGTCTTACTCATCCTTTCTCTATCTTCTGCCATTGCAGGACTTTGAGTTTTACTCAAGGTCATATTGGGCAACATGGGCAAGAACCCTTTCTTGCTATCTTCCATTCCAAACCTCTTTAGAACCTTGTCCAAATATGTACTCCATGATAATGATATTAGACGTCTCGATCTATCTCTATTAATCTTTATGCCTAATATGTAAGCTGCTTCACCAAGATCTTTAATTGAAAAACTATTATTCAAATAATCCTTGACACTATTAAGAAGGTCTACATCATTCCCAATCAACAATATGTCATCTACATATAGAATTAAGAATGCTACAGATCTCCCACTCACTTTCTTGTAAATACAAGCTTCTCCATAAGTTTGTATAAAACCAAAGCTTTTGATCACCTTATCAAAACGTTGATTCCAACTCCGGGATGCTTGCTTTAATCCATAAATGGACCGTTGAAGTTTGCATACCTTGTTAGCATCTTTAGGATCGACAAAACCTTTGGGTTGCATCATATACAACTCTTCATCAATGTCTCCATTGAGGAACGCTGTTTTGACATCCATCTGCCATATCTCATAATCATAATATGCAGCGATTGCTAACATAATCCTCACAGACTTTAGCTTCGCTACTAGTGAGAAAGTCTCATCGTAGTCAACTCCTTGAATTTGTCGAAACCCTTTTGCGACAAGTAAAGCTTTATAGACAGTAACATTACCATCAACATCTATTTTCTTCTTGAAAATCCATTTGTTCTCGACAGCCTTCCGGCCATCCGGTAAGTCCACCAAAGTCCATACTTGGTTTTCGTACATGGATCCAATCTTGGATTTCATGGCTTCTTGCCATTTATTGGAATCTGGGCTCATCATCGCTTCCTCATATGTCGCAGGGTCATCGGTGTTGTCCACCAACATGACACTCATAACGGGATCATACCAATCAGCAGTGGTACGAGTTCTCGTTGACCTGCGAGGTTCCGTAGTAACTTCAACCGAAGTTTCATGATCAATATCATTAGCTTCCTCTCTTATTGGTGTAGGCGCCACAGGAACTACTTCCAGTGTTGCACTACTCGCAAGTTCGAGAGAAGGTTCAACAACCTCGTCGAGTTCTACTTTCCTTCGAGTCACTTCTTTTGAGAGAAACTCCTTCTCTAGAAAGGATCCATTCTTGGCAACGAAGATTTTGCCCTCGGATCTATGATAGAAGGTATACCCAATAGTTTCCTTTGGGTATCCTATGAAGACGCATTTTTCCGCTTTGGGTTCAAGCTTGTCGGGCTGTAACTTCTTTACATAAGCTTCGCAACCCCAAACTTTAAGGAATGACAATTTAGGTTTCTTCCCAAACCACAATTCATACGGTGTCTTTTCAACGGATTTAGATGGTGCCCTATTTAAAGTGAATGCGGCTGTTTCTAATGCATAACCCCAAAATGATAGCGGTAAATCTGTAAGTGACATCATAGAACGAATCATATCTAAGAGAGTTCGATTACGACATTCGGACACACCATTACGTTGAGGTGTTCCTGGCGGTGTCAATTGTGAAAGTATTCCGCATTTCTTCAAATGCTCTCCAAACTCGTAACTTAGATATTCGCCTCCACGATCAGATCGTAGAAACTTAATCTTCTTGTTATGTTGATTCTCTACCTCACTTTGAAATTCCTTAAACTTCTCGAAACTTTTGGACTTATGTTTCATGAAATAGATATATCCATATCTACTCAAGTCATCCGTGAAGGTAAGAACATAGAGATAACCACCGCGCGATGCTACACTCATTGGACCACACACATCGGTATGTATGATTTCTAATAAGTCCGTAGCTCGCTCCATCATACCAGAAAATGGAGTCTTAGTCATTTTACCCATCAGACATGCTTTGCATCTTTCAAGTGATTCGAAATCAAGTGATTCAAGAAGTCCATCGGAATGGAGTTTCTTCATACGCTTCACTCCAATATGACCAAGATGACAGTGCCACATATAGGTTGAGTTATCACTAAATTTCAAATGTTTAGCTTCAATGTTATTAATGTGTGTATTACTACAATCGATATTCAATAAGAATAGACCATCTATCAAAGGTGCATGTGCATAAAACATATTACTCATATAAATCAAACAACCATTATTCTCGGACTTAAACAAGTAACCATCTCGCAATAAACATGATCCAGATATAATGTTCATGCTCAACGCAGGCACCAAATAACAATTATTTAAGTATAAAACTAATCCCGATGGTAGATGAAGAGGTAGCGTGCCGACCGTGATCACATCAACCTTTGATCCATTTCCAACGCTCATCATCACCTTGTTCTTCGCTAGCTTCCGTTTATTCTGCAGCACCTGTTTCGATTTACAAATATGAGCAACCGTACCAGTATCAAATACCCAGGAACTACTACGAGTACTAGTGAGATACACATGAATAACATGTATATCGAATATACCTTTCTTCTTGATGTTGCCGTTCTTCAAATCCATACTTAGGGCAATTTCGCTTCCAGTGACCCTCTCCCTTGCAGTAAAAGCACTCAGTATCAGGCTTAGGCCCAACCTTGGTCTTTTTCGCCGGCGCGGTAACTTTCTTACTGCCCTTCTTGAAGTTTCCCTTTTTCTTAGACTTGCCTTGCTTCTTGAATTTGGTGGTCTTATTGACCAAAAACACTTGGTGCTCTTTCTTGATCTCCACTTCTGCAGACTTTAACATGGAGAAGAGTTCGGGCAATGACTTGTCCATGTTTTGCATATTGTAGTTCATCACAAAGTTCTTGTAACTTGGTGGTAGTGATTGGAGGACACGGTGAATCCCCAAAGCATTAGGAATCACTATACCTAATCTTTGAAGCTTGCTTGCGTGCCTAGACATCTTAAGCACGTGCTCACTAACAGAGCTGCCCTCTTCCATCTTGCAGTTAAAGAACTTTTCAGAAGCCTCATAACTCTCAACTCCCGCGTGAGCCTCAAATATCATTTTGAGTTCACGGACAATATCATGTGGGTCATGGTTCTCAAAACTTTTCTGAAGCTCCAATTCTAAACCATACAAGATAGCACACTGAACTGTGGAGTACTGATTCTTCCGAGCGAGGAAAACATTCTTTACCTCATCGGTAGCATCAGCTGCAGGCGGGTTACCCAGCGGTGCATCCAACACATAGGTCAAATTACCAGCATTGAGGACAATCCTCAAATTGCGGAACCAATCCGCGAAGTTGCTTCCATTGTTTTCCAACTTTTCTTTCTCTAGGAACGAATTAATATTGATGGTAGGGGCCGCCATTGATCTACAACATATTTGCAATAGTTTAGACTAAGTTTATGACAAATTGAGTTCTAATTAATAGTTAAATTAATCTAGGTGAACTCCCACTCAAAACAATATCCCTCACATTGCTTTAGTGATCACACGAACCAAATCCACCACATCAAAACCGATCATCATGAGACTTGATGTAGCTTCAATGGCGAACAATCAACATGTTCATCATATCTACTATATGACTCATGCTTTACCTTTCGGTGATCCGTGTTCCGAGACCATGTCTGTACATGCTAGGCTTGTCAAGATCAAACCTTAGCTTCCGCATGAGCAAATCTGGCTTGCTCACGTTGTATACACTCGCAGAATCTAACACACCCGATCATCACGTGGTGCTTCGAAACAACGAGCTTTAGCAACGATGCTTACTAAGGATGAACACTTTATAACTTGAAATTTTTGTGCTTGAGGGATCATCTTATAATGCTACCATCGCAAACTAAGCAATACAAGATACATAAAAGGATTAACATCACATGCAATTCATAATGATCTCCATCATCACCGGTATGGCGTCAAGGTCAATGGCATCGCTTTATGGTTGTCGTCCACCAGCATCAACTATTACAACTACTTTGAATAGACATGCAGGTCTTAACGGAATTAAAAAACAACCATATGGCTCCTACCGGTTGCTGACTTACAATAAGGAACATTGTATACATCATATATAATCACAATCATGGCCATATCACATCACAGCACACCCCTGCAAAACAAAGTTAGACGCCTCTAATTTTCTTTGCATATTTTACATGGTTTGGGGCTTTCAATAAGTGTCGTTCTAACTTACGAACAAGAACCACAACATTGATGTTTTAACTATCAAGTGCCCGTTGTAAATTGAATCTATACTATGATGGGAGAGACAGACACCCGCAAAGCCACTTATGCAATACAAGTTGCATGTTAAGCGTGGAGCAAGTCTCATGATCGATGTCATGTAAGGTTAGCTCGGGCCGCTTCATCCCATCATACCGCAAGATGCAAAGTACACAAAAAGCAATTGATAATAAAAGCACCACCGCCCACAATGACCGTTGTGTTCTACTCGTGCAACAGATCTAAATATAGACACGACTCTGATACCACTGTAGGGGTTCGTAGCATGGAAAACAAAAATTTTCTACCGCATGCACACAAACAAGCCAAGATATATCTACTAGATTATAGCAACGAGTCGATAGAAGCACTCACCCTCGAAGATTCCAAAGTGGTTAACGAGAGAAGATTCTCGTGGGTGATGTAGTTGTACACTTGCCGATCTCAAGATCGCGTAGACGATCCTTCTGGCGCTGTGTTCCGGCAGCGCTTCCGCAGTCGGTCACACGTTCGATACTCGAGGAAGACCTTCCTCTCCCTTGTTCTAGCAGGTAGCGGAGGTTGTAGTTCTCCCCTTGCGATTCCGGTAGCACGACGACATGGTGTCGAAAGTAGAGGGAAGATCCCACAGGGCTTAGCCTAAGCCGGTGCGAGTTATGGTGGATCTAGGGTTGAGAAGACCGGGAGGAGGTGTTAGCGGCGGCGACGAACCGGCAGCGGCACAGGGCGGCGGCGGCTGGCGGTGCGGCGACGGCTTGGCAGCGGTGCAGGCGGAGAGGGGCTAGGGCTTGGTGTTTTGGGGCAGCCCTCCCCCTCTATTTATGAGAGAGGGGGGGGGGCAGCCTTGGGAGGAGTGGGTTTGAATCCAAACCCAAACCCAAGTTGGATTGAGAGAAGGACTTGTTTCTTCTTCCACTAGGAAAACATTGTTCCAGTTTGACTTTTCAAACTTCCCGTTTGACTTTCAAATTAGAGCTTTAATTCTCTCTTGCAAATGCTCACACCAAGTGACCTAAGATATGATCCAATCATTCCACTTACCCATGACACATTCATGGACCATTCTCCTTCCGGATCGGTGAACCTTCTAGAACCTTCTAGAACCTCTCCGATGAAAACATCGAAATCATTCCTGAACTCCAGAATCGGACTTTCCTTATATGAATCTTATTCTCCAGACCATTCTGGATCTCCTCATGATATCATGAATCCCATTCGAGACTCCGAACAACATTCGATATCCCTACTAACATTCCATATCTACTAAACAACATCGAATCCTTAAGTGTGTCTCCCTACGGTTCGTGAATTATGCGGACATGACCGAGACACTTCTCCGATCAAGAACCAATAGAGGAATCTGGAAATTCATACGGCTCCCACATATTTCTACGATTACTTTGCGATCGAATGAACCACTTACATACGATACCAATTTCTCTTTGTCTCATGATAGTTTACTTATCTGAGGTTTTGATCGTCGGTATCTCTGCATACCTAGTTCAACCTCGTTACTGATAAGTACTCTTTTCTTGTTCCCGTGATATGTGATCCCTTGTGAGCCAGTCACATGCTTGCAAGCTAATTGGATGACATTCCACCGAGAGGGCCCAGAGTATATCTATCCGTCATATGGATGGACAAATCCCACTCTTGATCTATGTGCCTCAACACATACTTTCCGAACACTCAATGTCACCTTTATAGACACCCAGTTATGGTGTGGAGTTTGATGTCATCAAAGTATCCTTCCGGTGATGGTGATTAGCATGATCTCATGGTCGAAGGAATTAGGTTACTATGTATCAAAAAGCTTATAGCAAATGAACTATTGAAATGACTTGATCTTTATGCTACGCATATCTATAGGAGTATGTCCATCATACCATTCTCCTAATGATATGATCTCGTTGTTAACAACATCTCAATGTTCATGATCAGGAAACCACGATCATCTATTAACCAACAAGCTAGTATTACAAAGAGGCTTTACTAGGGACTCTAATTTAGTTTACAAATAACACAAGTATTAATGTTTCCGGTTAATACTGTTATAGCATGAATGTAAATATTTATCATAAACACAAAGATATAATAATAACCACTTTTATTATTGCCTCTAGGGCATATCTCCAACAGAAAACAACTCTGGATCATCTAGGAGCTGGAGCTGTGGCGGCGGGTGCAGGGACGAAGGGTGCATTGACATCTACGATGCTGACGGGGTCTGACGCTGGTGATGACATCACAACGATGATGGGTAGGCTCAATCTCTCCTCAAAGGAGGCCAAAACCTTCGTGATGCAGCGGATGAGAAGATGTTCGGTGGCCCGGAGTGGGCGCTTGAGGGCAAGGTGCTTGCACCAAACACCCTCCATGTGCAGACGATCGCGATGGTCGTCCGTCCTGCCTGGGGAAATACGAGAGGTCTGATGATACATCAAAGAGGTCCAGATCGCTTTCTAGCGGAGTTTGATTCGAAGGCAGATATGCAGCATGTTGTCAATGGCTCACCGTGGAACCTAAAGAAGAATGCCATTCTACTAAAGGGCTTTGATCCATGGGTGAGGCCGAGTGAGGTTGTCTTTGATCGGCTCCTGTTGTGGGTTAGGATCTATGGATTACCGTTCCCTCTGATGAATTCAGAGAGGGGTGGTCCCCTTGCTAGCATGATTGGCAAGGTGGAGAAAGTGGAGGTATATGAGAAGGGGCGTGCTGGGAGGGGGTATTACCTTCGAGTTAGGATCAATATTGACATTACAGAGCCTTTAATGAGATGCGTGGAAGTGGAGTCACCGAGTCTAGCCAGGACTCTTTATTTTGAAGTGAAATATGAGAATCTTCCCATGTACTGTTTTTCATGTGGCTTGTTGGGACACTCGTCTTTGACAAGCCCTACATATGCTGCTAGAGATGGGATAGTTTACTTCCTTGGAATAATGATTGTTTGTGTGTTCGAGAGGAAAGGAGGAGGGATCAACGTTCGTCTTCTGTACATGGGTCCAGATCGAGCCAAGGTTCGAGCTCTCAACCGACATGTAATGAGAAGAAAGAGGGGAAGGTGACCTCTCCCGCAAAGCCTCAAAAGCCCCGTGCGAAGAAGGCTACACCGATGGAGAAAACTCAGCCTGCCGGAGGAGCGAGGAGGTCTACAGGGACGAGGCGTAAGCATATTTATGTTGCTAAAAACCCAACCACCCTAGCCATTATGATTCGCCTGCAAATGTGAATGTGGCTGAGGCCGATAGTGCTGATGCTGTGGTGGCCTCCTATGATAGTTCTGAGGCCCCAAGTGATGATTCAAATAAGAAGAGAAGGAATGGTTTAACCCGATCGACGGATCAGGTGGTGTCTATGGAGAAGCCCCGCCACCCACAATGAGTCTTATTGTTTGGAACTGTCAAGGTCTCGGGTCGAACTCGACAGTGGGAGAGCTTAGGTGGCTCGTTAACACCTAGCGAGCCGATCTGCTTTTTATTTCGGAGACGAAGATGAAGGATAGGAGATCCTAGAATTTCATGTGGTCCCTTGGATACACAAACAACCTAGGCATCAGTAACATAGGCCAAAGTGGTGGCCTGGTGCTTTTTTTGGAGGCAAACATACTCCATTTCGTTGAAGGTATGTAACGCAAACTGCATCGATGTGGATGTCTCCGCGGAAGGAGCCAAACGTGGCATTTCACCTTTGTTTATGGAGAACATCAAAGAGAAAATCATCATGAATTATGGGATTTGATGTGAAGACTGAGTACTCATACTATTGGTGCTTGGATCTGCTGTGGTGATTTCAGTGAGGTTCTCTGCTAGGATGAGCATTATGGCTCTTGTAGTCGCTCGGACACTCAAAGTCGTATGTTCCAGGAGTGTTTTAGCGATTGCGGTTTATCCGATATGGGATTTGTTGGTCCGAAGTACACGTGGTCCAATAAACAAGAGAGTGATAATAACGTCAGGGTCCGATTGGATCGGGCACTGGCAAATGGTGCCTTCAGTCAATTGTTTGAGGATTGTACTATTGAGAATGTGATCACAACGACCTCGGATCACTATGAGATTGTTATTAGTCTGAACAAATTTAGTGATGCAACTCAGAGCTGACCGATACAAGTGGGCTTTAAATTTGAGGCGACATGGCTTAGGTTGCCAGATTACAAACGAGTGGTTGAACAAGCCTGCATAGACAACACGAGTGGGCCGTCCTCACTTCAATTAACATGGGCCTCTCTCCATCAGGTGGCGATTCTATGGGCCAGTGGAGTAAAGATACTTTTGGGTCTATTCGCCGTAAAATTCAAAAACCGGAGGAGTTTGAAACTGTTGCGGTAGGCGCCATGGGATAGTATGGCGACAGAAGCCGACATTGAGCGTGAGCTGTGCGAGTTATTTGAGCGGGAGGAAATAATGGCTCGCCAGTGCTCCCGTATTGATTGGCTCAAAGAGGGCGATCGCAACACGGCTTTTTTACATGCTAGAGCATTGGCGAGACATCGAACAAATGATGTGGCAGAGATCAGAGTTAAGGTGGAGAAGTTTTATGCTAATCTCTTTACATCCGAGCCTTGTGATTGTACTAATATAGTAGTTGATGCCATTACATGTAAGGTGACCAATGACATGAATCGTAATCTATGTAAACCATACATGGATGATGAGATTAAGGCTGCTCTTTTCCAAATGGGACCGACCAAAGCTCTAGGTCCTGATGGTTACCCAACATTGTTCTATCAAACCCATCAAGATTTCTTCAAGGAGGAGATTTGCATGGTTGCCAGAGGATTTTTGGAGGGGGAGGAGGTGCCCGAGGGGTTATGTGACTCTGTTATTATTTTAGTCCCAAAGGTATCTAATCCAAACAATCTCAAGAACTTCCGTCCAATAAATCTTTGCAACATGCTGTATAAGATTGCCTCTAAAGCACTCATGAATAGACTAAAGCTATGTCTCCCTATCATAGTTTCTGAGCAACAGAGTGCTTTTGTTCATGGCAGGCTCATTACCGATAATGCATTGGTGGTTTACGAGTGTCTCTATACCATTCGGAGGCAGCGAGCTAAGAAGCCGTTTTTTGCTCTCAAAGTGGACATGTTGAAAGCATGTGATAGGGTTGAATGGAGTTATATTCATGGCTGTTTGGAGAGATTGGGTTTTGATCCTGCTTGGATCAACTCGGTGATGAGATGTGTCACAATGGTCAGATATGCAGTTAAGGTAAATGATGAATTAACAGGCCGGTGATACCCTCTCGTGGCATTAGACAGGGCGATCCTATCATCCCATACCTGTTCTTGCTATGTATGGAGCCCTTGGCTTGTTTGTTACATCAGAAGGAGATATTGGGACTGTTGCAGGGTATCTGAGATGGAAGGCAGGGTCCAGCAATCTCCCGTATCCTCTTTGCCGATGATAGTGTTTCTTTGCAAGGAGTGATTGGCGCAGCATTGAGTCTTTGGATTCTACCCTACAACTGTTCTGTGATGGCTCTGGGAAAAAACTTAACCATGACAAGTCCACAATTTTCTTTGGGAATCGTTGCGATGGAACGGACAAAAATTCTGTGATGGACCAGCTCGGTGTACACAACGAGGCTCTGCAAGAGACCTTACCTGGGCATGCCCACTGATGTTGGTCGTTCTGCTGTTGGGTGTTTCCGTTTCCTCACTGAGCGTGCTTGGAAGCATATGAATATCTGGTCGGATAGACCGCTCTCACGACAAGGCAAGAAAGATCTAATCAAATCCATCATCACTGAGCGTGCTTGGAAGCATATGAATATCTGGTCGGATAGACCGCTCTCTCGACAAGGCAAGAAAGATCTAATCAAATCCATCGTCCAAGACATACCTACGTACATCATGTGTTGCTTTTAGGTCCCTACTCTACATGCATTGTGATGCACAAGGGGGTTGCATATTTCTTGTGGGGGCATAGAAGCAAGAAAGAAGAAAATGCACTGGAAATCTTAGGATTGGGTGTTGTAACACCCCATCCACTGGGCCCCGGGGGTGTCACTCATGGTAGCTTAATATGATATCTAGACTGGCCCCACAGACCAAAACTAGTCTTTTCTACGCACTTTGTCCTTACTCATGCACACCCGATACCGACTTCCCGGTCGGTCACCCATCCTAGAATTGCTCTAGGCCAAGCACGCTTAACCTTAGAGTTCTTTTTGAATGAGCTTTCAAAAAAGAAGTTGCAACTTATTGATATGAGTATCATATCAATCCTATTAAGTCATGTGTTTGGATCTCACATACAACCACCCTTTAGAAGATCAATGCCCTTATCGATCAAGCACACCCCATGAACGTTCCCTCTTAGCACGCGTATGTGCGTCCAGTGCCGGCATATGTGCCATGCCATGTTCACTCTGGGTCACATGCGCCATGCTCTACATGTCCCGCCACTGACCAGCACACACCCGTTTAACCGCGAGGATCGGCTCTAATACCACTTTGTAACACCCCCGGTCACTCCGGACCGACGGATGTTACTCCTGGTAGCTTAATAGGATATCTAGACTAGCCCCACAGACCAACACTAGTCTTTTCTACGCACTTTGTCCTCACTCATGCGCACCCGGTAACCACTTCCCGGTCGGTCACCCATCATAGAATTGCTCTAGGACAAGCACGCTTAACCTTAGAGTTCTTTTCGAATGAGCTTCCGGAAAGAAGTTGCAACTTGTTGGTATGATTATCCTATCAATCCTATTAAGTCATGTGCTTGGATCTCACAGGTGTCTACACCGAAAGTATTGGGGAGGGGGGGGGTGGGCTTTCATGACTTCATGCTTTTTAACAAAGCCATGTTGGGCAAGAAGGTCTAGCGTTTGTTGACTAAGCTAGACTCGCCCTGTTCCCGAGTTTTGAAGGGTCGGTACTTTCCCTATTGAGACTTCTAGAAGGTGCCAAAACCTAGATCATCTTCTTACACCTGGCATAGCATTCCATTCAGGAAAGATCTAGTCCAGCAAGTTTTATGTTGGGCATTGGTGATGGGCGGAGTACGAGGATCCTGGAGGACAACTAGATTCCTGACCTCCCTCCTGATCGTCTTTCTACCAGTGTGCCCATGCCTAGAGAAGCGACCATCGACACCCTCATCGATCCTTAGTCTAGTACATGGGATGAGGCAGTGATCAGGAGCTTTTTTGACCGATATGTAGCTACAAAAATCTTGCATATGCCAATCAGCCGTCCTAGGGGAGTGTCTTGATGGTGTCACGGGAGATGCCATAGGATGGCTTAAGTTGGGGCCGGATGGATGCTAGTAGATCCGGGGAGGGAGATGTTGGAGATATGCCCAAGAGACAATAATAAAGTGGTTATTATCATATCTTCATACTTATGATAAATGTTTACATACCATGCTATAATTGTATTAACCGGAAACATTAATACTTGTGTGATTTGTAAACATAAAAGAGTCCCTAGTAAAGCCTCTTGTTAAACTAGCTTGTTGGTTAATATATGATCATGGTTTCCTGATCATGAACATAGAGATGTTATTAACAACAGGGTCATATCATTAGGAGAATGATGTGATGGACATACTCCTATAGTTAAGCGTAGCATAAAGATCAAGTCATTTAATATAGTTCATTTGCTATAAGCTTTCTGATACATAGTAACCTAATTCCTTCGACCATGAGATCATGCATATCACCTTTACCGGAAGGATGCTTTGATGACATCAAACACCACACCGTAACAGGGTGGCTATAAAGGTGGCATTGAGTGTTCGGAAAGTATTGGTTGAGACACATGGATCAAGAGTGGGATTTGTCCATCCATATGACGGATAGATATACTCTGGTCCCTCTCGGTGGAATGTCATCCAATTAGCTTGCAAGCATGTGACTAGCTCACAAGGGATCACATACCACGGGAACGAGAAAAGAGTACTTATCAGTAACGAGGTTGAACTAGGTATGCAGAGATACCGACGATCATAACCTCGGATAAGTAAAATATCGTGAGACAAAGGGAAATTGGTATCGTATGTAAGTGGTTCATTCGATCGCAAAGTAATAGTAGAAATATGTGGGAGCCATATGAATTTCCAGATTCCTCTATTGGTTATTGATCGGAGAAGTGTCTCGATCATGTCCGCATAATTCACGAACCGTAGGGAGACACACTTAAGGATTCGATGTTGTTGAGTAGTTATGGAATGATGAGTAAGAGACCGAATGTTGTTCGGAATCTCGGATGGGATCCGGGATATCACAAGGAGATCCGGAATGGTCCGAAGAATAGGATTCATATAAGGAAAGTCCTGTTTCGGGGTTGGAGAATGGTTCCGGTGTTTTCAGCAGGAAGGTTCTAGAAGGTTCCGGAATGTCCGACACTCTGGAGGGGAAGAGTACATGAATGTGTCATTGCAAGTTGGAATGATTGCATCATGTACTAGGTGTCATCGCTGTACAAAATAAAGGGTTTAATCAAATCCTAGTTTGAAAAGTCAAACGCCAATTTGAAAAGTCAAACGGCTATTTTGGAAAGTGGAGAAGAAGTGGGAAACCGAGTTGGGGAGGAGTTCCTCCTCCACCACCGGCCCACTAGGGATCCGAGTTGGGGAGGGACTTCCTCCCCTTGGCCAGCGCCTCCCTCCACCTATATAAGGAGGGGCAGGGCTCCCCTCCTAGACACACAAGTTGCTTCCCTCTAAACCTAAACCCTAGCCACAGCCTAGGGATTTCTCCCAAGCCGCCGAGTTAGAGCTTCTAATTGCCCTAGCCGCTGGTTTAGCCCCTCTAATTGGTGTGTCTAAACCCTAGATCACCAAGGCTCTCTCATAGTCCACCATACTCGCTCCGGCTTAAGGCGAAGCCCTGCGAGATCTCCCCTCTACTTCCGGTACCACGCCGTCGTGCTGCCGGAATCGCGAGGAGAGTGCTACAACCTCCGCTGCCTGCTGGAACAAGGGAAAGGAAGGTCTTCATCGAGTACCGAACGTGTGACCGACTGCGGAAGCGCTGCCGGAACGCAGCGCCGGAAGGATCGTCTACGCGATCTTGAGATCGGCAAGAGTACGACTACATCACCCACGAGAATCTGCTCTCGTTAAACGCTTTGGAATCTTCGAGGGTGAGTTACCCTATCGACTCGTTGCTATAATCTAGTAGATAGATCTTGGCTAGTTTGTTTGCATGCGGTAGAAATTTTTTGTTTTCCATGCTACGAACCCCAACAGGAGAGCGCGGTGGAAACCGCACGAACAAGAACACACAAGCACACAAACACACGATGTACCTATTGGGGTTTGAGGGCAGAAAACAAAAAAGTTATACGAACGAAACCCTAATGACAAGATCTATCTAGTATAAATGAAGTAACGGGAGGGGATACGATATTCATACCTTTGAAGACCGAACTTGGTTAATGTACCGCATGGAACATGGTGGATGTAGTCATACTGACGTCGACCTCAATGTTTCTCGAAGTCCAACGGCTCCAACAACTCCTAGTACCGAAAGTAGGGCACCGCCCGAGGGAGTCACACACGTACGGTGTTTGACGACGACTCCTACTTCTCTCTAATCCAGCAGAGATTGCGGAAGTAGATCTCCTAGATCCTGAATCCCGCACCGTGATGGCGCTCCGCGGTGAAGAAGTCCTCGTTCACACAACCAAACAATGGGGACATGGTCATGAGAGAGAGAGAAGAGAGAGGCAACTGGAGGCAATTCCCAAAACTAGGAAGCCTTTATTTATTTTATGGTGATTTAATTGCCTCCTATGCCTCTTCTTATATAGGGGAAAGGGGGCACAAGGGGAATTTCCTAAGCCATGTGGGACTAAACAAAGAGGGGAGAGAGGGGAGGGACTGGCCGGCCGGCCAAGGGCCCCCCATGGTCCCCATGTGGGGGGCATGGGCCCCAGGTGCCTCTTTCCCTCATGGGCCTTTTTCCTTATGGAAATTGGCCAGTAGGGATTTTAATTATTTTATTTTTATTAAATAAATATAAATAAATGATTAAATCACTATTTAACATTTAATTACATATTTTTTAATTCCCGTGGCTATGGAACACCTTCCATCCCACCCTGGACATCCTCCGGACCTTCACGAAACCCTTCTGGTTTCTCCCTCTCTTTTCTTCGGTGATTCCGACGATACCAGTAACGATCTCCGATCTTTGTCAAACCCATAAGAGTGCTACCCAATGGTTCAGGAACACTCCAGACATGGTCGAGACCCCTCTCGTACCAATGATCATCAATGGGACCTGGATTCCCATAATGACCACCTATGCATTCCACGAAACATGTCGTTTGAACCATAAATGTTGTGTCCTATTCCTTTTGTCTATTCGATACTTGTATTGTCGAAGGTTTGATCAGTGAAATCACCATGTCATGTTCAACCTCATTACCGACAATAGCTACTATACTCGATCCGTAAGTGATATCCCCGTGACCTAGTCACACACTGCATAGCTTATGGATATAAGTCATCCGAGTGGGCCCAGAGTATCTTCTGTCACGCGGATGGACAAATCCTGCTCTTGACACATACGCCTCAACCTGCACCTTTGAATACTCAATCACACGCTTATGATCACCGTTCCACCGAGTGACGTTAGATTCTCTCAAGGTGCTCTCGGGTGATTGTGATTAAATATGGTCTCACGGTCTAAGGAACAAGTCACTATCTTTACTAATTATCGCAACTTGAACTTTGTGACATGATTGTGTTACAATTCTTAGATAGGGTATGTTCATCATCTCATTCTCCAGTGAGGTGACTCCATTGTTAATTGGTGCAAAGCACCACATGATTAGGAAACCTTGATCATCTGTTGACCATGTTGGAGATATGCCCTAGAGGCAATAATAAATGTAGTTATTATTATATCTTTGTGTTTATGATAAACGTTTACATTCATGCTATAATAGTATTAACCAGGAAACATTAATACTTGTGTGATTTGTAAACTTAAATTGAAGTCCCTAGTAGAGCCGTGTCTATATGTAGATCTGTTGCACGAGTAGAACACAATGGTCATTGTGGGAGGTGGTGCTTTTATTATCTATTGCTTCTTGTGTACTTTGCATCTTGCGGTATGATGGGATGAAGCGGCCCGGGCTAACCTTACATGACATCGTTCATGAGACTTGCTCCACGCTAAACATGCAACTTCCAACAGGCACTTGATGGTTCAAGCATCAACGTTGTGGTTCTTGTTCGTAAGTTAGATCGACACTTATTGAAAGCCCCAAACCACGTAAAATATGCAAAGAAATTAGAGGCGTCTAACTTTGTTTTGCAAGGGTGTGCTGTGATGTGATATGGCCATGATTGTGATTATATTTGATGTATGCAATGTTCCTTATTGTAAGTTGGCAACCGGCAGGAGCCATATGGTTGTCTTTAAATTTCTGTTAAGACCCGCGTGTCTATTCAAAGTAGTTGTAATAGTTGAAGCTGGTGGACGATAACCATGGAGCGGCGTCATTGACCTTGATGCAATGCCGGTGATGATGGAGATCATGTTCGTGCTTGAAGATGGAGATCAGAAGCACAAAGAAGAAAGGCCATATCATATCACATATTATGAATTGCATGTGATGTTAATCCTTTATGCATCTTGTATTGCTTAGTTAACGACGGTAGCATTATAAGATGATCCCTCATGCACATGAATTTCAAGTTCTTAAGTGTTCATCCTTAGTAAGCATCGTTGATAAAGCTTGTTGTTTCGAAGCACCACGTGATGATCGGGTGTGTTAGATTCCGCAAGTGTATACAACGTGAGCAAGCCAGATTTGCTCATGCGGAAGCTAAGGCTTGATCTTGACGAGCCTAGCATGTACAGACATGGTTTCGGAACACAGATCACCGAAAGGTAAAGCATGAATCATATAGTAGATATGATGAACATGTCGATTGTTCGCCATTGAAGCTACATCAACTCTCGTGATGATCGGTGTTGATATGGTGGATTTGGTTCGTGTGATCACTAAAACAATGTGAGGGATATTGTTTTGAGTGGGAGTTCACCTAGATTAATTTAACTATTAATTAGAACTCAATTTGTCATAAACTTAGTCTAAACTATTGCAAATATGTTGTAGATCAATGGCGGCCCCTACCATCAATTTTAATGCGTTCCTAGAGAAAGAAAAGTTGAAAAACAATGGAAGCAACTTCGCGGATTGGTTCCGCAATTTGAGGATTGTCCTCAATGCTGGTAATTTGACCTATGTGCTAGATGCACCGCTGGGTGACCCGCCTGCAGCTGATGCTACCGATGAAGTAAAGAACGTTTACCTCGCTCGGAAGAATCAGTACTCCACAGTTCAGTGTGCTATCTTGTATGGTTTAGAATCGGAGCTTCAGAAAAGGTTTGAGAATTCAGACCCACATGATATTGTCCGTGAACTCAAATTGATCTTTGAGACTTACGCGGCAGTTGAGAGCTATGAGGCTTCTGAAAAGTTCTTTAACTGCAAGATGGAAGAGGGCAGCTCCGTCAATGAGCATGTGCTTAAGATGTCTGGGCACGCAAAAAAACTTCAAAGCTTGGGTATAGTGATTCCTAATGCTTTGGGGATTTACCGTGTCCTCCAATCACTACCACCAAGTTACAAGAACTTTGTGATGAACTACAATATGCAAAGCATGAACAAGCAGTAGCCAGAACTCTTCTCCATGTTAAAATCTGCAGAAGTGGAGATCAAGAAAGAGCACCAAGTGTTGATGGTCAATAAGACCACAAAATTCAAGAAAGGCAAGTCTAAGCAAAAGGGACCCTTCAAGCAGGGTGGTAAGAAAGTTACCGCACCGACGAAGAAGACCAAGGCTAGACCCAAGCCTGATACAGAGTGCTTTTACTACAAGGGAGAAGGTCACTGGAAGCGGAATTGCCCAAAGTACTTGGCGGATTTGAAGAACGGCAACATCAAGAAGAAAGGTATATCCTATATACATGTTATTGATGTGTATCTCACTAGTACCCGTAGTAGTGCCTGGGTATTTGATACTGGCTCGGTTGCTCATATTTGTAACTCGAAATAGGTGCTGTAGAATAAACAAAAGCTAGCAAAGAACAAGGTGACGATGCGCGTTGGAAACGGATCAAAGGTTGATGTGATCGCGGTCGGCACGCTACCTCTTCATCTACCATTGGGATTAGTTTTATACTTAAATAATTGTTATTTGGTGCCTGCGTTGAGCATGAACATTATATCGGGATCTTGTTTATTGCGAGACGGTTACTTGTTTAAATCCGAGAATAATGGTTGTTCGATTTATATGAGTAATATGTTTTATGCACATGCACCTTTGATAGATGGTCTATTCTTATTGAATCTCGATAGTGGAAATACACATATTAATAACATTGAAGCTAAATGTTTGAAATCGAGCGATAACTCGACCTATATGTGGCACTGTCGTCTTGATCACATTGGAGTGAAGCGTATGAAGAAACTCCATTCCGATGGACTTCTTGAATCACTTTATTTCGAATCACTTGAAAGATGCGAAGCATGTCTGATGGGTAAAATGACTAAGACTCCATTTTCTGGTATGATGGAGCGAGCTACGGACTTATTGGAAATCATACATACCGATGTGTGTGGTCCAATGAGTATAGCATCGCGCGGTGGTTATCGTTATGTTCTTACCTTCACGGATGACTTGAGTAGATATGGGTATATCTATTTCATGAAACATAAGTCCGAAACTTTCGAGAAGTTTAAGGAATTTCAAAGTAAGGTAGAGAATCAACGTAACAAGAAGATTAAATTTCTGCGTTCTGATCATGGAGGTGAATATCTAAGTTACGAGTTTGGTGAGCATTTGAAGAAATGCGGAATACTTTCACAATTGACACCGCCGGGAACACCACAGCGTAATGGTGTATCCGAACGTCGTAATCGAACTCTCTTAGATATGGTTCGTTCTATGATCTCACTTACAGATTTACCGCTATCATTTTGGGGTTATGCATTAGAAACAACCGGATTCACTTTAAATAGGGGACCATCTAAATCCGTTGAAACGACACTGTATGAATTATGGTTTGGGAAGAAACCTAAATTGTCGTTCCTTAAAGTTTGGGGTTGCGAAGCCTATGTAAAGAAGTTACAGCCGGACAAGCTTGAACCCAAAGCGGAAAAATGCGTCTTCATAGGATACCCAAAGGAAACTATTGGGTATACCTTCTATCATAGATCCGAAGGCAAAATCTTCGTTGCCAAGAATGGATCCTTTCTAGAGAAAGAATTTCTCTCGAAAGAAGTGACTGGAAGGAAAGTAGAACTCGATGAGGTTGTCGAACCTTCTCTCGATATTGCGAGTAGCGCAGCACCGGAAGAAGTTCCTGTGGTGCCTGCACCAATAAGAGAGGAAGCTAATGATGATGATCATGAAACTTCGGTTGTAGTTGCTACAGAGCCTCGCAGGTCAACGAGAACTCGTACCACTCCTGATTGGTATGATCCCGTTATGAGTGTCATGTTGGTGGACAACACCGATGACCCTGCGCCGTATGAGGAAGCGATGATGAGCCCAGATTCCAATAAATGGCAAGAAGCTATGAAATCCGAGATTGGATCCATGTATGAAAACCAAGTATGGACTTTGGTGGACTTACCGGATGGCCGGAAGGCTGTCGAGAACAAATGGATTTTCAAGAAGAAAACAGATGCTGATGGTAATGTTAATGTCTATAAAGCTTGACTTGTCGCAAAAGGGTTTCGACAAATTCAAGGAGTTGACTACGATGAGACTTTCTCACCTGTAGCAAAGCTAAAGTCTGTGAGGATTATGTTAGCAATCGCTGCATATTATGATTATGAGATATGTCAGATGGATGTCAAAACGGCGTTCCTCAATGGAGACATTGATGAAGAGTTGTATATGATGCAACCCAAAGGTTTTGTCGATCCTAAGGATGCTAACAAGGTATGAAAACTTCAACGGTCCATATATGGATTGAAGCAAGCATCCCGAAGTTGGAATCAACGTTTTGATAAGGTGATCAAAAGTTTTGGTTTTATACAAACTTATGGAGAAGCTTGTATTTACAAGAAAGTGAGTGGGAGTTCTGTAGCATTCTTAATACTATATGTAGATGACATATTGTTGATTGGGAATGATGTAGACCTTCTTAATAGTGTCAAAGAATATTTGAATAATAGTTTTTCAATGAAAGATCTTGGCGAAGCAGCTTACATATTGGGCATAAAGATTTATAGAGATAGATCGATACGCCTAATATCATTGTCACAAAGTACATATTTGGACAAAGTTCTAAAGAGGTTTGGAATGGAAGATAGCAAGAAAGGGTTCTTGCCCATGTTTCCCAATACGACCTTGAGTAAAACTCAAAGTCCGACAATGGCAGAAGATAGAGAAAGGATGAGTAAGACTCCCTATGCTTCAGCCATAGGATCTCTAATGTATGCCATGTTATGTACTAGACCCAACATTGCATATGCTGTTAGTTTGACTAGCAGATATCAAAGTGATCCAGGAGTGGATCATTGGACAGCGGTCAAAAACATCCTTAAGTACTTGAGAAGAACTAAGGATATGGTTCTTTCTTATGGAGGTGATGAACAACTCGTTGTTAATGGTTACACCGATGCTAGTTGGAACACCAATCCGAATGATTCTAAATCACAATCTGGATACGTATTTATTTTGAATGGTGCAGCAGTTAGCTGGAGGAGTGCAAAGCAAAGCGTTGTGGCGAGATCTTCAACTGAATCGGAATACATGGCTGCTTCGGAGGCTTCACAAGAAGCGATATGGATGAAAGAGTTCATTACAGAGCTGGGTGTGGTTCCAAGTGCGCTGGACCCAATGTCTATCTACTGTGATAACATGGGCGCCATAGC
The DNA here is from genome assembly GCA_916181665.1 of Avena sativa. Classification (NCBI taxonomy): domain Eukaryota; kingdom Viridiplantae; phylum Streptophyta; class Magnoliopsida; order Poales; family Poaceae; genus Avena; species Avena sativa. The sequence continues at coordinate 266,989,101 of OV702294.1, read as the reverse complement.
CAATGCGCAAGAACCAAGGTCACACAAGAAGCTGAAGCATATCAAGCTACGTTTTCACGCTATTCGAGAACATGTCCAAGATGGTGACATAAAGATTTGAAAAGTACACACAGATCTGAATGTGGCGGATCCGTTGACTAAACCTCTCCCGAGGGCAAAACATGACCAACACCAAACTGCCATGGGTGTTCGGTATATTACCATGTAATCTAGATTAGATGACTCTAGTGCAAGTGGGAGACTGTTGGAGATATGCCCTAGAGGAAATAATAAATGTAGTTATTATTATATCTTTGTGTTTATGATAAATGTTTACATTCATGCTATAATAGTATTAACCAGGAAACATTAATACTTGTGTGATTTGTAAACTTAAATTGAAGTCCCTAGTAAAGCCTCTATATAATACTAGCTTGTTGGTTAATAAATGACTGTGGTTTCCCTATCATGAACATTGAGATGTTATTAACAACAAGATAATATCGTTAGGAGAATGATATGATGGACATACTCCTATAGATAAGCGTAGCATAAAGATCAAGTCATTTTAATAGTTCAATTGCTATATGCTTTTTGATACATAGTAACCTAATTCCTTCGACCATGAGATCATGCATATCACCTTCACCGGAAGGATGCTTTGATGACATCAAACACCACACCGTAACTGGGTGGCTATAAAGGTGGCATTGAGTGTTCGGAAAGTATTGGCTGAGACACATGGATCAAGAGTGGGATTTGTCCATCCATATGAAGGATAGATAAACTCTGGGCCCTGTCGGTGGAATGTCATCCAATTAGCTTGCAAGCATGTGACTGGCTCACAAGGGATCACATATCATGGAAACGATAAAAGATTACTTATCAGTAACGAGGTTGAACTAGGTATGCAGAGATACCGATGATCATAACCTCGGATAAGTAAACTATCGTGAGACAAAGGGAAATTGGTATCGTATGTAAGTGGTTCATTCGATCGCAAAGTAATCATAGAAATATGTGGGAGCCATATGAATTTCCAGATTCCTCTATTGGTTATTGTTCGGAGAAGTGTCTCGATCATGTCCGCATAATTCACGAACCATAGGGAGACACACTTAAGGGTTCGACGTTGTTGAGTAGTTATGGAATGCTGAGTAAGAGACTGAATGTTGTTCGGAGTTTCGGATGGGATCCGGGATATCACGAGGAGATCCGGAATGGTCCGGAGAATAAGATTCATATAAGGAAAGTCCTGTTTCGGGGTTGAAGAATGGTTCCGGTGTTTTCATCGGGAATGTTCTAGAAGGTTCCGGAATGTCCGACACTCCGGAGGGGAAGGGTACATGAATGTGTCATAACAAGTTGGAATGGTTGCATCATGTTCTAGGTGTCATCGCTGAACAAAATAAAGGGTTAAATCAAATCCTAGTTTGAAAAGTCAAACGCCAATTTGATAAGTCAAACGGCTATTTTGTTTGGTGGAGGGAGAGTAGGAAACCTACTTGGGGAGGAGTTCCTCTCCCTCCACCGCCGGCCCACTTGGATACCGAGTTGAGGAGGGACTCCCCTCCCCTTGGCGCACCCCCTCCACCTATATAAGGAGGGGCAGGGCTGCCCCTCCAAGACACAACACCACGCCCCTCTAAACCTAAACCCTAGCCACCGCCTAGGGTTTCTCCCCTAGCCGCCGACTTGGGCTGCCCCAAGCCCTAGCCGCCGGCCCTAGCACCTCCTCCTTGGTGTGTCTAAACCCTAGATCATCGAGGCTCTCTCATAGTCCACCATACTCGCTCCGGCTTAAGGCGAAGCCCTGCGAGATCTCCCCTCTACTTCCAGTACCACGCCGTCGTGCTGCCAGAATCGCGAGGAGAGTGCTACAACCTCCGCTGCCAGCTGGAACAAGGGAGAGGAAGGTCTTCGTCGAGTACCGAACGTGTGACTGACTACGGAAGCGCTGCCGGAACACAGCGCCGGAAGGATCGTCTACGCGATCTTGAGATCGGGAAGAGTACGACTACATCACCCACGAGAATCCGCTCTCGTTAAACACTTTGGAATCTTCGAGGGTGAGTTATTCCATCGACTCGTTGCTACAATCTAGTAGATAGATCTTGGCTTGTTTGTTTGTATGCGGTAGAAATTTTTTGTTTTCCATGCTACGAACCCCTACAGACCAATGAACCAGTGACTAGAGATTTCACCGAGAACTCCTGGTTGTTTGTATATCACATGCGTATTTACGTTTCCATTCAATACAATTATAGAATGTTATAAAACCTAATTCATAAACTTCATGAAATATGATAATAATCCACATTATTATTTGTCTCTAGGGCATATTTACTTTAGTTTCCCACTTGCACTAGAGTACAAATAAAATAGCTATATTTGTTAACCAATCATCAGTACCAGACACCTAGGCACTTCTGATCATGCTTGCTCATAGAAGAGGCTGAGATGAGGGTATGGACTTTTCATCCCCTTGTATCCTTTTCAACTTATCAATGTCATTTTAAATGATACTATTACTTTTATCATCTCTATGGTAACACCTTGTGTATGTATAATAGTTTTGGCAACAGAGTGAGGTCTTGGTTTTATATGCTAGAAGTGACATTAGATTAGTCACACCGGACTTTCTCATGGGCACTATGCACTAAAACACGCTCTGTGAGAATATGAACTTTCTCCCAGCCTTAACATTATACATATCACCTATCAGTATCCATATACTTATATTCTAAATGTAGATTTCAAATTCAAAATGCACTATGTGATACTTTGAAAATTTATCATCACACTTCAACTATGTTAAGGTAATCCTTTAATGCAGATATATCCAGTATTTTAAGGTTAAAATGTATCCTTGTAGCATAACACTTTATACTTCAAGCATGTCATCCTTCATGGATCTATAAACATGTCTACAGTTCTCACTAGACACTATGGACAAGCTTAACTCATTGTTTAGTGATTTATACTTAATCATTTCTGAACTTGTTCTTCCTGTTAAGAACTTGGATCATATTGTGTTTAGTATTCATCATGGTTTTTAAGATAGAACCTATGTCATAAAATAGTGGATGTTACACATCCTATTGTTTATTTCATCCATCGATGTTTATACTCAATGTTTTTCCTAATTTGAATGATTTAGGACTGCTCCTTAATCAGTTCCTATTTTGAACTCTTTAGAATCTCTTTTAGGAATACATTCCAACATAATTCTATATGACATTTATAAATATCCTAAGATTTAACTGTCCAATATACTTTCAACTTCAACCCTTACAAATCATTTACTGGCTCCTTTTGTCCTTATTCTTAATTGTCATATACACATATGAATTATGTCAAGCTCCCACTCAAAATATGTCACCTACATATGTGAGTTTGAATCTTACATTGCCCCCACTCAAAAATATGTCATTCACATATTATTTTAGGAATACTCTCTAGCTTCAACTCAATTTTATGCAGATTACATATCTTCTAAATATTCTAAATAGTTTCAAAATCTCTTGATCAATTATCAAATTGATAATTTCCTTTACAAGACTCTAATACTTTACTAGTATTAAATCCGCCAGACTCTAGCACTTTTGAATAAATTCATTTGAATTCTTCCAATACATCTTTTGGTGAATCATGCCTTTTCTTTTAAGATTTCCACTTTTCCATATGACTTTGTGGTCCTTTGAAAATATCAAGTAAATCCTTTACTTGACAAGATTCAGTAACGATTTACTTTCTAATCTCAAGTGAAATTTACTTCTAGGATTACTTGTAATTTTTGTTTACCATCAATTTCTTTGTAGTTCGCAGGTATGCCTTGTTCTAATAACATGACAAGTGATTCACAAATGTCTCCACACAAGGTGTAGGGCATATTTGTAAATCCTACTTCTTTTCTAAAATAATAATTGAAACACAATGATCATTATTATTGATTTGTTTCTTTATGTGGGGAGTCATGTTCCAGAACACATTTCGTTGTGCTTCTCAACACTCTGATGCATGGTTATAGAACTTCATAGTTCTCTCACTTTATTATATTAACAACATTGTCGAGAAACACACTTTCTTGAGAATGTTCCAAACTTTTGGCAATACTAGTTTTGGCTTCTTTTGGTTCTAGTCATAGATTTTGTATTTCAAAGTTTCCAATGAATACTCTACAAGGACTTGTTCACTGTTGTTTTGGTTTTATCAAATAACACCAAAAACTTTCACGAATTCTAGATGGTTTACTTTAATCTAAATGAATGTTCGCTATTTATAACTTATTATCTTTACATCAATACTACCTTGTTGTATTTGGTGCCACCTATTTCCCACTTAATATCAAATATCATATTGTGAAACATATTTCATAAGTCCTTATGAAAATAAGGTTGAATCATTACTATTGATCAAATCATAGTAATTTGATTCTCTTTTATTTTTAATACCCTTTGATGATAAAACCTTTTTGATCATATCAATAGTTTCATGCTTCTGTTTCATTTAGTAAAAATCTTTTACTTAAGTCAACAACCACTAAATGATAATTACCACTTTTGTTGAAATATGGTACATCGAACATGTATCACAATTCACCAAACACTTTGTATTATGTAATACACGGCTTCTCAGTTATCTTTGCCAACATGGGCCTGATGTGTATGTGACAAGAGAACAAATATCCACAATTTCACATACTATCATGATAACTTTGAATTTTAAACATTGGCTTCATTCAAAATGAATATATCTTTTAGTTGGGTATTTCAAGGCAATTTAATGTTTTACAAATTTTCATGCATTATCAATTAGTTAACACAACTGGAATAATTCACACATAATTGAAAAGCAACATATGAACACAAATAGAAATCATTCATAAAAGTGTAACAACTGATTTATTACAAACTCAAATGAATAACCATCTCGCGAAGTGCAAGACACACTAATAAAGTTCATATTCCATCTATTACAATAATTATCCAAAAAAATAAACTAAATGATAAATGTTGAGGGAGAGTGTCGTTGTCCATCATCATCATGCTTGCCATCAACACGAAACGTCACCTCCTCTCCCGCAAGCAGCTCTCATGTAGTAGGAGTTGTATTCATAAAATAGAACAAGTATCAGATACTTCAATGCTGCAATAAGTGTTTTGCAATATTATAACATTTATAAAATTGTATATCATATATACCTTCATCGTCAATGACCTCTCCGGCAATGGGTTCAACCTTCACCTTTTTGAAATGTGTTATGAACTCATGGAAATCCTGCGTTACCTCTTAGAATGCAAGTTCGAGCGTATCCTTGGTAGCTGGGAGGCTGCGACTGATGCAACACGCCTATTGCAAAGGAATCAGTCATCTATTAGTCCATGAAATGAACCATCCTCATGTACGCATCATGCATGCGCTCCAAGTAACTCTCCAAGCAAGTATGTTCCTCCATCTTTGTGGAAATAATTCTCTAAGAAGATCGTTCTTCCAAATGCGCAGCTGGCCTATGAACTCTGCCCTTGGCTAATCCACAATCGCATATGTATCAAGATCACACATGAGAGGATGTAGTTCGTCTACCATCCCATAGCGCTTGATCACTTGAATGAAGGTGGACATATCGCGACGATAATAGCGGTCTTGCCGCTGTTGTGGGGGTATTAAAGTAGTACGTTGGCTCATCCAAAAACATCGTGTAGTGTATGTAGTCAACCATGCAATTCTTGCTAAGGATAAAATGCATACGCACTAGCCAATCAGGGAAGTTGGATCCATCTAGTTTGAGCTTCTCGGCAGCTACCCAATCAGCAACCTCAAAATAGGCTTCGCTGTTGGCCATATTCTACATTTACAATTGCAAAGGGATTTAGAATAAGTTTATAATTATGCGAGCTCAAATAACTCCACTAAAACTATTATCCCCAAAAAGGTTTTAGAGATTACATGATTCCAATTCACTACACCACCCCGATCGTCACGGCCAGTAATATAGTTGCAAAGGTGTACATAAAAACGTCAATCACATCATTCATGCGACTCGTGCTCTATATTTCGATCATCTTGTGTTTTGAGGCCATGTATGTACATGCTAGGCTCACAAAATTAACCTTACGTGTATTGCAGTGCAACTGTAAAGGTCCCAACCTTTAATAAGGTAGAGATCCCTGTGTTTACAATGCTAGTCCCTGGATCAATAGCTAGGATCCACAGTTAAGATGTAATATCAAGAAACAAAGGTCATAATACAACTTTATAACCAGGAATAAAATAATTCATTACATCTTACATAGCTCATTTGGCTATCTCATTACAATGCAGCAGAATTAACTATAGCATGGGGTCCTTCATCTTCAAAGTGCCACAGGCAATCATGTTGGTTGTAGACTTGTAATCCTAATTAACGCACTTCACTAACATCAAACAAACCTACAACATAATAAGTTACAGCTACAAGGGTCAATACATTTGAATTGTATTGGCAAGTGATACTATGGTAGTATAGTGGAGTCTATCATCTATATGCAATTGGCTAAGTGGAGCTTAGGCTTGCTTTGCTCAAAATAGATTTCCCTTATCATTTGAAAAACACTAAGTTTTTGTTTGTCAAAATCACCCAAGGAACCACCAATAGAAATTGGTGAACCTTAAACCCTTGTTCAACCACAAGTTTTTAATTTAGAAATTTGGATGAGTAGATTCTTGATAGCTTCCATGTCTTGATGCTCAAATTGTCCTTTTCCAGGGACATGGCTAAGTACTTAGATTTTACACTCTGCAGAGGTGGTGCACTTTCCCCACAAGACTTGGTTTCACCAAGATAAGATCTTTCAGAAACCTTCCCTTAGACCAGAATGGACGCGTTCCAACCTATCATCCCCTACCACCAACTGTCCATTTGGCTAAGTTATTGCAACCTATATGATCCAGGCAGATCCCATAATGCCAAGTGGCTGCACTTGAAGCTTCTCAACATTTGACATGTCAAATCTCTTTGTTCCTGGGTGGCCATCCTCAAGTGAGACACCAAGTTTTCCCCCAGCATACTGGACTTGGTGTTGCCCAAGTTTTCCCCAGCATACTGGACTTGCATGACCACTCAACACAAACCATTCCTTCCTTTCCACCCAGGTGATTCATTCACTTAGTTGTTTTATTAAACAAAACACAAGTCCTCAGACTTAGAAATATTTCATAGAATGGATATATATTCCACCCTTGTTTTCTACTAGCTAAGCTAAGCATGATAGTAGTAGGAACCTTAACTTAGGAAATTCTACTAAGGTTTCATCTACTAGGATTTACCATGGCATAGTTCATACTTAGCAAAAATTCCATGCAAGTTCTACTTAGAAATATCACTAATGCATAGTGAAAATAATGGGACAAAAGTATGAAGCATCACTTGACTTTTTGGTAGATAATATAAGTTCACTCCTTGATCTTGCAATAGTCACACCCTTCAAATTCCACTACAATTCAATCAAGCAAGCAAATATTCAATCTCCCATTCAAGCAATCATCACATAGAATAACAAAACAAAGCAATGCATGCAAGCATGCCAACGATTGTTTTATTTGGAAAAGTGGTTTCTATTAGGTTATAAACATTTTTAAACACTTACTTGTCATTTATAAAAGGGGCAAGGTCTATCAAGTTAGTGAAAATGGCTATTTAAATCATTTTTGTTTTGCTAGAAATGATTTAAATCAAAGTAATATTTTCTAGTGTTTGCAAAATATAGTTTTAATACCAATGTTAGTGTTTTAAGGTCAAGTGCTTTAACATTGAAACCATTTGCAAAAGTTTTTACCTATAAACCATTTTTATACCAAATCAATATTTTATGTTGTTGAAAATGCCTTTAGAAAAGTAATAATTTTTATAGGGTTCACAAAATATATTTTAAATCATAAAACTTTGTGATTAGAGTCAGAGAGTTTAACCAAATCATTTCCCAAAGATTTTCTCCAAAAAGTATTTTTAACATATAAACAACATTTTTATTTGACTAGAAATGTTCTAAACCAAAGATTTATTTTTTGCCTCACAAAATATTTTTTCAATCCACAAGTTGGTTTCTATGGTCAGTAGGTTCAAAAAAATCCATTTTCCAAATATTTTACTTTAAAAACATTACTAGAATAAATTTTATATTCAAATTATGCCTACACAAGTTTCTGCAAAAATAACTAAGTTGCTAGAAGCAATTCACTAAACAAAGTGCTTGGTTGGATAGTACTTGGTCTGCTGATTCCATTGATATAAAATTTGCAAAATTTGGACGTGTGGATTGAAAGTTATGAATTTTACAAATTTGAATAACTAATAGAATATTTTCTGGTTTTTATAACAGCTCTAGGCCACGCGTCCTGTTCTGATTGGTTGAAAATGATTCACACGGATCAAGCGATGCGGGCCGTAGGATCTAATGTGGATCGTGCGGTACAGAGACAACCATTCCTCTTCGATAAGTGGATCTATCCTACTCGTTGGATCAGCATCTAACGATTCCTAGCAACTAGCCAAAGTCGGGCAGCGCTGGCGCAGCGGCGAGTGGCAGCGTGCGGTCAGACGAAGGTGTTCTTGGCGATTCCGGAAGCAAGAGAGGGAGAGTGGTTGCTCACTGGGTTCGCTGCGATGTGCTGAATCTCGAGGTGGTCGTGGGAGAGCAGGGGGAGCACAGGGTCATTGTCAATCCTTCGCCGGAGTTTGCATCGTCGTCGGGTATGCTCTGTCGTCAACGGAGACGAGGCTTGGAGGCATGCTAAGGAAAGAGGGAAGTACCGTTAGGTTCGCACGAGAATTGCGAGCATGTGAGCATCATGGAGAGGTGAAAGGGAGGTCTGGGCTCACCAGTAGATGCCGCCGGAGTTGGAGCAGGAGGTGGTGGCGTGTTGTTAGGTTCCCAACCTTTAATAAGGTAGAGATCCCTGTGTTTACAATGCTAGTCCCTGGATCAATAGCTAGCATCCACAGTTAAGATGTAATATCTAGAAACAAAGGTAATAATACAACTTTATAACCAGGAATAAAGTAATTTATTACATCTTACATAGCTCATTTGGCTATCTCATTACAATGCAGCAAAATATAACAATAGCATGGGGTCCTTCATCTTCAAAGTGCCATAGACAGACATGTTGGTTGTAGACTTGTAATCCTAATTATTAAACTTCACTAATATCAAACAAACCTACTACATAACAAGTTACAGCCACAAGGGTCAATACATTTGAATTGTATTGGCAAGTGATACTATGGTAGTATAGTGGAGTCTATCATCTATATGCATTTGACTAAGTGGAGCTTAGGCTTGCTTTGCTCAAAATAGATTTTCCTTATCATTTGAAAACACTAAGTTTTTGCTTGGCGAAATCACCCAAGGCATCTTCCAATAGAAATTGTTGATCCTTCAACCCTTGTTCACCCACAAGTTTTACTTAGAAATTGGGATGAGGAGATTCTTGATAGCTTCCATGTCTTGATGCTCAAGTTGTCCTTTTACAGGGACATGGCTAAGTACTTAGATTCTTCCATCTGCAGAGGTTGTGCACTTTCCCCACCAGACTTGATTTTCACCAAGATAGGACCTTTCAGAAGCCTTCCCTTAGACCAGATGGACGCGTTCCAACCTATCATCCCACTACCACCAACTGTCCAAATGGCTAAGTTCTAGCAACCTATGTGATCCAGGCAGAGCCCATATTGCCAAGATGCTGCACTAGAAGCTTCTTAACATTTGGCCTCTAAAATCTCTTTGTTCCTGGGTGGCCATCCTCAAGTGAGACACCAAGTTTTCCCCCAGCATACTGGACTTGGTGTTGCCCAAGTTTTCCCCAGCATACTGGACTTGCATGACCACTCAACACAAACCATTCCTTCCTTTCCACCCAGGTGATTCATTCACTTAGTTGTTTTATTAAACAAAACACAAGTCCTCAGACTTAGAAATATTTCATAGCATGGATATATATTCCACCCTTGTTTTCTACTAGCTAAGCTAAGCATGATAGTAGTAGGAATCTTAACTTAGGAAATTCTACTAAGGTTTCATCTACTAGGATTTACCATAGCATAGTTTATACTTAGCAAAAATTCCATGCAAGTCCTACTTAGAAATATCACTAATGCATAGTGAAAATAACGGGACAAAAGTATGAAGCATCACTTTCGTTTTTGGTAGAGTATAAGTTCACTCCTTGTCTTTGCAACAATCACAATCTTCAAGTCACTACAATTCAATCAAGCAAACAATATTTCAATCTACCATTCAAGCAAAACATCACATAAAATGATAGAAACAAAATAATGCATGCAAGCATGCAAAAGGTTGTTTTATTTGTAAGAGTGGTTTCTAGTAGGTTATAAACATTTGGAAACACCTATTGGTCATTTTATAAAGTGACAAAACCATTTGCAAAAGTTTTTACTTCATAAACCATTTTTAAACCATGTCATTATTTTATGTGGTGAAGAAATGCTTTTATTAAGGCAACATTCTATAGGGTTCACAAAATATGTTTTCAAACCATAAAACCTTGTGTCTAGGGTCAGAGAGTTTATTTCCAAAACATTTCTCAAAGGTTTTCTTCCAAAACCATTTTTAATAATTAAACCATATTTTATTTGACTAGAAATGTTTTAAATCAAAGATTCATTCTTTTGTTTCACCAAATACATTTTTGAAACCACCAATTGATTTCTAGGGTCAGTAGGTTCAAAACAAACCATTTGCCAAAGATTTTATCCCCAAAATCATTTTAGAACAATTTTTATATCCTAAAAATGCATACACAAGTTTCTGCAAAAACAATCAATTTAACAGAAGCTTTTTACTAAACAAAGTGCATGGTTGGCTAGGCCTTGTCTTGCTGAATCCATTGATATAAAATTTACAAAATTTGTACGTGTAGATTAAAAGTTATAGATTTTACAAAATCTAGCATCTAATAGATCAAATCTGTTTTAAATCAAACGAACAGGGACACGTGGCTGCTTGCTACTGGCTGGTACCGGTTCGTCTGGATCACGCATTGAGCACCGTTGGATTAAAATGAAATCGCACGGTGCGTATGCTCCATACCGCTTCAGTTAGTCGTTCTATCGCGTCTCTAGGATCTAGATCGGACGGCTAACATCGACTTGCCACTAACTGACGGCGCGACGACGGTGGCGCGCGGCGGCGGTGCTCGGCTAGCGGCGGAGCTGGCGATAGAGGAAGCAAGTAAGGTGGAGAGGTGGCTCACCGTGATCGCCGTGGCACGGGGATGCTCAACCTGCTCGCGTTGGTCGAAGGGGCGCACGAGGTTGATCGGAATTCCTCGCCGGAGATGCTCCTGGCGTCGGGTGCGGTCAGACGTCGACGGGGACGTGGCTTCAATGCATGCCAGAGGGAGAGGAGAGTATGGTTAGATGCGCAAGGATGTGGCGAAGGTGCGTGCGTGAAAGAGAAAGAGAGGGGCGGTCTAGTTCTTACCCGAGGCTTCGCCGGAGAGGGAACAGACGGCGGCGGTGACGGCCTTGGTCGTTGCCGAGGTTCTGGGGCGCGCGTGGGCGAGCTGATGCTATGGGGAGATGCGCCAGGAGGTGGGGAGCATGTGAGCGTGGTCGAGGAGGCAAGGGGCGGCAGGGTTCGGCCGGAATTTTCGCCGGAGTGTCGTCGGACAAAGGAGCTTCGAGGTAAAAATTCCAGCGGCCTGGTGGCTCCTGTGGGGTGAGGTCTAGGGGAGAAGGGAGAGGAGGCCAGGGCAGTTAATAGGGCACAGTCGTGGCGAGTAATGGTCGCGGCATCAACGTGTATTGAAGCAAATTAAAACCTGCAGAAACGGCCGGCGAGAGGGGGCGTGGTCAGCAGGGTGGGTGAAGACGATGACTGGGAAGGTGGGACCTGGCTGACTGCGAGAGAGAGAGCGTGAGGGTGGGGTCCAACTGTCAGCGTCTTTGCGGGTTTGATCGCGAGTAGAAGAAAACGGTTCGGGGGAGAAGGAGAGGTGGGCTAGACTGGGCTTAGTTGGGCCAGTTAGGTTGGGCTGAGTCTTTTACATTTTTTTTGTTCTGATTGTTTTTATTTTTCCTTTTCTTTAATTTTGTTTTGATTTTGAATAAGCAATTCAAACAGTCATTTGAATTCAAAACTCAACCAAAATTTGTGTAGGTTTAAATACTGATTAGTAATATAATCTGAAGTCAATTTTGGAATAAAATTTTATTCTTTTTGGGGTCTTTTAATTATTTAATTAGGCCCTTATTTTAAATCAATTAAGATTTAATAATATTTAAAACACCATTTAAATTCTTTAAACTTTCCAAATCATTTCAGTAGGTTTTTATTTGTTTAATAGAGTGTCAAAATATTCACCTTGAATTAATTGGAATATATTTAATATGATTCATAAATCATTTGAATTGGGTTTTTTTTAATTCCAATGGATTAAATATAGTTTTAATTCCCTAAATTTTATTTGGAAATTTCTTTGATCTTAATTAGGTCAATTAATTCACTTTTATTCCACTTGGGTAAATTCCAAAATACTATTTTCTCATGAATTATATAATTATTCTTATTAGAGATTTGTCTTTATTAAAATAGGGATAGAATGGTTAATGCCATTTTATTTTATTTTGGAAATTCTTTATCCTTTCATTTTATTTGGATTTGGATTCTATTCATTCCATTTGCCTATGGTCTTGGCCAAGATTTAATTTGGTCTTTAAATAATCCTGATTTAATATTCCTTTCTTCATCTTATAAAATCCATATCTTTTTATTTAAAGATCAAAACTTGGTGATTCCAATTTTTAAAATCTTATTTGATATTTATTTATTCCTTTTAAATATCTTTAGGATTATTTGCTCACCATTTGGTATGGATTTTAGAATAGTGTTTTATTAGCTTTGGAAATTACTTTTCCTTATCTTATTAAATTCATAAGATTTTATCCATGGTTCCAAATTAAGTGAAACCAATTTATATGGTTTTATAATATTTATATTTGTCTTTCTTGATCATTTGAAAAGTTTAATGACAAATTTTTATATGGATCAAATCCATAGGCTTGGAGATAACTTGGAAATGATTTTATTCCATTAGGGTTTAGGGTTTGGATTCATTTTCCAAGTGTTTAAATTTCAAGATACATTCATTAAGGAATGCATTACTCTTGATTTGGATTTTGTTGAATTTCAAACTTTAATTAAAGTTTGTTCAAGATGGGATTTTTAATTTCCTTTTAAAAACAAAAGTTTCTTTTCACCCTAAATTTCAACAATAATTTATTTTGTTTATTTATTTTTCACATTATAAGATTTGGAAAATCTTGGGATGTGACACGTGTTGGTGTCGTCGGAGGTGACGTCCTGGGGCACGCGCGAGCGAGCTACCGCTACTGGAAGGCATGCCTGGTGCTGGCGAGCATGCTCGTGTGCTCCAGAGGCAGTGGGATTGGCTGGCTTCACCGGAATTCGAGCGGAACCTCGTCGGAGCCGGTGAGGTTGCAGCGAGCAATTAGGGTATCCCAGGTGAGGAGAGAAGTTGGGAACAGAGGGGAAATGGGGAGAAGAGGCGGGCGCTAAATTGATCATGGTTGCGAGCATTAATCGTTGAGCCATCACCGTGAATTTACACCGAGGAGTTAACGGCAGAAACGGCCGGGAGGAGCGTGGTCAGCGGGCGGGTGAGGGAGACGATGACCGGGCGGTGGGGCCTGGCGTCAGCGAGTGAGAGAGAGAAGGAGTGGGACGTAGCAGTCAGCGACTGAGTGGGTGAGTTTCTGAGTAGAAAATAGTTTGGGGGAGGGAAAGAAGGTGGGCTGCGCTGCTGGGCTGGGTTGGGCCTGCTGGCTGGGCTGTCTTTGTTTATTTTTTTTGTTCTGTTTCCCTTTTTCTATTTCCATTTCCATTATTATGATTTGATTCTTAATCAAACAATTCAAGCACTATTTGAATTCAAACTTTTGCCAAACTTTGTGTAGATTTTGATACTGTTATTTAACATACTTTAAAGTCAAATTTAGAATAATTCTTTTATTCTTTTCAGGGTCTTTATTTATTTTATAAATGGACATTTGTCTTTATTTCAAATAGGTTTTAATGTGTTTTAAAACATTATTTGAAATCCATATTTTTACCAAACCTATTCAGTAGGTTTTATTTATTTATTAGGGTGTCAAGTAATTCACCTTGAATTATTTGGAATATTTTTAATATGATTTATTAATCATTTAAATTGGGTATTTGTCTTTATTCCAATGAAATCAATTATGGTTTTAATTTCATAAATTTTATTTAGAAGATTTCTTTGATCCCCTTAAGTTAATTAAATAACTTTAATTCCACTTGGGTAAATTCTAAATATTATTTTCCCATGATTTAATTAATCATCCTTATTAGGGATTTTGTCTTAATCAAATGGAATAGAATTTGGTTAAGTCCATGTTATTCTATTTTAATATTATTTATCCATTTATTCCATTTGGATTATATTTATTCCATTTGCTTATGGATTTGGCCAAGATTTAATTTGGCTTTTAAATATTCTTTATTAATTATTTCTTTCTTTGTCTTTTAAAACCATATCTTTTTATTTAAAGACCAAAATTTGGTGATTCCATTTTGTAAAATCTTATTTAATATTTGTTTATCCTTTTAAATATCTTTAGGATTATTTGCTCACCATTTGGTATGGATTTCTAGATAGGTGCTTTATTAGCTTTGGAAATTCAATTTCCTTATCTTATTAAATTCATAAGATTTTATCTATCGCTCCAAATTAAGTGAAACCAATTCATATGGTTTTATAATATTTATATTTGTCATTCTTGATCATTTTGAAATGTTTGTTTGACCAATTTTTATATGGATCAAAACCATGGTCTTAGAGACACTTGGAAATGTTTTTCTTCCATTAGGGTTTTAGGGTTTTGGTTTATTTTCCAAGTGTTTTAATTTCAAGATGCATTTATGAAGAATGCATTTCACTTGATTTGAATTTAGTTGGATTCAAACATTAACTAAAGTTTGTTCAAAATGGGATTTTAAGTTTCCACTTAGAAACAAAAAGTTTCTTTTCACCCTAAATTTCAACAATTATTTATTTTGTTTATTTATTTTTCACATTACAAAATTTGGAAAATTTTGGGATGTGACAGGCTACCACCCTTAAAAGAAATCTCGTCCCAGATTTGGGAAGGATAGGGTTACAAATTGGCTTCAAGGCAACTAGGGTACTACCACCCTAAATTTTTTTTCCACTGGATTACTTCTTGGCTTGCTTGGGATCTTCATGACACTTCTCTGGGCAAACATCTGCATAGTGTCCTTTGTTCCCACACTTGAAACATGTGATAAGGCTGAGATCCTTCATAGGCTTGTTTATCTTGTTCTTCATCTTTTTTGGACAATTGCTTGCATAATGTCCTTGGTTACCACAATTGTAACATGTGACAAGATTGAGTTCTTCACGTATCTTCTGTGGACAAGTTGACACATAATGGCCTAGCTCTTTGCAGTTGTTGCACCACACTTGGCTAATCTCCTTATATTTTTGCTTCTTCTAAGGACATTCATTGGCATAGTGTCCCATCTCTTTGCAATGGCAACATTGCACTTGGCTTTTGTCCTTCTTCTTCTTGGGTTTCTCCAAAGATAGGAGTTCTTCTAGTTCATGCTCTTCATATCTCACCTCAAAGGTGGGAAAGTCTCCTGGTCTCCTTAATCTTTTCCTTGGATAATACATATGTCTCTTCTTCTGTCCATCAAGGTGAGTCATATTGCATGGAGGTGCAAGCTGAGATTTTCCTTTGTCTTCATCCTTCTTGGTAGAAGTTGTTCCCTCCTGGGGATTTACAAGCTGTTGATGCACTCCACCTTGTTTCCTTTGTTGAACTATGGAATAGATGTGGCATTGGATAGGGACATGATTATTTCCTTCACATAGGAAACAAGTAGATTGAGATGTGGGGCATTTATTAGTTGGATGTTTCTCTTCACAATTAGGTCACTGATCTTCATGCTCTTTGGAAGTATGATCCATGTCTCCACAAATATTGCAAGCTTGGGTTCCTTCTAGAATATCATCCTTGACATCCTTGTTGTCACAAACTCTTTGGGAAGGGTTGTCTCCCATGTTGATCATTTGATTTTTCACCTTTTGCATCAATTGAGTTTGGGTTTCCAAAAACCTTTGCATGGTTGGGTCTAACTCATTATTGTTGGCTAAAAACTGAGTTGTCACTTGGTTCAACTGGGTTTGGGTTACTATGAGTTCTCTCATGTGCATCTCTTGGTTGTTGTTGTTGTCACCATTCTTGATGTTGGAGTTTCTTGGAGTAGTCATCTGTTTGGGTTGGATTGGGATTAGAATAGGCAAAAGATTTCTAAGGAAATCATTCTAATCACACACAAAAATTTCACACAAGCAATGTGCAAGCAATAAAAAACAAACATTCCAATCAAACAACAAAGTTTCAAGCACAATTTTTAAACAACAAAATATTTTTTCTACACCACATAAGTTGGTGTGTTTGATTTAATCTAAATATGGTGATCCAACTGTATGGTTCACTTGAGATCCTTTCATTATTCTTTGTTGTTTCTTCTTGAATGAGATCATGGTTTCCTTGGAAAATTCTTGTGTCTTGGTCACAAAACTTCAAAGGTGATGATGGTTCCTTCTAAGTTGTGTTTCCTTAGTCTTCAAGTCTTGAGTAATATTTCTTGTCTCACTTGTAGTACTTAGTGATATCCAAGTTGAAGTCCTTGGTGAAAATAAAGTTGAAGTCTTTGATGATGTTGAAGTTGAAGTCATTTGAGTTGGTGAAGTCCTTTGCTCAAGTTGATGTGTTTGCTCATCAAGTTTGAAATAGAAGAGATGTAGAATCAAAACCAAAAATGTTGAGGAAAGAGTTTACAAGATTGTTTGTAAATAAGTTTTGGAACAAATACAACTCCTATTTTTCTAAGGGGTTTTGTCCAGTCCTAGGGTTACAAATCCTACAGGCAACACAGTGCTCTGATACCATCTGTAAAGGTCCCAACCTTTAATAAGGTAGATATCCCTGTGTTTACAATGCTATTCCCTGGATCAATAGCTAGCATCCACAGTTAAGATGTAATATCAAGAAACAAAGGTCATAATACAACTTTATAACCAGGAATAAAATAATTCATTACATCTTACATAGCTCATTTGGCTATCTCATTACAATGCAGCAGAATTAACTATAGCATGGGGTCCTTCATCTTCAAAGTGCCACAGGCAATCATGTTGGTTGTAGACTTGTAATCCTAATCAACACACTTCACTAACATCAAACAAACCTGCAACATAATAAGTTGTAGCCACAAGGGTCAATACATTTTAAATGTATTGGCAAGTGATACTATGGTAGTATAGTGGAGTCTATCATCTATATGCAATTGGCTAAGTGGAGCTTAGGCTTGCTTTGATCAAAATAGATTTTCCTTATCATTTTAAAACACTAAGTTTTTTTTTTTGTCAAAATCACCCAAGGAACCACCAATAGAAATTGGTGAACCTTAAACCCTTGTTCAACCATAAGTTTTTAACTTAGAAATTTGGATGAGGATATTCTTGATAGCTTCCATGTCTTGATGCTGAAATTGTCCTTTGCCAGGGACATGGCTAAGTACTTAGATTTTACACTCTACAGAGGTGGTGCACTTTCCCCACAAGACTTGGTTTCACCAAGACAAGATCTTTCAGAAACCTTCCCTTAGACCAGAATGGACGCGTTCCAACCTATCATCCCCTACCACCAACTATCCATTTGGCTAAGTTATTGCAACCTATATGATACAGGTAGAGCCCATAATGCTAAGTGGCTACACTTGAAGCTTCTCAAAATTTGACATCTCAAATCTCTTTGTTCCTGGGTGGCATTCCACAAGTGAGATACCAAGTTTTCCCCAGTATACTGGACTTGGTGATGCCCAAGTTTTCCCCAGTATACTGGACTTGCATAACCACTCAACACAAACCATTCTTTCCATTCCACCGAGGTGATTCATTCACTTAGTTGTTTTATTAAACAAAAACACAAGTCCTTGACTTAGAAATATTCCATAGCATGAATATAATCCACCCTAGTTTTCTACTAGCTAAGCTAAGCATGATAATAGTAGGAATCTTAACTTAGGAAATTTCTACTAAGGTTTCATCTACTAGGATTTCCCATGGCATAGTTCATACTTAGCAAAAATTCCATGCAAGTTCTACATAGAAATATCACTAATGCATAGTGAAAATAATGGGACAAAAGTATGAAGCATCACTTGCCCTCTTTGGTAGATAATATAAGTTCACTCCTTGATCTTGCAATAGTCACACCCTTCAAATTCCACTACAATTCAATCAAGCAAGCAAATATTCAATCTACCATTCAAGCAATCATCACATAGAATAACAAAACAAATCAATGCATGCAAGCATGCCAAAGATTTTTTTTATTTGGAAAAGTGGTTTCTATTAGGTTATAAACATTTTGAAACACTTACTTGTCATTTATAAAAGGGGCAAGGTCATTTATAAATGTGGTAAAACCATTTGATATCAAGTTTGTGAAAATGGCTATTTAAATCATTTTTGTTTTGCTAGAAATGATTTAAATCAAAGTAATATTTTCTAGTGTTTGCCAAATATAGTTTTAATACCAATGTTAGTGTTTTAAGCTCAAGTGCTTTAACATTGAAACCATTTGCAAAAGGTTTTACCTATAAACCATTTTTATACCAAATCAATATTTTATGTTGTTGAAAATGCCTTTAGCAAAGTAATAATTTTTATAGGGTTCACAAAATATGTTTTAAATCATAAAACTTTGTGATTAGAGTCAGAGAGTTTAATCCAAATCATTTCCCAAAGATTTTCTCCAAAAAGTATTTTTAACATATAAACAACATTTTTATATATGACTAGAAATGTTCTAAACCAAAGATTTATTATTTTGCCTCACAAAATATGTTTTTGAATCCACAAGTTGTTTTATATGGTCAGTAGGTTCAAAACAATCCATTTTCCAAAGATTATACTTTCAAAACATTCCTAGAATAAATTTTATATTCAAATTATGCCTACACAAGTTTCTGCAAAAATAACTAAGTTTCCAGAAGAAATTCGCTAAACAAAGTGCATGGTTGGATAGTACTTGGTCTGCTGATTCCATTGATATAAAATTTGCAAAATTTTGACGTGTGGATTGAAAGTTATGAATTTTGCAAGTTTGAATAACTAATAGAACATTTTCTGGTTTTTAAAAGACCTCTAGGCCACGCGTCCTATTCTGATTGGTTGAAAACGATTCGCACAGATCAAGCGATGCGGGCCGTAGGATCTAATGTGGATCGTGCGGTACAGAGACATCCATACCTCTTCGATAAGTGGATCTATCCTACTCGTTGGATCAGCATCTAACGGTTCCTAGCAACTAGCCAAAGTCGGGCAGCGCTGGTGCGGCGGCGAGTGGCGGCGTGCGGTCAGACGGAGGTGTTCTCGGCGATTCCGGAAGCAAGAGAGGGAGAGGGGTTGCTCACTGGGTTCGCCGCGATGTGATAAATCTCGAGGTGGTCGTGGGTGAGCAGGGGCGCACGGGGTCGTTGTCAATCCTTTGCCGGAGTTTGCATCATCGTCGGGTATGCTCTGTCATCGACGGAGATGAGGCTTGGAGGCATGCTAAGGAAAGAGGGAAGTACCGTTAGGTTCGCACGAGAATTGCGAGCATGTGAGCATCACAGAGAGGTGAAAGGGAGGTCTGGGCTCACCAGTAGATGCCACCGGAGTTGGAGCAGGAGGTGGTGGCGTGTTGGTGTCGTCGGAGGCGACGTCCTAGGGCTCGCGCGAGCGAGCTACCGCGACTGGAAGGCACGCCTGGTGCTGGCGAGCACGCTCGTGTGCTCCAGAGGCAGTGGGATTGGCTGGCTTTGCCGGAATTCGAGCGGAACCTCGTCGGAGCCAGTGAGGTTGCAGCGAGCAATTAGGGTAGCCCTGGGGCGGAGAGAAGCTGGGAATAGAGGGGAAATGGGGAGAAGAGGCGGGCGCTAAATCGAGCATGGTTGCGAGCATTAATCGTTGAGCCATCACCGCGAATTTACACCGAGGAGTTAACGGCAGAAACGGCCGGGAGGGGCGTGGTCAGCGGACGGGTGAGGGAGACGATGACCTGGCGGTGGGGCCTGGCGTCAGCGAGTGATAGAGAGGAGGAGTGGGACCTAGCAGTCAGCGACTGAGTGGGTGAGTTTCTGAGTAGAAAACGGTTCGGGGGAGGGAAAGAAGGTGGGCTGCGCTTCTGGGCTAGGTTGGGCCTGCTGGCTGGGCTGTCTTTGTTTATTTTTTTGTTCTGTTTCCCTTTTTCTATTTCCATTTCCATTATTCTGATGTGATTCTTAATCAAACAATTCAAGCACTATTTGAATTCAAACTTTTGCCAAACTTTGTGTAGATTTTGATACTGTTATTTAACATACTTTAAAGTCAAATTTAGAATAATTATTTTATTCTTTTTAGGGTCTTTATTTATTTTATAAATGGACATTTGTCTTTATTTCAAATAGGTTTTAATGTGTTTTAAAACTTTATTTGAAATCCATATTTTTACCAAACCTATTCAGTAGGTTTTATTTATTTATTAGGGTGTCAAATAATTCACCTTGAATTATTTGGAATATTTTTAATATGATTTATTAATCATTTAAATTGGGTATTTGTCTTTATTCCAATGTAATCAATTATGGTTTTAATTCCATAAATTTTATTTAGAAGATTTCTTTAATCCCCTTAAGTTAATTAAATAACTTTAATTCCACTTGGGTAAATTCTAAATATTATTTTCCCATGATTTAATTAATCATCCTTATCAGGGATTTTATCTTAATCAAATGGCATAGAATTTGGTTAAGTCCATGTTATTTTATTTGAATATTATTTATCCATTTATTTCATTTGGATTATATTTATTCCATTTGCTTATGGATTTGGCCAACATTTAATTTGGCTTTTAAATATTCTTTATTAATTATTTCTTTCTTTGTCTTTTAAAACCATATCTTTTTATTTAAAGACCAAAACTTGGTGATTCCATTTTGTAAAATCTTATTTAATATTTGTTTATCCTTTTAAATATCTTTAGGATTATTTGCTCACCATTTGGTATGGATTTCTAGATAGGTGCTTTATTAGCTTTAGAAATTCAATTTCCTTATCTTATTAAATTCATAAGATTTTATCTATGGATCCAAATTAAGTGAAACCAGTTCATATGGTTTTATAATATTTCTATTTGTCATTCTTGATCATTTTGAAATGTTTGTTTGACCAATTTTTTATATGGATCAAAACCATGGTCTTAGAGACAACTTGGAAATGTTTTTCTTCCATTAGGGTTTTAGGGTTTTGGTTTATTTTCCAAGTTTTTAAATTTCAAGATGCATTTATGAAGAATGCATTTCACTTGATTTGAATTTAGTTGGATTCAAACATTAACCAAATTTTGTTCAAAATGGGATTTTAAGTTTCCACTTAGAAACAAAAAGTTTCTTTTCACCCTAAATTTCAACAATTATTTATTTTGTTTATTTATTTTTCACATTACAAAAGTTGGAAAATTTTGGGATGTGATAGCAACATGGATTACATGCACCGTATGCAAACACAGTTATGTATGACACCCAATCGTCATGGCCTGCCTTATGACGGAGAACTTTCTTGGTGGTGCACACTAAGGGAGAACAATTTCATTGGTATTATGTTTTTAGGGATCATCTTATTAATGCTACTGTCAAGTATCTAATAATAGCACACAACAAGATGCATAAACAATAAACATTAAATGTAAGTGCGATACGATATGGTCCTTTTGCACTGTGATCTTGATACGCCCAATTTGCATCACCATTGTATATCATAATCTACCTCTATTCATTTATATTTGTCTTATTATGAGGTATTACTTATGTCTTTTCCACTGTTTATGCATGTTGGATCTGTAAGACCCCACCTTTATAAAGCTAAAGGTCCCTGTGATAGCAATGCTAGTCCCTGGATCAATTGCTAGCATCCACAGTTTAAGATGAAGTACACAGAAATAAAGGTCTTTATTACATCGTCATTCTAGAGATAACATAGTCTTTTACAACTCCATAGCCATAGGCTAGTACAAGAGTTTAACTTAACAACATAAATAAAAGTCTTCATCTTCATGTGCCACAGGCAAACATGTTGAGTGTAGACTCACAACCCTAATCCTCATCAGAGTAACCTGCAACATCACAAGTTATAGCCAAAGTGGGTCAATACATTGGAATAGTATTGGCAAGTGATACCTTAGTAGAATAATAATTTCTAGCTTCTACATGAATTTGTCTAAGTGTAGCTTAGGCTTGCTTTGCTCAAAATATGTTTTACCTATCAGTTGAAAATACTAAGTTTTTGTTTGACAAAACTCCCAAGGAACCACCAATATACATTGGTGAACCTTTACCCTTGTTCAACCACAAGTTTTTAACTTAGAAATTGGGATGGGGAGATTCTTGATAGCTTCCATGTCTTGCTGCTCAAATTTTCAATTGCCGGGGACACGGCTAAGTACTTAGATTCTTCCTTCTCGAGAGGTGGTGCACTTTCCCCACAAGACTCGACATGCATCGAGACAAGACCTTTCAGAAGCCTTCCCTTAGACCAAAATGGATGCGTTCCCAAACCTATCACCCCTACCACAAACTGTCCATTTGGCTAAGTTATTGCAACATATATGATCCAGGCAGAGCCCATATTGCAATGTGGTTGCACTAGAAGCTTCTTAACATATGGCATCTCAAATCGCTTTGTTCCTGGGTGGCTTTCCACAAGTATGATACACAAGGTAGACCATAGATATGGGCCTTGTGTAACCACTCAACATAACCCAAACATACCATTCCACCCAGGTGTTTCATTCACTTAGTTGTTTTATTAAGCAAAACACAAAACAAAGACTTAGCAATATTTTCCATAGCATGTATATAATCCACCCTTGGTTGCTACTAGCTAGACTAAGCATGGAAATAGCAAGTATCTTAACTTAGAGAAAATTCTAACAATTCTACAACTACTAGGATTTCCCAAGCATAGCATATAGATACTTAGCAAAACTATCATGTAAGACCTATACAAAATATCACTAATGCATAGTCAAAATATTGGGACAAAAATATGAAGCACCACTTGCCTTGGTAGTTGGGGGAGTAGCAACAATCCTCACAATCACAATCACCACTAGCACCAAAATCTACACATAAAATGATAGCACCAAATTCATATTTCAAACAATCAAGCAAAAATATATGAATGCATGCAAATGCCATGTGATGATTTTCTAAATTAATCAAGACAAGTATAACAGTACTGAAACACTAAACTAAACAATTATACACTAAATAAACTTAATTTGGCTTTTAAAACATTTCCCAAATAATTTTTATATACAAAATAAGCCTACAAAAGTCTCTGCACAAAATCCTATTTTACAGAGGCAAAATAAAAAACCAAACCCACAGATGTGTAGGATTTAATTTTGTGAATCCATTGTTATATTATTTGTATTTTTTGGATAAACAGAACAAAAGTTATTGAATTTACAAGTTTGAATAACTAAGAGATTCAAAAACAGATTTTAATTTAAAAACCCAGACACGTGGGCGTATCTGATTGGCCCGTACCGGTTCGGCTGGATCGATCAACGAGAGACGCATAATTTAAATGAAATCACATGGGTCAGATTGACTGATAACGATTCGTTAAGTGATCTAATTTAACAGTGCATGATCAAACGACCATAGACGGGCGGTGCAAATGGTCACTGGCGGCGGTGGCGCTACTGGCGACGATGCTCCGGCGATTCCAGAGAGGGCTAAGGGTTGTAGTGTGGCTTACCAAACTCACAAGTGCACGAGGAAGCTCAACGTGGTCGCGGTTGGGGCGGGGGCGTGCTGTAGCAGTGGCTAGTGCTCGTCGGAGTTACGGGCGGGTTCGTGCGGACGGAGACGTTGACGATGTTCTGGATCGCCCTAGCACAAGTCAACAGCATCAGGAGGTGCGCAAGGACACGACGAACATGACAGGGTCAAGCAGAAGACAAGGGGCGCTCGGAGATTACCAGTATTCCTCACCGGAGTTGAGCGACGCTTCTGCCGTTCGAGGAGCTTGACTAAGACGATGACCTGGGTCACTGCCAAGCAAACCAGAGGCATTAGGCGATGCGCACGAGCAAGGGGAACATGTCAACAAGCAGTAGAGGGCACGGGGCGGTCGGGGCTCACCGGAATCAGTCGCCGGAGACGTTTAGTGCCGTGGTGTTGTGAGCTCCAATAAGAACAGCCTGGTGGCGCTAAGGCAGTGGTGAGTGAGGGGAAAGATGTGGGGCTGCGAGGTGGTTATGTAGCCAGAGCAGGGGCGGAAATTACGCGCTGTATCAATGGGAATTAAATGAGAAATCAACGGGGCGTCACTGCGAGGAAGAAACAGCGGAGCGGGTTTTCACGCGGAAATTTGGGGACGACGATGCTGACTGGGCATTGGGTCCACTCGACAGTGAGAGAGGGGGTGTGCGTGTGGGTGAGAAACAGAGAGGAGAGGGGGTTTTCCCGGGTGGGCTAGGTGGGCTGGTTGCTGGGCCGCGGGTGGGTTGGTCTAGATAGGTTAGCTGGGTTTATATTTTTTCTCTTTTCTCCTTTTCTTTTTCTGTTTTGATTTTCTGAACTCAAATTCAAATGAATTCCAAATGGGTTTGAATTCAAACCACTTCTGGATTTTTGTAAAGTGAACCATGCTCATTTTTGTGTATAAAATTGCTGTTTGCTCACAAATGCCTTGGCCCATTGAAAATAAAATAAAACCATGCCTTGCCTATTTATTTATGTTAGGCATTAAAAATGGTTTTAATTTAGATTCTTTGTTTTGAAAACTTGAGCAAGCTTTGAAATCAACATTCAAACTTTTCTGGTTGAAACAAAGTATTCCCATGTTTGTGAGTGGAAATAAAGCCATTGCTTTCCTTACATAAAATAATAGGCAAACAATTGGCTTCTGTTTTGAAATCTTATTTGGAAATAAACAAAATGCATGAGGACGCATGAATGATGTGCACACTTTATAAACCATGATTTTTGGTATGTTACAAATCTAACCCCCTTAAGGTGAATCTCGCCCTCGAGATTCGGATTGGCTAGCAAATAGGTAAGGGTGGTCTTTCCAAAGATCATCTTCTCTTCCCAAGTTGCTTCTTCTTCAGAATGGTGGTTCCACTAAACTTTGCAGAATTTGATAGTCTTAGTCCGAGTAACTCTTTCCACAGTTTCAAGAATCTTTCTAGGTTTTTCCTCGTAGGTGAGATCACTTTCCAACTGGACCTATTCCAAAGGTATAGTATCCTTCAAAAAAGTCTCTTCCATCACCGAATGGCATTTCTTTAGCTGACTTACGTGAAACAAATTGTGAACGGCAGACAATGATTTAGGCAATTCAATCTCATATGCCACTTCTCCTTTATGGCTCAGAATCTTGAATGGTCTAACATATATTGAGCCAATTTTCCTTTGACTCCAAACCACTTCACTCCACGAAGTGGTGATACTCTAAGATAAGGTCTATCACCTACTTCATAGGTGAATTCTCTACGCTTTGGATCTGCGTAGCTCTTCTTTCAGGACTGTGCTATCTTCAATCTATCCTTTACCAACTTTACTTTCTCTTCAGCTTCCTTGATTAGTTCTGGCCCGAACAAATTTATTTCTCCAACACTGCTCCATAACAATGGTGTAGTACACTTTCTTCCATAGAGAAATTCAAATGGTGCCATCTCAATACTGGCTTGATAGCTATTGCTGTAAGATAATTCTGCGTAAGGCAGACTTTCATCCCAACTAGCAGCATAATATAGGGCACATTCCCTCAACATATCCTCTAGAATATGCTTGGTCCTTTCTGTCTGCCATTAGTCTGGGGATGAAAAGCAGTGCTGAATTCCAATCTCATTCTGAATGACTCATGCAGTTGCCTCCAAAAATGGGAAGTGCATTGAGTTCCTCTATCAGACACAATACTCTTCAGTACTCCATGCAGACACATAGTCCTATTCATATAAATCTTGGCTAACTTAGCACTTGTACAGGTTGTCTTCACTGGTATGAAATGTGCCACTTTAGTTAGAAGATCTACCACGACCCAAATAGAATCATATCCTGATCTAGTCCTTGGCAGTCCGGTGATGAAATCCATGCCAATCTTGTCCCACTTCCAATCAGGAATAGGTAGTGGTTGTAACAATCCTGCTGGTTTCTGATGTTCCGCTTTCACTCTACTACATACATCACATAAAGCAATATGTTCGGCGATGTCCTTCTTGAGATTATTCCACCAAAATCTTTCCTTCACATCCATGTACATTTTGGTGTTACCCGAATGAACGGAATATGGTGAGTTGTGTGCTTCTTGTAAAATCAGTTTCCAAAGCTCCAGATCTTGCGGAATGCAGATACGTTTCCCATACCATAAAGTACCCTATTCGTCTTCATGGAATCCTTTGGATTTCCCCTTGCTAATTTTTCCTTTAATCTCTTCAATTTCCTTCTCCAACTTTTGGGCTTTCTTGATCCTGTCCAACAATGTGGGTTGAACATCCAATGACATGAGATGTCCTTCAGGCACTATCTCCAATCTAAGATCTTTGAATTGGGCACACAGATCATCTGGCAATTCTCCCTTAGTAAGGCCATTCACATAAACCTTATGGCTTAATGCATACGCTACAACATTTGCTTTACCGGGGTGGTATTGCAAACTCAAGTCGTAGTCTTTGATGAGTTCTAGCCATCTTCTTTGCCTCATGTTGATTTCTTTCTGAGTGAAGATATACTTCAAGCTTTTGTGATCTGTGAACACTTCGCAACGCTTTCCCAAAAGATAATGTCTCCATGTTTTGAGTTCATGGACAACAGAGGCTAACTCTAAATCATGAGTAGGATAATTCACTTCATGAGTTTTGAGTTGTCTCGAGGCATAAGCCACAACTTTCCGTTCTTGCATAAAAACTGCACCTAATCCTTGGTGAGATGCATCACAATATACTTGGAAATCCTTCTCCAAATCTGGCAGACATAAGACTGGTGCTGTCACTAGTCTCTTCTTCAACTCTTGGAAACTGAGTTCACATCCTTCAGTCTAATCAAATTTCTTGTCTTTCTTAAGTAACTCCGTCATTGGCTTAGCTACCTTTGAGAAATTCTCAATGAATCTTCTATAGTATCCTGCCAAGCCAAGGAAACTACGGACTTCTTTCACTGACTAAGGAGATTCCCACTCAGTTACAGCTGACACTTTTGCAGGATCTACAGCTACACCATATCCCGACACAATATGTCCGAGAAATCCAACTTCATTCAGTCAGAATTAACACTTGCTGAATTTGGCATACAGTTTATGCTCTCTAAGCTTCTCAAGTATCAAATGCAAATGCTCTTCATGCTCCTCTTTGCTCTTGGTGTAGATCAAAATTTCATTGATGAAAACGACAACGAACTTGTCAAGAAACTCCATGAACACCTTGTTCATCATATTCATGAAGTAGGCTGGTGCATTTTTCAAACCAAATGGCATCATGGTGTACTCATACAATCCATACCTAGTGGTGAAAGCAGTCTTAGGTATGTCTTGTTCCCTTATCTTTAGCTGAAAGTAGCCTGATCGAAGATCAATCTTTGAGAACACACGGGCTCCTTCTAACTAATCAAACAAATCATTGATTCTTGGAAAAGGGTATTTGTTCTTGATAGTTACCTCATTAAGTGAACGGTAATCTATGCATAACCTTTGACTTCTATCTTTCTTTTCCACAAACAAGATTGGTGCTCCCCAAGATGAAGAACTTGGTTGAATAAATCCTTTCTGGAACTGTTCTCCAAGCTGTTTCTTGAGTTCCTTCAACTCATCAACTGACATCTTTTAAGGTCTCTTTGCTATTGGTCCTGATCCTGGCAGCAAGTCAATCAGAAAATCAACATCTCTATCTGGTGGCATCCTAGGTAAATCCTCCGGAAACACATCCGGATACTCTCTCACAATTAGCACACTGTCTATGCTAACCCCCTTAAGATAATTTACCTTACTCCCTTTTGATTCAAAGTTAGACTTGAATCTAATCCGTTTCTTATCCGGGGTTGTGAGTGTGACAGTACGATTTGCACAGTCTAGTACTCCTACGTACTTAGTCATCCAATACATTCCCAAAATAACATCCAGTCCTTGGGAATCTAGGATTATCAAACTAACGGGAAACTTATACTTCCCAAATTCTATCACTAGATCATGACATCCAGAGTTCACTATCATTTCTCCACCAGGAGAGCTTACTTTTATAGGACACCCAATAGTTTCAACTGGAAATCCATTTCTATCAACAAATGCTCTTGATATGAATGAATGCGATGCGCCAGTATCAAAAAGAACAAGTGCTAGAACATAATTGAGTTTGAACTTACCAGCCACAGCATCAGATTCTTCGTATATTTCCTCCACATTGATGTGGTTCACTTGTCCCTTTTGGAAGGGATTGGGCTTGTTGACACCTTCAACCTTATTTTCCGGGCACTCATTAGCATAGTGCCCATCTTCTTACACTTGAAACATTCAACCTGACTGAGATCTTTCTTTACAGGCTGACTTCCACTTCCACTCCACTATAGTGGCTCTTGTGTCCACTCTTGTGGTTCTTATACTTGTCATTATCATGACTGCGGTGATGCTTGTTGTCATGATGACGGTTGTGGCTGTGGTGGTTGTTGTACTTCCCATGTTTGTGGGATCCAGAACTCCCACTATCATCATGATGGGAACGCTTGTGAGACGATCCCGAGGTGTGCTTATCTAATCTATGCTTCCTCTTTCTGCTCTCAATCTGTTGCATCTTGTTTTCCAAGATGGTAGCCTTGTCACAAAGTGATTGGTAGGTTGGGACATAGGCAACAGACAGCTGCAGGGTCAACTCATCATTAAGTCCTTCGAGGAATTTCTCCTTCCTCTTTGCATTTGTATCAACTTCATCCGGTGCATAGCACGCCAGATTGTTGAATTCCTCAATGTACTCAGCCACACTGCGGTGACGCTGCTTCAGATTGTGGGACTCCTTCTTCTTCAAATTCATCACTCAAGATAAGATGTGAGCTGTACGTAATCCATCCTCAAAGATAGCCCAAGTCACATCTTCAAGGGGAGTGGTGATCTGAAAGTTATCCCACCATGTTGCTGCTGGACCTTCAAGCAGATGTGCTGCGAATCTGACCTTTTTCTAGTCGGTGCAGCCAACAGTCACTAATTCCTTGTTTACTGAATGTAACTAGTCATTGTCTATCATTGTATAAGTGGTTCCCGAGAACTTTGCAGGCTTAGTCTCAGAAATTTGGTGAGCATGTCAAATCCCGGAGGATTATTCTGATTGTTGTTGTTATTGTTATTGTTATTCTGATTCTGGTTCTGCATGAACCGCGTCATCATCTGCATCAGTTGAGCTTGTGCTGTCAGAAACTGCTGCATTTGGGGAGTGACGTTGTTGTTGTTGTTGTTGTTGTTGTTGTTTTGGTTGGGGTTGGGGTTGGCACATCGGGGAGGCATATGTGGTTTTAATAAGGATAAGGATGAGATACCCATAGATGCTTAACATGCAAATACATCATAGAGAAAAATCACAATAACCAAGCTCAAAATAACATAGAGTTTGAACGACATAAACAAAAGGTTTTGAAAATGTAAACACACCATAGCAAGCCATCCACATGTTGAATGGTCATTGCAACTCAATAATCAAAGTATGGTAGATGAAAGATAGTCGAGTAGTCTACACTACTCCTTTGCATCGATCTCCACATCAACAAGGGTAAGACCTGCATTCTCCATGGCCGTCTTGTACTCATCAACACTAGTGGTCAAGGCCTCAATCTTGGCCCTAAGAGCCCTCTTCTGTGAGCGAAGCCTCTCGATCACTCCCTGCTGGTGCTCAAGCTCGAAGTCCTTGGCCTCTAACTCTTCCTTTATCTCCCTGATCTTCTTGTTCCTGTCTTGGACTCTTTTCTCCTGGATCTTGAACTTCTTGTCCTGGCTTTCAAATTTGACCTCCATCTCTTTGACGATCTCGTCTTGCTCCACGAAGAGCTTGTCCTTCTCCCGCAGCTGAACCTGGAGCTCGTCATTTCTAAGCATTACGTTGGTCCTATCAGTGTCAAGGTGTCTAATAAGACCCTCTAGGTCCTGAAGGTACATACGAATCGGCTCCATCGCCTCTCTAGTAGCATCATCATACTCTATAGCCTCACCCTCCTTATTGCGTCTCCCGAACGGGTGAAAGTAGAGACCTCTAAGCTCGGTGGAGTGCCTCCCTACCAGGCGTCCAAGTAACTCCTGCATGACTACATCTAAGCCTCTCTCCTTGTCATCATGCATCAGCTTGAAAGTGATAGCCTCCGTGGGTGGCTCTGTCTGGCATCCTGGCTGTGTGACTCTGAAGCCCCAAAGGTCCTTCCTCTCAAACTTGGTGAGCTGAAGTGTCGTGATGCTAGGTAGTGGAAGGTTGAGCACACTAGTGAGCTCAATGAGACGAGTACCAAAACAAGTTCCCTTGAACTCCTCGGCCGTGCTGATAACAACGTTAGGCATCTATTTTTATAAGATAGAGAAAAGTTAGAACCAACACAAGTAGAGAAAATTTACAAGACAAAATATCACAAGCACATATTTTAGCAACAAACACACAAGTCATGGCATACACAAATTCATTACAAACACTAAAGGTTCAACATAACTTAGACAAATTTTTGAAGTAAAAACGACAAGTGTGGTGGTCCAATAATGGAGTACGTTACAATTCTCACTCACTAGATATAATAGCTATCAGGGCATCTTTAGTGGCAATCTGTCTATCTTGTTCACAAGACTCCCATATTAAGTCTATGATGTCTCCCCTTAGTTGTTGATTGGTAGTCTCTAAATCTTGGGTATGCTTCTTTTATTCCCTAAGGTCATTTTGAGTGTTGAGAATTCTGCACTTGAATCTATCACCAAGTCCTTTATGGCATTCCATGCTGCATTTCTTGCAGAGTCAAAGAATGTTGTGTGCATTTCAGAGTTGGTGACCATGCAGAATCCTGACTCCTTGTGGTTGTCTTCCTTGTTTTTGTACAAGTGAAGTTACACCCACCAATACTCTTCTCCTCCATCCATCACAGGGAATCCTTTGTACACAGCTACACCATGTATCCCCATGGTAACCATAAGGTTCTTGAGTGCCGTGGGAAATTCGGTCTCACACTCCAAAGTCATGGTCATGAGTGGTACCTTCCTCACGGCTTCGTTGATGGAGTTCATCTACAAATAGAGATGAGAAAGAAGATTAGAAAAGTTTACGAGAAGAAAAAGAGAAGTGTGGAAATTTTCCCTTAGTTGTTTCTTAGTCTAATCCAATCCTAGGGTCATAATCCTACAGGCAACATAGTGCTCTGATACAATCTATAAGACCCCACCATTATAAAGGTAAAGGTCCCTGTGATTGCAATGCTAGTCCCTGGATCAATTGCTAGCATCCATAGTTTAAGATGAAGTACACATAAACAAAGGTCATTATTACATCGTCATTCCAGAGATAACATAGTCTTTTACAACTCCATAGCCATAGGATAGTACAAGAGTTTAACTTAACAACATAAATAAAAGTATTCATCTTTATGTGCCACAAGCAAACATGTTGAGTGTAGACTCACAACCCTAATCCTTATTAGAGTAACCTGCAACATCACAAGTTATAGCCACAGTGGGTCAATACATTGGAATAGTATTGGCAAGTGATACCTTAGTAGAATAATAATTTATAGCTTCTACATGAATTTGGCTAAGTGTAGCTTAGGCTTGCTTTGCTCAAAATAGGTTTTACCTATCAGTTGAAAACACTAAGTTTCTATTTGACAAAACTCCCAAGGAACCACCAATAGACATTGGTGAACCTTTACCCTTGTTCAACCACAAGTTTTTAACTTACAAATTGGGATGAGGAGATTCTTGATAGCTTCCATGTCTTGATGCTCAAATTGTCCATTGCCGAGGACACGGCTAAGTACTTAGATTCTTTCTTCTCGAGAGGTGGTGCACTTTCCCCACAAGACTCGACATGCATCGAGACAAGACCTTTCAGAAGCCTTCCCTTAGACCAAAATGGACGCGTTCCCAAACCTATCACCCCCTACCACCAACTGTCCATTTGGCTAAGTTATTGCAACCTATATGATCCAGTCAGAGCCCATATTGCCATGTGGCTGCACTAGAAGCTTCTTAACATATGGCATCTCAAATCTGTTTGTTCCTGGGTGTATTTCCACAAGTATGATACAAAAGGTAGACCATAGATATGGGCCTTGTGTAACCACTCAACATAACCCAAACATACCATTCCACCCAGGTGTTTCATTCACTTAGTTGTTTTATTAAGCAAAACACCAAATCAAAGACTTAGCAATATTTTCCATAGCATGTGTATAATCCACCCTTGGTTGCTACTAGCTAGGATAAGCATGGAAATAGCAAGTATATTAACTTAGAGAAAATTCTAACAATTCTACAACTACTAGGATTTCCCAAGCATAGCATATAAATACTTAGCAAAACTATCATGTAAGCCCTATACAAAATATCACTAATGCATAGTAAAAATATTGGGAAAAAAATATGAAGCACCACTTGCCTTGGTAGTTGGGGGAGTAGCAACAATCCTCACAATCACAATCACCACTAGCACCAAAATCTACACATAAAATGATAGCACCAAATTCATATTTCAAACAATCAAGCAAAAATATATGAATGCATGCAAATGCCATGTGATGATTTTCTAAATTAATCAAGACAAGTATAACAGTACTGAAACACTAAACTAAACAATTATACACTAAATAAACTTAATTTGGCTTTTAAAACATTTCCCAAATAATTTTTATATACAAATTAAGCCTATAAATGTCTCTGCACAAAATCCTATTTTAACAGAGGCAAAATACAAAACCAAACCCATAGATGTGTATGATTTAATTTTGTCAATCCATTGATATATTATTTGTACTTTTTGGAAAAACAGAACAAAATTTATTGAATTTACAAGTTTGAGTAACTAATAGATTCAAAAAAGATTTTAATTTAAAAACCCAGACACGTGGGCGTATTTGATTGGCTTGTACCGGTTCAGCTGGATCGATCAATGAGAGCCACATGATTTAAATGAAATCGCATGGGCCAGATTGACTGATAATGATTCGTTAAGTGATCTAATCTAAGGGTGCATGATCAAACGACCATAGACGGGCGGCGCAAATGGTCACTAGCGGCGGCTGCGCTACTGGTGACGATGCTCCGGCGATTCCAGAGAGGGATAAGGGTTGCGGCGAGGCTTACCAAAATTGCGAGTGCACGAGGAAGCTCAACGTGGTCGCGGTTGGGGCGGGGGCGTGCTGTAGCAGTGGCTAGTGCTCGTCGGAGTTGCGGGAGGCGTCGGGTTCGTGCGAACGGAGATGTTGACGATGTTCTGGATCGCCCTAGCACAAGTCAAGAGAATCAGGAGGTGCTCAAGGACACGACGAACACGAGAGGGTCAAGCAGAAGACAAGGGGAGCTCAGAGATTACCAGTATTCCTCACCGGAGTTGAGCGATGCTTCTGCCGTTCGAGGAGCTTTACTAAGACGACGACCTGGGTCACAGCCAGGAAAACTAGAGGCATTAGGCGATGTGCACGAGCAAGGGGAACATGTCAGCAAGCAGTAGAGGGCACGGGGCAGTCGGGGCTCACCGGAATCAGTCGCCGGAGAAGTTCGGTGCCACGGCGGTGTGAGCTCCAATACAACAGCCTAGTGGCGCTTAGGCAGTGGTGAGTGAGGGGAAAGATGCGGGGCGGCGAGGTGGTTATGTAGCCAGAGCGGGGGCAGAAATTACGCGCTGTATCAATGGGAATTAAACGAGAAATCAACGCGGCGTCACTATGAGGAAGAAACGGCAGAGCGAGTCGTCGCGCGGAAATTTGGGGACGACGATGCTGACTGGGCATTGGGTCGACTCGACAGTGAGAGAGGGGGTGCGCGTGTGGGTGATAAATAGAGAGGAGAGGGGGTTTTCTCGGGTGGGCTAGGTGGGTTGGTTGCTGGGCCGCGGGTGGGTTGGGCTAGATAGGTTAGCTGGGTTTATATTTTTTTCTCTTTTCTCCTTTTCTTTTTCTGATTTGATTTTCTGAACTCAAATTCAAATGAATTCCAAATGGGTTTGAATTCAAACCACTTCTGGATTTTTGTAAAGTGAACCATGCTAATTTTTGTGTATAAAATTGCTGTTTGCTCACAAATGCCTTGGCCCATTGAAAATAAAATAAAACCATGCCTTGCCTATTTATTTATATTAGGCATTAAAAATGGTTTTAATTTATATTCTTTGTTTTGAAAACTTGAGCAAGCTTTGAAATCAACATTCAAACTTTTCTGGTTGAAACAAAGTATTCCCATGTTTGTGAGTGGAAATAAAGCCATTGCTTTCCTTACATAAAATAATAGGCAAACAATTGGCTTCTGTTTTGAAATTTTATTTGGAAATAAACAAAATGCATGAGGATGCATGAATGATGTGCAAACTTTATAAATGATGATTTTTGGGATGTTACAAATCTAACCTCC
Source organism: Avena sativa (assembly GCA_916181665.1). NCBI lineage: Eukaryota > Viridiplantae > Streptophyta > Magnoliopsida > Poales > Poaceae > Avena > Avena sativa. Next base: position 266,954,385 of record OV702294.1, on the reverse strand, counting down.
TTAAGGTGAATCTCGTCCTCGAGATTCGGATTGGCTAGCAAATAGGTGAGGGTGGTCTTTCCGAAGATCATCTTCTCTTTCCCAAGTTGCTTCTTCTTCGGAATGGTGGTTCCTCTGAACTTTGCAGAATTTGATAGTCTTAGTCCGAGTAACTCTTTCCGCAGTTTCAAGAATCTTGATAGGTTTTTCCTCATAGGTGAGATCACTTTCCAACTGGACCTCTTCCAAAGGTATAGTATCCTTCAAAGAAGTCTCTTCCATCTCCAGATGGCATTTCTGTAGCTAACTAACGTGAAACACATTGTGAATGGCAGACAGTGATTCAGGCAATTCAATATCATATGCCACTTCTCCTTTACGGCTCAGAATCTTGAATGGTCCAACATATCTTGGTGCCAACCTCTTCACTACACGAAGTGGTGATACTCTAAGATAAGATCTATCACCTACTTCATAGGTGACTTCTCTACACTTTGGATCTGCGTAGCTCTTCTGTTGGGACTGTGCTATCTTCAATCTATCCTTTGCCAACTTGACTTTCTCTTCATCTTCCTTGATTAGTTCTGTCCCGAACAAATTTCTTTCTACAACACCGCTCCATAACAATGGTGTAGTACACTTCCTTCCATAGAGAAATTCAAACGGTGCCATCTCAAACTGTCTTGATAGCTGTTGTTGTAAGAGAATTCTGCGTAAGGAAGACTTTCATCCCAACTAGCACCATAATCTAGGGCACATTCCCTCAACATATCCTCTATAATCTGGTTGGTCCTTTTTGTCTGACCATCAGTCTGTGGATGAAAAGAAGTGCTGAATTCCAATCTCATTCCCAATGACTCATGCAGTTGCCTCCAAAAATGGGAAGTGAATTGGGTTCCTCTATCAGAGACAATACTCTTGGGGTACTCCATGCAGACACACAGTCCTATTCATATAAATCTTGGATAACTTAGCACTTGTATAGGTTGTCTTCCCTGGTATGAAATGTGCCACTTTAGTTAGGCGATCTACCACGACCCCAATAGAATCATATCCTGTTCTAGTCCTTGGAAGTCCGGTGATGAAATCCATGCCAATCTTGTCCCACTTCCAATCAGGAATAGGTAGTGGTTGTAACAATCCTACTGGTTTATGATGTTCCACTTTCACTCTACTACATACATCACACAAAGAAATATGTTTGGCGATGTCCTTCTTTAGATTATTCCACCAAACTCTTTCCTTCACATCCATGTACATTTTGGTGTTACCCGGATGAATGGAATATGGTGAGTTGTGTGCTTCTTGTAAAATCAGTTTCCGAAGCTCCGGATCTTGCGGAATGCAGATACGTTTTCCATACCATAAAGTACCATGTCCGTCTTCATGGAATCCTTTGGCTTTCCCCTTGCTAATTTTTCCTTTAATCTCTTCAATTTCCTTGTCCAACTTTTGGGCTTCCTTGATCCTGTCTAACAATGTGGGTTGAACATCCAATGACATGAGATGTCCTTCAGGCACTATCTCCAATCTGAGATCTTTGAATTGGGCACACAGATCATCTGGCAATTCTCCCTTAGTAAGGCCATTCACATAAACCTTACGGCTTAATGTATCCGCTACAACATTTGCTTTACCGGGGTGGTATTGCAAACTCAAGTCGTAGTCTTTGATGAGTTCTAGCCATCTTCTTTGCCTCATGTTGATTTCTTTCTGAGTGAATATATACTTCAAGCTTTTGTGATCTGTGAACACTTCGCAACGCTTTCCCAAAAGATAATGTCTCCATGTTTTGATTGCATGGACAACAGAGGCTAACTCTAAATCATGAATAGGATAATTCACTTCATGAGTTTTGAGTTGTCTCGAGGCATAAGCCACAACTTTCCCTTCTTGCATCAAAACTGCACCTAATCCTTGGTGAGATGCATCACAATATACTTGGAAATCCTTCTCCAAATCTGACAGACATAAGGCTAGTGCTATCACTAGTCTCTTCTTTAACTCTTTGAAACTGAGTTCACATCCTTCCGTCCAATCAAATTTCTTGTCTTTCTTAAGTAACTCCATCATTGGCTTAGCTACCTTTGAGAAATTCTCAATGAATCTTCTGTAGTATCTTCCCTACGGAACCCTAAGGATAGGGGGCGACCACAGATAGATTTCTGCCGCCTCTGCGGGGCAGAAAACTCCAAGAGAGAAAGATCTCTCGGCAGACAGATTTCTACCGGGGGAATTCCTTCCCGGAGAGGGGAGATCGTCTCAATCAACACCGTCATCAAGCTAGGCTTCATCGAGATCATCATCATCATCATCCACACCATCATATCCATCAACACCATCATCACCACTCTGTTGTGCTATAACAGTTTTGTTGGATATTGCTTTAGTTCTTAGGGGAAACTATCCCGGTGTTAATTACTATTGTAGTTGATGCTTGTGAGTGGAACCATTGGATTATTGTTTATGTTTAGATTGTTATCCATTATCATATCATCTTTGATCTTGATCCATATGATGTCATGTGAGTAGTTTGTCTAGTTCTTGAGGACATGGGAGAAGTCATGTTGTTATTAGTGGATTTGTGTTGAGTTATTATTCAATGGTTAGTATTTAAGTTGTGGTGCTATTCTTATAGTGGTGTCATGTGAACGTCGACTAAATGATACTTCACAATTTATGGGCCTAGGGGAATGCATTGTGTATTTGGCTACTAATTGTGGGGTTGCCGGAGTGATAGAAACCTGAACCCCCGTTAGGACAACTTTGCACAAGGGAGTGTAGGATCTCAGAGTTTTAAGGCTATGGTTAGATTTATATCTTAATTATATTCCTGTAGTTACGGATGTTTGCAGGGGGTTTAATCACAAGTATGTATTAGTCCAAGTAAGGTCGGTACATTAGCACAAGTTCACCCACACAACACTTACACCACCAAAGAAGAGTACTCAACTATTTGAAGCGAAAGCACTTGATAGAATTCCCATGTGTCCTAGAGAACGTTTGGTCCTTATAAGTATTTCCACCGGCTTGTCCTTTGATAAGAAAGGATTGGGCCACTTGCTATGTTTGTTCTTTATTACTTGCAATTTGTTTTGTTGCTTTATCAGAAAACCACAAAAAAATCCATTTGCTAAGTATTCACAGGGATTTCCTGCTCCATACCACTGTTCAGCACCTTCTGATCCTCGTTGGGATCGACACTCCTATTTATCGAAAGTACTGCGATACACCCCCTATACTTGTGGGTCATCAATACTATTTTTTAGCGCTATTGCCGGGGAGTGAAGCACTATTGAAGAGTGGAACTGGTAAAGGAAACTTCTACTGTGAGTATTGATTTTTGTTACTGCTGGTTACTTTGTTTCCAATATAGATAACCAACTTTGTTTTCTGTTTGGGAAAACTACTACCACTGCTAGGGTAGTAGATGAACCACCACCTGTTGAGATAGATCCTTTTAAGATACCTACAAGTATTGTTGATCGTGTTATGGATAATTATTATTATTGGGATGGAACTGTCCATCCTGGTGATCACTTGATTTTTCTCCATGAATTATGCGGGTTGTTTAAGTGTGCAGGTATCACAACTGAACATGTGAAGAAGAAGTTACTCTCCATATCCTTCAAAGGGAGAGCTGGAGAATGGTATAAGCTGCTGAAGAATGGACAGTCCATGGAATGGGAGGAAATGGCATATCTCTTTTATTCTAAATTTTATCCTCCCAATGAGATTCATAAGGATAGAAATCTAATATATAACTTTTGGCCTCGTGATGGAGAGAGTACATCTCAAGCTTGGGGGAGATTGAAGTTACTAATGCTTAAATGTCCTATTCATGAACTCCCTAACAATATTATTATCAATAACTTTTATGCTACGCTTTCTCTTCATGATAAAGATCTACTAGATGCTTCTTGTGCTGGATCATTCACACGTATGAAGGAAGAAGCTAAATGGGATCTCTTAGACCGTATTCAAGAAAACACTGAAGCTTGGGAGAATTAAAAGGGAAGAAAGTCAGGTATAAACTATGATTATGATGCATTAAATCTTTTATGGGAACTGATGACTTCCGTGATATTAGTAATGAGTTTGGTCTTGATTCCCAAAGTATTGCCAATTGTTTTAAGGCCTTTGCCTCTTACATAGAAATTCCCAAGAAGAAGTGGAACAAGTACCATGCACCTTATAAAGATGTTGATTGTCATGTTCCTGTTAGAAGTGCTGAAGTTTGTACTACTAATCATATTGTGCCTGAACCTCATGTGAGAAAGTTCCTTTCCCAACTAAGGTAAAGGAGTATTCTATGATTATTAGTGCAAATAACAAAGGTACAAAGAAAACTGTGGATCCTGATGGGCAATTGAATGTTGAACCTGTGGTAACCATTGTGAAAGATCTTGATGCTAGAAATATAGAGGATGAGCATATTGTCTTCTGTGAAGACGCTTCTAATATTATCTCTCATCCTAGTAAGGCTAGAAAAGCTAGTGTTCCTGTGCTTTCTGTTAAAATTGGTGACCATTGCTACTATGGTTTTTGTGATATTGGTGCTAGTTCTAGTGCTATTCCTTATGATCTTTATAGGGAAATTATGCATGAAATTAGTCCTTGTGAGCTTGAGAATATTGATGTGGTTATTCACCTTGCAAATAAGTAAACCATTTGCCCTATTGGTATTGTAAGAGATGTGGAGGTTTTGTGTGGTAAGATCAAGTATCCTGCTGATTTTCTAGTGCTTAATTCAGCAGCTAGCAAAACTTGTCCTATCATTTTTGGTAGAACTTTCTTGAACACTTGTGGAGATATTATAGATTGTAAGAAGGAGAAAGTTTTAACTAAGTTTGATGGAGATTCTTATGAGTTTAACTTTTCCAAATTTGCTAAAGCTCCTTGTGAAAACAGCTTGCCTAATAAAGATTTCAGGATGGAACAAGTTGCTTCTATTGATCCAGTCTATGACTTTGGACGTCTTTTTGGTGATTGTAAGTATGCTCATTCTGATGATAAAGTTGTTGCCAATGACAGTTATATTGTCAACTTTATTCAAAGTGCTACTGAAAGTTATTTTGAAAGAGGGAAACACGGTTTTATGCATATCAATAATGTTAAGTTTCCCCGCTTTATGTTGAAATATTTGAAGTTGCATTTGTTCTGACTTCCTATGATAGTGGCTTTTTTTTCAAAAATTCATTTTCTCATGCTACCCCATGCATAGGAAGTGGGTTAGACTCAAATGTGTTGCTTATTTGCTTCTTAATGCTCTCTTTCACTCCAGATATTTATCTCCTCTGTGAGCATCTTTGGAAGTTTCAAGCCTAACTTAAAGACATTAAAGAAAAGTACTTGTTCGGAGATAACCCAAGAGTGTTGTCGAGTCTTGGAAGTTATTACTTCAGTAATAACCGCTCCTTATCCTTTTTTTCAACACCCGGATTTTTAATCCTAGATGCCTGTTATGCCATACATCGCAATCCCAGGATTACCATTTTTGCGAGACATAACAAATTTGGATATCATAGTACATCATCCATTACAAACCATACATAAGGTCATACACAAATAAGGATCTCATGATCTAGTTCTTAATAAAACTCAATCAGCGGAATAACATAAAGATAACGATAGCGTGGGCGAAGCTCCATCTTCGGGGTCACAGGCAATGCTGACGATGGGAGATGATCCTAGTTGTCGTAACCTTCCTGCAGTCCGTCATCCTGATACTCCTCTTCATAGTCTAGCCACGGAAATAGCCAGGGACAAAGCCATGAGTACTCTTTAAGTACTCGCAAACTAATACTAACAAGCGAAGGGGATTTTTGTAGTAAGATACTAAGCTCTAGGGTTGTTTTGCAAAAATCTAGATTTACCTCTACTAAGTTCAAAAGCAAAGAAGGCTAGTTGAAAGTTTTATAACACCTAAGTGGGAACTTGAATTTCATATCACAACTCTGTTGTGGTAAAGTCAAAGTCATAAACCATTTCATAAGTCATTTTGAAAACATCTGACGATAGAACAGTATGGCCACTCCAACTGTCCATAACCGCGGACGCGGCTATTCGAATAGTTTGACACTCTGCAGAGATTGTACACTTTCACCACAACATTCGATACATCTGTCAGGAACAATCCTGAATTCACCATACTCAGTATGCAGATAATCAATCCTAACCTTTCAATTACATGCCCTAGTATAGGCACCTCTCCTGTGAGTTTGGCCTCCCAACCATGACCAACTATCATCTTGGGAACTACACAGGTGGGCAATCTTCACAAGGTAGCCTCAGCTTAGACCTTGGCCGCAAGGAACCCATACTAAGGTATATAAATTTCCAGTCAAGCCTACCCAAATTTCGGATATTGTGGTTGTACGGTAAAATTGGAATAGTATCGCGTCCAGACAACCATCAGTTTTATAAAGGGGTAAGACTCATGCCTCAACATTTTCATCATCAAAAATCATCTGGTGTTCAAGAACACGTGTCAAAACATTTCAGTAGAATGACTCATCATTCTAAGGTTTTCATAACCATTTTCACCAAGTATTCCCATCTATTTTGATCATGTTTTATGCTTAGCACTAGCATCTACAAGTGGGGTTAAATACTAATGAGGGGTGGTAAACAAGTGGGGATTAGCTAAGTTCAATCTCATGCGTTAGGATGACATCAATATTATCTAACTTAGGCCAAATTTTATGCTCTTTATGCTACCTTCAGTTATCTTTCTAGAATCTACAAGTCACTAAGTAAACTCTAAGAGAAAGCTTTGATAAAGAAGATAAAGTATTTAGCTTGCAAGTAAAACTAGGATTGGGTATCAAGTGGTGTGATCTTGCTAAGTTGCAAGTGTTAGCTTGGTCAGCTAATAGCTTGCTAAATCAACTAATAGTATTAGGCTTGCATAAGTAGGTATCTTGCAAGTGTTAGCTTGCCTTGTGCAGAGTAGTGGTTGAAGTTCTCCTCGGCTTCTTCCTCATAGTATTCTCCTTCCTCCTCATATCCTTGGTCGGTACTAGCGTCTATAAATAAATACGAGGTACACAATCACCAAATAATACTTAACTATTTCTAATCATCACATAGAGGTTCACACTAGGTCATACATTATCACTAACATTACAAGGATTAAAACACTTGTCCCATTTATTTTATTTTGAGAAAAGTAATTTCTACTCATTAAAAACTACTTAAGATTTAATATTCTCCAACTCAAACATGGGATCATGTTGACACATGTCATCATCACATATTTCAGTACATGGGAATGTGATTTAAAGTGGTGTCACAATTAATAAGGTTTAACCTTTTTATTTTATTTAATTAAAGTGACTAGAAATGCCTATGTGGCATTCTTTTATTACTTGATCATTATTTCTGTAAGTAAACCTATATATTTTTATATATTCTACAAGGTATGGTCAAATGTGATTTTTGAGAGTTGGAATCAACTCAAAAGCTTTTATGGTTGAATTTTGAAAATGTTTGAATGCGGAAAAGCTTCTGCCTTGTTATTTTTACTCTGGGTGATCTACAATTCTAAATGGTTTGAATCCATCGGGCTTGGATTAAGCATTCCAGTACCTCTCTAACAAAATTGGTTTCATTCATTTTGGTTTAGTGAATCGATCTAGGTTGATTTTTGAATCTAGGTACAGAACTGTGTTTGAAATTTAAATGAATAAAAGTAAATTTGAATTGTTGGGTCACACGGGACGTTTAACTGGGCCGGCCCACTATGCACAGCGCACGTGCGGGCTGGTTAAGTGGCTGTCCCCATGCGTCAGTGAGACAGTGAGGGGCGAAGAGGTACAGGGTGATCTAGGCCGCACGATCTAATTCTAATCGAACGACTCTGTTTCATCGTCCACGTCAGGCAGCACGACGAGACAGAACCCTAGCACGGCCGGTGGGGGTTGTGGGAGGCTCACTGGGGCTCAGGCGATGGTCGGGGATGGGGCGAACGACGAAGTCGACGACAACGATTCTCCTGGTACCGGCAGCTTCTCCTGGGGAGGCTCTAATTGATGGTGCTTCTCCTCCTCTGCAGCGGAAAACTCCGGTGAAATTCCGGCCACCTGGTGCTCACCTTGCTCTGGGAGTGCGTGGGTGTGATCAGTGAGAGGTGGGGAGTGAACTGGTGTGAAGAAAACGAGCGGGGGAGGTCTCCTTTTATAGTGGCTGAAGGGGACCGACGGGCGCGGGCTGAGCTCGTCGTGGTCGACGACACAGAGGGCTAATGGCATGGGCGACGGTAGGGGGCGGTGCTGTGCTCCCTGGCGAATCTCAATGGCGTGGTGGCGAGGCATGGGGCGGTGCTGATCAGTCGAAATGCGTCTATGCTCTGGGAAGGTCCGATGACAAATTTAATGGCGCACGGGTGCTCCTGGTCGCGCATCGGCGAACTAGGTTTGTCTGGCGGGGAGCTAGAGTGTTGGCGATCACACACGCAAGCGACGAGGACGGCGCACGGTCTATGGGTGCTGGTCGAGCATGGCGAACTGGGCGAGTGCTTGGCGGGTGGTCCAGTGGCTGGCTGCGCTCGGGGCTAGGACATGGAGTGGCGATGGACGGTGCTGCGTGTTCTAGACAAGGTTGGCGGGACTAGTTCTTCCTCTAGCTCGATGGCGACATTGGGGTTGAGAAATGGGCTCGGCGTGGTCACCATTAATGTCTATTCCAAGCTCATAGTGGTGCTAAGGCTTGGTAATTGGGCTAGATCATCTACTGAGAGTGTAGTGAGAGCTAGAGAGGGAACAAGGTTGGCCAAATTCACTGCTCACTATAGTGTTTGTTGTTTGTTTGTTTGCTGCAAACAAGGTGTTTGATGAAATGGCCGAAAGAGATTCAAATTTGAATTTTTGATTCAAACTTGGTGGGTTTGCTAGGAACATACTAGGGAGTATCTGGTTAGTTGGATTAGTCAAGGGGCACTGCTTTGGTTGGGTTTTGAAAATGTGTGATCTTCACATATGATAAAGATTCAATTTTTACTTGTGATTTGAATGAGGTTGCCAAATGTTTCTGCAAGTTTGAAATGTGGGATTTGCTTCACTTTTACTTGGTCTAGCAAGGGGTGAAAATAATTGGAAAATTTTCTCTTTGAAATCTTGGACTAGAAACACTCAAAGTGACCTAGTGAGCAAGATTGGCAAAAATGACCATTTGCCTTTATTGATTTGTTTTTGATTTCTCTTTATTTGTTTCTACTTGGAAATGTTTTATATGATGTTATTTTCATCTTTAAACCATTTCTTGCTATTTAGGTTAATCACACAAGATCATTCATGCATTTATCAAATCATCACATACACACATGCATTCATATGATTTAAATTATTCAAAGTTTTTGTTAACCCTAATTTTAGTGATTAGAGTTTGATGATCATTGTTTCATATTTTTGGGATGTTACAAACCTTCCCTCCTTAAACAAAATCTTGTCCCGAGATTTGAAAAAGAAGAAAAAGATTACCTAGGATTTAAAGAGATCGGGAAACTCCGTCCTGATGTGATCTTCTCGCTCCCAGGTATCTTCTTTGATGAGGACATCCCTATACTTACACCTACCCAGTTATTACTGATGATGTTCCAGGTGCTACTAACAAGGATAAGTCCAATGAGATTAGAATTTGGACCAATTACAAGAGCTCGTGCTAAGCTACTAGAACAACAGGTGAATTTGTTTCTTAATGAGCCTGATGTTTTACTTAATGAGAATTTTATACTGCCTAAGTCTTTGTGTTATTGTATGATCAGGTACATTGGAGAAGAAGGTATAGCACGGAGCAAGGAGGTGAAGCATATGGAGCAAGGTGTGTTGATCAATGAAGCAAGCGTGAGGGAGGAGAGGGAGGAAGCGCAAGGAGCTACAAAGGAAGGGATCAACACCTGGCAGAGTCCCTGCCGCGGCACCGAAGGTGGCTAAAATCCTGCCACGATAGAGAGTCCTGCCGCGACATGTTTTAGGCCCAATATGCTGCCACGGTAGGAAACATGCCTATGCGCCTAGAGAGCTGTCCCTCTTGGGTCGGCATGTATCTTAGTTGTAGTCGTTTGCGTCTTGGACTCTTAGCCTAGCCGCCCCTCTCTCTTATATAGATAGGGGTACCGTTTCTTTCGAGTCAGACCACGTTAAAATATTTTGGAGTTGATTCTTTTTAGAACCTCTAAAATTACCCTATGATCGAGTTATCTACTGCAATTGAGTGTGATCTGTTGTTCCATTGGGAATTAGTTGATTGTAAACTACCGTTCGTGGTCGACGGCTGCATGCGCAAGAGCGTGGTGTTGTGAATATCCCACAGGGTTCAAGAGCTGTTGCATTGGCATCAGGGTTCGAGCGGGAGAGTTCATAGCTACATGCTAGTTATCTATCATCCACCATCATCATCGACAAGTGCTTGCTGAGAAGATCGGGCCACCCCATATCATCTTGGTATCAGATTTCCTCGTTTACTCGGTGAGCATCCACAAATCCATCCATAGATTAGTTTATTTTTTATCCTATACAGAAAAAGCATCACAAAAAGATTTTCCATAGACTAGATTGCATTGCTTTCGAGTTTTAGTTGCTGCTCGTGTTCTTCTGTTAGATCCAATCTAGACTTCTTCTAATAGTTAGTTTCTGTTTCTAGTCGTTTTTCCCATCCTTTTCCGCCGCCATCACCTCAGATCCGATCCAAGCAAAGAGTCCTCTTAGATTACTTTTGCCAATTCGGATTCTTCAAAAAAAAATTGAGACCTAGTCTGCCACGGCAGAGCAAAGGCCTCTTTTTCTGCCGCGGCAGGACTGCCAGATTTCTGCCACGACACGTTTTTGCCCTACTTTTTTGTTTCGCGACAACTTGACATATAAACTTTTGATCATTGTTTTCTTGCAACCTTTAGCCACAACCAGTCATACATAGGTGTTAGGAACTTGCCCAGTGAGACTAGTTTCCGCTCCTCCAGGCTGCTCATAGATTGTGGTGCTGTGTTTGAGAATTGGCCGTGATCAAAGTGCCCTTCATAGTACAAAAAAAATAGAGCAAAAGACAAAGCAAAAATAAAAAGGATTATATCAAAAGAAAAAGAGCAAAGGAGAAGTGCATTGTGCAAGGGGCCTACTGTTTCTTTGTGAACCTGTAGATTGAGCAATCTTGTTCCATTGACATTGAGCCTTGCTAGTGTCTCTCCCGCGTAGTGCAACACCTTTCATAGTTGCATTGCCACATTTATCTCCACGTGTGTGTTTCTTGGGTGTTTGTACGATCAGCACTAGGACTTGTTTGCCGTGTAGTTAGGATTCCATACCTACAGCTCCACCATACATAACCTCTGTGCCCTGTGATCATTCTATATACCCTTGATATTCACTTCATCACATCAGTGCATCAGTCTTGATCTCGTTTTGGTTACGCATCTCTATTCACTTTGGAACGGTAAGATCTACTTTCTTGTCAGTGTGAGTGAATTGAGTGTTCCACCAAACATATTTTATTTATTGCACTAATCTACTAATCATCTCTACTAGTGCTTCTTATGTTGTAGCACATAAAAATAAGGATGATGAGTGTGTCAATTGGCCGGAATATGAAGCATTGAGATCCCATTTGACACTAGTGTTTAACAACACAACATATGCCATTGACAAGAGTCTTCAGGACGTGCAAGTGACTTTGGAAGCAAACGTTCGGGACGTGGCTACTATAAAGACACAAGTGACAGACCTCAACACAAACGTGACAGCTTTGCAGCGTTTCGTAGAGGCCTTGACACTTGGTATTGAGCAACGACAACATCAACCAATGCATGAGGAGCTCGAGGATGAAGCTGATGGTAGTGTTGCTGGTGCTGCGCCACTAGGCAGGGGACGCCCTAATGATCCTGCACCTGCACCATTACATGGCCGTGGTTTTCCCCCTATAGGTCATGCTCAGCATGTACCTATACAGCCGGTTGATGATGGTTTGGGCAAACCTAAGTTTCAATTCCCAAGTTTGATGGTTCCATTGATCCGGAAGATTATTTGACATGGGAGTTGAAGATAGAGAAGCTCTAGCGCTTGTATGAGTATACTGAAGAAAAGAAGGTCAAGCTTGCAGTGTCAGAATTTGATGGTTATGCTTTGCGTTGGTGGGATGCTCTTGTTCAGCATAGAAGGGATGACAATGACCTTCCGATGATGACTTGGCGAGAGATGAAGCGTATCATGAAGGAACATTTTGTACCCACCAATTACTTTCTCTCTATTTTTTACAAGTTGACACAATTGAAGCAAGGGAACTTGACAGTTGATGAGTACTACATGGAGATGGAGATGCTTATGCAACATGCTCGAATCCGAGAATCACTTGAGATGACCATGCAACAATTTCTCAACAATTTGAGGTTACCCATAAAGAGCATAGTGCGTCATCACAAGTATGAGAACATGAACGAACTGTTGCATCATGCTAGAGAGGCCGAGTCACAGCTCGTGGAGGAAGCTAAAGCACGCCGCTTTCCAGCCGCTAGCTGGTTCCCTAGGGCCACGCCATCTCCTATGGCGCCTCCTGCAATGACCAGCTACCCTACTACATCAGCGACCATGCCTGTTCCCTCGCCCTCTTTTGGTTCTAATGCTAAGAAACCAGCTGCTCCTGTTGCTAGTTCGGGTTCGAATATGTCAACTGCACGTACTCGTGACGTGGAGTGTCACACTTGCAGAGGTCGAGGTCACTACCAGAGAGATTGTCCAAACCGCAAGGTGATGTTTGTCAATAATCAAGGAGAATATGAGAGTGGAGATGATGTTGATCCTGATAATCATGGTGCTGATTATGAAGAAGAAGGTCTGGATGCCTTTCCGGTGCATGCGCCTACTATAGTGGTATCTCCATGCATTCTTAGTGTGCAGCCCGTTGTTGACTATCAGCACTGCAATTTGTTTCAAACAAAAGCTCTTGTTGGCCCTAACAAAGCTTGCAAAGTAATTATTGATGGAGGTAGCTGCAGGAATCTTGCAAGCAAAGAGTTATGTGCCAAGCTAAATCTATCGTATTTACCTCATCCCAGGCCATACTACATACAATGGTTAAGTGACAGTGGTGAGATGAAGGTAAACCATATGGTGAGTGTGAATTTTGAAATAGGGCCATACAAAGATTCTATTGATTTTGATGTGGTTCCTATGACTGTTTTCCATTTGTTATTATGTCGGCCTTGGTTATATGATCGCCATGTACAACACAATGGCCGTGCCAATACTTATCACTTAGAGTTTCAAGGCAAGAAGATTAACCTGCAACCAATGTCACCACAACAGATTGTCAATGAGTCTAGACAGAAAATAGAGGTGAATTTGCAAGATGCATCTGTTGGAGGCCGTGAGCGTGTTGCAGCTATACATGATGTCATAGAGCCTACACAGAGTGATATAAAGAAAAGAGAGAGAGTGCCGAACCTATTAATGCTAGCCACCAAGGAAGATATGAGAGAGTTTCGAGAGGATCCTAGTGCCATGCCACTTGTACTCATGTACAAAGGCGAGGTTTTAGTTTCTAACGACATGACCCCTATTTCTCTTGGTGTCTCTACTGTTTTGCAGGACTTTGGTGATGTGTTTCTAGAGGAGGTGCCCGATGGACTTCCTCCCATGCGTGGCATAGAACATCAGATTGATCCTATTCCAGGCGCCACATTACCCAATCGTGCTCCTTACAAAACCAACCCCGAAGAAACTAAGGAGATACAGAAACAAGTACAAGCACTACTCGACAAAGGGTACATTCGTGTTTCTCTTAGTCCTTGTGCTGTTCCTGTTATTTTAGTTCCTAAGAAAGATGGTATATGGCGCATGTGTGTAGATTGTAGAGCTATTAATAACATCACTATTCGATATCGTCATCCTATTCCACGCTTAGAAGATATGCTTGATGAATTGAGTGGTGATTCTATTTTCTCTAAGATTGATTTGCGTAGTGGTTATCATCAAATTAGGATGAAAGAAGGGGGTGAGTGGAAAACTGCTTTCAAAACTAAATTTGGCTTATATGAATGGCTAGTCATGCTTTTTGGGCTTACTAATTGTAACATCCCTAAAATCATGTTTTAAAACTCATGCATATCATCCATGCATCCATGATCATTTAGGGTTCTTTTTCAAAACTATTTCAAAAACATGAGCATATGTTGCTCATTATTTTATGTAAGCATGCTATAGCCTTATTGCTACCTTCTAATGAGAAAGGTAATTATTTTGTTCAGTAATGTTTTGAGTTCAAAATTAAGTATTTTCCAAAGCTTGGTCATAGTTTTCAAAACAAAGTATGAATATAAAACCAATTTTATGCCTATTATTTATATCTCATTAAGGCTTGGTTTTATTTATTTTTCAAATGATCAAAGTGTGTTTGAGTAAACAGAAGTGTTTGACACACATTTGAGTACAAAGTTCACTGTGTAAAAATCTAGAGAAGATTTGAAACCAAACTTATTTGAATTAGAGTTGAAAATCATTTCTAGAAAATCAAACAGAAAAAGAAAAGTGAAAGGTGGGAAAAAAATAAAGCAAACAGCCAATCTGGCCCAACCCAGCCCATTTCGACCCATCTAGCCCAACTATCCCCTCCCGCGAAACGTTTTCTTTTACTCGCAACCACACCCACAGAGTTACTAACGCAGGGACCCCACCTCCTCTCTTTTTATCTCGCTGACAACATTGGCCCACGAGATTGTCATCATCTCCACCTAGCGACGAGTTCCTCCCCAAATCACTCCGGGCGTTTCCTGTTTAATTCCGCGGCTTCAATTCCGTTGAGTTCTCGAGTAATTCACGCCCACGTCCTCGCCTACTTAAGCGCCATGCTCCCCTTCCCCTTTTCCCCCAAACCCCACCCCATCGGAGCCACCAGGCTGCTCGGATTTCTCCCTGGACGCCCTCTGCTCCGACGAGCTCGTCGTCGAATTCCGGTAAGCACCGCATTCCCCTCTACCTATGGATCAGACTAGCTGTTTCTGCATCCTCGTACGCACCTACTGACACCCTCCACTTGCTCGCGCATGCTCTGTAGCCTCGGCAACATCATCGACTGAGCTCTGCCACCGTCTGCTCAAACTCCGTCTTAGCATGGCCCAGAACATCGTCTCCGTCGCCAACCGAGGACAACCGACGCCGTCTCGATCTCCGACGAGCAATCGACATCGACCCCGAGTGCCCCTTCATCAACCGAGGCATCGTTGAGCATCAGCACGTCGCGACGATCTCGGTGAGCCTTGCCACTACCCTTTTTGCTTCCTGTATCGCCGGCTCCGCCGCTGACTGAGCACGCCGCCGCCGCTAGCGCCGCCAGTTTAGAGTTAGCTGCTTAGGGCCGTTGGATCTTGATCCACTGGACGCGATAGATTCAATCACCGAAGAGGTACGGTTAGATCTGAGCCATTGGAGTTTAGTTAGATCTGACGGTTCGCAAGCGTGATCCAGCGCGAAGCGGTACCAACCAACCAGAGTCTGCCGCGTGGCATGAGTTTCGTTTTAAAAATTTGAATTAGACCAATTAGATGGTTAAACTTGTTTAATTCATAACTTTTGATTCCCACGTCCAAATTTGACAAAGTTTATATCAATGGAATCAGGAGAACATTTATGCAATGTGTTTAATATTTTGCCTCTATTAAAATGGTTGTTTTTGCAGAAACATTTGTAGGCATAATTTGAGTATAGTAATTATTTGGAAAATGTTTTGCTATCCAAATAAAGTTTAGTTGGCTTGTTTTGTACTTGTTTATGATTCAGTACTATGCACTTGTCTTGTTTGGTGTAGAAAATCATCACATGGCATACTGCATACATTCATGTATTTTTGCTTGTATAAATTGTATATGTGATTTTGTGCCATTATTTTATGTCTAGATTTTGGTGCAAATAGTGATTATGATTGTTGCTAATCCCCAAACTACCAAGGCAAGTGGTGCTTCATGATTTATTCCTATGTTTTTCAACTATGCATTAGAAATATTTTGCTAGTCTTGCATGGATATTTTTGATCTATATGCTATACTTGGGAAATCCTAGTAGTTGTAGAATTGCTAGAAATATTTCTAAGTCTTATCAATGCCATGCTTAGCCTAGCTAGTAGCAACCAAGGGTTGTTATATATTCATGATATGAGAAAAATATTTCTAAGTCTTTGGACTTGTGTTTTGTTTAATAAAACAACTAAGTGAATGAAACACCTGGGTGGAATGGAAGGAATGGTTTTTTGTTGAGTGGTTACACAAGGCCCATTTATATGGTTTACCTTGTGTATCTCACTTGTGGAAAGCCACCTAGGAACAAAGGGATTTGAGATGCCATATGTGTGGCATCCCGCAAAACCACTACTAGAAAATCGCGTTGTTTTTATGCATTGCATCATCATGACCGCATGCTCATGTCATCATGCCACATTGCATTTGAGCATCGTCATCATCTTGCATTTGCTTGCACAAAACTATTTGCGGAAAAACCTGTTTGTGTTTTCTAAACGCCCCGTCTTTGTTCAAACGCAAAACCCGGGACACCGGATTATTTTGTTTTGTTTGCTATCGGTTTGCAAAAGTCCTGTTGAAACAAATAAAATATTTAATTATTTTTAGTGGGGCAGTTGAACGGACCGATTCGACCCGAACGACCACCCCCAGAATAAAATCGGTCCAGCTTAGACCCCACCCCAAGTCTTTTCTTACCCCAGTCCTATCTACCCACCCTGCCTCCACATCACCCCAACCAGTAGCCGGTCGCCACCTCATCACCTCCCTTCCCCTAGCCTATCCTTGGCTGCCACCTCATCCTCACCCCTCTCCCTCTCTCACACAGCCACTCCCTCACCCTCTCTCTCTGCACCCGGACTCCACCCGCCCCTGGGTCCCACCTCGCAGCCCCACCCACCCCCTGTTCCTCTTCCCCACCGCGTCCTCTTCCCCCGACCCGCGCGTCCTCTCTCCTTCCCCGGACCGCGCCGCCTCTCCTCCTCCCTCCGGCCACCGCTCTCCTCTCCTCCTCCCTCCGGCCACCAACCACCTCCCCCTCCGTGCGCCCTCCTCCGGCCCCGCCTCCTCCGCGCCAAGCTCCGCCTCCGGCCTCCCCCGGCGCCGACCCCCGCCTCCAACCAAGCCGCCAGGCGTCCGCGTCCGCCTCTGCCGACCCCCGCATCCCCGACCCGCGGCCCCGAGCGCCTCCGCCGCCGGTGACCCCTCCATCCTCTGCTCCTCCGCCCTGGCCGCGCGTCCCCGTCGGCCCCGCTCAACCATCTCCGGCCGCCAACCGCCGTGCGTCGCCGGCCTCGCCTCGCCTCGCCTCCGGCCTCCCTTCCCCGCCTCGCCGGCCCCGCATCTCCGTCGCCGTCGCCAGGAACCCCGACGCCCCGCCTCCAGCCCGCCGCACCGCCTCTGTCCGCCTCCCCGGTGCAGCAGCGCGCCCGCGGCCGCTCCTCTTCCCCTGGCCGCCGTCGACCTCCGGCAGCAGTCCCCGCGGCCGCGCGCCGCCAAGGTGGCCCTCACCGGCGTCGAGTCTGTCTCGGACGCCTCGCGTGTGTGTGCTCCTGTGTTTGTGTTGGGAGATGATAGGGGCAGACCAAGTACAAGATGATCTGAGGCTGAAATGAAGACGATGATTCCAATTGTGGGAAGCTAGCGTGGCAATTTTGATGCTATGTGAAAAACCACAACCTCGACGACAAGTTCTCCATCGCGGACAATCGAAACAAGATCGGCCACGTGGAACCCTCGGACCCGAAGACCACGGCGACGACAAGATCGACACCGACCAGAGCGGGTCCGATGCGCCCCGACACCGAACCAAGTCCTCCTTCCCGGACGCTGTTCCGCCGAGACCGCTTCCGTCGAACCCTGAGACTGACCCCGAACCCGGAACCCCAAGCTCGCCGAACCCTAATGTGTGAACCCCTTCCCGAAACCCTATTTTATAATATAATACAACTTGTCGCATATTAAATGTTCATGCATGCATATTGTCGTGCGGTTTGGGGGCCTTATGCCGATTCACCTCATAATTAAATATGGGGCCCATATGCGGACAAATCTATTCTCATATTGGCCTCATTTAAATTTGTGTAGCGAACCGGTAACTTATCTCGCCCTGTTAATTCAACATTTAATTTGCGGGGTAGATAAACAAATAGAACCATATATTTAATTGTCGGGACCCCCGGTTCCGCTTAATATGACCTAATTGCATCTCATCTTTGCCATGGCATACATCATACATGCATCATGCCCGATCTTCTGCCGTTGTATTAAATATTGCATCTGATGTTTGTTCTAGCGTTTTGCTTCTTCGCGGATAAGGCCGTTGAGTTGATGCGAGTGTCGACCCGATCTTCGGTTGAACCTTCGACAATGTTTTCAGGCGAGCATCTCCCCCTTTCTACCTATCTTACTTTTATAGTATTTATTCCCTCCTGTTGATCTATTGCTATCTGTGTTGCGATGCTCTAGTTTCCGTACCCGTGATATCCCTTGCAGCCATATATTGCCTTGGACACATCCTATTACCTGTTGTTTGGTAGATAGTTGGACTTGCGTGTCGTAGTCGCTCGCTCAAGTGCTGTTGCGTGTCGTCAAGTACCACAGTTGTTGGAGTATTGCCGCAAGTTAATTGTTGGAGATGATCATGGCTTTAATTACTGTTCACTTTAATTACTGTTTAACAACTAAAATTGAAGTAGGTAAGCAGATGCACCGGTGGGTGATAGATAATATCTGGTTTTCGACCGCCCACTTGTGTCCCGTAGGACCCCGAGTTCTTGACACCTGTTCCGAGATCGAGCGCGCTAACCACAGGTGGGGAGATATGGGCCCCCCATTGATTAGTACCTGATTTCAAAGTATTGTACTGGGGGCCACAACTAGTTTGAGGTTTTATTTACTATCCTGTACCTATGCCATGCTTTACTGCTTTATTTAAATTGTGCGATGGATAGCACACTGTACTGTTTAGGATCGGGACACGTTTTCGCGGTGTCGACAGTCCCAGTTTTGGGATTTGCTATCGTTCACAGCCGTCTACCCAAACCCTAAGTCCGTCTCGGAGACCGGCCGACTTCGTTGCGGGTGTACTTAGTGGGGTGGCCCCCCGTGCTTGCTTTGGGTCTGGAAACGTCGTGACTTAGGCCCCGCCGACATACCGATGGGTGTATGTTAACTGATCTGGCAAAAAGGGTCGAAGTGCTTGTGGATACTTTGGTGCACCCCTGCAGGGTTTAATCTTTTCGAGAAGCCGTGTCCGCGGTTATGGACGACTTGGAGCACAGTGCTTGATCATAGACAACTATAACTAAAGTTTACTGTTATAAATTGACTTGAATCCGATATGACTAGTAATCAGCTTCACTACAACGGAATGGCTAAGTAAAAGTACCAACAACTGCTGGGTTTTGGGGTTATCTCATGCTAATTGTATCTGACTAGTAAGTGATGCCACTATAACGGTATGGTTAACTAAAAGTGCCCACTGCTTACTTTATCAGGATGATTATCTAAACCTGACTAGTAATTGCTGCAACGATAACTGAATAAATAAAACTACCAACTGTGTGAGTTCCTCGGTCGACTTCCTCGTTTGGTCTCGAGGGGGAATACCAGGATGGGATTGTTTGGTGTTAGAATCAGGTTGGTTCCGAATAGGTCTTTCTTACCCCTCTCTGATAGTCGCCAGTTGTATCGAGTCTCTATAGGTTGTTTAGAGCATGTTGCCGCTGCCGCTTCAGTCCACCATACCTATGTAGGCGAGGACCGCCGAATTCTAGTCTCACCGTGTACTGGCCTCAGTACTGACCGCTCCTCTTTTTCCTTTGCCCTTTGTCGGCACCCCTTTTGTTTAAGCAGGTTTTGAGATCGACGTCGTTAGCAGGGTTACCCTTCCGGCTTGGCCTGGGCAGGGTTATGGACGCCATTGGTTATTCTTCAGGGCTCTTAGCCCCATTTGCATCTTGTCCGTAGCTGGACGCTCTATCATTTTCAAGGTGAATTGGATCTTTGTATATTAAATCTGTATTCTTGACTCATGGAGTCGCTGTTATATAGATCTGTTCTGTGGGTCCCATCGAGGACTGTTGTGTAATGTTATTACTTCGTTTTCCACCCGCACGAAAGTGCCTGGTGGGCACCTTTGAATCGTTTCTATGCGGGTTTGGCGGGTTTCGCTAAAACTTGCATAGGGCCGATTCTGAGGGTGTTACAGAGTGGTATCAGAGCTCAGCAGTTGCGATACCCCACAAGTCCAGCCTGTAGGATAACCTAGCTAACGGCCGAAGTAGAGTGTCAAACTATTTTGCAAAACCGGTTGGATAGTTCTGGTTAGGTCTGCTTTTACTCCTTACCCCTCTGCTATTCTCCTCTTATCTATACGCGTTTTAAATCCGCTCTCTTCTCTTTCTTCGAGTCCAGGAATTCTCGTGGTTGGGTTTCCGTCGTACCTTCAGGGTTTCGCTTCCCCCTCTGATAACGGTGTTCTACCATCCGATGTTCATGCTGCCTGAGGAGTTCGTCTACTGTGGTACCATTCTTTGTTCCTTGTTTGCGCCTTCCGGTGTTTTCCGACGCGACGACATCATCTACGCCAGATCCGATGCAGAGTCTGCATCACTCCTTTGTTTCCGAACCTCGCTTGTCGAGATCTTCAGTCTGAATCCTGAGGGTTGGTTGCATAATCTATCTGTTTGTGTACAGAGTAATGCTTCGAGTGCGGGATGGAGTCGCGACCATACCACTACTCTTATCATTTGCTTTGTATATTGAATGGTGGATCGATGCAATTCTTACTCCTTCCATGAAAGTTAGAGGTGGCCTTACCTTTAACTTCGTCCGTTGTTTATCCGGAGTGTTCTCTTGACGAACGGGATCAACGACATCTTGTTGGTGGTGTCGCCGATTTCAAGACGAAGAAAGCATCCTTGTTAGTGGTGTCGCGAGGATCTACACGAAGCGAGAAGATTCAGATCGCCGCCTTCTTTCCGGTACCATGAGGCGGATCTCGAGGGCGAGATCCATTGTTAGTGGTGTCGAATTGTGGCATCCCGCAAAACCACTACTAGAAAATCGCGTTGTTTTTATGCATTGCATCATCATGACCGCATGCTCATGTCATCATGCCACATTGCATTTGAGCATCGTCATCATCTTGCATTTGCTTGCACAAAACTATTTGCGGAAAAACCTGTTTGTGTTTTCTAAACGCCCCGTCTTTGTTCAAACGCAAAACCCGGGACACCGGATTATTTTGTTTTGTTTGCTATCGGTTTGCAAAAGTCCGGTTGAAACAAATAAAATATTTAATTATTTTTAGTGGGGCAGTCGAACGGACCGATTCGACCCGAACGACCACCCCCAGAATAAAATCGGTCCAGCTTAGACCCCACCCCAAGTCTTTTCTTACCCCAGTCCTATCTACCCACCCTGCCTCCACATCACCCCAACCAGTAGCCGGTCGCCACCTCATCACCTCCCTTCCCCTAGCCTATCCTTGGCTGCCACCTCATCCTCACCCCTCTCCCTCTCTCACACAGTCAATCCCTCACCCTCTCTCTCTGCACCCGGACTCCACCCGCCCCTGGGTCCCACCTCGCAGCCCCACCCACCCCCTGTTCCTCTTCCCCACCGCGTCCTCTTCCCCCGACCCCGCGCGTCCTCTCTCCTTCCCCGGACCGCGCCGCCTCTCCTCCTCCCTCCGGCCACCGCTCTCCTCTCCTCCTCCCTCCGGCCACCAACCACCTCCCCCTCCGTGCGCCCTCCTCCGGCCCCGCCTCCTCCGCGCCAAGCTCCGCCTCCGGCCTCCCCCGGCACCGACCCCCGCCTCCAACCAAGCCGCCAGGCGTCCGCGTCCGCCTCTGCCGACCCCCGCATCCCCGACCCGCGGCCCCGAGCGCCTCCGCCGCCGGCGACCCCTCCATCCTCTGCTCCTCCGCCCTGGCCGCGCGTCCCCGTCGGCCCCGCTCAACCATCTCCGGCCGCCAACCGCCGTGCGTCGCCGGCCTCGCCTCGCCTCGCCTCCGGCCTCCCTTCCCCGCCTCGCCGGCCCCGCATCTCCGTCGCCGTCGCCAGGAACCCCGACGCCCCGCCTCCAGCCCGCCGCACCGCCTCTGTCCGCCTCCCCGGTGTAGCAGCGCGCCCGCGGCCGCTCCTCTTCCCCTGGCCGCCGTCGACCTCCGGCAGCAGTCCCCGCGGCCGCGCGCCGCCAAGGTGGCCCTCACCGGCGTCGAGTCTGTCTCGGACGCCTCGCGTGTGTGTGCTCCTGTGTTTGTGTTGGGAGATGATAGGGGCAGACCAAGTACAAGATGATCTGAGGCTGAAATGAAGACGATGATTCCAATTGTGGGAAGCTAGCGTGGCAATTTTGATGCTATGTGAAAAACCGCAACCTCGACGACAAGTTCTCCATCACGGACAATCGAAACAAGATCGGCCACGTGGAACCCTCGAACCCGAAGACCACGGCGACGACAAGATCGACACCGACCAGAGCGGGTCCGATGCGCCCCGACACCGAACCAAGTCCTCCTTCCCGGACGCTGTTCCGCCGAGACCGCTTCCGTCGAACCCTGAGACCGACCCCGATCCCCGGAACCCCAAGCTCGCCGAACCCTAATGTGTGAACCCCTTCCCGAAACCCTATTTTATAATATAATACAACTTGTCGCATATTAAATGTTCATGCATGCATATTGTCGTGTGGTTTGGGGGCCTTATGCCGATTCACCTCATAATTAAATATGGGGCCCATATGCGGACAAATCTATTCTCATATTGACCTCATTTAAATTTGTGTAGCGAACCGGTAACTTATCTCGCCCTGTTAATTCAACATTTAATTTGCGGGGTAGATAAACAAATAGAACCATATATTTAATTGTCGGGACCCCCGGTTCCGCTTAATATGACCTAATTGCATCTCATCTTTGCCATGGCATACATCATACATGCATCATGCCCGATCTTCTGCCGTTGTATTAAATATTGCATCCGATGTTTGTTCTAGCGTTTTGCTTCTTCGCGGATAAGGCTGTTGAGTTGATGTGAGTGTCGACCCGATCTTTGGTTGAACCTTCGACAATGTTTTCAGGCGAGCATCTCCCCCTTTCTACCTATCTTACTTTTATAGTATTTATTCCCTTCTGTTGATCTATTGCTATCTGTGTTGCGATGCTCTAGTTTCCGTACCCGTGATATCCCTTGCAGCCATATATTGCCTTGGACACATCCTATTACCTGTTGTTTGGTAGATAGTTGGACTTGCGTGTCGTAGTCGCTCGCTCAAGTGCTGTTGCGTGTCGTCAAGTACCACAGTTGTTGGAGTATTGCCGCAAGTTAATTGTTGGAGATGATCATGGCTTTAATTACTGTTCACTTTAATTACTGTTTAACAACTAAAATTGAAGTAGGTAAGCAGAGGCACCGGTGGGTGATAGATAATATCTGGTTTCCGACCGCCCACTTGTGTCCCGTAGGACCCCGAGTTCTTGACACCTGTTCCGAGATCGAGCGCGCTAACCACAGGTGGGGAGATATGGGCCCCCCATTGATTAGTACCTGATTTCAAAGTATTGTACTGGGGGCCACAACTAGTTTGAGGTTTTATTTACTATCCTGTACCTATGCCATGCTTTACTGCTTTATTTAAATTGTGCGATGGATAGCACACTGTACTGTTTAGGATCGGGACACGTTTTCGCGGTGTCGACAGTCCCAGTTTTGGGATTTGCTATCGTTCACAGCCGTCTACCCAAACCCTAAGTCCGTCTCGGAGACCGGCCGACTTCGTTGCGGGTGTACTTAGTGGGGTGGCCCCCCGTGCTTGCTTTGGGTCTGGAAACGTCGTGACTTAGGCCCCGCCGACATACCGATGGGTGTATGTTAACTGATCTGGCAAAAAGGGTCGAAGTGCTTGTGGATACTTTGGTGCACCCCTGCAGGGTTTAATCTTTTCGAGAAGCCGTGTCCGCGGTTATGGACGACTTGGAGCACAGTGCTTGATCATAGACAACTATAACTAAAGTTTACTGTTATAAATTGACTTGAATCCGATATGACTAGTAATCAGCTTCACTACAACGGAATGGCTAAGTAAAAGTACCAACAACTGCTGGGTTTTGGGGTTATCTCATGCTAATTGTATCTGACTAGTAAGTGATGCCACTATAACGGTATGGTTAACTAAAAGTGCCCACTGCTTACTTTATCAGGATGATTATCTAAACCTGACTAGTAATTGCTGCAACGATAACTGAATAAATAAAACTACCAACTGTGTGAGTTCCTCGGTCGACTTCCTCGTTTGGTCTCGAGGGGGAATACCAGGATGGGATTGTTTGGTGTTAGAATCAGGTTGGTTCCGAATAGGTCTTTCTTACCCCTCTCTGATAGTCGCCAGTTGTATCGAGTCTCTATAGGTTGTTTAGAGCATGTTGCCGCTGCCGCTTCAGTCCACCATACCTATGTAGGCGAGGACCGCCGAATTCTAGTCTCGCCGTGTACTGGCCTCAGTACTGACCGCTCCTCTTTTTCCTTTGTCCTTTGTCGGCACCCCTTTTGTTTAAGCAGGTTTTGAGATCGACATCGTTAGCAGGGTTACCCTTCCGGCTTGGCCTGGGCAGGGTTATGGACGCCATTGGTTATTCTTCAGGGCTCTTAGCCCCATTTGCATCTTGTCCGTAGCTGGATGCTCTATCGTTTTCAAGGTGAATTGGATCTTTGTATATTAAATCTGTATTCTTGACTCATGGAGTCGCTGTTATATAGATCTGTTCTGTGGGTCCCATCGAGGACTGTTGTGTAATGTTATTACTTCGTTTTCCACCCGCACGAAAGTGCCTGGTGGGCACCTTTGAATCGTTTCTATGCGGGTTTGGCGGGTTTCGCTAAAACTTGCATAGGGCCGATTCTGAGGGTGTTACAATATGTTAAGAAGCTTCTAGTGCAGCCACTTGGCAATATGGGCTCTGCCTGGATCATATAGGTTGCAATAACTTAGCCATTTGGACAGTTGGTGGTAGTGGGATGATAGGTTGGAGAGCGTCCATTTGGTCTAAGGGAAGGCTTCTGAAAGGTCCTGTCTTGGTGAAAATCAAGTCTTGTGGGGAAAGTGCACAACCTCTGCAGATGGAAGAATCTAAGTACTTAGCCATGTCCCTGGTATTGGACAATTTGAGATCAAGACATGGAAGCTATCAAGAATCTCCTCATCCCAATTTCTAAGTAAAAACTTGTGGTTGAACAAGGGTGAAGGTTCCCCAATTTCTATTGGTGGTTCCTTGGGAAAGTTTTTGTCAAAGAAAAACTTAGTGTTTTCAACTAATAGGTAAAAACCTATTTTGAGCAAAGCAAGCCTAAGCTACACTTAGCCAAAAATGCATATAGTATCTAGTTGCCAATATTACTCTAAGGTATCACTTGCCAATACTATTCCAATGTATTGACCCACTGTGGCTGTAACTTGTGATGTTGCAGGTTATTCTGATGGTGATTAGGGGTTATGAGTCTACACTCAACATGCTTGCCTGTGGCACATGAAGATGAAGACTTATTTATCTTATTAAATATTAAAACTCTTGTATTAGGCCTGTGGCCATGGAGTTGTAAAAGACTATGTTTGTCTCTGGAATGACTTGTAATAACGACCTTTGTTTCTGTGTACTTCATCTTAAACTGTGGATGCTAGCATTGATCCAGGGACTAGCATTGCAATCACAGGGATCCTTACCTTTACAAAGGAGGGATCTTACAGATGGTATCAGAGCACTGTGTTGCCTATAGGATTATGACCCTAGGATTGGAAACCACTAAGGAAAATTTTTAACAACTTCCACACTTGTCTTTTCTTCTCATAAACTTTTCTAATCTTCTTTCTCACCTCTATTTGTAGATGAACTCCATCAACAAAGCCGTGAAGAAGGGACCACTCATGACTATGACTTTGGAATGTGAGACAGAATTCCCCAAGGCTCTCAAGGACCTCATGGTTGCCATGGGAATACATGGTGCAGCTGTGTACAAAGGTTTTCCTGTGATGGATGAAGGAGTCGAATATTGGTGGGTGCAACTTCACTTGTATAAAAACAAGGAAGACAACCACAAGGAATCAGGATTTTGCATGGTCACCAACTCAGTGATGCACACTACATTCTTTGATTTCGCAAGGGATGCAGCTTGGAAGGCCATCAAAGAACTTGGTGATAGAATCAAGTGCAGAATGCTCAACACCCAGAATGACCTTAAGGAAGAAAAGAAGCATACCCAAGAGTTAGAGGCTACCAACCAAAGTTTAAGGGAGGACATCATAGACTTAGCAATGGAGTCATGTGATCTAGATAGACAGATTGCCTCTAGGGATGCCCTGTTAGCCAACTTGGCAAGTGAGATGGGATTGTAAACGTACTCCGTTAGTTGGACCACCACACTTATCATTTTATTTTCCAAATTTTGTTTAAAATAGTTGAACCTTGGTTGTTTGTAATGGATCCATGTATGCCATGACTTGGTGTGTTTTGATTTCCAAATATATGCATGTGATGCCTTGTATTGTGATTTATCTTAAATTGTGTTGATTCTAACTTTCTCTATCTTATTAAATAGATGCCTAATGTTACTATCAGCACGGCTGAAAGTTGAAGGGAACTCGTTTTGGCACTCGCATTATTGAGCTCACTAGTTTGCTCAATCTCCCACTTCCTACCATCATGATGCTTCCCCTCACCAAGTTTGAGAGGAAAGACCTTTGGGGCTTCAAGGTTAATCAGCCAGGACGCCAGACTGAACCTACCACGGAGGCAATCATCTTCAAGCTCATGCATGATGACAAGGAGAGAGGCCTAGAGGTAGTCATGCGGGATTTGCTTGGACGTTTACTAGGGAGACACTCTCGAGAGATTAGAGGTACTCACTTCCACGCCTTCGGTAGACGTGATGAGGATGGTGAGGCCATTGACTTCGAGGATGTTTCGAGAGAGACGGCAGAGCCAATTCGTCTATACCTCCAGGACTTAGAGGTTCTTCTTAGGCACCTAGATACTGATAGGACCAACGTCATGCTCAGCAATGATGAACTCCAGGTGCAGCTTCGTGAGAAGGACAAGATCTTCGTGGAGCAAGATGAGATAGTCAAAGAAATGGAGGCCAAGTTTGAGAGTCAGGATAGAAAGTTCAAGAGTCAAGAGAAGAGAGTCCAAGATAGGAACAAGAGGATTCGAGACATGACTGCAGAACTAGAGGCCAAGGACTTCGAGCTCGAGCATCAACAAGGTGTGATTGAGAGGCTTCGTGCACAGAAGAGGGCTCTCAAAGCCAAAGTAGAGACCTTGACCACCAATGTCGAGGAATACAAGACCGCTATGGAAAATGCAGGTCTTACACTTGTTGATGAGGAGGTTGATGCAGAGGAGTAGTGATGACTACTCATTTACCATGCTTTTGATTATTGAGTCGCAATGACCATCCAACATATGGATGGCTTGCTATTTGTGTGTTTACTTTTCAAAAACTTGTTGTCTGTATTGTTGAACTTTTACTACTATGATGCATGTTTGTTGGTGATTGTTATGTGATGTATTGTGCATGTTAGCATCTATGGGTATCTCATTCTTATCCTTATTGAAAACCACACATGCCTTCCCGACATGCCAATCCCAACCCCAACAACAACATCACCCCTAAGATGCATCAGATGATGACAGCTCAGACTCAGTTGATGCAAATGATGACCACGTTCATCCAGAATCAGAACAACAACAACAACAATAATAACAACAACAACAATCAGAATAACCCACCGGGTTTTGACATGCTTACCAGATTCTTAAGACTGTGGCCAGCAAAGTTTTCAGGAACTACTGATCCTATGATGGCCAATGATTGGCTACGCTCTGTGAACAAGGACTTGGTAACCGTGGGCTGTACTGATGAAGAGAAGGTCAGATTTGCAGCACACTTGTTGGAAGGACCAGCAGCCACTTGATGGGATAACTTCCAGATCACCACTCCCATTGCGGATGTGACATGGGCTATCTTTGAAGATGGTTTTCTTACCGCTCACATCTCATCCAGAGTGATGAGTCTGAAGAAAAAGGAATTTCATAACTTGAAGCAGCGCCACCGCAGCGTGGCAGAGTATATTGAGGAGTTCAACAATCTGGCGCGTTATGCACCGGATGAAGTTGACACTGATGCTAAGAGGAAAGAGAAGTTACTTGAAGGATTGAACGATGAACTGAACCTACAACTATCTGTGGCTTATGTTCCCACTTATCAGTCTTTTTGTGACAAGGCTTCTATTTTGGAGAGCAAGATGAAACAAGTTGAAAGCAGGAAGAGAAAGCACTCTGACAAGCACAGCTCGGGATCGTCTCACAAGCATTCCCATTATGATGATAGTGGGAGTTCTGGATCCCACAAGCATGGGAAGTTCAACAAGCACCACAACCACAACCGTTATCATGACAACAAGCACCACCGTAGTCATGACAACGATAAGTACAAGAATCACAAGGGTGGATATAAGAGCCATCACAATGGAAGTGGAAGTGGAAGTGGAAGCCAGCCTGTCAAGAAGGGTCTTAGTCAGGTTGAATGTTTCAAGTGCAAGAAGATGGGGCATTATGCAAATGAATGCCCAGAAAAGAAAGTTGAAGGACCCAATAAGCCCAACCCTTTTCAAAAGGGACAAGTGAACCACATTAATGTGGAGGAGATCTATGAGGAATCTGATGCTGTTGCTGGTAAGTTTAAACTCAATTCTATTCCAGCACTTGTTCTTTTTGATACTGGTGCATCACATTCATTCAGATAAAAAGCATTTGTTGATAGAAATGGGTTTCCAACTGAAAACATTGGGTGTCCAATAAAAGTAAGTTCTCCTGGTGGAGATATGATAGTAAGTCTTGGATGCCGGGATCTAGTGATAGAGTTTGGAAAACATAAGTTTCCAGTGAGTCAGATAATCCTAGATTCCCAAGGACTAGATGTAATTTTGGGAATGGATTGGATGACCAAGTACGAAGGAATACTAGATTGTGCCAATCGTACTGTTGCACTCACAACCCCAGAAAAAAAACGGATTAGATTCAAGTCTAACTTTGAATCAAAAGGGAGTAAGCTAAATTCTCTTAAGGGGGTTAGCATAGATAGTGTGCCAATTGTGAGTGAATATCCAGATGTGTTTCCGGAAGAATTGCCAGGAATGCCACCAGATAGAGATGTGGAATTTCTTATTGATTTGCTACCAGGATCTGGACCAATAGCAAAGAGACCGTACAAGATGTCAGTGGATGAGTTGAAAGAACTCAAGAAGCAGCTTGGAGAACAGTTGCAGAAAGGTTATATCCAACCAAGTTCTTCATCTTGGGGAGCACCAGTTTTGTTTGTGGAAAAGAAAGATAGAAGTCAAAGGTTATGCATAGATTACCGTTCACTCAATGAGGTGACTATCAAGAACAAATACCCTTTGCCAAGAATCAATGACTTGTTTGATCAGTTAGAAGGAGCTTGTGTGTTCTCAAAGATTGATCTCCGGTCAGGTTATTTCCAGCTCAAGATAAGGGAACAAGACATACCTAAGATAGCTTTCACCACAAGGTATGGATTGTATGAGTATACCGTGATGCCATTTGGTTTGACTAATGCACCAGCATACTTCATGAATATGATGAACAAGGTGTTCATGGAGTTCCTTGATAAGTTTGTTGTCGTTTTCATTGATGACATTTTGATCTATTCCAAGAGCAAAGAAGTGCATGAAGGACATTTGCGTTTGATACTTTAGAAACTTAGAGAGCATAAGCTGTATGCCAAATTCAGCAAGTGTGAATTTTGGTTAAATGAAGTTGGTTTTCTTGGACACATTGTGTCAGGAGATGGTGTAGCAGTTGATCCTGCTAAAGTTTCAGCTGTAACTGAATGGGAATCTCCTAAGTCAGTGAAAGAGGTTCGTAGTTTCCTTGGCTTGGCAGGATACTACAGAAGGTTCATTGAGAATTTCTGCAAGGTAGCTAAGCCAATGACAAAATTGCTAAAGAAAGACAAGAAATTTGCTTGGTCTGAAGGATGTGAACTCAGTTTCCAAGAGTTGAAGAAGAGGCTAGTGTCAGCACCAGTCTTATGTCTGCCAGATTTGGAGAAGGATTTCCAAGTGTATTGTGATGCATCTCATCATGGATTAGGTGCAGTACTTATGCAAGAAGGGAAAGTTGTGGCTTATGCCTCGAGAAAACTCAAAACTCACGAGGTAAACTACCCTACTCATGATTTAGAGTTAGCCTCTGTTGTCCATGCACTCAAAACATGGAGACATTATCTTTTGGGAAAGCGATGTGAAGTGTTCACAGATCCCAAGAGTTTGAAGTATATCTTCACGCAGAAAGAAATTAACATGAGACAAAGAAGATGGCTAGAACTCATCAAGGACTATGACTTGAGTCTGCAATACCACCCCGGTAAGGCAAATGTTGTAGCGGATGCTCTAAGCCGTAAAGTTTTTGTGAATGGCCTTAATAAAGGAGAATTGCCAGATGATCTATGTACCCAATTCAGAAATCTCAGATTGGAGATTGTGCCTGAGGGACATCTCATGTCTTTGGATGTTCAACCCACTTTGTTGGACAAGATCAAAGAAGCCCAAAAGACAGATATGGAAATTGAAGACATTAAGGAAAAGATTGTCAAGGGAAAATCCAAAGGATTCCATGAAGATGAACAGGGTACTTTATGGTATGGAAAACGTATATGTGTTCCACAAGATCCGGAGCTTCGGAAACTGAGTTTACAAGAAGCCCACAACTCACCATATTCCATTCATCCGGGTAACACCAAAATGTACATGGATATGAAAGAAAGATTTTGGTGGAATAATCTCAAGAAGGACATCGCCGAACATATTGCTTTGTGTGATGTATGTAGTAGAGTGAAAGCGGAGCACCAGAAACCAGCAGGATTGTTACAACCACTACCTATTCCTGATTGGAAGTGGGACAATATTGGTATGGATTTCATTACCGGATTGCCAAGGACCCGGTCAGGATATGATTCTATTTGGGTAGTAGTGGATCGCTTGACTAAAGTGGCTCATTTTATACCCGTGAAGACAACCTACACAAGTGCTAAGTTAGCCAAGATCTATATGAGTAGAATTGTATGTCTACATGGAGTACCCAAGAGTATTGTGTCTGATAGAGGAACCCAATTCACTTCTCATTTTTGGAGGCAACTACATGAGTCATTGGGAACGAGGTTGGAATTCAACACTGCTTTTCATCCTCAGACTGATGGACAAACAGAAAGGACCAACCAGATACTTGAAGATATGCTGAGGGAATGTGCTCTAGATTATGGAGCCAGTTGGGATGAAAGTCTACCTTACGCAGAATTCTCTTACAATAATAGCTATCAAGCCAGTATTGAGATGGCACCATTTGAGTTTCTCTATGGGAGAAAGTGTACCACCCCATTGCTATGGAATGGTGTGGGAGAAAGAAGTTTGTTCGGACCAGAACTAATCAAAGAGGCTAAAGAGAAAGTCAAGCTAGTTAAGGATAGATTGAAGATAGCACAGTCCCGACAAAAGAGCTACGCAGATCCTAAGCGTAGAGATGTCATCTATGAAGTGGGTGATAGAGCTTATCTTAGAGTGTCACCACTTCGTGGAGTGAAGAGGTTTGGTGTCAAAGGTAAATTGGCCCCAAGATATGTTGGACCATTCAAGATTCTGAGTCGTAAAGGAGAAGTAGCTTATGAGATCGAATTGCCACAGTCTTTGTCAGCTGTTCATAATGTGTTTCATGTGAGTCAGCTTAAGAAATGCCATCCAGAAATGGAAGAGACTTCTTTGAAGGATACTATACCTTTGGAAGAGGTTCAATTGGAAAGTGATCTCACTTACGAAGAGAAACCTATCAAGATTCTTGAGACTGCAGAAAGAGTTACTCGGACTAAGACTATCAAATTCTGCAAAGTTCAATGGAACCATCATTCCGAAGAAGAAGCAACATGGGAAAGAGAAGATGATCTTCGGAAAGACCACCCTCACCTATTTGCTAGCCAATCCGAATATCGAGGGCGAGATTCACCTTAAGGGGGTTAGATTTGTAACATCCCTAAAATCATGTTTTAAAACTCATGCATATCATCCATGCATCCATGATCATTTAGGGTTCTTTTTCAAAACCATTTCAAAAACAGGAGCATATGTTGCTCACTATTTTATGTAAGCATGCTATAGCCTTATTGCTACCTTCTAATGAGAAAGGTACTTATTTTGTTCAGTAATGTTTTGAGTTCAAACTTAAGTATTTTCCAAAGCTTGGGCATAGTTTTCAAAACAAAGTATGAATATAAAACCAATTTTATGCCTATTATTTATATCTCATTAAGGCTTGGTTTTATTTTATTTTTCAAATGATCAAAGTGTGTTTGAGTAAATAGAAGTGTTTGACACACATTTGAGTACAAAGTTCACTGTGTAAAAATCTAGAGAAGATTTGAAACCAAACTTATTTGAATTAGAGTGGAAAATCATTTCTAGAAAATCAAACAGAAAAAGAAAAGTGAAAGGTGGGAAAAAATAAAGCAAACAGCCAATCTGGCCCAACCCAGCCCAGTTCGACCCATCTAGCCCAACTATCCCCTCCCGCAAAACATTTTCTTTTACTCGCAACCACACCCATAGAGTCACTGACGCAGGGACCCCACCTCCTCTCTTTTTCTCTCGCTGAGAACATTGGCCCACGAGATCGTCATCGTCTCCACCCAGCGACGAGTTCCTCCCCAAATCACTCCGGGCGTTTCTTGTTTAATTCCGCGGCTTCAATTCCGTTGAGTGCTCGAGTAATTCACGCCCACGTCCTTGCCTACTTAAGCGACATGCTCCCCTTCTCCTTTTCCCCCAAACCCCACCCCACCGGAGCCACCAGGCTGCTCGGATTTCTCTCTGGACGCCCTCTGCTCCGACGAGCTCGTCGTCGAATTCCGGTAAGCACCGCATTCCCCTCTGCTTATGGATCAGACTAGTTGTTTCTGCATCCTCGTACGCACCTACTGACACCCTCCACTTGCTCGTGCATGCTCTGTAGCCTCGGCAACGTCATCGACTGAGCGTCGCCACCGTCTGCTCGAACTCCGGCGACCGTTCTCCGTAAGTCCCAGCTTCCCCTCTCCCTCTGTTTGATACGCGTGTGATCCCCAGCATCCTACGCACCTAACGGCACCCTTTTCTCGTCTTAGCATGGCCCAGAACGTCGTCTCCGTCGCCAACCGAGGACAACCGACACCGTCTCGATCTCCGACGAGCAATCGACATCGACCCCGAGTGCCCCTTCATCAACTGAGGCATTGTTGAGTATCAGCACGTCGTGACGATCTCGGTGAGCCTTGCCACTACCCTTTTGCCTTCCTGTATTGCCGGCTCCGCCGCTGACTGAGCACGCCGCCGCCTGTCGCCGCCGCTAGCGCCGCCAGTTTAGAGTTAGCTGCTTAGGGCCGTTGGATCTTGATCCACTGGACGCGATAGATTCAATCACCGAAGAGGTACGGTTAGATCTGAGCCGTTGGAGTTTAGTTAGATCTGATGGTTCGCAAGCGTGATCCAGCGCGAAGCGGTACCAACCAACCAGAGTCTGCCACGTGGCATGAGTTTCGTTTTAAAAATTTGAATTAGATCAATTAGATGGTTAAACTTGTTTAATTCATAACTTTTGATTCCCACGTCCAAATTTGACAAATTTTATATCAATGGAATCAGGAGACCATTTATGCAATGTGTTTCATATTTTCCCTCTATTAAAATGGTTGTTTTTTGCAGAAACATTTGTAGGCATAATTTGAGTATAGTAATTATTTGGAAAATGTTTTGCTATCCAAATAAAGTTTATTTGGCTTGTTTTGTACTTGTTTATGATTCAGTACTATGCACTTGTCTTGTTTGGTGTAGAAAATCATCACATGGCATATTGCATACATTCATGTATTTTTGCTTGTATAAATTGTATATGTGATTTTGTGCCATTATTTTATGTGTAGATTTTGGTGCAAATAGTGATTATGATTGTTGATAATCCCCAAACTACCAAGGCAAGTGGTGCTTCATGATTTATTCCTATGTTTTTCAACTATGCATTAGAAATATTTTGCTAGTCTTGCATGGATATTTTTGATCTATATGCTATACTTGGGAAATCCTAGTAGTTGTAGAATTGCTAGAAATATTTCTAAGTCTTATCAATGCCATGCTTAGCCTAGCTAGTAGCAACCAAGGGTGGTTATATATTCATGCTATGAGAAAAATATTTCTAAGTCTTTGGACTTGTGTTTTGTTTAATAAAACAACTAAGTGAATGAAACACCTGGGTGGAATGGAAGGAATGGTTTTTGTTGAGTGGTTACACAAGGCCCATTTCTATGGTTTACCTTGTGTATCTCACTTGTGGAAAGCCACCTAGGAACAAAGGGATTTGAGATGCCATATGTTAAGAAGCTTCTAGTGCAGCCACTTGGCAATATGGGCTCTGCCTGGATCATATAGGTTGCAATAACTTAGCCATTTGGACAGTTGGTGGTAGTGGGATGATAGGTTGGAGCGCGTCCATTTGGTCTAAGGGAAGGCTTCTGAAAGGTCCTGTCTTGGTGAAAATCAAGTCTTGTGGGGAAAGTGCACAACCTCTGCAGATGGAAGAATCTAAGTACTTAGCCATGTCCCTGGTATTGGACAATTTGAGCATCAAGAAATGGAAGCTATCAAGAATCTCCTCATCCCAATTTCTAAGTAAAAACTTGTGGTTGAACAAGGGTGAAGGTTCCCTAATTTCTATTGGTGGTTCCTTGGGAAGGTTTTTGTCAAAGAAAAACTTAGTGTTTTCAACTAATAGGTAAAACCTATTTTGAGCAAAGCAAGCCTAAGCTACACTTAGCCAAAAATGCATATAGTATCTAGTTGCCAATATTACTCTAAGGTATCACTTGCCAATACTATTCCAATGTATTGACCCACTGTGGCTGTAACTTGTGATGTTGCAGGTTATTCTGATGGTGATTAGGGGTTATGAGTCTACACTCAACATGCTTGCCTGTGGCACATGAAGATGAAGACTTATTTATCTTATTAAATATTAAAACTCTTGTATTAGGCCTGTGGCCATGGAGTTGTAAAAGACTATGTTTGTCTCTGGAATGACTTGTAATAATTACCTTTGTTTCTGTGTACTTCATCTTAAACTGTGGATGCTAGCATTGATCCAGGGACTAGCATTGTAATCACAGGGATCCTTACCTTTACAAAGGAGGGATCTTACACTAATGCACCTAGTACATTCATGAGATTAATGAATCATGTTTTGAGAGAATTCATTGGTCATTTTGTGGTTGTTTATTTTGATGATATTCTTATCTATAGCCATAACGAAACTGAACATTATAATCATATCCGACAAGTTTTGCAAGTGTTGCGTGATAATCAATTGTATGCTAATCTTGAGAAGTGCACATTTGCAAAAGATAAGGTCATATTTTTGGGGTATGTTGTATCTAAGCATGGGGTAGAAGTAGACCAATCTAAAATTGAATCAATTCAAAATTGGCCTATTCCCATGACTGTTAGATTTGATACATTATTAGCTGGATTCTAAAATTGAATCAATTCAAGATTAGCTGGATTCTATAGGCGCTTTGTGAAGGATTTTATCATTATTGCTGCACCATTGAATGATTTGACTAAGAAAGGTGTGCCATTTGTGTGGGGTGCATCTCAAGACATTGCATTTGATACATTGAAACGTTTGCTTACTTCTGCACCATTACTTGCATTGGCTGATTTTCAAAGCAATTTGAAGTTGAATGTGATGCTAGTGGTATAGGTATTGGTGGCGTTTTGATGCAAGAGGGTTGCCCAATAGCATATTTTTCTGAGAAACTTACTGGTGCTAGATTAAACTATCCTATATTTGATAAAGAATTGTATGCACTTGTTTGAGTACTAGAAGTTTGGCAACATTATTTGTGGCCAAAAGAGTTTATCGTACATTCTGATCATGAAGCTTTAAAGTATCTAAAAGCAAAATCAAACTTGCATAGAAGATTAGCTAAATGGGTTGAGTTTATTGAATCTTTTCCATACATAATTCAATATAAGAAGGGAAAAGAGAATGTAGTTGCTGATGCTTTGTCTAGGAAAAACATGTTATTAACCAATC
The DNA here is from genome assembly GCA_916181665.1 of Avena sativa. Taxonomy (NCBI): domain Eukaryota; kingdom Viridiplantae; phylum Streptophyta; class Magnoliopsida; order Poales; family Poaceae; genus Avena; species Avena sativa. The sequence goes on along the minus strand of OV702294.1, from coordinate 266,918,220 downwards.
TTGATGTTAAAATTCCTGGCTTAGAGAGTATTTGTGCACTTTATGCATCTGACAATGATTTTTCTGAACCATATCGTTTGTGTGCTCTTAGAAACGCATGGGATAAGTATCATATACATAATGGATATTTGTTTCGAACTAACAAACTCTGTATTCCAGAATCGTCGTTGCGTTTGTTCTTAGTGCAGGAATCACATGCTGGTGGTTCGATGGGTCACTTTGGGCGTGAGAAGACATTACTCATGCTCGCTGATCATTTTTATTGGCCCAAGATGAGGCCTGATGTGTACAGATTTGTGAGCCGATGCATTACATGCCACAAGTCAAAATCCAAATTGAAGCCTCATGGTTTGTATACCCCTCTCTCGGCACCAATTGCACCATGGGAAGACATTAGTATGGATTTTGTGCTAGGTCTACCTAAAACCCAGAGAGGACATGATTCTATATTTGTGGTAGTAGATAGATTCTCTAAGATGGCTCATTTTATTGCCTGCCACAAAAGCGACGATGCGTCGCATGTTGCTAACCTGTTTTTTAGGGACATTGTGAGATTACATGGCGTACCAAGAACAATTGTTTCTGATTGGGATGTGAAGTTTATGAGCTACTTTTGGAAGACCTTATGGGGGAAGCTGGGAACGAAGCTATTATTCAGTACTACTTGTCATCCCAGACAGATGGTCAGACAGAGGTGGTGAATAGAACATTGTCACAACTATTAAGGACTATGATAAAGAAGAATCTGAGGGAGTGGGAAGAGTGTTTGCCACATGTCGAGTTTGCTTACAATAGGGCAGTAACCACTCAGCTTTGTCCTTTTGAGGTGGTGTATGGTTTCAAGCCATTGATGCCACTGGATTTGTTGCCTCTACCATTACATGAGAGAGTTGATATGGAGGCATCAAGACGTGCAGAATATGTGAAGAAGATTCATGAGAAGACTCGAGAGGCTATCGAGAAGAAAGGCAAGAACATTGCTGCTGCCAGAAATCAAGCAAGGAAGGAAGTGTTGTTCCAGCCTAGTGATATGGTTTGGGTACATCTGCGCAAGGATAGGTTCCCATTGCTGCAACAATCCAAGTTGAAGCCGTGTGGTGCTGGTCCTTACAAAGTGTTAGCCAAGATTAATGATAATGCTTAATCGATTGATATACCTATTGCTGAATTTGGTGGCGCTAGCAACAGTTTCAATGTTGCTGATTTATCACCATATGATGAAGAAGACCTTGGAGCGTCGAGGTCGACGCCTTTTGAAGGGGGGGGGAGATGATGAGGACATCCCTATACTTACACCTACCCCAATTATTACTGATGATGTTCCAGTTGCTACTAACAAGGATAAGTCCAATGAGATTAGAATTGGACCAATTACAAGAGCTCGTGCTAAGCTACTAGAACAACAGGTGAATTTGTTTCTTAATGAGCCTGATGTTTTACTTAATGAGAATTTTATACTGCCTAAGTCTTTGTGTTATTGTATAATCAGGTACATTGGAGAAGAAGGTATAGCACGGAGCAAGGAGGTGAAGCATATGGAGCAAGGTGTGTTGATCAATGAAGCAAGCGCGAGGGGGGAGAGGGAGGAAGCGCAAGGAGCTACAAAGGAAGGGATCAATACCTGGCAGAGTCCCTGCCGCGGCACCGAAGGTGCCTGAAATCCTGCCACGATAGAGAGTCCTGCCGTGGCATGTTTCTGGCCCAATATGCTGCCACGGTAGGAAACATGCCTGTGCGCCTAGAGAGCTGTCCCACTTGGGTCGGCATGTATCTTAGTTGTTGTCGTTTGCGTCTTGGACTCTTAGCCTAGCCGCCCCTCTCTCTTATATAGATAGGGGTACCGTTTCTTTCGAGTCAGACCACGTTAAAATATTTTGGAGTTGATTCTTTTTAGAACCTCTGAAATTACCCTGTGATCGAGTTATGTATTGCAATTGAGTGTGATCTGTTGTTCCATTGGGAATTAGTAGATTGCAAACTACCGTTCGTGGTCGACGGCTACGTGCGCAAGAGCGTGGTGTTGTGAATATCCCATAGGGTTCGAGAGCTATTGCATTGGCATCAGGGTTCGAGCGGGAGAGTTCATAGCTACAGGCTAGTTATCTATCATCGAACATCATCATCGACAAGTGCTTGCTGAGAAGATCGGGCCACCCCATATAAATCTTCCTCAGTGTGGTTGCTCCACTGAATCTTGAGAAACTTGATGCTTCGGGTTCTGGTGGTTCAGAAAGCTTCTTCCAAAATACATATGGGTACTTCAGGATATGTCAGGTCATCGTTGATCTCTCTGGTCCGGTGGTCAATGTTCTTGAAAACTTCGGTCTTCTCCGGAACTTCAAGACATTTGCGAAGTAACGATATATGGAACACATTGTGTACTGCTGACATCTCCTCTGGCAGTTCCAATTGATATGATACTTCTCCTCGACGATTCAGAATTTTGAAGGGTCCAATATATCTGGGGCCTAACTATCCTTTGAGCTAGAAACGCTGCATTCCCTTCAAAGGCGACACTTTGAGATACACAAAATCTCCGATATTGGAAGCGAGGTCTCGACGTCTCTTGCTGGTGTAACTTTTTTGTCTTGACTGGCCGGTCTTGAGGTGATCACGAATCTTGTGAACTTTCTCTTCTGCTTCTCGTAGGATGCTGGGTCCGAAAATCTGACTCTCTCCTACTTCCGACCAATTTAAAGGGGTGCGACACTTCCTTCCATACATGAACTCAAATGGGGCCATTTGCAGACTAGCTTGATAACTGTTGTTGTATGAAAATTCTGCGAAAGGCAGATAGTCTTCCCATTTAGATCCATACTCTAGCACACATGCTCTCAACATATCTTCGAGTATTTGATTTACTCGCTCTGTTTGTCCATCGGTCTGAGGGTGATACGCTGCTGAAATCCAGTCGGGTTCCTAAACCTTCTTAGACTTTCTTCCAGAATCTTGAGGTAAACTGGGTTCCTCGATCCGATATGATGTTCTCGGGGACTCCATGCAAACTGACGATTCTAGCGATGTATAACTCCGCTAGCTTCGAACTCTGGTATGTGGTCTTGACTGGTAAGAAATGGGCGACTTTGGACAATCTGTCAACTATGACCCAGATAGAGTCATTTCCCCTACTAGAAGTAGGCAATCCGGTGATAAAGTCCTTTCCAACTAAATCCCATTTCCATTCCGGAATCTATAAGGGTTGCAATAGCCCTGCGGGTCTTTGATGTGTCGCCTTGACTCTCTGACATATATCACACTTGGCGATATAGCTTCCGATTTCTCTCTTCATCTTATGCCACCAAAATTGTTCCTTCAAATCCTGATACATCTTCGTTCCTCCGGGGTGGATAGAATAAAGAGTATCATGGGCCTCTTTCAAAATAACTTCTTTCAACTCCGAATCTGCTGGTACATAGAGACGTCCTTTGTACCACATAACTCCTTCTTCGTCTTCAGTGAATCCGGGTACTTTGCCTGTACCGATACGACGTTTGATTCCATCGATACTAGCATTTACTTTCTGCGCCTCTTTGATCTGATTGATCAAAGTGGGTTGAAGTTCTATGCTAGCCAAAAATCCTTCGCTCACTAATTCCATTCGGAAATCTTCCATCTCTTTGTGCAAACTTGGTTGCTCCTTCAAAATCATGGAGTTCAAGCGGCACGGCAATCTGCTAAGGGCATCTGCTACCACATTGGCTTTACCGGGGTGATAGTGAATGTCCAGATCATAATCCTTGATTAGCTCAATCCATCTTCTCTGCCTCATATTCAGCTCTTTCTGAGTGAATATATACTTCAGGCTACTGTGATCCGAATAAATCTCACAACAGCTACCCATAAGGTAATGCCTCCATGTCTTCAGGGCTAGAACTACAGCTGCTAGTTCAAGGTCATGGGTTGGATAATTCTGTTCATGCTGTTACAATTGTCGGGATAGATAAGATATAACTTTGCCTTCTTGCATTAGCACACATCCGAGACCGATCTTGGATGCGTCACAATACACATCAAAGGGCTTCGTGATATCCGGCATGATCAAGATTGGGGCTGAAATCAATCTTCTCTTAAGTTCCTGAAAACTCGCTTCACATTTGTCTGTCCATTCAAACTTCTTGTCCTTCTTCAGGAATTGGCTCATGGGTCTAGCGATACTCGAGAATCCTTCTATGAACTTGCGGTAGTTTCCCGCTAATCCAAGAAATGCACGAACATGGGTTTGAGTGGTTGGGGCTTGCCAATCTTCAACATCCTTCACCTTTGCAGGGTCAACGGCAATTCCTCCGGCTAATACGATATGTCCGAGGAATCCTACCTCCTATAACCAGAATTCACATTTGCTAAACTTGGCATATAGCTGATGCTCTCTAAGGGTTCCAAGAATGGTCCTTAGGTGTAGCTCATGTTCTTCTTCTGATTTGGAATAAATCAGAATGTCATCGATGAAAACAACGACAAACTTATCCAGGTAGTCCATAAAAACCGTATTCATGAGGTTCATGAAGTAAGCGGGGGCATTGGTTAATCCAAAAGACATGACAGTATACTCGTATAGTCCATATCAGGTGGTAAAGGTAGTCTTTGGAATATCCTCTGCGCGAATCTTGAGTTGATGATAACCAGTCCTAAGATCAATATTAGAAAACACTTTGGAACCAGTCAACTGGTCAAACATTTCTTCTATTTTTGGCAATGGGTACTTGTTCTTGATGGTGACATCATTCAACTTCCAATAATCTGTACACAAACGATTACCTCCATCTTTCTTGTCCACGAACAAAACAGGTGATCTCCATGGTGAAGCACTTGGTTGAATCAGTCCAAATTCCAACATGGCATCCAGTTGCTTCTTCAGTTATGCTAGTTCAGACGGGTTCATACTATATGGTCTCTAGGCTATGGGTCCGGTTCCAGGTATTAGTTCAATGATAAACTCGATATCCCGATCCAGGGGCATACCGGGCAAAACATCTGGAAATACATCGGGGTATTCACTGACTATCCGGACTTTGTCAATGATTGGCTGGGCTATACTCTTGTTGCACTTGAATTGACGGGGCAAGGTTTCAGATACATGCTCGACTGATATTCCGGCTGTACTGGTCATGGTTATGGCTTTCTTGGCACAGTCAATTAATCCTTTGTGTTTGGACATCCAATCCATTCCTAGTACTACTTCCAAACCTTTAGTTCCGAGTACTATTAGATTAGCATAAAAATCTATGCCATGGTTTCGGATAGGGACGGCTTTGCAAATTTGCCTAGCTTTGGTAGTTGAACCAGGTATTTGAACAATCATAACATGCTTCAATTTGGTTGGTTGAATCTTACTAGTGCATGCAAATTCTTCAGTAACAAATGAGTGCGATGCTCCAGAATCAAACAACACTCTTGCAAGTACTGAGTTAACAGAAAACATACCCAGCACGACTTCTGGCGCTTCCTGGGCTTCTTCAACATGCATGAGAAAGAGATGCCCGTTGCGGTTGAGCAAGTTACCTAGGGAAAACCTTCTTCCGGGCTGAACACGACGCTGCTGCTGAGCTGGGGCATTTGCATTGGGGGCTGAGGCAATCTTCTTGGGGCACTCATTGGAATAGTGACCCTTGGTTCCACATTCATAACAAGTCACTTGCAACTTGTCCTTTGCTGCAACAGGAACAACATTGCTTCCAGTCCTTGGGGCAATTATGGTGTTGGTGGCAGCATTGTTGTTGTTGAACTTGGGTGGGGCACGGTTGAAATTGCTGGAGTTGCCGGGGTTGTTGGGGTTTCCTCTGGGCCTTGGGTTTCCACGATTGGGATAGGTCGGATGGTTCATTGGGGGTATGTTGGTTCTTGGGTAAAATCCTGGAGATGGGTTGGGGCGATACTTTGGTGTATGGTGGGTTCCTAGTTGATGCATCATGGGACGCTTGCGGTTCTCATTAGCTTGGTTGATCTTTCCTTCCATCTGAATGGCAGAGTCCACTAAGGCTTCAATATCTGCGAAGGGGATATTGACTAACACTGTCTGCATTTCATCGTGCAGACCATTCAGGAATCTCTCTTTCTTCTTGGCTTCAGTGTCGATCTCATCCGATGCATACCTAGCCAATGAAAAAAATTTGTCACGGTATTCTACTACTGTCATCCTTCCTTGTTTTAGTTCCCTGAATTCATCTCTCATCCTCTTGGTTAAACCCGGTGGCACATGGGTTCTGCTGAACTTGACTTTGAACTCTTCCCAAGTCATCATCTGACCTCCTGTCATGGCGCGAACGCTATTCCACCATGCTCTTGCATCTCCGGCCAGATAGTGGGTAGCAAACAACACTTTCTCGTTAGCTTCCACTCCTTCAACTTCCAGATTGTTCTCCATGGTTTGCAACCAATCATCTGCATCTAGGGGATCTTCTGACTTAGTGAAAACAGGTGGATTGGTGTTCTGGAAATTCTTGAGCTTAGATCCATGGTTGTCTTGATTTCCATGGCCTTGATTGTTGTTGGCCATCTGAGCTATCTATTGAAGGGTGGCTAAGTTGGCTTGACGTTCGACTCTTTCGGCTTCGCGGTCAGAAACCAACATTTGCAAGAGTTGCAACATCGGGTCCGGGGCTGAGTTGCTTCCTCCTCTAGGCATATAAAGATTGAGGTAGATCATGAGAAAAGTGGGAAATTTCTAAGGTTCAGGGGTTTTTGAAAAGTTTTTAAAGTTTGACTCAGATTTTTCTATCAACTTGCTTTTCATTCATTCATTCATAGCACACGATACAAACACACACCACAACAAAGGGAAACATATGGTTTTAAGAACCATTCTGGGAAACTACGATACAGTGGGACCGACTAAAACTCACTAACGCTAGTGCTCAAGTGCTACTACTCCTCGGAGTCAGTGTCCTCATCATAATCATCATCATCATCATCATCGATGAAGGTGAAGTCATCCTCATCGGTGAAGAAGTCCATAGCCTGATCCTCCAGAAAGTCATCATCATCGCTGAGATAGGAGTAGGGGTCTCCACGAAGGTCTTCCCCTGCATTCTCTGTCTCCTCCAACTGCATGTCTCTCTCGTGGATGGTCTCCTCCAAATCCGTGATCCGGTGGCGAAGACAGGCAATGATGTGCTCCTTCTTGTCGAGCTGACGGCGACGAGGCTTGCGATCCTTCACTAGCATGGCGATGGTCTGATCCTTCTTCTGGGCGATGGCGTACTTGTGGTTGGCGTAGGAATGGGCATTGTCCAACTCCTTCTGACGGTCATACATCATGAAGCTGAGGTGGTCCAATTGACTCTTCAGCTCGTGGTGATATGGGGCCTCCAGTGGCTGTCCCATAACATCATGCCTTGGGTAGAACTCAAAATGGCTACCCTTGATCTGATTGATACTCTGCCCACACAGATAGGCAAAAGATTCCTGCATTGCCCTGGCCAGTCCATCGAGCCAGTTGTTCTCACTTATGGTGAAATGAATTCCCTCTGCAGTGGGAGGTTCAATGTTTCCTCGGAGACTTGCAACAACTAACCATTGTAGATCTTCTCCTTCCTGATCATTGAGCCAAGCTCCGAAGAACTCGGGGTGCGGACGCTCCAGCATCTCCGACAGCTGGTCCAAGTCACGCTCAAAGATGAGGTTTCCTCCATTTCCCAACTGATGAAACTTGTTGTACTTCACGTCCATCTATAAGAATATAGGATGAGTAAGTTAGTAGAGTGATCAGGTGTGTCAAATTTTATGTACTTTGCAAGAATTTTTGAGGAACATGAATTTTCATGAAAGAATCCAAGTGATAAGAATGAGAATAAGTTTTTGTAAATACTCACTTCCTTTGGTTTTGAAACTAAGTTTTTGATTCAAACGTCCATTCTAACTAGGGTCTCCTATGGTCAGGATGGTTCTGATACCAACTTGTCAACACCCGAATTTTTAATCCCAGATGCCTGTTATGCCATACATCACAATCCCAGGATTACCATTTTTGCGAGACATAACAGATTTGGATATCACAGTACATGATCCATTACAAACCATACATAAGGTCTTACACAAATAAGGATCTCATGATCCAGTTCTTAATACAACTCAAGCAGCGGAATAACATAAAGATAACAATATCATGGGAGAAGCTCCATCTTCGGGGTCACAGGCAATGGTGACGATGGGGGATGATCCTAGATGTCGTAACCTCCCTGCGGTCCGTCATCCTGATACTCCTCTCCATAGTCTGGCCACAGGAATAGCCAGGGACAAAGCCATGAGTACTCTTTAAGTAATCGCAAACTGATACTAACAAGCGAAGGGGATTTTTGTAGTAAGATACTAAGCTCTAGGGTTGTTTTGCAAAAATCCATATTTACCTCTACTAAGTTCAAAAGCAAAGAAGGCTAGTTGAAAGTTTTATAACACCTAAGTGGGAACTTGAATTTGATATCACAACTCTGTTGTGGTAAAGTCAAAGTCATAAACCATTTCATAAGTCACTTTGAAAACATCTGACAATAGAACAGTATGGCCACTCCAACTGTCCATAACCACGGACGCAGCTATTCGAATAGTTTGACACTCTGCAGAGATTGTACACTTTCACCACAACATTCGATACATCCGTCAGGAACAATCCTGAATTCACCATACTCAGTATGCAGATAATCAATTCTAACCTTTCAATTACAGGCCCTAGTATAGGCACCTCTCATGTGAGTTTGGCCTCCCAACCATGACCAACTGTCATCTTGGGAACTGCATAGGTGGACAATCTTCACAAGGTAGCCTCATCTTAGACCTTGGCCGCAAGGGAATCCATACTAAGGTATATAAATTTCTAGTCAATCCCTACCCAAATTTTGGATATTGTGGTTGTACGGTAAAATTGGAATAGTATCGCATCCAGACAACCATCAGTTTTATAAAGGGGTAAGGCTCATGCCTCAACATTTTCATCATCAAAAATCATCTGGTGTTCAAGAACACATGTCAAAACATTTCAGTAGAATGACTCATCATTCTAAGGTTTTCATAACCATTTTCACCAAGTATTCCAATCTAAGTTGATCAAGTTTTATTCTTAGCACTAGCATCTATAAGTGGGGGTAAATACTAATGAGGGGTGGTAAACAAGTGGGGATTAGCTAAGTTCAATCTCATGTCTTAGGATGACATCAAGATTATCTAACTTAGGCAAAATTTTATGCTCTTTATGCTACCTTCAGTTATCTTTCTAGAATCTACAAGTCACTAAGTAAACTCTAAGAGAAAGCTTTGATAAAGAAGATAAAGTATTTAGCTTGCAAGTAAAACTAGGATTGGCTATCAAGTGGTGTGAGCTTGCTAAGTTGCAAGTGTTAGCTTGGTCAGTTAATAGCTTGCTAAATCAACTAGTAGTATTAGGCTTGCATAAGTAGGTATCTTTCAAGTGTTAGCTTGCCTTGTGCAGAGTAGTGGTTGAAGTTCTCCTCGGCTTCTTCCTCATAGTATTCTCCTTCCTCCTCATATCCTTGGTCGGTACTAGCGTCTATAAATAAATACGAGGTACACAATCACCAAATAATACTTAACTATTTCTAATCATCACACAGAGGTTCACACTAGGTGATACATCATCACGAACATTACAAGCATTAAAACACTTGTCCCATTTATTTTATTTTGAGAAAAGTACTTTCTACTCATTGAAAAACTACTTAAGATTTAATATTCTCCAACTCAAACATGGGATCATGTTGACACATGTCATCACCACATATTTCAGGACATGAGAATGTAATTTAAAGTGGTGTCACAATTTAATAAGGTTTAACCTTTTTATTTTATTTAATTAAAGTGACTAGAAATGCCTATGTGGCATTCTTTTATTACTTGATCATTATTTCTATAAGTAAACCTATATATTTTTATATATTCTGAAAGGTATGGTCAAATGTGATTTTTGAGAGTTGGAATCAACTCAAAAGCTTTTATGGTTGAATTTTGAAAAAATTTGAATGCAGAAAAGCTTCTGCCTTGTTATTTTTACCCTGGGTGATCTACAATTCTAAATGGTTTGAATCCAACGGGATTGGATTAAGCATTCCAGTACTTTTCTAACAAAATTGGTTTCATGCATTTTGGTTCAGTGAATCGAGCTGGGTTGATTTTTGAATCTAGGTACAGAACTATGTTTGAAATTTAAATAAATAAAAGTAAATTTGAATTGTTGGGTCGCGCGGGACGTTTAACTGGGCCGGCCCACTATGCACAACGCAAGTGCGGGCTGGTTAAGTGGCTGTCCCCACATGTCAGTGAGACAGTGAGGGGAGAAGCGGTATGGGGTGATCTAGGCCACACGATCTAATTCTAATCGAACGACTCTGGTTCATCATCCACGTCGGGCAGCGCCGGCAAGACAGAACCCTAGCACGGCCGGTGGGTGTCGTGGGAGGCTCACCGAGGCTCAGGCGATGGTCGGCGACGGGGGCGAACGACGAAGTCGACGATGGAGATTCTCCTGGTACCGGCAGCTTCTCCTGGGGTGGCTCCAATCGACGACACCTCTCCTCCTCTGTAGCAGCGAACCCCGGTGAAATTCCGGCCACCTGGTGCTCGCCTTGCTCTGGAGTGAGTGGGTGTGATCAGTGAGAGGTGGGGAGTGAACTAGTGTGAAGAAAACGAGCGGGGGAGGTCTATTTTTATAGTGGCTGAAGGGGACCGACGGGCGCGGGATGAGCTCGTCGTGGTCGACGGCACAGAGGGCTAATGACATGGGAAATGGTAGGAGGCGGTGCTGTGCTCCATGGCAAAGCTCAACGGTGTAGTGGCGAGGCGTGGGGCGGTGCTGATCGGTCGGAATGCGTCGATGCTCTGGGCAGGTTCGACGACAAATTTAATGGCGCACGGGTGCTCCTGGTCGCACGACGGCGAACGAGGTTGTCTGGCAGGGTGCTGGAGTGTTGGCGATCACGCACGCAAGCGGCAAGGGCGGCGCGCGGTCTGTGGGTGCTGGTCGAGCATGGCGCACTAGCGCACTCTCGGATCGCACGCAGAGAGATTGGGCGAGTGCTTGGCGGGTGGTCCAGTGGCTAGCTGCGCTCGGGGCTAGGACAGTGAGTGGCAGTGGACGGTGCTACGTGTTCTAGGCAAGGTTAGCGGGACTAGTTCTTCCTTTAGCTCGCTGGCGACATTGGGGTTGGCAAATGGGCTCGGCATGGTCACCATTAATGGCTATGCCAAGCTCTCAGTGGTGCTAAGGCTTGTTAATTGGGATAGATCATCTACTGAGAGTGTAGTGAGAGCTAGAGAGGGAACAAGGTTGGCCAAATTCACTTCTCACTATAGTGTTTGTTGTTTGTTTGTTTGTTTGCTGCAAACAAGGTGTTTGATGAAATGGCCGAAAGAGATTCAAATTTGAATTTTGGATCCAAACTTGGTGGGTTGGCTAGGCATATACTAGGGAGTTTCTGGTTAGTTGGATTAGTCAAGGGGCACTGGTTTGGTTGGGTTTTGAAAATATGTGATCTTCACATATGATAAAGTTTCAATTTTTACTTGTGATTTGAATGAGGTTGCCAAATGTTTCTACAAGTTTGAAATGTGGGATTTGCTTCACTTTTACTTGGTCTAGCAAGGGGTGACAAGAATTGGAAAAGTTTCTGTTTGAAATCTTGGACTAGAACCACTCAAAGTGAGCTAGTGAGCAAGATTGGCAAAAATGACCATTTGTCTTAATTGATTTGTTTTTGATTTTATCTTTATTTGTTTCTGCTTGGAAATGTCTTATATGATGTTATTTTCGTCTTTAAACCATTTCTTGCTATTTGGGTTAATCACACAAGATCATTCATGCATTTATCAAATCATCACATACACACATGCATTCATATGATTTAAATTAATCAAAGTTTTTGTTAACCCTAATTTTAGTGATTAGAGTTTGATGATCATTGTTTCATATTTTTGGTATGTTACACCTTTTGTTTTGGTTTTTGTGTCAAGTCCAACTACTTTTGTGAAGTAGAGGAGTTGTGAAAAGTGGCTGTTCTGGGACAGATTTTTGTGCTATATTGTAAAAATTCGTGAGGGATCTCAGTACATCGGATGGAGCTGTATTGTTCTGAGCTTGTTCTCCAAGTTGTTACCCAACTTTCATTAGTTCTGCACTTTTTGAATTTAGCAACAGAAGGTTTTCAAAAAAATCAATCTTTACCTTCTGGTATGTTTTGACAGATTTCTGTTATCATTTGCATTTCCTCTTTTAGAAGCCTTTGTTTTGATAAATTTCAGTTGAAGTGTGATCCTAAAGGTTATTGTTTTTGCCGATACTAATGTTGCCATTGAGTTTGTGCAAGGGTTTTGTAAGAAGGAAATCTTCAGGAGAAGGAGAAAAGGAGTCTGCAGAGTTCGTCTTTGAATGGGTAAAAGTGGTGAAAACAGAAGGTTCGTGAAACCCCAATCCTTTTATATTTTTGATGTTTTAATACATAAAGAAGAATACGAGACGGAACAGAGGAGGAACTGGAGTCCAGGGTGGACAAATCCACCCCAGGCGCGGGCCAAGCCTGGCCACGCCTGAGGGGGATGTGCCACCCTCGAACTCCGTCTCCGCCTCATTTCCGTGTCAAAACCTTCCTTATGCTTTGAAACTTCGTAATATATAACCCCCCTCGGATCCCCCGAGGTTCGTGCATCGTGTTCTCATCGTGTTTTTGTTTCGATCTGTTTCTGTCAGGAAAACTTCTGAGGTTTAGAGCACCATGGTCTCTGCTAACGACAAAGGCAAGAAGCCCATGGAGTAGATTTTGGTAGGTTATGAAGGAGACATTTAGGAGGACAAGCAACCGAACACCCGCACTACCGTCGCGAGCATTGGAGTGGTGGCAAAACCCATCAAGCTTAAGAGGACATCACGGATGTATACAGGAGGGAAATCTCGACGTCATACCCTCTCTCCACTTTTACCTCCTCCAAGTACCAAGAAACCCTTCCACAATCTTACACATGAGCGTCAATTTCAACATGTGCCCAAAGGGAACTTGCCCTCAATGTGGGATATTCCTCATTCTAACCATGCAGGGGAGGAACACACTAAGAAGGAAGAGTGAGGAAAGAATAATAAGGACTGGAACTCTCAGTCTGATATGATCATGAACCGCATTGAGCAAAACTCGGAGTTGATTCATACACTAACCTTTGAGATTGAGGAGTTAAGGAAGCTGATTGTGGAGCTTATCAAGAGAACACCACCACCACCAAAGGAAAAATTCGTCATCAGGTTTGGCATCCCCTTGGCTTGTTTCAAGCTTGGGGGAGTGCCGCGGTATCACCACCATTATCTTTTATATTTTACCTTTTTAGTGGATTCATATCTTTGGTAGAGAGGTTATCTTATAGTTTGGTTTGCATGTGGAAGTATCTCTCCTTTAGTTGATTATCTATGTATCCCTTGGTGTGAGTGCCTTTATTGGAATATTAATGAGAAGTCTCATCTTTTACTTTTTGCACTTCTTATTTTAGTTTGTAATCTCTATTATATGATGGATCTTGTTGATCAGTATTGGCATCACTTTGGGATCATCAAGTGGATCTAAATTGGTTTTGGCAAACCGAGTTCTGGTCAGTAGCAATACTTTTTGGAGTTGAAAGAAAAATAAAAAAAACTTACAGGTATTTTGTATCATTTATTTCTTTCTTGTTGGCTCATAAGCTTAGTATTCTTTATTTAAGATATTTTATGTCCTCAAGGAAGATTGCATGTTTGGCTTTATTACTTGTATGTTTGCTTGTTTCTCTCAACTCTCTTGCTTGCTACCCAGCCTTGCTAGCCAAAAACCTGTTTTGAGAAGGCATACTTCTCATGTTTCCAATCCCTCTGAACCAAAACCTTTGCCACTTGTGTCCACCATATCTACCTAGTAGCATTATTGCTATTCCAAGCAAATTATCAAGCTTCATCTACCTTTCGAATTAAAAAGTATTTTGTTATGTGAAAACTAGTTAGTAAAGCTCTCACGAACTTGATGGCACACCTTATTTTCTTGCCCATAATAGACTTGAACCATTGTGCCATCGAAGTTGTATATGCTTGCATCTATACGTTGGAATTAGCAGAACCATGCTGTCACGGGGAACGTTTTCAACACTAAACTTGTACTTTGTACTCAGTTGATATCTTGCTCTTTTGTGTATGGATGTCAATAGTGTGATGCAAAGAGGGAACTTGTAAGTCCATGGAGTCTGTATTTTGTGTTAGAGAAACGCCTGGGATGCTAGCCTAAGCCATGCCTAATCATGGTGGAAACTTGCAGCATCACCATAGTGAGCTATCTATGAAGCACCTCAATAAAAAGCTATGCACATAGTAAATAAAAAGATCGCTGAGATGCTCATTGTCTGCTTGCCTTGTCATTTTGGTTATGGGATAGCTCCTGTACCATGTGCAAGGGGTATCCCGTTGGCGGTTCTCTATGATACGCATGTACTTACAATGACAAGAACTTACCGGTGACCAAAGTTGAGTAGCATGAGGAGTGGCCCTCATATTCAAGGGACATGAGATTGCCAACTTATATTTCGTCAAGCATATACTCCATCTTTGTGCACTTTAACCTTAACTATCTCAAGATGCCTATGATAGGGGCAATGAGGGCTCAAAGCTAGTAAGTACCGTAATCTTTTGGAAGCTCTTTATGACTTGTAATCCCTGCTACCCTCTATGAAGGGACCTTTCTCCTATTTTCCAAGTTGAGTCAATAAACCTACTTCCTCTCTACCTCCAGCAAGCATTTGAGTTGTTGTGTTTCAAGCATTCATATGGTGATTTATTCAATCATGTTCTCTATCTTCCTTGTTTGCACAAACTCTTATCTATTGAGTATTTCTTTGAAGGCCTTCATTGTGAAAAACCTTTTGGAGCAAACAGTGCTCTTGTTGTGAAAACTTCTACAAAAAGCTTTTTTTGAAACTGTTGGCCAGGTGTTCTCTGACCAAGAACAAGTTTTCCAATTCCAATTATGATTTATATTTATGCATCTCTATTGTTACTGATGTACTTGGTTGCAAGCTAAGTTATATAATGGTGTGTTGCTTTCTTCTATGAGTTGTGTAATAGTAAGTGTGATTCTTCTTGTTCGTATTATTTTATCGACACTTCACTCCATAAACCTGTGGACATGTTTACTGAGCTCAGTTTTCACTTGGGGACAAGCGAAGGTCTAAGCTTGGGAGAGTTGATACGCCCAATTTGCATCACCATTCTATATCATAATATACCTCTATTCATTGATATTTGTCTTATTATGAGGTATTACTTATGTCTTTTCCACTGTTTATGCATGTTGGATGATTCTTGGGAGATGGACTGCCGGAGTCTGGATTCTGATGTAAAAGAAGGCGTTTTGATGCAATTTCGCGAAGATCAGAAAAATACCAGAAAAATATGGGAAAATATTATTTTTCCAGAAGATTGAGGAAGCCAGAAGGAGGAGCGAAGAAAGGCCGCAGGGGGCCCACACCCCCTAGGCGCGGGCCCACCCTGGGCCGCACCTAGGGCAGGTGTGGCCCACCTGCCCGGCTCCCGACTCCGCCCCTTCGCCTATATCTTCCCTACGGAACCCTAAGGCTAGGGGGGCAACCACAGATAGATTTCCGCCGCCTCTGCGGGGCGGAAAACACCGAGAGAGAAAGATCTCTCCGGCAGACAGATTTCTGCGGGGGAATTCATTCCCGGAGAGGGGAGATCGTCGCCATCAACACCGTCATCAAGCTAGGCTTCATCGGGATCATCATCATCCACACCATCATCTCCATCAACACCATCATCACCACTCCGTTCCGCTGTAACAATTGTGTTGGATATTGCTTTAGTTCTTAGGGGAAACTTTCCCGGTGTTAATTACTATTGTAGTTTATGCTTGTGAGTGGAACCATTGGATTATTGTTTATGTTTAGATTGTTATCCATTATCATATCATCTTTGATCTTGATCCATATGATGTCTTGTGAGTTTTTTCCATACAATCCCCCAGAAAGAGGGATCGGGTTCCATTATCATCAGACAACGGAACAACAACCACACACACATCAACGTAGTACTGACCCACCTAGGGGGTCAAAAAAGATTCAAGAGGTCCATATTACAAACCAAGCAAACTAAACAGACAAAAGGAAGAAGGCTGGAGACGCAAGAACACCACCCTCGGGCTAGTGGAGAACAGTACTATCAAACACAATCGAGAAGCTAACAGACCAAACGAAGAAGGCCACGTGAGATGCCAACACGGACTTCTCGCAAACCAGTTCTTTTTCAAGTTCTCCTTCTTTTCTCCCGCCCCCTTTCTAGTTCCGGAGCTTCATGAGTATGACCTCTAGGGATTGCTGGCGGTCCCAGAAAAGGAACAGGAGCCACATCCATAGCTGCCGCATCAGCCAGCGCATTCTGTTGCAAAGTATCCGCTCCAGCTTGCAACACCGCCCGGTCATCCTCCCCATGCAGCCCTGCCCAATAACGAATGAACACACAAGCATATATAACCAAATCCACAGGCGAGTTAATAAGTTTTTTTTTCAAAACAAGCCCTATTCCTGAGCTTCCAAATAGCCCAGCAAATTGCCGCCACCACCGTAATCTGCACATTCCTGCTAACACCCACACACTGTGAAGCCCACCAAAAGTATTGAGAAAAGGACCCAGGTCTATTCGCAGCACCAATGATGTCTTGTGAGTAGTTCGTCTAGTTCTTAAGGACATGGGAGAAGTCATGTTGTTATTAGTGGATTTGTGTTGAGTTATTATTCAATGGTTAGTATTTAAGTTGTGGTGCTATTCTTCTAGTGGTGAATGTCGACTACATGATACTTCACCATTTATGGGCCTAGGGGAATGCATTGTGTATTTGGCTACTAATTGTGGGGTTGTCGGAGTGATAGAAACCTGAACCCCCGTTAGGACACTTTTGCACAAGGGAGTGTAGGATCTCAAAGTTTAAGGCTGTGGTTAGATTTATATCTTAATTACTTTCCTGTAGTTACGGGTGTTTGTACGGGGTTTAATCACAAGTATGTATTAGTCCAAGTAAGGTCAGTACATTAGCACAGGTTCACCCACACAATACTTACAACACCAAAGAAGAGTACTCAGCTATTTGAAGCGAAAGCACTTGACAAAATTCCCATGTGTCCTCAAGAATGTTTGGTCCTTATAAGTATTTCCATCGGCTTGTCCTTTGCTAAGAAAGGATTGGGCCACTTGCTGCGTTTGTTCTTTATTACTTGCAATTTGTTTTGTTGCTTTATCAGAAAACCACTATCCGTTTGCTAAGTATTCACAGGGATTTCCTGCTCCATACCACTGTTCAGCACCTTCTGCTCCTCGTTGGGATCGACACTCCGATTTATCGAAAGTACTTTGATACACCCCCTATACTTGTGGGTGATCAGATCTCCATCCCGCGCTTCTGGGTTTGCGCCAGGGTATCGGCGCCTTTGGTTTATAGTCCACCATCATTATGAAAGTTACTATGACTTAGCAAAAAAAGTACACTACTTTACCTTTACTATGGCCATATCACACCGCAATGCCCGTGCAAAACAAAGTTAGATGCCTCTATTTTTATCTTTGTATGTTTTACATGGCTGTTAGGGCATTCGTGCAAGAACATTTCTTACCTACGAACTTGAACCACAAAGCTCATTAGATAATTGTTTCTACTACACCCCTCTCGGGGCCCTCCGTTGTAAATGCTATATCAACTATTGAAAGAGAGACAGACATCCGCTATCAACTTATATGGAACATGTCGTATGTTGTTTGGGGGATGATCCCAGGTAGGGTCAAGATAGCGGAAAGAAGGAAGGAACCTTTCTTACCATAGGCCATGTTATAAGCTAAGTCAGCCGAGTCATGCAAGGCTCGTCCGAATAAGCCATGGCTTGGCAAGAATTGAGTGATTAACACCTTACTCGGACGACGTGTGAGCTAAGTCGGCAGAATAAGATTGATCAGCTCATATGCAGGTGGGGGCCGAGCCGAGGTATGCGAGACGAGGCCAAGTAACGGGAAACTTGCAGGAGAAGGAGAAGGATCCCAAAGTCAAACCCTAGCTACTGGGTAGGAAGAATCTACATAGGTCCAAGCGCTAAAGACAAAGAGTAGAGCCGCAGAGGGACAGACATGCATCACGGAGGTGACAGTGGGCAAGCCCGAGGCTCACATGTAGGGTTCTGGGTCTTTGCCGTCGATAGAAGGGAGACACGGAAAGAGCTCCGCTGAGTTACCACTTTGGGACAAGCATATTCCAAGAATATGCTTGCCACATCAGCCCTAGGAGGAATCAAGGGACCCCTTTATAAGGAGGGACAAGGCTTCCTGGGAGGGGGATCGATTCATTTGACACTGGAGGGCTCGCGTACTAGTCTTCTTCCTCCTCTCTCTGATACAACTCTAGGAGAACTTGTAACTCGATTGAGGAGAAATAAAGATCTATGTTCTAGTCAGTCGTGTGTAGAAATCACTACATCTTCCCTCCCCAGATCCCACTAGCATCCATTGGCCCCATACTTTAGCCTACCCATGGCATCTGCCGTGCCACCACCACGACAGTTGGCTCCCACCATGGGGCCAGCAGCGGTGCTAGCTGGAGTCAAGATCCGGACGGGAAACTTCATCCACACCGGCGAGCGGGTTGTTTCTGGCCTAGTCCAGAGATTTGATATATGGGACTACGTCAGAGATAACCCTGGCAGTTTCAGGAGCAAGGCACCCCCGCGCAACGACATCTTCATCAACCTGGGCGCCCAGAAGATCTACGTCGGCATCAACACCTCCTGCGTCTACCCGCGCCGAGTCATCAATGCAGGAGATCCTCCCCTCAGTGCTGCCAGTGGTCAGCGTGGTGTTCGCCCCGCATGCAATGTTGAGGTGATGATGATGGCTCCAGTACCAGCAGCAGGAGCAGGCGCCGGACCAAGCAAGGACCCGACGGCAGGAGGACAGGTAGCTATGAAGCAAGTAGCTCCAAAGCCAACCGCAGCAGATCCTCCGGCGACTAGGGCGGCCGAGGTGTGGGAGGAAAATCCAAAAGCAGCAAGGGTAAGGTGGCCACCTTTGGAGAGGCCGAAGAATATCCTCCAGGCAACTATAGATAACTTGACTACACTTGTAGCACCGATAACCGACCCGGCAAACGCACAGGCAGAATTAGAAGAAACTAGACTGAAAGTGTTAGAGGAGGCAAAAAAGGTGTCGGCCTTGCAGGAGTCCTTTAACAGGACCTTGCGAGAATATGCTAGGGCAAACAAGCTAGATACAACCCTTGACCGAGTAGATGAGCTGAGTTAAGAGGAAAGAACCTCATGAATGATATCAACAACGAGCATGAGGCTCGACCAGATGATTCGGTTGACACAGGTTTGCCGAGGTATAATACCCCGGCAAAGAACCTCAAGGCGGCAAATGCAACAGCCCTGGAATTGGAGGGGTTAAGCGGGGAAGCCCGTCAAAAGCAGCAAGAAAGAGTAAATGAGCTGGTACGCATTGCGAACCAGCAGAATGAAGAAATGCCTAGGGCTAACCCGGCAAAGCCAGGAGCTTCTCGCATGGTTAATTCGGCAGGAGCTGGCCCAGCATTATCTGCGGCAGCGGCATCCTCACCCGGAAACAATGCGCGGAAAGACAAAGCAGTAACTCCGGGAAAGAGAAACAAGAAAATTGTCCCGTATGACCCGGCGGTGGTCGGGAAGATCAATGAGAATAGAGGCAATGCAAGCTGAGGTAACAATGGTGATAGAAACCCCGACCATGTAAACAGAGAGCACGGGAACCTCGGAAGGGGAAACCATGAGAACAATAACCCGCCAGAAGGAAGGAGGTAGCCTCCACAAGATTAACAGCCGAGGCATGAACCTCGGAAAGAGCGAGAAGCAAGACAATCTCCACATAATTAGGAAAATGACAGATACAATGATGGTTACTTGGAAGTGGAAAATGCAAAGCATGGTGGGAAAAACCATTATGGAGTACAGGAAAGAATTATCTACAGAAACTTGCCATCGACTGACACAAGATTGAGGCTGGACAGACTCTATCGGTCCGAGTTGTTGGAAGAACAAGGTCCGCCCGGCCCGTCGTGCTTTGGACCTCGGATTATGGGTGAACTTTTCATGCCGAACTTCCAGTTGGCAAGAGGCATGAAAACGTACAATGGGAGTATGAAGCCGCAAGATTGGATAATTGATTACGCCACGGCCGTAAAAATAACGGGGGGAAATCTGAGATGGTCTGTGAGATACGTACCCCAGATGTTGGAAGGGCCGGCCAGAGTTTGGCTAAATAATTTGCCAACGGGAAGTATCAACTGTTGGTTAGATTTTGAGGAAATGGTTGTCAGTAATTTCACCAGTACATATAAGAGGCCAAACAGGCCACAACAGCTCGAGATGTGCAAGCAGAAGCCGAATGAGACTGATAGAGAGTTCTTGACTCGGTGGTGACCTCAGAAACTCATGTGAGGGGGTTATACAATCTCAAGCAATTTCCTGGTTCGCTCAGGGGTGCAGATATGGAAGTGTATTGTGGCAGAGGTTGCAGAGAGATATGCCAACCACGTTGGCTGAAACGATCAGAGTAGCAGATTCATATGCCTTAGGTGATCCGACTCAACCAGAGCTAATGTCGGTAGAGCATCGCGAGCAACAGGATCATTATGCCCGAGATGGTGCTGGATCATGGCTACGCAATGATTACCGAGGTAGAAGAAGGGATGAGAGGCCAGATGACAGATACAGTTCTAATCAAGTGGCAGCAGTGGTGCAGGATCAGCCGAGTCATGGGAACAATCAACGATAGAAAAATGGTTCTCATCAGTGGACGCCGGGGAACGAGGGGAAGAAGCAGTGGACACCTGAATTGAAGAAACAATGGCAAGAAAGGCCGAAGTACACGTTTGAGTCCATGTTGGATCAGACGTGTAAATTCCACATGCCTAACCCGGCCAAGCCAGCCAATCACACCACTAGCCAATGCGCCTGGATGAAAAGTGCGATGGGGAACCCGGCAGCCATACAAGCGCCACCGCTTCAAGCGCATCACCAGCAGCAGCCACAGCTAACTGGGGGTAATGCGCAGCAACTGATGTTGCCTCCACCCCCTCCGAGGTATGAGAATCCAGATCAGAGGGATGCTGTGCCCCAAGTGGTAAATCAGAATCACGATGGAAGGGGAAACCTAACAATGGACGCAATGATTACAGGTAACATCACCAATCATACTGTGTGTTCACAACGGAACAACAAGATAGACAGAGCAGACAACACCGACATATGGAAGTGAATGCAGTTATGCTGGCAGTGCCGAGATATGTGCCATGGTCTGATCAAGAGATATCCCGGAGCATAAGGGATCATCCAAAGATAATGCCAAACCCAGGATCGTATGCCTTAGTACTGGATCCGACATTTGTCGTGTATAGAATCAATGTGAAGTTCTCAAAGGTACTCATAGATAATGTGAGTAGCATCAACATCATGTACAAAGACACAATGCACAAACTCGGAATAACTCCGAATATGCTATAGCCAACAAGGACCACATTCCATGGGATATTTCTGGGGCTCTCGTGCGAGCCCATTGGGAAAGTCCGAGTAGATGTATTATTCGGCACAAGAAAGAATTGTAGAGCTGAGAATCTTGAGTTCGAGATGGTGGATCTGGAAAGTTGCTATCATGCTTTACTCGGACGACCAGCATTGGCTAAATTTATGAGCAGTTGTCACATCAGTTACTTGAAAATGAAGATGCCAGGACCTCAGGGGGTGATAACAGTAGCTAGAGATTATCGAAAATCAATAGAGTGTGCTTCAGCCGGGTCAAACCTGGCCGAGTCATTGGTAATTGCAAGAGAGAAAAGAAGGATCCAGGAGGTGGCAGCTCTGGGTCAGTCGGCACAGCTTAATATGCCGGCACTGGCCAACCCGCATGGAAGTGTATCATTCTAGCCGACTAAGGAGACGAAAATGATCCAGATCAATAATCAATTCCCAGAGCACACCATAACAATTGGTGCCGGCCTAGACGACAAATAGGAAAGCGAGCTCACCAACTTCCTCCGTGAGAATCGGGATATCTTTGCGTGGTCAACACAAGACCTACAAGGAGTACCGAGGGAGTTGGCTGAGCACTCTTTGCACGTAAGGCCAGGAGCAAGGCCGGTGATGCAACCTCTCCGCCGCTTCGCCGAAGACAGGAGAAAGATAATAGGGGATGAGATAGCTCGGCTCCTTGCAACCAGGTTTATCATGGAAGTACTTCATCTGGATTGGCTATCAAATACAGTGTTAGTAGAAAAGAAAAAGGATGACCCAAATGTAGCCGTTATATGGAGAATGTGCATCGATTACACGAACCTTAACAAGGCGTGTCCCAAAGATCCTTTTCCTTTACCTAGGATAGACCAAGTAAATGATTCGACCACACGCTATGAGCTATTATCATTTGTAGACGCATATTCTGGTTTCCACCAGATACCGTTAAACCCGGCTGATCAAATAAAGACTGCGTTTATCACCCCATATGGGGCTTATTGCTATCGCACCATGCCATTCGGCCTGCGTAATGCAGGAGCCACTTACCAAAGATGCATGCAAAAATGTCTGCATGACCAAATTGGGAAAAATGTGCAAGTATATGTTGATGATGTGGTTATAAAAACCAAAGAGAGCAACACGCTCCTAGAAGATATTCGGCAGACATTTGCGAACCTGAGAAGGTTACTAATGAAACTTAACCCGGAAAAATGTACCTTTGGAGTGCCGGCTGGAAAATTACTCGGTTTCCTCATATCCAGCCGAGGTATAGAGGAAAATCCGACTAAGATCCGAGCAGTTGAAAGAATGGAACTGCCGAAGTGCCTAAATGATGTACAGCAGTTTACAGGGTGTCTTGCCTCCCTGAGTCGGTTCATAAGTCGGCTAGGGGAAAAGCATTACCTTTGTATCAATTGATGAAAAAATCCGACAAGTTCACCTGGACACCTCAGGCCAATAGTGCCTTTCATGAGTTAAAAAGATGCTAGTCACGACACCAATTTTGGCTTCCCCATTGTCAAAAGAGCCTATGCTACTCTATGTGGCAGCCACAAACAGAGTGGTAAGTGCAGTAGTGGTTGTGGAACGGAATGAAGAGGGTAAGTCGGTACAAAGGCCGGTATATTACCTAAGTAAGGTATTATCGGCCTCCAAGCAAAACTACCCACACTACCAGAAGATGGCTTACGGAGTATACATGTCGGCAAAGAAACTCAAACATTATTGTGAAGAACACCCAATAAAGGTGATTTGTGAGGCGCCCATAGCCGAGATACTAAGCAACAAATATGCGAGTGGCCGAATAGCAAAATGGGCAATCAAGTTATCGCCTTATGCTCCGCAGTTTGATAGGCGAGATGTAATTAAGTCTCAGGCAGTGGCTGACTTTTTTGTAGTCTGGGCCGAGGTACAGTATGAGCCCCCATTGCCAGATCCGAATTATTGGACGATGCATTTTGACGGGTCCAAGTTAAGAAATGGGCTAGGAGCAGGAATAGTGCTAACCTCACTGAGAAAAGATTAGCTGAAATACGTGCTGCAAATACATTTCGCTGCATCAAACAATGTAGGCGAATATGAAGCGCTCGTCCATGGCCTAAAAATGGCAAAAGAGATCGTCATACGTCGGATTCTGTGTTACAGGAATTCAGACCTTGTAGTATAGGAAGTATCGGGGAATTGGGACGCACTAGAAGTGAATATGGCCCTGTATAGGTTTCATGTGGAGAAAATCAGTGGTTATTTTGATGGGTGTGAATTCCATCACATACCTCGGGCAGAAAATGATGCTGCGGATACACTGTCGAAGCTCAGATCAACCAAGCAGTCAATTCCCCCTGGCATAGCCCACCTAAGAAAACCATCAATTACGCCTTTGCCAGAAGCCGAGTCAATTCATATCTCGGCAGAGCAGATAGAAGGGTGTGTCCCAATGGAAATTGACAAAGAACATGACCCAAACTACTCGGGGATTAATTCGGCTGACCCACAGATGGATTGGGAAAATCCCACAGATGTTATGTCGATGGAAATAATGGAAATTGAAAACATAATTTTCCCAGAAAAAGTCGCGCCAACATGGGCACAACCCATATTCTCATTCCTCAAAGAAGAAATCTTGCCGGATGATGAGGTTATGGCCAGGAAGATAGTGAGAAGAGAAAAAGCCTACACAATCATTAATAATGATCTTTATAAGAGAAGTGTGACAAACGTACTGCAACGATGCGTTGACTCGGCAGAAGGGCAGGAAATCCTTTTGGATATACATCAAGGAGAATGTGGGCATCATTCCTCGTCCAGAGCCCTAGTGGCCAAAGCATTTAGGCATGGATTTCATTGGCCAACTGCACTGAAGGAAGCAAAGGAATTGGTAACAAAGTGTAATGGCTGCCAGAGATATGCCAGCAAGATACATCTGCCTTCATCCTAGTTAAAAACAATACAAATCACTTGGCCATTTTCTGTGTGGTGTTTAAATATGGTAGGTCCATTTAAACCGGCTCGCGGCGGAATGACTCATATTCTGGTCATGGTGGACAAATTCACAAAGTGGATAGAAGTGAAGCCAATAAGAAAATGTGACGGGCCCACGACGGTGAAATTCCTCAAAGATATTATCTTAAGATATGGATATCCACATAGTATCATCACAGATAATGGCACGAACTTCACGGAAGGAGACTTTGCTAGATTCTGCCAAGAGAAGCACATAAGACTCGATGTTTCCTCGGTGGCTCACCCAGCATCGAATGGGCAAGTAGAAAGATCAAATGGACTGGTATTGTTAGGGATAAAACCTCGGCTGATTGAACCGCTGCAGAGGTTGGCAGGATGCTGGATTTAGGAACTCCCAGCAGTGCTATGGAGCCTCAGGACCACCCCGAATAGATCGACGGGATACACCCCTTTCTTTCTTGTCTATGGGGCAGAAGCCATACTTCCAGCCGACATAATGCATGACTCGCCAAGAGTGGCACAATACACAAGTGCAGAAGTAAACGAAATATCACTGCAAGATTATGTGGACTTGCTAGAAAAAGCAAGAGAATTAGCATTGTCAAGATCAGCTATTTATCAGCAAGAACTCAGATGATATCATAGCAAGAAAGTGAGTCCAAGAGTTTTTAAGGAAGGAGATCTAGTTCTTCGGCTAGTGCAACGCACAGCTGGTATGCATAAGCTCTCACCCCCATGGGAGGGCCCATTTATTGTGAGTAAAGCATTACACAACGATGCATACTACTTAATCGATGCTCAGACACCAGAAAAGAACAAGGCAAGCAAGTCCGGAGATGAATCAAAAAGACCGTGGAACGTGGCTTTACTTCGTCCGTTTTTACACTTAGAGGAGGTATATTGCATCCAGCAATATGATGTATTAAAGTGATGTATCAGACATGTATCAACAGTAACTCGGGGACTGCCCCATGTTATCTATCATTTTCAATTATGTATGGAACTTCGGCAGCTCGAGCAGTAACTCAGGGACTGCCTCATGTTATCTGTCATTTTTAATTTTGTATAAAACTTCGGCAGATCGAGCAGTAACTCGGGGAATGCCTCATATTATTTGTCATTTTTAACTATGTACTAAACTTCGGTAGCTCGAGCAATGATTCGGGAACCACCCCACGTTATTTATCATTTCTAGGTATGTGAGAAACTTCGGTAACTCGAGCAGTAACTCGAGGACTACCCCGTACTATTCGTCGACTTGGTTATATATGAAACCTTGATAGCCGAAGCAGCGACTCAGGGGCTGACCCGGCTAGTCTATCGTCAATCACAGATGTAATATGAATAATCGCTTTGGCAACCCGAGCAATAACTTGGGGGAGACCACCATCAGTTTGTACTATCATAATCACATGAATAATAACATCAGCAATCCGAGATATAATGGGGAAAGTACCCTACTTATATTATTTTCTCGAGATGAGCTATCCACGGATAACTTGGAAAAGTAGAAAATTTACCAGAATGAAAGATGTATGAACTTAAGGACTCATAGCCTTTGGGACAAAATGGTAAAGCCAATAGTTTGCGACTAAAGAATAGATGAAAGACACAAGATGAATGCCAAACTAGAATCGGGAATGCGGAAACATGATTCGGATTTACGAAGTTAAAATTTTGCAAACAAAGATACTGATCACATAAATTCAACAAGATAGAGTAACAATATTACTATGGCCTATGATTCCAACGTTAAACGGATCAAATAGTACCAAAAGGGAGGATTGTTTAAGAACAACATACACCCGGCATACCGGGGACTTGAATGAATAAGTGTTTTTAAGCTCAAGCATCGGCAGCTGCCAAATCACCCATGGGAGGAATAGTAGAGGCAGCAGGTGTGTCCGATGTTGGTGCCTCGGACGCAGCCGAGGCTACCTCGGCCTCGCTAGAAGGGGCTACCTTAGAAGCAGGGGCCTCAGTGGTTGCTCGAGCCTCTGCAGAGGTTACTTCAGCATCAACGCAGGTTGCAGGAACATCTCGGGAAGGGTTCATCTGATGAGAGACTCCACCTTGAGCTTGAGAAGCTTCGGTTCCCTTGGAGGAGGACCGAGCCTCGGCATTTCCTCCTGAGCTATCACTGGACCCATTACCATTATCGGAATCTTCATCCGAGGCACCCTCATCACCTGAATCTCCATCAGATTCATCTTCATCTGCAGCCTCAGCATCATCTTCAGCATCCTCAGGGAGAAAGCTCAGCCCTTCGTTCCAATGATGAACATCGGCGTACTGGATAAGCTGATAGGCACGGGCTTGGCAGCGGGCAGCATACTCCAGATTTTCAACCCAAGGAGAGCCAGTGCACAAGTTCATCAAGGTATCGAGGGAGATATCCTCGTACCATGACAGGACAGCAGTAAGAGCCATGTCTGCTCCGGCTCGTCCGACGGATTCTCGCCAAAGATTCAATCGAGTTTGAGACTCCATCAGCCTCGCCACGAGCACTTCAACTTTATTAATCTTTGGCTCATTAGGCCATAGCACATGGTTAGCCCGAATAGTTGCTTGCACCAGATCTTTTCCCATGACTTTCATTGGTTGAATAGCAGCTGGAACGACAATCAGGAAATCTTCAATGATATATTCTTGGTTGGACACTACGGGAACACCTCGGCGGCCACGAGCAGCAAGGACATCTTTTGAACTCACGGACTCGGCTTCTGGAAAATGGCCTGTAAGCAAAAACGTCGCTTAAGTAAAGAAAAGCTACAAGCTAAAGAATAACTCGGCCAAGAATAGGAAACTCACGATGAATATATCACAGCATTTTCTGGAGATCCGTGGCCCAGTTCGCCCTATTCTTCTCGAAACCAGCGATTTCTTTGGTCATTGCCTGGTTTTTTAGCTCGGCAGCATCAAGAAGTTCCTTGTCCTTCTGAAGCTGTAGACTTAGTCGGTTCTTCTCCTCAGAGAACTCCTGATCAACCTTCTCTAACTCGGGCTTCTGGGCAAGTTTAAGTGATTTGACATCGGCGCGTAACCGGGCTATCAAGTCATCCTTTTCCTTATGTTGTGTCGAGTGAGCGACATCTTGTTCTAAAAAATGCAGCATCATATCAGGCATAGATATGCATTCTTGATGTGACGCTGCAAGTGTTTGTAACTCGGCTATACCAAAGCCGAGAGGTCATAAGATACCCAAGATTTACATCGAACAAATGTCGATAAATTAAAAGGAAAAAGGGATAACTAACCTTCAAGAGCGCCAACCTTCTTGGTAAGACGGGTATTCAGATTGTTGACATTAACTGCACAACAGCACATTATAAATTGGTACAAAAACAGATTTTTTTTAAAGGATGAAAGACACTAAGAAACAAGTAGTTTACTAGTTTTCTTCACAACAGGGACCATTTTGTCAAATTTATCTTGAAGTTTCTTGTGCGCAAAGAGCAACCTTTGAAATTCGTCTGTCCGCCGATCGTGAGCAACCTAAAAATAACAAGTTACACGAAAGTAAAATAGATCCGAATCAAGTAAAACTTGACTCGAATCTAGATGGCTGGATATTCGAAAGTAAAAAAGATCCGAATCAAGTAAAACTTCACTCGGATCTAGATGGCTTGATATTTGAAAGTAAAGCAGATCCGAATCAAGTAAAACATTGACTCGGATCTAGATGGCTGGATATTCAAAACCATAGTAGATCCGAATCACGAATAAATTTGACTCGGCAAGTAGTTATATTTGAAACAAGTAAAGCTTCCAAACGAATAACAAATCATCCAGTTGCAAGCTTCGGGGACTAGTGTGTATATAGTATCATATGGATAATAGACGAAGTATAAATTGAGGCGCTTACCTCGTTCATCTTATCACTTTCGAGGACAATCTTAGCATCCATATGCAAGCGACTGCTGATGTCGGAAAGCTGGAATGGTTGGCTACTCGGATTGCCTTCAAGTTGATCGGCGACATTCCAATTATTGTCATACTCCACCAACGAGCCAAGGATATTCCCACTCTCAGTGCGTGTCAACACTTTACCTCGGGCCTGTTGCATAACTGCCGCCGTCACCGAACTTTTATGAAGAACTAGTTGTGTGTCAGCGGCAAGGGCAACACCAGGCTTAACGGTAGAAGCCCCCTTAAAAAGCATATCAGCGATCCTGGGCTGAGAAGAGCTTGTTGGCCCCTTCTGAGATTGCAAGGATTTAGCGGCAACAACTTTCTTGCTCTTGGCGGGAACTTCGGCAGGAGCAACGACCTCAGAACTAGGGGCCAGATCCTTTGCAGCAGGAGGAACAACAGTCTCCAAGGGGGCCAAGTTAGTGGTAACCTCGGGGGAAGTTTGAGCAGAAGATGGAACTATGGTAGTCGAAGGATCAATGGGGGAAGCCTCGGGAGTCTTGAGGAGGATAGCTGAGTCGGCCGGATGATCCAGCATTGGGGTATCTTCGGAGACAACGGGGGGAGCAATGGCTCATCTCGTCGAGGAGATGCGTTAGTTGGCACTAGAGGAGGATCATCACGAGGAGTACTGGGAACCCGAACATCCTCCGAAGGCGAGGGTGAAGGCGACCGAGTAGTATGAGATGTCATACTCGGACCGCTTGGCTTTGCGGAAAGTGGAGCCCTGCAAGGAAGTAAAATTTGGTTTGGAGATAGAAAGAGAGAAACAAGAAATACAAATGAAAATATAAAGGGAAACTTACCCAGTAACTCCAGGCATAGCCTTACACCTCGGAATGTGCTGAGAAGATTTCTTGGTCCGCTTCCTAGGGGCAGCATCGAAAGGATCCGTCGAGGCAGTGCGCTTCTTGGAAGCAACATGAGCTTTAGAAGTGAGAGGTTCGACCTCGTGCACCTGACCAACCTGATTTGCTAGGAAAGAAGGAGCCATAAATGTGTAAGAGATAGGCACCACGACAACTACCTCGAGAATTTGGACGTCGTCCGAATCACCTTCATCAGCACGGACCTAGGTCTTGCTCCAGGCGCAAACAGGAGAAGCTTCCGGCTTAGGATTGAACTCCTCCGGATCAGGTTCTCCATTGTCCGGGGTATTGCGGTCAGCGGTCCAAGAAAGAGCCAAAACCTCGGTGTCTTCTGTGGTCTGCTCATAAAACCTCTGCGAGAAAAGCGAACAGGAGTTAGCGAAAGAATAATGGAAGAATAACTCGGATGAAACCACTTGTGTCCAATTTACCTGAGGAGGAGTATTCTCATGAGAGAATGGCTTCATTCCCCACTTCCATTCCTCGGGCATCTCAGTCTTGAAGATAGCCCAGACACGCTTGTAAATCTGGTAATCATCAAGCTCAACTGTAGAAACTCGATTGGGATCCAAAGGACCACTCATGTAGCAAAGCATGTGAGAACGGAGTTGGAAGGGGAAGATTCGGCTGCTGATGAATGCGGTCATCAGATCTTCGCCCTGAAGTCCGGCCCGAGTTAACTCCTTAAGCTAAAGCTTGAATGCCTAGGAAAGAGCGTGGAACTTCTTCGGGTTATAAAGCCAGTTCTTCTTTGAAGGAGGACCAATGGAGAAAGCAGGGAGCCGAATCTTGTCTTCTGATCCGGTATTCTTGACATAAAAAAATGATCTATGCCATTTCTTACAATACTCAAGACCCGCGACACGGGGAGTTTTTCCGAGGAGTAATGGAGGCGGCCCCACATTGGGTTAAAGATTTCTTGGAGGGATGGAGAGATTTATCCGGCACTACGTTAGCTCGGATTTGGAAAAATTTAGACCATATGTCTACTGATGGCCAAAGGCCGAAGTATCCCTCTAAAGCCGAGATAAAGGCAGAGATAGAAGCAACAGCGTTAGCCGGCAGATGATGTGGCTGAAGGCCGAAGTAATCCAAGAAACTCCTAGCGAAATCACTAACAGGGAGGCCGAATCCTCGGGCAAAGTGAGACATGAAGACTACATATTTGCCCTCATCTAGTATGGGTGAAGATTCTTTACCGGGTAAGCAACAATTTACCTCGGCCGGGATTCGGCGAGTCTTGCGCAACCACTCGACCTCTCGGCGAGTGACGGTGGAGCCTTGCCAGGAGCCCCGTTATGGACCCGCCATAAGCTCCTCCTCCCCGATGAGGGTCGCGCTGACAGAGCTAGACATGGGCTCGTCAGAGGAATCGACGGAAGAATAACTGGTGGCGGGGTGAGGCCTAGAAGTGCAGGGCCCCATTGCGACAGCGACGGACGCGGTGGCGGAGAAGAGAAAGAACCACCACGGGAAATTGAAGAAAACGAGAAGAACACCTAGGGTAAAAACCTAGCGGCAGCGCTGCGGAGAGGCACATCGGCGAAAACATGAAAGTGGGGGCGCGGCGGCGAGTTCGCAAGAGCCGGAGAGCTGCGGCGTGGACGTCGAGGAGGAACTGCGGTGGCGCAGTTACTGGAGCGCGAACGGCTGCGGCGGTGCTGGGAGGAAGACGAAGGGAGTGGGGAGGGGAAAAGTGAATCGACCCACCCCCACTCCCCTCCTTATAACCGCGTAGGGTGAGCGGTAGTGGGATCGTGGCTGTGCCGCGGTAACTGCATAATCGCGTGTATCACCCAACCGCGGATGGAGAGTGGAGCCACAACAAGGGCCACACGGTGCGAGAGGAGATGAGGCCATATGACCGTTGCGTTTATAGAAGCGTCACTGCGCCGACACGACGGGCGCAGTAATCACTGTAGCATGTCAGCAAACACTGTAGCAGAAAAAAACTAGGCAGCAGTGATGATTGGTACACGTAGGACGAGGCTTACTCAAGAAGCCAAGTAGATACCATGGAAAAAATGAGAATGACTCGGAACACAATTCATACCTCGGTAAGAGAGGATAAACAAAAGAAGGATAGCTAAAAGAGAGCTTCAGCTAAGAAATACCTCGGACAAGAAGTGAGAAGGAATGAGTGTTTGGAAACTGATGTGGCCCGGCCGAAGTTTCCGGCAGGACCGCACCAGCTCTGGGGACTAATGTTGGGGGGATGACCCCAGGTAGGGTGAAGATAGCGGAAAGAAGGAAGGAACATTTCTTACCATAGGCCGAGTTATAAGCTAAGTCGGCCGAGTCATGCAAGGCTCGGCCGAATAAGCCATGGCTTGGCAAGAATCGAGTGATTAACACCTTACTCGGCCGACGTGTGAGTAAGTCGGCAGAATAAGATTGATCGGCTCATATGCAGGTGGGGGCCGAGCCGAGGTATGCGAGATGAGGCCGAGTAACGGGAAACTTGTAGGAGAAGGATCCCAAAGTCAAACCCTAGCTACTGGCTAGGAAGAATCTACACAGGGCCAAGCGCTAAAGACAAAGAGTAGAGCCGCAGAGGGACAGACAGGCATCACGGAGGTGACAGTGGGCAAGCCCGAGGCTCACATGTGGGGTTCTAGGTCTTGCCGTCGATAGAAGGGAGACACGGAAAGAGCTCCGCCGAGTTACCACTTTGGGACAAGCATATTCCAAGAATATGCTTGCCAAATCAGCCCTAGGAGGAATCAAGGGACCCCTTTATAAGGAGGGACAAGGCTTCCTGGGAGGGGGATCGATTCATTTGACACTGGAGTGCTCGTGTAGTAGTCTTATTCCTCCTCTGTCTGATACAGGTCTAGGAGCACTTGTAACTCAATTGAGGAGAAATAAAGATCTATGTTCTAGTCAGTCGTGTGTAGAAATCACTACATCTTCCCTCCCAAGATCCCACTAGCATCCATTGGCCCCATACTTTAGCCTACCCATGGCATCTGCCGTGCCACCACCATGACATATGTCGAGTGTGGAACCAGTCTCGCGTAAGATTACGCGTAAGGTCAGTCCGGGCCGCTTCATCAATAGATACCACGATATAAACAAGTACATGTGGGAGGGTAACAATTATAGAATGAAAGCCCACACACTACAACTAGCGTGTTCTACTGTAGTAGCAGTACTACACATTGATCTAGCTCTGATACCACTGTTGGGGTTCGAGGGCAGAAAACAAAAAAATGTCCTATGAATGAAACCCTAATGCCAGGATCTATCTATTAGTAATGAAGTAATGGGAGGGGATACATTATTCATACCTTTAAAGACCGAACGTGATTAACGTATCATGGGGAATGTGGTTGATGTAGTCATACCGACGCCAACCTCAAGGTTGCTCGAAGTCCAACGGCTCTGATAAATCCTAGTGCCTAAAGTAGGGCACCACCCAAGGGAGTCAAACACATACGGTGTTTGATGACGACTCCCGCTTCTCTCTGATCCAACCGAGATTGCGGAAGTGATCTCCTGGATACCGAATCCCACAACGCGATGGTGCTCCGCAGTGAAGAAGTCCTCGTTCATGTAGCCCAAACAATGGAGCTATGGTGACAAGAGAAAGAGAGAGGGAGAGAAGAGAGAGGCAACTGAAGGCAATTCCCAAAGCTAGGAAGCCTTTATTTATTTTTTGGTGATTTAATTGCCTTCTATGCCTCTTCTTATATAGGGAAAATGAGGCACAAGGCTCATTGCATAAGCCATGTGGGACTAAAAAAGAGGGGAGAGGCTGTCCGGCCAGCCAAGGGCCCCCTATGGGCCCGCGTGGGGGTCATGGGCCCTAGGCGGCTACCTCCTCCCTTTCTTCCTTTTGCCTTTTTCCCCCATGGGCATTTTTCCCTATGGAAATTGGCCCAATAGGGATTTTAATCCTTTTTATTTTATTAAATAAATATAAATAAATAAATAATTCTCTATTTAACATTTAATTACATATTATTTAATTCCTGTGGCTATGGAACACCTTCCATCCCACTCCGAACATCCCTCGAACCTTCAAGCGTGCAACCCAACAGTTCAGGAACACTCCAGACTTGTTCTAGACCCCTCTCGGACCAATGACCTTCATCAGGACCTGGATGCCCATAATGACCACCTGTGCATTCCATGAAACTTGTCGTTTAAACCATCACATTGTGTCCTATTCCTTTTGTCTCTTCAATACTTGTATTGTCAAGGTTTGATCAATGAAATCACCATGTCATGTTCAACTTTGTTACCGACAATAGCTACTTTACTCAATCTAATAAGTGATATCCATGTGACCTAGTCACACGCTGCGCAACTTATGGATATAACTCATCCGAGTGGCCCTAGAGTATCTTCCGTCACGTGGATGGAAAAATCCCGCTCTTGACACATAGGCCTAAACCCGACCCTTTGAACACTCAATCATACCATTATGATCACCGTTCCACCAAGTGACATTAGATGCTATTAAGGTACTCTCGGGTGACAGTGATTAGATATGGTCTCAAGGTCTAAGGAACAAGTCACTACATTTCCTAATTATCGCAACATGAACTTTGAGACATGATCGTGTTATGATGCTTACATAGGATATGTTCATCATCTCATTCTCCAATGAGGTGACTCCATTTTCAATTGGTGCAAAGCACCACATGAGCTGGAAACCTTGATCATCTGTTGACCAATGAACCAGTGACTAGAGATTTCACAAAGAACTCCTGGTTGTTTGTATACAACACGTGTATTGACGTTTCCATTCAATACAGTGATAGCATGATATAAAACCTAATTCATAAACTTCATGAAATATGATAATAATCCACATTATTATTTGTCTCTAGGGCATATTTCCTTCAGTACCTAGGTTCAGGGCTCTCCTATTGAGATAAAACCCCTTCTCCAGCATGGTAGACCTCACCATGCCACCTTGCATTTGAGCATCATATACCCCTTTTAATTTGGTCCTTCTCCTCATATTGCATTTGCCTTATTAATTGTATTTTCTTATTGATATAATGTTTTTGCTTCTGGATATCATGTAGTTGGTTCTTGATACTTGTATCCATAATGCCCAAATTAAGTTGGGGGAATATCTTTTCAATTCAATTCAATCTCTAACATGCCAACAATTCTTCTCTTTTCATCTCCTCCAATTACACCACATATGTTTCATATGGGATCCTTTCTTTTTGTTTGGAGTTAATTCTACCCAGATACTTATGTGTGCATCCATTCCACCAAATATTTCCATATTCCATATTAGTGCTCTTGGGAACTTATCCGTGTTCTTGCATGTGTTATTAATATTCCATATTAGTGCTCTTGGGAACTTATCCGTGTTTTCACAAGCTAGAGGCCACATGTGCTATTAATATCCATATGACTAGTCACATGCAATCACAAGCCCATGTGAGATTCTTTTTTCTTCTTATTTGGATGTTGTTATAATATGGTTGTATTTTAATTATGATCAAACTCAAATTAAACAAAACTAATCTAGCTAAACCCTCTCTCTCTATCTTGTTTCCTAAGCTAGCATTGTTACCTAGCTAAGCTAATATACATAACCATATCTTCACACACACACACATACCTAGACCAAACCCCAACACCCCTATATTATTATACCCGTGTAAGTGGTATCCCTACACATATACTCACACCTACACACATCTAGCTAAAACTATGCTAGCTAAATCCTACCGTGCATGGTGGAACAACCATATACTATTATCATCTACCTAGATAGCTATTTCACCCACCTAGCTAACCATCCGGTGCAAACCAACCTATGGTTGGGTGGCTAGGAGGATGGTTGTATCCCCAGCCCAACATAGTTCAAACCCTAGTTTTGACTCTGTGTGCTGCATAAAAAGCCGAAATATTCTTTTAGTGGGAGGCGACGTTCCCATAGACAGCAAGGCGTTCGTGGTGACTTCATCAATCTCAAGACCCGATCCGTTGGCTCGGTCTCTTGGAGGTGCTCATAGAGGTAGGGTGTGCGTGTGTGTGTTCATAGGGGTGGGTGCATGTACGTGTTGTGAGCGTCTTTTATTGTACTGTGTTTCTAAAAAAAATCTAACCATCCGGCCACACCTGGTGCCACCCAACCTGTGTAATTAGTAGAAAAGCCAGGTCCATCAACCCATCGATCAGTCCTATCTCTGAACCTAAACCCGACCTGCGCTGCTACTTCTATCTCCAGTTGAACCAGGCGCTGTTTCCTCTGTCTCTGACCGAACCAATACTCCTTGTCCACTCCGTGGCTCGAACCAACCAGCAACAGATGGAAAGCAAGCCTAGACCAAACCCTTAATGTGTTTTTTCTCCTTTCTCCTCAAGAACACGTGATCGCAAGTGATGACCATAAGTATAGGGGATCACAACAGTCTTCGCGGGTAGTATTACCCAATTTATTGATTCGACACAAGGGGAGCCAAAGAATACTTGCAAGCCTTAAAAACTGAGTTGTCAATTCAGCTGCACCTGTAAATAGTTCTTGCTCCCAGAATTTTATCAGTAGCAATAGTTTGATGGTAGCAGCAGCAACAGTGAAACATGGGCAATAGTAACAGTAACAGTAAAAGTAGGATACAGGCGCGGTAGGCATAGGGATGGATGGACGGGCGTTGCATGGACGAGTCTAAACATGTAACTTCAAGATCTAGGGCATTGCAGATAAATAATAACAAGCATACAAGTACTAAACAATCCTAGGAATGTGCTCCAAATATAGTCATGCATGCTCACAATGAGAACTTGCACAACATATTCTGTCCAGCCAGCCCGTGGCAGCGAGCACTCGAGGGAACTACTGGCAATTAAGGTGCTTCTTTTAATAGAGCACCAGAGCAAATCATTAACACTCCATGAACACATGTGATCCTCACACCATAGCCATCCCCTTCGGTTGTCCTAATTTCTGTCACTTCAGGGCCTTTGGATCCAGTCAATGATATGTGTACACAACTTGTAGATAAGATCACAAACAATACTATCATGATGATTCAATAATAAGTTCAGATTTGAGATCATGGCACTTGGTCCCTAGTGACAAGTATTAAGCACAACAAGTTGCAACAAAGTCAAATAGCACTAATAGAGATACTAGGCACTGTTCCCTAACAATCTTATTTGATTACATGATAGAACTCATCCAATCCCTACCAACCCATAGCCTACAGCAGGGGATTACTCACTCATGGATGAGGGAAACATCGATGGTTGATGGAGAGGCGTTGGTGATGATGATGGCGATGATCCTCTCCAAATTCCTCGTCCCGGCAGGGTGCCAAAACGGAGTTTCTGGATCCGAATTTTGGTTTCTGATGGTGGCGGCGGAGCGGAACTCTTTCTGAAAAAACGTCGAACCCCCCTTGGTTTTTAGGTCGAGGGATAACTTATAGGCGAAGGGGGAACCCGAGGGGTGCCTGGGGTGGCCTGTAGCACCCCGGGTAAATCCACTACTAGCAAATAGATGTTGTTTTTATTATGTGTATCATCATGACATCAGCATGCATATGTTTGTCTAAAACTATTTTTAGGAAAGCCCTATTTTGTTTTATGCAAGTATCTCTCTCATTATTCAAATAGAAAACCTCGAACTTCTGGATATATTTTTATCTAAAACTATTTACAAAATGTTTGAAAAATAAAAAAATAAATATAAATAAAAATGTTCCATAAAACCCCGGGGAGGCAGCCCAGCCGTTTAGACTAGGCAACCTACTACCCGGCAGGCCCAGCCCGATTTAAACCTAAACCCTAACCGCAGGAAACCCTAAAACTACCTACCCTATCCCCAGACCTTTCCCTCCACCCCGCCGCCAGCTCCTAGGCAACAGACGCCCCACACCACGCACGCCTCTCCCCATCACCTAAAAAACCCACCCCACCTGCCCGTGATCCCGCGTACCCCTCTCTCACGCGCTAGCCCTGGCCCCACCACGCGCGATCCTCCCGTCGAGCCCGTGTCGTTTCCCCTCATTCACAACTCCTCCCCCCTCCGCTCGCTCCTCCTTCTGCAGCTAGCCGTCGCCGCCAGGATCCACCTGGCCGCCACCTGCAATCTCTCCGGCCTCCCCGGCCCGCGTCTGTCGCCGCCACCAGTGCCTCTCCTCACTGCCCTACAGGACCCCCAGCGGCTCCTTCCTCCTCCGCCGCTCGAGTTCCCGCTGATACATCAAATTTGCATCACCATTCTATATCATAATTTGCCTCTATTCATTGATATATGTCTTATTATGAGGTATTACTTATGTCTTTTCCACTATTTTTGCATCTTGGATGATTCTTGGAGGATGAACTGTCAAAGTCTGGATTTTGATGGAAAAGGAGGTGTTTTGATGCAATTTCGCGAAGATTAGAAAAATACCAGAAAAATATGGGAAAATTATATTTTCCCGAAAGACAGAGGAAGCCAGAAGAGGAGGCAAAGAAGGGCCACAGGGGGCCCACACCCCCTAGGCGCGAGCCCACCTTGCCCCACGCCTAGGGTAGGTGTGGCCCACCTAGCCGGCCTCCGACTCCGCCCTCTCGCCTATATCTTCCTCACGGAACCCTAACACCATGGGAGCGACGACAGATAGATTTCCGCCGCCTCTACGGGGCGGAAAACACCGAGAGAGAAAGATCTCTCCGGCAGACAGATTTCTACCGGGTAAACTCCTTCCCGGAGAGGGGATATCGTCACCATCAACACCGTCATAAAGCTAGGATTCATCGGGATCATCATCATCCACACCATCATCTCCACCAGCACCATCATCACCACTCCATCCCGCTGTAACAATTGTGTTGGATATTGCTTTAGTTCTTAGGGGAAACTTTCCCGGTGTTAATTACTATTGTAGTTGATGCTTGTGAGTGGAACAATTGGATTATTGTTTATGTTCAGATTGTTATCCATTATCATATCATCTTTGATCTTGATCCATATGATGTCTCGTGAGTAGTTCGTTTAGTTCTTGGGGACATGGGAGAAGTCATGTTGTTAGTAGTGGATTTGTGTTGAGTTATTATTCAATGGTTTAGTATTTAAGTTGTGGTGCTATTCTTCTAGTGGTGTCATGTGAACGTCGACTACATGATACTTCACCATTTATGGGCCTAGGGGAATGCATTGTGTATTTGGATACTAATTGTGGGGTTGCCGGAGTGACAGAAACCTGAACCCCTGTTAGGACAGCTTTGCACAAGGGAGCGTAGGATCTCAGATTTTAAGGTTGTGGTTAGGTTTATATCTT
This sequence comes from Avena sativa, assembly GCA_916181665.1. Lineage (NCBI taxonomy): Eukaryota > Viridiplantae > Streptophyta > Magnoliopsida > Poales > Poaceae > Avena > Avena sativa. The sequence goes on along the minus strand of OV702294.1, from coordinate 266,879,705 downwards.
AATTACTTTCCTATAGTTGCGGATGCTTGCAGGGGGGTTAATCACAAGTATGTATTAGTCCAATTAAGGTCGGTACATTAGCACAGGTTCACCCACACAACACTTACAACATCAAAGAAAAGTTCTCAGCTATATGAAGCAAAAGCACTTGACAGAATTCCCATGTGTCCTCGAGAAAGTTTGGTCCCTATAAGTATTTCCACCGGCTTGTCCTTTGCTAAGAAAGGATTGGGCCACTTGCTGCGTTTGTTCTTTATTACTTGCACTTTGTTTTGTTGCTTTGTCAGAAAACCCCTAAAAATCCGTTTGCTAATTATTTGCAGAGTGTTCCAAATCCATACCAGTAGTAAACACCTTCTGCTCCTCGTTGGGATCGACCCTCCTATTTATCAAAAGTACTGAGATACACCCCCTATAGTTGTGGGCCATCACCCGTGCCATGGGGGCCTCGCCATCGTCCCTGGCACTGCCGTCGCCCAAGCCTTCCGCCACTGGCCCGCCACCGCCCCTGAGCTCGACCTCCGCGCCCTCTCCTCCCCAACCCGCGCCACCGCCGTGAGTCCGGATCACCTGTGTCACCCCTGTGCTCTGGCCTCTCCCATCTGCGGCCATGACCGCCGCCCCGGCGCTTCCCCGGCATCGAGACGCTTTGCCCCCATGGGACCGCTTCAGCCTCGACCTCCTGCCCCGCGCCACACCATCCGTGCGCCAATCCGCCGCCGTTCTCCTTGCCGTGCGTCACACACCTCCCTCTCCGACGCCCATCTGCCCGCAGGCGAGCCACTAAGCTACTTCCATCGACCATGACTCTATGTCGCCTCTGCCATGGACCCCATCTATGGTTCTTCCCGATGGCGTCCTCACGTCCTATTCCACTAATTCCTTTTTCTATGTGTGCTCGTGTTTGTAATGTTGTATGTGTCCCTGCCAGTACCAGCATTTCTGCTGGGTGTGTTTGAGCCAACGGCAAGTCCAACCGTGAAGGCCATCGAGATGGATACCCAAGACCTCTGAAGCTAAAAACTCAAGATCTGCATCACGGATCCGATGCCCTAGACCCTGAAGCCAAGATCGTCTTCCCAGATCAGGACCGCCGGCGTCCGAAGACCAAACACCGAACCAAGACCGTCTGGATCCCTAATGTGTGACCTCTATCCGAGACCCCCCTATTTTTGTAAATGACATATATATTATTGGATTTAAAATATGCATGATTGCATCACATCATGTGGGTTGGGGACACTTGTCGATTCACCTCATAATTAAATATGGAGACCATATGCGGACAAATCTAGTCTAATATTGGTCCCATTTAAATTTGTGCATCGAACCGGTGACATATTTTTGCCTTGTGAAGACAACATTTAAATTGCGGGATCTGAATAACTAGAACTATATATTTAATTATCGGGACCCTGGTTCCGTTTAATATTGCCTAATAGTATAGCACCTTTTCCATGTCATGCATTATACATGCATCATGCCTGATCTTTTGTCATAGTATTAAATAGTGCAACCAGTGTTTCTTCTAGTGCTTTGCTTCTTCACGGACTAGGCCGATGAGTTGCTGCGAGTGTCGACCCGATCTTCAGATGAACCTTCGGCAATGTTTTCAGGCAAGCATTCTCCCTCTTTCTACCTATTTTACATTTCTAGTCTTTATTTCCTCTTATTGATCTATTGCTATCTGTGTTATGATGCTATAGATTCCGTACCCCTTTATACTTCCCTATAGCCTCTATATTGCCATGGACACCTCCTATTACCTGTTGTTTAGTAGATAGCCGGCCTTGCAAGTCGTAATCGCTTACTCAGGTGCTGCTTCACGTCGTCAATGTTCCACTATTGTTGGGTGGTTGACACATGCTTAACGGTGGAGATGATCATGGATTTAGTTATTGTTTAATAACAAAAATTGAAAGTAGGTAAATAATGGAAAGGAACTTGTGGGTAATAGACAATATTTGGTTTTTAACTGCCCACTTGTGTCCCGTAGGACCCCGAGTTCTTGACACACCTGTTCCGAGATCGAGCGCGCTAACCACAGGTGGGGTGTGTGGGAACCCCCATCGATTTTGTACTTGTTTTCAAAGTACTGTACTAGGGGCCACAACCTAGTTTGGGGATTTATTACTATCCTGTACTTATGTCATGCTTTACTGCTTTATTTACTATTGCGGGTGGAGCGCCTGTACTGTTTAGGAACCCCGTGCCACGTTTTCGCTGTATCGACAATCCAAGTCACAGTTTTGGGTTCCTAGTCGTTTATAGCCGTCGCCATAGACCCTGGGTCCATCTCGGAGATGGCTGACTTTATTGCAGGTAGCTTAGTGGGAAGGCCCCCATGTTCATGCTTTGGGTCTGGGAAACGTCGTGTCTGAAACCCCGTCGACATACCGTTGGGTGTATGTTTTGTGATCTTGTACCTACCTGATCTGACAACAAGGGTGTAGGTGCATGTGGAAACTTTGGTGCACCCCTGCAGGGTTTAATGTTTTTGAGAAGCCGTGCCCACGGTTATGGATGACTTAGAGAACAATTCTCGATCATAAACAACTATAACTAAAGTTTACTGTTATAATTTGACTTGTATCTGATAAGACTAGTAAGTTGGATACCATCACAGAAAGAATGAATAAAACTACCAACCGTGTGAATTACTCAGATTGACTTCCTCGTTTGGTCTCGAGGGGGGAAACACCAGGATGGGAATGTTTGGTGGTAGTATCAGGTTGGATCCGAATAGGTGTTTCTCATCTTTCTCTGATAGCCGACAGTTTTTTTGAGTCTCTATATGTTGTTTAGTGCATGTTGTGCTGCCACTTTAGTCCACCATACCTATGTAGGCGAGGACCGCCGAATTCAAGACTCGCCGTGTACTGGCCTCAATACTGACCGCTCTCTTTTTCCTTTGTCAGCGCCACTTTTGTTTAAGCAGGTTTTGAGATCGACGTTGTTAGCAGGGTTACCCTTCCAGCTTGGCCTTGGCAGGGTTATGGACGCCATTGGTTATTCTACAGGGCTCTTAGCCCAATTTGCATCTTGTCCATACTCGGACACTATATAGTTTTCAAGGTGATTTGGATCTTTGTACTGTATATCTGTATTGTTGACTCATGTAGTCGTCTTGTATATATCTGTTCTGTGGGTTCCATTGTGGACTAATGTGTAATGGTATTACTTTGTTATCCACCCGCACAAAAGTTCCTTGTGTGCACCGTTGAATCGTTTCTATGTGGGTTTGGCGGTAATCACTAAGACTTGCATACGGCCGATCTAAGGGATTACATTAGCACCCCGGGTAAATCCACTACTAGCAAATCGATGTTATTTTTATTATGTGCATCATCATGATATCATCATGCATATGTTTGTCTAAAACTATTTTTCGAAAAGCCTTATTTTTCTTTATACAAGTATCTCTCTCTTTATTTAAATACAAAACCTCGAACTTCCGGATATATTTTTATCTAAAACTATTTCCAAAATGTTTGAAAAAAAATATATAAATAAAAATGTTCTATAAAACCCCGGGGAGGCAGCCCAGCTGTTTAGACTAGGCAACCTACTACCCGGCAGGCCCATCTCGATTTAAACCTAAACCCTAACCGCAGGAAACCCTAAAACTACCTACCCTATCCCCAGACCTTTCCCTCCACCCCGCCGCTAGCTCCCAGGCAACACAGCCCCACACCACGCACGCCTCTCCCCATCACCCAAACAAACCCAACCCACCTGCCCATGGTCCCGCGTACCCCTCTCTCACGCGCTAGCCCTAGCCCCACCACGCACGATCCCCCCATCGAACCCGTGTCGTTTCCCCTCGTTCTCAACTCCTCCCCCCGCCGCTCGCTCCTCCTTCTGCAGCTAGCCGTCGCCGCCAGGACCCACCTGGCCACCACCTGCAATCTCTCCGGACTCCCTGGCACGTGTCCGTCGCCGCCACCGATGCCTCTCCTCACCACCGTACAGGCCCCCTGTCGGCTACTTCCTCCGCCGACGCTCGGGTTCCCGCGCCATTTGGGCCTCGCTATCGTCCCTGTCGCTGTTGTCGCCTAAGCCTTCCACCACCGAACCGCCACCGCCACCGCCCCCTGATCTCAACCTCCATGCCCTCTCCTCCACGACCCGTGCCACCGCCGCGAGTCCGGGACCCTTGCGTCGCCCCTGTGCTCCGAACGCTCCCATCTGCGGCCATGACCACCGCCCCGGTGCTTCAGCGCCATCGAGACGCTTCGCCCCCACGAGACCGTGTCGGCCTCGACCTCCTGCCCCACGCCACACCGTCTGTGCACCTATCTGCCACCGTTCTCCTCGCCGTGCGTCACACATCTCCCTATCCGATGCCCATCTACCCGCCGACAAGCCACCAAGCTCCTTCCATCGATCACGGCTCTGCGTCGCCTCTGCCATGGACCTAGTCTACGGTTCTTCCCGATGGTGTCCTCACGTCCTATTCCACTGATTCCTCTTTCTGTGTGTTCTCGTGTTTGTAATGTTGTATGTGTCCCTGCTTGTACCAACATTTCTGCTGGGTGTGTTTGAGCCAACGGAAAGTCCATCCGTGAGAGCCATCGAGATGGATACCCAAGACCTCCGAAGCTAAAAACTCAAGATCTGCCTCACGGATCCGATGCCCTAGACCCTGAAGCCAAGATCGCCTCCCCAGATGCAGACCCCGAAGCCCGGCGTCCGAAGACCGAACCCCGAACCAAGATCGTCTGGATCCCTAATGTGTGACCTCTATCCGAGACCCCCCCTATTTTTGTAAATGGCATATATATTATTGTATTTAAAATGTACATGCTTGCATCGCATCATGTGGGTTGGGGACACTTGTCGATTCACCTCATAATTAAATATGGAGACCATATGCGGACAAATCTAGCTTAATATTGGTCCCATTTAAATTTGTGCATCGAACCGGTGACATATTTTTGCCTTGTTAAGACAACATTTAAATTGCGGGTATCTAAACAACTAGAACTATATATTTAATTATCGGGACCCTGGTTCCATTTAATATTGCCTAATTGCATCACACCTTTGCCATGTCATGCATCATGCCTGATCTTCTGTCGTAGTATTAAATAGTGCAACTAGTGTTTCTTCTAGTGCTTTGCTTCTTCACGGACTAGGCCGATGAGTTGATGCGAGTGACGACCCGATCTTCGGATGAACCTTCTGCAATGTTTTTAGGCGAGCATTCTCCCTCTTTCTACCTATGTTACATTTCTAGTCTTTATTTCCTCTTGTTGATCTATTGCTATCTGTGTTGCAATGCTATAGATTCCGTACCCCTTATACTTCCCTGCAGCCTCTATATTGCCATGGACACCTCCTATTACCTGTTGTTTGGTAGATAGTCGGTCTTGCGAGTCGTAATCGCTTGCTCAGGTGCTGCTTCGCATCGTCGATGTTCCACCATTGTTGGGTGGTTGACACATGCTTAACGGTGGAGATGATCATGGATTTAATTACTGTTTAATAACTAAAATTGAAAGTAGGTAAATAATGCAGAGGCACTGGTGGGTAATTGAAAATATTTGTTTTTTAACTGCCCACTTGTTTCCCGTAGGACCTCGAGTTCTTGACACCTGTTCCGAGATCGAGCACGCTAACCACAGGTGGGGTGTGCGGGCACCCCCATCGATTTAGTACCTGTTTTCAAAGTACGGTATTGGGGGCCACAACCTAGTTTGGGGCTTTATTACTATCATGTTCTTATGCCATGCTTTACTGCTTTATTTACTATTGTGTGTGGAGCGTCTGTACTGTTTAGGAACCTGGTGCCACGTTTTCGCTGTATCGACAAGCCCAGTCACACTTTCCGGTTCCCAGTCGTTTACAGCCGTCGCTACACATCCTGGGTCCGTATCGGAGATGGCCGACTTCGTTGCGGGTAGCTTAGTGGGGTGGCCCCCATGTGCATGCTTTGGGTCTGGGAAATGTCGTGGCTGAAACCCCGTCGACATACCGTTGGGTGTATGTTTTGTGATCTTGTACCTACCTGATCTAACAACAAGGGTGTAGGCGTGTGTGGAAACTTTGGTGCACCCCTGCAGGGTTTAATCTTTTTGAGAAGCCGTGTTCATGGTTATGGACGACTTGGAGGACAGTTCTCGATCATAGACAACTATAACTAAAGTTTACTGTTATAATTTTACTTGTATCTGATATGACTAGTAAGTTGGATAACCTCCACAAAAAGTATGAATAAAACTACCAACCATGTGAGTTCCTCGGATTGACTTCCTCGTTTCGTCTCAAGGGGGGAAACACCAGGATGGGTATGTTTGGTGGTAGTATCGGGTTGGATCCGAATAGGTCTTTCTCATCTTTCTCTGATAGCCGACAGTTGTTTTGAGTCTCTATAGGTTGTTTAGTGCATGTTGCACTGCCGCTTCAGTCCACCATACCTATGTAGACGAGGACTGCCAAATTCTAAGACTTGCCATGTACTGGCCTCAGTACTGACCGCTCTCTTTTTCCTTTGCCCTTTGATTAAGCAGGTTTTGAGATCGATGTCGTTAGCAGGGTTACCCTTCTGGCTTGGCCTGGGCAAGGTTATGGACGCCATTGGTTATTCTTCAGGGCTCTTAGCCCAATTTGCATCTTGTACGTACTCGGACACTGTATAGTTTTTAAGGTGATTTGGATCTTTGTACTGTATATCTATATTGTTGACTCATGTAGTCGTGTTGTATATATCTGTTTTGTGGGTTCCATCATGGACTAATGTGTAATGGTATTACTTTGTTTTCCACCCACACTAAAGTGCCTAGTGGGCATCTTTGAATTGTTTCTATGCGGGTTTGGCGCGCTAAGACTTGCATAGGGCCGATCTGAGGGTGTTACATGGCCGCACCCCCTAGGCGCGGGCAAGGCCCATCCGTGCTTGGCAGGGGTGTGGGCCCTCCAGGCCTCCACTCCGTTTCGTCTTTTGGCTCCTGGATCTTCTAGCGAAATATAATAGTTTGCATATTTTCCGGGATTTTTCCTGATAGTTTATTTTCTGCACAAAAACTAGACACCAAGTTAATTCTGCTGAAAACAGCGTCGGTCTGTGTTAGTTGTATCCAAATCACACAAGTTTACAAGAGAAACAATAGCAAAAGTTTTAAGGAAAGTAGATACGTTTTGGACGTATCAACTCCCCCCAAGCTTAGCTTATTGCTTGTCCTCAAGCAATTCAGTTGAAAACTAAGTGCGATAAAAGAACTTTCACGAAAACATTTGCTTCAAATGATGTATATATTCTCAGCACAGGAGTAGATACTTAAACCATTCATAATAAGAAGTATGCAAACAAGTCTACTCAATAGTCATTGCAAGCTATGAAGAGAAACCAGCTTAATAATAATAAGTAGCATGGAACATAAACATAAGCAACATTGCAATGCTCATAGTAAGGTATGATAGAGTGGTATCTCGCTTGCCTTTGTTTGTAGAGAAGAATATAAATGCCAAGGCACCTCTGGCGTTCACATGAAGACTAGAAGTAAAGATATCAGAGATACAAGCATCATAGTCATGACATAATTAACCAAGTTTTGAGACAAACACAAGAATGAAAACTATGCTCTCAAGAGGGTGCTCATAGAATAAGTGGTGACTCAACATGGAAGTGAAAAGGTTTTGAAAAGTTTCAAAGGCTTCCTAATTCTGAAAGGAAGGTACTCACTAGCTTTGAGCTCTCATTTCCCCTATCATAGGCATCTTTATATGGTTAAGGTGAAAGTGAGGTCCAATATGAGTTATATGCTTGACAGACCATAAACTGGAAATCCCATGTCCCTTGAGTACGAGGGCCGCTCCGCATGCTACTCAACTGTGGTTACCTGCAAGTTCTTATCATTATACATACATGCATATCATAGAGAACCGCCAACGGGGTACCCCTTGCACATGATACAGGAGCTATCCAGTGATCAAAATGACAAGGCAAGCAGACAATGAGCATCTCAGCGATCTTTTTATTTACTATGTGCATAGCTTTTTATTGAGGATGCTTCACAGAATGATCATTATGGTGATGCCGCAAGTTTCCACCATGATTTGGATTGGCTTAGGCTAGCGGCCTAGGCGTTTCTCTAACACATATATATATACTCCATGAACTCACAAAATCCCCTTTTATTTCACACCGTCAACATCCGCAAACAAAAGAGCAAAGTATCAACTGGATAGGTATCCATAAGTGTTGAAAGCGTTCCCCGTGACAGCATGGTTCTTCTAACTCCCAGCATATAATTTGCAAGCATATAAATTTCATGGACAAGTCACAATGGTTCAGGATTATTAAGTGCAAGGAATAAAGTGTGCCATCAAGTTTGTGAGAGATTTACTAACTAACTTTCTCAAAACAGACAAACATTTTATTTGGAAGAAAACAAGGCGTATAGAATATGCACTGAAATAGCAAACGATGCTAATAGGTAGGTATGGTGGACACATTTGGCAATATTGGTGTTGGGGAGTTGGATGCACAAGTAGAGATCATACTCAGTGCAAGTGAAGGCTAGCAAAAGACAGGGAGCGACAAACGAGAGAGCAATAATTGTCATAATCATGCTTGGAACAAAACAGGACTAATTATGCCATGAAAGTGATACAAGAACTCTGAGGGAAAATAAATCAACGAGGCTTACTGACTATTGTTTAGTCATATGCATGCGTGAGCATGTGCCAAGTCGATTCACATGAAACTTCAGATGAGGATACCACAATATCATACCAAAATATGAATAAAACAATGCAAGCAAACATTCACATGACATGCTACAAACTATTAGCAAGCCGGAGATAATCATAGACAAGCAAGAACTACAAATAGAGTTTGTTACCAGCCTCTTACCACACCTCGAGTTGTCTTAATCTTCATTATTGCCCTTCACTTGTGTGACTTCAATAATAACATGAAACCAAAATCCACTGAGGAAGGCCGAACCCTGCAAAGAACTCACAAAACCAAAGAAGAACAACAAATATTTTGGTGTTTTCGATTTTTTAAAACAAGCCAACAAAGCAAAAACAAACAAAACAAAGAAAAATCTTTTTGTACTTTTTTTCTTTAAAGGCAAACCAAAGCAAAGAAACAAACCAAGAGAAACAACGATTTGTTTTTTGGTATTTTTGTTTTTTTTTGAGAAAGCAGCAGCAAGAACCAAAAAGAAAGCAAAACAATGGATATACAAAGAACCGACCGAACATGATATATAGATGAGTGTGATGTCGGTATACCACCCCCCAAGCTAAGGCTTTTTGCCTAAGTGGGGCTCAATAGCGCGGGTAGTAACCCCAGGCTGGTGGGTCATCATAGGAATGATCATAGTCCAGTGCTTGCGAAGAAGAAGAAGACGCACCCCAATCAAATGAGGGCTGCTGGTATGAAGACTCTCCCACGTTGGAGGGCTGAACCGAATCATCTTCGACATCCTCTCCAACATTCTCCTCTTGCTGGGAGAGCTCCGCCACATATGTGTCAAAATCCTCCTCCGTGAGCAACCATCCTTGTCTGTTATCAAAATTAAACAAAGCAGGTGCAGGAAAATAAACTATTTTCTCAGTCCTATCCTTTCTTCAACCTTGATGGGCAAAAGATAATTCATACGGTAAACTTCTCACATTAGCCCCCAAGGAAACAAAACCATACTGAATCATGGATTCAAGATCAAGCCTCTCTATGGGGAACCGATAATCTGAATGGTGAGGCTCTAAACCATGGAAAGCTAGTAACCTAGAAGAAATAAGACCTCCACAAATTCCACCCTTCTCGCGGTTGGTGGTGAGACGGTAATATATCAAAGCACCCAGATTATAAGATCTATTCCTATTCAAAGTAGTTGCGATAAAAGCTAGATCAAAAGAAGATAACTTCCTAGCAATCTTTCTAGCAAGAACACACATGGTAATGAAATAGGCAAAATATCTAATGGCTGGCAACCAAATGTTCCGAATTTTACCACTTTCCTTGGAGAAGTCGAAACCTTGGCAAATCTCAGCATATAAATCCATAAGTGACTTGGGTCTCTCCTTGATCTTCTCACAAGATCCCCACTGAGGTACTCTAATTGCTGCACAGAAATCAGCAAACGGCAGGTCGACAGCTATATTATATATTTTATAATGGACCATTTGATTAGATGTAGACCAAGTAAACCGAAAGTCCTGCACCACAGCCATGGTTAGCTTAACATACTGAAAGGGTTCACCTTCAACAAAGTGTTCCAACCCTGCATTGGTAACCATAGTTTGGAAATCGCGGAGGATTCCCGCAGTTCTCATAAATTCATGGCATGGATATATGGAAGGAAAGACTCCTTCCTCACGATGAACTTTCATTGGTTCAGGCACCATCAAGCCATATTGATTCAGTGGGTAAGCACTCATCTTCTTTTCTAAAATTTTTAGACAAACATCAAACCAAGTGATTTCCAAGTTGATAAATGATGAGAAACTACTATAGAAACTTGCTAGAGGGCTACACATGCATAAAAATGAAATTTCTAAACATAGAACAAGTATGCAAGCTCACACAACCTGTCACCTATAGCAGCAAAACACTCAAGATACAATCTATCAATCACAAATCTAATTGGACAAGTGGAGGAGGCACATACCAAGGAGCAATCCCTCCAAAAATCAACAGCAAAGAGGGGCTAAGTAAGGAGATCGAAAATCGCGAGCAAGAACAGAAGGAACTCGAGCTTGAGCATGTTTTCCGGTGTTTTTAGGGAGAGAGAAAGAAGATGGCTGGGAGGAGACACTTTGGAGGGGCCCAGGTGGGCCACACCCCACCCAGGCGCCACCTGTGGGGGAGGCGGGCACACCCACCATGGGTGTGGGTGCCTAGGGTGGTCCCCTAGGTCACTCCAGGTGTCCCTCTGCCCCTTTTTTCGAGCAAAAATTTAATTTGAATTTTCTGAGATTTTTCGGGAAACTTTATTTTTGGCCAATTTTTAGGGTAAAAAAATTGATTTTCTCGCAGAAACAACTTTTTTAGAAGAAGCAAAATCAAACCAAAAGCCAAACTATAGAAGCTCTAAGAAACTCTAACAAGCAAACAATTAACAAAACCAGAGCTAATAAAATAAAAAGCAAAGACTAGGAAGGAGAAAAATAAAAGAAAGCAAGTATAACCACAGTGAAAACATTATTTTGTTCATTAAAATCCTTTTGTTAACAAGGTTGATCAAGTCTTATTACAAAAACAATCTTATATGAAACAAAACTTTGCATTCCACAAGGTGATTATGTTACCTCATACTTGATAGCAATGGTCCCAATCATAATAGTTTCAAAATTTTCCTCTGGAATGGGACAATATATTTCTCCAACCTTTATGCTCTCAATATTTTCAATGTAATTCAGGCAATAGATTCTAGCAACCTTCTTGGGGAAATAGACAGTATGCTCTTTGTCATTAATATTGAATGTTACTTTTCCTTGATTACAATTAATGACAGCACCTGCAGTATTAAGAAAGCGTCTCCCAAGAATAATAGACATATTATCATCTTCAGGCATCTCAAGCACAACAAAATCAGTTAAAACCAAGCAATTATGAGCCACTTGAACATGACCATCCTCACATATACCAATAGGAATAGTAGTTGACTTATCAGCCATTTGCAAAGATATATCAGTTGGTATCATCTTTTCTAGTTGGAGTCTCTTGTAGAGAGAGAAAGGCATAACACTAACTCCAGCTCCCAAATCACATAAAGCAGTTCTAACATAATTATTCTTAATAGAGCAAGGAATAGTTGGTATACCTGGATCACCAAGATTCTTTGGAACCTTACCATTGAAGGAATAATTAGCAAGCAAAGTAGAAATCTCCTCATTAGAAATCTTCCTTTTATTAGAGACAATATCCTTCATATACTTTGAATAAGGAGGCAACTTAATAGCATCAGTCAAAGGAATTTGCAAAAATAAAGGCTTCATCCACTCACAAAACTTGTTGTAGTATTCTTCCTCCTTTGACTTGTGTTTCTTACCTGGAAAAGGCATGGGTTTCTGCACCCAAGGTTCTCTCTCACTACCATGTTTTTTAGCAATAAAATCTTCCTTAGTGTACCTGGTGTTCTTAGTGTGCTTCCCAGGTTCTTCCTTAACTTCCTCCTCGTCAGGAGCATCATTTTTATCACCACTTTCAGTTTCAGCATCAGAGATAGATATACTATTAGGATCTATAGCAGGTTAAAGTGGTTCCTCAACTATCTTGTGTTTATTTTTCTTTCTCTTACGAGGACTACCACTACTTTCACCTTGTTGAGAATCCTACTCAATTATTTTAGGGTGTCCTTCAGGATATAAAGGATCTTGAGTAGCTATACCACTCCTAGTTCTAATTCCATAAGCATGTTTATCTCCTGAGGCATTAACTAGCATAGCTTTTTGTACCTTAGCAAGTTGATAAAGTTGGGTTTGAACCATTTGGAAGTGTTTACAAAGCATTTTAATATCATTAGAAGTTCTTTCCACAATATCTTTCAACTCATTAATAGATCTAGAGTTTTCCAATAAATGATTCTGAACTTGTTTATTAAAATTACCTTGTTTAACTATAAATGTGTCAAGTACCTCTAAGCATTGATCAGGAGGCTTACCATAGGGAATATCACCTTCGTAAAAGTGTTGGAGAGAGTGTACCTCAATAGTAGATGAATGGGGAAATGGCTTACATAATTCTTCTATAGGAGGTAGATTCTTCACATCTTTAGCTCTAACACCTTTATCCTTTAGACATTTCTTAGCTTCCTTCATCACTTCATCATTTAATGCAATAACTCCCCTCTTTTTTGGTGTTGGTATTGGATCTGGTTCAGGAGTAGTAGGCTCAAGTGTAGTTAGCTCAGTTGAAGTCCAATCATCATAATTCTTGCTTATTTTAGCCATTAATTCTTTAGCATCTGTATGAGTTCTTTTCCTGAAAACACAATCAGCAAAGCTATCTAGGTATGTCCTAGAATCATCAGTTAGTCCATTATAATAAATATCAAGAAGATCATTTTTAGGTAATGGACATCCATGATGTTCATGAATCAAGGAACATAACCTTGTCCATGACTCAGGAAATTTCTCTTCTTCTCCCTATTTAAAATCAAAAAGTCTCTGCAAAGCAACATGTCTAGCACTGGGAGGAAAATATTTCTGGAAGAAAGAAGCAATCAAGAAATCAGGGCTATCAATGGAACCAGGAGGTAATCTATTAAACCAAGCCCTAGCTTCTCCTTTTAGTAAAAAAGTACTTGCGCATCTTAAAATCATCAGAGAATAAGACACTCATAGTAGAAAGATCATTCATATGAGCCACAACACTCTCATTTTCAGTCCCACAAAAAGGTTCTTTCTCAACAATGTCCAAATAGGATAAATCAAGAGAGAAATCATAATATTTATATTTAATATCTATGGGAGAGGTGGCAAACTTAGGATCAGAGGACAATTTAGGAATAATGGTACACCTAGCAAGGAGACTCTTAATAGCACTAGTACCATGTGTGTGGCACTCTTCAACAAATTCATCAGTGAACTGAATGTAACCATCATTAATATCATAAATCTCTCTAGACTTAGGTGAGCTAACAGGTGTAACAGTGTCTTCACTAGGAGTTTCAGTATTTCCTAGACCAACCATAGTAGCATCTAGGAAAGTACCTAATGAACCACTCGCATCAAGGACAGTAGAAGTAACATCATGAGCATCAAAAGCAGTTTCAGACTCAGTAGTAGTAGAAGTGTGTGTAGCATGTGTATGTGGTGGTGTAACAATCTTACTTATAACAGACGGTGAATCAAGCGAAACGGAGGTGTTTAGGACTGTACCTATTCTTGTAGTGGATGGTAAAATAGGAAAATTTCCATCACGAGACTACCCCATGATGAAAGGAGTAGAAGTGAACAATAATAGATCCAAGTGAACTTAAAAATAAAGCTATGCTCCCGGCAACGGCGCCAGAAGATAGTCTTGATGACCCACAAGTATAGGGGATCACAACAGTCTTCACGGGTAGTATTACCCAATTTATTGATTAGACACAAGGGGAGCCAAAGAATACTTGCAAGCCTTAACAACTGAGTTTTCAATTCAGCTGCACCTGGAAATAGTTCTTGCTCACATAAGTTTATCAGTAGCAACAGTTTCATAGTAGCAACAACAAAGCAACAGCAGCAGTGAAACAAGAGCAATAGTAAAAGTAATAGTAAATAGTAGGATACGAGCGCGGTAGGCATAGGGATGGATGGATGGGCGTTGCATGGATGAGTCTAAACATGTAACTTCAAGATCTAGGGCATTGCTGATAAATAATAACAAGCATCCAAGTACTAAACAATCCTAGGCATGTGCTCCAAATATAGTCATGCGTGCTTGCAATGAGAACTTGCACAACATCTTCTGTCCAGCCAGCCCGTGTGTAACACCCTCAGAATCGGCCCTATGCAAGTTTTAGCGCTTCCCGCCAAACCCGCATAGAAACGATTCAAAGGTGCCCACCAGGCACTTGCGTGCGGGTGGAAAACGAAGCAATACCATTACACAATAGTCCACGATGGAACCCACAGAACAGATATATACAACAACGACTCAAAGAGTCAAGAATACAAATATACAGTACAAAGATCCAAATCACCTTGAAACAATACAGCGTTGGAGTACGGACAAGATGCAAATTGAGCTAAGAGCCCTGAAGAATAACCAATGGCGTCCATAACCCTGCCCAGGCCAAGCCGGAAGGGTAACCCTGCTAACGACGTCGATCTCAAAACCTGCTAAAACAAAAGGGGTGCCGGCAAAGGGCAAAGGAAAAAAGAGAGCGGTCAGTACTGAGGCCAGTACACGGCGAGACTAAAATTTGGTGGTTCTCGCCTACATAGGTATGGTGGACTGAAGCGGAAGCGAAGCATGCGCTAAACAACCTATAGAGACTCGATACAACTATCGTCTATCAGAGAGAGATAAGAAATACCTATTCGAAACAAAGCTAATACTACCACTAAACATACCCATTCTGGTATTTCCCCCTCGAGACGAAACGAGGAAGTCAACCGAGGAACTCACACAGTTGGCAGTTTTATTTATTCAGTTATCGTTGCAGCAATTACTAGTCAGGTATAGATAGTCATCCTGATATAATAAGCAGTGTGCACTTTTAGTTAACCACTCCGTTGTAGTTGCAACACTTACTAGTCAGATACAATTAGCATGAGATATCCCAAACCCAGCAGTAGTTGTTACTTTTATTTAGCCATTCCGTTGTAGTGAAGCTGATTATTAGTCATATCGGATACAAGTCAAATTATAATAGTAAACTTTAGTTATAGTTGTCTATGATCGAGAACTGTGCTCCAAGTCGCCCATAACCCCGGACACGGCTTCTCGAAAAGATTTAACCCTGCAGGGGTGCACCAAAGTTTCCACACGCACCTACACCCTTGTTGTCAGATTAGGTAGGTACAAGATCACAAAACATACACCCAACGGTATGTCGACGGGGTTTCAGACACGACGTTTCCCAGACCCAAAGCAAGCACATGGGGGCCACCCCACTAAGCTACCCGTAACGAAGTCGGCCGGTCTCCGAGATGGACACAGAGGTTTGTGAAAATGGCTGTAAACGACTGGGAACCCGAAAGTGTGACTGGGTTGTCGATACCGCGAAAACATTCCACATTGGTTCCAAAACAGTATAGGCGCTCCACGCGCAATCGTAAATAAAGCAGTAAAACATGGCAAAAGTACAGGATAGTAATAAAGCCCCAAAATACTTTCTGGCCCCCGGTATAGTACTTTGAAATCAGGTACTAATCGATGGGGGTGCCCACACACCCCACCTATGGTTAGCGCGCTCGATCTCGGAACAGGTGTCAAAAACTCGGGGTCCTATGGGACACAAGTGGACGGTTAAAAACCATATAACATCTATAGCCCACCTGTGCCTCTGCATTATTTACCTACTTCAATTTTAGTTATTAAACAATAATTAAAGCCATGATCATCTCCAACATAAAGCATATGGCAGCCTTCCAACAACTGTGGTACTGGACGACACGCAACATCACTTGAGCAAGCGACTACGACGCGAAGTCCAACTATCTACCAAACAACAGGTAATGAGATGTGTCCAAGGCAATATAAGTCTGCAATGGATATCACGGGTACGAAAACTAGAGCATCGCAACACAGATAGCAATAGATCAACAGGAGGGAATAAAAACTATAAAAGTAAGATAGGTAGAAAGGGGGAGATTGCTCGCCTGAAAAACATTGCCGAAGGTTCATCCGAAGATCGGGTCGACACTCGCATCAACTCATCGGCCTAATCCGTGAAGAAGCAAAGCACTAGAACAAACACCGGATGCACTATTTAATTCTATGACATAAGAACGGCCATGATGCATGTATGATGTATGACATGGCAAAGATGCGATGCAATTAGGCAAAATTAAGCGGAACCGGGGTCCCGACAATTAAATAGATGGTTCATGTTGTTTAGATACCCCATAATTTAAATGTTGTCTTATCACGACAAAACATGGCATTGGTTCGCTACGCAAATTTAAACGGGGCCAATATAAGACTAGAAAATCCCACATATGGCCTCCATATTTAATTCTGAGGTGAATAGGCATAATGCCCCCAAACCACACAATAAGTATGCAAGCATGAACAATTTCTATGCACAAGTATATATAGCATTCATAAAAATAGAGGCTCAGATAGAGGTCACACATTGGTCCGAAGATCTTGGTTACAAAGGGTCTTCGGACTCCGAGAACAGGGCTTCGGGGTTCGTCAGGGGTTGCGGGTTCGGTTTTCACCTCCGGGAACAGGGTCTTCGGTTTTCTGGCATCCTCGATGCATCCGTGTCGATGGCATCGGGGTTTCCGTGGAGGAGATCTTGGTGTTCCTCGAAGTGCTTGAGTATTGGTGCTAGGACGTCGATCTCAGTCAAACATCTTGGGCAAATGGGCAGAGGCTTCACGAATATCCTGATGGTCCCAAGGAAGGGTCCGCCTAATTAACGTTGGCGGAACGGAGCAACAGAGGAGACCCACACTGCTTGATCGATGTGAACACGCAGGAACTGCCAGGTAGTGTTATGCCTCTAAACCAGCAACAGCGCATGCAACGCTTGGTTTCAGCCTTGACCACAGCACGGGTGAAGAGGACGCTGCAGGGCAGACCGAGCGGCACGGGCTCGGACAGAACAAGGTCGACATGCGTGGCAAGGTCCTGACAGAGGACACGTGACGGTGCAGCACAGTGAGGAGCGGCCGAAGATGCAGGACAGAGAGGATGCGCAGGGAGGAGTGGGTGGTCGGTGACAATGTGTGGTCCAGGGAGGGGGACGGTCGAGCAGACGACGGGGTGCAGAGATGGGGCCACGACGGAGGAGCCCTAGCAGAACACGGTTGCAGCAAGGGAGACAGCTGGTGCGCTGACGGGGCAGCGGGCAATCTCAGAAAGCGTGGCGCAGGACGGACGGCGAGCAGCGCTGAGTGCGGCTCCGGCGAGCTTCCGTGGGTGGCGGTCTCTGCTCAAGGAAGGCCGCAGGAGGTGGGTTATGGGGCGGCGCCGAATGGGGGGAGGACGGCGGACGGGGAGCATGCTATGGCGGCGACGAAGGGCCACAGGGCGAGCTTGGGAGGCGTTGGGTGGCGGCTGTAGGATGCAGAGGAGAGGGGCGGGGTTCCTGGCGGCCGACTGGTAAGCGAGGCGGGTTTGGGGAGTCGCGAGGTGGGGGTTCGTGACGGGGACGGGAGCGTGGGTGATAGGGTGGGGATCGATGCGGGGGGGACGCGATGTGGATGTGGGGCCAAGCGTGGTGTGTTGGTGTGGTCGCTGGGTGCGTCAGGTTGGGTAGGGTTAGTTTTAGGTGGTTTGGGTTCGGTCTGGTGGTTAGGTTAGTTGGCGGCGGGGGGGGGGGGTTGAGGTGTGAGGGTGGAAGCTAGTGTTTGGGCAGGGATAGTTTGTCTAGGTTCAGCCAGCTGGGCTTTTTGGACCTGGCCGGTTTAGGTCTAGGTGTTTATTATTATTATTATTTAGAATAGTGTATGTTTTCTTTTCTTGTATTTAGAAAACATTTTGGAAATAGCTTCTCACGATAAAAATATCAAGAAGTATAATTGAATAACTTAAGAGATATAATATAGAAGACAAAATACGGTTTTTGTGAAAATATTTCCTGGGCAATATATGCATGATGATGTCATGACGATGCATGAATAAAAATAACACACAATTTTCTAGTAGTGGTTTTACCCGGGGTGCTACACCGTGGCAGCGGGGCCTCTAGGAACTACTGGCAATTAAGGTGCTCCTTTTAATAGAGCACTGGAGCAAAGCATTAACACTCCGTGAACACATGTGATCCTCACACCACAGCCATCCCCTACGGTTATCCCAATTTCTGTCACTTCGAGGCCTTTGGATCCGGACAATGATATGTGTACAAAACTTGCAGATAAGTTCAGATCTGAGATCATGACACTCGGGCCCTAGTGACAAGCATTAAGCACAACAAGTTGCAACAAAGTCAAATAGCACTAATAGAGATACTAGACACTATGCCCTAACAATCTTATTCGATTACATGATAGAACTCATCCAATCCCTACCATCCCCATAGCCTACAGCGGGGGATTACTCACTCATGGATGAGGGAACCATCGATGGTTGATGGAGAGGAGTTGGTGATGACGATGACGATGGCGATGACCCTCTCCACATTCCCCGTCCCGACAGGGTGCGAGAACGAAGTTTCTGGATCCGAATCTTGGTTTGATGGTGGCGACGGAGCGGAACTCTTTCTAAAAAAACGTCGACCCCCCCTCGGTTTTTAGATTAAGGGGTAAATTATAGGCGAAGAGGGAACCCGAGGGGGTGCCTGGGGTGGCCGCACCCCCTTAGGCGCAGGCAGGGCCCACCCACACCTGGCAGGGGTGTTGGCCCCCCAGGCCTCCACTCCATTTCATCTTCTAGCTCCGTGGATCTTCTGGCGAAATATAATTTTTCGCATATTTTTCGGGATTTTTAATGATAGTTGATTTTCTGCATAAAAACTAGACACCAAGATAATTCTGCTGAAAACAGCGTCAGTCCGTGTTAGTTGTATCCAAATCACACAACTTTAGAGGAGAAATAATAGCAAAAGTGTTCGGAAAAGTAGATACGTTTTGGACGTATCAGCAAGCAAGGACAGCTTCCCACGCCGAGCGCGTGCAGTCTCTCTCCCATCCTCCCTTCCTTTCGGTGAATAAAGCAGAGCTTCACAAAACCATACACCCAACTATCTCCGGATTGAGATCCATATCGCCACCACCTCCCTCTCCATGCCACGCCCTTGCCACATAAAACCTAGCCGCCGTACACTTTGTCCCATCGTCATGTTGCCGCCGTCGCCTTGGTGTCCAGGAGCTATGTAGGGTGCTGAAGAAGTTGTACGTTACTGGGAGCGAGGAGGAGTGTCCCGATGCTGTTGCAGCACACCTCATTGTCTTGTTTGTACGCAGCCAAAGCCTCACCATCCCCGCTCCCCTCGCCCCGTCTTCTCTCCTTGTGCGTGCCCAACTATGTTGGCCGCTACCTCAGGTGAGCACCCTTCCCTGCATCCCCTCGTATTGCCTCACCTCTGCCTTGCTTAGCACGCACGCGCGCGCTCTAGCCGTGCGTCCACGACACTAGAAGTAGCCATGCATGTCACAGTCACCGAGCACCGCATAGCAGCGCTGGAACCCCCGCGAGCAACCTCTGTTCTTCCACAAATATAGTTGTCCTTGTTCCACATCCGGTAAAGCCACCTTGACGAGTTTTGATCTCGGTGGATCCGGCTATCTGGCGCATCAAACTATGCCTCTAGCAGACGACTACATCTCCATAAATCATCTGACAAAGACGACAAAAAATCTCCGCCGTTCTGTTCGTTTTCGACAGTCTGAAACCGAGAATTTCCCTCCTGTTTGTCGATGGATTCCAGACACTATAGTCTACCTTTGAGGAAACGTCCTGAACCAAACTTGTAGCCCTCACAATCTTCTCGAACTCTGGTTTTTACGGCGACGCGATTTCTACAGCGGTTTGCTCTCCATATTCATCCAAAGATCATCCCAGATGGCTATTTTCGCGAATCTGTTTCAGTTTCGTCAGAAAACTAACCCAGCCCTCTCCGGAAGTTTCTGTAAAAAAATCCTATGTTTTTTGAACCGTCAACCTGCAGTCTGTGCTCAGCCACGTGTCGACGCAACGTCGGCCGTGCACGAGTTGTGCCCGTTTCCTCTCTGACCCCACCAGTATGTTACCGTGGGCAGGTTTCCCGGAGTAAGAAAAGGTTCCAGTGAATTTCCTAATTCAAATAAAATTTATAAAAATGAATATAATTCAAATAATTCATAACCTTCAAATGGATTTGAATTTGAATATAAACTTTATATGAAATATAAATGGTTTTTGAATGCCAATTCAAATATGTATTCAAATATTTTCTGAGTCAACTCTATCTAGTCAAACCTTTGAATTTGACCCTAATTTGAATTGTTTTGCATTTAATATTATTTTACATTCATATTTTCTAATTCATATGATATATGTTTTTGAATCAGAAAAACATTTGGAATATGAATATGCTATTTAAATATTTTTTGAGAAATTAAAAATTTATAACTAATTCAAATGATATTAAATGGCTTTTCTTAATAAATTCCTAACTTTAATTCCGCAACTCCGAATTCGACAAATGATATGTCTAAATCGATTAACGTGACCGGACCTTTCCAACTATGCATTCTATGGTATGAATTTAAGCATGCACCATATAAATATTAAAGTACCAGCAAGGTTTATGGGAGTAAAACATAACTAAATAATTAATAAAAATGTTTTATTCTTGTTCTCACACCTCACCATGCGATGCTATTTCATACCATGCAATTTTGCATCATTACATCATGGCATACCTTGTTTGTATTTTTTTCATATGATTTATATGATTGCACACTATATTTATTATGTCGCTTGTGTGTTTGGCTTTTATTCGAATAGACGCTGAGCAAGGGAACTATCAGGAGACTCGGGAGTATTACCCGGATCCCACTTACTCTTCGGCTGAGCTACCAGGAAAGAAATTCCTCATGCTTGTACTACATATAGTACCTATTGTATCTATCTTATTCTTGCATCATAAGTCACGATCCGAATTAAAATTGCAATCCCAGATATTGCATAACCTTTACTTTTAAACCCCACCGAATCTTGTACCCTCAATCCTATCAGCCATTACTACAGGAGTTGTTTGAGCCATGCGAGTCGTAGAACTACATGTGTAGGGTGTATGATAGTCTTTGAATAACAATGTACCTAAACAACTGAATTATGTAGTAATAGGATAACTAAACAAAGGAGCACTGGTGGGCAATAGATATTATTTGTTTTTTAACCACTCACTTGTGTCCCGTAGAATCCGAGTACTTGATTCTTTTTCCTTGACTATCGCATTATATGTGGCACCCTGGATTAATGGTCCGAGTATACTCGATATGCATGCAAATCACGTTCCCATGATCAGTGAGCCGTGAGCATAACCGACAAGTATCATTACAACATCCATAATTAATGAATACAAGTACTTACATTGATTGCCATTAGGGTGATACAACAACAATAGCGGGAGTCTTCAAGCGCAGAGCCCATGTCATGCCTTAACCTACAGGTGACTGACTGGAAGATGGACTCGCTCGCATAGACGTCAGCATCTCCATCTTTTCTCTCGATCATCTCAAAGTCTGGCCAAGTAAATAACTAGGGACAATGCCGGGGAGTACTTTGAATGTACTTGCAAACCACCTTAATGTAACAATAATAACGGATATGCAATATAGCTGTGGTAGGATGGCTTCAAGAGAGGTTCTTTTATAAACTAGTTTCTCTTGTAGATATAACATGTCCCTATATCTTTGTTGAAAAACTTTTGTAAAATATTTTGTAAAACCTTTTTGAAAAGTTTTAAGAACTCCAAGATTGGGTCACCCATTTGTTTTCCTTCCGGTCATCTCATGACCAAACTCCTTCCTCCTTTTTCTGGCCATCCCATCGTCAAAACATTTCCAAGTCATTTTTTTTTCGAAGTCCTTTTTGAAAACAAAGCCATCACCCTCGTACAGCAGCCATCACAACCGTCCATGAACGAGGACTCGGCTATTCGAATAGATTTACACTCTACAGAGATTTTACACTGTACCCACACTATCCGGTTACCCATCCCTGATCCGCACCGATCGTGGGTCGAATAAGCAGTCAAGACCTTCCGAATGCCCTCTCCGATACAAGTTCCTACCCTATGAGGTTAATCCCCTCAAAACCGGGACGCCCTATACAGTCACAAGCCAACCGGAGCGTGTTTTGCACCCCTCAGGGTGTGCGCTTTCAATGAGGGGTTCATATTATCGTCTGGCCGCCATTTAGACGGTATTTACCAACCCCGGACCGATATTTCACATGGGCCTTTACAGGGGAAGGCCCAGCCTCCGAGAATTTGTTCTTCCCCGTAGTAGTTCGAGACACCTATACCGGATTAGACAGACTTCCAGCCCAGCCCCGTCCCATTCCAGAGAAATGTGGTTGCACGGGTTAATTGCTCAAGCATTAGGAACTGTACAGCCGGGCATGTTTTCGTAAACAGTTTTCCTCCATCTTTTGTCCACCTTTTTATAAAACAAAAACACTTGTCATTTTCCGAACCACTTGGTAGGTGTAACATCCCAAAAATACTAAACTTGGATCATAAAACTCTAATCATCAAAATTAGGGTTAACAAAAACTTTTCCAATTAAAAGTATGAAAGCATTCATATGTGTATGTATTAAAATTTGGATTCTTTTGAATTGCCATGATTCTGTGTTTCTTTGCTTGTAAAATGATTCTTAGGTGAAATAAATATCATATAAACAATCCCCAAACTTTTCCCAAAGATAAACAAGTCAAAACAAATAAATTAAGTGAATGGTCACTTTGGCCAAATTAACTCCCATGCCTACTTTGGCTATCCCTAACTTTCAGAACTTAACAGAAACATGGATGGATTTTTGCACCCCTTGATAGTACTCATAATAAGGTACCAAGGCCCACTTTTTGATCATCCAAAAACATTTAAATGCTTAGTTTAACTGACAGTTTAAAATTGAATCTATTTCATATGGGAAGATCCCACTATTTCAAAAACCACTCAAACAAGCTCAATTTTCAAAACCTAAGCATCCACAGAACTCTCAACACATGCTTAGCACACCCACCAAAAATCTTTTCAAAATTCAAAACTTAAGTTCATGCAGCCATTTCATCAAACAGGTTGCAGATTCAAATCAACAAAATCAAAAACACTATGTTGAGCAGTGTTTTGGGCCTAACTTGTTCCCTCTCTGGTTACAACTAGCCTTAGTAGATCATCTAGCAACCTTAACTAACCTCTATCACCACTGTGAGCTTGCCAATGCCATCAATGGTGAGCAGGCCGAGAGCACCCATGTCACCCCAGTGTGGACATCACCGTAGGAGAAGAACTAGCCGTGCCAACCTTGTCTGGGAGGTAGCCCATGCCTCACCGCCCCCTCTCGACCAGCCCTAGATCAAAGACGGCGACCAGAACCGCCAGGAACACCGCGCTCGCGCCGCTGTTGACCATGCCGACGCGCACCGCAGAGCACGCGTCGTTCCCACGCAACCCGACCACCTAGAGCACTCGCCGCCCGCCAGCATGCACCCCACCGTCCCAGGAGACCACTAGACATGTTTGTTTCACCGCCCATACCCCGTAGCCACCGCTCGCCGTCGAAGACGCCGCCTCTGCCGCGCAGAGCACCGCTCGTTCCCGACCATTTGCCACCGCCCCTACACGCGCATTTAAACCTTAGAGCATCGCCAGGAGACCGCCCGTCGATCGCCAACCTCGGCCATGCCTCTAGCCGCCCGTAGCCGTGTCGCCACCGTCGTCTGCCCATCCCTCTTGGTCTCGCCGTCGAGCCTATAAAAGAAGACGACCCCCGCTCTATTTCTTCACACCATCTCACTCCCCTCACCTCACTGATCCTTCCACCCCTTAGCTGGAGCACGAGGAGCAGCAGCTCACCGGAATTGCGCTGGAGCAGGCCGCCTCTAGAGAAGAAGGGAGCCGTTGATTTCGTCCACCCCCGGAGCTGCCGTGGCCACCCCTGAGTTCGCCTTCGTCGACTTTGTCGTTTGCCCGCCTCGCCGTCGTCACTGGAGCCCCGGTATGCCCCCTATGCACCCCCACTAATCCACTAGGGTTCGAGCTCGCTGATGACCTGTTCATCATCGACGACGACCCTTAGTCATCGATCTTCATTCTAATCCAACGCACCACATCGCCCCATACCTCTTCGCGTTTAATGAGCCACTGACCAGTAGAGCCTCCTGTCAGCTGCACCCCGCGCTGCAGAGTGACACTAGGCCGGCCCAATAACCCTTCCCGCGCAGCCCACTCGTTTGAATTTAGCTTTTTCTATTTTCATTCAAACTCAATTATGTACCTAGTTTCAAAAATCAACCCAGATGGATTCAATGAACCAAATTGCATCAAAACAATTTTGTTAGAAAGATATTGAAATGCTGAATCCAAGCCCGTTGGATTCAAATCAATTGGATGTACAGATCAACTTTGGTAAAAATAACAAGGCAGAAGCTTTTCTACATTCAAACATTTTTCAAATTTAAACCATAATAGCTTTTGAGTTGATTCCAACTCTCAAAAATCATAATTGATCATACCTTTCAGAATATATAAAAATATATGGGTTTACTTACAGAAATCATGTTCAAGTAATAAAAGAATGCCACATAGGAATTTCTAGCCACTTTAATGATTTAAAATAAAAAGGTTAAACCTTATTAAATTGGGACACCACTTTAAATCACATTCTCATGTACTGAAATATGTGGTGATGACATGTGTCAACATGATCCCATGTTTGAGTTGGAGAATATTAAATCTTAAGTAGTTTTTTAATGAGTAGACATTACTTTTCTAAAAATAAAATAAATAAGACAAATGCTTTAATCTGGTAATGTTAGTGATGATGCTAGATCATCTATAGAACCCCTTTGTGTGATGATTGAAAGTAGTTAAGTATTATTTGGTGATTGTGTACCTCGTATTTATTTATAGACGCTAGTACCGACCAAGGATACAAGGAGGAAGGAGGATACTACGAAGAAGAAGCCGAGGAGAACTTCAACCACTGCTCTGCACAAGGCAAGCTTATAATGATACTGATGCAAGCCTTACTAATCAAGTTGACCTATGCAAGCTAACACTTGCAATTATGAAAGTTAGATAACCTATGCAATGCACTAAGCATGCTGGGTTAGACACATTTGATGATACCCCATCCTAGTTTTACTTGCAAGATTTATACTTTATTTCTTTATCAAAGCTTTCTCTTAGAGTTTACTTAAGTAAATTGTAGATACTACAAAGATAATTGAAGGTTGCATAAAGAGCATTAAATTTGGCCTAAGCTAGATAATATTGATGTCATCCTCAGGCATGAGATTAAACTTAGTTAAACTCCACTTGTTTACCACCACTCATTAGTACTCACCCTCACTTGTAGATGCTAGTGCTAAGCATAAAACTTGATCAACTTTAGATGGGAATACTTGGTGGAAAATGGTTATGAAAACCTTAGAATGATGAGTCATTCTACTGAGATGTTTTGACATGTGTTTCCGAACACCAGATGATTTGGATGATGAAAATGTTAAGGAATGAGCCTTATCCCTTTATAAAACTGATGGTTGTCTGGATGCGATACCATTCCAATTTTACCGTACAACCACAATACCCGAAGATTGGGTAGGGCTCGACTGGAAACTTATATACCTTAGTATGTGTTCCCTCATGGCCAAGGTCTGAGCTGAGGCTACCTTGGGAAGATTGTCCACCTGTGCAGTACCCAAGATGACAGTTGGTCATGGTTGGGAGGCCAAACTCACAGGAGAGGTGCCTATACTAGGGAGTGTAATTGAAAGGTTAGGATTGATTATCCGCATACTGAGTATGGTGAATTCAGGATTTGCTCCTGACGGATGTATCAAATGTTGTGGTGAAAGTGTACAATCTCTACAGAGTGTCAAACTATTCGAATAGCCGCGTCCGCGGTTATGGACAGTTGGAGTGGCCATAATGTTCCCCCGTCAGATGTTTTCAAAATGACTTGTGAAATGAATTGAGATTTTGACTTGACCACAACAGAGTTGTGATATGAAATACAAGTTCCCACTTAGGTATTATAAAATTTTAACTAGCTTTTCTTGCTTCTGAACTTAGTAGAGGTAAATCTGGCTTTTTGCAAAACAACCCTAGAGCTTAGTATCCTATTACAAAAACCCCCTTCACTTGTTAGTATTAGTTTGCGAGTACTTAAAGAGTACTCGCGGCATTGTCCCTGGCTATTCCCGCATCCAGACTATGAAGAGGAGTACCAGGACGAAGGACCCCAGGAAGATTACGACAACTAGGATCATCTCCCATCGTTAGCATTGCTTGTGACCCCGAAGATGGAGCTTCGCCTATGCTACCTTTCTTATTACGTGTTTCCGCTGCCTGAGTTGTATTAAGAACTGGATCATGAGATCCTTATTTGTGTAAGACCTTATGTATGGTTTGTAATGGATGATGTACTGTGGTATCCAATTCTGTTATGTCTCGCAAAAATGGTAATCCTGGGATTGCGATGTATGGCATAACAGGCATCTGGGATTAAAAATCCGGGTGTTGACAAGTTGGTATTAGAGCCATCCTGACCATAGGAGACCCTAGTTAGACTGGACGTTTGAATCAAAAACTTAGTTTCAAAACCAAGGGAAGCAAATATTTACAAAAACTTATTCCCATTCTTATCACCTTGATTCTTTCATAAAAATTCATGTTCCTCAAAAACTCTTGCAAAATACCTAAAATTTGACACACTTGATCACTCTACTAACTTACTCATCCTATATTCTTATAGATGGACGTGAAGTACAGAAAGTTTTATCAGTTGGGGAATGGAGGAGACCTTATCTTTGAGCAGGATTTGGACCAGCTTTCGGAACTTCTGGAGCGTCCGCACCCCGAGTTCTTCGGAGCTCAGCTCAATGATCAAGGAGGAGAAGATCTGCAGTGGCTAATTGTTGAAAGTCTCCGAGGAAAGATTGAACCTCCCACTGCCGAGGGAATTCTTTTCACCTTAAGAGAAAACACCTGGCTCGATGGAGTTGCTAGGGCCATGCAGGAAGCTCATGCCCGTCTGTGTGGGCAGAGTATCAACCAGATCAAGGGTACTCGCTTTGAGTTTTGTACAAGGCGTGATGCTATGGGACAGCCACTGGAAGCACCATACCACCACGAGCTGAACACTCAGTTGGACCACCTTAGCTTCATGATGTACGATCGTGAGCAGGAATTGGACAATTGCCATGACTACTCCAACCACAAGTCCTTCATCATCAAGACGAAGGATCAAACCATCGCCATGCTAGCGAAGGATCGCAAGTCTCACCGCCGTCAGCTGGACAAGAAGGAGTGCATCATTGCCCGTCTTCGCCACCGTATCTCGGATTTGGAGGAGACCATCCACGAGAGAGACATGCAGTTGGAGGAAAGGGAGAATGCCAGAGAAGATCTTCGTGGAGACCCCTACTCCAATCTCAGCGATGATGATGATTTTCTGGAGGATCAGGCTATGGACTTCTTCACCAATGATGATGATTTCTCCTTCATCAATTACGATGAGGATGATGAGGATGACGACTATGCCGACTCCGAGGAGTAGTAGCACTTGAGCACTAGCATAGTGAGTTGTATTCAGTCCCACTATATCGTAGTTTCTAGAATGGTTCTTAAAACCATCTGTTTTTCTTGTTTTGTGGTGTGTGATTATATCGTGTGCTATGAATGAATGAATGAAAAGAAAGTTGGTAGAAAATCTGAGTCAAACTTTAATTTTTTTTAAATCCCTGAACCTTAGAAATTTCCCTCTTTTCTCATGATCTATCTCAAATCTTCAGATGCCACGCGGAGGAAGTGGTTCATCCCTGGACCCGATGTTGCAGATCCTGCAAATGTTGGTTTCTGACCGCGAAGATGAAAGAGCTGAACGTCAAGCCAACCTAGCCACCCTTCAGCAGATAGCTCAGCTGGCCCACAACAATCAAGGCCAAGGAAATCAGGACTACCATGGATCTAAGCTCAAGAATTTCCAGAACACCAACCCACCTGTTTTCACTAAATCGGAAGAGCCCCTAGACGCCGATGATTGGCTGCAAACCATGGAAAACAACCTAGAAGTCACCAGAGTGGAAGCCAACGAGAAAGTTCTGTTCGCCACCCACTATCTAGCCGGAGATGCAAGAGCATGGTGGAACAACGTTCCTGCAATGACCGGAGGAGAGATAATGACCTGGGACGAATTCAAGGTCAAGTTCAGCAGAACCCATGTGCCACCGGGTTTGATCAAGAGAATGAGAGATGAGTTCAGAGAACTAAAGCAGGGACGGATGACCGTAGTGGAATACCGTGACAAATTCTTGTCATTAGCTAGGTATGCCCCGGATGAGATCGACACCGAAGCCAAGAAGAAAGAGAGATTCTTGAATGGTCTGGACGATGAGATGCAGACTGTGTTGGTCAATATCCCCTTTGCTGATATTGAAGCCCTTGTCGACTCTGCCATCTAGATGGAAGTAAAGATCAACCAAGCCAATGAGAACCGCAAGCGTCAAATGATGCATCAGCTAGGAACCCATCAGACCCCAAAGTATCGCCCTAACCCATCTCCAGGATTTGCCCTGAGAACCAACAGAACCCCGATGAACCGTCCGACCTATCCCAACCGTGGAAACCCGAGGCCCGAAGGAAATCACAACAACCCCGGCAACCCTAACAATTTCAACCATGCCCCACCCAAGTTCACCAATAACAATACTGCCGCCAACACCAACACTGCCCCGAGGACTGGAAGCAATGTTGTGCCTGTTGCAGGAAAGAACAAGTCGCAAGTGACTTGTTATGACTGTGGAAATAAGGGTCACTACTCCAATGAGTGCCCCAAGAAGAATGCTGCATCCCCCAATGCAAATGCCCCAGCTCAGCAGCAGCGTCGTGTTCAGCCAGGAAGAAGGTTTGCCCAGGGAACTCGCTCAACCGTAACGGCCGTCTTTTTCTCATGCATGCTGAAGAAGCCCAGGAAGCGCCAGACGTCGTGATGGGTATGTTTTCTGTTAATTTAGTACTTGCTAGAGTGTTGTTTGATTCTGGTGCATCGCACTCATTTGTCACCGAAGAATTTGCATGCGCTAGTAAGATTCAACCAACCAAACTGAAGCAAGTTATGATTGTTCAAATCCCCGGTTCAACCACCAAAGCTAGGCAAATTTGCAAAGCCGTCCCTATCCGAATCCATGGCATAGATTTTTATGCTAATCTGATAGTACTCGGAACTAAAGGTTTGGAAGTAGTACTAGGAATGGATTGGATGTCCAAACATAAAGGATTAATTGACTGTGCCAAGAAAGCCATAACCATGACCAGTACAGCCAGAATATCAGTCGAGCATGTATCTAAAACCTTACCTCGTCAATTTAAGTGCAACAAGAGTATAGCCCGACCTACCATTGACCAAGTTCGGATAGTCTGTGAATACCCCGATGTATTTCCAGATGTTTTGCCCGGTACGCACCCAGATCGGGATATCGAGATTATCATTGAACTAATCCCCGGAACAGGACCCATAGCCCAGAGACCATATAGTATGAACCCGTATGAACTAGCAGAACTGAAGAAGCAACTGGATGCCATGCTGGAAATTGGATTGATTCAACCAAGTGCGTCACCATGGAGATCACCTGTCTTATTTGTGGACAAGAAGGACGGAGGTAACTGTTTGTGTACGGATTATCGGAAGTTGAACGATGTCACTATCAAGAACAAATACCCATTTCCCAAGATATGAGATTTGTTTGATCAGTTGATCGGTGCCAAAGTGTTTTCTAAGATTGATCTTAGAACAGGCTATCATCAACTCAAGATTCGTGCAGAGGATATTCCAAAGGCTACCTTTACCACCAGATATGGATTATATGAGTATACCGTTATGTCTTTTGGATTAACCAATTCCCCCAATTATTTCATGAATCTCATGAATAAGATTTTTATGGACTTCGTGGATAAGTTTGTCGTTGTTTTCATTGATGACATTCTGATTTATTCCAAATCAGAAGAAGAACATGAGCTACATCTAAGGACCATTCTTGGAACCCTCAAAGAGCATCAGTTGTATGCCAAGTTTAGCAAATTTGAATTCTGGTTACAAGAATTAGGATTCCTCAGCCACATTGTATCAGCCAGAGGAATTGCCGTTGACCCTACCAAAGTAAAAGATGTCGAAGATTGGCAAGCCCCAACCACTCAGACCCAAGTTTGTGCATTTCTCGGATTGGCGGGATATTACCGCAAGTTCGTAGAATGATTCTCGAGTATCGCCAGACCCATGACCCAATTGCTGAAGAAGGACAAGAAGTTTGAATGGACAGACAAATGTGAAGCGAGTTTTCAAGAACTCAAGAGGAGATCTCAGCCCCATTCTTAATCATGCCAGATATCACGAAGCCCTTTGACGTGTATTGTGACGCATCCAAGATCGGTCTCAGATGTGTGCTAATGCAAGAAGGCAAAGTTATATCTTATCTATCTCGACAACTGAAACAACATGAGAAAAATTACCCATGACCTCGAGCTCGCACCCGTAGTTCTAGCCCTAAAGACATGGAGGCACTACCTAATGGGAAACCGTTGTGAGATCTATTCGGATCACAAGAGTCTGAAGTATATATTCACTCAGAAGGAGCTGAATATGAGACAGAGAAGATGGATTGAGTTAATCAAGGATTACGATCTGGACATTCACTATCACCCTGGTAAAGCCAACGTGGTAACAGATGCCCTTAGTAGATTGCCGTGCCGCTTGAACTCCATGATTTTGAAGGAGCAACCAAGTTTGCACAAGGAGCTAGAAGAATTTTGAATGGAATTAGTGAGTGAAGGATTTTTGGCTAGCATAGAACTTCAACCCACTTTGATCAGCCAGATCAAAGAGGCACAAAAAGGAAATGCTAGTATCGACGGAATCAAGCATCGTATCGGTACAGGCAAAGTACCCGGATTCACGGAAGACGAAGAAGGAGTTTTGTGGTACAAAGGATGCCTTTGTGTACTAGCAGATTCTGAGTTGAAAGAAGTTATTCTAAAGGAAGCTCATGGTACTCTTTATTCTATCCACCCCGGAGGAACGAAGATGTATCAAGATTTGAAGGAGCAATTTTGGTGGTATAAGATGAAGAGAGAAATCGAAAGCTATATCACCAAGTGTGATATATGTCAGAGAGTCAAGGCAGGACATTAAAGACCCGCTGGATTGTTGCAACCATTGCAGATTCTGGAATGGAAATGGGATTCTGTTGGAATGGACTTTATCACCGGATTGCCTACTTCTAGTAGGGGAAATGACTCTATCTAGGTCATAGTGGACAAATTATCCAAAGTCACCCATTTCTTACCCGTCAAGACCACATATCAGTGTCAACACCCAGATTTTTAATCCCAGATGCCTGTTATGCCATACATCGCAATCCCAGGATTACCATTTTTTCGAGACATAACAGAATTGGATACCATAGTACATCATCCATTACAAATCGTACATAAGTTCTTACACAAATAGGGATCTCATGATCCAGTTCTTAATACAACTTCAAGCAGCAGAATACGTAATAATAACGATAGCGTAGGCGAAGCTCCATATTCGGGGTCACAGGCAATGCTGACGATGGGAGATGATCCTAGTTGTCGTAACCTTCCTGGGGTCCATCCTCCATGTACTCCTCTTCATAGTATGGCCACGGGAATAGCCAGGGACAAAGCCATGAGTACTCTTTAAGTACTCGCAAACTAATACTAACAAGTGGAAGGGGTTTTTGATAATAGGACACTAGGCTCTAGGTTTGTTTTGCAAGAAGCCAGATTTACATCTACTAAGTTTAGAAGCAACAAATGCTAGTTGAAGTTTTATAACACCTAAGTGGGAACTTGTATCTCATGTCACAACTCTGTTGTGGTCAAATCAAAGTCTCACTTCCTTTCACAAATCATTTTGAAAAGTCTGACAGGGGAACAATATGGCCACTCCAACTGTCCATAACCGCGGACACGGCTATTCAAATAGTTTGACACTCTGCAGAAATTGTACACTTTCACAACAACATTCGATACATCCGTCAGGAACAAATCCTGAATTCACCATACTCAGTATGTGGATAATCAATCCTAACCTTTCAATTACACGCCCTAGTATAAGCACCTCTCCTGTGAGTTTGGCCTCCCAACAATGACCAACTGTCATCTTGGGTACTGCACAGGTGGACAATCTTCACAAGGTAGCCTCAGCTCAGACCTTGGCCGTGAGGGAACTAATACTAAGGTATATAAGTTTCCATTCAAGCCCTACCCAATTCTCGGGTATTGTGGTTGTACGGTAAAATTGGAATGGTATCGCATCCAGACAACCATCAATTTTATAAATGGGTAAGGCTCATGCCTCAACATTTTCATCACCATAAATCATCTTGTGTTCGAAAACACATGTCCAAAACATTTCAATAGAATGATCCATCATTCCACGGTTTTCATAACCATTTTTCCACCAAGTATTCCCATCTAAAGTTGATCAAGTTTTATGCTTAGAACTAGCAACTACAAGTGGGGGTAAGTACTAATTAGGGGTGGTAAACAAGTGGAGTTTCAACTAAGTTCAATCTCATGCCTTAGGGTGACATCAAGATTATCTAGCTTAGGCCAAATTTTATGCTCTTTATGCAACCTTCAAATATTCTTCTAGTATCTACAATTCACTAAAGTAAACTCTAAGTAATAGCTTTGATAAAGAAATAAAGTAATAAGCTTGTAAGTAAAAACTAGGATTGGTTTATCAAGTGGGTAGGATCATCTATGCTTAAGGCATATAGTTGGCATGGTGACAAGCAAGTATTGGCTTGCACAGTATCACTATAAGCTTGCTAAATTGCAAGTGTTAGCTTGCACATTCAACTAGTAGCATTAGGCTTGCCTTGTGCAGAGCAGTGGTTGAAGTTCTCCTCGGCTTCTTCTTCGTAGAATCCTCCTTCCTCCTTGTATCCTTGGTCGGTACTAGCGTCTATAAATAAATACGATGTACACAATCACCAAACAATACTTAACTACTTGCAATCATCACACAAAGGGGTCCTATAGATGATCTAGCATCATCACTAACTTTACAAGATTAAAGCTTGGTTTAAATCCTTTTATTTTTAGAAAAGTAATTTCTTCTCATTGAAAAACTACTTAAGATTTAATATTCTCCAAACCAAACATGGTATCATGTTGACACATGTCATCACCACATATTTTAGTCCATGGGAATGTGATTTAAAGTGGTGTCCCAATTTAATAAGGTTTTACCCTTTTATTTTTAATTAAATAAAGTGACTAGAAATGCCTATGTAGCATTCTTTTATTACTTGAACATTATTTCTATAAGTAAACCTATATATTTTTATATATTCTAAAAGGTATGGTTAAATGTGATTTTTGAGAGTTGGAATCAACTCAAAAACTATTATGGTTTTCATTTGAAAAATGTTTGAATGCATAAAAGCTTCTGCCTTGTTATTTTTACCAAGGATGATCTACAGATCCAAATGACTTGAATCCAATGGGCTTGGATTCAGCATTCCCAGGTCTTTCTAACAAAATTGGTTTCATTCAATTTGGTTCACTGAATCGACCTGGGTTGATTTTTGAAATTGGGTACAGAAGTGTGTTTGAAATAAAATGGAAAAGGTTAAATTCAAATAACTGGGTTGTGCGGGAAGTGATACTGGGCCGGCCTGCTATGCACAGCGCTTACGCGGGCTGGTTAAGTGGCTGTCCCCACGCGTTAGTGAGACGAGGGGGTGCGAAGCGGTATGGGGCGATGTGGTGCGTTCGATCTGGTTCTAATCCAACGGCTAAGGGTCATCGTCGACGTTGGGCAACGCCGGCGAGAAAGAAACCTAGCGCGGCCAGTGGGGGTCGTTGGGGGCTCACCGGCGTTCAGACAAGGGTCGGCGAGGCGGGCGAACGACGAAGTCGACGACGGTGAACCTCCTGGTACTGGCAGCTTCTCCTGGGGCAGCTCCAATCGCTGGCCCCCTTCTTCTCCAGCAGCGGCAGACTCCAGTGAAATTATGGCGAAGTGCTGCTCGCCTTGCTCCGGGAACGGGGTGGAACGATCAGTGAGGAGAGGGGAGTGAGATGGTGTGCTCGATTCGGCTAGGGGTGGCCTCTATTTATAGTCGCGACGATGAGACCGAACGGGATGGGCAGGCGATGGTGGCGACATGGCTACGGGCGGCTAGAGGCATGGCCGGCGGTGGCGATCGCTTGGTGGTCTCCTGGCGATGCTCTACGGCTTTAATGCGCATGTAGGGGCGGTGCGGTTTGGTCTGGAATGCGCGATGTTCTGCACGGCAGAGGCGGCGTGTTCGACGGTGAGCGGTGGTTGTGCATCATGGGGCGGCGAACGGTGATGTCTGGCGGTCTCCTGGGTCGGTGGCGATCATGTATGCACACGGCGAGGGCGGCGCACGGTCTGTGGGCATCGGTCGAGTGTGGCGCTCTGGCGCATGCTCGGCATGGTTGCTAGCGAGCTGGGCGCGGTTCGTGTGTGTGGTCCAGGGTTTGGCAACGCTCCCGGCTGGGACAGGGAGTGGCGGTCGACAGTGGGCTACCTCCTAGACAAGGTTAGCACGGCTAAATCTCCTCCTAGCTTGCTGTCTCCACTGGGGTGGCATGGTGAGCTTCGGCTGTTCACCATTGATGTCATTGCGCAGCTTACAGTGAGCCTAGTGCTTGGTTTAACTTGCTAGATGATCTACTGAGATGGTTGTGAGCTAGAGAGGGGACAAGTTAGGCTTCAATCACTGCTCACAATAGTGTTTAAGATTTTGATGATTTGTGTCTGCTATGTGTCAGATGAAATGGCCGCAAGAATTCAAGTTTCGAATTTTGAAAAGATTTTTGGTGGTTGTGCTAGGTTGGTGCTGGTGAGTCTGCAGATGCTTGGGTTTTGAAAGTTGAGCTTGTTTGAGTGGTTTTTGAAAAAGTGGGATCTTCTCATATGATAAAGATTCAATTTTTAATTGTCATTTAAAATATGCATTTGAAAGTTTCTGTATGATCACAAAGTGGGCCTTGATACTTTGTTATGAGTATAATCAAGGGGTGTAAAGATCCAAACAAGTTTTTGTTAAGTTCTGCAAGTTTGGGACAGCCAAAGTAGGCATGGGAGTTAAATTGGTCAAAATGACCATTCACTCATTTTATTTGTTTTGATTTACTTGTCTTTGAGAAAAGTTTGGGAATTGTTTAGATGATGTTTATTTCACCTAAGAATCCATTTACAAGCAAAGGGACACACAAACAAGTTGGTTCAAAAGAATTCAAAATGAAATGCATACTCACATGCATGCTTTCATATTTTTATTTAGCAAAGTTTTTGTTAACCCTAAATTTGATGATTAGAGTTTGATGATCCAAGTTTAGTATTTTTGGGATGTTACAAACCTTCCCCCCTTAAACAAAATCTCGTCCCGAGATTTGAAAAAGGACGAAAAAGATTTCCTAGGATTTGAAGAGATCGGGAAACTCCGTCCTGATGTGATCTTCGCGCTCCCAGGTAGCTTCCTCTTCTGTGTGGTTGCTCCACTGAATCTTGAGAAACTTGATGCTTCGGGTTCGAGTAATTCTGAAAGCTTCTTCCAAAATACGGATGTGTACTTCGGGATAGGTCAGGTCATCGTTGATCTCTATGGTCCGGTGATCGATATTCTTGAACACTTCGGCCTTCTCGGGGACTTCGAGACACTTGCGAAGTAATGAGATATGGAACACATTGTGCACAGCTGACATCTCTTCGGGTAGTTCCAATTGATACGACACTTCTCCTCGACGGTTCAGAATCTTGAAGGGTCCGATATATCTGGGGGCTAACTTTCCTTTGAGTTGGAAACGCTGCATTCCCTTCAATGGCAACACCTTCAGATATACAAAATCTCCTATGTTGCAGGCGAGGTCTCGACGTCTCTTGCCGGCGTAACTCTTCTGTCTGGACTGGGCGTTCTTGAGGTGCTCACGAATCTTGTGAACCTTCTCTTCTGCTTCTCGTAGGATGTCGGGTCCGAAAATCTGACTCTCTCCTACTTCCGACCAGTTCAAAGGGGTGTGACACTTCCTTCCTTACATGAATTCAAATGGGGCCATTTGCAAACTGGCTTGATAACTGTTATTGTATGAGAATTCTGCAAACGGCAGACACTCTTCCCACTTGGATCCATATTCTAGCACACATGCTCTCAGCATATCTTCGAGTATTTGGTTTACTCGCTCCGTTTGTCCATCGGTCTGGGGGTGATACGCGGTGCTGAAATCTAGGCTGGTTCCTAAACCTTCTTAGACTTTCTTCCAGAATCTCGAGGTAAACTGAGTTCCTCGGTCCGATACGATGTTCTTGGGGACTCCATGCAAACTAACTATTCTAGCGATGTACAGCTCTGCTAGCTTCGAACTCTGATATGTGGTCTTGACGGGCAAGAAATGGGCGACTTTGGACAATCGGTCCACTATGACCCAGATAGAGTCGTTTCCCCTACTAGAAGTAGGCAATCTCGTGATAAAGTCCATTCCAACAGAATCCCATTTCCATTCCGGAATGTGCAATGGTTGCAACAATCCAGCGGGTCTTTGATGTCCTGCCTTGACTCGCTGACATATATCACACTTGGCGATATAGCTTCCGATTTCTCTCTTCATCTTATGCCACCAAAATTGCTCTTTTAAATCTTGATACATCTTAGTTCCTCTGGGGTGGATAGAATAAATAGTATCATGAGAGTCCTTCAAAATAACTTCTTTCAACTCAGAATCTGATGGTACACATAGGCGTCCTTTGTACCACAGAACTCCTTCTTCGTCTTCGGTGAATCCGGGTACTTTGCCTGTACCAATATGACGCTTGATTCCATCGATACTAGCATTTCCCTTCTGCGCCTCTTTAATCCGACTGATCAAAGTGGGTTGGAGTTCTATGCTAGCCAAAAATCCTTCACTTACTAATTCCATTCGAAAATATTCCATCTCTTTGTGCAAGCTTGGTTGCTCCTTTAAAATCATGGAGTTCAAGCGGCACGGCAATCTGCTAAGGGCATGGGCTACCACGTTGGCTTTACCAGGGTGATAGTGAATGTCCAGATTGTAATCCTTGATTAACTCAATCCATCTTCTCTGCCTCATATTCAACTCCTTTTGAGTGAATATATACTTCAGACTCTTGTGATCCGTATAGATCTCACAACGATTTCCCATCAGGTATTGTCTCCATGTCTTTAGGGCTAGAACTATGGCTGCGAGTTCGAGGTCATGGGTTGGGTAATTTTGCTCATGTTGCTTCAGTTGTCGAGATAGATAAGATATAACTTTGCCTTCTTGCATTAGCACACATCCGAGACCGATCTTGGATGCGTCACAATACACATCGAAGGGCTTCGTGATATCCGGCATGATCAAGATTGGGGCTGAAATCAATCTCCTCTTGAGTTCTTGAAAACTCGCTTCACATTTGTCGGTCCATTCAAACTTCTTGTCCTTCTTCAGCAATTGGGTCATGGGTCTGGCGATACTCGAGAATCCTTCTACGAACTTGCGGTAATATCCCGCCAATCCGAGAAATGCACGAACTTGGGTTTGAGTGGTTGGGGCTTGCCAATCCTCTACATCTTTCACTTTGGAAGGGTCAACGGCAATTCCTTCGGCTGATACAATGTGATCGAGGAATCCTACCTCCTGTAACCAGAATTCACATTTGCTAAAGTTTGCATACAGCTGATGCTCTCTAAGGGTTCCAAGAATGGTCCTTAGGTGTAGCTCATGTTCTTCTTCCGATTTGGAATAAATCAGAATGTCATCAATGAAAACAACGACAAACTTATCCAGGAAGTCCATAAAAATCTTATTCATGAGATTCATGAAATAAGAGGGGGGATTGGTTAATCCAAAAGACATGACTGTATACTCGTATAATCCATATCTGGTGGTAAAGGCAGTCTTTGGAATATCCTCTGCGCGAATCTTGAGTTGATGATAGCCAGTTCTAAGATTAATCTTAGAAAACACTTTGGCACCGATCAACTGATCAAACAAATCTTCTATCTTGGGCAAGGGGTATTTGTTCTTTATGGTGACATCATTCAACTTCCGATAATCCGTACACAAACGGTTACCTCCATCTTTCTTGTCCACAAACAAGACAAGTGATCTCCATGGTGACGCACTTGGTTGAATCAATCCAATTTCCAGCATGGCATCCAGTTGCTTCTTCAGTTCTTCTAGCTCAAACGGGTTCATACTATATGGTCTCTGGGCTATGGGTCCGGTTCCGGGGATTAGTTCGATGATAAACTCTATATCCCGATCTGGGGGCATACCGGGAAAAACATCTGGAAATACATCGGGGTATTCACAGACTATCCGGACTTGGTCAATGGTAGGTTGGGCTATACTCTTGTTGCACTTGAATTGACGAGGTAAGGTTTCAGATATATGCTCGACTGATATTCCGGCTGTACTGGTCATGGTTATGGCTTTCTTGGCACAGTCAATCAATCCTTTATGTTTGGACATCCAATCCATTCCTAGTAGTACTTCCAAACCTTCAGTTTCGAGTACTATCAGATTTGCATAAAAATCTATGCCATGGATTCGGATAGGGACGGCTTTGCAAATTTGCCTAGCCTTGGTGGTTGATCCGGGAATTTGAACAATCATAACATGCTTTAGTTTGGTTGGTTGAATTTTACTAGTGCATGCAAATTCTTTGGTGACAAATGAGTGCGATGAACCAGAATCAAACAACACTCGTGCAAGTACTGAATAATAGAAAACATACCCAGCACAACGTCTGGCGCTTCCTGAGCTTCTTCAGCATGCATGAGAAAAAGACGGCCATTGCGGTTGAGCGAATTCCCTGGGGCAAACCTTCTTCCTGTCTGAACACGACGTTGTTGCTGAGCTGGGACATTGGCATTGGGTGCTGCGGCATTCTTCTTGTTGCGACACTTGTTGGAGTAGTGACCCTTATTTCCACAGTCAGAACAAGTCACCTGCGACTTGTCCTTTGCTGCTAAAGGCACAACATTGCTTCCAGTCCTCGAGGCAGTGTTGGTGTTGGTGGTAGCATTGTTGTTGTTGAATTTGGGTGGGGCACGGTGGAAATTGCTAGATTTGCCGGGGTTGTTGTGATTTCCTCCGGGCCTAGGGTTTCCAGGGTTGGGATAGGTCGAACAGTTCATCGGGGGTCTGTTGGTTCTTAGGGCAAATCCTGGAGATGGGTTAGGGAGATACTTTGGGGTCTGATGGGTTCCTGGCTGATGCATCATGCAACGCTTGCGGTTCTCATTGGCTTGGTTGATCTTTCCTTCCATCTGGATGGCAGAGTCGACAAGGGCTAAAATATCAAAAAAGGGGATATTGACTAACACTATCTGCATCTCATCATGCAGACCATTCATGAATCTTTCTTTCTTCTTGGCTTCGGTGTCGATCTCATCCGGGGCATACCTAGCTAATGACAAAAATTTGTCACGGTATTCCACTACGGTCATCCTTCCTTGCTTCAGTTCTCTGAACTCGTCTCTCATCCTCTTGATCAAACCCGGTGGCACATGGGTTCTGCTGAACTTGACCTTGAATTCCTCCCAGGTCATCATCTGGCCTCCGGTCATTGCGCGAACACTGTTCCACCATGCCCTGGCATCTCCGGCTAGATAGTGGGTGGCGAACAAAACTTTCTCTTTGGCTTCCACTCTAGTGACTTCTAGGTTATTTTCCATGGTCTGTAGCCAACATCGGCGTCTAGGGGTTCTTCTGACTTAGTGAAAACAGGTGGGTTGGTATTCTGGAAGTTCTTGAGCTTAGATCCATGGTGGTCCTGATTTCCGTGGCCTTGGTTGTTGTGGGCTAGATGAGCTATCTGTTGCAGGGTGGCTAGGTTGGCTTGACATTCCGCTCTTTCAGCTTCGCGGTCAGAGGTCAACATTTGCAGGATCTGCAACATCGGGTTCGGGGATGAACCACTCCCTCCGCGTGGCATCTGAAGATTGAGATGGATCATGAGAAAAGAGGGAAATTTCTAAGGTTTTGGGGCCTTGAAAAGTCTTTAAAGTTTGACTTAGATTTTCTAGTAACTTGCTTTTCATTCATTCATTCATAGCACACGGTACAGCACACACCACAACAAAGAAAAAGAACAGATGGTTTTAAGAACCATTCTAGAAACTACGATAAAGTGGGACCGAATACTACTCACTACGCTAGTGCTCAAGTGGTACTACTCCTCGGAATCTGTGGCTTCATCATCCTCATCATCATCGATGAAGGCGAAATCATCCTCATCGGTGAAGAAGTCCATAGCCTGATCCTCCAGAAAATCATCGTCATCGCTGAGATAGGAGTAGGGGTCTCCACGAAGATCCTTCCGGCATTCTCCCTTACCTCCAACTGCATGTCTCTCTCGTGGATGGTCTCCTCCAAAGATGAGATACGGTGGCAAAGACGAGCAATGTTGCGCTCCTTCTTGTCGAGCTGACGGCGGCGAGACTTGCGATCCTTCGCTAGCATGGCGATGGTTTGATCCTTCGTCTTGATGATGGCGGACTTCTGGTTGGAGTAGTCACGGCAGTTGTCCAATTCTTGCTAATGATCGTACATCATGAAGCTAAGGTGGTCCAATTGAGTCTTCAGCTCGGGGTGGTATGGGGCTTCTAGTGGTTGTCCATTTGATCTGGTTGATACTCTGCCCACACAGACGGGGTGGTAAGGTGGTACTACGCCTTGGGCAAAACTCAAAGCGGGTTCCCTTGATCTGGTTGATACTCTGCCCACACAGACGGGCAAGATCTTCCTGCATGGCCCTAGCAAGTCCATCGAGCCAGTTGTTCTCTCTTAAGGTAAACTGAATTCCCTCAGCAGTGGGAGGTTCAATATTTCCTCGGAGACTTGCAACAATTAGCCACTTCAGATCTTCTCCTCCTTGATCATTGATCTGAGCTCCAAAGAACTCGAGGTGCAGACGCTCCAGAAGTTCCGAAAGCTGGTCCAAATCCCTCTCAAAGATAAGGTCTCCTCCATTCCCCAACTGATAAAACTTGCTGTACTTCACGTCCATCTATAAGAATATAGGATGAGTAAGTTAGTAGAGTGATCAAGTGTGTCAAATTTTATGTATGTTGCAAGAGTTTTTGAGGAACATGAATTTTCATAAAAGAATCAAAGGGATAAGAATGAGAATAAGTTTTTGTAAATATTTGCTTCCTTTGGTTTTGAAACTAAGTTTTTGATTCAAACGTCCAGTCTAACTAGGGTATCCTACGGTCAGGATGGCTCTGATAACAACTTGTCAACACCCGGATTTTTAATCCCAGATGCCTGTTATGCCATACATCACAATCCCAGGATTACCATTTTTGCGAGACATAACAGAATTGGATACCATAGTACATCATCCATTACAAACCGTACATAAGTTCTTACACAAATAGGGCTCTCATGATCTAGTTCTTAATACAACTTCAAGCAGCGGAATACGTAATAATAACAGTAGCGTAGGCGAAGCTCCATCTTCGGGGTCACAGGCAATGATGACGATGGGAGATGATCCTAGTTGTCATAACCATCCTGGGGTCCATCCTCTAGGTACTCCTCTTCCCTGTAAGGTTCCCAACCTTTAATAAGGTAGAGATCACTGTGTTTACAATGCTAGTCCCTGGATCAATAGCTAGCATCCACAGTTAAGATGTAATATCAAGAAACAAATGTCATAATACAACTTTATAACCAGGAATAAAATAATTTATTACATCTTACATAGCTCATTTGGCTATCTCATTACAATGCAGCAGAATATAACAATAGCATGGGGTCCTTCATCTTCAAAGTGCCACAGGCAGACATGTTGGTTGTAGACTTGTAATCCTAATCAATAAACTTCACTAACATCAAACAAACCTGCAACATAATAAGTTACAGCCACAAGGGTCAATACATTTGAATTGTATTGGCAAGTGATACTATGGTAGTATAGTGGAGTCTATCATCTATATGCTTTTGGCTAAGTGGAGCTTTAGGCTTGCATTGCTCAAAATAGATTTTCCTTATCATTTGAAAACACTAAGTTTTTGTTTATCAAAATCATTCCCAAGGCATCTCCCAATAGAAATTGGTGATCCTTCAACCCTTGTTTAACCACAAGATTTTAACTTAGAAATTGGGATGAGGAGATTCTTGATAGCTTCCATGTCTTGATGCTCAAATTGTCCTTTACCAGGGACATGGCTAAGTACTTAGATTTTTCACTCTGTAGAGGTGGTGCACTTTCCCCACAAGACTTGGTTTCACCAAGACAAGATCTTTCAGAAGCCTTCCCTTAGACCAGAATGGACGCGTTCCAACCTATCAACCCCTACCACCAACTGTCCATTTGGCTAAGTTATTGCAACCTATATGATCCAGGGAGAGCCCATAATGCCAAGTGACTGCACTT
The DNA here is from genome assembly GCA_916181665.1 of Avena sativa. Classification (NCBI taxonomy): domain Eukaryota; kingdom Viridiplantae; phylum Streptophyta; class Magnoliopsida; order Poales; family Poaceae; genus Avena; species Avena sativa. The sequence goes on along the minus strand of OV702294.1, from coordinate 266,836,979 downwards.
GAAGCTTCTCAACATTTGACATCTCAAATCTCTTTGTTCCTGGGTGGCCATCACAAGTGAGATACACAAGGTAAACCATAGAAATGGGCCTTGTGAACCACTCAACACAAACCATTCCTTCCATTCCACCCAGGTGATTCATTCACTTAGTTGTTTTATTAAACAAAACACAAGTCCACAGCATGAATATATATTCCACCCTTGTTTTCTACTAGCTAAGCTAAGCATGATAGTAGTAGGAATCTTAACTTTGGATAATTATACTAAGGTTTCATCTACTAGGATTTCCCATGGCATAGTTTACACTTAGCAAAATTCCATGCAAGTCCTACTTAGAAATATCACTAATGCATAGTGAAAATAATGGGACAAAAGTATGAAGCATCACTTTCCTTTTTGGTAGAGAATATAGGTTCACTCCTTGTCCTTGCAATACTCACACTCTTCAAATCACTATAATTCAATCAAGCAAGGCACAATTACAATCTACCATTCAAGCAAAACATCACATAAAATGATAGAACAAAACAATGCATGCAAGCATGTCAAAGATTGTTTTATTTGAAAAAGTGGTTTCTAATGGGTCATAAACATTTGGAAAACACCTAATGGTCATTTTACAAAGGGGCAAAATCATTTGCAAAAGGTTCTATCTATAAACCATTTTTAAAACAAGGTATCATTTTATGTGGTGTAGAAATGTTTTTAATAAGGAAATAATCTATAGGTTCATAAAATAAGTTTTCAAATCATCAAACTTGGTGTTTGGGTCAGAGGGTTTCACTCAAAACACTTCCCAAAAAGTTTATCTCCCAAAATGATTTTTAAACCATAATTCACATTTTTATTTGGCTAGAAATGTTTTTATTCAAAGATTTGTACCCTTGCTTTACCAAATACATTTTTGAAACCACCAATTGATTCCTAGGGTCAGTAGGTTCAAAACAAACCATTTTCCAAAGGTTTCATCTCAAAAATCATTTTAGAACAAATTTTATATTCTAAACATGCATACACAAGTTTCTGTAAAAACAAAAATTTTATCAGAAGCAATTTACTAAACAAAGTGCATGGTCATAAAGTACTTGTCTTGCTGATTCCATTGATATAAAATTTTCAAAATTTGGACGTGTGGTTTGAAAGTTATGAATTTTTCAAATTGGAACAACACATAGATCATTTCTGCTTTTAATCAAACAGTCATGGCCACGTGGCACTTTCCTATTCGTCTGTACCGTTTCGCTCGGATCAGCAGATGCGAGCCGTTAGATTTAAGTTGCATCGCACGGCATAGATTGCTACTTACCCTTTCGTTCACGTTCTATCGCAACGCTACGATCAAGATCCTACGGCTCACACTAGCTCGGTCATAGATGGGCGGCGGTGGGCGACAGCGAGCGGTGGCGCGGTCAGATGGCGGCGGGGCTGGCGATAGAGGAAGCAAGGGAGAGTAAGGAGGTGCTCACTAGGTTCGCAGCGACGTACTGGTACTCAACGTGGTTGTCGTAGGGCAGGGGGCGCACGGGGTTCACGGCAATTGCTCACCGGAGTTCGTGGAGTCGTCGGGCGTGCTCAGGCGAGGTTGAAGACGAGGCTTCGGAGCATGCCAGATAAAATGGAAAGCATGGTTAGATGCGCAAGGACGTGGCGAGGATGCGTGCGTGAAAGAGAAAGAGAGGGGCGGTCAGATTCTTACCAGAGGCTTCGCCGGAGAGAAAGCAGACGGTGGCGGTGGTGGTCGTCGTCGTTGCTGAGGTTCTGGGGCGCGCGGGGATGAGTTGATGCCACTGGGAGGTGCGCCAGGGTCTGGGGGTCACGCTTGTGTGCTCGAGGAGGCGAGGGGCGACGTCGACTGGTCGAAATCGCTCGCGGATCTCGCCGGAGACAGCGGCAGTGCAAAGCAAAATGGAGGCAGCCTGGTGGCTCTCTGGCAGCGGGGTTTAAGGGGAAAGGAAGAAGAGAGGGAGGAGATTTATCAGGCGTGATTGCGAGGAGTAATCGTCGAGCCATTGCAGCGAATTTACTCCGAGGAGTTAACGGCAGGAAACGGCCGGGAGGGCGTGGTCAGCGGGGTGGGTGAAGACGATGACGACGTGGCGATGGGGTCCGTTGTCAGCGAGTGAAAGAGAGTGGGGGTGGGGTCCATCTGTCGGTGTCTCAGCGGGTGCAAGGTTTTGTGTAAAAACGATTCGGCAAAGGGGGTGCAGGTGGGCGAGTTGGGCTTAGTGGGCTAGCTGGCCTGGTTTGGCCAGATTCATTCATTTTTATTTTTATTTTTTGATCTGTTTTGTTTTTCTTTTTCTTTTTCTAATATTCTGTTTTGATTTTGTTTAAACCATTTAAGCATTCATTTGAATTCAAACCTTTGCCAAATTTTGTGAAGACTCAAATACTGATTAATAGTATATTCTAAAGTCAATTTTGGAAAAAAAAATTATTCTTTTGGGGTCTTTTTAATTATTCAAAAAGGCCCTTGTTTTAAATCAAATAAGATTTAATAATATTTTCAAACACCATTTAAATTCTTTAAACTTTCCAAATCTTTTCAGTAGGTTTTTTTATTTGTTTAATAGGGTGTCAAATAATTCATCTTGAATTATTTGGAAAGTAATTAATATGATTAATAAATCATTTGAATTGGGTATTTGTTTTATTTCCAATGATATTAAATATAGTTTTAATTCCATAAATTTTATTTGGAAGATTTATTTTATTTAAGTTAATTAAACAACTTTTATTCCACTTGGGTAAATTCCAAAATACTATTTTCTCATGAATTATATAATTATTCTTATTAGAGATTTGTCTTTATTAAAGTAGGGATAGAATGGTTAATGCCATTTTATTTTATTTTGGAAATTCTTTATCCTTTTGTTTTATTTGGATTTGGATTCTATTCATTCCATTTGCTTAATGGATTAGGCCAAGATTTAATTTGATCTTTAAATAATCCTTATTTAATATTTCTTTCTTCATTTTTATAAAAACCGTATCTTTTTTATTTATAGATCCAAACTTGGTGATTCCAATTTGTAAAATCTTATTTGAGATTTATTTATCCTTTTAAATATCTTTAGGATTATTTGCTCACCATTTGGTATGGATTTTAGATAAGGGCTTTATTAGCTTTAAAAATTCAATTTCCTTATCTTATTAAATTCATAAGATTTTATCTATGGCTCCAAATTAAGTGAAACCAATTTCTATGGTTTTATAATATTTCTATTGGTCTTCCTTGATCTTTTCTAAATGTTTGTTGAAAAAATTTTATATGGATCAAATCCATAGGCTTGGATATAATTTGGAAATGATTTGTATTCCATTAGGGTTTAGGGTTTGGATTTATTTTCCAATTGTTTAAATTTCCAGATGCATTTTAAGAGGAATGCATTTCTCTTGATTTGGATTATGTTGGATTCAAACTTTAACTAAAGTTTGTCCAAGATGGGATTTTTAAGTTTCCACTTAGAAACAAAAGTTTCTTTTCACCCTAAAATTCAACAATAATTTATTTTGTTTATTTTATTTTTCACATTACAAGATTTGGAAAATCTTGGGATGTAACATTCATAGTCTGGCCACAGTAATAGCCAGGGACAAAAGCCATGATTACTCTTTAAGTACTCGCAAACTAATACTAACAAGTGGAAGGGGTTTTTGATAATAGGACACTAGGCTCTAGGGTTGTTTTGCAAGAAGCCACATTTACATCTACTAAGTTTAGAAGCAACGAATGCTAGTTGAAGTTTTATAACACCTAAGTGGGAACTTGTATCTCATGTCACAACTCTGTTGTGGTCAAATCAAAGTCTCACTTCCTTTCACAAATCATTTTGAAAAGTCTGACGGGGGAACAGTATGGCCACTCCAACTGTCCATAACCACGGACGCGGCTATTCGAATAGTTTGACACTCTGCAGAGATTGTACACTTTCACCACAACATTCGATACATCTGTCAGGAACAAATCCAGAGACGTCGAGACCCCGCTTTCAACATAGGAGATTTTGTGTATATGAAAGTGTCGCCATTGAAGGGAATGCATCATTTCCAGCTGAAAGGAAAGCTAGCCCCTAGATATATCGACCCCTTCAAGATTCTGAACCATCGAGGATAAGTGTCTTATCAATTGGAACTACCCGAAGAGATGTCAGCCGTGCACAATGTGTTCCATATCTCATTACTTCGCAAGTGCCTCGAAGTTCCAGAGAAGACTAAAGTGTTCAAGAATATCGATCACCAGACCATAGAAATCAACGATGATCTGACCTACCCTGAAGTACCCATCCGTATTTTGGAAGAAGCCTTCAGAACTACCAGAACCCGGAGCATCAAGTTTCTCAAGATTCAGTGGAGCAACCACACGGAAGAAGAAGCTACCTGGGAGCGCGAGGATCACATCAGGACGGAGTTTCCCGATCTCTTCAAATCCTTGGTAATCTTTTTCGTCCTTTTTCAAATCTCGTGACGAGATTTTTTTAAGGGTGGAAGGTTTGTCACATCCCAAAAATACTAAACTTGGATCATCAAACTCTAATCATCAAAATTAGGGTTAACAAAAACTTTTCCAATTAAAAGTATGAAAGCATTCATATGTGTATGTATTAAAATTTGGATTCTTTTGAATTGCCATGATTCTGTGTTTCTTTGGTTGTAAAATGATTCTTAGGTGAAATAAACATCATCTAAACAATACCCAAACTTTTCCCAAAGACAAACAAGTCAAAACAAATAAATTAAGTGAATGGTCACTTTGGCCAAATTAACTCCCACGCCTACTTTGGCTATCCCTAACTTTCAGAACTTAACAGAAACATGTATGGATCTTTGCACCCCTTGATAGTACTCATAATAAGGTACCAAGGCCCACTTTGTGATCATCCAAAAACATTTAAATGCTTAGTTTAAATGACAAGTTAAAATTGAATCTATTTCATATGGGAAGATCCCACTATTTCAAAAACCACTCAGACAAGCTCAATTTTCAAAACCCAAGCATCCACAGAACCCCCAACACATGCTTAGCACACCTACCAAAAATCTTTTCAAAATTCAAAACTTAAGTTCATGCGGCCATTTCATCAAAAGGTTGCAGATTCAAATCAACAAAATCAAAAACACTATGTTGAGCAGTGTTTTGGGCCTAACTTGTTCCCTCTCTGGTTATAACTAGCCTTAGTAGATCATCTAGCAACCTTAACTAACCTCTAGCACCACTGTGAGCTTGCCAATGCCATCAATGGTGAGCAGGCCGAGAGCACCCATGTCACCCCAGTGTTGACAGCTCGCTAGGAGAAGAAATAGCCGTGCCAACCTTGTCTGGGAGGTAGCCCATGCCTCACCGCCCCCTCTCGACCAGCCCTAGCTCGAAGACAACAACCAGAACCGCCAGGAACGTCGACCATGCCGACACGCACCGCAGAGCATGCGCCGTTCCCACGCAACCCGACCACCTCGAGCCCTCGCTGCCCGCCAGCATGCACCCCACCGTCCTAGGAGACCACCAGACATGTTCGTTTCACCGACCGTACCCGTAGCCACCACTCGCCGTCGAAGACGCCGCCTCTGCTGCGTAGAGCACCGCACGTTCCCGACCATTTGCCACCGCCCCTACACGCGCACTTAAACCTTAGAGTATCGCCAGGAGACCGCCCGTCGATCGCCAACCTCGGCCATGCCTCTAGCCGCCCGTAGCCGTGTCGCTACCGTCGTCTTCCCATCCCTCTCTGTCTCGCCGTCGAGCCTATAAAAGGAGACGACCCCCGCTCGATTTCTTAACACCATCTCACTCCCCTCACCTCACTGATCCTTTCACCCCTTAGCCGGAGCACGAGGAGTAGCAGCTCGCCGGAATTGCGCCGGAGCAGGCCGCCTCTGGATAAGAAGGGAGCCGTTGATCCGCGACCACCCCTGAGTTCGCCGTCGTCGACTTTGTCGTTCGCCCGCCTCGCCGTCGTCACTGGAGCCCCGGTATTCCCCCTATGCACCCCCACTGAGCTGCTAGGGTTCAAGCTCGCCGGTGACCTATTCATCATCGACGACGACCCTCAGCCGTCGATCATCATTCTAATCCAACGCACCACATCGCCCCGTACTTCACGTTTAATGAGCCACTGACCAGTAGACCCCCTGTCAGCTGCGCCCCGCACTGCGGAGTGACACTGGGCCGGCCCAATAACCCTTCCCGCGCAGCCCACTCGTTTGAATTTAGCTTTTTCTATTTTCATTCAAACTCAGTTCTGTACCTAGTTTCAAAAATCAACCCAGCTAAATTCAGTGAACCAAATTGCATGAAACCAATTTTGTTAGAAAGATATTGAAATGCTGAATCCAGCCTGTTGGATTCAAATCAATTGGATCTATAGATCAACCTTGGTAAAAATAACAAGGCAGAAGCTTTTCTGCATTCAAACATTTTTCAAATTTAAACCATAATAGCTTTTGAGTTGATTCCAACTCTCAAAAATCATAATTGATCATACCTTTCAGAATATATAGAAATATATGGGTTTACTTACAGAAATCATGTTCAAGTAATAAAAGAATGCCACATAGGCATTTCTAGCCACTTTAGTGATTTAAAATAAAAAGTTTACACCTTATTAAATTGGGACACCACTCTAAATCACATTCTCATGTACTGAAATATGTGGTGATGATGTGTCAACATGATCCCATGTTTGAGTTAGAGAATATTAAATCTTAAGTAGTTTCTCAATGAGTAGAAATTACTTTTCTAAAAATAAAATAAATAAGACAAATGATTTAATCTGGTAATGTTAGTGATGATGCTAGATCATCTATAGAACCCCTTTGTGTGATGATTGGAAGTAGTTAAGTATTTTTTGGTGATTGTGTACCTCGTATATATTTATAGACGCTAGTACCGACCAAGGATACGAGGAGGAAGGAGGATACTACGAAGAAGAAGCCGAGGAGAACTTCAACCACTGCTCTGCACAAGGCAAGCTTATACTGATACTGATGCAAACCTTACTAATCAAGTTGACCTATGCAAGCTAACACTTGCAATTATGAAAGTTAGATAACCTATGCAACGCACTAAGCATGCTGGGTTAGACACATTTGATGATACCCCATCCTAGTTTTACTTGCAAGCTTTATACTTTATTTCTTTATCAAAGCTTTCTCTTAGAGTTTACTTATGTCAATTGTAGATACTAGAAAGATAATTGAAGGTTGCATAAAGAGCATTAAATTTGGCCTAAGCTAGATAATCTTGATGTCATCCTAAGGCATGAGATTGAACTTAGTTAAACTCCACTTGTTTACCACCCCTCATTAGTACTCACCCTCACTTCTAGATACTAGTGCTAAGCATAAAACTTGATCAACTTTAGATTGGAATATTTGGTGGAAAATGGTTATTTCCGAACACCAGATGATTTGGATGATGAAAATGTTAAGGCATGAGCCTTAGCCCTTTATAAAACTGATGGTTGTCTGGATGCGATACCATTCCAATTTTACCGTACAACCACAATACCCGAAGATTGGGTAGGGCTTGACTGGAAACTTATATACCTTAGTATGTGTTCCCTCACGGCCAAGGTCTGAGCTGAGGCTACCTTGTGAACATTGTCCACCTGTGCAGTACCCAAGATGACAGTTGGTCATGGTTGGGAGGCCAAACTCATAGGAGAGGTGCCTATACTAGGGCGTGTAATTGAAAGGTTAGGATTGATTATCCTCATACTGAGTATGGTGAATTCAGGATTTGCTCCTGAAGGATGTATCGAATGTTGTGGTGAAAGTGTCTAATCTCTGCAGAGTGTCAAACTATTCAAATAGCCGCGCCCGTGGTTATGGACAGTTGGAGTGGCCATACTGTTCCCCCGTCAGATGTTTTCAAAATGACTTGTGAAATGAATTGAGATTTTGACTTGACCACAACAGAGTTGTGATATGAAATACAAGTTCCCACTTAGGTGTTATAAAAGTTCAACTACCTTTTCTTGCTTCTGAACTTAGTAGAGGTAAATCTGGCTTTTTGCAAAACAACCCTAGAGCTTAGTATCCTATTACGAAAACACCCTTCACTTGTTAGTATTAATTTGCCAGTACTTAAAGAGTACTCATGGCTTTGTCCCTGGCTATTCCCGTGGCCAGACTATGAAGAGGAGTACCAGGATGAAGGACCCTAGGAAGATTACGATAACTAGGATCATCTCCCATCGTCAGCATTGCCTATGACACAGAAGATGGAGCTTCGCCTACGCTACCTTTATTATTACATGTTTCCGCTGCCTGAGTTGCACTACTAGGAAAATGGCTATAGGTAATCAGCACATCTGTGGCTCACATGGTTGAAGTGCCCCACGACTAAAACTGGCGTGGCTCACCTATGGGAAGTGCCCTACTAGTAACTAGAACAATCGTGGCGCACATGACCATAGTGCGCCACAGATATGTGTGGTCCAGGGCCCTGTTGGCCGCATGCCATACATTCGTAGTGCACATAGGGTAGGTGCGCTACGGTTGTTAGTGTCAACCGTGGCGCACATGGAGGGGGTGTGCTACGCCTAAGCTCATGCCCCTCTATTCTGTAAAATGGCGAGACACATCCGTGGCGCACTATGGCATGTGCTCCACGGATGTTACTAATCCCTGTGGCGCACTAGGGCCGAGTGCGCCACGGATGTGGCGATTTTTTTGGCAGCTCTACTTTATGTGCACATGTGTGATCATCCACCACCCCACACTTCACTTTCCCCTTCTTCTTCCTCCTTAGATCTAGTCGGGATCTTCTCCTTCCCACCTCAATTTCTCCAACCATTCACCATTTTTAGCATGTAGAACTTGCCTTGGATGTTACATAAGTATTAGAGGAAGGTCTCCGGTCTCTCATCTCCTTCTCCGGTCTCGCGCGCACCTCTCCTTTCCATCTTTCTCGCGATTGGTCTCTCATCTCGGTAAGTTGTCCATGTAAGGATGTGTTCATGTGTATATGGATGATATGCTCATATGTATGTAGATGATCGATGCTCATGATGTGTGTATGAGAGGATCGATGGTCATATGTGTGTGTATATGGAGAGTATATCGATGATGCTCATGCATGTGTGTATGGAGAGGATAATGATATGTTCATGTGTGTATGGATCGGTCTCTCTCTTGTGTTTGTATGTGAACAAGTTGCCATTTGTTTTGCCAAAATGTTGATTCATTTCCATTTTGGGAAGACTTTGGCATTTCGCAAAGGTCCTAATTTTAGGATAGGTCATGCCGAAATTTTCTATCAACCATTGCATGCATGCATTGATTATGTGGTTCTAATAGACTTCTAATTGTACTTTGTACACCGTGCAGGCAAAAATGGTGCTCATAATAAGCGAAGACATTGTGGCTAGATTTTTGAAATGTGCGACGGCCGACATGATACGAAATAACAAGACGGAGATAAGATGTCCGTGCAGAAGATGCAAACTCAACTGGGTGATCGACCCAGATTCCGGGAATCTGCAGGCGCACCTGCTCCGCCATGGTTTCATGGATGGATACACTCGTTGGATAAGCGATGACGAAGACGATGGAGACAGTGAAGGTGGGCAACATGACGATGATCATCATCACGGCGAGAACTGGCGAGATGATGAAGAGTCTCCTGGAGATGGTGAAGGTGCGGAAGCAGACCGGGATGATGATGATCTAGATGCCGAAGGAGGAGACGATGATGGAACAACGTCAGGCTGGGTGCAGGACCCTTATGTGCAAGAGCTGCTTCTCAAGCAGATGAGTAACGCCAGGGCTGCCGCTAGAGAGAAAGCCAAGCTTGCGCAACTTGAGAAAGACGCGGTTACTCCATTGTATGAAGGATGCAGCCCGATGATACCCGATTGAATGTAACGCTCAAGGCTATGGAGATGAAGGCAAAACACAAATTGAGCGACGCAAGCTTCGACGATATGATGGCATTCTGGAACGATCGTCTCCCGGAGGGGAACACATGTCCAACTAGTATCGAGGACGCCAAGAAAATCGTCTGTCCTCTCGATCTACCGCACGTTAGATATGACGTATGCATCAACGATTGCATCATTTATCGGGGCGAGGACGCGGAGAAAACCACATGTCCGGTGTGCAACATGAGTCGATACAAGAAAGGGAAGAAAGCACCTCGAAAAGTGGTATGGTACTTTCCTATCACTCCTCGTCAGCTGCGCTATTTCGCGGACCCTAAGGAGGCGAAGCTCATACGATGGCATGTGGAAAGGAAGAAGCTAGGAGATGACGATGATGACCTCGAAAAGGATGAGCTGCTGACGCACCCTTCAGATGCTAGCCAGTGGAAAGCATTGGACCTCGAATTCCCAGAATTCGGTGGAGATTCGAGGAACATCAGGCTTGGTGCGAGCACCGATGGACTCAATCCGTTCGGTAGCCAGAGCAGCACGCACATCACTTGGCCCGTGTTTGTATGGATGTACAACCTCCCTCCATGGTTGTGCAAGAAGAAGAAGTACATACAAATGAGTATGCTAATTCAAGGGCCAAAACAACCTGGTACCGACATCAATCTGTATCTCGGGCTGTTGAAAGAGGAGCTAGCCACGTTATGGGAATCTGGAGCCAATACTTACGACGCCGTCGCACAAGATTATTTCACTATGAGAGCCGTGTTGGTCACTACGGTGTAAGACTATCCAGGTTGCGGGTATATCTCGGGGCAGGTTATCCAAGGATTCTACTCATGCGTTAGGTGCATGGATAACACAAGCTATCTCCAACTAGAGAAAGATCTAGGGTCATCGAAAACCGTGTTCATGGCGCACCGGAGGTGGCTCGGCAAGAATGATCCATGGAGAAAACGTGGAGACCTGTTCGATGGAAAATCCGAGACCCGAGGAGTCCCAGAGCGTAGGAGCAGCGAAGAAGTGGAAGAGTTGCTGAAAAACTGGAAAGATTATCCTAAGCCTAGAAAGAAGCGAAAGAGGCAGCAACAAGACAAGCCGCTGATGAAGGTATGGAAAACAAGGTCTGTTTTCTAGGAGTTGCCATACTGGAAGTTTCTCCGCACGCCTCATAGCCTCGACATCATGCATATCACGAAAAATGGTCCGAAAGCAAGGCACGACCTGATATGCTTGGGTATCCGGAAGGAGCTTCACGGAGGACGCACTACTCCTGATGATCAGGAAGATGACGATGATCATGAGTCGGAGACGACACAAGGTTGTCGGAAGGGTAAAAAGTTCAAGAAGAACGAATATTACTGCCCTCCTTCTTGCTTCACTCTAAGCCAGGATGAGATCAAATAGTTTTTCAAGTGCCTTCTAGGAGTCAAATTTCCTTACGGCTGCGCGGGAAAGATAAGCAGATACCTAGACGAGGCGAAGTAGAGGTTCAGTGGCATGAAGTCTCACGACTATGTCGTGCTAATGACACGGGTACATCCGGTCGCACTAAGAGGGATAATGGACGAGCACGTCCGTGAAACGTTATTTGGCCTCTACAAGTTTTTCGATGTCATCTCTAGGAAGTCGATTGGCGTGAATCAGCTCGGGAGGCTACAGGAGGAGATCGTGGTGATACTATGTGAGCTTGAGGTCTACTTCCCACCCGCATTCTTCGACATTATGGTGCATCGTACAACTCGGGCCGATGTTCCTCCGCAGCATGATGGCGTTCGAAAGGATGAACGGACACATCAAACGATACGTTCGCAACAGGTCCCGTCCAGATGGAAGCATAGCCAAGGGCTTTTTGGCCAAAGAGTGCATCTCTTTCTGCACGAATTATCTAGACATCGAGAACCCTGTCGGTCTTCCCGTCAACAGGCACCTTGGAAAGCTCGACGGATCTGGTCACCGAGAGGGTCGTCGCATACTGCATGCAGACTTCGATTTTCGACGCGTAGACTTTGATCGAGCAAACCTCGTCGCGCTACAGCATTTAGAACTGGTCAATCCTTGGGTACAGAAGCACAAAAGGTTAATCGAGAAGAAGTACAGTGTCCGGGGCATACAAAGGACGCAGGGAGAAATAATCAAAGAGCACAACTCAGATTTCATGCGTTGGTTTAGGCAGACGCTCCTTGATAATCCCCCGCGACCGCATTCTTCTGACATGGAAAAGATCATATTCACCTTGTCACAGGGACCGATGCAAAACCTGGTGACCTATCAGGCGTATGATATCAACGGCTACACATTCTACATGGAGGAAAAGGACAACAAGTGTGATTATCAGAACTCAGGTGTAACGTCGGAATTCTACACCGATGACAACGTGAAGGAAAGATTCTAGGGAAGAATCGAGGAGATCTGGGAGCTCGACTACTGTGGAGAAAAGGTGCCGATGTTCCGTGTCAGATGGGCAAAGAGCGTCAAAAGAGAAGACCGGTATTTCACAACCATGGTTATACCCGAAGCAGCCAAATCCAAGGCCGCCGGTGCGAACGTGACCGCGAAAAATGAACCGTGGGTACTGGCTACCAAAGTGGACCAATGTTTTTTCATTACCGACCCGACAAAGCCTAGCCGTGTTGTCGTGAGAAGAGGCAAAAGAAACATCATCGGAATGGATGGAGTCGCCAACGAGTAAGACTTCGACCAGTACGGCGATCCAAAGATTGAAGATGACGACGACTATGATGCCGTCACATACATCACAAGAAGAAAAAGGACAACCCTACCCAAAAAAGGTAGCACGTTCGAAAGAAGAAACATTAAAGTGTCGGGGCTAAATTATTCAACCGCGACAAAGAAGGGAAAAAAGATTGTAAAACGCTAGCTCAAAAAATATTGTAAAACGCGTGAAAAAGATTGTAATATTAATGGACAAATTATTATGACATATTTTTATCATGGACAAATTATTATGACATATTTGAATCATATTGGTACCACTTTTATGACATATATTATCACCTTTGGGCATTTTTGGAATATTTAAAAGTATTTTAAAAACAAAACAAAACTTTTATGGCATATATCATCACTTTTGGGCATTTTTTGGAACATTTAAAAATATTTTAAAAATAAAAATAAAAAAGGTGGGCACTAGGATTCGAACCTGGGTGCTTACAGGTTTAGAATAGAGCAGCGGGCCGAACCATTGTGATAAGGCAGTGCTAGTGATAACAATGGGGGTGGCAGCCCTCTTATCTAACTAGTCGTACGCACGTAGGCATAGCGCACCCTGGCCAAGTGCGCTACGGTTACGCCTAAGTGCGTACGACTAGTCAACCGTCGCCCTCGATCCCCATCTCCTCAGACACAGATCGATCCCCATCTCCTCAGACACAGATCCCCATCGTCCCCATCCCCATCGACGCGCCGCCGCTGCCGCCAGAGGTCAGGAGGAGGAGCAGCGAGCCACGCCGCCGTCGCCGGAGATCAGGAGGAGGAGCAGCGACCATGCCGCCGCCGGAGGTCAGGAGGAGGAGCAGCGATCGAGCCACGCCAGGAGGAGGAGCAGCGAGCCACGCTAGGAGGAGGAGGAGGAGTTCACCACGCCAAGAGGAGGAGGAGGCCGCCATGCCGCCGGGCACGCACCGCCCAATCCAAGTACTCCACCGCGGCTCCACGCAGACGCAAGTAAGCTGCTGCGATGTCTCCCCAATCTTTTTCTTGCTTCCATTACCCCTGCTGCGAAGCCCTAATGCCCCTGCTTCTCCTTCTAATGTTTTGCTTGCTTCCATTACCTGCAATTGGTGCTCGCACCTTGTCAGAGCCTTGCTTTGCTTGTGGCGCGACATATGACTTGCTGAGGGACTTGCTGTGTTGCATTCTTCGGTCTCGAATTCGATCCCCATAGATGATAATTGTAGATCTCCTGAAACGAGGCTTCTTTGTTGCAAAGAGAATGTATCTTGAGATTTCAAATGTAGAAAAAAAATGTCTACTCTAAGTTACAGAATACATATATATACATATTGCTAAAACGTTTACAACAGAAATGAAGAATTCATTTTAGCACTAATGCGCTGATGTGTTCATGTCTTGTTTGATCTGTTCAACATGGAGGAATGTCGAATACAAATGAATGCTACCACTAGCTGAATTTTCTGTTTGTGCCGGTTGAATTTTATGTTTATCTTGCATGCTGAAGCGCAAAAAATATAACCTAACTAGGCTACCAGTAACAGGTTAAGTCCCTTAAGGTGGTGCCCTGATATACATTTGAGCAAGTCTTGTTCCATGGCCAAGATCAGCAAATAGAAACAGAGAGGGTATCAACATCTTTATTAGCTTCAGTACTTTTATCTATCAGCATTTCATTTTAATGGATGTAGTCGCTGGATTAAAATAGGCATAACCTAATGCTAGACTTGATGGAAAACTTAATGTAGTTGACAGAGTGTTCTGTCTGAATCTTGTACATCAAGCATTATAGTTAGTAGTAGGAATTTTATAGTTAGCATTATAGTTAAGCATTTATGCTTGCTGAAACCTGAAACTGGGAAGTCCAGACCTGAAACCTGGCCATTTATGCTTGCTGTACTGGTTGTGTAGGAGACCAGAAAAAAATTCTTGTACTGGTACCATCTTCGATTAAATTCTTGTAGGAGACCAGAAAAAAAACATGTATATGAAAACTGTGCATAACCTGACATGTTTTCCCTTGGCAATATTTCAACTCTTTCCGAGAAATGTGTCAGCAGTTGTGAGTGCATAACCAGCAGCTTTGACCTGTGAAACAAAGAAAAAACCCTGTCCATGTGAGTGATTTGTGGAGATAAGATCAGTAGATCAACCATTTGATGTTCCAAGAGTACCTCTTCATCTCCATCAGACTTATTTACATTGTCAATGAGATGATTTTAATTTTGCAAGCACATGGCACATGTTATATACAGTATAATATGATTTTTAAGTTAAGTATTGTTTGGTGATTGTGTACCTCGTATTTATTCATAGACGCTAGTACCGACCAAGGATACGAGGAGGAAGGAGGATACTACGAGGAAGAAGCCGAGGAGGAGTAAAAAACAAACATGTACCGGGTCTTGAGCGAGACCCGCATGATTTCAGAGGCATGAGGCTCCTCTGAGGTGGCCGTTGGTCGGCCTCCGGCTCTCTCCTACGCCTCGCCGGCATAGGCTCTGCATGGATTCCTCTGGAGGTTGTTGGAAGGTCACCTACTCTGGTGTGACCACGGGTGGCAAGTTTCTGGAAGGTTCTCTCGTTGTCTCGGCTGATTCTTGGCTGGTTCTTCTCAATGCCAAAGGCTCTCCCCTTGAGGGGCGATGTTTGGAAAATGGGGAGAAGATCTCTGTTGGATCTGTTTTGAGGTTCCCCTCTCATCTCTCTCGTGTTAATGATTCTTTGGATCCCTCATCTGGATTTCTTGGTAGATCTCCTACCATCACTAGATCAGATGAAGACACTGGTCTTAAATGGCATGCCCTTTGCTCCTCTTTGCCGACTGATGATCTTGAGCCTTCTAAAGGTTTTCTCATGCTTTTTCCTAGTTCTAAAAGGCTTGTTCTCCTCAACCATAATGGGGTTGTGATCGATGCTAGATACTTGGTTCATGGTGAGGTGGTGGCTTCTGGCATCTCGATTGATCTCCAGGTGAAGAGGGTTGTGGTTGGTACTCATATTTTACCAAGCCCTTCGGTTAAGAAATTTTACACCAATATTGAGAAGATGGTGCCTAGATCTCTGGATTTCTCTGAAAATCTCCCCTCAGGGTGTGCTTCCAAAGATGTTGCTTCGTGTCGACCTCCCCTGGATTTTTCTTTAGGGCGTGATTTTGAGAAGAGGATTTTTGATAAATTCAGGCATCAAGTTAATTTCATTGGTGGTTTCAGGAAAAGACCATTTTATCTGGTCTGTTCTTTTGGGCGAGCAAATTTTAAGTTGGACTTTCATACTGTTAGTCTTGCTCTTCAAGCCTGTTTTGGTGGTAATGCTTCTAAATTCCAGGTGAAGCTTCTGCAAGATAGAACTTTTCGTTTCTCGGTTGCTTCAAGGGCAGTGGGTTTTGAGATCTACAATATCTCAAAGTTTTCATGTAATTCTTTTGTGATTCATGTCAATCTCTGGGGTAATGGGGGTCCGAATTGGATCCATGAAGAAAGGGAATTCTACAAGGAGTCTGCTAAAGAATGGAAAGTTGTCACGTACAAAAAAGAAAGTGCAAACAAATCTCCTTGTTTAAAGCCTTCCAGTAAAGGTGGATCGGTTTTTCAAAGACTCAAATTTCCTGCGTCTCCTGAGGGTCCTTCGCCTGTGAATGAGCAACGTATTAATGATGAGTTCAAATCAGGTCTTCATGGCAGATCCTATGCTCAGGTGCTCACTATTGGTGGTTTTAAGTCGATGGTAACGCCGGTCGGGTCTGGGGGAGGCGCCAATCGCGTGGCATTTAAATTGCCTGGTCTCCTTCCTTTTCTGAAATTCCCCTCTTTCCCTAAATGTAGTTGGCCCGACAATTCGTATGAGGGATGGTTCAAGGCCCAGGTAGTTTCACATTCCCGGCCCATTATTCACGGCAGTTTTCACGAGTTTGCCACTTTGTTTCAAAAAACAACTACCACTTCCCCTGTCTCCTCAACTCCCCCGCCCGCTGAAACCCCATTCCCCTCCTGCTCGTCGCCGGCGAAGGGCGTCACAATGGCGAACATTCCGATTGATCCTGCACCTTTCCTGCCGAATGGCTTCCAGATTATGCAGGTGGCTGGGTGGAATCGTGTTAAAAGGGTGGTGGTGCCTCGGAGGTCAAGGGCGCATGAACAGTATGCCATTGCTAACATTTTTCCCCTCCCCCTGGTCCTGTTCTGTTCTTGAATATTCATGGTGTCCTAGTTGATTTCTTCAACAATGAGGTTGGAGTGCACTTCAGAGATATCCAGGATTGTCCCTTTGGGTCTGCGTATGTGCAGTTCCATCATGTCAGCGACCGTGATAGACTCATTGCGGCGAGCCCGATTCCGTTTCAAGATGTGCATGTTTCTTTTGTTAAGCACAATGAGGGTGATAACTGGCGTAGGACTCAGTTTAATAATGAGTGTTGGGTGATGCTAGTAGGGCCTCCCCTTGACCACTGGCATACGGAGGATCTGAATGCTATCTTTGCAGACATTGGAAAAGTTCTTCTGTGGGAGCGGGACCCTGACCAAAAGGGTAGGATTATTGCTAAGATTCGTGTTACTGACTTGGTTGACATCCCCAAGAGTGTGAGGTTTACCATCGGGGACTTGGTGGAGACAGAGTCATGGACTTTTTCTGTTGAAATTCTTCAGAGTCACTTGCTTGGAGGGGGCCCACCTGAGGAGGACCCACTGCCAGATGACAATGTGGACCCACACCCTGTTCCTACACATGGCCCAATCTTTGGGCCTCAGGTTCCACCTCCCCCCCTCCCCCTGCTCCTGGGGGTGATTGGGGACAGTGGATGGCCCCTGTGCAGGATCCTGCTCCTGATGGTGGTAATGCTGAAGGTTGGGGTCCCTGGGAGGCTGCTGCTGCTCCTATTCAAGGCCCTGTCATTGCTCCTGGAGAAGATATTCCTATTGACAATGAGCATCTGCCACCTCAAGATGTGAACACTGGAGTTACAGGTGCTATCATTGTTCAAGATTGGGAGTCTGATGATGATGAATCTGTTAATGAGCCTGAGGTTGTGGAGGAGCAAGGTGTGGCAGTTGCACCACAAGGGGTTGGCATTGGTGAAGGCCTGCAAAACATTTTTCAGAACTATCTGGATGATGATGAGGAGGCCAATTCTGATGCTGAGGAGGGGGCAGGAAGTCCTATGGACTCAAGTACTTTGGCTCCTGAGAATGATGATTGGATGTTGGAGGATCAGCACCTTCTTTCTCCAAATGAGGCTCCCCTTCAGGTTGGGATGGTGAGAACTTTTATCTCCATTCCTGATGTGCATGTGGCTAAGCAGGGATTTTCCCAACAAGGCTTGGAGCTCTAGGAGAATTATTTTGCCCCTCATATTCAGAAGGAATCTTCTTCAATGGGTTCTCTTAAATGTGATATTCCTGTAAGTTGGTTTAACTTCATTACTCTCATGCTTGCTACTCCTGAGAAGTTTAATTGGGTCAAGGGATTTCTTACTTCTCCCTTATGGGAAATTATTAAAGAACCTATTGCTTAGGAAAGTTCAATTTCTTTCATCATTCCTAATGAGAGCTTTTCCCAGATGGCCCCTTCTTGCCTGGGTATTGAATCCAATAATTCTTCATGCTCTCCCTCTACCCCTGTTAGAAAGAGAAAAGGCAAGGAACCTCTTGTGGAATCTGAGGTGAGAAGAAGCCCTAGAATTTTTGAACTAAATGGGGGTTTTAAAAGTCACATAAATTTTCTAATTGTTGATTGCCTGGTTTGTATGCTGCTCCTCCTTGTCTGAATTCCAAAGTGGTTAAAAATCTTGCTGCTTCATTCTGCAAGGTAAAAGATGGGGACCTAGAGAAGAGGTTGCTCAAGAAGGGGAAGGCCAATGAAGTGGCAATTAAGGCTCCTACAAAAGGCAGCATTAAAGGAGGACCCTCTTCCAGCTTGGGCATTGGTGGCAAGAAGAAGCCTGTGGCTGCTGGTACCTGTGGACAACAAGCCAAGAAGAAGCCCTCTTCTTAAGTGTTTTAATGTATCAAACTATGTCTTTTGCTGGAGTCTTGTTGACTCCCCGTTATGTGTTCTGTGATTTTGATTTTACAATGAGGATGGTACTTGTTATGGATTATCTCTGTGGTACCCTGAATTGGATTGCCTTTTGTCTCTGTAATTGCTATTTCCTCTCCTGGGTGATTACACTTCTTATATCACCCCATAGCTATACTTGCTCCTGGTTTCTTAATGAATAACAAAAGAACTTGGAAGATCTTGAATTGGAATATCAGGGGAATCAATTCTGACAAAAAATGGATTGCTCTCAGAAATAAAATTGAGGAGTCTGGTTGTGACATTATCTGTCTCCAAGAAACTAAGCGTGAGGACTTTGATAGCTCCTACATTAAAAAATTCCGCCCGTCCAAATTTACCAATTTTGAATTTCTTCCCTCCAGAGGTGCATCTGGAGGTTTGATCACCATTTGGAATGGTTCCCTGTTCTCTGGACATCTTTCTTTTCTCAATGAGTTTTCTATCTCCATCACCTTGACATCTCTCTTGTCCAATGAATCCTGGATCCTCACCAACATTTATGGGCCATGTTTACCTGAAAAAAGTATAAATTTTTAGATTGGTTTGGCAGCATTGATATGCCTGATGATGTGGACTGGCTCATTTTGGGAGATTTTAACTTCTGTAGACAGCCTTCAGATAGAAATAAAGTGGGTGGAGATGTGAATGGTATGCTTCTCTTTAATGAAGCCATTAATAATTTGGGTCTCATAGAGTTACCACTTAAGGGTAGAAAGTTCACTTGGAGTAACATGCAGAAAGATCCCCTCTTGGAAAGCCTGGAACATTTCTGCTGCCTGGACTCAGAGTTTTCCCTCAAATTTTTTTGCTCGTCTTGCAAAGCCTACCTCTGATCATCTTCCTTGTGTCATTTCCATTGGCACAATGATTCCCAAAGCTCAGGTGTTCAGATTTGAAAATCATTGGTTGCATCATAAGGAGTTTAAAGCTATTGTTCAAAATGCCTGGAACATTCCTGTGGGTTTTTTGGATTCTGGAAAAAAAATTAATGCTAAATTCAAAAATGTGAGAAGAGGGCTGAAGCTTTGGGCCAAACAGCTTCCTTGACTAAAGGCACAAATCTGTAATGTTAATGCCACCATTGACTTTCTTGATATCATGGAGGAAATGAGAACTCTTACTGTTCAAGAGTGGAATCTTAGGGATATCCTAAAAAATCTTATTATTTCTCTTTTACAAGACCAGAATACTTATTGGAAACAGAGGGGGAAAATTAAATGGGTTAAGCTAGGGGATGAGAACACCAAGTTCTTTCACTCCAGAGCTACCATAAGCTTTAGACATAATTTCATTTCCATGCTCAAGGATGATTCTGATCTTGAGGTCTATGATCATGATGGCAAAGCAAATCTCCTTTGGAATTCCTTTAAAAATATAATGGGCTCTTCTGATAAGCCTGTAATGCATTTCAATCTTAATGACTTGGCTGGTGATTGCTTAAGCCAGGATGAAAGGGATGCTTTGGAAAAGCCTTTCTCTGATGAGGAGATTGATGAAGTCATCTCAAATCTGCCTAATGATAAATCCCCTGGCCCTGATGGTTTTAATAATGAATTCATGAAGCTTTGCTGGCCTATTATTAAGGATGATGTGAAGCATCTACTTGTGGAGTTCTATGAAGGGAAAGCCTCTTTGGAAAGCATTAATTCTTCTTTTATCACCCTCAT
Source organism: Avena sativa (assembly GCA_916181665.1). Taxonomy (NCBI): domain Eukaryota; kingdom Viridiplantae; phylum Streptophyta; class Magnoliopsida; order Poales; family Poaceae; genus Avena; species Avena sativa. The sequence continues at coordinate 266,816,689 of OV702294.1, read as the reverse complement.
TCCAAAAATTGCTGCTCCTTTGACTCCTGCTGATTTTAGGCCTATTTCTTTGCTAAATAGTGTCCTTAAGATTATCACCAAGATTCTGGCTAACAGACTGCAAAAAGTCATACTTAAACTGGTTCACAAGAATCAATATGGTTTCCTCATGCAAAGATCTATCCAAGACTGTTTAGGTTGGGAATTTGAATTTCTTGATCAATGCCACAAGTCAAAGGATGAAATTTTAATTCTTAAGCTGGATTTTGAGAAGGCTTTTGACAGAATTGAGCATTCTGCAATCATCAATATCCTTAAAGCCAAAGGTTTTGGAGTTAAATGGATTTCTTGGATTCAGATGATCTTTGGGTCAACTTCTTCCTCTGTGCTTTTAAATGGTGTGCCTGGGAGAAAATTTTACTGTAGAAGGGGTGTTAGGCAAGGAGATCCTTTATCTCCTTTATTGTTTGTTCTGGCTGCTGATCTCCTTCAAAGTATCCTCAATAAGGCAATGAACCTGGGTCTTCTTTCTTTGCCCACTGAAAATGTGTTCTGTCCTGACTTCCCTGTGGTTCAGTATGCAGATGACACTTTAGTAATCCTTAAGGATGATTCTGAGCAACTCTTGTGCCTTAAGGCAATTCTACATACTTTTGCTCTCTCCACTGGACTCAAAGTCAATTATTCCAAATCCAGCATGATGCCAATTAACATGGACTCTGAGAGGCTTGGGCATTTTGCTAATACCCTTACTTGCCTCACTGGTTCCTTGCCTTTTACCTATCTTGGTTTGCCTCTGAGCTTAAATAAACCTGTTGTGGAACATTTCCTGCCTATTGTTCAGAGAATTGAGAGAAGGTTGTGTGGAATAGCTAACTTTCTTAATTATGGGGGGAAACTGCAGTTAGTCAAATCTGTGTTGTCTTCCCTTCCCATATATTACATGAGCTGTTTTGAACTTCCTGTCACTATCAAGGAGCAGTTGATTAAATATATGAGGCAATGCTTGTGGAGAAAGAAAACTTCTGATGTTCAAGCTAGAGGTACTGCTCTTGTTGCATGGAAGAAAGTTTGTAGACCCAAGAACCAGGGAGGATTGGGAATTCTAGACCTTAATGTTCAAAATTCTGCTCTCCTTTTGAAGAATTTGGATAAGTTTTATAATCACAAGGATATTCCTTGGGTTCACCTTGTATGGAATACTTACTATTGTAATGATAAACTCCCTGGAAGAAGTCTTGAGGGATCCTTTTGGTGGAAATCTCATCTAAAACTGATTGACATTTTTAAAGGACTTGCAAAGTGTTTGGTTGGAAATGGGAAATCCACACTATTCTGGTCTGATATGTGGAATGATAACTACCTTCAACATAAGCTTCCTCATCTCCTCTCATATGCAAAAAACCCTCACATCTCTGTTAGTGAGTTCCTGCATACTGCAAATACTCAGGACCTTTTTTACCTTCCTTTGTCCCAACAAGCTTATCAGGAATATCAAAGTCTTGAACAGATTCTCAATACTGGCAGGCAAGGGGAACCTGATTGTTGGTCTTGAATTTTGGGGCAATATTTTTTCGGTCAAAAAGGCTTACTGCTCCTTAGCTGGTTGCCAACCGGTTCAGCCACATTTTTCTTGGTTATGGAAATCTTCTTGTCAGCAAAAGCACAAATTCTTCTTCTGGCTCTTACTGCTTGATAGGCTCAACACAAGAAACCTTCTGAAAAGGAAATGTTTTTCTCTGGCATCTTATGACTGTGTTTTCCAGGGTTGCAACAGTGAAGAAACCAACCTACATTTGTTTTGGGAATGCCCCTTTGCAAGAGCCTGCTGGGCTGAAATTTCACAGGTCACTATGGCTGATCAAAATATCTTTGAAGCCTTAGCCAGTATTAAAAAGATCTTAATGTCCCTTTTGCAATGGAAATTCTAATACTTCGAACCTGGGGCATTTGGATTTGCAGAAATAATGAAATTTTCAATAATCAGCATGCGTCGATGGAGAACTGGAAGGCTATTGTAGCCCAGGAATTAAGATGGGTCCTTTATAGAATTAAGAAGAAGTATCATCAGGGCCTTAAAGATTGGATTGAAATCAATTTAGACAAGAGATAGCTGATTACAATGTTATCCCTCTTCTTTGAGGTGGATTGAGTTTGTAAATATTTTTTTGTAACTCTCTATAATATATAAAAATTGCAGTGGGGTTTTTGCCCTACTGTTTTACCCTCAAAAAAAATATGATTTTAATTCTGATTTTATATTTATAGTGCTTGATGTTTTATGACAGTGAGGTTGTTGACAGTGTTAAAAGTTTCAAATGTTCCCGAGTCTTTTTGCACATGTTGCTGCTGCTATTGCTGTTATTGCTATAGCACTTGAAATTGTGCTTGTGCTTGTATATGAAGCACTTTATTATGTCGTGTATGCAGGTTCTTGTATGAAATGAGTCCCGATTTTTGCCAGAATGTTGATTAACTTCTATTTCGGCAGAAATCGGGCACTCCTAGTTTAAGAAAATTATCAAAGGTCATGCCGGATTTTTTCATGCATTTAACCAATTATTTGTTTTTATTAGTGCAAAGATGTGTGACAACGACGAGGCTGGATGTTCTAAGCGCATCAGCGCTGAAGGAGAACTCAGACCTCCAAATAAACAATTGACATTCTGGGAGGAGGCCTAGCAGCTAGAAGACGATGAAGAATACCATCCTTCGGGTAGCGAGGATGATGAGATGGAAGACGCGGAGGAAGAAGCCGAAGGAACGGCGGATGATGAAACCACTTCTAGCGGCGAGGGCACAGGGAGTGGTAGCAATCCTCCTAAGAAGAAGAAGAAGCCGAAGGAACAACGCCCGAACACAGTCGGCACCGTCAGGGAGGAAATTACTGAAGTGAGCCCATCAGGGGTTCCTTTGGAGCCCGCCCTTGTCGTCAAAGGGTACGGTGGGCAAGTGGCGGCGATCACCCGGACAACCATCTCGATCAACACCGAGAATATCCGGCATAAAGATAATGGCCACTTGTGCACACTCCTATTCGAGAAGCTGCACGCAAGATACAAGTTCCCCGCTAAGTATCAGAACACAAATTATCATGGGAACAAAGTAAACAAATCCTCCCTCACAAAGATGAGCACCGCTCTGGCCAGCTGGAGAACCCGGATAAAGAAGAAGATCTATAAAGAAGGCAAAAGTCTCGAGGAGATCCAGAAGATTGACCCCGCTAAGTCTCGAGGAGAGGTGTGAATCCGAAAGAGCTCTGGCCAATAGTAATCGGGGAAAGGTGCTGCAGGCGATGAATATAGGTCATCACCATCTCGGATCTGGTGGATACAGAACCGTAGAGGCCAAATGGAATAAGGAGGACGAAGAGTATAGATCCAAGGGGATAGAAAACCCCTTTGCGAAATTCAAACCCGGGTAGGTTCGAAACTTCATCAAGGCCCGTTACCATGTGGACCCAAAAACCAAACAACTCACCGCGGATCCTGCGGTGAAGGAATTCGAGGAAATTATAGTATAATCGATGATCTAAATGATTCACTTTTACTTCTTCTGTAGGAGGAGGAAATTGTTGCTAGTCATGGATCCCAGGGTTCCTCATCCTAGGGGTCGACGGCGGCCACCCGGTGGGATAACCCTTTTAACAGGGCGATGAACCGGGCCAAGAAAATAGATCTAGTTACGAAGAAGCCGTCTTCGGCTGGCCGTCTGGCCGGGCTCGGGGGTAAGAATTGGGTGGATCATTTTGGTCCACCGCCGAGGACGCATGTGGCACCGTCGGGAAGGAGCGAGGAGGAAAACCGCGAGGTTCAAGAACTTAAGGAACAAGTGACGTGGATCCCGCAGATCGTTCAAGACAACCTAGCAATCACCCTCACGCCCTTCCTGCCTACCTTGGTGGAGTCAATAGTGAACTAGAGTGCGGGTGGTCCAGTAGGGCCGTGCCCTATTCCAAGCATGGTCAGCAGCCACACGAACAACGCGGCGCCGACGAATTAGGCGAACTACGTGTTCATGACTCCGCCTGCTAGCACTGCGGTGCCGCAAGTTTTGGTGACTCCCCCTGCCATCACCGTGGCGCTGGAGTACATGTTGGTGCCCCCTGCCGTCGTCGCGGAGGAACCAGAGCTCCAAGCACCCGTCGGTAGGGAGAATACACCGGCGGCCAGCACCGCGCCATCAAGCAGCCCTTCCGTCTCTTGCACGCCCGTCGCCGTATGCGGTGCGTCGACATTAGCCGATCTCGACCCCATCACGGTAAAAAAATTGCTTTACCGCCTTTCACGCCATCTATTACTCTTATGGCATCTCTGACGACGTCGTACATGTTTTCCGCAGACGGATGTTCCTTGCACTCTCTTATGCTACGTGAACAACGAGCTGAGGGATGTTGTCAAGGGTACCATTGTTCAACCCTTGCAGTGCACGTTCCACTCAAGGCCGATGCCAGATAGCGTGCACAGGGTTAAAATTAGTCGGGTGCTAAGGGGCTGCGACGACCTGGAACCTCCCATTCAACCCCCAGGAGCAGATGAAGAAGAGCCGGCTGTCCTTAGAACTTGCTTCGGCTTATTCTTGCTATGGCCAAAGAGCATGATCCGTTTGGGGACGGCGGGGGCCATCACGCCACAGACAACAGCACCACCTGTCGTGCCAGCGACAAGCGGTGGCAAGGCCCCCTTACCGCCCTCGCCGTCACCTCCACGCAGTGGGTCGGATGATCATGTTGATGATATGCACATGGCGCAGGATCCGGCCGAGGACGACGAAGACTGGAATGATCACTTCTTCAATACTCAGTTTAGCAACGAAGACCTAGCTGGTGGCCCCACAGAGAAAGCCACTATCACCAAGCGTCTGTTTGGTTCTCCGGAGACGCCTCCAGCTTGCGCCTTTACAGAGCCAGCTGATACAACCAACCGACCCTTTATTCTAAGCCCTGACGCACTACATAGGGCGGCTGGTGCTCATATTGCGGTGCCTGCCCGCTCTCCAAAAGGAAAAAAAGGCAGGAAAAGAAAATCTAGCAGCTCGAGCCAGCCGGTGGCGTCAACAACTGCGAATCCGATCAGGTTTCGGGACAGGCCACCAAGACCTGAGGGTATTATGTGGAGGATTCATGTGGCGGGTGAGCCCATGCTACCTAAGAATTTGCGGAAGCTCGCCAGTTCGGAACTGCAGAGTGTGCATGACGGCGTGCTGACGATAGAGAGACGCCTTCTATCAGAGAAAGATCCCTCTCACCCGGTATTCGTGGTTAAGGTGCCACCAGGCTTGGGCTTCGTTGACAATGCCCCTGCGGATCTGTTTTTCCTGCGGTTCGACGACATCTTCAATATGTTCCACCTATACCCGCTGCACTATACCATGGTCCGTCTGTTTTCTCTCAGCCTGGCCATGCAGATCATTAGAGAGAACACACCGGGCATCGCTATAGTGGACCCCTACTACATGCGTGACGGCTGCTTGGGTTCCCCCGCTGAACGACGTATCGTGGCCTCGTACCTAAAAAGAATCCTCATGGCAAACAAGACAAAGGAATACATTCTCGTGCCTTACTTTCCCGAGTAAGTCGTTATTCACTCGCCACTGTCGATTGGCTTTATTAGATTATCATCATTCTTTTTCCAACACATTCCATTTGAATTTTTTGCGCAGAGATGAACACTGCATGCCCATCTCCTTATCTCCGAAGCATTCCCACGCCACGTATTTCGACTCGGGGAGTCTAGAAAAGAACAAAAACTACGACAAGATCAAGGAAGTTCTGGATGATGCTCTCACTGGCTTTGCCTCGACGGAAGGCACCACCTTCGTGCGTACGAAGGTCAAGTTCGGCAGGCACGTCTTCAACCACGTAACAGAGTTCCCCTGCGTGAAGCAGCCGGAAAACAGTAAGAATGAATCCTACTACGCACTCCATCACATGAGGGCGTTCCTACTTGACCAGCAGAATTCTACGCTGCCAGATCATCTCAAACAGTGGGCCGAAGCAAAGGCCAAGATCACTGATTCAGATATTAGACAAGAGATGTATCGCATCTAGCAGCAGTTTGGGGCAATCATCTTTCGTGATGTCATGACTTTGGGGGGGGGGGATCATCTACGGAGGAAATATCCCGAATAACCGTGACATAGAAGATCGCCTAGAGATGCAGGGTGACTATAGGAAGTTCATGACGAGACAAGGCTTCCTCCCGTTCCCTAAGCCGAGCCAGAAGGCTTGATGTTGGCCTAGTTGTAGTTACAGACTATAGATGACCTTTGTGTGTGTGTGTACAAGTGTACATGCTACTATACTTATCTTATTAGGTTTATGAATCATCGCTTACTTCTTTTGCTTATTATTATTATATACATCAATGCTTGGTTTTTTTGCTTACTCTTTGGTCCTTTGCTCACTTTGGTCCTTTTTTAGAATAATGTCGATGATTGAAATGTCGTGGCACACTATATATGTGAATGTGCTACGATGGGATTGTGAGCCTTGTGATATGCATAAGTCCAGGTCTTATGCATCCTACTTGGCTCACGGTTCCATCGTAGCATATTCCTGTGTCCAACGACCTATGTATATATATGAGGCATTCTTTTCGAGTTATTTTTGTCTTTTTCGAGAATAATGCCGATGATTGAAATGTCATGGCACAATATATATGTGCATGTGCTACGACGGGATAGTTATCCTTGTGATATGCACAAGTCCAGGAATTGTGCATCCTACTTGGCTAACCGTTGCGTCATAGCATATTCCTGTGTCCAACAACCTAGCTAGTTATATATGAGGCATTCTTTTCGATTTACTTTGGTGTTTTTCGAGAATAATGCCGATGATTGAAATGTTGTGGCACAATATATATGTGAATGTGCTACGACGGGACTGTAAGCCTTGTGTTATGCACAAGTCTAGATGTTGTGCATCCTACTTGGCTTACGGTTCCATCGTAGCATATTCCTATGTCCAACGACCTATGTATATATATGAGGCATTCTTTTTGATTTAATTTGGTCTTTTTCGAGAATGATACCGATGATTGAAATGTCTTGGCACAATATATATATGAATGTGCTACGAAGGGATTGTGAGCCTTGTGATATGCACAAGTCCAGGTCTTGTGCATACCTACTTGGCTCACAGTTTCATCGTGGCATATTCCTGTGTCCAACGACCTATGTATATATATGAGGCATTCTTTTCGAGTTACTTTGGTCTTTTTCGAGAATAATGCCGATGATTGAAATGTCGTGGCACACTATATGTGAATGTGCTGCGATGGGATTGTTCGCCTTGTTCTATGCACAGGTCCAGGTGTTGTGCATCCTACTTGGCGAACAGTTCCATCGTAGCATATTCCTGTGTCGAACAACCTAGTTATATATGAGGCATGCTTTTTGAGTTTGGTCTTTTTGATTTAGGAGTACTTTCTATAAGTGTATCTTCATATTATTGTTGTAAACTTATAGATGACGTGGTACGTCGTGTACAAGGGACGGGTTCCCGGAGTCTACGATGATTGGGAAGACTGCCGGAGACAGGTGCACTGTTTCAGCGGCAATAGCTACAAAGGGTACAACACTATGGCGGAGGAGGAAGCTAGATACAAGGAACCGGATGAAGACCTACAGCTTCGTCGCGGCGAGGATCATGCTTATCTTCTTTGGTTGTTTATCCCGCGTTTGTGTCTAGCTAGTTTAGATGTCTAGGGAAGCTTCTGAGCTCTAACTTGTTCGATCGACACATGTATTCGCATGTCACCAACTACTTTGTAACTTGATCGAAACAATTTAACTTATACTATGTATTCATGTATGAGACTTATCTATATGTATTTGTTCCAATCTTGTTTTTCAAATTGTGTATTTATATATATAATTGTATATCTTGTATTTGTGTGTATATATCTGCCTGTAATATTGTATATAATCTGTATTGTATATAATCTGGCTCTGAAATTAAAAAAAACAAAAAAACACCTGTGGCGCACATGACCTAGCTTTTGTGGCACACTACGTCTAAAGCGCACCTCAGCAGCTTAGTGGCGCACTAGGACGTGCGCCACAGAAGATCCAACGCGTAGCGCACCTGCCCACATAGCCGTGGCGCACTAGAAGGTGCGCTACGCCTATCTCGACACAACTGTGGCGCACTAGGTAGTGTGCCACGGCTAGGAGTTAGCTGCAGCGCGCGGCTAGTGGCGCACGGCTAGTGCGCCACGGATGGCCATTCCACGTGCGCCACAAACAGGCATTTTCCTAGTAGTGTTGTATTAAGAACTGGATCATGATATCCTTATTTGTGTAAGACCTTATGTATGGTTTGTAATGGATGATGTACTGTGGTATCTAATTCTGTTATGTCTCACAAAAATGATAATCCTGGGATTGCGATGTATGGCATAACAGGCATCTGGGATTAAAAATCCGGGTGTTGACAGTAGGCCAAGCCTCACCAAGGTTTTCTCATAAAGCATTTTTGTAAATCTTTTTCCGGGGTCTTCCCATCCTACACTTTTGTTTAGGCTAAAAACGGTGTCTCCAAGAGGTTATGGTGTTAGGCACCATCTACCATACTAAGGGAACGTAGGTATTATACAAATGGGTTGTACCTAAGGGTACTAAGGGGGTAATCATTTGGAGGGCCCAAACATTCCCCATATAAAATATACTATAGTAAAACCAATGCACTTTGCATAAATGAGTAGATAAAACATGCATATATAAAATACTAGGACAAGGTGTATGAGCAAGAAGGTGGCTTGCCTGTGACCAGCGAGATGTCCCTTGACGGCGTTAGATAACCAGAATACCAATAATATCCGTAATATAATAAACCCGATCCTGCCTTCTTCTCGGTGTCACACAATCGCAACTATCGCCGTTAAAGAGCATACATGCAAACAAGCAATACAACAATCAATATAAGGCATATAATCATCAAACCATACAACAAGCAATTAACAAAACAAGTGTATAGATCAGTAAGGATTGAGGATATGTTTGGGGATACAAGGAAAATGCTTTGGTTGCATTAGTGGATTTTCCATTTAAGATTTATAGTCCAAAGCTACCTAGATAGAGGGTTTTTTGAATAGGGCCAAGTTCTGTATGATATCAATGTGCAAACATGATACCCTTAGATAGGTATTTATAAAATGAAGCCAACAAAATGGGTTTCACTATTTTATCATTTTCCTAGGATTTATAATGGATTTTAGAGTGATTAAAACTCTAGTTTTAGGAAATAATTCACTAGAACTTCTCTGGAGTTCCAAAAATTGTTTTCTTAGGTGAGAAGGTAGTATTTGGTGGACTGAATCAAGAGGAGTTGGAATCTCCTCAATACAATTACCAGAATGCCCTTGAAAAATTCCCAAAGGCAGTACTGGCTGGGATTTGTCTTTTTTCATAAGATTTATTATACATAATCTTTGTAGTTTATTCCAAGGAAACATGTTAGGTACTGAGAGTACCTTTCTATAGAAATTGGTATCAATCAATTTGGAGTTGCAGAGCTACTATAGTGATTTTATTAGTGAATAAACCATGCATAGAAGAGTTTAATTCACTAATATTTAACAGAGACACCTAAAATTATGAGCTGCTAGATTACGCAGGATATGGTTATGTGTGTCTACTGGGAGTTGGATTTAGGTCAAAACCTCATACATGTTCTGTTTTTATTATTTTTACCAGGGATGAAGTAGGAAGCCATTTTAGATGGGGCCAGTGGAACATGCAAGGCGTGACTAGTACTTTGCAGTAACCCAAGGTTTCACTCCATTTGGAGTTGTAGAAAACCCTGTAGAAATAATTTGGTAAAAAGGTTAGATCTAGGTGGTTGATTTATTGAAATAGATATGGTTCTTATTTTGGCCAACCTAGGCACTACATGTTTAAGAAAACAGATAGGCACAAGGTAGAAATATTAACTAGTCATTTTGATTCACTTTCCATTTTTGAAATGATTTAAACCAAACTACCAAATTTTCTGGCTCTGGGAAAAAGAATAAAAGGTAAATGGCTCACCCGGGCGGCGCACTGCGCGTGATCCCAAGTTTGAGATACTGACGGGAGGGGCCCGCCAGTCAGTGGGTGTCGGCGTTGAAGCGGTATGGGGCACCAAGGGCCGTTGGATTAGAGGCGGATCTACGGTCGTGGGTTGTTGTCTTCGCAGGGGAGCCAAGCCGGCGATGGAACCCTAGCTACCATGAAAAAGCAGCGGGGTGGCTCACCTAGGGCTCGCCGGCCACGAAGAAGGGGCGGAGAGGATGCGGTCGAAGAGGGCGGTTAGAACGAGGGGCGGTGCGGTGGGGTTTGACGCCGGGAGGGAGTTCGTGCGACGGTGCCTGCGGGCTTGTTCTCAGGAGTTCGTCGGAGCACCGCCTAGGAGCTGTCCTGGGCCAAACAAGGGGCATGGTTAGGCGCAAGGGGAGGAGGAGAGCATAGTAGAAGAATATGAAGAGAGGGAAGGGCAGAGGAGAGATATCCTCGAGCAGATCTTGAAGAGGACCGAGAGGTGTTCTCTCTCTCTTCTCACGGTCAAGGCAGAGCTAGGGAGGGGGAGAGGGAGCTCTGGAGAGTGAGTGGGGGCTGTTGGGGGAAAGTGAGAGCAGAGGAGTGAGTTGGGGGTGGCCTTGGGTTTATAAACCGGGGAGGGAGTGGTGTTTGATGGATCATTCCCATGGGAGCTTGGAGGGGGAGGTGGCCAGGGATTGGCTCATTGGGGTGGTGGAGTGGTCGTGTGGGACCAGTGGCTTGACCAGGGGGGTGCTGGAGTGTAGATATTTTGTTGGGCATGGGTTTGTGGCCACACATCTCTTTCTCCTGTCTCAAAGAGCTAGAAGACAAGGGTGAATAGTGGAAAGCTACAGTTTTGGTCGACCAGGGAAGTGATGAGTGCTGGAGTGGTGTATCAAACAAGCTTGGATGGGGTTTTGCTAATGGTTTTGATTAGTTTTCCATATTTGATCAAAACCTGGGTTTTGAAGGAAGTCCAAAAATTTGCATTGGCCTTGATGGGGAAATGGTCCTGGTTGGAGGGTATGGTCCTTGTACACTTCAAGGATTTAATTGGGATTTTTCTAAGGATTAAAAGTCCACTTAAACTCAAATATTCAAATAGTCCAAAAATGGTTTCTAGAAGCTTACTTGATACTTTTACATTGTCCAAGAAGGGTTTTTGATGTGAGATGGTCTTGGATACCATATTACACATTGGGGAATTTAGTTGGGATTTATTTATAAGGAAAAGTATTTTTAAGGAATTATTTCTTGTTTCTGCCATTTAAGAAAAAGGGCAAAAATAAATAATAAAGAATCGAGTTGGGAAGATAGGATATGATAATTAGGCATCAAATGTGCCTTAAGTTGGCAAGGTGATTTGGAGAAAAACAAACTTGTCTTTGAAGACAAGGGTTTTAAGGAATTTGCAAGATAGGGAAATAAAATAGTCTAATAATCCAAATAATTTGGGAGAATTATTTGGGGATTCTTATATACAAGTTAGATGATGTAAACTTGAGGTAGGAACCAAGGTTCACCTTGGTTGTGAAGAAAAGTTGTGAAAGGATGGAAACTAGATTCGGGGAGGATCTAGGGTTCTGTTATTCTGATGCCATCTAAACATGGTTGGATTAGGGAGCTCAGAGATCTCCTTGGTACGAGGGGTATATGAATGGATAGACAATGCTATTTATTTGATCAAGGGAGCAAGGGTTGGGCTTGTTTGGATTTTAGGTGGTTTTTGAGTGATGGCAAACTTCGTTGAAGATAAGGCTGCCATAGCAGATACATCAGGTAGCCTCCTAAACAATGTTGGTTTAAGAAGTACAAGGCTCCATTGGAAACAAGTGAAGTGGGGATTGATAGGTCATGATTAGTAGATCACAACCATGCAAAGAGTTGGTAAAGGGAAGGTGGCATATAGATGTGGGCTTCTGCCAAAGTAGGAAAGATGATAAGATTTGCAGAAAAGATTATTATCTTGCCTACAAAACGATCAAGGATGGGTGGGAATTATAATGGCTTAGGCAAGGGAAATAGTAGTCCTTGGTAGTACTAAATATTTACTACAATATGGTTCAAATGCATTTCCAAAAGTGCACATAGGTTGGAAAAGGTGGAGCTCCAAAAATGGTATCCAGATAAGTAATCCAGACTTAGCCATTTTGGCATATTTGGGGTTTTAGACTAGAGTGCAAGGGTAGATGATTTTGAGAGGATACTAGGTTCCAAACTAGTGATCAAGGAGGTGATGTTGTGGTAACATCTAGGTATATGGGATTCAGCTTGATTCACATCTTATTTATTGGGGCCACAATTAGTTTGGGGATTTATTACTATATTGTACTTAAGCCATGCTACTGATTTATTTACTATTGTTGCTCAAGAAGAGTTTACTACTGTAATGTTTTGGAATGTGTTATGTTTACGCGGTATCGACAAGCCCAGTCACACTTGCAGATTCATAGTGGTTTATAGCCGTCTACACAACCCCTGGGTCCTTCTCAGAGCCCGACCGACTTTGTTGCGGGTAGCTTAGTGGGTTGGCCCACTGAAATCATTTTGAATCTTGTGAATGCTTTGTCTTGATGCCTCGTTGATTTTATTTGGTTATTCTCGGGGTTGATCGTGATTGCATTATTATTTGTGCACCCCTATAGGGTAAATATTTCTAAAAGCCGTGTCCATGGTTATGAACTACTTGGATCACCATTTCTCGATTATAGACAACTATAACTAAATTACCGTCTTTAACTTGACTAAACATGACTAGTAAATAGTGCAATATTCACGGAATGATTAATAAAACTGCCAACGGATAGGATGTTCTTCTGCCTTCTTGTTCGGTAAACGGGAAGGAGGGCGAGCGATGTTTATTTATGTTGTTATATATGTTGGGTAATTAACTGTTGTTTAATTAACGAACATTCGTTTATCTTTGGTTACGCAGATGTTGTAGCGTGTGTCTATAGAACTGTTAGGCTTTATTTTCGCTGAAATTGCGTCACCCTCAGGTTATTCCCTTTAGATGCATAAAGACTTGCTGAGCCCCTTAGGGTCTCACACGATAAATATTGTTCAGATGGACAGGTATACCCACAGGAAGCTTACAGGGCCATGGAGACTTATGATTGTGGCAACGACCCTCATGCATAGAGATTCTGGGATGGAGATCTTTGAGATCTATGGGCGGGAATGTCCTTATTTATGGGCATCTTATGCCAGTTTGCTTCTTCATCCATACTCGGATCTTGTCTTCCGCTTTCACTTGATACTATGTTGATTGATGTATGAGGATGTATCCTAATCTATTATCTCTATCTAGGGTATTTCAATCTTGCTGTATGGTGTTGCAATATTTGTATTTCTTTTAGATGGTATGGCTCTGATGTACTACTGTATGTCGTTGACATACATACTCACTTGTGTATGTTATACTCACAGTCCAGCCGGCTACGTCTCTCGCACATGAAGCTATAACCATAGGAAGTGGATAGGGTGGTTGGCCGGCACCGTGCCCTACTCTGCTAGACGGGCCTACACGTGGATGGCCTTCGGTCTCCACGGTAGCACACCTTATCCACTTTTAGGTTATACCATCTTATGTTTAGAGCGTAGGGTCCATGGGATTACATCTGGTATTAGAGCAATTCTACCCTTCAGGGTCTCAACAAAGATGGTCGTTGTCAGTCTAGAAAATATTTTTGGTTGTTATGTATATTATGGAAAAACTAAACATGAGTGTAGGACTGCTTCCATTTTTCTTCTTACCCACCCACCCACCCTTTTCTGGTAAGGAAGTGTAATATTTGTCTATCCTCTTCTAAAAATTCAAACTAGGATTCACGTGTTTGGGGTTTCCATAGTACCATAGGATGTGTTAATTCTTTATCGATCTTTTGCGTCCAACTTTTATTCGCAATATGCATTTGGTTCTAAACTATTGGTACATTTCGTACCGACAGTCTTATGTGTAAACTGACGCTATCTATCAAACTCTTTGTAACCCGACGCGATCTATCCGACTCTTTGTAAGCTGACGCGATCTTGTTATGGGTGTTTGTTATTTAAGTATGCTTTCATGTGATGTGGAGTTACTAATCTCTAGCTGTTAAGTGGTTTTGCACACTTAGTTGGTATTATAATGCTAAAATTTGTGGAAATTTTTTCTTTGGTAGATTTGTGTTCCACACTCCTTTTCAGTCGTGTGTGATATGCTACTATCTTCTAGGTGCTTTGAACTTTGCTTGATATTTAATATCATATTAGTAAATTATATTCTTTAATCATGGTTAATTCGATTCTAGTGCTATTTTGGATTATTAATAATTCTCCATTATGGTACTAACACAAGTTCTTTTCCATCTATAACATGATGGCTTCTCCACGCCATTCTAAAGAAGAGGCTCCTGGCTTGCCAGAGTTGGATGATGCACTAGTTAGCATTGCAAGTACTCTGGGACACTACAGCAGAACCAGCTCAGGAACAAGTTTGTGCCGCCTTCTCAGTGGGGCACAATGAAGGATTTCTTGCACTTCATCCCTCGACACTTTGAGGTGACTGTCGAGCTATTGGACATTGATGATTGGCTTGGTGAGACTACAAGGCTCCTCAATAACGCTGATGTTGCTAAACAAGACCAAGTCAAGTTCGCGACTCACCTGTTGCATGGAGAGGCTGCACTATGGTGGGAAAACTACATTGAGTCAATCCCACCTAGTTTTTAGCAAACTTGGGGACAATTCACTGAGGCTTTCAAGGAGCAATATCTTCTAGAAATTCTCATGGAGAGAATGAAGGAGGTGTTTATGAATCTCAAACAGGGCAATGACAATGTGAACACTTACATTAAGAACTTTGAAAACTTATCTCGCTATGGAGGCGACAAGGTCTTTGATGATAAGAATAAGCAAAAGAGATTTCACCAAGGGCTCAAAGCTTCCATCAAGTATGCTCTGACTCATGCAACTCCAAGCTTGTTGCTCAAGCTCCAGCAGGCAGTTCTTCAAGAGGAAACAAGTAAACAAGCTTATGATGAATCAAAGAAGCATAACCGTGATAGTGATGGTTCCTTGGCTATGGCCGCTACTTCTAAGCGCCGTGTGTGGGTTCCTCATACCGCACCACTGCTCCTTGCTCCGCCAAGTACGCCAAGACCTACAGGTTTAGCGCCAAGGCCACCGAACCCGTTAAACATTGCTCCAAGGGTCTACAAACCAACTACCCTAGAGCGCCGTCTGGTGGGCACCTTATGGATAATATGCTCCTCGTCCGAGTGGTGCTTGTTACACTTGTGGTGACCCAAGACACCTTCAGTGGAACTGTCTGATTAACAACAGGGCTCTTCCTCCATCCCCTCCAAGACCTGCTTCGACGACTGCTACGGTTGAGGCACCTGCACCACGGGCTCTCAACATCAACAAAAAGCATGGGCCAGCTGTTACCCGAGTCAACAACGTCAACCTCATTCAAGATGAACATGCACCTAGAGTCGCGTTGGGTACGCTTCCTGTGAACTCAGTCTCTGCACGAGTATTATTTGATACGGGAGAATCACGTTCGCTTCTGTCACACAAATTTGCAAATGAGAATGATATAACCATATATCCTCTACCGCATTGGTTAATCGTGCAATGCTTGGGTTTATGTATGAGGACTTCCAAGATCATTCATGGCAATCATATTCAAATTGGTGATTCTTCCTTTCCGGCGTCGTTGATTATTCTAGGCAACTCAGATATTGATATCAAATGGATCCGTGATCGATTGTGCTAATTACTCGGTTTCCTTGAAGATTCCTAAAGGCCACATTGTCTATTCTCCAAGAAAGACTCCAGCTCTCTAGCTCTACTCTTTGGGCATTCGGAATGTTGATGTTATGGATGCTCTTCAAAGTGTTCTAGTGGTCCGTGAATTCCCCGATGCTTTTCCTGAAGAGCTACCAGGTATGCCTCCTGACCGAGAGGTCGAGTTTGTGATTGAACTTGAACCTGAAACTGCTCCTATCTCTAAGCATTCTTATAAGATGGGAACTAATGAGCTAGCCAAGCTCAAACGGGAACTCGATAAACAAGAGAAGTTGGGTTTTATTCAGGATATCACTTCCTCCTGGGGTAGCCCGACAATCTTTGTGAAGAAGCAAGACCGGACTGGTCGACTTTGTGTTGACTACCGAGCTCTCAGTTGTAAAACAATCAAGAACAATTATCCTCCTCTTCGCATCAACGATCTCTTCGATTAGCTCGCTGGAGTAGTGGTATTCTCCAAGCTCGACTTGAGAAGTGGTTATCACCAAATCAAGATCCGCAAAGAAGATGTTCCCAAAACGGAGTTCACAACTCACTATGTCCTGTATGAGTACATGGCCATGTACTTTGGTCTCACCAATGCACCTGCTACATTCTCAAGGCTTATGAACTCAGTTTTCATGGAGTATCTTGACAAGTTCGTGGTGGTATATCTCGATGATATCCTGGTCTATTCCAAAATGGAAGAAGATCATGCGGAACATCTCCGTTGTGTTCATACCAAGCTTTGTGAGAACCACCTTTATGCAAGGTTCTCCAAGTGAAAATTTTCGCTGCCAAAATTCACATATCAAGGCCATGTCATTTCTGCAAAAGATATTTCCGTCAACCCAGAGACTGTTCAGACAATTGTGGAGTGTCTTCCCCCGAAAAATGTCAAAGAAGTCCGGAGCTTCCTCGGATTAGATAGTTATTGTCACTGATTCATTGAAAACTTTTCCAAGATAGCCAAGCCTCTTACCGATCTCCTCAAGAAAGGGAAGAAATACCTTTGGACACTAGCGTGCCAAACAAGCTTTGAAACCCTCAAGGAAAAGCTCACCTACACACCTGTCTCGATTCCTCCAGATACATCAAAGACCTTTCAGATATTTTGTGATGCATCGCTTCAAGGACTTGGTGCTTTCCTCAAGCAATACAAGCAAGTCATTGCATATGCTTCTCACCAATTGAAAATCCATGAGGTAAACTATCCAAGTCATGATTTGAAACTCACAGCAGTTGTCTTTTCTTTGAAATTATGGAGACACTACTTTCTTGGAAACCGTTGTGAGATCTTTTCTGACCATAAGAGTCTCAAGTATATATTCACACAACCCGATCTCAACCTCCATCATAGGAGATGGATTGAAACAATCAATTACTTTGATCTTATGATCAACTACACACCGGTCAAAGAAAATGTGATGGTCGATGCCTTTAGGCGCAAAGCTTATGTAAATAATCTCAAGGTGAAGAAGCTTGAACCTCTCTTGTGTGAGGAATTCCTTCAACTCAACCTAGAGCTTGTACCCCAAGGCTACCTTGCAAACTTTGTAGATACTCCTTATTTGGAAGAAAATATTCACTCTGCACAGCTTGAGGATCCCTTCTGCAAAGAGTTCGCAATAAAGTCTTAGAATCCGAAGTATGATTCATACCACCTCGATGATCAAGGGACTCTGTTCTATGATCACAGGATGGTTGTTCCAGAACTTCTAGGCTTGATAGAAGATATTCTTAAATAAGCTCATGATTCTGTATTTTCTATCCACTCTGGAAGCATGAAGATGTACATGGATCTGAAAACATAGTATTGGTGGCCTGGATTGAAACATGACTGTGACAAGTATATCTATGAATGCGATGTCTGCCACAAAGTGAAAGCCATTCATTAAAAACCATGTGGTCTTCTTCAGCCTTTGAAGCCTGCAGAATGGAAATGGGAGAAATTAGACATGGACTTCATAACTGGCTTTCTAAGGTCTCGGAAAGGCAACAATGCAATTTTTGTTGTCATCGATAGGCTTTATAAAGTGGCTCACTTCTTTCTAGTTAAGGAAACAATCTCTGCAAGTCAACTAGCTGAACTCTATGTCAAAAGGATTGTCTCTCTGTATGGAGTTCCCCTCCAAATCAGCTCAGATCATGGGGAATATCTTTACCTCCATGTTCTGGGAAAATTTCCAAAAAGGATTGGGAACAAAGCTGAATTTCAACACAACATATCACCCTCAGTCACAAGGACAAGTGGAAAGGATAAATCAGATTCTCAAAGATATGCTTCACGCTTGTGTGACCTCTTTTAGCATGAAGTGGGATGAATGCCTTCCATATGCTGAATTCTCCTACAACAACAGTTTTCAGAAAAGTCTCAAGATGGCACCCTTTGACGTGCTCTATGGTTGCAAGTTGCAAACTCCGATTTGTTGGTCAGGGGCAGGTGAAAGAAACTTCTTTGGCCCTAACATTGTCACTCGAGCAGAAGTGAAGGTTCTTATCATTCTTGAGAACTTGAAAATTTCTTAGAGTTGGCAGAAAAGCAACTATGATAGAAACCATGTGGATATGGAGTATGTTCCTGGTGATCTTGTATACCTCTGTGATATTCCCATGTGAGACACTCATCTCTTTGGTACCAAAGGCAAGCTTGCGCCTAGATTTATCGGTCCTTTCAAAATCCATGGAATAAGAGGAGAAGTTCCTTATGCACTTGAGCTTCCTAAAAAACTCAAGGTGCACGATGTCTTTTGTCTCTCTCAACTCAAGAAGTGCTTCAAATATCCTGGCCGGACCGTGGATCACGAGCTCATCGATCTCCAAGAAGACCTCTCCTACAAAGAACACCCTATCAAAATGTAACATACAACCTTTTGTGTAATATTAATAAAGACATGTTTGAGCATTGCATGCATGCATTACACCTGCATCTTGATTTAATAAAATAAGAACAAACAAAACCCTAGTTATTTTCCCTCTCAAACCATTCAAAGGGTTCTTATACTTTGAAAACTACCCAAATGAATGGAACCCAAAATGAATAAAACGGACCCCCAATATTTTTGTTATCTTATAAAAGTTTCTGGTAATTTTGAAGTAGCCAAAACAGTTTGGAATTTGAAAATACAAACAGAGAAATAGAAAAACAGAAAAGAAAAGGTTTAACAGAAAAACTCTAACCCTCACCCTCTCTGGGCCATAGCCCAACTTCCTCCCTCTCCTCTCTTCCTTTACCTGCTGCCCACGTGCTCCCCACAGAGGCCCATTTGGCCCGTCAGTAGCCTGTCCCCGGCCCGCATACCCCTTCAAGTCGTCTTCCACCTCCCAGATAGGCAGCTCTGTGTCACCCGCTCCGCCGCTCACCGTCGCTGCGATGCTCGCCGGCGCCAAGATCTGTGTGGCCGCCCCCGAGCACCTACAAGACCCCTGGCCGCCGCCGACGAACCCTAGCGTCCCCTACTTCTCCTCTTCCTCTTCCTTTCTCGCTGCAGTGCCATGGCCGAACCCTAGCTTGCCAGATCCTCCTCCTCCCCGCCGTCTCCGGCCACCCCGCGCCAAGCCAAGGCCACCGTTGGACGCGCCTCGTCGCCCTCGTCCTTCCCCTCGAAGCACGTGTGCTGGGAAGCTTTGTGCTCGCCGGAATCAAGCTCAATCCTCCGCCGGCCGCCGCAGTTCATGTCGTTGATCTGACACATCCTGACCTCGCCCGGCCTCACCACCACCCCTGTCGTGCTCGTGTTGAGCCCATAGTGCTAACGCGCCCCTCCGTTGCCTCCCTCTCCCTCTGTATCATCTTCCCCGCGTGAGCCCGACGCCGCTGCCACTTGCCGTCGCCGTGCCGACGTCTCCGGTGACCAAGAACAGGCGGCACCACCACCAATCGACTCGCCGTCGTTGCCTCTTTCCAACGCCACCATCCACGCGTGCAGGCACGCTCGGAATCGCTGGATTCGAGCTCAACCTGGGAGCATCCCCATTAATGACATCAGCATGATGGCATGCTGGTGTCATTTCTCATTTCCTTTTTCTTTTATTAATATATGTAATTATTTTATGTAAATAAGAAAATGCTGACAGGTGGGCCCTGTCTGTCAGGGTTTTAATATTTTCTGTAAATGTTTTCTGAAATGATTAAATCTATTACATGTGGGCCCAACTTGGAAATTAATTTAAATATTCAAAAAATGATTTAAAGTGAATTAAAATTGGATAAATTTATAAATAATTCATTTTAAATCAGAAAAATACAAATAATATACCAAAATGTTCAGAAAAATGAGCTCTATCTAACTAAGCTATAATGATGGCAATTTTAATTAGAAGAACCAACTAAACCCCATAGGTGATCTCGAGGATCCCCCTGATCAAGGGTTTAGACCTCTCGGACCCCGTTAAAATGACCAAGCATATTCTAGGGTTCATTTCAACACTATTTAACTTGTCATATCATCCATATTGTATGAGCATTGCACATTCCATGTGCTGAATGTTGCTTTCTCTTTTCCGGTGATTGGTTCTTGCGAATAGGAACCAAACCTGAGGCTGAAGTCAACGCCACCGAAGAGCAGTATCAGTCCAACAATGGACAAGACAAGTGAAGCCCCACTCATACATATGAATCTTATGTTTACAAAGTATTTCATTCTCTCCATATGCATTCGGCTCAACAGTCTTTTATCAGTAGATAGAGTAATCCTATCTGATGCATGTTTCCCTTTGTGAACTATATTACATGATCCACCGCTCCTAGCTTAACTAGGGTTTGGCTTATGAGCATCGCTAGTGCCACAGTTCAGTTAAGCTTAGCAATGATTAGTGGTCTGATGCTGATCATTCAGATGATGCACTGGAGATGCGAATGAATCTAGTATGGTAGGATGTTGTGATGTGATCAGAGATGGATAATAATCATGCTAAGTCTTGTATGGGAGGCCACGTGGGTTGTGGTTTTTGCAGTCCCATACTTGCCACCCCTAGGACCCGATGTTCTTGCCTCTTGAACCAAGACGAGCGTACAACCACACGGGGGGCCTGGAAACCCCCTCAACCAACTAAATTGCCTAGTAGATTCCATGAGTAGCATAGTTCGGGCTTTCCATTCGACATACGCATCCTGGTTGTTCTTGAATGGAGGTGAGGAGGTGCATTCATAACAGGTAGGTAAGCGTGGTCGGGAACAAGAGATGCCCGACATCCGTAATCTTGAACCCTGTGCACATCATTAGGGACCGGCTTCGGGACTCGACCCATTATGGCGGCATCTCCCTAGTGTGTGACTCATGGTCTCGGCGAAAGCAAGGTAAAGGTCGTGGTCAACCGCTCTCTGCCGGCCTTCCAAGGAAGAGGGCTAATAATTTGGCATTAAGAACCAGTTGGTACGTGTTGGTAAAGTTGTGCACCCCTGCAGGGTTATAATCTTTTAGAAAAGTCGTGTCCACGGTTATGGACAACTTGGGAACGGACGTGAAGATCATAGAGAACTATAACCGAATGATAAAACTTGGCCAACTAATGTGAGATCCGGAATACTTCCTCGGGGTTGTTTGAGGGGGTAGTCCGGGAAGAGAGGTTCAGTTGATGATGGCACTTGGTGGACATCGAAGACGATACTAAGAGCTAGAGTTGTGGTCTTCTTATCCCCTTTGAAAATGATCTGACTAGACGAGTTTCTTCTCCCTCTTGTTTGAAAACAAAAGATGGCTTTATGCAAAATAACTCCACTAGCCATAAGTCTTGCGGAGTACATCCTATACTCAGCCTTGCTTCGTTGATGTTTTCTAAAGACGAAGCTACTCCAACTAAAGGTGGTTTCTACGTCGATGTCGACGAGTAGTCGGGGTTCCCGGGCAGCAGCCTAGGATCTATGGAAGGGTCGCTACTTCTGTTTAAGGACTCTTAGGCCCTTTGCTAAGTTTTTTGTTTAGAACAACTTGTTTGCTTCCGTTGTTTTTTGCAATGATGGGTCTGTGACCCCTGGCTTGTATGACTGGTTTGTAACTCTCTTAAGAGTTTACCTTATTAATGTATGGTTTGTATGTTCTGTAATGTTATCGATCATTCCCTGCGCGCTTCAGAATATAGGTTAGGCTTATGTCAGATAAGTATCTGGTATTTGTCTAGCCCTGACCCTGGGTCGTGACAGAATTTGGTATCGAGCAGTACTGCCTATAGGAAACCCTTCTAGCTGGTCGATGTTGAGTCTAGAGTTTGAGAAAACTATTTGAAAGCTAAAAACTATTTGCAAAACTCTGAATAGGACTCTTTGTACTCCTAATCCAAGGTTGTTCTATTGCTGAGTTATCTTACCTCGTTTGTTTTGCAAAGTTTTCACTTCTCGTCTATCATTTCAACCTTTTAGGTTATCCGGGTTTGGGTTGTATTTCTTAGTACTCCGTACTTGGTTGCAAGGTTCAAAGTTTCCAAGATATATTTTTGCACCTGAGCATTGTTTTTCAACTTTGCTAAGGATGCCTATAATCCCGCTCTCTATTCTTTTGTGACTTGTTGGTATCATATCATGCTTGCATTCCATTGCTATGGTTTCTATCTAAGTTGGTTGCATATACGTTTCGTATGCTTGTTCTACTGCCATACTTAATGCATTGATATAATCTTTATCCACATGTTCACCTCTACCACGATCTTTCGATATGGTTTTTGTCATTCTTTGATGTACCCTTTTTGGTGAATCCATTCCCATGGTTTCTGTTTTCTCCTCAGGACATTGTCTGGTACTCGTGGTTCTGTTGGCCGTCGAGGAAACAACAATGCTGAACAGGAACTTCCGCCACCTCCCACAATGGATGAGGTTCTCAACAACATTGAGACCAACCGATTGAGGAATGAATGCCTTATGGAGCATGTGGCGCAGAACACTGAACGTCTTCCTGACGACTATGTCACACTTGGAGATTTCATCCACTCTTTTCCTCCAATCTTCACCCACTCCAAGGAGCCCCTTGAAGCTGATGATTGGCTACGCACCATAGAGTGCAAGTTCAGTGCTCTCCATGTCCGTCCCAATGATCGTGTTAACTTCGCCACCTATCAACTGGAAGGTGAGGCTGGTGTTTGGTGGGAAGGTTTTTTGAATTTGCAAGCTCAGGGACATGTTGTTACTTGGGAAGAGTTTGTTGCCGCAATCCGTGCCTATTACATCCCTAAGCCTATCATGGATCTCAAAAGGAGGGAGTTTCTGGATCTGACTCAGGGGCGCAGGGATATTGAAACATATGGGCGTGAGTTTACTCACCTGGCTCGCTATGCAACCAGGGATGTGACCAATGATGAAGATAAGCAAGAGTTGTTCCGTAAGGGACTTAACCCTGCACTTCGCTATGAGTTGCTGCCCTTCAAGTTCCAATTTTTCCAGGAACTGCACAATCAGGCTCTTACTTTGGAGCTTGGAAGGAAGGATATGGAGGTCTCTCAGAAGCGTGAAGAAGGAAATTCTTGTGCTTCTTCCTCTAGTAACAAGAAGCGCTGTGTCTTTGTTCCATATAGTGATGTGCCTCGTGCTCCTTATGTACCCAAGACTTCTAGAAATACTTCTCGTCAGCCATAGTCAAATGCTGGTGGAGGAAATTATCGTCCTCCTGCTGGTTCTTACACTGGAGTTACCTGCTACTCCAATGGTCAGCCTGATCACTACTCAATACAGTGTCCCCAAAGGGCTATCAGTCGCAATGATCAACCGAAAAAGAAAGCTCAAGGTGCTGGACGTGGTCGCCTGACCCATGTCACTGTTGAGGAAGCTGAGGAAGATCCACACGTCATTCGGGGTACGCTCCGTGTCAATTCAATTCTCGCAACAGTCTTATTCGATTATGGAGCATCGCATACATTCATATCATAAGAGTTTGCACGGGAGCGTGATATACCTTTTGAAGCAATGTCTTCCCCTCTAGAGATTAGTACTCCTGGGTCTTGTTGGCAGACCATCTGGGTTACTCATGGGGTTGAGATAGATATAGCATATCAGAAGTTTCCCACTTCTCTCATTGCACTCAAGTCAACTAACATAGATGTCATTCTGGTCATGGACTGGTTAACCAAGTATCAATCCGTCATTGACTGTGCACTTAGATCAGTTACTGTGACCTCTCCAGCTAGCATAACTGTCAAGTATTGGACTGATGGTTCAAAGTCGCCATTAGCAGTCTTTAAACCTTTCTCAGAGTTGTATGCCATGGATGTCTACCTACTCTCGAGGTCCAAGATGTCCATGTATTCTGTGATTTCCCGGATGTCTTTTTCCTGAAGAGTTTCCTGGCATGCCTCCTGATCGAAGTGTGGAGTTTATCATAGATCTAGTTCCTGGAACTGCTCCTATCTCCAAAAGACCTTACCGCATGCCACCTCATGAGTTGGTGGAATTGAAGAAGCAACTTGAAGAGCTGGAAGGCCTAGGATACATCCAACCTAGCACATCCTCTTGGGGTTGCCCTACAATCTTTGTCAAGAAGAGGGATACAAATATTCCAAGATTGGTGGTTGATTACCGTCCACTCAACGCGGTGACAATCAAGAATAAGTACCCACTTCCCTGGATAAATGACCTCTTTGATCAATTAAGTGGTGCCACTGTTTTCTCCAAAATGGACTTAAGATCAGGGTATCATCAAATCAAGATCCGAAAGGAGGATATCCCAACGATAGCATTCACAACTCGTTATGTTCTTTACGAGTATACAGTGATGTCCTTTGGGTTAATCAATGCCCCTGCCACATTTATGAGGCTCATGAACTCCGTCTTCGTGGAATATCTCGACAAGTTCGTTGTGGTATAAATTGATGATATTCTTATCTACTCCAAGACATAAGAAGAGCATGCCGAACATTTACGTTTGGTGTTTACTAAACTTCGTGAACATCGTCTCTACGCCAAGTTCTCCAAATGTGAGTTCTGGTTACAAGAGCTCATCTTCCTTGGCCATGTAGTGTCTGCAAGTGGTGTTGCTGTCATACAGGATAAGGTTCAGACCATTCTGGAATGGAAGTCACCTACTTTAGTCAAGGAAGTCCGAAGTTTTCTTGGAATGGCCGGATATTACCGCCGATTCATTGAGAACTTCTCCAAGATAGACAAGCCTATGACTGATCTTCTTAAGAAAGATAAGAAGTTTGAATGGTCAGAAAAGGCAGAAGAAATCTTCCAAGCCTTGAAAACTAAGCTAACCACCGCTCCTATGCTTGTCCTTCCGGATACAAGCAAGGATTTCGTCATCTATTGTGACGCTTCTCTTCAAGGACTTGGTTGTGTGTTGATGCAAGATGGTCATGTAGTGGCCTATGCTTCTCGGTAGTTGAAGCCACATGAGAACAATTATCCAACCCATGATCTCGAACTCGCTGCTGTTGTTCATGCTCTTAAGCAATGGTGACATTACCTCATCAGTAACCATTGCAAACTTTACACGGATCATCAAAGTTTGAAGTATCTCTTTACCTAGCCAGATCTAAATCTTAGGCAAAGACGATGGTTGGAACTCATCAAAGATTATGATTTGGGTCTCAACTATCAACCCGACAAGGCCAATGTCGTTGCTGATGCGCTAAGTCGGATGTCTTACTGCAATAATCTAATGATTTCCTAAGCCCAACCTGCGCTCTATGAGGAAATCAAGCATCTTAACCTTGAAGTGGTTCCTTGTGGATTCCTTGCTAACCTTGAAATAAAATCTTCTCTCGAGGACCAAATCAAGGAAGCTCAAAAGCAAGATGATGAGGTTACCAAGATCAAAGAACATGTTGCAAGCGGTGAAGCTAAATGTTTATCCATCAATGATCAAGGTATCCTATACTTTAGTAAGCGGCTAGTGGTTCCAAACAATCAGAAAATCAAAGATCTAATACTACAAGAAGCTCATGAATCCCCTCTGTCCATCCATCCTGGTGGTACCAAGATGTACCGAGATCTCCGTCAAAGATTCTGGTGGAGTGGAATGAAACCAGAAAATGCTAGTTTTGTTGCAGAGTGCGACATTTGTCGTCGTGTGAAGGCTGAACACCAAAGGCCTACTGGACTTCTGAAGCTGTTGACAATTCCTGAGTAGAAATGGGATTAAATTGGAAAGGATTTCATTACCGGACTCCCAAGGACACAAGCAGGAAATGATGCTATATGGGTAATAGTTGATTGGTTATCCAAAGTTTCTCATTTCCCTTCGGTTCGAGAAACTATCCGTGCTAGTCAAATGGCTGACCTATACCTCTCTCGGATCGTTGTTCTTCATGGTATTCCCAAGAAGATCATCTCTGATCATGGAAGTTTGTTTACTTCCAAATTCTGGCAAAGTTTCCAATAAGCGATGGGAAGTCATGTCTCCTTCAGCACAGCTTATCATCCTAAAACCGGTGGTCAAACTTAAAGAGTGAATCAAATCCTTGAAGACATGCTCAGAGCGTGTGTCATATCCTTTGGAAAGAACTGGGAGAAATGTCTTCCTTTTGCGGAGTTCTCTTACAACACCAGTTTTCAATCCAGTTTGGGCATGGCACCTTTCCAATTCCTGTATGGGAGAACATGTCGAACGCCGCTGAATTGGACAGAAACCGGCGAAAGACAATTCTTTGGTCCGGACATGATCCAAGAAGCAGAAGATCAAGTTCGCATAATTCGGGAGCATCTGAAGGCCGCTCAATCTCGTCATAGGACCAACTACGATCGTCATCATCTTGATGTTCATTATGAAGTTAGTGATCAAGTTTACCTCCGGGTCACTCCTCTGAAGGGTGTCCATCGATTCGATATCAAAGGCAAATTGGCTCCTCGCTATGTTGGTCCCTTTCGCATTCTGTCCAAGCGGGGTGAGCTTGCCTACCAATTGGATCTACCTTCAACCTTTCCAGAGGTACATGATGTCTTCCATGTGTCTCAACTCAAGCGTTGATTCAAAGATCCCATTCGTGGTGTGGACTATGAAACTTTGGATCTTCAAGATGATCTAACCTACCGAGAATACCCTGTTCGTATTCTTGATGAAACCGAGCGCAAGACTCGTCGTCAAACCATCAAGTTCCTAAAAGTTCAATGGTCTCATCACTCTGAGTCAGAAGCTACCTGGGAACGCGAAGATCGTCTTCGATCAAAGTACCCAGCCTTCTTTTCTAAAATCTAGGAATCTCGGGTCGAGATTCTTGTAAGTGGGGTAGAGCTATAACATAACACCTTTTGTGTAATATTAATAAAGACATGTTTGAGCATTGCATGCATGCATTACAATTGCATCTTGATTTAATAAAATAAGAACAAACAAAACCCTAGTTATTTTCCCTCTCAAACCATTCAAATGGTTTTTATACTTTGAAAACTACCCAAAAGAATGGAACCCAAAATGAATAAAAGGGTCCCCCAATATTTTTGTTGTCTTATAAAAGTTTCTGGTAATTTTGAAGTAGCCAAAACAGTTTTGAATTTGAAAATACAAACAGATAAATAGAAAAACAGAAAAGAAAAGGTTTAACAGAAAAACTCTAACCCTCACCCTCTCTGGGCCATAGCCCAACTTTCTCCCTCTCCTCTCTTCTTTTTCCTGCTGCCCACGCGCTCCCCGCAGAGGCCCATTTGGCCCGTCAGCAGCCCGTCCCAGGCCCGCATACCCCTTCACGTCGTCTTCCACCTCCCAGATAGGCAGCTCTGTGTCACCCGCTCCGCCGCTCGCCGTCGCTGCGATGCTCGCCGGCGCCAAGATCTGTGTCGCCGCCCCCGAGCACCTACAAGACCCCTGGCCGACGAACCCTAGCACCCCCTACTTCTCCTCTTCCTCTTCCTTTCTCGCTGCAGCGCCATGGCCGAACCCTAGCTTGCCAGATCCTCTTCCTCCCCGCCGTCTCCAGCCACCCCGGGCCAAGCCAAGGCCACCGTTGGACGCGCCTCACCGTCCTCAAAACAGTTTGGAATTTGAAAATACAAACAGATAAATAGAAAAACAGAAAAGAAAAGGTTTAACAGAAAAAAATCTAACCTAACCCTCTCTAGGGCATAGCCCAACTTCCTCCCTCTCTTCTCTTCCTTTTCCTGCCGCCCACGCGCTCCCCACAGAGGCCCATCTGGCCCGTCAGCAGCCCGTCCCTGGCCCGCATAGCCCTTTGCGTCATCTTCCACCTCCCAGACAGGCAGCTCCATGTTGCCCGCTCTACCGCTCGCCGTCTCTACGATGCTCGTTGGTGCCAAGATCTGTGTAGCCGCCCCCGAGCGCTTTCAAGACCCCTGGCCGCCGCCGACGAACCCTAGCATCCCCCACTTCTCCTATTCCTCTCCCTTTCTCGCTGCAGCGCCATGGCCGAACCCTAGCTTGCCAGATCCTCCTCCTCCCGGTCGTCTCCGGCCACCCCGCGCCAAGCCAAGGCCACCGTTGGACGCGCCTTGCCCCCTCATCCTTCCCCTCGAAGCACGCGTGCTGGGAAGCTTCGTGCTCGCCCGAATCAAGCTCAACCCTCGCCCGGCCTCACCACCACCACTGCCGTGCTCGCGGTGAGCCCATGGTGCTAACGCGCCCATACGTTGCCTCCCTCTCCCTCTGTATCATCTTCCCCGCATGAGCCCGACGCCGTCGCGACTTGCCTTCGTTGCGCCACCGTCTGTGGTGACAAAGAACAGGCGGCGCCCCCACCAATCGACTCCCCGTCGTCGCCTCTTTCCAACACAACCATCCATACATGCAGGCGCGCTCGGAATCGCTAGATTCGAGCTTAACCTGGGAGGATCCCCATTGATGACATCAGCATGATGTCATGCTGGTGTCATTTCTCATTTTATTTTTATTTTATTAATATATGTAATTATTTTCTGTAAATAAGAAAATGCTGACATGTGGGCCTTGTCTGTCAGGGTTTTAATATTTTTTGTAAATGTTTTCTGAAATGATTAAATCTATGACATGTGGGCCCAACTTGGAAATTAATGTAAATATTCCAAAAATGATTTCAAGTGAATTAAAATTGGAGAAATTCATAACTAATTCATTTTAAATCAGAAAAATACAAACAATATACCAAAATATTCAAAAAAATGAGCTCTATCTAACTAAGCTATAATCATACATTGTTAACCAACTTTCATGGCAATTTTAATTATAAGAACCAATTGAACCACATAGGTGATCTCGAGGATCCCCCTGTTCTAGGGTTTGGACCTCTTGGACCCCGGTTAAAATGACCAAGCATGTTCTAGGGTTCATTTCAACACTATTGAACTTGTCATATCATCCATATTGTATGAGCATTTCACATGCCATGTGTTGAATGTTGCTTTCTCTTTTCCAGTGATTGGTTCTTGCGAATAGGAACCAGATCCGAGGCTGAAGTCAACGCCACCGAAGAGCGGTATCAGTCCAACAACAGACAAGGCAAGCGAAGCCCCACTCATACATATGAATCATGTGTTTACAAAGTATTTCATTCTCGCCATATGCATTCGGCTCAACAGTCTTTTATCAGTAGATAGAGTTATCCTATCCGGTGCATGTTTCCCTTTGTGAACTATATTACCTGATCCACTGCTCTTAGCATAACTAGGTTTTGGCTTATTGTAACACCCCAGTTTTACTAAATCATTATTAGGGTCTGTTTATGCATTGCGTGAGCATCATATCTAAAAATGCATGCAAAGAAAAATTAAATGCAAAACCCTAATCCTTTCCTCTCTATTTGAAATGCATTCAAAAGGTTTTGAGTATTTTCAAATCACAAAAATAATGGAGCCCAATCTGAATAAAAGGGCCCCACAATGTTTTATACACTTTATACAAACTCCTGGTATTTTTGGAATGTTTAAAACAGATTTGAAATGGAAATAAAAGAGGAAACCTAAATCAGAAAAGGAAAAAGGGTTTTCTAAAAAAAAACTGCAGCCAGCCCAGGCCGGCCCATCTCCCCTCTTCCCTTCCTGCCGCTCGCCCCCGGGCAAGGATAAGATCGTTGCTTCGTGCTCCACCCTCTCTCCTCAACCCCATATCTCCCTCTCCTCTGCTCTGCGTCGCTTGCGTCGAAGCTCCTGAACCCTAGCCGCAGTTCGTCGTCGTCCCCGCTGTCTCCGGCATCCCCTCGCCAAACCGACCGTCCCTGGAGCTCTGCCTTGTCGAGCTGATCTTCCCCGCCAACAAAATCGAGCAGGGACGCTCTGTATCATCGCCATCGACGATTCCCCCCGAGCCCGACGACCTCCGCCGCTCGCCTCCCCGTCTCTCCGGGCATCGGCTCGTCTCGCCGTCCCCACCAACTGCTTCAGGGTGAGAATGTGGTGCCCTAGGCATCCTTCGCATGCTCGCTAGCTCGCTGTATTTGCCGCTCGCCGTTGACCTGCAAGCGCTGTCGCCGCCGCTCGCAGTAGTCGCAGCTCCGGCGACCCAATCAGAGTGGCGCCGCCCTTGTTAGGTTCGCTATGCAGCCCTGATTCGAACGAGCTACCTCGCGCTTCCTAGTTCGCCCCCTAGCACCGCCAACCGCCGCCGTCTGGCGTGTCCACCGGCGAGCTGACGTGGTCCCGCGTGGCTTCTACGTGGCAGCCTCCTGGAGTCGACGTGGCCACCCTGCTGCCTTCCTCCGTGGTATGCTGACCTGGCCATAGGGCCCAGTCGTCAGTGACTGGGGGTAGCCCCATACCCAGTAAAAAACCAACCATGACCCCTCCGGTGACGTCAGCCCTGTGTCATGCTAACGCAGTAAATGTTTTTAATTGGTTTAATAATTCCAGAAAACTTGTAACAATATGTAATTATTTATAAGTCAGAAAAATACAAATAATATACGAAAATGTTCAGAAAAATGAAACCTGGCTATCTAAGCTATAATCATGCATTGTTCAACAACTTAAATGACAAGTATAATTAGAAGAATAAATGCACCCCTCAGATATGTTCCGGAGTTTCCGCGAATTAGGGTTTTCACCCCTCGGAACCCCGATTAAGTTGTCAAGCATGCCTTAGGGTTACATTTCAATGCAATTTAACTTGTCATATCATCATCCTTGCTTGAGCATTGCATCGATGCCATGTGTTGATTGTTTCCCTTTATTTCTGGTGTTTGGTTCATCCCGGTAGAATACAAGATCGAGATCAAGATCGAAGACCAAGGACTACACCATCGAAGATCGAAGATCGATGAATAATACATGACCAACAATAATCAAGTCAAGTACAAGGCTTCCGAAGATCTGCTTATCTATTATCAACTGGCAAAGGCATATATAGCCCCACCATGATATAATCCTATGATTTAAAAAGCATTTCAATTCTTGCCATGTTGCATTCGATTCTACTGTGGTCTTTTATCGATAGATAGAGTATCCTATCTAGTTCATTACTCGCTTTAAGCTTATATTACCTGATCCACTACTCCTAGCATAACCAGGTTTGGCGTGTGTGCACTGCTAGAGCTTATATCTGTATCCTGCTTAGCCATGCATAGTTGTTGGGTCTAGTCCATCCAGATGATGTATCAGATGCAGATAATCTAGTATGACAGGAGAACATGGTAAGATGAGATTAGTGATATGAGATTAAACATGCTAAGTCTTGTATGGGAGGCCATGGTAGGATGTGGTTTTTGTAGTCGCATGCTCGCCACCCTTAGAACCCTGGGTTCTTGCCTCTTGAACCAAGACGAGCGTACAACCACACAGGGTAAATGGGGACCCCATGATTGACTAACTTGCCTAGTAGATTCCATGAGTCACATAGGTCGGGCGTTCCATTCGACATATGCATTGAAAACGTTTTCCAAAGAAGGAGGTGAAGGAGGTGCATTCATACAGGTCGGGAAGCATGGCCGCGGTTGCTTGGGGTTGAAGGCACCCATGGTAAACCAACCTCGCCTCACATCTTTAAGTACCGACTTCGGGATTTGACCCGTTACGGCGGAACAATACTTATTGCGTGACTCATGGTCTCGGCGAAAGCAAGGTAAAGGTCGTGTCCAACCACACCCTCTGCCGGCCTTCCAAGGAAGAGGGCTAATGATCTGGCATTAAGAGTCGGTTGGTACGTGTGGGTAAAGTTTTACACCCCTGCAGGGTAATAATCTTTCGGAAAGCCGTGTCCACGTTTATGGACGACTTGGGAACGGATGGGAGATCATAGAGAACTTGAACCTAAACGTAAAACTTGGCAACTAATGTTTGTTAAGGATGCTTCCTGGGTACGAGGGGGTGATCCTAGTTCAGATGATGATCATTCGGTGGATATCAAAAGATGATGATCAATACTTTGGAGATGTCGCTCTCTTATCCCCTTTTAAAACATTCTGAATAGACGAGCTTATTTTCCCTCTTGTTTTATAAACAAAAGATGGCTTTATGCAAAACAACTCCACCAGCCATAAGTCTTGCGGAGTACACCCTGTACTCACCCTTGCCTTGTTGATACTTTTGGCAGAGTAAGTGTTCCTGGAAGATCAGTTTGGTACTACATCGACATCGATGAGTAGCTTGGGGTTCCCGGCCGACAGCCTGGAATCTATGGGCTGGGACGTCATCGTTATGCTTCTGGCCACTTAGGCCATTTGTTATGTTTGCTATACTTAATAGCATAATTTGATTTCCGTTGTTTGATATTTGTGGTCAGTGACCTCTGCTTGTAATAATTTGGTTCTCTGCTCAGTTATGAGCTTGATGTAATAAATTTTGTGTCGTAGGGTCACTGTTGGGTTATCAATTCTTCACTGGATTTTCTCGAGCTCAAGGTTAAGCTTATGTCAGACGGAGGTCTGGGATTTGTTTAGCCCTGATCCCGGGGGTGTCACACTTATGAGCATCGCTAGTTCCACAGTTCAGTCAAGCTTAGCAATGCTTAGTGGTCTGATGCTGATCATTCAGATGATGCACTGGAGATGCGAATGAATCTAGTATGGTAGGATGTTGAGATGTGATCAGAGATGGATAATAATCATGCTAAGGCTTGTATGGGAGGCCACGTGGGTTGTGGTTCTTGCAGTCCCAAACTTTCCACCCCTAGGACCCTATGTTCTTGCCTCTTGAACCAAGACGAGCGTACAACCACACGGGGGCCTGGAAACCACCTCTACCAACTAACTTGCCTAGTAGATTCCATGAGTCGCATAGTTTGGGATTTCCATTCGACATACGGATCCTGGTTGTTCTTGAATGGAGGTGAAGGAGGTGCATTCATAGCAGGTAGGTAAGTGTGGCCGGGAACAAGAGATGCCTGGCATCCGTAATCTTGAACCCTGTGCACATCATTAGAGACCGGCTTCGGGACCCGACCCGTTACCATGGCATCTCCCTAGTGGTTGACTCATGGTCTTGGCGAAAGCAAGGTAAAGGTCATGGTCAACCACTCTCTGCCGGCCTTCCAAGGAAGAGGGTTTATAATTTGGCATTAAGAACCGGTTGGTACGTGTGGGTAAAGTTGTGTACCTCTGTAGGGTTATAATCTTTACGAAAAGCCATGTGCATAGTTATGGAAAACTTGGGAATGGACATGAAGATCATAGAGAACTATAACCGAATGATAAAACTTGGCCAACTAATGTGAGATCCGAAATACTTCCTCGGGGTTGTTTGAGGGGGTAGTCCGGGAAGAGAGGTTCAGTTGATGATGGTACTTGGTGGACATCGAAGACGATACTAAGAGCTAGAGTTGTGGTCTTTTTATCCCCTTTGAAAATGATCTAACTAGAAGAGTTTCTTCTCCCTCTTGTTTGAAAACAAAAGATGGCTTTATGCAAAATAACTCCACTAGCCATAAGTCTTGCGGAGTACATCATGTACTCATCCTTTCTTCGTTGATGTTTTCTACAGATGAAGCTACTCCAACTAAAGGTGCTTTCTATGTCGACGTCGACGAGTAGTCGGGGTTCCCGGGCAGCCGCCTAGGATCTATGGAAGGGTCTCTACTTCTTTTTAAGGCCTCTTAGGCCCTTTGCTAAGTTTGTTGTTTAGAACAACTTATTTTCTTCCGTTGTTTGTTGCAATGATGGGTCTGTGACCCCTGGCTTGTATGACTGGTTTGTAACTCTCTTAAGAGTTTACCTTATTAATGTATGGTTTGTATGTTCTGTAATGTTACCGATCATTCCCTACATGCTTCGGAATCTAGGTTTGGCTTATGTCATATAAGTATCTGGTATTTGTATAGCCCTGACCCCGGGTCGTGACACAAAATTATTGAATTCATAGAAAGAAGAGTCGCAACAAGTCTATCAAATTATGCAAGGTGCAGTGGTCGCACCATTCCGTTGATGAAGAAAATTGGGAGCGTGATGATGGTCTTTGTTCCAAGTGTCCTTCCTTGTTTGAGTCTTCTTCTTCCTAGAATATCAGGGTCAAGATTCTTTTTTAATGGGGGAGATCTATAGCATCCCATTTGTCTAACAACTATAATGCTACATGGTTTAATAATATAATTGTACTTACTACATGTCACTCATTGCATCATCACTATATCATGCTCATGTCACCATGCCACCTTTATTTGAGCATCATATAAAACACTTTTAATTTGGTTCTTCTCCTCATATTGCATTTGCCTTATTAATTGTATTTTCTTATTGATATAATGTTTTTGCTTCTGGATATCATGCAGTTGATTCTTGATACTTGTATCCATAATGCCCAAATTTAGTTGGGGGCATGTCTATTCAATTCAACTAAATCTCTAATATGCCAACAATTCTTCTCTTTTGATCTTCTCCAATTACACCACATATGTTTCATAAGGGATCCTTTCTTTATGTTTGGAGTTAATTCTACCCATATACTTATGTGTGCATCCATTCGACCAAATCTTTCCATATTGCATCTTAGTGCTCTTAGGCACTTATCCGTGTTCTTGCATGTTCCTATGCTTTGTTTTCACAAGCTAGACACCACATGTGCTATTAATATCTATATGACTAGTCACATGCAATCACAAGCCCATGTGAGATTCTTTTTGCTTATTATTTGGATGTTGCTAAAATACGATTCTATTTTAATTATGATCAAACTCAAATCAAACAAAACTAATCTAGCTAAACCATCTCTCTATCTTGTTTCCTAAGCTAATATTGTTACCTAGCTAAGCTAATATTCCTAACCATATCTTCACACACACATACACGTAGACCAAACCCCAACACCCCTATATTATTCTACCCGTGTAAGTGGTATCCCTACACATATACTCACACCTACACACATCTAGCTAAAGCTAAGCTATCTAAATCCTACCGTGCATGGTGGAACACCCATACACTCTTATCATCTACCTAGATAGACATTCCACCACCTAGCTAACTATTCAATCACACTTGGTGCCTCCCAACCCATGTAATCAGTAGACAAGCCAGCTCCACCAACCCATCGATCAACCCTATCTCTGAACAAGAACTCGACCTGCGATGTTGCTTCTATCTCCAGCTGAACCAGGTTCCACTTCCTCTGTCTCTAACCGGACCAACCCTCCTTGCCATGTCCCTGGATCAAACCAACCAGCAACATATGGAAAGCAATCCCACACCAAACCCTTGATGTGTTTTTTCTCCTTTCTCCTCACGAGCACATGATCGCAAGCAAGGATAGCTCCCCACACCAGGCGCGTGCAGTATCTCTTCCCATCCTCCCTTCCTCTTGGTGCATAAAGCAGAGCTTCACCGAACCATCCACCCAACTATCTCCGGATCGAAATCCGGATTGCCACCATCCCCCTCTCCACGCCATGCCCTGGCCACATAAACCCTAGTTGTTGTCCACTTTGTCCCATCGTCCTATTGACGTTGTCTCCTTGGTGTCCAGGAGCTGCGTGGGGTGCTGAAGAAGTTATACGTTAAATGGGAGCAAGGAGGAGGATTGCCCTGACGCTGTTGCAGTGCACCTCATCGCCGTGTTTGTCCATAGCCACAGCCTCGTCGTCACCGCCTAATACCTTCGATCTGGATTATGTATGTAGTATAGCTCTTTTTCCCTAGTAGACCAAGTTTTATTGAATCCTCGAGAAGCAGAAAGCTTGGTGAAGTTACTTTAACAGACCTTTGGGAGTTTTAGAATTCTTTTAGTGTTTTACAGGAACAAGAGTTTGTGATCTTTTGTTGTTGTTGATGACGGAGAGAGAGGGCCTGGGGCGTTCGGTTTTAGCTGTATCTGTGCAAAACATTTGATGGAAATAAAAGATAATAATAAAGTATGCATGTAATTGTTAGAGCAAGATAATTATATGTGGGTAGTGCATCCATAACTATTATCGCCTGCGCAACTGCTTATAGCAATAGCCTATTAGTCTCATCCATATAAGAAAGAGAACTAATGATATGTCGTTATGTGGGCGAAGTGACATCACCGTTAATCCCAAGTAAATCCCTCACATATAGCCGTACTACCCTTTTTGTCACTAGGGTTCCCATCTTGCAGATTAGTCATTACTCATACTCCCTATACCTGGATCAAACCTCGCGGTCTTTGGTACCTGACAAGTCCTTAGATTGAGGAAAGAGAGGATACAATAATCATCATGTCATACAAACTAATACACGATCCCATCTATGATAAATATCATGCAAAAACTACATGGCTAGGCCAAAGCCCTAAGCCCAAGGACAATTACTCACACATAGAGATGAGATCAACAATCATAACCATTTTATTGGAAATCATGAGATCGATAGTGATAGTCTTACAATGTTGCAAATTGGACATGAGATCCACTATTACAAGTGGTGGACTATGGCTTTGGTGGTGGAGAAGGGTTTGTGAGATTGGATCTAGATCTATTCCTCTGGCGGCTCTTCGGTGTTGTGTTTTCATGTTATCCTCCTCTTCCCCACCGCGAGAAGTCTGTTTATATAGGGGTCCCTTCAGAAAAGTTGTTCTATTTGACCTAGCCGTGTCGGTGGAAACTATATAGCCAGAAAAATATTCCCGCCATATAGTTGGTCGTTAAGGCCTCTGTTTCCTCTTCACGACCCCTGGTTTCTTTGGGTTGTTGGAAATCTCGTATATTTTACTTTAATGTTGTGATTCCCATCATCAAACGTCATTTCCTGCACAGGAAAAAATGGAAAGACCGGATTACATAACCCTTTGATCATTAGGCATTACTGGCAGGATTTAGAGAGATATTTCATCAAAAGTATGAATAATATCTAGTTTAGATGTGGATGTGGATGGCCATATTTCATAGCCATCAACGTACCCAGGCTTAAACTTGATCGTCCTCGAGCAATAAAAGAAAAATCAAAAGGGAACTCAGCATTTAAACTAAAATAACGAGATGATGATCTTACTCATGATAGGTAGTCTCATGTTTCCTCCACTTTATTAATCTGAAAAACTCAGCATCGATAGAGTAATGACAAGCATATCATACAAGGCTTAATGAATACATATAGAGCAGCAAGATTATTGTTAGCATGGATGATTCAAATGAGTAAACT
This sequence comes from Avena sativa, assembly GCA_916181665.1. NCBI lineage: Eukaryota > Viridiplantae > Streptophyta > Magnoliopsida > Poales > Poaceae > Avena > Avena sativa. The sequence goes on along the minus strand of OV702294.1, from coordinate 266,779,552 downwards.
ATATTCCATGACATGTAATCAACTCATAAGCTTGCCTTTGAAAAATAAAGTATAATCATGTAAAATTGAGAGTGTGAGAGTTTGTCATGAAAAGTATATACACTAAAGTATCTCAATTCTCCTAGATCAATAAGTCAAGAATTTTCAAGCACTAATTTTCTATTCATCGTCCTTCAAGAATTTTAGTTCTTAAGTAATTGAGAGCATGTCAAAAAATTGAATTAGTTCATCCAACTGTGATGGACACTCGTGGCATTACCAAGGTTTTTGTTCCCTTTGCATAATGATTACTCATATAAGCTAGAGGAGTGGTTCCATCCTGAACACAACTACACGAGGATGCCAAGAATCTTACCCATTATAGCATTGGTGCTACAAATGTTTAATCAACTCATAGCTGAAATCTAGGAGTTTCCCCCATGAAGATCGTTCATAGGATAGCGGAGTTATTGGAATCCCATGAAGTTTGACGCATAAATCTATATCATTCTTATGATTCACAAGTCAAACTTTGGCATGCTCAAAAAAACCGCTAAACATTAATTCTATTAAACAAATCCTTTCAAAGAGAGATATTGTCAACACCCAGATTTTTAATCCCAGATGCCTGTTATGCCGTACATCACAATCCTAGATTACCATTTTTGCGAGACATAACAAAATTGGTAGCACAGAATATCATCCATTACAAACCATAATAGTCTTACAAATAGTTGATCATAAGATCAAGTCTCAATACAAATCATAGCAGCGGAATAATAGTATCGTAGTAGAGGCTCCATCTTCATGGTCACAGGCAATGCTGACGAAGAGAGATGATCCTGGTTATCGAAGGCATCCTGTTGTCCTTCCTCCTCGTACTCTCCTTCGTAGTATGGCCATGGGAATAGCCAGGGACAAACCCATGAGTACTTTTAAGTACTCGCAAACTATCACTAAAGCAGTAAGACCATTATAGTAGGAATCCTAAGCTCTAGGTTTGTTTGCAATAAGCCAATTTTATTTCACAAGTACTTAGTAGAAAAGACCTAACTTTAGTTTTCTAGATTACTCAAGTGGGAACCTAGTTTCATATCCACAACCTGGTGGGATCAAGTCAAAGTCATACTTCAAATTACAAGTCATTTTGAAAACATTTGAAAGCGGAACAGTATGGCCATCCAACTTTCCATGACCGCGGACGCGGCTATTCGAATAGTTTGACACTCTACAGAGGTGGTACACTTTCACCACAACATTCGATACATCCGTCAGGGTTAACCCTGAATCATCATACTTGGTATGCGGATAATCAATCCTATCCTTTCAATTTCACATCCTAGTATAGGCACCTCCCCTATGAGTTTGGCCTCCCGGCCATGACCATCTGTCATCCTGGGAACTCCATAGGTGGAAATTCATATTCACAAGGTAGCCTCAGCTCACCTCGTTCCACGAGGGAACCCATAATAAGACACATAAACTTCCAGTTAAGCCCTACCCAAATTCGGGTATTGTGGTTGTATGGTAAAATTGGAATGATATCGCATCCAAACCCAACCATCATTTTTTATCAAAGTCAGGGCACATACTCCATTCAATATCATCTTCATCTCATTTTGTTCCATAACACATGTCAAAACATTTCAATAGAATGACTCATCATTCCAAGGTTTTCATAATCATTTTTTCCATGTGTTCCCATCTATAGTGATCAAGATTAGTTTAGCACTAGCATCTATCAATGAGGGTGTCACTATTGAGGGGTTAATCAAGTGTAACTATCAATAATTAGTTCTATGCTTTTTATGGCATCTTTCCTATTTTTTCACTAATCACCAAATAATTAACTACTTGAACAACTTTGCAAAAAGGATGAAAAGATAAAGCTTGCAGGTAAAACTTGGGATTGGTATAATCAAGGTGGTAACAAATGTGCATGAATGGTTTATCTTAGCTTGCCTTGGCGGGTAAGGTGGTCGAAGTAATCTTCCTCTTCATCGTAGAATTCTTCCTCCTGGTAGCCCGAATTGATACTAGCATCTAAAAATAAATACGAGGTACACAATCACCAAAAAATACTTAACTACTTCTATTTAACACACAAGGATCCACACTAGATGATCTAGCATCATCTCTACCATTACAAAAAAAGAGTGACAAAATTTGATTTATCTTATTTTAGAAAAGTAATTTATACTCATTGAAAAACTACTTAATATTTAATATTCTCCAATTAAAATATCGGATCATATTTACACATGTCATCACCACATATTCCAATACTTGGGAATGTGATTTAAAGTGGTTGGCCTAAATTGCCAAGTTTAACAATGGCTTTTAATAATATTTATGTGACTAGAAATGACTATAAAGCCATCCTTTAATTTTGGTCCAGGACTACTATATGCAAAAGTATATGTTTAACATATTCAGATAGGTCATGGCCAATGTGATTTTTGAGAGTTGGAATCAACTCAAAATCATTTATTGTTGATTTTTGAAAAATGTTTGAAGTGGTAAAAGTTACTATCTTGTTATTTTTACTTTGGGTGATCTATAGTTTCAAATTGTTTGAATCCAACGGGAGTGTTTAGAGATTTTCAAATCCTTTCTAAAAAAATTGGTTTCATTCAATTTGGTTCGGTGAATCTTCCAGAGTTGATTTTCAAAGTCACCTACAATATAGGATTTTGAAATAAAAGAAAAACCTAAGTTTGAATCTGTGGGATACACGCAGAAATGATAATGGGCCGCCCAACTACGCAGTTCGCGCGTAGCGAGCGGCACCGGGGTTGGTCCCACACGTTAGCGACTAACCAAACGCGAATCAGTATCCTTCAATATAGACCGCACGGTTAGAGCACGATCGATGGCTCCGCGTCATCGTCTCTGTCGCACAAGGCGCGCGAGATGCTAACCGTAGCGCTATGGCGGGGGTCGTCGGGGGCTTACCAGGGCTCCAGCTAGGTCTGGCAAGGTGGGCGAACGAGCAAGTGGATGATAGTGGTTCGAATGGTGGTCGCGGCAGCTCCGGGGTCAAACGAGCATGTCTGGGCGGCTGCTAGCAGGGCGGCAAACTTATTGGCGCAAGGAGAGAGCGAGGCGCGGCGTGTTTGTACAGGATTGCTCGACGCTCTAGCGCGGTGATTAGCATGGTTGAATGTTAAATGGGCGCGGCTACGCTGGCGTCTCCGTGGGTAGTCATTGGTCAAGGCGTGCACAGACAAGGGCGGTGAGGTCAGGGCTACCTCCTAGATATCATGGGTGAGGGCGGCGAGGTCTGTGGCAGCGTTTCCGCGTCGGGGTGACATGGGTGAGCTCGGGTACAAAGTGCACTGGTCAATATGGTGAGTGATAGGAGCTCCATTGCACGGGCTGGTACTGGGAGACTTAAGGGCACATCGTGGAGGCTCGGTGAGGTCACAAGGATGATCTCAAGGTTCATCAAAACAGTGAATAGTTGGTAAGGTTGTACTGTGATCACCAAGTGTTTGATTAAATGGCCGCAAGAACTAAACTTACAAATTTTCAAATTATTTTTGGTGGGTGTGCTTGTCATAAGCTTGGTAGTCTCTGGGTGCAAGGGTTTGCTAAGTGGTGAAGGTTTTGATGGTTTTCCAAAAAATGACAATCTTGATGCATAAGATAGATTCAATTTTGAATTGCCTCTAAAATGGATTTGAAGTTGTTTCTGCAAGGTTTGAAATCTCCCTTGTGTTCAGTTCCACTTGGTCTAGCAAGGTGAGAAAAGAAAGGGAATTATTTTTGTTTGAAATTATTTTCTAGAGATGCTCAAAGTGAGCTAGGTGTTAACTTTTGCAAAAATAACCAATAGGTCATATGCTTCAGATATTGATTTTCTTTTGTTTTGATCTGGTTTGGATTTTACCTAGATGATATGGTTTGGATCTTTAAACCATTTCTCATCATTTACAACAAACCAAAAATGGCATTGCAAACATTCATATACTTTCATACACACATGCCTTGATATAATGTTTTAATATTAAAAGCTTTTGTTAACCCTAATTTTGGTTGATTATTAATTGATATCATCATTAATATTTTTTAGATGTTACAAACCTTCCACCATAAACAGAATCTTGTCCCGAGATTCCCGAAAAACTAGGAACTAAAGAGATTGGGAAACTCCATCCTCATGTAATCTTGTCGTTCCCAGGTGGATTCTTCTTCAGTATGGTTGCTCCACTGGATCTCGAGAAACTTGATACTCCTGGTCCGAGTGGTTCTGAAAGCTTCTTCAAAAATACAAATGGGTACTTCATGATAGGTTAAATCTGGGTTGATCTCCACGGCTCTGTGATCGATGTTCTTGAAAACTTCCGTCTTCTTTAGAACTTCTAAGCATTTTCGAAGTAACGAGAGATGAAACACATCATGAACGACTGACATCTCTTTTGGTAGTTCTATCTGATACGATACTTATCCTCGGCGACTTATAATCTTGAAGGGTCCAATATATTTGGGTGCAAGCTTTCCTTTGAGTTGGAAACTCTGCATTCCTTTCAAGGGTGATACTTTGAGATAAACAAAGTATCCGATATTCAAGGCTAGATCTCGACTTCTCTTGTCAGCATAACTCTTCTGTCTGGATTGAGCGGTCTTGAGGTGCTCACAGATCTTGCGAACCTTCTCTTCGGCTTCCCATAGGATGTCTGGCCCGAATATCTGAATCTTTAATACTTGCGACCAATTCAGGGGGTAGGACACTTCCTTCCATACAAAAACTCAAATGGGGCGACTTGCAAACTGGCTTGATAACTGTTGTTATATGAGAATTCTGTGAAAGGCAAGCAGTCTTCCCATTTAGATCCATATTCTAGTACACCAGCTCTCAACATATCCTCGAGTATCTGGTTTACTCTTTCTGTTTGTCCATCGGTCTGCGGGTGATAAGCCGTGCTGAAGTTCAGCTTGGTTCCTAATCCTTCTTGGACTTTCTTCCAAAAACTCGAGGTAAACTGGGTTCCTCGATCTGATACTATGGTCTTAGGGGTTCCATGCAGACTGACTATTCTAGCAATATACAACTCTGCTAGCTTCGAGCTTTGATAAGTGGTCTTGACTGGTATGAAATGAGCTACTTTGGAAATTCTATCCACTATGACCCAAATAGAATCATTTCCCCTACTAGAGGTAGGCAAACCGGCGATGAAATCCATTCCGACTAAATCCCATTTCCATTTTGGAATTTGCAAAGGTTACAACAGTCATGCGGGTAGCTAGTGTTCTGCTTTGACTCTTTGACAGATATCACACTTGGCGATGTAGCTTTAGACTTCTCTCTTCATCTTATGCCACCAAAATTGCTCCTTCAAATCCTGATACATCTTTGTTCCACCCGGATTAATAGAATAAAGAGTATCATGGTATTCTTGCAAAATAACTTGTTTCAACTCGGAATCTTCTGGCACACAAATTCGTCCCTTATACCATAGAACTCCTTCTTCATATAACGTGAATCCGGGTACCTTCCATGTACCTGTACGACGCTTAATTCCGTCAATACTGGTATTTACTTTCTAAGCTTCTTTTATTAGACCGATCAAAGTGGGTTGAAGATCAATACTATCTAGGAATCCTTCGCTAACTAGTTCCATTCTGAAATTCTCCAAATCCTTATGCAAACTTGGCTGCTCTTTCATAATCATGGTGTTTAATCTACATGGCAGTCTACTAAGGGAATCTGCTACCACATTGACCTTGCCGGGGTGGTAATGAATGTCAAGGTCATAATCCTTGATCAACTCTATTCATCTCCTTTGTCTCATATTCATATCCATCTGGATGAAAATATACTTCAAACTCTTGTGATCTGAATAAATCTCACAGCGGTTACCCATGAGATAATGATGCCATGTCTTCAAGGCTAAAACTACTGCGGCTAACTATCACATCCCAAGATTTTCCAAATCTTGTTATGTGAAAAATAAATGAATAAAATAAAACTTTGTTGATTTTCAGGGTGAGAAGAAACTTTTTGAATCCATTTGGAAACTTTCAAACCTATTTGGATCAAATAAAATCCTAAAGGGATTTTAAAAAGATAAATAAACAATAAAATTAAAAATATTTAAAATTCCTATTTTTGGATCTTTTAATAAAAGATTTGGATTTTCAAAAGAAAAGGTAGATTTAAAAACTAAAACTTATTTATTTATTTTAAATAAAGTTTGCCAAGTATTTTATTATTTTCAAATAAAACCTACTTTGGTTTTGAAAAATATTTAGATTTTAATGGAGATTTTATTAAATAAATCAAAACCTATTTGAATTAATAATTAGGGTCTATTTTATTTAATTATTAAATAGATCCTAAAAAGAATGAAATTAATATTTTATTTTGGGACTTTGGTTTATGTTGTTAAACAGAACCAAAACACAATACAAAGTTTGGGAGAGTTTTGATTTGATTGAGTGTTTGTTTTGTTGTTTGATTTATGATTTGAATTTCAAAACAGAAATTGAATTGGAAAAAGGAAAAAGAATTCAAAACAAAAAAAAAAATATGAGACGGCCCAGCCCAACTATCCTAGCCCAGCCAGCCCACCTCCTCTTTCCCCCCCGAAGCGTTTTCTTTCACTCGAACTCACACCCGTTAAGTCGCTGACTGCTGGACCCCGCTTCCCCTCTCTCTTCTTCGCTGACGAAACGGACCCACGCAGCCAGCTCATCATCTTCTACCTCGCGGTGACCATGCCTCCAACGCCTCCTCGCCGTTTCTGGCCGTTAAAGTCAGGCGTAATACGCGTTAACCACGCCATTAATCGGCCCCTTGACCACACACGTTAAAACGCCAGCGTCTCCCCTCCATTTCCCCTCTGTCTCCTCCCCCAAGTGCGCCCCCAGGATGTCGAATTTCGCTCAAAACCACCCTCTGTCCGACGACGTTCCGGCGAGGATTCCGGCAGGCCCACGCCACCCCTTGCCTCCTAGAGCATGCAGCTGTGATCCCCATCGCCTGGCGGACCTTTCCGCATCGCCAGCTCACCCGCGCGAGCTCTGCAAGCTCGGCAACATCTTTCCCGAGCCAGCGCCGCCGTCTGCTCCAACTGCGGCGACGTCCCCCCGGTAAACCCGACCACCCCTCTCTTCCCCGTGGACATGATAATGATCGCCATGCCCTTGCGAACCTAACGGTGTCTCCCTTTCGTCCTAGGGTGCCCCCCATCCTCGCCCTCGACGACCTCCAGAACCGCCCGACGCCAGCAAGAACTCCGGCAAGCCATTACCCTCACCTCCGTGCGCCCCTCGACGAACCAATAACACGTTGACCTTACCCAGGCATCTGCGAACACGGTGAGCATATTCCTTTCCTCCCTCGCTTCCTGTAGCATCGACTCCGCCGTCGTCTGACCGTCGCCGCCGCGCGCAGCCGTCGAGCGCCGCTCGTCCTTGGTCTAGATACTTTGAGCCGTTAGATGCGAATCCTGCGGTTGTGTTACGTTCACTTAAGCGAAAGGGTATGCGACGATCTAAGCCGCACAGGCCCCTTTTAATCCTACGGTCTGTGTTAGTCGATCCACACGAAACGTTTTCGACGAATAGGAAACAGACACGTGCCCCAGAGTTGGTTTTAAAAACAGAATTTGATCAATTAGACTTGTGATTTTGTAAATTACACCACTTTTAAACCACACGTCCAATTTTTGCAAACTTTATATCAATGGAATCAGTTGAACAAGCCCTAGCCAACCAAGCCATTTGTTTAGTAAAAAGTTTCTGTTAAAATGTTTGTTTTTGCAGAAACTTATGTATGATTGTTTAGATTGTTAAAATTGTTCAAAAATGATTTTGGGGTTAAAATCTTTTGCAAATAGAGTGTTTTGAACCTACAGACCATAGGAAACACTTTCTGGTTTCAAAAATGTATTTGGTGAAACAAGAGAATGATTCTTTGATTTAAAACAATTTCTAGTCAAATAAAAATATAGTTTATTTATTAAAAATGGTTTTGGAAGAAAACTTTTGGGAAATGTTTTGTTTCAAACTCTCTGACCCCAAACACCAAGTTTTATGGTTTGAAAACATATTTTGTAAATCCTATAGATTAATGCCTTAGTAAAAACATTTTTACACCACATAAAATGATACCTTGTTTCAAAAATGGTTTATAAAGTGAAATCTTTTGCAAATAACTTTGCCACTTTCTAAAAAGACCATTAGGTGTTTCCAAATGTTTATCACCCATTAGGAACCACTTTTTCAAATAAAACAAAGCTTGGCATGCTTGCATGCATTACTTTGACTTTATGATTTTATGTGATGTTTTGCTTGATTGGTAGATTGAGTTTGTGCCTTGCTTGATTGAATTGTAGTGACTTGAAGAGTGTGCTTGTTGCAAGGACAAGGAATGAACTTATACCCTCTACCAAAAAGGCAAGTGATGCTTCATACTTTTTGTCCCATTACTTTCACTATGCATTAGTGATTTTTCTAAGTAAAACTTGCATGGAATTTTGCTAAGTACAAACCTTGCTATAGGAAAACCTAGTAGATGAAACCTTAGTGGAACATTTCCTAAATTAATATTCCTACTACTATCAAGCTTAGCTTAGCTAATAGAAAACAAGGGTGGAATATATACTCATACTATGGAAAAAATTCTAAGTCTGAGGACTTGTGTTTTGTTTAATAAAACAACTAAGTTAATGAATCACCTGGGTGGAATGGTAATTGCTTGGTGGTTTTTGGTTGAGTGGTTCACAAGGCCCATGTCTATGGTTAACCTTGTGTATCTCACTTTTGGATGGCCACCCAGGAACAAAGAGATTTGTGATGTCAAATGTTGAGAAGCTTCAAGTGCAGCCACTTGGCATTATGGGATCTGCCTGGATCATATAGGTTGCAAGAACTTAGCCATATGGACAGTTGGTGGTAGAGTTTGATAGGTTGGAGCGCGTCCATTTTGGTCTAAGGGAAGGCTTCTGAAAGATCTTGTCTTGGGAAACCAAGTCTTGTGGGGAAAGTGCACCACCTCTGCAGAGTGTAAAATCTAAGTACTTAGCCATGTCCCTGGTAAAGGACAATTTGAGCATCAAGACATGGAAGCAATCAAGAATCTCATCATTCAAATTTCAAAGTTAAAAACTTGTGGTTGAACAAGGGTTAAAGGATCTTCAATCTTTGATTGGGAGAAAGATTTTGTCAAAGCAAAAACTTAGTATTTTCAAATGATAAGGAAAAAATCTATTTTTGAGCAATGCAAGCCTCAACTCCACTTAGCCAAATGCCTATAGATGATAGACTCCACTACACTACCATAGTATCACTTGCCAATACAATTCAAATGTATTGACCCTTGTGGCTGTAACTTGTTATGTTGCAGGTTTGATTGATTTAGTGAAGTGTGTTGATTAGGATTACAAAGTCTACAACCAACATGTCTGCCTGTGGAACTTTGAAGATGAAGGACCCCATGCTTATAGATATTCTGCTGCAATGTAATGTAATAGCCAAATGAGCTATGTAAGATGTAATAATTTATTTTATTCCTGGTTATAAAGTTGTATTATGACCTTTGTTTCTTGATATTACATCTTAACTGTGGATGCTAGCTATTGATCTAGGGACTAGCATTGTAAACACAGGGGACTCTACCTTATTTAAAGGTTGGGACCCTTACACTAACTCTAGGTCATGGGTTGGGTAATTATGCTCATGTTGCTTCAATTGTCGGGACAGATAGGATATTACTTTGCCATCTTTCATCAACACACATATGATACCAATCTTGGATGCATCACAATATACATCAAAGGGATTCATGATATCTGACATGATCAGAATTGGGGTTGAAATTAATCTCTTCTTGAGCTCTTGAAAACTTGCTTCACATTTGTCTGTCCATTCAAACTTCGTGTCCTTCTTCAATAGCCGAGTCATCGGCCTTGCGATGCTTGAAAATCCTTCAACAAACTTCCGGTAATATCCGACTAATCCAAGAAATACGCAAACTTCGGTTTGAGTGGTTGGGGCTTTCCATTCTTCAACATCCTTAATCTTGGCGGGATCGATGGAAAATCCTCCGCCTGACAAGACATGCCCTAGGAATCCGACTTCCTTTAACCAGAATTCACATTTGCTGAACTTGGCATACAACTCATGCTCTCTAAGGGTTCCAAGGATGGTCCTTAGGTGCTGTTCATGTTCTTTTTTCGACTTGGAGTAGATCAAAATGTCATCGATGAAAACAACGACAAACTTATCCAAGAAGTTCATGAAAATATTATTCATGAGGTTCATGAAATAAGCAGGGGCTTTGGTTAATCCAAAAGAAATGACCTTGTACTCATATAATCCATATCAGGTAGTGAAGGCAGTCTTTGAGATATCTGTTGCGCGGATTTTTAGTTGATGATAACCAGTTCTAAGATTAATCTTAGAAAACACTCTGGCACCAGTCAACTGGTCAAACAAATCTTCTATTTTCGGCAAAGGGTACATGTTCTTGATGGTGACGTCTTTCAGCTTACGGTATTCCGTTCATAAACGAGTGGCACCATCTTTCTTATCCACAAACAGAACATGTGATCTCCATGGCGATGCACTTGGTTGTATCAGATCTTTGCTCAACATGTCATAGAGTTGCTTCTTGAGCTCCACTAACTCCGTTGGGTTCATACTATAGGGTCTCTATGATATGGGTCTAGTTCCAGGAATTAGTTCAATGATAAACTCGATATCCCGATCTGGGGGCATACCGGGTAATTCATCTGGGAACACATCGGGGTATTCATAGACTACTTTGACTTGGTCTAGGGTCGATTGGGCTACACTCTTGTTGCACTTGAATTGACGAGGCAGCGTCTCGGACACATGCTCCACTGATACTCCGGTGCTACTGGTTATGGTTATGGTTTTCTTGGCATAGTCTATTAATCCTTGATGTTTCAACATCCAACCCATTCCTAGTACTACTTCCAAACCTTTTGTTCCAATTACTATTAGGTTGGCATAGAAATCTATTCCATGTATTCTGATAGGTACGGCCTTGCAAATTTTTCTAGCTTTGGTAGTTTACCTAGGTATTTGAACTATCATAACATGCTTCAATTTTTTTGGTTGAATATTACTAGTGCATTCAAATTCTTTTGTAAAAAATGAGTGCGATGCTCCAGAATCAAACAACACTCTTGCAAGTACTGAATTAATAGAGAACATACCCAATACAACGTTTGGCGCTTCCTAGGCTTCTTCAGCATTCATGTGGAACAGACGAACGGTACAGTTGTACGGGTTGCCTGGGGCAAATCTCTTTCTAGGTTGGACACGACGCTGCTGTTGGGAAGGTGAAGTGACATTGGGTGCTGCAGCAATCTTCTTGGGGCACTCATTAGAGTAGTGACCCATCACTCCACATTCAAAGCAGGTGATCATGGACTTGTCCTTCCCTGCGACAGGCACAACATTACTTCCAGTCCTTGGGGCAGTATTATTGTTGTTTTTGGTGGGCCTTGGAGGTGCACGGTTGAAATTATTGGGGTTGCCGGTGTTGTAGTTGTTGTTGCCTCCGGCCTCGGGTTTCCTCCACTACGATTGGGAAACTTCAAACGAGACATAGGTGGCCTGTTGTTCCTTGGTGCAAATCCTACAGACGAACTGGGGCATACTTTGGGGTATGTTGGGGTCCAGGCTGGTGCATCATACAACGCTTACGGTTCTCAGTGTCTTGATTGATCTTTCCTTCCATCTAGATAGCAGAATCCACAAGAGCTTCTAGATCGGCAAAAGGAATATTGACTAGCACCGTCTACATCTCATCATCCAGACCATTCAGGAATCTTTCCTTCTTCCTGGCTTCAATACCAAATCTCATCAGGGGCATACCTAGACAAAGACAAAAATCTGTCATGGTATTCCACCACAGTCATCCTTCCTTGCTTCAATTCCTTAAATTCATCCCTCATCCTTAGAATCAAACCGGTTGGCACATGAGTTCGGCTGAACTTGAGTTTGAATTCCTCCCAAGTCATCATTTATCCTCCATTCATTGTATGAGTGTTATTCCACCATGCTCTTGCAGAACCGGCCAGATAGTGGGTGGCAAACAATACTTTATCCGCAGCATCCACTCCTGCAACTTCTAAGTTGTTCTCCATGGTTTATAGCCAGTCATCAGCATCTAAGGGATCTTCAGATTTGCTAAAGATAGGGGGTTTGGTGTTCTCGAAGTTCTTAAGCATGGATCCATGATGATCCTGATTTCCATGACCTTGGTTGTCATGCGCCAGTTGGGCGATCTCTTGAAGAGTGGCGAGATTGGCTTGACGCTCGGTTCTACCGGCCTCTCGATCGGCTACTAGCATTTGCAGAATTTGGACCATCCGATCTTGAGATGAGATGCTTCCACTGCGAGTCATCTGAAGATTGAGATATATCATAAGACAAGAGTGAAATTTTTCTAAGGTTTATGGGTTTGGTGTAAAAGCTTTTAAACTTTGAGTAAGGCTAGGGTTTGAAAGTCAACAACTCTTTTTCATTCATTCCAAGCACACATACAAACCACACATTCCAAACACATCACAAAAACAAAGCAAATGGTTTTAAGAACCATTCTGGCAAGCTACGATACAGTGGGACCGGATACAACTCACACCTATGACAGTGCTCCAGTGCGACTACTCCTCATTGGATCCAGTGGCCTCTTCATCATCAATGAAGTCGTGGTCGTCATCGTTGGTGTGGAACTCTGGTCGATGTCCTCCAAGTAGTCATCATCATTACTGAGGTACGAGTAGGGATCTCCACGGATATCTTCCCCTTTGTTCTCCCTCTTGTCAAGCTGCATGTCCCGATCATGGATGGTCTCTTCTAGGGATGACACTTTGTGACAGAGACGATCAATGATGCGGTCCTTCTTGTCATGCAGGTGGCAAAGTGACTTGCGCTCCTTAGCAAGGATGTTGAGAGTCTTGTCCTTCTTGGTGGCAGCAAGTTGCTTCTCGTTGGCATCGGCACGAGCATTGTCCAGCTCTTTCTGGTTCGCATGCAGCATGAAGGCAAGATAATCCACATGGTGCCTCAAATCCGGTTATCCTGGCGTGGACAAGGGCATTCCCTGGGAGTCACGTCTAGCATAGTTAGCGAAGCGGGTGCCGACAAGCTGGTTGACATTCTGCCCACACAGTCGGGCAAGTGCTTCCTGCATTGCTCTTGCTAATCCATCCAACCAATTGTTCTCCCTTATGCTGAACTGCATCTTCTCAGACGTGGGTGCCTCCATCTTTCCTCACATATCTGCAACCATCAGCCACTGTAGTTCCTCTCCGGGTTGATCCTTGAGCTAAGCTCCATACAATTTCGGGTGCGGGCGCTCCATAAAGTCCGCAAGCTGACTCAGGTCACTCTCAAAGTTGAGGTTTCCTCTGTTGCCCAACTGATAAAACTTGCTATACTTAACCTCCATCTACAAGCAATTAAGAGGAGTAAGTTAGAGAGGTGATCAAGTGTGCCAAATTTTATGTCGGATTGCAAAACTTTTGAGGAATGTAATGACTTTCTTTTGGAAAGGATCTCAAGGATAAAAGTGAGAATATGTTTTCATAAATACTCACATTCTTTGTTTTGGAAACTCAGTTTTTCAGGCGTCCATTCTAACTAGGGTCTCCTATGGTCAGGATGGCTCTGATACCAACTTGTCAACACCCGGATTTTTAATCCTTGATGCCTGTTATGCCGTACATTGCAATCCCAGGATTACCATTTTTGCGACACATAACTGAATTGGTAGCACAGTACATCATCCATTACAAACCATAATAGTCTTACAAATAGTTGATCATAAGATCAAGTCTGAATAGAAATCATAGCAGCAGAATAATAGTAGCGTAGTAGAGGCTCCATCTTCATGGTCACACACAATGCTGACGATGGGAGATGATCCTAGTTATCAAAGGCGTCTTGTTGTCCTTCCTCCTTGTACTCTGCTTTGTAGTCTGGCCATGGGAATAGCCAGGGACAAATCCATGAGTACTTTTAAGTACTCGCAAACTATCACTAAAGTAGTAAGACCATTCTAGTAGGAATCCTAAGCTCGAGGTTTGTTTGCAATAAGCCAATTTTATTTCACAAGTACTTGTCGAGACTACTCAAGTGGGAACCTAGTTTCATATCCACAACCTGGTGGGATCAAGTAAAAGTCATACTTCAAGTCACAAATCATTTTGAAAACATCTGACAACGGAACAGTATGGCCATTCAACTGTCCATGACCGCAGACGCGGCTATTCGAATAGTTTGACCCTCTGTAGAGGTGGTACACTTTCACCACAACATTCGATACATCCGTCAGGGTTAACCCTGAATCATCATACTTGGTATGCGTGTAATCAATCCTAACCTTTCAATTACACATCCTAGTATAGGCACCTCCCCTATGAGTTTGGACTCCCAGCCATGACCATCTGTCATCCTGGGATATGCACAGGTGGACATTCATATTCACAAGGTAGCCTCAGCTCATGTCGTTCCGCGAGGGAACCCATACTAAGACACATAAACTTCCAGTTAAGCCCTACCCAAACTCGGGTATTGTGGTTGTACGGTAAAATTGGAATGGTATCGCATCCGAACCCAACCATCAGTTTTTATCAAAGTCAGGGAACATACTCCATTCAATATCATCTTCATCTCATTGTGTTACATAACACATGTCAAAACATTTCAATAGAATGAATCATCATTCCAAGGTTTTCATAATCATTTTCTCCAAGTGTTCCCATCTATAGTGATCAAGATTAGTTTAGCACTAGCATCTATAAACGAGGGTGTCACTATTGAGGGGGCTAAACAAGTGTAACTATCAATAGTTCTATGCTCTTGATGGCATCTTTCCTATTTTTCCACTAATCACCAATTAATTAACTACTTGAACAACTTTGCGAAAAGGATGAAAAGATAAATCTTGTAGGTAAAACTTGGGATTGGTATAATCAAGGTGGTAACAAATGTGCATGCATGGTTTAGCTTAGCTTGCCTTGGTGGGTAAGGTGGTCGAAGTTCTCTTCCTCTTCTTCGTTGAATTCTTCCTCCTCGTAGCCTGGATTTGTACTAGCATCTAAAAATAAATACGAGGTACACAATCACCAAACAATACTTAACTACTTCTATTTAACACACAAGGATCCACACTAGATGATCTAGCATCATATCTACCATTACAAGAAAAGAGTGACAAGATTTGATTTATCTTATTTTAGAAAAGTAATTTCTACTCATTAAAAAACTACTTAAGATTTAATATTCTCTAATTAAAATATGGGATCATATTGACACATGTCATCACCACATATTCCAATACTTCAGAATGTGATTTAAAGTGGTTGGCCTATATTGCCAAGTTTAACAATGCCTTTTAATAATATTTATGTGACTAGAAATGACTATAAAGCCATCCTTTAATTTTGGTCTAGGACTACTATATGCAAAATTATATATTTTTACATAGTCAGATAGGTCATGGACAATGTGATTTTTGAGAGTTGGAATCAACTCAAAATCATTTATGGTTGATTTTTGAAAAATATTTGAAGTTGTAAAAGTTATTGTCTTGTTATTTTTACTGAGGGTGATCTATAGTTTCAAACCGTTTGAATCCAACGGGAGTGTTTAGAGCTTTTCAAATACTTTCTAACAAAATTGGTTTCATTCAATTTTGTTCAATGAATCTTCCTGAGTTGATTTTCAAAGTTACCTACAGTATAGGATTTTGAAATAAAAGAAAAAATTAAGTTTGAATCTATGGGCTACGCGCGAGAATGCTAACGGGCCGGTCCAACTACGTAGTGCGTGCGCAGAGAGCGGCACCGGGGTTGGTCCCACACGTCAGCGACTAACCAAACGCGAAGCGGTATCCTTCAATCTAGAACGCACGGTTAGAGCACGATCGACGGCTCCGCGTCGTTGTCTCCGTCGCACGGAGCGCGCGAGATGCTAACCCTAGAGCTATGACGGGGTCATCGGGGGCTTAGCATGGATCCATCTAGGTCTAGCGAGGGGGGACGAGCGAGTCGATGACGGCGGTTTGACTAGTGGTCGCGGCAGCTCCTGGGTCAAACGAGCATGTCTGGGCGGTTGCTGGCGGGGCAGCGAACTTATTGGCGCAAGGAGAGAGCGAGGCGCGGCGTGTTTGCGCGGGATTGCTCAGCTCTCTAGCACGGCGATCGGCATTGTCGAGTGTTAAATGGGCGCGGATGCGTTGGCGTCTCCACGGGCGGTCGTTGGTCGAGGCGTGCACAGGCAGGGGCGGTGAGGTCACAACTACCTCCTAGACATCATGGGGAGGGTAACGCGGTATGTGGCAGCGTGTCCGCGTCGGGTTGACATGGGTGATCTCGGGTGTCCGCGTCAATATGGCGAGTGATACGAGCTCCATTGCACGGTTGGTACTGGGAGAGTTAAGGGCGCGTCATGGAGGCTCGGTGAGGTCACAAGGATGATCACAAGGTTGATCAAAACAGTGATTAGTTGGTAATGTTGTACTGTGATCACCAAGTGTTTGATTAAATGGCCGCAAGAACTAAACTTTCAAATTTTCAAATTATTTTTGGTGGGTGTGCTGGTCATAAGCTTGGTAGTCTCTAGGTGCAAGGGTTTGCTAAGTGGTGAAGGTTTTGATGGTTTTCCAAAATAACTATCTTGATGCATAAGATAGATTAAATTTTGAATTGCCTCTCAAATGGATTTGAAATTGTTTCTACAAGGTTTGAAAGCTCCCTTGTGTTCTGTGTCACTTGTTCTAGCAAGGTGAGAAAAGAAAGGGAATCGTTTCTGTTTGAAATTATTTTCTAGAGATGCTCAAAGTGACCTAGGTGTTAACTTTTGCAAAAATGACCAATAGGTCATATATTGATTTTCTTTTTTTTTATCTGGTTTGGATATGACCTAGATGATATGGTTTTGATCTTTAAACCATTTCTCATCATTTACAACAAACAAACATGGCATTGCAAACATTCATACACTTTCATACACACATGCCTTGATATAATGTTTTAATATTAAAAGCTTTTGTTAACCCTAATTTTGGTTGATTATTAATTGATATCCTCATTAATATTTTTGAGATGTTACAGCTATCAAGTCAATCATTATTTCCATGCTGTTGTGTGTCTCTAGGAATAAGCTTTCAAGACTAAACACTACAACACCCAAGCCTTCAATTGTGATACTTTTTATTATTACAATTGTTTAGAAAATTTTTAGGCAAGACTTAGTTAACTACTCCCTCTGTTTGGGATTATAAGTCCCGCGCGAATAACTAGGTTTTCATTTTGAACAACAAAATATAAATAGTATAGCATAAAAATTATATCATTAGAAACTTTAGAGGTTATATTTTCTAATTGTATAACTTTTATGATATATAAGTTATATTTTATTGGTCAAATTAACAATCTAGGTATGCGCGTAGGACCTATAATCCCGAACAGAGGGAGTACAAGAGATGGAACAAAACATATTCGACTAAATACCCATGCAATTTTTTTTACTCCAATATAAAGACTCACTCCACGAATATAATATTTTAACATTGAATACTAACTAGCATGGGTTTCTCAAACTTCAAAAGTGGGGAGTCATAAGGCATACCTCTCATGATTGGTTCCACTTCTCTCTTCCCCTTTTAGTCATTTCTTCGTAACTCGAGGTCGATCACTCTCCTGCAAATATGCGAGAACCACGAGGAGAATGGAACAAAAGGAAGAGGGAAAATGAAGATAAATTGAAAAATCTTTTTTGTTGTTTTTGTAAGAGAGGGATTTAAAGAATAGAAAATTGGCGATAAAGCTCGGCTAGAAAATCTTGAAAACAAATAAAAAGGACTAAATATAAAGTGTTGGGGAAACCATCACGAGTTCTTATAAACTCAAACTAAAAGCATTCCTCAAAATATTTAAAAACAAACACCAAATAAAGATAATGGGGAGACTTCCCCAAGACTAGGCTTTTGCAAGCCCTTCAAATCATTGTGGTGGCAGAAAAAAGTTATGGATCCAGTTTGCAAATTGAGTTGATAAATTACTAGTGGTTTCTCGGAGGTTTAGGGCGAGATTATGCATCCCTTCCACAGTTCCTCCAATTTCTTGGAAATCTTGATATGTAGCGAACCGGTTTGGTGGTTGCTCCTCTTGATCAGGAACTTCTTTCTCCTCTTCTTGGTCTTCATCCTCATCCGAAATCTCCTCCTCAGGTTGGTGTTGTTCAAATTGCAAATCATACATCAAATGTCCTTCCTCTATAGAGAAAAGACCATTAGGCAAAGGAGCGGGGTAGAGACGCCCAACTCTAGCAATATGCAAGAAATAACCACCACCTCTCCTAGTGAGCATTACACAAGCTTTTAAAGTATAGAAAGCAACATGTCGCTCACCTTGCAATGGTTGCAACTCACCTAGGTCGACGCCCAAGGCAATGGCAAGCACGGTGATGATGCCACCACATGTGATTGGCCCCTAGGTTTGGGAGGATTGGTGCTCCAAGTAGCACACAAGAATTGCGCCCAAGTTGAGTGAAAAGTTGTTGTTGAAAGCAGCTTTTGAGAGGACCAAGATATCCTCCTCATTGAGTCTTGTAAACTCATTTCGTGCTTGCAAGGTGTTAGCAATAACATAGAACAAATAGCGAATAGCAGGATGCTGAATATTCTTCCCCTTGTTAACTCTAGAGGTGAAACTCATTCTATTATAATAATCATCTGGGGAAGGGCGCATGCCAGCAAAAGATGCACATAAAGAATTAACATCATTGTTTGGTAAATTAAAATAATTGCACCATTCATCAAGTGATAATGTATAATTGTTGTTCAAAAGTTGGAAAGAAATGTCCTCTCCTTGCCACGTTTTAATGATGCTTTTCAAAGGATTTAAAAATTCAAGAGTTAACCGGCGATAAGTAGGTGCCTCTTGGAATACAAAGTTTTGTAGGCCAACTCTACTGCAAAGTAAATTGAAGTTATTAGAAATACCGAGTTTATTCAATATAATGGGACAAGCCTACTTGGTTGTCTTCAATTCTGGGTTTTTGATCTTGTTGAAGCGATCACGTTGGATCTCATCCCTAAACCGTATCCCCATGCGGTCCTGAGCTACAGAGGTAGCCCAAGAAGAACTCGCGGTGGCACATGCACATGATTGGCTCCTTGTGTTCATCATCTAAAATAATAAGAAAGACAAATATTTTTTTGATCCAATATTAATAAACATAACATATTCCTCATCATAGCACACTAAAAAATCTCCTCAAAATAGGTCTCACACTAGATTGACAATGACAACAAATCATAGATGAATTTGCAAAAAGTAATTGGAGGATCGGAGGAGAAACATGCCATAGATCACTTGTGTGTGAGGAAATTGAATGAAATTGAGTAGAGATAAAGATCTCTTGAGGTGTTGAGAGAGTTTGGAGGTAGAAGAGATAAAAAAGATTGAAATTTTGGTGTTAGGGGTACCTTCCCGTGGACTTTTTGTGGTTGCACAAACTATACGGCCAAAACTATATGGCCAGAACATTTATTCCTGCCGTATAGTTTGTCTGACAACAATATTTTAGGGTTTCTTAGGGTTTCCTTTTGTTGACGCAAACTATACGGCTAGGATTGTTATTGCCGCCATATAGTTGGTTGTTAAGTTTGTGGTACCCTGGAAAAGAAATTTTGACGAAGGCATTAATATCTATACGACCGCAACTATACGACCGAAATTTTTATTCCTGCTGTATAGTTGGTCATTAAATTTACAGTAACTTTTAAAAACTAGAGGGGTGATATCGAAACAACTATACAACCAGAATTTTTATTCCTGCCGTATAGTTGGTCGCTAAACCTTCTGGAGTCACCAAAATTTACCTGTTTCTTCGAGAATTTTTATTAACCCGAAACATAGTGAAACACCATGTTTTAACAAAGAAATTACAAATTAAATTTTTGACCAACAATAGCATGTATAAGACAGGTATTTTAGTACCACCGAATTTATCCTCCTCAACTAGAGTTTTCTATCACTCTTTATTCATCATGAAACTTAAAAATTTACTCGAACCTTTATTTCACATTGGTTGCCTCCCATGAAGCACTCTTTTATGGTCAATAGCTTGACCATGATGTTGCTCACTTAGGCCAAGTGAGTGGAACACTCACTCCAAAATAGTTGGCCTTCAAAGTGATGGACTCCTTCTCATCATGCTTGGCTTTCTTCTTCTTGGGAAGATGAACAAAAAAAGGATTCTGCGAAGGCAATTGAAGCTTCATGTTCCCTTCATGTAGATTAATCAAAGCCTTAATGGTTCTTAAGAACGGACGGCCTAATATGATAGGAGGAATATCATCTTAATGCATGTCAACAATAACAAAATCAATAAGAGCAAGACAACCTTTAATGTATACTAAAGTATTCTCTTTAATTCCTACAGCCTATTTGTAGGTAGAATTTGCTAAATATAATTTTAACTCAGTGATTTCAAAGGAGCCAAGATTTAAATTATCAAAAATATGTTTTGGAATTGTTGAAACACTTGGACCTAAATCACAAAGTGCAGCTATCTCATTAGTCCCAATTTTAATTTTAATAGAAGGATCAAATATATCATCAAGCTTAACAGGTAGTTTTTCATCAATTTTCTTATATTCATCCTCAAGCTCACGTACCTTTATTGCTACCTGATTAACGAAATGTTGATACATGGCTTCATCATTTCCTTCACTTACAGGAATCTTGATGTTGATCCTTTTCACAATATCTTCAACCGTGTAATTTGGTGAAGGGGCATTGCTATAGTCAAGTTCTTTAGGCTCCTCCCTTTGTATTCATATCATCTTGAGGTCTTCAACCGGATTGGGCTCAGCCGTACCTGCAAATTTAGCTAGAATGAGAGTTTGACTCTCAGTTATCTTACCTAGATGTGCCTCAACAATACTTGTTCTTTCTTGGAGGGCCTACAAATCATTCCTCAAACTCACAGATTAGTTAGATAATTTTCCAAGCATATTATCATGGTTCTCCGTTATCTTAACAAGAATATTGTTTTGCTTAGTTTGCGAGTCCATAAAGGACTTAAGTGATTCTTGGACACTACCATTACTTGATCCAATATTGTTATTAGAGTTACTTGTAGGGCCAAAATAATGTTTTTGGAAATTTGGATTATAGTTCTTCTTACAAGCAGGATTATAGTTCTGGGACAACTGTTACCTGGGTTTCCTTAACCTTGACGGCTAATATGAGCTCATCTAGCTTAGCAGTGAGTTCTTTTGCTCTTCGTCTAGGAGAGAAAGGAAATTAGTGCAGCTTGACCGCATCAGGGTCAACATCTTTAATGCGCATTATATCACATATTTTAGTGAAAGTGTTCAAGTGCATACCTGCGTCCTCAGCAGCAAATCCTCCAAATTGATTCTTTTGAACCAAAATTAAATAATGGGACTTAATTTCATAGTCCTCAGCAGTAATTGTTGGATGGGTAATAGGAGTATGCAAATAATCAATGGTGGGAGTTGCAAACTCCCCAAGTTTCTTTTCAGCCATAGAACTTTTGTTTTTGGGTTTTCTTAAACAAAAACTTATGATAGTAAAAACAAGAATTTAAAGACTAACTAATTTGTTTGGTTTTTCAAATAAAGACTAAAAGAAAACTAACAAAATTAAAAACAAGAATTAAAACTAGCAAGGTTCCTAATAACCTTACCAGGGTATTTATTGCTTCCTCAGAAACGGCACCAGAAAAAGGGTTGATACCTTTGATCCAGAATACAGATGTAGTATAGCTATTTTTCCCTAGTAGACCTAGGTTTATCGTATCCTCGGGAAGAATAAAGCTTGGTGATGTTACTTTAATGGACCTTCGGGAGTTTTAGAATTCTTTCAGTGTTTTATCGGACCAAGAGTTTGCGATCTTTTGTTGTTGTCAATGATCGAGAGAGAGGGCCGGGGGCGTTCGGTTCCACCTGTAGCTATGCAAAACATCCGATGGAAATAAAAGATAATAATAAAGTACACATGTAATCGTTAGAGCAAGATAATTATTGGGCAGTGCATCCATAATTGCTATTGCCTCTGCAACCGCTTATAGCAATAGCCTATTAGTCTCATCGATAGAAGAAAGAGAATTAATGATATGCGCAGTGACATTGTAGAGGTCCCAACCTTTAATAAGATAGTGATCCCTGTGTTTAGAATGCTAGTCCCTGGATCAATAGCTAGCATCCACAGTTAAGATGTAATATCAAGAAACAAAGGTCATAATACAACTTTATAACCAAGAATAAAATAATTCATTACATCTTACATAGCTCATTTGGCTATCTCATTACAATGCAGCAGAAATAACTATATAGCTTGGAGTCCTTCATCTTCAAAGTGCCACAAGCAATCATGTTGGTTGTAGACTTATAATCCTAATCAACACACTTCACTAACATCAAACTAACCTGCAACATAATAAGTTACAGCCACAAGGGTCAATACATTTGAATTATATTGGCAAGTGATACTATGGTAGAATAGTGGTATCTATCATCTATATGCATTTGGCTAAGTGGAGCTTAGGCTTGCTTTGCTCAAAATATATTTTTCCTTATCATTTGAAAATACTAAGTTTTTATTTGTCAAAATCACCCAAGGCATCTACCAATCAAAGATTGAAGATCCTTTAACCCTTGTTCAACTACAAGTTTTTTTAACATCCAAAAAATATTAAACTAGAATCATCAAACTCTAATCACCAAAATTAGGGCTAACAAAAACTTTTCTAAATAAAAATATGAAAGCATGCATGTGTGTATGCATCCCATTTTGAATTCTTTTGAATTGCCTTGTTTATGTGTTTCTTCGCTTGTAAAATATTTCTTAGCTTAAATAAACATCATCTAAACAATTCCCAAACTTTTATTAAAGACAAATAAATCAAAACAAAGCTAAATGAGTGAATGGTCAGTTTGACCAATTTAACTCCCATGCCTACTTTGGCTGTCCCAAACTTTCAGAACTTAACATAAACTTTTCTGGATCTTTGCACCCCTTGATTTTACTCATAACAAAGCATCAAGGCCCACTTTGTGATCATCCAGAAACTTTCAAATGCATAGTTTAAATGACAATTCAAAATTGAATCTTTATCATATGGGAAGATCCCACTTTTTCAAAAACCACTCAAACAAGCTCAACTTTCAAAACCCAAGCATATGCAGACTCAACAGCACCAACCTAGCACACCCACCAAAAATCATTTCAAAATTCAAAACTTGAATTCTTGCGGCCATTTCATCAAACACTTGGCAGACACAAATGAAACAAAATCTAAACACTGTTTTGAGCAGTGAATTGAGCCTAACTTGTTCCCTCTCTAGCTCACAACCATCTCAGTAGATCATCTAGCAAGTTAAACCAAGCACTAGCACCACTGTGAGCTTGCCAATATCATCAATGGTGAACAGCCGAGTGCACCCTTGCCACCCTAGTGGAGACAGCAAGCTAGGAGGATAAACAAGCCTAGCCAGCATGTCTAGGAGGCAGCCCACCGTCCACCGCCACTCCCTGTCCAACGCTCGAACCTTGCCAACAACTAGACCACACGCACGGACCGCGCCCAGCTCGCCAGCAACCATCCGAGCATGCGCTAGAGTGCCACGCTCGACCGACGCCCACAGACCGCTAGCCGCCCTCGCCGCGTGCATACATGATCGCCACCGACCCAGGAGACCGCCAGACATCCCCATTCGCCGCCCCATGCCGCACAACCACCGCTCGCCGTCGAAGACGCCGCCTCTGCCGCGCAGAGCATCGCGCGTTCCAGACCAAACCGCACCGCCCCTACACGCGCATTAAAGCCATAGAGCATCGCCAGGAGACCACCAAGCGATCACCATCGCCGGCCATGCCTCTAGCAGCCCGTAGCCATGTCGCCACCGTCGCCTGCCCATGCCGTTCGGTCTCGTCGTCACGACTATACATAGAGGCCACCCCCAGCCGAATTGATCACACCATCTCACTCCCCTCTCCTCACTGATCGTCCAACCCCGTTCCCGAAGCAAGGCGAGCAGCACTTCACCGGAATTTCAATGGAGCCCGCCGCCTCTAGAGAAGAAGGAAGCCAGCGATTGGAGCCGCCCCAGGAGAAGCCACCGGTACCAGGAGGTTCGCCGTTGTCGACTTTGTCGTTCGCCCGCCTCGCCGACCCTTGCCCGAACCCCGGTGATCCCCCAACGACCCCCACTGGCCGCGCTAGGTTTCTGTCTCGCCGGCGTAGCCCAATGTCGACGATGACTCTCAGCTGTTGGATTAGAACCAGATCGAACGCACCACATCGCCCCATACCGCTTCGCACCCCCTATCTCACTGACGCGTGGGGACAGCCACTTAAACAGCCCGCGGAAGCCCTGCGCTTAGCAGGCCGGCCCAGTATCGCTTCCCGCGCAGCCCAGTTATTTGAATTAAACCTTTTCCATTTTATTTCAAACACATTTTAGTACCCAGTTTCAAAAATCAACCCAGGTCGATTCATTGAACCAAATTAAATGAAACCAATTTTGTTAGAAAGGTCTAAGAATGCTGAATCCAAGCCCATTGGATTCAAGTCATTTGGATCTGTAGATCACCCATGGTAAAAATAACAAGACAGAAGCTTTTCTGCATTCAAATATTTTTCAAATTTAAACCATAATAGCTTTTGAGTTGATTCCAACTCTCAAAAAGCACACTTAACCATACCTTTCAGAATATATAAAAATATATAGGTTTACTTACAGAAATAATGTTCAAGTAATAAAAGAATGGCCCATAGGCATTTCTAACCACTTTAGTTAATTAAAATAAAAGGGTAAAACCTTATTAAATTGTGACACCACTTTAAATCACATTCCCTTGGACTAAAATGTGTGGTGATGACATGTGTCAACATGATCCCATGTTTGGTTTGGAGAATATTAAATCTTAAGTAATTTTTCAATGAGTAGAAATTACTTTTCTAAAAATAAAAGGAATTAAACCAAGCTTTAATCTTGTAATCTTAGTGTTGATGTTAGATCACCTATAGGATCTTTTGGTGTGATGATTGCAAATAGTTAAGTATTGTTTGGTGATTGTGTACATCGTATTTATTTATAGACGCTAGTACCGACCAAGGATACGAGGAGGAAGGAGGATACTACGAAGAAGAAGCCGAGGAGAACTTCAACCACTGCTCTGCACAAGGCAAGCTTTATTAACCAAGTGGACTAATGCAAGATAACACTTGCAATTTAGCAAGCTTATACTGATATTGTGCAAGCCTAATACCACTAGTGAATGTGCAAGCTAACCCTTGCAGGATATTCGACTGATGCAAACCAACCCTTATTTGCTACCATGCCACTATATGCCTTAAAGAATATATGATCATAACCCCTTGATAAACCAATCCTAGTTTTATTTGCAAGTTTATTACTTTATTTCTTTATCAAAGCTCTTCCTTAGAGAGTATTCAAGTGACTTATAGATTCTAGAAAGATATAGTGAAGGTTGCATAAAGAGCATAAAATTTGGCCTAAGCTAGATAATCTCGATGTCATCCTAAGGCATGAGATTGAACTTATTTGAAACCCCACTAGTTTACCACCCCTCATTAGTACTTATGCCCACTTGTAGATGCTAGTGCTAAGCATAAAACTTGATCAACTTTAGATGGGAATACTTGGTGAAAATGGTTATGAAAACCTTAGAATGATGGATCATTCTACTGAGATGTTTTGACATGTGTTTTTGAACACCAGATGATTATGGTGATGAAAATGTTGAGGCATGAGCCTTAGCCCTTTATAAAACTGATGGTTGTGTGGATGCGATACCATTCCAATTTTATCGTACAACTACAATACCCGAAGATTGGGTAGGGCTTGACTAGAAACTTATATACCTTAGTATTAGTTCCCTCACGGCCAAGGTCTGACCTGAGGCTACCTTGTGAAGATTGTCCACCTGTGCAGTACCCAAGATGGCAGTTGGTCATGGTTGGGAGGCCAAACTCACAGGAGAGGTGCTTATACTAGGGCGTGTAATTGAAAGGTTAGGATTGATTATCCGCATACTGAGTATGGTGAGTTCAGGATTTGTTCCTGACGGATGTATCGAATGTTGTGGTGAAAGTGTACAATCTCTACAGAGTGTCAAACTATTCGAATAGCCGCGTCCGCGGTTATGGACAGTTGGAGTGGCCATACTGTTCCCCCGTCAGACTTTTCAAAAGACTTGTGAAATGAATTGAGATTTTGACTTGACCACAACAGGGTTGTGATATGAGATACAAGTTCCCACTTAGGTGTTATAAAACCTTAACTAGCATTCGTTGCTTCCAAACTTAGTAGAGATAAATCTGGCTTTTGCAAAACAACCCTAGAGCCTAGTGTCCTATTATCCAAAAACCCTTTTACTTGTTAGTATTAGTTTGCGAGTACTTAAAGAGTACTCATGGCTTTGTCCCTGGCTATTCCCATGGCCATACTATGAAGAGGAGTACCTGGAGGATGGACCCCAGGAAGGTTACGACAACTAGGATCATCTCCCATCGTCAGCATTGCCTGTGACCCCAAAGATGGAGCTTCGCCTACGCTACCGTTATTATTACGTATTCCGCTGCTTGATTTTGTATTAAGAACTGGATCATGAGATCCCTATTTGTGTAAGAACTTATGTACGGTTTGTAATGGATGATGTACTATGGTATCCAATTCTGTTATGTCTCGCAAAAATGGTAATCCTGGGATTGCGATGTATGGCATAACAGGCATCTAGGATTAAAAACTTAGTTGACAAGTTGGTATCAGAGCCATCCTGACCATAGGAGACCCTAGTTAGACTGGACGTTTGAATCAAAAACTTAGTTTCAAAACCAAAGAAAACAAATATTTACAAAAACTTATTCTCATTATTATCCCTTTGATTCTTTCGTGAAAATTCATGTTCCTCAAAAATTCTTGCAAAATACATAAAATTTGACACACTTGATCACTCTACTAACTTACTCATCCTATATTCTTATAGATGGACGTGAAGTACAACAAGTTTTATCAGTTGGGAAATGGAGGAGACCTTATCCTTGAGAGGGATTTGGACCAGCTTTCGGAACTTCTGGAGCATCCGCACCCCGAGTTCTTCGGAGCTCAGCTCAATGATCAAGGAGGAGAAGATCTGCAGTGGCTAATTGTTGCAAGTCTCCGAGGAAAGATTGAACCTCCCACTACCGAGGGAATTCAGTTTACCTTGAGAGAGAACAACTGGCTCGACGGACTTGCCAGGGCCATGCAGGAAAGTCTTGCCCGTCTGTGTGGGTAGAGCATCAATCAGATCAAGGGAACCCGCTTTGAGTTTTGCCCAAGGCGTGATGCTAATGGACAACTACTGGAAGCACCATACCACCCCGAGCTAAAGACTCAATTGGACCACCTCAGCTTCATGATGTACGATCGTCAGCAGGAGTTGGACAACTGTCGTGACTACTCCAACCACAAGTCTGCCATCATCAAGATGAAGGATCAGACCATCGCCATGCTGGCAAAGGATCGCAAGTCTCGCCGTCGTCAGCTCGACAAGAAGGAGCGCGTCATTGCCCGTCTTCGCCACCGCATCTCATCTTTGGAGGAGACCATCCACGAGAGAGACATGCAGTTGGAGGAAAGGGAGAATGCCGAAGAGGATCTTCGTGGAGACCCCTACTCCTATCTCAGCGATGATGATGATTTTCTGGAGGATCAGGCTATGGACTTCTTCACTGATGAGGAACATTTCTCCTTCATCGATGATGATGAGGATGACGAAGCCACAGATTCCGAGGAGTAGTACCACTTGAGCACTAGCGTAGTGAGTAGTATTCGGTCCCACTGTATCGTAGTTTCCAGAATGGTTCTTAAAACCATCTGTTTTTCTTTGTTGTGGTGTGTGTTGTATCGTGTGCTATGAATGAATGAATGAATGAAAAAAGCAAGTTGCTAGAAAAATCTGAGTCAAACTTTAAAAACTTTTCAAAGACCCAAAACCTTAGAAATTTCCCTGTTTTCTCATGATCTATCTCAATATTCAGATGCCACGCGGAGGAAGTGGTTCATCCCCGGACCCGATGTTGCAGATTCTGCAAATGTTGACTTCTGACCGCGAAGCTGAAAGAGCCGAACGTCAAGGCAACCTAGCCACCCTTTAGCAGATAGCCCAGCTAGCCCACAACAACCAAGGCCACGGAAATCAGGACAACCATGGATCTAAGCTCAAGAATTTCCAGAATACCAACCCACCTGTTTTCACTAAGTAAGAAGAGCCCCTAGACGCCGATGATTGGTTGCAAACCATGGAAATAAACGTAGAAGTCGCCGGAGTGGAAGCCAACGAGAAAGTTCTGTTCGCCACCCACTATCTAGCCGGAGATGCCAGAGCATGGTGGAACAGTGTTCGCGCAATGACCGGAGGCCAGATGATGACCTGGGAGGAATTCAAGGTCAAGTTTAGCAGAACCCATGTGCCACCGGGTTTGATCAAGAGGATGAGAGACGAGTTCAGGGAACTGAAGAAAGGAAGGATGATTGTAGTGGAATACCTTGACAAATTCTTGTCATTAGCTAGGTATGCCCCGGATGAGATCGACACCGAAGCCAAGAAGAAAGAAAGATTCTTGAATGGTCTGCATGATGAGATGCAGACGGTGTTAGTCAATATCCCCTTTGCCGATATTGAAGCCCTTGTAGACTCTGCTATCCAGATGGAAGGAATGATCAACCAAGCCAATGTGAACCGCAAGCGTCGTATGATGCATCAGCCAGGAACCCATCAGACCCCAAAGTATCGCCCAAACCCATCTCCAGGACTTGCCCCAAGAACCAACAGACCCCGATGAACCGTCCGACCTATCCCAACCGTGGAAACCCTAGACCCGGAGGAAATCACAACAACCCCGGTAACACCCAAGTTCAACAACAACAATGCTGCCACCAACACCAACACTGCCCCGAGGACTGGAAGCAATGCTGTGCCTGTAGCAGCCAAGGACAAGTCGCAAGTGACCTGTTATGACTGTGGAAATAAAGGCCACTATTCCAACGAGTGCCCCAACAAGAAGAATGCCGCAGCACCCAATGCCAATGTCCCAGCTCAGCAGCAACGTCGTGTTCAGCCAGGAAGGACATTTGCCCTAGGGAATTCACTCAACCGCAATGGCCGTCTTTTTCTCATGCATGCTGAAGAAGCTTAGGAAGCGCCAGATGTCGTGCTGGGTATGTTTTCTGTTAATTCAGTACTTGCAAGAGTGTTGTTTGATTCTGGTGCATCGCATTCATTTGTCACCGAAGAATTTGCATGCACTAGTAAAATTCAACCAACCAAATTGAAGCATGTCATGATTTTTCAAATTCCCGGATCAACCACTAAGGCTAGGCAAATTTGCAAAGCCGTCCCTATCCAATCCATGGCATAGATTTTTATGCTAATCTGATAGTACTCGGAACTAAAGGTTTGGAAGTAGTACTAGGAATGGATTGGATGTCCAAACATAAAGGATTGATTGACTATGCCAAGAAAGCCATCACCATGACCAGTACAGCAGGAATATCAGTCGAGCATATATCTGAAACCTTACCTCACCAATTCAAATGTAACAAGAGTATAGCCTAACCTACCATTGACCAAGTCCGGATAGTCTGTGAATACCCTGAGGTATTTCCAGATGTTTTGCCCGGTATGCCCCCAGATCGGGATATCGAGTTTATCATCGAACTAATCCCCGGAACAGGACCCATAGCCCAGAGACCATATAGTATGAACCCGTCAGAGCTAGCAGAACTGAAGAAGCATTTGGATTCCATGTTGGAAATTGGATTGATTCAACCAAGTGCGTCACCATGGAGATCACCTGTCTTTTTTGTGGACAAGAAAGATGGAGGTAACCGTTTGTGTACGGATCATCGGAAGTTGAATGATGTCACCATCAAGAACAAATACCCCTTGCCCAAGATAGAAGATTTGTTTGATCAGTTGACCGGAGCCAAAGTGTTTTCTAAGATTGATCTTAGAACAGGCTATCATCAACTCAAGATTCGTGCAGGGGATATTCCAAAGACTGCCTTTACCACCAGATATGGATTGTACGAGTATACAGTCATGTCTTTTGGATTAACCAATGCCCCCGCTTATTTCATGAATCTCATGAATAAGATTTTTATGGACTTCCTGGATAAGTTTGTCGTTGTTTTCATCGTTGGCATTCTGATTTATTCCAAATCAGAAGAAGAACATGAGCTACACCTAAGGACCATTCTTGGAACACTTAGAGAGCATCAGCTGTATGCAAAGTTTAGCAAATGTGAATTCTGGTTACAGGAGTTAGGATTCCTCGGTCACACTGTATCAGCCGGAGGAATTGCCGTTGACCCTGCCAAAGTGAAAGATGTAAAAGATTGGTAAGCCCCAACCACTCAAACCCAAGTTCGTGCATTTCTCGGATTGGCGGGATACTACCGCAAATTCGTAGAAGGATTCTCGAGTATCGCCAGACCCATGACCCAATTGCCGAAGAAGGACAAGAAGTTTGAATGGACCGACAAATGTGAAGCAAGTTTTCAAGAACTCAAGAGAAGATTGATTTCAGCCCCAATCTTGATTATGCCGGATATCATCAAGCCCTTCGATGTGTATTGTGATGCATCCAAGATCGGTCTCGGATGTGTGCTAATGCAAGAAGGCAAAGTTATATCTTATCTATCTCGGTGACTTAAACAACATGAGCAAAATTACCCAACCCATGACCTCGAACTCGCAGCCGTCGTTCTAGCCCTGAAGACATGGAGACATTACCTGATGGGAAACCATTGTGAGATATATACGGATCACAAGAGTCTGAAGTATATATTCACTCAGAAGGAGCTGAATATGAGATAGAGGAGATGGATTGAGCTAATCAAGGATTACGACCTAGACATTCACTATCACCCTGGTAAAGCCAATGTGGTAGCCGATGCCCTTAGCAGATTGTCGTGCCACTTGAACTCCATGATCTTGAAGGAGCAACCAAGCTTGCACAAAGAGATGGAAGATTTTCGAATGGAATTAGTGAGTGAAGGATTTTTGGCTAGCATAGAACTCCAGCCCACTTTGATCAGTCAGATTAAAGAGGCGGAGAAAGGAAATGCTAGTATCGATGGAATCAAGCGTCGTATTGGTATAGGCAAAGTACACCAAAGACAAAAAAGGAGTTCTGTGGTACAAAGGACGCCTTTGTGTACCAGCAGATTCTGAGTTGAAAGAAGTGATTCTGAAGGAGGCTCATGATACTCTTTATTATATCCATCCCGGAGGAACGGAGATGTATCAAGATTTGAAAGAGCAATTTTGGTGGCATAAGATGAAGATAGAAATCGGAAGCTATATCACCAAGTGTGATATATGTCAGCGAGTCAAGGCAGGACATCCAGGACCCGCTGGATTGTTGCAACCCTTGAAGATTCCGGAATGGAAATGGGATTCCGTTGGAATGGACTTTATCACTGGACTGCCTACTTCTAGTAGGGGAAATGACTCTATTTGGGTCATAGTGGACAGATTGTCCAAAGTCGCCCCTTTTCTTGCCCGTCAAGACCACATATCAGAGTTCGAAGCTAGCAGAGTTGTAGATCGCTAGGATAGTTAGTTTGCACGGAGTACCCAAGAACATCGTATCAGATCGAGGAACTCAGTTTACCTCAAGATTCTGGAAGAAAGTCCAAGAAGGTTTAGGAACCCGCCTAGATTTCAGCACCGCATATCACCCTCAGACCGATGGACAAACGGAGCGAGTAAATCAAATACTCGAAGATATGCTGAGAGCATGTGTGTTAGAATATGGATCCAAGTGGGAAGACTGTCTGTCGTTTGCAGAATTATCATACAATAACAGTTATCAAGCCAGTTTGCAAATGGCCCCATTTGAATTTATGTAGGGAAGGAAGTGTCGCACCCCTTTGAACTGGTCGGAAGTAGGAGAGAGTCAGATTTTCGGACCTGACATCCTACGAGAAGCCGAAGAGAAGGTTCACATGATTCGTGAGCACCTTAAGACTGCCCAGTCCAGACAGAAGAGTTACGCCGACAAGAGACGTAGAGACCTTGCCTTCAACATAGGAGATTTTGTTTATCTGAAAGTGCCGCCATTAAAGGGAATGCAGCGTTTCCAACTCAAAGGAAAGTTAGCCCCCAGATATATCGGACCTTTCAAGATTCTGAACCGTCGAGGAGAAGTGTCGTATCAATTGGAACTACCCAAGGAGATGTCATTTGTGCACAATGTGTTACATATCTCATTACTTTGCAAGTGCCTCGAAGTTCCAGAGAAGACCGAAGTGTTCAAAAATATCGATCACCGGACCATAG
This sequence comes from Avena sativa, assembly GCA_916181665.1. Taxonomy (NCBI): domain Eukaryota; kingdom Viridiplantae; phylum Streptophyta; class Magnoliopsida; order Poales; family Poaceae; genus Avena; species Avena sativa. The sequence continues at coordinate 266,747,195 of OV702294.1, read as the reverse complement.
AGATCGACAATGACCTGACCTATCCCGAAGTACCCATACGTATTTTGGAAGAAGCTTTTCGAACTACCCAAACCCGAAGCATCAAGTTTCTCAAGATTCAGTGGAGCAACCACACATAAGAGGAAGCTACCTGGGAGCGCGAAGATCACATCAGGACGAAGTTTCCCGATCTCTTCAAATCCTAGGTAATCTTTTTCGTCCTTTTTCAAATCTCGGGACGAGATTTTGTTTAAGGGGGGAAGGTTTGTAACATCACAAAAATATTAAACTAGAACCATCAAACTCTAATCACCAAAATTAGGGTTAACAAAAACTTTTCTAAATAAAAATATGAAAGCATGCATGTGTGTATGCATCCCATTTTGAATTCTTTTGAATTGCCTTGTTTATGTGTTTCTTTCCTTGTAAAATGTTTTTTAGGTGAAATAAACATCATCTAAACAATTCCCAAACTTTTCTTAAAGACAAATAAATCAAAACAAAGCTAAATGAGTGAATGGTCATTTTGACCAATTTAACTCCCATGCCTACTTTGGCTGTCCCAAACTTTCAGAACTTAACAGAAACTTTTATGGATCTTTGCACCCCTTGATTGTACTCATAACAAAGCATCAAGGACCACTATGTGATCATCCATAAACTTTCAAATGCATAGTTTAAATGAAAATTCAAAATTGAATCTTTATCATATGGGCAGATCCCACTTTTTCAAAAACCACTCAAACAAGCTCAACTTTCAAAACCCAAGCATATGCAGACTCACCAGCACCAACCTAGCACACCCACCAAAAATCTTTTCAAAATTCGAAACTTGAATTCTTGCGGCCATTTCATCAAACACTTGGCAGACACAAATCAAACAAAATCTAAACACTGTTTTGAGCAGTGAATTGAGCCTAACTTGTTCCCTCTCTAGCTCACAACCATCTCAGTAGATCATCTAGCAAGTTAAACCAAGCACTAGCACCACTGTGAGCTTGCCAATACCATCAATGGTGAACAGCTGAGTGCACCCTTGCCACCCTAGTGGAGACAACAAGCTAGGAGGAGAAACAAGCCTAGCCAGCATGTCTAGGAGGCAGCCCACCGTCCACCGCCACTCCCTATCCAACGCTCGAACCTTTCCAACCACTGGACCACACACACGGACCGCGCCCAGCTCGCCAGCAACCATGCCGAGCATGCGCCAGAGCGTCACGCTCGACCGACGACCACAGACCGCCTGACATCCCCATTCGCCGCCCCATGCCGCACAGCCACAGCTCACCGTCGAAGACGCCGCCTCTGCCGTGCAGATCATCGCGCGTTCCAGACCAAACCGCACCGCCCCTACACGCGCATTAAAGCCGTAGAGCATCGCCAGGAGACCACCAAGCGATCGCCACCGCCGGACATGCCTCTAGCAGCCCGTAGCCATGTCGCCACCGTCGCCTGCCCATGCCGTTCGGTCTCGTCGTCGTGACTATAAATAGAGGCCGCCCCTAGCCGAATTGAACACACCATCTCACTCCCCTCTCCTCACTGATCGTCCCACCCTGTTCCTGAAGCAAGACGAGCAGCACTTCGCCGAAATTTCACCGGAGCCCGCCGCATACCGCATCGAACGCACCACATCGCCCCATACCGCTTCGCACCCCCTGTCTCACTGACGTGTGGGGATAGCCACTTAAACAGCCCGCGGAAGCCCTGCGCTTAGCAGGCCGGCCCATTATCGCTTCCCGCGCAGCCCAGTTATTTGAATTAAACCTTTTCCATTTTATTTCAAAGACATTTCTGTACCCAGTTACAAAAATCAACCCAGGTCGATTCAGTGAACCAAATTAAATGAAACTAATTTTGTTAGAAAGTTCTGAGAATGCTTAATCCAAGCCCGTTGGATTCAAGTCATTTGGATCTGTAGATCACCCATGGTAAAAATAACAAGGTAGAAGCTTTTCTGCATTCAAACATTTTTCAAATTTAAACCATAATAGCTTTTGAGTTGATTCCAACTCTCAAAAATCACACTTAACCATACCTTTCAGAATATATAAAAATATATAGGTTTCCTTACATAAATAATGTTCAAGTAATAAAAGAATGCCCCATAGGCATTTCTAACCACTTTAATTAATTAAAATAAAAGGGTAAAACCTAATTAAATTGTGACACCACTTTAAATCACATTCCCTTAGACTAAAATGTGTGGTGATGACATGTGTCAACATGATCCCATGTTTGGTTTGGAGAATATTAAATCTTAAGTAATTTTTCAATGAGTAGAAATTACTTTTCTAAAAATAAAAGGAACTAAACCAAGCTTTAATCTTGTAATGTTAGTGATGATGTTAGATCACCTATAGGATCCTTTGGTGTGATGATTGCAAGTAGTTAAGTATTGTTTGGTGATTGTGTACATCGTATTTATTTATAGACGCTAGTACCGACCATGGATACGAGGAGGAAGGAGGATACTACGAAGAAGAAGCCGAGGAGAACTTCAACCACTGCTCTGCACAAGGCAAGCTTTATTAACCAAGTGGACTAATGCAAGATAACACTTGCAATTTAGCAAGCTTATACTGATATTGTGCAAGCCTAATACCACTAGTGAATGTGCAAGCTAACCCTTGCAAGATATTCTACTGATGCAAACCAACCCTTATTTGCTACCATGCCACTATATGCCTTAAAGCATATATGATCATAACCCCTTGATAAACCAATACTAGTTTTATTTGCAAGTTTATTACTTTATTTCTTTATCAAAGCTCTTCCTTAGAGAGTACTCAAGTGACTTATAGATTCTAGAAAGATATAGTGAAGGTTGCATAAAGAGCATAAAATTTGGCCTAAGCTAGATAATCTTGATGTCATCCTAAGGCATGAGATTGAACTTAGTTGAAACCCCACTAGTTTACCACCCCTCATTAATACTTATCCCCACTTGTAGATGCTAGTGCTAAGCATAAAACTTGATCAACTTTAGATGGGAATACTTGGTGAAAATGGTTATGAAAACCTTAGAATGATGGATCATTCTACTGAGATGTTTTGACATGTGTTTCTGAACACCAGATGTTTTGACATGTGTTTCTGATCAACTTGAGGCATGAGCCTTAGCCCTTTATAAAACTGATGGTTGTCTGGATGTGATACCATTCCAATTTTATCGTACAACCACAATACCCGAAGATTGGGTAGGGCTTGACTAGAAACTTATATACCTTAGTATTAGTTCCCTCACGGCCAAGGTCTGACCTAAGGCTACCTTGTGAAGATTGTCCACCTGTGTAGTACCCAAGATGACAGTTGGTCATGGTTGGGAGGCCAAACTCACAGGAGAGGTGCTTATACTAGGGCGTGTAATTGAAAGGTTAGGATTGATTATCCGCATACTGAGTATGGTGAATTCAGGATTTGTTCCTGATGGATGTATCAAATGTTGTGGTGAAAGTGTACAATCTCTGCAGAGTTTCAAACTATTCGAATAGCTGCGTCCGCGGTTATGGACAGTTGGAGTGGCCATACTGTTCCCCCGTCAGACTTTTCAAAAGACTTGTGAAATGAATTGAGACTTTGACTTGACCACAATAGGGTTGTGATATGAGATACAAGTTCCCACTTAGGTGTTATAAAACCTTAACTAGCATTCGTTGCTTCCAAACTTAGTAGAGATAAATCTGGCTTTTGCAAAACAACCCTAGAGCCTAGTGTCCTATTATCTAAAAACCCTTTCACTTGTTATTATTAGTTTGCGAGTACTTAAAGAGTACTCATGGCTTTGTCCCTGGCTATTCGCATGGCCAGACTATGAAGAGGAGTACCTGGAGGATGGACCCCAGGAAGGTTACGACAACTAGGATCATCTCCCATCGTCAGCATTGCCTGTGACCCCGAAGATGGAGCTTCGCCTACGCTACCGTTATTATTACGTATTCCGATGCTTGATGTTGTATTAAGAACTGGATCATGAGATCCCTATTTGTGTAAGAACTTATGTACGGTTTGTAATGGATGATGTACTATGGTATCCAATTCTTTTATGTCTCGCAAAAATGGTAATCCTGGGATTGCAATGTATGGCATAACAGGCATCTAGGATTAAAAATCCGGGTGTTGACAGTTTTTAACTTAGAAATTGGGATGAGGAGATTCTTGATAGCTTCCATGTCTTGATGCTCAAATTGTCCATTACCGGGGACACGGCTAAGTACTTAGTTTCTTCCTTCTGCAGAGGTGGTGCACTTTCCCCACAAGACTAGATTTTCACCAAGACAGGACCTTTCAGAAGCCTTCCCTTAGACCAAATGGACGCATTCCAACCTATCACCCACTACCACCAACTGTCCAAATGGCTAAGTTATTGCAAACTATATGATCCAGGCAGAGCCCATAATGCCATGTGGCTGCACTAGAAGCTTCTTAACATGTGGCATCTCAAATCCCTTTGTTCCTAGGTGGCAATCCACAAGTGAGATACACAGGGTAGACCATTGGAAAATGGGCCCTAGTAACCACTCAACCAAAATCCACCAAGCAATTACCATTCCACCCAGGTGTTTCATTCACTTAGTTGTTTTGTTAAGCAAAACATAAGTCCAAGACTTAGAAATATTTTCCATAGCATGTGTATATAAACCACCCTTGGTTGCAACTAGCTAGGCTAAGCATGGCAATTGCATGTATCTTAACTTAGATAAAATTCTAACAATTCTACAACTACTAGGATTTCCCAAGCCTAGTATATAGATACTTAGCAAAAATTATCATGCAAGTCCTATACAAAATATTTCTAATGCATAGTCAAAATATTGGGACAAAAGTATGAAGCACCACTTGACTTTTTAGTAGAGATTATAAGTTCACTCCTTGATATTGCAATAGTCACACTCTTCAAATTCCACTACACTTCAATCAAGGCACAAATTCAATCTACCATTCAAGCAATTCATCACATAGAATAATAAAACCAAAGCAATGCATGCTAGCATGCCAAAGATTGTTTTATTTTTAAAAGTGGTTTCTAATAGGTTATAAACATTTTAAAACACCTATTGGTCATTTATAAAAGTGGCAAAAACCATTTGATATCAAGTTAGTGAAAATGGCCATTTACATCATTTTTGTTTTGTTAGAAATGATTTAATCAAAGTAATAATTCCTAGTGTTTGACAAATATATTTTTAAACACAAATGTTAGTGTTTTATGGTCAAGTGTTTAATATTAAAACCATTTGCAAAAGATTTTACCTATAAACCATTTTTAAATCAAACAACATTTTATTTCATTAGAAATGCCTTTAAACAAAGTAATAATTTCCTAGAGTTCACCAAATATATTTTTAAATCCTAAAACTTGGTGTTTAGGGTTAGGGAGTTTAAATCAAACCATTTTCAAAAGGTTTTACTCAAAAATAATTTTTAAAACATAAACCATATTTTTATTTAATTAGAAATGCTTTTATTCAAAGATTTATTCCTTAGCCTCAGAAAATATTTTTCTAAATCCAAAAGTTGTTTTTTAGGGTCAGTAGGTTCAAAACAATCCATTTGCAAAAGATTTTACCCTAAAAATATTTTTAGAATAAATTTTATACACAAAATATGCTTACATAAGTTTCTGCAAAAACAACTAATTTTCCAGATGCAATTCATTAAACAAATGGCATGGTTAGGTAGGATTCTTTTTCCTGGTTCCAATGATATAAAGTTTGCAAAATTTGGACGTGTAGATTAAAAGTTATGAATTTTACAAAATCACATATCTAATAGGAATGTTTCTGTTTTTAAAACAAAGCCTGAGCTACGTGTCGTGTTTTCAATGGTCGGTATGGGTTCGCACGGATTGAGTGACACGGTGCGTTGTATCTAACTGAATCCCACGGCCCTGATCTATGCATACTCCTTCGATTAGTCAATCTATCTAAGCCACCAGATGAAGATCTAACGGTCCACAGACGATTGACCAAAGGTTGGCGGAGCAGCAAAGGTGGCTGGCGGCGGTGCGGTCAGACGAGTACGGTGCCGGCGATGCAGGGAGCTAGAGGAGGAGTGGGGTAGCTCACAGAGTTCGCAGGGCATTGCTGATGCTCAACGTCATCGTGGGGAGGCCAGGGGCGCACGGTGTCGACCTGAATCACTCGCCGGAGTCGTCCCTGTCGAAGGGCTCGCTCTGGTGTTGTCGATGGCAAGGCTACAAGGCATGGGAAGACCAAATAGTGGCGGCATTAGACACACGAGAGAGCTACGAAGGCGTGAGTGTCAAGGAAAGGGGAAGGCGTTCAATAGCTAGCATCCACATTTAAGATGTAATATCAAGAAACAAAGGTCATAATACAACCTTATAACCAGGAATAAAATATTATATTACATCTTACATAGCTCATTTGGCTATCACATTACAATGCAGCAGAAATATCTATATAGCATGGAGACCTTCATCTTCAAAGTGCCACAGACAATCATGTTGGTTGTAGACTTGTAATCCTAATAAACACACTTCACTAACATCAAACAAACCTGCAACATAATAAGTTACAGCCACAAGGGTCAATACATTTGAATTGTATTGGCAAGTGATACTACGGTAGTATAGTGGAGTCTATCATCTATATGCATTTGGATAAGTGGAGCTTAGGCTTGCTTTCCTCAAAATAGATTTTCCTTATCATTTGAAAACACAAAGTTTTTGTTTGGCAAAATCACCCAAGGCATCACCCAATAGAAAATGGTGATCCTTAAACCCTTGTTCAACCACAAGTTTTTAACTTAGAAATTTTGATGAGGAGATTCTTGATAGCTTCCATGTCTTGATGCTCAAATTGTCCATTGCTGGGGACACGGCTAAGTACTTAGATTTTTCACTCTATAGAGGTGGTGCACTTTCCCCACAAGACTCGACATGCATCAAGACAAGATCTTTCAGAAGCCTTCCCTTAGACCAGAATGGACGCGCTCCAACCTATCAATCCCCTACCACCTACTGTCCATTTGGCTAAGTTATTGTAACCTATATGATCCAGGTAGAGCCCATAATGCCAAGTGGCTGCACTTGAAGCTTCTCAACATTTGACATCTCAAATCTCTTTGTTCCTGGGTGGCATTCCATAAGTGAGATACACAAGGTAAACCATAGAAATGGTCCTTGTGTAACCACTCAACCAAAAACCACCAAGCAAGTCCCTTTCCACCTAGGTGATTCATTCACATAGTTGTTTTATTAAATAAAACAAAAGTCCTTGACTTAGAAATATTCCATAGCATGAATATAATCCACACTTGTTTTCTATTAGTTAGGCTAAGCATGATAGTAGTAGGAATCTTGACTTAGGAAAATTCTACTAAGGTTTCATCTACTAGGATTTCCCATGGCATAGTTTATACTTAGCAAAAATTCCATGCAATTCCTTCTTAGAAATATCACTAATGCATAGTGAAAATAATGGGACAAAAGTATGTAGCACCACTTGCCTTTTTGGTAGAGATTATAAGTTCACTCCTTGATCTTGCAATAGTCACACTCTTCAAATGTCACTACAATTCAATCAAGCAAGGCACACATTCAATCTACCATTCAAGCAATCATCACATAGAATAATAAAAACAAAGCAATGCATGTAAGCATTCCAAAGATTGTTTTATTTGGAAAAGTGGTTTCTATTAGGTTATAAGCATTTGAAAACACCCATTGGTCATTTGTAAAAGTGGTAAAACCATTTGATATCAAGTTAGTGAAAAAGGCCACTTAAATCATTTTTGTTTTGCTAGAAATGATTTAAATCCAAATAATATTTCTAGTGTTTACCAAACATATTTTTAACATAAATGTTAGTGTTTTAAGGTCAAGTGTTTAATAATGAAACCATTTGCAAAAGTTTTTACCTATAAGCCATTTTTATACCAAAGTAATATTTTATGTTGTTGAAAATGCTTTTTAGCAAAGTAATAATTTATAGGGTTCATCAAATATATTTTTAAATCTCAAAACTTGGTGTTTAGGGTCACAAAGTTTAAATCACATCATTTTCCAAAGGTTATTCTCAAAAATCATTTTCAAACCATAATCAATATTTTTATTTGGCTAGAAATGCTTTTATTCAAAGATTTACTCCTTAGCATCTCAAAATATGTTTTCAAAACTAAAAGTTGGTTTCTAAGGTCAGTAGGTTCAAAACAATCCATTTGCCAAATATTTTACCATAAAAATATTTCTAGAATAAATTTTATATCTAAATTATGCCTACACAAGTTTCTGTAAAAACAACCCATTTAACAGAAGCAATTACTAAACAAAGCACATGGTTGGAAATTACTTGTTCTACTGATTCCATTGATATAAAATTTATAAAATTTGGACGTGTGGATTAAAAGTTATGGAATTTACAAGTTTGAACATTCAATAGAATAAAATCTGGGTTTTAAATCGAAGCACTGGCCACGCGTCATGTTCTGATTGGGCAAAAACGGTTCGCGCGGATCGGCTGCTGTGGAGAGTCAGATCTAACTGAAATCGCACGATGCAGATGGAGCATACCAGTTCGTTTAAATGATTCTATCTATGCCACAGGATCAAGATCCAACAGCCGCGGTGCGAGTGACCATGAATGGGCAGTGCTGGCGGCGGTGGTTGGCGGCGTCATGGTCAGACGGTGGTGTTCCAGGCGATTCAGGAAGCAAGGGAGACAGGGGAAGGCTCATTGAGGTCGCCGCGAAGTGCTGAAGCTCAAGGTGGTCTTCTTTGGCGAAGGGGCGCTCGGGGACGTCGTGGATTGCTCGCCGGAGATTTCCTGGCGCCGGGCACGCTCTATCATCGACGAAGACGTGGCTACAAGGCTCGGAAAGGCAAGCGGGGGGTACTGTTAGCTTCGTACGCGAGTTTGAATCAAGTGAGCATCAAAAGGGGGGCAAGGGGGGTCTGTGCTCACCAGGGAACTCGCCGGAGTCGAGGCAGTGGGCGGTGTCGTCGTGTCTTGGTCATTGCTGACATTGTGGATCAAGAGCGGGCCTGTGGTTGGTGCTGGGAGGTGCGCAGGAGTCTGGGGATCAGCCTCGTGTGGTCGAGGGGGAAAGGGGAGGCGGGGAGCGGCCGAAATCATCCTCGAAGTTCGTCGGAGTCTGAGAGCTTCCAAGGCAAATTCAGGGTGGCCTAGGGGCGGAGGGAAGAGGGTGTCTGGGGGAAAAGCTAGAGGGGGTGTGGGCGTTTAAAGTAGCGTGGTCGCAGGGAGTAAAGCCTGCGCCATTGTCGCGTATTGAATCGAGTTTTAAACGACAGAAACGGTCGGCGAGGGCGTGGTCACCGCGGAGGGGGGGTGAGGAAGACGACTGACGAGTGGGGACGGCTAGTCAGCGAGAGAGGGAAAGGAAAGGTGGGGGCCAGCGGTCAGTGAGGGGGCGGGTTCGTTCTCTGGTGAGAAAAACGCTTCGAGAGAGGGGGAATGAAATGGGATCGCTGGTCCTGGACTGGGCTAAGTTAGCTGGGCTGGGTCCTTTCCATTTTTTTTGTTCTGTTACATTTTTTTTCCATTTTCATTTCTGTTTTGAATTTGTTTAAACAATACAAACAACCATTTGAATTTAAAACCCTCCAAACTTTTCAGTAAGTTTTTAATATGTTTTAAACGGGTATTTTAAAGTCCTTTTTAGGAATAAATCCTTTGTTTATTTCGGGTTTATATTTTATTTTAAAAGGGCACCGTCCTTTATTAAATAAGATTTAATTAAATTATCAAACCCTTATTTGTAATCAAAATTTTACCAAACCTTTTTCAGTAGGTTTTATTTAAAATAATTCACTTTGAATTATAATTTAAAATACTTTAATATGTTTTAATGTTCATTTAAATTGGGAAATGTCTTTACTTAAATAAAAATGTATATTAATAAATCCTTATGATTTTATTTAAATAATCCTTTACTCTTTTTATTAAACAAATATTTTCATTTTATTTGCTTGGCCAAGTTTTAATTTGGCTTTTTTTAAATAGTCCTTGTTTATTTATTACTTCCATTGTTTATAAAATCCATATCTTTTTATTTAAAGATCCAAAAATGGTGATTCCAACTTTTAAAATTTTATTCAATATTTGTTTATCTTTTAAATCCCTTTTCATTCAGAGTTTGTTCAAGATGGGTCTTTGATGTTTCAATTTGGAACCAAAAAGTTTCTTTTCACCCTAAATTTCAACAATTATTTATTTTGTTTATTATTTTTCACATTTCAAAATTTGGAAAATTTTGGGATGTGACAGGCTACCACCCTTAAAAGAAATATGGTCCCGAGATTTGGGAAGGCTAAAGGTTACAAGTTGGCTTCAAAACAACTAGGTTACTACGACCCGTAAAATATTTTCAACTAGATTACATCTTGGCTAGCTTGGGATCTTGATGAAACTTCTCTAGGAAGACATCTGCATAGTGTCCTTTGTTTCCACACTTGAAACATGTGACAAGGTTGAGATCCTTCATAGGCTTGCTTGTCTTGTACCTCATCTTTTCTCGACAATTGCTTGCATAATGTCCTTGGTCACCACAATTGTAACATGTGACTAGGTTGAGTTCTTCATGTATCCTCTGTGGACAAGTTGATATATAATGGCCTAGCTCTTTGCAGTTGTTGCACCACACTTGGCTATTATCCTTATTTTCCTTTGGGATCTTTGCTTCTTGTTTGTTTCCTTGGTTCTTATTCTTTTCTGGACATTCATTGGCATAGTGTCCCATCTCTTTGCAATTGTAACATTGCACTTGGCTTTTGTCCTTCTTCTTCTTGGGTTTCTCCAAAGCTAGGAGTTCTTCTAGTTCATGTTCTTCATATATCACCTCAAAGGTGGGAAAGTCTCCTTGGTTCCTTAATCGTTTACTTGGATAATACCTATGTTTCCTCTTTTGTCCATCAAGGTTAGTCATAATGCTTGGAGGTGCAAGCTGAGATTTTCCTTTGTCTTCATCCTTCTTGGTAGAAGTTGTTTCCTCATGAGGGTTTACAAACTTTTGATGCACTCCACCTTGTTTCCTTTGTTGAACTATAGAATAGATGGGGCATTGGATAGGGACATCATTATTTCCTTCACATAGGAAACAAGTCACTTGAGATGTGGGGCATTGATTAGTTGGATGTTTCTCTTCACAATTGGGGCATTGATCTTCATGCTCTTTGGAAGTGTGATCCATGTCTCCACAAATATTGCAAGCTGGAGTTCCTTCTATAATACCATCCTTGACATCATTGTTGTCATAAACTCCTTGGGAAGGTTGTCTTTCATGTTGATCATTTGAGTGGTCATCCCTTGCAATAATTGAGATTGATTTTCCAAAAACTTTTGCATGGTTGGGTCTAACTCATTGTTGTTGGCTAAAAACTGAGTTGTCATCTAATTCAAATGGGTTTGGTTTACTAGTAGTTGTTCTCTCATGTGCATCTCTTGGTTGTTGTTGTCACCATGCTTGATGTTGGAGTTTCTTGGAGTAGTCATCTTTTTGGGTTGGATTGGGATTAGAATAGGCAAAAGATTTCTAAGGAAGAATTCTACTCACACACAACAATTCACACAAGCAATGTGCAAATAATCACAAACAAACATTCCATTCAAACAACAAGGTTCAAACACATTTTAGGCAACAAAATATTTTTGCTACACCACATAAGTTGGTGTGTTTGATCTAAACATTAGTATGGTGGTCCAACTATATGGTTTCCTTGAGATCATTTCATTCTTCTTAATTGTTTTCATCATGGATAAATTCATTGTATCCTTGGAAAAATTCTTGTATCTTCGTCACAAAACTTCAAAGGTGATGATGGTTCCTTCTAAGTTGTGTTTCTTTAGTCTTCAAGTCTTGAATAATATTTCTTGTCTCACTTTTAGTCCTTAGTGATGTCCAAGTTGAAGTCCTTGTTGAAACTAAAGTTGAAGTCATTGGTGATGTTGAAGTCTTTGCTCAAGTTGAAGTCTTTGCTTATGGTGAAGTCTTTGCTCATGTTGAGGTCTTGTCCATCAAGTTTGAAAAGGAAGAGATGTAGAATCAAAACCAAAAAGGTTGAGGAAAGAGTTTACAAGATTGTTTGTAAATAAGTTTTGGAACATATACAACTCCTATTTTCTAAGGGGTTTTGTCCAATCCTAGGGTTAAAATCTACAGGAAACACAGTGCTCTGATACCATCTGTGGAGGTACCAACCTTTAATAAGGTAGTGATCCCTGTGTTTAGAATGCTAATCCCTGGATCAATAGCTAGCTTCCACATTTAAGATGTAATATCAAGAAACAAAGGTCATAATACAACTTTATAACCAGGAATAAAATAATTCATTACATCTTACATAGCTCATTTGGCTATCTCATTACAATGCAGGAGAAATAAATATATAGCTTAGAGTCCTTCATCTTCAAAGTTCCACAGGCAATCCTGTTGGTTGTAGACTTGTAATCCTAATCAACACACTTCACTAACATCAAACAAACCTACAACATAATAAGTTACAGCCACAAGGGTCAATACATTTGAATTGTATTGGCAAGTGATACTATGGTAGAATAGTGGTATCTATCATCTATATGCATTTGGCTAAGTGGAGCTTAGGCTTGCTTTGCTCAAAATAGATTTTTCCTTATCATTTGAAAACACTAAGTTTTTATTTGTCAAAATCACCCAAGGCATCTACCAATCAAAGATTGAAGATCCTTTAACCCTTGTTTATCAACACCCGGATTTTTAATCCCAGATGCTTGTTATGCCATACATCGGAATCCCAGGATTACCATTTTTGCGAGAAATAACAGAATTGGATACCATAGTACATCATCCATTAAAAACCATACATAAGGTCTTACACAAATAAGGATCTCATGATCCAGTTCTTAATACAACTCAAGTAGCGGAAATACGTAATAATAATGGCAGCGTAGGCGAAGCTCCATCTTCGGGGTCACAAGCAATGCTGACGATGGGAGATGATCCTAGTTGTCGTAACCTTCCTGGGGTCCATCCTCCAGGTACTCCTCTTCATAGTCTGGCAATGGGAATAGCCAGGTACAAAGCCATGAGTACTCTTTAAGTACTCGCAAACTAATACTAACAAGTGAAGGGGTTTTTTGTAGTCGGACACTAAGCTCTAGGGTTGTTTTGCAAAAAGCCAGATTTACCTCTACTAAGTTCAGAAGCAAGAAAAGATAGTTAAATTTTATAACACCTAAGTGGGAACTTGTATCTCATGCCACAACTCTGTTGTGGTCAAGTCAAAATCTCAATTCATTTCACAAGTCATTTTGAAAACATCTGACGGGGGAACAGTATGGCCACTCCAACTGTCCATAACCGCGGATGCGGCTATTCGAATAGTTTGACACTCTGCAGAGATTCTACACTTTCACCACAACATTCGATACATCCGTCAGGAACAAATCCTGAATTCACCATACTCAGTATGCGGATAATCAATCCTAACCTTTCAATTACACGCCCTAGTATAAGCACCTCTCTTGTGAGTTTGGCCTCCATAACCATGACCAACTGTCATCTTGGGTACTACACAGGTGGACAATCTTCACAAGGTAGCCTCAGCTCAGACCTTGGCCGTGAGGGAACCAATACTAAGGTATATAAGTTTCCAGTCAAGCCCTACCCAATTTTCGGGTATTGTGGTTGTACGGTAAAGTTGGAATGGTATCGCATCCAGACAACCATCAGTTTTATAAAGGGCTAAGGCTCATGCCTCAACATTTTCATCACCAAAATCATCTGGTGTTCGGAAACACATGTCAAAACATCTCAATAGAATGATCCATCATTCCAAGGTTTTCATAACCATTTTTCTCCAAGTATTCCCATCTAAAGTTGATCAAGTTTTATGCTTAGCACTAGCATCTACAAGTGGGTGTAAGTACGAAGGAGGGGTGGTAAACTAGTGGAGTTTTACTAAGTTCAATCTCATGCCTTAGGATGACATAAAGATTATCTAGCTTAGGACAAGTTTTATGCTCTTTATGCAACCTTCAATTATCTTTCTAGAATCTACAATTGATTCCAGTAAACTCTAAGTAAGATCTTTGATTAAGAAATAAAGTATAAAGCTTGCAAGTAAAACTAGGATTGGGTATCTTCAAATGTATCTAACCAAGCATGCTTAGTGCATTGCATAGGTTATTTAACTCTCATAATTGCAAGTGTTAGCTTGCTAAGTTGCAAGAGTTAGCTTGCACATTCAACTAGTAGTATTATGCTTGCCTTGTGCAGAGCAGTGGTTGAAGTTCTCCTCGGCTTCTTCTTCGTAGTATCCTCCTTCTTCCTCGTATCCTTGGTTGGTACTAGCGTCTATAAATAAATACGAGGTACACAATCACCAAACAATACTTAACTATTTTCAATCATCACACAAAAGGGTCATATAGATGATCTAGCATCATCACTAACATTACAAGATTAAAGTTTGGTTTAATTTCTTTTATTTTTAGAAAAGTAATTTCTACTCATTGAAAAACTACTTAAGATTTAATATTCTCCAAACCAAACATGGGATCATGTTGACACATGTCATCACGACACATTTTAGTACATGGGAATGTGATTTAAAGTGGCGTCACAATTTAATAAGGTTTAACCTTTTATTTTAATTAAATAAAGTGACTGGAAATGCCTATGTGGCAACCTTTTATTACTTGGACATTATTTCTGTAAGTAAACTCATTTATTTTTATATATTCTGAAAGGTATGATCAAATGTGATTTTTGAGAGTTGGAATCAACTCAAAAGCTATTATGGTTTAAATTTGAAAAATGTTTGAATGCAGAAAAGGTTCTGCCTTGTTATTTTTACCAAGGTTGATCTGTAGATTCAAATGATTTGAGTCCAACGGGCTTGGATTAAGCATTTCAATATATTTCTAACAAAATTGGTTTCATTCAATTTGGTTCACTGTATCGAGCTAGGTTGATTTTTGAAACTAGGTACAGAACTATGTTTGAATGAAAAATGGAAAAATCCAAATTCAAACGACTGGGCTGCACGGGAACTACTAATGGGCCGTCCTGCTACGCACAGCGCTTACCCGGGCTGGTTAAGTTGCTGTCCCCACACGTCAGTGAGACGGGGGTGCGAAGCGGTACGGGGTAACGTGGTGTGTTGGATCTAGTTCTAATCCAATGGCTCTGGTTCATCGTCCACATCGGGCAGCGCCGGCGAGACAGAACCCAAACACGGCAGGTGGGGTCGTGGGAGGCTCACCGGGGCTCAGGCAAGGGTCGGCGATGCGGGCGAATGACGAAGTCGACGACGGCAAACCTCCTGGTACCGGAAGCATCTCCTAGGGTGGCTCCAATCGCTTGCTCCCGTCTTCTCTAGTAGCGGCGGGCTACGGCCAAATTCCTGCGATGCGCGGCTCACCTTGCTCCGGGAACGGGGTGGAACGATCAGTGAGGAGAGGGGAGTGAGATGGTGTGCTCTATTAGGCTGGGGGTGGCCTCTATTTATAGTGGCGAGAGGGGACCGACGGGCGCAAGCTAAGCACGTCGTGGTCGACGGCATAGAGGGCTATCAGCGTGGGTGACGGTAGGGGCGGTGCTGTGCTCCCTGGCGAAGCTCAACGACGTGGTGGGGAGGCGTGGGGCGGTGCTGACCGGTCGGAATGTTGCGGTGCTCTGAGCGTGTCCAATGGAAGTTTTTTATGGCGCACAGCTTGCGTGGTCCACACAGCGGCGAACGGGCGTGTCTGCGGGGTTGCTGGGACGATGGTGACCACGTATGCACGCGGCGAGGGCGGCGCGTGGTCTGTGGGGTCTATCGAGCGTGGATCACGGGGCGCACTCTCATAATGGTTGCAGAGAAGGTTGGCAAGGTCTGTGCATGTGGTCCAGGGGCTGGCATCGCTCGCGGCTAGGACAGGGAGTGGCGGTGGGGTGCTGGCTTTCTCCCAGACATGTTGTCTAGGCTTGGTGCTTCTCCTTGCTCGTTGTCGACATGTGGGTGGCAAGGTGAGGCTCGGCCTGCTCACCATTGATGACAATGGCCAGCTTACAGTGGTGCTAGAGATTAGTTTAGGTCGTTAGATGATCTACTAAGGCTAGTGGTGCCCAGAGAGGGAACAAGTTAGGCCAGAATCACTACACACTATAGTGTTTGTGATTTTGTTGATTTGAATCTATAAGGTGTTTGATGAAATGGCCGCATGAATTCAAGTTTTGAATTTTGAAAATATTTTTGGTGGGTGTGCTAGGCATGTGCTGGTGAGTCTGTAGATGCTTGGGTTTTGATAGTTGAGCTTGTTTGAGTGGTTTTTGAAAAAGTGGGGTCTTCCCATATGATATAGATTCAATTTTAAACTGTCATTTAAACTATGCATTTGAATGTTTCTAGATGATCACAAGGTGGGCCTTGATACTTTGTTATGAGTACTATCAAGGGGTGCAAAGAACCAAAAAAGTTTCTGTTAAGTTCTGAAAGTTAGAGTTAGCCAAAGTAGGCATGGGAGTTAATTTGGCCAAAGTGACCATTCCTTTATTTTGTTTGTTTTGATTTATTTGTCTTTGGGAAAAGTGTGGGGATTGTTTAGATGATGTTTATTTCACCTAATAATCCTTTTACAAGCAAAGAAACACACAAGCAAGGTAATTCAAAAGAATCCAAATTGGAATGCATACACACATGCATGCCTTCATATTTTTATTTAGAAATTTTTTTTGTTAATCATAAATTTTGATGATTGTAGTTTGATGATCCAAGTTTCATATTTTTGGGATGTTACATTTTTAAACCACAAGCTTTTAACTTAGAAATTGGGATGAGGAGATTCTTGATAGCTTCCATGTCTTGATGCTCAAATTGTCCATTACCGAGGACACGACTAAGTACTTAGTTTCTTCCTTCTGCGGAGGTGGTGCACTTTCCCCACAAGACTTGATTTTCACCAAGACAGGACCTTTCAGAAGCCTTTCCTTAGACCAAATGGACGCGTTCCAACCTATCACCCACTACCACTAACTGTCCAAATGGCTAAGTTATTGCAACCTATATGATCCAGGTAGAGCCCAGAATGCCATGTGGCTGCACTATAAGCTTCTTAATATGTGGCAACTCAAATCCCTTTGTTCCTGGGTGGCAATCCACAAGTGAGATACACAGGGTAGACCATTAGAAAATGGGACCTGGTAACCACTCAACCAAAATCAACCACGCAATTACCATTCCACCCAGGTGTTTCATTCACTTAGTTGTTTTATTAAGCAAAACATAAGTCCAAGACTTAGAAATATTTTCCATAGCATGTGTATATAAACCACCCTTGGTTGCTACTAGCTAGGCTAAGCATGGAATTGCAAGTATCTTAACTTAGAGAAAATTCTAACAATTCTATAACTACTAGGATTTCCCAAGCATAGCATATAGATACTTAGCAAGAATTATCATGCAAGTCCTATACAAAATATTTCTAATGCATAGTCAAAATATTGGGACAAAAGTATGAAGCACCACTTGCCTTTTTGGTAGAGATTATAAGTTCAATCCTTGATATTGCAATAGTCACACTCTTCAAATTCCACTACAATTCAATCAAGGCACAAATTCAATCTACCATTAAAGTAATTCATCACATAGAATAATAAAAACAAACCAATGCATGCTAGCATGCCAAAGATTGTTTTATTTGGAAAAGTGGTTTCTAATAGGTTATAAACATTTTAAAACACCTATTGGTCATTTATAAAAGTGGCAAAAACCATTTGATATCAAGTTAGTGAAAATGGCCATTTAAATCATTTTTGTTTTGTTAGAAATGATTTAATCAAAGTAATAATTCCTAGTGTTTGACAAATATATTTTTAAACACAAATGTTAGTGTTTTATGGTCAAGTGTTTAATATTAAGACCATTTGCAAAAGGTTTTACCTATAAACCATTTTCAAATCAAACAACATTTTATTTAATTAGAAATGCCTTTAAACAAAGTAATAATTTTCTAGAGTTCACCAAAATATATTTTTAAATCCTAAAACTTGGTGTTTAGGGTCAGGGAGTTTAAATCAAACCATTTTCAAAAGGTTTTACTCAAAAAGCATTTTTAAAACATAAACCACATTTTTATTTAACTAGAAATGCTTTTATTCAAAGATTTATTCCTTAGCCTCACAAAATATTTTTCTAAATAAAAAATTTGGTTTCTATGGTCAGTAGGTTAAACACAATCCATTTACAAAAGATTTTACCCTAAAAATATTTTTAGAATAAATTTTATACACAAAATATGCCTACACAAGTTTCTGCAAAAACAACTAATTTTCCAGAAGCAATTCATTAAACAAATGGCATGGTTAGGTAGGATTCTTTTTCCTGGTTCTAATGATATAAAGTTTGCAAAATTTGTACGTGTAAATTAAAAGTTATGAATTTTACAAAATCACATATCTAATAGGAATGTTTCTGTTTTTAAAACAAAGCCTGAGCTACGTGTCGTGTTTTCATTGGTCGGTACCGGTTCGCACGGATCAAGTGACACAGTGCATTGGATCTAGCTGAATCGCATGGCCCTGATCTATGCATACCCATTCGATTAGTTAATCTATCTAAGCCACCAGATGAAAGATCTAACGGTCCACAGACGATTGACCAAAGGTTGGCGGCGCAACGACGGTAGCTGGCGGCGGCGCGGTCAGACGAGGATGGTGCCGGCGATGCAGGGATCTAGAGGAGTAGGGTAGCTCACCGAGTTCGCAGGGTGTTTCTGATGCTCAACTTCGTCGTGGGGATGCCAGGGGCGCACGGTGTCGACCTGAATCGCTCGCCGGAGTCGTCTCTGTCGACGGGCTCGCTCTGGTGTCGTCGATGGCGAGGCTACAAGGCACGGGAAGACCAAATAGTGGTGGTGTTAGACGCGCGAGAGAGCTACGAAGGCGTGAGTGTCAAGGAGAGGGGAAGGCGTGGTCAGAGATTACCAGTATGGTTCACCGGAGTGGAGGCAGATGGTGACGGCTCTAGGTTGTCATACTAGCCGGGGATACGAGGCACGCGCGGTCGAGTGCGAGGCACTGGGAGGTTCGTAAGGGAGAGGGGAGCAGGCTCGAGTGGTCGAGAGGGCAAGGCGGTGGCTGGTGCTGCCAGAGTATCGTCAGACAGAGGGTGTTCGAGGTTAAAATTTGGGCATCCTAGGGGCTCCGATGGGGTGAGGTCTAGGGGAAAAGGGAGAGGAGACCTTGGCGATTAAGTAAGAAAAATCAGGGGGAGGAATTACTGGCGCATTGAAGCGAATTAACGCGAGCGAATTACGTCTGGCAACGGCAGCGGGGTGAGGGGGATTTGGTCGCGGGAGGTTGAAGACGACGCTGATGTGGCGTGGGGCCGGTGCTTCAGTGACTTGAGAGGGTAGGGTTTCAGGTGAGAAATCGATTCGCGAAGAGAGGGGGAATGGGCTGCGCTGTTGGGCCTGCTGGGCTGGGGTTAGCTGGGCTGGTCTCTTTCATTTTTTTCTGTTTTTTCTTTTTCTATTTTCATTTTTCTGTTTTGAATTTGTTCAATTTATTTCAAACTCTTTATTTGAATTCTAATTTTCACTAAACCTTTTTAGTAGGTTTTATTTATTTAATAGGGTGTTAAATAATTCACTTTTAATTATTTAAAGTATTTTAATATGATTATTAATCATTTAATTTGGGCAAATGTCTTTATTCCAATGAAATCAAATATGGTTTTAATTCCATAAATTTTATTTAGATGATTTCTTTGATTCCATTTAAGTTAATTAAATAACTTTTATTCCACTTGGATAAATTCCAATTATTATTTCCCATGATTTAATTAATCATTTCTATTAGGGATTTTGTCTTTAATCAAATGGAATAGAATTTGGTTAAGGCCATTTTATTTTATTTGAATATTCTTTATCCCTTTATTTTATTTGGATTTGGATTATCTTTATTCCATTTTCTTATGGATTAGGCCAAGTTTTACTTTGGCTTTTAAATACTCTTTATTTATTTCTTTCTTTCTTTGTCTTATAAAATCCACATCTTTTTTATTTATAGATCCAAAATTGGTGATTCCAATTTGTATAATTTTATTTGATATTGGCTTATCCTTTTAAATCTCTTTAGGATTATTTTTGCTCACAATTTGGTATAGATTTTTGATAGGAGCTTTATTTGCTTTGGAAATTATTTCCTTTCAACTTATTAAATTCATAAGTTTTTATCCATTGTTCCAAATTTAATAGAATCAATTTCTGTGTTTATATAATATTTCTATTTGTCATTTTTGATCATTTATAAATGCATGTTGCTAAATTTTTATATGGATCAAATCCATGGTCTTAGAGTATTCTTGGAAATGTTTTTCTCCCATTGGGGTTTTAGGGTTTTGGTTTAATTTCCAAGTGTTTAAATTTCAAGATGCATTTATGAAGAATGGATTTCACTTGATTTGAATTTAGTTGGATTCAATTTTATTCAAAGTTTGTTCAAGATGGGTTTTGATGTTTCCATTTACAATCAAAAAGTTTCTTTTCACCCTAAATTTCAACAATTATTTATTTTGTTTATTTATTTTTCACATTTCAAAATTTGGAAAATTTTGGGATGTGACAAACATCACCATTAATCCCAAGTAAATCCCTCACATACATCCATACTACACTTTTTGTCACTGGGGTTCCTATCCTACAGATTAGTCATTACCCATACTCCCTATACCTGGATCAATCCTCAGGGTCTTGGGTACCTGACAAGTCCTTAAATTGAGGCAAGAGAGGATACAATAATCATCATGCCATACAAACTAATACACGATCCCATCTATGATTCATATCATGCACAAACTACATGGCTAGGCTGAAGCCCTTAGCCCAAGGAGAATTACTCACACACAGAGGTGAGATCAACAATCATAAACATTGTATTGGAAATCATGAGATCGATAGTGATAGTATTACAATGTCGCTAATTGGAGATGAGATCTACTATTACAAGTGGTGGACTATGGCTATGGTGGTGGAGAAGGGTTTGTGAGATTGGATATAGATCTATTCCTCTGGCGGCTCTTCGGTGTTGTGTTTTTGTGTTCTCCTCCTCTTCCCCATCACGAGAGGTCTCTTTATATAGGGGTCCCTTCACGAAAGATATGTTGTTTGACCTAGTTGTGTCGGTGGAAACTATATGGCCAGAAAAATATTCCATTTATATAGTTGGTCGTTAAAGCCTCTGTTTCCTCATCATGACCCCTTGTTTCTTTGGGTTGTTGGAAATCTCATATCTTTGAATTTAATGTTGTGATTACCATCATCAAACGTCATTTCCTGCACAGGAAAAAATGGAAAGACGGGATTGCATAACCCTTTGATCATTAGGCATTAGTGGCAGGATTTAGAGAGATATTTCATCAAAAGTATGAATAATATATAGTTTAAATGTGGATGTGGATGGCTATATTTCATAGCCATCACCTCCCCCTCGCCTCGTATCCGCTCATTATGCGTTCCTAGCTGTTTGTCTTCCACCCCAGGTGAGCACCCTTCCCTGCATCCCCTTGCCTTGCCTCGCATCCACCCTTGTGACACCAGCAACAATCGCACATGTCGCAGTTGCCACGCACCGCATAGCAGCGGTGGAACTCCCGTGGGCAACCTCTGTTCTTCCGTGAATCCTGTCGTCCTTGTTCCACATCCGGTGAAGCCAACTCGTCTAGTTTTGATCTCGGTGGATCCGGCTATCTGGCGCATCAAACTACGCCCCTAGACGATGACTACAACTCTATAAATCATCTGGCAAATATGACCAAAAATCTCTGCCGTTCTATGTAAGATCCCTCCTTTATAAAGGAAAAAGGATCCCTGTGATTGCAATGCTAGTCCCTGGATCATTGCTAGCATCCACAGTTTAAGATGAAGTACACAGAAACAAAGGTCATTATTACAGTCATTCCAGAGACAAACATAGTCTTTACAACTCCAAGGCCACAGGCCTAGTACAAGAGTTTGAATAAGTAAATAAATAAAAGTCTTCATCTTCATGTGCCATAGGCAAACATGTTGAGTGTAGACTCATGACTCCTAATCCTCATCAGAGTAACCTGCAACATCACAAGTTACAGCCACAGTGGGTCAATACATTGGAATAGTATTGGCAAGTGATACCTTAGTATAATTTAGGTGGACTAGATACTATATGCAATTTGGCTAAGTGTAGCTTGGCTTGCTTTGCTCAAAATAGGTTTTGCCTATTAGTTGAAATCACTAAGTTTTTCTTTGTCAAAACTTTTCCCAAGGAACCACCAATAGACATTGAGGTCCTTCACCCTTGTTCACCCACAAGTTTTTATTTAGAAATTGGGATGAGGACATTCTTGATAGCTTCAATGTCTTGATGCTCAAGTTGTCCTTTTCCAGGGACATGGCTAAGTACTTAGATTTTTCCATCTGCAGAGGTTGTGCACTTCCCCACCAGACTTGATTTTCACCAAGACAGGACCTTTCAGAAGCCTTCCCTTATACCAAATGGACGCGCTCCAACCTATCATTCCCACTACCACCAACTATCCAAATGGCTAAGTTCTAGCAACCTATGTGGTCCAGGCAGAGCCCATATTGCCAAGTGGCTGCACTAGAAGCTTCACAACACTTGGCCTCTAAAATCTCTTTGTTCCTGGGTGGCTTTCCACAAGTGAGATACACAAGGTTCACCAGTCCCCTGGCCTTGTGTAACCACTCAACACAAACCATTCCTTCCATTCCACCCAGGTGTTTCATTTACTTAGTTGTTTTATTAGGCAAAACACAAGTCTAAAAGACTTAGAAATATTTTCATCATAGCATGTTTATTTCACAAACCCTTGGTTGCTACTCGCTAGGCTAAGCATGGCAGAGATAGCATCTTAACTTAGAAATTTTCTAGCACTTTTACAACTACTAGGTTTTCCCAACATGGCATATAGGAAAAATATAACATGCAAGTCTAACAAAATATTTCTAATGCTTAGTAGAAAACATAGGGATAAAAATATTCATGAAGCACCACTTGCCTTGGTAGTTTGGAGAGTAGCTACACTCCTCACAATCACAATCACTAGCACCAAAATCTACACAAAGAATCATAGCCACAAATCACATACAAAACATATACAAATAAAAATATATGAATGCATGCAATATGATGTGTAATGATTTTTTTAAAACTCAACAAAGCAAGTGTACAGTACTGGTCTATAAACAAGTTAAAAACTTGCCAAACAACATTTATTTAAACCTTAAAACAATTCTTAAACAATTCATATACCTAATTAGCCCTACACAAGTTTCTGCAAATAAAACTATTTTAACAAAAGCAAAACATTAAACACATTGCATAATTAGAAAGGGCTTGCTCTCCTGATTCCAACGATATAGAATTTGTCAAATTCTAATGTGGGGATCAAAAGTTATAGCCTAAACAAATTCAAACATCTAATAGATTCAAATTATGTTTTTAAATCCAAACAGCTGCCACGCGTCTTAATCTAATTGGACCGTACCGCTTCCCTAAGGATCACGCCTGTGAGCCGTTAGATCAACATAACCTGCACGGCCCAGATCTACTCGTAACGGTTCGTTAATTGAACTAATCTCGCACGCTCGATCCAGATCCAATGGCTCTGGATCAAACGACCAAAGCTGGGCAGCGCTGGCGGTGGCTACTGGCGGCGGCGAGCTCTGCCTACGGCGGCGCGGCGCTACAGGTGGCTAGGGGGCTCGTCGGAGATGCTTACCAGGATCGCGACGAAGCACTGATGCTCAACCTGGCGACGGCTTGGCAAGGGGCGCACGGACACGGTCGCTGGAGCTCGTCGGAGTTGCGGGCGGCGTCTGTTGCTTGCTGTCGAAGATGTTGCCGAGGCTCTGCGTCGTCCTAGCACAAGCCAGAGGGTTTAGGAGATGCGCAAGGGCCTGGCAAACAAGACAGTACCAAAGGGGAGGCAAGGGGCGGCCGCATCTTACCTTAATCGCACGTCGGAGTCGAGCGGCGGCTCAGGTGCTCGCGGGTGAGATCGAGGACGTCGCTCTGCGTCATCAGAAAGCAAACGGAGGGCATTAGCGGATGCGTAAGATCATGCTGGTCACAGTGGTTTGAACCAGAGGCAAAGGGGCGGTCTGTGCTTACCGAGATTCGTCGCTGGAGTGCGTCTGTCTGCGGCGGCGCAAAGGCAATTGAGGGCAGCCTGGGGGCGTAGAGGTGGCGCTAGGTGAGGGGAAATGGCCGCGGTGCAGAGGGGGTCTTATAGCCAGAGCGGGGGCGAGGATCACGCGGCATATCAATGGCAATTAAGCGCGCAGTAACAGCGGCGAGGTAACGGCGGAGCGAGCGTCGCAGGCGCGCGTGATTGACGACGAAGGCGACGTGGTTGCAGGGTCCACTCGTCAGCGAGTTAAAAAGCGAGGGGGTGGGGTCGTGCAGTCAGTGACCTGGGGGGTGTGTCTGCGGGTGAGCGAGAGAGAGGAGACCCCGGGTGGGCTTAGTGGGCTGGATTAGCAGTTGGGCCAGATAGGTAGCGCTGGCCCTTTTCTATTTCATTTCTCCTTTTCTTTTTCTGTTTTGATTTTCTGGAATGATTTTCAAATCCAAATCAAATGAGTTTGAATTCAAATCTTCTCTAGGTTTTTATACTTCAAACATTGCACTCAAATGTGTGTCAAACACTACTGTCCATTCCAAACACTTTGATCAAAAGAAAATAAAAATAAAACCAAGCCTTTATGATATATATATTCAATAGGCATAATATTGGTTTTATTTACTTATTTTGTTTTGAAACTTTGTTCAAACTTTGGATGGTGCCTAAGTTTGAATTTCAAACTTTACTGAATCAAAACAAGTATTCTTCTCATTGGAAGATAGCACTAAGGCTAGAGCAAACTTACATGAAATAATAAGCATAAATGCTTCTGTTTTGAAATGATTTGTTTGAAATGAAATTCATATGATCATGGATGCATGGATGATATGCATAAGTTTGAATCATGATTTTAGAGATGTTACAAATCTAACCCCCTTAAGGTGAATCTCGCCCTCAAGATTCGGATTGGCTAGCAAATAGGTGAGGGTGGTCTTTCCGAAGATCATCTTCTCTTTCCCATGTTGCTTCCTCTTCGGAATGATGGTTCCACTGCACTTTGCAAAACTTGATAGTCTTGGTTCGTGTGACTCTTTCTGCAGTCTCAAGAAAATCTTGATAGGCTTCTCCTCATAAGTGAGATCACTTTCCAATTGTACTTCCTCCAAAGGTATAGTATCCTTCAATGAAGTTTCTTCCATTTCTGGATGACATTTCTTAAGCTGACTCACATGAAACACGTTATAGACAGCTGACAAGGACTCTGGTAATTCAATTTCATAAGCAACTTCTCCTTTGCGACTCAGAATCTTGAATGGTCCAACATATCTCGGGGCCAACTTTCCTTTGACTCCGAACCTCTTCACTCCACGAAGTGGTGACACTCTAAGATATGCTCTATCACCCACTTCATAGGTGACTTCTCTACGCTTAGGATCTGTGTAGCTTTTCTGTTGGGACTGTGCTATCTTCAATTTGTCCTTAACCAACTTGACCTTCTCTTCGGCTTCTTTGATAAGTTCTGGTCCGAACAAACTTCTTTCTCCCACACCATTCCATATTAATGGGGTGGTACACTTTCTCCCATAGAGAAACTCAAATGGTGTCATCTCAATGCTGGCTTGATAGCTGTTGTTATAAGAAAATTCTGTGTAAGTCAGACTTTCATCCCAACTGGCTCCATAGTCTAGGGTACATGTCTTCAAGAATCTGATTAGTCCTTTCTATTTGTCCATCAGTCTGTGGATGAAAAGCAGTGCTGAATTCCAACCTCGTTCCCAATGATTTATGTAGCTGTCTCCAAAAATGGGAAGTGGATTGGGTTCCCCTATCAGACACAATACTCTTGGGCACTCCATGTAGACACACAATTCTACTCATATGGATTTTGGCCAACTTAGCACTCGTATAAGTTGTCTTCACGGGTATGAAATGAGCCACTTTGGTTAGGCGATCCACTACTACCCAAATAGAATCATATCCTGATCTGGTCCTTGGTAATCCGGTAATGAAATCCATACCAATCTTGTCCCACTTCCAATCAAGAATAGGTAGTGGTTGAAGCAAACCTGCTGGTTTCTGATGTTCCGCCTTCACTCTACTACACACATCACACAAAGCAATATGTTCAGCGATGTCCTTCTTGAGATTATTCCACCAAAATCTTTCCTTCATGTCCATGTACATTTTGGTGTTACCAGGATGAATGGAATACGGAGAGTTGTGTGCTTCTTGCAAAATCAGTTTCCGAAGCTCCGGATCTTGTGGAACACAGATACGTTTCCCATGCCATAAAGTACCCTGTTCATCTTCATGGAATCCTTTGGCTTTTCCCTTACCAATCTTTTCCTTAATCTCTTCAATTTCCTTATCAATCTTCTGGGCTTCTTTGATCTTGTCCAACAAAGTGGGTTGAACATCCAAAGACATGAGATGTCCTTCAGGCACAATCTCCAATCTGAGATCTCTAAATTGGGCACACAAATCATCTAGCAATTCTCCTTTGGTAAGGCCATTCACAAAAACCTTACGACTTAGAGCATCTGCTACAACATTCGCTTTACCGGGGTGGTATTGCAAACTTAAGTCATAGTCCTTGATGAGCTCTAGCCATCTTCTTTGTCTCATATTAATTTCCTTCTGGGTGAAGATATACTTCAAACTCTTGTGATCTGTGAACACCTCACATCGCTTTCCCAAAAGATAATGTCTCCATGTTTTGAGTGCATGGACAACAGAGGCTAACTCCAAATCATGAGTAGGATAGTTCACTTCATGACTTTTGAGTTGTCTCGAGGCATAAGCCACAACTTTTCCTTCTTGCATAAGTACTGCACCCAAACCATGATGAGATGCATCACAATATACATGGAAATCTTTTTCCAAGTCTAGCAAACACAAGACTGGTGCTGTCACAGGTCTCTTTTTCAATTCCTGAAAGCTGAGTTCACAACCTTCAGACCAAGCAAATGTCTTGTCTTTCTTTAGCAATTCTGTCATAGGCTTGACAACCTTGGAAAAATTCTCAATGAACCTTCTGTAGTAACCTGCTAAGCCAAGGAAACTACAAACTTATTTCACTGACTTAGGAGATTCCCATTCAGTTACAGCTGAAACTTTAGCAAGATCAACTGCTACACCATCTTTTGTCATAACATGTCCAAGAAATCCAACTTCATTCAACCAGAATTCACACTTGCTGAATTTGGCATACAGTTTATGCTCTCTAAGTTTCTCAAGTATCAAACGCAAATGTCCTTCATGTTCTTCGTTGCTCTTGGAGTAAATCAAAATGTCATCAATGAAAACGACAACAAACTTATCAAGAAATTCCATGAACACCTTGTTCATCATATTCATAAAGTATGCTGGAGCATTGGTAAAACCAAATGGCATCACGGTATACTCATACAATCCATACCTTGTGGTGAATGCTGTCTTAGGTATGTCTTGTTCTCTTATCTTGAGTTGGAAGTAGCCTGACCGGAGATCAATCTTTGAGAACACACAAGCTCCTTCTAGCTGATCAAACAAGTCATTGATTCTAGGCAAAGGGTATTTGTTCTTGATAGTCACCTCATTGAGTGAACGGTAATCTATGCATAACCTTTGACTTCTATATTTCTTCTCCACGAACAAAAATGGGGCTCCCCAAGATGAAGAACTTGGTTGAATAAATCCTTTCTGCAACTGCTCTCTAAGTTGTTTCTTGAGTTCTTTCAGTTCATCAACTGACATCTTGTATGGTCTCTTTGCTATTGGTCCTGATCCTGGTAGCAAATCAATAAGGAACTCCACATCTCTATATGGTGGCATTCTCGGCAATTCTTCCGGAAACACATCCGGATATTCACTCACAATTGGCACATAGTCCATGCTAACCCCTTAAGAGAATTTAGCTTACTCCCTTTTGGTTCAAAGTTAGACTTGAATTTAATCCATTTTCTTTCTGGGGTTGTGAGTGCAACAGTACGATTAGCACAATCTAGTACTCCTTCATACTTAGCCATCCAATCCATTCCCAATATTATGTCTGGTCCTTGGGAATCTAGGATTATCAGACTCACTGGAAACTTATGCTTTCCAAACTCTATTACTAGATCCCGGCATCCAAGACTTACTATCATATCTCCACCTGGAGAACTAACTTTTATTGGACACCCAATGTTTTCAGTTGGAAACCCATTTCTATCAACAAATGCTTTTGATATGAATGAATGCGATGCTCCAGTATCAAAAAGAACAAATGCTGGAATAGAATTGAGTCTGAACTTACCAGCAATAGCATCAGGCTCCTCATAGATTTCCTCCACATTGATGTGGTTAACTTGCCCTTTCTGAAAAGGGTTGGGCTTGTTGGGTCCTTCAACTTTCTTTTCTGGGCATTCATTTGTAGAATGCCCCATCTTCTTGCACTTTAAGCATTCAACCTGACTAATGTCCTTCTCGACAGGCTGGCTTCCACTGCCACTTCCATTTCCACTATGGTGGCTCTTATATCCACCCTTGTGGTTCTTGTACCTGTCATTGTCATGACTACGGTGATGCTTGTTGTCATGACGGTTGTGGTTGTGGTGCTTGTTGAATTTCCCATGCTTGTGGGATCCTGAGCTTCCACTTTCATCGTAATGGGAACGTTTGTGAGACGATCCCGAGATGTGCTTGTCCGAGTGCTTTCTCTTCCTGCTCTCAACTTGCTTCATTTTGTTCTGCAAGATAGCAGCCTTATCACAAAGAGACTGGTATGTGGGAACATATGCCACAACCAACTGCAGGTTCAGCTCATCGTTCAACCCTTCGAGGAACTTTTCTTTCCTCTTGGCATCAGTGTCAACTTCATCCGGTGCATAACGCGCCAGATTGTTGAACTCCTCAATATACTCAGCCACGCTGCGGTGGCACTGCTTCAGATTATGGAACTCCTTCTTTTTCAGACTCATCACTCTAGATGAGATATGAGCAGTACGAAAGCCATCCTCAAAGATAGCCCATGTCACATCTTCTATGGGAGTGGTGATCTAGAAGTTATCCCACCAAGTGGCGGCTGGTCCTTCCAGCAAATGTGCTGCAAATCTGACCTTTTCTACATCAGTACATCCCATAGTTACCAAGTCCTTGTTCACCGAGCGTAGCCAATCATTGGCCACCATGGGATCAGTTGTTCCTGAGAACTTTGTTGGCCTCAATCTCAAGAACCTGGTAAGCATGTCAAAACCCGGTGGGTTGTTGTTGTTGTTGTCATTGTTGTTATTGTTGTTGTTGTTGTTTTGGTTCTGGATGAACGTCGTCATCATTTGCATCAGCTGAGTCTGAGCTGTCATCGTTTGTTGCATTTCTGGAGTGATGTTGTTGTTGTTGGGGTTGGGGTTGGCACAACGGGGAGGCATCTGTGGTTTGTTAAATAGAGATAAGAATGAGATACCCATAGATGATTTCATGCACAATACATCACATAAACAATCACAAAGCATGCAACATAAATATAAAGGTTCAACAACAGTATAACAAGTTCGCAAAGTAAAACACACACAAATAACAAGCCATCCACATGTTGGATGGTCAAATAACAAGTTCCCAACAACAAGTATGATAATAAATGATAAATGAGTTGTCAAATCTACTCCTCGGCATCAACCTCCTCCTCGACAAAGGTAAGACCTGCGTTCTCCATCGCGGTCTTGTATTCCTCGACGCTGGTGGTCAAGGTCTCTATCTTGGCTTTGAGAGCCCTCTTCTAGGAACGAAGCCTCTCAATCACCGTCTGCTGATGCTCGAGCTCGAAGTCCTTGGCCTGCAGTTCTTTAGTCATGTCCTGGATCTTCTTGTTCCTGTCCTGGACTCGCTTCTCCTGACTCTTGAACTTTCTGTCCTGGCTCTCGAACTTTGCCTCCATTTCCTTGACTATCTCATCTTGCTCCGCGAAGAGCTTGTCCTTCTCGCGAAGCTGCACCTGGAGTTCGTCATTGCTGAGCATGACGTTGGTCCTATCAGAGTCCACGTGCCTAATGAGAGCCTCTAGGTCCTGGAGGTATAGGCGAATCGGATCGGCTGTATCCCTCGCAGTGTCCTCGAAGTCGATGGACTCTCCATCCTCATCACGTCTACCGAAGACGTGGAAGTGAGTACCTCTAACCTGTCGGGAGTGTCTCCCCAGCAGACGTTCTATCAGATCCTGCATGACTACCTCAAGGCCTCTCTCCTTGTCGTCGTGCATGAGCTTGAAGATGATAGCCTCCGTGGTAGGCTCAGTCTGGCGTCCGGGCTGGTTGACCTTGAAACCCCAAAGGTCTTTCCTCTCAAACTTGGTGAGGGGAAGCACCATGATGGTAGGAAGAGGGAGATTGCGCAAAGTAGTAAGCTCAACAATACGAGGACCAAAGCGAGTTCCCTGGAACTCCTCAACAGTGCTGATGGTAACAATAGGCATCTATTTATAAGATACAAAAAGTTAGAACAACACAATTCAAGATAAAACACAAGGCAAAACATCACATACATATCCTTGGAAATCAAAATACACAAGTCATGGCATACAAGAACCCATTACAACAACCAAGGTTCAACTTATTTTAAAGCAACATTTGGAAAATAAGGTGATAAGTGGTGGTCCAACTAACGAAGTACGTTTAGAATCCTATCTCACTGGATCTGTTGGCTAACATAATGTTTCTAGAAGCAATCAGTATATCTTGCTCACATGACTCCATCACTAAGTCTATAATGTCTCCTCTTAAGGTTTGCTTGGTAGCCTCCAATTCTTGGGTATGTTTATTCTCTTCTTTCAGGCTATTTTGGATGTTGAACATTCTGCACTTGACTCTTTCACCAAGTTCTTTGATGGTCTTCCAAGCTGCATCCCTTGCTGAGTCAAAGAATTTAGGGTGCATCACTGAATTGGTGAACATGCAGAATCCTGAGTCCTTGTGGTTGTCTTCCTTGTTTTTATACAAGTGAAGTTGCACCCACCAGTACTCAACTCCTTCATCCATCACAGGAAAACCTTTGTACATAGCTGCACCATGTATTTCCATTGCAACCATGAGGTCCTTGAGAGCCTTGGGGAATTCTGTCTCACACTCCAAAGTCATTATCATGAGTGGTCCTTTCCTCACGGCTTCATTGATGGAGTTCATCTACAATTAGAGATGAGAAAGAAAATTAGAAAAGTTTACGAGAAGAATAGACAAGTGTAGAAGTTGTTGAAAAATTTTCCTTAGTGGTTTCCAATCCTAGGGTCATAATCCTACAGGCAACACAGTGCTCTGATACCATCTGTAAGATCCCTCCTTTATAAAGGAAAAAGGATCCCTGTGATTGCAATGCTAGTCCCTGGATCATTGCTAGCATCCACAATTTAAGATGAAGTACACAGAAACAAAGGTCATTATTACAGTCATTCTAGAGACAAACATACTCTTTACAACTCCAAGGCCACAGGCCTAGTACAAGAGTTTGAATAAGTAAATAAATAAAAGTCTTCATCTTCATGTGCCACAGGCAAACATGTTGAGTGTAGACTCATGACTCCTAATCCTCATCATAGTAGCCTGCAACATCACAAGTTACAGCCACAGTGGGTCAATACATTGGAATAGTATTGGCAAGTGATACCTTAGTATAATTTAGGTGGACTAGATACTATATGCAATTTGGCTAAGTGTAGCTTGGCTTGCTTTTCTCAAAATAGGTTTTGCCTATTAGTTGAAATCACTAAGTTTTTCTTTGTCAAAAAATTTCCCAAGGAACCACCAATAGACATTGAGGTCCTTCACCCTTGTTCACCCACAAGTTTTTATTTAGAAATTGGGATGAGGACATTCTTGATAGCTTCCATGTCTTGATGCTCAAGTTGTCCTTTTCCAGGGACATGGCTAAGTACTTAGATTTTTCCATCTGCAGAGGTTGTGCACTTTCCCCACCAGACTTGATTTTCACCAAGATAGGACCTTTCAGAAGCCTTCCCTTATACCAAATGGACGCGCTCCAACCTATCATTCCCACTACCACCAACTGTCCAAATGGCTAAGTTCTAGCAACCTATGTGGTCCAGGCAGAGCCCATATTGCCAAGTGGCTGCACTAGAAGCTTCTCAACACTTGGCCTCTAAAATCTCTTTGTTCCTGGGTGGCTTTCCACAAGTGAGATACACAAGGTTCACCAGTCCCCTGGCCTTGTGTAACCACTCAACACAAACCATTCCTTCCATTCCACCCAGGTGTTTCATTTACTTAGTTGTTTTATTAGGCAAAACACAAGTCCAAAATACTTAGAAATATTTTCATCATAGCATGTTTATTTCACCAACCCTTGGTTGCTACTAGCTAGGCTAAGCATGGCATAGATAGCATCTTAACTTAGAAATTTTCTAGCACTTTTACAACTACTAGGTTTTCCCAACATGGCATATAGGCAAAATATAACATGCAAGTCTAACAAAATATTTCTAATGCTTAGTAGAAAACATAGGGATAAAAATATTCATGAAGCACCACTTGCCTTGGTAGTTTGGAGAGTAGCTACACTCCTCACAATCACAATCACTAGCACCAAAATCTACACAAAGAATCATAGCCACAAATCACATACAAAACATATTCAAACAAAAATATATGAATGCATGCAATATGATGTGTAATGATTTTTTTAAAACTCAACAAAGCAAGTGTATAGTACTGGTCTATAAACAAGTTAAAAACTTGCCAAACAACATTTATTTAAACCTTAAAACAATTCTTAAACAATTCATATACTCTAATTAGCCCTACACAAGTTTCTGCAAATAAAACTATTTTAATAGAAGCAAAACATTAAACACATTGCATAATTAGAAAGGGCTTGCTCTCCTGATTCCAACGATATAAAATTTGTCAAATTCTAACGTGGGGATCAAAAGTTATAGCCTAAACAAATTCAAACATCTAATAGATTCAAATTCTGTTTTTAAATCCAAACAGCTGCCACGCGTCTTAATCTAATTGGCCCGTACCTCTTCGCTAAGGATCGTGCCTGTGAGCCGTTAGATCAACATAACCTGCACGTCCCAGATCTACTCGTAACGGTTCGTTAAGTGAACTAATCTCGCACGCTCGATCCAGATCCAATGGCTCTGGATCAAACGACCAAAGCTGGGCGGCGCTGGCGGTGGCTACTGGCGGCGGCAAGCTCTGCCTATGGCGGCGCGGCGCTACCGGTGGGTAGGGGGTCATCGGAGATGCTTACCAGGATCACGACGAAGCACTGATGCTCAACCTGGCGACGGCTTGGCAAGGGGCACACGGAAACGGTCGCTGGAGCTCGTCGGAGTTGCGGGCGGCGTCTGTTTCTTGCTGTCGAAGACGTTGCC
The DNA here is from genome assembly GCA_916181665.1 of Avena sativa. NCBI lineage: Eukaryota > Viridiplantae > Streptophyta > Magnoliopsida > Poales > Poaceae > Avena > Avena sativa. The sequence continues at coordinate 266,713,812 of OV702294.1, read as the reverse complement.
GAGGCTCTGCGTCGTCCTAGCACAAGCTAGAGGGTTTAGGAGATGCGCAAGGGCCTGGCGAACAAGACAGTACCAAAGGGGAGGCAAGGGGCGGTCGCATCTTACCTTAATCGCACGTCGGAGTCGAGCGGCGGCTCAGGTGCTCGCGGGTGAGATCGAGGACGTCGCTCTGTGTCATCAGAAAGCAAACGGAGGGCATTAGCGGATGCGTAAGATCATGCTGGTCACAGTGGTTTGAACCAGAGCCAAAGGGGCGGTCCGTTCTTACCGAGATTCGTCGCTGGAGTGCGTCTGTCTGCGGCGGCGCAAAGGCAATTGAGGGTAGCCTGGGGGCGTACAGGTGACGCTAGGTGAGGGGAAATGGCCGCGGTGCAGAGGGGGTCTTATAGCCAGAGCGGGGGCGAGGATCGCGCGGCGTATCAATGGCAATTAAGCGCGCAGTAACAGCGGCGAGGTAACGGCGGAGCGAGCGTCGCAGGCGCGCGTGATTGACGACGAACGCGACATGGTCGCAGGGTCCACTCGTCAGCGAGTTAAACAGCGAGGGGGTCGGGTCGTGCAGTCAGTGACCTGGGGGGTGTGTCTGCGGGTGAGCGAGAGAGGGAGACCCCGGGTGGCCTTAGTGGGCTGGATTAGTAGTTGGGCCAGATAGGTAGCGCTGGCCCTTTTCTATTTCTTTTCTCCTTTTCTTTTTCTGTTTTGATTTTCTAGAATGATTTTCAAATCCAAATCAAATGAGTCTGAATTCAAATCTTCTCTAGGTTTTTATACTGCAAACCTTGCACTCAAATGTGTGTCAAACACTACTGTCCATTCCAAACACTTTGATCAAAAGAAAATAAAAATAAAACCAAGCCTTTATGATATATATATTCAATAGGCATAATATTGGTTTTATTTACTTATTTTGTTTTGAAACTTTGTTCAAACTTTGGATGGTGCCTAAGTTTGAATTTCAAACTTTACTGAATCAAAACAAGTATTCTTCTCATTGGAAGATAGCACTAAGGCTAGAGCAAACTTACATGAAATAATAAGCATAAATGCTTTTGATTTGAAATGATTTGTTTTAAATGAAATTCATATGATCATGGATGCATGGATGATATGCATAAGTTTGAACCATGATTTTAGGGATGTTACATTCTATTCGTTTCTAGAAGTCTGAAACTGATAATTTTCCTCCTGTTCGTAGATGGATTCTAGGCACTATAGTCTACCTTTGAGGAAACGTCCTGAACCAAACTTATAGCCCTCACAATCTTCTCTAACTTTGGTTTTTACGGCGACGTGATATTCTATAGTGGTCTTGCCATATTCATCCAAAGAACATCTCAGCTGGCTCTTTTTGCAAATCGATTTCAGTTTCATCAACTAACTCAACCCCGCGGAAGGTTTTGTAAAACAACTTGCGTTTTTCAAACCCCCAACCCGCAGTCTGTGCTCAGCCACGTCTCGACCCAACACCGGCCGCGCGCAAGCTGGGCCCATTGCCTCTCATACCCCACCACTATGTGAGCGTGGGTAGGTTTCCCCGAGTAAGAAAAGGTTCCAACGAATTTCCTAATTCAAATAAAATTCAGAAAAATGAATATAATTCAAATAATTCATCACTTTCAAATGGATTTGAATTTGAATATAAACTTTGTTATGATTGATATGATTAAACATTGTATTTATTATGGCCCTTGTGTGTTTTGTTTTTATCCGAATAGATGCCAAGCAAGGGAACTATCAGGAGATTCAGGAGTATTACCCAGATCCCACTTACTCTTCGGCTGAGATACCAGGCAAGAAATTCCCCATGATTGCACTACATATAGTACCTATTGCATCTATCTTATTCTTGCATCATCAGTCGCGATCCGAATTAAAATTGCAATCCAAAGTACTGCATAGCCTTTACTTTTAAACCCCACCGAAGCTTGTACTCTCAATCTTATGAGCCATTACTACAGGATTTGTTTGAGCTATGCGAGTCATAGAACTGCATATGTAGGGTGTGTGAGAGTATTTGAATAACGAGGTACCTAAAGAACTGAATTGTATAGTAATGGGTTAACTAAAGAAAGAGGCACCGGTGGGCAATAGCTATTATTTGCTTTTTACCTGCTCACTTGTGTCCCGTAGTACTCGAGTACTTGATTGTTGTTCCTTGACTATCGCACTATCCGCATGTGGGACCATGAATCCCCTTAGTCCGAGCTTGATTCACATCTTCTTGGGGCCACAATTAGTTTGGGGCTTTATTACTATACAGTACTTATGCCATGATACTGCTTTATTTACTACCGTTGATCGAGGAACATTTACTACTGTACTATTTTGGAATGTGCTATGTTTACATGGTATCGACAAGCCCAATCACACTTTTGGATTCCTAGTCGTTTATAGCCGTCGACATAACCCTTGGGTTTGTCTCAAAGCCCGACCGACTTTGTTGCAGGTAGCTTAGTGGAGTGGTCCCCTGAAATCATTTTTGAATCTTGCGAATTCTTTGTCGTGATGCCTCGTTTATTTTTATTATGTTCTTCCCGGGGTTGATCGTGCTTGCATTACTATTTGTGCACCCCTAGGGGGTAAATATTTTTTAAAGTCGTGTCAATGGCTATGGACTACTTGGAGCACCATTTCTCGATTATAGACAATTATAACTAAAGCACCATCTTTAACTTGACTAAACATGACTAGTAAATAGTGCAATATTCACGAAATGATTAATAAAACTGCCAACGGATGGGATTTTCTTCCGCCTTCTTGTTTTGTAAACGGGAAGGCGGGAGAGCGATGTTTATTTATGTTGTTATATCTATTGAGTAATTAAATTTGGTTTAATTAATTAATGTTCGTCTATCTTTGGTTTGGCGGATGTTGTAGCGTGTCTTTATAGAACTGTTAGGCTTTATTTTCGCTGCAATTGCGTCACCCTCAGGTTATTCCCTTTAGATGTATAAAAACTTGCTGATCCCCTTAGGGTGTTACACAATAAATATTGTTCAGATGGACAGGTATACCCATAGGAAGGTTACTGGGCCGAGGAGACTGATGATGGTGGCAACAACCCTTATGCGTAGAGATTCTGGGATGGAGATCTTTGAGATCCGTGGGCGGGAATGTGCTTATTTACGGGAATCTTATGCCAGTTTACTTCTTCATCTATACTCGGATCTTGTCTTTTGATTCCTCTTGATACTATGTTGATTGATGTATGTGGATGTATCCTAAAGTATTATCTCTATCTAGGATATTTGAATCTTGTTGTATGGCGTTGCAATATTTCTATTTCTTTTAGATGGTCTGGCTCTGATGTACTCTTGTATGTTGTTGACATACACACTCACTTGTGTATGTTAGACTCGCAGTCCAGCCGGATACGTCTCTCGCACATGAATCTATAACCATGGGAAGTGGATAGGGTGGTTGGCCAGTACTGTGCCCTACTCCGCTAGATAGGCCTACACGTGGATGGACTTTGGCCTCCATTTGTATCACACCTTATCCAATTTTGGTTTATACCGGCTGTGTTCAGAGCGTAGGGTCCAGGGGATTACAATACCGTAGCTATGATACGGCGTAAACGTATCTATAATTTTTGATGCTCCATGATTGTTTTATATCATTTGTCTTATGCTTTGTCTACACTTTGAGGTATTTTTATACATTTTCTAGAACTAACCAATTGACAAGATGACATAGTGCCAGTTGCCTATTTACTACTATTTTTGGTTTCAGAAAAGCTAAAAATTGAATATTCTCGGAATTGGATGGGACAAAAGGCAAAGTTACTATTTTCCCTATAGCAATACGGAAACGCGAAGCAGAGACGGAGTAGGGCACCAGGGTGGGCACACCCTAGGGTGGCATGGTCCCACCCTGGCCGCGCCACCAGGGGGTGTGGCCCCCTGGCCGCCTCCTTGCCTCGCCTCTTCGCCAATATAAAGCCCCCGTTGAGAAAACCCTAAGACATCCAGCATACATCCATGAAAAGTTCTGCAGCGCTGCCGCCACCAAAGAGGAGATTCTGGGGACAGAAGTCTCTGTTCCAGCACCCTGCCGAGATGGAGAAGTGCCCTCGGAGCCATCTCCATCAATCTCCACCACCATCCCCATCGCCGTTGCTGACTCCCATGATGAGGAGGGACTGATTCTTCCTCAAGGCTAAGGGATCTATCGGTAGCTATGTGTTCATCTCTTTCATTTCTAGAACTAACCTATTGAAAAGATGCCATAGTGCCAGTTTCCTATTTAGTACTTTTTTTGGTTTCAGAAAAGCTAAAAAATGAATATTCTCGGATTGGATGGGACAAAAGGCAAAGTTACTATTTTCCCTAAAGCAATACGGAAACGCGAAGCAGAGACGAAGTAGGACACCAGGGTGGGCACACCCTAGGGTGGCACGGTCCCACCCTGGCCGCGCCACCAGGGGGTGTGGCCCCCTGGCTGCCTCCTCGCCTCGCCTCTTCGCCTATATAAAGCCCCCGTTGAGAAAACCCTAAAACATCCAGCATACATCCATGAAAAGTTCTGCAGCGCTGCCGCCACCAAAGAGGATATTCGGGGGACAGAAGTCTCTGTTCCAGCACCCTGCCGAGATGGAGAAGTGCCCCCGGAGCCATCTCCATCAATCTCCACCACCATCCCCATTGCCGTTGCTGATTCCCATGATGAGGAGGGACTGGTTCTTCCTCAAGGCTAAGGGATCTATCGATAGCTATGTGTTCATCTCTCTCTATGCATGATCTTATTGGGATCATGAGCTTTGTAATCAAGTATATCTACCTTGCTACTCAAGTGCTTTAATAGATCTACGGCTCTCCCCACGTGTGTGAAAGTGATAGCTTTGGAAGATAGCTATTCTATTGCTTACGATGATACCAAACCTCCAATATATGATGATTACAATGATGAATATGATATTTTCAGTCCACCTACTATTGAGGAGAAAGTTAATTTTGATTATAATCTGCCTCCTATATTTGATGATTATGGTGATGAGGATAATAGTGATAGCTATGTTATTGAATTTGCTCCCACTATAATTAATAAGAATGAATATGCTTATGTGGAGAGTAATTATCATTTTATGCATGTGGCTCATGATAAGAATGTTTTATCTGATAGTTATATTGTTAATTTTATTCATGTTGCTACTGAAAGTTATTATGAGAGAGGGAAACATGATTTTACGTACCTCAACAATATTAATTTTTCCCTCTTTATGTTGAAAATCTTGAAGTTGCACCTGTCTTGCTTTCGTATGCTTGTTGCTTTGTGCTTGTAACATCCCAAAAATTCATGAATTGTAAAAGCATGCATTGCATTCATATCATCTAAGCATCTAGAGTTTGCACAAAACATTTCAAAGTTTGAAACTAAATAAAACCATATTTATGCCCATTTTATTATATACATATGAGGCATGGCTTTCTTTTTATTTTCAAAGGACCAAAGTGATTTTGAATGGACAAGTGTGTTTGACACACTTTTGAATGCTATGATCATAGTACAAAAATTTGGAGGTGATTTGAATTCAAACAGATTTGGAAAAGGGTTTGAAAACCATTCCTGAAATTTAGAACAGAAAAAGAAAAGGTTAAAGAAAAAATAAAACAATGCGCTGCCTTTTTAGCCCAGTGCCAGAACCGGCCCAACAGCCCACTAGGGCCATCCCCCTCCGCCCCATCTGTCACCCGCGTGAGCCCTACCTCACAGCCACTCACACTGGGTCCTGTGCCACATCAGCATCGTCTCCCCCAAACCCCGCGCGCAGACGTCGTCGCCACCCGTTTCCTCCCTCATCCACTGCCGCGATGAAATCACTTCAATTGGCATTGATTCACAGCATGATGGCCACCCCTGCTCCAGCTACTTATTCACCACCTCACCACGACCATTTCCCCACACTCGCCACCCCCTAATCACTGCTAGGCTGCTCGCAATGGAACTCGCACCACCGTTGCCCGACGCACTAGCTATTCCGTTGAGCCACGAGCGCCCCCTGTTCCTTGTTCATACGATGTTGTTCTCCTGATCCTTGTGCTCCTTCTGACACCACAAGTTCACCCTGTACTATCCCAAGTCATCGGCTTCGTCAACGACCGCGAACGCCCGAAGCTTCGTCCAACTCTGACGAGGAATTCTGGTAAGAGTCGAGCGCCCCTTGGCCCTGATCCAAACCAACTTGAGCACCGTGTCCTTGTGCATGTGCTGATGCCTTTTGTTTGTGCTACGGTGACCTAGGTCGTCGCCTCCATCATCGTTTGCAAGATCCCGACGTTGTCCGCAACTCCGACGAGCTCCCACGGCCGCAGCAGCTCGCCCCTGTCCAACCCAAGGTCACGTTGAGCATCCTCGCATCCGTGCGATGCTGGTAATCCACTGCACCACCCCTATCCCCCTCTGGAATTGCCGGAGCATCACCGGCAGTAGCGCTGCCGCCGCTAGTAGACATTTGCGCCGCCCCTCTTTGGTCGCTTGGTCGAGCACCGTCAGATCTAGATCCTAAGGCTTAGATTAGATCGCAAGGCCGAAGCGGTATCGCCAGATCTGGACCACAGGATCACACTTATATCCAATGGCCCACGCGCTTGATCCGCGCGAAGCGGTACGGGCCAATCATACATGGCCACGTGTCTATGTTTTTGTTTTAAAATCTATTTCTGTATCTATTAGTTGTTTAAACTTGTAAAATTCATATCTTTAGTTCTGTTTGGCCAAAATTTTCAAATAATATATCAATAGATTTAGAAAATTAAGCCCTACATTACTATGGGCTTCTGGAAAAATAGGATTATTTGCAGAACCAATTATAGGCTTAGTTTGACTATATAAAATGTTTGTAAAATTGTTTTGAGGCAAATTTGAGTTTTTTTAGACTGTAGATAGATTACTTTGTATTCAGTACTCTTGTCTTGACTTATTTAGTATAGAAAAATCATTTCATTGCATTTTCATGCATTCATGTATATTTTTGTTTGATTATTTGAATGTGAATTTGGTGCTATGATTTTATGTGTAGATTTTGGTGCTAGTGGTGATTGAGGATTGTTGCTACTCCCCCAACTACAAAGGCAAGTGGTTCTTCATGTATTTTGTCCTATTATTTTGAATATGCACTAGTGATATTTTGAGTAGGGCTTGCATGGTTTTTTTTCTAAGTATATATGTTATGCTATGCCTTGGGAAATCCTAGTAGTTGTAGTCTTGGTAGAATATTCTCTAAGTTAAGAAACTTGTTATGTTATCATGCTTAGCCTATCTAGTAGCAAACAAGGGTAGATTATTCATGCTATGAATAACCTAGGTGGAATGCTATGTTGTAGTCTTGGTAGAATATTCTCTAAGTTGTAGTCAATGACTTGTGTTTTTGATTAATAAAACAACTAAGTGAATGAATCACATAGGTGGAATGCTATGTTGGTTTATGTTGAGTGGTTACACAAGGCCCATGTCTATGGTTTACCTTGTGTATCACACTTGTGGAAAGCCACCCAGGAACAAAGGGATTTGAGATGTTTAGTGTTGAGAAGCTTCTAGTGCAACCACATGGCATATGGGCTCTGCCTTGACCACATAGGTTGCAAGAACTTAGACAGATGGACATTTGGTGGTAGGTTGATAGGTTGGAACGCGTCCATGGTGGTCTAAGGGAATGCTTATAAAAGGTCTCGTCTCGATGCATGTCGAGTCTTGTGGGGGAAAGTGCACCACCTCTCGAGAGGGTAAAACCTAAGTACTTAGCCGTGTCCCCCGCAACGGACAATTTGAGCATCAAAGACATTGAAGCTATCAAGGATCTCACCATCCCAATTTCTAAGTTAAAATTTTTTGGTTGAACAAGGGTAAAGGTTCACCAATGTCTATTGATGGTTCCTTGGGTGTTTTTGACAAACAAAAACTTAGAGTTTTACAACTGATAAGGAAAACCTATTTTTGAGCAAAGCAATCCTAAGCTACACTTAGCAAAATTATAGATGTTGGAAACTACTTTTCTACTATGGTATCACTTTCCAATATAATTCCAAATGTATTGACCCACTGTGGCTGTAACTTATGATGTTGCGGGTTACTTGATGGAGATTAGGGTTGTGAGTCTACACTTAACATGCTTTCATGTGGAACACGAAGATCAATACTTATAGTTATTTACTTTATGTTATGAACTCTTGTGCTAGACTTTGGATATTGAGTTGTAAAGACTATGTTATCTCTGGAATGACGATGTAATAATGACCTTTGTATTTGTGTACTTCATCTTAAATTGTGGATGCTAGCATTTGATCCAGGGACTAGCATTGCAATCACAGGGACCTTTACCTTTAAAAGGTGGGATCTTATTGAGCTTTCATGACTTGTTTCTTTACAAGATTCCTATGCATAGGAAGTGGGTTAGACATAAATGTGTTTTGAATTTGCTTCTTGATGCTCTCTTTTACTTCAATTCATATTTCTTATGTGAGCATCTTCTCAAACTATCAAGCCTAACTTAAAGGCATTAAAGAAAAGTACTTCTTAGGAGATAACCCAATAGTTTTCTTGAGTTTTGGAAGTTATTACTTTTGTAATAACCTCTCCTTATCCTTTTTGTTTGATTTGTGCCAAGAATAACCTCTAATGAGAGAGAAGTAAGATTTGGGGAAGTTGTTGTCCCGAAACAGATTTTTATGCTTCACTGTAAAAATTCGTGAAAAATATATGTATGTCCGATTGAGGTGTAATTTCATGAATAAGTCCCCCAGGTTGTTTTATAACTTTTGTTAGTTCAACACTTTCTGATTTGAGCAACAGAAGGACTTCGAAAAAAATCGGTTTCTACCTGCTGGTCTTTTTTGACAGATTTCTGCCATTATTTGCATTTGCCTCGTTATCGATTTCTTTTTGGGTTCTCTTTGGTAAATTGAGATTTTTGAGGGAATTTCTATAGTAGCTTGTGTTTTTAATGAAAGTTTTTCTGTTTTAAAACTAAACCCAAAGTTTTATTATCTTTTGAATGCACTAATGTTGCTAATGAAGAATGTGTGAAGTTTTGTATGAAGGAAAATTTTCTGGTGTAAGGGAAGAATGATGTAATGAGATGAAGAATGGAAAAAATCTCAATCTTGGGGATGCCACCCCGTGTCACCCCAAGAAATATTCAAGAGGTACAAGCATCAAAGCTTTGGGATGCCCAAGGATCCCCTTCTTCATTAATAAAAATCTCAGGTCTTTCTAGACACTTTATTTTTATTGCTTCATGCACTATTGTGTTGTTCTTAGAGCGTCTTTGTTTTTGTTTTTAGTTTTCCTTTGATTTGTTTGCTGCAATAAGTTGGTTGGATCCCAGCACACTTATTTTGGAGAGAGACACACTCCGTTTTCATTGCGTAGAACACTCTAGTTTTCATTCTTATTGTCTTGTGATTGTTCTCTTTTGCTAGCACTGTGCTTATCCTTAGTTTTCTTGTGCTTGCATCTTAGAAATTTTTAGTTCTTCTTTGTGGATTTGTGAGACATTCTCACTAATCTTTATTGATTATTATCTTTGTGAGTTGTTTCAAAAAAGTCGATTGGTGTTGGAAAAAGAGTAGGAAGCTTCATGCTTAGGTGGTACAAAAAGGAGCTTACTTTGACTGTGGCTTAGACTTTATCATATCATGCTAGATGTTTCTTTGACCATATGATTAGTTATTATTGATGTATCATGACTTGTTCCAAACAATTGAGATTTCTTAATGTGCCTTGAAAGAATCATGCGTTGTTTTAGCATACAAAAGCATAGTATTGTGGTATTATCCTTTGATGCTTTGTTTGGGTTGACTTGGCACATGCTCACACCATGTTATGACTATGAACTAGTCACCTTTGCCTCTTTTATCATTTAGTTTTTAACTTGTGATACCACTTTATGCTTTGATTGATAATGTTTTGTCGCTCTGCATGATTATGGACATTATTGCTCTCTTAGTTGGTCGCTCCCAGTCTTTTGCTAGCCTCCACTTGTACTGAGTAAGCTTTACTCGTGCATCCAACTCCCAAGAAACCAAGTTATTCCAAAGAGTCCACTATAAATTCCTATGCATGGTGTGTTACACCATTCCAAGTATATTCTTGTTTTGTCTATCTTCCGAATTAAACATGTTATGTGAAAGTTAGTGATTAAAGCTCTCACAAACTTGATGGCACACTTTATTTTTCTTGCCCCTAGTAAACTTGAACCATTGTGTCATCTATCTTGTATATGCTTGCACTTATACGTTGGGAATTAGCAGAACCGTGCTATCACGGGGAACGCTTTCAACACCAGTAAATATCTACCCAGTTGATATCATGCTCTTTTGTTTATGGATGTCGTTGGTGTGAAATAAAAGGGGAGCTTGTAAGTCCATGGAGTTATTTATGTGTGTTAGAGAAACTCCTGGGCCGCTAGCCTAAGACATTCCTAATCATGGTGGAAACTGGCAGCATCACCATAGTGATCAATCTATGAAGCATTCTTCTTATAAAAAAAGAGATTGAGAAAAAGAAAAAATAGGGATATAGAAAAGAGGAAAGAGAGAAAAAGCACCATCTTCCCATGGTAAATAAGAATATTGCTGAGATGCTCATTGTCTTCTTGCCTTGTCATTTTGATATGGGATATCTCCTGTATCATGGGGCAAGGGGTACCACGCGATTCTCTATGATACACATGTACTTACTATGACAATAACTTACCTGTAACTAAAGTTGAGTAGCATGAGAAGCAGCCCTCGTACTCAAGGGACATGAGATTTCCAACTTATACTTTGTCAAGCATATACTCCATACTTTGTTCACTTTAACCTTGATCACTTCAAGATGCTTATGATAGGGGCAATGAAAGCTGAAAGCTAACAAGTACCATAATTTTTGAAATCTCTTTATGAAACTTGAAATCCCTGCTTCCCTTTGAAGGGCCTTTCTTCACCTTTTATATTGAGTCTCCACCTTTTATCCTTAGGCACCAATTAATAGAGCATAGTTGTCATTCTTAGTTCAATGTGCATTGTCCCAAAACTTATTGATTTATTCATAATGTTGATATTGCTTTTCTTGAACTATTTGTATCTAGTCACCCTTATGAACTTTGAAGGTGTCCTATGCATTTATGTTTTTCTACTCCATGAGGGACAAGCTGAATACCACTATGCTATGTTTTCTATATGTGAAACAAACAAACGTCTTTCAACGCATTGTTATTCATGATCTTTGTTTGTATCTTTTCATGTTGCAACTTAGTTACTTTGTCTTATTGTTAGAACTTCATCTTTCATGCTCATGTTTAGAGTACTTTGATCCCAGCTTTCAATGCTTTCAAATGGTTTGATAAAGATTGTGATGGTGCATGTCACCTCAAAAATTATTCTTTTTATCACTTACCTACTCAAGGACGAGCAGGAGTTAAGCTTGGGGATGCTTGATATGTCGTAAACGTATCTATAATTTTTTATGATCCATGCTTGTTTTATATCATTTGTCTTATGCTTTGTCTACACTTTGAGGTATTTTTATACATTTTCTAGAACTCACCTATTGACAAGATGCCACAGTGCCAGTTGCCTGTTTTTTGCTATTTATGGTTTCAGAAAAGCTAAAAAATGAATATTCTTAGAATTGGAAGGGACAAAAGCCAATGTTACTATTTTTCTCGGAGCAATATGGAAATGTGAAGCATCGACGGAGTAGGGCACCAGGGTGGGCACACCCTAGGGTGGCACGGGCCCACCCTGGCCACACCACCAGGGGGTGTGGCCCCCTGGCCGCCTCCTCGCCTCACCTCTTCCCCTATATAAATCCCCCATTGAGAAAACCCTAAAACATCTAGCATACATCAACGAAAAGTTCCACAGCGTCGCCGCCACCGAAGGGGAGATTCGGGGAACAGAAGTCTCTATTCCGGTACCCTACCGGGACGGGGAAGTGCCCCTAGAGCCATCTCCATCGATCTCCACCACCATCTCCCTCGCCGTTGCTGATTCCCATGAGGAGGAGGGAGTAGTTCTTCCTCAAGGCTAAGGGCTCTATCGGTAGCTATGTGTTCATCTCTCTCTATGCGTGATCTTATTGGGATCATGATCTTTGTAATCAAGTAGATCTACCTTTCTACTCAAGTGCTTTAATAGATCTCCAGCTCTCCCCGCGTGTGTGAATGTGACATCGTGCATAACGTGGTGGCACTTAGGCTAGAGTTTACATAAATACTCAAGTGTTTCAATAGATCTCTGCTCTCCCCACGTGTGTGAAAGTGACAACGTGCGCACTGTGTGGCACTTAGGCTAGAGAATACATAAATACTTGTCATGAGTATATTTGGAGTTGGATGTTTTTATGAAATTGTGGTGTTTGTTGGAACCATCTAGCGCTCAAGGTAACAGTGAGGGGTTATCTAGATGGGGAAGGCGTACTTTGAGGTGTGCTGTTATAGCCCTACCATGGATTAGAGTGTCCAACCGGAGAGTAGTTCAGAGTAGTATCATGAAGAGAATATATTTATTTAGAGTCTTCACTACTGAAATTATGATCCCTAGGCCTTGTTTCTAAACATTGAAACATCGTTTACAACTAGATTTGTTGCATGTTCGCTTGCTTCTAGTCTCTTCCACCCCGTCAAGCTATTTTCTGGCACCGTTGTCTTATATCTATACCACTTGTATTTCACTATCTCTTCGCCGAACTAGTGCACCTATATACCTGACAAGTGTATTGGGTGTGTTGGGTACACAAGAGACTTCTTATATCTTGATTGCAGGGTTGCTTGAGAGGGATACCTTTGACCACTTCCTCCCTGAGTTCGATAAACCTTGGGTAATACACTTAAGGGAAACTTGCTGCTATTCTACAAACCTCTGCACTTGGAGGCCCAACAACTGTCTATAGAATAGAAGTGCGTAGACATCAAGCTACAAATGCTCCTTGAGTTGTATGCGAGAGGAGGAAGAAGAAGCTCTCTAGCTCTCCCTTCTCTATATTTGCTCTAGGGAAAAATGAAAGAACAAAGGATTGACCTTCTTCTAGGAGGTCCTAGGGCACCTTATAAAGGGGTGCCCAGGTTACAAGTTAGGGCTAAGGTGGCATGGAATATGCCTAGAATATGTTGTAGAAAAATTCATTGGATGGGACCAGATGCTATTCTTGTCAGCGATGGGACTTGGCATGCCCATGACCTCTAACGGTCTCCCCGCTGACAACCGCCCCCTCCTGGAAATCCTCGATGGGACTAGAATCCGAGATTTAGGGGTATGCCTGACAGGGGAGTGCTTATCTTGTTCGGGTTTCCTGGGAATGGACATAGGCATTGACTTAGAGGCCAGCATACAACCTGCGGCCATATGCCAACCCCATATGTCATCCTCAGCCGGGATAAGTTGGCCTTGGTGAACCTGCATACAAGAAACAATACATGTTATACCGAGATAACTTTATATGTCGGCCTGCATATGTCGGCTTATGTTGTCTTGGGTATGTAGGCTTATGCTGGCTACCCTATGTCGATCAAACTTAGTCCTAGTTAACCTTATCTTTATACCATAGCTTAACCCTACCGGGGTTCATCCCCCCAACATTAGTCCCCAGAGCTATCGTGGTCTAGCTGTGTTAGGTGAAAGCCCTCAGCAGGTTCCTTTAACTTATATGAAACATATTTCACTCATCCGACATATCTATACGTCGGCCGAACTTGCTGCTAACCCGACATTTTCAACTGACGATTCCTTGGCAAAACCGACTTTTCTTGGTTTGGGTCCGATTTATATTTTGGCCCCCAAGTCCTCTCTTAGCCTTAGGTTATTTACTTTGTGAGCTGCCTAGCTTCCTTGGCATGTCCTTATTTTATACTATCTCATCCTACATGTCATGTAATCATCATGCGTTGCCTTATTTTTCGTACCAAGACACGACATTGCGCACAATTCCCACGTCATGCGGGGTCAATTATCCCTGGCAACTGTCCAATCGCTGCACAACTCCTCGTTTACAACAACAACCTCCGGATCAGTTATGGCATCGTGTGCCTCTTACGATCGTGTGGCACAATTCTTTGCAACTTCTAGCGAAATACATGCGCGCTGTGGCCGTCATGGGTGCAATGGATCCCATGACCCAGCATGCACCTATCCTTTAAATAGAGGAGCGAGGGGGAACCCTTATTCACTTTCCCCTCCCCCGCTCATCTTCCTTGCAGTGCTGCCGCCGCACTCTGCTTCTCTTTACCGTGCCGCCACGCTCCTCCTCCTTTCACTCTGATGCCAAGCTTATCTTCTGTGACACCCCCAGGATCAGGGATACACAAATCCCAGACCTCCGTCTGACATAACCTTAACCTTGAGCTCGAGGATATCCAGTGGAGAATCGGTAACACAATAGTGACCCTACGACACAAAATTATTACAGCAAGCTCATAACTGAGCAAAGAACCAAATTATTGCAAGCAGAGGTCACTGACCACAAACATCAAACAACGGAAGGAAAATTATGATATTAAGTATAGCAAACTTAACAAATGGCCTAAGAGGCCTGAAGCATAACGATGACGTCCTAGCCCATAGATTCCAGGCTGCCGGACGGGAACCCCAAGCTACTCGTCGGTGTCGATGTTGTACAGAACTCGTCTTTTGGTGAACACTTACTCTGCTACAAAAGTATCAACAAAGGAAGGGTGGTATAGAGTGTACTCTGCAAGACTTATGGCTGCTGGAGCTGTTTTGCATAAAGCCATCTTTGTTTGTAAAACAAGAAAGAGAAGAAGCTCATGTATTAAGAATATTTTGAAAGGGGATACGAGAGCGGCGTCTCCAAGTTATCAGCATCGAACCTCTACTTGGATCACCCCCTCGTACCCATGAGGAAGCATCTTTAAGAGCATGTAGATTTTCCAAGTTTTATGATTAGGTTAAAGTTCTCTATGATCTTAGAATCTGGTCACCAAGCGTTCATAACCGTGAACACGACTTTTCGAATCTAGGGGTGTACAACTTTACCCACATGTACTAACCTTCTCTTAATGCCACTTAAGATTAGCCCTCTTCCTTGGAAGGCCGATAGAGGGTGGTTAGACACGACCTTTACCTTGCTTTCGCCGAGACCATGAGTCACGCCCTAAGGATGGTTCTGCTGTAACGGGTCAAATCCCGAAGCCGGTCCCTAGATATGTGAGGCAAGGTTGGTTTAACAGGGGAACCATCTACCCCAAGCAACCCCACCATGCTTACCTACCTGTTATGAATGCATCTCCTTCACCGCCTTCGAGAAGATCTAGAATGCATGTCGAATGGAACACCCGAACTATGTGACTCATGGAATCTACTAGGCAAGTTAGTCAATCAAGGGGTTCCCAAGCCCCGTGTGGTTGTACGCTCGTATCGGTTCCAAAGGCAAGAACTCGGTTCCTAGTGGTGGCGAGCATGGGACTACAAAAACCACATCCCACTGTGGCCTCTCATACAAGCCTTAGCATGTTTAACCTCGTATCACTGATCTCATCTCATCATGTTCTCCTGCCATGCTAGATTCTCTGCATCTGATACATCATCTAGATGGACCATCACTGACAGCTATGCATGGCTAAGCAGGGCACAAATATAAGCTCTAACAGTGCACACAAGCCAAACCTAATTATGCTAGGTGAAGTGGATCAGGTAATATAAGCTCAAAGGGATTAATGCAACATATAGGATACTCTATCTATCGATAAATGACCACAGTAGAATCATATGCATCATGGCAAGAATTAAAATGCTTCCGAAATCATAGGATTATATCATGGTGGGGCTATGCTTGACTTTGCCCGTTGACAATCAATAAGCAGATCTTCAGACACCTCGAACTTGACTTGGTTATAGTTGGTCAAGTATTAACCTTCAATCTTCGATGGTCTTGATCTCGGTCTTCGATCTCGATCTCGATATCGTATTCTACCGAAGAAGAACCAAATACCGAAAAGAAAGGAAATAATCAATACATGGCATCGATACAATGCTCAAGCAAGGATGATGATATGACAAGTTGATTAGTGTTGAAATTAAACCCTAAGTCATGCTCGACAATTTAATCGGGGTTCTGAGGGGTATAAACCCTAGTTCGGAGAAACTCCAAAAACACCTGTGAGGGGTTACTATGTTCTTCTAGAATTTTTTTTAATTTAAGTTGCTTATCAATGCATGATTATATCTTAAACAGGTAGATCTCATTTTTTTGAACATTTTGATATATTATACATATTTTTCTTACTTATAAATAATAAGTTATTGATTTTACAAGATTTATTCAATTTCTAGAATTTCTGAAAAAAGGTTAAAGGGTTTATCACGCCAGCATGACGTCATCACAGGGTGGGGTTTTGTTTTTCACCATGGCTAAGCTAGCCACAGAGAGTGACAGGGGGCCCCACTGCCACATCTGCATCCACTCAAGCAAGCAGGATCCACCACAGGTTTGACCGTGTTGACCCCGCCTACTGATGTCACCAGGATGTCAGTGTGACGTCATGCACTAGGGAACAACCCTAGATCTTCAATGGGGAGGGCGCTGGAGAGCCAGCGGGATAATATTCCTATGTGATTTCGACATGGACGACTGTGGGAACCAAAACAGGGCAACGCTGCTAGATTTTGACCACCGGAGGAGCTCCGGCGAACCTGTCCGCGGTGGTGGGTGGGAGTTGCATAATGCGACAGTGATATGGAGAGGGAGGGAGAGGGTGGAGAGGCTCTGAGGAACCGCCAGCTCACCTAGATGCTCATAGGGAGGTCGTCGAGGCACGGAGAGATCGGGTGCAGCCAGAATCAGGGTTGAACATGACGGCTAGAGTTGGGGAGGGAGGTCGTTATTTCGTCAATTCTGGCCGCTTCGGTTAGGTCCGCTTGGTAGGAAGAACAAGCACGCCAAGGTGGTTCCTATGGTGGCCTCGGCTAGACAAGGGAGGCTCGTGAACAGTGACGGCGAGCGGCGGCTGCACGGGCTAGGGTTCGGTCTCGCTGGGGGAGATAGGGAGAGAGCACGGGAGAGGATGAGGATGGGGAATAAGAAACGTGTGGTCTTCTTCGCAGCCTCAGCTATTCATTCGGTACAGGGGCGGCGACGTGGCGGACAACGAACCCGGCGCTAGCACACAGCAGCTCGTCGGTGTCCTTCTGGCCAATGAATAAGAAAAGAGAAAGGCACCGAAGGGGTATCGGGCCGATGGGCTGCGGTTGGGACTCTGTGGGCGCGTGTGAGCGACAAGGAGTGGGAGGAGAGGTCTGGGCCGGCCTAGTAGCTGGTTTTGCTTATTTTTTTTGCTAAAACCTTTTTCTTTTTCTAGAATATGTTTCTCTTTTGTATTTAAATTCCAAATCTTTTAGGGTATTTTAAAAATACTAGAATATTTGTAAAATATGTAAATACACCAGGGACCCTTAAAACAATTTGACTTCCATGTGTTTTGATACTTTTCAAAACATCAAAACCATTTTGAATATGTTTCAAAGAGAGGATGGAATAATTAGGGTTTTAGGGTTTGCATATTATTTTCTTTAATGCAGTTTTTAAGATATAATTCTCATGAATCCACAATCAACCCCAAATAATATATTAACGAAAACTGGGGTGTTACATCTTCCACACTCCGTTGATTTGACCAGCGCACTCCTCGCCGCCACCACTAGACCATACCAATCTAGGACCAGTGCTGACACGGAGATACCTCAAGAGGTTGTCGTTGTCGATCATGGTGGAGAAGAACAAGAGATTGCCTATTGGCGCAGATCCCGGGAGAGTTCGGACGTGACCAACGAGTAAATCGAGTGGCTCTGCCGGACCCGGCGAATTCCGCCGGTGGTGGAGTGCCACCTCCCTAGCAATGGCGAGGCCACATCAGAGGCTCTACTCGGTGAGTTTATCGTCTTCATCTCGCATTTCGAGCGTAGATTTGGTCTCTAACAAGGGGTAATCCTTGGAAATGCCCATGGCTATGGACTTAGGGTTTCATGGAAAAGAGAGCATTGGGTATTTTGTTTGCTAATCATACAAACAAGGGAGTCGATGTAGTCTTATTATTGGAAAAGATCGGTTACAAAGTCACTGGTTCGCTAGTTGCAATCTAGCTCACAACGGATTGCTGGAAAACTAAGGTGCCCTCTCTGTCGGGTCCTCCTAGCCTTTATATGAGAGGCTAGGTCCTAGATCCATAGCTGGAAAGGTTACAAGTTTATGTTTACAATGCAAACTCTATGTCGGTTCCCGATTATTCCATAACAAATAAGGAAAGCTTTTATTCATCGGGTACCTCTTGGACTATGTTGGGCCTTCGTGGGCCATAAACTTTTATGCGCCTAGGGTAAATAATCATAGGGACCTGATAGGTTATACCCATGTCAGTAGCCCCTGAGACTATTTGAATCATAGATTCGGGTCGAGTCTTAAAACTCTGTTTAGCTGATTAGTTGAAGTTTTTGCTACAAGCAGGTGTCTTCTATTCAAATATCATAGGGATTTGGTACAACGATTCTGATGCATCCGACGGATCAAGAATCAGTTAATTGTAGTTGGGCAAAAACAATATGAACCTACATCAAATTCAAGTCCTCATGCTTGAACTCGGTATTTGCTGGCGTAATTCAGTTCGGGCCACGGAGGTCTTATCAAATACTGAATTCTAGTGCTTTTATTTCGGGTACACGACGCGTCCATCGTACTTTTAATCGTATTGTAGATACGGATTTAATACTGGCAGAGTGCATTCATATGCGATTAACAGGCCACACAGGATGGACATGACATTTAGACATGTTATCGCGACGGACGCGGTCAGAGAAACCTTGTTTGGCTGTTGGAATAGCTGAAGTTATCGTATTCATTTCTATTTTTATTGGGTGCTCCCGATAGGAGTAGCCGTATGAGGATATAAGCTTGTAATACTCATATGTTTTCTCCTGATGGGAGTAGCCCCCGAGGCTACAGACGAATTCTTGGATTCAAGTGTAGGCTCAAATTGTATGCTTCTTCTAAGCTGAAATGTCGACTACATAGAAGGATATATTCTTTCGGGTGCGCGACAGCTCTCCCGATGGGAGTAGCCCCCAAGGCTATGTTGCGGTGCTTGCATCGGAGAATAGGCTCGAAGTAGATCCTCCATCCGAGGAAAGTGTGATGCTAAATTTTATCGGGTGCGCGATGGGAGTAGCCCCCAAGTCTATGTTTGGGTGCATACATCAGAGCATATACTCCAAGCTTTTTTATTCGGATGAACTTTACCTTATCTCTTTTTGACTAGCCATGACTTCATAGATGACGAAGATGGCCTGTCGCATCTCTGTCGATGGGACATGACATTAGTGGGCCCCACTACTCCATTGCATGTTGATGCATGGGCGGCGTATTGGTGTGACTATTACAGCGCGGTCCCACGTCATGCACGAGAACCAAGGCGTTATGCGATTTCCACCGTATTTACCGCGACATTTTTTAACTGCGCGGGATTTTTTCCCTTTCCCATTGTAGCTACGTGTCAACATATTGTTACTTCTGGAGCTTCATTGCTCTTGATCAATGGCTTGTAATCACTTCCCCATTTCTTTATATTGAGAGGGTTAGGGATTTATACTGCCCTTCTCCCTTTCCCCCATCGTCTTCCTCCTTTGTTCCGCCGCTTCTGAGCTCCATTGTTCTTGCACGCCCCAAGTCTTTCCTGGTTCCATATGCCAATCCCTTAGAGAACCTCCATGGGTCTATCCATGGGATCTCCCTCTGCTGCTGATGCTACCTCAAAGAAGAAGTGGGCCATCGGATGGGTGGCCACGAAGTTTATATCTCTTGATCTCCGTGAAGCTCGCAACTATAATCTGCTGGAAGAGGGGTCCTCCAAGCTTCCCAGCGACAAGAGCACGCCCACACCCGAAGCGGGATGGCTTGTAATGTTTCTTTCCTTCCTCCTCCATGGCCTATCTCTTCTTGTCCATGAATTTCTTTGCGGGCTTCTATTTATCTATGGCGTGTAGCTTTATCAGCTCACGCCAAACTCCATCCTCCACATCGCCTTTTTGATCACTCTTTGAGAGTGTTTCCTCGGGATCCATACTTACCGGGGCCTATGGAAGCACTTCTACTTTATTCGTCGCAATGCCACCAACACTGTCGTTCACGACGTCGGAGGCGCCATTATTTCTATTCGTTTTGATGTAGATTACTTCGGCTTGAAAATTGTGGACTCCGTCCAAGGTTGGAAAACAAAGTGGTTTATATCGAGGATCAATCAGTCGACGGTCAGAAGTTTGGGTTAGCCCCCTTTGACCCGGAAAAAACTTGCCGGAAGCTAAGCTCCTGGTACCAGTGCTCCTCTGCTAAAGAAATGAAAGATGTACAACCACTGCTAGATCAGATTGAAGAACAACGCACTAATCATTTGTCGGGTCATTAGATCTTGACTTATTTTTTGCGGATTCACATCCAACCCATTCAAGCGAGACTGAGTGCCATGCGGACCTATCTTGTCCGCAAGAATCCAATGAAGATTACACCCGAGGATATGAAAATTAAAGTACTGGAGAAGAGGGTGCGCTCCTTTACAACGCTGATGAAGAAAAGCCCAGTTCCTTCCAATTGTCGGGTGAAGCCCTTCAACAAGAACCCTATTCCTGAGGTAAAACTTTGTCATGTTCTTGTCTATTTTTTGTTTGTCCTTGTTTCGTTCTGAATTTTCTTGGATTGACTTTTTCCTTTGTCTGATAGGGCCATGGACACTTGTTTTATCTACCTCCGCTACCTGAGGCCGGTGATCTACCTGACAGCACCACTGTCTCCGAGGGATACGCTGGAGTTCCGGTCACAGTTGAGGAGGACGAGGATTCATCCACCAACTCCTCCCATGACACTGTGTCACTTCCTTCGGCTCGTTCTGAGGATTTCAAGATGGTCCCTGCCGCTGGGAAGCGGAAGCGTGGCAAGCCCGTCGAAAGGTTCGAAGACTCTGATGATTCAATAGTTTCAAAGCCGCAAAATGTCAAATCCATGGCTATTGCACCTCCACCCACATGGATATTTTGGATGGCGCAAGACACCATCTCGTAAATTAATTTCACCCATATTTATTTAAATTGTTGACCCGAAGAATTCAGTTGACGTAATTTCTTGTTCTTCCAGGAGTGAAGAGGATGAGGATGCCTCTCCGAAGTCGCCAATTGGTGTTGTTGCTCAATCCCCTCTTGCAAAGTCCACGGTCCAACCAACAGGCGCAACCAATCTTTGGAATAAACTATTACCAAGTTTGACCCCAAGTTTACAGCGTCTTCGCCCCCCGAGCTGCAGATGAATAAGAAGAAAACCTCGGGCAAGGTTGTGGCGATAGCCAAGAATCCCTAAGAGCCTAACATGAAAGATGTAAGTAACTTGATATTTTATTTCTTGAAATTTTCATCTACTGTAGCCCCCAAGTAACTTTGTTGTCTTCGTTCAGCCACTGATGTGCGAGATGGTTGAGATGGCCTCTCGCTTCATCAAGATCCGCCATGAAGCCGAAGAAACCAAAGGTTTAACCTATTTATTTTTACCGAATTTTCTTTACCCTAACATTTTATTCATCCGATGTTCACCTTTTGACACAGCTCTTTCCACCGAATCTGCGGTTATTCAGGACCACACACTTAAACGGGTGGACGAGCTGGAGGCCGAGCTAAAAAAGACAAAGTTGTTGCTTGAAAAATCTAAACAATATGCCACTGCCAAAGCTGAATCGTTCCAGAAGAAAACCGAAGCCATAGCAGCGCGGGATGAGGATCTTCACCTTCATGTTGAAGCTTTGAAGTCCTCCCTTACCAGTAAGTTACACTACATGATGGGGATATGTCGAGTGGGGTATACCGAGCTGGACGATTCCCATTAGCCCATGTTGCTAGCGAGTGGGCCTGTAGGACGGCGACTGGATCAAGACCCAACAAGGAGGTAGGCAACTGGAGCCGAAGGCCCAGAAGCGTAGCTAGGCCTAGTTGGATTAGGTCAAACTCCCTACGACTCCTTATCCAACTCGGTTGTAGATCTGTAAACCCTAGCGATGTGACTCTATATAAACCTCCCTAGGGTACACATAGAGGACACGTTCCATCATACACCCCCAGTGACTCGCCACCTAGCCGTTGAGCTCGCCCTTGTACTCTCTCATTAATATAATCTAGCAGGAGTAGGTCTTTACCCTCTAGGGGGCGAACCTGGATAAAACCCTGTGTCTCCGCCCTCATCTCGCACCACAGATGGTTGGCTGCCATTTCCCCTTATTCTACTACTCGCTGCTGATTCCAGCATCTGCCGTGGCCATTCCCACGACAGTGCTGCCCACCGTGTGGCCTACGCCTGTGTTCTGTGGCAAGATCCAATTTGCCAATCAACGAGACGATCTCCACCGGCCGCATGATCGCCATCGGCGAGATCCTCTAGATCTTGTCGAGCTGCTACGTCCTGGCGGCACTCCCCATCACGCACAGCATGATCATGCCAGTCGTCTCGGAGGACTTGGCTCGCATCCGCGAGTCGCCACCGCGTGATCGGCTCTCTGAGAGTCAGGTCCGCACCATCCACCGCCTCGCCTCCGAGTACGGCTCGGCCAACAGCGATGTGGCCGAGACTAGCATGGCCGCGGACGACGCGGCCCTCAACGATGACGCCGACTCGGCGACACCTGCGTTAATCGCCGGATCCATTGTCGCCGAGTCACCCGTGGGCTCCGTCACCCATGTCTCCAACGTGGGGGACCTCAAGGACCCTTCCATCCTTGGGATCTTCGACTCGGACCCTGGGTTGGAGAACTCCTACAAACTCCACGCGGGATCTGGTCGCTTCGTCGCGACCTACATGGTGAGCGGCACGAGCGCCCCGCAAGACCCCTTCTTTACGCTGATCCCGCCGACCGCGACGGTGACGGAGGTCGAAGAACTCCGCCTATGACTGGAGGAGGCGGTCCGCAAGGAACAGGCCGAGCGCGATTTTTTTTGCCTCGAGCAAGCCATAGTGCAGGTGCTCTTGCTCTATCACCAACGCCACATCAGGTCGCGCCTGAACCCCACCATTCAGGGCCGCACCCTAAACTTCAACGACGAGAACAAGCCGGCCCGCATGGCCGACCATGTGGCCTGCGAGAACGCGCCACCAGGAGGAAGTGTCCGGCCGCCACTAGGCGCTACGGCGAACGGTGCCCCCACCATTGCCCGGTCGCACGCCCCCCCCCCCCCCCCCCCCCGGACCAGCCAAGGATCATGATCTCCCCACAAGAGCGGGATGCGAACGGCCTCCCGCTATTATCCACTCCAATGGACAACATCATCGCTAGTCGAGCCGTAGTCTCTAGCCTCAATGTGATGGGGGAAGGCGCGCTGCAGATCCAGTACGCCAAGGCCCTACTCGCCAAGGTTGTCGAGCAGCAAACCGCAGGCGCCGATTCATGGGGGCGCATGTACTCCCGCTCTTCAGGAAACAGGGTGGCCTCGAGCGGCCGTCCAACTATGGAAAATACTCTCAATTTCCCACCCTGATCCCCTTTAGCTCCAACCACGGCCCGCGAACACGGCACTCTCCACCAATGACCCGCACCCCACGAACAATATGGTCACTGCCAACGGGCAGCCAGTCGACGCGTGGACCCACATCATCAACAACTAGAGCTGGCGCGCACGCCAGCCCGACGACCTGAGGCACACCCTCATGAACCGCCACGATGGCGAGCCATGGGGCTCGCTCAGCCGAGTCGGCCCCCAGTGCTTCAGACCAATGATCCGAGGCAAAAAATACCCGGCGAACTTCAAAGCGCTAAAGGAGATCGAGAAGTATGATCCCTCGTACGACCCGTCCATGTGGCTGGACACGTACCTCATGGCAATGGGAATCGCCAGCCACACCGACCTACTCACCGCTCACTACCTCCCAATGATGATGGAGGGAGCAACCCGGAAATGGATCAACACCCTCCCCGCGGACAGCATCGACTCCTGGGAGGATATGCGTGATGCCTTCGTCAGGCACTTCGAGGGCTCCTACACCCGCACCACCACCATCGAGGACCTGGAGCGATGCGTCCAGGGACCCCACGAGTCGACTCGCATCTGGGTCCAGTGGTGGCAGGACCTATGGTTCAACGCGGTCGGCATCCCCCAGGACACGGCGATACATTGCTTCAAGACCTCGTGCCGCTACGAGCCCTTGGTCGCCAAGCTCAAGCGGGTGTACAAGACACTCGACAACATCCCATACCTCCTAAAGATCACCAAGCGGTACGCGGAGGAGGACCCGAACCAAGAAACCGACGACGAGTCGGGTGGCAACCGCCGTCCAAGCGGCCACGACAACGGGAGACGACCCAAGGTATGCTACAGCAATACTCGCCTCACCATCAAGCGCCGCGGCGACAGACGAGTTGACTTCGTCGCCAACGCCGGCTACACGCCACGCGAGCCCAAGAGCTTCCGCCGCGATGGCGGCCAGTGCCGCGACAGCGGAAACTACAAGGTAAGGCCGAAATTCGACCCCGCAGCTCTCCTCAACCAGCCCCGTGTATTCCACAGCAGGGAGGGGAAGCCCACAAAGCACACGACTACCCACTGACACTCCCTAAAGGAGATCAAGAAGACACAACACTCACGATAGGACCCGAACAACCACCCGCCAAATGGCGGGGCATTCGGCAATGACGTGGGATCGCTCCACACCTTCACCGGGTTCAGCACCAAGCGCGAGAAGAAGGCCATCGCCCTCGCCGTTGCCGTCAACACGGTATCCCAAGTCGATGTTCCCCGCTTCCTCAACTGGTCCGAGCAGCGGATCACCTGGAGCTGCGAGGACCACTCGCCACGAATCAAATATCCGGGGCGAGTTGCCTTGGTGGTCAAGCCCAAAGTGGGAGACTACTGGCTCCCCAAGAAGCTGATGGACGGTGGGAGCTCCATTAACATTATCTACCTGGACACGTTCAGGCGACAGCGGCTCCCGCATTCGGTGATCGAGACGACCTACACCACCTTCCATGGCATCGTCCCCGGTCGGAAGGCGTACCCGATCGGCAAGGTGACGCTGCCAATCACCTTCGGCACTCCAGCGAACTTCCACACCGAGCGGATCGTCTTCGAGCTGGTGCCCTTCGATAGCCCCTACCATTGCGTCTTGGGGTGGCAAGCGTTCGCCAAGTTCATGCCAGCGCCACATTACGCGTACAACGCGATCAAGCTCCTAGGTCTGGGCGGTATCATCACCGTCCACGGCGACCGTGACATGGCCGCGGAGTGCAAAGCCAAGGGCACCGAGCTCGCCGACGCTGTCATCGCCGCACAAGCCAACCATGCGGAGGAGCTCGCCAAGTACACGAGCGGAGTCAACAACGACGACCCCATAATACTCAAGAATCCCAAATCGGAGAACGGTGGCTCGACCGCGTTCGAGGTGACCATGAAGTGCTCCGTCGAGCTGGTCTCAGGCGACTCCAGCCAGACGGTGACGATCGGGACGGGCATGAGCCCAGCATAGGAAGGCATGCTCATCGAGTTCCTACGTGAGAATTGGGACATCTTCGCATGGAAAGCCTTCCGACATGCCTGGTGTCCTGAGGGAACTCGCTGAGCACAAACTCAATGTCGACCCCAAAGTTTGACCCATTAAGCAGTCATTGCGGCCCTTCAATAAAGAGCGCCGCCGAGCAATCGCCGAGGAGGTCTAGCTTCATACGGCCAATCAAATACTCCAAGTGGCTGGCAAACCCAGTCCTGGTCGAGAAGAAGAATGGGACCTGAAGAATGTGTATCGACTACACAAACCTCAACAGCGCCTGCCCAAAGGAGAAGTTCGTCCTCCCGCATATCGATCAAATCATCGACTCTACCGTGGGCTGGGAGTCGCTATGTTTCCTTGACACCTACTCTGGTTATAACCAGATCAAAACGGCAATCGAGGACGAGGAGAAGATAGTGTTCATCACGCCATTCGGAGCATTCTGCTACACCGACATGACATTCGACCTCAAGAACACCGGAGCGACCTACCAGAGGTGCATGCAGGAGTGCCTTGCGAGCCAAATTGGCCGCAACATCCACGTCTATATCAACGACGTGGTGGTAAAGTCTACTCACCAGAGCGATCTACTCGTCGACCTGGCTAAGACCTTCGCCAATCTGCAGAGGTACAAGATCAAACTAAACCTAGGAAAGTGCACCTTTGGCGTACCTACTGGATAGCTGCTAGGGTATGTAGTCCCCAAACGAGGCATCGAGGGGAACCCCACCAAGATCAACACGATCACCCAGCTCGGCAAACCCGAGTGCCTGCGCGATGTTCAGAAGCTGGCCGGACAAGTCGCGGCTCTCAGTCGCTTCATCCCCCGGCTAGGCGAGAAGGCAATGCCTCTCTACTGCCTAATGCTCAAGAATCCCATGTTCCAGTGGGACAAGGAGGCAGACGACGCGCTCCATGCACTCAAGGATATGCTACTCGCGGCCCCGCTACTCATCGCCCCTGTCGACAAGGAGCCCATGCTCGTCTACGTCGTGGCTTCTGAACGAGTCGTCAACACCGTCATGGTCGTCGAGCGACCAGAAGAGGGCAAGGAGCACCAGGTGTAGTGACCTCTCTACTACATCAGCGAAGTCCTCACAGAGTCGTGCCAGCGCTACCCGCAGTACCAGAAGCTGGTATATGCAGTCTTCCGAGCCCAGCGGCGACTGCCGCACTACTTCCAGGAGCACCCAATAATGGTCGTCTCCTCAGTGCCGTTGCAAGACATCATCCACAACCGCGAGGCAACTGGGTGAGTCTCCAAGCGGGCCGTCGAGATCGGAGTCCACAACATCAGGTACGAGCCCCGCAAGGCAATCAAGTCGCAAGACCTGGCAGACTTCCTCGCCGACTGTAAGGAGGCATAGCAGCCGGAGAAGCTGCCGTACCTCCACTACTGGTGGCTACACTTCGACGGGTCCAAGAACGCACACGGCGCAGGGGCAGGGATCGTCCTCACATGTCCAAATGGCGACAAGCTATGCTACGTCCTGTACCTCGACTTCACCCTCTTGCACCAACAACATGGCCGAGTACGAGCCCTCCTCCATGGCATGCGAGCAGCCAAGGAGATGAACATCAGCCGTCTGCGCTTCTACGGCGACTCTGATCTCGTCGCCGGACAAGTCACCGGTACCTGCGACGCAGTCTCCCCACCATGGCGGCATACCGCCAAGCAGTGGATCAGCTGGGGGCCACTTCGCCGGTCACTCCGTCGAGTGGATCGACCGGCGCAAGAACGAAGAGGCCGACGCCCTCTCTCGCGTTGGCTCGGGTCGGCTCATCTCGCGCCACCCGCTGGTGTCTTCCTCGACACCATCACCAAGACGTATGTCTCTCCCCCGAGGGAGATCGACATCGGGATACCATTGCAACCAGAACTAGCACTGGTTGCCATGGTCGCGGAACCAAGCGACTGGACCATTCCATTCGTCGCTTAACTGGAGGGAGGGACCCTACCCGCAGATAAGACGGAGGCCCGCATGATAGTACACCACTGCAAGTCCTTCGTCATCATCAACGGCGAGCTCCAAGTGCAGCGTGACCGGTGTGTTCCAACGCTGCGTACAACCCGCGGAAGGTCGCAAAATCCTCCAAGACATCCACGCCGGTGACTGCGGCCACCACGCTGGCGCTCGGTCCCTGGTCGCCAAGGCCATGCGACATGGCTTCTACTGGCTCACCACACACGCCGACGCGGTCTACATCGTCCAATGCTGCGTCAGGAGCCATAAGTACGCCAATCAGACTCACGTGCCAAGCTCGGCGCTCAAGACCATCCCCATCACCTGGCCATTCGCCGTGTGGGGCATGGACATGGTGGTCCCCTTCAAGAAGGCCCCCTCCGGCTTCACCCAACTCTTAGTCGCAGTCGACAAATTCACAAAGTGGGTGTAGGCCAAGCCAGTCCACAAGTGCAACAGGAAGACCGCTGCCAAGTTCCTACGCGAGCTCATCTATCTCTACGGCTTCCCACACAGCATCATCACGGACAACGGCACCAACTTCGCCAAGGGGGCCATGGCCGAATTCTGCGAGGAGCACAAAATATGACTCGACCTCGCCTCAGTCGCCCACCCGGAGTCCAACGGCCAGGCAGAAGGCGCCAACCAGAGCATCCTCCACAGCCTGAAGCCACGACTGCAAGTCCCCCTCAAGCGAACCCCGGGGTGCTGGGTCGAAGAACTCCCCTCTGTCATCTGGGCCATCCGTACCTCCATCATCAGGTCGACCGGCTTCACCCCCTTCTTCATGGTATACGGTGTTGAAGCCGTCATGCCGACCGACCTCGAGCACGACTCACCGCGAGTCGTCAACTACGCGGAGGCCGACAACGAGCGCGCACGCCAAGACGGAGTCGACCAGCTCGATGAAGCACGCGACCTAGCTCGCTCCCGCACCGCCATCTACCAGCAAGGACTCCGCCGCTACCACAGCCGCCGAGTCCGAACCCGCACCTTCCAGGAAGGCGACCTGGTCTTCCAGCTGATCCAAGACAAGAAGGGCATGCACAAGCTCTCTCCCCCGTTGGAGGGACCATTCGCCATAGGGCGAGTCCTGGGAAACGACGCCTACTACCTCATCGATGTCCGAGGCGATGGACAACTCGACGTCAAGCAGCCATGGAATGTAAACCTCCTAAGGAAATTCTACACCTAGAACTCCAACATGTACTCCCCTCGCTATGAAATAAAGAAGATCGATTCGCACAAATTATGTCCACTCTTAGTATCTTGTGCCAATCGCACTCGTAAGAACAGCGTCACGCTAACCGTGGAAGTCAACCTTTGGTACGTGACCGGCAAGGCTAAGTAGTGCGATACAAGGGCACTGACGAAATTGGGGCCTTGTGTCGTCCACGAAAACGCCAACCCGGAGCCCCATCGGAGTTGCCTCGCTCGACTGGCCTGCTGTGGCAAGACAACCGCACTCGCTTCTCACAGCGACCTAGTCCTCCACATCCTTGGCGCAGCGACTCGAACGGTTAAGTACCCCGCTCGGGGACTAACGCTAGTCCAAACCCACGTGGCCAGGGAAAACACCAAGTATGAGAGCTCGTCCTAGACTTGTCACGCGACTGATTCTCCGAGTCAGGTGGAGAGACGCGCTAAGTACAATGCTCCTCGTCCTCACCTACCTTGGGCATGCGACCAGAATGTCTAAGTACCACGCTCGGGGACTTGTCCAAACGACCCTGTTCGCGCTCGGGAAAACGGCTAAGTATGGAGCACCCCTTGGGGTCGCCATGCGAATGGCTTTCCAAGCCACGGCGAGTCTATCTCAACTAACTAACAGTATAACAATAAACATACACACAAAGAAACGAGGTAAACCCAACAAAAAGGCGAACGCACTCGAGGACTCGCACAACCAAACAAATCATAATCAAAGCAACATTGACAAAAGAATCCATGCATTCCTTATGGCAACAAAATTTTGTTCGCTTACAAGGGCAGGCACATTTTCCTTTACAATTAACGCCGCTTGATGACGACACGCCACCACCTCCACGAACACAGATGAAGGGAACCCACGGGTTCGATGGGTACGTTGTCAGAGCGCCCGCCATGACCGCTCAGAATAGTTGCTCCACCTTGAAGTCGTGGTTCGCTGGCTCGGGGTCATTCGGGGCAACGATCGTCTCCTAATACGGACGAAGATCACCCATCGCCAACACCCGATCAGAGTAGACCGCAACCCGATCGGTGAGCTTTAGCACATCGGAGATCTCGACCGTTCTAGTTGACGAAGGGTACCCTTTGGTGACGTCGTCGAGGTCGAAGTCATCGGGGAAGTGCACGAGCCCAAGGCTCAGCACAGTCGCCGCTCCACGGCGAAAAGCCGACCGCGACATGAACTCCACAACCGCCGGAGCTTTCTCCAGGTAGCGCCAAACCTCGGTGAGCTCGCTGGGGATCACCTCCGTCGGAGAAATCTCCTGAAGATATGCGCGAATGCAAGTTGCTGACAAAGCGGCAGAGTCCACCAACGTGGTGACACACTTCCGCGCGTCGTACGACTGCGCTTCGGCTTCATCGTCAAGGATCTTCCCTGCAAAGCACAAAAAGTTAACGGTCAGAACGGCGCAAAGACGCAGAGGCGACCTGCGTGCTTGGGGACTCGCCAGACCAACCACACGAAAGTTAACTGAGCTCACCAATCAACGGACGAGAGATCCCTGTAACGAAGTCCTGTAGGCTCGAGAAGTCAGTTTGCAGCCCGGCGACGAGTGCATCCGACACCTTCCGCTCCTCGGTAGCAGCAGTGACGACCACTGTAGCTCTCTCGTCAGCCGAGGTCGCCTCCGCCTTCGCGTCTTTGAGATCTCGATCCATCTCGGCCACCCGCTTCTCCGTGGCACACAATGACGACTGGGCGAGCGTTAAGTCAATCGCCAGGACCAAACCCTCGCGGGCCTTCTCCACCGCGACCGCATGACCTTCTGCCCAGACACGAAGATGAGTATGAAATCAGGAAAACGCCCATGGAGAAGGGCATCTCAAGTTCTTACCAGCAGTCGCTTGAAGTCGTTCGTTCAACTCCCGCACGGAGCGGAATTACTTCTCTAGCCGATCGTTGGCGGCTAGCCGCTCCGCCGGCTCGCGCTAGAGACCCTGCACAGATATGGAAAACATCAGTAAATAATCACAAGACTTCATAAGTTCCTAGTTGCTGAAATTCAGCGACTAGCCACTCGGGGACTGGGCGATTAAGAAATTTCCTAAGCGCCTAGTTGCTGAAATTCAGCGACTAGCCACTCGAGGACTGGATATTGAAAGTTAGCAAAGAAGTAAGAATCTAACCGCTGAAATTCAGCGGCCAGATCCTCGCGGACTGGACGTACCTAGATGGCCGCACCCACCATGCTGCGCATCTCGACCGCGTCCACCGACGGGAGCACGAGAGGTGTGCTTCCGCAACACTGCTCGACCTCCGATCCCAAAACATCAGGCGCCTGAGACGACTGCGCCGACGCGCTCGTAGTGGAGGCCATCGCCACAAAGCGAGGGAAGTTCGCCACTTCTGCTCCTGCAGCACTTGTCGATGGGGTCGTCCCCCCGACCGGCGCCACAGACCCTGTCCGTTGCGACTCCGCGCCCACTACGGCCGTCACGGCCGCACCCGCTCCAGTCGGAGCTTCACTTGGGGCGTCGACTGGATCATCTAAAATCGTGACAACCTCGTCGCCCTTCGCCCTCTTCGCGCCCTCAGTGGGCGCCTCGACCATGTCGCTCTTCCTCTTCTTCGAGTGATCGTCTTCTACCCTAGCCGCGCCTGCTGGGACCTTAGCCACTAAGGGGTTGCCAAATTTCTTCACGCCAGTCCTACAAAACAACATTTATCAGCAATCTCGCAAGACAATTTCAAGCCAATCACCCAATGTAATACATCGAAAATACTTACTTGGCGACTGGGATGAAGCGCAGACCTGTGCGGATACTCGCCGGTTTCTCCAATTCTGGCCTAGCTTTCGCCTAAGACCTGTCTCGAACAAACTCGACGCCCATGACACGGACACCTTTTTCGAGGATGAAGCCGCCGTAGGGAGCTCCCCGGCGGTCGACACAGGTGCTTCCCGTGGCGGTGAAGCTCCCGCGGGTGGGGCGGCCCCGAGCCCGATGACTGAGGAGAAGGGCGGTCGCAGTGATGCCAATGGAACTTCATCTTCTACCATGGCCACATCAGCAGCCGCAGTCGCTTGCGCCAGCGCGCTAGCCCCAGCATTGTCGGCCGCGCTGGTCGCTTTGGAGCTACTCGCGGACCGAGGTGGCGACACCGTGTTGGCCGGCCCCTTCTTCTTTTGCGGAGATCTCTTCTTTGACGGCGTGGCCGCGCGCCGAGAAGTGTGCTCGAGTCCCTCGCCTTCGCCCCCGCATGAGCCTCGAGGCTCTTGCTAGCCTCGAGCTCGTGCTGCCGTTGCTCACGGGTCTTCCGAACCGTGGGTGCGGCGACCTCCATGGCCTCATCGTCTTCATCTTCATCGTCGTCATCATCATCGTCACCTCCGATGTTGCCTTTGTCGGAGGACGACTCGCTCTCGTCCTCAGTGGACTCGCTCGAGTCTTCATCATAGGCGGGTGGAAGACAACCTTCCACCACTTGGAATAGCTATACAAATGAAACACAATCAGTAAGAGAAGCGTCTTGGTGCATTTGGATCTTCCCCACGAATCTGTTGGAGGCGCCATTAATCGGAGGATCTAGGTTCGTGGAATCACTCTGGATGGTTCTAGGTCGCTTTGGGTCGCTATGAAGGAATGGGAGATTGGGAGACACACGATATTGGAAGAAATGTGGGGAATGATCGCTCCTCGGCCGTCACTCTCCTTATATAGTGGTTGCTACCCACCATTTTCGAGGAGCCGTTACCGCGTGGTTGTTACGCCGATATTACCGTTGGATTACCCAATGGCTAGTTTGACCAAGATTGACGTTCCACCTTCATATACTCGACTCGCCAACTATGACGATTCGACTACTCGTTGACCCATTCGCCATGCTGCGATTCGACTAGTCACCGTTATTGCGACTAAAATGACATGTTTCCTCTTTCATTGAAGGAGTACATCGCCGATTCGACTGGGCGTCCAAATTGGACCTGAATACTCCGACTGCCAAAGAACACCTGCGACGAATCAACGATGCCCTCGGGGACTACTAATGGGGATATGTCGAGTGGGGTATACCCAACAGGACGATTCCCATTGGCCCATGCTGCCAGCGAGTGAGCCTGCAGGATGACGACTGGATAAAGACCCAACAAGGAGCCAGGCGACTGGAAGCTAAAGGCGTAGAAGTGTAGCTAGGCCTAGTCGGGTTAGGTCAAACACCCTCCGAGTCCTTATCAAACTCGGTTGTAGATCTATAAACCCTAGCGAGGTGACTCTATATAAACCTCCCTAGGGTACGCATAGAGGACACGTTCCATCATACACCCCCTGCGACTCGCCGCCTAGCCGTCGAGCTCGCCCTTGTACTCTCTCATCAATACAATCTAGTAGGAGTAGGTATTTACCCTCCGGGGGCTGAACCTGGATTAAACCCTGTGTGTCCACCCTCATGTCGCACCGTAGATGGCTGGCCGCCCTTTCCCCTCGTTCTACTACTCGATGTCGATTGCAGCATCTGTCGTGGCCATTCCCACAACACTATATGTTTTTGTTATTTTATTGTCATATGCTTTCTGCTTTTTTCAAGTTGCTGAAATATTGCCCTTCTTTGCAGAAATAATAGGGCAATCACTGACCTTGGAAAAGGATCTTAGATCCGATCCATTGTCGGATTCCATTCGTACTTTGGAGGCAAACAACATTCATGGGCACAAACTTTTGATTCGCTCCCGCCGCGCTTTCAAGGCTCTTACGCTGAGATTTTCCCTGAAAAGGACGTACCCACCGATCTGAATGATCTGATAGCTATTTTTCTTGCTGATCCAAACCCATTGATGGGATATAGTCTGATGTAGGCAAAGAATGACGTGGAGATTTCGATACCGCTGGCACTAGCCCATGGCGAAAAGATCGACTGGAAGAAAGTTTGCTCTTCTCGTCTGGTCACTAACTCTGGCAAAGAAATTGAGCCCAAACCTTGTATAAAGAAGGCGGAGAATTTTTCTTGAATGCTGCTGTCAATTGACATGAGTCATGAAGTCCCTGATGCTAAGGTTTCAACCGATAGTCCTTCTACAAGTGCTGCTACTATCTCCAAACATGTGGCTGACACTCCTTTGGCTAGCATCACCGCGTCTGCCGAAAAGACTGCCTAATCATAGATTCTACTAGATTTTGTAGTCTCATGTTGTAAAAGTACTTATGATGTTTTGTCAACTTGTGTTGTGTAGACAATGTGTTATTCTTGTGGTGGTTCTCCTGCTTGTACCCAAATACCTAAATGTTTGCATTTGTTGTATTTTTCTCCAGATGATGTTTGATGCTTCTGGTCCCTCAACGGATCCCTCCAATCCTGTTGTATGTGTGAAGCCACCGATAACACAGTTACTCATATAATTGATCCTCCTTTGTATGCTGAGAAGATCCAACGCATAAAGCGGCTGGAAACTGATCTTCTAGCTATGCAAGCTATAGTTGATGTTGCCCAGTTGAGAATGCAGAAAACCTTGGAGCGTGAAGCCTTTCTTTTGACAGAAATCTCTAAGGTGAATGAGAAGATGCTCTGTAAGTATCTCTCACAGAGACCCCGAGTCTTTTTGCACAACCCAAAGAATTGAAATTAGGTTTTGTATTTGTCTAGGCATCCGATTAAATGAAGTGGAAGAAGGGCATCGACTGGGTTCTCGAATGAATGCGTTGATAGAGGCTTCTCGAGGAACTAGTGCTGATTTCTAGACTAACGACAAACGTGCCTTCACACTTCCACTTCTCCAGGATTGTGTCCGAGGTGGAGGAATTTGTAGAGTGGTGCCTCCAAGCATTGCCTTAGATTTACAATGCGATGTTTCCTAGAGATCCGAAACCTGAAGGCCTTGCCGCACTGATGGCGAAATTTCAGCGAGGCGAGAGGATCCACCATTATATTAAGCTTCAATTGGTTGCTGGTGCAAAGTTGGATTTTTCTTGGGTTCATGACCATTATCCCACCTTGGATTTAGACTATATATCCCAACGCCTTCCTACTCCACCATGACACTAGGCAAACATCGTTAATGGTTAATTAGCGTCATTAACTATCAATGAACCCTGGTAGAATCCAGGCACAGCCAAGGCCTGATAATTATTAAGGGGGTTGGCCCATTATGAGATCCCAACACAAATACGACATGTTACTATTTCATACTCCAATGTTTGAAATAGGCCCATTAGTGCTTCCCGCTGCGGTCCATAAACTTTTGGGCCCGTTATTGTTTTATTCTGCACTGTTTGTAATGGGCCCATTTGTGCGGCCGTAAACTTTCGGACCGTTACTGTTTCGTCCTGCACTGTTTGAAATGAGCCTATTCGAGCAGACCGCTGTGGCCCATAAACTTTCAGGCCCATTACTATTTATTCCTGCTCTATTTGTAATGGGCCCATTTCTGTAGTCTGCTATGGCCCATAAACTTTCAGGCATGTTACTATTCCGGCCTAAAGAAGGTCAGCCTTGGCTCAATACTGCGCGGCCCATTAGCAGCCTGCCGGTAGTCAGTCTGTTACCGTTACTGTTCTTACAGCCCTAAAAGATTCTTTACTATTATGGCATTTTACTGTTATGGCCTTCTACTATTCAGGGTCATATGTTACCTACTAAGGTTCTAGCCTTTTACTATTTTGGCCATTTACATTCAACGGATACCGGTGATAGCCCTCTACTGCATGGAGGCATGGAAGACCCGTCACTGTTGATTGGTAGCCCATCAAGGGCTGATATAATACTATGCAAATTAGGCCCATATTCCCAGGCCTGGATTATCTACAATACTAAAAGAATTCTGGAACTATGGAGAAAAAACTTATAATTTTAAAAATACTTAATTCTTACAGGCCAGAAAAATCCGTAGTTCATACATCATCGGAGTACAATACAACTGATAAAAAAACATAATCTTGGTTTAAAAAATGTTCCTTTTAGATAGCTCGCATCGCCTCACATGTAACAACGGGCTTACCATATGACTTGCTGGTGAGATTATTGAGTAATTTCTCCGTCAAAGCTTACATGTTCTTCAAATCAGATAACTCGTTCCGTGCTATGGAGACTACTTCATCTGTTCTGTTGGCTTCCTGTCCAACTACATCAAGTGCATCCTAGAGTGCAGCTCCAAAAAATCTTTGTGCTGGAATGTATGGAACAATAGACACTGTGTACCTACGTGAGAAATACACATTATAGCTGCTGCTCCGTGAAAAGAGAACTACACTTGAAGTAGTTGCTTCATGTTCTGCCTTCATATTTATATTTACAACCTAAAACAAAAAGAAATGTCTTATATCATCGTTACCAAGGAAAACAAAAACCAAAGAATTTCAAATCAGCACTTTGCTAAAATGAAGAAGGCAATTAGTAGCAGCAGGGCCTCATACATCACTATCTTCTAGAATAATTGGAACAGTCGACTTCATAGAGGGATGATATAATGTGCAACTGTCACTTATGATCTGTGAAATGACATCTCTACTTGATGAAGGCTGGAACTAAGATAAAAAAAGTTACATCATCATATGAAGGAACAAAACTACTTGTTCATTATCAAAAGATTATTTTGTTATAATATAGCAATGTAAGCACTCAACCGAAGGACCTCATGCAAACTGATCAAAGTAGAATGCGTGATTTATGAATGTAATGAATCCATCAACTAAGAGATCCTTAAGCTAATAGACAAGCATTTACCGAAAAACAAAGTAAGCATTTAAACATTGTGGCCTATATTAACTAGACTACTCAATGTGTAGTTGGATATAAATCTTAGGTAGGTGGAATGGTTGTAATCATGGACAAACTACTATAGTGTCTCCGTCAAATTACAAATAGAAAAATAGTGTGACTCTAATAGATTAGCCAGATTGTATCAAAGAAATGGTGAAACAATCTATCAAATAGTTTGATTCATAAACAGTCAGATTGTTTAAATTTTTTGATTGTCTTCCCAGAGACCAATTGAACTATTGTGTGCCTCATATTAAAATAGCCAGACAAGTTGCAGATATCATAGTGAGTTTTGAAGTGAACGGTTGATTATGATCCTTCTGTTTTTGTTATATTGGATCCCATTGGAAATCTGCCCTTGTTCAAATCATCCTAGTGTCTCGGATAAAAAAACTGAACTAGAGTAAATGGCATGAAACCAGGGGTCTTAAACCTTAAAAAAGAGGGAGGGGTGATTATAGTAGCTCTATGTAGAGTCTCATGGAGTCATGATTGCTTATATGATTACAGGTACGTTCGTTGATGATGTCCGCTAAATAAAATAATTGGACTGGTGGTCTCCATACTTCAGTGTTGGATCTCTGCATAAAGGTGCAGTGAATAGTAAACACAAAAAGGTTCCAATCTAATTGATGTTAGCATGAAGTGATACAAAAGGAATAGATACTTACGAGATTATAGGGGCCCTTCATTCTACGATTTCTAGTGTAAATTGTACCTGTTTATTGCGTAACAACACAAACCGTTAGGAATCATGGGGTAAGCAGATTTAAATAAACCTGACATATTAGTGGAAGTAGTATAACGAATGTAAATGTGTACTTCACAGATAAGAGAACAACATCAAGCATGAAATAACAGTTAGTGTTATAGCCTATGCCAAACAAGAGAGAAATTATAATTGACTCACTTATGGGCAGGCACTTTAGTAAAGGATAATAATGGAAACAACTGTGTTCAGTGTTCGTTGACTCATATTTCACCATCACATACAAAATCATAGGTCAATGCCTTACAGTTAAACCTGACTACAAAGAGTTTATTTGGGATGATACGGGTAATAATTATAGCAGTTGTAAGTTACTACAAAAGTAGATCCAATACAAAATACAGTTAACTACTACATATTTATCATATGAAAATCCAAGAAGATTTGGTTACCTGGGTCAGGACAACGTTAGGCATTCTACGCATCTTGGGTGGAGCCATCGAGGTTGCCGAACATACTGCGATTGCGGTGCTTGTGGACAAAGGTGAAGCAGACCAAGGATTGCTCCGAGCGCTGGATGACAGCTGCGAAGAAGCAAATTCCTGGCGGTTCTTGTGGAAGCAGAACAGGGGTTGCTCCGAGCGC
This sequence comes from Avena sativa, assembly GCA_916181665.1. Lineage (NCBI taxonomy): Eukaryota > Viridiplantae > Streptophyta > Magnoliopsida > Poales > Poaceae > Avena > Avena sativa. Next base: position 266,676,107 of record OV702294.1, on the reverse strand, counting down.
TGGATGGCAACGATGAAGAAGCAGATTTAGGTTAAGGTGGTGAAGGTTATATCTAGGGTTTTTCGCAGGGCTTGCCCAGCTGCGGGCGAGTATTTTGTGTGTGGGGCGGGGGGTAGGGGGTAAGGGGACTATAGAGGTAGTGAACCGGGAAATTACGATTGAATCCCCAATGAACCTACTTAACTAGGGGTGGAAAGGGAATTCCAGTATGTTTAAAACACAGGGGAGCGAAATATTTTGGGGATAGCGGGAGATTTTCCCGCTTGACTAAATCTAAGACATACTCCCTAGAATCAAAGGCAGTCACATCACTGATCATCCATGGCCCATGTTCAGAAATTAAGGCCTCATTTGGCATCTAAATATTGATCATCCATGGTCCATATTGACTCGGTTCAGATATTAAGGCCCTGTTTGGCATCAAAGTATTTTTTTAAATTATTTAGCAAAAATTTTGTTTACTAAATAAACTAAAATATTAAATACCTTTTAGTGTTTGGATCCAACAAAAAATATGGTTTTAAACTGAAGTATTCTCCAAACCTATGTTTTTTAAGAATTTCAGAAAAAGGTCAGGCCCTTTTTTAAGAAGCTGAGAAAATGGAAAACTAAAGTATTTCTTTGGTAGGCACGAAAGTACTATGGCATTGATATATTTCTGAATTATATCCATTTATCACATGATGATGTGTATAAAAATGTTGTCACCATGATATCTAGTGAGACCGAAAATTACGATTGAAGCTCCAACCAACTTGACTGAATTTTAATTTATCCATAGTCCAAGTAATAATAGTAGATTAGTAGGCCGGTTGGGACGGGGAATCGGGTGTAATAATAAAGCACCATGAACTTTAAAAAAATAAAGCGCCATTTATCGATAAATTTTAAACCAGTATGGTTGGTAATCTTCAAACTTCTATTTAAAGAAAAACTTGGTAATCCTCTATTCCGCTAACATGAATAATCTAGTACGTCGGAGCGACGATATCAAATCACCCATAAGAGCAAGTCCAGCAGCACCCCCTATGTTTTCTCCCCTATATGTGTATGTAGGGGCCTTCCCTAAAAAATTCTTCCCCTAAATTTTGCAGCTACCCAAATTATCTCCCCACATATATTTAATATGGGAGAGCCCGGTCCATAGAGACAACATATAGGGGAGGCCTCCACTGCGCCAATACATAGGGGAGAAGGAGGGGTGGGTTAGGGCGTGAATTCATCGGGGACGTGTATAGGGAGCTACTGGAGGCTTATTTTTCACTCTCTCCCCTATACTTCCTATCGGGTGGCTTATTTGGGAGCTGCTGGACTTTCTCTAAGGTAAGAAACAATAGTGTTTTCATCACAAAAAATGTGTAAGTTACTAGGTCCCACAAGTATTGTGTATTCGTGACTCTTATTGTCCCTTCATGCTCATTGATAATTTGGCCATATTTTCCTTCAGATTTTTTGAAAGTTGTTCGGTCAAGCACATATAGCATATTCTATGAAGTACAATAGTACAACATACGTAGACCGCAATTGAGTAGTAGCTAATCTCTATTGTTATTATTTAAAAAGAAGGAATTGTTGGATTTTAGAGCATGTCCAATAATATTTGTGTATTGAATTGCTAAAAGGTGGCTATAGGTGTTTGGGATATGCTATATAGGTATCCTCGTAGCATGTCTCCTATCCGGATAACCCGGGTGGCCCACAGTTGGTAGCATGGCCTATGGCCTGCTGGGCGGCCTAGTTAGATGGATCCAGAAGGGAGGCCCATGACGGATAAAGGAAGGCTACAGAGGAGTCACCGATGTAACCGGAGCCTTGGAGTGCAAGACACGCTAGACTAGTTGTAATCAGTGTAGGGCTCTGTAACATGTCCGGCTAGGACTACTCCTTGTAACCCTAGGACCTGGCGACTATATAAGACGGGCCTATGGGAGCCTTTAGGGCACGATAACTTAGACTCTCTAGTCACCTCGCACAGCGAACCAATCCCTGTAACTCGGCGTATTGCCCTTATAGTGATTTATAGCAGGACTAGGATTCCGCCACCATTGTGGGATCTGAACCTAGGTAAGCTATGTAACCTCATACCCGTCAACCGTCCTCCTTCCCCCCATGTCTCTAAACACGCACTGTGAGGACCCCTCCATGGCGTACTCATCGGCAATACCACGACAGTTGGCGCCCACCGTTCTGCTATGTCATGATGCCCTTTGGGCTAAAAAACGTAGGTGCTACGTACCAGCGGACAATGCAGCGTTGCCTACAAGATCAAATTGGTCGGAATGTTCACGCCTATGTGGACGATATTGCAGTGATGTCTAAAAAGTCAAACGACTTAATCTTCGACTTAAAGGAAACCTTCAATAATCTCCAGAAATACAACATGATGCTTAACCCTAAAAAGTGTGTCTTCGGGGTTCCAGCCGGCAAATTGTTGGGCTTTATCGTTTCCCAGCGTGGAATTGAGGTCAACCCGGAGAAAATCAAGGCCATCTTAAACATAAACCATCCGACATGCCTAAAGGACATACAACGGCTAACAGGTTGCGTTGCAGCGGTTAGTCGGTTCGTCAGTCGACTTGGAGAGAAGGCTCTGCCGATGTACAATTTGTTGAAGAAGGCGGACAAATTCACGTGGACAGATGAAGTAGATGCAGCATTGAAGCGGCTCAAGGAGATACTTTTCTCAGCGCCTATCCTTGCAGCACCCGAGTCTGGGGAGCCCATGTTAATCTACATGGCGGCCACCAACTGGGTAATCAGCATCGTCGTCGTGGTAGAGCGGAAGGAACCAGGCTATGAGTATGGAGTTCAACGACCAGTTTACTATGTAAGCGAGGTCTTGACGGACTCCAAGCAGCGTTACCCGCACTACCAAAAGATAGCTGATGGAGTGTTCCTTGCTTCTCGGAAGCTGAGGCACTACTTTCAGGAGCACCCATCACAGTGGTGAGTAAGACTCCACTGTCCAACATTATCAACAACAGGGACGCTACAGGAAGGGACGTGAAGTGGGGCATTGAACTTGTCGCCTTCAAGATCACCTACAAGAGAAGCGACGCTATCAAGTCACAAGCCTTGGAAGATTTTATCGCAGATTGGACGGAGATGCCAGATGCTACTCCAATGTCGGAGCCAGAATATTGGATGATGCACTTTGACGGATCAAAGCTCCTCAACAGCTTGGGGGCTGGTGTGCTGCTACAGTCACCAATCGGGGACATGCTACACTACGTTCTGTATATCCACTTCGAGGCTACGAACAACATGGCGGAGTATGAAGCACTCATTCACGGACTACGCATAGCCAAGGGTATTGGCATCAAGCGCATAGTTTGCTGTGGAGATTCCGACTTGGTTGCCCAACAGGTGGCTGGCACCTGGAACGCGCAGAACCCTATGATGGCGGCATATCGAGACAAAGTGGACGAGATATCCAAGAGCTTCTTGGGCTACGAGGTCAAGTATGTACCTAGGGATCAAAGAGAGGCGGCTGATCTGTTGTCTAAGCTTGGATCAGGACACAAACGAAATCCTCCTGGCGTTTTCTTGGAACATCTATAGACACCATTCGTGAAGGGAGCTGATGTGGACAACCAGGATAGAGTTTACTCTTTTGTTCACATGGTGACAAAGGTCCCTCCGGCTTGGACAAAACCGTTCATGGAATATCTCATACACGGAACTTTGCCCGACGAGAAAGTCAAAAGACGGCAAATAGTACATCGAGCAAAGGGCTATACCATAATCAATGGACAGCTCTACAAAAGAAGCACCACTGGTGTATACCTTAAGTGTGTTTCTCAGCAAGAAGGTATTGAAATCCTCAGTGAAATCCATCTCGGAGATTGCAGGCATCACGTCGCTCCTCGACCGTTGGTCGCTAAAGCCTTCCAGCAAGGATTATACTGGCTGGCCACGAAGGTGGACGCCGACAAGCTGGTTGAGACATGCATGGGATGCCAGTATTATGCCCGACAACCACATGTTCCAGCTAAAGAATTGCGAACAGTACCAATAACTTGGCCATTCGTAGTCTAGGGGTTGGACATGGTTGGTCCGTTGCAGACGACACCATGTGGGTTTACGCATCTGCTAGTAGCAGTTGATAAATTCACCAAATGGATAGAAGCTAAACCCATTAGAAAGGTCGATGGGGCAACTGCCCTTAGGTTTGTCTGGGATCTAGTGGTGAGATTTGGTCTCCCACATAGCATTATCACTGACAATGGCAGTAACTTGTCACTTGGATAAGTGGAATCCTATTGTTGGTAGAAGGGCATCCGACTTGACCTTGCATATGTGGCACATCCACAGTCCAATGGTCAGGTTGAGAGAGCCAATGGATTAATTCTGCAGGGAATCAAGCCACGTGTGGAAGCACCGTTGCATAGAGCAGCTGGAGCCTGGGCGGAGGAATTACCATCTGTGTTGTGGAGTCTACGAACTACACCCAACATATCTACCGGCTACACCCCTTATTTCATGGTATATGGAGCATAAGCCATCCTGCCTTCCGACATCCTTCACGATTCACCAAGAGTTGCCGCCTACGATGAAGATGACGCTGAAGAATCCAGATGCCTAGATGTGGACCTTCTCAAGGAAGAGTGTGTATTGGCATGCCAAAGATCCGCCATCTACCAGCAGAAGCTACGCAGCTACCATAGTCGCCGCGTTCAGCATCGCTCGTTTAAAAAGGGGGGCCTGGTGCTCCGACTTAAGCAGAAGAAGTCACACAAATTATCCCCGACATGGGAAGGACCGTTCATCATAAGCAAGGAGCTACTCAATGGGTCTTACTACATTGTTGACAATCGTGAGCAGAAGGATAGACCCAACAAGGATCATAAGCGTACGCGACGTGACCCGAATGATGACTACCCGGAGCTTGATCGTCCATGGAACATAGCACAACTACGTCCTTTCTACACTTAGCATTTTTAATCTATTGTGTACCTATTATATGATCAATGAAATAAAGCTCTCTGGTTCACTCATATTTCTGAGTCTTTTACCTCCTTTAGTGTTCATTTTTTGATCGTATAAAACCTTTATGCACAAGCTTTGCGATTGCACTTTTGAAAATTCCGCCTACGAGCGTTAGCTTAAGTTTTCTGGTCTACACGTTCTTTGTCGTCTTTATGTGGATTCTGGAGTAGTGACTTTTGGCACTTATTGTCGGTGATTTTGTGCTTAGGTTATTGAAGGTTCCATTGGGCATCGTCGCTTGAGCGCATAGTTCCGACAACGAGTCTTCCGACTCACGAAAAGTCAAGCATAAAAACCAGAGTAATGGATAAGCCAACACTTGCTTAAAAATATATACATGCTGGAACCAGTGCTTAAGTAGCAGGGAAATAAAACCATTGTTTATCCGCCTTAAGATAACAAGTAGTTTTTTCCGCATACAAATCCCAAAGGAAGCAAATATTACATATTGTTTTTTCATTCCTCTGGCGCAGGCTACTTGGACGCAGAATCATCAGCAGCAGGAGAGCCATCCTCCTCGAAGTCGACGGTGTTGAGGGACTCAGAGGAGCTTGGATTGTCACCATCAATAGTCTCCCTAGGCACGAAGACGTTAGGGTGGACCAACTCGGATACTCTTGAAGGGAATATGCCCGAGAGGCAATAATAAAGTGGTTATTATCGTATTCCTTGTTTATGATAAATGTTTATTTTACATGCTATAATTGTATTAATACAGAAACGTTAATACATGTGTGTTTAATAAACAAAAAGGAAGTTCCTAGTTATGCCTCTCTCATAAACTAGCTCGTTGATTAACAAGATGATCAAAGTTTCCTAATCATGGACATTGGATGTTGTTAATAACGGGATCACAACATTAGTGTAATGGTGTGATGAACATTCATCCGAAGTATAGCATTATGATCGAAGTCATTGAGTTTATATTGCTATAACAACTTACGAAGTGATCCTAATCCTTAGACCATGAGATCATGTCAATCACTAACACTGGAAGAGTTTCTTGATAACATCAAACGTCACACCGTAACAGGGTGATTATAAAGATGGATTCAGAACTACTAAAGTGTTATGTTGAGGCCCATGGATCGAGAGTGGAATTTGTTCATCCCGATGACGGATAGATATGCTCTGGGCCCTCTCGGTGATATCACATTGATTAGCTTGCAAGCAAGTGATTTGATCACTAGAATGTTATATCACGGGAACGAGAAGAGAGTGCATGTCGGTAACGAGATCAAACTAGGTATGGAGATACCGATGATCGAATCTCGGACATGTAATATATCGTGAAACAAAGGGATTAAGATACTAGCGTAAAAGGTTCCGACGATCACAAGAAAGTCATCGTTGAATGTGTGGGAGTCAGTATGGGTCTCCAGATCCCGCTTCTGATTATTGATCTGAGAGGGGTCTCGATCATGTCCGCATTATTCGCGAACCGTAGGGTGACACACTTAAGAGACACCGACATCCATTTGGAGCAAAAGTTTCATGCCGAAAAGAATAACAAGCGCAGGAATTTATTTCACTAGATACCGAAACAGGTTTTCGGGTGAAATTGCATAAAGTGGTTATGCATGTGAAATGGAATTCTAGCAAGGGGTTATTTGTGAATGTTTGTCATAAAAGTAATTGACAAAATTCTGAATAAAATAAAAGAGTTTTATTTAATGAGAGTTTGCATTAAATTTGGTGGAAATTTAATGGGAATTTGAGTGGACATTTGAGTGAAGGAAATTTAAAGGGCATTTTGTGAGTGGAGTGTCCACCCACATGAATGAAGGAGGGAGGGGGCAGCCCCCCATGGCCGGCGGCCACCCCTTGGGTGCCCCCCTCCTCCTATAAAAGGAGCCCCCCTCCTCACTTGTCTCTCACACCTCCTCGTGAAGGATCTCTCTCCCCCTCTAGAATTTATCCCCCATGGTCTCGGACTAGCGAGATACATGTTCCCGGTGGCTATTCGGCAAGAAAGAGTTGTGCTTCCGCTACATCGCTAGAGCGAGGAGGCGGAGGTTGCTCGGTGCCTCGAACGTGTGTGCGAGCACGGATGCGCTGCTGTTTTGCGGCGCTAGGACTTCCTCTCGATCTTGAGATCGGCAAGAGATCGACTACATCAACCATGAGTTTGGAATCGTTAAGCTTTGTCGGTCTTCAAGGGTATGTTCTCTATGGATATACATCTGTCCGTTGTTTGTATCTAGTAGATAGATCTTGGTACATAGTTGTTCCCATCGTAGGAAATTTTTGTTTTCTATGCTGCGAACCCTACAACTCTGGTATCAAAACCCACGAGAGACACCAAGATAGCTTTGTGTTCTATTTTCTGGCCATCGTCGTCCACGTCGGGGATACCGGAGGTCAATGTGTCGATGTCGGCGTTCTCGTAGTGCGCCTTGACCATTGAAAGCGCCATCCTCGTGCCAGCCCAGGTACATGAAGCTTTCTAGCTTACAATACGCTCGAGGGCTTGGCGCAAGATCTCCGAGAACTTCATCACGGAATCCACCACCTTGAAGTTGATCTGGAGGTGCTTGGCTATATCCTTGGCCTGCTTGATGGCAGTGTTGATAAAGTTGCCGGCAAGTACCATGCATTCTTTTGGTGGAGGAGGCGACTGGGTCAACCCAATAGGAGCTGCAAAATTCCGACAAAGGGAACGCATGAGTTTAGTGACACAAATAGTTCAAAGTATCTAGCTTACAAAAGTACAAGACGGAGAATCACTTACTGAAGATGCTAATCTTAGCCTGCCAGAGGGTATCCGCCATGGAGTCCCGTTCTTGTCAGAGGATCATGTATGCTTCAAGATGGCGCTGATTTTGCTCATCAGCAACTTTCTTCTGCTCTTTCAGCATCGCGATCTCTTCCTTCAAGCGGTTCATCTTCGTGTTAGCGGACTCCTGCAAGACTTTCATGGAGTCCTCATGCATCTTCAGCATATCCTTCCTCTCCTGCTTAAGGATCTTGTTTTCGCTATCCAGCAACTCAATGTGCTTGGATTGCTCAACAATATCCTTGGCCTTGGCAATGGTTTCTACAAGTTAGAGAAAAAACAGTACATAGTGAGTACTCGGAGAATGTTGGCACAAGACCAAGTCGGAATACGAAAAAGAAAGGAAAAACAGACGCTTGCTCTTGATGATTTGTTCCTTCAAGAAGGCATTTTTACCCTTTTCGGCTTCCAAGTCCACACGCATCTTCTGGAACTTCTCGTTGGCCACACCTCTCCGAGCATTCTCATTCTATGGAAAGAAAGTTTAAAGCTGTTTAGTCCACTTGGAGCATCTAGCCGGATAACTATCCACCTAGAGGCTTGGGAGCTACAGTAAGAGTTTTTTAACTTGGCAATATGCTTAGTCTTTCTTTAAGCATCTAGTCGGAACTGATTCAGTGTTCAGCAAGAAGCTTGGGGGCTACAGTATAAAGTTTTTAACTCAGTCATATACATAGTCTTTCTTTAAGTATCTAGTCGGAACTAATTTAGTTATAACTAGAGACTTGGGGGCTACAGTATCAAAATTTACAAACACTGCGTATGCTACTCTGAAAGTATCTAAACGGAATAATTCATTCAAACTAAATACTTGGGGGCTACAGTGAGATGTTTTCTAGCTTAGTCACTCTTAGAGCATTTAGATGCAAAGGCCTATGGTTTTCCGTCTAAATCCTCGGGGGCTATAGTGGGATACTCATATGAAATGCAAAAGGCAAATAAAACTTACAAGTGCGATGATCGTGAGGTTGGTAGCACTCTCAGCAAGCAACTTTCCAAAAGAAAGGTTGTTTCCTCGCAATATATCTGCTTGTCAGAGTAGCTCCTCAAGACCATAAGTCGGAGATGTCGGTACTGCACCAGGAACCGAAGAAGAGCCACTCGGTGTGAGCGCCGGGAAGACTATCTTCGGGAATTCTATGGTTGTCTTGGGTGCAGAGGCGCCGCCTTCGGCAGACGTTCCACCCACCACCACCGCCTTACTGCTACTGATGGCATCCTTAGCCGGAGCTTCAGCCATTTGAGTAGCGGTGCTTTCTTGCATTGCCTGTTGGCCGACAACGGCAAGCTCCATGGAGGCACCTGAGTCCACTTCCATGGCGGAAGGGACAGATGCATCTTTGGCCTGTGAGCTTGTCGGAGCGGGTGTAGGCTGGACGCTGGGAGTGACAGGGCGATGGAGGTAGATGCGTGGGGAGACACGTCACGATGCAACATATCTTTAATATTTCTAGAAGCCCCCAAATTTTTGGAGGTCTTCTTCAAACTAGTAGTGGCCTTCTTCTTGAAATGTGCAAAATAGTATAATTACAGGAAGAAGACGAGCAATGGACAAATGTCCGAGAGAAAGAGGCTTACACAACAGGGGGTGCTTTGGCAAAATGAATCCCGGTAATCTTTCGTTTCTCCGCCTCCAGGGCGGCAGTGGACTTCTTTGAGACTCCACTCTCCATCTTCTTCTTCTTTCCTCCGTCAGCAACGTCAGAGGTGGAGCTCTTCCGCTTTCGCGCCAGCGGGACATCATTGTCGGACACGACGGTGACTTCCTTCATCTTTGGGTCATAGATTGGGACAGCCATGCTATCCTCCTCTAGACTGCAGAGCTGTTAAGTGAAATCCCAAAAGTGTTAGATGAGATGGTAATGGTTAGACGGAAGAACTGGAGTATATGTCATACACGGAAAATAAACAGGTACCTCTAGGCACTTGCCCTCCTCGAACATATTGTAGGTGATGGCGAAGCCACGCTTCCTGTCCTTCACCTTGACGATGTCCTTGAGGCGGAGCTTGATGGAGTCACTCGAGAAGTTGTCCTCGGAGATGCGGAGGCTATCCTTCCTCTTCTTAGAGTACTCGTGCATCACCTTGGAGTGGTGCTACAAATGCTGGATCCGCCTGACGAACCAGCACATGGCTAGGTCCAACCCGGTCAGACCCGTGTCTACGAACCACTCTATCCGACTAATGGTGTGGGAGGCTTCGTTGTCGGGGGAAGGGTGGCTTGGGACCTCCATGTCGGGGCTTCGTCCATGGCTCCATCGACAAAGTCCGGATACGTTTCTTCTCGGCCAGCTAGAGGGATATCTCGGTCGTAGAAGTACGTTCGTTGCCAGTTCTTGCAAGATTCATGGCCGACGATGTCGGGGAACCGCCGGCTAGGCCGGATCTTAAAACTAATTGTCCCACAGTTCCTGAGCTCGTCATTGCCAGCTCCGGCTTCCCTCTTGATGGTGAAGAAATAAATAAAGATATCTAGCCTAGGCCTAATCCCTAAGTAACCCTCATAGAGTGCCGCGTAGTTTCTAAGCGCGAGGATGCTATTGGGGGAGAGGTTCTGAGGCTGTACTCGGTAATGGCTAAGGACAACTAGGAAGAAATTGGAGATGGGCCAGGAAACGCCGCATACTATTTGGGCTTTGAGGTACACCTTATCTCCGGCTTGGGGAGAAGGGGTAACCTCGCCGGCCGGCGCTGCCCGCCAGACGATCCCCTCCGTCGCAGGGAGGTAGCCCTCGACGAGCAGTTCCTTGATGCCGCGGTCCGTGATGTCCGATCCATGCCAGTACCCTTTGTGGGAATCGCTCTCCTCTTCCAGCAACTCCAGCGTCGCTGGATTGTGGTCACTACCAGTGGATTCGACCATCGCAGATTTGGGGATCACCAGGCCCTCTGGGGGCACAAGGATGGTGCTCACCGGCTTCGTCACAGCATCGCTTGTCGCCGCCATGGAGGGAGCAGAGCTGCTGCTTGTCATTGGAAGGGGAGAGGTGGTGACTGGAAGGATTGAAGGGCTAGGGTTTTTCGCAAAACGTGCAGAGAGCTCGAGGAGGAGTTCGCTGGAGGAAGAAGATGACGCAAGAGGAGAATGAGGTGAAAAGTAAAATCCACCATAGTTACAATTTATAACCTCTAGCATCAAGATTCGTGCAAAACGATCGAATGGTCGGCGCGTGGATGACGTGTGCAGGCGCGTGCGCGGAAATTTCTCCATGTTCCCAACCGTTGCTGCCAACGGTTTGTACCGCTCGCGCAGGAAAAATAGACATGATTGTGTTCTCTGCATGTGTGAGTTACGAGGCGTCGCTAACCTATGTCTACGTCGTCCTAGCTATCACTAGCAGGTGAACCATCACATCGGAATATTCCAGCATGGATGGATCCAGTCCGACTACGGAAGAATACGATAGAAGATTCAGCAATTCTCCGACTTATAAATTGAAGACGGAGAAAACCTCGCAGGGTTCTTGGGAGGACTATAGGATATTTCTTGATGATTTGCCGACATCCATCTAGACGGAGAATTCACCTTGAGGAGGCAAGACGGCGCAAGATCTCGGAGTTCTCCGGGGGCTACTGTTGGGGATATGCTATATAGGTATCCTCATAGCATGTCTCCTATCCGGATAATCCGGGTGGCCCACAGTTGGTAGCATGGCCTATGGCCTGCTGGGTAGCCCAGTTAGATGGATCCAGAAGGGAGGCCCATGACGGATAAAGGAAGGCTACGAAGGAGTCACCGACGTACCCGGAGCCTTGGAGTGCAAGACACGCTAGACTAGTTGTAATCAGTGTAGGACTCTGTAACCTGTCCGGCTAGGACTTCTCCTTATAACCCTAGGACCTGGCGACTATATAAGACGGGCCTATGGGAGCCTTTAGGGCACGATAACTTAGACTCTCTAGTCACCTCTCACAGCGAACCAATCCTTGTAAACGGGAATATTGCCCTTATAGTGATTTATAGCAGGAGTAGGATTCCGCCACCGTTGTGGGATCTGAACCTGGGTAAACTGTGTAACCTCGTACCCGTCAACTTTCCGCCTTCCCCACGTCTCTAAACACGTACTGTAAGGACCCCTCCATGGTGTACTCGTCGGCAATACCACGACAATATGAAGAGAAACGTGAAGGTTCATCAATGGAACCTAGTTTTTCATTTCCTAGCCTTCCTAGCATTTAGTGATTGCCATTCCTAGAAAAAATCATGTCTACGTGACAGTGACATGTGGGGTCAACCACTTGGCCCCCAAATAAATAAAGTCTCCTTTATTGATAAATTTTGAATCACTATGGATGGGAGTGTTAAACCTTATATTTAAAATAAGATTTGGGGAACCCACTATTTCGCTAAAGTGAATAATTTAGTGCGCCTGAGCAACGATATCAAGGCCATCCATCAGGTACGCAACGAAAATGTTTTCATAAAAAAAGTAAGAAGAATGTTGAGTTGCTAGGCCCCATAGGTAATCCGTCCTCGCAACTCTTGTTGTCCATTAACGCTCATTGATTAATGCGGCGATGTTTTTCCTTGAGATTATCCGAAAGTTGTTCGGCCATGCACATATAGAATTATTGGAAAAAATTTGGAATTATAGGAAGTGGCGTGTAACTTCTTGCAAATATTTCCACTATATAGTGTACGAGTAACTTTGAACAATAAAAAATGAATTAAGAATGACATCCCAACAATGTTAACTGTTGGATCTTATTTTCCATTGTAGCATATAGAAGATTCTATTGATAGTCCTTAGAACAACGAACGCTACGTGTAAAGTCTAAAGATTTTAATGATATGTTATACTTTTATTATCTTAGTATACACCACTATATAGTGTACGAATAATTTTGAACTTTGACAGTTGGATCAAGACTGAAAATCCCAACATTGCTAACAATTGGATCTTTCTTCCACTCTAACATCTAGAAGATTCCATTGATAGTAGTTAGCACAATGAACGCTATGCACAAACCTCAAAACACACTTTCCATCATTATAGAATCTTCTATATCATTTCTCTAGAGCTTTTCTGGTATTAGTTAGCAAATAGGTTGATATGTCATGCTTCTAGATGATACAAATTACAAGAACCAAATATACACCTGATACTTTATGGATATCGATCAAAATTATAATTATTTTTTGAGATTTACCTATTATAATTTTATATAAAAATGATATGCCATACTATATTATCTAACTATACTAATTAACTATGAAACGTTTCCCTCCAAAAACAATGAAACGTCCATGACTGGTTATGTATTATGTGCAACGATTACAGTAAATGTTTATATTTTGTGCAGAAAAGGTCTATGGTTATGGTTATATGCAAAAACCTCCCCAATGTGTGGTTATACCTACAATATCCTTGCAGCTGATCCTCTTGGGGGTAAAGGAATAACAACCGTTCGATATTTTTTAATGGTGGAAGGGAACTGCCGGTCTGCTCCTACGGTACGTGACAACTCTTGGATGTCCCTAGCAAGTCTTTTTAAGCAGCTATCAACAACGACCACCTCTCCTCATCCAGGAACGACGCACACACCGAAGAACTTTCTCTCTGTCTCTCCCCTCCCTTCCCCCTCCCTATAGGCCGGCCAAGCCACCGCACACACAAAAATGCCACGCAGCTGCTCCGATCAGGGGGAGGAGGAGGAGGAGGAGGATGATTTTTTTCATCTATGACGGAGACATCATCTTCAAGAATAGTTCACTCCACCCATCCTCATAAAGAAGAATAGGAAGAAGGAGGATGAGGGGTCGTAAGATTTATGGTCACATCTCTAGGTACGAGACGTCGACTCTAAGAAGAGTGCACTCGATCCCTCCTTTACTGGCAATAATAAGAGGAAGGATAAGGAGGTGGGAGGATTGAAGAAGAAGAATAAGATGGCGAGAGCTAGGGGATGCCACGGGAAGTGGAAGGATGGCGCCAACATGAAGGTGACAGCGGAAGGATCCAGGTCCAAGAAGAAGAAGAAGTTTGATGATTAATTTTGTTTACTTTAACCTTTAGTACTACCTATGTATAATAAGGTTCGGGGATTGAATATTATCAAGTGCAAATTGGAACGATGTTGGGATCTAGCATAAGTACAAATTTGTCATTTCATCTCCCACTGTGACACAATAAAACCTCTTGTATTACCGAGGTGTCATTGGAATGGCCACGGCAGATGTTGCAATCGGCAGCGAGTAGTAGAACATGGGGCAAGGGCGGCCAGCCATCTGCGGTGCGAGATGAGGGCGGAGACACAAGGGTTTACCTAGGTTCGGGCCCCCGGAGGGTAAAGACCAACTCCTACTAGATTGTATTATGGTGAGAGTACAAGGGCGAGCTCGACGACTAGGCGGCGAGTCGCTTGGGTGTATGATGGAACGTGTCCTCTATGCGTACCCTAGGGAGGTTTATATAGGCTCACCTTGCTAGGGTTTACAGATCTAAAACCGAATTGGTTAAGGATTCGGATGGTCTTTGACCTAGTCCGACTGGGCCTAGCTACGCTTTTAGGCCTCCAGCTTCCAGTCGCCTGAGTCCTCGCCAAGTCTCGATCCAGTTGCCGTCCTGCAGGCCCACTCGCTGGCAGCTTGGCCCAATAGGAAACGTCTTGCTGGGCATACCCCGGTAGGCATATCCCCATCAGTAGTTCCCGAGGCCGTCGTTGATTCGTCGCAGGTGTTCTTTGGCAGTCGGAGTATGCGGGTCCAATGAGGACGCCCAGTCGAATCAGCGGTGGACTCCTGAACAAAGGAAAGAACTAGTCATTTTAGTCGCAATAACAACGACCAATCATATCGCAGCTTGGCGAACGGGTCGGTGAATAATCAAGTCACTGTTATAGTGATCGGGTCGGCGAATCGTCGAGTCGCTGAAGATAGCGTCAAGTGGACGAAGTTGGACCGTCAGCTTGGTCAAACTAGCCGTTGGGTAATCGAACGGTAATATCGACGTAATTACCGCATGGTAATGGCTCCCCGAAAATGGCGGGTAACAACCACTATATAGGAGAGTGACGGGTGAGGGGAAAATGCTTCCCTCACTTCCTCTGAACTTGCCAATTCTTGTTCCTCCATTCCGTGCAGTGAACAGAGCGACCCAGAGCGATTCGCATCCCTTGATCCCCCAGCCGATGGCCCCTCCTGTGGAACCATGGGGCAGATCCAAGTGCACGAAGGCGCTGCTGAGATCGTTCGAGGAGGCAGGGATCCTCCGCACCGGGAGATGGCGCATCCCCGCGGCCGGAGAAGTGATTCCGGATCCGCGCGAAGGGGAATTCGTTTGCTTCACCAGTCATCTGGAGCGGGGGCTCGGATTCCCCACTTCCCTCTTCTTCCGGCGCTTCTGCGCCTACTACGACATCCAGCCGTCGGACCTGGGACCGCATAGCATCGAGCATCTCACCATCTTCATGGCGTTCTGTGAGTGCTACCTGGGCTGCAGGTCCAACTTTCCCCTATGGCAAGATCTATTCCATGGGAGGATCAGCCGCGAAGAAGCAGGCGGCCCAATGTTAGCCGCGGGTGATTTGACTTTCTAGCTGAAGTCGAAGGCGTCATTCTTCGATCTGATGCTGCCCGCCAAAGCAGCGAACGAGCAGAAGAAGAGCTGGTTCTATGTGACCGAGTCGACGTCGGGCGATGAGGTGGCGCTTCCAAGGTACTTTGCCGACCGGCCTGAGCCGTGTCGGCTCCAAGTCACCAAGCTTCCGCTAGAGTAGCGGATGGTCGTCGACGAGATGCTGCAGACCATCCGCAACTTGAAGAAGAAAGGCCTCCAAACCATCAACCTTTACAATTGTTGGCTCGAGCGACGGCTTGTGCCCGTGGCCAGCCGTACCCACTATATGTACGAATACACGGGCAAGGACGACCCGACGAAGTCCTGTCACAACGAGTGGAGACTCAATGACTACACCCAGGCCCTAAAGAAGATCACCCAGGCGGTGTATCTTGACGCAAAGGCCGGGGTCGCACATTATACCGCAAGGCGCCCAGCTCCAACAGTGAGTTTCTATTTCCCTTGCACTCGCAGTCACAGTTTGTGCATTCGCGGTTGTGCTGATGTTGTTTGATTGTTGCAGTTATTCCAAGTGGTGGAAGGTTGGCTTCCACCCGCAGATGACGAGAACTCGAACTCGTCCGCCGAGGACGAGAGCGAGTCATTGCCTGGCAAGGGCGATGTCAGGAGTTACGGGGGTGGCGACGGTGAAGACGACGACGACGGAGACGAAGCCATGGAGGTTGCTGCCCCCACGGTCCGTAAGACTCGCGGGCAGCACCAGCGCGAGCTCGAGGCCAGCAAAAGCCTCGAAGCCGACGACAACGATGACGACGAGCTCCATGAGCATAACTCACAGTGTGAGGCTACACCGTCGAAGAAGAATAAGCAGCCGCCACCCAAGAAGAAGACGAAGCCAGCCAAGCCGGCGTCTCCGCCTCAGTCTGCGAGTAGCTCTGACGCTACCAGCGCGGCCGAAGAAACAGCAGCGCACGCAGCTGTAGCAACTGGTGGGACCGTCGTGGAGGACGAGGCGCCGTTGGCATCATTGCCGCCGCCGTTCGCCCCAGTCACCAAGTTGGTGGCCGCTCCAGACGCAGGGGCCTCGCCGCCGAGAGGAGCTCCCGCAGCCATTGCCACTGATCCCCCTGCCGTGGCCTCATCCTCGAAGAAGTCGTTTGTGTCTTGGGCACAAAGCGTGTTCAAGACGGGCCTCAGTCAGAAACTGAGGCAAGAACTGTAAAAGTCGTCCAGCATTCGCACTGGCCTGCGATTTATTCCAGTCACCAAGTGAGTATACCTCAGCCTTTCATCTGTCTGTTTGATTTGTGTGCCGATTGGCGAGTGTTATTAACGGAGTCGTCTTCGCAGGACTGGAGTAAAGAAGTTAGGTCACCCTTCGGTGGCCAAGGTTCCATCGGTCGCCGCGGAGGTTCTGGCTGACCCCTCGAGGAAGAGGAAGGGCAACGAGATTGAGGCTCCCGCCGATGGAGCCAAGAGAACCAAAGGCGATGAAGTATTCACGATCTCAGACGAGCCAGCGGCTGCCCCGAGCGAAGCCCTGATTGTGGTGGATGTAGCTCTGAAGGCGTCGGAAGACGTGGGGTCGCAGCGGGCAGGTCCCATGGTTTCGATTGAGGCGGCCGGGCCGCCTTCGGGTGGCGCGGGTGCCGCGATGGTGACCTTCCCTCTCTTTGTAGCGAGGGCCACCACGGCGAGTGCCTCGGTGCCATCAAGCCAATGCCCTGGGGCCACAGGTATGGAGGTCGAGCAGCGTCGCGGGCATACTCTGCTCGTTCTTTCGTCGGTGGACGCGATGGAGCTTCATGGCATTCTAGGTGCCGCCATCCAGGTATGTCCAGTCCCCGAGGATCTGGCCACTGAATTTTAGTGGTCGGGTTCTTACTGTTTTTCGCCATCCAGTCCCCGAGTGCCTAGTCGCTGATCTTCAGCGGCTGGGCACTTAGGAATTTTGTCATCTAATCCCCGAGTGCCTAGTCGCTGAATTTTAGTGGCTGGGCACTTAGGAATTTTGTCATCCAGTCCCCGAGTGCCTAGTCGCTGAATTTCAGCGACAGGGCACTTAGGAATTTTGTCATCCAGTCCCCGAGTGCCTAGTCGCTGAATTTCAGCGGCTGGGCACATAGGAATTTTGTCATCCAGTCCCCGAGTGCCTAGTCGCTGAATTTCGGCGGCTGGGCACTTAGGAATTTTTTCATCCAGTCCCCGAGTGCCTAGTCGCTGAATTTTAGTGGCTGGGCACTTAGGAATTTTGGGTTGTTGACGCTGTGATTGTTGCACAGGGCTTGTAGCGCGAGTCGGCCAAGCGGCTTGCTGCCAAGTGCCGCATGGAGAAGGAGCTTATCGCTGTCCAGGAGACGAATGAGGAGCTTCGAGCGACTGCGGGTGAGTGTTTGTCTTGTTTGGCCTTGTCGCGAACTTGTTGTGGTGTTGACTATTTTGTTTTGGAAACAGAGAGTAGTGCGGCTGCAGTGAAGGAGGCTCGCCAGGGCCTTGTCCCGGCGGGTGAGTTGACGGCGGCTCAGTCTGCCTTGAGCGTAGCGGAGAAGCGAATCACCGAACTGGAGCGTGAGCTCAAGGAGGCGAAGGCGGAAGCGAGCTCGGCGGAAGGACGAGCCAAGGCAGCCGTCACTTCTACTACTGAGGACCGGAAGGTGTCGGACGCACTCGTCGCCGGGTTGCAAAATGACCTCTCGGCTCTTTAGAATTTCATCACGGACCTCTGTCGCCCGCTGATTTGTGAGTTTTCCTTCAGCCACTTTCCGAGCGCACGTACCACATTGTGGTTTTGGTCTTTGCTCATTGTTTGCTTGTGTGTTTCAGGCCGTATCACTAATAACGTCGAATAGGCGCAGTCGTACGACGCGCGGCAATGCATGACCACGCTGGTCGACTCAGCCACGCTGTCAGCGACTTGTCTCCGGGCATATCTTCAGGAGATCTCGCCCACGTAGGTGATCCCCAGCGACCTTGTTGAGGTATGGCGCTATATGGAGAAGGCCCCGTCGGTCGTGGATTTCATGATGCGGTCGGCCTTCCATCGTGGAGCGGCGACTGCGCTGAGCCTTGGGCTCGCACATTTTCTTGAGGATTTCGACCTTGACGACGTCACGAGTGGGTACCCCTCGTCAATGGGCTCGGTTGAGATTGTCGAGGTGTTGAAGCTGACGGACCGAGCCATGGTTTACTCTGACCGCATTTGGGCGATGGGCGACCTTATTCCCTATCAGGAAACGGTCGTCGCCCCTAATGACCCCGAGCCGAAGCACCACGACTTCAAGGTGGAGCAACCATTTCGTGTGGCGATGGCGGGTGTGCTCACGACGTACCCGTCGAATCCCTGGGTGCCCTTTATCCGCAGCCGCAAGGATGGTAGGGCCTCCTCCTCGAAGCCTGCGGAATAGAGTGTTTTGCCATTCGGCGTTAGCATAAGATAAACATGTAATTCTCCTTGTATGCGAACAAATTTTGCTGCTATGAAGGAATATGCGAGTTATCTTGTCATTGCCTTTTGTGGTTTGAGTGTTGGTTGTACGAGTCCCCGAGCGTGTCCGCCCTTTTTATGGGGTTAACCTTGTTTTTAAATGTTGTGTGAACTGTTATTGAGTTAGGGTCGACTTGCCATGGCTCGGGAAGCCAGTCGCATGGCGACTCCCATGGGTGCTCTTTACTTGGCCGTTTTCTCGAGCACGAACGGGGTCGGGTCGCCGAGTCCCCGAGCGTGGTATTTGGCCATTCTAGTCGCATGCCCTAGGTAGGTGAGGACTAAGCGCGTTTTGTTAGGCGCGTCGCTACGCCTCATCCGTAAGACCAGTCGCATGGCGAGTCCTGGGCGCGCTCTCTTACTTGGCGTTTTTCCCTAGCCGCTCTTCTTTGGGATGGTGTCAGGCCCCAAGCGTCGCTACGCCGAGGATGTGGAGGACGGGGTCGCTGTGGTAAGCGAGTGCAGTCGTCATGGCTCGGGGAGCCAGTCGAGATAGGCGGCTCCAATGGGGCTCCGGTTTAGCTTTTTTCGTGGACGGTACGAGGCCTAAATTTTTCCAGTGCCCTCGTACCGCACTACTTGGTCGTACCGGTCGCGTTACCAAAGGTTGACTTCTGTGAATAGCGTAACGCTGTTATTACGAGTGCGAGTGGCACGAGACATGGAGAGTAGGCGCAATTTGCAGGAATCAATCTGCTTTATTTCATAGTGGGTAGAGGGTACATGTCTAGAGTTCTAAGAGTAGAACTTCCGTAGGAGGTTTATATTCCATGGCCGCTTGACATCGAGTTTTCCGTCGCCTCGGACGTCGGTGAGGTAGTAGGCATTGTTGCCCAGGACTCGCCCGATGGCGAATGGTCCCTCCCAAGGGGGGAGAGCTTGTGCATGCCTTTCTTGTCCTGGATTAGACGCAGTACCAAGTCGCCTTCTAGGAAAGTGTGAGTCCGTACTTGCCGGCTGTGGTAGCGGCGAATCCCTTGATGGTAGATGGCGGTGCGGGAGCAAGCTAGGTCGCGTGCTTCGTCGAGCTGGTCGACTACGTCTTGGCGTGCGAGCTTGTTGTTAGCCTCCGTATAGTTGACCACCCTAGGTGAGTCGTGCTCGAGGTCAGTTGGCATGACTGCCTCGGCATCGTACACCATGAAGAAGGGGGTGAACCCCGTCGACCTGTTGACGGAGGTGTGGATGCCCCAGATGAAAGAGGGGAGTTCTTCGACCCAGCACCAGGCGGTGCGCTCGAGTGGGACTTGTAGCTATGGCTTCAGGCCATGGAGGATGCTCTGGTTGGCGCGTTCTACCTGGCCATTAGACTCCGGGTGGGCGATTGAGGCGAGGTTGAGTCGGCTGTTGTGCTCCTCGTAGAACTCGGCCATGGATCCTTTGGCGAAGTTGGTGCCGTTGTCCATGATGATGCTGTTTGGAAACCTGTAGCGATAGATGAGATCGTGTAGGAATTTTGTAGCGGTCTTCCCATCGCAATTGCGGACTGGCTTGGCCTCCACCCATTTTGTGAATTTGTCGACTGCGACTAGGAGGTGGGTGAAGCCGGAGGGGGCCTTCTTGAAGGGGCCTACCATATCCATGCCCCATACGGCGAACGGCCATGTTATGGGGATTGTCTTGAGCGCCGAGGTCGATACGTGAGTCTGGTTGGCGTACTTCTGGCACCCGATGCATCGCTGGACGATGTCGGCCGTGTCAGCGTGTGCGGTGAGCCAGTAGAAGCCGTGTCGCATGGCCTTGGCGACCAGAGAGCGGACGCCAGCGTGGTGGCCGCAGTCGCCGGAGTGGATGTCCTAGAGGATCTTGCGTCCTTTGGCGGGTTGGACGCAGCATTGGAACACGCCGGTCACGCTACGCTTGTGGAGCTCGCCGTTGATGATGACGAAGGATTTGCAGCGGCGTGCTATCATCCGGGCCTCTGTTTTGTCTATGGGTAGGGTGCCTCCCTCCAAGTAAGCAATGTATGGCGCGGTCCAGTCGCTTGGCTCGGCGATTAGTGCGACCAGGGATGCGTCTGGTTGTAGCGGAATTCTGATGTTGATCTCCCTTGGGGGAGAGACGGAGGGCTTGTTCATGGTGTCAAGGAAGACGCCGGCGGGTGGTGCGAGTCGAGCCGAGCCGATGCAAGAGAGTTCGTCAGCCTCCTCGTTCTTCCGCCTATCGATCCACTCGACGGAGTAGCCTGTGAAGTGGCCTCCCAGCTGGTCCACTACTTGACGGTATGCCACCATGGTGGGGGAGACTGCGTCGCAAGTGCCGACGACTTGCCCGACGACGAGGTCGGAGTCTCCGTAGAAGCACAGGCGATTGATGTTCATCTCCTTGGTTGCCCGCATGCCGTGGAGTAGCGCCTCGTACTCGGCCATGTTGTTGGTGCAGGGGGTGAACTCGAGGTAGAGGACGTAGCGTAGCTTGTCGCCCTTTGGAGATGTTAGCACGATCCCCGCTCATGCGCCATCTGCGTTCTTGGAGCCGTCGAAGTGTAGGCTCCAGTAATGGAGGTATGGCAGCTTCTCTGGCTGCTGGGCCTCTTCCCAGTCGGCGAGGAAGTCTGCGAGAGCCTGCGATTTGATCGCTTTGCACGGCTCGTACGTGATGTTGTGGACGCCGATCTCGACGGCCCATTTGGCGACTCGCCCTGTCGCCTCACGGTTGCGGATGATGTCATGCAACGGTGCTGAGGAGACGACCGTTATTGGGTGCTCCTGGAAGTAGTGCGACAGTCGCCGCTGTGCTCTGAAGACCGCATATACCAATTTTTGGTACTGCGGGTAGCGCTGGCACGACTCGGTGCGGACTTCGCTGATGTAGTATATGGGTCGCTGCACCGGGCGCTCCTTGCCTTCCTCTGGTCGTTCGACGACCATGACGGCGCTGACGACGCGCTCGGAAGCCGCGACATAGACGAGCATGGGCTCCTTGTCGACGGGGGCGGCGAGTAGCGGTGCCGCGAGTAGCACCTCCTTGAGAGCGTGGAGTGTGTCATCGGCCTCCTTGTCCCACTGGAAGGTGGGGTTCTTGCACATTAGGCGGTAGAGGGGCATCGCCTTCTCGCCTAGCCGGGGGATGAAGCGACTAAGAGCCACAACTCGCCCGGCCAACTTCTGGACATCGAGGCACTCGGGTCTACCAACCCGGGCGATCGTGTTGATCTTGGCGGGGTTCGCCTCGATCCCGCGCTTGGAGACGACGTATCCCAGCAGCTGTCCAGTGGGTACACTGAAGGTGCATTTTCCTGGGTTAACTTTATCTTGTACCTTCGCAGGTTGGCGAAGGTTTTCGCCAGGTCGGCGAGTTGATCGCCCTGGCGAGTGGATTTTACCACCACGTCGTCGATGTAGACGTGGATGTTGCGGCAAATTTGGCTCGCAAGGCACTCATGCATGCACCTCTGGTAGGTCTCCCCAGCGTTCTTGACGCCGAAGGTCATGGCGGTGTAGCAGAAGGCTCCGAATGGCCAATTTTGATCTGGTTGTACCCAGAGTAGGCATCGAGGAAGCATAGCGGCTCCGAACCCGCGGTCGAGTCAATGATTTGGTCGATCCGCGGGAGGACGAACTGCTCCTTCGGGCAGGCGCTATTGATGTTTGTGTAGTCAATACACATTCTCCAGGTCCCGTTTTTCATCTCGACTAGGACTGGGTTTGCCAGCCATTTGGAGTATTTAATTGGCCGGATGAAGCCTGCAGCGAGTAGACGCTGCACCTCCTCGGCGATTGCTCGGCGGCGCTCTTCATTGAAGGGCCGCAGCGACTGCTTGACAGGTCGCACTTTGGGGTCGGCGTTGAGTTTGTGCTCAGCAAGTTCCCTCGGGACACCAGGCATGTCGGATGGCTTCCATGCGAAGATGTCGCGATTCTCACATAGGAACTCGATGAGAGCGCCTTCCTATGTTGGGCTCATGCCCATTCTGATGGTCACCGTCTGGCTGGAGTCGCCTGGGACCAGCTGGACGGTGCGAGTGTGCGTCGCCTCGAAGGCGGTGGAGCTTCCACCCTCCGGGTTAGGCTTCTTGAGTATGGTGGGTCGTCATTGTTGACCTCGCTTGCGTACTTGGCGAGCTCCTCGGCGTGGTTGGCCTCCGCCGCGATGATGGTGTCAGCGAGTTCGGCGCCTTTGGCCTCGCATTCTGCGGCCATGTCAGGATCGCCATGGACAGTGATGATGCCACACGGCCCGAGGAGCTTCATCGTGTTGTATGCGTAGTGGGGCGCTGCCATCAATTTGGCAAACGCCTGGTTCCCAAGGACGCAATGGTAGGGGTTGTTGAACAGCACGAGCTCGAAGACGATCCGCTCGGTGTGGAAGTTTGCTGGTGTGTCGAAGGTGACTGGCAGCGTCACCTTGCCGATTGGGTACGCCTTCCGACCGGGGACGATGCTGTGGAAGGTGGTGTAGGTCGTCTCGATCATTGATTGTGGGAGTCACAGTCGCCTGAATGTGTCCAGGTATAGGATGTTGATGGAGCTGCCACCGTCCATCAGCGTCTTGGGGAGCCAATAGTCCCCCACCTTGGGCTTGACCACCAAGGAGACTCGGCCCGGATATTCGATCCGTGGCGAGTGGTCCTCGCGGCTCCAGGTGATTGGTTGCTCGGACCAGTTGAGGAACTAGGGGATGTTTATCTGGGACACCACGTTGAATGCGACGGTGCGTGTGATGACCTTCTTCTCGCGCTTCGTGTTGAAGCCTGTGAAGGTATGGAGCGAGCCGGCGATGCTGCCGAATTTTCCGCCATTTGGCGGGTTGTTGTCGGGTCTTCCCGTGCGCGCCGTGCCTTCTCAATCTCCTTGAGGGAGTGGCAATCGGCGGTCGTGTGCGTGGCGGGCTTCCCTTTCCTGCTGTGAAACACACAGGGTTGATTGAGGAGAGCCGTGGGGTCGAACCTCCGCTTTGCCTTGTAGTTGCCGCCGTCGCGGCGCTGGCCTCCGTTGCGTATCCAGTTGAGGAAGCTCTTGGGTTCACACGGCGCGTATCCAGTGTTGGAAACGAAGTCGACTCGCCCATCACCGCGGCGCTTGCCGGTGAGGCGTGTGTTGCTGTAGCGTAGCTCGGGTCGCCTCCCGTTGTCGTGGCCGCTCGTGTGGCGATTCCCTCCCGATTCGTCGTCGGTTTCTTGGTTTGGGTCCTCTTCCGTGTATCGCTTGGCGATCTCTAGGAGGTCCGGTATGTTGTCGAGTGTTCTGTACACTCGCTTGAGCTTGGCGACCAGGGTCTCGTAGAGGCACGAGGTCTTGAAGCAGTGGATTGCAGTGTCCGGGTGGATTCTGGCCGCGTTATACCATAGGTCTTGCCACCGTTGGACCCAACTGCGGGTCGACTCGCGGGGTCTCTGTACGCATCGCTCCAGGTCCTCGATGGTGGTGGCACGAGTGTAGGAACCCTCGAAGTGCCTAATGAAGGCGTCGCGCATTTCCTCCCAGGAGTCGATGCTATCTGCAGGGAGGGTGTTGATCCATTGCCTACACACTCCCTCCATCATCAGGGGGAGGTAGCGTGCGGCAAGCAGGTCGGTGTGGCCAGCGATCCCCATTGCCATGAGGTAGGTATCTAGCCACACGGACGGGTCCTACGAGGGATCGTACTTCTCGATATCCTTTGGCGCCTTGAAGTTCGCCGGGTATTTTTTGCCTCGGATCATTGGTCCGAAGCACTAGGGTCCGAATCGACTCAGCGATCCCTTTGGTTCACCTTCGTGGCGGTTGTTGATGTTGGAGATATGCCCTAGAGGCAATAATAAATGTAGTTATTATTATATCTTTGTGTTTATGATAAATTTTTACATTCATGCTATGATAGTATTAACAAGGAAACATTAATACTTGTGTGATTTGTAAACTTAGTTTGAAGTCCCTAGTAAAGCCTCTATATAATACTAGCTTGTTGGTTAATAGATGATTGTGGTTTCCCTATCATGAACATTGAGATGTTATTAACAACAAGATCATATCGTTAGGAGAATGATATGATGGACATACTCCTATAGATAAGCGTAGCATAAAGATCAAGTCATTTTAATAGTTCAATTGCTATATGCTTTCTGATACATAGTAATCTGATTCCTTCGACCATGAGATCATGCATATCACCTTTACTGGATGGATGCTTTGATGACATCAAACACCACACCGTAACTGGGTGGCTATAAAGGTGGCATTGAGTGTTCGGAAAGTATTGGTTGAAACACATGGATCAAGAGTGGGATTTGTCCATCCATATGACGGATAGATATACTCTGGGCCCTCTCGGTGAAATGTCATCCAATTAGCTTGCAAGCATGTGACTGGCTCACAAGGGATCACATATCACGGGAACGAGAAAAGAGTACTTATCGGTAACGAGGTTGAACTAGGTATGCAGAGATACTGACGATCATAACCTCGGATAAGTAAACTATCGTGAGACAAAGGGAAATTAATATCGTATGTAAGTGGTTCATTCGATCACAAAGTAATCGTAGAAATATGTGGGAGCCATATGAATTTCCAGATTCCTCTATTGGTTATTGTTCGGAGAAGTATCTCGATCATGTCCGCATAATTCACGAACCGTAGGGAGACACACTTAAGGATTCGACGTTGTTTTGAGTAGTTATGGAATGATGAGAAAGAGACCGAATGTTGTTCGGAGTCCCGGATGGGATCCGGGATATCACGAGGAGATCCGTAATGGTCCGGAGAATAAGATTCATATAAGGAAAGTCCCGTTTCGGAGTTGGGGAATGGTTCCGGTGTTTTCATCGGGAATGTTCTAGAATGTTCCGGAATGTCCGGCACTCCGGAGGGGAAGGGTACATGAATGTGTTGTATCAAGTTGGTATGATTGCATCATGTACTAAGTGTCATCGCTGTTCCAAATAAAGGATTAATTCAAATCCTAGTTTGAAAAGTCAAATAGCTAAATTGAAAAGTCAAACGGCTAAATTTGGAAAGAGGAAAAGAGGAGGAAGGGGGAAACCGAGTTGGGGAGGAGTTCCCTCCTCCAACCGGCGGCCCACCTCCAAGCCGAGTTGGGGAGGGACTCCTCTCCCTCCCCTTGGCACGGCCGGCCCCTCCACCTATATAAGGAGGGGCAGGGCTCCCTCCTAGAGACACAAGTTCCCTGCCCCAAACCCTAGCTTGGCGCCACCACCTCCTGCAGCTGTCGCCGCCTCCTAGGGTTGCTTTAGCCGCCGGCTCTAGCACCTCCTCCTTGGTGTGTCTAAAACCTAGATCGCCGAGGAGCTCTCTCATAATCCACCATACTCGCTCCGGCTTAAGGCGAAGCCCTGCGAGATCTCCCCTCTACTTCCGGTACCACGCCGTTGTGCTGCCGGAATCGCGAGGAGAGTGCTACAACCTCCGCTGCCTGCTGGAACAAGGGAGAGGAAAGTCTTCGTCGAGTACCGAACGTGTGACCGACTGCGGGAGCGTTGCCGGAATGCAGCGCCGGAAGGATCGTCTACGCGATCTTGAGATCGGGAAGAGTACGACTACATCACCCACGAGAATCCGCTCTCGTGAAACACTTTGGAATCTTCGAGGGTGAGTTATTCCATCGACTCGTTGCTACAATTTAGTAGATAGATCTTGGCTTGTTTGTTTGTATGTGGTAGAAAATTTTTGTTTTCCATGCTACAAAACCCTACAGTGGTATCAAAGCTGTGTCTATATGTAGATCTGTTGCACGAGTAGAACACAATGGTCATTGTGGGCGTTGATGCTTTTATTGTCGATTGCTTCTTGTGTACTTTGCATCTTGCGGGATGTTGGGATGAAGCGGCCCGGGCTAACCTTACATGACATCGTTCATGAGACTTGCTCCACGCTTGACATGCAACTTGTATTGCATAAGTGGCTTTGCGGGTGCCTGTTTCTCCTAGCATAGTTAAGATCCAATTTACAACGGATGATTAACAATACTGGTATCAATGGTGTGGTTCTTGTTCGTAAGTTAGAACGACACTTATTGAAAGCCCCAAACCACGTAAAACATGCAAAGAAAGTAGAGGCGTCTAACTTTGTTTTGCAGGGGTGTGCTGTGATGTGATATGGCCATGATTGTGATTATATTTGATGTATGCAATGTTCCTTATTGTAAGTTGGCAACCGGCAGGAGCCATATGGTTGTCTTTAATTTATGTTAAGACCCGCGTGTCTATTCAAAGTAGTTGTAATAGTTGAAGCCGGTGGACGACAACCATGGAGAAGCGTCATTGACCTTGATGCAATGCCGGTGATGATGGAGATCATGTTCGTGCTAGAAGATGGAGATCGGAAGCACAAAGAAGAAAGGCCATATCATATCACATATTATGAATTGCATGTGATGTTAATCCTTTATGCATCTTGTATTGCTTAGTATACGACGGTAGCATTATAAGATGATCCCTCATGCACATGAATTTCAAGTCATAAAGTTTTCACCCTTAGTTAGCACCGTTGCTAAAGCTTGTTGTTTCGAAGCACCACGTGATGATCGGGTGTGTTAGATTCCACAAGTGTATACAACGTGAGCAAGCCAGATTTGCTTATGCGGAAACTAAGGTTTGATCTTGACGAGCCTAGCATGTACAGACATGGTCTTGGAACACGGATCACCGAAAGGTAAAGCATGAATCATATAGTAGATATGATGAACATGTTGATTGTTCGCCATTGAAACTATATCAACTCTCGTGATGATCGGTGTTGATGTGGTGGATTTGGTTCGTGTGATCACTAAAACAATGTGAGGGATATTGTTTTGAGTGGGAGTTCACCTAGATTAATTCTAATATTAATTTGAACTCAATTTGTCATAAACTTAGTCTAAACTATTGCAAATATGTTGTAGATCAATGGCATCCCCTACCATCAATTTTAATGCGTTCCTAGAGAAAGAAAAGTTGAAAAACAATGGAAGCAACTTCGCGGATTGGTTCCGCAATTTGAGGATTGTCCTCACAGCTGGTAATTTGACCTATGTGCTGGATGCACCGCTGGGTGACCCACCTGCAGCTGATGCTTCCGATGAAGTAAAGAATGTTTACCTCACTCGGAAGACTCAGTACTCCACAGTTCAGTGTGCTATCTTGTATGGTTTAGAATCAGAACTTCAAAAAAGGTTTGAGAATTCAGACCCATATGATATTGTCGAGGATCTCAAATTGATCTTTGAGACTCATGCGGCAATTGAAAGCTATGAGGCTTCTGAAAAGTTCTTTAACTGCAAGATGGAAGAGGGCAGCTCCGTCAGCGAGCATGTGCTTAAGATGTCTGGGCACGCAAACAAACTTCAAAGCTTGGGTATTGTGATTCCCAATACTTTGGGGATTTACCGTGTCCTCCAATCACTACCACCAAGTTACAAGAACTTTGTGATGAACTACAACATGCAAAACATGAACAAGACGTTGTCAGAACTCTTTGCCATGTTGAAGTCTGCAGAAGTGGAGATCAAGAAAGAGCACCAAGTGTTGTTGGTCAATAAGACCACCAAATTCAAGAAAGGCAAGTCTAAGCAGAAGGGACACTTCAAGAAGGGTGGTAAGAAAGTTACCACGCCGACGAAGAAGACCAAGGCTGGACCTAAGCCTGATACTAAGTGTTTTTACTGCAAGGGAGAAGGTCACTGGAAGCAGAATTGCCCAAAGTACTTGGCGGATTTGAAGAACGGCAACATCAAGAAGAAAGGTATATCTGATATACATGTTATTGATGTGTATCTCACTAGTACTCGTAGTAGTGCCTGGGTATTTGATACTGGTTCGGTTGCTCATATTTGTAACTCGAAACAGGTGCTGCAGAATAAACGGAAGCTAGCGAAGAACGAGGTGACGATGCGCGTTGGAAACGGATCAAAGGTTGATGTGATCGCGGTCGGCACGCTACACCTTCATATACCATCGGGATTAGTTTTGTACTTAAATAATTGTTATTTGGTGCCTGCGTTAAGCATGAACATTATATCGGGATCTTGTTTATTGCAAGACGGTTACTTGTTTAAGTCCGAGAATAATGGTTGTTCGATTTATATGAGTAATATGTTTTATGCACATGCACCTTTGATAGATGGTCTATTCTTATTGAATCTCGATAGTGGAAATACACATATTAATAACATTGAGGCTAAACGTTTGAAATCGAGCGATAACTCGACCTATATGTGGCACTGTCGTCTTGGTCACATTGGAGTGAAGCATATGAAGAAACTCCATTCTGATGGACTTCTTGAATCACTTGATTTCGAATCACTTGAAAGATGCGAAGCATGTCTGATGGGTAAAATGACTAAGACTCCATTTTCTGGTATGATGGAGCGAGCTACGGACTTGTTGGAAATCATACATACCGATGTGTGTGGTCCAATGAGTGTAGCATCGCGCGGTGGTTATCGTTATGTTCTTACCTTCACGGATGACTTGAGTAGATATGGGTATATCTATTTCATGAAACATAAGTCAGAAACTTTCGAGAAGTTTAAGGAATTTCAAAGTGAGGTAGAGAATCAACGTAACAAGAAGATTAAATTTCTACGTTCTGATCGTGGAGGTGAATATCTAAGTTACGAGTTTGGCGAGCATTTGAAGAAATGCGGAATACTTTCGCAGTTGACACCGTCGGGAACACCACAGCGTAATGGTGTGTCCGAACATCGTAATCGAACTCTCTTAGATATGGTTCGTTCTATGATGTCACTTACAGATTTACCGCTATCATTTTGGGGTTATGCATTAGAAACAGCCGCATTCACTTCAAATAGGGCACCATCTAAATCCGTTGAAACGACACCGTATGAATTATGGTTTGGGAAGAAACCTAGATTGTCGTTTCTTAAAGTTTGGGGGTGCGAAGCCTATGTAAAGAAGTTACAGCCGGACAAGCTTGAACCCAAAGCGAAAAAATGCGTCTTCATAGGATACCCGAAGGAAACTATTGGGTATACCTTCTATCATAGATCCGAAGGCAAAATCTTCGTTGCCAAGAATGGGTCCTTTCTAGAGAAGGAATTTCTCTCGAAAGAAGTGAATGGAAGGAAAGTAGAACTCGACGAGGTTGTCGAACCTTCTCTCGAAATTGCGAGTAGCGCAGCACCGGAAGAAGTTCCTGTGGTGCCTACACCAATAAGAGAGGAAGCTAATGATGATGATCATGAAACTTCAGTTGAAGTTGCTACAGAGCCTCGCAGGTCAACGAGAACTCGTACCACTCCAGATTGGTATGATCCCGTTATGAGTGTCATGTTGGTGGACAACACCGATGACCCTGAGACATATGAGGAAGCAATGATGAGCCCAGATTCCAATAAATGGCAAGAAGCCATGAAATCCGAGATTGGATCCATGTACGAAAACCAAGTATGGACTTTGGTGACTTACCGGATGGCCGGAAGGCTATCGAGAACAAATGGATCTTCAAGAAGAAAACAGATGCTGATGGTAATGTTACTGTCTATAAAGCTCGACTTGTCGCAAAAGGGTTTCGACAAATTCAAGGAGTTGACTACGATGAGACTTTCTCACCAGTAGCGAAGCTAAAGTCTGTGAGGATTATGTTAGCAATCGCTGCATATTACGATTATGAGATATGGCAGATGGATGTCAAAACAGCATTCCTCAATGGAGACATTGATGAAGAGTTGTATATGATGCAACCCAAAGGTTTTGTCGATCCTAAAGATGCTAACAAGGTATGCAAACTTCAACGGTCCATCTATGGATTGAAGCAAGCATCCCGAAGTTGGAATCAACGTTTTGATAAGGTGATCAAAAGTTTTGGTTTTATACAAACTTATGGAGAAGCTTGTATTTACAAGAAAGTGAGTGGGAGCTCTGTAGCATTCTTAATACTATATGTGGATGACATATTATTGATTGGGAATGATGTAGACCTTCTTAATAGTGTCAAGGAATATTTGAATAATAGTTTTTCAATGAAGGATCTTGGCGAAGCAGCTTACATATTAGGCATAAAGATTTATAGAGATAGATCGAAACGCCAAATATCATTGTCACAGAGTACATATTTGGACAAAGTTCTAAATAGGTTTGGAATGGAAGATAGCAAGAAACGGTTCTTGCCCATGTTACCCAATACGACCTTGAGTAAAACTCAAAGTCCGACATCGGCAGAAGATAGAGAAAGGATGAGTAAGACTCCCTATGCCTCAGCCATAGGATCTCTAATGTATGCCATGCTATGTACTAGACCCGACATTGCATATGCTGTTAGTTTAACTAGCATATATCAAAGTGATCCAGGAGTGGATCATTGGACAGCGGTCAAAAACATCCTTAAGTACTTGAGAAGAACTAAGGATATGGTTCTTTCTTATGGAGGTGATGAACAGCTCGTTGTTAATGGTTACACCGATGCTAGTTGGAACACTGATCCGGATGATTCTAAATCACAATCTGGATACGTATTTATTTTGAATGGTGCAGCAGTTAGCTGGAGGAGCGCAAAGCAAAGCGTTGTGGCGAGATCTTCAACTGAATCGGAATACATGGCTGCTTCGGAGGCTTCACAAGAAGCGATATGGATGAAAGAGTTCATTACAGAGCTGGGTGTGGTTCCTAGTGCGCTGGACCCAATGTCTATCTACTGTGATAACATGGGAGCCATAGCCAATGCGCAAGAACCAAGGTCACACAAGAAGCTGAAGCATATCAAGCTATGTTTTCATGCTATTCGAGAACATATCCAAGATGGGGATATAAAGATTTGCAAAGTACACACAGATCTGAATGTGGCGGATCCGTTGACTAAACCTCTCCCGAGGGCAAAACATGACCAGCACCAAACTGCCATGGGTGTTCGGTATATTACCATGTAATCTAGATTAGATGACTCTAGTGCAAGTGGGAGACTGTTGGAGATATGCCCTAGAGGCAATAATAAATGTAGTTATTATTATATCTTTGTGTTTATGATAAATGTTTACATTCATGCTATAATAGTATTAACAAGGAAACATTAATACTTGTGTGATTTGTAAACTTAGTTTGAAGTCCCTAGTAAAGCCTCTATATAATACTAGCTTGTTGGTTAATAGATGATTGTGGTTTCCCTATCATGAACATTGAGATGTTATTAACAACAAGATCATATCGTTAGGAGAATGATATGATGGACATACTCCTATAGATAAGCGTAGCATAAAGATCAAGTCATTTTAATAGTTCAATTGCTATATGCTTTCTGATACAAAGTAATCTGATTCCTTCGACCATGAGATCATGCATATCACCTTTACCGGATGGATGCTTTGATGACATCAAACACCACACCGTAACTGGGTGGCTATAAAGGTGGCATTGAGTGTTCGGAAAGTATTGGTTGAAACACATGGATCAAGAGTGGGATTTGTCCATCCATGTGACGGATAGATATACTCTGGGCCCTCTCGGTGAAATGTCATCCAATTAGCTTGCAAGCATGTGACTGGCTCACAAGGGATCACATATCACGGGAACGAGAAAAGAGTACTTATCGGTAACGAGGTTGAACTAGGTATGCAGAGATACCGACGATCATAACCTCGGATAAGTAAACTATCGTGAGACAAAGGGAAATTGATATCGTATGTAAGTGGTTCATTCGATCACAAAGTAATCGTAGAAATATGTGGGAGCCATATGAATTTCCAGATTCCTCTATTGGTTATTGTTCGGAGAAGTGTCTCGATCATGTCCGCATAATTCACGAACCGTAGGGAGACACACTTAAGGATTCGACATTGTTTTGAGTAGTTATGGAATGATGAGAAAGAGACCGAATGTTGTTCGGAGTCCCGGATGGGATCCGGGATATCACGAGGAGATCCGGAATGGTCCGGAGAATAAGATTCATATAAGGAAAGTCCCGTTTCAGAGTTGGGGAATGGTTCCGGTGTTTTCATCAGGAATGTTCTAGAATGTTCCGGAATGTCCGGCACTCCGGAGGGGAAGGGTACATGAATGTGTTGTATCAAGTTGGTATGATTGCATTATGTACTAAGTGTCATCGCTGTTCCAAATAAAGGATTAATTCAAATCCTAGTTTGAAAAGTCAAATAGCTAAATTGAAAAGTCAAACGGCTAAATTTGGAAAGAGGAAAAGAGGAGGAAGGGGGAAACCGAGTTGGGGAGGAGTTCCCTCCTCCAACCGGCGGCCCACCTCCAAGCCGAGTTGGGGAGGGACTCCTCTCCCTCCCCTTGGCGCGGCCGGCCCCTCCACCTATATAAGGAGGGGCAGGGCTCCCTCCTAGAGACACAAGTTCCCTGCCCCAAACCCTAGCTTGGCGCCACCACCTCCTGCAGCTGCCGCCGCCTCCTAGGGTTGCCCTAGCCGCCGGCTCTAGCACCTCCTCCTTGGTGTGTCTAAAAACTAGATCGTCGAGGAGCTCTCTCATAATCCACCATACTCGCTCCGGCTTAAGGCGAAGCCCTGCGAGATCTCCCCTCTACTTCCGGTACCACGCCGTTGTGCTGCCGGAATCGCGAGGAGAGTGCTACAACCTCCGCTGCCTGCTGGAACAAGGGAGAGGAAGGTCTTCGTCGAGTACCGAACGTGTGACCGACTGCGGGAGCGCTGCCGGAACGCAGCGCCGGAAGGATCGTCTACGCGATCTTGAGATCGGGAAGAGTACGACTACATCACCCACGAGAATCCGCTCTCGTTAAACACTTTGGAATCTTCGCGGGTGAGTTATTCCATCGACTCGTTGCTACAATCTAGTAGATAGATCTTGGCTTGTTTGTTTGTATGCGGTAGAAATTTTTTATTTTCCATGCTACGAAACCCTACAGTTGAGGGTATGCCGAAGGTCGTCGGGCTGGCGTGCACGCCAGCTCTGGTTGTTGATGATGTGGGTGCGCGTGTCGACTGGCTGCCCATTGGCGGCGATGAAGTTGTTCGCCGGCCGTGGGACGTTGGTGGAGAGTGCCGCGTGTGCGGGTCGATGTTGGAGCTGCAGGGGATCAGGTGGTGGGAAGTTGAGGGTGTTCGCCGCCATTGGGCGGCCGCTCGAGGCCGCCCTGCTGCCTGACGAACGCGAGTACATCCGACCCTGTGAGTCGGCACCTGCGTTTTGTTGCTCGACTGCCTTGGAGAGCGGAGCCTTGGCGTACTGGATCTGCAGGGTGCCTTCCCCGATTATGTTTATGTTGTCGACCGCTGCTCTGCTCGCGATGACATTGTCCATCGGAGTGGAGAACAGCGGGAGGCTGTTTGCATCTCTCTCCCGCGAGGAGACCATGATTCTTGGTTGGTCCCTGGGGGGAGCGCGGTTGGGTGGTGGTGCGGCGTCGTTGGCCGTCGCGCCTGGTGGGAGCCGGGAGCTCCCTCCTGGCGACGCGTTCTCGCAGATCGCGCGCTCGGCTGCACGAGCCGGGTCGTTCTCGTCGTCGAAGTTTAGGGCGCTCCCCTGAATGGTGGGGTTCAGGCGCGACCTGATTCGGAGTTGGTGGTAACGCGAGAGCTCCTGCTCTGTCACCTGCTCGAGGCGAAATTTTTCGCGCTCGGCTTGTTCTTTGCGGACCGCCTCCTCCAGCCACAGGCGGAGTTCCTCGACCTCCGTTGCCGTTGCGTTCGGTGGGATCGGCGTGGAGAAGGGGTCTTGCGGGGGGTCGGCGCCAGTCGCCATGTAGGCCGCGACGTGGCGACCGGAACCGTCGTGGAGGTCGACGGAGTTCTCCGACCCGGAGTCGAAGTCGAAGATCCCAAGGATGGAGGGATCCTCGAAGTCTCCCACATTGGAGACTTGGGTGATGGAGCCCGCGGGCGATGCGGCGACGATGGATCCGGCAGCCGACACCGGGGTCGCCGAGTCGGTGTCATCGTTGAGGGCCTTGTTGTCCGCGACCATGGGAGTTTTGGCCACGTTGCTATGGGCCAAGTCGTACTCGGAGGCGAGGCGGTGGGTCATGCGGACCTGGCTCTCAGAGAGCTGGTCGCATGGCGACGACTCGTGGATGCGAGCCGAGTCCTCCGAGACGATGACGTCGGTGAGGCCGACGAAGAGGCTGATTGTGCCGACCGGCATGATCACGCTGTGCGTGACGGGGCGTGCCGCCGGGATGTAGCTGCTCGGCAAGATCTGGAGGATCTCGCTGATCGTGATCATGCAGTCGATGGCAATCGTCTCGTTGATGGGTAGACTGGATCTCGCCGCAGAACACCTGCCTGACCGGCCAGGCCCCACGGTGGGCGCCACTGTCGTGGGAATGGCCATGGCAGATGCTGAAATCGGCAGCGAGTAGTAGAACATGGGGCAAGGGCGGCCAGCCATCTGCGGTCGGAGATGAGGGCGGAGACACAAGGGTTTACCCAGGTTCGGCCCCCGGAGGGTAAAGACCTACTCCTGCTAGATTGTATTATGGTGAGAGTACAAGGGCGAGCTCGACGACTAGGCGGCGAGTCGCTTGGGTGTATGATGGAACGTGTCCTCTATGCGTACCCTAGGGAGTTTTATATAGGCTCACCTCGCTAGGGTTTACAGATCTATAACCAAATCGGTTAAGGATTCGGAGGGTCTTTGACCTAGTCCGATTGGGCCTAGCTACGCTTCTGGGCCTCCAGCTTCCATTCGCCTGAGTCCTCGCCAAGTCTCGATCCAATCGCCGTCCAGCAGGCCCACTCGCTGGCAGCTTGGGCCAATAGGAAACGTCCTGCTGGGCATACCCCGGTAGGCAT
Organism: Avena sativa; assembly: GCA_916181665.1. Taxonomy (NCBI): domain Eukaryota; kingdom Viridiplantae; phylum Streptophyta; class Magnoliopsida; order Poales; family Poaceae; genus Avena; species Avena sativa. The sequence continues at coordinate 266,640,701 of OV702294.1, read as the reverse complement.
ATCCCCATCACGAGCAGGGTGAAATTACTTCCTCCCCTTAATTTTTGCATGTGTTCGAGGAAAGAGGGGTGCCAATATAGAGAAAGCCACGTCAATTAGTACTCACGTGAATTCAGGTAATTAATACTAAAAGAAAGAAACCTGGGAAACCGCATGTATCCATAGTGATTATTTATTAACTATATCAATCATTATAAGTGAATTACAGAGGCATACCTAAAACACCTCCTTGCTCGACATTGATTTAAATTATTTAATGCCAAACTAATATGAAAACTCAACTGCGTCCAATGTGATATCCCATGGCTGGCACCGCAACACGTCAAAAAGGCTGCGTCTCCTGCAAAATCAAGCAAGCACGCAAACATCTATAGGCCAGAAGAATCCAGCAGAAATACAAACATTAGAATCAGGAGGTTGTGTGCCATGCCGAGAAATGAAGAGCAAGAACACATGAGCAGAGAGAAAAATTCACCAAGAAATAGAGAGGAGTGAAATGAATTTCCTTGGATGTGTGGTCAGGCAGCAAGGACATGCATCTAAGCACCTGTGTCTCTGGCGTGTCCCTAGGAACTGTGTGATGACAGCTGCATCTGAGTAGTATAGTATTGTAGTCTCACTTTATGAAGTCACTAAGCAGGAGTACTAGAGTACTACCTAGTAAAAGGCAGTAAATAGCTACCACCGCCCACCCCCCGCAAATGCCTACCCAGTGGAGTAAAAACACGATGTACTACTAGAGTATAAAAAGGCATGTATTACCGGAGTATTAGTACAACTGTACTACTGGTACTGTTTTACTCTAGTTACTTATTACTCTGTCGAGTTTCCAAAATCCGGACCTGTTTTTCTAAATCAATCCTAGTACCTCTATCTAGACAAGCTTTAACCACAAGAAAGAAATGGAGAAGAGAAACGAGTTTGCCATGATGAGAAACGAAAGAGCTAGAAGAGACAAGCAGATAGAATAAAATGCAGACGGTGTTGAGGACATGCATGTAGTCCCCGATCTTGCCCCTGCAGCACTATACACTCTGCGCCAGACCCAGGCTTCTCTGTCTCTCTCATTAGACCTTCACATAGATAGGATCTGTTTCTGTACAACGTTATACCTGCTTTACTCTCACCTGTCAACTTTCAGCAGCCTTTTTTTGACCGACCTGTGTGAAGCATGGTGTTGAAGTGGTCTTCACTAAAATCTTGCGTTGTTCGCAGAGTGCATAGCCTCTTCAGCCAGTCAAATACCATCGGTGGGGTGATACCTACTTACTTCATTTTTATGCAGGAGCATGGCTCTAGGATGGATCAAGCCACCCCATAATCAATTCCCTCAATTTTGCATAAAAATTCTGGACTACAGGCACTACATCAGCGAGCCGAGCTTCCAGGGAACCACTCCAACGCCGCACGCGTCGTTGGATTCCACCAAGAGCTAACCGGCAATGTACAAGATGAGGTAGTACCGATAACTGTTTGATGCCCCCACGACGGCTGCCTCACCATGGTCACCTACCACAAGCACGGCGACCACAAGACCACGTGCCCATACAGCCTGTGCGGCTACACGAAGGTCGGCTGCATTTTCACTGCCTCGCCGGTCGCGCTCCTTGTCCACCTCGATAGTGACCACAAGGTACAAGTGCATAGGATATCGTATAGCCAGCCCATGGCGTGTATAGTAACGATGTCATTCCCATCCTTTCTGCCATCCATGGTCATCGTCTACAGCGATGATGCTAGCATATTCAACCTCATCATCGGCGAGCTAGGCCAGGCCACCACCATTTCCTTGGTGTGCGTTAGGGTGGCCGCATACTCATGGCCCCGGTATAGGGTGAAGCTGTGCGCGACTGGACCACAGTCGCCGGTGGACTTATCGATGGACACTGTTAATGGGGTAATTGAGCCAACGAGTTGCTCTTCGTCCGGCAGTGTCGTCCTCGAAGATCTGACGTTCCTCACGGTGCCGCCGCTATATATAACCATGGCTGTTGGACAGTACCAGATGATGAAGGTGTTGTCTTTTATCTTTGCATCAATAGGAAGAATTGTTGTTAAACTTTGGCTAGAGATCCTAAAATGGCAGTAATGATGTATTACTAGTTAATTTAGTTGTAGAGTTCCACTCGTTTACTTGTTACTGTAGTAGTACTTGGAGACATGGTCTCTTTTGGCACTAGGATTGGTGTATTTCGGCTGTAAACTGAGTTTGCTGATAATGTTTATATTTAGGATTTAAGTGTTTTTTAAACTATTCAACCGCTATGCCACGTGCCAACTGCTAGGGCCTGGATGCAATCTACTATACGTGTGCAGATGGTTTTGCTTTTCCTCTGAAAGGTATATCGCAAATTTTACTAAATTTGGATAAATCTATATACTCCATTCTAGATATAATTTGGATGGAAATAGAAGCTATAAAAATAAGTCATGTGATAAGACAATACCCAAATATACACCCGACACTCTATGAATGTGGCTCAAAACTATAATTATTTCTCAGATTCACCTATTATAATTGGGATTTCTATTTTCGTGCCCCTGGTTCGTTAGCTGTACTCACTTTTTCCCAGCCGCTTAACATTTCCTCACTTTTTCCCATCTCCTTGTCCGAAACTCTCACAACGGTCTAAAACTCGCTGTCCTTCGGGTCTCGTTAGTGGACCCTCGCCGTTACGTGCTGACAAGTGGGGCCGCATTAAGTCGGGTCCTGTAGTGGACCCTCGTCGTTAGTTGCTGACAAGTAGGACACCCCGTTATGTGCTGACAAGTGGGCCACGTTCAGTTGGGTCCCGTAGTAGGACCCCCATGTTGGAATGCGTGGGGCCGGCTTGTTCGGAATGCATTTTTGGGATGTGGTGTGGGACCAAGTGGGGCGCGTTTGGTAGTTACGTCCGCCCTGTCGCCAAATTGAAAGATTTCTTTTTTGTTATTTTTATGATGGGATAGCCTTTTTAAGAGCGCCTTTTCCCTTTATGCCAGTAAGAATTGTGTTAATTTTTGCCCGAAAAGACAGCGAATCTAAAGCAGCTTTACTGTTCGTTCATGGTTCCTTTTGGCCCTCATATTTTTCCAATCTGATAGTAAATCTAGAGCAGCAAATATAACCGACACCATAAATATGTAGATAAATAGAGTAGATGTAGATAAAACAGCTAATATAGGATATATAAACAGAGCAGATGTAGATAAAGCAGCTAATATATGATATATAGTATGATACTTCAAAGAGGTTCGACAATTAGGATGCTCAGCAGCAGTGGACAAGTTCAACACAGACAACAAAACGAAAGAAGCTGCTTTACAGCAGCAGCATCAGCACAAGATCAGTGGTTCCTCATGGCCTCCGCTAGGAGGGCCTCCTTCTCCTCCTTCTAGAGCTTCCTCTACTTCTTACTGCCCAGTCCCTTGACTTGGACGACTTGGGCTTGATCGGCGGCATGCGACCCTCCTCGGTGGCCACCTTCTATAGGTTGCGAAGGTGAAAACCAAGCGCCTAGTGCTTGGCTCTGAAGGCGTGGACGTTATTTGACAGGCCGCGGGTCTTCACTTTCTCGACATGCCTCATGAGGGAGTTGATGTCGGTGGCGAGGCTCCTGGTGCGGAAGGGGCACCTGTAGACGTCACAGGAGAAGAAGTTGTTGTATTGGCTGGACTTCAGCTTCCTCAACACCTGATGAGTCTTGGTGTTCATGGACTCGTCGTCCCTTTAGACGTCGGTGCTATCCACCTATTGGAAAAAACAATAGAGTGCAATAAAGCATGATTGAGATACCTTAATTATCTGGATTGATTACTTGCATAAATTAACCGATTGAAATCCCCTAATTATTCCCCAATCCCCAAATCTTTAACCAAATCGAATAACGATCCCAACTACAGATCGGTGCTAGTACTGATCCCAACTAGGGGCATTCATCGAAATACACGATCTAACACAAGAGGATTAGCTACTGTAAAAATACCTAGCATTCAACAATTGAAAATACAAACAGCCGAGCCCTAATAACACATGATCTAACATCCAACGATGGGAATGGGGGGAGAACAAAGGAAGCAGAGAAAACCCTAGTTACCTCCGACAATGGGTCGGCTAAGATGGTATCATAGGGGTTCTCCGGCCTGATGAAATCGTTCTCCTCGTAGGGGTCCCAGCCGTGCGGGTGTAACACCCTAGATTTCTATATAACTAGCGGCGTTACCACACTTCTCAAATTATGAATAAAAACTGCCTACAATTTAAAATTTCGGCAGCACCTTCTTTGTTTCGAAGGACATTCACGACACGCAAAATAAAATATAATAGATAAATATAGTAAAGACCTCATAAATAAGCAATCCACACAGTTCACATAGTGCATAAACATTCCATGACACGAGTACTAACGGTAAAGTGACCCAAGGCTCACAAGAAGATTTAAACGATTCCACGAATTATGACAAAGGAATAATGGTAAACTAATAATTATGTGTGATCTATGTTCTATGATATGTAGAATGGATGTGTATGTCAAAGTGGTGGAAATCTACTCCCTCCCATGCATGTCACTATACTGAGTACCTGAAATCCAAATAAAAATCTAAGAAAATACAAGGATGAGTAAAAATATAATCAGCAAGCACAAGTTCAGAACCAAACCAACAACATATAAAATTCAATACTCTTTCCAAAAGATATCCAGAAACGCTATTATGCATATTTTCTTTTACGGTACGGGCATTTCGGAATATTCACTGTTAACTTCCTCACCGGCCTCGCGGAATAGTTAAACAAGCGAATTATCACCGACCTAGTCCAAGCTCACCGGAGTAGTTACATAATAACTTATATCACCGTCCGCTTCGAAATAGTTACGTGTAACTTATTCACCGCCCGGGCTTAAAGTAAACTATTCGACAACAACTCAAGACATAACACCAAAGAAAGAACCAATATCACACATCCAACAATTCAAGATGGCAACATAATAAAAAGGGCTCGTCATGCACTTGTCTTAGAAATACGTTCAAACAATAGAAACGTTTAAGTAGCAGAACGGCTGCCTGTGCCTCTAGCTTCCCAACCTGTGGTAAAATTGTCTTTAGATACTATCATGAGAACTAATACTTACAATATCAACATTCGCGTGATCCAAATTTGACCGAGTAAACATGTAAGTAAATGTCAAAGTCCAAACAACTAAATCCGAACTACAGACTATTGATATTCTACCTTAATTTATCTTAGGGCACGTACAATGTGATGATGTCAGCCTTTTCTTATGGTTGTTACGTCGGATTTTCGTTTAGTTGGAGAAGAGGGAATGAAGAAAGAGAAGGTTGTCTTCCCTTAGCAAAGGATGATCCCTTAAAAATAAGAGAAGACTATTTTTCTCCATTATATCTTATGCCTTCTCTTATCAACACAATTTCTTACTATAATTAGTCAATTTATATTAATTATTAGAGATGACAATAAGAGATGACCCATTGTACAACTTATTTTTATTACCTTCTCTAGATTACGTGGAGGGCTAAAAAAAGACCCGCTTTCTCTAACATTGTACATGCCCTACCAGGACGAACAGTTGCCACGTGAGAACCTAACATTTGCTTATTCGTGTCTGCACGAGCTATTCCCGAATACAGGAATACCAAAACCATAGTCTTGACCTAACCTTGTAGTTAAAAGAATATTCAAAGAATTAGGATACCAATTTCTGGAATAGCTACTCACTGAATCGGTTATCAATCTGGTGATACTACTACTCTCGTGTGCTCAATTAGGTGGTTTACAACTTCAGATCTTTAATTTCCTACACCAACTGATGCCATCGATCAGTCTAAGGAGACGCTAGAATCTAGACCAGGCAACAAGGGAAGAATAGCTTGAGGCAAGTACGACCACGGACCTGACACACCCTCCGGCCTTCAAAACAACCGCAGCTCTCAGCGGCAGACCGGAAGTCCCCAGAACAACAACTATTCGGCAACTAATGGCCTAATTTGCAGCGGGGCTTGGCGGCGGCGGCGGCTGCAGCGATGGAACCCTAAGTGATGGAAGCGGTGGTATTTGGGGTTGGAGGCATGTTTGGTTCAGGCCAAAGGCCGGCCCAAGTCCACCGATGGTATCTTTTTGTATTATTTTTCTCTCTTTCTTATTCTACCTAGAAAAAGACTACACGATCGTTCTTTAATTTCTTATTAAAATATCTATATCTATATATCTATATATATATATATATCTATACCTAATAATAAAGGAAGGAGTGTTTCTTGTAGTACCTACACTTTTTTGGACGACTTTAACCTTTGACAAAAAATAAATTACCCACCAATGCCACCGGTAAGTGAAAAAGAAAGAAACACGTTTGGACGACTTTACCCATTGACCAAAAAATAAATAACCCACCAATGCCACCGGTAAGTGAAAAAAAAAACACTTTTTTTGGCATGTTGACTTCTAGGAGTTGTTCTTCTCGGGTGGTTAGTTTTCTACCGATAAAATTCATTCGCTTTCTCACGTTTGTCCTCAGGTCCTCACAATGAGCTGAGCACATGCATGCTTTCGTTCCCAGTGACGCATGGCTTACGGGACTGTACCTATAAGTAAAATATCGGGCCACTAAACCTGGCTGCGAACCATGGCCGGAATAGACAACGAAGCTCTGCCAAACGAATACGTATGTCCTTTTACGTGAAATTCTTATGACTGTTAGAGATACTATATTTTGTCTAAAAATCGATAAATCATCTGAGTACAGGCAGTGAAAATAATTTCTAAGTTGTGGCATAACTCTGTGAATAGGTTCGTCCAAGATAAGAAAACGTTCAACTCGATCGAGACAAGTGTCATGAGGCAAGACAAAAGTTTTTTCATGCGAATTAGATTGATCTTTCCGGTGCAACGCACGGGCACTTCTGCTAGTATCTATATAAAGGAAGGAGCGTTTCTTCTAGTACCTATACTTTTTTAGACGGTTTTACCGTTAATCAAAAAATAAAATTACCCATTAATGCCACCGGTAAGTGTAATAGAATCGACATATTACGCACTCATGCCACTCCCAATCTGTCATGTACCGTTTTCTTTTTCTGAACAAGGCAGGTCCCGATGGAATTCCATCACACTTCCTGATCGGAAGCCCTTCTCCTTGGTCCCGATCGAATCCCCCGAACCAGAACATAAAAAGAACGCAAGCAGTCACCCCCGACGGAAGGCCCCAATGCCACGACTTGGTTTTTCCACAATATAAAGGATTAGGGTTCACCAAAAGAACTAACACTGTACGTCCTCTTGGATTTGGTACAGGTTGTGTTAGCCAAAGTCTCTGTACGTCCGCTTGCTCGTGCATGTTCTGTTTACCTAGACCGTTTCATGACACTTTCTAGCTAGAGTTCCTGGTTTGCTGTTCCGTTCCTCTGACGTTCATATAGTGAAGCCTAGGGATAAATCACTCCGACCAGCCCGCTGGTGCCTTGGTGTTCTATGTCCTTCAACCGAGATTCAGAGCTAGCCTACGAGTAGGTAAGTTGTATATGCATCTTCATTACCCACGTATATACATGCTTCCCTTTAATTTTTTTCCTTTTTTTACAGGAAACCCTTTTATTTTTCTCTGTACATTAGTTTCTCCTTAGTCTGCACATTTATGTCAGAGGATCGCTATCAAAATCTTCAATCTGTACACACGTGGGTACATGTTGACGGAATAATATCTGCTTCATTATGGATACTGTGGGATGGGATTGATTGACACGACGGTGTTATACACGAATTTTCCTTTCATCCCTCGTGTTTGAATCCTTTCGAGATAGGTTACCATCTGTATACAAAGTGCTATTCTAAACACACACGTCTAGCATGCAGTGTCCGTAGGTATACTAAACCGAGTCCATCATGAAACCAATCCCCGCCCCCAATCGCTTCAATAAAATCCGCACGATCGTAACCGTGTAAATAGCCATGCTTGAGCATGGGATCATCTTTGTATGCTGGAGAAAAAGGTATACTCAAAGAAGATATCTATTTCTCTATTGGTAATATTTCTTTAAAAGTGTTAAAAATTGTTTTCTTAATGTTTTTGTCCACGGACATAAGTTGGAACGGGATTATTGAAGGACCAATGAGAACTTTTTCTCTTCCGGTGCAACGCACGGGCACTTTTTGCTAGTTATATCTAAATTGTATATAAAATATCCAGGGTATTACAGAGGGATCTTCCAGAGACCGGCAAGGGCCTCCTCGCCAGCGACGACAGTGGAAGCGGGGACGGGGGTCTAGACGGGGACGGCGGCCGCCTTCGATGCCTTGACAGAGTCGTGTACGGGGACGGGGCCTCCTCGCCGACGGCTATGGCGAAAGCGGGACGGGGGTATGGACAGGGACGACAACTGTCTTCGATGCCTCGACAGGGGCCTGTACGGGGATGGGGGCCTCCTCGTCAGCGGCCTTGGAGGCAACGATGGCCACCGCGCCATTCTTTTCCATCGCCGGCGTGGTTGGGATTTTCTTGGTGACATGGATATACCCTACGGGTGCCTCACATTGGTATACCCAGTCCAGCCCAGGGAAGGCCCACATGAAGACTTGCTGCCCAACAAGACTCCAGGTGGCCCAATACTAGCAGAAGTTCGAGTCCTTGGAGAACACGGCCAAGATGTAGATAGAATATTCAAGGGTGAAACCCTAACTTGTAACCGACTCGACCTATCCCAGGACCTGTCCTATCTATATAAAGGCCAGGAGGGCATGACGAAGAAGACCTAGACAACTGAAGGAAATATGCCCTAGAGACAATCATAGAGATGATTATATTTCTTATGTATCCATCAGTTATCCTTAAATATCCATATCAGACAACTTGTATTGATTGTCAATTATGTGAATTGTTTGTGAAACTCTTTGCTTGTATGGTTATCGAATAGTTGTCTCTAGTCGGAGTTCATGTCAGGACACACATGAATATTAGACTAGCACATCGATTGGTTGATGACTATGTTTCGCAAGTCATAGACATGGAGATATCAAATCAATGATGTGGACACATGTTATGGATATGGGGTTGGACTGACCCAACTTGAGACTGGCAATTAGACTTGCACCTCTCTCTACACATCGTGTACGTTTTGTCCTTAGACCTGAGATTGTCGCGTGTACTTAAGCTGTGGATCGACCTACTTTGGGGCCATCAACCACTGCTCCATAACTGGGTAATCATAAAGGTAGCTTTCGGTTTTGTCCTGAAGCATGCTGCAAGGCATTGTTCAATCAAGATGGGATTTGCTCCTCTCTACTTGGGAGAGATATCTCTGGGCCCCTCGAGTGATCGGATCCAGAAATGCATGGCCATGCTACATAAGGTTAAGAGTTAACCTAGTAAAGGGATTTCGAATCACGGTATCGAGAAAGAGAGGTAAGGTTAGATCTATACCAAATATCGTGAGGCAAAGAGAGACATGTACTTAACCTTGTGATGGTTCGTCCGAATGATCTTTATATACGTTTAGGAGTTGTCACGTCTTGCTAGAGGCCGCTACCAACTATTGACAGAATAAGTGTTTCGTGTCATGTCTATACGTATATGAACCTATAGGGTCACACACTTAAGGGGTTGGAAACCTAATGAGGATTGGATCCGAATTAGAACAGGCTTAGGATACTAATGGGCTGCTAATGTAGAAGCCCATTAGGGACGCCTATATAAGAGAGGGTGGGCGAGATGACCAGGGTTGAGCATTTCACCCAACCGCCACTCCTCTCACGCCTGTATTGAACGTGCGGACCTAGTAGTCCGGCGTCTGACGCTTCCACCCCGTACGTGTGGATACCTCGGAGGTGCTGCAGCTGTAGCACTTGGACGAGCTGTGCAAAGGGGAGCTGCTCGTGGGACGAGTAAAAGAAGGAGACATGGAACGTCTACACTCCCACGAAGCTCTTCATTAAGTTCCGCGACTACGCGTCTAGTGGTAATCCCGAGATCTATGCCAACAATATTCCCGGTTTACGCGCTAGAATTTTTTTGATTTGCGCTAGTGTAACCTACCCGTATCCCTTCAACAACTCATACACACACCTCACGCCAGATCGCATCTTCGCACCCCCTGTAGCCTTCGGTTCCACCGTAATTAAGAACAAACAAGCAGGAGTAGGGTTTTCCCTCTAGGGGCCTAAACCTGGGTAAACTTCGTGTCCCCTTGCTGCGTGTCTGTTAATCGTCTCGTGATGTCTAGCATCCCCATATTCTCCAAAACCCAAGTACATAAAAATGGGCATTGACGAGTTGAACACTCGTCAATTGGCGCCGTCTGTGGGAACTGGGAACACTGATCGTGCGGTTGTGACGGTTCCATCCAGAGCAATATATGATTCCTCAGCGATAGAGAATCACCTTCTCTTCAGCGCTTTCGACTTCACCTCCCACTCGCTGGCGACCCGCAAAGATTTCGAGTCCGTAGGCGGCAGATTCGAGATGTTTTTCGGGATATTCTACTTCCAGGTGGGCAAGACCGGTACCCCCCGCCTCCCATAACGGGTGCCACCTCCATCAATCAGGCCCGCCTCATGGTTCCCACGAATCGATGCCCTATGCATTTCGTCGCTGACGGACGATTCGGATGACAACGGCAACTGCAACTCCGATCTTTGCGACCATACTATGGAGGAAGGAACCTACAGTTCTGGACCTGAAAGCTGCGGGAGTAATGATCTCTCCCCGTGCTACATGTGCGTGTCCATCCATAACGGCAATGTCGACGACGGAAATGAGCCGCCACTCCCAACCCCCTCCCAATCCCTAGGCCGAGAACGGAGGAAATGGGGCACCCCCGCTAGTTCCTAACGGGAATAGGGCACCTCGAGGCAACAAGGGTGCAAATCGTTTCCAAATACACCTATCTAACGAGGACTGGGAGAGGGTGCGTGACACCGTGCGAGGCACTCACCCTCTACTTGTTGACGCCCCTCATGACATACTGATGGGCTACCACTAGCTCCTCATCGAGGAGCACAATCACCAGATAAAGCGGCAAAACAAGCTCGATTAGCGCAGGTGAGTAGCTGACGAGTCAAGCATACGGCAAGCTGCGCTCTCCACTAGAGGATCCACCTCGAAAGGCCACGACGGTCGCAAGTATCACTCTCGCCTGGAGCGCATGGATCATGCGACATGATGCAAGGCTACCAAGGCACTCGACATGTCCATGACAATGGACTCGCAGGGAAACATCATGCCCAAGACGCCGCAAGCCGCAGTCATGGCGGCTACTACCTACCTCGCATCCAACCCGCCGCTGGCATGGGACCCATGGAACGCAATCCATAAATCTGAGGTTGCAGGATTAGGCTCGTCGGAGCTGCGCTCCGCGACGAAACACCCATGGAGCCAAAGAAAAAGGCCGTGGTCAAGTTCACTCGAAGCCGCACACCTTCATCCAAGGAGGAAGAACATGATCTACCATGATGCCTCCGCAGCCCACGGTGCAAGAGAAGCAACTACGATGCTCGCAGCGAGCTCGCACAGCGCTAGATCAACAAGTCATGCGCAAAACACGGACTCAACTGAGTCCGAAGACGAGGACCGGGAGTTGTGCGGCACCAGGTGCTTCAGCAGGGCCATACAGCAATCACAGATGCCAAAGAACTTCAAGCTCCCTTCGGACAACCTGATATTCGACGGCGACATAGGAGCCGAAGATCTGGCTCGACAAACATATGTCGTCAGTCAAGATCCATGGCGGGAGCAAAAACACAGCCATGCAATGCCTTCAGCTGCAGCTGACAGGCGCAACCAGGTCCTGGCTCAACAGTCTCCCCTCGGGATATATCCACAACTAGGAAGAGTTGGCGTACATCTCCATACGCAACTTCAAAGGTACCAGCAAAGAGACCAGATTCAATCAAGGAGCTACGCGCCTCCTGCCAGTGGTCCAACGAGTCCATCCGCTCGTACATACTGCGCTGGTCCATCATCAAAAACTCAGCCGCAAACATCTCGGAGGAGAGGGCAATCTATTCCTTCAACAACGGCGTCAAGCATCATGAATTCAAGGAAGAGCTCGGGCGTGTTAAGCCCAAGACCATCGACCACCAGTGGACCTTGCTAATCGCTTGGCCGATAGCAAAGATGCCATCAACTGAGCATGTTCTGATGACGAAGATGAATTTGGCCGCATGCGTGATCTCCATGGAAAGAGAGGACCACGCGTCTACGACGACCGCAAGGAAGTCGACATGGTTGCGGCTGGCTATGCCGATTGCCGCGATGGAAACTACTGCGACAATGGGAGGCCCACCCAAACGTGGCAGTGCCGCAATCGCGATGATGAGCCATCCGCATTTGAAAAGCTATCGGGTCCCTGAACCATCCACTTTTACATAGACAAACAGGATGGTAAGAGGAAGGCCAGCCACATGCTCAAGGACTGCAGGGAGTTCCAGAAACTTCACGAGGGCTTCGCCCATATGCGTCATGTAACACCCCAGTTTTAGCTAAATATTAATTAGGGTGTGATTGCACATCCTAAGCATCATACTTTAAAATTCATGCATTGAAGGAAATAAAATAAAACCTAAACCCTAATATTCCCCTCTCTCACTGGAAAACCTTTTTAAATGGTTTTGAATATTTTGAAAATCCCAAAATTAATGGAGCCCAAATTGAATACAAGGGCTCATAAGTATTTTATATATTTGATAAAGCCTCTAGCATTTTAAAAGTATTCAAAATAGTTTACAAATTGAATTATACAAAGAGGAATACAAAACAGGAAAAGAAAAAGGAATTTCCAAAGAAAAATCTGTTGCTAAACCTAATCAGGCCGCAACCCAGCCGGCCCAGTTCTCTCCCTATCTCTCCTTTCCGCCCACGCGCGCTTGCAGCTGGCTCAGCGCGGCCCACACGCAACCCCTACCCCTTTGCCCCTGTTCTTCGTCTTCCTCGACAACGAGGAAGCAGCACCGTGTCGGCAGCGCTGCCGTCGATCCTCCTCGCCCTTCATCCCGCCGTCCGCCGATCTCCAGGAGGTGGATAAGAATGCCACGATGCCTCTGCCCCGTCCTTATCCTCCCTCCCTCTCCCTAGAGACCTTCCTCTCTCAATTTTATTCCCCTGGCCGAACCCTAGCCGACGAGCTCGCCCTTGACCTTCTATCTCCGTCCACCCCTCACTGTTCTAAGGACACCATCATCTTCGCCTTGCCGTTGTGAGCCACCCGTCAAAGGAATTGATGTCGTGTGCCTCCAATCGTCGCCATGGTCATCGTCTTCCCCGAGCCCGACGACCTCCGCCGCACACATCTCCTTTTCTCCGGTCCACCCCGTGCCTCGTCATCGACCCCTTCAGCTCCAGGGTGAGCACGCGATCCTCCTGGACCCCTCCTTTGTCCCCCTCCCTCTCTGTGCTTGTCGCGCGCCGCAGACCCGTGAGCACCGCCGCCGCTCGCCGTCGTTGACCAAGCTCCTATGACCTATTCCTAGCGGCGCCGCCAACTTCGTGTCTGCCTTGCTGCGCTGGTTCGAGTAGGTTAGGTCCCGTACGCCCTCCTCTGACGTAGCCGGTGACCACCCGATGGTGGCCGCCGAGCTGATGTCACCATAGCGTCACGCCGACGTGGCCCTAGGTCCCCTTTGACCGCTGACCGCCGGCGTGGCTGTTGAGGTGGCCTCGGGCCCCTCTGTCAGCCTCACTGGCTAGGTTTAGTCCGGGTGTAAAAATTATCTGGTGCATGTGCTGATGTCAGCCTTGCGCAATAAATGTTTTAAAATGATTTAATAAATCTAGAAAATGGTTTAAATCTTATAAATTCAATAAGTAATTATTTATAAGTCAGAAAAATACAAATAATATATCAAAATGTTTAGAAAAATGAGATATAACTATCTAAGCTATAATCATGCATTGTTCAACAACTTTCATGACAAGTTTAATTAGAAGAACATAGTAACCCCTCACAGGTAATTCTGGAATTTCCCCGAGTTAGGGTTTGTACCCCTCGGAACCCCGATTAAACTGTCGAGCATGTCTTAAGGTTACATTTCAATGCAATTTAACTTGTCATATCATCATCATTGCTTGAGCATAGCATCGATTCCATGTGTTGATTGTTTCCCTCTTTTTCCAGTGTTTGGTTCTTCCCGGTAGAATACGATATCGAGATCGAGATCGAAGACCGATATCAACACCATCGGAGATCGAAGATCAATACTTGACCAACTGTAATCAAGTCAAGTACAAGGCTTCCGAAGATCTGCTTATTGGTTATCAATGGGCAAAGGCAAGCATAGCCCCACCATGATACAATCCTATGATTTCGAAAGCATTTCAATTTCTGCCATGATGCATACGATTCTATAGTGGTCTTTTATCGATAGATAGAGTACCCTATCTGTTGCATTACTCCCTTTGAGCTTATATTACCTAATCCACTACTCCTAGCATAACTAGGTTTGGGTTGTGTGCATTGCTAGAGATTTTATCTGTGTTCTTCTTAGCCATGCATAGCTGTCAGTACTGGTTCATCCAGATGATGTATCAGATGCAGAGAATCTAGTATGACAGGAGAACGTGATGGGATGAGATCAGTGGTAAAGTTAAACATGCTAAGGCTTGCATGGGAGGCCATGGTGGGATGTGGTTTTTCTAGTCCCATGCTTGCCACCACTAGGACCTGAGTTCTTGCCTCTTGAACCAAGACGAGCGTACAAACACACGGGGCCATGGGAACCCCTCGATTGACTAACTTGCCTAGTAGATTCCATGAGTCACATAGTTCGGGCCTTCCATTCGACATGCATTCTGGATCTTCTCGAAGGTGGTGAAGGAGGTGCATTCATAACAGGTAGGTAAGCATGGCCGGGGTTGCTTGGGGTCGATGGAGACCCTGGTAAACCAACCTCTCCTCACATCTCTAGGGACCGGCTTCGGGACTTGACCCGTTATGGCGGGACCATCCTTAGGGCGTGCCTCATGGTCTCGGCAAAACCAAGGTAAAGGTCGTGTCCAACCACACCCTCTGCCACCACACCAAGGAAGTGTGTCAAGTGGCACTAAGAGTCGGTTGGTATGTGTGGGTAAAGTTGTACACCCCTGCAGGGTAATAATCTTTTCGGAAAACCGTGTCCACGGTTATGGACGACTTGGGAATGGACGTGATGATCATAGAGAACTTTAGCCTAATCATAAAACTTGGGAGATCAATGTGTGCTTAAGGATGCTTCCTCATGGGTATGAGGGGGGTGATCCAAGTAGAGTTTCAATGATGATGACTTGGTGGCTATCAAAAGATATGATGATCAATACTTTGGAGATGTCGCTCTCTTATCCCCTTTTAAAATACTCTGAGTAGACGAGATTCTTCTCCCTCTTGTTTTATAAACAAAGATGGCTTTATGCAAAACCACTCCACCAGCCATAAGTCTTGCCGAGTCCCTAAAGATCGGTTTGGTACTACATCGACACCGACGAGTAGCTTGGGGTTCCTGGTCGGCAGCCTGGAATCTATGGGCTAGGATGCCATCGTTATGATTCAGGCCTCTTAGGACATTTGTTAAGTTTTCTATACTTAATAGCTTAATATTCCTTGCTTTGTTTGATGTTTGTGGTCAGTGACCTATGCGTGTAATAATTTGGCTCTTCGCTCAGTTATGAGCTTGCTATAATAAATTTTGTATCATAGGGTCACTGTTGTGTTATCGATTCTCCACTAGATATCCTCGAGCTCAAGATTAAGCTTATGTCAGACGGAGATCTGGAATTTGTTTAACCCTGATCCCAGGGGTGTCATAGGTTTTGGTATCAGAGCAGTACCAACCGTAGGAAAACCTTGCTATTGGTTGATGTCGAGTCTAGTGTTTGTGAAAACTATTTTAAAGCTGAAAAGTATTTGCGAAAACTCTAGTATGCTTCTTTTTCTCCTTATCCAGTTTCGCTCTAACTCTAGGTTGTCTTATCTTGTGTTGATTTTGGAAAAGTTTTGATATCTCTTCTAGTCTTTCAAACCTTAGGTGCCTTCTGGCATGTCGTTTCTCAACCAGTTGACCTAGTCATGAGTTCTTCGGAGTTGTGTGTGTTGTGAACTCCTTGTTCCCTTTTGCTCTTGTTCAGCTAAGAGATTCCTTTCTATCATGATCTCTCTATCTTTTGTACCCACAAAATTATATTGTTGGATCCATAGTGTTCTGTTCTAGGATTCGAGGTTTTCTTTCACCTCGTGTGCCTCCTTTTCGTTTGTTGGGTACTCTAGAAGTCGTTTCTTCTCTTGGAAGCTACCTCGTGATTATTATCTTGTAGTGTAATCTATGTCACTCAAGTAGTAGTTACTTATCTTCTCGGGTTTTAACCCTTGGACTTGAATCGAAGATCCCCGATTGTGCTGGATTCTGGTGTTGTGAATCTTGTACATGAAGCTGACCTTTAATCCAAGATCCATTTCTTTGACCCCTATTGCTAATGTTCACACATTACTTCAGGATGGATAGTGCCAGAATTCTAGCCTTCGATCTAGTGGTCTTTGTCACGATTGAATGGTGACAACCAAGGACTTCCCCTACCACTAGCTATGCCAGATATTTGATGACCCACAAGTATAGGGGGTGTATCGTAGTACTTTTGATAAATAGGAGTGTCGATCCGAACGAGGAGCACAAGGTGTTGACTAGTGGTATGGAGCAGGAAATCTCTATAGATACTTAGCAAACATATTTTAGGGGTTTTATGATAAGGCAACAAAGCAAAGTGCAAGTAATAAATACAACGAACAACTACAGCAAGTGGACCAATCCTTTCTTACAAAGGACAAGCCGGTGGAAATACTTATAAGGACCAAACGTTCTCGAGGACACATGGGAATTCTGTCAAGTGCTTTCGATTCAAATAGCTAAGTACTCTTCTTTGGTGTTGTAAGTGTTGTGTGGGTGAACCTGTGCTAATGTACCGACCTTACTTGGAATAGTACATACTTTTGATTAAATCCCCTACAAGCATCCGCAACTACAGGAAAGTAATTAAGATATAAACCTAACCACAACCTTAACTCTGAGATCCTACAGTCCCTTATGCAAAGGTGTCCTAACGGGGGTTCATGTTTCTATCACTCCGGCAACCCCACAATTAGTAGACAAATACACAATGCATTCCCCTAGGTCCATAAATGGTGAAGTATCATGTAGTCGACGTTCACATGACACCACTAGAAGAATAGCACCACCACTTAAATACTATACCATTGAATAATAACTCAACACAAATCTACTACTAACAACATGTCTTCTCCCATGTCCTCAAGAACTAAACGAACTACTCACGAGACATCATATGGATCAAAATAAAGGATGATATGGTAATGGATAACAATCTGAACATAAAAAATAATCCAATGGTTCCACTCACAAGCATCAACTACAATAGTAATCAACACCGGGAAAGTTCCCCCTATGAACTAATGCAAGATCCAACATGATTGTTACAGCGGGATGAAGTGGTGATGAAGGTGCTGGTGGATATGATGGTGTGGATGATGATGATGATCCCGATGAAGTCTAGCTCGATGACGGTGTTGATGGAAACGATCTCCCCTCTCCGGGAAGGGATTTCCCCGGCAGAAATCGGTCTTCCGGAGAGCTCTTTCTCTCTCGGTGTTTTCCACCCCGCAGAGGCGGCATAAATGTTTTTGTGGTCCCTCCTCTGGTATT
The DNA here is from genome assembly GCA_916181665.1 of Avena sativa. Classification (NCBI taxonomy): domain Eukaryota; kingdom Viridiplantae; phylum Streptophyta; class Magnoliopsida; order Poales; family Poaceae; genus Avena; species Avena sativa. The sequence continues at coordinate 266,623,033 of OV702294.1, read as the reverse complement.
AGGGTTCCGTGGGAAGATATAGGCGAGAGTGTGGAGTCGGGAGCCAGCCAGGTGGGCCACACCTTCCCTAGGAGCGGGGCAAGGTGGGCCCACGCCTAGGGGGTGTGGGCCCCCTGTGGCCCGGCTACGCCTCCCCTTCTAGCTTCCTATGTCTTCTATGAAAATATAATTTTACAATATTTTTCTGGTATTTTCCTGATCTTCGTGAAATTGCATCAAAACACCTCTTTTTCCATCACAAAACCTGACTCCGGCAGTCCATCCTCCAAGAATCATCCAACATGTAAAAACAGAGGAAAAGACATAAGTAACACCTCATAATAAGACATATATCAATGAATAGAGGCAAATTATGATATAGAATGGTGATGCAAATTGGACGTATCAACTCCCCCCAAGCTTAGACCTTCGCTTGTCCCCAAGGAAAAACTGAGGTCGGTAAACATGTCCACAGGTTTATGGAGTGAAGTGTCGATAAAAAGAATACGGACAAGAAGCATCACACTTACCATTACACAACTTATAGAAGAAAGCAACTCAGCATTATATAACTTAGCTTGCAACAAGTACAGGAGTCACAATAGAGATACATAAAGATAAATCATAATTGGAATTGGCAAACTCTTATTCTTGGTCAGAGAACAACTGGCAAACAGTTTCACAAATAAAGCTTTTGAAGAAGTTTTAAAACATGAGTATTCTTTGCTTCAAAAAGGTTTTTTCACAATGAAGGCTTTTAAAGTAATACTCAATAGATAAGATTTTTGTGCAAACAAGGAAGATAAACAACATGATTGAATAAATCACCATATGAATGCTTGCAACACAACAACTCAAATGCTTGCTAGAGATAGAGAGGAAGTAGGTTTACTGACTCAACTTAGAAATAGAAGAAAGGTCCCTTCATAGAGGGTAGCAGGGATTTCACGTCATAAAGAGCTTCCAAAAGATTATGGTGCTTACTAGCTTTGAGACCTCATTGCCCATATCATAGGCATCTTGAGATGATTAAGGTTAAAGTGCACAAAGGTGGAGTATATGCTTGATGAAATATAAGTTGGCAATCTCATATCCCTTGAGTACGAGGGCCGCTCCTCATGATACTCAACTTTGGTTACCGGTAAGTTCTTGTCATTGTAAGTACCTGCGTATCATAGAGAACCGCCAACGGGGTACCCCTTGAACATGGTACAAGAGCTATCCCATAACCAAAATGACAAGGCAAGCAGACAATGAGCATCTTAGCGATCTTTTTATTTACTATGTGCATAGATTTTTATTGAGGATGCTTCACAGAATGATCACTATGGTTATGCTGCAAGTTTCCACCATGATTAGGCATGGCTTAGGATAGCGTCCCAGGTGTTTCTCTAACACACATACATCACTCCATGGACTTACAAGTTCCCACTTTATTTCACACCGTCGACATCCGCAAACAAAAGAGCATGATATCAACTGTGTACAATGTACATGTGCAATGTTGAAAGTGTTCCCCATGACAGCACGGTTCTGCTAATTCCAACATATAGATGCAAGCATATACAACTTAGATGACAGAATGGTTCAAGTCTATTAGGGGCAAGAAAATAAGGTGTGCCATCAAGTTCGTGAGAGCTTTACTAACTAAGTTTCACATAAAAAAATAGTTTTTTAATTCGAAAGATAGATGAAGCTTGAGAATTTTCTTAGAATAGCAAATGCTAATAGGTAGATATGGTGGACACAAATGGAACAGGTTTTGGTTCAAAGGGGTTGGAAACATGAGAAGAATGCCTTCTCAAAACAGGTTTTTGGCTAGCAAGGCTGGGTAGCAAGCAAAAGAGTTGAAAGAAGCAAGCAAACCTACAAGTTATAAAGCCAAACATGCAACCTTCCATGAAGGCACAAAAGAACTCAAATAGAGAATACTAAGCTTATGAGCCAACAAGAAAGAAAATAAATGATACAAAATACCTGTAAGCTTTTTCTCTTTTCCTTTCAAACCTCAAAAGGTGTTGCTACTGACCAGAACTCAGTTTGCCAAAACCAATTTAGATCTACTTGATGCTCCCAAAGTGATGTCAATACTGATCAACAAGATCCATCATATAATAGAGATTGCAAACTAAAATAAGAAGTGCAAAAAGTAAAAGATGAAACTTCTCATTAATATTCCATAAAGGCACTCACACCAAGGGATACATAGATAATCAACTAAGGAGAGATACTTCCACATGCAAACCAACCTATAAAATAACCTCTCTACCAAAGATATGAATCCACTAAAAAGGTAAAAGATAAAAAGATAATGATGGTGATACCGCGACACCCCTCCGCCAAGCTTGGAACAAGCCAAGGGGATGCCAAACCTAATGACGAATTACTCCTTTGGTGGTGGTGGTGTTCTATTGATAAGCTCCTGAATCAGCTTCCTTAAATCCTCAATCTCAAAGGTCAGAGTATGAATCAACTCCGAATTTTGCTCAATGCAGTTCATGATCATATCGGACCGAGAACCCCAGTCCTTACTATTCTTTCCCCACTCTTCCTTCTTAGTGTGTTCCTCCCCTGCATGGTTAGAACGAGGCAAATCCCACATCGAGGGCAAGTTCCCTTTGGGCACATGTTGGTATTGATGCTCATGTATAAGAGTATGGAAGGGTCTCTTGGTACATGGAGGAGATGACCGTGGAATGTAGATAAGACGTGGAGGTTTCCCTCCTGTAGACATCCGTGATGTCCTCTTAAGCTTGATAGGTTTTGCCACCACTCCAATGCTTGCGAAGGTAGCGCAGGTGTCCGGATGCTTTAAAGGGAATATGCCCGAGAGGCAATAATAAAGTGGTTATTATCGTATTCCTTATTTATGATAAAGTTTTGCATGCTATAATTGTATTAATACGGAAACATTAATACACGTGTGTTTAATAAACAAAAAGGAAGTTCCTAGTTATGCCTCTCTTATAAACTAGCTCGTTGATTAACAAGATGATCAAAGTTTCCTGATCATGGACATTGGATGTTGTTAATAACGAGGTCACAACATTAGTGTAATGATGTGATGAACATTCATCCGAAGTATAGCATTACAACCAAATTCATTGAGTTTATACTGCTATAACAACTTACGAAGTGATCCCAATCCTTAGATCACGAGATCATGTCAATCACTAACACCGGAAGAGTTTCTTGATGACATCAAACATCACACCGTAACTGGGTGATTATAAAGATGGCTTCAGAACTACTAAAGTGTTATGTTGAGGCTCGTGGATCGAGAGTGGAATTTGTTCATTCCGACGACAGATAGATATGCTCTGGGCCCTCTCGGTGATATCACATTGATTAGCTTGCAAGCAAGTGATTTGATCACTAGAATGTTATGTCACGGGAACGAGAAAAAAGTGCATGTAGGAAACGAAATCAAACTAGGTATGGAGATACCGATGATCGAATCTCGGACATGTAATATATCGTGAAACAAAGGGATTAATATACTAGCATAAAAGGTTTCGATGATCACAGGAAAGTCATCGTTGAATGTGTGGGAGTCAGTATGGATCTCCAGGTCCTGCTTCTGATTATTGATCAGAGAAGGGTCTCGATCATGTCCGAATTATTCATGAACCTTAGGGTGGCACACTTAAGGGACACTGACATCCAATTGGAGCAAAAGTTTCATGCCGGAAAGAATAACAAGCACAGGAATTTATTTCACTAGACACCGAAACTGTTTCGGTTGAAATTGCTGAAACTCGTTCTGCATGTGAAATTTAATACTAGCAAGGGGTTTTATGTGAATGTTTGTTAATTAAAGTAATTAACAAAATTCTGAATAAATAAATAAAAGAGTTTTATTTAATGATATATTATATTAAATTTGGTGGAAATTTAATGGAGGTGAGTGGAATTTTGAGTGGGTGGCTATTTATGTGAGTGGGAGCTCCACCCACATGAATGTGGAAGAGGTGGGGGCACCTCCATGGCTGCCACTCCATGGGAGGGGGCTGCCCCCTCTCCCTATAAAAGGCACCTCACTCCCTCCTCTCATCTCACACCTCCTCGCGAAGGATTTCTCTCCCCCTTTAGAATTCCCCCATGGTCTCGGATCAGCGAGATACATGTTCCCGGTGGCTTTTTCTGGAAGGATTTGTTGCTTCCGCTGCTTCGCTAGAGCAAGGGCGCGGAGGTTGTCGGGGTACCCGGACGTGTGTGCGATCATGGATGCACCACTGCTTTGCGGTGCTGGACGTGATGGTGCCGGACCGGCTGGACCAGATGGACTTCATCACGATCTTGAGATCGGCAAGCGTTTGACTACATCATCCACGAGTACAACCTTGTTAACTCTATACGGTCTTCGAGGGTATGTATTCTATGGATGTATATCCACCCGTTGCTTGTATCTAGTAGATAGATCTTGGTGCTTTGTTCCCATCGTAGGAAATTTTTTGTTTTCTATGCTGCGAACCCTTTAGTGGTATCAGAGCCGGATCTATGCATAGATGCTTTGCACGGGTAGTACACATATGAGTATGTGGGCGATGATGATCATTTTATTGCTTCTTAGTTGTACTTTGGATATTGGTGGCATAGTGGGATGAAGCGGCCCGGACAAAATTTACATGTCCTCGCACATGAGACCTGTTCCACGCTTGACATGCAACTAGTTTTGCATAAGTGGCTAGCGGGTGTCTGTCTCTCCTACTATACTCAATATCTAATTTGCAACGAGTTGTCAAAAATTTGGTTATACTCATTGTGGTTCATGTTCGTAGGTAAGAACGTTCTATCTTCAAAAGCCCTAAGCCACGTAAAACATGCAATGGATAAATTAGAGGCGCCTAGTTTAGATTGTTGCAGGGCTAGTGTTATAATATGGTAATGTTGTAAGTAGAAGTATGAGATGATACTCTTACAACACACATAACGTGTAAGTTGCATAGACCTTGGCCTTACACATAGAGGTATGATAATGATCATACCATGATGCACATTGTAACATACCTAAAATCATGATTTCAAAGTTTGCACCGCATTCATGCATTCATAATCATTTTAGGATCATTTCTTCAAAAACAGAAACTTTGTGATCTATTATTTTATGTAAGCAAGGCAATGGCCATATTGCTACCTTCTAATAAGAAAAATACTTATTTTAATCAGTAAGGATTTGATCATGAACTTGAGTGATGTTTATAAGGTTTGGTCAAAGTTTTCAAAACAAATTGTGAAATGAAAACCATTCTTATGCCTATTATAATAATTTAATTAAGGCATAGTTTAAACTTCTTTTTCAAACCCAATTTAAATTTGAGTGTGAATAGATGTTTTACACACCCCAGGATACAAGAAACACAAAACAAAAGTTTGGAGAAAATTTCATTTGAAACAGAATTGATTTGGGCATTTGAATTCAAACTACAAAATCAAATCAGAAAAAGAAAAAGAGAAAGGGAGAAAATAAACAAACTGGCAAAACTAACCCAACCTGGCCCAGCTAGACCAACAGCCCTCCACCCCGCAGAAAACGTTTCGAACCACGTTGTTAACCGTGCCGACGCTGACGATTGGACCCCACCCCGTATCTCTCTCTCACTGAACGCCAGGCCCCACTCGCCAGTCATCGTCTCCACCCCCGCGCGCGAAGACTCTGTCGCCACCGCCGTTTCCTCCAGAAACACCGCGTTGATTGCTCGCTTAATTGCAATTGAACCACTGCGTAAATATCTCGCCCCTCCTAGCTACTTAAACACCTCGTCGCCCCCGTCATTTCCCCCCACACAGCACACTCACCTCGCTACCAGGCTGCCAGTATTTCGAGTCGCACCGCCGCTGCCCGACGAACTCCGACGTGTGATTACAGTGAGCTCCGACCGTCCCTCTGCCTCTGGTTCAAACGATCGAGACCCTCGTGTCCATGTGCACCTTCGGATGCCATTTGTTTGCCTTCTCGTGACCCAGGTCGCCGTCCCCGTTCGCGCCCGCAAACGACAGAACCGCCGCTCGACTCTGACGAGCAATCTAGGTAAAACCCGACCGCCCCTTGTCTTCTCCTTGACCCTGTAGTGTTCTCCGTGACCTTGCGCATCTCCTGATACATCTGTTTAGTTCTAGGGAGATACAGAGCCTCGGCAACGACCTCGTTTGCAAGAAGCCGACGCCGCCAGCAACTCCGACGAGCCCAAGCGACCTCTGCAGCACGCCCCCGCCCACGCCAACGACACCTTGAGCACCGTCGTGTTCACGCGAGTCTGGTAAGCCACTACCCAGCCCCTAGCCCCCACTGGAATCACCGGAGCGTCGCCGGTAGAAGCGCCGCCGCCGCCAGCACCCATTGGCGCCACCAGTGTTTGGTCGTTTGCGTCGTAGCCGTTAGATCAAGATCTGATGCTCAGGATTAGATCACTTAAGTGAACCGGTACGCGCAGATCTGGCTGTGCGCTGCCACTTAAATCCAACGGCTCTCGTTATCGATCCACACAAAACTGTATCGACGAATTAGAAAGCGCCGCTGTGTTTTAATTTAAAATCTGAAATTAGATCTATTAGTTGTTTAAACTTGCAAAAATCATAACTTTTTGATCCACACGTTCAAATTTTGTAAATTTTATATCATTGGAATCAGGAGAAAGAATTCTATCCAATTATGCACTTTGTTTAATAAATTGCATCTGTAAAATGGGTTGTTTTTTAAGAGACATTTATAAGCTTATTTTGTATATAAAAATTGTATGGAAAATGTTCTAAGGGCTAAATTAATTTTATTTAGTGTATAATTGTTTTGTTTATAATTCAGTACTGTTTCACTTGTCTTGTTTGATTTAGAAAAATCATCACATGGCATTTGCATACAGTCATATATTTTTGCTTGTTTATTTTGATATGTGAATTTGGTGCTATCATTTTATGTGTAGATTTTGGTGCTATTAGTGATTGTGGTTGTGAAGATTGTTGCTACTCCCCCAACTACCAAGGCAAGTGGTGCTTCATATTTTTATCCCAATATGTTGACTAAGCAATAGAAATATTTTTGTATAGGGCTTGCATGAATATTTTGCTAAGTATCTATATGCTATGCATGGGAAATCCTAGTAGTTGTAGAATTGTTAGAATTTTCTCTAAGTTAAGATACTTGCTATTTCCATGCTTAGCCTAGCTAGTAGCAACCAAGGGTGGAATATATACATGCTATGTAAAAATATTGCTAAGTCTTTGACTTATAGTTTTTGCTTAATAAAACAACTAAGTGAATGAAACACCTGGGTGGAATGGTAATTGCTTGGTGGTTTTTGGTTGAGTGGTTACACAAGGCCCATTTCTATGGTTTACCTTGTGTATCTCACTTGTGGATTGCCACCCAGGAACAAAGGGATTTGAGATGCCAAATGTTAAGAAGCTTCTAGTGCAACCACATGGCATTATGGGCTCTGCCTGGATCATATAGGTTGCAATAACTTAGCCATTTGGACAGTTGGTGGTAGAGGGATGATAGGTTGGAACACGTCCATTTGGTCTAAGGGAAGGCTTCTGAAAGGTCCTGCCTTGGTGAAACCAAGTCTTGTGGGGAAAGTGCACCACCTCTGTAGATGGAAGAAACTAAGTACTTAGCCGTGTCCCCGGTAATGGACAACTTGAGCATCAAGACATGGAAGCTATCAAGAATCTCCTCATCCCAATTTTCTAAGTTAAAACTTGTGGTTGAACAAGGGTGAAGGTTCACCAATTTCTATTGGTGGTTCCTTGGGAAAGTTTTTACCAAACAAAAACTTAGTGTTTTCAACTGATAGGTAAAACCTATTTTGAGCAAAGCAAGCCTAAGATACACTTAGCCAAATTCATGTAGTAACTAGATGCTAATATTCTACTAAGGTATCACTTTCCAATACTATTCCAATGTATTGACCCACTGTGGCTGTAACTTGTGATGTTGCAGGTTACTATGATGATGATTAGGGGTTATGAGTCTACACTCAACATGCTTGCCTGTGGAACATGAATATGAAGACTTATGTTTTTATATTGTTAAGTTAAACTCTTGTACTAGCATATGGCTATGGAGTTGTAAAAGACTATGTTATCTCTAGAATGACGATGTAATAATGACCTTTGTTTCTGTGTACTTCATCTTAAACTGTGGATGCTAGCAATTGATCCAGGGACTATCATTGCAATCACAGGGATCTTTACCTTTATAAAGGTGGGATCTTACAGATGGTATCAGAGCATTGTGTTGCCTGTAGGATTATGACCCTAGGATTGGATTAGAAACCACTAAGGAAAAAATTTCAACAAATTCCACACTTGTCTTTTTCTTCTCGTAAACTTTTCTAATCTTCTTTCTCATCTCTATTTGTAGATGAACTCCATCAACGAAGCCGTGAGGAAGGGACCACTCATGACCATGACCTTGGAGTGTGAGACATAATTCCCCAAGGCCCTCAAGAACCTCATGTTTACCATGGGGATACATGGTGCAGATGTGTACAAAGGATTCCCCGTGATGGATGAAGGAGTAGAGTACTGGTGGGTGCAACTTCACTTGTACAAAAACAAGGAAGACAACCACAAGGAGTCAGGATTCTGCATGGTCACCAACTCAGAAATGCACACAACATTCTTTGACTCTGCAAGAAATGCAGCTTGGAATGCCATCAAGGAGCTTGGTGATAGACTCAAGGGCAGAATGCTTAACACCCAAAATGACCTTAGGGAAGAAAAGAAGCATACCCAAGAGTTAGAGGCTACCAACCAACGTTTAATAGAAGACATCATAGACTTAGCAATGGAGTCATGTGATCAAGATCGACAGATTGCCTCTAGGGATGCCCTGATAGCCAACTTGGCAAGTGAGTGGGGATTGTAATGTACTTCGTTAGTTGGACCAGCACACTTATCATTTCATTTCCAAAAAAATTTTGTCTAAGTTATGTTGAATCTTTGATGTTTGTAATGGATTTGTGTATGCCATGACTTGTGTGATTGTTGCAAAAGTTATGCTTGTGATATTTTGTCTTGTGATTTTTCTCTATTGATGTTGATTCTAACTTTTCTCTATCTTATAAAAATAGATGCCTAATGTTATTATCAACACGGCCGAGGAGTTCAAGGGAACTCGTTTTGGCACTCGTCTCATTGAGATCACTAGCATGCTCAACCTTCCACTCCCTAGCATCATGATGCTTCCCGTCACCAAGTCTGAGAGGAAGGATCTTTGGGGCTTCAGAGTCACTTAGCCCGGACGCCAGGTAGAGCCAACCACGGAGACCATCACTTTCAAGCTCATGCATGACGACAAGGAGAAATGATTAGATATAGTTATGTAGGAGTTACTTGGGCGTCTGGTAGGGAGACATTCCAGAGAGCTTAGAGGTCTTTACTTTCACCCCTTCGGGAGACGCAACGAGGAGGGTGAGGCTATTGAGTTCGAGGATGCTGCTAGAGAGACGATGGAGCCGATTCGTCTGTACCATCAGGACCTAGAGGTTCTTATTAGGCACCTAGATACTGATAGGACCAATGTCATGCTTCGCAATGACGAGCTCCAGGTGCAGCTTCGTGAGAAGGAAAAGCTCTTCGCGGAGCAAGACGAGATAGTCAAGGAAATGGAGGCCAAGTTTGAAATCCAGGACAAGAAATTCAAGAGCCAAGAGAAGAGAGTCCAAGACCGGAACAAGAAGATCCGGGAGATGAAGGAAGAACTAGAGGCCAAGGACTTCGAGCTCGAGCATCAGCAGGGAGTGATCGAGAGACTTCGCTCACAGAAGAGGGCTCTTAGGGCCAAGATAGAGGCCTTGACTACCAATGTTGAGGAATACAAGACCACTATGGAGAATGCAGGTCTTACACTTGTTGATGTGGAGATTGATGTGGAGGAGTAGTGATGACTACTCATTTATCTTTCATCTATCATACTTATGATTTTTTTTGAATCTCAATGACCATCCAACATGTGGGTGGCTTGCTATGGTGTGTTTGCTTTTCCAAACTTGTTGTTTATGTCGTTTGAACCTTATGTTATTTTGATGCTTGGTTTGGTTATTGTTTATGTGATGTATTGTGCATGATAAGCATCTATGGGTATCTCATTCTTATCCTTATGAAAACCACAGATGCCTCCTCGACGTGCCAACCCCAACCCAAACAACAACAATGTCACCCTCGAGATGCAGCAGCTGATGACAACACAGGCACAGCTGATGCAGATGATGACCACTTTTATGCAGAATCAGAATAACAACAACAACAACAATAACAACAACAATCCGAACAATCCACCAGGATTTGACATGCTCACCAGATTCCTAAGACTGAGGCCTGCAAAGTTCTCAGGAACCACTGATCCAATGGTGGCCAATGATTGGCTATGTTCGGTGAACAAGGATTTGGTAATTGTCCGCTGCACCGATGAGGAGAAGGTCAGGTTTGTAGCACATCTGTTGGAAGGACCAGCAGCTACTTGGTGGGATAACTTCCAGATCACCACTCCCATTGAGGATGTGACATGGGCTATCTTTGAAGATGGATTCCGTACAACTCACATCTCATCCGGGGTGATGAATTTGAAGGAGTTCCATATACTGAAACAGCGTCACTGCAGCGTGGCTGAATATATTGAGGAGTTCAACAATCTGGCGCGTTATGCACTGGATGAAGTTGATACCGATGCCAAGAGGAAGGAGAAATTCCTCGAAGGACTGAACAATGAACTGAATCTGCAACTATCTGTTGCCTATGTCCCAACCTACCAATCACTTTGTGACAAGGCTACCATCTTGGAGAACAAGATGAAACTGGTTGAAAGCAGAAAGAGGAAGCACAGCTTTGACAAGCATAGCTCGGGATCGTCTCACAAGCATTCCTATCACGATTATAGTGGGAGTTCTGGGTCCCACAAACATGGAAAGCACAACAACCACCACAGCCACAACCGCCATCATGACAACAAGCATCACCGTAGTCATGATAATGAAAAGTACAAGAACCACAAGAGTGGACACAAGAGTCACCATAGTGGAGGTGGAAGTGGAAGTGGTAGTCAGCATGCAAAGAGTAATATTAGTCAGGTTGAATGTTTCAAGTGCAAGAAGATGGGGAATTATGCAAATGAGTGCCCAGAGAAGAAGGTTGAAGGAGCCACCAAGCCCAACCCTTTCCAGAAGGGACAAGTAAACCACATCAATGTGGAAGAGATTTATGAGGAACCTGATGCTGTGGCTGGTAAGTTCAAACTCAATTCTGTTCCAGCAATTGTTATTTTTGATACTAGCGCATCACATTCATTCATATCGAGAGAATTTGTTGATAGAAATGAACTTCCAGTTGAAACTATTGGGTGTCCTATAAAAGTAAGTTCTCCTGGTGAAGAAATGATAGTGAACTCAGGATGTCATGACCAAGTCATAGAGTTTGGGAAGTATAAGTTTCCCGTTAATTTGATAATCCTAAATTCCCAAGGATTGGATGTCATTTTGGGAATGTACTGGATGACTAAGTACAAGGGAGTGCTAGATTGTGCAAATCATACTGTCACACTCACAACCCCGGATAATAAAAGGATTAGATTCAAGACTAACTTTGAATCAAAAGGGAGTAAACTAAATTCTCTTAAGGGGGTTAGCATAGACAGCGTGCTAATTGTGAGGGAATATCCGGATGTGTTTCCGAAAGAGTTACCAGGAATGCCACCAGATAGAGATGTGGAATTTTTGATTGACTTGCTGCCAGGATTAGGACCAATAGCAAAGAGACCTTACAAGATGTCAGTTTATGAGTTGAAAGAACTCAAGAAACAACTTGGAGAACAGTTGCAGAAAGGATTTATTCAACCAAGTTCTTAATCTTGGGGAGCACCTGTAAGATCCCTCCTTTGTAAAAGGAAAAGATCCCTGTGATTGCAATGCTAGTCCCTGGATCAATACTAGCATCCACAGTTTAAGATGAAGTACACAGATACAAAGGTCGTTTATTACAGTCATTCCAGAGATAAAACATAGTCTTTTACAACTCAGGGCCAAAGGCCTAATACAAGAGTTTATGGAATAAGTAAATAAACATAAGTCTTCATCTTCATGTGCCACAGGCAAGCATGTTGAGTGTAGACTCATGACTCCTATTCATCATCGGAGTAACCTGCAACATTACAAGTTACAGCCACAGAGGGTCAATACTTTGGAATAGTATTGGCAAGTGATACCTTAGTATATATTAAGTGGACTATAATACTATATGCATTTGGCTAAGTGGAGTTTAGGCTGGCTTTGCTCAAAATAGATTTTTCCTTAACATTTGAAAACACTAAATTTTTGCTTAACAAAAACCTTCCCAAGGCATCTACCAATCAAAGACTGAAGATCATTTCCAAGGCATCTACCAATCAAGGACTGAAGATCCTTTAACCCTTGTTCACCCACAAGTTTTATTTAGAAGTTGGAGTGATGAGATTCTTGAAGTTTCCATGTCTTGATGCTCAAATTGTCCTTTACCGGGGACATGGCTAAGTACTTAGGTTTTACACTCTGCAGAGGTGGTGCACTTTCCCCACAAGACTTGGTTTCCCAAGACAAGATCCTTCAGAAGCCTTTCCTTAGTCAAATGGACGCGTTCCAACCTATCATTCCCTCTACCACCAATTGTCCAAGAGACTAAGTTCTAGCAACCTAAGATCATGGCAGAGCCCATATTGCCAAGTGGTTGCACTTGAAGCTTCTCAACATTTGACATCTCAAATCTCTTTGTTTCCTGGGTGGCCATCCACAAGTGAGATACACTAAGGTAAACCATAAACATGGGCCTTGTGAACCACTCAACCAAAAACCACCAAGCAAGTCCCATTCCACCCAGGAGATTCATTAACTTAGTTGTTTTGTTAAATAAAACACAAGTCCTCAGACTTAGAATATTTTTCCATAGTGTGAATATATAAACCACCCTTGTTTTCTAGTAGCTAGGCTAAGCATGGCATGGCAACTTATCCTTAGGGAATTTTCCTAGCAACTCTACCATTCTAATCTACATAGGATTTCCCAACATCATTTGACAAAAGTAGCATGCAAGTCTTAGCAAAATATATCTAATGCAGTATAAAATATAGGAATGGAATATTCATGAAGATATCACTTGCCTTGGTAATGTGGAGAGTAGCACTCGTCACAATCACAATCACTAGCAAAATCTACACACAAAGTTGTAGCACACAATTACACACAAATATATACAAACAAAAATAATATGAATGCATGCATGCATGAATTTACTAAGTGGTGATTTTTGAAAACTCTACCAAGCAAGTGTAAGTTTACAGAAACTTAACAAGTCACAAGTTTGCCCACTAAACATATTTAACCCTAAAACAAATTACTAAACTAAAACCAAACTCAAATTAGCCTTAAACAAGTTTCTACAAATAAAGTCATTCTATTGGTTACTATTTGCTAAACACATTGGATAGGCAGAAAGGTCTTGTCTCACTGAATCCAACGGTATAAAGTTTGCAAAATTCTAACGTGGCAATCAAAAGTTATAAGCATTTGAATTTGGATCAAATTTCTGGTTTTAAACCTGTTTCAGATCTAACCCTAGCCACGCGTCGCGCTGTGATTGGCGCGTATCGCTTCGGTTGGATCGCGCTCTGCAGCCGCAGGATCTAAACAGATCGAACGCTCCAGATCGCGTACCGCTTCGGGGTTAAGTGAATCTATCCTAGCGCTCGGATCTGGATCTAACGGTGCTTGTTCAAACGACCATGTCCTGGCGGCGCGCGGTGTCAGCAAGCGGCGGAGCGCTCGGTCTACGGCGGCGCTTGCGTTCCAGGTCATCCGCGAGAGGGAGAAGGGTCATACCAGGTTCGCAAGAGGCTGCTGAAGCTCAAGGTGGCTTTGGTTTGTCAAGGGGCGCACAGAGTTGCGGTAGATTTCTCGCCGGAGTTGGATCTGGCAACGGTGGTTCTGTTCGAGGTCGGAGGCGACGTTGTAGATCACTAGGATGCAAACAAAGGGCATGGTCAGATGCAGAAGATCATGGAGAACATGCGAGCGTGAACGACAAGGTTCGGGGCGGTCTGGACTTACCACTAGAGCTCGCCGGAGTTGATGTTTCCGTCGGTGCTTGCGGTGTCGAGTGGAACCGGCGACCTGGGGCAGTACAGGACGAACTAGTGAGGTCAGGAGGTGCGCAAAGACTCACTGAGAAAGATAACAAGAACGAGAGGCAGAGGGGAACACGAGGCTCACCGGAATCGATCGCTGGAGAGGGCTCTATCTGCGGCGGTGCGAGGATGATTGAGAGCAGCCTGGTGGCGGAGTGAGCGAGGTGTTTGGGGGAAAATGCTCGTGAGGCAGAGAGCGTTTTATAGCCAGAGGCTCGACAGGAAACGCTCGCGATTTAATGCCCAATTACGCCGCGCCATTACCGGCAGTGACTGCAGCAACGACGTGGTTGCAGGCGCAGTTTGGGGAAGACGAGGACGACGTGGACCGGGCCTGCTCGTCAGCGAAGTGTGCGAGGTGAAGGTGGGGTATGGCTGTCACTGGGTGTGTGCTCTCGCGCGTGAGAGAGGGAAAAGAAAATCCCGGGTGGGCTAGTTGGGCTTGATCCACTGCTGGGCCAGAATTCAGCCGCGCGGCCCTTTTCTTTTGTTTAACTCTTTTTCTTTTCTAATTCTATTTTCTGGAATGATTTTTGATATGAATTCAAATCCTTTTGAATTCAAACAAAATTGGGGATCTTTGCAGGGTTCTGTGGTTTCAAATACAGTCATTTAACCATGTGGTTACCTTGCAAGGCTTGGTCAAGATTGGGCTTTGAAATAAACAGAGACTTTGTCTCTAGTTTGAAAATGTTTGAAATAGGGTTTTGAAATTAATTCTAAGTTGGATACTTGGGTTAAAATGCTACACCTAATCTTTCCAACAATGGAGGCAAGCAAACAAGTTCCTAAACAATCCAAACTCAAAGGGTGATGGCCAATTGAGTTGAATTTGCACACATGAAATCATAGCTCAATCTTCTATCTCTAAATGATTTTGAGAAAAACCCTAAATGGATGAGGATGCAATGATGATATGAATGAGTTTTGAAATATGATTTTTGGGATGTTACAGCACCAGTCTTGTTTGTGGAAAAGAAAGATAGAAGTCAAAGGTTATGCATCGATTATCGTTCACTCAATGAGGTGACTATGAAGAACAAATATCCTTGGCCAGAATCAATGACTTGTTTGATCAGTTAGAAGGAGCATGTGTGTTCTCAAAGATTGATCTCCGGTCAGGTTATTTTCAGCTTAAGATAAGGGAACAAGACATACCTAAGACAACTTTCACCACTAGGTATGGATTGTATGAGTACACCGTGATGCCATTTGGTTTGACCAATGCACCAGCTTACTTCATGAATATGATGAACAAGGTGTTCATGGAGTTCCTTGACAATTTTGTTGTCGTTTTCATCGATGACATTTTGATCTACTCCAAGAGCAAAGAAGAGCATGAAGGACATTTGCGTTTGATACTTGAGAAGCTTAGAGAGCATAAGCTGTATGCCAAATTCAGCAAGTGTGAATTCTGGTTGAAATAAGTTGGATTTCTTGGACACATTTTGTCAGGAGATGGTGTAGCAGTTGATCCCGCAAAAGTGTTAGTTGTAACTGAATGGGAATCTCCTAAGTCAATGAAAGAAGTTCGTAGTTTTCTTAGCTTGGCAGGATACTATAGAAGATTCATCGAGAATTTCTCCAAGGTAGCTAAGCCAATGACGGAGTTACTAAAGAAACACAAGAAATTTGCTTGGACTGAAGGATGTGAACTCAGTTTCCAAGAATTGAAGAAGAGACTAGTGACAGCACCAGTCCTATGTCTGCCAGATTTGGAGAAGGATTTCCAAGTATATTGTGATGCCTCCCATCATGGATTAGGAGCAGTTCTGATGCAAGAAGGGAAAGTTGTGTCTTATGCCTCGAGACAACTCAAAAATCATGAGGTGAATTATCCTACTCATGATTTATAGTTATCCTCTGTTGTCCATGCACTCAAAATATGGAGACATTATCTTTTGGGAAAAAGTTTTCACAGATCACAAAAGTTTGAAGTATATCTTCACTCAGAAAGAAATCAACATGAGGCAAAGAAGATGGCTAGAACTCATCAAGGACTATGACTTGAGTTTGCAATACCACCCCGGTAAAGAAAATGTTGTAGCGGATGCACTAAGATGTAAGGTATTTGTGAATGGTCTTACTAAGGGATAGTTGCCAGATGATCCGTGTGCCCAATTTAGAGACCTCAGGTTGGAGATTGTGCCTGAGGGACATCTCATGTCATTGGATGTTAAACCCACCTTGTTGGAAAAAATCAAGGAAGCCCAAAAGACGGACAAGGAAATTGAAGAAATTAAAGAAAAGATTGGCAAAGGAAAAGCCAAAGGATTCCATGAAGACGAACAGGGTACTTTATGGTATGGAAAACGTATCTGCGTTCCGCAAGATCCAAAGCTTCGGAAACTGATATTACAAGAAGCACACAACTCACCATATTCCATTCATCCGGGTAACACCAAAATGTACATGGATATGAAGGAAAGATTTTGGTGGAACAATCTCAAGAAAGACATCGCCAAACATATTGCCTTGTGTGATGTATGTAGTAGAGTGAAAGCGGAACATCAGAAACCAGCAGGATTGTTACAACCACTACCTATTCCTGATTGGAAGTGGGACAAGATTGGCATGGATTTCATCACCGGATTGCCAAGGACCAGGTCAGGATATGATTCTATTTGGGTAGTAGTGGATCGCCTAACTAAAGTGGCTCATTTCATAATCGTGAAGACAACCTACACAAGTGCTAAGTTGGCCAAGATCTATATGAATAAGATTGTGTGTCTGCATGGAGTACCCAAGAGTATTGTGTCTGATAGGGGAACTCAATTCACTTCTCATTTTTGGAGGCAACTGCATGAGTCATTGGGAACGAGATTGGAATTCAGTACTGCTTTTCATCCCCAGACTGATGGACAGACAGAAAGAACCAACCAGATTTTAGAGGATATGTTGAGGGCATGTGCCCTAGACTATGGAGCTAGTTGGGATGAAAGTCTGCCTTACGCAGAATTCTCTTACAACAACAGCTATCAAGCCAGTATTGAGATGGCACCGTTTGAGTTTCTCTATGGGAGAAAGTGTACTACCCCATTGCTATGGAATGGCGTGGGAGAAAGAAATTTGTTCGGACCAGAACTAATCAAAGAGGCTGAAGAGAAAGTCAAGCTAGTAAAGGACAGATTGAAGATAGCGCAGTCCCGACAGAAGAGCTACGCAGATCCTGAACGGAATATGCCCTGAGAGGCAATAATAAAGTGTTTATTATGTGTATTCCAAGTATATGATAGATGTTTATTTTGCATGCTATAATTGTATTAATACGGAAACGTTAATACATGTGTGTTTAATAAACAAACAAAAAGTTCCTAGTTATGCCTCTCTCATAAACTAGCTCGTTGATTAACAAGATGATCAAGGTTTCCTGATCATGGACATTGGATGTTGTTAATAACGGGATCACAACATTAGTGTAATGGTGTGATGAACATTCATCCAAAGTATAGCATTACGATCAAAGTCATTGAGTTTATATTGCTATAACAACTTACGAAGTGATCCTAATCCTTAGACCATGAGATCATGTCAATCACTAACACCAGAAGAGTTTCTTGATAACATCAAACGTCACACCGTAACAGGGTGATTATAAAGATGGATTCAGAACTAATAAAGTGTTATGTTGAGGCTCATGGATCGAGAGTGGAATTTGTTCATCCCGATGACGGATAGATATACTCTGGGCCCTCTCGGTGATATCACATTGATTAGCTTGCAAGCAAGTGATTTGATCACTAGAATGTTATATCACAGGAACGAGAAAAGAGTGCATGTCGGTAACGAGATCAAACTAGGTATGGAGATACCGATGATCGAATCTCGGACATGTAATATATCGTGAAACAAAGGGATTAAGATACTAGCGTAAAAGGTTCCGACGATCACAAGAAAGTCATCGTTGAATGTGTGGGAGTCAGTATGGGTCTCCAGATCCCGCTTCTGATTATTGATCCGAGAGGGGTCTCGATCATGTCCGCATTATTCACGAACCGTAGGGTGACACACTTAAGAGACACCGACATCCAATTGGAGCAAATGTTTCATGCCGAAAGAATGAACAAGCGCAGGAATTTATTTCACTAGATACCGAAACAGGTTTTCGGGTGAAATTGCATAAAGTGGTTATGCATGTGAAATGGAATTCTAGCAAGGGGGTATTTGTGAATGTTTGTCATTAAAGTAATTGACAAAATTCTGAATAAAATAAAAGAGTTTTATTTAATGAGAGTTTGCATTAAATTTGGTGGAAATTTAATGGGAATTTGAGTGGACTTTTGAGTGGAGGAAATTTAAAGGGCATTTTGTGAGTGGAGTGTCCACCCACATGAATGAAGGAGGGGAGGGGGCAGCCCCCATGGCCGGCGGCCACCCCCTTGGGTGCCCCCCCTCCTCCTATAAAAGGAGCCCCCCTCCTCACTTGTCTCTCACACCTCCTCGTGAAGGATCTCTCTCCCCCTCTAGAATTTATTCCCCATGGTCTCGGACTAGCGAGATACATGTTCCCGGTGGCTATTCGGCAAGAAAGAGTTGTGCTTCCGCTGCATCACTGGAGCGAGGAGGCGGAGGTTTCTCGGTGCCTCGAACGTGTGTGCGAGCACGGATGCGCTGCTGATTTGCGGCGCTAGGACTTCCTCTCGATCTTGAGATCGGCAAGAGAACGTCTACATCAACCACGAGTTGAACTCGTTAAGCTTTGTCGGTCTTCAAGGGTATGTTCTCTACGGATAGACATCCGCCCGTTGTTTGTATCTAGTAGATAGATCTTGGTACATAGTTCACATCGTAGGAAATTTTTTGTTTTCTATGCTGCGAACCCTACAGTGGTATCAGAGCCGGATCTATGCGTAGATACTTTACACGGGTAGTACACATATGAGTATGTGGGCGATGATGATCATGTTGTTGCTCCTTTGTTGTAATTTTGGATATTGGTGGCATAGTGGGATGAAGCGGCCCGGACAAACTTTACATGTCCTCGCACATGAAACCTGTTCCACGCTTGACATGCAACTAGTTTGCATAAGTGGCTAGCGGGTGTCTGTCTCTCCCACTATAGTCAATATCTATTTTGCAAGCGAGTTTTCAACAATTTGGTTATCCTCGTTGTGGTTCATGTTCGTAGGTAAGAACGGTTCTATCTCGAAAGCCCTAAGCCACGTAAAACTTGCAATGGATAAATGAGAGGCGTCTAGTTTAGATTGTTGCTGGGCTAGTGTTATGATATGGTAGTGTTGTAAGTAGAAGTATGAGATGATACTCTTACAACACACATAGCGTGTAAAATCCATAGACCTTGGATTTACACATATAGGTATGATAGTGATCATACCACGATGCACATGATAGAGATCATCTGCGGGAACCATATCATTTCACTAATAAACATATGATGTTTGATAGCATCTTATATTGCTTGTTTAGCGCTTTGTTAGCATAATAAGATGATCCCTCATTTAAATATCAAGATAAGAATGTGTTCTTCCTTTAGTATGCACCGATTATGTTTTCGTCGCTCCAAGACATCACGTGATGATCGGGTGTTCTTGGATCCACGACCATATTTCGGGTGTAAAACAGTTACACACGCGAATACTAAGGTTCTAACTTGGTGAGCCTAGCATGTACAGACATGGCCTCGGAACACGGACCGAAAGGTTAAGCATGAGTCATATAGTTGATATGATGCCCATTTGATGCTCGCTTTTGAAGCTATACCGACTCACGTGATGATCGGACTTGGTGTAGTGGATTTGGTTCATGTAATCACCAAAAAGGCACGAGGGATGTCGTTTTTGAGTGGGAGTTCATTCGTAATATGGATTAGTTGAACTCAATCTATCATACACTTAGTCTAAACTTTACAAATTATGTTGTAGATGGCACCACCTGCTTTTAATTTCAATGTGTTCATGGAGAAAGAGAAACTAGCAACGAACGGTAGCAACTTTACCGAATGGGCCATGAAATTGAGGATTCTCCTCTCTGCTGCACAAAAGCAATATGTGCTAGAAGCGCCGTTAGGCCCCCCACCTTTTGATGATGCCCCTGACGAGGAGAAGAATGTCTATCAGACTCGTCAGGAGGACCACAACTTAGTTCATTGCGGCATATTGTATGGGCTACAGCCGGAACTTCGAAAGCGTTTCGAAAACGGCAATGCATTTGATACAATGGGTGAGTTGAAAATGATTTTCGACACACATGCTGCTGTAGAGAGCTACAACGCTTCAGAAAAGTTCTTTAGCTGCATGATGGAAGAGCACAGCTCCGTTAGTGAGCATGTACTCAAGATGTCGGGTTACGCCGATAAGCTTGTGTCCTTGGGAATATCGATTCCCATTGACTTAGGCATCCATCGTGTTCTGCAGTCTCTGCCACCTAGCTATAAGAGCTTCGTGATGAACTATAATATGCAAGGCATGAAGAAGTCTCTCCCCGAGCTTCTGTCAATGCTTAAAACTGCAGAAGTGGAGATAAAAAAGGAACATCAAGTGTTGATGATCAATAGGAACACTGGTTTCAAGAAAGACAAGAAGGGAAAACGGAAGGGAAGTAAGGGCGGCAAGCCTGTTGCCGCGCCTGAAAAGAAACCCCGAGTTGGACCTAAGTCTGATTCCGAGTGCTACTATTGTAAGGGGACTGGCCACTATAAGCGCAACTGCCCCAAGTATCTGGCAGACAAGAAGGCCGGCAAGGCAAACAAAGGTATATATGATATACATGTTATTGATGCGAAGTGGTTATTCATTTAAATCCAAGAATAATGGTTGTTCCATTTATATGAATGAAATCTTTTATGGTCATGCACCGATGATGAATGGTTTATTTCTATTAGATCTTGATGATAATGTTACACATATTCATAATGTTGATGCTAAAAGGATTAAACTTAATGATGATATATCCGCATATATGTGGCACTGCCGTCTAGGTCATATTGGCGTTAAACGCATGAAGAAGCTCCATTCGGATGGACTTTTGGAATCACTTGATTATGAATCATTTGATACATGTGAGCCATGCCTTATGGGCAAGATGACTAGAACGCCGTTTTCCGGTTCAATGGAACGAGCGACAGATTTATTGGAAATCATACATTCTGATGTATGTGGTCCAATGAGTGTGTCGGCGCGAGGTGGATATCGTTATTTTGTTACTTTCACAGATGATTTGAGTAGATACGGTTATATCTACTTGATGAAACACAAGTCTGAAACCTTTGAAAAGTTCAAGGAATTTCAGAATGAAGTGGAAAATCATCGTAATAGAAAGATCAAATTTCTACGGTCCGACTGTGGAGGTGAGTATCTAAGTTACGAGTTTAGCACTCACATGAAAGAGTGTGGAATTGTTTCACAACTCACACCTGCCGGAACACCACAGCGAAATGGTGTGTCTGAACGTCGTAATCGTACTTTATTAGATATGGTTCGATCGATGATGTCTCTGACGGACTTGCCATTGTCATTTTGGGGTTATGCACTAGAAACTGCTGCATTCACTTTAAATCGGGCACCATCTAAATCTGTTGAAAAGACACCGTATGAATTGTGGTTTGGAAACAAACCTAAGCTGTCATTTCTTAAAGTTTGGGGATGCGATGTCTATGTGAAGAAACTTCAACTGGATAAACTCGAACCCAAAGCGGAAAAATGCGTCTTCATAGGATACCCTAAAGAAACTATTGGGTATTCCTTCTATCACAGATCCGAGGGCAAGGTTTTTGTTGCCAAGAATGGATCCTTTCTAGAGAAAGAGTTTCTCGCGAAAGGTGTGAGTAGTCGGAAGGTAGAACTCGAAGAGGTTGTGGAACCTTCTCTTCAAAGTATGGCGAGTAGCGCAGCGCCGGAAGTTGTTCCGGAGTTGGCTCCACCTGTTGAAGAGGGAACTAATGATAATGATCATGAAACTCCGAAAGAGAGTACTACCGAACCTCGCAGGTTAAACAGGACGCGTGCAGCTCCCGAGCTGTACGGAAATCCTGTCATGAATTTCATGGTTGATGAAAATGATGACCCTGCGACGTATGAAGAAGCGATGATGAGCCCGGTTTCCAACAAATGGTTAGAAGCCATGAAATCCAAGATGGAATCCATGTATGAAAATCAAGTTTGGAACTTGGTAGAATTACCTCACGACCGAAAGGCCATGGAGAACAAATGGATTTTCAAAAGGAAAACTGATGCTGATGGTAATGTGACCGTCTATAAAGCTCGACTTGTCGCAAAGGGGTTTCGACAAATTCAAGGAGTTGACTACGATGAGACTTTCTCTCCCGTAGCGATGCTAAAGTCAGTTAGGATTATGTTAGCAATTGCTGCATATTTTGATTATGAGATATGGCAGATGGATGTCAAAACCGCGTTTCTCAATGGTAATATTGAAGAAGAGTGTATATGATACAACCAAAGGGTTTTGTCGATCCTAAGGATGCTAACAAGGTGTGCAAGCTTCAGCGATCCATCTATGGATTGAAGCAAGCATCACGAAGTTGGAATCTCCACTTTGATGAGGTGATCAAAGAGTTTGGATTTGTCCAAACTTATGGAGAAGCTTGTATTTACAAGAAAGTGAGTGGGAGCAATGTGGCATTTCTGATATTATATGTGGATGACATATTATTGATCGGAAATGATATAGATCTTTTAAACAGTGTTAAAAGTTATCTAAACAACAAATTTTCAATGAAGGACCTAGGTGAAGCGTCATACATATTAGGCATAAAGATCTATAGAGATAGATCTAGGCGCCTAATAGGGCTATCGCAAAGTACATACCTTGATAAGATTTTAAAGAAGTTTAAAATGGACGGAAGTAAGAAGGGGTTCTTACCTATGTTGCAAGGCAAGACATTGAGTAAGACTCAAAGTCCGGCTTCGGCGGAAGAAAGAGAGATAATGGACAAAGTCCCCTATGCTTCAGCCATAGGCTCTATAATGTACGCCATGCTATGTACAAGACCGGATGTGGCACATGCTATTAGTTTGACTAGTAGGTACCAATCGGATCCAGGTTCGGAACACTAGATAGCGGTCAAGAATATCCTTAAGTACTTACGAAGAACTAAGGATATGTTTCTTGTATACGGAGGTGAAGAAGAGCTCGTCGCTAAGTGTTATGTCGACGCTAGCTTTGACACCGATCCGGATGACTCTAAGTCTCAATCCGGATACATATTTCTCATGAATGGCGGAGCAGTTAGTTGGAGGAGCTCCAAATAACCTGTGGTAGCGGGATCAACAACGGAGGCCGAATATGTTGCTGCTTCAGAAGCGGCTCAGGAAGCAGTTTGGATGAAGGAGTTCATATCCGAACTAGGAGTGGTGGCAAACGCGTTGGACCCAATGGTGATCTATTGTGACAACAATGGTGCCATTGCCAATGCCAAAGAGCCAAGGTCTCACAAGCATTCCAAGCATATTAAGCGCCGGTTTCACTCCATCCGCGAGCATGTCAAGGATGGAGATATAAAGATTTGTAAAGTACATACGGATCTCAATGTAGCAGATCCGTTGACTAAAACTCTCCCTAGAGCAAAACATGATCAACACCAGAACTCAATGGGTGTTAGATTTATCACTATGTAACTAGATTATTGTCTCTAGTGCAAGTGGGAGACTGAAGGAAATACGCCCTGAGAGGCAATAATAAAGTGTTTATTATGTGTATTCCAAGTATATGATAGATGTTTATTTTGCATGCTATAATTGTATTAATACGGAAACGTTAATACATGTGTGTTTAATAAACAAACTGAAAGTTCCTAGTTATGCCTCTCTCATAAACTAGCTCGTTGATTAACAAGATGATCAAGGTTTCCTGATCATGGACATTGGATGTTGTTAATAACAGATCACAACATTAATGTAATGGTGTGATGAACATTCATCCGAAGTATAGCATTATGATCAAAGTCATTGAGTTTATATTGCTATAACAACTTACGAAGTGATCCTAATCCTTAGACCATGAGATCATGTTAATCACTAACACCGGAAGAGTTTCTTGATAACATCAAACGTCACACCGTAACAGGGTGATTATAAAGATGGATTCAGAACTAATAAAGTGTTATGTTGAGGCTCATGGATCGAGAGTGGAATTTGTTCATCCTGATGACGGATAGATATACTCTGGGCCCTCTCGGTGATATCACATTGATTAGCTTGCAAGCAAGTGATTTGATCACTAGAATGTTATATCACAGGAACGAGAAAAGAGTGCATGTCGGTAACGAGATCAAACTAGGTATGGAGATACCGATGATCGAATCTCGGACATGTAATATATCGTGAAACAAAGGGATTAAGATACTAGCGTAAAAGGTTCCGACGATCACAAGAAAGTCATCGTTGAATGTGTGGGAGTCAGTATGGGTCTCCAGATCCCGCTTCTGATTATTGATCCGAGAGGGGTCTCGATCATGTCCGCATTATTCACGAACCGTAGGGTGACACACTTAAGAGACACCGACATCCAATTGGAGCAAATGTTTCATGCCGAAAGAATGAACAAGCGCAGGAATTTATTTCACTAGATACCGAAACAGGTTTTCGGGTGAAATTGCATAAAGTGGTTATGCATGTGAAATGGAATTCTAGCAAGGGGGTATTTGTGAATGTTTGTCATTAAAGTAATTGACAAAATTCTGAATAAAATAAAAGAGTTTTATTTAATGAGAGTTTGCATTAAATTTGGTGGAAATTTAATGGGAATTTGAGTGGACTTTTGAGTGGAGGAAATTTAAAGGGCATTTTGTGAGTGGAGTGTCCACCCACATGAATGAAGGAGGGGAGGGGGCAGCCCCCATGGCCGGCGGCCACCCCCTTGGGTGCCCCCCTCCTCCTATAAAAGGAGCCCCCCTCCTCACTTGTCTCTCACACCTCCTCGTGAAGGATCTCTCTCCCCCTCTAGAATTTATTCCCCATGGTCTCGGACTAGCGAGATACATGTTCCCGGTGGCTATTCGGCAAGAAAGATTTGTGCTTCCGCTGCATCACTGGAGCGAGGAGGCGGAGGTTGCTCGGTGCCTCGAACGTGTGTGCGAGCACGGATGCGCTGCATATTGCGGCGCTAGGACTTCCTCTCGATCTTGAGATCGACAAGAGAACGTCTACATCAACCATGAGTTGAACTCGTTAAGCTTTGTCGGTCTTCAAGGGTATGTTCTCTACGGATATACATCCGCCCTTTGTTTGTATCTAGTAGATAGATCTTGGTACATAGTTCACATCGTAGGAAATTTTTTGTTTTCTATGCTGCGAACCCTACAGATCCTAAGCGTAGAGAAGTCACCTATGAGGTGGGTTATAGAGCTTATCTTAGAGTGTCACCACTTCGTGGAGTGAAGAGATTTGGAGTCAAAGGAAAATTGGCCCCAAGATATGTTGGATCATTCAATATTCTGAGTCGAAAAGGAGAATTAGCTTATGAGATTGAATTGCCGGAATCATTGTCTGCCGTTCACAATGTGTTTCATGTGAGTCAGCTAAAGAAATGCCATCCAGAGATGGAAGAGACTTCTTTGAAGGATACTATACCTTTGGAGGAGGTCCAATTGGAAAGTGATCTCAATTATGAGGAAAAACCTATCAAGATTCTTGAGACTGCAGAAAGAGTTACTCAGACAAAGACTATCAAATTCTGCAAAGTTCAGTGGAGCCATCATTCCGAAGAAGAGGAAACATGGGAAAGATAAGATGACGTTCGGAAAGACCACCCTCACCTATTTGCTAGCCAATCCGAATCTCGAGGGCGAGATTCACCTTAAGGGGGTTAGATTTGTAACATCCCTAAAATGATGATTTCAAAGTTTGCACCTCATTCATGCATTCATAATCATTTTAGGATCATTTCTCCAAAAACAGAAACTTTGTGATCTATTATTTTATGTAAGCAAGGCAATGGCCATATTGCTACCTTCTAATAAGAAAAATACTTATTTTAATCAGTAAGGATTTGATCATGAACTTGAGTGATGTTTATAAGGTTTGGTCAAAGTTTTCAAAACAAATTATGAAATGAAAACCATTCTTATGCCTATTATAATAATTTAATTAAGGAATAGTTTAAACTTATTTTTCAAACCCAATTTGAATTTGAGTGTGAATAGATGTTTTACACACCCCAGGATACAAGAAACACAAAACAAAAGTTTGGAGAAAATTTCATTTGAAATAGAATTGATTTGGGCATTTGAATTCAAACTAGAAAATCAAATCTGAAAAAGAAAAAGAGAAAGGGAGAAAAAATAAACAAACTGGCTAAACTAACCCAACCCAGCCCAGCTAGCCCATCTAGCCCAACAGCCCTCCACCCCGCAGAAAATGTTTCGCACCATGTTGTTAACCCGCGCCGACTCTGATGATTGGACCCCACCCCGTATCTCTCTCTCTCTCACTGAACGCCAGGCCCCACTCGCCAGTCAACTCTCCATCTCCGCGCGCACAGACTCCGTCGCCATCGCCGTCCAGAAACGCCGCGTTGATTGCTCGCTTAATTGGCATTGAACAACTGCGTAAATCTCTCGGCCCTCCTGGCTACTTAAACACCTCACCGCCGCGGTCATTTCCCCCCACACAGCACACTCACCTTGCTACCAGGCTGCCAATATTTCGAGTCGCACCGCCGCTGCCCGACGAACTCTGGCGTGTGATTACGGTGAGCTCCGACCGCCCCTCTGCCTCTGGTTCAAACGATCGAGACCCTCGTGTCCATGTGCACCTTCTGATGCCATTTGTTTGCCTTCTCGTGACCCAGGTCGCCGTCCCCGTTCGCGCCCGCAAACGACAGAACCGCCGCTCAACTCCGACGAGCAATCTAGGTAAAACCCGACCGCCCCTTGTCTTCTCCTAGACCCTGTAGTGTTCGCCGTGACCTTGCGCATCTCCTGTTACATCTGTTTCGTGCTAGGGAGATCCAGAGCCTCGACAACGACCTCGTTTGCAAGAACCCGCCGCCGCCAGCAACTCCGACGAGCCCCAGCGACCTCTGCAGCACGCCCCCGCCCACGCCAATGACACCTTGAGCACCGTCGTGTTCACGCGAGTCTGGTAAGCCACTACCCAGCCCCTAGCCCCCTCTGGAATCACCGGAGCATCGCCGGCAGAAGGGCCGCCGCCGCCAGCACCCATTGGCGCCGCCAGTCTTTGGTCGTTTGCGTCATAGCCGTTAAATCTAGATCTGATGCTCACGATTAGATCACTTAAGTGAATCGGTACGCGCAGATCTGGCCGTGTGCTGCCACTTAAATCCAAAGGCTCTCGTTGATCGATCCACACGAAACAGTATCGACGAATCAGAAAGCGCCGCGTGTCTGTGTTTTGATTTAAAATCTGAAATTAGATCTATTAGTTGTTCAAACTTGCAAAATTCATAACTTTTGATCCACATGTTCAAATTTTGTAAATTTTATATCATTGGAATCAGGAGAAAGAATTCTATCCAATTATGCACTTTGTTTAATAAACTGCCTCTATAAAATGGGTTGTTTTTGCAGAGACATTTATAAGCTTATTTTGTATATAAAAATTGTATGGAAAATGTTCTAAGGGCCAAATTAATTTTATTTAGTGTATAATTGTTTTGTTTATGATTCAGTACTATTTCACTTGTCTTGTTTGATTTAGAAAAATCATCACATGGAATTTGCATGCATTCATATATTTTTGCTTGTTTATTTTGATATGTGAATTTGGTGCTGTCATTTTATGTGTAGATTTTGGTGCTAATAGTGATTGTGGTTGTGAAGATTGTTGCTCCCAACTACCAAGGCAAGTGGTGCTTCATATTTTTATCCCAATATTTTGACTAAGCATTAGAAATATTTTTGTATAGGGCTTGCATGAATATTTTGCTAAGTATCTATATGCTATGCTTGGGAAATCCTAGTAGTTGTAGAATTGTTAGAATTTTCTCTAAGTTCTTGCTATTGCCATGCTTAGCCTTGATAGTAGCAACCAAGGGTGGAATATATACATTCTATGTAAAAATATTCCTAAGTCTTTGACTTATGGTTTTTGCTTAATAAAACAACTAAGTGAATGAAACACCTGGGTGGAATGGTAATTGATTGGTGGTTTTTGGTTGAGTGGTTACACAAGGCCCATTTCTATGATTTACCTTGTGTATCTCACTTGTGGATTGCCACCCAGGAACAAAGGGATTTGAGATGCCAAATGTTAAGAAGCTTCTAGTGCAACCACATGGCATTATGGGCTCTGCCTGGATCATATAGGTTGCAATAACTTAGCCATTTGGACAGTTGGTGGTAGAGGGCTGATAGGTTGGAACGCGTCCATTTGGTCTAAGGGAAGGCTTCTGAAAGGTCCTGTCTTGGTGAAACCAAGTCTTGTGGGGAAAGTGCACCACCTCTGCAGATGGAAGAAACTAAGTACTTAGCCGTGTCCCCGGTAATGGACAACTTGAGCATCAAGACATGGAAGCTATCAAGAATCTCCTCATCCCAATTTTCTAAGTTAAAACTTGTGGTTGAACAAGGGTGAAGGTTCACCAATTTCTATTGGTGGTTCTTTGGGAAAGTTTTTACCAAACAAAAACTTAGTGTTTTCAACTGATAGGTAAAACCTATTTTGAGCAAAGCAAGCCTAAGATACACTTAGCCAAATTCATGTAGTAACTAGATGCTAATATTCTACTAAGGTATCACTTGCCAATACTATTCCAATGTATTGACCCACTGTGGCTGTAACTTGTGATGTTGCAGGTTACTCTGATGATGATTAGGGTTTATGAGTCTACACTCAACATGCTTGCCTGTGGCACATGAAGATGAAGACTTCTATTTTTATATTGTTAAGTTAAACTCTTGTACTAGCCTATGACTATGGAGTTGTAAAAGACTATGTTATCTCTGGAATGACGATGTAATAATGACCTTTGTTTCTGTGTACTTCATCTTAAACTGTGGATGCTAGCAATTGATCCAGGGACTAGCATTGCAATCACAAGGATCTTTACCTTTATAAAGGTGGGATGTTACACACATGATGGAGATCAAGTGCAAGAACCATGTCATTTAACTTATTAGCATGTGATGTTTGATTGCATCTTATATTGCTTGTTTGGCGTTTTATGAGCATAATAAGATGATCCCTCATTTAGATATCAAGATAAAAATGTGTTCTTCCTGAAGTATGCACCAACAATGTTTCGTCGCTTCAAGACATCACGTGATGATCGGGTGTACTTGAATCCACGAGCATATCTCGGGTGTAAGACAGTTACACACGCGAATAGTAAGGTTCTTACTTGGCGAGCCTAGCATGTACATACATGGCCTCGGAACACGGACCGAAAGGTTAAGCATGAGTCATATGTTTTGATATAATGACCATATGGATGCTCGCCTTTGAAGCTACACCGACTCACGTGATGATCGGACTTGGTGTAGTGGATTTGGTTCATGTAATCACCAAAAAGGCACGAGGGATGTTGTTTTTGAGTGGGAGTTCATTTCTAATTTGGATTAGTAGAACTCAATTTATCATAAATTAAATCAAAGTGAATTTGCATAATTTGTTGTAGTCATTGGCATTCGTTCACCACCTTATGCATAGTTGTAATTTAGATAATAGAACTATAGAATTCTGGATATATACTTTACGAACTGGTATCGTATTGTGTTGAGTGTCAATCTAAAGTTTAAAGTCCTATTTAAAACTTTCATCAAACTCTGTTTACTCCGTTAAATTTGATAATTAGTATTAAATCGAGAGTAACAATTCCAGTGTTAGTATATTAAGTATCATGTTTGCCTCCATGATTCTTGATTGTTTTAATATAAAGTTTATCTAAGAGCTGAAAGAATTGTTTCAAAAACCATCATGTGTGGCAGATATAACTATACCTGAAACAATGTTTTGGTTGCAATATGATAGAATATAATATATGTTCTCATATTGGATGAGAATTTGCGAAGGTTGGAGATGCTAGACATCCTAATCATCCAAAAAGGTTTTGGAAAGTAATGTTATACTCACGATTCTCCTTTATAAGCTACATTAGCTTGATCATGAAAGTCGTCATGATAAGGATGAATAGAAGATGTATGTAAAGTGTTTACTACACTAAAAAGATTACTAAAGAATGGATTTTTAAAGAATACCGATCATTTGATGATGGTGATCTACTTCAAAGTGCAAGTCCAAAGGTATTATTATTTGAATATACACGCTTTGGACTATGTGTCATGTATATGGCTCCACTGTTGATGTTGATAGATTCTTTTAAAAAGGAAAAAGGAAATGCTGAAAGAGAATCTATAAAATATATTTGGAAGAAAAGAAAAGATTGGAAATATCCAATTTAGGTATATATATGATATACATGTTATGGTTGTATTCTTTGCTTGTTAAACAATGTGGTTCTTGGGTATTGGATACCGAATTGGTTGGTATGAAATTTTATACGGAACGACGCAATTCATGAACCGCAATGGCCTAAGTAACTAGCAAGAGAATATGTGATGATGTTCATCGAAAACAAACAAATCGTTGTTTGTATTTCTCGTTGACATCAAAGCTTGAATTCAAGATTTGTTTTAATAATTGTTATTTAAATCAGGTATTATGAGAACAAAGGTTGTTCAAATAATTACCGTATTCCATATAAGATGGATGATTTACAAATCTAGTTGGAGAAATCACATCCATAAAGCTAATGCTAAAATTTCGCAAGACAAATGATTGGAAGATCACTTACGAAGTGACATCATCGTTTAAATTATATTGGAAAGAAAACATGAAGAATCTCCATTTTCATGGATTTTTGGAGTCTTTGATTTGATCAAGTGACGCTTGTGAGACTTTCCTCGGGATAATTAAAACTTTGTTCAAAGGCCAAAGAAGAATGAACGACTAAAATATTGGAATTTATACATATCGATGTATGTAGTCCATTATGTATAGTCGTAAGCGATGGATTTAAACTTCATATGCTTTCTCCGAAAATTTGAGTGAATATTCACTTAATGAGAAAGAAGTGTGAAATATTTGAAAATATTCAAAGACTTTCAAGATGAACTGGAAAATCATTTTAACAAGAAAATAAATGGTTTATGATTTTATCATAAGGGATTTATTTGAGTTACAAGTGTAACAAGAAAATAAATGAATTATGATTTTATCATAAAGGGATTTATTTGAGTTGCAAGTTTAGCAAAAACACCTAGATTTGCATCTCCCGAAACACCATAGGAATATGGAGTGTTTGAGACTTGTAATGAAACCTTTTTTGACATGGTTGGATCAAAGGTGTTATTTATAAAACTGCCATTATGTTTTAAAAGATAAAAGCTTTAGAGACTACCGCTTTTACACTGAAAAGAGCTCCATCTTGATCCGTTGAAATGACACCTGGTTTGGGGTAAAACCCAAGTTGTCATTTCTTAAATTTTTGGTATGCTAAGCATAAGCAAGATGTTTACAAGCAAAGTCAGATGAGCATGTCTTTGTAGGTTATTTCGAATAACCATTGGGTATTTCTCCATAACACCGAGGACAAAAGGGTTTGTCGCTTGAAATGTGAAGTTTCTTGAAAAAGGAATTTTTCGCAAAAGTTAATTGGGAGGACAATAGAACTTTGATAAGGTTAACAAACCTTAGCTATATGTGCTGAGTTGCGCAGCTCCGGAAAATGTTCTGGAGGCAGCCACA
Organism: Avena sativa; assembly: GCA_916181665.1. NCBI lineage: Eukaryota > Viridiplantae > Streptophyta > Magnoliopsida > Poales > Poaceae > Avena > Avena sativa. The sequence goes on along the minus strand of OV702294.1, from coordinate 266,591,224 downwards.
ATGCTCATGGCTTATGTGCCTCAAAGGTTGTGGTCACGGAGATCTAAGTTCCTATTGAACCAAGTAGGTCGGATAAACAATCAAATGCTGAGATTTGAGAGTAAATCATTATTGTTTGACAATGATGAACCGACTACATGCAAAGAAGTGATGATGGGCCCTGACTCTGTCAAATGGCTTGAAGCCATAAAATCTGTGATAGTTCCATACACAAGAAATCAAGTTTTGAACTTGGAAGACCCTCCGAAAAGGTGTAAAAACCTATCGGTCGTATTTGGATCTATAAAGAAACAAACATGGATGTTTCACATCTATGAAATAGTTGACATGTCATAAAGTATTTTATGACAATGTTCAAGGAGTTGACTATGACAAGATTTGATCTTTCATAGCGATATTTAGTCTGTACGGATTAAAGTAGCAATCACTACATATAATTTGGTATATGGTAGATGAATAAACAAAATAAAGTTCTTCTTATAGAATGGTACCTAGGAAGTGTACATGACACGGTCCAAAGGGTTTTGTTAATTCAAAGGATGCTAAAAGGGCATGCAAACTTGAATGGTTGAAGTAAGCATCGCGGAGTTGGAATCTTCACCGTGATGAAAAGGAGTTTTCATCAGGAGACGATGAAGATGCTTGCATTTGCAAGAAATTAAGTGGGAGCGCTGAGAAATATTTCTAGTACATTATGTGGAGGACATCTTGTTGATTAGAAATGATGTAATTTTTATTGACAAAGGTTAAGAATTTCATTTTGATGAAAGGCTTAGGCAAAACCCGAATATTTAGCATCTACAGTGGATAGACTGTGACGCTAATATGGTAGTGCCAAACGTACATATATGATATATTAAAGGATTTCAATATAGAAACGACAAGAAAAGGTTCTTGTCACATGGAAAGGAATTGAATCAAGATTCAAGTGTATCGACACTTGATAAGTGAAACAAGATTCAAGTGCTTTGACACTTGATGAGTGAAATCACGAGAATGTTTTGATCAATCATACCTTGATATGTACACATCCAGATATGTCCTATGCTCTAAGTGTTATGAGCATATACCAGAATGAATCATAAAATGATCATTGGACGATAGTAAGGATATTCTTATGATCTTTTGGAAGAACTAAGAATATATTTGTGTAGAGGTGACAAACAATTAAAAATAGTTCATTGTAAAGCGTTACATTGATACTAGTTTTGTCACAAGATACACATTAAGTTTATCTCATTTTAAACTATGGGTGGCACAATGTAATTGTAACTACCTCGGTGAATTACGCTCCTAGTTACAAGCCTGGATGAGCAGAAATGGTTGAAATAGTACGGTGGGGCCCAAATGCCACTCACAGGTAGACCTTTCGGCCGTCCCAACCATTTCCAAACATCGGGACCAGAACGGGCGGCGTAATCGGCAGGCGAAGGGATCAACTACATACACAAATGAGTATGTATGCAAGCCACCATACAACAGTACATCAGAGCCATTCCATCTAAAAAGAAAGGAAATATAGCAATGCCATACGGCAAGATCCAAATATCCTAGATAGATATAATAGTTTAGGATATCTCCTCATACATCAAACATCAGAGTATCAAGCGGAAGGGGAAGACAAAATCCGAGTACGGATAAGAAGCAAATCAGCATAAGATGCCCCATAAATAAGCACTTCCCGCCCACAGATCTCACGGATCCCCGTTCCCGGAATCTCTACACCGAATGATCGTTGCCCATATCGTCCGTCTCTTCCACCCAGTATCCATCTTGCGAATGTACCTGTTCATCTGAACCAATAATTTATCGTGTGAGACCCTAGGGGTACTCAGCAAGTCTTTATGCCTCTAAAGGGGACACAACCTGGGGTGACGCAATTGCAGCAAAAGATAAACCCTAACAATTCTATAGATACTCGCTAACCATCCGCCTAACCAGAGATAGACGGATGTCCGTGAATTAATAACAATAGTTATAACAGTGATAACGGTAATCTTAACAGATCCATCCTCCTCCTCGCTTACCGATGAGGAAGCGGACGAACAACCCCCCATCCGTTGGCAGTTTTATTATTCATTCCATGAGTGTTGCACTATTTACTAGTCAGGTACCTAGTCTAGTCAAGTTAAAAGCGGTACTTTAGTTATTCTTGTCTATGATCGAGAAACTGTGCTCCAAGTCGTCCATAACCGCGGACATGGCTTTCAGAAAGTTTTACCCTGCAGGGGTGCACAAATAGCAACACATACTCGATATGCCTCGGAAAAACCAAATCAAAACCCAACGAGGCAGTCACGACAAAGCAATCACAGGATTCAGAAATATTTCAGGGGGCCACCCCATTGAGCTACCCGCAACGAAGTTAGCTGACTCCGAGACGGCCTCAAGGTTTGCGCCAGTGGCTGTGAACGACTGGGAACCCGAAAATGTGACTGGGCTTGTCGACACCGCGAAAACACTCCGCTTTCCTAAACAGTACAGTGTGCAGTACCTCGCACAATTTAAATAAAGCAGTAAAGCATGGCATAAGTACAGGATAGTAAATAAAACCTCAAACTAGTTTGTGGCCCCAAGAAATAAGAATGAATCAAGCTCTGGCTCAGGGGGGTTCATAAGCCTCCCGGATGTGGATAGCGCGAATATTCTTGGAACAGGAATCAAGTACTCGGGGTCTTACGGGACACAAGTGAGCCTGAAAAACCAAATAGCGAATATGGCTCACCGATGCCACTTTCATTAGTTATCCCATTACTACTCAGGTTAAGTTGTTTAGGTACCTCATTATCCATCAGATGCTCACATACCCTACACATGCTGTTCTACGACTCGCATGGCTCAAACAACTCCTGTAGTAATGGCTCATGGGATGGAGGAACAAGCTTCGGTGGGGTTTAAAAGTAAAGGCTATGCAATACTTGGGATTCAATTTAATGCAATCGCGACTCAATGATGCAAGAATAAGATGGAGGCAATAGGTACTATATGTATGCAAGCATGTGGTAGTGCTTGCCTGACAGCTCAGTTGAAGCAATGGATGGATCTGGGTAGTGCTCCTGGTTCTCTTGATATATCCCCTGCTCAGCGTCTATTCGAAGAAAAACCAAACAAACAAGGGCCACCATAAATAAAGTGCGCAAGCATATGAATAAATGCGACAAGCAAACAATCATGCCATGATGAATGATGCACAATTTGCATGGCAATAAGGTAGCATGGCATGGGTGAGTGTGGAATACAAGAATAAACCATTTTATTGAGTTTTAGCCTCATTTTATTCACAATTAAGTTGCTGTACACAATATATTTATATGATGCATGCTTCAAATCAAACCATGGAATGCATAAACAGAAAGGTCTCGTCGAGCTAATCATTTTAGACATATCATTTGTTAAATTTGGATTTATAACTCAAAAGTTATTAATTAATTAAGGAAAAAGGGCATTTAATGTAATTTAAATAAACTTGGAATTTTAAATGTTCAAAATATATTTTGGATGGCATATTTGAAATCCTCACATTTTTCTGATTTGAAAACATATATTATTTGTATTATTTGAGTTTATAAATTAAAAGTTATTTAAAATAGAATTTAAATCATTTATAAAGACATTTCTGAAATTGTTTTATTAAAACAGATTTACACAGAGTCTTTTTGTACCCGGGTGGAACTAGCCCGAGTCGCTGACAAGCAGGGCCCAACGCTGACTCAGCTCCAGGTGGGTCGCAGCGGAACTGGCTCGATTTTTCTCACCGCACGTTCACCCAGCCACAGTGGCTGACAGGCGGGACCAGGGGACGGCGGGGCCACATCGCGCGCGGCCAGCGGGCAGCGGACACGTGGGCGATCCTGCGCGCGAGGGGGAGGACTGGTCTGTGGTGGTGGGGTTTTCCGGGGGTCTTTTTGCAATGTAAACACAGAGGCTGGTAGGTGGGGTCGCAGGGGCTGCGGGTTTAGGCGGGAAAAGGGCAGGGTTGTTTCTGAAAAAGCGTCGCCGACGCGGGTCTGACGCTGCACGCCGATCTGCAGAGCACCGAGGTACAGGCCGGAGTTCGGGCGACGGTGGCGACCAAACGACGGCGTATCTCGCCACGCCGCAAGAACGAAAAACGTCGAGGGAGCGTAGGGCTACATCTTTCCTTCAGAGAGCTAGCGCGGGGGTGGTCTACAGCGCGCGGGGCAAGCCGGGGAACAGGCGGACGGTGCTGCGGTTGCTGCTGCTGTCTGCCAGAGCGCGCGCGCGCGGCGGTGCACGGAGGGTGCTTGACGGACGGCGGAGGCGATGCAAGGCGAGAGGGGGAGGGAGACGATGTCTAGGGGGAAGAGGGGCTCACCAGCGACCATCTGGTGCAGCTAGCAGGCTCGGGGTAGCGTGGATCGGCGAGGAGGCAGCAGGCCGGAGGCGTCCTGGTGCTCACGGGCACGGCGGCGGCGTGGCTTCTCCGGCGAGGTCCAGCGGGTTCTGGTGCTTCAGGGCGAAGAAGAGGAAGCAGTCCAAGCATCGGGAACCACTAGTCCATCCTCGAGGTCACCAGAACGAAGAAGGGCAGAGGGGGCCGAGGCTAGGGTTTAGGTGGCCATGGGAGATGTGGAGCTCGGTTAGGATAGGAAGGAGAGGTGCAAGGGCCTCCAGATCTCGATCTGGGGCTGCCCTGGGATGGCTGGGTTGATAAGGGAGAGAGGGGAGAGGCACATGGGGTGGTGGTAGCTTTTTCAAAAGGTGAGGAGGGTAGCTCGGGATAGGTCTTCTCTTTCCCTCTCTTTTCTGTCTTGTAGCCGAGAGAGTGCTGGGGAGGGACCAAGGGAGGTGGCGTGGTGGCCCTGCCTGGTAGGAAGAGAGGGGGAGCCGAGAGAGAGGAGGAGGGAAGGGGTATCTCGAGTTAGCTAGGTTTAGAGAGAGGAGAGGTAGATGGCATGGGGTTCGGCCTAGGGTTAGAGCTAGGCTCGGGTAGGGTTTGTTTAGGGTTGGGTTAGCTAGGTGGCATGGTGGGGCCAGCTAGGTGAGAGAGAAGAGGCCGAGAGAGAGGGAGGTAGACTTAGGGTTTAGGTGAGAGGGGGAGTATGGTTAGAGAGGATGGGTATGGTTAGATGGGTAGGTGAGGGTTTAGGTTTTAGAGAGAGAGATAGATGGAGTGGTAATCCTTTGACAAGATCAAGCATGCACAAAACAAGCTCAAACAAGATAGCCAAAAGAGAGAAAAGAAGAGAAGGGGATGATGGCATAGATGGATATGGTGATGGGGTTTTAAGCAAGATCAACATAGATCATGCCAAAAGAAAAGATAAAGATAGAGATGACCCACTCAAAAATCAAATAAAAACCAAAGACTAGAAAAGGTGGCACTTGCATGGCCCATGCAAAATATTTATTGCCATGCTGATTTTTGTGAAAACAGTATTATCACATGGCATTATTATTATGCATTTCCAAAATTGGAATAAAAGCCAAGCAAAAGAATTTAAGAGAAAGCTCCAAGTGGAGTAGATGGATATGATCACATTTGATTATATTTGGGGCTTGCTAGTGTGTATATTCCACTAGATGATTATTAGTCCCAAAAATATTCCAACATGAGCATAATTCCATGATAATCCATATGGAAGCTAGGAACAAGGGTTCCACTCACAGGGCATGCAAAGGTGGCCACGTGGCTCTCATATATCAATAATGTGAATACAACATGATGCTAAGATGAGAGCATGTGGAAAAGAATTGGATCCATCCCAACCCACATGAGCTAGAGGTAAAACCCAAATAAAGTGCAAAGCCCATATTTAGTTAGATGGTGGAATATAAGGTGGTGAAAGAAAGGTGGTGGAGTTAATAAGAGATATTCCCCCAACTCAACTTGGGCATTAAACAATATATCAAGAACCAAATACAATATCAAGAAGCAAATACAATTACTAATGCATATCAGATAAGAACCAAAGCAAAAAGGGTTTTATATGATGCTCAAATGCAAGGTGGCATGATGACATGAGCATGATATAATGATGATGCAATAATTATATATTTGAAGTAACATATATATAGACTAGGCTAGTAGCATTGCAATTGTTAGACAATTGGGATGCTACAGTAATGGAAAGGAGATTCCATGATGGATTTGGATGAATTCCAAAGTTAAGACATTGTGACGGATACTACAATAAAAGGCTAAGTATATGACTGCTATAGTAGCAACAAAGGAGGGCATTTGTGTCAAGTAGATGTTATCAAACTAAGGTGTGGTTCGCAACGGGCTAACACTAAAGATATATTGTATGACAATAGTATCGACATAATTTAACCCCAAGGAACTAAAGTTCACACCAAAAGACCAAATTTATACAATGCCATCTCATTGGAGAATGAGTGATGCGTGAAGACGCAAAGACATGCAAATACACACTGACCTGAAAGCGTCAGATCCGTAGATTATGTTAACCACATGCAATTGCGTATATGGAATACCAGAAAGCCATAGGTGTTCAATACGCAAAGTTTTCAAACTAGATTATTGTCTCTAGTGCAAGTGGGAGACTGAAGGGAATATGCCCGAGAGGCAATAATAAAGTGGTTATTATCGTATTCCTTATTTATGATAAATGTTTATTTTGCATGCTATAATTGTATTAATACGGAAACGTTAATACATGTGTGTTTAATAAACAAAAAGGAAGTTCCTAGTTATGCCTCTCTTATAAACTAGCTCGTTGATTAACAAGATGATCAAAGTTTCCTGATCATGGACATTGGATGTTGTTAATAACGAGGTCACAACATTAGTGTAATGATGTGATGAACATTCATCCGAAGTATAGCATTGCGATCAAAGTCATTGAGTTTATATTGCTATAACAACTTACGAAGTGATCCTAATCCTTAGACCATGAGATCATGTCAATCACTAACACGGAAGAGTTTCTTGATGGCATCAAACGTCACACCATAATTGGGTGATTATAAAGATGGCTTCAGAACTACTAAAGTGTTATGTTGAGGCTCATGGATCGAGAGTGGAATTTGTTCATCCCGATGACGGATAGATATGCTCTGGGCCCTCTCGATGATATCACATTGATTAGCTTGCAAGCAAGTGATTTTATCACTAGAATGTTATATCACGGGAACGAGAAAAGAGTGCATGTCGGTAACGAGATCAAACTAGGTATGGAGATACCGATGATCGAATCTTGGACATGTAATATATCGTGAAACAAAGGGATTAAGATACTAGCGTAAAAGGTTCCGACGATCACAGGAAAGTCATCGTTGAATATGTGGGAGTCAGTATGGGTCTCCAGATCCCGCTTCTGATTATTGATCCAGGAGGGGTCTCGATCATGTCCGCATTATTCACGAACCGTAGGGTGACACACTTAAGAGACACCGACATCCAATTGGAGCAAATGTTTCATGCCGAAAGAATGAACAAGCACAGGAATTTATTTCACTAGATACCGAAACAGGTTTTCGGGTGAAATTGCATAAAGTGGTTCTGCATGTGAAATTGAATACTAGCAAGGGGTTTTATGTGAATGTTTGTTAATTAAAGTAATTAACAAAATTCTGAATAAATAAATAAAAGTGTTTTATTTAATGAGAGATTACATTAAATTTGGTGGAAATTTAATGGAGGTGAGTGGAATTTTGAGTGGGTGGCTATTTATGTGAGTGGGAGCTCCACCCACATGAATATGTAAGAGGTGGGGGCACCTCCATGGCTGCCATACCATGGGAGGGGGCTGACCCCCTCTCCCTATAAAAGGCACCCCACTCCCTCCTCTCATCTCACACCTCCTCACGAAGGATCTCTCTCCCCCCTTTAGAATTCCCCCATGGTCTCAGATCTACGAGATACATGTTCCCAGTGGCTTTTTCTGGAAGGATTTGTTGCTTCCGCTGCTTCCCTGGAGAGAGTGCACGGAGGTTGTCGGGGTACCCGGACGTGTGTGCGATCACAAATGCACCACTGCTTTGCGGTGCTGTATGTGATGGAGAGATGGACTTCATCACAATCTTGAGATCGGCAAGTGTTCGACTACATCATCCACGAGTACAACCTCGTTAACGCTATACGGTCTTCGAGGGTATGTATTCTATGGATGTATATCCACCCGTTGCTTGTATCTAGTAGATAGATCTTGGTGCTTTGTTCCCATCGTAGGAATTTTTTTTGTTTTCTATGCTGCGAACCCTTCATGCTTGTCCTCCTCCATGTCTTCTTCATCCCCAACCAAAATCTGCTCCTCCTTGGGATTTTGAGGATCACCTTCCTCGGGCTTCTTGCCTCTGTCGTTGGCGGATACCATAGTGCTCTAAACTTGAGAATGTTTCCTGAAAAAAATAGATCTAAAAGAAAACACAACGAGAACACGATGCACGAACCTCGGGGGATCTGGGGGATTATATATTATGAAGTTTCAAAGCATAAGTAAGGTGCTGATACGAAAACGAGGCGAAGACGGAGCTTGGGGTGCTCACACCCCCTCTAGACGCGGCTAGCTAGGGCCCGCGCCTGGGGTGGGTTTGGCCACCCGGCCTCCGTTTCCTCCCCAGTTCCGTCTCGTAACTTCCCTTATGTAATAAAAACATCAAAAAAATATAAAGATTGGGTTTCCACGAACCTTATGTTTTCACCACTTTTACCTATTCAAAGACGAACTCTGCAGACTCCTTTTCTCCTTCTCCTGGAAATTCCTTTCCTAAAAGGTCTCACACAAACCTCAATGGAATCATTAGTGTAAGCAAAAACAATAAACCTTTAGGTTCACACTTCAACTGAAATCCATCAAAACAAAGGCTTCTGTAAGAGGCAAATGCAAATGATGGCAGAAATCTGTCAAAACAAACCAGCAGGTAAAGATTGATTTTTTCGAAAACCTTCTGTTGCTCAAATCGAAAAGTGCAAAACTAAAGAAAGTTGAGTAACAACCTGGAGAACGATTTCAGAAAAATACAGCTCCATCCGACGTACTGAGCTCCCTCACGAATTTTTATAGTGCAGCACAAAAATCTGTCCCAGGGCAGCCACTTTTCACAACTCCTCCACTTCTTAAAAGTAGTTGAACTTGACACAAAAACCAAAACAAAAAGGATAAGGAGCGGTTATTACAGAGGTAATAACTTCCAAGACTCTACTAAACTCATGGGTTGTCTCCCAACAAGTACTTTTCTTTAATGCCTTTAAGTTAGGCTTGAAAGTCTCAAAGATGCTCACAGAGGAGATAAATATTTGAAGTGAAAGAGAGCATCAAGAAGCAAATAACCAACACATTTGAGTCTAACCCACTTCCTATGCATGGGGGTATCATGAGAAAACAAATTTTTGAAACAAAAATCCACTAGCATAGGAAGATAAAATAAATGCAACTTCAAAGCTTTCAACATAAAGCGGGGAAACTTAACATTATTGAGATGCATAAAACCATGTTTCCCTCTCTCATAATAACTTTCAGTAGCACTATGAATAAAGTTGACAATATAACTGTCACAAGAAACAACCTTATCATAAGAATGAGCATTCTTATTATCACCAAAAAGAGGTCAAAGGTCATAAACCGGATCAATAGAAGCAGGTTGTTCCATCCTGAAATATTTATTAGGTAAGCTATTTTCACAAGGAGCTTTAGGAAATTTGGAAAAATTAAACTCATAAGAATCTCCATCAAACTTAGTTAAAACTTTTTCCTTATTAGAATCTATAATATCTCCACAAGTGTTCAATAAAGGTCTACCAAAAATGATAGGGCAAGTATTACTAGCTGCTGAATTAAGCACTAGAAAATCAGCAGGATACTTAATCTTACCACAATGAACCTCCACATCTCATATAATGCCAATAGGGTAAATGGTTTCCTTATTAGCAAGGTTAATAACCACATCAATGTCTTCAAGCTCACAAGGACCAATTTCATGCATAATTTCCCTGTAAAGCTCATAAGGAATAGCACTAGAACTAGCACCAATATCACATAAATTATAATAACAATGATCACCAATTTTAACAGAAAGCACAGGAACACTAGATTTTCTAGCTTTACTAGGATGAGAGAAAATATTAGAGGCATCTTCACAGAAGACAATATACTCATCCTCTATATTTCTAGTGACAAGGTCTTTCACAATAGCTACCGCAGGCTCAATACTAATTTGCTCATCGGGTTCCACAGTTTTCTTTGCACTTTTGCTAACCACATTAGCTATGATAGAATCTTCCTTTACCTTAGCAGGAAAAGGGATTTTCTCAACATAAGGTTCAGGCAAAATAGGATCAACAGTACAAACTTCTATGCTAACAGGAACATGGGTAACAATGTCTTTATAAGGTGCATGGTACTTGTTCCACTTCTTTTTGGGAATTTCTATGTAAGAGACAAAGGCCTTAAAACAGTTGGCAATACTTTGGGAATCAAGACCAAACTCATTAGTAATATTACAGAAGTCATCAGTTCCCATAAAAGATTTAATGCATTCATAATCATAGTTTATACCTGACTTTCTTCCTTTGTCATTCTCCCAAGCTTCAGTGTTCTTTTGAATACAGTCTAGTAGACCCCATTTAGCTTCTTCCTTCATATGTGTGAATGATCCAGCACAAGAAGCATCTAGTAAATCTTTATCATGAAGAGAAAGCCTAGCATAAAAATTATTGACAATAATATTGTTAGGGAGTTTATGAATAGGACATTTAAGCATTAGTAACTTCAATCTCCCCCAAGCTTGAGCTGTACTCTCTCCATCACGAGGCCAAAAGTTATATATCAGATTTCTATCCTTATGAATCTCACTGGGAGGATAGAATTTAGAATAAAAGAGAGAATCCATTTCCTCCCATTCCATGGATTGTCCATTCTTCAGCAGCTTATACCATTCTTCAGCTCTCCCTTTCAAGGATATAGAGATTAACTTCTTCTTCACCAGTTCAGTTGTGATACCTCCACACTTAAACAACCCGCATAATTCATGGATAAAAACCAAGTGGTCACCAGGATGGACAGTTCCATCCCCAAAATAATAATTATGCATAACACGGTCAACAATACTTGTAGGTATCTTAAAAGGATCTATCTCAATAGGAAGTGGTTCATCTACTACCCTAACAGTGGTAGTAGTTTTCCTAAACAGAAAACCAAGTGGGTTATCCATATTGGAAACAAGGCAACAAACATAAACAAAAACAAATACTCACAGTAGAAGTTTCCTTTATCAGTTCCACTCTTCAATAGCGCTTCACTGCTCGACAACGGCGCTAGAAAATAGTCTTGATGACCCACAAGTATAGGGGGGTGTATCTTAGTACTTTCGATAAATAGGAGTGACGATCCCAACGAGGAGCAAAAGGTGTTGACTAGTGGTATGGAGCAGGAAATCTCTGTAAATACTTAGCAAACATATTTTTAGGGGTTTTCTGGTAAGGCAACAAAACAAAGTGCAAGTAATAAAGACAACGGACAACTTCAGCAAGTGGCCCAATCCTTTCTTAGCAAAGGACAAGCTGGTGGAAATACTTATAAGGACCAAACGTTCTCAAGGACACATGGGAATTCTGTCAAGTGCTTTCGCTTCAAATAGCCAAGTACTCTTCTTTGGTGTTGTAAGTGTTGTGTGGGTGAACGTATGCTAATGTACCGACCTTACATGGACTAATACATACTTGTGATTAAACCCCCTGCAAGCATCCGCAACTACAAGAAAGTAATTAAGATATAAACCTAACCACAACCTTAAACTCTGAGATCCTACACTCCCTTATGCAAAGGTGTCCTAACGGGGGTTCAGGTTTCTGTCACTCCGGCAACCCCACAATTAGTAGCCAAATACACAATGCATTCCCCTAGGCCCATAAATTGTGAAGTATCATGTAGTCGACGTTCACATGACACCATTAGAAGAATAGCACCACAACTTAAATACTATACCATTGAATAATAACTCAACACAAATCCACTACTAACAACATGACTTCTCCCATGTCCTCAAGAACTAAACGAACTACTCATGAGACATCATATGGATCAAAATCAAGGATGATATGGTAATGTATAACAATCTGAACATAAACAATAATCCAATGGTTCCACGCACAAGCATCAACTACTATAATAATCAACACCGGTAAAGTTTCCCCGATGAACTAATGCAAGATCCAACACGATTGTTAAAGTGGGATGAAGTGGTGATGATGGTGCTGGTGGAGATGATGGTGTGGATGATGATGATCCCGATGAAGTCTAGCTTGATGACGGTGTTGATGGCGTCTACCCTCTTCGGGAAGGGATTTCCCGGCAGAAATCTGTCTGACAAAGATCTCTTTCTCTCTCGGTGTTTTCCGCCTCGCAGAGGCGGCGGAAATCTTTCTGTGGTCCCTCCTCTTGTATTAGGGTTCTGTGGGGAACATATAGGCAAGAGGGCAGAGTCGGGAGCCGGCCAGGTGGGCCACACCTGCCCTAGGTGCGGGGCAAGGTGGGCTCGCGCCTAGGGGGTGTAGGCCCCCTGTGGCACCCCTTCTGGCTTCCTCCGTCTTCTGGGAAAATATAATTTTCTAATATTTTCTGGTATTTTTCTGATCTTCGCGAAATTTCATCAAAACACCTCTTTTTCCATCAGAAACCTGACTGTGGCAGTCCATCCTCCAAGAATCATCCAACATGCAAAAACAAAGGAAAATACATAAGTAACACCTCATAATAAGACATATATCAATTAGTAGAGGCACATTATGATATAGAATGGTGATGAAAATTGGACGTATCAATGTTCTCTAAAGGAACCAAATAGATCACAACAAGGGTATTCCCCGTGAGTCCCGCATCTATACTCGTAACTCTGCCACACTTTCCCTTTTTCTTCATTGGTCTTTGGAAGGTTTTTGACTTATGCATCCACATCTTGTGATTCTGTCCTAAGCATGTTCCTTTTCCCTTGTTGTTTTCTGACTTTTGTCTACCAGTTGGTAGCCAAGTAGTTATCTGCATTGATGTCTTTCGATGCAAGATACTCTTGTGGTCCATCATGACAAACCATTTCGGAATGTCTAGGAGAAACAAACTCCAGTACCTCGTCATTTCTATGACCAAGTCAGAGTGTTGTAATCTGCAGATTAAGAGGCATTGATAAGCTTTTGTCTGATCTACCTTAAAGTGTCACACTCTTGTATACTAAGAGGTCGTGCCGATTTCCATGATCTCTTAATGAAGTGATGCTTTCACACATTTTTACCTACCCTTCCTCTAGCTTTCGCGCTTGTGAGTGATGCATGTGCGTAATAATGTCGCTATCATAGACTTCAGCAATTTTCATTACTTAAAAACTCCAAGGACAGTTGTGCCATTCTTAGCATGATTGGTTGCGTAATAATGTGGCTATCACAGACTTTAGAAATTTTCACTAAGCAAAGGATGATCATGCTACAAAGTCCGTTACTCTGGTATACCCTCTTCGGTCAAAGAGTTAGGCTCATGCCAAAACTCTGAGATTATGTCCCCTTGCCTTACAAAGCAAGTTTCCACTTGAGCTAAGTGACATATCGGTGGTTCGTGATATTCTAGTTGTCTACTAGAAGTGTTGCCATGTTGCCACATGAGCGTGTTGTCAAGTTCTTGAACAAGCAAGTTCTCTGAACTGCTCCTTTCTCCAAGGATCCGTGCTGGATACCCCTAAACTAGTTGGTTGAGCTTAAACAACAACTTGTAGAGTTGTAAGACAAATTTTCTATCTCACTCAGTTCCACCTTAAAGGGATGTCTATTTTTTTCGCGCTGAAGAAAGATAGTATCTCCTATCTAGAGCTGTTATCTGCCCCACCTTTGATTTGATTTGGGTTATCGTCAAATCAAACTCAGTTCCAAGGATTATCTTGATGATGTTTCTTCTTGTGATGTTTCACTTGAGTACATCTACAATGTATTTGGTCTGACCAATGTCTATGCCGTATTCAAGCAACATATGAGCCCATCATTTTGGAGTATCCTTATAAGTTTTTTGTTGATCCCATTGATGGCATCCTTATTTTCTCCATCATAGATTAAATTCATATGGAACATTGGGCATTAATGTTGGAAATTTTTGAGAACCATCCTTGAGCCATCTAGAAGTATGTGTTATGGATGTTAGTAGCAACCTTCTCTAATTCACGTGTAATTGTTGAAAGATGTCGCCGTGAATTCGAGAAGAGTTATCTATTTCCTTTAAGGACATATGTGTGTTTTATTGTCAGTACTTTACGTGCGTGCAATTGTATTTCCACAATATGCTAATACATGGGTATAGCAATCTAGCTCACCTTTTGGAGCTTTACACTGTAGTCCATATCTTGAGAATCTAGTAACTTTACCTTCGCGATAAATGTTGCAAACTTCCTATTCGGGCATGTCAGTCTGAATTATCATTCCACCTACCAAAGATGAATCTCAAGCACCAATGATGGTTGGTGTTCCTCAAGATTTTGACATAGGTCTCTTTGTAAATCCGGCAAGATTGATGTAATGGTTGACACACTTAGCCAGAAAGACCCTTTGTCATAATCTCTTGATTTAGCAATATCAACCGCTCTTCATGAGGCATATTCTACAATTTAATATAGTAGTTGTTCTTATGGTTTTCTTTGTATCCGAAGTCTGAACTTTACTTGATGTCCGCTTTCTCGAACATCAAGGAGAACATTTAAAGTAGTGTTGCTAAATGTATCTCGGTCGATCCTCCAGACCCTTTTATATTGGCAAGCATTTTGTTGTGTCAAGTAATTGAAGTCTGAGAATGAAGTTTCTTTCTTCTCTTGTCATCAGGAATCTTCTTAACTATTCATCTTAGTGGTGCAAAGTGATATCACAATCTTTGGCCAAGATCTTGATAGTCTTGGATGAATAAAGAATTTCCTTCATTTTCTCAGCCATGTTTTAAGAGTGAATATGATTTTTGGTAATCAATAGTTTCTCTTGTTACATGTTCCTTGTGACCTTATGAGTCCTCTCCATAAAACCCATTTCTGTCTTGACCTCCTGTTGGATGAAAGAGTGACTCTTCTGTTTCAAAAGTAGTTCAATAGCTTGGTTTTGTTGATCCATAACTCTACAACCTAAATCTCTACTTAAGCCATCTAGTATAGGTTCCCTATCGAAGTCTGTGGTCATGTTCTTTCCATTGTTAACTCTCTTTTTCAGAATCTTAATCTCTTCTGAGGTTCCATGGTCTCAATCCTTATGAAGACCATCTATCTAACAACTTGAAACCTTCTCCTCTTGTTTCCTCCTCCACCTTGACGTGTTTCATGTTTGTCATGTCAGAGTTTTTTTGAACACTTCATCCATGAGTTGACCATGAGATACTCTGTGTGTGTTGTTTAGTGTGTTCCCTCTTATCTTTAGAGTGGTATTGTTTCTCTTTCTGTCTGTCTCTTCCTACCTTTGGAATCTCGGGACAAGATTCTCGTAAGGGGGATAGAGCTGTAACACACCACTTTTAGCTAAATATTAATTAGGGTTTGATTGTGCATCATAAGCATCATACTTTAAAATGCATGCATTGAAGAAAATAAAATAAAACCTAAAACCCTAATATTCCCCTCTCTCCCTGGAAAACCTTTTTAAATGGTTTTGAATATTTTGAAAATCCAAAAATTAATGGAGCCCAAATTGAATACAAGGGCTCATAAGTATTTTATATATTTGATAAAGCCTCTAGCATTTTAAAAGTATTCAAAACAGTTTACAAATTGAATTATACAAAGAGGAATACAAAACAGGAAAATAAAAAGGAATTTCCAAAGAAAAATCTGTTGCTAAACCTAATCAGGCCGTAGCCCAGCCGGCCCAGTTCTCTCGCACTCTCTCCTTTCCGCCCAGGCGCGCTTGCAGCTGGCCCAGCGTGGCCCACGCGCAGCCCATACACCTTCGCCCCCTGTTCGTCATCTTCCTCGATGATGAGTAAGCAGCACTGTGTCGGTAGCGCTGCCATCGATCCTCGCCGCCTTCATTAGGCCCTCGGCCGAGCTCCACGATGTGGATAAGAATGCCACGACGCCTCCGCCCCGTCCTTATCATGCCTCCCTCTCCCTAGAGACCTCCATCTCTCAATTTTATTCCCTTGGCCAAACCCTAGCCAACGAGCTCACCGCCGACCTGCCATCTCCGTCCACCCCTCACCGTTCTGAGGACACCATCAGCTCCGCCTCGCTGTTGTGAGCCACCCCGTCAAAGGAATCGATGTTGTGTGCCTCTAATCATCGCCATGGTCATCGTCTTCCCCGAGCCCGACGACCTCCACCGCACACATCCCCGTCGCTCTGGTCCACCCCGTGCCTCGTTGTTGACCCCTTCAGCTCCATGGTGAGCACGCTATCCTCCTGGACGCCTCCTTTGTCCCCCTCCCTCTCTACGCTTGTTGCGCGCCACAGACCCGTGAGCACCGCCACTGCTCATCGTCATTGACCAAGCTTTGGTGACCTATTCCTAGTGGCGCCGACACCTTCGTGTCTGCCTTGCTGTGCTGGTTCGAGTAGGCTAGGTCCCACAGTCCCGTGCAGCCTCCTCGGCCGTCGCCGGTGACCATGCGATGGTGGCCGCCGAGCTGATGTCACCATGGCGTCATGCCGACATGGCCCTAGGTCCCCTTTTACCGCTGACCGCCAGCGTGGCTGTTGAGGTGGCCTCGGGCCCCTCTGTCAGCCTCAGTGTCTAGGTTTAGTCCGGATGTAAAAATTATCTAGTGCATGTGTTGATGTCAGCCTTGCGCAATAAATGTTTTAAAATGATTTCATAAATCCAGAAAATGGTTTCAATCTTATAAATTCAATACGTAATTATATATAAGTCAGAAAAATACAAAAAATATATCAAAATGTTCAGAAAAATGAGATCTAACTATCTAAGCTATAATCATGCATTGTTCAACAACTTCCATGACAAGTTTAATTAGAAGAACATACTAACCCTCACAGGTAATTCCGGAGTTTCCCCGAGTTATGGTTTGTAACCCTCGGAACCCCGATTAAATTGCTAAGCATGTATTAAGGTTATATTTCAGTACTAATCAACTTGTCATATCATCATACTTGCTTGAGAATTGCATCGATGACATGTGTTGATTGTTTCCCTCTTTTTCCGGTGTTTGGTTCTTCCCGGTAGAATACGATATCGAGATCGAGATCGAAGACCGAGATCAACACCGTCGAAGATCGAAGATCAATACTTAACCAACTGTAATCAATTAAAGTACAAGGATTCCAAAGATCTACTTATTGGTTATCAACGGGCAAAGGCAAGCATAGCCCCACCATGATATAATCCTATGATTTCGAAAGCATTTCAATTTATGCCATGATGCATACGATTCTACTATGGTCTTTTATCGATAGATAGAGTATCCTATCTGTTGCATTACTCCCTTTGAGCTTATATTACCTGATCCACTACTCCTAGCATAACTAGGTTTGGCTTGTGTGCACTGCTAGAGCTTTTATCTGTGTTCTGCTTAGCCATGCATAGCTGTCAGTGCTGGTTCATCCAGATTATGTATCAGATGCAGAGAATCTAGTATTACATGAGAACGTGATGAGATGAGATCCGTGGTAAAGTTAAACATGCTAAGGCTTGTATGGGAGGCCAATGTGGGATGTCGTTTTTCTAGTCCCATGCTCGCCACTACAAGGACCCGAGTTCTTGCCTCTTGAACCAAGAAGAGCGTACAACCACACGGGTCCATGGGAACCCCTCATTTGACTAACTTGCCTAGTATATTCCATGATTCGCATAGTTCGGGCCTTCCATTCGACATGCATTCTGGATCTTCTCGAAGGCGGTGAAGGAGATGCATTCATAACAGGTAGGTAAGCGTGGCCGGGGTTGCTTGGGGTCGATGGATCCCCTGGTAAACCAACCTTGCCTCACATCTCTAGGGACCGGCTTCCGGACTTGACCCGTTATGACGGAACCATTGTTAGGGCGTGATTCATGGTCTCGGCAAAAGCAAGGTAAAGGTCGTGTCCAACCACACCCTCTGCCAGCACACCAAGGAAGTGTGTCAAGTGGAACTAAGAGTCGGTTGGTACGTGTGGATAAAGTTGTACACCCCTGTAGGGTAATAATCTTTTGGAAAGCCATGTCCACGGTTATGGACGACTTGGGAACAGACGTGATGATCATAGAGAACTTTAACCTAACTGTAAAACATGGCAGATCAACGTGTGCTTAAGGATGCTTCCTCATGGGTATGAGGGGGTGATCCAAGTAGAGTTTCGATGATGAGGACTAGGTGGATATCAAAAGATATGATGATCAATACTTTGGAGATGTTGCTCTCTTATCCCCTTTTAAAATACTCTGAGTAGACGAGATTCTTATCCCTCTTGTTTTATATAAAAAAGATGGCTTTATGCAAAACAACTCCGCCAGCCATAAGTCTTGCGGAGTACACCCTGTACTCACCCTTGCTTTGTTGATACTTTTGGAAGATTAAGTGTTCCCTGAAGATCAGTTTGGTACTATATCGACACGAACGAGTAGCTTGAGGGTTCCCGGCCGGAAGCCTAGAATCTATGGGCTGGGACGTCATCGTTATGCTTCAGGCCTCTTAGGCCATTTGTTATGTTCGCTATAATTAATAGCATAATTTTCCTTCCGTTGTTTGATGTTTGTGGTCAGTGACATATGCGTGTAATAATTTGGCTCTTCGCTCAGTTATGAGCTTGCTGTAATAAATTTTGTGTTGTAGGGTCACTATTGTGGTACCGATTCTCCACTGGATATCCTCGAACTCAAGGTTAAGCTTATGTTAGTGGGAGATCTGGTATTTGTTTAACCCTACTCCCGGGGGTGTCACACGTTGCTAGGCGATGAACCCAGGATTTTCCCCCGCTCCAGGAGAAATCGCACATGGTACTCTACCCCCACCACCTGGAGCACCCGCGCAACCTTGGGCTGCGCCGACATAGAATAACGGGGTAGATGCATACGCGCCACCGTTGGGGTCTATGATGATACAGAAGGGGCACCCAACCAACAGGGTGCGGAAGAAGATCACCCGCCAGGTCAACTTGGTTGTAACCTCTTCGCCAGCCATACCTAAGTACCTCCGCGTCTCGAAGTCATGCGTCACATTCGACCGCTCGGATCACCCACGCTAGATACCTCGCCCAGGTCACTCTGCCCTGGTGCTCGTGGCCCAGATTGGAGGATTCGAGATGAGCCGCGTCTTCAGGGATGGCGGGAGCAGCATCAACCTGATGTTCGCCAGCACACTCGCAACTATGTGGATCCCGCTATGCAGCCTAGAGGCATCGAACACGATGTTCCACGACATCGTCCTAGGGAAGGGCATATACCCCCTAGGCAAGATATGGCTCGACGTCATCTTCGGCAAGCCGGACATCTTCAGGCGTGAGCAGCTGGAGTTCGAAGTGGTGGACTGGCCCACACAGTACTATGCCATCCTCAAGCGTGTGGCATTGGCAAGATTCCTGGCAGTGCCACACTACGCGTACATTGTACTGAAGATGCCAGGACCCAATGGTGTCATCATTGTCCCGGAAAGCTTCACTAGGTCGGACAGCTGCGACATGGACTTCAACATAATCTCCCAATTGTTCGGCATGCAGGAGGAGCTCACAAGGCTAAAGGAGATCACAGACAATGGGGAGCCCCAGTCACGATGCAAAACACACCTGATATGTCGTTTGACTCCATAGTCAACACTAAATGGGTGCAGGTCCACCCGATGGATGCCTCCAAGACGATGATGATCGCCAACAACCCGAGTCCCACATAGGAAAGTGCGCTCATTGAATTCCTCCATGAGCGCTGGGAAATTTTCGCCTGGTGTCCTGCGGACATGCCAGGAGTTCCTAGGTAATTAACCGACCATGCACTCAATGTGTTTCAAGATGCAAAGCCAGTTAAGCAGGCGATGCATCGACTGTCCGAGCCAAGAGCCGAGGCCGTTGGTATCGAAGTCAATAGACTCCTCGGCGCCAACTTCATCAGAGAGATAAAGAAAAGTACCTAGATAGCTAACCCCGTGCTGGTCCCCAAAAAGGACACAGACATCCTACAGATGTGTGTGGACTTCACGTCGCTCAACAAGAACTTCCCCAAGGACCATTTCCCCCTACAACAGATCGACCAAATCATCGATTCAACCGCAGGTTGTGAGAAGCTCTCCTTCCTCGATCCCTACTCAGGTTACCACTAGATTCGAATGAAGGTGTAAGATCAGGAGAAAACAACGTTCATCACCCCATTCGAGGTGTTCTACTACAACATAATGCATTTCGGGCTGAAGAACGCAGGCGCCACATATGAACAATGCATGCAGGAATTGCCTAAAGAGCCAGATTGGTCGCGACATGCAGGTCTATGTCGATGACATAGTTGCCAAGACCAAAGAGGCCAGAACACTAATCGACGATCTCTGCGAGACGTTCGACAACCTTGATCGCTACAAGATCAAGTTGAACCCAGACAAGTGCACCTTCAACGTCCTGTCCGACCAGTTACTCGGGTACATCATCTCTCAGCGTGGCGTCGAGGCCAACCCGAAGAAAATCATGGCTATATTACCCCATGGAGAAGCCCAAGAACCTCAATGGAGTCCAGCAACTGGCTGGGCAAATCGCGGCGCTCAGCAGGTATATTAGCCGCATGGGAGAGAAAGTCCTCCCTTTCTATCAGCCGTTGCGCAAGGCTGACAAATTCAAGTGGACGGCCGAGGCCGACAAAGCATTCGAGGACCTCAAGCGCCTGCTCTCCACATTTCCTGTACTAGTACCACCAAAGGAGAGGGAGCCTTTGCTGCTATACATTGCAGACACGCACCAGGTGGTCAGCACTGCCCTCATGGTCGAACGACCCGAAGACGGCAAGACCCATGGGGTACAACGCCTAGTCTACTACCTCAGCGAGGTACTGACCCCAACAAAGCAAAGGTACTCCCACTACCAAAATCTCGCCTATGGTGTATTCATGATGGCGCAACGATTGATCCACTACTTCCAAGAGCATCAGATCATAGTTTTCAATGACGCACCGCTGTCGAACATCCTGAACAACCCCGAAGATACTGGGCGAGTAGCCCTGTGGGGCATCGAGCTGTCACCTCAGGACATCGTTTACGAGCGCTGCACTGCTATCAAGTCTCAGGTGCTCCCTGACTTCTTCGTCCACTGGATGGAACTCTAGCTACCGGATATTCCGGACATGTCTCATTCCTGGACAATGCACTTCGACGGCTCCAAGCATGAGGCTGGAGCAGGATCCAGAGTGATTCTGACGTCCCCTCAAGGAGACAAGATGAAATACGTCCTTCGGATGAAGTTCCATGCATCCAACAACGAGGCCGAATACGAGACACTCCTACATGGCATGAGCATGGACAAGGTGTGCGGCACCACAAGCCTCATCATCTATGGTGATTCCAACCTCGTCGTCCAACAGACGATGAACCAGTGCGACGCTCATAGCGCCATCATGATATCATATCATGCGCTCTACAACTCACTCGAAAAGGACTTCAACGGCCGTAAACTCCGGCACGTCGGCAGGGAAAGCAACAATGAGGCTGACAAGCTCACCAACATCGGCTCCACATGCGCCCTAGTGCCACTAGGTATATTTTCCTCGAGCAAATCTATATCCCCTCCATCAAGTGAAAATTCCGAAAGGACACAACCGAAGCCGCAGGACACTCGGGGCCGTGCCACCCGAGAAAGCCGAGGGACCTGAAGAGCTCGACACGGAGGTTGAACTAGTGAGCCTCATGCAGGTCATGGCAGTCGAATAAACATGGACTCAGCCGTACGTTAGGTACCTTGTGGACAAGCAGCTGCCTGAGGACCCAACGGATGCCTGGCAGGTCGCCCGCCGATGAAAGTCCTTCATCATCATTAACGGTGAGATGTACAAGCACATCATCTCGGGTGTGCTCCAGCGATGCGTCACCAACAGTGACGAGAAGAGCATCCTCCTCGACATCCATGAAGGAATCTGTGGCCACCACTCAGGCATCTGCGCCCTCGTCGCCAATGCTCTGTGAGCTGGTGATACGTCGGAAACGTATCTATAATTTTTGATGCTCCATGATTGTTTAGTATCTACTTTGCTTTGCTTTGTCTACACTTTGAGGTGTTTTTATATCTTTTCTGGAACTAACCTATTAACAAGTTGCCACAGTGCCAGTTGCCTGTTTTCTTCTGTTTTTGGTTCCAGAAAGGCAGAAAATCAATATTCTCGAAATTGGACGGGACAAAATCCAAAGTCAATATTTACCGTGGGCATCATGAATCCAGAAGGCGAGACGGAGAGGTGCCAGAGGGCCACCACACCCCCAGGTACGGGCTAGGGTGGACCCACGCCTGGGTAGGGTGTGGCCCCCTGGCCGCCTCCTAGCCTCGCCTATTCGCCTATAAGAAGCCCCCAATGCAGAAACCCTGAGGACCCGATCCATATTCCACGAAACCTTCTGTATCCGCTGCCACTGTTGTCCCTAGATCGGGGGGATCTGCAGTTCTTCCCGACACCCTGCCGGAGGGGAAATCATCCCGGAGGTCTTCTCTCCGCTAGGAAGCGTGAGTAGTTCCACCTTGGACTATGGGTCCATTTAGTAGCTAGATGGTTGTATCTCCTCCTTGTGCTTTCATGTATAGATCTTGTGAGCTCCGTTCATGATCAAGATCTAATCTATTTGTAATCATGCATGTTGTGTTTGCGGGGATCTGATGGATATTGAGATTACTATGTCAGATTGATTAATGGTTTTGTCTTTATGGTTCTATCATGTCTATGTTGTTTGTGAACTTGCATGCTCTCTGTTGTTAGTAGCTATCTTGGCCGAGTAGTTGCTAGTGACTCCAAGAGGGGTTATTTATGCTCGATAGTGGGTTCATGCCTCTAGTTTCTAAGGGAAGTGACATAAATCTCTTCGGTTGTAGATGTGATGTTGCTACTAGGGAGAAATAAACGGTCTCTTGTTCATGGAACAAGTGGATTGTTTACCTTACAAACTTTGCTTAAAGCAGTTGTTTGTTGCTTGTCGGGGGGATAACCCCCGGTAGGGTCACGAGAGGGGAAACATAGCGCAGCTGGGTTGGCTCCAAGTAAAGAAAGAACCAGGCCGGGTAAGATAAGCATGAATGCCGACATACAAACTATGTCGGCCCGCATAGGACAAAGTTCTAACCCTTGCAGGAACCAACGAGCCAAGTCGACTGAGGAAGGGCCGAGTCAAGAAGGACACGTGGCACCTTTTCGAGTAAGGTTCATGAGGGACCATGGTAAAGCATGGTCAAAAGAGAAGGGAGACGCCGGGTGACACAAAAGGAGCTAGGTGATGCCCAAAGCATGCGCTGACATACAAAGTAACATCATGACGCCAAAAAGAACAAGAAGCAGCGTACCAGAAGACCGTTAGCTGTCAAGCTTTATGGACTGGGCCTCTGGGCTTAGGGAAAGCCCATGACCCATCCCACATTGTAGGGACGAAGATCCAAACAGTAAACCCTAGAACCCAAAGAGGTATTAGCTAGCTAGTACTTCCTATATAAGGGAGGGCATAGCAGTAGTAGAGGGAGGTTGGACAAATTAGGGAACTAGTGCTGTGAACTCTAGCCTAAACAGCTCAAGCAGCACTTGTAATCTTTAAGGAATCAATCGAATTGCCAAGTCTGGAGAGTTCTTCTTGTTCTTCGTGCATGGTTCGACCGTGCACTCCCTCCCTGGTGACCAAAAGCACCTATTCGGCCCCCAACTTAAGCCTACCCATGGCATCTGCCGTGCCACCACCACGACAGTTGGCGCCCACCGCGGGGAAGAAGCTGGTGCTTGATGGAGTCTTCATCCGGACGGGCAACATCATCGCGAAGACCGGCGAGCGTGTCTAATCCGCCCTCATCCAGAGGTTTGGAGCGCTCAACTTTGTTAGCGACAACGCAGGCTGCTTCGGGACCAAGCCCTTCCCTAGGGGTGGTCGCTTCATCAAGTTCGGCGAGCACCAGGTCTACTTCGCGGTGCACGTGGAGCGTGCATATCCTGAGCACGTTGTCCTGGCGCCGGATCCTTCAACGTCTCCTGTCACGGGAAAACCACGTCAACTTGTCTCCATGCAGGTAATGATGACAGCCCCAAACCTCATAGATCCTCTAGTAGTTCCAGTGGTGAATGAGAACGCAGAGGGAGGAAATCATGAGGAAACGCCAAGGGCTGCAAGAACAGCAAAGGCGCCGCTGGAAAAACCAGAGAACATAGCTAGGAGCAAGAGGGCTAAGGAGCTATAGGAAGCAATAGACAAGTTGGCAGAGCTAGTGGCACATGCAACTGACCCGGCGCGTGTGCAAGCCGAGTGGGAGGCAGCCAGGATAAAAGTCCTGGAGAAAGCCAAAGAGCTAGCACAGTTACAGCAGGACGTGGATATCACCATCCGAGAGCTTAACTCGGCAAATCAAGTCAAGGGCACAAAGACCCAGCTTGATGCAACGAGATTGAGAGGAAGGAACCTCAACGAAGAGCTGGCAGATGCGACATCGAAGATAACACCAGAGAACAGCAATGGGACGGCCATGCGTCCAACATACAACACAATAGCAGCTAATCTGCAAGCAGCAGAAGCAGCAATGGAAGAATTACCCCACTTGGAGGGGGAAGCAAAGAAAAGGCAGCAAGAACGAGTCAATGAGTTAGTAAAAGCAGCCAGCATGCTGAATGAGGCGTATTACAAAGCAAATCCGGGTATAGCAGGGAGGTCACAGCTGGTTCATTCGGCGACTCCTGTCCCGGGAAGATCGGTTGGGCACACAACATCCTCACCCGGAGCGGCGCCTAGGCCGAGAAAAGAAAAAAGTGTGGATTCTGGAAGAAACAAGCAGATGGTCGCCTATGATCCGGTAGTGGTTCAAGGAAAACCGGCGCATGCGCAAGGGGCAAATAGAAATAATCCCCGAGAAAATGAAAACCTGGAAAAAATTGGGCAAAGAAATGATAACGGAGGGCAAAATTTTGCGCCTCATGCTAGGCGCGGAACTCACTCGGCAGGAGGAGGAAATCCAGCTCCGAATAACGCACCAGCTCAGCCGGAAAGAAGACAGCAAAGCACGGGAAAAGCAATTCAACAGCCTGCTGACCCGAATGCGAATAAGTATAATGATGGTTACTCGGCTATGGTAAATGACGGGTATGAACTGCCGGATCATGCAATTCGAGCAATGGGAGCAAGATTTGGAGGCAGGAACCTTCAGCCGGATGACGCAAGGACGAAGCTTGACCGCATAAAAATGGTAGATATAATTGAATCGCAAGGTCCGCAGGGTCCACCGTGCTTTGGTCCAAGGATCATGAAGGAGCCACCGGTGCCAAATTTCTAGCTGGCCGGAGGGACAAAAACGTATGATGGAAGCACAAAGCCAGAGGACTGGCTCATAGATTATGGAACCGTTGTGAAGATCACGCATGGAAACTTGAGATGGGCGGTATGTTACGTGCCGCAGATGCTGGAAGGACTAGCTCGGGTATGGTTGAACAATTTGCCACCCGGAAGCATCAACAGTTGGATCGATTTTCACGACGCTTTCATGAGCAATTTCACGAGCACTTACAAGAGGCCGAATCACCCACAACAAGGAAACACCGAATGAGACAGACAGGGAATTCCTCACAAGGTGGTGTACGATGCGTAACTCTTGTGAAGGGGTAATCGAGTCACAAGCAATCGCATGGTTTGCACAAGGATGTAGACATGGAAGTGTGATGTGGAAAAGGTTACAAAGAGATATGCTGGCAAGCCTGGCAGAGACGATAAGAATCGTCGACTCGTATGCGTTAGGAAATCCGAATCAACCGCTGCTCATGTCAGCAGACGGGATGACTGAGACTCAGATCTATAACGCTGCCGGGTCGCAAAAGCGCCAGGAAAGATCCGAATACAGAAGCAAGAGAAGAGACGAAATACTAGATTACAGATATGGTTCGACTCAGGTTGCGGCTGTGAGTCAGGATCATCCAGATGCTGGAAGCAGTCAGCGTCAAAGGACAAATGGTCAACAAAAATGGGTGCCAAAATGATGGCAAAAGGCCATACCATCAGAGGAAGCAGTATCAGGACTGACAAAAATACACGTATGAGATGATGCTGGATCAGCCATGTAAGTTTCACACGCCTAGTCCGAGTAAACCAGCCAATCACACGACGAGGCAATGCACTTGGTTTCAAAAAGGAGATAGAGTGGACTCGCCAAATAAGCAGCTTCCACCACCTCCCCCTCCACCACTTATAGGAGGAAATGCTCAAGCAGTAGGAGCAGATAACAGATATGAAAACAAGCAGCCGAGATATCAGAATCAAGAAAGAAGAGAAGCTATGCACCAGGTGCACAATCCAAGAGGTGACGACGCTCATGTCGGCCACAGAACCAGAAATGAGTACAGAGAACATCACCAGAGCTAGGTTGTCTTTTCATAGAGCCAAATGACAAGAAGAGCCAGCAGCGACGAATGATGGAAGTGAATGCCATGATGTCGGCAATTCCCAAGTACATGCATTGGTCTGAGCAAGAAATAACTTGGAGTATAAAAGATCACCCCAAGATCATGCCAACCCCTGGAGGATACGCTCTGGTTTTGGATCCAACATTCATGGGCCCAGATATCAAAGTGAAATTTTGAAAGGTATTGATTGATGATGGCAGTAGCATCAACATCATGTACAAGGATACCATGCTCAAGTTAGGCATTACAATGAACATGCTGGATCCAACGAAGAAAACTTTCCACGGTATCGTGCCGGGACTGTCCTGTGAGCCAATTGGCGAGATCTGGGTCAACGTCTTATTCGGCAAGAGAGAAAATTGACGCACTGAAGCTATAGAGTTCGAGGTGGTAGATTTGGTCAGCTCATATCATGCCTTACTCGGCAGGCCGGCTATGGGAAAGTTCATGGCTACTCCTCACATCGCTTACTTGAAGATGAAGCTGCCAGGCCCATGTAGGGTGATCACAGTTGAAGGAGATTATAGAAGATCTATTGCTTGTGCCTCAGCCGGATCTTCACTGGCAGAGTCACTCGTCATAACACAAGAGAAAAGTCAGATGTTGGAAGTGGCAACATTGGCCAAAGCAGCACAAATGTCCATATCGGCACTCACCAACCTGCATGGCAGTGTGTCATTTCAAGCTACCAAGGAAACCAAGAAGGTGCAGGTTAATGAAACTTTCCCAGAGCACACAGTTACCATTGGGGCTGGCCTTACAGACAAATAGGAAAACAAGCTCACCAGCTTCCTCCGTGAGAATCAGGACATCTTTGCATGGTCCACTCAAGATATGCAAGGAGTTCCGAGGGAGCTGGTTGAGCACTCTCTTCATGTAAGACCAGATGCAAAGACGGTGAAGCAACCCCTCCGCCGC
This sequence comes from Avena sativa, assembly GCA_916181665.1. NCBI lineage: Eukaryota > Viridiplantae > Streptophyta > Magnoliopsida > Poales > Poaceae > Avena > Avena sativa. Next base: position 266,563,857 of record OV702294.1, on the reverse strand, counting down.
TTCGCCGAAGATAGGAGGAAAGTAATAGCTGCCGAGATTGCAAGACTTTTAGCTGCTGGATTCATCATGGAAGTACTGCACCCGGACTGGTTGTCAAATCTAGTCTTGGTCGAAAAGAAAAAAGACGACCCGAACGTGGCAGTGGTATGGCGCATGTGTATTGATTACACGAACCTCAATAAGGCATGTCCAAAAGATCCATTTCCTCTGCCTCGGATCGATCAAGTCATCGATTCTACTGCTGGGTGTGAGTTGTTGTCGTTTGTGGATGCGTATTCAGGATTCCATCAGATACCACTGAATCCAAATGATCAAATAAAGAAAACTTTTATCACCCCGTACGGGGCTTATTGCTATCGCACCATGCCATTCGGATTGAGAAATACAGGCGCAACATATCAAAGATGCATGCAAAAATGCTTGGAAGATCAATTGGACAAAAATGTTCAAGTATACGTCGATGACGTGGTAATAAAAACCAAACAAAGTCATACTCTAATTGAGGACTTGCGTCAAGCATTCGCAATCTTGAGAAGATTCTGGATGAAGCTTAACCCAGAAAAATGTAGATTTGGTGTCCTGGCTGGCAAGTTACTCGGATTCCTTGTATCCAGCCGAGGAATCGAAGCTAACCCGACAAAGATCAGGTCCATCGAAAGAATGGAATTGCCAAAAACCCTCAATGATGTCCACAAGTTTACTGGATGCCTGGCCTCGTTGAGCAGGTTTGTTAGTCGGTTAGGTGAAAAAGCCGTACCACTATATCAGATGATGAAGAAATCAGACAAATTCACATGGACACAGCAAGCTGATAGCGCTTTCCATGAATTAAAGAAAATGTTGGCAAAAGCACCAATATTAGCGTCACCATTATCTAAGGAGACAATGTTGCTCTATGTCGCCGCAACCAAAAGAGTTGTAAGTGCAGTAATAATGGTTGAACGAGAAGAAGGGGGCAAATCAGTCCAAAGACCGGTGTATTACTTGAGTGAAGTGCTCTCTGTCTCGAAACAGAATTACCCGCATTATCAGAAGATGACATATGGGGTATATATGGCAGCAAAGAAGCTGAAACATTATTTTCAAGAACACCCAATCCAGGTAATATGCGAGGCACCTATCTCGGATATATTGGGTAGCAAAGATGCCAGCGGTCGAGTCGCCAAATGAGCCATCGAACTGGCACCATACACTCTAAAATATGAAAGGCGAGATGCAATAAAATCTCAAGCTGTCGCAGATTTCTTTGTAGAATGGATGGAAATGCAGTACGAACCACCACTGCCAGATCCGAATTACTGGAAAATGCATTTTGACGGGTCCAAGACGAAAATGGGTCTGGGCGCCGGGATAGTGCTCACATCTCCAAAGAGGGATCAACTGAGGTATGTGTTGCAGATTCATTTTACTGCTTCTAACAATGTTGCCGAGTATGAAGAACTTGTCCATGGCATCAAAAGGATCACGTGTTTTGGCGATTCAGATTTGGTGATTCAGCAAGTGTCTGGACATTGGGATGCGCTAGACGCAAACATGGCATTATATCGTTTCCACGTACAACAAATTTCGGGATATTTTGACAGTTGTGAATTTCATCACATTCCTAGAGTAGAAAATGAGGCAGCAGATGTACTATCCAAACTAGGATCATCTAGGCAAGCAATACCACCAGGGGTAGCGTTGGAGCATCTCAGGAAGCCATCGATCAAGACGTCACCAGAATCCGAATCAATCAGGGTCATCCCGGCGAGTCAGGAATCAGAGGCAGTGCTAATGGACATCGACTCAGGGGCAGGTTCGAGTCACTCGGGGACTGATCCGTTCAATTCAGGGATCGCCGAATCACACTCGAGGACTCCTCAGGTTATGTCGGCAGAGCATATGTCGGCGGAACCAATGGACATTGATGTTGAAGCAGACCCGGAACCACTAATACCAACATGGGCACAGCCAATATTCAGCTATATGAAAGATGGGACCTTGCCGAGTGATGAAACATTGGCAAGGCAAACAACACGAAGAGCAAAAGCGTACACCATAATCAACAAGGAACTCTACAAGCGAAGTGTGACAAGCGTACTGCAGCGTTGTATCAGCTCAGAGAAAGGCCAGGAGATCTTATTGGATATCCATCAAGGAGAGTGCGGGCACCATGCGTCATCGATAGCATTGGTAGCCAAGGCATTCCGACATGGATTCTACTGGCCAAGCGCAAGAGTTAGTCAGAAGATGCAGTGGTTGTCAACACTATGCGTCCAAGTCGCATTTACCAGCGTCTGAATTGAAGACTATACCAATTACTTGGCCTTTTGCAGTATGGTGCCTAGATATGGTAGGACCATTCAAACCAGCAAGAGGAGGTATGACTCATTTCTTGGTCATGATTGATAAGTTCACCAAGTGGATAGAAGTGAAACCAATCAAGAAATTGGACGGTAAAATAGCTGTCACATTCTTAAGGGATATAATCCTCAAATACGGTTACCCACACAGTGTGATCACTGACAATGGCACGAACTTTGCCGAAGGAGCTTTTTCTCACTTCTGTGGGAAACACCGAATAAGACTCGATGTAGCATCAGTCGCCCATATAGAATCAAATGGAGAAGTTGAACGGGCTAATGGCTTAGTTCTGTCCGGGATAAAACCCCGCTTAATGGAACCACTCCAGAGATCACCTGGTTGTTGGATAGAGGAACTACCCTCAGTACTATGGAGCCTAAGAACAACTCTGAATCGGTCAACTGATTATATGCCATTTTTCCTCGTATATGGGGCGAAAGAGGTTTTGCCTGCCAACATAGAATATGACTCGCCAAGGATAAGGAAATACTCGGAAGCCGAGGTAAAAGAGGCCCGAGAAGATGGAGTAGACTTACTCAAAGAAGCAAGGGAACTGGCATTCTCCAGATCCGCTATATATCAACAAAATCTCTGACGCTACCATAGCCGGAAAGTGCAACCTCGTGTTTTTCGAGAAGGAGATATGGTGCCGAGGCTGGTGCAGCGCACAACAGGAATGCATAAATTATCATGTCCATGGGAAGGTCCATTCATTGTAAGCAAAGCATTGCACAATGATTCCTACTATCTTATAGACGATCGTGAAGCGCAAAAGAACAAGGTGGACATGTCAGGAGATGAAACCAAAAGGCCATGCAATGTGGCACTGCTTCGTCCCTTCTATACTTAGGAGAAGCAGTGCATGTATCACTCGAAATCTCATATGTCGGACATGTTTTCCGGCTATGTGCTGATAATAAAATGGTATGATTCGAAAAAATGACTCGGGGACTGCCCCTTAAGTTTTCCATTTCAATTATCTTACGTCGGCTGGCGTGATACCCGAAATTTATCTCGGAACAAGTAGTGTTTACTCGGAAGAAATCAACTCTTCGACTATGTTGTTGTCCAAAAACATGGCTTCATGGCAAGCAAGATAAAAAGATGTAACACGGGTAAACACGAACGCCGGATAAGTACAAAGGAGAAACGCGAGTCAGCTTTAGTTTTTGCCTAACTCTCTACATGTCGCGTTATACTACGTGTTGAGTAATCTCGGCCAAGTTATCCAAGTTTCATACCCGCTAACTATATCCTTCGTACTTTGAGACCCTAATGTCGAACACCGGAAAAGGTAGACAAGGGCCAAAGGCAAGGAAAGGTGACACGTCAAAATGGAACTCGGGGACTTGCCCTTGAATGATTCGCTCTTAGAACATAAAGCAAACATATAAAGCTTATCAAAAGGCACATAATCAAACTTAAAAGTGCAATGTATGTTACATATGTACCTGGCATACCGGGGATCTGATCAAAGTTTGAGTGTTTCTTAGCCTAAGGAGCAGAAGAACTCGGAGGAGCACTCTCGGAGCCAGGAGTGGTGCTTGGAGCATCGGCCGGGTGAGGGGCATCTGTGGCTGGGTCATCCGGATCATCTGATTCGGTTGCTTCACTATCACCACCTTCTTCATCAGCAACTTCGACGAGCAGGTCGCCAAGGTCAAGGAAGTTGGGCCCTTCACACCAAGCATGCACCATGGTGTACTCGATCATGGCATAAGCTCGCTCCTGGCGCTTCTTGATCAGCTCTGGGTCATTCAGCCATTTTCCATCCCCCCTTATGCGAGAAAGAACATCAAGGTTGATGTCCTCGTACCATGAAAGCACAAAGGAGAGAGCCTTGTCCGCTGCAGCTAGGCCGGCCTACTCATGCCATTGATCCAGTCGGTCTTCAGTAAGGAGTAATCTGTCGGCAAGTGGCTCGATAAGTTTGGGTGGGTCTTCATCTGGCCAGAGCATGCGAAACTCATGGATAGCCGACTTGAGCAAGTCCACACCGCAAGACCTGAGGGTCTTGACCCGTTCAGATACCGCTGTGAGGACCTCCTCCATGGACACCTCGCCGTCAGCAGGAGCACCAGCTTCGGCTCTCACTTTCTTCATGGCTCGGATGGCAAACATGTTGGCCTCAGGAAAATTCTCTGCAAGCAAAAAGAGAAAGTTAGCAAATAACAAGGGCAGATGGAAGAAGTCCAGAAGGACTTATACGGTGCGTAAAGAGTAAGAACTCAATACCGAGAAAGAAGTTGATGGCGGCGAGTTTGCTATGCCAAGTCTTTGCCTTGGCTTGAAGGGCATCCAAGTTCAGATTTGCCTACTCGACCGATTATTCGGCCTTGTTGAGCAGCCTCTTGGTCTTCTCGGCGCTGGCGGCCTGCTGCTCACTCTTCTCAGCAAGTTCTTCCTTCAACCCTTTTACCTCAGACAAGTGCTCCCGCTCCGTCCGGGCCATCAGTTTCTTCAGCCGAGTCACCTCATCGTGCTCCTTCTGGAGTTCGGCTTGGTGCTTCTCTGCTTATTCAGAACGAATATTTGTCAGTACCAACAGAAATCTTTCAGCTATTGGCTTAGGAAGGCAAGAAATTTACTCTTGGCCTCGCTTATTTGCGAGTGAAGATCATTGATGGTAGACTGAGAAGTGGCTGTGGAACAAGAGCGAGGGCTAGGGATTGAAGCTCTAACATGAGTTTGGCATAAAGAAATGAAAGATCTTAAGAGCTTATAGCCGAGTAAGTTCCTTACTCGACAGTAACCTCGAGGGCTAGGGATCGATGTTCTAACATGCAAGCTTGGGATTCAAAGATTAAAGTGGTTGGTGAGAGCTTACGGTCGAGTAAGTGCCTTACTCAATCGTAACCTCGGGGACTAGGTGATATGTACAAAGGAAATACTCAACAGTACAAAAGAGTAAGAAGTTACTTTACCTCGTTTACTTCGTCGGTGCGGGCCATCAGAGTAATGTCCTGCTAGGTCATGTCGGAGATGGCTTTGGGGACCGGCTTCAGCTTCTTGCCGGCACGAGTGATGACCTCCTGCTCGCCTGCTGCATTCCATGACACGGTGTAAGGCTCAGCCGAACCAAGGCTCTTGCCACTGAGCGTCCGAGTGAGAACTTGACCCGTTTTCAGGGCGGTTCCCACAGTGGCACGGGTCGTAGCAGCATAAGTATGGAGGTTAATAGCCCTGGAGCCATCACCTGACTCGGCAGCCGCGGATTCGTCCCCCTTACCCGTTGAAGCAAACATTGTCGCCGACGTCGGAGGCCGGATTTGAGGAGCAGAACCCGGAGCACACACTAGCGTTGTTTGCTTGGAAAAGGTGGATTTGCCAGATGAGGGGCGAGTAGAGCCAGATGCCTTGGGCTGGGTCAGGCCCTTTGACATAATTGGAGAGAGAGTAGAAGGATTTGGAGAAGAACGCGGAGCCGCCTGACTAGGCTCAGCAGTTTTGCTGGCTCCAAGATCAGGAAGTTGTTCATTCACATCAGCTTGAGGGTTGATGCCAGAGGAACTGGTGGCAGAAGGTTTCTCGGCGCCAGATTCACAGACACCAAGATCAGGAAGTTTTTCCTGGCCAGCGCCAGGGGCGCTATCCGAATGACCCACCGGGTCTGACTGACACTAAGAAGCGTGAGCCTCAACAGTGCGAGCCTCAACCCGGACGGGACTCGGCGCCACCGAGTGAGCTAGAGGAGGTGCAGGCCTAAGCGGCGAGGCAATGCTAGAAGCAGGCTGATTCGCCGTCAAAGGTGCGACACTGAAAAAAACGAGACATATATAAGAGAACATCAGTGATGAAAAAGAAAAGAATGGAGCAAGCAGAGTACAAAAAGCTTACCCGGTGACAACCGGGTCACGGACGACTCGGCGTGTGACTCGGCACCCAGCATCTTGGCGAGTCTCACCCAGGCTGGCAGCAGCAGGGGCAGCAGGAGCTGCCAGAGTGGGCTTGTTCTTCTTGGTCGGCTGAGTGCTGGAGGAGGCTCCGCGTCGCTTCGGCTTGGCGACGGGGATCTTGACGACTCCACCCACGGTGAGAGGAGGAGTGTCATGTACCTGGCCAGCTGCATAAGTAAATAACGGGCTTACTCGGATAAGCAAGGAGATTAAGGTCACAAGGAATATACCTCCAAAAGCGTACAATCATCATCCTCATCATCGTCAGACCAATCTTGTAAGGGAATGCGAGATTGACTCTTACCCAAAGCTGAAGCAGCCGCAGCGTGCGGGATGGGCATGAAGCACTCCAGGTCATACTCGACCTCATCCGAGTCGGAGCGATCCCTGTTATAACCAGCAAGAGGGACAGTACTTTCATCAACCTAGTGAAGGAGATTCTGTGAAGGACAAACAAAATGAGAAACTAAAAAACTAAACTAAGAGGGGCAAAAGAGCTAAAGCCTACTCGACGAGAAAGTGATTCGGAAAACTTACCCAGGGGACAGGCATGACCCGGCTAAACGGCGGGCAACTCCAAGCCCAATCATCCGCCAAGTTCAATTTAAAGATTGAGCTTACTCGGCGGGCAATGGAGTCTTGGGTGAGCTCCATAGTGGAGTGCCGAGTGGGATCGTGAGATCCACTCATGAAGCACATCTTGTGGCTCGTCGCTTGGATGGGGCTAACCCGACGTGAGACGAAGGTGCACATGAGGTCAGAGTCGGCGAGATGAAAGTTCTCATCCGGCGACAGCAACCTTTCTAAGATTGCGTTAGCCTCGTTTACCGCAGCGTCTTGGTCGCGCGGGTCAAGCTGCCAATGCTTCTTGTTGGGGACCTCATCCGAGAAAGGGGAAGCCGAATGTTATCGGTGGACCCGCTATTTTTGACATAGAAAAAGGTTCTATGCCACTTCTTGCAGGAGTCAATACCAGTAACCCGAGGAAAGATAGAATCTCTCCTGGGCATGATGCTAGAAGCACCGCACCGGGTCGGCCTCTTCTCGGATCGAGGAGCGCCAGGCTAGGGAACAACCTGAACCTTAAAGCCAAAATATTTGGCCCACAAAGGAACTGTAGGCCAAATTCCAAGGTAGGCCTCACAAGCGGAGATGAAACAAGAAAGAGAGCCAATCGCATTGGCAGGAAGATGGTGGGTCTGCAGATGGAAGGTAGAAAGAAACGACGAGAAGAAGGTGCTCACGGGAAGAGAGAAACCGCGTTCAAAATGGGAAAGGAAAACCACCCGCTCGCCAGCTTGAGGTTTGCGAGAGATCTCACCGGAAGGGAGATGACAATCCACCTGCAGCGGAATGCGTCTTGTGGAGCAGAGCCACTCCACCTCCTCGATGGAGACCTCCGAGCCTTCCCAGCCGCCGCGCTCTCCGGCGGGAATCTCCTGCTCCTCAGCACCATCAGCGCCGTCGCGAGCGTCCATGAGATCAGCAGAGTCCGTCTCCTCCATGGTAGGAAGAGGCTTGGAACAGCGTGGACCCGTGCTGGAATGGAAATAAGACAGGGGCAATCGCAACACAAGGACAGGAGGAAGAAGGAACCGCAAAGGGGGCAGTTCGATTTTGCGGGCGCGAGGAAGAAGAAAGGCCAAAGGAAAACTAAACGGGCGTGGGGGAAGTGGAAACCCCCAACCCCTACTTAAGGGAAGTAAAAACCCCGGTCGTGGGATCCATCTGTGCCGTGTGGCCAGCATGTGGCCATGTACCAGCTGTCAGTGACTGAAGCTCGATGGGACTGCCACAGTGGCGGGGAATAATTGCGCAAGAGGCACAGGTCGATGGGACTGCCACAGTGGCGGGGAATAATTGCGCAGCCGTCATTGTGCCGCCAGAGCTTGGAACAAAAATTGACGCAAGTAATCATGATTACCAGCTGTCAGTGACTGAAGCACGCCAAAAATGAGTCGGAATTAGCCAAAGTATCTCGGCTCGAGGCAAGAATGAGCCAAGAAGTCAAAGAGTTGAACCGAAATTGTCAGACTAACCAGGCAAGGTGCAAAGTTGCGATAGATAAAGACAAAAACTAGGTTCCATTCACACAAAAGGAACCTGGAGACGCCTAACAGCTTGAACTGCTAGACCTCACCAGCTTCGGGGACTAATGTCGGGGGGATAAACCCCGGTAGGGTCACGAGAGGGGAAACATAGCGCAGCTGGGTTGGCTCCGAGTAAAGAAAGAACCAGGCCTGGTAAGAACAGCCGGGTAAGATAAGCATGAAAGCCGACATACAAACTATGTCGGCCCGCATAGGACAAAGTTCTAACCCTTGCAGGAACCAACGAGTCGAGTCGACTGAGGAAGGGACGAGTCAAGAAGGACATGTGGCACCTTTCCAAGTAAGGTTCAGGAGGGACCATGGTAAAGCATGGTCAAAAGAGAAGGGCGACGCCGGGTGACACAAAAGGAGTCGGGTGACACCCAAAGCATGCGCTGACGTACAAAGTAACAACATGGCGCCAAAAATAACAAGAAGCAGCATACCAGAAGACCGTTAGCTGTCAAGCTTTATGGACCGGGCCTCTAGCACTACTAGAGAAAATGCTATAGGAGACATGCTTATGCGAGGCACATTTAGACCATATGCGCCTCCTATAAAATAGGCGAGGCGCACTCCTTCTCCATGCGCCTCTAGTATAAAAATAGGCGAGGCGCATAAGATAAGAATGCGCCTCCTATAATCCCTGTACGGACGGAATCTAGCAGCCCCATATTATGCGAGACGCATTCTAGTCATATGCGCCTCCTATATATCAGATAGGCGAGGCGCATATGGACAGAATGCGCCTCGCATAATCTGTGTGGGCCCGCGTGTTGGTAGGTGCACGAATATGTGAGGCGCATATGGCTATATGCGCCTCCTATATATCAGATAGGCGAGGCGCATATGGACAGAATGCGCCTCGCATAATCTGTGTGGGCCCGCGTGTTGGTAGGTGCACGAATATGCGAGGCTCATATGGTTATATGCGCCTCCTATATTTGATAATATGCGAGGCGGTGGTAGGTGGCCGCATATGCGAGGCGCATATTGCTATATGCGCCTCCTATAGTTTGAATTATAGGAGGCGCATATTGTGCAATATACGCCTCGCATAACCTGGCACCACTTTTTTCCAGCTTTTTGCACATTGAGCCAACTACCACCCCACTCACTTGTAATCCTTTGAAAATCCTATTAATCATCGAGCCCTCAACTTTACACAATTCATATGTTTTAAAATTCCCTGTATTACACGTTGAGATCTTTTGAACCACAAACATATCCTCATTGTTTTGCGCCCAAAGCGTACAAGGATCAATCAATATCAATTTTTGTATTCAACATCCAAGTTGTTTCTAATAGGAATATAGGATAGCACTAGCAGCCAGTATCATCGGGGGTTGTTTAGGCGAGAGGGACGGAGGGCGTGCTTCCAATAAACTCTTTTCTCCTTCTCTCATGTGCCCAACCCAACAGCACGCGCAAGGAACGCTGCGATGGCGATGGGTGCGGCTGTGCGGGCGGCGGCGGCGGCGGACGGCGTGGTGACTTTCCTGTGGGTGCTCTGCGTCTCCACGCTCGGCGCCTCCATGGCCGCGTCACCACCTACCTCATCCTGCACGAGGGGATCCACTACGCCCTCCTCGTCACCGTCTCCATCCTCACTCTCCTCCTCTTCGCCTTCAACCTCCTCTGCGACGCCCTCGGTGGCGCCAGCTTCAACCCGACCGGCGTCACGGCCTTCTACGCCGCTGGACTCACCAACCCCTCGCTCTTCTCCATCGCGCTCCGCCTACCAGCACAGGTCCGTCCGTCTGTGATTTCGCCTTCTTTAACTGTCAAATCAGATCAATCAGTAAGAGGAGCAGCAACCAATAACCAATCTGTGCTGGTTGGTAGGCCGCCGGCGCCTCCTCGCCCCCCTGCTCGACCTCGTCTGGGCGCCGCGGGTGGCTGCAGCTTCGGCCGGCCCTTCTCCTCCTTGTTCCCCCATCTCGGATGGCCTCCACCGACGCCCTTGCCTCCGATGGCAGCAACTGCATGGGCGGTGGTTTGTGCTGCGGAACAGTGGTTGAGCGGGAGGAGATGCGCATCCTCGCAGAAAGGAAAGAGGCGGACGACCTGCATCCAGCCCTAGCTCCAGGGATACGTCCTCGAGCCCGACCATGACGGCGCTCTGCAAAAGGTTGCGTTTCCCCTGTTTTGCCTTTGTGCACTAAGCTTGCTCATCTTGTCCTGCTCCATTGGATATCTTGGTGATTGCTCTCAATACTTGCTAGCCCTCCTTTTACTGTTTACAATTGAAGATACTAGTAATAAAAATCATGACAATCGCTATGCTCTTTTCTTAGAGGTGATCCTGTCCTATATTAGTTTCCGAACTAGTAAACAATTTGTCCTGATTTGTATAGGATTTTTTTGTTCATCCAATATGATGACTAGCTGTGCATAGTGACTTCAAAATTGAGTGAAAAAATATGTGCAATGTATCATTGGAAGATTAATTTGCTCTAGCCTAGTTGCAAATAGGAAGATTGAGTGGAGAACTAAATATTGATTAATTTTGAAGATCATCGGTAGATCCATGCAATTCCTCTGGTCATGATGTGATGCTTTTTTGGATGTTGAGAACTAAATATTGATTAATTGTGATGCTTTTTTGGTTTTTCGCAAAAGTAGAAGACTTACTGCTGCTCATGATAATTATCGGTGTCTTTTGACTTACAATTGCTCTGTTGTTTCTGCAGAAGCAGAAGACGGTTTGGTACGATCAAGTTGCTGCTCGAGATTTTTTTTGTATACATGCTATCTGATATATTAGATTCATGAAAAAAAACTTGCCCTGATGATGACCTAGCATACAGATTCATGCAAATTGTATTCAAGTTGAGTGCCAACCATGATAAGATATAATCGCTTCACATATTTATGGTTTATGTTTTCCATAGTGGTTGATGTTTCCTATACTCTTAACCCCAGCTGCCTGCAAACAAAAGGAAGGAATCATTCTGCCAACACGATGATGATTCTCAAGGTGGCGATCAATGGACGGCCTTCCATAGGTATAAGACAATGACTTAAATTGCAAGTGAATCACCATTGTGTGTGCTATTTTGGTAGAGGTGCATAGATTTCTTAAGTAGCTTGTAGGGTTCATTCATATCAGCAAATGGTTTCTGCAGTTTTTGGGGGACATCAAGTGCTCAATATCTTTTGATATATCTAATATAAAGTGTGTGTGCATATGCCCCCCATATCTCTGCTGTGATTTTTGTAACTTGAGTGTACATAGAAATAAGTATGAAGTTCTATTTTTAACACTTGGTTCGAAGATAATAGTGATTTCTGTAATTTGCTAATACCAGATGCAATCCTTTTATTTCCACTAGTGATTTTGATGCATAAGTGCTCCTAGTAGAGAAAGCATGTATGCAAGATGGAAACTTGTGTCTATAGGCAGTAGATGTCAATTTATTTTGATTGTTTGCTGCTTGTTATGCATAGGCAGCTTTGAAAGTTGTACATTTTCAGGTTCAAAGAATATATGAGGAGGAGGACCTGAAGGGCACGAAGGGACGTCATCGGTGACATCCACAAGTGCAGCAGGGTGGTGCTCCGCTGGCTGCCGGTCGATTCGAGGTCTTCGTCAAGAGCAGTGTCACTTCTGCCAGTCGTTCTTCTCCGAGACCCTCTCCTACCAGGTTATCACCGCCACCATTCTCTTTTTGGTTCAACACATATTGTTGTGCGTGTTTGGTTGAAGTATGTTGCTGGGTTCATTAATCTCCAAACTGAATGTCTAATTGATGTGTTAATATGTATGCTAGGTTCTACTAGATCTTACTTGTACATTATAATTATATCATTATTTTCCTTTTTCTTTTCCTTCACAGATTATTTGGTTGTGTTTTGCAGGTCGATGATGCGCCCTCGATAGGCCTCTATGTGCAAGCTGGAGCTGCCGTCGTCAAAGTTGTAATGTGATTGTAAACTTGTACTCAGAGGTGTGAACTTGTGGCACAAACACTTGGTGTTGTGTGAAAACTTGGCACTCGTTGATTCTACTTGATGTATGAACTCGTATGTCGCGATTGATGTGTAATGTATTGTATTTATGTTGGTTCTATTATGCTTTGGTCAATTGCAAGTTTCTGGAAAATTATGTGTTGTTTATATTATATTCTGGACTGTATTGTATATTTGAATATCTGTATACTGTTATTTATAGTGATCTGTAAAACTTGAATTTCAAAAATATTATAGGAGGCGCATATAGGACACTATTGGAGGCGCATATACTATAAATATACGAGGCGCATTATAAAACTTATGCGAGGCGCATATGATATGCGCCTCCTATACTTCACATATGCGAGGCGCATATCGATATGCGGCTCGCATATGTGAAGTATAGGAGGCGCATATCATATGCGCCTCGCATAAAAAATACCCGAGGCTTGAAGCTAGAGGCGCATATGTTATGCGCCTCGCATAAGCTTTTAGGTGCGCCTCGCATAGGCTTTTCTCTAGTAGTGTAGGCTTAGGGCAAGCCCATGACCCGACCCACATTGTAGGGACCAAGATCCAAACAGTAAACCCTAGAACCCAAAAGGGTATTAGCTAGCTAGCACTTCCTATATAAGGGAGGGCATAGCGGTAGTAGAGGGAGGTTGGACCAAGTAGGGAACTAGTGTTGTGAACTCTAGCCTAAACAAATCAAGGAGCACTTGTAATCTTTGGGGAATCAATCGAATTGCCAAGTCTGGAGAGTTCTTCTTGTTCTTCGTGCATGGCTCGATCATGCACTCCCTCCCCGGTGACCACAGGCACCCATTCGGCCCCCAACTTAAGCCTACCCATGGCATCTGCCGTGCCACCACCATGACATTGCTTGCAACTTAATACTGGAGGGGGTTAGGATGATAACCTAAAGGTGGACTTCTAGTCATAGATGCAGTTGGATGGCGGTGTATGTATATTGTTGTATTGCCCAATCGAATCTCATAGGATCTTTTTGTCTGGTATTGCATTGTTATGCCTTGCTCAGTTCTTGTCAATTTCCTCGCTGTAATTTGTTCACCCTTCATGCCATGTTGTTTATCTAAGGAGAGCACCTCTAGTGAACTATGGACCCCGGTCCAATCCTTACCATTGATACATCTTCCACTGTTACTTGTTTACTTGCTGCAAACCATTACCTTCCACACCATACGTTTAATCCTTTGTCACAGCAAACCGGTGAGCTTGACAACCTCACTGATTAGTTGGGGCAAAGTCTTGAGTTTGTGTTGTGCAGGTCTCCGCGTTGCCTGCAACACCTGTGTGATGTTTCCTTCCTCCTACTGGTTCGATAACCACGTTTTCTTACTAAGGGAAAGCTTGCTGCTGTGCTGCTTCACACCTTGCTCTTGGGGTTCCCAACAGGCTCCACATCAAGGAGTCATCAACTGGCTTCAACTAGACAACAGCGATGTGAGACGCGAAAGACATCATACAGAGATGCAACACCTACCAAAGTTATGTAAACAATCCACAAACGACAGTCTCAGAGCTGTGGCCCATACCATTGGCCTGACCCTTCGCTCAGTGGGGACTCGACATGATCGGCAAACTGTCAAAGTACTCGCCAGGAGGGCACGTCTTCCTCCTGGTGGCAGTCGACAAATTATCCAAGTGGATCGAGGCCATGCCCATCACTAACGAGTCTGGATCTGCTGCCGTCAAGTTCTTCGAGTCCAATGTCTACAGGTTCGCAGTACCCCACAGCATCATCACCGAAAATGGCTCGAACTTCACCTCAAAGGAGTTCCGAGGCTTCTGCGAAAACCTCGGGATCAACATCACATAATCCTCCGTGTCGCATCTGCAGACCAACATGCATGTCGAAAAGGCCAACGGTCTCATCGGAAACAGCATCAAAAAGCGGTTGCTATGCCCACTCGAAAGGCTTGCGAGAGCCTGGGCAGACGAGCTACCCTCCGGTCTCTGGAGCTTGCGCACAACGCCAAACAGCTCAACTGGCTACACGCCCTTCTTCATGGTGCATGTAGCCGAAGCCATGTTGCCTACTGACGTACGCTACAAGGCCCCACGGGTCGTCGCCTACAGGGAGGCAAAATCATCAGCCACACTCAAAGACGCCATCGACACACTGGACGAAGCTCGCGACATCGCCGCGGCCCGTTCGGCGATGTATCAGCAAAGTCTCCGAAACTACCATAGCCATCGGCTATGCCCAAGGTCCTTCGTCGAAGGAGACCTCATTCTGCGACTCAAGCAGGAAGGGCACCTGAAGCTCGAATCACCCTGGGAAGGACCCTACATAGTCACTGAAGTAATCTTGGGTGGCACTTACCGCCTAAAGGAGGTCGAGTGAGGATTTGAATACTCCAACCCCTGGAACTTTGCAAAACTACGACGCTTCGACCCTTAGTTGTCTTTTACTTTCAATAAGGATATTCATCCAGGCTACTCAACCAAACACTGTACCTCTTGCATTATGATGAATAAAGCTAAGTTCCTTGGCTCAAAATTTTGCCTCTTGCATATATTTACATTAGTAAAAATGCTCGGGGGCTGCGCCTCACCTAACGAATTTGTCGACTAACAAAAATGCATATAACCTGAGTAGCTAACCACGTCAGGCTAACGAAAAGGACATGCACACTCTATAGTCAAACAATGCACTGTGTGCTAATACATACAACTTTATTCGAGCATTAAAAGCCCACTCGACAATATATAGACTTTACATTGTTTCATTTTCTACTTACAGGACTCAACCATGATTGAGTAGGACATTCGTCCGCTCCTCGAAAACATCTACAATTTCTTCAGCATGTTGCACCACTTCTGCGTAGTGAGGATGCATATCCCATGCCATACCATCCGGAGGAGGAGGTGGCCCAGCTGCTATCTCCGCAAGGTTCGCATCACGACGATGCCGCCAAACAAGTGCCAGCCACCAGCTGATGACGCACCAGCTCCTTCACGTGGCTCATATCGCGAAATTTACCTAGCAAGCCTAAAAAGCTGGCGGGAGCTGAATCTAGAGGGAACTTCGTGGCCCAAATCGCCGCAAGTGACGACCTTGCACTCTTCAGCACCCGAAGCACTGGAGTTGCTCGCCAACCTGCCGAAAGTCCTCAAGGAGAAATTCTTCCCTAGCAATGGCCTGTTCGGCCTTGGATTTCCAAACATCCGCATGACCACGTATCATGAGAATGTCCTTCTCTAGGCTTCGGATGCGATCGTGCAAAAACGGCAATTGCGACGCCTCACTTGGCAGAGGACAAGCACCAAGCAAAGGAGGAGGCGTGACCACCGGTTCAGCACTCGAAGGATCCTAAGGGTGTACAAGTAACAGAGCATAAAAATCAATGGATTGGATAGCAGTCAAAAGGGGCAATTATATTTACATAAATTAACCACTACATGGTAGAGTAAACTTGTCTAGCACGAAGCATTACAGGCGCAGGGGGAAACCAAAATCAAAATACTGCTACAACTACAAGGAAGAAGACCTAGGCAGCATCATCCGAAGCAGCTTTGGACTCAGAATATCTAGCCTTGGCCGCCCGCTGCTGCTCCTGGGAATATTTGGCCAGGAGATCAATCAGCTTTGGACCAATGTGCTTGCAGCGGGAGGCGAAGGAAGCAAACGCTACCATGGTTCCATCCGCTGCCGTCGGCATCCTGGATGTGATCTGCTGAAGATCCAGCTGTGCTCTAGAGGCCACCGCCATCGCCAGCCCCATAGCAGAACCCACCCCTTTCTGCGCCCGCTTGTATTTTGTAGGAGCATCACCCACCAAAGCTTCTTCGAGGGAGTCGACATCGTCGAGGGTGACGCCCTTAGGATTGATCTCCTTGTATAAGCGAGAGAGGACCACCTTGGCCTTGCCCAGCGATTCCACAACAGAGCTATAGCGATCTTCGATCACCGCAATAGCATCTACCAGGGGATCCCCATGCTCCAAGATGATGCGATCAAACGCAACACCAGTAGCATCTGCAAGAAACGGCAACATTTTCGGATGATACAAAAGGAATCACACATGAAGAAGAAAAAACTTGAAAAGAGGAACATGGTGTCTTATCGGATATAGCTTTGGCAGCAGCCATAAGCTTTTCTGCCATGGAATTCTCTCGCGATGTTGTGGTAGCCGCAAGCTACTTCTCACAGTCTTGGGGCTCTTTTTGCTAGCATTGGAGGGCCTCCGCAACATCTTTTGCGTAGATCTCTGCCTGGCCGAGACTCTTTTCGAGTACATTCAGCTTGCGGAGAGCTTCATTATTCTCATTTTCAATATTCAACAAGGAAAATTCAAAAAACACAATACTCAACAGAAGGGATCTATTAACCTTGGAGCTGCTTAAGGTCGCCCTCCAAAGCCAGGTGCTTCTGGCCTAGGCGATTGATGTCGTGGATTAAGGGCTGCAAAGAAAAACAGCACACCAGATGAATAAAGGACTCCGGGGCTCGCCCACAGGAGGAAATAAACTACTTACATGGTCACCCGAAGACTCCGAAGGTTTTATTTGCGTCTTCCGAGCAACAACTGTGATCCCTTGGACTTATGGATCTTGAGTTGTCATCTTCAGAGTCGGCCACCATCTTCGGGAACATCGAAACAACTTTCGACTCCCCATGCATCTCTTCGAGTTCCTCCTCGAAGGATTCTTACGAGGAGTTCCAGATACCGGATTCGACGAACAAAGTCAGCACATATATAATACTTAGCATACCAAAAAACAACAAGAGGGGATCAAAAACTCACGAGGGAATGTCGGATAAGTTGAAGACTGGCTCCTCCTTCTTCTTGTTCTCCTTCTTCTTCTTCTTGGCCGGTGGCTGAGGAGCCATGGCTCGAACGAGAATGGCAGGAATGGGGGACTCTATACTCCCATCCCACCATGATGCTCAAGGAAGGCAGGACCCCTCGGAGTTGGTGGCGTCGCCCCATCCAAATTCTCGCTCCGGGACCTCTTTCGAGATTGCCCTTCACTTGGCTCGGGGGCTTCAGTGGTAGGCGAATAAGCAGAGGGGAGCTCAGAATCATACTCCGCCTCCCCACCATCTGGTGCAGCCTCAAACTATTCAGGCAGAGGCGGCATCATGCCTTGTGCTTCAAACTTGAAGTTCTGCGAGTCAACAACAAAAGAAAAGTTCAATCAAACAAAAATTGCAAGCAATGAACACACGAAAAGAATTACATGAAACCACAGGTTTCACGTGAGGGACTTCCTTCTTCGCTTGAAAGGGGAATGTCAGAGACTTCCCAGGCAGATCCTCATCAGACTTGTGCTTCAGCAGATGTTGAAGCACCCTATCAAGGTCAGTCGACGACAAACTCTCGTCGGGTCGTTGGGGCCAGAGTACAAAAACATCGGATGCGCCCTCGCTTGGAGCGCTGCACCCGACGCTTGAGGAAGGTCCAAATAATATCAACACCATTAACCTCCTCGCCTAGAATTAGCTGGTTCTCCTCCACCCACTGATACAACTTCTCCACCTCTTCGGATTCACCCTCCATGATGTCGTTTGACGATGAACGCTTTTAGGTGATCTTCTGGGTGGAGTCGAAGGGGGCAAGCCGTAATGTTGGCCGTCAAACTTGACGTCGCGGATGTAGAGCCATTTGTTCCACCACTGCTGGACGGACTCGCAGAGATAGAAGGAGATGAACTGGACAGTGGGGCGGATGGAAATCCCGCACCCACCAAGTGGAGAGACACCATCGGTGCCAAATTACTTATTCACGGAGTAAAGTCCCCTGAAGAGGCTGAAGTGAGGATCGAAACCGAGCCAACACTCGCAAAGCATGATGAAACACATGATGTGGAGAAGAGTGTAGAGAAAACAAAGCCCACAAAGAAATTCATGGGCAGGCAAAGAAAGGCCGCGAACAACGAAAGCATAGAACATGAGTCGAAACCCTTCGGGTGGGTGCGGTATTTCCTCCTGATCTGGAAGGATAGCGCCGCCCTTGTTCTTGGAGATCAGAGCGGCCTCACACAGCTTGTGCAAATCCACATCCCTCATATGGGTGCACCGCCACCCACCATCGGTGGTGCGGATGGGAGCGACGACCTTCTTGGCGGCGCTAGCGGTGCTCGACCCCACTGCAGCGAAGGAACTCTTCTTTGACTTGCCCATATTGGCAGCGCAGCGAGCATGACGGTGAGAATGGAGGAAAGAAGAAGGGAAAACGTGAATAATGGCCAGCGCGCAGCACGAGCTCTAGAAATGTCAGCAACAAGAAGATGATGGCAAATGACGAAGGAGAAGATTACTCTGTTTTCACCATGGTATAAAAGGACGAGGAAGATGAAGAGGAGCCGTTGACATAGAAGCCCTAACGCGTTCCCTACATCTCACCGTACACGTGTCAACAGCCGCCCGAACTGTCGTGAACACGCCGCCCACTACGTACGGGAATCGAGGAGGCCCTGAAATTTTCGCCAAAGTTACACGTGACTAGTCAAATCCACGACAGAAGGTGGGACCCACGTTCGCCCCGTCGCATCGTCTCTGCTGCCACAAACGGTTGAGCTCACCAGGCGTCAGCAATGACGTCATCAAAGTAAAAGCCACCAACGGTTGGAAACTTTCGACTAAACAAAAGTACTTACTCGAGTCTACGACACAACCATCTACTCGGGGGCTACTACTATCAGGAGAGGTGGCCGCGCACGTGAGAAATCAAAATAGTGAAAATGCCTCGAAGAAATCTTCGAGTCCTATGTCAAGTTTGCGACTCCACTACGGGCTCAGGGGATAATCCCATAGGGAGCGTTGGTCGCGCATTCGAAAAAACATTAACGTGGATGACGTTCGCAAAATTAAAAGTCTCCGCTCGAGTCTATGACTCGAACAGACACTCGTGGGCTACTCCCACAGGGAGCGCTGATCGCGCACCCTATGAAATATTCGAATGAGATCCTTCGGATCATGTATGACAAAAATCTTTTTGGCAACTTTGCCCAAATTAACACTAAGTGAGGAAAGTCTCCTTGGTCACGCGAAACACCTCCACGGTGATAAATTTTCGGATGTTGCATCTACGATGCAAAGATAATCCCTACAGATATCATCTGATGGAATGGTAACACACCATACTGCGCTCTGCCAGTAACATTGTAACATCCCAAAAATATTAAACAAGGTTATCAATTCCAATCACCCAAAATTAGGGTAAACAAAACTTTTGTTAATAAAATCCATATGAATGCATGTGTGTATGTGATGAATTCATGAATGCTTGAATGGACTTGTGTGATTGTTATGAATGGCAAGGAATTATTTAAAGATGAACACAACATCATCTAAATCATTTCCAAGCATAACCAAATTAAGAGAAATTCAAAAACAAACTAAATAAGCAAATGGTCATTTTTGCCAATCTTGCTCACTGGACCACTTTGAGTGTTTCTAGTCCAAGATTCCAAACAGAAAAAAGTCCATTTCTTTTCACCCCTTGCTATACCAAGTGAAATTGAACCCAAGACCACCTTGCAGACCCACAGAAACATTTAGCAACCTTACTCAAATGACAATCGAAAATTGAATCTAGTTCATATGGGAAGATCACCATTTATCAAAACCCAACCAAACCAGTGCACCTTGACAAATCGAATCAACCAAAGAATCACTAGTATGTGACCAGTACACCCACCAAGTTTCATCCAAAAAATTCAAATTTGAATTTCTTGTGGCCATTTCATCAGACACTTGGAGACATAAAATCAAATTAGCCAAACTTCACTATTTTGAGCAGTAATTTGGCTTATCATTGTTCACCATTGATCACACTTGTCTCCCCAGTGCCAAGCAGTTCCTTGAACACCCCTAGCCCCTACCCAGTGCACCATGCCATGCCAACCTGAGAGAACCCTTGCCAGCCGACCATGCTAGCTAGCCAGAGCAAACGCTGAGCCTAGCCACCATGTCTAGCAAGCATGCCACCGTCCACCGCCACCCTCTGTCCAGCCCTCGAGCATTGTTAGCCACTTGACCACCTAGAACGCACGCACCCATTTCTCTGCGACCATGTCCAGAGTGCGCCAGAGCACCACCCTCAACACACTCGCACAGACCGCTCCCCGCCTTCGCCGCCCGCGTACGTGATCACCACCGCCCCAGGAACCTCGCAGATAACCCAGTTCGCCGCTGCACGACCCATAGCCGCTGTGCACCATTAAAACTGCCATCTGTGGTGCCTAGAGTGTCGACGTGTTTCGACCGAACCACACCGCCCAACGCCACGCCATCAAGCCATTGAGCTTGGCCAGGAGACAGTGCACCGTCGCATACCTTTGGCCACTCTGTTAGCTCACTGTGAAGCCAACCCCGACGAGCTCAGCCCACACCCTTCGGTTCCCTCATCGCACTGTAAATAGAGGCCTTCCCCGTTTGATTTCTTCACACCATTCCACACCCCACCTCTCACTGATCATACCCACTTCTTCCCGGAGCAAGGTGAGCAACAGGTTGCCGGAATTTCACCGGAGCTTGCCGCTGCTAGAGGAGAAGGGCGCCGTTGATTGGATCCACCCCAGGAGGATCTGCCAGTACCAGGAGAACTGTCGTCGTTGACTTCGTCGTTCGCCCCCATCACCGACCATCGCCTGATACCCGGTGAGCTACCCCAGACCCCCACTGGCCGCGCTAGGGTTCGTTCTCTTCGCGTTCTGTTCAGAAATGGACGATGACCCTCAGTCGTTGATCTTACATCTAATCCTACAGCTGTAGTTAGCCCATACCCCTTCGCACCCCTATATCACTGATGCATGGGGTGAACCACTTAACCAGCCCGTGCACGCTGTGCGCATTGGGCCAGCCTAGTTAGCACTCCCATGCGACCCAGTAGTTTAAATTTATATTTTTCATTTTTGTATCAAACCTAGTTCTGTCTATTGATTCAAAATTCAATCCTCACTCAACAAAATAGCATGAAACCAATTTTGATAGTAAGGTATTGAAATTCTTAATCCAAAGCCCGTTGGATTCAAACCATTTGGAATTATAGATCATCTATAGTAAAAATAACAAGGCAGCAACTTTTCTTCATTCAAACATTTTTCAAAATTCAACCATAAATGCTTTTGAGTTGATTCCAACTCTAAAAAATCACACTTGATAAGACCTTTCAGAATATATAAAAATATCTAGGTTTACTTGTAGAAATAATGGACAAGTAATAAAAGAATTCCCCATAGGAATTTCTAGTCACTTTAATTAATTAAAATAAAAAGGTTAAACCTTATTAAATTGTGACACCACTTTAAATCACATTCCCAAGTACTGAAATATGTGGTGATGACATGTTTCAACATGATCCCATGTTTTAGGTGGAGAATATTAAATCTTAAGTAGTTTTTCAATGAGTAGACATTACTTTTGTAAAAGAAAATAAATGAAACTAGATCCTTAATCCTTGTGATGATGCTAGATCATCTAGTGAAAATCTTGGTGTGATAAATAGAAGTATTTAAGTATTGTTTGGTGATTGTGTACCTCATATTTATTTATAGACACTAGTACCGACCAAGGATACGAAGAGGAAGGAGATTACTACGAGGAAGAAGCAGAGGAGAACTCCAACCACTTCTCTACACAAGGTAAGCTTCACAAAACAAGTTAACTTTGCAAGCTAACACTTGCATGATCACTATGCAAATTAGATACATTAGGCATATGTGATTATACCCCCTTTGATTACACCAAATCTCAGTTTTACTTGCAATCTTGATTATTTTTATTTCTTTATCAAAGCTCTTTATTACTTTTACTTAGTGACTTGTAAGTTTTGGAAAGATATTATAGGTAGCATAAAGAGCATAAAACTTGGCCTAAGTTAGATCGATCTTGATGTCATCCTGAGGCATGCGATTGAACTTAGAAAATTCACCCTTGTTTACCACCCCTCATTAGTGTTTTCGCCCAACTTTAGTGGCTAGTGCTAAGCTTAAAAGTTGATCACTTTAGATGGGAATACTTGGTGAAAATGATTATGAAAACCTTAGAATGAGGAGTCATTCTAATGAAATGTTTTGACATGTGTTCTTGAAGACCAGATGATTTTGATGATGCAAATGTTGGGGCATGAGCCTTAGCCCTTTATAAAACTGATGGTTGTCTGGATGCGATACCATTCCAACTTTACCATATGTTGGGGATATGCTATATGGGTATCCTCATAGCATGTCTCTTATCCGACTAACCCGGGTGGCCCATAGTCGGTAGCATGGCCTATGGCCTGTTGGGCGGCCCAGTTAGGTGGGTCCAGAAGGGAGGCCCATGCCGGATAAAGGAAGGCTACGGTAGAGTCACCAGCGTACCCAGAGCCTTGGAGTGCAAGATACACAAGACTAGTAATAGACGGTGTAGAACTCTGTAACCTGTCCGGCTAGGACTTTTCCCTATAACCCTAGGACCTGACGACTATATAAGCCGGGCCTATGGGAGCCTTTAGGGCACAACTTCAGACGATAACTTAGACTTTCTAGTCACATCGCACAGCGAACCTAATCTCTATAAATCGGGGTATTGCCATTATAGTGATTTATAGCAGGAGTAGGATTCCGCCACCATTCCGTCAACCGTCCGCCTTACCCCACGTCTCTAAACACGCACTGTGAGGACCCCTCCATGGCGTACTCATCGGCAATACCACGACACCGTACAACCACAATACCCAAAATTGGGTAGGGCTTGACTGGAAGTTTATATACTTTAGTATGGGTTCCCTTGCAGCTGAGGTTTGAGATGAGGCTACCTCGTGAAGATTGACCACCTATGCAGTACCCAAGATGACAGTTGGTCATGGTTGGGAAGCCAAACTCACAGGAGAGGTGCCTATACTAGGGCGTGTGATTGAAAGGTTAGGATTGATTATCCGCATACTGAGTATGGTGAATTAAGGACTGTTCCTGATGGATCTATCGAATATTGTGGTGAAAGGTACCACCTCTACAGAGTGTCAAACTATTCAAATACCCGCGTCCACGATTATGGCCAGTTGGAGTGGCCATACTGTTATGTCGTCAGATGTTTTCAAAATGACTTGTGAAATGAATCATGACTTTGACTTGACCACAACAGGGTTGTGAAGGTGAAAGCTAATTTCCCACTTAGGGTTATAAAACCTTAAACTAGTTTTCTTTGCTTCTAAACTCAGTTAGAGATAAATCTGGCTTTTTGCAAAACAACCTAGAGCTTAGAATTCTGACTTGAAACCACCTTACTTGTTAGTGATAGATTGCGAGTACTTAAAGAGTACTCATGGCTTTGTCCCTGACTATTCCCGTGGCCAGACTATGAAGAGAACTATCAGGAGGATGGACCATAGGAAGGTTACGAAAAATAGGATCATCTCCCATCGTCAGCATTGCCTGTGACCATGAAGATGGAGCCTCGCCCATGCTACCGTTATCATATTATTCCGCTGCTTTGATTGTACTAAGACTGGATCATGAGATCCTTTATTTGTCGTAAGAACTTATTATGGTTTGTAATGGATGATGTACTGTGATATCCAATCTGTTATGTCTCGCAAAAATGGTAATCTTGGGATTGCGATGTATGGCATAACAGGCATCTGGGATTAAAAATCCGGGTGTTGACAAGTTGGTATCAGAGCCATCCTGACCATGGGAGACCCTAGTTAGAATGGACGCCTGAATCAAAAACTTAGTTTCAAAACAAAAGAAGTGAGTATTTATGAAAACTTATTCTCATTCTTATCACTTAGATTCTTTCATGAAAATTCATGTTCCTCAAAAATTCTTGCAAACTTACATAAAATTTGACACACTTGATCACTCTAGTAACTTACTCATCCTACATTCTTATAGATGGACGTGAAGTATAGCATGTTCTATCAGTTGGGAAATGGAGGAGATCTCATCTTTGAGCATGACTTGGACCAGCTCTCAGAACTTCTGGAACGCCCGCACCCCGAGTTCTTCAGAGCTCAGCTCAACAATCACGAAGGAGGAGAATTGCAATGGCTGATTGTTGCAAGTCTCAGAGGAAAGATGGAAGCCCCCACCTCAGAGGGAGTCCAGTTCACCTTAAGAGATAACAACTGGCTGGATGGAATTGCCAGGGCCATACAGGAAGCTCTTTCCCGTCTGTGTGGGCAAAGCATTAATCAAATCAAGGGCACCCGCTTCGAGTTCTATCCAAGGCGTGATGTTATGGGACAGCCACTGGAGGCACCATATCACCCTGAGCTGAAGCATCAAGTGGACCATCTCAGCTTCATGATGTATGATCGGCAGAAGGAGTTGGACAATGCCCGTTCCTACGCAAACCACAACTACGCGATCTTAGTCAAGAAGGACCAGACCATCGCCATGCTGGTGAAGGATCGCCGGTCTCATCACCGTCATCTTGACAAGAATGATCACATTATTGCTCGCCTTCGTCACAAGGTGACATACTTGGAGGAAACCATCCACGAGAGGGACATGCATCTTGAGGAGAGGGAGAATGCATGGGAAGACATCCGTGGAGATCCCTATTCTTACCTTAGTGAGGATGATGACTTCCTGGAGGATCAAGCCATGGACTTCTTCACTAATGAGGATGACTTTGCCTTCATTCATGATGATGATGATGATGAAGACACTGATTCCGAGGAGTAGTAGCACTTGAGCACTAGTGTTAGTGAAGTTGTATCTGGTCCCACCGTTATCGTAGTTTCACAGAATGGTTCTTAGAACCATATGTTTCCTTGTTGTGGTGTGTGTTTGTATTGTGTGCTATGAATGGATGAAAAGCAAGTTGGTAGTGGCAAAACCCGAGTCAAACTTTAAAAACTTTTCAAAAACAAAACCCATGAACCTTAGAAATTTCCCTCTTTTCTCATGATCTATCTCAATCTTTAGATGCCTCGCGGAGGAAGCAGTTCATCCCTAGACCCAATGTTGCAAATCTTGCAAATGTTGGTTTCGGACCGCGAAGCTGAAAGAGCCGAATGTCAAGCCAACTTAGCCACCCTTCAACACGTAGCTCAGATGACCAACCACAACCAAGGCCATGGAAACCAGGAAAACCATGGATCAAAGCTCAAGAACTTTCAGAACACCAATCCACCTATATTTAGTATGTCTGAAAAGCCCTTAGATGCAGATGATTGGTTGCAAACCATGGAGAACAACTTAGAAGTTGCAGGAGTGGAAGCCAACGAGAAGGTACTGTTTTCCACCCACTATCTAGCAGGAGATGCAAGAGCTTGGCGGAATAGCGTTCGCACCACGAATGGCGGACTTATGATGGCTTGGGATGAATTCAAACTCAAGTTCAGCTGAACCCATGTTCCACGAGGTTTGATTCTGCAAATGAGAGATGAATTCAAGGAGCTGAAACAGGGAAGAATGACTATGGTAGAGTACCATGACAGATTCCTATTTCTGTCTAGCTATGCCCCCGATGAGATTAGCACTAAAGGCAAGAATAAAGAGAGATTCTTTAATGGTCTGCACAATGAGATGCAGACAGTGTTAGTCAATATCCCGTTTGCGGACATTGAAGCCTTAGTGGATTCTGCCATTTAGATGGAAGGCAAGATCGACCAAGCCAATGAGAATCACAAGCGTAGAATGATGAATCAACCAGGAACCCACCATACCCCAAAGTATCGCCCCAACCCGTCTACAAGATTTTCCCCAAGAAACAATAGACCCACGATGAACCGTCCGACCTATCCCAACCGTGGAGGAGGAAACCCAGGGCCCAGAGGAAACCACAACAACCCCGGTAACACCAGCAATTTCAAACGTTCACCGCCCAAGTTCAACAACAACAATATTGGCACCAACACCAATACTGCCCCAAGGACTGGAAGCAATGTTGTGCCTGTTGCAGGAAAGGACAAGTCTCAGGTGACTTGTTATGAATGCGTAACCAAGGGTCACTACTCCAATGAGTGCCCCAAGAAGATTGCCGCAGCCCCCAATGTGAATGCCCCAGATCAGTAGCAGCGTCGTGTTTAGCCTGGAAGAAGATTTGCCCCAGGAAATTCGCTCAACCGCAACGGCCGTCTGTTTCTCATGAATGTTGAAGAAGCCCAAGAAGCGCCAGATGTCGTGCTGGGTATGTTTTCGGTTAACTCGGTAATTGCAAGAGTGTTGTTTGATTCTGGAGCATCGCACTCATTTGTTACAAACGAATTTGCATGCACTAGTAAGATTCAACCAACCAAATTGAAGCATGTTATGATAGTTCAAATACCTGGTTCAACCACCAAAGCTAGACAAATTTGCAAGGCCATACCTATCCGAATCCATGGCATAGATTTTTATGATAATCTAATAGTACTTGGAACTAAAGGTTTGGAAGTAGTACTAGGAATGGATTGGATGTCGAAACATAAAGGATTAATCGACTGTGCCAAGAAAGCCATAACCATGACCAGTACCACTGGAATATAAGTAGAGCATGTATCTGAAACCTTGCCCCATCAATTCAAGTGCAAAAAGAGTCTAGGCCAACCAACCATTGACCAAGTCAGAGTAGTCTGTGAATACCCTGACGTATTTCCAGATGATTTGCCCGGTATGCCCCCAGATCAGGATATCAAGTTTATCATTGAACTAAGCCCTCGAACTGGACCCATAGCCCAGAGACCATATAGTATGAAACCATCTGAATTAGTGGAGCTAAAGAAGAAACTGGATGCTATGCTGGAGATAGGATTGATTCAACCAAGTGCGTCGCCATGGAGATCACCTGTCTTGTTTGTGGACAAGAAAGATGGAGGTAATCATTTGTGTACGGATTGTCGGAAGCTGAATGATGTCACCATCAAAAACAAGTACCCACTGCCGAAGATAGAAGATCTGTTTGACCAGTTGACCGGTGCCAAAGTGTTTTCTAAGATTGATCTTAGAACTGGTTATCGTTAACTCAAGGTTCGAGCAGAGGATATTCCAAAAACTGCCTTTACCGCCAGATATGGATTGTATGAGTACACTGTCATGTCTTTTGGATTAACCAATGCCCCCGCTTATTTCATGACCCTCATGAATAAGATTTTTATGGACTTCCTGGATAAGTTTGTCGTTGTTTTCATTGATGACAATCTGATCTATTCCAAATCAGAAGAAGAACATGAGATACACCCAAGACCATCCTTGGAACCCTTAGGGAGCATCGGTTGTATGCCAAGTTTAGCAAATGTGAATTCTGGTTACAGGAAATAGGATTCCTCAGACATATTTTGTCAGCCGGTGGAATTGCCGTTAACCCTGCCAAGGTTAAGGATGTTGAAGAATGGCAAGCCTCAACCACTCAAACCCAAGTTCTTGCATTTCTCGGACTAGCAGGTTATTAACGCAAGTTTGTAGAAGGATTCTCGAGTATCGCAAGACCCATGACCCAATTGTTGAAGAAAGATAAGAAGTTTGAATGGACGGACAAATGTGAAGCATGTTTTCAAGAGCTTAAGAAGAGATTGATCTCAGCCCCAATCTTGATCATGCCGGATATCACAAAGCCTTTTGATGTGTATTGTGACGCATCCAAGATCGGTCTCACATGTGTGCTTATGTAAGAAGGCAAAGTCACATCATATCTATCCCGACAACTGAAACAACATGAGAAAAATTATCCTACCCATGATCTTGGACTAGTAGCCGTGGTTTTAGCCTTGAAGACATGGCGGCATTACCTTATGGGTAACCGTTGTGAGATTTATTCAGATCATAAGAGCCTGAAGTATATTTTCACTCAGAAGGAGCTGAATATGAGGCATAGGAGATGGATAGAGCTAATCAAGGACTATGATATGGACATTCACTATCACCCCGGCAAGGAGAATGTGGTAGAAGATGCCCTTAGCAGATTGCCGTGTCGCTTGAACTCTATGATTCTGAAGGAGCAACCAAGTTTGCACAAGGAGTTGGAAGATTTCCGGATGGAATTAGTAAGTGAAGGATTTTTGGCCAGCATAGAACTTCAATCTACTTTAATCAGTCAGATCAAGGAGGCACAGAAAGGAAATGCTAGTATCGACGAAATCAAACGTCGCATTGTTACAGGCAAAGTACCCGAATTCACCGAAGATGAAGAAGGAGTTTTGTGGTACAAAGGACGTATATGTGTGCCAGCAGATTTAGAATTGAAGCAAGCTATTTTGAAAGAATCCCGTGATACTCTTTATTCTATCCACCCCGGAGGAACGAAGATGTATCAGGATTTGAAGGAGCAATTTTGGTGGCATAAGATGAAGAGAGAAATCGGAAGCTACATGGCCAAGTGTGATATTTGTCATAGAGTCAAGGCGGGACATCAGAGACCCGCAGGACTGTTGCAACCATTGCAGATTCCGGAATGGAAATGGGATTCAGTTGGAATGGATTTTATCACCGGTTTGCCTACATCTAGTAGGGGAAATGACTCTATTTGGGTCATAGTAGATAGATTGTCTAAAGTCGCCCATTTCTTGCCCGTCAAAACCACCTATCAGAGTTTGAAGCTAGCAGAATTGTACATTGCTAGAATCGTCAGCTTGCATGGAGTCCCCAAGAACATTGTATCGGATCGAGGAACTCAGTTTACCTTGAGATTTTGGAAGAAAGTCCAAGAAGGATTGGGAACCCGACTAGATTTCAGCACAGCTTATCACCCTCAGACCGATGGACAAACGGAGCGAGTAAATCAAATACTCGAAGACATGTTGAGAGCTTGCGTGCTAGAATATGGATCTAAATGGGAAGATTGTCTACCGTTCGCAGAATTTTCATACAACAATAGTTATCAAGCCAGTTTGCAAATGGCCCCATTTGAATTCATGTATGGAAGGAAGTGTCGTACCCCTTTGAATTGGTCGGAAGTAGGAGAGAGTCAGATTTTTGGACCCGACATCCTACGAGAAGCCGAAGAGAAAGTTAACAAGATCCGTGAGCACCTCAAGACCGCCCAATCCAGATAGAAGAGTTATGCCGACAAGAGATGTCGATACCTAGCCTTCAATATCAGAGATTTTTTGTACCTCAAAGTGTCACCTTTGAAAGGAATGCGACGTTTCCAGCTCAAAGGAAAGTAGCCCCAGATATATCAGACCTTTCAAGATTTTGAATCATTGAGGAGAAGTATCATATCAACTGGAACTTCTAGAGGAGATGTCAGTCGGACATAATGTGTTCCATATATCGTTACTTCGCAAATTCCTAGAAGTCCCGGAGAAGACCGAAGTTTTCAAGAACATTGATCACCGAACCATAGAGATCAACGATGACCTGACATATCCCGAATTACCCATCTGTATTTTGGAGGGAGCTTTCAGAACCAATAGGACCAGGAGCATCAAGTTTCTCAATATCCAGTGAAGTAACCACACTGAAGAAGAAGCTACCTGGGAGCGAGAAGACTACATTAGGACGGAGTTTCCCGATCTCTTTAAATCCTAGTTTTCTATTTTTCTCAAATCTCGGGACGAGATTTTTTTAAGGAGGGAAGGTTCGTAACATCCCAAAAATATTAAACAAGGTTATCAATTCCAATCACCCAAAATTAGGGTTAATAAAAACTTTTGTTAATAAAATCCATATGAATGCATGTGTATATGTGATGAATGCATGAATTCTTGAACGGACTTGTGTGATTGTTATGAATGGTATAAATATGAACACAACATCATCTAAATCATTTCCAAGAAGAACCAAATTAAGAGAAATTCAAAAACAAACAAAATAAGCAAATGGTCATTTTTGCCAATCTTGCTCACTAGACCACTTTGAGTGTTTCTAGTCCAAGATTTCAAACAGAAACAATTCCATTTATTTTCACCCCTTACTAGACCAAGTGAAAGTGAACCCAAGCCCACCTTGCAAACCCACAAAAACATTTAGCAACCTTATTCAAATGACAATTCAAAATTAAATCTAGTTCATATGGGAAGAACACCATTTCTCAAAACCCAACCAAACCAGTGCACCTTGACAAATCCAATCAACCAAAGACTACCTAGTATGTGACCAGTACACCCACTAAGTTTCATCCAAAAATTGAAATTTGAATTTCTTGCGGCCATTTCAAATCAAACACTTGGAGACAGAAAATAAAATTGGCCAAATTTCACTGTTTTGAGCAGTAATTTGGCTAAGCATTGTTCACCATTGATCACACTTGTCTCCCCTAGTGCCAACCAGTGCCTTGAACACCCCTACCCCCTACCCAGTGCACCATGCAATGCCAACCCGAGAGAACCCTTGACAGCCGACCATGGCTAGCTAGCCAGAGCAAATGCCGAGCCTAGCCACCATGTCTAGCAAGAACGCCACCGTCCACCGCCACCCTCTATCCATCCCTCTAGCCCTGCTAGCCACTGGACCACCCAGAATGCACGCCCCCATTTCTCTGCAACCATGTCCAGAGCGCGCCAGAGCACCACACTCGACACGCTCGCACAGACCGCGCCCCGCCTTCGCCGCCCGCGTATGTGATCACCACCGCCCCAGGAACCTCACAGACAACCCCGTTCACCGCCGCGCGACCCATAGCCGCTATGCACCATTAATACTACCGTCTATGCCACCCAGAGCGTCGACGTGTTCTGACCGAACCGCACCGCCCCACACCTCACCATCAAGAAGTTGAGCTTCTCCAGGAGACAGTACACCATCCCCTATGAGGAGAAGGGCGCGTCGATTGGAGCCACCCCATGAGGAGCTGCTAGTACCTGGAGAACCGCCATCGTCGACTTCGTCGTTAGCCCCCATCGTCGACCATCGCCGAAGCCCCGGTGAGCCGCCCCAAACCCCCACTGGCCGCACTAGGGTTCGTGCTCGTCGCGTTCTGTTCACACATGGATGATGACCCTCAGCTGTTCATCTTACATCCAATCCTATGGCCATAGCTATCCCGTTCCCCTTCGCACCCCCCTGTCTCACTGATGCGTAGGGTCAACAACTTAACCAGACCGCGCGCGCTATGCGCAGTGGGCCGGCCCAATTAGCACTCCCGCACGACCTAGTAGTTTAAATTTAGATTTTCATTTTTGTTTCAAACCTAGTTATGTCTGTTGATTCAAAATTCAATCGAGAGAGTTCCACTAAACCAAATAGCATGAAACCAATTTTCTTAAAAAGGTATTGTAATTCTTAATCCAATCCCATTGGATTCAAACCATTTGGAATTATAGATCATCTACAGTAAAAATAACAAGGCAGATACTATTCTGCATTCAAACATTTTTCAAAATTCAACCATAAATGCTTTTGAGTTGATTCCAACTCTCAAAAATCACATTTGATAAGATCTTTTTCAATATATAAAAATATCTAGGCTTACTTGCATAAATAATGGACAAGTAATAAAAGAATGACCCATATGCATTTCTAGCCACTTTAATTAATTAATAAAAAGGATAAACCTTATTAAATTGTGACACCAATTTAAATCACATTCCCAATTACTGAAATATGTGGTGATGACATGTGTCAACATGATCCCATGTTTTAGTTGGAGAATATTAAATCTTAAGTAGTTTTCAATGAGTAGAAATTACTTTTCTAAAAGAAAATAAATGAAACTAGTGCCTTAATCCTTGTTATGATTGTGATGAAGCTAGATCATCTAGTGAAAACCCTGGTGTGATAAATAGAAGTAGTTAAGTATTGTTTGGTGATTCGGTACCTCGTATTTATTTATAGACGCTAGTACCGACCAAGGATACGAAGAGGAAGGAAATTACTATGAGGAAGAAGAAGAGGAGAACTTCAACCACTACTCTGCACAAGGCAAGCTTCACAAAACAATTTAACTTTGCAAGCTAACGCTTGCATTATCACGATGCAAATTAGATACCTTAGGCATATGTGATTATACCCCCTTTGATTACACCAAATCCCAGTTTTACTTGCAAGCTTGATTATTTTTATTTCTTTATAAAATCTCTTTATTATTTTACTTAGTGACTTGTAAGTTTTGGAAAGATATTAGAGGTAGCATCAAGAGCATAAAACTTGGCCTAAGTTAGATAGATCTTGATGTCATCCTGAGGCATAAGATTGAACTTAGATAAGTCACCCTTGTTTACCACCCCTCATTAGTGTTTACCCCCAGCTTTAGTGGCTAGTGCTAAGCTTAAAACTTGATCACTTTAGATGGGAATACTTGGTGAAAATGATTATGAAAACCTTAGAATGAGGAGTCATTCTAATGAAATGTTTTGACATGTGTTCTTGAAGACCAGATGATTTTGATGATGAAAATGTTGAGGCATGAGCCTTAGCCCTTTATAAAACTGATGGTTGTCTGGATGCGATACCATTCCAACTTTACCGTACAACGACAATACCCAAAATTGGGTAGGCTTGGCTGGAAGTTTATATACTATGGTATGGGTTCCCTTGCGGCCGAGGTTTGAGCTGAGGCTACCTTGTGAAGATTGACCACCTATGCAGTTCCCAAGATGACAGATGGTCATGGTTGGGAGGCCAAAGTCATAGGAGAGGTGCCTATACTAGGTTGTGTAATTGAAAGGTTAGGATTGATTATCCGCATACTGAGTATGGTGAATTTAGGATTGTTCCTGATGGATGTATCTAATATTGTGGTGAAAGTGTACCATCTCTGCGAAGTGTCAAACTATTCAAATAGCCGCGTCCGCGGTTATGGACAGTTGGAGTGGCCATACTGTTCTGTCTTCAGATGTTTTCAAAATGACTTGTGAAATGAATCATGACTTTGACTTTACCACAACAAGGTTGTGAAGGTGAAAGCTAAGTTTGCGACTTGAAACCACCTTACTTGTTAGTGATAGTTTGCGAGTACTTAAAGATTACTCATGGCTTTGTCCATGGCTATTCCCGTGGCCAGACTATGAAGAGGACTATCAGGAGGATGGATTGCAGGAAGGTTACGACAACTAGGATCATCTCCCATCGTCAGCATTGCCTATGACCATAAAGATGGAGCCTCCGCTACGCTACCATTATTATATTATTCCTCTGCTTTGATTGTACTAAGACTAGATCATGAGATACTTTATTTGTTGTAAGACCTTATTATGGTTTGTAATGGATGATGTACTGTGATATCCAATCTGGTAGGTCTCACAAAAATGGTAATCCTGGGATTGCGATGTATGGCATAACAGGCATCTAGGATTAAATATCTAGGTGTTGACAAACATACCATGTTAACAGGAACGATGGAAATCCCGACGGACGCGGTGGGTACATACCTTAAAAGCATTGGAATTCGACTCCTGTAAGACATCAAGGACTGAGTCGAATTACATCAGCATTGTTCCGGATTCGAGTTCGGGGACTCGAGTCTGAAGAAGATCATGTTGTTTTGTCCAATAACAGTTAACTGACCCTGATCCGTCGGGTGAGTCAGGCACACGTATCAATAATCCCTATGGAATAACGTATTTATTCAAAAAACAAGTTCGAATGAGAAGCACCCGAAAGATTATTCGAGTCTCCAGCCGAATCTATGATTCTACTAAACACTCGGGGGCTACTGACATGGATATACCCTATAGGTTCCTCACATTGGTATACCCGGTCTAGCCTAGGGAAGGCCCACGTGAAGACTTGCTTCCCAAGGAGACTCCGGGTGGCCCAAGCCCAACAGAAGTTCGACTCCTTGGAGAACACGGCCAAGATGTAGATAGAATATTCAAGGGTGAAACCCTAACTTGTAACCGACTTGTCCTACCCCGGGACCTGTCCTATCGATATAAAGGCCAAGAGGGCATGTCGAAGAAGACCTAGACAACTCATCCACACACCTCACGCCAGATCGCATCTATGCACCCCCTATAACCTTCGGTTCCTCTGTAATCAAGAATAGACAAGAAGGAGTAGGGTTTTCCCTCTGGGGCCTAAACCTAGTTAAACTTCGTGTCTCCTTGCTGCATGTCTGTTAACCGTCTCGCGATCTCCAGCATCCCCATATTCTCCAAAACCCAAGTCCATAACAATGTCCATTGACGAGTCGAACCCTTGTTACTTAGGGGTTTGCAGAAGGTGATGGGACAGTGGAGATGGTTGCGTGAGTGAGTGAGTGAGTGATGAGTGAGAGTGAGTAGGCCTCTATAAAGGTGAAGGAAGGAGACGTTTCATTGCACCACCGTGCATCGTGTAACCGCGTATGCTACTACACCGTGCACGGCCACACATGTCTGCTGCCGCCCGTGCACTGTGACACGTGTACCGTGCGTCATGTTTTCCCCCTCGTGTCTAACCTTGGCCACTTATTGTGCTCAGTTATACCATCGAGTGTAACACTGGAAGTTTGGTTGTACTTAGTTTTTCCCTCCAGTACTAACACTGCCATGTGCAATATACTCACTTTTACCCTCCGGTGGCTGGTCAACAAAGATTCAACAAATGGGTTTTAGCTAGCTAATTGAGTCATTTTATGCACAACAAATTCAAAAAGATCAAAACATAGTGGCATCTATCCAGGGAGTCATTTTATGCCTACCACCATAAGAAATGTATATAAATCAAGTTTTAACCTAAATCACCACTTCTCAAATCACCTACTATCTATGAATGTTCATGGCTTTCTACTCAAGCCTCTTCCCAAAACGTCCCTCCCCAAAATATAATTTGTCTGAATGAGGCAATAATTGTCAAACTGATATATATTTGAATTGCAAATAGTTTGATGCATGCCAATATGTATTTTATTTTATAAACGAAGCATTTTCCTTTTTTAAATCTCTTTCTGTTTTCTATTTGAACCCCCTCGTCAGTTTTTCCCTTGGTTTTATTGTTCTGCTCAGTTTTGCCCTTGGTTGTTAAGTTCTTCTTAGTTTTCCCCTCTCTCTTAGTCACAAACTCTCACACCTATGCTCATCTTGGATGCTACGCTCTGATTTGTCGAGACAGTTGTCACGGGGATCGTACCCACCAACCGTTGATCCTCTATGTAACGCGGATCGTACCCACCAACCGTTAATTTCCTAGGTAGGAACTCCAAATTTCAGGGGGAAACTTTTTAAGTTAATCTAACCAATGTCTGTTTAATTACTTAGTTTGCATGATCCTTAGTATTGCCTGGTTTAAACTTTGTGCTTGCTGTACTAGAGTACCGTAGTGGTTCTTACACATATGATTAGGTTTGGTTAAACCCTAGCACCACCCTAGTGGGTGTTTTGGGAAAAATCAGAGAAGGATCACCATGTTTGTTCAAGCCCCAAACCCTTGGGACATAAAAACCCCATGCCTCTCTACCTTGCCCTGAGCACAAGCAAACCCACCAGGCACTTGGTTAAACCCCAACCTTTATCCCATTGCATGATTGGGCTATGAATACAATTGACAAGTATAGAAAATGGTCACCTTAATTCTTACCCACTTTATATGACCCTTGCAAGCTATTGGAGTTGATCCAGGAGGAAACCAGGGCCTGGACTAACTCATCTCACCTCCCTCTACATCCCCATATCCCTACCTTTGCCATTCGTGGTTTGTGCTTGACGTGAGCATCGGACGAAGTCGCCCCCGAGCGTGTGTCGCCCTAGATCATCCCACACCCCTCCCCACTCTCTAAGCCTCGCTGCAATGCACGCATGCGCTTGGCACGTCCCCAGCGCTGCAAGTCCACCCTCTCCACCACCCCGACCACACCATTGATCACCTTAGCCGAGAGAGTGGGAGTGGCAGGGCTGCAGACCGACAAGATCTTGCATGGCCACCCCTCCCGACCCCGCTAGCCACTGTTGTAACATCCCAAAAATATGAAACATGATCATCAAACTCTAATCACTAAAATTAGGGTTAACAAAAACATTGATTAAATAAAAACAAAATGAATGCATGTGTGTATGTGATGATTTGATTAATGCATAAATGGACTTGTGTGATTCAACTAAATAGTAAGGAATGGTTCAAAGATGAATATAACATCATCTAGATATTTTCCAAGCAGAAACAAATCATGAGAAAATCACAAACAAATCAAATAAGGCAAATGGTCATTTTGCCAATCTTGCTCACAAGGTCAGTTTGAGTGTTTCTAGTCCAAGATTTCAGACAGAAAATTTTCCAATTATTTTCACCCCTTGCAAGACCAAGTAAAAGTGAATCAAAGCCCACCTTTCAAACTTGCAGAAACATTTAGCAACCCCATTCAAATCACAATTCAAAATTGATTCTTTAACATATGTGAAGATCACACATTTTCAAAACCCAACCAAACCAGTGCCCCTTGACCAATCCAACTAACCAGATACTCCTTAGTATGTGCCTATCAAACCCACCAAGTTTCAACCCAAAATTCAAATTTGAATTTCTTGCGGCCATTTCATCAAACACTTGGAGACAAAAAATCAAACTAGCCAAACTTCACTATTTTGAGCGGTAATTTGGCTAAGCATTGTTCACCATTGATCACACTTGTCTCCCCTAGTGCCAACCAGTGCCTTGACCACCCCTAGCCCCTACCCATTTCACCATGCCATGCCAACACGAAGGCACCCTTGCCAGCAGACCATGGCTAGCTAGCCAGAGCAAGCACCAAGCCTCGCCAACCTTGTCTGGGACACGTAGCACCGTCCATCGCCACTCTCTGTCCAAGCGCCATCAGCCCACAGACCACGCGCCGCCCTCGCCGCTTGTAGACATGATCACCAGCACCCCAGCACCCCGCTAGACATCCTCGTTTGCCGCCGCGCGGACCACGCACGTTGTGCGCCATTACAATTAATGTCGGACCCGCCTAGACCGCCGCGATGTTCTGACCATCTCGCACCACCCCACCCCTTTCCACCATGCTGTTGAGCATCGCCAGGGAGCACAACACCGCCCCCTATCGTCGCCCATGCCAGTAGTACTATGTGCCTTCAACACCGACGAGATCAGCCCGCGCCATTCGGTCCCCTTCAGCCACTATAAAAGGTGGCCTCCCCCGCTCGTTTTCTTCACACCAGTTAACTCCCCACCTCGCACTGATACCACCCACTCACGCCCGGAGCAAGGCGAGCACCAGGTGGACAGAATTTCACCGGAGTTCGTCGCTGCAGAGGAGGAGAGGCGCCGTCGATTGGAGCCGCCCCAGGAGAAGCTGTCGGTACTAGGAGAATCACAGTTGTCGACTTCGTCGTTCACCCTGTCTCCGACCATCGCCTGAGCCACGGTGAGCCTCCCACGAACCCCACCTGCCGCGCTAGGGTTCTGTCTCACTGGTGCTCCCCGACGTGGACGATGAACCAGAGCCGTTCGATTAGAGTTAGATCGTGCGGCCTAGATCACCCCGTACCGCTTCGCCACTTGTTGTCTCACTGACAAGTGGGGGCCGCTCACTTAACCAGCCCACGCGTGCGTTGTGCGTAGTGGGCCGGCCCAGTTAAACATCCCGCACGACCCACTAATTCAAATTTAGATTTATTCATTTAATTTCAAACCCAGTTCTGTACCTAGATTAAAAAATCAACCCAGCTCGATTCATTAAACCAAAATGCATGAAACCAATTTTGGTAGAAAGGTACTGGAATGCTTAATCCAAGCCCGTTGGATTCAAACCATTTAGATTTGTAGATCACCCATGCTAAATATAACAAGGCAGAAGCTTTTCTGCATTCAAACATTTTTCAAAATTCAACCATAAGTGCATTTGAGTTGATTCCAACTCTCAAAAATCACATTTAACAATACCTTTCAGAATATATAAAAATATATAGGTTTACTTACATAAATAATGATCAAGTAATAAAGGAATGCCACATAGGAATTTCTAGTCACTTTAATTAAATAAAATAAAAAGTTTAAACCTTATTAAATTGTGACACCACTTTAAATCACATTCCCATGTACTGAAATATGTGGTGATGAGATGTGTCAAAATGATCCCATGTTTGAGTTGGAGAATATTAAATCTTAAGTAGTTTTTCAATGAGTAGAAATTACTTTTCTCAAATAAAATAAATGGGACAAGTGCTTTAAATCTTGTAATGTTAGTGATGATGCTAGATCATCTAGTGTGATCTTTTGTGTGATGATTATAAATAGTTAAGTATTGTTTGGTTATTGTGTACCTCGTATTTATTTATAGACGCTAGTACCGACCAAGGATACGAGGAGGATACTACAAGGAAGAAGCCGAGGCTAACTTCAACCACTTCTCTGCACAAGGCAAGCTAACACTTGCAAAATACCCTACTTATGCAAGCTACTACTTGCTTGTTACTATGCCAACTATATGCCTTAAGCATATGTGATTATACCCACTTGACACACATCCTAGTTTTACTTGCAAGCTTAGTATTTTATTTTCTTTAATAAAATATTTCTATCAAAAGTTTACTTAGTGACTTGTAGATTCTAGAAAGATAATTGAAGGTAGCATAAAGAGCATAAAATTTGGCCTAAGTTAGAGGATCTTGATGTTATCCTGAGGCATGAGATTTTACTTAGATAAGATACACTTGTTTACCACCCCTCATTAGTATCTACCCCCACTTATAGATGCTAGTGCTAAGCATAAAACTTGATCAACTTTAGATGGGAATACTTGGTAAAAATGGTTATGAAAACCTTAGAATGATGAGTCATTCTACTGAAATGTTTTGACATGTGTTTCCGAAAACCAAATGATTTTGATGATGAAAATGTTATGGCATAAGCCTTAGCCCTTTACAAAACTGATGGTTGTCTGGATGCGATACCATTATGATTTTATCGTACAACCACAATACCCGAAATTTGGGTAGGGCTTGACTGGAAATTTATATACCTTAGTATGGGTTCCCTTGCGGCCAGGGTCTGATGTAACAACCCTAGTTTCATTAAATGTTAATTAGAAATTGATTTGTGCATCATGAGCATTGCATGCATCCCTTTGAACTAAAGAAAATGTGCAATTGTTAAACAAGTAGGGGAAATAAAACCCTAAACATAAACTCCCTTCTTCTTTAAAAAAATCAATTCAAATGGTTTTAAATATTTTGGAAACCCAAAAATAATTGGAGCCCAAATATTATAAAGGGCCCCTTAGTGTTTTCAGATATTTTATAGAAGTCTCTGTATTTCAAAATTATCCAAAACTGGTTTGGATTTGAATTACAAAAGAGAAAAACACAAGAACAGAAAAAGATAAATGTTTTGGAAATAAAAAACTATTACTAACCCTATCTGGGCCGAGCCCAACTCCCTTCTTCTTTCCCTGCCGCTCAGCGTGCACCTCTGCGGCCTAGCCGAAGCCCACGCATGGCCCAGGCCCACGTACCCCTTCGTTGTCTTCTTCCTCCTCGAGCCAAGCAGGTGCGTGGACACGCCAACACCGTTCGTTGCCTCGCCGCTTCAATTCGCGTTGTCGTTGTGCTCTCCTTGCGAATATAAGACCGCCATGAGAACCACCGCATCCTCCTCTCTCTCCCCATACCCGTCTCTCCTCTTCTCGTGCTCTCTGCCGTTTTTCCCCAAGTCATAGGAAACCCTAGCTCGTCGGTCGCCGTTACCCCCGTCGTCTCCGGCCACCCCTCGCCCAGCCGAGGTGTCCAGGAACTTTGCCTCGTCTCCCTCTTTGTCCCCGTGGAACCATGCAAGCAGGGGAGTAACCCTCTGCTCGGAATCGTGATCAACCTCGCCGTCGGCCGCTGCAGTCAACATCTCGATTCGTCGTCGTCCATCCTCCTCGAGATTCGCCGACCCCTCCATCACGCTCGTGGTGAGCCGCTGGTCACGCCAGACCCCTCGTCTACTCTCCTTGCTTCCTGGTTCGACCTCCCGCCGTGCGCCACCGAGCGCCGCCGCAGATGCTCGACGGGAGCACTATTCCGGCGACCATTTCCTAGCGATGTTGCCCTCGTTCGACTCAGCGCGCAGTCCCGCATCCAACGCACCCGCTCTCGTTCGCCCGCGCGCCCCCTACCGCCTAGTCCGAGCTCGATCTGGGAGAACCTTCATTGCTGATGTCAGCATGAGGTCATTTTTTCCCTTTTCTTTTCTTTTATCTATTTCAGTAAATCATTTCTGTAAATAATAAATACTAATAGGTGGGTCCACCCTGTAAGTAATAAAAATAATATCAGAAATGTTTCTCTTTAATAAAAATGTTTAAGTAATTTCAAAATGCAAATTATTTTTATAATATTCTAAAAATGATTTAAAATGAATTGAGAAATTCATAACTAATTCATTTTAAATCAGAAAAATACAAATAATATATCAAAATGTTCAGAAAAATGAATTCTATCTGATTAAATTATAATCATGTATTTGTAAGCAACTTCAATTGCAAGTTTAATTAGAACAACAAAACAACCCCTCTCATAAGCCTCCGGGGTTTCTCCGAATTAGAGTTTGGATCCCTCGGACCCCGATTAAAATGACCAAGCATGTTTAGGGTTTTAATTTAAATACAATTCAACTTGTCATATCATCATCCGTGTTTGAGCATTTCATCGATGCCATATGTTGATTGTTTCCCTTCCTTTTCGGTGTTTGCTTCTTCTTCGGTAGAATACGATATTGGAATCGAGATCAAGTTCAAGACTGAGGATCGATATCAACACCGTC
Organism: Avena sativa; assembly: GCA_916181665.1. Classification (NCBI taxonomy): domain Eukaryota; kingdom Viridiplantae; phylum Streptophyta; class Magnoliopsida; order Poales; family Poaceae; genus Avena; species Avena sativa. Next base: position 266,523,092 of record OV702294.1, on the reverse strand, counting down.
GAAGATCGAAGACTAATACTTGACCAATTATAATCAAGTCAAGTACCAGATGTCCGAAGCTCTGCTTTCTGGATATCAATTGGCAAAGGCAAGCGAAGCCCCACACATACATATGAATCCTATGCTTCCAAAGTATTTCATTCTTGCCATGTGCATACGATTCTAAAGTCTTTTATCAATAGATAGTGTAATACTATCCGATGCATGTTTCCTTTTAGCCTAAATTCCCTGATCCACTGCTCCTAGCATAACTAGGGTTTGAGCTTGTGAAACATTGCTAGAGCTGTTACTTATGTTGTGCTTAGCCATGCATAGCTGTTACCACTGGTCCATCCGGTTGATGAATTAGAGCTGCAAATGAACCTAGTTTGATAGGATGACGTGGTATGATCAGAGATGGATGATAAACATGCTAAGGCTTGTATGGGAGGCCACAGTGGGTTGTGGTTTTCCTAGTCCCATACTTTCCACCCTTAGGACCCGATGTTATTGCCTCTTGAACCAAGACGAGCGTACAGCCACACGGGGGCCTGGAAACACCCTCGACCAAATAACTTGCCTAGTAGATTCCATGAGTCACATAGTTTGGGCTTTCCATTTGACATACGCATCTTGGATGTTCTTGAATGGAGGTGAAGGAGGTGCATTCATAACAGGTAGGTAAGCGTGGCCGGGAACAAGAGATGCCCGACATCCGTAATCTTGAACCCTGCGCACATCATTAGGGACTGGCTTCGGGACTCGACCCGTTACGGAGGCATCTCCCTAGTGCGTGACTCATGGTCTCGATGAAAGCAAGGTAAAGGTCGTGGTCAACCACTCTCTGCCGGCCTTCCAAGGAAGATGGCTAATGTACTGGCATTAAGAATCTGTTGGCGCGTGTGGGTAAAGTTGTACACCCCTGCAGGGTTATTAATCTTTTCGAAAAGCCGCGTCCGCGGTTATGGAGAACTTGGGAACGGACGTGAAGATCATAGAGAACTTGAACCTAATCGTAAAACTTGGAAAGTTAAGTAATGTGTGCTTAAGGATGCTTCCTCATGGGTACGAGGGGGTGATCCTAGATAGGTTCAGCTAATGATGATTCGGTGGATATCAAGAGATGATCAAGGCTAGAGATACCGCTCTCTTATCCCCTTTTAAAATATTCTGATCAGTCGAGATTCTTCTCCCTCTTGTTTTACAAAACAAAGATGGCTTTATGCAAAATAACTCCACCAGCCATAAGTCTTGCAGAGTACACCCTGTACCCACCCTTGCTTTGTTTATACTTTTGCAGCAGAGTAAGTGTTACCATTAAAGATGAGTTCCTCACGGCATCAACATCGACGAGTAGTTTGGAGTTCCCAGCCGGCAGTCTTGGATCTATGGATTGGACGTCATCGTTATGCTTCAGGCCTCTTATGCCATTTGTTAAGTTTCTATACTTAATAGCATAAGTTGCTGTAACACCATCAGAATCAGCCCTATGCAAGTTTCAGCGATTCCCGCCAAACCCGCATAGAAACGATTCAAAGGTGCCCACCAGGCACTTTCTTGCGGGTGGAAAACAAAGTAATATCATTACACAATAGTCCACGATGGAACCCACATAATAGATATATACAACAAGGACTCCATGAGTCAAGAATACAGATATACAGTACAAAGATCCAAATCACCTTGAAAATGATACAGCGTCCGACTATGAACAAGATGCAAATGGGGCTAAGAGCCCTGAAGAATAATCAATGGCGTCCATAACCCTGCCTAGGCCAAACTGGAAGGGTAACCCTGCTAACGACGTCGATCTCAAAACCTGCTTAAACAAAAGGGGTGCCGATAAAGGGCAAAGGAAAAAGAGAGCGGTCAGTACTGAGGCCAGTACACGGCGAGACTAGAATTCAGCGGTCCTCGCCTACATAGGTATGGTGGACTGAAGCAGCAGCGCAGCAGACACTAAACAACCTATAGAGACTCAATACAGTTGGCGGCTATCATATAGGGATAAGAAAGACCTATTCAGATCCAACCTGAAACTATCACCAAGCGTACCCATCCAGGTGTTTCCCCCTCGAGACCAAACGAGGAAGTCAACCGAGGAACTCACTTAGTTGGCAGTTTTTATTCATTCCGTTATAGTTGCGGCAATTACTAGTCAAATATAGATTGCATGAGTCGTCCTGATATAATAAGTAGTGGGCAGTTTTAGTTAACTATTCCGTTGTAGTTGTAGTACTTACTAGTCAGATACATATAGCATGAGGCATCCCAAAACCCAGCAGTTGATGGTACTTTTATTTAGCCATTCCGTTGTAGTTGCAATACTTACTAGTCAGATATAATGGTAACAGGTGACAACCCAAACCAGCAATTGTTGGCACTTTTATTAACCACTCCGTTATAGTGAAGCTGATTACTAGTCATTATAAAGTCAAATTTATAGCACTACTTTGGTTATAGTTGTCTATGATCGAGATACTGTGGTCCAAGTCGTCCATAACCGCGGACACGGCTTTTAGAAAGTTTTACCCTGCAAGGGGGCACAAATAGCAACACACGCACGATCAACCTCGTGAAAAACCAATAAAAACCCAACGAGGCATCACGACAGAGAAATTGCAAGATTCATATAAATTTCAGGGGGCCACCCCACCAAGCTACCCGCAACGAAGTTGGCCGGCTCCGAGACGGACCCAGAGGTTTGTGCCAATGGCTGTAAACGACCGGGAACCCGAAAGTGTGACTGGGCTTGTCGATACTGCGAAAACATTCCACATTTGTTCCTAAACAGTACAGGCGCTCCACGCGAAATCGTAAATAAAGCAGTAAAGCATGGCATGAGTACAGGATAGTAATAAAGCCTCAAACTACTTTGTGGCCCCAAGAAATAAATATGACTCAAGCTCTGGCTAGGGGGATTCATGGTCCCACATGCGGATAGTGCGAATATTCAAAGAACAGGTATCAAGTACTCGGGGTCCTACGGGACACAAGTGGACGGTTAAAAACCAAATAACATCTATTGCCCACCTGTGCCTCTGCATTATTTACTTACTTCAATTTTAGTTATTAAACGGTAATTAAAGTCATGATCAACTCTAATATAAAGCATATGGCAGTCTTCCAACAACTGTGGTACTTGACGACACGCAACAGCACTTGAGCAAGCAACTACGACACGCAAGTCCAACTATCAACTAAACAACAAGTAATAGGATGTGTCCAAGGCAATATAAGGCTGCAAGGGATATCACAGGTACGAAAACTAGAGCATCGCAACACAGATATCAATAGATCAACAGGAGGGAATAAAGACTATAAAAGTAACATAGGTAGAAAGGGGGAGAATACTCGCCTGAAAACATTTCCGAAGTTTCATAACCGAAGATCGGGTCGACACTCGCATCAACTCAACGGCCTTATCCGCGAAGAAGCAAAACACTAGAAGAAACACCGGATGCACTATTTAATACTACGGCAAAAGATCTGGCATGATGCATGTATGATGTATGACATGGCAAGGATGCGATGCAACTAGGCCATATTAAGTGGAACTGGGGTCCCGACAATTAATTATTTAGTTCATGTTGTTTAGACACCCCACAATTAAATGTTGTCTTAACAAGGCAAAATTATGTCACCGATTTGCTGCACAAATTTAAATGGGACCAATATTTGACTAGATTCGCCCGCATATGGTCTCCATATTTAATTTAGGTGAGTCTTCCAAATAGCCCCAAACTCCCACAAACATGTATGCATGCATGACCAATTTAATATGCAACAAGTATATATTAGATATTATAAAAGTATTGGTCTTGGAAAAGGGGTCACACATCGGGGTCCGACGATCTTGGCTCTAGGGGTTCGCTGGGGTTCGGGTCGGCGGGATCGGTCTTCGGCTCCAAGAGGAAGGTCTTGATGCTCCATGTCGAAGGCCTCCAGGGTTCGGCTCCGGTAGAAGTTCTTGTCATACCATGTCGGAGGCCCAGGGTTCTGTTCGGCACCGTTGGAACTCAGAAAATCTTGTGAACATGCGCAGACGAGGCTGGTGGTAGAACTTGTCGATGCGGCGGCAGAGCATGACATCGGGTCTCCGGTCTTAAGCAACCAAACAGAGAATTCCGCATCTGCACATACAATCACCACGGGAGCATATGGACAACTGTCAGGATTACAACAGAGAACACCCCGTGAAGACGAATTACAGCAGCTACCAAGTGTTGCGGGGCTTCCTGCGAGGATGTGCTTAGGAAAAGGCTTCTGCACGAGCCAGGGAGGATCTTTCTTGGTGGTGCTCGGGGACGTGGGTCAGCCAGGCGGAAACGGTCAGGCAGATGCACGGCGGTGCTGGCAGGTGCCTGCAGAGGAGGCCGGACCGAGGCAACAGGGTGCTCTGCGGGAGGCGGGGTCGCGCCGGAGAAGGGCCCGGCCGCAGCCTGATGCAAGCGGCGCTAGGAACACCGATGCAGGGTGAGGGGAACGTGTGGTAGAGCTCGGACGGTCGGTGAGGCGAGGTGGAGACGACCGGAGAGGGCCATCGGAGGCAGAGCTCGGGGAGGAGGCGGTTGGCGGCCTGTGGAGGAGAGCGGCGACACTCCGGTTAGTGATGCGGACGACAAGAGGAGAGGGGAGGAGGCGACCTCGCGGAGGAGAACCATGGGAGCAAGGAGACCGGAGGTGGGTGGCTGGCTTGGGACGGCGGGGAATCGATGCTGCGCGGCGGCGGACGCAGTATGAGCGGGGGAGGCGAGACGAGGAAGGCAGTATCAAGGGGAGGCGGTTTCCGCATGGGGGAAGCTTGAGGAGGGGGTGGGACCAGGGGAGCGACAAGAATTGGGGGATCGCGAGGCGTAGAGATGGCCAGGTATTGCGGCGGGGTGGGACGCGGTCAAACAGTGGTGGGGCCAGGGAGAGTGGGGGCTGAGGGTCAGTCGGCTTTGACCGGGTGGGTATGGGACGTGACGCCAGGGAGAGGTGGGTGTGGTGTGCGTGTGTTTGTCGTCTAGAGCGGGCGTGTGGGTGTGCTGCGCGTGTTGGGTGGCGGCGGCTAGGGGTAGCCGGTGGTTAGGGTTGGTGGGGATGGGTTTGGTCTAGGGTTAGGGTTTGGTAGAGGGGCTAGAGTTTAGATAGATTAGATCTAGGGTCAGGATCAGCCGGGGTGGTAGGCTGCTGCCAGCTGGGCCTTTTGGGCCTGGCCGGTGACGGCCTCCCTCGGAACAAAATAGATTTATTATTTATTATTTTTATTTATTTTAAAACAAAACATTTGTAAAAGGTTTTTAGACAAATAAAAGATCCGGACAGATATGAGGTTTGGATTTGAACAAAAAGGAGAACATCCAGAAAACAAAATAGGCTTTTAGAAAATAGTTTTAGGCAAACAGATGCATGTTGATGTGATGATGATGCACATAATAAAAACAACAATGATTTTCTAGTAGTGGTTTTATCCGGGGTGCTACAGTTGCCTTCCGTTGTTTGATGTTTGTGGTCAGTGACCTCTGCTTGTAATATTTTGGTTCTTCGCTCAGTTATGAGCTTGCTGTAATACCTTTCGTGTCGTAGGGTCACTGTTGTGCTATCAATTCTTTCTATATACTATTTCGAGATTAGGTTAGGCTTATGTTCAGACGAAGGTCTGGGATTTGTCTAGCCTTAATCCCGGGGGTGTCACATCTGAGCTGAGGCTACCTTGTGAAGATTGTCCACCTGTGCAGTACCCAAGATGACAGTTCGTCATGGTTGGGAGGCCAAACTCACAGGAGAGGTGCCTATACTAGGGCATGTAATTGAAAGGTTAGGATTGATTATCCGCATACTAAGTATGATGAATTCAGGATTTGTTCCTGACGGATGTATCAAATGTTGTGGTGAAAGTGTACAATCTCTGCGGAGTGTCAAACTATTCGAATAGCCGCGTCCACGGTTATGGATAGTTGGAGTGGCCATACTGTTCCCTCGTCAGATGTTTTCAAAAGGACTTGTGAAATGATTTGTGACTTTGACTTCACCACAACAGAGTTGTGACATGAAATTCAAGTTCCCACTTTGGTGTTATAAAACTTTCAACTAGCTTTCTTTGCTTCTGAACTTAGTAGAGTTAAATCTGGCTTTTTGAAAAACAACCATAGAGCTTAGTACTTCCTATTCTAAAAACCACTTCACTTGTTAGTATTAGTCTAGAGAACTAAAAGAGTACTCATGGCTTTGTCCCTGGCTATTCCCGTGGCCACACTATGAAGAGGAGTATCAGGAAGAAGGACAGAAGGAAGGTTACGACAACTAAGATCATCTCCCATCATTAGCATCGCCTGTGACCCTGAAGATGGAGCTTTGCCCACGCTATCGTTATTATTACGTTATTCCGCTGCTTAAATTGTACTAAGAACTGGATCATGAGATCCTTATTTGTGTAAGACTTTATGTATGGTTTGTAATGGATATGTACTGTGATATCCAATCTGTTATGTCTCGCAAAATGGTAATCCTGGGATTGCGATGTATGACATAACAGGCATCTGTGATTAAAAATCCGGGTGGTGACAAGTTGGTATCAGAGCCATCCTTACCAAGGAGACCCTAGTTAGAATGGACGTTTGAATCAAAAACTTAGTTTCAAAACCAAAGGAAGTGAGTATTTACAAAAAATTATTCTCATTATTTTCACTTGGATTCTTTCATGAAAATTCATGTTCCTCAAAAATTGTTGCAAACTTACATAAAATTTGACACACTTGATCACTCTACTAACTTACTCATCCTATATTCTTATAGATGAACGTGAGACTTGGACCAGCTGTCGGAGATGCTGGAGCGTCCGCACCCCGAGTTCTTCGGAGCTCAGCTCAATGATCAGAAAGGAGAAGATCTGTAGTGGTTAGTTGTTGCAAGTCTCCGAGGAAAGATTGAACCCCCCAATGCAGTGGGAATTCAGTTCACCTTAAGAGAGAACAACTGTCTCGATGGACTTGCCAGGGCCATGCCAGAACCTCTTGCCTGTTTGTTTGGGCAGAGTATCAATAAAATCAAGGGTACCTGCTTTGAGTTCTACCCAAGGCATGATGTTATGGGACAGCCACTGGAGGCCACATATCACCATGAGCTGAAGACTCAGTTGGACCATCCCAGCTTCATGATGTTTGACCGTCAGAAGGAGTTGGACAACGCCCATTCCTACGCCAACCACAAGTACGCCATCACCTCCAAGAAGGATCATACCATCGCCATGCTAGTGAAGGATCGCAAGTCTCGTCACTATCAGCTCGACAAGAAGGAGCGCATCATTTCCCGTCATCGCCACCGGATCACGGATTTGGAGGAGACCATCCACGAGAGAGACATGCAGTTGGAGGAGAGGGATAATGCAGGGGAAGGCCTTCGTGGACACCCGTACTCCTATCTCAGCGATGATGATTAATTTCTGGAGGATTAGGCCATGGACATCTTCACCGATGAGGATGACTTTGCCTTCATCGATGATGATGAGGATGATGAGGACACTGACTCTGAGGAGTAGTAGAACTTGAGCACTAGCGTTAATGAGTTGCATTCGGTCCCATTGTATCGTAGTTTCCCAGAATGGTTCTTAAAACCATCTGTTTTTGTTTGTTGTGGTGTGTGTTTGTATCATGTGCTATGAATGAATGAAAAGCATGTTGCTAGAAAAATTTGAGTCAAACTTTAAAAACTCTTCAAAAACCCTGAACCTTAGAAATTTCCCTCTTTTCTCATGATCTATCTCAATATTCAGATGCCTCGCGGAGGAAGCAACTCAGCCCCGGACCCGATGTTGCAACTCTTGCAAATGTTGGTTTCTGACCGCGAAGCCGAAAGAGTCAAACGTCAATCCAACTTAGCCACCCTTCAACAGACAGCTCAGATGGACAACAATAATCAAGGCCATGGAAATCAGGACAACCATGGATCTAAGCTCAAGAATTTCCAGAACACCAATCCACCTATTTTCACTAAGTCAGAAGAGCCCCTAGATGCAGATGATTGGCTGCAAACCATGGAGAACAATCTGGAAGTTGCAGGAGTGGACGCTAACGATAAAGTGTTTCTTGCTACTATAACATCCCTAAAATCATGTTTCAAACTCATTCATATCATCCATGCATCCATGATCATTTAGGGTTTCATTTCAAAATCATTTAAAAAACAAGAGCATATATTGCTCATTATTTTATGTATGAATACTTTAGCCTTTGGGCTACTTGCTAATGAGTAAGGTGCAAATATTTATTCAGTAGTTTTTTGTATTCAAACATAAGTGATTTCAAAAGCTTGAATAAAGTTTCCAAACAAAGTGTGAAATAAAACCAAGATTATGCCAATTATTATATCACATAATGGCTTGGTTTTATTCTATTTCTAAAATGACCCAAGTTGGTTTTTATAAACAAATAGGTTTGACACTTATTTGAGTGCAAGATTCACTGTACAAAACTCCAGAGAACATTTGAAATCAAACAGATTTGAAATTGGAGTTTGAAATCAGTTTTAGAAATTCAAACAGAAAAAGAAAAGGGAATAAGGAGAAAAAAATAAGCCAAACAGCTAAACAGGCCCAACCAGCCCAGTTCGACCCAACCTAGCCCAACTACCCCTCCCGCGAATCCTTTTCCTCTACCCGCAGACACACCCCCAGAGTCGCTGACACAAGGACCCCACCTTCCCTCTGTTTCTCTCACTGACAACGTGGCCCGCGCAATGGTCTTCTTCTCCACCCCGACGACGTGTTCTTCCCCAAATCACGCCGAGCGTTTCCTGGTTAATTCGCGTCGTCAATTCCCGTTGAATGCGGGAGTGATTCACGCCCCGACTCGCCTACTTAAACCCCCTCTACCCCCTTTCCATTTTCTCCCAGACCCCAAGCACAGAGCACCCCCAGGCTGCCCGAAATCGCCCTTGCACCGCCGCAGACAGAGCCCTCTCCGGTGACCAATCCCGGTCAGCTCCATGCGCCCTTCCTCTCTAGTTCATGCAGACTGCTTCGCAACATCCTTGCACATCTTCTGACATCCTTGGTTCATCCTGTACTGCCCCAGGTCGTCGACTTCATCAAACACCGCAAGTTTCTGACGTCGTCTCCAACTCCAGCGACAAAATTCGGTGAGCCTCGTGTTCCCCTCCATCTCTGAATCACACGAACGCGTTCGCTGCATCTAGCGCATCTTCTAACACCTTTAGTTTGAATCCTCATGCCCCAAAACGTCGCCTTCGACTCTGACAGAGAGCACCCGACACCGCCAGCATCTCCGACGAGCTCCCACCACCACCTTGAGCATCAACAGCACACGGCGATCTTGGTAAGCCCCTTCTCCCTCTCCCGCGCGACCTAGAAAGTCGGTAGCAGCTCTGACATAGACGCCGCCGCTAGCGCCGCCCGTCTGTGGTCAACTAGATTAGGGTCGTAGTATTTAGATCTAACGTGTAGGATTAGATCTGTGTCGAAGAGGTACGCGTTAGATCTGGCCGTGCATCTTCACTTAAATCGTGTGGCTCTCGTTGATCGATCCGCCCGAACCGGTACGCACCAATCAGAACATGACGCGTGGCTAGGATTTAGATTTAAAATCAGAATTTGAATCTATTAGATGTTTGATTTTGTTTTAATCATAACTTTTGATTTCCACGTCCAAATTTGATGAATTTTATATCAATGGAATCAGGAGAGAAATCCCTTTCCAAATATGCAATGTGTTTAATGTTTTGCTTCTGTTAAAATAGTTTTATTTACAGAAACATGTGTAGGCCTGTTTTGTGTATATAAATTATTTGAGAAATGTTTTAGTGTTTAAATGAAGGTTGTTTGGCAAGTTTTGAACTTGTTTATGAACCAGTACTGTGCACTTGTCTTGTTGAGTTTAGAAAATCATCACATATCATATTGCATGCATCCATATATTTTTGCTTGTATTTATTTTGTATGTGATTTGGTGCTATGATTTTATGTGTAGATTTTGGTGCAAATAGTGATTGTGATTGTGAGGATTGTAGCTACTCTCCAAACTACCAAGGCAAGTGTTGCTTCATGATTTTATCCTATGTTTTTCTACTATGCATTAGAAATATTTTGCTAGTCTTGCATGGTTATATTTTGCTTATATGCTATGCTTGGGAAATCCTAGTAGTTGTAGAATTGCTAGAAATTTCTAAGTCAAGATGCTTATCTATGCCATGCTTAGCCTAGCTAGTAGCAACCAAGGGTGGTGAAATATTCATGCTATGATAAAATATTTCTAAGTCTTTGGACTTATGTTTTGCTTAATAAAACAACTAAGTGAATGAAACATCTGGGTGGAATGGAAGGAATGGTTTATGTTGGGTGGTTACACAAGGCCCATTTCTATGGTTTACCTTGTGTATATCACTTGTGGAAAGCCACCCTGGAACAAAGCGATTTGAGAGGCCAAATGTTAAGAAGCTTCTAGTGCAGCCAATTGACAATATGGGCTCTGCCTGGATCATATAGGTTGCAATAACTTAGCCATTTGGACAATTGGTGGTAGTGGGATGATAGGTTGGAGCGCGTCCATTTGGTCTAAGGGAAGGCTTCTGAAAGGCCCTGTCTTGGTGAAAATCAAGGCTTGTGGGGAAAGTGCACAACCTCTGCAGATGGAAGAATCTAAGTACTTAGCCATGTCCCTGGTATTGGAAAATTTGAGCATCAAGACATGGAAGCTATCAAGAATCTCCTCATCCCAATTTCTAAGTAAAATCTTGTGGTTGAACAAGGGTGAAGGACCCCAATGTCTATTAGTGGTTCCTTGGGAAAAGTTTTGACAAAGAAAAACTTAGTATTTTCAACTAATAGGCAAAACCTATTTTGAGCAAAGCAAGCCTAAGCTACACTTAGCCAAATTGCATATAGTAGCTAGTCCACCAATATTCTACTAACGTATCACTTGCCAATACTATTCCAATGTATTGACCCACTGTGGCTGTAACTTGTGATGTTGCAGGTTATTCTGATGATGATTAGGAGTCATGAGTCTACACTCAACATGCTTGCCTGTAGCACATGAAGATGAAGACTTATTTATCTTACTACTTATTTAAACTCTTGTACTAGGCCTGTGGCCATGGAGTTGTAAAAGACTATGTTTGTCTCTGGAATGACTATAATAATGACCTTTGTTTCTGTGTACTTCATCTTAAACTGTGGATGCTAGCATTGATCCAGGGACTAGCATTGCAATCACAGGGATCCTTTTCCTTTACAAAGGAGGGATCTTACAGATGGTATCAGAGCACTGTGTTGCCTGTAGGATTATGACCCTAGGATTGGAAACCACTAAGGAAAAAATTTCAACAAATTCCACACTTGTCTATTCTTCTCGTAAACTTTTCTAATCTTCTTTCTCATCTCCATTTGTAGATGAACTCCATCAACGAAGCCGTAAGGAAGGGACCACTCATGACAATGACTTTGGAATGTGAGACAGAGTTCCCCAAGGCTCTCAAGGACCTCATGGTTGCAATGGGAATACATGGTGCAGCTGTGTACAAAGGTTTTCCTTTGATGGATGAAGGAGTTGAGTACTGGTGGGTGCAACTTCACTTGTATAAAAACAAGGAAGACAACCCCAAGGACTCAGGATTCTGCATGGTCACAAACACAATGATGCACACCACATTCTTTGATTCAGCAAGGGATGCAGCTTGGAGGGCCCATCAAAGAACTTGGTGATAGAATCAAGTGCAGAATGCTTAACACCCAGAATGACCTTAGGGAAGAAAAGGAACATACCCAAGAGCTAGAGGCTACCAACCAAATCCTAAGGAAAGACATCATAGACTTAGCAATGGGTGATCTAGACAAACAGATTGCCTCTATGGATGCCCTTTTAGCCAACTTGCCAAGTGAGATGGAATTGTAAGCGTACTTCGTTAGTTGGACCACCACACTTATCATTTTATTTTCCAAAAATGTTGCTTAAAATAAGTTGAACCTTGGTTGTTTGTAATGGATCCATGTATGCCATGACTTGTGTGTCTGATTTCCAAAGTTATGCATGTGATGCCTTGTCTTGTGATTTGTCTTAAAAATTGTGTTGATTCTAACTTTTTCTATCTTATTAAATAGATGCCTAATGTTACTATCAGCACTGCTGAGGAGTTCCAGGGAACTCGTTTTGGTCCTCGTATTATTGAGCTCACTACTTTGCTCAATCTCCCTCTTCCTACCATCATGGTGCTTCCCCTCACCAAGTTTGAGAGGAAAGACCTTTGGGGTTTCATGGTCAATCAGCCCGGACGCCAGACTGAGCCTACCATGGAGGCTATCATCTTCAAGCTCATGCACGATGACAAGGAGAGAGGCCTAGAGGTAGTCATGCAGGACTTGATTGGACGTCTGTTAGGGAGACACTCTCGACGGGTTAGAGGTACTCACTTCCACGCCTTCGGTAGACGTGATAAGGATGGAGCGGCCATCGACTTCGAGGACACTTCGAGGGAGACAACAGAGCCAATTCGTCTATACCTCCAGGACTTAGAGGTTCTCCTTAGGCACGTGGACACTGATAGGACCAACGTCATGCTCAGCAATGACGAACTCCAGGTGCAGCTTCATGAGAAGGACAAGCTTTTCGCGGAGCAAGATGAGATAGTCAAGGAGATGGAGGCCAAGTTCGAGAGTCAGGACAGAAAGTTCAAGAGTCATGAGAAGCGAGTCCAAGATAGGAACAAGAGGATTCGAGACATGACTGCAGAACTGGAGGCCAAGGACTTCGAGCTCGAGCATCAGCAGACTGTGATTGAGAGGCTTCGTTCCTAGAAGAGGGCTCTCAAAGCCAAAGTAGAGACCTTGACCACCAATGTCGATGAATACAAGACCGCTATGGAGAATGCAGGTCTTACCTTTGTTGAGGAGGAGGTTGATGCCGAGGAGTAGTGTTGACTACTCATTTATCATTTATTTATCATGCTTTTATTTGAGTCGCAATGACCATCCAACACGTGGATGGCTTGCTATTGGTGTGTTTACTTTGCAAACTTGTTATTCTTGTTGTTGAACTTTTATTATTGTGATGCATGTTTGGTGATTGTTTATATGATGTAATGTGCATGATAGCATCTATGGGTATCTCATTCTTATCTCTATTGAACAAACCACAGATGCCTCCCTGTCATGCCAATTCCAACCCCAACAACAACAACATCACCCCTGAGATGCAGCAAATGATGACAGCTCAGACTCAGCTGATGCAGATGATGACTATGTTCATCCAGAACCAGAACAACAAGAACAACAATAACAACAATAACAACAACAACAACCCACCGGGTTTTGACATGCTTACCAGGTTCTTGAGATTAAGGCCAACAAAGTTCTCAGGGACAACTGATCCTATGGTGGCCAATGATTGGCTACGCTCAGTGAACAAGGACTTGGTAACAGTAGGCTGTACTGATGAAGAGAAAGTCAGATTTGCAGCTCACTTGTTGGAAGGACTAGCAGCTACTTGGTGGGATAACTTCCAGATCACCACTCCCATTGCAGATGTGACATGGGCTATCTTTGAAGATGGTTTCCGTACTGCTCACATCACATCCGGAGTGATGAGTTTGAAGAAGAAAGAGTTCCATAACCTGAAGCAGCGCCACCGCAGCGTGGCTGAATATATTGAGGAGTTCAACAATCTGGCGCGTTATGCACCGGATGAAGTTGACACTGATGCTAAGAGGAAGGAAAAGTTCCTTGAAGGGTTGAATGATGAACTGAACCTGCAGCTATCAGTGGCCTATGTTCCCACATACCAGTCTCTTTGTGATAAGGCTGCTATTTTGGAGAACAAAATGAAGCAAGTTGAGTGTAGGAAGAGAAAGCACTCGGACAAGCACAACTCGGGATCGTCTCACAAGCGTTCCCATTATGATGATAGTGGAAGCTCAGGATCCAACAAGCACCACAACCACAACCGTCATCATGACAATAAGCATCACCGTAGTCATGACAATGACAAGTACAAGAATCACAAGGGTGGATATAAGAGTCACCACAGTGGTAGTGGAAGTGGCAGTGGAAGCCAGCCTATCAAGAAGGATCTCAGTCAGGTTGAGTGTTTCAAGTGCAATAAGATGGGGCATTATGCAAACGAATGCCCAGAAAAGAAAGTTGAAGGACCCAATAAGCCCAACCCTTTTCAGAAGGGACAAGTGAACCACATCAATGTGGAGGAAATCTATGAGGAGCCTGATGCTGTTATTGGTAAGTTCAAACTCAATTTTATTCTAGCACTTGTTCTTTTTGATACTAGAGCATCGCATTCATTCATATCAAAAGCATTTGTTGATAGAAATGGGTTTCCAACTGAAAACATTGGGTGTCCAATAAAAGTTAGTTCTCCAGGTGGAGATATGATAGTAAGTCTTGGATGCCGGGATCTAGTGATAGAGTTTGGAAAGCATAAGTTTCTAGTGAGTCTGATAATCCTAGATTCCCAAGGACTGGATGTAATATTAGGAATGGATTGGATGGCTAAGTATGAAGGAGTACTAGATTGTGCTAATCGTACTGTTGCACTCACAACCCCAGAAAAGAAACGGATTAGATTCAAGTCTAACTTTGAATCAAAAGGAAGTAAGCTAAATTCTCTTAAGGGGGTTAGCATAGACAGTGTGCCTATTGTGAGTGAGTATCTGGATGTGTTTCCGGAAGAATTGCCGGGAATGCCACCAAATAGAGACGTGGAGTTTCTTATTGATCTGCTACCAGGATCTGGACCAATAGCAAAAAGACCATACAAGATGTCAGTTGATGAGTTGAAAGAACTCAAGAAGCAGCTTGGAGAACAGTTGCAGAAAGGTTTTATCCAACCAAGTTCCTCATCTTGGGGAGCACCAGTTTTGTTTATAGAAAAGAAAGATAGAAGTCAAAGGTTATGCATAGATTACCGTTCACTCAATGAAGTGACTATCAAGAATAAATACCCTTTGCCTAGAATCAATGACTTGTTTGATCAGCTAGAAGGAGCTTGTGTGTTCTCAAAGATTGATCTCCGGTCAGGTTATTTCCAACTTAAGATAAGGGAACAAGACATACCTAAGACAGCTTTTACCACAAGGTATGGATTGTATGAGTATACCGTGATGCCATTTGGTTTGACCAATGCACCAGCATACTTCATGAATATGATGAACAAGGTGTTCATGGAATTTCTTGATAAGTTTGTTGTCGTTTTCATCGATGACATTTTGATATACTACAAGAGCAAAGAAGAACATGAAGGACATTTGCGTTTTATACTTGAGAATCTTAGAGAGCATAAACTATATGCCAAATTCAGCAAGGGTGAATTCTGGTTGAATGAAGTTGGATTTCTTGGACACGTTGTGTCAGGAGATGGTGTTGCAGTTGATCCTGCTAAAGTTTCAGTTGTAACTAAATGGGAATCTCCCAAGTCAGTGAAACAAGTTCGTAGTTTCCTTGGCTTAGCAGGTTACTACAGAAGGTTCATTGAGAATTTCTCCAAGGTAGCAAAACCTATGACAGAATTGCTAAAGGAAGACAAGAAATTTGCTTGGTGTGAAGGTTGTGAACTCAGCTTTCAAGATTTGAAGAAGAGACTTGTAACAGCACCAGTCTTGTGTTTGCCTGATTTGGAGAAGGATTTCCAAGTGTATTGTGATGCATCTCATCATGGATTGGGTGCAGTACTTATGCAAGAAGGAAAAGTTGTGGCGTATGCCTCGAGACAACTCAAAACTCATGAGGTAAACTATCCTACTCATGATTTATAGTTAGCCTCTGTTGTACATGCACTCAAAACATGGAGACACTATATTTTGGGATAGCGATGTGAAGTGTTCACAGATCACAAGAGTTTGAAGTATATCTTCACCCAGAAGGAAATTAACATGAGACAAAGAAGATGGCTAGAATCATCAAGGACTACGACTTAAGTTTGCAATACCACCCCGGTAAAGCAAATGTTGTAGCGGATGCTCTAAGCCGTAAGGTTTTTGTGAATGGCCTTACTAAGAGAGAATTGCCAAATGATCTGTGTACTCAGTTTAGAGACCTCAGATTGGAGATTCTGCCTGAAGGACACCTCATGACCTTAGATGTTCAACCTACTTTGTTGGACAAGATCAAAGAATGATAAGGAAATTGAAGAGATCAAGGAAAAGATTGGCAAGGGAAAAGCCAAAGGATTCCATGAAGACGAACAAGGTACTTTATGGCATGGAAAACGTATCTGTGTTCCACAAGATCCGGAGCTTCGGAAACTGATTTTACAAGAAGCACACAACTCACCGTATTCCATTCATCCGGGTAACACCAAAATGTACATGGATATGAAGGAAAGATTTTGGTGGAATAATCTCAAGAAGGACATCGTCGAACATATTGCTTTGTGTGATGTGTGTAGTAGAGTGAAAGCGGAACATCAGAAACCAGCAGGATTGCTTCAACCACTACCTATTCCTGATTGGAAGTGGGACAAGATTGGTATGGATTTCATTACCGGATTGCCAAGGACCTGGTCAGGATATGATTCTATTTGGATAGTAGTGGATCGCCTAACTAAAGTGGCTCATTTCATACCCGTGAAGACAACCTACACAAGTGCTAAGTTAGCCAAAATTTATATGAGTAGAATCGTATGTCTACATGGAGTACCCAAGAGTATTGTGTCAAATAGGGGAACCCAATTCACTTCTCATTTTTGGAGGCAACTACATGAGTCATTAGGAACGAGGTTGGAATTCAGCACTTCTTTTCATCCTCAGACTGATGGACAGACTGAAAGGACTAATCAGATTCTTGAAGATATGTTGAGGGCATGTTCCTTAGACTATGGAGCCAGTTGGGATGAAAGTCTGCCTTACGCAGAATTCTCTTATAATAATAGATATCAAGCCAGTATTGAGATGGCACCGTTTGAGTTTCTCTATGGGGAAAGTGTACCACCCCATTGCTATGGAATGGTGTGGGAGAAAGAAGTTTGTTCGGACCAGAAGTAATCAAAGAGGCTGAAGAGAAAGTCAAACTGGTTAAGGACAGATTGAAGATAGCACAGTCCCGACAGAAGAGCTATGCAGATCCTAAGCGTAGAGAAGTCACCTATGAAGTTGGTGATAGAGCCTATCTTAGAGTGTCACCACTTTGTGGAGTGAAGAGGTTTGGAGTCAAAGGAAAGTTGGCCCCAAGATATGTTGGACCATTCAAGATTCTAAGTCGTAAAGGAGAAGTAGCTTATGAGATTGAGTTGCCAGAGTCTTTGTCAGCGGTTCATAATGTGTTTCATGTGAGTCAGCTTAAGAAATGCCATCCAGAAATGGAAGAAACTTCTCTGAAGGATACTATACCTTTGGAACAAGTCCAATTGATCTCACTTATGAGGAGAAACCTATCAAGATTCTTGAGACTGCAGAAAGAGTCACACGGACTAAGACTATCAAGTTCTGCAAAGTTCAATGGAACCATCATTCCGAAGAAGAAGCAACATGGGAAAGAGAAGATGATCTTCGGAGAGACCACCCTCACCTATTTGCTAGCCAATCCGAATCTCGAGGGCGAGATTCACCTTAAGGGGGTTAGCTTTGTAACATCCCTAAAATCATGTTTCAAACTCATTCATATCATCCATGCATCCATGATCATTTAGGGTTTCATTTCAAAATCATTCCAAAAACAAGAGCATATATTGCTCATTATTTTATGTATGAATACTTTAGCCTTTGGGCTACTTGCTAATGAGTAAGGTGCAAATATTTATTCAATAGTGTTTTGTATTCAAACATAAGTGATTTCAAAAGCTTGAATAAAGTTTCCAAACAAAGTGTGAAATAAAACCAAGATTATGCCAATTATAATATCACATAATGGCTTGGTTTTATTCTATTTCTCAAATGACCCAAGTTGGTTTTTATAAACAGATAGGTTTGACACTTATTTGAGTGCAAGATTCACTGTACAAAAGTCCAGAGAAGATCTGAAATCAAACAGATTTGAAATTGGAGTTTGAAATCAGTTTTAGAAATTCAAACAGAAAAAGAAAAGGGAATAAGGATAAAAAAATAAGCCAAACAGCTAAACAGGCCCAACCAGCCCAGTTCGACCCAACCTAGCTCAACTACCCCTCCCGCGTATCATTTTCCTCTACCCGCAGACACACCCCCAGAGTCGCTGACGCAAGAACCCCACCTCCCCTCTATTTCTCTCACTGACAACGCGACCCGTGCAACGGTCTTCTTCTCCACCCCGGCGACGTGTTCTTCCCCAAATCACGCCGAGCGTTTCCTGGTTAATTCGCATCGTCAATTCCCATTGAATGTTGGAGTGATTCATGCACCCGGCTCGCCTACTTAAACCCCCTCTGCCCCTCTCCATTTTCCCCCAGACCCTGAGCACAGAGCGCCCCCAGGCTGCCCGTAATCGCCCTTGCACCGCCGCAGACAGAGCCCTCTCCGACGACCAATCCCGGTAATCTCCGTGCGCCCCTTCCTCTCTAGTTCATGCATACTGCTTCTCAACATCCTTGCGCACCTTCTGACATCCTTGGTTCATCCTGTACTGCCCCAGGTCGTCGACTCCATCAAACACCTCAAGTTTCTGACGCCGTCTCCAACTCCGGCGACAAAATTCGGTGAGCCTCGTGTTCCCCTCCGTCTCTGAATCACACGAACGCATTCGCCTGCATCTAGCGCATCTGCTAACGCCTTTAGTTTGAATTCTCGTGCCCCAGAACATCGCCTTCGACTCCGACAGAGAGCACCCGACGCTGCCAGCATCTCCGACGAGCTCCCACGGCCACTGCAGCGCGCCCCTTGTCAAGCCACCACCACCTTGAGCATCAGCAGCACACGGCGAGCTTGGTAAGCCCCTTCTCCCTCTCCCGCGCGACCTAGAACGCTGGTAGCAGCTCTGACAGAGACGCCGCCACCAGTCGCCGCCGCTAGCGCCGCCCGTCCGTGGTCAACTAGATTAGGGCCATAGGATTTAGATCTAACGAGTAGGATTAGATCTGTGTCGAAGAGGTACGTGTTAGATCTGGCCGTGCATCTTCACTTAAATCGTGTGGCTCTCGTTGATCGATCCGCCCAAACCGGTACGCACCAATCAGAACATGACGCGTGGATAGGATTTAGATTTAAAATCAGAATTTGAATCTATTAGATGTTTGATTTTGTTTTAATCATAACTTTTGATTTCCACGTCCAAATTTGATGAATTTTATATCAATGTAATCAGGAGAGAAAGCCCTTTCCAAATATGCAATGTGTTTAATGTTTTGCTTCTGTTAAAATGGTTTTATTTACAGAAACATGTGTAGGCCTATTTTGTGTATATAAATTATTTGAGAAATGTTTTAGTGTTTAAATGAAGGTTGTTTGGCAAGTTTTGAACTTGTTTATGAACCAGCACTGTGCACTTGTCTTGTTGAGTTTAGAAAATCATCACATATCATATTGCATGCATCCATATATTTTTGCTTGTATTTATTTTGTATGTGATTTGGTGCTATGATTTTATGTGTAGATTTTGGTGCAAATAGTGATTGTGATTGTGAGGATTGTAGCTACTCTCCAAACTACCAAGGCAAGTGGTGCTTCTTGATTTTATCCCTATGTTTTTCTACTATGCATTAGAAATATTTTGCTAGTCTTGCATGGTTATATTTTGCTTATATGCTATGCTTGGGAAATCCTAGTAGTTGTAGAATTGCTAGAAATTTCTAAGTTAAGATGCTTATCTATGCCATGCTTAGCCTAGCTAGTAGCAACCAAGGGTGGTGAAATATTTATGCTATGATAAAATATTTCTAAGTCTTTGGACTTATGTTTTTCTTAATAAAACAACTAAGTGAATGAAACACCTGGGTGGAATGGAAGGAATGGTTTATGTTGAGTGGTTACACAAGGCCCATTTCTATGGTTTACCTTGTGTATCTCACTTGTGGAAAGCCACCCAGGAACAAAGGGATTTGAGAGGCCAAATGTTAAGAAGCTTCTAGTGCAGCCACTTGGCAATATGGGCTCTGCCTGGATCATATAGGTTGCAATAACTTAGCCATTTGGACAGTTGGTGGTAGTGTGATGATAGGTTGGAGCGCGTCCATTTGGTCTAAGGGAAGGCTTCTGAAAGGTCTTGTCTTGGTGAAAATCAAGGCTTGTGGGGAAAGTGCACATCCTCTGCAGATGGAAGAATCTAAGTACTTAGCCATGTCCCTGGTATTGGACAATTTGAGCATCAAGACATGGAAGCTATCAAGAATCTCCTCATCCCAATTTCTAAGTAAAATCTTGTGGTTGAACAAGGGTGAAGGACCCCAATGTCTATTGGTGGTTCCTTGGGAAAAGTTTTGACAAAGAAAAACTTAGTGTTTTCAACTAATAGGCAAAACCTATTTTGAGCAAAGCAAGCCTAAGCTACACTTAGCCAAATTGCATATAGTAGCTAGTCCACCAATATTCTACTAAGGTATCACTTGCCAATACTATTCCAATGTATTGACCCACTGTGGCTGTAACTTGTGATGTTGCAGGTTATTCTGATGATGATTAGGAGTCATGAGTCTACACTCAACATGCTTGCCTGTGGCACATGAAGATGAAGACTTATTTATCTTATTACTTATTTAAACTCTTGTACTAGGCCTGTGGCCATGGAGTTGTAAAAGAATATGTTTGTCTCTGGAATGACTGTAATAATGACCTTTGTTTCTGTGTACTTCATCTTAAACTGTGGATGCTAGCATTGATCCAGGGACTAGCATTGCAATCATAGGGATCCTTTTCCTTTACAAAGGAGGGATATTATAGCTACCCACTATCTGGCCGAAGATGCAAGAGAATGGTGGAACAACTTCGTGCAATGATAGGAGGTCAACTGATGACTTGGAAAGAGTTCAAAGTCAAGTTCAGCAGAACCCATGTGCCACCGGGTTTGATCAAGAGGATTAGAGATGAATTCAGGGAACTGAGGGAAGGAAGGATGACCGTAGTGGAATACCGTGACAAATTCTTGTCATTGGCTAGGTATGCACCGGATGAGATAGACACTGAAGCAAAGAAGAAGGAGAGATTCCTGAATGTTCTGCACGATGAGATGCAGAAAGTGTTAGTCAATATCCCCTTTGCTGATATTATGGCCTTAGTTGATTCTTCCATTCAGATGGAAGGAAAGATCAACCAAGCTAATGATAACCGCAAGCGTCGCATGATGCATCAGCCAGGAACCCAGCATACACCAAAGTATCGCCCCAACGCATCTCCAGGATTTGCCCCAAGAACCAACAGACCCCCGATGAACCGTCTGACCTATCCCAACCGTGGAAACCCAAGGCCCGGAGGAAACCACAACAACCCTGGCAATCCCAGCAATTTCAACTGTGCACCACCCAAGTTCAACAACAACAATGTCTCCACCAACACCAACACTGCCCTAAGCAATGCTGTGCCAGTTGCAGCAAAGGACAAGTCGCAATTGACTTGTTATGAATGTGGAATCAAGGGTCACTATTCCAATGAATGCCCCAACAAGATTGCCGCAGCCCCTAATGAAAATGCCCCAGCTCAGCAGCAGCGTCATGTTCAGCCCGGAAGAAGGTTTGCCCCAGGGAATTTGCTCAACCGTGAAGGTTGTCTCTTTCTCATGCATGTTGAAGAAGCCCAAGAAGCGCCAAATGTCGTGCTAGGTATGTTTTTTCTTAACTCAGTACTTGCAAGAGTGTTGTTTGATTCTGGAGCATCGCACTCATTTGTTACTGAAGAATTTGCATGCACTAGTAAGATTCAACCAACCAAATTGAAGCATGTTATGATTGTTCAAATACCTGGTTCAACCACCAAAGCTAGACAAATTTGCAAAGCCGTCCCTATCCGAATCCATGGCATAGATTTTTATACTAATCTAATAGTACTCGGAACTAAAGGTTTGGAAGTAGTACTAGGAATGGATTGGATGTCCAAACACAAAGGATTAATTTACTATGCCCAGAAATCCATAACCATGACCAGTACAGCCGGAATATTAGTCGAGCGTGTATCTGAAACCTTGCCCCGTCAATTCAAGTGCAACAAGAGTATAGCCCAGCCAACCAGTGACCAAGTCCAGATAGTCTGTGAATACCCCGATGTATTTCGAGATGTTTTGCCCGGTATGCCCCCAGATCGAGATATCAAGTTTATCATTGAACTAATCCCTGGAACCGGACCCATAGCCTAGATACCATACAGTATGACCCCGTCTAAACTAGCGGAGCTCAGAAGCAACTACATGTTATGCTGGAAATTGGATTGATTCAACCAAGTGCGTCACCATGGAGATCACCTGTTTTGTTGGTGGACAAGAAAGATGGAGGTAATCGGTTGTGTACGGATTATCGGAAGTTGAATGATGTCACCATCAAGAACAAGTACCCGTTGCCAAAGATAGAAGACATGTTTGAACAGTTGACTGGTGCCAAAGTGTTCTCTAAGATCGATTTTAGAACTTGCTATCATCAAGTCAAGATTCATGCAGAGGATATTCCAAAGATTAACTTTACCACCCGATATGGATTATATGAGTATACTGTCATGTCTTTTGGATTAACCAATGCCCCCGCTTATTTCATGAACCTCATGAATAAGATTTTTATGGACTTCCTGGATAAGTTTGTCATTGTTTTCATCGATGACATTCTAATTTATTCCAAATCAGAAGAAGAACATGAGCTATACCTAAGGACCATTCTTGGAACCCTTAGAGAGCATCACCTATATGCCAAGTTTAGCAAATTTGAATTTTGCTTACAGGAGGTAGGATTCCTCGGACATATTGTTTCAGCCGGAGGAATTGCCATTCACCCTGCGAAGGTGAAGGATGTTGAAGATTGGCAAGCCCCAACCACTCAAACCCAAGTTCGTGCATTTCTCGGATTAGCGAGATACTACCGCAAGTTTGTAGAAGGATTCTCGAGTATTGCAAGACCCATGACCCAATTGCTGAGGAAGGACAAGAAGTTTGAATGGACGGACAAATGTGAAGTGAGTTTTCAGGAACTCAAGACGAGATTGATTTCAGCCCCAATATTGATCATGCAGGATATCATGAAACCCTTTGATGTGTATTGTGACGCATCCAAGATCGGTCTCGGATGTGTGCTAATGCAAGAAGGCAAAGTTATATCTTATCTATCCCGACAACTAAAGCAACATGAACAGAATTATCCAACCCATGACCTTGAACTAGCAGCCGTAGTTCTAGCCCTGAAGACATGGATGCATTATCTCATGGGAAACTATGGTGAGATTTATTCGGATCACAAGAGCCTGAAGTATATATTCACTCAGAAGGAGCTGAATATGAGGCAAAGAAGATGGATTGAGCTAATCAAGGACTATGATCTGGACATTCACTATCACCCCGGTAAAGCCAATGTGGTAGCAGATTCCCTTAGCAGATTGCCATGCCGCTTGAACTCCATGATTTTGCAGGGCAACCAAGTTTGCACAAAGAGATGGAAGATTTCCAAATGGAATTAGTGAGTGAAGGATTTGTGGCTAGCATAGAACTTCAACCCACTTTGATTAGTCAGATCAAGGAGGCACAGAAAGGAAATGCTAGTATCGACGGAATCAAACTTCATATCAGTACAGGCAAAGTACCCGGATTCACCGAAGACGAAGAAAGAGTTTTGTGGTACAAAGGACGCCTCTGTGTACCAGCAGATTCAGAGTTGAAAGAAGTCATTTTGAAGGAGGCCCATGATACCCTTTATTCTATCCACCCCGGAGGAACAAAGATGTATCAGGACTTGAACGAGCAATTTTGGTGGCATAAGATGAAGAGACAAATCGGAAGCTACACTGCCAAGTGTGATATATGTCAGAGAGTCAAGGCGGGACATCAAAGACCCGCAGGACTGTTGCAACCATTACAGATTCCAGAATGGAAATGGGATTCAGTTGGAATGGACTTTATCACCGGATTGCCTACTTCTAGTAGGGGAAATGACTCTATCTGGGTCATAGTTGACAG
The DNA here is from genome assembly GCA_916181665.1 of Avena sativa. Taxonomy (NCBI): domain Eukaryota; kingdom Viridiplantae; phylum Streptophyta; class Magnoliopsida; order Poales; family Poaceae; genus Avena; species Avena sativa. Next base: position 266,499,127 of record OV702294.1, on the reverse strand, counting down.
ATTGTCCAAAGTAGCCCATTTCTTACCAGTCAAGACCACGTACCAAAGTTCGAAGCTAGCAGAGTTGTACATCGCTAGAATTGTCAGTTTGCACGGAGTCCCCAAGAACATCGTATCAGATCGAGGAACTCAGTTTACCTCGAGATTCTAGAAGAAAGTCCAAGAAGATTTAGGAACCCGACAGGATTTTAGCACAACGTATCACCCTCAGACCGATGAAAAAACGGAGCGAGTAAATCAAATACTCGAAGATATGTTGAGAGCATGTGTGCTAGAGTATGGATCTAAATGGAAAGACTGTCTGCCTTTCGCAGAATTTTTCATACAACAACAGTTATCAAGCTAGTCTGCAAATGGCCCCATTTTAATTCATGTATGGAAGGAAGTGTCGCACCCCCTTGAATTGGTCGGAAGTAGGAGAGAGTCAGATTTTCGGACCCGACATCCTACGAGAAGCAGAAGAAAAAGTTCACAAGATTCGTGAGCACCTCAAGACCGCCCAGTCAAGACAGAAGAGTTATGCCGACAAGAGACGTCGAGACCTCGCCTTCAATATTGGAGATTTTGTGTATCTCAAATTATTGCCTTTGAAGGGAATGTTGCGTTTCTAGCTCAAAGGAAAGTTAGCCCCCAGGTATATCAGACCCTTCAAGATTCTGAATCGTCGAGGAGAAGTATAATATCAATTGGAACTGCCTGAGGAAATGTCAGCAGTACACAATGTGTTCCATATATCGTTACTTCGCAAATGCCTCGAAGTCCCGGAGAAGACCGAAGTGTTCAAGAACATTGATCACCAGACCAGAGAGATCAATGACGAGCTGACGTATCCTGAAGTACCCATCCATATTTTGGAAGAAGCTTTCAGAACCACCAGGACCAGAAGCATCAAGTTTCTCAAGATTCAGTGGAGCAACCACACTCAAGAAGAAGCTACCTAGGAGCGAGAAGATCACATTAGGACGGAGTTTACCGATCTCTTTAAATCCTAGGTAATCTTTTTTCTTCTTTTTCAAATCTCGGGACGAGATTTTGTTTAAGGAGGGAAGGTTTGTAACATCCCAAAAATATGAAACATGATCATCAAACTCTAATCACTAAAATTAGGGTTAACAAAAACTTTGGTTAAATAAAAACAAAATGAATGCATGTGTGTATGTGATGATCTGATTAATGCATTAATGTACTTGTGTGATTCAACTAAATAGTAAGGAATAGTTCAAAGATGAATATAACATCATCCAAAACTTTTCCAAGCAGAAACAAATCAAGAGAAAATCACAAACAAATCAAATAAGGAAAATGGTCATTTTTGCCAATCTTGCTCACTAGGTCACTTTGAGTGTTTCTAGTCCAAGATTTCAAACATAAACTTTTCCAATTCTTTTCACCCCTTGAAAGACCAAGTAAAAGTGAATCAAATCCCACCTTTCAAACTTGCAGAAACATTTAGCAACCCCATTCAAATGACAATTCAAAATTGAATCTTTAACATATGTGAAGATCAAACATTTTCAAAACCCAACCAAACCAGTGCCCCTTGACCAATACAACTAACCAAATACTCCCTAGTATGTGCCTAGAAAACCCTGAATTTCTTGCGGCCATTTCATCAAACACTTGGAGACAAAAAATCAAACTGGCCAAACTTCACTGTTTTGAGCAGTAATTTGGCTAAGCATTTTTCACCATCGATCACACTTGTCTCCCCCAGTGCCAACCAGTGCCTTTAACACCCCTAGAACCTACCCATTTCACCATGCCATGCCAACACGAAGGCACCCTTGCCAGCCGACCATGGCTAGCTAGCCAGAGAAAGCACCAAGCCTCGCCAACCTTGTCTGGGACACGCAGCACCGTCCATCGCCACTCCCTGTCCAAGCCCCGAGCACAACCAACCACTGGACCACCCGCCAAGCGCGCGCCTAGTCCCTCTGCGTGCGAGCCGAGAGCGCGCCAGTGCGCCGTCAGCGACACCAGCCCACAGACCACACGCCGCCCTTACCTCTTGCAGACATGATCACCAGCACCCCAGAACCCCTCCAGACATCCTCGTTCGCTGTCACCCGGACCTTGCATGCTGTGCGCCATTAAAATTACCTTCGGACCCGCCTAGAGTGCCGCGATGTTCCGACCATCTCGCACCGCCCCACGCCTCGCCACCATGCCATTGAGCGTCGGCAGCGAGCAGAGCACATCCCCGTATCGTCACCCATGCCAGTAGCACTCTGTGCCGTCGACACTGACGAGCTCAGCCCGCGCCATTCGGTCCCCTTCAGCCACTATAAAAGGAGGCCTCCCCCGCTCGTTTTCTTCACACTAGTTCACTCCCCACCTCTGACTGATACCACCCACTCACTCCCGGAGCAAGATGAGCACCAGGTGGCCGAAATTTCACCGTAGTTCGCTGCTGTAGAGGAGGAGAGGCGCCGTCAATTGGAGCCGCCCCAGGAGAAGCTGCCGGTACCAGGAGAATCGCTGTCGTCGACTTCATCGTTCGCCCCTGTCGCCGACCATCGCCTGAGCCCCAGTGAGCCGCCCACGACCCCCACCGGCCGTGCTAGGGTTCTGTCTCGCCGACGCTGCCCGACATGGACGATGAACCAGAGCCGTTCGATTAGAGTTAGATCGTGCGGCCTAGATCACCCCGTACCGCTTCGCCACTCGTTTTCTCACTGACGAGTGGGGTCGCTCACTTAACCAGCCCGCGCGTGCGCTGTGCGTAGTGGGCCGGCCCAGTTAAACATCCCACGCGACCCACTAATTCAAATTTATATTTATTCATTTAATTTCAAACCTAGTTGTGTACCTAGATTAAAAAATCAACCCAGCTCGATTCATTAAACCAAAATGCATGAAAGCAATTTTGTTAGAAATGTACTGGAATTCTTAATCCAAGCCCGTTGGATTCAAACCATTTAGATTTGTAGATCACCCATGGTAAAAATAACAAGGCAGAAGCTTTTCTGCATTCAAACATTTTTCAAAATTCAACCATAAGAGCTTTTGAGTTCATTCCAACTCTCAAAAATCATATTTAACAATACCTTTCAGAATGTATAAAAATATATACGTTTACTTACATAAATAATGATCAAGTAATAAAATAATCCCACATAGGCATTTCTAACCACTTTAATTAAATAAAATAAAAAGGTTAAACCTTATTAAATTGTGATACCACTTTAAATCACATTCCCATGTACTGAAATATGTGGTGATGACATGTGTCAACATGATCCCATGTTTGAGTTGGAGAATATTAAATCTTAAGTAGTTTTTCAATGAGTAGAAATTACTTTTCTAAAATAAAATAAATGGGACAAGTGCTTTAAATATTGTAATGTTAGTGATGATGCTAGATCATCTAGTGTGAACTTTTGTGTGATGATTAGAAATAGTTAAGTATTGTTTGGTGATTGTGTACCTCATATTTATTTATAGACGCTAGTACCGACCAAGGATACGAGTAGGAAGGAGGATACTACGAGGAAGAAGCCGAGGAGAACTTCAACCACTGCTCTGCACAAGGCAAGCTAACACTTGCAAGATACCTTACTTATGCAAGCTACTACTTGCTTGTTACTTGCCAACTATATGCCTTAAGCATATGTGATTATACCCACTTGACAGACCATACTAGTTTTACTTGCAAGCTTAGTATTTTATTTTCTTTAATAACAGCTTTCTATCAAAAGTTTACTTAGTCACTTATAGATTCTAGAAAGATAACTGAAGGTAGCATAAAGAGCATAAAATTTGGCCTAAGTTAGATAATCTTGATGTTATCCTGAGGCATGATATTTTACTTAGATAAGATACACTTGTTTACCACTCCTCGTTAGTATCTACCCCCACATATAGATGCAAGTGCTAAGCATAAAACTTGATCAACTTTAGATGAGATTACTTGGTAAAAATGGTTATGAAAACCTTAGAATGAAGAGTCATTCTACTGAAATTTTTTGACACGTTTTTACGAACACCAAATGATTTTGATGATGAAAATGTTAAGGCATGAGCCTTAGCCCTTTACAAAAATGATGGTTGTCTGGATGCGATACCATTCCAATTTTACCGTACAACCACAATACCCGAAATTTGGGTAGGGCTTGACTGGAAATTTATATACCTTAGTATGGGTTCCCTTGCGGCCAAGGTCTGAGCTGAGGCTACCTTGTGAAGATTGTCCACATGTGAAGTACCCAAGATGACAGTTGGTCATGGTTGGGAGGCCAAACTCACAGGAGAGGTGCCTATACTAGGGAGTGTAATTGAAAGGTTAGGATTGATTATCCGCATACTGAGTATGGTGAATTCAGGATTTGTTCCTGACGGATGTATCGAATGTTGTGGTGAAAGTGTACAATCTCTGAAGAGTGTCAAACTATTCGAATAGCCGCGTCCGCAGTTATGGACAGTTGGAGTGGCCATACTTTTCCCCTATCAGATGTTTTCAAAAGGACTTGTAAAATGATCTGTGACTTTGATTTGACCACAACAGAGTTGTGACATGAAATTCAAGTTCCCACTTAGGTGTTATAAAACTTTCAACTAGCTTTCTTTGCTTCTGAAATTAGTAGAGGTAAATCTGGCTTTTTGCAAAACAACCATAGAGCTTAGTACTTCCTATTCCAAAAACCACTTCACAATTAGTACTAGTTTGCGAGTACTTAAAGAGTATTCATGGCTTTGTCCCTGGCTATTCCTGTGGCCAGACTATGAAGAGGAGTATCAGGAAGAAGGAAAGCAGGAAGGTTACGACAACTAGGATCATCTCCCATCGTCAGCATTGCCTGTGACCCTGAAGATGGAGCTTCGCCCACGCTATCGTTATTATTACGTTCTTCCGCTTCTTGAAATGTATTAAGAACTGGATCATGAGATCCTTATTTGTGTAAGACCTTATGTATGGTTTGTAATGGATGATGTACTGTGATATCCAATCTGTCATGTCTCGCAAAAATGGTATTCTTGGGATTGCGATGTATGGCATAACAGGCATCTGTGATTAAAAATCCGGGTGTTGGCAACTGTAATGTCGTGTCCTGGGCCCGCGCAACTCACGTCTTGACCAGGCACCACCCACCCCCTCGCTCACCAGGAACCCTCTCTACCCCAACCCTTGTCGGCCACATCAACGTGGCCACACCGCGCGCGCCCGCGTTCCTCAGTTCCCTGGTGCAGAACTACCAGGCGCGCACATAGAGGACATAGCCCACTGCTCTCTCCACCACCCCCAAGTCTATACCTAGCCCTCCCTAGATCTCCCCTAGGCCGACCATGACGTGACCCAGCGTCAAGAACTTGATGGGCAAAGGCAACATTGGGACAGATCGCGCTGTCCCGAGGCCGTGCGCCGGTCCACACGCCTCTTAACCCTCCCCTTGCTCGCAGCGACCCACACCCTCCCTCTCCTTGTCTACCCGCACTCTCCACCCTCGCCATGGACGACCCCTACACTCGGTGCACCATGGGCCGCTCCGTATCGGCATAAAAACCCCGAGCCACCTACCGCTCTAGCCACCCACCCCATTTCCACCCCAACACACTCCCACTCCACCCTAGGGAGGAACCGAGCTCGCTCGGCTCCTGCCTCCCACTCCGCTCATCACACCGCCCTTGTGCCGACCGGGAGAAGGTGAAGGTTGACATCGCCACCTCTCCTCCCTTCTCTCCCAATCTTCCATGCATGCATTGAGGACCAGCACCGCCCTCTGACCTCGTTTCTCCCCTTCCCAGTAACTCTGGGAGCGTCACCGGAAGGGGTCTGAGAACGATGATGCCGTGAGCCCTTCGCCTATTGTCCCAGAAACCCAAGCCGCTGCTGCCGCCCCTTGTTTGGATCCGCATCATCGACCGTGTCAAACCGCGCCCTCCCTGACATTTCTCTACCCCTAGGTGAGCCTCCTCGAACCTCCCCAGTAGCATCTAGGGTTCGTTGCTGGCGACACCACCCTCGCGAGGAAGAAAGGCCCTGAGCCGTTGGATCTTTTCAGATCTGACGACCCACGACGCTTCTTACCCGTTCGCCAGCCCGCAGCCGCTGACGCGCGAGGCCCCCGCCAGGGATTTGAAATCCCCAGCTCCCGCGCATGCTGCTGCGCGAGTGGGCTGGCCCAGCTTCTGTGCGGGCCCTGTCCAGGCCCTAGATCCACTCGGCCAATTTCCCTTTTTCCATTTGTTTCAATCCCAGAAAGTTGTTCTGCAGATTTAAATCTGCCAAAAATCACCAAAACCTCAGTTTGACCTGATTCAAACTTTGAGCATTAGCCTTTGAAAATCCCTTCTAGCTCCCATAGGTAGCTTGCAAAAATAATGGGTGTAGTTTCCTTGAGAATTTTTGGAATAAAATGAGGCAGTTTTAACTGTTTTATTTTTTCTAATTTTTGTGAAAGTCAGAAAAATATAAAACCACTTCCTAGGCCTTCCTTTATAACCTACCTATCCAGTAAAATTAGAATCACACCTTTAGGAGTTGCTTAGCACCTGTGGTAATATTTGAAAGATTGGGACAAAAGCTTCATGCATAAATTCTAGAAGCTTCTGTGAAGCCCCTTTTGGAGTAATTCCAACTCCAGGCGATGAGCACCATCTATACCTACTCACTCCTAGTAGTTCATAATTTTTGAAGTGTTACTTCAAAACTGGGTTCTATTTGAGTTTTTCTAGCCTTTCTGCAATGTTTATTTTGCTATAAATCAACCATCATAGCAAAAAATTGTTAATCCAATTGGGTTGGCTTACTATTTCAGTCACCTGCCCAGGCATATTATTTTTGGTCACTGTTCACTTGCAAAAAAGAGCTGAAGCACTTGTTTGCTTGCTATACTAGGGTTCACTATTAATTTCATCTTATTTGCTAAGAGTGCCCTAATTAGATGCTACAAATGGCCTTGGTTTGCTAGTTCCAGTAGCTATAAATGTGTATTATGGTTTGCCAAGTTGAGTACTTGTTCTGTACTGATTGCCTTGTTTGCTCCGTGTTTGATTTGTGGTATGTTGTTTGTTCGTTTATTTCCTTTCATGACGATAGATACGGATGAGGAAAGATACAAGGAAGGTGATTGGGACTATCTTGAAGAAGGAGATCAGGGACAAGTTGCCCATGAAGCCAAGTCACCTTTATACTCACAACCCTTGCCCTACTATTTTACCAACTTTATTTTATACAAGGCATTATGCTTTTGTGGAAGTGTTTTATATCTAGTAGTGACCTGGCTCCTCCATGTCATTACATGATTGTACTACTAGTACGATAACCTTGGCAACACCTATTTACCCCTAGTATAATAGATGGTGTAACACACCATGCCCCTTTAGAAGCCCTGTTTTAGCCAAAGCAAAAAGTGTAGGATGGGAAGACCCCGAAAAAATTCTTACAAACATTGTTTTATGAGAAAACCTTGGTAAGGCTTGACCTACCAAGTGGTTTGGAAAATGAGAAAGCTTTTGTTTTATAAAACTGTCGGACAAAAGATGGAGGAAAAATGTTTAGGAAAATGCACCCGGTTCTTTGCAGTTTTGCTAGAACAGTTAACTCGTGCAACCACATTACTCTGGAATGGGACGGGGCTGGGCTGGAAGTTTGTCTAATTCGGTATAGATGTCTCAAACTACTACGGGGGAGAATAAATCCCCGGAGGCTGGGCTTTCTCCTGTAAAGGCCCATGTGAAACATCGGTCTGGAGAAGGTAAATATCGTATAATGGCGGCCAGACGATACTATGAACCCCTCATTGAAAGCGCACACCTTGCGTGGTGCAAAATGCACTCTGGTTGGCTTGTGAGTATATAGGGTGTCCCGGTTTTGAGGGGATTAACTTCATAGGGTAGGCATTTGTATCGGAGAGGGCATTCAGAAAGTCTTGACCGGTTACTCGACCCACGATCAGTGTAGATAAGAGACAGGTAATCGGATGGTGTGGGTAAAGTGTACAACCTCTGCATAGTGTAAATCTATTCAAATAGCCGTGTCCATGGTCATGGACGGTTGGGAAGGTTGCTATAGAGCGGTGTTGGTTTTGATTTTAAAAAGGACTTTGGAAAAGCAATGGATCCAAAAATGTTTTGACCATGGGATTGTCGGGAAAATGGAGGAAGGAGTTTGGTCGTGAGATGACCGGAAGGAAAAACAAATGGGTGACCCAATCCTAGTGATTTTCCTAATACTTTTCAAAAAGGTTTCCAAAATTTTTGACAAAAGTTTTCCACAAAGATATAGAGACATGCTATATCTACAAGAGAAACTAATTTACAAAAGAACCTCTGATGGAGCCATCCTACCACAGCCATACTGCATATCCTTTACTTATCGATATCTTAAGTTGGTTTGCGAGTACATTCAAAGTACTCACCGTCATTGTTCCTGTTTATTTACTTGGACAGATTATGAGTAGGAAGATGGGAATAACGAAGGTTACGATGGCGACTTTGCGAACTAGGGTGTTACTCCGAGTCAGGCACCCTTTGGGCTATCGCATGACTCGGGCCTTCTGTGTTTAGTGTTTTCGCTGCTACTATCTATTTGTTCCCATGTGGCCCCTTTGTAAGACTATCTATGTAATACTTGATGTTCGGTACTGAAATGGATGTGTACTTTGATACTATGTCGATTATGCTCCATGAGTCACTGATCGTGGGATCGTGGTGGTTGGCATAATGGGTTATCCCGGACTGTAAATCTGGGGTGCCACAGACTTGGTATCAGAGCCATCCTGACTGTAGGAGCCCCTAGATAGCTCGGACGTTAGTCGAGGACCTAAAACTATTTTCATCACCAAAAATAAGAACATGAGTAATCTCTAAAAATGGCTCGGACGTAGGAGCCCCTAGATAGCTCTTACATTAGTCGAGGATCACTTTTCATGCTCTAAAAATGGTAAACTCTCAAGATTTTCTTAGGACGCTATAATTTAAAAGTGTTCAAGAGTTTTGTCAATTATAAACACTCTTTTACATTAAGAGTTGTATATTTTTTCAATTTGAAAGTGTTCAAGAGTTTTGTCAATTATAAACACTCTTTTACATTAAGAGTTGTATAATTTTTTTTAATTTTAAAGTGTTCAAGAGTTGTGTCAATTATAAACACTCTTTTACATTAAGAGCTATGTAATTTTTTAGTTTGGAAGTGTTCAAGAGTTGTGTCAATTATAAACACTCTTTTACATTAAGATCTGTATAATTTTTTTTTAATTTGAAAGTGTTCAAGAGTTGTGTCAATTATAAACACTCTTTTACATTAAGAGTTGTATTTTTTTAATTTGAAAGTGTTTAAGAGTTGTGTCAATTATAAACACTCTTTTACATTAAGAGTTGTATAATCTTTTTAATTTGAAAGTGTTCAAGAGTTGTGTCAATTATAAACACTCTTGTACATTAAGAGTTGTATAATTTTTTTAATTTGAATGTATTCAAGATTTGTGTCAATTATAAACACTCTTGTACATTAAGAGTTGTATAATTTTTTTAATTTAAAAGTTTTCAAGAGTTGTGTCATTTTCTTATTTATTATACATCCATCTCCCTATTTTTTAATTATAATCACTCTTTCACTTGATTGCAGCCGAGACATTAACTGGATAAACCAATTAAAATCGTCAGAACGGCTCACCGGCCGCATTCTCCACAGCAAGCGCCCCCGTCTAATCGGAACATTTTGGTGCGAGATCTATCCTTCTTTGCGCATGGTTGCCATTGTCATCCTTCATACATGTCAACAGGACGGCACCATACTACGGCCAGGACGAACGGGAGGACAAAGTGAAGCTCAACAAAGGGCCGCCATCGCCGGATAAGGGACGCCATCGCCGGAGAAGAAGAATAAGAAGAGAGGGGAGGCAATGACACGGGCATGGGCGGGGGCTGGCTCACGTGGATAAGCTGTGGGTCTGACGATCACGTGGATAAGTTGTGGGTCCCATGCTGATCTGGATAAGTGGAGAGAGGTATCCACTACGGGAACCAACTTAATACGTTCCCACTTGTCAGCATGTAATAGCAAGGGTCCACTATGGAACCTAACGGACCGCAACCCCACTTGTTAGCACGTAATGGCGAGGGTCCACTACGGGACTGTAACACCACGGTTCTGAAAAGACCGTGGCCTCTATGTGACATGCCAATCCCTGTATCGGTTCATTGGCCCACAATAGAGTAAGATAAATAACATAGCAAAATATCCGTGTATCATGAATAATGAAGATCCAGAGTACCATTATTACAATAAAAGCTTAGCTCAAAGCTAGCTCAAATTATTCAGGTAGCAACATAAACAAAGTAAATCCTCCATTCTTCAAATTGCCCACAAGTGAACAAGTGCCGAGTGGAGTACCGTGGCCTATATCGATTACTCAGAATCGGAATAACCTGCAACATGAAACGTAGCAGCCCCGAAGGGTCAATACATGGAATGTATGGCAAGTAGAGCTAGTAAATGGAGACAATAGTACTAACATCTACATGCATATTTGGCAATTGGAGCTATGTCTGGCTTGCATTTGCAAATACCTTTGTCCTACTTTCATAAATATTTTTGATTTTTCTTTGAAAAGATCCCAATTAAGTTAACCCAACAATATTGAAACAATTATGAAATTAGAATGAGCGAGAAACATGTCATGGAATCAATATCAAGCAACTCAGTTGTCCATAACCGGGGACACGGCTAATCGATTAGATTATACACCCTACAGGGGTTAGTACACTTTACCCATGTGACTTGGCCAGCCCAGCTCGTACCATCACTCTCATTTTGGGTGATGATAGGGAGAAGTCCAAGAAGAGACTGTTCGGGAAGTAGCACCCCAATCCCGACGCGCACCGGTCCAACCTACCAAAATTCTACATCTCTGGATACGCGGGTTCGAGTTACCACAACCTACTAAGTCCAACCAACCGCCCATTGCATTATTGGCACATGGTTGTACACGTAAGCTACACAATAAAGAAACCAATCATTCTCTCTTGATACCTGGGTGCCTTTCCGCAATGAAACCACCAAAAATTATCAATACCATCACACCCAGGAGATTCATTGATTAAGTTGTTTTAGTTTTCACAAACCAATACTTTTAGAAACAAGCTTTGGTGATGTAACCCAGCCCTCGTTCATCATAGCATGGCTAAGCTCATCTACCAACGGTGGTTCATATACAAGGAAGGCCCTACCACATAATAGGACATAGCATAGCGATAGTATCATCCTACACATGCATCTACAAAATACACGACAATGCATTGAAAATAGTAGGACGATATCATGAACAAAGTAGCATCTACTTGCCTTGGTTGTAGCGGTCGAAGGAACAATCCACACACGAGCAAGCGTTGCACTCATCACAATCTACACGATACAATTGCAATCATAAACAAACAATCCACAACATATGCAACAAAGATGATGCATGAAGGAATGCAAGACAAGTGAATTGGTGCTACAGCTGCACCACATAATCCTAATCAATAATACTACTGATTGCATGCATGGAAAATAGTTTTAGCGTTAGGAAAACTATTTCGCAAAAAGTAATACTCAAAACTAGAGCTAGAACTCAAATAATTCACTACCGGTAGTAAACTGTTTGTAAAATCTTGGAAAAATTCTACCGCAAAGGAATCACTGATTAGAAAGAGTACCAACTGGAATTACTCAAAAAGGAATTATAAAACTCCCCGAGTAATTAAAACACTGCAGAAAGCCACTAGACAGTTTCTGCAGAATTTTTTACTGTAAGCCTATCTTTTTAATTCACGATGATATTCCCCTCGTTCCACTGAATCCAGGGACAGATCATACGCGATTTTTGGAGCTACGGATCTTTTTCTACGAATTTATTACTCCAAAAAGGCCACTAACTAGTTTGATTAAACTGTACTAAACCTTGCAGCAAAAGCCTGAACCAAAGGTACAACGAGATTCTATATGACTTGCTGAATCTACACATCTTTTATTTGCAATTTTTGGCCAAGCGGTTTAATTTCTACGCGATTTACAAGTTTCTACCGAAATCTGTCAACTAAAAGGATTAACGAAATTAACCAGTCAACTGTGTCTATTGACTGGTCAACGCGTCTGCTGACTGGGCGCTGACTGGGCGTCTGACTAGTCAACGCTTGAGTCTGACCGGTCAACGAATGATCTGAACTACAGATCTGAGATCTAACGGTGGCTGCAGGCTTACCGGAAACAAACGGCGAAACGACTCCGGACGGTGCGGCGATCGATTCCGGCGTCGGTGCTTTTCCTGCGCGGATGGAAATGGTCAGCGCACGGTTCGAGATAAACAACGCGGCGCGCAAGACGGTTCGAGATAAACGGTCGGCGTACGTGCGGGTGTGCGTGCGAGGCGCAGCAGCAGCAGCTAGCGCAGCGCACAGGCGGCGCAGCAGCGACGCAGCACGCGAGCAGCGACAGCAGGCGGCGGCAGGTGGCGGCAGGTGGCGAGGCACGGTTCGGCGGCGGGGCACGCTGGCGGCGGGCGATGGCGCGGAGGCGGTGCAGGCGGCCGGCAGCGGGGAAGGGAGAAGGCGGCGGCGCAGTACCTGGGCGGCGGCACGGCGCGGAGAACGAGGAGCGGGTGGCGACGGCGGGACCAGGTGGCGGCGGCGGCGCGGAAAACGAGGTGGGGCGAGGCGATCGCGAGGGGAGGCGGGGCACGCGTCCCGAGGCGGCTGGCGGCGGGCGGTTAACGAGGCAGGGGCGGGGTCGGCCGGGTGGGTCCCTCTGTGGGCCCCTCGCGCGAGTCCTAAACTGATTCGGCGTAGAGTTAGACGCGGACTCGGAAATCGGTCCGGAAATTCAGACCGTTTTCCGACGATTCATTAAAACGGCGACAACTTTTCCGTACGAGCTCCGAATCGAGCGATTCTTGCTCCTACGGTTTCGTACAGTCGAGGGGAGAAATCTAGGGCCAAGGGTTGGGCGAAACCACTATGCTACAAGGTGGTCAATGCTAGTCCTACTAAAGCCTCCCGCAGGAGCCTCGTAGCAAAAATAGAATAGGGTTTTGAAAATAGCGTTTCGCTGATTCTTTTCAATCGATGGTTTTGAATGGAAAGGCATGATGCAATGATATGAATGATATGCAAGACCAAATCTAAAATTTGGGATGTGACAAGACTAAACCCCTTAAGATGAATCTCGTCCTCGAGATTCGGCGCGGCTAGCAAATAGGTGTGGGTAGTCCTCTCGGATGTCATCCTCACACTCCCAAGTGGCTTCCTCTTCGGTGTGGTGGCTCCACTGTACCTTGCAAAACTTGATTGTCTTGGTACGGGTAATCCTCTCCGCTGTTTCCAGAATCTTGATCGGCTTCTCCTCATAGGTCAAATCATTCGCAAGCTGAACCTCCTCTAGCGGTACAGTGTCTCTCAATGGTGTATCCACCATCTCTGGATGGCACTTCTTCAGCTGGGATACGTGGAACACATTGTGAACAGCGGATAGAGCCTCTGGCAACTCCAATTGATAAGCAACTTCTCCTTTGCGTGCTAAGACCCGATACGGTCCAATAAATCGAGGTGCCAGCTTACCCTTAATTCCAAATCTCTTGATTCTGCGAAGTGGCGACACTCTGAGGTATGCTCTTTCACCTATCTCATACACCACTTCCTTGCGCTTGGCGTCAGCGTAGCTCTTCTGCCTTGATTGTGCTACCTTTAGCCTGTCCCTAATCAAGGCGACCTTCTCCTCAGCGTCCTTGATCAAATCAGGTCCAAACAACTGACGTTCTCCTACTCCATCCCATAGCAATGGTGTTCGGCACCATTTCCCATACAGCACATCGAACGGTGACGTCTTGATGCTGGTTTGATAGCTGTTGTTGTAGGAAAACTTAGCATAAGGCAAATTCTCATCCCAACTAGAGCCATGAGCCAGAGCGCAAGCTCTCAGCATGTCCTCCAAAATCTGATTTACCCTCTCGGTCTGTCCATCAGTTTGCGGGTGAAACGCTGTGCTAAACTCCAATCTAGTCCCAAGCGACTCGTGCAGCTGGCGCCAGAAGTGTGAGGTAAATTGGGTGCCTCTATCAGATACAATACTCTTGGGAACCCCATGTAGGCACACAATTCTGTCCATGTAAATCTTGGCCAACTTTGCACTCGTATAGGTCGTCTTTACCGGTATAAAGTGGGCTACCTTGGTCAAATGGTCGACCACTACCCAAATAGAGTCATATCCTGACCTGGTCCTGGGCAATCCTGTGATAAAATCCATTCCCACTCTATCCCACTTCCAATCCGGCACGGGCAATGGCTGTAGCAGTCCCGCTGGCTTCTGGTGTTCCGCCTTTACTCGGCGCACACATCACATAGGGAAATATGCTTGGCGATATCTCCCTTCATGTTGTTCCACCAAAATCTGCTCTTCAAATCCATATACATCTTTGTGTTGCCCGGATGTATGGAGTATGGCGAGTTATGAGCCTCCTGCAGAATCAACTCCCTTATCTCCGGGTCGCTGGGCACACACAAACGGTCTCCATACCACAAGGTACCATGCTCATCCTCGCGAATATCCTTTTCCCGATTCTCCTTCATCTTTTCCTTTATCTCCTTTATTTCCTTGTCTCCTACCTGAGCCTTTATGATCCTGTCCTGTAGTGTTGGTTGGACTTCCATTGTAGCCACGTATCCTTCAGACACTACTTCCAGTCTAAGGTCCTTGAATTGCTTGCACAAATCCTCAGGCAATTCCCCAACTGTCAATCCATTGGCATAAACCTTCCGGCTCAGCGCATCTGCTACTACATTGGCCTTTCCTGGGTGGTATTGTAGATTCATATCATAGTCCTTGATAAGCTCTAACCATCTCCTTTGTCTCATGTTCAGTTCCTTCTATGTGAATATGTACTTCAGGCTCTTGTGGTCGGTGTATACATCACAGTGTTTTCCCATTAAGTAATGCCTCCATACCTTGAGCGCATGAACCACTAACGCTAACTCCAAGTCGTGTGTGGGGTAATTCCGCTCATGGTGCTTGAGTTGTCGCGAGGCATATGACACTACTCTCCCATCTTGCATCAACACGCTCCCAAGTCCCTGTCGAGAAGCATCACAGTACACTTGGAAATCCTTCTCAAGATCTGGTAAACACAGAACAGGCGCGGTCACTAGTCGACGCTTCAGTTCCTGAAAGCTGGCTTCACATACGTCTGACCATTCAAACTTCCTCTCCTTCTTCAGAAGTTCAGTCATCGGCTTTGCAATCTTGGAAAAGTTTTCAATGAACCTCCTGTAATATCCAGCAAGTCCCAAAAAGCTTCGAATCTCTCCCGCATTCTTGGGTGCTTCCCAATCAGTTACTGCAGTCACTTTGCTTGGATCAACAGCGACTCCTTCTCCTGACACTACGTGTCCAAGAAACCCAACGGTGTTAAGCCAGAATTCACACTTGTTGAATTTGGCTAACAGCTTGTGTTCCCTCAGCTTCTCCATAATCAGTCTCAGATGCTTCTCATGCTCAGCATCATCCTTGGAATATATCAGTATGTCATCAATGAACACCACCACGAACTTGTCCAAGTACTCCATAAATACCTTGTTCATCATGGTCATGAAGTATGCCGGGGCATTCGTTAGTCCAAAAGACATAACTATATACTCATATAAACCATACCTAGTGGTGAAGGCGGTTTTTGGTACGTCCTCCTCCCGGATCTTCAATTGAAAGTAGCCTGATCGCAGATCAATCTTGCTGAACCCCTTAGCTCCTTCCAGTTGATCAAACAAATCATTTATGTTCGGCAGAGGGTACTTGTTCTTGATGGTTACTTCATTCAGCGAGCGGTAGTCCACCACTAATCTCTTGGTGTTGTCTTTCTTCTCCACAAACAGAACAGGTGCACCCCATGACGACGAACTAATCTGAATGAATCCCTTGTCCAACTGCTCTTTCAGCTGCTTCTTCAATTCCTTCAGCTCATCCACATCCATCTTATATGGTCTCTTTGCTATAGGTCCTGTTCCCGGCATCAGGTCGATAAGAAACTCTACTTCCCTGTCAGGTGGCATCCCTGGAAGCTCTTCCGGAAACACGTCGGGGTAATCCCTAATCACTAGCACAGTATCCATGCTACCCCCCTTAAGAGAATTCAACTTACACCTTCCTGGTCGTACAGCCGACTTGAGTCTAATCCTCCTACCATCTGGGGTTTTGAGTGAAACAGCTCGCTGTGCACAATCTATGTGTCCCTCATGCATAGACATCCAATCCATTCCCAGAATAACATCTAATCCCTGTGATTCCAACACTACCAAATGTGCACTGAAGTTGTGTGTTCCAATCCTCACAGTCAAGTCGCGGCATCCCGCGCTAGCTATCATATCTCCTCCAGGTGAACTCACTCTAAAAGACCTTTTCATAGACTCAGTAGGTAACTTATACTTGTCCACAAATGCCCTTGATATGAATGAATGCGATGCACCAGTATCGAAAAGTATAAGTGCAGGGTAAGTGTTGATTGGGAACTTACCAATCACAAGGTCAGGCTCATCTAGGATCTCCTCCACATTCATGTGGTTCACTGTGGCCTTCTCGTTGTTGGTTGGCTTCAGTCCTTTCCTCTCTGGACAGTTGTCAGCATAGTGTCCCTTCTGTTTACACTTAAAGCACGTCACCTCACTCAGATCCTTCTTCACAAAGCTGCGATCACTGTTGCGGTCATGTCCACTGTGTCCTCCAGAGTGGTGAGAGTGTCCTCCCTTGTGGCTGTGGTGGCTGCTCCTATGGTTGTCATGACGATGCCCATCGCCTCCATGGTGGTGGCGGTCATGGCTCCCATGGTCACTTCCTCCATGATTGGAGTATCCATCATATGAAGTGCGAGACTTGTGGTGTGAACCAGAATGATGATTGTTACTCTTTCTCTTGCGGTTCTCCACCTGTTTGTGCTTCCCTTCCAAGATCCTGGCCTTGTCCATAAGCTCCTGGAAAGTGGGGCAATAAACCACCAGTAGCTGCACTGAAAGCTCATCACTAAGGCCATCCAGGAATCTCTCCCTCCTTTTTGCATCAGTGTCTACATCCTCAGGTGCATAACGGGACAGGTTGTTGAACTCCTCAATGTACTCAGCCACGGTGCGATTGGTTTGGCGCAAGTTGCGGAACTCCTTCCTCTTCAGGCTCAGAACTCCTGAAGACACGTGGTTGGTCCTGAAACCTTCCTCAAACATTGCCCAAGTCACAGTGTCCAGCGGGTGGGTGATCTGAAAAGTGTCCCACCAGGAAGCGGCTGGTCCCTCCAGTAGGTGAGCGGCAAACCTCACCTTCTCAGCATCAGTGCATTCAACAGTTACTAGATCCTTGTTGACTGAACGCAACCAGTCGAGAGCAACCATTGGTTCCGTTGCAGTAGAGAACTTAGCTGGCCTTAGCCTCAGAAATCTGGTGAGAGCATCTCCCTGAGGCTGATTGTTTCCATTGTTGTTGTTCTGATTTGCCATGAACTGAGTCATCACTTGGGTCAGCTGTGCCTGGGCTGCCATGAGTTTCTCCAACTCAGTGGGTTGACGGCGGGGAGGCATCTGCGGTTCAGCACAGGTAAGTTTAGAAAGAATCAACTACGACAATTGGATTCTACCCATGCATATGATCAATCAACAACAAACAATAGCAGAAAATCACAAGCAAGTAACACATCAACAATCAAGTGGTCCAGCAACATCCCAGGTGTTATCCTAGCAGTATATAACTACTGAAATAGTTTTACAAGAGTTGGCAATGGTTAACTAAACAGTTGATCAACTAACCAACAAAACAGCAATCTGCCAGAACAGTCCAGCAGCGTTTGCGAATTTTTCCGCCTGACTTAAACTCGTCAGAAAATTTAGCTGATTTTTGCACATATAGTACAGAGAGTTTCGCATCAGCCCAATTTTTTCAGATTTTTCCGAGTTACCAGAAAAATATGAAAAATCGTACAGTACTGCTGTATCAGCAGAAAAACTGCAGCGAAAATAACACAGATAGTAACCAAAATTGCCATGACCCTTTCATTAAAATTCGCACAAATAATTCCTGGGATATTGGAGTACACAAATATGCAACTAAACACTCTTAAACTAACACGAACTAAGCTTCACAACAATCGAGACTAATCCTAGCGAATTTACCTAACGAGGACTAATTGGTGGACTTCTATCTACTCCTTGAAGAGGTTGCGGTAGGTCCTTGCTGTCATGCGTTGACGCTTTGGCTCGCGGTACAGCCATTGTGGCGGAGTGTACACCTCTCCTGAATCATCACTTGAGATCTCAAACTCCACCTCTTCTAGATCCTCCTCTTCTTCTTCACTTTCAGCTGCAACTGCAACAGCTTCATCTCCTCCACCATCGTCGTCTCCATCATCATCATCCTCGTCCTCATCATCATCATCGTCCCCACTATCATCATCATCCCCGTTGTTGCCATCTTCTCCATTGTCATCATCAGAGGGTGGATTCAGCTGTGCCTGGAGAGCGGCAATCTGGGCTGTCATAGCTTCAATAGTTTGATCCCTTTCCTGGACGGTCCCCTGCAACTGTTGTATGTTCTGGGCGTTCTCCTGCACCGTACCATGAAGATGAGCTATGGTTGCATCTCTGGCTATCAGGGCATTCTTCAGAACTCCCACAGCTTCATGCAGGGTGTCAATCTCCTGTCCTTGGACCACCATACCATTGCTAGCAAAATCCGCAATCTCCTTTATCATCC
This sequence comes from Avena sativa, assembly GCA_916181665.1. Taxonomy (NCBI): domain Eukaryota; kingdom Viridiplantae; phylum Streptophyta; class Magnoliopsida; order Poales; family Poaceae; genus Avena; species Avena sativa. Next base: position 266,480,433 of record OV702294.1, on the reverse strand, counting down.
TCACCTTCTCAGCTAGAGATCCATTCTCCCTTTCCATGTCCTCTAGGTGCCTCCGACGGGGCGGCATGTTGTTCATGTCGCCTGGGGTAACCACAATGTGCCCATCTTCATCACGCCTTCCATAGTCACGGTAGGGTGAATCTGCTGGCAGTAGGTGCCGGACATTATGGCACTGGCGAGACAGGGCTTCATGTATGGCCAAGTTGATTCCAAGTCCCCAGTTGCAGTATGTCTTGGTGTAGATCAAGTGCACGGGGTTTGGCAAGGCGGCATCCCTGAATATGAAGGTAGTGATCTCCCATGCATCCTCTCCATATCCATAGGTGTACAGTCTCCTTCCCTTGAACATGGGCAGTGGCAATCCCAATGACTGCGAGAGCTGTGCTAACTGCCTTGCAAAGGGCCTTGGTGACTCCATCGTGGCATACTCAGTCCTGACTTCTCCCATCTATCAAGTAAAAGAGGAAAGTGTGAGAATAGCATATGGTAAGAATTTACGAGGGTGAAAGGCATAAGATGAAAGACAGAGTTAATATAGGCTTTAATAAATCTGTGGCTGCCTAATCCAATTCTAGGTCACGATCCTACAGTCGACACACGGGCTCTGATACCATCCTGTAACACCCCGGTTCTGAAAAGATCGTGGCCTCTATGTGACATGCCAATCCCTGGATCGGTTCATTGACCCACAATAGAGTAAGATGAATAACATAGCAAAATATCCGTGTATCATGAATAACGAAGATCCAGAGTACCATTATTGCAATAAAAGCTTAGCTCAAAGCTAGCTCAAATTATTCAGGTAGCAATATAAACAAAGTAAATCCTCCATTCTTCAAATTGCCCACAAGTGAACAAGTGCCGAGTGGAGTACCGTGGCCTATATCGATTACTCAGAATCAGAATAACCTGCAACATGAAACGTAGCAGCCCCGAAGGGTCAATACATGGAATGTATGGCAAGTAGAGCTAGTAAATGGAGACAATAGTACTAACATCTACATGCATATTTGGCAATTGGAGCTGTGTCTGGCTTGCATTTGCAAATACCTTTGTCCTACTTTCATAAACAGTTTTGATTTTTCCTTGAAAAGATCCCAATTAAGTTAACCCAACAATATTGAAACAATTATGAAATTAGAATGAGCGAGAAACATGTCATGAAATCAATATCAAGCAACTCAGTTGTCCATAACCGGGGACACGGTTAATCGATTAGATTATACACCCTACAGGGGTTAGTACACTTTACCCATGTGACTTGGCCAGCCCAGCTCGTACCATCACTCTCACTTTGGGTGATGATAGGGAGAAGTCCAAGAAGAGACTGTTCGGGAAGTAGCACCCCAATCCCGACGCGCACCGGTCCAACCTACCATAATTCTATATCTCTGGATACGCGGGTTCGAGTTACCACAACCTACTAAGTCCAACCAACCGCCCATTCCATTATTTGCACATGGTTGTACACGTAACCTACACAATAAAGAAGCCAATCATTCTCTATTGATACCTGGGTGCCTTTCCGCAATGAAACCACCAAAAATTATCAATACCATCACACCCACGAGATTCATTGATTAAGTTGTTTTAGTTTTCACAAACCAATACTTTTAGAGACAAGCTTTGGTGATGTAACCCAGCCCTCGTTCATCATAGCATGGCTAAGCTCATCTACCAACGGTGGTTCATCTACAAGGAAGGACCTACCACATAATAGGACATAGCATAGCGATAGTATCATCCTACACATGCATCTACAAAATACACGACAATGCATTGAAAATAGAGCGCAGCAGCGCGCGAGCAGCGGCGGCAGGTGGCGGCAGGTGGCGAGGCGCGGCTCGGCGGCGGGCGATGGCGCGGAGGCAGTGTAGGTGGCCGGCGGCGGGGAAGGGAGAAGCCGGCGGCGCAGTACCTGGGCGGCGGCGCGGCGCGGAGAACGACGAGCGGGCGGCTGCGGGACCAGGTGGCGGCGGCAGCGCGGAAAATGAGGTGGGGCAGGGCGATCGCGAGGGGAGGCGGGGCACGTGTGGGTCCCTCTGTGGGCCCCTCGCGCGAGTCCTAAACTGATTCGGCGCAGAGTTAGACGCGGACTCGGAAATCGGTGCGGAAATTCGGACCGTTTTCCGACGATTCATTAAAACGGCGACAACTTTTCCGTACGAGCTCCGAATCGAGCGATTCTTGCTCCTACGATTTCGTACAGTCGAGGGGAGCAATCTAGGGCCAAGGGTTGGGCGAAACCACTATGCTACAAGGTGGTCAATGCTAGTCCTACTAAAGCCTCCCGCAGGAGCCTCGTAGCAAAAATAGAATAGGGTTTTGAAAATAGCGTTTCGCCGATTCTTTTCAATCGACGGTTTTGAATGGAAAGGCATGATGCAATGCTATGAATGATATGCAAGACCAAATCTAAAATTTGGGATGTGACAGGGACCCGTCTGAATGCGACCCCACTTATCAGCATCTAATGGCAAGGCTGACGGACAGCTAGTTTCAGACCATACGAGTGTTTCATAATAGGAGATGGGAAAAGTGAGGAAAAGCTAAGCGGTTGGGAAAAGTGATACAACTAAAGAACCAAGGGAACGCAAATACAAATCCTATTATAATTTTATATAAAAAATAATATGTCATACTTCTATATATTACGTGAGACTCATGTGCAAGGGACATGCAACTTACTCATCCTACTAGGAAGAGCATGGATCAGCTCCGCGAAGGAGAAGGAGTAGGACCCGACTACTTTTCCTTGATTGATTTCAAGTCTCTTTTTTGATGTCCTTAGTGTAACATATATGTACACATCCCGTGACCGTGTTAATTCCACCATCTCACTCCCTCGGGACATACCCCGGTCAGAAAAATAAAGTGCCACCACCTGGTTTTCACAAAAAGTACACACAAATTACATGGTATAGTAGACCATACCATCAAGTGAGTTTTTAAGTATTTTTACTAGTATAATAAATTAAAGAACAAATAATTCCCCCAACAAATTTCCATACAAAGTGGTCAATTCTTTCTTACAGTTTCCAAGTTTAAGGATTTTTCCTACTTCCTAGCTAAAGATCTGTGCACTTAAATGACTCTATGCCGATAAATCGAACTTAGGTCAAACTTGAATACATGTGAGTGTGAAAGAATATTACTCTTGAAAGTTTTCAAAATTCTTTTGGAGGTACCCGGACAGTGAATATATCATAGGCCAACAAAAGTTTTGAAAAATGCTAGTACTGATTAGTATTTGCATACCGACAAATTTGACCGCGTATGGAAAACATTCAATCAAAATAAAGTGTAAAACAAAAACATAAGACTTTATTACGCTTGGCGTACTTTTGCTAGTGTAGTTTTATTAATAGCCAAGAAAAATGATAAACATGAGTTTTGACAACTTTAGAAAAAAACAGATTCACATTATTAAAGCCTACCATGAATATTTTTGAGTTTCAGGCTAAACAGCCAATAAGGTTATGTCCATATATATATATCGATGCCCTAGCTAGTTTGATACGGTTCTCACAGTAGGGTCGATGTGCACGTCTTGGCGTATTAAAAAATGTTGCCCGTGGGAGTTTCCGACAATTAGGAAAAACATTGTTCACTTTTCCAAGTCATTACAAGATGTTTTGTTGTAGTAAAGAAAATCAGAAGAATGTGGCTTGGGATGCGACAAGCACACTTTGTTTTTGGACATAGCAGTCCATACATGTTTTACTTGCGATTCCTAGGTGCTATGAGTTTTCAAGGTTCATCGCTAAATTAACCAACTTAAATTACACTACTCCCTCCGATTCAAATTAATGTTCTCAAATGTTTCTAGGTTCGGATATATGTATATAGCACATTAACATGACTAGATACATTTTTAACTAGATAAATCTAAGAAAATTAATATGGATCAGAGGGAGTCCGTCAAAATTAGGTCAAATTAGTTCGAACCACATGTGAGCTAATGATTTCTCTTAAAAATTTACAAAAATCTTTCGACGGTGCCCACCAGACAGTCAGTATATCGAGAACAAATGATAGTTTTGCAAGATTAAACTTCTTGCTAGAATTTGCACGCCGACAAAGTTAACCCTGCTATGAAGAAAAAATAAGAAAATAAATAAAAAGGAAAAAAAGGACTCATGCATGGCATCCTTTTATGTGTATTACCTGGCATAAAAAATGATAAGCATGAGCTTTTACAACTTTTGAAAAAACTGCTTCACAAAATTGGCCTACCATGTAAGTATGAACTGATTTTAGACCAAGCAACCAAGCAAGGTCATGGCCATATCCGCATCATAGTTTAGGACCCATGAGTCTAGCGCGGTGGAGAGGGGAGTACAATGCACAAGTGTTAAGGGAATCCGTAATATAGGACCCACCCGACTTATGAAAATTACCATAATGTATAAGGTCAAGATTTGCCACAAGGTAGGACCCACATAGCTTGTCATATTTTTCCATGCAAGAGAGAGGACAGAGGGGAAATAATTTTTCTATTCTCTATGGGCAACCCACAAGCTTGATGTGCACCTTAGACTTAATGACAACTGTATTTTATCCACAATGTATAAGGTGAACCTTAAGAAATGCCACATAGGACGTAAGGTGTGCATTTTTTACAAATTGTAGATAAGGTCAACATTTTTCACAAAGCAGGACCCACATAGCTTGGTCATATTTCTCCATGCAGGAGAGAGGAGAGAGGGGAAATGATTTTTCTATTCTCTATGGGAAACCCACAAGCTTGAGGTAACTTTATTTTCTCCACAATGTACTACTATATGCCTTAAGGTGAGCCTTTTTTACACATTGCGGATTCCCTAAGGAATAAGAAAATAATGGGCCCACTTGGCAGTGTATGATCAAGTTATAAAACTCCTATGCAAAAGTTAGTGTCTTTAGTTTAGTGGGTCCCACGAATCATCTCGTTTAGACACTATCTAAATGGTGGAGCTTACTCGTAGTACAGTATTTATTTTCTTAGACATATGCTCAGCTCTGTCCAGGCGTTGTACATGCAGAGAGAATAAGTTGTAGGTAGGGGAAGAGGGCAGCAGCAAAGAGAGAAGAGGAGTTGAAGGCGGTTCGATGTCAGAGCAAAGTTCTAATGGGTTCCTGACACGAAGTACTCCTGACGCCTTATAGTGTATACTCTACTAGTAGTAAATTTTGGGTCCTATGCACGCCAAAAATTGTGTGTTTTCTTTCTCATTCGCTGCATCTTATCTCTCCACCCATCTCCCCTCTCTTATAGGCCCTGCTGATATCTCCCTCATCCACAGCGTGGCGCTGCGCACGTGTGCCTTGGTATGACGCTTTTGTTTCTTTCTTTATTTTTTTAGAGGGTGGCTCTGTTTCTCTCGCGTGTTTAGCAACCGCATTGGTGTGGAGTAGGAGTAGTAGTAGTATATAGGAAGGAAAACACTTTGGTCCTTGGCAGCAAAAAAATTCAAACTTTTACGGTTTTGAATTTTTTACCTGCTTTCCAAACATATGGAGGGAAGGTTATTCAAAAGACCGGCTATTCACATTACTACTTCTTATATTATCTTTATCTTGTCTTATCTCTTACAACACCATACCGCTATAGTATAGTGTACGGATGATGCATGTAAAATGCACACATAAACATTGTGCAAGAATGCTTATTATTTTACAATATTATTATATTTATTGGAACTAACCTACTAATAGTTGCAAAAGTGCACAAGTTCTTGTTTTATACTTTGTTGTGTAGGAAAAAGATGAATATGGATGGAAATCGCTCAATATGGCAATATTTGGAGTTTCCTGAAAACTGTCCTGCTGAACACTTTCCAAAGATTGACTCGGAAGGGCTTGAATATGACGTCAAATGAAAAACTTATAAACATGAAAGTTGTGGAGAATTCCAAGTAGTATTATTTAGAGTTGCAAATCGTCCAAAACATAGTCCTGACACTGCAGATAAGCCCCGATTATTGAAGGGTACAGAAGCAGTTTTGGGATTATGAAAGTTGGTGACGTGGTTGACTCAAACTCTTGCCGTATGAGATCAATTCGTAAAAGTCAAGAATTTGGATACTTATAGGCCTTTGTAGGAGACATCATGAAGGTTCTAGAGGTCCCCAAGAGCTCTTGGATCCAAGGGGTTTGATCTGATGGCCCTAGTGGAGCCTCCACCATTATATATTGAGGGAAAACCCTATTTTTGGAGGCATCCACTCATAACCACGAAATCCCCCTTCTTGGCAGACCCCAAGGAGGGGTAGAAGCTCCTCCATTGCTGCTCCATCTCCAAGGAAGAATAAGGGCCAAGGGGTCGGTGCCCCCAAGGGCAACTTCCGCCCCTAGGAGGCCACGCGAGGCGCTGCCACCCTATGCTGCCGCGTCCTGCACACCGGCACCACCTCTCCCCCTTGGGGAGGCACATCTAAATCACCATCTACATCGAGATCCCCTCCATATACCTACTGTAATCTCTTGGTAAACATGATGTATGATACTATTCATTATTTGACCATGATATATCTTCTCTCCATGTTGTTGTTTAAGTAGTGAATTGTTATGGCAATTGTGATATAATTTCTTGTTGGTTGCATACAAGTTTATGCTATATTCTATGATGATCTTGATGTACTAGCATATGAGTGCACACATATGTTGGTGGATGCATACAGTTGTCACCGTTGCATGATGATAGGAGTAGGGAGTCAGAATTAACAAAAACCGAGTCCCAATTCTTAAATATGAATGTTATATTAATTCATGGTTAATCAATAGGGGTTTATCATAGGGACGTTAGATCTAAATGTGTTTCACTATATATGAAATTCACTAATTGTGACAACCAAATGAATGAAATAGCAATTTGCCTGAACATTTGCTCCCATAAATTATCCACATCCACTCCACTAGCTCCACTTTATTTTCATTTTTTTACTTATAGTATTTATTTCAACTACTTTATTGTTTTATAGTTAATACCAAAAAAACCCACAGAAACACACACTTTAGATCCTAGCTTTGCATAGAAGGCCATATAAGTGGGTTATAGGGATTTAGAGAATAGTTAGTTTACCTTCAGATCCTTGTGGGTTCGACACTCAAATACTGTCGGGGGGATGACCGCCAGATGGGGTAATCCAGGCCTAAGAAGGCCGACTCTAGAAGCAATCGGCCGGATGGCCGCAAGACAGGAGAGTCCCAACTAGTTGGACCATCCCTCCCAGCTGGAGCTCGAGCTTTCCTGGCTGGCCCGTCTAGCCGGGTAGCCAGAGGAACCAGCTAGGCGGCCGCTTCCACCCGGTTTTCCTTGGATTTGCTGGAGATATATGGAGGGGTGATGCTCCTTGTGGGACAATCCTCTGGCTCCCCTATCACCAAACAGGCTGGCGCTCCGCCCTGACTGGCGCTACCAGACAAGGATAAAGCAGCGTTGTTGGCTGACCGCTAAAGCACCGGGTGACCACCCCAGGTGACCGTTAAAGATATGGATGATAGCTAAAGGAAGACACTAGGAAACTATAGCATCGTCGCCTCCTATACTTGGTTTCGCCATAACCCACCCACCCCAACCGCCAGCTACGTCGAGGTCATGATAGAAGGATCCCACGAGAACCACCACCCGCCTCAGGAGCGTCAGTCAGGGGGCAACGACAACATGCACGAGCAGGACCAAGATCCGCTTGCCGCCTCCATCCAGCATCTCCAAGCCCCCGTCGTCCCAGAGGCAGATCCGGCGGTAGCTGCGGCAACGCTGGAGGCTACCCGCCAAAAGCTCTCGGAGGAGGCTAACAAGGTCTCCGCCGCACAGCGCCGGCTCAACGCCACCGTGCGTGAGTACAATGATACGTCGGAAACATATCTATAATTTTTGATGCTCCATGCTTGTTTAGTATCTACTTTGCTTTCCTTTGTCTACACTTTGAGGTGTTTATATATATTTTCTGGAACTAACCTATTAACAAGTCGCCATAGTGCCAGTTGCCTGTTTTTCTTCTGTTTTTGGTTCCAGAAAGGCAGAAAATCAATATTCTCGGAATTGGACGAGACAAAAGCCAAAGTCAATATTTAACCGTGGGCATCATGAAGCCAGAAGGAGAGACGGAGAGGTGCCAGAGGGCCACCACACCCCCTAGGCGCGGGCTAGGGTGGAACCACTCCTGGGCATGGTGTGGCCCCTCCGGCCACCTCCCAACCTCGCCTCTTCGCCTATAAGAAGTCCCCGATGCAGAAACCCTAAATAATCGATCATACATCCAGAAAAACCTTTGTAGCGCCGCCGCCACCGAAAGGGAGATTCAGGGGACAGAAAGTCTCTGTTCCGGCACCCTGCCGGGATGGGGAAGTTCCCCCAGATCCATCTCCATCGCCATCTTCATCACTGTTGCTAATTCCCATGATGAGGAGGGAGTAGTTCTTCCTCTAGGCTAAGGGCTCTACCGGTAGCTATGTGTTCATCTCTCTCTCTCTCTATGCATGGTCATATTGTGATCGTGAGCTTTGTAATCAAGTAGATCTACCTTGCTACTCAAGTGCTTTAATAGATCTCTGCTCTCCCCATGTGTGTGAAAGTGACATCGTGCACGCCATGGTGGCACTTAGGTTTGAGTCTACATAAATACTCTTTGTGCTTTAATAGATCTATGGTTTTCCCCACGTGTGTGAAAGTGACAGCATGCATACTGTGTGTGGCACTTTGGCTAGATTGAATATTTGTTATGAGTTATATTTGGAGATGGATGTCTCTATGAAATTGTGGTGTTTGTTAGAACCATATAGCTCTCAAGGTGACAGTGTGGGGTTATCTATATTGGGGAAGGCGGACTTTGAGGAGTGCTGTTATAGCCCTACCGATGATTAGAGTGTCCAACCGGAGAGTAGTTAAGAGTAGTATCATGAAGAGAGGATATTATATGAGAGAGTGTTCACTAGTGAAAGTATGATCCCTAGGCCTTGTTTCTAAACATTGAAACACCGTTTGCATGTAGATATATTGCATGTTTGCTTGTTTTAGTCTTTACCTCACTGTCAAGCTCCATCAAAGTATTTTCTAGCACTCACACACGTTACCCCACGCCAACAACAAGTCAGAAGCTATTTTCTGGCACCGTTACTACTTGTATTTCACTATCTCTTCGCCGAACTAGTGCACCTATACACCTGACAAGTGTATTGGGTGTGTTGGGGACACAAGAGACTTCTTGTATCTTGATTGCAGGGTTGCTTGAGAGGGATTGGTTTTACCACTTCCTCCCCGAGTTCGATAAACTTTGGGTAATCCACTTAAGGAAAACTTGCTGTTGTTCTACAAACCTCTGCACTTCGAGGCCCAACAACTGTCTACATGTCGGGGGGATAACCCCCGGTAGGGTCATGAGAGGTGAAACATAGCACAACTTGGCTAGCTCCAAGTAAAGAAAGAACCAGCCGAGTAAGAATGGCCAAGTAAGAGAAGCGTGTGCGGCCGACATATAAGATATGTCGGCCCGCATAAGACAAAGTGGTTACTCTTGTAGGAACCAACGAGCCGAGTCTACCGAGGAAGGGCCGAGTCTAATAGGACGCGTGGCACCTTTCCGAGTAAGGTTCAGGAGGGCCCATGGTAAAGCATGGTCAAAAGAGAAGGGCGACGCCGGGTGACACAAAAGGAGCCGGGTGACGCCCAAAGCGTGCGCTGACGTACAAAGTTACAGCGTGATGCCAAAAGGAACAGGAAGCAGCATACCAAAAGACCGTTAGCTGTCAAGATTTGTGGACTGGGCCATTGGGCTTAGGGCAAGCCCATGACCCGGCCCGCATAGTAGGGACCAGGATCCAAATAGTAAAACCTAGAACCCAAAGGGGTACAAGCTAGCTAGCACTGCCTATATAAGGAAGGGCATAGCAGTAGTAGAGGGAGGTTGGACGAAGTAGGGAACTAGAGCACCAAACCCTAGTTCATACAGCTCAAGGAGCACTTGTAATCCTCGGGTATCAATAAAATCGCTAAGTGTGGAGAGTTCTTCTTGTTCTTCGTGCATGGCTCGACCGTGCACTCCCTCCCCGGTTACCACAAGCACCCATTCGCCCCCCAACTTAAGCCTACCTATGGCATCTGCCATGCCACCACCATGACAGTTGGCGCCCACCGTGGGGCAGAAGCAGGTCCTTGATGGAGTCTTCATCCGGACGGGCAAAATCATCGCCAAGACCGGCGAGCGCGTCTACTTCGGCCTCATCCAGAGGTTTGGAGCGCTCAACTTCGACAGCGACAACGCGGGCTGCTTCGGGACTAAGTCGTTCCCTAGGGGCGGTCGCTTCATCAAGTTCGGCGAGCACCAGGTCTACGTTGCAGTCCACGTGGAGCGCGCATATCCGTAGCGCATCGTCCTAGCGCTGGATCCACCAGTGATTCCTGTCACCGGGAAGCTTCACCAACTCGTCTCCATGGAGGTAATGATGACAGCCCCAAACCCCGCGGCTCCACCGATAGTTCCAGTAGTGAATGAGAATGTTGAGGGAGGAAATCATGAGGAAACACCAAGGGCTGCAAGAACAGCAAAGGCACCACTGGAAAAACCAGAAAACATAGTGAGGAGTAAAAGGGCTAAGTAGCTGAAGGAAGCGATAGACAAGTTGGCAGAGCCAGTAGTGCAGGCAACTGACCCGGCATGTGTGCAAGACGAGTTGGAGGAAGCCAGGATAAAAGTTTTGGAGAAAGCCAAGGAATTAGCACAATTACAACAGGATGTGGATATCACGATTCGAGAGCTCAACTCGGCAAATCGAGTCAAGGGCGCGAAGACCTGGCTTGATGCGACGAGTTTGAGAGGAAGAAACCTCAATGAAGAGTTGGCAGATGCGACGTCAAAAATAACGCCAAAGAACAGCAACAAAACAGCTATGCGGCCAACATATAACACAGCAGCAGCTAATCTACGAGCAGCAGAAGCAGCAATGGCAGAATTACCCCATTTGGAGGGAGAAGAAAAGAAAAGACAACAAGAACGAGTCAATGAACTAGTAAGAGCAGCTAGCATGCTGAATGAAGCGTATTATAGAGCAAATCCGGGTATAGCAGGAAGGTCACAGTTGGTTCACTCGGCGACTCCTGTCCCGGCAAGATCGGCAGGGCACACGACATCCTCACCCGAAGCGGTGCCTAGACCGAGAAAAGAAAAAAGTGTGGATTCTCGAAGAAACAAGCAGATGGTCACCTATGATCCGACGATGTCTCAAGGAAACCCGGCACATGCACAGGGGCCAAGAAGGAATAATGCCCAAGGAAATGAAAACCAGGAAAATGCAGGCCAAGAAAGGCAAGCAGGGCAGAGAAACGACAACGGAGGGCAAAATTTTGCGCCTCAAGCTAGGCGTGGAACTCACTCGATAGAAGGAGGAAATCCAGCGCCCATTAATGCACCAGCTCAACCCGAAAAAAGACAACAAAGCACGTGAAAGGTAGCTCAACAGCCTGCTGACCCAAATGTAAATAAGTACAATGATGGTTACTCGGCTATGGTGAATGACGGATATGAATTGCCGGATCACGCATATCAAGCAATGGGCGCTAGACTCGAAGGTAGGAACCTTCAGTCGGATGATGCAAGGCTGAAGCTTGACCTAATAAAGATGGCAGAGCTGATCGAATCACAAGGTCCGCAGGGTCCACCATGCTTTGGCCCAAGGATCATGAAGGAGCCTCCGGTACCAAATTTCGAGCTGGCCAGAGGGACAAAAACATATGATGGAAGAACAAAGCTAGAGGACTGACTCATAGATTATGGAACTGCTGTAAAAATCGCGCAGGGAAATTTGAGATGGGCAGTACGTTATGTACCGCAAAAGCTGGAAGGACCAGCTCGGGTATGGCTGAACAATTTTCCACCCAGAAGCATTAACAGCTGGATCGATTTTCAAGACGCTTTGGTGAGCAATTTCACGATCACTTACAAGAGGCCGAATCGCCCACAGCAACTGGTTATGTGCAAGCAAAGACCGAATGAGACAGACAGGGTATTCCTCACAAGGTGGTGTATGATGCGCAACTCCTGTGAAGGGGTAATCGAGTCATAGGCAATCACTTGGTTTGCACAAGGATGCAGACATGGAAGTGTGTTGTGGCAATGGTTACAAAGAGGTATGCCGGCAAGTCTGGCGGAAACGATAAGAATTGCTAATTCATATGCATTAGGAGATCCGACTCAGTCGCTGCTTATGCCAGCAGACAGGATGACTGAGACTCATATCTATGACGCTGTTGGGTCGCAAAGGAGTCATCAAAGATCCGAGTACAAAAGCAAGAGAAGAGACGAAAGGCCAAACTACAGATATGGTTCGACTCAGGTTGCTGCCGTAAGTCAAGATCATCCAGATGCTGTAAGTAGCCAACGTCAAAGGAAAAGTGGACAACAACAGTGGGTGCCAAAGAATGATGGCAAAAAGGCATACGAGCAAAGGAAGCAATATCAGGACCGACATACATATACATATGAGATGATGCTGGACCAGCCGTGTAAGTTTCACATGCCTAGTCCGAGTAAACCGCCCAATCACACAACAAGGCAATGCACTTGGTTTCAGAAAGGAGATAGAGTGGATTCGCCAAATAAGCAGCTTCCACCACTTACAGGAGGAAATTCTCAAATAGTGGGAATAGATAACAGATACTAAAACAGGAAGCCGAGGTATCATAATCAAGAAAGAACATAAACTGTGCACCAGGTGCACAATCCAAGAGGTGACGACGCTCATGTCAGCCACAGAACTAGAAATGAGTAGAGAGAACATCACCAGATCTATGTTGTCTTTGTCACAGAGCCGAATGATAAAAAGAGCCAGCAGCGACGGATGATGGAGGTGAATGCCACAATGCCGGCAATTCCCAAGTACATGCATTGGTTTGAGCAAGAGATACTTGGAGCATAAAAGATCACCACAAGATCATGCCAACACCAGGAGGATATGCTCTAGTTTTGGATCCAACGTTCATGGGCCCAGATATCAATGTCATGTTTAAAAAGTGTCGATCGATGATTGCAGTAGCATCAACATCATGTACAAAGATACTATGCTCAAGTTAGGAATTACCATGAACATGCTAGAGCCGACTAAGACCACTTTCCACGGTATTGTGCCGGGATTGTCCTGTGAGCCAATTGGTAAGATCTGGGTCGACGTTTTATTCGGCAACAGAGAGAATTGTCGCACTGAAGCTATAGAGTTCGAGGTAGTGGATTTGGTCAGCTCATATCACGCCTTATTCGGTAGGCCGGCTATGGAAAGATTCATGGCTACTATCCACATTGCCTACTTAAAGATGAAGCTCCCAGGCCCATGTGAGGTGATTAAAGTTGAAGCGGATTACAAAAGATCCATTTCTTGTGCCTCAGTCGGATCTTCACTGGCCGATTCACTCGTCATAGCACAAGAAAAGAATCAAATGTTGGAAGTGGCAGCATTGGCCAAAGTAGCACAAATGTTCATGCCGGCACTCACCAACCCGCATGGCAATGTGTCATTTCAAGCTACCAAAGAGACCAAGAAGGTACAGGTAGATGAGACATTCCCAGAGCGCACAGTTACCATTGGAGTTGGCCTCACTGACAAATAGGAAAGCGATCTCACCAGCTTCCTCCGTGAGAATCGGGATATCTTTGCATGGTCCACTCAAGATCTGCAAGGAGTTCCGAGGGAGCTGGCTGAGCACTCTCTTCATGTAAGACCAGATGCCAAGCCAGTGAAGAAACCCCTCCGCCGCTTAGCTGAAGATAGGAGGAAAGTAATAGCTGCCGAGATTGCCACACTCTTAGCTGCCGGATTCATTGTGGAAGTACTGCACCCGGATTGGTTGTCAAATCCAGTCTTGGTTGAGAAGAAAAAAGATGACCCGAGCGTGGCAGTGGTATGGCGCATGTGTATTGATTACACGAACCTCAATAAGGGATGTCTAAAAGATCCATTTCCCCTGCCACGGATCGATCAAGTCAAAGATTCTACTGCTGGATGTGAGTTGTTGTCATTTGTGGATGCGTATTCTGGATTCCATCAGATACCACTAAATCCGGATGATCAAATAAAGACAGCCTTTATCACCCCGTACGGGACTTATTGCTATCGTACCATGCCATTTGGGTTGAGAAATGCAGGGGCAACATATCAAAGATGCAAGAAAAAATGCTTGCGAGATCAATTGGACAAAAACGTTCAAGTATACGTCGATGACGTGGTAATAAAAACCAAACAAAGTCATACTCTAATTGAGGACAAGCGTCAAACATTCGCAAACTTGAGAAGATTCCGGATGAAACTTAACCCAGAAAAATGCACATTTGGTGTCCCGGCTGGCAAGTTACTCGGATTCCTTGTACCAGCCGAGGAATTGAAGCTAACCCGACAAAAATCAGGGCCATCGAAAGAATGGAATTGCCAAAAACCCTCAACGATGTCCAGAAGTTTACTGGATGTCTGGCCTCGTTGAGCAGGTTTGTTAGTCGGCTAGGTGAAAAAGCCCTACCACTATATCAACTGATGAAGAAATTAGACAAATTCATGTGGACAAAGCAAGCTGATAGCGATTTCCATGAATTAAAGAAAATGTTGGCAACAACACCAATATTAGCATCACCACTATCCAAAGAGCCAATGTTGCTCTATGTCGCCGCAACCAACAGAGTTGTAAGTGCAGTAATAGCGGTTGAATGTGAATAAGGGGCCAAATCAGTCCAAAGACCAGTTTATTACTTGAGCGAAGTGCTCTCTGTCTCGAAACAGAATTACCCGCATTGTCAGAAGATGACATATGGGGTATATATGGCGGCAAAGAAGCTGAAACATTACTTTCAAGAACACCCAATCCGGGTAATATGCGAGGCAGCTATCTCGGATATATTGGGCATCAAATATGTTAGCGGCCGAGTCGCAAAATGGGCCATAGAACTGGCACCATACACTCCACAATATGACAGGCGAGATGCAATCAAATCTCAAGGTGTTGCAGATTTGTTTGTAGACTGGATGGAAATGCAGTATGAACCACCACTGCCAGATCTGAACTACTAGAAAATGCATTTTGATGGGTCCAAGACGAAAATGGGTCTGGGCGCCGGGATAGTGCTCACATCTCCAAAGAGGGATCAACTCAAGTATGTGTTACAGATTCATTTTGCTGCTTCCAACAATGTTGTCGAATATGAAGCACTGGTCCATGGCATCAAAGTGGCCAAGGAGATTGGCATCAAAAGGATCATGTGTTTTGGCGATTCGGATTTGGTGATTCAGCAAGTGTCTGGACAGTGGGATGCGCTGTACGCAAACATGGCATTATATTGTTTCTATGTGCAACTAATTTCGGGATACTTTAACGGATGCGAATTCCATCATGTTCCTAGAGCAGAAAATGAGGCAGCAGATGTACTATCCAAACTAGGGTCATCTCGGCAAGCAATACCACCAGGAGTAGCACTGGAGCACCTTAGGAAACCATCGATCTAGCCGTCACCAGAATCCGAATTGATTAGGGTCACCCCGGCGAATCAGGTGTCAGGCGTGGTACCAATGGATATCGACTCAGGGGCAGGTTCGACTCACTCGGGGACTGATCCGCTCAACTCAGGGGCTACCGAATCATACTCGGGGGCTCCTCAGGTCATGTCGGTAGAGCATATGTCGGCGGAGCCAATGGACATTGATGCTGAAGCTGACCCGGAACCATTGATACCAACATGGGCACAGCCGATATTCAATTACTTAAAAGATGGGACCTTCCCGAATGATGAAACATTGGCAAGGCAAACAGCAAGAAGAGCAAAATCATACACCATAATCAACAAGGAACCATACAAGCAAAGTGTGACGAGCGTACTGCAGCGTTGTATCAGCTCAGAGAAAGGCTAGGAGATCTTGTTGGATATTCATCAAGGAGAATGTGGGCACCATTCCTCATCAAGAGCGTTGGTGCCAAGGCATTCCGACATGGATTTTATTGGCCAAGCGCATTGGCACGAGCGCAAGAGTTAGTCGGAAAATGCACTGGTTGTCAACACTATGCATCCAAGTCGCATCTACCAACGTCTGAATTAAAGACTATACCAATCACTTGGCCTTTTGCAGTATGGTGCCTAGATATGGTAGGACCATTCAAACCAGCAAGGGGAGGCATGACTCATATTTTGGTGATGATTGACAACTTCACCAAATGGATAGAAGTGAGACCAATCAAAAAATTGGATGGTAAAACAGCTGTCACATTCTTAAAGGATATAATCCTAAGATACGGTTACCCACACAGTGTAATCACTGATAATGGCACGAACTTTGCTGAAGGAGCTTTTGCTCATTTCTGCGGGAAACACCAAATAAGACTCGATGTAGCATCAATTGCCCATCCAGAATCAAATGGACAAGTTGAACGGGCTAATGGCTTAGTTCTGTCAGGGATAAAACTCCGCTTAATGGAACCACTCCAGAGGTCACCTGGTTGTTGAATAGAGGACTTGCCCTCAGTGTTATGGAGCCTAAGAACAACTCTGAATCGATCAACGGGCTATACGCCATTTTTCCTCGTTTATGGGGAGAAGCAGTTTTGCCTGCCGACATAGAGTATGACTCGCCAAGGATAAGGCAATACTCGGAAGCCGAGGTGAAAGAGGCCCGAGAAGATGGAGTAAACTTACTCGAAGAAGCAAGGGAACTGGCATTATCCCGATCTGCTATATATCAACAAAATCTCCGATGCTACCATAGCCGGAAAGTGCAACCTCGTGTTTTTCGAGAAGGGGATATGGTGCTAAGGCTGGTGCAGCGCATAGCAGGAATGCATAAATTATCACACCCATGGGAAGGTCTTTTCATTGTAAGAAAAGCATTGCACAATGATTCATATTATCTCATAGATGCTCGCGAAGCGCAAAAGAACAAGGCAGATAGGTCAGGAGATGAGACCAAAAGGCCATGGAATGTGGCACTACTTCGTCCCTTCTATACTTAGGAGAAGCAATGCATGTATCACTCGAACTCTCATATGTCGGGCGTGTGTGCCGGCTATGTACTGATAATAAAATGGTATGACTCGAAAAACCGACTCGGGGCCTACCCTTACGTTTTCCCTCTCAATTATTTTATGTCGGCTGGCGTGACACCCAAAATTTATCTCGGAGCAAGTAGTGTTTACTCAGAAAAATCAACTCTTCGACTATGCCATTGTCCGAAAATACGGCTTCATGGCAAGCAAGAGGAAAGGGTGTATGTCGGGTAAACACGAACGCCGGATAAGTACAAAGGAGAAACACGAGTCGGCTTTAAGTTTTTGCCTAACCCACTGCAGGTCATGTTATACTGCGTGTTGAATAATCTCGGCCAAGTGATCCAAGTTTCATATCCGCTAACTATATCCTTAGTACTTTGAGACTCTAATGTCGAACACCAAAAAAGGTAGACAGGGGCCAAAGTCAAGGAAAGGTGAAACGGCAAAATGAGACTGGGGACTTGCCCTTGAATGATTCACACCTAGATCATAACGAAAATATATAAAGCCTTATCAAAAGGTGCATAATCAAACTTAAAGTGCAATGTATGTTACATATGTACCCGGCATACCGGGGATCTAATCAAAGGTTCAAGTACTTGTTAGCCTAAGAAGCAGAAGGACTCGGAGGAAAACACTTGGAGCTAGGAGCGTCGCTTGTAGCATCTTCCGAGTCAGTGGCGTCAGTGGCTGGGTCATCCAGACCATCTGACTCGGTTGCTTCGCTATCGCCACCCTCTTCATCAGCAACTTCGACGAGCGGGTCGCCAAGGTCGAGAAGGCTGGGCCCGTCGCACCAAGCATGCACCATGGTGTACTCAATCATGGCGTAAGATCACTACTCGTGTTTCTTGATCAACTCTGGGTCATTCAGCCATTTGTCATCTCCTCTGATGCGAGTAAGAACATCAAGATTGATGTCCTCATACCATGAGAGCACGAAGGAGAGAGCCTTGTCCGCTGTAGCTCGGCCGGCCGACTCACGCCATTGATCCAGCCGGTCCTCAGTAAGGAGCAGTCTCTCACCAAGTGGCTCGATGAGTTTAGATGCATCTTCATCCGGCCAGAGCATGCGAAACGCATGAATAGCCGACTTGAGCAGGTTCACACTGCAAGACTTGAGGGTCTTGACCCGTTCTGGCACCGCTTCGAGAAGCTCCTCCATGGACACCTCGCCATCAGCCGGAGCACCAGATTCGGCCCTCACTTTCTTCATGGCTCGGATGGCAAACATGTTAGCCTCAGAAAAATTCTCTACAAGCAAAAGAGAAAGTTAGCAAAATAACAAAAGTAGATGGAAGAAGTCCGGAGCGACCTATACAGTGCAAAAATAGTAAGAACTCACTACCGAGAAAGGAGTTGACCGCACTGAGCTTGCTCTGCCAAATTTTGGCCTTGGCTTGAAGAGTGTCAAGGTTCAATTTTGCCGACTCAACCGATGACTCAGCCTCGTCGAGCAGCTTTCTGGTCTTTTCGGCGCTGGCGGCCTGCTGCTCATTCTTCTCGGCAAGCTCTTCCTTCAGCCCCTTCACCTCGGCCAAGTGCTTCTGCTCCGTCTCGGCCATCAGCTTTATCAACCGAGTCACCTCGTATCACTCTTTCTGTAGTTCGGCTTGGTGCTTCTCTGCTTATTCGGAACAACTACTTGTCAGCACCGAAAGAAATATCTTCAGCTGTCAGATTAATGAGGCAAGAAACTTACTCTCTGCCTCGCTGATCTGCCAGTGAAGAGCCTCGATGGTGGACTAAGCAGAGGCTGCGAGAAAAGAGCAAGAAGAGATTGAGAGAGCGCACCAAAGAAAAATACAACGAATAAAGAAAGGACAAGTAAGAACATTACCTTGGCCTTGGGTGTCGGTCTATAGCTTTTCATACGCAAGTTCGAGCTTGCGATGCGCTAGAACGAGACCTTGGTGCACCTTGGTGCGCTCGTTATGTGTGAGCTGTACAAAGCAAACAGACAGTAAGTAAAGGACAAGTCAAGCAGCCGGCTGGATAAAAAGTGATTCTTATCTAAGAGCTTATAGCCGAGTTAGTTCCTCACTCGCCAGTAACCTCAAGGCCTAGGGATCGAAGCTCTAGCACATAAGTTTGGCACAAGGAAATAAAAAGGCTTAAGATCTTACAATCGAATAAGTTCTTCATTCGATAGTAACCTCGAGGGCTAGGGATCGAAGCTCTAACATACAAGCTTGGCGTGAAAATTTAGAGACAAAGTGATTATTGAGAGCTTACGGCCGAATAAGTTCTTCATTCGGCAGTAACCTCGGGGACTAGGTGATATGTATAAAAGAAATACTCAACAATACAAAAGAGTAAGAAGCTACTTTACCTCGTTCACTTCGTCGGCACGGGCCATTAGGGAAATGGCCTGCTGGGTCATGTCAGAGACAGCCTTGGGGCCCAGCTTCAGTTTTTTGCCAGCGCAGGTGCTGACCTCCTGCTTGCCTGCTGCATTCCATGCCAAAGCATAAGGCTCAGCCGAACCAAGGCTTTTCCCACTGAGCGTCTGAGTGAGAACTTGACCCGTTTTCAGGGTAGTTCCCACGTTGGCACGGGTCGCAGCGACACTAGTATGGAGGGTAATAGCCTTAGAGCCATCACCTGACCCGGTAGCCGCGGACTCGCCCGCTTTGTCCGTTGATGCAAGCATTGTTTCTAACGTCAGGGGCCGAATCTGAGGAGCAGTACCCGGTGCGCAGACCAACGTTGTCTGCTTGGAGGATGTGGGTTTGCCGGACAAAGGGCGAGCTAAGTTAGAGGCCTTGGGCTGGGTCTAGCCCTTTGACATAATAGGAGAGCGAGCAGGAGGATTTGGAGAAGAAAGTGGAGCCGGCTGACTGGGCTCAGCTTTTGCTGGCTCCAAGATCAGGAAGTTGTTCAATCGCACCGGCCGGAGCGCTGATGCCAGAGGAACTGGTGGCGGAAGGTTTCTCGGCGCCAGAGTCACTGGCACCAAGATTAGAAAATTGTTCCTGGCCAGCACCAGGGGCGCTAGCCGAGTGATCCACCGGGTCTGACTGACACTTAGAGGCGTGAGCCTCAACAGTGGGAGCCTCGACTCGGACGGGACTCGGCACCGTCGAATCAGCTGGAGGAGGCGCAGGCCTTAGCGGCGAGGCGATGCTAGAAGCGGCATGGTTTGCCGACAAAGGTGCGGCGCTGAAAACGACAAGACATGTATAAGAGAACAACAGTTACAAAAAATAAAGAACGAAGAAAGCAAAGTATAAAAACTTACCCGGTGTCGACCGAGTCACGGGTGACTCAGCGTGTGACTCGGAGCCCAGCGACTTGGCGAGTCTCAGCCAGTGTGGCAGCAGGAGCTGCCGGAGTGGGCTTGCTCTTCTTGGCCGGCTCAGTGCTGGAGGAGGCTCCGCATCGCTTCGTCTTGGCGACGGGGATCTTGCCGACTCCTCCCACGGCGAGAGGAGGAGTGTCATGTACCTGGCCAGCAGCATAAGTAAATAACAGGCTTATTGGATAAGTTGGGAGACTAAGGTCGCAAGGCATGTACCTCTAAAAGTGTATAATCATCATCGTCAGACCAATCTTGTAAGGTATTGCGAGATCGACTCTTACCCGAAGCTGAAGCAGCCGCAGCGTGCGGGATGGGCATGAAGCAATCCAGGTCATACTCGACTTCATCAGAGACGGAGCGATCCCCGTTATAACCACAGGGAGGGACAATACTGTCATCAACCTGGTGAACAAGATTCTGCGAAAGACAAACATAATGAGTAAGCAAGAACTAGACTGAGAGTGGCAAAAGAGCTAAAGCCGACTCGGCAAGGAAAACGACTCGGAAATCTTACTCAGTGGATAGGCCTGACCCGGCTAAACGGATGGCAACTCCAAGCCCAATCATCCGCCAAGTTCAGTTTAAAGATTGACCTTACACGAGGAGAAATGAAGTCATGGGTGAGCTCCTTAGTAGAGTGCCGAGTGGGATCGTGGGAGCCACTCATGAAGCACATCTTGTGGCTCCTTGCTTGGATGGGGCTTACCCGGCGTGAGATGAAGGCGCACATGAGATCAGTGTCGGCAAGATGAAAGTTTTTATCCGACGACAACAACCTTTCCAGGATCGCATTAGCCTCGTTCACCGTAGCGTCTTGGTCGCGCGGGTCAAGCTGCCAAAGCTTCTTGCTGGGGACCTCATCCGAAAAAGGGGGAGCCGGATGTTATCGGTGGACCCGCTGTTTTTGACATAGAAAAAGGTTCTATGCCACTTCTTGCAAGAATCAAGCCTAGCAATCCGAGGAAAGATGAGTCTCTCTTGGGCATGATGCTAGCGGCACCGCACCGAGTCGGCTTCTTCTCGGCTCGAGGAGCACTAGGCTGAGGAACAACCTAAACACTAAATCTAAAATATTTGGCCCACAGAAGAACTGTAGGCCAAATCCCGAGGTAAGCATCACAAGCAGAGATAAAGCAGGAAAGAGAGCCAATCGCATTGGCAGGAAGATGATGGGTTTGCAGATGGAAGATGGAGAGAAACAAGGAGAAGAAGGTGCTCACTAGAAGAGCGAAACCGTGCTCAAAGTTAGAAAGGAAAACCACCCGTTTGTTAGCTTCGGGTTTGGGAGAGATCTCACCGGCGGGAAGACGGCAATCCACTTGCAGCGGAATGCGCTTGGTGGAGCGGAGCCATTCTACCTCCTCGGTGGAGACCTCCGAGCCTTCCCAGCCACCGCGCTCGCCGACAGGAACCTCCTGCTCCTCTGCACCATCAACGCCGTCGCGAGCGTTCATCACCCTTGCAGACTCAATATCCTCCGCCGTCAGGAGTGGCTTGGAAGAACATGGACCCATGGTGGAATTGAAGAGAAGTGGAGCAATTGCAGGCAAGAACAGGAGGAAGAAGAAACTGCAAAGGGGGCGGTTTGATCTCGCAGGAGCAAGGAAGAAGAAGAGGCAAGGGAAAACTGAACGAGCATGGGGGAAGTGGAAACCCCCCCAACCCCTACTTAAGGGCAGTAAAAACCCTGGTCGTGGGATCCATCTGTGCCGTGCGGCCAGCATGTGGTCGTATACCAGGCCAAGTAAGCCTATCAGCGGGCGCCACGTAACCAGAGATACACGAAAAATCCCGTGCCACGTCATGAAAGGAAGGACAAGGGGCGTAGGCCAATGGGACTGCCACAGTGACAGGGAATAACTGCGCAACCGACACTGTGCCGCCAGAGCTTGGAAGAAAATTTGAGGCAAGTAATCATGATTACCAGCTGTCAGTGACTAAAGCACGCCGAAAATGACCCGGAATTGGCCAAAGTGACTTGGCTCATGGCAAAAACGAGCCAGGAAGTCAAAGAGGGGATCCGGAATTTGTCAGACAGACTCGACAAGGTGCAAGATTGCGACAAATAAAGACAAAAACTAAGTTCCAATCACATAAAAGGAACCTGGAGACGCTTAATAGCTTGAACATCTAGACCTCACCAACTTCGGGGACTAATGTCAGGGGGATAACCCCCGGTAGGGTCACGAGAGGTGAAACATAGCACATTTTGGCTAGCTCCAAGTAAAGAAAGAACCCGGCCGGGTAAGAACAGCCGGGTAAGAGAAGCGTGTGCGTCCGACATATAAACTATGTCGGCCCGCATAAGACAAAGTGGTTACTCTTGCAGGAACCGATGAGCCGAGTCTACCGAGGAAGGGCCAAGTCTAATAGGACGCGTGGCACCTTTCCGAGTAAGGTTCAGGAGGGATCATGGTAAAGCATGGTCAAAAGAGAAGGGGGACGCTGGGTGACACAAAAGGAGCCGGGTGACGCCCAAAGCGTGCGCTGACGTACAAAGTTACAGCGTGACGCCAAAAGGAACAGGAAGCAGCGTACCAGAAGACCGTGAGCTGTCAAGCTTTGTGGACTGGGCCATTGGGCTTAGGGCAAGCCCATGACCCATCCCACATAGTAGGGACTAGGATCCAAACAGTAAACCCTAGAACCCAAAGGGGTACAAACTAGCTAGCACTGCCTATATAAGGAAGGGCATAGCAGTAGTAGAGGGAGGTTGGACGAAGTAGGGAACTAGAGCACCGAACCCTAGTCCATACAGCTCAAGGATCACTTGTAATCCTCGCGTATCAATCAAATCTCTAAGTGTGGATAGTTCTTCTTGTTCTTCGTGCATGGCTCGACCGTGCACTCCCTCCCCGATGACCACAAGCACCCATTCGGCCCCCAACTTAAGCCTACCTATGGCATCTGCCGTGCCACCACCATGACACTACAAGAATAGAAGTGCATAGACATCAAGATATATTCTGGAGCCGTTGCCGGGGAGGTTTTGGTCCTTTTACCTTTCCTCCATGTCAAGCTCCATCAAGCTATTTTCTGGCACCATTGTCGGGGAGGTAAGGTAAAAGGTACTCACATCCTCCGATGTGAGTGCTCGAAGTTATTTCCTTTAGATTCTGCAATTTTGTCTTTTTGTTTCTTGTTTTCACTAGTTAGGCTTAATGGAAAACAACAACAAAATTAGAGAGCTTTATAGTGTTTATCTTGAGTTAGGACATGAAGTTTATCTTGAGTTAGGACATGAAGTTTTTGAAGAGAAAATTAAAAACCTATGGAGCTTCATTTGCATGCTAATAGCAATGTTATTAGTATGAACTCTTTGGACACTATTATTGCTAATGCTATGGAAAAGTCTAAGCTTGGGGAAGCTAGTTTTTATGAAAATGATCTTTTTAGTCCCCCAGCTTTTGGAAGATAGCCATTGTATTTCTTATGATGACACCAAACCTCCCTTCTATGATGATTATGATATTTTCAGTCCACCTACTTTTGAGGAGAAAGTTAATTGTGATTACAATATGCCTCCTATAATTGATGATTATGGTGATGAGAATAACAATGATAGCTATTTTGTTAAATTTTCTCCCACTATAATTAATAAGAATGAATATGCTTATGTGGAGAGTAATAATCATTTTATGCATGTGCTCATGATAGGAATGTTTTATGTGATAGCTATATTGTTAATTTTATTCATGATGCTACTGAAAGTTATTATGAGAGAGGGAAATATGGTCTTATGTGTCTCAACAATATTAAGATTCCCCTCTTTATGTTGAAAATCTTGAAGTTGCACTTGTTTTGAATTTCTATGCTTATTGATTTGTGATTTCATGACTTGTTTCTTTTACAAGATTGCTATGCATAGGAAGTGGGCTAGACTTAAATGTGTTTTTAATTTGCTTCTTGATGCTCTCTTTTACTTCAATTCATATTTCTTCTGTGAGCATCTTCTCAAATTATCAAGCCTAACTTAAAGGCGTTAAGGAAAAGTACTTGTTGGGAGATAACCCAAGAGTTTTCTTGAGTCTCGGAAGTTATTACTTCAGTAATGACCTCTCCTTATCCTTTTTATTCGCTTTTTGTACCAAGAATAACCTCTAATGAGAGGGAAGTAAGATTTGGGGAGTTGTTGTCCCGAAACAGATTTCTTTCCTCCACCATAAAATTCGTGAGGAGTCTCTATAAGTCGGATTGAGCGGAAATTTTTTGAATAAATCCTCCAATATGTTGGCTAACTTTCGTTAGTTAAACACTTTTTTATTTGAGCAATAGAAGGTCTTCGAGAAAATCGGTTTCTACCTGCTGGTCTGTTTTGACAGATTTCTGTCATTATTTGCATTTGCTTCTTATTAATTCCTTTTTGGGTTCTTTTTGGGAAATTGAGATTTTTTAAGGAATTACTACAGTAGCTTTTGTTTTTAGTGAAAAGTCTTGCTGTTCCAAAGCTTTGCCTAAAAGTCTATTATCTTTTGAATACACTAACGTTGCTAATGAAGATTGTGTGAAGTTTTGTATGAAGGAAAATTTGAGGTGTAGAGAAATAATGATGTAATGAGATGAAGAATGGATAGAAGCTCAATCTTGGGTATTCCACCCCGTGTCACCCCAAGAAAAATTCAAGAGGTACAAGCGTCAAAGCTTGGGGATGCCCAAGGCATCCCCTTCTTCATCAATAAAAATCTCAGGTCTTTCTAGACACTTCGTTTTTATTGCTTCATGCATTTTGTGTTGTTCTTAGAGCGTCTTAGTTTTCATTTTTGGTTTTCTTTTGCTTGAGTAAGTTGGTTGGTTACACCACACTTCTTTTGAAGAGAGACACACTTTGTTTCCATTGCCTAGAAGATTCTATTTTTCACTCTTATTGTTTTTGAGTGTTCACTTTTGCTAGCACTGTGTTCAGCCTTAGATTTCTTGTGCTTTCAGCTTAGAACTTTTTAGTTCTTCTTTGTGGATTTGTGAGACAAGCTCACTGATCTTTATTGATTATTATCTTTGTGAGTTATTTCAAATAAGTTGTTTGGTGTTGGAAAGAGTAGAAAGCTTCATGCTTAAGTGGTACAAAAGGGAGCTTGTTTTGACTGTGACTTAGACTTTAGCATGACATGCTAGGTGTTGTTTTGACCTTATGCTTAGTGATTATTGTTGTAGCATGTCTTGTTCCAAACAATTGGGATTGCTTAGTGTTCCTTGAAAGAATCATGCGTTGTTTTAGCATACAAAAGCATAGTATTGTGGTATTCTCCTTTGATGATTTGTTTGGGTTGACTTTTCACATGCTCACACCATGTTATGACTATGAACAAGTCACCATAGCCTCTTTGATCATCTAGTCCTTGAATTGTGGTACCACTCTATGCTTTGATTAGTAATGTTTTGTTGCTCTGCATGATTATGGCCATTATTGCTCTCTTAGTTGGTTGCTCCCAGTCTTTTGCTAGCCTCCACTTGTATGAGTAAGCTCCAGTCATGCTTCCAACTCCCAAGAAACCAAGTTATTCCAAAGTATCCACTATAAATTCCTATGCATGGTGTGTTACACCATTCCAAGTATATTCTTGTTTTCAGCTATCTTCCAATTAAAAAGTATTTTGTTATGTGAAAAATTAGTGATTAAAGCCCTCACAAACTTGATGGCACACTTTATATTATTTTCCCCTAATAAACTTGAACCATTGTGTCATCTATGTTGTATATGATTGCACTTATACGTTGGAATTAGCAGAACCGTGCTGTCATGGGGAACGTTTTCAACATTGTACTTGTACTCTTTAACCAGTTGATATCATGATCTTTTGTCTATGGATGTCACCGGTGTGAAATAAAGAGGAAACTTGTAAGTCCATGGAGTTTGTATTTTGTGTTAGAGAAATGCCTGGGCCGCTAGCCTAAGCCATGCCTAATCATGGTGGAAACTTGCAGCATCACCATAGTGAGCTATCTATGAAGCATCCTCAATAAAAAGCTATGCATATAGTAAATAAAAAGATTGCTGAGCTGCTCATTGTCTACTTGCCTTGTCATTTTGGTTATGGGATAGCTCCTGTACCATGTGAAAGGGGTACCCTATTGGCGGTTCTATATGACACGCATGTACTTACAATGACAAGAACTTAAAGGTGACTAAAGTTGAGTACCATGAGGTGTGGCCCTCGTATTCAAGGGACTTGAGATTGCCAGCTATTACTTTGTCAAGCATATACTCCATAGTTTGTTCACTTTAACCTTAATCACTTCAAGATGCTTATGATAGGGGAAATGAGGGCTGAAAGCTAACAAGTACCATAATTTTTGGAAGCTCTTTTTGAAACTTGAAATCCCTGCTTCCCTTTGTGAAGGGCCTGTCTTCCACTATTATTTGAGTCTCCACCTTCTACTTTTAGGAACCATTAAGAGAGCATAGTTGCCATTCTGTGTGCAGTGTCCCAAAACTTATTGATTGATGCATATTGTGATATTACTTGTTCTTGTGCCACTTGTTTCTAGTCACCCTTGTGAACTTTGAAGGTTTCCTATGCATCTATTTGCTGCTCTATGAGGGACAAGCTGAATGCCACTATGCCATGTTTTCTCTATGTGAAACAAACAAATGTTTTTCAATGCATGTCATTCATGATCTTTGTTTGTAGCCTTTCATGTTTCATGCATAGTTACTATGTCCTATTGTTAGAACTCCATCTTTCATGCACATGTTTAGAGTGCAGCTGGATGAAGAAAATGGCTGAAGCCAACGGATTACCACCACCTCCTCTAGCCGGCGGACCGCCAGATAACCGCGAATGCCAGAACCACCGGGACAACGATGATGATGGCTACCCTCGCCAAGTGGGTAACTAGCACATCTTCCTCACCGAGCTAGAAACCAAGCACAGCAAAAGACAACGCGAGGTGGAGGTGAACGCTATCGTTTCCCCCATTCCAAAGTACCTGCACTAGTCCGAGGAAGCGATCACGTGGAGCAAGGAGGACCAGCCGACCATGTTGCCAAGACCTGGCAGCTACGCGCTAGTCCTGGATCCCATCATCGTCCCCAAGAAGCACTCCTGCAGATTTTCACGCGTCCTCGTCGACTGAGGCAGCAACATCAACCTCCTGTACCATAGCACTCTCGACCATCTTGGCATCAGTGAGTCTCAGCTCTAGCCATCCAGCACTTCATTCCATATTGCCTTTCCGGGTCCATCGCACTCGCCAATCGGCAGGATCCGATTGGACGTCATCTTTGGCACATAGAGAAACTCCCGCCGCGAGCCAATCTGGTTCGAGGTGGTCAACCTCTCCAGTGCATACCATGCCATACTTGGGCGGCCAACTATCACCAAGTTCATTGTGGTTCCGCACTATGCATACCTCAAAATGAAGCTTCTAGGGCCCAAGGGAGTGATCACCATCACCGGCTACTACAAGCGGTCGATCGAGTGCGCCACAGGCGGATCCAAGCTAGCCGCGGCCATGATAATCGCAAAAGAGAAGCGAGTCATAATGCAGAATGTGGCGGCCCTATAGGCAGACATGCTGGCTGGAGAGCCAAACCCAGCCAAAGAATCACAGTTCAAGCCATCCAAGGGCACAAAGAATATCCTGCTCAACGAAGCTGACGCAAGCAAGTTCGTCCTGGTCGGAGACGGCCTTGACAGCAAATAGGAAAGCGCGCTCATCGATTTCCTCCATGAGAATCGGGAAATTTTTGCATGGTGCCCCAAAGACATGCGAGGTGTCCTGAGGGAACTCGCCGATCAATCTCTTCATGTTCGATCGGATGCGAATCCGGGCAAGCAGTCCTTACGTCGCTTCGCAGAGGAAAATAGAAAAACGATCGGGGAAGAGATCACCAGGCTACTTGCAGCCGGATTCATCATGGAAGTGTACCACCCTTAATGGCTGGCGAACCTGGTGCTGGTATTGAAGAAGACCAATACATGGTTCATGTGCATGGACTACACTAGCCTCAACAAGGCTTGCCCCAAAGGTCCCTTCGCCCTGCCACAGATAGATCAAATGATCGAGTCCATGGCCGGCTGCGACCTGTTGTCTTTTCTGGATGCCTATTCAGGCTACCACTAGAGCAAGCTGAATGTAACTGATCAAATAAATACATCATTCACAACCCCGTATGGGGCTTACTTCTATAACCATGCCATTCGGATTGAAAAATGCAAGGGCAACTTACCAGCGCTACATGCAGAAATGTTTGTAGATGCAAATTGGTAAAAACGTACATGCCTACGTTGACGATGTGGTGGTCAAGACTAAGGATAGGCGCACGCTGCTACAAGACCTGAAGGAAGCATTCGACAACCTCCATCATTTCCAGATCAAGCTGAACCCGAAAAAATGTGTCTTCCAGGTTCTAGCCGGCAAACTCCTCGGTTTCCTCGTCTTGGAATGAGTAATCTGGGCGAAACTAGAGAAGATAGGCGCAATCGTGTGCATGGAGTTGCCATAGAACCTGCGCGACGATCAGAAATTCACCGGGTGCCTGGCCTCCATCAGTCGGTTTGTTAGCCAGTTGGGCGAGAAGGCGCTCCCCTTGTACCAGCTCATGAAGAAAACAAACAAGTTCGTCTGAATGGCCCAGGCGGATGAGGCCTTCCGCGACCTCAAGCGCATGCTCTCCTCCCCACCCATCTTGGCAGCCCCATCTATAAAAGAGCCCATGCTGATGTACATCGCGGCCACCAACCGGGTCGTCAACGTCGTGCTCGTGGTGGAGAGACCAGAAGAAGGAAAGGCACAGCCGGTCCAGCGCCCCGTGTACTACCTAAGAGAGGTACTCTCGCTCTCGAAGTAGAACTACCCCCACTACCTTAAGCTGGTGTACAACATATACATGGCCGCCAAGAAGCTCAAGCACTACTTCCAAGAGCACTCCATCCGGGTGTTGGCATTGGCACCACTCGCGGAAATAATTGACAACAAAGACGCCACCGGCCGGGTGGCGAAATGGGCAATAGAGCTCGCCACTCACAACATCTAGTACGAACCAACAACTGCGATCAAGTCCTAGGCACTGGCCGACTTCATCGTCGATTAGGAATAAATGAAATACATGCTTGCGGCCCCTGACTCCACGCACTGGAAGCTACACTTCGACGGCTCCAAGATGCATAGAGGCCTCGGAGCCAGCATTATCATCATGTCACCCAAGGGAGACCGGCTGGAAACATGCTACAAATACATTTCAAGGCATCAAACAACGTCGACGAGTACGAGGCGCTCATAGATGGACTCAAGATGGAAAAGGAAATAGGCATCCAATGGGTCCTCTACTTTAGTGATTCATACCTGGTGGTGCAACAAGATTCAGGCGATTGGGACGCCAAGGACACAAACATGGCATTGTACCGCTTCTTCATCCAACAGCTATGTGTCTGCTTTGAAGGGTGTGAATTCCATCATGTCCCTCGAGCCAACAACGAGGCAGCCAACTCACTGGCTCGATTCGGCTCAACAAGACAAGCAATACCTCTTGGAGTCTCCCCCGAGCACTTATGAAGCCATCCATTACGCTGTCACCGGAATCCGACTCCATAGTCTTGGACGCAGACCCGGGGACTGCTGGACCCGCTCACCCGGGGCATGCCGCGTCAAACCCGGTGACTATCATGCCAAGCCCGTGGACTGCCGTGTCAAACCCGAGGACTGCCAAAATAGTCTCGGGGACTGCCGGCTTCGAGCTCCCACCCGACAGGCCCCCAGAAGCGCTAGAACTGGCAGTCAGTGAGGAAATCAAGCTCATCATGCAAACAATGTATGCCATCCAGGAAACACTGGCTTGGGCCAAGCCCTTCATGGATTTCCTGGCCAAAGGCGAGCTCCCTGAAGAGGAAGTGGCGGCACAACAAGTCAGGCGCAGGGAAAGTGCATAAACAATCATCAACAACGAGCTATACAAGCGCACTATCAGAGGTATCTACCAGCGATGCATCATCCAGGATGAAGGAATCCAACTACTCGTGTAAATCCATCAAGGCGAGTAAGGCCATCACGCATCATCAAGGGCCATAGAAGACAATGATCTACATCATGGTTTCCACTGGCCGACTTCTCTATAGGACGCAGAGGAATTGGTCAAAGCATGCAATGGTTGCTAGTGTTTCGGGCAGCAGAAGAACACACCGTCTGCGGTGCTCAAGACAATACCCATCATCGTGCCATTCGTGGTCTAGGGACTAGACATGGTCGGCCCCTTCAAGAAGGATCGATCCGGCTTGACACACCTACTGGTGGCGGTTTTACAAATTCACCAAGTGGATCGAGGTGAAGCCTATCAAGAAGCTAGATGGGGCTATAGTGGTCAAGTTCTTCACTTACATCATCACACGTTTTGGCTACCCCACAGCATCATCACCGACAACGACACAAAATTCTCCAAAGGGGTCTTCACACAATTCTGTGGAAGAAAGGGCATCCGCCTCGACTTGGCATCCATTGTGCACCCCTAGTCAAATGGGTAGTGCGAGCGGCCAAATGGCCTGGTCCTAGATGGAATCAAACCAAGAGTTATCGAGCCACTGATAAGGTCTCCCGGATGCTAGATATAAGAGATGCCCGCGGTACTATGGAGCCTGCGCACCACACCCAACCGGTCAACTGGCTTCACGCCATTCTTCCTCGTATACGGTGAGGAGGAGGTCCTCCCAACTTACATCTAGTTCGACGTGCCTCGAAAGTTGTTGTACACAGAACAAGAATCTAAAGAAGTATGTGAACACAATGTCGACATACTGGAAGAGGCACCCGAGCTGACCTTATCTAGATCCGCCATCTACCAGCAAAACCTGCGCCGCTACCATGCCAGTCGGATTCGACCCAACTGGTTCTGATAGGGCGACTTGGTGCTGCGGATGATGCAAAACACCAAGGGAATGCATAAGCTGTCTCGTCCATGGGAAGGGCCATTCATCATTAGCCGGGAGCTACACAACAACTCATACTACCTCATCGATGCCCAGCAGCCGGCGAAGAACAAGATCGACCGCTCCGACAAAGAAACTCCCATGGAATGCGAACCTACTTCGCCCATTTTACACTTAGAACAAGTGTATGTATCTTAATTTTATGTAATGAATGAACAAGATGAGGAGCATCGACACAGTATCAGGGGCACCGTCGTCATTTGCCTTTTTTCAATTGCATTTATTCTCTCTCCGGCTCCGGTAGTCTTTCCCGAGGACTCGTCGGCTGACCCAGACGCCTACGTTCTCCAAACGACCGAGCACTATACGCGGTGCCAAAGTCCCACTCTTCGGTTTCGGCTACAGACTGCAACCCGGCTGTCAGCCCGGCAAGAGCAAAAGACTAAGACACCCATACAAAAAAGCTCTATCGGAAGAAAAGAGCGCCTGGACACTCCGGCTACGCCTGCTCACCTAACACCGATAACAAAAACCCGAAGTATCATGCAGTACGCCATCTAGCTATTCCTTTGGTTCTGGCTGGGGACCATAACCCGGCTCGCAGCTAGCAAGGACAACTATGAAAGGCCAATGCTCACTAGGAAAAGAGCAGAGCTATCGGCCTAGCACAAAACGGCGAACCTTCTAACACTTCGAATAACTGCAAGCTATATTTCATATATGCATATATAATGCAGAAAAACTTGTGTCTATTTTCTCCCGAGCTAAAACCTCGCCAAGTGCCCGAGTCCGACACTAGTCACTGCCGGTGAAAGCATCAGGCAGAAAGGAGCTTCGATCGGGCTGAATGCTCTAGCAGGCCCTAACCTCGGGGACTACACCCATTGGGCATGCTCCCACGCATCCACACAAAAGCATACATACGGTAAAAGCAGTAGGCAGAAAGGAGCTTCGACCCGGCTGAATGCTCCAACCGGCCCGAACCTCGGGGACTACACCCAGTGGGGTGCGCTCCCGCGCACCCAAATATAAGCAAGCAAGACGGACAAAAACAAAGAGTCCAGAACAAAGCCAAATATCAAAAGAGGCATATCACATGATTAAGGAAGACGAAGCTTCCGTATTAGTTCAAACATTGTAGCAGTTGTTCACGACAGGCGGCAAAGTAAATAACAAATTTCTGGCGATATAGCTACACTCAGCATCCCGAGGAACTAAGTTTGGGGCCTAGCCGAGGAAGAGGGGAGCATCGGATGCAGTTTGTCTGGAGGAGGCAGCGTCAACAAAGTTGGCAGCAGTAGGAAGATCAGCCGGAGTCGGAATCTGCATCTCTAGAGGGACTAGGGCCCACTCGTATGGCTCGCCTCCAGCTGGGTCATTGTAATCGCGGTCCAGCTGCACGCAGCTCCTGATGCTGATGGCGTATGCGCGAATCTATGGGCAGTACTAGCGGAGGACTTCATAGCTGGTGTCGGCGCGGAAACCATGAGCAAGGCTGGCGAGATCTGCATCCGGGTACCGGGACTTCAGCAATGCAAGCGTCATCTCCACGCCACCGCGCGCAGCCCACTCCCAGGAGGTATCCATCAGGTCGACAACAATCTTGAGTCCAGGCGCCAGCTCATCAATGTTGGCCGGCTCACAAAAAAGTGGCCAGAGATATTTGAAGATGTTCACGCTACCGTCATAGAGCTAGTCGGACTCCTCGGAAAGAACTATCACCAGATCTTCCGGAGTAAGGTCGCGTCTGACTTACTCTTCAGGCAAGCTCGCATTGTCTTGATCGGTCGACTCGGGGTAACGAGCTGCAGCCAAAAAGAATTAAAAAGTTAGAACTGGATGGAGAAAAATAAAATTACATATGGAAAAGAGAATGCCATGCAACCTTACTAACAACCAACTCGGCAATACAGTCCAGCTGCACTGCCGTCTCCTTCTCGCGGGATTGGACCCGCTTGAGCAACTTCTCCTGCTACGCATAGGCCTCCTCCAGGTTCTTGTGCGCCTGAGAGCGGATGACAGCAACCCTTTTGTCTTTCTTGGTCGAAGTCTCTATCTTGTCCTTCAGGGCCACCAATTGGTCAATCTGACCTTGGCGGACCCTGTTGGAGTCCTCTAGCCGGTGACCTCCGCCTTCAAAATTTTAACCACCCTCTCCTTGTCAACTATCATGGTTGTAGGAGGGCACCCCATGGTAAACAAAAAAGGGAGTTTGATAACCTCCAAGACATGTCTGAGTAAGCAATCTTACGCCCTAGATCTTGTGTGTTCTTGGCAACTTCAGTAAACGCTTTCTGCAGAAAGAAGGAAGTAAGGAAAAATAGCGGAAGGAAAATGACTATAAAAGTCAATTAAAGAGCAGAGAGAGACACCTACCTCCAAAGAAACAGACAACTCCTTCGCCTGGCCGAGCCCCCGCGCCATCGTCCCCACCAGGTGGCGAGCCTGGTCAATGGAAATGGGCGCCGAGCCAGAGAGCTGGGCGAGGATGGAACACTGCGTTAGCACAGCCGGAGCTGGCTTGTAGCCGGTCACCAAAACCGCGTGGTCATCAGCGCCGGCGTGCGTAGTCGTCACCACCACCAACTCGGCTCCAGTGGAGCCAAAATCCCTCGCCCCACCGCAGCCGCCTGCGCAGAGGAGCTCGGCATAGGCTTCTCCGGATCCTCGACATACAAGGCTAACCCGGCTAGAGTATCACTCTAGGCCGCGTTCGTGCTAGCCGTCGGGCGGGCAACATGAGTGTCGGGGCCATGACCGGCCGCAAAGAGCTGCGTAATCCGCGATGTCGCAGGAGAGCGATGCAGTGCCACTGCGGCCGGTGTGGTCAGAGAGGATGCAGACGAAGGTGAGGCGGTCGCCCCAACTAGTACGCTCGCTGTCGGCACAGCCGGAGCTGGTGTAGCTGGTTCCCGAGTCGGAGCCAGGGCGGGTATGGTGGCGGCAGCACCAGAGCCGTCGAGTGACATCGCGTCGCTAGAAGTGAAAAGAGCAAAGGTCAACAAAACAAGGCTAGATTGGCAAAAAAACAGTTACAGAAGCGCGGTAAGGCACATACACGACGACAAAGGGCATGAAGGCCACCACTCTCACTTGGCGCGGTTTCTTCCATCCCCCCGGCGGGAGCATTGCTGGTCACCAGCCTCTTCCCCCTCGCCTTCTTCATAGTTTCGGCACCGCAAGGGCCATCATCCCCATCCGCGGCTACATCAACATGCATACGGGCGTCAAAAACACACCAAGGAAGAAAACCGGGTGGAAACTAATCGCAGATCGTTACCATGTGGGTCCGAGGGACCATCGTCGGACTAGGGCTACTTCGGCGCTTGTCAGTCGGCGGAGAAGTCGGGGAGGGCGTTGTCGCCCACACCATCCTCGGCTTGCTATGCTATAAAGAGCTACTCAAAAGGAGAACATAAGAATCAACCCTTTAGAAAAATTCCATCCGGCAGAGAAGAGAAAACTTATCCGAGGCGGCAGTCGGCCACAGTGATACGACAGGCACGACTAGTGATAGTTGACCTCTAGACGACACTTCGAGATTATGACAAGCCAGTCCCAAAGGGCCTCGTATGGCACGTCGAGCTGGTACGTCCAGGTCAGGTCGTCCGCGGTGGAGAGATGGCACATCTTGTGCGACCGCTTCTAGAGTGGAACACCCGGCGAGCCATCGAGGACAACATTATGTCCCAGGTGGTGAGCCGCTCTATCGCCACCATTGCCTCCCCCTGGGTCGCCATCCGCTCGATGTCCGCCTGGGCGCCCATGTTCTTGGCGGTACATCCCTTCCACGTCGAAGCCACATTGGATAAGACGGGGAGCTGGATCCAGTCAACATTTGTGTCATTTCTCACATAAAAATATGAATGATTACACAGCTTCACCGTGTCGGTAAGCTCGAACTGCGACATCACCTATGTGGGCCATGGGTAGATGGCATAGCAGCCGATGTCCACTAGTGGCCCACCCTGGCTCAATGCCTGAGCCTTGAAATTTAAGAATTTAAGGAAGTTCGCCGCATCTGGGCGAACCCCCAAGTAATATTTGTAGCATGCCATGTGATGTGATAGCTACGCGATGGCGTTGGCCCCCAGGAGGTGAAGCTGGAGGTCGAAGAAGTTGAACAATTACAAGACAAAGTCGCTCACCGGGACGCCAAAGCCGCATGTGAAGTTGGCGAGGAAGACGATGGCCTCCCCCTCCCGAGGATGCGGGACCCGTTCCCCCTCCGGTGCTAGCTTGTGCTTTACCAGCCATGACGAGGGTAGGAACTTCCATCGCCGGTACTTATACATGAGGTCATCGGTGACGAAGGATCCCCACCACCCGCCAAGCTGCTCTGGGATCATCTCGACCAGTGAGGAAGCCATGGCAGAAGCATAAGGTCCTAGCTTCCTAGCGAAAAGGACATGACGACTCTAGCGACCAAGAAACGGTGGCGCTAGAGGCAGAGGAAAGGATGAAAGCTGGGGCACAAGGAGGCAGATGAGCAGGAGCAAGGTGGAACATGAAGTAAGGAGACTCCGGCCCCCGCGACACTATTTATTGCCATAGGGCAGGGGCACCCCCACTGATCCCCTTTGCCACATGGAAGATGACGCTCTCTCTCCCCGCGACATTTTGGCTGTAGATCCCATGTGCCAGCACAAGCATGCACAGAAGATCCACATGCATTACTACGGGAGTTGAAGCATGCGCATGATCCCCAAGAAACCGCAAAGGCAAGCCGTGCGCATGGTTAACAAAAATTGACGCCACGGTGCGAAGGGTCAAATTGACGCGACGTGCGTCAGAGCCGCTAGTCGTGGCTGACATAGCCACTGACATCATCAACCAGATGCTTCATCTCTGGCTGCTCCAGCCGGTCGCTGCCTTTGTTGTTTACACCAAGTGGGCGGCCACCGACTCCGTAGCAGGTCGAATCCAGCCGAAAAGCATAAAATCAAGGTGTGTAGAAGCCGCAGCCGAATTTCATCAACAACCGCTTCAAATCAACCAAAGGAGCACACAAGAACTTCCCCACGGGCAAAGTCCTAGCACGCTTGAGGACTAGTGTCGGGTGGTTGACCCCGGATGGGGTAATCCAGGCCTAAGCAGGCCAACTCCAGAAGCAATCAGCTAAATGGCTGCAAGACAGGAGAGTCCAACCGGTTGGACCATCCCACCCGGCTAGAGCTCGAGCTTTCCCGTCTGGACCGTCTAGCCGGGTAGCCAGAGGAACCGGCTGGGTGGCCACTTCCACCTGTCCCACCTCAGATTTGCTAGAGATATACGGAGGGGGTGACGCTCCTTGCGGGGCACGCCTCTGGATCCCCCTATCACCAGAAAGGCCGGCGCGCCGCCCTGACTGGCGCTACCAGACAAGGATAAAGCAACACTGTTGGCTGACCGCTAAAGCACCGGGTGACCACCCCGAGTGATAGTTAAAGCTACGGATGATGTCTAAAGGAAGGCGCTGGGACACTATAGCATCGTCCCCCTGTACTGAGAGGCTGACTGGGTCCTGGTCCACCAGCTGGACCCTGAAGCCGGGCCGCTTTGTAAACCCAAAGCCCAAACAGTAAACCCTAGAGCCCACATTGTAACCTACCACTCCTGACCAATATATCTTGGGTTCTAGGTAGATTCACATTTAGTAGAGTTTTCCTCTAGTTCATCTTCTTCCTCTACCCCTCAATAGTTTCTATGTAAGAAGCTCAAGGAGCATCTATATTGGGCATTCTCCACCCATATAGTATATCTTGCATGAGTAGGTGTGTTACCTCACAGAGAGGTCCCCGAACCTGGGCAAATTGTTGTGTTTGTAGTTCCCTGTATCCACCCCATTGTGTGAGCCACCGATTGCATCCTAAGTGTCCCTCTTAGGCCATCCCCAATGGTACTACCATGTTCCACACCACGACAAATACTTATCAAATTTCTATGGTGATCCCCTGCACTTGGGGGTTATAAACGGATAACTTTCAACATGGACTGTTTGATCCAGGCTGGCAAATCCAAACATTGCTAACCGTTGGATTTTCTTTTCCATTCTTAGCATCTAGAAGATTCTATTGATAGTCGTTACCACAATGAACGCTAGTATTCGCACACCTCAAAACACACTTCATTGATGAGTTTTAGGGACCTTGTGCTAAATACATGGACTTGGATGTAATTTTCATTTTTATGAGGTCCTTGATGTAACTTGTACTTCCCACCGACCGTGTTAACTGAAGCACCTCGCTCCTACAGGACCTACCACAGTTAGAAGAAAATGCAACCCTCCCAGTTATCACACAAAGTGGACCACGTTTTATTATATAATTCTATTTTCAAGCTTCCTAGCTATATTCGCACACTTCACTGGCTTCTTGTCGGTTTAACAAAATTAGGTCAAACTTGAGCTACAAACAAGCACGGTAAATTGCTCTTGAATTAAATGTAATTTAAGAGGTAGATGGGTGCGTCTTGTTGTATCAAAAAATGGTGTTGGTGTGAGTTTCCAACTATCCGAAAAGAACTTTCTGAATTTCGGAGCGATGACGAGATTATTCTTTTCCATAAAGAAAGTTTGAAGAATATGGATCTAAATACCAGAAGCCAAGCTTCCAGACATATTAAGTGCACCAACATGTTGTACTTAATTAAGATTTCCATATTTTATGAGCTTTAAAACTCCTTAGCTAACTCTGCCCACTTGAGTGACTTTATGCCAATTTGTCAAAATTAGGTCAAATTTGAACTGCGAGTAAATTGTAGGTTGCTTTGAAAGTTTTAGGAAAAATATTTTGGAGGTACCCATTGGGGGGTCAATTTATATATCAGAAACCACTGAGAGTTTTGGCAACATGTTCAACTTCTTGCTAAGATTATTCATCTTGACAATTTAACGAAATTTGGTGAAACTTGAGCTACAAGTAAGCGTGATAGATTGATCTCGAATTAAATGTCATTTTAGAGGTAGATGGGTGCATTGATGGGGATATGCTAAATGGGTGTCACCATTGCATGTCTCTAATCCGGATAACCCGGGTGGCCCACAATTGGTAGAAAAGCCCATGGCTTGCTGGGCGGTCCAGTTAGATGGATCCACAAGGGAGGCCTATGACGGATAAAGGAAGGCTACGGTGGAGTCACCGACGTACCCGGAGCCTTGGAGTACAAGACATGTTAGACTAGTTGTATACTATGTAGGACTTTGTAACCTGTCCGGCTAGGACTTTCCCTGTAACCCTAGGATCTGGCGACTATATAAGACAGACCTAGAGGAGCCTTTAGGGCATCAATCAACTCACATCGCGCACAGCAAACCAATCCCTATAACCCGGCGTATTTCTGTTATAGTGATTTATACCATGAGTAGAATTCTGCCACCGTCATGGAATCTGAACCTGGGTAAGCTGTGTTACCTCGTACACGCCAACCTTCCACCTTACCCCATGTCTCTAAACATGCTCTGTGAGGACCCCTCCATGGCGTACTCGTTGGCAATACCACGACAGTTGGCACCCACTATGGGGAAAGAGGTGCTTCAGGATCTACAATGGGCGAGGTCTAAGCTCTTCGCGGGAATCGGCAAAACCATAGCCATTGGACGCGTTATCTTCTCCGGCAACATTCTGATTGTCCCTCTCGACGAGTTCTAGATCCTGGCAAAGATGAAGCCCACCAGCTGCTCGATCGTTCCAATCGGGGACATCCACCTCTTCCTCAGCGAAATCGACTCGGTCACTAGTTCCCTAGAAGTGGGAGGATCGTGAAGGCCCGCACGGACCACCTATGGGAAGGATACGTTCGCGGCAGGATCGAAGTCGGACCTCTCTTTGGAGTTTGCCAGATTAGATAAAAAAATTCTAGGACGACCCAAACCGCCCCTATGCAAGAGATAATGGTGGAAGATCACTGCAAATCCGTCGGCTTCGCATGTGCATTTGGAAAGCAGCGATCGCACTTCGTCGGCGTGGGCACTATCTTTCATCTGGTGTGATGCGTCCAAAGATAGGGTGAGATCCCCCGTGATTACCTCACTAGATGGCTCCGGATAAGAGCCGATCTAGAAAACTATCCCGATGATGATGCTATCTATCACTTCATGGAAGGGCTAGACCACGGTACACTTCTATGGCATACCCTAAGGAGACAGCATGCCGCGGATATCCTCACCTTCGAGGGCATGATTGGCACCATCAACAGTTTCACCACTACTGATGGAGTCATCATGGAACCACCCATAGCCGTACCTGGCCTGCTGCTGCCACCGCCACCACCACCGCCTCCAGCCAACAACCCCACTGCCTTGGCATCATCCTTCGTCATTGAGGAAGCCCCCGCACCCTCAGACTCTGTTCTATATGTGCTCTACGCCGACATCAGCGTGCACTCGGAGGAGATGGATATCAACTCGGAGGAGCTAGACTCAGCTTTGAAAGAGATAGAGGAGGAGATCAAGCGTGAGGAGTAGACCGACAAGGCCGTTACATCCAGACAAGTGTTCGTCGCCATTCGGAGTGTGATAGAAGAATACAAAAGCGGACAAGCTCCGCCAAAACCATCGGATAAGGGGAAGGAACCAGCCGACAATGCCGAGAACGATCGTGGAAAGGCCATGCCTCTTCTGGCTAATCCAACACAACAGCCGCAGGAACTCAACACCGGTCCGAGTAGTTCCAACACCGCAAATATGGAAAGTAGTCCAGCTTGATGCGAAGTGCCAGCAGCTACTAGAGGAAGTGCAGGCCATCGCGGAGCAAGGCGCAAAGTTAGATCAAGATCTGGCCAAGGCATAGAAATTGATTGAAGCATCTAGAGCCATGGAGGCCGAGTACAAGACTCTTCTCAAGAAGCAGAAGGCTAAGAAAGCTCCGTCTCACGTTGTCAACTACCCTGGCGTATGCGCAACTTGGGGTGGGCCCCCTCGAAGCCAGCGCAAGCCAAGCCATACATCGATAGAGAGGGAAGGCAAGTCATCCCCACAACCATCCTCAACTTGGTTGTCACCAAGACCTTACTGGAGCAGGATAGATCGCTTGCGGCTATGGAACAGGTCTATGACCTTGTGGCCAAGGCGGTCAAACAACAGGAAAATGTCACCTCTTAGAGGCTTGAGTCTGACCCAGCATATTGACAGTCTAGCAACCCAAAATGGCCAATGGAAAGATCTACTCACGATGTCGGTTCCCATACGGGTTCATCAGAACAAATATGGAGGGACGCGTGCAACAGTAAGGACACTATCCCCATATCCTCTGACAATGGAGGCAAGGTCACCCTCGTCGCCCGTCTCCACTACCCCGGTCCCCCCGACATCACGAAGACCCAAAGGTTCACCACCGTACGAGCATGCCTCCTCCTAGACGCCCCTAGGGCGACATCATCATTCGTGACAACACGGAGCAGCCTCGTCATGGTGGGGAGCGAAGTGGCAATCACAAACACAAGAGCAGGTCACACCATGACCCTCTGTGTCCGACAAGCAAACATGACAGACACGAGGAGTTGTAGGAGGGGAATAGAAAGAAGGCTAACCCATTTCCACCTCCACCTAGCAGCCAACATGGCGGAGGAGGGCCACATCATTCACGCAGCCCCTCCCCTGATGGCAAGAAGCATAAAGCAAACCCAGAGACATACGACACGCGTTCACGCTTGGACAAGATTTAGGAGTCCCTGGAAGGAAAGTACATGGGACCATGTTGCTTTGGACCTATTATACGGACTGCAACTTACCCCAAGGGTTTCCAGATTGACAAGACGATCAAGCCCTATGACGGCACCTCCAAGCCAGCTACGTGGTTGCAGGATTACAACAACATGGTCGAGATCGTTGGGGGAATGCCCCAACATTGCCGTCAAGTACCTCCCACTGATGTTGATGGGCATGGACCGCCCATGGATCGACAACTTGTCGGAAAAGTCCATATGCAACTGGTTGGACATGTAAGAAGCGCTCACCAAGAACTTCGAGGGTACGTATTAACGTCCCTGCACTATCGGTTAGCTATAGCGATGTGTCTAGGAGAAGGACGAGAAATCTCGAGCCTACCTATCCCACTGGCTGGAGATGAAGAATTCATGCGCAGGAGTGCACAATTAGACTACTATAGCCGCCTACATCGATGTCTTGGAACAGGGAACTTTGCTCCAACATAAGTTGAAGCGCCTGTAGGACAATCACAGGCTAGATCTCAATCAGATGA
The DNA here is from genome assembly GCA_916181665.1 of Avena sativa. Lineage (NCBI taxonomy): Eukaryota > Viridiplantae > Streptophyta > Magnoliopsida > Poales > Poaceae > Avena > Avena sativa. The sequence continues at coordinate 266,439,105 of OV702294.1, read as the reverse complement.
TCTCCCCAGCTAGTGAGTTCGTGGCTGCCGACGACGACACTCGCAGCTCCTTGCCGGCAATTTCCATTCCAACCCAAGCTAAGAGGACCAACAACACTAAGAGGAAGAGTCCGCCAAAAGAAAATCCAACCTCCGACATGGTCGCAATGATGTTTGCACGAAGAGGTGATGGCGGACATCACGGCCGAGGCCGGGGGGCTGGTCATGGGAAGCAGCGCGGTAGTGAAACTATCCTGGCAGCGCCCCGCGTTCCACAAACATACGAGGAATACTGTGATATGCCATGCCTTGTGCACCTCGATGCCAAAGGCAAAGATACCCACACCAATGACCATTGCAAGTTATTCAACAATCTCAAAGAAGACCCAGAATCCGGCTACTAACGAAGCCGGAAGAATCGACCGCGAGGCAAGGGAAAAGGGAAGGAGGAGGAGTCCAAGGATTCAAGTGACATGGACGCGGACATTGACTCCAAGCACGCCGACAAGGGCGATGGCAAATGTACGAACCCTTTCGAGAAGAATTCCCCTGTCTACCACACTTTCCTTGTTACCCCAACTGTCCGGGCATAGGAGACCTCTCTAAGGATTCTGATGGCCACCCTACCCCCAGTCCCTCAGTACTTGCGCTGGTCGTAAGTTACAATCACATGGGACATGAAGAATCACCCTGACCTCCTTCCAACAGAGAACCAATATGCCATGGTCATCAACCCCTTGATTGATGGCAATGAGTTCACCAAGTGCATGGTGGATAGCCGAAGCAGCATCAACATTATGTACCTGGATACACTACACAAAATGAACTTGACGGAGACCAACCTAAGGCGGACCAACACCGTGTTCAATGGCATAGGTCCTGGCCGGGAGGCTCGGTCCCTTGGGTTCGTCACCCTTCTGGTCGCCTTTGGTGATGTTAATAATTACCGCTAAGAGCGCATGACCTTCGAAGTGGTCCCCTTCAAGAGCGTGTACCACGTCCTATTTGGACGCGACATCTTCCACTCCTTCATGGCCAAGCCATGATTCGTCTACAGCAAGCTCAAGATACCCAGACCAAATGGTGTCATCATTGTATCTGTAAGCTTTTCAAAAGCGAGAGACTGCAAAATTAGAGAAGCAGCCTTTGTGGAAGCTATCCTCTACAGCGAAGAATTCAAGGAGATCAAGAGCAAGGTCGACGCCTCGAAGATGCTGGCATCAAAGAAGCAGATTTTTGACTCTGATCCCGCCTTCAAGACCACCATCGAGACCAAGTCAGTGGAACTTGTTGTAGGCGATGCCTCCAAGGTCACCGCCATTGGAACGAACCTGGATCCCAAATAGGAAAGCACGCTCGTCGAGTTCCTCCATGAGAATAGGGACATCTTTGCCTGGCAACCTACCGACATGAAAGGTGTACCTAGGGAACTTGTTGAGAACAGTTTGAATATTGATCCAAAATTCAAACCGGTGAAACAACCTCTATGATGCTTCGGGGATGAGAAGAGATGTGCCATAGGCAAAGAGATAGCTAGGTTACTTAAGGCTAGTTTTATCCAAGAAGTCCTTCACACCCGATGGGTGGCCAATCCTGTACTTGTGCCCAAAAAGGGAACCAAAGAATTAAGAATGTGCATTGATTACACCGGCTTGAACAAAGCGTGTCCGAAGGATCCGTTTGCTTTGCCTCGCATTGACACAGTCATTGACTCGACAGCTGTCTTGGAACTTCTATGTTTTCTAGATGCATACTCGGGATACCACCAGATAAAGATGAGGAAGTCGGACCAATTGGCCACTTTGTTCACCACACCCTACGACACGTTTTGCTATATCACGATGCCCTTTTGGCTGAAAAACACAGGTGCCATGTACCAACGGACTATGCAACTTTTCCTTCACGAACAAAGTGGTCGGAATGTCATTCCTACATGGATGATATCGCGGTGATGTCTAAAAAATCAAATGACTTAATCTCCGATTTAAGGAAACCTTTGATAATCTCCGAAAATACAGCATGATGCTTAACCCTAAGAAGTACGTCTTCGGGGTTCCACCCGACAAATTGTTGGGCTTCATCGTTTCCCAACATGGAATCGAGGTCAATCCGGAGAAAATCAAGGCCATCCTAAACATCAACCATCTGACATGCCTGATGGGCATTCAACGGCTCACAGGCTGCGTTGCAGCAGTAAGCCGGTTCGTCAGCCAACTTGGAGAGAAGGCTCTGCAGCTATACAAGTTGTAGAAGGCGGACAAATTCGTATGGACAGACGAGGCAGATGCTGCGCTTAATGAGATAAAAAGGATACTTTCTTTGGCACATGTACTTGCAGCACCCGAGCCAATGGATCATATGTTGATCTACATGGCGACCACCAACCGGGTTATCAACATCGTCGTCGTGGTGGAGCGGAAGGAACCAATGCATGAGTACAGAGTACAATGACCAGTTTACTATGTAGGCAAGGTATTGATAGAGTCTAAGCAGTGTTACCCACACACTACCAAAACCTAGCTTATGGAGTGTTCCTTGCTTCTCGGAAGCTAATACACTATTTCCAGGAGCATCCTATCACAGTAGTGAGCAAAGATCCACTGTCCGACATCATCAACAACAACGATGCTACAGGACGGGTAGCAAAGTGGGCCATTGATCTTGACACCTTCGAGATCACCTACAAGAGACGTGACGCTATCGAGTCACAAATCTTGGTGGATTTCATTACAGATTGGACGGAGATGTCGGATACTACTCCTGTACCAGAGACGGAACACTGGGTGATGCACTTTGATGGATCAAAGCTACTTAATGGCTCGGGGATGGTGTACTACTACAGTCACCAACATGAGAAAAACTGCACTATGTCCTACAAATCCACTGTGAGGCTACAGACAACATGGCGGAATATGAAGCACTCATTCACGGACTTCGTGTAGCCAAGGATATTGGCATCAAGCGCATAGTTTGCTGTGGAGATTCTGACTTGGTTGCCCAGCAGGTGGCTGGCTCCTGGAACGCACTGAACCCTATGATGGCGGCATATCGAGACGAACTAGACGGGATAGCCAAGTGCTTTGAAGGCTACAAAGTCAAGTATGTCAAGAGGGAGGAAAATGAGGCGGCTGATCTGCTGTCAAAGCTTGGATCAGGGCGCAAACCAATTCCTCCTGGCATTTTTCTGTAGCATCTATGGACCCCATCCGTGAAGGGAGGGGACCCCGATAACTCGGATAGAGTTGACTCATTTGTTAATGTAGGTACAATAGTTCCTCCGGCTGCGACAAAACTGTTCATGGAGTATCTCGTACATGGAACTTTACCCATCCACAAAGTCGAAAGTCGCCAGATAGTAGGACAAGCAAAGGGATATACCATAATCAATGGGCAGCTCTACAAAAAAATTACCATTGGTATATACCTGAAGTGTGTTTCCCAGCAAGAAGGTATTGAAATCCTTCGTGAGATCCATCTCGGAGATTGCGGGCATGACACCGCTCCACGATCTTTGGTCTCCAAAGCCTTTCGGTAAGGATTCTACTGGCTGACCACAAAGGCGGACGCCAACAAGCTGGTCGAGACATGCATGGAATGCCATTATTATGCCCGACGACCACATGTACCAGCTCAAGAGTTGCGAACTATACCAATAACTTGGCCATTTGCAGTCTAGGGGCTTGACATGGTTGGACCATTGCAGAAGGCACCTTGTGGGTTTACACATCTGCTTAGAAAGTTGATAAATTCACAAAATGGATAAAAGCTAAACCCATTAGAAAGCTTGATTGGGCAACTGCCCTTAGGTTTGTCCGGGATTTAGTGGTGAGATTTGGTCTCCCACACATCATGATCACCAACAATGGTAGAAACTTGTCACTCGGAGAAGTAGAGTCTTATTGTTGGGAGAAGGGCATCCGAATTCATCCTACATCTGTGGCACATCCACAATCCAATGGTCAAGTTGAGAGAGCCAATGGATTAATTCTGCAGGGAATAAAGCCACGTCTAGAAACACCGCTACATAGAGCAGCTGGAGCCTATGCGGAGGAATTGCCATCTGTTCTGTGGAGTTTGCGAATTACTCCCAACAGATCCATCGGCTACACCCCTTTCTTCATGTTATATGGAGAAGAAGCAATTCTACCTTCCGACATCCTCCATGATTCACCAAGGGTTGCCGCATGCGATGAAGGTGACATAAAAGAGTCTAGGCGCCTAGATGTCGACCTTCTCGAGGAGGAGTGCGTACTGGCATGACAGAGGTCCGCCATCTACCAAAAGAAGCTACACAGCTACCATAGTCGCCGCATTTGGCATCACTCGTTTAAAGATGGGGATCTCGTGCTCCGACTTAAGCAGAAGAAGTCACATAAATTATCCCCGCAATGGGAAGGACCGTTCATCATAAGGAAGGCGCTACTCAATGGTTCCTATTACCACGTTGACAATCGTGAATTAGAGGATAAGCCAGAGGAGGATCATAAGTGTAAGCGACGTGACCCGGATGATGACTACCCAGAGCTTGATCATCCATGGAACATAGCACAGCTACGTCCTTTTTATACTTAGCATATTTTATTATCTATTGTGTACTCTTTATATGATCAATGAAATAAAGCTCTTTGGTTCAGTCATATGCTTGAGTCTTTTACCTCCTTTAGTGTTCATTTTTTGATCATATAAAACCTTTATGCGCGAGTGTTGCATTTGCACTTGTGAAAATTCCGCCTACAGTCGTTAGCTTAAGTTTTCTGGTCTACACATTCTTTGATGTTTTTATGTGGATTCTGGTGTAGTGACTTTTGGCACTCGAAGTTGGTGATTTTGTGCTTAGTTTCTTGACAGTGCCATTGGTTATCATCGCCTGAGTGGATGGTTCTGACTAAGGGTCTTCCGACTCATAACAAGTCAAGCGTAAAAACCAGAGTAATGGATAAGACAACACTTTCTTAAAAAAAATATACATGCTGGAATTAGTTCTTGAGCAGCTGGAAGCTTATAGCAATAGTTTTTCTGCCTTAAGATAACAACATTGTTTTTCCACATACATAAACCAGCCAGAGGCAAGTGTTTTTCACTTCTCTGGTGTAGGGACTTCGAAGCTGCATCATCGCGGCAGGAGAGCCATCTTGTCCGTCAACAAAGTCTGCAGTTTTCAGAGACTCGGAGCTAGACTGGTCGGCATCAAGCACCTCAGGAGGCACGAAGACATCCGCCTTGACCAATTGGGTGACCCTGGCATCGTAGTCGGCGAGCAAAGCCTAGATTTCATTGTTATCGACCTTCTATCTGTCTTCGTCCATGTCCGGCAGACAAGAGGTCATCGTATCAATGTCGGCATCGTCATAGTGAGCCTTGACCATGGCTAGAGCCATCCTAGCGCCAGCCCGAGTACATGAAGATTTCTAGCTTATGATACTCTCAGGGGCTCGGCGAAGGATCTCTGAGTATTTCATGATGGAGTCTACTGCCTTAATGTTGATGTTCGAGGGCTTGGCAATCTCTTTGGCTTGGTTGATCGCAGTACTAATGAAGTTGCCGGCAAGAACCATGCATTCTTTTTGAGGAGGAGCGGCAGCATTCAACTTGGCTAAGCCAATGGAAGCTGCATCTCCGAAAAAATGAGTGAAGACATGAGTTCACCAAATCAGATAAGAAATCTTGACCTACAGAAGTACAAGATGGAGGAACGTTACCTAAGACGCTGGTCTCTTCTTGCTCGAGAATCTCCATGGAATCATGCTCTTTTCGGAGGGTCTTGTACGCCTCAAGGTTTCCAGTATTCTGCTCTTCAGCAGCTTTGTTCTGCTCCTTGAGGATCGCAATCTCCTCCTTAAGGCGGTTGATCTACGTGTCTGCAAATTCTTTCACGGCAGCAAGCGCTTCTTCATGCATCTTCAGCGAGTCGGCCCTCTCCTGCTTCAATATTTTGTTTTCACTATCTAGCTCTTGTATGTGCGTGGATTCCACAACAATATCTTTGGCCTTGGCAATAGCTTCTTCAAGTTGGAAAAATGACAGAGCACAATGAGTAGTCAGAATATAACAACACAAGATCAAGTTGAGCATGACACTGAAAAGAAAACAGACTCTTGCCCTTGGTGATCTATTCCTTCAAGATGGAGGTTTTACCCTTTTCAGCTTTAAGGTCCTTGTGCATCTTGTGGAATTTGTCGTTGGCGGCAACCCTCCGAGTATTCTCATTCTACAAAAACAATAAAAATGTTACTTGGTCTTCTTGGAGCATCTAGACGGATAAATATCTGCCTATAAGCTTGGGGACTATAGTGCGAGTTTTTAAGTCTAAGTCATGTTGAGTCTTTCTTTAAGAGCTAGTTGGAACTGATTCTGTTTCAACTACAAGCCTGGGGGCTACAGTATCAAAATTTACAAACACTGCATATGCTACTCTAAAAGTATCTAGTCGGAATAATTCATTCAAACTACATACTTGGGGCTACAGTACAAAGGTTCTTGCTTAGTCACTCTCAGAGCAATCAGACCCAAAGACCTATGGTTTTCCGTCAAAATCCTCGTGGGCTATAGTGGGATATTATCAATGAAATGCAAAAGGCATATAAAATTTACAAGTGCGATGATCTTGAGGCTGCTGGCGCTCTCAGCAAACAGCTTGCCAAAGGCAAGAGTGTTAACCTTGACAATCTCCGCTTGCTTGACCAGCTCCTCAAGGCCGCACGAAGGAGAAGTCGGCGCAGCACCAGGAGCCAGAGATGATAAACTCGATGTGAGCACCGTATAGACAATCTTGGGAAGCTCAGTTGGAGTCTTGGGTGCAGTTGTTCCGCCTTTGACAGAAGTAACTCCTTCCACCATTGATAGCTCCTGAGAGCGCTTCGTCGGGAAACCCCAAGAGCAAGGTGTGATGCAGCACAGCAGCTAGTCTTCCCTCTGTAAGAAACCTAGGTTATCGAACCAGTAGGAGGAAGGAAACATCTCGAAGGTGTTGCAAGCAAGTTGGAAACCTGCACAACATAATCTCAAGACTTTGCCCCAACGAATAGTGAGGTTGTCAATCTCACCGGTTCCTGTAACAAAGGATTAACTTTGTGGTGTGGAAGGTGATAGTGGTTTGCAGAAAGTAAACAGTAAACAGTGGAAGATGTATCAATGGTAAAGATTGGATCCGGGTCCATAGTTCACTAGAGGTGTTCTCCTTAGATAAACAAACATGGCATGCCGAGTAAAAAAATTACAGCAGGGCAAATGACAGGACTGAGCAAGACATAACAATGCAATACTATACATCATGATACTATGCGATTCGATTGGGCAATACAACAAGATACATAGACCGCCATCCAGCTGCATCTATGACTAGAAGTCCACCTTTGGATTTTCATCCGAACCTCCTCCAGTATTAAGTTGAAAGCAACAGACAACTGCTTTAAGCAAAGTGTGTAAGGTAAACAATCCACTTGATCCATGAACAAGGGACCGTTGTTTTCTCCCTAGTGGCAATAGCACATCTACAACCTTAGAGATTTCTGTCACTTCCCTTAGATTAAATAGAGGCATGAACCCACTATCGAGCATAAATACCCCCTCTTGGAGTCACTAGAAACTACTTGGCCAAGCTAGCTACTAACATCTGAGAGCATGCAAGATCACAAACAACACAGACATGATAGAATCAATAAGACAAAACCATTAATCAATCTGGCATAGTAATCTCAATATCCATCGGATCCCCGCAAACATAACATGCATGATTACAAATATATGAGATCTTGATGATGAACGGAGCTCACAAGATCTAGACATGAAATCACAAAGGAGAAGATACAACCATACAGATACTACATGGACCCGTAGTCCAAGGTGGAACTACTCACGCTTCATACCGGAGGCTGGCATGATGAAGAACAAGGCCTCCGGGATGATCTCCCTCCGGCAGGGTGCTGAGAAGAGCTTCAGATCCCCTCCCCCTCGATCTAGGGACGATGGTGGTGGCGTCTATAGACGGTTTTGTGGAATATTGATTAGGTACTTATGGTTTAGGCATCGGGGGCTTCTTATAGGCGAAGAGGGAGGCCGAGGGGGTGCCCGAGGCGGCTGCACCCCCCTAGGCGCGGGGTGGGCCCACCCGTGCGGCCAAGGGGTGTGGCCTTCTCGAGTCCCTCCTCCATGTCATCTTCTGCCTCCGTTTTCCCCACAGTAAAATATTGAATTTGGCTTTTGTACCGTCCAATTCCGAGAATATTGATTTTCTGCCTTTCTAGAACCAAAAAAGAAGAAAACAGGCAACTGACACTGTGGCATCTTGTTAATAGGTTAGTACCAGAAAACATATAAAAACACCTCAAACTGTAGGAAAAGCAAATAAAAGTAGATACTAAACAAGCATGGAACATCAAAAATTATAGATATGTTTCCGACGTATCAACCATCAACTCCTTACCTCTACTAGTGGCATCCTTAGGCGCAGCTTCAACCACTTTGGACGAGGTGCTCTCCTGCGTCGCATGTTCGCCGGCAACGGGTCCACCACGATAGCATCTGGGACCTCCTGAGGAGGAGTATTGTCCACTTCCATGGCGGAAGGTTCAGATGTTACCTTTGTCGGAGAACCAGTGGGTGCGGTAGAAGGTTGAGTGCTAGGAGTAGTAGGAGCGATGGCGGGAGACGCTTGGACAAACATATATTAATGTTTTTAGAAGCACTGATGGTTTGGAGGTCTTCTTCAAACTCAAACTAGCCTTTTTCCTGAAACGTGCAAAAGTATGAGCATGGGAATAAGATGAGTGATACGTCCAATACGTATCTACTTTCCCGAACATTTTTGCTATTATTTCTCCTCTAATTTGTGTGATTTGGATACAACTAACACGGACTGACGCTGTTTTCAGCAGAATTGCTTTGGTGTCTCGTTTTTGTGCAGGAAATCAACTTTCAGGAAAAATCCCGGAAAATATCGCAAAACTCCTATTTACCAGAAGACTAACAGAGCTAGAAGACGAAACGGAGATGGTCCAAGAGGGGCCCACACCACCTGGTGGCACGGGCTAGGCCAAGCCGCGTTAGGGGGTGGTGTTCCACCCCGAGCACCACCCCGACCTCTCCCTTTGCCTATATAAACCCTCTGACCTAAAAACAAAGGGGTGCTCGACGTTTTTCCAGATAGAGCTCCGCTGCGCCGCCACCACCAGAAACCACGATTCGGAACTAGAAACTCCGTTCTAGCACCCTGCCGGGACGTCAGAAGATCATCACCGTCATCATCACCGACACTTCTCCATCAATCGTCCATGATTCCCCCATCCATGAGTGAGTAATCCTCCTCAGTAGGCTACGGGGATGGTAGGGATTGGATGAGATCTATCATGTAATTGCATAATATTGTTAGGGCATGGTGCCTAGTATCTATTGTTAGTGCTTTTTGACAATGTTGCAACTTGTTATGCTTAATGCTAGTCACTAGGGCCCGAGTGCCATGATCTCAGATCTGAACATGTTATTGATTCATGATGATATTATTCTTTGTGATCTTACCTGTAAGTTGTTTACACATATTACTGTCCGGAACCCGAGGCCCCGAAGTGACAGAAATCGGGATAACCGGAGGGGATGACTGTGATGTGAGGATTGTGTTCATGGATTGTTAATGTTTTGCTCCGGTACTCTATTAAAAGGAGTACCTTAATTGATAGTAGATTCCCTTGAGGCCCCGCTGTAACAGGATGGTAGGACAAAATACGTTGTGCATGTTCTCATTGCGAGCATGTATGACTATATATGGAACAAATGCCTATGATTATTTAGTAGTTGGATTCTTTATCTTATTTACCTGCAAATACCCTTGATCTTGATATTACATGAATAGTCTTGTCCATGAAACGCCCGTCCATCCATCCCTATACTTACCACACTTAAATCATGTTGTTTACTACAATTGTTACTACTGTCTTTATTTTACTACTGCTGTTACTTTGCTATTGCTACTACAAATCTGTTGCAACTGATAAACTACTGTGAGCAAGATTATTTCCAGGTGCAGCTGAATTGACAACTTAGTTGTTAAGGCTTATAAATATTCTTTGTCTCCCCTTGTGTATAATCAATAAATTGGGCTTTACTTCCGTCGAAGACTATTGCCATCCCCTATACTTGTGGGTCATCAATGAGCAAAAGACAATGTCGGATGAAAAGAAGCTTACACAATGTTTGGTGCCTTGTTTAGAGGAATGTCAGTTAGTATTCTTTTCTCCGCATCTACGGAGGCGGTGGGTCTCTTAGAGGCTCCACCCTCCATATTATTTTTCTTGCCTCCGTCAGCAGCGTCAGAGGTGGAGCCCTTCCGCTTTCCCACTAACGGGACTTCATCGTCGGACACGACCGTGACTTCCTTCATCTTGGGGTCATAGACTTGGGAATACATGCAGGTCTCCTCCAAGTTCCCCAGCTGTTAAGTGAATCCTAATTGTTAGATGCAAAGGTATATGCAAGACGGAAGAACTGGAGTATATGTCATACACAGAAAATAAATAAATAGGTTTGGGCACTTGCTACCCACCAACATGTCATAGGTGATGGTGAAGCCACGCTTCCGTTCCTTCACCTTGACTATGTCTTTGAGGGGAAGCTTGACAAAGTCACTGGAGAAGTTGTCCTCGGAAATCTGGAGGCTATCTTTCCTATCCTTGGTGTACTGGTGCATGAGCTTCACGCGGTGCTGCAGAGGCTGGAACCGCCTGATGAACCAGCACATGGCTAGGTCCAAGCCGGTCACACCCATCTCTACGAACTAGTCAATCCTCCTTATGGAATGAGAGGCTTCGTTGTCGGAGGGGAGGAGGGATTGGGATATCCATGTCAGGGCTTCATCGGCGGCTCCGTCAACGAAGTCTGGGTATGATGCTTCTCGGCCAGCCAGAGGGATATCTGGGCTATAGAAGTATGTCCATTGCCAATTATTGCAGGACTCGTGCCCTATGATGTTGGGGAACCGCCGGCCAGGCCGGATCTTAAAGCAAATCGTTTCATAGTTTCTAAGCTCCTCTTTTCTCAATCCGACTTCCCTCTTTATGGTGAAGAAATAAATAAACAGATCTAACCTAGGCCTAATCCCTAGGTATCCCTCGCATAACGCCGCGTAATTGCTAAGAACGAGGATGCTATTTGGAGAGAGGTTCAGAGGTTTAACCCGGAAGTGCTTGAGGACTTGGATAAAAAAGTCGGAGATGCCACGCACAAATTGGGCCTTGAGGTATACCTTTTCTCCATCTATGGGAGAAGGAGTGACCTCGCCGGCCGGTGCCGCCAGCCAGAACAGGCCCTCTGTTGCAGGAAGGTTCGCTTCAGAGATCATCTCCTTGATGTCACTCTTGGAGATGTCTGTGCCTCGCCATTCTCCCTTGTGGAAGTCAGCTTCTTCCTTCAACGGCTCCAGTGCCGCTAGAATATGGTCGTCGCCGATAGACTTGACCACCATGTTGTGCGGCACCACCACGCCCTCTGGTGGAACGTGGACAAAGGCAGATGGTTTGGTCGTGGCCTCACTAGACGCCGCCATCGGCGGAGTGTGGCTGCTGCTAGCCATTGGGCTGGAGGAAGATGGTTGGAGATTGGAAAAAAGGTTAGGGTTTTCCTCTGTGTGCTCAAAGAGATCGAAGAGGATTCTGGATAGACGAAGATGATAACACAAGGAAGAATTAGGTGAAAAGATAAAATGCCACCATAGTTAAAATATATAGTCCCTGGCATCAAGATTCGTTCGAATTGATCCTACGATTGATGCGTGGACAGCGCATGCACAAGCGTCTGAGGAAATTTCACCATGTTCCCACCGCGGCTGCCAATGTTTCGCGTCCTTCGCGCGGGAAAATCGGCTATGATTATGTCCTTTGACTGTGTGAGTTATGAGGAACCGCTGACCTAGGTGTACATCATATCACTCACGCATGTAGGCAAATGGTCCCATCTGAAGATTCCGCAATGGATGGATTCTGTCCGCCTATGAAAAGAGTACGATGGAAACGTCAGTCATTCTTCGGCTTACATATAGAAGACGGAGAGCATCACAGGGTTCTTGGGAGGACTTCAAGATATTTCTTGACAATTTGCCGACATTCAGAGCATTCAATTAGAAGTGGCAAGACGGTGCATGGTCTCAGAGTTCTCCGGGGGCTACTATTAGGGATATGCTAAATGGGTGTCACCATTGCATGTCTCTAATCCGGATAAACCCGGTGGCCCACAATTGGTACCAAAGCCCATGTCTTGATGGGCGACCCAGTTAGATGGATCCAGAAGGGAGGACTATGTCGGATAAAGGAAGGATACGGTGGAGTCACCGACGTACCCGGAGCCTTGTAGTACAAGACACGTTATACTAGTTGTATACTGTGTAGGACTCTGTAACCTGTCCGGTTAGGACTTTCCCTATAACTCTAGTATCAGGCGACTATATAAGACGGACCTAGAGGAGCCTTTAGGGCATCAATCAACTCACATCGCGCACAGCGAACCAGTCCCTATAACCCGGCGTATCGATGTTATAGTGATTTATAGCAGGAGTAGGATTCCGGCACCATCGTGGGATCTGAACCTGGGTAAGATGTGTTACCTTGTACCCGCCAACCTTTCGCCTTGCCCCACGTCTCCAAACACGCTCTGTGAGGATCCCTCCATGGCGTACTCATCGGAAATACCACGACATGCATCTTATTGTAGTAAACAATACCGTTGGTGTGTGTTTCTAGCTTTCACAAAATAACATTTTATAATTTTCTGAGTGATTAGGAGATTGTTCCTTTCCGAAAAGAAAGTCTGAAGAATATGGATCTGAATGCCACAAGCCAAGATTTCAGACATATATAGTGGACTAACATGTTGTACTGATCATTCCCATGTTTTATGACTTTTCAAACTTCAACCTAGCTAACTATGTCCACCTGAATGACTTTATGTCTATTTACCAAAATTAGGTGAAAATTTTGAACTACAAGTAAATTTTAGGTTGCTTTGAACGTTTACGAAAAAGCTTGTGGAGGTACCCATCACGGGGTCATAATTAGTATATCAAAAACCACCGAGAATTTATACAACATGTCCAGCTTCTTGCTAATATTTTGCATCTTGACAATTTAACGAAATTTGGTCAAACTTGAGCTACAAAATTAAGCGCGATAGATTTTTCTTAAATTAAATGTATTTTCAGAGGTAAATGGGTGCATATTTTGTAGTAAACAATGTCATCAGTGTGAGTTTCAAACTATCAGGAAAGGAGATTCAATTATCAATATTCTGAGTGATGACAAGATAGTTCTTTTTCATAAACAAAAGTAAAAAACAATATTGGATATGAATGCCACAAGTCAAGTTTACATACATAGATAGTGGACCACCATGTTGTACTTACGATTTCCATGTTTTATCAGCTTTCAAACTTCCTAGCTAACTAAGCACACTTGAATGAATTTATGTCATTTTATCAAAATTAGGTAAAATTAGAAACTACAAGAAAACTATAGGCTTCTTTGAAAGTTTACGAAAAAGCTTTTGGAGGTACCAATCGAGGGCATAATTAATATATCAAACCACCAAGAGTTTTGATGATAGGTTAAACTTCTTGTTAAGCTTTTGCATCTTGAAAATTTAACGAAATAAGGTCAAACTTGAGCTACCGGTAAGCGCGATAGATTGCTCTTGAATTAAATATATTCTCGGAGGTAAATGGCTGCATCATATTGTACTAAACAAAGCCGTCAGTGTGAGTTTCCAACTATCAGGAAAGAACATTCTCAATTTTCCGAGTGATGACGAGATTGTTCTTTCCCATGAAGAAAGTCCAAAGAATATGGATCTAAATACCATAAGCCAAGTTTTTAGACATATATAGTAGACCAACATGTTGTACTTACATTTTCCCGTGTTTTATGAGTTCTCAAACTTCCTAGCTAACTCCGCCCACTTGAATGACTTTATGGCAATTTATCAAAATTAGGTCAAATTTGACTACTGCTAGTAAATGGTAAGCTGCTTTGAAAGTTTTATGAAAAATCGTTTGGAGGTACCCATCTGAAGGTTAATTAATTAAAATCGTTTGGAGGTACCCATCTGGAGGTACCAGTTTTGATGACTGGTTTAACTTCTTGCTAAGATTTTGCATCTTGAAAATTTTGAACCCCTTTTGAAAATGATCATGTGAAATAAATAAAAAGAAAAAACAAATTAGAAGATTTACGCATGACACGTCCTATCATGTCATGTGTGCTACATGCCATGAAACGTTAACCATGGGATTTGATGAGTTTTGGAAAAACAGCTTCACGGTATTTACCTACCATGTATAGGCATTATTGGGTTTCAACCCAAATGACCAAGGTTGTCAAGGCCATATCGATCAACATTATAGTTTACAACTTGATAGAGTTCCCACAGTAGATGGGTGCATCTTGGGGTAGTAAGCATTGTTGACCGTAGGAGTTTTCAGACATATAGTTGATCATGCTTCCTATCTAACTATAATAGTTAAATGAATTTCGCAAAAAAATCGAGTCTAGTGCGATAGAGATGGGAGTACAAAGCATGACTATCTAAGGGCATCTGTAATGTAGAACCCAGCCAGCTTATCGAAATTACCATAATGTATAAGGTCAACATTTGCCACAAGGTAGGACCCACATAGCTTGTCATATTACTCCATGCAAGAGAGAGGATAGAGGGTAAATGATTTTTCTATTCTCTATGGGCAACCCACAAGCTTGAGGTGCACCTTAGGATTAATGCCAACTTTATTTTCTCCACAATGTATAAGGTGAACCTTAATAAATGCCACATAGGTATTAAGTTGTGCATTGTTACAAATTGCGGATAAGGTCAACATTTTCCACAAGGTAGGACCCACATAGCTTAGTCATATTGCTCCATGCAAGAGAGAGGAGAGAGGAAATGGTTTTTCTATTCTCTATGGGCAACCCACAATCTTGAGGTAACTTTATTTTCTCCACAATGTACTACTATATTCCTTAAGGTGTGCTTTTTTACACATTATGGATGCCCTAAGGAAAAATCTCCTATGCAAAAGTTACCGTCATCAGTTTAGTGGATCCCACAAATCATCTCGTTTAGACATTGTCTAAACAGTGGAGCTTACTCATAGTACAATATTTCTTTGCTTAGACATATGCTAACCTCTGTCCATGCGCTGTACAAGCAAAGAGAATAAAATGGAGGCATGGTAAGAGGGAAGCAACGAAGAGAGAAGGGGAGTTGAAGGTGGTTCAATGTCAGAGAAAAGTTCGATGGGTTCCTGACACGAAGTACTCCTTACTATACTAGTAGTAAATTTCAGGACCTATGCATACAAAAAATTGTGTGTTTCTCTCTCCTTCGCTGCCTCTCATATCTCCGCCTCTCTTCCCTCGCGCACCGGCCCTGCTAATCTCTCCCTCGTCCATAGTGTCACGCAGCACACGTCTGCCTTGGTACAATGGCTCTATTTTATGAGAGGGTGGCTCTATTTCTCTATCATGTTCGGCAGCCGCATTGGTGTGGAGTAGGAGAATTAGTACATAGGAAGCAAAACACTTTGGTCCTTGGCGATAAACAATTCAAAAAAAATTGGTTTCGAAATTTTTACTTGCTTCCCAAACATCGGGAGGAAAGGTTATTCAAAAGACTGGTCATTTGCAGTAGTACTTCTTATCTTGTCTTTATCTTGTCTTATCTCTTACACTACCATACCACTATAGAACAGTGTATGGATAACTTTGAACATGGAATATCAGATCAAGACTAGCAAATCCAAACATTGCTAATCGTTGGATCTTTTTTCCATTCTTAGCATCTAGAAGATTCTATTGATAGCCTTTACCATAATGAACACTAGTATACGCAAACCTCAAAACACACTTCATTGCTTAGTTTTAGGGACCTTGTGCTAAATGCATGGACTTGGATGTAATTTTCATTTTTTATGAGGTCCTTGATGTAACTTCTACTTCCATCGACCGTGTTAACTTAAGCACCTCGCTCCTATGGGACCTAGCACAATTATAAGAAAATGCAACCCTCCCAATTATCATGCACAGTGGATTAAGGTTTCTTATATAATTTCATTTTTCAAGCTTCCTAGATAACTTCACACACTTCACTGACTTCTTGCCAATTTAACGAAATTAGGTCAAACTTAAGCTACAAGTAAGCACGGTAGATTTCTCTTGAATTTAATTTAATTTCAGAGATAGATGGATGCATATTCTTGTAGAAAATAATGATATCGGTGTGAGATTCCAACTATTTGGAAATAACATTTTTAGTTTCCCGAGTGATGATGAGTTTGTTCTTTTCCATAAAGAAAATCTGAAGAATGTGAATCTGAATGCCACAAGCACTTCTAGACATATTAAGTGGACCAACATGTTGTACTTAATTAAGATTTCCATGTTTTATGAGTTTTCAAACTCCCTAGCTAACTTTTCCCACTTGAGTGACTTTATGCCAATTTATCGAAATTACGTCCAATTTGAACTACGAGTAAATTGCAGGTTGCTTTGAAAGTTTTACGAAATAGATTTTGGAGGAACTCATTGGGGGGTCAATTAATTTATCAGAAACCACCAAGATTTTTGATAACAGGTTCAACTTCTTGCTAAGATTATTCATCTTGACAATTTAACAAAATTAATTCAAACTTGAGCTAGAAGTAAGCGTGATAGATTGATCTCAAATTAAATATCATTTTAGAGGTAGGTGGGTGCATCTTCTTGTAGTAAACAATACCATCGGTGTTAGTTTCCAACTATTAGGAAATAACATTCTAAATTTTCTGAGTGCTGACGAGATTTTTCCTTTCCAAAAAGAAAGTGTGAAGAATATGAATATGAATTCCACAAGCCAAGATTTCATACATATATAGTGGACTGACATGTTTTACTTATGATTCCCATGTTTTATGAGTTTTAAAACTTCGTCCTAGCTAACTTTGTCCACTGGAATAACTTTATATCGATTTATCAAAATCAGGTGAAAATTTTGAACTACAAGTAAATTGTAGTTTGTGTTAAAAGTTTTATGAATTTTTGTTGGAGATAACCATCTGGGGTTCATTTAATATATCACAAAACACCACCTAGAGTTTTGACAACAGGTTCAACTTCTTGGTATGATTTTTCATCTTGACAACTTAAGGGAATTAGGTCAAATTTGAGCTAACCAGTAAACATGATAGATTGATCTTGAATTAATTGTATTTTTGGAGGTAGATAGGTGCATCTCATTTAGTAAGCAATGTCATAGGTGTGAGTTTCCAACTATCAGGAAAGAACATTCTCTTACAATACAATACCATTATAGTGTACGGATAACTTTGAACATTGACCATTGGATCAAGACTGGCAAATCCAAATATTGCCAACTATTAGATCTTGTTTTCCATTCTACATCATATAAAGTACAAGAACCAACTATACACCCATACTTTATAGATGTGGCTCAAATTTATAATTATTTTGAGATTTACCTATTATAATTTCATATAGTGATGATTTGTCATACTTCTATATATTACATGAGTCTCACGTGCAGGGCACATGCAACTTACTCATCCTACTAGGAAGAGCATGGATCAACTTCGGGGTGGATAAGGAGAAGGATGCGACTACTTCTTGCTTCATTCCAGGGTCCTTTATGCTAAATGTATAGACTTGGATGCAATTTTCTCTTTTTTGAGGTCCTTGGTTTGACATATATATGTAAATATCATGTGACCGTGTTAAGCATCATACTCCATGGGACATACCCCAGACATAAAAATAAAGTGCCAACACCCAGTTTTCAAAAAAGTGGACGATGTTTTCTTTTATAATTCCCCTATTCTTAGAAAATTTCAAGCTTCCCTAGCTAACCGTGCCCATTTAAATGACTTTAGCTCGATTTAAATAAATTAGGTAAAATTTGGACCAAAAGTAAGTGCGGTATACTCCTCTTGAATTTTCGAAATAAATGTGTTTGAAGGTACCCACGATGTAAATATGTCAAGCACAACCGAGACTTTTGAAAAATGCAACTAACTTCCTATGAAAAATCTTCATGTCGACGAATTTGATCCTGTTTTCAAAACATTAAAATAAAATGAAGAAAAACAAAATACTTCGTCGTGGCGTCCTCTTATTTGTCCTACTTTCCTTGAAAAATGAGAAACATGTGTGTTTTCATAGATTTTCTTAGAAAAAATGCTTTGGCTGCTTCACAATATGTTGGGCTACGGTGTATGAAAATTCTTGGTTTTAACCCGGATGGACAAGGTCATGACCATATCGACACCATATATAGTTTATGATACACTGTTCCCACACCTGGTAGATGTGTGCATCTTCTTCAACAAGATTTTGTCGAAAGTGAGCAGTTGCGTTGTTTTCTTTTGTTAAGCAGGTACTAGTCTTACCATTACCACTATATAGTGTACAAATAATATTGTATGTTGACTGTTGGATCAAAGACTCGCAAATCCCAACGTCGCCAACAGTGGATCTTCTTTTCCCTTCTAGCATCTACAAGATCCTATTGATAGTAGTTAGCACAATTAACGCCATATATGCAGAAACCTCATAACACACTTATCCATCATTCTAGAATCTTCTCTGTCATTTCTCTAGACCATGGTATCATAATTTTCAAGTATTAGGCAGCTAATAAACGTTTATTTCTACATGATATAAAGTGCAAGAACCAAATATACACCCATACTTTAGAGATGTGGCTCTGTTTTATAAATGTTTTGAGCTTTACATATTATAATTATATATAGTGATGATATGTCATACTTATGTATATTATGTGAGTCTCACGTGCAAGGAACATAAAACTAACTGGTACTAATAGGAAGAACATAGATCAGCCACCGGATTGTAAAATGGAGTATATTGCACGAGGCAGTGTTAGTACTCAAGTGCAAAACTGAGTACAACCAAATTTCCAGTGTTATTATCGAGGGTATAACTGAGAAAGCCTAACTCGCCAGGGTTCTAGGCACGAGGAAAAAACATGACCATGGTACGTGTGTCGCAGTGCATGGGGCATTAGCGGACGGGTGTGGCCGTGCATGGTGCTGTAGCATAAACGGTTACGCGGTGCATGGTGGTACAACGAAACTTCCGTTTCCTTCACCTTTATTATAGATGTTTTCTCCTTATCCCTCTCCTCCTCCCCACTCTCACTCACTCACTCACGCAACTGTCTCCACTGTCCCGTCACCTTATGCAAACCCCTAGGAAAACCCCAACCGGGCCAGCGAAGGAGAAGAATGGAGTGTTGGCCATCGTCGCCTCCAAGGCCACCGGAGAGTAGGCCCCCGTCCTCACACATGCCCCCATCAAGGCATCACAGTCAGCCGCCGTCCCCGTCTTGGCCCTTGTCCCTACTTCCGCCATAGCCGCCGACGAGGAGGCCCCTACTGGTTGCGGGAAGATCCCACTCAATTGGGACCCCAATGACGAGGAGTACATATGACCAGAGAACCCCTATGACACCAGCATTGTCGACCCATGGTCGGAGGTAACTAGGGTTTTCTCCCCTTTCCTTGTTCTTTTGACATTCCCATTGATGGATGCTAGATCATCTGTTATTACGGTTCAGCTGTTCGCATTTTAAATTATTCGATGCTAGATCTTTTTACAGAAGCTAATCCTCTTGTGTTTCGATGAATACACTTGTTCATATTTCAATCCTATTTTATTTGTCCTCTGAGTTGTAGTTAAGGGATTCCCAAGTTGGTGCTAGCGCTAATCAATAGTTGGGATCAGTATTTGAATTTGTTGGATATTTAGGGATGGGGGAATTTACCCCACTTGCTTAATTTATGCATATAATCATGGGATCTCAATCAGTTAATTTATGAAAATAATCAATACTAATAATCAAGGGATCTCAATCATGTCCTTATTGCACGCTACTATTTTTTCCCAATAGGTGGATAGCAGCGACGGTGAGTCCAAGCACACCAAGACTCGTCAGGCGCTGAGGAGGCTGAAGTCTAGCCAATATGACGACTACTTCGCCAGCGACGTCTATAGGTGCCCCTTCTGCAAGAGGAGACTCCTCGCCACCGACTTCAACGGCCTCGTGAAGCATTTCGAGGACGTGACCACCTGCGGCTAGACCTTGAATATCCATGCCTTCAGAGCCAAGCACAAGGCACTCGGCTTTCACCTCCGCAACCTCCATAAGGTGGCCATCGAAGAGGGTCGCATGCCCCCTTTCAATCCCAAGGAGCCTAGGGTCAAGGGAATGGGCAGCAAGAAGTGGAGGAAGCGCTAGATGAAGGAGGTCGAGGCCAGGAGATTCCACTTATCTTGTGTGCTGCTGCTACTACTGCTGTAAAGCAGCTTCTTTTGTATTGTCTATGTTGATTGGGAAGGTCAGGAGGGGTAGGGTGAGCAGTTGCCAGAAGAAGAAGGATACGAGAGAGGAGAGAGGGAGGAGGGGAAGAAGATGAGAGGGATGACAGGTGGGCCCTAGGTCCAGGTCATCACTTAATTGTGGGCCCATTATTTTAGTTTATCTTCTAAAACACGATTAGCCAAAAAAAGTGACCAAATTGTAACAGCTCACGCCAAAAGTGGTTCATATCCGCAATAAATGCAAAAGTGGCACTAACCTGTTACCCTGGCCCTAATTGTGGTACTAAAATGAAATTTACTCAAGAAATGTGGGTTCACGTCCTTTCCTGAAACATAATAAAACTTATATATGGTATTAGTTAGATAGTCTACGTGATGATACAATACAATACTGAGCCATGACGTGACATCTTGCTAGTCTAGCTATAACTTCAGTCGGAGTCCTCGATACAATTGAGCACTATAGAAGACCGATGAGGGAACATGCAAAATTAATACCCCTCGTTCAAACAGCCTCCCATCTTCCCTATCTCTCCCTATACCCATTCGCCAACACTGGCTAGCCGCATTTTGGATCCTCTCAAGAGCGCACTTCTCGCCCGCTGCATCGGTTCTTACCGGTTGTTGGGGAGATGACCACAGGTAGGGTCAAGATATGGAAAAAGGACAAAGCCTTTAAGGGTCTGGATCGGGACAGAGAATGACCCGGACGAGTTATATAAGGGCCGACCAAGCAAGGTTCGGCTTAATTCAAGTCAAGCAAATAAGACCTGACTCGTCCGTCATACGGGTTATGTCGGCACACAGTTATTACACTTTCTATATGCAGGCTAGGGCTTGGCCGAGTCATACAAGGCTAGGCCGAGTCATGGGGAAGCTTGCTCGAGAAGGAGAGGTCGAACCCCGAAGTCAACAATGCACTCTATCTCTTCCTCAGGAATCTGTACAGTGCCAAGCGCTATGAACAAGAGCCAGAGGGATAGAGGAGCAGGAGAGGGTCACGGGGGTGACAGTCCCCGAGCACGAGGATCACATGTCATGGGCTCTTAGTTATTGCCACCGATAGAAGGGAGACACGAAAAGGATCCCGCCGAGGTACTATTTTGGGACAAGCATATTCCACGAATATGGTATCCACGTCAAACCTAGATGTAACCTGGCCACCCCTTTATAAGGTGAGCCAGGGCCTCCTGAGATAGGGATCGATTCATTTTCCACTTAGCACTAGTTGTAGCTTCTTCTTCCTCTCTCTCATATAGCTTGAGGAGCAAGTGTAGGATCAGTGGTGTTGAGTAAAGATCTAGTTCTTGTGTTGTGTGTGTAGAAATCACTACATCTTCCCTCCCTAGATCCCACTAGCGCACATTGGCCCCCAACTTAAGCCTACCCATGGCATCTTTCATGCCACCACCATGACAGTTGGCGCCCACCATGGGGCCAGTAGCAGTGCTAGCTGGAGTCAAGATCCGGACAGGAAACTTCATCAACACATGAGCGCGTCGTCTCCGGATTAGTCCAGAGATTCGACCTTTGGTACTACGTCAGCGACAACACAGGCAGCTTCGGAGCACGGCCACCACCACGCAATGGCATCTTCGTCCACCTTGGCACCCAAAAGATCTACAACAGCATTGACATGTCACGCGTCTACCCGCGGCGAGTTATCCTCGCGGGAGAGCCTCCCCGCAACGTTGCTAGCGGTCCGCGTACCACTCGCCCCGCAGGAAGCATCAAGGTGATGATGACCGCTCCCGCACCAGTAGCAGGCGTAGGAGCCGGACTAATCAAGAACCCGGCGACAGCAAAGCCAGCAGCAGCAAAACAGGTAGCAGCAGATCCAGCCACAGCAGAGGCGCCCGAGGTTCGTGATGTAACCCCAATGCAGCCAGAGTTACGTGGCCACCTTTAGAAAGGATAGAGAATATCTTGCAGGCAGCTATAGATAACTTAACAACACTTGTATCTCCCATTGTGAACCCAGCAAATTCACATGCCGAATTAGAGGAGACTTAGTTAAAAATGTTAGAAGAGGCTAAGAAGGTATCTGCGCTGCAGGAGTCCTTTAACCGAACGTTGCATGAATATGCTAGGGAAAACAAGTTAGACACTATCCCAACTTGGCTAGATGGTGACAGAATGAAGGAAAAAACCTCCTTAGTGATATTAACAAGGAGCATGAGTCTTGGCAAGGTGATTCGGCTAACCTGGGCTGCCGAGGTATAGTACCCCGGCAAAAAACTTCAGGGCGGCGAATGCCGCAGCTTCAGAGTTGGATGGCTTAATCGGCGAAGCCCGTCAAAAGCAACAAGAAAGAGTGATTGAGATAGTATGTATAGCGAACCAGCAAAATGAGGAAATACTTTGGAATAGCCCGGCAAAACCTAGGGGTTCACGTTTGGTTCATTCGGCCGGAGCTGCCCCGGCACTATCAGCTGCCACGGCATCTTCACCCGGAGGAGGATCAAGAAAAGATAAAGCAGTAACCTCGGGAAGAATGGACAAACAGATGGTACCATATGATTCGGTTGTGGCTGGTAAAGCAAATGAGAACTGAGGAAATTGTAGCCGAGGTAACAGTGGGGAGAGCAACATCGATCGCGGCAATAGAGGTCAGGGAAATCACGGGCGAGGAAACCCCGATGAGAATAACCCGACAGGAGGGAGGGATTACCCTCCGCAAGATCATCAACCGATGCATGAACCTCAGAAAGCAAGGGATGCAGGACCAGTTCCGCATAACCCGGCACAAAACCGATATAATGATGGTTATTCGGAGATGGAGAATGCCGAATTTGCTAGGCACAATCACCATGTGGTGGAGGAAAGAGCGGCATATAGAGACCCGCATCCGAATGATGTGAGGTTGAACCTTGACAGGTTGTACAGATCCGAGCTATTGGAGGAGCAAGGCCCTCCGGGTCTGGCATGCTTCGTACCCCGAATGATGAGGGAACCACCCGTTCCGCACTTTCAGCTTCCTAGAGGCACAAAAACATACAACAGAAGTACGAAACCACAAGATTGGTTAATCGATTATGCCACTGCGGTAAAAATCTCTGAGGGTAACTTAAGATGGGAAGTAAGATACGTTCCCCAGATGTTGGAAGGGCCGGTCAGGGTATGGCTAAATAACCTACCAGCAGGAAGCATCAATTGTTGTTTGGACTTTGAGAAAATGTTTGTCAGCAACTTCACCAGCACGTATAAGAGGCCGAATAGACATCAACAGCTTGCAATGTGCAAGCAAAAAAACAAATTAGACTGACAAAGAATTCTTGACTCGGTGGTGTAACCTCAGAAACTCATGTGAATGGGTAATTGAGTCACAGGTGATTGCTTGGTTTGCACAAGGTTGTAGGTATGAGAGTGTGTTATGGCAAAGGCTGCAAAGAGACATGCCAACTACGTTGGCCGAGACAATCAGAATAGTCGACTCATCTGCTCTAGGTGATTCGAGTTAGCCCAAGCTTATGTCAGCCGAACAACATGAGAAGCATGAGCACTACGCACATGACGGTGCTAGATCATCCAAGAGAAATGAGTTCTGAGGTAGAAGAAGAGAGGATAGGTCGGATTACAGGTATAATTCGAGTCAGGTAGGAGCAGTGACTCAAGATCAGCTGAATGCAGGGAGCAACCAACACCAGAAAAACAGCTCTCAGCAGTGGACATCAAGGAATGATTGTAAATGCAGTGGACTCCAGAGGAAAAGAAGCAATGGCAAGAAAGACCGAAGTATACATTTGAGGTGATGCTGGATCAACGATGCAAGTTTCACACACCAAACCCGACTAAACCGGCTAACCACACAACTCTTCAGTGTGCATGGATGAACACAGGACCACCTCGGGCACAAAAGCAGCCACAACAGCCACAACTTACAGGGGGTATGTTGCATCCACCACCTCCGAGATATGAGAACCATGATCGAAGGTATGCAGTTCACCATGTCGCTAATCAAGGCCAAGATAACATAGGAAACCCCGGTAACAACGGATGCAATGAATACAGAGAGCACCATCAGTCATACTGTGTGTTCACCATGGAGCAGCAGGATAAACAGAGCGTCCAGCATCGACATATGGAATTGAATGAGGTTATGCCAACAGTTCTGAGGTACATGGACAGGTCGGATCAATAAATAACTTGGAGTATCAGGGATCATCCCAAGATCATGCCAAACCCCAGGTCGTATTCCTTGGTGCTTGATCTGATGTTTGTTGGGCCAAGCATTAATGTAAAATTCTCAAAGGTACTGATAGATAATGGAAGCAGCATCAACATCATGTACAAGGACACGATGCACAAACTCGGCATTTCTCAGAACATGCTTCAGTTGACCAAGACAAATTTTCACGGCATTGTGCCAGGATTGTCCTGCGAGCCAATCGGAAAAGTCTGAGTAGACACACAAGGGAGAATTGCAGGGCTGAGAACTTGGAGTTTGAGGTAGTGGATCTAGAGAGCTGTTACCATGCGTTACTCGGACGACCAGCCTTGTCAAAGTTCATGACAAGTTGTCACATTAGATACTTGAAGATGAAGATTCCTAGACCACATGGAATAATCACTGTTGCAGGAGACTAGAGGAGATTGATGGAATGTGCCTCGGCCGGATCAAATCTGGCCGAGTCTTTGGTAATTGCAAGAGAGAAAAGCAGAATTCAAGAGGTTGCGACCTTAGCTTAGTCGGCACAGCTCAATATGCCGGCACTTGCTAACCCCCATGGAAGTGTGTCCTTCCAGCCGACTAAGGAGACAAAGAAAATCCAGATTGATGATTAGTTTCTAGAAGGCACCATTACAATTGGTGCCATCCTGAATGATAAATAGGAAAGCGAGCTCACCAGCTTCCTCCATGAGAAATGGGATATATTTGCGTGGTCCACTCAAGACCTGCAAGGTCTACCGAGGGAGTTGGCTAAGCACTCTTTGCATGTAAGGCCAAGACCAAGGTCGGTGAAGCAACCTCTCCGCCGCTTTGCCGAAGACAGGAGAAAAATAATTGGTGATGAGGTAGCTTGGTTTATTATGGAGGTACTTCATCTAGATTGGCTATCAAATCCGGTGTTGGTTGAGGAGAAGAAGGATGATCCGAATGTACATATAGTTTGGTGTATATGCATCGATTACACGAACCTGAATAAGGCGTGTCCTAAAGATCCTTTTCCTTTGCCAAGGATTAATTAGGTTATTGATTCGATCGCAGGTTGTGAACTCTTATCATTTGTAGACGCGTATTCTGGTTTCCACCAGATAACGTTAAACCCGGTTGATCAAATAAAGATTGCGTTGATCACCCCGTATGGGGCTTATTGCTATCGTACCAGGCCATTCGGCTTACGCAATGCAGGGGCCACATATAAAAGGTGTAAAAATGCTTGCATGATCAAATTGGCAAAAATGTCCAACTATATGTTGATGATGTGGTGATAAAAATCAAAGAGAGCCATACGCTCCTAGATGATATCTAGCAAACATTTGCGAATCCGAGGAGATTCCGAATGAAGCTTAACCAGAAAAAATGTACCTTTGGTGTACTAGCCGGAAAATTACTTGGTTTCCTCATATCTAGCCAAGGTATAGAGGCAAATCCAACTAAGATTCGGGCAGTGGAGAGAATGGAGCTGCCGAAGTGTCTTAATGATGTACAAAAATTTACCGGATGCTTGGCGTCCTTAAGTCGGTTTGTAAGTCGGCTGGGGGAAAAGGCTTTGCCCTTATATCAATTGATGAAAAAGTTGGATAAATTTATCTGGACACATCAGGCCGATAATACCTTTCATGAATTAAATAAAATGCTAGCCTCTGCACCAGTCTTAGCCTCACCACTATCAAAAGAGCCGATATTGCTCTACATAGCAGCGACTAACGGAGTCGTAACTATAGTAATAGTGGTTGAGCGTGACGAGGAAGGTAACTCGGTGAAGAGGCCGGTCTATTACCTAAGTGAGGTACTATCTGCCTCTAAGAAAAATTATCCACACTACGAAAAAATAGCCTATGGTGTATACATGTGAGCTAAAAAGGTGAAACATTATTTTGAAGAACACCCTATCAAGGTGATTTGTGAGGCACCAATAGCCGAGATAATGATCAATAAAGACGCAAGCGGCCGAATCGCAAAATGGGCAATTGAGTTATCCCCTTATGCACCGCAATTTGATAGACGAGATGCAATCAAATCTCAGGAAGTGGCCGACTTTTTTGTCGATTGGGCCTAAATGCAATATGAACCCCCATTGCCTGATCCGAATTATTGGACAATGCATTTTGATGGATCCAAACTGAGAAATGGGTTAGGAGTCGGGATAGTGCTAACCTCACCCAAGAAAGACCAACTGAAGTACGTGCTACAAATACACTTTGCTGCATTAAACAATGTAGCCAAATATGAAGCACTTGTTCACGGCCTAAAAATGGCAAAGGAAATTGACATACGTCGGATTTTATGTTTGGGTGATTTAGACCTAGTAGTCCAACAAGTATCAGGTCACTAGGATGCATTGGATGCAAACATGGCCTTATATAAATTCCATGTGCAAAAGATTAGTGGTTATTTCGATGGATGTGAATTTCATCATAAACCACGGGCAAAAAATAATGTCGTAGATACCTTGTCAAAACTTGGTTCGACCAGACAATCGATCCCACCTAGTTGCTTTAGAGCACCTGAGAAAACCATCAATCATACCTTCCCCAGAATCCGAGTCAATCCATCTCTTGGTAGATCAAGGATCCAAGATAGTCCCGATGGAGATAGATAAGAGGAACATACTGATCAACCTGGGACTGACTCGGCAAACCCAGGGACTGACTTGCAGGACTTGGGGACTGGTCAGGGTAATTCGACAGAAATTATGTCGGGAGAAGCAATGGAAATTGATGAAACAGCTACCCCGATGCACGAGGTACCAGAATGGGCATGGCCAATATTTCTATTCCTCGAGGATGAGATCTTGCTGAATGACGAAGTCCTCGCTAGGCAAATTGTGAGAAGGGCAAAGGCCTACACAATAATAAACAAAGAACTATGTAAGAGAAGTATAACAAATGTGCTTCAAAGGTGTGTTACCTCGTCTGACGGGGAAGAAATCCTTTTATATATACATCAAGGAGAATGCGGACATCATGCTTCATCCAGAGCCCTAGTGGCCAAAGCATTCCGACATGGGTTTTATTGGCCCAGTGCACTAAAGGAGGCACAAGAATTAGTACAGAAATGCAATGGCTGCCAGAGATATGCCAGCAAAATTCACATGCCTTCATCCGAATTAAAAACAATACCCATCACTTGGCCATTCTCCGTATGGTTCCTGGACATGGTTGGGCCATTTAAGCCGGCTCGAGGTGGCATGACTCATATCTTGGTCATGGTGGATAAATTCAAAAAATGGATCGAGGTGAATCCTATAAGAAAATGTGATGGGCCCACAGATGTGAAATTCCTTAAAGATATCATCTTAAGATACGGATACCCACATAGTTTCGTTACAAATAATGGCACGCATTTTGCTGATGGACTTTTGCTCGCTTCTGCCGAGATATGCACATAAGCCTCGATGTGGTATCGGTCGCACATCCCGCATCGAATGGGAAAGTGGAAAGATCCAATGGACTTGTATTGTCCGGGATAAAACCTCGGCTCGTAGAACCGCTGCAAAGGTCGGCGGTGTGTTGGATTGAGGAACTCCTGGCCGTGTTATGGAGCCTCAGGACAACTCTGAATAGATCAACAGGCTATATGATACATCGTAAACGTATCTATAATTTTTGATGCTCCATGCTTGTTTTGTTTCAACTTTCTAGTTTTGTCTACACTTTGAGGTATTTTTATACATTTTCCGGAACTAAGCTGTTGATAAGATGCCGCAGTGCCAGTTGTCTGTTTTCTGCTATTTTTGGTTTCACAAAAGCTAGTAAGGAAATATTCTCAGAATTGGATGGAACAAAAGCCAAAGTGATTATTTTAGTGAAGTGAAGACGGAGTAAAAAGGGGTACGAAGAGGCGCCACAGGGCGGCCACACCACCCCCTGGAGCGGGCCCAACCTAGGCCGTGCTAGGGCATGGTGTGGGCCCCCTGGCCCTCAACCGACCTCGCCCCTTCGCCTATATAAGCACCCCGATGCAGAAGCCCTAAGAACTCGATCAAAAATCCACGAAAGAGTCTATAGCCGCCACCATTATCCCTAGATTGGGGGGATCTAAAGCTCTTCTCGGCACCCTGCCGGAGGGGAGAGATCATCACAGAGGCCTTCTTCATCATCATGCCAGCCTCCGGAGTGATGCGTGAGTAGTTCACCCTTGGACCATGGGTCCATATGGTATAAAGATGGTTTTTTTCTCCTCTTTTGTGATATCATGTTTAGATCTTGTGAGTTCCATTCATGATCAAGTCATCTATTTGTATTGCTACATGTTGTGTTTGCGGGGATCTGATGGATATTGAGTACTATGTCAGATTGATTATTGATTCTATCATGTCTATGTGATTTGTGATCTTGCATGCTCTCCATTGCTAGTAGATACTTTGGCCAAGTAGATGCTTGTAACTCCAAGAGGGAGTATTTATGCTCGATAGTAGGTTCATGTCTGTAGTAATCTGTGAAGTGACAGAAATCTCTAAGGTTGTAGATGTGTTGTTGCTACTAGGGAGAAAACAACAATCCTTTGTCCAAGGGTAATTGTTTTGTTGACTTTACACACTTTGTTTAATGCAGTTATCTATTGCTTGCCACTTAATACTGGAAGGGGTTCGGATGATAACCTGAAGGTGGATTATTAGTCATATATGTAGTTGGATTACGGTGTATGTATCATGTTGTAATGCCCAAACCAATCTCTTAGAGATCAAGATGTCTAGTATATGCATTATTATGCATTTTCAATCTATCAATTGCCCTGCTGTAATTTGTTCATCTAGCATGTTATTTATCTTATAGAGAACACCTATAGTGAACTCTGGACCCCGGTCCATTCCTTACCATTGATATACCATCTACTGTTTACCGTTTACTGTTTACTTTCTACAAGAAATCACTACCTTCCACACTATACGTTTAATCCTTTGTTTTCAGCAAACCGGTGAGATTGAAAACCTCACTGTAAGTTGGGGCAAAGTACTATGGTTGTGTTGTGCAGGTTCCAAGTTGCTAGCAACACCTTGGATTTGTTTCCTTACTCCCACTGGTTTGATAACCTTGGTTTCATAACTAAGGGAAACTTGTTGTTGTGCTCATCATACCTTCCTCTTGGGGTTTCCAACGAGCTCTACATATATGAGCCCATCAAGCACTTTTCTGGCGCCGTTGCTGGGGAGATAAGGACAATTTCAATCTCTTGCTCCTCGTCAATCACTTTTCAAAGAGAAAGAAGATTATTGCAAGGGGAGTCTCTCACAACCAATCTCTTTACTTTGCGTTTGTTTTTCTTAGTTTATTTTGCTTTGTTTTGCTTGTTTCTTTTTATCAAAAATACAAAAAAATTAGTTCAGCTGCTTTGCTTCTGTTAATCAAAAACACAAAAAAAATTATTAGTTCCCGCTTTAGTTGTTATATTGTTACCCTGTTTTTAGCTCATCATGTTGATCCCTATGTTCACCCTAAAAGACCTTTCAATAGGTAGTGGCTCTATAATTGGGAAAGATAATATTGAAGAATTATTTAATCATGTTAGCAAGCATGAGGATATAGAGGATAGATCCTTAGCAGAACTTGCTCCAAATTATGAAATTGCTGCATCTTCTTTAGTTCACATGTTGGAGGATAGGTTTGTTAACCTTTACCCCATGATGCAGGTAATGTTTCTTAAAATTAAAGATATTGAGGATACTGAAAAGAGAGATTTTATTCTAGAAACTTTGCTTAAAGAATTCAATGATGTTGCTAAAGAAGCTAGAAAGATCTTTGATCATTTTAATATGCTAGGCTCATGTGTAGATGTTATGGGTACACTAGAAAAGTTGGACAAAACCAAACCCAAAAATGGAGAGGATATTAAAATACCAATACCTTTTAAACTTGTAGGAATGCATGAAGCCTTAGAAAAGAATTTTGATTGGATTGTCCCCGAAAACCTGTTTGATGAAAATAATGAACCCAATAGTATTGAGCGAGGATCCTCTAGAACTTATTTGGATGAGATACCCTACCTCGTTGAAGAAATTGCTGGTATTGATCTTAACGCTTCTTCATTCGAAAATACTTGATTCTTGCTTTCTATGCCTAGCTGTAAGGCGTTAAAGAAAATCACTATTGGGAGATAACCCAAATTATTTTTATTTTTAGTAATTTTTTTGTTGAGTCTTGGAAGTTATTCCCTCTATAATAACCTCTTCTTATCCTTTTCGTGTGGTTTTTGTGCCAAGGATAACCTCTAATGATAGATAAGTAAGATTTTGGGAAGTCGTTGTCCCGAAACAAATTTTTGTGCTTCACTGTAAAAAATTGTGAAAACTCCCTGTATGTCGGATTGAGATGTAATTTTCTGTGCATATGCCCCAGGTCATTATATAACTTTCGCTAGTTTAGCACTTTTCGATTTTAGCAACATAAGGTCTTCAAAAAAATAGGTATTTACCTGCTGGTATGTTTTGATAGATTTCTACCATTATTTGCATTTGACTCTTAATCGGTTTCTTTTGAATTCCCTTTGATCACTTGAGCTTTTAAAAGGAATTGCTACAGTAGATTTTGTTTTGAAGGAAGTTTTACTTGTATTGAAACTAAACCCAAAGGCTTATTATCTTGAATACACTAATGTTGCTAATGAAGATTGTCTGAAGGAAATTTTTAAGTGTAGGGGAAGAATGATGTGATGAGATGAAGAATGGACAAAATCTCAAGCTTGGGGATGCCACCCGTGTCACCCCAAGAAATATTCAAGAGGTACAAGCGTCAAAGCTTGGGGACTCCCAAGGCATCCCCTTCTGCATCAATAAAAATCTCAGGTTTTCTTTCTAGACACTTTATTTTTATTGATTCATGCACTATTGTGTTGTTCTTGGAGCGTCTTTGTATTTGTTTTTAGTTTTCCTTTGTTTGGTTTGCTGCAATAAATTATTTGGACCACTGCATTCTTATGTTGTTTAAAATAAGTTGATTGGTGTTGGAAAAGAGTAAAAAGTTTCATGCTTATAGTGGTACAAAAGGAAGCTTGTTTTGACTGTGGCCTAGACTTTATCATGTCATTTTAGATGTTGCTTTGACCTTATGCTTAGTGATTATTGTTGTAGCATGAATTGTTCCAAACAATTGAGATTGCTTAATGTGCCTTGAAAGAATCATGCGTTGCTTTAGCATACAAAAGCATAATATTGTGGTATTCTCCTTTGATGCTTTATTTGGGTTGACTTGGAACATCCTTAGACCATGTTAAGACTATGAACCAGTCACCTTAGCCTCTATGATCATTTAGTTTTTGACTTGTGATATCACTTTATGCTTTAATTAATAATGTTTTGTCGCTTTGCATGATTATGGACATTATTGCTCGCTCCTAGTCTTTTGCTAGCCTCCACCTGTATTGAGTATGAGCTATACTCGTGCATCCAACTGACAAGAAACCAAGTTATTCCAAAGATTCCACTATAAATTCCTATGCATGGTGTGTTACACCATTCCAAGTATATTCATGTGTTTATCTATCTTCCAAATTAAACTTGTTATGTGAAAATTAGTGATTAAAGCTCTCACAAAATTGATGACACACTTTACTTTCTTGCACTTAATAAACTTGAACCATTGTGTGATCTATGTTGCTTATATGCTTGCAAATTATATGTAGGGAGTTAGCAGAACCATGCTGTCATGGGGAACACTTTCAACACCTATACATATTTATCCAGTTGATATCATGATCTTTTGTTTATGGATGTCAGCGGTGTGAAATAGAAGGGGATCTTGTAAGTTCATGGAGTATTATATATGTGTTAGAGAAATTCCTGGGAGGCTAGCCTAAGCCATGCCTAATCATGGTGGAAACTTGCAGCATAACCATAGTGAGCAATCTATGAAGCATCTTTAGAAAAAAATATAGAAAAAAAGAGAAAATAAAAAAATCACCATGCTCATAGTAAATAAAAAGATTGCTGAGATGCTCACTTTCTGTTGCCTTTTCATTTTGATATGGGATAGCTCATGTCTCATGGGGCAAGGGGTACCCTGTTGGCCCTTCTCTATGATACACATATACTTACAATGACAAGAACTTGCTTGTGACTAAAGTTGAGTAGCATGAGGAATGACCATCATACTCAAGGGACATGAGATTTTCAACTTATGATCTATCAAGCATATACTAAAAATTTGTCTCACTTTAACCTTAATCACTTCAAGATGCTTATGATAGGGGCAATGAGATCTGAAAGCTAATAAGTACCATAAATTTTGGAAGCTCTTTATGAAAGCTAATAACCTTTACATTTATGTTTCTTCTCCATCTTCTGTCTTTTTGCACCAATTAATAGAGCATAGTTGTCATTCTTAGTTCAGTGTGCATTGTCCACCAAAACTTATTGATTGATTCATAATCATGGTATTGCTTGTTCTTAAATTATTTGTATCTAGTCACACTTATGAACTTTGAAGGTGTCCTATGCATTTATGTTTTGCTATTCCATGAGGGACAAGCTGAATAGCACTCATGCTATGTTTTATATAAGTGAAACAAACAAATATCTTTCAATGCATTGTTATTCATGATCTTTTGTTTGTACCTTTTCATATTACAACTTAGTTGCTTTGTCTTATTGTTATAACTACATCTTTCATGATCATGTTTAGAGTACTATGATCCCAGCTATCAATGCTTTACAATATTTTGATCAATATTGTGATGGTGCATGTCACCTATAAAATTATTCTTTTTATCACTTACCTACTCGAGGACGATCATGAGTTAAGCTTGGGTATGCTTGGTACATCGTAAATGTATCTATAATTTTTGATGCTCCATGCTTGTTCTGTATCAACTTTCTTATGTTTTGTCTACACTTTGAGGTGTTTTTATACATTTTCTGGAACTAACCTATTGAGAAGATGACACAGTGCCAGTTGCCTCTTTTTGGTTTCAGAAAAGCTAGTAAGGAAATATTCTCGGAATTGGACGGAACAAAAGCCAAAGTCATTAATTTACTAGAGCAAAGACAGAGTCAAAAGGGGGGACGAAGAGGCGCCACAGGGCGGCCGCACCACCCTTGGTGCGAGCCCACCCTAGGCCACGCCAGGGCATGGTGTGGCCCCCCTGGCCCTCAACCGACCTTTCCCCTTCGATGCAGAAACCCTAAGAACCCGATCAGAAATCCACGAAAGAGTCCATAGCCGCCGCCACCATCGTCCCTAGATCGGGGGGATCTGAAGCTCTTCCCGGCACCCTGCCGGAGGGGAGAGATCATCCCGGAGGCCTTCTTCATCACCATGCCAACCTCCAGAGTGATGCGTGAGTAGTTCATGAGCTCCGTTCATGATCAAGATCATCTATTTGTAAAGCCACATGTTGTGTTTTCGGGTATCCGATGGATATTGAGTACAATGTCAGATTGATTATTGATTCTATCATGTCTATGTTATTTGTGATCTTGCATGCTCTCTGTTGCTAGTAGATACTTTGGCCAAGTAGATGCTTGTAACTCCAAGAGGGAGTATTTATGCTCGATAGTAGGTTCATGCCTCTAGTAATCTGGGGAAGTGATAGAAATCTCTAAGGTTGTAGATGTGATGTTGCTACTAGGGATAAAATAACAATCCTTTATCCAAGGTAAATTGTATTGTTTACTTTACACATTTTGTTTAATGCAGTTATCCGTTGCTTGCAAATTCATACTAGAAGGGGTTCGGATGATAACCTGAAGGTGGATTATTAGTCATAGATGCAGTCGGATTACGGTCTATGTATCATGTTGTAATTCCCGAAAAAATCTCGTAGAGATCAAGATGTCTAGTATATGCATTGTTATGCATTTCCAATCTATCAATTGCCCCGCTATAATTTGTACACCCAGCATGTTATTTATCTTATGGAGAACCCCTCTAGTGAACTGTGGACCCCGGTCCATTCCTTACCATTGATATACCATCTACTATTTATCATTTACTATTTACTTTCTACAAGCAATCACTATCTTCCACAATATATGTTTAATCCTTTGTTTTCATCAAACCGGTGAGATTGACAACCTCACTGTAAGTTGGGGTAAATTACTATGGTTGTGTTGTGCAGGTTCCAAGTTGCTAGCAACACCTTGGAGTTGTTTCCTTACTCCTACTGGTTCGATAACCTTGGTTTCATAACCGAGGGAAACTTTCTACTGTGCTCATCATACCTTCCTCTTGGGGTTCCAACGAGCTCTACATTTTTGAGCCATCACTATACGCCATTCTTTCTTGTATATGGAGCAGTAGCTGTATTACTAGCTGACATAGTGCATGATTCGCCCAGAGTCACCCAATACACAAATGCCGAAGTTAAGGAAATATCTCGGTAAGACGATGTTGATTTATTAGAAGAGGCAAGAGAATTGGAATTATCCAGATCATCCATATATCAACAAGATCTCAGACGCTATCACAGCAAGAAACTGAATCCCCGAGTCTTTCGAGAGGGAGATCTAGTACTTTGGCTCATGCAGCGCATAGCCGACATGCATAAATTGTCACCCCCATGGGAGGGTCCATTCATTGTGAGCAAAGCACTGCATTATGATGCATATTGTCTCATAGATGCTCAAGTACCTGAGAATAATAAGACGGATAAATCAGGAGATGAGTCGAAAAGGCCATGGAATGTAGCTTTACTTCGTCCCATTTACACTTAGAGGAAGTGTATTGTATCCCCTATTATCATATGTCGGATTTGTATGTCGGAAATGAACTAATTAATGAAACTTCGGCACCTCGAGCCATAACTCGGGGACTGCCTCATGTTATCTGTTCCTATCTTAAATATCTTTGATATGTCGGCTGGCTTATATGTCCAATTCTTAAGCCGAGTTAGTAGTGTGTTGGTAGCAAAGGCTGATCCTTTAACTTATTGTTGTCCAAAAAGGGGCTGCATGATAAGAAAAATAAGAGCCGGCAGAAACCAAACACACACAAAACGACTAAGGAATGGATTATATGCTAGCCGACTTATATTTTACCATTTTTAACCCCTATACTTTCTGTATTTTATTATTATTCTATACGCTCGTCTTAAACTATTGTTTATAATTCCTAAGCATAGGTAATTCGGTCTATTCATCTCGGATCCGTAAGTCGAATGCCGCAAATGGTAGACGCGGGGCAAATAATTGACTTAGAATAATAAACAACATGAAATTAAGCACAATATCTAAAAAATTCTGAGTTATACAAACCACATAGTACCAAAGTAACCAAATTGTCTTATACGTAATACACCCAACATATCGGGGACTTCATGAATATGAAGTTTTTAAGTTCAGGCAGTGGTTGCTGTCGGGCCATGAGTAGGAGGAGGAACAGTTGCCTCAGGAGCAGGGGTCTCAAAAGTGGGTGCCTCGGCCGTCACTGGAGGAACTTCGGCCTTGACTGGAGAAATAACTTCGACAGTAGGGACCTCTGGGATTACCTAGGCCTCTGCAGAAGTTACCTCGGCCTCAACCGAAGGAGCAGCGGATCTTGAACCTCGGATGTCTTGCGCGAAACCTCGACTTGAGCTTGGTAAGCCTCAGTCCCCTTGGAGGAAGACCGAGCCCTAGCCTCTTTCTCCGAGTCATCTCCTGGTTCATCCGAACTTCCGGACACTTCGTCGGTATCTTCCTCATCACCAGAGTCTTCCTCGAATTCATCGTCTTATGCTGCCTCAACATTTTCTTTAGCTTCGTCTTGAAGGAAGCTCGACCCTTCATTCCATTGGTGAATGTTGGCATACTCGATAAACTGGTAAGCACGGGCTTGATGACGAGCGATTTGTTTTGGGTCACTGATCCAAGGGGAGCCGGTATGCAAGTTCATCAGGATATCGAGAGAGATATTCTCGTACCATGATAGAATGGCTGTGAGCTCCATATTAGGCCCCCTCTCCCTGTGGATTCCCTCCAGAGACTCCGCTGAGTTTGACAGTCCATTAGTTTCTCCACAAGAACTTCGACCATGGTAATCCTCGTCTCATTCGGACAGAGTACATGGAATACTCGGATAGTCGCATCCACCAGATCTTTGCCAACCATCTTCATGGGCTAGATGGCAGTAGCGACAGAGATTAAGAAATCCTCCATAGAGTACTCTTGATCCAGCTCATTGGGGACACCTCGGCAAGCCCGGGCGTCAACCAAAGCCTTGCTACTCACGGGTTCAAACTCCAGAAAATAGTATATAATACAAAGCATAATATAATTCAATACAAGCAATAGTCAAGTATAATTCAGCCAATGGCCACAGGATTAAAAGAGAGAACTTACGGTGGATATATCGTAACATTTTGTGAAGATCGCCGACCCAGTGAACTCTTTTCTTTTCAAACCGAGCAATATCATCCGTCAGGGACTTGTTCTTTGACTCGGTTGCGTTGAGGAGCTCCTTATTTTTCTAGAGCTGGAGAATTAGCCGATTCTTCTCCTTAGAGAATTCTTGGTCAATCTTCTCCAACTTGAATTTATGTGCCAGTTTCAAGGAGTTAACCTCGGCACGAAGGCGATCTATCCTGTCATCCTTCTCCTTCAGCTGTGCTGAGTGAACTCCTGCTTGTTCTAGAAAATGTAGCATCATATCAGGCACGAAAATGCACTCTTGATGTAATGCTGCAAGGCTTTGTAATTCGTAAAATTCTATAAGATACTTCGCAATAATTAAGATGAGGAAAAAAGTGGGTGGAAAGAACATGGCCGAATCACCTTCAAGTTCGGCAACCTTTTTCTTGAGTGTTGTATTTTGAGTATCAACTTTGGCTGAACAAAGACGAGTTAGAAATTAAATCGGAAGCAAGCACCCAAACAAGAATTTCAAAATAAACAACAATTAGCTCACCGGTTTTCTTCAAAATAGGAACCAACTTATCATACTTGGTCTATAGCTTCCTATGAGTGAAGAGTAGCTTCTGGAACTCAGCAGTGCGCCAATTATGAGCAACCTAGAATCATAGTGCATTATACAGGAAAAAATATTCAAAGCTAAACCTCAAAGATCCAATCCAGGTGAACTTGACTCAGATCTAGGTGGCTAGATATTCAAAACTAAACCTAAAAGATCCGAATCAAGTAAAACTTGACTGATCTAGGTGGCTGGATATTCAAAACTAAACCTAAAAGATCTGAATCAATTAAAACTTGACTCAGATCTCGGTGGTTGGATATTCGAAGCTAAACCTAAAATATCCAAGCCAAGTAAACTTGACTCAGATCTAGGCCAAGTAAACTTGACTCAGATCTAGGTGGCTGGATATTCGAAGCTAAACCTAAAATATCCAAGCCAAGTAAACTTGACTCACATCTAGGTGGCTGGATATTCAAAACTAAACCTAAAAGATCTGAATCAAGTAAAACTTGTGTCGTGGGAATGACCACGGCAGATGCTGCAATCGGCAGCGAGTAGTAAAACATGGGGCAAGGGTGGCCAGCCATCTACGGTGCGAGATGAGGGCGGAGACACAGGGTTTTACCCAGGTTCGCCCTCCTCGGAGGGTAAAGACCTACTCCTGCTAGATTGTATTATGATGGAAGTACAATGAGGTGAGCTCGACGGCTAGGCGGCGAGTCGCTTGGGTGGATGATGGAACGTCTCCTCTACATGCCCTATAGGGAGGTTTATATAGACTCACCCCCTAGGGTTTACATATCTCAACCGAATCAGTTAAGGTTTCGGCACTCGTTTAACCTAATCCGACTGGGCCTATCTACTCTCCTGGGCCTTCAGCTTCCAGTCGCTTGGATCCACGCCAGGTCTTGATCCAGTCGCCGTCCTGCAGGCCCACTCGCCAGTTCCTGGGCCAGTCGCAAAACGTCCTGCTGGGTATACCCCGATAGGCATATCCCCATCAGTAGTCCCCGAGGCCGTCGTCGATTGGGCGCAGGTGTTCGTTGGCATTCGGAGTATACGGGTCCAATGCGGACGCCCAGTCGAATCGGTGGCGGGCTCCTGAATAAAGGAAAAAACTAATTATTCTGGTCGCAATGATAGTGGTTAATCGGGTCACAGCTCGGCGAACGGGTCGGCGAAATATTTAGTCACTTTTGTAGTGATTGGTCGGCGAGTCGAATGGATGAAGTTGGACCGTCAGACGCAGTCAAAACGAGCCGTTGGGTTAATCCAATGGTAACTTTGGTGTAATCACCGCGTAGAAACGGCTCCCGGAATTGGCGGGTAACAACCGCTATATAAAGGAAATGGTAGGCAATCGGGGAACCACTCTTTCGTCATTTACTCCGATTTCTCCCATCTCCGTTTTCCTCCGCATCACGATCCAATCGATCCAACATCCTCCGACCTCCACAAACCTTTTCGCCAATGGCCCCCTCCACCGAACCATGGGGCAGGTCCAACTGCACAAGAGCGCTACTGGTATCCTTCGAGGAGGCTGGGATCCTGCGCGCCGGCAGGTGGCACATCCCCGCGGCCGGAGAGGTGACTCCAGACCCGCGCGAGGGAGAATTTGTTTGCTTCACCAGCCATCTGGAACGGGGGATGGGGTTCCCCACGTCTCTCTTCTTCCAGCGCTTTTGCGCTTTCTACGGGATCCAGCCGTCGGACCTGGGTCCGCACAGCATCGAGCAGCTCGCCATTTTCGTGGCGTTCTGCGAGTGCTATCTGGGCTATAGGCCCTACTTCCCCCTATGACAAGATCTGTTCCACGGGAGGATCAGTCGCGAAGAATCAGGCGGCCCAATGCTTGCTGCGGGTGGCCTGACATTTCAGCTGAAGTCGAAGGCCTCCTTCTTCGACCTGATGCTGCCTGCCAAGGCGGAGAGCGAGTGGAAGAAGTCCTGGTTTTACGTCACCGAGGCGACTCCAGACGGCGAGGTAGCGATCCCCAAGTACTCCGCCAACCGGCCCGAACCGCGCCGACTCTAGGTCGGCAAGCTCCCAGTGGACCAGAGGATGGTCATGGACGAGATGCTTCAAACCATCCACGGCCTGAAGAAGAAAGGCCTTCAAACCATCAATCTTTACAACTGTTGGCTCGGACGGCGACTCGTTCCCCTGGCCTGCCGCGAGCACTACATGTATGAGTACACGGGCAGGGAGGACTCGACGAAATCCTGCCTCGCCGACTGGAAACTCGAAGACTACGTTCTGGCACTGAAGAAGATCACCCAGGCAGCGTACCTGGACGCGAAGGCTGGGGTCGCCCCCTACACCGCGAAGCATCCAGCCCCGATGCTAAGTCACTGCCTACCATTCTCAGTCGCAGTTGATGCTATCGCGGTTATATTTATATTGTCTCGTGCCTACTGTAGTTATTTCAAGTGGTGGAAGGGTGGCTTCCACCCGCGGACGACGAGAACTCGAGCTCGTCCGTCCAGGACGGGGGCGAGTCGCCTCCTGCCAAGGGCGGTGTCGGGAGAGACACGAGTGATGACGACGACGATGAAGACGAGCCAATGGAAGAAGCCGCCCCGATGGTTCGCAAAACTCGCGGTCAACATCAGCGCAAGCTCGAGGCGAGTAGAAGCCTCGAACGTCACGACGACGACGACGACGACGAGCTTCCCGAGCACACCTCGCGTCGTGAGGCTACACCGTAAAAGAAGAAGAAGAAGAAGAAGAAGAAGAATAAGAAGAATAAGGAAGCAAAGGCCCCACCAAAGAGGAAGACGAAGCCGGCAAAACAGGCATCTCCGCCTCGTTCGGCGAGTAGTTCCGATGCCACCAGCCTGGCCAGGGATGAAGCGCCGAAGACGATAGCAGCACCGGATGCCACTGCCGCCCTGAGTGAGGTACCTCTGGCCTCGCTTCCCCCCCATTTGCCCCAGTCTCTGGGTTGGGGGCTGCTCCAGCTGCGGCAACTTTGCCTCCCAGGAGAGCTCTTGCCGAAGTCGTTTGGGAGGCTCCTGTCGCGGCCTCTTTGACGAAGAGGCCTTCCGTGTCTTGGGCGCATGATGTTTTGGAGATGGGCCTCAATCGGAAACTGGGCCCCGAACTGGAGAAGCCAGCCAGCATCCGCACGGGGCTGCGGTTCATACCAGTCGCCAAGTGAGTTTTGTTCACCTGCCTTGCCTTTCGTTGTACTCGGACCATTTTGCTCATGTAATCAATTCGCAAGACTGGAGTTAAAAAGATAGGCCACCCGTCCGTGGACAAAGTGCCGCCAGTCGTTGTCGAGGAGGAACCCTCTTGGAAGAGGAAGGCTGGTGAGGTCGCTGCCCCCGCAGACAGTGCCAAGAAGGCCAAGGGCGACTATGTCGTCACGGTGTCTGACGACACGATGGTTGCTCCGAGTGGTCCTGCAACGGAGGCGGCCTTGAAGATCAAGGAGGGTTCTACCTCGCCTGGGGTGGCCGAGCCGGCTTCTCTTGGTGCTGGCGCATCCACCGCGACCTTCCCCCGCTTCATGGACAGAGTGGCTATGGCGAGTGGTACCACGCCATCGAGCCGCGTACCTGGGGTCGCCGAAATGGAGATCGAGCAACGTCGCAGGCACACTCCGGCTCTTCTCGCATCCGTGGACGCGCTACAGCTCCATGGCATGCTTGGCGCAGCCATCCAGGTATGTCCAGTCCCCGAGGATCGGGCCACTGAATTTCAGTGGTCAGATTCTTTTGGTGTTTTGTTTTTATTTCTAGCACCCAGTCCCCGAGTGCGCAATCGCTGAATTTCAGCGGGTGGGCACTTAGGATTTTTTATCTCCAGTCCCTGAGTGTCCAGTCGCTGAATTTCAGTGGGTGGGCACTTAGGATTTTTGATCTCCAGTCCCCGAGTGTCCAGTTGCTGAATTTCAGCGGGTGGGCACTTAGGATTCCGTTGTTGTTAACTGTTTGACTTGTGCACAGGGCTTGTAGCGTGAGTCAGCCGACCGGGTTGCTGCAAAGTGTCACGCGGAGAAGGAACTTGTTGCCGTCCAAGAGGCGAACAAGGGACTCCACGCGATTGCTGCGAAGGCAGAGGAGGTCCGCCAGGGCATTGTCCCGGCGAGTGACCTGACGGCGGCTCAATCAACATTGAATTCGGCTGAGAAGCGGATCGCCAACCTTGATCACGAGCTTAAGGAAGCGAAGGAGGAGGCGAGTTCAGCGGATGGGCGAGCCAAGGCTGCTGTTACGGCTGCCGCTGAAGAGCGTAAGGTCTCTGACGCCCTCGTTGCTGGGCTACAAGACGACTACTCCTCTCTTCAAAGCTTCATCACGGGTCTCTGCCGTCCTTTGATTGGTAAGTGTGCCTGCCTCTGCCTGTAGTAGCTGCATTGTGTGATCTTTGTTGTACTCACTGCCACCCTCTGTCCACAGGTCGGATTATCGACAGCTCAGAAGAGGCGCAGTTGTACGACGCGCGGCAGTGTGTGGCCACTCTGGTCGACTCGGCCACATTGTCCGTGGCTTGCATTCGGGCGTATCTTCAGGAGATGTCGCCCACGGAAGTGATTCCCAGCGACCTCGTCGAAGTGTGGCGGTATCTAGAGAAGGCGCCGTCAGTCGTCGAGTTCATGACGCGGTCAGCGTTTCGGCGCGGGGCGGCGACGGCGCTTAGCCTTGGGCTCGCCCACTTCCCGGAGGATTTCGATCTAGACGACGTGACGAGTGGCTACCCCTCATCGACGGGCTCGGTGGAGATTGCCGAGGTGCTGAAGCTTACAGACTGTGTCCGATCGTGTCTGGGCGATGGGCGACCTCCTTCCTTATCAGGAGACGACCGTCGCGCCCAATGATCCCGAGCCGCCGCACCGGGACTTCAAGATCGAGAAGCCCTTCCGTGCGGCGATGGCGGGTGAGCTGACGACGTACCCGTCAAACCCGTACACTCCCTTCATTCGCAACCGCAAGGGTGGCGGCGAGTCGACATCGAAGCCTGCGGAATAAAACATTGTGCCCTGGGGCATTAGTAGCAGTTCGGCCATTGGGCGCAACTTGTATTTTGTAACAACTTTGGTCTGCTATAATCTGATTTCGCGTTACTTTGTGAGTTGTCTTGCGATTGTGATTGATGATTGAATGAGTCCCCGAGCGCGTCCGCCCTTTGATGGGGTTTACCTCGTTTGTTATGTGTTTGTGGTTTCAAGCATTTTGTCGGTTGTTTTGTTATTGAGGTCGACTCCCCCGAGCTTGGAAAGCCAGTCGCAGGGCGACTCCCATGAGTGCTCTTTACTTCACCGTTTTCCCTTGCGTGAACGAGGTCGGGTAACCGAGTCCCCGAGCATGGTACTTGG
Source organism: Avena sativa (assembly GCA_916181665.1). Lineage (NCBI taxonomy): Eukaryota > Viridiplantae > Streptophyta > Magnoliopsida > Poales > Poaceae > Avena > Avena sativa. Next base: position 266,396,451 of record OV702294.1, on the reverse strand, counting down.
TGGTTCTAGTCGCGGCTCAAGGGTGGGTGAGGACTGGGTGTATCAGAGTGAGTGCATCACTCCTGCCTGGCCCGACGGTTCAGTCGCATGACGAGTCCTGGGCACGCTCTCGTACTTGGCGTTTTTCCCTAGTCGCTCGTGCTTAACTGGTCCTCAGTCCCCGAGCGTGGTACTTGGCCGTTCGAGTCGCTGTGTCGAGGATGCGGAGGATCACTGTCGCTGTGAGGAGCGAAGGCAGTTGTCTTGGCTCGTTAAGCCAGTCGAGCTAGGCGACTCCAATGGGGCTCCGGGTAGATGTTTTTCGTGGACATTACGAGTCTTGGGGTAACCAGTGCCCTCGTAACGCACTACTTGGCCGTGCCGGTCGCTGTACCAGAGGTTGACTTCTGCAGTTAGCTTGACGCTGTTATTACGAGTGCGAGTGGCACAAGACACGGAGAGTAGACGCAATTTGCGGTAACCTATATATTTTATTTCATAGCTAGTGGAGGGTACATGTATGGAGTTCTAGGAGTAGAACGTCCGTAGGAGGTTTACATTCCACGGTCGATTGACGTCGAGTTTCCTGTCTCCGCGGACGTCGGTGAGGTAGTAGGTGTCGTTGCCGAGTACTCGCCCGATGGCGAATGGTCCTTCCCACGGGAGGGAGAGCTTGTGCATGCCCTTCTTGTCCTGGATGAGGCGTAGCACCAGGTCGCCTTCCTGGAAGGTGCGAGTCCTCACCCGTCGGCTATGGTAGGGGTGGAGTCCTTGCTGGTAGATGGCAGTGCGGGAGCGAGCTAGATCGCGTGCCTCGTCGAGTTGATCGACTCCATCCTGGCGTGCGAGTTCGTTCGCAGCCTCCATGTAGTGGACGACCCTTGGCGAGTCGTGCTCTTGGTCGGTCGGCATGACTACCTCGGCGCCATACACCATGAAGAAGGGGTGAACCCTGTCGACCTGTTAACCGAGGTGCGGATGCCCCAGATGACGGAGGGTAGCTCCTCGACCCAGCACCTGGCAGTGCGCTCGAGTGTTACTTGGAGCCGTGGCTTCAGGCCGTGGAGGATGCTCTGGTTGGCCCGTTCCGCCTGGCCGTTTGACTCCAGGTGGGCGACTGAGGCAAGGTCGAGTCGGATGTGATGTTCCTCGCAGAACTCGGCCATGGCTCCTTTGGCGAAGTTGGTGCCGTTGTCCGTGATGATGCTGTTTGGGAACCCATAGCGATATATGAGCTCGCGTAGGAACTTGGTGGAGGTCTTCCCGTCGCATTTCCGGACTGGATTGGCCTCCACCCACTTTGTGAATTTGTCAACCGCGACCAGGAGGTGGGTGAAGCCGGAGGGGGCCTTTTTGAAAGGGCCTACCATGTCCATACCCCACACAGCGAACAACCAGGTGATGGGGATTGTCTTGAGCGCCGAGCTCGGCACGTGGGTATGGTTGGCGTACTTATGGCACCCGGCGCACCGCTGGACAATGTCGACGGCGTCGGCGTGTGCGGTGGGCTAGTAGAATCCGTGTCGCATAGCCTTTGCGACCAGAGAGCGGGCGCCGGCGTGGTGGCCGCAGTCGCCGTAGTGGATGTCGTGGAGGATTTTGCGTCCTTTAGCAGGTTGGATGCAGCGTTGGAACACGCCTGTCACGCTGCGTTTGTGGAGCTCGCCGTCGATGATGACGAAGGATTTGCAGCGGCGTGCTATCATCCGGGCGTTTGTCTCGTCTGCTGGCAAGGTGCCTCCCTTCAGGTAGGCGATGTACGGCCTAGTCCAGTCTTCTGGCTCGGCGATGAGTGCAACCAGGGCTGCCTCTGGTTGCAGCGGGACTCTGATGTCGATCTCCCTTGGGGGAGAGACGGACGTCTTGGCTATCATGTCGAGGAAGACGCCGGTGGGTGGTGCGAGTCGAGCCGAGCCGATATGAGAGAGTGCGTCGGCCTCCTCGTTCTTCCGCCTGTCAATCCACTCGACGAAGTAGCCTGCAAAGTGTCCGCCCAACTTTTCCACTGCTTGGCGGTATGCCACCATGGTGGGGGAGACGGCGTCGCAGGTGCCAGCGACTTACCCAGCGACAAGGTCGGAGTCTCCGTAGCAGCGTAGGCGATTGAGATTCATCTCCTTGGCAGCTCGCATGCCGTGGAGTAGTGCCTCGTACTCGGCCATGTTGTTGGTGCAGGGGGTGAAGTCGAGGCAGAGGACATAGCGGAGCTTGTCGCCCTTCGGGGAAGTCAGCACGATCCCTGCTCCTGTGCCGTCTGCATTCTTGGAGCCGTCGAAGTGCAGGCTCCAATAGTGGAGGTACGGCAGCTTTTCAGGCTGATGGGCCTCCTCCCAGTCGGCGATGAAGTCCGCGAGAGCCTGCAACTTGATCGCTTTGCGTGGCTCATACTTGATGTTGTGGACGCCGATTTCGACGGCCCACTTGGCGACTCGCCCGGTCGCCTCACGGTTGTGGATGATGTCCTGCAACGATGCTGAGGAGACGACCGTGATCGGGTGCTCCTAGAAGTAGTGCGGCAGTCGCCGCTGTGCTCTGAAGACCGTGTATACCAGTTTCTGGTATTGCGGGTATCGCTGGCGCGACTCAGTGAGGACCTCGCTGATATAGTACACCGGTCGCTGTACTGGGCGCTCCTTTCCTTCCTCTGGCCGCTCGACGACCATGACGGCGCTGACGACGCGCTCGGAAGCCGCGACGTATACTAGCATGGGTTCTTTGTCGACGGGGGCGGCGAGTAGCGGTGCTGCGAGTAGCACCTTCTTGAGGTCGCGGAGCGCGTCGTCCACCTCCTTGTCCCACTGGAAGTTGGGGTTCTTGCGCATCAGGCGGTATAGGGCATCGCCTTTTCGCCCAATCGGGGGATGAAGCGACTGAGAGCCGCGACTCGCCCGGCCAACTTCTGGACGTCGCGCAGGCACTCGGGTTTGCCGAGTCGAGCGATCGTGTCGATCTTGGTGGGGTTCGCCTCGATCCCACGCTTGGAGACGACGTAGCCCAGTAGTTGCCCTGCTGGTACGCCGAAGGTGCATTTGCCTGGGTTTAGCTTTATCTTGTATTTCCACAGGTTGGCGAATGTTTCCGCCAGGTCGGCGAGTTGGTCACTCTGGTGAGCGGACTTCACTACCACGTCGTCGATGTAGACGTGGATATTGCGGCCAATTTGGCTCGCAAGGCATTCCTGCATGCACCGCTGGTAGGTCGCCCCGGCGTTCTTGAGGCCGAAGGTCATGGAGGTGTAGCAGAAGGCTCTGAATGGCGTGATGAACGCCTTCTTTTCCTCGTCCTCGACAACCATTTTTATCTGGTTGTACCCAGAGTAGTCGTCGAGGAAACACATCGACTCCGAGCCCGCGGTGGAATCGATTATCTGGTCGATCCGCGGGAGGACGAATTGCTCCTTCGGGTAGGCGCTGTTTAAGTTTGTGTAGTCGATACACATCCTCCAGGTCCCATTTTTCTTCTCGTCCAGGACTGGGTTTCCCAGCCACTTGGAGTATTTGATTGGTTGGATGAAGCCTGCAGCGAGTAGACGCTACACCTCATCGACGATGGCTCGGCGGCGCTCTTCATTGAAGGGCCGCAGGGACTGCTTGACAGGTCGCACTTTGGGGTCGGCGTTGAGTTTGTGCTCAGCAAGTTCCCTAGGGACACCAGGCATGTCAGAGGGCTTCCATGCAAAGATGTCCCTGTTCTCACGGAGGAACTCGATGAGCGCGCCTTCCTATGCTGGGCTCATGCCCGTCCCGATCGTCACCGTTTAGCTGGAGTCGCCTGGGACCAGCTCGACGGTGCGGGTGTGCGTTGTTGCCTCAAAGGCTGAGGTGTTGCTGCCTTCCTAGTTGGGCTTCTTGAGTATAGTGGGGTCATCGTTGTTGACCCCGCTCGCGTACTAGGCGAGCTCGTCAGCGTGGTTGGCCTCAGCCGCGATGACGGCGTCGGTGAGTTCGGCTCCTTTGGCCTCGCATTCGGCGGCCATGTCGGGGTCGCCGTGTATGGTGATGACGCCAGGCGGTCCGGTGAGCTTCATCGCGTTGTACGCGTAGTGGGGCGCCGCCATGAACTTGGCGAACGCCTGGCGCCCCAGGACACAGTGGTAGGGGCTTTCGAAGGGCACCAGCTCGAAGACGATCCGCTCGGTGCGGAAGTTTGCTGGTGTGCCGAAGGTGACTGGCAGCGTGACCTTGCCGATCGGGTACGCCTTCCGACCGGGGACGATGCCGTGGAACATGGTGTAGGTCGTCTCGACCATCGACTGCGGGACCGGAAGTCGCCTGAAGGTGTCCAGGTACAGGATGTTGATGGAGCTGCTGCCGTCCATCAATGTCTTTGGGAGCCAGTAGTCTCCCACCTTGGGCTTGACCACCAGGGCGACTCGGCCTGGGTACTCGATGCGTGGCGAGTGGTCCTGGCGGCTCCAAATGATGGGTTGCTCCGACCAGTTGAGGAACTGGGGAACGTCCACCTAGGCCACCGCGTTGACGGCGACGTCGCGGGCGATGACCTTCTTCTCGCGCTTCGTGTTGAAGCCTGTGAAGGTGTGGAGCGAGCCGGCCACGCTGCCGAATTTTCCGCCATTTGGCGGGTTGTTGTCGGGGTCCTCCCGCGCTCGCCGTGCCTTCTCGATCTCCTTGAGAGAGTGGCAGTTGGCGTTCGTGTGCATGGCGGGCTTCCCTTCCCTATGTGAAACGCACAAGGTTGGTTAAGGAGGGCCGCGGGGTCGAACCTTGGTTTCGCCTTGTAGTTGCCGTTGTCGTGGCGTTGCCCTCCATCGCGGCGGAAGCTCTTGGGCTCACGCTACGCGTGCCCAGCGTTGGCGACGAAGTCAACTCGCCCGTCACTGCGGCGCTTGCCGGTGAGGCGAGTGTTGCTATAGCGTAGGTCGGAACGTCATCCGTTGTCGTTGTCGTTCGTGTGGCATTGACCACCCGACTCGTCGTCGGTTTCCTGGTTTGGGTCTTCCTCCGCGTATCTTTTGGCGATCTCAAGGAGGTCTGGTATGTTGTCGAGTGTGCGGTATGCTCGTTTGAGCTTGGCGACCTAGGGCTCGTAGCGGCACAAGGTCTTGAAGCAGTGGATCGTGGTGTCCGGGTGGATGCCGACCGCGTTGTACCATAGTTCTTGCCACCGTTGGACCCAGCTGCGGGTCGACTCGCGGGGTCCCTGGACGCATCGTTCCAGGTCCTCGATGGTGGTGGCGCGGGTGTAGGAACCCTCGAAGTGCCTGACAAAGGCATCGCGCATCTCTTCCCAGGAGTCGATGCTATCCGGGGGGAGAGTGTTGATCCACTACCTGCACGCTCCCTCCATCATCAGGGGGAGGTAGCGGGCGGCTAGCAGGTCGGTGTGGCCAGCGATCCCCATCGCCATGAGGTAGGTGTCCAGCCACACGGAGGGGTCGTACGAAGGGTTGTACTTCTCTATTTCCTTCGGCGCTTTGAAGTTCGCCGGATATTTTTCGCCTCGGATCATCGGTCCGAAGCATCGGGGCCCGAGTCGGCTTAGCGACCCCATCGGCTCGCCGTCATGGCGATTGGTTAGGGTGTGTCGCATGTCGTCGGGCTGGCATGCGCGCCAGCTCTGGTTATTGATGATGTGGGTGCGGGCGTCGACGGGCTGACCGTTGGCGGCGACGAAGTTGGTCGCTGGCCTGGGGTCGTTGGTGGAGAGTGCCGCATTCGTGGCTCGGTGTTGGATCTACAGTGGTTCGGGTGGCGGGCAGTTGAGGGTGTTTGCCACCAATGGACGACCGCTTGAGGCCGCTCTGCTGCCCGATGAACGCGAGTACATCCGGCCCTGTGAGTCGACACATGCGTTTTGTTGCTCGACCGCCTTGGCGAGCAGGGCCTTGACGTACTGGATCTGTAGGGCGCCGTCACCACTGGCCGTGATGTTGTCGGCCGCTGCTCGGCCCGCCACGAGCTTGTCCATCGGGGTGGAGAACAGTGGTAGGTCGTTCGTGTCTCGCTCCCATGAGGAGACCATGATCCGCGGCTGGTCCCTAGGGGGTGCGCGGTTGGGTGGAGGTGGGGCTCTGTTCGCCATTGACCCTGGTGGGGGCCAGGCGCTTCCTCCGGGTGGCGCGTTCTCGCAGATCGCACGCTCAGCCACGCGGGCCGGGTCGTTCTCGTCGTCGAAGTTCAGGGCGCGCCCCTGGACGATGGGGTTCAACCGCGACCTGATTCGCTGCTGGTGGTAACGTGACAGCTCCTGCGCCGTCACCTGCTCGAGGCGAAATTTTTCGCGCTCGGCTTGCTCCTTGCGGACTGCCTCCGCCAGATTCAGGCGGAGCTCCTCGACCTCCGTTGCCGTGGTGTTAGGAGGGATCGGGGTGGAGAAGGGATCCTTCGGCGGGTCGGTGCCAGTCGCCATGTAGGTCGCGGCGTGGCGACCTGTCCCGCCGCGGAGATCGGCGGAGTTTTCTGATCCGGAGTCGAAGTCGAAGATCCCAAGGATGGAGGGATCCTCGAAGTCTCCAACGTTGGAGACCTGGGTGATGGAGCCCGCGGGCGAAGCCGCGATGATGGATCCGGCGAGTGACGCCGGGGTCGCCGAGTCGGCGTCGTCGTTGAGGGCCGCGTCTTCCACGGCTGTGGTGATTTTGGCCACGTCGCTGTGGGCCGAGTTGTACTCGGAGGCGAGGCGGTGGATCATGCGGACCTGGCTCTCGGAGAGCCGGTCGCGTGGCGGCGACTCGCGGATGCGAGCCGAATCCTCTGAGACGATGACGTCGGTGAGGCCGACGAAGAGGTTGATCGTGCCGACTAGCAAGATCATGCTATGCGTGACGGGTCACGCCGCCGGGACGTAGCTGCTCGGCAAGATCTGGAGCATCTCGCCGATCGCTATCATACGGCCGGTGGCGACCGACTCGTTGATGGGCAGATTGGATCTCGCCGCAGAACACCGGCCAGACCGGCCAGGCCCCACGGTGGGCGCCACTGCCGTGGGAATGACTAAGACAGATGCTGCAATCGGCAGCGAGTAGTAGAACATGGGGCAAGGGCGGCCAGCCATCTGCGGTGCGAGATAAGGGCAGAGACATAGGGTTTTACCCAGGTTTGGCCCCCCGAAGGGTAAAGACCTACTCCTGCTAGATTGTATTATGATGGAAGTACAATGGGGCGAGCTCGACGGCTAGGCGGCGAGTTGCTTGGGTGGATGATGGAACGTCTCCTCTACACGCCTTGTAGGGAGGTTTATATAGACTCACCCCCTAGGGTTTACATATCTCAACCGAATCAGTTAAGGTTTCGGCACTCGTTTAACCCTATAGGCCCACTCACCAGTTCCTGGGCCAGTCGGAAACGTCTTGCTGGGTATACCCCGGTAGGCATATCCCCATCAACTTGACTCAGATATAGGTGGATGGATATTCGAAGCTAAACCTAAGAGATCCAATCCAAGTAAACTTGACTCAGATCTAGGTGGCTAGATATTCAAAACAAAACCTAAAAGATCCAAATCAAGTAAAACTTGACTCGGATCTAGGTGGTTGGATATTCAAAGATAAACCTAAAAGATGCAAGCCAAGTAAAGTTGACTCGGATCTAGGTGGTTGGATATTCAAAGCTAAACCTAAAAGATCCAAGCCAAGTAAACTTGACTCGGATCTAGGTGGTTGCATATTCGAAAGTAAACTACAAGATCCGAATCAAGTAAAACTTGACTCGGATATACAGGGATGGATACTCGAAACTTAATTATAAAAATACAAACCAAATAAAAGCTGGGATCAGATATAGATAGATGGATATTCAAAGCTAACACCTCAAACATCCAAGTCAAGTAAACTTGTCTAAAGTAATATTATCTATTACATGCACAAACGGCTATACTTTATAAGAAAAAGCTTCTGACCGAATGACAAATCATTCGGTCAAAAGCTCGGGGACTAGGGCATACAATGCATTATACGGAAAGACTAAAGCATAGACCAAGTATTTACCACATTCATCTTATCGCTCTCAAGAACAACTTTGGTAGCCAAGTGCAAGCGGTTGCTGATGTAGGAGACATGGAAAGGTTGGTTACTCGGATTTCCCTCGATCCGATCAGCGGTAGTCCAATTGTTGCCATATTCCACCAAGGACCCAAAGCTTCCGCCACTCTTCGTACGCGTCAGCACTTTTCCTTTGGCCTCTCGCGCTTGTTGAGCAGCTACCTTGTCCGCCCGGCTCTTATGAAGAACAATCTATGTGTCGGCGCAGAGGCATGCCCGGATTTCGAAATAGAGGCACCCTTGTGAAGCATATCAGCTACACTGGGTTGAGAGGAGCTCAGCATAACCTTCCTCTGCACGGTCTTGGATTTAGCGCCTTCGCCCTTTTTGAAATTGGCAGAAGCCTCAGCGATATATTGTGATTTAGCAGGAAGAGCCAAACTTGGACCAGCAGCCGAGGTCGTACAATGAGAGGCAGAACGAGTTTTCTGCTGAGCCGAGCTTGGGGCAGCAGTCTCGGAAAGTAAAGCAGCAACACCTTCAGTAGGAGCCGAGGTAGTAGGAACCTTGGCAGGAGTGGTTTGGCGGGAGTAGCCTTGGAAACATTGGTGAAGGCTACTGGATCAATCGGTTGATCCGGCATAGCAATGTCGGCACCACCACCAGCTTCAACCTCGACCTCCTCCCGCCGAGATGGACTATTAGTTGGAATGGGAGGAGGATCATTGCGAGTAGGGCTGGGGACCTGGACATCTCCTTGGGGTGGTGGCGAGGGTGGCCGAGTAACCTGAGAGTCATACTCGGACCACTCGGGTGGGCAGAGAGTGGAGCACTGCCGACATAAAAAGAGAACAAAGTCAAGAACAGAAAGAGAGAAACAAGAAATAGAACTCTAAGTCGAGTAAGCCAACTTATGTAGAAACCCCGGGCATGACCTTTCGCTTCGGAGGCTTTTTGGCGGATCTCTTGACTCTCTTGGGAGCCGTGTCAGAAGGATCCTTTGAAGGAGGCCTTTTCTTCATCGAAGTTTTGCCTCCGGTTGCAAGGGTATCAATCTCGTGCACCTGATCGGCCGGGTTAGCTGGGGAAATATGAGCCAGGTATGCGTAAGAGATAGGCACCACAACAAATACCTCGAGAACTTGGACTTCATCTGAGTCACCTTCGTCGGGAGGCTGGAATTTTTTCCCCGAGTACGAACGAGAGCAGACTCAGGCTTCGGGATAAATCTGAATCTGGTTCCCCATTGTCCGGAGGGTCGCGATCTTCACTCCAAGTAAGAGCAAGCACCTCGTCATCCTCTGAAGCTTGTTCCTCAAATTTCTATAGAAAGGGTAAACATAGATTAGCTGAGCGATCAACGGAATGGCAAAGGAAAATAATTCGGATGAAATGATTCAGGTTTGAGTTACCTAGGGAGGGGGATTGTCACGGGTAAAGGGCTTCATGCCCCACTTCCAGTCCTCAGCCATATCGGTCTTGAAGATAGCTCGGACGCGTTTCCGAATCAGGTCGTCCTCGAGCTCGACGGTGGAAACTCGGCTGGGGTCGAGGGGACCGCTCATGTAGCAGAGCTTATGGGACTTTTGCTGTAAGGGACAAATTCGGCTGCTAATGAAAGCATACATCAAGTATTCACCATGAAGCCCCGCCCGAATTAGATCCTTGAGTCGGCGCTCGAATGCCTCGGCAAGGGCATCGGTTTTCTTCGGGTTGTAGTTCCAATTCTGCCTAGAAGGGGTGCCGACTGAGAATGCAGGCAGCTGAATCTTGTCTTCCTTGCCACTTTTCTTCACGTAGAAGAACCACCTATGCCACTTCTTGCACGATTCAAGGACCATGACTCGGAAGAACAAAGACCTTTTCCGGGGTGTATAGAGGCAGCCTCACATTGGGTCAGTGATTTCTCGGAAGGGCCCAGAGATTTATCCGGCACGACATTGGCTTGGATCTGTAAGAATTTGGATCAAACAACTATGGAAGCCCAAAGGCCAAAATATCATTCAGAAGCCAAGATAAAATCCAACAGAGAGGCAATATCATTATCCAGTAAATGATGAGGCTGGAGGCCGAAGAACCCTAGGAAGCCTTTGGCAAAATCTCTAAGGGGGAGGCCAAATCCTCTACCGAAGTGCGACATGAAAACTACATATTCGTCGGCCTCTACGATGGGGGTAGCCCCTGGGCCGGGTAATCGACACCTTACCTCGGCGGGGATTCAGAGGGTTTTGTGAAGCCACTCGATCTCTCGCCGATTGACCGTAGATCCTTTCCATGAACCGCGCTCCGGGCCCGTAACAACATTTTATTCTCCGACGATGGCGCCGCTATGCGAGCTCTACATGGCTTCGTCGAAAGAAACGACGAAGGAGGAAACATTGGCGGTGGGGAGAGGTCTCGATGTCCACGGCCCCGTCGTGGTGACAAAGAGGACAGCGGAAGAAGAGAGGAAGAACCGGAGCAAATGCTCAGGGCAAGCGCGCAGCACGACGATGTGAGGCCAAAAAGCAGCAGCGCAGTCGCGAGAATCAGGGCTCAACGGCGACGGCGTGAGGAGGAAGATGAAGGATGTGGGAGTGGGGAAAGGGAGCGAGGGTTTTCCCGACTCCCCCCATTTATAACCGCTTACCGCTAGCAGTAATGGGAGCGCTGGTGCGTGGCGGTTGTCGTGTACACACGTGTATCATGTGCTGGCGACCATAGATTGGAGCCACAAGAGGGGTCACACAACATAGAAGGTGATCCAGCCGCCATGACCGTTGCGGTGACTGAAGAGATGCTGGGCTGATATGACTGCCCGCAATAATCAATGTACTCATGTTAGTAAACACTGTAGTGGTACAAAAAATGAAGCAAAATTGCAATGATTGAGACACGTAGGATGAAACTTACAAGAGAAGCTAAAGGGATGACCCGGATGAATAAGACTAACTCTAAAGAACGAGTCATACCTCGGAATGAGTCAAAATAAGTCAGAAAACTGACAAGACATAAAGTGAGGTGCGCCTCAAAGAAAGAGGCGGGTAAAGTATAGTTCGGCAAATGTATGCATAGGAACCAAATGTCTAGAACCTGTTATAGCCTTGCCGACTAAGGTCGCTAAGACCGCACCAGCTTCGGGGACTAATGTTGGGAAGATGACCAAACGTAGGGTCAAGCTAAGGTAAAAGGACAAAGCCTTTAAGGGTCTAGACCGGGACAGAGATGACCCGGCGGAGTAAGGTCCAGCTTAATCCAAGTCAAGCAAATAAGACATGACTCGGCCGACATACGGGTTATGTCGGCGCACAATTATTGCACTTTGTATATGCAGGTTAGGGCTTGGACGAGTCATACAAGGCTGGGCCGAGTCATAGGGGAAGCTTGCTCGAGAAGGAGAGGTCAAACCCCGAAGTCAACACTGCGCACTGTATTTTCCTCAAGAATCTGTACAGTGCCATGCGCTACGAACAAGATCCAGAGGGACAGAGGAGCAGGAGATGGTCAAGGAGGTAATAATCCCCGATCCCTAGGATCACATGTCGTGGGTTCTGAGTTATTTTCACCAACAGAAGGGAGACACGGAAAGGCTCTTGCCGAGTTACTATTTTGGGACAAGTATATTCCATGAATATGATGTCCACGTCAGCCCTAGATGTAACCTGACCACCCCTTTATAAGGTGAGCCAGGGCCTCCTGAGAGAGGGATCGATTCATTTTCCACTTAGCACTAGTTGTAGCTTCTTCTTCTTCCTCCCTCTCATACAGCTCAAGGAGAAAGTGTAGCATCAGTGGTGTTGAGTAAAGATCTAGTTCTATGTTCTATGTGTAGAAATCACTACATCTTCCCTCCCTAGATCCCACTAGCGCACATTGGCCCGCAACTTAAGCCTACCCATGGCATCTGTCGTTCCACCACCACGACACAGGTCGCCATCACTCTCCTCCAAGAAACCCCAATAGTCATATTTGAATCCGCCCTTGCCCCCGGTCCATCTAGATGCAATGGCGGATTCGACGCACAATATTCGGTATGGTGGCTAGAGCAAGTTCAGCGATGATGCCTTCAGAAAAAACTTTGTGCGTATGGACACTACCAGCACTGTCCGGTTGGCCTCATGCTCGAAGGAGTTGCGCCGCCAAGTCGCCGGAGGAAAAGGTAGCAGATGCCCCAACTACGGCCGCGGGACATTGGTCGCCTTCCATGACTTCCTCAACCACAAGATGGCGTGCCCGCACGGCCCGTGCAACTGCACTGAGCCTGGGTGCAAGTTCGTCGCCCCACAAATAATGCTCCTCGCCCACCTTGAAAAACCTCACTCGATGGAATTGCACAGTTTCCACTATGACGCGAAACACATGTACATATCTTAGCCTTTTCATCACATATAATGTTATATCCATGTTTTACATTCATTTTTTGGGATTTACCAATGATCCCCTTTATTTTGGCTATAACCCGACAGGGCAGAAAAACCCAGTTTTCAATGTTTTTGATGTTTCACGACCTATACGTAGTCAAATGGACCTAAACTTTTGGGAATTCAAATATTTATCCACGAAAAGCATCTGGAGCACAAGAACCTCACCTGGAGGGCAAGCAGGACCAATATATCCTAGGTGGCGCACCTAGCCCGGTGGCGCTCCACCTATTCTCTTTTGCTCCTCGCTCGTCCGATCGCCTTGATTCTTTATCCCATAGAGTTCTCTTGACCTAAAAAACCCTTTATAAGGATCCCCTAGGGAGTCCTCGCGACAGAGCACACCAGAAACGAAAACACCACCAAATAGAGTCAGATTCAACAAAGATTGGACAGGAAAACTCCGCCGGAGCCACCTCCAGGAGATCTCCACCCTCTGCAACATCTCCGGCATCATCACCATGATGAAGAGGGAGTAGTCCATGAAAGGAATATGCCTGAGAGGCAATAATACAGTGGTTATTATGCTCTTCCAGGTTTATAATAGATGTTTATTTTCCATGCTATAATTGTATTAATAAGGAAACATTAATACATATGTGATTTATAAATAGAAATGGTTCCTAGTAAAGCCTCTCTTTATATTAGCATGTTGATTAACAGATGATCAAAGTTTTTCTAATCATAACATTGGATGTTGTAAATAACAGGGGCGTACCATTGGAGAATGATATGATGAACAGTCACCCGAAGTAGACGTATCAATATGATCATGTCATCAAGTTTAAATTTCTATCACACTCGTAGTAACTCAATATCCTTATACCATGAGATCATGTCAATCACTTTCACTAGAAGAGTACTTTGATTACATCAAACATCACACCATAACAGGGTGATTATAAAGATGTCATCAGGTATTTGTAAAGTGTTAGTTGAGGCTCGTGGATCAAGATTGGGATTTGTCCATCTAAATAACAGAGAGATATACTCAGGGCCCTCTCGGTGATATCACATTGACATAGCCTTGCAAGCAAGTGATTTGATCACTAGAATGTCATAACACAAAAACGATAAAAAGTGTACTTATCGGGAACGAGATTAAACAAGGTATAGATGATACCGAGTGATTGAATCTCCGACAAGTAATATATCGCAAGACAAAATTAATTTGATTACAGTGAAAGAGGTTCGGATGATCATGAGATCTTCGAGGAACTAGTGGGAGTCATTATGGATCTTTAGGACCCTCTAATGATCATTGATCAGAGAAAGTCTCGATCATGTATACATAGTTCCCAAAGCTTTAGGGAGACACACTTAAGGTTAAACGACGCGTTGAGCGGATAGGAAACACATGGGAAGTCAATGGACATCGTATAAAATTGTTCTGCCGAACCTGTCAAATTAGTTTTGGGTTATTGAAACAAAGCAAGAGATCAAAATGTTAATGTGTCCATTAAATGAAGTGTTCATTCTCATTAAATGAAGTGTTCGTTAAATTGAGTTGCATTAAAATGGAATTAAAGTGCTTTAATGGATAGACCTTTAAGGGAATTAAAGTGCTTTAATGGAATTAAGGTGCTTTAATGGAAAGACATTTAAGGAAATTAGAGTGTTTTAATAGACCTTTAAGGGAATTAAAGTGCTTTAATGGAGATTTAATGGGAGGAGGGGAGGGGGCAGCCTCATGGCGCCTATAAAAGGAGGTGGCCTCCTCCTCCTCTCCACACACTCTCTCACAAGCTCTCTCATATGCCCCAAGTTTGGCATCTTCTTACCCTTGCTTGCCTTGTCCATTGCCACTAGAAAAGGTGGTGAAGCCCTTCTCTGAACCTTCCCCTCCACCACCACTACCATGGCATAGCGCTGTTTGAGTTCCTGGGGATCCACTACTTCCGATGCCCGGCTGGAGCAAGGAATCGGGAGTCGTCGGCACATCGAACGTGTGACCAATTACGGAGGCGTTGCCCGTCTATGGCATTGATCGTCTCCACGTCCTTGAGGACGGTAATGTACCATCTACATCAACCACGTTTATTTGCGGGAACGTTATTCCGCTTACGGTCTACGAGGGTGACTCCATCTGTAACTATTACAAAGTATTGCCTAGATTCAATCTTGGTAGTTGAAAACGGTAGAATTTTTTTTGTTTTCTATGCAACAAACCCCATCAGTGGTATCAGAGCTATGTCTATGCGTAGATGCTTTGTACGGTTAGAACACATAGAGATGTGGGCGTTGATAAGTCTTGTTATTGCAAATCTCTTGTATTTCGGATATTGGTGGCATAGTGGATGAAGTGGCCCGGACAAACTTTATATGTCGTCGCACATGAGACCGGTTCCACACTTGACATGCAACTCATTTTGCATAAGTGGCTAGCAGGTGTCTGTCTCTCCCACTATAGTTGATATCTGATTTACAACGGTCTTCATAATAACTTGGTTATCACCGTTGTGACTGAAGTTCATAGGTAGAATGGTTCTATCCTAGAAATCCCACAGCCACGTAAAATTGCAAAAATAAATTGGAGGCGCCAAAACAAAATGTTATTGTATGCAACTAGCAAAGTGTCCCGTGCATACATGCGTGGGCAACATATTTACTTCATTGTTTTTCAATTTATTGAGGATTGTAGTATTTTGCAATGTCCATATGTTTCTACATCTATTAATCATTGTTGTTCCTAACCTAGGTTTAGTTGACAAACAGTTAATGATTTGTGGTGAATTAATAAACTATGACAATGTTAGCTTTTTAAATATTATTTTATTAAGGGAAATAAAAAGGTTTATTTCACCCATGAGATTAAGTTAATAACAAACTAAATAACGGTAAGTGCCCCTTCATAGTCTGATAACTAAACTATTATAGGGTAATTTTCAATTGTTAGGTCTAATATAACGGTTATAGATTTATAGTATATTAAATAAACTCGGTTGGTTGTTTTTGATTTTTTGGGGAATTTCTAGATGATTTCTCTTTTTTCTGATTATCCTGTAATGTACTTTTAATATATAATATAATACTTTTTCATTGTTTCATCTTATTTAAAAAAAAATCATCTGACTTCTCCCTACATTATGATCATGAATACCTCTCGCATTACATGAAATAAAATTTTAATACCTCGCTAGAATATTTGTTTATAAACGTGGCCATAGGTTCACATGTCACTATGACGTTCATTTTATGAGAAAATTTAGCAAACTTTAGCATACAATTGTATTACCTTTCTATGACAAATATCATATTATACCTTTTAAGAATGGTTGAATGCCCCTTCGCAGCCATGGTCCTTTGGGCCCTTAAGTTTTCCTTGCCGCCAGATGTGTAGCCACTGTGTATTGCAATTTTTACCTAGATGATTTAAAATGATATTGTACTAAACATGGCCATAGGTTCGACATGTCACTATGATGTTTATTTTATGAGAAAATTTTGCAAACTTTAGCATACAATTGTATGACCTTTCGATGACAAATATTCTATTATACGTTTTAAGAATGAGAGAATTCAACTCGAGGTTTGCCCTCTCGCGATACCCCCTCCCTCTCGCGACGCTCCCCAGGGCGCCGCCGGGGGGACTTCAGCCGCCGCTAGAGCCCCCATCCAGATCCAATCGCCGCCGCTACCGCCGGCCCTCGCCGCGGTGGTGGCGGGCCTAGCTGCCGAAGGTGGCTGGGGGGCGGTGCGTCGGAGGCGGAAGCTGGAGCTGCTGGGGTGGCGGCGGCGGAGGCTGAAGCGAGGACCTGGGCGGCGTCCCTTGGTCAGGGTGGAGGCAGCGGTTCCTTGTGGTGGCGATCTGGTGGGAGGAGGTGCCGGTGATGGGATTCCGCCGGAAGACCTAGATCGGTTCTCTAACCCTAATTGCCTGCTCGATCCGTTCTCCGGAAACCGGCCGGCGGTGTGGGGATCGCCGTGTCGGATCTAATAAAGGAGGTGGTCCTTTGATTTCTTTCGCATGAAGACGAAGATCTGCTTGATGTCTGCCCTCCTTGATCTGGTTTGGAGAGGCGGGTTCCGGAAGGCTCTGCCGGCGAACTCCCATGGGCGTTTCATGCCTGGAGATTGCTGGATCGGAAGGTATTCGGTCATGCGCACCTTGTTTTTCTGGCCGTTTGGTTTCAGCGGGAGCGTTGCGAAGCTCTGTTGTTTGTTCCCACCAAGTGCCATTCTTTGAGCCATGGTGATGTCAGATGCGGAGAATGTCAGGAAAGCAGAAATTTGAGGGTAGCGATGGTGATTTTTGTTCTTGTGGCGACGGAGATCTGGCTGCGTGATCTGGAACTCATTGCAGCGACTGTTGGTGCGGTAAGACAACACAGGGGAGTCCCCAGTCTTATCTTGCAGGGTGAAAATCCAAGGTCTGGCCTTAGCTGGTTGTGCCTGGCAATGACCTTGTTGAAGGCATTGTTTTGTGAGTAAGGACTTTCTCCAGGGTGAAAACCTATAACCTTTGGTCGGGCAACGACGGCGCTTGGGCACTGTTTCCTTCTTGAAGGCGTTGTTATTGGAGTGTAGGACTACTGGTGTTGTTCTGATGGTGTCACTGTCGTTTCTTTGAGGATTAGTTCTCTGTAGCGGGATTTTTTTTTGTAATTTCTCTTTCTTTTTTCTGAGTTGTGTGCATCTGTAGAGCCGATAGGGCATGCGTTGTTGCAGAGGCTGGGTGTAATTGGTGTCCTTGTGATATTAATATATACTCTTTTCCAAAAAATAAAAAATACGTTTTAAGAATGGTTGAATGCCCCTTCGCAGCCATGGTTAAGTTTTCCTTACCGCCACATGTGTAGCCACTATGTATTGCAATTTTTACCTAGATGGTTTAAAATGATCTTGCACTAGTGGAAAAAGCCCCGTGTGTCCCGGTTGGTAAGGGCATTTAGTCCCGGTTACCCAACCGGGACGGGGCAATCGGGACTAAAGCCCCAACCTTTAGTTCCAGTTGCCCCACCAACTGGGACAAAAGGGCGTACATGTGGCCACGGCAGAGGGCAGGGGGAGGAGCAACCGTCCCGGTTCGTAACACGAACCGGGACAAATAACCCTCTGCCACGACAGAGATTTGACACATTTCTCTGCCGCGGTAGAGAATTCATTTGGCAACTTTTGTTGCCGTGGCAGCATTTTGGCCACTTTTTGTCCCGCGGCAGAGAATTCATTTATGTTGTTTTATTTTTTATTTAGTGTTTTGCACTCATCAATGAAGGAACCATTATATTACACAAGATCATCATGACAATATAGATCCAAGTGTCGAACATATTACATTCGATACACGGATCGAGTTCATGCACTACATACAAAATAAGCTCTTTGTACAATCCCTATTGTTTATACGCACCCGAATAGTATTTTCCTTTTGGGTTTAGGACTTCTGCATCTAAGAATCCGCCAATTCCTCCTGAATTGCTCGTACGCGATCCTTTGGCAGAAGACCGTCCCGTAGACGTTCGATCTGATTTAAAAAAGGAGTCAACATATATGAATGAAACTAAACACATTTTGATGGTAATTAAAAACTATATAAATTGTTTACGTACGTGGAGTTGCTCTAAATTTCTGCCCTTCTCACAACACGTCTGACGGATGAACTCGCAAACATAGTATCCACATAAATTGTTCCCTGGTCCCTGCGTCAGGCACTTTAGGAGAACAGAGTTCAATCAAAAAAATAATCAAGCATGATAATAACGGTATCAAAACTAGAATCAAAGAGATGCGCGGATATAGCTAGTGGTGCTTACATCTATTGGTTGAAATGTAAGCTCCTCTTTCCAAACACCCCTAGCCTTGTTGGTGAACCGTTTCCAAGCGCTACCCGGCAAAGAAAATGAATAAAAGAAGTTATTAATTACTTGATATCATAAAATTTATGAACATTGCCGATATAGTGTCGTAATGATTAGAATTACCGCTGGAGAAGCATCTGCATGTCCTTCCACGACTCAAGGGGTTTATGTTTCGAGTCCATGACTAGTACACGCCCTTTGTCAAGTTGAATGATTAACAAAATATAGTGAAAGCTGCGCATGCATAACTAATCAATTATATACTTAACATCGAGTAAGCGAAATAGAAAGTGTATACAAGACAATAACACTCACTCGAAGTTGTAAGGAAATAGTATTTCCATTCTGGTTTTTTGAAACCTTAACGCGTGTACGATATTATCCTCCGTATCCTAGGGGTTTGTTTAGAGATTAGCTTGATGAACCCAATATGGGTCAATGAACCCAATATCATAGATTTGTCCTCTGCTGCATTCGAGAATCTTCATTCTTCATATTATATTATGATTATATACATGCAATAAACGAGGTGAGATAGCTAGAGACTAAATTAATTACAGAATTAGTACTTACAGACAATAAGCACTGATGATCGATTTGTCCAAGGCATCTTGATTGAATAATTGAAAGAGTTCATCAAATTCAATGGATATCATGTCATCTATTTATTTCCCATAATGCTTTTTTGTAACCCTCAGCATTATCCAGTTAGCCCGGCCTTTGTGGCATGCATGTACCAGTTATGCAATCTTCGCATTTTTGTTGGAAGATTATTTACCTCCTTAGGTTTGACGAGAGGTTTGCCGTACTGGTATTTGTATGCTACTTCACACACGAGGAAGTACTCTAACTGGGATAAGTACTGGGCAATACTCATACCTTGAGCAGCGGCAGCTTCTCCGTATTGTGCAACTACCTCTGGATCATACTGCTCTTTGGCCGCATATTTGCTTGACCCCACATTGGTATAGTAAATCACCTTGAGAGGGGCGCAAGACTGTTTTGCTTGTTCTCCGAGCTGGGAAACAGATTTCTCGCTTGCATCAGTACTGCTCTTCGAGGCCTGTTGTGCCGCATGTGAGTTGAGAATAGAACACTCATAGTCTGATGACAGCTTTGGCTCGGGTTGATGAAGAGTCTTTAGCATTTTGAACACTCGGGATATTTCTTCTTTGGTGCTGGGGAACTCTGGAACTCTGGCTCTTTTGGCCGCCTCAGCATAGCGAAAAACGCTGTCGTTTCTGCATCAACAATAGCCATAGTCTCCTCTTCAGTATAGTCATAAGCTCTCTTGGGAGGAACCTTTGGTACTTTTGGAAGAGGCTCTTGTTTATGTTTCGGCGATCGCTTACCACGACGCAGAGTAGCGGTGGTACACTTACACTTTTTATCCTGAGGCGTCGGCGATGGCTACGCCGGATATTGGTTAGGCGACGGAGACGGGTGAGGCGACAGAGCCGGGTGAGGCGATGAAGACGGCTGCCGCGGCGGCGACGACATCGCTCGAGACGGGTGAGGCGGCGGCGAAGATGGCCTTGGCGTGTGATTTGGAAGCACGATACATTCCTTTGGCCATAGAATGGTGACATTTGTTGCTTCTCCTAGTTCAGTCACATCCCCTACACCTACAGGGTAGTCAAGCTTCAAAACTTCAAAGGTGGGCATGATTTCATCCACCCCGACAACAACGTATCCTTGTGGAACCGAACGACAGTGGTAAGTTGGTGTGGGTCCAATTGGTAAGGCATAGCTGACCGCCAACTTCATTGATATGTTCACAACTTTGACATGTAGCTCGCAGTGTGTCATCTGTGTGATATCATCCACTGGGTAGCCAACAGGAGCCATCGTCATCGTCATTGTCATCACCCGGGACCTCGGTGGAAGCCACACTGCTTTTTCGATAATTCGATAGGCCGGTAGCATCGAATGCAGGTTCTACCACCATGTGCTGCTGAGATGGGCCGGTAGTACTTTGCTCTCTAAGTATGTTAATTTGATCTTGTTGTTGCTTTATTCGTTCTTCAATTATACGCATTTGCTCTTTATGAATATCTACTTCAACTTCCGCCTTGTTCTTTCTCCTCTTACGGCTTCTATCAGGATATTTCTTACTCTCTTTAGGAAACCCAGTGCTCCATGGTTTGGAGCCTATTGTGCCTCGTGTTCGTCCATCATGTTCCTTATCTCCAAGGGAGAGTGTGAGCTCATCATTCTCTCTATCGGGAATGAAGTCCCCATCTTTAACAGTCTTTACTGCTTTTCTCATCTTCTCGATTGGCAAGGGGTCTTCTTTATGTCGTATGTTATATATACACTTCCCTTCCGAGTCCAACGTGCCCCCATGCCCATAAAACCAATTCCTTGCATGTTCGATCCTATCGTCTGTCTCTGGGATGATCTTTTTAGCACGCAGTTCATCCTCAAGTTTCTTCCACTTAGGAATGTCATCCCTGTAGCCACCTTGCCCCATAGTATGGTGATACTTCTTGTTAGCAGCATTCAGCTTATTCGTTGCAGACATTTTCTTAGCTTTTTCTTATGTCTTGTAATTCACAAACTCAGCCCAGAATGGTTTTATCTTCTCAAACTGAATCTTCTTGAAATCCGGAGTCTTCTCTTTCACGACATAGTCAAGGTGCAATCTTTTCTTCTAGTTGGTGAAACACTGGGCCATCTTCTTCATAGCCCACTCCCTGACCTTAGCCTCCATGGCTCGCGCATGTTCTAAGGCGTCCTCAACTGGATCCTTCGCATTTGGATCCAGCTCTATCTTCGGTAGTTTGAAATTAACCATGAGACTCTTCCACAGTAAATCTTTGGCCCCGGTAGGGAGAAATAAAGACGTTCCCTCTTCTTCCGCATCAACAGGCCTATTCCAATTTCGAATGGTTATCGGGATAAAGTCCCTAACGATTACTCCGCATTGTGCCACAAATTTGTTTGCGACAACTTTGGGATCAGTCGGTTTGCCGTCTTCACCGATATCTTCGATCTTGAACCTCTCATGGTCTTCCAACTTTTTGGTTGGGCCTCGTCCGCTCTTTTAATAGATTTCTTCGATCCGCAGGGCTAAAAGAAGAAAGATTGTCATTACTATTTCTATAAAGATAGAAGATGATTAATTAATGAATTAATTATATTACATGCACCTCGCCGGAGCGGTCGTCTTCTCGATCACACAAGGCATCTCCTTCTTACTCGCGGAAGGCATCACCTTCAACCTCAAACAAGTCGTCTCTTTCGGCAAAAAGAGGATCACCCTCACCGGAGTTGTTCAGAAACGTCGATACATCTAAATTTTCGACCCCGCGGATCACACCTTGGATCAACTCTTCCTTTTATTCGTCTCTGTCGTGTGGGTCCATATTTTCTGCATAGGTGGAAAAACGGATAAGTCAAAGCGGCTAAGGGAGAATGTTAGGTATGGTGTTGAGAGATATAAACCTTAATTCGGAGAAACCCTAATATATACATACACAATAATAAAAATGAATTTACAATATCAGAAACCCTAATTCGGAGAAACCATCGGGCTCGGATCCTATCACGAGGAACCAACACCGGAAAGAAAGGCGGCAATCAATCAACCCTCGGGTTCGGGATGCCCTAGCGAGGACACACCGGCTAACCCTAGGTGCAACATCGATTCAACTGGGTTCTATGACAACTAATATCATGGCTAAGCATCTACAATACGATGGCTATTGTAAGATCCCACCCTTTATAAAGGTAAGGATCCCTGTGATTGCAATGCTAGTCCCTGGATCAATGCTAGCATCCACAGTTTAAGATGAAATACACAGAAACAAAGGTCATTATTACATATCATTCCAGAGAAAAACATAGTCTTTTACAAACTCCATGGCCACAGGCCTAATACAAGAGAGTTCAAATATAGAATAAGATAAATAAGTCTTCATCTTCATGTGCCACAGGCAAGCATGTTGAGTGTAGACTCATAACCCCTAATCATCATCAGAATAACCTGCAACATCACAAGTTATAGCCACAGTGGTCAATACATTGGAATAGTATTGGCAAGTGATACCTTAGTAGAATATTAACATCTAAATACTATATGAATTTGGCTAAGTGTAGCTTAGGCTTGCTTTGCTCAAAATAGGTTTTACCTATTAGTTGAAAACACTAAGTTTTTCTATGACAAAAACTTCCCCAAGGAATCACCAATAGAAATTGGTGAACCTTCACCCTTGTTCAACCACAAGTTTTAACTTAGATATTAGGATGAGGAGATTCTTGATAGCTTCCATGTCTTGATGCTCAAGTTGTACAATACCAGGGACATGTCTAAGTACTTAGATTCTTCCATCTGCAGAGGTTGTGCATTTTCCCCACAATATTTGATTTTCACCAAGACAGGACCTTTCAGAAGCCTTCCCTTAGACCAAATGGACGCGTTCCAAACCTATCATCCCACTACCACCAACTGTCCAAATGGCTAAGTTATTGCAACCTATATGATCCAGGCAGAGCCCATATTCCCATGTGGCTGCACTAGAAGCTTCTTAACATTTGGCATCTCAAATCCCTTTGTTCCTGGGTGGCTTTCCACAAGTGAGATACACAAGGTAAACCATAGAAATGGGCCTTGTGTAACCACTCAACATAAACCATTCTTTCCATTCCACCTAGGTGTTTCATTCACTTAGTTGTTTTATTAAGCAAAAACACAAGTCAAAGACTTAGAAATATTTCACATAGCACGAATATATAACCACCCTTGGTTGCTACTAGCTAGGCTAAGCATGGCAATGGTAAGCATCTTAACTTAGAGAAATTTCCAACAATTCTACAACTACTAGGATTTCCCAAGCATAGCATATAGATACTTATCAAAATATTCATGCAAGTCCTATACAAAATATTTCTAGTTCATAGTTGAAAAATATAGGAATAAAATAATGAAGCACCACTTGCCTTGGTAGTATGGGGAGTAGCAACAATCTTCACAACCACAATCACTATTTGAACCAAAATCTACACATAAAATAATGGCACCAAAATCACATAACAAAATATAGAAACAAAAATATATGAATGCATGCAAATGTCATGTGATGATTTTTCTACACCAAACAAGACAAGTAAAAAGTACTAAAACATAAACAAGTCCAAGATACTCAAAACAAACTTTATTTGATATTTGAAACATTTTTCAAATCAATTCTATATTCAAAACAAGCCTACAAATGATTCTGCAAAAACAACCATTTTTACAGAGGCAAGACATTAAACACATTGAATAAACAGATAGGATTTTCTCTCCTGATTCCAATGATATAAAGTTTGCAAAATTTGAACGTGGGAATCAAAAGTTATGAATTTTACAAGTTTGAAACACAAATAGATCTAAATTCAGTTTTTAATCCAAAGAACTAGCCACGCGGCAGCGTCTGATTGGCTAATACCGTTTCGCATCGGATCACGCTCGCGGACCGTTAGATATAACTTAACACGCACGGCTCAGATCGTTTCTTACCGCTTCGCTCCAGATCTAATCTAGAGCGCTGGATCTAGATCCTACGGCTGCTAAGCATGCGACCAAAGATGGGCAGCGCGGCTCTGTCAGATAAGTTGTCGGCAATTTAGGTCGCGCGGGGACGAGTGGGGATGCTTACTGGGTTCGCGTAGTTGTTGCGGTGCTCGAGATGGTCGTGGGAGGGACAGGGGCGCACCGTGGAGGTCGCTGGGGCTCGTCGGAGTTGTGCGCGGCGTCGGGTGCTTGCAGACGTTGACGTTGCCGAAGATTTGAACCGCCCTAGCATGAACCAGATGTATCAGGAGGTGCGCAAGTTCACGGCGAGCATGATAGTATCAAGGAGAAGGCAAGGGGCGCTTAGAGATTACCGTGATTTCTCACCGGAGATGAGAGAGGCGTCGGGCACTTGCGGTGGTTGTCGAATCCGTCGACCTAGGTCACGAGCAGACAAAACAAAGGCATGACATGAGTCGCGTGAGCAAGGGAATCATTCTAGCAGGAACGAGACAGAGTGGGGTGGACGAAGCTCACCGCAATGTCTCGCCGGAGTTGCGCGGGCAGCGGCTTTGCAGACTGAATTCTAGGCAGCCCGGTGGCGGAGAGAGCGTGACGAGTGAGGGGAAAGACTCGTGGTGCGGAGAGGTTTAAGTAGGCAGAGGATCGGCAGGAAACACTTGCTGAATCAATGGCAATTACGCCGCGCTATCAACGGCAGCAGCGACGTGTTCTTGCGCGGGATTTGGGGAAGATGATGACTTGGCGTGTGGGGCCAGCGAGTCAGCGACGGTGGGTAGAGTTGCACGCATGGGAAACAGAGGGAAAGGAAATCCCCGGGTGGGCTGTTTTGGCTGTTAGGCTGAAAAGGTGGCGCCGGGCCCAGTTCTGATTTCTAATTCCTTTTATTTTTCTAAATTGATTTTCAGGAATCCTTTTCAAACAAATTCAAAAGCATTTGAATTCCAAATCTTTCTGGACTTTTATAAAGTGAAACCTTCATAAATTTGGGCATAAAACCAAGCTGTCTTGCTAGACTTGTTTGGTTCATTTGAAAATTTTAAAATAAACAGTGCCTTAGCACAAGATTTTATAAAGATTTGAGAATGGTTTTAATATCAAAATTTGTTTTGGAAAAATTTGTCCAAGCTTGGAACTCAACCGCACCATCTCATGAAGGCATAATCCTTGGTTTGAAACAAATATTCTCTCATTAGAGAGTGGCATTGGATCAATGCTTGTTTAGATAAAATAACAAGCACCCAAATGCTTCTGTTTTTGTAATGACTTTGAAATTTATTCCTAAATGATTATGCATGCATGGATGATATGCAATCTTTGAAAACATGATTTTAGGGATGTTACAGCTATCAAGAAATCTTCGATCTTCGATGGTGTTGACCTCGGTCTTTGATCTCGATCTCGTATTCTACCGCAAAGAAACGAACACCGGAAAGAGAGGGGAACAATCAACACATGGCATCGATGCAATGATCAAACAAGGATGAGGATATGACAAGTTAATTTGTATTGAAAAGTAACCCTAAGACATGCTTGGCAATTTAAATGGGGTTCCGAGGGGTGAAAACCCTAACTCGGCGAAATTACGGAGTATATGAGAGGGGTTGATTTTGTTCACTAATTAAACTTGTCTTAAAAGTTGTTGAATAATGCATGATTATAGGTTAAATAGTTAGATCTCATTTTTCTGAACATTTTGATATATTATTTGTATTTTATGAGTTATAAATAATTAATTATTGAATTTACAATATTATATCAATTTATGGATTTAATTAAACAATTTCTGAATTTAAAAAAAACAGAAAACATTTTTACACCGAGGCCACTTCTAGCCACAGTGGCTGACAGAGGGGCCCGTGGCCACCTCAGCCTCCACGCAGGCAGGTGGGACCTGGACCAGGGCTTGACGGGTGGACCTGGACCAGGCCACTGCTAACCTTCACCGTAGAGGCAGCTAGCCTCTGAGGCTGGCAGGTGGGACCGGGGCCACGCAGGCACCACGTGGTAGCCACGCGAGCACCACGTCACCACGACGGACGGCGCGGCGGACGATGTTCGACGACGACCCTAGGAAGCGCGCGGGACTGCGGGGCTATGCGCGTTTGAACCAGCGTAGCATGGCGAACGATATAGAGGCGGCGCCGCTCCTATTTGGTAGCCGGAGCTACGTCTACGGCGAGTTCTGGCGGTGGCCGACGGCGGCGCTCGAGGCTAGAGCAAACAAGAGAGGGAGGAAAGGAAGGGAAAGGTCCTAGAGGACCGGTGGCTCACCCTGAGCGTGGTGGTAGGGTCGGGGAAGCACGACGAGGTCAGAATCGGGATGATGGACGGCGGCGAACCTCGTCGGGGTTGGGGAAGAAACCATCGAGGGGGCCGGGGCGTGCTCGAGCCCTCTGCTTGCGCGGATGGAGGCGGCCGGGGCGCGCGCGGACGGAGGCGATGGTGTGACGGTAGCGAGCTCGGGCAGCCTGTTCGTCGGGGTTTCCTGTGCGCGCGTCGGTGAGAAGCAGAGAAGTGACATGGTGAAGAAGAAGGGGAGGCGCGTCAATTATAAACGAAGGGCCTTTTGTCCCGGTTGGTGGCTTCAACCGGGACTAAAGGGTCATACGTCCCGGTTGGAGCCACCAACCGGGACGTATACTCCACCTTTTTTTCATCAGCCCAAGGGGCGCGCGCAGGGGTCTTTAGTCCGGTTGGTGACTCCAACCGGGACGTATGACCCTGTTTTTAAAAAAAATCAGGAATTTTCTCTCTATTCTCGCCTTATTTTTTTATTTTGGGTTCAAATTTGTAATGTTTTTTAAATGATAATTACTTTGGAATTTAGAAAAACTTTAAACATAAAAAGTGTTTGAATTTGAATAAATAATTCAAAACCATTTTCTGCTTTTAAAAATAATTAATGTAACCATTTAAACTATGAACCATTTAAAATTAAAAATGAATTAACTTATATTTTTTGAATATTATTTAGGAATTTAGAAAAACTTTAAACATAAAAAGTGTTTGGATTTGAATAACTAATTCAAAACCATTTTCTTTTTTTAAAAATAATTAATGTAACCATTTAAAAATAAAAATGAATTAACTTATATTTTTTGAATATTAATTTGGAATTTAGAAAAACTTTAAGCATAAAAAGTGTTTGAATTTGAATAAATAATTCAAAACCATTTTATGTTTTTAAAAATAATTAATGTAACCATTTAAACTATGAACCATTTAAAATTAAAAATGAATTAACTTATATTTTTTGAATATTATTTTGGAATTTAGAAAAATTTAAACTAAAAAGTGTTTGGATTTGAATAACTAATTCAAAACCATTTTCTGTTTTTAAAAATAATTTATGTAACTATTTAAAATTAAAAATTAATTAACTTATATTTTTTGAATATTAATTTGGAATTTAGAAAAACTTTAAACATAAAAGTGTTTGGATTTGAATAACTAATTCAAAACCATTTTCTGTTTTTAATTTGGATTTGAATTAACTTATATTTTTTATATATTAATGGGCGGGAAAAAGGACGGGAAATAATGGGCGGGAAGAAAACTTTATTAGGATAGAACTGGAATTAAAGTACATAACACAACTAACACTAAGTTACATAAAGCATGACTAAAGATTAAGATACATAGAAGAACTAAAAATTAAGATACATGGCTAGATTAAGCCACAATCGGCCGAACTTGTTTTGAAATGTTGGAGTGATTCAGTCATGCTCCTGCCTACACCTGTAATACTCGCCACTGTATACGGCGTACTTGCCGCGGCGATTGACGCTGTCGTCGTCAGGGTCACCGTAGTTGAACCTTGAAGGCTGAGTACGAGTGTGCTGGACTTGAGGGTAGCGCAGGCGGGGCTTAGAGTCGGCGGCCGTGTCGTAGGCCATGACGCTCTTTAGAGTCCGGCCGCGCCACCACAGCCGTCCTCCTCGTGCCTGGCGAGCGCCCTCTCACGCCGATCCCCGAAGAAGGCTTCCCAAGTCGGGAAATAGTCGGGATACCAGTTGGGATTCCTCCGCTTCTCCGGCGTGAGCTCGAAGTAGTAGTGGTTCATGATGGCCATTCGGTGCTCCACACCTAGAGGGACAGGAGGAACCGACACCCCTCCGGCGCTCAGCATCCAGCCGACGGGGACGCAGTAGCCCGGCTAGAAGGGGTAGTTTGAGGCGCAAAGCGCCTCCACCTCTCTAGGGGTTAGTCATATGGTGGAAGCCATGGGAAAGAGTGATGAGGTTGCAGATATGAGTCTAGAGATGTGCAACGAAAATGGAGGCCAATCCTACATATATGTACTGAGAAATGGCGGGAAGAAAAATGTGAGAAGAAATGGCGGGAAAAAAACTGCGGGAAGAAATCGAGGAAAGAAATGGCGGGAAGAAATGCCGGGAAGAAACTTGGGTTTAGGGTTTAGGGTTTTGTGAAGGTTTTTTCGAGCATTGTTAGCACTTGCATTGGATCTCTGAATAAACCACATATTGCGAGTCTAAGAATGATTTTTTTTCAAAACATCACGGGCGTTAGATCATGTACATGCAGTACAAACCGGACACACTTCCTGTCGATTCGGCAGACATTTGTCCTTTTTACCCGGGATGGAAAAAAGGTTTGAGATGTCCCGGTTGGGAGATAGTGCATGTAAGGTGGTCCATTATTTTAGAAAAATGGAACGGTAGCATTCTGAAACAGCATTTTGGTCGTTACTTCACAAAACGGCCCTTTTTTGCACTCGGAAAATGGAAAATGGCTTTTCCATGCGACGAAAAGGAAAACTTCCTCCCGCAACATTGTTATCCATACCAATGTCCACATGCATGCATAATATGGGCACAACATCACAAACTATGCTGTGATTCAGCACATAACATTGGTCATTTGGACCGAAAGCCATGAAACCTCAAACATGATAGGTCATTTTGAGAAGGTTTTTTTGAGACATGATCAATATACCAAGTCTGGTATTTTTCCTTGCAACTATGTCACATAATATGACACCACGCGAAGGATTTTCATTGTTCGGATTTTTTTTTGAATTTCTTATGCCTATTTTGAATTTCTAACTATGGTCGAACCAGCGTGCATGAAGATAGGGGACGAGCATCGTTAGAACTTGCATTGGATCACTGAAGAAACCACATATTGCGAGTCTAAAAATGATTTTTTTCAAAAAATCACGGGCGTTAGATCATGTATCTGTAGTACAAACCGGACCCACTTCCTGCCGATTCGGCAAACATTTGCCTTTTTACCCGGGATGGACGAAAAGGTTTGAGATGTCCCGGTTAAGAGATAGTCCATGTAAGGTGGTCTAGTATTTTAGAAAAATGGGACGGTAGCATTCTGAAATAGCATTTTGGTGGTTACTTCACAAAACGGCCCGTTTTTTGCGCTCGGAAAATGGAAAATGGCTTTTCCGTGCGACGAAAAGGAAAACTTCCTCCTGCTACATTGTTCTCCATACCAATGTCCACATGCATGCATAATATGCGCACAGCATCACAAACTATGCCATGATTCAGCACATAACATCAGTCATTTGGACCGAAAGCCATGAAACCTCGAACATGATAGTTCATTTTGTGAAGGTTTTTTCGAGACATGATCAATATACCAAGCCTGGTATTTTTCCTTCCAACCATGTCACATAATATGACACCACGCGAAGGTTTTACATTGTTCGGATTTTTTTGAATTTATTATGCCCGTTTTGAATTTTTTGAATTTCTAAGTATGGTCGAACCGGCGTGCATGAAGATGGGGGATGAGCATCATTAGAACATGCATTGGATCTCTGAAGAAACCATATATTGCAAGTCTAAAAATGATTTTTTATAAAAATCACGGGCGTTAGATCATGTACTTGTATTACAAACCGGACCCACTTCCTACCGATTCGGTAGACATTTGTCATGTTTACCCAGGATGGACGAAAAGGTTTGAGATGTCCCGGTTGGGAGATAGTCCATGTAAGGTGGTCTAGTATTTTAAAAAATGGGACGGTAGCATTCTGAAACAGCATTTTGGTGGTTACTTCACAAAACGGCCCGTTTTTTGCGCTCGGAAAATGGAAAATGGCTTTTCCATACGACAAAAAGGAAAACTTCCTCCTGCAACATTGTTCTCCATACCAATGTCCACATGCATGCATAATATGGGCACAGCATCACAAACTATACTGTGATTCAACACATAACATCGGTCATTTGGACCGAAAGCCATGAAACCTCGAACATGATAGGTCATTTAGTGAAGGTTTTTTCGAGACATGTTCAATGTACCAAGTCTGGTATTTTTCCTTGCAACTATGTCACATAATATGACACCACGCGGAGGATTTACATTGTTCGTATTTTTTTGAATTTCTTATGCCCATTTTGAATTTTTTGAATTTCTAACTATGGTCGAACCGACGTGCATGAAGATAGGGGACGAGCATCGTTAGAACTTGCACTGGATCTCTGAAGAAACCACATATTGCGAGTCTAAAAATGATTTTTTCAAAAAAATCACAGACGTTAGATCATGTACCTGTAGTACAAACTGGACCCACTTCCTACCTATTCGGCAGACATTTGTCTTTTTTACCCGGGATGGACGAAAAGGTTTGAGATGTCCCGGTTGGGAGAGGTCCATGTAAGGTGGTCTAGTATTTTATAAAAATGGGACGGTAGCATTCTGAAATAGCATTTTGGTGGTTACTTCACAAAACGACCCGATTTTTGCGCTCGGAAAATGGAAAATGTCTTTTCCGTGTGACGAAAAGGACATCTTCCTCCTGCAACATTGTTCTCCATACCAATGTCCACATGCATGCATAATATGGGCACAACATCACAAACTATGTCGTGATTTAGCACATAACATCGGTCATTTGGACCAAAAGCCATGAAACCTCGAACATGATAGGTCATTTTGTGAAGGTTTTTTCGAGACATGATCAATACACTAAGTCTGGTATTTTTCCTTGCAACTATGTCACATAATATGATACCACGCGAAGGATTTTCATTGTTCGGATTTTTTTTGAATTTCTTATACCCGTTTTGAATTTTTTGAATTTCTAACTATGGTCGAACCGGCGTGCATGAAGATAGGGGACGAGCATCGTTAGAACTTGCATTGGATCTCTGAAGAAACCACATATTGAGAGTCTAAAAATGATTTTTTCAAAAAATCACAGGCGTTAGATCATATACCTGTAGTACAAACTGGACCCACTTCCTACCTATTCGGCAGACATTTGTCTTTTTTACCCGGGATGGACGAAAAGGTTTGAGATGTCCCAGTTGGGAGAGGTCCATGTAAGGTGGTCTAGTATTTTATAAAAATGGGAAGGTAGCATTCTAAAATAGCATTTTGGTGGATACTTCACAAAACGACCCGTTTTTTGCGCTCGGAAAATGGAAAATGGCTTTTCCGTGCGACGAAAAGGAAAACTTCCTCTTGCAAAATTGTTCTCCATACCAATGTCCACATGCATGCATAATACGGGCACAACAACATTGATAGGTTCATCTTTAGTCCCGGTTGGAAGGATTTCGGCAGGCTGGGCCAGGCAGCACTAATGATATGTCGTGCGGTATGTACCTTGTCCCGAATGGTGTCACCAACCGGGACTAAAGATGAACCTTTAGTCCCGGTTGGAGACACCAACTAGGACAAAACATGAGTCAACACTAATAATAGGGGTGAGTGTCGACATTATGTCGTAAGTGTCGATACTATGTCGAGCTGCTTGTACTATAAATAGGCATCCTTGTGAGTCCAGTTCTCCAGCCAGATTGAGGCATCTCCAATATGGTTTTCGAGAGCAGGGACACCACTATGACCAGTTTCAGGGAGATGCCGCCGGATCCCAGTCCTCCGACATATCCAAGAAACTGGTCATAGAGGCACTCCATAATATGTGAAATTAGTTAGCTCCCAGGTGTATTGATCTAGTTAGAGAAGTTACAAGCTGCAAGATGGTGTGCGAGAGCAGGGACACCACTACGACCAGTTTCAGGAAGATGCCGCCGGATCCCAGTCCTCCGGCATCTCCAAGAAACTGGTCATAGAGGCACTCCCTAATATGTGAAATTAGTTAGCTCCCAGGTGTATTGATCTAGTTAGAGAAGTTACAAGCTGCAGGATGGTGTGCGAGAGCAGGGACACCACTACGACCAGTTTCAGGGAGATGCCGCCGGATCCCAGTCCTCTGGCATCTCCAAGAAACTGGTCATAGAGGCACTCCCTAATATGTGACCACCCGCATTTGGAGATCAGATCTTAATGGTAAGTACGAATCGGGACAACTTCTTCATAGTTCGGGAAAGTCGGTCTACGAATCGGTACTAAAGGCCCCCTTTAGTCTTGGTCCAGCCACAAAACAGGACTAACACTCAAGACATTTATTAATAATAAAAACCGAGAATAAAAAATCGGGACTAAAGGCCCCCTATATATAGTCCCGGTCAAGCCACAAACCGGGACTAACACTCAATACATTTATTAAACTTAGAAAATTGCAAACATCATAAGATATCTTGGCTAGACATGAACTAGAGTTACACAATATGAGCATGAACTTCTTGGCATATGTCCTTCCTTATGATCGCTTCAGACGTAACCATGGAGCATCTTCTTTACTTAACAGAATGCTTGGGTTAGTTTTCACTGTGAAGGGCAGAATTTCATCAAACTTATTATAATCTTCTGACATGTTTGTCATGTCCTCGATTCCCACGATGTTTCTTTTCCCTGAAAGAACTATGTGACGCCTTGGCTTATCATATGATGTATTCGTTTGCATATTTTTTCTTTTTTCGGTCTGGAGGACATGTCCTTCACATAGAAAACCTGAGACACATCATTGGCTAGGACGAATGGTTCATCTCTATAACCAAGATTGTTGAGATCCACTGTTGTCATTCCGTACAACTGGTCTATCTTTACCCCTTCCCCATTCAGGTTGACCCATTTGCAGCGAAACAAAGGGACCTTAAAAGAGACTCCATAGTCTTGTTCCCATATCTCCTCTATGTAACCATAGTATGTGTCCTTTTGTCCATTCTCGTCTGTTGCATCAAAGCGGACACCACTATTTTGGTTGGTGCTCTTTTTATCTTGGGCGATCGTGTAGAATGTATTCCCATTTATTTCGTACCCTTGGAAATTCAATATAGTAAAAGATGGTGACGCAGCCAACAAGTATAGGTGATCTCCAACAGTGGTGTCATTCAAGAGATGTGTCCGCATCCAACCACCGAAAGACTTCATGTGTTCATCTGTAATCCATGATTCAGGCTTCCCCGGGTTTTTGGAGCATACAATATTCTTATGTTCCTCCATATACGGAGCTGCCAAGGTGGAATTATGTAGAACTGTGTAGTGTGCTTTAGTGAAAGAATCCCCGTCCCTACATATCATTGCTTTCTTTCCCAGCATGCCTTCTCCACTTAGTCTTCCCTCATGCCGCGAGTCAGAAACACCAATTGGCTTAAGGTCAGGAATAAAGTCAACACAAAACTCAATGACCTCCTCTGTTCCATATCCCTTGGAGATGCTTCCTTTTGGTCTAGCACGGTTATGAACATATTTCTTTAAGACTCCCATGAACCTCTCAAAGGGGAACATATTGTCCAGAAATATAGGACTGAGAATGGCAATCTCTTCGACTAGGTGAACCAGGAGATGCGTCATAATATTGAAGAAGGATGGTGGGAACACCAACTCAAAACTAACAAGACATTGTACCACATCCTTCTGTAACCTTGGCAGAATATCTGGATTGATTACCTTCTGAGATATTGCATTGAGGAATGCACACAGCTTCACAATGGGTACTCGAACATTTTCCGGTAGAAGCCCCCTCAATGCAATCGGAAGAAACTGCGTCGTAATCACGTGACAGTCATGAGACTTCAGGTTTTGGAACTTTTTCTCTGCCATATTTATTATCCCCTTTATATTAGATGAGAAGCCAGACGACACCTTGATACTATAAAGGAGTTCAACAAAGATTTCCTTCGCTGCTTTGGTAAGAGCATAGCTGGCACGACTTAAGTGACACCCTTTATCCGTCTTGTTCTGTGTATGCATGTTCTTTGGGTCTTTCATAATTTGTTGGTCCTCCCGTGCTTCTGGTGTATCTTTTGTCTTCCCATACACGCCTAGGAATCCTAGCAGGTTCACGCAAAGATTATTCGTCACGTGCATCACGTCGATTGAAGAGCGGACACGTAGGACTTTCCAATATGGCAGCTCCGAAAATATAGATTTCTTCTTCCACATGGGTGCGTGTCCTGCAGCGACGTCATTCGGAACTGATTGACCGCTAGGACCCTTTTCAAAGATTACATCTATGTCCTTGACCATACCAAATACATCATCACCAGGAGGGAGTTCACGCTTCTTCCGGTGATCCGCCTCACCTTTTAAAATGCTTGCCTTTCTTTCTTACGGGATGATTAGTCGGAAGAAATCGTCGATTCGCCAGGTACACAACCTTCTTGCATTTATGCAAATATGTACCTTAAATCTTATCTAAACAGTGCGTGCATGCCTTATATCCCTTGTTTGTCTGTCCTGAAAGGTTACTAAGAGCAGGCCAATCATTGATGGTTACGAAAAGCAACCCTCGTAGATCAAATGGCTCATGTTTGTTCTGATCCCACGCATGTACACCTGGTTTGCCCCACAGCTGTAAGACTTCTTCAACTACTGGCCTAAGGTACACATCAATGTCGTTGCCCGGTTGCTTTGGGCCTTGTATGAGCACTGGCATCATAATGAACTTACGCTTCATGCAGAACCAAGGAGGAAGGTTGTAGATACATAGAGTCACGTGCCAGGTGTTGTGACTGCAGCTCTGCTCCCCAAAAGGATTCATGACATCCGTACTTAGACCAAACCATAAGTTCCTTGCGTCACCTGCAAATTCCGGGAAGTCTCTCTCGATTTTTCTCCACTGTGACCCATCAACAGGGTGTCTCAACTTCCCGTCTTTCTTACGGTCTTCTTTGTGCCATCGCAACAACCTGGCAAGCTCTTTGTTTCTGAACATGCGTTTCAACCTTGGTATTACAGGAGCATACCACATAACCTTAGCAGGAACCCTCTTTCGGAGGGGCTCTCCCTCAACATCACCAGGGTCATCTCGTCTGATCTTATACCGCAATGCATTGCATACCGGGCATTTATCTAAATTCTCATACTCCTTACCGCGGTAGAGGATGTAGTCATTAATGCATGCATGTATCTTTTGCACATCTAATCCTAGAGGACAGAGAATCTTCTTTGCTTCGTAGGTACTCTCAGGAAGTTCGTTATGTTTTGGAAACTTCGGCTTCATTATTTTCAGCATCTTTTCAAATGAGGAGTCAGTTAGACCACACTCTGCCTTCCATCGCAGCAATTCCAGTGTGGTGCCGAGCTTTGTGCTGCCATCTTCACAATTTGGGTACAACAATTTATTGTGATCTTCTAACATGCCCTCTAACTTCAACTTCTAATTTTCTTTTTCACAGTCTCGCTTTGCATCAGAAATGACCCTACCAAGTTCATCAGCGGGCTCATCTGATTCCCGTTCTTCACCTCCTTTCTCTTCATTGTCTTCCATTGCAGTATCACTGTATTCAGGAAACATATGATGATAGTTGTTATCATCTTCTTCTTCACCGTCTTCCATCATAACCCCTCTTTCCCCGTTCTTGGTCCAACAATTATAGTTGGGCATGAAACCTTTCATAACCATGTGGCCGTGAAGGATTTTCGAGGAAGAGTACTCCTTGTTGGTCCGACATTGAACACATGGAAAACATATAAAATCACTCTCTTTGTTTGCCGTAGCCACACCGATAAATGTATCCACGCCTTTAATGTACCCGGGTACACGTCGGTCACCGTATATCCATTCCTGACCGTTCATCTGCATCATATAAGTAAGTTTATCAAAAACAGGACATCATAAATAGTGAAATGACCAATTCACATCGACACATGCATTGTATCAATGACAGAGAAAAGATAAGATTGCTAACCTCTGTCGAGGGAAATAAAGAGGAGAAAGCTCAACTGTGTCTCGGACACCTTCTATATTTTTGTTCTGTGAGAAATTGAACGGGATTATTCACTCAAACATTTCATCAAACACCTTGAATGCATGCATAGGAAAAAAAATAAACTAGCACACCTCTCACACCTTCCACCAAGAAAAAACAGAGGGGAGGCAGAGGGCTGGGACGTCGTATTTATAGAGGGCGGGATCATACATCCCGGTTTGTAACATAAACCGGGACTAAAGGTTAGTGCCATGCCATGTGGCTGACGCCCAACCTTTAGTCCCGGTTTGTGTTACAAACCGGGACGCATGACCCCTTACCAACCGGGACGCATGCCTCCGGCTACCGTGCCCGCTCGAACCGGGACGCGTGCCAGCATTAGTCCCGGTTCGTGGCGCAACCGGGACTAATGTTGTTAGGAGCACGAACGGATAGCCTATTTTCTACTAGTGTTGTACTATTTAATGGAAATAAAGGATCTAACTAATTATCTTTTATGAACTATAAGATGGGACCTAGACACGTGTAAATTTTTTGTGTCCAATATTGTATGTAAATCATTATCTATCTCATAGAACATGCATAATGCAATCTGTCTATTTGATTATCGTGCCTTCAAAACAGCCTATGCCTACCATTCCTTCCATTTGCGAACTCAACATAGATATTGAATTGAGATGAAAATATATATGTTCTGGAAAAAATATGAGAATATATATGTAGAAAGCCACAAACTAACCTAGCAATCCAATTGAGATGCTCCTACGGTAATCCACCAATCCGGTTGAGATAGCATGCAAACTGAAATACCATTCTAACCTGGCTGCCTTGGAAATACGACCGTGCACACAAGTCACAAACGGCCCAAGTGAGAACAGATCACAGTACCAGCGCATCAGGCGTGTTTGGCCGTATTATTGAGTTGTGTACACATACACCGGTTGTTGATCTTGCAGTTTCGTGTGATGCACGATTCAATAAGCCATTGAGTATATTTTCTTGTCTTGATCGGATCGACCGGTGTTTTTCCGTTTGGGTTAGATAAAAATTCTTAAACGGACTTACTTTGGGAGAAGGGATAGAAAAAAACAGTATTTTAATTTTGTATGTATAAAAAAGGTGACATCTTGCATAAAATCTAGTTTTCTTAAGCATGCAGGAAAATGAGATTTATTTAATCAATCGACTCAATACTATCGGGAACGCCATGTTCAACTAACTTCAGCTTGATCCCTTCCTACAAACCATACTCACCCGTCCATACCATTTAGGGATCTACTAACCTTCGTAAAGATCTAAATATCTATGTGAAAATGTGGATATAGTGCATGCAATTTAAATAGCACACAAACTGTTATAGAAATGGCCACGACAGATGGTACAACCGGCAGCGTATGGTAGAATAAAGGGCAAGGACGACCAGTCATCTGCGGTGCAAGATGAGGACGGAGACACAAGGATTTATCCAGGTTCGGTCTCTCGGAGGGTAAAGACCTACTCCTGTTAGATTGTATTATGGAGAGACTACAAGGGCAAGCTCGACGAGTAGGCGGCGAGTCGCTAGGGTGTATGATGGAACGTGTCCTCTATGCGTACCCTAGGGAGGTTTATATAAGCTCACCTCGCTAGGGTTTACAGATCTACAACCGAATTAGTTAAGGATTTGGAGGGTTCTTGACCTAATCCGACTGGGCCTAGCTACGCTTCTGGGCCTCCAGCTTCCAGTCGCCTGGGTCCTTGCCAAGTCTCCATCCAGTCGCCATCCTGCAGGCCGACTCGCTGGCAGCTTGAGCCAGTAGGAAACGTCCTGTTGAGTATACCCCGGTCGGCATATCCCCATCAGTAGTTTCCGAGGTCGTCGTTGATTCGTCACAGGTGTTCTTTGGCAGTCGGAGTAAGCGGGTCCAATTCAAACGCCCAGTCAAATCGGCGGTGGACTCACTGAATAAAAGAAAGAACTAGTCATTTTAGTCGTGGTGACAACGAGTAGTCGAATCGCAGCTTGGCGAATGGGTCGGCGAATAGTCGAGTCGCTAGATTCAGCGAGTCGAGTAGAAGAAGGTGGACCGTCAGTGCCGGTCAAACTAGCCATTGGGTAATCCAACGGTAATATTTGCGTAATTACTGCGCGGTAACGGCTCCCCGAAAATGGCGGGTAACAACCGCTATATAAAGAGAGTGACGGGCGAGGGGAAAACACTTCCCTCACTTCCTCTGATCTCGTGCATTCCTTCTCCATTCCGCGCAGCGACTAGAGAGACTCATAGCCCTAGATCCCGCAATCGATGGCCCCTCCAGCGGAACCATGGGGCAGATCCAAGTGCACGAAGGCGCTGTTGAAGTCGTTCGAAGAGGCAGGGATCCTCCATGCCGGGAGATGGCACATCCCCGCGGCCGGAGAGGTGACCCCAAATCCGCATGAGGGTGAATTCATCTGCTTCACCAGTCATCTGGAGCGTGGGCTCGGATTCCCCACTTCCCTCTTCTTCTGTCGCTTCCGCGCCAACTACGACATCTAACAGTCGGACCTAGGGCCGCATAGCATCGAGCAGCTCGCCATCTTCGTGGCGTTCTGCGAGTGCTACCTGGGTTGCCGGCCATATTTCCCCCTATGGCAAGATCTATTCCACGGGAGGATCGGCCGCGAAGAGGCAGGCGGCCCGATGCTGGCCGCGGTCGGCCTGACCTTTCAGCTGAAGTTGAAGGCGTCCTTTTTTGATTTGATGTTGCCCGCTAAAGCACCAAATGAGTGGAACAAGAGCTGGTTTTACGTGAGTGAGTCGCCGCCGGGCGACGAGGTGGCGCTTTCGATGTACTCCGCCAACCGGCCCGAGCCGCGTCGGCTTCAGGTTACCAAACTTCCGCTGGACCAGCGGATGGTCGTCGACGAGATGCTGCAGACCATCTGCAACCTGAAGAAGAAGGGCCTCCATACCATTAATCTTTACAATTGCTGGCTCGGGCGATGGCTCGTGCCTCTGGCCAGTCGCGCCCACTATATGTATGAGTACACGGGTAAGGACGACCCGACGAAGTCCTGCCATGACGAGTGGAGACTCAACGATTACACCCTAGCCCTAAAGAAGATCACCATGGTAGAGTATCTTGACGCAAACGCCGGGGTTGCTCCTTACACCGCAAAGCGCTAGGCCCCATCGGTAAATACTTTCTTTCCTTTGCATTCGTAGTCGTAGGTTTGCATTCGCGGTTATGCTGATTTGTCTTGTTGTTGCAGTTGTTCCAGGTGGTGGAAGGTTGGCTTCCACCCGCAGACGACAAGAATTCGAACTCGTCCGGCGAGGATGAAAGCGAGTCTTCGCCCAACAAGGGCAATGTCAAGAGTGGCGGGGGCGGCGATGACGATGATGACAACGACGGTGGCGACGAGGCTGTGGAGGTCGCCGCACCCACGGTTCGCAAAACTCGTGGGCAGCACCAGCGCGAGCTCGAGGCCAGCAAGAGCCTCGAGGCTCACGACGAAGACGAGGACGAACTCCTCGAACACACATCGCGGCGCGAAGCTACGCCGTCGAAGAAGAAACCACCGCCACCAAAGAAGAAGAAGAAGAAGAAGAAGTCGGCTAAGCCGGTATCACCGCCTCGGTCTGCGAGTAGCTCCGACGCTACCAGCGCGGCCCGGGAAGCTAAAGCCGACGCACCGGCGCATGCGACCGCACCGACCGATGCAGCCGTTGTGGAAGACGGGATGCCGTTGGCATCGCTGCCGCCGCCCTTCGTCCCAGTCACCGGACTCGTGGCCGCTCCAGCCGCAGGGACCTCACCGCCGAGGGGTGTTCCCACAGTGATCGCCACTGAAGCTCCTGCAGCGGCCTCGTCCTTGAATAAGCCATCGGTGTCTTGGGCGCAGAGTGTGTTCGAGACGGGCCTTAGTCGGAAACTAGGGTCGGAGTTGGAGAAGCCAGCCAGCATTCGTACTGGCCTGCATTTCATCCCAGTCGCCAAGTGAGTGTTTCTCAATCTTTTCATTTGTCTGCTTGATTTATGTCCGACTGGGGAGTTCACTAACGGAGTCATTCCGCAGGACGGGAGTGAAGAAGATAGGTCACCCTTCGGTGGCCAAGGTTCCATCGGGGGCTGTGGAGGCACCAGTCGACCCTTCGAAGAAGAGGAAGGACGACGAGGTCGAAGTGCCTGCTGAGGGCGCAAAGAAATCAAAGGGAGACAAGGTCGTCACAATTTTGGACGAACCGGCGGTCGCCCTGAGCGAGGCTCCAATTGCAGCGGACGCAGCCCCGAGGGTTATGGTGGACACGGAGTCACAGTGGGCGGAGCCCGTAGCCTCGGTTGGGGTGACAGGCCCCCCTTCGATTGGTGCGGGAGCCGCGGTGGCGACATTCCCTCGCTTTGTAGCGAGGGCCTCCGCGGCGAGTGCATCGGTGTCGTCGAGCCAACTGCCCGGGGCCTCCGACACGGAGGTCGAGCAGCGTCGCGGGC
Source organism: Avena sativa (assembly GCA_916181665.1). Classification (NCBI taxonomy): domain Eukaryota; kingdom Viridiplantae; phylum Streptophyta; class Magnoliopsida; order Poales; family Poaceae; genus Avena; species Avena sativa. The sequence goes on along the minus strand of OV702294.1, from coordinate 266,356,312 downwards.
GTACTCCAATCGTGATCCCATCGGTGGATGCAATGGAGCTTCATGGCATGCTAGGCGCCACCATCCAGGTTTGTCCAGTCCCTGATGATCGGGCCACTGAATTTCAGTGGTCGGATTCTTAATGTTTTCGAGTCCAGTCCCCGAGTGGCTGGTCGCTGAATTTCAGTGGCTAGGCACTTAGAATTTTTGCTGCCCAGTCCCCGAGTGGCTAGTCCCTGAATTTCAGCGGCTAGGCACTTAGGATTTTTTGCTGTCCAGTCCCCAAGTGGCTAGTCGCTGAATTTCTGTGGCTAGGCACTTAGTAATTTCGTTGCTGACGCTTCCATGGGTGCACAAGGCCTGTAGCGCGAGTCGGTGGAGCGGCTTGCCGCCAGGGAACGTGTGGAGAGGGAGCTCCTCATTGTTTGGGACACGAACGACCAGCTTCGAGCGACTGCGGGTGAGTGTTCGTCATGCTTGATGCTGGTGTTGTTGATGAAGAGGATAACGTAGCCGCGATGGAGAAGGCTCGTTAGGGCCTTGTTCTGGCGAGTGAGTTGACGGTTGCATGGTCGTCATTGAGCACCGCGGAGAAGTGAATCGCTAACCTGGAGCGTGAGCTCAAGGAGGCAAAAGCGGAGGCGACCTCGGCGGATGGGCGGGCCAAGGCAGCCGTTGCTTCTGCTAATGAGGAACGGAAGATGTCAGACGTGCTCGTCGTCGGGCTGCAAGATGACCTCTCCGGTCTTCAGGATTTCATCACGGAGCGATGTCGCCCATTCATTGGTGAGTTTTACTTTGGCGAGTCTCCGAGCCTGTGGGTCACGTTATTTTGTTGGAGCCTCCCTTATTATTTGCTTTGTGTGTTGCAGGCCTGATTACTGATAATGCCGAAGAAGTGCAGTCGTACGACGCGCGGCAATGCGTCACCACTCCAGGTGTATCTGCAGGAGATTTCGCCCACAGAGGTGATTCCCAGCGACCTCGTCGAGGTTTGGCCCTATCTGGAGAAGACCCCGGCGGTTGTGGAATTCATGACGCGGTCGGCCTTCCGTCGTGGTGCGGCGACTGCGCTGAGCCTTGGGCTTGCGCACTTTCCTGACGACTTTGACCTTGACAACGTCATGAGAGGGTACCCTTCATCGACGGGCACAGTCGAAATCGCCGAGGTGCTGAAGCTGACCGAGCGGGCTAAGGTGTACGCCTACCAGGTGTGGGCGATGGGCGACCTCATTACTTACCAGGAAACGATCGTCGCCCCAAACGACCCCGAGCCGGCGCACCGCGACTTCAAGGCGGAGCAGCCGTTTCGTGCGGCCATGGCGGGTGAGCTCATGACGTACCCATCGAACCAGTGGATTCCTTTTATCCGCAGTCGCAAGGGCGGTGGCGCCTCATCGTCGAAGCCTATGTAGTAGAATAGTTTGCCGATCGGCGTTAGTTAGGATAATTATGTAACTACCCTTATAAGCAAACAAATGTTACCGTTTGAAGGAAAGTAAGCGTGCTTTTGCCAATGTTTTGTGTTTTGATTGTTGGTTGTGCGACTTCCCGAGCACGTCCGCCCTTTTATGGGGTTGACCTCGTTTTTATGTGTTGTTTGAACTATTAGTAAGTTAAGGTCGACTCGCCATGGCTCGGAAAGCCAGTCGCATGGCGACTCCAAGGGGTGCTCCGTACTTAACCATTTTCCCGGGCGTGAACAGGGTCAGGTGTCCGAGTCCCCGAGCATGGTACTTGGCGGTTAAAGTCGCATGCCCGAGGTAGGTGAGGACGGGGCGCGTTGTGCTAAGCACGTCACCCCACCTGATCCGTGAGATCAGTCGCGTGGCGAGTCCAGGACGCGCTCTCATAATTGGCATTTTCCCTGGCCGCTCCTGTTTGGGCTGGCGTCAGTCCCCAAGCATGGTACTTTGTCGTTCGAGTCGCTGCGCCGAGGATATGGAGGACTGGGTCGCTGTGGGAAGCGAATGCAGTTGTATTGGCTCGGAAAGCAAGTCGAGCGAGGCGACTCCGATGGGGCTCCGGGTTGGCTTTTTTCGTGGACGGTACGAGGCCGGAAGTTTTCCAGTACCCTCGTATCGCACTACTTGGCCATGCCGGTTGCGTCACCAAGGGTTGACTTCTGCGAGTAGCATATCGCTGTTATTACGAGTGCGAGTGGAACAAGATACGCAGGATGGACACACGTTGTGCGAATCGATCTGCTTTATTTCATAGCGGGTAGGAGGTACATGTATGGAGTTCTAGGAGTAGAACTTACGTAGGAGGTTTACATTCCACGGCCGCTTGACATCGAGTTTTCCGTCGCCTCAGATGTCGACAAGGTAGTAGGCGTCGTTGCCCAGGACTCACCTGATGGCGAATGGTACCTCCCAAGGGGGGAGAGTTTGTGCATGCCATTCTTATCCTGGATCAGACCAAGTACCAGGTAGCCTTCCTGGAAGGTGCGGGTCCGTACTCGCCGACTGTGGTAGCGGCGGAGCCCTTGCTGGTAGATGGCGGCACGGGAGCGAGCTAGGTCGCATGCTTCATCGAGATGGTCGACTCCGTCTTGGCGTGCGAGCTTGTTGTCGGCCTCCGCGTAGTTGACCACCCGAGGCGAGTCGTGCTCGAGGTCGGTTGGCATGACGGCCTCGGCACCGTACACCATGAAGAAGGGGGTGAATCCCGTCAACCTGTTGATGGAGGTGTGTATGCCCAGATGATGGATGGGAGCTCTTCGACCCAGCACCCAGGAGTTCGCTCGAGTGGGACTTGAAGTCGCGGCTTCAGGCCATGGAGGATCCTCTGGTTGGTGCGTTTCTCCTGGCCGTTGGACTCTGGGTGGGTGACTGAGGCGAGGTCGAGTCGTATGTTGTGCTCCTCGCAAAATTGGGCCATGGTTCCTTTGGCGAAGTTGGTGCCATTGTCCGTGATGATGCTGTTCGGGAACTCGTAGTGATAGATGAGCTCGCGTAGGAACTTTGTTGCGGTCTTCCCGTCGCACTTGTGGACTGGCTTGGCCTCCACCCACTTTGTGAATTTGTCGACCGCGACTAGGAGGTGGGTGAAGCCAGAGGGGGCCTTCTTGAAGGGGCCTACCATGTCCATGCCCCATACGGCGAATGGCCAGGTGATGGGGATGGTCTTGAGCGCCGAGCTCGATACGTGAGTCTGACTGGCGTACTTCTGCACCCGACGCAGCGTTGGACGATGTTGACCGCATCGGCATGTGCGGTGAGCCAGTAGAATCCATGTCGCATGGCCTTGGCGACTAGGGAGCGAGCGCTAGCGTGGTGGCCGCAGTCGCCAGCGTGGATGTCCTGGAGGATCTTGCGTCCTTCTGCGGGTTGGACGCAACGTTGGAACACGCCGGTCACGCTGCACTTGTGGAGCTCTCTGTTGATGATGATGAAGGATTTACAGCGGCGTGCTATCATCTAGGCCTCTGTTTCGTCAACGGGTAGGGTGCCTGCCTCCAGGTAGGTGACGTATGGCGTGGTCCAGTCGCTTGGCTCGGCGATCATTGCGACCAAGGCTGCGTCTGGTTGCAGCAGAATTCCGATGTCGATCTCCCTCGAGGGAGAAATGGAAGGTTTGGTGATGGCGTCGAGGAAGGCACCGACGGGTGGTGCGAGTAGAGCCGAGCCGATGCGGGAGAGTGCGTCGGCCTCCTTGTTCTTCTGCCTGTCAATCCGCTCGACGGAGTAGCCCGCGAAGTGGCCTCCCAGCTGGTCCACTGCTTGGCGGTATGCCGCCATGGTGGGGGAGATTGCATCGCAGGTGCCAGCGACTTGCCCGACGACGAGGCCGGATTCTCCGTAGCAGTGCAGATGATTGATGTTCATCTCCTTGGCTGCTCGCATGTCGTGGTGTAGCGCCTCGTACTCGGCCATGTTGTTGGTGCAGGGGGTGAAGTCAAGATACAGGACGTAGAGTAACTTGTCGCCCTTTGGAGATGTGAGCATGATCCCTGCTCCTGCACCATCTGCATTCTTGGAGCCGTCGAAGTGTAGGCTCCAGTAATGGAGGTATGGCAGTTTCTCTGACTGCTGGGCCTCCTCCCAGTCGGCGAGAAAATCTGCGAGAGCCTGCGACTTGATCGCCTTGCGCGGCTCGTACCTGATGTTATGGACTCCGATCTCGATGGCCCACTTGGCGACTTGCCCAGTCGCCTCATGGTTGCGGATGATGTACTGCAATGGTGCTGAGGAAATGACCGTTATTGGGTGATCCTGGAAGTAGTGCGGCAATCGCCGCTGGGATCTGAAGACCGCATAGACCAATTTTTGGCACTGCCGGTAGCGTTGGCGCGACTCGGTCAGGACTTCGCTGATGTAGTATACAGGTCACTGCACCGGGTGCTCCTTGCCTTCCTCTGGTCGTTCGACGACCATGAAGGCACCGACGACTCGCTCGGAGGCCGTGACGTAGACGAGCATGGGCTCCTTTTCGATGGGGGCGGCGAGTAGCGGTGTCGCGAGTAGCACCTCCTTGAGAGCGTGGAGCGTGTCGTCTGCCTCCTTGTCCCACTGGAAAGTGGGGTTCTTGCGCATTAGGCGGTAGAGGGGCATCGCCTTCTTGCCTACCCGGGGGATGAAGCGACTGAGAGCCGCGACTCGCCCGGCCAACTTATGGACGTCGCACAGGCACTCGGGTCTACCGAGCCGGGCAATCGTGTTGATCTTGGTGGGGTTCGCCTCGATCCCGTGCTTGGAGACGACGTACCCCACCAGCTGTCCAGTAGGTACACCGAAGGTGCACTTTCCTAGGTTTAGGTTTATCTTGTACCTCCGCAGGTTGGCGAAGGTTTCCGCCAGGTCCGCGAGTAGGTCGCCCTGGCGAGTGGACTTTACCACCACGTCGTCGATGTAGACATGGATGTTGCAGCCGATTTGGCTCGCAAGGCACTCCTGCATGCACCTCTGGTAGGTCGCCTTGGCGTTCTTAAGGCCAGAGTTCATGGCGGTGTAGGAGAAGGCTCTGAATGGCGTGATGAACGCCGTCTTCTCCTCGTCCTCGACTGCCATTTTGATCTGGTTGTACCCAGAGTAGGCATCAAGGAAGCATAGCGACTTCGAGCCCGCAGTTGAGTCGATGATTTGGTCGATCCATGGGAGGACGAACTGCTCCTTCGGGCAGGCACTGTTAAGGTTTGTGTAATCGATACACATTCTCCAGGTCCCATTTTTCTTCTCGACCAGGACTGTGTTTGCCAGCCACTTGGAGTATTTGGTTGGCCAGATGAAGCGTGCAGCAAGTAGACTCTGCACCACCTTGGCGATTGCTCGGCAGCGCTCTTCATTGAAGGGCCACAGCGACTGCTCGACGGGTCGCGCTTTGGGATCGGCGTTGAGTTTGTGCTCAGCGAGTTCCCTCGGGACACCTTGCATGTCGGATGGCTTCCATGCGAAGATGTCGCGATTCTCACGTAGGAACTCGATGAGTGCACCTTCCTATGCTGGGCTCATGCCCGTCGCGATCGTCACCGTCTGGCTGGAGTCTCCTGGGACCAGCTCGACGGTGCGAGTGTGTGTCGTTTCCTCGAAGGTGGTGGAGCCGCCACCATCCGAGTTGGGATTCTTGAGTATGGTGGGGTCATCATTGTTGACCCCGCTCGCCTACTTGGCGCGCTCCTCTACGTGGTTGGCTTCTACCTCTATGACGGTGTCGGCGAGCTCGGTGCCTTTGGCCTCGCAATCTGCGAACATGTCGGGGTCGCCGTGGACAGTGTTGATGTCGCACGGCCCGGGGAGCTTCATCGCGTTGTACGCGTAGTGGGGCGCTGCCAGGACGCAGTGGTAGGGGCTGGTGAACAGCACATGCTCGAAGACGATCCGCTCGGTGCAGAAGTTTGCTGGTGTGCCGAAGGTGACTGGCAGCGTCACCTTGCCGATCGGGTACGACTTCCGACCGGGGACGATGTCGTGGAAGGTGGTGTAGGTTGTCTCAATCATCGACTGCGGGAGCCACAGCCGCCTGAACGTGTCCAAGTACAGAATGTTAATGGAGCGGCCGTCGTCCATCAGCGTCTTGGGGAGCCAGTAGTCTCCCACCTTGGGCTTGACCACTAGGGAGACTCGACCCAGATATTCGATCCGTGGTGAGTAGTCCTCGTGGCACCAGGTGATTTGTTGCTTGCACCAGTTGAGGAACTGGGGGGTGTCGACCTGGGACACTGCATTGACGGCAACAACGCGGGCAATGACCTTCTTCTCGCGCTTCGTGTTTGCGGTGACCCAGGATACCACTGCATGATGTAGTATACTATATAGTCATTGACATAACACCAATGAAACACTGGTCACTAGTATTACATCCCTCAGAATGGCACAACAGAAACACAGCGGGTCCAATACATGGCTAAAGGTTACAACTCACTCTTTACACAAGATCCAGACAACACTCTAGGTTAAAGAGAGAGAAGGAAACTTCTTACAAAGAAGAATCAGAAATCAACAACTCAAAAACTACCATACTAATAAGACTAGTATCTTAACTAATGGTCTGGCATTGTTGATATCGCAATACACTAAAGAAATAGGTTCTATGGTTAGAGATTATATTCCTATATAATCGGTAACTTCTTATTCACTTGAATTGATGTATATGTTGACTTTCGTGACTTCATTGAAGAACTTTAGCTTCTGGTGATGATTCCTGGAGCATATCTTGATGTAGACGTCGTCTGTATTGGCTTAAGAATCTAGCAAGGGTTAAGAGAATACTTTGAGTACGAGCGTACTCAGCAAGTTCACTAGAAAATGAGTCTTTGATGCACTATAACTACAGCCACAGACCGTAGGTCATAGGCAATGCAAGTTTTCGCAAACATTTCTTCAAAGGTTACTTTTATTCTGAAAAGCTATGTACGTCAGCCTTCATGGGTTTACCAGAACTTTCATGGAGTTCCCTTCCCGCCGCGTTCACAGCTCCTTCCCGGAACAGGCAGTAACAAGTTACAATTCTTACACTCTACAGAGGTGCGTTACTTTTACCATGAGAGATCAACCCCTTGGTGCACAACCGGGCAGCTTACCCGTCCACAATTCCATGTTGTGGGGCCTAGTCATTGGTCCAAGCAAATCACTGCCCTCTCCGCGACCTCATATGTCTGCACGATCCTTCAGGCTGGCTCATCTTTGTTAAGCCCCCTTTCGGGCAGGCTAAAACCCTGATGAGTTCCCGAAGACTCTATGACCTGGTGTTGCCCAGGAAAGTGCCATAGTAAATGGTCCATCCACTAAACACCATCCATAGATAATCTATACACCAAAAGTGTGGGGCGTAAGGGTGCCCACCCATATGTTGGATTCGCACAAGGAATCACAACGTCACGTTAAGGTCGTCTTGCCTCCATACAAGAGGAAAAGGATACAGCTGAATTCTCCGTCCCATTCCAAATCTCATGGTTAACACGTAATATACGGCGCAAGATTCACTGGCGACATTGGTTGTTAAGTCCTAGATATTATGTTCCTTTACCACCGGAACTTTCATAGTAGGTTATTACCTTATGGTAACTAACCTATAATCATATTATTATGAAAATAGTATTTTCTGACCCTTTTCAAATGCAGGCGATGACAACACTGGATTTGCAAAATACTTTACAGAAAATAATCGAAGGACATGAGAAGTGTGAACTTGCCTTCTGTGATTGCAAGACTATGCACTCACTGTCTTCAAGACAATATAAGATCCAAAATCTGAAATCAGCATCATTGGTCCGGTAAGGACTAATGTTTAAAGAAGCAATATGCTCTTATGCATAAGTAATTTGATGCATTTTATAAACTTGAATCCCGGGAATAACGTTGTTCTAGGTTTTGGAAACTGGAAATGATGTCTTTCAAATGTGTTGTGCTTTTAGATAAGTTTTACACTTGTGATTCTTATTAAGGCTTGTGAGTGTGTGTGAAATAATCACATAATTACAATATCATAAAACAATAGGACACACAGAAATGTGAAATGCTACTCAAGATTGCTTATATAAGAGTTCTTGTTTGAAGTGGCAAAAAGAATAACATTTGAAGAAAAGATTTCTTTTCTAAGGTCTAAATAACCTTTGTGGTTAGTTCTGTCTGGTCAATGTTATTTGTGCTTTCTTTAATAGTTTGGGCTTGAGATGCTTTATGACTTAACTATATCAGACCAAAGTTAACTATAAAACATCTAACAATGTTTATAGTATTATATTTAGAGTCTTGTAGACTAAAGTTAACATTAAAACATAGATAGTTTGAAAGTATAATGCTTATAACATTTGTACTTTGTGTACTTGGTAATGTTTCCTTAAGGTTACTTAAGAATGGTTATATATTTATTTGTTGTAGTGGTTTCTTCATTCTATAATGGAATAGTACCACTTACCCTTTTATGGATGAGTGGTTATATTTTGCAAACAAGGAAATAATATTACTTAACTACTTATGGATTCACTATAGTGTTGTGATAGTTTTGTAAACTGATGGTTGAAGTATATGGAAAATATTGGATTAGTTACAATTATTATTGGGGTTTTATAATTATTTAAGACCTTTTTTGAAAATAATTACTCATTTGGTTGAAGGATAATTTATCAAAATTGTATTTATAATGTTTTGAACCCTTATGACTTCATAATACGAATATTTAGGACTAATACTATTTATTAGACTTGATTGATTAAATTTTAGGAACATTGGCAATTTTTATTTACCCTTATATGAAATATCAATTAAGTAAATAAGTTTAAATTTGATTTATTATAGTTTTTGAATTTTTATTTAGTTCAAAAGTGTAATATTATATTTTTATCATGTAGGTATTATTTTTGTGATCATTTTGGTATATCACATTTATTTTTGTAATTTATAAATAATAAGATATGATTTTGACTATATTTATTACTTTATAAATACTTACTAAATAATAAATATTTAATTAAGTGAAATGATAATGCATGATTATAGTTTTAAACTATAGTTCTTATTTTTCTAAGATTTTTGGTATTTTATTCATATTTTTTTAACATTACCATTTTAGATTATCAATTATCAAAGTTTTATTACTTTTAAAATCTTTAAACCATAATTATTTAAATAACTATTTCAACAACGTTTGATAAAACTTTTAATGGATAGATTTTATTTTTCTAAACATTTTCATATATTACACATATTTTTCTGAATTATAAAACAAAAGTTATTAATTAAACAAGATTTAATCATTTATTTGATTTCTGGAATATTAATAATTGAGCTTATAAAATTTTATTTATTTCTTAAACAGGAAATAACTTTTTACACCGCACCCACACCTAGCCCTGGTCACTAACCAGTGGGCTAGAGGCACCTCAGCTCTCAGATTACTAAATGTGTTTGTTATCGACCCTACTTCTACGCCCAGACGATGACATATGGGCCCTAGGCCATATCATCTACCACGTGAGACAAAGACTGGGTCAAACTGGCTGACTAGGCTGAGGGTGATGTTGGCATGACGTCATTCGAGCTTGATCCTCTCAGATCGATGATGGATCAGATGATTTGGTGTGCGCGCGGGACTGCGGTTAGGTTCATTGGAAAGAGGGTATCCCGAGGAATCTATTGGTGGTGGCGCCGCCCTATTTTGGTCACCGGAGGACAACCGACGACGAGATCATGTGGCGGTGCTTGCGGGTGATCATGGTGGCATGGATTTCGGAAGCAAAAAAAGCATCTACGCATGCGAGGAGACTCAGTGACTCACCAGGAACGCAATGGTGTGGTCGATAAGGTGAGGCGAGGTCGGAGACGACGGTGAGGTCGACGAACAGCCCCGAGAACCAAGGGTGCAATTGGGTTGATTCGCGCCTCCTCCGCTAGTGCAAGTTGGGGCAAACGAAAAAGAGGAGCACGACGGTTTCCACCGTGGTCTTATCTGGCCGAGGTGAGCACGGAATCGCCGGCACCGGCTCAACCCCGAGCTAGGGTTCTCGAAGAAGAAGAAGAACTCGAGAGAGAGAATATTTCAGAGGGGTAATGGGATGAGGACGAATATGGACGTCGCCGTGGCCCCCTTATCCTCTCCTGGAGACGGCGGCGTGGATCTTGGCGCAACAACGACGGCGGACGGCCTCGGCATCGCCACCGAGTTGCTTCCAACTAGAGGAAGACGACAACGTGATGTCTTGCAGATAACCCCCTGGCACTTCTTTCCTCTCAACCCGCGATCCTTCTCTGGTCCCACCTGTCAGTCATAGACGAGAACGAGCACGGAATGTTTTTTATTTGTTTTCCTTTTTCATTTTCTATTTTACTTTCAGATTTAAATTTTTACTTATTTGATTTGAAATCTCTTAATAGAATTGATTTGCTGAGTGATTGCAACATTAATAAAGTATATTAAGGTTCTTTTATGAGTTTGTCATATAGTGGTATTATTTCTATATTTATTTTCTATCAGAACCCCTTTTTTATTATGTAGAAATCCTTATTATTAATTTCCTTTCTATACTAAACCATGACTTTATTATGTGATATTTTCTTATTTGTTTATAGAACTTAACTCTAGTTGGCTCATAGTTTGAATAGAACTTTTTATATGTATAATGATCCTATATCATTATTTGATGCATGAAATACAAAAGAAATTAATATGGTTAATACTACTTCCATTAACTTAGAAAATGGCAATGTATATATTCTATTATGATAAACATAGAAGTATAGGGTTCTTAATTTACTTATATTATTTTGTTATTGTGAGTAAATATTTAATAACTAAGCATATTGTTTTCTGTTGTGATCTATAGTGATATCACCCTTTTAAAATAGGAAGTTAAAAATGTTCTATGGAAGAGAATTGATAAAAATATCTCTTAAACAAATATGATTAAGATAATTGGAAATGATAAAGATGTGCTTATGTGATTTTCTATAGGAAAATATTACTATAAAGTGATATGGAGATAAGATAATGGATCAATAACATGAAATGGATATTATGTTTTGTTTGAGATTTAGAGTTGGGTGTTTTCCAAGAATGTTTATTTTCCATAATTCACAATCCTGGATTTCTAATTAAGGAATTCCTTTCCTAGATATACTACTTCTTCCTATCCATCATCATGGTTAACATGATTAGCTTTACTTCACAAAAAATATTCTTATACACCTATCATTTTTCTAAACTCATGGATGAATCCAATGAGTTTGACACTAAAGCATTTCATGATCTTCACCTATCCAGACTTGGCTATATTAACTACTCTTCTGCTGATAATCTTCAATCCACAAGTAGTTCCTTCAAATTCCACTCATAATCATCCTTAATCATCCATCACTAATATTTCTTCATTAGATGTATACATCCAACTACCTTTCTCTAAAGCTTACTATCCTTTAAGATGAATAACACTACTTCCATAAATCTATGATATACTATCTTTGATTTAATCATAAGATCCTACATTTATTTTACTCTAATCACTCATACTCCAACCTCACATTATATTAATGTGACCTGCAATAACTACTTCTAGGATAACTTACTTATACTAGGTTTTCAATTATGTTCTACCCACCAATGTCACTTATACTAGATATAAGTATACAATCCAGGTGAGCAAGGCATGATCATTATAATCCTCTAATCATTTATTGCTTAAGTTTTTAGTTGGTTAGTCAAGGATTTGTCAATACAACCTTACAATTGTATTGGAATTATCTTCTTGGTATCTTTATAGACACTTAAGTGTAAGCTGTGTTATGATCAAGAGTTGATAGATTGAGAATGGGTGAATCAATAGTTGATTTCTCAACATTGAGGAACAACAGATATTGGAATATAACTCAATAGAGATGATAAGGATTGATATGGAAAGAAAAGTATATGGTGAAGGATCTAGACTTAGTTTCTTCCCTTCCCAATCTCACTAAAGATTTTAAGTTAGGTATTACCATGCTACTCATGGTATAATGGGATAAGAAATAAATTAGTCAAGAGTAATTTATTACATTCTTAACTTGGTATTCATGGGTTGTTGTGAAAAATAGTATAATATGATCCCTTAAGGATCAGATATTAGTCATTTAAGCAATGCATTATGATTTAATTGATATTATATTTGATCTACCCTTAGATCAAATTATGGTTACCCAAAAAATAAGATTTTAGCAAAGTCCTATTGAAACTTATCACAGTCAACTTGATGATCTACCTCAATTCCATCAGGTTGAGAGAAGCTTCAATCGTTTTAACAAGTTTTTTCAAAAGCGCGAAAATTTATCGGATTTTCTATGCATGAATGCAATGCACACATCTGGGTTCATCTTATTTCTAGGATCTAATGCTGGGATGTTACAGTGTTGAAGCCAGTGAAGGTGTGAAGCGAGCCGGCGTCGTTGCCGAATTTTCCGCTGTTTAGCGGGTGGTTCTCGGGGTCTTCCCTTGCGCGTCGTGCCTTCTCGATCTCCCTCAGGGAGTGGCAGTTGGCGGTCGTGTGCGTGGAGGGTTTCCCCTCCCTGATGTGGAACATACAGGGCTGGTTGAGGAGAGCCGCGGGGTCGAACCTCGGCTTCGCCTTGTATTTGCTACCGTCACGGTGTTGCCCTCCGTCGCGGCGAAAGCTTTTGGGATCGTGTGGGGTGTAGTCGGCATTGACGATGAAGTCGACTCACCTGTCACCGCGGCGCTTGCCGGTGAGGCGAGTGTTGCTGTAGCGTAGCTCGGGTCGTCTCCCGTTGTCGTGGCCGCTCGTGCGGGGATTCCCTCCCGACTCATCGTCGGTTTCTTGGTTTGGGTCCTCCTCCGCGTACCGCTTGGCGATCTCGAGGAGGTCTGGTATGTTGTCAAGTGTTTTGTACACCTGCTTGAATTTGGCAACCAGGGGCTCGTAGCGGCACGAGGTCTTGAAGCAGTGGATCGCGGTGTCCGGGTGAATTCCGGCCGCGTTATACCACAGGTCTTGCCACCATTGGACCCAGCTGCGAGTCGACTCGCGGGTCCCTAGACGCATTGCTCCAGGTCCTCGATGTTGGTGGCGTGGGTGTATGAGCCCTGGAAGTGCCTGACGAAGGCGTCGTGCATTTCCTCCTAGGAGTCGATGCTGTCCGCGGGGAGGGTGTTGATCCATTGCCGGCACGCTCCCTCCATCATCAGGGGGAGGTAGCGAGTGGCGAGCAGGTCTATGTGGCCGGCGATTCCCATTCCCATGAGGTACGTGTCCAGCCACACAGACGGGTCGTACGAGGGGTCGTACTTCTCGATCTCCTTCAGTGCCTTGAAGTTCGCCGGGTATCTTTCGCCTCGGATCATTGGTCCGAAGCACTGGGGTCCGACTCGGCTCAGCGATCCCCTTGGTTTGTCGTCGCGGCGGTTGTTGAAGGTATGACTCAAGTCATCGGGCTAGCGTGCGCGCCAGCTCTTGTTGTTGATAATGTGGGTGCGCGCGTCGACTGGCTTCCCGTTGGCGGCGACGAAGTTGTTCGCCGGTCATGGGTCGTTGGTCGAGAGTGCCGCGTGTGCGGGTTGGTGTTGGAGCTTTAGGGGCTCGGGTGGTGGGCAGTTGAGGGTGTTTGCCACCATTGGGCGACCGCTCGAGGCTGCTCTGCTGCCTGACGAACGCGAGTACATGAGACCCTGTGAGTCGGCTCCCGCGTTTTGTTGCTGGACGGCCTTGGCGAGTAGATCCTTGGCGTACTGGATCTGCAGGGCGCCTTCCCTGGTCACGGTGATGTTGTCGACCGCGGCTCGGCTAGCGACGACGTTGTCCATCGGGGTGGTGAACAGCGGGAGGCCATTCGAGTCTCGCTCCCGCGAGGAGACCAGGAATCTTGGGTGATCCCGGGGGGTGTGCGGCCGAGTGGTGGTGGTGGGGCGCCGTTGGCCGTCACGCCTGGTGGTGCCCGGGAGCTCCCTCCTGGCGGCGCATTCTCGCAGATCGCGCGCTCGGCTATGCGGGCCGGATCTTTTTCATCGTCGAAGTTCAGGGCGCGGCCCTGAACAGTGGGGTTCAGGCGCGACCTGATGCGGATTTGGTGGTAGCACGAAAGCTCCTGCGCCGTCACCTGCTCGAGGCGAAATTTTTCACGCTCGGATTGTTCCTTGTGGACCACCTCCTCCAACCGTAGACGGAGTTCAAAAGGTATTTATCTCTCCCAAAGAAAGTACATTTTGGATTTGTTGTCTGAAACTGGAATGTCCCGGTGTTGTCCAGCTCCTACTCCAATTGAGCTCGCTGCGGAAGTTCGCTGGTGTGCCAAAGGTGACTGGCAGGGTCACCTTGCCGATCGGGTACGCCTTCCAACCGGGAACGATGCCGTGGAAGGTGGTGTAGGTCGTCTCGATCATCGACTGCGGGAGCCGCAGTCGCCTGAACGTGTCTAGGTACAGAATGTTGAAGGAGCTGCCGCCGTCCATCAGCATCTTGGGGAGCCAGTAGTCTCCCACCTTAGGCTTGACCACTAGGGCGACTCGTCCCGGATATTCGATCCGTGGCGAGTGGTCCTCGCGGCTCCAGGTGATTTGTTGCTTGGACCAGTTGAGGAACTGGGGGATGTCGACCTGGGACACTGCATCGACGACGACAGCGAGGGCGTTGACCTTCTTCTCACGCTTCGTGTTGAAGCCGATGAAGGTGTGAAGCGAGCCGGCCTCGTTGCCGAATTTTCCACCGTTTGGCGGGTGGTTGTCGGGGTCTTCCCTTGCGTTTCATGCCTTCTCGATCTCCCTCAGGGAGTGGGAGTCGTCGGTCATGTGCGTGGCGGGTTTCCCCTCCCTGCTGTGGAACACACAGGGCTGGTTGAGGAGAGCCGCGGGGCCGAACCTCGTCTTCGACTTATAGTTGCTGCCGTCGCGGCGAAAGCTTCTGGGCTCACGTGGGGCGTAGCTGGCATTGGCGACGAAGTTGACTCGCCCATCACCGCGGCGCTTGCCGGTGAGGCGAGTGTTGCTGTAGCGTAGCTCGGGTCGTCTCCCATTGTCGTGGCCGCTCGTGCGACGATTCACTCCCGACTCATCGTCGGTTTCTTGGTTTGGGTCCTCCTCCGCGTATCACCTGGCGATCTCGAGGAGGTCCGGTATGTTGTCGAGTGTTTTGTACACCCGCTTGAGTTTGGCAACCAGGGGCTCGTAGCGGCACGAGGTCTTAAAGCAGTGGATCGCGGTGTCCGGGTGGATTCCGGCCGCGTTATACCACAGGTCTTGCCACCGTTGGACCCAGATGCCGGTCGACTCGCGGGGTCCCTGGACGCATCGCTCCAGGTCCTCGATGGTGGTGGCGCGTGTGTAGGAGCCCTCGAAGTGCCTGACGAAGGCGTCGTGCATTTCCTCCCAGGAGTCGATGCTATCCACGGGGAGGGTGTTGATCCATTGCCGGCATGCTCCCTCCATCATTAGGGGGAGGTATCGAGCGGCGAGCAGGTCGGTGTGGCTGGCGATTCCCATCGCCATGAGGTACGTGTCCAGCCACACGGATGGGTCATACGAGGAGTCGTACTTCTCGATCTCCTTCGGCGCCTTGAAGTTCGCCGGGTATCTTTCGCCTCGGATCATTGGTACAAAGCACTGGGGTCCGACTCGGCTCAGCGATCCCCTTGGTTTGCTGTCACGGCGGTTGGTGAGGGTATGCCTCAAGTCGTCAGGCTGGCGTGCGCGCCAGCTCTGGTTGTTGATGATTTTGGTGCACGCGTTGACTGGATGCCCGTTGGCGGCGACGAAGTTGTTCGTCGGTCGCGGGTCATTGGTCGAGAGTGCCGGGTGTGCGGGTTGGTGTTGGAGCTGCAGGGGCTCGGGTGGTGGGCAGTTTAGGGTGTTTGCCACCATTGGGCGACTGCTCGAGGCCGCCCGGCTGCCTGACGAACGCGAGTACATGCAACCCTGTGAGTCGGCTCCTGCGTTTTGTTGCTCGACGGACTTGGTGAGTAGAGCTTTGGCGTACTGGATCTGCAGGGCGCCTTCCCCGGTCACGGTGATGTTGTCGACCGTGGCTCGGCTCGTGACGACGTTGCCCAGCGGGGTGGTGAACAGCGGGAGGCCATTCGAGTCTCGCTCCCACGAGGAGACCAGGATTATTGGCTGATCCGGGAGGGGCGGTGCGGCCGGGTGGTGGTGAGGTGCCGTTGTCCTTCGTGCCTGGTGGTGGTCGGGAGCTCCCTCCTGGCGGCACGTTCTCGCAGATCGCGCGCTCGGCTATGCGGGCCGGTTCGTTTTCATCATCGAAGTTTAGGGCGCGTCCCTGAATGGTGGGGTTCAGGCGCGACCTGATGCGGATTTGGTGGTAGCGCGAAAGGTCCTGCGTTGTCACCTGCTCGAGGCGAAATTTTTCGCGCTCGGCTTGTTTCTTGCGGACCGCCTCCTCCAACTGTAGGCGGAGTTCCTCGACCTCTGTTGCCGTCGTGGTTGGCGGGATCGGCGTGGAGAAGGGGTCTGGCGGGGCGTCCGTGTAATTCGCCATGTAGGCCGCGATGTTGCGACCGGGTCCAACGTGGAGTTCGCCGAAGTTCTCCGACCCGGAGTCAAAGTCGAAGATCCCAAGAATGGAGGGATCCTCTAAGTCTCCCACGTTGGAGACCTGGGTGATGGAGCCCGCGGGCGATGCGGTGACGATGGATCCGGCGGCCGATGACAGGATCGCCGAGTCGGTGTCGTCCGCGACCATGGTGGTTTCGGCCACATTGTTGTTGGCCGAGTCGTACTCTGAGGCGAGGCGGTGGATGGTGTGGACCTGACTCTCAGAGAGTCGGTCGCGTGGTGGCGACTCGCGGATGCAAGCCGAGTCCTTCCAGAAGATGATGTCGGTGAAGCCGACGAAGAGGCTGATCATGCCGGCCGGCATGATCACGCTATGCGTGATGGGGCGTGCCGCCGGGATGTAGCTGCTCGGCAAGATCTGGAGGTTCTCGCCGATCGCAATCATGCGTCCGGTGGCGATCGTCTCGTTGATGGACAGATTGGATCTCGCCGCAGAACACCGGCCTGACCGGCCAGGCCCCACGGTGGGCACCACTGTCGTGGGAATGGCCACGACAGATGCTGCAATCGGCAGCGAATGGTAGAACAAAGGGAACGGGCGGCCAGCCATCTGCGGTGCGAGATGAGGGCGGAGACACAAGGATTTACCCAGGTTCGGACCCCCCCCCCGGAGGGTAAAGACGTACTTCTGTTAGATTATATTATGGAGAGAGTACAAGGGCGAGCTCGACGAGTAGGCGGCGAGTCGCTAGGGTGTATGATGGAACGTGTCCTCTATGCGTACACTTGGGAGGTTTATATAGGCTCACCTCGCTAGGGTTTACAGATCTACAACCGAATTAGTTAAGGATTCAGAGGGTTCTTGACCTAATCCGACTGGGCCTAGCTACGCTTCTGGGCCTCCAGATTCCAGTCGCTTAGGTCCTTGCCAAGTCTCGATCCAGTCGCCGTCATGCTGGCCCACTCGCTGGCAGCTTGGGCTAGTAGGAAACGTCCTGCTGGGTATACCCCGGTCGATATATCCCCATCACAAACCAATAGAAATTCAAAAACAATCTGCTATTCTCAAAGTTTGTTTTGTAAAAGTGAAATATTTAATCTCAATTTGGTCATGTTTGCTAGAAAAAATTCGTTGTTCTCTTTTGCCTTTTTTAAGGTAAAAAAATGTGAACCTTGCAAAATCCTCATAGGCATCAGATGGAGAACATGAGACCCTATAATAACTCGAGATCAAAAAATATGTGGTATTTGTTATATCACTATACTATATAGCATAAAAATTCTCTAATTTCTGGATATTGTACTTGTTATTACATTAAAACGGAAAATCTTAATGCTTTATGTACCTGAACATGCTAAATAGAAAAAGCTGAAACACCAAAGCTCATTATATATGCATCTTCTGCGGAGGACTCGCATACCCCCTGGTCGCTCTCGCCCAGGGCGACTCGGGGGCGACCTCCAAACCCTAGACCCTAGCCTCCAGGCCCTCTCCTCCCCCGCCGCCGCCGGAGGAAGCCGTCGGGCGAAGCTAGTGCGGCCGATGGCGGCGGCGCGGGGCCTCTCGTCGCGTCCCTCTTGAGCTCCTGGGCGGAGGTCCTCGGGAGGGTTCGGTGACGTGCGCATGGGATGCCTCCTGTGCGGTGGTCGGGGTCTGGCGCATGGCGGCGCGACATGGCGAGCGGTGGTGGGGTGGAGTTTGCCAGCACTGGATGGGGCCCCCTCGCCATCATGGCTATGGAAGGCGATGGGATCTCGGATCTGGAGGCGGCGACCTCTGCCGGAGTGGCGCGGGTGGCGATCTGGTGGAGGAGGTGCCGGCGATGGAATTCCGTTGGAAGACCTAGATCGGCTCTCTTTCCCTAATTGCCTGCTCGATCCGTTCTTCGGAAACCGGTCGGCGGTATGGGAATCGCTGTGTCGGATCTAATAAAGGTGGTGGTCCTTTGGTTTCTTCTGCACAAAGACGAAGATTTTCTTGATGTCTGCCCTCGTTGATCTGGTCTGGAGAGGCGGGTTCAGGAAGGCTCCACCGGCGAACTCCCATGGGCGTATCATGCATGGAGATTGCTGGATCGGAAGGTATTCGGTCGTGTGCACCTTATTTTTCTGGGCGTTTGGTTCCAGCGGGAGAGTTGAGAAGCTCTGTTGTTTGTTCCCACCAAGCACCATTCTTAGAGCCATGGTGAAGTCAGATGCGGAGAATGTCAGGATAGCGGAAATATGAGGGTAGCGATGGTCATTTTTGTTCTTGTGGCGACGGAGATCTGGCTACGTGATCGAGAACTCATTGCAGCGACTGTTGATGCGGGAAGACAACACAGGGGGAGTTCCCAGTCTTTATCTTGCTGGGTGAAAATCCAAGTTCTGGCCGTAACTGGTTGTGTCTGGCAATGACCTTGTTGAAGGCATTGTTTTGTGAGCAAGAACTTTCTCAAGGGTGAAAACCTATGATCTTTGATCGGGCAACGACGGTGCTTGGGCATTGTTTCCTTCTTGAAGGAGTTGTTATTGGAGTGGAGGACTTCTGGTGTTGTTATGATGGTGTCACTGTCGTTACTTTGTGGACTAGTTCTCTGTAGTGGGACTTTTCTTTTTTTTAATTCTTTTTTTCTTTTTTTCTGGGTCGTGTGCATCCGTAGAGCCGCTAGGGCATGCGTTGTTGTAGAGGGTAGGTGTAATTGGTATCCTGTGATATTAATATAAACTATTTTCAAAAAAAAATATAGCAAAAGAACAACATAATAAAAATAGTCATACTTAATAAATAGGTCTCAATCCATCATGCTTATACAAGACTAATTACATGCATGATCCATCAATGGGTCATCGTGCGCTGTGAACTCGATTTTAGTAAACTACAATGACCATCGGTGGTTCATGTTAGAAAATGTAACTTCTATATATAAATAGGATTTTAATGAATCCATTATTGACATTTGAAAGCAATATGTAAAATATCCAAGCCAATTCAATTTTGTACTTGAATGTTTCCTCTATTTCCTAACTTCTATTATTGTTATCTCAACTCTTATATTTTAGGATTTTGTAACACATTTTAGGGATTTCACTTACTATTTTCCGTTACTCCATGAGAAAAATACACACCTTTTCTCTATCACACAATGAAGAAAAATTGATCTCTCTAGCGATCAATGAGAAATATTTGGGATTACACATTTCTATCCAAGCAAAACATATACCAAAAAGATGTCATCTGAAACTCTACATACCTGGTTAAGAAGCAATCTGACTGACAAGGAGGCAACCTTTGAATTCCTAGTGCTCCACTCACCCCTAAATCGTGGTACGCTAGATCCTCAATCTTTGTTGTAGAATACCAACAACATTAGACCAGAATAATACTTATGAATCAGCAAATCTGTTGGACCTACACTAGTGGAGAACGGGGCACTAGTCCCGGTCCTAGAGGGCCTCTAGTACCGGATGGCCAGCCGGGACTACGGAAACGGGACTAGAGGTCCCAGCCTCTAGTCCCGGTCCAGTTACGGGCCGGGACTAAAGGATGTGCACGTGGCAGCGTAGAAGTGCGCGGGGGGGGGGGGTCTTTATTCCCGGTCCGTATTACGGGCCGGGACCAGTTTCTTTCTGTCGTGGCAGCATTTTACCAATTCGGCTGCCGCGGCAGCCGATGGGGGTTTCCGCCGCGGCAGAGTTTTGGGGCCATTTTCTGCCGCGGCAGCCGATGGGGGTTTCCGCCGCGGCAGAGTTTTGGGGCCCACTTATGCCGCGACAGCCGATGGGGGTTTCCGCCGCGGCAGAGTTTTGGGGCAGTTTTCTGCCGCGGCAGCCGATGCGGGGTTCTGCCGCGGCACGAGGATAGGTAGAGAAGGGTTGCGTTTGGCGTAAAGTGACATGGAACAAAGAGATCACAACCCATCTAATATAGACATAATTCTACATTACATATAATTCTACATTACATAAATATATACATAAATGGAGATCACAACCCGTCTATTCGGTTACAAGTTCATTAAATCACGGGTAGCCGGAGGTATGGTATTTTCCTTCTGGGTTTATGACATGGTCAAAAAGAAATCCCGCCAATTCCTCTTGAATTGCTACCAGACGCTTCCTTGGATCGACATTCTCCCGCAATCTTTCCAACTATATATAAAAAAAGGAGGTCAATATGAATATCAATAGTCATAACAAATATTATGAATGACACTCAACAAAAATTGTGAATATATTGCTCACGTACTTCTAAAAATGTCTCTCCGTCCCTCTCACTGACCTCGGAGCGAATGTACTCACACACGAAGTATCCACATAGGTTAGTACCTGGTGGTTGCCTCTCGCACTTTACGACAAAAGGTTTCAATCAAATAATAATCAAGCATGACATAATGGTATTAAAACTAGAATTGAAGAGATGCGCGGATCTAGCTCGTACTACTTACATCGATCCGATGAAAACTAAGATCGTCTTTAAATTCACCAACCGTAGCATTGGTGAAAGCTTTCCAAACCCTGCCCGACAAAAAAAATGTGTTATTTGTTACTTGATATCTCAGGATATATATAAACCAAAGAGACCGATATAGTGCGATAATGACTGAAAATACCTCTGGAGCGCATCTTTAATGAATGCGTACTCTGATTCGTCTCTCATTAGTGAGTCCTTGATTTCAACTCTTTCAGCGTCAACTTTAATGGTTAGCAGAATCCAGTGATAGCTGCGCACGTTTATATACGTCAGTAACTCATCAATTACACTTAGCAGAATCAAGTGATCTGTACAAGGAAGTAACACTCTTACATGTAGTTGTAGGGAAACAATATTCTTCGTTTATAATGTTCCCTCAATAAGACCCTTAGCAAGTTACGCTCCGTGTCCTTGGGATATTCCTTTAGCAATGCTTGATTAAACCAGTGTGGGTCGATGAACCTAGTGTCAAAGATTTTCTTCTGGTCACATTCATCGCTCTTCATTCTGCATAATAGCATATAGTGAAGATAATTACATGCAATAAAAGAGCTGGGTTAGAGACTTTATCATAGAAATAAATGAACCACTTATAGACAATAGGTAGCGAGGAGACTCAAGTCAAGGGCATCTTGTTTGAATAACATATAGAATTCCTCAAAATAAATTTGCAACTGGTCTTCACCATTAAAATACTCACTTGTAATTTTCACAAGCAGCGCTGAAATTGATCTTCTTCATCGCATGTAGAGACTTTCTCGTACCACTCATGCAGTCTTCGCATTTGAGTTGGTAGAAATTTGACCTCATCATGTCTGACCAGAGTATTCCCGTATTCAAATCTCCATGCAAATTACTCTTGTATGGGGATATGCCCGCCTAGCGCTTGATCAACTGTAATATTAGCACCTTTGGCAAATTCCATTGCTATAATATTCTGATGATCGGTATTGGATAACACCTTGAGCGGGGCGATCGATTTGTTTGCCTGCATTCCGAGTTGCACAACCTCTCTTTTCCCGCTGCTTGCAGTAGTATTTCTTGGAGTATTACCGCTGCTTGCAGTAGTATTTCCTGAATTCTTCATACCAATTCTCAGCAGACAGCGTTTGTAGTCATCAGCCTTATTTATCTCATATTGCGATGTTGCTCAAGAAACCCCTTAGCCCACTTTTTGGCTTTCGGATCAAATATTTGTGTTTTGGCTCGGGAGCTTTGGGAGCAAAGAAGTCTTTAACTTGGGCATCACTGATCGCGTTGGTTTGCTCATCAGTCATCTCGTAAGGTAACTTGGAAGGAGGCGGTGGGATTTTCTTCACCTTTTTACCCTTGGCTTTCTTCTGACTAGTATTTATACTAGTTGACTGAGAGACCGCATTCTTTGTCTGACACGGCGGCGGCGGAGTGGGATGACGCGGAGGGGGAGGAGTGGGCTGATGCGGCGGTGGACTCGCGCTATGGTGGTCGTCCCACTCCTCATGTGGACTTGCTGCAGGCGGCAGACTCGGCTGACGCGGAGGAGACGGTGTTGGCTTGGGTGAGCCTGGAAACACGATGTATTTCTTGTGCCATAGAATGATAGAGCCCCTGACTTCTCCTAGCGTGCTGTCATCTTCAGGTCAAGGGATGTCAAGTTGTAGTGATTCATATTGAGGTACAATCTCATCCAACCCGACACGAGCATAACCATCTAGAATCTCTTTGCAATGCCAGCGTGCTTCAGGTTCACAAGATAAAGCATAGCCGAGAGCCGCCTTGAAGGATAAGTTCATCACTCCCACATACAGCTCGCATCTTGTCTTCTCAGTGATATTGTCCACGTGATAGCGATCTATCGGATCAGCCGCCGTGGAAGCGATACTGCTTCTCCGCTGAGATGGGACACCGGCACTTTCTTCTAGCCGGTGATGAGTTGGCCCTTGCTGGGGCATTTCGTCCAGCTGCTTCTGTTGCTCTTTTAGCATGGCACATATTTCCTCGTTCTTTCTTTCCACGCTACGCAACCGGGATGCCTCCTCAATCTCCTTCCGCTTATTTGCCCTCGCTTGGCTTCTATAGGATTCAGTGTCCTAAGGAAACCCAGTCTTCCATGGCACAAAAGGTCCAAAGCCTCGTGTTCGTCCTAGTTTTTCAGGATTCCCGAGGGCCTTTGTCAGCTCGTCGTTCTCTCTGTCAGGTTTGAAGTCACCCTTTTTAACCTCCTCAATTGTTTTAACAATTTCTCCATGGGGTGTAGCAACATTGGACTTTTTATCGAATATTAATTCCCGTGTTTCCATGTCATACTTTGCCCCATGGGCAAGTAACCAATTCCTTACATTGATGGGCCAGTCCTCTGTAGATGGAGTGAGCCCTTGGGCACGCAAGTCTTTCTCGGCTTCCTCCCACTTAGGAACGGAAGTCCTATAGCCACCTGTCCCCATCGTATGGTGATATTTCTTTTTTGAAGCATTTTCTTTATTCTTTGCGAACCTTTTTTTGCTATTGCTGATTTCTTTTAGTCTAGAAATCTTTCCTAGTGAGGCTGCTGCTTCTCTAGTGAGTCCTCGAATGATGGAACTTTTCCTTCCTCAAGATATTCATTGTACAATCTTTTCTTATAGTTATTGAACTGTTGTGCCATCTTCTTAAGAGCGAAACGCTTAACTTTGGACCTCATATCATCTGTGGCCTCCTTAGTCTCTAAGACCGGTAGGGTGAAATGGCAAATGAGCTTATCCCATAGTATGTCTTTGTATCTGTCCTCGACATAACTCATAGAATATTCATCGGCATTTGCTGGCTTATTCTAGTTGATAATGTTGATCGGGACGTTGTCCCTAACAACAAATTCACATTGATGAATAAATGTGTTTGCGTTCTTTATGGGAAACAACGGGACGCCCACTAGAGAGACCTCAACAATTGTGAGATGCGCATCATCGGGCATCCCTTTGGCCGGTCCTCGTTTACTATTTTTAACTGGCGCGGTCGATGTGGATGTCTAAAATAAGAAAAAACATTCGTTAATATACATATATACACAAATCAATTAATGCATCTATCTACTAGTGATCAAAAGGCTTAATAATATACCTCGCCAGACTTTGTCAAGGCTGGTCCATCATTTTCCAAGCCATCATCCAAATTAAAACTAGTATGCGCTTTGACTTGAAGTTGTATCTCTATTCCCCCACCGTCATTTAGAAACTGTGAGCCATCTTCTGCTCCACAGTCTTCATCCCCACCCTGATTAACGAGCGCTCCATCCTGATAGGGGAGCGGTCCTCCACCACCCAGTATCATATCGAATAAAGGCTATATGAGTAATAAAATTATATAACATATTGAATGACAACAAAAGTATTAATATAATATAACATCTCAGAAAACAACAAAGAAGTCATAATACATCTCGAATAACAACAAAGTAGTAATATCATATAAAAACAACATCTTGTCTTATAACATCGCTCAAACTCAACGTCGACTACCGGCTCCTGAGCCGCGAGATGTGACCAACCAAATAGTCGAAACCATCACCGGACTATAACTAGGGTGAGATCCCCGAATAAACTGCCAGGTATGAGGGGCCACCCTAGCGTCCAACATCACCATATAGCGACGAACGTGCTCGTCCTCCTCCCTGACGCGACGTCGTACCACCTCCTCGGGGGCCGACTCCCTCTGCACCCTGCCTGGGCCATGTGACCTCCACCAAAAAAGATCCGGGTCGACGGCGACACCCGGATTCCTCACCAAGCTACGCGTCCCTGACAGTAGCACCTCCCAGTGCCAGCCTGGCGGAGCCCAGCCTCGTACAACACCGCTAGAGCGTAGTACTCCCTCGCTCTAGCCGAGTTGGCTACGAGGATGCCCGGACATATCCTAAAGTAGGTATGGATTTGATCAAAATAATGCGGTAAATAATTATATTCTAATAATAGTAATAATTTCCTAAATATTAGCAGTAATATCCTAAATACTAACAAATATTATATACAAATCTCTAAATATCCTAAACACTAACTAATAGTATATACAAATCCATAAATATCGCTAAACTAAATAATAATATGTCTAAAGAAAATTATATATCAAACTAAAATATCCTTAAATATTATATATACTAAAAACTAAAATATTCCTAAATCCCTAAATAATATACTAACAAATTTATATCTAACTAAGATACATCTAAACTATATACTTAAAACTAAGCAATGATATATCTAAATTATATACTAAAATAAATTATGTATACTTAAAACTAAACAACGATATATATATATATCTAAATTATATACTAAACTAAATTAAATATACTTAAAACTAAACAAATATTTCTACATTATACCCTAAACTAAATTATATATACTTAAAACTATAAATATATATTTAAAACTAAATTATATATACTTAAAACTATACTTAAAACTATATACCCTAAACTAAATTATATATACTTAAAACTATAAAACAATTGAAAAACAGAAAAAAAAACACTTACCGATGAGGGGCGGTGGCGGCGACCACGGGCGCGGCACGAGCAGCGGCGGCGGTGGCTCGTGGGAACGTTGAGGAATGGCGGCGGCGGCGCGCGGGAACGTGTTGATGGCGGCGCGGGAACGGTGAGTGGCGGCGGCGCAGCGACCGGTGAAAAGTTCCACGGGGCACGGGCGCGGGCGGCGGTGAGATCTAAGACAGGGCACGGGCGCGGGCGCGGCGACGAGATCGACGGGGCACGGGCGCGGGCGGCAGCCTGGCGGCGTCGTCGATTTGGAGAAGGAGGCGTCCTGGGCAATTGCTCGGGCCGGGAGGAGGGAGGTGGGTATTTATACCCACCACCTCTAGTCCCGGTTCCAGCCTCCAGCCGGGACTAGAGGGGGGCCTCTAGTCTCGGCCCAGCCTCCAACCGGGACTAGAGGTCTTTTCGCGGCGCCGTTTTGCCTCAGCCAACTCGAGGAAAGAATGTACGCCTTTAATGAACGCGTCAGACATTCGGGGAGCGTCATACATCCATTCTCGGCTCATCTGCAGTATAATTAAAATGTTCTATCATATAAAAAGTTTGGATCATTTTTACTACAATTACTTTTACATGCACTAATTTTTGAACTAAGATTTTCTATCATATTAAAATTTTACATGCACTAATTTTTGAATTGGAGAAAACTGTTAACATAAAAATGTTGACTATTTAATTATTGCTCTAGTAGTGAAAACCTTATACAATTTCAAGATCCGAAACTCTTCAAATGCACATCTACTTTCAGTAGCTTTTTTTATAATCAAACTATACTTAAAACTACACATCTAAAATTCCCTCTACACTTCTAAGCATGAAATTCCTCATTCTAGTTCTAGAGCATTGAGCTAAACTATAACAATAAGAGGTGAATGATTGAAGTTGCTAACCATTTAAGAAGATTCGATTGATAGATGATGCCACCAAATCTTGGATTGAAAGATGCTACCAAATTGGACAAAAATGAGGATGAACTTGAGTTGTTACTTGGAGGAAATGGCCATGCTTTTGGGCTGGGTTGAACAGGCATATATAGTGGTAATAAGTTGTCCCGGGTGGTAAAATGAACCTAGACTAGAGGTTGACCTCTAGTCCTGGCTTGTAACAAAAACCCAGACTAAATATAGCCATGGGTCCCACAGGAGCTCTAGTCCCGGCCTGTGTTACCAGTCGGGACTAGAGGTTGCCCATGGACCGGGACTAGTGATATGGGTTATGCAGCCGTTGCAGAATTCACAGACCGGGACTAGTGCTAACACTAGTCCCGGTTTCAGAGGAGGCCAGGACTAGAGGCTGAAGCTAAAAAAAACGAAAGGTCGTTTTTCTACTAGTGCTAACAGAAATACATGACCATTAATCTCACTCCAAAGTGAAATCATACGTAAAGAAAGCATATTCTTGTGACAAAATTGATTCCTATATAAAATTTGGTAATGTTCACAACATCCAGCGAACATAGATTTTATCAGAACGCAAATACTCTAGACTGTAGACTGTACAATTCGTCTAACATTTAAAAATGTGTCCAGATACGTACATGTTGTAAGTAGTACTGAAATGTAATTAGAAAACAACTAAGGGGCACAATGCAAATGGCAAAGTGTATATCTAAAAGGGGAACGACATGGAGCTGTGAAGAAGCTTCAGTTCCTTTATCTATTGTATTGTTTATGCCAAGAAATAAAATTAAGATTTGAGAGTGATTTCTAGAGTATTTCTCTCGTTTTGATTATTGAATTCATCATGGTATCAGAGCACTCTGATCCTAAATGAATTTCTATATCTGGATCTAGGTTGTTGTTGTGCTGCGCTGTCGTCTCCGTGCGCAGATCTGGAGCCGCTGCTGTATTCCACCGCCATCGCTGGGTCACTCTGTTCAGAGCAGAAGAAAGGGGAGGAAGACTCATAATCCAAGGTACTCAATACTCATCTGCTTCTAGCTAGAGGTCGATGTGGTGGATATAGCTAGCTTGGAGAGTTTGTTGGGTCGTGGCCTGCAGTTTGTTGGAGAAAGCGGTCTGTAATTTCTGGATCATTTGTGATCTGTTTGGCGGATATTTGTTCGGTCTTTGTTCTGTGCAATTCGCTAGAAGATAGTGAGTTGTGTTGTCCTGATACTCCTTTCTTTGCTGGAATTAGTTCTCAAATCAAGAGTTTACTTGGTATAGTAACTCCAAGTCATGGGAGACAATGATAAAGGGAAAACTGGAGATACCGGTGTGGAAAACCTTTGTGAGAGCATGCAGAAAATGCTTGTGGCATTGATGGAACAGGCGCAAAGCAAAAGTGGAACTTTTTATGATGTTTAGAAAATCATCCTAGAACCTAATCCGGTTAAGTTAACAGGTCCATGTGACTACTTTAGCTGGGCTCGAAATGCATCCCTGATTCTAGAATCACATGGTCTACATAAGTTCCTAAAGGAGGATGAGAAGAAACCAGGTGAGATGACACAAGAACAATGGGAGCAGCATCAGAAAAGGGTTATGGTATGGCTTTTGAGCTCGATGGAGAAGAGTGTTCAAGAGCAAGTTGAAGGTTTTCAGACTGCAGCGGAGGTATGGTCCAGTATCGAAAAAGAGTTTTCAGGGAAGTCTAACAAAATGCAAGTGTGCCGAATTCTTCGTGAGATGACACACATTAAACAAGATCAGAAGTCAGTCACACAGTATGCTGGAGAAGTCAAGAAGCTATAGACCTAGAATTTTTCAGGCCCTTTAAACCTCATGATCCTAGGGATTTGAGCCTGTAGCGTGAATGGTTTGAACCAATATTAGTACATATATTTCTTGAGGGCCTAAATCCTGATTTCAATCTTCTTTCACAGATGATTCAAGCTGCTCCTGAGTGGTCAACCCTAGACCAGACTATCACTAGTATCCAGGAAGAAGAAAGTCGCTTGGCAAACCAGGGTACCATACCACAAGTGCAAACTGATAATCGAGCTGCACTCTCAAATATTGAAGCATTTTCTGCTCCAAGAGGTGATAAGGCAAATGCAACAAAATTTGAATATAAGAAAAAGAAATATGTGGTGTCTGATCAATGCAAGAAACCAAGTCATTTAAAGAAAAATTGTTTTGATCTGGTTGGTTATCCACCTTGCTGGCAACCTAGGCAAGTGAACAGGGCTACTGGTGGTAATAATTATGAGAGGAAACAAGATAAGGCCCAATTTGTTTTGACTTCTGGAGAACTACCAGCTGCAACAATGCAAGCACTTGAGAAATTCAAAGCCAAATTGGTGAAGCTACTCCCAGTCCTCATGGTACTGAATGTGAGGACCATTCATTTATTCCTTGGATCATAGATTCAGGAGCAACAAATCATATGACAGGCTCATCAAAATATTTTTTATCTTACACACCACGTTCAGGAGAGATAGAGTTCTTATAGCAGATGGATCTTCAGCACCAATAATATGATGTGGGAATATCAGTTGTACTTCGTCTATGACTCTGAGCCCTGTTTTACATGTTTCTGACTTTCTAGTTAACTTATTGTCTATCAGCTCCAATACAAAGATGCTAAACTGCAGAGCTTGGTTTGAACCAAAATTTTGTGTATTTCAGGACCTAAAGTCAGGAAGCATACTTGGGAGTGGAACTGAACAAGATGGCTTATATTACCTTGAAAAGTCTCCAACTCCAATAGCACTCAACTCAAGGAGTGACTCGTCTATAGATGAGTTACTTCTACTCCACTATAGACTTGGACACCCTTCTTTTTAGTATTTAAGTCGTATGTTTCCCTCTTACTTTGAGTTGCGTTGCAAAGAAAGATTTGTATGTGATGTGTGTGAACTGGCCAAGCACACATGAGCTAATTATCCGAGTAGTGGTGAAAAATGTGGAATACCTTTTGAAGTGGTACATTCTGATGTTTGGGGTCCTTCAACTATAACCTCTCTATTAGGAGAGTGTTGGTATTTCACGTTTATCGATGGTTTTAGCAGGTGTACCTGGTTGTATATTCTAAAACATAAATCCGAAGTTCTGCCTGCTTTTAAATTTTCTTCATACACTGGTAAGCAATCAGTACAATGCAAGTGTGAAAATATTTAGGACAGATAATGGTACTGAATATGTTAACCATGATTTCAATGAATTTTTATCCTCCAATGGTATTGTACATCAAACCACATGTGTTAATACGGCTGAACAAAATGGTGTTGCTGAGCGAAAAAACAGGCATCTGCTGGAAGTAGCACGGTCTATTATGTTCAAGATGAATGTACCAAAATTTCTATGGGGTGAGGCCATTAAAACAGTAGCTTATTTAATTAATCGTATGCCATCAAGGTTTCTCAATTACAAAACACCAATCAAGTGCTTGAGTGGTGTCAATTTCTTCATAGTACCTCCAAAATATTTGGGTACTTGTTTTGTCCATGACTACAGGACTATAGCAGAGAAACTTGATCCATGGTCGATTTAATGTATTTTCGTGGGTTATTCTCCAACCCAGAAGGGATATCGATGTTGGTGTCCTGCTGAGAAAAGGTTCTTCATCAGCATGGATGTGACATTTCATGAGAAAGAACCTTTCTATTCTTCTAATGCTATTTCTACTCATAGTAGTATTAATAGCCAGGGGGAGATCTCTAACAAGGATTATGTTCCTGGTGGTTCAGTTTTAATGCCTATGATAGATACAACTCAAAAACATAATGAAGCTGATGGGGAGAAGAGTACAGGTATGAATGAAGAAGACATGAGCCCGGTTACCAAAGAGGTACGTGATACTCCAATACCTCAACAAGTAATAGAACCAAGGATATTTGACATACCTTGTGATATTGGGAATGATAATGTAGCTGAAGAGGATGATGGTCATACGACGGGTTCACAACACTCTCTTGTACCAGGGGAGTCTACTCCTGATACTACCGGAGGAGGTGTTGTAATACCCGAAAGAACTTCTAATACTCCAATGGTTGAAAATCCAATTGCATTGAGAAAGCCTGTTAGGTGTACTAAAATTCCAGCACGTCCTAAGGACTGTGTGGGATACAAACATGATGCTGCTAAATTTATTTTATATGAAAGGTG
Source organism: Avena sativa (assembly GCA_916181665.1). NCBI lineage: Eukaryota > Viridiplantae > Streptophyta > Magnoliopsida > Poales > Poaceae > Avena > Avena sativa. The sequence continues at coordinate 266,325,900 of OV702294.1, read as the reverse complement.
TAGTCCATCATTTAAAGGATTTCTTGCATCTTTAGACTCCACCTCAATTCCTGCAAATTGGAAGGATGCTATGAAGGATCCTAAATGGAAGGAGGCCATGCTAGAAGAAATGAGTGCCCTAGAGAAATATAAAACATGGGAATTGGTAGAGTTGTCATGTGGTAAGGAGGTTGTAGGGTGTAAGTGGGTATACACCGTTAAGAATAATGTTGAGGGAAAGGTAGAATGGTTTAAGGCTCGGCTAGTGGCAAAAGGATACTCACAAACATACGGAATCGACTACGAAGAAACATTTGCACCAGTGGCAAAGATGAATACTATACAGACTTTAATATCTTGTGCATCTAACCTTGGATGGAATCTATTTCAGTTAGATGTAAAAAATACTTTCCTTCATGGAGATCTCCGTGAAGAGGTATACATGCATATACCTCCTGGTTTTAGCTTTGCACAAACTGAGGGCAAGGTGCTAAGGTTACACCGTTCCTTGTATGGTTGAAAACAATCTCCTCGTGCATGGTTTGATCGTTTTCGTCGGGCTATAATTCAAGTGGGTTATACACAGAGTAATGTTGATCATACTTTGTTCTATAAACGGAATGGTGATAAGCTTTCTATATTGATTGTCTACGTTGATGACATTATTATCACAGGAGATGATGAAAAGGAGATAGAGAAGTTGAAGCAGCAGTTGGCCAAAGAATTTGAAGTCAAAGACCTGGGACTGCTACGATATTTCTTGGGAATTGAAGTGTCTCGGAGTGAAAAAGGTATTTATCTCTCCCAAAGAAAGTACATTTTGGATTTTTTGTCTGAAACTGGAATGTCCCGGTGTTGTCCAGCTCCTACTCCAATTGAGACAAACCAACGTTTTAGTAAAGAGGGAGGATCTCATATAGATAGAGAAAAGTACCAAAGACTAGTTGGGCGTTTAATTTATTAATCACATACACGCCCCGATATAGCATTTGCTGTAAGTGTTGTGAGTCAATATATGCATGACACTAAAAGTCATCATATGGATGCGGTGATGAGGATACTTCGTTACCTAAAAGGGTGTCCTGGTAGAGGCTTATTATACACATCACATGGTAATTTACAAGTTGAGTGCTATACTGATTCAGATTGGGCAGGTTCAGTGTGAATGATAGAAGATCAACTTCTGGTTGCTGCACTTTTGTTGGAGGTAACCTTGTTACTTGGCGCAGCAAGAAGCAGAATGTGGTGGCCAGATCCACTGCTGAAGCAGAGCTCCGAGCCATGGCACATGGGGTATGCGAAGTACTTTGGGTGAAAATCTTGATGGAGTTGGGGCTATTCCAACATAATCCATTGCTATTGTAATGTGATAATAAAGCTGCTCCTGATATTGCTCACAACCCCGTGCAACATGGTCGTACGAAACATATAGAGATTGATCGACATTTCATCAAAGAGAAGCTGGATCAAGGGATTATGTGCATGCCATATGTAAGTCCTTCCGATCAACTTGCAGATATATTTACCAAAGGCTTATCAGAAAAAATATTCTCTAGTTTCTGTAGCAAGATAGGTCTACACGATGCCTTTGCCCCATCTTGAGGGGAGTGTTGTAAGTAGTACTGAAATATAATTAGAAAACAGTTAAAGGACACCAATGCAAATTGCCAAGTGTATATCTGAAAGGGGAACGACATGGAGCTGTGAAGAAGCTTCAGTTCCTTTCTCTATTGTACTGTTTATGTCCAGAAATAAAATTGATATTTGAGAGTGATTTCTAGAGTATTTCTCTTGTTTGATTGTTGAATTCATCAGTACACATCTAGATAAATTTGTGATATCCTTTTTGAGAAGGTGTACTATGTTGCCAAATCATAGAGACTAATAAAATCGATTCCTACATATAATTCGGTACCGTTCACAACATCTAGCAAACACAGATTTCACCAAAACACAAATATTCTAGACCCTAGTACAATCCGTTCGGCCTCGGGCCTCCTATTAGAAACATTTAGCAGTAGTGCAGGGGCAAGCTGCTTGTCGGGGCGTACGTACCTGCCTGTCAGGTGTGTCATTGGATCAGACTTGCGTCGGCGGCACACATCAAACATCATAGCTCGCGATGCTTAAAAAATTGCTGGTCGCCTTTTTTTCACTTCATCAGGAGTAGGGGGAAATCGATGGCACAGTGCTTTCTAATTTGATACGCATGCATGGCACTCTCGCTCATGGCTGTCAGCTGCGCGCAGCCGTAGCTGTCAATCCAGATTTAAAACCAAATCACAAAATCCTAGTCACCTTTGTTGTGGTGTTTGGCTTCATATATGAAGCGGGAGCTGCCGATCAATCTTCTGGCACCGTCATCTGGACGAAGGCATTTTTTTTTTAACAGGGTGAGGGTGCGAAGCACCCAATTTTCATTCAGCTTAGACTTAAAAACATTGTACATCAGTGATTACAACTCCAGGTACGGTGATGAACTGCAAGCACTGGACAATCTAAGGTCGAATGACAAGTGTTCCTGCAAGAACTAGTCGGCTCAGATCCTGAGGATCGTTTTGCCTGTTGAGCACAGCAATGGGCAATCCCATTAATTGATCTGTTTATGTGGTATATAGTGTATAGCATGTCTTCTTATCTCCCATAGTACGTTTTGGTTTTTTCCTCCCTCGTCTGCCACTGATTTGGTAAGGTTGATTGAGTCTGTGAAAAACACTGGCTCCTGCAATTTTAGCTCCTTTGCTAGTGTTGCTGCAAGTATGAGAGCATTAGCTTCAGCTTCCAGGGCTGAGTTAGATTGAGCCATGTTTCCCATAATGAAAACATCCGTGAAGGTTGCTGCATGTTGTTTCTTAAAATGTAAGTAAACTCCTAGTCCTGCTTTTGCATCCAAACCTGGGTTTCGTTTTGTCCAAGCAGCGTCTGCATACAGCTTTGGTCCTGCAAAAGGCAAGTCAGAGAAAACCGTTTCTCCTTGAGGTGTGCTGAGCAGCCTCATGCTACCATGAGGTTTTACAGTTTCGGTGGTTGTGAGGGCAGGCATCTCCTGGTTTTTTAGTAGCGCATTCATTCTAATTGCAACTGGATGTGGCCAGTTCTCCTTATGATTGAACAATTTCTCGTTCCTGCATTTCCAAAGACACCAAAGGAAAGTGGTAATATTTACAATATTAGCATTAGGATTTTCCATTTTACCAAGATTGATTATCGTGATCGTTAAAGTGCTGTCATTTTTAGTGAAAATGTTAGAGCGAATGCCCCAGGGCAGGTTAAACCACGCAGCTCTGGCAAAAGTACATCTGAAGAATAAATGGAAATCATCCTCTGGTAGACCACATCTGCAACAACCTGCATTGATACGGGTAGAAAAGTTTGCACCACGAGCACCTGTTAACAGAGCTTTCCTGAGTAATCTCCACATGAAGGTTTTTATTCTTGGTATCATTGATTTAGAATTCCACACCTTCTGCAGAAGAAGTTTTGTAGGCTCGTCTATGCTTTGGGGAGATGGGAGCCCTGCAGCTTGCAAAGCTTGTAAACAGGTTTTGTAAGCTGATTTGGAAGTACATTTACAATTTGGTGTTAATTTCCTGCAGAGAATGTCATCTTGTTCATCAGTTTGAATGATTTGAGTTTATTTTATTGCTTGGGCAGTTGTTGGGGTAAAGATCCTGTCTATCAAAGGGTAGTCCCAATGTTTCTGATTTGGAGTCCAAAGATCAGCAATTTTTGCAGGATACCTAAACCCAGATTCTTGTATAATTAGGTCTTCGTAGATTGTTTCCCAGTTAGGGAACCAGGGAGTGCTCGAGACTGAAATGTTTCCTTTAGTTATTTGATAGAAGGAATTAGCTTTGAGAATAGGAATAGTTTTCAGAATGGAAGTCCAAAAGGCTGATTTGGGTGTGTTGGCTCTGGATCTCCAGATTGAACTGTCCGGGAAATATTTAGACTTAAGAATTTTGTATAACGCACTGTCAGATTTTTCTGCAATACGCCAAGCAGCCGAAAGGATTAGTCCATAGTTGACAGCTTGAAGGTTTCTAATGCCCAAACCCCCTTCTTCTTTGGTTGTACAAATGTTTTTCCAAGCTACCAAGCAGATTGATTTTGATTTTGCTGTGTTTTCTACTCCGAACCACCAGAAAGATCGAATGATTGCCGTGATTTTTGATAGGAATTTTTTGGAAAAGATGATGTTGGACATATAATAAACCGGGATGGACGAGAAAACCGATTTTATAAGTTCAACACGAGCAGCATGAGATAGAGTGTTAGATTTATAAGTCGACAGCTTAGCCTTAAATTTATCCAGGACAAAGTTATAAGCTTGCGATCTGTTTTTTGCTGTGATGATGAGAGGATGACCAAGATCGTTGAAGTTTTCTGAAATTATTGGAACAGGAAAAATATTCAGGATGTCTTGCTTCTCATTTATCCCAACCTTTTTACTAAAAATAACACCTGATTTTCTCTAGTTGGGCATTTGTCCAGAGGCATGACAAAAGGTGTGAATGATGTTATTTATTGTCAAAGCCTTAGTGATCATAGCTTTTCCATAGATGAGAAGGTCATCAGCAAAAAGGAGGGAGTGAATAGGAGGGCAGTTTGGTCCTAACGTTATGCCAGACAAGTTTTCGTTTGAGAGGGCATCTTGAAGCGCCAAAGAGAGTTCATTTATGGCCGTGACAAAGAGGTAGGGAGAAAGTGGGCATCCTTGTCTAATACCTCTAGTACTACGAAAGTTTGCAAAGGCTTGACCATTAATAATTACAGAAAATCTTGGGGAAGAGATGCAAGCATAAATTAGATTGATAAATTGATTATGAAGACCCTTACGCGCCAGAGCTTGCTTAATAAAGTTCCATTCAAGTCTGTCAAAAGCTTTGGCAAGGTCTATTTTAAGCATGAAAGATTTTTTATTCCAGGATGGAAGTTGAAAAGAATGAGTGATTTCTTGAGCCACAATGATGTTGTCACTAATCCTCCTTCCTTCGATAAAAGCTTGTTGCGAGTGGTGAATGTAATCAGGGAGGTGAGGCTTTAGTCTGTTGGCTAGGCATTTAGCAATGATTTTATAGATAACATTGCAAAGACTAATGCGTCTATAGTCTGCTGGGACAGAAGGTAAAAGTTTTTTAGGAATTAGAGCAATGTGAGTGTCATTGATGCAGTTAGGGATGATTGCAGAAGAGAAGAAATTTGTTACCAGTTGAAGCACGTCATCTCCAATCCAACCCCAGGTTACTATGTAGAACTACACATTGAAGCCATCAGGTCCAGGAGAGGCATTCCTTTTCCTCTCTTTAAGAACATCTAAAATTTCAGTTTTGCCAGGAATAGAGTATGTATAATCGTTGCCTGGAGGAGCTTGAGAGACCTATATATTAGAGCTGCTATGCAAAGAGGATGTAAAAATTGATCTGAAATAGGTAACAAAAGTATTTGCAATTTTATCAGGCATAAAGTGAGTAGTATCTTGTTCATCTTTTATTGATAAGATAGTGTTTCTTCTTCTTCTTTTAGCAATTGCTCCGTGGAAAAAGGAGGTGTTCCTGTCTCCATCCTTAACCCATTTTTTCTTGGCTCTCTGCATAAAAAAATCATTCAGTTTTGTAATTGCTTGTTCATACCTTGTTATGAGCATCAACTCATTTGATTGGTTCTGCATCTGAAGAGGCTGGTTTTGGAGCTGCTCTATTTCTTTTTCCGTTTGTTTGATTACCTCTTGCAGAGGCTTCTTCTTCCTGCACCATAATTTAAGGTCCGAAGCAAGCATTTTCGATCTGAGATAGAAGGGTTTATTGTGCGATCTACTCCAGCTAGCTTTTGCATAATCCTAAAAATCATTTTCTTTGAGCCACCAGTTTTCAAATTTGAACGTATTAATAGGTTTGTTTTCCTTTCCATTAATAGACAGCGGAATGGGAGCATGATCGGTGAAACAGTGCATAAGAGGAAAATTACAGACATTTGAAATCTGAAACTGAACACACCATTCACGATTCACTATTCATCTATCTAGTATTTGATATAAAGGTTGAGAGGAAAATCTTTTATTAGTCCAGGTGTAGGCTGGCCCACTAAAACCTAGATCAAAAGGCCACAGTTTTTAACAATTGAGCGAAAAGCTTGCATACGATTACGATTAATATTGGGAGTACTTTTATCAGAGTCATACAGGATATCATTCATATCGCCAATACATAAGATATGAAGATTGCTGTTATCATAAATAAAATTCGTAATTTGCTCCCAAATGTCATTGGTTTGGCGGTGATAGGGGTCTCCATAGATACAAACTAGACCAAGCTTACTAGCAGTAGAGGTTTCAGTGGCTATAGCTAGGATAACATGGAAACTAGACGAATATATAGTTGTAACCTCTTGTGCATAGCGACGTGAAGTCGCAGGTCGGCACGGTTGCTACCTGCCGCCGTAAAAAGTATGGAAGTCGCCGTAAAAAGTATGGAAGTTTTCTCCCGCATCTCGTAGATTGGAATTGCACACGATAGGTTGTAAATAGAATTGTGATGAGGTTGTGATTCCCTAAAAAAAATCTGATGGTTGTGATTCTGCTTACTAAAAGAGGTCCACCAAATAAATGGATAGATCTTTCTAATTATTGTGGGATTTTCTAGCATATTTTTAATATATAATAGATAGATGTGTTTTATTGTAAAAAAACCGGCAGAAACCATATGGTTGTTATTTTATTTTGAGGTATATATATTTTTAGTCCCACAGCTTACATCGTGAGAGCGTTTTAGTCCCACATCTTCCAAAGTGAACAAAACTAGTCCCACAACTTGCATCCTAGAAGCATTTTAGTCCAATTTGATTGATTTCAACATATTTGATCAATTTTAACCAAATTCATCCATTTATGGCATCCGAATTTTTTCAAAATGATCCTTGTGTATTTTTTCTTTGCCGTTTGCAACCTTGGTACGGCCTGACAGAAGGGTCCCAAATGTCAGTGGTTTTTTTTTTTGAACAACGGAGCGCCCCAGAAGGGGCTAGAGCCTTTCATTAATATTACAATGGGTGTACATAGTGATTACAAAGGACCCCATAAAATAGCAAATTACACATAGATCCTTGGCATTTGTAGAAAGGACCTTGCTAAAAGATTTTAGATTACAATCTAGTCCAGTCTCTTCCCCACCGCGGAGCAGAGGGAGCAGAGCACCGCAGCCATGGACGGAGACGGGGACGAGACCACTTGTCTCCGACCCGGCGAAGCCCCCAGTGCCCGAGCTCGAATAGGGCCTCACAGAGGAGGTTGAATTAACGCCGGAGCACACCGGCTTTGACCAGGCCATCTTGGCCGAATAAATCCAGATCTTGGGATTAGACCTGGAGGAATTGCTCCATGAAGAAAAGGCTCTAGAACTCCAACGCCTACCCAGCTGCTCGTCTGCTCTGTACCCTCCAATCCCTATCTCTACCATGGAGCTCAAGGATCTGAAGAGAAGCAGAGCAAGGTAGAGAGCCAGAACAGCAGTAGCACGCCGACACCACACCAGGAGAAGCCACTTACCATCACCAGAGAACCTGCCACGGACTCGGGACGGCAAGCCAAGAAGATAGGGGCGGCGACGCACCAGGGGGGGGGGCGGATCTTATCACGCAGGCGTGCGGTGGTCCTCTCCAGCGTCAGCTCACCACATGAGAGCATCTTCACCGGAGCAGGAGGGACCGCATCGGGCTGAACGGGATCCAGCTCGTTCTTCTCGAAGCACCCATGGCAGATCTTATTAAGAGGGATGCTTGTCCTCCACCCCACCGCCGTCGCCACCACTTGCCACCAGCAGGGAGCCAAGAAGCAGAGGAAGAACAAGGCGGGGAGGATCTGACTGCCAGCAGCCTCCCGCCTACCCTCAGTCGCCATCACGGCAGACGCCATCTCGGCAAACACAAAACTACCACCTAATATACAACTACCAGGGGGTGCCAGACCTCCTGATCCATCATCTCGCCGGCCGGCAGAGCCGCCGGAGAGCGAGAGGGACAGGGGCGGCGGGGGGGTGCGGGGGTCGACTCTCAATAGGAGCGGGTCGAGGGACAGGGACGAAGGGGCTCGGCAAATGAATTATCTGGTTGTGCTAGTGGCCATGTCAGTGGTTGTGCAAATAATAAAGTTTTGGTGTAGAGTGAAGAGATTTGAACTCAAGACCTGCACTGCCTAATAAAATTGAAGACCTACACTTGCCACTACAGTACAACACAAGGACATGATAAGTTGTAAAACGCTAGTTTATTATACATTAAATTCAGGCTAATGCTTAGCACTACACGCTAGTAAAGCTTGATCGATTGAGTATATATACGTATAACCTTTTATTTTCCAAAATTATGCTTTAGGCTTGCATACAACTATATCAAAATCATTTTTATCAGGCATTAATTTGGAACCGTATACGCGTCCTTTACTAAAATCAATGTACTTATTTTGCAAAAAAAAACTTTATATATACATTCAAAAATACATGTTCTAGTTTGAAGGTGCACCCTTTGTACCTCTTAAAATGTGGGGTAATGATGTAAGCTTTCTGTATGTAAATTTTCAACCCTGATTGATTTGTATTGGGACTATATAAAAAAGAAAATACAATTCTATAAGATTTGAAGGTGCACCGTTTGTACCTAGTTCTCTAATTTTGTATTTTCTACGTAGCCTAGAACACAAATTATTTCAGATTAAAAATTTGCATACCTCAAACATAAATCATCCCCTATAAGCTTATATTTTTATATAGTTTATAAAACTAGAACACGTATTTTTTAATGTATATATAAAGTTTTTTTGGAAAATAAGTACATTGATTTTAGTAAAGGACGCTTTAGATGTATACGGTTCGAAATGAATGCCTGATAAAAAGGATTTTGATATAATTGTATGCAAACCTAAAGCTTAATTTTGGAAAATAAAGGTTATACGTATATATACTCAATTGATAAGCTTATATGGTTCCAAATTAATGCCTGATAAAAAGGATTTTGATATAATTGTATGCAAACCTAAAGCTTAATTTTGGAAAATAAAGGTTATACATATATATACTCAATTGATAAGCTTTACTAGCGTGTAGTGCTAAGCATTAGCCTGAATTTAATGTATAATAAACTAGTGTTTTACAATTTATCACGTCCTTGGGTTGTACTGTAGTGGCAAGTGTAGGTCTTCAATTTTATTAGGCAGTTTAGGTCTTGAGTTCATATCTCTTCACTCTACACTGAAACTTTATTATTTGCACAACCAGTAACATGTGGGACCCTTCTGTCAGGCCATACCAAGGTTGCAAACGGCAAAGAAAAAATACACAAGGGTCATTTTGAAAAAATCCGAATGCCATAAATGGATGAATTTGGTTAAAATTGATCAAATCTGTTGAAATCAGTTAAATTGGACTAAAATGCTCCTAGAATGCAAGTTGTGGGACTAGTTTTGTTCACTTTTCAAGATGTGGGACTAAAACGCTCTCACGATGCAAGTTGTGGGACTAAAAATGTATATATCTCTTTTAGTTTATGGCCAGCGTGCTGAAAAATGAAAATCCATGTAATTAGATTAGTGGAGAACAAGCTTGATGGTGGCGCCATGGACCTTGGTGACACGCAGGTGGAATGATGGAGATCATGGCATGCCGCACGAGATGGAGATCGAATGCGAGAAGGACCATATCATATCATATTATATATGCATGTGATTTTTATTCTTTGATGCATCTTATTTTGCGTTGATTTGATCGCCTAGGTAGTATTTGATTGCCTTGGTATCACTATAAGATGATCCCTCTCATTAAATATCAAGATAATAATATGTTCTTCCTTAGTATGCACCCTTAAGAAAGTTCGTCGTCTCGAGGCACCATGTGATGATCAGGTGTGATAGATTCTACGTTCGCATACAACGGGTGTAAGACAGTTTTACACACGCAAATACAAAGATTCTTACTTGACGAGCCTAGCATGTACAAACATGGCCCCAGAACATGAACCGAAAGGTAAAGCACGAGTCATATGGAGATATGACGACCCATGTGATGCTCGCCATTGGAGCTGCGCCACCACTCGTGATGATCGGTCGGGGCATAGTGAATTTGGTTCGTGTAATCACTAAAATGGCTAGAGGGATGTCATTTTGAGTGGGAGTTCATAAATATGACAGGATACGCTCAACGTCTTGAGACACTAGGATATGAGATTCTAGCTGATCTCACAATGGATAGGGTTCTGCAATCGCTGCCACCGAGTTACAAAGAGTTTGTAATTGACTACAAGATGAATGGTGCCAACAAGACGCTCACCAAACTCGCAGTTATGGTTAAGACTGCCGAGGTAGACATCAAAAAGGAACATCAAGTGTTGACGCTCAATAAAACCACCAGTTTCAAGAAAAAAGGCCGGAAGGGCAAGCCCAAGGACAACTTCAAGAAGGACGGCAAGTCTGTTGCCGCGCCTGGGAAGAAGACCAAGGGAGTCCTGAAGCCCGATACTAAGTACTTCTACTGCAAGGAGGTTGGTCACTAGAGGCGGAACTTCCCGAAATACTTGGCAGATAATATGGTCGGGAAAGTGAAAAAAGGTATATATAATATACTTGTTATTGATGTGTACCTTACTATTAGTCGAAGTAGTACCTGGATGTTTGATACCGGTTCGGTTGCTAATATATGTAACTCAAAACAGGGACTAAGGAATAGTCGACCACTAGCAAAGGATGAAGTGATGATGCGCGTAGGCAATGGATCGAAAGTTGATGTGATCACCGTCGGGACGCTGCCACTTCATCTACCATCGAGATTGACAATAAAACTTAATAATTGTTATTATGTGCCTGCGTTGAGCATGGACATCATGGCTTGATCATGTTTAGTGCAAGAAGGTTATTCATTTATATCAGATAATAATGGTCGTTCCTTATATATGAATAATATCTTTTAGGTCACACACCTTTGTTAAATGGTTTATTTGTCTTAAATCTTGATATTAGTAGTACACATATTCATAATGTAAATTCCAAAAGAATTAAGTTGAATGATGATATTGCTGCATATTTGTGGCATTGATGTTTAGGTCATATTGGTGTAAAGCGCATGAAGAAGCTCTATTCTGATGGAATGCTTGAATCACTTGATTATGAATCATTATGAACATGTGAACCATCCCTTATGGGCAAGGTGGCTAGAACTCCATTCTCAGGAACAATGGAGCGTGCGACCGACTTGTTGGAAATAAGACATACCGATGTATGTGGTCTAATAAGTGTGTTGGCACATGGCGGATATCGTTATTTAGTAACCTTCATGGATGTTTTAAGTAGATATGGGTATATTTACTTAATGAAACACAAATCTAAAACATTTGAAAAGTTCAAAGAATTTTAGAGTGAAGTAGAAAATCATAGTAACCGAAAGATCAAGTTTTTATGATCTGATCATGGAGTAGAATATCTTAGTTACGAGTTTGGCACACACATGAGACAATGTGTAATTGTTTCACAACTTACTTCCCCCGGAACCACCTCAGCGTAATGGTGTATCCGAACATCGTAATCGAACCTTATTAGATATGGTACGATCTATGATGTCCCTTACATATTTTCCATTGTCATTTTGGGGTCATGCATTAGAGACTGTTGCATTCACTTTAAATAGGGCACCATCAAAATCTGTTGAAATAACATTGTATGAATTATGGTTGGGCAACAAACTTAAATGTCATTTCTAAAAGTATGGGGATGTGATGCTTATGTGAAGAAACTTCAACCTAATAATCTCGAACCCAAAGCAGAGAAATATGTCTTCATAGGATACCCAAAAGAAACAATTGGGTACACCTTCTATCACCTATCCGAAGGCAAAGTGTTTGTCGCCAAGAATGGATCCTTTCTAGAAAAAGAGTTCTATCAAAAGGTGTGAGTAGTAGGAAAGTAGAACTCGACGAGGTTATTGAACCTCCCATTCCAGAAGTGGCAAGTAGCACTGCGCCGGAATCTGTTCCGGCGTTGACTCCACCAATGGAAGAAGGAAATGATGATGAGGTACCCACCCTCCTCATGAAACTCCAAGAGGGAGTACTACCAAACCTCGCAGGTCAGGCAGAATACGTGCAGCTCTGAAACTATACGGTGATCCAGTCCTCAATTTCATGATAGATGGAAATAATGACCCTGCGACGTATGATGAAGCGATGATGAGCCTAGATTCCAACAGATGGCTAGAAGCCATGCAATCCAAGATGGAATCTATGTATGATAACCAAGTTTGGACTTTGGTAGACTTACCTCACCACCGAAAGGCCATTGAGAATAAATGGATTTTCAAAAAGAAAACGGACGCTGACGGTAATGTGATCGTCTATAAAACTCGACTTGTCACGAAGGGGTTCCGACAATTTCAAGGAGTTGACTACGATGAGACTTTCTCACCAGTAGCGATGCTAAAGTCTGTTAGGATTATGTTAGCAATTGCTACATTTTTCGATTATGAAATCTAGCATATGGATGTCAAAACAGTGTTCATTGATGGAAACATTGAGGAAGAGTTGTATATGATACAACCAAAAGGTTTTGTCGATCCTAATGATGCTAACAAGGTATGTAAACTTCAGCGATCCATCTATGGACTAAAGCAAGCATCCCGAAGTTCGAATCTCCGATTTGATGAAGTCATCAAAGGTTTTGGATTTGTCCAAACCATCGAAGAAGCTTGTATTTACAAGAAAGTGAGTGGGAGCTCTATTCTATTTCTAGTCTTATATGTGGATGAAATTTTGGTGATTGGAAATGACATAGAACTTTTGAAAAGCGTAAAGGATTACTTAAATAGTAAGTTTTAGATGAAAGACCTTGGTGAAGCTGCATGCATATTAGGCATCAAGATCAATAGAGATAGATCAAGACGCTTAATAGGATTGTCACAAAGTACATACCTTGACAAGATTTTGAAGAAGTTGACAATGGATGGAAGTAAGAAGGGGTTTTTACTGATGTTTCAAGGAATGGTTTTGAGTAAGACTCAAAGTCCAGTGACAGCAACAGATAGAGACATAATGGACCGTTTCACCTATGCCTCAGCCATAGGTTCTCTTATGTATGTTATGTTATGTACAAGGCCAGATGTGGCACATGCTGTTAGTTTGACTAGCAGTTACCAATCTGATCTAGGTTCATAACACTAGAAGGAAGTCAAGGATGTCTTTAAGTACTTAAGAAGAACTAAAGACATGTTTCTCGTATATGGAGGTGAAGAAGATCTCTTCGCAAGGTGTTATGTTGATGCTAGCTTCGACACTGATGGCTCAGATATGTAGAGCTCGCTGGGAACCCCAAGAAGAAGGTATGATGAGCACAGCAGAAAGTTTCCCTTAGTTATGAAACCAAGGTTATCTAACCAGTAGGAGTAAGGAAACAATTACAAGGTGTTCCTAGTAACTTGGAACCTGCAAAACACAACCACAGAACTTTTCCCCAACTTATAGTGAGGTGGTCAATCTCACCGATTTGCTGAAAACGAAGGATTAAACGTATAGTGTGTAAGATGGTGATTGCTTGTAGAAAGTAAACTGTAAATGGGAGATGGAATATCAATGATAAAGGAATGGACCGGGGTCCACAGTTCACTAGAGGTGTTCTCCATAAGATAACTAACATGATGGGTGAAGAAATTACAGCGGGGCAATTGACAGATTGAAAATGCATAACAATGCATATACTAGACATCTTGATTCCTACGAGATTTGTTTGGGCATTACAACATAATACATAGACCTTAATAGAGGCATGAACCTACTATCGAGCATAAATACTCCCTCTTGGAATTACAAGCATCTACTTGTCCAAGATAGCTACTAGCAACAGAGAGCATGCAAGATCACAAATAACATATACATGATAGAATCAATAATCAATCTGACATAGTATCTCAATATCCATCGGGTCCCCGCAAAGACAACATGTCGGATTACAAATAGATGATCTTGATGATGAACATATCTCACAAGATCTAAACATGATAGCACAAAGGAGGAGAACCAACCATCTAGCTACTGTATGGACACATAGTCCAAGAGTGAACTACTCACGCATCACTCCGGAGGCTGGCATGGTGATGAAGAAGGCATCCGGGATGATCTCTCTCATCCAGCAAGGTTCCGGGAAGAGCTTTAGATCCCCCCTGATCTAGGGATGGAGATGGCGGCGGCTACGGACTGGTTCATGGAGATTTGATAGGGTACTTATATAAGGCGAAGAGGTGAGGTCGGTGGGCGCCCAAGGGGCCCACACCATGGGTTGGTGCGGCCTAGGGTGGGCCCGTGCCACCCTATGGTGCGGCCACCTCGTGGCCCCACTTAGTCTCGCCTCTGGACTCCGTGTTCCTTCTGGTAAAATATTGACTTTAGCTTTTGTTCCGTCCAATTCTGAGAATATTTCTTTACTAGCTTTTATGAAACCAAAAACAGCAGAAAACAGGCAATTGGCACGGCGGCATCTTGTCAATAGGTTAGTTCCAGAAAATGTATAAAAATATCTCAAAGTGTAAAAAAACATAAGAAAGTAGATATAAAACAAGCATGGAGCATCAAAAATTATAGATATGTTTACGATGTATCAGGCATCCCCATGCTTAAATCCTGCTCGTCCTCGAGTAGGTAAGTGATAAAAAGAATATTTTTGAGGTGACATGCTATCACAATTGATCAAGGTATTGTAAAGCATTGATAGTTGGGATCATAGTACTTTAAACATGAACATGAAAGATGTAGCTCTAATAATAAGACATAGCAACTATGTTGTAACATGAAAGGTACAAACAAAAGATCATGAATAACAATGCATTGAAAGATGTTTGTTTGTTTGTTTCACATATAGAAAACATAGCAAGAGTGGTATTCAACTTGTCCTTCATGGTATAGCAAAACATAAATGCATAGGACACCTTCAAAGTTCATAAGGGTGGCTAGATACAAATAATTTAAGAACAAACAATATCAATGTTATGATTCAATCAATATGTTTTGGGACAATGCACATTAAACTAAGAATAACAACTATGCTCTCTTAATCGATGCATAAATATAGAAGATGGATACTCAACATAAAGGTAAAAAGAAAGGCCCTTCACATAGGGAAGCAGGGATTTCAAGTTTCATAAAGAGCTTCCAAAAATTATGGTACTTATTAGATTTCAGCTCTCATTGCCCCTATCATAAGAATCTTGAAGTGATTAAGGTTAAAGTGAGGCAAATATGAGTTATATGCTTGATAGATCATAAGTTGAAAGTCTCATGCCCCTTGAGTACGAGTACCAGACCTCATGCTACTCAAATTTGTTCACAAGCAAGTTCTTGTCATTGTAAGTGTATGTGTCTCATAGAGAACCGCCAACGGGGTACCCCTTTCCCCATGACACATGAGCTATCCCATATCAAAATGACAAGGCAGTAGACAATGAGCATCTCAGTGAACTTTTTATTTGCTATTTGCATAGATTTTTATTAAGGATGCTTCACATGATGCTCACTATGGTTATGCTGCAAGTTTCCACCATGATTAGGCATGGATTAGGCTAGCCGCTGATACGCCCAATTTGCGTCACCATTCTATATCATAATTTACCTCTATTCATTGATATTTGTCTTATTATGAGGTATTACTTATGGATTTTTCATCTGTTTATGCATGTTGGATGATTCTTGGAGGATGGACTGCCGGAGTCTGGATTCTGATGGAAAAAAGGCGTTTTGGTGCAATTTTGCAAAGATCAGAAAAATACCAGAAAAATATGGAAACATATTATTTTACCAGAATTTGAAGGAAGCCAAAAGGAGGGACAAAGTGGGTCCTTAGGGGGCCCACACACCCCTAGGTGCGGGCCCACCTGACCCCACTCCTAGGGCAGGTGTGGCCCACCTACCCGGCCTCCGACTCCGCCCCTTCGCCTATATCTTCCCTACGAAACCCTAACACTAGGGGAGCGACCACATATAGATTTCAGCTACCTCTGGGGGGCGGAAAACACTGAGAGAGAAAGATCTCTCTGGCCGACAGATTTCTGCCGGGGGAATTACTTCCCGGAGAGGGTAGACCGTCACCATCAACACCGTCATCAAGCTAGGCTTCATCGGGATCATCATCATCATCATCATCCACACCATTATCTCCACCAGCACCATCATCACCACTCCATCCCACTGTAACAATTGTGTTGGATATTGCTTTAGTTCTTAGGGGAAACTTTCCCGGTGTTGATTACTATTGTAGTTGATGCTTGTGAGTGGAACCATTGGATTATTGTTTATGTTCAGATTGTTATCCATTACCATATCATCCTTGATCTTAATCCATATGATGTCTTGTGAGCATTTTGTTTAGTTCTTGAGGACATGGGAGAAGTCTTGTTGTTAGTAGTGAGTCTGTGATGAGTTATTATTCAATGGTTTAGTATTTAAGTTGTGGTGCTATTCTTCTAGTGGTGTCATGTGAACATCTACTACATGATACTTCACCATTTATGGGCCTAGGGGAATGCATTGTGTATTTGGCTACTAATTGTGGGGTTGCCGGAGTGACAGAAACTTGAACCCCCGTTAGGACACCTTTGCACAACGGAGCGTAGGATCTCAGAGTTTAAGGCTATAGTTATATTTTTATCTTAATTACTTTATTATATTTACGGATGTTTGCAGGTGGTTTAATAACAAGTATGTATTAGTCCAAGTACGGTCAGTACATTAGCATAGGTTCACCCACACAACACTTACAACACCAGAGTAGAGTACTCATCTATTTGAAGCGAAAGCACTTGACAGAATTCCTATGTGTCCTCGAGAACGTTTGGTCCTTATAAGTATTTCCACCGGCTTGTCCTTTGCTAAGAAAGGATTGGGCCACTTGCTCCGCTTGTTCGTTACTTTTGTTACTTGCTCCTTGTTTTGTTTCCTTGTTAGAAAACCACTAAAAATCCGTTTGCAAAGTATTCATAGGAATTTCCTACTCCATACCATTGTTTAGCTCCTTCTGCTCCTTGTTGGGATCGACACTCCTATTTATCAAAAGTACTACGATACACCCCCTATATTTTTGGGTCATCAAGACTATTTTCTGGCACCATTCCTGGGGAGTGAACCGCTATTGAAGAGTGGAACTGCTAAGGGAAATTTTTACTGTGAGTATTGCGTTTGTTACTGCTTGTTACTTTGTTTCCAATATGGATAACCCACTTGGTTTTATGTTTGGGAAAACTACTACCACTGCTAGGGTAGTAGATGAACTACCTCTTGTTGAGATAGATCCTTTTAAGATACCTACAAGTATTGTTAATCGTGCTATGGATAATTATTATTTTAGGGATGGAACTATCCATCCTGGTGATCACTTGCTTTTTATCCATGAATTATGCGGGTTGTTTAAGTGTGTAGGTATCACAACTGAATAGGTGAAGAAGAAGTTACTCTCCATATCCTTAAAAGGGAGAGCTAAAGAATGGTATAAGCTGCTGAAGAATGGACAATCCATGGAATGGAGGAGATGGCATCTCTCTTTTACTCTAAATTTTATCCTCCCAGTGAAATTCATAAGGATAGAAATCTTATATACAACTTTTGCCCTCTTGATAGAGAGAGTACAGATCAAGCTTGGGGGAGATTGAAGTTACTGATGCTTAAATGTCCTATTCATGAACTCCCTAACAATATTATTCTCAATAACTTTTATGCTAGGCTTCCTCTTCTTGATAAAGATTTACTAGATGCTTCGTGTGCTGGATCATTCACACGTATGAAGGAAGAAGCCAAATGTGATCTCTTAGACCGTATTCAAGATAACACTGAAGCTTGGGAGAATGACAAAGGAAGAAAGTCAGGTATAAACTATGATTATGAATGCATTAAATCTTTTATGGAAACTGATAACTTCTGTGATATTAGCAATGAGTTTGGTCTTGATTCCCAAAGTATTGCCAACTGTTTTAAGGCCTTTGCCTCTTACATAGAAATTCCCAATAAGAAGTGGAATAAGTACCATGCTCCGTATAAAGATGTTGTTAATCATGTTCCAGTTAGAAGTACTCAAGTTTGTACTACTAATCATATTGTTCTTGAACCTCATGTTGAGAAAATGCCTTTCCCAGCTAAGGTAAAGGAGTATTCTATGATTATTAGTGCAAATAACAAAGGTACAATGAAAAGTGTGGAGCCTGGTGAGCAATTGAATGTTGAACATGTGGTAGCTATTGAGAAAGACCCTGTCACTGGAAATAGAGAGGATGAGCAAATTCCTTTCCCAGCTAAGGTAAAGGAGTATTCTATGATTATTAGTGAAAATAACAAAGGTACAATGAAAAGTGTGGAGCCTGGTGAGCAATTGAATGTTGAACATGTGGTAGCTATTGAGAAAGACCCTGTCACTGGAAATAGAGAGGATGAGCACATTGTCTTCTGTGAAGATGCTTCTAATATTGTTTCTCATCCAAGTAAGGCTCGAAAAGCTAGTGTTCCTGTGCTTTCTGTTAAAATTGGTGATCATTGCTACTATGGTTTATGTGATATTGGTGCTAGTTCTAGTGCTATTCCTTATGAGCTTTACAGGGAAATTATGCATGAGATTGGTCCTTGTGAGCTTGAGGACATTGATGTGGTTATTCACCTTGCTAATAGAGAGAAATTTTGTCCTATTGGTATTGTAAGAGATGTGGAGGTCCTTTGTGGTAAGATTAAATATCCTGCTGATTTTCTAGTACTTGGTAAAGAAGCTAGTAAAACCTATCCTATTATCTTTGGCAGACCCTTCCTTAATACTTGTGGGGCTATCATAGATTATAGGAAGTAAAAAGTTTTGACTAAGTTTGCTGGAGAGTCTTATGAGTTTAATTTTTCCAAATTTTCCAAAACTCCTTATGAAAATGAACTCCCTGATGAGGATTTCAGGGTTGAACAACTTTCTGCTATTTCTCTTGCTCCTAACAATGCTTTGCAGCAGTTTATGGAAGATCATGAAAGTGATGTCTTCATGAAGGAAAGAAATGAGATTGACGAGGTTTTCCTTCGTCAGCCGGAACAGCTTAAGCATAATCTACATGTGGGATATTTGGGAAAGGAAGAAGAAAGGTTATTGGAAGTATTGAAGAAACACTGAGGAGCTATGGGCTATACTCTTGACGATTTAAAGGGGATTTCTCCTACTATATGTCAGCATGCTATTAATATAGAGCCTGATGAAAAACCAGTTGTTGAGCACCAAAGCCGTCTAAATCCTAAAATGAAGGACGTGGTAAGAAATGATGTATTAAAACTCCTTGATGTTGATATTATTTATCCTATTGCTAATAGTCAATGGGTTAGCCATGTTCATTGTGTTCCCAAGAAAGGGGGAATAAATATTGTGCCTAATGAGGATAATGAGCTTATACCCCAAAGAGTAGTGGTTGGGTATAGAATGTGCATTGATTTTAGAAAGATTAATAAAGTTACTAAGAAAGATCATTATCCTTTGCCCTTTATTGATCAAATGCTTGAGAGGTTGTCCAAAAAGACTCACTTTTGTTTTCTTGATGGTTATTTTGGGTTTTCTCAAATTGCTATGAAAGCACAGGACCAAGAGAAAACTACTTTCACTTGTCCTTATGGTACTTATGCTTATAGGCGTATGCCTTTTGGTTTATGTAATGCTCCTTCTACCTTTCAGAGGTGTATGTCTGCTATCTTTCATGGTTTTTGTGAAGAAATTGTGGAGGTTTTCATGGACGACTTTTCCATCTATGGGACTTATTTTGATAACCGTTTGCACAACCTTGATAAAGTTTTGTAGAGATGTGAAGAAACCAACCTTGTTCTTAATTGGGAAAAATGCCATTTCATGGTTAATGAAGGGATTGTTCTTGGACACAAGATCTCCGAAAGAGGTATTGAAGTTAACAGAGCCAAAATTGAAGCAGTTGAGAATATGCCTTGTCCTAGAGATATCAAAGGTATTCGTAGTATTCTTGGTCATGCCTTTTCCTATAGGCGGTTTATTAAAGATTTCTCCAAAATTTCAAAGGCCCTTACTAATGTTCTTCAAAAAGATGTACCTTTTGTTTTTTATGATGATTGTAAGGAAGCTTTTGAAATTTTGAAGAAAGCTTTGACAACCGCTCCTATAGTCCAACCACCTGATTGGAGTTTACCTTTTGAAATCATGTGTGATGCTAGTGACTTTGCTATGGGTGCTGTCCTGGGACAACGTGTTAACAAGATGCTGAATGTTATTCATTATGCTAGCAAGACTCTAGATGCTGCTCAAAAGAAATATGATACTACTAAAAAAGAGTTCTTAGCTGTAATATTTGCTTGTGATAATTTTGGACCTTATATTGTTGATTCTAAGGTTACTATTCATACTGATCATGCAGCTATTAAATACCTTATGAAAAAGAAGGACGCTAAGCCTAGGCTTATAAGGTGGGTATTACTTTTGCAAGAGTTTGATCTGCATATTGTGGATAGGAAAGGTGCTGATAATCCTGTTGCTGATAATTTATCTCGTTTGGAAATATTTCTTTTGACCCTTTGCTTGTTAATGATAGTTTTCCAAATGAGAAGTTAGCTGCAATAAGGGTAAGTCCACATGAGAGTCCTTGGTATGCTTATTATGCTAACTTTATTGTTTCCAAATATTTGCCTCCAACCTTTACAGCTCAGCAAAGAAGTTATGATCTAAGGCATTACTTTTGGGATGACCCACACTTATATGAAGAAGGAGTAGATGGCATTATGCGAAGCTGTTTTCCAGAATTTGAACAACAAGAGATACTAAAAAAATGTCATGGCAGTGCTTATGGAGGACATCATGCTGGGGATAGGACTGCACAAAAGGTTTTACAATCTGGATTTTATTGGTCTACCCTTTTTAAAGATGCAAGGAAGTTTGTCTTATCATGTGACAAATGCAAATGAGTAGGTAACATCTCTAGACGCAATGAAATGCCTATGAATTATTCTCTTGTTATTGAACCTTTTGATTGTTGGGGATTTGATTTTATGGGTACTTTTCCCCCTTCAAAAGGGTATACTCATATTCTTGTTGCTGTTGACTATGTTACAAAGTGGGTAGAAGCCATACCTACAAACAGCGCTGATGGTAAGACCTCTTTGAAAATGCTTAAGGATGTCATTTTTCCTAGGTTCGGTGTGCCTAGATATCTCATGACTGATGGAGGCTCTCATTTTATTCATGGGTGAAAGGATACGGATGTCGCCTAGAGGGGGGTGAATAGGCGATTAAAACTTTTCCTAGAGTGGCTCAACAAAGGCGGAATAAAACTAGTGTTTACTTTGTTAAGCACAACCTAGAACAACTAAGGTTCACCTATGTGCACCAATAACTTATGCTAAGCAATACAAGCAACAAAGTGATAGTAAGATATATATTACTTCAAGCACGAAGGCTATCACAATGTAAAGTGCATAAGTAAAGAGCTCGGGTATAGAGATAACCGAGGCACGCGGAGACACCAATATTTTACCGAGTTCCTCCCAACATGGAGTACGTCTCGTTTGGAGAGGGGGTGGTATCCAACCACCAACGCCACAAAAGGCCTCCCTTATTCTCCGGTGAATCTCACCCCAATGGGATCGATCCATGCTTCCACTATCGGTGCACTTGTCGGTGGCAACCGGAACCTCTCACAAGGTTGGGGCACTTCTCCACAACTTAATTGGAGGCTCCCAACAAACGCCACAAAAGACCATAATGCCACCAAGGCCACAAACCGTCTAGGGTTCCAAGAACCCAAGAGGGACAAGCTCCAATGAGAAACTCAAATCAAATCCTCCGAGGAGAACTCAAACCGATGCACCAAATGGCAAGAACACCATAAAGGTGCTCAAATACCTCACTCTCAAGTTCCAACAAAGCTACTAAAACTATTGGGGGAACAAGAGAGGAGGAATCAAAGAGAGACACAAAATCCCCAAAATCTAGATCCCCAAAGATGCACTCACAAAGAGATGAATCGGTTAGGTCAAAACGTGGGGCTAGACCTCCTCTCTCTTTCTCTCAAAAATGGGCAAGAATCATCGGAGGAAAAAGATTAGGCAAGCTTCAAGATCTAGAGCAAGTATGGACAAAGTTTAGCCTAATAGATAATAGAGTAGCGAACTAAACTGAAAATGAGCAAAGGGTATAAATAGTGGCCCCAAAAATCTAGCCGTTTGGGGCAATTTTCAGAACGGTCCGGTACTACCGGATTTAACCAGTAGTACCGCAAAGCTCCAAGGAAAAAGCAAGCGCAGATGGGTAGAGGAAGCAGCAGCAGCGCGCGTGACAGGAAGCAGGGCCACAGCAGGGGCCATGGACGCATGGACGTACGCCCAGCAGCACATCGCGCATGCATGCGGGAAGCAGCGCATGTGCAGCGAAGCGGCCGCAGCAAGCGGGCCCAGCGGCCAGCAGCGCATGCACGCGCACGGCAGGCGCAGCATCACAGCAACGCAGCAGTCAGCGCGCGCAGTGGGGCACGCGGGGCGCAGCGGGTGGGCCAGGCGCTGCGCGCGGTGCACAGCGACGCGAGCGCGCGAGCGGGAACGAGCCCGCGGAAGTCAACACGGTGGCTCGCGCGAGAGAATAACGGGGCCGGGCGACGCGGGCCCGAGCTAGCGACGAGCGTGGCGCAGGAGCGGCAGCGTGCGGGCAGACGCGCGATTGGATCTGGCAGCAGCTGCAGGGCATGGCGTTTTTCCTAGGAAGCAAGGTGGGCCGGCCGGTAGTACTGTCCCACCCGGGCGGTACTACCGGGCCGGTCCGGTAGAACCGGTTGAAGTACCGGGAATAAGCTGCACGCAGCCAGGCACGACCGATACTGGGCCCGGTAGTACCGGACGGCCCAGAAATACTGTTTTTGTTTTTTCTTTTTAGAATTAAAGCGGTAAATATTCAAACGGTCATAACTTTTAAACGGTAGCTCCGATTGACCCGATTCCAATTGCGTTGGATAAAGGATCAAGTACAATAATCACTTGGTGAGAAACCGAAAAGCCGCATAAATCAAAATCGCAACAAGATACTTATGGGAGATCCGATTTTGATGAACAAGAGCTTGTTATGGAGATTACCACAAGCTCTAAATCCTCACATGGATAAGACCAAATAGCAACCAAATACGATGATGCAAGTATGCAAAGGTTTGAGCTCTCTCCGAACGATGTGACCGAATTACTCATACGAGAGCCCCTCGTGATAGTACGGTTATCTATCCTAAACCCGGTATCCTACACACAACAAGAGACCGGCAAAAGGGAAAACCTATCAAGATTATACCTTTGCCTTGAGCATTCCACTTGAGCTCGATGTAGACGGTCTTGCCCTTCTCTAGATGGAACGCCTTCCTTAATTCCTCATCATCGACCTCGCATATTGAGCTTGCACGACAAATCTTCTTTGTATTTCATCGACCTTGAAGCCAACACATGCTCCAAGTGATGCCAATAGACAAATCTTATAAGTATAACTTAATACACACATTAGTCCAAAAAGATTGTCATTAATTACCAAAACCACACATGGGGGCCCAACATGTTCTTTCAATGGGGGTTTTAGAAAAACTCTCACTAAGTATGATGTAAACCACAGAATAGCTTCAGCTTATCACCCCCAAACTAGTGGACAAGTAGAACTTTCTAATAGGGAAATTAAATCTATTTTGCAGAAGACTGTCAATAGGTCTAGAAAAAATTGGGCTAAAAAGTTGAATGACGCTTTGTGGGCTTATAGAACTGCTTATAAAAATCCTATGGGGATGTCTCCTTATAAAATGGTCTATGGGAAAGCTTGTCACTTGCCTTTAGAATTAGAACACAAAGCTTATTGGGTAGTGAAAGAGTTGAATAGAAACTTTAGACTTACTGGTGAGAAAAGACTGCTTGATTTAAGTAATCTAGATGAGTAGAGAGGGGAAGCTTATGAAAATGCTAGGCTCTTTAAGGAAAAAGTAAAAAAGTGTCACATCCAAAATTTTAGATTTGGTCTTGCATATCATTCATAGCATTGCATCATTCTTTTTCATGCAAAACCGTCGAGTGAAAAGGTTCGGCGAAACGCTATTTTCAAAACCCTATTTTATTTTGCTACGAGGCTCCTGCGGGAGGCTTTAGTAGGACTAGGGTTGGCCACCCTTGTAGCCTAGTGGTTTCGCTCAAACCTTGACCCTAGATTGTTCCCCTCGACTGTACGAAACCGTAGGAGCAAGAATCGCTCGAATCAGAGCTCGTACGGAGAAGTTGTCGCCGTTTTAGTGAATCGTCGGAAACGGTCCGAATTTTGGACCGATTTCCGAATCCAAAACCAACTCCGCGCCGTTTCAACCTAGGATTCCGCGTGGGGGCCACAAAAGGGACCCCACCTAGCCTGAGCCGCCGCCTCCCGCCTCGGATCCCACGCCCAACCACCCCGCCGCCTCGATCGCCCCCGCGCGATCGCCCCGCGCCGCCTCCCTTCGGCCGCCGCCGCCGGCCGCCATCCCGCCGCCGCCAGGGCTCCGCCCCGCCGCCACTCGCCGACCCCGCCGCCCAGGTGAGGCCGCCGCCTTCTCTCTCCTCTCTCTCTCGCCGCGCCATCGCCGCCCCCGCAGCACCCCCGCCGCCACACGCCACCCGCGGCCAGCCGCCGCCCAGCCGCCCTCCACCGCGCGCCCCGCGCCATCCCCGCCGCCTGCGCCCAAGCCGCCGCCTTGCCGCCGCTGCTGCGCGCCTTGCTGCCAGCGCGTGCGCGCGCTGCGGCGCCTGCCGCCGCTGCTTGCGCGCTGCCGCACTGCGCTGCTGCCGCGCGCTGCTGCATGCGGTGCTGCGCCGCCTCGCTGCTCGCTCGCTGCGCGCACCCATGCACGCGTGCCAAACACCGCCGCCGTTGCGTGACCGTTTTAATCCATTGCGCTGATCCTCTCCATTCGCGCAGGAAAGACACCGTCGCCAGAATTGATTGCTGCCGCCGTCCGGAACTCGCCGCCGTCCGTTTCGCCGTTTGTTTCCGGTAAGACTGCAGCCACCGTCAGATCTCAGATCAGCGGCTTAGATCGTTCGTTGACCGGTCAGACTCAGACGTTGACTAGTCAGACGCCCAGTCAGCGCCCAGTCAGCAGACGCTTTGACCAGTCAACAGACACAGTTGACTACTTAATTTCGTTAATCCTTTTAGTTGACAGATTTCGGTAGAATCTTGTAAATTGCGTAGTAATTAAACCGCTTGGCCAAAAATTGCAGATAAAATATGTGTAGATTCAGTAAGTCGTGTAGAACCTTGTTGTACCTTTGGTTCAGGCTTTTGCAGCAAGGTTTAGTACAGTTTAATCAAACAATTAGTGGCCTTTTCGGAGTAATAAATTTGTAGAAAAAGATCCGTAGCTCCAAAAATCGCGTATGATATGTCCCTGAATTCAGTGGAACGAGGGAAATCTCATCGTGAATTAAAAACATAGGCTTACAATAAAAAACTTCTGCAGAAACTGTCTATTGGCTTTCTGCAGTGTTTTAATTACTCGGGGAGTTTTATAATTCCTTTTTGAGTAATTCCAGTTGGTGCTGTTTCTATTCAGCGATGCCTATGCGGTAGAATTTTTCCAAGATTTTACAAACAGTATACTACCGGTAGTGAATTATTTGAGTTCTAGCTCTAGTTTTGAGCATTACTTTTGCGAAATAGTTTTCCTAGCGCTAAAACTATTTTCCATGCATGCAATCGGTAGTATTATGGAATAGGATGTTGTGGTGCAGCTGTAGCACCAATTCACTTGTCGTTCTTGCATTCATGCATCATATTTGTTGCATATGCTTGTGGATTGTTTGCTTATGAATGCAATTGTATCGTGTAGATTGTGACGAGTGCAACGCTTGCTCGTGTGTGGATTGTTCTTCCGACCGCTACAACCAAGGCAAGTAGATGCTACTTTGTTCATGATATCGTCCTACTATTTTCAATGCATTGTCGTGTATTTTGTAGATGCATGTGTAGGATGATACTATCGCTATGCTATGTCCTATTATGTGGTAGGGCCTTCCTTGTAGATGAACCACCGTTGGTAGATGTGCTTAGTCATGCTATGTTGAACGAGGGATGGGTTACATTATTGAGACTTGTTTCTAAAAGTATTGGTTTGTGAAAACTAAAACAACTTAATCAATGAATCCCCTGGGTGTGGTGGTATTGATAATTTTTGGTGGTTTCATTGCGGAAAGGCACCTAGGTATCAAGAGAGAATGATTGGCTTCTTTATTGTGTAGCTTACGTGTACAACCATGTGCCAATAATGGAATGGGCGGTTGGTTGGACTTAGTAGGTTGTGGTAACTCGAACCCGCGTATCCAGAGATGTAGAATTTTGGTAGGTTGGACCGGTGCGCGTCAGGATTGAGGTGCTACTTCCCGAACAGTCTCTTCTTGGACTTCTCCCTATCATCACCCAAAATGAAAGTAATGGTACGAGCTGGGCTGGCCAAGTCACATGGGTAAAGTGTACTAACCCCTGCAGGATGTATAATCTAATCGATTAGCCGTGTCCCCGGTTATGGACAACTGAGTTGCTTGATATTGATTCCATGACATATTTCTCGCTCATTCAAATTTCATAATTGTTTTAACATTGTTGGGTTAACTTAATTGGGATCTTTTCAAAGAAAATCAAAAACTGTTTATGAAAGTAGGATAAATGTATTTGCAAATGCAAGCCAGACACAGCTCCACTTGCCAAATATGCATGTAGATGTTAGTACTATTGTCTCCATTACTAGCTCTACTTGCCATACATTCCATGTATTGAACCTTCGGGGCTGCTACGTTTCATGTTGCAGGTTATTCCGATTCTGAGTAATCGATATAGGCCACGGTACTCCACTCGGCTCTTGTTGACTTGTGGGCAATTTGAAGAATGGAGGATTTACTTTATTTATGATGCTACCTGAATAATTTGAGCTAGCTTTGGGCTAAGCTTTTATTGTAATAATGGTACTCTGGATCTTCGTTATTCATGATACACGGATATTTTGCTATGTTATTCATCTTACTCTATTGTGGGCCAATGAACCGATCCAGGGATTGGCATGTCACATAGAGGCCACGGTCTTTTCAGAACCGGGGTGTTACAGGATGGTATCAGAGCACATGTGTCGACTGTAGGATCGTGACCTAGAATTGGATTAGGAAGCCATAGATTTATTAAAGCCTATATTAACTCTATCTTTCATCTTATGCCTTTCACCCTCGTAAATTCTTACCATATGCTATTCTCACACTTTCCTCTTTTACTTGATAGATGGGAGAAGTCAGGACTGAGTATGCAACCATGGAATCACCAAGGCCCTTTGCAAGGCAGTTAGCTCAGCTCTCGCAGTCATTGGGATTGCCACTGCCCATGTTCAAGGGAAGAAGGTTGTATACCTATGGATATGGAGAGGATGCATGGGAGATCACTACCTTCATATTCAGAGATGCCGCCTTGCCAACCCCCGTGCACTTGATCTACACCAAGACATACTGCAACTGGGGACTTGGAATCAACTTGGCCATACATGAAGCCCTGTCTCGCCAGTGCCATCAAGTCCGACACCTACTGCCAGCGGATTCACCCTACCGTGACTATGGGAGGCGTCATGAAGATGGGCACATTGTGGTTACCCCGGGTGATAGGAACAACATGCCGCCCCATCGGAGGCACATAGAGGACATGGAAAGGGAGAATGGAGCTCTAGCTGAGAAAGTGATGATGATAAAGGAGATTGCAGACTTTGCTAGCAATGGTATGGTGGTCCAAGGACAGTAGATTGACACCCTGCATGAAGCTGTGGGAGTTCTGGAGAATGCCCTGATAGCCAGAGATGCAACCATAGCTCATCTTCATGGTACTGTGCAGGAGAACACCCAGAACATACAACAGTTGCAAGGGACCGTCCAGGAAAGGGATCAAACTATTGAAGTTATGACAACCCAGATTGCCGCTCTCCAAGCACAGCTGAATCCACCCTCTGATGATGACAATGGAGATGATGGAAACAATGGGGATGATGATGACAGTGGAGACGATGATGATGATGAGGACGAGGATGATGATGATGGAGACGATGATGGTGGAGGAGATGAAGCTGTTGCAGTTGCAGCTGAGAGTGAAGAAGAAGAGGAGAATCCAGAAGAGGTGGAGTTTGAGATCTCAAGTGATGATTCAGGAGAGGTGTACACTTCGCCGCCATGGTTGTACCGCGAGCCGAAGCGTCAACGCATGACAGCAAGGACCTACTGCAACCTCTTCAAGAAGTAGATAGAAGTCCACCAATTAGTCCTCGTTAGGCAAATTCGTTATGATTAGTCTTGATCGTTGTGAAGCTTAGTTCGTGTTAGTTTAAGAGTGATTAGTTCCTTATTTGTGTACTCCAATATCCCAGGAATTATTTGTGCAAAACATTATGAAAGAGTTATGGCAATTTTGGTTACTATCTGTGTTATTTTCGCTGCAGTTTTTTTGCTGATACAGCAGTACTGTACGATTTTTCATATTTTTCTGGTAACTCAGAAAAATCTTAAAACAATTGGGCTGATGCGAAACTCTCTGTACTATATGTGCAAAAATCAGCTAAATTTTCTGACGAGTTTAAGTCAGGCGGAAAAATTCGCGAACGCTGCTGGGCTGTTCTGGCAGATTGCTGTTTTGTTGTTTAGTTGATCAACTGTTTAGTTAACCATTGCCAACTCTTGTAAAACTATTTCAGTAGGTATATACTGCTAGGATAACACCTGGGATGTTGCTGGACCACTTGTTTGTTGATGTGTTGCTTGCTTGTGATTGTCTGCTATTGTTTGTTGTTGATTGATCATATGCATGGGTAGAATCCTATTATCGTAGTAGATTCTTTCTAAACTTACCTGTGCTGAACCGCAGATGCCTCCCCGCCGTCAGCCCACTGAGTTGGAGCAACACATGGCAGCTCAGGCCCAGCTGACCCAAGTGATGACTCAGTTCATGGCAAATCAGAACAACAACAATGGAAACAATCAGCCTCAGGGAGATGCTCTCACCAGATTTCTGAGGTTAAGGCCAGCTAAGTTCTCTACTGCAACGGAGCCAATGGTTGCTTTCGACTGGTTGCATTCAGTCAACAAGGATCTGGTAACCGTCGGATGCACTGATGCTGAGAAGGTGAGGTTTGTCGCTCACCTACTGGAGGGACCAGCCGCTTCTTGGTGGGACACTTTTCAGATCACCCACCCGCTGGATACCGTGACTTGGGCAATGTTTGAGGGAGGTTTCAGGACCAACCACGTGTCTTCAGGAGTTCTGAGCCTGAAGAGGAAGGAGTTCCGCAACTTGCGCCAAACCAATCGCACCGTGGCTGAGTACATTGAGGAGTTCAACAACCTGTCCCATTATGCACCTAAGGATGTTGACACTGATGCAAAAAGGAGGGAGAGATTCCTGGATGGCCTCAGTGATGAGCTTTCAGTACAGCTACTGGTGGTTTATTGCCCCACTTTCTAGGAACTTATGGACAAGGCCAGGATCTTGGAAGGGAAGCACAAGCAGGTGGAAAACCGCAAGAGGAAGAGTAACAATCACCACTCTAGTTCACATCACAAGTCTCGCACTTCATATGATGGATACTCCAAGCATGGAGGGAGTGACCATGGGAGCCATGACCGCTACCACCATGGAGGCGATGGGCATCATCATGACAACCATAGGAGAAACCACCACAGCCACAAGGGAGGACACTCTCACCACTCTGGAGGACACGGTGGACATGACCGCAACCGTGGTCGCAACTTTGTGAAGAAGGATCTGAGTGAGGTGACGTGCTTCAAGTGTAAGCAGAAGGGACACTATGCTGACAAGTGTCTGGAGAGGAAAGGACTGAAGCCAACCAACAGCGAGAAGGCCACAGTGAACCACATGAATGTGGAGGAGATTCCAGATGAGCCTGACCTTGTGATTGGTAAGTTCCCAATCAACACTTACCCTGCACTTATACTTTTCGATACTGGTGCATCGCATTCATTCATATCAAGGGCATTTGTGGATAAGTATAAGTTACCTACTGAGTCTATGAAAAGGTCTATTAGAGTGAGTTCACCTGGAGGAGATATGATAGCTAGTGCGGGATGCCGCGATTTAACTGTGAGGATTGGAACACACAACTTCAGTGCACATTTGGTAGTGTTGGATTCACAGGGATTAGACGTTATTCTGGGTATGGATTGGATGTCTATGCATGGGGGACACATAGATTGTGCACAGCAAGCTGTTTCACTCAAAACCCCGGATGGTAAGAGGATTAGATTCAAGTCGGCTGTACGACCAGGAAGGTGTAAGTTGAATTCTCTTAAGGGGGTTAGCATGGATACTGTGCCAGTGATTAGGGATTACCCCGACGTGTTTCCGGAAGAGCTGCCAGGGATGCCACCTGACAGGGAAGTAGAGTTTCTTATCGACCTGATGCCGGGAATAGGACCTATAGCAAAGATACCATATAAGATGGATGTGGATGAGCTGAAGGAATTGAAGAAGCAGCTGAAAGAGCAGTTGGACAAGGGATTCATTCAGCCTAGTTCGTCGTCATGGGGTGCACCTGTTCTGTTTGTGGAAAAGAAAGACAGCACCAAGAGATTAGTGGTGGACTATCGCTCGCTGAATGAAGTAACCATCAAGAATAAGTACCCTCTACTGAACATAAATGATTTGTTTGATCAACTGGAAGGAGCGAAGGTGTTCAGCAAGATTGATCTGCGATCAGGCTACTTCCAATTGAAGATCCGGGAGGAGGACGTACCAAAAACCGCCTTCACCGCTAGGTATGGTTTATATGAGTATACGGTTATGTCTTTTGGACTAACGAATGCTCCAGCATATTTCATGACCATGATGAACAAGGTATTTATGGAGTACTTGGACAAGTTCGTGGTGGTGTTTATTCATGATATACTGATATACTCCAAGGATGATGCTGAGCATGAGAAACATCTGAGACTGATTATGGAGAAGCTGAGGGAACACAAGCTATATGCCAAATTCATCAAGTGTGAATTCTGGCTTAACACCGTTGGGTTTCTTGGACACGTAGTGTCAGGAGAAGGAGTCGCTGTTGATCCAAGCAAAGTGACTGCAGTAACTGTGTGGGAAGCACCCAAGAATGCGGGAGAGATTCGAAGTTTTTTGGGACTTGCTGGATATTACAGGAGGTTCATTGAAAACTTTTCCAAGATTTCTAAGCCGATGACTGAACTTCTGAAGAAGGAGAGGAAGTTTGAATGGTCAGACGTATGTGAAGCCAGCTTTCAGGAACTGAAGCGTCGACTAGTGACCGCGCCTATTTTGTGTTTACCAGACCTTCAGAAGGATTTCCAAGTGTACTGTGATGCTTCTCGACAGGGACTTGGGAATGTGCTGATGCAAGATGGGAGAGTGGTGTCATATGCCTTGCGATAACTTAAGCACCATGAGCGGAATTACCCCACACACGACTTGGAGTTAGCGTCAGTGGTTCATGCGCTCAAGGTATGGAGGCATTACTTAATGGGAAAACACTGTGATGTGTACACCGACCACAAGAGCCTGAAATACATATTTACACAGAAGGAACTGAACATGAGGCAAAGGAGATGGTTGGAACTTATCAAGGACTATGGTATGAATCTGCAATACCACCCAGGAAAGGCCAATGTAGTAGCAGATGCTCTGAGCCGGAAGGTTTATGCCAATGGATTGACAATTGGTGAGTTGCCTGACGATTTGTGCAAGCAATTTAAGGACCTTAGACTGGAGGTAGTATCCGAAGGATACTTAGCAACAATGGAAGTCCAACCGACGCTGCGGGACAGGATCATAAAGGCTCAGATAGGAGACAAGGAAATAGAGGAGATAAAGGAAAAGATGAAGGAGAATCGGGAAAAGGATATTCGCGAGGAGGAACATGGTACCTTGTGGTATGGAGACCATTTGTGTGTGCCCAGCGACCCGGAGATAAGGGAGTTGATTCTGTAGGAGGCTCATAACTCGCCATACTCCATACATCCGGGCAACACAAAGATGTATATGGATTTGAAGAGCAGATTCTGGTGGAACAACATGAAGGGAGATATCGCCAAGCATATTGCCCTGTGCGATGTATGTAGCCGAGTGAAGGCAGAACACCAGAAGCCAGCAGGACTTCTATAGCCATTGCCTGTGCCGGATTGGAAGTGGGATAGAGTGGGAATGGACTTTATCACAGGATTGCCCAGGACCAGGTCAGGATATGACTCTATTTTGGTAGTGGTCGACCATTTGACCAAGGTAGCCCACTTTATACCGGTGAAGACGACCTATACGAGTGCAAAGTTGGCCAAGATTTATATGGACAGGATTGTGTGCCTACACGGAGTTCCCAAGAGTATCGTATCTGATAGAGGCACCCAATTTACCTCACACTTCTGGCGCCAGCTGCACGAGTCACTTGGGACTAGATTGGAGTTTAGCACAACGTTTCACCCACAGACTGATGGACAGACCGAGAGGGTGAATCATATTTTGGAGGACATGCTGAGAGCTTGCGCTTTGGCTCATGGTTCTAGTTGGGATGCGAATTTGCCATATGCTGAGTTTTCCTACAACAACGGCTATCAAACCAGCATCAAGACGTCACCGTTTGATGTACTGTATGGGAAACGGTGCCGGACACCATTGCTATGGGATGGAATAGGAGAACGTCAGTTGTTTGGACCTGATTTGATCAAGGACGCTGAGGAGAAGGTCGCCTTGATTAGGGACAGGCTGAAGGTAGCACAATCAAGGCAGAAGAGCTACGCCGACGCCAAGCGCAAGGAAGTGGTGTATGAGATAGGTGATAGAGCATACCTCAGAGTGTCGCCACTTCGTGGAATCAAGAGATTTGGAATTAAGGGTAAGATGGCACCTCGATTTATTGGACCGTATCGGGTCTTAGCACGCAAAGGAGAAGTTGCTTATCAGTTGGAGTTGCCAGAGGCTCTGTCCGCTGTTCACAATGTGTTCCACGTATCCCAGCTGAAGAAGTGCCATCCGGAGATGGTGAATACACCATTGAGAGACACTGTACCGCTAGAGGAGGTTCAGCTTGAGAATGATTTGACCTATGAGGAGAAACCGGTCAAGATTCTGGAGACAGCGGAAAGGATTACCCGTACCAAGACGATCAGGTTTTGCAAGGTGTAGTGGAGCCACCACACCGAAGAGCAAGCCACTTGGGAGCGTGAGGATGACATCCGAGAGGACTACCCACACCTATTTGCTAGCCGCGCCGAATCTCGAGGACGAGATTCATCTTAAGGGGGTTAGTCTTGTCACATCCCAAATTTTAGATTTGGTCTTGCATATCATTCATAGCATTGCATCATGCTTTTCCATGCAAAACCGTCGAGTGAAAAGGTTCGGCGAAACGCTATTTTCAAAACCCTATTTTATTTTGCTACGAGGCTCCTGCGGGAGGCTTTAGTAGGACTAGCGTTGGCCACCCTTGTAGCCTAGTGGTTTCGCTCAAACCTTGACCCTAGATTGTTCCCCTCGACTATACGAAACCGTAGGAGCAAGAATCGCTCGAATCGGAGCTCGTACGGAGAAGTTGTCGCCGTTTTAGTGAATCGTCGGAAAACGGTCCGAATTTTGGACCGATTTCCGAGTCCGAAACCAACTCCGCGCCGTTTCAACCTAGGATTCCGCGTGGGGGCCACAAAAGGGACCCCACCTGGCCCGAGCCGCCGCCTCCCGCCTTGGATCCCGCACCCAACCACCCCGCCGCCTCGATCGCCCCCGCGCGATCGCCCCGCGCCGCCTCCCTTCGGCCGCCATCCCGCCGCCGCCAGGGCTCCACCCCGCCGCCACTCGCCGACCCCGCCGCCCAGGTGAGGCCGCCGCCTTCTCTCTCCTCTCTCTCTCTCTCGCAGCGCCATCGCCGCACCCCCGCCGCCGCACGCCACCCGCGGCCAGCCGCCGCCAGGCCGCCCTCCACCGCGCGCCCCGTGCCATCCCCGCCGCCTGCACCCAAGCCGCCGCCTTGCCGCCGCTGCTGCGCGCCTTGCTGCCAGCGCGCGCGCGCTGCTGCGCCTGCCGCCGCTGCTTGCGCGCTGCCGCCCTGCCCTGCTGCCGCGCGCTGCCGCGCGTGCCGTTGCTGCATGCTGCTTGCGCTGCTGCATGCGCTGCTGCGCCGCCTCGCTGCTCGCTCGCTGCGCGCACCCACACGCACACGCGCGCGCACACGCATGCACGCGTGCCGAACACCGCCGCCGTTGCGTGACCATTTTAATCCGTTGCGCTGATCCTCTCCATCCGCGCAGGAAAGACACCGTCGCCGGAATCGATCGCCGCCGCCGTCCGGAACTCGCCGCCGTCTGTTTCGCCGTTTGTTTCCGGTAAGACTGCAGCCACCGTCAGATCTCAGATCAGCGGCTTAGATCTTTCGTTGACCGGTCAGACTCAGGCGTTGACTAGTCAGACGCCCAGTCAGCGCCCAGTCAGCAGACGCTTTGACCAGTCAACAGACACAGTTGACTGGTTAATTTCGTTAATCCTTTTAGTTGACAGATTTCGGTATAATCTTGTAAATTGCGTATTAATTAAACCGCTTGGCCAAAAATTGCAAATAAAATATGTGTAGATTCAGTAAGTCGTGTAGAACCTCGCTGTACCTTTGGTTCAGGCTTTTGCAGCAAGGTTTAGTACAGTTTAATCAAATTAGTTAGTGGCCTTTTCGGAGTAATAAATTCGTAGAAAAAGATCCGTAGCGCCAAAAATCGCGTATGATATGTCCCTGGATTCAGTAGAATGAGGGGAATCTCATCGTGAATTAAAAAGATAGGCTTACAGTAAAAACTTCTGCAGAAACTGTCTATTGGCTTTCTGCAGTGTTTTAATTACTCGGGGAGTTTTATAATTCCTTTTTGAGTAATTCCAGTTGGTACTGTTTCTATTCAGCGATGCCTATGCGGTAGAATTTTTACAAGATTTTACAAACAGTATACTACCGGTAGTGAATTATTTGAGTTCTAGCTCTAGTTTTGAGCATTACTTTTGCGAAATAGTTTTCCTAGCGCTAAAACTATTTTCCATGCATGCAATCGGTAGTATTATGGAATAGGATATTGTGGTGCAGCTGTAGCACCAATTCACTTGTCGTTCTTGCATTCATGCATCATATTTGTTGCATATGCTTGTGGATTGTTTGCTTATGAATGCAATTGTATCGTGTAGATTGTGACGAGTGCAACGCTTGCTCGTGTGTGGATTGTTCTTCCAACCGCTACAACCAAGGCAAGTAGATGCTACTTTGTTCATGATATCGTCCTACTATTTTCAACGCATTGTCGTGTATTTTGTAGATGCATGTGTAGGATGATACTATCGCTATGCTATGTCCTATTATGTGGTAGGGCCTTCCTTGTAGATGAACCACCGTTGGTAGATGTGCTTAGCCATGCTATGTTGAACAAGGGCTGGGTTACATCACTGAGACTTGTTTCTAAAAGTATTGGTTTGTGAAAACTAAAACAACTTAATCAATGAAACCCCTGGGTGTGGTGGTATTGATAATTTTTGGTGCTTTCATTGCGGAAAGGCACCCAGGTATCAAGAGAGAATAATTGGCTTCTTTATTGTGTAGCTTACGTGTACAACCATGTGCCAATAATGGAATGGGCGGTTGGTTGGACTTAGTAGGTTGTGGTAACTCGAACCCGCGTATCCAGAGATGTAGAATTTTGGTAGGTTGGACCGGTGCGCGTCGGGATTGAGGTGCTACTTCCCGAACAGTATCTTCTTGGACTTCTCCCTATCATCACCCAAAATGAGAGTGATGGTACGAGCTGGGCTGGCCAAGTCACATGGGTAAAGTGTACTAACCCCTGCAGGGTGTATAATCTAATCGATTAGCCGTGTCCCCAGTTATGGACAACTGAGTTGCTTGATATTGATTCCATGACATATTTCTCGCTCATTCAAATTTCATAATTGTTTTAACATTGTTGGGTTAACTTAATTGGGATCTTTTCAAAGAAAATCAAAAACTGTTTATGAAAGTAGGACAAATGTATTTGCAAATGCAAGCCAGACACAGCGCCACTTGCCAAATATGCATGTATATGTTAGTACTATTGTCTCCATTACTAGCTCTACTTGCCATACATTCCATGTATTGACCCTTCGGGGCTGCTATGTTTCATGTTGCAGGTTATTCCGATTCTGAGTAAGCGATATAGGCCACGGTACTCCACTCGGCTCTTGTTCACTTGTGGGCAATTTGAAGAATGGAGGATTTACTTTATTTATGATGCTACCTGAAGAATTTGAGCTAGCTTTGGGATAAGCTTTTATTGTAATAATGGTACTCTGGATCTTCGTTATTCATGATACACGGATATTTTGCTATGTTATTCATCTTACTCTATTGTGGGCCAATGAACCGATCCAGGGATTGGCATGTCACATAGAGGCCACGGTCTTTTCAGAACCGGGGTGTTACAAAAAGATGGCATGATAGGAGAATTCTCAAAAGGGAGTTCCATGTTGGAGAGAAAGTTCTTTTGTATAGGTCTCGTCTCAGATTTTTTGCAAGGAAACTACTCTCCAAATGGGAAGGACCTTTTGTTATCAAGGAAGTGTACCGTTCAGGTGCCATCAAAATTTCTTCTCTGAAGGATGACACAACATAGGTGGTTAATGGTCAAAGACTAAAACACTATATTTCTGGAGATGTCGGGGGGATAACCCCCGGTAGGGTCACAAGGGGTGAAGCATAGCCCAGCTTGGCTTGCTCCGAGTAAAGAAAGAACCAAGCCGAGTAAGTACCGTCGGGAGAGAGAATCGTATGCGGCCGACATAGAAACTATGTCGGCCCGTATAAGACAAACTATGTCCCAAGGAAGGACCGAGTCAGATAGGACGCGTGGCACCTTTCCGAATGAGGTTCAGGAGTGACCATGGTAAAGCATGGTCAAAAGAGAAGGGCGACGCTGGGTGACGCCCAAAGCATGGGCTAACGTACAAAGTTACTGCGTGACGCCAAAAGGAACAGGAGTCAATGTACAAGAAGACCGTTAGCTGTCAAGCTTTGTGGACTGGGCCATTGGGCTTAGGGCAAGCCCATGACCCGACCCGCGTAGTAGGGACCAGGATCCAAACAGTAACCCTAGAACCCAAAGGGGTATAACCTAGCTAGAACCTCCTATATAAGGAGGGGCATAGTACTAGTAGAAAGAGGTTGGACCAAGTAGGGAACTAGTGCCTTGTACACTAGTTCATACAGCTCAAGGAGCACTTGTAAATCTCGTGCATCAATCAAATTCCTAAGTGTGGAGAGTTCATCTTGTCCTTCGTGCATGGCAAGACCATGCACTCCCTCCCCGGTGACCACAAGCACCCATTCGGCCCCGAACTTAAGCCTACCCATGGCATCTGCCGTGACACCACCACAACAGTTGGCGCCCACCATGGGGCAGAAGTAGGTGCTTGATGGATTATTCATCCGGACAGGCAACCTCATCGCCAAGACCGGCGAGCGCGTTTACTCCGGCCTCATCTAGAGGTTTGGAGCGCTCAACTTCATCAGCGACAACGCGGGGTGCTTCGGGACCAAGCCGTTCTCTAGGGGCGGTCTCTTCATCAAGTTCGGCGAGCACCAGGTCTACATCGCTGTGCGCGTGGAGCGCGCATATCCAGAGCGCGTCATCCTGGCGCTAGATCCGCCAGCGATTCCTGTCGCTAGGAAATTTCACCAACTCGTCTCCGTTGAGGTAACGATGATAGCTCCTGACCCAACAGCTCCACCAATAGCTCCAGTAGTGAATGAGAATGCTGAGGGAGGAAATCATGAGGAGACACCAAAGGCCGCAAGAACAACAGAAGCACCGCTAGAAAAGCCAGAAAATATAGCTAGTAGTAAAAGGGCTAAAGAGTTGTAAGATGCGATAGATAAGTTGGCAGAGCCAGTTGCACAAGCAACTGATCCGGCACATGTGCAAGCCGAGTTAGAGGAAGCCAGGATAAAGGTTCTGGAGAAAGCCAAGGAATTGGCGCAGTTACAGCAAGATGTGGATATTACAATCCGAGATCTCAACACGACAAACCGAGTCAAGGGCGCAAAGACCTAGCTTAATGCAACTAGGTTAAGAGGAAGAAATCTCAATGAGGAGCTGGCGGATGCAACGTCAAAAATAACACCAGATAACAGCAACAAAATAGCTATGCGGCCGACATACAATACATCAGCAGCTAACCTGCGAGCCGCAGAAGCAACAATGGCCGAATTACCCCATCTGACGGGAGAAGCGAAGAAGGGACAACAAGAGCGAGTCAATGAACTGGTAAGAGCAGCTAGCATGATGAATGAAGGATACTACAGAGCGAATCCGGGTATAGTAGGGAGGTCATAGATGGTTCACTCAGCGACTCCTATCCCGGGAAGATCAGCAGGTCACACGGCGTCCTCACCCGGACCAGCGCCAAGACCGAGAAAAGAAAAGAGTGTGGATTCAGGGAGGAACAAGCAAATGATCACTTATGACTCGGTGATGGCTCAGGGAAACCCAGCGCATGCACATGGAACGAGAAGGAATAATGCCCAAGGAAATGAGAACTAGGAAAATGCAGGCCGAGAGAGGCAAGCAGGGCAAAGGAATGACAATGGGGGGGCAAAATTTTGCGCCTCAACCTAGGCGTGGAGCTCATTCGGCAGGAGGAGGAAATCCAGCACCGAATAATGCACCATCTCAACCCGAAAGAAGACAGCAAAGCGCAGGAAAAGCAGCACAATAGCCTGCTGACCCAAACGCAAACATATACAATGATGGTTACTCGGGGATGGTAAACGACTGGTATGAGTTACTGGATCATGCATATCAAGCGATGGAGCCAGACTCGGAGGCAGGAACCTTCAACCGTATGATGCAACGCTGAAGCTTGACCAAATAAAGATGACAGAACTGATCGACTCGCAAGGTCCACAGGTTCCACCATGCTTTGGCCCAAGGATCATGAAGGAACCTCCTGTACCAAATTTCCAGCTAGCCAGAGGAACAAAAACTTATGATGGAAGCACAAAGCTAGAAGATTGGCTCATAGATTATGGAACTACTGTGAAAATCGCGCATGGGAATTTGAGATGGGCAGTACGGTATGTACCGCAAATGCTATAAGGACCAGCACGGGTATGGCCGAACAATTTTCCACTTGGAAGCATCAACAACTGGATCGATTTTCAGGATGCTTTTATGAGCAATTTCACAAGCACCTACAAGAGGACGAATCGGCCACAACATCTAGCAATGTGCAAGCAAAGGCCAAATGAGACAGATAGAGAATTCCTCACAAGATGGTGCACAATGCGCAACTCTTTCTAAGGGGTAATCGAGTCATAGGCAATCGCTTGGTTTGCTCAAGGTTGCAGACACGGAAGTGTGTTGTGGCAAAGGTTACAGAGAGATATGTTGGCAAGCTTGGCAGAAACAATCAGGATTGCGGACTTGTATGCGTTGGGAGATCCGACTCAGCCTCTGCTCATGTCGGCAGATGGGATGACTGAGACTTAGATCTATGACGCTGCCGGGTCGCAAAGATGCCAGGAAAGATCCGAATACAGAAGCAAAAGAAGAGATGAAGGGCCAGACTATAGATATGGTACGACTCAGGTTGCGGCTGTGAGTCAGGATCATCCAGATGCTGGAAGTAGCCAACTTCAAAGGACAATTGGAGAACAACACTAGGTGCCAAAGAATGATGGCAAAAAGCCATATGAACAGAGGAAGCAATATCAGGACCGACAAAAGTATACCTATGAGATGATGCTAGACCAGCCGTGTAAATTTCGCACGCCTAGTCCGAGTAAGACAGCAAATCACACAACAAGACAATGCACTTGTTTTCAGAAAGGAGATAGAGTGGATTCGTCGAGTAATCAGCTACCACCACCTCCCCCTCCACCACTCACAGGAGGAAATGCTCAGGTTGTGGGAACGGATAAAAGATATGAAAACAGGCCGCCAAGGTATCATAATAAAGAGAGAAGGGAAACTATGCACCAGGTGCACAATCCAAGAGGTGACGACGCTCATGTCAGCCATGGAACTAGAAATGAGTACAGAGAACATCACCAAAGCTATGTCGTCTTCGTCACAGATCCGAATGACAAAAAGAGTCAGCGGCGACGGATGATGGAGGTGATCGCCACAATGCCGACAATTCCTAAGTACATGCATTGGTCTGAGAAAGAAGTAACTTGGAGCATAAAGGATCACCCCAAGATCATGCCAAATCCAGGAGGTTATGCTCTAGTCTTAGATCCAACGTTCCTGGGCCCTGATATCAATGTGAAGTTTTCCAAGGTACTGATCGATGATGGTAGTAGCATCAACATCATGTATAAGGATACCATGCTCAAGTTATGCATTACCATGAACATGTTGGAGCCGACTAAGACAACTTTCCATGGCATTGTGTCGGGATTGTCCTATGAGCCAATTGGCAAGATCTGGGTCGACGTTTTATTCGGCAACAGAGAGGATTGTCGCACTGAAGCCATAGAGTTTGAGGTGGTTGATTTGGTAAGCTCGTATCATGCCTTACTCAGCAGGCCGGCTATGGCAAATTTTACGGGTACTCCTCACATTTCTTACTTGAATATGAAACTGCCAGGCCCATGTAGGGTGATTACAGTTGAGGGAGATTACAAAAGGTCCATTGCTTGTGCCTAAGCCAGATCTTCATTGGCCGAGTCACTGGTCATAGAGCAGGAAAAGCATCAAATGTTGGAGGTGGCAGCATTGGCCAAAGTAGCACAAATATCTATGTCGACACTCACTAATCCGCATGGCAATGTGTCATTTCAAGCTACCAAAGAGACCAAGAAAGTACAAGTGGATGAGACTTTCCCAGAGCATACAGTTACCATTGGGGCTGGCCTCACTGACAAATAGGAAAGCGAGATCACCAGCTTCCTCCATGAGAATCGGGATATCTTTGCATGGTACACACAGGATTTGCAAGGAGTTCTAAGGGAGCTGGCTGAGCACTCTCTTCATGTAAGGCCAGATGCCAAGCCGGTGAAGCAACCCCTCCGCCGCTTCGCCGAAGATAGGAGGAAAGTAATAGCTGCCGAGATTTCCAGGCTCTTAGCTGCTGGATTCATCATGGAAGTACTGCACCTGGATCGGTTATCAAATCCAGTCTTGGTCGAGAAGAAAAAAGATGACCCGAACGTGGCAGTGGTATGGCGCATGTGTATTGATTACACGAAACTCAATAAGGCGTGTCCAAAAGATCCATTTCCCCTACCACGAATTGACCAAGTGATAGATTCTACTGCTGGGTGTGAGTTGTTGTCGTTTGTGGACGCTTATTCTGGATTCCATCAGATACCACTGAATCCGAATGATCAAATAAAGACAGCTTTTGTCACCCCGTACGGGTCTTATTACTATCGTGCCATGCCATTCGGACTGAGAAATGCAGGTGCAACATATCAAAGATGCATGCAAAAATGCTTGCAAGATCAATTGGACAAAAATGTTATAGTATACGTCGATGACGTGGTGATAAAAACCAAGCAGAGTCATACTCTAATTGAGGACCTGCGTCAAACATTCGCAAACTTAAGAAGATTCTAGATGAAATTTAACTCAGAAAATGCACATTTGGTGTCCCGGCTGGCAAATTACTTGGATTTCTTGTATCTAGCCAAGGAATTGAGGCTAACCCAACAAAGATCAGGGCCATCGAAAGAATGGAATTGCCAAAAACCCTCAACGATGTCCAGAAGTTCACAGGATGCCTGGCCTCGTTGAGCATATTTATTAGTCGGCTAGGTGAAAAAGCCCTACCACTATATCAACTGATGAAAAAATCAGACAAATTCACATGGACACAACAAGTTAATAGCGCTTTCCATGAGTTAAAGAAAATATTGGAAACAACACCAATATTAGCATCACCACTGTCCAAAGAGCCAATGTTGCTCTATGTCGCCGCAACCAACAGAGTTGTAAGTGCAGTAATAGTGGTTGAACGCGAAGAAGAGGGAAAATCAGTCCAGAGGCCAGTTTATTACTTGAGCGAAGTGCTCTCTGTATCAAAGCAGAATTACCCTCATTATCAAAAAATGACATATGGGGTATATATGGCAGCAAAGAAGCTGAAACATTATTTTCAAGAACACCCAATCCGGGTAATATGTGAGGCGCCTATCTTGGATATATTAGGCAGCAAATATGCCAGTGGCCGAGTCACAAAATGGGCCATATAGCTAGCACCATATACTCCACAGTATGATAGGCGAGATGCAATTAAATCTCAGGCGGTTGCAGATTTCTTCGTAGATTGGATGGAGATGCAGTACGAACCACCACTGCCAGACCCAAATTACTGTAAAATTCATTTTGATGGGTCCAAGACGAAAATGGGTCTGGGCGCCGGGATAGTGCTCACATCGCCAAAGAGGGATCAACTCAAGTATGTGTTACAGATTCATTTTGCTGCTTCCAACAACGTTGCCGAGTACGAAGCACTTGTCCACGGCATCAAAGTGGCCAAAGAGATTGGCATCAAAACGATCATGTGTTTTGGCGATTCGGATTTGCTGATTCGGCAAGTGTCTGGGAATTGGGACGCACTGGACGTAAACATGACGTTATATTGTTTCCATGTGCAACAAATTTCGGGATACTTTGTCGGGTGTGAATTCCACCACATCCCAATAGCAGAGAATGAAGCAGGAGATGTACTATCCAAACTAGGTTCATCTCGGCATGCAATACCACCAGGAATAGCATTGGAACACGTTAGGAAACCATCGATCAAGCCATCACCAGAATTCGAGTCAATCAGGGTCACCTCGGCGAATCAGGAGTTAGACGTTGCGCCAATGGATATTGACTCAGGGGCAGTTTCGAGTCACTCGGGGACTGATCCGTTCACCTCAGGGATAGCCGAGTCACACTCGGGGACTCCTCAGGTCATGTCGGCAGAACATATGTCGGCTGAGCTAATGGAAATTGATGGGGAAGCAGATCCGGAACCACTAATACCAACATTGGCACAGCCAATATTCAACTACTTAAAGGATGGAACTTTGCCGAATGATGAGATATTGGCAAGGCAAACAGAAAGAAGAGCAAAAGCATACACTATAATCAACAAGGAGCTGTACACAAGAAGTGTAACGAGTGTACTATAGCATTGTATTAGTTTAGAGAAAGGCCAAGCAATTTTATTGGATATTCACCAAGGAGAATGTGGGCACCACACATCATCAAGAGCATTGGTGGCCAAGGCGTTTCGACATGGGTTTTATTGGCCAAGTGCACTGGCAGAGGAACAATAGCTAGTCGAAAAATGCAATGGTTGCCAACATTATGCATCCAAGTCACACTTACCAGC
The DNA here is from genome assembly GCA_916181665.1 of Avena sativa. Lineage (NCBI taxonomy): Eukaryota > Viridiplantae > Streptophyta > Magnoliopsida > Poales > Poaceae > Avena > Avena sativa. Next base: position 266,282,534 of record OV702294.1, on the reverse strand, counting down.
GTCTGAATTAAAGACTATACCAATCACGTGGCCATTCACAGTATGGTGCCTAGATATGGTAGGACCATTCAAACCAGCAAGGGTAGGCATGACTCATATATTGGTGATGATTGATAAGTTCACCAAATGGATAGAACTGAAGCCCGTAAAAAAGTTGGATGGTAAAACAGCTGTCACATTCTCAATGGACATAATCCTGAGATATGGTTACCCACATAGTGTAATCACAGATAATGGCACAAACTTTGCTGAAGGAGCTTTTGCTCGATTTTGCGGAAAAAAACGAATAAGACTCGATGTAGCATCATTCGCTCATCCAGAATCAAATGGACAAGTTGAACGAGCTAATGGCTTAGTTCTATCCGGGATAAAACCCCGCTTGAAGGAACCACTCTAGAGATCACCTGGTTGTTGGATAGAGGAACTACTATCAGTGCTATGGAGTCTAAGGACAACTCCGAATTGCTCAACAGGCTATACACCATTTTTCCTTGTATATGGGGCAGAAGCAGTTTTGCCTGCCGACATAGAGTATGATTCGCCAAGAGTAAGGCAATACTCGGAAGCCGAGGTAAAGGAGGCCCGAGAAGATGGAGTTGACTTACTCGAAGAACCAAGGGAACTGGCATTATCGAGATCCGCTATATATCAGCAAAACCTCTGACGCTACCATAGCCGGAAAGTTCAACCTCGTGTTTTTCGAGAAGGGGATATGGTGCTAAGGCTAGTGCAGCGCACAGATGGAATGCATAAGTTATCACCCCCATGGGAAAGTCCATTCATTGTAAGCAAAGCATTGCATAATGATTCATATTATCGCATAGATGCTCGTGAAGCGCAAATAACAAGGCAGACAGATCAGGTGATGAGACCAAAAGGCCATGAAATGTTGCACTACTTCACCCCTTCTACACTTAGGAGAGGCAGTGCATGTATCACTCGGACTCTCATATGTCGGACATTTGTGTCAGCTATGTGCTGATAATAAAATGGTATGACTCGAAAAAACTGACTCGGGGACTGCCCCTTATGTTTTCCCTTTCAATTATTTTATGTCGGCTGGCGTTACACCCAAAGCTTATCTCGGAACAAGTAGTGTTTACTCAGAAAAATCAACTCTTCGACTATGCTGTTGTCCGAAAACACGGATTCATGGCAAGCAAGAGGAAAAGATGCATGACAAGTAAACACGAACGCCGGATAAGTACAAGGAGAAATGTGAGCCGACCCTATGTCTTTTGCCTAACCCACTGCAGGTTATATTGCATTGTGTGTTGAATGATCCCCGGCCAAGTGATCTAAGTTTCATACCCGCTAACTATATCCTTAGTACTTTGAGACTCTAATGTCGAACTCCAAAAAAGGTAGACAAGAGCCAAAGTCAAGGAAAGGTGAAACAGCAAAATGAGACTCAAGGACTTGCCCTTGGATGATTCACATTCAGAACATAACAAGATAATTTAAGCCTTATTTGTAGAGGTCCCAACCTTTAATAAGGTAGAGATCCCTGTGTTTACAATGCTAGTCCCTGGATCAATAGCTAGCATCCATAGTTAAGATGTAATATCAAGAAACAAAGGTCATAATACAACTTTATAACCAGGAATAAATAATTCATTACATCTTACATAACTCATTTCGCTATCTCATTACAATGCAGAAAAAATAACTAAAGCATGGAGTCCTTCATCTTCAAAGTGCCACAGGCTATCATGTTGGTTGTAGACTTGTAATCCTAATCAACACACTTCACTAATGTCAAACAAACCTGCAACAGAATAAGTTACAGCCACAAGGGTCAATACATTTGAATTGTATTAGCAAGTGATACTATGGTAGAATAGTGGTATCTATCATCTATATGCATTTGGCTAAGTGGAGCTTAGGCTTGCTTTGATCAAAAAAGATTTTCCTTATCATTTGAAAACACTAAGTTTTTGTTTGTCAAAATCACCCAAGGCATCTCCCAATAGAAATTGGTGATACTTTAACCCTTGTTCAACCACAAGTTTTTAACTTAGAAATTGGGATGAGGATATTCTTGATAGCTTCCATGTCTTGATGCTCAAATTGTCCATTTCCGGGGACACGGCTAAGTACTTAGATTTTACTCTCTCTAGAGGTGGTGCACTTTCCCCACAAGACTTGGTTTCACCAAGACAAGATCTTTCAGAAGCCTTCCCTTAGACCAGAATGGACGCATTCCCAAACCTATCATCCCCTACCACCAACTTTTCATTTGGCTAAGTTATTGCAACCTATATGATCTAGGCAGAGCCCATAATGCCAAATGGTTGCACTTGAAGCTTCTCAACATTTGACATCTCAAATCTCTTTGTTCTTGGGTGGCATTCCACAAGTGAGATACACAGGGTAAACCATTGAAAAATGGGCCCTGGAAACCACTCAACAAAAATCCATCCATGCAAGTCCCTTTCCACCCAGGTGATTCATTCACATAGTTGTTTTATTAAACAAAACACAAGTCCCTGACTTACTTAGAAATATTTCATAGCATGAATATAATCCACCCTTGTTTTCTACTAGCTAGGCTAAGCATGATAGTAGTAGGAATCTTATCTTAGGAAAATTCTACTAAGATTTCATCTACTAGGATTTCCCATGGCATAGTTTATACTTAGAAAATTCCATGCAAGTCTTACTTTGAAATATCACTAATGCATAGTGAAAATAATAGGACAAAAGTATGAAGCACCACTTGCCTTATTGGTAGAGAATATAGGTTCACTCCTTGATCTTGCAATAGTCACACTCTTCAAATTTCACTACAATTCAATCAAGGCACAAATTCAATCTACCATTCAAGCAATTCATCACATAGAATAATAAAAACAAAGAAATGCATGCAAGCATGCCAAAGATTGTTTTATTTGATAAAGTGGTTTCTAATAGGTTATAAACATTTTAATACATCTATTGGTCATTTATAAAAGTGGCAAAACCATTTGATATTAAGTTAGGGAAAATGGCCATTTAAATCATTCTTGTTTTGCTAGAAATGGTTTAAATTAAAGTAATAATTTCTAGTGTTTGACAAATACATTTTTAAACACAAATGTTAGTGTTTTATGGTCATGTGTTTATTATTAAAACCATTTGCAAAAGGTTTTACCTATAAACCATTTTTAAATCAAACAACATTTTATTTCATTAGAAATGCCTTTAAACAAAGTAATAATTTTCTAGAGTTCACCAAATATATTTTTAAATCCTAAAACTTGATGTTTAGTGTCAGAGAGTTTAAACCAAATCATTTTCCAAAAGTTTTACTCAAAAAGCAATTTAAACATATTCAACAATTTTATTTAGTTAGAAATTCTTTAATTCAAAGATTTATTCTTTAGCTTCACAAAATACTCTTTTAAATCCATCAGTTGGTTTTTATGGTCAGTAGGTTCAAAAAAATTCATTTACAAAAGATTTTATCTCAAAAACATTTTTAGAATGAATTTTATATACAAAATATGCCTACACAAGTTTCTGCAAAAACAACTAATTTTCCAGAAGCAATTCATTAAACAAAGGTCCTGTTTGGATAGAATTCTTCTTGTTGATTCCATTGATATAAAGTTTGCAAAATTTGGACGTGTAGATCACAAGTTATGAAATTTGCAAGTTTAAACATCTAATAGAACATTTTCTGATTTTAAAACAGAGTAAGTGCCACGCGTCTAATTCTGATTGGGCGATACCGTTTCGTGTGGATCGCTTACGTGGAGCGTTAGATCTAATGTTAATCGTGCGACACAGATGAGCGCATACCCCTTCGGGTTAAGTTTCTATCACGTGCATAGGATCTAGATCTAACGGCCTGAATCACACTGACCAAATTCGGGCGGCGCGCGACGGTGGCTGGTGGCGGCGCTATCAGACGTGGACGGTGCCGACGATACAGGAATCGCGGGAGAGCGAGGAACAGCTCACTGATTCGCCTCGTCGTGGGGAAGCTTGACGTACTCGTCGTAGAAGAAGGGGTGCACGGAATCATCATCTATTGCTCCCCGGAGAAGTTTCGGTCGTCGGGCACGGCTGCTCGTCGTCGTTGGCGAGGTTACAGGTCACGCCTAGTCAAACGAACGGTGCCGCTAGATGCGCGCAAGACAGGTGAACACGCGAGTAACCAATAGAGAGGAGGGGGCGGTCAAAAACTACCAGGGGGTGTCACCGAAGTGGAGGCAGACGGCGGCGCGTGTTGTCGTTGAGGTTGACGACGAAGGGGAGCGTGCGCGGGCGAGTGTGAGGCACTGGAAGGAGTAGGAGATCTTCGCGAACAAGCTCGTTTGGTCGAGGGGCGAAGGGGTGGCAGGTACTGGCCGGAATTGTTTGCGAGTAGAATTCGCAGCAGCCTGGTGGCTCCGGTGGGATGGGATCTGAGGGGAAAGAGAGATGGGAGGGAGGCGTTTTATCGAGCGTGGTCGCAGGGAGTAAAGGTTTTGGCATTGACGGGAATTTATGCTGGCAATGAACGGTAGGAAACAGACGGCATGGTCGTCGCGCGAGGTGAAGACGACGACTGACGGGTGGGGTCGCTTCGTTAGCGTTAGAGAGAGAGGAAGGGTGGTATCCGATCGTCAGGGATGGTGCGGGTGCGTTACTGAGTAGGAAAAAATTTCGCGTGGAGAGGAGGGAGTGGGCTGGTTGCTGGGCCTGCTAGGCTTAGCTGGGCTTGGCTGGTTTCTTTTATTTTTTCCCTCTTCTGTTTTCTTTTTCTTTTTCTATTTTGATTTTCTGTTTTCAAATTCAAACTCTTATTTGAATCAGATTTATTTATCAAATCTTTTCAAAACTTTTCAATAGTTTCTATACTGTGTAAACATGTATTTTAAACACCATTTTAGGAATAATTCTTTTGTTCTTTTATGGTTTATATTTTATTTAAATTGGGCACTTTCCTTTATTAAATAAGATTTAATTATATTTTCAAACCCTTATTTGAATTCCAATTTTTCACCAAACCTTTTCAGTAGGTTTTATTTATTTAATAGGGTGTTAAATAATTCATTTTGAATTATTTGAAATATTTTTATTATGATTTATTAATCATTTAAATTGAGCATTTGTCTTTATTCAAGTAAAGTCCAATATGGTTTTAAATCCATATAAATTTTATTCAAATGATTCGGTTATTTCATTAAATAACTTTTATTCCACTTGGGCAATTCCATTTATTATTTTCCCATGATTTAATTAATCATTTCTGTTAGAGTTTTAGCATTTTGGTTTATTTTTCCCAAGCACTTGATCTGAATTTTGTTGGATTCCCTTTTATTCAAAGTTTGTTCAAGTAGGGTTTTGATGTTTCCAAGTTTAAACAATAATTTTATTTTCACCCTAAATTTCAACAATTATTTATTTTGTTTATTTATTTTTCACATTTCAAAATTTGGAAAATTTTGGGATGTGACACTTATCAAAAGGCACACAACCAAATATAAAGTGCAATGTATGTTACATTTGTACCCGGCATACCGGGGATCTTATCAAAGTTCAAGCATTTGTCCTATTCAGTCTAAGAAGCAGCAGGATCGGAGGAGCAGTCTTGGAGCTAGAAGCATCGCTTGGAGCATCTCCCGAGTCAGGGGCATCAGTAGCCGAGTCTTTAGGATCGTCCGACTCGGTGGCCTCGTTGTCGGCACCCTCTTCATCAGCAACTTCGACAAGTGGTTTTCCAAGATTGAGGAAGCTGGTCCTGTCGCACCAAGCATGCACCATAGTATACTCGATCATGGTGTAGGCTCGCTCCTGGCGTCTCTTGATCAACTCAGGATCATTCAGCCACTTCCCGTCTCCCCTTATGCGTGCAAGCACATCAAGATTGATGTCCTCGTACCAGGAGAGCATGAAGGAAAGGGCCTTATCCACTGCAGCTTGACCGGCCGACTCTCGCCAGTGATCCAGCATGTCCTCAGTCTGAAGAAGCTTTTCAGCAAGGGGCTCGATGAGTCCAGGTGCATCTTCATCTGGCCAGAACATGCGGAACACATGAATAGCGAATTTGAGAAGGTCCATGCTGCAAGACTTGAGGATCTTGACGCACTCCCACAGTGTTTCGAGATGCTCATCGTTAGTCACCTCGCCATCAGCTGGAGCACCAGACTCGGCTCTCACCTTCTTCATGGCCCGAATGGCGAACAAATTGGCCTTAGGGAATATCTATGCAAGCAAAAGAGGATCTTAGCAAAGTAACAAACAAATATGACAAAGTAAAGAACAAGAAAGAACAGTGCGAAAAAGAGTAAGAACTCACTACCGAGAAAAGAGTTGATGGTGCCGAGTTTGGTTTGCCAAGCCTTGGCCTTGGCTTGGAGTGCATCCAGATCCATGTTCGCCAACTCGACCGCCAAATCGGCCTCCTTAAGCAGCTCCCTAGTTTTCTCGGCGCTGGAGGCATGTTTGCCGTCTTTCTCGGCAAGCTCCTCCTTCAGCCCCTTCACCTCGGCTAAGTGTTTCTGCTCCATGTCGGCCATCAGATTTTTCAGCCGAGTCACCTCGTCTCGCTCCTTCTGGAGTTCGGCTTTGTGATTCTCTGCTTATTCGGAACGAATTACTCATTAGCAGCAACATAAATATACTGACCCATCAGGATAATAAGGCAAGAGAATGGCATGAACACAAAACAGCACGAGGAAGGCTAAGAACATACTCTCCGTCTTGCTGATCTGCGAGTGGAGCACGTCGATGGTGGACTAGGAAGAAACTTTGGGAAAAGAGCGAGAAAAGACTAAGAAAATGAAGCAAAGAAAGGTACACCGAATAAAGATATGGCAAGTAAGAGGATTACCTTGTCCTTGGGTCTCGATTTGCAACTTCTCATAGGCAAGTTAGAGCTTGCGATGCTCTAGGAGGAGAGCTTGATGCACCTTGGGGCGCTCATTATGTGTAAGATTCACAAAGAAAAAGGACAGTGAATAAATAGAGAAGTCAAGCTCCCAGCCGGATAAAGAGTGACTCCTATCTAACAGCTTACAGCTGAATAAGTTTCTCATTCGGCAGTAACCTCGGGGACTAGGGATCAAAAGTCTAACATGCGAGTTTGGCATAAAGAAATAAAAACTAAGTTATTTCTTAGGAACTTACAGCCGAGTAAGTTCCTCACTCAGCAGTAACCTCGGGGACTGGGTGATATATATAACGAAAATACTCATCGACACAAAAGAGTAGAAAAATCATATACCTCGTTCACTTCATCCACGCCAAAGTAGAAAAAAGGTGATGGCTTGCTGGGTCATATCAGAGACGACCTTGGGGCCCAGCTTCAGTTTTTTGCCAGCGCGGGTGCTGATATCCTGCTCGCTAGCTGCATTCCACGCCAAAGCATAAGGCTCAGCCGAACCAAGGCCATTCCCACTGAGCGTCTAATTGAGAACTTGCCCCATCTTCAGGGTAGTTCCCACATTGGCACGGGTGGAAACTGCACTTGTGTGAAGGGCAACAGCTTTAGAGCCATCACCTGACCCGGCAGCCGCAGACCCGCTCGGTTTACCCGTTGACGCAAGCATCGTTGCTAATGTTGGGGCCGGATCTGAGGAACGGTACCCGGAGAACAAAACAAAGTTGTTTGTTTGGTGGAGGTGGTCTTGCCGGATGAAGTGCGAGCCGGACCAGGAGCCATAGGCCGGGTCTGGTTCTTTGACAGAAGAGGAGAGTGAGCAGATTTGTTTAGAGAAGAAAGGGGAACCGACTGACTGGGCTCAGCAGTTTTTCTGGCACCAAGATCAGAAAGTTGTTCATGTGCACCATCTTGAGGGCCGGAGCCAGAGGAACTAGTGGCAAAGGTTTTATCGGCGCCAGCATTGCTGGCACCAAGATCAGGAAGTTGTTCCTAGCCAGCGCCAGGGGTGCTGGGCCGAGTCTCCTTCGCCGGGTGCGACACCGGGTCTGACTGACACTGAGAAGCATGAGCCTCAACAATGGGAGCCTCGACTCGGACGGGGTTCTGCACCATAGAATCAGTCGGGGCAAGTGGAGGCCTTAGCGGCGAGGCGATGCTAGGAGCAGCCTGGTTAGCCGACAAAGGCGCATCGCTGAAAACAACAAGACACACATAAGAAAACGGTAGCAACAAAGGAAAAATGTAAGGTAAGCAGAACATAAAAGCTTACCCGGTGACAACCGGATGGCGCAGTGGGCGACGTGTGACTCGACGCCCAGCAGCTTTATGAGTCTCAGCCAGCGTGGCAGCAGCAGGAGCAGCGGGAGTGGCTTTGCTCTTTTTGGCTGGTTGAGTGCTGGAGGAGTCCCCGTTTCGCTTACTCGGCTTGGTGATGGGGATGTTGCCGACTCCGCCCACATCGAGAGGAGTAGTGCCATGTACCTGGCCAGCTGCATAAGTAAATTACAGGCTTACTCGAATAAGTTAGAGGGCTAAGGTCACAAGGCATGTACCTCCAAAATCATACAATCATCATCCTAATCATCGTCAGACAAATCTTGTAAGGGGTTTCGAGATTGACTCTTACCCGAAGTTGAAGCAGCAGCCCCATGTGGAATGGGCATGAAGCACTCCAAGTCATACTCGACTTCGTCGGAGTCGGAGCGATCCTCGTTGTAAGCGCTAGGGGGATAGTACTGCCATCAACCTGGTGAACAAGGTTCCGCGAGAGATAAACATATTAAGTATCAAAAACTAGACTGAGAGTAGCAAACAAGCTAAAGCTAACTCGTCAATGAAAATGACTCGGAAACTTACCCATGGGACAGGCTTGACCCGGCTAAACGGAGGGAAACTCCAAGCCCAATCATTCGTCAAGTTATGTTTGAAGATAGATCTTACTCGGTGAGCCACGGAATCATGGGTAAGATCCTTAGTGGAGTGCCGAGTGGGATCATGGGAGACACTAATGAAGCACATCTTGTGGCTCCTGGTTTGGATAGGGCTTACCCGGCGAGAGATGAAGGTGCACATGAGGTCCATGTCTGCGAGATGAAAGTTCTCATCCGGCGACAACAACCTTTCCAAGATCACATTGGCCTCGTTCACCGCAACGTCTTGGTCGCGTGGGGCAAGATGCCAGAATTTCTTGCTGGGGACCTCGTCCATGAAAGGGGGATTCGGATGTTATCGGTGGCCCCGCTATTTTTGACATAGAAGCAAGTCCTGTGCCATTTTTTGCAAGAGTCAAGGCCAGTGACCCGAGGAAAGATGGAGTCTCTCCTGGTAGTTATGCTAGCGGAACCGCACCGAGTCGGTTTCTTCTCGGCATGGGGAGCGCCAGGCTGAGGGACAACTTGCACCCTAAAGCTAAAATATTTGGCCCACAGAAGAACTGTAGGCCAAATGCCAAAATAGGCCTCGCAAGCGGAAATGAAGCAGGAAAGGGAGCCAATCGCGTTGGCAGGAAGATGATGGGTCTAGAGATGGAAAGTGGAAAGAAACGAATAAAAGAAGCTACTCACCTCGCTCAAAATGAGAAAGGAAAACCACCCGCTCATTGACATCGTGTTTGGGGGATATCTCACCGGCGGGAAGACGACAATCAACCTAGAGCGGGATGCGCCTGGTGGAGCGGAGCCATTTGACCTCCTCGGTGGAGACCTCTGAACACTCCTAGCCGCCGCGCTCGCCAGCGGAAACCTCCTGTTCCTCGGCCCCATCAGCACTGTCGCGTGCGTCCATGATCCTCCTAGACTCAATCTCCTCCGCCGTTGGAAGAGGTTTGGATGAACAAGGACCCATAGTGGAATAAGAAGAGGAAAAGGGCAATCGCATGGCAAGAACAGAAAGCAGGAAGAACCGCAGAGGGTGAAGTTTTATTTTGCAGGCGCAAGGAAGAAGAACAGCATGGGTAAACTGAATGGGCGAGGGGAGTTGTAACCCCCTCACCCCTACTTAAGGGCAGTAAAAACCCCAATCGTGGGATCCCACTGCGCCGTGCGCCCAGCGTGTGGCCATGTACCCAGCCGAGTAAGACAATCAGCGGGCGCCACATGACAACAATACACGGAAACTCCCTCGCCACATCACGAAAGGAAGGACAAGGGGTGCATACCGATGGGACTGCCACAATGATGGGGAATAACTACGCAGCCATCACTGTGCCGCCAGAACCTTGAACAAAATATGAGGCAAGTTACCATGATTACCAGCTGTCAGTGACTGAGCACGCCGAAAATGACTCGGAATTGGCCAAAATGACTCGGCACGAGACGAAAACGAGCCAGAAAGTCAAAGAATAGACCTAGAAACTGTCAGAGAGATTCGGCAGAATGCGAAATCACGCCAAAACAGTGCGCCATAAGCTAAGAATAAGGACACAGGATAAAGTTCCAATTACATTAAAGAAACCTGGAGACCCCTAACAACTAGAACTACTAGACCTCACCAACTTCGGGGACTAATGTCGGGGGGGATAGCCCCCGGTAGGGTCACAAGGGGTGAAGCATATCCCGGCTTGGCTTGCTCCGAGTAAAGAAAGAACCAGGCCAAGTAAGTATGGCCGAGAGAGAGAATCGTATGCGGCCGACATAGAAACTATGTCGGCCCGTATAAGACAAAGTTGTTAATCTTGCAGGAACCAACGAGCCGAGTCTCACGAGGAAGGACCGAGTCAGATAGGACACGTGGCACCTTTCTGAATGAGGTTCAGGAGGGACCATGGTAAAGCATGGTCACAAGAGAAGGGCGACGCCGGGTGATGCCGAAAGCAAGGGCTGACGTACAAAGTTACTGCGTGACGCCAAAAGGAACAGGAGGCGACGTACCAAAAGACCGTTAGATGTCAAGATTTGTGGACTGGGCGATTGGGCTTAGGGAAAGCCCATGACCCGACCCGCGTAGTAGGGACCAGGATCCAACCAGTAACCCTAGAACCCAAAGGGGTATAATGTGACACCCCCGGGATCAGGGCTAAACAAATCCTATACCTCCATCTGAAATAAGCTTAACCTTGAGCTCGAGAATATCTAGTGAAGAATCGGTAACACAACAATGACCCTATGACACAAAATTTATTACAGAAAGCTCATAACTGAGCAGAGAACCAAAATATTACAAGCAGAGGTCACTGACCACAAACATCAAACAACGGAAGGCAAATTATTCTATTAAGTATAGCAAACTTAACAAATGGCCTAAGAGGCCTGAAGCATAATGATGACGTCCCAGCCCATAGATTCCAGGCTGCCGGCCGGGAACCCCAAGCTACTTGTCAATGTCGATATAGTACGGAACTCGTCTTCAGGTGAACACTTACTCTGCCAAAAGTATCAAAAAAGCAAGGGTGAGTATAGGGTGTACTCCACCATACTTATGGCTGGTGGAGTTGTTTTGCATAAAGCCATTTTTTGTTTATGAAACAAGAGGGAGAAGAAGCTCGTCTAGTCAGAGTATTTTAAAAGGGGATAAGAGAGCGACATCTCTATAATATTGATCATCATCTTTTGATATCCACCAATCATCATCTCCTAAACTAGAATCACCCCCTCGTACCCATGAAGAAGAATCCTTAAGCACACGTTGATTTGCCAAGTTTTACGATTAGGTTATAGTTATCTATGATCTTAGAATCTGGTCACCAACCGTTCATAACCGTGAACACGGCTTTTCGAAAAGATTATTACCCTGCAGGGGTGTACAACTTTAATCACACGTACTAACCTTCTCTTAATGCCACATGATTAGCCCTCTACCTTGGAAGGCCGACAGAGGGTGGTTAGACACGACCTTTACCTTTCTTTCGCCGAGACCATGAGTCACGCAATAAGTATGGTTCCGCCGTAACGGGTCAAATCCCGAAGCCGGTACATAAAGATGTGAGTCGAGGTTGGTTAACAGGGGTGCTATCTACCCCAAGCAACCCGGTCCACGCTTACCTACCTGTTATGAATGCACCAACTTCAGCCGGCAAATCTTTCAAAAGATTTTCTATGCATATGTCGAATGGAATGCCCGAACTATGTGACTCATGGAATCTACTAGGCAAGTTAGTTGCTCGTGAGGTCGTACAGGCCCCGTGTGGTTGCACGCTCGTCTTGGTTCCAAAGGCAAGAAATCAGGTCCTAGTGGTGGCGAGCATGGGACTAGAAAAACCAAATCCCACTGTGGCCTCCCATACAAGCCTTAGCATGTTTAACTCATATCACCTCAGATATTATGTCATCACGTTCTCCTGTCATAATAGATTCTCTGCATCTGATACATCATCTGGATGGACCAGAACTGACAGCTATGCATGGCTGAGCAGACACATATAAGAGCTCTAGCAGTGCACACAAGCCAAACCTAGTTATGCTAGGAGCAGTGGATCAGGTAATATAAGCTCAAAGGGAGTAATGCAATAGATAGGATACTCTATCTATCGATAAAAGACCACAGTAGAATCATATGCATCATGGCAGAATTGAAATGCTTTCGAAATAGTAGGATTATATCATGGTGGGGCTATGCTTGCCTTTGCCAGTTGATAGCAGATAAGCAGATCTTCTGGAGCCTTGAACTTGACTTGGTTACAGTTGGTCAAGTATTGTTCTTCGATCTTCGATGGTCTTGATCTCGGTATTTGATCTCGGTATTCTACCGGGAAGAAGCAAACACCAGAAATGAAGGGAAACAATCAACACATGGCATCGATTCAATGCTCAAACAAGAATGATGATATGACAAGTTGATTAGTATTGAAATGTAACCCTAAAGCATGCTCAACAAATTAAACGGGGTTTCGAGGGTTGAAAACCCTGATTCAAAGAAACTCCGGAACATATGAGAGGGGTGCATTTGTTCTTCTAATTAAACTTGTCATTTAAGTTGTTGAACATTGCATGATTATAGCTTAAATAGCTAGGGCTCATTTTTCTGAACATTTTGATATATTACTTGTATTTTTCTGAATTACAGATTAAAAGTTATTGAATTTACAATATTCAAAACAATTTCTAAAATTATTAAACCTTTTCTTAATTTAAATAAAACTGGAATTACTTTTTACATCGAGGGCTGGGCTAGCCACAGACACAGACAGGTGGGCCTCTGGCCACCTCAGCCTCCACGCAGGCAAAGTGGGACAGGGGGGCGGTTGTTATTTCTCACCTAGGCAGAAGCTAGCCACTACGGCTGCCAGGTGGGGTCTAGGCCATGTTGGCAATCCACGCAGGCGCCACGCGGGCCTCGCCGGAGGACGGCCAGACGGCGGTGGAAGACGGTGCTAGGGGGCGACCTGGGAAGTGCAGTTGCGTGTGTTCGAATCAGGGCGTCGGGGCGAACCTAATAGGAGCGGCGTGGCTGTCTAATGGTCACTGGGGCAGTGGATTCAACGGCGCTCTATGGCAGCGCACGGTGGTGATCGACGCTAGCACGAGCCAGAGAGGAAGAGACAGTGGGGAGGTCCAGGAGGACGAGATTCTCATCGAGATTGCGATGGAGGGATCGGCGAGATGAGAGATGGACCAGAGCAACGTGTAGCTCGGTGGCGGAGCACGTCGGAGGTGGGGGAGGAGCGGTTGCTGGAGCTCAATTCCACGCTCCCCTCTTCGATTTCGTTGGCAGGGGAGGTCATCTCGACGAGGCGGAGCTCCATAGACCTTCGGTTTGGCGAGGGAAGGCCGGAGACGGCAGGGCAACGACGAGGTCGTCGGCTAGGTTTTCGGGTGCTTGCGGGAAGACATGGAGTGAGCACTGGGGGAAAGCTGAGAGGACACGGCGAGTTAGGGCGACGTGGGGGTCTTATCCTCTCCAGGGGCGGCAGCTGGGATCTTGGCGCGTGGCGGCATCAGGTGTCCGGCGGCGAGCCACCGAGCAGCTTCGCGTAACGGGGAGATAGATGACGTCGAAGGGGTGCCGGGCCAGCTGGGCTGCGACAGGGCCGAGGTGGGCTGCAGGGAGTTGCGCTGAGCGGCGGGGAGGAGAGGGAAGGGAGATGGGCTCGACCCAGGGAGATTTAGGAGTAGTTTTTATTTCCAGAAATCCTTTCTTTTTCTGTTTTACCTCTCTCTTTTGTATTTTCATTTTTGTAATCTGTTTTGAACATTTTCAAAATACAAGAGGCTTTGTAAATATTTAAAATAACAAGGAGACCCTTAATAACCATTTGGGTTCCAATAATTTTGGGGGTTTCCAAAATTCAAACCATTTGAATGTGTTTCAAAGATAGGGAAAAGCAAGGGTTTTAGAGTTTCATTTAATTCTTTAATGCACAGTTTAATATATGATGCTCATGATGCACAAAACAAACCCTAATACAAGTTTAACTAAAACTGGGGTGTTACAGCTTTGTCCCACTTACGAGAATCTCGACCCGAGATTCTAAAGGTAGGAAGAGGGGGCAGAGGGAGAAAGAAACAAGGCCACTCTAAAGATAAGAGGGAACACACTAAACAACACACATAGTATCTCATGGGCAACTCATGGATAGATTGTTCAGAAACAACTCTGAGATGACGACATGAAACACACCAAGGTACCAGAGGAAATAAGAGGAGATGGTTTCAAGTTGTTAGACAACTGGTCTTCATAAGGATTGATACCATGAAACTTACATGAGATTTTGAAGCTTCTAAAAAGGAAAGAACATAACACAGACTTCGATGAGGAACCTCTACTAAATGGCTTAAGTAGAGATATTAGGTTGCAGAGATATGGATGAACAAAACCAAGCTGTTGAACTACTTTGACATAGCAGGTTCACTCTTTCATCCAACAGAAGGTCAAGACAGAAAGGTATTTTGGTGGAGAGGACTCATAAGAGTCACAAGAAACATGTAGCAAGAAAACTTCTGATTACCAAAATCATAGTCATTCTTAAAACATGTTTGAGACAACGAAGGAAACTCTTTATTCATCTAGGTTTATCAAAATCTTTGCCAGAGATCATGATATCACTTTACACCACCAGATGAACAATTAAGAAGATTCCTGACGACACGAGATGAAAGAAACTTCATTCTCAGACTTCAATTACTTGGCATAACAAGACGCTTGCCAACATATAGGGTCTGTAGAATTAACTGAGAGACATTTATCAATGCTACTTTAAATGTTCTCCTTGATGTTCGAGAAACGAGGCATCAAGTAGAGGTCAGACTTCGGATACAAAGGAAACCATCAACACAACTCCTATAATTATTTATAGAAGAAGCCTCATGAAGAGTGGTTGTTATTGCTGACTTCAGGAGAATATGACGAGAGATCTTTCCAGCTAAATGTGTCAACCATTACGTCAATCTTGGCAGGTTTACAAAGAGACCTATGTCAAAATCTTGAGGAACACCAACCATCATATCTGCTTGAGATTCAGATTTGGTTAGGTGAGATGATACTTCAGACTCAGCATGTATGAATAGAAAATTTGCAACATTTACCGCAAAGGTAAAGTTACTAGATTCTCAAGATATGAACTACAGTGTAAAGCTCCAAAGAATGAGCTAGATTGCTAGATCCATGTATTTAGCAACTTATCGAAAGATATCTGCATACATATAAAGTCCTAACAATAAGACACTCAAGTATCTTTAAGGAACGGAGATAACTCTTCTTGACTCCACGGCGACATCTTTCAACAATTGCATGTGAACCAGAGAGGGTTACTTCTATCATCCATAACACATACTTCGAAATGACCCGAAGATGATTCTCGAAAGTTTCCAACATTAATGTCAATTGTTCCATATGAATCTTGTCTAGCATGGAGAAGATAATAATGTCATTGATGGGTTCAACAACAAACTTATCGAGACACTCCGGTAAGATAGACTCATATGCTTCATGAACAAGGCGAGAATATTGGTCAGACCAAAGAATATGAAGATGTACTCAAGTGAAACATCACAAGTAGAAACACCATCAAGATAGTCCTTGGGACTGAGTTTGATTTGACGATAACCCAAATCAAATCAAAGATTGGGGAGAATTATATATCCATAAAGTAAATACTATCTTTCTTCAAAACGAACAAAACTAGACAACCCTTTAAGAAGGAACAAAGTCGGATATAAATTTTGTATTACAACTCTCCAAGTTGTTGCTTAAGCTCAACCAACTAGTTCAGGGGTATCCAGTATGAATCCTTGGAGAAAAGAGAAATTCAGAGAACTTGCTTTCTCAAGAACTTGACAACATGGTGATACTTCTAGGAAGACGTCCAGAATATCACAAACCACCGATATGTCACTTAGTTCGAGAGGAAACTTTCTTGGTAAGGCAAGAAGACATAGTCTCAGAGTTTTGTCACAAGCCTAACTCTTTGACCGAAGGGAGTGTACCAGAATAATGGACTTGGTAGCATAATCATCCTTTTCTTAGTGATATGATTAACCAATCACGCTAAGAATGACACAAATGTCCTTGGAGTTCAAAACAATAACAATTGCTAAGAATCTCGAATAAGCACATCATTACGCACACACGTCACTCACGAGCGCAAAAGCTCGAGGAAGGGTGGGTAACAATGTGTGAGGGTGTCGCTGCATTAAGGGTTCATGAAACTCAGCATGAACTCTTACTATAAAAGGGTGTGATACTTTAAGATAGAACAAATAGAAGCTATCGATGCCTCTTGATCTGCAGATTTACATCACTTTGACCTGGTCCTAGATATGACGAGGTACTGGAGTTTGTTTCTCTTGACATCCCGAAATAGTTTGTCATGAAAGACCACAAGAGTATCTTGCTTCGGAAGACACCGATGCACATTTACTACTTGGCTACCAACTGGTAGACAAGGGTTGGAAAACAACAAAGGGAGAAGGAACATACTCACGATAGAATCCCAAGATGTGAATGCATAAGTCAACAATCTTCCAAAAACAATGCAAAGAAGGTAAAGGTGTGGCAGAGTCACGAGTATAGATGCGAGACTCACGAGGAGTACTCTTGTCGTGATCTATTTGGTTCCATTAAAGAACATCGGCCATAGCATGTGGTAGGGGAAGTCCTTAGTTGTCACAATTTAATAGCGACAGAGACCACAAGCTTGAAGGCTAGAATGGTAATACCAGCCATCCCGGGGTAATGTGGGAACATTAACGACAGGGGTAAAAAGGGATGGATCTTGAGTTAAAGGTCAGCTTCATGTACAAGATTCACTATACCAGAATCCAGCACAATCAGGGATCTTAAGTTCAAGTCCAAGGGTTAAAACCCAAAGAAAGAAGTAACTACTACTTGAGTGACACAACGTACACTGCAAGATAGTAATCACGAGGTAGCTTCCAAAAGAAGAAATGACTTCTAAAGTACACAAACGACAAAAAGGTGGCACGGGAGGTGAAAGGAAACCTCGAAGCCTGGAATAGAAGACTGTAGATCCAACAATATAATATTGTGGGTCCAAAAGATAGAGAGATAATGATAGAAAGGAATCTCTCAGATGAACAAGAGCAAAGGGGAACAAGGAATACACAACACAGACAACTCTAGAGAACTCAACACTAGGTCAACTGGCTTAGAAACGTCATGCCAAGAGGAGGGCACCTAAGCTTTGAAAGACTAGAAGAGATATCAAAACTTTTCAAAGTCAACACAAGATAAGATAACCCAGAGTTAGAGCGAAACTGGATAAGGAGAAAAAGAAGCATACTAGAGTTTTCGCAAATACTTTTCAGCTATTAAAATAGTTTTCACAAGCACTAGACTCAACATCGACCAATAGCAAGGTTTTCCTACGGTCGGTACTGCTCTAATACCAAGAACTGTGACACCCCCGGGATCAAGGCTAAACAAATCCCAGACCTTCGTCTGAAATAAGCTTAACCTTGAGCTCGAGAATATCCAGTGAAGAATCGGTAACACATCAGTGACCCTACAACACAAAATTTATTACAGCAAGCTCATAACTGAGCAGAGAACCAAAATATTACAAGCAGAGGTCACTGACCACAAACATCAAACAACGGAAGGCAAATTATGCTATTAAGTATAGCAAACTTAACAAATGGCCTAAGAGGCCTGAAGCATAACGATGACGTCCCAGCCCATAGATTCCAGGCTGCCGGCCGGGAACCCCAAGATACTCGTCGATGTCGATGTAGTACTAAACTCGTCTTCAGGTGAACACTTACTCTGCCAAAAGTATCAACAAAGCAAGGGTGACTACATGGTGTACTCCGCCAGACTTATGACTGGTGGAGTTGTTTTGCATAAAGCCATTTTTTGTTTATGAAACAAGAGGGAGAAGAAGCTCGTATAGTCAGAGTATTTTAAAAGGGGATAAGAGAGCGACATCTCCGTAATATTGATCATCATCTTTTGATATCCACCAATCATCATCTCCTGAACTAGGATCACCCCCTCGTACCCATGAGGAAGCATCCTTAAGCACATGTTGATCTGCCAAGTTTTACGATTAGGTTATAGTTATCTATGATCTTAGAATCTGGTCACCAAGCATTCATAACCGTGAACACGGATTTTCGAAAAGATTATTACCCTGCAGGGATGTACAACTTTACCCACACGTACTAACCTTCTCTTAATGCCACATGATTAGCCCTCTTCCTTGGAAGGCCGGCAGAGGGTGGTTAGACACGACCTTTACCTTGCTTTCGTCGAGACCATGAGTCACGCAATAAGTATGGTTCCGCTGTAACGGGTCAAATCCCGAAGCCGGTACTTAAGGATGTGAGGCGAGGTTGGTTAACTTGGGATCTATCTACCCCAAGCAACCCGGTCCATGCTTACCTACCTGTTATGAATGCACCAACTTCACCCGGCAAATCTTTAAAAAGATTTTCTATGCATAGGTCGAATGGAACACGCGAACTATGTGACTCATGGAATCTACTAGGCAAGTTAGTTGCTCGTGAGGTTGTCCAGGCCCCGTGTGGTTGCACGCTCGTCTTGGTTCCAAAGGCAAGAACTCCGGTCCTAGTGGTGGCAAGCATGGGACTAGAAAAACCACATACCACAGTGGCCTCCCATACAAGCCTTAGCATGTTTAACTCATATCACCTCAGATATTATCTCATCACGTTCTCCTGTCATACTAGATTCTCTGCATCTGATATAGCATCTGGATGGACCAGAACTGACAGCTATGCATGGCTGAGGAGACACATATAAGAGCTCTAGCAGTGCACACAGGCCAAACCTAGTTATGCTAGGAGCAGTGGATCAGGTAATATAAGCTCAAAGGGAGTAATGCAATAGATAGGATACTCTATCTATCGATAAAAGACCAGAGTAGAATCGTATGCATCATGGCAGAATTGAAATGCTTTCGAAATAGTAGGATTATATCATGGTGGGGCTATGCTTGCCTTTGCCAGTTGATAGCAGATAAGCAGATCTTCGGGAGCCTTGAACTTGACTTGGTTGCAGTTGGTCAAGTATTTTACATCGATCTTCGATGGTCTTGATCTCGGTCTTTAATCTCGATCTTGATATCATATTCTACCGGGAAGAAGCAAACACCGGAAAGGAAGGGAAACAATCAACACATGGCATCGATGCAATGCTCAAACAAGAATGATGACATGACAAGTTGATTTGTATTGAAATGTAACCCTAAAGCATGATCGACAAATTAAACGGGGTTCCGAGGGTTGTAAACCCTAATTCGGAGAAACTCCAGAACATATGAGAGCGGTGCATTTGTTCTTCTAATTAAACTTGTCATTTGAGTTGTTGAACAATGCATGATTATAGCTTAAATAGCTAGGGCTAATTTTTCTGAACATTCTAATATATTACTTGTATTTTTCTGAATTACAGATTAAAAGTTATTGAATTTACAATATTCAAAACTATTTCTGAAATTATTAAACCTTTTCTTAATTTAAATAAAACTGGAATTACTTTTTACACCGAGGGCTGGGCTAGCCACAGACACAGACATGTGGGCCTCTGGCCACCTCAGCCTCCACGCAGGCAAAGTGGGACAGGGGGGTTGTTATTTCTCACCTAGGCAGAAGCTAGCCGCTGCGGCTGCCGGGTGGGGTCTGGGCCACGTTGGCAATCCAAGCAGGCGCCACGCGGGCCTCGCTGGAGGACGGCCAGACGGCGGCAGAAGATGGTGCTAGGGGCGACCTGGGAAGCGCGGTTGCGTGCGTTCGAATCAGGGTGTCGGGACGAACCTAATAGGAGCGGCGCGGCTGTCTAATGGTCACCGGAGCAGTGGATTCAACCGCGCTCTGTGGCGGCACATGACAGTAATCGACGAGACCACGAGCCAGAGAGGGAGAGAGATAGTGGGGAGGTCCAGGAGGACGAGATTCTCACCGAGATTGCGATGGAGGGATCGGCGTGATGAGAGATGGACCAGAGCAAGGTGTAACTCGGTGGCGGAGCACGTCGGAGGTGGGGGAGGAGCGGTTGCTGGAGATCGACTCCATGCTCCCATCTTTGATTCCATTGGCGGGGGAGGTCATCTCGACGAGGCGGAGCTCCATGGACCTTCGGTTTGGCGAGGAGAGGCCGGAGACGGCGGGGCAACAGCGAGGTCGCCGGCTAGGTTTTCGGGTGCTTGCGGGAAGACAGGGAGTGAGCACTGGGGGGAAGATGAGAGGACACGGCGAGCGAGGGCGACATGGGGGTCTTATCCTCTCTAGGGGCGATAGCGAGGATCTTGGCGCGCGGCGGCATCGGGTGGCCGACGGCGATCCACCGAGCAGCTTCGCGCCACGGGGAGGAAGATGACGTCGAAGGGTACCGAGCCAGCTGGGCTGTGACAGTGCCGAGGTGGGCTGCAGGGAGTTGCGCTGAGCGGCGGGGAGGATAGGGAAGAGAGATGGGCTCAGCCCAGGGAGAGTTAGGAGTAGTTTTTATTTCCAGAGATCCTTTCTTTTTCTGTTTTACCTCTCTCTTTTGTATTTTCATTTTTGTACTCTGTTTTGAACATTTTCAAAATACAAGAGGCTTTGTAAATATTTAAAATAACAAGGAGACCCTTAATAACCATTTGGGTTCCAATAATTTTGGGGGTTTCCAAAATTCAAACCATTTGAATGTGTTTCAAAGATAGGGAAAAGCAAGGGTTTTAGAGTTTCATTTAATTCTTTAATGCACAGTTTAATATATGATGCTCATGATGCACAAAACAAACCCTAATACAAGTTTAACTAAAACTGGGTTGTTACATATAACCTAGCTAGCACCTCCTATATAATGAGGGGCATAGAAGTAGTAGAAAGAGGTTGGACCAAGTAGGGAACTAGTGCCTTGTACACTTGTTCCTACAGCTCAAGGAGCACTTGCAAATCTCGTGCATCAATCAAATTGCTAAGTGTGGAGAGTTCATCTTGTTCTTCATGCATGGAAAGACCATGCACTCCCTCCCTGGTGACCACAAGCACCCATTCGGCCCCCATCTTAAGCATACCCATGGCATCTGCCGTGACACCACCACGACAGGAGATTCTTATAATGAGGATGTAGATGTTATTCAAATGGTGACTCCAGAAGAATTTATCATAAGCCAAACACCAGAAACTGCAGAGTTCGTCTTTGAATAGGTAAAAGTGGTGAAAACAGAAGGTTTGTGAAACTCCAATCCTTTTATATTTTCGATGTTTTTAATACATAAGGGAAGTTACGAGATGAGACTGAAGAGGAAACGGAGCCCAGGGTGGACAAACCAACCCCAGGCACGGGCCCAGCCTGGCTGCGCCTGAGGGGGGGTGTTCCCCCCCTCTCGAACTCCGTCTCGGCCTCGTTTTGGTGTCAAACCTTCCTTATGCATTGAAACTTCGTAATATATAACCCCCTGGGTTCCCCAAGGTTCTTGCACCGTGTTCTCTTCGTGTTTTCGTTTTGATCTATTTCTGTCCGGAAAATTCTTAGATTTGGAGCCTCAATGTCTTCCTTTGGATCACCCACGGTAGGTTCCTCTGCGGACATCCTCAACCTGTACATGTATGAGTTGAGGATTCATCCCAAAGAGTTGATCCTCAAGGAGGGGAAGGTATGGATGAAAGAAGTTCAAGGCCCTAAAGAAGAAGGCAGTTTGGAATACATGATGGAAGCACTGGAATAGGAAGTTTTCAGGTACAAGAAGATGGAAGAACGCGAAGTGGATGTTATTCGTAAGATAAGTTCAGAACTCATCACCAAGCACGCGGGAGAAGTATATGAGCTCCGAGAAGAGATCTTTTCACTCCGTCAGACCACCAACCAATTGCAACCACATCTCTATGACATACAGGACCAAAACTGTGAGTATGAGGCTAGATTTGATCGCATAAGCTATGCTGCTAGTTTCAGGATTGCGGAGACAAGGACATCCTTTTTGGATGGGGAACCAGTGCCTTGGAAGTTATATGATGAAAAGAGAACACCACCACCACCGAAGGAGTAATTCGTCATCAGGTTTGGCATCCCCTTGGCTTGTTTCAAGCTTGGGGGAGTTCCACGATATCACCAACATTGTCTTTATATTTTACCTTTTTAGTGGATTCATATCTGTGGTAGAGAGGTTATCTTATAGTTTGGTTTGCATGTGGAAGTATCTCTCCTTTAGTTGGTTATCTATGTATCCCTTGGTGTGAGTGCCTTTATTGGATTATTAATGAGAAGTCTCATCTTTTACTTTTTGCACTTCTTATTTTAGTTTGCAATCTCTATTATATGATGGATCTTGTTGATCAGTATTGGCACCACTTTGGTATCATCAAGTGGGTCTAAATTGGTTTTGGCAAACCGAGTTCTGGTCAGTAGCATTATTATGAAAGAGAAAAAGAAAGAAAATGCTTACAGGTATTTTTTATCATTTGTTTTCTTTCTTGTTGGCTCATAAGCTTAGTATTCTTTATTTAAGGTCCTTTTGTGTCTTCAAGGAGGATTGCATGTTTGGCTTTATTACTTGTATGTTTGCTTATTTCTTTCAACTCTCTTGCTTGCTACCCAGCCTTGCTAGCCAAAAACCTGTTTTGAGAAGGCATACTTCTCATGTTTCCAAAATCCTTTAAACCAAAACTTTTGCCACTTGTGTCCACCATATCTACCTAGTAGATTTTGCTATTCCAAGCCAATTCTCAAGCTTCATCTACCGTTTGAATTAAAAGTATTTTGTTATGTGAAAACTAGTTAGTAAAGATCTCACGAACTTGATGGCACACTTTATTTACTTGCCCCTAATAGACTTGAACCATTGTGAATATCGAAGTTGTATATTGCTTGCATCTATACGTTGGAACTACCAGAACCGTGCTGTCACGGGGAACATTTTCAACATTGCACTAGTATTCTATACACAGTTGATATCGTGCTCTTTTGTCTATGTATGTCAATGGTGTGAAATAGAGGGAACTTGTAAGTCCATGGAGTTTGTATCCTGTGTTAGAGAAATGCCTAGGCCGCTAGCCTAAGCCATGCTTAATCATGGTGGAAACTTGCAGCATCACCATAGTGATTCATCTATGAAGCATCCTCAATAAAAATCTATGCACATAGTAAATAAGAAGGTCGTTGAGATGCTCATTGTTTGCTTGCCTTGTCATTTTGGTTATGGGATAGATCCTGTACCATGTGCAAGGGGTACCCCGTTGGCGGTTCTCAATGATATGCAAATACTTACAATGACAAGAACTTACCTGGGCCCAAAGTTGAGTATGCATGAGGAGTGGCCCTCATATTCAAGGGACATGAGATTGACAACTTATATTTCGTCAAGCATATACTCCATCTTTGTTCACTTTTACCTTAATCATCTCAAGATGCTTATGATAGGGGCAATGAGGGCTCAAATCCAGTAAGTACCATAATCTTTTGGAAGCTCTTTATGACTTGTAATCCCTGCTACCCTCTATAAAGGGACCTTTCACCTAGTTACCAGTTGATTCAGTAAACCTACTTCCTTTCTATCTCCAGCAAGCATTTGAGTTGTTGTGTTTCAAGCATTCATATGGTGATTTATTCAATCATGTTGTTTATCTTCCTTGTTTGCACAAAACTCTTATCTATTGAGTATTACTTTGAAAGCCTTCACTTTTGAAAAACCTTTTTGAGCAAAGAGTGTTCCTGTTTTGAAACTTCTACAAAAAGCTTTTGTGAAACTATTTGCCAGGTGTTCTCTGACCAAGAACAAGTTTGCCAATTCCAATTATGATTTATCTTTATGCATCGCTATTGTGACTGCTGAACTTGGTTACAAGCTAAGTTATATAATGGTGAGTTGCTTTCTTCTATGAGTTGTGTAATGGTAAGTGTGATGCTTCTTGTTCGTATTATTTTCTCGAAACTTCACTCCATAAACCCGTGGACATGTTTACTGAGCTTAGTATTCGCTTGGGGACAACACTACTAGGAAAATGGCTATAGGTAATCAGCACATCCGTGGATCACATGGTTGAAGTGCCCCACGGCTAAAACAGGCATGGCTCACCTATGGGCAGTGCCCTACTAGTAACTAGAACAACCGTGGCGCACATGACCATAGTGCGCCACAGATATGTGTGGGCCAGGGCCCTGTTGGCCGCACGGCATACATCCGTAGCGCACATAGGGTAGGTGCGCTACGGTTGTTAGTGTCAATCGTGGCGCACATGGAGGGGGTGCGCTACGCCTAAGCGCATGCCCCTCTATTATGTAAAATGGCCAGACACATCCGTGGCGCACTATGGCATGTGCGCCACGGATGTTACTAATCCACGTGGTGCACTGGGGCCGAGTGCGCCACGGATGTGGCGATTTTTTTGGCAGCTCCACTTTATGTGCACATGTGTGATCATCCACCACCCCACACTTCACTTTCCACTTCTTCTTCCTCCTTAGATCTAGTCGGGATCTTCTCCTTCCCACCTCAATTTCTCCACCCATTCACCATTTTTAGCATGTAGAACTTGCCTTGGATGTTACATAAGTTATAGAGGAAGGTCTACGGTCTCTCATCTCCTTCTCCGGTCTCGCGCGCACCTCTCCTTTCCATCTTTCTCGCGATTGGTCTCTCATGACGGTAAGTTGTCCATGTAAGGATGTGTTCATGTGTATATGGATGATATGCTCATATGTATGTAGATGATCGATGCTCATGATGTGTGTATGAGAGGATCTATGGTCATATGTGTGTGTATATGGAGAGTATATCGATGATGCTCATGCATGTGTGTATGGAGAGGATAATGATATGTTCATGTGTGTATGGATCGGTCTCTCTCTCTCTCTCTCTTGTGTTTGTATGTGAACAAGTTGCCATTTGTTTTGCCAAAATGTTGATTCATTTCCTTTTTGGCAAGACTTTGGCATTTCGCAAAGGTCCTAATTTTAGGATAGGTCATGCTGAAATTTTCTATCGACCATTGCATGCATGCATTGATTATGTGGTTCTAATAGACTTCTAATTGTACCGTGTACACCGTGAGGCAAAAATGGTGCTCATAATGATCGAAGACATTGTGGCTAGATTTTTGAAATGTGTGACGGCCGACATGATACGAAATAACAAGATGGAGATAAGATATCCGTGCAGAAGATGCAAACTCAACTGGGTGATCGACCCAGATTCCGGGAATCTGCAGGCGCACCTGCTCCGCCATGGTTTCATGGATGGATACACTCGTCAGATAAGCGATGACGAAGGATGGAGACGGTGAAGGTGGGAAACATGACGATGATCATCATCACGGCGAAAACGGGCGAGATGATGAAGAGTCTCCTGGAGATGGTGAAGGTGCGGAAGCAGACCGGGATGATGATGATCTAGATGCCGGAGGAGGAGACGACGATGGAACAACGTCAGGCTGGGTGCGGGACCCTTATGTGCAAGAGCTGCTTCTGAAGCAGACGAGTAACGCCAGGGCTGCCGCTAGAGAGAAAGCCAAGCTTGCGCAACTTGACAAAGACGCGGTTACTCCATTGTATGAAGGATGCAGGCCCGATGATACTCAGTTGAATGTAATGCTCAAGGCTATGGAGATGAAGGCAAAACACAAATTGAGCGACACAAGCTTCGACGATATGATGGCATTCTGGCACGATCGTCTCCCGGAGGGGAACACATGTCCAACTAGTATCGAGGACGCCAAGAAAATCATATGTCCTCTCGATCTACCACATGTTAGATATCACGTATGCATCAACGATTGCATCATTTATCGGGGCGAGGACGCGGAGAAAACCACATGTACAGTGTGCGGCGTGAGTCGATACAAGAAAGGGAAGAAAGCACCTCGAAAAGTGGTATGGTACTTTCCTATCACTCCTCGTCTGCAGCCCTATTTCGCGGACCCTAAGGAAGCGAAGCTCATGCGATGGCATGCGGAAAGGAAGAAGCCAGGAGATGACGATGATGACCTCGAAAAGGATGAGCTGCTGACGCACCCTTCAGATGCTAGCCAGTGGAAAGCATTGGACCTCGAATTCCTAGAACTCGGTGGAGATTCGAGGAACATCAGGCTTGGTGTGAGCACTGATGGAATCAATCCGTTCGGTAGCCAGAGCAGCACGCACAGCACTTGGCCCGTGTTTGTATGGATGTACAACCTCCCTCCATGGTTGTGCATGAAGAAGAAGTACATACAAATGAGTATGCTAATTCAAGGGCCGAAGCAACCTGGTACCGACATCAATCTGTATCTCGGGCTGTTGAAAGAGGAGCTAGCCACGTTATGGGAATCTGGAGCCAATACTTACGACGCCGTCGCACAAGATTATTTCACTATGAGAGCCGCGTTGGTCACTACGCTGCAAGACTATCCAGGTTGCGGGTATATCTCGGGGCAGGTTATCCAAGGATTCTGCGCATGCGTTAGGTGCATGGATAACACAAGCTATCTCCAACTAGAGAAAGATCCAGGGTCATCGAAAACCGTGTTCATGGCGCACCGGAGGTGGCTCGGCAAGAATGATCCATGGATAAAACGTGGAGACCTGTTCGATGGCAAATCTGAGACCCGAGGAATCCCAGAGCGTAGAAGCAGCGAAGAAGTGAAAGAGGCAGCAACAAGACAAGCCGCTGATGAAGGTATGGAAAACAAGGTCTATTTTCTGGGAGTTGCCATACTGGAAGTTTCTCCGCACGCCTCATAGCCTCGACATCATGCATATCACGAAAAACGTGTGCGAGAGTCTGGTCGCCACCATAATCAACATGCCAGATAGGAAGAAAAATGGTCCAAAAGCAAGGCACGACCTGATATGCTTGGGTATCCGGAAGGAGCTTCACGGAGGACGCACTACTCCTGATGATCAGGAAGATGACGATGATCATGAGTTGGAGACGACACAAGGTCGTCGGAAGGGTAAAAAGTTCAAGAAGAACGAATATTACTGCCCTCCTTCTTGCTTCACTCTAAGCCAGGATGAGATCAAACAGTTTTTCAAGTGCCTTCTAGGAGTCAAATTTCCTTACGGCTACGCGGGCAAGATAAGCAGATACCTAGACGAGGCGAAGCAGAGGTTCAGTGGCATGAAGTCTCACGACAGTGCCATGCTAATGACGCAGGTACTTACGGTCGCACTAAGAGGTATAATGGACGAGCACGTCCGTGAAACGTTATTTGGCCTCTGCAAGGTTTTTGACGTCATCTCTAGGAAGTTGATTGGCGTGAATCAGCTCAGGAGGCTACAGGAGGAGATCGTGGTGATACTATGTGAGCTTGAGGTCTACTTCCCACCCGCATTCTTCGACATTATGGTGCATCTGCTTGTCCATGTCGTGGAGGACATCGTACAACTCGGGCCGATGTTCCTCCGCAACATGATGGCGTTCGAAAGGATGAACGGACACATCAAAAGATACGTTTGCAACAGGTCCCGTCCAGATGGAAGCATAGCCAAGGGCTTTCTGGCCGAAGAGTGCATCTCTTTATGCATGAATTATCTAGACATCGAGAACCGTGTCGGTCTTCCCGTCAACAGGCACCTTGGCAAGCTCGACGGATCTGGTCACCGAGAGGGTCGTCGCATACTGCATGCAGACTTTGATTTTCGATGCGCAGACTTTGATCGAGCAAACCTCGTCGCGCTACAGCATTTAGAACTGGTCGATCCTTCGGTACAGAAGCACAAAAGGTTAATCGAGAAGAAGTACAGTGACCGAGGCATATAGAGGACGCATGGAGAAATAATCAAAGATCACAACTCACATTTCAGACGGTGGGCAGGTGGCGGCGATCACCCGGACAACCATCTCGATCAACACCTAGAATCTCCGGCATAAAGATAATGGCCACTTGCGCACACTCCTCTTCGAGAAGCTACACGCAAGATACAAGTTCCCCGCTAAGTATCAGAACACAAATTATCATGGGAACGAAGTAAACAAATCCTCCCTCAGAAAGATGAGCACCGCCCTGGCCAGCTGGAGAACCCGGATAAAGAAGAAGATCTATAAAGAAGGCAAAAGTCTTGAGGAGATCCAGAATATTGACCCGCAGATCACCGAAGATCAGTTCCGGGAGTTCAAGGAGAGGTGTGAATCCGAAAGAGCCCTGGCCAATAGTAATCGGGGAAAGGTGCTGCAAGCGATGAATATAGGTCATCACCATCTCGGATCTAGTGGATACAGAACCGCGGAGGCCAAATGGAATAAGGAGGACGAAGAGTATAGATCCAAGGGGATAGAAAACCCCTTTGCGAAATTTGAACCCGGGCAGGTTCGAAACTTCATCAGGGCCCGTTACCATGTGGACCCAAAAACCAAACAACTCACCACAGATCCTGCGGTGAAGGAATTCGAGGAAATTGTGGTAAGTATAATCTAATTACCGTGGATCAACTCGATTGCAATCTAATCGATCATCTAAACGATTCACTGTTACTTCTTCTGCAGGAGGAGGAAATTTTTGCTAGTCATGGATCCCAGGGTTCCTCATCCCAGGGGTCGATGGCGGCCACCCGGTGGGATAACCCTTTTAACAGGGCGATGAACCGGGCCAAGAAAATAGAGACGGTTACGAAGAAGCCGTCGTCGGCTGGCCGTCTAGCCAGCCTCGGGGGTAAGAATTGGGTGGATCATTTTGGTCCACCGCCGAGGACGCATGTGGCGCCGTCGGGAAGGAGCGAGGAGGAAAAACGCGAGGTTCAAGAACTTAAGGAAGAAGTAGCGCGAATCCTGCAGATTGTCCAAGACAACCTGGCAATCACCCTCACGTCCTTCCTGCCTACCTTGGTGGAGTCAATAGCGAACTGGAGTGCGTGTGGTCGAGTAGGGCCGTGCCCGATTCCAAGCATGGTCAGCAGCCACTCGAACAACGCGGCGCCAACGAATTAGGAGAACTACGTGTTCGTGACTCCGCCCGCTAGCACCGTGGTGCCGCAAGTGTTGGTGACTCCCCCTACCATCACCGCGGCGCTGGAGTACATGTTGGTGCCCCCTGCCATCGTCGCGGCGGCACTGGAGCTCCAAGCACCCGTCGGTAGGGAGAATACACTGGCGACCAGCACCGCGCCATCAAGCAGCCCTTCCGTCTCTTGCATGCCCGTCGCTGTATGCGGTGCGTCGACATTAGCCGATCTCGACGCCATCACGGTAAACAAATTGCTTTACCGCCTTTCACGCCATCTATTACTCTTATGGCATCTCTGACGATGCCGTACATGTTTTCCGCAGACAGATGTTCCTTGTACTCTCTTATGATACATGAACAACGAGCTGAGGGATGTTGCCAAGGGTACCATCGTTCAACCCTTGCAGCGCACGTTCCACTCAAGGCCGATGCCAGATAGCGTGCACAGGGTTAAAATTAGTTGGGTGCTAAGGGGATGCGATGACCTGGAACCTCCCATTCAACCCCCATGAGCGGATGAAGAAGAGCTGGCTGCCCTTAGAACTTGCTTCGGCTTATTCTTGCTATGGCCAAAGAGCATGATCCGTTTGGGGACAGCGGGGGCCATCACGCCACAGACAACAGCACCGCCTGTCGTGCCAGCGACAAGCGGTGGCAAGGCCCCCTTACCGCCCTCACCGTCACCTCCACGTGGTGGGTCGGATGATCATGTTGATGATATGCACATGGTGCAGGATCCGGCTGAGGACGACGAAGACTGGAATGATCACTTCTTCAACACTCAGTTTAGCAACGGAGACCTAGCTGGTGGCCCCACAGAGAAAGCCACTATCACCAAGCGTCTGCTTGGTTCTCAGGAGACGCCTCCGGCTTGCGCCTTTACAGAGCCAGCTAATACAACCAACCGGCCCTTTATTCTAAGCCCTGACACACTACATAGGGCGGACGGTGCTCAGATTGCGGTGCCTGCCTGCTCTCCAAAAGGAAAAAAGGGCAGGAAAAGAAAATCTAGCAGCTCGAGCTAGCCAGTGGCGTCAACAACTGCGAACCCGATAAGGTTTCGGGACGGGCCACCAAGACCCGAGGGTATTATGTGGAGGATTCATGTGGCGGGTGATCCCATGCTACCTAAGAATTTGCGGAAGATCGCCAGTTCGGAACTGCAAAGTGTGCATGACGGCGTGCTGACGATAGAGAGATACCTTCTATCGGAGAAAGATCCCTCGCACCCGGTATTCGTGGTTAAGGTGCCACCAGGCTTGGGCTTCGTCGACAATGCCCCTGCGGATATGTTCTTCCTGCGGTTCGATGACATCTTCAATATGTTCCACCTATACCCGCTGCACTATACCATGGTCCGTCTGTTTTCTCTCAGCCTGGCCATGCAGATCATTAGAGAGAACACACCGGGCATCGCTATAGTGGACCCCTACTACATGCGTGACGGCTGCTTGGGTTCCCCCGCCGAACGACGTATCATGGCCTCGTACCTAAAAAGAATCCTCGTGGCGAACAAGACAAAGGAATACATTCTCGTGCTTTACTTTCCCGAGTAAGTCGTTATTCACTCGCCACCGTCGATTGGCTTTATTAGATTATCATCATTCTTTTTCCAACACATTCCATTTGATTTTTTTGCGCAGAGATGAACACTGCACGCTCATCTCCTTATCGCCGAAGCATTCCCATCCCACGTATTTCGACTCGGGGAGTCTAGAAAATAAGAAAAACTACGACAAGATCAAGGAAGTTCTGGATGATGCTCTCACTGGCTTTGCCTCGACGGAAGGCACCACCTTCGTGCGTACAAAGGTCAAGTTCGGCAGGCATGTCTTCAACCACGTAACGGAGTTCCCCTGCGTAAAGCAGCCGAAAAACAGTAAGAAGGAAGCCTACTACGCACTCCATCACATGAGGGTGTTCCTACTTGACCAGCAGAATTCTACGCTGCCAGATCATCTCAAACAGTGGGCCGAAGCAAAGGCCAAGATCACTGGTTCAGATATTAGACAAGAGATGTATCGCATCCAGTAGCAGTTTGGGGCAATCATCTTTCGTGATGTCATGACTTCGGGGGGATCTTCTATGGAGGAAATATCCCGAATAACCGTGACATAGAAGATCGCCTAGAGATGTAGGGTGACTATAGGAAGTTCATGACGAGACAAGGCGTCCTCCCGTTCCCTAAGCCGAGCCACAAGGCTTGATGTTGGCCTAGTTGTAGTTACAAACTATAGATGACCTTTGTGTGTGTGTGGACAAGTGTACATGCTACTATACTTATCTTATTAGGTTTATGAATCATCGCTTACTTCTTTTGCTTATTATTATTATATATAAATGAATGCTTGGTTTTTTTGCTTACTCTTTGGTCCTTTGCTCACTTTGGTCCTTTTTTCCTTACTCTTTTTTCGAGAATAATGCCGATGATTGAAATGTCGTGGCACACTATATATGTGAATGTGCTACGATGGGATTGTGAGCCTTGTGATATGCACAAGTCCAGGTCTTGTGCATCCTACTTGACTCACGGTTCCATCGTAGCATATTCCTGTGTCCAACGACCTATGTATATATATGAGGCATTCTTTTCGAGTTATTTTTGTCTTTTTCGAGAATAATGCCGATGATTGAAATGTCGTGGCACAATATATATGTGAATGTGCTACGACGGGATAGTTAGACTTGTGATATGCACAAGTCCAGGAATTGTGCATCCTACTTGGCTAACCGTTCCGTCGTAGCATATTCCTGTGTCCAACGACCTAGCTAGTTATATATGAGGCATTCTTTTTGAGTTACTTTGGTCTTTTTCGAGAATAATGCCGATGATTGAAATGTCGTGGCACAATATATATGTGAATGTGCTACGACGGGACTGTAAGCCTTGTGTTATGCACAAGTCTAGATGTTGTGCATCCTACTTGGCTTACGGTTCCATCGTAGCATATTCTGGTGTCCAACGTCCTATGTATATATATGAGGCATTCTTTTTTATTTACTTTGGTCTTTTTCGAGAATGATCCCGATGATTGAAATGTCTTGGCACAATATATATATGAATGTGCTACAAAGGGATTGTGAGCCTTGTGATATGCACAAGTCCAGGTCTTGTGCATAGCTACTTGGCTCACAGTTTCATCGTAGCATATTCCTGTGTCCAACGACCTATGTATATATATATGAGGCATTCTTTTCGAGTTACTTTGGTCTTTTTCGAGAATAATGTCGATGATTGAAATGTCGTGGCACACTATATGTGAATGTGTTGCGATGGGATTGTTCGCCTTGTGCTATGCACAGGTCCAGGTGTTGTGCATCCTACTTGGCGAACAGTTCCATCGTAGCATATTCATGTGTCGAACAACCTAGTTATATACAAGGCATGCTTTTTGAGTTTGGTCTTTTTGATTTAGGAGTACTTTCTATAAGTGTATCTTCATATGAGACTTTAATTATATATGTTTTTTGTCAATCATCGGTTAATTATTATTGTCAACTTATAGATGATGTGGTACGTCGTGTACAAGGGACGGGTTCCCGGAGTCTACGATGATTGGAAAGACTGTCGAAGACAGGTGCACCGTTTCAGTGGCGATAGCTACAAAGGGTACAAAACTATGGCGGAGGCGGAAGCTAGATACACGCACTATCTAGCGGGAGTTAGGACAAGGAACCGGATGAAGACCTACACCTTCGTCGCGGCGGTGATCATGCTTATCTTCTTTGGTTCTTTATTCCGTGTTTATGTCTAGCTAGTTTAGATGTCTAGGCGAGGTTCCGAGCTCTAACTTATTCGATCGACACATGTATTCGCATGTCACCAACTACTTTGTAACTTGATCGAAACAATATAACTTAATACTATGTATTCATGTATGAGACTTATCTATATGTATTTGTTTCAATCTTGTTTTTCAAATTGTGTATTTATAAATATAATTGTATATCTTGTATCTGTGTGTGTATATCTGCCTGTAATATTGTATATAATCTATATTGTATATAATCTGGCTCTAAAAAAAAAACACATGTGGCGCACATGACCTAGCTTTTGTGGCGCACTACGTCTAAAGCGCACCTCAGCAGCTTGGTGGCACACTGGGACATGCGCCACAGAAGATCCAACGCGTAGCGCACCTTCCCACATAACCGTGGCGCACTAGCAGGTGCGCTACGCCTATCTCGACACAACCGTGGCGCACTAGGATGGCCATTGCACGTGCGCCACAAACATGCATTTTCCTAGTAGTGCAAGCGAAGTCTAAGCTTGTGGGAGTTGATACGCCCAATTTGTATCACCATTCTATATCATAATTTACCTATATTCATTGATATTTGTCTTATTATGAGATATTACTTATGGGTTTTTCATCTGTTTGTGCATGTTGTATGATTCTTGGAGGATGGACTGCCGGAGTCTAGATTCTGATGGAAAAAAGGCGTTTAAGTGCAATTTCGCAAAGATCAGAAAAATAACAGAAAAATATGGAAACATATTATTTTACCAGAATGAAGGAAGCCAGAAGGAGGGACGAAGTGGGGCCTTAGGGGGCCCACACCCCCTAGGCGCGGGCCCACCTAACCCCACGCCTAGGGCAGGTGTGGCCCACCTGGCCGGCCTCCGACTCCGCCCCTTCGCCTATATCTTCCCTACGAAACCCTAACACTAGGGGAGCGACCACATATAGATTTCAGCTACCTCTGGGGGGCGGAAAACACCGAGAGAGAAAGATCTCTCCGGCCGACAGATTTTTGCCGAGGGAATTACTTCCCGGAGAGGAGAGACCGTCACCATCAACACCGTCATCAAGCTAGGCTTCATCGGGATCATCACCATCATCATCCACACCATTATCTCCACTAGCACCATCATCACCACTCCATCCCGCTGTAACTATTGTGTTGGATATTGATTTAGTTCTTAGGGGAAACTTTCCCGGTGTTGATTACTATTGTAGTTGATGCTTGTGAGTGGAACCATTGGATTATTGTTTATGTTCAGATTGTTATCCATTACCATATCATCCTAGATCTTTATCCATATGATGTCTTGTGAGTAGTTCGTTTAGTTCTTGAGGACATGGGAGAAGTCATGTTGTTAGTAGTGAATCTGTGATGAGTTATTATTCAATGGTTTAGTATTTAAGTTGTGGTGCTATTATTCTAGTGGTGTCATGTGAATGTCGACTACATGATACTTCACCATTTATGGGCCTAGGGGAATGCATTGTGTATTTGGCTACTAATTGTGGGGTTGCCGGAGTGACAGAAACCTGAACCCCCGTTAGGACACCTTTGCACAAGGGAGTGTAGGATCTCAGAGTTTAAGGCTGTGGTTAGATTTATATCTTAATTACTTTCCTTTTGTTGCGGATGTTTGCAGGGGGTTTAATCACAAGTATGTATTAGTCCAAGTACGGTCGGTATATTAGCACAGATTCACCCACACAACACTTACAACACCAGAGAAGAGTACTCAGCTATTTGAAGCGAAAGCATTTGACATAATTCCCATGTGTCCTCGAGAACGTTTGGTCCTTATAAGTATTTCCACCGGCTTGTCTTTTGCTAAGAAAAGATTGGGCCACTTGCTCCGTTTGTTCGTTAATTTTGTTACTTGCTCCTTGTTTTGTTGCCTTGTCAGAAAACCACTAAAAATCCATTTGCGAAGTATTCACAGGAACTTCCTGCTCCATACCATTGTTCAACACCTTCTGCTCCTCGTTGGCATCGACACTCCTATTTATCAAAAGTACTACGATACACCCCCTATAATTGTGGGACATCAGCCGCCGAGGCGTTTCTCTAACACATATACATACTCCACGGACTTACAAGTTCCCATCTTATTTCACACTGCCGGCATCCATAAACAAAAGAACATGATATGAACTAAATAAATAAGTGCAATGTTAAAAGCGGGCCCCATGAAAATATGGTTTTGCTAACTCCCAACTTATAATTTGCAAGCACACGAGCATCATAAGATTGTCACAATGGTTCAAGTTTATTAAGTGCAAGAAATAAAGTTTGCCATCAAGTTTGTGAGAGCTTTAATCACTAATTTTCACATAACAAAAGTTTAATTTGGAAGATAGATAAACACATGAATATACTTGGAATGGTGTAACACACCATGCATAGGAATTTATAGTGGAATATTTGGAATAACTTGGTTTATTGGGAGTTGGATGCACGAGTAGAGCTTACTTAGTACAAGTGGAGGCTAGCAAAAGACTAGGAGCGACCAACTAAGAGAGCAATAATGGCCATAATCATGCAGAGTGACACAACATTATTAATTAAAGCATAAAGTGATATCACAAGTCAAAAACTAAATGACCATAGAGGCTAAGGTGACTGGTTCATAGTCTTAACATGGTGTAAGCATGTGCCAAGTCAACCCAAATAAAGCATCAAAGGAGAGTACTACAATATTATGCTTTTGTATGCTAAAACAACGCATGATTATATAAAGGCAGATTAAGCAATCTCAATTGTTTGGAACAAGTCATGATACAACGATAATCACTAAGCATATGGTCAAAGAAACATCTAAAATGAGATGATAAAGTCTAAGCCACAGTCAAAACAAGCTTCCTTTTGTACCACTATGAGCATGAAACTTTCTACTCTTTTCCAACACCAATCAACTTATTTGAAACAACATAAGAATGCGGGGGTCCAACTAATTTATTGCAGCAAACCAAACAAAAGAAAACTAAAAACAAAGACAGACGCTCCAAGAACAACACAATAGAGCATGAAGCAATAAAAATAAACTGTCTAGAAAGAAAACCTGAGATTTTTATTGATGAAGAAGGGGATGCCTTGGGAATGCCCAAGATTTAACGCTTGTACCTCCTGAATATTTCTTGGGGTTACACGGGTGGCATCCCCAAGCTTGAGCTTTTGTCCATTCTTCATCTCATCACATCATTCTTCCCCTACACTTGAAAAATTCCTTCATACAAAACTTCAGACAATCGTCATTAGCAAAATTAGTGTATTCAATATAATAAGCCTTTGAGTTTAGTTTCAATACAAGTAAAAATTCCAGTAAAACACAAGATACTGTAGGAATTCCTTTTAAAAGCTCAAGTGATCAAAGAGAACTAAAAAAATCGATTAAGAGGCAAATGCAAATAATGGCAGAAATCTGTCAAAACATACCAACAGGTAAAAACTGATTTTTTTCGAAGACCTTCTGTTGCTCAAATAGAAAAGTGCTAAACTAACGAAAGTTAGATAATAACCTGGGGCATATGCTCAGAAAATTACAGCTCAACCTAACAGACTGAGATTTTTCTTGATTGTTCAGAGTGAAGCAGAAAAATCTGTTTCAGGACAGCAACTTCCCCGATCTTACTTCTCTCTCATTAGAGGTTATTCTTGGCACAAAAACCACACAAAAAGGATAAGGAGAGGATATTATAGAGGCAATAACTTCCAAGACTCAACAAAAGAAAAATTACTGAAATAAAAATAATTTGGGTTATCTCCCAATAGTGCTTTTCTTTACGCCTTTCAGCTAGGCATAGAAAGCAAGAATCAAGTATTTTCGAATGAGGAAGCATCAAAATTAAGTTTTTTCCCCTACCTTTCTTACCCTTACTCTTGTATTTAGGGAACGTATGATTAAAATGCATGATGCCTTTTCCCACATCTATTATTGCTCCAAGGAGTTTTAGCAGGGATCTTCCAAGTGTAATTTGTCCTTTTCCTACACATTCAATAACAATATAATCAGTAGACACCACTTTCCCTAGGATCTTAGTAAACACTCCTTAAACTATTCCAATGGGTAATATAGTGGCATTATTGGTAAGAGATATTTCTTCTCCACCCTCAGAAATTCCCCAAAGATTCATAAATATCCTTAGGCATAAGACAATATTCAGACATAATATCACAACGAGCATAAAAAGTTTTATTACTTATAAGAATCTTTACTGTAGGAAGACATTTTGAAGATTCAAAATTTATTGGAACATATTCATGATGCTCTCTAAGCATATTATAGCTTTTCTCTAAACTAGCTCTATTGGTCTCAAGAGTGTTTAATCTAGCATAAATGTTTGCAAAGGATGAATCAGATTTGCTAGGCAAGTTATATGTTGCAATTAGATTTTTTATGGAATTAAAGGCTTCATTCTCACCACTCTGGAGGAAATCTCCTCCTACTATAGCATCCAAAGCATATCTAGAACAAAGAGAAAGACCAAAGTTGAAACTGCTAAGAAACAAGCCAGAGTTATCTTAGGTTCAGTTTTCTTATGTGAATCAGAAATTCTAGCCCAAGCTTCTTTGAAACTCTCTTCACTTCCTTGTTTCAAAGTGAATATCATTTCCTTAGGTAACATAGTGATTGGAGCAACACTAGACATAAAAGCAACTTTAAGTAGGAACTAATTTTTTGTGTTGTTGATAAAAAGGCAACAAAGCAGTACAACTATTTTTTTGTATTTTTGATAAAGAGAAACAAACCAGCACAACTATTTTTTTGTGTTTTTGATAAAAAGAAACAAGAAAAACAAAGAAAAATAAACTAAGAAAAACAAAAATAAATAAAAGAGATTGGTTGTGAGAGACTCCCCTTGCAAGAATCTTCTTTCTCCCTGAAAAGTGATTGACGAGGAGAAAGAGATTGAAGTTGTCCTTATCTCCCTGGAACAGCGCCATAAAAGTCTTGATGGCTCAGATATGTAGAGCTCGTTGGGAACACCCAAGAGGAAGTTATGATGAGCATAGTAGCAAGTTTCCCTCAGTTATGAAACCAAGGTTATCGAACCAGTAGGAGTAAGGAAACAAGGCCAAGGTGTTGCTGGCACCTTGGAACCTACACAACACAACCACAAAACTTTGCCCCAACTTACAGTGAGGTTGTCAATCTCACCGGTTTCCTGAAAACAAAGAATTAAACGTATAGTGTGGAAGATAGTGATTTCTTGTAGAAAGTAAACGGTAAATGGTAGATGGAATATCAATGATAAAGGAATGGGCCAGGGTCCACAGTTCACTAGAGGTGTTCTCCATAAGTTAAATAACATGCTGGGTGAACAAATTACAGCGGGGCAATTGACAGATTGAAAATGCATAACAATGCATATACTAGACATCTTGATTCCTACGAGATTTGTTTGGCCACTACAACATAATACATAGACCGTAATCCAACTACATCTATGACTAATAATCAACCTTCAGGTTATCATCCGAACCACTTCCAGTATTAAGTTGCAAGCAACAGATAATTTCATTAAGCAAAGTGTGTAAAGTAAACAATACAATTTCCCTTAGACAATGGATTGTTGTTTTCTCTCTAGTAGCAATAGCACATATACAACCTTAGAAGTTTCCGTCACTCTCCTAGATTACTAGAGAAATGAACCTACTATCAAGGATAAATACTTCCTCTTGGAGTTACAAGCATCTACTTGGCCAAGATAGCTACTAGCAACGGAGAGCATGCAAAGATCAAAAATAACATAGACATGATATAATCAATAATCAATCTGACATAGTTTCTCAATATCCAGCGGATCCCCACAAACACAACATGTAGGATTACAAATAGATGATTTTGATCATGAACGGAGCTCACAAGATCTAAACATGATAGCACAAATGTCGTGGTATTGCTGGTGAGTACGCCCTGGAGGGGTCCTCACAGTGCGTGTTTAGAGATGTGGGGGAAGGCAGACGGTTGACGGGTACGAGGTAACACAGCTTACCCAGGTTCAGATCCCACAATGGTGGCGGAATCCTACTCCTGCTATAAATCACTATAAGGGCAATACGCCGAGTTACAGGGATTGGTTCGATGTGCGAGGTTATGTGAAGTTGTCTATGATCGTGCCCTAAAGGCTTCCATAGGCCCGACTTATATAGTCGCTAGGTCCTATGGTTACAGGAAAAAATCCTAGCCGGACAGGTTACAGAGTCCTACACCGTCTATTACTAGTCTAGTGTGTCTTGTACTCCAAGGCTCCGGGTACGCTGGTGACTCCACCGTAGCCTTCCTTTATCCGGCATGGGCCTCCCTTCTGGATCCATCTAACTGGGCCGCCTAGCAGGCCATGGGCCATGCTACCAACTGTGGGCCACCCGGTTTATCCGGATAGGAGACATGCTATGAGGATACCCATATAGCATATCCCCAACAGTAGCCCCTGGAGAACTCCGAGATCTTGCGCCGTCTTGCCTCTTCACGTTGAATGCTCCGTCTAGATGGATGTCGGCAAATCGTCAAGAAATATCTTGTAGTCCTTCCAAAGAACCCTGCAAGGTTTTCTCCGTCTTCAACTTGTAAGTCGGAGAATTGTTGAATCTTCCATCGTACTCTTCTGTAGCCGGACTGGATCCGTCCATGCCGGAATCTTCTGATGTGATGGTTCATCTCCCTATGTCAGCTAGGGCGACGTAGACATAGGTCAGCAACACCTCGTAACTCACACATGCAGAGAACGCAATCATGTCCACTTTTCCCGCGCGAGCGATACGAACTTTTGGCGGCGACGGTTGGTACGTGGCGAAATTTCCGCGCGCATCTCCGCAGATGTCGTCTACGCGGCAACCATTCGATCAAGCTGCACGAATCTTGATGCTGGAGACCATAAATAGTAACTGAAGTGGAAAATTACTTTTTCACCTCATTCTCTCTTGCATCTTCTTCTTCCTCAGGCAAGCGTATCCTCGATCTCTCCGCGCCTCGCATGAAAAACTCTAACTCCCAATCTCGCTAGTCACCTCCGAACGCACCCAATGGCTAGCAGCAGCTCCTCTCCTTCGATGGCGGCGTCGCGCGAAGCCGCGGAAAAGCCGTCGAGCTCCGTCGTTGTGCCCCAGAGGGCTTGGTCATCCCCAGGTCTGCGGTGGTCGAGGCCACCGGCGGCGACCATAATCTAGCAGCGCTGGAGATGCTGGAGGAGGAGTACGACTCCCACAAAGGAGACTGGCGCGGTTCGGACATCACGGACCGCGATATCAAAGAGATGATCATCGAGGGCTATCTCCTCGCGACGGAGGGACTTGCTTGGAGGGTGGCACCGGCCGATGATGTCACACCTTCTCCCCAAGCCAGAGAAAAGGTGTACCTCATAGCACAGTTGGTACGCGGCGTCTCCCTGCCCATCTCTAATTTCTTCCTCGCAGTCTTGAATCATTACTGAGTAGAGCCATAGAACCTTTCTCCCAATAGTATCCTAGCACTTATCAAGTACACGGCGCTTTGCGAGGGTTACTTAGGGATTAATCCTAGGCTAGATCTCTTCATATACTTCTTCACCGTCAAGCGCGAAGCCGGAGCCAGCAAGGATGAACTTAGAAACTGTGGCACCATTAGCTTCAAGATCCGGCCTCGCCGGCGCTTCCCCGACATCGTCGGCCACGAGTCCTGCAAGAACTGGCAGCGTACTTACTTCTACGGCCCAGATATCCCTCTAGCCGGCCGAGAAGTAATGTACCCGAAGTTTGTCGATGGAGCAGCCGCCGAAACTTCGACATGGAGATCCCCGGCCTCCCTTCCCTCCGACATCGACGCTTCCCGTGCTATAAGGCGGATAGAGTGGTTCGTAGAGACGGCTTTGACCGGTCTGGACCTAGCCATGTGCTGGTTCATCAGGCAGATCTAGCCTTTACAGCACCGCTCAAAGCTGATGCATGAGTATTCCAACGATAGAAGAGATAGCGTCCGCATCTTCGTGGACAACTTCTCGAGCGACTCCGTCAAGCTTTGCCTCAAGGACATCGTCAAGGTGAAGGAAAAGAAGCGTGGCTTCGCCATCACCTACGACATGTTCGTAGAGAGCAAGTGCCCAAAGGTAACTGTTTATTTTCCGTGTATGACATATACTCCAGTTCTTCCGTCTAGCTATTACCATCTCATCTAACACGGTGGTTCTTCACCTTAACAGCTTAGCGACATAGATGAGGACAGCATGGATCCTCAAATCTATGATCCAAAGATGAAGGAAGTCAACGTCGTGTCCGACGACGATGCTCCGTTGGCGCGAAAGCGGAAGAGCTCCACCTCTAACACTGCCGACAGAGGCAAGAAGAAGAAGACGGAGGGTCGAGCCTCCAAAAAGACTACCGCCACCCTGGAGGCGGAGAAAAGAAAGGTTACTGGGATCCCTTTTGCTAAAGCACCCCCTCTTGTGTAAGCTTCTTTCCCTCTGACATTGTCTATTTGTCTGTCTTATTCCTGTACTTATGCATTTTGCATGTTTCAGAAAGAAAGCCACGACCAGCTTGAAGAAGACCTCGAAGACTTCGGGGGCTTCTAGAACTATCAAGGATATGTTGCATCAAGACGCATCTCCCGACATCGCCCCTAATACTCCCATCGTCAAGCCCTCATACGCTCCGACAAGCTCTCAAGCCAAGGTAGCAGGTGGCCCTTCCATCATGGAAGTGGACTCAGGTGCCTCTACCGAGTTTGCTGTTGTCGGCGAGAAGGCGATGCAGGAGAGTACCGCACACCAAATGGCTGAAGCTCCGGCTAAGGATGCCATCGGTAGCGGTAAGGCGGTGGTGGAAGCTGGTACTTCTGCCGAAGGCGGCGCCCCCGCACCCAAGAAAACCATAGAGTTTCCAAAGATAGTCTATCCGGTACTTACACCAGGTAGCACTTCTCTGGTTCCTGGTGCGGCGCAGACATCTCCGACGTGCGGTCTAGAGGAGCTTCTCCGGCAAGCAGAGATCTTGCAAGGAAACTGTGTATCCTTCGGCAAGTTGCTGGCTGAGAGTGCTACTAACCTCAAGATCATTGCACTTGTAAGTTATATTTGCCTTTTTGCATTTCATATGAGTATCCCACTGTAGCCCCCGAGGATTTAGAAGGAAAACCATAGGTCTTCTTTATAAGCTAGAATAGTGACTAAGCTAGAAAACTTCTCACAGTAGCCCCCAAGCATATAGGTGGAATGAATTATTCCGACTAGATGCTTTAAGAGTAGCATAAGCAGTGTTTATAAATTTCGATATTGTAGCCCCCGAGCTTCTAGTTGTAACTGATTTAGTTCCGACTAGATGCTTAAAGAGAAGCTAAGCATACATCCGAGTTAAAAACTTTATACTGTAGCCCCCAAGCTTCTAATCGAAATCTGAATTAGTTCCGACTAGATGCTTAAAGAAAGACTAAGCATATTGCTAAGTTAAAAACTCTCACTGTAGCCCCCGAGCGTCTAGGTGGAAATTTTCCGGCTAGATGCTCCAAGTAGACCAAACAACGCTTAACTTTCTTTTTTTCATAGAATGAGAATGCTCGGAGGGGCATGGACAACGACAAAATACCAGAAGATGCGCGCGAACTTGGAAGCTGAAAAGGGTAAAACTGCCTTCTTAAAGGAACAAATCATCAAGAGAAAGCGTCTGTTTTTCCTTTCTTTTTCCATATTTCAGATTGGTCTTGTGTATTCTCCGAGTACTCACTTTGTACTGTCTTTTTTCCGACTTGCAGAAACCATTTACAAGGCAAAGGATATTGTCGAGCAATCCAAGAACATTTAGCAGCTGGATAGCGAGAACAAGATCCTCGAGTAGGAGAGGAATGACATGCTGAAGATGCATGAAGAATCAATGAAAGCCATGCAGGACTCCGCCACCGAGGAGATGAACCGCTTGAACGAGGAGATCGCGATCTTAAAAGATTAGAAGAAAGCTGTCGATGAGCAGAATCAACGCCATCATGAAGCGTACAAGCTCCTCCAACAAGAACGGTACTCCTTGGGGGATACTCTCTGGCAAGCTGAGGCTAGCATCTTCAGTAAGTGATTCGTCGTCTTGGATTTCTGTAGTCTAGATACTCGGAATTTTTTAGCTCATACGCTCCTTTGTCGGGAATTCGCAGCTCCTATGGGTTTAACCTGGTTGCCTCCTCCGCCAAAGGAATGCATGGTCCTTGCCGGCAACTTCATCAACACCGCCATCGCGCAGAGAAAAGAGATTGCCAAGCCCCTCCAGATCAATATCAAGGCATCGGACTCTGTGGCGAAGTTCTTGGAGATCCTGCGCCGAGCCCCGAGCGTATTACAAGATGGAAAGCTTCATGTGCACGGGCCGGTGCAAGGATGGCGCTGTCCATGGTCAAGGCACACTACAAGAATGCCGACATCGACACGGTAACCTCTGGCATCCCCGACGTAGATGACGAAGGCAATGAGATAAACCACGAATCTATCTTGGCGTCACTCACGGGTTATGACACCAGAGTCGCCGAGTTGGTCAACGTTAATGTCTTTGTGCCAATGAATACCATCGATGGCGGCAACCAAAGCTCCTCCGAGTCTATCACATCCCAAGATTTTCCAAATCTTGTAATGTGAAAATAAATAAACAAAATAAAAATTTTGTTGAAAATCAAGGTGAAAAGAAACTTTTGTTTCTAAATGGAAACTTAAAATCCCATCTTGAAAAAACTTTAATTAAAGTTTGAATCTAACCAAATTCAAATCTAGAGAAATGCTTTCCTCAATGAAAGTATCTGGAAATTTAAACACTTGGAAAATGAATCCAAACCCTAAACCCTAATGGAATAAAATCATTTCCAA
The DNA here is from genome assembly GCA_916181665.1 of Avena sativa. NCBI lineage: Eukaryota > Viridiplantae > Streptophyta > Magnoliopsida > Poales > Poaceae > Avena > Avena sativa. Next base: position 266,238,870 of record OV702294.1, on the reverse strand, counting down.
GTTATCTCCAAACCTATGGATTTGATCCATATAAAAATTTATCATCAAACATTTATAAATGATCAATAATGATAAAAAGAAATATATTAAAACCATATAAATTGGTTTCACTTAATTTGGAGCCATAGATAAAATCTTATGAATATAATAAGATAAGGAAATTAAATTTCCAAAGCTAATAAAGAACCTAACTATTAATCCATACCAAATGGTGAGCAAAAAATCCTAAAGATCTTTAAAAGGATAAACAAATAATAAACAAGATTTCACAAATTGGAATCACCAAGTTTGGATCTCTAAATAAAAAGATATGGATTTTATAAGATGAAGAAAGAAATATTAATTAAAGAATATCTAAAGACCAAATCAAATCTTGGACAAATCTATTGAGCAAATGGAATGAATAGAATCCAAATCCAAATAAGATTAAAGGATAAAGAATTTCTAAAATAAAATAAAATGGCATTAACCATTCTATCCCTATTTTGATAAAGACAAATCTCTAATAAGAATAATTATATAACTCATGAGAAAATAGTAATCTGGAATTTACCCAAGTGAATAAAAGTTGTTTAAATTAATAAAATAAAATAAATCTTCCAAATAAAATTATGGAAATAAAACCATATTAAATTCCATTGGAATTAAAACAAGTACCCAATCTTAAATGATTAATAAATCTTATTAAAAACTTTTCCAAATAATTCAAGATGAATTATTTGACACCCTTTTAAGTAAACAAAACTTACTTAAAGGTTTTAGAATAATCTAGAAGTCAAATGGAAATTAAAGACATTATTAAATCTTATTTTGATTTAAAACAAGGGCCCTTTTTATTAATTAAAAAGACCCCAAAAAGGAATAAAGTAAATTGACATCAGAATGTGCTACTGATCAATATTTAAATCTACACAAATTTTGACAAAGATTTGAAATCAAATGAGTGCTTGAAATAATAAAAGGAATTCAAAACAGAATTAAAGAAACAGAAATGGAAAAACAGAAACAGAACAAAAAAAATTGAATCTGGACGACCCAACCCAGCCAACCCAACAAGGCCCAACAGCCATTCCCTCTCTCTCCCGAAGAAAAATGGTTCGCACCAATAAAAGAACCCGCACAGCATATGACCGGTGGACCCCATCTCCCCACTCCTCTCTGACGCTGCCAAGCGGACCCCACCGCCAGCTCCTTCTTCCCCACCCGCCGCTGACCATGCCCCTCACCTCGCTGGCCGTTGCAGGAAAATAACGCTCGGCCTAATTCGTGTTAATGGCACAGTTAAACCTCCCCATGACGACGCCCTCTTAACCGCCCACGTCTCCTCTCCATTTCCCCTCTGCCGCCTCACCCTAGCACGCCCCCAGGCCACAGAATTTCGCCCGACACTGCCACTGCTCTGACGACCTTCCCCAGGCAATTCCGGCGAAGCCCGACCGCCCCTTGCCCCCTCGACCACTCTTACCTGCTTCCCACTCCCTGGCGAACCTCCCAGTGGCATCAACTCATCCCCGCGCGCCCAGAACACTCGGCAACAACGACGACCACCATCGCCACCGTCTGCTTCCTCTCCGACGAAGCTTCTGCACGCGCTGTAACCTCGCCCCCGTCGACGTCTGACCGTACCCGACGCCAACAAGATCTCCGGCGAGGAATTCCGATCAACCCCGTGCGCCCCTTCACCAACCAAGGGCAGGTTGAGCATCCCCGTGCCTCGGTGATCACAGTGAGTCTCCTCTCCTCCTTCCTTGCTTCCTCTAGCGTCAGCCCCGCCGTAGCCAGACACGCCGCCGCCACCTGCCGCCGCTAGCGCCGCCACTAGTTGGCAAGTGTGCTCAGCATCGTCCGATCTGGATCTAACGATTAGGATAGAATCACTTAACGCCGAAGAGGTACGCAACCTGTGCCGCTTGATCTAACTTGATCCAACACACCAGAGAGCTTGATCCGAGCGAAGCGGTATCAACGAATAGGAATAAGACACGTGTCTCTGATTGTTTTGTTTAAAACAGATTTGAATATATTAGATATGTGGTTTTGTAAATTCCATAACTTTAAATCTACACGTACAAATTTTGTAAACTTTATATCAATGGATTCATAAAAACAAGCCCTAGCCAACCATACACTTTGTTTAGAAAATAGCTTCTGTTAAATTGTTTGTTTTTACAGAAACTTGTTTGTGCTTGTTTAGATTATAAAATTTATTCCAAAATGATTTTGAGGATAAAATCTTTGGCAAATGGTGTGTTTTGAACCTACTGACCATAGGAGACAAATTGTGGATTCAAAAATGTATTTGGTGAAGCAAAAGAATAAATCTTTGATTTAAATCATTTCTAACCAAATAAAAATATGGTTTAATTATTAAAAATGGTTTTGGAATAAAACCTTTGAGAAATGTTTTGGAAATAAACTCTATGACCCTAAACACAAGGTTATATGGTTTGAAAACATATTTTGTGAAACCTAGAGAATTTTGCCTTATTAAAAGCATTTCTACACCACATAAAATAATGACATAGTCTAAAAATGGTTTATGAAGTAAAATCTTATACAAATGTTTTTGCCACTTTATAAAATGACCATTAGGTGTTTTCAAATGTTTATGAACCATTAGAAACCACTTTTACAAATAAAACAATCTTTAGCATGCTTGCATGCATTGTTTTGTTATTATTATTTTATGTGATGAATTGCTTGAATGGTAGATTGAAATATTGTTTGCTTGATTGAATTGTAGTGACTTGAATATTGTGATTATTGCAAAGACCAAGAAGTGAACTTATACACTCTACCAAAAAGGCAAGTGATGCTTCATACTTTTGTCCCATTACTTTCACTATGAATTAGTGATATTTCTAAGTAAGACTTGCATGGAAATTTTGCTAAGTATAAACCATGCTATGGGAAATCCTAGTAGATGAAACCTTAGTAGAAGTTTCCTAAGTTCAGATTCCTACTACTATCATGCTTAACTTAGCTAGTAGAAAACAAGGGTGGAATATATATTCATGCTATGGAAAAAATTCTAAGTCTGAGGACTTATGTTTTGTTTAATAAAACAACTAAGTGAATGAATCACCTGGGTGGAATGGAAGGAATTGTTTGTGTTGAGTGGTTCACAAGGCCCATTTCTATGGTTTACCTTGTGTATCTCACTTGTGGATGGCCACCCAGGAACAAAGAGATTTGAGATGTCAAATGTTGAGAAGCTTCAAGTGCAGCCACTTGGCAATATGGGCTCTGCCTGGATCATATAGGTTGCTAGAACTTAGCCATTTGGACAGTTGGTGGTAGTGGGAATGATAGGTTGGAGCGCGTCCATTTGGTCTAAGGGAAGGCTTCTGAAAGATCTTGTCTTGGTGAAACCAAGTCTTGTGGGGAAAGTGCACCAGCTCTACAGAGTGTAAAATCTAAGTACTTAGCCATGTCCCTGGCAAAGGACAATTTGAGCATCAAGACATGGAAGCTATCAAGAATCTCATCATCCAAATTTCTAAGTTAAAAACTTGTGGTTGAACAAGGGTTTAAGGTTCACCAATTTCTATTGGTGGTTCCTTGGGTGATTTCTGTCAAACAAAAACTTAGTGTTTTCAAATGATAAGGAAAATCTATTTTGAGCAAAGCAAGCCTAAGCTCCACCTAGCCAAATGCATATAGAAGATAGACTCCACTATACTACCATAGTATCACTTGCCAATACAATTCAAATGTATTGACCCTTGTGGCTGTAACTTGTTATGTTGCAGGTTTTGTTTGCTATTAGTGAAGTTTAATGATTAGGATTACAAGTATACAACCAACATGTCTTCCTGTGGCACTTTGAAGATGAAGGACCCCATGCTATTGTTATATTCTGCTGCATTGTAATGAGATAGCCAAATGAGCTATGTAAGATGTAATAAATTACTTTACTCCTGGTTATAAAGTTGTATTATGACCTTTGTTTATTGATATTACATCTTAACTGTGGATGCTAGCTATTGATCCAGGGACTAGCATTGTAAACACAGGGATCTCTACCTTATTAAAGGTTGGGAACCTTACAGAGTCCCTCCACACTGCCGACTTCGAGGGTGACTCTCCTGCTGCCGATGATGTTGCTTCCAAGTCGCCTGCACCAGAGGAATAAAAACAATTTGTAATATTTGTTTCCTCTGTAACTTGTTATGCGGAAAAAACTATGTGTTCACTTAAGGCAAAAAACAGTGGTCAGGTGATGATGCCTAATGGCACCGTCAATAAACTAAGCACAAAATCGCTCAGGTGATGATGCCTAATGGCACCGTGAATAAACTAAGCACAAAATCGCCGACAATAAGTGCTGAAAGTCACTACTCCAGAATCCACATAAAAACAAAAAAGAACGTGTAGACCAGAAAACTTAAGCTAACGCCCGTAGGCGGAATTTTCACAAGTGCAATTTTAAAGCTTGTGCATAAAGGTTTTATATGATCCAAAAATGAACACTAAAGGAGGTAAAAGAATCAAAAATATTAGTGAACCAAAGAGCTTTATTTCATTGATCATATAAGAGGTACACAATTAGATAAAAAATGCTAAGTGTGGAAAGGACGTAGCTGTGCTATGTTCCATGGCCAATCAAGCTCAGGGTAGTCATCATCAAGGTCACGTCGCTTACACTTATGATCCTCGTTGGGTCTATCCTTCAGTTCACGATTTTCAACGAGGTAGTAAGATCCATTGAGTAGCGCCTTGCTTATGATGAACCGTCCTTCCCATGGCGGGGATAGTTTGTGTGACTTCTTCTGCTTAAGTCGGAGCACTAAATCCCCCTCTTCAAACAAGCGATGCCGAACACGGCGACTATGGTAGCTGCATAGCTTCTGTTGGTAGATGGCAGATCTTTGGCATGCCAAAATGCGCTCCTCCTCGAGAAGGTCCACATCTAGGCGTCTGGATTCTTCAGCGTCATCCTCTTCATAGGCGGCAACCCTTGGTGCATCGTGAAGTATGTCCGAAGGTAGGATGGCTTCTGCTCCATATACCATGAAGTAAGGGGTGTAGCTGGTGGATCTATTGGGTGTAGTTCGTAAACTCCACAACACAGATGACAGTTCTTCCGCCCAGGCCCCAGCTGCTCTATGTAGCGGTGCCTCAAGATGTGGCTTTATTCCTTCCAGAACTAATCCATTGGATCGCTCAACCTGACCATTGGATTTTGGATGTGCCACAGAGGCAAGGTCAAGTCGGAAGCCCTTCTCCCAATAGTAGTCCTCCACTTCTCCGAGTGACAAGTTGCTACCGTTGTCGGTGATAATGATATGTGGGAGACCAAATCTCACCACCAGATCCCGGACAAACCTAAGGGCAGTTGCCCCATCAAGCTTTCTAATGGGTTTAGCTTCTATCCATTTAGTGAATTTATCAACTGCTACTAGCATATGCGTAAACCCACATGGTGCCGTCTCTAACGGTCCCACCATGTCTAGCCCCCAGACTGCAAACAACCAAGTTATTGGTACTGTTCGCAATTCTTTAGCAGGAACATGTGGTTGTCGGGCATAATACTGGCATCCTGTGCACGTCTCAACCAGCTTGTCGGCGTTCGCCTTCGCGGTCAGCCAGTAGAATCCTTGCTGGAAGGCTTTCACGACCAACGATCGAGGAGCGGCGTGATGCCCGCAATATCCGAGATGGATTTCGCGTAGGATTTCAATACCTTCTAGCTGGGAAACACACTTAAGGTATACACCAGTAGTTCTCCTTTTGTAGAGCTGTCCATTGATTATGGTATAGCCCTTTTCTCGACGTACTATTTTCCGTCATTCGACTTCGTCGTCGGGCAAAGTTCCATGTTCGAGATATTCCATGAACGGTTTTGTCCAAGCCGGAGGGACCTTTGCCACCATGTGGACGAAAGAGTCAACTCTATCCGGGTTGTCGATGTCTGCTCCCTTCACGGATGGTGTCCGTAGATGCTCTAGGAAAACTCCTGGGGAATTCGTTTGCGCCCTGATTCAAGCATAGACAGCAGATCAGCCGCCTCATTTTGCTCCCTAGGTACATACTTGACCTTGTAGCCGAAGAAGCTCTTGGCTATCTCGTCCACTTCGTCTCGATATGCCGCCAACATTGGGTTCCGTGCATTCCAGGTGCTAGCCACCTGCTGGGCAACCAAGTCGGAATCTCCACAACAAACTATGCGCTTGGTGCCAATATCCTTGGCTGCATGTAATCCGTGAATGAGTGCTTCATACTCCGCCATGTTGTTCGTAGCCTCGAAGCGGATCTGCAGAACATAGTGTAGCTTGTCACCAGTTGGTGATTGTAGCAGTACACCAGGCCCCGAGCCGTTGAGAAGCTTTGATCCGTCAAAGTGCATCACCTAGTACTCTGGTTCCGGCAACGGAGTAGCATATGGCATATCCGTCCAATCTGCAATAAAATCCGCCATGGCTTGTGACTTGATAGCGTCGCGTCTCTTGTAGGTGATCTCGAAGGCAGCAAGCTCAATGCCCCACTTCGCGACCCTTCCCGTGGAGCGCTGTTGTTGATAATGTCGGACAGTGGAGTCTTGCTCACCACTGTGAATGGGTGCTCCTCAAAGTAATGCCTCAGCTTCCGAGAAGCAAGGAATACTCCATAAGCTATCTTCTGGTAGTGTGGGTAACGCTGCTTGGACTCCGTCAAGACCTCTCTTACATAGTAAACTGGTCGTTGAACTCCGTGCTCATAGCCTGGTTCCTTCCGCTCTACCACGACGACGATGCTGATTACCCGGTTGGTTGCCACCATGTAAATTAACATGGGCTCTCCAGGCTCGGGTGCTGCAAGGATGGGCGCTGAGGAAAGAATCTCCTTGAGATGCTTCAATGCTGCATCTGCTTAATCCGTCCACATTTATTTGTCCGCCTTCTTCAACAACTTGTACATCAGCAGGGCCTTCTCTCCAAGTCGGCTGACGAACCGACTAACTGCTGCAACACAACCTGTTAGTCGTTGAATGTCCTTTAGGCATGTCGGACGGTTTATGTTTAAGATGGCCTTGATTTTCTCCGGATTGACCTCGATTCCATGCTGGGAAACGATGAAGCCCAACAATTTGCCGGCTGGAACACCGAAGACGCACTTCTTGGAGTTAAGCATCATGTTGTATTTCCGGAGATTATCAAAGGTTTCTTTATAGTCGGACATTAAGTTATTTGACTTTTTAGACATCACCGCTATATCGTCCACATAGGCATGAACGTTCCGACCAATTTGGTCATGTAGGCAACGTTGCATTGTCCGCTGGTACGTAGCACCAACGTTTTCAGCCCAAAGGGCATTGTAACATAACAAAACATGCCGTATGGAGTAGTGAACAAAGTGGCCAATTGGTCCGACTTCCTCATCTTGATCTGGTGGTATCCTGAGTATGCATCGAGAAAACACAAAAGTTCCGAGCCAGCTGGCGAGTCAATGACTTGGTCAATGCGAGGCAAAGCAAACGTATCTTTGGGGCATGCTTTGTTCAAGACGGTTTAATCAACGCACATTCTTAATTCTTTGGTTCCCTTTTTGGGGACAAGTACAAGATTGGCCACCCATTGGGTGTGAAGGACTTCTCGGATAAAACTAGCCTTAAGTAACCTAGCTATCTCTTTACCTATGGCGCGTATTTTCTCATCCCGAAAGCTTCGTAGAGGTTGCTTCACTGGTTTACATTTTGGATCAATGTTTAAGCTGTGCTCGGCAAGTTCCCTAGGTACACCTTTCATGTCAGCAGGTTGCCAGGCAAAGATGTCCCTGTTCTCACGAAGGAACTCGACGAGCGCACTTTCCTATTTGTGGTCCAGGTTCGTCCCAATGGCGGTGGTCTTGGAGGCATCGCCTACCACAAGTTCCACCGACTTGGCCTCGATGGCGGCCTTGAATGCTGGAGCAGAGTCGGAGATCTGTTTCTTCGATGCGGGCATCTCTAAGTCATCGACCTTGCTCTGCATCTCTTTGAATTCTTCGCTGTAGAGGACAACTTCCGTGTAGGCTGCTTCATTAATCTCGCAGTCCCTTGCTTTGGTAAAGCTTCTGGATACGGTGATGTCACCGTTTGGTCTGGGTATCTTGAGTTTGTTGTAGACGAAGCATGTCTTGGCCGTGAAGGTGTGGAATATGTCGCGGCCGAATATTACGTGGTACATTCTCTTGAAGGGGACCACCTCAAATGTCATGCGCTCTTGGCGGTAATTATTAACATCACCAAAGGCAACCTGAAGTGTGATGCACCCAAGGGACCGAGCCTCCCGACCAGGAACTACGCCGTGGAAGATGGTGTTGGTCCGGCTTAGGTTTGCCTCTGTCAAGTTCATCTTCTACAACGTATCGAGGTACATGATGTTGATGCTGCTTCCACTATCCATCATACATTTGGTGAACTCAATGTCGTTAAACAAGGGGTTGATGACCATGGCGTATTGGTTCTCCGTATGGATAAGGTCTGGGTGATCCTTCCTGTACCAAGTAATTGAAACCTCCGACCAGTGCATGTACTGGGGAACTGGGGGTAGAGTAGCCATCAGTATCCTCATAGAGGTCTTCTGTTGTCGGATGGTGGGGGTACCAAGGAAAGTGTGGTAAACTGCCGCCTTCTTCTCGAAGGGGTTCTTTCCTTTGCCGTCGCTCTTGGCGGCGTGCTTGGGGTCAACATCCTCGTCCATGTCACTTGAATACTTGGACTCCTCCTCCTTCTTCTTCCCCTTGCCCTTGCCTCGCGGTCTGTTCTTCCGACTTCGCTTGTAGCCGGACTCCGGGTACTCCTTGAGGTCGTTGTCGAACTTGCAGTGTCGATTGGTATGGGTGGCCTTGCCGTTGACATCGAGGTGTACGAGGCACGGCATATTGCGGTACTCTTCGTAGGTTTGGGGAACGTGGAGCGCTTTCGAGGTAGTTTCACTTCCTCGATGCTGCCCACGACCAGCTCCCCGTCCTCGGCCACGTTGTCCACCATCACCTCGTCCTGCAAAGGTCATGGTGACCATGTTGGGAGTTTGATTTTCTTCTGGAGCGGTTTTCCTCTTTGCACTGCTATTCCTCCGAGCTTGAGTTGGAACGGCCGTTGCTAGCAGAGAGCCGCGAGCATCGCCGTCGGCAGCTGCGAACTCACTAGCCAACTGAATCATCTAGTTTAGGTCAAGCTAGTTATTGTCCTGCAAGCGCTTCAGCTTATGTCGGAGCAACGTGCCCCTTTCCAACCCATCAATGAAGGCGGCCATGGCGGTCTGAGCGTGCACTCCTTCGCAGGAATTCTTCATATCCAGCTAGCGGGAGAGGTAGGCACGAGATGTCTCGTCTTTCTCTTGCACGCACCGCTGTAGATCGCCAACAGTGCAGGGACGTTTGTACGTACCCTCGAAGTTCTTGGTGAACGCTTCTTACATGTCCAACAAATTGAATATGGATTTCTCCGGCAGGTCAACAATCCATTGACGTGTTGTGCCCGCCAAGATCAATGGGAGGTACTTGACGGCAACGTTGGGGTTACCCCCGGCAATCTCTACCGCGTTGCTGTAATCCTGCAACCATGTAGCTGGCTTAGCGGTGCCGTCACAGGGCTTGATGGTCTTGTCAATCCGGAAACCTTTGGGGTAAGTTGTGGACCGTTTCAAAGAAACATGGTCCCAGGTATGGTCCTTCCCGGGCCTCGTGGATCTTATCGGTCCGCGAATGTGCATCGTATGGCTCCGGGTTTCTTTTATTCTTGTCAATAGGGGATGGGCTGCGTGAACAACACGGGCCTCCTCCGCCATGGTGAATACTAGGTGGCGACAGAGGCGGAGGTGGCGGTGGGTTAGCCTTCTTGCTATTACCCTCCTGCGACACCTCACACCTGTCACGATTGCTTGCCGGACGCGGAGGGTCATGTCGCGACCTGCTCTTGTGTCCCTGGTTGCGCTCTCCGTCATGACGGGTCTGCTCCGTGTTGTCGCGGATGATGAGGCTGCCCAGCCTTGGCGGGGGCATATCCGTACGATGGTGAGCTTTGGGGTCTTCGCGATGTCGGGGGGATCGGGGCGGTGGCGATGGGCGACAAGGTTGGGCCTTTTCTCCGTGGTCGGAGGATATGGGGATAGCATCCTTCCTGTTGTGCGCATCCCTCCGTCTTCGTTCTGATGAACCCGTCTGGGACCCGACATCAAGAGGAGATCTGTCCCTTGGAGGCTTATGCTGGCTAGACTGGCAAAATTCTAGGTCAGACTCAAGCCTCTAAGAGGTGGCCTTTTCCTGCTGCTTCACTGCCTTGGCCACTAGGTCATAGACCTGGTCCACCGCCTCGGGCGATCTATCCTGCTCCAGAAGGGTCTTGGCGACGGCGAGGTTGAGGAGAGGAGTGGGCATCACCTGTCTGCCTTCACTTTCAATGTATGGCTTGGCTTGTGCCGGATTCGGGGGAGCCCATCCTAGGTTTTTCCGTACACCAGGATCGTTGATGACGTGAGCCGGAGCTTTCTTGGCCTTCTGCTGCTGCAGCAGAGTCTTGTACTCGGCCTCCATTTCTCTAGCTTTCTCTATGGAATTCTGCGCGTTGACCAGATCGTGATCTAGCTTAGCGCCTTGCTCCGCGATGGCCTGCGCTTCCTCCAGCAGCTGCTGGCGCTTCTCGTCAAGCTGGGTCACGTTCCGGATATGAGCTACGGTCATTGGTTCGACGAGGAGATTGCCGTACATCAGTCTATTAGTTGAAGTAACTTGGGCAGCAGCAGACATAGATGCCGGAGGTGGCAGGTTTGCGGTGTTGTTGTTGCTCGGGCCGGTGCCGAGTTCCTGCGGCTGTTGCACTGGATTAGGCGGAGGGGCCATGACCTTTGCGCAATGAATGTCGGAAGCAACAGGTGGTCCCTTCCCTTTGTCCAGAGCTGTAGGCGGAGCTCGTCCGGGTTGATCTTCATCCATCGCCGTCCCAGTGGTGACGAACACCTCTCGAGACTTGACGACGTTGTTGGCTTGCTCGTCGCGCGTGTACTCCTCCTCCATCTTCTGCATGGCAGAGTCTAGTTCCTCTGGACTGAAATCTATCTCTTCTGAATCTGCACTGAAGTCGGCGTATAGCGCGTCAATCACAGAGTCGGAGGGTGCTAGGACTTCCTCGATGAAGGGGGGTGGAGGTGCGATGGCGGCGAAGATGACTAGAGGCGGTGGGGAAACTGTGGCGATGGCGGTCGGAGGCGGTGGTGGCGGTGGCTGAATCGGAGGGGCTCCATCAATGAGCGCAAGCGCTGTCTGAGATACCGCTTCGGCCTCCGCGTAGTTGTTGATGGTGTTCACCATGCCTTCGAAGGTAAGGCGTCCCGAAGCCTGCTGCCATCTTAGACAATGTCGGAGAAGCGTGCCGTGGTCTAGTCCTTCCACAAAGTGATACATGGCATCATCATTGGGGTAGTGGGCCAGATCGGCTCATATACGGAGCCACCTGGCAAGGTAATCGCAGGGGTTTCACCCTCTTTCCGAACTCAACGCGCCAGGTCGAAGATGGTAACCACGCCGAAGAACTTGGATCTCTGTTGTCCAGACGCACGGATGAAGCCGGCGGACTTACAGTGATCTTCCACCGTTATATCGTGCACAGGGGCAGTTTGGGTGGGCCTTGAATTTTTCCGATCTTTGCCGGCAAACTCCGAAGAGAGATCCGATATCGATCCTTCCGCAAACGTATCCTGCCCGTAGGCGGTCCATGCGGGTCTTTATGCTCCTCCGACTCCCAGGGAGCTAGTGCCTGATTCGGTTTCGCCAATGAAGAGGTGGATGTCTCCGATAGGAACGATCAAACACCACATAGGGTTCGTCTTTGCCAAGATCCAGAACTCGTCGAGAGGGACGATCGGAATGTTGCCGGAGAAGAGAACGCGACCGATTGCTACGGTTTCGCCGATTCCCGCGAAGATCTTGGTCCTCGCCCGCTGAAGAGCCTGTAGCGCCTCTTGCCCCACGGTGGGCGCCAACAGTCGTGGTATTGCCGACGAGTACGCCATGGAGGGGTCCTCACAGTGTGTGTTTAGAGACGTGGGGGAAGGCGGACAGTTGAAGGGTATGAGGTAACACAGATTACCCAGGTTCAGATCCCACGACGGTGGCGATATCCTACTCCTACTATAAATCACTATAAGGGCAATACGCCGAGTTACAGGGATTGTTTCGCTGTGCGAGGTTATGTGAAGTTGTCTATGATGGTGCCCTAAAGGCTCACATAGGCCCGACTTATATAGTCACCAGGTCCTAGGGTTACAGGGAAAAATCCTAGCCAGACAGGTTACAGAGTCCTACACCGTCTATTACTAGTCTAGCGTGTCTTATACTCCAAGGCTCCGGGTACGCTGGTGACTCCACCGTAGCCTTCCTTTATCCGGCATGGGTCTCTCTTCTGGATCCATCTAACTGGGCCGCCCAGCAGGCCATGGGCCATGCTACCAACTGTGGGCCACCCGGGTTATCCGGATAGGAGACATGCTATGAGGATACCCATGTAGCATATCTCGAACAACAAAGGAGGAGAAACAACCATCTAGCTACTGTATGGACCCATAGTACAAGGGTGAGATACTCACCCATCACTCCGGAGGCTGGCATGGTAATGAAGAAGGCCTCCGGGATGATCTCTCTCCTCCGACAGGGTGCCAGGAAGAGCTTCAGATCCCCCCGATCTAGGGATGGATATGGAGGCGGCTATAGACTGTTTCGTGGAGATTTGATCAGGTGCTTAGGTTTTCTGCATCGTGGTGCTTATATAGGCGAAGAGGCGAGGTCGGTGGGCGCCCGAGGGGCCCACACCATGGGCTGGCATGGCCTAGGGTGGGCTTGCGCCACCCTATGTGTAGAGGCTTGAACCCAATAAGGTACATGTCCCTGTGTTTACAGTGCTAGTCCCTAGATCGAATATCTAGCACACACAGTTTAAGATGTAATATCAAGAAAAAAGGTCATATTACAACTTATAACTAGGAATAAAATAATTCATTACAACTTACATAGCTCATATGGCTATATTATTACAATGTAGTAGATATAACTATATAGCATGGAGTCCTTCATCTTCTTATGCCACAGGCAAGCATGTTGGTTATAGACTTGTAATCCCTACTCAACACACTTCACTAACATCAAAAAACCCTGCAACATAATAAATTACAGCCACAAGGGTCAATACATTTAAATTGTATTGGCAAGTGATATCATATTGATATGGAGAATCTAACATCTACATGAATATATGGCTAAGTGGAGTTTTGGATAGCCATTGCATAAAATAAGTTTTCCCTATCCTTTGTAAAATAGTTTTCTATTTTTCAAAACACTTCATCAAACAATGGCACATTGGATACACACCAGGTGCTTCCCTTGTTTACCCAACAAGTTTTATCTTAGAGAAATTGGGATGAGGACACTCTTGATCATTTCAATGTCTTTGATGCTCAAAATGTCTATTACCAGGGACACGGCTAAGTACTTAGGTTTTTACCCTCTCGAGAGGTGGTGCACTTTCCCCACAAGACTCGACATGCATCGAGACGAGACTTTTTAGAAGCAATCCCTCAGATCACCACAGACGTGTTCCATCCTATCATCACTACCACCTTCTGTCTGTCCGTCTGAGTTCTTGCAACCTAGTTGGTCAAGGCAGAGACCATGTTCCTTGAGGCTGCACTGGAAGCTTCTCAACACTAAACATCTCAAATCTCTTTGTTCCTGGGTGGCCATCCACAAGTGTGATACACAAGGTAAACCATAGAAATGGGCCTTGTGTAACCAGTCAACACAAACCAATCTTCCCATTCCCCTCAGGTGATCCATTCACATGTTGTTTTATTAATCAAAATTATAGGCATAACTTTTCCATAATATCATAACATGAATTACCACCCTTGAATTCTAATAGCTACGCTAAGCATACTATCATAACATGTCTCTTATCTTAGGGATATTTCTATCAAGATATATTCTATAGGATCTACCATAGCATAGAATTATACAAATAGTCCTATCATGCATACTACAAAAAATATCACTAATGCAATATTGAAAAGATATGACATTTGATGACCAAAGTATCACTCTCATTTTTAGTAGAAAATCTAGGTACTCTCCTTGATCTTGCAATTGTCACACTCCTCAAAGTTCACTACATCACAATCAAGCAAAGCACACATTCAAAACTAGCACTCAAACAAATAACAAACAAAAAACAATGAAATGCATGCAAAAGATTTTTTTTATTGAAAGAATGGTTTCTAACAAGGTTCTAAACATTTCAAAACACCTACTGGTCTTTTATAAAGGTGGAAATTCCATTTGAAACTAAGTTAGTGAAACTAAGTCAATTAAATCATTTTCTTTTGTTAGAAAAGCTTTTGTTCAAAGGAACAGTTTTGAGTGTCAACAAAATATAATTTTAAGTTCAAATGTTAGTGTTTAAGGTAAGAGGGTTCAAAAAACCATTTGCAAAAGGTTTCAGCCAAAAATAATTTTTAGAACAATTTTTATACTCAAAATAGTCCTAAACAAGTCTCTGCTTAAAACACTAAATTTTTAGAATAAAATGACCAAAGTAAGGCCATAGGTGCAAATTACACATTTTTCTGAATCCATAGACACCAAATTTGTAATTTCTGGAATGACATATCAAAAGTTATTGATTTTACAAGTTCAAACATCTAATAGATCAAATCTTGTTTTTAAATCAAACTCACAGACACGTGGCGTGTTCTGGTTGGCCCGTACAGGTTCGGACGGATCATGCTACGCGGGCTGTTGGATGTAAATGAATCTGAGCGGCTCAGATCGAACCGTACCCTTTTAGTGAGGGATTCTTTCCCAGCCTTGCGATCTAGATCTAACGGATCGGATCGTTCTGACCAGAGACGGGCGACGCTGCTCTCTGCGCGCGGTGGCGCCTCTAGTGGTTGCGCACTGGTGAGCTTGGGGGTTATAGGGAGGGTGTGAGGGTTTACCATGGTCGCGGGGACAAGGGGATTCTCAAGGTGGTCGCGGACGAGGGCGGGAGAACGGGTGCGGAAGCGATTCCTCGTCGGAGTTGCGCTCACCATCGGTCGCTCGCAGATGGAGTCGAAGGCGAGCTTTTGGGCCACGAGCAAACAAACGGGGAGTGTTAGCATGTGCATAAGAAGAGATGAACGCGACAGTGCAAGGCAGAGGGCGAGGGGAGGTCGAGGCTCACCGGAATCATTGTCGGAGCTCGTCGGGGACAGCGGCAGTGCGAGCTCGAAATTGGGCAGCCTGGGGGCTCTCTGGTGGCGTTGATTGAGCTAAAACATAGAGGAGGGAGAGGGGTTTAAGAGTGCGTGGTCGGGGGAGGAGATTATAGTTGTAGTTAATCAAAATCATTCGAATTGAATCGGTGGGGAGGAAACGGCAGAGGGTCGTGTTCAACGCGCGGTGAGGACGATGCTGACGGGACAGGGTGGGGCCGTGCAGTCAGTAAGGGGTATGGGCGTGTGCGCGGTGAGAAAGGGATCTACGGGGGGAGAGGGGTGGCCGGGTGGGCTATTGGGCTGGTGCTGGGCCAGGGTTACTGGGCAGGGTTAATTTCTATTTTTTGTCTTCCTTCAAAACCTTTTCTTTTTCTTTTTCTATTTCTGTTTTTAATCAAAACTATTTAATTCAAACCTCAATTTGAATTAAAATATTTTCCAAAACTTTTCAGTAGGTTTTTATACTAATTACTAGTGTATTATTTAGTCCAATTCAAATATTTTTCTTGTGGTTTAATATTCATTTACATTAAGTGAGGCATTTTGTCTTTATTTAAATAAAATTGAATATGGTTCAGAAGCCGATATAATTTTATTTAAATGAAATTTTATTCTTTTATATTATTTAATAAACCTTTATTCCATTTACTTATGGATTTAACCATGGCTTAAATTGTCCTTGTAATAATTCTTATTTATTTATTTCTTTCTTTGTCTTATAAAATCCATATATTTTTGTTTATAGCTCCAAAAATAGTGATTACAATTTGTATAATTTTATTTAATGTTTATTTATCCTTTTAAATCCCTTTAGGATTACTTTGTTCACAATTTGGTATTGATTTTACCTAGGAGCTTTATTAGCCTTGGAAATACTTTCTTTATCTTATTTAAAATATAAGTTTTTATCCATGGCTCCAAATGGAGTGAAATCAATTCCCATGGTTTTATAATATTTTTGTTTACCATTTTTGATCATTTAGAAATGTTTGTTGCTGAATTTTTCTATGGAACAAAGCCATAGTCTTGGAGTGATCTTGAAGATGATTTCTTTCATTAGGGTTTAGGTTTTTGGTTTAACTTTTCCAAGTTTTCAAAATCAAGATACATTCCATGCATGGATGCATTTGATTTTTTTGAAAATTTGTTTGTTGCCTTCTTCATTCAAATTTTGTTCAAGCAAGGTTTTGATGTTTCCATTTAGAAGCAAAAAGTTTCTTTTCACTCTAAATTTCAACATCTATTTATTTTGTTTGTTTATTTTTTCACTTTCAAAATTTGTAATTTTTTTGGAATGTGACATACTACCACCCTTAAAACGATTCTCGTCCCGATATTCGGGAGGGCTAGAAACAAAGTTGGTTTTAGGACAGCTAGGGTACTACCACCCTTAAAAGGATTCTAACTAGATTGTATCTTGGCTTACTTGGTATCTTGATGTAACTTCTCTGGAAAGTTTTTTGCATAATGTCACTTATTGCCACATTTGAAACATGTGACCAGGTTGAGGTCCCTCACAGGTTTTCTTGTCTTGTTCTTCTCCTTTTTTGGACAATTTGATGCATAATGGCCTAGTTCTTTGCATTTGTGGCACATCACCTGGCTAATATCCCTCTTTATCCTTGGTATCACTATCTCTTGTTTGTTTCCTTGGCTCTTCTTCCTCTTGGGTATCTCCAAAGCTAGGAGGTCTCTCAGTTCATGTTCTTCATAATTCACTACAAATGTAGGAAAACTTCCTCGGTTCTTAGAACGATTCCTAGGATAACGTCCATATTTCCTCTTTTGTTCACCAAAGTTGGTTACCTTGTATGGAGGTGCATACAGAGATTTTTCTTTGTCTTCATCACTCTTGGTGGAAGTTGTACCTTCATGGGTGTTTCCAAAGACTTGATGTTTTCCATCCTTAGCTTGATGTTTCGTCTGTCGAACTATAGGATAGATCTGGCATTGGACAGGGACATGATCATTTCCTTCACACAGGAAACATGTAACTTGAGATGTGGGGCATTGTATAGCTGGATGTTTCTCTTCAAACTTAGGGCATTGGTCAATGTGCTCTTTATAAGTGTGTCCTATGTCTCCACAGATTTTGCAGGTTTGAGTTCTTCCCACAATATCATCCTTGAAATCATTGTTGTCAAATCTCTTTGGGAAGGTTGCTTCTCATGTTGATCATCTGATTGGTCATCCTTTAAAACAATTGGGATTGGGATCCCAAGAACTTTAGCATGGTTGGGTCTAACTTAGTGTTGGTGTGGTTATTGGCTAAAAACTGGGTTGTCACTTGATTCAACTTAGCATGGGTTGCTAGCAGTTGTTCTATCATGTGCATATCTAGGTTGTTGTCACCATCCTTGATGTTGGAGTTGTGATCTCTTGGAGAAGTCATCTGTTTGGGTTGGGTTGGGATTAGAATAGGCAAAAGATTTCTAGGGAAAGAATTATACTCATACACAACAATTCACACCAAACAATGTACAGGAAATCACAATCATGCATTCCGCTCAATCAACAAGGTTCAAATATATCTTAAGCAAACAAAATATTTTTTGTATACCACATAGGTTGGTATGATCCATAATTCGATTTAAACTAAACACTAGTATGGTGGTCCAACTATAGGGTCTCACTTGATATCATTCCATCCTTCTTAGTTGTTACATCAGGAACAAGATCATGGTATCCTTGGAAGAAATTATTGCATCTTTGTCACAAAGTTAAAAGGTGATAATGGTTCCTCCTAAGTTGGGTTTCCCTAGTATCCAAGTCTTGAGTATTATTCTTATCTTGGAGTCCTCGATGAAACTGAAGCTGAAGTCCTTTGAGATGTTTAAGTTGAAGTCATTGGTGATGTTCAAGTCCTTGCTCATGTTGAAGTCTTTCTCCATTAAGTTGAAAAGGGAGAGATGTAGAATCAAAACAAATTATCGAGGAAAGAGTTTACAAGATTGTTTTTAAATAAGTTTGAACAAATACAACTCCTATTTTTCTCAGGGGTTTTGTCCAATCCTAGGGTTACAATCCTACAGGCAACATAGTGCTCTGATACCATATGTAGAGGCCTGAACCCAATTAGGTACAAGTCCGTGTGTTACAGTGCTAGTCCCTGGATCGAATAGCTAACACCCATAGTTTTAATTTTTTGAACCATTAACAGTAGGAAAGGCTCCTACTTATTTACCTTTAAATAAATACCACCGAAGTATTATTTAAATATTTACAAATGGGAAATGCCCTGAGGGGTTAAAGGAAAGATTAAAATTACATAGAGGAAATTATGTTCTGGATATGAGGATGGAGATCCTCATTAGTCCTATGAACTAACAGACTCAAGTCTGATACCAGTCTAGCCTTCCAGGAAGCTATAGTTGGTTGAATACCATTGAATAACAAGTTATTCCTTTCTTTCCAGATGTTCCAGGCTCCTAACAAAACAATTTCCATGTAAAGCTTTTTGTTCCAAGATGCCTGCCCTAGTTCAATTATCTGTAAACTTGTAGTCCTTGAGGCCAAATTATTTGGAGAAGGTTCCAACATGACTTGCTGAAGGAGCATTCAAAAATCATATGCTCAATAGTTTCTTCTGGAGGATTGGCACACATTAGGCAATTATAGCCTGAACTCAATGAGAGATTTCTTATTTTTAGCATATTTCTGGGTTTAGTCTATCTGATAACACTAGCCATACAAAGAACTTAACTTTTGGGGTACATTTAGCTTTCCACAACCATTTGAAAGATATATGTGGCTCTAGGTCCTTGAAATAGAATTGGTAATACATGCTTGAAGAGAGTTTTCCATTACCCCAAACATATGACCATTTATCTGAATCACCTTGAGTCATTATTACTTCTCTACATATATTTTGAATGTCCCTTAACTCCTCCAAAGCTTCAGGGAGAGGGGAAGGAAAAAAGTATTGTGCAGTTGATCTGATGATAAGAATTCTTGGACTAACATATCTTCTTTCCTTATAAAGGAGAAAATCCTGGGGTGACTATCCTCAAACACCCCATATTTCCATTTGTCCTTCTAGAATAAAGTTGAAGTGCCCTTGCCAATTGAGCTCGAAGCAATACCTATAAAAATGTGGGACAATTTAAAAACATCCTTCCACTAGAAGGATCCTCTAGGAGATAGAGCATGAGGAACCTTATCAGTATAGTAAGTATTCCAAATTAAAGTGACCCATGGAGTGTCAAATTTATTGTAGAATTTATGTAGATATTTTAATAAAAGCCCTTCATTTTGTACCCTTAGATTGATAATTCCCAGGCCTCGTTTCTTCTTTGGTCTACAAATTTTGTCCCATGCAGCCAATGAATAATATTTTTCTCCATCCTCTATTTTTTTGTTCCAGAGAAAGTGACTTTGAATATTCTCCACATGATTTATGATTTTCTCTGGTAATTTTATTGAGCACATTGCAAAGGTTGCCATGGAGACCAATAAAGAGTTTATAACTGAAACCTTGCCACTATATGACATCACCAGGAAGGAGGCAGAAACTTTCCTTTCAATTCTATCCACCAGAGGCATTAAATCATACACAGTAGGTTTAGTAGTCCCCAATGGTAGATTTAGTGTTCTCATCCCCAAACTTTGTCCATCTTACTGCACATCTCTTCTTCCAATAAATATTCTGATATTCTAACAGTCTAGCCAAGTGTGCCTTTAAAATTTTCCTGGAATTCTTTTCTTGGCAAAAAAGGCCTCTTTTGTCCTCTAGATTATCCAACTCAGTTAGAGCTTTATTCGTATTTTCAATACTTATTGAGAGTCTTGAGATGGATTTACTCCAAAACTTCAGATCATACCTTAGTCTCTTGAACTTAGCATTAATGTTAGCTGCACAATTCTTTTTAAAGGTAGGTTTCTCCCAACTTTTGGACACTATTTCAAGAAAGCCAGGGTGAGCAACCCAGTAATTTTCAAATCTAAAAATCTTACTTCCAGGAATCTTTGTCTAAATTGTGACAATACATGGGGAGTGATCTGATGTTGGCTTCCCTTGTGTTGTAACCACTATATTTGGGTAGCTGGAAGTCCAATGAATGGAGGTAAAAACCCAATCAAACTGATCTTGGAGAGGATCATCTTGCATATTGCTCCAAGTGTATTGTCTTCCTTTAATGGGCAGTTCAGTCAGATTTTTCTCCCTTATGAAATCATTAAAAATTAACATGTCATTGAAATTTCCTCCAGGTTTGTTTCTGTTATTGGGAGATCTAATAAAATTAAAATCCTTCATAATAATCCAATCTTCATCATCAGGAATTTGTAGCTCAAATAACCATTTCACAAATTGCTCTCTTCTTTCTCTAGCACATGGCCCATACACATTATTTAATGTCCAAGTTTGAGTAGACTGTGGAGAAGTAAAATGGATAGAAATAGCAAATTGCTCACAGTGCATAACCATTCCAGAGAATAAAGAACTATTCCAAATAATGAGTAAACCACCAGAAGCACCAATTGATGGAACATAGACATAATCATCAAATCTTTTAGGACAACATGATTTAATAAAAGCCACATCAAAAGATTCCTTCTTTGTTTCTTGCAAGCATATCACAGAACATCCACTTTCATTGATAGCATTCATAAGTGCTAATTTATTGTCCTTAGCATTTATTCCCCTTATGTTCCAACACAAAATGATCCATTGTTTAAGAAACATTATTATTACAATAAGATAATAAAAGATGATAGTTAAACACTGCTAGAATCTTCTTCCTCCTGGGGAGCAGCCATAAGCTTCTTAGGAGTTAGTTCCTGAAGTGGGACACCACACAGACCAGCACCAATAGCTTGAATCATGGGGATTGGTGTTGGAAGGATTGTAGGGTCAATTTCTTGTGCCTGAAAGGGAATGATCATCTGTTGCACCTCTTCTTCTTCATTAGTATTCACACCAGGGATAGTTCTTGGCTTGACTTTTTATTTTGTTTTCTTCACATCCCCTGTGGTGGTAGGATTAAAACCCATGTACCTTGTTGTCCTTGAGCTTCTTCTGACAAGGCTGGTGGAGATGGGAGTTGCATTGACAGAATGATCAGTTTGCTCTGACATTTTCCTTTTCTTTCCCACTTCCATAGTGTCAGTCACTGCAGATTCCTATGATAGAGTATAGGGGCAGAGTTCCAAAGAAGGTTTCTGGGAGAAGAAAATAGAGATTTCTTCCTTGAGTACCGCAGTGCTTTCCACTCTCCAAACAGTTCATACTGTATAGCAGCTGGAAGAGAAACCTTGACACTGAAAATATAGTCATATTTCACCAAACATGGCAGCATGATATCCTTAAGAGCAGCTCTAGCAAGTGTCATCTTAGCCCATACTTCAGAGTGAATAGAGGAGGAAAAATCATCTAACAGAACAGTATTCAGAGTTAGATTTGTTTCCACTTGCATACTGTTAGAGTCTGAAAGAAGTTTGCCCATCTAAAACTTCTGATAAGCTTTCATGCCATGCTTGCATTGGGCTGTCTGCAATGTTGCTTCTAGGTGGATGAACACCAGCCTCAAAAGGAACCACCTGCTCCTGGAGAATAGCCTGAAAGTTACACAGTGGGGGATTCTGAGGTAAAGCAGCTGCAGCATCGTTGTTCATGTTAGTAACATTTCCTTCTGCCTGTTCTATTACATTGTCAAACATAGCAGCTATAACCTGAGCAGGGACAAAATTCCCCTGGTTAACTTGGTTTCCTTGCTGATTCTGCACCATAGGCACTACCCCTCCTCCTTGTTGATTCTGCTACAGCCACATTGCCAACTGATGTTGATAGAGTTGTTCAGTAGTGGGCCCTTGTCCAAAGAGAGGGTGTGGGTCATTACTTGGTGGGTCTTCTGGAGGTGGGGGCACATTGTGGACTTGTGCATTCCAATCTGCAGACCTGAGAAGAACAATGGGTACAGCCCAGCTGCACGTCCTAACTGATGAATAACCAGACTCTTAGGGACAAACTTAGGATCAACTAACCAAACTTTGACCAACACATATTTATCATTCCCCCTGGGATCTTGCCAAATTGGAAGAAGACCAAAATCCAGAACTACCCTTTTAATGATATCCAATGTTTGATAGTCAGAGGGGAAACCCAGCAATAGCTTCCATTGTTCACGACCAAAAGCAGTTAGGCGCATGTTCCTGGAGGCATTGTGTTTCACAAAGGTAATTTCTAGCCCTTCCTCAAAACCCTCAGTTTCCTCTACCGTGAAAGTAGTGCCCACTTCAGTATCTGCTTGTAGTGTCTCTGCCATTCTGAAAATACCCAACCCGAAGGGGTGATCATCGAAAGATCGTACCTCGAGATTAACCTCCTGCAGCATGCCTCTGACCATGTGACATAGCTGATGTCGGCAATGAACTGGGATGAAGCGGTTGGTCTCCGCAATGATCAGGCGATCATTCTGCAGCGGCGGCACTAGCAGTACGACTAGATCAACTCAATCTTTTCGGTCAGCTAGGCCAGGATCAACTGTCATACCATTAGGCAGGAATGCCAATGGGTTGATTGGGAAGGTGGCCATGGGAACAGGGGGCGGTGGTGGCAATGCAATCAGCGGCGGTAGCTGTGGCGACAATGGGGTTGGGGTTTACTGTAACGAGGGTGGGAAGCGGAGGAGACAATGCGGCAGAGGGGGGCTCGGCGTTATCGACCAAAATTGCTGAGTGGCAGAGTCCCCTGCTTTAGCAACTATAAAATCTTTATTTTCCTGAATGTTCTAGATTTTCCGACCGCTTAAACCGGTCGGTTTGGACGATTTAATGCGCCAGATCTTTTTCATTTTAGCAACACACGATCGGGCCCAATGCCCAATTTCTTGTAGCGCTTGCACCGCTGGCCCAAAAGACAATCCGCAAAAGAGTGGCCCGAGCCCCGACACTTCATGCAGCTAGGCCCATTAGCATAGGAGCAAACATTCTTGTAACATTTTTTGCATACCCCATTGCATGAGCTAACCAAGTGATCCTTAGAGATACAACATGAACATTTACCCAGAAATTCAAAAACAAACCTTTTCAGAGGGATGGCTGGCAAATTTAAAGATTTCATCATACCCTTCTCCGAATATTTAGCTTGATGCATATCCTCGAGAAATTCTAGTGCTGATGGGCCCAGATTTTCACATAGCTCATGGAAGAAGTTTGGGCCCACGAATTTTAAACTTTCCTTTCCATCCCGATCCACCAGAATCGGATCTTTGAAACTACCAAACATGAGATCATCACCATTATGAATCTTGATCGGAGAGAACGGAATTATACCTTGCTGATCTATTGAAGGATGAGGGACACCAATAATCTTCTTGGGAAAATTAAACCCAAATTTAGATAATTCCAAAGTTGATGAATTTGAACGATCCCTTGCAGCACTTTCCTTGAGAAAATTGAGCTCAGAAGAAATTCTTGTAGCACTCCTATGTGATATCTCCACAATCTCTTCATTAGAACTCCAATTAGGCTGATTAACAAACCTTGAGACCTCTAGATGAATTCCACAAAATAATGTGAAGTGTCATACGATGTCTGGCCAGATCCAATCCTTGAGTCCATAGATAAAATCACCCACTTTATTTGAAGCCACCGATAACCAAAAATGGCGATCACTAAGTTTGAAAACCTTAAAACCTTCAGCCAAACCGCCAATGCAACATTGGAGTGCTACTCCAATAGATTCTTCAGATAATGCAAATGAAGACGAGGAGAACGAGACCACAAGAAAGAATTCTTTGGTCCCAGCAGAGGGGGGAAGTGTACCATAGATCCAAACCTTGCACGAACCTGATCGGCCAGGTCTTGGCTAGCTGAGAAATCTGTAACACCCTACTTTTAGTTAAACTTATATTAGGGTTTGTTTTGCATCAAAAGCATCATACCTTAAAAATGCATGCATTAAGAATTAAAGCAAAACCCTAAAACCCTAATTTCTTCCTCACTTGAAAAAATCCATTCAAAATGGTTTGTATTTGAAAACTACCAAAACCTTGCAACCCAAATTGATTACAAGGGTCTCTGCAATGTTTTGAATATTTGCAAAGTTCTAGTATTTTTAAACTGACCAAACATAGATTTGAAATGAGTTTACAAAAGAAAGAAATAACAAAAACTAAAAGGAAAATGTTTCTGAAAAAAATAAAATAGCAGCCAGCACTCACTGGGCCGAGCCCATATCTCCTGTTCCTTTTCTCTGCACACGAGCAACACCTAGTGGCCCAGCAGCCGGCCCACGCCAGCCCGCCACTGGCCCATACCGCTTCGCCCTCCTCCCCCGTCGTCTTCCTCCAGGCAGGCACATAGCACGGTGTCGCCGGCGCCGCCATCGATGGCCGCCGCCTTCTTCTGGCCGTCCGACGAGATCTGAGGAGGATAAGGATGCCCCGTCGATGCCCTTGCTCCCCCATCCACTCCTCCCCCTCCCTAGAGACCTCTCTCACTCCCTCCCGTGCAAGCTTAACCCTAACCCCGTCGGACCCCGTCGTGCTCCACCGTTTGGAGCCGCCCCGAGCCAAGCTGAGGAGCCTGCGAGCTCCGCCGTGCTGGACTGTGTTGCCTCACCGAAGGAATCGAAGCCCCGCGCCCCCATTCGAGCTCCCCGTCTTCGGCATCCCAACTCCGGCAGTCACTCCCCACCGTCGATTCGCTCCACCCCGGCTTCCTCCGTCCTCGATGACCCTCCCAGCGCGTCGATGGTAATCTCTCGGTCGTCCTGGACCTCCCCACTGTCTCTCTCCCTCTCTGGCTCGTGCTAGCATCGATCACTGTCGTGCGCCGCCGCAGAGCACTGTCGCATCCACTACTTCGGTGACCATTAGCAAGTGGCGCCGCCGCGATTAGGTAGCCCGCGGTACCCTGGTTCAAATAGTCCTAGTCACGCAGCCCCGCATCGCCTCTGTCGCCGTCCCACTCCGCCGTCTGCCGTTCTCTCCGGCGAGGCCCGCGTGGCGCCTGCGTGGCCCAGGCCCACTTGTCAGCCCCTCTGGCTAGCTGCTGCCTCCATGAGAAATAACCAAACCGCCCCCCTGTCCCACTTTGCCTGCGTGGAGGCTGAGGTGGCCAGAGGCCCACCTGTCTATGTCTGTGGCTAGCCCAGCCTCTATGTAAAAAGGATTTCCAGATTTATTTAAATTAAGAAAAAGTTTAATAATTTCAGAAATTGTTTGAATATTGTAAGTTCAATAACTTTTAATCTGTAATTCAGAAAAATACAAATAATATATCAAAATGTACAGAAAAATAAAACCTAGCTATATAAGGTATAATCATGCATTTTTCAACAATTTAAATGACAATTTGAATTAGATCACTAATCAACCCCTCTCATATGATTCCGGAGTTTTCTCGAATTAGGGTTTTCACCCCTCGGAACCCCGATTAAGTTGTCGAGCATGACTTAGGGTTACATTTAAATGCAAATTAACTAGTCATATGATCATCCTTGCTTGAGCATTGCATCGATGCCATGTGTTGATTGTCTCCCCCTTTCTTTTTGGTATTTGGTTCTCTCCGGTAGAATATGATGTCGAGATCGAGATCGAAGACCAAGATCAAGACCATCGAAGATCAACGAACAATACTGGACCAACTATAATCAAGTAAAGTACCAGATGTTCGAAGCTTCGACGGAAGCTCTGCTTTCTGATTGTCAACAGGCAAAGGCAAGCATAGCCCCACCATGATATAATCCTATGATTTCAAAAGCAATTTCAATTCCTGCCATGTTGCATACGATTCTACTGTGGTATTTTATCGATAGATAGAGTATCCTATCTATTGCATACTCCCTTTGAGCTTATATTACCTGATCCATTGTTCCTAGCATAACTAGGTTTGGCTCGTGTGCACTGCTAGAGCTATCATCTGTGTTCTGCTTAGCCCTGCATAGCTATCAGTTCTGGTCCATCCAGATGATGTATCAGATGTAGAGAATCTAGTATGACAGGAGAACGTGATGAGGTGTTATGAGTTAAACATGCTAAGGCTTGTATGGGAGGACACGGTGGGATGTGGTTTTTCTAGTCCCATGCTCGCCATAACTAGGAACCGAGTTCTTGCCTTTGGAACAAAGACGAGCGTGCAACCACACGGGGCCTGGACAACCTCATGACTGACTAACTTGCCTAGTATATTCCATGAGTCATATAGTTCGGGAGTTCCATTCGACATATGCATAGAAAATATTTTGAAAGATTTGCCGGGTGAAGTTGGTGCATTCATAACAGGTAGGTAAGCGTGGCCGAGGTTGCTTGGGGTAGATAGCGCCCTTGGTAAACCAACCTCGCCTCACATCTTTAAGTACCGGCTTCGGGATTTGACCCGTTACGACGAAACCAAACTTATTGCGTGACTCATGTTCTCGGCGAAAGCAAGGTAAAGGTTGTGTCTAACCAACCTCTGTCGGCCTTCCAAGGAAGAGGGCTTATCTAGTGGCATTAAGAGAAGGCTAGTACATGTGGGTAAAGTTGTACACCCCTGCAGGGTAATAATCTTTTCAAAAAGCCGTGTTCACGGTTATGAACGACTTGGCGACCGGACTCAAGATCATAGTGAGCATGAACCTAATCGTAAAACTTGGCAACTCATGTTTGTTAAGGATGCTTCCTCATGGGTACGAGGGGGTGATCCTAGTTCATGCGATGATGATTCGGTGGGTATCAAAAGATGATGATCAATACTTTGAAGATGTCGCTCTGTTACCCCTTTTAAAATACTCTGACTAGACGAGCTTCTTCTCCCTCTTGTTTTATAAACAAAAGTGGCATTATGCAAAACAACTCCACCAGCCATAAGTCTTGCAGAGTACACCCTATACCCACCCTTGCTTTGTTGATACTTTTGGCAGAGTAAGTGTTCCTTGAAGACAAGTTCCGTACTACATTGACATCGACGAGTAGCTTGGGGTTCCCGGCCGGCAGCCTGGAATCTATGGGCTGGGACGTCATCATTATGCTTCAGGCCTCTTAGGCCATTTGTTAAGTTTGATATACTTAATAGCATAATTTTCCTTCCGTTGTTTGATGTTTGTGGTCAGTGACCTCTGCTTGTAATATTTTGGTTCTCTGCTCACTTATGAGCTTGCTGTAATAAATTTTGTGTCATTGGGTCACTGCTGTGTTAGCGATTCTTCACTGGATATTCGTGAGCTCAAGGTTAAACTTATTTCAGAAGGAGGTCTGGGATTTGTTTAGCCCTGATCCAGGGGGTGTCACAAAATCCCAGTGAATGAGAGCCTCCATGGGGATGAGTGTGTAGATCTCAAAGAGGGGAGCAAGATGGTTGGGTTGGAATGGCTAGTGGATGGCCGGAGAGGGAGATCGCCGGTGGTAGGTGGCTAGGCGGTGGGAGCGCCATAAGTTTTCGTGAAATTGCCAAGATGAATAATATTAGCACCCATAGTTTAAGATGTAATATCAAGAAACAAAGGTTATATTACAACTTATAACTAGGAATAAAATAATTCATTACAACTTACATAGCTCATATGTCTATCTTATTACAATGTAGGAGATATAACTATATAGCATGGAGTCCTTCATCTTCTTATGCCACAGGCAAACATGTTGGTTGTAGAGTTGTAATCCCTTCTCAACACACTTCACTAACATCAAACAAACCTGCAACATAATAAGTTACAGCCACAAGGTTCAATACATTTGAATTGTATTGGCCAGTGATATCATATTGATATGGAGAATCTAACATCTACATGAATATATGGCTAAGTGGAGTTTTGGCTGGCCATTGCATAAAATAAGTTTTCCCTATCCTTTGTAAAATAGTTTTCTATTTTTCAAAACACTTCATCAAACAATGGCACACTGGATACACACCAGGTGCTTCCCTTGTTTACCCATCAAGTTTTATCTTAGAGAAATTTGGATGAGGAGACTCTTGATCATTTCAATGTCTTTGATGCTCAAAATGTCCATTACCGGGGACACGGCTAAGTACTTAGGTTTTTACCCTCTCAAGAGGTGGTGCACTTTCCCCTCAAGACTCGACATGCATCAAGACGAGACTTTTTAGAAGCAATCCTTCAGATCACCACAGATGCGTTCCATCCTATCATCACTACCACCTTCTGTCTGTTCGTCTAATTTGTTGCAACCTAGTTGGTCAAGGCAGCGCAAATATGCCATGTGGTGCACTGGAAGCTTCTCAACACTAAACATCTCAAATCTCTTTGTTCCTGGGTGGCCATCCACAAGTGTGATACACAAGGTAAACCATAGAAATGGGCCTTGTGTAACCAGTCAACACAAAGCAATCTTCCCATTCCACCCAGGAGATTCATTCACATGTTGTTTTATTAATCAAAAACATAGGCATAACTTTTCCATAATATCATAACATGAATTCCCACCCTTGAATTCTAATAGCTAGGCTAAGCATACTATCATAACATGTCTCTTATATTAGGAAGATTTCTATCAAGATATATTCTGTAGGATCTACCATATCATAGCATTATACAAAATAGTCCTATCATGCATACTACAAAAAATATCACTAATGCAATATTGAAAAGATGGGACTTTTGATGACCAAAGTATCACTTGCCTTTTTAGTAGAAAATATAGGTACTCTCCTTTATCTTGCAATTGTCACACTCCTCAAAGTTCAGTACATCACAATCAAGCAAAGCACACATTCAAAACTAGCACTCAAACAAATAACAAAACAAAACATAGAAATGCATGCAAGCATGCAAAAGATTGTTTTATTGAAAGAATGGTTTCTAACAAGGTTCTAAATATTTCAAAACACCTACCGGTCTTTTATAAAGGTGGAAATTCCATTTGAAACTAAGTTAGTGAAAATAAGTCATTTAAATCATTTTCTTTTGTTAAAAAAGCTTTTGTTCAAAGGAACAATTTCTAGTGTCAAAAAAATATATTTTTAAGTTCAAATGTTAGTGTTTAAGGTCATAGGGTTAAAATCAAAACCATTTGCAAAAGGTTTCACCCAAAAATAATTTTTAGAACAATTTTTATACTCAAAATAGTCCTAAAAAGGTCGCGGGGACGAGGGTTAGAGGGAGGGTGTGAGGGTTTACCATGGTCGCGGGGACGAGGGGATGCTCAAGGTGGTCGCCGACGAGGGCGGGGAGCACGGGTGCGGCGTCGATTCCTTGTCGGAGTTGCACGCACCGTCGGTCGCTTGCAGATGGAGTCGAAGGCGAGCTTTTGGGCCACGAGCAAACAAACGGGGAGTGTTAGTAGGTGCGTAAGAAGAGACGAACGTGGCAGTGCAAGATAGTGGGCGAGGGGCGGTCGAGGCTAACCGGAATTGTTGTCGGAGCTCGTCGGGGACAACGGCGGTGCAAGCTTGAAATTGGGAAGCCTCGGGGCTCTCTGGTGGCGCTGATTGAGGGGAAACGGATAGGAGGGAGAGGGGTTTAATAGGGCGTGGTCGGGGAAGGATATTACTGCTGTAGTTAATCAAATTCATTCGAATTGAATCGAAGGGGGAGTAAACGGTAGAGTGGCGTGTTCAGCGCACGGTGAGGACGATGCTGACGGGGCGGGGTTGGGCCGAGCAGTTAGTGAGGGGTGTGGGCGTGTGCGCGATGAGAAAGGGATCTGCAGGGAGAGAGGGGTGGCCGATGGGCTGTTGGGCTGGTGCTGGGCCAGGGTTGTTGGGCAGGGTTAGTTTCTATTTTTTTCTTCCTTCAAAACCTTTTCTTTTTCTTTCTGTTTTCTGTTTTAATCAAAACTATTTAATTCAAACCTCAATTTGAATTAAAATCTTTTCCAAAACTTTTCAGTAGGTTTTTATACTAATTACTAGTATATTATTTAGTCCAATTCAAATATTTTTCTTGTGTTTTAATATTCATTTACATTAAGTCAGGCATTTTGTTTATATGGTTCAGAAGCCCATATAATTTTATTTAAATGAAATTCTATTCTTTCATATTATTTAATAAACCTTTATTCCAATTACTTATGGATTTTAACCATGGATTAAATTGTCTTTGTAACAATTCTTATTTATTTCTTTCTTTCTTTGTCTTATAAAATCCATATATTTTTATTTATAGCTCCAAAAATAGTGATTCCAATTCGTATAATTTTATTTAATGTTTATTCATCTTTTTAAATCCTTGGAAATACTTTCTTTATCTTGGAAATAATTTTATTTAATGTTATTCATGTTTATTCGTATAATTCGTATAATTTTATTTAATAGTGATTTTAGCTAGGAGCTTTATTAACTTGGAAATACTTTCTTTATCTTATTTAAATGATAAGTTTTTATCCATGGATCCAAATGGAGTGAAATCAATTCCCATGGTTTTATAATATTTTTGTTTACCATTTTTGATCATTTAGAAATGTTTGTTGCTTAATTTTTCTATGGAATAAAGCCTTAGTCTTGGTGTGATCTTGAAGGTGATTTCTTTCATTAGGGTTTAGGTTTTTGGTTAAACTTTTCCAAGTGTTTAAAATCAAGATATATTCCATGCATGGATGAATTTGATTTGTTTGAAAATTTGTTTGTTGCCTTCTTCATGCAAATTTTCTTCAAGCAAGGTTTTGATGTTTCCATTTAGAAGCAAAAAGTTTCTTTTGACTCTAAATTTCAACATTTATTTCTTTTGTTTGTTTATTTTTTCACATTTCAAAATTTGGAATATTTGTGGGATGTGACACTATGGTGCGGCCACCTCGTGGACCCACTTTGTCTCCCTTCTGGACTCTGTGTTCCTTCTGGTAAAATATTGACTTTGGCTTTTGTTCCGTCCAATTCTAAGAATATTTCTTTGCTAGCTTTTTTAAAACCAAAAACAGGAGAAAACAGGCAACTGGCAATGCGGCATCTTATCAATAGGTTATTTCAATAAAATGTATAAAAATACCTCAACGTGTAAACAAAACATAATAAAGTAGATATAAAAGAAGCATGGAGCATCAAAAATTATAGATACGTTTATGACGTATCAGACACCGATCCAGATAACTCTAAGTCACAGTCCGGATATGTATTTTTGATGAATGGTGTATCGGTGATTTGGAGGAGCTCCAAGCAACTAGTGATTACGAGATCTACAATGGAGGCGGAATATATCTCTGCTTCGGAAGCAGTGGTGGAAGTAGTTTGGATGAATGAGTTCATTTCCAAACTGGGTGTGGTTCCAAGTGCTTTGGATGATATGGTGATTTATTGTGACAACAATGGAGCCATAGCCAATGCTAAGGAACCAAGGTCTCACAAGAATTCCAAGCATATAAAGCGCCACTTTAACTCCATTCGGGAACATGTTCAGGATGTCGATGTAGATATTTGCAAAGTAGATATGGATTTGAATGTTGCAGATCCATTGACTAAAGCTCTCCCTAGGGTAAAACATGATCAACACTAGAACTCTATAGGTGTTAGATTCATGACTATGTAAACTAAATTATTGACTCTAGTGCAAGTGGGAGACTAGAAGCAATAATAAAGTGGTTATTATGGTATTCCAGGTTCATAATAGATGTTTATTTTTGATGCTCGAATTGTATTAATAAGGCAACATTAATACATGTGTAATTTATAAACAAAAATGGTTCCTAGTAAAGCCTCTCTTTATACTAGCCTATTGATTAACGGATGATCAAAGGTTTCCTGATCATAACATTAGATGTTGTTAATGAAAGGGTCATATCATTGGAGAATGATATGATGAACAATCACCCGAAGTAGATGTACCAATACGATCATGTCATCAAGTTTAAATTGCTCACATTCGCAGTAACTCAATGTCCTTAGACCATGATATCACGTCAATCACTTTCACCGGATGAGTAATTTGATTACATAAAACGTCACACCATAATAGGGTGATTATAAAGGTGTTGTCGGGTATTTGGAAAGTATCAGTTGAGTCTCGTGGATCAAGATTGGGATTTGTCCATCCGGATGACAGAGATATATATTCAGGGCCCTCTCGGTGATATCACATTGACATAGCCTTGCAAGCAAGTGATTTGATCACGAGAATGTCATATCACAGGAACGAGAAAAAGAGTACTTGTCAGGAATGAGATTAAAAAAGGTATATATGATACCGAGTGATCAAATATCATACAAGTAATACATCACGAGACAAAATGAATTTGATTACAGCGAAAGAGGTTCAGATGATCATGAGATCTTCGAGGAACTAGTGGGAGTCTTTATGGATCTCGAGGTCCCTATAATGATTATTGATCGGAGAAAGTCTCGATCATGTATACATAGTTCACAAACCCATAGGGAGGCACATTTAAGGTTAACGGACGCATTTGAGCGGATAGTAAACACATGGGAAGTCAATGGACATCATAGAAAATTGTTCTGCTGTAGAAAATTGTTCTGCCGAAATAGTTTTAGGGTATCAAAGTAAAGCAATGGATCAAAATTTTAATGTGTTTATTAAATGAAGTGTTCATTAAATGAGGTACTCATTAAATGAAGTGTTCATTAAATTTAGTTGCATTAAAATGGAATTAAAGTACTTTAATGGATAGACCTTTAAGGGAATTAAAGTTCTTTAATGGAATTAAAGTGCTTTAACGGAAAGACCTTTAAGGGAATTAAAGTGCTTTAATGGATATTGAATGAGAGGAGGGGAGGGGGAAGCCCCATGGAGCCTATAAAATGAGGTGGCCTCCTCCTCCTCTGCACACACTCTCTCACAAGCTCTCTCATATGCCCCAAGGTTGGCAACTTCCCCCCTTGCTTGCCTTGTCCATTGCCACTAGAAAAGGTGCTTGGTGAAGCCCTTCTCTAAACCTTCCCCTCCACCACCACTACCTTGCTATTGGAGTTCCTGGGGATCTCCTACACCGAACGTGCGACCGATTACGGTGGCGCTGCCTGTCTGTGGTGTTGATCGTCTCCACGTCCTTGAGGACAAGTCGTGTACCATCTACATAAAACACGTTTGTTTGAGGGAATATTATCCATCTTAAGGTCTACGAGGGTGAGTCCATCTGTAACTGTTACAAAGTATTGCCTGGATTCAAAGGTTTGCGGGAATTTTTTTGTTTGCTATGCAACGAACCCTATCAGTCCACCTCCGGATTATGGGTTTATTGCAGTAGGTTGATCTATTTATCTCTTGTTCTTCATAGATCTAGTACCATATGAGCTACCCTACATGATTATGGTCATATATGTAATTCCTATGTGGTGGATCTTTTTTCTATGATTTGATATTTGAGATTGGAATCTATTTTGTGTAATATGTATTGATAGATGCATATCATGTATCATGTTCTTAGTTGCTTTTTTTGATCCAACTTTTATGCAAGAACTTCTATGGGAGAAGTGTGTATTAGATGGAGTAGCATGATGGTAGTGATTGATTTGTGACAAACAATATTCAAGATCTACTTTGGTTATTACCTTTCTTTTGCTGCCTCACTAGAGATAAAATGAAATCATGTGCTATAGTTATTATGTGGAAGTGTGATAATTTTGTTAGATCAAGGTAGAATATTTGTATTTCAAACATCATGTTATATTACTTAAATCTATACTCTGATTTGTTCTTAATTCAAGATTGCATGGAGTTTCCCATTCTTGAGGAGTATAAGAGAGATGTGTTTCATCTCTATGTTAGAAAGTGATGCCCATATGAATGCTTATCAAACATATATAGAAGTTTCATGAATATTTATCATTGATGAATTGATTTATGATCACTACAACTTAAAAAGAGAGTAGACAAGTGAACCCATGAACCCCGGTCCGATTTTAATCATAAGAAACACCTTTCATTGCATCTACTACCTTTTATATTTTCTACAATTTATTATTTTAAAAATACAAAAATACTTTCCCTACTTGCAATCAATCATAAAAACCCAAAAACAACTCTACTATCTTCCATATCATGTAGTTTGCATTAGTTTACTTTATTTATTACAGTTTATTTTATATTTTATTTCATAATACTAATATGAAACCTTGTGCTTGACAACCACTTGTTCGAGTTGGGGACACAAGAAAAATTATTTTACTTTACAGGTTGCTTGAAGAGGAGAAGACAAATACACTTCCATAGCCAATTCCCCGACAGTTCGACATAAAACCTCCAGTCACCCCTGTGGGGAAAATAAGCTTGCTACAACAATCTGCACTTGGAGTCCCAACAAAAAGTGGCCACGTTTGTTGACATCGCATGGAAATAGCTAAGTGTCATTTGAACCCACCTAACATGTGGGTCCAACTACTCTGACCCCACCACACTCCACCTGACATGAGGGTCCGACTACTCTGACCTGACATGTGGGACCACCGCTCCTACATGTCAAATATGTTTTAATCTTTGCTGGACTGGACCTTACCCATTCAGCCTTTTTTAACATGCTGGGCCATTATTTTACCATGTCGAATAAACCTCCCGGTACAACGAATTGATGGC
The DNA here is from genome assembly GCA_916181665.1 of Avena sativa. Taxonomy (NCBI): domain Eukaryota; kingdom Viridiplantae; phylum Streptophyta; class Magnoliopsida; order Poales; family Poaceae; genus Avena; species Avena sativa. The sequence goes on along the minus strand of OV702294.1, from coordinate 266,204,265 downwards.
CCAATTAGGCCCATAATTTCTATGGAACTATACCAGTGAATTGGCGAATTGATGGCCCAATTATTTTCCTATGCCGAATAAATCTCCCCAGTACAAAAAATTTGCGCAACGGGGACTCAAACCCATGACCTTGCGTTGTCTCAGATAGTTCCCTACCGCTGAACTAGACATGTGTTTTTCATTCGTAGACCTACCTTACCTATATGACCACTCTTTATTTGTATCTGATTGTCAAACACAACAACACTGCCTAGACTTAGCAGAACAAATCGATCCTCTCTTTGCTACCGGTGTAGGTGACCGGCGGGGGCGGTGGCGGTGGTGCTGCCGGACTCTGTAACATCCCAAAAATATTAATCAATGTTATCAATTCCAATCACCCAAATTTAGGGTTAACAAAAACTTTTGTGAATTAAAATCATTATGAATGCATGTGTGTATGTGATGAATCATTGAATGCTTGTGTGGACTTGTTTGATTGTTGTGAATGGCAAGGATTGGTTTAAAGATCAAAGCAACATCATCTAAATCATTTCCAAGAAGAACCAAATTAAGAGAAATTCAAAAACAAACAAATTGAGCAAATGGTCATTTTTGCCAATCTTGCTCACTAGACCACTTTGAGTGTTTCTAGTCCAAACATTTCAAACAGAATCAAAAGCAATTCTTTTCACCCCTTGCTAGACCAAGTTAAAGTGAACCCAAGCCCACCTTGAAAACCCATAGAAACATTTGGCAACCCTATTCAAATGACATTTGAAAATTGAATCTAGTTCATATGGTAAGATCACCATTTCTCAAAACCCAACCAAACCAGTGCACCTTCACAAATCCAATCAACTAGAGACTACCTAGTATGTGACCAGTACACTCACCAAGTTTCAACCAAAAATTCAAATATGAAATTCTTTCGGCCATTTCATCAAACACTTGGAGACAGAAACCAAAATTGGCCAAACTTCACTGTTTTGAGCAGTAATCCTTTCAAACATTGTTCACCATTGATCATCCCGGTCTCCCCTAGTGACAACCATCGCATTGAACCAACCTATACCCTACCCATTGCACCATTTCATGCCAGCCCGAGCCAACCCTGGCCACCCGACCATGGCTAGCTAGTAGGAGCAAGCTCCGCGACTAGCCACCGTGTCCAGGAAGCACGCCACCGTCCATCGCCACACCCTGTCTAGCCCTCGAGCCCTGCCAAGTAGTGGACCACCGAGAACGCATGCACCCAGTTTATCTCTGCCATGTCTAGAATGCGCCAGAGCGCCGTGCTCGACACGCTCGCACATAACGCGCCCTGCCTTCGCCGCTTGTGCCTATAATCACCACCGTCCCAAGAACCTCCCAAACATCCCCGTTCGCTGCCGTGCGACCCGTAGCCACTGTGCGTCATCAAAACCGCCGTCAGTGCCGCTAAGAGCACCAACGCATTCCGACCGAACTGCACCGCCCCTTGCCGCGCCATCAAGCCGTTGAGCACCGCCAGGAGACCAAACCTTCCCCTACCGTTAGCCATGCACGTAGCTCGCTGTAACACCGAACCCGACGAGCACTTCCCATGCCGCTCGGCCTCACTCGCTCGCCAATAAGAGGAGGCCTTTCCCGTTCGTTTTCGGCACACCATTTCACTCCCCACCTCTCACTTATCCTTCCCACTTCTTCCCGGAGCAAGGCGAGCGCATCATCACCGGAATTTCGTCAAAGCCTGCTGCTGCAGGAGGAGAAGGGCGCTGTCGATTGGAGCCACCCCAGGAGGAGCCGCCAGTACCAGGAGAACCTCCGTCATCTACTTCATCGTTCGCCCCCATCGCCGACCATCGCCTAAGCCCCAGTGAGCCACCATAGACCCCCACTAGCCGCGCTAGGGTTCAAGCCCGTCGTGTTCTGTTCGACGAGGACGATGGTCGTGAGCCATTGATCCTTGATCTAATCCTACGGTCGTAATCGCCCCGTACCCCTTCTCGCCCCCTATCTCAATGACACATGGGGACAACCACTTAACCAGCCCACACGCTGTGCACAGTGAGCCGGCCCAATTAGAATTCCCGCTCAACCCAGTTAGTTTGAATTTTGATTTATCTATTTAGTTTCAAACCTAATTCTGGCAGTAGATTCAAAATTCAATTCAGAGAGATTCACTGAACCAAATTGCATAAAACCAATTTTGTTAGAAAGATATCGAAATTCTTAATCCAACCCTGTTGGATTCAAACCATTTGGAATTATAGATCACCTATAGTAAAAATAACAAGGCAGATACTTTTCTTCATTCAAACATTTTTCAAAATTCAACCATAAAAGATTTTGAGTTGATTCCAACTCTCAAAAATCACATTTGATAAGACCTTTATGAATATGTAAAAATATCTAGGTTTACTTGCAGTAATAATGTACAAGTAATAAAATAATGCCCATAGGCATTTCTAGTCACTTTAATTAATTAAAATAAAAAGGTTAAACCTTATTAAATTGTGACATCACTTTAAATCACTTTCCCAAGTACTGAAATATGTGGTGATGACATGTGTCAACATGATCCCATGTTTTAATTGGAGAATATTAAATCTTAAGTAGTTTTTCAATGAGTAGAAATTACTTTTCTAAAATAAAATAAATAAAACTATTGCCTTAATCCTTGTGATGATTGTGATGATGCTGGATCATCTAGTGTGAGCCTTTGTGTGCTCAATATAAGTAGTTAAGTATTGTTTGGTGATTGTGTACTACGTATTTCTTTATAGACGCTAGTAGCGACCAAGGATACAAAGAGGAAGGAGACTACTATGAGGAAGAAGTCGAGGAGAACTTCAACCACCACACTGCACAAGGAAAGCCTCACTATACAAGTTAACTTAGCAAGCTAACACTTGCATGTTAATTATGCAAGCCATCTTAGCAAGCTACCACTTGCATGTTACCTATGCAAGCTAGAACTTTGCAAGTTAACACTTGCATGATAACTATGCAAACTAGATGCCTTAGGCATATGAGATTATACCCCTTTGATTATATTATTTCTTTATCAAAGCTTTTTAGTTATGTTTACTTAGTGACTTGTGAATTTTTGGAAAGATATTAAAGGTAGCATAAAGAGCATAAAACTTGGAGTAAGTTAGATAGATCGTGATGTCATCCTGAGGCATGAGATTATATTTAGATGAGTCACAATTGATTATCACCCCTCATTATTGCTTTCCCCCAACTTTAGTGGCTAGTGCTAAGCATAAAACTTGATGACTTTCGATGGGAATACTTGATGAAAATGGTTATGCAAACCTTAGAATGATGAGTCATTCTAATGAAATGTTTTGACATGTGTTAGTGAACACAAGGTGAATTTGATGATGAAAATGTTGAGGCATGAGCCTTAGCCCCTTTATAAAAATGATGGTTGCATTCGGCTGCGATACCATTCCAATGTTATCGTACAACCATAATACCCGAATTTGGGTAGGGCTTGACTAGAAGTTTATATACCTTAGTATGGGTTCCCTTGCGGTCGAGGTTTGAGCTGAGGCTACCTCGTGATGATTGTCCACCTGTGCAGTTCCCAAGATGATAGATGGTCATGTGTGAGACCCCCGGGATCAGGGCTAAACAAATCCCAGACCTCCGTCTAACATAAGCTTAACCTTGAGCTCAAGGGTATCCAGTGAAGAATCAAAAACACAGCAGTGACCCTATGACAAAAAATTTATTACAGCAAGCTCATAACTGAGCAGAGAACCAAATTATTACAAGAAGAGGTCACTGACCACAAACATCAAACAACGGAAGGCGAATTATGCTATTAAGTATAGAAAACTTAACAAATGGACTAAGAGGCCTAAAGCATAACGATGACGTCCCGACCCATAGATTTCAGGCTGCCGACCAGGAACCCCAAACTACTAATCGTCTTCAAGGGAACACTTACTCTGCCAAAAGTATCAACAAAGCAAGGGAGAGTACAGGGCGTACTCCGCAAGACTTATGGCTGGTGGAGTTGTTTTGCATAGGAGAAGCTCGTCTATTCAAATTATTTTAAAAGGGGAAAAGAGAGCGACATCTCTGAAATATTGATCAACATCTTTTGATATCCACCAAGTCATCATCATCTACCAACTCGGATCACCCCCTCGTGCCCATGAGGAAGCATCCTTAAGCACACATTGATCTGCCATGTTTTATGATTAGATTATAGTTCTCTATGATCTTAGAATCTGGTCACCAAGCGTTCATAACGGTGAACACGGCTTTTCGAAAATATTTAACCCTGCAGGGATGTACAACTTTACCCATACGTACCAACCGACTCTTAATGCCAAGCTATTAGCCCTCTTCCTTGGAAGGCTGGCAGAGGGTGGTTTGCCACGACCTGTACCTTGCTTTTGCTGAGACCATGAGTCACGCCCTAAGGATGGTTCCGCCGTAACATGTCAAATCCCGAAGCCGCTCCCTAGAGATGTGAGGCGAGGTTGGTTTACCAGGGGCTCCATCCACCCCAAGAAACCCCGGCCACACTTACCTACATGTTATGATGCACCTTTTACCTGCCAAATCTTTCAAAAGGTTTTCAATGCGTATGTCGAATGGAATTCCCGAACTATGTGACTCATGGAATCTACTAGGCAAGTTAATCAGGAGAGGGGTTCCCAAGACCCATGTGGCTGTACGCTCATCTCGGTTCCAAAGGCAAGAACTCGGGTCCTAATGGTGGCGAGCATGGGACTAGAAAAACCACATCCCACCGTGGCGTCCCGTACAAGCCTTAGCATGTTTAATCTCATATCACCTCTGATATCATCTCATCATGTTCTCCTGTCATACTAGATTCTCTGCATCTGATACATCATCTGGATGAACCATCACTGACATCTATGCATGGCTAAGCATACATAGATATGCTAGGAGTAGTGGATCAGGTAATATAAGCTCAAAGGGAGTAATGCAATAGATAGGATACTCTATCTATCGATAAAAGACCACAGTCATCATGGCAGGAATTGAAATACTTTCAAAATCATAGGATTATATCATGGTGGGGCTATGCTTGCCTTTGCCTGTTGATAACCAATAAGCACAGCTTCGGGATCCTTGTACTTGACTTCATTATAGTTGGTCAAGTATTGTTCATCGATCTTCGATGGTCTTGATCTCAGTCTTCCATCTTGATCTCGATATCGTATTCTACCGGGAAGAACCAAACACCGGAAAGTGAGGGAAACAATCAACACATGTCATCGATGCAATGCTCAAGCAAGTATGATGATCTGAAAAGTTGATTAGTACTGAAATGTAACCTTAATACATGCTCAGCAATTTAATCGGGGTTCCGAGGGGCATAAACCCTAACTCGTGGAAACTCCGGATGTATATGAGAGGGGTTGGTTAGTTCTTCTAATTAAACTTGTCATGAAAGTTGATTAACAATGCATGATGATAGCTTAGATAGTTAGATCTCATTTTTCTAAACATTTTGATATATTATACATATTTATAAGATTTAAATCATTTTTTCAAATTATTAAACCATTTTTAAATGATTTATTGCGTCATTATGACGTCAGCACAGGGTAAGGGTATTTTCTCACCGGGGCAGAGCCTAGCCCCAGAGGCTGACTGGTGGGGCATGAGACACGTCAGCGAGCCACATCGTCGAGGTGGGGCCTGCCAAAGGTTGACTTGGTATGCCCCGCGCGGTAGACGGTGGCCTACACCGGAGACCATCCCGCGGCGGCGCTACGGCACGTGCGCAAACGCGGTTTTGAGCATACCACATGCGCCTCTGCGCGGGCTACTGTAACACCCCAGTTTTAGTTAATCTATAATTAGGGTTTGTTTGTGCATAGCATGAGCATCATTCTTAAAAATGTATGCAAGAAAATAAGGACAAAATCTTAAAACCCTCTATCTAAAAAGCATTCAAATGGTTTGAATATTTTGAAAGACGTCAAGATGTGTGGAGCCCAATCTGAATAAAAGGGCCCCACAATAGTTGGTATATTTTATAAAAGCCTCTTGTGTTTTAAAAGTACTCAAAACATATTTGGAATTCAAAATATAAAACAGAAATTGAAAACAAAAAAAGAAAAAGCTTTTGCTAAAAATAGAGTAGTAGCAGCCAAACAGGCCGAGCCCACCCCTATTTTCTTCCTCTCTGCCTCCCAGCGCTATTCCCGCAGCCTGCCCGCGGCCCAAGCCAGCCTATAAGTGGCCAATACCGCTTCGGCGTTGCCTGTGTCGTCTTCCTCCTCTGGCAAGCAGCTCCGTGTTGTCTCCGACGCCATCGGCCGCCGCCGCGACGCGTGCCCCACGCCGCGATGCCCTCCGCCGCTCTGGATGCCGATAAGACCCCGCGCCGACGCCCTTGCTCGCCATTATCATCTCTTTCTTCCCTGCATGCTCCCTCTCTCTCTCTGCTGCAAGCTTCGAAAACCTAGCCGGCGAGCTTGGCGTCGCCTCGTCGCTCTCGACCTCCCCGCGCTCGATTGAGGGTGCCATCGGCTCCACCACCTCGTCCTCGACCTCCTCTGCGAAGCACGCTTGCTAGGATGGTCTGCAACACCGGAATCGGACCCGTCTTCCTCAAGCCCGATGACCGCCGCCGCCGTCCATGTCGTCGCTTCTGTCCACCCCTCTCCTCACCGACCCCACCTTTCGCCCCAGGGTGAGCACACGGTCCTCCTGGACCCTTTATATCGCTCCCTCTCGCTCTATATCACTCCGCCGCCGTGCATTTGCCGCTGCCGCTGCTAGTCGACGTCATGGACCTAGCTCCGGTGACCAAAAACTGGTGGTGCCACCGTAGCTAGACTCCTCGGGTCGCTCCTCTTCGAGCCGTACCAACTGTGCTTCCCAGATCGCCCCCTAGCGCCGTCCCTCGCCGTCAGCCGACGTGTCCCCGGCGAGCCTGCGTGGCGCTTGCGTGGCACCGATGTGGTGCTTGCGTCAGCACCGCACAAGCTCGGCCAACATGGCTAGCCGAGGTGGCCCTAGGGCCCCTCCGTCAGTCTCTGCGACTGGGTAAAGCCTCGGTGTAAAAAGATTAACCCCCCCAGCTGATGTCATAATGATGCAGTAAATCAATTAAATTGGTTTAAATATTTTCAGAAAATGAATAAAACTTGTAAAATTCATATCTAATTATTTATAAGTCAGAAAAATATGAATAATATATCAAAAGGTTCAGAAAAATGAGTTCTAATTATATAATTTATTATCATGCATTGTTAAGCAACTTAAATGACAAGTTTAATTAGAAGAACAAACCAACCCCTCTCATATACATCCGGAGTTTCCCCGAGTTAGGGTTTGCACCAATCGGAACCCTGATTAAGTTGTCGAGCATGCTTTAGGATTCAATTCAATACAATTTAACTTGTCATATAATCATTCTTGTTTGAGTATTGCATCGATGCCATTGTTGATTGTTTCCCCTTCCTTTCCGGTGTTTGATTCTTCCCGGTAGAATACGATATGGAGATCGAGATTGAAGACCGAGATCAACACCGTCGAAGATCAACGAACAATACTTGACCAACTGTAATCAAGTCAAGTACAATATTCCCGAAGATCTGCTTATTGGTTATCAACCAGCAAAAGCAAGCATAGCCCCACCATGATATAATCCTATGATTTCGAAAGCATTTGAATTCTGCCATGTTGCATACGATTCTACTATGGTCTTTTATCGATAGATAAAGTATCCTATCTATTGCATTACTCCCTTTGATCTTATATTACCTGATCCACTGCTCCTATCATAACTAGGTTTGGTTTGTGTGCAGTGCTAGAGCTAATATATGTGTCCTGCTTAGCCATGCATAGTTGTTGAGTCTGGTCCATCCAGATGATGTATCTGATGCAGCTAATCTAGTATGACATGAGAATGTGATGAGATAATATCAGAGGTGATATGCATTTAAACATGCTAAGGCTTGTATGGGAGGCCACGGTGGGATGTGGTTTTTCTAGTCCCATGCTCGCCACCACTAAGACATGAGTTCTTGCCTTTGGAACTAAGACGAGCGTACAACCACACGAGGCCTGGAAAACCTCATGAGCAACTAACTTGCCTAGTAGATTCCATGAGTCACATAGTTCGGGCGTTCCATTCGACATACGCATTAAAAATGTTTTCGAAAGAGGAGGTGAAGGAGGTGCATTCATAAAGGTAGGGAAGCGTGGACCGGGTTGCTTGGGGTTGATGGCGCCCCTGGTAAACCAACCTCGCGTCACATCTTTAAGTACCAGCTTAGGGATTTGACCCGTTACGGCGGAACCATACTTATTGCGTGACTCATGGTCTCGGTGAAAGCAAGGTAAAGGTTGTGTCTAACCACCCTCCATCGGCCTTCCAAGGAAGAGGGCTAATCATGTGGCATTAAGAGAAGGTTAGTACATGTGGGTAAAGTTGTACACCCCTGCAGGGTAATAATCTTTTCGAAAAGCCGTGTTCACGGTTATGAACGACTTGGCGACCGGACTCAAGATCATAGAGAACTATAACCTAGTTGTAAACCTTGGTAGATCAACGTGTGCTTAAGGATGCTTCCTCATGCGTACGAGGGGGTGATCCTAGATAGGGTTCATATGATGATGACTTGGTGGATATAAAAAGATGATGATCAATATTTCGGAGACGTCGCTCTCTTATCCCCTTTTAAAATATTCTGATTAGACAAGATTCTTCTCCCTCTTGTTTTATAAACAAAAGTGGCTTTATGCAAAACAACTCCACCAGCCATAAGTCATGCGGAGTACACCCTGTACTCACCCTTGCTTTGTTGAGACTTTTGGCAGAGTAAGTGTTCCCTTGGAGATGAGATTGGTACTACATCGACATAGACGAGTAGCTTGTGGTTCCCGGCCAGCAGCATGGAATCTATGGGCTAGGACAAAATTGTTATGCTTCACGCCTCTTAGGCCATTTGTTAAGTTTGCTATACTTAATAGCATAATTTTCCTTCCGTTGTTTGATGTTTGTGGTCAGTGACCTCTGCTTGTAATAATTTGGCTCTTCGCTTAGTTATGAGATTGCTGTAATAAATTTTGTGTCGTAGGGTCACTGTGTGTTATCGATTCTTCACTGGATATTCTCGAGCTCAAGGTTAAGCTTATTTCATACGGAGATCTGGGATTTGTTTAGCCCTAAACCCGGGGGTGTCACATCTACCTAACTAGTGTGGCGCGAGGCCCTGTGGTTCTCGGAAACACGCCGGCGATGAGCCTGCACGGCGGCGAAAGGTGGCACACGGCGGAAGCTCAGTACAAGAAGCAAGATAAGAAGGGGAGGGTAGTGGAAGGTTGCTAGGCTCACTGTGATGCTCATGAAGGGCTCGAGGAGCTCAAGGAAGGCCGGAATCATCCATGGCGACGGCGGCCGGAGTTTGGGCATGAGGTACCAATTGGGGCGCCTGAGAGCCTCCCGGCTTTCCATTCTTGGGGAAAAAGATAGAGGAGGTCAAGGAGGTCACAGAGGCATGCGCTATGGAGCTCAGGGCGACCAGCAATGGCGAGGCATCGACGAGGTTGGAGGCTAGGGTTCGGGCTCTGCGTGGGCAAATGCTAGAGAGCGAGAGGGTCCGAGAGAAAAGGATAGGGAAAGAGAGGAGAGACGGGTGGTCTTCTACACATCCTTGGCTAGTCATCCGGTCGAGGGGCAGCGACGATGACGTGGCGGTCGGCGAACTAGAAGGAGGCTCACAACTGCCTCCTCACTGTCCTTCTGTCTTGAGGAGGAAGAAAAGAAAAGAGGGGAGAAGGGGTACCGGGCTGCGGATGGGCTGAGTTGGGCCGGCTGCAAGCGCGTGTGGTCAGCAGGGAGAGAGAGAGAAGGAATGGGCCGGCCTGGCTGGCTGCTCGTGCCTACTTTTTTCTCAGAAATCTTTTTCTATTTAGTTTTCTTGTTTCTTTCTTTTGCAAACCATTTCGAATATGTTTTTTGAATAGTTCAAAAATACCAAAAGGTTTGAAATGTATGTAAAATACTCAAGAGCCCTTATATTCAATTTGGGCCCATTACTTTTGTGATTTCAAAATATAAAAACTCTTTGAACTGCTTTCAAGGATAGAGGGGAACTAGGGTTTAGGGTTTTACTTGAATTTTCTGTAATGCACAATTTAAATTATGATGCTCATGAATGTACAATCAAAACCCTAATTAGTAATAACTTAAAACTGGGGTGTTACATCATGGTTGGGAGGCGACACTCATAGGAGAGGTGCTAAAAACCGCTGACGGATGTAGCGAATATTGTGGTGAAAGTGTACCACCTCTGCAGAGTGTCAAACTATTCGAATAGCGGCGTCCGCGGTTATGGACAGTTGGAGTGTCCATACTGTGCCGTCATCAGATGTTTTCGAAATGACTTGTGAAATGAGTCATGATTTTGACTTTACCACAACAGGGTTGTGAACATGAAAACTAAGTTCCCACTTAGGTGTTATAAAACCTTCAACTAAGCTTTATTTACTTCTGAACTCAGATAGAGATCAACCTGGCTTTTTGCAAAACAACCTAGAGCTTAGTATTCCTACTAGAAACCTCTTTACTTGTTAGTGATAGTTTGCGAGTACTTAAGGAGTACTCATGGCTTTGTCCCTGGATATTCCCGTGGACAGACTATGAAGATGACTATCAAGATGATGGACTGCAGGAAGGTTATGACTACTAGGATCATCTCCCATCGTCAGCATTGCATGTGACTATCGTTATTATATTATTTCGATGCGTTGATTGTACTAAGACTGGATCATGAGATCCTTTATTTGTAAGACCTTTATTATAGTTTGTAATGGATGATGAACTATGGTACCAATCTGTTATGTCTCACAAAAATGGTAATCCTAGGATTGCGACGTATGGCATAACAGGCATTTGGGATTAAAAATCCGGGTGTTGTCAGACTCCCCGTCGGCGGTGGTGCTTCTCAATGAAGATCCCCCTTCTGCTCTACAACGCCTGGTGGTGGTGCTGCTCTTCAAAGATCCCCCTTCTGCTCAACGACACCCGCTGGTGGTCCTGCTCGATGACGCTGCCCCCTTCCGCTCGACGATTCCGGGTGGTGGTGCTACTCGATGATTCCCGGTGGTGGTGCTGCTCGACGGTGTTGCCCCCTTTCGCTTGACGATGCCTGACAGTGGTGATGCTTCATGACACCGCCCCCTTTTGTGTTGAGATTCCTCCTGCCGCCAAATTCCCCATCATAGTCTTGCTGCAGAAGCAGCAGTCGAGCAAGGGGGTGTCCTACTGTGCGGTTCCAGGCGAGCAAAGGGGCAGCTTCTGCGATGAGCACCAGTTTTGTGCCCCTCTCCTCTCCCCTCTCTCCTTTAGTTCTATGCCATGATTTCAGTCGTGTTCTTTAGTTCATAGCTATGAAATTTTCTTTAGTAAAATGCTCCCTATAGCTATGGAATTTTATTTAGTCAAATGCTCCCTATATAAACTATAGTCAAATGATCTTCAGTTCAAAGCTATGGAATTTTTAGTCAAATGCCCATGTAGAAATTCAGTCAAATCCTCCCAATAGCTATGGAATTTTCCTTAGTCAAATGCTCCCTGTATAAACTATAGTCAAATGATCTTCAGTTCAAAGATATGGAATTTTCAATCGAACCCTCCCTGTAACAATTCAGTCAAATGCTAACTGTAGCAATTCTACATGTAATATGTAGAAATATTACTATGATGTTAATCTAAGATTAGCTAAGGAATTTTCTTGTTTGTTTTGATTTTTAGTAGTTTCAATTGAATGCTAATAATTCTTTGGTATTTTGCATGAAGATGGATAGACGCTGGATTACAAAAGGAGTTAGAAGGATTCTTTTGAGAATATAAGGGGAGTGGACGAGTGATGACCCGAAAGTATATGGGGTGTATCGTAGTACTTTCAATAAATAGGAGTGTCGATCCCAACGAGGAGCAGAAGGTGTTGACTAGTGGTATGGAGTAGGAAATCTCTGTAAATACTTAGCAAACGGATTTTTAAGGGTTTTCTGATAAGGCAACAAAACAAAGTGCAAGTAATAAAGACAACGAACAACTTCAGCAAGTGGCCCAATCCTTTCTTAGCAAAGGACAAGCCGGTGGAAATACTTATAAGGACCAAATGTTCTCGAGGACACATGGGAATTTTGTCAAGTGCTTTCACTTCAAATAGCAAGTACTCTTCTTTGGTGTTGAAAGTGTTGTGTGGGTGAACCTGTGCTAATGTACCGACCTTACTTGGACTAATACAAACTTATGATTAAACCCCCTGTAAACATCCGTAACTACAGAAAAGTAATTAAGATATAAATCTAAGCACAGCCTTAAACTTTGAGATCCTACACTCCCTTATGCAAAGGTGTCCTAACGGGGGTTTAGGTTTCTGTCACTCCGGCAACCCCACGATTAGTAGCCAAATACACAATGCATTCCCCTAGGCCCATAAATGGTGAAGTATCATGTAGTCGACGTTCACATGACACCACTAGAAGAATAGCACCACAACTTAAATACTATACCATTGAATAATAACTCAACACAAATCCACTAATAACAACATGACTTCTCCCATGTCCACAAGAACTAAACAAACTACTCACGAGACATCATATGGATCAAAATCAAGGATTATATGGTAATGGATAACAATCTGAACATAAACAATAATCCAATGGTTCCACTCACAAGCATCAACTACAATAGTAATCAACACCGAGAAAGTTTCCCCTATGAACTAATGCAAGATCCAACATGATTGTTACAGCGGGATGAAGTGGTGATGATGGTGCTGGTGGAGATGATGGTGTGGATGATGATGATGATCCCGATGAAGACTAGCTTGATGATGGTGTTGATGGCGACGATCTCCCCTCTGCGGGAAGGGATTTCCCCAGCAGAAATTTGTCTGCCGGAGAGCTCTTTCTCTCTCAGTGTTTTTATCCCCGAAGAGGCGACGGAAATCTTTCTGTGGTCGCTCCCTTGGTATTAGGGTTCCGTGGGGAAGATATAGGCGAGAGGCGGAGTCAGGAGCCGGCCAGGTGGGCCACACCTTCCCTAGGTGCAAGGCAAGGTGGGTGTAACATCCCAAAATTCATGATTTATAAAGCTTGCATATCATTCATGCATTTTTAAACATTTGGCCTTTTCAAATAAATTTCTAAAGTAAGAAACCATATTTTGCCTTTTAACTTTATGCAAGTAAGGCAAGGTTTTATTTTTACTTTCCAAGTATGCGAATGCTTGGGTTTGATCAGTAATGTTTTGGAATTGAATACAAAGCTCACACAAAATTTTCAAAATAAGTTTCAAACATAAAACCATTTATATGCCTATTATCCCTATATTAATAAAGGTATGATTTTATTTTTATTTTCAAACCAAAATGGTTTTTGAGTGTAAGCAGATGTTTGACACATCTTTGGACACTAGAAACAAAGTACAAAAGTCTAGAGAAAATTCATATTCAAACAGATCCGATTTGGCCATTCAAATTCAAACTAAGAAATCAAAATAGAAAAAGAAAATGAGAAAATGAGAAAAAAAATAAACCCAACAACCTATCTAACCCAACCCACCCGTGGCCCAGCTACCAGCCCATCTAGCCCACCCGGGAAAACCCCCTCCCCCTCTCTGTTTCTCACCAAACCGCGCACACCCCTCTCGCTGACCTTCTGGCCCTAATGCCACGTCGCCTCCTTCGTCCCCAAACACTGCGCACGACCAGCTCCGCCGCGGTCATTTCTTTCCGTTGATTTTGCGCTTGATTGTGAGTTACTGCGGGCGTGATTTCCTCCCCCCGACCCTGCCTACTTAAACCTCTCCCCGCACCGCATCTTTCCCCTCACTCACCACTGCCTAAGCGCCACCAGGCTGTTCATATTGGAGCTCGCACCGCCGCTGCCCGACAAACTCCGGCGAGTGATTACGGTGAGCCCCGACCTCCCCTTTGTGTTTGGTTCAAACGAGCGTGCTCGCCTTCTTCTTGCGCATCTTCTGATACATGTCGTTTTCCTTCCCGTGCCCCAGGACGTCACCCCCATCATGGACAGTGACCACCGACGACTAGCTCAACTCCGACGAACAATCTAGGTAAAATCCGAACGCCCCTTGCCTTCTGCCTTCCACTGTCATGTTCTCCTAGACCTTGCGCACACCCTAATGCTTCTGGTTTGTGCTAGGGCGACTCAGAGCGTCGTCAACATCTCCGCCATGACGTTCCCGACGCCTCCAGCAACTCCGACGAGCGCTAGCCACTGCTACAGCACGCCCCCTCCCCAACCGCGACCACGACGAGCTCCACCACGTCTTCGTGACCTCAGTAAGCCACAACAACCCCTCTCCTACATCATAGGGTCGAGTCGATTTGATCCACTGGATCTAGATCCAGTGGTCTAGATTAGACGCCAACCCGAAAGGGTACGGGCAAATCTGAGCCGCTAGATCTCACTTAGATCTGACGGTGAGCGTAAGTGTTCCGCGTGAAACGGTACCGTCCAATCAGGAAGCGCCGCGTGTCACTAGATTAGATTTAAATTTTGGATTTAGATCTATTAGTTATTCAAACTTATAAAATTCATAACTTTTGATTTGTTTATCCAAAAAATGCAAATAATATATCAATGGAATCACAAAAATAAATCCTACACATCTGTAGGCTTGGTTTTGTATTGTTCCTGTGTTAAAATAGAATTTTATGCAGAGACATTTGTAGGCTTATTTTATGTTTAAAAATTATTTGGAAAATGTTTTTAAAGCCAAATTAAGTTAAATTAGTCTCTAAATGTTTGTTTTAGTGTTCAGTACTGTTTACTTGTCTTGTTTAGTTTAATAAAAATCATCACATAGCATTTGCATGAATTCATATATTTTTTCTTGATTTATTTGAATGTAAATTGGTGCTATCATTTTATGTGTAGATTTTGGTGCTAGTGGTGATTGTGATTGTGAGGATTGTTGCTACTCCCCCAACTACCAAGGCAAGTGGTGCTTCATACTTTTGTCCCAATATTTTGACTATGCATTAGTGATACTTTTGTATAGGGCTTGCATGATATTTTTGCTAAGTATCTATATGCTATGCTTGGGAAACCCTAGTAGTTGTAGATTTGACAAAATTTTCTCTAAGTTAAGATACTTGCTATATTGCCATGCTTAGCCTAGCTAGTAGCAAACAAGGGTGGTATATACATATACATGCTATGGAAAATTTTACTAAGTCTTGTGATGTCAACACCCGGATTTTTAATCCCAGATGCCTGTTATGCCATACATCGCAATCCCAGGATTACCATTTTTGCGAAACATAACAGATTTGGATACCACAGTACATCATCCATTACAAACCATACATAAGGTCTTACACAAATAAGGATCTCATGATCCAGTTCTTAATACAACTCAAGCAGCGGAAATACGTAATAATAACGGTAGCGTAGGCGAAGCTCCATCTTCGGGGTCACAGGCAATGCTGACGATGGGAGATGATCCTAGTTGTCGTAACCTTCCTGGGGTCCATCCTCCTGGTACTCCTCTTTATAGTCTGTCCATGGGAATAGCCAGGGACAAAACCATGAGTACTCTTTAAGTACTCGCAAACTAATACTAACAAGTGAAGGGGGGTTTTTGTAGTAGGAAACTAAGCTTTAGGGTTGTTTTGCAAAAAGCCAGATTTACCTCTACTAAGTTCAGAAGCAAGAAAAGCTAGTTGAAATTTTATAACACCTAAGTGGGAACTTGTATTTCATATCACAACTCTGTTGTGGTCAAGTCGAAATCTCAATTCATTTCACAAGTCATTTTGAAAACATCTGACGGGGGAACAATATGGCCACTCCAACTGTCCATAACCGCGGACGCGGCTATTCGAATAGTTTGACACTCTGCAGAGATTGTACACTTTCACACAACATTCGATACATCTGTCAGGAACAAATCCTGAATTCACCATACTCAGTATGTGGATAATCAATCCTAACCTTTCAATTACACGCCCTAGTATAAGCACCTCTCCTGTGAGTTTGGCCTTCCAACCATGACCAACTGTCATCTTGGGTACTACACAGGTGGACATTATTCACAAGGTAGCCTCAGCTTAGACCTTGGCCGTGAGGGAACCAATACTAAGGTATATAAGTTTCCAGTCAAGCCCTACCCAATTCTCGGGTATTGTGGTTGTACGGTAAAATTGGAATGGTATCGCATCTAGACAACCATCAGTTTTATAAAGGGCTAAGGCTCGCGCCTCAACATTTTTATCACCAAAATCATCTGGTGTTCGGAAACACATGTCAAAACATCTCAATAGAATGATCCATCATTCCAAGGTTTTCATAACCATTTTCCACCAAGTATTCCCATCTAAAGTTGATCAAGTTTTATGCTTAGCACTAGCATCTACAAGTGGGGGTAAGTACTAATGAGGGGTGATAAACTAGTGGAGTTTAACTAAGTTCAATCTCATGCCTTAGGATGACATAAATATTATCTAGCTTAGGCCAAATTTTATGCTCTTTGTGCAACCTTCGATTATCATTCTAGAATCTACAATTCACTAAAGTAAACTCTAAGTAATAGCTTTGATAAAGAAATAAAGTAGAAGCTTGCAAATAAAACTAGGATTGGGTATCATCAAATGTGTCTAACCAAGCATGCTTAGGGCATTGCATAGGTTATCTAACTTTCATAATTGCAAGTGTTAGCTTGTAAGGTTAATAGCTTGCCTTGAGCAGAGCAGTGGTTGAAGTTCTCCTCGGCTTCTTCTTTGTAGTATCCTCCTTCTTCCTCGTATCCTTGGTCGGTACTAGCATCTATAAATAAATACGAGGTACACAATCACCAAACAATACTTAACTACTTTTAATCATCACACACAGGGGTTCTATAGATGATCTAGCATCATCACTAACATTACAAGCAGTTGACTTAATAATTTTATTTTTAGAAAATTAATTTCTACTCATTGAAAAACTACTTAAGATTTAATATTCTCCAAACCAAACATGGGATCATGTTGACACATGTCATCACCACACATTTCAGTACATGGGAATGTGATTTAAAGTGGTGTCACAATTTAATAAGGTTTAACCTTTTATTTTAATTAAATAAAGTGACTAGAAATGCCTATGTGGCATTCTTTTATTACTTGAACATTATTTCTATAAGTAAACCCATATATTTTTATATGTTTTGAAAGGTATGGTTAAATGTGATTTTTGAGAGTTGGAATCAAATCAAAAGCTATTATAGTTTAAATTTGAAAAATGTTTGAATGCAAAAAAGCTTCTGCCTTGTTATTTTTACCAAAGGTGATCTACAGATCCAAATGATTTGAATCCAACGGGCTTGGATTCAGCATTTCAAGACCTTTCTAACAAAATTGGTTTCATTAAATTTGGTTCAACAAATCGATCTGGGTTGATTTTTGAAACTAGGTACAGAACTGTATTTGAACGAAAATGGAAAAATCCAAATTCAAACGACTGGGCTGCGCGGGAAACGATACTGGGACGGCCTTCTAAGCACAGCGCTTACGCGGGCTGGTTAATTTGATGTCCCCACGCGCCAGTTTGACAGGGGGTGCGAAGCGGTACGGGGCAACGTGGTGTGTTGGATTAGAAGTAAGATAAACGGCTAAGGGTCGTCATCTACGATGAACTAGTCATCGGCGAGCTCGAACCCTAACAGTGTAGTGGGGGTTGTGGGAGGCTCACCAGGGCTCAGGCGAGGGTCGGCGATGCGGGCGAACGACGAAGTCGACAAAGGCGAACCTCCTGGTACCGGCAACTTCTCCTAGGGTGGACGAAATCGACGACGCCTTTCTTCTCAAGAGGCGGCCTGCTCCGGCGCAATTCCGGCGATGCGCTGCTCGCCTTGCTCCGGGAACAGGGTGGAACGATCAGTGAGGAGAGGGAAGTGAGATGGTGTGAAGAGTTTGAGCGGGGAGGCCTCTATTTATAGTATCGACGACGAGACTGAATGGAATGGGCAGGCGACGGTGGCGACATGGCTACGGGCTGCTAGAGGCATGGCCGGCGGTGGCGATCGATCGGTGGTCTCCTGGCGATGCTCTATGGCTTTAATGCGCGTGTAGGGGCGGTGGCAAACGGTGTGGAACATGTGATGCTCTGCGCGGCAGAGGCGGCGTCTTCGACGGCGAGCGGTGGCTGTGAGGCATGGGGCAGCGAACGGGGATGTCTGGTGGTCTCCTGGGACGGTGGTGATCGCGTATGCAAGCGGCGAGGGCGGCGCGCGGTCTGTGGGCTTGTGTTGAGGGTGGCGCTCTGGAGCATGCTCGGCATGGTTGACAGAGGCACGGGCGCGGCGTTCCTGGCGGTTTTGGTTGCTGTCTGCGAGGCAGGGCTGGTCGAGAGGGGGCGGTGAGGCATGGGATACCTCCTAGACAAGGTTGGCACGGATAGTTCTTCTCCTAGCTTGCTTTCCACACTGGGTGACATGGGTGGCTTCGGCTATTCACCATTGATGACATTGCCAAGCTTACAGTGGGGCTAGAGCTTAGTTAAGTTTGCTAGATGATCTAGTGAGGCTAGTGTAACCAGAGAGGGAACAAGTTAGGCTCAATTCAGTGCTCCAAATAGTGTTTGGATTTTATTTGATTTGCATCTGCAAGGTGTTTGATGAAATGGCCGCATGAATTCAAGTTTTGAATTTTGAAAAGATTTTTGGTGGGTGTGCTAGGCATGTGCTGGTGACTCTGTGGATGCTTGGGTTTTGAAAGTTGAGCTTGTTTGAGTGGTTTTTGAAAAAGTGGGATCTTCCCATATGATAAAGTTTCAATTTTGAACTGTCCTTTAAACTATGCATTCAAATGTTTTTGGATGATCACAAAGTGGGCCTTGATACTTTGTTAAGAGTACTATGAAGGGGTGCAAAGATCCAAACAAGTTTCTGTTAAGTTATGAAAGTTAGAGACAACCAAAGTAGGCATGGGAGTTAAATTGGCCAAAATGACCATTCCCTTATTTTGTTTGTTTTGATTTATTTGTCTTTGAGAAAAGTGTGGGGATTGTTTAGATGATGTTTATTTCACCTAAGAATCCTTTTACAAGAAAAGAAACACAAAAACAAGACAATTCAAAAGAATTCAAAAAGGGATGCATACACACATGCATACTTTCATATTTTTATTTATAAAAGTTTTTGTTAATCCTAATTTTGGTGATTAGATTTTGATGATTCTAGTTTAATATTTTTGGGATGTTACAAACCTTCCCCCCTTAAACAACATCTCGTCCCGAGATTTGAAAAAGGACGAAAAGATTACCTAGGATTTGAAGAGATCGGGAAACTTCGTCCTGATGTGCTCTTCGCGCTCCCAGGTAGCTTCCTCTTCTGTGTGGTTGCTCCACTGAATCTTGAGAAACTTGATGCTTCGGGTTCAGGTAGTTCTGAAAGCTTCTTCCAAAATATGGATGGGTACTTCGGGATAGGTCAGGTCATCATTGATTTCTATGGTCTGGTGATCGATATTCTTGAATAATTCAGTCTTCTCTGAAACTTCGAGGCACTTGCGAAGTAATGAGATATGGAACACATTATGCACGGCTAACATCTCTGCGGGTAGTTCCAATTTATACGACACTTCTCCTTGGCGGTTCAGAATCTTGAAGGGCCTGATATATCTGGGGGTTAACCTTCCTTTCAGCTGGAAACGCTGCATTCCCATTAATGGCGACACTTTCAGATATACAAAATCTCCTATGTTGAAGGCGAGGTCTCGACGTCTCTTGTCGGTGTAACTCTTCTGTCTTGACTGGGCTGTCTTGAGGTGCTCATGAATCTTGTGAACCTTCTCTTCCGCTTCTCGTAGGATGTCGGGTCCAAAAATCTGACTCTCTCCTACTTCCGACCAGTTCAAAGGGGTGCGATACTTCCTTCAGTACATGAATTCAAATGGGGCCATTTGCAAACTAGCTTGATAACTGTTGTTGTATGAAAATTCTGCAAATGGCAGTCAGTCTTCCCACTTAGATCCATATTCTAACACACATGCTCTCAGCATATCTTCGAGTATTTGATTTACTCGCTCCGTTTGTCCGTCGGTTTGACGGTGATACGCGGTGCTGAAATCTAGTAGGGTTCCTAAACCTTCTTGGACTCTCTTCCAGAATCTCGAGGTAAACTGAGTTCCTCGATCCGATACGATGTTCTTGGGGACTCCATGCAAACTAACAATTCTAGCGATGTATAACTCCGATGGCTTCGAACTCTGATATGTGGTCTTGACGGGTAAGAAATGGGCGACTTTGGACAATCTGTCCACTATGACCCAGATGGAGTCATTTCCCCTATTAGAAGTAGGCAATCCGGTGATAAAGTCCATTCCAACGGAATCCCATTTCCATTCCAGAATCTGCAATGGTTGCAACAATCCAGCGGGTCTTTGATGTCCGGCCTTGACTCACTGACATATATCACACTTGGCGATATAGCTTCAGATTTCTCTCTTCATCTTATGCTACCAAAATTGCTCTTTCAAATCTTGATACATCTTAGTTCCTCTAGGTGGATAGAATAAAGAGTATCATGAGCTTCCTTGAGAATCACTTCTTTCAACTCAGAATCTGCTGGTACACAAAGGCGTCCTTTGTACCACAGAACTCCTTCTTCGTCTTCGGTGAATCCAGGTACTTTGCCTGTACCGATACGATGCTTGATTCCGTCGATACTAGCATTTCCTTTCTGCGCCTCTTTGATCTAGCTGATCAAAGTGGGTTGAAGTTCTATGCTAGCCAAAAATCCTTCACTTACTAATTCTATTCGAAAAACTTCCATCTCTTTGTGCAATCTTGGTTGCTCCTTCAAGATCATGGAGTTCAAGCGGCATGGCTATCTGCTAAGGGCATCTGCTACCACATTGGCTTTACTGGGGTGATAGTGAATGTCCAGATCGTAATCCTTGATTAGCTCAATCCATCTTCTATGCCTCATATTCAACTCTTTCTTAGTGAATATATACTTTAGGCTCTTGTGATCCGAATAAATCTCACAATGATTTCCCATGAGGTAATTCCTCCATGTCTTCAGGGCTAAAACTACGGCTGCGAGTTCGAGGTCATGGGTTGGGTAATTTTGCTCATGTTTTTTCAGTTGTTGAGATAGATAAGATATAACTTTGCCTTCTTGCATTAGCACACATCCGACACCGATCTTGGATGCGTCGCAATACACGTCGAAGGGCTTCGTGATATCCGGCATGATTAAGATTGGGGCTAAAATCAATCTCCTCTTGAGTTCTTGAAAACTCGCTTCACATTTGTCGGTCCATTCAAACTTCTAGTCCTTCTTCATCAATTGAGTCATGGGTCTGGCGATACTTGAGAATCCTTCTACGAACTTGCGGTAGTATCCCACCAATCCGAGAAATGCACGAACTTGGGTTTGAGTGGTTGGGGCTTGCCAATCTTCGACATCTTTCACCTTTGCAGGGTCAGCGGCAATTCCTCTGGCTGATACAATGTGACCGAGGAATCCTACCTCCTGTAACCAGAATTCACATTTGCTAAACTTGGCATACAGCTGATGCTCTCTCAGGGTTCCAAGAATGGTCCTTAGGTGTAGCTCATGTTCTTCTTCCGATTTGGAATAAATCAGAATGTCATCAATGAAAACAACGACAAACTTATCCAGGAAGTCCATAAAAATCTTATTCATGAGATTCATGAAATAAGCGGGGGCATTGGTTAATCCAAAATACATAACAGTATACTCGTATAATCCATATCTGGTGGTAAAGGCAGTCTTTGGAATATCCTCTGCACGAATTTTGAGTTGATGATAGCCAGTCCTAAGATCAATCTTAGAAAACACTTTGGCACCGGTCAACTTATCAAAAAAATCTTCTATCTTGGGCAACGGGTACTTGTTTTTGATGGTGACATCATTTAACTTCTGATAATCCGTACACAAACGGTTACCTCCATCTTTCTTGTCCACAAACAAAATAGGTGATCTCCATGGTGACGCACTTGGTTGAATCAATCCAATTTCCAACATGGAATCTAGTTGCTTCTTTAGTTCTTCTAGTTCAGACGGGTTCATACTATATGGTCTCTAGGCTATGGGTCCGGTTCCGAGAATTAGTTCAATGATAAACTCGATATCCCGGTCTGGGGGCATACCGGGCAAAACATCTAGAAATACATCAGGGTATTTGCAGACTATCCGGACTTGGTCAATGGTAGGTTGGGCTATACTCTTGTTGCACCTGAATTGACGAGGTAAGGTTTCAGATATATGCTCGACTGATATTTCGGCTGTACTGGTCATGGTTATGGCTTTCTAGGCACAGTCGATCAATCCTTTATGTTTGGACATCCAATCCATTCCTTGTACTACTTCCAAACCTTTAGTTCCGAGTACTATCGGATTAGCATAAAAATCTATACCATGGATTCGGATAGGGACGGCTTTGCAAATTTTCCTGGCTTTGGTGGTTGAACCGGGAATTTGGACGATCATAACATGCTTCAGTTTGGTTGGTTGAATTTTACTAGTGCATGCAAATTCTTTGGTGACAAATGAGTGTGATGCACCAGAATCAAACAACACTCGAGCAAGTACTAAATTAACAGAAAACATACCCAGTACGACATCTGGTGCTTCCTGAGCTTCTTCAGCATGCATGAGAAAAAGACGGCCGTTGCGGTTGAGCGAATTCCCTGGGGCAAATCTTCTTCCAGGCTGAACAGAACGCTGCTGCTGAGCTAGGGCATTTGCATTGGGGGCTGCGGCATTCTTCTTGTTGGGGCACTCGTTGGAGTAGTGACCCTTATATCCACAGTCATAACAAGTCACTTGCGACTTGTCCTTTGCTGCCACAGGCACAGCGTTGCTTCTAGTCCTCGGGGCAGTGTTGGTGTTGGCGGTAGCACTGTTGTTGAACTTGGGTGGGGCACGGTTGAAATTGCTAGAGTTGTCGGGGTTGTTGTGATTTCCTCCGGGCCTAGGGTTTCCACGATTGGGATAGGTCGGACGGTTCATCGGGGGTATGTTGATTCTCGGGGCAAATCCTGGAGATGGGTTAGGGCGATACTTTGGGGTCTGATGGGTTCCTGGTTGATGCATCATGTGACGCTTGTGGTTCTCATTGGCTTGGTTGATCTTTCCTTCCATATGGATGGCAGATTCGACAAGGGCTTCAATATCAGCAAAGGGGATATTGACTAACACAGTCTACATCTCATCGTGCAGACCATTCAAGAATCTCTCCTTCTTCTTGGCTTCAGTGTCAATCTCATCCGGGGCATACCTAGCTAATAAAAAAATTGTCACGGTATTCCACTACGGTCATCCTTCCTTGCTTCAGTTCTCTGAACTCGTCTCTCATCCTCTTGATAAAACCTGGTGGCACATGGGTTCTGCTGAACTTGACTTTGAATTCCTCCCAGGCCATCATCTGTCCTCCGGTCATTGCACGAACACTGTTCCACCATGCTCTGGAATCTCCGGCTAGATAGTGGGTGGCAAACAGAACATTCTCATTGGCTTCCACTCTGGCGACTTCTAGGTTATTTTCCATGGTTTGCAGCCAATCGTCGGCATCTAGGGGTTCTTCCGACTTAGTGAAAACAGGTGGGTTGGTATTCTGGAAATTCTTGAGCTTAGATCCATGGTTGTCCTGATTTCCTTGGCCTTGGTTGTTGTGGGCTAGCTGAGCTATCTTCTGAAGGGTGGCTAGGTTGGCTTGACGTTCGGCTCTTTCAGCTTCACGGTCAGAAACCAACATTTGCAGGATCTGCAACATCGGGTCCAGGGATGAACCACTTCCTCCGCGTGGCATCTGAAGATTGAGATAGATCATGAGAAAAGAGGGAAATTTCTAAGGTTCTAGGATTTTGAAAAGTTTTTAAAGTTTGACTCATATTTTGTAGCAACTTGCTTTTCATTCATTCATTCATTCATTCACACGATACAAACACACACCACAACAAAGGTAAACGGATGGTTTTAGGAACCATTCTAGAAACTACGATACAGTGGGACCGAATACTACTCACTACGCTAGTGATCAAGTGCTACTACTCTTCGGAGTCGGTGTAGTCATCATCCTCATTATCCTCATCGTCATCGATGAAGGTGAAATCCTCCTCATCGGTGAAGAATTCCATAGCCTGATCCTCCAGAAAATCATCATCATCGCTGAGATAGGAGTAGGGGTCTCCACGAAGATCCTCTCCGAAATTTTCCCTTTCCTCCAACTGCATGTCTCTCTCGTGGATGGTCTCCTCCAAAGACGAAATACGGTGGCGAAGACGAGCAATGATGCGCTCCCTCTTGTCGAGCTGACGGCGGAGAGTCTTGCGATCCTTCGCTAGCATGGCGATGGTCTGATCCTTCGTCTTGATGATGGCGGACTTGTGGTTGGAGTAGTCACGGGAATTATCCAACTCCTGCTGACGATCGTACATCATGAAGCTAAGGTGGTCCAACTGAGTCTTCAGATCATGGTGGTATGGGGCTTCTAGTGGCTGTCCATTAGCATCACGCCTTGGGAAAAACTCAAAGCGGGTACCCTTGATCTGGTTGATACTCTGCCCACACAGATGGGCAAGAGCTTCCTGCATGGCCCTGGAAAGTCCATCGAGCCATTTGTTCTCTCTTAAGGTAAACTGAATTCGCTCGGCAGTGGGAGGTTCAATCTTTCCTCGGAGACTTGCAACAATTAGCCACTACAGATCTTCTCCTCATTGATCATTGAGCTGAGCTCCGAAGAACTCGGGGTGCGGACGCTCCAGATGTTCCGAAAGCTGGTCCAAATCCCTCTCAAAGATAAGGTCTCCTCCATTCCCCAACTGATAAAACTTGCTGTACTTCACGTCCATCTATAAGAATATAGGATGAGTAAGTTAGTAGAGTGATCAAGTGTGTCAAGTTTTATGTATTTTGCCAGAGTTTTTGAGGAACATGAATTTTTATGAAAGAATCAAGGTGATAAGAATGGGAATAACTTTTTGCAAATATTTGTTTTCTTTGGTTTTGGAACTAAGTTTTTTTGATTCAAATGTCCAGTCTAACTAGGGTCTCCTATGGTCAGGATGGCTCTGATACCAACTTGTCAACACCCGGATTTTTAATCCCAGATGCCTGTTATGCCATAAATCGCAATCCTGGGATTACCATTTTTGCAATACATTACAGATTTGGATACCACAGTACATCATCCATTACAAACCATACATAAGGTCTTACACAAATAAGGATCTCATGATCCAGTTCTTAATACAACTCAAGCAACGGAAATACGTAATAATAACGGTAGCGTAGGCGAAGCTCCATCCTCGGGGTCACAGGCAATGCTGACGATGGGAGATGATCCTAGTTGTCGTAACCTTCCTGGGGTCCATCCTCCTGGTACTCCTCTTTATAGTCTGGCCATGGGAATAGCCAGGGACAAAGCCATGAGTACTCTTTAAGTACTCGCAAACTAATACTAACAAGTGAAGGGGGTTTTTGTAGTAGGACACTAAGCTTTAGGGTTGTTTTGCAAAAAGCCAGATTTACCTCTACTAAGTTCAGAAGCAAGAAAAGCTAGTAGAAATTTTATAACACCTAAGTGGGAACTTGTATTTCATATTACAACTCTATTGTGGTCAAGTCAAAATCTCAATTCATTTCACAAGTCATTCTGAAAACATCTGACGGGGGAACAGTATGGCCACTCCAAATGTCCATAACCGCGGACGCGGCTATTCGAATAGTTTGACACTCTGCAGAGATTGTACACTTTCACCACAACATTCAATCCGTTAGGAACAAATCCTGAATTCACCATACTAAGTATGCGGATAATCAATCCTAACCTTTCAATTACACGCCCTAGTATAAGCACCTCTCCTGTGAGTTTGGCCTCCCAACCATGACCAACTGTCATCCTTGGTACTGCACAGGTGGACAATCTTCACAAGGTAGCCTCATCTCAGACCTTGGCCGTGAGGGGACCAATACTAAGGTATATAAGTTTCCAGTCAAGACCTACCCAATTCTCGGGTATTGTGGTTGTACGGTAAAATTGGAATGGTATCGCATCTAGACAACCATCAGTTTTATAAAGGGCTAAGGCTCGCGCCTCAACATTTTCATCACCAAAATCATCTGTTGTTCGGAAACACATGTCAAAACATCTCAATAGAATGATCCATCATTCCAAGGTTTTCATCACCATTTTCCACCAAGTATTCCCATATAAAGTTGATCAAGTTTTATGCTTAGCAGTAGCATCTACAAGTGGGGGTAAGTACTAATGAGGGGTGGTAAACTAGTGGAGTTTAACTAAGTTCAATCTCATGCCTTAGGATGACATAAATATTATCTAGCTTAGGCCAAATTTTATGCTCTTTATGCAACCTTCAATTATCATTCTAGAATCTACAATTCACTTAAGTAAACTCTAAGTAATAGCTTTGATAAAGAAATAAAGTAGAAGCTTGCAAATAAAACTAGGATTGGGTATCATCAAATGTGTCTAACCAAGCATGCTTAGGGCATTGCATAGGTTATCTAACTTTCATAATTGCAAGTGTTAGCTTGCAAGGTTAATAGCTTGCCTTGAGCAGGGCAGTGGTTGAAGTTCTCCTCGGCTTCTTCTTCGTAGTATCCTCCTTCTTCCTCGTATCCTTGGTCGGTACTAGCGTCTATAAATAAATACGAGGTACACAATCACCAAACAATACTTAACTACTTTCAATCATCACACACAGGGGTTCTATAGATGATCTAGCATCATCACTAACATTACAAGTACTTGATTTAATAATTTTATTTTTAGAAAAGTAATTTCTACTCATTGAAAAACTACTTAAGATTTAATATTCTCCAAACCAAACATGGATCATGTTGACACATGTCATCACCACACATTTTAGTACATGGGAATGTGATTTAAAGTGGTGTCACAATTTAATAAGGTTTAACACCTTTTAATTTAATTAAATAAAGTGACTAGAAATGCATATGTGGCATTCTTTTATTACTTGAACATTATTTTTGTAAGTAAACCCTTATATTTTTATATATTCTGAAAGGTATGGTTAAATGTGATTTTGAGAGTTGGAATCAACTCAAAATCTATTATATTTTAAATTTGAAAAATGCTTGAATGCAGAAAATCTTCTGCCTTGTTATTTTTACCAAGGGTGATCTACTGATCCAAATGATTTGAATCCAACGGGCTTGGATTCAGCATTTCAAGACCTTTCTAACAAAATTGGTTTCATTCAATTTGGTTCACTAAATCAAGCTGGGTTGATTTTTGAAACTTGGTACAGAACTGTGTTTGAATGAAAATGGAAAAATCCAAATTCAAACGACTGGGCTGCACGGGAAACGATACTTGGCCGGCCTGCTAAGCATAGCGCTTACATGGACTGGTTAAGTTGTTGTCCCCACGCGTCAGTGAGACAGGGGGTGCGAAGCGGTACGGGGCAACATGGTGCGTTGGATTAGAAGTAAGATCAACGGCTGAGGGTCGTCGTCGATGATGAACTAGTCACCGGAGAGCTCGAACCCTAGCGGCGCAGTGGGGGTCGGGGAGGCTCACCGGGGCTCAGGCGAGGGTCGGCAATGCGGGGGAACGACGAAGTCGATCACGGCGAACCTCCTAGTACCGGCAGCTTCTCCTGGGGTGGACGAAATCGACGGCGCCCTTCTTCTCCAGAGGCGGCCTGCTCTGGCACAATTCCGGCAATGCGCTGCTCGCCTTGCTCCGGGAACAGGGTGGAACGATCAGTGAGGAGAGGGGAGTGAGATGGTGTGAAGAGTTTGAGCGGGGGAGGCCTCTATTTATAGTCTCGACGACGAGACCGAACGGAATGGGCAGGCGACGGGCTGCTAGAGGCATGGCCGGTGGTGGCGATCGATCGGTGGTCTCCTGGCGATGCTCTATGGCTTTAATGCGCATGTAGGGGCAGTGGCAAATGGTGTGGAACATGTGATGCTCTGCGCGGCAGAGGCGGCGTCTTCGACGGCGAGCGGTGGCTGTGAGGCATGGGGCGGCGAACGGGGATGTCTGGAGGTCTCCTGGGACGGTGGTGATCGCGTATGCACGCGGCGAGGGCGGCGCGAGGGCGGCGTGCGGTCTGTGGGCTTGTGTCGAGGGTGGCGCTCTGGCGCATGCTCCGCATGGTTGAAAGAGGCACGGGCACGGCGTTCCTGGCGGTTTTGGTTGCTGTCTGCGAGGCAGGGCTGGTCGAGAGGGGGCGGTGAGGCATGGGCTACCTCCCAGACAAGGTTGGCACGACTAGTTCTTCTCCTAGCTTGCTGTCCACACTGGGTGACATGGGTGGTTTCGGCTGTTCACCATTGATGACATTGCCAAGCTTACAGTGGGGCTAGATCTTAGTTAAGTTTGCTAGATGACCTACTGAGGCTAGTGTAACCAGAGAGGGAACAAGTTAGGCTCAATTCACTACTCCAAATAGTGTTTGGATTTTATTTGATTTGCATCTGCAAGGTGTTTGGTGAAATGGACGCATGAATTCAAGTTTTGAATTTTGAAAATATTTTTGGTGGGTGTGCTAGGAATGTGCTAGTGAGTCTGTGGATGCTTGGGTTTTGAAAGTTGAGCTTGTTTGAGTGGTTTCTGAAAAAGTGGGATCTTCCCATATGATAAAGATTCAATTTTGAAATGTCCTTTAAACTATGCATTCAAATGTTTTTGGATGATCACAAAGTGGGCCTTGATACTTTGTTAAGAGTACTATCAAGGGGTGCAAAGATACAAACAAGTTTCTTTTAAGTTATGAAAGTTAGAGACAGCCAAAGTAGGCATGGGAGTTAAATTGGCCAAAATGACCATTCCCTTATTTTGTTTGTTTTGATTTATTTGTCTTTGTGAAAAGTGTGGGGATTGTTTAGATGATGTTTATTTCACCTAAGAATCCTTTTACAAGCAAAGAAACACAAAAACAAGAGAATTCAAAAGAATTCAAAAAGGGATGCATACACACACGCATGCTTTCATATTTTTATTTAGAAAAGTTTTTGTTAATCCTGATTTTGGTGATTAGAGTTTGATGATTATAGTTTAATATTTTTGGGATGTTACATGTGACTTATGTTTTTGCTTAATAAAACAACTAAGTGAATGAAACACCTGGGTGGAATGGTAATTGCATGGATGGAATTTTGTTGAGTGGTTACACAGGGCCCCATATTCACGGCCTACCCTAGTGTATCTCACTTGTGGAAAGCCACCTAGGAACAAAGAGATTTGAGATGTCAAATGTTGAGAAGCTTCAAGTGCAGCCACATGGCAATATGAGCTCTGCCTGGATCATATAGGTTGCAATAACTTAGCTAGATGGACAGTTGGTGGTAGCGGTGATAGGTTTGGAGCGCATCCATTTTGGTCTAAGGGAAGGCTTCTGAAAGATCTTGTCTCGATGCATGTCGAGTCTTGTGGGGAAAGTGCACCACCTCTCGAGAGAGTAAAATCTAAGTACTTAGCCGTGTCCCCGGCAATGGACAATTTGAGAATCAAGACATGGAAGCTATCAAGGATCTCCTCATCCCAATTTCTAAGTTAAAAGTTTGTGGTTCAATAAGGGTAAAGGATCACCAATCTTCATTGGTAGATGCCTTGGGTGATTTTTGTCAAACAAAAACTTAGTGTTTTCAACTGATAGGAAAAACCTATTTTGAGCAAAGCAAGCCTCAGCTACACTTAGCCAAATTCATATAGAAGTTTAGAAACTATTATTCTACTAAGGTATCACTTTCCAATACTATTCCAATGTATTGACCCACTCTGGTTGTAACTTGTGATGTTGCAAGTTAATCTGATGAGGATTAGGGTTATGAGTCTACGCTCAACATGTTTGCCTGTGGCACATGAAGATGAAGACTTTACTTTATATTGATAAGTTAAACTCTTGTACTAGACTATGGCTATGGAGTTGTAAAAGACTATGTTATCTCTGGAATGACGATGTAATAATGACCTTTGTATCTGTGTACTTCATCTTAAACTGTGGATGCTAGCAATTGATCCAGGGACTAGCATTGCAATCACAGGGACCTTTACCTTTATAAAGGTGGGGTCTTACAGATGGTATCAGAGCACTGTGTTGCATGTAGGATTATGACCCTAGGTTGGATTAGACTAAGGAAAATTTCAAAACTTTGAAAAATTCCACACTTGTAATTTTCTTCTCGTAAACTTTTCTAATCTTCTTTTTCATCTCAATTTGTAGATGAACTCCATCAACGAAGCCGTCATGAAGGGACCACTCATGACCATGACTTTGGAGTGTGAGATGGAGTTTCCCAAAGCACTCAAGAACCTTATGGTTACCATGGGGATACATGGTGCAGCCGTGTACAAGGGATTCCCTGTGATGGATGAAGGAGAAGAGTATTGGCGGGTACAACTTCACTTGTACAAAAAAAGGAGGACAACCACAAAGAGTCAGGATTCTGCATGGTCACTAACTCTGAAATGCACACAACATTCTTTGACTCTACAAGAAATGCAGCTTGGAATGCCATCAAGGATCTTGGTGATAGGCTCAAGTGTAGAATGCTCAACACTCAAAATGACCTTAGAGAGGAAAATAAGCATACCCAAGACTTAGAGGATACCAATCAACGACTAAGGGAAGACATCATAGACTTAATATGGGAGTCTTGTGATCAAAATAAGATTGCTACTAAGTATGCCCTGATAGCTATTTTGTCTAGTGAGTGAGAATCGTAACGTACTCCGTTAGATGGACCACCACACTTGTCGTTTTTACTCCAAAAATTTGTCTAAGTTATGTTGAACCTTGGTGTTCGTATTGGATTTGTTTATGCCATGACTTGTGTGATTGATGATAAAAAATGTGCTTGTGTTCTTTTGTCTTATGAATTTTTATCTACTTGTATTGATTCTAACTTTTCTCTATCTTATACAATAGATGCCTAACGTGGTTATCAGCACTTTCGAGGATTTCAAGGGAACTCGTTTCGGTTCTCGTCTCATAGAGCTCACTAGTGTGCTCAACCTTCCACTTCCTAGTATCACGGCACTTTAGCTCACCAAGTTTGAGAGGAAGGACCTCTGGGGATTCAGAGCCACACAGCCGGGACGCTAGGCAGAGCCACCCATGGAGGCTATCACCTTCAAGCTAAAGCATGATGACAAGGAGAGAGGCTTAGATGTAGTCATGCAGGAGTTACTTGGACGCCTGGTTGGGAGGCACTCCACCGAGCAGTCCATCTTCGCGAAATTGCATCAAAACACCTCTTTTTTCCATGAGAAATCTGACTCCGGCAGTCCATCCTACAAGAATCATCCAACATGCAAAAATAGAGGAAAAGACATAAGTAACACCTCATAATAAGACATATATCAATGAATAGAGGCAAATTATGATATAGAATGGTGATGCAAATTGGACGTATCAACGAGTTCATCCAATTTGTTCGTGGAAGTGTTGTCGAGGGTGCTCAAGTTCTTTGCTCGTGCCCTAGCTATAATAACCGTGATAACCAGACTCTACAAGATGTAGAGGCTCATCTGCTGATGCGTGGGATGGCATCCATCTATGATAGGTGGATCCATCATGGAAAGGCTTGACATGCAGCACATTTAGATGAACATGAACCTGATACACACCAAGGTGGTTAGTTTGTACAAGATGATGATCAGCAATATGATGTTGTTTTGGAGGAGGAGGATGGGGATGAAGATGATAGAATCCCTGATCTATTTAAGGATCTAAACCAATCTGAACCACGAGGTGATGGAAAGGATACAATCTATGCCGAGCTTATAGAGGAGGCAGAGCGCCCAACTAGTGATGGTGGTACAATGTCCAGATTTTCTTTCACTATGAAGTTACTCCACGTCAAGTCCTTATACCGGATAAGCAACATTTCCATCAACGGAATACTCTGTATCTTGACCATCCAATACCCTAAAAGCTCATTATGAAAAATTATTAAGAAGCATTGAGTGTAATCCGCGGACTGGGGATTGGTTATGACTCAATCCATGTTTGCCCAAACAACTATGTCTTGTTTCAGAAGACATATGCCAATCTTGACAAGTTCCCAAAATGTGATGCCTCAAGGCGGAAAGATGCAGATGGGAGGAGGCAGATTCCGGAGAAGGTGTTGAGGTACTTTCCTATTATTCCAAGGTTGCAGAGGATGTTTTCTTCAAATAAATAATCTGAGGAGGTACAATGTCATAAGCTAAAGCGACAACCTCTGGATAATGAGCTTAGCCATTTAGATGACGGAGAGGCGTGGAAAGACTTTGACGATAAACATAAAGAGTTTGCCGCCGATGTGAGGAACATAAGACTTGGCCTTGTGATACGTCCAAAACGTATCAACTTTCCTGAACACTTTTTCTATTGTTTCTCCTCTAAACTTGTGTGATTTGGATTCAACTAACACGGGCTGACGCTCTTTTCAGCAGAATTACCTTGGTGTCTAGTTTTTGTGCAAAAAATCAACTACCAGGAAAAATCTTGGAAAATATGCCAAAAATCCTATTTCACCAGAATACTCACGGAGCCAGAAGACGAGGCGGAGGTGGGCCACGAGGGGCCCACACCCCCTAGCCACGCGGGCCATCCCAGGCCACGCCTGGGAGGGGTGTGGCTGCCTCGGGCACCACCTCGGCCTCCCTCTTCACCTATAATATGCCTCTTGACCTAAAAACTCAAGGGGTTCGACGTTTTTCCAGAAAGAGTTCCGCTGCACCGCCACCACCAGAAACTGTGATTCGGAACCAGAAACTCCGTTTTGGCACCCTGCCAGGACGGGGAATTTGGAGGGGATCATCGTCGTCATCATCATCACCAACGCCTCTCCTTCAACCATCCATGTTTCCCCCATCCATGAGTGAGTAATCCCCCGCTGTAGGCTATGGGGATGGTAGGGATTGGATGAGTTCTATCATGTAATCGAATAAGATTGTTAGGGCATGGTGCCTAGTATTTCTATTAGTGCTATTTGACTTTGTTGCAACTTATCGTGCTTAATGCTTGTCACTAGGGCCCGAGTGCCATGATCTCAGATGTGAACTTATAATTGATTCATGATGATAGTATTGTTTGTGATCTTATCTTCAACTTGTGTACACATATCATTGTGCGGATCCAAAGGCCCCGAAGTGACAGAAATTGGGACATCCGGAGGGGATGGCTGTGACATGAGGATCACATGTGTTCAGGAGGTTTAATGCTTTGCTCCGGTGCTCTATTAAAAGGAGCACCTTAATTGCCAGTAGATTCCATTGAGGCCTCGCTGCAACAGGCTGGCTGGACAAAAGATACTATGCAAGTTCTCACTACGAGCATGTATGACTATATGGAACACATGCCTATGATTGTTTAGTACTTGGATGCTTTATCTTATATATCTGCAATTGCCCTAGATATTAAAGTTACATGTTTAGACTTGTCCATACAACGCCCGTCCATACATCCCTATGCCTACAGCACTCATATCATACTTTTTGCTGCTATTGTTACTACTACCTTAGTTTTACTACTGATGTTACTTTGCTATTGCTACTACAAAACTTTTGCTACTGATAAACTACTTGTCAACACCCGTATTTTTAAACCCAGATGCCTGTTATGCCATACATCGCAATCCCAGGATTACTATTTTTTGAGACATAACAGATTGGTACCATAGTTCATCATCCATTACAAACCATAATAAAGGTCTTACAAATAAAGGATCCCATGATCCAGTCTTAGTACAATCAATGCAGCGGAATAATATAATAACGGTAGCGTGGGCGAAGATCCATCTTCATGGTCAAATGCAATGCTGACAATGGGAGATGATCCTAGTTGTCGTATACTTCCTGCGGTCCATCCTCCTGATAGTCTTCCTCATAGTCTGGCCACGGGAATAGCCAGGGACAA
The DNA here is from genome assembly GCA_916181665.1 of Avena sativa. NCBI lineage: Eukaryota > Viridiplantae > Streptophyta > Magnoliopsida > Poales > Poaceae > Avena > Avena sativa. Next base: position 266,170,398 of record OV702294.1, on the reverse strand, counting down.
AGCCATGAGTACTCTTTAAGTACTCGCAAACTATCACTCACAAGTAAGTGGTTCAAGTAGGAATACTAAACTCTAGGTTGTTTTGCAAAAATCCAGGTTTATCTCTAGCTGATTTCAGAAGTAAAGAAAGCTAGTTTAATGTGTTATAACACCTAAGTGGGAACTTAGTTTTCATATTCACAACCCTATTGTGGTCAAGTCAAAGTCATAGTTCATTTCACAAGTCATTTTGAAAACATCTGACGACGGAACAGTATGGCCACTCCAATTGTCCATAACTACGGACACGGTTATTCAAATAGTTTGACACTCTACAGAGGTGGTACACTTTCACCACAACATTCGATACATCCGTCAGGAACAATCCTGAATTCACCATACTCAGTATGAGGATAATCAATCCTAACCTTTCAATTACACACCCTAGTATAGGCACCTCTCCTATGAGTTTGGCCTCCCAACCGTGACCATCTGTCATCTTGGGAACTGCACAGCTGGTCAATCATCACGAGGTATCCTCAGCTCAAACCTCGGCCACAAGGGAACCCATACGAAGGTATATAAACTTCCATTCAAGCCCTACCCAATTTCGGGTATTGTGGTTGTACGGTAAAATTGGAATGATATCACATCCGAACACAACCATCAGTTTTATAAAGGTCTAAGGCCCATGCCTCAACATTTTCATCATCAAAAACATCTGGTGTTCAATAACACATTTCAAAACATTTCATTAGAATGACTCATCATTCTAAGGTTTTCATAACCATTTTCACCAAGTAATCCCATCTAAAGTGATCAAGTTTTATGCTTAGCACTAGCCACTAAAGTTGGGGGTAACACTAATGAGGGGTGATAATCAACTGTGACTTATCTAAGTATCATCTCATGCCTCAGGATGACATCAAGTTCTACCTAACTTAGGCCAAGTTTTATGCTCTTTATGCTACCTCTAATATCTTTCCAAAACTTCACAAGTCACAAAGTAAACATCAATAAAAAGCTTTGATAAAGAAATAAAATAATCCAGCTTCCAAGTAAAACTGGGATTTAGGATACTCAATATTGTCTAATCAAAGCATGCCTAATGTATTGCATAGGTTATATAGCTTTCACAGTGGCAAGTGTTAGCTTTCTAGGATGGCTTGCCTTTTGCAGTGTAGTGGTTGAAGTTCTCCTCTGCTTCTTCTTCATAGCAGTCTCCTTCCTCTTCGTATCCTTGGTCGGTACTAGCGTCATCACACAAAGGTACATAAATAAATAGGAGGTACATAATCACCAACAATACTTAATTACTTCTATTTGGCACACAAAGGTTCACACTAGATAATCTAGCATCATCACAATCATCACATGAATTAAGGCAATAGTTTTATTTATTTTATTTTAGAAAAGTAATTTCTACTCATTGAAAAACTACTTAAGATTTAATATTCTCCAATTAAAACATGGGATCATGTTGACACATGTCATCACCACATATTCTAATACTTGGGAATGTGATTTAAAGTGGTGTCACAATTTAATAATGTTTAACCTTATTATTTTAATTAATTAAAGTGACTAGAAATGCTTATGGGGCATTATTTTATTACTTGTCCATTATTACTGCAAATAAACCTAGATATTTTTATTTATTCATAAAGTTATTATCAAATGTGATTTTTGAGAGTTGGAATCAACTCAAAAGCATTTATGGTTGAATTTTGAAAAATGTTTGAAATCAGAAAAGTCTCTGCCTTGTTATTTTTACTATAGGTGTTCTATAATTTCAAATGGTTTGAATCCAACGGGCTTGGATTAAAAATTTCCATACCATTCTAACAAAATTGGTTTCATGCTATTTGGTTCATTAAAACTCTCTGAATTGAATTTTGAATCTACTGCCAGAACTAGGTTTGCAACTAAATAGAAAAATCTAAATTTGAACTAACTAGGTCGCGCGGGAATTCTAACAGGCTGGTTAAGTGGTGTCCCCACGCGTCAGTGAGACGGGGTTGGCGAAGAAGTACGGGGCGATTACAACCGTAGGATTAGACTAAGGATCAACGGCTCACGGCCATCGTCCTCGTCGAATAGAACACGATGGGCTCAAACACTAGCGTGGCCAGTGGGGGTATAGGGCGGCTCACCGGGGCTCAGGCGATGGTCGGCGACGGGTGCCAATGACAAAGTCGACAACGGCGGTTCTCTTGGTACTTGCGGATCCTCCTGGGGTGGCTCCAATCGACGGCGCCCTTCTCCTCCAGCAGTGGCAGGCTCCAGCAAAATTCTGGCGAGGGAGAGCTCTCCTTGCTCCGGGAATAAGTGGGAAGGATCAGTGAGAGGTGGGGAGTGAGATGGTGTGAATAAAACGAGCGGGGGAGGCCTCCATTTATAGGCGAGCGAGAGAGGCCGAGCGGCATGGGTAGTGCTCGTCGGGTTCGGGGTTATAGTGAGCTACGGGCATGGCTGAGGCTAGGGGACCGTGCGCGGTCTCCTGGTGGTGCTCAACAGCTTGATGGCGCGGCAAGGGGCGGTGCGGTTTGGTCGGAACTCGCTGGTGCTTTGAGCGGCACCGACGGTGCTTTTTATGATGCACAGGCGCTCCTAGTCACGCGGCGATGAATAGGGGTGTCTGGGAGGTTCCTAGGATGGTAGTGATCGCAGGCACTGGCGGCGAAGTCGAGGCGCGGTCTATGCAAGCGTTTCGAGCACGGCAAGCTGGTGCTCTGGACATGGTAGAGAAAAACTGGGCGCGGGTGTTCTCGATGGACCACGACTTGTCAAGGCTCAAGGGCTAGACAGAGGGTGGCGGTGGTCGGTGGCGTGCCTATTGGGCATGGTGGCTAGGAACGACGCTGGCTCGTTCTAGCTTGCCATGGTCGGCTAGCAAGGGGGTGCTCGTGCATGCACGACATGGTGCATTGATAGGGGTCTAGGCTGGTTCAATGCATTGGTTGTCACTGGGGGAGACAAGGATGATCAATGGGGAACAATGTTTGTACAGATTACTACTCAAAACAGTGAAGTTTAGCAGAATTTGGTTTGTGTCTCTAGGTGTTTGATGAAATGGCCAAAAGAATTTCATATTTGAATTTTTGGTTGAAACTTGGTGAGTGTACTTGGCACATACTAGGGAGTATCTGGTTGATTGGATTTGTCAAGGTGAACTGGTTTGGTTGTATTTTGAGAAATGGTGATCTTACCATATGAGCTAGATTCAATTTTCAAATGTCATTTGAATAGGGTTGCCAAATGTTTATGTCAGTTTGCAAGGTGGGCTTGGGTTCACTTTCACTTGATCTAGCAAGGGTTGAAAATATTTGGATTTGTTTATGTTGAAATCTTGGACTAGAAACACGCAAAGTGGTCTACTGAGCAAGATGGGCAAAAATGACCACTAGCTCATTTTGTTTGTGTTTGAATTTCTAATGATTTGATTCTGCTTGGAAATGATTTAGATGATGTTGTTTTCATATTTAAACCAATACTTTCCATTCACAACAATCCAACAAGTCCATTCAAGCATTCATGCATTCATCACATACACACATGCATTCATAATGATTTTAATTAACAAAAGTTTTTGTTAACCCTAAATTTGCGTGATTGGAATTGATAACCTTGATTAAATTTTTTGGGATATTACAAACCTTCCCTCCTTAAACGAAATATCATCCCGAGATTTGAGAACAGGAAAACTAGGATTTAAAGAGATGTGGAAACTCTGTTGTAATGTAGCCTTCTCGCTCCCAGGTAGCTTCTTCTTCAGTGTGGTTGCTCCACTGGATCTTGAGAAACTTGATACTCCGGGTCCTATTGGTTCTGAAATCTTCCTCCAAAATACGGATGGGTACTTTGGGATATGTCAGGTCATCGTTGATCTCTATGGTTATGTGATCAATATTCTTGAAAACTTTGGTCTTCTCCGGGACTTCTAGGCATTTGCGAAGTAACGAGATGTTAAACACATTACGCACGCCTGACATCTCTTCTGGCAGTTCCAGTTGATATGATACTTCTCCTCGATGATTCAGAATCTTGAAGGGTCAGATATATCTGGGGGCTAACTTTCCCTTGAGTTGGAAATGTTGCATTCCTTTCAAAGGTGACACTTTGAGATACGCAAAATCTCCGATATTGAAGGCTAGGTCTCGACGTCTCTTGTTGGCATAACTCTTCTGTCTAGATTGGGCGGTCTTGAGGTGCTCATGGATCTTGTGAACGTTCTCTTCTGCTTCTCATAGGATGTCGGGTCCTAAAATCTGACTCTCTCCTACTTCCGACCCATTTCAAAGGGGTACGACACTTCCTTCCATACATGAATTCAAATGGGGCCATTTGCAAACTGGCTTGCTAACTGTTTTTATATGAAAATTCTGTGAAAGGCAGACAGTCTTCCCATTTAGATCCATATTACAACACACAGGCTTTCAACATATCTTTGAGTATCTGGTTTACTCGCTCTGTTTGTCCATCAGTTTGAGCATGATAAGTTGTGCTGAAATCCAGCCGGGTTCCTAATCCTTCTTGGACTTTCTTCCAAAATCTCGAGGTAAACTGGGTTCCTCGATCCGACACAATGTTCTTGGGGACTCCATGCAAACTCACTACTCTAGCAATGTACAACTCTGCTAGCTTCAAATCTGATAGGTGGTCTTGACAGGTAAGAAATGGGATACTTTGGAAAGTCTATCTACTATAACCCAAATAGAGTCATTTCCCCTACTAGATGTAGGCAGTCCAGTGATAAAATCCATTCCTACAGAATCCCATTTCCATTTCGGAATCTGCAATGGTTGCAACAATCATGCGGGTCTCTGATGTCCTGCCTTGAATCTCTGACAAATATCACACTTGGCTATGTAGCTTTCGATTTCTCTCTTCATTTTATGCCACCAAAATTGCTCCTTCAAATCCTGATACATCTTGGTTCCTCCGGGATGGATAGAATAAAGAGTATCATGGGCTTCTGACAAAATAGCTTGCTTCAATTCTGAATCTGCTGGCACACAGATACGTCCTTTATACCCCAAAACTCCTTCTTCATCTTCAGTGAATCCGGGTACCTTCCCTGTACCGATACGTTGTTTGATTCTGTCGATACTAGCATTTCCTTTCTACGCCTCCTTGATCTGACTGATCAAAGTGGGTTGAAGTTCTATGCTAGACAAAAATTCTTCACTCAGTAGCTCCATTTTGAAATCTTCCAACTCCTTGTGCAAACTTGTTTGCTCCTTCAGAATCATGGAGTTCAAGCGACACGGCAATCTGCTAAGGGCATATGCTACCACATTGTCTTTACCGGGGTGATACTGAATGTCCAGATCATAGTACTTGATTAACTCTATCCATCTCCTTTGCCTCATATTGAGCTCCTTCTGAGTGAAAATGTACTTCAGGCTCTTGTGATCCGAATAAATCTCACAACTGTTACCCATAAGATAGTGCCTCCATGTCTTCAAGGCTAAAACTACGGCTACTAGTTCAAGGTCATGGGTAGGATAATTCTTCTCATGTTGCTTCAGTTGTCGGGATATATAGGATATGACTTTTCCTTCTTGCATAAGCACACATCCGAGACTGATCTTGGATGTGTCACAATACACATCAAAAGGCTTCATGATATCTGGCATGATCAAGATTGGGGCTGAGATCAATCTCTTCTTAAGCTCTTGGAATCTTGGTTCACATTTGTTCGTCCATTCAAACTTCTTATCTTTCTTCGAGAACTTGGTCATGGGTCTTGCGATGCTCGAGAATCCTTCTACAAACTTGCGGTAATATCCCGCTAATTCGAGAAATACACAAACTTGGGTTTGAGTGGTTGGGGCTTTCCATTCTTCAACATCCTTAACTTTGGCAGCATCGACAGCAATTCCTCCTGCCGACACGATATATCCGAGGAATCCTACTTCATTTAACCAGAACTTACATTTTCTAAACTTGGCATACAACTGATGCTCTCTAAGGGTTCAAAGGATGGTCCTCGGGTGTAGCTCATGTTCTTCTTCTAATTTGGAATAGATCAGAATGTCATCAATGAAAACAATGACAAACTTATCCAAGAAGTCCATAAAAATCTTATTCATGAGGTTCATGAAATAAGCGGGGGCATTGGTTAATCCAAAAGACATGACAGTGTACTCATACCGTCCATATCTGGTGGTAAAGGCAGTCTTTGGAATATCCTCTGAGCGAATCTTGAGTTGATGATAACCAGTTCTAAGATCAATCTTAGAAAACACTTTGGCACCGGTCAACTGGTCAAACAAATCTTCTATCTTCGGCAGTGGGTACTTGTTCTTAATGGTGACATCATTCATCTTCCGATAATCCGTACACAAACGGTTACCTCCATCTTTCTTGTCCACAAATAAGACAGGTGATTTCCATGGTGACGCACTTGGTTGAATCAGTCCTATCTCTAGCATGCATCCAGTTGCTTCTTCAGCTCCACTAATTCACATGAGTTCATACTATACGGTCTCTGAGCTATGGGTCCGGTTCCAGGGATTAGTTCAATGATAAACTCGATATCCCGATCTGGGGTCATACCGGGCAATATATATGGGAATACGTCGGGGTATTCATAGACTACTCTGACTTGGTCAATGGTTGGTTGGGCTAGACTCTTGTTGAGCTTGAATTGACGGGGCAAGGTTTCAGATACATGCTCTACTGAAATTCTGGTTGTACTAGTCATGGTTATGGCTTTCTTGTCACAGTCGATTAATCCTTTATGTTTTGACATCCAATCCATTCCTATTACTACTTCCAAACATTTGGTCCCAAACACTATTAGATTAGCATAAAAATCTATGCCATGGATTCTGATAGGTACGGCCTTGCAAATTTGTCTAGCTTTGGTGGTTGAACCATGTATTTGAACTATCATAATATGCTTCAATTTTTTGGTTTAATCTTACTAGTGCATGTAAATTCTTCTGTAAAAAACGAGTGCGATGCTCCAGAATCAAACAACACTCCTGCAAGTACTGAGTTTACATGTCACATCCCAAAATTTTCTAAATTTTGAAATGTGAAAAATAAATAAACAAAATAAATAATTGTTGAAATTTAGGGTGAAAAGAAACTTTTTGTTTCAAAATGGAAACATCAAAACCCTTCTTGAACAATTTAAATAAAAAGGGAATCCAACAAATTTCAATCAAGTGAATTGCATTCATCAATGAATGTATCTTGAAATTTAAACATTTGGAAAAATAAACCAAAACCCTAAAGCCCTAATGAAAGAAAATCATTTTCAAGATCTCTCTAAGACTATGGAATTGATCCATATAAAAATTCAGCAACAAACATTTATAAATGATCAAAAATGATAATTAAAAATATTATAAAACCATATAAATTGGTTTCATTTAATTTGGAGACACAGATAAAAACATATGAATTTAATAAGTTAAAAAGGGAATAATTTCCAAGTCTAATAAAGCTCCTAACTAAATCCATGCCAAAATTATGAACAAAATAATCCCAAAAGTATTTAAAAGGATAAACAAATATTAAATAAAATTATATAAATTGGAATCACCAATTTTGGATCTATAAATAAAAAGATATGGATTTTATAAGATAAAGAAAGAAAGAAATATGGAATATTTAAAAGCCAAATTAAATTTTGGCCAAATCCATAAACAAAAAAATAAAATATTATTTAAATAAAATCATAAGGATTGAATAATATCAAATTTTATTTAAATAAAGGCAAATTACCTAAACTAAATAATAAATCCCAAGGAAATTATTTAGAAGACAATTTAAAACTTGAACTAAATCCATAAGCAAGTGGAATAAAGATAATCCAAATAAAACAAAGGGATAAAGAATATCCAAATAAAATTATATGGCACTAAGCAAAATTCAATTCTATTAAAATGGAGATAAAATCCCTAAAGTAAATGATTAATTAAATCATGAGAAAATAATAAATTTGAATTTACCAAAGTGGATTAAAAAATTATCTAATTAACTTAAAATAATTGTTTGAATAAAATTTATATGAGTTTAAAAACCATATTGGATCTTATTTGAATAAAGACAAATGCCCGATTTAAATGATTAATAAACCATATTAAAAAAATTTAAATAATTCAAAGTGAAATATTTGCACTATGAATAAATAAAACCTACTAAAAAGGGTTTGGTAAAAAATTGGAATTCAAATAGAAGTTTGAAAATATATTTAAAATCTTATTTAAATAAAGACAAGTGTCTATTTTAAATAAATAATAAACCATAAATAAATAAAAGAATTATTATAAAATGGACTTTAAAATACATTAATAAAAATATTAAAACATACTGAAAGATGGGAAAAGTTTAAATTCAAATAAGGGTTTGAAATCATTTGAATAAAACCAAAACAGAAATCTAAAATAGAAAAAGAAAAATAAACCAGAAAAAAATGGAAAGGATCCAGCCCAGCTAACTCTAGCCCAACAGGCCCAGCGCAACCCGCCTCCTCTCCACCTCCCGAAGCGTTTTTCATTCGCGAAATGACCCAAACAGGCACTAACGACCAGACCCCACCGTATTACCTCCCACTCGCTGACAATGGACCCCACTACCGCGTCATCATCTTCTCCACGCGACCCGTTCCTCCCCCTCACCTTGCTGCCGTTTCTGCTGTTGATTCTCTACGTCAATTCGCATCAATGCTGCCATCAATCCTCCCCGTGACCACACCATCGTAAACGCCTAGTCCCCCTCTCCCTTTCCCCTCACTTGCCCTCCCTCTCTGCCTCTAGGCTGCGCCAATTTCTCGCCCAAGCACCCACTGCCCCGACGACCTTCCCCGATCGATTCCGGCGAAGCCAGACCACTTCCCACTCCCTGACACCAACTAGCTTGCTCCCCACCATCAGGCGCACCTGCCCATTGCCCCAGCTTGGACGCACATGGCCCAGAGGCTCGACAACAACGATGACTCCTCACCACCATTGACTGATTGAACTCCGGCGATAGGTTGCCGACGATTCATCACGCCCCTTTCCCTCTGGTAGGTCCACTTGCAACCTATGCAACCATGCGAACCTCCCTGACATGCTGGGTTTCCTTCTTACGTTTCAGGAGCTCGCCCCCGACAACGACAATACGTGCGCGACGCCGTCGTGAACTCCAGCGAGCAATCCCCTTCGTTATCGTGTGCCCCTTGGACAACTGCGACCACCTCGAGCATCAGCACGTCGCCGCGAACCTGGTAAGACCCGTCCCCATCTCCTTTGATTCTTGGTTATGTCGGACCTTCGCTGGTAGCGCATGCCGCCTCCGTCCATCGTCGCAGCGTCGCCCACCTATGGTCAAGACGATTTGGGCCGTTAGATTTGGATCATATGTGTGAGATTAGAACTTAAACCGAAGTGGTATGTTTGATTCTGTATCGTGCGATACACTTTAGATCCAATGCTCAGTGTTGCTCGATCCGCACGAACCGTTATCGACCAATAGAAAGCAGCCACGTAGCCCGGACTCTGTTTTTAAAACAAAAACATTTCTATTAGATGATTGATATTGAAAAATTCCTAACTTTTAATCTACACGTCCAAATTTTACAAATTTTATATCATTGGAATCAGGAAAAAGAATAATTTCCAACCATGCCCTTAGTTTAGCATTTTGCTTCTGGAAATTGATTGTTTTTGCAGAAACTTGTTTAGGCCTATTTCGGTTATAAAATTTATTCCTAAAATATTTTTAGGGTAAAATCTTTTGCAAATGGTTTGTTTTGAACCTAATGACCATAAAAACCAACCTTTGGATTTAAAAGTACACTAAAGAATTATACTTTTAATAAAAATAATTTCTAGTAAAATAAAAATGATGCTTGATTTAAAATGGTTTTTTAAGTGAAACCTTTTGGAAATGGATTTGTTTTAAACACTTTCAACATAAACACTAACATTTTGAGTTTAAAAATATATTTAGCAAACACTATGAATTATCACTTTGATTTAAATCATCTATAGGAAAACAAAAATGATTTAAATGGCCATTTTCACTAACTTGTTTTCAAATGACCTTGCCACTTTTATAAATGACAAATAGGTGTTTTAAAATGTTTATATACTATTAGATACCACATTTCCAAATAAAATAATCTTTTGCATGCTTGCATGCATGGTTTTGTTTTCTTTATTTTATGTGAGGTATTGTTTGAATGCTAGATTGAATTTGTGCCTTGATTGAATTGTAGTGATCTTGGAAGAGTGTGACAATTGCAAGATCAAGGAGTGAATCTATATTCTCTACTAAAAAGGCAATTGGCGCTTCATACTTTTTTCCTATTATTTTCACTATGCATTAGTGATATTTCTAAGTAGGAATTGCATGACATTTTCTATGTGTTAACTATGCCATTGGAAAACCTAGTAGATGATGCCTTATTATAATCTTCCCTAAGTTAAGGTTCCTACTACTATCATGCTTAGCCTAGCTAGTAGAAAACAAGGGTGGATTATATTCATGCTATGAAATATTTCTAAGTCTATGACTTGTGTTTTGTTAATAAAACAACTATGTGAATGAATCACCTGGGTGGAATGGTGTGAAAGGTTTATGGTGAGTGGTTACACAGGGCCCCATATTCATGGACTACCCTAGTGTATCTCACTTGTGGAAGCCACCTAGGAACAAAGAGATTTGAGATGTCAAATGAAGAGAAGCTTCAAGTGCAGCCACATGGCAATATGGGCTCTTCCTGGATCATATAGGTTGCAATAACTTAGCCAGATGGACATTTTTTTGTAGGGGGTGATAGGTTTGGAGCGCGTCCATTTTGGTCTAAGGGAAGGCTTCTGAAAGATCTTGTCTCGATGCATGTCGAGTCTTGTGGGGAAAGTGCACCACCTCTCGAGAGAGTAAAATCTAAGTACTTAGATGTGTCCCCGGCAATGGACAATTTGAGCATCAAGACATGGAAGCTATCAAGGATCTACTCATCCCAATTTCTAAGTTAAAAGCTTATGGTTGAACAAGGGTAAAGGTTCACCAATGTGTATTGGTGGTTCCTTGGGATTTTTGCCAAACAAAAACTTAGTGTTTTCAACTAATAAGAAAATCTATTTTGAGCAAAGCAAGCCTAAGCTCCACTTAGCCAAATGCATATAGATGATAGACTCCACTATACTACCATAGTATCACTTTCCAATACAATTCAAATGTATTGACCCTTGTGGCTGTAACTTATTATGTTGCAGGTTTGTTTGATGTTAGTGAAGTGTGTTGAATAGGATTACAAGTCTACAACCAACATGATTGCCTGTGGCACTTTGAAGATGAAGGACTCCATGCTATATAGTTATTCTGCTGCATTGTAATGAGATAGCCAGATGAGCTATGTAAGATGTAATGAATTATTTTATTCCTGGTTATAAAGTTGTATTATGACCTTTGTTTCTTGATATTACATCTTAAACTGTGGATGCTAGCTATTGATCCAGGGACTAGCATTGTAAACACATGGATCTCTACCTTATTAGGTTGGGACCTCTACAGATGGTATCAGAGCACTGTGTTGCCTGTAGGATTTTAACCCGAGGATTGGACCAAACCCCTTAGAAAAATAGGAGTTGTATTTGTTCCAAAACTTATTTACAAACAATCTTGTAAACTCTTTCCTCAACCTTTTTGGTTTTAAATCTACATTTATTCTTTTTCAACTTGATGGACAAAGCCTCCACCATGAGCAAAGACTTCAACATGAGCAAAGGACTTCACCAACACCAATGCCTTCAACTTTAGTTTCACCAAGGACTTCAACTTGGACATCACTAAGGACTACAAGTGAGACAAGAATGTTACTCAAGACTTGAAGAATAAGGAAACACAACTTAGAAGGAACCATCATCACCTTTGAAGTTTTGTGACCAAGATGCAAGAATTTTTCCAAGGAAACCATGATCTCATTCAAGAATAAACAACTAAGAAGAAGGAAATGATCTCAAGAAAATCCCATAGTTGGACCACCATACTAGTGATTAGTTTAAACCCACCAACTTGTGTGGTGTAGCAAAAATATTTTGTTGCCTAAAGATATGTTTGAACTTTGTTGTTTGAGTGGAATGCTTTTTTATGATTGCTTGCACATTGCTTGTGTGAATTGTTGCGTGTGATTAGAATTCTTCTCTAGAAATCTTTTGCCTATTCTAATCCCAATCCAACCGAAACAGATGACTTCTCCAAGAAACTCCAACATCAAGAATGGTGACAACAACAACCAAGAGATGCACATGAGAGAACAACTTCTAGCAACTCAAGCCCAATTGAATCAAGTGTCAACCCAGTTTTTAGCCAACAACATTGAGTTAGACCCAACCATGCAAAAGTTTTTGGAAATCCAATCCCAATTGTTGCAAAGGATGACCAATCAAATGATCAACATGAGAGACAACCTTTCCTAAGGAGATTGTGAAAACAATGCAAGGATGATATTATGGAAGGAACTCAAGCTTGCAATATTTGTGGATACATAGAACACACTTACAAGGAGCATGTGGATCGATGTCCTAATTGTGAAGAGAAACACCCAAGTAAACAATGCCCCACATCTCAAGTGACTCGTTTCCTATGTGAAGGAAATGATCATTTCCTTGTCCAATGCCCCATCTATCCTATAGTTCAACAAATGAAACAAGATGGAATGCATCAAATGTTTGGAAACCTCCATAAAGAACAACTTCTACCAAGAAGGATGAAGGCATAGTCAGAACCATACCTCATAGAGCCATAACCAAAGTGACCACAAAGTGTTGCTACTCTTGTGGAGAAGAAGGTCATATCTCTAGTAACTGCCCCAAGAAGAGAGAAAGATTTCCCACCTTTGTGGTGAAATATGAAGAACATGAACTAGAATAACTCCTAGCTTTGGAGAGACCCAAAAAGAAAAAGAAGGATCAAAGCCAAGTGCAATGTTACAATTGCAAAGAGATGGGAAACTATGCCAGTGAATGCCTAGAAAAGAAGAAGAACCAAGGAAACAAAAAGAGGCAATGATACCAAAGGAAAAGAAGGATATTAGCCAATTGATGTGTTTCAAACGCAAAGATCTAGGCCATTATGTAAGCAACTATTCAGAGAAGCTACATCAAGATCCCAAGTAAGCCAAGATGTAATCTAGTTGAAAACCTTTTTAAGGGTGGTAGTACCCTAGTTGTCTTGAAGACAACTTGTAACCTCTAGCCTTCACAAATCTCGGGACAAGATTTCTTTTAAGGGTGGCATCCTGTCACATCCCAAAATTTTCCAAATTTTGAAATGTGAAAAATAAATAAACAAAATAAATAATTGTTGAAATTTAGGGTGAAAAGAAACTTTTTGTTTCAAAATGTAAACATCAAAACCCTTCTTGAAAAATTTAAATAAAAAGGGAATCCAACATATTTCAATCAAGGAATTGCATTCATCAATGAATGTATCTTGAAATTTAAACATTTGGAAAAATAAACCAAAACCCTAAAACCCTAATGAAAGAAAATCATTTTCAAGATCTCTCTCTAAGACTATGGAATTGATCCGTATAAAAATTCAGTAACAAACATTTATAAATGATCAAAAATGATAATTAAAAATATTATAAAACCATAGATATTGGTTTCATTTAATCTGGAGCCATAGATAAAAATTTATGAATTTAATAAGTTAAAAAGGAAATAATTTCCAAGGATAATAAAGCTCCTAGATAAATCCATGCAAAAATTATGAACAAAATAATCCCAAAAGGATTTAAAAGGATAAACAAATATTAAATAAAATAATATAAATTGGAATCACCAATTTTGGATCTATAAATAAAAAGATATTGATTTTATAAGATAAAGAATGAAAGAAAGAAATAAGGAATATTTAAAAGCCAGATTAAATTTTGGCCAAATCCATAAACAAATAAAATAAAAGATTATTTAAGTAAAATCATAAGGATTGAAAAATATCAAATTTTCTTTAAATAAAGACAAATTGCCTAAACTAAATAATAAATCCCAAGTAAATTATTTAGAAGACAATTTAAAACTTGAATTAAATCCATAAGCAAATGGAATAAAGATAATCCAAATAAAATAAAGGGATAAAGAATATCCAAATAAAATTATATGGCATTAACCAAAATTCAATTCTATTTAAATGGAGACAGAATCCCTAAAGTAAATGATTAATTAAATCATGAGAAAATAATAAATTGGAATTTACCAAAGTGGATTAAAAATTTATCTAAGTAACTTAAAAGAATTGTTTGATTAAAATTTATATGAGTTTAAAAACCATATTGGATCATATTTGAATAAAGACAAATGCCCAATTTAAATGATTAATAAACCATATTAAAATATTTTAAACAATTCAAAGTGAAATATTTGCACTAATGAATAAATAAAACGTACTGAAAAGGATTTGGTAAAAAATTGGAATTCAAATAGAAGTTTGAAAATATATTTAAAATCTTATTTAAATAAACACAAGTGTCTATTTTAAATAAATAATAAACCATATATGAATAAAAGAATTATTCTAAAATGGACTTTAAAATACATTAATAAAGAATATTAAAACATACTGAAAGATGGGAAAAGTTTGAATTCAAATAAGGGTTTGAAATCATTTGAATATAACCAAAATAGAAATCAAGAATAGAAAAAGAAAAAGAAACCCTAAAGAAAAATGAAAAGGATCCAGCACAGCTAACCCCAGACTAGCAGGCCCAGCGCAGCCCACCTCCTCTCCCCCTCCCGAAGTGTTTTTCACTTGCGAAATGACCCACACAGGAACTGACAACCAGACCCCACTGTATTCCCTCCCATTCGCTGACAATGGACCCCACTGCCGCGTCATCATCTTCTCCACGCGACCCGTTCCTCCCCCTCACCTCGCTGCCGTTTCTGCCGCGGATTCTCTGCGTCAATTCGCATCAATGCTTCCATCAATCCTCCCCGTGACCATGCCATCTTAAACGCCTAGTCCCCCTCTCCATTTCCCCTCACTTGCCCCTCCCTCTTTGCCTCCAGGTTGCGCCAATTTCTCGCCCAAGCACCCACTGCCCTGACAACCTTCCCCATCCGATTCTGGCGAAGCCATACCACTTCCCACTCCCTGGCACCCACTAGATTGCTCCCCACCATCAGGAGCACCTGCCCATAGCCCCATCTTGGACGCGCATGCCCTAGAGGCTCGACAACAACGACGCCTCCTCGCCACCGTTGACTGCTTGAACTCCGGCGAGAGGTTGCCGACGATTCATCACACCCCTTGCCCTTTGGTAGGTCCCCTCGCAACCTCTAAAACCGTGCGCACATCCCTAACATGCTTCCTTGCCTTCTTATGCCTCAAAAGCTCGCCCCCGACAACGACAGTACGTGCCCGACGCCGTCGTGAACTCCGGCGAGCAATCCCCTTCGTTCTCGTGCGCCCTTGGACAACTGCGACCACCTCGAGCATCAGCACGTCATCCTGAACCTGGTAAGACCTATCCCTGACTCCTTTGCTTCCTGGTTACGCCAGACCATCACTGACAGAGCGCGCCGCCTCCGTACAGCATCGCAGCGCCGCCCACCTATGGTCAAGACGATTTGGGCCGTTAAATCTTTTGCAAATGGTTTTTTTGAACCTACTGACCATAAAAACCAACCTTTGGATTTAAAAGTATATTTTTGACACTAAGGGATTATAGTTTGAATAAAAAGCATTGATAGTAAAATAAAAATGATGCTTGATTTAAAAATGATTTTTCAAGTGAAACCTTTTGGAAATGGATTTTTTTTTAAACATTTTGACCATAAACACTAACATTTTGAGTTTAAAAATATATTTGTCAGACACTATAAATTATCACTTTGATTTAAATCATCTCTAGCAAAATAAAAATGATTTAAATGGCCATTTTCACTAACTTGTTTTCAAATGACCTTGCCACTTTTATAAATGACAAATAGGTGTTTTAAAATGTTTATAGACTATTAAAGACCACCTTTCCAAATAAAATAATCTTTTGCATGCTTGCACGCATGGTTTTGTTTTCTTTATTTTATGTGACGAATTGTTTGAATGCTAGATTGAATTTGTGCCTTGATTGAGTTGTAGTGATATTTGAAGAGTGTGACAATTTCAAGATCAAGGAGTGAATCTATATTCTCTACTGAAAAGGCAAGTGGTACTTCATACTTTTATCCTATTATTTTCACTATGCATTAGTGATATTTCTAAATAGGACTTATATGAAATTTTCTATGTGTTAACTATGCCATTGGAAAACCTAGTAGATGATGCCTTAGTAGAATTTTCCCTAAGTTAATATTCCTACTACTATTATGCTTAGCCTAGCTAGTAGAAAACAAGGGTGGATTATATTCATGCTATGAAATATTTCTAAGTCTATGACTTGTGTTTTGTTAATAAAACAACTATGTGAATGAATCACCTGGGTGGAATGGTGTGAAAGGTTTATGTTGAGTGGTTACACAGGGGCCCATATTCATGGCCTACCCTAGTGTATCTCACGTGTGGAAAGCCACCTTGGAACAAAGAGATTTGAGATGTCAAATGTTGAGAAGCTTCAAGTGCAGCCACATGGCAATATGGGCTCTGCCTGGATCATATAGGTTGCAATAACTTATCCAGATGGAAAGTTTTTTGTAGGAGGTGATAGGTTTGGGCGCGTCCATTTTGGTCTAAGGGAAGGCTTCTGAAAGATCTTGTCTCGATGCACGTCGAGTCTTGTGGGGAAGGTGCAGCACCTCTCGAGAGAGTAAAATCTAAGTACTTAGACGTGTCCCCGACAATGGACAATTTGAGCATCAAGACATGGAAGCTATCAAGGATCTACTCATCCCAATTTCTAAGTTAAAAGCTTGTGGTTGAACAAGGGTAAAGGTTCACCAATGTGTATTGGTGGTTCCTTGGGATTTTTGCCAAACAAAAACTTAGTGTTTTCAACTAATAAGAAAATCTATTTTGAGCAAAGCAAGCTTAAGCTCCACTTAGCCAAATGCATATAGATGATAGACTCCACTATACTACCATAGTATCACTTTCCAATACAATTCAAATGTATTGACCCTTATGGTTGTAACTTATTATGTTGCAGGTTTGTTTGATGTTAGTGAAGTGTGTTGAATAGGATTACAAGTCTACAACCAACATGATTGCCTGTGGCACTTTGAAGATGAAGGACTCCATGCTATATAGTTATTTCTGCTGCATTGTAATGAGATAGCCAAATGAGCTATGTAAGATGTAATGAATTATTTTATTCCTGGTTATAAAGTTGTATTATGACCTTTGTTTCGTCATATTACATCTTAAACTGTGGATGCTAGCTATTGATCTAGGGACTAGCATTGTAAACACAGGGATCTCTACCTTATCAGGTTGGGACCACTACATAACAGAAAACATACCTAGCATGACATCTGGCGCTTCTTGGGCTTCTTCAGCATTCATGTGAAACAGATGAATTTTGCGATTGAGCGAATTCCCTGGGGCAAATGTTCTTCCAGGATGAACACGACGCTGCTGCTGAGCTAGGGCATTCACAATGGGGGCTGTGGAAAGCTTCTTGGGGCACTCATTGGAATAGTGACCCTTGGTTCCACATTCATAACTGTTGGGAATATGCCCTAGAGGCAATCATGTATGATGAGATTTCCCATTGTATTTATAAAGATATTAAATTTTCCTTGTATAAACATCTGATGTGTATCATTGAATATGTGATTCGGTTGTGGAACTATACATTCATGTTGTTTGTACTAAATATCCTTGGTCATTGAGGTTGTGATGGACACACAACTTAGACCAATGTGAAGGTCGGCTTGATGACTCGGTTCCACTTGTCGTGGGCATGGTGTTGCTACTCTGACTTACACAAATTCGGCTAAAGAGTTTAGCGATTCAGATTGACCCATATTGAGGTACAACGAACAAGTTGTCATTTGTATATCTCAATTAATGTAATCCTTAGACCTGAGGTCGTGGCATAGTCTGAGTTGAGGATCACCGACTTAGGTTCTGTCAAATGCTGATCCATAACTGGGAAGTTATAAAGGCAGAGTTCGGGTCGACTGAGAATCAAGTTGCGTGATGTGAATAACCAAGATGGGATTTTGCCCCTCCACTCGGAGAGATATTCTCTGGGCCCTCTCGTGAGATATGATTCGGAAAGCATGGCCATGCACGACTCAGTTAAGTGTTAACTGAGGCGATCGACTAAGAGTTATTCGGGTGAATCACTTATCTTAGATCGAGAAGAGAGTCGGACTATTTAAGGGATGACAAATATTCGCCTATAATCTGACAAGGAATATCGTGAGGCAAAAGGGACTCGGACGTAAGTCGCATTGGAAAGGCAAGTCGTCATGACTCTTTGGTACTTGGGAGTCGGCACATTCTGCTAGGACCCCCTACCGACTGATCGATTGAGAGTCGGACTCTAATCGTGTCCAAGTAGCCATGAGCCTGCGGGGTCACACACTTAAGAGCGGGAGCAAGTTCAGATTGGATCTGAATCGGTAATCTGGTTGGGTTGGACCCAAGCCGGATTAGGACTGAGTTAGTGAGTTGGACTCACGGTGACGAGTGTTATATGGGCTTTAGTGAATGGGCCATGAGAGTGGATCCCACGTTCACTCCCTATATATAGTGGAGCACCGCAACCCAGAAGGGTTAATCGTTGATCGTTTAGGTCATTCCATGAGTTGGAAACCCTAGCTCCACAGCAGTCCTGCCGTCGTAACGAACCTAGCAGTTCGCCGCCGGTGCTCCTCCTTGTACGTGTGGATACCA
Source organism: Avena sativa (assembly GCA_916181665.1). Classification (NCBI taxonomy): domain Eukaryota; kingdom Viridiplantae; phylum Streptophyta; class Magnoliopsida; order Poales; family Poaceae; genus Avena; species Avena sativa. The sequence goes on along the minus strand of OV702294.1, from coordinate 266,151,627 downwards.
GCAGATGTGTTGTACAATCAGCACCAGGACGATCGGATCGCAAAGGACTGCACTCCATCAACTAACGCGCTTCATCAGTAATCCGCAACTGCGCGTCTAGTGGTAAACCTCGTGGCCTTGTACCTCAGCTAGATCTTGGGATCACCACGTTAGAGGGAAAAAGTTTTGTTTTATCTCTGCGTGGCCCAATGTAACATCCCAAAAATACCAAACTTAGATCATCAAACACTAATCATCAAGATTAGGGTTAACAAAAACTTTTCTAAATAAACTCATGAATGCATGTATATGTGTATGCATGGATTTTGAATTTCTTTAAAAACCACCTTGTTTGTGTGATCCATTGCTTGTAAAATGTGTCTTAGGTGAAATGAACATCATCTAAAACATTTCCCACACTTTCCTTAAAGACAAGTAAATCAAAACAAATATATTAAGTGAATGGTGATTTTGGCCAATTTAACTCTCATGCCTACTTTGACTGTCTCAAACGTTCAGAACCTAACAGAAACTTTTCTGGAACTTTGCACCCCTTGAATGTACTCATAACAGAGTATCAAGGCCCACTTTGTGATCATCCAGAAACTTTCAAATGCATAGTTTAAATGACAATTCAAAATTGAATCTTCTTCATATGGGAAGATCCCACTTTTTCAAAACCCACTCAAACAAGCTCAACTTTCAAAACCCAAGCATCTGCAGACTCACCAGCACCAATCTAGCAAACCCACCAAAAATCATTTCAAAATTCAAAATTTGATTTCATGCGGCCATTTCATCAAACAGGTTGCAGACACAAATCAAACAAAACATCAAACACTATAGTGTGCAGTGATTCTTGCCTAACTTGTTCCCTAGTTAGCTCACACACAACTCAGTAGATCATCTAGAAAGTTTAGCCCAACACTAGCACCCCTGTGAGCTTGAAATTGCCATTAATGGTGAACAGCCGAGCACCCCAATGTCACCCCATTGTGGACAGCAAGCTAGAGGAAGAACTAGCCGTGCCAACCTTGTCTAGGAGGCAGCCCATCGCCCACCGCCACTCACTGTCCCAGCCGCAAGCGTTGCCAAGCCCTGGACCACGCGCACAAGCCGTGCCCAGACCATGCCGAGCGTGCGCCAGAGCGCCACCCTCGACCAGCATCCACAGACCGCGCGCCGCCCTCGCCGCGTGCATACATGATCGCCATCAACCCAGGAGACCACCAGACATCCCCATTTGCCGCCCCGTGCTGCACAGCCACCGCCCGCCGTCGAAGACGCCGCCTCTGCCGCGCAGAGCACCGGCCGTTCCAGACCAAACCACACCACCCCATGCCTCGCGACCATGTCGTTGAGCATCGCCAGGAGACACAGCACTGTCCCCTACCCTTGCCCATGCCATTAGCCGCCTGTAACGTCGCCCCCGACGAGTTCACCGTGCGCCCCGACGGTCCCCTCGCTCGACTATAAATAGAGGCCACCCCCGCACGAATTCTTCACACCATCTCACTCCCCTCTCCTCACTGATCGTGCCACACCATTCTCAGAGCAAGGCGAGCACCACCTCACCAGAATTTCACTGGAACCTGCCGCTGCCGAAGAAGAAAGGAGCCAGCGATTGGAGCCGCCCGAGGAGCTGCCACGACCACCCCTGAGTTCGCCGTCGTCGACTTCGTCGTTCGCCCGCCTCGCCGACCCTCGCCAGTACCCCGGTGAGCCCCCAGCGACCCTCACTGGCCGCGCTAGGTTTCATTCTCGCCGGAGTTATCTCGCGTCGATGATGACTCCCAGCCGTTAGATTAGAACTAGATCGAACGACCCACGTTGCCCCATACCGCTTCGCCCAGCCCCGTGTCACTGACGAGTGGGGACACCCACTTAATCAGCCCGCGGGAGCAATGCGCTTAGCAGGCCGGCCCGTTAGAATTTCCCGCGTAGCCCAGTTATTCAAATTAAATATTTTTCTATTTCAATTCAAACACACTTCTGTACTCAACTTCAAAAATCAATCCAGATCGATTCAGTGCACCAATTTGAATGAAACCAATTTTGTTGGAAAGGCCTGTGAATGCTGAATCCAAGACCGTTGGATTCAAGTCATTTGGATCTCTAGATCACCCCTAGTAAAAATAACAAGGCATAAGCTTTTCTGCATTCAAACATTTTTCACATTTAAACCATAATAGCTTTTGAGTTGATTCCAACTCTCAAAAATCACATTTAACCATACCTTTCAGAATATATAAAAACATATAGGTTTACTTGCAGAAATATTGTTCAAGTAATAAAAGAATGCTACATAAGCATTTCTAAGCCACTTTAATTAATTAAAATAAAAGGGTAAAACCTTATTAAATTGTGACACCACTTTAAATCACATTCCCATGGACTACAATATGTGGTGATGACATGTGTCAACATGATCCCATGTTTAGTTTGGAGAATATTAAACCTTAAGTAGTTTTTCAATGAGTAGAAATTACTTTTCTAAAACTAAAAAGATTTAAACCAAGCCTTAACCTCGTAATGTTAGAGATGATGCTAGATCATCTATAGGACCCTTGTGTGTGATGATTGCAAGTAGTTAAGTATTGTTTGGTGATTGTGTACCTCGTATTTATTCATAGACGCTAGTACCGACCAAGGATACGAGGAGGAAGGAGGATACTACGAAGAGGAAGCCGAGGAGAACTTCAACCACTGCTCTGCACAAGGCAAGCCTAATACTACTAGTTGATTGAGCAAGCTAGTAACTATGCGAGCTTATACTGATATTGATGCAAGCTAACCCTTGCAAGATACCCTACTGATGCCACAAACCCATACTTGTGATATGACTACTATATGCCTTAAGCATATGTGATCATACCCCCTTGATAAACCAAATCCTAGTTTTATGTGCAAGCTTCTTACTTTATTTCTTTATCAAAGCTTATTTAGAGTCTACCTAAGAGTTTGGTAGATACTAGACAGTTGTGCTGAAGGTTGCATAAAGAGCATAAAATTTGTCCTAAGATAGAAACCTTGATCTCAGCCTAAGACATGAGATTGAACTTAGTTAAAACCCCACTAGTTACCACCCCTCCTTAGTACTACCCCACCTGTAGATGCTAGTGCTAAGCATAAAACTTGATCAACTTTAGATGGGAATACTTGGTGGAAAAATGGTTATGAAAACCTTGGAATGATGGATCATTCTATTGAAATGTTTTGGACATGTGTTTCCAAACACTTGATGATTTTGGTGATGAAAATGTTGAGGCATGAGCCTTAGCCCCTTTATAAAACTGATGGTTGTCTGGATGCGATACCATTCCAATTTTATCGTACAACCACAATACCCGAAGATTGGGTAGGGCTTGACTAGAAACTTATGTACCTTAGTATTAGTTCCCTCACGGCCAAGGTCTGAGCCGAGGCTACCTTGTGAAGATTGTCCACCTGTGCAGTACCCAAGATGACAGTTGGTCATGGTTGGGAGGCCATACTCACAGGAGAGGTGCTTATACTAGGGCGTGTAATCGAAAGGTTAGGATTGATTATCCTCATACTGAGTATGGTGAATTCAGGATTTGTTCCTAACGGATGTATCGAATGTTGTGGTGAAAGTGTACAATCTCTGCAGAGTGTCAAACTATTCGAATAGCCGCGTCCGCGGTTATGGACAGTTGGAGTGGCCATACTGTTCCCCCGTCAGACTTTTCAAAATGACTTGTGAAACGAATTGAGACTTTGACTTGACCACAACAGAGTTGTGACCTGAATTACAAGATCCCACTTAGGAGTTATAAAACTGTGACTAGCTTTGGAAGTTAGTAGAGATAAACCTGGATTTTTGCAAAATAACCCTAGAGCGTAGTGTCCTATTATCCAAAAAACCCTTACCTGTTAGTATTAGTTTGCGAGTACTTAAAGAGTACTCATGGCTTTGTCCCTGGCTATTCCCATGGCCAGACTATGAAGAGGATTACCTGGAAGATGGACCCCAGGAAGGTTACGACAACTAGGATCATCTCCCATCTTCAGCATTGCCTGTGACCCTGAAGATGGAGCTTCGCCTACGCTACCATTATTACTACGTATTCCGCTGCTTGAAATTGTATTAAGAACTAGATCATGAGATCCCTATTTCTGTAAGAACGTATGTATCGTTGTAACGGATGATGTACTATGGTATCCAATTCTGTTATCTCACGCAAAAATGGTAATCCTGGGATTGCGATGTATGGCATAACAGGCATCTAGGATTGAAAATTCCGGGTGTTGACAAGTTGGTATCAGAGCCATCCTGACCATAGGAGACCCTAGTTAGACTGGACGTTGAACCAAAAACTTAGTTTCAAAACCTATTATCATTCTTATCTCTTTGATTCTTTCATAAAAATTCATGTTCCTCAAAAACTCTTGCAAAATACATAAAATTTTGACACACTTGATCACTCTGCTAATCTACTCATCCTCTATTTTTATAGATGGATGTGACGTACAGCAAGTTTTATCAGTTGGGGAATGGAGGAGAGCTTATCTTTGAGACGGATCTGGATCAGCTTTCGGAACTTCTGGAGCGTCCACACCCCAAGTTCTTCGGAGCTCAGCTCAATGATCAAGGAGGAGAAGATCTGCAGTGGTTAATTGTTGCAAGTCTCCGAGGAAAGATTGAACCTCCCACTGCGGAGGGAATTCAGTTTACCTTAAGAGAGAACAACTGGCTCGATGGACTTGCCAGAGCAATGCAGGAATCTCTCTCCCGTCTGTGTGGGCAGAGCATCAATCAGATCAAGGGTACTCGCTTTGAGTTTTTCCCAAGGCATGATGCAAATGGACAACCACTGGAAGCCCGATACCACCCCGAGCTGAAGACTCAATTGGACCACCTTAGCTTCATGATGTATGATCGTCAGCAGGAGTTGGACAACTGCCGTGACTATTGCAACCACAAGTCTGCCATCATCAAGACGAAGGATCAGACCATAGCCATGCTAGCAAAGGATCACAAGTCTCGTCGCCGTCAGCTCGACAAGAAGGAGCGCATTATTGCCCATCTTCGCCACCGCATCTCATCTCTGGAGGAGACCATCCACGAGAGGGACATGCAGTTGGAGGAAAGGGAGAATTCTGGAGAGGATCTTCGTGGAGACCCTTACTCTTATCTTAGTGACGACGATGATTTTCTGGAGGATCAGGCCATGGACTTCTTCACCGATGAAGATGATTTTGCCTTTATCGATGATGATGAAGATGATGAAGCCACAAACTCCGAGGAGTAGTAGCACTTGATCACTAGCGTAGTGAGTAGTATTCGGTCCCCCTGTATCGTAGATTCCAGAATGGTTCTTAAAACCATCTGTTTTCCTTGTTGTGGTGTGTGTTGTACTGTATGCTATGAATGAATGAATGAAAAAGCAAGTTGCTAGAAAAATCTGAGTCAAACCTTTAAAACTTTTCAAAGACCCCAAACCTTAGAAAATTTCCCTCGTTTCTCATGATTTATCTAAATCTTCAGATGCCACGTGGAGGAAGTGATTCAGCCCCGGATCCGATGTTGCAGATTCTGCAAATGTTGACCTCTGACCGCGAAGCTGAAAGAGCGGAACGTCAAGCCAACCTAGCCACTCTGCAACAGATAGCCCAGCTAGCCCACAACAACCAAGGGCATGGAAATCAGGACAACCATGGATCTAAGCTCAAGAATTTTCAGAATACCAACCCACCTGTTTTCACCAAGTCAGAAGAACCCTTAGACGCTGACGATTGGCTGCAAACCATGGAAAATAACTTAGAAGTAGCAGGAGTCAAAGCCAACGAGAAAGTCCTGTTTGCCACCCACTATTTAGCCGGAGATGCCAGGGCATGGTGGAACAGTGTTCGTGCCATGACTGGAGGCCAGATGATGACCTGGGAGGAATTAAAGGTCAAGTTTAGCAGAACCCATGTGCCACCAGGTTTGATCAAGAGAATGAGAGACAAGTTCAGAGAGCTGAAGCAAGGAAGGATGACTGTAGTGGAATACCGTGACAATTTTTTTTCATTAGCTAGGTATGCCCCGGACGAGATAGACACCGAAGCCAAGAAGAAAGAAAGATTCCTGAATGGTCTGCATGACGAGATGCAGATGGTGTTAGTCAATATCCCCTTTGCTGATATTGAATCCCTTGTCGATTCAGCCCTCCAGATGGAAGGAAAGATCAACCAAGCCAATGAGAACCGCAAGCGTCGTATGATGCATCAACCAGGAACCCATCAGACCCCAAAGTATCGCCCCAACCCATCTCCAGGATTTCCCCCAAGAACCAACAGACCCCCTATGACCCGTCCAACCTATCCCAACCGTGGAAACCCTAGAACCGGAGGAAATCACAACAACCCCGGCAACTCTAGAAATTTCACCTGTGCCCCACCCAAGTTCAACACCAACAATGCTACCGCCAACCCCAACACTGCCCCGAGGACTGGAAGCAATGATGTGCCTGTCGCAGCCAAGGACAAGTCACAAGTGACTTGTTATGACTGTGGAAATAAAGGCCACTATTCCAACGAGTGCCCCAACAAGAATGTCACATCCCAAGATTTTCCAAATCTTGTTATGTGAAAAATAAATGAATAAAATAAAACTTTGTTGATTTTCAGGGTGAGAAGAAACTTTTTGAATCCATTTGGAAACCTTCAAACCTATTTGATCAAACAAATCCTAAAGGGGTTTAAAAAGATAAACAATTAATAAAGAAAATTTTAAATAAATAGAAAAACTATTTTGGATCTTTTAATAAAAGATTTGGTTTTCAAAAGAAAAGGTAGATTTATAAATAAGGATTATTTTATAGAGCCAAATTAAACCTTGGCCAAGCTTTTGAAATAAAACATTTTGTTTTGATAAAAATAATAAAGGTTTATTTAAATAAAATAATAAGGATTTAATATCCAATTTTATTTAAATAAAAGGTTTTGCCATTTTAATTAAAACATCAAAACTTATTAAATTATTTTAAATAAGTTTTCCAAGTGTATATTAGTTTCAAATAAAACCTACTGAAGTGTTTTGGTTTTATTTTAGATTTCAAAATAAAGATTTTAATAAAACAAATCTTATTTGATTTAATAACTAAGGTCCATTTTACTTAATCATTAATGGACCATAAAATAGAAATGTTGTTTTATTTTAAAACAAGTTTTCCAAGTATTCTTTATTTTCAAATAAAACCTATTGATTTGGTTTTGAAAATATTTAGATTTCAAATGGAGATTTTATTAAAGAAATCAAACCCTATTTGATTAAATAACTAAGGTCCATTTTATTTAATTAATGAATGGATCCTAAAAATATTAAAATTATTATTTTGTTTTGGACTTTGGTTTATGTTGTTAAATAGAACCAAATTCAATTGCAATGTTTGGTGAATGTTTGAATTGTTTTGAATGTTTGTTTGTTGTTTGAATTTCAAAACAGAAAATAGAATCAGAAAAAGAAAAAGATTCAGAATAGAAAAAATAGAGCAAAGAAGACCCAGCCCAGCAGCCCATTTCCCTCTTTCCCCCGAATCGTTTTCTTTCACTCGAACTCACACCCGCTAAGTCGCTAACTACTGGACCCCGCTTCTTCACTCCCTTTCTCGCTGACAAGCATGCCCCACCCCTCCAGCTCATCTTCTTCCTCCTCGTGTTGAACACACCCAGCCGTTGCTGCCATTGATTTCTCCGGTTCAATTCGCCTTAATGCGGTGTTAATCTCTCGCTGTGACCACGCACGTTAAAGCGTCTCCCTCTCCTCTCTCGTTCCCCTCTGTCGCCCCACCTCAACACGCCCCCAGGCCGCCCAATTCCTCGCCACACCATCCTCTGTCCGACGACGCTCCGGTGACGATTCCGGCCAGCATTCACCGCCCCTCACCTCCTCGACCACACACACATACTCCCTACCTCCTAGCGCATCTCCCCATGCCACTCGTTCTCCTGCGAGTGCCCTGTAGCCTTGGCTTCGTCGACACCGAGCGTGCGCCGCCGTCTGCCATTACTCCGTCGAGCACCCCAGGTGAACTCCGACCGCCCTAAGCTCTCTCGATGATGCACGCATCTTACCCAGATCATCCCGCGTCTAACCATGCCTCTCTTTTGGCTTAGCGTGGTTCCAAACGACGCCAGCGACGACGACCTGAGAGCACCGCCGCCCAAACCAACTCCGGTGAGCGATTCCTCCTGTCCCCGTGCGCCCCTTGCCAAGACGACTCCACGTTGAGCTTCGGCGTCGCCCTGCGATCACTGTGAGCATCTCCCCACCTTCCATTGCTTCCTGTATCACCGACACCGCCACCATCTGGCCGCTCCGCTGCCAGCCACCGCCGCAGCGCCACTCGTTTTAGGTCAAGCTCGCAGCAGCCGTCCAATCTCGATCTAGTGGATATGATAGAACCACTTAAAGCGAAGGGGTACGCAACCTGTGCCACTCGATCTGACTTGATCCAATGCGCCAGAATAGCCGATCCGAGTGAAGAGGTACCGACGAATAGGAATAGGACGTGTGTCACCAGTTCTGTTTAAAACAAAGTTTGAATCTGATTTGTTTGCAAATTTGAAAACCCTGTAACTTTAGTTCTACACGTCCAAATTTTGCAAACTTTATATCAATGGAATCAGTGGAACAAGCCCTAGCCAACCATGCCATTTGTTTAGTAAAAAGTTTCTGTTAAATTGTTTGTTTTTGCAGAAACATTTGTATGCTTGTTTGGATTATAAAAATTGTTCAAAAATGATTTTGCGGATAAAATCTTTGGCAAATGGTGTGATTTGAACCTACTGACCATAGGAAACACTTTGTGGTTTCAAAAATGTATTTGGTGAAACAAAAGAATGATTCTTTGATTTAAAACCATTTCTAGTCAAATAAAAATATAGTTTGTTTATTAAAGATGGATTTGGAAGAAAACTTTTGGGAAATGTTTTGTTTTAAACTCTCTGACCCCAAACACTAAGTTTTATGGTTTGAAAACATATTTGGTGAACCCTATAGATTAATGCCTTAGTAAAAACATTTTTACACCACATAAAATGGTACCATGTTTTGAAAATGGTTTATGAAGTGAAACCTTTTACAAATGACTTTGCCACTTTATAAAATGACCATTAGATGTTTTCAATGTTTTTGACCCATTAGGAACCACTTTTTCAAATAAAACAATCCTTGGCATGCTTGCATGCATTATCTTAGTTCTATGATTTGATGTGATGTTTTGCTTGATTGGTAGATTGAGTTTGTGCCTTGCTTGATTGAATTGTAGTGACTTGAAGAGTGTGATTGTTGCAAGGACAAGGAGTGAACTTATACCCTCTACCAAAAAGGCAAGTGATGCTTCTTACTTTTGTCCCATTACTTTCACTATGCATTAGTGATTTTTCTAAGTAAAACTTGCATGGAATTTTGCTAATATAAACCTTGCTATAGGAAAACCTAGTAGATGAAACCTTTAGTAGAATTTTTTCCTAAGTTAAGATTCCTACTACTATCAAGCTTAGCCTAGCTAATAGAAAACAAGGGTGGAATATATATCCATACTATGAAAAATTTCTACGTCTAAGGACTTGTGTTTTTGTTTAATAAAACAACTAAGTTAATGAATCACCTAGGTGGAATGGTAATTGCTTGGTGGTTTTTGGTTGAGTGGTTCACAAGGCCCATGTCTATGGTTGACCTTGTGTATCTCACTTGTGGATTGCCACCCAGGAACAAAGAGATTTGAGATGTCAAATGTTGAGAAGCTTCAAGTGCAGCCACTTGGCATTATGGGCTCTACCTGGATCATATAGGTTGCAAGAACTTAGCCATATGGACAGTTGGTGGTAGAGTTTGATAGGTTGGAACGCGTCCATTTTGGTCTAAGGGAAGGCTTCTGAAAGATCTTGTCTTGGGAAACCAAGTCTTGTGGGGAAAGTGCACCACCTCTGCAGAGTGTAAAATCTAAGTACTTAGCCATGTCCCTGGTAAAGGACAATTTGAGCATCAAGACATGGAAGCAATCAAGAATCTCATCATTCAAATTTCTAAGTTAAAAACTTGTGGTTGAACAAGGGTTAAAGGATCTTCAATCTTTGATTGGGAGAAATGATTTTTGTCAAGCAAAAACTTAGTGTTTTCAAATGTTAAGGAAAAATCTATTTTGAGCAATGCAAGCCTCAACTCCACTTAGCCAAATGCATATAGATGATAGACTCCACTATACTACCATAGTATCACTTGCCAATACAATTCAAATGTATTGACCCTTGTGGCTGTAACTTGTTATGTTGCAGGTTTGATTGATATTAGTGAAGTTAAATGATTAGGATTACAAAGTCTACAACCAACATGTCTGCCTATGGCACTTTGAAGATGAAGGACCCCATGCTTATAGATATTCTGCTGCAATGTAATGTAATAGCCAAATGATCTATGTAAGATGTAATAAAATTATGTTATTCCTGGTTATAAAGTTGTATTATGACCTTTGTTTCTTTATATTACATCTTAACTTTGGATGCTAGCTATTTATCCAGGGACTAGCATTGTAAACACAGGGGACTCTACCTTATTAAATGTTGGGACCCTTTACAAAGAAGAATGCTACAGCCCCTAATGCCAATGCCCCAGCTCAGCAACAGCGTCGTGTTCAGCCAGGAAGGATATTTGCCCCAGGAAATTCACTCAACCGCAATGGACGTCTTTTTCTCATGCATGCTGAAGAAGCTCAGGAAGCGCTAGACGTCGTGCTGGGTATGTTTTCTGTTAATTCAGTACTTGCAAGAGTGTTGTTTGATTCTGGTGCATCGCATTCATTTGTCACCGAATAATTTGCCTGCACTAGTAAAATTCAACCAACCAAATTGAAGCATGTTATGATTGTGCAAATCCCCGGATCAACCACCAAGGCTAGGCAAATTTGCAAAGCCATCCCTATCCGAATCCATGGCATAGATTTTTATGCTAATCTAATAGTACTCAGAATTAAAGGTTTGGAAGTAGTACTAGGAATGGATTGGATGTCCAAACATAAGGGATTGATTGACTGTGCTAAGAAAGCCATCACCATGACCAGTACCACTGGAATAACAGTCGAACATATATCTGAAACCTTACCTCGCCAATTCAAGTGTCTCGTGACCATGTCGTTCTAGACCAAACCACACCGCCCCATGCCTCGCGACCATGTCGTTGAGCATCGCCAGGAGACACAGCACCGTCCCCTACCCTTGCCCATGCCATTAGCCGCCTGTAACGCCCCCGACGAGCTCACCGTGCTCCCCGACGGTCCCCTCGCTCGACTATAAATAGAGGCCACCCCCGCACGAATTCTTCACACCATCTCACTCCCCTCTCCTCACTGATCGTGCCACACCATTCTCAGAGCAAGGCGAGCACCACCTCGCCAGAATTTCACTGGAACCTGCCGCTGCCGGAGAAGAAAGGAGCCAGCGATTGGAGCCGCCCCAGGAGCTGCCGCGACCACCCCTGAGTTCGCCGTCGTCGACTTTGTCGTTCGCCCGCCTCGCCGACCCTCGCTAGTACCCCGGTGAGCCCCCAGCGATCCTCACTGGCTGCGCTAGGTTTCGTTCTCGCCGGAGTTATCTCGCGTCGACGATGACTCCCAGCCGTTAGATTAGAACTAGATCGAACGACCCACGTTGCCCCATACCGCTTCGCCCAGCCCCGTGTCACTGACGAGTAGGGACACCCACTTAAGCAGCCCGCGGGAGCACTGCGCTTAGCAGGCCGGCCCGTTAGAATTTCCCGCGCAGCCCAGTTATTCAAATTAAATCTTTTTCTATTTCAATTTAAACACACTTCTGTACTCAACTTCAAAAATTAACCCAGATCGATTCAGTGCACCAATTTGAATGAAACCAATTTTTTTGGAAAGGTCTGTGAATGCTTAATCCAAGCCCGTTGGATTCAAGTCATTTGGATCTCTAGATCACCCTGGTAAAAATAACAAGGCAGAAGCTTTTCTGCATTCAAACATTTTTCAAATTTAAACCATAATAGCTTTTGAGTTGATTCCAACTCTCAAAAATCACATTTAACCATACCTTTCAGAATATATAAAAACATATAGGTTTACTTGCAGAAATATTGTTCAAGTAATAAAAGAATGCTACATAAGCATTTCTAAGCCACTTTAATTAATTAAAATAAAAGGGTAAAACCTTATTAAATTGTGACACCACTTTAAATCACATTCCCATGGACTACAATATGTGGTGATGACATGTGTCAACATGATCCCATGTTTAGTTTGGAGAATATTAAATCTTAAGTAGTTTTTCAATGAGTAGAAATTAATTTTCTAAAAATAAAAAGATTTAAACCAAGCCTTAACCTTGTAATGTTAGAGATGATGCTAGATCATCTATAGGACCCTTGTGTGTGATGATTGCAAGTAGTTAAGTATTGTTTGGTGATTGTGTACCTCGTATTTATTCATAGACGCTAGTACCGACCAAGGATATGAGGAGGAAGGAGGATACTATGAAGAGGAAGCCGAGGAGAACTTCAACCACTGCTCTGCACAAGGCAAGCCTAATACTACTAGTTGATTGATCAAGCTAGTAACTATGCAAGCTTATACTGATATTGATGCAAGCTAACCCATGCAAGATACCCTACTGATGCCACAAACCCATACTTGTGATATGACTACTATATGCCTTAAGCATATGTGATCATACCCCCTTGATAAACCAAATCCTAGTTTTATGTGCAAGCTTCTTACTTTATTTCTTTATCAAAGCTTACTTAGAGTCTACCTAAGAGTTTGGTAGATACTAGACAGTTGTGCTGAAGGTTGCATAAAGAGCATAAAATTTGGCCTAAGATAGAAACCTTGATCTCAGCCTAAGACATGAGATTGAACTTAGTTAAAACCCCACTAGTTACCACCCCTCCTTAGTACTACCCCACCTGTAGATGCTAGTGCTAAGCATAAAACTTGATCAACTTTAGATGGGAATACTTGGTGGAAAAATGGTTATGAAAACCTTGGAATGATGGATCATTCTATTGAAATGTTTTGGACATGTGTTTCCAAACACTTGATGATTTTGGTGATGAAAATGTTGCCTTAGCCCCTTTATAAAACTGATGGTTGTCTGGATGCGATACCATTCCAATTTTATCGTACAACCACAATACCCAAAGTTTGGGTAGGGCTTGATTGGAAACTTATGTACCTTAGTATTAGTTCCCCCATGGGCAAGGTCTGAGCCGAGGCTACCTTGTGAAGATTGTCCACCTGTGCAGTACCCAAGATGACAGTTGGTCATGGTTGGGAGGCCATACTCACAGGAGAGGTGCCTATAATAGGGCGTGTAATCGAAAGGTTAGGATTGATTATCCGCATACTGAGTATGGTGAATTCAGGATTTGTTCCTGACGGATGTATCGAATGTTGTGGTGAAAGTGTATAATCTCTGTAGAGTGTCAAACTATTCGAATAGCCGCGTCCGCGCGCGTGGGCTGGTTAAGTGGTGTCCCCATGCGTCAGTGAGACGGGGGTTGATGAAGGGGTACGGGGCGATTACAACTGTAGGATTATATTAAGGATCAACGGCTCACGGCCATCATCCTCGTCGAACAGAACACGACGGGCTTGAACCCTAGCGCGACCAGTGGGGGTCTAGGGCGGCTCACCGGGGTTCAGGCGATGGTAGGCGATGGGGCGAATGATGAAGTCTATGATGGCGGTTCTCCTGGTACTGGCGGCTCCTCCCGGGGAGGCTCCAATCGACGGCGCCCTTCTACTCCAGCAGTGGCAGGCTCCGGCGAAATTCTGGCGAGGGAGAGCTCTCCTTTCTCCAGGAATAAGTGGGAAGGATCAATGAGAGATGGGGAGTGAGATGGTGTGAAGAAAACGAGCGGGGGAGGCCTCCTTTTATAGGAGAGCGAGAGAGGCCGAGCGGCATGGGAAGTGCTCGTGGGGTCAGGGTTACAGCGAGCTACGGGCATGGCTTGATGGCGCGATAAGGGGTGGTGCGGTTTGGTCAGAACGCGTTGGTGCTCTGAGCGTCACCGACGACGTTTTTGATGACGCACATGTGCTCCTGGTCGTGCAGCGACGAACGGGGGTGTCTAGGAGGTTCCTGGGACGGTGGTGATCGCAGGCACGGGCGGCGAAGGCGTGGCATGGTCTGTGCGAGTGTGTCGAGCGCGGCGAGCTAGCGTGCTCTAGACATGGCAGAGACAAACTGGGTGCGGGTGTTCTCGGTGGTCCACGGCTTGTCAAGGCTCGAGGGCTGGACAGAGGGTGGCGGTGGTCGGTGGCGTGCCTCTTGGACATGGTGGCTAGGCGCGGCGTTTGCTCATTCTAGCTTGCCATGGTCGGCTGGCAAGGGGGTGCTTGGGCATGCACGACATGGTGCATTGGTAGGGGTCTAGGCTGGTTCAATGCATTGGTTGTCACTAGGGGAGACAAGTATGATCAATGGGGAACAATGTTTATAGAGATTACTGCTAAAACAGTGAAGTTTGGTAGAATTTGATTTGTGTCTCTAGGTGTTTGATGAAATGGACGAAATAATTTCATATTTGAATTTTTGGTTGAAACTTGGTGAGTGTACTGGGCACATACTAGGGAGTATCTGGTTGATTGGATTTGTCAAGGTGAACTGGTTTGGTTGTATTTTGAGAAATGGTGATCTTACCATATGAACTAGATTCAATTTTCAAATGTCATTTGAATAGGGTTGTCAAATGTTTCTGTGCGTTTGCAAGGTGGTCTTGGGTTCACTTTCACTTGGTCTAGCAAGGGGTGAAGAGATTTCGATTTGTTTCTATTTGAAATCTTCGACTAGAAACACTCAAAGTTGTTGATACGTCCAATTTGCATCACCATTATATATCATAATTTGCCTCTATTCATTGATATATGTCTTATTATGAGGTATTATTTATGTCTTTTCCACTTTTTTCCATGTTGGATGATTCTGGGAGGATGGACTGCCGGAGTCTAGATTCTGATGGAAAAAGAGGTGTTTTGATGCAATTTCGCGAAGATCATAAAAATACCAGAAAAATATGGGAAAATTATATTTTTCCGAAAGACTGAGGAAGCCAGAAGGGGAGGCGAAGAAGGGCCACAGAGGGCCCACACCCCTAGGCGCGGGCCCACCTTGCCCCGCGCCTAGGGCAGGTGTGGCCCACCTGCTTGGCCTCCAACTCCGCCCTCTCGCATATTTCTTCCTTGCGGAACCCTAATACCAGGAGGAGCGACCACAGATAGATTTTCGCCGCCTCTGCGGGGCGGAAAACACCGAGAGAGAAAGATCTCTCCGGCAGACAGATTTCTACCGGGGAAATACATCTCGGAGAGGGGAGATCATCGCCATCAACACCATCATCAAGCTAGGCTTCATCGGATCATCATCATCATCATCCACACCATCATCTCCACCAGCACCATCATCACCACTTCATCCCGCTGTAAGAATTGTGTTGGATATTGCTTTAGTTCTTAGGGGAAACTTTCCTGGTGTTAATTACTATTGTAGTTGATGCTTGTTAGTGGAACCATTGGATTATTGTTTATGTTCAGATTGTTATCCATTATCATATCATCTTTGATCTTGATCCATATGATGTCTTGTGAGTAGTTCGTTTAGTTCTTGAAGACATGGGAGAAGTCATGTTGTTATTAGTGGATTTATGTTGAGTTATTATTCAATGGTTTAGTATTTAAGTTGGTGTGCTATTCTTCTAGTGGTGTCATGTGAATGTCTAATACATGATACTTCACCATTTATGGGCCTAGGGGAATGCATTGTGTATTTGGCTACTAATTGTGGGGTTGCCGGAGTGACAGAAACTTGAACCCCTGTTAGGACACCTTTGCACAAGGGAGCGTAGGATCTCAGAGTTTAAGACTATGGTTAGATTTATATCTTAATTACTTTCCTGTAGTTACGGATGTTTGTAGGGGGTTTAATCACAAGTATGTATTAGTCCAACTAAGGTCAGTACATTAGCAAAGGTTAACCCACACAACACTTACAACACCAAAGACGAGTACTCAGCTATCTTAAGCGAAGGCACTTGACAGAATTGCCATGTGTCCTCGAGAACGTTTGGTCTTTATAAGTATTTCTACCGGCTTGTCCTTTGCTAAGAAAGGATTGGGCCACTTGCTGCATTTGTTCTTTATTACCTGCACTTTGTTTTGTTGCTTTATCAGAAAACACCTAAAAATCTGTTTTCTAAGTATTTACAGAGAGTTCCATCTCGTTACCACTAGTCAACACCTTCTGCTCCTCGCTGGGATCGACACTCCTATTTATCAAAAGTACTACGATACATCCCCTATACTTGTGGGTCATCAAGACTATTTTTGGCACCTTTGTCGGGGAGTGAAGCGCTGTTGATGAGTGGAACTGGTACAGGAATCTTCTACTGTGAGTATTGCTTTTTGTTACTCCTTGTTACTTTGTTTCCAATATGGATAACCCACTTGGTTTTCTATTTGGGAAAACTACTACCACTGCTAGGGTAGTAGATGAACCACCACCTGTTGATATAGATCCTTTTAAGATACCTACAAGTATTGTTGATCGTGTTATGGATAATTATTATTTTGGGGATGGAACTGTCCATCCTGGTGATCACTTGCTTTTTATCCATGAATTATGCAGGTTGTTTAAGTGCGCAGGTATCACAACTGAACAGGTGAAGAATAAGTTACTCTCTATATCCTTGAAAGGGAGAGCTAAAGAATGTTATAAGCTGATATGGCATGGGAGGATATGGCATCTCTCTTTTACTCTAAATTTTATCCTCCCAGTGAAATTCATAAGGATAGAAATCTTATATACAACTTTTGGCCTCTTGATAGAGAGAGTACAGCTCAAGCTTGGGGAGATTGAAGTTACTGATTCTTAAATGTCATATTCATGAACTCCCTAACAATATTATTATCAATAACTTTTATGCTAGGCTTTCTCTTCATGATAAAGATTTACTAGATGCTTCATGTGCTGGATCATTCACATGTATGAAGGAAGAAGCTAAATGGGATCTCCTAGACCGTATTCAAGAGGGAAGCTTGGGAGAATGACAAAGGAAGAAAGTCAGGTATAAACTATGATTATAATGCATTAAATCTTTTATGGGAACTGATGACTTTCGTGATATTAGTAATGAATTTGGTCTTGATTCCCAAAGTATTGCCAACTGTTTTAAGGCCTTTGCCTCTTATATAGAAATTCCCAAGAAGAAGTGGAATAAGTACCATGCTCCTTATAAAGATGTTGTTAATCATGTTCCTGTTAGAAGTACTGAAGTTTGTACTACTAATCATATTGTGTCTGAACCTTATGTTGAGAAAATACCTTTCACAGCTAAGGTAAGGACTATTCTATGATTATTAGTGCAAATAACAAAGGTACAAATAAAACTGTGGAGCCTGATGATCATTTGAATATTGAACCTGCGGTGGCTATTGTGAAAGATCTTGACGCTAGAAATATAGCGGACGAGCACATTGTCTTCTGTGAAGATGCTTCTAATATTATCTCTCATCCTAGTAAAGCTAGAAAAGCTAGTGTTCCTGTGCTTTCTGTTAAAATTGGTGATATGGTTTATGTGATATTGGTGCTAGTTCTAGTGCTATTACTTATGAGATTTATAGGGAAATTATGCATGAAATTGGTCCTTGTGAGCTTGAGGACATTTATGTGGTTATTCACCTTCCTAATAAGGAAACCATTTGCCCTATTGGTATTGTAAGAGATGTGGAGGTTCTTTGCAGTAAGATTAAGTATCCTGCTGATTTTCTAGTGCTTAATTCTGCAGCTAGCAAAACTCGTCCTATCTTTTTTGGTATACCCTTCTTGAGAACTTGTGGGGCTACTATAGAATGTAAGAAGGAAAAGGTTTTGACTAAGTTTGATGGAGATTCTTATGAGTTTAACTTTTCCAAATTTGCTAAACCTCCTTGTGAAAATTGCTTGCCTAATGAAGATTTCAGGATGGAACAACTTGCTTCTATTGATCCAGTTTATGACCTTGGACCTTTTTTTGGTGATAGTAAGTATGCTCATTCTTATGATAAAGTGGTTGCTAGTGACACTTATATTGTCAACTTTATTCAAAGTGCTACTGAAAGTTATTATGAGAGAGGGAAACATGGTTTTATGCATCTCAATGATGTTAAGTTTCCCCATTTTATGTTGAAAGCTTTGAAGATGCATCTGTATTGTCTTCCCATGTTGGTGGATTTTTGTTTAAAAAATTCGTTTTCTCATGATACCCCCATGCATAGGAAGTGGGTTACACTGAAATGTGTTGGTTATTTGCTTTTTGATGCTCTCTTTCACTTTAAATATATATCTCCTTTGTGAGCATCTTTGAAACTTTCAAGCCTAACTTAAAGGCATTAAAGAAAAGTACTTGTCGGGAGATAACACAAGAGTTTTGTCAAGTATTGGAAGTTATTACCTCAGTAATAACCACTCCTTGTCCTTTTTGTTTTGGTTTTTGTGTAAAGTCCAACTACTTTTGTGAAGTAGAGGAGTTGTGAAAAGTGGCTGTCCGGAGACAGATTTTTGTGCTGCATTGTAAAAATTCTTGAGGAAGCTCAGTACGTTGGATCGAGCTGAATTTTTCTGAGTTGTTAAATTAGTTGTTACGCAACTTTCATTAGTTCTGCACTTTTTGATTTGAGCAACAGAAGGTTTTTGAAAAAAAATCAATCTTTACCTGCTGGTCTGTTTTGACACATTTCTGTTATCATTTGCATTTGCCTCTTATAAAAGCCTTTGTTTTGAAGGATTTCAGTTGAAGTGTGGACCTAAAGGTTAATTGTTTTTCTTACACTAATGTTGCCATTGAAGTTTGTGTGAGACCTTGTAGGGAAGGAAATTCCAGGAGAAGGAGAAAAGGAGTCTGCAGAGTTCGTCTTTGAATATGTAAAAGTAGTGAAAACAGAAGGTTCATGAAACCCCAATCTTTTTATATTTTTGATGTTTTTAATACATAAGGGAAGTTACAAGACGGAACAGAAGAGGAAACAGAGTCTGGGGGTGGACAAACCCACCTCAGGCGCGGGCCCCAGCTTGGCCGCGCCTGGAGGGGGTGTGCCTCCCCCGATCTCCGACTACGCCTTGTTTCCGTGTCAGAACCTTCCTTATGCTTTGAAACTTCATAATATATAACCCCCCAGATCCCCCGAGGTTCATGCATCGTGTTCTCGTCGTGTTTTCGTTTTGACCTGTTTATGTCAGGAAAACTTCTCAAGTTTAGAGCACCATGGTCTTTGCCAACGACAAAGGCAAGAAGCCCGTGGAGGAGATAAAGTTGGAAGAACAAACTTCCCACAGGGGGCAAGGGCAAGGAAACCTACTTTGGTAGGAGCAATTAACACTGGGGATGCTTTTTTTCTTAACATGCAGGGAATCATAGCCTTCGGTCTAGACTTTAGATACTTCCCCGAGGCAATGGAAGCCCTTCGAACCACTGACGAGTTTTGTGATAAGTACCGTGCTTTGAGGATGAAGGTGGATATGATTCAAGAGGAGAATAACATACTTCGTAAGATGCTGGAGGATTTTCTCGCCCTTGACAAGAGAACACCACCACCGAAGGAGTAATTCATCATCAGGTTTGGCATCCCCTTGGCTTGTTCCAAGCTTGGGGGGGAGTGCCGCGGTATCACCACCATTATCTTTTATCTTTTACCTTTTTAGTGGATTCATATCTTTGGTAGATAAGTTATCTTATAGGTTGGTTTGCATGTGGAAGTGTCTCTCCTTTAGTTGATTATTTATGTATCCCTTGGTGTGAGTGCCTTTATGGAATATTAATGAGAAGCTTCATCTTTTACTTTTTGCACTTCTTATTTTTAGTTTGCAATCTCTATTATATGATGGACCTTGTTGACCAGTATTGGCATCACTTTGGGAGCATCAAGTGGATCCAAATTGGTTTTGGAAAACCGAGTTCTGGTCAGTAGCAATACTTTTTGAGGTTTGAAATAAAAAAAGAGAAAAAGCTTACAGGTATTTTGTATCATTTATTTTCTTTCTTGTTGGCTCATAATCTTAGTATTCTCTATTTAAGATCTTTTGTGTCTTCAAGAAAGATTGCATGTTTGGCTTTATTACTGGTATGTTTGCTTGTTTCTTTCAACTCTCTTGCTTGCTACCCAGCCTTGCTAGCCAAAAACATGTTTTGAGAAGGCGTACTTCTCATGTTTCCAATCCCTTTGAACCAAAACCTTTGCCACTTGTGTCCACCATATCTACCTAGTAGCTTTTGCTATTCCAAGCAAATTCTCAAGCTTCATCTACCTTTCAAATTAAAAAGTATTTTGTTATGTGAAAACTAGTTAGTAAAGCTCTCACGAACTTGATGGTACACCTTATTTTCTTGCCCCTAATAGACTTGAACCATTGTCTCATCGAAGTTATATATGCTTGCATCTATAAGTTGGAATTAGCAGAACCGTGCTGTCACGGGGAACGTTTTCAACATTGCACATGTACTTTGTACACAGTTGATATCGTGCTCTTTTGTCTATGGATGTCAACGGTGTGAAATAAAGAGGGAACTTGTAAGTCCATGGAGTATGTATTTTGTGTTAGAGAAACGCCTGGGCCACTAGCCTAAGCCATGCATAATCATGGTGGAAACTTGCAGCATCACCATAGTGAGCTATCTATGAAGCATCCTCAATAAAAAGCTATGCACATAGTAAATAAAAAGATCGCTAAGATGCTCATTGTATGCTTGCCTTGTCATTTTGGTTATGGGATAGATCCTATACCATGTGCAAGGGGTACCCCGTTGGCGGCTCTCTATGATACGCATGTACTTATAATGACAAGAACTTACCGGTAACTGAAGTTGAGTAGCATGAGGAGTGGCCCTCATATTCAAGGGACATGAGATTGCCAACTTATATTTCGTCAAGCATATACTCCATCTTTGTGCACTTTAACCTTAATCATCTCAAGATGTCTATGATAGGGGCAATGAGGTCTCAAAGCTAGTAAGTACCATAATCTTTTGGAAGCTCTTTATGACTTGTAATCCCTGCTTCCCTCTATGAAGGGACCTTTCTCCTACTTTCCAAGTTGAGTCAGTAAATCTACTTCCTCTCTATATCCAGCAAGCATTTGAGTTGTTGTGTTGCAAGCATTCATATGGTGATTTATTCAATCATGTTCTTTATCTTCCTTGTTTGCACAAAACTCTTATCTATTTAATATTACTTTGAAAGCCTTCATTGAAAAACCTTTTTGAGCAAAGAGTGATCCTGTTTTAGAACTTCTACAAAAAGCTTTCTATGAAACTGTTTGCCAACTGTTCTCTGACCAGGAACAAGAGTTTGCCAATTCCAATTATGATTTATCTTTATGCCTCTCTATTGTGACTCCTGTACTTCTTGCAAGCTAAGTTATATAATGGTGAGTTTCTTTCTTCTATGAATTGTGTAATGGTAAGTGTGATGCTTCTTGTTCGTATTCTTTTATCGACACTTCACTCCATAAACCTGTGGACATGTTTATTGAGCTCAGTTTTCGCTTGGGGAAAAGAGAAGGTCTAAGCTTGGGGGGAGTTGATACGTCCAATTTGCATCACCATTCTATATCATAATTTGCCTTTATTAAATGATATATGTCTTATTATGAGGTATTACTTATGTCTTTTCCACTGTTTTTGCATGTTGGATGATTCTTGGAGGATGGACTGCCGGAGTCTGGATTCTGATGGAAAAGGAGGTTTTTTTATGCAATTTCGCGAAGATCAGAAAAAATACCATAAAAATATGGGAAAATTATATTTTCCCGAAAGACTCAGGAAGCCAGAAGAAGGGCCACAGGGGGCCCACACCCCCTAGGCGCCGGCCCACCTTTCCCTGCTCCTAGGGCAGGTGTGACCCACCTGCTCGCCCTATGACTCCGCCCTCTCGCCTATATCTTACCTACGAAACCCTAATACCAGGAGGAGCTACCACAGATAGATTTCCGCCGCCTCTACAGGGCAGAAAACACCGAGAGAGAAAGATCTCTCAAGCAGACAGATTTCTGCCAGGGAAATTTCTTCCTGAATAGGGGAGATCGTCTCCATCAACACCATCGTCAAGATAGGCTTCATCGGGATCATCATCATTATCATCATCCACACCATCATCTCCACCAGCACCATCATCACCACTCCATCCCGCTATAACAATTGTGTTGGATATTGCTTTAGTTCTTAGGGCAAACTTTCCTGGTGTTAATTACTATTGTAGTTGATGCTTGTGAGTGGAACCATTGGATTATTGTTTATGTTCAGATTGTTATCCATTATCATATCATCTTTTATCTTGATCCATATGATGTCTCGTGAGTAGTTCGTTTACTTCTTGAGGACATGGGAGAAGTCATGTTGTTATTAGTGGATTTGTGTTGAGTTATCATTCAATGGTTTAGTATTTAAGTTGTGGTGATATTCTTCTAGTGGTGTCATGTGAACGTCGACTACATGATACTTCACCATTTATGGGCCTAGGGGAATGCATTGTGTATTTGGCTACTAATTGTGGGGTTGCCGGAGTGACAGAAACCTGAACCCCTGTTAGGACACCTTTGCAGAAGGGAGCGTAGGATCTCAGAGTTTAAGGATGTGGTTAGATTTATATCTTAATTACTTTCTTGTAGTTACGGATGTTTGTATAGGGTTTAATCACAAGTATGTATTAGTCCAAGTAAGGTTGGTACATTAGCACAGGTTCACCCACACAACACTTACAACACCAAAGAAGACTACTCAGCTATCTGAATCGAAAGCACTTGATATAATTCCCATGTGTCCTTGAGAACGTTTGGTCTTTATAAGTATTTCCACTAGCTTGTCATTTTCTAAGAAAGGATTGTGTGCCACTTGTTGCGTTTGTTCTTTATTACCTGCACTTTGTTTTTTTGCTTTATCAGAAAACACCTAAAAATCCGTTTGCTATGTATTTACAGAGAGTTCCTGCTCCTTACCACTAGTCAACACCTTCTACTCCTCGTTGGGATCGACACTCCTATTTATCGAAAGTACTACGATACACCCACTATACTTGTGGGTCATCAGTGGTCTAGTGAGCAAGATGGGCAAAAATGACCATTAGCTCATTTTGTTTGTGCTTGAATTTCTAATGATTTGATTCTGCTTGGAAATGATTTAGATGATGTTGTTTTCATCTTTAAACCAATCCTTGCCATTCACAACAATCAAACAAGTCCATTCAAGCATTCATGCATTCATCACATACACACATGCATTCATAATGATTTTAATTAACAAAAGTTTTTGTTAACCCTAAATTTGGGTGATTGGAATTAATAACCTTGATTAAAAATTTTGGGATGTTACACTACTGTGAGCAAGACTATTTCCAGGTGCAGCTGAATTGACAACGAAGTTGTTAAGGCTTATAAGTATTTTTTGTCTCCCCTTGTGTCGAATCAATAAATTGGGTAATACTACCCTCGAAGACTGTTGTGATCCCCTATAGTTATGGGTCATCAAGACTATTTTCTGGCACTGTTGCCGGGGAGCATAGCTTTATTTGTAAGTTCACTTGGATCTATTATTGTTCACTGCTATTCCTTTCATCATGGGGAAGTCTCGTGATGGAAAGTTTCCTATTTTACCATCCCCTACAAGAAGAGGTACAATTCTAAACACCTCTGCTGCTCTTGATTCACCGCCTGTTATAAGTAAGCTTGTTACATGTAACTACCTCGATGAATTACGCTCCTAGTACAAGCCTGGATGATCAGAAATGGTTGAAATAGTACGGTGGGGCCCAAATGCCACTCACAGGTAGACCTTTCGGCCGTCCCAACCATTTCCAAACATCGGGACAAGAACGGGCGGCGTAATCGGCAGGCGAAGGGATCAACTACATACACAAATGAGTATGTATGCAAGACACCATACAACAGTACATCAGAGTCATCCCATCTAAAAGAAAGGAAATATTGCAACGCCATACGGCAAGATCCAAATATCCTAGATAGATATAATAGTTTAGGATATCTCCTCATACATCAATCAACAGAGTATCAAGCAGAAGCGGAAGACAAAATCCGAGTACGGATAAGAAGAAAATCGGCATAAGATGCCCCATAAATAAGCACATCCCGCCCACAGATCTCACGGATCCCCGTTCCCAGAATCTCTACACCGAATGATCGTTGCCCACATCGTCCGTCTCTTCCACCCAGTATCCATCTTGCGAGTGTACCTGTTCATCTGAACCAATAATTTATCGTGTGAGACCCTAGGGGTACTCAGCAAGTCTTTATGCCTCTAAAGGGGACACAACCTGGGGTGACGCAATTGCAGCAAAAGATAAACCCTAACAGTTCTATAGATACTCGCTAACCATCCGCCTAACCAGAGATAGACGGATGTCCGTGAATTAATGACAACAGTTATAACAGTTATAAAGGTAATCTTAACAGATCCATCCTCCTCCTCGCTTACCGACGAGGAAGCGGACGAACAACCCCCATCCGTTGGCAGTTTTATTATCCATTCCAGGAGTGTTGCACTATTTACTAGTCGGGTACCTAGTCTAGTCAAATTAAAAGCAGTACTTTAGTTATGCTTGTCTATGATCGAGAAACTGTGCTCCAAGTCGTCCATAACCGCGGACACGGCTTTCAGAAAGTTTTACCCTGCAGGGGTGCACAAATAGCAACACACACTCGATATGCCTCGGAAAAACCAAATCAAAACCCAACGAGACAGTCACGACAAAGCAATTACAGGATTCAGAAATATTTCAGGGGGCCACCCCTTTAAGTAGATCCCGCAACGAAGCCGGCCGGCTCCGAAACGGGCTTAAGGTTGTGGAGGCGGCTGTAAACGACTGGGAACCCGAAAGTGTGGCTAGGCTTGTCGATACAGCGAAATCGGGCCACGATCCTAAACAGTACAGTGTGCAGTACCTCGCACAATTTAAATAAAGCAGTAAAGCATGGCATAAGTACAGGATAGTAAATAAAACCTCAAACTAGTTTGTGGCCCCAAGAAATAGGAATGAATCAAGCTCTGGCTCAGGGGGGTCCATAAGGCCTCCCGGATGTGGATAGCGCGAATAGTCTTGGAACAGGATTCAAGTACTCGGGGTCTTACGGGACACAAGTGAGCCTGAAAAACCAAATAGCGGATATGGCTCACCGATGCCACTTTCATTAGTTATCCCATTACTACTCAGGTTAAGTTGTTTAGGTACCTCATTATCCATCAGACACCCACATACCCTACACATGCTGTTCTACGACTTGCGTGGCTCAAACAACTCCTGTAGTAATGGCTCATGGGATGGAGGAACAAGCTTCGGTGGGGTTTAAATGTAAAGGCTATGCAATACTTGGGATTCAATTTAATGCAATCGCGACTCAATGATGCAAGAATAAGAAAGAGGCAATAGGTACTATATGTATGCAAGCATGTGGTAGTGCTTGCCTGGCAGCTCAGTTGAAGCAAAGGATGGATCTGGGTAGTGCTCCTGGTTCTCTTGATATATCCCCTGCTCAGCGTCTATTCGAAGAAGAACCAAACAAACAAGGGCCAACATAAATAAAGTGCACAAGCATATGAATAAAATGCGACAAGCAAACAATCATGCCATGATGAATGATGCACAATTTGCATGGCAAGGAAGTAGCATGGCATAGGTGAAGTGTGGAACACAAGAATAAACATTTTTATTTAGTTTTGGCCCCATTTTATGCCCATAATAGTTGTTGTACACTTTATATTTATATGATGCATGCTTCAAAACAACCCAAGGAATGCATAAACAGAAAGGTCTCGTCGAGCTAGACATATGATTTGTTAAATTTGGAGTTATAAATCAAAAGTTATTAATTATTTAAGGAAAAAGGGCATTTTATTGTAATTCAAATAAACTTGGAAAATTAAATGTTCAAAATATATTTTGAAGGCCATATTTGCATTCCTCACATTTTTCTGATTTGAAAACATATATTATTTGCATTATTTGGATTTGTATTTCAAAAGTTATTTAAAAACAGAAATTAATTTGAATTTGAAATAATTTGAAATAAATTTGAAATAAATTTGAAATAAAACAGATAAGCCGAAAATACTTTTTATACTCCAGTGAACCTAGCCGCAGACACAGACATGTGGGGCCACGGCTGACTGGACCAAACGCGCGCGGAAACACTTCTGTCACCGCGAGCTCTTCTAGCCCTAGCGGATGACAGGTGGGGCCGGGGGTCTTCGCAGGCCCACGCGTCAGCGGGCGACCAGGGGGTGTGCCACGCGGCATAGCGAGGACTGCGGGCTGAGGGCTTAACACTGCGGGATCCTTTTTGCAAAAACGCCAGAGGCAGACAGGTGGGGTCGGCAGGAGCGCGGGTTACGGTAAACAAAACGGGAGGGGGTTTTCTGCAAAATGTCGCCGCGACACTGTTTTTCTTCTCCTCTCTCTGAAGAAAAAGGCAGAGGCGGTGCGCGCGGCTCGGGGCTTCGATCTCGTGACCTGGGGCTTGCACGCAGGGCGGCTGCCGCTGCGGTGGCTTGGGCTAGCTGACAGAGAGGTAGGCGCGGCCTAGCTAGGGCTTCTGCGACGCTACAGCGAGGCGGACCGAGCGCGACGCCGGCGCATAGAGCGTGGATGACGAAACGTCCGGCGAACACAGGCGTCGGCAGCGAGGCGGACCGTGTCTAGGGGGTACAGGGGCTCACCGAGAGGTTGTCGGTGGCGCTGGATCGGGCAGGGGCGCTGGCGATCAACGGCGATGCAGGCGGACAGATGATCTAGGGTTCCGGCGCGGGCGTTGATGGTTCTGGCGGTCTGGGGCTTCCTCTTCGCGGTTCCGTGTACGGGGCTGCAGCAGGGGATCTCCTCGGTCCACCAGACCACTCCACGGTCTGTCTGCGCGTCCGGATCGTCGGGGAGCGGTGGAGGCCGACGGTGGCGGCGAGAGGGAGGTAGGCGTCGGTGGGGAGGAAGAAAGGATGGCCGGCTCGGTCCTGGGGGTAGATCTGGGGCAGAGGAGAGCCGTGTGGGGGGTGGCTAAAGCGGAGAGGGAGAGGGGTGCCGTGGGGGTGGGGTAGACGATAAAGGTGGCTCGGCCACCTTTTTGTCCTCCTCCTCACGTGCTCGGCTGGGAGGCCAGGGCAGGGCCAGGGGCTAGCAGGTGGGGATGGCCAAGGCCAAGGGAGGCAGGGGCAGGCTCGGGCTTGAGGGGTCCCTAGGCAGAGAGAGAGAGCAAGAGAGGGAGAGGCTCGGGTTGGGGTGGTGGTAGCCTCGGCTAGGGTTGGTGTGGTAGGCTCGGGCTAGGGCTTGGGGTAGCTAGGGTTGGGGCTTAAGGAGAGAGGGTGGCCGGTGGGGCCAGCTAGGGTCTGGTTTAGAGGAGTGGCTCGGCTAGGGAGGAGAGGAAGAGGGGGAAGGTGGTAGCTTAGGGTTTGGGTTTAGCTTAGGTGGGGTATGGGTAGATTAGAGGAGATGGTGGTAGCTAGGTTTTGGTTTTTGGTCAAGACCAAGACAAACCAAGCCATACCAAGCTCTAACAAAAGCAGGACAAGACAAGAGGAGATGTGGTGAGGGTTAAGGTTTAAGCATGATCAAATTAAGATCAAGCTAAAAGGAGGGAGAGATAGAGAGAGGGTGAGATGATCCACCCAAAACCAAATAAAATCCAAATGACAAGCTAAAGGGTACTTGCATGGCCCATGCAAATATTTAATGCCATGTTGCTTATTGTGAGAACAATATTATTACATGGCATTATCATTATGCATTCCCAAAATTGGAGTAAGTCCCAAGCAAAGGAATTACAAGGAAAGCTCCAAGTGGAGTATATGGAGATGATCACATTGGATTATATTTGGGGCTTGCTAGTGTGTATATGCCACTAGGTATTTGATAAGCCCTCAAAAATACCCCAACATGATGATAACCCCAAAACCACACATATGGAAGCTAGGAAAAGGTTCCACTCACAAGGCATGCAAAGGTGGCCATGTGGCTCTCATATATCAATGATGTGAAAACAACATGATGCTAAGATGAGAGCATGTGGAAAAGAATTGGATCCATCCCAACCCACATGAGCTAGAGGTAAAACCAATAAGTGCCAAGCTCATATT
Organism: Avena sativa; assembly: GCA_916181665.1. Classification (NCBI taxonomy): domain Eukaryota; kingdom Viridiplantae; phylum Streptophyta; class Magnoliopsida; order Poales; family Poaceae; genus Avena; species Avena sativa. The sequence goes on along the minus strand of OV702294.1, from coordinate 266,123,525 downwards.
TAGTTGGATGGTGGAATTATAAGGTGGTGAAAGAAAAGGTGGTGGAGTTGATAAAAGATATGCCCCCAACTCAACTTGGGCATTGAACAATATATCAAGAACCAAATACAATATCAAGAGGCAAATACAATTAACAATGCATATGAGAGAAGAACCAAATGAAAAAGGGTTTTATATGATGCTCAAATGCAAGGTGGCATGATGACATGAGCATGATATAATGATGATGCAAAAATTATATATTTGAAGTAGCCATATATCTAGACTAGGCTAGTAGCATTGCAATTGTTAGACAATTGGGATGCTACATTACACCACCACCACATACACATGCTACACACACTGCTACTACTTCTGAATCGGAAATTTCTTCTGATACTCATTATGTTACTTCTATTGTGCTTGATGCGAGTGGTTCCTTAGGTCCTTTCCTAGATACTACTATTGCTAGAACTATTTTGGGAAACACTGAAACTCCTAGTGAAGACACCATTACACCTGTTATCTCACCTGAATATAGAGAGAGATATGATATTAATGATGGTTACATTGAAATGACTTATGAATTTTTTGAAGAGTACCAAAACACACATGGTGCTAGTGCTATTAGCAGTCTCCTTGAGAGACGTACTATAATTCATAAACTGTCTCCTAATGCTAAGTTTACTACTTATCCCATAGATATTAAAGATAAAGATTATGATTTCTCTCTTGATTTATCATATATAAACATTGTTGAGAAAGAACCTTTTTGTGGGAATGAAAATGAGAGTGCCGTAGCTCATATGAATGAGCTTTCCACTATGAGTTCCTTATTCTCTGATGATGTTAATATGTGCAAGTACTTTGTTACAAAGATCTTCCCTTTTTCACTAATAGGAGAAGCTAAAGGTTGGTTTAATACATTACCTCCTAGATCCATTGATAGCCCTATACGCTTGATTGCTTCTTTCTTTCAGAAATATTTTCCTCCTAGTGCTAGACATGCTGCTTTGCAGAAACTTTTTGATTTTAAACATGGAGAAGAAGAGAAATTGCCTGAGTCATGGAGAAGGTTCTGTGCCTTTATTCATGCACATCCTGGATGTCCATTGCCTAAAAATGAGCTTTTTGATATTTATTATAATGGACTAACTCATGAATCTAGGACATACCTAGATAGTTTTGCTGATTGTGTTTTCAGGAAAAGAACTCCTGCAGAAGCTAAAGAATTAATGGCTAAAATAAGCAAGAATTATGATGATTGGACTTCAACTAAGCTAATTACACCCGAGTCCATTAATCCTGAACCAATTGTGCCTGAACCATCTCTAACACCAACACCAAAGAAGAGGGGGTGATTGTATTAAATGATGAAGTGATGAAAGAGGCTAAGAAATGTCTTAAGGAGAAATGTATTAGATCTGAAGATGTGAAGAATTTGCCTCCTATAGAAGAATTATGTAAGCCCATTCCCCCCTCATCCACTATTGAGGTACACTCTCTCCAACACTTTGATGAAGGTGATATTCCCTATGGTAAACCTCCTGATCATTGCTTAGAAGAACTTGACATTTTTATTGTTAAGCAGGGTAGTTTTAATAAACAAGTTTAGAATCATTTATTGGAAAACTCTAGAGCTATTAATGAGTTGAAAGATATTGTGGAAAGAACTGCTAATGATGTTAAAATGTTTGTTAAACGCTTCCAAATGGTTAAAACCCAAACTGATCAACTTGCTAAGGTTCAAAAAGATATGCTAGTTAATGCCTCAGGAGATAAATATGGTTATGGAATTAGAACTAGGAGTGGTACAGCCACTCAAGATCCTTTATACCCTGAAGGACACACTAAAAGAATTGAGCAGGATTCTCAACAAGTTGAAAATAGTGGTAGTCCTCATAAAAGAAAGAAAAAGAAATATAAAACTGTTGAGGCACCTCCTAAACCTGCTATAGATCCTAGTAGTATATATGACTCTGATGCTGAAACTGAAAGTGGTATTGATAAAAATGATGCTCCTGATAAGGATGAAGTTGAGGAAGAATCAGAGAAGCACACTAAGAACACTAGTTACACTAAGGAAGATTTTATTGCTAATAAACATGGTAGTGAAAGAGAACCTTGGGTGCAGAAACCTATGCCTTTTCCCAATAAGAAACACAAGTCAAAGGAGGAAGAACACTATAACAAGTTTTGTGAGTGTGAACCATTTATTTTTGCAAATTCCTTTCACTAATGGTATTAAGTTGCCTCCTTATTGAAAGTATATGAAGGATATTGTCTCTAATAAACGGAAGATTCCTAATGAGGACATTTCTACTTTGCTTGCTAATTATTCCTTCAATGGTAAGGTTCCAAAGAAACTTGGTGATCTAGGTATTCCAACTATTCCTTGCTCTATTAAAAACAATTATGTTAGAACTGCTTTATGTGATTTGGGAGTTGGAGTAAGTGTTATGCCTTTTTCTCTCTACAAGAGACTCCAGCTAGAAAAGTTGATACCAACTGATATATCTTTGCAAATGGCTGATAAGTCTACTACTATTCCTATTGGTATATGTGAGGATGTTCCTATTCAAGTGGCTCATAATTGCTTGGCTTTAATTTATTTGGTTGTGCTTGAGATGCCTGAAGATGATAATATGTCCATTATTCTTGGGAGACCTTTTCTTAATACTGCAGGTGCTGTCATCAATTGTAATCAAGGAAAAGTAACTTTTAACATTAAGAGCATACTATCTATTTCCCCAAGAAGATTGATAAGAGCTATTGCCTGAATTCCATGAAAATATTGAGAGCATCAAAGTTGCAGAAATATATTGTCACATTCCACAAGAAAGTTTTGAAACTATTATGATTGGGACTATTGCTATCAAGTTTGAGGTAACATAATCATTTTGTGGAATGCAAAGTTTTTCTTCATATACTTTTTTTTTGGTAACAAGACTTGATCAACCTTGTTAACAAAGGGATTTTAACGAACAAAATAATGCTTTCACAGTGGTTATACTTGATCACTTTTATTTCTCTCCTTTCCAGTCTTTGCTCTTCGTCTTGTTAGTCTTAGTTTTGCTAGTTGTTTGCTTGTTAGAGTGTCTTAGAACTTCTGTATTTTTGGTTTTGGTCTGATTTTTTCTTCTTCTAAAAATCTTTTTCTGCGAGAAAATCAATTTTCATAACCTGAAAATTTTCCAAAAATAAAGTTTCCCAAAAAATCCTTGAAAATTCATATTAAATTTTTCCTTGAAAAAAGGGGCAGAGGGACACCTGGATTGGCCCAGGGGACCCACCAGGCCAGCACACCCCTGGTGGCGCGGCCAGCCCCAAGGCACGCCTGGCCTCGGTGGGGCCCTCTTGTGGCCCTTCAAAGTGTCTCCTTCCAGCCACTTCTTTGTCTCTCCCAAAAAACACCAGAAACCTTTCTCAAGCTCGATTTCCTGTTGTTATTGCTACCGATTTTCGATCTCCTTGCTCAGCCCATCTTTGCTGCTGATTTTTGGAGGGATTCCTCTCTGGTATGTGCCTCCTCCGCTTGTCCAATTAGATTTTTGATTGGTAGATTGTATCTTGAGTATTTTACCGCTGTAGGTGACAGTTTTTGTGATCTTGCATGCTTGTTCTTTGCTTAGAGATTTCATTTTTATGCATGTTTATCCCTCTAGCAAGTTCCTATAGTTGTTCCCCATCATTTATCAACTTGGAAATCACTTGGTTTGATGTTTTTCTAAAAATTTCAGAAAATAAGATGAGTGCATACCAATTGAATCAACATGAATTGATGGTACTTGAGCCAGTGAAAGTCCATGTGAGGAGGAAGTCTTCCCTTCCATATATCCATGCCCTGAATTTATGAGAGCTACGGGGATCTTTCAGGATTTCCAAACTTTGATTTCTAATGCGGGTTTGGAACACTTTGTTGAAGAGGAACCATATCAATCTGTGAAGATAACCATGGCTATGGTGCAGGACTTTCGGTTTTGTTGGTCTTTGTCTAATCCCATGGTCCACTATAAAATTTACAACATAGCTGTCGACCTGCCTTTTGTTGATTTTTGTGCAGCTATTAGAGTGCCACAATGGGGCTCTTGTGAGAAGATTAGAGAGAGGCCCAAGCCACTCATGGATTTATATGCTGAAATTTGCCAAGGTTACGACTTCTCAAAGGAAAGTGGTAAATTCAGAACATTTAGTTACCATCCATTAGATATTTTGCCTATTTCATTACCAAGTGCGTACTTACTAGAAAGACTGATAGAGAATTATCTTCATTTGATCTAGCTTTTATCTCAACTGCTTTGAATAGGTATATATCTTATAACTTGGGTGCTTTGATAGCTTATCGTCTTACCACTAACCGCAAGAAAGGTGGAATTTGTGGAGGTCTCATTGCCTCTCGTTTGCTAGCTTTTCATGGTTTAGATCCTCATCATTCAGACTATCGGTTCCCCATAGAGAGACTCCATCTCGACTCCATGGTTCAGCATAATTTTGTTTCTTCTTGGGATACTTTGAGAGATTTACCGTATGATATATCCTTTGTCAAGCATGGTTGGAGAGGGGATAGGACTGAGAAGGTAGTATATTTGCCTACACCTGCTTTGTTTGATTTTGATAACAGGCAAGGATGGTCACTCACGGAGGAAGAACTTGACACATACGTGGCAGAGCTCTCCCAGCAAGAAGAGAATGTTGGGGAGGATGCCGAAGATGATTCGGTTCAGCCCTCCAACATGGGGGAGTCTTCATACCAGCAGCCCTCCTATGATTGGAGCGCGTCTTATTCTTCATCGCGAGGGCCTAATTATGATCATTCCTATGATGACCCACCATCTTGGGGTTACTACTCGCGCTATTGAGCCCCACTTAGGCCAAAAGCCTAAGCTTGGGGGGAGTTATACCGACATCACACTCATCTAAATATCATGCTTCCTCGGTACTTTATATATCCATTTTTTTCTTTCTTTTAGGTTTTTGTTTCCGCTTTCCCAAAACACAAAAAGACCAAAAATATTTTTGTTGTTTCTCTTGGTTTGTTTCTTTGCTTTTAGCTTTGGTTTGCCTTAAGAAAAATCCAAAAAGATTTTGCTTTGTTTGTATTTCCTTTGAGTGCTTGCTTTAAAAATCGAAAAAAAATATTTGTTGTTCTTCTTTGGTTTTGTGAAGTTCGTTGCAGGGTTCAGCGGTCCTTAGTAGAGTTTGGTTTCATGATATTATTCAAGCCACACCAGTGAAGGGCAATAATGAATATTAAATACAACTTGAGGTGTGGTAAGAGGCTGGTAATGAACTCTATTTGTCTTCATTTTTGTACATATACTCAGCATTGTGAGCATGCTTAGTCTGTTCTTGTAAGGTGTATGTTATTTATGGATGCTTAGTAGTTCTTGCTCTCTTATGATTAGCTCCAGCTTGCTAATAGTTTGTAGCATGACATATGAATGTTTGCTTGCATTGTTTTATTCATAACGTGGTATGACACTGTGGTATCCTCCTCTGAAAGTTTCATTTGAATCGACTTGGCACATGCTCACGCATGCATATGACTGAACCAAAGTCAGTTAAGCCTTGATGATTTATTTTGCCTCAGAGTTCTTGTATCACTTTTATGCCATAATTAATTCTTTTTTGTTGCAAGCATGATTATGACAGTTATTGCTCTCTCGTTTATCGCTCCCTCTCTATTGCTAGCCTTCACTTGCACTGAGTATGAGCTTTACTCGTGCTTCCAACTCCCCAAAACCAATATTGCCAAAGAGTCCACCATACCTACCTATTAGCATCATTTTCTATTCCGTGCATATTTATTATGCCTTGTTTTCTTCCAAATAAAATGTTTGCTTGTTATGAGAAAGTTGGTTAGTAAAGCTCTCATGAACTTGATGGCACACTTTATTTCTTGCACTTAATAAACCTAAACCACTGTTACTGTCCATGAAAGTTATATGCTTGCAAATTATAGTCTAGGAGTTAGCAGAACCGTGTTGTCATGGGGAACGTTTTCAACATCTGTAACTATTTACCCAGTTGATATCATGCTCTTTTGTTTACGGATGTCGTCGGTGTGAAATAAAAGGGGATCTTGTAAGTCCATGGAGTAATGTATATGTGTTAGATAAACGCCTGGGCCGCTAGCCTAAGCCATGCCTAATCATGGTGGAAACTTGCAGCATAACCATAATGAGCAATCTGTGAAGCATCCTCAATAAAAACCTATGCAAATAGCAAATAAAAAGATCGCTGATATGCTCATTGTCTGCTTGCCTTATCATTTTTATATGGATAGCTCTTGTATAATCTGCAAGGGGTACCCCATTGGCGGTTCTCTATGATAAGCATGTATTTACTATGACAAGAACCTACCGGTAACTAAAGTTGAGTAGCATGAGGAGCGGCCCTCGTACTCAAGGGACATGAGATTTTCAGTTTATGGTCTGTCAAGCATATAACTCATATTGGACCTCACTTTCACCTAAACCATCTAAAGATGCCTATCATAGGGGCAATGAGAGCTCAAAGCTAATGAGTATCATACTTTCAGCATTTGGAGGCTTTTCAAACTTTTCAAAACCTTTTCACTTCCTTCTTGTGTCACCACTTATTCTATGAGCACCTTCTTGAGAGCATAGTTGTCATTCTTAGTGTAATGTGCTTGTCTCAAAACTTGGTTAATTATGTCATAACTTTGATGCTTGTATCACTGTTATCTTTACTTCTAGTCTTCACTTGAACTTCAGAGGTGCCTTGGCATTTATGTTTTGCTCCACCATCAAAGGCAAGCAAGATACCACTCTATCAAACCATATTATGAGCATTGCAATGTTGCTTATGTTTATGTTTCATGCTACTTATTATTATTGAGTTGGAATCTCTTCATGGCTTGCAATGAGTATTGAGTAGACTTAGTTACATGCTCCTTATTATGAATCGTCTAAGTATTTACTCATGTGCTGAGAATATTAGCATCATATGAAGCAAATGTGTTCGTGAAAGTTTTTTTTTATCGCTCTCAGTTTTCAACTGAATTGCTTGAGGACAAGCAATAAGCTATGCTTGGGGGAGTTGATACGTACAAAACGTATCTACTTTCCCAAACACTTTTGCTATTGTTTCTCTTGTGTGATTTGGATACAACTAACACGGACTGATGCTGTTTTCAGCAGAATTACCTTGGTGTCTAGTTTTTGTGCAGAAAATCAACTATCAGGAAAAATCCTGGAAAATATGCCAAAAATCCTATTTCACCAGAAGACTCACGGAGCCAGAAGACGAGGAGGAGGTGGGCCACGAGGGGCCCACACCCCCTGGTCGCGCGGGCCAGCCCAGACCACGCCTGGGAGGGGTGTGCCGCCTCGGGCACCCCCTCGGCCTCCCTCTTCCCTATAAGATTCCTCTTGACCTAAAAACTCAGGGGGGGTCGACGTTTTTCCAGAAAGAGTTCCACTGCGCCGCCACCACCAGAAACCGCGATTCGAAACCAAAAACTTCGTTCTAGCACCCTGTCGGATGGGGAATTTGGAGGGGATCATCGCCATCATCATCACCAATGCCTCTCCATCATCCATCCATGTTCCCCCCATCCATGACTGAGTAATCCCCCGCTGTAGGCTATGGGGATGGTAGGGATTGGATGAGTTCTATCATGTAATCGAATAAGATTATTAGGGCATGGTGCCTAGTATCTCTATTAGTGCTAATTGACTTTGCTGAAACTTGTTTTGCTTAATTCTTGTCACTAGGGCCCGAGTGCCATGATCTCAGATCTGAAGTTATTATTAATTCATGATGATAGTATTGTTTGTGATCTTATCTGCAAGTTGTGTACACATATCATTGTCCGGATCCAAAGGGCCCGAAGTGACAGAAATTGGGACAGCCGGAGGGGATGGCTGTGATATGAGGATCACATGTGTTCATGGAGTGTTAATGCTTTGCTCTAGTGCTCTATTAAAAGGAGCACCTTAATTGCCAATAGATTCGCTTGAGGCCCCGATACAACGGGCTGGCTGGACAAAAGATGTTGTGCAAGTTCTCATTGCGACCACGTATGACTATATATGGAACACATGCCTATGATTGTTTAGTACTTGGATGCTTTATCTTATTTATCTGCAATTGCCCTAGATCTTGAAGTTACATGTTTAGACTTGTCCTTGAAATGCCCGTCCATCCATCCCTATGCCTACCGCACTCATATCCTACTGTTTGCTACTATTGTTACTACTGCCTTTATTTTACTGCTTATGTTACTTTGCTATTGCTACTACAAAACTGTTGCTACTAATAAACTACTGTGAGCAAGAATATTTCCAGGTGCAGCTGAATTGACAGTAAGGATCATAAGTATTCTTTGGCTCCCCTTGTGTCGAATCAATAAATTGGGTAATACTACCCTCGAATACTGTTGTGATCCCCTATACTTGTGGGTCATCACCTTGCCACAGATGGATTTAACCCTTTTGGAATGAGCAAGAAATATAGCATGTGTCCTGTATTTTTCGTGTCATACAACCTTCCACCTTGGGCATGTATGGATCAATCAAACTTCATGATGGCTTTGTTGATCCCGGGTCCATCTTCTCTAGGAAAGGATTTTGGTGTCTTTATGGAGCCCTAATAACCCCCAAGTGCAGGGGATCACCATAGTACCTCTCAATGTGGAAGTAGGGTATCGATCCGCACGAGCAAGAAGGAAAAGCTATTTATTCTTTACAACTAAAGTGTCACAAGTTTTAGTTGATTATGCACTAAACAAGTTAAGGAACAAGATGGTTGATCTAATAGATGAGGTTTTCTATTATGGGAACAATGGACCTGGGTTCACTTAATCCTCTCTTCTCCATCTATGGTGATTATCATGTTATAGATAGTAAAGGTACACAAAATTGGAATGTTTTAATGGTACTTTTATGGTGGCTACATGTCGTAAAACACATAGGTGAAAAAAGTACTCCTTTGTGTTTCTAGGTCACCCTTGCAATAAGGCTAGCATTTGGTTTGCGTCACACCACACATCATACTTCTCACTTTTTACCCCTAGATAGAGGATGTTGGGCTGCATTGCTATCACTCAATACATATGCCGCTATCACTCGGCCACCCATTGCATACATACATCATACTTCTTACCAGAAAACATTCTAAAGACTAGTGCAATGATTCATATGTTGTGATATGTTGTGAGTATTATCACATCTCTCTCATCTACCCCCACTTGGTGGTGTCAATCACCTCATGATATGGATAAACAAGGCATAATGAATAGATCTAAACCAATCCATGCATCATATAATATTCCCAAAGTATAAAAACCATACAAGATCCAACACAACGGTAAATGAATAACAAGTACTATCTCATAACACAATATCCACCACAGGAATTACATAGGTAGATCCATACTCATGCAAGGCACATCATATGGACTTCCACAATGATCATACATGGAGAGATTAGATCAAGTTACCAACATAAACCCAAAGTCCAGGGTGTGGACTACTCCCCTATCATCATGGAGAGTGATGAGGAGGCGTTGGTGAAGGAGGAGAGGTGGCCTAAGGCGATTCCAGTAGCGGTCCCCCCTCCAATATTCCTCCGGTGGCAGCCAGCAGACTCTCTATTCTTGGTGTTTTCCATCTCTGCCTCATCTGTATTGAGGACTCCCGGGGGGATCCTTATATAGGGGTTTTTATGTCAAGAGAACTCCATGGGCGAAAGAATCAAGGAAATCAGATGACCGAGGAGGAAAAGAGGGTAGGTGGCACGCTCACCTGGTCTGGGCGCGCCACCCAGTCTCTTTTGGGCCACCAGGCCCTCCAGGTGAGATTCTTGTGCTCCGGATGCTTCTCGTGCATAAATATTGACATCCCCAAAATCTCAGGTTCACTTGACTTCGTATAGGTCCTGAAACATCAAAAACATTGAAAATAGAGTTTTTTTGTCCTGCGGGGTTATAATAAAAATAAAGAGGATCATTAGGTAAATCCCCAAAAATCAGTGTAAAACATGGATATAACATTATGTATGATGCAAATATGTGGATAAACATGTTAACAAACTACAAAGTTCATGTATGCATTTTATGTGCATCAAGCCCCTCGTTGAAGATTTAATGAAGTACGGGAGGGTGTGCGTACCTATGATTCCCAGAGTCCTGATAAGTTTGATTTGCGGGCTGCGGTAATATGGTGCATCCATGATTTCCTGGTGCTACACAATCTGTCGAGCAGGCTCACGGCTGGTTAGCAAGCATGTGTTCGGTGTGAGAAGAACCCGTGCTCGGAAAGAATAAGGAACAAGTTATGATGGATAGGGAACCACCGTTTTCTTCCTCACAACCATCATTAGCGAAGAATCAGATATTTCCATGGGAAGACTAAAAACTGTGATGCGTCGGCGGAGTTCAGTAAAGAAGAGTTCAAGCAGAAACTTGACAAGGTGAAAGATTTCAAACAGGGAAATGATCAAAGAAAAACAAAGCGGGAGGACGGTCAATGTTGGGATTGGAGGTGTATCCTATGGGACCTCCCGTATTGGGCAGATCTCAAGTTGAGGCATAATCTCGATGTAATGCACATCGGGAAGAATATATGTGATAATCTTCTTGGGACATCTATGAACATGTACGGGAAGTCAAAGGATACACTTAAATCGAGGCTTGATTTGGAAGATATGGGCATAAGAGAAGATTTGCACCTATGGCCTATTGAAGGTGGTTAGTCGTTTGAGATGCCACAAGCATTGTATATAAAGACTAAAGAAGAAAATCTTGCATTTTGTGAATTCATCAGAGCGGTGAGATTTCTATATGCGTATGCCGCTCATCTTGCAAAATGCCTGTCTCCCGATGGATGAAAACTTCAAGTTCTAAAAACTCGTGATTTTCACATCCTCCTCCAAAGGATTTTACCCGCTAGACTACATGGAATATTGGATAAAGAAATATATGAAGTGGTTGTTGAGCTGGTAATTTCTTCAGACAGCTATGCTAAAAAACACTTAAGCTATCTGTTCTTGAAAGACTCGAAAAATAAATTCTGGTTATCCTCTACAAACTTGAAAATATCTTTCCTCCATCCTTCTTCACCATCATGGTCCATTGGTGGTCCATTTACCCAAAGAGGCAAGGCTTAGAAGTACCATACAATACGGTTGGATGTACCCCGTCGATAGAAGGATGCTTACATTTAAGCGTTATGTGCAAAACATGGCCAGGCCTGAGGGGTGAATTGTCGAGGCATATGTTGTTGATGAGTGCCTGATGTTTTGCTCGCGGTACTTTGACGATGTGGGAACAAGATTTAATCAGCCGGGCTAAAATAGAGAGCGGAAATATTCGCAAAGTGGCGATGTCTCAGTTTTCAACCATGGTGTCCACTTCCTTGGAGGCTCACAATACTTGGAGGCTAGTGGTGATGACTATGACAAAATACACTAGCATGTGCTTAGAAGTTGCCCTAAGGTTCTACCGTATATCAAGTATTTCATCTCTTGTGCACTCGATATCATTTTTCTTGGTACATTTTAGCCCTGAGGTTCTACATTTTAGGCCTGATGTACATTTAATTAACTATATATTTGTGTTGGCATTGCAGTTTGTGCAAGGAAGAGCTGATTGGTCAATATAGCCGCATCAATGTTGACAAATGTCTTGCGAAGGGATTTGCTAGATGGTTCGAGAATCATGTGATTACTTTGAATTTGGAGTAGTACTATGATGGAATTAATTGAATTTGGAGTAGTATTATGATGTAATTCACATGTTTCCTATTTTTGCATATTGGAAAATTGCATGAGAAGAATGAGGTCAGTGATGATCTATTTTCTTTGGCATGTGCACCAGATACATGAGAGGCCTTCTCATCACTCACTCTCACTCGCTCATTTATAAAGGCCTCCTCACTCTCACTCATCACTCATTCCTCAGTCGCTCGCTCGCCCATTCACGCAACCGTCTCCACTATCCCATCACCTTCTATAAACCCCCAAGAAAAACCCAACTGCGCTGGTGATGGAGAAGAATGGCGCGTTGCCATTTTCTCCTCCAAGGCCACCGGTGAGGAGTCCCCCGTATCTGTACAGGCCCCTATCGAGGCATCAAATGCAACCTTCGTCCCCATCCAGTCCCTCGTCCCCGCTATAGGGGTTCGTAGCATGGGAAAAAAATTCTACTGCATGCACACAAACAAGCCAAGATCTATCTACTAGATTGTAGCAACGAGACGATTAGATTACTCACCCTCGAAGATTCCAAAGCGGTTAACGAGAGCAGATTCTCGTTGGTGATGTAGTCATACACTTGTCGATCTCAAGATCGCGTAGACGATCCTTCAGGTGCTGCATTCCGGCAGCGCTTCCACAGTCGGTCACATGTTCGGTACTCGATGAAGACCTTCCTCTCCCTTGTTCTAGCAGGCAGCGGAGGTTGTAGTTCTCCCCTCGCTATTTTGGCAGCACGACGGCATGGTGTCGGAAGTAGAGGAAAGATCCTGTAGGGCTTCTCCTAAGCCGGAGCAGGTTATTACGGAGAAATAGGGATCCCCGGCGATCTAGGGTTTAGAGGCCAGAGAGGAGGAGGTGGAGCCGGTGGCACCTAGGGTGGCGGCGGTGGTGCGACGGCACGGTGCGGCGGTGGCAAGAGGGGAGGGGGTGGTGTTGTGTGTCTCTCGGGGCACCCCTCCCCTCTATTTATGAGAGGGAGGGCATCTTGAGAGAGCGGAGTTTCAATCCTTCCCCAACTCCCTCTCCTTGTTGGCTTGTGGTGGAGGGAAAGCAGGATTCTTTCCTTCCTCCACCAGGAAACATTGTCCCAGTTTGACTTTTCAAACTTGCCTTTTGACATTCAATTTGGAGCTCAACTTCTTTCTTGTAAATGCCCAACCAAGTGACCTAGGACATGATTCAATCATTCCACTTATCCATGACACATTCATGTACCCTTCCCATTCCGGTCCGGTGAATCTTCTAGACCCTTCTAGAACCTCTTCGATGAAATCATCGGAATCATTCCCGAACTCCGGAATTGGAATTTTCTTATATGAATCTTATTCTCCGGACCATTCTGGATCTCCTCATGATATCCCGGATCTTATTCGAGACTCCGAACAACATTCGGTCTCCCTACTTACATTACATATCTACTAAACAACATTGAATCCTTAAGTGTGTCTCCCTACGGTTCGTGAATTATGCAGACATGACCGAGACTCTTCTCCGATCAATAACCAATAGAGGAATCTGTAAATTCATATGGCTCCGACATATTTCTACGATTACTTTGTGATCGAATGAACCAATTTCCCTTTGTCTCGTGATAGTTTACTTATCCGAGGTCTGATCGTCGGTATCTTTGCATACCTAGTTCAACCTCGTTACCGATAAGTACTCTTTTCTTGTTCCCATGATATGTGATCCCTTTTGAGCCAATCTCATACTTGCAAGCTAATTGGATGACATTCCACCGAGAGGGCCTAGAGTATATCTATCCGTCATATGGATGGACAAATCCCACTCTTTATCCATGTGCCTCAACACATACTTTCTGAACACTCAATGCCACCTTTATAGCCACCCAGTTACGGTGTGGTGTTTGATGTCATCAAAGCATCCATCCGGTGATGGTGATTAGCATGATCTCATGGTCGAAGGAAGTAGGTTACTATGTATCAGAAAGCTTATAGCAAACAAACTATTGAAATGACTTGATCTTTATGCTACGCTTATCTATAGGAGTATGTCCATCACACCATTCTCCTAATGATTTGATCTTGTTGTTAATAACATCTCAATGTTCATGATCAGGAAACTATGATCATATATTAACCAACAAGCTAGTTTAACAAGAGGCTTTACTAGGGACTCTTTTATGTTTACAAATCACACAAGTATTAATGTTTCCGGTTAATACAATTATAGCATGGTATGTAAACATTTATCATAAGCATGAAGATATGATAATAACCTCTTTATTATTTCCTCTTGGGCATATCTCCAACAGTCTCCCACTTTCACTAGAGACAATAATCTAGTCTCAAATCTTTGTGTATTCAACACCTATGGATTTCTGGTGTTGTATGTACAAGATTGCTAGTGATCAACCGATCTTCAGATCCGACACTTTCAGGTCTGTGTGTAATTGCATGTCTTTGCGTCTCTACGCATCACTCTTTCTCTAATGAGATGGCTTTGTATAAATTTGGTCCTTTGGTGAGACCTTTAGTTCCTTGGGGTTAAAACATGTTTATAATATTATCGTACAATATATCTTCATAGTACTATCCCGCTGTGAACCACACCTAGTTTGATAACAAACTACTTGACACAAATGCCCTCTTTTGCTGCTATAATAGCAGTCATATACTTAGACTTTTGTTGTAGTATCTGTCACAATGTCTTAACTTTGGAACTCATCCAAATTCATTATGGAACTTACTTTCCATCATATTGTGCCACCCTTAGTTTAGATTTAGATAAACTTAATTTGTACTTTGTGACAAAACTAGTATCAATGTAGTACTTTTACAATGAACTAACCATCTATTTGTCACTTCTACAAAATAATATATTCTTAGTTCTTCCAAGAGAGACTAAGAATATCCTTACTATCGTCCAATGATCATCTTATGAATCATTCTGGTATATGCTCATAACATTTAGAGCTTAGGACATATGTGGATTTGTACATATCACAGTATGATTGAAAAAGACTCTTTGTGATTTTATTCATGAAGTATCAATCAAATACTTAAATCTTTGTTTCACTTACCAAGTGTCGATACACTTGAATTTCGATTTAATCCTTTCTGTGTGGCAAGAACCTTTCTTGTCATTTCCTTATTAAACTCATTCAATATCTCATCTATGTACATTTGGCACAACCATATTAGCATCTCAATCTATCTATATAGATATTGATGCCAAATATTCGGGTTTTGCCTAAGTCTTTCATCGAGATGAAATTCTTAACATGTGTTAATAAAAGATACATCATTTCCAATCAACAATATGTCTTCCACATAATGGATTAGAAACATGTCTTAGCGCTCCCAGTTAATTACTTGCAAATGCAAGCATCTTCATCGTCTCTGATGAATTTAAACTCTTTTAACAGTTTCATCATGGTGAAGATTCCAACTCTGTGATGCTCACTTCAACCATTGAAGTTTGCATACGCTTTTAGCATCCTTTGAATTAACAAAACCCTTTGGACCGTGTTATTCAACTACCACATAACAAAATTATATGTAGTGGTTGTTACATTAATCTGTTTAGACTAAATATTGCTATGAAAGATCAAATCTTGTCATAGTCAACCTTTGAACATTGTTTTGAACTCTTTCCCAATATGTCAAATATTTCATAGATGTGAAACATCCATGTGTATTTCTTTATAGATCCAAACATGACTGTAAGGTCTTACACCTTTCCAGAGGGTCTTTCAAGTTCAAAGCTTCATTTATCGTGTATGGAACTATCAAGGATTTTATGGCTTCAAGCCACTTGACAGAGTCAGGGCCCATCATTGCTTCTTTACATGTAGTCCATTCATTATTGTCAAATAATGATTCAACCCTCAAATCTTGGTATTTGATTGTTTACCTGACCTACTTGGTTCAATACGAACTGTGATCTTCGTAGCCATAAACTTTGAGGCACGTGAGCCATGAGCATTGTTGCTGCCTTCGGAATACTTTTCGGCGCTGTGCAACTTTTCACATATAGCTAAGGTTTGTTTAACCTTATCAAAGTTCTATTGTCCTCCCACTTAACTTTTCATGAAAAATTTCTTCTCAAAGAAACTTGACGTTCTAAGCGACAAACATTTTTGTCTTTGGTGTTATGGAGGAATACTCAACGATTATTCGAAATAACATACAAAGACATGTTCATCCGACTTTGGTAGTAAACATCTCACTTATGCATAGCATACCAATGTTTAAGAAAGGACAACTTAGGTTTTATCCCAAACCATAACTTTATATGGTGTCACTTCAACGGATCATGATGGAGCTCTTTTCAGTGAAAATGCGGCAGTCTCCAAAGCTTTTAATATTTAAAATATAATGGCAGTTTTATGAATTACACCTTTGATCTTACCATGTCAAACAAGGTTTCATTGCATATCTCGATTATTCCATACTCCTATGGTGTTTCGGGAAGCACAAATCCATGTAACGATTCCTCAAATCTTAGGTGTTATGCTAAACTTGTAACTCAAATATCTTCCTTTATGATCCTATGATAAATTCTTTATTTTCTTGTTACATTGATTTTGCACTTCATCTTGAAAGTCTTTGAACTTTTCAAATGTTTCAAACTTCATCCTTTTTAAGTAAATATTCATATATTCACTCAAATTTTCGAAGAAGGCATATGAATTTGAAATCCATCGCTCTTGACTACATATAATGGACTTCATACAACAATATGTACAAGTTCCAATAAGCTAGTCATCCATTCCCTTTGGCCTATGAATGGAGTTTTAATTATCTCTAGGAAAGTTTCACAAACGTCATTTGATCAAAAATCAAAAGACTCCAAAATTCCATCTACATGGAGATTCTTCATGTTTTCTTTCCAATATAATTTAAACGGCGATGTCGCTTCCTAAGTGATTTTTCTTATCAATTTTTCTTTCGACATTTTTAGCACTAGTTTTATGGATGTGATTTCTCCAACAAGATTTGTAAATCATCCATCTTTTATGGATTACGACAATTATTTAAAAAAACCTTTTATTCTCATAATACCTGAGTGAAATAAAAATTATTGAAACAAATCTTGAAGTTAAGTTTTGATTTCAACGAGCAACACAACATCCCTTTATTTGTTCTCGATGAACATCATCACATATTCTTTTGCTAGTTCCTTAGGCTATTTTAGTTCATGAATTGTGTTGTTTCGTATGACGATTCACACCAACAAATTTAGTATCCAATACTTAAGAACCACATTTTTTAATAAGCAAAGAATACAGCCATAACATGTATATCTTCTATATACCTAAGCTGAACAATTCTAGTATTTTCTCTTCCACCAAATATTTCTTAGATTTCTCTTCCAGTATTTCTTTATCCTTTCAAAATAATCAATCAACATCAACAGTGGCACCATACTTATGACACATAGTCCAAAACATGTATAGGTAAATACCAATGTATTTGGACTTGCACTTTGAAGTAGATCGCCGACATCAAATGTTTGGTGTTCTTTCAAATTCCATTATGTAGTAATATTTTAGTGTAGTAAACATTTTACCTACATCAAATATTCATCCTTATCATGGAACTATTCATGATCAAGCTACTTTAGCTTATAACGGTGAATTGCGAGTATAATGTTGCTCTCCAAAACCTTTTCGAGGATTAGGACGATCAGCATCTCCAACCTTTTGCAAATCATCAAATATGAGAACATGAATTTTGCCATATTATACTCTATCATGTTGCAACCAAAACTTTGTTTAAGATATCACAATATCTTTCACACATGATGGTTTATGAAACAATTCTTTCAGCTCCTCGATAACCTTGATATTAAAACAATCTTTTGAATATCAAGAATCATGGAGACAAACATGATATTTATATACTAACACTGGAATTGTTACTCTTGATTTAATACTAATTATTAAACTTCAAGAAGTAACCAGAACTTACTGAAAGTTTGCAATAGGACTTTTAAACTTTATATTAACACATCAAAAACAATACGATGTGTGTCCGTAAAGTAACTATCCAGAATTCTATAGTTCTATTATCTCAATTATAACTAAGCGCAAGGTGGTAAACGGATGTCAATGACTACAACAACTATGCAAATTCACTTTGATTTAATTTATGATAAATAATGTTCAACTTTTAATCATATTACTGTTGAACTCCCACTCAAAACAATATCCCTCACATTGTTTTAGTGATTACATGAACCAAATCCACTACACCAAGTCCGATCATCACGTGACATTATGTAGTTTCAAAGGAGAACAATAATCATGTTCATCATATCATCTATATGACTCATGCTTTACCTTTCGGTATTCCGTGTTCCGAGACCATGTCTGTACATGCTAGGATTGTCAAAATGTAACCTTCGTTTCTGCATGAGCAAATCTGGCTTGCTCCCATTGTATACACTCGCAGAATCTTGTTGGAGATATGCCCAAGAGGCAATAATAAAGTGGTTATTATCATGTCTTCACACTTATGATAAATGTTTACATACCATGCTATAATTGTATTAACCGGAAACATTAATACTTGTGTGATTTGTAAACTAAAATAAGAGTCCCTAGTAAAGCCTCTTGTTAAACTAGCTTGTTGGTTAATATATGATCATGGTTTCCTGATCATGAACATAGAGATGTTATTAACAACAGGATCATATCATTAGGAGAATGATGTGATGGACATACTCCTATAGATAAGCGTAGCATAAAGATCAAGTCATTTCAATAGTTCAATTGCTATATGCTTTCTGATACATAGTAACCTAATTCCTTCGACCATGAGATCATGCATATCACCTTTACTGGATGGATGCTTTGATGTCATCAAACACCACACCGTAACAGGGTGGCTATAAAAGTGGCATTGAGTGTTCGGAAAGTATTGGTTGAAACACATGGATCAAGAGTGGGATTTGTCCATCCACATGACGGATAGATATTCTCTGGGCCCTCTCGGTGAAATGTCATCCAATTAGCTTGCAAGCATGTGACTTGGTCACAAGGGATCACATATCACGGGAACGAGAAAAGAGTACTTATCAGTAACGAGGTTGAACTAGGTATGCAGAGATACCGACGATCATAACCTTGGATAAGTAACATATCGTGAGACAAAGGGAAATTGGTATCGTATGTAAGTGGTTCATTCGATCGCAAAGTAATCGTAGAAATATGTGGGAGCCATATGAATTTCCAGATTCCTCTATTGGTTATTGTTCGGAGAAGTGTCTCGATCATGTCCGCATAATTCACGAACCGTAGGGAGACACACTTAAGGATTCGACGTTGTTTGAGTAGTTATGGTATTATGAGAAAGAGACCGAATGTTGTTCGGAGTCTCGGATGGGATCCGGGATATCACGAGGTGATCCGGAATGGTCCGGAGAATAAGATTCATATAAGGAAAGTCCCGTTTCGGAGTCCGGGAATGATTCCGGTGTTTTCATCGGGGATATTCTAGAAGGTTCCGGATTGTCCGGCACTCCGGGGGGGAAGGGGTACATGAATGTGTCATTACATATTGGAATGATTGCATCATGTACTAAGTGTTCTTGCTGTCCCAAATATAGGATTAAATTGAATCCTAAAACAGAAAAGTCAAATGTCCAGTTTGAAAGTCAAACGGCTAAAACAAGAAACTGTGGGAAACAAGCAAGAGGAGTTGGAATCAACTTGGAGGAGGAGTTGGACTCCTCCAGGCCGGCGCCCAGCCCAAGGCCGAGTTGGGGAGGGACTCCCTCCCTCCCCTGGCGCGCCAGCCCCCTCCCATCTATATAAGGAGGGGCAGGGCTCCCCTCCTAGACACACAAGTTTCCTATCCTCTAAACTAAACCCTAGATCTAGACCCCGGTTTAGAGCTATTCGGTTTAGAGCCTTCTAATTGGTTTAGAGCCCTCTAATTGGTGTGTCTAATTACTAGACCACTAATAGCCTCTCTCATAAGCTCCACCATACTCGCACCGGCTTAAGGCGAAGCCCTGCGGGATTTCCCCTCTACCTCCGGTACCACGCCGTTGTGCTGCCGGAATCGCGAGGAGAGTGCTACAACCTCCGCTGCCTGCTGGAACAAGGGAGAGGAAGGTCTTCATCGAGTACCGAACGTGTGACCGACTGCGGGAGCGCTGCGGGAACGCGGCGCCGGAAGGATCGTCTACGCGATCTTGAGATCGGAAAGAGTACGACTACATCACCCACGAGAATCTGCTCTCGTTAAACACTTTGGAATCTTCGAGGGTGAGTTATTCCATCGACTCGTTGCTACAATCTAGTAGATAGATCTTGGCTTGTTTGTTTGTATGCGATAGAAAATTTTTGTTTTCCATGCTACGAACCCCTACAGTGGTATCAGAGCCGTGTCTATATGTAGATCTGTTGCACGAGTAGAACACAATGGTCATTGTGGGCGTTGATGCTTTTATTGTAGATTGCTTTTTGTGTACTTTGCATCTTGCGGTATGTTGGGATGAAGCGGCCCGGGCTAACCTTACATGACATCGTTCATGAGACTTGCTCCACGTTTGACATGCAACTTGTATTGCATAAGTGGCTTTGCGGGTGCCTGTTTCTCCTAGCATAGTTAAGATCCAATTTACAAACGGGTAATCAACAATGCTAGTATCAATGTTGTGGTTCTTGTTCGTAAGTTAGAACGACACTTATGGAAAGCCCCAAACCACGTAAAATATGCAAAGAAAGTAGAAGCGTCTAACTTTGTTTTGCAGGAGTGTGCAGTGATGTGATATGGCCATGATTGTGATTATATATGATGTATGCAATGTTCCTTATTGTAAGTCAGCAACCGGCAGGAGCCATATGGTTGTCTTTAAATTTCTGTTAAGACCCGCGTGTCTATTCAAAGTAGTTGTAATAGTTGAAGCTGGTGGACGACAACCATGGAGAAGCGTCATTGACCTTGATGCAATGTCGGTGATGATGGAGATCATGTTCGTGCTAGAAGATGAAGATCGGAAGCACAAAGAAGAAAGGCCATATCATATCACATATTATGAATTGCATGTGATGTTAATCCTTTATGCATCTTGTATTGCTTAGTAGACGACGGTAGCATTATAAGATGATCCCTCAAGCACACAATTTCAAGTTCTTAAGTGTTCACCCTTAGTATGCACCGTTGCCAAAGCTTGCTGCTTCAAAGCACCACGTGATGATCGGGTGTCTTTGATTCCGCGGGTGAATACAACGTAAGCAAGCCAGATTTGCTTATGCGGTAACTAAGGTTTGATCTTGACGAGCCTAGCATGTACAGACATGGCCTCAGGAACACGGATCACCGAAAGGTAAAGCATGAATCATATAGTAGATATGATGAACATGTCGATTGTTCGCCATTGAAACTATATCAACTCTCGTGATGATCGGTTTTGATGTGGTGGATTTGGTTCGTGTGATCACTAAAACAATGTGAGGGATATTGTTTTGAGTGGGAGTTCACCTAGATTAATTTAATTATTAATTAGAACTCAATTTATCATAAACTAAATCAAAGTGAATTTGCATAGTTGTTGTAGTCATTGGCATCCGTTTACCACCTTGCGCTTAGTTATAATTGAGATGATAGAACTATAAAATTCTGGTTAGTTACTTTACGAACTGGTATCGTATTGTTTTGAAGTGTTAATCTAAAAGTTTAAAAGTCCTATTGCAAACTTTCAGTAAGTTCCGGTTACTCCATGAAGTTTAATAATTAGTATTAAATCAAGAGTAACAATTCCAAGTGTTAGTATATAAGTATCATGTTTGTATCCATGATTCTTGATATTCAAAGGATTCCCTTAATATCAAGGATATCTAGGATCTGAAAGAGTTGTTTCAGAAACCATGATGTGTGGAAGATATTGTGATATTTGAAACAAAGTTTTGGTTGCAACATGATAGAGTATAATATGGCAAAAGTCATGTTCTCATATTTGATGAGAATTTGCAAAAAGGTTGGAGACACTTGTTGTCCTAATCCTCCAAAAGGTTTTGGATAGCAACATTATACTCATAATTCATCGTTATAAGCTAAAAGTAGCTTGATCATGGACGATTCCATGATAAGGGTGAATATTTGATGTAGGTGAAATGTTTACTACACCAAGAGATTACTAAAGAAAGGAATTTGAAAGAACACCAAATATTTGATGATGGTGATCTACTTCAAAGTGCAAGTCCAAATACATTGGTATTTAATTATACACGCTTTGGACTATATGTCATATGTATGACTCCACTATTGATGTTAATAGATTCTTTCAAACAGAAAAGGAAATACTGAAAGAAAATCTCATAAATATATGGCAGAAAAGAAAAGACTAGAATCGTTCAGTTTAAGTATATAGATGATATACATGTTATGGCTATATTCTTTGCTTGTTAAACAATGTGGTTCTTAAGTATTTGATACTGAATTTGTTGGTGTGAATCGTCATACGAAACAACACAATTCATGAACTACAATGGCCTAAGTAACTAGCAAAAGAATATGTGATGATGTTCATCAAGAACAAAATAAAGGGTTATTGTGTTGCTTGTTAAACATCAAAGCTTGCCTTCAAAGATTTGTTTTATCAGGTATTATGAGAACAAAAGGATTGTTCAAATAATTGCCGTAATCCATAAAAGATGGATGATTCGCAAATCTCGTTGGAGACATCACATCCATAAAACTAGTGCTAAAAATGTCGAAAGACAAATTGATTGAAAGATCACTTAGGAAGTGACATCGCCGTTTAAATTATATTTGAAAGAAAACATGAAGAAACTCCATGTTGATGGAATTTTGGAGTCTTCTGATTTTTGATCATATGACGCTTGTGAAACTTTCCTAGAGATAATTAAAACTTCGTTCATAGGCCAAAAGGGAACGAATGACTAGCTTATTGGAACTTGTACATATTGTTGTACGAAGTCCGTTATGTGTAGTCAAGAGCGATGGATTTCAACTTCATATGCTTTCTCCGAAAATTTGAGTGAATATATGAATATTTACTTAATAAGGATGAAGTATGAAACATTTGAAAAGTTCAAAGACTTTCAAGATGAAGTGCAAAATCATTGTAACAAGAATATAAACAGTTTATGATAAAGATCATAAAGGAAGATATTTGAGTTACAAGTTTAGCATAATACCTAAGATTTAAGGAATCGTTCCGTGGATTTGCATTTCCCGAAACACCATAAGAGTATGGAGCGTTCGAGATATGTAATTAAACCTTGTTTGACATGGTAAGATCGAAAGGTGTAATTCATAAAACTGCCATTGTATTTTAAAGATTAAAAGCTTTAGAGATTACCGTTTTTCCACTGAAAAGAGCTCCATCATAATCCGTTGAAATGACACCATATAAGGTTATGGTTTGGGATAAAACCCAAGTAGTCCTTTCTTAAACATTGGTATGATATGCATAAGAAAGATGTTTGCAACCAAAGTCGGATAAACCTGTCTTTGTATTACTGTTAAGTATTCCTCCATAAAACACCGGAGACAAAAGTGTTTGTTGCTTAGAACGTCAAGTTTCTTTGAGAAGAAATTTTTCGTGAAAAGTTAAGTGGGAGGACATTAGAACTTTGATAAGGTTAAAAGAACCTTAGCTGTATGTGCAGAGTTGCGCAGCACCGAAAAATGTTCCGGAGGCGGCAACAATGCTCATGGCTCACGTGCCTCAAAGGTTGTGGTCACGGAGATCTAAGTTCCTATTGAAACAAGTAGATCGGGTAAACAATCAAATACCAAGATTTGAGGGTTGAATCATTATTTGAGAATAATGAACCGACTACATGCAAAGAAGCGATGATGGGCCCTGACTCCGTCAAATGGCTTGAAGCCATAAAATCCGTGATAGTTCCATACACGAGAAATCAAGTTTTGAACTTGAAGGACCCTCGAGAAAGGTGTAATACCTTACAGTTGTGTCTGGATCTATATAGAAATAGACATGGATGTTTTACATCTATGAAATAGTCGACATGTTGGGAAAGAGTTCACAACAATGTTCAAAGGTTGACTATGACAAGATTTGATCTTTCATAGTGATATTTAGTCTAGACGGATTAATGTAGCAACCACTACATATAATTTGTTATATGGAAGTTGAATAAACAAAACAAGTTCTTCTAATAGAATCGTTACCTAGGACATGTGCATAACACGGTCCATAGGGTTTTGTTAATTCAAAGGATGCTAAAAGCATATGCAAACTTCAATGGTTAGAATGAGCATAGCGGAGTTGGAATCTTCACTATGATGAAACTGTTAAAAGGGTTTAATTTCATCAGAGACAATGAAGATGCTTGCATTTGCAAGAAATTAAGTGGGAGCGCTAAGACATGTTTCTAATACATTATGTGGAAGACATATTGTTGATTGGAAATAATGTATCTTTTATTAACACATATTAAGAATTTCATCCCGATGAAAGACTTAGGCAAAACCCAAATATTTGGCATCAATAGACGCTAATATGGTTGTGCCAGAAGTACATAGACAAGATATTGAATGAGTTCAATATAGAAACTACAAGAGAAGGTTCTTGTCGCACAGAAAGGATTGAATGAGTTCAATGTTGATGATATATTCAAGTGTATTGACATTTGGTAAAGTGAAACAAATAATCAAGTATAGATTGATACTTGATGTATGAAATCACAAAGAGTATTTATATCAATCATACTGTGATATGTACAAATCCAGATATGTCCTATGTTCTAAATGTTGAGAGCATATACCAGAATGATTCGTAAGATGATCATTGGACAATAGTAAGGATATTTTTATGATCTTCTGAAAGAACTAAGAGTATAATATTTGTAGAAGTGACAAATAGATGGTTAGTTCATTGTAAAAGTACTACATTGATACTAGCTTTGTCACAAAGTACAAATTAAGTTTATCTCAATCTAAACTAAGGGTGGCACAATATAATGGAAAGTGAGTTCCATAATGGATTTGGATGATTTCCAAAGTTAAGACATTGTGACAGATACTACAACAAAAGGCTAAGTATATGACTGCTATTATAGCAGCAAAAGAGGGCATTTGTGTCAAGAAGTTTGTTATCAAACTAGGTGTAGTTCACAGTGGGATAATACTATGAAGATATATTGTGCGACAATATTATCAACATGTTTTAACCCCAAAGAGCTAAAGGTCACACCGAAATACCAAATTTATACAAAGCCATCTCATTAGAGAATGAGTGATGCGTAGAGACGCAAAGACATGCAATTACACACGGACCTGGAAGTGTCAGATCCGGAGATCAGTTGACCACTAGCAATCGTGTACATACAACACCGGAAAGCCATAGGTGTTATATACACAAAGGTTCGAAACTAGATTATTGACTCTAGTGCAAGTGGGAGACTGTTGGAGATATGCCCAAGAGGCAATAATAAAGTGGTTATTATCATGTCTTCACACTTATGATAAATGTTTACATACCATGCTATAATTGTATTAACCGGAAACATTAATACTTGTGTGATTTGTAAACTAAAATAAGAGTCCCTAGTAAAGCCTCTTGTTAAACTAGCTTGTTGGTTAATATATGATCATGGTTTCCTGATCATGAACATAGAGATGTTATTAACAACAGGATCATATCATTAGGAGAATGATGTGATGGACATACTCCTATAGATAAGCGTAGCATAAAGATCAAGTCATTTCAATAGTTCAATTGCTATATGCTTTCTGATACATAGTAACCTAATTCCTTCGACCATGAGATCATGCATATCACCTTTACTGGATGGATGCTTTGATGTCATCAAACACCACACCGTAACAGGGTGGCTATAAAAGTGGCATTGAGTGTTCGGAAAGTATTGGTTGAAACACATGGATCAAGAGTGGGATTTGTCCATCCACATGACGGATAGATATTCTCTGGGCCCTCTCGGTGAAATGTCATCCAATTAGCTTGCAAGCATGTGACTTGGTCACAAGGGATCACATATCACGGGAACGAGAAAAGAGTACTTATCAGTAACGAGGTTGAACTAGGTATGCATAGATACCGACGATCATAACCTTGGATAAGTAACATATCGTGAGACAAAGGGAAATTGGTATCGTATGTAAGTGGTTCATTCGATCGCAAAGTAATCGTAGAAATATGTGGGAGCCATATGAATTTCCAGATTCCTCTATTGGTTATTGTTCGGAGAAGTGTCTCGATCATGTCCGCATAATTCACGAACCGTAGGGAGACACACTTAAGGATTCGACGTTGTTTGAGTAGTTATGGTATTATGAGAAAGAGACCGAATGTTGTTCGGAGTCTCGGATGGGATCCGGGATATCACGAGGTGATCCGGAATGGTCCGGAGAATAAGATTCATATAAGGAAAGTCCCGTTTCGGAGTCCGGGAATGATTCCGGTGTTTTCATCGGGGATATTCTAGAAGGTTCCGGATTGTCCGGCACTCCGGGGGGGAAGGGGTACATGAATGTGTCATTACATATTGGAATGATTGCATCATGTACTAAGTGTTCTTGCTGTCCCAAATATAGGATTAAATTGAATCCTAAAACAGAAAAGTCAAATGTCCAGTTTGAAAGTCAAACGGCTAAAACAAGAAACTGTGGGAAACAAGCAAGAGGAGTTGGAATCAACTTGGAGGAGGAGTTGGACTCCTCCAGGCCGGCGCCCAGCCCAAGGCCGAGTTGGGGAGGGACTCCCTCCCTCCCCTGGCGCGCCAGCCCCCTCCCATCTATATAAGGAGGGGCAGGGCTCCCCTCCTAGACACACAAGTTTCCTATCCTCTAAACTAAACCCTAGATCTAGACCCCGGTTTAGAGCTATTCGGTTTAGAGCCTTCTAATTGGTTTAGAGCCCTCTAATTGGTGTGTCTAATTACTAGACCACTAATAGCCTCTCTCATAAGCTCCACCATACTCGCACCGGCTTAAGGCGAAGACCTGCGGGATTTCCCCTCTACCTCCGGTACCACGCCGTTGTGCTGCCGGAATCGCGAGGAGAGTGCTACAACCTCCGCTGCCTGCTGGAACAAGGGAGAGGAAGGTCTTCGTCGAGTACCGAACGTGTGACCGACTGCGGGAGCGCTGCGGGAACGCGGCGCCGGAAGGATCGTCTACGCGATCTTGAGATCGGAAAGAGTACGACTACATCACCCACGAGAATCTGCTCTCGTTAAACACTTTGGAATCTTCGAGGGTGAGTTATTCCATCGACTCGTTGCTACAATCTAGTAGATAGATCTTGGCTTGTTTGTTTGTATGCGATAGAAAATTTTTGTTTTCCATGCTACGAACCCCTACAAATCTAACACACCCGATCATCACGTGGTGCTTCGAAACAACGAGCTTTGGCAATGGTGCCTACTAAGGATGAACACTTTATAACTTGATATTCTGTGAGAGGGATCATCTTATAATGCTACCGTCGCGATCTAAGCAATACAAGATGCATAAAAGGATTAACATCACATGCAATTCATAATATGGGATAGGATATGGCCTTTCTTATTGTGCTTCCGATCTCCATCTTCAAGCACGAACATGGTCTCCATCATCACCGGCGTGGTGTCAAGGTCAATGGCACCGCTCCATGGTTGTCGTCCACCGGTATCAACTATTACAGCCTCTTTGAATAATAGACATGCAGGTCTTAACAAAATTAAAAAGACAACCATAAGGCTCCTGCGGGTTGCTGACTTAAATAAGGATCATTGCATACATCATATATAATCACAATCATGGCCATATCACATCACAACACACCCCTCCAAAACAATGTTTGACGCCTCTAATTTTCTTTGCATGTTTTATGTGGTTTGGGGCTTTCAATAAGTGTCGTTCTAACTTACGAACAAGAACCACAACGTTGATACTAGTATTGTCAATCACCGGTTGTAAATTGAATCTTCACTATGTTGGGAGAAACAGGCACCCGCAAAGCAACTTATGCAATACAAGTTGCATGTCAAGTATGGAGCAAGTCTCATGAACGATGTCATGTAAGGTTATCCCGGGACACTTCATCCCACCATCCCGCAAGATGGAAAGTACACAAGAAGCAATCGACCACAAAAGCATCAACGCCCACAATGACCATTGTGTTCTACTCGTGCAATAGATCTACATATAGACACGGCTCTGATACCACTGTAGGGGTTCGTATCATGGAAAACAAAAAATTCTACCGCATGCACACAAAAAAGCCAAGATCTATCTACTAGATTGTAGCAACGAGTCGATTAGATTACTCACCCTCGAAGATTCCAAAGCGGTTAACAAGAGAAGATTCTCTTGGGTGATGTAGTCGTAGACTTGTCGATCTCAAGATCATGTAAATGATCCTTCTGGCGCTGCACTCCAGCAGTGCTTCCACAGTCGGTCACATGTTCGGTACTCGATGAAGGCCTTCCTCTCCCTTGTTCTAGTAGGCAGCAGAGGTTGTAGTTCTCCCCTCGCGATTCCGGCAGCATGACGGCGTGGTGTCGGAAGTAGAGGGAAGATCCTGCAGGGCTTCGCCTAAGCTGGAGCAGGTTATGATGGAGAAATAGGGTTCCCTAGCAATCTAGGGTTTAGAGGCAAGAGAGGAGGAGGTGAAGCCGATGGCAGCTAGGGCGGCGGCGGCAATCCAGCAGCAGCGCACAACGGCGGTGGTGCGGCGGCGGGATGGGAGGGGCTGGTGTTTTGTGTCTCTTGGGGCACCCCCTCCCCTCTATTTATGAGAGAGAGGGGAGTTTGAATCCTTCCCCAACTCCCTCTCCTTATTGGTTGTGGTGGAGGGAAAGAAGGATTCTTTCCTTCCTCCACCAGGATAGATTGTCCCAGTTTGACTTTTCAAACTTGCCTTTTGACTTTCAATTTTGAGCTCAATTTCTTTCTTGTAAATGCCCAACCAAGTGACCTAGGACATTATTCAATCATTCCACTTATCCATGACACATTCATGTACCCTTCCCATTCCGGTCCGGTGAATCTTCTAGACCCTTCTAGAACTTCTCTGATGAAATCATCGGAATCATTCCTGAACTCCGGAATTGGACTTTCCTTATATGAATCTTATTCTCCGGACCATTCCGGATCTCCTTGTGATATCCCGAATCCCATCCGAGACTCCAAACAACATTCGGTCTCCCTACTTACATTCCATATCTACTAAACAACATCGAATCCTTAAGTGTGTCTCCCTACGGTTCATGAATTATGCAGACATGACTGAGACTCTTCTCCAATCAATAACCAATAGAGGAATCTGGAAATTCATATGGCTCCCACATATTTCTACGATTACTTTGCGATCAAATGAACCACTTACAAACGATACCAATTTCCCTTTGTCTCGCGATAGTTTACTTATCTGAGGTCTGATCATCGGTATCTCTACATACATAGTTCAACCTCGTTACCGATAAGTACTCTTTTCTCGTTCCCATGATATGTGATCCCTTGTGAGCCAGTCACATGCTTGCAAGATAATTGGATGACATTCCACCGAGAGGGCCCAGAGTATATCTATCCCTAATATGGATGGACAAATCCCACTCTTGATCCATGTTCCTCAACACATACTTTCCGAACACTCAATGCCACCTTTATAGCCACCCAGTTACGGTGTGGTGTTTGATGTCATCAAAGCATCCATCCGGTGATGGTGATTAGCATGATCTCATGGTCAAAGGAATTAGGTTACTATGTATCAGAAAGCTTATAGCAAACGAACTATTGAAATGACTTGATCTTTATGCTACGCTTATCTATAGGAGTATGTCCATCACACCATTCTCCTAATGATATGATCTTGTTGTTAATAACATCTCAATGTTCATGATCAGGAAACCATGATCATATATTAGCCAACAAGCTAGTTTAACAGGAGGATTTACTAGGAACTCTTTTATATTTACAAATCACACAAGTATTAATGTTTCTGGTTAATACAATTATAGCATGGTATGTAAACATTTATCATAAGCATGAAGATATGATAATAACCTCTTTATTATTGCCTCTTGGGCATATCTCCAAAACCCTCTTCCACCTTCACCGGTGAGGAGGCCCCTCACCGGTCTCTAGTAGATTCTGCTTGGCTAGGATCCCTACGAGGAGGTCTACATCAGGCCAGAGAACCCCTACAACACCAGCATCATCGACCCATGGTTAGAGGTAACTAGGGTTTTATGCCCTTTCCTTGTTCTTCCCCCATTCCCATCATTGGATGCTAGATCGTGTGTTATTAGGGTTCAGCTATTCGTATTTTCAATCGTTGGATGCTAGGTCTTTTTACAGAAGCTAATCCTCTCGTGTTATATCTTGTATTTCGATGAATCCCCTATAACACTCTTGGATCATCCATATGCAAGTTTTTCAGCAATTCCCGCCAAACCTGCATAGAAATGATTCAAAGGTGCCTACCAGGAACTTTCATGCGGGTGGAAAACTAAGTAATACCATTACACATTAGTCCATGATGGAACCCACATAATAGATATATGTACAACAATGACCCCACGAGTCAAGAATACAGATATACAACACAAAGATCCAAATCGTCTTCAAAACGCTACAACGTACGAGTACAGATAAGAATAAAATTGGGCTAAGAGCACTGAAAATAACCAATGGCATCCATAACCCTGCCCAGGCCAAGCCAGAAGGGTAACCCTACTAACGACATCGATCTCAAACCTGCTTAAACAAAAGGGGTGCCAGCAAAGGGCAAAGGAAAAAGAGAGCGGTCACTACTAAGGCCAGCACATGTCGAGACTTAGAATTCGGCGGCTCTCGCCTACATAGGTATGGTGGGCTGAAGCGACAGTGCATCGTGCACTAAACAACCTATAGAGACTTGATATAACCGATGGCTATCAGAGGGTGTTAAGAGATACCTATTCGGAACCATCCTGATACTAACACCAAACATACCCATCCTGGTATTCCCCTTCGAGACCAAACGAAGAAGTCATACCGAGGAAACTAGTTTTAGCGATTACTAGTCAGGTATGGTGAACATTAGTCATCCTGATATCGTAATATGTGGGAATTTTTAGTTAACCATTTCGTTGTAGTTGCAATACTTACTAGTCAGATACATATAGCATGTGGCATCCCAATTCCAGCAGTTGTTCGAACTTTTATTTAGCCATTCTATTGAAGTGAAGCTGATTACTAGTCATTCCAAAGTCAAATTTATAGCACTACTTTAGTTATAGTTGTCTATGATCGAGGTACTGTCCTCCAAGTCGTCCATAACCGCGGACACGGCTCTCAGAAATATTTACACTGCAGGGGGACAAATAGCAACACACGCATGATCAACCTCAGAAAAACCAAATAAAAACCCAAAGAGTCATCATGACAAAGCATTTTCAAGATTCATAAATGATTTCAAGGGGGCACCCCACTAAGCTACCCGCGACGAAGTTGGCCGGCTTCGAGACAGACCCAGAGGTTTGTGACGACGGCTATAAACGACTAGGAACCCAAAGTATTACTAGTCTTTTTGATACAGTAAAAGCATGGCACGGTTCCAAAATAGTACAATAGTAAACGATCCTCGAGCAACAGTAGTAAATAAAGTAGGAAAACATGGCATATGTACAGTATAGTAATAACGCCCCAAACTACTTGTGGTCCCAAGAAATTAAATATGACTCAAGCTAGGACTAAAGGGATTCATGGTCCCACATGCAGATAGAGTGATAGTCGAGGAACATGTATCAAGTACTCAGGGCCCTATGGGAGACTAGTGAGCGGTTAAAAACCAAATGACTTCTATTGCCCATCGGTTCCTTTGCATTAGTTATAACTATTACTAGCATTTTAATATCAAGTTGTAATTAAAGTCATGATCATATCCACCATAAAGCATATGGCAACCTTCCAACAACTGTATACCAAACAAGCGACTACAAAGCAAGGCCGACTATCAAGTTGTACTCGACGACACGAAGCAGCTCCTAAGAAAGCGACTACGACACGCAAGGCCGACTATCTACCAAACAACAGGTAATAGGAGCTGTCAAAGGCAATATAGAGGCTTCAAGGGATATCACGGGTAGAAAAACTAAAGCATCACAACTCAGATAGCAATGGATCAACAGGAGGAAATAAATACTATAAAGGTAAAATAGGTACAAAGGGGAGAATGCTCTCCTGGGAAACACAGTCGAAGATACAGCGGAGATCGGGTTGACACTCGCATCAACTCATCGGCCTAGGCCGTGAAGAAGCAAATCACTAGAGGAAACACTAGATGCACTATTTAATACTACGTCAGAAGATCGGGCATGATGCATGTATGATACATGACATGGCAAAGGTGCGATGCGATAAGGCAATATTAAGCGGAACTGGAGTCCCGACAATTAATTATATGGTTCAAGTTATTTATATACCCCAAATTTTAAATGTTGTCTTAACAAGGCAAAATATGGTATCGGTTCGCTACACATCAAATGGAGGCAATATAAGACTAGAAAATCCTACATATGGTCTCCATAATTAATTATGAGGTGAATCAGCATAATGCCCCAAACCACATGATATGTCTGCACACATGAACAATTAAATGCAACATGTCGATATGTGGCAATTTATAAAATAGGGCTATAGGATCAGGGTCAAACATCGAGGCGAAGGTCTTGGATTCTAAAGGGTTCGACGGGTTTGGTTCTTCAAACTCCGGGATTGGGCTTCAGATCATTGGGGGTTCGGGCTTCGGGGAAGGAGTTCATGTGGATCCATGAAGAAGAGCATGGCATTCAAAAACCTTGTTTGTGGTTCTTCGAGGGTCGTCAGGTGCTGCAAGGATCTATGGGTTCTCGTCTCGATTTGGTCTGACTCTCAAACAACATCGGCAAGTGGCGGAGGATGAACCGAAACACCCAAGGGCAACACCACTTATCCAACAACCTGTAACACCCCAAAAATATTAAACAAGATTATCAAGTTCAAATCACCCAAGTTTAGGGTTAACAAAAACTTTTGTTATTAAAATTAATATGAATGCATGTGTGAGAGAAAACGTGATTAATGCATGAATGATTGCAATTGCCATGTTTGATTGCTATGAATGATAAGGATTGGTTTAAAGATGAAAACAATATCCTCTAGATCATTTCCAAGCAGAATCAATTGAAGAGAAAACCAAAAATAACAGAAATATAAGCAAATGGTCATTTTGGCCAAACTTGTTCACTAGACTACTTTGGGTGTTCCTAGTCAAAGGTTTCTAACAGAAACAAATCCAATTCTTTTCAGCCCTTGCTAGACCAAGTAAAAGTGAACCCAAGCCCACTTTGCAAACCAACATAAACAAATTATAAATCTATTTTAAGGACAATTCAAAATTGAATCCTTAATAGGTACTAAGATGGCCATTTCTCAAAAACCAACCAAACCACTTCACCTTGCCAAACCCAAGCAACCACAGACTACCAACCATGTGAACAGAGCACTCACTAAAATTCATCCAAAAATTCAAATCTAAATTTCATGCGGCCATTTCATCAAACATCTGGTGAGCGCAGTAAAAACTGCTTAACTATCATTGTTCTTGATCAATGCCTTGTCCAATTCTTGTCCCCAATTCACTCCCTTGTCACCCCCAGCACCTAAGAGCAAGCGCCATGCCGCCCGAAGCTCACACGCCGGCCGACCATGGACAACACGCAAGAGGAAGCGCCATGCCCGTCCATAATGTCTAGGAGGCAGGCCACCGTCCACTTCCACTCCCTGTCCATCCCTCGAGCTTAGACAAGCCATGGATCACAGGAAAATTGTCGCGCCCATTTTCTCTGCACCATGCCGAGAGCGCGCCAGAGCGCCACAGCCGACACGCTGCACACACCGTGCCTCGCCATCATCACGTATAACTGCACGTGCCACGACCCTAGCTACCTCCCAGACATGACTATTCGCCGCCGCGCGACCAGCAGCACCTGTACGCCGTCTCGAACACCGCTGTCCCCACGCAGAGCATGGACCACGCCTGACCATCCTCGACTGTCCCTTGCCGCGCCATTAAGCCAGTGACGACTCCCAGGAGACACCGTAGTGTCCTACGCCCTTGGCCATGTTGTTATCTCACTGCATCATCGTCACTGACGAGCCGTGATACATCCAAAACTTATCTACTTTCCCGAACACTTTTGCTATTGTTTGTCCTCTAAACATGTGTGATTCGGATACAACTAACACGGACTGACGTTGTTTTCAGCAGAATAACCTTGGTGTCTAGTTTTTGTGCAGAAAATCAAATATCAGGAAAAATCCTGGAAAATATGCCAAAAATCCTATTTCACCAGAAGACTCACAGAGCCATAATACGAGACGGAGTGGAGGCCTGAGGGTACCACACCCCCTGCCGCACGGGTGGGCCCAGGACGTGCCTAGAGGGGGTGTGGCTGCCCTAGGAACACCCTCAGTCTCCCTCTTCACCTATAAGTTGCCTCGTAACCTAAAAAATTAGGGGGTTCGATATTTTTCTAGAAAGAGTTCTGTTGCACCCCCACCACCAGAAACCGCGAATTGGAACCAGAAACTCTATTCTGGCCCCTGCCGGAACGGGGAATTTGGAGAGGATCATATCCATCGTCACCACCAACGCCTCTCCATAAACCATCCATGTTTCCCCCGTCTATGAGTTAGTAATCC
Source organism: Avena sativa (assembly GCA_916181665.1). Lineage (NCBI taxonomy): Eukaryota > Viridiplantae > Streptophyta > Magnoliopsida > Poales > Poaceae > Avena > Avena sativa. The sequence continues at coordinate 266,089,188 of OV702294.1, read as the reverse complement.
CCTGCTGTAGGCTATGGGGATGGTAGGGATTGGATGAGTTCTATCATGTAACCGAATAAGATTGTTAGGGCATGGTGCCTAGTATCTCTATTAGTTCTATTTGATTTTGTTGCAACTTGTTGTGCTTAATGCTTGTCACTAGGTTCCATGATCTCAGATCTAAACTTATTATTTATGCATGATGATAGTATTGTTTGTGATTTTATCTGCAAGTTGTGTACACATATCATTGTCCGGATCCAAAGGCACCAAAGTGACAGAAATTGGGATAACCTGAGGGTATGGCTATGATGTGAGGATCACACATGTTCACGGAGTGTTAATGCTTTGCTCCGGTGCTCTATTAAAAGGAGCACCTTAATTGCCAGTAGTTCCCTTGAGGCCCCGCTGCAACAGGCTGGCAGGACAAAAGATGTTGTGCAAGTTCTCATTGCGAGCATGCATGACTATATATGGGGAACATGCCTATGATTGTTTAGTACTTGGATGCTTTATCTTATTTATCTGCAATTGCCCTAGATCTTGAGGTTACATGTTTAGACTCATCCATGCAACGCCCGTCCATCCATCCCTATGCTTACCGCACTCATATCCTACTGTTTGCTACTACTGTTACTATTGCTCCTATTTTGCTGCTGCTGTTACTTTTCTATTGCTACAACCAAACTATTGCTACTGATAAATCTCTATGAGTAAGAACTATTTCGAGGTGCAGCTGAATTGACAACTCAGTTGTTAAGGCTTGCAAGTATTCTCTGGCTCCCCTTGTGTCGAATCAATAAATTGGGTAATACTACCCTCGAAGGCTGTTGCGATCCCCTATACTTTTGGGTCATCAAGACTACTTTCTGGCGCCATTGCTGGGGAGCATAACTTTATTTGTAAGTTCACTTGGATCTATTATTGTTCATTGCTACTCCTTTCATCATGGGGAAGTCTCGTGATGGAATGTTTCCTAATTTACCATCCACTACAAGAAGAGGTACAGTCTTAAACACCTATGTTGCTCTTGATTCACCGTCTGTTATAAGAAAGGTTGTTACACCACCACCACATACAAATGCCACACACACTGCTACCACTAATGAATCTGAAACTGCTTCTAATACTCATGATGTTACTTCTATTGTGCTTGATGTGAGTCGTTCATTAAGTCCTTTCCTAGATGCTACTATTGGTAAAACTATTTTGGGAAACACTGAAACTCCTAGTGAAGACAATCCTACACTTGTTAGCTCACCTGGGTCTAGAGAGAGATATGATACTAGTGATGGTTACTTTGAAATTACTGATGATTTTATTGAAGAGTACCAAAACACACATGGTGCTAGTGCTATTAGGAGTCTCCTTGAGAGACGTACCATTATTCCTAAACTGTCTTCTGATCCTAAGTTTTCCACCTCTCCCATAGATATTAAAGATGAAGATTATGATTTTTCTCTTGATTTATCCTATTTAGATATTATGGAGAAAGAACCTTTTTGTGGGACTGAGAGTGAGAGTGCTATGGCACATATGAATGAGCTTTCCACTATGAGTGCCTTTTTCTCTGATGATTTTAAGATGTGCAAGTACTTTGTAACCAAGATCTTCCCTTTTTCACTAAAACGAGAAGCTAAAGCTTGGTTTAATAAACTACCTCCTGGATCCATTGATAGCCCTATACGCTTGATTGCTTCTTTCTTTCAGAAATATTTTCCTCCCAATGCTAGACATGTTGCTTTGTAGAGACTTTTTGATTTTAAACAGGGAGAAGAAGAGAAATTGCCTGAGTCATGGACAAGGTTTTGTGCCTTGATTCATGCACATCCTAGATGTCCATTACCTAAAAATGAGCTTCTTGATATTTATTATAATGGGCTAACTGATGATTCTAGGACATACCAAGATAGTTTTGATGATTGTGTTTTTAGGAAAAGAACTCCTACATATGCTGAAGAATTAATGGCTAAAATAAGCAAGAATTATGATGATTGTTCAACTAAGATAAATACACCTGATCCTACTACTCCTGAACCAATTGTGCCTGAACCAGTTCCAACACCAACACCAAAGAAGGGGGGAGTGATTGCATTAAATGATGAAGTGATGAAGGTAGCTAAGAAATCTCTACAGGAGAAAGGTATTAGAGCTTAATATGTGAAGAATCTACCTCCTATAGAAGAATTATGTAAGCCAATTCCCCACTCATCTACTATTGAGGTACACTCTCTCCACTTTGATGAAGGTGATATTCCCTATGGTAAGCCTCCTGATTAATGCTTAGATGAACTTGACACATTTATTGTTAAACAAGGTAATTTTAATAAACAAGTTCAGAATCATTTATTGGAAAACTCTAGAGCTATTAATAAGATGAAAGATATTGTGGAAAGAACTACGAATGATGTTAAAATGCTTTGTAAACACTTTCAAATGGTTCAAAATCGATTTAATCAACTTTCTAAGGTACAAAACGATATGATAGTTAATACCTCAGGAGATAAACATGCTTATGGAATTAGAACTAGGAGTGGTATAGCTACTCAAGATCCTTTATATCCTGAAGGACACCCTAATAGAATTGAGCAGGATTCTCAACAAGGTGAAAGTAGTGGTAGTCCTTGTAAGAGAAAGAAAAAGAAACACAAAATAGTTGAGGAACCCTCTGAACCTGCTGTAGATCCCAATAGTATATCTGTCTCTGATGCTGAAACTGAGAATGGTAATGATAAAAATGATGCTCCTGATAAGGAGGAAGTTGAGGAAGAACCTGAGAAGCACACTAAGAACACTAGGTATACTAAGGAAGATTTTATTGCTAATAAACATGGTAGTGAGAGAGAACCTTGGGTGTAGAAACCTATGCTTTTCCTAATAAGAAACACAAGTCAAAGGAGGAAGAACACTACAACAAGTTTTGTGAGTGGATGAAACCTCTATTTTTGCAAATTCCTTTGACTGATGCCCTTAAGTTGCCTCCTTATTCAAAGTATATGAAGGATATTGTCTCTAATAAAAGGAAGATTCCTAATAAGGAAATTTCTACTTTGCTTGCTAATTATTCCTTCAATGGTAAGCTTCCAAAGAAACTTGGTGATCCAGGTATACCAGCTATTCCTTGATCTATTAAGAATAATTATGTTATGACTGCTTTATGTGATTTGGGAGCTAGAGTTAGTGTTATGCCATTTTTCTTTTTACAAGAGACTCCAGCTAGAAAAGTTAATACCAACTAATATATCTTTGAAAATGGCTGATAAGTCAACTACTATTCCTGTTGGTATATGTGAGGATGTTCTTCTTAAAGTGGCTCATAATTGCTTGGTTTTAACTGATTTTGTTGTGCTTGAAATGCCTGAAGATGATAATATGTCCATTATTCTTGGGGGACCTTTTCTTAATACTGCAGGTGTTATCATCAATTATAATAAAGGAAAAGTAACTTTTAATATTAATGACAAAGAGCATACTTTCTATTTCCCCAAGAAGATTGATAAGAGCTATTCCCTGAATTACATTGAAAATTTTGATAGCATCAAAGTTGGAGAAATATATTGTCCCATTCCACAAGAAAGTTTTGAAACTATTATGATTGGGACTATTGCTATCAAGTTTGAGGTAACATAATCACTTTGTGTAATGGAAAGTTTTGTCTCATTTGGAATTGTTTTGGTAACAAGACTTGATCAACCTTGTTAACAAAGGGATTTTAATGAATAAAACAATGTTTTCATAGTGGTTATACTTTCTCACTTTTATTCATCTCCTTCCTATTCTTTGCTCTTTCTCTTGTTAGCTTTAGTTTTGCTAGTTGTTTGCTTGTTAGAGTGTCTTAGAACTTCTGTAGTTTTGGTTTTTGTTTGCTTTTGCTTCTTCTAAAAATTCTTTTCTATGAGAAAATCAATTTTCATACCCTGAAAATTGGCCAAAAATAAAGTTTCCCGGAAAATTCTAGAAAATTCATATTAATTTTTTCCTCGAAAAAGGGGCAGAGGGACACCTAGAGTGGCCCAGGGGGACCCACCAGGCCAGCAAACCCCCTAGTGGCGCGGCTAGCCCCTAGGGCGCGCCTGTCCTGGGTGGGGCCCACCTGAGGCCCTCCAAGTTGCCTCCTCCCAGCAACTTCATTCTCTCTCCCGAAAAACACCGGAAAAAATTCTCAAGATCGAGTTCCTGCTGTTCTTGCTCCAAATTTTCAATGTCCTTGCCCAGCCCATCTTTGATGCTAATTTTTGGAGGGATGCTCCTTGGTATGTGCCTCCTCTGCTTGTCCAATTAGATTTGTGATTGGTAGATTGTATCTTGAGTATTTTGCTACTATATGTGTCAGGTTGTGTGAGCTTGCATGCTTGTTCTATGCTTACAAATTTCATTTATGCATGTTTAGCCCTCTAGCAAGTTCCTATAGTAGTTCCTCATCATCTATCAACTTGGAAATCACTTGGTACATGCTCACGCATGCATATGACTATGATTACTAATGCAGGGTTGGAAAACTTTGTTGAAGAAGAACCATATCAGTATGCCAAGCTAACCATGGCTGTGGTGTAGGACTTCCGGTTTACTTGGTCCTCGTCTAATCCCATGGTCCATTATAAAATCTACAATATAGCTATTGACCTGCCATTTGTTGATTTCTGTGCAGCTATTAGAGTGCCCCATTGGGGATCTTATGAGAAGATCAAGGAGAGGCCTAAGTCACTTATGGATTTATATGCTGAAATTTGCCAAGGTTTCGACTTCTCGAAGGAAAGTGGTAAAATTCGTAACATTCTATTCCCATCCATTAGATATTTTGCCTATTTCATTACCAAGTGTGTTCTTGCTAGAAAGATTGCTAGAAAATTATCTTCATTTGATCTAGCTTTTATCTCAGCGGCTTTGAATAGGGATAGAACTTATAACTTGGGTGCTTTGATAGCTTAGCGTCTTACCACTAACTGCGAGAAGGGTAGAATTTGTGGAGGTCTCATTGCCTCTAGGTTGCTAGCTTTCCATGGTTTAGAGCCTCACCATTCAGATTATCTCTTCCGCATAGAGAGACTTGATCTTGATTTCATGGTTGAACATAATTTTGTTTCTTCTTGGGCTACTATGAGAAGTTTACCGTTTGAGTTACCCTTTGTCAAGCGTTGTTTGAGAGGGGGTAGGACTTAGAAAGTGGTCTATTTGCCTGCACCTGCTTTGTTTAATTTTGATAACAGGCAAGGATGGTTGCTCATGGAGGAGGAGTTTGACACATACATGGCGGAGCTCTCCCAGCAAGAGGAGAATGTTGGAGAGGATGATGAAGATGATTCGGTTCAGCCCTCCAACATGGGAGAGTCTTCATACCAGCAGCCCTCCTACGATTGTGGTGTGTCTTCTTCTTCATCGCGAGGGCCTGATTATGATCATTCCTATGATGACCCACCAGCTTGGGGTTAATACCCACGCTATTGAGCCCCACTTAGGCCAAAAGCCTAAGGTTGGGGGGAGGTATACCGACATCACACTCATCTATATATCATGTTTCGTCGGTTCTTTGTATATCCATGTTTTGCTTTCTTTTTGGTTTTTGTTTCTGCTTTCTTAAAACACAAAAAGACCAAAAATATTTTCGTTGTTTCTCTTGGTTTCTTTATTTGCTTTTTAGCTTTTGTTTTCCTTAAAGAAAAATCCAAAAACACCAAAAATATTTGTTGTTCTTCTTTGGTTTTGCAAGTTCTTTGCAGGGTTCAGCAGTCCTGAGTGAAGTTTGGTTTCATGTTATTATTCAAGCCACACAAGTGAAGGGCAATAATGAAAATTAAGACAACTTGAGGTGTGGTAAGAAGCTGGTAACAAACTCTTTTTTCATTTTTGTACATATACTCATCATTGTGAGCATGCTTAGTCTGTTCATGTAAGGTGTATGTTACTTATGGATTCTTAGTAGTTCTTGCGCTCTTGTGATTAGCCCCAGCTTTCTAATAGTTTGTAGCATGTCATGAATGTTTAATTGCATTGTTCTATTCATATTTTGGTATCCTCCTCTGAATGTTTCATGTGAATCGACATGGCACATGATCACGCATGCATATGACTAAATAATAGCCAGTAAGCCTCGATGATTTATTTTGCCTAAGAGTTCTTGTATCACTTCCATGCCATAATTAGTCCTGTTTTGTTGCAAGCATGATTATGACAGTTATTGCTATCTTGTTTGTTGGTCCCTCTCTTTTGCTAGCCTTCACTTGCACTGACTATGAGCTCTACTTGTGCATCCAACTCCCCAAAACCAATATTGCCAACTGTGTCCACCATACCTACCTACTAGCATCATTTGCTATTCCGTGCATATTAATTATGCCTTGTTTTCTTCCAAATAAAATGTTTGACTATTTTGAGAAAGTTAGTTAGTAAAGCTCTCACGAACTTGATGGCACACTTTATTTCTTGCACTTAATAAATCTGAACCATTGTGACTGTCAATGAAAGTTATATGCTTGCAAATTATAGGCTGGGAGTTAGCAGAACCGTGTTATCACGGGGGACGCTTTCAACACTTATGGATACATATCCAGTTGATATCATGCTCTTTTGTTTGCGGATGTCGTCGGTGTGAAATAAAAGGGGAGCTTGTAAGTTCATGGAGTTATATATATATGTATTAGAGAAACACCTAGGCCGCTAGCCTAAGCCATGCCTAATCATGGTGGAAACTTCCAGCATAACCATAATGAGCAATCTGTGAAGCATCCTCAATAAAAACCTATGCAAATAGCAAATAAAAAGATCGCTGAGATGCTCATTGTCTACTTGCCTTGTCATTTTCATTATGGGATAGCTCCTGTATCATGTGCAAGGGGTACCCTGTTGGCGGTTCTCTATGATACCCATGTATTTACGATGACAAGAACTTATAGGTAACTAAAGTTGAGTAGCATGAGGAACGACCCTCATACTCAAGGGATATGAGATTTCCAGTTTATGGTCTGTCAAGCATATAACTGATATTGGACCTCACTTTCACCTTTAACCATTTAAATATGCCTATGATAGGGGCAATGAGAGCTCAAAGCTAATGAGTACCTTACTTTCATCATTTGGAAGCCTTTCAAACTTTCCAAAACCTTTTCACTTCCTTGTTGAGTCACCACTTATTCTATGAGCACCTCCTTGAGAGCATAGTTGTCATTCTTAGTGTAATGTGCTTGTCTCAAAACTCGGTTAATTATGTGATGACTTTGATGCTTATATCTCTGATATATTAACTTATAGTCTTCACTTGAACTTCAGAGGTGCCTTGGCATTTATTTTTTGCTCTACAAAAAAAGGCAAGCGATATACCACTCTATCATACCTTTTTATGAGCATTGCAATGTTGCTTATGTCTATGTTTCATGCTACTTATTATTATTGAGTTGGAATCTCTTCATAGCTTGCAATGACTATTGAGTAGACTTAGTTGCATACTCCTTATTATGAATTGTCTAAGTATCTACTCTTGTGCTGAGAATATTTACATCATATGAAGCAAATGTGTTCATGAAAGTTCTTTTATCACACTCAGTGTTCAACTGTATTGCTTGAGGACAAGCAATAAGCTAAGATTGGGGGAGTTGATACGTCCAAAACGTATCTACTTTCCCGAACACTTTTGTTATTGTTTCTCCTCTAAACTAGTGTGATTTGGATACAACTAACACGGACTGACGCTGTTTTTAGCAGAATTACCTTGGTGTCTAGTTTTTGTGCAGAAAATCAACTATCAGGAAAAATCCCGTTAAATACGCCAAACATCCTATTTCACTAGAAGACTCACGGAGCCAGAATACGAAACGGAGTGGAGGCCTAAGGGGCCCACACCCCCTGCCGCGCGGGTGGGCCTAGGCCACGCCCGGAGGGGGTGTGGCTGCCCCAGGCACCCCCTCGGCATCCCTCTTCGCCTATAAGTTGCCTCTTGACCTAAAAACTTAGGGGGGTCAAAGTTTTTCTAGAAAGAGTTCCGCTACGCCGCCACCACCAGAAACCGCGATTCGGAACCAGAAACTCTGTTTTGGCACCCTGTCGGGACGGGGAATTTGAAGAGGATCATCGCCATCGTCAGCACCAATGCCTCTCCATCAACCATCCATGTTTCCCCCATACATGAGTGAGTAATCCCCCGCTGTAGGCTATGGGGATGGTAGGGATTGGATGAGTTCTATCATGTAATCGAATAAGATTGTTAGGGCATGGTGCCTAGTATCTCTATTAATGCTATTTGAATTTGTTGCAACTTGTTGTGCTTAATGCTTGTCACCAGGGCCCGAGGGCCATGATCTCAGATCTAAACTTATTATTTATGAATGATGATAGTATTGTTTGTGATCTTATCTGCAACTTGTGTACACATATCATTGTCCGGATCCAAAGGCACCGAAGGGACAGAAATTGGGGCAACCTAAGGGTATGGCTGTGATGTGAGGATCACATATGTTCAGGGAATGTTAATGCTTTCCTCCCGTGCTCTATTAAAAGGAGCAGATTAATTGCCAGTAGATCCCTTGAGGCCCCGCTGCATCGGGCTGGCTGGTTAAAACATGTTGTGCAAGTTCTCATTGCAAGCACGCATGACTATATATGGAGCACATGCCTATGATTGTTTAGTACTTGGATGCTTTATCTTATTTATCTGCAATTTCCCTAGATCTTTAAGTTACATGTTTAGACTCATCCATGCAACGCCCGTCCATCCATCCCTATGCCTACCGCGCTCATATCCTATTGTTTGCTACTACTATTACTATTGCTCATGTTTTGCTGCTGCTATTACTTTGCTATTGCTACTACAAAATTGTTGCTACTGATAAATCTCTGTGAGCAAGAACTATTTCTAGGTGCAGCTGAATTGACAACTCAGTTGTTAAGGCTTGCAAGTATTCTTTGGTTCCCCTTGTTTTGAATCAGTAAATTGGGTAATACTAACCTCGAAGACTGTTGCGACCCCCTATACTTGTGGATCATCAAGACTATTTTCTGGCACCATCATTGATAATGTCATTCCCCCATCGCCGACCCTAGATGGAGCCCAGGTGAGCCACCGCGTACCCCCACCGTAGACGTTAGGTTTCGGTCTCGTCGGAGCTGTTCGATGGAGACGACGAACGTCAGCCGTAGATCCTAGTCTAATCGCACGGTCTAGATTTAAACATACCGCTTCGGGTTAGATGAGCTGCTGACGCTTGGTACCCACCTGTTAGCAGCCCGCTATTCACGCGCTGTGCAGCTGGGCCGACCCATTTCCTTTCCCGCGCGTAGCCTAGAGATTCAAATAGAAATTTTTCATTTTATTCAAACCCTAGTTCTATCAGTAGATTCAAAAATCAATTCAAGGAGATGTACTGAACCAAATTTCATGATTCCAATTTTTTTAGAAAGGTACTGAAATTATTAATCCAAGCCCGTTGGATTCAAACCATTTGAAATTATAGATCACCTATAGTAAAAATAACAAGACATAGACTTTTTCACTTTCAAACATTTTTCAAAAATCAACCATAAATGCTTTTGAGTTGATTCCAACTCTCAAAAATCACATTTACCAAGATATTTCTGAATATGTAAAAATATTTAGGTTTACATGCAGTGTCATTGGACTAGTACCAAAAGAATGCTATATAGGCATTTCTAGTCACTTTAATTACATAAAATAGTAATTTTAAACTTTTTAAAATATGAACACCACTTTAAATCACATTCCCAAGTATTAGAATATATGGTGATGACATGTGTCAACATGACCCCATATTTTAATTGGAGAATATTAAATCTTAAGTAGTTTTCAACGAGTAGAAATTACTTTTCCAAAATAAAATAAATAAGACTAGGTCTTTAATTCATGTGATGATGCTAGATCATCTAGTGTGAACCTTTGTGTGCCAAATATTGGTAGTTAAGTATTTTTTGGTGATTGTGTACCTCTTATTCATTTATAGATGCTAGTACCGACCAAGGCTACGAGGAGGAGGAGTGCTACGAAGAAGAATAAGAAGAAAACTTCAACCACTGCACCAACCAAGGCAAGCTACCACTTGCATGTTACCTATGCAAGCTAACACTTGCAAGTTTCTTAACTATGCAAGCTAGATAACCTATGCAAGATGCATTAGGCATGATTTGGTTATGCAACCTTGATTATACCAAATCCCGGTTTTACTTGCAAGCTTTATTCTTTTATTTTTACCAAAGTTCTTCATTACTTTGAGTTAGTGCTTTGTGAGTTTTGGAAAGATATTATAGATAGCATAAAGAGCATAAAACTAGGCCTAAGTAGTTAGAACCAGATGTCATACTAAGGCATGATACTAGATTTGGATAGTCACAATTGATTAGCACCCCTCATTAGTGAATACCCTCAACTTTAGTGGCTAGTGCTAAGCATAAAAGTTGATCACTTTAGATGGGAATACTTGGTGAAAATGATTATGAAAACCTTGGAATGAAGATTCATTCTATTGAAATTTTTGACATGTGTTATGAACACAAGATGATTTGATGATGAAAATGTTGAGGCATGAGCCTTAGCCCTTTATAAAAGCTGATGGTTGCGTTCGGATGCGATACCATTCCAATGTTACCATACAACCACAATACCCGAAATTGGGTAGGGCTTAACTGGAATTTTATATATCTTAGTATGGGTTCCCTTGTGGAAGAGGTTTGAGTTGAGGCTACCTCGTGATGAATGTCCACCTATGCAGTTCGCAAGATGATAGATGGTCATGGTTGGGAGGCCAAACTCATAGGGGAGGTGCCTATAGTAGGGTGTGTAATTGAAAGGTTAGGATTGATTATCCACATACTAAGTATGATGATTCAGGGTAATCCCTGACGGATGTATCGAATGTTGTGGTGAAAGTGTATCACCTCTACATAGTGTCAAACTATTTGAATAGCCGCGTCCGCGGTCATGGACAGTTGGAGTGGCCATACTGTTTCGTCGTCAGATGTTTTTTTAAACTGACTTGTGAAATGAACAATGACTTTGATTTGAGCACAACAGGGTTGTGGACATGAAAACTAAGTTCCCACTTAGGTGTTGTAGAACATTAAACTAGTTTTCTTTACTTCTAAACTCAGTTAGAAATAAACCTGCCTATTTGCAAATAAACCTAGAGCTTAGGATTCCTACTCGAACTACTTTACTTGTTAGTGATAGTTTGCGAGTACTTAAAGAGTATTCATGGCTTTGTACCTGGCTATTCCTATGGCCAGACTATGAGGAGGACTTCGGGGATGATGGACAGCAGGACGTCTATGACAACTAGGATCATCTCCCATCATCAGCATTGCTTGTGACCCTGAATATGGAGCTTCGACCGCGCTACCGTTATGATATATTCCATTGCGTTGATTGTATTAAGACTGGATCATGAGATCCTTTATTTGTAAGACCTTTATTATGGTTTGTAATGGATGATGAACTATGGTACCAATCTGTTATGTCTTCAAAAATGGTAATCCTAGGATTGCGATGTATGGCATAACAGGCATCTGGGATTAAAAGTCCGGGTGTTGACACAACCACAATAGAGTACCCATATGCCACCAGGACAACACTAACCTGACCTGGTATTGCAGCAACATACAAGAACATGGAGAAGAGGCAGATGCGCTCAGGAACGATGTGCTGGGGCACGATATTGCAGAGGTGCACACGGGAAACCAAAGTTTAGGTACACGCCGTTGGGGCGATGCTACAAAGGGGTAGAGGAGGGCGAACGGAAACCAGCAAAACACGCGCGGCAGCCTTGCAACGCACGGCGATGGTGTGCGGGAGCCAGCGAGGGGCATGTCGATGCCGTGAGGAAGGCGTGGAGGCAGGGACGAGGCGCTGCATGGGGATGGCATGGTGGCGGGGCGAGGCAAGAACGGTGAGGCCCGAAGGTCGACGGGGATTCTCAGGGAGGACCGGTCTCCAACGAACATGGAGGCGGGGTTGCAGATGATGAGAGGACACGCGGTCGGGGATAGGAGGGCATCATTGGGTGGTGGGTTCCTGCGGTGGAGCGGCAGGGACGGGAGGCAGAGACAGCCTAGCGACGGAAGCCTTGCCAGGGAGAGGAGAGGACGACGGCATACCTGGTGGCGGTGATATGAGAGGAGGGAGGGAGGTGGTGGCTAGCAGTAGCATCGACAGGAGGAGAGACCACGTCGGGAGAGAGAGAGGAGCATACGGGAAGTGGTGGGTCGTGGGATGGGGCCTAGGCGGGGAGCGCGGGATGCGTGGGTTCAACGCGGGGAGGGCATGTCTCACGCGGTTGGACACGACAGGATTCGTGAGTGCGAGAGCGTATAGGTGGGGTCAGGAGGGTGTGTCGATAGTGGGTGGGGATAGGTCAAATGCGACGGGGCAGTCGTTGGGCAGCATGTCGGTGCGTGTACTAGGCGGTATGGCATCGTGTGCGTGGTGTATATAGAGTGTGGGGTTGGCGGCGGGGCAGCGAGTGTGGTGTGGTGAGTCGGGTGTGGTGTGGTGCGATCTGGTGGGATGTAGCCGGGTGTGTGGTTTGAGTCTAGGGTTAGGGTTAGGCCTAGGGACTGATTAGGGTTTCATATATGGGGTAGTAGGCTGGCTGGCTGGGCCTTCGGGCCTGGCCGGTTGCATCCCCCGATAGACAAAATAGTTTTATTTATTATTATTTTTATTGTTGTTCTATTTTGTCTTAAAGATCTTTTGTAAATAATATTTATACAAAACAAAAATATTTGGACGAGCGGGATTTTAGGATTTGAAATAAATAAGGGGTGTTTAGAAAACAAAGGCATACTTTTATGAAATAGTTTTATGCGAACATGTGCATGCAAACATGAGGATGCTCAAATGTAATGTGGCATGATGACATGATCATGAGGTCATGATGATGCACAAAACAAAACAGCAAACAATTTTCTAGTAGTGGTTTTACTGGGTTGCTACATCCCCTGTTCATATTTCAATCCTATTTTATTTGTCCTCCGTGTTGCAGCTAAGGGATTCACTAGTTAGTAATAGCGTCGATCTGTAGTTGGGATCAGTATTTGATTTTGTTTGAGATTTTGGGATTGGGGAATTTAACCCACTCGGTTAATTTATGTGAATTATCATGGGATCTCAATCGGTCAATTTATGCAAATAATCAAATCCGATAATCAAGGTATCTCAATCATGTCCTTATTGCACTCTACTGTTTTTTCTAAAAGGTGGATAGGAGCGACGTATGCAGTGACGACGAGTCCAAGGACACCAAGACACATCAGGTGTTGAGGAGGATGAAGTCCGTCCAGTACGACAACTTCTTCACCGACAACGTCTACAGGTGCCCCTTATGCACTAGGAGGCTCCTCTCCACCGAATTCAACTCCCTTGTGAAGCATGCAGAGGACGTGAAGACCTGCGTCCTGACCATGAACGTCCACGCCTTCAGATCCAAGCATGAGGCGCTTGGTTTTCACCTCCGCAACATCCAGAAGGTGTCCATCAAAGAGGTTCGCATGCCTCCAATCAAGGCCAAGGCGCCCAAGGTCAAGAGACAGGACGACAAGAAGTGGAGGAAGGGACAGAGGGAGGAGGCGGAGGCCCTCCTGGTGGAGTCCATGAGGGGACACAGATCCGTGTGCATTTGTTACTGTAAAGTAGCTTCTTTTGTATTGTCTGTGTTGAACTTGTCTGCTACTGCTGCTAAGAAGCATAATTGTCAAACCTCGTTAAGTAACATACTATATATCCTATATTATATGCTTTATCTTCATCTGCTCTATTTGCTGAATGTATTTATGGTGCTGGTTAGATTTGTTGCTCTAGATTTGCTACCAGATTGGGAAAAAACAAGGATCAAAAGGAACAATAAATGAAGAGAGAAGCTTCTCTAGATTCGCTACCTTCTTTGGCAAAAAAACACAACTATTAGCGAGAGAGAGGGGGTAAAGGCGCTTTTAAAAAGGCCAATCATAAAAAGAACAAAAAATAAAACTTCTAATTTAGGCGACAGGGCGGATGTAACCACCAAACGCGCCCCATATGGTCCCACACCACGTCCCCCATAACATGTTCCCAACCAACCGGCCCCATGTAGTCCCACATGGCACGTCCTCACACATCAGTATAATGTGTTCCTGACCAATCGCCCCCACGTGGTCCCACATCGCGTGGCCCCACACGTTAGCCAACGGTCAACCTGACGGCAGCTGTTGTTCGAGCTCTTTGATGAGTTTCCAAGAACAAGAATGGCAAAAGTGAGGAAAAGTTAAGCGGCTGGGGAAAAGTGAGTACTACTAAGAAGGAACCAAGGTCATAAAAATAGAAATTCCATTTTTATAATATATAATATCAACCTTGTTGCATTAATTGTTCATGCTCACATACATATTTTGTGGTTTGGGGGGGGGGGCATTATGCCGATTCACCTAAATATGGAGACCATATGCAGGCTTTTCTAGTATTATATTGGATCCAATTTAGTGCAGCAAACTGATGACATATTTTTCCTTGTTAAGACAACATTTAAATTGCGGGGTATCTAAACAACTAGAACCATATATTTAATTATCGAGACACCGTTATGGTAATATTGCCTAATTGCACCGTATCTTTGCCATGACATATATCATACATCATACATGCATCATGACCAATCTTCTGTCGTAGTATTAAATAGTGCATCCGGTGTTTCTTCTAGTGTTTTGCTTCTTCATGGACTAGGCCGATGAGTTGATGCGAGTGTCGACCCGATCTTCGGATGAACCTTTGGCAGTGTTTACTAGGCGAGCATGCTCCCCCTTTCTACCTATTTTGCATTTCTTGTCTTTACTTCCTCCTATTGATCTATTGTTATCTATGTTGTGATTCTTTAGTTTCCATACCAGTTATATCCCTTCCAGCCTATATTTCCTTGGACACCTCCTATTAACTGTTGTTTGATAGACAATTGGCATTGCGAGTCGTAGATGCTTGCTCAAGTGCTGCTTCGCTTTGTCGAGTTCCACAGTTGTTGGGTGGTTGGCACATGCTTAATGGTAGAGATAATCATGGTTTTACTTACAGCTTATTAACTAAAATTTTGTGGTAGATATAACTAATGCAGAGGCACCATTGGTTAATAGACAATATTTGGTTTTTAACCGCCCACTTGTGTCCACCTTGGATCCGAGTTTTTAACACTTATTCTGAGATCGAGCACGCTAACCACAGGTGGGGTGTGTGGGCGCCCCCATCGGCTTACTACCTGATTTCAAAGTACTGTACTGGGGGCCACAACCTAGTTCACGGTGTTATTACTATCATGTATTTATGGCATGCTTTACTGCTTTATTTACTACTATTGCTCGAGGAGCGTTTACTACTGTACTGTTTAGGTACCCCGTGCCATGTTTTCGCTGTATTGACAAGCCCAGTCACACTTTCATGTTCCCAGTCATTTACAGTCGTGGCCACACACCCTGGGTCCATATCGGATCCATCTGACATTGTTGTGTTTATATTATTAGGGGTGGCCCCCATGTACATGCTTTGGGTCTAGGAAACGTCATGTCCGAGGCCCATCGACATACCGTTGGGTGTATGTTTTATGAACTTGTACCTACCTGATCTGGCAAAAAGGGTTGAAGTGCATGTGGATACTTTGGGGCACCCCTGCAGGGTCAATTCTTTTCGAAACGCAATGTCCGCAGTTATGGATGACTTGGAGCATAGTTTTTCGATCATTGTAACACCTCTAGTTTTATCAAAATAGAAATTAGGGTTTGTATGTGCATTCATGAGCATCATCTTAAAATGCATGCAAGAAATAATCACAAAACCCTAAACCCTAATTCCCTTTATCTATTTGAATCCTTTAAAAATGTGTTTTGAATTTTGAAAATCCAAAAATCCAATTGAGCCCAAATGGATTAAAAGGGGCCCTTCCAATATTTTATATGTTTAGAAAAGAAATTGAAAATATAAATAGAAAACACAAAACAGAAAAAGGAAAATGATTTCAGAAATAAAACAAAAACCCTAACTAACTTGGCCAGCAGCCCATCACTCTTCTCTACTCTTTCTGCCACGCGTGCAGCCGCTAGCAGCCCGTAGCCGGCCCAGGCCCAACTTACCTTTTCTTCTGTTCTATCGTCGTCGTCCACCTCTCATTCGCCTCGAAGCACCTGTGTGTCGCCATCTGCCGCGCCACCGGTGTCAAAATCCTCGCTACCGCTATTCGCCATTTACAAGTACCACTCCTTCGCCACGAGGAACCCTAGCCGTGCCCAGTTTGTCCTCTCTTCTCTCCCCACGCGCTCTCTCTCTTTCCCTACGGCATGCCCGAAACCTAGCTCGCCGGCAACCACCAGTTCCCGCCGTTCCCCGTCTTCCATCTGAAACCACAGCTGTGACTGTTGTGGTCGACTTGGTCGATTGCCCCAATCAGCGCTAGCCGAAGACGCCCCCTTTGCTCCAATCAACACCTCACACCCGAGCTCCGGTCGTCGCGTTCATCGTTGATTCTGGCCATTTTGAACCTCCCCGAGCTTCACTGTCCCTTCCACCACAACCAAGGTGAGCCGCTGGTCACGCTAGAACCCTCCCCTTCTTCCCTTGCTTCCTTTTTCGCCCTCCCGTCGTGCATCTACCGCCGCCTCTTTTGTTCGTCGTCACCGGCCATGCTCTGGTGGTCATTCTGCAGTGGCGCTGCCACTTTTTGTCTCCTCGTTCTCGCCCGCTTCCAGTGCACCACACCCCATACACCCGAATCGCCCATAGCGTCTAGCCCGTAGCAATCTGGGAGGATCCCCGCCTTTGATGACGTCAACATGATGTCATGCTGGCGTGATAAATTCCTTTTCTTTTTAGTTTAAATATTTTGTAAATTCATTTCTGTAATTAGTTTTTAAAATGATATGAGATGTGGGCCCTATCTGTAAGTGATATAAAGATTTCCATAAATGTTTTTTGAATAATAAAAATTTAAAAGTAATTACAAAATGTTAATTATTTTACAATATTCCAAAAATGATTTAAAATGAAGTAAAATTGGATAAATTCATAACGAATTCATTTTAAATCAGAAAAATACAAATAATATATCAAAATGTTCAGAAAAATGAGATCAACCTCTTTAAGCTATAATCATGCATTGATAAGAAACTTCCATTACAAGTATAATTAGAACAACAATATAACCCCTCGCGTATGCCTCCGAGGTTTTCCCAATTAGGGTTTGTACCCCTCGGGACCCCGATTAAATTTTCAAGCATGCCTCAGGGGTTTATTTCAATGCAATTTAACCTGTCATATCATCATGTTTGCTTGAGCATTGCATCGATGCCATGTGTTAATTGTTTCCCTTTCATTTCTGGTGTTTCTGCTTCTTCCCGGTAGTACTTGAAGTTGAATTTGAGCAACGATTTGAGATCGATTCCAAGACTGATGATCGAGATCAACACCATCGAAGGTTATTTATGAACAAGTCCAGATGATGTACCTGAAGATCTATAGCTGGGTATTAACTAGCAAAGGCAAGCAAAGCCCCACACATACATATGAATCCTATGGTTTGAAAGTGTTTACATTCTTGCCATGTGCATGCGATTCTAAAGTATTTTTCGATAGATAGAGTAATCCTATCTGATACATTTTTCCTTTATAGCCTATATTCCCCGATCCACTGCTCCTAGCAGAACTAGGGTTTGTCTTGTGAGCTTCGCTAGAGCTATTTATATATGTTGTGCTTAGCCATGCTTAGATGTTACCGGTGGTCCATCCGGTTGATGAATCAGATCTACGAATGAACCTAGTATGACAGGATGACGTGGCATGATCATAGATGAAAGTTAAACATGCTAAAGCTTGTTTGGGAGGCCACAATGGGTTGTGGTTTTTGCAGTCCCATACTTTCCGCCACTAGGACCTGAGTTCTTGCCTCTTGAACCAAGACGAGCATACAACCACACGGGGGCCTGGAAACCCCCTCAACCAACTAACTTTCCTAGTACATTCCTGAGTCACATAGTTCGGGTGTTCAATTCGACATACACATTCTGGTTCTTCTCGAAGGAGGTGAAGGAGGTGCATTCATAACATGTAGGTAAGCGTTGCCGGGAACAAGAGAGGCACGGCCTTCGAATCTCGAACCCTGCGCACATCATTAGGGACCGGCTTCAGGACTCGGCCCATTACAGCGGCATCTCCCTAGTGTTTGACTCATGGTCTCGGTGAAAGCAAGGTAATGGTCACCGTCAACCACTCTCTGCCGGCCTTCCAAGGAAGAGGGCTTATAGCTTGGCATTAAGAATCGGTTGGTACATGTGGGTAAAGTTGTACACCCCTGCAGGGTATTAATCTTTTTGAAAAGCCGTAAAACTTGGGAATGGATACTAAGATCATAGAGAACTTGAACCTAATCGTAAAACTTGGTAGATCAATGTGTGCTTAAGGACGCTTCCTCAGGGATCGAGGGGGTGATCCTAGTTGGTAGGTTCAGCTGATGAAGATTCGGTGGATATCAGAAGATGATCAAAGCTAGAGAAACCGCTCTTCTATCCGCTTTTAAAATATTCTGATTAGTCGAGTTTCTTCTTCCTCTTGTCTTAAAAACAAAAATGGCTTTATGTAAAATAACCCCACTAGCATAAGTTTTGTGTATACACCCTGTACTCACCCTTGCTTCATTGATACTTTTGCAGCAGAGTAAGTATTACCATAGAAGATGAGTACTTTAAGGCATCGACATCGACGAGTAGCTCAGGGTTCCCGGTTGGTATCCTGGAATCTATGGAATGGGACGTCATCATTATGCTTCAGTCCTCTTAGTCCATTTGTTAAGTTTGCTATACTTAATAGCATAATTTTCCTTCCGTTGTTTGATTTTTGTGGTCAATGACCTATTTTTGTAATATTTTGGTTCTTTTGTCAGTTATGAGCTTGCTGTAACTATTTTGTGTCATAGGGTCACTGTTGTGTTACCGATTTTCACTATGTATGCTTTCGAGATTAGGTTAGGCTTATGTTCAGAGGATGGTCTAGGATTTGTCTAGCCTTAATCCCGGGGTGTCACAGGTTTTGGTATCAGAGTCGTACCGACAGTAGGAAACCCTTTCTATTGGTCTATGTTGAGTCTAGTGCTTGTGAAAACTATTTTAAAACTAAAAAGTATTTGCAAAAACTCGGGTATACTTCTTTCTCCTTATCTTGTTTTGCTCTAACTCTGGGTCACCTTATCTTTTGTTGATTTGGAAAAGTTTTGTTATCTCGTCTCCTCCTTCAAAGCTTAGGTGCCTCTTCCGGCACCTCATCTCCCAGCCAGTTGATCTAGTGATAAGTTCATCATAGTCTGGTGTGTGTTCCTTGTTTCCCTTGTTCTGTTCTTATGAGGGATTTCTTTCCATCATGGTCTCTCTATCTTATGGGCCCACAACATCATGTGCATGGTCCCATACTGTTCTGCTCCAGGTCTCGAGGTTTTTTATCGCCTCATGAGCCTCCTTTTTACTTTGTTTGGATACTTCAGAAGTTGTATATTCTTTTGGAAGCTACCTTGTGGTTACTACCTTACAGTGTACGCTATGTCACTCAAGTAATAGTTACTCCTTTCTTTGGGTTTTAACCCTTGGACTTGAACCTAAGATCCCTGATAGTGCTGGATTCTGGTGAATCTGGTACATGAAGCTAACCTTTAACCCGTTCAGTCCTTTGACCCTATTGTTAATGTTTATACATTACCTCAGAATGGCTGGTATTACAATTCTAGACTTCAAGCTTGTGGTTGTTGTTGCGATTGAATCGTTACAACTAAGGACTTCTCCTACCACTAGCTATGGCAGATGTTCTTTAATGGAACCAAACAGATCACGACAAGAGTACTCCTCTAGAGTCTCGCATCTAAATTTGTGACTCTTCCACACCTCCCTTTTCTATGCATTGGTCTTCAGAAGATTGTTGACTTATGCGTCCACATCTCGGGATTCTATTCTGAGCATGTACCTTCTTCCTTATTGTTTTCTAACCTCTGCCTTCCAATTGGTAGCCAAGCAGTAAATGTGAATTGGTGTATTTCGATGTAATATACTCTTGTTGTCCGTCATGAAAATCCATTTCGGGATGTCAGGAGAAACAAACTCCAGTATCTAGTCATATCTAGGACCAGGTCAAAGTGTTGTAGTTCGCAGATCAAGAGGCGTTGAATACCTTATTTCTATCCTACCTTAATGTGTCACACTATTTTATACCAAGAGGTCGTGCTAAGTTTCATGACCCTCTTAATGAAGTGATGCTTTTACACATATTTACCCACCCTTCCTCGAGCTTTCGTGCTCATGAATAATGCGTGTGCATAATAATTTGGCCATCTGAGATTATTAGCAATTGTCATTGCTTTGAACTCAAAGGAAATTTGTATCATTTTTAGCGTGATTGGTTAACCCTATCCTAAGCAAAGGATGATTGTGCTACCAATTCCTCTATTCTAGTGCACCCTCTTTAGTCAAAGATTTAGGCTTGTGCCGAAACTCTGCGACTATGTCTTCTTGTCTTACAAAGAAAGTTTCCTCTTGATTTAAGTGACATATTGGTAGTTTATGATATTCTGGACGTCTTTCTAGAAGTATCGACATGTTTCCACATGACCATGTTGTTAGGTTCTTGAGTAAGATGTTTATTTAAACCGCTCCTTTCTCCAAGGATCCATACTAGATAACCCTGAACTAGTTGGTTGAGCTTAAATAACAACTTGTAGAGTTGTAAGACAAAAGTTCTATCCGACTTAGTTCCTTCTCAAGGGATGTCTAGTTGGTTCGTATTGTAGAAAGATAGTATGTCCTTCGTGGATATGATATCTTTCCATGCCTTTGATTTTATTTGGAAAATCATCAAATCAAACTCAGTTCCAAGGACTATCCTGATGACGTACCCATTTGTGATGTTTCACTTAAGTACATCTTCATGTCCTCTGGTCTGACCAATGTCTATGCCTTGTTCATACAACATGTGAGTCCGTCTTCTTGGAGTGTATAGATAAGTTTGTTATTGAGCTCATCAACGGCATCCTTACCTTGTCCATGCTAGAAGAGATTCATGTGGGACAGTTGACATTAATGTTGGAAACTTTTGAGAACCATCCATGAGTCATCTCAAAGTAAGTGTTCTGGATGTTAGAAGTAACCTTATCTGGTTCATGTACAAGTGCTGAAATATGTCGCTGTGGATTTGAGTAGAGTTGTATTTGTTTCCCCGGGAATCATTTCAAGTTAGTCAAGCATGTGAGGATAATTCTTGATATGGTAGGTTGATACCTTCACATCTCGAGAAGATTCTTCAAGCACACCAAGCCACTGATTGACTCGTTCACGGAAGATAAGAAGTACTCAAAACTTCGATATCCTCCTAAATGTTTTCTAACAAGGATTCAATTTATGTTTCATTGCAAACAACTCATGTAGATGCAATTGTCGTCTGATAACTTGCTAACACATGTGTTTTGCAATCTAGCTCATCTTTTGGATCTTGACACTTTGATCCATGCCTTGAGAATCTGGTAACTTTATCTTTGTGGTAAATGTTGCAAACCTTCTATTCAAACATCCTGAGTTCGAAGTATCTCTTCACCTAACCAAAGCTGAATCTCAAGCAGCAATGATGGTTGGTGTCCCCCAAGGTTTTGACATAGGTCTCTCTAGACATCCGGTAAGATTGATATAATGGTTTACTCAATCAGTCGGAAGACCTATTGTCATACCCCTTAAATCAGCAATAACAACCATTCCTCATGAGGCTTCTTCTGTGACTTATTGTAGGAGTTGTGCTTATGGTTTCCTTTGTAAACAAAGTCCAGCCTTTACTTTATGACTGATTACAGGCTTATCAATAGCCTAATATTGGTATCTCGAACATCAAGGAGGACATTTAAAGTAGAGCTGCTAAATGTCTCTCGGTCGATCCTCCAGACCCTCTTATGATGGCAATCGTCTTGTTATGCCAAGTACTTGGAGTTTGAGAATGAAGTTTGTTACTTCTCATGTCATTAGGAATCTTCTAAACTATTCATCTTGGTGGTGTAAAGTTATATCAAGATCTTTGGCAAAGATTTTGATAGTCCTGGATGAATAAAGAGATTCCTTCCCGCTTTCTTAAACATGTTCGAAGAGCGACCATGATTTTGGTAATCAATAGTTTCTCTTGTTACATGTTCCTTGTGGCTCTTACGAGTCCTCTGAACAAAACACCTTTCTTTCTTAGCCTTATGTTGAATGAAAGAGTAACCCTTCCGTGTCAAAAGTACTCCAATAGCTTGGTTTTGTTGGTATCTATCTCTCCCACCTGCGAATCTCTACTTAAGTTGTTTAGTAGAGGTTTACCTCTAGAAGTCTGTATTCTTTATCTATTCTGTTTGAATTCTCCTTCCCTAAGAACTCGAATCTCTTCCGTAAGCTCCATGGTCTCAACCATTATGAATACCAGCTATCTACCACCTTGAAACCTTCTCCTTTTGTTTCCTCCATTATCTTGGCGTGTTTCATGTCGTTGTCTCCATAGATGTTTCTGAAGAATTTATACATGAGTTGACCATGAGATAATCAGTTTGTGTTTATGTGTTATTAACTCTCTCCCTTAGTGTGAGCAGCCACCTCGAAGATTACGAAGCGCTTCTTCCACTCGACATGGTGGCATGGATCAACCTCTTCGAGAAGATCATTGAAGATTAGTGTAACCCTGTTCCTTCTATCTTCCTATCTAGGAATCTCGGGTCGAGATTCTTTTAAGGGGGATAGAATTGTAACACCTCTAGCTTTATCAAAATAGAAATTAGGGTTTGTATGTGCATTCATGAGCATCATGTTAAAATGCATGCAAGAAATAATCACAAAACCCTAAACCCTAATTCCCTTTATCTATTTGAAACATTTCAAAATGGCTTTTGAATTTTGAAAATCCAAAAACCAATGGAGCCCAAATGGATTAAAAGGGGCCCTTGCAATATTTTATATGTTTGGAAAATTTATAGTATTTTGGAAATATTCAAAATAGAAAATAAATTTAAAATACAAATAGAAAACACAAAACAGAAAAAGGAAAATGATTTCAGAAGTAAAAACAAAAACCCTAGCTAACTAGGCTAGTAGCCCATCACTCTTCTCTACTCTTTCTGTCGCATGTGCAGCTGCTAGCAGCCCACCGACCTTGCTTTGCCGCAGCCCAGCAACAGCCCGTAGCCGGCCCGGGCCTAACTTACCTTTTTGTTTTTTCTATCATCGGCGTCCACCTCTCGTTCACCCCAAGCACCTACGTGTCGCCGTCCGCCGCTCTGCCGGCATAAAGATCGTCGCCGCCGCTGTTCTCCATTTACAAGTACCACTCCTTCGCCACGAGGAACCCTAGTCGTGCCCAGTTTCGCCTCTCTTATCTCCCGTGCGCTCTCTCTCGTTCTCTAAGGCGTGCCCAAAACCTAGCTCGTCGGCAACCACCAGTTCCCGATGTTCCCGGCCTCTCCTCTTCCATTTGAGTCCACAGCTGTGACTGTCGTGGTCAACTCGGTCGATTGCCCCGATCAGCGCTAGCCGAAGCCGCCCTCTTCGCTCCAATCGCCACCTCACACCCGAGCTCCAGCCGCTGCGTTCATCAACGATTCCGGCCATTTCGAACCGCCCCGAGCTTCACCGTCCCTTCCACCGCAACCAAGGTGAGCCGCTGGTCACGCCAGAACCCTCCCCTTCTTTCCTTGCTTCCTAGTTCTCCCTCCCGCTGTGCATCTGCCGCCGCCGCCGTTGTTGATCGTCACCGGCCACGCTCCGGTGGTCATTCCGCAGCAGCGCCGCCAAATTTTTGGCTCCCCATGATCGTCCGCTTCCAGCGCACCACACCCCATAGCCCCGCATCGCCCCTAGCGTCAAGCCCATAGCCATTTGGCCCCGCCATTGATGACGTCATCATGATGTCATGTTGGCATGATAATTCCTTATCTTTTTAGTTTAAATATTTTGTAAATTCTTTTTTGTAATTATTTTTTTAAATGATATTATATGACATGTGGGACTATCTGTAAGTGATATAAACATTTCCATAAATGTTTTCTAATTAATAAATTTTTTAAAGTAATTCCAAAATGTAAATTATTTTATAATATTCCAAAGATGATTTAAAATGAATTTAAATTGGAGAAATTATTAACAAATTCATTCTAAATCAAACAAATACAAAAAATATATCAAAATGTTCAGAAAAATGAGATCTACCTCTTTAATCTATAATCATGCATTGATAAGCAACTTCCGTTACAAGTATAATTATAAAAACAATATAACCCATCTCATATGCCTCCGAGGTTTTCTCGAATTAGGGCTTGTACCCCTCGAGACCCCGATTAAATTATCAAGCATGCCTTAGGAGTTTATTTCAATGCAATTTAATGTAACATCCCTAAAATCATGTTTCAAACTTATGCATATCATCCATGCATCCATGATCATATGTTTTTCATTTCAAACAAAACACTTCAAAAACAGGAGCATATGAGCTCATTATTTTATGTGAACAACTATTAGTCTAATGCCACTCTCAATTGAAGAGTTATTTGTTTTAAACCAAGCCTTGCTTGCTCTCTTGTTATTGTGTTTGATTGTTGAAGTTTGGTGAAATTTTACAAAACAAATTTGATTCAGAAACTATTTCCAAAACTTATTCAAATTATGTGCTATAGCACTGCTTATTTTGTTTGAACAAAGGGACCAAGCTAATACAAAGTGACCACTTAATTTTATGCCCAGAAGTGTGAATGTTGCACCCTACAAAATCCTGGGAAAAGTTTGAATTCAAAAGCTTTTGAAACCATTTGAAATTCATTCCAGAAAATCAAAACAGAAATAGAAAAGGAATAAAGAAAAGGAAAAGGGTCGGCGCTACTATTCTAGCCCAACAGAGAAACCAAACCATTTAGCCCACCCGGGTCCCCTCTCTCTCTTTCACTCGCAGACGCACCCACAGAGTCGCTGACACCAGGACCGCACCCCCTCTCTGTTTTATTCGCTGACAAGTGGACCCGTGACCACGTCGTCGTCTTCGTCAATCACACGCGCCTGCGACGCTCACGCCGCCGTTACTCGCCGCAGTCACTGCCGCGTTGATTCCCATTGATTCCGCGAGTAACTCCACGGCCAGTGCCGGCTACATAAACCTCTCCCACTCGCGGTCATTTCCCCCAACACTGCACACTCTTCTCGCCACCAGGCTGCCAGTATTCGCCCTTTCGCCGCCGTAGACAAAACCTACTCCGGCGACCAATCCTGGTAAACCCCGTGTGCCCCTTCCTCTCTGGTTCATGCGAACAGCTTCGCAACCTCCTTGCGCATCTCCTGATCCCCTTTGTCCGTCTGTTTGTGATCCAGAGCTTCGACTTCGACGAGCACCGTGAGCATCCGACGCCGTCTCCAACTCCGGCGAGAGATTGAGGTAAAATCCGACCGCCCCATGCCTTCTACTTAACCCTGTCAGGTTCGCCTGAGCGTTGTGCACACACTGATACCCTCGGTTTGTGCTAGGGTGGCCAGTAACGTCGCCTTCGTCACCGTCCGAGCAAACCCGACGCTGCCTCCAACTCCGACGAGCCCCAGCAGCCTCTGCAGCACGCCCCGCCCACGCCAGCAACACCTTGAGCTTCGTCGTGCTTCAGCGAGTCTGGTAAGCCACCGCTTGACCCTTATCTCCCTCTGGAATCACCGGTGCATCGCCGGCAGAAGCGCCGCCACTGCCAGCGACCATTCGCGCCGCCACCCTTTGGTCAGAGCAGCACCCGCCGTTAGATCTGTATCGTAGGGTCTAGATAAGATCTGGAGCGAATCGTTTTCTTTAGATCTGGCGCGTTGGATCTAACTTGATCCAACGGCGCGGAAGCGTGATCCTAAGTGAAATAGTACCGGCCAATAGGATAGCGCCGCGTGACAGCTGTTAGAGTTTAAAAACAGAATTTGAATCTGATTGTTATTCAAATTTGATTGGTCTATAACTTTTGATCCCCATGTTAGAATTTGACAAATTTTATACCGTTGGAATCAGGAGAGCAAGATCTTTCTAAATAAGCAATGTGTTTAATGTTTAGTTTCTGTTAAAAAGGTTTTATTTGCAGAAACTTGTGTAGGACTAATTAGAGTTTATGAAATGTTTAGGAAATAATTTAGGGTATAAATATTGGTTGTTTGGCAAGTTTTTAACTTGTTAGTGAATCATTACTATTTACTTGCTTGGTTGAATTTTAAAAATCATCATTTACCATCTTGCATGCATGCATATATTTTTGATTGTATATGTTTTGTGTGTAATTTGTTGCTACCAAACTTTGTGTAGATTTTGGTGCTAGTGATTGTGATTGTTTGGAGTGCTACTCTCCCAACTACCAAGGCAAGTGGTACTTCATGAATATTATCATTCCTATGTTTTCTACTAAACATTAGAAATATTTTGATAGACTTGCATGCTATTATTTTTGCTTATATGCCATGTTGGGAAATCCTAGTAGTTGTAGAAATGCTAGGGAATTTCTAAGTTAAGTTACTATCTATGCCATGCTTAGCCTAGCTAGTAGCAAACAAGGGTTGGGAAATATACATGCTATGATGAAAATATTTCTAAGTCTTTGGACTTGTGTTTTACCTAATAAAACAACTAAGTTAATGAAACACCTGGGTGGAATGGAAGGTTTGGTTTATGTTGAGTGATTACACAAGGCCCATTTTTATGGTTTACCTTATGTATCTCACTTGTGGTAAGCCACCCAGGAACAAAGAGATTTTAGAGGCCAAGTGTTAAGAAGCTTCTAGTGCAGCCACTTGGCAATATGGGCTCTGCCTGGATCACATAGGTTGCTAGAACTTAGCCATTTGGAAAGATGGTGGTAGTGGGATGATAGGTTGGAATGCGTCCATTTGGTCTAAGGGAAGGCTTCTAAAAGGTCCTGTCTTGGTGAAACCAAGTCTGGTGGGGAAAGTGCACAACCTCTGCAGATGGAAAAATCTAAGTACTTAGCCAAGTCCATGGCAATGGACAACTTGAGCATCAAGACATGGAAGCTATCAAGAATCTCCTCATCCCAATTTCTAAGTAAAAATTTTTGGGTGAACAAGGGTGAAGGACCTCAATGTCTATTTGTGGTTCCTTGGGAATGTTTTTGACAAAGAAAAACTTAGTGATTTCAACTAATAGGTAAAACCTATTTTGAGCAAAGCAAGCCAAGCTACACTTAGCCAAATTGCATATAGTATCTAGTCCACTTAAAATTTTACTAAGGTATCACTTGCCAATACTATTCCAAAGTATTGACCCACTGTGGCTGTAACTTGTGATGTTGCAGGTTACTCTGATGAGGATTAGGTGTCATGAGTCTACACTCAACATGTTTGCCTATGGCACATGAAGATGAAGACTTTTATTTATTTACTTATTCAAACTCTTGTATTAGGCATGTGGCCTTGGAGTTGTAAAGACTATGTTTATCTCTGGAATGGCTGTAATAAATGACCTTTGTATCTGTGTACTTCATCTTAAACTGTAGATGCTAGCAATGATCCAGGGACTAGCATTGCAATCACAGGGATCCTCTTCCTTTATAAAGGAGGGATCTTACAGATGGTATCAGAGCACTGTGTTGCCTGTAGGATTATGACCCTAGGATTGGAAACCACTAAGGAAAAAATTTCAGCAACTTCTACACTTGTCTATTCTTCTCGTAAAACTTTTCTAATCTTCTCTCTCATCTCTATTTGTAGATGAACTCCATCAACGAAGCCGTGAGGAAAGGACCACTCATGACAATGACTTTGGAGTGTGAGACAGAATTCCCCAAGGCTCTCAAGGACCTCATGGTTGCATTAGAAATACAAGTACAAGGGTTTTCCTGTGATGGATGAAGGAGTGGAATACTGGTGGGTGCAACTTCACTTGTATAAAAACAAGGGAGACAACCATCAGGAAAAAGGATTCTGCATGTTCACCAATTCAGTGGTGCACACTACATTTTTTGAATCAGCAAAGGATGAAGCTTGGAAGACCATCAAAGAACTTGGTGATAGAGTCAAGTGCAGAATGATCAACCTCCAAAATGATCTAAAGAAAGAGAAGGAACATACCCAAGAGTTGGAACCCACCAACCAAACCTTAAGAGGAGACATTATAGACTTAGTGATGGAGTCATGTGAGCAAGATAGGCTGATTGCTTCTAGAAACATTGTGTTAGCCAACAGATCCAGTGAGATAGGATTGTAAACGTACTTCGTTAGTTGGACCACGACTTATCACCTTATTTTCCAAATGTTTCTTTAAAATAAGAGTGAACCTTGGTTGTTGTAATGGTTTCATGTATGCATGACCTGTGTGTTTTTCTTTCCAAGGATATGTATGTGATGTTTTGCCTTATGTTGTATCTTGAATTGTGTTGTTCTAACTTTTCTATCTTATAAATAGATGCCTACTGTTACCACCAACACTGTTGAGGAGTTCCAGGTTACTCGATTTGGTCCTCGTATTGTTGAGCTTACTACTTTGCTCAATCTTCCTCTTCCTACCATCATGGTGCTTCCCCTCACCAAGTTTGAGAGGAAGGACCTCTGGGGCTTCAAGGTCAACCAGCCCGGACGCCAGACAGAGCTTACCATGGAGGCCATCGTCTTCAAGCTCATGCATGATGACAAGGAGAGAGGCCTTGAGGTAGTGATGCAGGGTCTGATAGGACGTCTGCTAGGGAGACACTCCCGACAGGTTAGAGGTACTCACTTCCACGTCTTCGGTAGACGTGATGAGGATGGAGAGTCCATCGACTTCGAGGACGATTCGAGGGACACAGCAGAGCCGATTCACCTGTACCTCCAGGACTTAGAGTCTCTCATTAGGCACGTGGACACTGACAGGACCAACGTCATGCTCAACAATGACGAACTCCAGGTGCAGATTCGCGAGAAGGACAAGCTCTTCGCGGAGCAAGACGAGATAGTCAAGAAAATGGAGGCGAAGTTCGAGAGCCAGGAGAGGAAGTTCAAGAGTCAGGAGAAGTGTGTCCAGGATAGGAACAAGAAGATCCGGGACATGACTGAAGAACTGCAGGCCAAGGACTTCGAGCTCGAGCATCAGCAGACAGTGATTGAGAGGCTTCGTTCCCAGAAGAGGGCTCTCAAGTCCCAGATAGAGACCTTGACCACTAGTGTCGAGGAATACAAGACCGCGATGGAGAACGCAGGTCTTACCTTTGTCGAGGAGGAGATTGATGCCGAGGAGTAGATTTGACTACTCATTTATCATTTATTATCGTACTTGTTATTTGAGAACCTGTTATTTGACCATCCGACAGTGGATGGCTTGCTACTTGTGTGTTTTACTTTGCGAACTTGTTATTTTGTTGTTGAACCTTTATCATTGTGTTGCATTCTTTGTGTTTGCTTATGTGATGTAATGTGCATGAAAGCATCTATGGGTATCTCATTCTTATCTCTATTGAACAAACCACAGATGCCTCCCCGTCGTGCAAACCCCAACCCCAACAACAACAACAACAACATCACTCCAGAAATGCAACAAATGATGACCGCTCAAATTCAGCTGATGCAGATGATGACGATGTTCATCCAGAACCAAAACAATAACAACAACAACAATAACAACAACAACCCACCGGGTTTTGATATGCTTACCAGGTTCTTGAGATTGAGGCCAGCAAAGTTCTCAGGAACGACTGATCCCATGGTGGCCAATGATTGGCTATGCTCAGTGAACAAGGACTTGGTAACCGTGGGCTGTACGGATGCTGAAAAGGTCAGATTTGCAGCACATCTGCTGGAAGGACCAGCCGCCACTTGGTGGGATAACTTCCAGATCACCACTCCCATAGAAGATGTGACATGGGCTATCTTTGAGGATGGCTTTCGCACTGCTCATATCTCATCTGGAGTGATGAGTCTGAAAAAGAAGGAGTTCCATAACCTGAAGTAGCGCCACCGCAGCGTGGCTGAATATATTGAGGAGTTCAACAATCTGGCGCGTTATGCACCGGATGAAGTTGACACAGATGCTAAGAGGAAAGAAAAGTTCCTCGAAGGGTTGAATGATGAGCTGAATCTGCAGCTGGCTGTGGCCTATGTTCCCACTTATCAGTCTCTCTGTGACAAGGCTGCTATTTTGGAGAACAAAATAAAACAAGTTGAAAGCAGAAAGAGAAAGCACTCAGATAAGCACAGCTCGGGATCGTCACACAAACGTTCCCATTATGATGACAGTGGAAGCTCAGGATCCCACAAGCATGGGAAATTCAACAAGCACCACAACCACAACCGTCATGACAACAAGCATCACCGTGGTCATGACAATGACAAGTACAAGAACCACAAGGGTGGATACAAGATCCACCACAGTGGTAATGGAAGTGGAAGTGGAAGCCATCCTGTCAAGAAAGACATAAGTCAGGTTGAATGCTTCAAGTGCAAGAAGATGGGGCATTATGCAAATGAATGCCCAGAAAAGAAAGTTGAAGGACCCAACAAGCCCAACCCTTTTCAGAAGGGACAAGTGAACCACATCAATGTGGAAGAAATCTATGAGGAGCCTGATGCTGTTGCTGGTAAGTTCAAACTCAATTCTGTTCCAGCATTTGTCCTCTTTGATACTGGTGCATCTCATTCATTCATATCAAGAGCATTTGTTGAAAGAAATGAACTGCCGGTTGAAACTATTGGGTGTCCTATAAAAGTAAGTTCTCCTGGTGGAGAAATGATAGTGAATTCAGGATGTCATGATCCAGTCATAGAATTTGGGAAGTATAAGTTTCCCGTTAACTTGATAATTCTAAACTCCCAAGGATTGGATGTCATTTTGGGAATGGACTGGATGACTAAGCACAAGGGAGTGATAGATTGTGCCAACCATACTGTCTCACTCACAACTCTAGAAAATAAAAGGATCAGATTCAAGACCAACTTTGAAGCAAAAAGGAGTATGCTAAATTCTCTTAAGGGGGTTAGCATAGACAGTGTGCCAATTGTGAGTGAATATCCGGATGTGTTTACGGAAGAATTACCGGGAATGCCACCAGATAGAGATGTGGAGTTTCTTATAGATTTGGTACCAGGATCTGGACCAATAGCAAAGAGACCTTATAAAATGTCAGTTGATGAACTAAAAGAACTCAAGAAACAACTTGGAGAACAGTTACAGAAAGGATTTATTCAACCAAGTTCTTCATCTTGGGGAGCCCCAGTTTTGTTCGTGGAGAAGAAAGATAGAAGTCAAAGGTTATGCATAGATTACCGTTCACTCAACGAGGTAACTATCAAGAACAAATACCCTTTACCTAGAATCAATGACTTGTTTGATCAGCTAGAAGGAGCATGTGTGTTCTCAAAGATTGATCTTCGGTCAGGTTATTTTCAACTCAAGATAAGGGAACAAGACATACCTAAAACAACTTTCACTACAAGGTATGGATTGTATGAGTATACCGTAATGCCTTTTGGTTTGACCAATGCTCCAGCATACTTCATGAATATGATGAACAAGGTGTTCATGGAATTCCTTGACAAGTTTGTTGTCGTCTTCATCGATGACATTTTAGTCTACTCCAAGAGCAAAGAGGAGCATGAAGGACATTTGCATTTGATACTTGAGAAGTTAAGAGAGCATAAACTTTATGCCAAATTCAGCAAGTGTGAATTCTGGTTGAACGAAGTTGGATTTCTTGGTCATGTTATGACAAAGGATGGTGTAGCAGTTGATCCCGCTAAAGTTTCAGCTATAACTGAATGGGAATCTCCCAAGTCCGTGAAAGAAGTTCGCAGTTTCCTTGGCTTAGCAGGTTACAACAGGAGGTTCATTGAGAATTTCTCTAAGGTTGCTAAGCCTATGACAGAATTGCTAAAGAAAGACAAGAAGTTTGCTTGGTCTGAAGGTTGTGAACTCAGCTTTCAGGAATTGAAGAAGAGACTTGTGACAGCACCAGTCTTGTGTCTGCCAGATTTGGAAAAAGATTTCCAAGTATACTGTGATGCATCTCATCAAGGTTTGGGTGCAGTACTTATGCAAGAAGGAAAAGTTGTGGCGTATGCCTCGAGACAACTCAAAACTCATGAAGTGAACTATCCTACTCATGATTTAGAGTTAGCCTCTGTTGTCCATGCGCTCAAAACATGGAGACACTATCTTTTGGGAAAACGTTGTGAAGTGTTCACAGATCACAAAAGTTTGAAGTATATCTTCACCCAGAAGGAAATTAATATGAGACAAAGAAGATGGCTAGAACTTATCAAGGACTATGACTTAAGTTTGCAATACCACCCCGGTAAAGCAAATGTTGTAGCAGATGCTCTAAGTCGTAAGGTTTTTGTGAATGGCCTTACCAAAGGAGAATTGCCAGATGATCTGTGTACCCAATTTAGAAAACTCAGATTGGAGATTGTACCTGAAGGACATCTCATGACTTTGGATGTTCAACCCACTTTGTTGGACAAGATCAAAGAAGCCCAGAAGATTGATAAGGAAATCGAAGAGATTAAGAAAAGATTGGCAAGGGAAAAGCCAAAGGATTCCATGAAGACGAACAGGGTACTTTATGGCATGGGAAACGTATCTGTGTTCCACAAGACCCGGAGCTGCGGAAACTGATTTTACAAGAAGCACACAACTCACCGTATTCCATTCATTCGGGTAAAACCAAAATGTACATGGACATGAAAGAAAGATTTTGGTGGAATAATCTCAAGAAGGACATCGCCGAGCATATTGCTTTGTGTGATGTGTGTAGTAGAGTGAAGGCGGAACATCAGAAACCAGCAGGTTTGCTTCAACCACTACCTATTCCTGATTGGAAGTGGGACAAGATTGGTATGGATTTCATTACCGGATTACCAAGGACCCGGTCAGGATACGATTCTATTTGGGTAGTAGTGGATCGCCTAACTAAAGTGGCTCATTTCATACCCGTGAAGACAACATATACAAGTGCTAAATTGGCAAAAATTTACATGAGTAGAATTGTATGTCTACATGGAGTGCCCAAGAGTATTGTGTCTGATAGGGGAACTCAATTCACTTCTAATTTTTGGAGACAGTTACATGAGTCATTGGGAACGAGGTTGGAATTCAGTACTACTTTTCATCCTCAAACTGATGGACAAACAGAAAGGACCAACCAGATTCTTGAAGACATGTTAAGGGCATGTGCCCTAGACTATGGAGCCAGTTGGGATGAAAGTCTGCCTTACGCAGAATTTTCTTATAACAACAGCTATCAAGCCAATATTGAGATGGCACCATTTGAGTTTCTCTACGGAAGAAAGTGTACCACCCCATTGTTATGGAATGGTGTGGGAGAAAGAAGTTTATTCAGACCAGATCTTATCAAAGAAGCCGAAGAGAAGGTCAAGTTGGTTAAGGACAGATTGAAGATAGCACAGTCCCGACAGTAAAGCTACGCAGATCCTAAGCGTAGAGAAGTCACCTATGAAGTTGGTGATAGAGCCTATCTTAGAGTGTCACCACTTCGTGGAGTGAAGAGGTTCGGAGTCAAAGGAAAATTGGCACCAAGATATGTTGGGCCATTCAAGATTCTGAGTCGCAAAGGAGAAGTTGCCTATGAAATTGAACTGCCAGAAACTCTGTCAGCTGTCCATAATGTGTTTCATGTGAGTCAACTCAAGAAATGTCATCCAGAAATGGAAGAAACTTCTTTGAAGGATACTATACCTTTGGAGGAGGTTCAACTGGAAAGTGATCTCACTTATGAAGAGAAACCTATCAAGATTGTTGAGACTGCAGAAAGAGTCACACGGACTAAGACTATCAAGTTCTGCAAAGTGCAGTGGAATCATCATTCCGAAGAGGAAGCAACATGGGAAAGAGAAGATGACCTTCGGAAAGACCACCCTCACCTATTTGCTAGCCAATCCGAATCTCGAGGGCGAGATTCACCTTAAGGGGGTTAGATTTGTAACATCCCTAAAATCATGTTTCAAACTTATGCATATCATCCATGCATCCATGATCATATGTTTTTCATTTCAAACAAAACACTTCAAAAACAGGAGCATATGAGCTCATTATTTTATGTGAACAACTATTAGTCTAATGCCACTCTCAATTGAAGAGTTATTTGTTTTAAACCAAGCCTTGCTTGCTCTCTTGTTATTTTGTTTTATTGTTGAAGTTTGGTGAAATTTTACAAAACAAATTTGATTCAGAAACTATTTCCAAAACTTATTCAAATTATGTGCTACAGCACTGCTTATTTTGTTTGAACAAAGGGACCAAGCTAATACAAAGTGAACACTTGATTTTATGCCCACAAGTGTGAATGTTGCACCCTACAAAATCCTGGGAAAAGTTTGAATTCAAAAGCTTTTGAAACCATTTGAAATTCATTCCAGAAAATCAAAACAGAAATAGAAAAGGAATAAAGAAAAGGAAAAGGGTCGGCGCTACTATTCTAGCCCAACAGAGAAACCAGCCCATTTAGCCCACCCGGGTCCCCTCTCTCTCTCTTTCACTCGTAGACGCACCCACAGAGTCGCTGACGCCAGGACCCCACCCCCTCTCTGTTTTATTCGCTGACAAGTGGACCCGTGACCACGTCGTCGTCTTCGTCAATCACGCGCGCCTGCGACGCTCACGCCGCCGTTACTCACCGCAGTCACTGCCGCGTTGATTCCCATTGATTCCGCGAGTAACTCCACGCCCAGCTCCGGCTACATAAACCTCTCCCCCTCGCGGTCATTTCCCCCCACACTACACACTCTTCTCGCCACCAGGCTGCCAGTATTCGCCCTTGCGCCGCCGCAGACAGAACCTACTCCGGCGACCAATCCTGGTAAACCCCGTGTGCCCCTTCCTCTCTGGTTCATGCGAACAGCTTCGCAACCTCCTTGCGCATCTCCTGATCCCCTTTGTCCGTCTGTTTGTGATCCAGAGCTTCGACTTCGACGAGCACCGTGAGCATCCGACGCCGTCTCCAACTCCGGCAAGAGATTGAGGTAAAATCCGATCGCCCCATGCCTTCTACTTGACCCTGTCAGGTTCGCCTAGCGTTGTGCACACGCTGATACCCTCGGTTTGTGCTAGGGTGGCCAGTAACGTCGCCTTCATCACCGTCCGAGCAAACCCGACGCTGCCTCCAACTCCGACGAGCCCCAGCAGCCTCTGCAGCACGCCCCCGCCCACGCAAGCAACACCTTGAGCTTTGTCGTGCTTCAGCAAGTCTGGTAAGCCACCGCTTGACACTTAGCTCCCTCTGGAATCACCGGTGCGTCTCCGGCAGAAGCGCCACCGTCGCCAGCGACCATTCGCGCCGCCACCCTTTGGTCAGAGCAGCACCCGCCGTTAGATCTGTATCGTAGGGTCTAGATTAGATCTGGAGCGAATCGTTTTCTTTAGATCTGGCGTGCTGGATCTAACTTGATCCGACGGCGTGGAAGCGTGATCCTGAGTGAAACGGTACCGGCCAATAGGATAGCGCCGTGTGGCAGCTGTTAGAGTTTAAAAACAGAATTTGAATCTGATTGTTATTCAAATTTGATTGGGCTATAACTTTTGATCCCCACGTTAGAATTTGACAAATTTTATACCGTTGGAATCAGGAGAGCAAGATCTTTCTAAATAAGCAATGTGTTTAATGTTTAGTTTCTGTTAAAAAGGTTTTATTTGCATAAACTTGTGTAGGACTAATTAGAGTTTATGAAATGTTTAGGAAATAATTTAGGGTATAAATATTGGTTGTTTGACAAGTTTTTAACTTGCTAGTGAATCAGTACTGTTTACTTTCTTGGTTGAACTTTAAAAATCATCATTTACCATCTTGCATGCATGCATATATTTTTGATTGTATATGTTTTGTGTGTAATTTGTTGCTACCAAACTTTGTGTAGATTTTGGTGCTAGTGATTGTGATTGTGAGGAGTGCTACTCTCCCAACTACCAAGGCAAGTGGTACTTCATGAATATTATCATTCCTATGTTTTCTACTAAACATTAGAAATATTTTGATAGACTTGCATGCTATTATTTTTGCTTATATGCCATGTTGGGATATCCTAGTAGTTGTAGAAATGCTAGGGAATTTCTAAGTTAAGTTACTATCTATGCCATGCTTAGCCTAGCTAGTAGCAAACAAGGGTTGGGAAATATACATGCTATGATGAAAATATTTCTAAGTCTTTGGACTTGTGTTTTACCTAATAAAACAACTAAGTTAATGAAACACCTGGGTGGAATGGAAGGTTTGGTTTATGTTGAGTGGTTACACAAGGCCCATTTTTGTGGTTTACCTTGTGTATCTCACTTGTGGTAAGCCACCCAGGAACAAAGAGATTTTAGAAGCCAAGTGTTAAGAAGCTTCTAGTGCAGCCACTTGGCAATATGGGCTCTGCCTGGATCACATAGGTTGCTAGAACTTAGCCATTTGGACAGATGGTGATAGTGGGATGATAGGTTGGAACGCGTCCATTTGGTCTAAGGGAAGGCTTCTGAAAGGTCCTGTCTTGGTGAAACCAAGTCTGGTGAGGAAAGTGCACAACCTCTGCAGATGGAAAAATCTAAGTACTTAGCCAAGTCCATGGCAATGGACTACTTGAGCATCAAGACATGGAAGCTATCAAGAATCTCCTCATCCCAATTTCTAAGTAAAAATTTGTGGGTGAACAAGGGTGAAGGACCTCAATGTCTATTGGTGGTTCCTTGGGAATGTTTTTGACAAAGAAAAACTTAGTGATTTCAACTAATAGGTAAAACCTATTTTGAGCAAAGCAAGCCAAGCTACACTTAGCCAAATTGCATATAGTATCTAGTCCACTTAAAATTTTACTAAGGTATCACTTGTCAATACTATTCCAAAGTATTGACCCACTGTGGCTGTAACTTGTGATGTTGCAGGTTACTCTGATGAGGATTAGGTGTCATGAGTCTACACTCAACATGTTTTCCTGTGGCACATGAAGATGAAGACTTTTATTTATTTACTTATTCAAACTCTTGTATTAGGCCTGTGGCCTTGGAGTTATAAAGACTATGTTTATCTCTAGAATGGCTGTAATAAATGACCTTTGTATCTGTGTACTTCATCTTAAACTGTGGATGCTAGCAATGATCCAAGGACTAGCATTTCAATCACAGGGATCCTTTTCCTTTATAAAGCAGGGATCTTACATTTAACCTATAATATCATCATCTTTGATTGAGCATTGCATCGATGCCATGTGTTAATTGTTTCCTTTTCATTTTCGGTGTTTCTACTTCTTCCCGGTAGTAATCAAAGTTGAATGTGAGCAACGATTCAAGATCGAGTCCAAGACTGATGATCGAGATCAACACCATCAAAGGTTATTTATGAACAAGTCCAGATGATGTACCTGAAAATCTATAGCTAGGTATCAACTGGCAAAGGCAAGCAAAGCCCCACACATACATATGAATCATGTGCTTTCAAAGTATTTAAATTCTTCCCATGTGCATGAGATTCTAAAGTCTTTTGTCGATAGATAGAGCAATCCTATGTGATGCATGTTTCCTTTATAACCCATATTCCTTGATCCACTTATCCTAGCAGAAGTAGGGTTTGGCTTGTGAGCTTCCCAAGAGCGATTTATATCTATTGTGCTTAGCCATGCTTAGATGTTACCACTGGTCCATCCTGTTGACGAATCAGAGCTACGAATGAACCTAGTATGACATGATGACATGGTATGATCATAGATGAAAGTTAAACATGCTAAGTCTTGTATGGGAGGCCATAGTGGGTTGTGGTTTTTGCAGTCCCATACTTGCCACTACTAGGACCTGAGTTCTTGCCGCTTGAACCAAGACGAGCGTACAGCCACCGGGGGCCTGGAAAACCCCTCGACCAACTAACTTGCCTAGCAGGTTCCATGAGTCACATTGTTCGGCGTTCCATTCGACATACGCATTGGAGGTGCATTCATAACAGGTAGGTAAGCGCGGTCGGGAACAAGAGAGGAACGACCTCCGTAATCTTGAACCCTGCGCACATCATTAGGGACTGGCTTCAGGACTTGACCCGTTACGGCGGCATATCCCTAGTGCGTGACTCATGGTCTCAGCGAAAGCAAGGTAAAGTTCATGGTCAACCACTCTCTACCGGCCTTTCAAGGATGTGGGCTTATAGCTTGGCATTAAGAATCGGTTGGTACGTGTGGATAAAGTTGTACACCCCTGTAGGGTATTAATCTTTTTGAAAAGACGTGTCCACGGTTATGGACGACTTGGGAACGGATTCTGAGATCATAGAAAACTTGAACCTAATCATAAAACTTGGTAGATCAATGTGTGATTAAGGACGCTTCCTCAGGGATCGAGGGGGTGATCCTAGTTGGTAGTATCAGCTGATGAAGATTCGGTGGATATCAGAAGATGATCAAATCTAGAGATACCGATCACTTATCCCCTTTTAAAATATTCTAATTAGTCAAGTTTCTTGTTCCCCTTGTCTTAAAAACAAAGATTGCTTTATGTAAAATAACCCCATCAACCATAAGTCTTGCGTATTACACCTTGTACTCACCCTTGCTTCGTTCATACTTCTGCAACACAGTAAGTGTTACCATAGAAGATGAGTTCTTTATGGCATCGACATCAACGAGTAGCTCAGGGTTCCCGATCGGCAGCCTGGAATCTATGGAATGGGACGTCATCATTATACTTTAGGCCTCTTGGGCCATTTGTTAAGTTTGTTATACTTAATAGCATAATTTGCCTTCCGTTGTTTGATGTTTGTGGTTAGTGACCTCAGTTACGAGCTTGCTATAACTATTTCGTGCCGTAGGTTCACTGTTGTGTTACCGATTTTCTCTCTATACGCTTTCAAGATTAGGTTAGGCGTATGTTCAGACGATGGTCTGGTATTTGTCTAGCCTTAATCCCGGGGGGGTCACAATCATAGACAACTATAACTAAGTTACTGTTATAATTTGATTTGTATCTAATATGACTTGTAAGTTGGCTAACTACCATGGAAAGAATGAATAAAATTGCCAACTGTGTTAGTTTCCTCAACAGGACTTCCTCGTTTGGTCTCGAGGGGGAAATACCAGGATGGGTATATTTGGTGGTAGTGTCAAGTTGGTTCCGAAGAGTTCCTTCTTATATCTCTCTGATAGCCGACATTTGTATCGAGTCTCTATAGGCTATTTAGTGCATGCAACACTGCCGCTTCAGTCCACCATACCTATGCAGGCGAGGACTTCCGAATTCTAAGTCTCGCCGTGTACTGGCCTCAATACTTACTGCTATCTTCTTCCTTTGCCCTTTGCCGGCACCCCTTTCGTTTAGCAGGTTTGGGATCGTTGTCGTTAGCAAGGTTACCCTTTCGACTTGTCCTTGGAAGGGTTATGGACACCATTGGTTATAGTTCAGGGCTCTTAGCCCCATTTGCATCTTATCCGTACTCGGATGTTGTATCATTTTCAAGGTGTTTTGGATCTTTGTACTGTATATCTATATTCTTGACTCATGGAGTCGTGATGTATATATGTTTCTGTGGGTCCATCACGGACTATTATGTAATGGTATTACTTTGTTTTTCACCCGCACACAAGTTCCTGGTGGGCATCTTTGAATCATTTCTATGCGAGTTTGGCGGGAATCTCTAAAACTTGCATAGGACCGATTCAAGGGTGTTACATGGCGTCTGCAATTCTTCTCTTGGTCTACCTTCTCTAGCTCTAAAACTTGCATAGGCCGGGGCTTGGAGTTTGATGGCGGGCTAGAAATCAAGGCATAGTGGCCACAGGCTTGTGTCCGTCATTGGTGGTGGTCTTATGCCATGCTCTTCTCTTCTTGGCGGATTTGATGTTAGCAGGAGGGTTGTTGAGCGCCACCTACAAGGGAGAAGTGAAACCTCTAAATTCTTGAGCGCCCTTTTGGTCCATGATGACCTAAATCTGCTATTATGTTCCAGCCTCTATTCAACCTCCATTGGGAGGCCCTTTCTAAAGCATGTTGTTGCTGCGGTACTTGTCGGCATTGGCACAAGTGGTGAAGTCCCCGCGACGGTGTACGGTGACGGTAAGTATGGCTTCTAGCTCGAAAGTGAGGAAATAGAGGGACTTTATTGTAATTGGTCTTTATTTTATAAGGTACTTTCTACATTTGCCAGGGACCCATGTTTTATATTCTGTTTTTATGGGGCTCTCTGTAAAAAAAATTGTACACCCACTGGTGGAAATAATGCAATGTCTTCCAGCCCCATCATGGGCTCCCTATGTTAAAAAAAGACATGGTCCACTATGGCCTCGCCGTATCCGTCCAGTGCATTAGGTCGGCAGCGTGCTTGTTTTCGCAGTACATGCTGGGTTGCACTTATATAAACCTTCAATGATGGGAGGTGACCTGGAGGAGTTCGCCAAAGATAGCCTATTTTTTGAGCCGCAGAGTAGCGTGTCGCCGGCCACTATCAGGATTACTGAAGATTTCCAGAATTTTCTGATTAATATACATGATAGGTTCATCCTGGATTTCTCATTCTACATCCACAAGGTGGGAGATGGAAAATACGTGTCTTGATTCTGATTATAACCTGTTGTTCAAATTTGGGATTAAATATTGACGTGATTCTGGTCGAGGGATTTCAGTGTGTCAGAAATATGGATTTTGGCTGGAAAGTAGTATAGTACTATTGTACTAGTTCTTATACTTGGGATTATATTAATTCTAGATCTGCTTGTGCTAATGTATTTTACAGTATGTACTGGTAGTACTTGTTTAGATCAAATGCTGGAGATTATCTAGCATTTTCTTTCAAATATGGATCTGTACTAGTGGCTAGCACTACTTGCTTAGATGAAGTAACTTTTCTTTTGAAACATGGCCGTGCATATGTATTCCGTAGGTACTACGTATGTTTTATCGCAGTCTGGTTACTCATATTTACTTTATCATTTTTTTCTTATAGTATTTCGCATGCTGCAATTTAGTCCGTGGATTCTTACTTCCTTTAGAAACTCCAGGTACATCTCTCAGTCACTATTGGAACCACGCTCACCGAGAGTAGAGAACATCGAATCCGGGGATGATGGTATGGTGTTTGCTATGCTATTTGACATGCGTGAGGTGGGCGACATCATCGTATCCATGATGACGGGCGTGTTATCAACGCCTCATTGGGAGACCCCAAGACGAAGGTATGATGAGTACAGCAACAAGTTTTCCCTCAGTAAGAAACCGAGGTTATCGAACCAGTAGGAGGAAGGAAACGACTCAAAGGTGTTGCTAGCAACTCGGAGACCTGCACAACACAAACTCAAGACTTTGTCCCAACGAACAGTGAGGTTGTCAATCTCACTGGTTTGCTATAACAAAGGATTAACTATATGGTGTGGAAGGTAATAGTGGTTTGCAACAAGTAATAGTGGAAGATGTATCAATGGTAAAGATTGGACTGGGGTCCATAGTTCACTAGAGGTGTTCTCCTTAGATAAACAAACATGGAATACTGGGTAAACAAATTACAGCAGGGTAATTGACATGACTCAGCAAGGCATAACAATGTAATATTAATCATTCAAGATCCTATGAGATTCGATTGGGCAATACAACAAGATACATAGAACGCCATCCAACTGCATCTATGACTAGAAATCCACCTTCGGGTTATCATCCGAACCCCCTCCAGTATTAAGTTGCAAGCAACAGATAACTGCTTTAAGCAAAGTGTGTAAAGTACACAATCCACTTGTTCCATGAACAAGAGACCATTGTTTTCTCCTTAGTGGAAACAACACATCTACAACCTTAGAGATTTCTATCACTTCCCATAAATAGATGCATGAACCCACTACTGAGCATAAATACCCCCTCTTGGAGTCACTAGCATCTACTTGGCCAAGATAGCTACTAGAAACGGAGAGCATGCAAGATCGCAAACAACACAGACATGAACGAATCAATAAGACAAAACCATTAATCAATCTGACATAGTAATCTCTGTTGGGAAT
Organism: Avena sativa; assembly: GCA_916181665.1. Taxonomy (NCBI): domain Eukaryota; kingdom Viridiplantae; phylum Streptophyta; class Magnoliopsida; order Poales; family Poaceae; genus Avena; species Avena sativa. The sequence continues at coordinate 266,047,293 of OV702294.1, read as the reverse complement.
ATGCCCTAGAGGCAATCATGTATGATGATATTTCCCATTGTATTCATAAAGATATTAAGTTGTCCTTGTATAAACATCTGATGTGTATCATTGAATATGTGATTCGGTTGTGGAACTATGCATTCATGTTGTTTGTACTAAATGTCCTTGGTCATTGTGGTTGTGCTGGACTTACAACTTAGACCAATGTGAAAGTTGGCTTGATGACTCTGTTCCACTTGTCATGGGCATGGAGATGCTATTCCAACTTACACAGATTCGGCTAAAGAGTTTAGCGAGTCGGATTGACCCATATTGAGGTACAACGAACAAGTTGTCATTTGTATATCTCAATCAATGTAATCCTTAGACCTGAGGTTATTGCATAGTCCAAGTTGAGGATCACCGACTTAGGTTCTGTCAAACACTAATCCGTAACTGGGCAGTTATAAAGGTAGAGTTCGGTTCGAATGAGAATCAAGTTGCGTGATGTGAATAACCAAGATGGGATTTTGCCCCTCCACTTGGAGAGATATTCTCTGGGCCCTCTCGGATGATATGATTCGGAAAGCATGGCCATGCACGACTCGGTTAAGTGTTAACCGAGGCCATCGACTAAGAGTTAGTCGGGTGAATCACTTATCTCGGATCGAGAAGAGAGTCGGACTATTTAAGGGATGACAATTATTCGCCTATAGTCTGACAAGGTATATCGTGAGGCAAAAGGGACTCGGAAGCAAGTCGCATTGGAAAGGCAAGTCATCATGACTCTTTGGTACTTGGGAGTCGGCATGTTCTTCTAGGAGCCGCTACCGACTGATCGATTGAGAGTCGGACTCCAATTGTGTCCAAGTATCCATGATCCTGTGGGGTCACACACTTAAGAGCGGGAGCAAGTTTGGATTGGATCTGAACTGGAAATCTGGTTGGGTTGGACCCGAGCCTGATTTGGACTGAGTCAGTGAGTTTGACTCACATGGACTAACATTATATGGTCTTTAGTGAATGGGCCGCGCGAGCAGAGCCCTTATTCACTCCCTATATATATTGGAGCACCCCAACCCTGAAGGGTTAATTGTTGATCGGTTAGGTCATTCCATGTGTTGGAAACCCTAGCTCCACAGCAGTCTAGCCGCCGTAACGAATCTAGTAGTTCGCCGCCAGTGCTCCTCCTTGTACGTGTGGATACCAGCAGAGGTGTTGTACGATCAGCACTAGGACGGTCGGATCGAAAGGACTGCACTGCATCAACTGACGTGCTTCATCAGTAATCTGCAACTGCGCGTCTAGTGGTAAATCCCGTGGCCTTCTACCTTAGCTGGATCTTGGGGTCACCACGTTAGAGGAAAGTTTTGCTTTATCTCTGCGTGGCCCAATAGTGGTATGAGAGCGATAGCTTCTGGTTTTAGGCTCGAGATCTCGCATATGTGATATGCGGTAGGCTGTAGATGAGATCTATATGCTGTTTTGGTGGTCGATCTATGAGATAGATCGCTTTTGTACGAGGTTGATTGGATCAACTGTACTCGGGGAATGGTAGATCTAATTTCCGTGATCATACTGCTGAGGTCGTGGAACGACATACCCCTACCGGTCGGCTTCCGCCATCGGGGTAGACTGTGACACGTAAATCCAGATGTGGTGATCGAAGATCAAAGAGTTTGATCGAGTCGGAACAATGGTCGGAATCCATGTCTGGATGGTAGATGAGATCTACGTTTTCGGAATCCATGGGACCGCCGGCTTCGCCCTGTCGTAGCGCCTTAGATGTCGTTGCGAGTTTCACAACGCCGGTAGATATTGTATCTGTGCATAACTTGTTTTTGCAAGAAGTTGTGAATGGTATGGTTCATGTGCATGTACGTGATCTGCGAATCACGGTTTTTGTCAGAATGGTGTTGTCATTTTATTGTATAATGACCTGCGTGTCGGATTCTCTATGTAATTACTTTACTAAGCTAGTGTAGCTGTTTGGAGAACCCGGAAGGCATGCAAGGCGTTGTACATGTCGGCGACATGTAGTAAGACGGCAAGTGACAAGAGTTGGCACGAGTCGGATTACAGACTTTGGGGAGATGGATATCGCCATGAAGAGAGCCATACCATTTCACATTATAATTACTTTATTTTGTGTTATTGTTATGTCTCTGTTTTACCTCTATTAGATAGTCGGTAAAATTTAATCCCTCAAATAAGGTCTAGTTGGTTTTCCTGCCAGTGTTTGCACCATCACAAGTCGGACATTTTTGGTAGTGGGCTCATAAAATTGAGGTGCTACCAATTCTTTCCGACTAGGTGGGTTCGAGTCGGACTCTTACTGCAGAAACACTCGGTAAGCTAGACGGGTCTATCACAACGGTTGTGGGTCTCGGGGAAAGGTCAGATGGGATCTGGGGCATGTGATGCCACCCGTCCAACAAGAGTCGTATGAGATGCGATTGACAAGGAGTTGTCTACCTAGATCACTTGGCGGCTAGGGGTGATGCTAAAGCTCACTAGCCGACTTGCTTATTTGGGATCCTGAATCACTAAGTAACCATCGGAGGGGTGTTGGTTCTAGTGGGAGCATAAAATATGAAAGTATTTAATATGCTTGCTCTTTTATGAATACATGTCTTAAGTGTTTTGCGTATTTTCTGTTGTAGATCATGGCACCAAGTAGCAGTCACTCTCAGATATCCGGTTTTGCATTGAGAACCATTCTTGAGAAAGATAAACTTAACGACACTAATTTTACCGACTGGTATCGAAATCTGAGAATTGTTCTCAAACAAGAAAAGAAGGACCATGTCCTAGACAACCCACTTCCAGATGAGCCGAATGAGAATGTGACTGTCACTGCCATGAATGCCTACCATCGGGCTAAGGATGAGTCCACGGATATTAGTTGTCTTATGCTTGCTCACATGGAACCTGACTTGCAAAAGCAGTTCGAGCATGTTGAGGCCTACGATATGATCGAAAGCCTCAAAAGTATGTTCCAGGCTTACGTGAAGACTGAGAGGTATCAAGTCTCTCGGGCTTTGCTGAGTTGCAAGCTTAAGGATGGTGATCCACTGAGTCCGCATGTGATCAAAATGGTTGGTTATGTGCAGTCTCTGGAGAGGCTTGGCTACCCCATAAGAGAAGATTTCGCTACGGATATAATTCTGAACTCTCTTCCTAGTGCATATGGGCAGTTCATTTCGAACTACCACATGCATGGTATGGATAAGAAGCTCACTGAATTACATGGGATGCTCAAGCAGGCAGAGGCGGATCTCAAGAAGGGCGCCAGTCAAGTGTTGATGGTGCAGAATAAGGCTAAGTTCAAGAAGAGTTCTTGCACTAAGAAGAAGGCTAAGTCAGGAGGAAAGAAGGCTCAGAACCCGGTCCCAAGCGCTTCCTCAGGGACTAAGCCATCTCCTTCAGCCGGATCCACTTGCTTCTACTGCAAGGCGGATGGCCACTGGAAGAGGAACTGCAGCAAGTACTTGGCCGACAAAGCCAATAGTGGAGGTATGACTTCCGACTCAGGTACACTTGTTTGCAATGTTATAGACATATATCTGGCTGATGCACCTAATAGTTCTTGGGTATATGATACCAGATCAGTTATTCACATCTGCAACTCGTTGCAGGGACTGGTAAGAACTAGGAGCGTAGCAAGAGGCGAGGTTGATATTCGAGTCGGCAACAAAGCAAGAGTTGATGCGTTGGAAGTCGGCACGATGCAACTTCATTTACCTTCCGGATTCATTATGGAACTGAATAATTGTTATTATGTTCCAGTGCTCAGTCGAAACATTATTTCTGCTTCATGCTTGATGAGGCAAGGCTATGAGTCGAATATCAAGAATAATGGTTGTTCTTTGTATTTGAATGATATGTTTCACGGCTTTGCACCCGTCCAGGACGGGTTATTTATTTTGAATCTTGATGGTGAGTCGGTTTATAACATAAATGTTAAAAGGTTGAAACCAAATGATCTGAATATGACTTACTTTTGGCACAGTCGGCTTGGTCATATAAGTTGGAAACGCATGAAGAAGCTCCATGATGATGGACTCCTAACTTCGTTCGACTTGGAGTCGTTCGAGACATGTGAATCTTGCCTACTCGGCAAAATGACCAAGACATCGTTTGCAAAGAGTTGTGAAAGGGCGTCCGACTTGTTGGGACTAGTACATAGTGATGTATGTGGGCCAACGAGCACGACAGCCAGGGGTGGTTATGAGTACTTCATTACCTTCACTGATGATTTGAGTAGGTATGGATATATCTACTTAATGAAACATAAGTCGGAAGCCTTTGAAAATTTCAAAGAATTCCAGAATGAAGCACAGAATCAACTCGGCAAGAAAATAAAGTTTCTTCGGTCAGACCGAGGAGGCGAGTACATGAGCCATGAGTTTGATGACCATCTGAAAAGTTGTGGAATAGTTCCTCAGCTTACTCCGCCAGGAACGCCACAAAGGAATGGTGTTTTGGAAAGGCAGAATCGGACCTTGTCGGACATGGTACGGTCAATGATGAGTCGGTCATTTTGGGGTTATTGTCTAGAAACAGCGGCGCTCACACTAAATAGAGTACCATCAAAGTCGGTAGAGAAGACACCGCATGAGATGTGGACAGGCAAAAAGCCGAGTTTGTCTTTTCTTAAGATTTGGGGTTGTGAAGCATTTGTCAAGCGACTTCAGTCGGACAAGCTTACAGCCAAGTCGGATAAGTGTATTTTCATGGGGTATCTGAGGGAAACCTTGGGTTACTACTTCTACAACCGAGAAGAGGGCAAAGTCTTTGTCGCTCGGAATGGTGTCTTCCTTGAGAAAGAGTTTCTCAGTCGGGGAGTAAGTGGGAGCACGGTGCAGCTCGAAGAAATTCGAGAGGAACCGGCTAGTAGCGAGTCGGCAAAAACCTTGGAGGTTGAGACGATCATGGCAGCTGAACCGGCAGCAGCACCTGTACTACAAAGATCGGCAAGATTACGAAGTGTTTGTGATGTGTTACTATTAGTCAGTGATGAGCCAACAAATTATTCGAAAGCGATGGTGGGATCTGATTCCGAGTCATGTCATGGAGCCATGAGATCCGAGTTAAAGTCCATGGATGAAAATCAAGTTTGGAACTTGGTTGATCTGCCAGACGGTGCAAGCCCCGTCGAGTGCAAATGGGTCTTTAAGAAGAAAACTGATATGGCTGGAAATGTTTCCGTTTATAAAGCATGCCTTGTCACGAAGTTGTTCCGACAAGTTCAAGGAGTTGATTACGATGAGACTTTCTCGCCCGTAGCGATGCTTAAATCAGTCCGGATCATGTTAGCTATAGAAGCCTATTTCGACTATGAGATATGGCAGATGGATGTCAAAATGGCTTTCCTTAATGGAAATTTAACCGAGGACGTGTATATGATACAGCCCGAGGGTTTTATAGATCTGGCTAATGCTGACAAGGTATGCAAACTTCAGAAATCCATTTATGGGTTGAAGCAAGTATCTCGGAGATGGAATATTTGTTTTGATGAGGTAGTCAAATCGTTTGGCTTCATCAAGAGTGATCATGATTCTTGTTTGTACAAGAAGTTTAGTGGGAACAAAGTAAACTTTCTAATCTTATATATGGATGACATATTACTGATTGGAAATGATGTCTAGATGTTGCAAGAAACCAAGGAATCATTGGAAAGGAGTTTCTCAATGAAAGACTTGGGTGAGGCAACATACATCCTCGGAATCCGGATCTATAGAGATAGATCAAGGAGGCTCATTGGATTGAGTCAGAGTACTTATTTGGACAAAGTGTTGAAGAAGTTCAACATGGAATCGTCTAAGAAAGGGTTCTTACTGATGTCCCATGGTGTAAAACTTAGCAAGATTCAGTGTCCTTCGACAACTGATGAGCGAAGTCGGATGAGTGCGATTCCATATGCTTCTACAGTCGGATTCATCATGTATGCCATGATTTGTACTAGGCCAGATGTTTCTATGCTCTAAGTGTTGTGAGCAGATACCAGGCTGATCCTAGAGAGATCCACTGGACAGCGGCTGGAAATATCCTAAAGTACTTGAGAAGGACTAAGGATATGTTCTTGGTTTATGGTGGTGAAGATGAACTCAGTGTAAATGGTTACACGGATGCGAGTTATCTTACCGACTCTGATGATTCTTGTTCGCAATCTGGATACGTGTTTATTTTAAACGGAGGTGTTGTGAGCTGGAAGAGTTCCAAGCAAGAGACTATGTCTGCATCTACAACAGAGGCTGAGTATATTGCCGCCTCGGAGGCAGCAAAGGAAGTTGTTTGGATGAGGAATTTCCTCATGGATCTTGGTGTGGTTTAGGGCTCGTCCAATCCGTTAGACGTGTATTGTGACAACAATGGTGCTATTGCACAAGCCAAGGAACCTAGAAAACACCAGAATAACAAGCACATACTCATGCGGTACCACCTCATTCGCTAGTTCGTGGATCAGGGTGATATCAAGTTATGAAAGGTACACACGGATGCAAATATTGCGGATCCGTTGACAAAGTCGTTACCACAGCCAAAGCATGAGGCGCACCTGAGAGCCATGTTCATTAGATGCTTAGACATGTGATGTCGGAAGATTGACTCTAGTGCAAGTGGGAGACTGTTGGGAATATGCCCTAGAGGCAATCATGTATGATGATATTTCCCATTGTATTCATAAAGATATTAAGTGTTCCTTGTATAAACATCTGATGTGTATCATTGAATATGTTATTCGGTTGTGGAACTATGCATTCATGTTGTTTGTACTAAATGTCCTTAGTCATTGAGGTGTGCTAGACTTACAACTTAGACCAATGTGAAAGTTGGCTTGATGACTCTGTTCCACTTGTCATGGGCATGGAGATGCTATTCCATCTTACACAGATTCGGCTAAAGAGTTTAGTGAGTTGGATTGACCCATACTGAGGTACAACGAACAAGCTGTCATTTGTATATCTCAATCAATGTAATCCTTAGACCTGAGGTTATTGCATAGTCCGAGTTGAGGATCACCGACTTAGGTTCTGTCAAACACTGATCCGTAACTGGGCAGTTATAAAGGCAGAGTTCAGGTCGACTGAGAATCAAGCTGCGTGATGTGAATAACTAAGATGGGATTTTGCCCCTCCACTTGGAGAGATATTCTCTGGTCCCTCTCGGATAATATGATTCGGAAAGCATGGCCATGCATGACTCGGTTAAGTGTTAATCGAGGCGATCGACTAAGAGTTAGTCGGGTGAATCACTTATCTCAGAGCGAGAAGAGAGTCGGAGTATTTAAGGGATGACAATTATTCGCCTATAGTCGGACAAGGTATATCGTGAGGCAAAAGGGACTCAGACACAAGTCGCATTGGAAAGGCAAGTCGTCATGACTCTTTGGTACTTGGGAGTCGGCACGTTCTGCTAGGAGCCGCTACCGACTGATCGATTGAGAGTCGGACACCAATCGTGTCCAAGTAGCCATGAGCCTGCGGGGTCACACACTTAAGAGCGGGAGCAAGTTTGGATTGGATCTGAACTGGAAATCTGGTTGGGTTGGACCCGAGCCTGATTTGGACTGAGTCAGTGAGTCGGACTCACAGGGACTAATATTATATGGCCTTTAGTGAATGGGCCTTGCGAGCAGAGCCCACATTCACTCCCTATATATAGTGGAGCACCGTAACCCAGAAAGGTTAATCATTGTTCGCTTAGGTCACTCCATGTGTTGGAAACCCTAGCTCCACAGCAGTCCTGCCGTCGTACCGAACCTAGCAGTTTAGTGGTTTAAACCAAATGATCCGAATATGACTTACTTTTGGCACTTTCGGCTTGGTCATATAAGTTGGAAACCCATGAAGAAGCTCCATGATGATGGACTCCTAACTTCGTTCGACTTGGAGTCGTTCGAGACATGCGAATCTTGCCTACTCGGCAAAATGACCAAGACACCTTTTGCAAAGAGTTGCGAGAGGGCGTCCGACTTGTTGGGACTAGTACATAGTGTTGTATGTGGAACAATGAGCACGACAGCCAGCGGTGGTTATGAGTACTTCATTACCTTCACTGATGATTTGGGTAGGTATGGATATATCTATTTGATGAAACATAAGTCGGAAGCCTTTGAAAAGTTCAAAGAATTCCAGAATGAAGCACATAATCAACTCGGCAAGAAAATAAAGTTTCTTCGGTCGGACCGAGGAGGCGAGTACATGAGCCATGAGTTTGATGACTATCTGAAAAGCTGTGGAATAGTTCCCCAACTTACTCCGCCAGGAACGCCACAAAGGAATGGTGTTTCGGAAAGATGGAATCGGACCTTGTTGGACATGGTGCGATCAATGATGAGTCGAACAGATCTGCCTTTATCATTTTGGGGTTATTGTCTAGAAACAGCGGCGTTCACACTAAACAGAGTACAATCAAAATCGGTAGAGAAGACACCGCATGAGATGTGGACAGGAAAAAAGCGGAGTTTGTCTTTTCTTAAGATTTGGGGCTGCGAAGCATTTGTCAAGCGACTTCAGTCGGACAAGCTTACGGCCAAGTCGGATAAGTGTATTTTTGTGGGGTAACCGAGGGAAACCTTGGGTTACTACTTCTACAACTGAGAAGAGGGCAAAGTATTTGTCGCTCGAAACGGTGTCCTCCTTGAGAAAGAGTTTCTCAGTCGGGTAGTAAGTGGGATCACGGTGCAACTCGAAGAAATTCGAGAGGAACCGGCTAGTAGCTAGTCGGCAAAAACCTTGGAGGTTGAGCCGGTCGTGGTAGCTGAGTCGGCAGCAACACCTGTACTACGAAGATCAGTGATATTACGAAGTGTTCATGATGTGTTACTGTTAGATAGTGATGAGCCAGCAAATTATTCGGAAGCGATGGTGGGATCTGATTCCGAGTCATGGCTTGGAGCCATGAGATCCAAGTTAAAGTCCATGGATGAAAATAAAGTTTGGAACTTGGTTGATCTGCCAGACAGTGCAAGACTCGTCGAGTGCAAATGGGTCTTTAAGAAGAAAACTGATATGGATGGAAATGTTTCCATCTATAAAGCACGCCTTGTCGTGAAGGGGTTCCGAACAGTTCAAGGAGTTGATTACGACGAGACTTTCTCGCCCGTAGCGATGCTTAAATCAATTCGGATCTTGTTAGCTATAGCAGCCTATTTCGACTATGATATATGGCAGATGGATGTCAAAACGGCTTTCCTTAACGGAAATTTAACCAAGGACGTGTTTATGATACAGCCCGAGGGTTTTGTCGATCCGGCTAATGCTGACAAGGTGTGCAAACTTCAGAAATCCATTTATGGGTTGAAGCAAGAATCTCGGAGTTGGAATATTCGCTTTGATGAGGTAGTCAAATCGTTTGGCTTCATCAAGAGTGATCATGATTCTTGTTTATACAAGAAGTTTAGTGGAAGCAAAGTAAACTTTCTAATCTTATATGTGGATGACATATTATTGATTGGAAATGATGTCCAGATGTTGCAAGAAACCAAGGAATCATTGGAAAGGAGTTTCTCAATGAAATACTTGGGTGAGGCAACGTACATCCTCGGAATCCGGATCTATAGAGATAGATCAAGGAGGCTCATTGGATTGAGTCAGAGTACTTATTTGGACAAAGTGTTGAAGAAGTTCAACATGGAATCGTCTAAGAAGGGGTTCTTACTGATGTCCCATGGTGTAAAACTTACCAAGACTCAGTGTCCTTCGACAACTGATGTGCGAAGTCGGATGAGTGCGATTCCGTATGCTTCTGCAGTCGGATCCATCATGTATGCCATGATTTGTACTAGGCCGGATCAACACTTCAAAGCACTGAAGGAGATCGAAAAGCATGATCCTACGTATGATCTAGCCAGCCATATGGCTGGACACATACCTCATGGCGATGGGAATAGCTGGCCACACCGACCTCCTCGCCGATGCTACCTCCCCCAGATGAAGGAGGGAGCGACTCGGCAGTGGATCAACACCCTCCCCGTAGACAACATCGACTCCTTGGAGGACATGCGCAAGGCCTTCGTCGGGCACTTCGAGGGATCATACACCCGTGCCACCACCATCGAGGACCTGGAGCGATGCGTCCAGGGACCTCGCGAGTGGACCCGCAACTAGGTCCAACGGTGGCAGGACCTATTGATCAATGCCGCCAGCATCCACCCAGACACGGCGATCCACTACTTTAAGAACTCGTGTCAATACGAGCCATTGGTATCCATGATCAAGAGGGTTACAAGACGCTTGACAACATCCCCGACCTCCTCGAAATCGCCAAACAATACGTAGAGGAAGATTTGAACCAAGAAACCGACGATGAGTCGGGTGGGAATCGCCGCCCAAGCGGCCACGGCAACGGTAGGTAGCGCGAGCTGCACTAATGCAACACTCGCCTCGCCGGCAAGCGCTGTGGTGATGGTCAAGTCAACTTCATCTCTAACGCCGGCTACGCGCCACGTGACCCCAAGAGCTTCCACCGCGATGGAGGCCAGCACCGCGACAGCGGAAAATACAAGGGAAGGCCGAAATTCGACCTCGCGACTCTCCTCAACAAGCCCTGTGTGTTCCACAGCAGCGAGGGGAAACCCGCCATGCACAGAACCGCCGGCTGCCACTATCTGAAGGATATCGAAAAGGCATGACCCGCAAGGGAGGACCCCAACAACAACCTGCAAAATAGTGGGGCATTCGGAAACGATGTCAGCTCGCTACACACCTTCACCGGGCTCGGCACCAAGAGCGAGAAGAAGGTCCTCTCCTGCGTCATCGCCGTCAATGAGGTGTCCCAGGTCGACGTCCCTCGCTTCCTCAACTGGTCCGAGCAGCGCATCACATGGAGCCGGGAAGACCACTCCCCACAGACCGAGTACCCCGGGTGAGTCGCCTCGGTAGTCAAGCCCAAAGTGAGTGACTACTGGTTCCCCACGACGTTGATGGACGGTGGGAGATCCATCAATATCCTCTACCTGGACATATTCAGGCGACTGAGGCTGCCGTCGTTGATGATTGAGTCGACCCTCACCACCTTCCACGGCATCGTCCCCGGTCGGCAAGGTGATGCTTCTAGTCACCTTCAGCACAGAAGCCAACTTCCACACTGAGCGGATCTTCTTCGAGCTGGTGAACTTCAACAGCCCCTACCACTGCGTCTTGGGGCGCCAAGCATTCGCCAAGTTCATGGCGACACCGCATTATGCGTACAACATGATGAAGCTCCCAGGGCCATGCGGCATCATCACCGTCCACGGCGAGCCTGCCATGGCCGTCGAGTGCGAGGAAAAAGGCGCACAGCTTGCCTACCCCATCATTTCCGTAGAAGCCAACCACGCAGAGGAGCTCACCAGATACGCGAGCGGGGTCGACAAAGACGACCCCACAATCCTGAAGAATCCCAACACGGAGAACATCGGGTCGACCACGGTCAAACCTACCACACACACTTGCGCCGTCGAGATGGTCCCAGGTGACTCTAGCCAGATGGTCACCATCGGGGTGGGCATGAGCCCTACATAGGAAAGCGCGCTTGTCAATTTCCTCCATGAGAATCGCGACATCTTCGCATGGAAGCCATCTGACATGCCAAGTGTACCGAGGGAACTCGCCGAGCACAAACTCAATGCCGACCCCAAAGCGCAACCCATCAAGCAGTCACTGCGGCCCTTCAATGAAGAGCGCCACCGAGCAATCGCCGAAGAAGTGCAGCGTCTACTCGCTGCAGGCTTCATCTAGCCAATCAAGTAATCCAAGTGGCTGGCAAACCGATTCTTGGTCATGAAGAAGAATAAGACCTGGAGGATGTGTATCGACTACACCAACCTCAACACCGCCTGCCCAACGGAGCAGTTCGTCCTCCCGCGCATCGATCAGATCATTGACTCCGCCGCGGGCTCGGAGTCGCTGTGCTTCCTTGATGTGTACTTTTGGTATAACCAGATCGAGATGGTGGTCGAGGGCGGTGAGAATACGGCGTTCATCATGCCATTCGGCGCATACTGCTACATCTCCATGACGTTCGGCCTCAGGAACGTCGGCGAAACCTACCAGCGGTACATGCAGGAGTGCCTCGCATGCCAAATTGGCTGCAACATCCACGTCTACATCGACAACGTGGTGGTCAATCTAGTCACCAGAGCGACCTACTTGCCGACCTATCCGAGACCTTCGCAAATCTGCGGAGGTACAAGATCAAGCTCAACCCAGGGAAGTGCATCTTCGGCGTACCCACTAGACAGCTCCTGAGGTACGTAGTCTCCAAGCGAGGAATCAAGGCAAACCCCACCAAGATCGACATGATCGCACGGCTCGGAAAACACGAGTGCCTCCACGACGTCCAGAAGCTGGCCGGGCAAGTAGCGGCTCTCAGTCGCTTCATCCCCCGTCTAGGTGAGAAGGCAATGCCTCTCTATTGCCTAATGCGCAAGAATCCCACGTTCCAATGGGACAAGGAGGCATACGACGCGCTCAACGCACTCAAAGAAGTACTACTCGCTGCACCACTACTCGCCGCCCCCGTCGACAAGGAGCCAATGCTCGTTTACGTCGCGGCGTCCAAGCGAGTCATTAGCGCCGTCATGGTCATTGAGCGACCATAGGAGGGCAAGGAGTGCCCCGTACAACGCCCGGTCTACTACATCAGCGAAGTACTCACGGACTCACAACAGCGCTACCCGCAATACCAGAAACTGGTGTGCGTGGTCTTCCGAGCCTAGCGACGGCTACCGCACTACTTCCAGGAGCACCCAGTCAAGGAAATCATCCGCAACCGTGAGGCGACTGGGTGGGTCGCCAAGTGGGCCGTCGAAATCGGAGTCCACAACATCAAGTACGAGCCACGCAAGGCGATCAAGTCGCAGGCTCTAGCGGACTTCCTCGCCGACTAGGAAGAGGCACAACAGCCAGAGAAGCTTCATGTCCGGGGGATCACCCCCGGGTAGGCTAACCAGACAAGATACAAGGGAAAGGCAACTGCCAGCCAGCTAGCCCAGCTGGACGTAAAAACCCAAAGATAGATCAGAAAGAAGGCCAGACAAAGAGCAAGATAGCAAACCAGTCAGCCGGATAAGAAGAATTCCCAAAGGCACCTAGTCGGCTGGATCACGCCAGCCGGATAAGTCAAGACGAGTCAAGAACGAGCCGGCAGAACCACCAGCTGGATAAAGCAGCAAAGGGCAGACACTTAGCCGGATGGGTCCAAACACCCGGTCAAGACAAAGTAGCTGGCTAGGGCAACCTAGACGAACCTTCAAGGAAGACGAATGACGTAGGACACAGTATCCCGCAGCTCTGGCAGGTAGAAGGATAGACACAGCGACACCAACGCCGGAGGAGACGGCCCGTACCCGTGTCAGGCAGGGACAAGGGTCACCGTCCGTGTCGGCCGGGGTGGCCTCCACTATTTCCTTGCCGGCCGAGGGCGGTCGTCACTGTTTCCGTGCCGGCTGGGGGGCGCGGCACTGTACCAGACGTCAGAGAGGCGGAGCACTGTGTCGTAACTGTCGGTCGGGCCTGCCTGTGTGACCCGCCAGTTGGCAGTGTCTTTGCCCATGCCACCTCAGCCTATATAAGGGGCAGCAGGGGCATCGCAGCAAGGGTTGGTCACTCCCTCTTCTAGCTAGAGACAGATACAGCTCGAGGAGCACTTTTAGCCCTTTGTGTGTAGATTCAGATAGTTGGATCGGCAGGAGTAGGAGTGTTACCTCACCACGAGGGCCCCGAACCTGGGTAGTTCTTGTGTCCCCGACGCATGCTTGTGCCCAATCCCGCCTGCGGACCCCGTCGCTCGCTTCCCTGCTCGCTCCCGCACCACGAACTAGCCTGCTCAGGCACTGCCGTTTCCATAACAACGACAGTTGGCGCCCACCGTGGTGCAATGATGGCGGCAACCGGAGTAACGTTCCACACGGGACCCCGCACTTCGTCCGGCGAGCGCGTGGCTTCCAACCTCGTTCTCATGCTGGGAAAATTTGACTGCGTCATCGACAACGCTCGCTGCTTCGTCGGCTCCAGTTTCCTGGCAGGTTGCTTCGTCCTGCTGTTCGGTGATCTTCCCGTCTATGTCGCCACCGTGCCGGAGGATTTGCCTTGGAAGATCATCTCCATTGCCGAGCCGCTTCCCACAGCCGGCAGCGCACTTGTCGCACCCCTCTGCATGGAGATGATGATGGGCGGCTCCAGTCATGGCCGTCGTCCCCCTATCGAACGCGACAGCATTGCATCCATCCCATCCACTCCTCGGCATGGGAAGGGCATGGTGGAAGAAGTTATTGAGGAGATCCTTGATCCGGTTGATCTTGGAGAGAACCCGGAAGAGGCGACGGCCAAGATCGAGGCGGCGCGAGAGCGCTTACTTCAGCAGGCTTGGGTCTTGGCCTCTACCAACTACCAAATGGAGAGCAACATCTGCGAGTATCACCGTGCCCATGGCCTCACCCCGGACAATCAAGATCCTAGCCGGCTAGGCTCCGTGCAGCGCCGTGGAGGAGAGCTGGGCGCCTGTTTAGAGCAAGATGTCGAGCCGGTCCCCCACACGTACTTCCCACCGCCCATGTATGACACCGCGGTCAAGAATGTCCGGGCGGCATGATCTGTCGTGGAAGATTTACCTCACCTTGAGGGGGAGGACAAGATGCGGCAATTCCAACAGATGCAGCACCTGCTGCGCGTGGCTGACGAGCAGGCCGAGTCTACTCGGATCGCGTTCGAGGAAGGAGCCAGCTCTAGAGGGAACCGTTCAGGTGGAAGCAGCTGAGAAGGACCTCGCCAGACCGAGTACTCCGCGTCTCTAGGAAATCCCCTCCCCCCCCCCCCCCCGTGCTCCAAGAGTCGCCAGTCTGGCAGCAGCCAACCCCGCGGTGACCAAGGTGCCACGATCCACCCGCCCCCTGCTGGCCAGAACTACCCGCCACCCCCTCCCCATCCCGTCTTGCTGGCCAGGTGGGAGCGCCCAATCCTATTGAGCCGGATGCGCGCGACCGTATCGACCTCCTAACGCAAGCTCGCCTCACGGAGGAGGAAGATGCAACCGGCCCAGTGTGCTTCGGGTCGCGCATCCGGAAGGAGCCGTTCCCCGACAAGTTCTCCCTGCCATGGGACACCCCCCAAGTACGACAGCAACATGAAGCCGGAAGACTGGCTGACCGATTATGTCACAACAGTCATAATCTCCCACGAAAACAAGCGCGTGGCGGTCTGTTACATCCCCCTTATGCTGATCAGTCGGCAAGAACGTGGCTCAGCAGCCTCGCGCCCAAAAGCATCAACGCCCGGCATGATTTCGAGAAGGTCTTCATCCGGAACTTCAACGGCACCTACAAGCGCCCGGGCAGACCCCACGATCTCTCTTTGTGCGTCCAGGGAGACCGTGAGTCAGATCACGAGTATCTCGCCCGCTGCACCGAGCTACGCAACTCCTGCGAAGGGGTGGTGGAGAACCAGGCAATCATCTTCTTCATTGAGGGGTGTCGAGAAGGCATGATGCTACGCCATCGACTGCTGGGCGACAATCCCAAGACCATGGCGAAGCTCATGACTGTCACAGACCAGTATGCCACTATGGACGTAGCAATGAAGAAGCCCCTCCGGGTAAATGCGGAGGGTCGGCCGGTTCAAACCGAGCCGGCTCAAGAGAAGCAAGCTGGCCAAGGCGGAGACGCCGGATCGTCCAGGCGGCACGACAGCGACAACAGCTACCAAGGCAAGCGTCTAGTTGAGCAGCAGAACCCGCGCTACCACCAGAGGCAAGTCAACACGATGCAAGGCGCACCGACTGGGAATGACAAGAGGCAGAAGAACGCCTTCACCTTTGAGCAAATGTTTGATGGTTCGTGCAAGTACCACAGCGGTGCCTTCAAGCTGGCTATCCACACCACTCGGCAGTGCAGCTAGACCCGGCAGATCAAGGAGCAGGGTGGCTTGCCTCCTCTCCCCCCACCCCCTCCCAGCAGACCCACACCACCGGCTAGGGCAGCCGGCAACAACCACGACAACAAGGCCTACCCTCAGCAGCACGAGGACTACCACATCTTCGAGGCCGAGCTGATTGATAATCGCGACCAGAAGCTGCGTGTGACAACCCTAGTTTTATTAAATGGTAAATAGAATTTGTTTGTGCATTCATGAGCATCATCATTTAAAATGCATGTAAGAAATAATCACAAACCTTAAACCCTAACCTCCTTCCTCTTTGAAATCAATTCAAATGTTTTTAAATTTTTGAAAACTACCAAAATTGAGGAGCCCAAATTGTTTATATGGGCCCCTACATTATTTTTATATGTTCGGAAAAGTTCTAGTATTTTGAAAATATTCAAAACATAAAAGAAATTGAAAATACAGCTAGAAAACACAAAATAGAAACAGAAAACATTTCTGTAAATAAAAAACTATCCCAAACTCTAACTGGACCGTGGCCCATATCTCTACCCTCTCTATCTGCCTCCCAGTGCAGCCGCCAGCAGCCACATGCCTTCCCTTTTCTGCAGCCCGATTACAGCCCAATCCGGCCCAAGTCGGCCCGTACCCGTTCGCGTGTCTCGTCTTTCTTCTTCCCCGCAGGCAAGAGGAAGCAGCTGCGTGCCTGTGCGCGTGTCGTCGATCTCCCTCGTGCCACAATGCTCTCTCTCCCCATACCAGTATCATCCCCTCTCGCCCCCTCTATCAATTTCTCCTCTTTGGCCCCGAACCCTAGCCGCCGCAGAACCGCTCTTCGCTGCCGTTCTGAGCGTCCCTGAGCCACCAAGGTGCCTAGGAGCTTTGCCGTGCTGGACTACGTCTTCCCCCCTAAGGAATTGGGACGAGGAGACCTCTATCGCCATCGACGACCTCGCCACTCCTGACGCCGGCCGCCGGCGATTCGGCGCTGTTCGACCATCCCCGACCTTGTCGTCAGCACCATCGTGCTCAGGGTAAGCTCACGGTTCTAAGGAACCCCTCCGCACACTTCCTCTCGCTCTCTAGCTCCTCCGCGACGACAACCTGCCGCCGTCGCCATTGTCCTTCGTCGCCACCGTCGCTCCGACGACCTCCTGCAAGTGGCGCCACCATTTTCTGGTAGGTTGTGTCACCCTCTTTCCAGCGGACCCAGCCCCGCAACGCCCCTAGCGCCATGCCCGCGCTGCAGATGGGAGCAATGGCGTCGCTGACATCATCATGACGTTAGGCTGATGCCATATTCCGATTTCTTTTTTGTTTAAATCTTTTCTGTAATTGTTTTATTAATTGAAAATGCTGACAGGTGGGTCCCCCTTGTCAGATATTTAAGCATTTCCATACTTGTTTTCTGAAATGAATAAATACATGACATGTGGGTCCAGGATATAAAATAATTTATAAAACCTAAAATGTTTAATTGATTTAAAAAATGTATTAAAATTGGAAAAATTCATAACTAATTCATTTTAAATCAGAAAAATACAAATAATCTACCAAAATGTTCAGAAAAATGAGAACTATCTAACTAAGCTATAATCATGCATTGTTCAACAACTTTAATGACTAGTATAATTAGAAGAACATAGTAACCCTCACAGGTGATTCCAGAGTTTCCCTGAGTTAGGGTTTGCACCCCTCGGAACCCCGATTAAACTGTCGAGCATGTTCTAGGATTTCAATTCAATACAAATTAACTTGTCATATCATCATTCTTGTTTGAGCATTGCATAGATTCCATGTGTTGATTGTTCCCCTCTCTTTTTGGTGTTTGCTTCTTCTGGTAGAGTACGATATCGAGAAGGAATCCTGAGATCAACACCGACGAAGCCTGAAGACCAATACTTGGCCAACTTTAACCAAGTCAAGTACCAGATGTCCGAAGCACTGCTATCTGGATATCAACAGGCAAAGGCAAGCGAAGCCCCACACATGATATAATCCTATGATTTCAAGCATTTATGTTCTTGCCATGTGCATACGATTCTAAAGTCTTTTATCGATAAGTAGAGTAATCCTATCCGATGCATGTTACCTTTGAAGATTATACTCCCTGATCCACTGCTCCTAGCATAACTAGGGTTTGAGTTTGTGAAGCGTTGGTAGAGCTATTATATTTGTTGTGCTTAGCCATGCTTAGTTGTTACCACTGGTCCATCTGGCTGATGAATCGGAGTTGCGAATGAACCTAGTTTAACAGGATGACGTGGTAAGATCAGAGATGAAAGTTAAACATGCTAAGGCTTGTATGGGAGGTCACGGTGGGTTGTGGTTTTTGTAGTCCCATACTTGCCACTACTAGGACCTGAGTTCTTGCCTATGGTCCAAGACGAGCGTATAGCCACACGGGGGCCTGGAAACCCCCTCGAACAACTAACTTGCCTAGTAGATTCCATGAGTCACATAGTTCGGGCTTTCCATTCGACATATGCATCTTGGTTATTCTTGAATGGAGGTGAAGGAGGTGCATTCATAACAGGTATGTAAGCCTGGCCGGGAATAAGAGATGCCCGACATCCGTAATCTTGAACCCTGCGCACATCATTAGGGACCGGCTTTGGGACTCGACCCGTTACAGCGGCATCTCCCTAGTGCGTGACTCATGGTCTCGGCAAAGCAAGGTAAAGGTCGCGGTCAACCACTCTCTGTCGGCCTTCCAAGGAAGAGGGCTAATAACGTTGGAATTTAAGAACCGGTTGGTACGGGTGGGTAAAGTTGAACACCCCTGCAGGGTTAAATCTTTTCGAAAAGCCGTGTCCACGGTTATGGATGAACTTGGAGACCAGATTCTAAGATCATAGAGAACTTTAACCTAATCGTAAAACTTGGCAAGTTGATCAGCGTGTGCTTAAGGACGCTTCCTCACGGGTACGAGGGGCTGATCCTAGGGGCTGATTCGAGGGGCTGCTCTCTTATCCCCTTTTAAAATATTATAATTAGTCGAGATTCACCCTTGCTTCGTTGACTCTTTTGCGGAGTACACCCTGTACTCACCCTTGCTTTGTTGACTCTTTTGCAGCAGAGTAAGTGTTACCATAGAAGATGAGTTCTTCACGGCATCGACCTCGACGAGTAGTTTGGAGTTCCCAGTTGGCAGTCTGGGATCTATGTATTGGACGTCATCGTTATGCTTGAGGCATGTTAGGCCATTTGTTAAGTTTGCTATACTTAATAGCATAATTTTCCTTCCGTTGTTTGATGTTTGTGGTCAGTGACCTCTGCCTGTAATATTTTGGTTCTTCGCTCAGTTATGAGCTTGCTGTAATAATTTTTGTGTCGTAGGGTCACTGTTGTGTTATCAATTCTCTCTCTATACGCTTTTG
Source organism: Avena sativa (assembly GCA_916181665.1). Taxonomy (NCBI): domain Eukaryota; kingdom Viridiplantae; phylum Streptophyta; class Magnoliopsida; order Poales; family Poaceae; genus Avena; species Avena sativa. Next base: position 266,028,089 of record OV702294.1, on the reverse strand, counting down.
AGATTTAGGTTAGACTTATATCAAACAGAGGTCTGGGATTTGTCTAGCCCTAATCCCGGCTATATGCTGTACCTCGACTTCACCCCTGCACCAACTACATTGCCGAGTACGAGGCCCTCCTTCACGGCATGCGAGCGACCAAGGAGATGAACGTCAATCGCCTGCGGTGATACGGCAACTCCGACCTCGTCGCCGTGCAAGTCGCGGGTACCTGCGACACCGTCTCCCCACCATGGCGGCATACCACCAAGCAGTGGACTAGCTGGGAGGCCACTTCGCTGGCTACTCCGTCGAGTTGATCGACAGGAACAAGAATGAGGAGGTCGATGCCCTCTCACGCATCGGGTCGGCTCGGCAAACCCCACCCGCGGGTGTCTTCCTATAAACAATCCACAAGCCATCCGTCTCTCCTCCAAAGGAGATCGACCTCGGGATCCTGCTACAACTGGAGCACGCCCTGGTCACCATGGTCGTAGAACCAAGCGACTGGACTGCGCTATACCTCACCTACCTCGAGAGTGGGACCCTGCCAGCGGACGAGACGGAAGCCCGCATGATCGTGCTCCGCTGCAAATCCTTCATCATCATCATCAACGGCGAGCTCCACAAGCGCAACGTACGCTGCGTGCAACCTGGGGAAGGACGCAAGATCCTCCAAGACATCCACGCCGGCAACTGCAGCCACCACGCCGGTGCCCGGTCTCTGGTCGCCAAGGCCATGCGACATGGCTTCTACTGGTTCACCGTCCACGCCGACGCAGTCGACATCGTCCAACGCTGCGTCGGATGTTAGAAATACGCCAACCAGACGCACGTACCCAGCTCGGCGCTCAAGACGATCCCCATTACCAGGCCATTCGCTGTCTTGGGAATGGACATGGTGGGCCCCTTCAAGAAGTCCCCCTCCGGCTACAACCACCTCCTAGTCTCAGTCGACAAATTCACCAAGTGGGTGGAGGCCAAGCCACTCCAGAAGTGCGACGGGAAGACCGCGATAAAATTCCTCCGCGAGCTCATCTACCGCTACGGATTCCCATAGAGCATCATCATGGACAACGGCACCAGCTTTTCCAAGGGTGCCATGGCCGAATTCTATGAGGAGCACAACATACGGCTCGACCTCGCCTCAGTCGCCCACACGAAGTCCAACGGCCAGGCGGAACGCGCCAATCAGAGCATCCTCCTGTTGGAGATATGCCCTAGAGGCAATAATAAATGTAGTTATTATTATATCTTTGTGTTTATGATAAATGTTTACATTCATGCTATAATAGTATTAACAAGGAAACATTAATACTTGTGTGATTTGTAAACTTAATTTGAAAGTCCCTAGTAAAGCCTCTATATAACACTAGCTTGTTGGTTAATAGATGATTGTGGTTTCCCTATCATGAACATTGAGATGTTATTAACAACAAGATCATATCGTTAGGAGAATGATATGGTGGACATACTCCTATAGATAAGCGTAGCATAAAGATCAAGTCATTTTAATAGTTCAATTGCTATATGCTTTCTGATACATAGTTATCTAATTCCTTCGACCATGAGATCATGCATATCACCTTTACCGGATGGATGCATTTATGACATCAAACACCACACCGTAACTGGGTGGCTATAAAGGTGGCATTGAGTGTTCAGAAAGTATTGGTTGAAACACATGGATCAAGAGTGGGATTTGTCCATCCATATGACGGATAGATATACTCTGGGCCCTCTCGGTGAAATGTCATCCAATTAGCTTGCAAGCATGTGACTGGCTCACAAGGGATCACATATCACGGGAACGAGAAAAGAGTACTTATCAGTAACGAGGTTGAACTAGGTATGCAGAGATACCGACGATCATAACCTCGGATAAGTAAACAATCGTGAGACAAAGGGAAATTGATATCATATGTAAGTGGTTCATTCGATCGCAAAGTAATCGTAGAAATATGTGGGAGCCATATGAATTTCCAGATTCCTCTATTGGTTATTGTTCGGAGAAGTGTCTCGATCATGTCTGCATAATTCACGAACCGTAGGGAGACACACTTAAGGATTCGACATTGTTTGAGTAGTTATGGAATGATGAGAAAGAGTCCGAATGTTGTTCGGAGTCTCGAATGGGATTCGGGATATCACGAGGAGATCCGGAATGGTCCGGAGAATAAGATTCATATAAGGAAAGTCCCGTTTCGGAGTTGGGGAATGGTTCCGGTGTTTTCATCGGGAATGTTCCGGAATGTCCGGCACTCCGGGAAGGGGAAGGGTACATGAATGTGTCATTGTAAGTTGGAATGATTGCATCATGTACTAGGTATCTTTGCTGTCCAAAATAAAGGGTTTATTTAAATCCTAAATTGAAAAGTCAAACGGCTAGTTTGAAAGTCCAACGGCAAGTTTTGGAAAGAGGAGGAGGAGTGGGAAACCGAGTTGGGGAGGGATTCCCTCCTCCAACCGCCGGCCCACCTCCAAGCCGAGTTGGGGAGGGACTCCCCTCCCCTTGGCCGTGCCTCCCACCTATAAAGGGAGGGGCAGGGCTGCCCCTCCTAGCACACAAGTACCTCTCCTCCAAAACCCTAGATTGGCGCCACCACCTCCTGCTGCTGCCGCCACCTCCCAGGGTTGCCCTAGCCGCCGACTTGGGGTGCCCCCAACCCTAGCCGCCGGCTCTAGCACCTCCTCCTTGGTGTGTCTAAAACCTAGATCGCCGAGGAGCCCTCTCATACTCCACCATACTCGCTCCGGCTTAAGGCGAAGCCCTGCGAGATCTCCCCTCTACTTCCGGTACCACGCCGTTGTGCTGCCGGAATCGCGAGGAGAGTGCTACAACCTCTGCTGCCTGCTGGAACAAGGGAGAGGAAGGTCTTCGTCGAGTACCAAACGTGTGACCGACTGCGGGAGCGCTGCCGTAACGCAGCGCCGGAAGGATCGTCTACGCGATCTTGAGATCGGAAAGAGTACGACTACATCACCCACGAGAATCCGCTCTCGTTAAACACTTTGGAATCTTCGAGGGTGAGTTATTCCATCGACTCGTTGCTACAATCTAGTAGATAGATCTTGGCTTGTTTGTTTGTATGCGGTAGAAATTTTTTGTTTTCCATGCTATGAAACTCTACAGTGGTATCAGAGCCGTGTCTATATGTAGATCTGTTGCACGAGTAGAACACAATGGTCATTGTGGGCTTTGATGCTTTTATTGTCAATTGCTTCTTGTGTACTTTGCATCTTGCGGGATGTTGGGATGAAGCGGCCCGGGCTAACCTTACATGACATCGTTCATGAGACTCGCTCCACGCTTGACATGCAACTTGTATTGCATAAGTGGCTTTGCGGGTGCCTGTTTCTCCCAGCATAGTGGAGATCCAATTTACAACGGGTGATTAACAATACTAGTATCAATGTTGTGGTTCTTGTTCGTAAGTTAGAACGACACTTATTGAAAGCCCCAAACCACGTAAAATATGCAAAGAAAGTAGAGGCGTCTAACTTTGTTTTGCAGGGGTGTGCAGTGATGTGATATGGCCATGATTGTGATTATATTTGATGTATGCAATGTTCCTTATTGTAAGTTGGCAATCGGCAGGAACCATATGGTTGTCTTTAATTTATGTTAAGATCCGCGTATCTATTCAAAGTAGTTGTAATAGTTGAAGCCGGTGGACGACAACCATGGAGAAGTGTCATTGACCTTGATGCAATGCCGGTGATGATGGAGATCATGTTTGTGCTTGAAGATGGAGATCGGAAGCACAAAGAAGAAAGGTCATATCATATCACATATTATGAATTGCATGTGATGTTAATCCTTTATGCATCTTGTATTGCTTAGTAGACGACGGTAGCATTATAAGATGATCCCTCATGCACATAAATTTCAAGTTCTAAAGTGTTCACCCTTAGTATGCACCGTTGCTAAAGCTTGTTGTTTCGAAGCACCACGTGATGATCGGGTGTGTTAGATTCCGCAAGTGTATACAACGTAAGCAAGCCAGATTTGCTTATGCGGAAGCTAAGGTTTGATCTTGACGAGCCTAGCATGTACAGACATGGTCTCAGGAACACGGATCACCGAAAGGTAAAGCATGAGTCATATAGTAGATATGATGAACATGTCGATTGTTCGCCATTGAAACTATATCAACTCTCGTGATGATCGGTTTTGATATGGTGGATTTGGTTCGTGTGATAACTAAAACAATGTGAGGGATGTTGTTTTGAGTGGGAGTTCACCTAGATTAAACTTTACTATTAATTAGAACTCAATTTGTCATAAACTTAGTCTAAACTATTGCAAATATGTTGTAGATCAATGGCAGCCCCTACCATCAATTTTAATGCGTTCCTAGAGAAAGAAAAGTTGAAAAACAATGGAAGCAACTTCGCGGATTGGTTCCGCAATTTGAGGATTGTCCTCACAGCTGGTAATTTGACCTATGTGCTGGATGCACCGCTGGGTGACCCACCTGCAGCTGATGCTACCAATGAAGTAAAGAATGTTTACCTTGCTCGGAAGAATCAGTACTCCATAGTTCAGTGTGCTATCTTGTATGGTTTAGAATCGGAGCTTCAGAAAAGGTTTGAGAATTCAGACCCACATGATATTGTCCGTGACCTCAAATTGATCTTTGAGACTCATGCGGCAATTGAGAGCTATGAGGCTTCTGAAAAGTTCTTTAACTGCAAGATGGAAGAGGGCAGCTCCGTCAGTGAGCATGTGCTTAAGATGTTTGGGCACGCAAACAAACTTCAAAGCTTGGGTATAGTGATTCCTAATGCTTTGGGGATTTACCGTGTCCTCCAATCACTACCACCAAGTTACAAGAACTTTGTGATGAACTACAACATGCAGAACATGAACAAGCAGTTGCCAGAACTGTTTGCTATGTTAAAGTCTGCAGAAGTGGAGATCAAGAAAGAGCACCAAGTGTTGTTGGTCAAGAAGACCACCAAATTCAAGAAAGGCAAGTCTAAGCAGAAGGGACACTTCAAGAAGGGTGGCAAGAAAGTTGCCACACCGACGAAGAAGACCAAGGCTGGACCCAAGCCTGATACTGAGTGCTTTTACTGCAAGGGAGAAGGTCACTGGAAGGGGAATTGCCCAAAGTACTTGGCGGATTTGAAGAACGGCAACATCAAGAAGAAAGGTATATTTGATATACATGTTATTGATGTGTATCTCACTAGTATTCGTAGTAGTGCCTGGGTATTTGATACTGGTTCGGTTGCTCATATTTGTAACTCGAAACAGGAGCTGCAGAATAAACGGAAGCTAGTGAAGAACGAGGTGACGATGCGCGTGGGAAACGGATCAAAGGTTGATGTGATCGCGGTCGGCACGCTACCCCTTCATCTACCATCGGGATTAGTTTTATACTTAAATAATTGTTATTTGGTGCCTGCGTTGAGCATGAACATTATATCGGGATCTTGTTTATTACGAGACGGTTACTTGTTTAAATCCGAGAATAATGGTTGTTCGATTTATATGAGTAATATGTTTTATGCGCATGCACCTTTGATAGATGGTCTATTCTTGTTGAATCTCGATAGTGGAAATACACATATTAATAACATTGAGGCTAAACGTTTGAAATCAAGCGATAACTCGACCTATATGTGGCACTGTCGTCTTGGTCACATTGGAGTGAAGCGTATGAAGAAACTCCATTCCGATGGACTTCTTGAATCACTTGATTTTGAATCACTTGAAAGATGCGAAGCATGTCTGATGGGTAAAATGACTGAGACTCCATTTTCTGGTATGATGGAGCGAGCTACGAACTTATTGGAAATCATACATACCGATGTGTGTGGTCCAATGAGTGTAGCATCGCGCGGTGGTTATCGTTATGTTCTTACCTTCACGGATGACTTGAGTAGATATGGGTATATCTATTTCATGAAACATAAATCCGAAACTTTCAAGAAGTTTAAGGAATTTCAAAGTGAGGTAGAGAATCAACGCAACAAGAAGATTAAATTTCTACGTTCTGATCGTGGAGGTGAATATCTAAGTTACGAGTTTGGCGAGCATTTGAAGAAATGCGGAATACTTTCACAATTGACACCGCCGGGAACACCACAGCGTAATGGTGTGTCTGAACGTCGTAATCGAACTCTCTTAGATATGGTTCGTTCTATGATGTCACTTACAGATTTACCGCTATCATTTTGGGGTTATGCATTAGAAACAGCTGCATTCACTTTAAATAGGGCACCGTCTAAATCCGTTGAAACGACACCATATGAATTATGGTTTGGGAAGAAACCTAAATTGTCGTTCCTTAAAGTTTGGGGATGCGAAGCCTATGTAAAGAAGTTACAGCCGGACAAGCTTGAACCCAAAGCGGAAAAATGCGTCTTCATAGGATACCCGAAGGAAACTATTGGGTATACTTTCTATCATAGATCCGAAGGCAAAATCTTCGTTGCCAAGAATGGATCCTTTCTAGAGAAGGAATTTCTCTCGAAAGAAGTGACTGGAAGGAAAGTAGAACTTGACGAGGTTGTCGAACCTTCTCTCGAAATTGCGAGTAGCGCAGCGCTGGAAGAAGTTCCTGTGGTGCCTGCACAAATTAGAGTGGAAGCTAATGATGATGATCATGAAACTTCGGTCGAAGTTGCTACAGAGCCTCGCAGGTCAACGAGAACTCGTACCACTCCAGATTGGTATGATCCCATTATGAGTGTCATGTTGGTGGACAACACCGATGACCCTGAGACATATGAGGAAGCAATGATGAGCACAGATTCCAATAAATGGCAGGAAGCCATGAAATCCGAGATTGGATCCATGTACGAAAACCAAGTATGGACTTTGGTGGACTTACCGGATGGCCGGAAGGCTGTCGAGAACAAATGGATTTTCAAGAAGAAAACAGATGCTGATGGTAATGTTATTGTCTATAAAGCTCGACTTGTCGCAAAAGGGTTTCGACAAATTCAAGGAGTTGACTACGATGAGACTTTCTCACCAGTAGCGAAGCTAAAGTCTGTGAGGATTATGTTAGCAATTGCTGCATATTACGATTATGAGATATGGCAGATGGATGTCAAAACAGCAATCCTCAATGGTGACATTGATGAAGAGTTGTATATGATGCAACCCAAAGGTTTTGTCGATCCTAAAGATGCTAACAAGGTATGCAAACTTCAACGGTCCATCTATGGATTGAAGCAAGCATCCCGAAGTTGGAATCAACATTTTGATAAGGTAATCAAAAGTTTTGGTTTTATACAAACTTATGGAGAAGCTTGTATTTACAAGAAAGTGAGTGGGAGCTCTGTAGCATTCTTAATACTATATGTGGATGACATATTGTTGATTGGGAATGATGTAGACCTTCTTAATAGTGTCAAAGAATATTTGAATAATAGTTTTTCAATGAAGGATCTTGGCAAAGCAGCTTACATATTAGGCATAAAGATTTATAGAGATAGATCAAAACGCCAAATATCATTGTCACAAAGTACATATTTGGACAAAGTTCTAAAGAGGTTTGGAATGGAAGATAGCAAGAAAGGGTTCTTGCCCATGTTGCCCAATACGACCTTGAGTAAAACTCAGAGTCCGACATCGGCAGAAGATAGAGAAAGGATGAGTAAGACTCCCTATGCCTCAGCCATAGGATCTCTAATGTATGCCATGCTATGTACTAGACCCGACATTGCATATGCTGTTAGTTTGACTAGCAGATATCAAAGTGATCCAGGAGTGGATCATTGGACAGCGGTCAAAAACATCCTTAAGTACTTGAGAAGAACTAAGGATATGGTTCTTTCTTATGGAGGTGATGAACAGCTCGTTGTTAATGGTTACACCGACGCTAGTTGGAACACCGATCCGGATGATTCTAAATCACAATCTAGATACGTATTTATTTTGAATGGTGCAGCAGTTAGCTGGAGGAGTGCAAAGCAAAGCGTTGTGGCGAGATCTTCAACTGAATCGGAATACATGGCTGCTTCGGAGGCTTCACAAGAAGCAATATGGATGAAAGAGTTCATTACAGAGCTGGGTGTGGTTCCTAGTGCGCTGGACCCAATGTCTATCTACTGTGATAACATGGGCGCCATAGCCAATGCGCAAGAACCAAGGTCACACAAGAAGCTGAAGCACATCAAGCTATGTTTTCACGCTATTCGAGAACATATCCAAGATGGGGATATAAAGATTTGCAAAGTACACACAGATCTGAATGTGGCGGATTCGTTGACTAAACCTCTCCCGAGGGCAAAACATGACCAGCACCAAACTGCCATGGGTGTTCGGTATATTACCATGTAATCTAGATTAGATGACTCTAGTGCAAGTGGGAGACTGTTGGAGATATGCCCTAGAGGCAATAATAAGTTATTATTATATCTTTGTGTTTATGATAAATGTTTACATTCATGCTATAATAGTATTAACAAGGAAACATTAATACTTATGTGATTTGTAAACTTAATTTGAAAGTCCCTAGTAAAGCCTCTATATAATACTAGCTTGTTGGTTAATAGATGATTGTGGTTTCCCTATCATGAACATTGAGATGTTATTAACAACAAGATCATATCGTTAGGAGAATGATATGGTGGACATACTCCTATAGATAAGCGTAGCATAAAGATCAAGTCATTTTAATAGTTCAATTGCTATATGCTTTCTGATACATAGTTATCTAATTCCTTCGACCATGAGATCATGCATATCACCTTTACCGGATGGATGCTTTGATGACATCAAACACCACACCGTAACTGGGTGGCTATAAAGGTGGCATTGAGTGTTCAGAAAGTATTGGTTGAAACACATGGATCAAGAGTGGGATTTGTCCATCCATATGACGGATAGATATACTCTGGGCCCTCTCGGTGAAATGTCATCCAATTAGCTTGCAAGCATGTGACTGGCTCACAAGGGATCACATATCACGGGAACGAGAAAAGAGTACTTATCAGTAACGAGGTTGAACTAGGTATGCAGAGATACCGACGATCATAACCTCGGATAAGTAAACTATCGTGAGACAAAGGGAAATTGATATCATATGTAAGTGGTTCATTCGATCGCAAAGTAATCGTAGAAATATGTGGGAGCCATATGAATTTCCAGATTCCTCTATTGGTTATTGTTCGGAGAAGTGTCTCGATCATGTCTGCATAATTCACGAACCGTAGGGAGACACACTTAAGGATTCGACGTTGTTTGAGTAGTTATGGAATGATGAGAAAGAGTCTGAATGTTGTTCGGAGTCTCGAATGGGATTCGGGATATCACGAGGAGATCCGGAATGGTCCGGAGAATAAGATTCATATAAGGAAAGTCCCGTTTCGGAGTTGGGGAATGGTTCCGGTGTTTTCATCGGGAATGTTCCGGAATGTCCGACACTCCGGGAAGGGGAAGGGTACATGAATGTGTCATTGTAAGTTGGAATGATTGCATCATGTACTAGGTATCTTTGCTGTCCAAAATAAAGGGTTTATTTAAATCCTAAATTGAAAAGTCAAACGGCTAGTTTGAAAGTCAAACGGCAAGTTTTGGAAAGAGGAGGAGGAGTGGGAAACCGAGTTGGGGAGGGATTCCCTCCTCCAACCGCCGGCCCACCTCCAAGCCGAGTTGGGGAGGGACTCCCCTCCCCTTGGCCGCGCCTCCCACCTATAAAGGGAGGGGCAGGGCTGCCCCTCCTAGCACACAAGTACCTCTCCTCCAAAACCCTAGATTGGCGCCACCACCTCCTGCTGTTGCCGCCACCTCCCAGGGTTGCCCTAGCCGCCGACTTGGGGTGCCCCAAACCCTAGCCGCCGGCTCTAGCACCTCCTCCTTGGTGTGTCTAAAACCTAGATCACCGAGGAGCCCTCTCATACTCCACCATACTCGCTCCGGCTTAAGGCGAAGCCCTGCGAGATCTCCCCTCTACTTCCGGTACCACGTCGTTGTGCTGCCAGAATCGCGAGGAGAGTGCTACAACCTCCACTGCCTGCTGGAACAAGGGAGAGGAAGGTCTTCGTCGAGTACCGAACGTGTGACCGGCTGCGGGAGCGCTGCCGGAACGCAGCGCCGGAAGGATCGTCTACGCGATCTTGAGATCGGAAAGAGTACGACTACATCACCCACGAGAATCCGCTCTCGTTAAACACTTTGGAATCTTCGAGGGTGAGTTATTCCATCGACTCGTTGCTACAATCTAGTAGATAGATCTTGGCTTGTTTTTTTGTATGCGGTAGAAATTTTTTGTTTTCCATGCTACGAAACTCTACACCTCCATGGCCTCAAGCCGCGAGTACAAGTTCCCCTCGAGCGAACTCCGGGATGCTGGGTCGAAGAGCTACCCTCTGTCATATGGGGCATCCGCACCTCCATCAATCGGTCGACAGGGTTCACGCCCTTCTTCATGGTATATGGCGCAGAAGTCGTCATGCCGATCGACCTGGACACGACTCGCCATGGGTCGTCAACTACGTGGAGGCCGACATTGATCTCACACGCCAAGACGGGGTCAACCAGCTCGACAAAGCATGCGACCTAGCTCGCTCCCACACGTCCAGACTCACACCTTCCAGGAAGGCGACCTGGTCCTGCGACTGATCCAGAACAAGAAGGGCATGCACAAGCTCTCTCCCACATGGGAGGGACCATTCGCCATAGGGGGAGTCCTCGGCAACGACGCCTACTACATCATCGACGTTCAAGGCGACGAAAATCTCGATGTCAAGTGGCCATGGAATGTAAATCTCCTAAGGAAGTTCTACATGTAGAACTCCGACCTGTACTCCCCCCGCCATGCAATAAAAATACATTCGACTCGCACAAATTATGCCTACTCTCCAAATCTTGTGCCAATCGCACTCGTAACTACAGCATAACGCTACTCACGGAAGTCAACCCTTGGTTGCATGACCGGCGCGGCTAACTAGTGCGGCGCAAGGGCATGAAAGGAATTCTGGCCTTGCGTCATCCACAAAAATGCTAACCCAGAGCCGCCATCGAAGTTGCCCTGCTCGACTGGCCTGCCGGGCCAAGACGATCGGACACACTTCATACATTGACCGGTCCTCCACATCCTCGGAGCGACGACTCGAACGGTTAAGTACACGCTCGGGGACTCGCCCAAGTCCAACCCCGCGTGGCTCGGGAAAACACCAAGTATGACAGTGCGCCCTGGACTCTCCACGCGATTGGCTCTCCGAGCCAGGTTGAGCGACGCGCCACAAACAACGCGCCCTGTCCTCACCTACCTTGGGCATGCGACTAGAACGGCTAAGTACCACGCTCGGCGACTTGCCCAACCGACCCCGTACGTGTCCGGGAAAACGGCTAAGTATAGAGCACCCCTTGGGGTCACCAAGCGACTGGATTTCCAAGCCACGGCAGTCGACCACAACTAACTAACAATCTAAAAACAACCAAACATACAAAAACACGAGGTAAACCCCATTAAAGGGTGGACGCGCTCGGGGACTCGCTTAACAAACAAATCAAAGTAAATTCACAACTATCCCAGCGCATTCGCATTTCCTTAGCAGCAAAATATATTGTTCGCATACAAGGATACACATAGATCTATTTATCCTAATACAAAAGGCCAATTGGCAAATGTTTATTCCTCAGGCTTCCAAGTCGACGCGCCGCCCTTGCCGCGGCCCCGGATGAAGGTACCCACGGATTCGATGGGTATGTCATCAGGCTCTTTGCCATCGCCGATCAGAATGGCTGCTCTGTCTTGAGATTGCGGTGCGTCGGCTCGCGGTCATTCAGCGCCACCACCGTCTCCTGGTACCGCAGAAGATCGCCCATCGCCAGCACCCGCTCGGAGTACGTGACCGCCCTCACAGTCAGACTCAACACCTCGAAGATCTCCACCGAGTCGATTGCAGATGGGTACCCGTTGGTGATGTCGTCGAGGTCGAAGTCATCTGGGAAATGCGCGATCCCGAGACTCAGCGCAGTCGTGTCTCCGTGGCGAAACACCAACCACGATATGTACTCGACCATCGTCGGCGCCTTCTCAAGATAACTCCACACTTCTGTCAGCTCGCTGGGGATCACCTTGGTGGGCGAGATCTCCTAGAGAACGGCGCGGATGCACATCGCTGAGAGGGTGGCCGAGTCCACCAGCGCAGTGACGCACTGCTTGGCGTCATACGACTGCACTTCAGGGTCTTCCGCACATATTCTCCCTGCAAACAGCACCAAGTCAGAATCAAAAGGACACACAACTTCAGCCTCACCCGCTCGAGGACTCGTTGGCCTAGCGACTCGCCCGCTTGGGGACTCATTCGTATAGCAACCCGATCAAATGCTTACCAAGAAGAGGATGGCAGAGCCCCATGGTGAAGTCCTGGAGACCCGTCAGTTCATCCTGCAACTCGGAAACAAGTGCGTCGGAGACCTTCCGCTCATCCGCTACAGCAGCGATAGCGGCCTTGCCCTCTCCTCCGACGAGCTCGCTTCCGCCTTTGCAGCCTTCAGCTCCTTCTCCAACTCGGCAACCCGCCTCTCCGGGCGGACAATGCAGATTTCGTAGTCTCCTACTCAACTGCTAGGACAAGACGCTCGCAGGCCTTGGCAACAGCGGCAGAGTGCTCCTCTGCAAAGGAAATAAAAATAAGACACCACGCAATGAAAAGCAAAGGAACTGCCTAAGTAATCAAAAAACCTACCTGCAGTCGCCTGAAGCTGTTGATTCATCTCCTGCATGGATCGGAGGTCGTGCTCCAAGCACTCCTTGATGACTACTCGCTCCGCCGACTCATGCTAAAGGCCCTGCGAAAAGAAAACGCATGTAAGAGGATGCCGAAACATCCTAAGTGCCAACCGCTAAAATTCAGCGTCTAGCCACTTGGGGACTAGACATCAAAATTTCATAATTGCCTAGCCGCTGAAATTCAGCGACTAGCCACTCGGGGACTGGATTGCAAAAGAAATCAGAATCTACCCGCTAAAATTCAGCGAGCAGATCCTCAGGGACTGGACATACCTAGATGGCTGTGACGAGCATGATGTGCAGCTCGATAGCGTCCACTAAAGGCGGCAAAAAGGATGTTCTCCCGTGACGCTGCCCGATGTTCGTGTCTAAAACTTCGGGCACCTGAGGCGACTGTGTCGTAGCTCTAGTGTAGGAGGCCGTCGCCATGAAGCAGGGAAACATCGCTGCCACCCCTAAAGAGCTAGCCGCGGGCTCCGACGCCCCAACCAATGCGGTCGACTCACTCGGCTATGACTCGGCGACCACTTCGGCCAAGGCCGTGTCGACTCCAGTTGGCGCCCCGCCTGGTGCGTCAACTAGCTCATCCATGTTTATGATGGAGTCATCGCCCTTCTTCTTCGCGGCCTTAGCGGGCGCCTCGGCTTCGTCGCCCTTCCTCTTCTTCTAGGGGTCAACTTCCCCTCCCATGGCGACCGGCGGCACTTTGTCCACCATCCGATGACCAATCTTCTTCACACCAGTCCTGCAAAAACACATGATCAGCGACTCAATCAACGACTACAAACATGACTTCGAATCTACTCGGTGAAGAGTTTACCTAGCGACCGGAATGAAGCACATGCCGGTGCAGATGTGCGCCGGCTTCTCCAACTCTGGACCCAGCCTGCGGCTGATGCCTGTTTCGAACGCGGCCAGGGCCCATGACACCGCGGCCTTCTTCGATGATGAGGTCGTGGCCGCAGGAAGCTCTGATCTAGTCGGCACTGGCACCTCTTTCGATGGAGAGGCCTCCGCGGCCGGAGCAGCTCCTAGCCCCGACATCACCGAGAACGGTGGTGGGATCGATGCAAGAGGCACCTCGTTCTCCACCACGTCCCCAGCTCTCAGATCCATCACCTCCGAAGCTTTCATCGAAGCCTCGGCCTTTGAGGCGTCGACTTCACTGTCCAACTCGGAGCTGGCCGGAGACCGGGGCGGAGACTCTACTTTAGGCGCCTTCTTCTTTACGGGCGAATTTTTCTTTGATGGCATGGCCATGTGTTGCGAACTGTGTTCTTGGACGTCTCCCTCGCCCCCATCGTGTCACTCAAGGATCCGGCTGGCCTCGAGTTTGCGCTGTCGTTGCCCACGGGTCTTCCGAGCCATGTCGCGCGGCGACTTCCACCGCTTCTTCATCATCGTCAGAGGATTCGCTGGAATCCTCTTCGACCTCCTCGCAGCTATCCTCATCGTCGTGAGGGATCCAACCCTCTAGAACTTGGAACGGCTGAAAAAGACAAGCACATGTCAGCAAACCGCAACTACATCTCTACGACTACGAAGATAGAAAATATAAAGGAACTCACCGTCGGTGCCTGGCGCTTCGTGTTATACGAGGCGATCCCGGCCTTCGGATCGACGTACTCCGCATCGGTGCTCTTCCTCCGCGCGGCAGCATAATCGTCGGCCTTCTAGTTAGCAGTTCAGGCCTTGGTCCCATCGTCCCTGCCGGTGTACTCATACATCTAGTGGGAACGACTGGCCAGTGACACCAATCGCCGTCCGATCCAACAATTATACAGATTGATGGTTTCGACCCCATCCTTCTTGAGTTGACGGATCATCAACAGCATTTCGTCCATAACCATCCTCTGGTCATGGGGGATTTTGGCCACCTGTAGCCGGCACGACTCGCTTATCTCGGTGGTGAATGCTAGGGGCGGAAACCTCGCCGTCCGGGGTCGACTCGCTGACATAGAACCAGTATATTTTCCATTCGCTGGCGGCCTTCTTCGGTAGCATGAGGTCAAGGAAGGGGGCCTTGTTCTTCAATTGAAAGGTGAGGCCACCCGCCGCTAGCATCGGGCCGCCTGCCCCTTCCCAACTGATGTGCTCGTGGAACAACTCCTGCCACAGAAGTAAGTATGGGCGTCATCCAAGGTAGCACTCACAGAATGCCACAAAAATGGCGAGATGCTCGATGCTATGAGGCACCAGATCTAAAGTATTGATGTCGTAGTAGGCACAGAACCTTCGGAAGAAATTGGATGTGGGAAATCCTAGCCCCCTCTCTAGGTGGCTGGTGAAGCAGATGAACTCACCGGCGCGAGGGTCCGGATCCACCTCTCCACTGGGGGGTTCGCCATTTACCCTTGCAGAGGTTCCCCGCGTCTTGGAAAGACTTCAACGACACCGTAGTGCACATGGACTTGCCCCGCAGTTCCTTCGGGGGCGCCATTAGGACGGAGATCTAGATCCACTCGCTCTCTCTGGAAATTCTGGATCAGGTGGGAATGGAAGATTGGAGGATTCACGGGATCGAGGGAAATGTGAGGAAGACTCGCAACCCCCTGTCACTCTCCTTATATAGCAGTTGCTTCCCGCCAGTTTTGGACGAGCCGTTACCGCGCTATGATTACGCCAATATTGTCGTTGGATTACCCAATGGCTAGTTTGACCAAAAATGACGGTCCAACTTCGTCTACTCGACTCGCCGACCCATTTGCCAAAGTTGTGACTTGATTGATTAACAAATTGGCGATTCGACTGGTCGCCGATATTACGACTGAAGATATACGCTGAGGATTCCTTCCTTCATTGAGGGAGTCCCGCCTATTTGACTGGGCGTCCAAATTGGACCCGTATACTCCAACTGCCAAAGAACACCTGCGACGGATTGATGGGCTCAGATCACTGTAGATCGTCGTTGAGAAACCCCAGTAAGTTTTCCCTCAGTTATGAAACCAAGGTTATCCAACCAGTAGGAGCAAGGAAACAACTCCAAGTTGTTGCTAACAACTTGGAATCCTGCACAACACAAACTCAATACTTTGCCCCAACTTACAGTGAGGTTGTCAATCTCACTGGTTTGCTGAAAACAAAGGATTAAACGTATAGTGTGGAAGATAGTAGTTGCTTGCAGAAAGTAAAAGGTAACAGTAGATGATGTAACAATGGTAAAGATTGGACCGGGGTCCATAGTTTACTAGAGGTGTTCTCCTTAAGAATGATAACATGCTGGGTGAATAAATTATAGTGGGGCAATTGATAGGACTAAGCAAGGCATAACAATGCAAATACCATACATCATGATTCCTATGAGATTTGATTGGGCTTTACAACAATATACATATACCGCCATCCAACTGCATTTATGACTAATAATCCACCTTCAGGTTATCATCCGAACCCCCTCCAGTATTACGTTGCAAGCAACGGATAATTGCATTAAGCAATGTGTGTAAAACAATACAATTGTTCCATGAAAAAAAGATTATTGTTTTCTCCCTAGTAGCAACATCACATCTAGAAACTTAGAGATTACTGTCACTTCTCCAGATTACTA
Organism: Avena sativa; assembly: GCA_916181665.1. NCBI lineage: Eukaryota > Viridiplantae > Streptophyta > Magnoliopsida > Poales > Poaceae > Avena > Avena sativa. The sequence continues at coordinate 266,011,859 of OV702294.1, read as the reverse complement.
GAGGCATGAACCTACTATCGAGCATAAATACTCCCTCTTGGAGTCACTAGCATCTACTTGGCTAAGATAGCTACTAGCAACAGAGAGCATGCAAGGTCACAAACAACACATACATGATAGAATCAATAATCAATAAGATATGATAGAATCAATAATCAATATGACATAGTATCTCAATATCCATCGGATCCTCGCAAACACAACATGTATGATTACAAATAGATGATATTGATCATGAACGGAGCTCCCAAGATCTAAACATGATAGCACAAAGGAGGAGAAACAACCATCTAGCTACTGTATGGACCCATACTACAAGGGTGAACTACTCACGCATCATACCGGAGGCTGGCATGGTGATGAAGAAGGCCTCCGGGATGATCTCTCCCCTCTGGCAGGGTGCCGGGAAGAGCTTCAGATCCCCCTGATCTAGGGACAATGGTAGCGGCTGCTACGGACTATTTCATGGAGATCTAATTAGGTGCTTAGGGTTTCTGCATCGGGGGATTTTATAGGTGAAGAGGCGAGGCAAGAGGGCGGCCAGGGGCGCACGCCATAGGGCGGCACGCCCTAGGGTGGGCTTGCATAGCCCTAGGGTGCGGCCACCCAGTGGCCCCCCTTCGGCTGCCCTTTGGACTCTATGTTTGTTCCGATAAAATATTGACTTTGGATTTTGTCCCGTCCAATTCCGAGAATATTTCCTTACTAGCTTTTCTGAAACTAAAAACAGAAGAAAACAGGCAACTAGCACTACGGCATCTGGTTAACAGGTTAGTCCCAAAAAATGTATAAAAATACCTCAAAGTGTAGACAAAGCATAACAAAGTTGATACTAAACAAGCATGGAACATCAAAAATTATAGATACGTTTACGACGTATCAAAAATCAATGACGTCCTTGGGAACTACTAATGGGGATATGCCGACTGGGGTATACCCAGCAGGACGTTCCCTAATGGATCGAACTCCCAGCGAGTGGGCCTGCAGGAAGGCGACTAGATCGCGGAGCCAGGCGACTGGAAGCTAAAGGCCTAGAAGCTTAGCTAGGCCCAGTCGGATTAGGTCAAAACCCTCTGAGTCCTTATTGTAACTACCTCGGTGAATTACGCTCCTAGTTACAAGCCTGGACGAACGGAAATGGTTAAAATAGTACGGTGGGGCCCAAATGCCACTCACAGGTAGACCTTTCGGCCGTCCTAACCATTTCCAAACATCGGGACAAGAACGGGCGGCGTAATCGGCAGGCGAAGGGATCAACTACATACACAAATGAGTATGTATGCAAGCCACCATACAACAGTCCTCAGAGCCATTCCATCTAAAAGAAATAGAAATATTGCAACACCATACGGCAAGATCCAAATATCCTAGATAGATATAATAGTTTAGGATATTTCCTCATACATCAAACATCAGAGTATCAAGCGGAAGCGGAAAACAAGATCCGAGTACGGATAAGAAGCAAATCAGCATAAGATGCCCCATAAATAAACACATCCCGCCCACAGATCTCACGGATCCCCGTTCCCGGAATCTCTACACCGAATGATCGTTGCCCACATCGTCCGTCTCCTCCACCCAGTATCCATCTTGCGAGCTTACCTGTTCATCTGAATCAAACAATTTATCGTGTGAGACCCTAGGGGTACTCAGCAAGTCTTTATGCCTCTAAAGGGGACACAACCTGGGGTGACGCAATTGCAGCCAAAGATAAACCCTAACAATTCTATAGATACTCGCTAACCATCCGCCTAACCAGAGATAGACGGATGTCCGTGAATTAATAACAACAGTTATAAAGGTAATATCAACAGATCCATCCTCCTCCTCGCTTACCGACGAGGAAGCGGACGAACAACCCCCCCATCCATTGGCAGTTTTATTATCCATTCCATGAGTATTGCACTATTTACTAGTCAGGTACTTAGTCAAATTAACAGCGGTACTTTAGTTATGCTTGTCTATGATCGAGAAACTGTGCTCCAAGTCGTCCATAACCGCGGACACGGCTTTCAGAAAGTTTTACCCTGCAGGGGTGCACAAATAGCAACACACACTCGATCAACCTCGGAAAAACCAAATCAAAACCCAACGAGGCAGTCACGACAAAGCGATCACAGGATTCAGAAATATTTCAGGGGGCCACCCCATTAAGCTACCCGCGACGAAGCTGGCCGGCTACGAGACGGACTCAAGGTTTGTGTGGCCGGCTGTAAACGACTGGGAACCCGAAAATGTGACTGGGCTTGTCGATACAGCGAAAACGGGTCACGGCCCTAAACAGTACAGGTGCAGTACCTTGCACAATTTTAAATAAAGCAGTAAAGCATGGCATAAGTACAGGATAGTAAATAAAACCTCAAACTAGTTTGTGGCCCCAAGAAATAAGAATGAATCAAGCTCTGGCTCAGGGGGGTTCATAAGCCTCCTAGATGTGGATAGCGCGAATATTCATGGAACAGGAATCAAGTACTCGGGGTCCTACGGGACACAAGTGAGCCTGAAAAACCAAATAGCAAATATGGCTCACCGATGCCACTTTCATTAGTTATCCCATTACTACTCAGGTTAAGTTGTTTAGGTACCTCATTATCCATCAGACTCTCACATACCATACACATGCTGTTCTACGACTCGCATGGCTCAAACAACTCCTGTAGTAATGGCTCATGGGATGGAGGAACAAGCTTCGATGGGGTTTAAAAGTTAAGGCTATGCAATACTTGGGATTCAATTTAATGCAATCGCGACTCAATGATGCAAGAATAAGATAGAGGCAATAGGTACTATATGTATGCAAACATGTGGTAGTGCTTGCCTGGCAGCTCAGTTGAAGCGAGAGAAGGATCTGGGTAGTGTTCCTGCGTCTCTTGATATATCCCCTACTCAGCGTCTATTCGAAGAAGAACCAAACAAACAAGGACCAACATAAATAAAGTGCACAAGCATATGAATTAAATGCGACAAGCAAACAATCATGCCATGATGAATGATGCACAATTTGCATGGCAATAAAGTAGCATGGCATCGGTGAGGTGTGGAATACAAGAATAAAGCCTTTTATTGAGTTTTAGTCACATTTTATACTCCAATAAGTTGCTGTATACTTTATATTTATATGATGCATGCTGCAATTCAAAACAAGGAATGCATAAACAGAAAGGCCTCATCGAGCTGATCATTTTAGACATATTATTTGTCAAATTTGGAGTTATAAAACAAAAGTTATTAATTAATTAAGGCCAAGGGCATTTTATTTGTAATTTTAATCAACTTGAAAAATATAAAGTGTTCAAAATATATTTTGAAGGCCATATTTGAATTCCTCACATTTTTCTGATTTCAAAACATATATTATTTGTATTATTTGGATTTATATTTTAAAAGTTATTTGAAAACAGATTTAAATTTGAATTTGAATTAATTTGAAAAAAGGTTTAAATTAAAACAGAAAACCAGAAATACTTTTCTTACTCAGGCAGATACAGACCCAAGCGCTGACGGGTGGGGCTCACTGCTGACTGGGACAACATGCTCACAGACATGTTTTTCTCACCGCGAGCCAGTCTAGCCTCAGAGGATGACAGGTGGGGCTAGAGCACACGCGGGCCCACTCGCGGGCGCGCCAGCGGGGACGCGACACGTGGGGCATCCGTGGGAGTGCGGGTTGAGGGTTGGAGAGTTGAGGGGTATTTCTGCAAAACGGGTACCGAGGCTGACGGTGGGGCAGGCTGGTCCGCAGGTTAAGCAGAAAAAGATGCAGGGGGCTAGCTGCAAAACGAGCGCCCGATACACTGTTTTTCTTCTCTGAACCCTGACGACGGGTCGGTGCACGTCAGCGGCAGAGCGCGGCGCGCAGGGCTCGAACTCGCGACGCGGCGCGCGCGTAGACGGCGGCTACCACTGCGGCTAGGCTGGGTGTTGTTGCTGGGTAGGGAAACGCGGCTAGGAGAGGTTCCGCGACGCGCTGAGCGAGCAGACGCACGCGCTCGCCGGTGCACCGAGGGTGCTCGACAAGCGGTCCGACGCGAACAGGATGCAACGGCGAGGAAGGAGGTGTCAGGGAGGCTCGTGGGCTCACCAGGAGGTTGTTGGTGCGGTCGGATCGGGCAGAGGAGAAGCGGGTCGTCGCCGAGGCAGAGGCCGGGTGTAGCTAGGGTTCCGGCGGAACGTGTCGGCGTGCAGATCAACCTGGGGCTCCTCCTTCACGTCTGCGGGTACAGGGGCGGTGCAGGTGGTCGACTCGTTCTTCCTCGACACCTGGACGCCGCGCCCGCCGCCTGGTACGGTGTAGTCGAGAGGAGGCCGACGGTGGTTGGTGATCGGTGGTGGAGAGGTGGCTGCAGGGCAGGAGAGGAGAGGCAAGCTCTAGGGCGGATCTGGGAGATGCAGGAGGGGCCGTGAGGTGGTGGTAAAGCAGAGAGGGAGAGGGAGGTGCCGTGCGGGAGTGGATGGTGGAAAAGGTGGCTCGGCCACCTTTTCTCCTCCTCCTTCACGTGCTCGGGTCAGGCTCGGGCAGGGCAGGGGCAGGGCAAGGCTGGGGAGGCTGCAGGTGGGCCAGGCGGGTGAGGGGAGCTCGGGGTGGGGTCGGCCTGGCAGGGAGAGAGCTTGAGAGGGGGAGGAGGTAGGCTCGGGTGAGCTAGGGTTGGAGCTAGAGGGGGGCTCGGGTTTAGATTGTTAGGGTTGGGTAGGGGTAGCTCGGCCAGGGGAAGGGTGTCTAGGTGGGGTAGCCTTGGTTAGGGTTTTGTTTAGGTAGAGAGAGGGGTGCCTCGGCATGGAGTGGTTAGGGTGGGGGTAGGTCATGGTGGTGGTGGCTCGGTTAGAGAGAGGAGAGATGAGGTTCTAAGGTTTTGAGAGAGAGAGATTAGGTGGTGTGCTTTCCTTTGACAAGATCAAGCAAGATCAAGCCAAGCTCAAACAAGACCTAGCCAAAAGAGAGGATGAGACAAAGGTGGTGAGAGGTTAGAGATAGAAAAGAGAGAGGGGGTAAGAGAGATTAGGGTCTTAGAGATAAAGATGGACAAGCTCACACATGGCTTGCATGGATGGGGATGGTGTAGGGTTTTAGTAAACTCAAACAAAATCAACAAAAAGGAATGGTAGAGAAGGATAGAGGTGATTCACTAAAAATCAAATAAAAACAAAGGAGGACAAAAGATGGAGATGGTTGCATGGCCCATGCAAAAACATTAAATGCCATGTTTTAACCTTGTGAAAACAAAATAATAATCATGGCAATATTCTTATGCATTACCCAAAATGTGGAGTAAGGCCAAGCAAAAGAATTTAAATGAAAGTTCCAGATGGAGTAGATGGAGATGAGCACATTTGATTATAATTGGGACTTGCTAGTGTGTATATTCCACTAGATGTTTAATAGTCCCAAAAATACCCCAACATGATAATAACCCCAAAACAACCCATATGGAAGCTAGGGAAAAGTTCCACTCACAAGGCATGCAAAGGTGGCCATGTGGCTCTAATAAACCAATAATGTGGGAACATTATGGTGCATATATGATAGCATGTGGAGATAGAATTGGATCCATCCCAACCCACATGAGCTAGAGGTAAACCCAATAAAGTGCAAAGCTCATATTTAGTTGGATGGTGGAATTATGGGGTGGTGACAAAGAGAGGTGGTGGAATTGGAATAAAAGATATGCCCCCAACTCAACTTGGGCATTTAAACAATTTATCAACAACCAAATACAATATCAAGAGGCAAATACAATTAATGATGCATATGAGAGAAGAACCAACACAAAAAGGGTTTTATATGATGCTCAAATGCAAGGTGGCATGATGACATGAGCATGATATAATTATGATGCAACAATTATGTATAGGAAGTAGCATATATATAGACTAGGCTAGTAGCATTGCAATTGTTAGACAATTGGGATGCTACAACTCTCCCCCACTAAACAAGAATCTCGCCCCGAGATTCCTAGGAAAAAGAAAACAACACAAGGAAAGGCGGGTGTTCGAACGAAGGTGACCCTCACGTTCCCAAGTTGAAAACAACGGAATGGTCGCGACCACTACACCTTGCAAAACTTGCTAGACTTGTTGCGAGTCTTGCGTTTTGCTTGAGAAACAACGGGTAGGAGAGTTGACGGATTGTCGTGAGACAAGAAGGATAGGATGGACATAGCTCCGGTTTTCTCAAGAAACAAGATAAAAGACCAGAACCACTTGTGAAAGAAAGGACAAGATGATGTATCATGGATAAAGAAAGACACACCATTAAGATTAAAGATTTACTGATACGAGAGAGGATGAATCTTTGTCTCGCCGGAGGAAAAAGAGCTAGATTGGAGAGGTTTTGAACCACTATGACAATGGCATCGTATCTTCTCTCGGATTTGAGAAATGAAGTTCGGAAACAATATTGCCTTCAAACAATAGAGTCCCTTGATATCAATAGAAAGATTTAGTTAGACATCGTCGGATTAGATTCTTGTTGCGCCGGTAAGAACCACAGGATCACGCAATTGAGGTGCGCAGATATAACTTCCAGAGACGGATGTGAAGCTAGATCATGGTGGAATCCCGAGAAGCAAAGAATATGGAGGATCTGGAGTTTATTGTAGAGATACTTATTGCTTTCTTTAGCCTTGAGGCTAACGCAATAGATTTGCGGCTGATGGCATCAACCATCATTGGCTTTACCACGGAAAAAGAATTGATGAAACAAAAAGAGAGATAGCTTCCTTTCATCTTGTTTGGGGATGTCAAGCACCGGTAGAAAGACGAGGACAGAAAAGAGTTTGCATTTGTTTCCACCAGATAATTGAAGATTTTGCTCCATCTAGAATAGACAGACCACCAACAAGAGATTATTGATTACTTTCTTCGAGAGAGCACTCCGGAAAAACAAGGACAGAAGTAAAAGTATCAAGGGATAAAGGCCACTTCTAACTTCCGTGGAATGAGTGAAATCACATTAATTCACCAATTCAATGTACAAGAGCGAATGATAAGGGTAGTGGTATGGTAGCTACTCCATCCCGCACTCAAAGCATTACTCCGCACATGAATAAGAAAACATGCAACCCAACTACCGAAACAGACTGAAGGTATTGATAAGAAGAGCTCATGGAACTCCGTAAGAAAACAAAGATTGATGCAAACGATTCACCGGATCCAAGATAGATAAGGGTGATGATGTTGTCGTCATATCGTAAGTGAGCAGCCACCGGAAAGATATGAAGGAAGATCACGGAGACAACTGCAAGATTCCACAGATAAAGAAAAAGATAGCACCACTTGAACAGAAGGAATACCAGATCTGGAAGGTCTTCATGGCCTCCGGTGGATAGAGCATAGATGATAGAGCGAGAGGGTTTCAAGGGATTACTTAACGAGATAGAGGTGAAAGAACTCCATGTTCTTCTTGAAATGATTGAGAGAGATCTAGCAGTCTTGAGGAAATCTTTAGCGGAACGACGATGATAACTTGCCAACAAGGAAGACTCCGGGTTGATTGAAGATGGAGGATGGAATTAACAATGGACTTGCTGATTCCAGAATTGAAGCGATCTATTTAGCAGAAGGACGTGGCCGAGATAGGTGACTTCAAAAAGTCAGAATTCACGCTTTGAGAACTTTGCACATAGGCAGTGTTAACAAAGCTTGAGAGAAAGAGACACAGATGATCTTCCATGTTCTTCCATTGATATCGAATAGGCAAGCATATTATCAACATATACCACCATGGATTAACAGGATATTCCCAGAATATCAAGTTCAAAAGGCGAGAGAAACGAACAAATGCTCGAACACTTCCTGAGCTCAACGCTCTTAGAAAGATCAATATTAAGAGCAAGATTCGTGTTGAAGAAGATGCACTGGAAGAATAGATTATCTGGTCCTTCGGAATAAAAAGAGATGTCACCTGGTTCACATTGTCGATTGGATCACCGGTTACAAAGATAAAGAGATCTTGGATAAAGAAAAGATGATAGATCATACCTTAAGCAAAGCTATCAGAGACGAAAATGTGCAATTCCCTCGTATCCAGGAGAATTGTGCAGATATGGGGTTTAAAAAGATGTGCAGCATGATGGACAGATGATAGACCGCCGAAGTGCTTTGAGAAACTCTGGATTGCTAAAGATGCTTGAATATGCATAGATATGATCACGGTGTACTCAAAATCACAGGAGATAACCGTCACCATTTGGAGGATAGTGTTGATAGCATTTTCCATACTCCACTCATGATAAGTGTCATATAGCTATGCCGAGAGCCAAATTACAATCACCAGCATCGGATCGACACATGTTATGTAATTAGCCCAAGAGAATTGGAGATGAAAAGAAACTCCAGGATTAAGCGCCGGTGACAAAAGAATGAGTTAGCATGGACATGCTGATAAAAGGGAGATAGATAATGTTTCACACACGACTGGAAAAGAGTGTGGAAACACAGATGTATCAAAGAAAAATTTTCCACATTTTTCGGCATTAAAATACCAATAGATGCGCAAAAACACTTATCAAGTAGAGAATAGCAACAGATGCTTACACAGAATGTGGAGTTGCTAGAAGGAAGGACACCCTTAAGAAGATGGCACCGGTTAACAAGGAGTCAGGTAGATCGTGCCGGTTTTCAAAATCCTGTCAGTATGGAATGTACCAACAGTTGATAACCAAAGGCAGATTGTGATAACAAATTGGATGCAACAGATAGACAAGGAATTACACACACACTTTCTATGGTACTACGGAAACCCAGAACACGTGAATCCTAGTTTGAATTTTAAGAAGAGGATTGAAAACGTTACACTTCCTTACCAGAAAAGGGTGGGTGGGTGGGTAAGAAGAAAAGTGGAAGCAGTCCTACTCTCGCGTTTTGTTTTTCCCTAGTATACATAACTACCAAAAATATTTGCTAGACTGACAACGACCATTTGGCTGAGACCCTGAAGGGCGGGATGGCTCTGATACCAATTGTAACTACCTCGGTGAATTACGCTCCTAGTTACAAGCCTGGACGAACGGAAATGGTTAAAATAGTACGGTGGGGCCCAAATGCCACTCACAGGTAGACCTTTCGGCCGTCCTAACCATTTCCAAACATCGGGACAAGAACGGGCGGCGTAATCGGCAGGCGAAGGGATCAACTACATACACCAATGAGTATGTATGCAAGCCACCATACAACAGTCCTCAGAGCCATTCCATCTAAAAGAAATAGAAATATTGCAACGCCATACGGCAAGATCCAAATATCCTAGATAGATATAATAGTTTAGGATATTTCCTCATATATCAAACATCAGAGTATCAAGCGAAAGCGGAAAACAAGATCCGAGTACGGATAAGAAGCAAATCGGCATAAGATGCCCCATAAATAAACACATCCCGCCCATAGATCTCACGGATCCCCGTTCCCGGAATCTCTACACCGAATGATCGTTGCCCACATCGTCCGTCTCCTCCACCCAGTATCCATCTTGCGAGCTTACCTGTTCATCTGAATCAAACAATTTATCGTGTGAGACCCTAGGGGTACTCAGCAAGTCTGTATGCCTCTAAAGGGGACACAACCTAGGGTGACGCAATTGCAGCCAAAGATAAACCCTAACAATTCTATAGATACTCGCTAACCATCCGCCTAACCAGAGATAGACGGATGTCCGTGAATTAATAACAACAGTTATAAAGGTAATATCAACAGATCCATCCTCCTCCTCGCTTACCGACGAGGAAGCGGACGAACAACCCCCCCATCCGTTGGCAGTTTTATTATCCATTCCATGAGTATTGCACTATTTACTAGTCAGGTACTTAGTCAAATTAACAGCGGTACTTTAGTTATGCTTGTCTATGATCGAGAAACTGTGCTCCAAGTCGTCCATAACCGCGGACACGGCTTTCAGAAAGTTTTACCCTGCAGGGGTGCACAAATAGCAACACACACTCGATCAACCTCGGAAAAACCAAATCAAAACCCAACGAGGCAGTCACGACAAAGCGATCACAGGATTCAGAAATATTTCAGGGGGCCACCCCATTAAGCTACCCGCGACGAAGCTGGCCGGCTACGAGACGGACTCAAGGTTTGTGTGGCCGGCTGTAAACGACTGGGAACCCGAAAATGTGACTGGGCTTGTCGATACAGCGAAAACGGGTCACGGCCCTAAACAGTACAGGTGCAGTACCTCGCACAATTTTAAATAAAGCAGTAAAGCATGGCATAAGTACAGGATAGTAAATAAAACCTCAAACTAGTTTGTGGCCCCAAGAAATAAGAATGAATCAAGCTCTGGCTCAGGGGGGTTCATAAGCCTCCCGGATGTGGATAGCGCGAATATTCAACAAACAAGAATCAAGTACTCGGGGTCCTACGGGACACAAGTGAGCCTGAAAAACCAAATAGCAAATATGGCTCACCGATGCCACTTTCATTACTTATCCCATTACTACTCAGGTTAAGTTGTTTAGGTACCTCATTATCCATCAGACTCTCACATACCCTACACATGCTGTTCTACGACTCGCATGGCTCAAACAACTCCTGTAGTAATGGCTCATGGGATGGAGGAACAAGCTTCGGTGGGGTTTAAAAGTTAAGGCTATGCAATACTTCGGATTCAATTTAATGCAATCGCGACTCAATGATGCAAGAATAAGATAGAGGCAATAGGTACTATATGTATGCAAGCATGTGGTAGTGCTAGCCTGGCAGCTCAGTTGAAGCGAGAGAAGGATCTGGGTAGTGTTCCTGGGTCTCTTGATATATCCCCTACTCAGCGTCTATTCGAAGAAGAACCAAACAAACAAGGACCAACATAAATAAAGTGCACAAGCATATGAATTAAATGCGACAAGCAAACAATCATGCCATGATGAATGATGCACAATTTGCATGGCAATAAAGTAGCATGGCATGGGTGAGGTGTGGAATACAAGAATAAAGCCTTTTATTAAGTTTTAGTCACATTTTATACTCCAATAAGTTGCTGTATACTTTATATTTATATGATGCATGCTGCAATTCAAAACAAGGAATGCATAAACAGAAAGGCCTCATCGAGCTGATCATTTTAGACATATTATTTGTCAAATTTGGAGTTATAAAACAAAAGTTATTAATTAATTAAGGCCAAGGGCATTTTATTTATAATTTTAATCAACTTGAAAAAATAAAGTGTTCAAAATATATTTTGAAGGCCATATTTGAATTCCTCACATTTTTCTAATTTCAAAACATATATTATTTGGATTTATATTTTAAAAGTTATTTGAAAACAGATTTAAATTTGAATTTGAATTAATTTGAAAAAAGGTTTAAATTAAAACAGAAAACCAGAAATACTTTTCTTACTCAGGCAGATACAGACCCAAGCGCTGACGGGTGGGGCTCACTGCTGACTGGGACAACATGCGCACAGACATGTTTTTCTCACCGCGAGCCAGTCTAGCCTCAGAGGATGACAGGTGGGGCTAGAGCACACGCGGGCCCACTCGCGGGCGCGCCAGCGGGGACGCGACACGTGGGGCATCCATGGGAGTGCGGGTTGAGGGTTGGAGAGCTGAGGGGTATTTCTGCAAAACGGGTACCGAGGCTGACGGTGGGGCAGGCTGGTCCGCGGGTTAAGCAGAAAAAGATGCAGGGGGCTAGCTGCAAAACGAGCGCCCGATACACTGTTGTTCTTCTCTGAACCCTGACGACGGGTCGGTGCACGTCAGCGGCAGAGCGCGGCGCGCAGGGCTCGAACTCGCGACGCGGCGCGCGCGTAGACGGCGGCTACCACTGCGGCTAGGCTGGGTGTTGTTGCTGGGTAGGGAAACGCGGCTAGGAGAGGTTCCGCGACGCGCTGAGCGAGCAGACGCACGCGCTCGCCGGTGCACCGAGGGTGCTCGACAAGCGGTCCGACGCGAACAGGATGCAACGGCGAGGAAGGAGGTGTCAGGGAGGCTCGTGGGCTCACCAGGAGGTTGTTGGTGCGGTCGGATCGGGCAGAGGAGAAGCGGGTCATCGCCGAGGCAGAGGCCGGGTGTAGCTAGGGTTCCGGCGGAACGTGTCGGCGTGCAGATCAACCTGGGGCTCCTCCTTCACGTCTGCAGGTACAGGGGCGGTGCAGGTGGTCGACTCGTTCTTCCTCGACACCTGGACGCCGCGCCCGCCGCCTGGTACGGTGTAGTCGAGAGGAGGCCGACGGTGGTTGGTGATCGGTGGGGGAGAGGTGGCTGCAGGGCAGGAGAGGAGAGGCAAGCTCTAGGGCGGATCTGGGAGATGCAGGAGGGGCCGTGAGGTGGTGGTAAAGCAGAGAGGGAGAGGGAGGTGCCGTGCGGGAGTGGACGGTGGAAAAGGTGGCTCGGCCACCTTTTCTCCTCCTCCTTCACGTGCTCGGGTCGGGCTCGGGCAGGGCAGGGGCAGGGCAAGGCTGGGGAGGCTACAGGTGGGCCAGGCGGGTGAGGGGAGCTCGGGGTGGGGTCGGCCTGGCAGGGAGAGAGCTTGAGAGGGAGGGCTCGGGTTTAGATTGTTAGGGTTGGGTAGGGGTAGCTCGGCCAGGGGAAGGGTGTCTAGGTGGGGTAGCCTTGGTTAGGGTTTAGTTTAGGTAGAGAGAGGGGTGCCTCGGCATGGAGTGGTTAGGGTGGGGGTAGGTCATGGTGGTGGTGGCTCGGTTAGAGAGAGGAGAGATGAGGTTCTAAGGTTTTGAGAGAGAGATTAGGTGGTGTGCTTTCCTTTGACAAGATCAAGCAAGATCAAGCCAAGCTCAAACAAGACCTAGCCAAAAGAGAGGATGAGACAAAGGTGGTGAGAGGTTAGAGATAGAAAAGAGAGAGGGGTAAGAGAGATTAGGGTCTTAGAGATAAAGATGGACAAGCTCACACATGGCTTGCATGGATGGGGATGGTGTAGGGTTTTAGCAAACTCAAACAAAATCAACAAAAAGGAATGGTAGAGAAGTATAGAGGTGATTCACTAAAAATCAAATAAAAACAAAGGAGGACAAAAGATGGAGATGGTTGCATGGCCCATGCAAAAACATTAAATGCCATGTTTTAACCTTGTGAAAACAAAATAATAATCATGGCAATATTCTTATGCATTACCCAAAATGTGGAGTAAGGCCAAGCAAAAGAATTTAAATGAAAGTTCCAGATGGAGTAGATGGAGATGAGCACATTTGATTATAATTGGGACTTGCTAGTGTGTATATTCCACTAGATGTTTAATAGTCCCAAAAATACCCCAACATGATAATAACCCCAAAACAACCCATATGGAAGCTAGGGAAAAGTTCCACTCACAAGGCATGCAAAGGTGGCCATGTGGCTCTAATAAACCAATAATGTGGGAACATTATGGTGCATATATGATAGCATGTGGAGATAGAATTGGATCCATCCCAACCCACATGAGCTAGAGGTAAACCCAATAAAGTGCAAAGCTCATATTTAGTTGGATGGTGGAATTATGGGGTGGTGACAAAGAGAGGTGGTGGAATTGGAATAAAAGATATGCCCCCAACTCAACTTGGGCATTTAAACAATTTATCAACAACCAAATACAATATCAAGAGGCAAATACAATTAATGATGCATATGAGAGAAGAACCAACACAAAAAGGGTTTTATATGATGCTCAAATGCAAGGTGGCATGATGACATGAGCATGATATAATTATGATGCAACAATTATGTATAGGAAGTAGCATATATATAGACTAGGCTAGTAGCATTGCAATTGTTAGACAATTGGGATGCTACACTTATCCAACTTGGTTGAAGATCTGTAAACCCTAGTGAGGTACCCCTATATAAACCTCCCTAGGGTACGCATAGCACTAACGTTCCATCATACACCCCATCGACTCGATGCCTAGCCGCCGAGCTAGCCACTATAATCTCTCGATAATACAATCTAGCAGGAGTAGGTCTTTACCCTCTACGGGACCAAACCTGGGTAAAACCTTGTGTCTCCACCTTCATATCGCACCATAGATGGCTATCCACCCTCTCCCCTTGTTCTACTACTCGCTGCCAATCGTAGCATCTTCCGTGGCCATTCCCATGACAATCGGCCACGATCGAGCCAAGAATATCGTCGCGGAAGACGCGCCTTCAACGACGACCGTCGGGCTAAGTCATTATGGAAGGAAACAATTCTTGTAGTGATAGTTATGCGAAAGTACATAGATGAAATATTGAATTGGTTCAATATGGATACAACAAGAAAGTGTTCTTGATGCATGGAAGAGGTTGAAGCAAGAATCAAGTGTTTTGACACTTGATGAGTAAAACCGTATGAATGATTATATCAATCATGTATACTATGATATGTACATAACCAGATATTTCTTATGCTATAAAAGGTTATGAACATATACCAGAGTGATACATATGATGATCACATGACAATATTAAGTATATTCTTATGTACTTTAGAAGGACAAAGAATATGTTTTGTATGCATAAGTGACAAACAGTTCATTCTAAGGTGTTACATCGATACTCGGCCTGTTACATATACAAATAATTCTTATCTCAATTAGGCTATGTGAATTGAAAAGGGTGAAGTAGTGGGATGGAAGTAAGTTCCATGTTGGATTTGGATGAGTTCCAAAGTTAAATACTTTGACGGGCACTACTACGAAAGGCTGAGTATATCGTTGTCATGACAACGGCAACAATGGGCTTTATGAGTAAAAAGGTTCATTTTTGAACTTAGTGTAGTATTGAGCGTGCTAGTACTATTAATATCTATTGTTAGTCAATAGAGGACACATAGTTCCGACCGATGAACTAAGGTCCCACTAGTTGACCACACATATACAAAAGCCATCTCATTGAAAATTAGTTATGCATGAAGACGCAAAGATATGCAAATACACATGGACCTAAACTTGTCAGATCCATTGAGAAAGTCTACCACATGAAAAGCATGAAGGACACCGATATGCCATAGGTGTTAAGTGCTGAAATATTGACTAGATTATTGACTCTAGTGCAAGTGGGAGACTGATGGAAATATGCCCTAGAGGCAATAATAAATGTGTTATTATTCATATTTCTGTTTCATAATTAAGTTTATCATTATGTGCTATAATTGTATTAGTTCCAAATAATGTGTATTTGGAGGAAAGCCCTAATACATGTGTGGGATGATAAACACCATATAAAGATATCTCTAGTCATGCCTCTATGACTAGTATGTATGTCAATGATAGTTTTGGTTTCCTAACTTTGGGCAAAGTGGCAATGAGATTGTGGTGTTGCCGGTGACATATATGATCGGAGTTGTTCGAGAACAACAACGATGGATAGACCCAAACATGAGATATTGTGAAACACATCGTCTATATAGTTATCGGTTTAATCTCATAAGACATTGTATTTCCTTTACTAGAAATTGTTTGACCATGAGACAAATGTGAACTTCGGAACAATATGGATGTGGAAAGAGATTCTCCAAACGTTGCTCTTAATGGAATAATATAAAGTTGATGCGTGTTCGTACCGGATGGTTTGCCGATCATTCACATGGTATGCTTGTGGTAATTGATACTCCTAATGATGGAGAGATACACTCTGGCCCGCTCATGTACTATGATGTTCGTCATCGTCTAGATGGACATGTGATCAAGTTGTTGAACACAGGAACATCGATAGTACGGGATGAGTAAAGAGTACATGCTAGGAAACGACAATAACCTAGGGTTTCATCTTGGGCAATATAAAGTATCAACGAATCAATACGATATGTATCGGACTCAATATTACGGTTCACACGATAAACAACTTCATGTTATTTGCGTGGTTTTCTACTTGTATCAAGACACTGATGGTAATCATCGTCATTGGAATGTGTTCCGGACATGTCCAAAAATATCCGAACCTACTGGGTCACACACTTAAGACGTTTACGGAATTATAGAATGTAAGTGCGAATGAGACAGTTGGATGAAGTAATTCCAAAAGGATGTTTCAGAGCGACTGATAATATTCCAGAGGAGTCCGAGATATCGTCGAGAGTGGACGCAATGGTTCCGGACATTAGGGAGGATGTTGGGAATATTTTAGGAAGGTTTTGAATTAGTTCGAAGGTGTCCGAAAGTTAATTTGGAAAGCTTCGGTATAATATTCATATTAATAATAAATAAGAAATTATTATTTATTAATATCCACTACTAGGAAAATGCTTATAGGTAAACTTACTACTAGTGGCCCATAGCTAAAACGATGGGCCACTTATATATACTACTGATGCACCCCTTAACGGTGCCCCACTAGTATTTGAATACTAGTGGCCCACACGTAACTTGTTGCGTCATTTATATATGATGGATGACCTGTATTGGACATCCCCACTTATAACTGGCGCATCTCGTAAGGGTGCCTCACTAGTATTAGACATACTAGTGAGGCACCCTTACGGGGTGCGCCACTCATAGGTGGGGGTGACGGCTCGTGGTAGGTGGTAGTTTTGTAGTGAGGCACCATTGACTGGTGCCTCACTAGTATTCTATACTAGTGAGGCACCCCCATGTGGTGCCTCACTACTAACATGTCAGCACTTTTAAGCACATGGATGAAGCCACCTACCTCATTTCCCCCTTCTCTTTCTCCTCCCCCTCCAAAGTAGATCTGGTCGTGGTTCTCTTCGTTCCCACCTCATTTCTTCCATTTTTCACCATTATAGCTTGTGCAACTCACTTTGGTTCATACATATGTAAGTGAAACCTCTTTTCCTACTCCTAGATCTACTCTAACTCCTAGTTCTAGCTTATTTGTTACATGGTTTCATACATATTCTTTCTTGTTATACCTATTTTGGTTTTAAGTATATGTAAGTGAAGGTTCTCCCTACACTCCTAGTAATGGTTGGAGTATATGTGTGTGAAGGGGTTGTTGCGCGAAGGGGGCATGTTGTGAGCGTGAGATGATGAAACCGACTAAATATACGAAATTGTTTTGTGTACTTGATCCATTTTTGGTGAAGTGAAAATGAGTTTCCAATGTTTTTCCGAAATGTAGATTCATTTCCGTTTCGGCAAATTTCTGGCACTCTGCGGATATCCTATATTTAGGAAAAGTCATGCTGAAATTTTCTAGCAAGGTCCATGCATTGGAGTGGTTCTAATTCTCTTGCTCTCTATACCACGTAGGCAATCATGGTCCGCATGATGAGTGAAAAGATCGTGGCTAGGTGGATGAGTGAAAAGAGGTCTCCCGTTTAAGAGAAGAACACCAGACGTCCTAGGGCTAAATTATTCAACCGCGACAAAGAAGGGCAAAAAGATTGTGAAACACTAATACGCTCTGAATCACTACGTGTCATATGTGTGGACATGCAAAATTTATACTATATATGGATGGATGGATAAAATTATTAATCAACTTATTCTTATTTTGTAATGGACATGCAAAATTTATACTACATATGGATGGATAAAATTATTAATCAACTTGTTCTTATTTTATAATTTTTCTTTTATGGCTTCTAACAATATTAAAACTAGTTACGGGATTAAAACTATGTTAAAACTAGCTACGGGGTTAATTTGTACTATATATGGATGGATGTATATATTTAAAAATATACTTTCTAAAATATTAAAACTATGTTTTAGAATCCTAGTTTATATTATATTTGGATAATATCTATATATTTAAAATGTACTTTAAAAAAATTTAGTTACGGGGTTTTGAACCTGGGTCACCAAGTTACAGGAACAGAAAAACAACCACTAGACTACATATAGAATCTGAATAAATAAACCGCGCAGACTTTTTATCTTAACAACTCTCCTTAATATGTGTGGCGCACGTCTACTTTCGGTGCGCCACTTATAATCTATCCGCCTTTTTTTTTTTGATCTGCTAACTGGTCATAACTGTCCACTGCTCGAATCAGCCAGAAGCTGTCCGTCTCTCTGTGGAGGAGCCCGCCGCCAGCCGCTGTCCGTCGCTGTGGAGGAGCCCGCCGGAGGAGCGCCGCTCCCCTCCCCCTCTCCCCATTCTTTTCTTCGATCCCCCTGTTGAGGTGAGCGCCGCTCCCCTCCCCCTCCCCATTCCCCTCTCCCCAATCTCACAGCGACACGGTCCCCCGCCCCTTTCTTCTTTCTTAGATTGATCCAGCCGCACCTGAAGAGAACCACGCCGCTCTTGGCTTCGCACGCCTCGCTCCGCCGTCGTCGACGCGCCGTGGATCCCGGAGCCGCCTGTGGAGCCAGAGCCACCCGTGGAGGAGCTCATGGAGGTGCCGCCCGTGGAGGAGCCCGCCGGAGGAGCCGCCCGTGCAGCCGTCGTCCGCGACCGCGTCGCCCTCCGCCCTCTTCTGCCTCGGAGGTGAGCCCTTCCTCCACTCCCCCTTTCACCTCCCCTCCGTCGGCTGTTGGACAAGATGGCCGCGTTCACCATCAGTATATCTGAAATTGCCGTTGTACACCATCAGTATAGCTGAAATAAAGGTTACGCCTAGCAGATATGGACATGTCGTTGTACACATTTATAAAGGCAATTTTAAACTACCGACTTGCCATGATCTGTTTTGTTACGACTGTAGATCCCCCCACTTTGGTTCAATCATGGCCAGGGGCTTTGCCCACAATACAACGTTGATCTGAATTAGGTGAAGATAGAGAAGTAGCAGATAAGTAAGGTGTTCTCACTGTGATTTTTATGGTCTGAACCTGATTTGTTTGTTGAGAAATTGAATTGATATTTGTTTAACATATTTGAGCATTCATCATTTCTGCTTTTCTACTCAATTGTGATGTATCCTGATGAAGCTTTTTTGGTATATATGGCCATCTCAACTGGTTACAGTCATGATCGTAGTCTCAAAGAGGCAAGCATCTTTATCAGTTGTACATATCAGGTATACCCAGGTCACCATCAATTCCAGAGGTACTACTCTGCACGTATCACACATGGACTATGGCCAGCTTTTCTTATCTTCCTTCTCACGATCATAAAGTTTTGTGGTTTTATTTACCGTGATGTTGTCCTATGTTCTTCTTAGCCAATACATTATTCAATTTCTTCAAAAATGTCGATAGCGACGTTCCGACTCAACTGGGCTAGGAATGACTATCGATTGGCGGAAGTTGGTGTGTTCTAATAGGTCAGCAACGTCCTACAGATGCCATCATCAGCAGGTTCCTTTTTTTTCTCTCCAGTACCTGTTTCTCTCAGGAAAGGCAATGCATGTTTCTCTATTTTTTCTCTACTAATGTATTTTTTTATAATGGATTTGTCTACAATCTGCAGAGTTAAAGAACACAATGTTGACTCTATTCCCTAAGCATATATGGATGACGCTGGGGCAGAGGTAGCAATTGAACATGTATGTGCCTCTACTTAGGGAGAAACGCCACGTCATGTTTCTTTTAATGAATTTAGCAAATGATGTACAATGTTGTATATTCATTCTCTATTCAAACTTCCAAGATTAATAGCCAGGTACTGCAGGATTTTTTAGCCCCTTTTATCTTAATAGTACATTAGAGTTGGCTTCTGATTCAAATAGAATATCAAGGTTGTTGTCCATATTTGAAGTAAATTTTTCCACAGGCTACTAAAGTGTGCTGAGTTATTTTGATCTTCATATTGTACTTATGTTGAGCAGATAGTGATATAAATACAAATACACCATATTCGTTACAACATAAGTAATGCTAATATATGTCGCTATTAATTCCCACAACAATGCGGGTGCTGAAGATTTTGCTTTGTTAGCACCTGGATGCTAATGCCCATAGGTTGTTTTAATTCGAAAGCATTCTAATTGATCTTCTCATATGGTCTGTTACAATTCAATCAACGAACATCCTCTTTCATGAGATGCTAATGTTTTGCATATCTGAAAATCATTTTTAATGTCCGCTGCAACGCACGGGGAATCAACTAGTTATATTTATGTGTCCAACCTAAGTATAAATAGGAGGCATGCTTTCTATGTTGGCCCTATTTTCGTTAAGTGTGTATTTTTATGAGGTTTACATCTATCTGCACCCATCATTTGATTGTCATGTCAAAACGCTTGCTTTCATTTTCCTAATACTATGTATCTTGTGTACAGAGATGAAGAAGTATTATGTCATGTACATCAACGAGGTTCTAGGAGTGTATGACGAGTGGGAAAATTGTCTGAAGAAAGTGAAGAAGTTTTAAGGAAACAACCACAGAGGCTATAAGAGTAGATATGTGCAAGCTAAGTGGAGGAACCACGTGAGGAATTGGAACCGGAATCGGATGAAGACCTACATTGTAGTCCTCACCGATTGTAGTCCTCACCGTTGTGAGTGCGGTTCTAATGTATTCGATTGTGGTTTAGGTGACTACCTCCATTGAGGTGAACATGGTAGCTACTTGACCGGACATGCACGTATAATAATTTCACACTTGTCTCCATTTTGAATTCTAAATAATGTGATGAACTACAATTGTCTTGGTCTTATCATTGTTTAGCTCAAATCCAATATGTTATCAGTTTATGTCTGTATGTATACTGTATAATATACTGTATTTGAATTGTGTAACTTTGTATAAATACCTGTATAATGTATTTATTTATTTTCTAAATATAGTAGTGGCCCACCATTTTTTTCTACTAGTGACCCACCTGTATAAGTGGCGCACCTAGTTGGTGCGCCGCTACTATCCATTACTAGTGAGGCACGATGGTGATGCGCCACTAGTATATCGTACTAGTGAGGCACCACCAGGTGTACCACTAGTAAAGTTTACTAGTGGCGCCTCGCTAGTGGCGCACCACTAGTGGGCCACTAATATCCGAATTTGGTGCCTCACTAGTAGGGTATTTCCTAGTAGTGATCCCAGTGGGTCACATGGGCTGAAGGGCCGCTGTCGTGGTGGTGGCACGGCAGATGCCATGGGTAGACTAAAGATGGAGCCAATGGACACTAGAGGTATTCGGGGAGGGATGGTCCGGTGAATCCGCACATGAAGAACACAAACTCTGAACGCTCGATGTACCCAGGTTCAAGTCTCTCCTATGGAGATAACACCTCTACTCCTGCTCTAGATCTTATATCATGATCTCGGTCTCATACAAGTTGCTCCTTTGTATTGAAGAGAGGAAGAGGATGAAGTGCTTCTACTATCTCCTCACTCGAGGGTTTCCCCTTGTACAAATGGACCGACCCCCTCCTTCGAGGCCCTGGCACACAATATAAAGGGGTGGCCAGGATAGGACTTACATGGCTTGGGTATCTTTGGAGATGCTTTGTCGTGAGATCACCCCCGAGTAGGCTAACCGGACAAGATATAAGGGCATTACAACTGCCAGCCGGCTAGGTCTAGCCGGATGTAAAAACTCAAAGACACCAGAGAGAAGACCGGATGCAGCATAGGCCGGCAAACCAGATAGCCGGATGAAAAGCACCGCCAAGATGTATGGCCGGCTGGATCACCCCAGCCGGATGAAGCTAGACGGGCCAGAGGGCCAGCCGGCTAGATAGCCCTAGACGGACGACCAAGCCAGAGGGAGTACAAGGTGATACATGACACAGTGCGTGGCACGACCAGGAAGGCGGACAAGACATGGAGAAGACTAGGACACTCGACCCATACCGAAGACTTTCCCAATGATGGATGTAATAGTGTTTAGTAGGTGGTACTATGCACAACTGCTCACACGGCAACCACTGTTGCTCACGTTGCACGGCATGGCTCTGGCTATGGGTACACGCTCGCCATGCCGGATAATGTAGGTGACTAGTCGGCTGGAGCCCGCCTATGGGACCCACTAGCTGGCCATGTCGCTGCCCATGCCGCCTCGGTCCTATATAAGGGGCGGCAGGGGAACCATGTCAAGGGAGGACACTCATTTTAGATAACACCACACAATACATCTCGAGGAGCCCTTGTAGTTCTTTTTCTTCTTAATAGTCAGATCGGCAGGAGTAGGGGCTTTACCTCACCGTGAGGGCCCGAACCTAGGTACTTCTTGTATCCCCGACGCTTGCTCGTGCCCAATCATGTGTAACACCCTCAGATCAGCCCTATGCAAGTCTTAGCGATTCCTGCCAAACCCGCATAGAAACGATTAAAAGGCTCCCACCAGGCACTTTCATGCGGGTGGAAAACGAAGTAATACCATTACACATTAGTCCACGATGGAACCCATAGAACAGATATATACAACGACGACTCCACGAGTCAAGAATACAGATATACAGTACAAAGATCCAAATCACCTTGAAATCAATACACCATCCGACTATGGACAAGATGCAAATTGAGCTAAGATCCCTGAAGAATAACCAATGGCGTCCATAACCCTTCTCAGGCCAAGCCAGAAGGGTAACCATGCTAACGACGTCGATCTCAAACCTGCTTAACTAATAGGGGTGCCGACAAAAGGAAAAGGAAAAAAAGAGAGCGGTCAGTACTAAGGCCAGTACACGGCGAGACTAGAATTCAGCGGTCCTCGCCTACATAGGTATGGTGGACTGAAGCGATAGCGCAACAGGCACTAAACAACCTATAGGGACTCGATACAATTGTCGACTATCAGAGAGGGATAAGAAAGACCTATTCGGATCCAACCTGATACTAACACCAATCATACCCATCCTGGTGTTTCTCCCTCGAGACCAAACGAGGAAGTCAACCAAGAAACTCACACAGTTGGCAGTTTTATTCATTCTATTATAGTTGCGGCATTTACTAGTCAGATATAGATAGCATAAGTCATCCTGATATTATAAACAGTGGGCAGTTTTTTGGTGCTTTAGGGCCTGACATCTAAACTATCTTGTAGGCGGTGATTGTGGCTATGCAAACGGGTCAGAGTGTTAATGACCTAGGGCCCATACCTTCCATGCCGGGGCCGGCGCCATTCCTGCCATCGAGGGAAAGTTTTCGTCAGACATACTATGCAGCGTCACCGGTAAGTTCTTTGCCAAACCACCGGTTACCGCTTTACTTTGCCTCGGCTAGTTGCTAACATGTAGGGAACTTGTAGGGGACAGGATATTCCGAGAATGAGCACTTTGGTCAAGTTAACCATTCGTTGTAGTTGCAATACTTACTAGTCAGATACATATAGCATGAGGCATCCCAAAACCAGCAGTTGTTGGTACTTTTATTTAGCCATTCTGTTGTAGTGAAGCTGATTACTAGTCATTATAAAGTCAAATTTATACCACTACTTTAGTTATAGTTGGCTATGATCGAGATATTGTGCTCCAAGTCATCCATAACCGTGGACACGGATTTCAGAAAGTTTTACCCTGCAGGGGGGCACAAATAGCAACACACGCACGATCAATCTCGGAAAAAACCAAATGAAAACCCAATGAGTCATCACGACAGAACATTCGCAAGATTCATATTTGATTTTAGGGGCCACCCCACCAAGCAACCCGCAACGAAGTTGGCCGGCTCCGAGACGGACCCAGAGGTTTGTGTCAATGGCTATAAGCGACTAGGAACCCGAAAGTCTGACTAGACTTGTCGATACCGCGAAAACATTCCACTTACCTAAACAGTACAGGCGCTCCACGCGCAATCGTAAATAAAGCAGTAAAGCATGACATAGGTACATGATAGTAATAAAGCCCCAAACTACTTTGTGGCCCCAAGGAATTAAATATGACTCAAGCTAGGGTTAGGGGGATTCATGGTGTCACATGCGGATAGTGCGAATATTCAAAGAACAGGTATCAAGTACTCGGGGTCCTACGGGACACAAGTGGACGGTTAAAAACCAAATAACATCTATAGCCCACCTATGCCTCTGCATTATTTACCTACTTCAAATTTAGTTATTAAACGGTAATTAAAGCCATGATCATCTCCAACATTAAAACATGCGGCATTACTCCAAAAACTGTGGAAGATCGATGACGCGACACATCACATGCGCAAGCAACTACGACTCGCAAGGCCAACTATCTACCAAACAACAGGTAATAGGATGTGTCCATGGCAATAAAAGGGCTGCAGGGAAGTATAACGGGGTACGGAATCCATATGATCACAACATAGATAGCAATAGATCAAGAGGAGGAAATAAAGACTATAAATGTAAAATAGGTAGAAATAGGAAGAATGCTCGCCTAAAAAACATTGTAGAAGGTTTATCCGAAGATCGGGTCGACACTCGCATCCACTCATCGTACTAATCCGTCAAGAAGCAAAGCACTAGAAGAAACACCGGTTGCAATATTTAATACTACGATAGAAGATCAGACATGATGCATGTATTTTGTATGACATGGCAAAGATGCGACGCAATTAGGCCATATTAAGTGGAACCGGGGCCCCAACAATTAGTTATATGGTTATAGTTGTTTAGATACCCTGCAATTTAAATGTTGTATTAACAAGGCAATACATGTCATTGATTCGCTACACAAATTTAAATGGACCAAATATAAGACAAGAAAAGACCGCATATTGTCTCCATATTTAATTATGAGGTCAATCGCTATAATGCACCCAAACCACACAAATATATATGCAAGCATGACAATTGATATGCAACAATTTATATAGATGGCATTTATAAAATAGGGGTCTCGGATAGGGGTCACACTTTGGTTCCGAAGATCTTGGGGTTCGCCGAGGGTTTAGGTTCGGGTATTCGGATAGCGGCCTTTCGTCTCCGTGAAGAAGAGCTTGGCACGCCAGGGCTCGGTCTTCGAATCCGAGAAGGAGATCTTGTTGGTCCTGAGGTGTTTGAGTCCGGATCAGAGAGGAAGAAGAAAGGGTTCTGGAATAGTCTTCGAGTCCAATTATTGCTCCAGGTCATCAGGGGTTTCGAACAGCGTCACCACCGAGCTGCCTCATAGAAAACAGAGCATTGGCAAAAATGTCCAAGACCACAACTCAAGCACGAAGGATCATAAATTTCACGAGCACAAGCACCTGTCATCAACACATCACAGGGCCAAGATAGAAACCAGGATATAGTGCCACGCGTAACACAATAGCGTGCCTATTTGATTGCACCTGAACAACACCACGTAGTAGTGCGGAAGGCATGGACGACGTCGGTATGCAGTAGGGGCGCCAGACGTAGAGACATGGGAGGAACAAGACAGGGTGGGGTCTCCATGCCGGTCGAGCAGAGCGGCCACGGCGAGGCGAGGAGGCAGGCGCGTGCTGGGAAGTGACCCGGCGATGCAGAGAGGCGCGGGCCTCGCTGGGCGACGCGAGGTGGCGGCGGACGGGGCCTCCGGCCAGGGCCAGCAACGAGGAGGTGGTGAGGGAACCGCGAAAGCAGAAGATGAGGGGCGCCAGATTTCCTGCTGGCGGCGCCATGGGGACGCGGGGGCGCACATCAGGTCCCGTAGCCGGAGGAGAGCAACGTCCATAGGGGGACGTGGGCTCGATGGGGCCGACGAAGAAGAGCCAAAGGCGGTGTTGATGCTGGGGCACGCTGCCGGCAGCGGGGGGGGGGGGGGGGGGGGGCGGAAGGTGGGGTCCAACGCGAGAAGAGGCCGGCGTGGCGACTGCAGGAGAGATATGGAGGCGGCTCGAGCGGGCCGATCATGGCACGGGTGGGAGGATCCTGCGGACATGCGGCACCGACGGAGGGTGGCCGAGGAAGCAGGCGGCGGCGGTAGAGGTTAGCAAGAGGGAGGTGGTCGCGTGGTAGCAAGGGAGATTGATCGAGGACGATGGGGTTGCGGGAGCGTGGGCGACGGGGTGGGGCCGGGCAGGGAGACGTGACATGGTGGGTTGGTGTGTTGCGTTACCGAGCGTGGGGGCAATGCATTCGTGTCGAGCGGGCTAGGTGAGGAGGTCGCGTGACTGCGGGGTCGGGTAGGGGCTGGGCAGGTGGGTCGGGGTGGGATCTGAGCATGCGCTGAGTGCGTGTGAGGCCAGCGGTAGGGGTGGCGGTGGCAGGGGATGAGGGAGGGTCTAGGGTAGGTAGGGTTTCTAGGGTAGATCTAGGGTTTGTTTGGGTGGTAGACGGGCTGCCGATTGGGCCTTGGGCCTGACCGGTGGCTGTCTCCCTGGACAAAATAATTTATTTATTTTTATTTTTAATAAAATATTTTGTAGACAGTTTGTTACACAAATAAAATATCCGGAGCGGCCAGGGATTTGAATTTTAAATAAAGGAGGAGACTAATTAAAAACAAAATAGGTTTTTAATGAAATAGTTTTAGGCAAAAAATAATAATATGCATGATGATGGCATCATGACATGAGCATGTGGTCATGATGATGCACTAAACAAATACACATCGATTTTCTAGTAGTGGTTTTACCCAGGGTGCTACAATTTGACACCACTAACAATGGATCTCTCCCTCGAGATCCGCCTCCTGGTACGGGGAAAAAGACCGACGGTCTGAATCTTCTTGCTTCGTGTAGATCCTTGCGACACCACTAACAAAGATTACTTCTCCGTTTTGAAATCGGCGACACCACCAACAAAGTGTGTTGCTCATGTTCGTCGAGAGAGCACTCCGGATAAACAAAAGATGAAGGTAGAGGCATCAAACGATAAGGCCACGTCTAACTTCTCTGGAAGGAGTGAAATTGCATCGTTCCACCATTCAATGTACAAAAGCGAATGATAAGAGTAGTCGGATGGTGATCAGTCCATCACGCACCCAAAGCATTACTCTGCACATGAATAGGAGGATTATGCAACCAACTCACAGAGTTCACATTGAAGATCTCGACAAGCGAGGTTTGGAAACAAAGGAGGGATGGAGATTCTCATCAGATCTGATGTAGATGACTTCGTCGTATCGGAAAACACCGGAGGATAGAAAGAAAAAATTTAGTGAACTTTCGGTCCACTGAAAGGTACAATAGATGAAAGATTCATCTGATAGAATGACTGTCAGATGTTGAAGCACCGTTAATAGAGGATGGAAGCGAAACCCTGAAGCTACGACGGAAACCCAACCACGATAATTCCTGGACTCGAAGAAAAGGTAAGGGGCAGATCAAAACACGTAGAGGTAAGAGGAGAATAGCAGAGGGGTAAGGAGTAAAAGCAGACCTAATCAGATCTATCCAACCGATTTTGAAAATAGTTTTGACACTCTACAACGTCCGTTAGCTAGGTTATCCTACAGGCTGGACCAGTGGGGTATCGTAACTGCTGAGATCTGATACCACTCTATAACACCCTCGGATCATCCCTATGCAAGTCTTAGAGATTCCCACCAAACCCGCATAGAAACGATTCAAAGGCGCCCACCAGGCACTTTCGTGCGGGTGGAAAACGAAGTAATACCATTACACATTAGTCCACGATGGAACCCACAGAACAGATATATACAACGACGACTCCACGAGTCAAGAATACAGATATATAGTATAAAGTTCCAAATCACCTTGAAATCAATACAGCATCTGACTACGGACAAGATGCAAATTGAGCTAAGAGCCCTGAAGAATAACCAATGGCGTCCACAACCCTGCCCAGGCCAAGCCGGAAGGGTAACCATGCTAACGACGTCGATCTCAAACCTGCTTAAACAAAAGGGGTGCCGACAAAAGTCAAAGGAAAAAAGAGAGCGGTCAGTACTGAGGCCAGTACACGGCGAGACTAGAATTCGGCCGTCCTCGCCTACATAGGTATGGTGGACTGAAGCATCAGCGCATCATGCACTAAACAACCTATAGGGACTCGATACAATTGTTGACTATCAGAGAGGGATAATAAAGACCTATTCGGATCCAACCTGATACTAACACCAATCATACCCATCCTGTTGTTTCCCCCTCGAGACCAAACGAGAAAGTCAACCGAGGAACTCACACAGTGGGCAGTTTTATTCATTCTGTTATAGTTAGTTGCAATACTTACTAGTCAGATAGATATAGCATGAGGCATCCCAAAACCAGCAGTTGTTGGTACTTTTATTTAGCCATTCCGTTGTAGTGAAGCTGATTACTAGTCATTATAAAGTCAAATTTATAGCACTACTTTAGTTATTGTTGTCTATGATCGAGATACTGTGCTCCAAGTCATCCATAACCGCGGACACGGCTTTCACAAAGTTTTACCCTGCTAGGGGGCACAAATAGCAACACACGCATGATCAACCTCGGAAAAAACCAAATGAAAACCCAACGAGGCATCACGACAGAACATTCGCAAGATTCATATTTGATTTCAGGGGGCCACCCCACTAAGCAACCCGTGGCGAAGTTGGCCGGCTCCGAGACAGACCCAGAGGTTTGTGTCAAAGGCTGTGAATAACTGGGAACCCGAAAGTGTGACTGGGCTTGTCGATACCGCGAAAACATTCCACTTACCTAAAAAGTACAGGCGCTCCACGCGCAATCATAAATAAAGTAGTAAAGCATGACATAGGTACATGATAGTAATAAAGCCCCAAACTACTTTGTGGCCCCAAGGAATTAAATATGACTCAAGCTAGGGTTAGGGGGATTCATGGTACCACATGCGGATAGTGCGAATATTCAAAGAACAGGTATCAAGTACTCGGGGTCCTACGGGACACAAGTGGACGGTTAAAAACCAAATAACATCTATTGACCACCTGTGCCTCTGCATTATTTACCTACTTCAATTTTAGTTATTAAACGGTAATTAAAGCCATGATCATCTCCAACATTAAACATGTGGCATTACTCTAACAACTGTGGAAGATCGACGACGCGACACATCACCTGTGCAAGCAACTACGACTCACAAGGACGACTACCTACCAAACAACAGGTAATAGGATGTATCCATGGCAATAAAAGGGCTGCAGGGAAGTATAACGGGTACGGAATCTATAGCATCGCAACACAGATAGCAATAGATCAACAGGAGGAAATAAAGACTATAAATGTAAAATAGGTAGAAAGGAGAAGAATGCTCGCCTAAAAAACATTGTCGAAGGCTTATCTGAAGATCGGGTCGACACTCGCATCCACTCATCGGCCTAATCCGTCAAGAAGCAAAGCACTAGAAGAAACACCTGTTGCAATATTTAATACTAGGATAGAAGATCGGGCATGATG
Organism: Avena sativa; assembly: GCA_916181665.1. Lineage (NCBI taxonomy): Eukaryota > Viridiplantae > Streptophyta > Magnoliopsida > Poales > Poaceae > Avena > Avena sativa. The sequence goes on along the minus strand of OV702294.1, from coordinate 265,982,916 downwards.
CATGTATGCTATATGACATGGCAAAGATGCGATGCAATTAGGCCATATTAAGTGGAACCGGGGCCCTAATAATTAGTTTTATGGTCATAGTTGTTTAGATACCCCGCAATTTAAATGTTGTATTAACAAGGCAATACATGTCATCATTTCGCTACACAAATTTAAATGGACCAAATATAAGACTAGAAAAACCCGCATATTGTCTCCATATTTAATTATGAGGTGAATCGCTATAATGCCCCCAAACCACACAAATATGTATGCAAGCATTTCAATTGATATGCAACAATTTATATAGATGGAATTTATAAAATAGGGGTCTCGGATAGGGGTCACACTTTGGTTTCGAAGATCTTGGGGTTCACCGAGGGTTCAGGTTTGGGTCTTCGGATAGCGGCCTTTCGTCTCCGTGAAGAAGATCTTGGCACGCCAGGGCTCGGTCTTCGAATCCTAGAAGGATATCTTGTTGGTCCGGAGGTGTTCGAGTCCGGATTGGAGAGGAAGAAGAAAGGGTTCTGGAATGGTCTTCTGGTCCAACTATTGCTCCTAGTCATCAGGGGTTCCGAACAGCGTCACCACCGAGCTGCCACATAGAAAACAGAGCATTGGCGAAAACGTCAAAGACAACAACTCAAGCACAAAGGATCGGAAATTTCACAAGCACAAGCACCTGTCATCAACACATCACATGGCCAAGAAAGAAACCAGGATACAGTGCCACGCGTAACACAATAGCGTGCCTGTTTGATTGCACCTGAACAACACCACGTAGTGGAGCCGAAGGCATGGACGACATCGGTATGCAGTAGGGGCGCCAGGCGCAGAGACATGGTAGGAACAAGACAGGTCGGTGTCTCCATGCCGGTCGAGCAGGGCAGCCACGGCGAGGCGAGGAGGCAGGCGCATGCTGGGAAGAGTCACTCGGCGATGCAGAGAGGCGCGGGCCTCGCTGGGCGACGCGAGGTGGCGGCGGATGGGGCCTACGGGCAGGACCAACGACAAGGAGGTGGTGAGGGAACCGCGGAAGCAGAAGATGAGGGGCACCGGGGTTCCTGCTGGCGGCGCCATGGGGACGCGGGGGCACACAGCAGGTCCCGCAGTCGGAAGAGAGCAGCATCCAGAGGGAGAGGTGGGCTCGACGGGGCCGACGAATGTAAGAGGTCCCAACCTTTAATAAGGTAGAGATCCCTGTGTTTACAATGCTAGTCCCTGCATCAATAGCTAGCATCCACAGTTAAGATGTAATATCAAGAAACAAAGGTCATAATACAAGTTTATAACCAGGAATAAAATAATTTATTACATCTTACATAGCTCATTTGGCTATCTCATCACAATGCAGCAGAAATAGCTATAGCATGGGGTCCTTCATCTTCAAAGTGCCACAGGCAAACATGTTGGTTGTAGACTTGTAATCCTAATCAATAAACTTCACTAACATCAAACAAACCTGCAACATAATAAGTTATAGCCACAAGGGTCAATATATTTGAATTGTATTGGCAAGTGATACTATGGTAATATAGTGGAGTCTATCATCTATATGCATTTGGCTAAGTGGAGCTTAGGCTTGCTTTGCTCAAAATATTTTTTCCTTATCATTTGAAAACACTAAGTTTTTGCTTGACAAAATCACCCAAGGCATCTCCCAATAGAAATTTGTGATCCTTCAACCCTTGTTCAACCACAAAATTTTAACTTAGAAATTGGGATGAGGAGATTCTTGATATCTTCCATGTCTTGATGCTCAAATTGTCCTTTGCCAGGGACATGGCTAAGTACTTAGATTTTTTACACTCTGCAGAGGTGGTGCAGTTTCCCCACAAGACTTGGTTTCACCAAGACAAGATCTTTCAGAAGCCTTCCCTTAGACCAGAATGGACGCGCTCCAACCTATCAATCCCCTACCACCAACTGTCCATTTGGCTAAGTTATTGCAACCTATATGATCCAGGCAGAGCCCATAATGCCAAGTGGCTGCACTTGAAGCTTCTCAACACTTGACATCTCAAATCTCTTTGTTCCTAGGTGGCCATCCACAAGTGAGATACACAAGGTAAACCATAGAAATGGGCCTTGTGTAACCACTCAACACAAACCATTCCTTCCATTCCACCCAGGTGATTCATTCACTTAGTTGTTTTATTAAACAAAACACAAGTCCTTGACTTAGAAATATTCCATAGCATGAATATATTCCAACCTTGTTTTCTACTAGCTAATCTAAGCATGATAGTAGTAGGAATCTTAACTTAGGAAGTTTCTACTACGGTTTCATCTACTAGGATTTCCAATGGCATAGTTATACTTAGCAAAAAATTCCATGCAAGTCCTACTTTAGAAATATCACTAATGCATAGTGAAAATAATGGGACAAAAGTATGAAGCATCACTTGCCTTTTTGGTAGAGAATATAAGTTCACTCCTTGATCTTGCAATGATCACACTCTTCAAATTCCACTACAATTCAATCAAGCAAGGCACAATTTCAATCTACCATTCAAGCAAACATCACATAAAATAATAGAAACAAAGCAATGCATGCAAGCATGCCAAAGATTGTTTTATTTGGAAAAGTGGTTTCTAGTAGGTTATAAACATTCTAAAACACCTATTGGTCATTTTATAAAAGTGGCAAAAACCATTTGCAGAAGATTTTACTTATAAATCATTTTTAAACCAAATCAATATTTTATGTTGTTGAAAATGCCTTTAGCAAAGCAATAATATTTATAGGGTTCACCAAATACATTTTAAATACTAAAACTTGGTGTTTGGGGTCAGAGAGTTCAATCCAAATCATTTCCCAAAGATTTTTCTCCAAAAAGTATTTTTAACAAATAACCAACATTTTTATTTGACTAGAAATGCTTTAAATCAAAGATTTACTCTTTAGCTTTACCAAATACATTTTCAAATCCATGAGTTGGTTTCTAAGGTCAGTAGGTTCAAAATAATCCATTTGCCAAAGATTTTATCACAAAAATAATTTTAGAACAAATTTTATATCCAAAATATGCCTACACAAGTTTCTGCAAAACAACCACTTTAACAGAAGCAATTTACTATACAAAGTGCATGGTTAGAAAGTACTTGTCTTGCTAATTCCATTGATATAAAATTTGCAAAATTTGGACATGTAGATTAAAGTTTATGAAATTTACAAAATCACATATCAACTTGAAATGTTTCTGTTTTTAAATCACACTCACAGCCACGTGTCTGTTTTCCATTGGGCCATACCGGTTCGTCCGGATCAGCAACATGGACCGCAGGATTTAAATTGAATTGTGCGGCACATGATCGATCTTACCCCTTCGATAAGTCGTTCTATTCTAACCAATGGATCAAGATCCAACGCTCCAGATCGTTTTGACCACGAACGGGCGGTGCTGGGTCAACGGCGAGCGGCGGCGCGGTCAGACGGTGGTGGAGCCGGCGATACAGGAAGCAAAAGAGGTAGAGGAAAGGCTCACCGAGGTCGTCGTGGCGTGCTGATTCTCAGCGATGCCGCAATTGTCGAAGGGGCGCTCGGGGTCGATGTGGATTGCTCGTCGGAGAAGCTCCTGGCGACGGTGTGCTCGGGCGAACAACATTGGCAACGCTACAAGGCTCGGAATGGCAAGAGAAGTAGTCCATTAGATGCGTACGATGATCTTGGTTATGCGTGTTTCCACGAGGGGGAGAGGGGCGGTCGGTATTTACCACTGATGGTCGTCGGAGAGGAGGCAGACAGCGACGGAGTATTGCCGATGTCGTAGTCGAGGCTGCGGTGCTTGCGCGGGCAAGCCAAGGATGCTGAGAGGTGCAGGGCCAATGGGGATCACGCTCGCGTGAAGCAAGGCTTGCAGGGGTGAGGGTGCTGGCCGGAATCGGAGTTGGAGCTCGTCGGAGCAGAGGAAGGTCCCGAGAAGATTCCGAGCAACCTGGTGGCTCCGGTGGGGTGATGATTGGGGGAAAGGGAGAGGGGAGCATGGCGATTAAGTACGCGTGGGCATGGGCGGGATTTACTCGTGCATTCAACGGGAATTGAAGCTGCGAAATTTACACAGGAAACGGCCAGAGGAATGAGGGGGAGGAACTGGTCGCTGGGTAGAAACGACGACTGACACTTGGGCCTGGTTAGTCAGCGAGAGAAAGAGAGAGGAGGTGGGGGCCAGCGGTCAGCGAGGCTACGGGTCACTTTTCCAGTACGAATCGTTTTCCTGCGGGGAAGAAGTAAATGGGCTAGCTAGGCCTGGACTGGGCTAGGTTAGTTTGGGCTGGCTTCTTTTATATTTTTTTTGTACTGATTGTTTTTCCCTTTTATTTTTCTATTTATCTGTTTTGATTTTGTTTAATCAATTCAAACAACTAATTGAATTAAAACTTCAACCAAACTTTGAGTATTTTCAAATACTGATTATTAGTTCATTTTAGAGTCAAATTTAGAGTAATATTTTTATTCTTTTTAGGGTATGTTAATTATTTAAAATTTGGCCCTTGTATTAATTCAAATAAGATTTAATAATGTTTTCAAATTCCATTTTGAGATCTAAATCTTTCCAAAACCTTTCAGTAGGTTTTATTTATTTAATAGCGTCAAATAATTCACTTTGAATTATTTGGAATATTTTTAATATGATTTATTAATCATTTAAATTGTATAATTGTCTTTATTCCAATGAAATTAAATATGGGTTTAATTCCATAAATTTTATTTGGTTGATTTCTTTGATCCCATTTAAGTTAATTAAATGACTTTTAATCCACTTGGGTAAATTCCAAATACCATATTCCCATGGTTTAATTAATCATTTCTAATAGGGATTTTATCTTTATTCAAATAGAATAGGATTTGGTTAATGCCCTTTTATTTAATTTGAAAAATTCTTTATCCTTTTATTTTATTTGGACTTGGATTATAATCATTCCATTTGTTTATGGATTAGGCCAAGATTTAATTTGGTCTTTAAATATTCCTCATTTAATATTTCTTTCTTTATCTTATAAATTCCATATCTTTTTATTTATAGATCCAAACTTGGTGATTTCAATTTGTAAAATCTTATTTAATATTTGTTTATCCTTTATAAATACCTTTAGGATTATTTGCTCACCATTTGGTATGGATTTCTAGATGGGTGCTTTATTAACTTTGGAAATTCAATTCCCTTAAATTCATAAGATTTTATTTATGGCTGCAAATTAAGTGAAACCAATTTCTATGGTTTTATAATATTTCTATTTGTCATTCTTGATCATTTGTAAATGTTTGTTAACAAAATTTTATATGGATCAAATCCATAGGCTTAGAGATAACTTGGAAATGATTTTATTCCATTAGGGTTTTAGGATTTTGGTTTATTTCTCAAGTGTTTAAATTTCCAGATGCAATTATGTAGAATGCATTTCACTTGATTTGAATTTAATTGGATTCAAACATTAACCAAAGTTTGACCAAGATGGGATTTTAAGTTTCCATTTGGAATCAAAAAGTTTATTTTCACCCTAAATTTCAACAATTATTTATTTTGTTTATTTATTTTTCACATTACAAAATTTGGAAAATTTTGGGATGTGACAACGAAGAGGAGGCCCAAGGCGGTGCTGGTGCTGGGGCACGCGACCGGCAGCGGGGGAGGGGGGGGGGAAGGTGGGGTCCAGCGTGAGAAGAGGCCGGCACGACGACTATAGGAGAGAGAGATGGAGGCGGCTCGAGCGGGCCGAGCATGGCGCGGGCGGGAGGATCCTGCGGACACGCGGCACCGGCGGAGGGCGGACGAGGAAGCATGGGGCGGCGGTGGAGGTTAGCGAGAGGGAGGGGGTCGCGGGCTAGCAAGGGAGATCGATCGAGGACGATGGGGTTGCGGGAGCATGGGCGACCGGGTGGGGCCGGGTAGGGATACATGACAGGGTGGGTTGGTGTGTTGCGTTACCGAGCGTGGGGGCAATGCATTCGTGTTGAGCGGGCTAGGTGAGGAGGTCGCGTGACCGTGGGGTCGGGTAGGGGTTGGCAGGTGGGTCGGTGTGGGATCTGAGCATGCACTGAGTGCGTGTGAGGCCAGCGGCAGGGGTAGCGGTGGTAGGGGATGAGGGAGGGTCTGGGGTAGGTAGTGTTTCCAGGGTAGATCTAGGGTTTGTTTGGGTGGTAGATGGGCTGCCAGTCGGGCCTTGGGCCTGACCGATGGCTGTCTCCCTGGACAAAATATTTTAGTTATTTTGTTTGTTTTTATTTTTAATAAAAGATTTTGTAGAAAATTTGTTACACAAATAAAATATCCGAAGCGGACTGGGATTTGAATTTGAAATAAAGGAGGAGACTAATTAAAAACAAAATAGGTTTTTAATGAAATAGTTTTAGGCAAAAAATAATAATATGCATGATGATGGCATGATGACATGAGCATGTGGTCATGATGATGCACTAAACAAATACACATCGATTTGCTAGTAGTGGTTTTACCCGGGGTGCTACAATTCGACACCACTAACAATGGATCTCGCCCTCGAGATCCGCCTCCTGGTACGGGGAAAAAGACCGATGGTCTGAATCTTCTCGCTTCATGTAGATCCTTGCGACACCACTAACAAAGATTACTTCTCTGTTTTGAAATCGGTCGAGACACAATCGCCGACATGCCCACAAGCGCACCTCCGATGAAGTTGGAACATCCACCCCTCTGCCAAAGAAGGGCATGGTGGAGCATACCTTTGAGGAACTCCTCGTCCCAGTTGATCCGAGTGACAATCTGACTCAGTTGGCTACAAAGATCGAAGCGGCTAGGGAGCACCTGCTCCAGAAGGCCCAACGACTAGCCTCGACCCAGTTCCAAATCGAGAGCACCATACGCGAGTACCACCATGCCCATGGCCTCACCCCAGTTAGCGTTGAGCCTAGCCGGCATGGGATCGTGCAGCGCCGCGGAGGAGAACTAGGGGACCATTTCAAAAGAGATGGCAACCCAGACCCATGCTTCCCCCGCTAGTGTATGACTCGGCAATCAAGAACTTGTGGGTAACAAGAGCCGCAGCGAATGAAAGGCCTCACCTGGAGGGTGATGAGAGAGCCCGACAAGATCTGCGGGTCACGGACAAGCAAGCCGATGGTGTCCAGATCGCACACAAGGCGTTTGCGGGTTCCTAAGGGAACCGATCGGCTGGAGGGAAAGGGCCATGGACTAGTCTGCATCGGGCTCCGCATCCGGAAAGGGCCATTTCCCAACAAATTCTCCCTGCCATGGGACACCCCCAAGTATAACAGCAGTATGAAGCCGAAGGACTGGCTGACCAACTACGCCACGGCAGTCGGAATTTTCCATGGGAACAAGCGTGTGGCGGTATGCTATGTGCCTATCATGTTGACCGGTTCAGCGAGAACCTAGCTTAACTGCCTCGCGCCCAATATCATTAACGCTTGGCCCGACTTTGAGAAGGTCTTCATCTGGAACTTCAATGGCACCTAAAAGCATCTGGGTAGACCTCGCTGATCTATCTCTATGCATCCAGGAAGACTGCGAGTCGGATCGCGAGTACCTCGCCCATTGGACTGAGCTGCGCAACTCCCGCGAGGGAGTGGTGGAGAACCAAGAAATTGGTTTCTTCATCGAAGGGTGTCGAGAGGGCGAAATGCTACATCACCGGATTCTTTGTGACGAGCCCAAGACCATGGCGGAGCTGATGACTGTCACCTACCAGTACCCCACCGCTCTGCTGCCATGAAGAAACCCCATCGGGCGAACGCGGAAGGATGGCTGACCCTCGTCGAGCTGGCTCGAGAGAGGCAAGGCGGTCAGGGAAGGGACACCAGATCATCTAGATTGCCCAACAACGACAACCGCTACTAGGGCAAGCGCCTAGCTAAGTAGCAAAGTCCTCGGTATAACCAGAGGCAGGTCATCACTGTGCAAGGGACACCGGCTTGAAACGACAAGAGGCAGAAGAACCCCTTCACCTTCGAGCAGATGTTTGATGGGCCATGCAAGTACCACAGCGGCGCCTTCAAGCCGGCTACACACACCACTCGGCAGTGTATCTAGACCCGGCAAATCAAGGAGGAGGCTGGGTTGCCCCCTCTCCCCCACCACCGTCTAGGGCAGCCGGGAACAACAACAACAACAACGGGGCCTACCCGCAGCAGCATGAGAACTACCACATCTTCGAGGTCGAGATGACTGATAGTCGCAGCCAGAAGCAGTGCAACGGAGGTGAACGCTGTCGTCCCTCCGGTAACCTAGTACCCGACCAGGTCCGAGACTCCCATCACTTGGAGCCGAGAAGACCAGTCGGAAATGCTCCCGCATCTCAGGGGCTACGTGATGGTGCTAGACCCTATGCTCATCTCCAAAGAGCACACATGTCACTTCTCGCGCATGCTGGTGGATGGTGGGATCAGCCTCAACCTGCTCTACTGTTCCTCCATGGATAAGCTGGGCATCCGGGAGCGCGATATGCAGCCCTCGAGCACCGTGTTCCATGGCATTGCGCCTGGACATTCGTGTGTCCCGTTGGAAAAAATCCGGATGGATGTCATATTCGGTTCAGAAAAAAACTTCCGACGCGAGGCGATTTGGTTCGAGGTGGTGAATCTAGCCAACACCTACCATGCTCTTCTTGGGCGCCCCGCCCTCGCAAAGTTCATGGCGGTTCCCCACTACGCAAACCTCATTATGAAGTTACCGGGGCCGAACGGCATGATCACTGTGTCCGGCTGCTCTAGGCACTCCCTGGCGTGCACAATGGAGGGTGCAAAGATAGTCAAGTCCCTGCTCATAGCTGAGGAGATGCGTGCGATCATGTACAACGTGTCTATGTTGTATCAAAAGGTGCTAGCTGGAATGAAGCCAAGAAAGAGACATGGCATTCCAGCCGTCCAAGGAGACAAGGAAGATTCCCATGATGAGGAGGGAGTAGTTCTTCCTCGAGGCTAAGGGCTCTACGGGTAGCTATCTGTTCATCTCTCTCTATGCATGGTCATATTGTGATCATGAGCTTTGTAATCAAGTAGATCTACCTTGCTACTCAAGTGCTTTAATAGATCTCTGCTCTCCCCATGTGTGTGAAAGTGACAGCGTGCACGCCATGGTGGCACTTAGGTTTGAGTCTACATAAATACTCTTTGTGCTTTAATAGATCTATGATTTTCCCCACGTGTTTGAATGTGACAGCGTGCATACCGTGTGTGGCACTTTGGCTATATTGAATATTTCTTATGATTTATATTTGGAGTTGGATGTCTCTATGAAATTGTGGTGTTTGTTGGAACCATCTAGCGCTCAAGGTGACAGTGTAGGTTATCTAGATTGGGGAAGGCGGACTTTGAGGAGTGCTGTTATAGCCCTACCGATGATTAGAGTGTCCGACCGGAGACTAATTAAGAGTAGTATCATGAAGAGAGGATATTTATATGAGAGAGTGTTCACTAGTGAAAGTATGATCCCTAGGCCTTGTTTCTAAACATTGAAACACCATTTGCATCTAGATCTGTTGCATGTTTCCTTGCTTTAGTCTTTAGATCACTGTCGAGCTATTTTTTGGCACCGTTAGCACTTGTATTTCACTATCTCTTCATCGAACTAGTGAACCTATACACCTGACAAGTGTAGTGGGGGTGTTCGGGACACAAGCGACTTCTTGTATCTTGATTGCAGGATTTCTTGAGAGGGAATACCTTTGACCACTTCCTCCCTGAGTTCGATAAACCTTGGGTAATCCACTTAAGGGAAACTTGTTGCCGATCTAAAAAACTCTGCACTTGGAGGCCCAACAACTGTCTACAAGAATTGAAGTGCGTAGACATCAAGCTATTTTCTGGCGCCGTTGCCAGGGAGGTAAGGTAAAAGGTAATCACATCCTTCGGTGTGAGTGCTCGAAGTTATTTCCTTTAGATTCTGCAATTGTGTCTTTTTGTTTCTTGTTTTCACTAGTTAGGCTTAATGAAAAACAACAAAAAAATAGAGAGCTCTATAGCATTTATCTTGAACTAGGACATGAAGTGTTTGAAGAGAAAATTAAAAAGCTATGGAACTTTATTTGCATGCTAATAGCAATGTTATTAGTATGAATTCTTTGGACACCATTATTGCTAATGCTATGGAAACGTCTAAGCTTGGGGAAGCTAGTTTTTATGAAAATGATCTTTTTAGTTCCCCAACTTTGGAAGATAGCTATTTTATTGCTTATGATGATACCAAACCTCCAATATATGATGATTACAATGATGAATATAATATTTTCAGTCCACCTATTGAGGAGAAAGTTTATTGTGATTACAATATGCCTCCTAAATTTGATGATTATGGTGATGAGAATAATAGTGATAGCTATTTTGTTGAATTTGCTCCCACTACAATTAATAAGAACGACTATGATTATGTGGAGAGTAATAATCATTTTATGCATGTGGCTCATGATAAGAATGTTTTATGTGATAGTTATATTGTTAATTTTATTCATGCTGCTACTGAAATTTATTATGAGAGAGTGAAACATGGTCATATGCATCTCAAAAATATTAAGTTTCCCCTCTTTATGTTGGAAATTTTGAAGTTGCACTTTTTTTGCTTTCCTATGCTTGTTGCTTTGTGGTTTCAAGACTTGTTTATTTACATGATAACTATGCATAGGAAGTGGGTTAGACTTAAATGTGTTTTGAATTTGCTTCTTAATGCTTTCTTTTACTCCAATTCATATTCCTTATGTGAGCATCTTCTCAAACTATCATGCCTAACTTAAATGCATTAAAGAAAGTACTTGTTGGGAGATAACACAAGAGTTTTCTTGAGTGTTGGAAATTATTAATTCAGTAATGACCTCTTATTATCCTTTTTGTTTGCTTTTTGTGCCAGAATGACCTCTAATGAGAGAGAAGTAAGATTTGGGGAGTTGCGGTCCCGAAACAGATTTCTGTCCTCCACCATAAAAATTCTTGAGGAGTGTCTGTAAGTCAGATTGAGCTAAAAATTTACTAATAAATCCCCTAGTATGTTAGATAACTTTAGTTAGTTCAACACTTTTTGATTTGAGCAACAGAATATCTTTGAAAAAATTGGTTTCTACCTGCTGGTCTGTTTTGACAGATTTTTGCCATTATTTGTATTTGCTTCTTATTGATTCCTTTTTGGGTTCTTTTTGGGAAATTGAGATTTTTTAGGGAATTACTATAGTATATTGTGTTTTTAGTGAAAAGTCTTGCTGTTCTAAAGCTAATCCTAAAGGTCTATTATCTTTTGAATACATTAATGTTGCTAATGAAGATTGTGTGAAGTTTTGTATGAAGGAAAAAAATTCAGGTGTAGAGAGAATGATGTAATGAGATGAAGAATGGACAAAAGCTCAAGATTGGGGATGCCACCCCGTGTCACCACAAGAAATATACAAGAGGTACAAGCGTCAAAGCTTGGGGATGCCCAAGGCATCCTCGGGCATCCCCTTCTTCATCAATAAAACTCTCAGGTCTTTTTAGACACTTTGTTTTTATTGTTTCATGCGCTGTTGTGTTGTTCTTCGAGCGTCTTAGTTTTCATTTTTGTTTTCTTAGTTTTCATGAATAAATTTGGTTAGACCCCATCACACTTCTTTTGGAGAGAGACACACTTTGTTTTCATTGCCTAGAATACTCTAGTTTTCATTCTTATTATCTTGTGAGTGTTCTCTTTTGCTAGCACTGTGTTTAGCCTTAGTTTTCTTGTGCTTATTGCTTAGAACTTTTGTGGATTCGTGAGACAAGTTCAATGATCTTTATTGATTATTATCTTTGTGAGTTGTTTCAAATAAGTTTATTGGTGTTGGAAAAGAGTAAAAAGTTCTTGCTTGAGAAGTGCAAGAGGATCTTGAATTGACCGTGACTTAGACTTTAGCATGTCATGCTAGGTGTTATCTTTTCCTTATTCTCAGTGATTATTGCTGTATCATGGCTTGTTCCAAGCAATTGGGATTTCTTAGTGTGCCTTGAAAGAATCATGCGTTGTTTTAGCATACAAAAGAATAGTATTCTGGTATTCTCCTTTGATGCGTTGTTTGGGTTGACTTGGCACATGCTCACACCATGTTATGACTATGAAAAAGTCACCATAGCCTCTATGATCATTTATTCCATGACTTGTAGTACCACTTTATGCTTTGATTAGTAATGTTTTGTTGCTCTACATGATTATGGCCATTATTGCCCTCTTAGTTGGTTTCTCCCGGTCTTTTGCTAGCCTCCACTTGTATGAGTAAGATCTACTCATGCTTCCAACTCCCAAGAAACCAAGTTATTACAAAGTGTCCACTATAAATTCCTATGCGTGGTCTGTTACACCATTCCAAGTATATTCTTGTTTTATCTATCTTCCAATTAAAACTATTTTGTTATGTGAAAACTTAGTGATTAAATCCCTCACAAACTTGATGGCACACTTTATATTGTCTTGCCCCTAATAAACTTGAACCATTCTGTCATCTATGTTGTATATGATTGCACTTGTACATTGGAATTAACAGAATCGTGCTGTCATAGGGAACGTTTTCAACATTGCACTTGTACTTTGTACTTAGTTGATATCATGCTATTTTGTCTATGGATGTCACCGGTGTGAAATAAAGAGAAAAATTGTAAGTCCATGGAGTTTGTATTTTGTGTTAGAGAAACGCCTGGGCCGCTAGCCTAAGCCATGCCTAATCATGGTGGAAACTTGCAGCATCACCATAGTGAGCTATCTATAAAGCATCCTCAATAAAAAGCTATGCATATAGTAAATAAAAAGATCGTTGAGATGCTTATTGTCTGCTTGCCTTGTCATTTTGGTTATGGGATAGCTCCTGTACCATGTGCAAGGGGTACCCCGTTGGCGGTTCTCTATGATATGCAAATACTTATAGTGACAAGAACTTATAGGTGACTGAAGTTGAGTAGCATGAGGTGTGGCCCTCGTATTCAAGGGACTTGAGATTGCCAACTTATACTTTGTCAAGCATATACTCCATCTTTCTTCACTTTAACCTTAACGACTTCAAGATGCTTATGATAGGGGGAATGAGGGCTGAAAGCTAACAAGTACCATAATTTTTGGAAGATCTTTTTGAAACTTGAAATCCCTGCTTCCTTTATGAAAGGCCTTTCATCTACCATTATTGAGTCTCCACCTTCTACCTTTAGGCACCATTAAGAGAGCATAGTTGTCATCCTATGTGCAGTGTCCCAAAACTTATTGATTGATGCATATTGTGATATTACTTATTCATGTGCTACTTGTTTATAGTCACCCTTCTGAATCTTGAAGGTGTCCTATGCATCTATTTGCTACTCTATGAGGGATAAGCTGAATGCCACTATGCCATGTTTTATGTATGTGAAACAAACAAAGGTTTTTCAATGCATTGTTATTCATGATCTTTGTTTGTAACCTTTCATGTTGCATGCATAGTTACTTTGTATTACTGTTGGAACTCCATCTTTTTGCTCATGTTTAGAGTTCTTTGATCCCAACTTTCAATGCTTGTGAATGGTTTGATCTTGATTTTGATGGTGCATGTACCTCAAAAATTATTCTTTTTATCACTTACCTACTCGAGGATGAGCAGGAGTTAAGCTTGGGGATGCTTGATATGTCGGAAACGTATCTATAATTTTTTATGCTCCATGCTTGTTTAGTATCTACTTTGCTTTGCTTTGTCTACACTTTAAGGTATTTTTATACACTTTTTGGTACTAACCTATTAACAATATGCCATAGTGACAGTTGCCTATTTTCTTCTGTTTTTGGTTCCAGAAAGGAAGAAAATCAATATTCTTGGAATTGGACGGGACAAAAGCAAAATTCAATATTTTACCGTGGGTGTCATGAAGCTAGAAGGGGAGATGGAGAGGTGCCATAGGGCCACCACCCCCCTAGGTGCGGGCTAGGGTGGACCTGCGCCTGGGCAGGGAGTGACCCCTCCGGCCACCTCCCAACCTCGCCTCTTCACCTATAAGAAGCCCCCGATGCAGAAACCCTAAATAATTCATCATACTTCCAGAAAACGTTCCGCAGCGCTGCCGCCACCGAGGGGGAGATTCGGGGGACAAAAAGTCTCTATTCCGGCACCCTGCCGGGACGGGGAAGTGCCCCCGGATCCATCTCCATCGATCTCCATTGCCATCTTCATCACAATTGCTGATTCCCATGATGAGGAGGGAGTAGTTCTTCCTCGAGGCTAAGGGCTCTACCGGTAGCTATGTGTTCATCTCTCTCTCTATGCATGGTCATATTGTGATCATGAGCTTTGTAATCAATTAGATCTAGCTTGGTACTCAAGTGCTTTAATAGATCTCTGCTCTCCCCATGTGTGTGAAAGTGACAGCATGCACGCCATGGTGGCACTTAGGTTTGAGTCTACATAAATACTCTTTGTGCTTTAATAGATCTATGCTTTTCCCCACGTGTGTGAAAGTGACAGCGTGCATACCATGTGTGGCACTTTGGCTAGATTGAATATTTTTTAGGAGTTATATTTGGAGTTGGATGTCTCTATGAAATTGTGGTGTTTGTTGGAACCATCTAGTGCTTAAGGTGACAGTGTGGGATTATCTAGATTGGGGAAGGAGGACTTTGAGGAGTGCTGTTATAGCCCTACCGATGATTACAGTGTCCAACCGGAGAGTAGTTAAGAGTAGTATCATGAAGAGAGGATATTTATATGAGAGAGTGTTCACTAGTGAAAGTATGATCCCTAGGCCTTGTTTCTAAACATTGAAACTCTGTTTGCATCTAGATCTATTACATGTTTGCTTGCTTTAGTCTTTACCTCACCGTCAAGCTATTTTCTGGCACCATTACCACTTGTATTTCACTATCTCTTCGCCGAACTAGTGCACCTATACACCTGACAAGTGTATTGGGGACACAAGAGACTTCTTGTATCTTGATTGCAAGATTGAATGAGAGGGAATACCTTTGACCACTTCCTCCCTGAGTTCGATAAACCTTGGGTAATCCACTTAAGGGAAACTTGCTGTTGTTCTACAAACCTCTGCACTTGGAGGCCCAACAACTGTCTACGAGAATTGAAGTGCGTATACATCACATGCCAGCCGAACAACTCCTCGGTTTCCTTATGTCACACCGAGGAATCGAGGCGAATCTAAAGAAGATCATAGCCATCAAGAGGATGCAACCGCCAAAGAGCTTACTCGGCGTCCAGAAGTTCACCGGATGCTTTGACTCACTCAGCCGATTCATCAGCCGGCTAGGAGAGAAAGAACTTCCACTGTACCAGCTGATGAAGAAGATGTAAAAGTTCACCTGGACCCCACAGGAGGATGCCGTGTTCCATGACCTCAAGAGCATGCTATCCGTAGCACCGGTGCTAGCCACGCCTGCTGAGAAGGAGCCGATGTTTCTCTATATAGCCACCACCAACAAACTCATCAGTGTCGTCTTGTCGGTGGAGAGCCATGAGGAAGGCAAGGCCCAATCAGTACAGTGATCCGTCTACTCCCTTAGAGAAGTGATCTTCCTCTCCAAGAAGAACTACGCCCACTTGCAGAATATGTGCTACGGTGTGTACATGGTGTGCAAGAAGCTCAAGTACTAATTCCAGTAGCATCCGCTCACGGTGGTGTCCACTACACCATTGGGGGAGATATTCGGCAACAAGGACGCCACTGGTCGCGTGGCCAAATTGGGCATCGAGCTTGCCGCCTACTACATCTGGTACGAGCCAAGGATCACCATCAAGTCTCAAGCGGTGGCAGATTTCTTCCTCGACTGGGCAGAGAGCCAGTACCTGCCACCGGTACCCGACTCGGACTACTAGAAGCTGCACTTTGATGGCTTAAAGATGCGCGGGGGCTTGGGAGCTGGCATCATGCTAACCTCACCCAAGGGAGACCGGTTGGAGTATGTTCTCTAGATCCACTTCACCGCCTCGAATAATGTGGCCGAATATGAAGAACTGGCGCATAGGCTCTGGCTCGCCAAACAAATCGACATTCGTTGGATCCTCTGCTTCGGGGATTTGGATTTGGTGGTGCAACAAGTATCTGGAGAATGGGACGCCCGGGATGCCAACATGTCTCTATACCTATTCCACATTCAGCTACTCAGCGCCTGTTTCGAGGGATGTGAGTTCCACCATGTCCCCCGCGCTAAAAACGAAGCCGCCAATTCACTCGTGCGAGTCGGGTCCACTAGGAAGGCAATCCCAACTGGCATCTCCTTGGAGCACCTTTGCAAGCTAAGCATCACGCCCTCCCCTGAATCCGAGTCCATCATCTAGGTGGTAGACACGGGGGCAGCCGGATCGAAAGAACCGGGGGCTTCCACAACTTCGGGCTAGGCATCACTGAGTAAGCCAAGACTCTCAGGGGCTGCCGCCTCGGGCATACCACCCAGTCGCCCTCCGGATGATCCTCAACCTATACCCGGAAGCATCCTCGCTATCCGGGAGGTGCCATCATGGGCCCATCCCTTAATGAACTTCATCCTCAACGGCGAGCTTCCGGACACGCACACGTACACCATCATCAACAAGGTGTTGGGCCACACAGAGATAAAATAAAACTTTTTCCTCTAACGTGGTGATCCCAAGATCTAGCCGAGGTAGAAGGCCACGAGGTTTACCACTAGACGCGCAGTTGCGGATTACTGATGAAGCACGTCAGTTGATGCAGTGCAGTCCCTTGAGATCCGATCGTCCTGGTGCTGATCGTACATCACCTCTGCTGGTATCCACATGTACAAGGAGGAGCACCGACAGCGAACTGCTAGGTTCGTATCGACGGCAGGACTGCTATGGAGCTAGGGTTTCCAACACATGGAATGACCTAACCGATCAACGATTAACCCTTCTGGGTTACTGTGCTCCACTATATATAGGGAGTGAACATGGGCTCCACTTCATGGCCCATTCACTAATGCCCATATAACACTAGTCACCCGAGTCCAACTCACTGACTCAGTCCTAATCCGGCTTGGGTCCAACCCGGCCAGATTTCCGGTTCAGTTCCAATCCGAACTTGCTCCCGCTTTTAAGTGTGTGACCCGGCTGTTGGAGATATGCCCTAGAGGCAATAATAAATGTAGTTATTATTATATCTTTGTGTTTATGATAAATGTTTACATTCATGCTATAATACTATTAACAAGAAACATTAATACTTGTGTGATTTGTAAACTAAATTAGAGTCTCTAGTAAAGCCTCTTCTTAATACTAGCTTGTTGATTAATAGATGATCATGGTTTCTTGATCATGAACATTTGAGATGTTGTTAATAACAAGATCATATCATTAGGAGAATGGTATGGTGGACATACTCCTATAGATAAGCGTAGCATAAAGATCAAGTCATTTTAATAGTTCAATTGCTATAAGCTTTCTGATACATAGTAACCAAATTCCTTCGACCATGAGATCATGCTTATCACTGTTATAATCGCGACAAGAAGATAACGAAGAATGAAAACAAAAAACACAGCAAGGGGACACAGATTTAACGTGGAAAAACCTCTCCAACCGGCGGCTTACAATGGGTTTATATATCGGTGGAAACCTAGGTCTTCGACGATCCGTACCGTACCTCCGGCGACGGGCCTCGCTCCACTCGTCAGAAGTTGGCCTATACATTGTAGAATTTGGATCAACATATTACAAACTCCACCTTGAGACAAATTCCTCCTTCTAGCATCAACAGCAACCATCTCCCTGAACAAACAAAGCAAATACTTTCGGCGCCAATAGCCACTTGGGCTAATCAGTTAAACCAACTAAGTTCGAGCAAAGCTCAAACTTAGCAACAGGAACAGGTTTAGTCATCATATCAGCAGGAGTATCATGAGTGCTGATCTTGCATACCTTTAATTTACCTTGAGCAACAATGTCTCTAACAAAATGGTACTTGACATCAATGTGCTTAGTTCTCTCATGGAACATCTGATCTTTTGTAAGGTCTATGGCACTTTGACTATCACAAAACAAAGTAATGCAAGAATCATCTCCACAAAGCTCAGCAAACAAACCTTTCAACCAAACAGATTCTTTGCAAGCTTCGGCAATAGCCATGTATTCAGCTTCAGTAGTAGATTGTGCAACAACAGCCTTCAATGTAGCCTTCCAGCTAACAGCACAACCACCAACATTAAACACATAACCCGTGAGGGATCTTCTCTTATTCAAATCGGTAGCAAAATCTGAATCCACATAGCCAACAAGTCCCTCACCGGTCCTGCCAAACTTCAAACAAGCATTGGAAGTGCCAAGAAGGTACCTGAAAACCCACTGAACAACCTTCCAATGTTCTTTACCAGGATTAGCCATGTATCTACTTATCAAACTCATAGCATATGATAAATCAGGACGAGAACAAACCATGGCATACATCAAAGAACCAACAACACTAGAATATGGCACCTTTGACATGTACTCAAACTCTTCATCAGTAGTAGGACATTGAGAATCTAACAATTTAAAATGAGGAGAAATAGGAGTACTAACTGAGTTGGCACCATCCATATTAAAACGATGAAGAACTTTCTTAATGTAACTTTGCTGACTAAGAAATAACAAACCAGATTTTCTATCTCGGGTAATCTCCATACCTAAGATCTTCTTAGCAGCACCAAGATCCTTCATCTCAAACTCACTACTTAGGTGTGCCTTCAAAGTAGTGATTTCTTTCATGCCCTTGGCAGCAATTAACATATCATCAACATATAGTAGCAAGTATATAGGTGACCCATCAACAAACTTGATATAAACACAACTATCATATTTAGACCTCTCAAAACCATGTGAGATCATAAATGAATCAAACCTTTTATACCACTGTCTTGGAGATTGCTTTAAGCCATAAAGAGACTTCTTTAATTTGCACACAAAATCCTCTTTACCAGGCACTATGAACCCTTCTGGTTGGTCCATGCATATTTCCTCATCAAGCTCTCCATGCAGAAAAGCAGTCTTGACATCTAACTGCTCAAGCTCAAGATCACGCATAGCCACAATACTAAAGAAAGTACGAATGGAACTATGCTTCACAACTGGAGAGAACACATCATTGTAATCAATACCTGGAATCTGGCTAAACCCTTTTGCTACTAACCTTGCCTTGTACCTTGAAGGCTCTTTGGGAGATAGACCTTCCTTTTTCTTGAAGATCCACTTGCAGTGGACCGCCTTATTTTGTTTAGGCAAGCGCATAACATCCCATGTGCCATTTTTCTCAAGCGATTGCATCTCTTCTTGCATAGCAGAAACCCACTTCTCGCGGTCAACGGATGCAATGGCTTCATTATATGTAGCAGGTTCAGAATCTTTTTCCACCTGTTCAGCACAACTCAAAGCATAATGTACAAGATTACACTCTTCAATTAAACGAGGACGAGGACCACAGTTACGCCTCGGTCTATCAGCAGCAATGGACTCATATGGCTGCTGCAAAATAGTAGGTGAGTGCTGAACAACAATATCATCAATGTTTTCCTCATGTGTATCTCCAACGATAGCATCATTATCAACAGTTTTCTGCAGGTTCTCCACCTGCACATTAACTCTCTCCTCTCCAACAGCAACAGGAGAGGTATCTGATGGCAAGCTATCATGATACATAACGAACTCATTGAAAACAACGTTTCTACTTAGCAAAATCCTTTTAGTTTCAGGATTCCATAGTTTATATGCTTTAACTCCTGAACCATAACCAAGGAATATGCACTTAACAGCCCTAGGCTCTAACTTTCCATTATCAACTTGAGCATATGAAGTGCAGCCAAAAACTCTCAACTGTGAATAATCAGCAGGCGAACCTGACCATACCTCAATGGGAGTTTTCTTCTCAAGTGGAATAGAAGGTGACATGTTGATGAGGTAACACGCTGTGTTGGCTGCTTCAGCCCAGAAACGCCTATGCATACCTGCATTAGACAACATACAACGAGCCCTCGAGATGATGGTTCTGTTCATGCGCTATGCCACGCCATTCTGCTGAGGAGTATATGGGATGGTGTGATGCCTGATCATGCCATCGTTACTGCAAAACTCCTCAAACTCATTAGAACAGAATTCCATACCATTGTCAGTACGTAGTACCTTTACCTTCTTCTCAGTCTGTTTTTCAACCATAACTTTCCACTTCTTAAAATCATCAAAAACATCAGATTTATGCTTCAGAAAATAAGGCCACACTTTTCTTGAGTAATCATCAATAATAGTAAGCATATAATTAGCACCACCAATATAAGTCTTACGGGACGGACCCCATACATCAGCATGCACATAATCTAATATGCCTTTGGTGGTATGAACGGAAGCATTGAATTTAACTCTTTTATGCTTACCAAAGATGCAGTGCTCACAGAACTCAAACTTACTCAAGTTGCAACCATCAATCAGCTCTCTCTTGACTAACTCTGCCATGCCTTGTTCGCTCATATGCCCAAGACGCATATGCCATAGATGTGTTTTACCACAATCATCAGAATCATTAGAAGTAACAACAACAGCAATACCAGGCAAAGTGCTACCTCTAAGAACATATAATTTAGCACAATTCATATCACCTATCATGTGAATAAGAGAACCTTTTGATACCATCAGAACTCGATGCCCACCGGCATACTTGTATCCATCAACGTCCATGGTACTCAGGGAGATCAAATTTCTGGCCATGCTTGGTATGTGCTTCACCTCACTCAACGTGCGTGTCACGCCATCATGTGTCCTAATCTTAACAGATCCAACACCAACGATATGGCATGGGTTGTCATTCCCCACACGCTCAAAATCTCCAGTCTGCACAGACTCATATGAACTGAACCAATCTTTGTTACAACAAATATGAAACGAACATGCAGTATCAAGTATCCATTCATCATCACGAGAAGCACAAGCAGCAAAAACATCTAAGCATTCACCATCAGAACTATCAGAAACAACAGCAGCCTTACCAGAACCTTCAGACCTATCTTTCAGTTGGTAAGTTCCGTTTCTTTTCTCCTTATTCTGCAACTTCCAACAATCATCAATAACATGATTAGATTTCTTACAATACCTACAGAATTTATCCTTTCCCTTGGACTTTGAACGACTTCTACCGTCCTTGCTCTTATCTCTGTTGCCATAGTTGTTGTATCTCTGCTCGGTCCTGCCACGAACCTGCAGAGCCTCAGCCTTGGATGACGTCCCATCTGACCCTACCATAGTTTTCATCTTTTCCCTCTATTTGAGGGCGTCATGTACTTCGGAAAGGGTTAGTTCATCATGGCTCAACAATATTGTATCACAAAAATGTGTATAGGAACTAGGCAATGAGCATAAGAGTAGACGAGCTAAATCCTCATCATCATATTTTACCTCCATAGACTTCAAGTCTGAAACAATCTCTTTAAAAACAGATATGTGATTCATTACCGATCCACCTTCTTGCAGCCTGTGCGAGAACAACTTCATCTTCATGTTCATCTTACTGGTTTGATCCTTTGACACACAGATCGTTTCCAGTTTTTCCCATAGGGCAGCAGCAGATTTCATCTCCAGTACTTCCTGCAAAATATTATTGGATAGATGAAGTTGAATCAAAGACAAAGCCTTACGGTCCTTCCGCTTCTCTTCGGCGGACCAGGTCTTAGCATCCTTTTCACCGAATCCATCCAGCGCTTCATCCAGATCAGAAGTTTGGGCGAGAATCGCCCGCATCTTCACCTGCCACAAGGAGAATCTTGTGGTGTAGTCCAGCTGTGGTAGATCGAACTTCAATGACGACATGTCGCAAACCCTAGATCAGAACCTGGGGCTCTGATACCACTTGTTATAATCGTGACAAGAAGATAACGAAGAACGAAAACGAAAAACACAGCAAGGGGACACAGATTTAACGTGGAAAAACCTCTCCAACAAAGAGAGGAAAAAACCACGGGCGCCAGCCAGCGAAACTTCACTATATCGAGGAGTGTTTAAAAACGCCGGGGATTTCACAGATGCAACTCATCCCAACCGGCGGCTTACAAGGGGTTTATATATTGGTGGAAACCTAGGTCTTCGACGGGCCTCACTCCACTCGTCAGAAGTTGGCCTATACTTTGTAGAATTTGGATCAACATATAACAATCACCATCACCGGAAGGATGCTTTGATGACATCAAACACCACACCATAACTGGGTGGCTATAAAGGTGGCATTGAGTGTTCGGAAAGTATGGGTTGAGACACATGAATCAAGAGTGGGATTTGTCCATCCATATGACGGATAGATATACTCTAGGCCCTCTCGGTGGAATGTCATCCAATTAGCTTGCAAGCATGTGACTGGATCACAAGGGATCACATACCACGGGAACGAGAAAAGAGTACTTATCAGTAACGAGGTTGAACTAGGTATGCAGAGATACCGACGATCAAAACCTCGGATAAGTAAACTATCGTGAGACAAAGGGAAATTGGTATCGTATGTAAGTGGTTCATTCGATCGCAAAGTAATCGTAGAAATATGTGGGAGCCATATGAATTTCCAGATTCCTCTATTGGTTATTGTTCGGAGAAGTGTCTCGATCATGTCCGCATAATTCACGAACAGTAGGGAGACACACTTAAGGATTCGATGTTGTTGAGTAGTTATGGAATGATGAGTAAGAGACTGAATGTTGTTCGGAGTCTCGAATGGGATCCAGGATATCACGAGGAGATCCGGAATGGTACGGAGAATAGGATTCATATAAGGAAAGTCCTGTTTCGGAGTTGGGGAATGATTCCGGTGTTTTCATCGGGAATGTTCTAGAAGGTTCCAGAAGGTCCGGCACTCCGGAGGGGAAGGGTACATGAATGTGTCATGACAATGTGGAATGGTTGCATCATGTACTAGGTACCATGGCTGAGCAAAATAAAGGGATAATTCAAATCCTAGTTTGAAAAGTCAAACGCCAATTTGAAAAGTCAAACGACAGTTTTGCTTGGTGGAGGGAGAGTAGGAAACCTACTTGGGGAGGAGTTCCTCTCCCTCCACTCGCTGGCCAAGGAGGCCGACTTGGGGGAGGACTCCCTCCCCTTGGCCGGCGCCCTCCCACCTATAAAATAAGGGGCAGGGGTGCCCCCTCTAGCGTACACCTCTCTCCACCAAAACCCTAGCCCTAGCCGCTAACCACCACAAGTCGCCGCCGCCCTAGGGTTTGCCCTAGCCGCCGAGTTGGGGCTCTCCCCAAGCCCTAGCCGCCGGCCTAGCCTCCTCCCTTGGTGCCTCTAAACCCTAGATCACCAAGGCCTCTCTCATAGTCCACCATACTCGCTCTGGCTTAAGGCGTAGCCCTGCGAGATCTCCCTTCTACTTCCGGTACCACGCCGTCGTGCTGCCGGAATCACGAGGAGAGTGCTACATCCTCCGCTGCCTGCTGGAACAAGGGAGAGGAATGTCTTCATCGAGTATCGAACGTGTTACCGACTGCGGAAGCGCTGCCGGAACGCAGCGCCGGAAGGATCGTCTACACGATCTTGAGATCGGCAAGAGTACGACTACATCACCCACGAGAATCCGCTCTCGTTAACCCCTTTGGAATCTTCGAGGGTGAGTTCCTCTATCGACTCATTTCTACAATCTAGTAGATAGATCTTGGCTTGTTTGTTTGCATGCGGTAGAATTTTTTTGTTTTCCATGCTACGAACCCCAACAGTGGTATCAGAGCCGTGTCTATATGTAGATCTGTTGCACGAGTAGAACACAATGGTCATTATGGGTGGTGGTGCTTTTATTATCAATTGCTTCTTGTGTACTTTGCATCTTGCAGTATGATGGGATGAAGCAGCCCGGGCTAAACTTACATGACATCGTTCTTGAGACTTGCTCCACGCTCAACATGCAACTTGTATTGCATAAGTGGCTTTGCGGGTGTCTGTCTCTCCCATTATAGTATAGATCCAATTTACAACGGGCACCTGATAGTTCAAACACCAACGTTGTGGTTCTTGTTCGTAAGTTATATCGACACTTATTAAAAGTCCCAAACCACGTAAAATATGCAAAGAAAATTAGAGGCGTCTAACTTTGTTTTGCAGGGGTGTGCTGTGATGTGATATGGCCATGATTGTGATTATATTTGATGTATGCAATGTTCCTTATTGTAAGTTGGCAACCGGCTGGAGCCATATGGTTGTCTTTATTTTCTGTTAAGACTCGCGTGTCTATTCAAAGTAAGTTGTAATGGTTGAAGCTGGTGGACAACAACCATGGAGCGGCGTCATTGACCTTGATGCAATGCCGGTGATGATGGAGATCATGTTCGTGCTTGAAGATGGAGATCGGAAGCACAAAGAAGAAAGGCCATATCATATCACATATTATGAATTGCATGTGATGTTAATCCTTTATGCATCTTGTATTGCTTAGTTAATGACGGTAGCATTATAAGATGATCCCTCAAGCACACAAATTTCAAGTTTTAAAGTGTTCATCCTTAGTAAGCACCGTTGCGAAAGCTTGTTGTTTTGAAGCACCACGTGATGATCGGGTGTGTTAGATTTTGCAAGTGTATACAATGTGAGCAAGCCAGATTTACTCATGCGGAAGCTAAGGTTTGATCTTGACGAGCCTAGCATGTACAGACATGGTCTCGGAACACGGATCACCGAAAGGTAAAGCATGAATCATATAGTAGATATGATGAACATGTCGATTGTTCGCCATTGAAGCTACATCAACTCTCATGATGATCGGTTTTGATGTAGTGGATTTGGTTCGTGTGATCACTAAAACAATGTGAGGGATATTGTTTTGAGTGGGAGTTCACCTAGATTAATTTAACTATTAATTAGAACTCAATTTGTCATAAACTTAGTCTAAACTATTGCAAATATGTTGTAGATCAATGGCGGCCCCTACCATAAATTTTAATGCGTTCCTAGAGAAAGAAAAGTTGAAAAACAATGGAAGCAAATTCGCGGATTGGTTCCGCAATTTTAGGATTGTCCTCAATGCTGGTAATTTGACCTATGTGCTGGATGCACCGCTGGGT
Source organism: Avena sativa (assembly GCA_916181665.1). Taxonomy (NCBI): domain Eukaryota; kingdom Viridiplantae; phylum Streptophyta; class Magnoliopsida; order Poales; family Poaceae; genus Avena; species Avena sativa. The sequence continues at coordinate 265,957,984 of OV702294.1, read as the reverse complement.
GACCCGCCTGCAGCTGATGCTACCGATGAAGTAAAGAATGTTTATCTCGCTTGGAAGAATCAATACTCCACAGTTCATTGTGCTATCTTGTATGGTTTGGAATCGGAGCTTCAGAAATGGTTTGAGAACCATGACCCACATGATATTGTCCGTGAACTCAAATTGATATTTGAGACTCACGCGGCAGTTGAGAGTTATGAGGCTTCTGAAAAGTTCTTTAACTGCAAGATGGAAGAGGGCAGCTCCGTCAATGAGCATGTGCTTAAGATGTCTGGGCACGCAAACAAACTCCAAAGCTTGGGTATAGTGATTCCTAATGCTTTGGGGATTTACCGTGTCCTCCAATCACTGCCACCAAGTTACAAGAACTTTGTGATGAACTACAATATGCAAAGCATGAACAAGCAGTTGCCAGAACTCTTCTCCATGTTGAAATCTGCAGAAGTGGAGATCAAGAAAGAGCACCAAGTGTTGATGGTCAATAAGACCACCAAATTTAAGAAAGGCAAGTATAAGCAAAAGGGAAACTTCAAGAAGGGCGGTAAGAAAGTTGCCGCACCGGCGAACAAGACCAAGGCTGGACCTAAGCCTGATAATGAATGCTTTTACTGCAAGGGAGAAGGTCACTGGAAGCGGAATTGCCCAAAGTACTTTGCGGATTTGAAGAACGGCAACATCAAGAAGAAAGGTATATCCGATATACATGTTATTGATGTGTATCTCACTAGTACTCGTAGTAGTGCCTGGGTATTTGATACTGGTTCGGTTGCTCATATTTGTAACTCGAAACAGGTGCTGCAGAATAAACGGAAGCTAGCGAAGAACGAGGTGACGATGCGCGTTGGAAATGGATCAAAGGTTGATGTGATCGCGGTCGGCACGCTACCTCTTCATCTACCATTGGGATTAGTTTTATACTTAAATAATTATTATTTGGCCTACGTTAAGCATGAACATTATATCGGGATATTGTTTATTGCGAGACGGTTACTTGTTTAAGTCCGAGAATAATGGTTGTTCGATTTATATGAGTAATATTTTTTATGCACATGCACCTTTGATAGATGGTCTATTCTTATTGAATCTCGATAGTGGAAATACACATATTAATAACATTGAAGCTAAATGTTTGAAATTGAGCGATAACTCGACCTATATGTAGCACTGTCATCTTGGTCATATTGGAGTGAAGCGTATGAAGAAACTCCATTCCGATGGACTTCTTGAATCACTTGATTTCGAATCACTTGAAAGATGCGAAGCATGTCTGATGGGTAAAATGACTAAGACTCCATTTTCTGGTATGATGGAGCGAGCTACGGACTTATTGGAAATCATACATACCGATGTGTGTGGTCCAATGAGTGTAGCATCGCGCGGTGGTTATCGTTATGTTATTACCTTCACGGATGACTTGAGTAGATATGGGTATATCTATTTCATGAAACATAAGTCTGAAACTTTCGAGAAGTTTAAGAAATTTCAAAGTGAGGTAGAGAATCAACGAAACAAGAACATTAAATTTCTACGTTCTGATCGTGGAGGTGAATATCTAAGTTATGAGTTTGGCGAGCATTTATAGAAATGCGTAATACTTTCACAATTGACACAGCCGGGAACACCACAGCGTAATGGTGTGTCCGAACATCGTAATCGAACTCTCTTAGATATGGTTCGTTCTATGATGTCACTTACAGATTTACCGCTATCATTTTGGGGTTATGCATTAGACACAGCCGCATTCACTTTAAATAGGGCACCATCTAAATCCGTTGAAACGACACCGTATGAATTATGGTTTGGGAAGAAACCTAAATTGTCGTTCCTTAAAGTTTGGGGTCGCGAAGCCTATGTAAAGAAGTTACAACCGGACAAGCTTGAACCCAAAGCGGAAAAATGCGTCTTCATAGGATAGCCGAAGGAAACTATTGGGTATACCTTATATCATAGATACGAAGGCAAAATCTTCGTTGCCAAGAATGGATCCTTTCTAGAGAAGGAATTTCTCTCGAAAGAAGTGACTGGAAGGAAAGTAGAACTCAACGAGGTTGTTGAACCTTCTCTCGAACTTGCGAGTAGCGCAACACCAGAAGAAGTTCCTGTGGCGCCTACACCAATAAGAGAGGAAGCTAATGATGATGATCATGAAACTTCGGTTGAAGTTGCTATAGAACCTCGCAGGTCAACGAGAAATCGTACCACTCCTGATTGGTATGATCCCGTTATGAGTGTCATGTTGGTGGACAACACCGATGACCCTACAACATATGAGGAAGCAATGATGAGCCCAGATTCCAATAAATGGCAAGAAGCCATGAAATCCGAAATTGGATCCATGTACGAAAACCAAGTATGGACTTTGGTGGACTTACCAGATGGCGGGAAGGCTGTCGAGAACAAATGGATTTTCAAGAAGAAAACAGATGCTGACGGTAATGTTACTGTCTATAAAGCTCGACTTGTCGCAAAAGGGTTTCGACAAATTCAAGGAGTTGACTACGATGAGACTTTCTCACCAGTAGCGAAGCTAAAGTCTGTGAGGATTATGTTAGCAATCGCTGCATATTTCGATTATGAGATATGGCAGATGGATGTCAAAACAGCCTTCCTCAATGGAGACATTGATGAAGAGTTGTATATGATGCAACCCAAAGGTTTTGTCGATCCTAAAGACACTAACAAGGTATGCAAACTTCAACGGTCCATATATGGGTTGAAGCAAGCATCTCGAAGTTGGAATCAATGTTTTGATAAGGTAATCAAAAGTTTTGGTTTTATACAAACTTATGGAGAAGCTTGTATTTACCAGAAAGTGAGTGGGAGCTCTGTAGCATTCTTAATACTATATGTAGATGACATATTGTTGAATGGGAATGATGTAGACCTTCTTAATAGTGTCAAAGAATATTTGAATAATAATTTTTCAATGAAAGATCTTGGCGAAGCAGCTTACATATTAGGCATAAAGATTTATAGAGATAGATCGAGACGCCTAATATCATTGTCACAAAGTACATATTTGGTCAAAGTTCTAAAGAGGTTTGGAATGGAAGATAGCAAGAAAGGGTTCTTGCCCATGTTTCCCAATACGACCTTGAGTAAAACTCAACGTCCTGCAACGGCAGAAGATAGAGAAAGAATGAGTAAGACTCCCTATGCCTCAGCCATAGGATCTCTAATGTATGCCATGCTATGTACTAGACCCGACATTGCATATGATGTTAGTTTGACTAGCAGATATCAAAGTGATCCAGGAGTGGATCATTGGACAGCGGTCAAAAACATCCTTAAATACTTGAGAAGAACTAAGGATATGGTTCTTTATTATGGAGGTGATGAACAACTCGTTGTTAATGGTTACACCGATGCTAGGTGGAACTCCGATCCGGATGATTCTAAATCACAATCTGGATACGTATTTATTTTGAATGGTGCAGCAGTTAGCCGGAGGAGTGCAAAGCAAAGCGTTGTGGCGAGATATTCAACTGAATCAGAATACATAGCTGCTTCGGAGGCTTCACATGAAGCGATATGGATGAAGGAGTTCATTACAGAGCTCGGTGTGGTTCCAAGTGCGCTGGACCCAATGTCTATCTACTGTGATAACATGGGCGCCATAGCCAATGCGCAAGAACCAAGGTCACACAAGAAGCTGAAGCACATCAAGCTACGTTTTCGCGCTATTTGAGAACATGTCCAAGATGGTGACATAAAGATTTGCAAAGTACACATAGATATGAATGTGGCGGATCCATTGACTAAACCTCTCCCGAGGGCAAAACATGACCAACACCAAACTGCCATGGGTGTTCGGTATATTACCATGTAATCTAGATTAGTTGACTATAGTGCAAGTGGGAGACTATTGGAGATATGCCCTAGAGGCAATAATAAATGTAGTTATTATTATATCTTTGTGTTTGTGATAAATGTTTACATTCATGCTATAATAGTATTAACAAGAAACATTAATACTTGTGTGATTTGTAAACTAAATTAGAGTCCCTAGTAAAGCCTCTTCTTAATACTAGCTTGTTGATTAATAGATGATCATGGTTTCTTGATCATGAACATTTGAGATGTTGTTAATAACAAGATCATATCATTTGGAGAATGGTATGGTGGACTACTCATATAGATAAGCGTAGCATAAAGATCAAGTCATTTTAATAGTTCAATTGCTATAAGCTTTCTGATACATAGTAACCTAATTCCTTCGACCATGAGATCATGCTTATCACCATCACCGAAAGGATGCTTGATGACATAAAACAACACACCGTAACTGGGTGGCTATAAAGGTGGCATTGAGTGTTCGGAAAGTATGGGTTGAGACACATGGATCAAGAGTGGGATTTGTCCATCCATATGACGGATAGATATACTCTGGGCCCTCTCGGTGGAATGTCATCCAATTAGCTTGCAAGCATGTGAATGGCTCACAAGGGATCACATACCACGGGAACGATAAAAGAGTACTTATCAGTAACAAGGTTGAACTAGGTATGCAGAGATACCGATGATCAAAACCTCGGATAAGTAAACTATCATGAGACAAAGGGAAATTGGTATCATATGTAAGTGGTTCATTCGATTGCAAAGTAATCATAGAAATATGTGGGAGCCATATGAATTTCCAGATTCCTCTATTGGTTATTGTTCGGAGAAGTGTCTCGGTCATGTCCGCATAATTCACGAACCGTAGGGAGACACACTTAAGGATTCGATGTTGTTTAGTAGATATGGAATGCTATTAGGAATACCGAATGTTGTTCGGAGTCTCGGATGGGATCTGGTATATCACGAGGAGATTCGGAATGGTCCGGACAATAATATTCATATAAGGAAAGTCCTGTTTCGGAGTTGGGGGATGATTCCGGTGTTTTCATCGGGAATGTTCTAGAAGTTTCCGGAAGGTCCGGCACTCCGGAGGGGAAAGGTACATGAATGTGTCATGACAATGTGGAATGGTTGCATCATGTACTAGGTATCATGGCTGAGCAAAATAAAGGGATAATTCAAATCCTAGTTTGAAAAGTCAAACGCCAATTTGAAAAGTCAAACGGCAGTTTTGTTTGGTGGAGGGAGAGTAGGAAACCTACTTGGGGAGGAGTTCCTCTCACTCCACCCGCCGGCCAAGGAGGCCGACTTGGGGGAGGACTTCCTCCCATTGGCCGGCGCCCTCCCACCTATAAAACAAGGGGCAGGGGTGCCCCCTCTAGCATACACCTCTCTCCACCAAAACCCTAGCCCTAGCCGCCGACCACCAGAAGTCGCCGCCGCCCCAGGGTTTGCCCTAGCCGCCGAGTTGGGGCTCTCCCCAAGCCCTAGCCGCTGGCCTAGCCTCCTACCTTGGTGCCTCTAAACCCTAGATCACCAAGGACTCTCTCATAGTCCACCATACTCGCTCCGGCTTAAGGCGAAGCCCTGCGAGATCTCCCCTCTACTTTCGGTACCACGCCGTCGTGCTACCGGAATCACGAGGAGAGTGCTACAACCTCTGTTGCCTGCTAGAACAAGGGAGAGGAAGGTCTTCATCGAGTATCGAACGTGTGACGGACTGCGGAAGCGCTGCCGGAACGCAACGCCGGAAGGATCGTCTACACGATCTTGAGATCGGCAAGAGTACGACTACATCACCCACGAGAATCCGCTCTCGTTAACCGCTTTGGAATCTTCGAGGGTGAGTTCCTCTATCGACTCGTTGCTACAATCTAGTAGATAGATCTTGGCTTGTTTGTTTGCATGCGGTAGAAATTTTTTGTTTTCCATGCTACGAACCCCAACACCGGCAGGCTCTTGGTTACTTGGACACAATTGTAGTCCGACTCACAATCGATCAGTTGGCAGCGGCTCCTAGCAGAACGTGCCGACTCCCAAGTACCAATGAGTCATGACGACTTTCCTTTCCAATGCGACTTGTGCCCGAGTCCCTTTTGCCTCACGATATACCCTGTTAGACTATAGGCGAATAATTGTCATCCCTTAAATAGTCAGACTCTCTTCTCGATCTGAGATAAGTGATTCACCCGACTAACTCTTAGTCGACCGCCTCGGTCAACACTTAACCGAGTTGTGCATGGCCATGCTTTCCGAATCATATCTTCCGAGAGGGCCCAGAGAATATCTCTCCGAGTGGAGGGGCAAAATCCCATCTTGGTTATTCACATCACGCAGCTTGATTCTCAGTCGACCCAAACTCTGCCTTTATAGCTGCCCAGTTACGGATTAGCGTTTGACAGAACCTAAGTCGGTGATCCTTAACTCGGACTATGCAACAACCTCAGGTCTAAGGATTACATTGATTGTGATATACAAATGACTACTTGTTCGTTGTACCTCAATATGGGTCAATCCGACTCGCTAAACTCTTTAGCCGAGTCTGTGTAAGTCGGAATGGCATCTCCATGCCCATGACAAGTGGAACCGAGTCATCAAGCCGACTTTCACATTGGTCTAAGTTGTGTGTCCAGCAAAACCTCAATGACCAAGGACATTTAGTACAAACAACATGAATGCATAGTTCCACAACCGAATCACATATTTAATGATACACATCAGATGTTTATACAAGGAAAACTTTATATCTATATGAATACAATGGGAAATATCATCATACGTGATTGCCTCTAGGGCATATTCCCAACACAAGGAGTTGTACAAGTGTAGCATTTTCGGCATCTTCCAGCAGTGCATCGACGCGGAAACCAGCTACAAGCTGCTGAAGGAAATCCACCAGGGGGAATGCGGCCACCACGCCTCTTCCCGGGCCATAGTCTCCAAGGCCATGCGCCACGGTTTCTATAGGCCCACCACAGCCGAGGATCCGGAACGGATGGTCCATGCATGCAACGGGTGTTAGTGATTCGGCCATCTCAGGTGCATGCCGACTTCAGTGCTCAAAACTATAACGGGCCCAAGCCGGAATGACCCACCTGCTGGTGGCGGTGGACAAGTTCACCAAGTGGATAGAAGCAAAGCCATTCCATAAGCTGGACGGCGCCACTGTCGTCATCTTCTTCCGAGACATCACAGCATCATCACCGATAACAGCACGAACTTCTCCAAGGGAGCCTTCGCCCGGTTCTGCCACAACAAGGGAATTCGACTAGACCTCACATCCGTTGTGCAGCCGCAGTCGAACAGGCAGGTGGAGAGGGCAAATGGCTTGGTGCTAGCCAGAATCAAACCCCGGCTGATCGAGCCACTGGAGCGCTCGCCCGGCTGCTGGATCGAGGAACTCCCAGTTGTTCTTTGGAGCATGCGCACCACCCCAAATTGTTCAACCGACTTCACCCCGTTCTTCCTCACCTACGGCTCAGAAGAAGTTCTTGATGCGGGCATCGAGTTCGACTCACTCCGCAAGCTCCTCTACACGGAGAAGGAGAACCAAGAGGCGAGGGAGGACAGCGTGGACATCCTCGAGGAGGACCACGAGCTGGCTCTATCAAGATTGGCAATATACCAGCAAGGGCTACGCCGGCACCATTCGAGCCGGATCTATCCCGTCGCATTCCGCGAGGGTGATCTAGTGCTCTTGCTGATACAAGACACCAAGGGCATGGACAAGTTATCCCCTCCCTAGGAGGTCCCCTTTATCATTAGCAAGGCACTGCACAAAAACTCCTACTACCTCATCTGGGGAGGGAAGGTGCAGTGATTTCTACACACTGTAAGATAGTGGGATCTGGGGAGGGAAGGTGTAGTGATTTATACACACAGTAAGCTAGAACACAGATCTTTATTCCACCTCAATAGAGCTACAAGTGCTCCTTGAGCTGTATCAGGGAGAGGAGGAAGAGGTTACAACATGAGCCCTCTAGATTAAATGAATTGATCCCCTCTCTAGGATGTTTTTCCTCTCCTTATAAAGGAGTCCCTTGGTCCTACCTAGGGCTGACGTGGCAAGCATATTCTTGGAATATGCTTGTCCCAAAGTGGTAACTCCGCGGACCTCTTTCCGTGTCCCCCCTCTATCCACGACAAAGACACAGAGTCCATCACATTTGAGCCTCGGGCCCGAGGACTGTTACCTCCGTGACGCTCCTCTGCTGCTCTGTTTCTTGTCTCTAGCGGTTGGCACTATGCAGATTCCTCACTGACAACTGCTAAGGTTTGGCTTTGGTAACTTCCTTCTTCTTCCACAAGCCTCGCGTAACTCGGCTCGACTCGACTTTCATCTGCATCTAAGTTAATCAACAACACCTGGCCTACATAACCCATACGTCGGCTGAGTCATGTTTCAACTACCTGATTCAGGACAGGTCATGCCTTATTCGGCCGATCCTTCCATAACTCGGCCGAATCACGCCATGATCTGGCCCTGTATACGAAGGGTTCCTTTCCCTTTCTCAGCTATCTTGACCCTACCTGGGGTCATCCCCCAACATTAGTCCCTGAAGCTGGTGCGGTCCTGCCGTATACCTCAGCCGGGCCACATCAGTTACCAGATTTTCACTCTTTTTATTCTTCTGTCCGATGTAATTCTTAGTTGTCGTCTCCTTCCTTTTATCTCTTTCTTTCTTATCCCCTATTATTAAGGTGTTATCCTTTTTCCGATTCATTCTCCGTTGTCCGGGGTATCCCTTTATCTTCTTCAGTAAGCCTCATATTTTCGCTTATCAATCATTACTTTTTGTCTCGTTTTCTGTATTGCTACAGCTTACGCTTACAATCCTACAGTAATTACTGCGCCAGTCCCATCGTCGCAGTGACTCTTCTATCACCACAATGGTCATTGCGTCTTGATCTCCTCTTGTGCCGTGTGACCCTAGTTGTGGCTCCAATCATCGACAAAAGATGTGCGATACACGCCTCCTCGCGGTAACCGTGGTGCATCTGCGATCCCACTAGTTCTCACTATACACGGCTATAAGTAGGGGAGTGGGGATGGGTAGGTTGACTTTCCCCTTCCCCACTTCCTTCGTCTTCCTCCTTGTGCCGCCGTAGTCGTTCCCGCGCTCTGGTGTCCGCGCCACTGCACCTCCACCTCAACGACCACGCCGCCGTTCCTCTGCTCTTGTGAGTGCACCGCTGTGCTTCCGTTCTAACGTCCACGCTGATGCGCCTCTCCTTCGTGCGATGCGCCACCTCTGCTTGGTCCTTGCCCTAGGCGCTCCACCTCTGTTTTAATCTCTAGCAGCGGTTTCCTTCTCGCTTCGCCATTGCCTTGGTCGTCGTTGCAACGGGGCCTTGGGTCTCGAGGCCGCTTCCCGCCACCAGAGACCCCTCCTTAGTTGGTTCCTCTGACGAGCCCATGTCGAGCTCGCTCAATGGCGCCTTCATCGGGGAAGAAGAACTCATGGTGGGCCCGGAGCGCGGTTCATGGCAAGGATCCATGGTCAATCGTCGGGAAATCGAGTGGTTGCGCAAGACACGTCGGGTTCCCGCTGAGGTACAGTGTCGCTTACCCGGCAAGGAAACTTCCCCTGTACTTTAGGATGGTGAGTACGTAGTTTTTATGTCGCACTTTGCTAGAGGGTTCGGTCTCCCTCTTAGCGACTTTGCTAGGAATTTCCTTGATTACTTTGGCCTTCATCCACATCATCTGCCGGCTAACACCGTAGCCTCTCTCTCAGCCTTTATCTCGGCTTCTGAGGGATATTTTGGCCTTTGGCCTTTAGTAGATGTTTGGTCGAAGTTCTTTCAAATCCGAGCTAATGTAGTGCATGATAAGTTTCTTCATCCTTCCGAGAAGTCTTTAACACAGTGCGGGGCAGCTTCTATCACATGCCGGAAATACTCTGTGTTCCCCCGATTTATAGGTCTAGAGTCTTGTAAGAAGTGGCATAGGTGATTTTTCTATGTCAAGAATACTGGAGCAGAGGACAAGCTTCGGCTCCCTGCCTTCTCCATTGGTCCTCCTTCAAAAAATAACTGGCTCTATAATCCGAAGAAAATCCACGCTCTTGCTGAAGCATTCGAGCTTCGGCTCAAGGAGTTAACTTGGGCCGGATTTCGTGGCGAAGATCTGATGGCTGCGTTCATCAGTAGCCGAATCTGCCCCTTCCAACTTTGCTCCCATAAGCTTTGCTACATGAGAGGCCCTTTGGACCCCAACCGAGTTTCCACGGTTGAACTTGATGATGTCCAGATCCAGAAGCGCGTCCGGGCTATCTTTAAAACCGAGATGCCCGAAGAATGGGTTTGGGGAATGAAACCCTTTTCTCGTAATAACCCTCCTCCTCAGGTAATTTGGACTTGATTCGTTTCATCTGGGCTATTTTCCATTGTTTACTCAGCTAATTTTTTTCTGCTCTTACTATAGATATTTGCCGAGCAGGATACGGAAGATGCCGAGGTGTTGGCTCTACCTTGGACCGCTGATCGCAACACCCCGGATAACGGAGAACTAGACCCAGAGGAATTTATTCCTAAACCCGAGGCTGCTCCTGCTCGTACTCGGGGTAAAACCTAGCGCGTGCTAACGAAGGTGATTCGGATGATGTCCAAATTCTTGAGGTAGTTACCGCGGTGCCTATCTCTTATAGATTTCCGGCTCCTTCTTTCCCAACTAATCCGGTTGGCCAGGTCCATGACGCCGTTCCCCTTGCTTCCGAGGCTCCTGCTCCATCAAAGAAGTGTGCTGCCTCGAACGATCCTTCTGATGCAGCGCCTAAGAAGGGAACTAAGAAATCCTCTCAGCATATTACCAAGCGCAGAACCATGCCCGGAATTTTTGGGTAAGTTTCCCTACATGTCCTAACTCGTATTTCTTGTTTCTCTCTTTCTTTCTCTGAATCGGTTTCTATTTTCTCTTTGGCAGTGCCCCTCTTTCTGTCAAACCGAGTGGTCCGAGTATGAAGTCTCACGTTACTCGGCCACTTACGTTGTCACCTTCGGAGGATGTTCGAGTTCCTAGTCCTCCTCGTGACAGTTCTCCTCCTTTACCGACTAATAACTTGCCTCGACGAGATGGGAACAAAGTTCCCCTGAAGTTGACATTGCTGCGACTATGCCAGATTGTCCCAATGATCCGGCCATTTATTCCAAGGTCCCTAGAGTTTCCCCGGCTAAACCCATCTCCGCCGAAGTTGCTGCTACCTCGGCCGCTGCCGAAGTTGCTCCTGCCTCAACTTCTATTGAAGTAACGCCCCCTATATCACGGTTGTTACTGTTCCGAGTACAATCTCTTGCCCTACGGCTTTGCCTGCTACTGAAGTTTCTGTTAAGACCAAGAAGAATGGCGCTGCCAAACTTACATTGTCTCAGAAAGGAAAACTCGGTCCTTCTCATCCGACTGTTGCCGACATGCTTCACAAAGGGGCTTCTACGGTCAAGCCTGGGTCTTCCACCGACACACGACTTGTGCTTCACAAGAGTCCGGCGGCCGAGGTTGCAGCGCAATAGGCGCGAGAAACCAATGAAAAGGGCTTGACACGCACGGAAAGTGGAAATATCCTCGGATCATTGATAGAGTATGCAAATAATTGGAATGCTGCTGATCAGATTGAAGGCAACCCTAGTAACCAATCCTTTCAGCTTTCTGATATTAGCAGTCGATTGCACATGGCTGCTAAGGTTGTTCTCGAAAGAGATAAGATGAACGAGGTATGCGCTTCAGTTAAACTTCTTCTTTTACTTGTTATTCGTTTGGAAGCTTCCCTTGCTTAAAATATAGCTACCTGCTTGCGCAATAGATAGTTTTTGTTGTGCATGTTTTGAATTAAAACGCATCTAGCCACCTAGATCCGAGTCAAGTTTTACTTGATTCGGATCTAGCTACCTGCTTGCGCAATAGATAGTTTTAGCTTTGAATATCCAGCAACCTAGATCCGAGTCAAGTTTTTCTTGATTCAGATCTTTCCTATGGTTTTCTTTGTATAACTTGGTGTTATTTTAGGTTGCTCATAATCGGCGTACGTCCGAATTCCAGAAGTTACTTTTCTCACATAGAAAGCTTCAAGATAAATTCGACAAATGGTTCCTTGTAACACCCCAGTATTAGCTAATGTTTAATTAAGGTGTTGATTGTGCATTCATGAGCATCATCATTTAAATTGTGTATTGAAGAAAAATAAATCAAACCCTAAACCATAGTTTTCTCCCCTCTCTTTGAAATAATTCAAATGGTTTTGAATATTTTGGAAAACTACCAAAATAATGGAGCCCAAATGGTCTACAAGGGCCCCTGATTGTTTTATATAATTCACAAAAGTCTCTGGTATTTTTCAAATGCCCAAAACAGAATTTCAAATGAAATTGCACAAGAGAAATTACAAAACAGAAAAAGAAAAAGATTCTGCAAAATAAAAACAAGTCGGACTAGCTAAAAAGTCCGCAGCCCAGTCTGGCCCAGCGCCTTTCCTTTGTCTCTGCCGCGCACCCGCGCAGCAGCCAACCCTGCCGCAACCCACCTGGCCCATACCGTTTCAGCCTCTCTCTCTTCGTCGTCTTCGTCAACGACGCATCGACGACAAGCACCTCCATGTCGCCGCCGGCGACGTTGATCCCTGCCGCCTGCATCCCGCCGCTCGCTGCTCTACAACGTGGATAAGGACCTCATCGAGCACGTCTCTCTCCTCCCCTGGCTCTCCCTCCCTTCTCCTGCAAGAGAGCCCGAAACCCTAGCCTAGGTCGATGTCTAATCGCCGCCGACTCCGGCCTCCCCTCGCCCATCTGAGGCCACTATTAGCTCCGCCTCGACCTGTTCTCCTTCCTCGCCGAAGATTGTTCACTGGGATGCCCTCTGTCACCGCAATCGAGGTTGTCCTTCCCAACACCGATGAGCGTCGTCGTCGCCATTGCCGTCACCCATGCCGCCTACGGCCTCACCATCACGTTATTCAGCTTCAGGGTGAGCACCCGATTCTCCTCATCCCCTCCTCCTACTCTGCCGCACGTTGTAATGCTCCGCCACCATAGTTAGATGAGCGCCGCCATCAGACGTTGACGTGCTCCTCGCTCCAATGAACACTTAGCAGCGGTGCCGCCAGATTTTGGTTCAGTGCGCCACATCGCATCGAACGCACGCAACCCCGCATCCTTGCTCGCTCCCTAGCGCCGTTCTCTGCCGCCGTCTGATGTGATCTTCGGCGAGCCCAGGTGGCGCTGGCGTGTCGCCCGCGTGGCTTGCCAACGTGGCCCAGGTCCCACTCGTCAGCCTCTACGGCTAGCTACTGCCTTGGTGAGAAACATCCCAAACCCCCCTCAGGTCCCACCTATCCACATGCAGGCCGATGTGGCTCTGAGACCCACCGGTCAGCCACTGTGGCTAGCCCAGGCCTCGGTGTAAAAATGATTTCCAGATTTATTTAAATTAAGAAAAGGTTTAATAATTTCAGAAATTGTTTTGAATATTGTAAATTCAATAACTTTTAATCTGTAATTCAGAAAAATACAAATAATATATCAAAATGTTCAGAAAAATGAGAACAATATATTTAAGCTATAATCATGCATTGTTAAACAACTTAAATGACAAATTTAATTAGAGAACAAAATTAACCCCTCTCATATGTTTTGGAGTTTCCCCGAGTTAGGGTTTTCATCCCTCGGAACCCCGATTAATTTGTCGAGCATGCCTTAGGGTTACTTTTCAATACAAATTAACTTGTCATATCATCATACTTGTTTGATCATTGCATCGATGCCATGTGTTGATTGTTTCCCTCCCTTTCCGGTGCTTGCTTCTTCCCGGTAGAATACGACATCAAGATCGAGATCAAAGACCGAAATCAAGACCATCGAAGATCGACGAACAATACTTGACCAACTGTAACTAAATCAAGTACAAGATTCCCGAAGCTCTGCTTATCAGTTATCAACTGACAAAGGCAAGCATAGCCCCACCATGATATAATCCTAAGATTTCGAAAGCATTTTAATTCTTGCCATGTTGCATACGATTCTACTATGGTCTTTTATCGATAGATAGAGTATCCTATCTATTGCATACTCCCTTTGAGCTTATATTACTTGATCCACTGCTCCTAGCATAACTAGGTTTGGCTTGTGTGCAATGCTAGAGCTTTTATCTGTGTCTTGCTTAGCCATGCTTAGCTGTTGACTCTGGTTCATCCAGATGATGTATCAGATGCAGAGAATCTAGTATGACAGGAGCATGTGATAAGATAAGATTAGTGATATGAGATTAAACATGCTAAGGCTTGTATGGGAGGCCAAGGTGGGATGTGGTTTTTCGAGTCCCATGCTCGCCACCCTTAGGACCCTAGGTTCTTACCTCTTGAACCAAGACGAGCGTACAACCACACGGGGTAAATGGGGACCCCATGATTGACTAACTTGCCTAGTAGATTCCATGAGTCACATAGTTCAGGCATTCCATTCGACATAGCATTGAAAACGTTTTCAAAAGAAGGAGGTGCATTCATAACATGTAGGGAAGCGTGGCCGCGGTTGCTTGCGATTGATGGCGCCCCTGGTAAACCAACCTCGCCTCATATCTTTAAGTACCGGCTTCGGGATTTGATCCGTTACGGTGGAACCATACTTATTGCGTGACTCATGGTCTCGGCGAAAGCAAGGTAAAGGTCGTGTCCAACCACACCCTCTGTCAGCACACCAAGGAAGTGTGTCAAGTGGCATTAAGAGTCGGTTGGTCCATGTGGGTAAACTTGTACACCCCTTCAGGGTAATAATATTTCGGAAAGCCGTGTCCATGGTTATGGACGACATGGGAATGGACGGGATATCATAGAGAACATGAACCTAATCGTAAAACTTGGCAACTAATGTTTGTTAAGGATGCTTCCTCATGGTACGAGGGGGTGATCCTAGTTGGTAGATGATGATGACTTGGTGGATATCAAAAGATGATGATCAATACTTTGGAGATGTTGCTCTCTTATCCCCTTTTAAAATAATCTGAATAGACGAGCTTCTTCTCTCTCTTGTTTTATAAACAACGATGGCTTTATGCAAAACAACTCCACCATCCATAAGTCTTGTGGAGTACACCCTGTACTCACCCTTGCTTTGTTGATACTTTTGGCAGAGTAAGTGTTTACCTGAAGACGAGTTCCGTACTACATCGACATCGACGAATAGCTTGGGGTTCCCAGCCGGAAGCCTGGAATCTATGGGCTGTGACGTCATCGTTATGCTTCAGGCCTCTTAGGCCATTTGTTAAGTTTGCTATACTTAATAGCATAATTTGCCTTCCGTTGTTTGATGTTTGTGGCAGTGACCTTTGTTTGTAATAATTTGGTTCTCTGCTCAGTTATGAGCTTGCTGTAATAAATTTTGTGTCGTAGGGTCACTACTGTGTTATCGATTCTTCACTAGATATCCTCAAGCTCAAGGTTAAGCTTATGTCAGACGGAGGTCTGGGATTTGTTTAGCCCTGATCTCGGGGGTGTCACAATTCTTGGTATCAGAGCAGTACCGACCGTAGGAAAACCTTGCTATTGGTCGGTGTTGAGTCTAGTGTTTGTGAAAACTATTTCAAAGATGAAAAGTATTTGCAAAAACTCAAGTATGCTTGTTTTTATCCTTATCCAGTTTCGCTCTAACTCTGGGTTTATCTTATCTAGTGTTAATTTTGGAAAAGTTTTGATATCTCTTCTAGTCTTTCAAAGGTTAGGTGCCTTCTTGGTATGTCATTTCAAAGCCAGTGGACCTAGTGTTGAGTTCTCTAGAGTTGTGTGTGTGTTGTGAATTCCTTGTTTCCCCTTGATCTTGTTCATCTGAGAGATTCCTTTCCATCATGATCTCTCTATCTAGTGGGCTGACAATTTTACATTGTTGATCCATAGTGTTAGGTTCTAGGCTTCAAGGTTTCCTTTCTCCTCGTGTGCCTCCTTTTTGTTTGTTTGGGTACTTCAGAAGTCGTTTCTTCTCTTGGAAGCTACCTCGTGGTTACTAACTTGTAGTGTATGCTACGTCACTCAAGCAGTAGCTATTACTTTCTTTGGGTTTTAATCCTTGGACTTGAACCTAAGATCCCCAATTATGCTGGATTCTGGTGTTGTGAATCTTGAACATGAAGCTGATCTTTAACCCAAGATCCGTTACTTTGACCCTTGTTGGTAATGTTCACAAATTACCTCAGGATGGCTGGTACTACAATTCCAGTCTTCAAGCTTGTGGTCTTTGTCGCGATTGAATTGTGACAATGAAGGACTTCCCCTACCACATGCCATGGCAGATGTTCTTTAATGTAACCAAATAGATCATGACAAGAGTACTCCTCGTGAGTCTCGCATCTATACTCGTGACTCTGCCACACCTTTTCCCTTCCTTGCATTGGTTTTCGGAAGATTGTTGACTTATGCATCCACATCTTGGGATTCCATCCTGAGCATGTTCTTTTCCCCTTGTTGTTTTCCGACCTTTGTCTACCAGTTGGTAGCCAAGTAGTAAATGTGTGTCGGTGTCTTCCAATGTAAGATACTCTTGGGGTCCGTCAAGACAAACCATTTCGGAATGTCTAGGAGAAACAAACTCTAGTACCTCGTCATATCTAGGACCAGGTCAAGTTGTTGTAATCCGCTGATCAAGAGGCATTGATTGTCTCCCGTCTGTTCTATCTTGAAGTATCACACTCTTTTATACTAAGAGGTTGTGCTGAGTTTCATGACCCCTTAATGAAATGATGCGCTTAGACATCTTTACCCACCCTTCCTCGAGCTTTCGCGCTCGTGAGTGATGCGTGTGCGTAATAATGCGGCCATCTGAGATTCTATCAATTATTATTGTTTTGAAATCTAAGGACATTTGTGTCATACTTAGCGTGATTGGTTAACCCTATCATTAAGCGAAGAATGATTGTGCTACCAAGTCCGCTATTCTGGTACATCTCTTCCGTCAAAGAGTTACGTTTGTGCTGAAACTCTGAGACTGTGTCTCCTTGCTTAATAAGAAAGTTTCCTCTCGAACTAAGTGACATATCGGTGGTTCGTGATATTCTAGATGTCTTCCTAGAAGTATCTCCATATTGCCACATGACTGAGTTGTCAAGTTCTTGGGCAAGTCAGTTATCTAAAATGCTCTTTTCTCCAAGGATCCATACTGGATAGCCCTAAACTAGTGGGTTGAGCTTAAACAACAACTTGGAGAGTTGTTAGACAAAAGTTTTATCCGACTTTGTTCCTTCTTAAAGGGTTGTATAGTTATGTTCGTGCTGAATAAAGATAGCATTTCCTTTGTGGATATGTTATCTTTCCCCACATTTGATTTGATTTGGGTGATCGTCAAATCAAACTCAGTTCCAAGGCCTGTCTTGATGGTGTTTCTTCTCGTGATGTTTCACTTGAGTACATCTTCATGTCCTTGCTCTGACCAATACTTTTGCCTTGTTCAAGCAACATGTGAGTCCATCTTTTTGGAGTGTCTTGATAAGTTTGTTGTTGAGCCTATCAATGGCATCCTCATCTTCTCCATAATATACAAGATTCATATTGAACATTTGGTATTAATGTTGGAAACTTTCGAGAACCATCTTCGAGTCATATCGAAGTATGTGTTCTGGATGTTAGAAGTAACCTTCTCTGATTCATGTGAAATGTTGAAAGAAGTAGCCGTTGATTTGAGAAGAGTTATCTCCGTTCCTTAAGGACATATGTGTGTTTTATTGTCAGTACTTTATATGTATGCAGTTGTCTTTTGACAAGTTGCTAAATACATGGGTATAGCAATCCAACTCATATTTTGGATCTTTACACTGTAGTCCACGTCTTGAGAATCTAGTAACTTTACCCTTGTGGTAAATGTTGCAAACTTTATATTCGGACATACTGTGTCTGAAGTATCATTCCACCTAACCAAAGCTGAATATCAAGCAGCAATGATGGTTGGTGTTCCTCAAGGTTTCGACATAGGTCTCTTTGTAATTCTGGCAAGATTGATGTAATGGTTGACACAATTAGCCGGAAGGACCTTTTGTCATAATCTCTTGATTCAACAATAACAACCACTCTTCATGAGGCTTCTTCTATAATTTATTATAGGAGTTATTCTTATGGTTTTCCTTGTATCCGAAGTTTGATCTTTACTTGATGATCGATTTCTTGAACATCAAGGAGAACATTTAAAGTAGTGTTGCTAAATGTCTCTCGGTCGATCCTCCAGACCATTTTATGTTGGCAAGCATTATATTGTGCCAAGTACTTGAATTCTGAGAATGAAGTTTCTTTCTTCTCGTGTCATCAGGAATCTTCTTACCTATTCATCTAGTGGTGTAAATTGATATCATGATCTTTGGCGAAGATTTTGATATACCTGGATAAATAAAGAGTTTCCTTCGTTTTCTTTCCCATGTTTTAAGAGTGACTATGATTTTGGTAATTAGTAGTTTTTCTTGTTACATGTTCCTTGTGAGTCTTATGAGTCCTCGCAACAAAACACCTTTCTATCTTGACCTTCTGTTGAATGAAAGAGTAACCCTTCTATTTCAAAAGTAGTTCAACAACTTGGTTTTATTGATCCATATCTCTGAACCTGAAATCTCTACTTAAGCAGTTTAGTAGAGGTTCCCTCTCGAAGTCTGTGGTCATGTTCTTTTTGTTGTAACCATCCTCTTCAGAAGCTCAAATTCTTCTGAAGCTCTATGGTCTCAATCCTTATGAAGACCATTTGTCTAACAACTTGAAACCTTCTCCTCTTGTTTCCTCTATTACTTTGATGTGTTTCATGTTTGTCATCTCAGAGTTGTTTCTAAACACTCCATCCATGAGTTGGCCATGAGATACTATGTGTATTGTTTAGTGTGTTTCCCTCTTATCTCTAGAGTGGCCCTGTTTCTTTCTCTCTGTCTCTCCTCCTACCTTTTGAATCCTTTGGTCGAGATTCTCGTAAGGGGGATAGAGCTGTAACGCCCTAGTATTAGCTAATGTTTAATTATGGTGTTGATTGTGCATTCATGAGCATCATCATTTAAATTGTGCATTGAAGAAAAATAAATCAAACCCTAAAACATAGTTTTCTCCCCTCTCTTTGAAACAATTCAAATGGTTTTGAATATTTTGGAAAACTACCAAAATAATGGAGCCCAAATGGTCTATAAGGGCCCCTGCTTGTTTTATATAATTCACAAAAGTCTCTGGTATATTTCAGATGCCCAAAACAGAATTTCAAATGAAATTGCACAAGAGAAATTACAAAATAGAAAAAGAAAAAGATTATGCAAAATAAAAACAAGTCGGACTAGCTAAAAAGTCTGCAGCCCAGGCCGGCCCAGCGCCTTTCCTTTCTCTCTGCCGCGCACCCGCAGCAGCCAACCCAGCCGCAACCCACCTGGCCCCATACCGTTTTAGCCTCTCTCTCTTTGTCGTCTTCGTCAACGACGCATCGACGGCAAGCACCTCCGTGTCGCCGCCGGCGACGTTGATCCCTGCCGCCTGCATCCCGCCACTGGGCTCTCTACAGCGTGGATAAGGACCTCATCGAGCACATCTCTCTCCTCCCCTGGTTCCCTTCCTCCCCTGGCTCTCCCTCCCTTCTCCTGCAAGAGATCCCGAACCCTAGCCTAGGTCGATGTCTAATCGCTGCCGACTCCGGCCTCCCCTCGCCCATCTGAGGCCACTATTAGCTCCGCCTGGACCTGTTCTCCTTCCTCGCTGAAGATTATTCGCCGGGATGCCCTCTCTCGCCGCAATTGAGGTTGTCCTCCCCGACACCGATGAGTGCCGTCGTCGCCATTGCCTTCACCCATGTCCGCCTACAGCCTCACCATCATGTTATTCAGCTTCAGGGTGAGAACCTGATTCTCCTCATCCCCTCCTCCTACTCTCCCGCACGATGTAATGCTCCGCCACAATAGTTAGCTGAGCGCCGCCGTTAGACGTTGACGTGCTCCTCCCTCCAATGACCACTTAGCAGCGGCGCCGCCAGATTTTGGTTCAGTGCGCCGCGCCGCATCGAATGCACGCAACCCCGCATCCTCGCTCGCTCGCTAGCACCGTTCTCTCCCGTCGTCTAATGTGCTCTCCGGCGAGGCCAGGTGGCGCTGGCGTGTCGCCCGCGTGGCGCATGCGTGGCTTGCCAACGTGGGCTAGCTACTGCCTCGGTGAGAAACACCACAAACCCCCCTCAGGTCCCACCTATCCACGTGCAGGCCGATGTGGCTCGGAGGCCCACCGGCCAGCCACTGTGGCTAGCCCAGGCCTCGGTGTAAAAAGGTTTTCCAGTTTTATTTAAATTAAGAAAAGGTTTAATAATTTCAGAAATTGTTTTGAATATTGTAAATTCAATAACTTTTGACCTGTAATTCAGAAAAATACAAATAATATATCAAAATGTTCAGAAAATGAGAACAATTTATTTAAGCTATAATCATTCATTGTTAAACAACTTAAATGACAAGTTTAATTAGAGAACAAAATTAACCCCTCTCATATGTTCTAGAGTTTCCCCGAGTTAGGGTTTTCTCCCCTAAGAACCCCGATTAATTTGTCGAGCATGCCTTAGGTTTACTTTTCAATACAAATTAACTTGTCATATCATCATACTTGTTTGATCACTGCATCGATGCAATGTGTTGATTGTTTCCCTTCTTTTCTGGTGCTTGCTTCTTCCCAGTAGAAGAATATGGCATCGAGATCGAGACTGAAGACTGTAACACCCCAATTTTACTTAATCAATATTAGGGTTAGTTTTGTGCATCATGAGCATCATAATTTAAATTGTGCATTAAAGAAACTAAATCAAACCCTAAAAACCCCAATCTTCCCCCTCTTTGAAACATTCAAATGGTTTTGAAAATATTTGAAAGTACAAAAAATAATTGGAGCCCAACTGGATTAGAAGGGCCCCATGCTATCTTATATATTTTTACAAAGTTTCTGGTATTTTTGGAATATCCTAAAACAGATTTCAAATCAATTTGTAAAAGAAAGAAATAAGAAAGCTAAATAGAAAAGATTTATGAGAAAAAAATAACCAGAATAGCAACCAGGCCGCGCAACCCTTCTCCTTCCTCTCCACTGCAACCTTTGCTGCAGCCCATCCCGCAGCCCACCTCGGCCCAAGCCGGCCCGTACCGCTTCGCCCCCTTTTCCTTTCTTCTTCCTCCCGCTCGCAAGCTCCTGCGTGTCTGTGCGCCGGCCGTCGATCGTCCTCGCGCTGAGATGCCCGCCGCCGCCCGCTAAGCAGGGGATAAGAACGCCGACGCTCCCCTCTCTCTCCCCGTACCCATCTCAATCCCTCTCGTGCTCCCTCGTGTTTTCCCCTCTTTGGCCTGAACCCTAGCCTCATGGTCGCCACATCACCCCGTCGCTCCCGGCCTCGCCGAGCCCCGTTGAGCATCCTAGGAGCTCTGCCTAGTCGCCCTCTTCTTCCTAGCTGAGGGAATCGACCCCGTATGCCAAGAATCGATCCCATGGTCCCCGTCTTCCCGAGCGCCAGCCACAGTCTCCGTCGACGATTCTGACGCCCTCCGACCTCGACTGGCCTCCTCGAGCCTTCCTCTGCACTCTCGGTGATCTCACGGTCCGGAAGGAACTCTCCTCTGCCTCCCTTTCTCTCTGAATCGCCACCCCACCGTGCACTTCCGCTTGCCACCATCGGCCGTCTTCATGGAAGTCGCTCCGGCGACCATATCATGGCGGCGCTGCCCCAGTTAGGCTCCCCGCAGAGTGCTACGTCGAACCCGCCCCTCCGCGCTAGCCCGCTCGCCTCCTAGCTCTGCCAACCGCCGCCGTCTGCCGTGCACGGCGGCGAGCCTGCGTGGTGCCTGCGTGGCATGTTGACCCGACCCAGGCCCCACCCGTCAGTGGAAGTGGCTAGCTACTGCTTCGGTGAGAATAGCAAACCGCCCCCTTGTCCCACTTTGCTTGCGTCGCTGTTGAGGTGGCTCAGGGCCCATCAGTCAGTCACTGTGGGTAGACTGTGACTGGGTGTAGAAGTTTAATAAGCTTTTAATAATTGATTTAATAATTTCAGAAATTGTTTGAATATTGTAAATTCAATAACTTTTAATTTATAAGTCAGGAAAATATGTATAATATACCAAAATGTTCAGAAAAATGAAACCTAGCTATCTAAGATATAATCATGCATTGTTAAACAACTTAAATGACAAGTTTAATTAGAAGAACGAATGCACCCCTCTCATATGTTTCGGAGTTTCCCCGAGTTAGGGTTTGCGCCCCTCGGAACCCCGATTAAGTTGTCGAGCATGCTTTAGGGTTTCAATTCAATACAATTTAACTTGTCATATCATCATCCTTGCTTGAGCATTGCATCGATGCTATGTGTTGATTGTTTCCCTTTATTTCTGATGTTTGGTTCTTTCCAGTAGAATACGATATCGAGATCGAGATCGAAGATCGAGGACAGCACCATCAAAGATCGAAGATCGACGAACAATACTTGACCAACTATAACCAAGTCAAGTACAAGATTCCCGAAGATCTGATTATCGGTTATCAACTGGCAAATGCAAGCATAGCCCGACCATGATATAATCCTATGATTTCGAAAGCATTTCAATTCTGCCACGATGCATATGATTATACTGTGGTATTTTATCGATAGATAGATGTAGAGGGAGTGTCCCAACCATTAAACAATATAAGGTGGAGTCCCTTGTGTTTACAATGCTAGTACCTGGATCAATAGCTAGCATCCACAGTTTAGATGTAATATCAAGAAACAAAGGTCATAATATAACTTTATAACCAGGAATAACATAATTTTATTACATCTTTACATAGCTCATTTGGCTATTACATTACATTGCAGCGGAATAACTATAAGCATGGGGTCCTCCGTCTTCAAAGTGCCACAGGCAGACATGTTGGTTGTAGACTTTGTAATCCTAATCAATCAATCTTCACTAAAATCAATCAAACCTACAACATTACAAGTTACAGCCACAAGGGTCAATACATTTGAATTGTATTGGCAAGTTTCACTACTAAGTAGAACATAAGTGGATCCTATCATTACATGCACATTTGGCTAAGTAGGGTTTAAGGCTCATTTGCAGAGGCAAAATTTATCCTATCTTTTCAAAATGGTTTTGGTCCTTTGTCAAATCTCTTTTTTCAAAATCCCTTGAACTCCTTGGTAAATTCCCAAGTGTTCAAGTCCTTGTCAAAAATCCCTTGAGCTCCTTGGTAACCCCAAGTGCATCAAGTTTTATCAAAATCTCTTGAGCTCCTTGGTACCCCCAAGTGCATCAAGTTTTATCAAAATCCCTTTAGCTCCTTGGTACCCCCAGGTGCATCAAGTTTTATCAAAATCTCTTGAGCTCCTTGGTACCCCCAAGTGCATCAAGTTTTAAAAGTTTTCTTTTAGAAATGAGAATGTCGAGATTTCCCATAGCTTCAAACTTTAGTTGCTCAGTATTGTCCATAACCGGGGACACGGCTAAGTACTTAGATTTTATTATCTTCTGCAGAAGTTGCACACTTTACCCACATGTCACAATCCCATCTTGTTGCCACCAGTGGCCACTGGATTAGTGCTCACCAAGATGGAGTACCGGCAGATTGAGAATGTGACGAAGTCTTTCCAGAGGGTCCTCCCATACACCATTGCTAGCTTGTCTTCAGTACCCATGTAGGATTCCAGGTCCTCATGTCCAGTAAACTGAAGACAATGCATGGGTCTTCCCAATGTAGTTGACTAAGCCAGAGCCATAAATAGCATGTGGTTGCACACGAAAGCCACAATTGGAGAAACATGTTCCATCTCTAAGTTTCCTGGGTGGTTTTTCCTTTGGAGCACAACACAAAGAGATTGCCATAGACATGGTTCCTTTTGTTGCCACCTTCTCCAAAACTCAAAGTATCCTTGTCCACCCAGGTGGTTCATTGAGTCCTTGTTTTATTATATAAAAACACAAGTCCTTTTCTCAACTTCATAAATCTCAACATGTATCTCTTTTCAAAATATAGCATGGCTAAGCATGTAACAACTACATTGTTTTCACTAAGGAATGTATAGGGAATACTATTAGGATTTAGCATAGCATAAGTATAGAAATTATTTTCATGCATGTTTTCAAAATGCACTAAGTATAATGAAAATAGTAGGTCTTTAGATGATAGTGTCACTTGCCTTTCTTTTGGTAGGGAATGTTGGTTCACTCCTTGATCTTGCTAGTCTCACACTTTTCTAACTTCACTCAAATCCATCAAGCAAACACAATATCAACTAACATTCCAAACCAATAATCAATCAAACAATTCACACACATAAAACAATGGGATCTAAGTTATGCATGTAAGCATGCAAGAGATAGGTTTATTTGCAAAGATGGTTTCCACTAGGCTTCTAAACTTTGTAAGGTTCAAGGTGGTCATTTTCCAAAGTGGCAAAGTCATTTGCAATAGGGTTTTGTCCTTAAACCATTTTTAAATCTAATCATCATTTTATGTGGTGGAAAATATTTTTATCAAAGCAACAACTCTAGGTTGTTCACCAAATAAGTTGTTGTTTCTCAAAACTTGGTGTTTAGGGTCAGTAGGTTTGCTTCCAATCATTTTCCCAAAGTTTTTACTCCAAAACCATTATTTTTATTTGGCTAAAAAAGGGCTAAACCAATTAATCCATCCTAAACTTTACCAAATCCATTTTCAAATCTATGGGTTGGTTCCTAGGGTCAGTAAGTTCACCACAAACTAATTTGCAAAGGTTTTAACCCTAAAAACATTTTTGAACAATTTTTCTAATCTAAACAAGCATACAAATGTATCTGCAAAAACAAACAATCTAACTGATACTATTTACTAAACAAATTGCAGGGTTGGCTAGGGCTTGTTCCAATGATATAAAGTTTGTAATTTTTGGACGTGTGGATCAAAAGTTACAAGGGTTTCAAAATGGCATCTAAATCTGATTCAAATTCTATTTTCTAAACGTCTGGTGACACCCGGCGCAACGCTATTTGCTGGTACCGGTTCGGGTGGATCACGTGCTGTAGGCCGTTGGATCAAGTTGCATCGCACGGCACTGGCTACGTACCCTTTCGCTGTTAAGTGGATCTATCGTGTCTCTTCGATCTAAATCGAACGGCTCTTATCTATCTTGCCAAGAACTGGCGGCGCTCGACGGTGGCTGGCGGCGGCGAGGTCAGATGGTGGCGGCGCTGGTGAAACAGGAAGCGAGAGAAGAGGAGGAGAGGCTCACCGTGATCGCAAGGACGTGGGGAAGCTCGGCGTGCTATTTGCAGACGGAGGGGCACACTGGAATAGCAGATATTGCTCGCCGGAGTGGAGAACGACGTCAGACGGTCCTGGTGCTCGTCGAGGATGGTGCTATGGTTCACCCCGAGGAAAAAGGAAGACGCAGTTAGATGCGCTAGATCAAGGCGAACTTGCGTGCGTGAATGAGAGGAAGAGGGGCGGTCAGGTGATTACCAGAAGGGTTGCCGGAGTTGCTTGCAGACACGGCGGCGTTCAGAGATCGTCGAAGTCGACGCTCAGGGTGCCCGCGGTTGAATGGAAGGTACTGGCAGGAGCGCCTGCGAGTGGGGAGTAAGTTTGTGTGCTCGGGGAGGCACGGGGTGGAGAGGCTCGGCCGGAATTTGTGCTGCAGCTCGTCGGAGCAGAGTGGGTTTACGCGTGAAATCATGGCAGCCTTGTGGCTGGGAGAGAGGAGTGAGCGAGGGGAAATGGAGAGGGAAGAGAGACGCTTAAGTGCACGCAGTCACGGGCTGAATCAATGTGTGGTTAAGGAGGAATCAAGCGCGCATTCAAACAGCAGAA
This sequence comes from Avena sativa, assembly GCA_916181665.1. NCBI lineage: Eukaryota > Viridiplantae > Streptophyta > Magnoliopsida > Poales > Poaceae > Avena > Avena sativa. Next base: position 265,932,371 of record OV702294.1, on the reverse strand, counting down.
ACGGCGACGAGGCTTGGGAGAAGAAGTCGCGCGGGTGAGGAAGAAGGCTCGGGTGTGGGGCCGTTTCGTCAGTGGAGCGAGAGAGAGGGTTGGGGTCCACAAGTCAGTCACTCTACGGGTCAGGGAGCGGGTGCGAAGCGTTTTTCTGCGGATGAGGGGAACTGGGCTGGTTGTTTGGGCTTCCTGGGCTTGGTCAGTTGGGCTGAGTCCAAAACCATTTTTTTTCTTCCTAAAACCTTTTTCTTTTTCTATTTCTAATTTCTGTTTTGAAATTCAAACAACCAAACAATACTCAAATCAATTCAAACAATCACCATACTTTGTAACTTTGAATTTGGTTCTCTTCAGTAACATAAACCAAAATTCCAAAACCAAAATAATAATTTTATTTTAGGGTCCATTTTTAATTAAATAAATAGACCATTGTTATTAAATCAAATAGGATTTGTTTTATTTAAATACTCCTTTTGAAATCTAATTATTTTCGAAACCAAATCAGTAGGTTTTATTTGAAAATACAAAATACTTGGAAAACTTATTTGAATTAAATAAATAAGTTTTAGTGTTTATTAAAATGGGAAAAGCCTTTACTTAAATAAAATTTGGATATTAAATCCCTTTATTTTATTTTAAATGAACTTTTACTATTTTTATCAAATAGAAATATTTTATTTCAAAGGCTTGGCCAAGTTTTAATTTTGCTTATAAAATAATCCTTATTTATAAATCTACCTTTTCTTTTGGAAACCAAATCTTTTATTTAAAGATCCAAAAATAGTAATTTTAGATATTTTTATTTTCCTTTGTTAAATGTTTATCTTTTTAAATCTCTTTAGGATTTTATTTGATCCAAATTGGTTTGAAGGTTTCCAATTGGATTCAAAAAGTTTCTTCTCACCCTGAAAATCAACAAAGTTTTATTTTATTCATTTATTTTTCACATTACAAGATTTGGAAAATCTTGGGATGTGATAGGCTACCACCCTTAAAATAAATCTCGTCCCGAGATTTGGGAAGGCTAGGGTTACAAGTAGGCTCAAAACATCTAGGGTACTACCACCCTTAAAATAAATTTCAAACAAAATTACATATTGGCCTTCTTGGGATCCTAGGGAAACTTCTCTAAGCAAACATTTGCATTGTGTCCTTGGTTTCCACACTTGACTCATGGGCCAAGGTTGAGTTTCTCCATAGGCTTGTTCAACTTGTTCTTCATCTTTTCTGGACAGTTGCTTGCATAATGTCCTGGGTTCTTGCAATTGAAACAGTTGATGTCTTTGAGTTCTTTACGTGGTTCTTGTGGACAAGTTGCCACATAATGGCCTAGCTCTTTGCAGTTGTTGCACACCACTTGGCCAATCTCCTTATTCTTCTGGTTCTCTGGGCATTCACTGGAATAGTGTCCCATTTCCTTACATTTATGACATTGCACATGGCTTTTGTCTTTCTTTTGCTTCTTGGGCTTCTCCAAAGCTAGGAGTGCATCTAGTTCATGTTGTTCATATGTTATCTGGTAGGTAGTAATGTCTACATGTTTCTTGGACCTTTTATTGCTCTTTAGGAAATTCACATTCCTCTTATTTGATCCTTTGAATTGGGTTGTTTTGTTTGGAGGTATAAGTGGACCTTTTCCTTTGTCATCAACCTTCTTGGTAGACTTGGATCCTTCTTGATGGTTTGCAATCATTTGTTGCACTCCACCTTGTTTCCTTTGTTCAACAATGGAATAGATGGGGCATTGGATAGGGACATGGTTGTTCCCTTCATAGAGGTAGCAAGTAGCTTGAGAGGTGGGACATTGTCCAACAGGATGTTTCTCTTCACAGTTAGGGCATTGATCTCCATGCTCCTTAGAAGTATGATCCTTGTATCCACAAATAATGCAAGCTGGGGCTCCATCTAGAATAACATTTCTGTCATCCTTGTTGTCACAAACTCTTTTGGAATAGTTTTCTTCCATGTTGACCATTTGATCAGTCACTTTAAGCATCAATTGGGCTTGGTCTTCCAAAAACTTTTGCAGGGTTGGATCTTCACCATTGGTGTTGGCTATGAATTGAGCTGTCATTTGGTTCAACTGGTGTTGGGCTGCTATGAGCTTTTTCATGTTGTCCCCTTGGTTGGTGTTGGTGTCATCAACCTTGATGTTGGAGTCTCTTGGAGTAGTCATCTGTTTGGGGTTGAATGGAGATTAGAATAGGCAAGATAGTTCTAAGGAAATAGTTCTAATCATACTCATCACAATTCACACAAACAATGAGCAACCAATTACAAACAACTTTTCACTCAAACAACAAAGTGCAAGCTCATACTTAGGCAACAAAAATATTTTTGTTATACCACATGAGTTGGTGAGTTTGTCTTAACTAAAATATGGTGGTCCATCTATAGGGTTTACTTGTGATCTTTCCATCCTTCTTGGTTGATTCTTCTTTACATGAGATCATGGTTTCCTTGAGAAAAACTCTTGGTTACTAAACTTCAAGTGATGTGGGCTCCTTCTAACTTTTGCATTCCCTTAGTCTCCAAATCTTGAGCAAAAAATTCTTTGCCTCACTTGTAGTCCTTTGTGATATCCAAGTTGGAAGTCCTTGGTGAATATGCTGAAGATGTTGAAGTCATTAGAGTTGAAGAAGTTGAAGTCATTAGAGTTGAAGATGTTGAAGAAGTCCTTTGCACATGGTGTAGTCTTTGACCATGGGGTAAGTTTTTCCATCAAGTTTGAAATAGGAGAGAGGTAGTGTCAAAACCAAAATGGTAGAGGAAAGAGTTTACAAGTTTGTTTGTAAATAAGTTTTTGGAACAAATACAAATCCTATTTTCTAAGGGTTTTTGTCCAATCCTAGGTTTACAAATCCTACAGGCAACACAATGCTCTGATACCATCTGTAGAGGGAGTGTCCCAACCTTTAAACAATATAAGGTGGAGTCCCCTGTGTTTACAATGCTAGTCCCTGGATCAATAGCTAGCATCCACAGTTTAGATGTAATATAAAGAAACAAAGGTCATAATATAACTTTATAACCAGGAATAACATGATTTTATTACATCTTTACATAGCTCATTTGGCTATTACATTACATTGCAGCGGAATAACTATAAGCATGGGGTCCTTCGTCTTCAAAGTGCCGAAGGCAGACATGTTGGTTGTAGACTTTGTAATCCTAATCAATCAATCTTCACTAAAATCAATCAAACCTGCAACATTACAAGTTACAGCCACAAGGGTCAATACATTTGAATTGTATTGGCAAGTTTCACTACTAAGTAGAACATAAGTGGATCATATCATTACATGCACATTTGGCTAAGTAGGGTTTAAGGCTCATTTGCAGAAGCAAAATTTATCCTATCTTTTCAAAATGGTTTTGGTCCTTTGTCAAATCTCTTTTTTCAAAATCCCTTGAACTCCTTGGTAAATTCCCAAGTGTTCAAGTCCTTGCCAAAAATCCCTTGAGCTCCTTGGTAACCCCAAGTGCATCAAGTTTTATCAAAATCTCTTGAGCTCCTTGGTACCCCCAAGTGCATCAAGTTTTATCAAAATCCCTTGAGCTCCTTGGTACCCCCAGGTGCATCAAGTTTTATCAAAATCTCTTGAGCTCCTTGGTACCCCCAAGTGCATCAAGTTTTAAAAGTTTTCTTTTAGAAATTAGAATGTCGAGATTTCCCATAGCTTCAAACTTTAGTTGCTCAGTATTGTCCATAACCGGGGACACGTCTAAGTACTTAGATTTTATTATCTTCTGCAGAAGTTGCACACTTTACCCACATGTCACAATCCCATCTTGTTGCCACCAGTGGCCACTGGATTAGTGCTCACCAAGATGGAGTACCGGCAGATTGAGAATGTGACGAAGTCTTTCCAGAGGGTCCTCCCATACACCATTGCTAGCTTGTCTTCAGTACCCATGTAGGATTCCAGGTCCTCATGTCCAGTAAACTGAAGACAATGCATGGGTCTTCCCAATGTAGTTGACTAAGCCAGAGCCATAAATAGCATGTGGTTGCACACGAAAGCCACAATTGGAGAAACATGTTCCATCTCTAAGTTTCCTGGGTGGTTTTTCCTTTGGAGCACAACACAAAGAGATTGCCATAGACATGGTTCCTTTTGTTGCCACCTTCTCCAAAACTCAAAGTATCCTTGTCCACCCAGGTGGTTCATTGAGTCCTTGTTTTATTATATAAAAACACAAGTCCTTTTCTCAACTTCATAAATCTCAACATGTATCTCTTTTCAAAATATAGCATGGCTAAGAATGTAACAACTACATTGTTTTCACTAAGGAATGTATAGGGAATCCTATTAGGATTTAGCATAGCATAAGTATAGTAATTCTTTTCATGCATGTTTTCAAAATCCACTAAGTATAATGAAAATAGTAGGTCTTTAGATGACAGTGTCACTTGACTTTCTTTTGGTAGGGAATGTTGGTTCACTCCTTGATCTTGCTAGTCTCACACTTTTCTAACTTCACTACAAATCCATCAAGCAAACACAATATCAACTAACATTCCAAACCAATAATCAATCAAACAATTCACACACATAAAACAATGGGATCTAAGTTATGCATGTAAGCATGCAAGAGATAGGTTTATTTGCAAAGATGGTTCCCACTAGGCTTCTAAACTTTGTAAGGTTCAAGGTGGTTATTTTCCAAAGTGGCAAAGTCATTTGCAATAAGGTTTTGTCCTTAAACCATTTTTAAATCCAATCATCATTTTATGTGGTGGAATATATTTTTATCAAAGCAACAACTCTAGGTTGTTCACCAAATAAGTTGTTGTTTCTCAAAACTTGGTGTTTAGGGTCAGTAGGTTTGCTTCCAATCATTTTCCCAAAGTTTTTACTCCAAAACCATTTTCATAACAAAACCATTATTTTTATTTGGCTAAAAAAAATGGGCTAAACCAATTAATCCATCCTAAACTTTACCAAATCCATTTTCAAATCTATGGGTTGGTTCCTAGGGTCAGTAAGTTCACCACAAACTAATTTGCAAAGGTTTTAACCCTAAAAACATTTTTGAACAATTTTTCTAATCTAAACAAGCATACAAATGTATTTGCAAAAACAGACAATCTAACTGATACTATTTACTAAACAAATTGCAGGGTTGGCTAGGGCTTTTTCCACTGATTCCAATGATATAAAGTTTGCAATTTTTGGACGTGTGGATCAAAAGTTACAAGGGTTTCAAAATGGCATCTAAATCTGATTCAAATTCTATTTTCTAAACGTCTGGTGACACGCGGCGCAACGCTATTTGCTGGTACCGGTTCGGGTGGATCACGTGCTGTAGGCCGTTGGATCAAGTTGCATCGCACGGCACTGGCTGCGTACCCTTTCGCTGTTAAGTGGATCTATCGTGTCTCTTCGATCTAAATCGAACGGCTCTTATCTATCTTGCCAAGAACTGGCGGCGCTCGACGGTGGCTGGCGGCGGCGAGGTCAGATGGTGGCGGCGCTTGTGAAACAGGAAGCGAGAGAAGAGGAGGAGAGGCTCACCATGATCGCAAGGACGTGGGGAAGCTCGACGTGCTGTTTGCAGACGGAGGGGCGCACTGGAACAACAGCGATTGCTCGCCGGAGTGGAGAACGGCGTCAGGCGGTCCTCGTGCTCGTCGAGGATGGTGCTGTGGTTCGCCCCGAGGAAAAAGGAAGACGCAGTTAGATGCGCTAGATCAAGGCGAACTTGCGTGCGTGAATGAGAGGAAGAGGGGCGGTCAGGTGATTACCAGAAGGGTTGCCGGAGTTGCTTGCAGACACGGCGGCGTTCAGAGATCGTCGAAGTCGACGCTCAGGGTGCCCGCGGTTGAATGGAAGGTATTGGCAGGAGCGCCTGGGAGTGGGGAGTAAGTTTGTGTGCTCGGGGAGGCACGGGGTGGAGAGGCTCGGCCGGAATTTGTGTTGCAGCTCGTCGGAGCAGAGTGGGTTTACGCGTGAAATCATGGCAGCCTTGTGGCTGGGAGAGAGGAGTGAGCGAGGGGAAATGGAGAGGGAAGAGAGACGCTTAAGTGCACGCAGTCACGGGCTGAATCAATGCGTGGTTAAGGAGGAATCAAGCGCGCATTCAAACAGCAGAAACGGCGACGAGGTTTGGGGAGAAGAAGTCGCGCGGGTGAGGAAGAAGGCTCGGGTGTGGGGTCGTTTCGTCAGTGGAGCGAGAGAGAGGGTTGGGGTCCACAAGTCAGTCACTCTGCGGGTCAGGGAGCGAGTGCGAAGCGTTTTTCTGCGGATGAGGGGAACTGGGCTGGTTGTTTGGGCTTCCTGGGCTTGGTCAGTTGGGCTGAGTCCAAAACCATTTTTTTCTTCCTAAAACCTTTTTCTTTTTCTATTTCTAATTTCTGTTTTGAAATTCAAACAACCAAACAATACTCAAATCAATTCAAACAATCACCATACTTTGTAACTTTGAATTTGGTTCTGTTCAGTAACATAAACCAAAATTCCAAAACCAAAATAATAATTTTATTTTAGGGTCCATTTTTAATTAAATAAATAGACCATTGTTATTAAATCAAATAGGATTTGTTTTATTCAAATACTCCTTTTGAAATCTAATTATTTCCGAAACCAAATCAGTAGGTTTTATTTGAAAATACAAAATACTTGGAAAACTTATTTGAATTAAATAAATAAGTTTTAGTGTTTATTAAAATGGGAAAAGCCTTTACTTAAATAAAATTTGGATATTAAATCCCTTTATTTTATTTTAAATGAACTTTTACTATTTTTATCAAATAGAAATATTTTATTTCAAAGGCTTGGCCAAGTTTTAATTTTGCTTATAAAATAATCCTTATTTATAAATCTACCTTTTCTTTTGGAAACCAAATCTTTTATTTAAAGATCCAAAAATAGTAATTTTAGATATTTTTATTTTCCTTTGTTAAATGTTTATCTTTTTAAATCTCTTTAGGATTTTATTTGATCCAAATTGGTTTGAAGGTTTCCAATTGGATTCAAAAAGTTTCTTCTCACCCTGAAAATCAACAAAGTTTTATTTTATTCATTTATTTTTCACATTACAAGATTTGGAAAATCTTGGGATGTGACAATAGAGTATCCTATCTATTGCATTACTCCCTTTGATCTTATATTACCTTATCCACTGCTCCTAGCATAACTAGGTTTTTCTTGTGTGCACTGCCAGAGCTTATATCTGTGTTTGCTTAGCCATGCATAGCTGTCAGTTCTGGTCCATCCAGATGATGTATCAGATGCAGGGAATCTAGTATGACAGGAGAACGTGATGATATGAGATCATTAATATGAGATTAAACTTGCTAGGGCTTGTATGGGAGGCCATGGTGGGATGTGGTTTTTCTAGTCCCATGCTCGCCACCATTCGGACCTGAGTTCTTGCCTTTGGAACCAAGACGAGCGTGCAACCACACGGGGCCTGGACAACCTCATGACTGACTAACTTGCCTAGTAGATTCCATGAGTCACATAGTTCGGGGGTTCAATTCGACATATGCATAGAAAACCGTTTGAAAGATTTGCTGGGTGAAAATGGTGCATTCATAACAGGTAGGTAAGCGTGTACCGGGATGCTTGGGGTAGATGGCGCCCTGTTAACCAACCTCGCCTCACATATTTAAGTACCGGCTTCCGGATTTGACCCGTTACGGCGGAACCATACTTATTGCGTGACTCATGGTCTCGGCGATAGCAAGGTAAAGGTCGTGTCTAACCACCCTCTGCCGGCCTTCCAAGGAAGAGTGCTATTACTAGTGGCATTAAGAGAAGGTTAGTACGTGTGGGTAAAGTTGTACACCCCTGTAGGGTAATAATCTTTTTGAAAAGCTGTGTTCACGGTTATGAACGACTTGGCGACCGGACTCAAGATCATAGATAACTTGAACCTAATCTTAAAACTTGGTAGATCAACGTGTGCTTAAGGATGCTTCCTCATGGGTACGAGGGGGTGATCCTAGATGAGGCTTGATGATGATTTGGTGGATATCAAAGATGATGATCAATATTTCGGAGATGTCGTTCTCTTATCCCATTTTTAGAACACTCTGACTAGACGAGCTTCTTCTCCCTCTTGTTTCATAAACAAAAGATGGCTTTATGCAAAACAACTCCACCAACCATAAGTCTTGCGGAGTACACCCTGTACTCACCCTTGCTTTGTTGATACTTTTGGCAGAGTAAGTGTTCCCTGAAGATCAGTTCCGTACTACGTAAACATCGACGAGTAGCTTGGGGTTCCCGGCCTCTTAGGCCATTTGTTAAGTTTGCTACACTTAATAGCATAATTTGCCTTCCGTTGTTTGATGTTTGTGGTCAGTGACCTCTGCTGTAATAAATTTTGTGTCGTAGGGTCACTACTGTGTTATCGATTCATCACCGGATATTCTCGAGCTCAAGGTTAAGCTTATTTCAGACGGAGGTCTGGGATTTGGTTAGCCCTGATCCCGGGGGTGTCATAGTTCTTGGTATGAGAGCAGTACCGACCGTAGGAAAACCTTGCTATTGGTCGATGTTGAGTATAGTGCTTGAGAAAACTATTTTAAAGCTGAAAAGTATTTGCGAAAACTCTGGTATGCTTCTTTTACTCCTTATCCAGTTTCGCTCTAACTCTGGGTTATCTTATCTGGTGTTGATTTTGGAAAAGTTTTGATATCTCTTCTAATCTTTCAAAACTTAGGTGCCTTCTTGGCATGTCGTTTCTAAGCCAGTTGACTTAGTGTTGAACTCTTTAGAGTTGTGTGTGTTGTGAATTCCTTGTTCCCCTTTGCTCTTGTTCATCTCAGAGATTCCTTTCCATCATGATCTCTCTATCTTTTGGACCCACAATATTATATTGTTGGATCTGCATTGTTCTGTTCTAGGCTTTGAGGTTTCCTTTCGTCTCGTGCGCCTCCTTTTTACTTGTTCGGGTACCTCAGAAGTCTTATCTTCTTTTGGAAGCTACCTTGTGGTTACTACCTTGAAGTGTACACTACGTCGCTCAAGTAGTAGTTACTTCTTTCTTTGGGTTTTAACCCTTGGAGTTGAACCTAAGATCCCTGATTGTGCTAGATTCTGGTGTTGTGAATCTTGTACATGAAGCTGACCTTTAACCCAAGATCCATCCCTTTGACCCCTGTGGTGAATGTTCACACATTAACTCAGGATGGCTGGTATTACCATTCTAGCCTTCAAGCTTATGGTTATTGTCGCGATTAAATTGTGACAACTAAGGACTTCCCCTACCACATGCTATGGCAGATGTTCTTTAATGGAACCAAAAAGATCACGACAAGGGTACTCCTCGAGAGTCTCGCGTCTATACTCGTGACTCCGCCACACCTTACCCTTCTTATGCATTGGTTTTCGGAAGATTGTTGACTTATGCATCCATATCTATCCTAAACATGTTCCTTTTCCCTTGTTGTTTTCCGACCTTTGTCTACTAGTTGGTAGCCAAGTAGTAAATGTGCATCGGTGTCTTCCGATGTAAGATACTCTTGTGGTCCGTCATGACAAACCATTTTGGAATGTCCAGGAGAAAGAAACTCCAGTACCTCGTCATATCGAGGACCAGGTTAAAGTGTTGTAATCTACAGATCAAGAGTTATTGAGTGTCTTCCATCTGTTCTACCTTAAAGTATCACACTCTTTTATACTACGAGGTCGTGTCGAGTTTCCTGACCCCTTAATGAAGTGATGCTCTTACACATCTTTACCCACCCTTCCTCGAGCTTTCGCGCTCGTGAGTGATGCGTGAGCATAATAATGTGTCTATCTGAGGTTCTTAGCAATTATTATTGTTTTGAAATCTAAGGACATTTGTGTCATTCTTAGCGTGATCGGTTAACCCCGTCACTAAGCAAAGGATGATTGTGCTACCAAGTCTGACATTCTGGTGCACTCTCTTCGGTCAAAGAGTTAGGCTTGTGCCGAAGCTCTGAGACTATGTCTTCTGGCCTTAATAAGCAAGTCTTTTTTGGAACTAAGTAACATATCGGTGGTTCGTGATATTCTAGATGTCTACTAGAAGTATCGACTTGTTGCCACATGACCGTGTTGTCAAGTTCTCGAGCAAGCAAGATCTTTGAACTGATATTTTCTCCAAGGATCCGTATTGGATACCTCCAAACTAGTTGGTTGAGCTTAAACAACAACTTGGAGAGTTGTAAGACAAAAGTTTTATCCAACTTTGTTCCTTTTTAAAGGGTTGCCTAGTTTTGTTGTGTTGAAGAAAGATAGTGTATCCTTTAAGGATATGTTATTTTCCCCACCATTGATTCGATTTGGGTTATCGTTAAATCAAACTCAGTTCCAAGGACTATAATGATGGTGTTTCTATTTGTGATGTTTCACTTGAGTACATCTTCATGTTCTTTGGTCTGACCAATATTGTTGTCTCGTTCAAGCAACATATGAGTCCATCTTCTTCGAGTGTCTTGATAAGTTTGTTGTTGAGCTCATCAATGACATCCTTACCTTCTCCATGTTAGATTGAATATATATGGAACATTGGGCATTAATTTTGGAAACTTTCGAGAACCTTCTTTGAGTCATCTCGAAGTATGTGTTCTGGATGTTAGAAGTGACCTTCTCTGATTCATGTGCAAATGTTGAAAGATGTCGCCACGAATTCGAGTAGAGTTATCTCTGTTACCTAAGGACACATGTGTGGTTTATTGTTAGTATTTTATGTATGTGCAGTTGTCCTTCGACAAATTGCTAATGCATAGGTCTAGCAATCTAGCTCGTCTTTCGGAGCTTGACATTGTAGTTCCTGTCTTGAGAATCTAGTAACGTTACCTTTGCGGTAAATGTTGCAAACTTTCTATTCGTACATGCTGAGTCTGAAGTATCATTCCACCTAACCAAAGCTGAATCTCAAGCAGCAATGATGGTTGGTGCTCCTCAAGGTTTTGACATAGGTCTCTTTGTAAATCTGGCAAGATTGATGTAATGGTTGACACATTTAGTTGGAAAGACCTATTGTCATATTCTCTTAAATCAGCAGTAACAACCACTCTTCATGAGGCATCTTCTATGACTTACTATAGGAGTTGTGCTTATGGTTTCCTTTGTATCCGAAGTCCGACCTTTACTTGGTGTCTGATTTCTCGAACATCAAGGAGAACATTTAAAGTAGTGTTGCTAAATGTCTCTCGGTCAATCCTCTAGACCCTTTATGTTGGCAAGCGTCTTGTTATGCCAAGTAGTTGAAGTCTGAGAATGAAGTTTCTTTCTTCTCGTGTCATCAGGAATCTTCTTGCCTACTCATCTAGTGTTGCAAAGTGATATCATGATCTTGGCAAAGATTTCAATAAATCTAGATGAATAAAGAGTTTCCTTCATTCTCTCAACCATGTTTAAGAGTGACTATGATTTTGATAATCAGAAGTTTCTCTTGTTACATGCTCCTTGTGACTCTTATGAGTCCTCTCCACCAAAATACCTTTCTGTCTGGACCTTCTGTTGAATGAAAGAGTGAACCTTCTGTGTCAAAAGTAGTTCAACAGCTTGGTTTTGTTGATCCATATCTCTGCAACCTAAAATCTCTACTTAAGCTATTTAGTAGAGGTTCATTTCTTGAAGTCTGTGGTCATCTTCTCTCTGTTGGACCCTTCCTTTTCAGAAGCTTAAACTCTTCTGTAAGATCCATGGTCTCAATCTTTATGAAGACCAGCTATCCAACAACTTGAAACCATCTCCTCGTGTTTCCTCCGTTACCTTTAGAGTGTTTCATGTTTGTCATCTCAGAGTTGTTTCTAAACACCCCATCCATGAATTGACCATGAGATACTCCATATGTTGTTTAGAGTTTTTCCCTCTTACCTTTAGAGTGACCCTGTTTCTTTCTCTCTCCATCTCTTTTCCTACCTTTGGAATCTCGGGTCGAGATTCTCGTAAGGGGGATAGAGCTGTAACACCCCATTTTTTATTAATCAATATTAGGGTTAGTTTTTTGCATCATGAGCATCATAATTTAAATTGTGCATTAAATAAACTAAATCAAACCCTAAAAACCCTAATCTTTTCCCCCTCTTTGAAACATTCAAATGGTTTTGAAAATATTTGAAAGTACAAAAAATATGTAAAGGTCCCAACCTTTAATAAGGTAGAGATCCCTGTGTTTACAATGCTAGTCCCTAGATCAATAGCAACCATCCACAGTTAAGATGTAATATCAAGAAACAAAGGTCATAATACAACTTTGTAACCAGGAATAAAATAATTCATTACATATTACATAGCTCATTTGGCTATCTCATTACAATGCAGCAGAATTAACTATAGCATGGGGTCCTTCATCTTCAAAGTGCCACAGGCAATCATGTTAGCTGTAGACTTGTAATCCTAATTAACACACTTCACTAACATCAAACAAACCTGCAACATAATAAGTTACAGCCACAAGGGTCAATACATTTGAACTGTATTGGCAAGTGATACTATGGTAGTATAGTGGAGTATATCATCTATATGCAATTGGCTAAGTGGAGCTTAGGCTTGCTTTGCTCAAAATAGATTTTCCTTATCATTTGAAAACACTAAGTTTTTGTTTGTCAAAATCACCCAAGGAACCACCAATAGAAATTGGTGAACCTTAAACCCTTGTTCAACCACAAGTTTTTAACTTAGAAATTTGGATGAGGAGATTCTTGATAGCTTCCATGTCTTGATGCTCAAATTGTCCTTTGCCAGGGACATGGCTAAGTACTTAGATTTTACACTCTGCAGAGGTGGTGCACTTTCCCCACAAGACTTGGTTTCACCAAGACAAGATCTTTTAGAAACCTTCCCTTAGACCAGAATGGACGCGTTCCAACCTATCATCCCCTACCACCAACTGTCCATTTGGCTAAGTTATTGCAACCTATATGATCCAGGCAGAGCCCATAATGCCAAGTGGCTGCACTTGAAGCTTCTCAACATTTGACATCTCAAATCTCTTTGTTCCTGGGTGGCATTCCACAAGTGAGATACCAAGTTTTCCCCAGTATACTGGACTTGGTGATGCCAAAGTTTTCCCCAGTATACTGGACTTTCATAACCACTTAACACAAACCATTCTTTCCATTCTACCCAGGTGATTCATTCACTTAGTTGTTTTAATAAACAAAAACACAAGTCCTTGACTTAGAAATATTCCATAGCATGGATATAATCCACCCTTGTTTTCTACTAGCTAAGCTAAGCGTGATAATAGTAGGAATCTTAACTTAGGAAATTTCTACTAAGGTTTTCATCTACTAGGATTTCCCATGGCATAGTTCATACTTAGCAAAAATTCCATGCAAGTTCTACTTAGAAATATCACTAATGCATAGTGAAAATAATGGGACAAAAGTATGAAGCATCACTTGCCTTTTTGGTAGATAATATAAGTTCACTCCTTGATCTTGCAATAGTCACACCCTTCAAATTCCACTACAATTCAACCAAGCAAGCAAATATTCTATCTACCATTCAAGCAATCATCACATAGAATAACAAAACAAAGCAATGCATGCAAGCATGCCAAAGATTGTTTTATTTGGAAAAGTGGTTTCTATTAGGTTATAAACATTTTGAAACACTTACTTGTCATTTATAAAAGGGGCAAGGTCATTTATAAATGTGGTAAAACCATTTGATATCAAGTTAGTGAAAATGGCTATTTAAATCATTTTTGTTTTGCTAGAAATTATTTAAATCAAAGTAATATTTTCTAGTGTTTGCCAAATATAGTTTTAATACCAATGTTAGTGTTTTAAGGTCAAGTGCTTTAACATTGAAACCATTTGCAAAAGGTTTTACCTATAAACCATTTTTATACCAAATCAATATTTTATGTTGTTGAAAATGCCTTTAGCAAAGTAATAATTTTTATAGGGTTCAAAAAATATATTTTAAATCATAAAACTTTGTGCTTAGAGTCAGAGAGTTTAATCCAAATCATTTCCCAAAGATTTTCTCCAAAAAGTATTTTTAACATATAAACAACATTTTTATTTGACTAGAAATGTTCTAAACCAAAGATTTATTCTTTTGCCTCACAAAACTTGTTTTTGAATCCACAAGTTGGTTTCTATGGTTAGTAGGTTCAAAACAATCCATTTTCCAAATATTTTACTTTAAAAACATTCCTAGAATAAATTTTATATTCAAATTATGCCTACACAAGTTTCTGCAAAAATAACTAAGTTTCCAGAAGCAATTCACTAAACAAAGTGCATGGTTGGATAGTACTTCGTCTGCTGATTCCATTGATATAAAATTTGCAACATTTGGACGTGTGGATTGAAAGTTATGAATTTTGCAAGTTTGAATAACTAATAGAACATTTTCTGGTTTTTATAACAGCTCTAGGCCACGCGTCCTGTTCTGATTGGTTGAAAATGATTCGCACGGATCAAGCGATGTGGGCCGTAGGATCTAATGTGGATTGTGCGGTACATTGACAGCCATACCTCTTCAATAAGTGGATCTATCCTACTCGTTGGATTAGCATCTAACGGTTCCTAGCAACTAGCCAAAGTTGGGTTAATCAATATTAGGTTTAGTTTTACTTAATCAATATTAGGGTTAGTTTTGTGCATCATGAGAATCATAATTTAAACTGTGCATTAAAGAAACTAAATCAAACTCTAAAAACCCTAATCTTTCCCCCTCTTTGAAACATTCAAATGGTTTTGAAAATATTTGAAAGTGCAAAAAATAATTGGAGCCCAACTGGATTAGAAGGGCCCCATGCTATTTTATATATATTTACAAAGTTTCTGGTATTTTTGGAATATCCTAAAACAGATTTCAAATCAATTTGTAAAAGAAAGAAATAAGAAAGATAAATATAAAAGATTTCTGAGAAAAAAATAACCAGAATAGCACCCAGGCCGCGTAGCCCATGTCCTTCCTCTCCCCTGCAACCTTTGCTGCAGCCCACCTTGGCCCAAGCCAGCCCGTACCGCTTCGCCCCCTTTTCCTTTCTTCTTCCTCCCGCCGGCAAGCTCCTGCATGTCTGTGCGCCGGCCGTCGATCGTCCTCGCGCTGAGATGCCCGCCGCCGCCTGCTAAGCAGGGGATAAGAACGCCGACGCTCCCCTCTCTCTCCCCGTACACATCTCACTCCCTCTCGTGCTCCCTCGCGTTTTCCCCTCTTTGGCCTGAACCCTAGCCTCACGGTCGACGCATCGCCCCGTCGCTCCCGGCCTCGCCGAGCCCCGTTGAGCATCCTAGGAGATCCGCCTAGTCGCCCTCTTCTTCCTAGCTAAGGGAATCGACCCCGTATGCCAAGAATCGACGCCACGGTACTCGTCTTCCAGAGCGCCGGCCACCATCTCAGTCGACGATTCCGACGCCCTCCGACCTCGCCTGGCCTCCTCGAGCCTTCCTCTGCACTCTCGGTGAGCTCATGGTATGGAAGGATCTCTCCTCTGCCTCCCTTTCTCTCTGAATCGCCACCCCACCGTGCACTGCCGCTTGCCGCCGTCGGCCGTGTCATGGAAGTCGCTTCGGTGACCATATCATGGCGGCGGCGCCCCAGTTAGGCTCCCCATAGAGTGCTGCGTCGAACCCGCCCCTCCGCGCTAGCCCGCTCGCCTCCTAGCTCCACCAACCGCCGCCTTCTGCCGTGCACGCCGGCGAGCCTGCGTGGCACCTGCGTGGCATGTTGACCAGACCCAGGCCCCACCCGTTAGTGGCAGTGGCTAGCTACTACCTCAGTGAGAATAGCAAACCGCGCCCCCTGTCCCACTTTGCTTGCGTGGCTGCTGAGGTTGCTTAGGGCCCATCAGTTAGTCACTGTGGGTAAACTGTGACTGGGTGTAAAAAGTTTAATAAGCTTTTAATAATTGATTTAATAATTTCAGAAATTGTTTGAATATTGTAAATTCAATAACTTTGAATTTATAAGTAAAAAATATGTATAATATACCAAAATGTTCAGAAAAATGAAACCTAGTTATCTAAGATATAATCATGCATTGTTAAGCAACTTAAATGACAAGTTTAATTACAAGAACAAATGCACCCCTCTCATATGTTCTGGAGTTTCCCCGAGTTAGGGTTTGCACCCCTCGGAACCCCGATTAAGTTGTCGAGCATGCTTTAGGGTTTCAATTCAATACAATTTAACTTGTCATATCATCATCCTTGCTTGATCATTGCATCGATGCTATGTGTTGATTGTTTCCCTTTATTTCCGATGTTTGGTTCTTTCTAGTAGAATATGATATCGAGATCAAGATCGAAGATCGAGGACAACACCATCGAAGATCGAAGATCGACGAACAATACTTGACCAACTGTAACCAAGTCAAGTACAAGATTCCCGAAGATCTGCTTATCAGTTATCAACTGGCAAAGGCAAGCATAGCCCCACCATGATATAATCCTACGATTTCGAAAGCATTTCAATTCTGCCATGATGCATACGATTCTACTATGGTCTTTTATCGATAGATAGAGTATCCTATCTATTGCATTACTCGCTTTGAGGTTATATTACCTTATCCACTTCTCCTAGCATAACTAGGTTTGGCTTGTGTGCACTGCTAGAGCTTATATCTATGTTTGCTTAGCCATTCATAGCTGTCAGTTCTGGTCCATCCAGATGATGTATCTGATGCAGAGAATCTAGTATGACATGAGAACGTGATGATATGAGATTAGTAATATGAGATTAAACTTGCTAAGGCTTTTATGGGAGGCCACGGTGGGATGTGGTTTTTCTAGTCCCATGCTCGCCACCATTAGGACTTGAGTTCTTGCCTTTGGAACCAAGATGAGCGTGCAACCACACGGGGCGTGGACAACCTCATGACTGACTAACTTGCCTAGTAGATTCCATGAGTCATATAGTTCGGGCGTTCCATTCGACATATGCATAGAAAACCGTTTGAAAGATTTGCCGGGTGAAGATGGTCCATTCATAACAGGTAGGTAAGCGTGGACCGGGTTGCTTGGGGTATATGGCGCCCCAGTTAACCAACCTCACCTCACATGTTTAAGTACTGGATTCGGGATTTGACCCGTTACGGCGGAACGATACTTATTGCGTGACTCATGGTCTCGGCGACAGCAAGGTAAAGGTCGTGTCTAACCACCCTCTACCGGCCTTCCAAGGAAGAGAGCTATTGCTAGTGGCATTACGAGAAGGTTAGTATGTGTGGGTAAAGTTGTACACCCTTGCAGGGTAATAATATTTTTGAAAAGCCGTGTTCACGGTTATGAACGACTTGGCGACCGGACTCAAGATCATAGAGAACTTGAACCTAATCTTAAAACTTGGTAGATCAACGTGTGCTTAAGGATGCTTCCTCATGGGTATGAGGGGGTGATCCTAGGTGAGGCTTGATGATGATTTGGTGGATATAAAAGATGATGATCAATATTTCGGAGATGTCGCTCTCTTATCCCCTTTTTAAAACACTCTGACTAGACGAGCTTCTTCTCCCTCTTTTTTCATAAACAAAAGATGGCTTTATGCAAAACAACTCCACTAGCCATAATTCTTGCGGAGTACACCCTCTCCTCACCCTTGCTTTGTTGATACTTTTGGGAGAGTAAGTGTTCCCTGAAGATCAGTTCCATACTATGTCGACATCGACGAGTAGCTTGGGGTTCCCGGCCGGTAGCCTGGAATCTATGGGCTGGGACGTCATCGTTATGATTCAGGCCTCTTAGGCCATTTGTTAAGTTGCTATACTTAATAGCATAATTTGCCTTCCGTTGTTTGATGTTTGTGGTTAGTGATCTCTGTTTGTAATAATTTGGTTCTCTGCTCTGTTATGAGCTTGCTGTAATAAATTTTGTGTCGTAGGTTCACTACTGTGTTACCGATTCTTCACCGGATATTCTCGAGCTCAAGGTTAAGCTTATTTCAGATGGAGGTCTGGGATTTGTTTAGCCCTGATCCCGGTGGTGTCACAAAGACCGAGATCAAGACCATCGAAGATCGACGAACAATACTTGACCAACTGTAACTAAGTCAATTACAAGATTCCTGAAGCTCTGCTTATCGGTTATCAACTGACAAAGGCAAGCATAGCCCCACAATGATATAATCCTATAATTTCAAAAGCATTTTAATTCTTGCCATGTTGCATATGATTCTACTGTGGTCTTTTGTCGATAAATAGAGTATCCTAACTATTGAATACTCCCTTTCAGCTTATATTACTTGATCCACTATTCCTAGCATAACTGGTTTGGCTTGTGTGCAATGCTAGAGATTTTATCTGTGTCTTGCTTATCCATGCTTAGCTGTTGACTCTGGTTCATCCAGATATTGTATCAGATGCAGAGAATCTAGTATGACAGGAGAATGTGATAAGATGAGATCAGTGATATGAGATTAAACATGCTAAGGCTTGTATGGGAGGCCACGGTGGGATGTGGTTTTTCTAGTCCCATGCTCTCCACACTTAGGACCCTAGGTTCTTACCTCTTGAACCAAGACGAGCGTACAACCACACGGGGTAAATGGGGACCCCATGATTGACTAACTTGCCTAGTAGATTCCATGAGTCACGTTTTCGAAAGAAGGAGGTGCATTCATAACAGGTAGGGAAGCGTGGCCGCGGTTGCTTGAGGTTGATGGCGCCCCTGGTAAACCAACCTCGCCTCACATCTTTAAGTACCGGCTTCGGGATTTGACCCGTTACGGCGGAACCATACTTATTGCGTGACTCGTGGTCTCGGTGAAAGCAAGGTAAAGGTCGTGTCCAACCACACCCTCTGTCAACACACCAAGGAAGTGTGTCAAGTGGCATTAAGAGTCGGTTGGTGCGTGTGGGTAAAGTTGTACACCCCTGTAGGGTAATAATCTTTCGGAAAGCCGTGTCCACGGTTATGGACGACTTGGGAATGGATGGGAGATCATAGAGAACATGAACCTAATCGTAAAACATGGCAACTAATGTTTGTTAAGGATGCTCCTCATGGGTACGAGGGGGTGATCCTAGTTGGTAGATAATGATGACTTGGTGGATATCAAAAGATGATGATCAATACTTTGGAGATGTCGCTCTCTTATCCCCTTTTAAAATACTCAGAATAGACGAGCTTCTTCTCTCTCTCTCTCTCTCTTGTTTTATAAACAATGATGGCGTTATGCAAAACAACTCCACCAGCCATAAGTCTTCCGGAGTACACCCTGTACTCACCCTTGATTTGTTGATACTTTTGGCAGAGTAAGTGTTCACCTGAAGACGAGTTCCGTACTACAACGACATCGACAAATAGCTTGGGGTTCCCGGCCGGCAACCTGGAATCTATGGGCTGGGACGTCATCGTTATGCTTCAGGCCTCTTAGGCCATTTGTTAAGTTTGCTCTACTTAATAGCATAATTTGCCTTCCGTTGTTTTATGTTTGTGGTCAGTGACCTTTGGTTGTAATAATTTGGTTCTCTGCTCAGTTATGAGCTTACTGTAATAAATTTTGTGTCATAGGGTCACTGTTGTGTTATCGATTCTTCACTGGATATCCTCGAGCTCAAGGTTAAGCTTATGTCAGACGGAGGTCTGGGATTTGTTTAGCCCTGATCCCAGGGGTGTCACATTCCTGTTGTGAAGAAGACTGGTAAATTATTTGGCTTTTAGTGCCCTTTGTCTTTGTACAAGACCTAGTTTTCTGCTAATTTCTGGGGTATTGTTGTGCAGGTAACATTAATAATCTAAATACCCGGCTTACGAAGAAGGTTTCCACCCTTGAAGGTTAGTTGCCCCTCCATCCTTTATTTGTCTATTTTCGTTCCAATTAAATTTCGAGTGTCTTATGGTATCCCATCTTCGGCTTAGCCGAGTTACAAAGATTTGTAGTGTCGCGTCAAGAGTTCATACCCATGCCTGATATGATGCTTCATTTTTTAGAGCAAGAGGGTACTCACTCACCGCAACTTAAGGAAAAGGATGACGAGATAACCCGGCTCCGTGCTAAGGTTGAATCCCAGAAACTTTCTCAGAAATCCGAGCTAGAAAAAGTTGATCAAGAATTTTCCGAGGATAAGAACCGACTAAGCCTTCAGCTTCAGAAGGACAAGGAACTTCTTGATGATGCCGAGCTAAAAAATCAGGCGCTCACTGAGGAGATGACTCAACTTGAGAAGAAAAGGGTTGGCTGGTCCTTGGATCTCTAGAAGATGTTGCGATATATCCATCGTAAGCTCATTTGTCTGTGTTTTTTCCTCTTGGTTACTGGCCGAGTCATTCTTTGCTCATTATTTCTTATGACTCATTTGATGACTTGTCTTACAGATCATTTTCCAGAAGCCGAAGCTGTGAGCACTAAAGCTGTGATTGCTGCCCGTGGCCGCCAAGGTGTTCCCAATATCCCGGGTCAGGAATATTCTCTCGAATATTTCTTGATTACCGTGGTTGCTTCTATTGAGCTGATGAAAATCATGGGAAAAGATCTAGTGTAAGCGGCTATCCGGGCTTACCATGTACTCTGGCCAAATGAGCCAAAAATTACGAAAGTGGAAGTGCTCGTGGCGAAGCTGATGGAGTCTCAGACTCGACTGAATCTTTGGAGAGAATCTACCGGACGAGCCAGAGCTGATATGGCGCTTACTACTGTTTTGTCATTGTACGAGGATATCTCCCTCGATAACCTGATGAATTTGTGCACTGACTCTCCTTGGGTTGAAAATCCGGATTATGTTGCTCGCCGCCAAGCCCGTTCTTATCAGCTTATTGAATATGCTGACGTTCATCACTGGAACAAAGGGCCGAGTTTCCTCCCTGACGATGCCAAAGATAACTTTGAGGCTACGGATGATGATGAATCCGACGGAGATTCTGGTGATGAATGTGAATCAGATGAAAATTCCTGAAGTTCTCATGAGTCCAGTTGCAGTTCGGGAGGGAATGTCGAGGATCGATCCTCCTCCAAGGGGACTGAAGCCTCCGAAGCCCAAGGTGGAGTCTCACAGCGAACAGCCCCTAACCAAGATAACGTTGCTACCTCAGTCAATGCCGAAGTAACTTATGCGGAGGCTCAGGAAAACCTTACTTCTAAAGCCATTCCTTCTACCGAAGCCGAGGCATCCTCTGTCATAGCCGAGATACCAATGTCGTAAACTTCCGCTGCTGCTGTTGTTCCTACTGCGGATGATTCGGCAACTGCTAATGCCTGAGCTAAAAAACATTTATCTATTTAAGTCCCCGGTATGCCGGGTGTATGCTATCCTAAGACATTCTGCCTCTTTTGGTACCATGTGATCAGTATAAATTTGGAATCATATGCTATAGTAATCGTTATGTTATTATTGTTCTGGTTGAGTTTGTGTGATGCGTATCCTTGTTTAATTTTTTTTTGTTTTCATAAGTTGGAATCAAACTTCCATGTGTTTGATTTTCGGTCGGCTCTTACTTCGTCTGTCTTACTTCTTTCATCCATTCTTATTTGCAAGATTTTAGTCTCATAAGTTTGGATCAAGTACTATGACTCCTATGTCCAAATGTCGGTTGGAATTACAACCTTTATAAGTTATCAAATATTAAGATAAGGTAAATGGGGTATTTCCCGAGTGTCCGGTGTCCTGTTGCTCCGGCAGGAAGAAAACGGGCGGTGCCGGCAGAACGGAGGCGATGCGAGCTCGACAGTGGTGCAGGCGCGGGCGTGAGGCGATAGTAAGGCAGTAGAGAGGCGCGACGTCGACAGTGAGGAGAACGGGTCAAATGGCATGTGGGGTGCGACGTAGCGCCGGGGGTGCTACTTAAAGGGGCCGGGGAGGCAAACCGCCGGCTCTCCACGTGGTAGCGCCTCACAGGCCCAACCGCGGCGGGATCGTTTACGCCGGCGCGCGACACGCAGAAGATCCTGGGTGTGGGAGGTGAGGCACTGATAGAGGTTCCCGAGGCGGCGCATGACGCGACCCTTTGGCGCATGTCTCCACGGTCATCATTATGCCGTAGTTGACGTTAGTGATGGCACAGCCGAGCAGCCCAACCACACATTTCACCCAAGGGAGGAATCTATGTGCCCTCGGGGGCTAGTGTCGGGGGATCACCCCCAGGTAGGCTAACCAGACAAGATACAAGGGCAAGGAAACTGCTAGCCGGCTGGCCCAGCCAGACGTAAAAACCCAAAGATAGATCAGAAAGAAGGCCAAACGAAGAGCAAGACAGCAAACCAGTCAGCCGAATAGGAAGCATTCCCAACGGCACCTAGCCAGGTGGATCACGCCAGCCGGATAAGGCAAGACAAGTCAAGAATAAGCCAGCAAAACCACCACCCAGATAAAGCAGCAAAGGGCAGATACTAAGCCGGATGGGTCTAAACACCCGGTCAAGACAGAGTAGACGGCTAGGGAAACCTATCCGGACCTTCAAGGCAGACGGATGACGTAGGACACAGTATCCTGCAGCTCTGGTAGGAAGAAGGATGGACCCAGTGGCACCAACGCCGGAGGAGATGGCCCGTACCCGTGTCAGGCGGGGATAGGGGTTGCCGCCCGTGTCCGTCGGGGCGGCCTCCATTGTTTCCGTGCCGTCCGGGGGCGCGACACTATACCGCACGTCAGAGAGGCGGAGCACTGTGTCAGAAGAGTCGGCAGTGTCTTTGGCCATGCTGCCTCGGCCTATATAAGGGGCGCCCGGGGCGTCGTAGCAAGGTTTGGTCACTCCCTCTTCTATCTAGAGACATATACAACTTGAGGATAACTTGTAGCCCTTTGTGTGTTCATCTAGATAGTCGGATCGACAGGAGTAGGGGTGTTATCTCACCACGAGGGCCCCGAACCTGGGTACTTCTTGTGTCCCCGACGCATGCTTGTGCCCAATCCCGCTTGCGGACGCCGTCGCTCGCTTCCCTGCTCGCTCCTACACCACGAACTATCCTCCTTAGGCACTGCCATTTCCAAAATAACGACACTACCATACCTCCACTATTGGTCGCTCCACTTCGACGGATCCAATAACGCGGACGACGCAGTGGCAGGAATCATACTCACCTCGCCCAAGGGAGGCAAGCTCCGCTACATGCTGTACCTCGACTTCACCCCTGCACCAACAACATTGCCGAGTACGAGGCCCTCCTTCACGGCATGCGAGCGACCAAGGAGATGAACGTCAATCGCCTGGGGTGATACGGAGACTCCAACGTCGTGGCCGCGCAAGTCGCGGGTACTGGCGACACCGTCTCCCCACCATGGCGGCATACCTCCAAGCAGTGGACTAGCTGGGAGGCCACTTCGCTGGCTACTCCGTCGAGTGGATCGACAGGCACAAGAACGAGGAGGTCGACGTCCTCTCACGCATCGGGTCAGCTAGGCAAACCCCACCCGCGGGTGTCTTCCTCGCAACAATCCACAAGCCATATGTCTCTCCTCCAAAGGAGATCGACCTCGGGATCCCGCTGCAACCGGAGCACGCCCTGGTCGCCATGGTCGTAGAACTAAGCAACTGGACTGTGCCATACCTCACCTACCTCGAGAGCGGGATCCTGCCAGCGGACGATACGGAAGCCCGCATGATCATGCGCCGCTGCAAATCCTTCATCATCATCAACGGCGAGCTCCACAAGCACAACGTAACAGGCGTATTCCAACGCTGCGTGCAACCTGGGGAAGGACACAAGATCCTCCAAGACATCCACGCCGGCGACTATGGCCACCACGCTGGTGCCCGGTCTCTGGTCGCCAAGGCCATGCGACACGGCTTCTACTGGCTCACCATGCACGCCGACGCAGGTCGACATCGTCCAACGCTGCGTCGGATGTTAGAAATACACCAACCAGACGCACGTACCCAGCTCGGCGCTCAATACGATCCCCATTACCTGGCCATTCGCAGTCTGGGGAATGGACATGGTGGGCCCCTTCAAGAAGTCCCCCTCCGGCTACACCCACCTCCTAGTCTCAGTCGACAAATTCACCAAGTGGGTGGAGGCCAAGCCACTCTGGAAGTGTGACGGGAAGACCGCGACCAAATTCCTCCGCAAGCTCATCTACCGCTATGGATTCCCGTAGAGCATCATCACGGACAACGGCACCAACTTTGCCAAGGGTTCTATGGCCAAATTCTGTGAGGAGCACAACATACGTCTCGACCTCGCCTCAGTCGCCCACCCGAAGTCCAACGGCCACACGGAACGCGCCAGTCAGAGCATCCTCCATGGCCTCAAGCCGCGACTGCAAGTTCCCCTCGAGCGAACTCCGGGATGCTGGGTCAAAGAGCTACCTTCTGTCATATGGGGCATCCGCACCTCCATCAACCGGTCGATAGGGTTCACGCCCTTCTTCATGGTATATGGCGCAGAAGTCGTCATGCCGACCGACTTGGAGCACGACTCGCCATGGGTTGTCAACTACGTGGAGGCCGACAATGAGCTCACACGCCAAGACGGGGTCGACCAGCTCGACAAAGCATGCGACCTAGCTCGCTTCCACACCGCCATCTACCAGCAGGGACTCCACCGCTACCACAACCTTCGAGTCCAGACTCGCACCTTCCAGGAAGGCGACCTGGTCCTGCGACTGATCCAGAACAAGAAGGGCATGCACAAGCTCTCTCCCCCATGGGAGGGACCATTCGCCATAGGGCGAGCCCTCGGCAACGACGCCTACTACCTCATCGATGTTCGAGGCAACGAAAATCTCGACGTCAAGCGGCTGTGGAATGTAAATCTCCTAAGGAAGTTCTACATGTAGAACTCCGACCTGTACTCCCCCCGCCATGCAATAAAATACATTTGACTCGCACAAATTGTGCCTACTCTCCAAATCTTGTGCCAATCGCACTCGTAACTACAACATAATGCTACTCATGGAAGTAAACCCTTAGTTGCACTACTGGCACGGCTAAGTAGTGTGACGCAAGGGAACAAAAGGAATTCTGGCCTTGCATCATCCACAAAAACGCTAACCCAGAGCGCCCATCGAAGTCGCCCTGCTCGACCGGCCTGCCGGGCCAAGACGACCGGACACGCTTCATACAGTGACCGGTCCTCCACATCCTCGGAGCGACGACTCGAACGGTTAAGTACATGCTCGGGGACTCGCCCAAGTCCAACCCCGCATGGCTCAAGAAAACACCAAGTACGACAGTGCGCCCTGGACTCGCCACGCGACTGGCTCTCCGAGCCAGGTTGAGCGACGCGCCACAAACAACGCGCCCTGTCCTCACCTACCTTGGGCATGTGACTAGAATGGCTAAGTACCACGCTCGGTGACTCGCCCAACCGACCCCGTTCATTTCCGAGAAAACGGCTAAGTATAGAGCACCCCTTAGGGTCACCAACTGACTGGCTTTCCAAGCCACGGCGAGTCGACCACAACTAACTAACAATCTAAAAATGACCGAACATATAAAAACACGAGGTAAACCCTATTAAAGGGTGGACGCGCTCGGGGTCTCGCTCAACAAAAAAATCAAAGTAAAGTCACAACTGTCCCATCGCATTCTCATTTCCTTAGCAGCAAAATATATTGTTCGCATACAAGGATACACACAGATCTATTTATACTAATACAAAAGGCCAATTGGCAAATGTTTATTCCTCAGGCTACGAAGTCGACGCACCGCCCTTGCTGCGGCCCCGGATGAAGGTACCCATGGATTCGCTGGGTACGTCATCAGGCTCTTTGCCATTGCCGATCAGAATGGTTGCTCCGTCTTGAGATTGCGGTGCGTCAGCTCGTGGTCATTCGGCGCCACCACCGTCTCCTGGTACGGCAGTAGATCGCCCATCGCCAGCACCCGCTCGGAGTATGTGACCGCCCTCACAGTCAGCTTCAACACCTCAAAGATCTCCACCAAGTCGGTTGCAGATGGGTACCCGCTAGTGATGTCATCGAGGTCGAAGTCATCTGGGAAATGCGTGAGCCCGAGACTCAGTGCAGTCGTGGCTCCACGGCAAAACACCAACCACGATATGTACTCGACCACCGTCGGCGCCTTCTCAAGATAACGCCACACTTTTGTCAGCTCGCTGGGGATCTCCTCGGTGGGCGAGATCTCCTAGAGAACGGCGCGTATGAATGTCGCTGAGAGGGTGGCCGAGTCCACCAGCGCAGTCACACACTGCTTGGCGTCATACGACTGCACTTCAGGGTCTTCCGCACATATTCTCCTTGCAAACAACACCAAGTCAGAATCAAAAGGACACACAACTTTAGCCTCACCCGCTCGGGGACTCGCCGGCGTAGCGACTCGCCCGCTCGGGGACTCATTCCTATAGCGACCCGATCAAATGCTTACCAAGAAGCGGATGGCAGAGCCCCGCGGTGAAGTCCTGGAGACCCGTCAGTTCATCCTGCAACCCGGCAACAAGCGCATCGGAGACCTTCCGCTCATCCGCTACCGCAGCGATAGTGGCCTTGGCCCTCTCCTCCGACGAGCTCGCTTCCGCCTTTGCATCCTTCAACTCCTTCTCCAGCTCGGCAACCCGCCTCTCCGGGCGGTAAATGCAGATTTGGTAGTCTCCAACTCGACTGCTAGGACAAGACCCTCGCAGGCCTTGGCAACAGCGGCAGAGTGCTCCTCTACAAAGGAAATAAATAAAGACACCACGCAATGAAAAGCAAAGGAACTGCCTAAGTAATCGAAACACCTACATGCAGTCGCCTGAAGCTGTTGATTCATCTCCTGCACGGATTGGAGGTCGTGCTCCAAGCGCTCCTTGATGACTATTCGCTCCGCTGACTCATGCTAAAGGCCTTGCGAAAATAAAGCGCATGTAAGAGGATGCCAAAACATCCTAAGTGCCTACCGCTGAAATTCAGCGTCTAGCCACTCGGGGAATGGACATCAAAATTTCATAATTGCCTAGCCGCTGAAATTCATTGACTAGCCACTCGGGGACTGGAATGCAAAAGAAATCAGAATCTACCCACTGAAATTCAGCGAGCAGATCCTCAGGGACTAGACATACCTGGATGGCTGTGCCGAGCATGCTGTGCAGCTCGACAACGTCAACTAAAGGCAGCACAAAGGATGTTCGCCCGTGACGCTGCCCGATGTCCGTGTCTAAAACTTCGGGCACCTGAGGCGACTGTGTCGTAGCTCCTGTGGCGGAGGCCGTCGCCATGAAGCAGGGAAACATCGCTGTCACCCCTGAAGAGCTAGCCGCGGGCTCCGACGCCCCAACCAACGCGTTCGACTCACTCGGCTACGACCCGGCGACCACTTTGGCCTCCAAGGCCGTGTCGACTCCAGTCGGCGCCCCACCTGGTGCGTCGGCTGGCTCATCCATGTTTATGATGGAGTCATCGCCCTTCTTCTTCTTCGCGCCCTTAGCGGGCGCCTCGACTTCGTCGCCCTTCGTCTTCTTCTAGGGGTCAACTTCCCCTCCCATGGCGACCAGCGGCACTTTGTCCACCATCGGGTAACCAATCTTCTTCACACATGTCCTGCAAAAACACATGATCAGCGACTCAATCAGTGACTACAAACGTGACTTCGAGTCGACTCGGTGAAGAGTTTACCTAGCGACCAGAATGAAGCGCAGGCCGGTGAAGATGTGCGCCGGCTTCTCCAACTCTGGACCCAGCCTGTGAGTGATGCCTATTTCGAAAGCGGCCGCGACCTTCTTTGACGATGAGGCCGCGACCACCGGAAGCTCTGATCTAGTCAGCACTCGCACCTCTTTCGATGGAGAGGCCTCCACGGCCGGAGTAGCTCCTAGCCCTGACATCACCAAGAACGGTGGTGGGATCGATGCAAGAGGCACCTCGTTCTCCACCACGTCCCCGGCTCTCAAATCCATCACCTCCGGAGCTTTCATCGAAGCCTCGGCCTCTGAGGCATCGACTTCACTGTCCAACTCGGAGCTGGTAGGAGACCGGGGCGGAGACGCTACTTTTAGGAGCCTTCTTCTTCACGAGCGACTTTTTCTTCGATGGCGTGGCCATGTGTTGCGAACTGTGTTCTTGGACGTCGCCCTCGCCCCCATCGTGTCCGTCGAGGCTCCGGCTGGCCTCGAGTTTGCGTTATCATTGTCCGCGGGTCTTCCGAGCCGTGCCGCGCGGCGACTTCCACCGCTTCATCATCATTGTCAGAGGACTCGCTGGAATCCTCTTCGACCTCCTCGGAGCTATCCTCATCGTCGTGAGGGAGCCAATCCTCCAAAACTTGGAACAGCTGAAAAAGACAAGCACATGTCAGCAAACCGCGACTACATCTCTACGACTGCGAAGATAGAAAAGATAAAGGAACTCACCATTGGCGCCTGGCGCTTTGCGTTATACGAGGCAATCCCGGCCTTCGGATCAACGTACTCCGTGTCGGTGATCTTCCTCAGCGCGACAGCGTAATCGTCGGCCTTCCAGTCAGCAGTGCAGGTCTTGGTCCCATCGTCCCTGCCGGTGTACTCATACATCTAGTGGGAACGACTGGCCAGCGTCACCAATCACCGCCCGAGCCAACAATTATACGGATTGATGGTTTCGAGCCCATCCTTCTTGAGCTGACAGATTGTCATCAGCATTTCGTCCATAACCATCCTCTGGTCATGCGGGATTTTGGACACCTGCAGCCGGCAGGGCTCGCTTATCTCGGCGGTGAATGCTGGGAGCGGAACCTCGCCATCCGGGGTCAACTTGCTGACATAGAACCAGTATATTTTCCATTCGCTGACGGCCTTTTTCAGAAGCATGAGGTCAAGGAAGGGGGCCTTGTTCTTCGATTGAAAGGTGAGCCCACCCGCCGCTAGCATCGGGTCGCCTGCCCCTTCGCGACTGATGCACCCATGGAACAACTCCTGCCACAGAAGGAAGTATGGGCGGCATCCAAGGTAGCAGTCGCAGAATGCCACAAAAATGGCAAGCTGCTCGATGCTATGAGGCCTCAGATCTAAAGTCTTGATGGTGTAGTAGGCAAAGAACCTTCGGAAGAAATTGGATGTGGGAAATCCCAGCCCCCTCTCTAGGTGGCTAGTGAAGCAGATGAACTCACCGGTGCGAGGGTCCGCCTCCACCTCTCCGATGGGGGGGTTCGCCATTTCCCCTTGCAGAGGTTCCCCGCGTCTTGGAAAGACTTAAACGACGCCGTAGTGCACTTGGACTTGCCCCGCAGTTCCTTCCGGGCCGCCATTAGGACGGAGATCTAGATCCACTCGCTCTCTCTGGAAATTCTGGATCGGGTGGGAATGGAAATTGGAGGATTCGCGGGATCGAGGGAAATGTGAGGAAGACTCGCAACCCCCCGTCACTCTTCTTATATAGCGGTTGCTTCCCGACAGTTTTGGAGGAGCCGTTACTGCGCGATGATTACGCCAATATTACCGTTGGATTACCCAACGGCTAGTTTGACCAAAAATAATGGTCCAACTTCGTCTACTCGACTTGCCGACCCATTCGCCAAAGCTGTGACTTGATTGAAAAATTGGTGATTCGACTGGTCGCCGATATTACGACTGAAGATATACGCTGAGGATTCCTTCCTTCATTGAGGGAGTCCACCGCCGATTCGACTGGGCGTCCAAATTGGACCCGTATGCTCCGACTGCCAAAGAACACCTGCGACGAATTGATGGGCTCAGATCACTGAAGATCATCGTTGGGAAACCCCAAGAGGACGGTATGATGAGAACAGCAGCAAGTTTTCCCTCAGTTATGAAACCAAGGTTATCCAACCAGTAGGAGCAAGGCAATAACTCCAAGTTGTTGCTAACAACTTGGAATCCTGCACAAAACAAACTCAAGACTTCTCCCCAACTTACAGTGAGGTTGTCAATCTCACTGGTTTGCTGAAAACAAAGCATTAAACGTATAGTGTGGAAGATAGTAGTTTCTTGCAAAAAGTAAAAGGTAACAACAGATGATGTAACAATGGTAAAGATTGGACCGAGGGCCACAGTTCACTAGAGGCGTTCTCCTTAAGAATGATAACATGCTGGGTGAACAAATTACAGTGGGGCAATTGACATGACTGAGCAAGGCATAACAATACAAATACCAGACATCATGATTCCTATGAGATTTGATTGGGCTTTACAAGAATATACATAGACCGCCATCCAAATGCATCTATGACTAATAATCCACCTTCAGGTTATCATCCGAACCCCATCTATTATTAAGTTGCAAGCAATGGATAATTGCATTAAGCATTGTGTGTAAAGTAAACAATAAAATTGTTCCATGAAAAAAAGATTGTTGTTTTCTCCCTAGTAGCAATAGAACATCTAGAAACTTTGAGATTACTGTCACTTATCCAGATTACTAGAGGCATGAACCTACTATCGAGCATAAATAATCCCTCTTGGAGTCACTAGCATCTAATTGGCCAAGATAGCTACTAGCAACGGAGAGCATGCAAGATCACAAACAACACATACATGATAGAATCAATAATAGATAAGACATGATAGAATCAATAATCAATCTGACATAGTATCTCAATATCCATCGGATCCTCGCAAACACACCATGTATGATTACAGATAGATGATATTGATCATGAACGGAGCTCACAAGATCTAAACATGATAGCACAAAGGAGGATAAACAACCATCTAGCTACCGTATGGACCCAAAATCCAAGGGTGAACTAAACATGATAGCACAAAGGAGGAGAAACTGCCATCTAGCTACGGACTATTTCGTGTAGATCTAACCAGGTGCTTAGGGTTTCTGCATCGGGGGATTATATAGGCGAAGAGGCGAGGCAGGAGGGCGGCCAGGGGTGCAAACCATAGGGCGGCATGCCCTAGGGTGGGCCTTCATAGCCCTAGGGTGTGGCCACCCTGTGGCCCCCCTTCGGTTGCCCTTTGGACTCTGTGTTTGTTCCGATAAAATATTGACTTTGGCTTTTGTCCCGTCCAATTCTGAGAATATTTCCTTACTAGATTTTCTGAAATCAAAAACAGCAGAAAACAGGCAACTAGCACTACGGCATCTTGTTAACAGGTTAGTCCCAGAAAATGTATAAAAATACCTCAAAGTGTAGACAAAGCATAGCAAAGTTGATACTAAACAAGCATGGAACATCAAAAATTATAGATACGTTTACGACGTATCACAAATCAATGACGGCCTTGGGGACTACTGATGGGGATATGCCGACTGGGGTATACCCAGCAGGACGTTGCCTACTGGATCCAACTCCCAGCGAGTGGGCCTGCAGGAAGGCGAATAGATCGCGACCCAAGAAGGAGCCAGGCGACTGGAAGCTGAAGGCCCAAAAGCGTAGCTAGGCCCAGTCGGATTAGGTCAAAATCCTCCGAGTCCTTATCCAACTCGGTTGAAGATCTATAAACCCTAGTGAGGTACCCCTATATAAACCTCCCTAGGGTACGCATAGCACTCACGTTCCATCATACACCCCATCGACTCGCTGCCTAGACGCCGAGATCGCCACTATAATCTCTCGATAATACAATCTAGCAGGAGTAGGTCTTTACCCTCTGGGGCCGAACCTGGGTAAAACCTTGTGTCTCTGCCTTCATCTCGCACCACAGATAGATAGCCATCCTCTCCCCTCGTTCTACTTCTCGCTGCCAATCATAGCATCTGCGTGGCCATTCCCACGACAATCAGCCATGGTCGATCCAAGAATATCGTTGCGGAAGACGCGCCTTCGACGACGACCGTTGGGCTAAGTCATTGTGGAAGGAAACAATTCTTGTAGTGATAGTTATGCCAAAGTACATAGATGAAATATTGAATTGGTTCAATATGGATACAAAAAGAAAGTTTTCTTGGTGCATGGAAGAGGTTGAAGCAAGAATCAAGTGTCATGACACTTGATGAGTAAAACCGCATGAATGATTATATCAATCATGTATACTATGATATGTACATAACCAGATATTTCTTATGCTATAAAAGGTTATGAGCATATACCAGAGTGATACATATGATGATCACATGACAATATTAAGTATATTCTTTTGTACTTTAGAAGGAAAAATAATATGTATTGTATGCATAAGTGACAACCGGTTCATTCTAAGGTATTACATCGATACTCGGCCTGTTACATATACAAATAATTCTTATCTCAATTAGGCTATGTCAATTGAAAATTGTGAATTAGTGGGATGGAAGTAAGTTCCATGTTGGATTTGGATGAGTTCCAAAGTTAAATACTTTGACGGACACTACTACGAAAGGCTGAGTATATGTTGTCATGACA
Organism: Avena sativa; assembly: GCA_916181665.1. Lineage (NCBI taxonomy): Eukaryota > Viridiplantae > Streptophyta > Magnoliopsida > Poales > Poaceae > Avena > Avena sativa. The sequence continues at coordinate 265,900,348 of OV702294.1, read as the reverse complement.
ACAACAACAATGGGCTTTATGACTAAAAAGGTTCATTTTTTAACTTAGTGTAGTACAGAGCGTGCTAGTACTATGAATATCTATTGTTAGACAATAGAGGACACATAGTTCCGGCCGATGAACTAAGGTCCCACTAGTTGACCACACATATACAAAAGCCATCTCATTGAAAATTAGTTATGCATGAAGACGCAAAGATATACAAATACACATGGACCTGGACTTGTCCAAATAATAAATGTGTTATTATTCATATTTCTGTTTCATAATTAAGTTTATCATTATGTGCTATAATTGTATTTGTTCCAAATAATGTGTATTTGGAGGAAAGCCCTAATACATGTGTGGGATGATAAACACCATATAAAGATATCTCTGGTCATGCCTCTATGACTAGTATGTACGTCAATGATAGTTTTGGTTTCATAACTTTGGGCAAAGTGACAATGAGATTGTGGTGTTGCCGGTGACATATATGATCGGAATTGTTCGAGAACAACGACAATGGATAGACCCAAACATGAGATATTGTGAAACACATCGTCTATATAGTTATCGGTTTAATCTCATAAGACATTGTGTTGCCTTTACTAGAAATTGTTTGACTATGAGACAAATGTGAACTTGGGAACAATATGGATGTGGCAAGAGATTCTCCAAACGTTGCTCTTAATGGAGTAATATAAAGTTGATGTGTGCTCGTACCGGATGGTTTGCCGATCATTCACATGGTATGCTTGTGGGAATTGATACTCCTAATGATGGAGAGATACACTCTGGGCCCGCTAATGTACTATGATTTTCGTCGTCATCTAGCTGGACACGTGATCAAGTTGTTGAACACAGGAACATCGATAGTACGGGATGAGTAAAGAGTACATGCCAGGAAACGACAATAACCTAGGGTTTCATCTTGGGCAATATAAAGTATCAACGAATCAATACGATATGTATCAGACTCAATATTACAGTTCACACGATAAAGAACTTCATGTTATTTGTGTGGTTTGGTACTTGTATCAAGACACTGATGGTAATCATCGTCATCCGAATGTGTTCCGGACATGTCAAAATATATCCGAACCTACTAGGTCACACAGTTAAGACGTTTACAGAATTATAGAATGCGAATGCGAATGAGACAGTTGGATGTAGTAATTCCAAAAGGATGTTTCAGAGCGACTGATAATATTCCAGAGGAGTCCGAGATATCTTCGAGAGTGGATGCAATGGTTCCGGACATTAAAGAGGACGTTGGGAATATTTTAGGAAGGTTTCGAATTAGTTCGAAGGTGTCCGAAAGTTAATTTGGAAAGCTTTGGTATAATATTCATATTAATAATAAATAAGAAAATATTATTTATTAATATCCTAGCGGGTCCCATGGGCTGAAGGGCCGCTGTCGTGGTGGTGGCACGGCAGATGCCATGGGTAGGCTAAAGATGGGGCCAATGGACACTAGAGGTATCCGGGGAGGGATGGTCTGGTGAATCCTCACATGAAGAACACAAACTCTGAACGCTCGATGTACCCAGGTTCAAGTCTCTCCTATGGAGATAACACCTCTAATCCTGCTCTAGATCTTATATTATGATATGGTCTCATACAAGTTGCTCCTTGAGCTGTATTGAAGAGAGGAAGAGGATAAATTGCTTCTACTCTCTCCTCACTCTAGGGTTTCCCCTTGTACAAATGGACCGACCCCCTCCTTGGAGGCCTTGGCTCACAATATAAAGGGGTGGCCAGGATACAAGTAGGACTTACATGGCTTGGGTATTCCTTGGAGATGCTTTGTCGGGGGGATCACCCCCGAGTAGGCTAACCGGACAAGATATAAGGGCATTACAACTTCCAGCCGGCTAGGTCTAGCCGGATGTAAAAACTCAAAGACGCCAGAGATAAGACCGGATGCAACATAGAGAACTTGTGATTCTACTGTGGTCTTTTGTCGATAGATAGAGTATCCTAACTATTGAATACTCCCTTTCAGCTTATATTACTTGATCCACTATTCCTAGCATAACTGGTTTGGCTTGTGTGCAATGCTAGAGATTTTATCTGTGTCTTGCTTAGCCATGCTTAGCTATTGAGTCTGGTTCATCCAGATATTGTATCAGATGCAGAGAATCTAGTATGACAGGAGAATGTGATAAGATGAGATCAGTGATATGAGATTAAACATGCTAAGGCTTGTATGGGAGGCCACGGTGGGATGTGGTTTTTCTAGTCCCATGCTCTCCACACTTAGGACCCTAGGTTCTTACCTCTTGAACCAAGACAAGCGTACAACCACACGGGGTAAATGGGGACCCCATGATTAACTAACTTGCCTAGTAGATTCCATGAGTCACGTTTTAGAAAAAAGAAGGTGCATTCATAACAGGTAGGGAAGCGTGGCCGCGGTTGCTTGAGGTTGATGGCGCCCCTGGTAAACCAACCTCGCCTCACATCTTTAAGTACCGGCTTCGGGATTTGACCCGTTACGGCGGAACCATACTTATTGCGTGAGTCGTGGTCTCGGTGAAAGCAAGGTAAAGGTCGTGTCCAACCACACCCTTTGTCAACACACCAAGGAAGTGTGTCAAGTGGCATTAAGAGTCGGTTGGTGCGTGTGGGTAAAGTTGTACACCCCTGCAGGGTAATAATCTTTCGGAAAGCCGTGTCCACGATTATGGACGACTTGGGAATGGACGGGAGATCATAGAGAACATGAACCTAATCGTAAAACTTGGTAACTAATGTTTGTTAAGGATGCTCCTCATGGGTACGAGGGGGTGATCCTAGTTGGTAGATAATGATGACTTGGTGGATATCAAAAGATGATGATCAATACTTTGGAGATGTCGCTCTCTTATCCCCTTTTAAAATACTCTGAATAGACGAGCTTATTCTCTCTCTCTTGTTTTATAAACAATGATGGCGTTATGCAAAACAACTCCACCAGCCATAAGTCTTGCGGAGTACACCCTGTACTCACCCTTGCTTTGTTGATACTTTTGGCAGAGTAAGTGTTCACCTGAAGACGAGTTCCGTACTACATCGACATCGACAAATAGCTTGGGGTTCCCGGCCGGCAACCTGGAATCTATGGGCTGGGACGTCATCGTTATGCTTCGGGCCTCTTAGGCCATTTGTTAAGTTTGCTATACTTAATAGCATAATTTGCCTTCCGTTGTTTTATGTTTGTGGTAAGTGACCTTTGTTTGTAATAATTTGGTTCTCTGCTCAGTTATGAGCTTGCTGTAATAAATTTTGTGTTGTAGGGTCACTGTTGTGTTATCGATTCTTCACTGGATATCCTCGAGCTCAAGGTTAAGCTTATGTCAGACGGAGGTCTGGAATTTGTTTAGCCCTGATCCCAGGGGTGTCACATTCCTGTTGTGAAGAAGACTGGTATTATTTGGCTTTTAGTGCCCTTTGTCTTTGTACAAGACCTAGTTTTCTGCTAATTTCTGGTGTATTGTTGTGCAGGTAACATTAATAATCTAAATACCCGGCTTACGAAGAAGGTTTCCACCCTTGAAGGTTAGTTGCCCCTCCATCCTTTATTTGTCTATTTTCGTTCCAAGTAAATTTCGAGTGTCTTATGGTATCCCATCTTCGGCTTAGCCGAGTTAGAAATATTTGTAGTGTCGCGTCAAGAGTTCATACCCATGCCTGATATGATGCTTCATTTTTTAGAGCAAGCGGGTACCCACTCACCGCAACTTAAGGAAAAGGATGACGAGATAACCCGGCTCCATGCTAAGGTTGAATCCCTGAAACTTTCTCAGAAATCCGAGCTAGAAAAAGTTGATCAAGAATTTTCCGAGGATAAGAACCGACTAAGCCTTCAGCTTCAGATGGACAAGGAACTTCTTGATGATGCCGAGCTAAAAAATTAGGCGCTCACTGAGGAGATGACTCAACTTGAGAAGAAAAGGGTTGGCTGGTCCTTGGATCTCTAGAAGATGTTGCGATATATCCATCGTAAGATCATTTGTCTGTGTTTTTTCCTCTTGGTTACTGGCCGAGTCATTCTTTTCTCATTATTTCTTATGACTCATTTGATGACTTGTCTTACAGATCATTTTCCAAAAGCCGAAGCTGTGATCACTAAAGCTGTGATTGCTGCCCGTGGCCGCCAAGGTGTTCCCAATATCCCGGGTCAGGAATATTCTCTCGAATATTTCTTGATTACCGTGGCTGCTTCTATTGAGCCGATGAAAATCATGGGAAAAGATCTGGTGCAAGCGGCTATCCGGGCTTACCATGTACTATGGCCAAATGAGCCAAAAATTACGAAAGTGGAAGTGCTCGTGGCGAAGCTGATGGAGTCTCAGACTCGATTGAATCTTTGGAGAGAATCTACTGGACGAGCCAGAGCTGATATGGCGCTTACTACTGTTTTGTCATTGTACGAGGATATCTCCCTCGATAACCTGATGAATTTGTGCACTGGCTCTCCTTGGGTTGAAAATCCGGATTATGTTGCTCGCCGCCAAGCCCGTTCTTATTAGCTTATTGAATATGCTGACGTTCATCACTGGAACAAAGGGCCGAGTTTCCTCCCTGATGATGCCAAAGATAACTTTGAGGCTACGGATGATGATGACTCCGACGGAGATTCTGGTGATGAAGGTGAATCAGATGAAAATTCCGGAAGTTCTGATGAGTCCAGTTGCAGTTCGGGAGGGAATGTCGAGGATCGATCCTCCTCCAAGGGGACTGAAGCCTCCGAAGCCCAAGGTGGACTCTCGCAGCGAACAGCCCCTAACCAAGATAATGTTGCTACCTCAGTCAATGCCGAAGTAACTTATGCGGAGGCTCAGGAAAACCTTGCTTCTAAAGCCATTCCTTCTACCGAAGCCGAGGCATCCTCTGTCATAGCCGAGATACCAATGTCGTAAACTTCCGCTGCTGCTGTTGTTCCTACTGCGGATGATTCGGCAACTGCTAATGCCTGAGCTGAAAAAACATTTATATATTTGAGTCCCTGGTATGCCAGGTGTATGCTATCCTAAGACATTCTACCTCTTTTGGTACCATGTGATCAGTATAAATTTGGAATCATATGCTATAGTAATCGTTATGTTATTATTGTTCTGGTTGAGTTTGTGTGATGCGTATCCTTGTTTAATTTTTTTTTGTTTTCATAAGTTGGAATCAAACTTCCATGTGTTTGATTTTCGGTCGGCTCTTACTTCGTCTGTCTTACTTCTTTCATCCATTCTTATTTGCAAGATTTTAGTCTCATAAGTTTGGATCAAGTACTATGACTCCTATGTCCAAATGTCGGTTGGAATTACAACCTTTATAAGTTATCGAATATTAAGATAAGGTAAATGGGGTATTTCCCGAGTGTCCGGTGTCCTATTGCTCCGGCAGGAAGAAAACGGGCGGTGCCGGCGGAAGGGAGGCGATGCGAGCTCGACAGTGGTGCGGGCGCGGGCGTGAGGCGATAGTAAGGCAGCAGAGAGGCGCGACGTCGACAGTGAGGAGAATGGGTCAAATGGCATGTGGGGTGCGACGTAGCGCCGGGGGTGCTACTTAAAGGGGCCGGGGAGGCAAACCGCCGGCTCTCCACATGGTAGCGTCTCACAGGCCCAACCGCGGCGGGATCGTTTACGCCGGCGCGCGACGCGCAGAAGATCCTGGGTGTGGGAGGCGAGGCACTGATAGAGGTTCCCGAGGCGGCGCATGAAGCGACCCTTTGGCGCATGTCTCCACGGTCAACATTATGCCGTAGTTGACGTTAGTGATGGCACAGCCGAGCAGCCCAACCGCACATTTCACCCAAGGGACGAATCTATGTGCCCTCGGGGGCTAGTGTCGGGGGATCACCCCAGGTAGGCTAACCAGACAAGATACAAGGGCAAGGAAACTACTAGCCGGCTGGCCCAGCCGGATGTAAAAACCCAAAGATAGATCAGAAAGAAGGCCAAACGAAGAGCAAGACAGCAAACCAGTCAGCCGAATAGGAAGCATTCCCAACGACACCTAGCCAGGTGGATCACGCCAGCCGGATAAGGCAAGACAAGTCAAGAATAAGCCAGCAGAACCACCACCCAGATAAAGCAGCAAAGGGCAGACACTAAGCCAGATGGGTCCAAACACCCGGTCAAGACAGAGTAGACGGCTAGGGAAACCTATCCGGACCTTCAAGGCAGACGGATGACGTAGGACACAGTATCCTACAGCTCTGGTAGGAAGAAGGATGGACCCAGTGGCACCAACGCCGGAGGAGATGGCCCGTACCCGTGTCAGGCGGGGATAGGGGTTGCCGCCCGTGTCCGTCGGGGCGGCCTCCACTGTTTCCGTGCCGGCCGGGGGCGCGACACTATACCGCACGTTAGAGAGGCGGAGCACTGTGTCAGAAGAGTCGGCAGTGTCTTTTGCCATGCCGCCTCGGCCTATATAAGCGGCGCCAGGGGCGTCGTAGCAAGGGTTGGTCACTCCCTCTTCTATCTAGAGACATATACAACTTGAGGAGAACTTGTAGCCCTTTGTGTGTTCATCTAGATAGTCGGATCGACAGGAGTAGGGGTGTTATCTCATCACGAGGGCCCCGAACCTAGGTACTTCTTGTGTCCCCGACGCATGCTTGTGCCCAATCCCGCTTGCGGACGCCGTCGCTCGCTTCCCTGCTCGCTCCTACACCACGAACTATCCTCCTTAGGCACTGCCATTTCCAAAATAACGACACTACCATACCTCCACTATTGGTCGCTCCACTTCGATGGATCCAATAACGCGGACGACGCAGTGGCACGAATCATACTCACCTCGCCCAAGGGAGGTAAGCTCCGCTACATGCTGTATCTCGACTTCACCCCTGCACCAACAACATTGCCGAGTACGAGGCCCTCCTTCACGGCATGCAAGCGACCAAGGAGATGAACGCCAATCGCCTGGGGTGATACGGAGACTCCAACGTCGTGGCCGCGCAAGTCGCGGGTACTGGCGACACCGTCTCCCCACCATGGCGGCATACCGCCAAGCAGTGGACTAGCTGGGAGGCCACTTCGCTGGCTACTCCGTCGAGTGGATCGATAGGCACAAGAACGAGGAGGTCGACGCCCTCTCACGCATCGGGTCAGCTAGGCAAACCCCACCCGCGGGTGTCTTCCTCGCAACAATCCACAAGCCATATGTCTCTCCTCCAAAGGAGATCGACCTCGGGATCCCGCTGCAACCGGAGCACGCCCTGGTCGCCATGGTCGTAGAACCAAGCAACTGGACTGCGCCATACCTCACCTACCTCGAGAGCGGGACCCTGCCAGCGGACGAGACGGAATCCCGCATGATCGTGCGCCGCTGCAAATCCTTCATCATCATCAACGGCGAGCTCCACAAGCACAACGTAACAGGCATATTCCAACGCTGCGTGCAACCTGGGGAAGGACACAAGATCCTCCAAGACATCCACGCCGGCGACTACGGCCACCACGCTGGTGCCCGGTCTCTGGTCGCCAAGGCCATGCGACACGGCTTCTACTGGCTCACCATGCACGCTGACGCAGTCGACATCGTCCAACGCTGCGTCGGATGTTAGAAATACGCCAACCAGACACACGTACCCAGCTCGGCGCTCAATACGATCCCCATTACCTGGCCATTCGCCATCTGGGGAATGGACATGGTGGGCCCCTTCAAGAAGTCCCCCTCCGGCTACACCCACCTTGTAGTCTCAGTCGACAAATTCACCAAGTGGGTGGAGGCCAAGCCACTCTGGAAGTGCGACGGGAAGACCGCGACAAAATTCCTCCGCAAGCTCATCTACCGCTACGGATTCCCGTAGAGCATCATCACGGACAACGGCACCAACTTTGCCAAGGGTTCTATGGCCGAATTCTGTGAGGAGCACAACATACGCCTCGACCTCGCCTCAGTCGCCCACCCGAAGTCCAACGGCCAGGCGGAACGCGCCAATCAGAGCATCCTCCATGGCCTCAAGCTGCGACTGCAAGTTCCCCTCTAGCAAACTCCGGGATGCTGGGTCGAAGAGCTACCCTCTGTCATATGGGGCATCCGCACCTCCATCAACCGGTCGACAGGGTTCACGCCCTTCTTCATGGTATATGGCGCAGAAGTCGTCATGCCGACCGACTTGGAGCACGACTCGCCACGGGTTGTCAACTACGTGGAGGCCGACAATGAGCTCACACGCCAAGACGGGGTCGACCAGCTCGACAAAGCATGCGACCTAGCTCGCTTCCACACCGCCATCTACCAGCAGGGACTCTGCCGCTACCACAACCTTCGAGTCCAGACTCGCTGTAGGGTTCGCAGCATAGAAAACAAAAAATTTCCTACGATGTGAACTATGTACCAAGATCTATCTACTAGATACAAACAACGGGCGGATGTATATCCGTAGAGAACATACCCTTGAAGACCGACAAAGCTTAACGAGTTCAACTCGTGGTTGATGTAGACGTTCTCTTGCCGATCTCAAGATCGAGAGGAAGTACTAGCGCCGCAAATCAGCAGCGCATCCGTGCTCGCACACACATTCGAGGCACCGAGCAACCTCCGCCTCCTCACTCCAGCGATGCAGCGGAAGCACAACTCTTTCTTGCCGAATAGCCACCGGGAACATGTATCTCGCTAGTCCGAGACCATGGGGGATAAATTCTAGAGGGGGAGAGAGATCCTTCACGAGGAGGTGTGAGAGACAAGTGAGGAGGGGGGCTCCTTTTATAGGAGGAGGGGGGCACCCAAGGGGGTGGCCGCCGGCCATGGGGGCTGCCCCCTCCCCTCCTTCATTCATGTGGGTGGACACTCCACTCACAAAATGCCCTTTAAATTTCCTCCACTCAAAAGTCCACTCAAATTCCCATTAAATTTCCACCAAATTTAATGCAAACTCTCATTAAATAAAACTCTTTTATTTTATTCAGAATTTTGTCAATTACTTTAATGACAAACATTCACAAATAACCCCTTGCTAGAATTCCATTTCACATGCATAACCACTTTATGCAATTTCACCCGAAAACCTGTTTCGGTATCTAGTGAAATAAATTCCTACGCTTGTTCATTCTTTCGGCATGAAACATTTGCTCCAATTGGATGTCGGTGTCTCTTAAGTGTGTCACCCTATGGTTCGTGAATAATGCGGACATGATCGAGACCCCTCTCGGATCAATAATCAGAAGCGGGATCTGGAGACCCATACTGACTCCCACACATTCAACGATGACTTTCTTGTGATCGTCGGAACCTTTTACGCTAGTATCTTAATCCCTTTGTTTCACGATATATTACATGTCCGAGATTCGATCATCGGTATCTCCATACCTAGTTTGATCTCATTACCGACATGCACTCTTTTCTCGTTCCTGTGATATAACATTCTAGTGATCAAATCACTTGCTTGCAAGCTAATCAATGTGATATCACCGAGAGGGCCCAGAGTATATCTATCCATCATCGGGATGAACAAATTCCACTCTCGATCCATGAGCCTCAACATAACACTTTATTAGTTCTGAATCCATCTTTATAATCACCCTTTTACGGTGTGATGTTTGATGTTATCAAGAAACTCTTCCGGTGTTAGTGATTGACATGATCTCATGGTCTAAGGATTAGGATCACTTCGTAAGTTGTTATAGCAATATAAACTCAATGACTTTGATCGTAATGCTATACTTCGGATGAATGTTCATCACACCATTACACTAATGTTGTGATCCCGTTATTAACAACATCCAATGTCCATGATCAAGAAACCTTGATCATCTTGTTAATCAACGAGCTAGTTTATGAGAGAGGCATAACTAGGAACTTTCTGTTTGTTTATTAAACACACATGTATTAACGTTTCCGTATTAATACAATTATAGCATGCAAAATAAACATCTATCATATACTTGGAATACACATAATAAACACTTTATTATTGCCTCTCAGGGCATATTCCCTTCAGTCTCCCACTTGCACTAGAGACAATAATCTAGTTACATAGTGATAAATCTAACACCCATTGAGTTCTGGTGTTGATCATGTTTTGCTCTAGGGAGAGTTTTAGTCAACGGATCTGCTACATTGAGATCCGTATGTACTTTACAAATCTTTATATCTCCATCCTTGACATGCTCGTGGATGGAGTGAAACCGGCGCTTAATATGCTTGGAATGCTTGTGAGACCATGGCTCTTTGGCATTGGCAATGGCACCATTGTTATCACAATAGATCACCATTGGGTCCAACGCGTTTGCCACCACTCCTAGTTCGGATATGAACTCCTTCATCCAAACTGCTTCCTGAGCCGCTTCTGAAGCAGCAACATATTCGGCCTCCGTTGTTGATCCCGCTACCACAGGTTGTTTGGAGCTCCTCCAACTAACCGCTCCGCCATTCATGAGAAATACGTATCCGGATTGAGACTTAGAGTCATCCGGATCGGTGTCAAAGCTAGCGTCGACATAACACTTAGCGACGAGCTCTTCTTCACCTCCGTATACAAGAAACATATCCTTAGTTCTTCGTAAGTACTTAAGGATATTCTTGACCGCTATCCAGTGTTCTGAACCTGGATCCGATTGGTACCTACTAGTCAAACTAATAGCATGTTCCACATCCGGTCTTGTACATAGCATGGCGTACATTATAGAGCCTATGGATGAAGCATAGGGGACTTTGTCCATTATCTCTCTTTCTTCCGCCGAAGCCGGACTTTGAGTCTTACTCAATGTCTTGCCTTGCAACATAGGTAAGAACCCCTTCTTACTTCCATCCATTTTAAAGTTCTTTAAAATCTTATCAAGGTATGTACTTTGCGATAGCCCTATTAGGCGCCTAGATCTATCTCTATAGATCTTTATGCCTAATATGTATGACGCTTCACCTAGGTCCTTCATTGAAAATTTGCTGTTTAGATAACTTTTAACACTGTTTAAAAGATCTATATCATTTCCGATCAATAATATGTCATCCACATATAATATCAGAAATGCCACATTGCTCCCACTCACTTTCTTGTAAATACAAGCTTCTCCATAAGTTTGGACAAATCCAAACTCTTTGATCACCTCATCAAAGCGGAGATTCCAACTTCGTGATGCTTGCTTCAATCCATAGATGGATCGCTGAAGCTTGCACACCTTGTTAGCATCCTTAGGATCGACAAAACCCTTTGGTTGTATCATATACAACTCTTCTTCAATATTACCATTGAGAAACGCGGTTTTGACATCCATCTGCCATATCTCATAATCGAAATATGCAGCAATTGCTAACATAATCCTAACTGACTTTAGCATCGCTATGGGAGAGAAAGTCTCATCGTAGTCAACTCCTTGAATTTGTCGAAACCCCTTTGCGACAAGTCGAGCTTTATAGACGGTCACATTACCATCAGCATCAGTTTTCCTTTTGAAAATCCATTTGTTCTCCACGGCCTTTCGGTCGTGAGGTAATTCCACCAAGTTCCAAACTTGATTTTCATACATGGATTCCATCTCGGATTTCATGGCTTCTAACCATTTGTTGGAATCCGGGCTCATCATCGCTTCTTCATACGTCGCATGGTCATCATTTTCATCAACCATGAAATTCATGACAGGATTTCCGTACAGCTCGGGAGCTGCACGCGTCCTGTTTGACCTGCGAGGTTCGGTAGTACTCTCTTTCGGAGTTTCATGATCATTATCATTAGTTCCCTCTTCAACAGGTGGAGCCAACTCCGGAACAACTTCCAGCGCTGCGCTACTCGCCATACTTTGAAGAGAAGGTTCCACAACCTCTTCGAGTTCTACCTTCCGACTACTCACACCTTTCGCGAGAAACTCTTTCTCTAGAAAGGATCCATTCTTGGCAACAAAAACCTTGCCCTCGGATCTGTGATAGAAGGAATACCCAATAGTTTCTTTAGGGTATCCTATGAAGACGCATTTTTCCGCTTTGGGTTCGAGTTTATCCGGTTGAAGTTTCTTCACATAAACATCGCATCCCCAAACTTTAAGAAATGACAGCTTAGGTTTGTTTCCAAACCACAATTCATACGGTGTCTTTTCAACGGATTTAGATGGTGCCCGATTTAAAGTGAATGCAGCAGTTTCTAGTGCATAACCCCAAAATGACAATGGCAAGTCCGTCAGAGACATCATAGATCGAACCATATCTAATAAAGTACGATTACAACGTTCCGACACACCATTTCGCTGTGGTGTTCCGGCAGGTGTGAGTTGTGAAAAAATTCCACACACTTTCATGTGAGTGCTAAACTCGTAACTTAGATACTCACCTCCACGGTCGGACCGTAGAAATTTGATCTTTCTATTACGATGATTTTCCACTTCATTCTGAAATTCCTTGAACTTTTCAAAGGTTTCAGACTTGTGTTTCATCAAGTAGATATAACCGTATCTACTCAAATCATCTGTGAAAGTAACAAAATAATGATATCCACCTCGCGCCGACACACTCATTGGACCACATACATCAGAATGTATGATTTCCAATAAATCTGTCGCCTGTTCCATTGAACCGGAAAACGGCGTTCTAGTCATCTTGCCCATAAGGCATGGCTCACATGTATCAAATGATTCATAATCAAGTGATTCCAAAAGTCCATCTGAATGGAGCTTCTTCATGCGTTTAACGCTAATATGACCTAGACGGTAGTGCCACATATATGCGGATATATCATCATTAAGTTTAATCCTTTTAGCATCAACATTATGAATATGTGTAACATTATCATCGAGATCTAATAGAAATAAACCATTCATCATCGGTGCATGACCATAAAAGATTTCATTCATATAAATGGAACAACCATTGTTCTCGGATTTAAATGAATAACCACTTCGCATCAAACACGATCCAGATACAATGTTCATGCTCAGTGTAGGCACCAGATAACATTTATTCAAGTTTATAACTAATCCCGATGGCAAGTGGAGAGGCAGCGTTCCGACGGCGATCACATCAACGCTTGATCCATTGCCGACACGCATCTTGACCTCACCCCTTGCTAGCGGTCGCTTGTTCCGCAGCCCCTGATTCGAGTTACAAATATTAGCAACTGAACCGGTATCAAATACCCAGGTGCTACTGCGAGCACTAGTCAAGTATACATCAATAACATGTATATCATATATACCTTTGTTTGCCTTGCCGGCCTTCTTGTCTGCCAGATACTTGGGGCAGTTGCGCTTCCAGTGGCCAGTCCCCTTACAATAGTAGCACTCGGAATCAGACTTAGGTCCAACTCGGGGTTTCTTTTCAGGCGTGGCAACAGGCTTGCCGCCCTTACTTCCCTTCCGTTTTCCCTTCTTGTCTTTCTTGAAACCAGTGTTCCTATTGATCATCAACACTTGATGTTCCTTTTTGATCTCCACTTCTGCAGTTTTAAGCATTGACAGAAGCTCGAGGAGAAACTTCTTCATGCCTTGCATATTATAGTTCATCACGAAGCTCTTATAGCTAGGTGGCAGAGACTGCAGAACACGATGGATGCCTAAGTCAATGGGAATCGATATTCCCAAGGACACAAGCTTATCGGCGTAACCCGACATCTTGAGTACATGCTCACTAACGGAGTTGTGCTCTTCCATCATGCAGCTAAAGAACTTTTCTGAAGCGTTGTAGCTCTCTACAGCAGCATGTGTGTCGAAAATCATTTTCAACTCACCCATTGTATCAAATGCATTGCCGTTTTTGAAACGCTTTCGAAGTTCCGGCTCTAGCCCATACAATATGCCCCAATGAACTAAGTTGTGGTCCTCCTGACGAGTCTGATAGACATTCTTCTCCTCGTCAGGGGCATCATCAAAAGGTGGGGGGCCTAACGGCGCTTCTAGCACATATTGCTTTTGTGCAGCAGAGAGGAGAATCCTCAAATTCATGGCCCATTCAGTAAAGTTGCTACCGTTCGTTGCTAGTTTCTCTTTCTCCATGAACACATTGAAATTAAAAGCAGGTGGTGCCATCTACAACAGAATTTGTAAAGTTTAGACTAAGTGTATGATAGATTGAGTTCAACTAATCCATATTACGAATGAACTCCCACTCAAAAACGACATCCCTCGTGCCTTTTTGGTGATTACATGAACCAAATCCACTACACCAAGTCCGATCATCACGTGAGTCGGTATAGCTTCAAAGGCGAGCATCAAATGGGCATCATATCAACTATATGACTCATGCTTAACCTTTCGGTCCGTGTTCCGAGGCCATGTCTGTACATGCTAGGCTCGCCAAGTTAGAACCTTAGTATTCGCGTGTGTAACTGTTTTACACCCGAAATATGGTCGTGGATCCAAGAACACCCGATCATCACGCGATGTCTTGGAGCGACGAAAACATAATCGGTGCATACTAAAGGAAGAACACATTCTTATCTTGATATTTAAATGAGGGATCATCTTATTATGCTAACAAAGCGCTAAACAAGCAATATAAGATGCTATCAAACATCATATGTTTATTAGTGAAATGATATGGTTCCCGCAGATGATCTCTATCATGTGCATCGTGGTATGATCACTATCATACCTATATGTGTAAATCCAAGGTCTATGGATTTTACACGCTATGTGTGTTGTAAGAGTATCATCTCATAATTCTACTTACAACACTACCATATCATAACACTAGCCCAGCAACAATCTAAACTAGACGCCTCTAATTTATCCATTGCAAGTTTTACGTGGCTTAGGGCTTTCGAGATAGAACCGTTCTTACCTACGAACATGAACCACAACGAGGATAACCAAATTGTTGACAACTCGCTTGCAAAAGAGATATTGACTATAGTAGGAGAGACAGACACCCGCTAGCCACTTATGCAAACTAGTTGCATGTCAAGCGTGGAACAGGTCTCATGTGCGAGGACATGTAAAGTTTGTCCGGGCCGCTTCATCCCACTATGCCACCAATATCCAAAATTACAACAAAGGAGCAACAACATGATCATCATTGCCCACATACTCATATGTGTACTACCCGTGTAAAGTATCTACGCATAGATCCGGCTCTGATACCACTGTAGGGTTTGCAGCATAGAAAACAAAAAATTTCCTACGATATGAACTATGTACCAAGATCTATCTACTAGATACAAACAACGGACGGATGTATATCCGTAGTCCCCCTCCGGCTACACCCACCTCCTAGTCTCAGTCGACAAATTCACCAAGTGGGTGGAGGCCAAGCCACTCTGGAAGTGCGACGGGAAGACCGTGGCCAAATTCCTCCGCAAGCTCATCTACCGCTACGGATTCCCGTAGAGCATCATCACGGACAACGGCACCAACTTTGCCAAGGGTTCTATGGCCGAATTCTGTGAGGAGCACAACATACGTCTCGACCTCGCCTCAGTCGCCCACCCGAAGTCCAACGGCCAGGCGGAACGCGCCAATCAGAGCATCCTCCATGGCCTCAAGCCGCGACTGCAAGTTCCCCTCTAGCGAACTCCGGGATGCTGGGTCGAAGAGCTACCCTCTGTCATATGGGGCATCCGCACCTCCATCAACCGGTCGGCAGGGTTCACGCCCTTCTTCATGGTATATGGCGTAGAAGTCGTCATGCCGACCGACTTGGAGCACGACTCGCCACGGGTTGTCAACTACGTGGAGGCCGACAATGAGCTCACACGCCAAGACGGGGTCGACCAGCTCGACAAAGCATGCGACCTAGCTCGCTTCCACACCGCCATCTACCAGCAGGGACTCCGCCGCTACCACAACCTTCGAGTCCAGACTTGCTGTAGGGTTCACAGCATAGAAAACAAAAAATTTCCTACGATGTGAACTATGTACCAAGATCTATCTACTAGATACAAACAACGGGCGGATGTATATCCATAGAGAACATACCCTTGAAGACCGACAAAGCTTAACGAGTTACACTCGTGGTTGATGTAGACGTTCTCTTGCCGATCTCAAGATCGAGAGGAAGTCCTAGCGCCGCAAATCAGCAGCGCATCCGTGCTCGCACACACGTTCGAGGCACCGAGCAACCTCCGCCTCCTCGCTCCAGCGATGCAGCGGAAGCACAACTCTTTCTTGCCGAATAGCCACCGGGAACATGTATCTCGCTAGTCCGAGACCATGGGGGATAAATTCTAGAGGGGGAGAGAGATCCTTCACGAGGAGGTGTGAGAGACAAGTGAGGAGGGGGCTCCTTTTATAGGAGGAGGGGGGGCTCCTTTTATAGGAGGAGTGGGGGAACCCAAGGGGGTGGCCGCCGGCCATGGGGGCTGCCCCCTCCCCTCCTTCATTCATGTGGGTGGACACTCCACTCACAAAATGCCCTTTAAATTTCCTCCACTCAAAAGTCCACTCAAATTCCCATTAAATTTCCACCAAATTTAATGCAAACTCTCATTAAATAAAACTATTTTATTTTATTCAGAATTTTGTCAATTACTTTAATGACAAACATTCACAAATAACCCCTTGCTAGAATTCCATTTCACATGCATAACCACTTTCTGCAATTTCACCCGAAAACCTGTTTCGGTATCTAGTGAAATAAATTCCTGCGCTTGTTCATTCTTTCGGCATGAAACATTTGCTCCAATTGGATGTCGGTGTGTCTTAAGTGTGTCACCCTACGGTTCGTGAATAATGCGGACATGATCGAGACCCCTCTCGGATCAATAATCAGAAGCGGGATCTGGAGACCCATACTGACTCCCACACATTCAACGATGACTTTCTTGTGATCGTCGGAACCTTTTACGCTAGTATCTTAATCCCTTTGTTTCACGATATATTACATGTCCGAGATTCGATCATCGGTATCTCCATACCTAGTTTGATCTCGTTACCAACATGCACTCTTTTCTCGTTCCTGTGATATAACATTCTAGTGATCAAATCACTTGCTTGCAAGCTAATCAATGTGACATCACCGAGAGGGCCCAGAGTATATCTATTCGTCATCGGGATGAACAAATTCCACTCTCGATCCATGAGCCTCAACATAACACTTTATTAGTTCTGAATCCATCTTTATAATCACCCTGTTACGGTGTGACGTTTGATGTTATCAAGAAACTCTTCCGGTGTTAGTGATTGACATGATCTCATGGTCTAAGGATTAGGATGACTTCGTAAGTTGTTATAGCAATATAAACTCAATGACTTTTATCGTAATTCTATACTTCGGATGAATGTTCATCACACCATTACACTAATGTTGTGATCCCGTTATTAACAACATCCAATGTCCATGATCAGGAAACCTTGATCATCTTGTTAATCAACGAGCTAGTTTATGAGAGAGGCATAACTAGAAACTTTCTGTTTGTTTATTAAACACACATGTATTAACATTTCCGTATTAATACAATTATATCATGCAAAATAAACATCTATCATATACTTGGAATACACATAATAAACACTTTATTATTGCCTCTCAGGGCATATTCCCTTCACTCGCACCTTCCAGGAAGGCGACCTGGTCCTGCGACTAATCCAGAACAAGAAGGGCATGCACAAGCTCTCTCCCCCATGGGAGGGACCATTCGCCATAGGGCGAGCCCTCAGCAACGACGCCTACTACCTCATCGACGTTCGAGGCAATGAAAATCTCGACGTCAAGCGGTTGTGGAATGTAAATCTCCTAAGAAAGTTCTACATGTAGAACTCCGACCTGTACTCCCCCCGCCATGCAATAAAATACATTTGACTCGCACAAATTGTGCCTACTCTCCAAATCTTGTGCCAATCGCACTCGTAACTACAACATAATGCTACTCATGGAAGTAAACCCTTGGTTGCACTACTGGCACGGCTAAGTAGTGCGGAGCAAGGGAACGAAAGGAATTCTGGCCTTGCGTCATCCACAAAAACGCTAACCCAGAGCGCCCATCGAAGTCGCCCTGCTCGACTGGCCTGCCGGGCCAAGACGACCGGACACGCTTCATACAGTGACCGGTCCTCCACATCCTCGGAGTGACGACTCGAACGGTTAATTACATGCTCGGGGACTCGCCCAAGTCCAACCCCGCATGGCTCGGGAAAACACCAAGTACGACAGTGCGCCCTGGACTCGCCACGCGACTGGCTCTCCGAGCCAGGTTGAGCGACGCGCCACAAACAACGCGCCCTATCCTCACCTACCTTGGGCATGCGACTAGAATGGCTAAGTACCACGCTCGGCGACTCGCCCAACCGACCCCGTTCATTTCCGAGAAAACGGCTAAGTATAGAGCACCCCTTGGGGTCACCAACTGACTGGCTTTCCAAGCCACGGCGAGTCGACCACAACTAACTAACAATCTAAAAATGACCGAACATATAAAAACACCAGGTAAACCCTATTAAAGGGTGGACGCGCTCGGGGACTCGCTCAACAAAAAAATCAAAGTAAAGTCACAACTGTCCCATCGCATTCTCATTTCCTTAGCAGCAAAATATATTGTTCGCATACAAGGATACACAGAGATCTATTTATACTAATACAAAAGGCTAATTGGCAAATGTTTATTCCTCAGGCTACGAAGTCGATGCACCGCCCTTGCCGCGGCCCCGGATGAAGGTACCCATGGATTCGCTGGGTACGTCATCAGGCTCTTTGCCATTGCCGATCAGAATGGTTACTCCGTCTTGAGATTGCGGTGCGTCAGCTCGTGGTCATTCGGCGCCACCACCGTCTCCTGGTACGGCAGCAGATCGCCCATCGCCAGCACCCGCTCGGAGTACGTGACCGCCCTCACAGTCAGCTTCAACACCTCGAAGATCTCCACCAAGTCGGTTGCAGATGGGTACCCGCTAGTGATGTCGTCGAGGTCAAAGTCATCTGGGAAATGCGTGAGCCCAAGACTCAGTGCAGTCGTGGCTCCACGGCAAAACACCAACCACGATATGTACTTGACCACCGTCGGCGCCTTCTCAAGATAACGCCACACTTTTGTCAGCTCGCTGGGGATCTCCTCGGTGGGCGAGATCTCCTAGAGAACGGCGCGTATGAACGTCGCTGAGAGGGTGGCCGAGTCCACCAGCGCAGTCACACACTGCTTGGCGTCATACGACTACACTTCAGGGTCTTCCGCACATATTCTCCTTGCAAACAACACCAAGTCAGAATCAAAAGGACACACAACTTCAGCCTCACCCGCTCGGGGACTCGCCGGCGTAGCGACTCGCCCGCTCGGGGACTCATTCCTATAGCGACCCGATCAAATGCTTACCAAGAAGCGGATGGCAGAGCCCCGCGGTGAAGTCCTGGAGACCCGTCAGTTCATCCTGCAACCCGGCAACAAGCGCGTCGGAGACCTTCCGCTCATCCGCTACCGCAGCGATAGTGGCCTTGGCCCTCTCCTCCGACGAGCTCGCTTCCGCCTTTGCAGCCTTCAACTCCTTCTCCAGCTCGGCAACCCGCCTCTCCGAGCGGTAAATGCAGATTTGGTAGTCTCCAACTCAACTGCTAGGACAAGACCCTCGCAGGCCTTGGCAACAGCGGCAGAGTGCTCCTCTACAAAGGAAATAAAAATAAGACACCACGCAATGAAAAGCAAAGGAACTGCCTAAGTAATCGAAACACCTACATGCAGTCGCCTGAAGCTGTTGATTCATCTCCTGCACGGATCGGAGGTTGTGCTCCAAGCGCTCCTTGATGACTAGTCGCTCCGCCGACTCATGCTAAAGGCCTTGCGAAAAGAAAGCGCATGTAAGAGGATGCCAAAACATCCTAAGTGCCTACCGCTGAAATTCAGCGTCTAGCCACTCGTGGAATGGACATCAAAATTTCATAATTGCCTAGCCGCTGAAATTCATTGACTAGCCACTCGGGGACTGGAATGCAAAAGAAATCAGAATCTACCCACTGAAATTCAGCGAGCAGATCCTCAGGGACTAGACATACCTGGATGGCTGTGTCGAGCATGCTATATAGCTCGACAACGTCAACTAAAGGCAGCACAAAGGATGTTCGCCCGTGACGCTGCCCGATGTCCATGTCTAAAACTTCGGGCACCTGAGGCGACTGTGTCGTAGCTCCTGTGGCGGAGGCCGTCGCCATGAAGCAGGGAAACATCGCTGTCACCCCTGAAGAGCTAGCCGCGGGCTCCGACGCCCCAACCAACGCGGTCGACTCACTCGGCTACGACCCGGCGACCACTTCGGTCTCCAAGGCCGTGTCGACTCCAGTCGGCGCCCCACCTGGTGCGTCGGCTGGCTCATCCATGTTTATGATGGATTCATCGCCCTTCTTCTTCTTCGCGCCCTTAGCGGGTGCCTCGGCTTCGTCGCCCTTCCTCTTCTTCTAGGGGTCAACTTCCCCTCCCATGGCGACCAGCGGCACTTTGTCCACCATCGGGTAACCAATCTTCTTCACACATGTCCTGCAAAAACACATGATCAGCGACTCAATCAGTGACTACAAACGTGACTTCGAGTCGACTCGGTGAAGAGTTTACCTAGCGACCAGAATGAAGCGCAGGCCGGTGCAGATGTGCGCCGGCTTCTCCAACTCTGGACCCAGCCTGTGAGTGATGCCTGTTTCGAACGCGGCCGCGACCTTCTTTGACGATGAGGCCGCGACCACCGGAAGCTCTGATCTAGTCAGCACTCGCACCTCTTTCGATGGAGAGGCCTCCACGGCCGGAGTAGCTCCTAGCCCTGACATCACCAAGAACGGTGGTGGGATCGATGCAAGAGGCACCTCGTTCTCCACCATGTCCCCGGCTCTCAAATCCATCACCTCCGGAGCTTTCATCGAAGCCTCGGCCTCTGAGGCATCGACTTCACTGTCCAACTCGGAGCTGGCAGGAGACCGGGGCGGAGATGCTACTTTTAGGAGCCTTCTTCTTCACGAGCGACTTTTTCTTTGATGGCGTGGCCATGTGTTGAAAACTGTGTTCTTGGACGTCGCCCTCGCCCCCATCGTGTCCGTCGAGGCTCCGGCTGGCCTCGAGTTTGCGTTATCATTGTCCACGGGTCTTCCGAGCCGTTTCGCGCGGCGACTTCCACCGCTTCGTCATCATTGTCAGAGGACTCGCTGGAATCCTCTTCGACCTCCTCGGAGCTATCCTCATCGTCGTGAGGGAGCCAATCCTCCAGAACTTGGAACAGCTGAAAAAGACAAGCACATGTCAGCAAACCGCGACTACATCTCTACGACTGCAAAGATAGAAAAGATAAAGGAACTCACCGTTGGCGCCTGGCGCTTTGCGTTATACGAGGCAATCCCGGCCTTCGGATCAACGTACTCCGCGTCGGTGATCTTCCTCAGCGTGACAGCGTAATCGTCGGCCTTCCAGTCAGCAGTGCAGGCCTTGGTCCCATCGTCCCTGCCGGTGTACTCATACATCTAGTGGGAACGACTGGCCAGCGTCACCAATCGCCGTCCGAGCCAACAATTATACAGATTGATGGTTTCGAGCCCATCCTTCTTGAGCTGACGGATTGTCATCAGCATTTCGTCCATAACCATCCTTTGGTCGTGCGGGATTTTGGACACCTGCAGCCGGCACGGCTCGCTTATCTCGGCGGTGAATGCTGGGAGCGGAACTTCGCCATCCGGGGTCGACTTGCTGACGTAGAACCAGTATATTTTCCATTCGCTGACGGCCTTCTTCAGAAGAATGAGGTCAAGGAAGGGGGCCTTGTTCTTCGATTGAAAGGTGAGGCCACCCGCCGCTAGCATCGGGTTGCCTGCCCCTTCGCGACTGATGCACCCGTGGAACAACTCCTGCCACAGAAAGAAGTATGGGCGGCATCCAAGGTAGCAGTCGCAGAATGCCACAAAAATGGCAAGCTGCTCGATGCTGTGAGGCCTCAGATCTAAAGTCTTGATGGCGTAGTAGGCAAAGAACCTTCGGAAGAAATTGGATGTGGGAAATCCCAGCCCCCTCTCTAGGTGGCTGGTGAACCAGATGAACTCACCGGTGCGAGGGTCCGCCTCCACCTCTCCGATGGGGGGGTTCGCCATTTCCCCTTGCAGAGGTTCCCCACGTCTTGGAAAGACTTCAACGACGCCGTAGTGCACTTGGACTTGCCCCGCAGTTCCTTCGGGGGCACCATTAGGACGGAGATCTAGATCCACTCGCTCTCTCTGGAAATTCTGGATCGGGTGGGAATGGAAATTGGAGGATTCGCGGGATCGAGGGAAATGAGAGGAAGACTCGCAACCCCCCGTCACTCTCCTTATATAGCGGTTGCTTCCCGACAGTTTTGGAGGAGCCGTTACCGTGCGATGATTACGCCAATATTACTGTTGGATTACCCAACGGCTAGTTTGACCAAAAATAATGGTCCAACTTCGTCTACTCGACTCGCCAACCCATTCGCCAAAGCTGTGACTTGATTGACAAATTGGTGATTCGACTGGTCGCCGATATTACGACTGAAGATATACGCTGAGGATTCCTTCCTTCATTGAGGGAGTCCACCGCCGATTCGACTGGGCGTCCAAATTGGACCCGTATGCTTCGACTGCCAAAGAACACCTGCGACGAATTGATGGGCTCAGATCACTGAAGATCGTCATTGGGAAACCCCAAGAGGACGGTATGATGAGAATAGCAGCAAGTTTTCTCTCAGTTATGAAACCAAGGTTATCCAACCAGTAGGAGCAAGGCAATAACTCCAAGTTGTTGCTAACAACTTGGAATCCTGCACAAAACAAACTCAAGACTTCTCCCCAACTTACAGTGAGGTTGTCAATCTCACTGGTTTGCTGAAAACAAAGCATTAAACGTATAGTGTGGAAGATAGTAGTTTCTTGCAAAAATTAAAAGGTAACAGCAGATGATGTAACAATGGTAAAGATTGGACCGGGGGCCACAGTTCACTAGAGGCGTTCTCCTTAAGAATGATAACATGCTGGGTGAACAAATTACAGTGGGGCAATTGACATGACTGAGCAAGGCATAACAATGCAAATACCAGACATCATGATTCCTATGAGATTTGATTGGGCTTTACAAGAATATACATAGACCGCCATCCAACTGCATCTATGACTAATAATCCACCTACAGGTTATCATCCGAACCCCATCTATTATTAAGTTGCAAGCAACTGATAATTGCATTAAGCAATGTGTGTAAAGTAAACAATACAATTGTTCCATGAAAAAAAGATTATTGTTTTCTCCCTAGTAGCAATAGAACATCTAGAAACTTTGAGATTACTGTCACTTATCCAGATTACTAGAGGCATGAACCTACTATCGAGCATAAATACTCCCTCTTGGAGTCACTAGCATCTAATTGGCCAAGATAGATACTAGAAACGGAGAGCATGCAAGATCACAAACAACACATACATGATAGAATCAATAATAGATAAAACATGATAGAATCAATAATCAATCTGACATAGTATCTCAATATCCATCGGATCCTCGCAAACACAACATGTATGATTACAAATAGATGATATTGATCATGAACGGAGCTCACAAGATCTAAACATGATAGCACAAAGGAGGAGAAACAACCATCTAGCTACTGTATGGACCCAAAATCCAAGGGTGAACTAAACATGATAGCACAAAGGAGGAGAAACTGCCATCTAGCTACGGACTGTTTCGTGTAGATCTAACCAGGTGCTTAGGGTTTCTGCATCGGGGGATTATATAGGCGAAGAGGCGAGGCAGGAGGGCGGCCAGGGGTGCAAACCATAGGGCGGCATGCCCTAGGGTGGGCCTTCATAGCCCTAGGGTGTGGCCACCCTGTGGCCCCCCTTCGGTTGCCCTTTGGACTCTGTGTTTGTTCCGATAAAATATTGACTTTGGCTTTTGTCCCGTCCAATTCTGAGAATATTTCCTTACTAGATTTTCTGAAATCAAAAACAGCAGAAAACAGGCAACTAGCACTACGGCATCTTGTTAACAGGTTAGTCCCAGAAAATGTATAAAAATACCTCAAAGTGTAGACAAAGCATAGCAAAGTTGATACTAAACAAGCATGGAACATCAAAAATTATAGATACGTTTACGACGTATCACAAATCAATGACGGCCTTGGAGACTACTGATGGGGATATGCCGACTGGGGTATACCCAGCAGGACGTTGCCTACTGGATCCAACTCCCAGCGAGTGGGCCTGCAGGAAGGCGAATAGATCGCGACCCAAGAAGGAGCCAGGCGACTGGAAGCTGAAGGCCCAAAAGCGTAGCTAGGCCCAGTCGGATTAGGTCAAAATCCTCCGAGTCCTTATCCAACTCGGTTGAAGATCTATAAACCCTAGTGAGGTACCCCTATATAAACCTCCCTAGGGTACGCATAGCACTCACGTTCCATCATACACCCCATCGACTCGCTGCCTAGCCGCCGAGATCGCCACTATAATCTCTCGATAATACAATCTAGCAGGAGTAGGTATTTACCCTCTGGGGCCGAACCTGGGTAAAACCTTGTGTCTCTGCCTTCATCTTGCACCACAGATAGATAGCCACCCTCTCCCCTCGTTCTACTTCTCGCTGCCAATCGTAGCATCTGCGTGGCCATTCCCACGACAATCAGCCACGATCGAGCCAAGAATATCGTTGCGGAAGACGCGCCTTCGACGACGACCGTTGGGCTAAGTCATTGTGGAAGGAAACAATTCTTGTAGTGATAGTTATGCCAAAGTACATAGATGAAATATTGAATTGGTTCAATATGGATACAAAAAGAAAGTTTTCTTGGTGCATGGAAGAGGTTGAAGCAAGAATCAAGTGTCATGACACTTGATGAATAAAACCGCATGAATGATTATATCAATCATGTATACTATGATATGTACATAACTAGATATTTCTTATGCTATAAAAGGTTATGAGCATATACCAGAGTGATACATATGATGATCACATGACAATATTAAGTATATTCTTTTGTACTTTAGAAGGAAAAATAATATGTATTGTATGCATAAGTGACAACCGGTTCATTCTAAGGTGTTACATCGATACTCGGCCTGTTACATATACAAATAATTCTTATCTCAATTAGGCTATGTGAATTGAAAAGGGTGAATTAGTGGGATGGAAGTAAGTTCCATGTTGGATTTGGATGAGTTCCAAAGTTAAATACTTTGAAGGACACTACTACGAAAGGCTGAGTATATGTTGTCATGACAACGGCAACAATGGGCTTTATGACTAAAAAGGTTCATTTTTTAACTTAGTGTAGTACAGAGCGTGCTAGTACTATGAATATCTATTGTTAGACAATAGAGGACACATAGTTCCGGCCGATGAACTAAGGTCCCACTAGTTGACCACACATATACAAAAGCCATCTCATTGAAAATTAGTTATGCATGAAGACGCAAAGATATGCAAATACACATGGACCTGAACTTGTCCAAATAATAAATGTGCTATTATTCATATTTCTGTTTCATAATTAAGTTTATCATTATGTGCTATAATTGTATTAGTTCCAAATAATGTGTATTTGGAGGAAAGCCCTAATACATGTGTGGGATGATAAACACCATATAAAGATATCTCTGGTCATGCCTCTATGACTAGTATGTACGTCAATGATAGTTTTGGTTTCGTAACTTTGGGCAAAGTGACAATGAGATTGTGGTGTTGCCGGTGACATATATGATCGGAATTGTTCGAGAACAACGACGATGGATAGACCAAAACATGAGATATTGTGAAACACATCGTCTATATAGTTATCGGTTTAATCTCATAAGACATTGTATTGCCTTTACTAGAAATTGTTTGACTATGAGACAAATGTGAACTTGGGAACAATATGGATGTGGCAAGAGATTCTCCAAACGTTGCTCTTAATGGAGTAATATAAAGTTGATGTGTGCTCGTACCGGATGGTTTTCTGATCATTCACATGGTATGCTTGTGGGAATTGATACTCCTAATGATGGAGAGATACACTCTGGGCCCGCTAATGTACTATGATTTTCGTCGTCGTCTAGCTGGACACGTGATCAAGTTGTTGAACACAGGAACATCGATAGTACGGGATGAGTAAAGAGTACATGCCAGGAAACGATAATAACCTAGGGTTTCATCTTGGGCAATATAAAGTATCAACGAATCAATACGATATGTATCAGACTCAATATTACGGTTCACACGATAAAGAACTTCATGTTATTTGTGTGGTTTGGTACTTGTATCAAGACACTGATGGTAATCATCGTCATCGGAATGTGTTCCGGACATGTCAAAATATATCCGAACCTACTAGGTCACACAGTTAAGACGTTTACGGAATTATAGAATGCGAGTGCGAATGAGACAATTGGATGTAGTAATTCCAAAAGGATGTTTCAGAGCGACTAATAATATTCCAGAGGAGTCCGAGATATCTTCGAGAGTGGACGCAATGGTTCCGGACATTAAAGAGGACGTTGGGAATATTTTAGGAAGGTTTTGAATTAGTTCGAAGGTGTCCGAAAGTTAATTTGGAAAGCTTCGATATAATATTCATATTAATAATAAATAAGAAAATATTATTTATTAATATCCCAGCGGGTCCCATGGGCCGAAGGGCCGCTGTCGTGGTGGTGGCACGGCAGATGCCATGGGTAGGCTAAAGATGGGGCCAATGGACACTAGAGGTATCCGGGGAGGGATGGTCTGGTGAATCCTCACATGAAGAACACAAACTCTAAACGCTCGATGTACCCAGGTTCAAGTCTCTCCTATGGAGATAACACCTCTAATCCTGCTCTAGATCTTATATTATGATATGGTCTCATACAAGTTGCTCCTTGAGCTGTATTGAAGAGAGGAAGAGGATGAATTGCTTCTACTCTCTCCTCACTTTAGGGTTTCCCCTTGTACAAATGGACCGACCCCCTCCTTGGAGGCCTTGGCTCACAATATAAAGGGGTGGCCAGGATACAAGTAGGACATACATGGCTTGGGTATTCCTTGGAGATTCTTTGTCGGGGGGATCACCCCCGAGTAGGCTAACCGGACAAGATATAAGGGCATTACAACTTCCAGCCGGCTAGGTCTAGCCGGATGTAAAAACTCAAAGACACCAGAGATAAGACCGGATGCAGCATAGGCAGGCAAAACAGATAGCCGGATGAAAAGCACCGCCAAGATGTATGGCCGGCCGGATCACCCCAGCCGGGTAAAGCTAGACGGGCCAGAGGGCCAGCCGGCTAGATAGCCCTAGACGGACGACCAAGCCAGAGGGAGTACGAGGTGATACATGACATAGTGCGCTGTATGACTAGGACGGCGGACAAGACATGGAGAAGACTAGGACACTCGACCCATACCGAAGACTTTCCCAATGATGGATGTAATAGTGTTCAGTAGGTGGTACTATGCACAACTGCTCACACAGCGACCACTATTGCTCACGTTGCACGGCATGGCTCTGGCTATGGGTACACGCTCGCCATGCCGGATACTGTAGGTGACTAGTGGGCTAGGGCCCGCCTATGGACCCGCCAGCTGGCCATGTCGCTGCCCATGCCGCCTCGGTCCTATATAAGGGGCGGCAGGGGAACCATGTCAAGGGAGGACATTCATTTTAGGTAGCACCACACAATACATCTCGAGGAGCCCTTGTAGTTCTTGTTCTTCTTGATAGTCAGATCGGCAGTAGTAGGGGCTTTACCTCACCGTGAGGGCCCGAACCTAGGTACTTCTTGTGTCCCCGATGCTTGCTTGTGCCCAATCCTGCCTGTGGACGCCGTCACTCGCCTCACTGCTCGCTACCACACCATTTCCTAGCCTTCTTAGGCACTGCCGTTTCCACACCGACGATAGTTGGCGACCACTGTGAGCCGGAAATGGCGGCGACCGGAGTCACGTTCCGCATGGGACCCCGCACTTCTTCCAGCAAGCGGGTGGCTTCCAGCCTCGTGGTCACCTTGGGGCAGTTTGATTTCATCATCGACAACACTTCATGCTTCGTCGGCTCTACCTTCCCGGCGGACGACATTGTCCTGTTATTCGGCGACCTACTTGTCTATGTCGCCACCGTTCCAGAGCGCTTCTCCTAGGAGATCATCTTTGTTGCCGAGCCACTTTCCTTAGACAGCAGTGCGCTCGTCGCGCCTCATGGTGTGGAGGTGTTGATGGCTGGGTCGAGCCACAATCGCCGACACGTCCACGAGCGCACCTCCGACGGAGCTGGAACATCCACCCCTCTGCCAGAGAAGGGCATGGTGGAGCAGACCTTTGAGGAACTCCTCGTCCCGGTTGATCCGAGCGACAATTCAACTCAGGTGGCTGCAAAGATCGAAGCGGCTAGGGAGCACCTTCTCCAGCAGGCCCAGCGACTGGCCTCGACCCAGTTCCAAATCGAGAGCACCATGCGCGAGTACCACCATGCACATGGCCTCACCCCGGTTAGCCTCGAGCCTAGCCGCCGGCTTGGGATCGTGCAGTGCTGCGGAGGAGAACTAGGGGACCGTTTCAAAAGAGATGGAAACCCAGACCCATTCTTCCCCCCGCCAGTGTACGACTCGGCAATCAAGAACTTGTGGGCAGCAAGAGCCGTAGCGAAAGAAATGCCTCACCTGGAGGGTGAGGAGAGAGCCCGGCAAGATCTGCGGGTCACGGACAAGCAAGCCGACATTGTCCAGATCGCACACAAGGCGTTTGCGGGTTCCTAAGGGAACCGATCGGCTGGAGGGAAAGGGCCATGGACTAGTCTGCATCGGGCTGCGCATCCGGAAAGGGCCATTTCCCAACAAATTCTACCTGCCACGAGACACCCCCAAGTACAACAGCTGTATGAAGTCGAAGGACGGGCTGACCGACTACGCCACGGAAGTCTAAATTGTCCATGGCAACAAGTGTGTGGCGGTATGCTATGTGCCTCTCATGTTGACCGGTTTAGCGAGAACCTAGCTCAACATCCTCGCGCCCAATAGCATTAACGCTTGGCCCGACTTTGAGAAGGTCTTCATATGGACCTTCAACGGCACCTAAAAGCGTCTGGGTCGACCTCGCTGATTTGTCTCTGTGCATCCAGGGAGACTGCGAGTCGGATCGCGAGTACCTCGCCCGTTGGACTGAGCTGCACAACTCCCACGAGGGAGTGGTGGAGAACCAAGAAATTGGTTTCTTCGTCGAAGGGTGTCGAGAGGGTGAAATGCTACATCATCGGATGCTTTGCGACGAGCCCAAGACCATGGAGGAGCTGATGACTGTCACCTACCAGTACGCCACCGCTATGCTGCCATGAAGAAACCCCTCCGGGTGAACGCGGAATGATGGCTGACCCTCATCGAGCCGGCTCGAGATAGGCAAGGCGGTCAGGGCAGGGACGCCGGCTCATCTAGACGGGCCAACAACAACAACCGGTACCAGGACAAGCGCCTGGCTAAGTAGCAAAGTCCTCGATATCACTAGAGGCAGGTCAACACGGTGCAAGGGACACCGACTTGAAACGACAAGAGGTAAAATAACCCCTTCACCTTCGAGCAGATGTTTGATGGGACATACAAGTACCACAGCGGCGCCTTCAAGTCGGCTACGCATACCACTCGGCAGTGCAGCTAGACCCGGTAAATCAAGGAGCAGGCTGGGTTTCCCCCTCTCCCCCCACCATCGTCTAGGGCAGCTGGGAACAACAACAACAACAACAACAACAACAACAACGGGGCCTACCCGCAGCAGCATGAGAACTACAACATCTTCGAGGCCGAGCTGACTGATACTCGCAGCCAGAAGCAGCACGCGGCAGAGGTGAATGTTGTCGTCTCTCCGGTCCCCTAGTACCCGATCTGGTCCGAGACTCCCATCACTTGGAACCGAGAAGACCAGCCGGAGATGCTCCCGCATCTCAGGGGCTACGCGATGGTGCTAGACCCTATGCTCATCTCCAAAGAGCACACATGCCACTTCTCGCGCATGCTGGTGGATGGTGGGATCAGCCTCAACCTGCTCTACTGTTCCTCCATGGATAAGCTGGGCATCCGGGAGCGCGATCTGTAGCCCTCGAGCACTGTGTTCCATGGCATTGCGCCTGGACCTTCCTGTGTCCTGTTGGGAAAAATCCGGATGGATATCATATTCGGTTTGGAAGAAAACTTCCGACGCGAGCCGATTTGGTTCGAGGTGGTGAATCTAGCCAACACCTACCATGCTCTTCTTGGGCGCCCCGCCCTCGCAAAGTTCATGGCGGTCCCCACTATGCATACCTCAAGATTAAGTTGCCGGGGCCGAACTGCGTGATCACCGTGTTCGGTTGCTATAGGCAGTCCCTGGCATGCGCAATGGAGGGCGCAAAGATAGTCAAGTCCCCACCGATAGCTGAGGAGAAGCGTGTGATCATGTACAACGTGTCTATGTTGTAGCAAGAGGTGCTGGCTAGAATGAAGCCAAGCAGAGACATGGCGTTCCAGCTGTCCAAGGCGACAAGGAAGAATCCCATGATGAGGAGGGAGTAGTTCTTCCTCGAGGCTAAGGGATCTACTGGTAGCTATGTGTTCATCTCTCTCTCTCTATGCATGGTCATATTGTGATCATGAGATTTGTAATCAAGTAGATCTACCTTGCTACTCAAGTGCTTTAATAGATCTCTGCTCTCCCCATGTGTGTTAAAGTGACAGCGTGCACGCGATGGTGGCACTTAGGTTTGAGTCTACATAAATACTCTTTGTGCTTTAATAGATCTATGCTTTTCCCCACGTGTGTGAAAGTGACAGCGTGCATACCATGTGTGGCACTTTGGCTAGATTGAATATTTCTTATGAGTTATATTTGCAGTTGGATGTCTCTATGAAATTGTGGTGTTTGTTGGAACCATCTAGCGCTCAAGGTGACAGTGTAGGTTATCTAGATTGGGGAAGGCGGACTTTGAGGAGTGTCGTTATAGCCCTAACGATGATTAGAGTGTCCAACCGGAGAGTAGTTAAGAGTAGTATTATGAAGAGAGGATATTTATATGAGAGAGTGTTCACTAGTGAAAGTATGATCCCTAGGCCTTGTTTCTAAACATTGAAACACCGTTTGCATCTAGATCTGTTGCATGTTTCCTTGCTTTGGTCTTTACCTCACCGTCAAGCTATTTTTTTGGCACCATTACCACTTGTATTTCACTTTGTCTTCACCGAACTAGTGCACCTATACACCTGACAAGTGTATTGGGGACACAAGAGACTTCTTGTATCTTGATTGCAGGATTGCTTGAGAGGGAATACCTTTGAAAACTTCCTCCCTGAGTTTGATAAACCTTGGGTAATCCACTTACGGGAAACTTCCTACCGATCTAAAATCCTCTACACTTGGAGGCCCAACAATTGTCAACGAGAATTGAAGTGCGTAGACATCAAGCTATTTTCTGGCGCCGTTGCCAGGGAGGTAAGGTAAAAGGTAATCACATCCTTCGATGTGAGTGCTTGAAGTTATTTCCTTTAGATTCTGCAATTGTGTCTTTTTGTTTCTTTTTTTCACTAGTTAGTCTTAATATAAAACAACAACAAAATTAGAGAGCTCTATAGCATTTATCTTGAACTAGGACATGAAGTGTTTGAAGAGAAAATTTAAAAACCCGTGGAACTTTATTTGCATGCTAATAGCAATGTTATTAGTATGAATTCTTTGGACACCATTATTGCTAATGCTATGGAAATGTCTAAGCTTGGGGAAGCTAGTTTTTATGAAAATGATCATTTTAGTTCCCCAGCTTTGGCAGATAGCTATTTTATTGCTTATGATGATACCAAACCTCCAATATATGATGATTACAATGCTGAATATGATATTTTCAGTCCACCTATTTAGGAGAAAATTTATTGTGATTACAATATGCCTCCTAAATTTGATGATTATGGTGATGATAATAATAGTGATAGCTATTTTGTTGAATTTGCTCCCACTACAATTAATAAGAATGACTATGCTTATGTGGAGAGTAATAATCATTTTATGCATGTGGCTCATGATAAGAATGTTTTATGTGATAGTTATATTGTTAATTTTATTCATGTTGCTACTGAAAGTTATTATGAGATAGGGAAACATGGTCTTATGATCTCAAAAAATATTAAGTTTCCCCTCTTTATGTTGAAAATTTTGAAGTTGCACTTGTTTTGCTTTCCTATGCTTGTTGCGTTCTGCTTTCAAGACTTGTTTCTTTACAAGATTACTATGCATAGGAAGTGGGTTAGACTTAAATGTGTTTTGAATTTGCTTCTTGATGCTCTCTTTTACTCCAATTCATATTCCTTATGTGAGCATCTTCTCAAACTATCATGCCTAACTTAAATACGTTAAAGAAAAGTACTTGTTGGGAGATAACACAAGAGTTTTATTGAGTCTTGGAAATTATTACTTCAGTAATGACCTCCTATTATCCTTTTTGTTTGATTTTTGTGCCAATAATGGCCTCTAATGAGAGCGAAGTAAGATTTGGGGAGTTGCTGTCGTGAAACAGATTTCTTTCCTCCACCATAAAAATTCTTGAGGAGTGTCTGTAAGTCGGATTGAGATAAAAATTTACGAATAAATCCCGCAGTATGTTAGATAACTTTCGTTAGTTCAACACTTTTTGATTTGAGCAACAGAATGTCTTCGAAAAATCGGTTTCTGCCTGCTGGTCTGTTTTGACAGATTTCTGCCATTATTTTGCTTCTTATTGATTCCTTTTGGGGTTCTTTTTGGGAAATTGAGCTTTTTGAAGGAGTTGATACAGTATATTGTGTTTTTAGTGAAATTTTTGCTGTTCTGAAACTAATCCTAAAGGTCTATTATCTTTTGAATACACTAATGTTGCTAATGAAGATTGTGTGAAGTTTTGTATGAAGGAAAAAATTTCAGGTGTAGAGAGAGAATGATGTAATGAGATGAAGAATGGAAAAAATCTCAAGATTGGGGATGCCACCCCGTGTCACCACAAGAAATATCCAAGAGGTACAAGCGTCAAAGCTTGGGGATGCCCAAGGCATCCCCGGTCATCCTCTTCTTCATCAATAACACTCTCATGTCATTTTAGACACTTTGTTTTTATTGTTTCACGCGCTATTGTGTTGTTCTTGGAGCGTCTTAGTTTTCATTTTTGTTTTCTTAGTTTTCATGAATAAAGTTGGTTAGACCCCATCACACTTCTTTTGGAGAGAGACACACTTTGTTTTCATTGCCTAGAATACTCTAGTTTTCATTATTATTATCTTGTGAGTGTTCTCTTTTGCTCGCACTGTGTTTAGCCTTAGTTTTCTTGTGCTTATTGCTTAGAACTTTTGTGGATTCATGAGACAATTTCACTGATCTTTATTGATTATTATCTTTGTGAGTTGTTTCAAATAATTTGATTGGTGTTGGAAAAGAGTAGAAAGTTCTTGCTTGAGAAGTGCAAGAGGATCTTGAATTGACCGTGACTTAGACATTAGCATGTCATGCTAGGTGTTGTCTTGTCCTTATTCTTAGTGATTATTGCTGTATCATGACTTGTTCCAAGCAATTGGGATTTCTTAGTGTGCCTTGAAAGAATCATGTGTTGTTTTAGCATACAAAAGAATAGTATTCTGGTATTCTCCTTTGATGCTTTGTTTGGGTTGACTTGGCACATGCTCACACCATGTTATGACTATGAACAAGTCACCATAGCCTCTATTATCATTTATTCCTTGACTTGTAGTACCACTTTATGCTTTGATTAGTAATGTTTTGTTGCTCTGCATGATTATGGCCATTATTCCCCTCTTAGTTGGTTGCTCCCAGTCTTTTGCTAGCCTCCACTTGTATGAGTAAGCTCTACTCATGCTTCCAATTCCCAAGAAACCAAGTTATTCCAAAGTGTCCACTATAAATTCCTATGTGTGGTGTGTTACACCATTCCAAGTATATTCTTGTTTTATCTATCTTCCAATTTAAACTATTTTGTTATGTGAAAACTTAGTGATTAAAGCCCTCACAAACTTGATGGCACACTTTATATTTCTTTTGCCCCTAATAAACTTGAACCATTGTGTCATCTATGTTGTATATGCTTGCACTTATACGATGGAATTAGCAGAACCGTGCTGTCACGGGGAACGTTTTCAACATTGCACTTGTACTTTGTACTCAGTTGATATCATGCTATTTTGTCTATGGATGTCACCGGTGTGAAATAAAGAGGGAACTTGTAAGTCCATGGAGTTTATATTCTGTGTTAGAGAAACGCCTGAGCCGCTAGCCTAAGCCATGCCTAATCATGGTGGAAACTTGCAGCATCACCATACTGAGCTATCTATGAAGCATCCTCAATAAAAAGCTA
This sequence comes from Avena sativa, assembly GCA_916181665.1. Taxonomy (NCBI): domain Eukaryota; kingdom Viridiplantae; phylum Streptophyta; class Magnoliopsida; order Poales; family Poaceae; genus Avena; species Avena sativa. The sequence continues at coordinate 265,866,258 of OV702294.1, read as the reverse complement.
TGCATATAGTAAATAAAAAGATCGCTGAGATGCTCATTGTCTGCTTGCCTTGTCATTTTGGTTATGGGATAGCTCCTGTACCATGTTCAAGGGGTACCCCGTTGGCGGTTCTCTATGATATGCAAATACTTACAGTGACAAGAACTTAGAGGTGACTGAAGTTGAGTAGCATGAGGTGTGTCCCTCGTATTCAAGGGACTTGAGATTGCCAACTTATACTTTGTCAAGCATATACTCCATCTTTGTTCACTTTAACCTTAACCACTTCAAGATGCTTATGATAGGTGCAATGAGGGCTGAAATCTAACAAGTACCTTAATTTTTGGAAGCTCTTTTTGAAACTTGAAATCCATGCCCTTTATGAAAGGCCTTTCATCTACCATTATTGAGTCTCTACCTTCTACCTTTAGGCACCATTAAGAGAGCATAGTTGTCATCATGTGTGAAGTGTCCCAAAACTTATTGATTGATGCATATTGTGATATTACTTATTCATGTGCTACTTTTTTATAGTCACCCTTGTGAATATTGAAGGTGTCCTATGCATCTATTTGCTACTCTATGAGGGATAAGCTGAATGCCACTATGCCATGTTTTATGTATGTGAAACAAACAAAGGTTTTTCAATGCATTGTTATTCATGATCTTTGTTTGTAACCTTTCATGTTGCATGCATAGTTACTTTGTCTTATTGTTGGAACTCCATCTTTTTGCTCATGTTTAGAGTTCTTTGATCCTAGCTTTCAATGCTTGCGAATGGTTTGATATTGATTGTGATGGTGCATGTCACCTAAAAATTATTCTTTTTATCACTTACCTACTCGAGGACGAGCAGGAGTTAAGCTTGGGGATGCTTGATATGTTGGAAACGTATCTATAATTTTTGATGCTCCATGCTTGTTTAGTATCTACTTTGCTTTGCTTTGTCTACACTTTGAGGTATTTTTATACACTTTCTGGTACTAACCTATTAACAAGATGTCATAGTGCCAGTTGTCTGTTTTCTTCTGTTTTTGGTCAGAAAGGCAGAAAATCAATATTCTCGGAATTGGACTGGACAAAAGCCAAATTCAATATTTTACCGTGGGTGTCATGAAGCCAGGAGGGGAGACGGAGAGGTGCCAGAGGGCCACCACACCCCCTAGGTGCGGGCTAGGGTGGACCCGCGCCTAGGAAGGGCGTGACCCCTCTGACCGCCTCCCAACCTCGCCTCTTCGACTATAAGAAGCCCCCGATGCAGAAACCCTAAATAATTCATCATACTCCCAGAAAAAGTTCCACAGCACCGCTGCCACCGAGGGGGAGATTCGGGGGACAGAAAGTCTCTGTTACGGCACCCTGCCGGGACGGGGAAGTGCCCTCGGAGCCATCTCCATCAATCTCCATCGCCATCTTCATCATAGTTGCTGATTCCCATGCTGAGGAGGGAGTAGTTCTTCCTCGAGGCTAAGGGCTCTACCGGTAGCTATGTGTTCATCTCTCTCTCTATGCATGGTCATATTGTGATCATGAGCTTTGTAATCAAGTAGATCTACCTTGGTACTCAACTGCTTTAATAGATCTCTGCTCTCCCCATGTGTGTGAAAGTGACAGCATGCACGCCATGGTGGCACTTAGGTTTGATTCTACATAAATACTATTTGTGCTTTAATAGATCTATGCTTTTCCCCACGTGTGTGAAAGTGACAGCGTGCATACCGTGTGTGGCATTTTGGCTAGATTGAATATTTTTTATGAGTTATATTTGGAGTTGGATGTCTCTATGAAATTGTGGTGTTTGTTGGAACCATCTAGCGCTCAATGTGAAAGTGTGGGGTTATCTAGATTGGGGAAGGAGGACTTTGAGGAGTGTTGTTATAGCCCTACCGATGCACTACTAGGAAATAGGTCGTTTGTGGCGCACCTGTAAACAGCATCTGTGGCACACTAGGTGTGCGCCACGGGCCTCGCGCTTCGGCTATCTCCTAGTCGTGGCGCACTGCCTGGTGCACCATGGTTATGTCGAGATAGGAGTAGCGCACCTGCTAGTGCGCCACGGCTATGTGGGCAGGTGCGCTACGCTTTGGATCTTCTGTGGCGCACGTTGCAGTGCGCCACTAAGCTACGCATGTGCGCTTTAGTTGTAGTGCGCCACAAAAGCTAGGTCATGTGTGCCACGAGTGTCTTTTTTTAATTTCAGAGCCAGATGATATACAATACAGATTATATATAATATTACAGGCAGATATACACACAGATATAAGATATACAGTTATATATATATAAATACACAATTTGCAAAACAAGATTGAAACAAATAAATATAGATAAGTCTCATACATGAATACATAGTATAAGTTACGTTGTTTCGATCAAGTTACAAAGTTGTTGGTTACATGCGAATACATGTGTCTCGAACAAGTTAGAGCTCGGAAGATCTCCTAGACATCTAAACTAGCTAGACACAAACGTGGGATAAACAACCAAAGACGATAAGCATGATCACCGCAACGAAGGTATAGGTCTTCATCCGGTTCCTCGTCCTAACTCCCGCTAGATAGCGCGTGTATCTAGCTTCCGCCTCCGCCATAGTGTTGTACCCTTTGTAGCTATTGCCGCTCAAACGGTGCACCTGTCTCCGGCATTCTTCCCAATCATCATAGACTCCGGAAAGCCGTCCCTTGTACACGACGTACCACGATATCTACAAGTTGACAATAATAATTAACCGGCGATTGAAAAAAACATGTATAATTAAAGTCGCATATGAAAAGACCAAATTGAAAAAGCATGCCTCATATATAACTAGGTTGTTCGACACAGGAATATGCTAAGATGGAACCGTACGCCAAGTAGGATGCACAACACCTGGACATGTGCATAGCACAAGGCGGACAATCCCATCGCAGCACATTCACATATATAGTGTGCCACGACATTTCAATCATCGGCATTCTCGAAAAAGACCAAAGTAACTCAAAAATCATGCCTCATATATAACTAGGTTGTTGGACACAGGAATAGGAACTATATGCCAAGTAGGATGCACAACACCTGTACTTGTGCATAGCACAAGGCGTACAATCCCATCGCAGCATATTCACATATATAGTGTGCCATGACATTTCAATCATCAGCATTATTCTCGAAAAAGACCAAAGTAACTCGAAAAGAATGCCTCATATATAACTAGCTAGGTCGTTGGACACAGGAATATGCTTGATGGAAACGTAAGCCAAGTAGGATGCACAACACCTGGACCTGTGCATATCACAAGGCTAACTATCCCGTCGTAGCACATTCACATATATAGTGTGCCACGACATTTCAATCATTGGTATTATTCTCGAAAAAGACCAAAGTAAATCAAAAAGAATGCCTCATATATATATATACATAGGTCGTTGGACATAGGAATATGCTACGATGGAACTGTAAGTCAAGTAGGATGCAACACCTGGACTTGTGCATATCACAAGGCTCACAATCCCGTCGTAGCACATTCACTTATATAGTGGATCACGACATTTAAATCATCGACATTATTCTCGAAAAAAGACTAATAAAGTAAGGAAAAAAAGAAGGACCAAAGTGAGCAAAGGACCAAAGAGTAAGCAAAAAAACCAAGCATTGATTGATATATAATAATAATAAGCAAAAGAAGTAAGCGATGATTCATAAACCTAATAAGATAAGTAGTAGCGTGTACACTTGTCCACACACACACAAAGGTCATCTATAGTTTGTAACTACAACTAGGCCAACATCAAGCCTTCTAGCTTGGCTTAGGGAACGGGAGGACGCCTTGTCTCGTCATGAACTTCCTATAGTCACCCTGCATCTCTAGGCGATCTTCTATGTCACGGTTATTCGGGATATTTCCTCCGTAGAAGATCCCCCCGAAGTCATGACATCACGAAAGATGATTGCCCCAAACTGCTGCTGGATGCGATACATCAATCAGTGATCTTGGCCTTTGCTTCGGCCCATTGTTTGAGATGATCTGGCAACGTAGAATTCTGCTGGTCAAGTAGGAACGCCCTCATGTGATGGAGTGCGTAGTAGGCTTTCTTATTACTGTTTTCCGGCTGCTTCACGCAGGGGAACTCCGTTACGTGGTTGAAGACGTGCCTGCCGAACATGACCTTCATACGCACGAAGGTGGTGCCTTCCGTCGAGGCATAGACAGTGAGAGCATCATCCAGAACTTCCTTGATCTTGTCGTAGTTTTTCTTATTTTCTAGAATCCCCGAGTCGAAATACGTGGCGTGGGAATGCTTCGGCGATAAGGAGATGAGCGTGCATTGTTCATCTCTGCGCAAAAAATTCAAATGGAATGTGTTGGAAAAAGAATGATGATAATCTAATAAAGCCAATCGACGGTGGCGAGTGAATAACGACTTACTCGAGAAAGTAAGGCACGAGAATGTATTCCTTTGTCTTGTTCGCCACGAGGATTCTTTTTAGGTACGAGGCCATGATATGTTGTTCAGCGGGGGAACCCAAGAAGCCATCATGCATGTAGTAGGGGTCCACTATAGCGATGCCCGGTGTGTTCTCTCTAATGATCTGCATGGCCAGGCTGAGAGAAAACAGGCGGACCATGGTATAGTGGAGCGGGTATAGGTGGAACATATTGAAGATGTCGTCGAACCGCAGGAAGAACAGATCCGCAGGGGCATTGTCGATGAAGCCCAAGCCTGGTGGCACCTTAACCACGAATACCGGGTGCGGGGGATCTTTCTCCGCCAGAAGGCATCTCTCTATCGTCAGCACGCCGTCATGCACACTCTGCAGTTCCGAACTGGCGAGCCTCCGCAAATTCTTAGGTAGCATGGGCTCACCCGCCACATGAATCCTCCATATAATACCCTCGGGTCTTGGTGGGCCATCCCGAAACCAGATCGGATTCGCAGTTGACGCCACCGGCTGGCTCGAGCTGCTAGATTTTCTTTTCCTGCCCTTTTTTCCTTTTGGAGAGCAGGCAGGCACCGCAATCTGAGCACCGGCCGCCCTATGTAGTGTGTCAGGGCTTAGAATAAAGGGCCGGTTGGTTGTATCAGCTGGCTCTGTAAAGGCGCAAGCTGGAGGCGTCTCCTGAGAACCAAATAGACGCTTGGTGATAGTGGGTTTCTCTGTGGGGCCACCAGCTAGGTCTTCGTTGCTAAACTGAGTGTTGAAGAAGTGATCATTCCAGTCTTCGTCTTCCTCGGCCGGATCCTGCGCCATGTGCATATCATCAACATGATCATCCGACCCACCGCGTGGAGGTGACGGCGAGGGCGATAAGGGGGCCTTGCCACCGCTTGTCGCTGGCACGACAGGCGGTGCTATTGTCTGTGGCGTGATGGCCCCCGCCGTCCCCAAACAGATCATGCTCTTTGGCCATTGCAAGAATAAGCCGAAGCAACTTCTGAGGACAGTCGGCTCTTCTTCATCCGCTCCTGGGGGTTGAATGGGAGGTTCCAGGTCATCGCAGCCCCTTAGCACCCGACTAATTTTAACCCTGTGCACACTATCTAGCATCGGCCTTGAGTGGAACGTGCGCTGCAAGGGTTGAACGATAGTACCCTTGGCAACATCCCTCAGCTCGTTGTTCACGTAGCATAAGAGAGTGCAAGGAACATCCATCTGCGGAAAACATGTACGGCGTCGTCAGAGATGCCATAAGAGTAATAGATGGCATGAAAGGCGGTAAAGCAATTTATTTACCGTGATGGCATCGAGATCGGCTAATGTCGAGGCATCGCATACGGCGACGGGCGTGCAAGAGATGGAGGGGCTTCTTGATGGCGCGGTGTTGGCCGCCGGTGTATTCTCCCTACCGGGTGCTTAGAGCTCCGGTGCCGTCGCGACGATTGTGACACCCTCGGGATCAGGGCTAAACAAATCCCAGACCTCCGTCTGATATAAGCTTAACCTTGAGCTCGAGAATATCCAGTGAAGAATCATTAACACAGCAGTGACCCTACGAGACAAAATTTATTACAGCAAGCTCATAACTGAGCATAGAACCAAAATATTACAAGCAGAGGTCACTGAACACAAACATCAAACAACGGAAGGCAAATTATGCTAATAAATACAGCAAACTAACAAATGGCCTAAGAGGCCTGAAGCATAACGATGACGTCCCAGCCCATAGATTCCAGGCTGCCGGCCGGGAACCCCAAGCTACTCGTAGATGTCGATGTAGTACGGAACTCGTCTTCAGGTGAACACTTACTCTGCCAAAAGTGTCAACAAATCAAGGATGAGTACAGGGTGTACTCCGCAAGACTTATGGCTGGTGGAGTTGTTTTGCATAAAGCCATCTTTTGTTTATAAAAGAAGAGAGAGAAGAAGCTCGTCTAGTCAGAGTATTTTAAAAGGGGATAAGAGAGAGAGATATCTCCAAAGTATTGATCATCATCTTTTGATATCCACCAAGTCATCATCATTTACCAACTAGGATCACCCCCTCGTACCCATGAGGAAGCATCCTTAGTCACACGTTGATCTACCAAGTTTTTACGATTAGGTTATAGTTCTGTATGATATTAGAATCTGGTCACCAGGCGTTCATAACCGTGAACACAACTTTTCGAAAAGATTATTACCCTGCAGGGGTGTACAACTTTACCCACACGTACCAACCGACTCTTAATGCCAATGTTATTAGCCCTCTTCCTTGGAAGGCCGGCATAGGTTGGTTGGCCACGACCTTTACCTTGCTTTCGCGGAGACCATGAGTCATGCAATAAGTATGGTTCCGCCGTAACGGGTCAAATCCCGAAGCCGGTACTTAAAGATGTGAGGCGAGGTTGGTTAACAGGGGCGCCATCTACCCCAAGCAACCCGGTCCAGGCTTACCTACCTGTTATGAATGCACCAACTTCACCTGGCAAATCTTTTAAAAGATTTTCTATGCATATGTCGAATGGAACGCAAGAACTATGTGACTCAAGGAATCTACTAGGCAAGTTAATCAGGCGAGGTGTTCCCAAGCCCCATGTGGCTGTATGCTCGTCTCGGTTCCAAAGGCAAGAACTCAGTTCCTAATGGTGGCGAGCATGGGACTAGAAAAACCACATCCCATTGTGGCCTCCCATACAAGCCTTAGCATGTTTAACTCACATCACCTCTGATATCATCTCATCACGTTCTCCTATCATACTAGATTCTCTGCATCTGATACATCATCTGGATGGACCAGAACTGACAGCTATGCATGGCTAAGCAGACACATATATAAGCTCTAGCAGTGCACACAAGCCAAACCTAGATATGCTAGGAGCAGTAGGTCAGATAATAGAAGCTCAAAGGGATTATGCAACAGATAGGATACTATATCTATTGATAAAAGACCACAGTAGAATCGTATGCATCATGGAAGAATTGAAATGCTTTCGAAATCATAGGATTATATCATGGTGGGGGTATGCTTGCCTTTGCCTGTTGATAGCAGATAAATAGATCTTCGGAAGCCTTGTACGTTACTTGATTAGAGTTAGTCATGTTCGTCGATCTTCGATCTTCGATGGTCTGGTCCTCGGTCTTCGATCTCGATCTCGATATCGTATTCTACCGAGAAGAACCAAACACCAGAAATAAAGGGGAAACAATCAACACATGGCATCGATGCTCGACAAATTTGCATTGAATTGAAACCCTAAAGTATGCTTGACAAATTAATCGGGGTTCTGAGGGGTGAAAACCCTAAATCGGGGAAACGCCGGATATATATGCGAGGGGTTGGTTTGTTCTTCTAATTAAACTTATCTTCAAAGTTGTCGAACAATGCATGATTATAGCTTAGATAGCTAGGTTTCATTTTTCTGAACATTTTGATATATTATTTGTATTTTTCTGACTTATAAATAAAAAGATATTGAATTTACAATATTATACAAATTTCTGAAAATATTAAAAAAGGTTTATTACATCTTTATGACGTCATCCAGGGCTGGAAACATTTCTCACTGGGTCTGAGGCTACCCAGAGAGGCTGACGGGTGGGCCAAAGCCACCTCAGCAGCCTCGCTGGCGGTCAACGGTCTATGGGCCACGTCAGGCTAACGCCATGATGACGTCACCGACGGCGGTGAGCTCTAGACGGCGAGGGAACGTCAGAGGGGGAAAGATCTGGGACAGGTGCGGGTGCGCGTTATAGAGGGGAGACCGAGGCGAGCCAAAGTATGGAGGTGCCGCCTCGAAAGGGTCACCGGAGCGCCGGCGCGAGCTACCTACTATGGTGGCAACTGCGGAGCTACGGCAGAAGCGCGATTCAGAGACGGAGGAAGAGGGTGGAGAGGCTCCACATAACCACCAGCTCGCGAGGAATCCAGCAGAGGGTGCGAGGGGTCGATGCAAGCTCAGTTGGCGCCGGAATTGATGCTGCACACGGTGGTCGGAGCTCGGACAGATGATCGCAATTGCGTCGGTTGCGGCTTCCCCAACTCGATTCCTTCAGAGGGAAGACGGAGGGCACCACGGAGAAGCTCCAGGGTGCCTTATCTTGGCTCGGGAAGGTTAGGATCACCGGCGGACAGTGAGGTCAGTGGGCTAGGGTTTCGCCGGATTGGGGGAAATCGACAGAGAGCACAAGATGGAGAGAAAGGAGTATGGGGAGAGAGAGGAGGAGACGGCCGTTCTTATCCATCTGTCTAGGGGCGGCGGCGGGAATCTCTGCGCCACGGAGATCGACGGCACGCGCTCGGGCACGCAGCAGCTTGCTGACCTGAGGGAAGAAGACAACGAGGTCGGGGCCGAAGCGGTACGGGGCCGCGGTTGGGCTGCAAACGGGCCTATGGTGGGCTGGACTGAGCAGCGGAGAGAGGGAGAGAGGATATGGGCCGGCCTGCTCTGCTCTCTAGATCTGTTTTTATTTGCAAATTGTTTTTCTTTTTATGTTTTTTGAAATTTCTGTTTGTATTTTTCATTTGCAATCTGTTTTGATTATTTTCAAAATACAAAAACTTTTGCAAACATTTAAAATACTATGGAGACTCTTATAACCATTTGGGTTTCCAAACATTTTGGTAGTTTTCAAAATTTCCAAGACCATTTGAATTGTGTTCAAAGAGGAAAGAAATTAGGATTTAGAATTTTTGTGATTATTTTCTTGCATGCATTTTACTAGATGATGCTCATGAATGCACAATCAAAACCCTAATATAAGAGTAGCTAAAACTGGGGTGTAATAGCTCTATCCCCCTTACGAGAATCTCGACCCAAGATTCCGAAGGTAGGAAAAGAGACAGAGAGAGAGAGAGGAACAGGGCCACTCTAAAGATAAGAGGGAACATAGTAAACAACACACAGAGTATCTCATGGTCAACTCATGGATAGATTGTTCAGAAACAACTCTGAGATGACGAACATGAAACACATCAAGGTAGCAGAGGAAACAAGAGGAGAAGGTTTCAAATTGTTAGATAGATGGTCTTCATAAGGATTGAGACCATGGAACTTACAGGAGGTTTTGAAGCTTCTGAAGAAGAAAGCTTCCAACAGAAAGAACATAACCACAGAATTTGATAGGGAACCTCTACTAAATGACTTAAATAAAGATTTCATTTTGTAGAGATAAGGATCAACAAAGCCAAGCTGTTGAACTACTTTTGACACAGAAGGATCACTCTTTCATTCAATAGAAGGCTTAAGATAGAAAGGTGTTTTGGTGGAGAGGACTCATAAGAGTCTCAAGAAACATGTATCAAGAGAAATTATAGATTACCAAAATCATAGTCACTCTTAAAACATGGTTGATGAAGTGAAGGAAACTCTTTATTCAACCAGGTATACCAAAATCTTTGCCAAAGATTAGGGTATCACTTTACACCACCAAGGTGAATAATTTAGAAGATTCCTGATGGCATGAGAAGAAATAAACTTCATTCTCAGACTTCATTTACTTGGCACAACAAAACATTAACCAACATAAAATGGTCTGGAGGATCGACCGAGAGACATTTAGCAATACTACTTTAAATGTTCTCCTCGATGTTCAAGACATAAGACATCAAGTAAAGGTCAGACTTCGGAGACAAAGGAAACCATAAGAACAACTCCTATAATGAATTATAGAAGAAGCCTCATGAGGAGTGGTTGTTATTGCTGATTTAAGTGAATATGACAAAAGGTTTTTCTGGCTAAGTTTGTGTCAACCATTACATCAATCTTGCCAGATTTACAAAGATACCTATGTCAAAACCTTGAGGAGCACCAACCATCATTGCTGCTTGAGATTCAGCTTTGGTTAGGTGGTATGATATTTCAGACTCAGCATGTCCGAATAGAAAGTTTGCAACATTTACCACAAAGGTAAAGTTACTAGATTCTCAAGATAGGAACTACAGGGTCAATCTCCAGAATATGATCTAGAGTGCTATACCCATGTATTGGCAACTTGTCGAGAGACAACTGCACACACATAAGGTATTAACAATGAAACACATGTGTCCTTAAGGAACGGAGTTAACTCTTCTTGAATCCACGGTGACATCTTTCAACATTTGCAGGTGAATCGGAGAAGGTTACTTATAACATCCAGAACACATACTTCGAGATGACTCGAAGATGGTTCTCGGAAGTTTCCAACATTAATGCCAAACGTTCCATATGAATCTAATCGAACATGGAGAATATGAGGATGTCATTGATGGGCTCAACAACAAACTTATCGAACACTCCGAAGAGATAGACTCATATGTTGCATGAACAAGGCAAAAATACTGGTCAGATCAAAGGACATGGAGATGTACTTAAGTGAAACATCACGAGTAAACATCATCACCAAGATAGTCCTTGGTACTGAGTTTGATTTGATGATAACCCAAATCAAATCAAAGGTGGGGAAGACAACGTATCCATAAAGGAAATGCTATCTTTCTTCAGCACGAACAAAACTAGACATACCTTTTAGAAGGAACAAGTCGGATAGAACTTTTGTCTTACAACTCTCCAAGTTGTTGTTTAAGCTCAACCAACTAGTTCAGGGATATCAAGTACGAATCCTTGGAGAAAAGAACAGTTCAGAGAACTTGCTTGCTCATGAACCTAACAACTCGGTCATGTGACAACATGGCGATACTTCTAGTAGACATCTAGGATATCACGAACCACCGATATGTCACTTGGTTCAAGAGGAAACTTGCTTAGTAAGGCAAGAAGACGTAGTCTCAGAGCTTCGGAAACAACCTGACTCTTTGACCGAAGAGAGTGCACCAGAATAACGGACTTGGTAACATAGTCAAACTTCGCTTGGTGGTAGGACTAACCAATCACGCTAAGAATGACTCAAATGTCCTTAGAGTTCAAACAATAATTGTTGCTAGAATCTCAGAGGGCCACATTATTACGCACGCGCATCACTCACGAGCACGAAAGCTCGAGGAAGGGTGGGTAATATGTGTAGGAGAATCACTTCATTAAGGGGTCATGAAACTCAGAACGACCTCTTAGTATAAAAGAGTGTGATACTTTAAGGTAGAACAGATGGAAGACAATCAATGCCTCTTGATATGTGGATTACAACACTTTGACCTGGTTCTAGAAATGACGAGGTACTGGAGTTTGTTTCTCCTGACATCCCGAAATGGTTGGTCATGACGGACCACAGGAGTATCTTGCATCGTAAGACACCAATGTACATTTACTACTTGGCTGCCAACTGGTAGACAAAGGTCGGAAAAAACAAGGGAAAAGAAGAACATGCTCAGGGTAGAATCCCGAGATATGGATGCATAAGTCAACAATCTCCCGAAAACGAATGCACAAAAGGGGTACGGTGTGGCAGAGTCACGAGTATAGATGTGAGACTCTCGAGGAGTACTCTTGTCGTGTTCTATTTGGTTCCATTAATAAACATCTTCCATAGAATGTGGTAGGGGAAGTCCTTAATTGTCACAATTCAATTGTGACAAAAACCACAAGCTTGAAGGCTAGAATGGTAGTACCATCCATCCTGAGGTAATGTGTGAACATTAACAACAGGGTTCAAAGGGATGGATCTTGGTTTAAAGGTCAGCTTCATGTACAAGATTCACTACACCAGAATCCAGCGCAATCAGGGATCTTAGGTTCAAGTCCAAGGTTAAAACCCAAAGAAAGGAGTAACTACTACTTGAGTGACACAGTGTACACTGCCAGATAGTGATCACGAGGTGGCTTCCAAAATAAGAAATGATTTCTAAAGTACCCAACAAACAAAAAGGGGGCACACAAGGTGAAAGGAAACCTCAAAGCCTATAACAGAACACTACAGATCCAACAATATAATATTGTGGGTCCAAAAGATAGAGAGATCATGATAGAAAGGAATCTCTCAAATGAACAAGAGCAAAGGGAAACAAGGAATTCACAACACACACAACTATAGATAACACAACGGTCAACTGTCTTAGAAACGACATGCCGAGAAGGCACCTAAGTTTTGAAGAACAAGAAGAGATATCAAAACTTTTCCAAAGTCAACACAAGATAAGATGACCCAGAGTTAGAGCGAAACTGGATAAGGAGTAAAAGAAGCATACTAGAGTTTTCGCAAATACTTTTCATCTTTAAAATAGTTTTCACAAGCACTAGACTCAACATCGACCAATAGCAAGATTTTCCTACGGTCGGTACTGCTCTGATACCAAGAACTGTGACACCCCCGGGATCAGGGCTAAACAAATCCCAGACCTCCGTCTGATATAAGCTTAACCTTGAGCTCGAGGATATCCAGTGAAGAATCGGTAACACAGCAGTGACCCTACGACACAAAATTTATTACAGCAAGCTCATAACTGAGTAGAGAACCAAAATATTACAAGCAGAGGTCACTGACCACAAACATCAAACAACGGAAGGCAAATTATGCTATTAAGTATAGCAAACTTAACAAATGGCCTAAGAGGCCTGAAGCATAACGATGTCGTCCCAGCCCATAGATTCCAGGCTGCCGGCCGGGAACCCCAAGCTACTTGTCGATGTCGATGTAGTACGGAACTCGTCTTCAGGTGAACACTTACTCTGCCAAAAGTATCAACAAAGCAAGGGTGAGTACATGGTGTACTCCGCAATACTTATGGCTGGTGGAGTTGTTTTGCATAAAGCCATCTTTTGTTTATAAAACAAGAGAGAGAAGAAGCTCGTCTAGTCAGAGTATTTTAAAAGGGGATAAGAGAGCGACATCTCCAAAGTATTGATCATCATCTTTTGATATCCACTAAGTCATCATCATTTACCAACTAGGATCACCCCCTCGTACCCATGAGGAAGCATCCTTAGGCACACGTTGATCTACCAAGTTTTTACGATTAAGTTATAGTTCTCTATGATCTTAGAATCTGGTCACCAAGCGTTCATAACCGTGAACACGGCTTTTCGAAAAGATTATTACCCTGCAGGGGTGTACAACTTTACCCACACGTACCAACCGACTCCTAATGCCAACGTTATTAGCCCTCTTCCTTGGAAGGCCGACAGAGGGTGGTTGGCCACGACCTTTACCTTGCTTTCGCCGAGACCATGAGTCATGCAATAAGTATGGTTCCGCCGTAACGGGTCAAATCCCGAAGCCGGTACTTAAAGATGTGAGGCGAGGTTGGTTAACAGGGGCGCCATCTACCCCAAGCAACCCGGTCCACGCTTACCTACCTATTATGAATGCACCAACTTCACCCAGCAAATCTTTCAGAAGATTTTCTATGCATATGTCGAATGGAACGCCCGAACTATGTGACTCATGGAATCTACTAGGCAAGTTAATCAGGCGAGGGGTTCCCAAGCCCCGTGTGTCTGTACGCTCATCTCGGTTCCAAAGGAAAGAACTCAGGTCCTACTGGCGAGCATGGGACTAGAAAAACCACATCCCACTGTGGCCTCCCATACAAGCCTTAGCATGTTTAACTCACATCACCTCTGATATCATCTCATCACGTTCTCCTGTCATACTAGATTCTCTGCATCTGATACATCATCTGGATGGACCAGAACTGACAGCTATGCATGGCTAAGCAGACACATATATAAGCTCTAGCAGTGCACACAAGCCAAACCTAGATATGCTAGGAGCAGTAGGTCAGATAATATAAGCTCAAAGGGAGTATGCAACAGATAGGATACTCTATCTATCGATAAAAGACCACAGTAGAATCATATGCATCATGGCAGAATTGAAATGCTTTCGAAATTATAGGATTATATCATGGTGGGGCTATGCTTACCTTTTCCTGTTGATAGCAGATAAATAGATCTTCGGAAGCCTTGTACTTGACTTGATTAGAGTTAGTCAAGTATTGTTCATCAATCTTCGATCTTCGATGGTCTGGTCCTCGGTCTTCGATCTCGATCTTGATATCGTATTCTACCGGAGAGAAACAAACACCAAAAATAAAGGGGAAATAATCAACACATGGCATCAATGAAATGCTCAAACAAGAATGATGTTATGACAAGTTGATTTGCATTGAATTGAAACCGTAGAGCATGCTCGACAAATTAATCAGGGTTCCCAGGGGTGAAAACCCTAAATCGGGGAAACTCCGGATGTATATGAGAGGGGTTGGTTTGTTCTTCTAATTAAACTTGTCTTCAAGGTTGTTGAACAATGCATGATTATAGCTTAGATAGCTAGGTTTCATTTTTCTGAACATTTTGATATATTATTTGTATTTTTCTGACTTATAAATAAAAAGATATTGAATTTACAATATTATACCAATTTCTGAAAATATTAAAAAGGTTTATTACATCTTTATGACGCCATCCAGGGCTAGAAACATTTCTCACTGGGTCTGAGGCTACCCAGAGAGGCTGACGGGTGGGCCAAAGCCACCTCAGCAGCCTCGCCGGCGGTCAACGGTCTATGGGCCACATCAGGCTGACGCCATGATGACGTCACCGACGGCGGTGAGCTCCAGACAGCGAGGGAACGGCGGAGGGGGAAAGATATGGGACATGTGCGGGTGCGCGTTAGAGAGGGGAGACCGAGGCGAGCCAAAGTATGGAGGTGCCGCCTCGAAAGGGTCACCAGAGCGCCGGCGCGAGCTACCTACTGCGGCGGTAACATCGGAGCTACGGCGGAAGCGCGATTCAGAGAGGGAGGAAGAGGATGGAGAGGCTCCGCAGAACCACCAGCTCACCAGGAATCCAGCAGAGGGTGCAAGGGGTCGATGCGAGCTCAGTTGGCGCCTGAATTGATGCTGCACACGGTGGTCGGAGCTCGGACAGATGATCGCAATTGCGTCGGTTGCGGCTTCCCCAACTCGATTCCTTCAGAGGGAAGACGGAGGGCACCACGGCGAAGCTCCAGGGTGCCTTATCTTGGCTCGGGAAGGTTAGGATCACCAGCGGACAGCGAGGTCAGTGGGCTAGGGTTTCACCGGATTGGGGGAAATCGACAGAGAGCACAAGATGGAGAGAAAGGAGTATGGGGGAGAGAGAGGAGGAGACGACCGTTCTTATCCATCTGTCTAGGGGCGGCGGCGGGAATCACTGCGCCGCGGCCGTTCTTTTCCAAACATTTAAAATACTATGGAGACCCTTATAACCATTTGGGTTTCCAAATATTTTGGTAGTTTTCAAAATTTCCAAGACCATTTGAATTGACTTCAAAGAGGAAAGAAATTAGGATTTAGAATTTTTGTGATTATTTTCTTGCATGCATTTTACTAGATGATGCTCAAAAATGCACAATCAAAACCCTAATATAAGAGTAGCTAAAACTGGGGTGTTGCAACGATGGCAGGGGGCCCACCAACATGTCCGGCGCCGCGGTGATGGCAGGGGACCAACACTTGCGGCGCCGTGGTGCTAGCGGGCAGAGTCACAAACACGTAGTTTGCCTGAGTCATCGGCGCCGCGTTGTTCGAGTGGCTGCTGACCATGCTTGGAATCGGGCATGGCCCTACTCGACCACCCGCACTCCAGTTCTCTATTGACTCCACCAAGGTAGGAAGGATGGACGTGAGGGTGATTGCCAGGTTGTCTTGGATGATCTGCGGGATCCGCACCACTTGTTCCTTAAGTTCTTGAACCTCGCGGTTTTCCTCCTCGCTCCTTCCCGATGGCGCCACAGGCGTCCTCGGCGGTGGACCAAATTGATCCTCCCAATTCTTACCCCCGAGGCCGGCCAGACGGCCAGCCGACAACAGCTTCTTCTTAAGCGGCTCTATTTTCTTAGCCCGGTTCATCGCCCTGTTAAAAGGGTTATCCCACCGGGTGGCCGCCGTCGACCCCTGGGATGAGGAACCCTGGGATCCATGACTAGCAACAATTTCGTCCTCCTGCAGAAGAAGTAACAGTGAATCGTTTAGAAACTAGACTTCATCGATTAGAATGCAATCGAGTTGATCCGCGGTAATTAGATTACTTACCACAATTTCCTCGAATTCCTTCACCGCAGGATCCGCGGTGAGTTGTTTGGTTTTTGGGTCCACATGTAACGGGCTCTGATGAAGTTTCGAACCTGCCCAGATTTGAATTTCGCAAAGGGGTTTTCAATCCCCTTAGATATATACTCTTCGTCCTCCTTATTCCATTTGGCCTCCGCGGTTCTGTATCCACCAGATCCGAGATGGTGATGACCTATATTCATCGCCTGCAGCACCTTTCCCCGATTACTATTGGCCAGGGCTCTTTCGGATTCACACCTCTCCTTGAACTCTCGGAACTGATCTTCGGTGATCTGCGGGTCAATCTTCTGGATCTCCTCGAGACTTTTGCCTTCTTTATAGCTCTTCTTCTTTATCCGGGTTCTCCAGCTGGCCAGGGTGGTGCTCATCTTTGTGAGGGCAGATTTGTTTACTTCGTTCCCATGATAATTTGTGTTCTGATACTTAGCTGGGAACTTGTATCTTGTGCGCAGCTTCTCGAAGAGGAGTGTGCGCAAGTGGCCATTATCTTTATGCCGGAGATTCTCGGTGTTGATCGAGATGGTTATCCGGGTGATCGCCGCCACTTTCCCACTGTACCCTCTGACGACAAGGTCGGGCTCCAAAGGAACCCCTGTTGGGCTCACTTCGGTAATTTCCTCCCTGACGGTGCCGACCGTGTTCGGGCGCCGTTCCTTCGGCTCCTTCTTCTTCTTAGGAGGATTGCTACAACTCCATGTGCCCTCGGCGCCATCAGTGGATTCATCACCCACCGTTCCTTCGGCTTCTTCCTCCGCGTCTTCCATCTCATCATCCTCGCTCTCCGAAGGATGGTATTCTTCATCGTCTTCTAGCCGCTGGGCGCCTCCCAGAATGTCAATTGTTTATTTGGAGGTCTGAGTTCTCTTTCAGCGCTGATGCGCTTAGAACATCCAGCCTCGTCATTGTCACACATCTTTGCACTAATAAAAAACAAATAATTGGTTAAATGCACGGAAAAATCCATCATGACCTTTGCTAATTTTCTTAAACTAGGAGTGCCCGATTTCTGCCGAAACGGAAGTTAATCAACATCCTGCCAAAAAACGGGACTCATTTCATACAAGAACCTGCATACACGACATAATAAAGTGCTTCGTATAAGCACAAGCACAATTTCAAGTGCTACAATTATATCACCATAGATTATATCACCAGTCATTGATGACAGCAAGCAAATACATGCAGATTATAGCACCTGTCATTATATGACAGCCAGCAAATACAAGTTTATATGACAACAAATATGACATCAACCAAATACAAGTTTATATGAAATCAAATATGACAGCATGCTTCCGATGAAAGAATTGATCAAGTAATTATTACTAGACCATCACCAGGAGCATTTCATCACTAAAACCATCACCAGGATAGTTGGTTCAGCACATATTCATTTTATATATTCACACATTTGGTTCAGCACATATTCATTTTATATATTCACTGCAACATATTGCTTGCAGTAGTGCCCTGCCTTTTCAGCACTACTAGACCATCACCAGGATCAGTACTGAAACCATACAGCATAACTAGGATTTCATCAGGAGCATTTCATCAGTATATACACATTGTTTGAGCTATATATATATGTGTGGATACCATTCAACACTAAAACCATCACCAGGAGGTCACAAACCAGGATCATATTTCTCTCTGTTTGCTAAAAAAATCAACCCTAAACCTACAAGCTCTCTGTTTTCTAGGAATATGAACTAGTAATTTTCTTAGATTTAGTGGTCTTAAGGCACCACTAAGAACCACCCAGATTGCAGTAATTTGCTTAGCTTTAGTGGTTGATTCATAAAAACTCACCACAAAAACATCTAGGTAGAAAACACATTGGTTAAGAATGCATCAGCTAGCATGCCTAGCCACATCAAGCAATGGGCATTTACATTTATCATCTGGATTCACCAGGCACCAATCTAGATTTTTTTTGGGCAAAACAGTGGGAGAGTTTCCAATTGAAATGTTTCTAGTGGGAAGGACTATTGAATAGGAGTAAGCTATGAAATCCATTTATACTATTCTCTAGTTCCTAAATACACTTATGTTTTATATTGTTTAGTTAAATTATTCGTTGACGCATTATTCTATTGTCATTTGATATTCCTTTATGGTTCCAGACACAGGTAGCACGATGAACGTTGGTAGTTGGGGGTCCATTTACTCCGGTAGGAGCCACATACTATGGAGTTAACCACATAATAATTTATAGGTGCATTCTGTTGGCTAATTATGTTGCAAGTAGAGGACCAATACATGATTGCATACAACGAGGATAATGAGGAAATATGTAGTAACTTAGTGCTGCAATTGATAGTATTTGAATTAATTACCATGTTTTCCCTTGGCTTGGGCTTGGTGAACGACAATGTTTGATCTTTTTACTGCAGTTTGCATGGAATTTTCATGTTGACAGCACAATCTGAACCCTAATATGAACCCATTCAACATGAGCAAATGTTTTGATAATCTGAACCCTAATCTGAACTTGGCCTAATCTGAACCCTAATCTGAACAGGAGCAAATGATACGATAATCGTTCACTTCTCTGAACACTAACCATGGCCTGCAGAGAGAGGGGAGAGAGGGAGAGAGAGGGAGAGAGGGAGAGAGGGGAGGGGCGACAGTCACCTCTGAGATGAGGACGACGATGGCGGGTGGGCGGGCGGACGACGATGGCGGGCGGGCAGGCGGACGACGATGGCTGGCGCGTGGGCCTCCTCCTAGAGTGGCGACAGGCCTCCTCCTCCTCCTGCTCCACGGCCTCCTCCTCCTCCTGCTCCACGGCCTCCTCCTCGAGCGGTGGCAGCTGACAAGGCGGCGGATCGAGAGCGCGGGAACGGATCGAGAGCGCGGCGGCACAGGGCTCGGGCTCGGGCTTGATTGAGATGGTGTCTGAGATGGAGGCGGACGTTGCGTCGTTGACCAGCCGTGCCCAGATAGGCGTAGCGCACTTGGGCATAGTGCGCTACGGATATCTATTGCGCACTTGGGCATAGTGCGCTACGCCTATCGGCATTTATCGACTGTATAAGATGGTTGTAGCTCCACTGTCTAACAACTACACTAGCCTATCCCACTGGTTCCGCCCTTAGCTCTATTCTTAATCTACGAGCACCTAGGTTCGAATCCTGGTGCCCACCTTTTTTAATTTTATTTCAAAAATACTTTTAAATGTTCCAAAAAATGCCCAAAAGTGGTGATATATGCCATAGAAGTTTTGTTTTGTTTTTAAAATACTTTTAAATATTCCAAAAATGCCCAAAAGTGAAAATATATGTCATAATAGTGGTACAAATATGATTCAAAGTATAACTAAATTTCATAATAATTTGCCCATGAATATTACAATCTTTTTTCCCTTCTTTGTTGCGGTTGAATAATTTAGCCCCGGCACTTTAATGTTTCTTCTTTCGAACGGGCTACTTTTTTTGGGTTGGGTTGTCCTTTTTCTTCTTGTGATGTATGTTGCTGCATCGTAGTCGTGGTCGAAGTCTTGCTCGTTGGCGACTCGATCCATTCCGATGATGTTTCTTTTTCCTCTTCTCACGACAACACGACTAGGCTTTGTCGGGTCGGTAATAAAAAAACATTGTTCCACTTTGGTAGCCAGTACCCACGGTTCATTTTTCGCGGCCACGTTCGCACCGACGGCCCTGGATTTGGCTGCTTCGGGTATAACCATGGTTGTGAAATACCGGTCTTCTCTTTCGACGCTCTTTCCCATCTGACACGAAACATCGGCACCTTTTCTCCATAGTAGTCGAGCTCCCAGATCTCCTCGATTCTTCCGTAGAATCTTTCCTTCACGTTGTCATCAGTAGAATTCCGATGTTACGCCTGAGTTCTGATAATCAGACTTGTTGTCCTTTTCCTTCGTGTAGAATGTGTAGCCATTGATATCATACGCCTGATAGGTCACCAGGTTTTGCATCGGTCCCTGTGACAAGGTGAATATGATCTTTTCCGTGTCAGAAGAATGCGATTGCGGGGGATTATCAACGAGCGTCTACCTAAGCCAACGCGTGAAATCTGAGTTGTGCTCTTTGATTATTTCTCCCTGCATCCTCTGTATGCCCCGGTCACTGTACTTCTTCTCGATTAACATTTTGTGCTTCTTTACCCAAAGATCAACCAGTTCTAAATGCTGTAGCGCGACGAGGTTTGCTCGATCAAAGTCTGCGTGTCGAAAATCGAAGTCTGCATGCTATCAGGTCGTGCCTTGCTTTCGGACCATCTTTCGTCCTATCTGGCATGTTGCTTATGGTGGCGACCAGACTCTCGCACATGTTTTTCGTGATATGCATGATGTCGAGGCTATGAGGCGTGCGGAGAAACTTCCAGTATGGCAACTCCTAGAAAAGAGACCTTGTTTTCCATACCTTCATCAGCGGCTTGTCTTGCTGCCTCTTTCGCTTCTTTCCAGGCTTAGGACAATCTTTCCAGTTTTTCAGCAACTCTTCCACTTCTTCGCTGCTCCTAAGCTCTGGGATTCCTCGGGTCTCGGATTTGCCATCGAACAGGTCTCCACGTTTTCTCCATGGATCATTCTTGTCGAGCCACCTCCGGTGCGCCATGAACACGGTTTTCGAAGACCCTGGATCTTTCTCTAGTTGGAGATATCTTGTGTTATCCATGCACCTAACGCATGCGCAGAATCCTTGGATAACCTGCCCCGAGATATACCCGCAACCTGGATAGTCTTGCACCGTAGTGACCGACGCGACTCTCATAGTGAAATAATCTTGTGCGACGGCAGCGTAAGTATTGGCTACAGATTCCCATAACGTGGCTAGATCCTCTTTCAACAGCCCGAGATACAGATTGATGTCAGTACCAGGTTGTTTTGGCCCTTGAATTAGCATACTCATTTGTATGTACTTCTTCTTCATGCACAACCATGGAGGGAGGTTGTACATCCATACAAACACGGGCCAAGTGATGTGCATGCTGCTCTGGCTATAGAACGGATTGAGTCCATCGGTGCTCGCACCAAGCCTGATGTTCCTTGAATGTCAACCGAATTATGGGAATTCGAGGTCCAATGCTTTCCACTGGCTAGCATCTGAAGGGTGCGTCAGCAGCTCATCCTTTTCGGGGTCATCGTCATCTCCTGGCTTCTTCCTTTCCGCATGCCATCGCATGAGCTTCGCTTCCTTAGGGTCCGCAAAATAATGTTGCAGACATGGAGTGATAGGAAAGTACCATACCACTTTTCGAGGTGCTTTCTTCCCTTTCTTGTATCGACTCACGCCGCACACCGGACATGTGGTTTTCTCCGTGTCCTCGCCCTGGTAAATGATGCAATCGTTGATGCATACGTGATATCTAACATGCAGTAGATCGAGAGGATAGACGATTTTCTTGGCGTCCTCAATACTAGTTGGACACGTGTTCCCCTCCGGGAGACGATCGTGCCAGAATGCCATCATATCATCGAAGCTTGTGTCGCTCAATTTGTGGTTTTCCTTCATCTCCATAGCCTTGAGCGTAACATTCAACCGGGTATCATCGGGCCTGCATCCTTCATACAATGGAGTAACCGCGTCTTTCTCAAGTTGCGCAAGCTTGGCTTTCTCTCTAGCGGCAGCCCTAGCGTTACTCGTCTGCTTGAGAAGCAGCTCTTGCACATAAGGGTCTCACACCTAGACTGACGTTGTTCAGTCGTCGTCTGCTCCTCCGGCATCTAGATCATCATCATCCCGGTCTGCTTCCGCACCTTCACCATCTCCAGGAGACTCTTCATCATCTCGACCATCCTCGCCGTGATGATCATCGTCATGTTTCCCACCTTCACCGTCTCCATCGTCTTCTTCATCGCTTATCCAACGAGTGTATCCATCCATGAAACCATGGCGGAGCAGGTGCACCTACAGATTCCCGGAATCTGGGTCGATCACCCAGTTGAGTTTGCATCTTCTGCATGGACATCTTATATCCGTCTTGTTATTTCGTATCATGTCGGCCGTCGCACATTTCAAAAATCTAGCCACAATGCCTTCGCTCATTATGCGGACCATTTGTGCCTGCACGGTGTACACTGTACAATTAGAAGTCTATTAGAACCACATAATGAATGCATGCATGCAATGGTCGATAGAAAATTTTGGCATGACCTATCCTAAAATTAGGACCTTTGCGAAATGCCAAAGTCTTGCCAAAATGGAAATGAATCAATATTTTGGAAAAACAAATGGCAACTTGTTCACACACAAACACAAGAGAGAGAGACCGATCCATACACACATGAACATATCATTATCCTCTCCATACACACATGCATATGAGCATCTATACTCTCCATATATATACACACACATGACCATCGATCCTCTCCATACACACATCATGAGCATCAATCATCTACATACATATGAGCATATCATCCATATACACATGAACACATCCTTACATGGACAACTTACCGAGATGAGAGACCAAGATCGCGAGAAGATGGAAAGGAGAGGTGCGCGCGAGACTGGAGAAGGAGATGAGAGAGACCGAAGAGCTTCCTCTATTACGTATGTAATATCCAAGGCAAGTTCCACATGCTAAAAATGGTGAATGAGTGGAGAAATTGAGGTGGGAAGGAGAAGGATCCCGACTAGATATAAGGAGGAAGAAGAAGGGGAAAGTGAAGTGTGTGGTGGTGGATGATCACATGATCACATGTTGTGCACATGCTTGGTCGACACATCCGTGGCGCACATGGCCATAGTGCGCCACAGGGAAAAATCACATCCGTGGCGCACATGCCAGAGTGCGCCACGGATGTTTCTGCCCCATTAAGGAGCAGAGGGGGATTCACATAGGCATAGCACACTTTCCACATGTGCGCTACGGATATCCCTAACAACCGTAGCACACCTCCCCCATGTGCGCTACGGGTATGCGGCATGCGGCCAGCAGGGCCCTGGCCCACACATATCTGTGGCGCACTATGACCATGTGCGCCACGGTTGTTCTAGTTACTAGTAGGGCACTGCCCACAGGTGAGCCATGCCTGTTTTAGCCGTGGGGCACTTCAACCATGTGAGCCATGGATGTGCTGATTACCTATAGCCGTTATCCAAGTAGTGATGATTAGAGTGTCCAACCGGAGAGTAGTTAAGAGTAGTATCATGAAGAGAGGATATTTATATGAGAGAGTGTTCACTAGTGAAAGTATGATCCCTAGGCCTTGTTTCTAAACATTGAAACACCGTTTGCATCTAGATCTGTTGCATGTTTGCTTGCTTTAGTCTTTACCTCACCATCAAGCTATTTTCTGGCATTGTTACCACTTGTATTTCACTATCTCTTGGCCGAATTAGTGCACCTATACACCTGACAACTGCATTGGGTGTGTTGGGGACACAAGAGACTTCTTGTATCTTGATTGCAGGATTGCTTGAGAGGGAATACCTTTGACCACTTTCTCCCTAAGTTCGATAAACCTTGGGTAATCAACTTAAGGGAAACTTGCTGTTGTTCTACAAACCTCTGCACTTGGAGGCCCAACAACTTTCTACAAGAATAGAAGTGCGTAGACATCACATGCCAGCCGGACATCTCCTCGGTTTCCTCGTGTCACACCAAGGAATCGAGGCGAATCTGAAGAAGATCACAGCCATCAAGAGGATGCAGCTGCCAAAGAGCTTACTCGGCGTCCATAAGTTCACCGGATGCTTGGACTCCCTCAGTCGATTCATCAGCCGGCTAGGAGAGAAAGAACTTCCACTATACCAGCTGATTAAGAAGATGTACAAGTTCACCTGGAACCCACAGGAGGATGCCGTGTTCCACTACCTCAAGAGCATGCTATCCATAGCACCAGTGCTAGCCACGCCTGCTGAGATGGAGCCGATGTTGCTCTATATAGCCGCCACCAACCAAGTCATCAGCGTCATCTTGTTGGTGGAGAGCCATGAGGAAGGCAAGGCCCAGCCGGTACAGTGACCCGTCTACTACCTCAGCGAAGTGCTCTTCCTCTCCAAGCAGAACTACTCCCACTTGCATAATATGTGCTACGGTGTGTACCTGGCGTGCAAGAAGCTCAAGCACTACTTCTAGGAGCATCCGCTCACGGTGGTGTCCACTACACCATTGGGGGAGATATTCGGCAACAAGGATGCCACTGGTCGGGTGGCCAAATGGGGCATCGAGCTAGCCGCCTACTGAATCTGGTACGAGCCAAGGATCACCATCAAGTCTCAGGCGGTGGCGGATTTCTTCCTCAACTGGGCGGAGAGCCAGTACCTGCCACCGGTACCCGACTCGGACTATTGGAAGCTGCACTTTGATGGCTCAAAGATGCGTGGGGGCTTGGGAGACAGCATCATCCTAACCTCGCCCAAGGGAGACCGGTTGGAGTATGTTCTCGAGATCCACTTCACCGCCTCGAATAATGTGGCCGAATATGAAGCACTGGCGCGCGGGATCTGGCTCCCCAAAGAAATCGACATTCGTTGGATCCTCTGCTTTGGGGATTTGGATTTGGTGGTGCAACAAGTATTTGGAGAATGGGACGCTCGGGATGCCAACATTTCTCTATATCGATTCCAAATTCAGCTACTCAGCGCTTGCTTCGAGGGATGTGAGTTTCACCATGTCCCGCGCGCTAAAAACGAAGCTGCCAATTCACTCGTGCGAGTCGGGTCCACTAGGAAGGCAATCCCAACTGGCGTCTCCTTGGAGCACCTTCGCAAGCTAAGCATCACGCCCTCCCCTGAATCCGAATCCATCATCTAGGTGGTAGACACGGGGGCGGCCGGATCGAAAGAACCAGGGGCTTCCATGACTTCGGGCCAGGCATCACTAAGTAAGCCAAGACGCTCAGGGGCTGCCGCCTTGGGCATCCCACCCGGTCGCCCTCCGGATGAGCCTCAACATATACCCAGAAGCGTCCTCGCTATCCGGGAGGTGCCATCCTGGGCCCATTCCTTAATGAACATCATCCTCAACGGCGAGCTTCCAGACACGCACACGTACACCATCATCAACAAGGAGTTGTACAAGTGCAGTATTTTCGGCATCTTCCAGCGGTGCATCGACGCGGAAACCGGCTACAGGATGCTGAAGGAAATCCACCAGGGGGAATGCGGCCACCACGCCTCTTCAGCTATAGTCTCCAAGGCCATGCGCCACGGTTTCTATAGGCCCACCACAGCCGAGGATCCGGAACGGATGGTCCGTGCATGAAACGGGTGTCAGTGATTCGGCCATCTCAGGCGCATGCCGACTTCAGTGCTCAAAACTATACCAATCACATGGCCCTTCACCGTTTGGGGATTGGACATGGTCAGTCCCTTCAAGCGGGCCCAAGCCGGCATGACCCACCTGCTGGTGGCAGTGGACAAGTTCACCAAGTGGATAGAAGCAAAGCCAATCCGTAAGCTGGACGGCGCCACTGTCGTCACCTTCTTCCGAGACATCACAGAATCGTCACCGATACGGCACGAACTTCGCCAAGGGAGCCTTCACCCAGTTCTGCCACAACAAGGGAATTCGATTAGACCTCGCATCCGTTGTGAGCCACAGTCGAACAGGCAGGTGGAGAGGGCAAACGGCTTGGTGCTAGCCAGAATCAAACCCCGGCTGATCGAGCCACTGGAGCGCTCGCCCGGCTTCTAGATCGAGGAACTCCCGGCTATGCTCTGGAGCCTGCGCACCACCCCAAATCGTTCAACCGACTTCACCCCGTTCTTCCTCACCTACGGCTCAAAAGAAGTTCTTGCGGCGGGCATCGAGTTCGACTCACTCTGCAAGCTCCTCTACACGAATAAGGAGAACCAAGAGGCGAGGGAGGACAACGTGGACCTCCTCGAGGAGGACCACGAGTTGGCTCTGTCAAGATCGGCAATATACCAGCAAGGGCTGCGTCGGCACCATTCGAGCCGGATCCATCCCGTCGCATTCCGCGAGGGTGATCTAGTGCTCCGGATGATACAAGACACCAAGGGCATGCACAATTTGTCCCCTCCTAGGAGGTCCCCTTTATCATTAGCAAGGCGCTGCACAAAAACTCCTACTACCTCATCTGGGGAGGGAAGGTGCAGTGATTTCTACACACTGTAAGCTAGTGGGATCTGGGGAGGGAAGGTGCAGTGATTTATACACACAGTAAGCTAGAACACAAATATTTATTCCACCTCAATAGAGCTACAAGTGCTCCTTGAGCTGTATTAGGGAGAGGAGAAGAGGTTACAACATGATCCCTCTAGAGTAAAATGAATTGATCCCCTCTCTAGGATGCTTTTCCTCTCCTTATAAAGGAGTCGCTTGGTCATTCCTAGGGCTGACGTGGCAAGCATATTCTTGGAATATGCTTGTCCCAAAGTGGTAACTCGGCGGACCTCTTTTCGTGTCCCCCCTCTATCCACGACAAAGACACAGAGTCCATCACATTTGAGCCTCGGGCTTGAGGACTGTTACCTCCGTGACGCTCCTCTGCTGCTCTGCTTCTTGTCTCTAGCGGTTGGCACTATGCAGATTCCTCACTGACAGCTACTAAGGTTTGACTTTGGGAACTTCCTTCTTCTTCCGCCAGCCTCATGTAACTCAGCCTCGCCTCGTGTAACTCTGCTCGACCTTCATCTGCATCTAAATTAATCAACAGCGCCTGTCCGACATAACCCATACGTCGGCCGAGTCATGTTTCAACTACCTGATTTAGGACAGGTCATGCCTTATTTGGCCGATCCTTCCATAACTCGTCCGAATCACGCCATGGTCCGGCCATATATACGAAGGGTTCCTTTCCCTTTCTCAGCTATCTTGACCCTACATGGGGTCATCCCCCAACATTAGTCCCCGAAGCTGGTGCGGTCCTGCCGTATACCTCGGTCAGGCCACATCAGTTTCTAGATATTCACTCTTTTTATTCTTCCGTCTGACATAATTCTTAGTTGTCGTCTCCTTCCTTTTATCTCTTTCTTGCTTATCCCCTATTATTAAGGTGTTATCCTTTTTTCGATTCATTCTCCGTTGTCCGTGGTATCCCTTTATCTTCTTTAGTAAGCCTCATATTTTAGCGTATCAATCATTACTTTTTGTCTCGTTTTCTGTATTGCTACAGCTTATGCTTACAATGCTACAGTAATTACTGCCCAGTCCCATCGTCGCAGTGCCTCTTCTATCACCACAACGGTCATTGCGGCCTGATCTCCTCTTGTGCCGTGTGACCCTGGTTTCGGCTCCAATCATCAACAAAAGATGTGCGATACACGCCTCCTCGCGGTAACCGTGGCGCATCTGCGATCCCACTAGTGCTCACTATAAGCGGCTATAATTAGGGGAGTTGGGATGGGTAGGTTCACTTTACCCTTCCCCACTTCCATCGTCTTCCTCCTTGCGCCGCCGTAGTCGTTCTTGCGCTCTGGCATCCGTGCCACTGCACCTCCACCTCAACGACCAAGCCGCCGTTCCTCTGCTCTTGTGAGTGCACCGCTGCGCTTCTGTTCTAGTATCCACGCTGCTGCGCCTCTCCTTCGTGCGACGTGTCGCCACTGCTTGGTCCTTGCCCTAGGTGCTCCACCTCTGTTTTAATCTCTGGCGGCGGTTTCCTTCTCGCTCCGCCGTCGCCTTGGTCGTCATTGCGACGGCTTCCCGCCACTAGAGACCCCTGCTCAGTTGGTTCCTCCGACGAGCCCATGTCGAGCTCGCTCAGTGGCACCTTCATCGGGGAAGAAGAACTCATGGTGGGCCCATAGCGCGGTTCGTGGCAAGGATCCATGGTCACTCGTCGGGAAATCGAGTGGTCGCTTACCCGGCAAGGAAACTTCCCCCGTCCTTTAGGACGGTGAGTACGTAGTTTTTATGTCGCACTTTGCCAGAGGGTTCGGTCTCCCTCTTAGCGAATTTTCTAGGAATTTCCTTAATTACTTCGGCCTTCAGCCGCACCATCTGCCGGCTAACACCATAGCCTCTCTCTCAGCCTTTATCTCGGCTTCTAAGGGATATTTTGGCCTTTGGCCTTTAGTAGATGTTTGGTCGAAGTTCTTTCAAATCCAAGCTAATGTAGTGCATGATAAGTCTCTTCATCGTTCCGAGAAGTCTTTAACTCAGTGCGGGGCAGATTCTATCACACCCCGGAAATACTCCGTGTTCCCCCGAGTTATAGGTCTAGAGTCTTGTAAGAAGTGGCATAGGTCATTTTTCTATGTCAAGAATATTGGAGCAGAGGACAAGATTCGGCTCCCTACCTTCTCCATTGGTTCTCCTTCAAAAAATAACTGGCTCTATAATCCGAAGAAAACCCACGCACTTGCTGAGGCATTCGAGCTTCGGCTCAAGGAGTTAACTTGGGCCGGACTTCGTGGTGAAGATCTGATGGCTGTGTTCATCAGTAGCCGAATCTGCCCCTTCCAACTTTGCTCCCATAAGCTTTGCTACATGAGAGGCCCTTTGGACCCCAATCGAGTTTCCACGGTTGAACTTGATGATGTCCAGACCCAGAAGCGCATCCGGGCTATCTTTAAAACCGAGATGCCCGAAGAATGGGTTTGGGGAATGAAACCCTTTTCTCTTAACAACCCTCCTCCTTAGGTAATTTGGACTTGATTCGTTTCATCTTGGCTATTTTCCATTCTTTACTCAGCTAAATTTTTTCTGCTCTTACTACAGAGATTTGCCGAGCAGGATACGGAAGATGCCGAGCTGTTGGCTCTTCCTTGGACTGCTGATCGCAACACCCCGGATAACAGAGAACTAGACCCGGAGGAATTTATTCCTAAACCCGAGGCTGCTCCTGCTCGTACTCGGGGTAAAACCTCAGTGTGTGCTAACGAAGGTGATTCGGACGATGTCCAAATTCTCAAGGTAGTTGCCGTGGTGCCTATCTCTTATGCATTTCCGGCTCCTTCTTTCCCTGCTAATCCGGCTGGCCAGGTCCATGACGTCGTTCCCCTTGCTTCCGAGGCTCCTGCTCCATCAAATAAGCGTGCTTCCTCGAATGATCCTTCTGATGCAGCACCTAAGAAGCGAACTAAGAAATCATCTCAGCATATTCCCAAGCGCAGAACCATGCCGGGAACTTCTGGGTAAGTTTCCATGCATGTATTAACTCGTATTTCTTGTTTCTCTCTTTCTTTCTCTGAATTGGTTTCTATTTTCTCTTTCGCAGTGCCCCTCTTTCTGTCAAACCCAGTGGTCCGAGTATGACGTCTCACGTTACTCGGCCACTTAAGCCGTTGCCTTAGGAGGATGTTCGAGTTCCTAGTCCTCCTCGTGACAGTTCTCCTCCTTTACCGACTAATAACTTGCCTCGACGAGATGGGGACAAAGATCCCCCTGAAGTTGACATTGCTGCGACTATGCCAGATTGTCCCAATGATGTGGCCATTTCTTCCAAGGTCCCCAGAGTTTCCTCGGCTAAACCCATCTTGCCGAAGTTCCTTCTACCTCGGCCGTTGCCGAAGTCGCTCTTGCCTCAACTTCTATTGAAGCTAATGCCCCCTCTATCGTTGCTGTTACTGTTCCGAGTACAATCTCTTGCCCTACGGCTTTGTCTGCTACTGAAGTTTCTGTTAAGACCAAGAAGAATGGCGCTGCCAAACTTACATCGTCTCAGAAAGGAAAACTCGTTCCTTATCATCCGACCGTTGCCGACATGATTCACAAAGGGGCTTCTATGGTCAAGCCTGGGTCTGCCGCCGACACATGACTTGTGCTTCACAAGAGTCCGGCGGCCGAGGTTATAGCGCAATAGGCGCGAGAAGACAAGGGCAAGGTCTTGACACACACGGAAAGTGGAAATAGCCTCGGATCATTGATAGAGTATGCAAATAATTGGAATGTTGCTGATCAGATTGAAGGCAACCCTAGTAATCAATCCTTTCAGCTTTCTGATATTAGCAATCGATTGCACATGGCTGCCAAGGTTGTTCTCGAAAGTGATAAGATGAACGAGGTATGCGCTTCATTTTACACTTCGTCTTTTACTTAGAAGATATTATATGCCCACTAGTCCCCGAGCTTGCAACCGAATAACTTGTTATTCGTTTAGAAGCTTCCCTTGCTTAAAATATAGCTACCTGCTTGTGCAATAGATAGTTTTTGTTGTGCATGTTTTGAATTAAAATTCATCTAGCCACCTAGATCCGAGTAAAGTTTTACTTGATTAGGATCTTTTTTAGTTTTAGCTTTGAATATCTAGCCACCTAGGTCCGATTCATGTTTTTCTTGATTCGGCTCTTTTTTAGTTTTAGCTTTGAATATCCAGCCACCTAGATCCGAGTCAAGTTTTTCTTGATTCGGATCTTTCCTATGTTTTTCTTTGTATAACTTGGTGTTATTCTAGGTTGCTCATAATCGGCGTATGGCTGAATTCCAGAAGTTACTTCTCTCACTTAGAAAGCTTCAAGATAAATTCGACAAAATGGTTCCTGTTGTGAAGAAGACTGGTAAATTATTTGGCTTTTAGTGCCCTTTGTCTTTGTACAAGACCCAGTTTCTCGGCTAATTTCTGGTGTATTGTTCTGCAGCTAACATTAATAATCTAAATACCTGGCTTACGAAGAAGGTTTCCACCCTTGAAGGTTAGTTGCCCCTCCATCCTTTATTTGTCTATTTTCGTTCCAAGTAAAATTCGAGTGTCTTATGGTATCCCATCTTTGTCTTAGCCGAGTTACAAAGATTTGCAGTGTAGCGTCAAGAGTTCATACCCATGCCTGATATGATGCTTCATTTTTTAGAGCAAGCGGGTACTCACTCACCGCAACTTAAGGAAAAGGATGACGAGATAACCCGGCTCCATGCTAAGGTTGAATCCCTGAAACTTTCTCAGAAATCCGAGCTAGAAAAAGTTGATCAAGAATTTTCCGAGGATAAGAACCGACTAAGCCTTCAGCTTCAGAAGGACAAGGAACTTCTTGATGATGCCGAGCTAAAAAATCAGGCGCTCACTGAGGAGATGACTCAACTTGAGAAGAAAAGGGTTGGTTGGTCCTTGGATCTCTAGAAGATGTTGCGATATATCCATCGTAAGCTCATTTTTCTGTGTTTTTTCCTCTTGGTTACTGGCCGAGTCATTCTTTGCTCATTATTTGTTATGACTCATTTGATGACTTGTCTTACAGATCATTTTCCAGAAGCCGAAGCTGTGAGCACTAAAGCTGTGGTTGCTGCCCGTGGTTTCCAAGGTGTTCCAAATATCCCGGGTCAGGAATATTATCTCGAAGATTTCTTGATTGCCGTGGCTACTGGTATTGAGCCGATGAAAATCATGGGAAAAGATCTGGTACAAGCGGCTATCCGGGATTACCATGTACTCTGGCCGAATGAGCCAAAAATTATGAAAGTGGAAGTGCTCGTGGCGAAGCTGATGGAGTCTCAGACTCGATTGAATCTTTGGAGAGAATCTGCCGGACGAGCCGGAGCTGATATGGCGCTTACTGTTGTTTTGTCATGGTACGAGGATATCTCCCTCGATATCCTGATGAATTTGCGCACTGGCTCTCCTTGGGTTGAAAATCCGGATTATGTTTCTCGCCGCCAAGCCCTTTCTTATCAGCTTATTGAATATGCTGACGTTCATCACTGGAACGAAGGGCCGAGTTTCCTCCCTGATGATGCCGAAGATAACTTTGAGGCTACGGATGATGATGAATCCGACGGAGATTCTGGTGATGAAGGTGAATCAGATGAAAATTCCGGAAGTTCTGATGAGTCTAGTGGCAGTTCGGGAGGGAATGCCGAGGCTTCATCCTCCTCCAAGGGGACTGAAGCCTCCCAAGCCCAAGTGGAGTCTCACAGCGAACAGCCCCTGCCCAAGATAATGTTGCTACCTCGGTCGATGCCAAAGTAACTTTTGCGGAGGCTCAGGCAAACCTTGCTTCTGAAGCTGTTCCTTCTACCGAAGCCGAGGCACCCTCTGTCGTAGCCGAGATACCAATGTCGAAAACTTCCGCTGCTGCTGTTGTTCCTATTGCGGATGATTCGGCAACTGCTAATGCCTGAGCTGAAAAAACATTTATCTATTTAAGTCCCCGGTATGCTGGATGTATGCTGTCCTAAGACATTCTGCCTCTTTTGGTACCATGTGATCAATATAACTTTGGATCATATGCTATAGTAGTCGTTATGTTATTATTGTTCTGGTTGAGTTTGTGTGATGCGTATCCTTGTTTGCAAAATTTTGTTTTCATAAGTTTGAATCAAACTTCCATGTGTTTGATTTTCGGTCAACTCTTACTTCTTTCATCCATTCTTATTTGCAAGATTTTAGTCTCATAAGTTTGGATCAAGTACTATGACTCTTATGTCCATATGTCGGTTGGAATTACAACCTTTCTAAGTTATCGAATATTAAGATAAGATAAATGGGGTATTTGCCGAGTTATCTCTCGAATTGCCAAGGTTATCATTCGTACGATAATAGTAAAAATCATGGGGCAGTCCTCAAGTTATTGCTCGGGTCGCCAAAGTGATCTTTCATATTACAAAATTAGTGACAGATAATACGGGGTAGTCCCCGAGCTACCGCTTGGGCTGTCGAGGTTTCATACATAATCATAATGACACACAATACAAGGCAGTCCCCAAGTCAGTGCTCGAGCTACCGAGGTTTCATACATAATCATAGTGACATACAATACAAGGTAGTCCCCGAGTCAGTGCTCGAGCTACCGAGGTTTCATACATAACCATAATGATAAACAATACAGGGCAGTCCCCGAGTCACTGCTCGAGGTATCGAGGTTTCATTAATTCATGTCTAATACAGCAATTCAATACATAATATTACTATATACGATACACTTCCTCTAAGTGTAAAACGGGTGAAGTAACGCTACGTTCCACGGTCTTTTTGACTCGTCTCCAGATTTATCTTCCTTATTCTTTTCTGGCGCTTGAGCATCGATTAGGTACTATGCATCGTTGTGAAATGCTTTGCTCACGATGAATGGCCCTTCCCATGGGGGGAGAGTTTATGCATACCGGCCATGCGTTGCACCAGCCGAAGAACAAGATCTCCATCCTTGAAAATTCTTGGATTTACTTTCTTGCTATGATATCGTCTGAGGTCTTGTTGATAAATAGCTGATCTTGATAGTGCCAATTCTCTTGCTTCTTCTAGTAGATCCACATCATCTTGCCGAGATACTTCATTTACCTCAGCGCTCGTGTATTGGGTGACTCTTGGCGAGTCATGCATTATGTCGGCTAGAAGTATAGCTTCTTCCCCATATACGAGAAAGACCGGGGTGTATCCCATTGATATATTCGGGAAAGTCCTCAGGCTCCAAAATACTGCTGGGAGTTCCCCAATCCAACATCCTGCCGACCTCTGAAGTGGTTCTATCAGCCAAGGTTTTATTCCGGACAGTACTAGTCCATTTGATCTTTCTACTTGCCCATTTGATGTCGGGTGAGCCACTAAAGCAACATCGAGTCTTATGTGCTTTTCTTGGAAAAATCAAGAAAAGTTTCCTTTAGCAAAGTTCGTGCCATTTTTAGTGATAATACTGTGTGGGTATCCATATCTCAGAATGATATCCTTGAGGAATTTAACCGCTATGGGCCCGTCACATTTTTTTATCGGTTTTACTTATATCCACTTTGTGAATTTTTCCACCATGACCAAAATGTGAGTCATGCCGCCGCGAGCCGGCTTAAATGGACCTACCATATCTAAACACCATACTGAGAATGGCTAAGTGATTGGTATTGTTTTTAACTCGGATGAAGGCATATGTATTTTGCTGGCATACCTCTTGCAGCCATTGCACATTGTTACCAATTCCTCTGCTTCCTTCAGCGCACTTGGCCAGTAAAATCCGTGCCTGAACGCTTTGGCCACAAGGGCTCTGGACGAGGCATGGTGCCCAAATTCTCCTTGATGTATATCCAAGAGGATCTCTAGTCCCTCTGCCGAGTTAACACATCGTTGCAGTACATTTGTCACGCTTCTCTTATAAAGCTCATTATTTATGATCGTGTAAGTTTTATCTCTTCTTATTGTTTGCCTAACAAGGACCTTATTATCCGGCAGGACCTTATTTTTGAGAAACGAGAATATGGGTTGTGCCCATTCAGGTATGACTTTTTCCAGAAAAATTGTTTTGTCAACTTCCATTATTTCTGCCGACATAACATCTGTCGGTTTATCCAAATCCATTTTGGGGTTAAGCGAATCATTCGCCGAGTAATTTGGCTCATGCACTTTGTCAATTTCCATTGGGACGCACTCGGATTTCTGATCTGACGAGGGGTGGATTGACTCGGATTCTGGTGAAGGTATGATTGATGGCTTTCTCAGGTGTTCTAGGGCGATACTAGGCAGAATTGACTGTCTAGTTGATCCGAGTTTTGATAGCGTATCCGCGGCGTCATTTTCTGCCCGAGGTATGTGGTGAAATTCACATCCGTCAAAATAACCACTAATCTTCTAGACATGAAACTTATATAATGCCATGTTTGCATCCAACGCGTCCCAATTCCCTGACACTTGCTGGACTACAAGATCCGAGTCTCTGAAACATAGGATTCGGCGTATGCCAATTTCCTTTGCCATCTTTAAACCATGAACAAGTGCCTCATATTCAGCTACATTATTTAATGCAGCAAAATGTATCTGCAACACATATTTCAGTTGATCCTTCTTTGGAGAAATTAACACTATTCCTGCTCCTAACCCATTTCTTAGCTTGGATCCATCAAAATGCATTGTCCAATAGTTCGGATCGAGTAGTGGTGGTTCATACTGTATATCGGCCCAGTCGACTAAAAAATCGGCAATTTCCTAAGATTTGATTGCATCTCTTCTATCAAACTCCGTGGCATAAGGGGATAACTCAATCGCCCATTTTTCTATTCGGCCACTCGCATCTTTGTTGCCCAATATCTTGGATATAGGTGCTTCACAGATCACCTTTATGGTATGTTCCACGAAATAATGTTTGAGCTTCTTTGCCAACATATACACTCTGTAAGCCATTTTTTTGTAGTGTGGATCGTTCTGCTTTGAAGCGGATAACACTTAACTTAGGTAATACACCGGTCTTTGGACCGACTTACCTCCCTCATCACGTTCCATGACTATTACTGCACTTACAACTCTATTTGTTGCTGCCACGTAGAGCAACATAGGTTCTTTTGATAATGGAGAAGCTAAGACGGGTGTTGTAGCCAACATCTTTTGCAATTCATGAAAAGCGCTGTTAGACTAAGGTGTCCAGGTGAATTTATCGTATTTTTTCATTAATTGATATAAAGGCAATGCTTTTTCACCTAGCCGACTCGCGAACCGACTTAAGGATGCAAGGCATCCTGTAAATTTTTGAACATCGTTTAGGCATCTCGGCAGTTCCATTCTTTCAACCGCACGGATCTTAGTCGGATTCGCCTCTATACCTCGGCTGGATATGAGGAAACCGAGTAATTTTCCGGCCGGCACACCAAAAGTACATTTTTCCAGGTTAATCTTCATTCAGAATCTTCTCAGATTTGCGAATGTCTGCCGGATATCTTCCAGGAGCGTATGGCTCTCTTTTGTTTTTATAACCAGATCATCAACATATACTTGAACATTTTTTCCAATCTGATCATGCAGACATTTTTGCATACATCTTTGGTATGTGGCTCCCGCATTACGCACGCCGAATGGCATGGTGCGATAGCAATAAGCCCCGTACGGGGTGATAAATGCAGTCTTTATTTGATAAGCCGGCTTTAACGGTATCTGGTGAAAACCAGAGTACGCATCTACAAACGATAACAGCTCACAACCTGCGGTTGAATCAATGACCTGATCTTTCCTAGGTAGAGGAAAAGGACCTTTGGGACACGCCTTGTTAAGGTTCGTGTAATCGATACACATTCGCCAAGCGACAGCTAAGTTTGGATCATCCTTTTTCTTTTCTACCAACGCCAGGTTAGATAACCAATCCGGATGAAGTACTTCCATGATGAACCCGGCCTCAAGGAGCCGAGCTATTTCACCCCCGATGATTTTTCTCCTGTCTTCGGCGAAGCGGCGGAGAGGTTGCTTCACCGTCCTTGCTCCTGGCCTAACATGCAAATAGTGCTCAGCCAACTCCCTTGGTACTCCTTGCAGATCTTGTGTCGACAATGCAAAGATATCCCGATTCTCACGGAGGAAGTTGGTGAGCTCGCTTTCCTATTTATCATTCAGGCCTGCACCAATGGTGATGGTGCTCTCTGGGAACTGATCATCAATCTGGATCTTCTTTGTCTCCTTAGTCGGCTGGAAGGATACACTTACATGTGGATTGGCAAGCACCGACATGTTGAGCTGCGTTGACTGAGCTAAAGTTGCGACCTCTTGAATCCTCCTTTTCTCCCTTGCAATTACCAAATACTCGGCCAGGTTTGATCCGGCTGAAGAACATTCCATTGATTTCCTGTAGTCTCCTGCTATGGTTATCACCCCCTGTGGTCCTGGCATCTTCGTTTTTAAGTAACTAATGTGGCAGCTTCACATAAACTTGGCCAATGCTGGCCATCCGAGTAAGGCATGATAATAGCTTTCTAGATCCACCGCCTCAAAATCCAGATTCTCAGCTCTGCAATTTTCCCTCGTGCCAAATAATACATCTACTCGGACCTTCCCAATGGGTTCGCAGGACAGTCCTGGCACTATCCCATGGAAAGTTTTCCTAGTTGATTGCAGCATATTCAGAGTTATTCCGAGCTTATGCATTATGTCTTTGTACATAATATTGATGCTGCTTCCATTATCTATCAGCACTTTTGAGAATTTCAAATTAATACTAGGCCTGACAAATGTCGGATCCCGCACTAAAGCATATGACCCTGGGTTCGGAATGATCTTCGGGTGATCTTTGATGTTCCAAGTTATCTCCTGATCTGACCATGGCATGTACCTCGGCACTATCAGCATAACTGCATTCACTTCCATATGTCGATGATGTACGCTCTCCTATCTTGCTGTTCTGTAGTGAACACACAGTACGACTGGTGATGCTCCCTATAGTCATTGTGTCCATTATTTCCTGGGTTTCCTCTACTATCTTGATTCTGATTTATTACTTGGTGAACTGCATCCCTCCGATCTTGATTCTCATACCTCGGAGGTGGTGGAGTTAACATCATCTGCTGCGCATTTCCCCCCGTTAGCTGTGGCTGCTCTTGGTGATGCGGTTGCTGTTGCGGTGCCTGCATTGCTGTCGGGTTTCCCATTGCGCTCTTCATCCAGGCCCATTGGCGAGTCGTGTGGTTAGCTGGCTTGGATGGGTTAGGCATGTGAAACATACATGGATGATCTAGCATCGACTCAAACATGTACTTCGGCCTCTCTTGTCATTGCTTTTCTGCTCAGGTGTCCACTGTTTCTTCCCGTCGTTTCTCGGTGTCCACTACTGAGGACCATTCTTCTAACATTGATTGCTTCCAAGACTCAGCTGATCCTGCACGACTGCTGCAACTTGATTTGAACTATATCTGTAATCCGACCTCTCATCCCTTATTCTACCTCGGTATTCATTGCGCCGAAATGAACCCACACCATCTCGGGCGTAATGGTCCTGCTGCTCACGATTCTCAGCCGACATAAGCTTGGGTTGAGTCAGATCACCCAAGGCATATGAATCTGCTACTCTGATAATCTCTGCCAATGTGGTGGGCATATCTCTTTGTAGCCTCTGCCATAACACACTTATATATCTGCATCCTTGAGCGAACCAGGCAATTGCTTGAGATTCTATAACTCCCTCACATGAATTTCTGAGGTTACACCACTGAGTTAAGAACTCTCTATCAGTCGCATTCAGTTTCTGCTTGCACATTGCGAGCTGTTGTGGCCTATTTGGCCTCTTGTATGTACTGGTGAAGTTACTAACAAACATTTCCTCAAAATCCAACCAGAAGTTGATACTGCCTGTTGGCAAATTATTCAACCAAACCCTGTCCGGCCCTTCCAACATCTGGGGCACGTATCTCACAGCCCATCTCAAATTTCCTCCTGCTATTTTTACTGTTGTGGCATAATCAATTAGCGAATCTTGTGGTTTTGTACTTCCATTGTACGTTTTTGTGCCTCTTGCTAACTGGAAGTTTGGGACGGGTGGTTTGCCTATAATCCAATGTCCAAAACATGCCGGGCCAGGCGGACCCTGCTCTTCCAATAACTTGGACCGATATAGCCTATCCAGTTTCAATCTTGCGTCAGTTGATGGCAAATTTCTATAGATAATTCTTTCCTGCATTCCATAATGATTTTGCCCACCATGCTCTGCATTTTCCATTTCCGAATAACCATCATTATATCTGTCATTTGCTTGGTTATGTGGAACTTGTCTTGCGTCTCGGTCTTGCTGAGGTTCATGTCTCGGCTGATGATCTTGCGGAAGGTATCTCCTTCCTTCTACCGGGTTATTGTTCTCTGGGTTTCCCCTTCCGAGATTCTCATGCTCTCTGTTCCCGCGGCCAGGGTTTCTGTCACTGCTATTACCTCGGCTTCCATTGCCCCTATTTTCATTGACTTTTCCGGCCACTGCCGGGTCATATAGGACAATTTTCTTATTTCTTTTTCCCGAAGTTACTGCTTTATCTTTCCTTGCACCGTTTCCGGGTGAGGATGTCGCTGCCGCAGATAATGCGTGGGCAGCCCTGCTGAATGAACCATGCGCGAAGCTCCTGGCTTTGCCGGGTTAGCCCTGAGTATCTCCTCATTTTGCTAGTTCGCGATGCGTACCAGCTCATTTACTCTTTCTTGTTGTCTCTACCGGGCTTCCCCAGTCAGTCCTTCCAATTCCAAGGTTGCCGCATTCGCTGCCCTGAGGTTCTTTGTTGGGGTGTTGTACCTCGGCAAGCCTGGGTCAGCCAAATTGCCCTGCTGAGCTTCATGCTCTTTGTTGATGTCATCCATGAGGTTCTTTCCTCTCAATCTCAGATCATCTACTCGGCCAAGGGTCGTATCTAGCATGTTTGCCCTGGCATATTCTCGCAGAGTCCTGTTAAAGGACTCCTGTAGTGCCGACACTTTCTTTGCCTCTTCTAACATTTTCAGCCTAGTCTCTTCTAATTCTGCCTATACGTTTGTCGGGTTAACTATCGATGCTACAGGTGTAGTTAAGTTATCTATGGCTGCTCACAGGATAATCTCTGTCCTCTCCAGAGGTGGCCATCTTACCCTTGGTGTCTTTGGAGTTACCTCTTGCACCTCGGATGCTCCAGCTGCTGGAGGATCTGTTGCTGCTTGCTTTGTGGTTGTTGGCTTTGCTACCGCCTGGCCGGCTGCTGCCAGGTTCTTGCTCGGCCTTTCTCCTGCTCCTTCCGCTGGTGCTGGAGCCATCATCATCACCTCAACACTGCCCACGGGGCGAGTGCCATGCTGACCGCTGGCAGCACTAAGGGGAGGATCTCCTGCGAGGAAGACTCGGCGCGGATAGACGCAGGAAGTGTCGACGCCGACATAGATCTTGTGAACGCCCAGGTTGATGAAGACGCCATTATGCCAGGGCGGCTTTGCTCCGAAGCTGCCTGCGTTGTCACTGACGTAGTCCCAAACGTCGAATCTCTGGACTAAGCTGGAGACGACGCGCTCACCCATGCCGATGAAGTTTCCCGTCCGGATCTTGACTCCGGCTAGCACCGCTGCTGGCCCCATGGTGGGCGCCAACTATCATGGTGGTGGCAAGGCAGATGCCATGGGTAGGCTTATGTTGGGGGGCCAATGGATGCTAGTGGGATCTGGGTACGGAAGGTGCAGTGATTTCTACACACAGTAAGCTAGAACACAGATCTTCATTCCACCTCAATAGAGCTACATGTGCTCCTTGAGTTGTATCAGGGAGAGGAGGAAGAGGTTACAACATGAGCCCTCTAGAGTAAAATGAATCGATCCCCTCTCCAGGATGCTTTGCCTCTCCTTATAAAGGAGTCCCTTGGTCCTTCCTAGTGGTAACTCGGCGGACCTCTTTCTGTGCCACCCCCCTCTATCCACGACAAAGACACAGAGCCCATCACATGTGATCCTCGGGCCCGTGGAATGTCACCTCCATGACGCTCCTCTGCTCCTCTGCTGCTCTGCTTCTTGTCTCTAGCGGTTGGCACTGTGCAGATTTCTCACTAACAGCTGCTAAGGTTTGACTTTGGGAACTTCCTTCTTCTTCTTCCGCAAGCCTCGTGTAACTCGACCTCGCCTCGCGTAACTCGGCTAGACCTTCATCTGCATCTAAGTTAATCAATAGCGCCTGGCCGACGTGACCCGTATGTTGGCCGAGTCATGTTTCAACTGCATGATTCAGGACAGGTCATGCCTTATTCGGCCGATCCTTGCATAACTCGGCTGAATCATGCCATGATCCGGCCCTGTATACGAAAGGTTCCTTTCCCTTTCTCAGCTATCTTGACCCTACCTGGGGTCATCCCCCCAACATTAGTCCCCAAAGCTGGTGCGATCCTGTCGTATACCTCGGCTAGACAACATCAGTTTCCAGATATTCACTATTTTATTTCTTCCGTCCGACGTAATTCTTAGTCGTCGTCTCCTTCCTTTTATCTCTTTCTTGCTTATCCCCTGTTATTAATGTGCTATACTTTTTCTGATTAGGCATATGCCATGGGTAGGCTAAAGTTGGGGCCAATGGATGTGGAGGAATCCGGGGAGGGATGATGCAGTGAAGACTACACTCGTAAGAATGAAGAGAAATACAATATATCTAGGTTTGAGGATCTCATGTTGAGATAACACCTCTTTCTCTACATCTAATGTCTTATAATCTTGCCATACTTGTGGCTACAATGATGCTCCTTGAGCTGTATTTCCTATGCCTCTATCTAGATCTCTCTGTGAGAGTGGAGGAGGAAGAGAGAGAGCTCCCAGCGAGCAGGGAGGAGAGGATCCCTTCGGGCCTCTCCCTGAGAACGATCCCCATGGTGTTCCTTATAAAGGGGAGCCCAGGGGACAGGACTTGTTCCCCACGATTGGTATCTAGACGGCATATTCCTGGCATCTTCTTGAGATGCTCATCATATGCCTTGGCATCTTTGGAGATGCCAAGGCATATTCCTTAGCATATTCTTGGATGCCAAGGGCATATTACCTATTGCATGTGCGAGTCTGAGCCATGGGCGTCCCAAGACTGGCACGATATTTGTGGAGATTGTCCCGGCTTGATGGTGTGTTCTCGTAGAGGTTGTGGAAGCATCTGGAGATGAATAACGGGGCGTCTAGTCCATTATAACTCGGCCCATACGTCCTAGAATAGGTGGTGATTCAGCCTGGTCCAAGGTTAATTCGGCCTGGGCGAGAAATGGCCCAGCCGACTCACTGTTCAGCCCAGCCGAGGTGTCGTGTGATCCGGCCTACAGGGGCCCAGCCGGGGCAGATACTACGTAGCCAAGGCATCCAGAAGAAGGCCCGGCTAGAGCCTCCCAGTGTCGACCTAGGTGACGCTGGCGAAGTAGTCCCGCGGTGGGCCGTGGTGCCAGCCCACCCGGCGAGGCGTGCTGGTGCTGAGATGAAGATTCCCTGCGGTGGGACGAATCTGGCCAACCCGGGGGAAGTGGTCGAGGGAGCGCGGGACAGGAGCTAGGGGTCGCGGTGTGGGCGACGCCAGCGGGAGTCTCGGCGAGTGGGGTAGGTGAAGTGGTGATGCGTCGATGATTCGGTGGTCGGCCGAGTTAGGTATTCTGGCCTAGCAAGAATATTAGTTTAATTCGGCTCTTGTCATACTGATTTGGCCCTGTAGGTTGTAACTCGGCCCGGAGAGGTCCGATTCGGCCTAGAGAGGCCTAATTCGGCTTGTGGAATGCTGACTCAGGCTGATTCTCATTTAATCCCGTCTTGTTCTTTTCTATATTATTTATAATCTCATCGAATGGTCGTCTCTTATGCATAAACCTTACTCCTTTCGCTGAACCTCCTTATAGCTCGACTCTAGGATACCCGGGTTCATATCCCTGACATTAGTCCTCGAGGTTATTAGGGACTCTTTGAGTCACTCATAAGCTTTATATTAAATTATTCCCGGAGTTATTTTCTGACGCTTAATATCTTTGTCATATATCTCTTGGTCACATAACCCTTATGGGTAAGTTTGTGACTTCGGCCTTCTTGGGCACTGATATTTTTAACCTGTTTGGGTAAGTTATGACTTTTGGCCTTCTTGGGCACTGGTTTTTTAACCCCTTTGGGAAAGTAATGACTTTTGGACATTTTGGCATTGGTCTTTTAACCTCTTTTGGTAAGTTATGACTTCCGGTCATTTTTGGCACTGGTCTTTTAACCTCTTTGGGTAAGTTATGACTTCCGGCTATTTTTGGCACTTGTCTTTTAACCTCTCTGGGTAATTATGACTTCTGGACATTTTTGGCACTGGTCTTTTATCCTCTTTGGGTAAGCACTAGTCTTTTAACCTCTTTGGGTAAGTTATGACTTCTAGCCATTTTTTGCATTGGTCTTTTAATCTCTTTGGGTAAGTTATGACTTTCGGCCATTTTTGGCACTGGTCTATTAACCTCTTTGGGTAAGTTATGACTTCTGGCCATTTTTTGCATTGGTCTTTTAATCTCTTTGGGTAAGTTATGACTTTCGGCCATTTTTGGCACTGGTCTTTTAACCTCTATGGGTAAGTTATGACTTCTGGTCAT
The DNA here is from genome assembly GCA_916181665.1 of Avena sativa. Lineage (NCBI taxonomy): Eukaryota > Viridiplantae > Streptophyta > Magnoliopsida > Poales > Poaceae > Avena > Avena sativa. The sequence continues at coordinate 265,823,336 of OV702294.1, read as the reverse complement.
TTTTGGGACTGGTCTTTTAACCTCTTTGGGTAAGTTATGAGTTCTGGCCTTCTCATCTGAGTTGTATGACCCTGTTATTACTTATGTTCCAAATCTGAGTTATTTAAATCCGAGTTATATAGCCCAAATCCGAATTATATTACTTGTGTCTTAAACCGGAGTCTTCTGACTCAAAGTCTGAGCTGTATGACTTAAATCCGAGTTATCTGACATAAGATCTGAGTTGTATTACTCAAATCAGACTTATAGCTTGGAATCTGAGTCATCTGACTCAAAATCCGAGTTATATGACTCAAATCTGAGTCATCTGATTCCAAATCCGAATCATCTGATTGTAAATCCGAGTTATAATATTCAAGTTTCACTTATGTCTCAAATCTGAGTCATCTGACTCAAAATCCGAGTTATATGACTCAAATCCGAGTCATCTGATTCCAAATCTGAATCATCTGATTCTAAATTTGAGTTATAATACTCATGTTTGACTTATGTCTCATATCTGAGTCATCTGACTCAGAATCCGAGTTTGACTCAAATCCGAGTCATCTGATTCCTAATCTGAATCATTTGATTCTAAATCCGAGTTATAATACTCAAATTTGAATTATGTCTCAAATCCGAGTCATCTGACTCAAAATATGAATTATATGACTCAAATCCGAGTCATCTGGTCCAAATCCGAATCATCTGATTATAAATTCGAGTTATAATACTCAAGTCTGACTTATGTCTCAAATCCGAGTCATCTGACTCGAAATGCGAGTTATATGACTCAAATCCGAGTCATCTGATTGTTGAGATATAACTTGATCTGATGAGATGATGGCATGTCGCCTTTGATATGGATCCGAGATATAGACCTGAGATAAAGTTTTGGGATATGATAATAGGGCTAATCGCCAAGAGATGTGATTCGAGATGTAGATCCAAGATATAAATTTGGGATATTATGTGCTGGCAAATCCCCATCCGAGATATAAGATAACCTAGCAAGATGAGTTAAATACCAATCCAAATTATAACATATCCTGGCAAGATGAATGAAACTCTAATCTGAATCAAAGATTAGCCGGTAAGCTGAGTCAAAATACAAATCCGAGTTATAATATAGCATGGCAAGCTGAATCAAATGTTAGTCCGAATCAAAGATAACCTGGTAAGCTGAGTCAAAATATAAATCCGAGTTATAAATAAGCTGTGTCAGAGACTAATCCAAATCATAAATAAGATGGTAAGATGAGTCAAAGACTAATCTGAATCATAAATAAGCTGAGTCAAAAACTAGTCTGAATCATAAATAAGCTGGTAAGCTGAGTCACAGGCTAATCCGAATCATAAATAAGCTGGTAAGATGAGTCACGGGCTAATCCGAATCATAAATAAGTTGAGTCAAAAACTAATCTAAATCATAAATAAGCTGGTAAGCTGAGTCATAGGCTAATCCGAATCATAAATAAGCTGGTAAGATGAGTCATAGACTAATGCGAATCATAAATAAGCTGGTAAGCTGAGTCATAGGCTAATCCGAATCATAAATAAGCTGAGCCAAAAACTAATCCGAATCATAAATAAGCTAGTAAGCTGAGTCAAAGACTAATCTGAATCATAAATAAGCTGAGCCAAAACCTAATATGAATCATAAATAAGCTGGTAAGCTGAGTCAAAGACTAATCTGAATCATAAATAAGCTGAGTCAAAAACTAATTCGAATCAACATGATGTTTTTCCCACCTAAAAGTGATTCTACGGATACGTTGGCTAGTCCCCGGGTTGAGTTATTTTCTTCCTGGGGTGAATGATCGAGTGTTGGTGGCTAAGTCATGTGAGACTCACATTGTGCTTGGAGAAGAGTTTGAGTCATGCTCGTTGTGCCTTACCGGCTGAGTCAGGCCCAGAGCCTCCTGTGCTCACCGTTCTGTTCTCTGTATGCTTGGAGAAGCTGAAGGAGCTCTTATGAAGCTTAAGTTGATGAAGATGCTCCCGTCCAGATGGAAATCCAACCAACGCCACTAAAAGGCCCCACGGTGGGCGCACAATGTCGTGGTGGTATCACGGCATCTGCCATGGGTAGGCTAAAGTTTTGGCCGATGGACGTGGAGGAATCCGGGGAGAGATGATGCAGCGAAGACATCACTCGTAAGAACAAAGAAAAATACAGTATATCTTGGGTTGAGGCTCTCATGTTGAGATAACACCTCTTTCCCTATATCTAATCTCTTCTAATGTTGCCATACTTATGGCTACAATGATGCTCCTTGAGCTGTATTTCCTATGCCTCTATCTAGATCTCTCTGTGAGAGTGGAGGAGGAAGAGAGAGAGAGCTCCCAGCGAGCAGAGAGGAGAGGAGCCCGTTGGGCCTCTCCCTGAGAACGATCCCGCTGGTGCTCTTTATAAAGGGGATCCCAGGGGACAAGACTTGTTCCCCACGATTGGTATCTAGACGGCATATTCCTAGCATCTTCTTGAGATGCTCAGTATATGCCTTGGCATCTTTGGAGATGCCAAGGCATATTCCTTAGCATATTCTTGGATGCCAAGGGCACCCTATTGCATGTGCTAGTCTGAGCCATGGGCGTCCCAAGACTGGCACGATATTTGTGGAGAATGTCCCGGCTTGATGGATTGTTCTCTTAGAGGTTATGGAAGCATCTAGAGATGAATAACGGGGCGTCTAGTCCATTATAACTCGACCCAGACGTCCTAGAATTGGTGGTGATTCGGCCTGGTCCAAGGTTAATTCGGCCTTGGCGAGAAATGGCCCACCCACTACTATAAAACAGCTAATTCGTGGCGCACCTATTTTGGCCATCCGTGGCACACTAGGGGTGCGCCACAAAGCGCGCACTGCGGCTAACTTTTAGTCGTGGCGCACTAGGTGGTGCGCCACGCATATGAAAAGATAACTGTGGCGCACTAGGTGTTGTGCGCCATGCATATTAAAAGCTAGCCGTGGGGCACTAGGTGCTGTGATCAACATATACAAATTTCAAAATTCAAAAAAAAAAACGCGAGATCTGGATCTCGTCGGTGCCATCGCCGTCAGTGCCGTCGATCGTCGGTGTCGTCGTCGTCTCCTCGTCAGAGTGGGTCCACCGCCGTCGGTGGTCACCATTGTCGCTATTGCCTCACCTCGTCGGAGAGGCGATAGCTCGTCACCGTCAGAACTACAAGGAGGAGGAGGAGGAGAGAGTCCGCCATCACCGTCGGAACTGTAAGAAGGAGGATGAGGAGGAGGAGGAGAGAGCCCGCCATTGCCGTCGTCACTGCAAGGAGGACGACGAGGAGAAGGAGCCCGACGTCGCTGTTGCCGTTGCAAGGAAGAGGCCGTCGTCACCATCTTCAGTGGAAGGAGGAGAAGGAGAAGGAGAAGAGAAGGAGGATGAGGAGGAGGAGGAGAAGGAGAAGGAGGAGAAGAAGAAGGAAAGGAGAAGGAGGAGGAGGAGAAGGGAGGAAAAGGAAAAGTAGAAGGGGGATGGAAGAGAAGAGGGGTAGGTGGGCGGGGTGGGGATTCAAATTTTGAATCCCGCCCAATTTACTCGTTGCGCACTAGGTGGTGGTGCTCTACGGGTAAGTTGCCCTCTATTTTTTTTGCAGGAAAAAACGGTCTTTTGACCGTAACTTTTTACTCTTTTCGAATTTCGAAAATCTAAATAATCGCTAAACCACCAGAGGTGGTTTCGAGCGAATGCGAAATCTCATTCTCGTCATTTTGGTATATTATATGATTTTTTCGACATCGTATGCAAAAGTTACAGCCATTTTACCTTGGCATGACTTTTGTTTGCAGAAAAAGTCAAAACTCATGTTTGTTAATTTTCCTAGAAACTAGACCACATTATCTACCTAAATATGAAAGGATTTTATTTATTGAAGTGTTTTTCATTTTATTTTATTTTTTGCAAAGCCTAAAAAGGCGATCTAGGGGGTGGAGTTGGTGCAGGCCACTTAGCCGTAGGGCACTAGGGCAAAGTGCCCTAGGGCTAAGTTGACCCAGCAGCTGCAGCACACATACCCATAGCGCACTAGGGCAGGGTGTGCTGCGGCTAAGTTTCACATCCGTAGCGCACCTTGACCTAGTGCGCTACGGGTATGTGTGCTGCGGCCACATGTGCCTTGGACCACACATAGTCGTGGCGCACCATCCCCATGTGCGCCACGGATGTGTGGATTACCTATAGCCGTTTTCCTAGTAGTGGCTGACTCACTGTTCAGCCCAGCCGAGGTGTCGTGTGATTTGGCCTACAGGGGCCCAGTCAGGGCAGATACTGCCTAGCCAGGGCGGCAGGGAGAAGGCCCAGCCAGAGCCTCCCAGCGTCAGCCTAGGTAATGGTAGCGAAGCAGTCCCGTGGTGGGAATTTATGAAGCATCCTCAATAAAAGCTATTCATATAGTAAATAAAAAGATTGTTGAGATGCTCATTGTCTGCTTGCCTTGTCATTTTGATCACGGGATAGCTCCTGTATCATGTGCAAGGGGTACCCCGTTGGCGGTTCTCTATGATATGCATGTATTTACAATGACAAGAACTTACAGGTAACCAAATTTGAGTAGCATGCGGAGCGGCCCTCGTACTCAAGGGACTTGGGATTTCCAGTCTATGGTTTGTCAAGCATATAATTCAGAGTGGACCTCACTTTTACCTTAACACATGAAGATGCCTATGATAGCGGCAATGAGAGCTCAAAGCTAATGAGTACCTTCCTTTCAGCATTATGAAGCCTTTCAAACTTTTCAAAACCGTTTTCACAACCTTGTTGAGTCACCACTTATTCTATGAGCACCTTCTCGAGAGCATAGTTGTCATTCTTGTGTTTGTTCCAGAACTTGGTTAATTATGTCATGACTTTGATGCTTGTATCTCTAATATCTTTAACTCTAGTCTTCACTTTAACTTCAGAGGTTCCTTGGCATTTATATTGTGCTCTACAAACAAAGGCAAGCGAGATACCACTCTATCATACCTTACTATGAGCATTGCAATGTTGCTTATGTTTATGTTTCATGCTACTTATTATTATTGAGTTGGTTTCTCTTCATAGCTTGCAATGACTATTGAGTAGACTTAGTTGCATACTTCTTATTATGAATGGTTTAAGAATATACTCCTGTGCTGAGAATATATACATCATATGAAGCAAATGTGTTCATGAAAGTTCTTTTATCGCACTTAGTTTTCAACTGAATTGCTTGAGGACAAGCAATAATCTATGCTTGGGGCGAGTTGATACGCCCAAAACGTATTTACTTTCCCAAACACTTTTGTTATTGTTTCTCCTCTAAACTTGTGTGATTTGGATAAAACTAACACGGACTGACGCTTTTTTCAGCAGAATTACCTTGGTGTCATGTTTTTGTGCAGAAAATCAACTATCAGGAAAAATCACGGAAAAATGCCAAAAATTATATTTCACTAGAAGACCCACGGAGCCAGAAGACGAGACGGAGAAGGGGCCTGGGGGGCCACACCCTTGCCAGGCGCGGGTGGGCCCTACCACGCGCCTAGGGGGTGCAGCCACCCCAGGCACCCCCTCGGCCTCCCTTTGCGCCTATAAGTTGCCCTTCGACCTAAAAACAGAGGGGGTTTCGATAATTTTTCAGAAAGAGTTACGCTCCACCGCCGCCACCAGAAACCAAGATTTGGATCCAGAAACTCCGTTCTGGCACCCTGCCGGGACGGGGAATTTGGAAAGGATCATCGCCATCGTCATCACCAACGCATCTCCATCAACCATCGATGTTTCCCTCATCCATGAGTGAGTAATCCCCCACTGTAGGCTTGGGGATGGTAGGGATTGGATGAGTTCTATCATGTAATCGAATAAGATCTATTAGGGCATAGTGCCTAGTATCTCTGTTAGTGCTATTTGACTTTGTTGCATCTTGTTGTGCTTAATTCTTGTCACTAGGTCCCGAGTGCCATGATCTCAGATCTAAACTTATTATTGAATCATTATGATAGTATTTTTTGTGATCTTATCTACAAGTTGTGTACACATATCATTGTCCGGATCCAAAGGCCCCAAAGTGACAATAATTGGGACAACCGGAGGGGATGGATGTGGTGTGAGGATCACATTTGTTCACGGAGTGTTAATGCTTTGCTTCAGTGCTTTATTAAAAGGAGCACCTTAATTGCCCGTAATTCCAGAGGCCCCCCTACCACGGGCTGGTTGGACAGAAGATGTTGTGCAAGTTCTCATTGCGAGCACGTATGACTATATTTGGAGCACATGCCTAGGATTTTTAGTACTTGGATGCTTGTTATTATTTATCTGCAATGCCCTAGATCTCGAAGCTACATGTTTAGACTCGTCCATGCAACGCCCGTCCATCCATCCCTGTGCCTACTGCACTCGAATCCTACTGTTACCGTTACTGTGAATATTTCTCCTGTTTCACTGCTGCCTATTGCTTTGCTGTTGCTACTACAAAATGTTGCTACTGATAAACTTCTGTGAGCAAGAACTATTTCCAGGTGCAGCTGAATTAACAACTCAGTTGTTAAGGCTTGCAAGTATTCTTTGGCTCCCCTTGTGTCAAATCAATAAATTGGGTAATACTACCAGCGAAGACTGTTGCGATCCCCTACACTTGTTGGTCATCAAGTAGATTGATCATGAATAGTTCCATGATAAGGATGAATATTTGATGTAGGTAAAATGTTTACTACACTAAAAGATTACTAAAGAATGGAATTAGAAAGATAAAGAAATTGGTATTTAACTATACATGTTTTGGACTATGTGTCATAAGTATGGCGCCACTGTTGATGTTGATAGATTCTTTTGAAAGGATAAAGAAATACTGAAAGAGAAATCTAAGAAATATTTCGCAGAAGAGAAAATACTAGAATTGTTGAGCTTAGGTATATAGAGAATATACATGTTATGGCTGTATTCTTTGCTTGTTAAACAATGTAGTTCTTGAGTATTGGTTACTCAATTTGTTGGTGTGAATCATCATACGAAACAACACAATTCATGAACTACAATGGCCTAAGTAACTAGCAAAAGAATATGTGATGATGTTCATCGAGAACAAATAAAGGGTTGTTGTGTTGCTTGTTGAAATCAAAACTTACCTTCAAGATTTGTTTCAATAATTATTATTTTGATCAGGAATTATTAGAACAAAAGGGTTGTTCAAATAATTGTCGTAATCCATAAAAGATGGATGATTTACAAATCTCGTTGAAGAAATCACATCCATAAAACTAGTGCTAAAAATGTCAAAAGACAAATTGATTGAAAGATCACTTAGGAAGTGACATCGCCGTTTAAATTATATTGGAAAGAAAACATGAAGAAACTCCATGTGGATGGAATTTTGGAGTCTTTTGATTTTTGATCAAATGACGCTTGTGAAACTTTCCTAGAGATAATTAAAACTTAGTTCATAGGCCAAAAGGAAAAAAATGACTAGATTATTGGAATTTGTACATATTTTATGTATGAAGTCCATTACGTGTAGTCGAGAGCAATGGATTTTAACTTCATATGCTTTCTCCAAAAATTTGAGTGAATATATGAATATTTTAATTAATAAGGATGAATTTTGAAACGTTTGAAAAGTTCAAAGACTTTCAAGATGAAGTGCAAAATCAATGTAACAAGAAAATAAAGAATTTATGATAGGATCATAAAGGAAGATATTTGAGTTACAAGTTTATCATAACACCTAATTTTTGAGGAATCGTTTCATGGATTTGCGTTTCCCGAAACACCATATTAGTATGGAATAATCAAGATATGCAATGAAACCTTGTTTGACATGGTAAGATCAAAGCTGTAATTCATAAAACAGCCATTATATTTTAAATATTAAAAGCTTTAGAGACTACCGCTTTTTCACTGAAAAGAGCTCCATCATGATCCATTGAAATGACAACATATAAAGTTATGGTTTGGGATAAAACCCAAGTTGTCCTTTCTTAAACATTGGTATGTTATGCATAAGTGAGATGTTTACTTCCAAAGTAGGATGAACATGTCTTTGTATGTTATTTCGAATAATCGTTGAGTATTCCTCCGTAACACCGAAGACAAAAAATGTTTGTTTCTTAGAACGTCAAGTTTCTTTGAGAACAAATTTTTCGTGAAAAGTTAAGTGGGAGGAAAATAGAACTTTGATAAGGTTAAACGAACCTTAGCTATATGTGCAAAGTTTTGCAGCAACAATGCTCATGGCTCACGTGCCTCAAAGGTTGTGGTTACGGAGATCTAAGTTCCTATTAAACCAAGTAGGTCGGGTAAACAATCAAATACCAAGATTTGAGGGTTGAATCATTATTTAACAATAATGAACGGACTACATGCAAAGAAGCGATGATGGGATCTAACTCCGAAAAATGGCTTGAAGCCATAAAATCCGTGATAGTTTCATACACGAGAAATCAAACTTTGAACTTGAAAGACCATCTGGAAAGGTGTAAGACCTTATAGTCGTGTTTGGATCTATAAATAAATAGACATGTATGTTTCACATCTATGAAATAGTCGACATGTTGGGAAAGAGTTCACAACAATGTTCAAAGGTTGACTATAACAAGATTTGATCTCTCATAGCGACAGTTAGTCTAGACGGATTAATGTAGCAACCACTACATATAATTTTGTTATGTGGTAGTTGAATAAACAAAACAAGTTCTTCTAATAGAATTGTTACCTAGGACGTGTGCATAACACGGTCCAAAGGGTTTTGTTAATTCAAAGGATGCTAAAAGCGTATGCAAACTTTTATGGTTGAAGTGAGCATCCTGGAGTAAGAATATTCACCATGATGAAACTGTTAAAAGAGTTTAAATTCATCAGAGACAATGAAGATGCTTGCATTTGCAAGAAATTAAGTGGGAGCGCTAATACATATTTCCAATACATTATGTGGAAGACATATTGTTGATTGGAAATGATGTATATTTTATTAACACATGTTAAGAAATTCATCTTGATGAAAGACTTAGGCAAAACCCGAATATTTGGCATCAATATCTATATAGATAAATTGAGACGCTAATATGGTTGTGCCAAATGTACATAGATGAGATATTGAATGAGTTCAATATTAAATCGAAATTCAAGTGTATCGACACTTGGTAAGTGAAACAAAGATTCAAGTATTGATTGGTACTTCATGAATAAAATCACAAAAAAGTATTTTTAATCATACTGTGATATGTACAAATCTAGATATGTCCTATGCTCTAAATGTTATGAGCATATAGCAGAATGATTCATAAGATGATCATTGGACGATAGTAAGGATATTCTTATGATCTTTTGGAAGAACTAAGAATATATTATTTTGTAGAAGTGACAAATAGATGGTTAGTTCATTATAAAAGGTACTACATTGATACTAGTTTTGTCACAAAGTACAAATTAAGTTTATCTCAATCTAAACTAAGGGTGGCACAATATGATGAAAAGTAAGTTTCATAATGGATTTGGATGAGTTCCAAAGTTAAGACATTGTGACAGATACTACAACAAAAGGGTAGATATATGACTACTATTATAGCAGCAAAAGAGGGCATTTGTGTCAAGTAGTTTGTTATCAAACTAGGTATAGTTCACAGCGGGATAATACTAAGAAGATATATTGTACGACAATATTGTCAACATGTTTTAACCCTTAGGAACTAAAGGTCTCACCAAAGGACCAAATTTATAAAAGCCATCTCATTAGAGAATGAGTGATGCGTAGAGACGCAAAGACATGTAATTACTCACGGACCTAAAAGTGTCAGATCCAAAGATCGGTTGATCACTAGCAATCGTGTACATAGAACACCGGAAAGCCATAAGTGTTGAATGCACAAAGGTTTGAAACTAGATTATTGTCTCTAGTGCAAGTGGGAGACTATTGGAGATATGCCCAAGAGGCAATAATAAAGTGGTTATTATCATATCTTCATGCTTATGATAAATGTTTACATACCATGCTATAATTGTATTAAAAGGAAACATTAATACTTGTGTGATTTTTAAACATAAAAGAGTCCCTAGTAAAGCCTCTTGTTAAACTAGCTTGTTGGTTAATATATGATCATGGTTTCCTAATCATGAACATTTTGATGTTATTAACAACATGATCATATCATTAGGAGATTGGTGTGATGGACATACTCCTATAGATAAGCGTAGCATAAAGATCAAGTCATTTCAATAGTTCGTTTTCTATAAGCTTTCTGATACATAGTAGCCTAATTCCTTCGACCATGAGATCATGCTAATCACCATCACCAGATGGATGCTTTTATGACATCAAAAACCACACCGTAACTGGGTGGCTATAAAGGTGGCATTGAGTGTTCGAAAAGTATGTGTTGAGGCACATGGATCAAGAGTGGGATTTGTCCATCCATATGACAGATATATATACTCTGGGCCCTCTCGTTGTTATGTCATCCAATTAGCTTGCAATCATGTGACTGGCTCACAAGGCATCACATATCACGGGAATGATAAAAGATTACTTATCGATAACGAGGTTGAACTAGGTATGCAGAGATATCGACGATCAGACCTCGGATAAGGAAACTATCGCGAGACAAAGGGAAATTGGTATTGTATGTAAGTGGTTCATTCGATCGCAAAGTAATCATAGAAATATGTGGGAGCCATATGAATTTCTAGATTCCTCTATTGGTTATTTATTGGAGAAGAGTCTCGGTCATGTCTGCATAATTCACAAACTGTAGGGAGACAAACTTAAGGATTCGATGTTGTTTAGTAGATATGGACTATAAGTAGGGAGACCGAATGTTGTTCAGAGTCTCGGATGAGATCCAGGATATCACGAGGAGATCTGGAATGGTCAAGAGAATAAGATTCATATAATGAAAGTCCAATTCCAGAGTTCGAGAATGATTCCGGTGTTTTCACCGGAATGATCTAGAAGGATCTAGAAGGTTCACCGGACCGAAAGGGGAAGGGTAGATGAATGTGTCATGAATAAGTGGAATGATTGCATCATTTCCTAGATCACTTGGTTGGGCATTTGTAAGAAATAAATTGAGCTCCAAACTGAAAGTCAAAAGGCATGTTTGAAAAGTCAAACTGGGACAATGTATCCTGGTGAAGGAAGGAAAGCATCCTTCTTTCCCTCCACCACAAGCCAACAAGGACAGGGAGTTGGGGAAGGATTCAAACTCCCCTCTCCCAAGCTGCACTCCCTCTCATAAATAGAGGGGAGGGGGTGACCCAAGAGACATACAACACCATCCCCTCCCCACCTAGCCGTCGCGCCGCCGCCCCCAGCGCCGCCACCGCTGCTGCCCGCCGCGCTGCCGCCTAGCGCTGCCGCCACACCGCTGCCTTGTGCCACCGCCGGCTCGCCGTCCCCTCCCTAGCTACTGCCAGCCACACCTCCTCCTCTCCAGCCCTCTAAACCCTAGATCGTCGGAAACCCTAGATCCACCATAACCTGCTTCGTCTTAGGCGAAGCCCTACAGGATCTTCCCTTGACTTTTGACACCATGCCGTCGTGCTGCCGGAATCCCGAGGGGAGAACTACAACCTCCGCTACCTACTGGAACAAGAGAGAGGAAGGTCTTCATCGAGTACCAAACATGTGACCGACTGCGGAAGCGCTGCCGGAATGAAGCGCTGGAAGGATCGTCTACGCGATCTTGAGATCGGCAAGTGTACGACTACATCACCCACGAGAATCTTCTCTCTTTAACCTCTTTGGAATCTTCGAGGGTGAGTACTCTAATCGACTCATTGCTACAATATAGTAGATAGATCTTGGCTTGTTTGTGTTAATGCAGTAGAAATTTTTTGTTTCCCATGCTACGAACCCCTACACCTACTATAATAAAAAGCAGTGGCATAATCTCTACTACTTTGAAGCATCCATTTTATCAGACAATTTTATTCATGGGTCCTATCGAGTCTATTTACATTAAGCTCAATGGGGTTGAGTAGTTTCTAAAATCAAACCTTTTGGGATAAACATGGACTCAAGTCATCTCTTTGATGCTTTTTCTTGTTGTAAAAATGTCGGAAATATTTTAACCAAGTACATTGTTCATTATTTCAAAGCTAAAAGAGTGACACTAGCAAAGGAATATAATTTATAGGATAACAACTAGTTGGGGAGTGACTCGAGTGCAAGCAAGTAAATAATTGTAGGATCAATTTAAACTTGTAGATGAGCTGATAAAAGGAATGTGATACCTCCTCTTTCTTGCTTCGTTCTCGTACTTGACTCAAATCCCCTCTAGATTTCCCTATTGCCAAGTCACCTGAAATTGAGCAATCTCCGAGAAAAACAACAAAAAAGCAAATTTTCAAATAATGGTCAGAACTAATTTTTTTGTGTTTTCGGTTTAAGATTGCAAACTGAAAGTAAACATGCAATTCTTGGAAAAGAAAATAAATCAAAAGAAGAAATGAAAATATGAATGCAAGTTTTGAGGTTTTCAAACCGCCTCCAAGCTTAGGCTATTGCTATGCTTAGTTGTTGTCGTCGTTTGGTGGTGGGTACGGATGCTTCTTATAGTAGACGAGGAAGTGGGTCATGAGGTGACTAAAGTTGTGAGTTAAAGAACTCACATCTTCACTCACTCCATGTAGAGTTTGGTCGATATCCCCAACGCGCTAGTTGAGCTACAGAAAATCTTGATAGGGGACATTGTTGAACCCCTGGTGCTGTTGTTGCTAATTGGGTCGTGCATCCCAAGGTTGCTCCTCCTGCTGCTGCTGATGTCCCTCCCAAGCAGGGTTGTACTCCTGCTCCTACTACTTCTCCTGCTCATCCTACTGCTCTCCTCCTTCCTCCTCCTCGGAGTCAGGATAGAGCTCCGCCATGATCTCAGTCACCTGATCCTTAGTGAGGATCCAGTGGTCCCTCCCCTGAACCTCAAAGGCTTGCAGGCAAGGGAATGGCACCTGATCATCATGCGCAACATCAAGATAACCAAATTGATAGGCTCGGAGCCTCCTGTTAGCTCGGTAAACACTGATGAAGCCACAAGCAGTTATATACTTGACATCCATAAGTATGGAGCCATCAAAAGGTTGCACAAAGGAATTGCAATTCCAAGAGCTTGGACAAAGTGGGTTACCAATCCACCAATGCGAATATTACCTTTCTTTTTGTTGCTCTGGTGGCGGAGGTGCTGGAGGAATAGAGATGCAGGAGTGGGACTCTGTAGTGCACCAAGGAAGAGTGCCTTGGTGATCATGGCCATGTCTGCATTGGCCATAGAGCCGGTGTCTCCTCTTCCTAACAAAGTGCTGTCAAGAAACAAATCAATGTAACATATTTTTGGGTTCTGAATGGTGGACATCTTCTTCTGATAGAAGACCCTGTCACCATTAACAGAAATAACCTCCCAAGTTTCTGCACTTGAGACATTAAATAAGTTTGTAGCAGTTGATTCCCCTTCCTGAGGGAATACATAAGCATCACAGAATTGTTCAAAAGTAATTTGATATGGCTGTTGGTTAATGGTGAAACCCACCGTGCATGTGTTACCTTTATCCTTGTAGTCATCGTAGAAGGAGTCGAGGAACTCATGGGTGAGCTCAGCGTAGGTGTGGTGACATACATTGGCGAGGTTGGAGAGACCTGCATTTGCACACAAGTAGTCGAAGACCACCCTCAACTCTACTGAGTTGATAAAGCCATCATCGACCCATCGTGTGGGCAGCACCTTCCTTGCCAAAACAATGGCATAATTGTTGTCAAGCTCATCCGAGAGCCCAGAGCCCTGAGCCCTGAGCCCTCACCACATTGGCGCTTGCTCTTGCAAAAAATACCACTGATCTTGTTCATCTTAATGCACTGAGAAATTTCAACATAAAACCTTAGGCATATAGTTTCTACATGATATATGAATGATTCTACGTGGAGGAATTAAATCTAACGTGAGAAATTAAAAGAGAAAATAAATCAATCTTGAGTTCATCCACTAGTTCAATGTGGATATTTCAACCATGGAATTCTGAAAATAAAGCATGGATAGGGAGAGAAACATACCGATCTGTTGATTCCCCCACTCAAACAAACAAAATCTGCGAAGAATCGAGAGTTATAGGGTGGTTTTGAGAGGTTTGGAGAGAGAGTTTGAGATAAATAATGGTGGGAGGAAGAACCCTAGCCTGCCCCGACCTATTTATGTGGTCGCAGCAAAGTATACGACGGTAGCTATATGGCTGGGTTAAGTAGCTCCCGTCATATAGTTGTGGCGACGGTGAGGATTACGCTTTCCTAACGCCAGATCACAACTGTACGGACAAAACTATACAGCCAGACAAATGGCCCCGCCATATAGTTGGTCATCAAATCTTATATATCCGAGCCCCAAGTTTTGAGAATTTTGTCGATAACTATACGGCCGCAACTATACGGCTGGAATAAATATTCCCGCCATATAGTTGGTCGCTACAACTCCTGGAACATGCTTTTTAGACCAAATTTTCAGAGATGCATTTTTTATCTGAACAATATTATTAAACCAGTTTCTACACATAAAACCCAAACTTTATTTTCTGCACTAAATCTATGCTTATTCAGTCGGTATTTCTACTACTTTTTGACAGCCGCATCTTTACGGGCATGCTTCCGCAAAAATGTATGTGAAAAGGTTGTAGGAATGCGATGAAATTTTTATTATTTGACTCTACTTTATTTTATTGATATGATGGGTTGAGTCCCATTAAGCATTTTATTGAGAATGGTTGAATATTTCAACCCTTTTTATGTTCTCGAATTTAGCCTGGGTTGCCCTTTATCAAAGGCACTCACCACATGAACTCATTTTGCAGGTGGAACATACCTTTCTCCTGCTTCTAGTTTCTTCGGAAAATACTGGATTATTTCAACATCATAAACATTGAAGATTATTTTCCCCTCAGCACAGTCAACTGATTCTCCTACAGTGCTAAGAAAAGGTCTTCCAAGTATTATAGATAATTTTTCATCCTCCAGCATTTTAAGAATAATAAATTTAGTAGGAATAACATGCTCATATATTCTAAGTAGGACATCCTCAATCATACCAATAGGTTGTTTAGTGGATTTTTCAGCCATCTATGAAGTGATAGAAGTGGGGGAATATTCCCCTAAGCCTAACCATTTATAGAGGGAGTATGGCATTACACTAACTCCTGCACCTTAATCACATAAGGCATTATGAATATCAGTTTTGCCTATTGAACATGAAATAGTTGGTATCTCAGGATCTCCTGACTTAGACAATAGCCTCCCATTAGCGGGGTAACTAGTTACCATGGCGATAATTTTAGTTATCTCTTTTTTCTATTAAGAATATCACAGAGAAATTTAGAATAGCCAGGTAATTTTATTGCATCCCGAAATGGAATTTCTTGATGAAGATCACTTAATTCCTTTGTAAAAGAGTTATAGATTACCTCATCTGGTGCTTTCTTTTTGTGTTATGCATATGGAAGTTTCTTACACTTATCTTTTACCTTTTTTGGAGGATCAGGATCTTTAGTTGCTTTATTTTGTTGTTGCTTATCATTTTTCTTCTTTTCAATTGCAACAACCTCGTCTTATTTATTTTTGTCTTCTTCTTCTCTTGGATCAACAGTCTCTGCATCAGAGTTATAAGTGTCATCATGTGCATCATTCTTCTCCTCCAAGGTTTGATCATGTGTATCTTGAGTAGTCTCATCTTGCGGATCCACCAATGTATCATCTTCTTGTCTTGCTTTGATCAAGGATTTTTCCTTTCGATCATTTTCAACTTCATATTCTAGTGGTCCTAATGGTCCTTTAACAACTTCACCTCTTCTTGTAACAACATTAGTAGAAACAGAAATTTTTATATCAACATGAAGAAAAATTTGATAACTAGATGCTATTTGTTCACATTGGGTTTCAATCATACTGAGGTACTTGTTAAATAATTTTATTTCTTGGCCAATTTCCTAACAATTTTCTGTCAGTTCGGCCAAAATCTTTTTGTGTCTTTGAAATTGCTTATGCAAGCTATTGTAACATTTAGCTTGTCGATGTTTCAATTCTTGAAAAACTTTTCTAGTTTCATCCTCTTCAGTAAAAACTTGTAACAAATCTACTTTGTTTTCCTTAACAAGTTCAGAGGGTATACCTTTTTATTTCATGGTTTTGCGTACTTCAGGCATAAGACCAGGATTTATACGAAGTATTCCCTTTTTCGGCTTAGTGCCAAAATCAGGATTATATAAAGAATCATTCTTAGCCCTAGTAGACATCAATTCCAAACATGATTTAATAGTTAAAGTATTTATCGATCCTCCTACTGATGGCTCTAGCAATTCTCTGCATTGGGTATTAAGACCATGGTAAAATAAGTGTGAAACAGTTGACTCAGAATAGCCATGATTAGCAATACTATTAATCATTCCAAAGAATCTTTCCCAGGCTTTTGGATAGTTTTCTCCCACGTTCTGACTAAAGTTGCCTATATTCTTTCTAAGTTCTGTTACCTTTGAAAAAGGATTGAACCTATTGATAAGTTCAACAATGCATTTTCCCAACATTTAATGTAATGAAGAGGGAGAGAATATAACCAATCTAGAGCTTTACCTTTGAGAGACCAATGAAATAGTTTTAGACGAGAGAATTCTCTAGGCAAACATTTTGTTCCAAGTGATGTTATCACATTGTCAAACTCTCTAAGATGTCTTCATGGGTCTTCATCTTCCCTTCCACTGAAAGCTTTTTCCTGCAAAATTTTAATAATTTCACCATCAAATCGATATTCCCTAACTCCAAGATTAGGAAATTTTATTGGTTGTTTAAGAAAAGAAGAATTTGGAGAAATATATTCTCTGAGAGACTTCTCAGGTTTCTTGGGATTTGTCCGATGAATGGACATGATTTCCATGAAGTCGCTTAGGTTTTTAGCTTCAACTTTATTCGACCTCAAAAGTTTTTCAATAATTTCCTTGCACCTTTGAGTAGGTATGCGATCACGATAATCTGGTAGATAAGCCCTAACAGAGCGTGTAGACCCATTGTCTCCTAGGGAGACTATCTTGTAATAGTAACACCTGAAATTTCAAGAGACAAAACACTTAGAGCTTAGCTCCTCGGCAACGGCGCCAAAAAATAGCTTGATGACTGCAAGTGCACGGATTGTTTGTAGCTAGTTTCAAAGTTAAGATGTTGATCCCACAGGGATCCCAAAGGTAAGTGTTTATTGGTGAAGTCTCTGTCACACCCGAAGTTGTCATAGGTCTTCGAGTGAATTGACTGCGAGTGTTTTAAATAAGAATAAAATTTGGATTAAAGCAATTGTATTTAAATAAACCTAAAATGTAAACTTCATAAATAAAAAGCATAAAAGTAAATAACGATTTGTTTGTTGTTTTCTACAGATGACAAAGTAGGTGCGGGGAGTTGTAGTTCATGGCGATAGTGAATGTGGCAGGTGGACGAGTGATAAGTGTAACAATTATAATCTTATAAGTATGTGTGTACGAGCAACCCATAATTAGCCGGAACTCCTCTTGGTAGATTTCATTCCAACTTCAATAATCCTACTAGCCTGTTTACCACAACCAAGGTCAGTCACTAGACCATTAAGATCCTTTAGGTTACTTAGCAATTAAGCTCCTTGGATTGTACTAATGCAATAAGCTCGGTGGCTCCTCGTGATCCTCAAGTCAAACTAGTTTCCCATTGATATTCCTGTGTCACTCGGGGGTCACTGGTCTGCTAGCAAACAAGATTCTATCTATGTAGAACAAAGCATCATGTTGTCTGGGCCCTTAATTGGACAACAGGCATTAAGCATACCACAGATAGTTAAGCACACACAATATAGTAATTAAAATCAACCACAAACTTAATGGAAATTATATAGGCACATCACATCTCACCAATCCCCTACATCTCCCACACCCAAGGGAACTTACTCACGCGTGAGAGAAGAAATCATCATCGATATAATTAAATAAAGGGAGTTCTTCTTGAAATTACCATGCAGATCCACAATAAGAAATAGAAATAAATCCAACACAATTCAAGATGGGAAGAACAATCTCAAACCCTAGTCTTGCAAGGTGGATATATCTCTCTCTCGCAAGTACCAGTAATGGCTATGGAGGTGTGGTGGCTAGGAGATCGAAGATCATGGAGCGAGATGAAGAACGCCTTCCCCTTCTTCGAATCTCTTCTTTCTCCCTTCTGGATGGGATGGCGGCTCGTGTGTTCTATTTTCGACCTTGCTCCCTTCACGAAAGTTGTCCCTTCTAATAAGACAAAGGAGATGGCATCTATATGGCGGGAACTATACGGCCGGAAAAATATTCACGCTTTATAGTTGCTCGTTAAAGCTTGTGTCCTCCCCTCAATTTCTTCCAAAAAGGGATTGGCTTGTTTTCGTCTGAATATTGTGTTTTCGTTGTTAAATCCCTCTATTGATGTTCAGAACCTAAAACACACATTAAAAACCAAGTTTTCTTTGCTACCAAAGTATTAGCGTTAGATAAAGCTAGAAAACCATCAAATCCAAACGAAAACCATCGATAGAAACCATAAAAAATGTGTATAATCTCATAGCTATCAAGTAGCACATCTTGTGTACCCTCTGCTGCAGCGGCGTCTGGATCCCGGAGACCCAGCTATGGGTGACCTCGACACCAGTCAAGCCGGCCGTGATGAGCTCCCTCATCCGATGGAGCGTCTCGTTGGACTCCGTCTTGGAGCTTTAAATCTTTACCTCCCAGTTCGACCTGCTGGACTCCTTGTCTTGGAAGGCAGGGAGGTTGATCTGGTCAACCTCCGTCAGGTTTCGTACATAGAAGTACGTCTGCTGCTAGAGCTTGACCGTATCGTGCAGCCGGAATTTCGGGTATTCGGTCTGCGTGCACGAGTAGATGGAGGCACCGCCGCATGGGACCAGCGGGCCTTTGGCAAACTGCACCTGCGGCCGGATGAGGAACCGGCGGCAGAAGAGTCCGAGATCTGGCTGGATCTCGAGGTAGCCCTCACAAAAGGCGACGAAGTGGGAAGGGATGCCGATTGCGTTGGGGCCGAGGTGGTGGAGCTAGATCTCGAACATCGCGAGGAAGGTGAGGAGGAAGGCGCTAGCCGGGAGGGCTAGGCCGTGCACCAGGTGCATGAGGAAGATGACGCGCTTGCCCTCATCCGGTTGTGGCATCACATTGTCGGCCGGTGCAAGGCGAACCCCGACCTCCGTATCTACGGGCAGCACGCGGGCTCTCATCCATCTCGTCGTTGGCAGCGAGCGAGGGAGAAGAAGGAAAGGAGGCGGAAGAAATAAGGTGGACCGTCGCTCTAACAAGCAAAGAAATGGAAGTGCCGACAAAGCGGAGGCGCACGAGGTCGTCGGTGGCAGCAAGGTCTGGATGTGCAAAGAGGAAGCAAAGGGCGCAGCGGAGGGCGGCGAGGCAACGCTGGCACTAGCGGAGGCAAATGGCAAGATGGGGGCGGCGGCCGTATGCGGCCAGTATTTAGGTCCAGAGAAGGGAAACCGTCCGGCTGGCCACGTGGCAGTGTCGCACGCATCCCACGTCCCCTGGGTCGGTTGTGTTGGCGGAGAGCGCACAGAAGATCCTGGAGCGGTTCGCGAAGCACCGGCGTCGGTTCCCGAGGCGACGTGCGACACGACGCATTGTTGTGCATCGTAGTAAAATCCATCATGACTTGACGTGCGTGGCTGACATCCGTAGTGACGTAGTCGAGTAACCCAACCTCCAATTTTCAGTCGAACGAATGTTCAAACTAGCTTTAGAGCGCGCGCACATTTCTCCCAAGGGTGGAATCTACGCGCGCTCGATCGGGGGCTAGTGTTGGGGGGATCATCCTCGGGTAGGCTAACCGGACAAGATATAAGGGAAATACAACTGTCAGCCGTCTAGGTCTAGCCGTATGTCAAAACACAAAGACACCAGAGAGAAGACCGGACGCAGCAGAGGTCGGCAAACCAGATAGTTGGATAAAAAGCACCGCCAAGATATATGGCCGGCTGGATCACCCCAGGCAGATAAAGCTCGACGGACCAGAGGGCCAGCTGGCTAGACAGCCCTAGCCGGACAACTAAGCCAGATGGAGTACAAGGTTATGCTCGGAATAGTGCGTGGTACGCCTAGGACGGCGGACAAGACAGGGAGAAGACTGGGACACTTGGCCCATACCGAAGACTTTACCAATGACGGTTGTAACAGTGTTCAGTAGGTGGTACTATTTGCAAATGCTCGCACGGCGACCACTGTTGCCCACGTTGCATGGCATGGCTCTGGTTTTGGGTACACGCCCGCCATGCTGGATACTATAGGTGACTAGTCAGCCGGGGCCCGCCTATGGGACCCGCCAGCCGGCCATGTCGCTGCCCATGCTACATCGGTCCTATATAAGGGGCGGCAGGGGCAAAATGGCAAGGGAGGACACTCATGTTAGATAGCACCAGACAATACAGCTCGAGGAGCCCTTGTAGTTCTTGTTCATCTTGACAGTCAGATCGGCAGGAGTAGGTGCTTTACGTCACTGCAAGGGCCCAGAACCTAGGTACTTCTTATGTCCGTGATGCTTGCCCGTTCCCAATCCCGCCTGCGGACGCCTTCGCTCGCCTCATTGCTCGCCCCCACACCATTTTCTAGCCTTCTTAGGCACTGTCGTTTCCATACCGACGACATGCTTGTCCTAAATTAGCAGTTCGACGCCATACTTTCTTTGGTCGCCCATCTCTATGCAGCAATGGCACAGAGTCCATGCTATCTGACCATTGGGGTTAGGCATTGTCATGTTCGTGACCCTCTGCTCTGTTCCCGTCCATTTGGCCTTTGTCCTTAGCGCTTGTCTCTCCCAGATTCTTGTGAGAGAGAAAAGAGCTGACCTTGGGGTTGGCTCTCTCCTTCTTGAGCACGCCAACTCCTGACTCGGCCTTGTACCTATTGACTCATCCAATATGGAACCTGTAACCATGAAACAATCTACACATCATGCTGATGTACCATATATGTTGGTGGAGTCTTGCCGGTGTTGTTTGGCCTTGGGTAACCCAGCCGTAACTCGGCCGACCCTTACATACCTCGGCCAGCTCATGCTTTGGCCTGATCAATACCTCGGTGCGATCTTAGCCGCCTTCGCTGGAAAGACCACAGCAAGTTCAGCTCACTCGGATCTTTGTCTGTCTTGCCAACATATTCATATGTCGGCCCATACTTATTTGTAACTCGGCTACACCATTTGGTGATTTTATATCTGATCTGACTCTTCATGGCTTCGTCTGAGATGTATCTCGGCTGCCGAGTCATTTCATTCCATCCGGGTTATTTGCCTTGGATATTTAGCTTCCGTCGCACTCCTCGTTTTATCCTACGTGTAAAGAAATCATTGCATTTTTCCTCATTTTATGGGCCGCGACATCATTTACTGCTACGCGTTATCATTTATCACTGCAGCCCATCACATTGTGGCATGTATCCTCGAGTATCATAGAGGCAACAATGCGTCGTTATGCAGATGTGGGGTGTGGCCGTGCGTGCGGCATGTTCCCACGATCTTCTCTATGGAATACACACGCATAGGGAGGGATCGTTGCATACAACTAAACCCACTACCTCATGCACGCGATGCGGTTAAAAAGGAGGGCGGAGGGAAACCCTGGTTCACTTTACGTTGCTCCCAACTTCTCTTCTTCCTCCTCGTGCTGCCGTCGCCACTACTATCTTCCTCTATGACTATGCCGCCCCTTTGCTTCCTTTACATCACTGCTCTACCAAAAAGCACCGCCCTCCGTCGCCACCATGTGACATGGTTATACCCTACGGGTACGTGATCTCAGCATACCTGGTCCAGCCCAAGGAAGGCCCACGGCAGATGTATGCCGGCCCATGAAGATTTTCGGGTGGCCAAGGCCCATGACGCCTTCGGATCCTTGGAGAGAAAGACTAGCGTAGATAGGAAATTCAAAGGGGTAAAACCCTAGAACTTGTAACCGACTAGGTCTATGCCCGGGACCTGCCTGAGTCTATATAAAGGCTAGGAGGGCACGACCTAGATCTCTCTCTCATACTTTCGCATACACACCTCCACGCCAGATTGCATCTGCGTACACCTGTAACCTTCGGTTCCGCCGTAATCAACAGCAGACAAGCAGGAGTAGGGTTTTCCCTCCGGGGGCCTGAACCTGGGTAAACCTTGTGTCCCCGTGTTGCTTGTTTGCTAACCGTTCCACGATCTCCAGCATCCCCATCTTCTCCAAAAACCAAGTCCATAACAATGGGCATTGACGAGATCAAACCTTGTCAATTGGCGCCGTCTATGGGAACTGGGGACGCTGATTGTGCGATCGTGATGGTCCCAACCCGATCGATCTACAACTCTGCGGCGACGGAGAGTCACCTCCTCTTCGGTGCTTTCGACTTCACCGCCCACTCACCGGCCACCATGAAGGACTTCGAGCCCGGAGGCGACAGACTCGAAATCCTGTTCGGGAGCTTCTGCTTCTAGGTGGGGCAAACTGGCACCCTCCGCCTCCCTGAGCGGGTGCCCCTACCATCAATCAGGCCCGCTTCATGGACCCCACACCCCATGCTACGCACAACATCATCAGCAGATGATTCCGACGACAGCAGCAGCTGCAACTCCGATCTGTGCGATCCGCCGTCGGATGAAGGGACCTACGGTTCCGGATATGAAAGCTGCGGTAGCAGCGGCCCAATCTACGAGCGCTACCAATGCGCCGTAGTCATACAGGCTGACGGGGATCAACAAACACCCAACCCGCCGCCCAACCCACCACCTAACCCGCCAGATCGAAATGGCGGGAATAGAAGAGGCCAATCTCCCCCACCCGAAGGGGAAAACAACGGCCATGTCATCCGCCTTAGCAAAGAAGGATGGGCCCAGGCCCGCAACGCCGTGGCAGGCAACATAGTCCTGCCTGCAGACTCCTCCCGGGATCTGCTGATGGCCTACCATCTGCTCCTGATCGAGGAGCACAAAAAGCAGGTCAAGATGCAGGAGGTTCTTGACAAACGCAAGTAAGCAGCCTCCGAGTCTAGCGCGCGACGAGCCGCGCTCTCCGCCATGGGCATCGGCTCCAGCTCGAACGGCAACCAAGGCAACAAGCACCGCTCTCGGATGGAGAACATGGATCCCCAGGAGCGCCGTGAGGTGACCTGAACCCTCCACACATCCTTTATGGAGATGGACGCCGACGGCAACGTCATCCCCAAAACGCCGCAGGCTGTGATCATGGCAGCCACTGCGTACCTCGTGGCCCACCCACCTCCGGAAGGGGACCCGAAAAGAGCCATGCACAATATGCACTTACCGGACTCGGACTCGTCGGAGCCGCGCTCCACCAGGAAGCTCCCACGGAGCCGAAGAAGAAAGCTCCGGTCAGATTCGACCGCAGCCCCACCCCTTCATCCGATGAAGAGGAACATGACCTTCCTCAAAGGAAGAAGAGCTCGCGCCATCACCACAACTACGACGCTAGAGACGCGCTCACACAGCGCAAAATCGACAAAGCACGAGCTAAGCGCGCATGCTCGTTTGAATCTGAGATGGACGAAGACGAAGGAGAACTCTGTGGAGCCCGGTGCTTTAGCAGATCCGTTCGGCGGACACGGATGCCGCGAAATTTCAAGCTTCTTTCGGATACTCCGAAGTTCGACGGCACTCAAGACCCAAAGGCTTGGCTCAGCGACCACTTATCATCGGTCAAACTGCACGATGGAAACAAAGAGACTGCCATGCAATGCCTTCAGCTGCAGCCCGGATCTGGCTAAGCATCCTATCTTCAGGGTCCATCCGAAGCTAGGATGAGCTAGCTTACAGCTTCATCCGAAACTTCAAGGGCACCAGCAAGAGGCCTGCCTCAATAGAAGAGTTGCGAGCCTGCACCCAACGAACGGGCGAATCCATTCGCTCATACATACTACGCTAGTCCAACACCAAGAACTCCGTAGCGCACATCTCCGAAGAGAGGGCCATCGATGCCTTCAGGGACGGCGTCAAGCGCCAAGACTTCAAGGAGGAACTCGGGCGCGTCAAGCCCAAGACACTCGACCACCTCAAGGACATTGCCAACAGGTGGGCTCACGGCGAAGATTACATCCACCAAGCACAATAGGATTAAGAGGATGACTACGGCCGACGGCGAGAATGCCGTAGAAAGAGAAAATCGCGCGTCTACGACGATCGCGACGGACCCGACATGGTCGCGGCCGGCTACGCCGATCGCCGCAACGATGCCAACCGCAACAGCGGAGGATACCACAGAGGGAACTTCCGCGATGGAGGACGCCCAGCACAGTCGTGGCAGCGCCGCGACCACGATAACGGACCCTCAGCATACGAAAAACTTTCGAGTCCATGCACCATCCACTTCTACATCGACAAGAAGGATGGCAAGAAGAAGGCAAGCCACATGCTCAAGGACTGCCGCGATTTCCAGAAACTCAGCGAAAGCATGGTCCAGATGAGGTAGCAAGCTCCACTTCCTGGATTCGGGAACGCACCCGCGCCGGGTGAGATAGCGCATGGAGCTCCTCCACCACCACCTGTAGGAGGCCCAAACCAACCAGTAGCACCAGCACAGAACAACGCTGGGAATGGGTATCCCCCGCCGAAAGGAGCCCTGATGATCCCGAAGGGGCGCCCCACAAATAGGGTGTAGAAGAAAATAACCCGACAGATCAACCTGGCCGTGGCAACTCCACCCGCCATCCCGGAGTACCTCAGTGGATCGGAGTCATACATCACGTTCAGTCGTTCGGATCACCCTTGCCAGATCCCTCGCCCAGGTCATGCTGCCCTGGTGCTGAGGGCGCAAATCGGAGGTTTCGAGATGAGTCGCGATTCATGGACGGCGGCAGCGGCATCAATCTGATGTTCGCAAGTACTTTGGCAGCAATGCGGATCCCGCAGTGCATCCTAGAACAATCAGATACAACGTTCCACGACATCATCCCAGGCATATTTCCCCTGGGCAAAATATGGCTCGACATCATCTTCGGCAAGCCGTACAATTTCCGACTGGAGCGGCTCGAATTCGAAGTAGTGGACTGGCCATCACAGTACCACGCCATCCTCGGGCGTGTAGCATTCGCAAGGTTCTTGGTTGTCCCACACTATGCATACCTGCTACTCAAGATGCCAGGACCAAAGGGCGTCATCACAATCCACGGGAGCTTCACCCGATCGGACCAATGCGACAGAGATTTCAACAGAATCTCCCAATCATTCGGCATGCAGGAGGAGCTCCTAAGGCTCCGCGAGGTGACGGACAATAGGGCACCCCTAGTCGCACGACAAAATGCACCTGACATGTCCTTCGACTGCACCGTCAACACAAAGAAGGTGCAGGTCCATCCGATGGATGCCTCCAAGATGGCGCTGATCGCCAACGACCTCAGCCCCGCATAGGAAAGCGCACTCGTCGAATTCCTCCGTGAGCGCTGGGAAATCTTCGCCTGGTGTCCTGCGGACATGCCAGGAGTTCCCAGGGAATTCGTCGAGCATGCACTCAACGTCTTTCGAGACACCAAGCCCGTCAAGTAGTCCATCCGGAGACTGTCCTGTTGGAGATATGCCCAAGAGGCAATAATAAAGTGGTTATTATCATATCTTCATACTTATGATAAATGTTTACATACCATGCTATAATTGTATTAACCGGAAACATTAATACTTGTGTGATTTGTAAACATAAAAGAGTCCCTAGTAAAGCCTCTTGTTAAACTAGCTTGTTGGTTAATATATGATCATGGTTTCCTGATCATGAACATAGAGATGTTATTAACAACAAGGTCATATCATTAGGAGAATGATGTGATGGACATACTCCTATAGTTAAGCGTAGCATAAAGATCAAGTCATTTAATATAGTTCATTTGCTATAAGCTTTCTGATACATAGTAACCTAATTCCTTCAACCATGAGATCATGCATATCACCTTTACCGGAAGGATGCTTTGATGACATCAAACACCACACCGTAATAGGGTGGCTATAAAGGTGGCATTGAGTGTTCGGAAAGTATGGGTTGAGACACATGGATCAAGAGTGGGATTTGTCCATCCATATGACGGATAGATATACTCTGGGCCCTCTCGGTGGAATGTCATCCAATTAGCTTGCAAGCATGTGACTGGCTCACAAGGGATCACATACCATGGGAACAAGAAAAGAGTACTCATCAGTAACGAGGTTGAACTAGGTATGCAGAGATACCGACGATCATAACCTCGGATAAGTAAACTATCGTGAGACAAAGGGAAATTGGTATCATATGTAAGTGGTTCATTCGATCGCAAAGTAATCGTAGAAATATGTGGGAGCCATATGAATTTCCAGATTCCTCTATTGGTTATTGATCGGAGAAGTGTCTCGATCATGTCCGCATAATTCACTAACCGTAGGGAGACACACTTAAGGATTCGATGTTCTTGAGTAGTTATGGAATGATGAGTAAGAGGCCGAATGTTGTTCGGAGTCTCGGATGGGATCCGGGATATCACGAGGAGATCCGGAATGGTCCGGAGAATAAGATTCATATAAGGAAAGTCCTGTTTCGGAGTTGGGGAATGATTCCGGTGTTTTCATCGGGAATGTTCTAGAAGGTTCCGGAATGTCCGGCACTCCGAAGGGGAAGAGTACATAAATGTGTCATTGCAAGTTGGAATGATTACATCATGTACTAGGTTTCATCGCTGTACAAAATAAAGGGTTTAATCAAATCCTAGTTTGAAAAGTCAAACGCCAATTTGAAAAGTCAAACGGCTATTTTTGGGAAGTGGAGAAAGAGGAGGAAACCAAGTTGGGGAGGAGTCCCTCCTCCACCGCCGGCCCACCTCCAAGCCGAATTGGGGAGGGACTCCCCTCCCCTTGGCCGGCGCCTCCCTCCTATAAGAGGAGGGGTAGGGCTCCCCTCCTAGACACACCTCCTACACCCCAAACCCTAGCCTCCTAGCCGCCGGCCTCCTCCAAGTCGCCGCCGCCTAGAGCTCCTCTAACTCGGCGAGTTAGGGTTTCCCAAACCCTAGCCGCCGACCAAGCCCTCCCCTTGGTTCCCTCTAAACCGTAGATCACCAAGGCCTCTCTCATACTCCACCATACTCGCTCCGGCTTAAGGAGAAGCCCTGCGAGATCTCCCCTCTACTTCCGGTACCACGCCGTCGTGCTGCCGGAATCGCGAGGAGAGTGCTACAACCTCCGCTGCCTGCTGGAACAAGGGAGAGGAAGGTCTTCATCGAGTACCGAACGTGTGACCGACTGCGGAAGCGCTGCCAGAACGCAGCGCCGGAAGGATCGTCTACGCGATCTTGAGATCGGCAAGTGTACGACTACATCACCCACGAGAATCTGCTCTCGTTAACCGCTTTGGAATCTTCGAGGGTGAGTTCCTCTATCGACTCGTTGCTACAATCTAGTAGATAGATCTTGGCTTGATCATAGATTAGATCTTGATTGTGTGTTCATGCGGTAGAAATTTTTTGTTTTCCATGCTACGAACCCCTACAGTGGTATCAGAGCCGTGTCTATATGTAGATCTGTTGCACGAGTAGAACACAATGGTCATTGTGGGCGTTGATGCTTTTGTTGTCGATTGCTTCTTGTGTACTTTGCATCTTGCGGGATGGTGGGATGAAGCGGCCCGGGCTAACCTTACATGACATCGTTCATGAGACTTGCTCCACGCTTGACATGCAACTTGTATTGTATAAGTGGCTTTGCGGGTGCCTGTTTCTCCCAACATAGTTAAGATTCAATTTACAACGGGTGATTGACAATACTAGTATCAATGTTGTGGTTCTTGTTCGTAAGTTAGAACGACACTTATTGAAAGCCTCAAACCACGTAAAACAGGCAAAGAAAATTAGAGACGTCTAACTTTGTTTTGCAGGGGTGTGCTGTGATGTGATATGGCCATGATTGTGATTATATTTGATGTATGCAATGTTCCTTATTGTAAGTTGGCAGCCGGCAGGAGCCATATGGTTGTCTTTAAATTCTGTTAAGACCCGCGTGTCTATTCAAAGTAGTTGTAATAGTTGAAGCCGGTGGACGACAACCATGGAGCGGCGTCATTGACCTTGATGCAATGCCGGTGATGATGGAGATCATGTTCGTGCTTGAAGATGGAGATCTGAAGCACAAGAAGAAAGGCCATATCATATCACATATTATGAATTGCATGTGATGTTAATCCTTTTATGCATCTTGTATTGCTTAGTTAACGATGGTAGCATTATAAGATGATCCCTCAAGCACACAATTTCAAGTTTTAAAGTGTTCATCCTTAGTAAGCACCGTTGCTAAAGCTCGTTGTTTCGAAGCACCACGTGATGATCAGGTGTCTTAGATTCTGCGAGTGTATACAACGTGAGCAAGCCAGATTTGCTCATGCGGAAGCTAAGGTTGATCTTGACGAGCCTAGCATGTACAGACATGGTCCCGGAACACGGATCACCGAAAGGTAAAGCATGAGTCATATAGTAGATATGATGAACATGTTGATTGTTCGCCATTGAAGCTACATCAACTCTCGTGATGATCGGTTTTGATGTGGTGGATTTGGTTCGTGTGATCACTAAAACAATGTGAGGGATATTGTTTTGAGTGGGAGTTCAACGGCAATATGATTAAAAGTTGAACACTATTTATCATAAATTAAATCAAAGTGAATTTGCATAGTTGTTGTAGTCATTGGCATCCGTTTACCACCTTGCGCTTAGTTTTAATTGAGATGATAAAACTATAGAATTCTGGTTAGTTACTTTACGAAATGGTATCGTATTGTTTTGAAGTGTTAATCTAAAGTTTAAAAGTCCTATTGCAAACTTTCAGTAAGTTCCGGTTACTCCATGAAGTTTAATAATTAGTATTAAATCAAGAGTGACAATTCCAAGTGTTAGTGTATGAGTATCATGTTTGTCTCCATGATTCTTGATATTCAAAGGATTGTCTTAATATCAAGGTTATCTAGGATCTGAAAGAGTTGTTTCAGAAACCATGATGTGTGGAAGATATTGTGATATCTGAAACAAAGTTTTGGTTGCAACATGATAGAGTATAATATGGCAAAAGTCATGTTCTCGTATTTGATGAGAATTTGCAAAAGGTTGAAGACACTAGTTGTCCTAATCCTCCAAAATGTTTTGGAGAGCAACATTATACTCGCAGTTCACCGTTATAAGCTAAAAGTAGCTTGATCATGGATAATTCCATGATAAGGGTGAATATTTGATGTAGGTAAAGTGTTTACTACACCAATAGATTACTAAAGAAAGGAATTTGAAAGAACACCAAACATTTGATGATGGTGATCTATTTCAAAGTGCAAGTCCAAAGACATTGGTATTTAATTATACACGCTTTGGACTATGTGTCATATGTATGACTCCACTGTTGATGTTGATAGATTCTTTCAAACAGAAAAGGAAATACTGAAAGAGAATCTCATAAGTATATGGCAGAAAAGAAAAGACTAGAATTGTTCAGTTTAAGTATATAGAAGATATACATGTTATGGCTATATTCTTTTCTTATTAAACAATGTGGTTCTTAAGTATTTGATACTGAATTTGTTGGTGTGAATCGTCATACGAAACAACACAATTCATGAACTACAATGGCCTAAGTAACTAGCAAAAGAATATGTGATGATGTTCATCGAGAACAAATAAAGGGTTATTGTGTTGCTCGTTAAACATCAAAGCTTGCCTTCAAGGTTTGTTTTATCAGGTATTATGAGAACAAAAGGGTTGTTCAAATAATTGCCGTAATCCATAAAAGATGCATGATTCACAAATCTCGTTGGAGAAATCACATCCATAAAACTAGTGCTAAAAATGTCGAAAGACAAATTGATTGAAAGATCACTTAGGAAGTGACATCGCCGTTTAAATTATATTGGAAAGAAAACATGAAGAAACTCCATGTGGATGGAATTTTGGAGTCTTTTGATTTTTGATCACATGACGCTTGTGAAACTTTCCTATAGATAATTAAAACTTCATTCATAGGCCAAAAGGGAACGAATGACTAGCTTATTGGAACTTGTACATATTGTTGTACGAAATCCATTATCTGTAGTCAAGAGAGATGGATTTCAACTTCATATGCTTTCTCCGATAATTTGAGTGAATATATGAATATTTACTTAATAAGGATGAAGTATGAAACATTTGAAAAAGTTCAAAGTCTTTCAAGATGAAGTGCAAAATCATTGTAATAAGAATATAAATAGTTTATGATAAGATCATAAAGGAAGATATTTGAGTTACGAGTTTAGCATAATACCTAAGATTTAAGGAATCGTTTCGTGGATTTGCATTTCCCAAAACACCATAAGAGTATGGAGTGTTCGAGATATGTAATTAAACCTTGTTTGACATGGTAAGATCAAAGGTGTAATTCATAAAACTTCCATTATATTTTAAAGATTAAAAGCTTTAGAGACTACCGTTTTCCACTGAAAAGAGCTCCATCATAATCCGCTGAAATGACACCATATAAAGTTATGGTTTGGGATAAAACCCAAGTAGTCCTTTCTGAAACATTGATATGCTATGCATAAGAAAGATGTTTGCAACCAAAGTCGGATGAAACTGTCTTTGTATTACTGTTAAGTATTCCTCCATAAACACCGGAGACAAAAGTATTTGTCGCTTAGAACGTCAAGTTTCTTTGAGAAGGAATTTTTCGTGAAAAGATAAGTGGGAGGACAATAGAACTTTGATAAGGTTAAAGGAACCTTAGCTATATGTGCAAAGTTGCGCAGCGCCGAAAAGTGTTCCGGAGGCAGCAACAATGCTCATGGCTCACGTGCCTCAAAGGTTGCGGTCACGGAGGTCCAAGTTTCTATTGAACCAAGTAGGTCGAGTAAACAATCAAATACCAAGATTTGAGGGTTGAATCATTATTTGAGAATAATGAACGGACTACATGCAAAGAAGCGACGATGGGCCCTGACTCCGTCAAATGGCTTGAAGCCATAAAATCCGTGATAGTTCCATACACGAGAAATCAAGTTTTGAACTTGAAGGACCCTCGAGAAAGGTGTAAGACCTTACAGTTGTGTTTGGATCTATAAAGAAGTAGACATGGATGTTTCACATCTATGAAATAGTCGACATGTTGGGAAAGAGTTCACAAAATGTTCAAAGGTTGACTATTACAAGATTTGATCTTTCATAGCGATATTTAGTCTAGACGGATTAATGTAGCAACCACTACATACAATTTTTGTTATGTGGTAGTTGAATAAACAAAACAAGTTCTTCTAATAGAAGGGTTACCTAGGACGTGTGCATGACACGGTCCAAAGGGTTTTGTTAATTCAAAGGATGCTAAAAGCATATGCAAACTTCAATGGTTGAAGTAAGCATCGCGGAGTTGGAATCTTCACTATGATGAAACTGTTAAAAGAGTCTAATTTCATCAGAGACAATGAAGATACTTGCATTTGCAAGAAATTAAGTGGGAGCGCTAAGACATATTTCTAATACATTATGTGGAAGACATATTGTTGATTAAAAATGATGTATCTTTTTTTAACACATATTAAGAATTTCATCCCGATGAAAGACTTAGGCAAAACCCAAATATTTTGGCATCAATAGATGCTAATATGGTTGTGCCGAAAGTACATAGATGATATATTGAATGAGTTCAATATAGAAACTACAAGAAAGGTTCTTGTCGCACAGAAAGGATTGAATGAGTTCAATATTGATGATATATTCAAGTGTATTGACACTTGGTAAGTGAAACAAAGATTCAAGTATAGATTGATACTTGATGTATGAAATCACAAAGAGTATTTATATCAATCATGTTGTGATATGTACAAATCCAGATATGTCCTATGCTCTAAATGTTATGAGCATATACCAGAATGATTCATAAGATGATTATTGGACGATAGTAAAGATATTCTTATGATCTTGTAAAAGAACTAAGAATATATTATTTTGTAGAAGTGACAAATAGATGGTTAGTTCATTGTAAATGAATTACATTGATACTAGTTTTGTCATAAAGTACAAATTAAGTTTATCTCAATCTAAACTAAGGGTGGCACAATATAATGGAAAGTAAGTTCCATAATGGATTTGGATGAGTTCCAAAGTTAAGACATTGTGACAGATACCACAACAAAAGGCTAAGTATATGACTGCTATAATAGCAGCTAAAGAGGACATTTGTGTCAAGTAGTTTGTTATCAAACTAGGTGTAGTTCACAGCGGGATAATACTATGAAGATATATTGTACGACAATATTATCAACATGTTTTAACCCCAAAGAACTAAAGGTCTCACCAAAGGACCAAAATTATACAAAGCCATCTCATTAGAGAATGAGTGATGCGTAGAGACGCAAAGACATGCAATTACACACGAACCTGGAAGTGTCAGATCCGGAGATCAGTTGACCACTTGCAAACGTGTACATACAACACCGGAAAGCCATAGGTGTTGAATACACAAAGGTTTGAAACTAGATTATTGACTCTAGTGCAAGTGGGAGACTGTTGGAGATATGCCCAAGAGGCAATAATAAAGTGGTTATTATCATATCTTCATACTTATGATAAATGTTTACATACCATTCTATAATTGTATTAACCGGAAACATTAATACTTGTGTGATTTGTAAACATAAAAGAGTCCCTAGTAAAGCCTCTTGTTAAACTAGCTTGTTGGTTAATATATGATCATGGTTTCCTGATCATGAACATAGAGATGTTATTAACAACAGGGTCATATCATTAGGAGAATGATGTGATGGACATACTCCTATAGTTAAGCATAGCATAAAGATCAAGTCATTTAATATAGTTCATTTGCTATAAGCTTTCTGATACGTAGTAACCTAATTCCTTCAACCATGAGATCATGCATATCACCTTTACCGGAAGGATGCTTTGATGACATCAAACACCACACCGTAACAGGGTGGCTATAAAGGTGGCATTGAGTGTTCGGAAAGTATGGGTTGAGACACATGGATCAAGAGTGGGATTTGTCCATCCATATGATGGATAGATATACTCTGGGCCCTCTCGGTGGAATTTCATCCAATTAGCTTGCAAGCATGTGACTGGCTCACAAGGGATCACATACCATGGGAACGAGAAAAGAGTACTCATCAGTAACGAGGTTGAACTAGGTATGCAGAGATACCGACGATCATAACCTCGGATAAGTAAACTATCGTGAGACAAAGGGAAATTGGTATCGTATGTAAGTGGTTCATTCGATCGCAAAGTAATCGTAGAAATATGTGGGAGCCATATGAATTTCCAGATTCCTCTATTGGTTATTGATCGGAGAAGTGTCTCGATCATGTCCGCATAATTCACGAACCGTAGGGAGACACACTTAAGGATTCGATGTTGTTGAGTAGTTATGGAATGATGAGTAAGATACCAAATGTTGTTCGGAGTCTCGGATGGGATCCGGGATATCACAAGGAGATCCGGAATGGTCCGGAGAATAAGATTCATATAAGGAAAGTCCTGTTTCGGAGTTGGGGAATGATTCCGGTGTTTTCATCGGGAATGTTCTAGAAGGTTCCGGAATGTCCGGCACTCCGGAGGGGAAGAGTACATAAATGTGTCATTGCAAGTTGGAATGATTACATCATGTACTAGGTGTCATCGCTGTACAAAATAAAGGGTTTAATCAAATCCTAGTTTGAAAAGTCAAACGCCAATTTGAAAAGTCAAACGGCTATTTTTGGGAAGTGGAGAAAGAGGAGGAAACCGAGTTGGGGAGGAGTCCCTCCTCCACCGCCCGCCCACCTCCAAGCCAAGTTGGGGAGGGACTCCCCTCCCCTTGGCCGGCGCCTCCCTCCTATAAGAGGAGGGGTAGGGCTCCCCTCCTAGACACACCTCCTACACCCCAAACCCTAGCCTCCTAGCCGCCGGCCTCGTCCAAGTCGCCGCCACCTAGAGCTCCTCTAACTCGGCGAGTTAGGGTTTCCCAAACCCTAGCCGCCGACCAAGCCCTCCCCTTGGTGCCCTCTAAACCGTAGATCACCAAGGCCTCTCTCATACTCCACCATACTCGCTCCGGCTTAAGGCGAAGCCCTGCGAGATCTCCCCTCTACTTCCGGTACCACGCCGTCGTGCTGCCGGAATCGCGAGGAGAGTGCTACAACCTCCGCTGCCTGCTGGAACAAGGGAGAGGAAGGTCTTCATCGAGTACCGAACGTGTGACCGACTGCGGAAGCGCTGCCAGAACGCAGCACCGGAAGGATCGTCTACGCGATCTTGAGATCGGCAAGTGTACGACTACATCACCCACGAGAATCTGCTCTCGTTAACCGCTTTGGAATCTTCGAGGGTGAGTTCCTCTATCGACTCATTGCTACAATCTAGTAGATAGATCTTGGCTTGATCATAGATTAGATCTTGATTGTGTGTTCATGCGGTAGAAAATTTTTGTTTTCCATGCTACGAACCCCTACATGTTCGAGCCAGGCCGAAGCTATCGGGAAGGAAATAAACAGGTTACTCGCTGCAGACTTCATCAGGGAGATCAAAGAAAGCGAGTGGCTCGCAAATACAGTGATGGTCCCCAATAAGGACACGGATATCCTGTGGATGTGCGTAGACTTCACTTCGCTGAACAAGCACTGCCCAAAGGAGCACTTCCCTCTTCCTTGGATCGACCAGATCATCGATTCGACCGCAGGATGTGAGAAACTCTCCTTCCTCGATGCCTACTCAGGCTACAACCAGATTCGACTCAAGGTCGAAGATCAAGATAAAACGGCGTTTATCACACCGTTCGGAGTGTTCTGCTACAACACAATGCCCTTCAGGCTAAAGAACGCAGGTGCCACGTACCAGCGATGCATGCAGGCATGCCTCAAGGACCAGATCGGTCGCAACGTCCAAGTCTATGTCTACGAGATAGTCATCAAAACTAGGAAGGCAAGAACACTCATCGACGATCTTCGCGAGATGTTCGACAACCTCGATCACTACAGGATCAAGCTCAACCCCGAAAAGTGCGCCTTCGGCATCCCATCGGGCCAACTGCTTGGGTACTTCATCTCTCAGCGAGGGATTGAGGCGAACCCGAAGAAAATCAGGGCCATCATGGCGATGGAGAAGCCGAAAAACCTCAAGGGCGTCCAGCAGCTCGCAGGGCGAATAGCGGCACTGAGCAGATTCATCATCCGCATGGGCAAGAAGGCCCTACCATTCTACCAGCTGCTACGCAAGGAAGATAAATTCGAGTGGACGCCCGAAGCCGACGACGCATTCGAAAGTCTCAAGCGACTACTCTCTACCTCGCCCGTTTTGGTCACACCAAAGGAGCGCGAGCCTCTGTTGCTATACATAGCAGCCACTCATCAGGTGGTGAGCACCGTGCTAGTGGTCAAACGACCCGAAGAAGGCAAAACCCATGGGGTCCAACGCCCAATTTACTACCTCAGCGAGGTATTTACGCCAACAAAACAGAGATACCCCCACTACCAAAAACTCGCCTACGGCGTGTTCATGACGGCTCGTCGGTTGAGCCATTACTTCCAGGAGCATCAGGTGATGGTGGTCAACGAGGCACCTTTGAACAGCATCCTGAACAACCCAGAGGCCACAGGACGCGTGGCCCTGTGGGGAATTGAGCTGTCACCTCTAGACATCATCTACGAGAAACGACTAGCAATCAAGTCGTAGGTCCTACCGGACTTCCTTGTACACTGGATGGAGCTACAACTACCAGACACCCTAGACATGTCGCAATAATGGACGATGCACTTCGACGGCTCCAAGCGTGAAGCTGTTGTAGGAGCTGGAGTCATACTGACCTCCCCGCAAGGCGACAAGATGAAGTATGTCCTTCGGATGAAATTCCGAGCTTCCAACAACGAGGCTGAATACGAAGCCCTCATCCATGGCATGAGGATGGCAAAAATCTGCGGTGCAACGCACCTGGTCATCTATGGTGACTCCAACCTCATCATCCAACAGACGATGAATGAGTGCGACGCACACGCTGAAAACATGATCGCGTATCGCGCTCTCTACAACGCAATCGAAGGAGAATTCGACGGCTGCGAGATTTGGCACGTTGGAAGAGAAAGCAACGAGGAGGCCCATAGACTCACCAACATCGGCTCCACCTGCGCAAAGGTGCCACCAGGTGTGTTCCTCGAACAGATCTGTGTGCCATCCATCAAGCGAAAATTCCCCAAGGGATCACCCGAAGAAGCAGAACACTCGGGGGCTACGCTGCCCGAAGGTCATGAAGGACCCAAAAAACTGGACACAGAAGTCGCTATGGTCAACCTGATGCAGGTGATGGCAGTCAAAGAAACATGGACATGACCATACCTCCAGTTCCTCATCAATGGAGAACTGCCTGACAGCCTGACAGATGCCCGACGCATATCTCGCCGGTCGAAAGCTTTCACCATCATCAATGGCGAGCTGTACAAGCGCAGTATTACGGGTGTACTACAAAGATGCGTCACCATCGGTGACGGGAAAACCATCCTCCAAGACATCCACGAGGGCATCTGCGGCCATCACGCCGGCAGCCGCTCCCTTGTCGCCAAAGCTCTACGAGCTGGATTCTACTGGCCAATGGCCATGAGCGATGCAAAGGACATCATCCGAAGATGCAAGGGGTGCCAAAGGTTCACCGACAAACCACACGCACCCGGATCAGAGCTCAGGCCCATACCTATAGCCTGGCCTTTTGCTCAATGGGGCCTCGACATGATTGGCAAACTGCCAAAGTCTTCGAAAGGGGGGCACGTCTACCTCCTAGTCGCAGTCGACAAATTCACCAAGTGGGTCGAGGCCATGCCGGTCACTAACCAAAAGGGCAAGACCGTCGTAAAATTCTTTGAGTCCATTGTCTACAGGTTCGGCGTACCGCACAGCATCATCACCGACAATGGATCGAACTTTATCTCCAAGGAATTCCAGGACTTCTGTGAAGGCCTCGGGATCAACATCACGTATGCCTCAGTGGTACACCCGCAAACGAACGGGCAGGTGGAAAAGGCCAACGGCCTAATCGGCGCTGGCATCAAGAAGCGCCTCATGAGCCCACTCGAATGAAAAGCCGGAGCCTGGACGAAAGAGCTACCATCCGTCCTATGGAGCTTGCGGACTACGCCAAATAGCTCCACCGGCTACACGTTGTTCTTCATGGTGCACAGAGCCGAGGCTGTGCTACCAGCCGAAGTACGCCACCAGGCCCCCCGGGTCGTCGCTTATAGCGAAGCCGAATCCACGGCTGCACTCAAAGACGCCGTCAACACACTCGACGAAGCAAGAGACATAGCAGCAGCTCGATCAGCGGTGTACCAGCAGAGTCTCCGCAACTATCACAGCCGCCGGCTACGCCCAAGGTCCTTCGTCGAAGGAGACCTCGTCTTGCGACTCAAGCAAGAGCGACCGAAGAATTTTGAGTCGCCATGGGAAGGACCCTACATCATCACCGAAGTCATCCCAGGTGGCACCTATCGCCTCAAGCACGTGGAGTCCGGAGTCGCATACTCCAATCCATGGAACATCGCGCACTTGCGACGATTCTACCCCTAGCTATCTACCCCTTTACTTTCAATAAGGCTATTCAGCCAAGGCTACTCAGCCGAACAATGTATTCCCTCCATTACGATATAAATAAAGCTAAGTGTCTCACCCCAAAAATTTTATTTTACTATTTACACCTTTACTACATGCTACAAAACGCACTCGGGGGCTCCCCCACCTTACGATTTCATCGACTGAGGATAACACATGTATACCTGAGTAGCTGATCACGTCAGGCTAACGAAAAGGACACGTACGCAAACAAAGCACTACGTGCTCAAACAAGAATTGCATCTTTATAACAAAGGGGCACAAGGCGCCCAGACACATACATACAAATTTTACATTTATCTCTTTTACAGGTACTACCTATTTTGAAGAATAAATTGAGCACACTGCTCAAACAAATCTACAACCTGTTCGGCATACTGCCTCACAGCCGCATAATGTGGACGCATATCCCACTCATCACCATCCGGCCGAAGAGGTGGCCCAGCAGCTACAGCAGACAAATCCACATCGGGGCGGTGCAGCCTCACAAGGGACAAAGCAGCCTTTACGCCTGCGATGAGCTGTTGCTGCACCAACTCCTTGACATTATTGACGTTCCAAAACTTCGACAAGAGACCAGCAAGACTCGTTGGCACGGCATCCAAAGGAAACATGACATGCAGCACTGACGCAAGCGACGTATGCACCTGACGAAGCACCCGCGAAACTTGGTGCACACGAACCTGCACCGTCGCCAGGGCCATGGCACGGTCACGA
The DNA here is from genome assembly GCA_916181665.1 of Avena sativa. Classification (NCBI taxonomy): domain Eukaryota; kingdom Viridiplantae; phylum Streptophyta; class Magnoliopsida; order Poales; family Poaceae; genus Avena; species Avena sativa. The sequence goes on along the minus strand of OV702294.1, from coordinate 265,785,065 downwards.
TCCATCCAGAAGAACCCGCCGGTTTCCATGTCTTGTTGAGTCAAGCAATTGACCCGAACAGCGACACGCTCTTTCTCCTCCTTCGGAGCAAGGTTAGCACCTGCGATACTCGCACAAAATAAGACGCAAGGTTAGTAGGCGCATCCGAAGAACTGAACTGCAGCTCGAAACAAAGAACAACTTACATTGAAGCTGCTCAGACAGTCGAAGCAGTTCCGCCATCAAGTACTCCTCTTTGGCTGCACCGCGATCTGCTTTGGACTTCCAAACGTCAGAGTGACCACGCACCCCAAGCAACTCCCTCTCAAGACTACGAACACGGTCTCGAAGAAAAGCAAGTTGTGAAGAATCATCCAAAGATGGCCGCTGCCGCGTTGCAGGCGAGTTGTCAACGGGATCAACACCCGAAGGAACCTAGAGCAGCAGAAAAGAAAAGGACATAAACATTCAGACGGATAAGAGCACAACTCAACAAAACTCATTAAGCATATAAAGGCCACTACATGGCACAATGATTTTTGTTCCCCAACATAATTTCAAGCAAAATAAGATTACAAACTATCCTACAGCTACAATGCCTAAGACGCGGCACCCTGAGTAGCCTCGGAGCCGGATTGCCTCGCCTTGGCCTTCCCCTGTTGCCGCAGCGCATACTCGGACAGCAGATCAATGAGCTTTGGCCCATATCGCCTGCAGCGAGCAGAATAGGTAGCAAAGGCTACCTCGGATCCATCCGCGGTCGTCGGCATCCGGGAGGTGATCTGAGGAAGTTCTAGCTCCGCTCCAGCCGCCAAGGCCATCGCCAGCCCGACGGACGCGCTGATGCCCTTCTGCTTGCGCTTGTACGCCGCAGGCGCTTCGGCTGACAAAGCCTCCGCCAGGGCGTCAACATCATCAAGGGCCATGCCCTTGGGGACAAGCTCCTTGTAGAAGCGGCCAAGGACCTCCTTCGCCTTGGCGAGGGAGCTGACGACGGTGCTGCAGCGATCTTCGACCGCTGCAGTAGCATCATCCAAAGCACTCCCGTGCTCCAGAGCGCTGCGGTCAAACTCGATGCCTGCGGCATCTAAGACAAAAAAGAAAAGGAATGAAGAAAGTAACACAGAAGAAAGACAAGAAAACGAAAAGAAAGGAGAAAAAATAAGGTACTCACCCGAAACAGCCTTGGCAGCAGCCATGAGTTTGCCCGCCACCTCTCTTTCACGCGCAGTCGCAGCAGTGGCAAGCTGCTCCTCGCGGTCCGTGGCCTCCTACTGCAGACGCTCCTTAGCCTCGGCTGCCTTGGCCAGCTCCAGCTCAAGGCGCTCTTTCGCACCAGCGGCAGCCTCGGCCTTCTTCTCCGCTTGACCAAGGCTCTTCTTGAGAGCATCAATCTCACGGAGGGAAGTGTTATGCTCCTCTGCAATTCAAAACATACAAGCGTCAGAAAGCAAGACAATAATGCAAAAATAAAGAAGCACCAAAGCATACAGATACCTAGAAGCTGTTGGAGGTTGGCCTCCAGCACCAGGTGCTCCTGCACCAGTCGCTTGGCATCCTGCACAAAAGGCTGCAGGAAGAAGAACTACTAGTAAGGAAAAGGACTTGGGGGCTGCGCCCAACACGAAGGAACAAAAGCAAAATTCGCACACGAAAATGCTCGGGGGCTCCCCCCAAAGACTCGAAGAAAGAACAAGACAAGAATTTTTTTTCAGATGCTTGGGGGCTCCCCTCGTGGCAGGAAACATAAGTACTTACATGCTCCGATGGCGACTCCGAAGGCCCGCTCGTAGCCTTCTGAGGAGGAGGAGACGCAACCTTCGACTCTACCATCATCTCCCGAGCACTATCGCTGGAGGAGTCGTGGGAGGAATGCCTGCACACGAAATAATTAGCACAAGCACAAAAGTCAACAGCAAAAAGACAGCAGTATAAAAGAAACTTACGAGTCCAATGAGCTCAGGTCGAAGACAGGAGAAGTCCTTCGGGCTCTCTTCTCCCCCTTCTTCTCTTCTTTCTTCTCTTCCTTCTTCCGCTTCGCTGGCGGGTGCGGCGCTACAGCCCGCACAGGAATGGTAGGAATAGGGGAGGAAGAGCCTCCATGCCCGTCACTGTGACGCTCAAGGCACAGAGGGTTTCTGGGAGTCAGAGGAGTCGATGCATCTGAAGACTCGCTGGAGCTCCGCGACCGTTTGCGAGTATGGTCCTCGCTCGACTTGTTGGCCTCTTCAGCCAGCGATCATGCTGAAAGCAGTTCGGACACGGAATCCACCACGTCATTATCCGGAGCATCCGGAAATAATTCGGGCAATGGCGGCACCATGCCCGACACCTTGAAGCTCTGCAAAAAAGAAGGAACTTTGTTAGCAAACAAAGGAAAATAAATATGCAGTCAACGAAAAGCGCTACGCGCACGAATCTACACCTGTGGAACGGCCAGTGTCGAAGAAAACGGCGGAGTCAGCGACTTCCCCGGGATATCCTCTCCAGCCTTGTACTTCAATAACGTACGAAGGGCCCTGTCGAGATCACCCTCGGAAAGCTTCTCGGCCGAAACTCTCGTCGGATCACGGCGCCTAGCATAAAGAAACATCGGGTGCGCCCTAGCCTGGAGGGGCTGCACCCGACGCTCGAGAAACGTGCGAATAATATCCACGCCGTTCACTTCTTTATCAGGAGTCAACTGGAGATCCTCCACCCGACAGTAAAGGGCCTCTATCTCCGCTGACTCGCCATCCAAGATCTGGTTTTTCCAGGACCTTTTCGGCTCGATTATCTGGGAGGAGTCAAAAGGATCAAGACCAAAATGCTGCCTAGCCACTGTGGAGTTGCGAATGTAAAACCATCGCCTCCGCCAGTACTGGACAGATTCAGACATAGAGAAAGAAAAGAAAAGAATATTGGCCTTGAGGGAGATGATGGAACCCCCAATGGGATACACACCATCCGAACCGGATTGCCTCTTCACGGAATAGAGTTTCTGGAAGAGACCAAAGTGCGGCTCGATGCCGAGCCAGCACTCGCAAAAAGTGATAAAACAAGCAATGTGAAGAAGAGAATTGGGGGAAACATGATGCAGCTGGATGCCATAGAGAAAGAGCAGCCCACGAAGGAAGTCGTGGACTGGGAAGGAAAACCCACGAATAACGAAGGCGGGAAACATAACCCGATACCCAGCGGGGGCACGGGGGATTACCTCATTGCCGGGGAGTCTGACGGCCTCCCTATCCTGCGGGATCAAGCCCCGCTCGCGAAGCTTGCGGAGGTCACTCTCCCGCGTCTCTGATCGCCGCCAACCACCGTCGGTGACACGGGTAGTGGCGGCGCCTTTCTTCCCTCCGGCGGCGCTGGTACCAGCCGCAGATGATGACTTCTTCGGTTTCCCCATCACGCTACGGCGGCGCCGGCGGTGAGAGCGCGGAAGGGAAGAAGGAAATGTGGAAGGATATTCCAACGTGCAGCAAGAACTCCTAGAGCACAAGGAGGCAGTGAAAACAAGAATCGATGCGGTGAAACCAAACTGCAGCTTTCCCCAATGATTATAACGGCGAATACGACACACGGCAACTGTCCGTCAAGAAGACCTAACGCCAACGGCAGATCTGGCCATACACGTGTCAGCATCACAACGAACCGTCGTTACCACGCCGTCCACTACGCGCAGAAATCAAGGCGACGCCGTAATTATCTCCACGCCGCGTGTGACTGGTCAATTCAATGTCAGCAAGTGGGACCCCCGTTCGTCCAGTCAAGTCATCTCTGGCGCAGCAGACGCTTGAGGTCATTGATCGTCAGCACTGATGTCATCAAAAGCTATACTAGCAACAACTACAATTTCTTCGGCTTCAAATCTAAGAGTACTCACTCGAATCTACGATTCGACTAAATACTCGGGGGCTACTCCTATTAGGAGAGCTGGCCGCGCACCCGAAAGATGAATAAAAACGAACTATTTCTTCGAGTCCTACGTCGAAGAAAGCAATTTCCAATGACCCCGTAGGGAGGATGGATTGAAGCATCCGAATTAAAGTCGGGGGCTACTCCCATAGGGAGGATGGATTTAAGCATCCGATTTTTTTGTGTCCAACGGACTTAACACTGAACAATGTCTGAATTAAAGTCTCCGCTCGAGTCTACGACTTGAACAGACACTCGGGGGCTACTCCCATAGGGAGCGCTGGCCGCGCACCCTATGAATTTCTTCGACTGCGATCTTTCGGATTAGCAGGCAAAAAACTTTTCGGCAACTCTGCCCCGACAAAACGCTAAGTGAGCAACGTTCTCCTTGGCCACCCGAAACACCTCCGCGGTGATAAACATTCGGATGTTGTGTTTGCGACACAAAGATAAGACCTACAGATATCATCTGATGGCCTGGCAACACACACGACTGCGCTCTTCTAGTATAAACCCGTGCCAGCAGGCGCGATGAAAAATCCCGACAGACGCGTTGGGTACATCAGTTAAAATCACTGGAATTCCACTCCTGTAAGTCCTCTGCGGCCTGAGTCGAATTACGCCAGCATATGTTCCGGGTTCGAGTTAAGGGACTCGAACTTGAGGAAGATCATGTTGTTTCGTCCTAAGACAGTTAACTGACCCTGATCCGTCGGGTGAGTCAGGCACACGCATCAACAATCCCTACACACATACTGTTAATACATAGTTGCACCAGAAGGATTGAAGAGTCCTCAACCAAATCTACGATTCGACTGATCACTCGGGGGCTACTGACATGGTTATACCCTATGGGTACATGATCTCAGCATACCTGGTCCAGCCCAAGGAAGGCCCACGACAGATGTACGCTGGCCCATGAAGATTTTCGGGTGGCCAAGGCCCATGACGCCTTCGGATCCTTGGAGAGCAAGACTAGTGTAGATAGGAAATTCAAAGGGGTAAAACCCTAGAACTTGTAACCAACTAGGTCTATGCCTGGGACCTGCCTGAGTCTATATAAAGGCTAGGAGGGCACGACCTAGATCTCTCTCTCATACTTTCGCATACACACCTCCACGCCAGATTGCATCTGCGCACCCCTGTAACCTTCGGTTCCGCCGTAATCAAGAGTAGACAAGCAGGAGTAGGGTTTTCCCTCCAGGGGCCAGAACCTGGGTAAACCTTGTGTCCCGTGTTGCTTGTTTGCTAACCGTTCCATGATCTCTAGCATCCCCATCTTCTCCAAAACCCAAGTCCATAACAATGGGCATTGACGAGATCAAACCTCGTCACCATGGGACTACGATAGTCCATGCCTTGCGCCCCCGCTACTAGCGGCTCGTCGAAGGAGACCGGAGCGCAGATGGATCCACAGGAGGTGGTCGCCGTTGATGAGCATGAGTAGGAGGGATCTGTCTCTGAGCGAGGATGTTGGTAGGGGTCCAACGTCACTTAGGCGGATATTGACTGGTTGGTATGGACCCGCCGGATTCCATCAGAGGTCACCTGCCACCTCCTCGGCGACGAGCGGATCCCTGATGCCAAGGAGGGTGAGTTTGTGGTTTTCGTTGCTCACTTTGCTCGTGGGTTTGGTATCCCCATGAGTGATTTCTCTAAGGATTTCCTCGAGAGTTTTGGCCTCTAGCCCCATCATCTCCCGGTGGATGCCATTGCTTCCATTTCCTCTTTTATTTCTTGCTTTGAAGGATACTTTAGCCTTTGTCGCAATGTCCATCTTTGGGCCAAGTTTTTCCAACTACGTGCTAACATCGTTCCGAACATGGAGCTCTCTCCTAGCGATAAATCTCTGATGTAGTGTGGTGCAGCATTCATTTCACCCTGGAAAAGCTCCATCTTTACCCGGATTGTGGACCTCGAATCTTGTAAGAAGTGGCTGAAATCATTCTTCTATGTGAAGAACAACACCGAGGTTGACATGATTCGGCTCCCCCATTCTTAGTCGGTGTTCCCACTAGGCGCAACTTGGACTTCGACCCGAAGAATAACCCTATTGTTAACTTGTTCGAGCAGCGCCTTGTCGAACTGATGGAGGTTGGGTTATGTAGTGACGACCTAATGGATACTTTCATTAGTAGTCGAGTCTGCCCCCTCAAGAAGCGTAGACACAAGATCTGCCATATGAGCGGCCGCCTTGACCCAAACCGAGCCTCCACGGTCAAGCTATCCAATGCTCAGATCCGCAAGCGAGTCAAGTCCATCTTCAAGATAGAGATGACCGAGTCATGGGAGTGGTGCGTGGCTCCTTTTAGCCGATATAAACCCGTACCCCAGGTAACTTTTCCCAAGTCATATTTGTGAAGCCAAATAGTATGCCAGCTCAGTTGCTTATTTGATCTCTTTGTATTCCTTCGCTCAGAAATTCCTTCAGCAAACCGTCGATGATACCCTGAATCTTGCCCTCTCCTGGGGCAAGGATCATGAGACCTTGGATCTGGAAGAGCCTGACTCTGAGGAGTTTATTCATATTCTGGACTCTAGCTCTGACCGACCCTCTGGTAAGACTTCTGTCTTAAGGGACTGGCCAGATGATGACGATGAGGATGATTGTGAGATTCTCAAGGTATTTAATCCAATGCCTCTCTGATATGCCTATTCGAATGATTGTACCCCATCTAACCTAGTTGGTGAGGTGCATAACGTTCCCCCGTTGTGGTGTAAGGCCAAGGTCCAGTGAGGAAATGAGCCGCGACCTCCGATCCTCTGGCCGAATCTCCTAGGGTTGGGAAAAGATTCAAGAAGGCCGCAAAGAAGGCCCCTCGGTGGAAAGAGCCACCCTCTATTTCCTCATAAGCTTTCTCTTTCGGGTTACTTCTATATTTATTGTTTCTATCTTTCTTATTAGATTCATTTTATCTCATTGTTTATCTCGGCAGGGACCCTCTGAACATTCCTCAGAGCGGATCTAGCATGGCCTCTCCGATCCTCAAGCCACCCTCTCCCTCACCTTGTGACGATACTCGGGTTCCTACCCCAATTCGAGGTAACTCCTGTCCTGCGCCGAATAACAGTCCATCTCGGCATGAGGGAGAAACTACGGGCGTTGGTGGAGGTGGCGCCTCAAAGGATACGACCATGCCGGATCAGTGAGGTGATTCCTATGCCCCCGAGAAAAACATAGCAGATCATGGGGCCGGCAGCTCCAGCGTCGAACCAATTTTGACTGAGTTGCCCATTACCCCGGCCCCAGATCAACCTCAATCTCAGAAAACCTATTTATCAAGTTCTACCTAGCTAGCATCAGCAACCACCACCAGCATCATCCGAGTTTCCCAAGACTCGGCCACAAGACTAGCCTCGGAAGAGCCTGCAATCTAAATCTCAGCCAAGATCATCATCCCAGCCTCCTCCAACCTCGTCAGCTGCACCTTGGCCATCCAAACCTCAGCAGCGAGCTAATCCACCTAGCAAGCAGAAGACGGGAGGAGCCACGACCAAAGCAATCCAGAAGAAAGTAGGGATACCTTCTCCCAACCATCGATTTCCACTATGCTGCATAAAGGTGCTTCTCCCTCTGCCTCGGCCGCGGGCAAGCAACTCGTACTGCATACTAGCCCGGCAGCTGCAATGACGGCCCAGAAAGCTTCTGCCAAGAAATGCTTAGTTCTAACTCGAACTCCGAGCGGTGAAAGCCTCGGTTCTCTTGCTGAGTATGCCAACAACTGGAACAATGCTGATTATGATGAGGTTACCTCTGGAAACCCTCTGCCTCAGAAGTTTGGTCCAACCGAGATTGGCGAGAGGATGTTCGCCGCTAGTAGAGCTATCGCCGATGCTAGTAGAATGATGGAGGTAAATATCTTGTCTAGATCTTTATATTTCCCATAAAGAATATGTAACCATTAGTACCCAAGCCTCCGGGGAGTAAGATATTACTCAGCTAGATGTTCCCCTAAGTTAAAAATTTATTAACCTAACTTTTTCGAGTTAACCATATCTGAGGTATCTAGTTGAGTCATTGTAACTTAATCTTAATTCCCTTTAGAATCAGATATCTAGCCACCTAGATTCAGGTCGAGTTTACTTGGTTCAAATCTTAAGTAGAATGAAATATCTAGCCACCTAGATTTGGATCGAGTTTACTCGGTTCAAATCTTAAGTAGAATAAAATATCCATTTTCCCTAGTAAATAATATCTATTTCTTCCAGATTGCCCACAACCGGCGTACTGCCGAGTTTGAGGGACTTCTCTTTTCTCACAGGAGCCTCTCCACCAAGTATAATAAAGTGCTTCCTGTGTTGAAGAAGACAGTTACATCTTTTCTTCATTTCCTCCAGTACCCTTTTATTCTTGATTAGTCGAACTAATTTATGACTGGCCTCTTGTTAGCCGGGGTAGATAGTAGTTGAAGAAGCGTGTTGCTAACCTCGAAGGTACTTTGCCGCTTTGTACCTCATATTTTGCTCTTGCCCCTTTTTGGATTGCCTCGTGATTTTTACCTCGGCTCAGCCGGATCAAAAGCTTTTGCAGAGTCTCACCACAACTGCATATCTATGCCTGAATTGATGACCCATTTTTTCGAACAAGTAGGAGAGAATCAAGCCAAAATGAAGGATAAGGAAGACAAGATCTCTTGGCTCCGTGCCGAGAATGAGAATCTAAAGCAACTCCAGAAGACTGAGCTTGATAAAATCGACCAGGAGTTTACCGACGAAAAGAGACGACTCACCCTCCAACTAGAGAAGTATAAGGAGCTGATCCAAGAAGCCAAGGTCAAGTTTGACTTAGTTAATCTTGAGTTCGAAAAGCTCAATAAGAAACAAGCTGGCTGGTTGTCCGAGCTTACCCAGATCAACAGCGTTATGCATCGTGAGTTTCTCTCTATTGTTAGCCAACATTTATCTTACCTTGTTTTCTTCCTTTACTGACTTGATCGTTCTTCCTCACTTTCTCAAATAACTTTCCAGAGTCCAAGGCTCACGGCGCCGTCGCAGTTCAAAAATCTTGGTCGCAGAGAGGCGAATCTAGTGGCACCTCCTCAGAGAATAACATTGATGATTTTCTGGTTAGTCTTGCAGCCAACCTTAAGCCAATGAATACTTTTGGGGTTGATCTCATGGATCCGCCATCCGAGTCTTCAGTACCCTCTAGTCGACTGAGACAAGACCAGAGCGTGTTGCAGAACTGGTCAAGAGACTGATGGATTGTGAGACCCAAGTCAACTTATGGAGGTAATTTGTTGCGCGAGCTGGTGCCAACATAGCTTTGTCCTTTGTGCTATCATTGATAAGGGTTTGACTCGTCAATGCCCATTGTTATGGACTTGGGTTTTGGAGAAGGAGGGGATGCTAGAAATCACAAAACGGATAACAGATAAGCAATGCAGGACATAGTGTTTACCCAGGTTCAGGCCCCCGGAGGGAAAACCATACTCCTGCTTGTCTGCTCTCGGTTAATGGCGATGCAAAAGGTTACATGGGTGAGCAGGTTGGATCTGGCGAGATGTGTGCTAGGTTATGAGGTATGTCCCCCTCACTGTGCCCTCCTGGCCTTTATATAGATAGGCCAGGTCTCGGGGATAGGCTGAGTCGGTTACAAGTTTAGGGTTTCTCCCTTCAAGTTTCTATCCGAAGACGACGTGTTATCCAAGGAGTCGAATCCTTCCTGGGCTTAGGCCACCCTAAATTCTCTTGGGCCTCACGATTGAGGTAGACCTTCTTCATGGGCTTATACCAGGTTGGACCGGGTAGGCTAAACATCGGGCACCCATAGGCATACCCATGTCAGTATCTCCCGAGTGTTCATTCGAATCGCAGATTCGACTAGAGACTCTTAAGCCTTTCGAGTGCTTTTCATCCGAACATGTTTCGGGTTAATGTGCTGGTTCATAGGGATAGTCGATATGCATGCCTTACTCTCCGACGCATCAGCGTCAGCTAACTGCCTTTGGGCAAAAAATGCTATCTACTCAGACTCGAGTCCCTGGACTCGAATCCCGAAAATTGCTCGCATAATTCGACTCAGGATACGAAGGTCTTACAGGAGTAAAATTCCAGTGTTTTAAGTTATGTACCCAACACGTCCGTCAGGATTTTCATTGTGCCTATTAACACGGGATATTACTGGCAGAGCACATTCGGGTGTGGTACCAGACCATCAGATTATATCTGTAGGTCTTATCTTTGTGTCACAGACACAACATCCGAAAATTTATCATCGCGGAGGCGTTCCAGGTGGCTAAGGAGACGTTATCTCTCTTAGTGTTATTTTGGGAGGAGTCATCAGTTATTCTATAGGTTATGTTTATTGTAGTTGTGAAGGATCTGAAGGATCATAGACAATTGATTCATAGGATGCACGACCATCACTCCCTATGGGAGTAGCCCCCCGAGTTTCTGTTCGAGTTGTAGACTCGAACAGAGACTTATAGACATTAGTCGCGTGACACAGTGATCCGCAAGTCCTTTGGATGGTCTTGAAATTTTATTATTTTCAATTTTTTGTCAAATACGCGGCCAACGCTCGCTATGGGAGTATCCCTTGAGTCCGTAATGGAGTCGTAGACTTGAAGGAGGACTCAAAGCTTGACAATGGTGCCGGATGGGGTATGTTTCAAAATATCTTTCATTGACCCAGGGACCTTACCAAATTTCAGGTGCGCGACCAGCGCTCCTAATAGGAGTAAGTCCCAAGTATTTGGTCAAGTCGTAGACTCGAGTAAGTACTTTTGCCTTGAATCGGAAGATTATAACCATTGCTGGCGTTTTCTTTTGCAAGTTGTTGATTTCATTGCTGACGGCTAGTGATCTCAACCGTCTACAGCAGCAGAGTTGATAGGACTAGACTGGTGTGGGTCCCACTTTCTAATTGGGAATTGAACATTCACGCATAGTTTATGCGGAAGTTGCTTCGTCGCCTCAATTTCTAAGCGTAGTGGACTGCTTCCTCGCGACGGTTTAGGCGGTACCCGCCACGTGTGTAGTGGGATGCCTGAAAAGTGTTAGGTTTAATAGATTGACAATTTTGCATCGTCGTCTTCATCCTTTTATACCGCTAAGAGCTGCAGTAATTTTTTCCATCACTAGTTGTTGTTCTTGCATTTTCTTTGCTGATCTTTGCCTCCACCATTTCCAGTGATCTTGCTCCCTCTTGCGTTGGACATTCTATGCCCATTTCCTTCCACCTTGCTTTGTGTGCACCATGTGCTACACCGTGCCAAGAAAATGGGCAAGCCGAAGAAGGTCGCCGCCGCTGCTGCCGCCTACCCACAACTTTCTTCGTGGGCTTCTCTTACTTTATGGGCTTCAACTACATCAGTTGACGCCCAATTCTCTTCTACACATAGTGTGCTTCATCACCTTGTGCGAGTGCTGGCTCAGAATCGAGCCACACTAGCTTTGGCCTCTTCAAAAAACTCCACTCTTTGAAGAGTCATTCTAGCGCCGGTGGCGCGGTGTATGAGCTGGGCGGGTGTGGGATATATATCCGCCCCAATCAGCAGTACTTTTCCTTCCACCACTGTGAATCCTCCCAAGGGTGGAGGAACAAGTGGTTCTATATCCGGCACGATAAGCTAAATGACCAGCTCTTCGACTTGGCTCCCTTTGACGCCCATGCGATGATCGTCAGGAAGCGCTCCTGGTCCAATGACATCCCGTCGGGTGAAACTGAAGTCGTTGAGGCGCTATACAAGTGTGTCCAAGCTCTGCGGCTGGTGAGAGGTCAAGAAGTCTCCAGCGTCGACATCATCTGCACCTTCCTCAATCGTCGGGTGAAGCCTCTCCAAGAGAGGGCATACCCGATGTTTCTGTACTCCGGCGTAGACGACCCAACAAGAGTTTTAGATAAGGAACTATCCTCGTCTGATCTCGATAGGGCCCTTTGGCCGCTGCTATGTTTTAAAGACGATGATGAGCTTCCGATGGAGTCGTCGACTGTGATGACCCACAAGTATAGAGGGTGTATCGTAGTACTTTTGATAAATAGGAGTGTCGATCCCAACAAGGAGCAGAAGGTGTTGACTAGTGGTTTGGAGCAGGAAATCTCTATAAATAATTAATAAACGGCTTTTTAGGGTTTTTTGATAAAGCAAAGAAATAAAGTGCAAGTAAATAAAGACATCAAATAATTGCATCAAGTGGCCCAATCCTTTCTTAGCAAAGGACAAGCCGGTTGTAATACTTATGAGGACCAAACGTTCTCGAGGACACATGGGAATACTGTCAAGTGCTTTCGTTTCATATAGTTGATTAATCTTATTTGGTTTGATAAGTGTTGTGTGGGTGAACCTGTGATAATGTACCAACCTTACTAGGACCAATACATACTTGTGATTAAACCCCTTGCAAGCATCCGCAACTACAAGAAAGCAATTAAGATAAAATCCTAACCACAGCCTTAAACTCTGAGATCCTACACTCCCTTGTGCAAAGGTTTCCCAACAGGGGTTCAGGTTTCCGTCACTCTGGCAACTCCATGATTAGTAGCCAAATACACAATGCATTCCCCTAGGACCATAAATGGTGAAGTATCATGTAGTCGACATTCACATGACACCACTAGAACAATAGCATGACAACTTAAATTTTAGACCATTGAATAATACCTCAACACAATTCCACTACTAACAACATGACTTCTCCCATGTCCTCAAGAACTAAATGAACTACTCATGAGACATCATATGGATCAAGATCAGAGATGATATGATGATGAATAACAATTGAACATAAACAATAATTCAATGGTTCCACTCACAAGCATCAACTACAAAAGTAGTCAATACCGGGAAAGTTTCCCCAAAGAACTATGCAAGATTCAACACAATTGTGACAGCGGGATGGTGTGGTGATGATGGTGCTGCTAGAGATGGTGGTGTGGATGATCATGATGATGATCCCGATGAAGTCTAGCTTGATAACGGTGTTGATGGCGATGATCTCCCCTCTCTGGGAAGGAATTTCCACGGTAGAAATCTATCTGCCAGAGAACTCTTTCTCTCTCTATAGTTTCCACCCTGTAGAGGCGGCAGAATATTTCGGTGGTCGCCCCCCATGTATTACGGTTTCAAGGAGAATACATAGGCGAAATGGCGGAGCAGGAGGTGGGCCAGGGTGGCCCCACCCCTGGTGGTGTGGCCTAGGGTGTCCCGCGCATGGGGGGTGTGGGCCCCCTGTGGCCCATCTCAGCCTCCCCTTCTGGCATCCTTCGTCTTCTAGAAAAATATGATTTTGCATGTATTTTCTGATCTTCGCGAAAATTGCATCCAAACACCCCATTTTCCATCAGAATCCTGACTCCAGCAGTTCATCCTCCAAGAATCATCCAACATGCAAAAATAGAGGAAACAACATAAGTATCACCTCTTAATATGAAATATATCAATGAATAACAACAAATTATGATATAGAATAGTGATGCAAAATGGACGTATCAACTCCCCCAAGATTAGACCTCGCTTGTCCCCAAGCGAAAACTGAGCTTAGTAAACATGTCCACGGGTTTATGGAGTGAAGTGTCGATAAAAAGAATACAGACAAGAAGCATCACACTTACCAATACACAAATCATAATAGAAAACAACTCACCATTATATAAATTAACTTGCAACGAGTATGGGAGTCACAATAAAGATGCATAAAGATAAATCATAATTGGTAATGGCAAACTTTGTTCTTAGTCAGAGAACAGTTGACAAATTATACTTTTTCAAGCAAAGATTTTGTAAAGAAGTTTATAACAGGATTCCCTTTGCTCAAACATAAAAGTCTTTTCACAATGACGGCTTTCAAAGTAATACTCATTAAGATAAGAGTTTTGTGCAAAACAAGGAAGATAAGCAACATGATTGAATAAATGAGCATATGAATGATTGAAAAACAACAACTCAAATGCTTGCTGGAGATAGAAAGGAATAGGTTTACTAACTCAACTAAGAAGTAAATGAAAGGCCCTTCGCAGAGGGAAGCAGGGATTTCAAGTTTCATAAATAGCTTTCAAAAGATTATGGTAGTTACTAGCTTTGAGCTCTCATTGCCCCTATCATAAGCATCTTGAGGTGATTAAGGTTAAAGTGAACAAAGATGGAGTATATGCTTGACGAAATATAAGTTGGAAATCTCATGTCCCTTGAGTACGAGGACCTCTCCTCATGCTACTCAAATTTAGTTACCGGTAAGCTCTTGTCATAGTAAGTACATGTGTATCATAGAGAACCGCCAACGGGGTACCCCTTGCCCCATGATATAGGAGCTATCCCATATCAAAATGACAAGGCAAGCAGACAATGAGCATCTTATCAATCTTCTTATTTAACATGGGAAAATGGTGATTTTTTTCTCTTCTTTCCTCTTTTCTATCTCTCTCTCTTTTTATATAAGAAGAATGCGTCATAGATTGCTCACTATGGTGATGCTGCAAGTTTCCACCATGATTAGGCATGGCTTAGGATAGCATCCCTGGAGTTTCTCTAACACATATACATAACTCCATGGACTTACAATCTCCCCTTTTATTTCACACTAACAACATCCATAAACAAAAGAGCATGATATAAATGGGGTATATTAATAGGTGTTGAAAGCGTTCCCCATGACAGAAGGGTTCTGCTAATTCCCAACTTATAGGTGCAAGCATATACAACATAGATGACACAATGGTTCAAGTTTATTAAGGGCAATAAAATAAGGTGTGCCATCAAGTTCGTGAGAGCTTTACTAACTAGGTTTTACATAACAAAAGAATTTTTAATTTTAAATATAGATGAAGCCTGAGAATGTACTTGGAATAGCAATAATGCTAATAAGTAGATATAGTGGACACAGATGGCATAAGTTTTGGTTCAAAGGATTGGATGCACGAGAAGTATTCCCTCTCAATACAGGTTTTTGGCTAGCAAGGCTAGGTAGCATGCAAGAGAGTTGAAGGAAACAAGCAAACATACAAGTGATAATTTCAAACATGCAATCTTCCTTTTGAAAACACAAAATATCTTAAATAAAGAATACTAAGCTTATGAGCCAATCAAGAAAGAAAGAAAATTATATAAAATACCTGTAAGTGCTTTTCTCTTTTCCTTTCAAACCTCAAAAACTGTTGCTACTGACCAGATCTCGGTTTGCCAAAACCAATTCGGATTTACTTGATGCTCCCAAAGTGATACCAATACTAATCAACAAGATCAATTGTGACACCCCCGAGATCAGGGCTAAACAAATCCCAGACCTCTGTCTGACATAAGCTTAACCTTGAGCTCGAGGATATCCAGTGAAGAATCGATAACACAACAGTGACCCTACAACACAAAAATTATTACAGCAAGCGCATAACTGAGCAGAGAACCAAATTATTACAAGCAGAGGTCACTGACCACAAACATCAAACAACAGAAGGAAAATTAGGCTATTAATTATAGCAAACTAAACAAATGGCCTAAGAGGTCTGAAGCATAACGATGACGTCCCAGTCCATAGATTCCAGGCTGCCGGCCGGGAACCCCAAGCTACTCGTTGGTGTCGATGTCGTACCAAACTTGTCTTCAGGTGAACCATTACTCTGGTACAAAAGTATCATCAAAGCAAGGGTGAGTACAGGGTCTACTCTGCAAGACTTATGGCTGGTGGAGTTGTTTTGCATAAAGCCATCTTTGTTTATAAAATCAGGGAGAGAGGAAGCCCGTCTATGGAAAGTATTTTAAAAAGGGATAAGAGAGCGACATCTCCGAAATATTGATCATCATCATTTGATATCCACAAAATCATCATCATCTCCTGAACTAGGATCCCCCCTCGTACCCATGAGGAAGCATCCTTAAGCATACGTTGATCTGCCATGTTTTACGATTAGGTTCAAGTTCTCTATGATCATCACGTCCATTCCCAAGTCGTCCATAACCGTGGAAACGACTTTTCTAAAGATTATTACCCTGCAGGAGTGTACAACTTTACCCACACGTACTAACCTTCTCTCAATGCCACTTAAGATTAGCCCTCTTCCTTGGAAGGCCGGCAGAGGCTGGTTAGACACGACCTTTACCTTGCTTTCATTGAGACCATAAGTCACGACCGAAGGATGGTTCCGCCATAACGGGTCAAGTCCCAAAGACGGTCCCTAGAGATGTGAGGCGAGGTTGGTTCACCAGGGGCTCCATCGACCCCAAGCAACACCGGCCACGCTTACCTGCCTGCTATGAATGCACCTCCTTCACCGCCTTCGAGAAGATCCAGAATGCATGTCGAATGGAACACCCGAACTATGTGACTCATGGAATCTACTAGGCAAGTTAGTCACTCATGGGGTTTTCCAGGCCCCGTGTGGTTGTACGCTCATCTTGGTTCAAGAGGCAAGAACATCGGGTCCTAGGGATGGCGAGCATGGGACTGCAAAAACCACATTCCACCATGGCTTCCCATACAAGCCTTAGCATGTTTAACTCATATCACCTCTGAAATTATCTCCTAATGTTCTCCTATCATACTAGATTCTCTGCATCTGATACATCATCTGGATGAACCAGTACTGACAGCTATGCATGGCTAAGCAGACACAGATATAAGCTCTAGCAGTGCACACAAGCCAAATCTAGTTATGCTAGGAGTAGTGGATCAGGTAATATAAGATCAAAGGGAGTAATGTAGTAGATAGTATACTCTATCTATTGATAAAATACCATAGTAGAATTTTATGCATCATGGCAGGAATTGAAATGCTTTCGAAATCATAGGATTATATCATGGTGGGGCTATGCTTGCCTTTTCCAGTTGATAACCAATAAGAAGATCTTCGGAAGCCTTGGCTTGACTTGATTATAGTTGGTCAAGTATTGTTCATCAATCTTTGACAATGTTGATCTCGTTCTTCGATCTTGATCTCGATCTCTATATCGTATTCTACCAAAGAAGAACCAAATAACGGAAAGGAAGGGGAAACAATCAACACATGGCATCAATGCAATGCTCAAGCAAGGATGATGATATGACAAGTTAAATTGTATCAAAATGTAACCCTAAAGCATGCTCGACAATTTAATCGGGGTTCCGAGGGGTGAAAACCCTAATTCGGGGAAACTCCGGATGTATATGGGAGGAGTGCATTTTTTGTTCTAATTAAGCTTGTCATGTAAGTTGCTTAACAATGCATGACTATAGCTCTAATAGATAGTTCTCATTTTTCTGAATATTTTGATATATTATTTGTATTTTTCTGACTTATAAATATTAAGTTATTGAATTTATAAGATTATATTAATTTCTGAAAATATTAAACCAATTTCTAGATTTATTAAACCACACTAAAACTTTTCACACCAGGGCTTCTACTAACCCTAGAGGCCGACAGATGGGCCCTAGGCCATCTTAGCATCCTCGTGGGCAAGTGGAACCAAGACCGGGGTTTAACTGGGTCAGACCCACGCGTGCTGACATCAGGGCGATGTCATGGTGACATTAGCCAGCGGGGCTCACCCTAGGTCAACGATGGTGACGGTGTTCGGGGCGAGCAGGGATGGGTGGGGGTGTGCGTTAGGAAGAGGAGAACAAGGCAAGACAAAAGGTAGAAGCGTCGCCCTGTTTGGGTCACAAGAGCTACGGCACCGAAGAGCTCTGACGGCGACACGCGCAGGTACTCGTGGCGGAGACGTTAGAGAGGAAGAGGGAGGGATTGGAGAGCACTAGTATGCTCAGGGGCTCACCAGGGTTGCGACCATGCAGTCGGGAGGGCATGGTGTGTCCGGAATTGACGTCTACGGCCGGAGCTCGGGAAGGAGCTATCGATTGCAACGTCTCGGGCTTCTCCTGCATGCGCCGTTTGGGGCAAAAGATAGAGGAGGTCAAGGTGGCACGAGGGCACGCTGTATGTAGCTCGGGGTGACCAGAAATGGCGGGTCGCTGGTGAAGTCCGGGGCTAGGGTTCGAGCCAGAGAATAAAATCGGGGAGGAAGAGAAGATAGTGTTCATATCTACGTAGGAGGGTGTCTTGTAGACGTTGTGGACGGACGGCGGTAGGCGAGCGGAGCGAATCAACAATGATGATGGCGACAGGAAGGTGCTTTCCGTGCGCGAGGAAGACGACAGGGGCGTCGTCGAAGCGGTACTAGGCCGATATGGGCCAAGGTGGGCCACGGCTGGGCTGCGGGAAGCTGCGCTGGCTGCTGCGTGCGCACAGGAAAGAGGGAGAGGGAGAGATGGGCCGGCCTGGGACAGCTGCTGGCTGCTGTTTTCTTTTTTTTATTTGCAAACTCTTTTCTTTTTCTATTTTCCTGTTTTATACTTTCACGATACCAGAAGCTTTCATAAAATATGCAAACTATTGTGGGGCCCTTTTAGTCCATTGGGGCTCCATGCATTTTTGTCATTTCAAAATTCAAAACTATTTTGAATTGATTTGCAAATAGAGGAGGAAGATTAGGGTTTAGGGTTTGCATTTTATTTTCTTTGCATGCATTTTACTAGATGATGCTCATGAATGCACAACAAAACCCTAGTTAGAGTTTAACTAAAACTGGGGTGTTATAGCTATATCCCCCTTACGAGAATCTCGACCCGAGATTCCAAAGGTAGGAAAATAGATAGAGAGAGAAAGGAACAGGGTCACTCTAAAGATAAGAGGGAAACACACTAAACAACACATAGAGTATCTCATGTTCAACTCATGAATTGAGTGTTCAGAAACAACTCTAAGATGACAACATGAAATACGTCAAGGTAACAGAGGAAACAAGAGGAGAAGGTTTCAAGTGTTAGATAGATGGTCTTCATAAGGATTAAGACCATGGAACTTACATGAGGTTTTGAATCTTCTGAAGAAGAAATCTTCCAACAAAAAGAACATGACCACAGATGTAGAAGTCCCAACCTTTAATAAGGTAGAGATCCCTGTGTTTACAATGCTAGTCCCTGGATCAATAGCTAGCATCCACAGTTAAGATGTAATATCAAGAAACAAAGGTCATATTATAACTTTATAACCAGGAATAACATAATTTTGTTACATCTTACATAGCTCATTTGGCTATTACATTACATTGCAGCAGAATATCTATACGCATGGGGTCCTTCATCTTCAAAGTGCCACAGGCAAACATGTTGGTTGTAGACTTGTAATCCTAATCAATCAACTTTACTAATGTCAAACAAACCTGCAACATAACAAGTTACAGCCACAAGGGTCAATACATTTGAATTGTATTGGCAAGTTTCACTACTATGTAAAATATAAGTGGATCCTATCATTACATGCATATTTGGCTAAGTAGGGTTTAAGGCTCATTTGCAGAAAGCAATATTTTATCCTATCTTTTCAAAACAGTTTGTTCTTTTGTCAAATCTTTCTGAGCTCCTTGGTAAATCCCCAAGTGTTTCTTGTCTTTGTCAAAATCTCTTGAGCTCCTTGGTAAATCCCCAAGTGCTTCAAGTTTTTATCAAAATCTCTTGAGCTCCTTGGTAACCCCAAGTGCTGCAAGTTTTTATCCAAATCTCTTGAGCTCCTTGGTAACCCCAAGTGCTGCAAGTTTTTATCCAAATCTCTTCATCTCCTTGGTACCCCCAAGTGCTGCAAGTCTTTTGTTATCACTTTAAAGTTTTTCTTTTAGAAATTGGAATGTCGAGATTTCCCATAGCTTCAAGCTTTAGTTGCTCAGTATTGTCCATAACCGGGGACACGGCTAAGTACTTAGAATTTTTATCTTCTGCAGAAGTTGTACACTTTACCCACATGACACAATCTCATCTTTTTGCCACCAGTGGCCGCTGGATAAGTACTCACCAAGATGGAGTACTGGCAGATTGAGAATGTGACGAAGTCTTTCCAGAGGGTCCTCCCATACATCATTGCTAGCTTGTCATCAGGAACCCATGTAGGGTTCCGAGTTCCCTCATTTTCAGTAACCTGAAGACAATGCATGGGTCTTCCCAATGTAGTTGACTAAGCCAGAGCCATATGTAGCATGTGGCTGTACACGAAAGCCACAGTTGGAGAAACATGTTCAATCTCTAAGTCCCTGGGTGGTTTTATTTTGGTGCACAACACAAATAGATTGCCATAGACATGGTTCCTTTTGTTGCCACCTTGTCCAAAACTTGGGTAACCTTGTCCACCCAGGTGGTTCATTGAGTACTTGTTTTATTATATAAAACACAAGTCTTTTCTCATCTTTATAAAATCTCAACATGTATCTCTTCAAAATATGTTGCATGGCTAAGCATTTTACAACTACATTGTTTCCACTAAGGAATGTATAAGGTATCCTATTAGGATTTAGCATAACATAAGTATAGAAATTATTTTCATGCATGTTTCAAAATCCACTAAGTATAATGAAAATAGTAGGACTTTAGATGATAGTGTCACTTGCCTTTTTGGTAGGGAATGTTGGTTCACTTCTTGATCTTGCTAGTTTCACACTTTTCTAACCTCACTACAAATCAATCAATCAAACACAATATCAACTAGCATTCCAACCAATAACCAATCAAACAAAACATCACACATAAAATCATAGGAACTAAGTCATGCATGCAAGCATGCAAAAGGTAGTTTTATTTGCAAGGGTGGTTTCTACTAGGCTCTAAACATTGTAAGGTTCAAAGTGGCCATTTTCCAAAGTGGCAAAACCATTTGCAAAAGGGTTTTATCTATAACTATTTTTTTAAATCCAATTAATATTTTATGTGGTGGAAATTGTTTTTATCAAAGCAAAACTTTATGTTGTTCCCCAACTAAGTGGTTCATTCCCAAAACATGGTGTTTAGGGTCAGTAGGTTTGATTCAAATCATATTCCCAAAGTTTTTCCTCCAAAATCATTTTCATAGCAAAATCAATATTTTTTTATTTGGCTAGAAATGGGCTAATTCAAATCTTTATTTCTAATCTTCACAAAATCCATTTTTAAAACCATGGGTTGGTTCCTAGGGTCAGTAGGTTCACCACAGACCAATTTGCAAAGATTTCATCCTTAAAATCATTTTGGAATAATTTTTATAACCTAAACAAGCATACAAATGTTTCTAAAAAACAAACATTTTACCAGAAACTTTTTACTAAACAAATTGCATGGTTGGCTAGGGCTTGTTCCACTGATTCCAATGATATAAAGTTTGTAAATTTTGGACGTGTGGATCAAAAGTTACAAGGTTTTCAAATCTGCATCTAAATCTGATTTCAAATTCTGTTTTTTAAATCAACCAGTGCCACACGGCGTATTCATATTGGGCGGTACCGGTTCGCACGGATCGCGCAACTACAGCCATTGGATCTAACTGAGGCGGTGCGGTTCAGATTAGCCCGTACCTCTTCGTTAAATGAATTTATCGTGGCCGCCAGATGGAAATCTAACGGTGCTGGTTGACTTGACCAAACACGAGCGGCGCTGACGGCGGTGAGCGGCGGCGCACGGTCAGACGATGAGCTAACGGCGGTTACAGGAAGCAAAGAAGGCAGAGGAAGGTCTCACCGTGCTCGCAGGGTCGTGGTGATGCTCGAGGTGGTGCTGGTCTGGCGAGGGGCGCACTGGGGCGGGATTAATCGCTCGCCGGAGCTTGAAGCGGCGTCGGGTTCGTCTGGTGGTCGTCGAGGGCGGTGCTGCAGTTCGCCCCGAGGGAAAACAAGGGCACAGTTAGATGCAACCGAGTGTGGCGAGTGCAGGAGCATGAACGAGAGGACGCGGGGCGGTCTGTCTTACCAGGGAAAGGTCGCCGGAGATAGTAGCAGACGCGGCTGCGCTCAAAGGTTGTCGAAGCCGAGGTTCTGGGGCGCCCGTGGTTGAACGAAAGGCATAGGCAGAAGCGCCAGAGGCTGGGGAGTGTGTGTGCTTGGTCAATGAGGCAAGGGGCGGTGTCTGCTGGCCGGAATTGGTTGCGGAGCTCGCCGAAGCAGTGAGAGCGCGGCTCGAAATTACGACGGCCTGGGGGCGGAGGAAGAGAGCTGTCTGGGGGAAAAGAGAGGTAAGACGCGGGCGTTTAAAAGAGCGTGGTCGCAGGGGGAGTAATGGCCGTTAACAACACGAATTGATCACCGGAGTAAAGGACAGGAAACGGCGAGGAGGATTCAGCGCGGGTTTGAAGACGATGAACAGTGGTGTGGGGTCCTGTCGTCAGTGGGGAGAGAGAGAGGAAGAGGGGCCACTGGTCAGTGTCTGTGCGGGTGGATCTTTTGGTGAAAACGCTTCGCGAGAGAGAGAGAGTGGGGTGGGCTTGCTGTTGGGCTTGTTGGGCTGGCCGGCTAGGTTAGGTCTGGTTCTCATTTTTTTTTCTAATTGTTTTTCCTTTTTCTGTTTGAATTTCCTGTTTTGAATTTCAATCAAACAAATCAATCAACAAAACAATCCAAACTTCCACCACACTTTGCAAATTAATTTGGTTCTGTTTAACAACATAAACCAAAGTCCAAAGACCAAAAATAATATTTTAATTCTCTTTAGGATCTATTTAATAATTAAATAAATAGTCCTAAGTTATTTATTCTAATAAGATTTGTTTTATTAAAAACTCCATTTTGAAATCTAAATATATCAAAACCAAATCAGTAGGTTTTATTTGAAAATAAAGAATACTTGGAAAACTTGTTTAAAATAAATAAATAAGTTTTGATGTTTAATTAAAATAGTGAAACCTTTATTTTTAATAAACTTGGATATTAAATCCTTATCATTTTATTTAAATAAACCTTTACTACTTTTATCAAATAGAAATATTTTATTTCAAAGGCTTGGCCAAGTTTTAATCTGGCTCTTTAAAATAATCTTTCTTCCTTTTCATTTGAAAACCAAATCTTTTTTACTAAAAGATTTAAAATAGTAATTCCAAATATTTTTATTTTCCTTTATTAAATGTTTATCTTTTTAAATCCCTTTAGAATTTATCTTGATCAAAATAGGTTTGAAGGTTCCCATTTGAATTCAAAAAGTTTCTTCTCACCCTGAAATTCAACAAAGTTTTATTTTATTCATTTATTTTTCACATTACAAGATTTGGAAAATCTTGGGATGTGACAACAGACTTCGACAGGGAACCTCTACTAAACGTCTTAAGTAGAGATTTCAGGTTGCAGAGATGTAGATCAACAAAACCAAGCTGTTGAACCACTTTTGACACAGAAGGGTCACTCTTTCATCCAACAAAAGGCTTTAAGACATAGAGGTATTTTGGTGGAGAGGACTCATAAGAGTCACATAGAACATGTAGCAAGAGGAACTCCTAATTACCAAAATCACAGTCACTCTTACAACATGGTTGAGAACATGAAGGGAACTCTTTATTCATCCAAGTATATCGAAATCTTTGCCAAGGATCATGATATCACTTTACACCACTAGATGAATAAGTAAGAAGATTCCCGATGACACGAGAAGAAAGAAACTTCATTCTCAGACTTCAGTTACTTGGCATAACAAAGTGCCTGCCAACATAAAGGGCCTGGAGGATCGACCGAGAGACATTTAGCAACACTACTTTAAATATTCTCCTTGATGTTCGAGAAATCAATCATCAAGTAAAGGTCGGACTTCGGATACAAAGGAAACCATAATCACAACTCCTAGAATGAATCATAGAAGAAGCCTCATGAAGAGTGGTTGTTATTGATAAATCAAGGGAATATGACAAAAGGTATTTCCGGCTAAGTGTGTCAACCATTACATCAATCTTGCCAGAATTATAAAGAGAACTATGTCAAAACCTTGGGGAACACCAACCAACTTTGTTGCTTGAGATTCATCTTTGGTTAAGTGAAATGATATTCAGACTCAGCATGTCCGAATAGAAAATGTGTAACATTTACCACAAAGATAAAGTTACTAGATTCTCAAGATAGGGACTATAGTGTAAAGCTACAAAAGATAAGCTAGATTGCTAGACCCTTGTATTAGCAACTTGTCAAGACACAACTGCACATACACAAAGTACTAACAATAAAACACACATTTATCCTTAAGAAACGAAAGATAACTCTGCTCGAGTTCACGATGGCATCTTTCAACATTTGCACGTGAACTAGAGAAGGTTACTTCTGACATCCAGAACTCATACTTTGATATGACACGAAGAAGGTTCCCAAAAGTTTCCAACATTAATGCCAAATGTTCCATATGAATCAAATCTAACATGGAGAAGATAAGGATTTCATCGATGGGCTCAACAACACACTTATCGAGACACTCCAAGAACATGGACTCATATGTTGTGTGAACAAGACAAAAATATTGGTCAGACCAAAGGGCATGAAGATGTACCCAGGTGAAACATCATCAAGATAATCCTTGGGAGTGAGTTTGATTTGACTATAACCCAAATCAAATCAAAGATGGGGGAAGATAACAAATCCACAAATGAAATACTATCTTTCTTTAGCACGAACAAAACTAGATATCCCTTTAAGAAGTAACAGAGTCATTTAGATTTTTTTTGTCTTATAGCTCTCCAAGTTGTTGTTTAAGCTCCACCAACTAGTTTAGGGGTATCCAGTATGGATACTTGGAGAAAGGTGCAGTTCAGAGAACTTGCTTGCTCAAGAACTTGACAACACGGTCATGTAGCAACATGGAGATACTTCTAGAAAGACATCCATAATATCACGAACCACCGATTATGTACTTATTTCGAGAGGAAACTTGCTTCATAAGGCAAGAAGACATAGTCTTAGAGCTTTGGCACAAGCCTAACTCTTTGACCAAAGAGAGTGCACCAGAATGATGGACTTGGTAGC
Source organism: Avena sativa (assembly GCA_916181665.1). NCBI lineage: Eukaryota > Viridiplantae > Streptophyta > Magnoliopsida > Poales > Poaceae > Avena > Avena sativa. The sequence continues at coordinate 265,760,493 of OV702294.1, read as the reverse complement.
ACAATCATCCTGTGTTTAGTGACAGGGTTAACCAATCATGCTAAGAATGACACAAATGTCCTTAGAGTTCAAAACAATAATAACTGCTAAGAATCTCAGATGACCAAATTATTATGCACACACATCACTCACGAGCACGAAAGCTCGAGGAAGGGAGGATAAAGATGTGTGAAGCATCACTTCATTAAGAGGGTCATGAATCTCAGCACGATCTCTTAGTATAAAAGATTATGATACTTCAAGATAGAGCAGATAGAAGATAATCAATGCTTCTCGATCTATAGATTACAATACTTTGACCTGGTCCTGTATATGACGAGGTACTAGATTCTGTTTCTCCTGACATCCTGAAATGGTTTGTCATGATAGACCACGAGAGTATCTTGCATCGGAAGACTCCAATGCTCATTTACTACTTGGCTACCAACTGGTAGACAAAGGTCAGAACACAACAAGGGGGAAGGAACATGCTCAGGATATAATCCCGAGATGTGGATGCATAGATTATCAATCTTCCAAAACCAATGCAAGAAGGGGAAAGGTGTGGCAGAGTCACAAATATAGATGTGAGACTCTCGAAGAGTACTCTTGTCATGATCTATTTGGTTCCATTACAGAACATCTGCCATAGCATGTGGTAGGGGAAGTCCTTAGTTGTCGAATTTACATCGCGACAATAACCACAAGCTTGGAGTCTAGAATTTTAGTACCAGTCATCCTGAGGTAATGTATGAACATTAACAACAGGGGTCAAAGGAATGGATCTTGGGTTAAAGATCAACTTCATGTACAAGATTCACAACACTAGAATCCAGCACAATCAGGGATCTTAGGTTCAAGTCCAAGGGTTAAAACCCGAGAAAGGAGTAACTACTACTTTAGTGACATAGCATACACTGCAAGATAGTGATCACGAGGTAGCGTCCAAAAGAGGAAACATCTTCTGAAGTACCAATCAAACAAAAAAGGAGGCACACGAGGCGAAAGGAAACCTCGAAGCCCAGAACAGAACACTATGGATCATTATATTGTAGGATCCATAAAACAAAGAGATCATGATGGAAAGTAATCTCTCATGCGAACAAGAGAAAGGGGAACAAGGAATTCACAACACACAACTCTAGAGAACCCAACACTAGGTCAACTGGCTGAGAAACGACATGCCCAAGAGGCACCTAAGCTTTGAAAGTCTAGAGGAGATATCAAAACTTTTCCAACTTCAACACAAGATAAGATAACCCAGAGTTAGAGAGAAACTGGATAACGAGAAAAAGAAGCATACTAGAGTTTTTCACATATACTTTTCATTTTTAAAATAGTTTTCACAAACACTAGACTCAACTTCGACCAATAGCAATGTTTTCCTACGGTTGGTACTGGCCTGATACCAAAACCTGTGACACCCCCGGGATCAGGGCTAAACAAATCCCAGAGCTGTGTCTGACATAAGCTTAACCTTGAGCTCGAGGATATCCAGTGAAGAATCGATAACACAACAGTGACCCTACGACACAAAAATTATTACAGCAAGCGCATAACTAAGCATAGAACCAAATTATTACAAGCAGAGGTCACTGACTACAAACATCAAACAACGGAAGGCAAATTATGCTATTAAGTATAGCAAACTTAACAAATGGCCTAAGAGGCCTGAAGCATAACGATGGCGTCCCAGTCCATAGATTCCAGGCTGCCGGCCAGGAACCCTAAGCTACTCGTCGGTGTCGATGTCGTTGTTGGAGATATGCCCAAGAGGCAATAATAAAGAGGTTATGATCATATCTTCATGCTTATGATAAATGTTTACATACATGCTATAATTGTATTAACCGGAAATATTAATACTTGTGTGATTTGTAAACATAAAAGAGTCCCTAGAAAAGCCTCTTGTTAAACTAGCTTATTGGTTAATATATGATCATGGTTTCCTGATCATGAACATTGAGATGTTATTAACAACAAGATCATATCATTAGGAGAATGGTATGATGGACATACTCCTATAGTTAAGCATAGCATAAAGATCAAGTCATTTAATATAGTTCAGTTGCTATAAGCTTTCAAATACATAGTAACCTAAATCCTTCGACCATGAGATCATGCTAATCACCATCACCAGATGGATGCTTTGATGACATCAAACACCACACCATAACTGGGTGGCCATAAGGGTGGCATTGAGTGTTCGGAAAGTATGTGTTGAGGCACATGGATCAAGAGTGGGATTTGTCCATCCATATGACAGATAGATATACTCTGGGCCCTCTCGATGGAATGTCATCCAATTAGCTTGCAAGCATGTGACTGGCTCACAAGGGATCACATATCATAGGAACGATAAAAGAGTACTTATCAGTAACAAGGTTGAACTAGGTATGCAGAGATACCGACGATCAAACCTCGTATAAGTAAACTATCGTGAGACAAAGGGAAATTGGTATCATATGTAAGTGGTTCACTCGATCGCAAAGTAATCATAGAAATATGTGGGAGACATATGAATTTCCAGATTCCTCTATTGGTTATTGATCGGAGAAGTGTCTCGGTCATGTCCGCGTAATTCACGAACCGTAGGGAGACACACTTAAGTATTCCATGTTGTTTAGTAGATATGGAATGTAATTAGGGAGACCGAATGTTGTTCGGAGTCTCGGATGGGACCCGGGATATCACGAGGAGATCCAGAATGGTCCGGAGAATAATATTCATATAAGGAAAGTCTAATTCCGAAGTTCGGGAATGATTCCGATGATTTCATCGGAGAGGTTCTAGAAGGGTCTAGAAGGTTCACCGGACCGGAAGGGAAAGGGACCATGAATGTGTCATGGATAAGTGGAATGGTTGGATCATGTCATAGGTCACTTGATTGGGCATTAGCAAGAAAGAAATCAAGCTCCAAATTGAAAGTCAAAAGGTAAGTTTGAAAAGTCAAACTGGGACAATGTGTCCTGGTGGAGGAAGGAAAGAATCCTTCTTTCCCTTCACCACAAGCCAACAAGGAGAGGGAGTTGGGGAAGGATTCAAACTCCCCTCTCCCAAGATGCCCTCCCTCTCATAAATAGAGGGGAGGGGGTGCCCCAAGGCCACACAACACCAGCCCCTCCCCACCTAGCCGCGCCGCCGCTGCCCCCCCAGCGCCTCCACCTTCCACGCCTCCTCCTCTCTGGCCCTCTAAACCCTAGATCGCTGGAAACCCTAGATCCACCATAATCAGCTCCATCTTAGGCGAAGCCCTGCAGGATTTTCCCTCTACTTCCGACACCACGCCGTCGTGCTGCCAGAATTGCGAGGGGAGAACTATAACCTCCGCTGCCTGCTGGAACAAGGGAGAGGAAGGTCTTCATCTAGTACCGAACGTGTGACCGACTGTGGAAGCGCTGCTGGAACACAGCGGCAAAAGGATCATCTACACGATCTTGAGATCAGCAAGTGTACGACTACATCACCCACAACAATCTGCTCTCGTTATCCGCTTTGGAATCTTCGAGGGTGAGTACTCTAATCGACTCGTTGCTACAATCTAGTAGATAGATCTTGGCTTGTTTGTGTGCATGCGGTAGAAATTTTTGTTTTCCATGCTACGAACCCCTATAGTGGTACCAAACTTGTCTTCAGGTGAACCATTACTCTGGTACAAAAGTATCATCAAAGCAAGGGTGAGTATAGGGTGTACTCTACAAGACTTATGGCTGGTGGAGTTGATTTGCATAAAGCCATCTTTGTTTATAAAATCAGGGAGAGAGGAAGCCCGTCTATGCAGAGTATTTTAAAAAGGGATAAGAGAGCGACATCTCCGAAATATTGATCATCATATTTTGATATCCACCAAATCATCATCATCTCCTGAACTAGGATCACTCCCTCATACCCATGAGGAAGCATCCTTAAGCACACATTGATCTGCCAAGTTTTACGATTAGGTTCAAGTTCTCTATGATCATCACGTCTGTTCCCAAGTCATCCATAACCGTGGACACGGCTTTCCTAAAGATTATTACCCTGCAGGGGTGTACAACTTTACCCACACGTACTAACCTTCTCTTAATGCCACTTAAGATTATCCCTCTTCCTTGGAAGGCTGGCAGAGGGTGGTTAGACATGACCTTTAGCTTGCTTTCACCGAGACCACGAGTCACGCCCTAAGGGTGGTTCCGCCATAGCGGGCCAAGTCCCGAAGCCGGTCCCTAGAGATGTGACGCGAGGTTGGTTCACTAGGGGCTCCATCGACCCCAAGTAACCCCGGCTACGCTTACCTACCGGTTATGAATGAACCTTCTTCACCGCCTTAGAGAAGATCTAGAATGCATGTTGAATGGAATGCCCGAACTATGTGACTCATGGAATCTACTAGGCAAGTTAGTCACTCGTGGGGTTTTCCAGGCCCCATGTGGTTGTACGCTCGTCTTGGTTCAAGAGGCAAGAACATCGGGTCCTAGGGGTGGCGAGCATGGGACTGCAAAAACCACATCCCACCGTGGCCTCCCATACAAGCCTTAGCATGTTTAACTCATATCACCTCAGAAATTATCTCATCATGTTCTCCTGTCATACTAGATTCTCTACATCTGATACATCATCTGGACGAACCAGTACTGACAGTTATGCATGGCTAAGCAGACACAGATATAAGCTCTGGCAATGCACACAAGACAAACCTAGTTATGCTAGGAGCAGTGGATCAGGTAATATAAGATCAAAGGGAGTAATGCAGTAGATAGTATACTCTACCTATTGATAAAATACCAAAGTAGAATCGTATGCATCATGGCAGGAATTGAAATGCTTTCGAAATCATAGGATTATGTCATGGTGGGGCTATGCTTGCCTTTGCCAGTTGATAACCAATAAGCAGATCTTCATAAGCCTTGGCTTGACTTGATTATAGTTTGTCAAGTATTGTTCATCGATCTTCGATGGTGTTAATCTCGGTCTTCGATCTCGATATCGTATTCTAACAAAGAAGAACCTAATACCGAAAAGGAAGGGGAAACAATCAACACATGGCATCAATGCAATGCTCAAGCAAGGATGATGATATGACAAGTTAAATTGTATCGAAATGTAACCATAAAGCATGCTCGACAATTTAACTGGGGTTCCGGGGGGTGAAAACCCTAATTCAGGGAAACTCCGGATGTATATGGGAGGGGTGCATTTGTTGTTCTAATTAAGATTGTCATGTAAGTTGCTTAACATGCATGATTATAGCTCTAATAGATAGTTCTCATTTTTCTGAACATTTTGATATATTATTCTTAGTTCTTCCAAAATATCATAAGAATATCCTTACTATCGTCCAATGATCATCTTATGAATCATTCTGGTATATGCTCATAACATTTAGAGCATAGGACATATCTGGATTTGTACATATCACAGTATGATTGAAAAATACCTTTTGTGATTTTATTCATCAAGTATCAATCAATACTTGAATCTTACTTTCAATTAATAAGTGTCAATACACTTGAATTTCGATTTAATCCTTTCTGGGTGGCAAGAACCTTTCTTGTTATTTCCATGTTGATCTCGTTCAATATCTCATCTATGTACATTTGGCACAAGCATATTAGCGTCTCAATCTATCAATATAGATATTGATGCCAAATATTCGGGTTTTGCCTAAGTCTTTCATCGAGATGAAATTCTTAACATGTGTTAATAAAAGATACACCATTTCCAATCAATAATATGTCTTGTACATAATGTATTAGAAATATGTCTTAGTGCTCCCACTTAATTTCTTGCAAACGCAAGCATCTTCATCATCTCTAATGAATTTAAACTCTTTTAGCAGTTTCATCTTGGTGAAGATCCCAACTCTGCGATGCTCACTTCAACCATTGAAGTTTGCATACGCTTTTATCATCCTTTGAATTAACAAAACCCTTTGGACCATGTTATGCACATGTCCTAGGTAACAATTATATTAGAAGAACTTGTTTTGTTTATTCAACTACCACATAACAAAATTATATGCAGTGGTTGCTACATTAATCCGTCTAGACTAAATATCTCTATGAAATATCAAATCTTTTCATAGCAACCTTTGAACATTGTTGTGAACTCTTTCCCAACATGTAGACTATTTCATAGATGTGTAACATCCATGTCTATTTCTTTATAGATCCAAACACGACTATAAAGTCTTACACCTTTCGAGAGGGTCTTTCAAGTTTAAAGCTTGATTTCTCGTCTATGGAACTATCACGGATTTTATGGCTTCAGGCCATTTGACGGAGTCAGGGCCCATCATCGCTTCTTTGCATGTAGTCCGTTAATTATTGTCAAATAATGATTCAACCTTCAAATCTTGGTATTTGATTGTTTACCCGACCTACTTGGTTTGATAGGAACTTAGATGTTTGTAACTACAACCTTTGAGGCATGTGAGCCATGAGCATTGTTGCTGCCTCCGGAACACTTTTTGGCGATGCGCAACTTTGCACATATAGCTAAGGTTTGTTTAACCTTATCAAAGTTCTATTGTCCTCCCACTTCACTTTTTACGAAAAATTCCTTCTCAAAGAAACTTGACGTTCTAAGCGACAAACATTTTTGTCTTCAGTGTTATGGAAGAATACTCAACGATTATTCGAAATAACATACAAAGACATGTTCATCCGACTTTGGTAGTAAACATCTCACTTATGCATAGCATACCAATGTTTAAGAAAGGACAACTTGGGTTTTATCTCAAACCATAACTTTATATGGTGTCATTTCAACGGATCATGATGGAGCTCTTTTTAGTGAAAAAACAGTAGTCTCTAAAGCTTTTAATCTTTAAAATATAATGGCAGTTATATGAATTACACCTTTTATATTACCATGTTAAACAAGGTTTCATTGCATATCTCAATTATTCCATACTCATATGGTGTTTCGGGAAATGCAAATCCATGGAACGATTCCTCAAATCTTAGATATTATGCTAAACTTGTAACTCAAATATATTCCTTTATGATCCTATCATAAATTCTTTATTTTCTTGTTACATTGATTTTGCACTTCATCTTGAAAGTCTTTGAACTTTTCAAAGACTTCATACTTCATCCTCATTAAGTAAAATATTCATATATTCACTCAAATTTTTAGAGAAAGCATATGAAGTTGAAATCCATCGCTCTCGACTACACATAATGGACTTCATACATCAAATATGTTGTGACACCCCCGGGATCAGGGCTAAACAAATCCCAGACCTTCGTCTGAAATAAGTTTAACCTTGAGCTCAAGAATATCCAGTGAATAATCGGTAACACAGCAGTGACCCTACGACACAAGAATTATTAAAGCAAGCTCATAACTGAGCAGAGAACCAAATTATTACAAGCAGAGGTCACTTACCACAAACATCAAACAACGGAAGGCAAATTATGCTATTAAGTATAGCAAACTTAACAAATGTCCTAAGAGGCCTGAAGCATAACGATGGCGTCCCATCCCATAGATTCCAGGCTGCCAGCCGGGAACCCCAAGCTACTCGTCGATGTCGATGTAGTACCAAACTGATCTTCAGGGAACACTTACTCTGCCAAAAGTATCAACAAAGCAAGGGTGAGTACAGGGTGTACTCTGCAAGACTTATGGCTGGTGGAGTTGTTTTGCATCAAGCCATCTTTGTTTATAAAACAAGAGAGAGATAGAAGAAGCTCGTCTAATCAGAATATTTTAGAAGAGGATAAGAGAGCGACATCTCTGAAATATTGATCATCATGTTTTGATATCCACCAAGTCAACTAGGATCACCCCCTGGTACCCATGAGAAGCATCCTTAAGCACAGGTTGGTCTACCAAGTTTTAAGATTAGGTTCAAGTTCTCTATGATCTTATAATCTGGTCACCAAGTGTTCATAATCGTGAACACGACTTTTTGAAAACATTTAACCCTGCAGGGGTGTACAACTTTACCCACACATATCAACCGACTCTTAATGCCAAGCTATTAGCCCTCTTCCTTGGAATGCTGGCAGAGGGTGGTTGGCCACGACCTTTACCTTGCTTTCGCCGAGACCATGAGTCACGCAATAAGTATGGTTCTGCTGTAACGGGTCAAAACGTGAAGCCGGTACTTAAAGATGTGAGGCGAGGTTGGTTTACCAGGGGCGCCATCTACACCAAGCAACCTCGGCCACGCTTACCTACCTGTTATGAATGCACCTGCACCCAGAGAATCTTTCAAAAGATTTTCTATGCATATGTCGAATGGAACGCCCGAACTATGTGACTCATGGAATCTACTAGGCAAGTTAATCAGGCAAGGGGTTCCCAAGCCCCGTGTGGCTGTACGCTCGTCTCGGTTCCAAAGGCAAGAACTCAGTTCCTAATGGTGGCGAGCATGGGACTAGAAAAACCACATCCCACTGTGGCCTCCCATACAAGCCTTAACATGTTTAACTCACATCACTGATCTCATCTCATCACGTTCTCCTGTCATACTAGATTCTCTGCATCTGATACATCATCTAGATGGACCAAACTCAATAGCTATGCATGGCTAAGCAAACACATAGATAAAACTCTAGCAGTGCACACAAGCCAAACCTAGTTATGCTAGGATCATTGGATCAGGTAATATAAGCTCAAGGGAGTAATGCAACTGATAGGATACTATATCTATCGATAAAAGACAACAGTAGAATCGTATGCATCATGGCAGGAATTGAAATACTTTCGTAAACATAGGATTGTATCATGGTGGGGCTATGATTTCCTTTGCCTGTTGATAGCAGATAAATAGATCTTCAGAAGCCTTGTACTTGACCTTATTATAGTTGGTCAAGTATTGTTCGTCGATCTTCGATGGTGTTGTCCTCGGGCTTCGATCTTGATCTCGATATCGTATCCTACCGCGAAGAACCAAACACCGGAAAGAGAGGGGGAACAATCAACAATGACATCGATGCAATGCTCAAGCAAGTATGATGATATGACAAGTTAGTTTGTATTGAAATGTAACCCTAAAGCATGCTCGATAACTTAAACAGGGTTCCGAGGGGTAGAAACCCTATCGCGAGGAAACTCCAGAGCATATGAGACGGTTGGATTTTGTTCTCTAATTAAACTTGTCATTTAAGTTGTTGAACAATGCATGATTATAGCTTAGATAGCTAGGTTTCATTTTTCTAAACATTTTGACATATTATTTGTATTTTTCTAGCTTATAAATCAAAAGTTATTGAATTTACAATATTATACAAGTTTCAGAAATTATTAAATCATTTAAATTGTTTTACTGCGTCATGCTGACGTCAGCTAGGGGGTTTGGGTGTTTCTTACTGGGTCTGGGGCTACCCTCAGTCACTGACTGATGGGGCCCTGGGTCGGGTCAACAGGCACGCTGGCGGGGCTTGGTCAAGGCTCACGTGGTCGCCACGTCGACGCCACGGTGGAGCCACGTCGGCTCCACATGGGCTCGCCGGGGAGCACACACAGGCGGCGGCGGCGGCCGACGACGCTGGGGCACGAGCGGGGACGCGCGGAGGGGCGGGTTAGACGTGGGGCGCTGCGCTGGACCAAAAGTGGTGGCACCGCCCGTAGATGGTCACTGGAGCGAGCTACACGGCGGCGCACGGCGGCGGAGCTCACTGGTCGACGGCGAACTGCGGATACAGCGTGAGAGGAAGAGAGCGAAGGGGTCCGGAAGGACCAGAGGCTCGCCGTGAAGCTGATGGGGTAGTCAAGGAGGCACGGGAAGGTGTTGAGCGGCATCAATGGAGATGGCGAGTTGCGTCAGGCTTGGAGAAGACGGTTCGATGCCGGCGACTGGAGGCTCCTCGACTCGATTCCGTTGGTGGGGAGGTAAACAACAAAGAGGCGGAGCTCGTGGCGTGCTCGACTGGCCTCGGGGTGATGCAGAACGGCGGCGAGCTGGAGCTAGGGTTCAGCGTGCAGAGGGGAACAGGGGGAGAGAGGGAGGGCGCTGGAGCGAGAGGATAAGGGAGAGGCAGGTGTCGGCGCGGGTCTTATCGGCCTCCAGAGAAGCGGCGGGCATCGCGGCGACGGCAGACAGCGTCGGAGACGACACGGAGGAGCTTCCTCGCGAGAAAGACGACAGCGAAGAGGTACGGGCCGGTGGCGGGCTGGCATGGGCTGGCTACTAGGCCACTAGCTGCTGCGCGGTGCGGGAAAGAGAAGGGGAGAGGGAGAGAGTGGCTGCTGGGCTGGGCCTGGCTCCTCTCTGGCTACATTTTTTTTCCTGTAAAACTGTTTTTTTCCAATTTTTGTTTTGAATTATCTCTTTGCAATTTGAATTCCAAATCTGTTTTGAACCATTCAAAATTACCAAAGTTTTTGTAAAATATATAAAATAATCACGGGACCCAATAATCCATTTGGGCTCCACACTTTTGTATTTTTTTCAAATATTCCAAACCTTTTGAATGTGTTTCAAAGAGAGGGGAGAAAACTAGGGTTTAGATTTTAATTTGTTTTCTCCAATGCACAGTTTAAACGATGATGCTCATTATGCACAAAACTAACCCTAATATAAGCTTAACTATAAGTGGGGTGTTACATATGTACAAATTCTAATAATGTAGTCATTCGTTCCCTTTTGGCCAATGAACGGATTTTTAATTATCTCTAGGAAAGTTTCACAAGCGTCATTTGATCAAAAATCAAAAGACTCCAAAATTCCATCCACATGGAGTTTCTTCATGTTTGCCTTCCAATATAATTTAAACGGCGATGTCACTTCCTAAGTGATCTTTCAATCAATTTGTCTTTTGACATTTTTAGCACTAGTTTTATGGATGTGATTTATCCAACGAGATTTGTAAATCATCCATCTTTTATGGATTACGGCAATTATTTGAGCAACCATTTTGTTCTCATAATACCTGATCGAAATAACAATTATTGAAACAAATCTTGAAGGTAAGTTTTGGTTTCAACTAGCAACACAACAACCCTTTATTTGTTCTCGATGAACATCATCACATATTCTTTTGCTAGTTACTTAGGCCATTGTAGTTTAGGAATTGGGTTGTTTCGTATGATGATTCACACCAACAAATTCAGTATCCAATACTCAATAACTACATTGTTTAACAATAAAAGAATACAGCCATAATATGTATATCCTCTATATACCTAAGTTGAACAATTCTAGTTTTTCTCTTCTACCAAATATTTCTTAGATTTATCTTTCAGTATTTCTTTATCCTTTCAAAAGAATCTATCAACATCAATAGTGGCTCCATACTTATGACACATAGTCCAAAACATGTATAGTTAAATACCAATGTCTTTGGACTTGCACTTTGAAGTAGATCACCATCATCAAATGTTTGGTGTTCTTTCAAATTCCATTCTTTAGTAATGTTTTAGTGTAGTATACATTTTACCTACATCAAATATTCATCCTTATCATGGAACTATTCATGATCAAGCCACATTAGCTTATAACGGTGAATTGCGAGTATAATGTTGCTCTCCAAAACCTTTTGGAGAATTAGGACGACTAGCGTCTCCAACCTTTTTAAAATTCTCATCAAATATGAGAACATAAACTTTGCTATATTATACTCTATCATGTTGTAATCAAAACATTGTTTCAGATATCGCAATATCTTCCACATATGATGGTTTTCGAAACAATTCTTTCAGCTCCTAGATAACCTTGATATTAAAACAATCTTTTGAATATCAAGAATCATGGAGATAAACATGATACTTATTTAGTAAGACTGGAATTGTTACTCTTAATTTAATACCAATTATTAAATTTCACGGAGTAACCGGAACTTACTGAAAGTTTGCAATAGGACTTCTAAACTTTAGATCGACACTTCAAAACAATACGATACCAGTCCGTAAAGTAACTAACCAAAATTCTATAGTTCTATTATCTCAATTATAACTAAGCGCAAGGTGGTAAACGGATGCCAATGACTACAACAACTATGCAAATTCACTTTGATTTAATTTACGATAAATAGTGTTCAACTTTTAATCATATTGCTATTGAACTCAAACTCAAAACAATATCCCTCACATTGTTTTAGTGATTACATGAACCAAATCCACTATACCAAGTCCGATCATCAGGTGACATGATGTAGTTTCAAAGGCGAACAATCATCATGTTCATCATATCATCTATATGACTCATGATTTACCTTTCGGTATTCCGTGATCCGAGACAATGTCTGTACATGCTAGGCTCGTCAAGATGTAACCTTAGTTTCCGCATGAGCAAATATGGCTTTCTCCCGTTGTATACACTCATAGAATCTAATACACTTGATCAACATGTGGTGCTTCGAAACAACGAGCTTTGGCAATGGTGCCTACTAGGATGAACACTTTATAACTTGATATTTTGTGAGAGGGATCATCTTATAATGCTACCGTCGCAATCTAAGGAATATAAGATGCATAAAGGATTAACATCACATGCAATTCATAATATCTGATATGATATGGCCTTCCTTCTTGTGCTTCCGATCTCCATCTTCAAGCACAAACATGATCTCCATCATCACTGGCGTGGCGTCAAGGTCAATGGCACCGCTCCATGGTTGTTGTCCACCAGCATCAACTATTACAACTACTTTAAATAATAGACATGCAGGTCTTAACGAAACTAAAAGACAACCATAAGGCTCCTTCCGGTTGCCGACTTGCAATAAGGAACATTGGATACATCATATATAATCACAATCATGGCCATATCACATCACACCCATGCAAAACAAAGTTTGACGCCTCTAATTTTCTTTGCATGTTTTACATGGTTTGGGGCTTTCAATAAGTGTTGTTCTAACTTACGAACCACAACATTGATACTAGTATTGTCAATCACCCGTTGTAAATTGAATCTTCACTATGTTGGGAGAGAATTAGGCACCCGCAAAGCCACTTATGCAATACAAGTTGCATGTCAAGTGTGGAGCAAGTCTCGTGAACGATGTCATGTAAGTTTAGCCCGGGCTGCTTCATCCCACCATCCCGCAAGATGCAAAGTACACAATAAGCAATCGATAACAAAAGCATCAACGCCCATAATGACCATTGTGTTCTACTCATGCAAAAGATCTACATATAGACACGGCTTTGATACCACTCTAGGGGTTCGTAACATGGAAAACAAAAAAATTCTACCGCATGAACACAAACAAGCCAAGATATATCTACTAGATTATAGCAACGAGTCAATTAGAGTACTCACCCTCGAAGATTCCAAAGTGGTTAATGAGAACAGATTCTCGTGGGTGATATAGTCGTACACTTGCCGATCTCAAGATCGCGTAGAGGTTCCTTCTGGCGCTACGTTCTGGCAGCTCTTCCGCAGTCGGTCACATGTTTGGTACTCGGTGAAGACCTTCCTCTCCCTTGTTCCAGCAGGCAGCGGAGGTTGTAGTTCTCCCCTCGCAATTCCGGTAGCACGATGGCGTGGTGACGGAAATAGAGGGAAGATCCTGCAGGGCTTCGCCTAAGTTGGAGCAGGTTATGGTGGAGAATTAGGGTTTCCGACGATCTAGGGTTTAGAGGGACGGAGAGGAGGATGCGGAGTCGGCGGCGGTGCTGGGGGCGGCGGTGGTGTGGGGAGGGCTAGTGTTGTGTGTCCTTGGGGCACCCCCTCCCATTTATTTATGAGAGGGGGGCAGCTTGGGAGAGGGGAGTGTGAATCCTTCCCCAACTCCCTCTCCTAGTTGGCTTGTGGTGGAGGGAAAGAAGGATTATTTCCTTCCTCCACCAGGATACATTGTCCCAATTTGACTTTTCAAACTTTCCTTTTGACTTTCAATTTGGAGCTTAATTTCTTTCTTGCAAATGCCCAACCAAGTGACCTAAGAATTCAATCATTCCACTTATCCATGACACATTCATGTACCCTTCCCCTTCAGTCCGGTGAACCTTCTAGACCCTTCTAGAACCTCTCCGATGAAAACAACGGAATCATTCCCGAACTACGGAATTGTACTTCGTTATATGAATTTTATTCTCCGGACCATTCCGGATCTCCTCGTGATATCCTGGATCCCATCCGAGACTCCGAACAACATTCGGTCTCCCTACTTACATTCCATATCTACTAAACAACATTGAACCCTTAAGTGTGTCTCCCTATGGTTCGTGAATTATGTAGACATGAACGAGACTCTTCTCCGATCAATAACCAATAGAGGAATATGGAAATTCATATGGCTCCCACATATTTCTACGATTACTTTGCGATCGAATGAACCACTTACATATGATACCAATTTCCTTTTGTCTCGCGATAGTTTACTTATCCGAGGTCTAATCGTAGGTATCTCTGCATACCTAGTTCAACCTCATTACCGAAGTACTATTTTCTCGTTCCCGTGATATGTGATCCCTTGTCAGCCAGTCACATGCTTGCAAGCTAATTGGATGACATTCCACTGAGAGGGCCTAGAGTTTATCTATCCGTCCTATGGATGGACAAATGCCACTCTTGATCCATGTTCCTCAACACATACTTTCCGAACACTCAATGCCACATTTATAGTCACCCAGTTATGGTGTGGTGTTTGATGTCATTAAAGCATCCATCCGGTGATGGTGATTAGCATGATCTCATGGTGAAGGAATTAGGTTACTATGTATCAGAAAGCTTATAGCAAACAAACTATTGAAAGGACTTGATCTTTATGCTACACTTATCTATAGGAGTATGTCCATCACACCATTCTCCTAATGATATGATCTTGTTGTTAATAACATCTCAATTTTCATGATCAGGAAACCATGATCATATATTAACCAACAAGCTAGTTTAACAAGAGGCTTTACTAGGTACTCTCTTATGTTTACAAATCGCACAAGTATTAATGTTTCCGCTTAATACAATTATAGCATGGTATGTAAACATTTATCATAAGCATGAAGATATGATAATTACCTCTTCATTATTGCCTCTTGGGAATATCTCCAACACAAAGAACTTCCAAATCTCTTACAATACCAATAGGGCAAATGATTTCCTTATTAGCAAGGTGAATAACCACATCAATGTCCTCAAGTTCACAAGGAACAATTTCATGCATAATTTCTCTGTAAAGCTCACAAGGAATAGCACTAGAACTAGCACCAATATCACATAAACCATAATAGCAATGGTCACCAATTCTAACAGAAAGCACATGGACAGTAGCTTTCCTAGCTTTACTAGGATGAGAGACAATATTAGAAGCATCTCCATAAAACATAATGTGCCCAACTTCTACATTCTTAGTGACAAGATCTTTCACAATGGCTACTACAGGTTCAACATTTATTTGTTCATCAGGTTCAACAGTTTTCTTTGTACTTTTGCTAACCACATTAGCTATAATAGAATGTTCCTTTACCTTAGCAGGGAAAGGTATTTTCTCAACATAAGGTTCAAGCAAAATAGGATCAACAGTACAAACTTCAGTTTTTCTAACAGGAACATGATTAACAATATCTTTATAAAGAGCATGGTACTTGTTCCACTCCTTTTTGGGAATTTCAATATAAGAGGCAAAGGCCTTAAAGAAACTTGCAAGAACTTGACAATCAAGAACATACTCAGTACTAATATCATGAAATTCACCAGTTCTGCGGTGACCCAGCATACCACTGCATGATGTAGTACACTATAGTCGTTGACATAACACCAATGAAACACTCTTCACTAGTATTACATCCCTCAGAGTGGTACAGCAGAAACACAGCAGGTCCAAGGCATGACTATAGGTTACAACTCGACTCTTTACAAAAGATCTAGAGAACACTCTAGGTTAAAGAAAGAGAAAGAAACTTCTTACAAAGAAGAATCAGAAATAATCAACTCATAAATATCATGCTAATAATATTAGCATCTAACTATTTGGATTGCATTGCTGCTATTGCAATACTCTACAGAAATAAGTTCTATGGCTAAAGATCATATTCCTATCTACTCAGCAACTTCGTATTCTCTTAAGTTGATGTGTATGTTGACGTCCTTAACTTCATTGAAGAGCTTGATCTGTTGATGACGATTCTCTTGAGCATAAGTTGATGTAGACATCGTCTGTATTGGCTTCAGAATCTAGAAAGGGTTAAGAAGATACGTTGAGTACGAGCGTACTCAGCAAGTTCACTAAAAAGGAGTGTTTGATGCACTATATCTATAACACTACGGTTCTGAAAAGACCGTAGCTTCTATGTGACATGCCAATCCCTGGATCGGTTCATTGGCCCACAATAGAATAAGATGAATAACATAGCAAAATATCCGTGTATCATAAATAACGAAGATCCAGAGTACCATTATTACAATAAAAGCTTAGCTCAAGCCTAGCTCAAATAACTCAAGTAGCAACATAAATATAGTAAATCCTCCATTCTTCAAATTTCCCACAAGTGAACAAGTGCCGAGTGGAGTACCGTGGCGTAAATCGATTACTCAAAATCGGAATATCCTGCAACATGAAACATAGTAGCCCCGAAGGGTCAATACATGGAATGTATGGCAAGTAGAGCTATTAAAGGAGACAATAGGGCTAACATCTACATGCATATTTGGCAAGTGGAGCTATGGCTAGCTTGCATTTGCAAATACCTTTGTGCTACTTTTATAAACAGTTTTTGATTTTCTTTGAAAAAGATCCCAATTAAGTTAACCCATCAACATTAAAGTAATTACGAAATTAGAATGAGCGAGAAACATGTCATGGAATCAATATCAAGCAACTCAGACGTGCATAACCGGGGACACGGCTAATCGATTAGATTATACACCCTGCAGGGGTTAGTACACTTTACCCATGTGACCTGGCCAACCCAGCTCGTACCATCACTCTCATTTTGGGTGATGATAGGGAGAAGTCCAAGAAGGGACCGTTTGGGAAGTAGCTCCCCAAACCCGACGCGCACCGGTCCAACCTACGAAAATTCTACATCTCTGGATACGCGGGTTCGAGTTACCACAACCTACCGAGTCCAACCAACCGCCCATTCCATTATTGGCACATGGTTGTATACGTAAGCTACAAAATAAATAAGCCAATCATTCTCTCTTGATACATGGGTGCCTTTCCGCAATGATACCACCAAAAATTATCAATCCCATAACACCTAGGAGGTTCATTGATTAAGTTGTTTTTATTTTTTGCAAACCAACACATTTAGACACAACTTGCAATGATGTAACCCAGCCCGCGTTCATCATAGCATGACTAAGCACATCTACCGACGGTGGCTCAACTATAGGAAAACCCTACCACATAATGGGACATAGCATAGCGATAGTAATATCCTACACATACATCTACAAAATACAAAACCATGCATTGAAAATAGTAGGACAACAACATGAACAAGGTAGCATCTACTTGCCTCGGCTGTAGTGGTCGGAAGAACAATCCACACACGAGCAAGCATTGCACTCGTCACAATCTACACGATATAATTGCAATCATAAACAAACCATCCACAATCATATGCAAACAAAGATGATGCAAGATGCATGCATGACAAGTGGAATAACGCTACAGCAGAATCACATAATCTTATTCAGTATAACTACTGTATGCATGCATGGAAATTATTTTGAGTGCAAAGAAAACAAAGCATGCAATTTATAATGCTCAAATAATAGAGCTGGAAACTAAATAATTCGCCACTGCTAACATACTATTTGTAAAATCTTGGAAAATTTCCAATGCATAGGCAACTCATAATAGAAACAGCACCAATTTGAATTTCTCAAAAAGGATTTATATAAATCCCCGAGTAATTAAAATACTACAGTAACCCTTTAAATATATTATGCAAAAACCATTACTGTAAGCCTAACTTTTTAATTCACTATGAGATTCCCCTTGTTCTACTGATTCCAGGGACATCTTATTTGCAATTTTTGAAGCTACAGAACTTATTCTATGAATTTATTACTCTAAAAAGGGCATTAACTAATTTAATTATTCAGGAAAAAACCTTACAGTAAAAGTGTAAAACAATGGTACAGCAAGATTCTACGTGAGACACTGAATCCATACATATTTTATTTGCAATTTTTGGCCCAGTATATCTAAAGTTATGGATTTTACAAGTTTTAGCTAATTTCTGTCAATTTAAATCAATTTAAATTACACAGTCAAAGTTGACTGGTCTGACCGCGCTGACGTGGCACGCAGACTAGTCAGCGGTCAGCATGGTCGGTCAACGACCCATCTGGGCCGTCCGTTCCAGATCGGAGGGAAGGGGGAGGCAGGCGGCGAGGTGCTCACCTGAGCGGACGACGGTGGCGGCGGCAAGGTCGGTGCGGCGGCGGTGGGGGTCTCCGGTGGCGGTGGATGGTGGGACGGCGTCGGGGGCGTGGCGATTGGGCTCGTCGGCGTGGAGGCGGTGGCCGGTGCGTGCGGGGGCGACGGCGGCGGGCGGCTGAAGCTCGGCGGCGGCAGCGGCGAGCACGGGTGGCGTCGGGGTGTCGTCCAGCGGGCAGAGGGGAAGGAGGCGGGTCAGTGGGAGGCGGCGGCGAGCTCGTGGGGCGAGGGAGGGGCGAGGCGCGGCAACGGAGCGGCTTACCGAGAGCGGGCGGCGACGGCGGTTAACTCCGGCGAGCAATTGCTCGTCGGTGGCGGCGCGAGAGAGGGCGAGGGTTGGGGGTTTCGTAGAGGGGGGGCTAGGGTATAAGGGGGTCGGCTCGGGCGAGTTCAATGCGGACTCCGCGGAAAACACGGCGGCGGCGCGCTGACAGGTGGGGCCCACCTGTCAGTGGCTGGAGGCGAGGTGGGCGGCGCGCACTATCTGCCGTGCGCGTGCTGCTGTGGCTGCTGCCGCGCGGCTGGCGGGCTGCTGGCGTGGGCCGCTGGGCCGTGGCTGCTGCGCGCTTCCCCTTTTTTTATTCCTTTTTCTTTTCCCTTTTCTCTGTCAATTTCTTTAACTGAATTTTGACAAAGACTGTCTAGATTCTTAGACAAAATTCAGATTCGCGTAACTTTCGCTACGGAGCTCCAAATTGAGTGAATCAAAGTGCTACGGGTTCGTGACGGAACCATATATGCACCAGTGCCTTCCATACACTCAAATACAATGTTTTTCACAGTAGCATGGTAAAACCAAGTGTTCATATGTAGGTGTCAAAATGCAAATGCAAGCGGTTTGTTTTGCCAAAATCTTTTCAAACTGAAATTTTGCATGGATGATCATGATGCAATGCCATGAATGTTATGCAGTACCAAATATAAAATTTGGGATGTGACAAGACTAACCTCCTTAAGATGAATCTCGTCCCCGAGATTCGGCATGGCTAGCAAATAGGTGTGGGTGGTCCTCTCGGATGTCATCCTCACGCTCCCAAGTGGCTTCCTCCTCGGTGTGGTGGCTCCATTGCACCTTGCAAAACCTGATCGTCTTGGTACGGGTAATACTCTCCGTTGTTTCCAGTATCTTGACCGGATTCTCCTCATAGGTCAAGTCATTCTCAAGCTGAACCTCCTCTAGTGGCACCGTGTCTCTCGGTGGTGTATCCACCATCTCCGGATGGCACTTCTTCAGCTGGGACACGTGGAAGACATTGTGGACAGCGGACAGAGCCTCTGGCAACTCATATTGATAAGAAACTTCTCCTTTGCGTGCTAAGACCCGATATGGCCCAATAAACCGAGGTGCCAGCTTACCCTTGATTCCAAACCTCTTAATTCCACGCAGTGGCGACACTCTGAGGTATGCTCTATCACCTACCTCATACTCCACTTCCTTGCGCTTGGCGTCAGCGGAGCTCTTCTGCCTTGATTGTGCTACCTTCAACCTGTCCCTAATCAAGGCAAACTTCTCCTCAGCGTCCTTGCTCAAATCAGGTCCATATAGCTGATGTTCTCCTACTCCATACCATAACAATGGTGTCCGGCATCTTTTACCATATAGCACATCGAACGGCGATGTCTTGATGCTGGTTTGATAGCTGTTGTTGTAGGAAAACTCAGCATATGGCAAATTCTCATCCCAACTAGAACCATGAGCCAAGGCGCAAGCTCTAAGCATATCCTCCGAAGTCTGATTTACCCTCTCGGTCTGTCCATCAGTTTGGGGGTGAAACGCTGTGCTAAACTCCAACCTAGTCCCCAATGACTCGTGCAGCTGGCACCAAAAGTGCGAGGTAAATTGGGTGCCTCTATCTGATACAATGCTCTTAGGAACTCCATGTAGGCACACAATTCTGTCCATATAAATCTTGGCTAACTTTGCACTTGTATACGTCGTCTTCACCGGTATAAAGTGGGCTACCTTGGTCAAATGGTCGACCACTACCCAAATGGATTCATATCCCGACCTGGTCCTGGGCAATCCTGTGATAAAATCCATTCCCACTCTATCCCACTTCCATTCCGGCACAGGCAATGGTTGTAGTAGTCCTGCTGGCTTCTGGTGTTCCGCCTTCACTCGGCTACATACATCACATAGGGCAATATGCTTGGCGATGTCTCCCTTCATGTTATTCCACCAAAATCTGCCCTTCAAATCCATATACATCTTTGTATTGCCCGGATGTATGGAGTATGGTGAGTTATGAGCTTCCTGCAGAATCAACTTCCTTATCTCCGGGTCGCTGGGCACACACAAACGATCTCCATACCACAAGGTACCATGCCCATCCTCGCGAATATCCTTTTCTCGATTTTCCTTCATCTTTTCCTGTATCTCTTCTATTTCCTTGTCTCCTACCTGAGCCTTCCTGATCATGTCCTGTAGCGTTGGTTGGACTTCCATTGCTGCTAAATATCCTTCTGACACTACCTCCAGTCTAAGGTCCTTGAATTGCTTGCACAAGTCATCGGGCAATTCCCCAACAGTCAATCCATTGGCATAGACCTTCCGGCTCAGAGCATCTGCTACTACATTTGCCTTCCCTGGGTGGTACTGCAGATTCATATCATAATCCTCGATAATCTCCAACCATCTCCTTTGCCTCATGTTCAGTTCCTTCTGTGTAAATATGTATTTCAGGCTCTTGTGGTCGGTGTACACATCACAATGTTTCCCCATTAGGTAGTGCCTACATACTTTGAGCGCATGAACAACTGATGCTAATTCCAAGTCATGTGTGGAATAATTCCTCTCATGGTGTTTAAGATGCCGCGAGGCATATGAAACCACTCTCCCATCTTGCATCAGCACACTCCCAAGTCCCTGTCGAGAAGCATCACAGTACACTTGGAAATCCTTCTGAAGATCTGGTAAACACAGAACATGTGCGGTCACTAGTCGACGCTTCAGTTCCTGAAAGCTGGCTTCACACGCATCCGTCCATTCAAACTTCCTCTACTTCTTTAGAAGTTTTGTCATTGGTTTAGCAATCTTGGAGAAATTTTCAATGAACCTTCTGTAATACCTAGCAAGTCCCAAAAAGCTCCGAATATCTCCCACATTCTTGGGCGCTTCCCACTCAGTTACGGCAGTCACTTTGCTTGGATCAACAGCAACTCCTCCTGACACCACGTGTCCAAGAAACCCAACAGTGTTAAGCCAGAACTCACACTTACTGAATTTGGCATACAGCTTGTGCTCCCTCAGCTTCTCCATAATCAGCCGCAGATGTTTCTCATGCTCAGCATCATCCTTGGAATATATCAGTATGTCATCAATAAACACCACCACGAACTTGTCCAAGTACTCCATGAATACCTTGTTCATCATGGTCATGAAATATGTCGGAGCATTCGTTAGTCCAAAAGACATAATTGTATACTCATATAAACCATACCTAGTAGTGAAAGCAGCTTTTGGTATGTCCTCCTCCCGGATCTTCAATTGGAAATAACCCGATCGCAGATCAATTTTGCTAAACACCTTCGCTCCTTCCAGTTGATCAAACAAATCATTTATGTTCGGCAGGGGGTATTTGTTCTTGATGGTCACTTCATTCAGCGAGCGGTAGTCCACCACTAACCTATTGCTGATGTCCTTCTTCTCCACAAATAGAACAGGTGCACCCCATGACGACGAACTAGGCTGAATGAATCCCTTGTCCAACTTATCCTTTAGTTGTTTCTTTACTTCCTTCAGTTCATCCACATCCATCTTGTATGGTCTCTTTGCTATAGGCCCTGTTCCCGGCATCAGGTCGATGAGAAACTCCACATCCCTGTCAGGTGGCATCCCTGGCAGCTCTTCCGGAAACATGTCGGGGTAATCCTTAATCACAGGCACAGTATCCATGCTAACCCCCTTAAGTGAATTTAGCTTACACCTTCCCGGTCTCACAGCCGACTTGAACCTAATTCTCTTACCATCCGGGGTTTTGAGTGAAACAGCTCGCTATGCACAATCTATGTGTCCCCCGTGCATAAACATCCAATCCATACCCAGTATTACATCTAAACCTTGTGATTCCAAAACTACCAGATGTGCAATGAAATTGTGTGCTCCAATCCTCACAGTTTAGTCGCGGCATCCCGCTCTAGCTATCATATCCCCTCCAGGTGAACTCACTCTAATAGACCCTTTCAGAGACTCCGTAGGTAACTTATACTTATCCACAAATGCCCTTGATATGAATGAATGCGATGCACCAGTATCGAAAAGTATAAGTGCAGGGTGAGTGTTGATTGGAAACTTACCAATCACAAGATCAGGCTCATCTGGGATCTCCTCCACATTCATGTGGTTCACTGTGGCCTTCTGGTTGTTGCTTGGCTTTAGTCCCTTCTTCTCCGGACAGTTGTCTGCATAATGTCCCTTCTGGCCACACTTGAAGCATGTCACCTCACTCAGATCCTTCTTCACAAAGCTGTGATCACGGTTGAGGTCCTGTCCATTGTGTCCTCCAGAATGGTGAGTGTGTCCTCCCTTGTGGCTGTGGCGGTTGCTCTTGTGGCTATCATGGCGATGTCCATCGCCTCCATGGTTGTGGCGGTCATGGCTCCCATGGTGCCCATGGTCACTCCCTCCATGCTTGGAGTATCCATCATAAGAAGTGCGAGACTTGTGGTGAGAACCAGAGTGGTGAGTGTTGCTCTTCCTCTTGCGGCTTTCCACCTACTTGTGCTTCCCTTCCAAGATCCTGGCCTTGTCCATAAGCTCCTGGAAAGTGGGACAATAAACCACCACCAGCTGCACTGAAAGCTCATCACTGAGGCCATCCAGGAATCTCTCCCTCCTTTTTGCATCAGTGTCAACATCCTCAGGTGCATAACGAGACAGGTTGTTAAACTCCTCAATATACTCAGCCACGGTGCAGTTGGTTTGGCGCAAGTTGCGAAATTCCTTCCTCTTCAGGCTTAGAACTCCTGAAGACACGTGGTTGGTCTTGAAACCTTCCTCAAACATTGCCCAAGTCACAGTGTCCAGCGGGTGGGTGATCTGAAAAGTGTCCCACCACGAAGCGGCTGGTCCCTCCAGTAGGTGAGCGGCAAATATCACCTTCTCAGCATCTGTGCACCCAACAGTTACCAGATCCTTGTTGACTGAACGCAACCAGTCAGAGCAACCATTGGCTCCGTTGCAGTAGAGAACTTCACTGGCCTTAGCCTCAGAAACCTGGTAAGTGCATCTCCCTGAGGCTGGTTGTTCCCATTGTTGTTGTTGTTCTGAGCTTCCATGAACTGGGTCATAACTTGGGTCAGCTGTGCCTGAGCTGCCATGAGCTGGTCCAACTCAGTGGGTTGACAGCGGGGAGGCATCTGCGGTTCAGCACAGGTAAGTTTAGAAGGAATTGATTACGAAAACAGGATTCTACCCATGCATTATGACCACATAACAACAAAACAATCACAGACAATCTCAAGCAAGCAACACATCAGCAAACAAATGGTCCAGCAACATCCCAGGGGTTATCCTAGCAGTATATATATCTACTGAAATAGTTTTTAGAAGAGTTGGCCTTAGTTGTCTACACAAAAGGTCAACAAAGCATTAAAAACAGGAATCTGCCAAAACAGTCCAGCAGCGTTCACGAATTTTTCTATCTGACTTAGTCTCGTCAGGAATTTTTGCTGATTTTTGTGTATACCGTACAGAGAGTTTCGAACCAGCCCTATTTTTTCAGATTTTTCCCAGATACCAATAAAATATGAAAATTCGTACAGTACTTCTGTGTCAGCAGAAAACTACAACAGGGACAACTCAGATATCAACCAAACTAGCCATAACTCTTCCATAAAATTCGCACAAATAATCCTGGAATATTGGAGTACACATAGGATCAACTAAACTCTCTTAAACTAACAGTAATTAAGTTTTACATCGAACGAGACTAACCTAACGATTTTTACCTAACAAAGACTAATTGGTGGACTTCTATCTACTTCTTGAAGAGGTTGCGGTAGGTCCTTGCACTCATGCGTTGGCGCTTCTGTCAACGATCCAACCATGGTGGTGGAGTATACACTTCTCTTGAGCCATCACTTGAAATCTCGAACTCCACCTCTTCTGGATCCTCCTCTTCTTCTTCATTCCCTGATGTGGCTTCAATAGCTTCATCTCCTCCACCATCATCGTCTCCATCCTCATCACCCTCATCCTCAACATCATCATCGTTCCCACTATCATCATCATCATTGTTGCCATCATCTTCATTTTCATCCTCAGAGGGTGGATTCAGCTGTGCTTGGAGAGCGGCAATCTGGGCTGCCATATCTTCAATAGTTTGATCCCTTTCCTGGACGGTCTATTGCAACTGTTGTATGGTCTGGTTGTTTTCCTGCACAGTTCCATTAAGCTGAGCTATGGTTGCATCCCTGCCTACCAGGGCATTATTCAGAACATCCACAGCTTCGTGTAAGGTCTCTATCTCCAGTCCTTGGACCACCATACCGTTGCTGGCAAAATCTGCTATCTCTTTTACCATCATCACTTTCTCAGCTAGAGCTCCATTCTCCCTTTCCATATCCTCTATGTGCCTCTGACGGGGCGGCATGTTGTTCCTGTCGCCCGGGGTAACCACAATGTTCCCATCCTCATCACGCCTCCCGTAGTCACGGTAGGATGAATCTGCTGGCAGCAGGTGTCAGACAAGATGGCACTGGCGTGACAGGGATTCATGCAGGGCCAAGTTTATTCCAAGTCCCCAGTTGCAGTATGTCTTGGTGTAGATCAGATGCATAGGGTTTGGCAAGGCGGCATCCCTGAAGATGAAAGTGGTGATTTCCCATGCATCCTCACCATATCCATAGGTCTACAGCCTTCTTCCTTTGAACATGGGCAGTGGCAATCCCAATGACTACGAGAGTTGTGCTAACTGTCTTGCAAAGGGCCTTGGTGACTCCATGGTTGCATACTTAGTCCTGACTTCTCCCATCTATCAATTAAAAGAGGAAAGTGTGAGAATAGCATATGGTAAGAATTTACGAGAGTGAAAGGCATAAGATGAAAGACAGAGTTAATATAAGCTTTAATAATTCTATGGCTTCCTAATCCAACCCTAGGTCACGATCCTACAGTCGACAACCTGGCTCTGATACCATCTTGTAACACTACGGTTCTGAAAAGACCGTAGCTTCTATGTGACATGCCAATCCCTGGATCAGCTCATTGGCCCACAATAGAATAAGATGAATAACATAGCAAAATATCCGTGTATCATAAATAACGAAGATCCAGAGAACCATTATTACAATAAAAGCTTAGCTCAAGGCTAGCTCAAATAACTCAAGTAGCAACATAAATATAGTAAATCCTCCATTCTTCAAATTTCCCACAAGTGAACAAGTGCCGAGTGGAGTACCGTGGCCTAAATCGATTACTCAGAATCGGAATATCCTGCAACATGAAACGTAGCAGCCCCGAAGGGTCAATACATGGAATGTATGGCAAGTAGATCTATTAAAGGAGAAAATAGTGCTAACATCTACATGCATATTTGGCAAGTGGAGCTGTGGCTAGCTTGCATTTGCAAATACCTTTGTCCTACTTTCATAAACAGTTTTTGATTTTCTTTGAAAAGATCCCAATTAAGTTAACCCATCAACATTAAAGAAATTACGAAATTAGAATGAGCGAGAAACATGTCATGGAATCAATATCAAGCAACTCAGACGTCCATAACCGGGGACATGGCTAATCGATTAGATTATACACCCTGCAGGGGTTAGTACACTTTACCCATGTGACCTGGCCAACCCAGCTCGTACCATCACTCTCATTTTGGGTGATGATAGGGATAAGTCCAAGAAGGGACCGTTCGGGAAGTAGCTCCCCAAAACCGACGCGCACCGGTCCAACCTACCAAAATTCTACATCTCTGGATACGCGGGTTCGAGTTACACAACCTACTGAGTCCAACCAACCGCCCATTCCATTATTGGCACATGGTTGTACACGTAAGCTACAAAATAAAGAAGTCAATCATTCTCTCTTGATACCTGGGTGCCTTTCCGCAATGATACCACCAAAAAATATCAATCCCATCACACCCAGGAGGTTCATTGATTAAGTTGTTTTTAGTTTTCGCAAACCAACACATTTAGACACAACTTGCAATGATGTAACCCAGGCCGCGTTCATCATAGCATGACTAAGCACATCTACCGACGGTGGCTCAACTACAGGAAAACCCTACCACATAATGGGACATAGCATAGCGATAGTAATATCCTACACATGCATCTACAAAATACACAACCATGCATTGAAAATAGTAGGACAACAACATGAACAAGGTAGCATCTACTTGCCTCGGTTGTAGCGGTCGGAAGAACAATCCACACACGAGCAAGCGTTGCACTCGTCACAATCTACACGATACAATTGAAATCATAAACAAACCATCCACAATCATATGCAACCAAAAATGATGCAAGATGCATGCATGACAAGTAGAATAACGCTACAGAAGCATCACATAATCTTATTCAGTATAACTACTATATGCATGCATGGAAATTATTTTGAGTGCAAAGAAAACAAAGCATGCAATTTATAATGCTCAAATAATAGAGCTGGAAACTAAATAATTAGCCACTTCTAACATACTGTTTGTAAAATCTTGGAAAATTTCCACTGCATAGGCAACTCATAATAGAAACAGTACCAATTGGAATTTCTCAAAAAGGATTTATATAAATCCCCGAGTAATTAAAATACTACAGTAAGCCTCTAAATAGATTCTGCAAAAACCATTACTGTAAGCCTAACTTTTTAATTCACTATGAGATTCCCCTTGTTCTACTGATTCCAGGGACATCTTATTTGCAATTTTTGGAGTTACATAACTTATTCTATGAATTTATTACTCTAAAAAGGGCATTAATTCATTTAATTATTCAGGACAAAACCTTGCTGTAAAAGTGTAAAACAATGGTACAGCAAGATTCTACGTGAGACACTGAATCCATACATATTTTATTTACAATTTTTGGCCCAGTAGATCTAAAGTTATGGATTTTACAAGTTTTAGCTAATTTCTGTCAATTTAAATCAATTTAAATTACACAGTCAAAGTTGACTGGTCTGACCGCGCTGACGTGGCACGTTGAACAGTCAGCGGTCAGCGTGGTCGGTCAACGGCCCATCTGGGCCGTCCGTTCCAGATCGGAGGGCAGGGGGAGGCAGGCGGCGAGGTGCTCACCTGAGCGGACGACGGCGGCGGCGGCGAGGTCGGTGCGGCGGCGGTGGGGGTCTCCGGCGGCGGTGGATGGTGGGACGGCGTCGGGGGCGTGGCGGTCGGGCTCGTCGGCGTGGAGGCGGTGGCCGACGCGTGCGGGGGCGACGGCGGCGGGCGGCTGAAGCTCGGCGGCGGCGTCGGCGAGCACGGGCGGCGTCGGGGTGTCGTCCTGCGGGCAGAGGGGAAGAAGGCGGGTCAGTGGGAAGCAGCGGCGAGCTCGCGGGGCGAGGCGTGGGGGCGGCGCGGCTTACCGAGAGCGGGCGGCGGCTGCGGTTAACTCCGGCGAGCAATTGCTCATCGGTGGCGGCAGGAGAGAGGGCGAGGGTTGGGGGTTTCGCAGAGGGGGGGCTAGGGTATAAGGGGGCCGGCTCAGGCGAGTTCGTTGCGGACTCCACGGAAAACGCGGCGGCGGCGATGCTGTCCGTGTCGGACACGACGGCGGCGGCGCGCTGATAGGTGGGGCCCACCTGTCAGTGGCTGAAGGCGGGGTGGGCGGCGCGCACTATCTGCCGCACGCGCACTGCTGTGGCTGCTGCCGCGCGGCTGGCGGGCTGCTGGCGTGGGCCGCTGGGCCGCGGCTGCGGTGCGCTTCCCCTTTTTTTATTCCTTTTTCTTTTCCCTTTTCTGTGTCAATTTCTTTAACTGAATTTTGACAGAGACTGTCTTGATTCTCAGACAAAATTCAGATTCGCGTAACTTTCGCTACGGAGCTCGGAATTGAGTGAATCAAAGTGCTACGGGTTCGTGACGGAACCCTCTATGCACCAGTACCTTCCATACACTAAAAATACAATGTTTTTCATAGTATCATGGTAAAACCAAGTGTTCATGTGTAGGTGTCAAAATGCAAATGCAAGCGGTTTGTTTTGCCAAAATCTTTTCAAACTGAAATTTTTCATGGATGATCATGATGCAATGCCATGAATGTTATGCAGTACGAAATATAAAATTTGGGATGTGACAATATCTACAGCTACAGACCATAGGTCGTAGGCAATGCAGGTTTTCGTAAACATTTCTTCAAATGTTGCTTTTATTCTGAAAAGCTATGTCCGTCAGCCTTCACGGGTTTACCAAAACTTTCATGGAGTTCCTTTCCCGCCGCGTTCATAGCTCCTTCCCGGAACAGGGAGTAACAAGTTACAGTTCTTACACTCTGCGGAGGTGCGTTACTTTACCCATGAGAAATCTTAGATTTGTTGCACATCCGAGCCGCGAACCTGTTCATACTTCCTTGGTATGAGGCCCAGACTAAGATCCAAGCCAATCACTGCCCTTTCTCGCGACCCCACACAGAACCTGACCCCCCAAGCAAAACGACCTCTGTTATTCCGCATAGCGAGAATAACTATGGTTGACTCCTTGAGGACTCCACTGAGCGGACAGGAACCTGGTCGCCCCATCAATATGAGGACATACCTACGATTATCAGCTCAGGGATAGTCTAGACACCAATATTGCGGGGAAATATGGGGTCCCACCCATGCTGAGTCTCTCATTTAAATTAGCATCACGAGATGGACATCTTGTTCATGTGAAAGGAGGAAGATCCAGCTGACTTCTCCGTCCCATTCCAAATCTCATGGTTAACGCGTGATATATGGCGCAAGAATCACTGGCGACATTGGTTATTAAGTCCTACATAATATGTTCCTTTACCACAGGAACTTTCATAGTAGGTTATTACCTCATGGTAAATAACCTATAATCATATTATTATAAAAATAGTGTTTTCTGACCTTTTTGAAATGCAGGTGATGACACACTGGATTTGCAAAATAATTTACAGAAAATAATCAAAGGACATGAGCAATTGTGAACTTTCCTTTTGAGATTGCAAGATTATGCACTCACGGTCTTCGGGATAATATAAGATCAAATATCTGAAATCATCATCATTGGTCCGGTAAGGACTAATGTTTAAAGAAGCAAGATGCCATTATGCATAGTAATGTAATGCAATTTGATGAACTCGAACCCCTGGAATAAGCGTTGATCTAGAGTTTGGATGCTAGAAATGGTTCCTTTAGAATGTGTTGTACTTTTAGATAAGTTTCACATTTGTGCTTCTTATTAAGTCTTGCGAGTGTGTGTGAAACAACATGTATTTATAATATCATACAGCAATAAGATATACAAATGTGGAATGCTACTCAAAGACTGCTTATATAAGAATTGTTTATCTTCAGTTTTTACTTTGCAAGTAATGGCAACAATAAGGAACTTAGGTGTTAACAATTCTAAATATACAACTAAAGTTTAAAGCAATGTGATTGTGATTAATTGTCATCTGTTGACTATGATGAAAGTCCTTGAGTTTGGTTGTTAAGAGTTGGAGATATTATTATAAGATTTGTTGTTTGAAGTGGCAAAACGAATAACATTTCAAGAAAAGATGTCTTTTCTAAGGTGTAAACAATCTTTATGGTTAATAGAATGTGGTTAATGTTGTTTGTGCTTTCTTGAATAGTTTGGATTTGAGATAATTTAGGTCTTAGTTAAAATAGACCAAAGTTAACTATAAAACAAATAATAAAGTCTTTACCATTATATTTAAAGTCTTCTAGACTAAAGTTAACTTTAAGAACATAGATGAACTTAGGGTGTAATGCTTATGATATTTGTATCTTGTTCACTTTATAAGTTTCTTTAAAGTTAACTAGGAATGGTATTACTTTTATTTTTGTCTAGCATAGAACTTCAACCCGCTTTGATCAGCCAGATCAAGGAGGCGCAGAAAGGGAATGCTAGTATCGAAGGAATCAAGCGTCGTATCGGTACAGGCAAAGTACCCAGATTTACCAAAGACGAAGAGGGAGTTCTGTGGTACAAAGGACGCCTTTGTGTACCAGCAGATTCTGAGTTGAAAGAAGTTATTCTGAAGGAAGCTCATGATACTCTCTATTCTATCCACCCCGGAGGAACGAAGATGTATCAAGATTTGAAAGAGCAATTTTGGTGGCATAATATGAAGAGAGAAATTGTAAGCTATATAGCCAAGTGTGATATATGTCAGCGAGTCAAGGCAGGACATCAAAGACCCGTAGGCTTGTTGCAACCATTGCAGATTCTGGAATGGAATTTATCACTGGATTGCCTACTTCTAGTAGGGGAAATTACTCTATCTGGGTCATGGTGGACAGGTTGTCCAAAGTCGCCCATTTCTTACCAGTCAAGACCACGTATCAGAGTTCGAAGCTAGCGGAGTTATACATTGCTAGAATCGTCAGTTTGCACGGAGTCCCCAAGAACATCGTATCTGATCAAGGAACTTAGTTTACCTCGAGATTCTGGAAGAAAGTCCAGGAAGGTTTAGGAACCCGACTAGATTTCAGCACAACTTATCACCCTCAGACCGACAGACAAACGGAGCGAGTAAATCAAATACTCGAAGACATGTTGAGAGCATGTGTGTTAGAGTATGGATCTAAATGGGAAGACTGTCTGCCGTTCGCATAATTTTCATACAACAACAGTTATCAAGCTAGTTTGCAAATGGCCCCATTTGAATTCATGTATGGAAGGAAGTGTCGCACCCCTTTGAACTGGTCGGAAGTAGGAGAGAGTCAGATTTTCGGACCCGACATCCTACAAGAAGCAGAAGAGAAGGTTTACAAGATTTGTGAGCACCTTAAGACCGCCCAGTAAAGACAGAAGAGTTACACCGACAAGATACGTCGAGACCTCGCCTTCAACATTGGAGAGTTCGTGTATCTGAAAGTGTCGCCATTGAAGGGAATGCAGCATTTCCAACTGAAGGGAAAGTTAGGCCCCAGATATATCGGCCCCTTGAAGATTCTGAACTATCGAGGAGAAGTGTTGTATCAATTGGAACTGCTAGAAGAGATGTCAGCAGTGCATAATGTGTTCCATATCTCATTACTTCGCAAGTGCCTCGAAGTTCCGGAGAAGACTGAAGTGTTCAAGAACATTGATCACCGGACCATAGAGATCAACGATGACCTGACCTATCTCGAAGTACCCATCCGTATTTTGGAAGAAGCTTTCAGAACTACCAGAACCCGAAGCATCAAGTTTCTCAAGATTCAATGGAGCAACCACACAGAAGAAGAAGCTACCTGGGAGCGCGAAGATCACATCAGGACGGAGTTTCCTGATCTCTTCAAATCCTAGGTAATCTTTTTCGTCCTTTTTCAAATCTCGGGATGAGATTTTGTTTAAGGGGGGAAGGTTTGTAACATCCCAAAAATATTAAACTTGGATCATCAAACTCTAATCATCAAAATTAGGGTTAACAAAAACTTTTCCAACTAAAAATATGAAAGCATTCATATGTGTGTATTCAAAATTTGGATTCTTTTGAATTGCCATGGTTCTGTGTTTCTTTACTTGTAAAATGATCCTTAGGTGAAATAAACATCATCTAAATCATTCCCAAAGACAAACAACTCAAAATGAATAAATGAAGTGAATGGTCACTTTGGCCAAATTAACTCTCATGCCTACTTTGGCTATTCCAAGCATTCAAAACTTAACAGAAATATTTGTGTATCTTTGCACCCCTTGTTAGTACTCATAATGAGGTACCAAGGACGACTTTGTGATCTTCCAAAAACATTCAAATGCTAAGTTTAAATGACAGTTTAAAATTGAATATATCTCATATGGGAAGATCCCACTATTTCAAAAACCACTCAAACAAGCTCAATTTTCAAAACCCAAGCACCTACAGAACCACCAGCACAGGCCTAGCACACCCACCAAAAATCTTTTGAAAATTCAAAATTCAAGTTCTTGCGGCCATTTCATCAAACACCTTGCAGATTCAAATCAAACCAACAACAAACACTATTTTGAGCAGTGATTTGGCCAATCTTGTCTCCTCTCTAGCTCACAGCAAACATCTAGTAGATCATCTAGCTTAATTGTAAACCTCTAGCACCACTGTGAGCTTGCCTTGCCATCAATGGTGAGCAGGCCGAGCCTCACCATGCCACCCCAAGGTGGACAGCAAGCTAGAGGAAGAACTAGTTGCGCCCACCTTGTCTAGCATGCTGCCCATGCCTCACCGCCCCCTCTCGACCAGCCCTAGCTCAAAGACAGATACAAGAACCGCCAGGAACACCGTGCCCGCGCTGCTGTCGACCATGCCGACGTGCACCACCGTGTACGTGCTGTTCCCAATCAACTCGACCACCTCGAGCCATTGCCACCCGCCAGCATGAACCCCACCATCCGAGGAGACCACTATACATGATCGTTTCCTCGCCCGTACACCGTATCCACCGCACGCAGCGGAGTTCGCCGTCGGTACCGCGCAGAGCATCGCACGTTCCCTACCGATTACCACCGCCCCTACGCACGCATTTAAGATCTAGAGCATCGCCAGGAGACCGCATGTCGATCGCCCACCTCAGCCAAGCCTCTAGCCGCCCGTAGCCATGTCGCCACCGTCGCCTGCCCATCCGTCTCGTTCTCGCCGTCGAGCCTATAAAAGGAAGCCACCCCCAGCCATTTGAAGCACACCATTCCACTCCCCTCACCTCACTGATCATTCCAACCTCTAGCCGGCGCACGATGAGAAGCAGCTTGTCAGAATTGCGCCGGAGCAGTCCGCCTCTAGAGAAGAAGGGATCCGTTGATTTCGACCACCCCCGGAGCTGCCTCGACCATCCCTGAGCTCGTCGTCGACCACTCATTCGTTTGCCCGCCTCGCCGTCGTCGCTGGAGCCCTGGTATGCCCCCTATGCACCCCCTCTAAGCCGCTAGGGTTCGAGCTCGCCGGTGACATGTCCATCATCGACGACGATCCCCAGCCGTCGATCTCCCTTATAATCCAACGACCCACACAGCCCCGTACCGCTTTGCGCGTTATGAGCCACTGACTGGTGGAAACCCCCTGTTAGCTGAGCCCTGCGCTGCGGAGTGACACTGGCCAGCCCATTAACCTCTCCAGCGCGACCCAACTGTTTGAATTTAGATTTTTCTATTTTAATTCAAACACAGTTTTGTACCTATATTCAAAAATCAACCCAGCTCGATTCATTGAACCAAAATGCATGAAACTAATTTTGTTAGAAAGGTACTGAAATGCTTAATACAACCCCGTTGGATTCAAATTATTTGGATCTATAGATCAACCTTGGTAAAAATAACAAGGCAGAAGCTTTTCTACATTCAAACATTTTTCAAAATTTAACCATAATAGCTTTTGAGTTGATTCCAACTCTCAAAAATCACATTTGATCATACCTTTCAGAATATATAAAAACATTTGGGTTTACTTACAGAAATAATGTTCAAACAACAAAAGAATGCCACATAGGCATTTCTAGTCACTTTTTATTTAAAATAAAAAGGTTAAACCTTATTAAATTGTGACACCACTTTAAATCACATTCCCGTGTACTGAAATATGTGGTGATGACATGGGTCAACATGATCCCATGTTTGAGTTGGAGAATATTAAATCTTAAGTAGTTTTTCAATGAGTAGAAATTACTTTTCTTAAATTAAAATAAATAAGACAAATGCTTTAATCTTGTAATGATAGGTGATGATGCTAGATCATCTATAGTACACCTTTGTGTGATGAGCGAAAATAGTTAAGTATTGTTTGTGATTGTGTACCTCGTATTTATTTATAGACGCTAGTACCGACAAAGGATACGAGGAGGAAGGAGGATACTACGAGGAAGAAGCCGAGGAGAACTTCAACCACTACTCTGCACAAGGCAAGCTAACCCTTGAAAGATACCCTACTTATGCAAGCCTAATACTTCTAGTTGATTTATCAAGCTAACACTTGCAACCTAGCAAGCTTATACTGATACCTATGCAAGAAAATACTTGCTTGTTACCATGCCAACTATATGCCTTAACCATATGTGATCATACCCACTTGATAACCCAATCCTAGTTTTATTTGCAAGCTTTATACTTTATTTCTCTATCAAAGCTTTCTCTTAGAGTTTACATAGTGAATTGTAGATACTAGAAAGATATTTGAAGGTTGCATAAAGAGCATTAAATTTGGCCTAAGTAGATAATATTGATGTCACCCTAAGGCATGAGATTGAACTTAATTAATCTCCACTTGTTTACCACCCCTCATTCGTACTTACCACCACTTGTAGATGCTAGTGCTAAGCATAAAACTTGATCAACTTTAGATGGGAATACTTGGTGAAAATGGTTATGAAAACCTTGAAATGATGAATCATTCTACTGAAATGTTTTGACATGTGTTTCCAAACACCAGATGATTTGGATGATGAAAATGTTGAGGCATGAGCCTTAGCCCTTTATAAAACTGATGGTTGTCTGGATGCGATACCATTCCAATTTTACCGTACAACCACAAGACCCGAAAATTGGGTAGGGCTTGACTGGAAATTTATATACCTTAGTATGGGTTCCCTCGCGGCCAAGGTTTGAGCTGAGGCTACCTTGTGAAGATTGTCCACCTGTGCAGTACCCAAGATGACAGTTGGTCATGGTTGGGAGGCCAAACTCATAGGAGAGGTGCCTATACTTGGGCGTGTAATGGAAAGGTTAGGATTGATTATCCGCATACTGAGTATGGTGAATTCAGGATTTGCTCCTGACGGATGTATCGAATGTTGTGGTGAAAGTGTACAATCTCTGCAGAGTGTCAAAATATTCGAATAGCCGCGTCCGTGGTTATGGTCAGTTGGAGTGGCCATACTGTTCCCCCGTCAGATGTTTTCAAAATGACTTGTGAAATGAATTGAGACTTTGACTTGACCACAACAGGGTTGTGACATGAAATTCAAGTTCCCACTTAGGTGTTATAAAATTTCAACTAGCTTTCTTTGCTTCTGAACTTAGTATAGGTAAATCTGGCTTTTTGCAAAATAACCCTAGAGCTTAGTGTCCTACTACGAGAACCCCCTTCACTTGTTAGTATTAGTTTGCGAGTACTTAAAGAGTACTCATGGGTTTGTCCCTGGCTATTCCCGTGGCCATACTATGAAGAGGAGTACCAGGATGATGGACCGCAGGAAGGTTACGACAACTAGGATCATCTCCCATCGTCAGCATTGCCTGTGACCCCGAAGATGGAGCTTCGCCTATGCTATCTTTACTATTACGTTATTTTGCTGCTTGAGTTGTATAAAGAACTGGATCATGAGATTCTTATTTGTGTAAGACCTTATGTATGGTTTGTAATGGATGATGTACTATGATATCCAAATCTGTTATGTCTCGCAAAAATGGTAATCCTGGGATTGCGATGTATGGCATAACAGGCATCTGGGATTAAAAATCCGGGTGTTGACATCCAATGAGCTTGACACTAAAGCTCATATCATATTCTCCTAAAGATAATTCTTATCTCTAGGATATTTCTAATGAGTCCAATTCCACTAGAATGATTACTCTCTTACCTTACAATTACTCTGTAATCTCACTTATAAATCTTAGAAGATTGTCACTGAAGCTTTTCATAATCTTCTCATATCCACACTTGGTTATATCAAGTACTCTACTAATGAAACCCCTAATCCAACAAGTAACTACTTCTAACACCATTCATACTCTTCCTTAATCATCCTATCTAGATGTATATATCAAATTCTACTTCCTTCAAGTGTTTAATATTCTCTAAGAGGGATATACTACTTCTACATCTCAATGTTGCTCTGGTACCATCTTCATCCTACTATCTTATCTTTTATTTGCAGTAACTCATACTCCAACCTCACATTATATTAATGTGACTTATCATGACTAATCTAGGATAACATATCTATACTAGAGTTTAATCATGTTATATCCACCAATGTCACTTATACAGGATATAAATCATTCACTCTGAGTGACTTTAGCATAATCATTATAATCCTTTGATTATTTATGGCTTAGGTTTCTAGTTGGCTAATTAAGGCTTTCACCAATACAACATTACAGTTGTATTATAATTATTTTTTGAATACCTCTATTGGACTAAGACATAATATTCATTAACTATTCCTACTTTATCCAATTGGATTACTCCTGGTAACTATCTTTAGGATTCATCTTTGTAATCTTCTTTATCATCATATAATTATATATTCCAAATAACTATTCTTTCCATTCAGGAGTGAGTTAACTCCATCAATTATCATATTGATTTGATTCCCTTCAATCACTCCCATTCTAGAGATGATATCTAAATCTAGCATTACCACCTACCTCTTCTTACTTTTTTCTTTTTTGGCTTAAAGTGATTTTTATGGTGAGAACAAGAGTTGGTAGATCAATAATTGATAGGCTAAGAATTGGTGAATCAATAGTTTATTACTTAACATTGATGAACCATAGATATTAGGATAAAGTTCAATAGAGATGATAAGGATTGATAGGGAAAGAAAGATATGTGGTGAATGGTCTTGACTTGGTTTCCTTCCTACTCAATCTCACTAAAGAGTTAAGGTTAGGTATTACCATGATACTCATGGTAGAAATATATGAGAATAGATAGGTAAAGATTTAGTTATTAAATTCTTGTTACTTGAGTTGTATTCATAGCTTGGTATTCATGGATTGTTGTAATGAGTACTATGAGATGATTACTTAAGGATATGATATTAATCATTAAATAATATGTTGTGGCTTTACACACATTTGTATTATTCATGGAACAATTGTATTGTTTACTTTACACACACTTCTTAATGCAGTTATCCGTTGCTTGCAACTTAATACTAGAGGGGGTTCGGATGATAACCTGAAGGTGGATTATTAGTCATAGATGCAGTTGGATTACGGTCTAGGTATATTGTTGTAATGCAAAATCAAATCTCATAGGAATCATGATGTATAGTATATGCATTGTTATGCTTCCTCAACCTGTCAATTGCCCCGCTGTAATTTGTTCACCCAGCATGTCATCTATCTTAAGGAGAACACCTCTAGTGAACTGTGGACCTCGGTCCAATATTTACCATTGATACATCATTTATTGTTATCGTTTACCTTTTACAAGCAACTATTATCTTCCACACTATACGTTTAATCCTTTGTTTTCAGCAAACCAGTGAGATTGACAACCTCACTATAAGTTTGGGCAAAGTCTTGAGTTTGTGTTGTGCAGGATTCCAAGTTGCTAGCAACACCTTGGAGTTGTTTCCTTGCTCCTACTAGTTCGATAACCTTGGTTTCATAACTGAGGGAAAACTTGCTGTTGTGTTCATCACACCTTGCTCTTGGGGTTTCCCAACGAGGCTCTACAGTGATCTGATCCCATCAAGATTTTTTGGCGCTGTTGCCGGAGAGTTAAGGACAGCTTTACAAGGGGAGTATTTCACAACCACTCTCTTTGCTTTTTTTTGTTTTGATTAGTTTATTTTTCTTTTTTTGCTTGCTTCTTTTTACCAAAAATACAAAAAAATAGTTTCATTTGGTTTGCTTTTTCTTATCAAAAACACACAAAAAATTAGTTCCTACTCTAGTTGCTGTTGTTGTTGGCTTGCTCCACTTTTGCAAAAATGAACACTGATGAGAACACCAAGTTGTGTGACTTCACTAGCACAAACAACAATGATTTCCTTTGCACACCTATTGCTCCACCTGCTCCTGATGCTACCTTTTATGAAATTAAACTTTCTTTGTAGAATCTTGTTATGAAAGAGCAATTTTCGGGTGCTAGTTCTGATGATGCTGCTGCCCACCTTAATAAATTTTGTTGAACTTTGTGAGATACAAAAATATAAGGATGTTGATGGATATATTATTAAGCTCAAATTGTTTCCTTTCTCTTTGAGAGGAAAAGCTAAAGAACGTTTGCTATCCTTTCCTAGAAATAGTATTGATTCTTGGATTATATGCAAAGATGCTTTTATTGGAAAATACTATCCTCCTGCTAAGATTATATCTATGAGAAGTGAAATAATGAAATTTAAACAACTTGATAATGAACATGTTGCTCAATCTTGGGAAAGAATGAAATCTTTGGTAAAGAATTGTCCCACTCATGGACTGACTGCTTGGATGTTATCCAAACTTTTTATGCAGGACTAAATTTCTCTTCAACAAATCTGTTAGATTCTACTTCTAGAGGTACCTTTATGACCATTACTTTGGGTGTTGCAAAAAAGCTCCTTGATAATATGATGGTTAATTATTCTGAATGGCACACTGAGAGAGCTCCACATGGTAAGAAGGTAAATTCTGTTGAAGAAACCTCCTCGTTGAGTGATAAAATTGATATTATCATGTCTATGCTTGTTAATGGAAAATCTCATATTGATCCAATTAATGTTCCTTTAGTCTCTTTGGTTTCTCAAGAAGAGCAAGTTGATCTGAACTTCATTAGAAATAATAATTTCAGCAACAATGCCTATAGGAATAATTTTGGTAATAATAATTATAGGCCATATCCTCCCAATAATGGCAATGCTTATGTAAATTCCTACAACAACAATAGAAGTGCTCCCTCTGAACTTGAAGCAATGCTTAAAGACTTTATTAGTAAACAAACTACTTTCAACAAGACTGGAGCAAAATCTTTTGAATGCTGAGAAAAATATTTCATCTTTGTCTGAAGCACAATCCTCCTTGATTGATAAAATGGCTGCTAAACCTGAAACCTTGGAAAATACCTTTGATGCTACTCATGCTATACAAGTTACTATTGACGAAAATGTTAGAATATTAGCTAAATTACATGCTAAGTGGGAAAGAGAAGATGAAATTGCTAGAAACAATAGTATTTGTACTATTACTACTGTAGGGGTTCGTAGCATGGAAAACAAAAATTTTCTATCGCATACAAACAAACAAGCCAAGATCTATCTACTAGATTGCAGCAACGAGTCGATAGTGGAACTCACCCTCGAAGATTCCAAAGCGGTTAACGAGAGCAGATTCTCGTGGGTGATGTAGTCGTACTCTTTCCGATCTCAAGATCGCGTAGACGATCCTTCCAGCGCCGCGTTCCCGCAGCGCTTCCGCAGTCGGTCACACGTTCGGTACTCGACGAAGACCTTCCTCTCCCTTGTTCCAGCAGGCAGCGGAGGTTGTAGCACTCTCCTCGCGATTCCGGCAGCACAACGGCGTGGTACCGGAAGTAGAGGGGAGATCCCGCAGGGCTTCGCCTTAAGCCGGTGCGAGTATGGTGGAGCTTATGAGAGAGGCTATTAGTGGTCTAGTAATTAGACACACCAATTAGAGGGCTCTAAACCAATTAGAAGGCTCTAAACCGAAACAGCTCTAAACCGGGGTCTAGGTCTAGTTTCTAGTTTAGAGGATAGGAACTTGTGTGTCTTGTGTTGTGTTGGGAGGGGAGCCCTGCCCCTCCCTTTATAGGTGGGAGGGCTGGCGCGCTAGGCTTGGGGAGGAGGACTCCTCCCCCAATTCGGTTTCCTCCTCTCCTCCCACTTCCCAAAAACTGCCGTTTGACTTTCAAACTAGCCGTTTGACTTTTTCAATTTAGGATTCAATTTAATCCTTTATTTGGGACAGCAAGAACACTTAGTACATGATGCAATCATTCCAACATGCAATGACACATTCATGTACCCCTTCCCCTCCGGAGTGCCGGACATTCCGGGAACTTCTAGAATGTTCCCGATGAAAACACCGGAACCATTCCCCAACTCCGAAATGGGACTTTCCTTATATGAATCTTATTCTCCGGACCATTCCGGATCACCTCGTGATATCCCGGATCCCATCCGAGACTCCGAACAACATTCGGTCTCTTTCTCATAATACCATAACTACTCAAACAACGTCGAATCCTTAAGTGTGTCTCCCTACGGTTCGTGAATTATGCGGACATGATCGAGACACTTCTCCGAACAATAACCAATAGAGGAATCTGGAAATTCATATGGCTCCCACATATTTCTACGATTACTTTGCGATCGAATGAACCACTTACATACGACACCAATTTCCCTTTGTCTCACGATATGTTACTTATCCGAGGTTATGATCGTCGGTATCTCTGCATACCTAGTTCAACCTCGTTACTGATAAGTACTCTTTTCTCGTTCCCGTGATATGTGATCCCTTGTGACCAAGTCACATGCTTGCAAGCTAATTGGATGACATTTCACCGAGAGGGCCCAGAGAATATCTATCCGTCATGTGGATGGACAAATCCCACTCTTGATCCATGTGTTTCAACCAATACTTTCTGAACACCCAATGCCACTTTTATAGCCACCCTGTTACGGTGTGGTGTTTGATGACATCAAAGCATCCATCCAGTAAAGGCAATATGCATGATCTCATGGTCGAAGGAATTAGGTTACTATGTATCAGAAAGCATATAGCAATTGAACTATTGAAATGACTTGATCTTTATGCTACGCTTATCTATAGGAGTATGTCCATCACATCATTCTCCTAATGATATGATCCTGTTGTTAATAACATCTCTATGTTCATGATCAGGAAACCATGATCATATATTAACCAACAAGCTAGTTTAACAAGAGGCTTTACTAGGGACTCTTATTTTAGTTTACAAATCACACAAGTATTAATGTTTCCGGTTAATACAATTATAGCATGGTATGTAAACATTTATCATAAGTGTGAAGATATGATAATAACCACTTTATTATTGCCTCTTGGGCATATCTCCAACAGTCTCCCACTTGCACTAGAGTCAATAATCTAGTTTCGAACCTTTGTGTATATAACACCTATGGCTTTCCAGTGTTGTATGTACACGATTGCTAGTGGTCAACTGATCTCCGGATCTGACACTTCCAGGTCCGTGTGTAATTGCATGTCTTTGCGTCTCTATGCATCACTCATTCTCTAATGAGATGGCTTTGTATAAATTTGGTATTTCGGTGTGACCTTTAGCTCTTTAGGGTTAAAACATGTTGATAATATTGTCGCACAATATATCTTCATAGTATTATCCCACTGAGAACTACACCTAGTTTGATAACAAACTTCTTGACACAAATGCCCTCTTTTGCTGCTATAATAGCAGTCATATACTTAGCCTTTTGTTGTAGTATCTGTCACAATGTCTTAACTTTGGAAATCATCCAAATCCATTATGGAACTCACTTTCCATTATATTGTGCCACCCTTAGTTTAGATTGAGATAAACTTAATTTGTACTTTGTGACAAAGCTAGTATCAATGTAGTACTTTTACAATGAACTAACCATCTATTTGTCACTTCTACAAATATTATACTCTTAGTTCTTTCAGAAGATCATAAGAATATCCTTACTATTGTCCAATGATCATCTTACGAATCATTCTGGTATATGCTCTCAACATTTAGAGCATAGGACATATCTGGATTTGTACATATCACAGTATGATTGATATAAATACTCTTTGTGATTTCATACATCAAGTATCAATCTATACTTGATTATTTGTTTCACTTTACCAAATGTCAATACACTTGAATATATCATCAACATTGAACTCATTCAATCCTTTCTGTGCGACAAGAACCTTTCTTGTAGTTCCTATATTGAACTCATTCAATATCTTGTCTATGTACTTCTGGCACAACCATATTAGCGTCTATTGATGCCAAAATACTTGGGTTTTGCCTAAGTCTTTCATCGGGATGAAATTCTTAATATGTGTTAATAAAAGATACATTATTTCCAATCAACAATATGTCTTCCACATAATGTATTAGAAACATGTCTTAGCGCTCCCACTTAATTTCTTGCAAACGCAAGCATCTTCATTGTCTCTGATGAAATTAAACTCTCTTAACAGTTTCATCATAGTGAAGATTCCAACTCCGCTATGCTCACTCTAACCATTGAAGTTTGCATATGCTTTTAGCATCCTTTGAATTAACAAAACCCTATGGACCGTGTTATGCACATGTCCTAGGTAACGATTCTATTAGAAGAACTTGTTTTGTTTATTCAACTACCATATAACAAATTATATGTAGTGGTTGCTACATTAATCCGTCTAGACTAAATATCACTATGAAAGATCAAATCTTGTCATAGTTAACCTTTGAACATTGTTGTGAACTCTTTCCCAACATGTCGACTAGATGTGAAACATCCATGTCTATTTCTTTATAGATCCAGACACAACTATAAGGTCTTACACCTTTCTCGAGGGTCCTTCAAGTTCAAAACTTGATTTCTCGTGTATGGAACTATCACGGATTTTATGGCTTCAAGCCGTTTGACGGAGTCAGGGCCCATCATCGCTTCTTTGCATGTAGTCGGTTCATTATTCTCAAATAATGATTCAACCCTCAAATCTTGGTATTTGATTGTTTACCCGATCTACTTGTTTCAATAGGAACTTAGATCTCCGTGACCACAACCTTTGAGGTACGTGAGCCATGAGCATTGTTGCCGCCTCCGGAACACTTTTCGGCGCTGCGCAACTTTGCACATACAGCTAAGGTTCTTTTAACCTTATCAAAGTTCTATTGTCCTCCCACTTAACTTTTCACGAAAAATTCCTTCCAAAAGAAACTTGACGTTCTAAGCAACAAACACTTTTGTCTCCGGTGTTTATGGAGGAATACTTAATAGTCATACAAAGACAGGTTCATCCGACTTTGGTTGCAAACATCTTTCTTATGCATAGCATACCAATGTTTAAGAAAGGACAACTTGGGTTTTATCCCAAACCATAACCTTATATGGTGTCATTTCAACGGATTATGATGGAGCTCTTTTTAGTGGAAAAACGGTAATCTCTAAAGCTTTTAATCTTTAAAATACTATGGCAGTTTTATGAACTATACCTTTGATCTTACCATGTCAAACAAGGTTTAATTACATATCTCGAACGCTCCATACTCTTATGGTGTTTCGGGAAATGCAAATCCACGGAACGATTCTTTAAATCTTAGGTATTATGCTAAACTTGTAACTCAAATATCTTCCTTTATGATCTTTATCATAAACTGTTTATATTCTTGTTACAATGATTTTGCACTTCATCTTGAAAGTCTTTGAACTTTTCAAATGTTTCATACTTCATCCTTATTAAGTAAATATTCATATATTCACTCAAATTTTTGGAGAAAGCATATGAAGTTGAAATCCATCGCTCTTGACTACACATAACGGACTTCGTACAACAATATGTACAAGTTCCAATAAGCTAGTCATTCGTTCCCTTTTGGCCTATGAACGAAGTTTTAATTATCTCTAGGAAAGTTTCACAAGCGTCATATGATCAAAAATCAGAAGACTCCAAAATTCCATCAACATGGAGTTTCTTCATGTTTTCTTTCCAATATAATTCAAACAGCGATGTCACTTCCTAAGTGATCTTTCAATCAATTTGTCTTTTGACATTTTAGCACTAGTTTTATGGATGTGATTTCTCCAACGAGATTTGTGAATCATCCATCTTTTATGGATTACGGCAATTATTTGAACAACCCTTTTGTTCTCATAATACCTGATAAAACAAATCTTTGAAGGCAAGCTTTGATGTTTAACAAGCAACGCAATAACCCTTTATTTGTTCTCGATGAACATCATCACATATTCTTTTGCTTGTTACTTAGGCCATTGTAGTTCATGAATTGTGTTGTTTCGTATGACGATTCACACCAACAAATTCAGTATCAAATACTTGAGAACCACATTGTTTAATAAGCAAAGAATATAGCCATAACATGTATATCATCTATATACTTAAACTGAACAATTCTAGTCTTTTCTTTTCTGCCATATATTTATGAGATTCTCTTTCAATATTTCCTTTTCTATTTGAAAGAATCTATCAATAGTGGAGTCATACATATGACATATAGTCCAAAGCGTGTATAATTAAATACCAATGTCTTTGGACTTGCACTTTGAAGTAGATCACCATCATTAAATATTTGGTGTTCTTTCAAATTCCTTACTTTAGTAATCTCTTGGTGTAGTAAACATTTTACCTACATCAAATATTCACCCTTATCATGGAATCGTCCATGATCAAGCTACTTTTAGCTTATAACGATGAATTATGAGTATAATGTTGCTATCCAAAACCTTTTGGAGGATTAGGACAACAAGTGTCTCCAACCCTTTTGCAAATTCTCATCAAAATATGAGAACATGAACTTTGCCATATTATACTCTATCATGTTGTAACCAAAACTTCGTTTCAG
Organism: Avena sativa; assembly: GCA_916181665.1. NCBI lineage: Eukaryota > Viridiplantae > Streptophyta > Magnoliopsida > Poales > Poaceae > Avena > Avena sativa. The sequence goes on along the minus strand of OV702294.1, from coordinate 265,715,911 downwards.
ATATCACAATATCTTCCACACATCATGGTTTCTGAAACAACTCTTTCAGATCCTAGATAACCTTGATATTAAGGGAATCCTTTGAATATCAAGAATCATGGATACAAACATGATACTTATATACTAACACTTGGAATTGTTACTCTTGATTTAATACTAATTATTAAACTTCATGGAGTAACCGGAACTTACTGAAAGTTTGCAATAGGACTTTTAAACTTTAGATTAACACTTAAAACAATACGATACCAGTTCGTAAAGTATCTAACCAGAATTCTATAGTTCTATCATCTCAATTATAACTAAGCGCAAGGTGGTAAACGGATGCCAATGACTACAACAACTATGCAAATTCACTTTGATTTAGTTTATGATAAATTGAGTTCTAATTAATAATTAAATTAATCTAGGTGAACTCCCACTCAAAACAATATCCCTCACATTGTTTTAGTGATCACACGAACCAAATCCACCACATCAAAACCGATCATCACGAGAGTTGATATAGTTTCAATGGCGAACAATCGACATGTTCATCATATCTACTATATGATTCATGCTTTACCTTTCGGCGATCCGTGTTCCTGAGGCCATGTCTGTACATGCTAGGCTCGTCAAGACAAACCTTAGCTTCCGCATAAGCAAATCTGGCTTGCTTACGTTGTAGTCACCCGCGGAATCAAAGACACCCGATCATCACGTGGTGTTTCGAAGCAGCAAGCTTTGGCAACGGTGCATACTAAGGGTGAACACTTTAGAACTTGAAATTTATGTGTATGAGGGATCATCTTATAATGCTACCGTTGTCTACTAAGCAATACAAGATGCATAAAGGATTAACATCACATGCAATTCATAATATGTGATATGATATGGCCTTTCTTCTTTGTGCTTCCGATCTCCATCTTCAAGCACGAACATGATCTCCATCATCACCGGCATAGCATCAAGGTCAATGACGCTTCTTCATGGTTGTCGTCCACCAGCTTCAACTATTACAACTATTTTGAATAGACACGCAGGTCTTAACAGAAATTAAAGACAACCATATGGCTCCTGCCGGTTGCCAACTTACAATAAGGAACATTGCATACATCAAATATAATCACAATCATGGCCATATCACATCACTGCACACCCCTGCAAAACAAAGTTAGACGCCTCTACTTTCTTTGCATATTTTACGTGGTTTGGGGCTTTCAATAAGTGTCGTTCTAACTTACGAACAAGAACCACAACATTGATACTAGCATTGTTGATCACCCGTTGTAAATTGGATCTTTACTATGCTAGGAGAAACAGGCACCCGCAAAGCCACTTATGCAATACAAGTTGCATGTTAAGCGTGGAGCAAGTCTCATGAACGATGTCATGTAAGGTTAGCCCGGGCCGCTTCATCCCAACATACCGCAAGATGCAAAGTACACGCAAAGCAATCTACAATAAAAGCATCAACGCCCACAATGACCATTGTGTTCTACTCGTGCAACAGATCTACATATAGACACGGCTCTGATACCACTGTAGGGGTTCGTAGCATGGAAAACAAAAATTTTCTATCGCATACAAACAAACAAGCCAAGATCTATCTACTAGATTGCAGCAACGAGTCGATAGTGGAACTCACCCTCGAAGATTCCAAAGCGGTTAACGAGAGCAGATTCTCGTGGGTGATGTAGTCGTACTCTTTCCGATCTCAAGATCGCGTAGACGATCCTTCCAGCGCCGCGTTCCCGCAGCGCTTCCGCAGTCGGTCACACGTTCGGTACTCGACGAAGACCTTCCTCTCCCTTGTTCCAGCAGGCAGCGGAGGTTGTAGCACTCTCCTCGCGATTCCGGCAGCACAACGGCGTGGTACCGGAAGTAGAGGGGAGATCCCGCAGGGCTTCGCCTTAAGCCGGTGCGAGTATGGTGGAGCTTATGAGAGAGGCTATTAGTGGTCTAGTAATTAGACACACCAATTAGAGGGCTCTAAACCAATTAGAAGGCTCTAAACCGAAACAGCTCTAAACCGGGGTCTAGGTCTAGTTTCTAGTTTAGAGGATAGGAACTTGTGTGTCTTGTGTTGTGTTGGGAGGGGAGCCCTGCCCCTCCCTTTATAGGTGGGAGGGCTGGCGCGCTAGGCTTGGGGAGGAGGACTCCTCCCCCAATTCGGTTTCCTCCTCTCCTCCCACTTCCCAAAAACTGCCGTTTGACTTTCAAACTAGCCGTTTGACTTTTTCAATTTAGGATTCAATTTAATCCTTTATTTGGGACAGCAAGAACACTTAGTACATGATGCAATCATTCCAACATGCAATGACACATTCATGTACCCCTTCCCCTCCGGAGTGCCGGACATTCCGGGAACTTCTAGAATGTTCCCGATGAAAACACCGGAACCATTCCCCAACTCCGAAATGGGACTTTCCTTATATGAATCTTATTCTCCGGACCATTCCGGATCACCTCGTGATATCCCGGATCCCATCCGAGACTCCGAACAACATTCGGTCTCTTTCTCATAATACCATAACTACTCAAACAACGTCGAATCCTTAAGTGTGTCTCCCTACGGTTCGTGAATTATGCGGACATGATCGAGACACTTCTCCGAACAATAACCAATAGAGGAATCTGGAAATTCATATGGCTCCCACATATTTCTACGATTACTTTGCGATCGAATGAACCACTTACATACGACACCAATTTCCCTTTGTCTCACGATATGTTACTTATCCGAGGTTATGATCGTCGGTATCTCTGCATACCTAGTTCAACCTCGTTACTGATAAGTACTCTTTTCTCGTTCCCGTGATATGTGATCCCTTGTGACCAAGTCACATGCTTGCAAGCTAATTGGATGACATTTCACCGAGAGGGCCCAGAGAATATCTATCCGTCATGTGGATGGACAAATCCCACTCTTGATCCATGTGTTTCAACCAATACTTTCTGAACACCCAATGCCACTTTTATAGCCACCCTGTTACGGTGTGGTGTTTGATGACATCAAAGCATCCATCCAGTAAAGGCAATATGCATGATCTCATGGTCGAAGGAATTAGGTTACTATGTATCAGAAAGCATATAGCAATTGAACTATTGAAATGACTTGATCTTTATGCTACGCTTATCTATAGGAGTATGTCCATCACATCATTCTCCTAATGATATGATCCTGTTGTTAATAACATCTCTATGTTCATGATCAGGAAACCATGATCATATATTAACCAACAAGCTAGTTTAACAAGAGGCTTTACTAGGGACTCTTATTTTAGTTTACAAATCACACAAGTATTAATGTTTCCGGTTAATACAATTATAGCATGGTATGTAAACATTTATCATAAGTGTGAAGATATGATAATAACCACTTTATTATTGCCTCTTGGGCATATCTCCAACAACTACCACCAATGTTGATGCTAGAAAACCACAAGAAGTCCCCATTCCTTCTACAACAATGCCTAAACCCAATAAGAATGCTGAAATTTTTCGAAATACGGGAAACAATAAGTCTACTACTTATGATGATAAGTTTGATTTTGATCTTGATGGCTGCAATATTTTTGAAGTGATTATGTTCCTACAAAATCTTGCTAGAAGTCCTAATGCTAGTGCTATGAATATGGCTTTCACAAAACACATTACATATGCTCTCATTAAAATTAAAGAAGAAAAATTGAAACATAAAGCTTCTATTCCTAGGAAATTAGAAGATGGTTGGGAACCCATCATTGATATGCAAGTGAATGAGTTTGATCTCAAAGCTTTATCTGACCTTGGTTCTAGTGTCTCTATTATGCCTAGAATGATTTATGAAATGCTTGATTTGTCACCATTGGAAGATTGCTATTTAGATGTTCCACTTGATGATAATGTTAAAAAGAAACTTATGGAGAGTATTAATGATGTTCTTATTATGTTTAACAATGCCTATGTCCCTGTCGATTTCTATGTTTTGGATGCTTAATGCAATGCTTCTTGTCCTATGACTTTGGGAAGACCTTTTCTTAGAACTGTTGGTGCCATTATTGATATGAAAGAATGTAACTACCTCGGTGAATTACGCTCCTAGTTACAAGCCTGGATGAACGGAAATGGTTGAAATAGTACGGTGGGGCCCAAATGCCACTCACAGGTAGACCTTTCGGCCGTCCCAACCATTTCCAAACATCGGGACAAGAACGGGCGGCGTAATCGGCAGGCGAAGGGATCAACTACATACACAAATGAGTATGTATGCAAGCCACCATACAACAGTACATCAGAGCCATTCCATCTAAAAAGAAAGGAAATATAGCAACGCCATACGGCAAGATCCATATATCCTAGATAGATATAATAGTTTAGGATATCTCCTCATACATCAAACATCAGAGTATCAAGCGGAAGCGGAAGACAAGATCCGAGTACGGATAAGAAGCAAATCGGCATAAGATGCCCCATAAATAAACACATCCCGCCCACAGATCTCACGGATCCCCGTTCCCGGAATCTCTACACCGAATGATCGTTGCCCTCATCGTCCGTCTCTTCCACCCAGTATCCATCTTGCGAATGTACCTGTTCATCTGAACCAATAATTTATCGTGTGAGACCCTAGGGGTACTCAGCAAGTCTTTATGCCTCTAAAGGGGACACAGCCTGGGGTGACGCAATTGCAGCAAAAGGTAACCCTAACAATTCTATAGATACTCGCTAACCATCCGCCTAACCAAAGATAGACGGATGTCCGGGAATTAATAACAACAGTTATAACAGTTATAACGGTAATATCCATAGATCCATCCTCCTCCTCGCTTACCGACGAGGAAGCGGACGAACAACCCCCCATCCGTTGGCAGTTTTATTATCCATTCCATGAGAGTTGCACTATTTACTAGTCAGGTACTTAGTCAAATTAAAGCGGTACTTTAGTTATTCTTGTCTATGATCGAGAAACTGTGCTCCAAGTCGTCCATAACCGCGGACACGGCTTTCAGAAAGTTTTACCCTGCAGGGGTGCACAAATAGCAACACACACTCGATATGCCTCGGAAAAACCAAATCAAAACCCAACGAGGAAGTCACGACAAAGCGATCACAGGATTCGGAAATATTTCAGGGGGCCACCCCATTGAGCTACCCGCAACGAAGTTAGCTGACTCCGAGACGGCCTCAAGGTTTGTGGAGCCGGCTGTAAACGACTGGGAACCCGAAAGTGTGGCTGGGCTTGTCGATACAGCGAAAACGGGTCACGGCCCTAAACAGTACAGTGTGCAGTACCTCGCACAATTTAAATAAAGCAGTAAAGCATGGCATAGGTACAGGATAGTAAATAAAACCTCAAACTAGTTTGTGGCCCCGAGAAATAAGAATGAATCAAGCTCTGGCTCAGGGGGGTTCATAAGCCTCCTGGATGTGGATAGCGCGAATATTCAAGGAACAGGAATCAAGTACTCGGGGTCCTACGGGACACAAGTGAGCCTGAAAAACCAAATAACAGATATGGCTCACCGGTGCCATTTTCATTAGTTATCCCATTACTAGTCAGGTTAAGTTGTTTAGGTACCTCGTTATCCATCAGACACTCACATACCCTACACATGCTGTTCTACGACTCGCATTGCTCAAACAACTCCTGTAGTAATGGCTCATGGGATGGAGGGACAAGCTTCGGTGGGGTTTAAAAGTAAAGGCTATGCAATACTTGGGATTCAGTTTAATGCAATCGCGACTCAATGATGCAAGAATAAGATAGAGGCAATAGGTACTATATGTATGCAAGCATGTGGTAGTGCTTGCCTGGCAGCTCAGTTGAAGCAAGGGATGGATCTGGGTAGTGCTCCTGGTTCTCTTGATATATCCCCTGCTCAGCGTCTATTCGAAGAAGAACCAAACAAACAAGGGCCAACATAAATAAAGTGCGCAAGCATATGAATAAAATGCATCAAGCAAACAATCATGCCATGATGAATGATGCACAATTTGCATGTCATTAAAGTAGCATGGCATGGGTGAGGTGTGGAATACAAGAATAAATCATTTTATTGGGTTTTGGCCCCATTTTATCCTCATATTAGTTGCTGTATACTTTATATTTATATGATGCATGCTGCAAAACAGATAAAGGAATGCATAAACAGAAAGGTCTCGTCGAGCTAATCATTTTAGACATATTATTTGTTAAATTTGGAGTTGTAAAACAAAAGTTATTAATTAATTAAGGAAAAAGGGCATTTTATTGTAATTTTAATCAACTTGGAAAATAAAGTGTTCAAAATATATTTTGAATGGCATAATTGAATTCCTCATATTTTTCTAATTTGAAAACATATATTATTTGTATTATTTGAGTTTATAAACTAAAAGTTATTTAAAAACAGAATTAAATTTGAATTTGAATTAATTTTGAAAAAGATTTGAATTAAAACAGATTACAGAAATACTTTTGTTACTTAGCTCAGCTCTAGCCACAGATGCTGACCAGTGGGGTCATGCTGACTGGACGACACAGGCGCACAGAAAACTTCTGTCACCGCGAGCTAAGCCAGCCACAGAGAGTGACAGGTGGGGCCAGAGCCCAAGCGGACCCACACGCCAGCGGCCGAGTGCGGGGCTGCCACGCGGCTCGGCGGGGGACTGCGGGTTGATGGGTACGAAACTCCGGGAGCCTTTTGCAAAAACGCCACGAAGGCTGACCTGTGGGCCTAGAGGAGCGCGGGTTTAGGAATAAAAAGCTAGAGGGGGTTTTCCGTAAAACGACTCGGCCTGCACTGTGCTTCTTCTCTCTCTCTCTTGCGCGACAGGTCGATGCACGCCAGCGGCAGAGCGCGGCGCGCGGGCTCGAACCAGAGATGTTGCGGGCGCGCGCGTAGAGGCGGAGCCACTGCGGTGGCTTGGGCTTGGTGTCAGGGGAGCAGACGGGGCCTAGATAGGGTGCTATGCGGGGCGTGAGTGAGCGGACAGAAACAAGCAGCGGCGTGCAGAGGGTGCTCGATGAAACTAACGGCGAGCACAGGCGACGGCGGGGGGAACGGAGGTGTCAGGGAGGTTGGCCAGCTCACCGTGAGTGCGTCGGTGTAGGTGGATCGGGCAGGGGTGCAGACGATCGACGATGAAGCAGACGGACCGAAGCCTAGGGTTTCACGTCGGAGCGCGTCGGCGTGTAGCGGGTTGGGGCTTCCTTCTCTTCGCTGCTGGGTACATAGGCGACGCCGGGGTCCTCCCGTCCTTCCTCGACGACCACAACACCACGCCCGCCTCCTCGTACTGCTGGTGGACGCCGAAGCCGACGGTGGCCGGCGATGGGTAGCTGGCGGTGATGGAGAAGAGAGGGGAGCGGGCAGGGCGCCTCGGCCAGATCTGAAGCGGCCAGAGGAGAGCCGTGTGGGGGGAGGATAAGAGGGAGAGGGAGGATGCCGTGGGGAGCAGGTAGATGGAAAAGGTGGCCTCGGTGCCCCTTTTCCTCCTACCACCTCACGTGCTCGAGCTGGGACAGAGGCAGGGCAGGCAGGGGGAGGCTTCCAGGTGGGACCAGAGGGCGTCCAAGAAGGGCCAGGCTCGGGGTGGGGCACACCATGCAAAGAGAGAGGAGAAAGGAGGAGAGGGGAGGCTCGGCTAGGCTGGAGCTAGGGTTGGGAGGAGCCTCGGGTTAGGGTTTTGTGTGGGAAGGGGTAGCTAGGTGGGGCCAAGGAGAGAGGGTGGCCAGGTGGGGCCAGCTAGGTAAGGAGAGAGAGGCCGAGAGAGAGGGTGGCATGGTAGCTAGGGTTTGGCACTACGGGGTATGGCTTAGATTAGAGAGGGACTAGGGTTTAGGAGAGAGGGGAAGGTTAAGAGAGATGAGTGGAATGGTAGGTTTAGGGGTAGATGAGGGAGTGAGAGATGGTTTCCTTTTGGCACGCTCAAGCAAGAACAAGATCAAACCAAAGCTAGACCAAAAAGAGGGAGAGGTGGTAATAGGGTATGGATGGAGATGGTGATGAGGTTTAAGCAAGATCGATATAGATCAAGCCCAAAAGAAGGGATAGAGATGGAGATAATCACATTTGATTATAATTGGGACTTGCTAGTGTGTATGGGCCACTAGATGCTTAATAGTCCCAAAAATATTCCAACATGAGCATAATTCCATGATAAACCATATGGAAGCTAGGAAAAAGGGTCCCACTCACAAGGCATGCAAAGGTGGCCATGTGGCTCTCATATATCAATGATGTGAAAACAACATGATGCTAAGATGAGAGCATGTGGCGAAAGAATTGGATCCATCCCAACCCACATGAGCTAGAGGTAAAACCAATAAGTGCCAAGCTCATATTTAGTTGGATGGTGGAATTATAAGGTGGTGAAAGAAAGGTGGTGGAGTTAATAAGAGATATGCCCCCAACTCAACCTGGGCATTTAAACAATATATCAAGAAGCAAAAACAATATCAAGAGGCAAATACAATTAATAATGCAGATGAGATAAGAACCAAATGGAAAAGGGTTTTATATGATGCTCAAATGCAAGGTGGCATGATGACATGAGCATGACATAGTGATGATGCAACAATTATATATTTGAAGTAGCCATTATATTACTAGACCAAGTAGCATTACAATTGTTAGACAATTGGGATGCTACAAAGAAGGCACCATTAAATATCAATTCCCATTCAAGAAAGGTATAGAACACTTCCCTATAAGGAGAGAGAACTTACCTTTTGCTCCTTTTAAAGAAAATTTTGATGTTAATGCTTCTTCATTTGAAACTACTTGATTCTTGCTTCTTGTGCCTAACTTAAAGGCGTTAAAGAAAAGTACTTCTTGGGAGATAACCAATAGTTTTATTGAGTCTTGGAAGTTATTACTTCTGTAATAACCTCTCCTTATCCTTTTTGTGTGATTTTTGTGCTAAGAATAACCTCTAATGAGTGAGAAGTAAGATTTGGGGAAGTTGCTGTCCCGAAACAGATTTTTGTGCTTCACTGTAAAAAATCGTGTAAAATCTCTATAGGTCGGATTGAGCTGTAATTCTGAGTAAATGCCCCGGGTTGTTATCTAACTTTCGTTAGTTCAACACTTTTTTATTTGAGCAACAGAAGGTTGTCAAAAAATCGGTTTTTACCTGCTGGTCTGTTTTGATAGATTTCTGCCATTATTTGCATTTTCCTCTTTATCGGTTTATTTTTTAGTTATTCTTGATAACTTGAGCTTTTTAAAGGAATTGCTACAGTATCTTGTGTTGTAATGAAAGTTTTACTTGTTTCAAAACCCAAACCAAAGGCATATTCTTTTGAATACACTAATGTTCCTAATGAAGATTGTGTGAAGATTTGTATGAAGGAAATTTTCAAATGTAGGGGAAGAATGATATAATAAGATTAAGAATGGACAAAAGCTCCAGCTTGGGGATGCGACCTCGTGTCACCCCAAGAAATATTGAAGAGGTACAAGCGTCAAAGCTTGGGGATGCCCAAGGCATCCCCTTCTTCATCAATAAAGATCGTAGGTCTCTTTCTAGACACTTCGTTTTTATTGTTTCATGCACTGTTGTGTTGTTCTTGGAGTGTCTTAGTTTTCGTTTTTGGTTTTAATTTGCTTATTTTGCTTGAATAAATTAGTTGGACCCCCACTTTCGCTCTTTTGATTCAAATAAGTTTGATTGGTGTTGGAAAAGAGTAGAAAGTTTCATGCTTATAGTGGTACAAAAGGGAGCTTGATTTGACTGTGGCTTAGATTTTATCATGTCATGCTAGTTGTTTTTTTACCTTATGCTTTGTGATTATTGTTGTAGAATGACTTGTTCCAAACAATTGAGATTGCTTAATGTGCCTTGAAAGAATCATGCATTGTTTTAGCATACAAAAGCATAATATTGTGGTATTCTCCTTTGATGCTTTGTTTCGGTTGACTTGGCACATGCTCACACCATGTTATGACTATGAACCAATCACCTTAGCCTCTATGATATTTTAATTTTTGACTTGTGGTACCACTTTATGCTTTGATTGATAATGCTTTGTCGCTCTGCATGATTATGGACATTATTGCTCTCTTAGTTGGTCGCTCCCAGTCTTTTGCTAGCCTCCACTTGTATAGAGTAAGCTCTACTCATGCATACAACTCCCAAGAAACCAAGTTATTCCAAAGAGTCCACTATAAATTCCTATGCATGGTGTGTTACACCATTCCAAGTATATTCTTGTTTTATCTATCTTCCAAATTAACCTTGTTATGAGAAAATTAGTGATTAAAGCTCTCACAAACTTGATGGCACACTTTATTTTTCTTGCCCCTAATAAACTTGAACCATTGTGTCATCTATGTTGTATATGCTTGCACTTACAAGTTGGGAATTAGCAGAACCATGCTGTCATGGGGAACGCTTTCAACACCTGTACATATTACCCAGTTGATATCATGATCTTTTGTTTATGCATGTCAGCAGTGTGAAATAAAAGGGGAGCCTATCAGTTCATGGAGTATTATATATGTGTTTGAGAAACACCTGGGCCGCTAGCATAAGCCATGCCTAATCATGGTGGAAACTTACAGCATCGCCATAGTGAGCAATCCATGAAGCATCCTTAGAAAAAATATAGAAAAAAAGAGAGAAAAAGAGAAAAAAAAATATGCACCATGCTCATGGTAAATAAAAATATTGCTGAGATGCTAACTGTCTGTTGCCTTGTCATTTTGATATGGGATAGCTCCTGTGTCATGGGGAAAGGGGTACCCCGTTGGCGGATCTCTATGATACACATATACTTACAATGACAAGAACTTGCTTCTGACTAAAGTTGAGTAGCATGAGGAACGGCCCTCGTACTAAAGGGACATGAGATTGCCAACTTATGATTTGTCAAGCATATACTCCATATTTGTTTCACTTTAACCTTAATCACTTCAAGATGCTTATGATAGGGGCAATGAGAGATGAAAGCTAATAAGTATCATAATTTTTGGAAGCTCTTTATGAAACTTGAAATCCCTGCTTCCCTCTGTGAAGGGCTTTTCTTCCTACTTTTTATGTTGAGTCTCCACCTTCTATCTTTATACACCAATTAAGATAGCATAGTTGTCATTCTTAGTTTTATGTGCATTATCCCAAAACTTATTGATTAATTCATAATGTTGATATTGCTTGTTCTTGAACTATTTGTATCTAGTCACCCTTATGAACTTTGAAGGTGTCCTATGCATTTATGTTATGCTACTCCATGAGAGACAAGGTGAATACCACACATGCTATGTTTTATATATGTGAAACAAACAAACGTCTTTCAATGCATTGTTATTCATAATCTTCGTTTGTATCTTTTCATGTTACAACATAGTTGCTATGTCTTATTGTTAGAGCTACATCTTTCATGCTCATGTTTAGAGTACTTTGATCCAGCTATCAATGCTTTACAAATAGTTTGATCACGATTGTGATGGTGCATGACACCTTAAAAATTATTCTTTTTATCACTTACCTACTCGAGGACGAGCAGGAGTTAAGCTTGGGGATGCTTGATACGTTGTAAACGTATCTATAATTTTTGATGTTCCATGCTTGTTTAGTATCAACTTTGTTATGATTTGTCTACACTTTGAGGTATTTTTATACATTTTCTAGGACTAACCTATTAACAAATGCCGTAGTGCCAGTTGCCTGTTTTCTGCAGTTTTTGGTTTCAAAAAAATCTAGTAAGGAAATATTCTCAGAATTGGACGGGACAAAAGTCAGTCAATATTTTACCGGAGAGAACATGGAGACCGAAGGGAAGCCGAAGGGGGGCCACAGGGTGGCCACACCCTAGGGCCGCGCGGGTACACCCTAAGGTGCGCCGCCCTATGGTGTGGGCCCCCTGTCAGCCCTCCTACCTCGCCATTCGCCTGTAAAGTCACCCCGATGCAAAAACCCTAAGCACCCGATCAGATCTCCATGAAATATTCTGTAGCCGCCGCCACCATCGTCCCTAGATTGGGGGGATCTGGAGCTCTTTCCGGCACCCTGCCGGAGGGGAGAGATCATCCTGGAGGCCTTCTTCATCACCATGCCAGCCTCCGGTAGGATGCGTGAGTAGTTCACCCTCGGACTATGGGTCCATACAGTACCTAGATGGTTGTTTCTCCTCCTTTGTGCTATCATGTTTAGATCTTGTGAGATCCGTTCATGATCAAGATCATCTATTTGTAATCATACATGTTGTGTTTGCGGGGATCCGATTGATATTGAGATACTATGTCAAATTGATTATTGATTCTACCATGTCATATTGATTATTGATTCTATCATGTCTGTGTTGTTTGTGATATTGCATGCTCTCCATTGCTAGCAGCTATCTTGGCCAAGTAGATGCTTGTGACTCTAAGAGGTAGTATTTATGCTCGATAGTAGGTTCATGCCTCTAGTAATCTAGGGAAGTGATAGAAATCTCTAAGGTTGTAGATGTGTTGTTGCTACTAGGGAGAAAATAACAATCTTTTGTTCATGGAACAATTGTATTGTTTACTTTACACACATTGCTTAATGCAGTTATACGTTGCTTGCAACTTAATACTGGAGGGGCTTCGGATGATAACCTGAAGGTGGATTATTAGTCATAGATGCAGTTGGATTACAGTCTATGTATATTGTTGTAATTCCCAATCAAATCTCATAGGAATCATGATGTCTAGTATATGCATTGTTATGCTTGCTCAACCTATCAATTGCCCCGATGTAATTTGTTCATCCAACATGTCATCTATCTTAAGAAGAACACCTCTAGTGAACTGTGGACCCCGGTCCAATCTTTAACATTGATACATCATCTACTGTTACCGTTTACCTTTTACAAGCAACTATTATCTTCCACACTGTATGTTTAATCCTTTGTTTTCAGCAAACCAGTGAGATTGACAACCTCACTGTAAGTTGGGGCAAAGTCTTGAGTTTGTGTTAAGCAGGATTCCAAGTTATTAGCAAGACCTTGGAGTTATTTCCTTGCTCCTATTGGTTCGATAACCTTGGTTTCATAACTGAGGGAAAACTTGCTGCTATGTTCATCACACCTAGATCTTGGGGTTTCCCAACGAGGCTCTACAATGATCTGAGCCCATCAGGGACCTTCTCGCGGATGCTGTTGCTGCGGTTGAAGACCGTTGTAGCTCCTCCTTTAAGACTTTGGATAAGGCTAAAGAGGTCCTTAGCTGCTTCTATCGGGAGATCTTCCCAAAGAACGTGGCCCTTGACAATGTCGACTCCCTGGCAAAGGCCCTGGCGGGAGATGCACCTGCGGATTACAAGAAGAACCAGAAGGGTGTAGGTGCCACTCTTGGCTTGGCGATGGCACTAGCGTCTAGTGCACATCTGGACCTGAGTCGAGCCACCTTCAATATGCCAGTGGCAGTAGATGGCACCACGCTGCAAGTGCTATGGCCCCCATCTGATTGAGTGTCTTGCTAATTAAGCAATTGAGCAAAATCGGGTGGTCGTGGCTCTGGCCACGGAGCCTGGTACTGCGTCGGATGTGGCGCACCCCTAGGGCCCTTCTGCTGCTTAGTTACCCGTGTATATTTTCCTTGATTTTGTTGTAGTTTGTGCAATGTTTTGTACTAGATAACTTTCAAGACTACCACGTAGTGGTTCTTTATGTGAATATATGCTCTTGTCTGCTATTGTTGCAGATTGCTTTGTCCTTATACCTTGTTACTTGTGCGTCTCCTAGGGCCCTTCAACTGTTACTCCTATGGATTCGCCAGTTCCCTTGGCCTTTGCCCAACCGATGACAAATGAAGCATCGCAATTGTCATTGATGCATGATTGATTTCTAAGGTTGGAGAGGGATGTCATTGTCATCCTTGGCCATGCTGACATTTGGAAATCCAAAACAAAGCGGGTCGTCGCGAGGGAGAAGTATGTTCTTGAAGAGTTTCGGCAGGTTGGCGAACATCTTCAGTGTAAGCGGTAACCGGGTGACTCGATTGGTTTTGTAGCTGCCTTTATTCTTTTATGACTTCTAAGACGTTGATCTTTGCAGTTGTCAATCTTCTTCCACAGGAAGAGAACGAGCATGTGGCTATTTGGCTCAATTGCCTCACCCAACAGGAGTTGGAGGCCGAGGATTCTTTTGGATGGACCGTGACCGAGAATTCATAGTAGCAACGGTACAAGACCGTGTCCATTAGGTGCTTCAGGTTTTGAAACGTGCGAGGTCATCATTCACGGCCATTTGGGCTGCCATGTTTCCCTTGGATGAAGATCCCTATAGTTTCTAGGGGCTGCTGGGGAAGTTTTGGAGCGTATATCTCGTGAAGGAGCTTGTGCGGCAGCAACTTGTTGCGGGTGCAAAAGCAGCGCTAGCCCTTGTTCGGCTGCATCGTCAGGACATGGACTTGGCGAAGATAGCAGCAGGACCGCCTGTTCCCTGGATGGTATGGCATGGAACATGCGGCCGCACTATGAGGAGGTGGCTCTCCATGCCGAAGACATTGTGCACTTCTTCGACGAGCGAACGTTCTGCTTCTGCGTGGTTAATCCCTATCAGTATTGTACAGGACAATGTAAAATTTGTATAGTTTCAGTTGGGCTGTTTCTGCCCTTGTAAAATTTGTAAAAGGTATTGCATGTAATTCTTGTTATTGTAAAGTTTGCATGCCCTTTTCATTAGCCTGACGTGGTTAGCTACTCAGGTGGATGTGTTAATGTAAGAGTAGACGAAGTCATTGGGTGAGGCGCAGCCCCCGAGTGTCTTGTATGAATGTAAATTTTCATAAGGAAAAGATATATTGGCCAAGGAACATAGCTTTTATTCATCACTTAATAGGGAGTACAAGGTTAGGCTGGGTAGCCTCACTGAAAAGCCTTATTATAAGTAAAAATAGCTAAGGGTATAAGCGTCGCAGTTGTGCGACGTTCTAGGGGTTGGAGTATGATAGTCTAGAATCGACATCCTTGAGTCGGTAGGAACCACCTGGAATTACTTTAGTGACCACATAGGGGCCCTCCCAGGGTGACTTGAGCTTTAGGTTCCCTTTTTGCTTGAGTCGCAGGACGAGGTCTCCTTCGACGAAGAACCTTGGACATAGCCGCCAGCTATGGTAAGTGCGAAGCCTTTGCTGGTACACTGTCAAACGGGCCATGACGATGTCGCGTGCCTCGTCCAACAGGTCGATGGCGTCTTCGAGTGCGGCCGTTGATTCGGCCTCGCTGTAAGTGACGAACCGTGGGGCTTTGTAGCGACCTCAGCGGGTAGCATTGCTTCGGCTCCATGCACCATGAAGAAGGGCGTATAGCCGGTGGCCTTATTTGGTGTTGTGCACACTCTCCAGAGGATGGAGGTAGTTCGTCTTCCTAGGCTCCCATCGCTCATTCGATAGGGCGCATGAGTCGTTTCTTGATCCCGTTACAGACGAGGACATTGTCGTGGTATTGCTGACGAGTACGCCATGGAGGGGTCCTCGCAGTGCGTGTTTAGAGACGTGGGGTAAGGCGCAAGGTTGGCGGCTACGAGGTAACACATCTTACCCAGGTTCAGATCCCACGACGGTGGAGGAATCCTAGTCCTGCTATAAATCACTATAATGGCAATACGCCGAGTTACAGGGATTGGTTCGCTGTGCGAGGTATGAGTTGTATTGTTGCCCTAAAGGCTCCTCCAGGTCCGTCTTATATAGTCGCCAGATCCTAGGGTTATAGGAAAAGTCCTAGCCGGACAGGTTACAGAGTCCTACACGGTACACAACTAGTCTAACGTGTCTTGCACTCCAAGGCTCCAGGTATGCTAGTGACTCATCCGTAGCCTTCCTTTATCCGGCATGGGCCTCCCTTCTAGATCCATCTAATTGGGACGCTCAGTAGGGCATATGCCTTGCTACCGACTATGGGCCACCCGGGTTATCCGGATTAGAGACATGCAATGGTGACACCCATTTAGCATATCCCCAACAGTAGCCCCCGGAGAACTCCGAGATCTTGCGTCGTCTTGCCTCTTCAGGTTGAATGCTTCGTCTAGATGGATGTCGGAAAATTGTCTAGCAATATCTTGTAGTCCTCCCAAGAACCCTGCAATGCTCTCCGTCTTCAACATGTAAGTCAGAGAACTGCTAAATCTTCCATCGTACTCTTCTCGTAACCGGACTGGATCCATCCATTACGGAATCTTCAGATGGGATGGTTCACCTTCTTGTGTCAGTAGAGCGACATAGACCATAGGTCAGCAATGCCTCGTAACTCACACATGAAGAGAACACAATAATAGCCATTTTACCTGCGCGAAGGATACGAAACGTTTGCGGCGGCGGTGGGAACATGGCGAAATTTCCACGCACGCGCTGTCCACGTAGCAACCATTCGATCAACTTGCACGAATTTGATGCTGAGTACTATAAATTTTAATCGTGGTGATTTTTATCTTTTCACCTCATTCTTCCTCGCATCGTCTTCTTCCTCTAGCAAACGCCTCCTCAAGCTATCTGCGCGCACAAAGGAAAAACCCTAGCTTTTCCATCCAATCTCACAGCCAACCTTCCTTTGCACGAAGCAGCAGCACTGCACCGTCCATGGCGGCGTCGGGCAAGGCCACGGCCAAGCCGACAAGCTTCGTCCATGTTCCGCCAGAGGGCGTGGTAGTGCCGCGCTCCGCGGTGACCATGTTCCGGCGTGGCTGGAACTGCTAGAAGAGGAGGTTGATTCCCACAAGGGGGAATGGTGTGGCTCCGATATTACCGAAGGCGATCTCAAGGAGATGCTCGCCAAGGGGTACCTCCCCGCGATGGAGGGGCTGGTCTGGCGGGCGGCACCGGCCGGCGAGGTCATCCCTTATCCCCTAGCCGTAGAAAAGGTGTACCTCAAAGCCCAACTGCTATGCGGCGTCTCCCTCCCAATCTTCGACTTCTTCATTGAGGTCCTTATCCACTACCGTGTTCAACCTCAGAACCTATCTCTGAATAGCATCCTCGCGCTTAGCAACTACGCGGCGCTTTGTGAGGGTTACCTAGGAATCGGGCCTAGGTTAGATCTGTTTATATATTTCTTCACCATCAAGAGGGAAGATGGAGTGAGCAAGGATGAGCTCATAAATTGTGGAACTATTAGTTTCAAGATCCGGCCTGGCCGGCATTTCCCTGACATCGTAGGCCATGAGTCTTGCAATAACTGGCAGAGGACGTATTTCTATGGCCCAGATATCCCTCTGTATGACGGAGAAAAGATGTACCCAAACTTTGTCGATGGAGTCGCCGCTGAAGCCCCGACATGGAGATCCGAAGAGCTCATTCCCTCCAACGATGAAGCCTCCCACACTGTAAGGCGGATCGACTGGTTTGTAGAGATGGGTCTGGCCGTGTTGGACCTAACCATGTGCTGGTTCATCAGGCGGATTCATTCTCTATAGCACCGCGTGAAGCTCATGGACGAATATTCCAAGGATAGGAAGGATAGCCTCCGCATCTCCGAGGACAACTTTTCGAGTGACTCCATCAAGCCCTGCCTCAAGGACATAGTCAAGGTGAAGGCAGGAAGCGTGGCTTCACCATCACCTATGACATGTTTGAGGGCGGCAAGTTCCCAGAGGTACTTACTTGTTTTTCCGTGTATGACATATACTATAGTTCTTTTGTCTTGCCTTCACCATTGCATCTAACACTTTGAGATCCACTTAATATCTAAACAAACTAGACGAAGGTGGCATGGCTGCCCAAGTCTATGACCCCAAGATGAAGGAAGTCACCGTCGTGTCCGAAGATGATGTCCCGTTGGCACGAAAGCGGAAGAGCTCCACCTCTGACGCTACCGATGGAAGAAAGAAAAAGAAGACGGAGGGTGGAGCCTCCAAGAGATCCACCGCCTCCCTAGAGGCAAAGAAGATAAAGACTACCGGTATCCTGTTTACGAAGGCACCAACTATTGTGTAAGCTTCTCAAGATCCGACATTGTCTCTTGCTCGTCTTATTCATGTACTTATACATTTTGCATGTTTCAGGAAGAAGGCCAGTATGAGTTTGAAGAAGACCTCCAAAACATCGGGGGCTTCTAAAAACATCAAAGAAATGTTTCGCCAAGAGTCTCCCGCCATCGCCCCTCCGACTCCGAGCGTCCAGCCTGCTACCGCACCAACAAGCTCTCCAGCAATGGTAACGTCTGTACCTTTTGCCATGGAAGTGGATCCAGTCCCTTCTCAGGGAAATCCCTATGTTGCCCCGGATCTTGTTGTTGTCAGCGAGCAGGCGACACAAGAAAGCATGTCTTCCAAAGTGGTTGAAGCTCCGGCTAAGGATGCCACTGGTAGCGGTAAGGCAATGGTGGAAGGCGGAACTTCTGCCGTAGGCGGAGCCATTGCACCCAGGTCATCATCAGAGCTCCCAAAGTTCATCTTCCCAGTTCTTGCACCGAGTAGTTCGGCTCTGGATCCTAGGGTAGCACCGACTTCTCCGATGTGTGGTCTTGAGGAGCTGCTCAAGCAGGCGGAGATTCTGCGCGTAAATGGCCTTGATTTTAGCAAGATATTCGCCGAGAGCGCCAACAACCTCAATATCATTGCACTTGTAAGTTTTATATGTCTTTTGCATTTCATATGCAGTATCCAACTGTAGCCCCCGAGGATTTAGACGGAAAACCATAGTTCTTTTGGGTCTGAATGCTCTAAGAGTGACTAAGCTAGAAACTTCGCACTGTGGCCCCCAAGTATGTAGTTTGAATGAATTATTCCGACTAAATACTTTTAAAGTAGCATACGAAGTGTTTGTAATTTTCAATAATGTAGCCCCCAAGCCTCTAGTTTAAACAGAATTAGTTCTTGCTAGATGCTTAAAGAAATACTAAGCATACTGCAGAGTTAAAAACTCGTACGCTCACAAGCCTTTAGGTGGATAGTTATCCGACTAGATGCTCCAAGTAGACTAAGTAATATTTATCTTTTTGCATAATGATAATGCCTAGAGAGGTGTCGCCAACGACAAGTTCCACAAGATGCGTGCTGACCTTGAAGCTGAAAAGGGTAAAACTGCCTTCTTGAAGGATCAAATCACCAAGAGCAAGAGTCTGTTTTCCTTTTCAATTTCACACTCAATCTTGGTCTTGCACCGTTAACCTCCGACTACTCATTGTGCATTGTCATTTCTCCAAAATGCAGAAGCTATTGCCAAGGCGAAGGATATTGTTGAGAAATCCTAGCACATATAGTTGTTGGATAGTGAGAACAAAATCCTCAAGAAGGAGAGGGCTGAATTGTTGAAGATGCATGAAGATGCTATGAAGGTCGTGCAGGAGTCCGCCAACACGGAAATCAACTGGCTGAAGGAGGAAATTGCGATCCTCAAGGAGTAGAACGAAGCTGCCGCCGAGCAGAATACGCGCAACCTTGAGGATTACAAGGTCCTCTGACAAGAATGGGACTCCATGGCGAAGACTCTCCAGCAAGATGAGGACAGCATATTTGGTAAGCAATCTCCATATTGTACTTCTGTAAGCCAGGTACTCTAAACTTTTTGTTGTATTGAACTCATGTACTCAATCACTTTGTCGGAAATGCAGCTCCTATTGGTTTAACCAATAGTCCTCTGCCAAAGGAATGCATGGTTCTTGCCGGCAACTTCATCAGCACCGCCATCTCTCAAGCAAAGGAGATCGCCAAGCCCTTGGCCAT
This sequence comes from Avena sativa, assembly GCA_916181665.1. NCBI lineage: Eukaryota > Viridiplantae > Streptophyta > Magnoliopsida > Poales > Poaceae > Avena > Avena sativa. The sequence goes on along the minus strand of OV702294.1, from coordinate 265,696,341 downwards.
CAATATCAAAGCGGTGGATTCTGTCATGAAGTACTCGGAGATCCTGCGCCAAGCCCCCGAGCGCATCGTAAGCTCGAAAGCTTCATGTACACGGGCTGGTGCAAGGATGTCACTGGCAATGGTCAAGGCCCATTATGATGAAGCCGACATCAACACAGTAACCACAGGCTTGCCCGACGTAGACGATGATGGCCAGAAGATCGAACATGGAGCTCTCTGGTCATCGCTCGTGGGCTACGACACCAGGGTTGCCAATTTGGTGGACGCAAACACCTTTGTACCTCTTGAGGTCATTGATGCTAACCAGTCCAGCTCCTCCGAGTCCCTCAAGACCATCGACTTCGTTGATGATCAGGATGACTCTCCTGCTGCCGACGATGTTACCTCGAAATCTCCTGCACCAGAAGATTAAAAAATACTTATGTAATATTTGTTTACTCTGGGTGTATGTATGTGGAAAACTACGGGTTTAACCTTAAGGCGGAAAACAATAGCTATATGTTTCCTGCTACTTAAGTACTAGTTCCAGCATGTACATATTTTTTAAGCAAGTGTTGGCTTATCCATTACTCTGGTTTTTATGTTTGACTTTTCATGAGTCGGAAGACCCGTAGTCGAAACTATGCGCTTAGGTGATGATGCCCAATGGCACCGTAAAAAACCTAAGCAAAAAAATTGCTGACAACAAGTGCCAAAAGTAACTACTCCAGAATCCACATAAAAACAACAAAGAACGTGTAGACCAGAAAACTTAAGCTAACGCCCGTAGGCGGAATTTTCACAAGTGCAAATGCAAAACTTGCACATAAAGGTTTTATACAATCCAAAAATGAACACTAAAGGAGGTAAAAGACTCAAGCATATGAGTGAACCAAAGAGCTTTATTTCATTGATCATATAAGAGGTACACGGTAGATAAAAATATGCTAAGTGTAAAAAGGACATAGCTATGCTATGTTCCATGGCTGATCAAGCTCGGGGTATTCATCATCCGGGTCACGTCGCTTATGGTTATGATCCTCGTTTGGTCTATCCTCTAGTTCACGATTGCCAATGAGGTAGTAAGACCCATTGAGTAGCGCCTTTCTTATGATGAACGGTCCTTCCCATGGTGGGGATAATTTGTGTGACTTCTTCTGCTTAAGTCGGAGCACCAGATCCCCCTCTTTAAACGAGCGATACCGAACACGGCGACTATTGTAGCTACGTAGCTTCTACTGGTAGATGGGGGATATTTGGCATGCCAATACGCGCTCTTCCTCGAGAAGGTACACATCTAGGCGTCTGGATTCTTCAGCATCATATTCGTCATAGGCGACAACTCTTGCTGAGTGGTGAAGGATGTCGGAAGGCAGGATGGCTTCTGCTCCATATACCATGAAATAAGGGGTGTAGCTGGTGGATCTATTGGGTGTAGTTCGTAAACTCCACAGAACAGATGGTAATTCCTCTGTCCAGGCTCTAGCTGCTCTATGTAGCGGTGCCTCTAGATGTGGCTTGATTCCCTGCAGAATTAATCCATTGTCTTGCTCAACTTGCCCATTGGACTGTGGGTGTGCCATAGACAATATGCTTCCACTTCTCCGAGTGACAAGTTTCTACCATTGTCGGTGATAATGCTATGTGGGAGACCAAATCTCACCACTAGATCCTGGACAAACCCAAGGGCAGTTGCCCCATCAAGCTTTCTAATGGGTTTAGCTTCTATCCATTTGGTGAATTTATCAACTGCTACAAGAAGATGCGTAAACCCACAAGGTGCCATCTATAATGGACCAACCATGTCTAGCCTCTAGACTGCAAACGACCAAGTTATTGGTATTGTTCGCAATTCCTGAGCTGGTACATGTGGTTGTCAGGCATAGTACTGGCATCCCATGCATGTCTCAACCAGCTTGTCGGCATCCACCTTCACGGTCAGCCCGTAGAATCCTTGCCGGAAGGCATTGGATACCAACGATCGAGGAGCGGCGTGATGCCCGCAATCTCTAAGATGGATCTCATGAAGGATTTCAATACCTTCTTGCTGGGAAACACACTTTAGGTATACACCAGTGGTGCTTATTTTATAGAGCTGTCCATTGATTATGGTATAGCCCTTTGCTCGACATACTATTTGCCGACTTTTGACCTCCTCGATGGGCAAAGTTCCGTGTACGAGATATTCTATGAATGGTTTTGTCCAAGCCGGAGGGACCTTTGTTATTGTATGAACAAAAGAGCCAACTCTAGTCGGGTTCTCGGGGTCCACTCCCTTCACGGATAGTGTTCGTAGATGTTCCAGAAAAATGCTAGGTTGAATTGGTTTGCACCCTGATCCAAGCTTTGACAGAAGATAAGCCGCCTCATTTTCCTCCCTCTTGACATACTTGACTTCGTAGCCCTCGAAGCACTTGGCCATCTCGTCTATTTCGTCTCTATATGCTGCCATCATAGGGTTCCACACGTTCCAGGTGCCAGCCACCTGCTAGGCAACAAAGTCAGAATCTCCACAGGAAACTATGCGCTTGATGCCAATATCCTTCGCTACGCGAAGTCCATGAATGAGTGCTTCATATTCTGACATGTTATTTGTAGCCTTGAAGTGGATCTGCAGAACATAGTCTAGTTTTTCCCCCGTTGGTGACTGTAGCAGTACACCAGGCCCCGAGCCATTGAGTAGCTTTGATCCGTCAAAGTGCATCACCCAGTATTCTGGCTCTGGTACAGGGGTAGCATCTGGCATCTCCGTCCAATCTGCAATGAAATCCGTCAAGACCTGCGATTTGATAGCATCACGTCTCTTGTAGGTGATCTCGAAGGCGGAAAGCTCAATGCCCCACTTCGCAACCCTTCCTGTGGCATCGCTATTATTGATGATGTCGGACAGTGGAGCTTTGCTCACAACTATGATAGGGTGCTCCGGAAATAGTGCCTTAGCTTCCGAGAAGCAAGGAACACTCCATAAGCTAGTTTCTGGTAGTGCGTGTAACGCTGCTTGGACTCCATCAAGACCTTGCTTAGATAGTAAACTGGTCATTGCACTCCGTACTCATGTGTTTGTTCTTTCCGCTCTACCATGACGACAATGCTGATTACCCGGTTGGTGGCCGACATGTAGATCAACATAGGCTCCATAGGCTCGGGTGCTGCGAGCATAGGTGCAGAGGAGAGTATCTCCTTTAACTTCTTGAGTGCAGCATCTACTTCGTCCGTCCATGTAAATTTTTCCGCCTTCTTCAGCAACTTGTATAGCGGCAGAGCCTTCTCTCCAAGTCGGCTGATGAACCGGCTTACTGCTGCAATGCAACCTGTTAGCCGTTGGATGTCCTTCAGGCATGTCGGACGATTTATGTTTAGGAAGGCCTTGATCTTCTCCAGGTTGACCTTGATTCCATGCTGGGAAACGATGAAGCCCACCAATTTGCCGACTGGAACCCCAAAGGCGCACTTCTTTGGGTTGAGCATCATGTTGTATTTCCGGAGATTATCAAAGGTTTCTTTTAAGTCAGAGATTAAGTCGTTTGACTTTTAGACATCACCGCTATATCGTCCACATAGGCCTAAACGTTCCGACCAATTTGATCATGTAGGCAATGTTGCATAGTCCGCTGGTAAGTAGCACCTGTGTTTTTCAGCCCAAAAGGCATCGTGACATAGCAAAATGTGTCGTAAGGTGTGGTGAATGAATTGGCCAATTGGTCTGACTTCCTCATTTTTATCTGGTGGTATCCAGAGTATGCATCGAAAACACATAATTTCTGAGCCAGCCGTCGAATCAATGACTTGGTCAATGCGAGGCAAAGCAAACGGATCTTTCGGACACGCTTTGTTCAAGCCGGTGTAATCAACGCACATTCTTAATTCTTTGGTTCCCTTTTGGGGAGAAGTACAGGATTGGCCACCCATCGGGTGTGAAGGACTTCTTGGATAAAACTAGCCTTAAGTAACCTAGCTATCTCTTTGCCTATGGCGCGTCTCTTCTCATCTCCAAAGCATCGTAGAGGTTGTTTCACCGGTTTGCATTTTGGATCAATATTCAAGTTGTGCTCAGCAAGTTCCCTAGGTAAACCTTTGATGTCGGCAGGTTGCCAGGAAAAGATGTCCCTATTCTCATGAAGGAACTTGACGAGCGCGCTTTCCTATTTAGGGTCCAGGTTCATCCCAATAGCGGTGGTATTGGAGGCATCGCCTACCACAAGTTCCACCGGCTTGGTCTCGATGGCGGCCTTGAAGGCAGGATCGGAGTCATTAATCTACTTCTTTGATGCCAGCATCTCCGAGGCATCGACCTTGCTCTGGATCTCCTTGAACTCTTCGCTGTAGAGGACAGCTTCTGCAAAGGCTTCTTCTCCAATCTTGCAGTCCCTTGCCTTTATAAAGCTTCCTGATACGGTGATGACACCACTTGGTCCGGGTATCTTGAGCTTGTTGTATACTAAGCATGGCTTGGCCATGAAGGCGTGGAAGATGTCGCGTCCGAATATGACGTGGTACATGCTCTTGAAGGGGACCACTTCAAAGATCATGCATTCTTGGCGGTAATTGTTAACATCACCAAAAGCGACCGGAAGCATGATGCACCCAAGGGACCGAGCCTCCTGGCCATGAACTACGCCATAGAACATAGTGCTGGTCTGCCTTAGGTTGGTCTCCATCAAGTTCATCTTGTGTAGTGTATCCAGGTACAAGATATTGATGCTGCTTCCACTGTCCACCATGCATTTGGTGAACTCATTGCCGTCAATCAAAGGGTTTATGACCATGGCGTATTGGTTCTCTGTTGGGATGAGGTTTGGGTAATCCTTCATGTCCCAAGTAATTGAAACTTCCAACCAGTGCTGGTATTGGGGAACTAGGGGTAGGGTGGCCATCAGTATCTTCAGCGAGGTTTTCTATGCCTAGACAGTTGGGGTGCCAAGGAAAGTGTGGTAGATGGGGGCCTTCTTCTCGAAGGGGTTCTTGCCTTTTCCATCGCCCTTGTCGGCGTGCTTGGGGTCAACGTCCTCGTCCATGTCACTTGAATACTTGGACTCCTCTTCCTTATTCTTCCCTTTTCCCTTGCCTCGCGGTCAGTTCTTCCGGTTTCACTTGTAGCCGAACTCCGGGTCCTCCTTGAGGTCATTAATGAACTTGCAATGGCGATTGGTGTGAGTAGCTTTGTCGTTGCCGTCAAGGTGTACAAGGCATGCCATATCAATGTACTCCTCGTATGTTTAGGGAACGCCTCGCGTATGTCGCAGTTGCTTGTCGAACGTGGAGGGCCATGGCGTGACCTGCTCTTGTGTCCTTGGTTGCACTCTTCATCATGACAGGGATGCTCCGTGTTGTCGCGAATGATGATGCCGCCCTGAGGGTGCTTTGGCGGAGGCATGCTTGCACGATGGTGAGCCTTTGGGTCTTCGTGATGTCGGGGTGATCGGGGCAGTGGAGATGGGTGACGAGGATGAGCCTTGCCTCCATGGTCGAAGGATATGGGGATAGCATCCTTCCTGTTGCGCGCATCCCTCCGTCTTTGCTCCGATGAACCAGTTTGGGACCCGACATCATGAGAAGATCGCTCCCTTGGCGGCCTAGGATTGCTGACTGGCAATATGTTGGGTCATACTCAAGCCTCTGAGAGGTGGACTTTTCCTGCTGTTTGACCGCCTTCGTGACAAGGTCATAGACATGTTCCACAGCTACGGGTGATCTATCCTGCTCCAGAAGGGTCTTGGCAACGGCTAAGTTTATAATAGGAGTGGGCATGACCTGCTTGCCCTCGCTGTCAATGTAAGAGCATCTCCACTCGTTGGCCGAACCCAGGGCAAAATTTGGTCCGTTTTTCGGCTGGACTGAACTTGTTTTCGGCCTGGGTACGCCCATTCTCCCACCCGCGTACCCAGGCCGAGTCCCCAAGTTCGGCTAAAATTCTTCAAATTTAGGAGATTTTCATTAAGTTGGGCGAAATATAGGCGGATTACATCAAATTTAAACGAAACTAGTACATAAATAAACTTAAAAAGGCCGCCGTCGGTGCCTTCGCCGTCCTACATGCCGAAGTTGTCGTAGAACGACGTGTAGCGGGGGTCGGCTCGGCCGTCATCCTCGCCGCCGTCGTCGTCGTTGCTCGGCGGCTGGTTCTGGTGGGAGCTGCCCTGGCCAGGGTCGCCGTACCTCCATGGCTGGTAGGACGGGCCTGCGTCCTCGTCGTCGTCGTCCAGGACGTAGAGCAGGGCCCCTTGGTAGGCGAGTTTATGCCCAGACAGCGCCCGACGCCGTGCGGCCTGCTCCTCGGCTTGCTGCTGCAGGCCGAGGATGCGCTGATGCTCCGCCTTCTCCCAGTCCCTCCTGGACCATTCCAGGATGTCTGGCGAGGAGGGATCGACCAGCGGCAGCGTCGGCGTTAGTGGCAGCGTCGGCGTAAGCGGCGGCGCTTCACGGAGCGACTGCTCCAGCGCCATTTTCAAGGCGGCGTCCTCGGCCGGCGCCGAGCCTTCTGTCTTGGGGAGGCATGGGTGCAGGTGGCCTCTTGGCGGCGTGGGCGCAGACGGCTCGCCGATGACGATACCGCGCACGCATGTGCACGGCGGTGAGCGCGCCGGCGAGACAGCTTCACGCTTCATGGTCGTCGGCGTGCGAAGCGGCGCGCTGCCGGAAGAGTGGGACGCCGAAGAGGATGAGGACGAGCTCATGCTCGCCATCCTCCTCGGCGCCCAGTTCGCCGGGGCACACCAACCCGTCCTGGCCGCCGGCGTCGGGTTGCGCAGGAAGCCGAGCCGCGGAGTGTTCCCGCGGTTGATGTGCTCCAGCACGGCGGCGAGCGTCCGCCCTGGTACGCTCCACCAATGCCGACGCCCCGCCGAGTTTTTGTGCGCCGGCGGGGACTCGTTCGACGGCCCCTCGTGGCGGGCGAGCTCCTGTTGGCGCTGCTCCTTGAAGAAGTTCGCCCAGTAGACGAGGTCGTCGGCGCTCACCGCTTCGGCGGGGTTGTCCATGTCGGCGATGTACTCTTGTACATCGTAGGGCAGCTCCTCCGGTGTCGGCCCCGGCGGGATTGGGATGCCGCCGGCGCTCAGCATCCACCCCGGAGGCATCCGCGTGTCCGGCGGCGCCATGTACCCCGCCTCGTACAGCATGCGCGCCTCCCAAGTTTGGAGGGTGCACCGGCCGAAGCCGTTCGCTGCAGCGCCGTCACCGGGGTAGCGTTCGCCCATGGTGAGAGAAGGGGGAAAGGTGAGAGCTCACCGGAGTTGGGCTTGTGGGTGGGGGGAGCTGTGAGAGAGTGTGAACATCTCCGGCGAGGGGTACGGCTTATAAAGGCCGAGTTGGGCGGAGAGGGCGGGAGGGGTGTAGCGGCGAGGGCGGGAAAAGTGGAAACGGCGGGAACTTAGTGACCGCCGGTCCGTCGCGGGAGCCGAGGCGGCAACGGTGGCACCGTAAATCGGGGACGTGTGGCCGACCCGATGGGCAGTTATTGCCCGGCGGTCATCGCGTGGTTCCGAGGATGATGATGACTCGGCTTTCGTCACTGACTCGGCAGGTTTCCCAGGAGCTCCTGTTTTCGGCCGGATTTCGGCCATTTTTGGTCCGGACTACCCAGGGCGTACCCGGAAACCTGGTTCGGCCTGGGTAGTCCGGACCAAAAATGGCCGAAATCCGGCCGAAAACAGGTCCTTGGGTACGCGATGGGCCAGTTTTCGGCGTCCGGACTGAAATTCGGCGTCCGTATCGGCCTCCTGGGTAGGCGAGTGGAGATGCTATAAGGCTTGGCTTGTGGCAGTTTCGGGGGATCCCATCCTAGGTTGCGACGTACACCAGGATCGATGATGACGTGAGCCGGAGCCTTCTTAGCCTTCTGCTACTTGAGCAGAGTATTGTACTCGGCCTCCATTGCTCTAGCTTTCTCGATTGACTTCTATGCCTTGGCCAGATCTTGATCTAGCTTTTCGCCTTGCTCCGCGATGGCATGCGCTTCCTCCGGCAGTTGTTGGCGCTTCTCGTCAAGCTGGACTACATTTCGTATATGAGCCACAGTCATGGGCTTGACGAGCAGATTGCCGTACATCACTCTATCAGATGGAGTGATTTGGGCCGCCGCAGACCTGGATGCCGGAGGCGGCGGGTTTGCGGTGTTGAGGTTACTCGGATCGACGTTGAGTTCCGACGGCTGCTGCACTGGGTTAGGCAGAGGGGGCATGGCCTTTGCACGATCATTGTCGGCAGCATCAGGTGGTCCCTTCCCCTTTTCCAGTGCTTTAGGCGAAGCTTGTCCGGGTTGATCTTCTTCCATCACACTTCCAATGGCGACGAACACCTCTCGGGATGTGATGGCCTTGCTATCCTGCTCCTCGCGTTTGATGTCCTCCTCCATCTCCTGCATAGCAGAGTCGAGTTCCTCCGGGTTTATATCCATCTCCTACGAGTACACGCTGATGTCGGTGTAGAGCGCGTCCAAAACGGATTTGGAGGGTGCGGGGGCTTCCTCGATGACGGAAGAAGATGCTGAGGCTGCAGGGATGTTGACTGAAGGCAGTGGCTATGGCGGCGGTGGTCCGGGTATGTCTACGAGCACTGCTTGAGCTCCTGCTTCAGCAGCCGTGTAGTTATTGACGGTGTCAACCATGCCCTCGAAAGTGAGGCGTCCCGATGCCTGTTGCCACCTAGCGTATGCCGGAGAAGTGTATCGCGGTCCAGCCCTTCTACAAAGTGATAGATAGCGTCATCATTGGGGTAATGTTCCAGATCGTCCTGTATATGGAGCCACCTGGCGAGGTAATCATGGGGTTTTTCACCCTCTCTCTAAACGCAATGCGCCAGATCAAAATTAATCACCATGCCGACGAACTGTGATCTCTTCTTTCCAGATGCACGGGCGAAGTCGGCGGATTTGAAGTGATCTTCCACCATTATATCCTACACAAGGGCGATTTGGGTGGGCCTTGAATTTTCATGATCTAAGCCGGCAAACTCCAAAGAGAGATCCGACTTAGATCCTTCCGCGAACGTATCATACTCGTAGGCAGTCCGTGCGGGCCTTGATGATCCTTCGACTTCCAGGGAACTACTGCCCGAGTCGGTTTCACTGATGAAGAGGTGGATCTCCCCGATTGGGATGATCAAGCAGCGGGTGGGGTTCATATTTGCCGGGATCCAGAACTTGTTAGGAGGGACGATCGGTACGTTGCCGGAGAAGAGAACATGGCCGATGGCTACGGTTTCGCCAATTCCCGCGAAGAGCTTTGACCTCGCCCGTTGTAGAGCCTGAAGCGCCTCTTGCCCCATGATGGGCGCCAACTGTCATGGTATTGCCGATAAGTACGCCATGGAGGGGGTCCTCACAGTGCGTGTTTAGAGAAGTGGGGTAAGGGGGAAGGTTGGCGGGTAAGAGGTAACACAGCTTACCCAGGTTCAGATCCCATGATGGTGGCGGAATCCTACTCCTGCTATAAATCACTATAATGGAAATACGCCGAGTTACAGTGATTGGTTCGTTGTGCGAGGTATGAGTTGTATCGTTTCTGTAAAGGCTCCTCCATGTCCGGCTTATATAGTAGCCAGATCCTAGGGTTACAGGCAAAGTCCTAGCCAGACAAGTTACAGAGTCCTACATGGTACACAACTAGTCTAACGTGTCTTGCACTCCAAGGCTCTGGGTATGCTAGTGACTCCTCTGTAGCCTTCCTTTATCTGGCATGGGCCTCCCTTCTGGATGCATCTAACTGGGCCGCCCAGCAGGCCATAGTCCTGGGCCACCCGGGTTATCCGGATTAGAGACATGCAATGGTGACACACATTTAGCATATCCCCAACAGACATTGGCATTTTCGACCTGGCCATTGGTCTGTGGATGCGCAACTGAGGCGTACGTGATGTTAATGCCGAGGCCTTCACGGAAGTCTTGGAACTCCTTTGAGGTAAAGTTTGTGCCATTGTCCGTGATGATGCTATGGGGCACCCCAAACCTGTAAACAATGGACTGGAAGAACTTGATGGCAGTGGCTCAAGTTTGGTTGGTGACGAGCGTAGTCTTGATCCACTTGGTGAACTTGTCGACTGCCACCAGGAGGAAGACATATCCTCCAGGTGAGGACTTTTGTATCTTGCCTACCATATCGAGCCCCATTGAGCAAAGGGCCAGGCCAGTGGTATAGGCCGTAGCTTTGATCCTGGTGCATGTTTTTTATCGGCAAACCTTTGGCATGCATTGCACTTCTCGATGATGTCCTTGGTGCCGCGCATCTCGGTTGTCCAGTAGAAGCCAGCTCATAGAGCCTTGGCAACTAAGGCGCGACTACCGGCGTGGTGGCCGTAGATGCCTTTGTGGATGTCGAGGAGGATGCTTTTCCCGTCATCGTTGGTGATGCTTCGCTGGAGGACCCCAGTGATGCTTCATTTGTAGAGTTCACCATTTATGATGGTGAAGGCTTTGGAGCGGCGGGCAATCTGCCTGGCATCAGTCGGGTCATCCGGTAGTTGTTCTCTCAATAGGTACTTGACGTATGGTTGAGTCCATGTTTTCTTGATTGCCAGGTCTTGCATGAGCCTCACCAGCTCAATGTCTATATCTAGTTTTATGGGTGTCTCCGTTTTCTCGGGTGGTGCAGCCCCCGAGTGCCCCGCTATGTCGATTGTGCCCTTGGAAGTTTTGTGCTTGATGGAGAACATGTCTGGTGGTACTGGAGCACAGGTGGAGCCAATGTTGGAAAGCTTGTCAGCCTCCTCATTGCTTTCTCGGCCGATGTTCCGGAGTTCACAGCCATCAAAGTCTCCTTCGAGTGAGTTGTAGAGGTCACGGTAGGTGATCATGTTGTCGCTGACGACGTCGCACTGGTTCATCGTCTGCTGGACGACAAGGTTGGAGTTGTCGTAGATGACCAGTCGTGTGGTGCCACAGACTTTAGCCATCCACATGCCATGGATTAGCGCCTAGTATTCAGCCTTATTGTTGGATGCGTGGAATATCATCCTCAGCACATATTTCATCTTGTCCCATTGAGGGGATGTCAAGATTACTCCGACTCCGGCTCCTTCCCCATGTTTGGATCCATCGAAGTGCATTGTCTAGAGCTGGGACATGTCCACGGTGTCCAAGAGCTACAGCTCCATCCAGTGGATGAGGAAGTCAGGGAGCACCTATGATTTGATGGTGGTGTGTCGCTCATAGATGATGTCCCGCGGGGATAGCTCGATGCCCCAGAGGGCCACTTGCCCCATTTCCTCGGGGTTGTTGAGGATGTGTGATAGTGGTGCATCATTAACGACCACTATCTGATGCTCCTAGAAGTAGTGGCATAGCCGACACGTGGTCATGAATATACCGTATGCTAGCTTTTGGTAGTGAGGGTACCTCTGCTTTGTTGGTGTCACCACCTCGCTGAGGTAGTACAGCAGGCGCTGCACCCCGTGGGTTTTGCCTTCCTCGGGTTGTTCGACCACAAGTGTCATGCTGATCATTTGGTGCGTTGCAGCAATGCAGAGCAGCATGGGCTCTCTCTCTCTCTCTGTTGGCGTCACTGGTATGGGAGATGTAGAAAGCAGACGCTTGAGGTCTTCGAATGCCTCATCGGCTTTATCCATCCACTTGAATTTGTTGTACTTGTGGAGCAGCTGGTAGAAGGGGAGATCCTTTTTGCCCATGCGACTGATGAACTTGCTGAGCGCTGTGATTTGTCCAGCTAGCTCCTGGACTCCTTTCACATTCTTTATCTTCTCCATAGCTAGTATATCCTTGATTTTCTTTGGGCTCGCCTCGATACCCCTCTCGGATATGAAGTACCCATGCAGTTGTTCGGATGGGACACCGAAGGCACATTTTTACGGGTTTAGCTTGATCTTGTACTGATCAAGGTTGTCGAACGTCTTGCGGAGATCGTCGATCAATGCTCGGCTCTCCTTGGTATTTACCACTATGTCATCGACATAGACCTGAATGTTTTGACCAATTTGATTCTTTAGGCAAGCCTGCATGCACCTTTGATAGGCTATACCTACGTTTTTTTAACCCGAAAGGCATTGTGTTGTATAAAAAGACTCCAAACTGCGTAATGGATGCCCTCTTTTATTGATCCTCAACCTTGGCGTCAAGAAACGAGAGTCATTCACATCCCGTGGTGGAGTCGATGATTTGGTCGATCCGCGGTAGGGGGAAGTGGTCCTTTGGGCAGTGCTTGTTAAGGGTCGTAAAGTCCACGCACATCCACAGGATATCCGTGTCCTTTTTGGGGACTAGCACGAGGTTAGATACCCGGGTGCTTTCTTTGATGTCCCTTATGAAATTAGCATCGAGCAGTCTGTTGACTTCGACACCAATCACTTCTGCTCTTCCCTCGGACAATCGATGCATCGTATGCTTGACTGGTCGTGTATCCAGGTATATGTTGAGTGCATGCTCCGCGAATTGTCTGGGAACTCCTGGCATGTCCACGGGACACCGGGAAAAGATTTCCTAGCTCTCACGGAGGAATTCGACGAGCGCGAGTTCCTATGTGGGACTCAGGTTGTTGGTGATCAGAGTTGTCTTAGTGGGGTCCGTCGGTGGACCCGCACCGCCTTGGTATTTACCGTGGAGTCGAAGGACAGGTCAGGTGCATTCTTCTTGGTCATGGGGGTAGAGTGTTGTCCGTCGACTCCTTCAACCTTGTGAGCTCCTCTTGCATGCCGAAGTACTACGAGATTCTGTTGAAGTCCCTATCATAGCTATCGAACTTGGTGAAGCTTCCTGGGACAGTGATGACGCCATTAGGTCCTGGCATCTTCAATAAGAGATACGCATAATGTGGTACTGCCAGGAATCGTGCGAATGCCACGTGACCAAGGATGGCGTGGTTTTGAGAGGGCCAGTCGACCACCTCGAACTCAAGTCGCTCACGCCTGAAGTTCTTGGGGGTTCCAAAGATGACGTCAAGCCATATTTTGCCTAGGGGGTACACTCCTTTCCCTGGGATGATGCCATGGAAGGTTGTATCGGATGCCTCTAGGCTGCATAGCAGGATCCGCATAGCTTCGAGTGTGCTGGCGAACATAAGGTTGATGCCACTACCACCGTCCATGAACATGAGAGTCATCTTGAATCCGTCGATCTGAGCCTCAAGCACCAGGGTAGAGTGGCCTAGGCGAGGGATTTGATGAGGGTGGTCTGATTGGTCGAAGGTGATGCATGACTCCGAGCCATTGAGGTACTCAGGTATGGCTGGTAGGGAGGTGACGGCCAGGTTTATCTGGCAGGTGATCGTCTTCTGGATCCTGTTGGATGGTGCCCCTTTTTATCATCATGGCACCCAACGGTTGTGGGTATTGTTCTGTTCCATTGTTCTGGGCCAGCGCAGCCACTGGCTATGCGGGTCCCCTAGGTGGTGGTGGTGGGGCGCCATATGCGATGGTCCTAGGGGCAGATCCGAACCCCTAATTTACTGCATCACGCTGCAAATTGGCGTATCCCTAATGGAGCTTATGGAACTCTCGGCAATCCTTGAGTAGGTGGTTGGCTTTATTCTTGCCATCATGCTTGTCGATGTAGAAGTGGATGGTGCAGGGACCTTACAGCTTTTCGAATGCGGACGGCTCGTCGTCTCGAGTGCGATGTTGCCACGACTGCGTGGTTTTCCTGTTGCCGCGATAACTGTTGCCACGGTAGCCACTGCTGCGGTTCCCATCATCATGGCAATCCGCGTAGCCAGCTGCGACCATGTCTATTTCCTCGCGATCATCGTAAACACGCGCTCTTCTTTTTCCTCGATGATCACACCGACGGCCAAGATCGTCTTTGTCATCCGAACATGTTCGATTGAAGGCGTCCTCACCATTAGCCTAATGGTTGGCTATGTCCATCAGGTGATTGATGGTTTTGGGCTTGATCCGGCCCAGCTCCTCTTTGAGTTCATGGCGCCTTACAACACCGTTGAAGGCATCGATTGCCTTTCCTCCGAGATGTCTCCTGCGGAGTTCTTGATGATAGACCAACGCTGGACGTAGAAGCGGATTGACTCGTTGGATTGTTGGCAGCAGGCGCGTGGCTCTTCGATGGTGGCTGGTCTCTTGTAGGTGCCCTTGAAATTGCGAATGAAGCTGCAGACCATCTCCTCCCAACTGCGAATGGATCCAGAGGGAAGGTTATTGAGCCAGGCTCTGGCCGCACCGTTTAGCTGCAACTGAAGGCATTGCGTGGATGTGTTCTTGCTCCCACCATGCAGCTTGACCGACAAGATGTGGTCTTCTAGCCAGATCTTAGAATCCTATAGACCTTCAAACTTTGGGTTATCCGACGGTAGCTTGAAGCCTCTGGGCATCCGAGTCTTTCGTATGGCCCGGCTGAAGCATCTGGCACCATGGAGCTTTGTTTATTATTCCTCTGACTCTGTGGAGCACGCACGTTTGCGCGTGATTTGTCGATCTTGCGCTGTGTGAGATCATCGTGGGCATCATAGTTGTGGCTCCTTCGCCATGGACTACGGTGTTGTCGCGACAAGTCATGGTCGTCCTCATCGGATAAGGGCGTGCGGCTCTTTGTGAATTTTACTGCAACCTTTTTCTTCGGGTCAGGAGGTTCTTCTCCGGTTAGCGTGGCTCCGATGAGACCGAGGCCCGCGATTACATACTTGTGTACGGCAGATCATGGATCCCCGGACGGTGCCTGATTGGCAATAAGGTACGTAGTAACTGCTATGACTGTGGCTTGCGGTGTTTTGGGCATCATGTTGCCCTACGAGTCCATTGACATGAAAGATAGATCGAGTGCCTTCGTGGCCTCGCCTCTGGTGCCAGGGTCCATGTGCTCTAGCCGAGAAAGGCTCTTATAGGCGGCGTGGCTCTCATAGCCTTTCGAGGAGGATCCGCCAATGGAGGAGAGCACGGCTCATCGAGCACTTGATTCGTCAGCTACCCTCCGACCTTGTTCGAGCTCTTTGTGTTTCCAAACTCGTAGGTTGTGCTCCTTCATGATGAGCCAGTTGTATCCCATCAACATGTCACGTGAGGTGTCCATTGGCAGGGGGTTGCCCCGCACGGCATCTCGGACCCTCTCCCACTCAGCCTCGTTGAGGTGGATCTCTTGTCTAGTCGCATCGTCACCGTTGGTAGCGTTAGGGTTTGGAGGATTCAGAGGAGGAGTAGGGCCTCCATTTGCAGCGTCAAGGGGAGCCTGCAGATTGGCTCTTATCGACATGGGAGTCTACGATGGCCGCGCACATGAAGCAGTGGGGGAGTTTGTTACTCCCACAGCTCTCAGATCCAGAATCGTAGGTTCCTTCCTCCGTAGGAGGGTTGCATAGATCAGAGTTGCAACTGCTGCTGTCATCCAAACTATACATCAGTGAGGGTGCGCTTAGGACACCGATTGGTGGCACCCACGAAGAAGGTGCGATTGCTGGAGGCACCACCAGTTCAGGGAGGCAAAGGGTGCCAATCTTGCCCACTAGGAAGCATAGGCTCCCAAACATCACGTTGACTCCGTCTCCTATGGAATCGAAGTCTTGGCAGGTTGCTGAGGAGTGGACGATGAAGCCGATGGAGCCAAAGAGGAGGTGGTTATCCATCACTGAGGATTCAAAGATTGCAGTGGATGGGGCCGTCACGACCACAACATCAGCATCCCCAATTCCCACAGACGGCGCCAATTGACGAGGGTTCGACTCATCAATGCCCATTGTTATGGACTTGGGTTTTGGAGAAGGAGGGGACGCTGGAGATCGCGGAATGGCTAACAGACAAGCAATGTGGGACAAGGTGTTTACCCAGGTTCATGCTCCCGGAGGGAAAACCCTACTCCTGCTTGTCTGCTCTCGATTAATGGCGATGCCAAAGGTTACAGGGGTGCACAGATTGGATATAGCGAGATGTGTGCTAGGTTATGAGGTAGGTCCTCCTCACCGTGCCCTCCTGGACTTTATATAGATAGGCCAGGTCTCGGGGATAGGCTGAGTCAGTTACAAGTTTAGGGTTTCTCCCTTCAAGTTTCTATTTGAAGAAGACGTGTCCGCCAAGGAGTCAAATCCTTCCTAGGCTTAGGCCACCCAAAATTATCCTAGTCCTCTCGATTGAGGTACACCTTGTTCATGGGATTCTACTAGGACAGAACGGGTAGGATAACATCGGGCAACCGTAGGGCATACCCATGTCAATCATGGTATGAAGGTATCAACTTAGATACTCTTCAGAACATGCTCACGGGTTCCAAGTGTACAACTGATCTAGACTTCATCCAACAGCGCCAAGCTCGGGCATATTAATTGATCTAGTATGCTAATACCCATGCTTGGAATGAGGGGCCTAGCTTCCTCGACGAGATCGATGATGAATACGTCGAAGAGGGTGCCAATGAGGGTGAAGAAAACCCAAATGAGCATGAGGCAACCTTAGACAATGAAGCGGAAGCCGAGGCTCCCACTCTAGAAGCTGGGGCTCCTACTCTAGAAGTGAGGTTCCCACTCCAGACGCTGCTATTCCTCCTCCTATTGTCGATGATTCGGCTCCCGCTGCTCCTTAGGCGCAAAAAACTTGAAATTTCATTAAATCCCTGATATGTCAGGCGCAGAATGTAATATACAGTTTAATTTGTTTTGCTACTACTATGTTTGTTTATGTCAGATCATTTTGGGTGGAGTCCTAGAGTTTCATTTTATTGTTTGCTCGATTCTATGACCCGGCTCATGTCTACCATTTTTCGACGTTCGACTTATGAGACCAAAATCAAAAAAATTAAATTAACAATACTTGAAATTTTGAGAATGAGCATAGAGTGATTCGACATGACAATAAAGAAAGTAAATGCAGGGGTTAGTCGAAAACAAGTGTCGGCTCTCTTATTCTTCTTTCCTTGGTCGCTTTTCATGTGTCTAGCATTCGCTAGTTTTTCTCTTACTTTCCATGAAGCCTATTTTAAGACAACAACAAGTCGAAGAGTGGGCCTTTGTTTCCGACACATTACTGATTCGGCCTAAGGTGTAAGATTTTTAAGCCAGCCGACATATAAAAAGTAAATGTCGAAAAGACAATTTCTACTAAGGTAGTCCCCAAGTTACTGCTCGAGGTGCCGAGGTTTAATTAATTAGCTCATTGTCGACATACAATTCGACATATGAGAGTTTGAGATACATACACTTCAGCTAAGTGTAAAATGGACGAAGGATATCTACATTCTATGGCCTTTTTGACTCTTCTCCTGACCTGTCCACCTTATTCTTCTCATGTGCTTGAGCATCTATAAGATAGTATGCATCATTGTGTAATTCTTTGCTCACGATAAATGACCCCTCCCATGGAGGTGATAGTTTATGCATGCCGGCAGTGCATTGCACTAGCTGAAGAATCAGATCCCCTTCCAGAAAGACTCGAGGGTTTAATTTCTGGCTATGATGGTGTTGAGTATTATATTGATATATGGTGGATCTGGACAATGGCAATTCTCTTTCCTATTCTAGTAGATCAACATCATTTTTTCAGGCTTCTTGCACTTCGTCTTCTGTGTACTGGGTGACCCTAGGCGAATCATGCATTATATCGGCTCATAATACAGCTTCTGCCCCATATACCAGAAATAATGGCGTATAGCCCGTTGATCGATTCAGAGTTGTCCTTAGGCTCCATAGTACTGCCGAGAGTTCGTCAATCCAACACCTCACTGATCTTTGCAGCAGCTCAATGACGAGGGTTTTATTCCGGAAAATACTAACCCATTGGATCTTTCCACTTGCCCGTTTGATGCGGGATGTGCTACTAACGCAACATCAAGCCTTATCCGTTTATCTCGGCAAAATCAAGCAAATGCTCCCTCATCAAAATTTGTGTTGTTATCAGTTATTATGTTGTGTGGGTACCTATATCTCAAGATGATGTCCTTGAGGAATGATACAACTGTGGGACATCACATTTTCTTATTGGCTTAACCTCAATCCACTTTATAAATTTGTCAACCGTGACCAAGATATGAGTCATGTTGCCTCTAGCCGTCTTAAATGTACCAACCATATCCAAACACCACACAACAAATGGCCAAGTGATAGTATAGTTTTTAGTTCAGAGGATGGCGTATGTATCTTGCTCGAATACCTCTGACATCCGTTGCATTTGTTCACAAGTTCCTTGGCGTCCTGCAAAGCACTGGGCCAATAAAACCCATGCCAAAAAGCTTTGTCCACCAAGGCTCTAGATGAGGCATGATGCCCACATTCTCCCTGGTGGATATCTCGAAGAATTTCCTTCCCCTCTGCCGGATCAACACATTATTGTAGGATGCTGGTAACACTTCTTTTGTATAATTATCCATTTATTATGGTATAGGCCTTTGCCCTTCTTTGGATATTTCTGGCGAGAACCTCATCACTTGGCAAGGTCTCATCTCTCAAAAAACACAAGATTGGTTGTGCCCATGCTGGTACCACACGGGTCGGGAAAATCGCCTCGTCAACTTCCATCAAGTATGTCGAAATAACTTCTGCCGGACTTAGTTGAACAGTCCCCGAGTTTGTCGAAGCAGTCCTCGGGTTATTCGCATCACTTTCCCAATCAACATCCATTGGGATGATCTCAGACCCTAGATTGGCCGGGATACGGATAGACTCTGATTCTGGTGATGGGGTAATGGATGGTTTTATGAAATGCTCAAGAGCTATGCCTGGAGGGATAGATTTCTGGGATGAGTCGAGTTTAGATAACATGCAAGTTGCATCATTCTCTGCTCGAGGTATGTGATGGAATTCACATCCCTCAAAGTATCCCACTGATTTTCTGCATGTGAAATCTATACAAGGCCATATTTGCATCCAGGGCATCCCAATGACCCGACACTTTCTGCACCACCAAATCTAAATCATCGAAGCACTGAATCTGATGTATTCCAATATCATTTGCTACTTTCAAGCCATGCACAAGTTCTTCATATTCGACCACATTGTTCAACACGACGAAATGTATCTGCAACACATACTTTAGTTAATCCTTCTTGGGCGAGGTAAGCACTATCCCGGTGACTAACCCGGTTCCTAGTTTTGATCCATCAAAATGCATTCTCCAGTAATTCAAGTCACGCAAGGGCGGCTCATACTACATTTCAGCCCAATCAACAAAAAATTCGGCCAATGCCTAAGACTTGATTGCGTATCGCCTATCATACTATGGAGCATATGGATCTAGTTCAATAGCCCATTT
The DNA here is from genome assembly GCA_916181665.1 of Avena sativa. Classification (NCBI taxonomy): domain Eukaryota; kingdom Viridiplantae; phylum Streptophyta; class Magnoliopsida; order Poales; family Poaceae; genus Avena; species Avena sativa. The sequence continues at coordinate 265,677,240 of OV702294.1, read as the reverse complement.
GGCAATTCGACCACTTGCATCTTTATTACCCATTATCTCAGATATTGGTACTTCACATATCACCTTTATGGGATGTTCTTCAATGTTATGCTTAAGCTTTTTGGCCACCATATAGACACCATATGCCATTTTCTGATAATGTGGGTAGTTTTGATTTGAAGAAGAAAGTACTTCACTTAGGTAATAGAACTGTCTCTGCACCGACTTACCCTCCTCGTTACGCTCCACCACTACCACGACACTTACGACTCGATTGGTCGCTGCTATGTAGAGCAACATTTTTGGATAGTGTTAAGGCTAACACTGGTACAGAGGCTAGCATATTTTTTAATTCATGAAAATCACTATCGTTCTGCGATGTCCAGATGATCTTATCTGACTTTTTCATTAATTGATATAAAGGCAATGCCTTTTCTCCCAGCCGACTAACAAAGCAACTCAATGATGCCAGGCAACCAGTGAACGTCTGAACATCATTGAGACACTTCGGAAGTTTCATGCACTCAAAAGCTCGGATCTTAGTCGAATTAGCCTCTATACCTCAGCTTGACATGAGGAATCCGAGTAATTTTCCGGCCGGGACACTAAAGGTGCATTTTTCTGGGTTAAGTTTCATCCGGAATCTTCTCATATTCACTAATGTTTACTGGATATCATCTTGAAGAGTACGACTCTCCTTGGTTTTTATCACCATATCATCAACATACACTTAGACATTTTTGCCAATTTGATCATGCAAGCATTTCTGCATGCACCTTTGATATGTGGCACCTGCATTGTGTAAGACAAATGGAATGGTGTGATAGCAATAAGCCCTATAAGGGGTAATAAAGGCAGTTTTTATTTGATCAGCCGGGCTTAACGGTATCTGGTGAAAACCAGAATATGCTTCTACAAATGATAATTGTTCACACCCAACTGTCGAGTCAATGACTTGATCTATTCTTGGCAAAGGAAATGGATCCTTTGGACATGCCTTGTTTAAGTCGGTGAATGCACATGCGCCACACCACAGCCACATTCAGGTCATCCTTCTTCTTTTCCACCAGCACCGGAATTGACAGCCAATCCGGATGAAGTACCTGCATGATAAACCCGGCTGCAAGAAGCCGAGCTATCTCGTCTCCTATGATCTTTCTCCTATCCTCAGCAAAGCGGCAAAGAGGTTGCTTCACCAGCCTTGCATCAGGCCTGACATGCAAAGAGTGCTCAGCCAGCTCCCTCGGCACACCTTGCAGGTCCTGTGTGGATCAAGAAAAAATGTCCCGATTCTCACGGAGGAAGCTAATGAGCTTGCTTTCCTATTTGTCATTCAGGCCCGCACCAATGGTGACAATGCGCTCTGGGAACTGATCATCAATCTGGATCTTCTTTGTGTCCTTAGTTGGCTTGAATGATACATTTCCATGTGGGTTACTCAGTGCCGACATATTTAACTGTGTCGACTGAGCCAATGCCACATCTTGCTAAATTCTCCTCTTTTCCTGCGCAATGACCAATGACTTGGTCAGACTTGATCCGGCTGAGGCACACTTCGTTGATCTCCTAATGTCCCCTACAACGGTGATGACCCCATTAGGGGTTGGTAGCTTCATCTTCAGGTAGCTGATGTGAGTACTGGCCATGAACTTGGATATCGTTGGCCTGCCAAACAGTGCATGGTAACAATTGTCTAGATCCACAACCTCGAACAACAAGTTTTACATTCTGCAATTCTCTCGTGTGACGAATAAAACGTCTATTTGGAATTTACCTATAGGATCACATGACAACCCTGGCACAATGCCATGAAAAGTGGTCTTAGTCGCCTATAGCATGTTTTCCAAGATTCCCAACTTATGCATTGTATCCTTGTATAGTATATTGATATTGGTGCCATTGTCAATGAGTACTTTGGAGAACTCCACATTGATGTTTGGCCTGATAAATGTCGGGTCAAGCAGCAAAGAATATGATCCAGGACTCGGCATGAGCCTGGGATGATCCTTGATACTCCAAGTAATCTCTTGGTCCGACCAATGCATGTATTTGGCACTACCGGCATAACTACATTGACCTCCATGTGTCGCCTCTACACACTTTGCCTGTCATTCTCCTCTGTGGTGAATACACAATAGCTTTGCTGATGTTCCATGTATTCATTTCGGTCGCCATTGCCAGGGTTTCCATGGTTCCCTTAGTTCTGGTTAGCCACTTGATGCACGGCGTCCCTTCTTTCCCGATTCTCATACCTCGGTGGAGGTGGAGGTAGTGCTAGGTGTTGTTGGGCATTTCCTCCCGTGAGCTGTGGTGGGTGAGTCACCTGAGATGAGCCGGCGTCCCCTAGCGCATGTTGCAGCCATGCTCATTGCCGAATTGTGTGATTCGCAGGTTTAGCTGGACTAGGCGTCTGGAATTTGCACGGTTGATCCAACGTGGACTCATACGTATACTTCGGCCTCTCCTGCCACTTCTTTTTCTTCTCAGCACTCCACTGCTTCTTATCATCATTCTTCAGTGTCCATTGTTGGGCACTGTTTTTCTATCGTTGGTTACACCCAGCTCATGGTCGATCTTGGCTCACAGCAGCAACATGGTTCGAGCCATACCGGTAGTCTGGCCTTTAGTCCCTTCTCTTACCTTGGAAATTGTTTCTTCGGGATGACCCGGCTCCATCACGGGAATAGTGCTCTTCATTCGGCTCTGCCGACATAAGCTAAGGTTGTGTCGAGTCACCCAATGCATATGAATCTACAATCTTAATTGTCTCAGCCAACGTAGTTGGCATATCTCTTTGTAGTCTTTGCCACAACACACTTCCATATTTGCACCCATGTGCAAACCATGCGATCACCTATGACTCGATCACTCCTTCACACGAGTTACGCATGTTACACCACTGAGTAAAAAATTCTCGGTCGCTCTCATTTGGCCTTTGCTTGCACATTGCCAGCTGTTGGGGCCTGTTTGGCCTCTTGTATGTGCTAGTAAAGTTGCTGACAAATATTTCCTCAAAATCCAACCAACACTTGATACTCCCTGCTGGAAACTATTCAGCTAGATCCTTACTGGTCCTTCCAGCATCTGAGGTACATACCTCACCGCCCATCTAAGATTGTCGTGAGCTATGTTCATAGCGGTCGCATAATCAATTAACCAATCTTGTGGCTTGGTGCTACCATCATATGTCTTTGTTCCGAGCCACCACCCTAGTCCGAGCCAGCACCACCATCGTAGACCTGTCGCTGTCGCTGCCGCCTTGCCTGGTTCTCTTCATCTTCCTCACGTCGTCGTCTTCGTCACGTGGAGGAGATCTTCACCAACGCCCGCAGTAGCTCCTTCTTATACCCCGTCTAGATCCAATCTTGACGGACGATGGAGTGCTTCCAGATTTTCATCGTCACGTTCCCGCTTCATCCGTGAGTTCTTGATCTCGCCTCGATGCGGTGCCTGTCTTTGTTGCACGTGTGGATACTGGTGGAGGTGCAACACTTGGAGCACTAGTTCTTCGGAGCCTTTTGTGGGGTAATACATCTCCTCGCGATTCGATAAGGCTTGTTGTGGGAATCGACGCACGATCAACCTCATCATCGACGAACTTCTGCTAGTTCGATCAATGAGGGTATGTTCTGTTACCTCACCCTTGCATTGGATCTGGTTATGCGCTAGAAATTTTTTGTTTTCCATAACACGTTCCCAACACAACATGCTCAACTACAATATGGAAGAGCTCCCCTTTGTGTATCTTGGTTTACCAATCTCGGACAGGAAACTTACCATTGAACAATGGTTATTCTTGGTAAGGAAGGTTGGGGCAGATTGGAACCCTGGCTTAACAAATTTCTCTCCTCGGGTGGGAGTTTAATTCCGACGAACTCCTGTCTAGTCAGTCTATCCATGTTTGCTATGGCCCTGTTTCTTATCCATGACAGTATTCATGAGAGATTCGACACCATTCGCTCCAAATTCTTTTGGGAGGAAAGGTCCCAAGCATAAGTACCACCTGGTGAATTGACCAGCGGTGTGTAGGCCTAAGGAACAGGGCGGGCTAGGCCTGATTAACACTAAGAAGATGAACATCAGGCTCCTTCTCAAGTGGCTCTAGAAGCTATACCAAGGCGAGGAGTCGATCTAGGAAAACATCATCCACGCTAAATATGGAGAAGCTAATGACATCTTCGATGGTATAGGCTAGGGGCTTCCAGTTCTGGAAAAGCCTACACAAGGTCAAACATCACTTCAAGGCTGGAGCCTAACCCAATGTCAACAACAGCGTGCGCACCATGTTCTGGTTGGACTGGTGGCATGGCGATGGCCCGCTAAAAGACCAATTTCCTGGCCTGTTTGAGATCTATGGGCCCTAGATTGGCTTTCCCTAGTCGATTTATTGGAAGATGTCACCCTATGCGATGGCCAGGATACGGTAATGTGGCACCTCGAACCGTTAGGTGTGTACTTGGTTATGTCTATGTACAACAAACTGTCACAACAGGTGACGGTTTCTCATTTCAAGGTAGTTTGGGCGGTGAAAATACCATAGAAAAACAAGATCTTCTCGTGGCAGCTGGTTCTCGATCGCCTCCAACCAGCAGATTGCAACTCGAAACGACCCTTCTAATGGACGTTGTACGTTGGCGGGGAGATTGAGGATGTGACCCATATTTTCTTTACCTGCTCACTAGCTCGGTTTGCTTCACGAGCTTTGCGTCAGATTTTGGGTTGCAACTGGTATCCTACCTCCTTTGCTCATTTTTACGCTATCTTATCTGGGTTTTTTTAACCTAGAAGATTACTGTGGATCTTCTTTGCTGCACAGTTTTAGACGTTACAAACCGGCTCACGGTACCGCGCATCCACCTACCAGGTCACCGCATACCACCAGGGAACCAGCTAGGCCCACGTACAGGAACACAGAAATGGTAGCGTAATTAGCAAATATCCCCAGAACGCTTGCTGGACACCAGGCTTAAACTCTTAAGGAATGGCTGATTCGTAACAAAAACTGTCTATATAATCTAGAGCTAAATACACCACTAGTCTCAATAGTTGTCCAGTATGTTCATTTTAGTCCCACTAGTTGCAAATTGAGGTGGAGTACTCCCAATAGTTATAGTTCGGTGCAAAACTCGTCCCAATTGACTCTCCTGTTGACATGTGGATGTGGTGGTTTTGCAAAAAGGCCTAGTTTTTGTATAACACATAATCATGCTTGCCGATCAACCCACCTGTCGAAGAGAAGGAATAAATATTAAAATTATATGCACCTAACTGACTCGATCCAGCGACCTATAGATTATTGACCGGACACAATAACCACAACCATCCACATATGTTTACTTCTCACTGTAGATCGTTAGTCTTTTTGATAAATGAGTAGGAGAAGTTAAACGTGCCGGAGAGCGCGTGCGACACTGAGACTTGACCAACCTCCTCTACCTCGTGCTAGCGCAGGCTGCTGCTCGTGCACGTTACCTTATGCGCAAAGAAGAGGAGGTGAATGGCCATGTCCCTCGCGTTCTGGAGCTCTAGACCACAACCAAGCTGCAGTAAAGCGGGTTATGCCGTACACAACCCCGACGCGAAGGAGCTCGTCGAGTCTTTGACTCCACGGTCTCCACGAGTGCCAAGTAGGTATTGGAGGCAGCTTCACCGTCTCATGAGTGTTCCCGAGCGTTAGGCAGGGAAGTACCTCCTTCTAACCGAGGCCCGGGGGCAGCCTAGATCATGACTCTATGATGGTGTCGGCATAGGACAACTCACTTCTTGATCCCCACACTCGAAACTCACCTCGCACGGATCCGCCATTGATATGGATGCGACAGACAAGGCGTCCAAACCAAACGACATGTGGTGGAGTTTGTCGTCTCTTCTACTCGCTGCATTGAGTCGGTGTTGACACTCATGGACCCGTCACAGCTGGTGATGGTGTTGTTGTCGTGGGAGGTCTAGGACCACGGTTGACCTGTCAAACACGAACGAGGGTGCAACACTAGGTCATAGGCTAGGCCTCAGAGTAGGTCCTCGTCATGCTCTCCTCCACACCCACCTTCGCCTGGCTCTCCATAGGAGGGCGCCCTCAAGCCGCTAGACCCATGCACGGTCGGCGGCTACGTGTGCTACGGCTATGTTGCCGACTACTTTGTTCGCGAGTCCATCGACAACACGCTCCTACGTGTATGACCAGCTTCATCTCAGTGCGTAAGTGGGTATGGGGCCAGCACGTGCGTAAGTGGGTATGGGGCCGATGACGCGGAGGCAGGCTATATTTGCGGTGCTAGGGTGGCCAATGCAGCCAAGCAATGGCAGTGGCAGGAGTTGCTAAAGCTGGAGATAGCTCCTTTTGAAATATTCATAGACGCAATATATAAAAATACACAGTTACAAATTTATAGCTTTTATTGCTCTAGTGGTTTGCTGGGAGCAGACAAAACCGACTGGTTGCTGGTTAGAATTCTTATCGCCTCATAATTTTTTTAATTCTCTTTCTTTCTCTTTGATGACATGTGGGACCCACGTGAGCAAGGCAACAACAAATTACATGTCTTGGATAAAAAAAATAAAGGGAGCTTTTGCAAAACAATCATCTCCACCTGTGAGTCGTGGGAGTCAATTGGGATGAGTCTTGCACCATATTGCAACTATTGAGACTACTCTACCCTAATTTATAAGTAGTGGGACTAAAATGCACCTAGGTGGACAACTATTGGGACTGGTGATGTAGTTAACTCTATAATCTAAGGTGATTCGCCACCCTATTATAGAATAGCAACGAGTAGTTAAGAGTAGGATACCATAATGCCCAAACTGTTTATTGAATCACCCTACATACAAGAGCAACGAGTAGTTATTTACTACTTCCTCCGTTTAAAAAATATAAAACGTTTTAGTTTTATAAATCGAATGTATCTAAATGTTTTTTAGTATATAAATTTATAAAAATTTGGAATAAATCTATATACTAAAATTGTCTAAATACATTCATTTAACAAAATTAAAATATTTTATATTTCTAAATCGGAAGGAGAAGTATTTATTTTTAGAATAGCAACGAGTAGTTAAGAGTGACTTTCTTATTGAATGTCTGCATGATTGTTGGCCCCGCCCACATGTATGGATGGGGTTTTTTATTCTACCACTTTGTGAGCTGTTAGTTCCAAGTATATTATAGTGCTGGAGAGTAAACTCATCGTCAACATCAAAGAGTAGAGGTTGAAGAAGAAAAGCTAACTGCCGACAACGAAAACTGGACCGCGACCGGGACCGGGACCGGGCCTGGGACCGAGAGCAGAACAACCAAATTTTATTCTTCACAAACTGCCCACGTCGATGACTGGGACACAGTCTGGGTTGATATAGACAATTTGTTCAATAACTAGATGTATTTCTAAAACGCGCATTTTAGGTTTTCTTTAAAGCACTGGTGGAAAACAGGGTTGTAGTCCCGGGCCGCAACGGCTCTAGTCCTGGTTTTGGGCCCGGGACTGCGAAAACGGGACTAGAGCCCCCCCCCCCCCCCCTCTCTAGTCCCGGCTCGCAACGGCCCGCGACTGATAATAGCCACGTGGCTGTTTCAGCGCCGCGGGGGAGGGGGGGAACCCTCTAGTCCCGGGCTGTAACACCACCCGGGACTAAAAGATTTCCTGCCGCGGCAGAGAAACATCACATTTCTCTGCCGCGGCAGAGATTGTGTATTTCCTTTTTTTTTGCCATTTCGTTCCTTCTTCGTTTTGTGTTTCACTATAATTCAAACATATATTTCAGTATACATATTATACGCTACTACATACACACTACACGTCGATACATTTATATAATTAATTGATCCATTGCAAGCATACATATAATCAATTATATCAAAAGGAAGAAATGTTTTGAAATTACATCGTCATTGATGAATATATATATCATATCAGCTACATGAAGATGACTAAGGCAAATCAAGTTCCACGTCATCCGCATAATGCTCTCCATGTACATCAAGCACTTCCTTCATCATAAATCCCGCCAGCTCCTCTTGAATTGCTCTTATGTGCTGGTCTAGCTCTAGTTTCTCCCGCAAATCATAAATATAATGTGAGTCAACTTTTCGCTCATTGGTCAACTCGCAGATGTACTCGCAGACGTAGTATCCACATAAATGAGTTCCCGGTGGCTGCTGTAAACTCTTCACCATTTTATAAGTTAACTCCTCTTTGAATGGACCTGGTATTTTCTGTCTGAACCATGTCCAACACCTGCTCGGCAAAGAAAATGAACAAAGGAGTTATTAGTTACTTGATATCAGGAAATGAATGAAAGAGGATGATATAATGCGATAATGATTGAAATTACTTATGGAGCATTGCTTTCATGTCGCTCCACTGCTCTTGGTCCCAACTTAATGAGTCGTGGACTTCAACTAAGGAGTTGTCAACTTCAATGTTTAGCAAGATCCAGTGGAATCTGCGGACATTTACATGAGCATACATGCATAGCTCATCCAGTAAGCAAAAATAAAATATGTACAAGATATAAACACTCACTTGAAGTTGTAAGGAAATAGTATTTCCTTAACAAAATTATACTCGGTTAAGAACCTGCACAGGTCTTCCTCCACGTCTTTGGGGTGATTCTTTAACGTATATTCATTAATGATATATGGGTCAATGAACCCAATGTCGTATCTTCTAGCTCTTTTGCATTCAAGCATCTTCATTATGTGGAATATAATATCATCATACAAAAGGATATATAGTTAGGAAAATATATTAAATACAATGAACGAGCTAAAGCTACAAACTTAATTATAAAAATAAATAACTTACAGACAGTAGCAACCAATGATAGATTTGTCGAGGGCGCGCTGGTTGTATAACTGAAACAGTTCGGTCATTTGAACCTGTATCGAGTATGGTTTGAAGTTATGCTCCTTTCTAACGTCCACCGGAAACCAATCTTTATGATGCTTTTTTTCTGCTTGCGACATGTACCATTCATGCAGATTTCGCATATGTGTGGATAGACGCGCGAGCTCCTCATTACTGACTAGAGGCTCCCCTTGAACATACTGCCGTACTATCTGACCCACTGGCGTATCTTTATAGCCTAAAATATTGACCAAGAGACATATTTGCTTCGTTAGCAAGTGCTTTGGCCTGCGATACAGTGATTCCCATAAGTGCAGCATTATTACAGGCTCTAGGGTCCATTATTTGCATGTCCATATCCATTTCAGCTCTGAAGGCCTTGTCGAGGTCTGAAATGACTTTGAGCGGGGCGACCGATTGATTCTTTGGTGCTCCGAGCTGGGCAACTTGCTTCCCGCTTTTTGCACTTGAGATTTTTTTTCTTCTGTGCTTGCTTAATAATCTCCCGGTCATAATCTGATTCCAGATTCATCGATATCTGGGATGGTTGCTCAAGAAAGGACTTAGCCCACTTTTTGGTTTTTTCGTTATATACCGGCTTTGTCTCAGGCTTTTTGGATGCAAAATGCGCCTTAACTTGGGAAGCCACATCCACGTTAGTTTCCTCATCGGTCTTGTCATAAGGTCTCTTTGGAAGAGCCGGCGGGATATCGACTATCTTCAGCGTTTGACCTTTCTTCGATGTGGGGCGTGGGGGACCGTCGAACTTCCGTTTCTTCGACGAGGTAGTAGTATTGCACGGAGGCAGAGGCGGAGATCGAGTTGATGTACTCCTGCTGCGGCGATCGTCAGCGGGGCAGGGTGGACTTGGAGGTTGGCGATAATCGGGTTGGGGTGGACTTGGAGGTTGACGATATTCGATGCGGGGTGGATTTGTATTCCTTGGAGTCGGTGGCCTTGGCGCCGAGCCTGAAAACTTGATGTACTTCTTATTCCATAGAATGATGTTGCGCTTGACATCTCCTAGTTTCGTAAGGCCTTCAGGCGTAGCGATTTCAATCTCTAGGTCTGCAAAATCATCCACTATGTCATCCACCGTGACACGAGCATAGCCTGGTGGAATCGGAAGTGAATGGTGGAGTGCTCCAGGTAGACAAGGTAAAGCAGTGTCGATCGCCACCTTGAAGGACAGGTTTTTCATTGGCTGATGTAGCTCACATTGTGCCATCTCTCTGACATCATCCACGGGGTAGTGAGGAGCCGGTGCATCATCCAGTAGTGCTTGATCATCAGCACGGACCTCCGTGGAATCCACGTTGCTTCTCCGTTGGCTAAGATCCAATGCAGGATCATCAGACCGCGGGTGAGTTGACGACGGCGGCCTTTGGCTAATTTCATGCATGAGGTTCTTTAGATGAGCTAGGTCCTGATCTACCCTGGAGATCCGGTCTGCCTCCCGGTCCTTCTTTCTCTGACGGATTCTGTAACTGGCATCGTACTGAGGAAACCCTTTCTTCCACGAGACACCGGCGCCTTTGCCTCGTGTTCTTCCTCCCTTTTCAGGATTCCCTAGGACGCGTGTTAGCTCGTCATTCTCTCTCTCGGGACGGAACAATCCTAATTGAGCATCGTTCATTGCTTGAATAAGGTCTTGGGAGAGTTTTAGAATTTTATCATGAAATAATGTCTTCCCTGTTTCTGGGTCCAAGGATCCCCGTGCCCGTACCACCAGTGTTTTGACCTCTCGGGCCATCCATCTGTACCAGGAGTGACGCCTCTAGCCCTCATTTCCTTCTCCATAGTTTCCCACTTAGGGATGGCACTCTTGTAGCCACCTGTCCCCATTTTATGATGGTATTTCTTGTTGGCAACATTTAACGCGTTCTTTGCCGACTTTGCCTTTGCTTTATCAGATTGCTTGTACTGTACAAAATCGGGCCACTGTTCTCTCAACTTCTCGTTTACTCCTTTGAAGTCTGGAGTTTTCTTTTTTGTGACATATTTCGCGTATAAACTTTTCTTGTGGTTCTGGTACAGTTCAACCATCTTGCTCAGTGCCCACTCCTTGACTTTCGCTCTATTTTCAAGCCCACCCGGCCTTGGGGTAATAACATCTATCTCAAATTCCTCATACTCTGGAGGTAGTATGAAATGCGCTATGAGCTTCTACCAAAGGTCATCTTTGGCATCATCGGTGACATAGCTGTTGGATTCTTCACCGGCTTTCTTTGACTTATTCCATTCTTGGATGGTGATCGGCAGGTTGTCCCTAACAAGCACCCCGCATTGATTTATAAACATCCTCCGGTGCTTCTCTGGAGAAATCGGTTCACCATCATCATCTATTTCTTCGATGGTGAACCTCTGATTACCATCCAACTTTTTGTTCGGCCCTCGTTTCGTTCGAGCTGTCGATTGCTTCGATCCGGTGGGCTAAAAGAAGAAGAGAGAGTGATTAATATATATCTAGATCAGTTAATGAATAGAGGTAACACGAGACTTTATATATATATATGTACCTCGCCGGATCCTGTCGAGGGGCCATCATTATTGTTGTTATTTGTTTGCCCTTCGTCCATCTGGTCTTCCCCTTGGTACATTAGGTTTTCCTCTAGTCCATCACCGGATGGATTCAGATATGAGGATATCTCTTCCTCGAGCAAAATATCTTCGGCGCCGATAGTAATATTAAGAGGAATTTCACCTCTTATCATGCCCTGAAGAAAACCTTCACCGATGCGACCAGGATCTTCGGATGGATCCATGACTTAATTATCTATAACAAAAAGAGAGTTAAATAGGTTAGAAAAAACAATAATCCTAATAACTAAAACAATATAATCGTAATTATAATAATCCTAATATTATTTGTGCTAAAACAATAATCATAATAACTAAAACAAAAAAATAACCCTAATAAAACAATAAATAAAAAAATACAATCCTAATAAATAAAACAAAAAATAACTAAAACAATAATCCTAATCCTAATCCTAATTCTAATATTTTAACTAAAACAATAATCCTAATACTAAAACAAAAAACCTAATATAAAAAAAACTATAGAAACAAACTATAACAAAAAACCCTAATAAACCTAATTATAATAATCCTAATTATAATAATCCTAATACTAATCCTAATAACTAAATCTTAATTATAATAATCCTAATTATAATTGTAATAATAATCCTAATTATAAAAAAACTATAACAAAAAACCCAAATAATCCTAATACTAATCCTAATAACTAAATCTTAATTATAATAATCCTAATTATAATAAACCTAACTATAAAAAAAACTATAACAAACTATACAAAAACTATAACAAAAAACTATAAAAAAACCACCCGCGCGCGCAGCCTCTCGATCGAGCTCACCGACGAGGGGCGGCGAGGCGGCACGGCGGCAGCGAGGCGGCGACGCGCGCGGCGAGGCGGCACGCGCGCGGAGAGGCGGTCGGCGTCGTGCGGCGGCGAGGATGCGTCGGTGCGGAGCGGCGGCACGGCGGAGCGGCGGTGGCGGAGCGGCACAGCGGCGGCGGACAACACCTCCCCTACGTCGTCTTTGATGCGGGCGTGCTTCGTATTCGCTGCGTCGAGAATGCCAAGTGCTGGGCAACACCTGCCCTGGCGCGCGAAGTATATAGTGGCCACCCCTTTAGTTCCGGGCTAAGCCACGGGACGGGACTAAAGGGTCTTTAGTCCCGGGCCGTGGCTTAACCTGTGACTAAAGACCCCCCCCCTTTAGTCGCGGGTTAAGCCACGGCCCGGGACTAAAGGGTTTTTTCGGCCGCTTCGTTTTCGCGTGCGCAAGCACCCTTTAGTCCCGGGTCCAGCCACGACCCGCGACTAATTTTTTCTTGTAAATTTTCTTTTTTTTAATTCAAAACTAATATAAAAACTTTGGAAAATCATATCTTTTATTATAATAATCCAAATAAAACAAATAATATATCTATTATAATCAGAAAAATATAAAGAATCTTAATATAATATCTATTTATCTGTTTAAATCATTTATAAATTATTTCATTCGTAAATTTTATTTTTTTATTCAAATCAAATATAAAAACTTTGGAAAATCATATCTTTTATTATAATAATCCAAATAAAACAAATAATATGTCTATTATTATCAGAAAAATATAAAGAATCTTAATATAATATCCATTTATCTGTTTGCATCATTTATAAATTATTTCATTTGTAAATTTTATTTTTTTTATTCAAATCAAATATAAAAACTTGGGAAAATCATATCTTTTATTATAATAATCCAAATAAAACAAATAATATGTCTATTATTATCAGAAAAATATAAAGAATCTTAATATAATATCCATTTATCTGTTTGCATCATTTATAAATTATTTCATTTGTAAATTTTCATTTTTTTAATTCAAATCAAATATAAAAACTTTTGAAAATCATATCTTTTATTATAATAAACCAAATCAAACAAATAATATGTCTATTATTATCAGAAAAATATAAAGAATCTTAATATAATATCTATTTATCTATTTGCATCATTTATAAATTATATCATTTGTAAATTTTCTTTTTTATTCAAATCAAATATAAAAACTTTGGAAAATCATATATTTTATTATAATAATCCAAATAAAACAAATAATATGTCTATTATTATCAGAAAAATATAAAGAATCTTAATATAATATCCATTTATCTGCTTGCATCATTTATAAATTATTTCATTTGTAAATTTTCTTTTTTATTCAAATCAAATATAAAAACTTTGGAAAATCATATCTTTTATTATAATAATCCAAATAAAACAAATAATTTGGGCCGAGGATCCCCGGAGTGGCAGGTGACGATGAAGATGATGACGACGATGGCGAAGAAGACCCTGAAGCTGCGTACTATAGGACTAGGCATGATTATGACTAAAGGGGGCGGCTTTAGTCCTGAGTGTTAGCTAGTCCCGGTTTGTCCCGGTTTTTAATATTAATAAATGTCTTGAGTGTTACCTAATAAAGAGAGGGTTCATCTTTAGTCCCGGTTGAAGAAATCAACCACGACTGAAGGGATTGCGGCAGATTGGGCCAGGCAACACTAATAATAGGGGTGAGTGTCGACATTATGTCGTGCGTCTTGTACCTTGTTTCGGATGGTGTCACCAACCAGGACTAAAGATGAACCTTTAGTCCCGGTTGGAGACACCAACCGGGACTAAACATGAGTCAGCACTAATAATAGGGGTGAGTGTCGACATTATGTCGTGAGTGTCGACATTATGCCGAGCTGCTTGTACTATAAATAGGCATCCTTGTGACTCCAGTCCTTCAGCCAGTTTGAGGCATCTCCAAGATGGTTTTCGAGAGCAGGGACACCACTACGGCTAGTTTCAGGGAGATGCCGACAAAGCCCAGTCCTCCGGCATCTCCGAGAAACTGGTCATAAAGACACTCCCTAATATGTGAAATTAGTTAGCTCCCAGGCGTATTGATCTAGTTAGAGAAGTTACAAGATGCAAGATGGTTTTCGAGAGCAGGGACACCACTACGGCCAGTTTCAGGGAGATGCCGACGGAGCCCAGTCCTCCGACATCTCCGAGAAACTGGTCATAGAGGCACTCCCTAATATGTGACCTCACGCGTTTGGAGATCATATCTTAATGATAAGTAGGAATCAGGACTAAAGGCCCTCCTTTAGTCCCGGTCCAGCCACAAAACGGGACTAACACACTCAAGATTGTTTGCAGACAACACTATAAAAATGGACACATGCATGGAGCATCTTCACTCATAAAATGTTACAATTATTACATATCATTTCTTCGCGTGTGTTCCTTTCTGATCCCGTCGTATCCATGGAGCATCTTCATTCATTAACATGATGCTTGGGTCATCCTTCACCGCGAAGGGCGGAATTTCATGAAACTTATCACAATCTTCTGACATGTCTGTCTTGTCCTCCACTCCCAGGATGTTTCTTTTTCCTGAAAGAACTATGTGGCGCTTTGGCTCATCGTCTGATGTATTCTTTTTCTTATTTTTTATTTTTCTAGGTTTGGTAGACATGTCCTTCACATAGAAAACCTGAGCCACATCATTGGCTAGGACGAATGGTTCGTCTAAGTACCCAAGATTGTTGAGATCCAACAATGTCATTCTGTATCTCTTATCTACCTCAACCCCTCCTCCTGTCAGCTTGACCCATTTGCACCGAAACAAGGGGACCTTAAAAGTAGGTCCATAGTCAAGTTCCCATATCTCCTCTATGTAACCATAATATGTGGTCTTTAACCCATTGTTGTCTGTTGCATCAAAGCGGACACCACTGTTTTGGTTGGTGCTCTTTTTATCTTGGGCTATCATGTAAAATGTATACCCATTTATCTCGTACCCTTGGAAAGTCGATATAGTCGAAGATGGTGACCTAGACAACAAGTATAGCTGATCTCCAAGAGTGTTTTTTTATGATATGTTGCAACCAACCGCCGAAACTCTTCATGTGTTCATCTCTAATCCAAGAGTCATGCTTTCCAGGGTTGTTGGAGCGTAAGATTTTCTTGTGTTCCTCGATATATGGGGCTGCCAAGATAGAATTCTGTAGAACGGTGTAATGTGCTTCGGTGTAAGAATGTCCGTCCCTACATATTATTGATTTCCTTCCTAGAGTACCCTTTCCACTCAGTCTCCCCTCATACCGCGATTGAGGAAGACCAATCGTCTTAAGGTCTGGAACAAAGTCAACACAAAATTCAATGACCTCCTCTGTTCCATAGCCCTTGGAGATGCTTCCTTCTGGCCTAGCACGGTTACGAACATATTTCTTTAAGATTCCCATGAACCTCTCAAAGGGAAACATATTGTGTAGAAATACAGGACCGAGAATGAAAATCTCTTCGACTAGGTGAACCAGTAGGTGCGTCATAATATTGAAGAAGGATGGTGGGAACACCAACTCAAAACTGACAAGACATTGGACCACATCATTCTGTAACCGTGGTAGATCTTCAGGATTGATTATCTTCTGAGAGATTGCATTGAGAAATGCACATAGCTTCACAATGGGTACTCGAACATTATCTGGTAGAAGCCCCCTCAATGCAATCGGAAGCATTTGCGTCATAATCACGTGGCAGTCATGAGACTTTAGGTTTTGGAACTTTTTTTCTGCCATATTTATTATTCCCTTCATATTCGACGAGAAGCCAGACGGGACCTTAATATTTCTTAGGCATTCAAAAAATATTTCCTTCTCTTGTTTGGTAAGAGCGTAGCTAGCATGACCTTGAAGCCATTCTGGATGCAGGCCATCTGGGTCTTTCATATGTTGATGGTCCTTTCGTGCTTCCGGTGTATCTTTTGTCTTCCCATACACGCCCAAGAAGCCTAGCAGGTTCACGCAAAGATTCTTCGTCACATGCATCACATCGATTGCAGAGCGGACCTCTAAGAATTTCCAATATGGTAGCTCCAAAAATATAGATTTCTTCTTCCACATGGGTGCGTGTCCTTCAGCGTCCTTCAGAATAGATTTTCCTCCAGGACCCTTTCCAAAGGTTACCAGTTGATCCAAATCTTTGACCATATCAAATATATCAGCACCAGTACGCTCCTTAGGCTTCGTCTGGTGGCATGCCAAACCGTTGAAATGCTTGCCTTTCTTTCTTAAGGGATGCTTGACCAAAAGAAATTGACGATGCTCATTGTATACATTCTTCTTACAATGTTCCAAATATATACTTTCAGTCTCATCTAAACAGTGTGTGCATGCATTGTATCCCTTGTTTGACTGTCCTAAAAGGTTACTAAGAGCAGGCCAATCATTGATTGTTACGAAAAGCAATGCTCAGAGGTTAAATTCTTCCTGCTTGTGCTCATCCCACACGCGTATCCCGGGTTCGTGCCACAACTATAAAAGTTCTTCCACTAATGACCTTAGGTACACATCAATGTCGTTGTCGGGTTGCTTCGGACCTTGGATCAACACTGGCATCATAATGAACTTCCTCTTCATGCACAACCAAGGAGGAAGGTTATAGATGCATAGAGTCACGGGCCAGGTGCTGTGACTGGAGCTCTGCTCCCTAAAGGGATTCATGCCATCTGTACTTAGACCAAACCTTAAACTCCTTGCGTCATCTGCAAAGTCCGGGTACTTTCTATCGATTTTTCTCCATTGTGACCCATCAGCGGGGTGTCTCAACATCTCGTCTGACTTACGTTCCTCTTTATGCCATCGCAACAACTTGGCGTGCTCTTTGTTTCTGAATAAGCGTTTCAACCGTGGTATTATAAGAGCATACCACATCACCTTCGCAGGAACCCTCTTCCGGGGGGGCTCGCCCTCAATGTCACTAGGTTCATCTCGTCTAATCTTATACCGAAGTGAAGTGCATATCGTGCATGCATCCAAATTCTCATACTCCTCACCGCGATAGAGGATGCAGTCATTAGGGCATGCATGTATCTTCTGAACCTCTAAACCTAAAGGGCAGACAACCTTCTTTGCTTCATACGTACTGGCGGGCAATACGTTATCTTTTGGAAGCATATTCTTCATCATTTTCAGCAACTTTTCAAATGAGGAGTCAGGTATAGCACACTCAGCCTTCCATCGCAGCAATTCCAGTGTGCTGCCCAGCTTTTTCAGACCATTTTCACAATTTGGGTACAACAACTTTTTGTGATCCTCTAACATGTGATTGAACTTCTCCCTATCCTTTTTAGTTTCACAATCTCTTCGTGCATCGGCAATGGTCCGACCAAGATCATCAGCGGGTTCATCATGTGTCTCTTCTTCATCCTCCCCTTCAGCATCCCCCATGGAAGTATCTCCGTACTCAGGGAAACCATGATAGTTGTCATCCTCCTCCTCTTCTTCATTGTCTTCCATTATAACCCATCTCTCTTCGTGCTTGGTCCAACAATTATAACTGGGCATGAAGCCGGACTTCAACAGGTGGCTGTGAAGGGTTTTTGAGTCAGAGTAATCCTTCTGATTCCTACATCCATTACATGGACAGAATACAAAACCATTGCGCTTGTTTGCATCAGCAACACAGATGAATTCATGCACGCCATTAATGAACTTGCCAGAGCGTCGGTCAGTACCGTACATCCATTCCCGGACCATCTGCATTATAGTAAAAGTATATCAAAAACCATTACACAACATGATAAAACTATTACAAGTTATACTGAGAGCTTCTAGAGCATTAATTTTGAATTTTGAAAAATTTACATGCACCAATTTGTGAATTGCAGAAAACAATCAACATGATAAATGTGGAGTTTTTTATTATTGTTCTATCAGTGAAAACCTCATTCCATTCTAAGCTCTAAAACTCTAAAATTATACATTTCAATTTTCAGTAACTATGTGTCTAATCAAAATTTGTTACACACATATATATATATATCAAAATCCTTCTAGCTACTTCTAGAGCATGCATGCATTTGATCCATATCTCTATACTTCTAAAGCATTATAGAGCTAAAGTAGCAATAAGAGATGAAAGAATGAAGTTCTAACCTTTTAAATCTTTGGATTTAGGTGTTGCAAACTAAATCTTGATAAATCTTGAGAAAAAAATGGCATGAACTCTCTTGCTTCTTTGTAAAAAATGGCCACCATATGCTTTAGGACAGCAGGAGAGGAGGCAGATTATATAGTCGTGGACAACTAGTCCCAGGCCGTGATACGACCCGGGACTAATAGTCCACGAAAGGACCAGCTGGCCTGCTCCAAGTTATTAGTCCTGGGCCGTATGAGACCGGGACTAATGACCTGGTCCGGCCCGGGACTAGTCACTACGGCCGTTTATAGCCGTTAGAGGCCTCACGGCCCAGGACTAGTGCTCCCACTAGTCGCGGGCTGTGCCAGGCCGGGACTGCTGGGCTTGTTCTGATCGAACCGAAGATGGTTTTTCCAGTAGTGAAGGTACCCCCTCCGTACATAAATAATTGTATTTTTAGTTACTTCTTTCCCCTTAAAATAGATATTACAGGTCTATTAAAATTTCAACGAATCTATATACTTAATAGTGGCTTGGTTCATCTAATTTTTATAAATCCGTGATATCTATTTTGAGACGGAGGAAGTATTATATTTGAAATAAAACTTTTTTTATTTTTTTTCAACTTTAAAAACATAATATTAAACAAAATTTCAAAACGGATCTGATGATACTAAATTAGTGTCATAAATATTCTTTGACATATATGATATCAAATCGATCAATTATAAAATTTGACTAAGGATAAAAGCTAGAAGTACACTTAATTGTTGTTTGGTTAGGCTTATTTATAATTTTCCGCTATTGCTTTAGGTGCTTTTATGATTCATAAGTCAAAATACAAAACCTAAAAATAAGAACAACCAGACGGCCCCTCGGCAGACTGAGGAAGTAGTAATATAGTTGTCTAAAAATGACGATTATCGATGCTCAATTATAATTAGTGCGACAAAGTAAGTAAAACAGAATAAATGTTAATACAGTATCTCGTTTCTTCTAGAGGCTTGAGAGTCGCCTCTAGATCCCCAACGTCGCCCCTCTCCTTCCTTCTAATTGGAGGCTCAGCCGGCCGGTGAGGGGGTGGATCAGGTGGCTGGCTCCTCTTGTACATAGTAGTTGTAGGTTTAGAGGTAAGGTTTGCCACTAGGGCGCTTGGCCATGTGACATTTTCCTTTATGGACTTTGAGGGTAGGAGGGTGGATCTCGGTGGCCAGATCCTCCGGGGCCAGATTCTCCACGGTGAGTCACATAGCTGGTGGCAGGTGGTGTTGCAAGGGAGAATGAGGGGCTCATGCATCCCTCCAAATAAGGTGTGCATCGGGAAGCAGATGGAGTCGTCTGGCCAGGCTCTACTCTGTGTGGTGTGTTGCCTCACCGTGGTAGTGCTTCCAGGGTGGAAGCCAAAGGTGGTGACGGGTTCTACCGTAGCTCCTCTGTTTAAGGCCTCTGGCGATGTCCTGGGTTGTCGGCTCTGCAGTTTGCTTCACCATATCCTATGTCGGCGAGGCGACGAGAGAGATGATGGAGGTGTTGTTGTAAAAGGCACTTTCAAGAGTTTGCAAGGAAGATGGAGTACTGGCATTGGCAACCATGTTCAACTCTCTTTGGCATGCTCTTGGGTGGCTAGGGTGGTACTCCGGCCTCAGTTGGCAGGAATTTTCGGCGTCACCTACTTCAACCTCTGGTCGGAGGCCCTTTCTACCTTGCCTGATGGCATGGGTGCGGTTGGTGATGGTGGCAAATGCATCGCCGGTGAGGTTGAAGAATTCTCAAGGACCCGATTAACATTCTGCGTTTTCTTCTGGGTCCCTTTTGCAAACTAGAAGGACTCGATTGTAATTTTATGTTTCTTTTAGATCCTTTCTACATCATTGTATCACTTTTATTAATTTAGAGTTTTTCTTTGGTGTCCTCGACCTCCTCCCAAACATAAGAAACTGAAAACAAGAATACAGATATGATTAGCCGATACCTGTTTATGTCCTTTGAACCGGGTATTGTCTAATTCCGGTTGTTCTTATGTTTTCAGTTTTTTAAGTTTAAGAGGAAAGGAGGACAGCCTTGTTGTTGTTTTTCTAAAAAAATATAGTACCCTAATCTACGTACTTTTTTAAAAAAATGTAGCCTACTTTTGTTAGTACTGTATATACTTGTCTTTTTAGTATTTACTAGAAAAAATGCCCGTACGTTACAAGAGGTTTAAAATAAATAATGGAATGGCTTGGTGTTTAATGTCTAGAGCTGAGGAGAGAGGTTGTCACCGAATTGCCTTTTCCCACTCAGTTTTAGTTACCTAATTGGCAATTGCTGTCCCCAGTTGTATATGTTTTTGATCAATAGGCATGGTTCTCTTCATCGATGCCTACAAAGTCATATATGTTTTTGATCCAGCTATTATTTTTCATATTGCTTGCAACATTGTAGCTTCCTTGCGGGGTCTCTGCAGATGCTCGTGTGTCAGCATGATCATGTTTGATTAGGGCCTACTATCACGGCTGAAGTACATAATTTAATTTGATTTTCTATTTTTCTGTACCTAGCGAATAAAAGTACATGTATTTATACTATACAAATACACAACTCTACACAAAATCTTCTAATAGCGCTATGAAGGAGGAGGAGGTCCCGTTCTCCTAATCAGCACCAACCGCATACACATTGTTCTCTATGAATGCTCCCGTTCTCACATTAGCTAGGTCTGCTACTACCGTACTACATCTTGATCTCAATTTAGTGTGGACAGAAACTCGGCAATCGCTAGCTAGCTATAAAGCCCATCGCAATGTTTGCGGCGTGAACGTCTAAGCACGCGTCGTGCCACGGTCCACCACGAGAGCCATATGCGCCAGTTTGCATGCAGGCACGTGAGGCCCTGCTCCCCTTGGTCTGCCAGTCGATTCGGAAGGGAAAAAAATTGTGAACAGTTATTTGATTTATGGATGATATGCTGGATAATATTAATATGAAAGTGTATAGATCTTAGGCGTCTGAGAATTAGTTATGTCTAAATTGCTGATGTCATCTTAATATTTATGCTAATTCTTAGTTGCAACCTAGTTGCAACTCATAAAATTTATACTAATTCTCAGTTACAACTAATTCTTAGTTACACCTGAGTTGCAACTTATATATTACTTCCATTTGCACGAATCACGAGGTAAATTGAATGGTGAAAGAGGCGACCGAGAGTTAAAAAGTTCTCCGGTGTCTGAGAATTAGCAAATCCATATTATTATATTGAGAAAACAAATTGGTTTAAAAAAGTGTTGGACCGACACACTTCGTGCATTATTAGGTATAGATATTACTTTGTTGACCCGGCCAATCAAAGCTCACAGCTCAGCTAGCTGCCTCCTCGCTGGAGATGGAGAAACAAGAAGAAGCTCCGTCCAACAGAGCGCACCCGATTCCAATTCTTCCCTAACCTGAAGCAGTCCATCGTCTCCACCACGGCCTCCCCCTCTCCTGACGAGGCAGGCGGCACAGCCATGGCGGCTTGCGCGGCAGCGCGCATGTTCGCCTACAATGCGACCCTCTGCGCGTGCGACCCGGGCTACTACCTCTCCGCCGCCGCCAACAGTAGCTGCGTCTCCCTCGCCACCGCGGCCGCTGACTGGCAGGTGGGTTCTGTCGGCGCGGGGGGGCGCAACCAGACCCTCTACTTCCTCGACCCTGTCCTCTCCCTCGACGCCATCCGCCGACTCACCCAGTCCCAGGCCGTCTTCATCTTCACCGCCCTCGTCACCCTACTCTCCTGGCTAGCCTTCTGCGCCGCCGCCAGGCTCGCCGGCCGCGAACCCGTTGCCGCCAGAGGCAACAGCAAGAGGCTCTTCCTGGCCCGCTACTGGATCAGCCGGTTCGACTGCATCTTCGACACCCAGCACTGGGCGGTCGGTAACATTTCATTGCTTTCCTTTCGCACGCATTCACCATGTCCAGGAAATCCCCTTGTTCTTGTGCGTTGACTTCAAGAACTAAGAATCTTCTTCCAGCATACAAATTCATGAATAAATTACTGTCGGTAGCTTAGAATCATAGCATGTTCGTTTTGGATCGCTTGGTTCTGTGCACGCTTTTCCTCCTGCTTTCCTCCAGGTAGATCGGCTGCTTTTTTTGCTTTGCTTCCACGCGGTGAATTGGGATAATCTGTCATACAGAGTTTTCCTTTTCCATCGCTTGCAAGTGTTCTAATACACGTTCCTGTACTCCTCTTCCAACAGATACATCATTCAGAAAATTAATCCTTCAGCAAATAAAGAAGTTCTTTATTGAAAAAGGAAAATAAATAATTTGAATTATTTCTTATCCCAATTTAGGCTGACCAGCAAGTGCTGAAGAAAAGGAAGACAGAGCTGGGTGGGATGTGCTCCGTTGCTGCCCTCATACTCTTCACTGGATTAGTCACCGTGTAAGTCAGTTTCAGAAAATCTTAGTACACTCAAAATTATCTACTCACTTCACTTGAACTGAAATTTGCAACACAGGCTGCTGTATCAAGCCATCAACAGACGACGCATCGAAGTGCAGCGGGTCAAGCCGGCCAATGCTCCCGATCTCTTGTCATTTGTCAACGATATCGAGTTCCACATCACCACCATCTCTAGCATGGCCTGCTCTCAGTTGGCCGCGCCTTCGATGATTGCGACGGGAACGCCTGGGTTTATGGACTTCAGGGTGTTGCCTCTCTCCACGCTCATGACCTACACTTGCCAGAACACGAGCCATGGGCCAACTCTGTCGCTCAAGTGCAACGGCTGCAGAATGCCTCCAAGAGACCATTACGTGTCCTGGCAGTTTGTTGACCTGCCAAGGCAGCCGGCTGCTGCAGTTGGCTTCCAGTTTAACCTGACTACCAAGCAGACCAGACACGATGCGCATCTGAGCTTTGTCAGTGAGACTATTAACTCTGACAATTATGGTGACGAGAAGCTCAAAACATTCAGAGGGCGAGACTCCAACATGCTCAAGATTCGGTTGTTTCCCCAGATACACAACAAACTTCATGGCTTGAAGCTCTTGCATCCACTGCTTCAGGACTTCACTCAAGGGTCCACCTTTTCGGACGTCAGCAGCTTCAATACTTCCCTGCGGAACCCTACAGACGGGGTGATAAATACTACACTGTACATAAGTTATCTTTCTGACCACATCATGGAGATTAGCAATGAAAGCGTCTTAGGCTCAGGTGAGTCTCTCGGGAGCAAAAACTGATGCTGTGCTCCCAATTTCCTAATTTAATTCCCAAGGGCCAACAGAACTTACTGCCAGTGATATGAGTTGTGAGCTTGAATTTAAGCTAATATGTGCAGTTTACATTTGTATAATCTTATCGCGATTGTTGCCTGCAGTCAGTATACTTGCGAGTATTGGTGGTCTTTATGCCTTCAGTGTAGCGATATTTCTCTGTCTCATGGCTCAAGTAAGTCATCAAGAAAACTTGACTGCATTATTTGTGCCTGAACTTAGCAAGTACCTTTTCGTTACAAACCGCCTTACAGTAGTAACAGTATGCAGTAATCACAGATGTTGCTGTATATTTTCATCATCTCTGTATTTGTGTCCTTGTGTTAATTGATAATATCATTGTTAGTAGTATTCCGGCCAAGTTTTTGGCATCGTGACACTGGAAAAGCGAGATAAGCATGCGGCTACATGTAAACTGATTTTGTATGCAACTAATTATTTTGTGGACTTCAGTGTGAAGCTAGGATAAAGAAGCTTCGTGATGAGGATACAAGAATGCTGAAAATTCTGAGCAAACGACGTGCTCAACAGAACTGGGATAAGGTGAAGCATGTGTTGGTTCAGCAATGAGTATTATGTACGGCATACGCCGTACTGCTTCTCTTGTTAATATTAAGCATATATTGATTTTGTTGTTTACAGGTGAGGAAGTTTGTGATGTATACCTGGTGCCCTAGTGGCCTGAAGGTTCAATGATGTATTCTCTCCATGTATCCTTCCACAAAAAGTGAAACCTGTCTTGGACAAGCCGCCTTGAATGCTAACAGAACAAGGAGTGTTCATGCCGACATGGTAAATGAAATGTTTGTTTCCCCTTGTGTTTCTAATGTCATATTTGGGGTTTCCCATAGTAAAATATTTTTGATAAAGAGAATATATTAATACCAAGTAGATATCAATTACATCCGGCCTCTCCAGCAACATAATGTCAAGATAGACATCAAGGATGCACACAGCCAAGTAAAAAATACCCTGCCTTACTGATCAGCGAAGCAGCAAGAACTACCACCTCCAATGGCCACACCCGGACTCCAAAAAGGTTCTCCAACAAACGACGCCTCCAGGAAGGGAACAATGCACAAACACCGTCGTCACCTGATCATCATATCATGAGTTTTCACCACGAAGAAAGTCTAAATAAAATAAACTCCAGACAATTCCTTCAACAAGGAGACGAAGAGAGATCCGCCATTGCCAAGTACAACCAGCAAAGCTCAGACCAAGAGTTTTCACTCCGGATATCCAGACTTGGTGCCCAAAGAACGCCACCAAGAACGAAATCCCCCATGTTGCCACCCCTGCTGCAAAACACTGTTCATTCGGCTCATAGTCTTCACCACTACCAAACCCACACCATCGTGATCTACTAGTCTTCCGGGTGCAACCATCTTGATATTCCTTATCAATTTCCAGCACCATAAATATGCCATGGTGACGTACCCATTGGTGTCGACAAGATTGGGTCCTCGAGACGTGCCTCCTCGAAGGCAGATTTGCCCATGTGGTAATTCTGCCAGGCGGAGAGGTGCACATTTTCGGCCAATCAAGCCTCCCGTGTATCCGGCGGGAAGTCCCACTCGCTCCAGCTGAAGAAGAACTCGTCGTCGTCATGGCACCGCTGCCGGCCATCAAGCACGGCTTCTTACATAAGCACGGCTCTGGCGCGAGGACAACGTCGAACTATGGGGTTGGTGCTGATCTGATTGAGGCCGGCGCGGTGACCGCCGGGCACCATGCCAGACCAACATCCATCAGCGTTGTTAATATGGTGTATAGCAAACAGATCATATACTACTATGTGTAGTTTTGGTGAAGTACTTTGTTCTTCCATTTGATTTGTCGAATCCTATTTATAATCTTTTAGAAAATCTTAACACCTACGCATAATACCGCACACAGGGAGCAATTGATTCGAAAGAGTTGCGGAAATGCAGCACTCAAGCAGTTCTAGACAACCTTGACACGCCCGTTTGGAAGAATCCTTCAGGAAGGAGTTTTTATGGTCGAGAGATAAGGCAGCTATAACCAGAAAATCTTTTGTTTGTCAATATGATTCTGTGTCAAAGAACAAAATTGTACAGTTGTGGGTAGTTTGTAAACTTGCAATAGGTTGATCTCATTGAACATGTAGGATACTTTTTCTCAGAGTATGTGATGAACGCAATATGAATTTGTGTGACTGTAGCTCCTTTTCTTTTCAGCAATCAATTCATTCAATCCATGTGAACAGTGAACTTGAAATAGCCTGGATGACCCTTTGGTTTGCAGTTCCTTGCTGAACAATTTGCATGTGTTCCTTCCATTTATTCGACCATTGTCTTACTAAAACGTGTGGCAGGGCCTCCCTACCAAGCCATTTAGTTTCATATGGTGGAATTGCGAGATAGTTAATAAACAAATTACGAATGTTTTTTAATAAATTGATTAGTTGCTTAAAGAGCTCATATGGAGGAGTTCACAGTCTTACCTTGCAGGGTGAAAATCTAAGGATTGGCCTTAATTGGTTGTATCTGGCAATGACCTTATTGAAAGCATTGTTTTATAAGCGGAGACTTTCTTCAGGGTGAAAACCTATGATCTTTAATTAGGCGATGACGGTGCTTCTGCTCTATTTTCTTCTTAAATGCGTCGCTATTGGAGATATTGGACTTCTGGTGGGGTTAGTGTCGCTGCTACTAAGGATCCTATCGTTTTGCAGCGTGATTTTTCTTTTTCTGTAATTCGTTTTTTTTTTGCTATGTGTATCCGTAATGCCAATAGGGTAATGTGTTATTGCAGAGGTCGGGTGTAATTGGTATTATCGCGTTATTAATATATGCTCATTTCCAAAAAGAAATATGAATTGTAATAAACCCCACATTATCTTCATAGTTGTGGCTATGAACTCAATCAATTGCCACATAAAAAGGGGTCACTGATTGTAGTTCAAATATATCTTAGTGATGAGAAGTAACAATTTCCTACCAAAAAGTGGAATCAGGTACGACATAGAGCACGATGATGGATCCATACACAAACTAGTTGGACCAAGTGTTCGAATTTAAGTTTGAATTGTTGAATTTAAAGTTTGAGCCGTTGAAAATGAAGGATTTGGTAGTGTGAGGTGATCTATTTTACATCACATGTTGCGGCAGCCATGTCCTAAAATAGATCAACTGGAAAAGCGGAAAGTGTGCAGGTGAATTAAAACATCCTTTTTGGTGATATATAATTTTTACATCACCTGTTATGAGTGTCCTATTATACATCACTTGTTATAGTTTCTTTTAAGACCTTTTGCTTTCCATAGTAGGAGTGTTATGCCATGCCATATTGATTAAAAACTTATGGACACACTAATTAATGAAGAGAGGAGACATAGTGATATCATAATATGAGGCCAACGTGAAGTAACCTATATATATAGAGAGAGAGTCGCGCTATTTGACCTTCAGGGGGTAGAATAGTTATTCTACATCCATCCTCTATCTTTAGAACTGTATATTATTTTTACGTCGCATAAATTTTGTCTTACCTCAAGAGTTGAGAAGAATGTAAAAAAATATAGCCATATCATAATTTTTTTTTGTTTACATGTCATATAAAAATACGACGTAAAATACGTGTTTTTAGTGTTTTTTACACTATAATTACTCATAAACTATTTTTATGTCAAATTTTTTGTGTTGTGGATGAATATGAACATAATTATTTGTATACAAAACATAAATTTCTAAACGTGACAACATAAAGTTATGTGGGATGCAAAATAACTATTCTACACCCTGGGTGTCGAATATATATATATATATATATATATATATATATATATATATATATATATATATATATATATATATATATATATAGCTCTGCTATTCAAGAACCACTTTCTGAATAACTATTCAGGAACTCGCTGTTACTGTTCACGTGAACACCAGGAACCCTCTGTTAACTTCCAGGTGAGCACGAGTTAACTTCTTTTTCTAAGTTAACTTCCAGTATGTAACAGTAATAGTGAATGTTAACTTTCACTGTGTAAGTTAACTTCCACGACCATTCTTAACTTCCTTATGTGCGCAAGTTAACTACCTCTTCTATGCTAGTTAACTGCCTGGCGGAGCATCGATTTTCCATGTTTTCTGAAACTCTGGTATTCAAGAACTCGCTGTTACTGTTCACGTGAACACCAGGAACCCTCTGTTAACTTCCAGGCGAGCACGAGTTAACTTCTTTTTCTTTCTAAGTTAACTTCGAGTATGTAACAGCAATAGTGAATGTTAACTTTTACTGTGTAAGTTAACTTCCGCGACCATTCTTAACTTCCTCATGTGCGCAAGTTAACTACCTCTTTCTTAACTTCCACCTATGCAAGTTAGCTCTCGTAAACATTTTAGCTGTCCCGTGTGTACAAGTTAACCCCCTCTTTTTATGCTAGTTAACTTCCTGACGGACAATCGATTTTGTGTGTGTTTTTTCGCGGACTAAATGTTAACTTCTGCATGTGCAAGTTAACTTCTGCGACCCTTCTTAAATTCCCCGTCTGTACAAGTTAACTCCTTCTTTTCTACTAGTTAACTTCCTGACGGCACGCTGGGCGGAGGAGGCTGAACACGCACGGGGGAGGAGGGCGCAAAGGAGGTTGGATATGCGCGGGGCGGAGGTGGCGGAGGTGGCGCGCGAGGAGGAGGGCACAGTGGCGCCTGGTGCGGAGGAGGCCGGCGGCGAGTAGGGAAGAGGAGGTCAGCGACGCGCGGGTGAGGTGAGCATGGAGGAGGCCGGCTGCACGCGGGGCGGAGGATTCCACGGTGGCACGCGGGGAGGAGGGTGCAGCGATGCCTGGTGCGGAGGAGGCCGCGGCAACGACTAGGCGGAGAAGGACGCGGCGGTGACTGGTGTAGAGGAGGCCGCGACGGTGACTGGTGTAGAGGAGGCCGGCGGGTGGC
Organism: Avena sativa; assembly: GCA_916181665.1. Classification (NCBI taxonomy): domain Eukaryota; kingdom Viridiplantae; phylum Streptophyta; class Magnoliopsida; order Poales; family Poaceae; genus Avena; species Avena sativa. Next base: position 265,648,749 of record OV702294.1, on the reverse strand, counting down.
TCCCGGGGCGGAGGATGCCGATGGTGCTGGGGGCAGATGAGGTCGGCGACGTGGGGGGTTAGATGTGACGAGGAAGAAAGTGGTTAGGTGGGGGAGGGTAGATAGGTGGGGGTTCCTGAATAAGTTTATCTAGAAACCTCTTAAGGGGGTGTTTCTGAATAGTCCTGTCGTATATATATATAGGGTGGCGCCCTCTATCTTTAAAACCATATATTATTTTTATGTCATGTAATTTTGTATTACTTCATAATTCAAGAAGAACATAATAAAATTTAGAAATGACATAATTTTTTTGTTTACATGCCGTAAAAAGATTTGACATAAAAATACATATTTTTGGTGTTTTTTACACTATAATGACTCATAAACTTTATTTTGGTGTCAATTTTTTTGTTGTGGTGAATATATGAACATAATTATTCGTATACAAAACATAATTTTTTCAATCTAACAACATACAAATATGTTGGGTGCAAAATAACTGTTCACCCGGCTACTCACCCGGCTAGCTGTGCATGCGCCTAAAGTCATAGGATTAGAAGACGAGAGCACAATATGATTAATGGATATGATACAAATTTATTAGAAAAACTAACGGCCGTTGTATCGGGAGCATGAGGTTGATTTCAGAAGTAAATGACGCATGCCATTCATACACACACATGAGTTCTTACCACGGTGTTACGCATGCCATCCACACACATGGGATCTTCTCACGGTCTTACTCATCCACACACACAAAAGTTCTGGGCTTTGAAATTTACCACGACAACATGCCTTTTTTGCATGGCATGCATGTTCACATCCAAGAACATGTGTCATGTCACGCATGCTAGGACACACAGCCAAAAAACATGTGTCTTCCCACGAATCAAGAACACACGCTTTTCCCCAAAATGAAATAGGGCGTCCTCTCGCTTAGCCGGCATAGGTCCATTGAGGGGTCAAGAAGGTACCTTTTTTATGTTTTATTTATGCAATTTTACACCCACATGCATCAATTCGACAACATCTTAGATGCTACCATCAGATAATTTAGAGGGCATCGCCAGGGTGAGCCAATCCGTCACAGGACACGACGCCATGCTCTCAAATGAAGAGACACCTCGGTACCACTCCATACTCAGTTACACTGAAGGTGTTAAGTCGTTGATCCCCTCCGACTCCGACGACATCAAGGACTACTCCTTACCGAGCGACACCGACTCCGTCACGGATGACGAAGACTACAAGCTCGTTGTACGTGACTCACGCCATACAGAGATGAAAGATGAAGCAAGCCGGGCCGCTCAAAAAGAAAACATGAAGGAGAACGAGATGGTCAACGATTGGCTTGAAGTAGTCCGCAACGTCAAATACGACGATGTGGAAGGGCCGTCTATCAAAGTTGAGCAAGCCATCAACAAACATGAAGGCGGTGGCAAACATCGTCATCATCGACATCTCCGACAATGAAGAACCATAAATCATAGAAGCAGCATGTGCTGTGGAGGGAATCGCGCCCACTTGTCTGTTTCGCTTCCCATTATAGTCAGTCATTTAGTATCGCTTGTTAGTCTTTGTCCAAACAACACCATCCGACATAGCCAAGCACGTCTTAATATTCCTTGGATGTAATAAAAATCACTACTACTTTTATTAATAGTTTTTTGTTCACCAATACGCATTGTTACCATATACTAACTATGGCGGTATTTTAGTAACTACGTGCACCTTTTATTGCCACCCGGTGCGATGTGTGGAAAGAGACATAATATTGTTTTGAGGGAAACAGGGGATGATGGATGCGATTGACCATCAAGCCGGTATTCATGCGTGGCCACAATAATAATAACAAAGGAAACTTAGCTATACTTGTTTTTTTTCATTTTTAGTAGTTTGACTTTGGTGGCTATGGGGGTCATATTTTTTTTCCACACGAAATACGATATATATATATATATATATATATATATATATATATAGCTCTGCTATTCAAGAACCACTTCCTGAATAACTATTCAGGAACTCGCTATTACTGTTCACGTGAACACCAGGAACCCTCTGTTAACTTCCAGGCGAGCACGAGTTAACTTCTTTTTCTTTCTAAGTTAACTTCCAGTATGTAACAGTAATAGTGAATGTTAACTTTCACTGTGTAAGTTAACTTCCACGCCCATTCTTAACTTCCTCATGTGCGCAAGTTAACTATATCTTCTATGCTAATTAACTGCCTGGCGGAGCATCGATTTTTCATGTTTTCTGAAACTCTGTTATTCAAGAACTCGCTGTTACTGTTCACGTGAACACCAGGAACCCTCTGTTAACTTCTAGGCGAGCACGAGTTAACTTCTTTTTCTTTCTAAGTTAACTTCCAGTATATAACAGTAATAGTGAATGTTAACTTTCACTGTGTAAGTTAACTTTCGCGACCATTCTTAACTTCCTCATGTGCGCAAGTTAACTACCTCTTTCTTAACTTCCACCTATGCAAGTTAGCTTCCGTAAATATTTTAGCTGTCCCGTGTGTACAAGTTAACCCCCTCTTTCTATGCTAGTTAACTTCCTGACGGACAATCGATTTTGTGTGTGTTTTTTCGTGGACTGAATGTTAACTTCCGCATATGCAAGTTAACTTCTGCGACCCTTCTTAACTTCCCCGTCTGTACAAGTTAACTCCCTCTTTTCTACTAGTTAACTTCCTGACGGCACGGTGGGCGAAGGAGGCTGGCCACGCACGGGGGAGGAGGGCGCAAAGGAGGTTGGATATGCGCGGGGCGGAGGTGGCTGCGGTGGCGCACGAGGAGGAGGGCACGGTGGCGCCTGGTGCAGAGGAGGCCGGCGGCGAGTAGGGCGGAGGAGGTCGGCGACGCGCGGGTGAGGTGAGCATGGAGGAGGCCGGCTACACGCGGGGCGGAGGATTCCACGGTGGCACGCGGGGAGGAGGGTGCAGCGATGCCTGGTGCGGAGGAGGCCGCGGCAACGACTAGGCGGAGGAGGCCGCGGCGGTGACTGGTGTAGAGGAGGCCGCGACGGTGACTGGTGTAGAGGAGGCCGGCGGGCGGCTCCCGGGGCGGAGGATGCCAACGGCGCTGGGGGCAGATGAGGTCGACGGCGTGGGGGGTTAGATGTGACGAGGAAGAAAGTGGTTAGGTGGAGGAGGGTAGTTAGGTGGGGGGTTCCTGAATAAGCTTATCTAGGAACCTCTTAAGGGGGTGTTTCTGAATAGTCCTGTCGTGTATATATATATCGACGCAGATTTACTACCCACCAGCTAGCTGTGTATTGCTATCTTTTAATCCCCAATATCCCAATTTCATATAGTAATGGTCTTCCGTTAATGATATTCTTTGTCGTCCGTCTAATGCTAACAAACAACTCTACTTCCGCGACATGGGCTATGGCATTTATCTTTTGTTGTTTCTTTTGTATATTTGATACCTGGAACATTTGTTTCTGGGTTTCCAAATCTATTTTCATGCAGCTTAAACTTTTGACCGTGCTATTTTCCTATCACTGTGAGCACCAAAATAAATGTATGCATTGATTAGGAATAGCTCCAAAAATTCAGATCTGCTAAATTAAATAGACAGAATGTCTCATTTTGGAATACCAAGTTAACTGCTTATACCTCATGAGAATGGATCGATCAAACCATCTAAAAAATACATTATTATTCACCTATTTTCTTGGCTCAAAGAGTTCCGGGCAGATCGATAAAAATAATATGCACAGTCTATATTTTTATTAGGAGGATCACAATTTGACATGTGCTATGACTATATGACGTCGTCAGGCTGGTTCATAGCTACGTGCACGTCGACCGGCTTGCGACACACAACTTAGCACGCGGTGGAAAGGCCAACATCAATAATATCCCCAATCATGATAGTATATTCCCGTTGTTGAGTTTGACAAGCGATAACATATTTTGTTGGTCTTATCATTTGCCAGGCAGCATTCGTATCGTTCTAAAATGTGTAACTGTAGTATATTGTTTATAAAAAAATCCAAATTTTCTAGTTTTGTTTTGTGCATGCTGAAGTTGTAGTGGAAAAAATTACAGAAAGCTAGCTTGGTGAATTTTTTTTTGGAAAAAAGATAGTAGTGTGATGAGTTTAATAAAATTATAGCTATGGAGATGGCAGGGGAACGGCCGTGTGTTACGTCGTTGTGGACAGAGCGCAAGTGTTCTACGTTGGCTCCTTACGTGCGTGCTTGATCTCGCGTGGCACATTCCACTGTGGTACTCTGCTACCCTCCTCCCGTCGTGGAGCGGGTTTGGTCTATGTCGCGTGGTAAGCGCCTTCTTGCAATAGGATGGAGGAGGGGAACATGTTCGAATTCGTCAGGGGTGTGCAAAAATATAATTGAACTAGACAACATTGGACACGAGTTTTAGTTTACGTGGTGTGGCAAAAAAAGGTTTGTCACTTTTTTAGAAAGGATAAAATTCAATTAGATGTCACATCAACTTTTAAAATGCAGTAACTTATTCTAGATTTTCTACGAACTTGGTGTCATGTCGTATGCCTATTCTTGCAATGGGGTGGGGAACATGTCCAAAATTATTATAATCGTTTTCTAGAACTATTGACAAAAAGACAAAACACTCTGGTAATGCCCCTCTTCGGATGCTCTAGGCACATTTTTCCTTTGGCGTTCGCCCCTTCCTGAAGACTCATGCATCGTCCCCGCTACTCATCATGCTTCGGTCGGTCGGCACAAGCTGAACAGAGAAAATCCGACTTTAGATAGATGGACGATGGTAGAAGATCATATGTCCTACGTGTAAGAAAAGATTTGTTACATACAACGCAAGAAATACAAAAACTCACGAGCTTCCTGTCGCCAAGATGGATTTATGCTAGATGAACAAGAACACATAGGCAAAAACGTTTGTGCAGAGGTGTTTTATATTGCATTATCACCTCAACGTGTGAAAAGGAAGGACATATGGCATGGTAAATGACAAAGCTGTGAGAAAGACTTCTCTATGTGGATGGTTGTTGTCATTTGCACCTTTAATCATCAACATGCTCTTGATACAACGTCCGTTAATTATTCTTTGGGTGTAGATTATATTCCGTTAATCCATTTGTATGTTCATTATTTATCCTACGGTAGGACGAGCATGCGCAGCTAGCCGGGTGAGTATCCCACTATTCTCTCTCTCTCTCTCTCTCTCTCTCTCTATATATATATATATATATATATATATATATATATATAGTCCTCGACCAAATAAAATACCGACAGCCTATAGCGATTCCGCACTAGTGTGCACGATAGGACGGGTACTTCCGTTACACCTCCTTTCCTATGTCTTTGAGATTTCACTCTTTGTGATTTCGTCTTTTCACCTTTTTCGTGATATTTATTAATCAAGCGCCACGCAGGACAGAGTCAACGCGGGCTGGAAGGTTGTTCATAAATCCTTCACAGGTTGTTGCACTTTGACAGTCGTGAGCAATGGTTCATGTGTGGTGTTTGTGAGCTTTTTTGCAGTACCCCATGTTCACTTGGCGTCTATATGTAGTGCCATATAGCTTTCGCGGAAACGGAGGATAAAAAGCATGGAAAAATAACAAGGCCAGTTGGCCGGACAATCCACGAACAAATGTATATGGTATCGAGTGCACCCTTTGGAAATCGCAAAACATGCGACTGTGGTGTCTATGGTACATGTCAAAAACCACAACGACGTGACCATGGTGTCTAAGATATAAATGAAAACCACAACTATATGAGGGTGGTATTTAAGAAAAAAGTGAAAGGACAAAGGACATCTCCTACGGCCTATTCTTAGTAGAATTTGACGGATGGCAAAAGGGCGTCGTTAGCAGAATAATGCCAACAACCGATGATGTGGATATTGCGGGATCATATGATGGCTATATCAAATGACAATGCATGTGTGGTCAGGTAGCATGGTGGATAGTAAATCCGTGTCTATATATATAAAACCATTGGATATTCTATAGAAAGCAAGAATTTGAGCAGCAAGAGCATAAAATATCTAACGAAAAACACCACCTCCGTTACATCAAGAGAATATTTTGCATGCACTTGCTAATACATGCAAGTACCACACGCAAGCTAGCATATGCATGCAAATTATGCAAACTAGCAACAACTCGCGTATCACATGCAAGCTAGAAATACTAGTAGACCATTAAGCTGGCTAAAATATAAGCATGCAAGCTAGCAATATATTCAGACAATTGAACCGGCTAAAATTTTAGCATGCATTTTAGCACTACATGTAGACCGAAAAAAATCTATATATAAAGGAATGATCTGGAATCTATATATAAAGGAATGAATTTTGTGTTTTGTACTGAAAAAACTAGAGGAAACGGACGCAGGAAGCACTCCCGCGCTAAAACGAAAGCCACACGTAAAAATTTTGGCTGAAATTCGTGCAACCTGGAACGCGTGATAACTTGCTTACTATCTTGGTCTACTCTCATGGTTGGATTTATTGTCGAAATTTGTGTATGTTTTCATACTCGGATTGATGCTTACCATGCACACATCATCAAGTAGTATAGCTAGTCAGGGTCTAGCGCAGCAAGTACAACTAGCTTACGCATGCATTCGAGTTTGTAGAAATTTTTGCAACAATAGGGGTTGTTTGATATGTTACAATAAATTCTGGTCATGCTATTCTACTAACAACAATAACACCGTTAACTGCATGCAAGATATTGGCTCTCTCTCATCTTGGCATCTAGTTCACGTATTCCCTGTATCCAACGTCAACGCTTGCGTGCATTGGTATCATCCTAGATAGCAAATCCGCGTTGATATATATACACTCACCTGGCTAGCTGTGCATGCCCACAATATCGTAGGATTAGGAGACAAGAGCATAATCTGATTGATTGATGTGATATAAACCCATTAGAGAAACTAACGGACGTTGTATCTGTAGGGGTTTGTAGCATAGAAAACAAAAAAATTCTACCGCATGAACACACGCAAGCCAAGATATATCTACTAGATTGTAGCAATGAGTTGATAAAGTACCCACCCTCGAAGATTCCAAAGCGGTTAACAAGAGCAGATTCTCGTGGATAATGTAGTCGTACACTTCCGATCTTAAGATCGCGCAGACGATCCTTCCGGCGCTGCATTCCGGTAGCGCTTCCGCAGTCGGTCACACGTTCGGTACTCGATGAATACCTTCCTCTCCCTTGTTCTAGCAGGCAAGGGTGTCGGAGGTTCTAGTTCTCCTCTCACGATTTCGGAAGCACGACGGTGTGGTGTCGGAAGTAGAGGAAAGATCCCGCAGGGCTTCGCCTAAGACGGAGCAGGTTATGGTGGAGAATTAGGATTTCTGGTGATCTAGGGTTTAGAGGTCCGGAGAGGAGGAGGTGGAGTCGGCGGCGGCTAGGGCGACGACGACGAACCGGCGACAGCGCGATGGTGGTGTGGGGAGGGGCTGGTGTTGTGTCTCTTGGGGCACCCCCTCCCCTCTATTTATGATAGGGAGGGCAGCTTTGGGAGAGGGGAGTTTGAATCCTTCCTCAACTCCCTCTCTTTGTTGGCTTGTGGTGGAGGGAAAGAAGGATTCTTTCTTTCATCCACCAGGATACAATTGTCCCAGTTCGACTTTTCAAACTTGCCTTTTGACTTTCAATTTTGAGCTCAATTTCTTTCTTACAAATGCCCAACCAAGTGACCTAGAACATGATGCAATCATTCCACTTATTAATGACACATTCATGTACCCTTCCCCTTCCGGTCCGGTGAACCTTCTAGACCCTTCTAGATCATTCCGGTTAAAACGCCAGAATCATTTCCGAACTCCGGAATTGGACTTTCCTTATATAAATCTTATTCTCCGGACCATTCCGGGTCTCCTCGTGATATCCCGGATCCCATACGAGACTCCGAACAACATTCGGTCTCCCTACTTACATTCTAGATCTACTAAACAACATCGAATCCTTAAGTGTGTATCCCTACGGTTCGTGAATTATGCAGACATGACCGAGACTCTTCTCCAATCAATAACCAATAGAGGAATCTGGAAATTTATATGGCTCCCACATATTTCTATGATTACTTTGCGATCGAATGAAACACTTACATACGATACCAATTTCCCTTTGTCTCGCGATAGTTTACTTATCCGAGATCTGATCGTCGGTATCTCTGCATACCTAGTTCAACCTCGTTACCGATAAGTACTCTTTTTCTTGTTCCCGTGATATGTGATCCCTTGTGAGACAGTCACATGCTTGTAAGCCAATTGGATGACATTCCACCGAGAGGGCCTAGATTATATCTATCCGTCATATGGATGGACAAATCCCACTCTTGATCCATGTGCCTGAACACATACTTTCCGAACACTCAATGCCACCTTTATAACCACACAGTTATGGTGTGGTGTTTGATATCATCAAAGCATCCATCTGGTGATGGTGATTAGCATGATCTCATGGTCGAAGGAATTAGGTTACTATGTATCAGAAAGCTTATAGCAAACAAAATATTGAAATGACTTGATCTTTATGCTACGCTTATCTATAGGAGTATGTCCATCACATCATTCTTCTAATGATATGACCTTGTTGTTAATAACATCTCAATGTTCATGATCAGGAAAGCATGATCATATATTAACCAACAAGCTAGTTTAACAAGAGGATTTACTAGGGACTCTTACATGTTTACAAATTAATGTTTCTGGTTAATACAATTATAGCATGGTATTAAGCATGAATATATGATAATAACCTCTTTATTATTGCCTCTTGGGCATATCTTCAGCAGTATCGAGAGCATGATGTTGATTTTAAAAATAAACGACACATGTCATCCACACACACACGTAAGTTCTTCCCACTGTGTGACCCATCCACACACAGAAGTCCTCTCCATGATGTGGCATTTACCATGACATCATGCCTTTTGTATGTCATGCATGCTAGGACACAGAGCCAAGAACACGCATCATCCCATGAACCAAGAACATACGCCTTTGTCCAAACTGAAATAGGTCCATTAAGGTGTTAAGAAGGTATCAATTATTTGATGTTTCATCTATGCGATTTCCACCCACATGCATCAATTTCGAGCGTTTTCTATGTTTTTGATGTTTATGTGATTAATCTTACGTCTGCTGGAACTATAATTTCTCCTCCTTTCTAGTGAGTCGGCATCTCTATGATTCAGTGGGCAGAGCCATCCTAGGTGGAGCACGATGAGCAGTGGGAATGCTGCATGGGTATTCAAGAAGTGGCGAACACCAAAGATAAATTCGCTGAAGGAAAATGCACCGAGAGTGTCCGAAGCGCGCATGGACGCCAAACAAGCACCTTATGCAAGCTCTCACCTATTTTGTGAGTTCAAATACGTAGTCGAGTTAATTCGCTAAAGCAAACACGGGATTATTCTTTTACATGATCCAACTACATTTATGTCGCTGATAACACCGTTTAATCGCTCAATATCAATACGAAAATAATACAGCCCAAGATGGAATGTGCCACACCGGCGGAGCTACTGTACTACCTCTTACATCTGAAGAACAACACTGGTAGCCCACCACCTGAGTCCGTTCAAGAGATAGAAGAACGAGGCAATGCATTTCAAAACATGTCGTGCCTTCTCAGTGGATCTTACTCCTATTCTCATAACGTGCCGAACCTTCGATCGCCTGATGTAACAACAAATCCCGTGTCAAACTCTTGGCTTGCCATGTTGTTGTAGCTCAATAAATTTAGTTTGTAATCCAAACTATTGCCTTTGTTTGCCTAGCTCATTAATTTTGGATGCAAAATCGACGACGAACGTGTGCACGCGACGGCAGCGCACATCCTCACAAATTTTCCAAAGGTTGCGACATATCGTGGTGGTCCCGAGTTCATTTCTCACCTCAAGATGAATTTTTAAAAAGGAAGGAACCATTGACTATAAGGATAGGAGCTTAGTAAGAGCAAGTATCATGTCGTTGTTTCACACAAAAACAAGATAAAAATAGATATTAGTTGAGCCCCGTAGGTTTATTTTCCTCAGTTTGTGATATTGTCCTTTATGATACCGTGAGGTTTACATGTAAAATGGTAACATCATTTTATCACTATAAGTAGTAAAGTTTTCTGGATCGCTCCGTGAAAGGAGTCCTGGAGGAGGTAAAAGGGAGAGATGTTGGGTGTTTTCCATAACTGAATTCTACGATTATTCATTTTCAATAGAATCACGCATGAACAAAGTCACAACCATTTTCAATAGAAAGCATGGGAAAAGGACAAGGCCACTTGGCCAGACAAGCCCAAGGGACGCCTTCACGCGCTGCGTTGGCTACTCCGACCTCACGTCGTCACCACGCCGGCCCGTCTTCGCCAACATCGACCGATGACATGGTTATACCCCACGGGTACATAACATTGGTATACCTAGTCCAGCCCAAGAGAAGGCCCACGTCAAGACACGCGGCCTGTGCATATTTCGAGTGGCCCAAGACCATGATGCCTTCGGATCCTTGGAGAACAAAACTAGAGTTGACAGAATTTCAAAGGGTACAAACCCTAATCTGTAACCAACTCGGCCTACGTCTGGGACCTGCCTATCTATATAAAGTCTAGGAGGGCACGGCGAGGAGGATCTCAACTCACCTCATACACACCTCATGCCAGATTGCATCTGCGCACCCCTGTAACCTTCGGTTCCACCGTAATCAAGAGCAGACAAGCATGAGTAGGGTTTTCCCTCTGGGGGCCTGAACCTGGGTAAACCTCGTATCCCGTGGTGCCTGTCTGTTAACCGTTCTGTGATCTCCAGCATCCCCATCTTCTCCAAAACCCAAGTCCATAACACTGGGCATTGACGAGATCGAACCTCGTCAATTGGCGCTGTCTGTGGGAATTGGGGATGCTGATTGTGCGATCGTGACGGTCCCATCCGAAGCGATCTACAACTCATCGGCGACGGAGAGTCACCTCCTCTTCGGCACCTTCGACTTCACCGCCCACTCGCCGGCCACCCTGAGGTATTTCGAGTCCGTCGATGACAGGCTCGAGATGCTGTTCGGGAGCTTCTGCTTCTAGGTGGGGCAGGCCGGCACCCTCCGACTCCCAGAGTGGGTGCCATCACCGTCCATCATGCCTGCTTCGTGGGTCCCACCCATTAGCGTGCTGCACGTGTCGACGTTGACAGACGAGTTAGATGACAGCAGCAGCTGCAACTCAGATCTGTGTGGCCCTCCCTCGAATGATGGAACCTACGGTTCCGGATACGAAAGCTGCAATAGTAGCGATACAGTCCACGGGCGTTACCTATGCGTCGTGGTCATCTAGAACGAATCAGAACTGCCACCAGGTTCGAGTGCACCAAACCCACCTCCCAACCCACCTCTCAACCCGCAAGGTGAGAACAGGGGAAACGGGGGAGATCCGTCGCTTAGGCCCAACGAAGGCGACGCTAACGCCTACCAGAAGATCAACCTCAACAAGGATGGCTGGTGCCAAGCGCGAGAAGCTATGGCAGGCAACATCATCCTACCTGTGAATGCTTCACGGGATCTGCTGATGGCATATCACCTCTTCCTCATCAACGAGCATAACCGGCAGAACTCGACAAGCGTAAGCAGGCGGCTTCAGCTCGCACGGCAAAAACGCCAACAATCATCGCTCCCGCACGGAGCACATGGACCCCACCGCACGCCACGAAGTCACCAGGGCCCTCAACACGTCCTTCATGATGATGGATGTGAACGACAACATCATGCCAAAAACACCGTAGGCTGCGATCCTGGAGGCCACTACATACCTCGCGTCCCATCCACCCCTGGTGTGTGATCCAAGATCCATTCACAAATCCGCGCTAGCCGGTCTCGGACTCGTCGGAGCTATGCTCCACGATGAGGCTCCTGTGGAGCCGAAGAAAAAGCTGCGGCCAAGTTCACCCGTAGCCCTACACCCTCATCCGATGAGGACGAGCACGATCTGCCTCGATGTCGCAAGAGCCCACGACACCACAGCAGCGACTACGGCGCTCGAAACGATCTCACCTAGCATAAGATTGACAGGGCACGCGCTAAACACGCGTGTTCAACCAAATCCGACGAGGATGGCGACGGTGAATTGTGCGGAGCCAGATGCTTCAGCAGATCCGTTCGGCGAACGCGGATGCCAAAAAATTTCAAGCTCCCTTCGGACACTCCGAAGTTCGACGACACGCATGACCCGAAGGCCTGGCTCAGCGACCACCTCTCATCCGTCAAGCTGCATGGCGGTAACAGGAACACCGCCCTACAATGCCTCCAGCTGCAGCTAACAGGCGCAACTCGGATCTGGCTAAGCAGCCTGTCCTCCGGCTCCATCCAAAGCTAGGAGGAGCTGGCATACAGCTTCATCTGCAACTTCAAAGGCACCAGCAAGAGGCCAGCCTCGATCGAGGAACTGCGCGCCTGCACCCAACGTACCGGCGAGTCCATTCGCTCGTACATACTATGCTAGTCCCACATCAAGAACTCTGCTGCACATATATTTGAAGAAAGGACAATCGATGCCTTCAAGGATGGCGTCAAGCGCCCGGACTTCAAGGAAGAACTTGGGCGCGTCAAGCCCAAAACGCTCGACCACCTCATGGACATCGCCAACCGATGGGCGGATGGCGAGGATTCTGTCCACCTAACACATACGAATGACGAGGACCACTATGGCTATAGGCGAGAACGCCGCAGCAAGCGAAGATCGTGCGTCTACGATGACCGCGACAGAGTCGACATGGTCGCGGATGGATACGCCGACCGACGAAACGACGACAACCGCATCAGTGGATACCGCGGAGGCAACTTCCACGATGGAGGGCGACCCACACAAACATAGCAACGCCGCAGCTGTGATGACGAGCCCTCGACATACGACAAATTGTCTGGTCCTTGCACCATCCACTTCTACATCAACAAGCAGGATGGCAAGAAGAAGGCCAGCCACATGCTAAAGGACTACCGCGAGTTCCAGAAACTCAGCGAGGGTCTTACCCAAATACAACACCAGATCGTGAACCCTGGATTTGGGCCTACACTGTACCATGTGACATCTCCCACGGCACTCCTCCACCACCACCTCCTTGACCGTCGAATCCAGCAATCGCACCAGCGCCAAATAATGGTATAGGAGGGTACCCGCCGCCGAAGGGGGCCCTGATGATCCAGAAGGGGCGCCCAACCAACAGGGTGCGGAAGAAGATCACCCGCCAAGTGAGCCTGGCGGTATCCTCCCCACCAGCCATCCCTGAGTACCTTAGTGGCTCGGAGTCCTGCATCACGTTCTACCGTTCGGATCACCCACGCCAGATCCCTCGCCCAGGTCATGCTGCCCTAGTGCTCGAGGCGCAGATCGGAGGATTCAAGATGAGCCGGGTCTTCATGGACGGCAGCAACATCATCAATCTGATGTTCGCCAGCACACTTGTAGCAATGCGGATCCCGCAGTGCAGCCTGGAGCAATTAGATACAATGTTCCATGGCATATTCCCAGGGAAAGACATATATCCCTGGGGAAGATATGGCTCGAAGTCATCTTCGGCCAGCCCGAAAAATCCAGGCGCAAGCGATTGGAGTTTGAAGTGGTGGACTGGCCATCACAGTACCACACTATCCTCGGGCGCGTGGCATTCGCATGATTCCTGGCAGTACCGCACTATGCGTACCTGCTACTGAAGATGCCAGGACCCAGGGGCGTCATCACCGTCCAAGGAAGCTTCACTCGATCCGACCACTGCGATAGAGACTTCAACAGAATCTCCCAGTCATTCGGCATGCAGGAGGAGCTCACGAGGCTCAGAGAGGTAACAGACAACAGGGCACCCCCAGTCGCCAGACAAAACACACCCGATATGTCGTTCGACTCCACGGTCAACACGAAAAAGGTGCAGGTCCACCCGACAGACGCCTCCAAGACGGTGCTGATCACCAACGACCTCAGCCCCGCATAGGAAAGCACGCTCGTCGAATTCCTTCGTGAGCGCTGGGAAAACTTCGCCTGGTGTCCCGCGGACATGCCAGGAGTTCCAAGGGAATTCGCCGAGCATGCACTCAATGTGTTCCCCGACGCAAAGACAGTCAAGAAGTCGATCCAACGACTGTCCGAACCAAGATCTAAAGACGTTGGAATCAAAGTCAATAGACTGCTCGATGCCAACTTCTTCCGGGAAATCAAGGAGAGCGAGTGGCTGGCCAACACCGTGCTGGTCCCCAAAAAGGACATGGACAACCTGCGGATGTTCGTGGACTTCACATCGCTCAACCAGCACTGTCCAAAGGACCGCTTCCCTCTACCACGGATCGATCAGATCATCGATTCGACTGCAGGATGTGAGAAACTCTCCTTCCTCGACGCCTACTCAAGCTACAACCAGATTCGATTGAAGGTCGAAGACCAGGAGAAAACGGCATTCATCATGCCATTTGGAGTATTCTGATACAACACCATGCCCTTCGGGCTGAAGAACGCAGGCGCCACATACCAGAGGTGCATGCAGGCATGCCTAAAAAACAGATAGGTCGCAACATTCAAGTCTATGTCGACGACATAGTAATCAAGACGAAGGAGGCCAAGACGCTAATCAACGATCTCCGCGAGACGTTTGATAACCTTGATCACTACAAGATCAAGCTGAACCTATAAAAGTGCGCCTTCAGCGTCCCATCTAGCCAACTACTCGGCTACTTAATCTTCCAATGGGGGATCGAGGCGAATCCGAAGAAAATCAGGGCCATACTGGCCATGGAGAAGCCAAAGAACCTCAAAGGTGTCCAGCAGCTAGCTGGGCGAATCGCAGCGCTGAGCAGATTCATCAGCCACATGGGCGAGAAGGCCCTGCCTTTTTACCAGCTGCTATGCAAGGTGGACAAGTTCGAGTGGACACCCGAAGTTGAAGACGCATTCGAGGACCTCAAGCGGTTGCTCTCCACCTCACCTGTCATGGTCACGCCAAAGGAGCAAGGTCCATTGCTGCTATACATCGCAGCTACGCATCAGGTGGTAAGCATCATACTCATGGTCAAATGACTCGAAGATGGCAAGACTCATGGGGTACAACGCCCAATCTACTACCTCAGTGAGGTACTGACTCCAACAAAGCATAGGTACCCTCACTGCCAGAAGCTCGCCTACAGCGTATTCATGACGACTCGTCGGCTGGGCCATTACTTCCAGGAGCACCAGATCATAGTCGTCAACGAGGCACCACTGTCCAACATCCTGAACAACCCCGAACCCACGGGACGCATAGCCTTGTGGGGCATCGAGTTTTCTCCTCTAGACATTGTCTACGAACGGCACAAGGCCATTAAATATCAGGTCGTCCCTGACGTTCTCGTCCACTGGATGGAACTCCAGCTGCCGGATACTCCGGACATGACGCAATCATGCACGATGCACTTTGACGGCTCCAAACGCGAAGCTGGAGCAGGGGTCGGCGTCATACTGACATCCCCTCAAGGTGACAAGATGAATACGTCCTTCGGATGAAATTTCGCGCCTCCAACAACGAGGCCGAATACGAGGCCCTCATCCACGGCATGCGGATGGCCAAGAACTACAGCGCAACGCACCTAGTCATCTATGGTGACTCGAACCTTGTCGTCCAGCAGACGATGAACGAGTGTGACGCTCACAGTGCCAACATGATCGCGCATCGTGCGCTCTACAACTCACTCGAAGGGGACTTTGATGGCTGCGAGCTTCGGCACGTCGGAAGGGAAGGAAATTAAGAAGCTGATAGGCTTGCCAACATCGGCTCTACTTGCGCACGGGTGCCACCAGGTGTGTTCCTCGAAAAAATTTGTGTACCCTCTATCAAGAGAAAGTTACCAAAGGGTTCAACCGAAGAAGCATAGCACTCGGGGACTGCGCCACCCGAAGGACATGAAGGACCTGAAAATCTCGACACCGAGGCCGAGCTTGTCAGCCTGATGCAGGTCATGGTGGTCGAAGAGACATGGACGTAGCAGTACCTTCGGTACCTGATAAACAACGAACTGCCCGATGATCCGATAGATGCCCGACGCATATCTCGCTGGTCTAAAGCCTTTACCATCCACAATGGCGAGCTGTACAAGCGCAGTATTTCGGGTGTGCTCCAAAGGTGCGTCACCATCGGTGACGGCAAAACCATCCTCCAAGAAATCCACGAGGGCATCTGCGGCCATCATGCATGGAGCCGCGCCCTAGTCGCCAAAGCTCTACGAGCTGGATTCTAAAGGCCAACAGCCATGAACAACGCCAAGGACATCGTTCAAAGGTGCAACGCCTGTCAGAGGTACGCGGACAAGCCGCATGCACTAGGATCGGAGCTAAGGCCCATACCACTGGCCTAGACCTTTGCCTAATGGGGCCTCTACATGATCGGTAAACTACCCAAATCCTCGAAAGGAGGCCACGTCTACCTCCTGGTCGCTGTTGACAATTTCACCAAGTGGATTGAGGCCATGCCCGTCACCAACCAAAGCGGCAAAACTGCGGTCAAGTTCTCCGAGTCCATATTCTATAGGTTTGGTGTGCCACACATCATCATCACGGACAACGGCTCGAACTTCATCTCAAAGGAATTCCAAGACTTCTGTGAGGGCCTTGGCATCAACATATCACATGCCTCCGTGGCGCACCCACAGACCAACGGACAGGTCGAAAAGGCCAACGGCCTCATAGGCAACGACATCAAGAAATGCCTACTATGCCCACTTGAAAGGCTTGCGGGAGCCTGGGCAGAGGAGCTACCCTCCGTCCTCTAGAGCCTGCATACAATGCCGAACAGCTCAACTGGCTTCACACCCTTATTCATGGTGCACGGCGCCGAAGCAGTACTGCCTGCCGAGGTACACCACAAGGCCCCGCGGGTCATTGCCTGCAGCGAAGCAGAATCAACGACCACACTCGAAGATGCCGTCGACATACTCGATGAGGCACGCGATAATTCCATGGCTTGCTCAGCGGTCTACCAGCAAAGCCTCCGCAACTACTACAACCGCCTACTGCGCCCAAGGTCCTTCGTTGAAGGAGGCCTCGTCCTACGACTCAAACAAGAGCGACCAAAGAAGCTCTAGTCACCCTGGGAAGGACCCTACATCGTCACAGAAGTCATCCCAGGTGGTGCCTGCCGCCTCATGGACGTCGCATCAGGAGTCGAATACTCCAACCCCTGGAACGTCGCACGTCTGCGACGCTTCTACCCCTAGCTACCTCTTTACTTTCAATAAGGCTACTCAGCCGAACAATGTACCTCCTCGTTACGTTATGAATAAAAGCTAAGTCACTTGGCCGAATATTTTTCTCTTTGCATTACTTATCGCTAAACACGCTCGGGGGCTACGCCTCACCTCATGACCTCGTCGAATGAGAACAACTCATACAACCTGAGTAGCTGAAAAGGACATGCACAAATCACAACGTGCTAATACACATAACTATTACAAAGGGCACAATGAGCCCACTCGAATAAAATACAAATTTTACATTAAGTTTTTCTTTACAAGATCTACCTATTCTGGAGCATTACATTCGCCCACTGCTCGAACAGATCTACGATCTCCTCAGCATGCTGCGCCACAGCCGCGTAATGCGGGCGCATGTCCCATAGGGTCCTATCAGGACAAAGGGGTGGCCCAGTCACCACCTCTGCAAGATTAACATCCCGGCGATGCAGCCGAACAAGGGACAATGCAGCCTTCACCCCAGTGATCAGCTGATGCCACACCAACTCTTTGACGTGGCCCACGTTTCGAAATTTCGAAAGAAGGCCCCAAAGGGTGGAAGGTGCCTCATCCAAGGGGAACATGACGGCCCAAATGGACGCCAGAGAAGTCCTCGCCTGCTTCAGCACCCGAAAAACCTGGTGCATGCGATCTTGCACCGTCGCACGGACGATGGCCTGATCGCGGTCCATCCATAAGAAGCCACCAATCTCTAGGTCCTGTTGCGTCAGGCAATTCATCCGAATCGCGACACGCTCTTTCTCTTCCTTCGAAATGAGATTAGCACCTGCAGAACGCATGCAATGAGCAAAGATATAGAACTATACCTAAAGGAAAAACAGTTCGCGAAGACTCACATTGCAGTTGCTTGCTCACCTGCCGCAACTCCCCCATCAAGAACTCCTCCCTGGTAGTGGCTCGCTCAGCCTTCGACTTCCACACATCTGCGTGGCCTCGAATGCCAAGGACGTCCTTTTCCAAGTTGCGGACACAAACACGCAAAAAAATCAACTGTGACGCATCATCCAAGGATGGTCGCGGCTCATGAGCATTCGGAGTGACAACAGGAACCTCACCTGAAGGACCCTAAAGACAAATAGGCAAGTGTAAACATCACAAGCGCTTCTGACAACAACTCAAAACATAGACTTATATACATAAATAAAGCCACCTCGTGGCATAATCGAGTTTGTCCATCAGCATGATGTTACAAAAGGAAGCAAAAGGATAAACTATCCTAGCTACAACACATGGGCCTAAGCACCCGCATCCGGAGTGGCCTCGGAGCCAGACCGTTTGCTCTAGGCCTCCTGCTGCTGCTTTGCAGCATACTCAGCCAGAAGATCGATACAGCTTAGGCCCATAGCGCTTACTGCGAGAGGCAAAGAGGGCAAACGCTACCTCTGAGCCATCTGCAGCCGTTGGCATCTAGGACGTGATGTGCGGCAGATCCAGCTCAGCTCCAGATGCCATGGCCATCGCCAGCCCCATGGACGCACCGATGCCCTTCTGCTTGCGCTTATACGCTGCTAGAGCTTCCTTTGATAGTGCATCCGCAAGGGTGTCGACATCTTCAAGGGCAATTCCCTTGGGTACGAACTCCTTGTAGAACCGCCTGAGCACTTCTTTGGCCTTCGCCAAGGAGCCAGCAGCAGTGCCACAATGATCTTCGACTGCCGCGGTGGCATCGGCCAGTGCATCTCCATGCTCTAGCACACCATGATCAAACGTGATGCCCGAAGCATCTGAACCAAAGAAGAAAAAGTACTCGAATAAGAGCAAGACAAGACGCAGTCAAAAAAACACGAGACCCAAACAAGTAAAAGGAAACTCACCAGAGAAGGCTTTGGCTGCAACCATAAGCCTATCTGCCATCTCCTTCTCGCGAGCTACTCCTCACGATCGGCAGCCTCCTTCTGCAAGCGCTCCTTGGCCACAACAGCATCTGCGGCCTTCTTCTCCGCTCGACCAAGGCTCTTCTCGAGAGCATCCAGTCTACGGAGAGCTGCATTGTTTTCATCTGCAACATGAAGAACCACTTGATCAATACAAGCAAAATCATTGGGACAGATGAACTATAACAAGGTGAGCAAATTACATACCTTGCAGCTGCTACATGCTAGCCTCCAGCGCCAGGTGCTGCTGGATAAGGAGGTTGGCGCTGTGCATAAGGGGCTGCAAAAATAAAGAGAAACAAAAGACCAATAAACCATCAGAAAGGGCTCGGGGGCTCTGCCCCACAAGAGCAAAATGACCAACAGGTCACCCAACAAAGGCTCGGGGGATTCCCCCTCAAGGAGTCAAACAGAAAGTACTCATGTGTTCAGGCATGGACTCCGAAGTTCTGCGCATAGTCTTCTAAGTTACGACTACCCGAGATTTTCGCTTGGAGAGGTTCGGGCCATCATCCTGACAGTAGGCCACCACCTGAGGGGGAGGAGCTGTCGGCTTCGACTCCGCTATACCCTCTCGAGTGTCCCCATCAAGGGACCCCTCTAAAGAATGGCTACAAAAAAAGATTCAATCAAAACAACAACTGACACTACTCAGATGGACGACATGAAAAAGATGCGGGCAAAGCTACTTACGACATGATGTTCGATAAGTTGAAGACGGGAGCCGCCTTCTGTTTCTTTCTTCTTGGCCGGCGACTCTGGAGCTACTGCCCGAAGAGGCACGGCAGGAAAAGGTGTGGAAGACGCACCATCATCCTCACCATGGCGCTCGAGGAAGGACAGACCTCTTGGAGTTGGCGGGGTAGACGGACTCGCTCCGGGAGCGCTTTAGGGTCTGCCCTTCACTTGCCTCGGGAGCATCCACAGTAGACGACTGATATGGAGGAAGCTCAGACTCGGAGTCCACCTCCTCATTGTCCATCGCCTCCGCATACTTCTCAGGCAGAGGAGGCATAGACCCTGTTACCTTGAGGCGCTGCACAAACGACAAGAAAAGAAAAACAAGAAAAGTAAAAAACAGAAAACATCAAACACTTGCAAAAAGTGCTACGCGCACGAACAAGCATCACCTGGGAAACCCCTTTATTGGCACTAAGAGGAGGGGTCAAAGATTTCCCTGGTGACGAGGTTGAATCTCGTCAATGCCCGTTGTTATGAGCTTGGGTTTTGGAGAAGATGGAGATGCTGGAGATCACGGAACGGTTAGCAAACAAGCAACACGGGGACACGAAGTTTACCCAGGTTCAGGCCCCTAGAGGGAAAACCCTACTCCTGCTTGTATGCTCTTGATTACGGCAGAACCTAAAGTTACAGGGGTGTGCAGATGCAATCTAGCATGGAGGTGTGTATGCGGTGAGAGGTGCCCTCATCACCATGCCCTCCTAGCCTTTATATAGAGATAGGCAGGTCTCGGGCATCAGGTCGAGTCGGTTATAGATTAGGGTTTGCCCCTTTGAAATTCTATCTACTCTAGTCTTATTCTCCAAGGATCTGAAGGTGTAATGGGCTTGGGACACCCGAAAGTCTCCGCAGGACGCATACGTTCTTGTGGGCCTTCCTTGGACTGGACTAGGTATACTAATATCATGTACCCGTAGGGTATAACCATGTCAGTAGCCCCCGAGTGTTCAATCAAATCGTAGATTCGGCTGAGGACTCTTCAATCTTTCGGGTGCAGTTAGTCCTATTTATAAGAGAAAGAATGATTTTAGTTTGTAGGGATTGTTGATGCGTGTGCTTGACTCTCCTAACGGATCAGGGCCAGTTAACTGTCTTAGGATAAAACAACACAATCTTCTTCAGACTCGAGTCCCTAGACTCGAATCTAGAACGGATGCTGGCGTAATTCGACTCAGGCTGCTGAGGACTTTTAGGAGTCAAATCCCAGTAGTTTTCGAGTGATGTACCCAACGCATCCGTCAGGATTTTCTATCGTGCTTGTTGACACAGTATTTTATTGGCAGAGTGCAGTCAGGCGCATTACCAGGCCATCAGATGATATCTATGGGAGTAGCCCCCGAGTGTCTGTTCGAGTCATAGACTCAAGCAGAGACTTTAGTTCAGTTTTTTTAGCTTCAGTTCCGAAGGACACAATTTTTTCGGATGCTTGAATCAATCCTCCCTATGGGAGTAGCCCCCGAGTCCCTAGTCGAGTCATAGACTTGAAGTAGGACTCGAAGAATCATTAGTGGTGTAGTACCTTAATCATTTCTCAGGTGCGCGGCTAGCGCTCCTGATAGGAGTAGCCCCCGAGTAGTTGCTCGAATCGTAGATGCGAGTGAGCACTTTAGTTATCAGCCGAAGATTTCCAACCGTTGCTAGATTGGTTTTAATGACGTCAGTGCTGACGATTGGTGACCTCAACCGTCCATGGCGCCAGAGGTGACGTGACAGGACGAACGTGGGTCCCACTTTCTAACTTGGAGTTGACTGGTCATGTGCGACGTGGCGAGAATTACAGCGTCTCCTTGATTTCTGTGCATAGTGGACGGCGCGCGGGCGACGGTTCGATGCTGTGTTGACACGTGTACGGTTGGATTTTTCCCTGGCGTTAGGGCTTCTGGATGAACGGTTCCTGTTCGCCGTCTTCATCCTTATAACCGTGGGGAAAACAGTGATTGTTTTTCACCCTTTGCCATTTGCTTTCTCCACTGCCTTCATTTTCACGAGCTCTTCCTCGTGTGCGCTAGACGTTCTCCGATCCTTTCCCTCTTTGTTCCTACGCGCACATAGCCGTTGTCGACGCTCTGCCATGGTCAGGTCGAAGAAAGCCTCTACCGGAGTGGGCTCGAGCGCTGCTGCTGGTGGCAAGAAGGTTGCCACCCCTGTGCGCAACACTGACGGCAAGTGGAGGCGCTCCAACGTGCGCGACACCGATCTGCGCAAGCTGCGCAATGCGGGATTAATCCCGCAAAGCAAAGAGGATGTCAAAATCCCCGGCGATGAGGTAATCACTCGCCCATCCGTGGGTTTTTGGGTGATCTTCGTTGCCTTCATTCTTTGCGGTTTTTCGCTTCCTGCCCACGAGTTCCTTCATGGGCTCCTTTTCCTCTATGGGATTCAGATTCATCATCTGACTCCCAATTCCCTTATTAACATTGAGTGTTTCATCACGCTTTGCGAGTGCTGGCTCGGCATCGAGCCACACTTTGGTCTCTTTCGGAAGCTCTGTTCCGTGAAGAGGCAGTCCGGCAACGGCGGAGTCTATCCGCTCGGCGGCTGCGTCATTTCTCTTCGTCCCTTTATCCAATTTTTCTCCTTCTCCATTTGCGAGTCCGTTCAGTATTGGCGTCGCAAGTGGTTTTACATCCACGATGTCAAGCTAGACGGTCAGCAATTTGGTCTTGCTCCCTTCGACTCCGAGCAGAAGATTGTTCCAAAGAGATCATGGAAAAACCACATCTTGGAGGGCGAAGTTGCGGAGGTGGAGAGGCTCTACAAGCGAGTGGAGGCTCTCCACCTGGTGCCAGGCAAGGAGGTCAACGGAGTTTACATCATCCGCACCTTCCTCAAATGTCGGGTGCAGCCGCTCCAAGCCAGGGAGCACCCGATGTTTCTCTACGCCGGCCCCAGTGATCCCACCAGAGTGTCATCCGAAGAGTTATCTTTGGGTGATCTTGATAGGGCCCTCCATCCTCTGCTGAAGTTCAAGGCTGGTGAGGACCTACCGGGGGAGTCGCTGACCCCCATCTTAGCGCTAGAAAAGGGGCTTCGAAGGTGAATATTGTTCGTGCGTGTTGTGTTGTTCTGTGCGTTTTTTGTTTGTTGTGCTTTCTCACGTCTGTTTGTCATCTTTGCTTGCAGCGCCTCCAGGTTACGGGGTCTATGCCTCCTCTGCCTAAGAAATATAGGGAGGGACCAGACAATGAGGAGGTGGACTCTGAGTCTGAGCTTCCTCCCGCTCAGTCGCCAACTGCGGATGCTCCTGAGGTGAGCGAGTGTTAGACCCAAAAGCGATCACGTAGCAAATCGTCGGATGCGTCTACCCCGCCAACTCCGAAGGGCACGTCCTTCCTTGAGCGGCATGGCGAGGATGATGGTGCTTCATCCGCACCATATCCGGATGTGCCTCTTCGAGCGATGGCACCGCAGCTGCCAGCCAAGAAGAAGAAGAAGGAGAAAGCACTGCCTGTCTTCAACCTTTCCGATATTGACTCGTAAGGAATTTCGGTTGCTTTTTATTTTGTGTGCAATGTTCTCTCTTGTTTTTTATCAAAGTTTTCCTTGCAGCCACTCCTTGGAGGTCTCTCTTGATGAGGGCACTCAGGAGGCAGTAGGGGAGTCGAAGCCGACGACCCCTCCCTTTCAGATGGTGGCCAACTCTGAGGATGATGTCCCGAATCCTTCTCCGCGAGAGGCTCGGGTGGTTGTTACTCAGAAGATCCCTGGTGGACCTTCAGAGTCTCCATCTGAGCACGTAAGTTGTTTTGCTCCTTATTTTTGTAGGGGGAGCCCACGAGCCCTTTTCGGGTTGTTTTGTTGGGTGTTTTGCTCTTTTCGGGGTGCAACCCTCGAGCCCTTTTTCTGATGCTTTCTTGATTGTTTGCTTCTGCTTCTTTCCGCAGCCCTTTGTGCACAGCATGAACCTTCTCATCCAGCAGCATCAGGCGCTGGAGGCCAGTATGTAGTAGCTTCGAGGTATTTGTCTTGCTTGTTTCTGTTTTATTTCGCCCGTCGCATGAGAAATGCTTTATTCGTGTGTGTTCTTGTTGTATTGCAGATGAAAATAATGCAACCCTTCGTCGGCTGGATGCTCTCGACAAGAGCCTCAGTCGAGCGGAGAACAAGGCCACAGATGCTGCTGAGGCGAAGGAGCGTCTGGAGGAGGAGGTGGCTGCTGCTGCCGAGGCTCAGGAGCGGCTGCGGAAGGAGCCTGCGGATCGCGAGAGGGAGCTTGCTGTTGCGGCTGCCGCTCGCGAGAAGGAGATGGCCGACCGGCTGATGGCTGCGGCCAAGGCTTTCTCTAGTTAGTTTATTTGATTCGTCCTTGCTTTTCGGCTGCTCCTTATCTTGTTCTTATGTGGATCTTGTTTTCTCTTCTTTCCTCAGATGCTTCAGGCATCGCGTTTGATTGGGGTGCCCTGGAGCATGGAAGCATTCTGGATGATGCTGTCGCAGTGGTCGAAGATCGCTGCGGCACTGCTGCAGTTCTCTGGCGAAGGCCAAGGAGGTGCTCCAATGCTTCTACAAGGTATCGTTCCCAAGGGCGCTGCTCTTGAGGATATCGATGCTCTGGCGGATGCGCTGTCAGAGGACACTCCTGCGGCCTACAAGCGCAAGCAGAAAGGCATCGGTGCCTCCATGGGTCTGGCCATGGCTATGGTATCCGGAGCGGAGCTAGATCTGCCGCACGTCACCTACCAGATGCTAGTGGCTCTAGAAGGCTTAGAGGTAGTCTTCGCTCCCTTTGCTTCCCGCTATAACGGTATGGGCCGAAGCTTATTGACCTGCTGGCGCGGTACGTGGCGAAGCAGCAGGAGGAGGCCAAGAGAAGGCAGTCTGGCTCTAAGGCCACTCCAGATGCGGCTGCCTAGGCTTTTTTGTTGCAGTGTAGGATAGTATATCCTCTTCCTTTTGAAATATGTACTTTTGCTGGTGAACAATCATTCCTTGTGCCACGCGGTGGCCATTAATGTATATAAATTATTTTTTCGAGCTATCTTCAGAGATGTTTGTGATGTTCATCTCCTTGCTTGTTTGCCTTTAGGGTCCTTCGGGTGGTGCACCCGTTGGTACTTCGGCTGCTCTAGATCCGCGACTATCGTTGGATGATGTGTTGCATCTTGTTTTCCTTCGCGACCGCGTCCGTAGCTTGGAGAAATAGATCCTCGGTGTTCGAGGCCACGCAGACATGTGGAAGTCGAAGGCTGAGTGAGAAAATGCAATGTGAGTTTTCTTTGAGCTGCTGCTCGGTTTCAGATGCGCCTTGTTTGCGTGTTACCTTATTTTGAGTTTCTTGTAGGTGCCAACCTTGTTCCGAGGGAGGAGAAGGAGCGCGTTGCGGTTCAGATCAATTGTTTGACCCAACAAGACTTGGAAGCTGGCGGCTTATTTTGTATGGACCGTGACCGGGCCACCGTCCTTGCGACGGTGCAGGATCGTGTTCATCAGGTGTCGAGGGTGCTGAAGCAGGTGAAAACTTCCCTGGCGTCGATTCTATACGTCATGTTCCCTCTAGACAAGGCGCCATCCACTCTTTGGGGTTTGTTGTCGAAGTTTCGAGACGTGAGTCGCGTGAGGGAGTTGGTGCGGCACTAGCTGGTAGAAGGGTTGAAGCTGCCCTTTCGCTTGTTGGGCTGCATCGCCCTGATGTCGATCTCGCGGCGGTGGCGGCTGGGCCACCTCTTCGACAGTATGCCGAAGATGGTGGCCTCTGGGACATGTGCCCTCATTATGCGGCTGTTAGGCAGTATGCCGAAGAGATTGTGGATATTTTTGAGCATCGGGCACATGTGATTCTTCAGAATAGATAGGCCATGTGAAAAGATAAATGTAAAAATTGTATATATTCGAGTGGGCTTGTTATGCCCTTTTCTGTAAAGTTTATTTGTGCTAGCACATGGTGCTTTTGTTGTGTGCATGTCTATTTCGTTAGCCTGACGTGGTCAGCTACTCAGGTTACATGCGTTATTCTCAGTCGACGAAGTCGTGAGGTGAGGTGGAGCCCCCGAGCATGTTATAGCGAAAATTAATTCAAGGTAAGAGAAAATTTTCGGGCAAGGCACTTAGCTTTTATTCATATCATAACGAGGAGGTACATTGTTCGGCTGAGTAGCCTTGGCTGAGTAGCCTTGGCTGAGTAGCCTTATTGAAATAAAAGGGATAACTAGGGGTAGAAGCGTCGCAGACGTGCGGCGTTCCAGAGATTGGAGTATTCGACTCCTGACGCGATGTCCATGAGGCGATAGGCGCCGCCTGGGATGACTTCTGTGACGATGTAGGGTCCTTTCCAGGGTGACTTGAGCTTTTTCGGCTACTCTTGCTTGAGTTGTAGGACGAGGTCTCCTTTGAAGAAGGACCTTGGTCGCAGCCATCGGCTGTGGTAGTTGCGGAGGCTCTGCTGGTAGACCGCTGAGCGAGCCGCGACGATGTTGTGTGCCTCGTTGAGTGTGTGGACGTCATCTTCGAGTGTGGCCATCGATTCGGCTTCGCTATAGGCGACGAACCGTGGGGCCTTGTGGCGTACCTCGGCAGGTAGTACGGCTTTGGATCCGTGCACCATGAAGAAAGGTGTGAAGCCAGTTGTGCTGTTCGACGTTGTGCGTAGGCTCCAGAGGACGGAGAGTAGCTCTTCTGCCCAGGCTCCCGCAAGCTGTTTGAGTGGGCTGAGCTGGCGTTTCTTGATGCCTTCGCCTATTAGGCCGTTGGCCTTTTCAACCTGCCTGTTGGTCTGCAGGTGCGCCACCGAGGCGTATGATATGTTGATTCCAAGGCCCTCGCGGAAGGCCTGGAATTCCTTCAATATGAAGTTCGAGACGTTGTCCGTGATGATGCTATGCGGCACACCGAACCTGTAGACTATGGACTCGAAGAACTTGATGGTCGTTTTGCCGCTTTGGTTGGTGACATGCATGGCCTCGATCCACTTGGTGAATTTGGCGACTGCGACCAGGAGGAAGACGTGGCCTCCTGGCGAGGACTTTGGAAGTTTGCCGATCATGTCGAGGCCCCATTGGGCAAAGGGCCAGGCCAGTGGTATGGGCCTGAGCTCCGATCCTGGTTCGGGTGGCTTGTCTGCGAACCTTTGACAGCCGTTGCACCTTCAGACGATGTCCTTAGCATCATTCATGGCTGTTGGCTAGTAGAATCCAGCTCGCAAAGCTTTGGTGACGAGGGTGCGGCTGCCTGCGTGATGACCGCAGATGCCCTCGTGGATGTCTTGGAGGATGGTTTTGCCGTCGCTGATGGTCACGCACCTTTGAAGCACACCCGAAATGTTGTGCTTGTACAACTCGCCATTGTGGAGGGTGAATGCTTTGGACCAGCGAGATATGTGTCGGGCATCTGTCGGGTCGTCGGGCAGTTCCTTGTTTAGCAAGTACCGAAGGTATGGCTGTGTCCATGTCTCCTCGATCGCCATGACCTCCATCAGGCTGACAAGCTCAGCCTCCGTGTCGGGCTTTTTTAGGTCCTTCGTGTCCATCGGGTGGCACATCCCCCGAGTGCTCTTCTTCTTCGGGTGATCCCTTGGGGAACTTCCTTTTGATGGAGGGTATGCAGATTTGTTCGAGGAACACACCTGGTAGCACCCATGTGCAGGTGGAGCCGATGTTGGCGAGTCTATTGGCTTCCTTGTTGCTTTCCCTTCCAACATGCCAAAGCTCGCAGCCGTCAAAGTCTCCTTCGAGTGAGTTGTAGAGCGCACGATACCCGATCATGTTGGCGGTGTGGGCGTCACATTCATTCATCGTCTGCTGGACGAGGAGGTTTGAGTCACCATAGATTACTAGGCGTGTTGCTCCGCAGATCTTTGCCATTCTCATGTCGTGGATGAGGACCTTGTATCTGGCCTCGTTGTTGGAGGCGCAAAATTTCATCCGAAGGACGTATTTCATCTTATCACCTTGTGGGGACGTGAGTATGACGCCAAATCCTGCTCCGTCTTCGCCCTTGGAGCCGTCGAAGTGCATCGTTCACGATTGCATCATGTCCGGAGTGTCCGGCAACTGCAGTTCCATCCAGTGGACGAGGAAGTCTAGGAGGACCTGAGATTTGATGGCCTTGCACTGCTCATAGACTATGTCTAGAGGGGATAGCTCTATGCCCCACAGGGCTACACGTCCCGTGGCTTCGGGGTTGTTCAGGATGTTGGACAGTGGCGCCTCGTTGACGACCATTATCTGATGCTCCTGGAAGTAGTGGCTCAGCCGACGAGCCGTCATGAACACGCCGTAGGCGAGATTCTGGTAGTGAGGGTACCTCTGTTTTGTTGGCGTCAGTACCTTGCTAAGGTAGTAGATTGCATGTTGGACCCCATGGGTCTTGCCATCTTCGGGTCGTTCGACCACGAGTACGGTGCTTACCACCTGGTGCATGGCTGCGATGTATAGCAGCAGAGGCTGTCGCTCCTTTGGCGTGACCAAGACAGGCGAGGTGGAGTGCAGCCACTTGAGTGCTTCGAATGCGTCGTTTCCTTCGGGTGTCCATTCGAATTTGTCAGCTTTACATAGCAGCTGGTAGAAAGGCAGGGCTTTGCACCCATGCGGCTAATGAATCTGCTCAGCGCCGCGATGTGCCTAGCTAGTTGTTGGATGCCTTTGAGGTTCTTCGGCTTCTCCATGGTTATTATGGCCCGGATTTTCTTCGGATTCGCTTTGATTCCTCGCTGGGAGATGAAGTAGCCGAGTAGTTGGCCAGATGGGACGCCGAAGGCGCACTTTTCTAGATTTAGCTTGATCTTGTAGTGATCAAGGTTATCGAATGTCTCGCGGAGATCGTCGATTAGTGTCTTGGATGTTGCGACCGATCTGGTTCTTTAGACACACCTCCATGCACCTTTGGTACGTGGCACTTGCGTTCTTCAGCCTGAAGGGCATGGTGTTGTAGAAAAACACCCCGAATGACGTGATAAACGCTGTTTTCTCCTGATCTTTGACCTTTAGTCGAATCTGGTTGTAGCCTGAGTAGGCGTCGAGGAAGCAGAGCTTCTCGCATCCTGCAGTCGAATCGATAATCTGATCGATCCACGGTAGAGGGAAGTGATCCTTGGGGCAGTGCTTATTGAGCGACGTGAAGTCTACGAACATTCGAAGGATGTCCATGTCCTTTTTGGGGACCAGCATAGTGTTGGCTAGCCACTCAATCTCTTTGATTTCTCGGATGAAGTTGGCATCGAGGAGTCTGTTGACTTTGATTCCAACTGCTTCTGCTCGTGGTTCAGACAGTCGTCGGATCGACTGCTTGATCGGTCTTGCGTCGGGGAACACATTGAGTGCGTTCTCAGCGAATTCCCTGGGAACTCCTGGCATGTCCGCAAGACACCAGGCGAAGATTTCCCAGCGCTCACGGAGGAATTCGACGAGCGCGCTTTCCTATGCGGGGCTGAGGTCGTTGGCGATCAACGCCATCTTGGAGGCATCAGTTGGGTGGACCTGCACCTTTTTCGTGTTGACTGTGGAGTCGAACAATGTGTCAGGTGAGTTTTGCCTGGCGACTGGGGGTGCCCCGTTGTCTGTCACCTCTCGGAGCCTCGTGAGTTCCTCTTGCATGCCGAATGACTGGGAGATTCTGTTGAAGTCTCTATCGTAGTGGTCCGATTGGGTGAAGCTCCCTTGGACTGTGACGATGCCCTTGGGCCCTGGCATCTTGAGCAGAAGGTACGCGTAGTGCGATACTGCTAGTAATATTGCGAACGCCACACGCCCGAGGATGGCGTGGTATTGTGATGGCCAATCCACCACTTCGAACTCGAGCCGCTCGCACAAAAAGTTTTCAGGCTTGCCGAAGATGACGTCGAGCCATATCTTTCCCAGGGGATATATGCCCTTCCCTAGGACTATGCCGTGGAACATTGTATTGGATTGTTCTAGGATACACAGCGGGATCCGCATTGCTATGAGGGTGCTGGTGAACATCAGGTTGATGCCACTGCCGCCTTCCATGAAGACGCGACTCATCTCGAATCCTCCGATCTGCGCCTCGAGCACCAGGGCAGCATGACCTAGGCGAGGGATCTGGCGGGGATGATCCGAACGATCGAATGTGATGAAGGACTCCGAGCCACCGAAGTACTCAGGGATGGCAGGCGGAGCGGTTACAACGAGGCTGACCTGCCGAGTGATCTTCTTTTGCACCCTATTGGTAGGGTGTACCTTCTGGATCATGAGGGCCCCTTTTGGCGGTGGGTATCCACCTGTGCCGTTGTTTGGCGCATGTGTGATTGCTGGATTCGACGGTCCTACGGGTTGTGGTGGAGGAGCTCCGTGGGCGATGTCACCTGGTGCAGGTGCGGGTCCAAACCCAGGGTTCATGATCTGGCGTCGCATTTGGGTGAGACCCTCGCTGAGTTTCTGGAACTCGTGGCAGTCCTTGAGCATGTGGCTGGCCTTCTTTTTGCCATCCTGCTTGTCGATGTAGAAGTGGATGGTGCAGGGACCTAACAACTTGTCGTATGCCGAGGGTTCTTCGTCAGGCCGTGACGCTGCCATGTTTGTGTTGGGCGTCCCCCGTCGCGGAAGTTGCCTCCGCTGCTACGGTTTTTGTTGTTGCGGCGGTCGGTGCATCCAGCCGCAACCATGTCAGGTCCGTCGCGATCGTCGTAGATGCGCGATCTTCGTTTGATACGACATTCGCGCATGCGACCATATTCATCCTCGTCGTCCGAATGTGCTAGGTGGAGGGAATCTTCCCCATCTGCCCACCTGTTGGTGATGTCCATGAGGTGGTCGAGTGTCTTGGGCTTGACGCGCCCAAGTTCTTCGTTGAAGTCCAGGGCGCTTGACGCCATCCTTGAAGGCGTCGGTCGTTCTCTCCTCGGAGATGTGTGTCGCGGAGTTCTTGATGTTGGACCAGTGCAAGATATACGAGCAAATGGATTCTCCTGTACGTTGAGTGCAGGCCCGCAGTTCCTCGATTGAGGCTGGCCTCTTGCTGGTGCCCTTGAAGTTTCTGATGAAACTGTACGCCAGTTCCTCCCAGCTTTGGATGGAGCCTGAGGACAGGCTGCTGAACCAGATCCAGGCTGCGCCTGTCAGCTGCAGCTGAAGGCATTGCAGGGCGGTGTTCTTGTTACCGCCATGCAACTTGATGGACGAGAGGTGGTCGCTGAGCCAGGCCTTCAGATCCTGCGTGCCGTCGAACTTCGGAGTGTGCAAAGGAAGCTTGAAATTTTTTGGCATCCGCGTGTGCCGAACAGATCTGCTGAAGCATCGGGCTCCACACATCTCTCCATCGTCGTCCTCTTCGGATTCGGTTGAGCACGCGCGTTTGGCGCGTGCCTTGTCGACCTTGAGCTATGCGAGTTCGTTTTGAGCGTCGTAGTCGCTGCTGCGACGTCTTGGGCTCTTGCGTCATCGAGGTAGATCGTGCTCGCCCTCGTCCTCGTCAGATGAGGGTGTGGGGCTATGGTTGAATTTGACCGTAGCCTTTTTGTTCGGCTCTGCAGGAGCTTCTTCGTGGAGCGAAGCTCCGACGAGTCCTAGTCCGGCTAGCGCGGACTTGTGCATGGCACTCTTCGGGTCCCCCTCCGGAGGTGGATGTGACTCGAGGTACATAGTCGTTGCCTTGATCACAGCCTGCGGCATCTTCGGTATGACATTGCCGTTGACATCCATCTCCATGAAGGACGTGTTGAGGGTTTTGGTGACCTCACGTTGCGCGGCGGGGTCCATGTTGTCTGTGCGAGAGAGATGCTTGTTGTCATTATTGCCATGCGAGCTGGAGCCACCAGCGGAGGAGAGCGCAGCTCGCCACGCGCTAGACTCCAAAGCTGCCTGCTTGCGTTTGTCGAGTCCCTCCTACAATTTTACCTGCCTGTTGTGCTCGCCGATGAGGAGGAGGTGGTATTCCATCAGCAGATCCCGTGAAGAATTCATAGGTAGGATCTTGTTACCTGCCACGGCTTCACGTGCCTAGCGCCAGCCGTCCTCGTTGAGGTTGATCCTCTGATAGGCGGCAGTGTCGCCTTCATTGGGCTGGATGGGCGGTTGCCCTCCGTTTCCTCGTTCCCAGCCTGTGGGTTGGGCGGTGGATTGGGTGGTGGGTTGGGTGTGCTCGAGCCCGGTGGCACCTCCGATTCACCATGGATAACCACGGCACATTGGTAGAACCTGCGGATTGGATCGCTGCTGCTACAGCTTTCGGATCCGGAACCTTAGGTTCCTTCGTCTGATGGAGGGTCGCACAGATCTGAGTTGCAGCTGCTGCTATCATAGGACTCATCTGTCAGCGTCGCCGTGCGTAGCATACCAATGGGTTGGACCCACGAAGCGGGCCTGAAGGATGGTGGTGGCACCCGCTCTGGGAGGCGGAGGGTGCCGGTCTGCCCCACCTGGAAGCAGAATCTCCCGAACAGAATCCCGAGCCCGTCGCCTACGAGCTCAAAATCCTTCATGGTGGATAGCGAGTGGGCGGTGAAGTCGAAAGCGCCGAAGAGGAGGTGGCTCTCCGTCGCCGAGGAGTTGTAGATCGCTTTGGATGGGACCGTCACGATCGCACAATCAGCATCCCCGCTTCCCACAGATGGCGCCAATTGACGAGGTTTAATCTCGTCAATGCCCATTGTTATGAGCTTGGGTTTTGGAGAAGATGGAGATGCTAGAGATCACGGAACGGTTAGCAAACAAGCAACACGGGGACACAAAGTTTACCCAGGTTCAAGCCCCAGGAGGGAAAACCCTACTCCTGCTTGTCTGCTCTTGATTACTGCGGAACCGAAAGTTACAGGTGTCATGGCCCGGGATCAGGGCTAGACAAATACCAGATCCTCATCTGATATAAGCCTAACCTAAATTCCGAAGCGCACATGGAAAGATCGGTAACATTACAGAACATACAAACCATACATTAATAAGGTAAACACTTAAGAGAGTTACAAACTAGTCATACAAGCCAGGGGTCACAGACCCATCATTACAACAAACAACGGAAGCAAACAAGTTGTTCTAAACAACAAACTTAGCAAAGGTCCTAAGAGGCCTTAAATAGAAGTAGCGACCCTTCCATAGATCCTAGGCTACTTCCCGGGAACCCCGACTACTCGTCGACTTCGACGTAGAAACCACCTTCAGTTGGAGTAGCTTCATCTGTAGAAAACATCAACGTAGCAAGGCTGAGTACATGGTGTACTCCGCAAGACTTATGGCTAGTGGAGTTATTTTGCATAAATCCATCTTTTGTTTTCAAAACAAGAGAGAGAAGAAACTCGTCTAGTTAGATCATTCTCAAAAGGGATAAGAAGACTACAACTCTAGCTCTTCAGAGTCATCTTTGACATCCACCGAGTACCATCATCAACTGAACCTATCCTCCCGGAATACCCCCTCAAACAACCCTGAGGAAGTACTCTGGATCTCACATTAGTTGACAAGTTTTATCATTCGGTTATATTTCTCTATGATCTTCACGTCCGTTCCCAAGTCGTCCATAACCGTGGACACGGATTTTCAAAAAGATTATAACCCTGCAGGGGTGCACAACTTTACCCACACGTACCAGCCGATTCTTAATGCCAAATTATTAGCCCTCTTCCTTGGAAGGCCTGCAGAGAGTGGTTGACCACGACCTTTACCTTGCTTTCTCCGAGACCATGAGTCACGCACTAAGGAGATGCCGCCGTAACGGGTAGAGTCCCGAAGTCAGTCCCTAGCGATGTGAACAGGGTTTGAGATTACGGATGCCGGGCATCTCCCATTCCCTGCCATGCTTACCTACCTGTATGAATGCACCTCCTTCACCTCCATTCAAGAACAACCAAGATGCGTATGTCGAATGGAAAGCCCGAACTATGTGACTCATGGAATCTACTAGGCAAGTTAGTCGGTTGAGGGGGTTTCCAGGCCCCCGTGTGGTTGTACGCTCATCTTGGTTCAAGAGGCAAGAACAACGGGTCCTAGGGGTGGCAAGTATGGAACTACAAAAACCACATCCCACGTGGCCTCCCATACATGCCTTAGCATGTTTATCATCCATCTCCGATCACATCACCACATCCTACCATACTAGATTCACCTCCGGTGCATCATCTAAATGATCATCATCGTACCACTAAGCATGGATAAGCTTGACTGAACTATGGCACTAGCGATGCTCATAAGACAAACCCTAGTTATGCTAGGAGCAGTGGATCGGATAATATAGTTCACAAAGGGAAACATGCATCAAATAGGGTTACTCTATCTACTGATAAAAGACTGTTGAACCGAATGCATATGACAAGAATGAAATACTCTGTAAACATAGGATTCATATGTATGAGTGGGTCTTCGCCTTCCTTGTCCGTTGTTGGACTGATACTGCTCTTCGGTGGCGTTGACTTCAGCTTCGGGTTCGGTTCCTATTCGCGTAGAACCAATTACCAGAAAGGAGAAAGAAACATTCAACACATGGCATGTGAAATGCTCATACAATATGAATGATATGACAAGTTGACTAGTGTTGAAATGAACCCTAGAACATGCTTGGTCATTTTAAACGGGGTCCGAGAGGTCCAAACCCTAGAACAGGGAGATCCTCGGAATCACCTATGGGGTTCAATTGGTTCTTCTAATTAAACTTGCAATCAAAGTTGTTTAACAATGTATGATTATAGCTTAGGTAGATAGGGTTCATTTTTCTGAACATTTTGGTATATTATTTGTATTTTTCTGATTTAAAATGAATTAGTTATGAATTTCTCAAATTTTAATTATTTTGAATCATTTTTGGAATATTTAAAATAATTTCCAACTTGGGCCCACATGTCATAGACTTAATCATTTCAGAAAATATTTACAGAAAATATTAAAACCCTGATAGGTAGGGCCCACCTGTCATACATTTCTTAATTACAGAAATAATTAAAAGAAAAAGAAAACGAGATATGACATCAGCATGACATCATGTTGATGTCATTAATGGATTTGCTCCTAGGTCAAGCTCGAATCCAGCGATTCCGAGCACGCCTGGATGCGTGGTTGGGGGGGGGGGTTAGATGCAGGCAATGACGGGGAGTCGATTGGTGGTGGCTCCGCCTATTCTTGGTCACCGGAGATGGCGGCGCGACAATGAATAGCGGCGGCGGCGTCGGGATCTTGCGGGGGTGATGATACAAAGGGAAAGGGGGCAAGAGGGGAGCTGCTTGAGCACCGGCAGCTCACCAGGAGAACAACGGTGGGGTCGGTGAGGCGAGGTGAGAACGGGCGATGCCGGATTCGAGGAAGAACACGGCGGCCGGAGCTCAAGAGGGGCGAGATCGATGGCAATGATTTCGAGCGCCCGCGTCCGATTCCTTCGGCGGGGAGGCTCAGCTCGACGAGGCACAACTCCTAGGGCCAACGGCGAGGCTCAGGGCGTTCTCTAGCGACGGCGACAAGCGGCAACGGCGATAGCTAGGGTTCGACCATTTGGGGAAAAACGACAGAGAAGGAGAGAGGAAGTGAAACTAGTACTAGGCGGTAGAGGGGGTCGAGGCGGGTCTTATCCACGGCTCCAGGGGCGGCGGCGAGCATCGCAATGCGGCGAGGATCGACGGCAGGCATGCTGCCAGGCAGCTGCTTGCCGGCAAGGAGGAAGACGACAGGGGAGGAGGCCGAAGGGGTATCGGGCCAGGGTGGGCCGGCTTGGGCCCCTGGTGGGCTGGCTGCTGGCTACGCTGGCGGCAGAGAGAGAGGGAGAGAAGTGGTCTGCAGCCCAGTAGCTAGGTTTAGTCATTTTTTCTCCAGAAACAATTTTTCTTTTTTTGTTTTCTGATTTTTTTTGTATTTTGAATTCAATTCTATTTTGAATATTTTCAAATTACAGAAACTTTTATATAATATTTGAAAACACTAAGGGGCCCTTGAAAACCATTTTGGGCTCCATTCTTTTGATAGTTTTCAAAATACAAAAACCATTTGAATGGTTTTTGAGAGGGAAATAACTAGGGTTTTGTTTATTCTTATTTGGTTAAATCAAAGTGCAAGTATAATTCATGCATGCAATGCTCAAACATGTCCTTATTTATATTACACAAAAGGTGGTATGTTACATCTCTACCCTACTTACAAGAATCTCGACCCAAGATTCCTAGGTTTTAGAAAAGAAGGCAGGGTACTCAGATCGAAGGCGATCTTCGCGTTCCCAGGTTGCTTCTGACTCAGAGTGATGAGATCATTGAACTTTCAGGAACTTGATGGTTTGACGACGAGTCTTGTGCTCGGTTTTATCAAGAATACGAACAGGGTATTCTCGGTAAGTTAGATCATCTTAGAGATCCAAAGTTTCATGGTCCACACCACCAATGGAATCTTTGAAAGAACGCTTGAGTTGAGACACATGAAAGACATCATGAACCTCCGGAAAATTTGAAGGTAGATCCAATTTGTAGGAAATCTCACCCCGCTTGGAAAGAATGCGAAAGGGACCAACGTAGCGAGGGGCCAATTTTCCTTTGATACCGAATCGATGGACACCCTTCAGAGGAGTGACCCGGAGGTAAACTTGATCACCAACTTCATAATGAACATCAAGATGATGACGATCGTAGTTGGTCTTCTGACGAGATTGAGCGGCCTTCAAACGCTCTCGAATTATGCGAACTTGATCTTCTGCTTCTTGGATCATGTCCGGACCAAAGAATTGTATTTCGCTGGTTTCTGTCCAGTTCAGCGGTGTTCGACATGTTCGCCCATACAAGAATTGGAAAGGTGCCATGCCCAAACTGGATTTAAAACTGTTGTTGTAAGAGAACTCCGCGAAAGGAAGACATTTCTCCCAGCTCTTTCCAAAGTATATGACACATGCTCTGAGCATGTCTTCAAGAATTTGATTCACTCTTTCAGTTTGACCACCGGTTTTAGGATGATAGGCTGTGCTGAAGGAGACATGAGTTCCCATTGCTTCTTGCAAACTTTGCCAGAATTTGGAAGTAAACAAACTTCCATGATCAGAGATGATCTTCTTGGGAACACCATGGAGAACAACAATACGAGAGATGTATAGGTTAGCCATTTGACTAGCACGGATAGTTTCTCGAACCGGAAGGAAATGAGCAACTTTGGATAACCGATGAACTATTACCCATATGACATCATTTCCTGCTTGTGTCCTTGGGAGTCCAGTGATAAAATCCTTACCAATTTTATCCCATTTCTACTTAGGAATTTTCAACGGCTGCAGAAGTCCTGCAGGCCTTTGGTGTACAGCCTTCACACGACAACAAACATCGCACTCTACAACAAAGCGGGCGATTTCTAGTTTCATTCCACTCCACCAGAATCTTTGACCGAGATCTCGGTACATCTTGGTACCACCAGGATGGATAGACAGAGGGGATTCATGAGCTTCTAGTAGAATTAGATCTTTGATTTTCCGACTGTTTGGAACCACTAGCCGGTTACCAAAATAGAGAGTACCTTGATCGTTAATGGAGAAACATTTAGCTTCAGCACTTGCAACATGTTCTTTGATCTCCGTGACCTCACCATCTTGTTTTCGAGCTTCCTTTATTTGGTCCTCTAGAGAAGATGTTATTTCAAGGTTAGCCAGGAATCCACAAGGAACCACTTCAAGGTTAAGACTTTTGATTTCCTCGTAGTGAGCAGGTTGGGCTTGTGAAGTCATCAGGTTGTTGCAATAAGACTTCTGACTTAGCGCATCAGCAACGACATTGGCTTTGCCGGGTTGATAGTTGAGACCCAAATCATAATCTTTGATGATTTCCAACCATCGTCTTTGCCTGAGATTCAGATCTGGCTAGGTAAAGAGGTACTTCAGACTTTGATGATCCGAGTAATGTTTGCAACGGTTACCGATGAGGTAATGTCGCCATTGCATAAGAACATGAACAACAGCAGCGAGTTCGAGATCATGGGTTGGATAATTGTTCTCATGTGGTTTCAACTGCCGAGAAGCATAGGCCACTACATGACCATCTTGCATCAACACACAACCGAGCCCTTGGAGAGAAGCGTCACAGTAGATGACGAAATCCTTGCTTGTATCCAGAAGGACAAGCATAGGGGCGGTGGTTAGCTTAGTTTTCAAAGCTTGGAAGCTTTCTTCTGCCTTTTCTGACCACTCAATCTTCTTATCTTTCTTAAGAAGATCAATCATAGGGTTGGATATCTTGGATAAGTTCTCGATGAATCGGCGGTAATATCCAGCCATTCCAAGAAAACTTCGGACTTCCTCGACTGAAGTAGGTGACTTCCATTCCAGAATGGTTTTAACCTTATCTGGTATGATAGCAACACCACTTCCAGACACAACATGGCCAAGGAAGACGATCTCTTGTAACCAGAACTCACATTTGTAGAATTTGGCATAGAGACGATGTTCACGAAGTTTACTCAACACCAAACATAGATGTTCGACATGCTCTTCTTCGGTCTTGGAGTAGATTAGATTGTCATCAATGTATACCACGACGAACTTGTCGAGACATTCCATGAATACGGAGTTCATGAGCCTCATAAATGTGGCAGGGGCATTGGTTAACCCGAAGGACATCACTGTATAATCGTAAAGACCATAACGAGTGGTGAATGCTGTTTTTTGGATATCCTCCTTTCTGATCTTGATTTGATGATACCCTGACCTTATGTCCATTTTGGAGAAGACAATGGCACCACTTAATTGATCAAAGAGGTCATTTATCTAGGGAAGTGGATACTTATTCTTGATTGTCACCGCGTTGAGTGGATGGTAATGAACCACCAATCTTGGAATATTTGTATCTCGCTTCTTGACAAAGATGGTATGGCAACCCCAAGAGGATGTGCTAGGTTGGATGTATCCTAGACCCTCTAACTCTTTAAGTTGCTTATTCAACTCAACCAACTCATGAGGAGGCATGCAGTAAGGTCTTTTGGAGATATGAGCAGTTCCAGGAACTAGCTCTATGACAAACTCCACACTTCGATCAGGTGGCATGCCAGGAAACTCTTTAGGAAATACATCCGGATGGTTGGATGTATCCTAGACGCCGTAATTTTTGCCACAACTGCGCGTGACTAGTCAACTTCAAGTCAAACGGTGAGACACATGGTCGTTCTGTCACATCATCTCTGCCACTGCAGACGGTTGAGATCGCCAATCGTCAGCACTGACGTAATCAAGGCTAAGCTAGCAATGGCTAAAATTTTCCGGCTAATCAATCAAGTACTTACTCGAATCTACAATTCGAGCACCTACTCGGGGGCTACTCCTATCAGGAGCGCTGGCCGCGCACCTGAGAAATAATTAAGGTATTATACCTCGCAACTATATTCGAGTCCTACGTCGAGTATATGACTCCACTACGGATCCGGGGGCTACTCCCATAGGGAGGATTGGTTGAGCATCCGAAAAATTTGTGTCCTACGGACCTAAGCTGAAAACAACTGAACTAAAGTTTTTGCTCGAGTCTATGACTCGAACAGACACTCGGGGGCTACTACCATAGGGAGCGCTGGCTGTGCACCCTATGAATTCTTTGACTGTAATCTTTCGGATCAAATACGACAAAATCTTTTTGGCAACTTTACCCAAACCAACGCTAAGTGAGGAGAAATATCCTTGGCCACCCGAAACACCTCCGCGGTGATAAGATTTTGGATGATGTGTCTACGACACAAAGATAAGCCCTACATATATCATCTGATAGCCTGGTAACGCACCTGACTGCGTTCTGCCAGTAAACTTCTGTGTCAACAAGCACGATGAAAATCCTGATGAACGCTTGGGTACATCACTTGAAAACCACTGGGATTCGACTCCTATAAGACCTCAATGGCCTAAGGCCAATTACGCTAGCATTCG
Source organism: Avena sativa (assembly GCA_916181665.1). Lineage (NCBI taxonomy): Eukaryota > Viridiplantae > Streptophyta > Magnoliopsida > Poales > Poaceae > Avena > Avena sativa. The sequence goes on along the minus strand of OV702294.1, from coordinate 265,609,185 downwards.
TTCCGGATTCGAGTCTATGGACTTGGGTATGAAGAAGATCGTGTTGTTTTGTCCTATGACAGTTAATTGGCCCTGATCCGTCGGGAGAGTCAGGAACACGCATCAACAATCCCTATGAACTAAAACATTTTCTCTTTAAAATAACAGGCTCAACTACACCTGAAAGATTGAAGAGTCCTCAGCCGAATCTACGATTCGACTGACCACTCGGGGGCTACTGACATGATTATACCCCACGGGTACACAACATTGGTATACCTGGTCCAGCCCAAGGGAAGGCCCACGTCAAGACACACGGCCTATGAAGATTTCGGGTGGCCCAAGCCCATGATGTCTTCGGATCCTTGGACAACAAGACTAGAGTAGATAAAATTTCAAAGGGTACAAACCCTAATCTGTAACCAACTCGACCTGTGCCTGCGACCTGCCTATCTATATAAAGGCTAGGAGGGCACGGCGAGGAGGATCTCAACTCACCTCATACGCACCTCATGCCAGATTGCATCTGTGCACCCCTGTAACCTTCGGTTCCACCGTAATCAAGAGCAGACAAGAAGGAGTAGGGTTTTCCCTCCGGAGGCCTGAACCTGGGTAAACCTCGTGTCCCGCGTTGCTTGTCTATTAACCGTTCCGCGATCTCTAGCATTCCCATCTTCTCCAAAATCCAAGTCCATAATAATGTGCATTGACGAGATCGAACCTCGTTAACCGGGACTCATGTTCCCGAGTACGCGCCTCGCCTTCAACAAAGGGATGCACCTTCATCATCAGTGGCCATCATCGCTGACAACCATCTACACACACCAACAGCATCGCCACATCGTCGCCGCCACCACCAATCGTGGGCATCGTCAACACCAACAAGTTCTTCTCCAGAGCGATGTCGCGCTCATACAAGCGGAAAATACGGGTATAATCCCCGAAATCGACTACGCAACAATTTAATCGCCATCAACAACTACCTCGTCGTCTTCGTCCACCACGACCTCGCCTCCGGAGTTGCATTCTATTTTTTATTTTTCACTATATTAATTTTCTTCTTGTAACTACTTCATCTATTCCGACAAATCGGCGGATAACTTCTACGCACCGACCGTTTACAGAGAATTTATCAGCTGCTCCCTTTGGATCTTGCTCGCATGGCTCGTGATGGTCGCTGTCTTCGCAGATCCGATATTGGCAACACCAATGTGTGCCTTCGTCCCCGGTGCGCTCCCGAGTTTCGCAAGCACGGCAAGACGTGTCGCCTACCTCGACTACTCTGAATCAAGCTACGTCTACCTCAACTACTACGGCAAATTCTCTTGGCTCAATGACAACATCGACCATAACACAACAACATCATGAAATTCATCGACTTCATCAACAGCGACTACATCACCAACGGCACCATCGACAACGACTAGAACGCCCCACTCCTGGCTACATCGACATCGGCAACAAGGGCTACCACCTCACCTTCGGCTTATGCTCCAGTCAGACCGTCCACGTCACTACCAATCCGGCATATTTAGTAGTTTAAATATAGTAATCCAATTCTATCTCTATTAGTCTTCTTGCTCCCCAAGTCTTCTAGTACTATATAAAACAACCCAAGGGTCATGATGTAATCACCACAATTAAATCAATACAATCCATACTTCCGCAATCTATCAAGAATCTAAATGTGTGGCCTGCAAAAGGAAAATATTATATATCTCTACTACTAATAAAAGAGCAAACTTTTTCTTTTTTAAGTACACCCTGTCAAATTTACACAGCCGAATTAACACCGCCGGATGCCGGATCAGTCCACCAAACTAAATCTAGCCGTTGTGATTAAGCTAATTCTTCATCTCGTGTGCATTTAGCGTTTAACCCAGAGTGGACGCGCTCCACCGTAGAGGAAAAGTTCAGCCCCCACGAGATTCGTGCTCCGCGGCTCTTTGGAAAAAATCACTGTGAAAAAGGAAACCTACACAAAATCCCACTGTGATCGCGTGAAACCTTCCTGGCCAGGCAGTCTGCTCCGTCGTGCTCATCGCCCCGCCCCGCACTGCTATGGTGCACTCCACAGCTCGCCACGCCCTGGGCCGGTGCGCTTCTCTCCTCCGGCGCGCTCCCTACGCATAGATTGCCGCCTCCATGTACAACATGTTCCCAGCGGAAGATATGGATCCGCTACTTCCTAACCTCCGGCCGCTGCCATTCCCAATCTCTTGAAGAAATTGTGCAGCTGACGCCCGGGTTTGGTGGTATCTTGCAGCCACCGCACCTTCGCCCAGCCATCCACCCCAAGTATCCTTATGCACACAGATTATATGTTTCAGTTTTGAATTTTGCAATTGTGATCTGGTTGTCTTGTGGATTTCAGATGTTCCACGTGCAGCAGTTAATTCAAGATGGATCGGCCCGCACCGACACCGGTAGACGTATGTTGTCCACGCCATCATAGAGAGGGTAAGGGAATTCGTTTAATGAGGTAGCTCAGAGATTTTGGACATATTCCGTTGTGTTATCTGCATGAGCCACTACCCTGTTTGATACCAGCAATGATTTATATGTCTCATGCCTTGGCGTGCACAATATGAGTCCGTGATTGAGCAATCGTCTCTAACTTGACACTAAAGCGACAATATTTTCATATAAGATGCATTCCCTTTCTGTGCAAGTCATGACATGTTTTAAAAATAGTGTCACATTACATAGATGATTGGCAAGCATTTGGAGATGCGTTTGGCATTTTCTATAACGCTCATGAAGTCACAAATGATATGTGGTTGTATTACATGGGATGCCTACTAGCTAAGGTAGTAAATGTCCTGTAATTATTATGTAGCTATATAATATTACTACTTTAAGGTTGTCTCTGTTCTTTGAACATGTATATCACGTTTGTAGAATTTATAATATTACTACTTTATGGCTCTCAAATTAAATACAATGTTACTTATTTCTCTCTTTTTTACATGCTATCTATTTGCAAGAATGGTTTTAGATTAGAGAGAATCTTGTTAGTTTAGATGAATGATAGGATATATATATCTGTTGTCACAAAGGAGCACGCGGTCGAATTAGGACAAATCTCAACTTTACAATAGGCATTTGTATGTCTCCATGGGTGTAGTTTTTTTTACAGGGAGACAAGTTGGCTTATTTGATCAAGAGTGACTAATAATTGATAATATATGTAGTATGTACCTCTCTGTGCAGGGTAATTCAAAAGTTTGCATTGAGCATACACCAATCAAATGAGGTGCGATCCTCCACTTCTCGGGTACTTATATAGATATCCAGTAGTGGGTGTATTGTAGGATTGCCGATTCAGAAGCATAAATATATACATTTTTCTCAATGTTCCTGGAGTTGCATAAGAAACTGAATTCATGTGTATTTTTTCTCAAAATAATCCATATACATGTGCGATGATTGTTTGTGCGTATGACAGTATGTTCATTCGCTGTGATTGTCAGTGTGCTACTTCAGAACAACGAGCGACATTATTGTTTAGCTTCATTCCTAATATTTTGTAATGCTCTTGTTTTGATTTTTTTTGTTATCTATTGTTAAGAATAAATAAATGACCATACTCTTCTTGCTATCGAACGGTTTTTATGTTTGTAATCTAGAGCGGAGTAGATTCTCTTTTTTTCCATGGCTCATCCCTTTAACATGGACAAATATATGTTCAGATAAGAATTAGAAAACATGCAAGTGCAAGTGTCCGTAATTAAACTTTTTGAAATCTTATCCATATTGTCTTGTGGTGAATTGTTAGTTCACCCATTCTAGAGCAAGATCTTGACATATGAATTGATGATTCCTTTAGTCCACTATTGTCGAGATTGTAGTATGTTTTTATTCAATCTTTATGAGTGGTTTTTTGTCAGATTTGGGGCTGCATCTCTTGAATTTGATTCCCAAATCCCTATTCTCAGTGAGATAATTTCGTAAGGACTAGAATTTGCCATAAAATTTTGTAACAATGCACGCAAATAGTTTTTGCTATTTCTTAGGGACATATAAAAGGATGCATTGCAATTCAGTCATCCCAATCAAATATTAAATCATTGGCCTCATTTATGTTCATGTTATTGTGTTTGTTGAGTTTGAAAAATCACCTAACATGTATTGTTCTACTATTGTTTTAATACTAAATGCTTATTGTGAAAAATATGTTTGACTACCTACCTGTAGGATTTTTTTGTTTGATATTTGTAAGAATTGTTGCTCCTAATTTTAAATTACCCTTTCATCAAACAATATATTCATATGAGTTTAGATGTTGATGTGACGCAAGGTGGAAACATAGTTCTAAATGCAAAACATGTGGTTTTGTTGATTGTTCTTATTACCTGAGCTGTATAAAGGTAAGGTGATTCTTTGTTTTTTTTCATATTCATGCTTGCGTCTTGATAGAGACGTGTGTTGCACGTGCAAACTTACTAGTAAAAACTAAATGTATATATGGTCATGTGCAACATGCATAAAAAAAATATTGTGCGTGCACCTTCTTGGTAGTATAGAATTAGATGAACCTTCGGTCCTTCTAACATTGTGGATCAGGGTTTATGTATGTTGATTATTCTACATCCTTAGCATTATACATTCGTGTTCCTCCCAACATCATTGTGTGGGCGTCTATGGTTGTTGATTTTTTTGGATCGTAAACAAAATTATATCTGTGTTCGATAGTGACCAACGTTAGATGACATCCATCATGTAAAAACCTAACCATTTAGCTCCATGCCCTTCAGATTTAATAAATGATTAGCTCCTATAGGCAGGGTGATATCACTATAGGAATCTCAACTTGATACAATAATGAAATAGTGTCAAATAGGTGGTTACAGTGTGACCGGTTTCTCTTTATTCTACGATAGGTTTGGCTTTTATCCAACGTGACAAGCTTCACTAAGTATGGAGGCACACTAAGTGTATCACCTTAATATGAGTGATAATGATCCTCTTGCAATAGTAATAATGACCTGAACAGGAAAAAAGCTACAATGCACCTATGAATATTTTGTAACACCCTCGGATCGGTCCTATGCAAGTTTCAGCGATTCCCGCCAAACCCGCATAGAAACGATTCAAAGGCGCCCACCAGGAACTTTCGTGCGGTGGAAAACGAAGTAATATCATTACACAATAGTCCACGATGAAACCCACAGAATAAATATATATAAAAAAGACTTCATGAGTCAAGAATATAGATATACAGTACAAAGATCCAAATCACCTTGAAAACGATACAGTGTCCGAGTACGGACAAGATGCAAATTGAGCTAAGAGCCCTGAAGAATAACCAATGGCATCCATAACCCTGCCCAGGACAAGCTGGAAGGGTAACAGTAACATCCCAAAAATCCTAAACTTGGATCATCAAACTCTAATAATCAAAATTAGGGTTAACAAAAACTTTTCCAATTAAAAATATGAAAGCATTCATATGTGTATGTATTAAAATTTGGATTCTTTTGAATTGCCATGGTTCTGTGTTTCTTTTCTTGTAAAATGATTCTTAGATGAAATAAACATCATCTAAACAATCCCCAAACTTTTCCCAAAGACAAACAAGTCAAAACAAACAAATTAAGTGAATGGTCACTTTGGCCAAATTAACTCTCATGCCTACTTTGGCTATCCCTAACTTTCAGAACTTAATAGAAACATGTATGGATCTTTGCACCCCTTGATAGTACTCATAACAAGGTACCAAGGACCACTTTGTGATTATCCAAAAACATTTAAATGCTTAGTTTAAATGACAATTTAAAATTGAATCTATTTCATATGGGAAGATCCCACTATTTCAAAAACCACTCAAACAAGCTCAATTTTCAAAACCCAAGCATCCACAGAATCCTCAGCACATGCCTAGCACACCCACTAAAAATCTTTTTAAAATTCAAAACTCAAGTTCATGCGGCCATTTCATCAAACAGGTTGCAGATTCAAATCAACCAAATCAAATTCACTGTTTTTAATAGTGATTTGGGTCTAACTTGTTCCCTCTCTGCTTACAACTAGTCCTTAGTATATCATCTAGCTCTTTTAACTATCCTTACCACCACTGTAAGCAAGCCTAGACATCAATGGTCAGCAGGGCGAGAGCACACTTGCCACCCCGTTGTCGCCGGCGAGCTAGAGGCCACACTAGCCTCGCCAACCTTGTCTGGGAGCTAGCAAGCACCCCACCGCCACTCCCTGTCCCAGCCTCGAGCAATGCCAGCTACTGGACCACACGCCCAAGCCATGCCAAGCGTCTCTGCGAGCATGCCGAGAGCGCGCCCGTGCGCCACCCTCGACACACGCCCACAGACCGCGCGCCGCCCTTGCCGCGTGCACGTGTGATCACCACCACCCCAGCAACCCCGCAGACACGCCCGTTCGCCGCCGCACGGACCACGCGCGCTGTGCGCCATCAAAACCTCTGTCGGACCCGATCAGAGCGCCGTTCCGACCGATCAGCACCTCCCCACGCCTCGCCACCACGCCGTTGAGATTCGCCAGGGAGCACAGCACCGCCCCCTACCATCGCCCACGCTGATAGCCCTTTGTGCCGTCAACCACAACGAGCTCAGCCCGCGCCCGTCGGTCCCCTCTCGCCACTATAAACAGAGGCCCCCCCCGCTTGATTTCTTCACACCATTCCACTCCCCTCTCACCCAGAACCACCCCACCTCACTCCCGGAGCAAGGCGAGCAACGCATCGCTAGAATTTCACCAGAGCCCACCGCTGCTGGAGAAGAAGGAAGCCATCGATTGGAGCCGCCCAGGAGGAGCTGCCGGTGCCAGGAGAATCGCCGTCGTCGACTTCGTCGTTTGCCCCCATCTCCGACCCTCGCCTAAGCCCCTGTGAGCCTCCCACGACCCCCACCTGTCGTGTTAGGGTTCTGTCTCGCCGACGATGCCCAACGTGGATGATGAGCCGTAGCCGTTCGATTAGACTTAGATCGTGCGGCCGAGATCACCCCGTATCGCTTCGCGTGTTATGAGCCACTAACTGGTGGAACCCCCTGTCAGCTGAGCCCCGCGCTGCGGAGTGACACTGGGCCGACCCATTAACCCTTCCCGCGCAGCCCACTCGTTTGAATTTAGCTTTTTCTATTTATATTCAAACTCAGTTCTGTACCTAGTTTCAACAATCAACCCAGCTCGATTCAATGAACCAAATTGAATGAAACCAATTTTGTTAGAAAGGTATTGAAATTCTTAATCCAAGCCCATTGGATTCAAATCATTTGGATCTATAGATCAACCTTGGTAAAAATAACAAGGCAGAAGATTTTCTGCATTCAAACATTTTTCAAATTTCAACCATAATAGCTTTTGAATTGATTCAAACTCTCAAAAATCATATCTGACCATACCTTTCAGAATATATAAAAACATATGGGTTTACTTACAGAAATAATGTTCAAGTAATAAAAGAATGCCACATAGGCATTTCTAGTCACTTATTTTATTTAAAATAAAAGGTTAAATCTTATTAAATTGTGACACCACTTTAAATCACATTCTCATGTACTGAAATATGTGGTGATGACATGTGTCAACATGATCCCATGTTTGGTTTGGAGAATATTAAATCTTAAGTAGTTTTTCAATGAGTAGAAATTACTTTTATAAAATAAATAAATAAGACCAAAGCTTTAATCTTGTAATGTTAGTGATGATACTAGATCATCTATAGTGCACCTTTGTGTGATGATTGAAAATAGTTAAGTATTGCTTGGTGATTGTGTACCTCGTATTTATTCATAGACGCTAGTACCGAACAAGGATACGAGGAGGAAGGAGGATACGACGAAGAAGAAGCCGAGGAGAACTTCAACCACTGCTCTGCACAAGGCAAGCCTAATACTACTAGTTGATTGAGCAAGCTAACACTTGCAAGATACTCTACTTTAGCAAGCCTATACTGATACAGATGCAAGATAATACTTTCTTGTTACCATGACCACTAGATGCCTTAAGCATATGTGATCATACCCACTTGATACCCCCTCCTAGTTTTACTTGCAAGCTTTCTACTTTATTTCTTTATCAAAGCTATTACTGAGAGTCCACTTAAGTGACTTGTAGATTCTAGGAAGACAATTGAAGGTTGCATAATGAGCATTAAATTTGGCCTAAGCTAGATAATCTCAATGTCACCCTAAGGCATGAGATTGAGCTTAGTTAAACTCCACTTGTTTACCACCCCTCATTAGTACTCACCCCCACTGGTAGATGTTAGTGCTAAGCATAAAACTTGATCAACTTTAGATGGGAATACTTGGTGGAAAATGGTTATGAAAACCTTAGAATGATGAGTCATTCTACTGAGATGTTTTGACATGTGTTTCTGAACACCAGATGATTTGTATGATGAAAATGTTAACGCATGAGCCTTAGCCCTTTATAAAACTGATGGTTGTCTGGATGCGATACCATTCCAAATTTACCGTACAACCACAATACCCGAAAATTGGGTAGGGCTTGACTGGAAACTTATATACCTTAGTATGGGTTCCCTCACGGCCAAGGTCTGAGCTGAGGCTACCTTGTGAAGATTGTCCACCTGTGCAGTATCCAAGATGACAGTTGGTCATGGTTGGGAGGCCAAACTCACAGGAGAGGTGCCTATACTAGGGCGTGTAACTGAAAGGTTAGGATTGATTATCCGCATACCGAGTATGGTGAATTCAGGATTTTTTCCTGACGGATGTATCGAATGTTGTGGTGAAAATGTACAATCTCTACAGAGTGTCAAACTATTCGAATAGCTGCGTCCGCGGTTATGGACAGTTGGAGTGGCCATACTGTTCCCCCGTCAGATGTTTTCAAAATGACTTGTGAAATGAATTGAGAATTTGACTTGACCACAACATAGTTGTGATATGAAATTCAAGTTCCCACTTAGGTGTTATAAAATTTCAACTAGCTTTTCTTGCTTCTGAACTTAGTAGAGGTAAATCTGGCTTTTTGCAAAACAACCCTAGAGCTTAGTGTCCTACTACAAACACCCCCTTCACTTGTTAGTATTAGTATGCGAGTACTTAAAGAGTACTCATGGCTTTGTCCCTAGCTATTCCCGTGGCCAGACTATGAAGATGAGTACCAGGATGATGGACCCCAGGAAGGTTACGACAACTAGGATCATCTCCCATCGTCAGCATTGCCTGTGAACCCCGAAGATGGAGCTTCGCCTACGCTACCGTTATTATTACGTATTTCCGCTGCTTGAGTTGTATTAAGAACTGGATCATGAGATCCTTATTTGTGTAAGACCTTATGTATGGTTTGTAATGGATGATGTACTGTGATATCCAAATCTATTATGTCTCGCAAAAATGGTAATCCTGGGATTGCGATGTATGGCATAACAGGCATCTGGGATTAAAAATCCGGGTGTTGACAAGTTGGTATCAGAGCTATCCTGACCATAGGAGACCCTAGTTAGACTAGACGTTTGAATCAAAAACTTAGTTTCAAAAACCAAAGGAAGCAAATATTTACAAAAAACTTATTCCCATTCTTATCACCTTGTGTCTTTCATAAAAATTCATGATCCTCAAAAACTCTTGCAAAATACCTAAAATTCGACACACTTGATCACTGTACTAACTTACTCATCCTATATTCTTATAGATGGACGTGAAGTACATCAAGTTTTATCAGTTGGGGAATGGAGGAGACCTTATCTTTGAGCGGGATTTGGACCAGCTTTCGGAACTTCTGGAGCGTCCACACCCCGAGTTCTTCGGAGCTCAGATCAATGATCAAGGAGGAGAAGATCTACAGTGGCTAATTGTTGCAAGTCTCCGAGGAAAGATTGAACCTCCCACTGCCGAGGGAATTCAGTTCACCTTGCGAAAAAAACTCGCTCGATGGACTTGCCAGGGCTATGCAGGAAGCTCTTGCCCATCTGTGTGGCAGAGTATCAACCAGATCAAGGGTACCCGCTTTGAGTTTTGTCCAAGGCGTGATGCTATGGGACAGCCACTGGAAGCCCCATACCACCACGAGTTGAAGACTCAGTTGGACCACCTTAGCTTCATGATGTACGATCGTCAGCAGGAATTGGACACTTGGCGTGACTACTCCAACCACAAGTCCGCCATCATCAAGACGAAGGATCAGACCATCGCCATGCTAGCGAAGGATCGCAAGTCTCGCCGCCGTCAGCTAGACAAGAAGGAGCGCATCATTGCCCGTCTTCGCCACCGTATCTCGGATTTGGAGGAGACCATCCACGAGAGAGACATGCAGTTGGAGGAAAGAGAGAATGCCGGAGAGGATCTTCATGGAGACCCCTACTCCTATCTCAGCGATGATGATGATTTTCTGGAGGACCAGGCCATGGACTTCTTCACCGATGAGGATGATTTCGCCTTCATCGATGACGATGAGGATGATGAGGATGATGACTACACCGACTCCAAGGAGTAGTAGCACTTGAGCATGAAGGGTTTCGTAGCATGGAAAACAAAAAATTTCTACCGCATACAAACAAACAAGCCAAGATCTATCTACTAGATTGTAGCAACGAGTCGATGGAATAGCTCACCCTCGAAGATTCCAAAGTGTTTAACGAGAGCAGATTCTCGTGGGTGATGTAGCCGTACTCTTCCCGATCTCAAGATCGCGTAGACGATCCTTCCGGTGTTGCGTTCCGGCAGTGCTCCCGCAGTCGGTCACACGTTCGGTACTCGACGAAGACCTTCCTCTCCCTTGTTCCAGCAGGCAGCAGAGGTTGTAGCACTCTCCTCGCGATTCCGACAGCACAACGGCGTGGTACCGGAAGTAGAGGGGAGATCTCGCAGGGCTTCGCTTTAAGCCGGAGCGAGTATGGTGGACTATGAGAGAGCTCCTCGATGATCTAGGGTTTAGACACACCAAGGAGGAGGCTTGTCCGGCGGCTAGGGTTAGCTAGGCGGCGGCGGCTGCAGGAGGGTCGGCGGCTTAGGGCTAGGGTTTGTGGGTGGAGGTGTTGGGTGCTAGGAGGGGCAGCCCTGCCCCTCCTTATATAGGTGGAGGGGCCGTGCCAGGGGATGGGAGTCCCTCCCCAACTCGGTTTCCACCTTCCCCTCCACTTCCCAAAATAGCCGTTTGACTTTTCAAATTGGCGTTTCACTTTTCAAACTAGGATTTGATTAAACCCTTTATTTTGTTCAGCGATGACACCTAGTACATGATGCAATCATTCCAACTTGTTATGACACATTCATGTACCCTTCCCCTTCGGAGTGCCGGACATTCCGGAACCTTCTAGAACATTCCCGATGAAAACACCGGAACCATTCTCCAACCCCGAAACAGGACTTTCCTTATATGAATCTTATTCTCCGGACCATGCCGGATCTCCTCGTGATATCCCGGATCCCATCCGAGACTCCGAACAACATTCGGTCTCTTTCTCATCATTCCATAACTACTCAAACAACGTCGAATCCTTAAGTGTGTCTTCCTACGGTTCGTGAATTATGCGGACATGATCGAGACACTTCTCTGAACAATAACCAATAGAGGAATCTGGAAATTCATATGGCTCCCACATATTTCTACAATTACTTTGCGATCGAATGAACCACTTACATACGATACCAATTTCCCTTTGTCTCACGATAGTTTACTTATTCGAGGTTATGATCGTCGGTATCTCTGCATACCTAGTTCAACCTCGTTACTGATAAGTACTCTTTTCTCGTTCTCGTGATATGTGATCCCTTGTGAGCCAGTCACATGCTTGCAAGCTAATTGGATGACATTTCACCGAGAGGGCCCAGAGTATATCTATCCGTCATATGGATGGACAAATCCCACTCTTGATCCATGTGTCTCAACCAATACTTTCCGAACACTCAATGCCACCTTTATATCCACCCAGTTACGGTGTGGTGTTTGATATCATCAAAGCATCCATCCGGTAAAGGTGATATGCATGATCTCATGGTCGAAGGAATTAGGTTACTATGTATCAGAAAGCATATAGCAATTGAACTATTAAAATGACTTGATCTTTATGCTACGCTTATCTATAGGAGTATGTCCACCATATCATTCTCCTAACGATATGATCTTGTTGTTAATAACATCTCAATGTTCATGATAGAGAAACCACAATCATTTATTAACCAACAAGCTAGTATTATAAAGAGGCTTTACTAGGGACTCTATTTTAGTTTACAAATCACACAAGTATTAATGTTTCCTTGTTAATACTATTATAGTATGAATGTAAACATTTATGATAAACACAAAGATATAATAATAACTACATTTATTATTGCCTCTAGGGCATATCTCCAACAGTCTCCCACTTGCACTAGAGTCATCTAATCTAGATTACATGGTAATATACCGAACACCCATGGCAGTTTGGTGTTGGTCATGTTTTGCCCTCAGGAGAGGTTTAGTCAACGGATCCGCCACATTCAGATCTGTGTGTACTTTGCAAATCTTTATGTCCCCATCTTGGACATGTTCTCGAATAGCGTGAAAACACAGCTTGATGTGCTTCAGCTTCTTGTGTGACCTTGGTTCTTGCGCATTGGCTATGGCGCCCATGTTATCATAGTAGATAGACATTGGGTCCAGCGCACTAGGAACCACACCCAGATCTGTAATGAACTCTTTCATCCATATCGCTTCTTGTGAAGCCTCCGAAGCAGCCATGTATTCCGATTCAGTTGAAGATCTCGCCACAACGCTTTGCTTTGCACTCCTCCAGCTAACTGCTGCACCATTCAAAGTAAATACGTATCCAGATTGTGATTTAGAATCATCCGGATCGGTGTTCCAACTAGCATCGTTGTAACCATTAACAACGAGTTGTTCATCACCTCCATAAGAAAGAACCATATCCTTAGTTCTTCTCAAGTATTTAAGGATGTTTTTGACCGTTGTCCAATGATCCACTCCTGGATCACTTTGATATCTGCTAGTTAAACTAACATCATATGCAATGTCGGGTCTAGTACATAGCATGGCATACATTAGAGATCCTATGGCTGAGGCATAGGGAGTCTTACTCATCCTTTCTCTATCTTCTGCCGTTGTCGGACTTTGAGTTTTACTCAAGGTCATATTGGGCAACATGGGCAAGAACCCTTTCTTGCTATCTTCCATTCCAAACCTCTTTAGAACTTTGTCCAAATATGTACTTTGTGACAATGATATTAAGCGTCTTGATCTATCTCTATAAATCTTTATGCCCAATATATAAGCTGCTTCACCAAGATCCTTCATTGAAAAACTATTATTCAAATATTCCTTGACACTATTAAGAATGTCTACATAATTCCCAATCAACAATATGTCATCTACATATAGTATTAAGAATGCTACAGAGCTCCCACTCACTTTCTTGTAAATACAAGCTTCTCCATAAGTTTGTATAAAACCAAAACTTTTGATCACCTTATCAAAACGTTGATTCCAACTTCGGGATGCTTGCTTCAATCCATAGATGGACCGTTGAAGTTTGCATACCTTGTTAGCATCTTTAGGATCGACAAAACCTTTGGGTTGCATCATATACAACTCTTCATCAATGTCTCCATTGAGGAATGCTGTTTTGACATCCATCTGCCATATCTCATAATCATAATATGCAGCGATTGCTAACATAATCCTCATAGACTTTAGCTTCGCTACAGGTGAGAAAGTCTCATCGTAGTCAACTCCTTGAATTTGTCGAAACCCTTTTGCGACAAGTCGAGCTTTATAGACAGTACATTACCATCAGCATCTGTTTTCTTCTTGAAAATCCATTTGTTCTCGACAGCCTTCCGGCCATCTGGTAAGTCCACCAAAGTCCATACTTGGTTTTCGTACATGGATCCAATCTCGGATTTCATGGCTTCTTGCCATTTACTAGAATCTGGGCTCATCATCGCTTCCTCATATGTCGCAGGGTCATCGGTGTTGTCCACCAACATGACACTCATAACGGGATCATACCAATCAGGAGTGGTACGAGTTCTCGTTGACCTGCGAGGCTCTGTAGCAACTGCAACCGAAGTTTCATGATCATCATCATTAGCTTCCTCTCTTATTGGTGCAGGCACCACAGGAACTTCTTCCGGTGCTGTGCTACTCGCAATATCGAGAGAAGGTTCGACAACCTCGTCGAGTTCTACTTTCCTTCCAGTCACTTCTTTCGAGAGAAATTCCTTCTCTAGAAAGGATCCATTCTTGGCAACGAAGATTTTGCCTTCGGATCTATGATAGAAGGTATACCCAATAGTTTCCTTCAGGTATCCTATGAAGACGCATTTTTCTGCTTTGGGTTCAAGCTTGTCTGGCTGTAACTTCTTTACATAGGCTTCACAACCCCAAACTTTAAGGAACGACAATTTAGGTTTCTTCCCAAACCATAATTCATACGGTGTCGTTTCAACGGATTTAGGTGGTGCCCTATTTAAAGTGAATGCGGCTGTTTCTAATGCATAATCCTAAAATGATAGCGGTAAATCTGTAAGTGACATCATAGAACGAACCATATCTAAGAGAGTTCGATTACGACGTTTGGACACAACATTACGCTGTGGTGTTCCTGGCGGTGTCAATTGTGAAAGTATTCCGCATTTCTTCAAATGCTCGCCAAACTCGTAACTTAGATATTCACCTCCACGATCAGAACGTAGAAATTTAATCTTCTTGTTACATTGATTCTCAACCTCACTTTGAAATTCCTTAAACTTCTCAAAAGTTTCGGACTTATGTTTCATGAAATAGATATACCCATATCTACTCAAGTCATCTGTGAAGGTAAGAACATAACGATAACCACCGCGCGATGCTACATTCATTGGACCACACACAACGGTATGTATAATTTCTAATAAGTCCGTAACTCGCTCCATCATACCAGAAAATGGAGTCTTAGTCATTTTACCCATCAGACATGCTTCTCATCTTTCAAGTGATTCAAAATCAAGTGATTCAAGAAGTCCATCGGAATGGAGTTTCTTCATACGCTTCACTCCAATGTGACCAAGACGACAGTGCCACATATAGGTCGAGTTATCGCTCGATTTCAAACGTTTAGCCTCAATGTTATTAATATGTGTATTTCCAATATCGAGATTCAATAAGAATAGACCATCTATCAAAGGTGCATGTACATAAAACATATTACTCATATAAATCGAACAACCATTATTCTCGGACTTAAACAAGTAACTGTCTCGCAATAAACAAGATCCCGATATAATGTTCATGCTTAACGCAGGCACCAAATAACAATTATTTAAGTATAAAACTAATCCCGATGGTAGATGAAGGGGTAGCGTGCCGACCGCGATCACATCAACCTTTGATCCATTTCCCACGCGCATCGTCACCTCGTTCTTCGCTAGCTTCCGTTTATTCTGCAGCACCTGTTTCGAGTTACAAATATGAGCAACCGAACCAGTATCAAATACCCAGGCACTACTACGAGTACTAGTGAGATACACATCAATAACATGTATATCGGATATACCTTTCTTCTTGATGTTGCCGTTCTTCAAATCCGCCAAGTACTTTGGGCAATTCCGCTTCCAGTGACCTTCTCCCTTGCAGTAAAAGCACTCAGTATCAGGCTTAGGTCCAGCCTTGGCCTTCTTCATCGGCGCAGTAACTTTCTTACCACCCTTCTTGAAGTGTCCCTTTTTCTTAGACTTGCCTTTCTTGAATTTGGTGGTCTTATTGACCATCAACACTTGGTGCTCTTTCTTGATCTCCACTTCTGCAGATTTCAACATGGCAAAGAGTTCTGGAAACTGCTTGTTCATGTTTTGCATATTGTAGTTCATCACAAAGTTCTTGTAACTTGGTGGTAGTGATTGGAGGACACGGTAAATCCCCAAAGCATTAGGAATCACTATACCCAAGCTTTGAAGTTTGTTTGCGTGCCTAGACATCTTAAGCACATGCTCACTGACGGAGCTGCCTTCTTCCATCTTGCAGTTAAAGAACTTTTCAGAAGCCACATAGCTCTCAATTGTTGCGTGAGTCTCAAAGATCAATTTGAGATCACGGACAATATCATGTGGGTCTGAATTCTCAAACCTTTTCTGAAGCTCCGATTCTAAACCATACAAGATAGCACACTGAACTGTGGAGTACTGAGTCTTCCGAGTGAGGTAAACATTCTTTACTTTGTCGGTTGCAGTAGCTGCAGGTGGGTCACCCAGCGGTGCATCCAGCACATAGGTCAAATTACCAGCTGTGAGGACAATCCTCAAATTGTGGAACCAATCCGCGAAGTTGCTTCCATTGTTTTTCAACTTTTCTTTCTCTAGGAACGCATTAAAATTGATGGTAGGGGCCGCCATTGATCTACAACATATTTGCAATAGTTTAGACTAAGTTTATGACAAATTGAGTTCTAATTAATGGTTAAATTAATCTAGGTGAACTCCCACTCAAAACAACATCCCTCACATTGTTTTAGTGATCACACGAACCAAATCCACCATATCAAACCCGATCATCGCGAGAGTTGATGTAGTTTCAATGGCGAACAATCGACATGTTCATCATATCTTCTATACGATTCATGCTTTACGTTTCGGTGATCCGTGTTCCGAGAACATGTCTGTACATGCTAGGCTCGTCAAGATCAAACCTTAGCTTCCGCATGAGCAAATCTGGCTTGCTCACGTTGTATACAATTGCGGAATCTAACACACCCGATCATCACGTGGTGCTTCGAAACAACAAGCTTTAGCAACGGTGCTTACTAAGGATGAACACTTTAGAACTTGAAATTCATGTGCATGAGGGATCATCTTATAATGCTACCGTCGTTAACTAAGCAATACAAGATGCATAAAGGATTAACATCACATGCAATTCATAATATGTGATATGATATGGCCTTTCTTCTTTGTGCTTCCGATCTCCATCTTCAAGCACGAACATGATCTCCATCATCACCAGCATTGCATCAAGGTCAATGACGCCAGTCCATGGTTGTCGTCCACCGGCTTCAACTATTTCAACTACTTTGAATAGACACGCGGGTCTTAACAGAATTTAAAGACAACCATATGGCTCCTGCCGGTTGCCAACTTACAATAAGGAACATTGCATACATCAAGTATAATCACAATCATGGCCATATCACATCACTGCACACCCCTGCAAAACAAAGTTAGATGCCTCTACTTTCTTTGCATGTTTTACGTGGTTTGGGGCTTTGAATAAGTGTCGTTCTAACTTACGAACAAGAACCACAACATTGATACTAGTATTGACAATCACCTGTTGTAAATTGAATCTTAACTATGCTGGGAGAAATAGGCACCCGCAAAGCCACTTATGCAATACAAGTTGCATGTCAAGCATGGAGCAAGTCTCATGAACGATGTCATGTAAGGTTAGCCCGGGCCGCTTCATCCCAACATACCGCAAGATGCAAAGTACACAAGAATCAATCGACAATAAAAGCATCAACGCCCATAATGACCATTGTGTTCTACTCGTGCAACAGATCTACATATAGACACGACTCTGATACCACTGAAGGGTTTCGTAGCATGGAAAACAAAAAATTTCTACCGCATAGAAACAAATAAGCCAAGACCTATCTACTAGATTGTAGCAACGAGTCGATGGAATAACTCACCCTCGAAGATTCCAAAGTGTTTAACGAGAGCGGATTCTCATGGGTGATGTAGTCGTACTCTTACCGATCTCAAGATCGCGTAGACGATCCTTCCGGCGCTGCATTCCGGCAGCGCTCCCGTAGTCGGTCACACGTTCGGTACTCGACAAAGACCTTCCTCTCCCTTGTTCCAGCAGGAAGCGGAGGTTGTAGCACTCTCCTCGCGATTCCGACAGCACAACGGCGTGGTACCGGAAGTAGAGGGGAGATCTCGCAGGGCTTCGCTTTAAGCCAGAGCGAGTATGGTGGACTATGAGAGAGCTCCTCGGTGATCTAGGGTTTAGACACACCAAGGAGGAGGCTTGGCCAGCGGCTAGGGTTAGCTAGGCGGCGGCGGCTGTAGGAGGGCCGGCGGCTTAGGGCTAGGGTTTGCGGGTGGAGGTGTTGGGTGCTAGGAGGGGCAGCCCTGCCCCTCCTTATATAGGTGGAGGGGCCGCACCAGGGGAGGGGAGTCCCTCCCCAACTCGGTTTCCCAAGGGGGCCGGCGGTGGAGGGGAGGAACTCCTCCCCAACTCGGTTTCCACCTTCCCCTCCACTTCCCAAAATAGCCGTTTGACTTTTCAAATTGGCATTTGACTTTTCAAACTAGGATTTGATTAAACCCTTTATTTTGTTCAGAGATGACACCTAGTACATGATGCAATCATTCCAACTTGTTATGATACATTCATGTACCCTTCCCTTTCGGAGTGTCGGACATTCTGGAACCTTCTAGAACATTCCCGATGAAAACACCGGAACCATTCTCCAACCCCGAAAGAGGACTTTCTTTATATGAATCTTATTCTCCGGACCATTCCGGATCTCCTCGTGATATCCCGGATCCCATCCGAGACTCCGAACAACATTCGGTCTCTTTCTCATCATTCCATAACTACTCAAACAACGTCGAATCCTTAAGTGTGTCTCCCTACGGTTTGTGAATTATGCAGACATGATCAAGACACTTATCCGAACAATAACCAACAGAGGAATATGGAAATTCATATGGCTCTCACATATTTCTACGATTACTTTGCGATCGAATGAACCACTTACATACGATACCAATTTCCCTTTGTCTCACGATAGTTTACTTATCCGAGGTTATGATCGTCGGTAGCTCTGCATACCTAGTTCAACCTCGTTACTGATAAGTACTCTTTTCTCGTTCCCATGATATGTGATCCCTTGTGAGCCAGTCACATGCTTGCAAGCTAATTGGATGACATTTCACCGAGAGGGCCCAGAGTATATCTATCCGTCATATGGATGGACATATCCCACTCTTGATCCATGTGTCTCAACCAATACTTTCCGAACACTGAATGCCACCTTTATAGCCACCCAGTTACGGTGTGGTGTTTGATGTCATCAAAGCATCCATCCGGTAAAGGTGATATGCATGATCTCATGGTCGAAGGAATTAGGTTACTATGTATCAGAAAGCATATAGAAATTGAACTATTAAAATGACTTGATCTTTATGCTACGCTTATGTATAGGAGTATGTCCACCATATCATTCTCCTAACAATATGATCATGTTGTTAATAACATCTCAATGTTCATGATAGGGAAACCACAATCAATTATTAACCAACAAGCTAGTATTATAAAGAGGCTTTACTAGGGACTCTATTTTAGTTTACAAATCACACAAGTATTAATGTTTCCTTGTTAATACTATTATAGCATGAATGTAAACATTTATCATAAACACAAAGATATAATAATAACTACATTTATTATTGCCTCTAGGGCATATCTCCAACAGAGCACTAGCGTAGTGAGTTGTATTCGGTCCCACTGTATCGTAGTTTCCATGATGGTTCTTAAAACCATCTGTTTTTCTTGATTTGTGGTGTGTGTTTGTACTGTGTGCTATGAATGAATGAATGAAAAGCAAGTTGCTACAAAATCTGAGCCAAACTTTAAAAACTTTTCAAAGTCCCTGAACCTTAGAAATTTCCCTCTTTTCTCATGATCTATCTCAATCTTCAGATGCCACGCGGAGGAAGTGGTTCATCCTCGGACCCGATGTTGAAGATCCTGCAAATGTTGGTTTCTGACCGCGAAGCTGAAAGAGCTGAACGTCAAGCCAACCTAGCCACCCTTCAACAGATAGCCCAGCTGGCCCACAACAATCAAGGCCAAGGAAATCAGGACAACCATGGATCTAAGCTCAAGAATTTCCAGAATACCAACCCACCTGTTTTCACTAAGTCGAAAGAGCCCCTAGATGCAGACGATTGGCTGCAAACCATGGAAAACAACCTAGAAGTCTCCGGAGTGGAAGCTAACGAGAAATTTCTATTCGCCACCCACTATCTAGCCGGAGATGCAAGAGCATGGTGGAACAACATTCGTGCAATGACCGTAGGATAGATGATGACCTGGGAGGAATTCAAGGTCAAGTTCAGCAGAACCCATGTGCCGCCGGGTTTGATCAAGAGAATGAGAGATGAGTTCAGAGAACTGAAGCAAGGACGGATGACCGTAGTGGAATACCGTGACAAATTCTTGTCATTAGCTAGGTATGCCCCGTATGAGATCGACACCGAAGCCAAGAAGAAAGAGAGATTCTTGAATGGTCTGCATGATGAGATGCAGACTGTGTTGGTCAATATACCCTTTGCTGATATTGAAGCCCTTGTCGACTCTGCCATCCAGATGGAAGGAAAGATCAACCAAGCCAATGAGAACCGCAAGCGTCGCATGATACATCAGCCAGGAACCCATCAGACCTCAAAGTATCGCCCTAACCCATCTCCAGGATTTGCCCCGAGAACCAACATACCCCTGATGAACCGTCCGACCTATCCCAACCGTGGAAACCCGAGGCCCAGAGGAAATCACAACAACCCCGGCAACTCTAGCAATTTCAACCGTGCACCACCCAAGTTCAACAACAACAATGCTACCGTCAACACCAACACTGCCCCGAGGACTGGAAGCAATGTTGTGCCTGTTGCAGCAAAGGACAAGTCGCAAGTAACTTATTATGACTGTGGAAATAAGGGTCACTACTCCAATGAGTGCCCCAAGAAGAATGCCGCAGCCCCCAATGCAACTGCCCTAGCTCAGCAACAGTGTCGTGTTCAGCCCGGAAGAAGGTTTGCCCCAGGGAATTCACTCAACCGCAACGACCGTCTTTTTCTCATGCATGCTGAAGAAGCCCAGGAAGCGCCAGACGTCATGCTGGGTATGTTTTCTGTTAATTCAGTATTCGCTAGAGTGTTGTTTGATTCTGGTGCATCGTACTCATTTGTCACCGAAGAATTTTCATGCACTAGTAAGATTCAAGCAACCAAACTGAAGCATGTTATGATTGTTCAAATCCCCGGTTCAACCACCAAAGCTAGGCAAATTTGCAAAGCCGTCCCTATCCGAATCCATGGCATAGATTTTTATGCTAATCTGATAGTACTTGGAACTCAAGGTTTGGAAGTAGTACTAGGAATGGATTGGATGTCCAAACATAAAGGATTGATTAACTTTGCCAAGAAAGCCATAACAATGACCAGTACAGCTGGAACATCAGTCGAGCATGTATTTGAAACCTTACCTCGTCAATTCAAGTGCAACAAGAGTATAGCCCAACCTACCATTGACCAACTCTGGATAGTCTGTGAATACCCCGATGTATTTCCAGATATTTTGCCCGGTATGCCCCTAGATCGGGATATCGAGTTTATCATTGAACTAATCCCCGGAACCGGACCCATAACTCAGAGACCCTATAGTATGAACCCGTCTGAACTAGCAGAGCTAAAGAAGCAACTTGATGCCATGTTGGAAATTGGATTGATTCAACCAAGTGCGTCACC
Source organism: Avena sativa (assembly GCA_916181665.1). NCBI lineage: Eukaryota > Viridiplantae > Streptophyta > Magnoliopsida > Poales > Poaceae > Avena > Avena sativa. The sequence continues at coordinate 265,587,751 of OV702294.1, read as the reverse complement.
ATGGAGATCACCTATCTTATTTGTGGACAAGAAGGATGGAGGTAACCATTTGTGTACGGATTATCGGAAGTTGAATGATGTCACTATCAAGAACAAATACCCATTGCCCAAGATAGAAGATTTGTTTGATCAGTTGACCGGTGCCAAAGTGTTTTCTAAGATTGATCTTAGAACAGGCTATCATCAACTCAAGATTCGTGCAGAGGATATTCCAAAGACTGCCTTTACCACCAGATATGGATTATACGAGTATACTGTCATGTCTTTTGGATTAACCAATGACCCCGCTTATTTCATGAATCTCATGAATAAGATTTTTATGGACTTCCTGGATAAGTTTGTCATTGTTTTCATCGATGACATTCTAATTTATTCCAAATCAGAAGAAGAACATGAGCTACACCTAAGGACCATTCTTGGAACCCTTAGAGAGCACTAGTTGTATGCCAAGTTTAGCAAATGTGAATTCTGGTTACAGGAGGTAGGATTCCTCGGCCACATTGTATCAGGCGGAGGAATTGCCGTTGACCCTGCAAAGGTGAAAGATGTCGAAGATTGGCAAGCCCCAAACACTCAAACCCAAGTTCGTGCATTTCTCGGATTGGCAGGATATTACCGCAAGTTCGTAGAAGGATTCTCGAGTATCGCCACACCCATGACCTAATTGCTGAAGAAGGACAAAAAGTTTGAATGGACGGACAAATGTGAAGAAAGTTTTCAAGAACTCAAGAGGAGATTGATTTCAGCCCCAATCTTAATCATGCCGGATATCACAAAGCCCTTTGACATGTATTGTGATGCATCCAAGATCGGTCTCGGATGTGTGATAATGCAAGAAGGCAAAGTCATATCTTATCTATCTCGAAAACTAAAACAACATGAGCAAAATTGCCCAACCCATGACCTCGAACTCGCAGCCGTAGTTCTAGCCCTGAAGACATGGAGGCATTACCTGATGGGAAACCGTTGTGAGATTTATTCAGATCACAAGAGCCTGAAGTATATATTCACTCAGAAGGAGCTTAATATGAGACAGAGAAGATGGATTGAGCTAATCAAGGATTACGACCTGGACATTCACTATCACCCTGGTAAAGCCAACGTGGTAGCAGATGCCCTTAGCAGATTGCCGTGCCTCTTGAACTCCATGATTTTGAAGGAGCAACCAAGCTTGCACAAAGAGATGGAAGATTTTCGAATGGAATTAGTAAGTGAAGGATTTTTGGCTAGCATAGAACTTCAACCCACTTTGATCAGCCAGATCAAAGAGGCGCAAAAAGGAAATGCTAGTATAGACGGAATCAAGCGTCGTATCGGTACAGGCAAAGTACCCGGATTCACCGAAGACGAAGAAGGAGTTCTGTGGTACAAAGGACGCCTTTGTGTACCAGCAGATTCTGAGTTGAAAGAAGTTATTCTGAAGGAAGCTCATGATACCATTTATTCTATCCACCCCGGAGGAACAAAGATGTATCAAGATTTGAAAGAGCAATTTTGGTGGCGTAAGATGAAGAGAGAAATCGGAAGCTATATCGCCAAGTGTGATATATGTCAGCAAGTCAAGGCGGGACATCAAAGACCCGCAGGATTGTTGCAACCATTGCAGATTCCGGAATGGAAATGGGATTCCGTTGGAATGGACTTTATCACCGGATTGCCTACTTCTAGTAGGGGAAATGACTCTATCTGGGTCATAGTGGACAGATTGTCCAAAGTCGCCCATTTCTTACCCGTCAAGACCACATATCAGAGTTCGAAGCTAGCGGAGCTATACAACGCTAGAATCGTCAGTTTGCACGGAGTCCCTAAGAACATCATATCGGACCGAGGAACTCAGTTTACCTCGAGATTCTGGAAGAAAGTCCAAGAAGGTTTAGGGACCCGACTAGATTTCAGCACAGCTTATCACCCTCACACCGATGGACAAACGGAGCGAGTAAATCAAATACTCGAAGACATGTTGAGAGAATGTGTGTTAGAGTATGGATCAAAATGGGAAGACTATCTGCCGTTTGCAGAATTTCCGTACAACAACAGTTATCAATCCAGTTTGCAAATGGCCCCATTTGAATTCATGTATGGAAGGAAGTGTCGCACCCCTTTGAACTGGTCGGAAGTAGGAGAGAGTCAGATTTTCGGACCCGATATCCTACAAGAAGCAGAAGAGAAGGTTCACAAGATCCGTGAGCACCTCAAGACAGCCCAGTCAAGGCAGAAGAGTTACGCCAACAAGAGACGTCGAGACCTCGCCTTCAACATAGGAGATTTCGTGTATCTAAAAGTGTCGCCATTGAAGGGAATGCAGCGTTTCCATCTCAAAGGAAAGTTAGCCCCCAGATATATCGGCCCCTTCAAGATTCTGAACCGTCGAGGAGAAGTGCCGTATCAATTGGAACTACCCGAAGATATGTCAGCCATGCACAATGTGTTCCATATCTCATTACTTCGCAAGTGCCTTGAAGTTCCAGAGAAGACTGAAGTGTTCAAGAATATCGATCACCGGACCATAGAAATCAACGATGACCTGACCTATCCCAAAGTACCCATCCGTATTTTGGAAGAAGCTTTCAGAACTACCAGCACCCAGAGCATCAAGTTTATCAAGATTCAGCGGAGCAACCACACAGAAGAAGAAGCTACCTGGGAGCACGAAGATCACATCAGGACGGATTTTCCCGATCTCTTCAAATCCTAGGTAATCTTTTTGTCCTTTTTCAAATCTTGGGACGAGATTTTGTTTAAGGGGGAAGGTTTGTAACATCCCAAAAATCCTAAACTTGGATCATCAAACTCTAATCATCAAAATTAGGGTTAACAAAAACTTTTCCAATTAAAAATATGAAAGCATTCATATGTGTATGTATTAAAATTTGGATTCTTTTGAATTGCCATGGTTCTGTGTTTCTTTGCTTGTAAAATGATTCTTAGGTGAAATAAACATCATCTAAACAATCTCCAAACTTTTCCCAAAGACAAACAAGTCAAAACAAACAAATTAAGTGAATGGTCACTTTGGCCAAATTAACTCCCATGCCTACTTTGGCTATCCCTAACTTTCAGAACATAACAGAAACATGTATGGATATTTGCACCCCTTGATAGTACTCATAACAAGGTACCAATTCCCACTTTGTGATCATCCAAAAACATTTAAATGCTTAGTTTAAATGACAATTTAAAATTGAATATATTTCATATGGGAAGATCCCACTATTTCAAAAACCACTCAAACAAGCTCAATTTTCAAAACCCAAGCATCCACAGAATCCTCAGCACATGCCTAGCACACCCACCAAAAATATTTTCAAAATTCAAAACTCAAGTTCATGCGGCCGTTTCATCAAACAGGTTGTAGATTCAAATCAACCAAATCAAATTCACTGTTTTTAATAGTGTTTTGGGCCTAACTTGTTCCCTCTCTAGTTACAACTAGTCCTTAGTAGATCATCTAGCTCTTTTAACTATCCTTAGCACCACTGTAAGCAAGCCTAGCCATCAATGGTGAGCAGGCCGAGAGCACACTTGCCACCCCGTTGTCACCGGTGAGCTAGAGGCCACACTAGCCTCGCCAACCTTGTCTGGGAGCTAGCCAGCACCCCACTGCCACTCCCTGTCCCAGCCTTGAGCAATGCCAGCTACTGGACCACACGCCCAAGCCATGCCAAGCCTCTCTGCGAGCATGCCGAGAGCGTGCCCGTGCGCCACCCTCGACACACGCCCACAGACCGCGTGCCGCCCTCGCCGCGTGCACGCGTGATCACCACCACCCCAGCAACCCCGCAGACACGCCCGTTCTCCACCGCGCAGACCACGCGCGCTGTGTGCCATCAAAACCTCCGTCGGACCCGCTCTGTAAGATCCCTCCTTTGTAAAGGTAAGGATCCCTGTGATTGCAATGCTATTCCCTGGATCAATGATAGCATCCATAGTTTAAGATGAAGTACACAGAAACAAAGGTCATTATTACAAGTCGTTCCAGAGATAAACATAGTCTTTTACAACTCCATGGCCACAGGCCTAATACAAGAGTTTTAATATGTAATAAGATAAATAAGTCTTCATCTTCATGTGCCACAGGCAAGCATGTTGAGTGTAGACTCATAACCCCTAATCACCATCAGAATAACCTGCAAAATCACAAGTTACAGCCACAGTGGGTCAATACATTGGAATAGTATTGGCAAGTGATACCTTAGAGTAATATTGGCAACTAGATACTATATGCATTTTTGGCTAAGTGTAGCTTAGGCTTGCTTTGCTCAAAATAGGTTTTACCTATTAGTTGAAAACACTAAGTTTTTCTTTGACAAAAACTTTCCCAAGGAACCACCAATATAAATTGGGGAACCTTCACCCTTGTTCAACCACAAGGTTTTACTTAGAAATTGGGATGAGGAGATTCTTGATAGCTTCCATGTCTTGATGCTCAAATTGTCCAATACCAGGGACATGTCTAAGTACTTAGATTCTTCCATCTGCAGAGGTTGTGCACTTTCCCCACAAGACTTGATTTTCACCAAGACAGGACCTTTCAGAAGCCTTCCCTTAGACCAAATGGACGCGCTCCAACCTATCATCCCACTACCACCAACTGTCCAAATGGCTAAGTTATTGCAACCTATATGATCCAGGCAGAGCCCATATTGCCAAGTGGCTGCACTAGAAGCTTCTTAACATATGGCATCTCAAATCCCTTTGTTCCTGGGTGGCTTTCCACAAGTGAGATAGACAAGGTAAACCATATAAATGGGCCTTGTGTAACCACTCAACAAAAACCATTCCTTCCATTCCACCCAGGTGTTTCATTCACTTAGTTGTTTTATTAAACAAAACACAAGTCCAAAGACTTAGAAATATTTTTCTCATAGCATGAATATATAACCACCCTTGGTTGCTACTAGCTAGGCTAAGCATGGCATTGATAATACTTAAAAATATTTCTAGCAATTCTACAACCACTTTCCTTGGTAGTTTGGGGAGTATCAACAATCCTCACAATCACAATCACTATTTGCACCAAAATCTACACATAAAATAATGGCACAAAATCACATATACAATTTATACAAGCAAAAATACATGAATGTATGCAATATGCCATGTGATGATTTTCTACACCAAACAAGACAAGTGCATAGTACTGAATCATAAACAAGTACAAAACAAGCCAAATAAACTTTATTTGGATAGAAAAACATTTTCCAAATAATTACTATACTCAAATTATGCCTACAAATGTTTCTGTAAAAACAACCATTTTAACAGAGGTAAAATATTAAACACACTGCATAAATGGAAAGGATTTTCTCTCCTGATTCCATTGATATAAAATTTGTCAAATTTGGACGTGGGAATCAAAAGTTATGAATTAAACAAGTTTAACCATCTAATTGATCTTAATTCAAATTTTTAAAACGAAACTCATGCCACGCAGCAGACTCTGGTTGGTTGGTACCGCTTCGCGTTGGATCATGCTTGCGAACCGTCAGATCTAACTAAACTCCAACGGCTCATATCTAACCGTACCTCTTCGGTGATTGAATCTATCGCGTCCAGTGGATCAAGATCCAACGGCCCTAAGCAGCTAACTCTAAACTGGCAGCGCTAGCGGCGGCGACAGGCGGCGGCGTGCTCAGTCAGCGGCGGAGCCGGCGATACAGGAAGCAAAAAGGGTAGTGGCAAGGCTCACCGAGATCGTCGCGGCGTGCTGATGCTCAACGATGCCTCAGTTGACGAAGGGGCACTCGGGGTCGATGTCAATTGCTCGTCGGATATCGAGACGGCGTCGGTTGTCCTCGGTTGGCGACGTAGACGACGTTCTGGGCCATGCTAAGATGAGAAAAGGGTGCCATTAGGTGCGTAGGATGCTGGGGATCACACGCGTATCAAACAGAGGGAGAGGGGAAGCTGGGGCTTACGGAAAACGGTCGCCGGAGTTCGAGCAGACGGTGGCGGAGCTCAGTCGATGACGTTGCCGAGGCTATAGAGCATGTGCGAGCAAGTGGAGGGTGTCAGTAGGTGCGTACGAGGATGCAGAAACAGCTAATCTGATCCATAGGCAGAGGGGAATGCGGTGCTTACCGGAATTCGACGACGAGCTCGTCGGAGCAGAGGGCGTCCAAAGAGAAATCTGAGCAGCCTGGTGGCTCCGGTGGGGTGGGGTTTGGGGGAAAATGGGAAGGGGAGCATGGCGCTTAAGTAGGCGAGGACGTGGGCATGAATTACTCGAGCAGTCAACGGAATTGAAGCCGCGGAATTAAACAGGAAACACCCGGAGAGATTTGGGGAGGAACTCGTCGCTGGGTGGAGACGATGACGATCTCGTGGGTCAATGTTGTTAGCGAGAGAAAAAGAGAGGAGGTGGGTTCCCTACGTCAGTGACTCTGTGGGTGTGATTGCGAGTAAAAGAAAACGTTTCGCAGGAGGGGATAATTGGGCTAGATGGATTGAAGTGGGCTGGGTTGGGCTAGATTGGTTGTTTGCTTTATTTTTTTCCCACCTTTCACTTTTTTTTCTGTTTGATTTTCTAGAAATGATTTTCAACTCTAAATCAAATAAGTTTGGTTTCAAATCTTCTCTAGATTTTTACACAGTGAACTTTGTACTCAAATGTGTGTCAAACACTTCTGTTTACTCAAACACACTTTGATCATTTGAATAATAAAATAAAACCAAGCCTTAATGAGATATAAATAATAGGCATAAAATTGGTTTTATATTCATACTTTGTTTTGAAAACTATGCCCAAGCTTTGGAAAATACTTAAGTTTGAACTCAAAACATTACTGAACAAAATAAGTACCTTTCTCATTAGAAGGTAGGAATAAGGCTATAGCATGCTTACATAAAATAATGAGCAACATATGCTCCTGTTTTTGAAATGGTTTTGAAAAAGAACCCTAAATAATCATGGATGCATGGATGATATGCATGAGTTTTAAAACATGATTTTAGGGTGTTACACGCTCAGAGTGCCGAAGCGTTCCGACCGATCAGCACCGCCCCACGCCTTGCCACCACGCCGTTGAGCTTCACCAGGGAGCACAGCACTGCCCCTACCGTCGCCCACACCGATAGCCCTTTGTGCTGTCAACCACGACGAGCTCAGCCCGCGCCTGTTGGTCCCCTCTCGCCACTATAAATAGAGGCCTCTCCCATTCGATTTCTTCACACCATTCCACTCCCCTCTCACCCAGAACCACCCTACCTCACTCCCGGAGCAAGGCGAGCAGCGCATTGCCGGAATTTCACCGGAGCCCGCCGCTGCTGGAAAAGAAGGAAGCCATCGATTGGAGCCGCCCCAGGAGGAGCTGCCGGTGCCAAGAGAATCACCATCGTCGACTTCGTCGTTTGCCCCCATCACCGACCCTCTCCTGAGCCCCGGTGATCCTCCCACGACCAACCTGACGCGTTAGGGTTCTGTCTCGCCGGCGCTGCCCGACGTGGACGATGAGCCGTAGACGTTCGATTAGACTTAGATCATGCGGCCGAGATCGTCCCGTACCGCTTCGCGTGTTATGAGCCACTGACTGGTGGAACCTCCTGTCAGCTGAGCCCCGTGCTGCGGAGTGACACTGGGTTGGCCCATTAACCCTTCCCGCGCAGCCCACTCGTTTGAATTTAGTTTTTTCTATTTATATTCAAACTCAGTTCTGTACCTAGTTTCAGAAATCAACCCAGCTCGATTCAGTGAACCAAATTGAATGAAACCAATTTTTTTAGAAAGGTATTGAAATGCTTAATCCAAGCCCGTTGGATTCAAATCATTTGGATCTATAGATCAACCTTGGTAAAAATAACAAGGCATAAGCTTTTCTGCATTCAAATACTTTTCAAATTTCAACCATAATAGATTTTGAATTGATTCCAACTCTCAAAAATCATATTTGACCATACCTTTGAGAATATATAAAAACATATGGGTTTACTTACAGAAATAATGTTCAAGTAATAAAAGAATGCCACATAGGCATTTCTAGTCACTTATTTTATTTAAAATAAAAGGTTAAATCTTATTAAATTGTGACACCACTTTAAATCACATTCTAATGTACTAAAATATGTGGTGATGACATGTGTCAACATGATCCCATGTTTGGTTTGGAGAATATTAAATCTTAAGTAGTTTTTCAATGAGTAGAAATTACTTTTCTAAAATAAATAAATAAGACCAAACCTTTAATCTTGTAATGTAGTGATGATACTAGATCATCTATAGTGCACCTTTGTGTGAAGATTGAAAATAGTTAAGTATTGCTTGGTGATTGTGTATCTCGTATTTATTCATAGACGCTAGTACCGACCAAGGATACGAGGAGGAAGGAGGATACTACAAAGAAGAAGCCGAGGAGAACTTCAACCACTGCTCTGCACAAGGCAAACCTAATACTACTAGTTGATTGAGCAAGCTAAAACTTGCAAGCTACTCTACTTTAGCAAGCCTATACTGATACAGATGCAAGATAATACTTGCTTGTTACCATGACCACTAGATGCCTTAAGCATATGTGATCATACCCACTTGATACCCCCTCCTAGTTTTACTTGCAAGCTTTCTACTTTATTTCTTTATCAAAGCTATTACTGAGAGTCTAATTAAGTGACTTTTATATTCTAGGAAGACAATTGAAGGTTGCATAAACATCATTAAATTTGGCCTAAGCTAGATAATCTTAATGTCACCCTAAGGCATGAGATTGAACTTAGTTAAACTCCACTTGTTTACCACCCCTCATTAGTACTCACCCCCACTGGTAGATGCTAGTCCTAAGCATAAAACTTGATCAACTTTAGATGGGAATACTTGGTGGAAAATGGTTATGAAAACCTTAGAATGATGAGTCATTCTACTGAGATGTTTTGACATGTGTTTCCGAACACCAGATGATTTGGATGATGAAAATGTTAAGGCATGAGCCTTAGCCCTTTATAAAACTGATGGTTGTCTGGATGCGATACCATTCCAATTTTACCGTACAACCACAATACCCGAAAATTGGGTAGGGCTTGACTGGAAACTTATATACCTTAGTATGGGTTTCCTCACGGCCAAGGTCTAAGCTAAGGCTACCTTATGAAGATTGTCCACCTGTGCAGTACCCAAGATGAGAGTTGGTCATGGTTGGGAGGCCAAACTCACAGGAGAGGTGCCTATACTAGGGCGTGTAACTGAAAGGTTAGGATTGATTATCCGCATACTGAGTATGGTGAATTCAGGATTTGTTCCTGACGGATGTATCGAATGTTATGGTGAAAGTGTACAATCTCTATAGAGTGTCAAACTATTCGAACAGTCGCGTCCGCGGTTATGGACAGTTGGAGTGGCCATACTGTTCCCCCGTCAGATGTTTTCAAAATGACTTGTGAAATGAATTGAGAATTTGACTTGACCACAATAGAGTTGTGATATGAAATTCAAGTTCCCACTTAGGTGTTATAAAATTTCAACTAGCTTTTCTTGCTTCTGAACTTAGTAGAGGTAAATCTGGATTTTTGCAAAACAAACCTAGAGCTTAGTGTCCTACTACAAACACCCCCTTGACTTGTTAGTATTAGTTTGCGAGTACTTAAAGAGTACTCATGGCTTTGTCCCTGTCTATTCCCGTGGCCAGACTATGAAGAGGAGTACCAGGATGATGGACCCCAGGAAGGTTACGACAACTAGGATCATCTCCCATCATCAGCATTGCCTGTGAACCCCGAAGATAGAGCTTCGCCTACGCTACCTTTATTATTACGTTATTCCGCTGCTTGAGTTGTATTAAGAACTGGATCATGATATCCTTATTTGTGTAAGACCTTATGTATGGTTTGTAATGGATAATGTACTGTGATATCCAAATCTGTTATGTCTCGCAAAAATGGTAATCCTGGGATTGCGATGTATGGCATAACAGGCATCTGGGATTAAAAATCTGGGTGTTAACAGAAACCTTGCTAACGACGTCAATCTCAAAACCTGCTTAACAAAATGGGTGCCAGCAAAGGGCAAAGGAAAAAAGAGAGCAGTCAGTACTGAGGCCAGTACACGGTGAGTCTTAGAATTCGGCGGTCCTCGCCTACATAGGTATGGTGGACTGAAGCGGCAGTGAAGCATGTGCTAAACAGCCTATAGAGACTCGATACAACTATCGGCTATCAGAGAGGGATAAGAAGGACCTATTTGTAACCAAGCTGATGCTACCACCAAACATACCCATCCTGGTATTTCCCCCTCGAGACCAAACGAGGATGGCATGCCGTGGAAACTCACACAGTTGGCAATTTTATTCATTCTTTCCGTGGTGGTTATTCAACTTACTAGTCATATCAGTTACAAGTCAAAATATAACAGTAAACTCTAGTTATAGTTGTCTATGATCGAGAACTGTGCTCCAAGTCGTCCATAACTACGGACATGGCTTCTCAAAAATATTTAACCCTACAGGGGTGCACCAAAGTTTCCACACGCACCTACACCCTTGTTGTCAGATCAGGTAGGTACAAGATTAGAAAACATACACCCAGCGGTATGTCGACGGGGTTTCGGACACAACGTTTTCCAGACCCAAAGCAAGCACATGGGGGCCACCCCACTAAGCTACCCGCAACAAAGTTAGCCGGCTCCGGAACGGACCCATAGATTTGCATGAATGGCTGTAAACGACTGGGAACCCGAAAGTGTGACTGGCCTTGTCGATACCGCGAAAACACTCCGCATTTGTTCCTAAACAGTACAGGCGCTCCACGCGCAATCGTAAATAAAGCAATAAATCATGGCATAAGTACATGATAGTAATAAAGCCCCAAACTACTTTGTGTCCCCCAGTACAGTACTTTGAAATCAGGTACTAATCGATGGGGGTGCCCACACACCCCACCTGTGGTTAGCGCGCTCGATCTCGGAATAGGTGTCAAGAACTCGGGTCCTACGGGACACCAGTGAGCGGTTAAAAACCAAATATTGTCTATTGCCCACCGGTGCCTCTGAATTATATCTATTTTCAATTTTAGTTATTAAACGGTAATTAAATCCATGATCATCTCCACCATTAAGCATGTGTCAACCACCCAACAACGGTGGAACATCGACGACGCGAAGCAGCACCTGAGCAAGCAACTACGACCCGCAAGTTCGACTGTCTACCAAACAACAGGTAATAGGAGGTGTTCAAGGCAATATAGAGGCTGCAAGGAATATAAAGTGGTACGGAATCTAAAGCATCACAACACAAATAGCAATAGATCAATGGGAGGAAGTAAAGACTATAAAATAAAATAGGTATAAAGGGGAGAATGCTCGCCTAAAAACATTGCCGAAGGTTCATCTGAAGATCGGGTCGACTCTCGCATCAACTCATCGGCCTAATCCGCGAAGAAGCAAAGCACTAGAAGAAACATCGGATGCACTACTTAATACTACGGCAGAAGATCGGGCATGATGTATGTGTGGTGTATGTCATGGAAAATATGCAATGCAATTAGGAAATTTTTAAGCGGAACCGGGGTCCCGAAAATTAATTATGTGGTTCAAGTTATTTAGATACCCCACAATTTAAATGTTGTTCTTATCACAACAAAATATTTCATTGGTTTGATGCACAAATTTAAATGGGACCAATATTAGATAGATTCGCCCGCATATGGTCTCCATATTTAATTATGAGGTGAGTCAGCATAATGCCCCCATACCACAAGATGTATGCAAACATGTTCAATTTAATATGCAACAAATATGTGCCATATATATTATAAAAATAGGAGAGGTCTGGGAAAAAGGATCACACATGGGGTTCGGTGATCTTGAGGTTTCCGAGGGTAGTTCGATCTCTAGGATCGGTCTTCGGATACCGTGAAGGAGAACTTGAGGTTTCGAGGCTTCGGTTGTCGATGAAAAACTTGGACTTAGCACCGGATGTTTGGCTGGGTTCCCGGGATACTTGTTCGGTTTGCAGCTCTTATTCACCACGAGGGTTCTAGGTAGTGTTACCAGCTTGCAGTACCATCAACGCCAACCGAAGGACCCTTGTCGGGCATCACCAGGTACACGGGGAAACCTCAAATTGCAAACACACGACGCCACGATCACGTCACCATAAACCACCATAGCACACTGGAAAAACGGGGCAAGCAGCAGGAATAAACGGTCAGACTCAATGGCGTGCGGGCGACGACGACACAGGAACGCTCGGGCGCAGCACCACTGTGGCGGGCGGCCCGGGGGGATGGCGCGCTGGCATACATTGTCACGGCTGCTGGGCGGAGGCTACTGCACGGCCGGAGGCGGTGACGGGATTCGGGGCCGACGAGGAGGCAGGGGCCACAGGGTGTGCTGGCGGGCCTGTGGGCTCCCATGGCAGCAGGGAAGATGGCGATTGCCTGGACGAGGTGGAGGCACGAGGCGGGCCGGGCTCAGGGTCAGAGGCGCCACGCAAGACCGGCGAGGAGGTCGGAGGAGACCGTCACGGACGCTGGCAGAGGGGTTGAGGAAGGCCCATCGGCGGGAGCTCTATCGCAGCGCTGGTGGCTGGGGAAGCGGGGTCCACGGCCATGGAGGCGGGGAGGCGCGGAGGATCGCGGAAGGGGCGGCCTGGCTGCGCTCAGGCAAGTCGGGCGGCTAGCGGAGGAGCTCCAGGAAGGAGCGGCAGCAGAGAGAGGGAGGTGGGTCGAGGAATAGGAAAACACGAGGGAATCCCGCACGTGGGGGCGACCGGGTGGGACCGGGGTGGGATCTCCCTGCGGGGTGTTGTGTGCGTTTGTGGTGTTTGCGTGTGTGGTGTGTTGCGGCGCTGGGTGGTGGAGGGAGTGGATTAGGGTTAGATAGCTGGGCATCTAGGGTTTGTGGTGGTAGTGGGCTGGGTGGCCTCCGGTTGGGCCTTCGGGCCTGGCCGTTGGCTGCCTGGCCCCCCACAAAAATAGTTTTGTTTTAATTATTTAGTTTAAAAAAGATTTTGTAAATAGTTTAAGATAAATACAAGATCCAGACGGATCAAGAGTTTTGTTTTGAACAAAGCAGAGAATATCTAGAAAACAAAATACGTTTTTAGCAAGACAATTTTTAAACAAACAATATGCATGCAGATGTCATAATGGTGCACAGAGACAAGACATGTGATTTTATAATAGTGGTTTTAGCAGGGTGCTACATATTTCGTCCATATTTCTCCCGGCACCACCTTCTTATAGCTATTTCTGCCATACCTGCAACCCATGACATTGTCGTGCCACCTTTTTTTGATGACCACTGCCCCATACCATACCTTGCTCTTCGCCTCTGAGTTCGCCCTAGGAGCACAAAGTTCTTGTACGCAATGGTAGGAACCCCACCCCTAAACACCACGAAAACCACTCGCTTGAACCCTACATCCAAACTCTAATCACCTTGAGTCTCCCATTATTGTTGCTTCTGGCAGCGACTCCTCCTAATCCACCTCATAGTCTACCAATAAGTCGGAGTTGATGAAGGCAATCAATGAGCGCTTGAAGGGCCTCATAGTCTGCAAATTCTCACAGAATGAGAAAATAGTAGAAGCACATATCGATTGATTTCAGTGATTATGCTTGGTAACCTGGCAGAACAACAAGATGCATGTTCATGGAGCCAGGTTACCCCTCAAGCTCTTCTCAGTCATACATATGAAATTAAGAACACCTCTTTGCATGGTAGTTGAGCATTAAACAGACAGATAAAAAGCATCTGACACCGGTATTATAACCTGAAACCTGACCCATAGATGATTTAACACATTAAGTGTGAGTAGAACTACATAATTTTCCATACCACATAGTGTGGAAAATATTGAATCCTAGAATATTGTGTTGTATTGCATTGACCCTTGTGGGAGTTTATATAGAGTTACACGAGCTAGGTAGAGACTTGGAGTACAAGTTATAGAGTCCTAGTCTATCTCTAGCATATACATGTATACGTACTCTAACATCCCCCTCAGTCGGAGCGGGAGTGAAGCGGACGCTTGCGACTAGATTTAAAGTCTTGCGCTTCCGTCATCTTCACCTCCTTGTCATCATCAACTGCGTGGACATGACCATGGCTGGCACCTAGGGGTGGTGACTGCGTCCCCTTCTAGTGCCCATCTTCCCTCCCGCAGTCGCAACGGAAGTAGCGTGGATGCAAGTGACGACGCGGACGCTGTTGACTGAAGTTCTTGAGTTGCTATAGACATTGTTGTGGATTTCGATGTCAAAGTAGCCGATCGTGATGTAGCCGTAGTCGTTGTAGGTGTGGTCGATGTTTTATTCGTCATAGTGGTGTGGCCGCCATTGCCGGAGGCGCAAAAAAATACGCCTTTTTGTTGTTGTTGTTGTTGTTGTTGTTGTTGTTGTTGACGGAGCTACAGTTGTGGACGTTTTGCACCTTGTAGAGGTACCGTCGGAGCGTCTCTTGGACGCGGTCATAAGTGAGACCACCAGGACTGGAGGAAGTCACCGAGCACACACGGTTTTTCCAGAACCGTATGCGCGGTCCTAGGGGTGTCACAATTGTGATGCCGGTTTGTTGATGCAGTCGTCGGGGTCATGAACGCGGCGATGCCGTCGTCGTTCCTTGCAGTTGTACTGTCAGAGGGCGTCGTAGTTGTATGTCCATCATGTGGACGGATATAGCTGCTGCGGCGGCGATGTGTCGATGAAGATGTTGAGGAAGACCACGTAGATATAGACCTTGGAGATGATGTGTCGGCGGTGATGGAGTAGGCGTGTCGGCGATGATCGTCCCTCGAAGGCGTCCCTTGTGGCGGCGATGATGTCGAAGCCTTGATGTCGGAGAAGTCGGCGTAGTAGTGTTCCACACTGGCCTGGCGTGTGGATGATGTCGATATCGCTTCTCCGTGGATGTGCTCGACGAAGATCTTGGCTTGTAGCCTGGAGTAGTCATACAGATTGATGTAGATGTTCAGTTCGATGTAGTCTGGCTTGATGCAGTGTAGATCGGTATGGCGCGATAAAGTCGGCTTGATGGAGATCGCGTGTGGATGCGTCTCCCGAAGTCGATGAAGACTCACATGCCCTCCCGATGTCCTGTGCTGCGATCCGACGGCACATTCGTTGATGATGCATAGCTTGGTGCCGACGAGAAGCCATGCCTCCGAAATATGGTGAGGTGTGGATCTGCTCGATCGGCAAACGCGCGTGCAGTCTACCGGCTCGTGGTAGCGGCAGCATCGGGCCTAGATCTTTGATGTAGAGGTCGTGCGGCGTAGCACTAGCGGTAGCAGTTAGATTGGACAGCTATAGAGTGTTCCATCGTAGGGATCTGAACTTGCTATGCTACCAGAGATTTGAGGATTGCAGCTAGTGATTTATTTGTGGCTAATTGGATCTAAAGAAAATTGGGAATAGTAATTGATCTAAGATCTAATCTAAAGAACCGATCTAACCTTTGATTTTAATCGGGTGCCGCGCCCCCGAGGAGAAGAGATTGATCTCCCCGGGGGCGGCGTGATGCGGAAGTGGTGGGAGGTCTAGGATCGACGCCGTGAGGCTAACCGCTCTGATACCATGTGGAAAATATTGAATCCCTAGAATATTGTGTTGTATTGCATTGACCCTTGTGGGAGTTTATATAGAGTTACACGAGGTAGGTGGAGACTTGGAGTACAAGTTGTATAGTCCTAGTCTATCTCTAGCCTATAAACGTATACGTACTCTAACACATAGATCTTATATCATATCAGTTGTGCAACACTCAACAAAGTCATCTTTGCTGATAACAACACACTTACAAAAAATTTCATTTATACAGACGAAACTCAAAAGGACCTCTTTAGTAGGAGAGTAGCACCTGATATGCAGCATATGCTCGTAACTTATATAAATTAACAGGCAATTTCCAGCACTATTGGCAATTTAAATTATCCAAAAGAGGGTTGAATTCTACTCATTTTCTTGGTGAAATGGGATAAGTTGTACTGTATCGTCATTGTAGTGCAGGCCCAAAAGTCTCACAAGAAGCTCCTCTTGTTGGAGAGATACGTACCAAGTAGCTGCAAACATCACCATGAACACACGCGTGAGTATACAGGGACAAGGAGCAAACCACGTACATACTTACCATGCATATGGAAGGTCTGGGATCGAAGAACGAGATTTGCAGGATGAGTGAAGAAAGCGAACCTGCCACCATGCCCAAAACAATGGAACGGAGACTTCCGAAGCAACACACCAGAGCTCCAGTGCATCGTAGTCATGGACGGCCGCTTTGTCGGCTTAGTGCCAGCTTTGCCACAATGGCGTACGTGTTGAACGACCAAAACCTACAAGTAGAAATGAACGCGAACGAAAGAAATCATATACAATATGATGCTTAGTTACATCGAACATGTCCCAGTCATGTCATGCTGCATGAACTCGATCGCCGAGCAAGAGGGTGTTGTAAGCTGCATAGGAGATGTGGATGGCGTGCGATGCCAGGGTAGAGTCGTCGGAGGCGCACGATGGCGGTCTTCTTGGAACTGTAGAGCATGTCGATGTTGTGGCACATGCAAGAGATGCACCCGTTGTCCGCGAAGTTGCGGCCATAGACAACTCGAGCGGGCGGTAGTAGGAGCGGCTGGCGGCGTTGCCGTGCCCCGTGCCGAGGGTCTCGATGAGCATCTCCACTTCCACCTTGACGCGGTAGGCATGGAGCTCGTCGTAGCAGCTGTGACTATGACGCCTTGCACGGGTGTATGAAGGTGATGCCGCGCACGGAGGAGTCCATAACAATGTCCTGCTGGTTGCGCGCCCGCAAACTGCAACCGGGTACGCCAACGCCGGCTCGAAGCGCTCCATCCTAGCCTTCATAGTGTCACGTCGCCTCAGCAACCGGGGATAGCGTGCCATGCGTACAAGCTCTTAATGTTGTCACCTTTAGATCCAAAGGATCCATCGGTATTTACCTTGCATCAGCCGGGTGGGGTGGAGTCCATGGAATATTGTGTTTGGCACATTGCACACCAACTAAATGCATCTTCACTTCCTGATAAACTTTCTTTTAGGCCTTGTTTACTTCTCCGGTATTTTTATCCCGAAAAGACGTGGGGATATGCGGGGATTTGGTGTTCGCCCAATACTCTCAAATCCCCTCAAATACCCTTCCCCAAAAATACTCTACCATGAGGCCTTGTTTACTTCTAGGGTATTTCAGGGGATGGGAGGGGATTATTTTGTATCCCGGAATTTTCCCGATAGGTCGTTTACTAGGCCGGGTTTTGAGGGGATAATCCCGGAATATCCCCACAAATCCCCTCCACACTAGTGTATTTTTGACTAGATTAAAAACTCTCCATCATGGTAGAGTATTTTTGGGGAAGGGTATTTGAGGGGATTTGAGAGTATTGGGCGAACACCAAATCCCCGCATATCCCCGCGTCTTTTCGGGATAAAAATACCGGAGAAGTAAACAAGGCCTGATGGAGAGTTTTTAATCTAGTCAAAAATACACTACTGTGGAGGGGATTTGTGGGGATATTCCGGGATTATCCCCTCAAAACCCGGCCTAGTAAACGACCTATCGGGGAAATTCCGGGATACAAAATAATCCCCTCCCATCCCCTGAAATACCCTAGAAGTAAACAAGGCCTTAGCTATATCCGCTCCTGGATGATGCTTAATCAAAATTAAGGACTCTAGGACTCCAGATAACTTATCAAAAATCGCATAGATACTTCAGTAGGTGGAGACGGTTTATCATGGATCACCTTGTTTTTAACATGCCATGACCTCCACAAGGTCATTATGATCATATTAGTGCAACTTCTAGAGTCTTTCTGTCGCAAGGTTAAAAGCCACTGTCCCTATTTTAGAAATTGATTCGAGATCAGACAATAGCCACGTTTTAGCCATGAAGAGCCATGGCTCCTTTGCAAATATGCATTGAATAAATGGTTGAAAATTATCTTTTGATTCTGCACCACATATAGGACAATGATCCGTTAGCTCCAGTGTTCTTTTAAATTTATTGCACCATTTTGGAAGAGATTCACTAACAAGACGCCAAGCAAAGTTTTTAACTTTGAGGGCACATCGGAATTCCAGACCACGTCCCATACTTTTCTATTGCCATCCGGAGCAGAGCTAGAGGAATTCGTATATGATCGCCACACATCATCCATTGCAAACGAATATGCACTACTACAAACAATCCTCGTTTTTCCGGAGCACAAGCGACATGATCTGCTGCTTGACATGGTGACGGCTTAATCTTCAGAATCTCCATTACATCAGCTGGCAGAAATATTGTCTAAGAAGGTTGATATTCCAGTTACCAAATTGGTCAATTAACTCAGATACCAACCGAAGTTTGCATCTACCTTTACAAGAAATTGGCTGAAATGAGACCGTTATAGGGATCCAACCGTCTTTCCAAATACAAATATTTTTTCCTTCACCAACACGCCAAATCAGGCTTTTTTAGCAAGTCTAGGCCATGAGATATTGCTTGCCAGGTAGAAGAAGCATTATGAGAAAAGACAGTGTCCTCTAGACTACCATTGGGGTAGTACTTAGCCTTCAAAACACGAGCACAAAGACTATCTGGCTTGGTGATTAATCTCCATGTTTGGCGTGCGAGGAGGGCTTGATTAAAGATCCGTAAATCCCGAAAGCCTAGGCCTCCTTGTTTTTTAGTTCTTTGCAATTTTTCCCAAGCCTTCCAATGGGTCCTTTTTCCTTCTTTTGCATCCCAATAAAAGTCTCTCACCAACTTGGTTAAATAATCACATACAGAAAATGGTATTTTAAAAACACCCATTATATAAGTTGAGAGAGTTTGGGCCACTGATTTAACAAAAACCTCCCTTCCTGCTTGTGCTAGATTGCCATCACCCCACATCAGTAGTCGCTTTGTTAATTGATCTTGGAGATTCTGGAGTTTTTCTCTAGACATGCGTCCATCCGGCGTGGGCAGCCCCAAATACACCTCATCAAAAGTCATGGATGTGACACCAATCACGTTTCTGATGTCTTCTTGTATATTGAAAGGGCGGGACTCACCAAAAAAGGGAGCATTTAGTGGGATTGATAAGCTGGCCTGTAGATGATGCATAAACCAACAAAACATGCTTTACGTGAAGATCTTGATCATGTGTCACTTTGAAAAACAATAGTGTAACATCAGCAAATAATATGTGCGAAACTCTAGTGGAACGACGACACACTTTAATAGGTGATAACGAATTCTCATCAATTTCTTTGTTCAATATAGCAGATAGACCATCAGCCACAAAAAAGAATAAGAAAAGGGATAACGGGTCACCTTGCTAAAGCCCACGCGACGGTTCAAACGAATCCAAGACGATTTCATTAAATTTAACAGCATATCTCATCGAAGTCACACAAGTCATAATCCACTCGACGAACCGGTGAGAAAACCCCATCTTTCGCATCGCTTGCCTCAAGAATGACCAGTCATCCCTATCGTATGCCTTTGACAAGTCAATTTTGTAAGCACAAAAACTCTTTGTAGGATCCTTCTCTTGTTTTATGTGGTGAATACACTCAAATGCTAAAAGAGGATTGTCTGTAATTAAGCGGCCAGGAACAAATGCACTTTGTGCGGGGGAGACAATATCATCCAACATTGGTCTCATTTTGTTCACCAAACATTTTGAGACGACTTTATAAAGAATATTGCACAAACTAATAGGCCGGTACTCAGAAAGCTTACTCAGATTATTCACTTTCGGAATCAGAACAATTGATGTGGTGTTTGCAGCCTCGGGCATAATTCCAGTTCTGAAAACTTCCTTCACTGCATCGATAATATCTAATACGTCGTAAACGTATCTATAATTTTTGATGTTCCGTGCTTGTTTAGTATCCACTTTTCTATGCTTTGTCTACACTTTGAGGTATTTTTATAAATTTTCTGGGACTAACCTATATATAAGATGCCGCAGTGCCAGTTGCCTGTTTTCTGCTTTTTTGGTTTTAGAAAAGCTAAAAAAATGAATATTCTCGAAATTGGATTGGACAAAAGCCATTCTGCCTATTTTTCCCGGAGCAATACGGAAATGCGAAGCAGAGTCGGAGTAGGGCACCAGGGTGGGCACACCCTATGGTGGCGCGGGTACCCCTGGTGGCGCTACTACAGGGTGTGGCCCCCCTGGCCGCCTCCTCGCCTTGCCCTTTCACCTATAAGAAGCCCTTGAGGCAAAAAACCCTAGAGGAATCGGAGGAAATCCATAAAAAGTTCTGCAGCGCTGCCGCCACCAAAGAGGAGATTCGGGGGACAGAAGTCTCTGTTCCGGCATCCTGCCAGGACAAGGAATTGCCCCCGGATCCATCTCCTTCGATCTCCACCACCATCTCCATCGATCTCCGTCGCCATCTTCATCACCGTTGCTGATTCCCATGATGAGGAGGGAGTAGTTCTCCTTCGAGGCTAAGGGCTCTAGCGGTAGCTATGTGTTCATCTCTCTCTCTCTCTATGTGTGTGTGATCTTATTGGGATCATGAGATTTGTAATCAAGTAGATCTACTTTGCTACTCAATTGCTTAAACCAATCTTCGGCTCTCCCCACGTGTGTGAAAGTGACAGCATGAATACCGTGGTGGCACTTAGGCTAGAGTTTACATAAATACTCAAGTGCTTCAATAGGTCTCTAATCTCCCCACGTGTGTGAAAGTGACAGTGTGCATGCCGTGGTGGCACTTAGGTTAGAGTTAATCAATATTTATCATGAGTATATTTGAAGTTGGATGTCTTTATGAAATTGTGGTATTTGTTGGAACCATCTAGCGCTCAAGGTGACAGTTGGGGTTATCTAGATTGGGATGGCGGGCTTTGAGGAGTGCTGTTTAACCTTACCGTGTATTAGAGTGTCCAACCGGAGAGTAGTTCAGGGCAGTATCATGAATAGAATATATTTATTGAGAGTGTTCACTAGTGAAACTATGATCCCTAGGCCTTGTTTCTAAACATTGAAACATTGTTTGCATCTAGATCCGTTACATGTTTGCTTGCTTCCATCGTTTTGCCTTTAGTATTTTCCTCCCAGTCAGAAGCTCTTTTCTGGCACCGGTACCACTTAAAATCATCCATACCACATATATTTCACTATCTCTTCGCCGAACTAGTGCACCTATACACCTAACAAGTCTATTGGGTGTGTTGGGGACACAAGAGACTTGTTGTATCTTGATTGCAGGGTTGCTTGAGAGGGATACCTTTGACCACTTCCTCGCTGAGTTCGATAAACCTTGGGTAATCCACTTAAGGGAAACTTGCTGCTGTTCTACAAACATTTGCACTTGGAGGCCCAACAATTGTCTACAAGAATAGAAGTGCGTAGACATCAAGCTCTTTTCTGGCGCCGTTGCCGGGGAGGTAAGGTAAAAGATACTCACATCCTCTTGGTGTGTGAGTTCTCGAAGTTATATCCTTTAGATTTTGCAATTTTGTCTTTTTGTTTCTTGTTTTAACTAATTAGGCTCAATGGAATACAACAAAAAAATTAGAGAGCTTTATAGTGTTTATCTTGAGTTAGGACATGAAGTGTTTAAAGAGAAAATTAAAATCCTATGGAGATTTATTTGCATGCTAATAGCAATGTTATTAGTATGAATTCTTTGGACATCATTATTGCTAATTCTATGGAAAAGTCTAAGCTTGGGGAAGCTAGTTTTTATGAAAATGATCCTTTTAGTTCCTCAGCTTTGGAAGATAGCTATTCTATTGCTTATGATGATACCAAACCTCCAATATATGATGATTACAATGATGAATATGATATTTTCAGTCCACCTACTATTGAGGATAAAATTAATTGTGATTACAATATGCCTCCTATATTTGATGATTAAGGTGATGAGAATAATAATGATAGTTATTTTGTTGAATTTGCTCCCCCTACAATTAGTAAGAATGACTATGCTTATGTGGAGAGTAATAATTATTTTATGCATGTAGCTCATGATAAGAATGTTTTATGTGATAGTTATATTGTTAATTTTATCCAACATCTTGAAGTTGCACTTGTTTTGCTTTTCTATGCTTGTTGCTTTATGCTTTCATGACTTGTTTCTTTACAAGATTCCTATGCATAGGTGTTTCTTTACAAGATTCCTATGCATAAGTGGGTTAGACTTAAATGTGTTTTGAATTTGCTTCTTGATGCTCTTTTTTATTTCAACTCATATTTCTTATGTGAGCATCTTCTCAAACTATCAAGTCTAATTTAAAGGCGTTAAAGAAAAGTACTTTTTGGGAGATAACCCAATAGTTTTCATGAGTCTTGGAAGTTATTACTTGTAATAACCTCTCCTTATCCTTTTTATTTGATTTTTATGCCAAGAATAACCTCTAATAAGAGGGAAGTAAGATTTGGGGAAGTGCTGCCCCGAAACAGATTTTTATGATTCACTGTAAAAATTCGTGAAAATTCTCTGTAAATAGGATTGAGATGTAATTTTCTGAATAAATCCCCCAGGTTGTTAGTTAACTTTCGTTAGTTCAAAACTTTTTTATTTGAGCAAAATAAGGTCTTCGAAAAATTCAGTTTCTACATGCTGGTCTGTTTTGACAGATTTCTGCCATTATTTGCATTTGTCTCCTATCGATTTATTTTTGAGTTCTCTTTGGTAAATTGAGATTTTTAAAAGGAATTCCTACAGTAGCTCATGTATTTAATGAAAGTTTTGCTGTTTTAAAACTAAACCCAAAGGTCTATTATATTTTGAATACACTAATGTTGCTAATGAAGATTATGTGAAGTTTTGTATGAAGGAAATTTTCAGGTGTAGGAAAAGAATGATTTAATGAGATGAAGAATGGACAAAAGCTCAAGCTTGGGGATGCCACCCCGTGTCACCCCAAGAAATATTCAATAGGTACAAGCGTCAAAGCTTGGGGATACCTTCTTCATCAATAAAAATCTCAGGGCTTTCTAGACACTTTGTTTTTATTGTTTCATGCACAATTGTGTTGTTCTTGGAGCGTCTTAGTTTTTGTTTTTGGTTATCGTTTTCTTGGTTTGCTGCAATAAGTTGGTTGGATCCCAACACACTTCTTTTGGAGAGAGACACGCTCCGTTTTCATTGCCTAGGACACTCTAGTTTTCATTCATATTGTCTTGTGAGTGTTCTCTTTTGCTAGCAATGTGTATAGCCTTAGTTTTCATATGCTTTCAGCTTAGAACTTTTTAGCTCTTCTTTGTGGATTTGTGAGACAAGCTCACTGATCTTTATTGATTATTATCTTTGTGAGTTGTTTCAAATAAGTTGATTGGTGTTGAAAAAGAGTAGGAAGCTTCATGCTTCTAGTGGTACAAAAGGGAGCTTGTTTTGACTGTGGCTTAGACTTTATCATGTCATGCTTGAAGGGAATATGCCCGAGAGGCAATAATAAAGTGATTATTATCATATTCCTTATTTATGATAAATGTTTATTTTGCATGCTAAAATTGTATTAATACGGAAACGTTAATACATGTGTGTTTAATAAACAAAAAGAAAGTTCCTAGTTATGCCTCTCTTATAAACTAGCTCGTGATTAACAAGATGATCAAAGGTTTCCTGATCATGGACATTGGATGTTGTTAATAACGAGGTCACAACATTGTTGGAATGATGTGATGAACACTCATTCAAAGTATAGCATTACGATCAAGGTCATTGTGTTTATATTTCTATAACATCATACGAAGTAATCTTAGTCCTTAGACCATGAGATCATGTCAATCACTAACACTGAAAGAGTATCTTGATAACATCAAACGTCACACCGTAACATGGTGATTATAAAGATGGGTTCAGTGCTACGAAGGTGTTATGTTGAGGCTCATGGATCAAGAGTAGAATTTGTCCATCCCGATGACAGAGAGATATACTCTGGGCCCTCTCGGTGATATCACATTAGTTAGCTTGCAAGCAAGTGATTTGATCACTAGAATGTTATATCACGGGAAAAAGAAAAGAGTACATGTCGGTAACGAGATCAAACTAGGTATGGGGATACCGATGATCGAATCTCGGACATGTAATATATCGCGAGACAAAGAGATTGAGTTACATGCGTATAAGGTTCACACGATCACAAAAGTCATCGTTGAATGTATGGGAGTCAGTACGGATCTCCAGGTCCTGCTGCTGATTATTGATCAGAGAGGGGTCTCGATCATGTCTACATTATTCGAATTGTAGGGTGACACTCTTTAGGGATACCGACACCATTCGGAGCAAATGATATGCTAGAGAAAGAAAAAGAAAGCACAGGAATTTATTTCACTAGACACCGGAATCGTTTCGGTTGAAATTGTTGAAACTGGTTCTACATGTGAAATTGAAATTTTATAAGGGGTTTTATGTGAATGTTTGTTAATTAGAGTAATTAACAAAATTCTGAATAAAATAAATAAAAAAGTTTATTAAATGAGAGCTTGCATTAATTTTGGTGGAAAATTAATGCATGTGAGTGGAGGTGTTTTTATGTGAGGTGGAGCTTCCACCACATGAATGAGGGAGAGGTGGGGGCACCCTCCATGGCCAACGGCCATGCCCCCTTGGGCTGCCCCCTCCCCTATAAAAGGACCCCCTCCTCTCACTTCTCACTTACACCTCCTCGTGAAGGATCTCTCTCCTCCCTTTAGAATTTCCCCATGGTCTCGGATCAGTGAAATACATGTTCTCGGTGGCTTTTTCTGGAAGGATTTGTTGCTTCCGCTGCTTCGCTGGAGTGAGGGCACGGAGGTTGTCGAGGTACCCGGACGTGTGTGCGATCACGGATGCACCACTACTTTGCGGTGTTGTACTTGATGGTGTTGGACCGGCTGGACCAGATGGACTTCATCACGATCTCGACTACATCATCCACGAGTACAACCTCGTTAAAGCTATTCGGTCTTCGAGTGTATGTATTCTATGGATGTATATCCACCCGTTTCTTTTATCTAGTAGATAGATCTTGGTACTTAGTTGTTCCCATCATAGGAATTTTTTTGTTTTCTATGTTGCGAACCCTATAGTGGTATCAGAGCCGGATCTATGCATAAATGCTTTGCACGGGTAGTACACATATGTATATGTGGGCGCTGATGGTCATGTTAGTACTTCTTCCTTGTACTTTGGATATTGGTGGCATAGTGGGATGAAGTGGCCCGGACAAACTTTACATGTCCTCGCACATGAGACATGTTCCACTCTTGACATGCAACTAGTTTTGCATAAGTGGCTTGCGGGTGTCTGTCTCTCCTACTATAGTCAATATCTGATTTACAACGAGTTGTCGATAATTTGATTATCATCGTTGTGGTTCCATGTTCGTAGGTAAGAACGATTCTATCTTCGAAAGCCCTAAGCCACGTAAAACTTACAGTGGATAACTTAGAAGCTTCTAGTTTAGATTGTTGTTGGGCTAGTGTCATGATATGGTGATGTTGTAAATAAAAGTATAAGTCGATACTCTTACAACACACATGTCAACACCCAGATTTTTAATCCCAGATGCCTGTTATGCCTTACATCGCAATCCTAGGAATATATTTTTGCGAGACATAATAAATTGGTACCATAGTTCATCATCCATTACAAACCATAATAAAGGTCTTACAAATAAAGGATCTTAGGATCCAGTCTTAATACAATCAACGCATCGGAATAAATTAATAACGGTAGCGTGGGCGAAGCTCCATCTTCATGGTCACAGGCAATGATGACGATGGGAGATGATCCTAGTTGTCGTAGACTTCCTGCTGTCCATCATCCTGGTAGTCCTCCTCATAGTCTGGCCATAGGAATAGCTAGGGATAGATCCATGAGTACTCTTTAAGTACTCGCAAACTATCACTAACAAGTAAAGAGGTTCAAGTAGGAATCCTAAGCTCTAGGTTGTTTTGCAAAAAGCCATGTTTACCTTAACTGAGTTTAGAAGAAAAGAAAACTAATTTAATGATGTAACACCTAAGTGGGAACTTAGTTTTCATGTTCACAACCCTGTTGTGGTCAAGTCAAAGTCATGATTCATTTCACAAGTCATTTTGAAAACATCTGAGGACGGAACATTATGGCCACTCCAACTGTCCATAACCGCGGACACGGCTATTCGAATAGTTTGACACTCTGCAGAGGTGGTACACTTTCACCACAATATTCGATACATCCATCAGGAACAATCCTAAATCACCATACTCAGTATGCGGATAATCAATCCTAACATTTCAATTACACACCCTAGTATAGGCACCTATCCTATGAGTTTGGCCTCCCAACCATGACCATCTGTCATCTCGGGAAATGCACAGGTGGTCAATCATCACGAGGTAGGCTCGGCTCAAACCTCGGCCGCAAGGGAACCGATATTAAGATATATAAACTTCCAGTCAAGCCCTTCCCAAATTCGGGTATTGTAGTTGTACGGTAAAATTGGAATGGTGTCGCATCCGAACACAACCATCAGTTTTGTAAAAGGGCTAAGGCTCATGCCTCAACATTTTTATCATTAAAAATCATCTGGTGCTCATAGCACATGTCAAAACATCTCATCAGAATGACTCATCATTCTAAGGTTTTCATAATCCTTTTCACCAAGTATTCCCATCTAAAGTGATCAAGTTTTATGCTTAGCACTAGCCACTAAAGTTGAGGGGGTAAACACTAATGAGTGGTGATAATCAAGTGTGACTTATCTAAGTGCAATCTCATGCCTCAGGATGACATCTAATTCTATCTTACTTAGTCCAAGTTTTATGCTATTTATGCTACCTCTAATATCTTTCCAAAATTTACTAGTCACTAAGTAACATCAATAAAAAGCTTTGATAAAGAAAAAAAGTAAAACTTGCAAGTAAAACTGGGATTTGGTATCATAAAGGATATAAGCAATTATTCCTAATGCATCTTGCAAAGGTTAAATAGTGGATTTAGGATTGCAAGTAAGACTTGCATGGTTTTAGCTTAGCTTGTTAAGATAGTAGCTTGCCTTGTGAAGTGCAGTAGTTGAAGTTCTCCTCTGCTTCTTCCTCGTAGTAGTCTCCTTCCTCTTCATATCCTTGGTCGGTACTAGCGTCTATAAATAAATACGAAGTACACAATCACCAAACAATTATTAACTACTTCTATTCAGCACATAACGATTTACACTAGATGGTCTAGCATTATCACAATCATCACAAGAATTAAGGCAATAGTCTTATTTATTTTATTTTGGAAAACTAATTTCTACTCATTGAAAAACTACTCAATATTTAATATTCTCCAATTAAAACATGGGATCATGTTGACACATGTCATCACCAGAATTTCTAATACTTCAGAATGTGATTTAAAGTGGTGTAACAATTTAACAATGTTTAACCTTATTATTTTAATTAATTAAAGTGACTAGAAATGCCTATGGGGCATTCTTTTATTACTTGTCAATTATTACTGCAAGTAAACCTAGATATTTTTATATATTCGGAAAGCTCTTATCAAATGTGATTTGTGAGAGTTGTAATCAACTCAAAAGCATTTATGGTTGAATTTTGAAAAATGTTTGAATGCAGAAAAGTCTCTTCCTTGTTATTTTTACTATAGGTGATCTATAATTTCAAATGGTTTGAATCCAATGGGATTGGATTAAGAATTTCCATATCTTTCTAACAAAATTGGTTTCATGCTATTTGGTTTAGCAAAACTCTCTGAATTGAATTTTGAATCTACTGCCAGAACTATTTTTGAAACTAAATAGATAAATATAAATTCAAACTACTAGTTCGCGCGGGAGATCTAACTGGGCCGGCCCACAGTGCATAGCACGCGCGGGCTGGTTAAGTGGTGTCCCCACGCGTCAGTGAGACAGGGGTTGATGAAGGGGTACGGGGCGATTACGACCGTAGGATTATACTAAGGATCAACGGCTCACGGTCGTCGTCCTCGTCGAACAGAACACTACGGGTGCTAACCCTAGCACGGCCAGTGGGGGTCTGGGGCGGCTCATCGGGGATCAGGCGATGGTCGGCGATGGGGGCGAAGTACGAAGTCGATAACAACGGTTCTCCTGGTACTGGCGGCTCCTCCTGGGGTGGCTCCAATTGACGGCGCCCTTGTCCTCCAGCAGCGGCAGGCTCCGGCGAAATTCCGACGAGGGAAAGCTCACCTTGCTCCGGGAAGAGGTGGGAAGGATCAGTGAGAGGTGGGGAGTGAACTGGTGTGAAGAAAATGAGCGGGGGAGGCCTCCTTTTATACGCGAGCGAGAGAGGCCGAGCGACATGGGCAATACTCGTCGGGGTCGGGGTTACAGCGAGCTACGGGCATGGCTGAGGCTAGGGGACGGTGTGCGGTCTCCTGGCGGTTCTCAACGGCTTGATGGCATGGCAAGGGGCGGTGCAGTTTGGTTGGAACACGCTGGCGCTCTAAGCAGCACCGATGATGTTTTTGACAACGCACAGGCGCTCCTGGTCGCGTAGCGGCAAATGGGCATGTCTGGTGGTCTCCTGGGACGATGGTGATCGTAGGCATGGGCGGCGAAGGCGAGGAGCGGTCTATGCGAGCGTGTCGAGCGCCGTGAGCTGGCGCGGTCTAGACATGGCAGAGACAAACTGGGTGCATGCATTCTCGGTGGTACACTGCTTAGCAGGGCTCCAGGGCTAGACAGGGGGTGGCGGTGGACGGTGGCGTGCCTCCTGGACATGGTGGCTAGGCGCTTGGTCGGCTGGCAAGGGTTTGCTTGGGCATGCATTGTCACATCCCAAATTTTAGATTTGGTCTTGCATACCATTCATGTCATTGCATCATGCCTTTCCATGCAAAACCGTCGATTGAAAAGGTTCGGCGAAACGCTATTTTCAAAATCCTATTCTATTTTACTACGAGGCTCCTGCGGGAGGCTTTAGTAGGACTAGCGTTGTCCACCCTTGTAGCTTAGTGGTTTCGCCTAACCCTTGACCCTAGATTGTTCCCCTCGACTTTACAAAACCGTAGGAGCAAGAATCGCTCGATTCGGAGCTCGTACGGAGAATTTACGGCCGTTTGTTTAATAGATCGGAAAACAGTCCGAATTTCGGACCGATTTCCGAGTCCGAAACCAACTCCGTGCCGAATCAGTTTAGATTTCCGCGTGGGGCCCCACAAAAGGACCCCACCTGGACGACCGCACCCCCTGCCCTCGATACCCGCGCCACGCCCTCGGGAACCGCGCCAACCTCGCCGCCATCGCCCGCGCCTCCTGTGATCGCCGCCGCCCGCCGCCTCGGCCTTCGCGCCCGCGCCGCCGCCTCCTGGCGCCGCCACTGCGCCACCCTCTCCCCGCCTCGCCGCCGGCCGCCGATCCCTGCCGCCAAGGTACGCGCTTCGCGCCTCGCCCTTCCCCGCCGCCGGCCGCCTGCATCGCCTCCGCGTCATCGCCGCCCCGCAGCACCCCGCCGCCGCGCGCCTCTTCCTCCCCGCCGCCGTGAGCACGCGCTGCGCTGCGCGCCTGCAGCTTCTGCGCTGCGCGCCTGCTGCTGCTGCCGTGCTGCTGCCTTGCGCGCGCTGCCGCCGCGCGCTAGCTGCTAGCTGCCGCTGATGCGCCTGCCCGCGCGCGCTGCTGCTGCCGCTGCATGCGCTAACCGCGCGCACACAAGCGTCTACGCACGCACGCACGTATACACGCGCGCCGTGTAGACGATCTCAAACCATGCGCTGACCGTTCCCCTACCGCGCAGGTCACCGCCGTCGCCGGAACCGATCGCCGCACCGTCCGGAGTCCGTTTCGTCGTTTGTTTCCGGTAAGACTGCAGCCACCGTCAGATTTCAGATCAGCGGTTCAGATCATTCGTTGACCGGTCAGACTCAGGCGTTGACTAGTCAGACGCCCAGTCAGCGTCCAGTCAGCAGACGTGTTGACCAGTCAACAGACACAGTTGACTGGTTAATTTCGTTAATCCTTTTAGTTGACAGATTTCGGTAGAAACTTGTAAATTGCGTAGAAATTAAACCGCTTGGCCAAAAATTGCAAATAAAATATGTGTAAATTCAGTGAGTCGTATAGAATCTCGCTGTATCTTTGGTTCAGGATTTTGCAGCAAGGTTTAGTACAGTTTAATCAAACTAGCTAGTGGTCTTTTTGGAGTAATAAATTCGTAGAAAAAGATCCGTAGCTCCAAAAATCGCGTATGATATGTCCCTGGATTCAGTGGAACGAGGGGAATCTCATCGTGAATTAAAAAGATAGGCTTATAGTAAAAACTTCTGCAGAAACTGTCTAGTGGCTTTCTGCAGTGTTTTAATTACTCGGGGAGTTTTAAAATTCCTTTTTGAGTAATTCCAGTTGGTACTGTTTCTATTCAGCGATGCCTATGCGGTAGAGTTTTTCCAAGATTTTACAAACAGTATACTATCGGTAGTGAATTATTTGAGTTCTAGCTCTAGTTTGGAGCATTACTTTTGCTTAATAGTTTTCCTAGCGCTAAAACTATTTTCCATGCATGCAATCGGTAGTATTATGGAATAGGATGTTGTGGTGCAGCTGTAGCACCAATTCACTTGTCGTTCTTGCATTCATGCATCATATTTGTTGCATATGTTGTGGATTGTTTGTTTATGAATGCAATTGTATCGTGTAGATTGTGACGAGTGCAACGCTTGCTCGTGTGTGGATTGTTCCTCCGACCACTACAACCAAGACAAGTAGATGCTACTTTGTTCATGATATCGTCCTACTATTTTCAATGCATTGTCGTGTATTTTGTAGATGCATGTGTAGGATGATACTATCGCTATGCTATGACCTATTATGTGGTAGGGCTTTCCTTGTAGATGAACCACCGTTGGTAGATGTGCTTAGCCATGCTATGTTGAACGAGGGCTGGGTTACATCACTGAAGCTTGTTTCTAAAAGTATTGGTTTGTGAAAACTAAAACAACTTAATCAATGAATCTCCTGGGTGTGATGGTATTGATAATTTTTGGTGGTTTCATTATGGAAAGGCACCCAGGTATCAAGAGAGAATGATTGGCTTCTTTATTGTGTAGCTTACGTGTACAACCATGTGCCAATAATGGAATGGGCGGTTGGTTGGACTTAGTAGGTTGTGGTAACTCGAACCCGCGTATCCAGAGATGTAGAATTTTGGTAGGTTGGACCGGTGCGCGTCGGGATTGGGGTGCTACTTCCCGAACAGTCTCTTCTTGGACTTCTCCCTATCATCACCCAAAATGAGAGTGAAGGTACGAGATGGCTGGCCAAGTCACATGGGTAAAGTGTACTAACCTCTGCAGGGTGTATAATCTAATCGATTAGCCGTGTCCCCGGTTATGGACAACTGAGTTGCATGATATTGATTCCATGACATGTTTCTCGCTCATTCTAATTTTCATAATTGTTTTAATATTGTTGGGTTAACTTAATTGGGATCTTTTCAAAGAAAATCAAAAACTGTTTATGAAAGTAGGACAAAGGTATTTGCAAATGCAAGCCAGACACAGCTCCACTTGCCAAATATGCATGTAGATGTTAGTATTATTGTCTCCTTAACTAGCTCTACTTGCCATACATTCCATGTATTGACCCTTCGGGGCTGCTACGTTTCATGTTGCGTCCACTCGGCACTTGTTCACTTGTGGGCAATTTGAAGAATGGAGGAATTACTTTATTTATGTTGCTACCTGTGAGCTAGCTTTGGGCTAAGCTTTTATTGTAATAATGGTACTCTGGATCTCCGTTATTTATGATACACGGATATTTTGCTATGTTATTCATCTTATTCTATTGTGGGCCAATGAACCGATCCAGGGATTGGCATGTCACATAGAAGCCACGGTCTTTTCAGAACCGGGGTGTTACAGGATGGTATCAGAGCCCGTGTGTCGACTGTAGGATCGTGACCTAGTATTGGATTAGGAAGCCATAGATTTATTAAAGCCTATATTAACTCTGTCTTTCATCTTATGCCTTTCATCCTCGTAAATTCTTACCATATGCTATTCTCACACTTTCCTCTTTTACTTGATAGATGGGAGAAGTCAGGATTGAGTATGCCACCATGGAGTCACCAAGGCCCTTTGCAAGGCAGTTAGCTCAGCTCTCGCAGTCATTGGGATTGCCACTGCCCATGTTCAAGGGAAGAAGGTTGTACACCTATGGATATGGACAGGATGCATGGGAGATCACTACCTTCATATTCAGAGATGCCGCCTTGCCAAACCCCGTGCACTTGATCTACACCAAGACATACTGCAACTGGGGACTTGGAATCAACTTGGCCATACATGAAGCCCTGTCTCGCCAGTGCCATAATGTCCGACACCTACTGCCAGCAGATTCACCCTACCGTGACTATGTGAGGCGTGATGAAGATGGGCACATTGTGGTTACCCCGGGTGACAGGAACAACATGCCGCCCCGTCGGAGGCACATAGAGGACATGGAAAGGGAGAATGGAGCTCTAGCTGAGAAGGTGAGGATGATAAAGGAGATTGCAGATTTTGCTAGCAATGGTATGGTGGTCCAAGGACAGGAGATTGACACCCTGCATGAAGCTGTGGGAGTTCTGGAGAATGTCCTGATAGCCAGAGATGCAACCATAGCTCATCTTCATGGTACTGTGCAGGAGAATACCTAGAACATACAACAGTTGCAAGGGACCGTCCAGGAAAGGGACCAAACTATTGAAGCTATGACAGCCCAGATTACCGCTCTCCAGGCACAGCTGAATCCACCCTCTGATGATGACAATGGAGATGATGGCAACAATGGGGATGATGATGACAGTGGGGACGACGATGATGATGAGGACGAGGATGATGATGATGGAGACGATGATGGTGGAGGAGATGAAGCTGTTGCAGTTGCAGCTGAGAGTGAAGAAGAAGAGGAGGATCCAGAAGAGGTGGAGTTTGAGATTTCAAGTGATGACTCAGGAGAGGTGTACACTCCGCCGCCATGGTTGTACCGCGAGCCGAAGCGTCAACGCATGACAGCAAGGACCTACCGCAACCTCTTCAAGTAGTAGATAGAAGTCCACCAATTAGTCCTCGTTAGGTAAATTCGTTAAGATTAGTCTCGATCGTTGTGAAGCTTAGCTCGTGTTAGTCTAAGAGTGATTAGTTGCTTATTTGTGTACTCCAATATCCCAGGAATTATTTGTGCAAAACATTATGAAAGAGTTATGGCAAGTTTGGTTACTATCTGTGTTATTTTCGCTGCAGTTTTTCTGCTGATACAGCAGTACTGTACGATATTTCATATTTTTCTGGTAACTCAGAAAAATCTGAAAAAAAGTGGGCTGATGCGAAACTCTCTGTACTATATGTGCAAAAATCAGCTAATTTTTCTGACGAGTTTAAGTCAGGCGGAAAATTCGTGAACGCTACTGGACTGTTCTGGCAGATGGCTGTTTTTGTTGTCTAGTTGATCAACTGTTTAGTTAACCATTGCCAACTCTTGCAAAACTATTTCAGTAGGTATATACTGCTAGGATAACACCTGGGATGTTGCTGGATCACTTGTTTGTTGATGTGTTGCTTGCTTGTGATTGTCTGCTATTGATTGTTGTTGAGTGATCATATGCATGGGTAGAATCCTATTGTCGTAGTTGATTCTTTCTAAACTTACCTGTGCTGAACCGCAGATGCCTCCCCGCCGTCAACCCACTGAGTTGGAGAAGCTCATGGCAGCTCAAGCACAGCTGACCCAAGTGATGACTCAGTTCATGGCAAATCAGAAAAACAACAATGGAAACAATCAGCCTCAGGGAGATGCTCTCACCAGATTTCTGAGGTTAAGGCCAGCTAAGTTCTCTACTGCAACGGAACCAATGGTTTCTCTCGACGGGTTGCGTTCAGTCAACAAGGATCTGGTAACTGTCGGATGCACTGATGCCGAGAAGGTGAGGTTTGCCGCTCACTTACTAGAGGGACCAGCCGCTTCTTGGTGGGACACTTTTCAGATCACCCACCCGCTGGATACCGTGACTTGGGCAATGTTTGAGGAAGGTTTCAGGACCAACCACGTGTCTTCAGGAGTTCTAAGTCTGAAGAGGAAGGAGTTCCGCAACTTGCGCCAAACCAATCGCACCGTGGCTGAGTACATTGAGGAGTTCAACAACCTGTCCCGTTATGCACCTGAGGATATTGACACTGGTGCAAAAAGGAGGGAGAGATTCCTGGATGGCCTCAGTGATGAGCTTTCAGTACAGCTACTGGTGGTTTATTGCCCCACTTTCCAGGAGCTTATGGACAAGGCTAGGATCTTGGAAGGGAAGCACAAACAGGTGGAGAACCGCAAGAGAAAGAGCAATAATCACCACTCTGGTTCACACCACAAGTCTCGCACTTCATATGATGGATACTCCAAGCATGGAGGGAGTGACCATGGGAGCCATGACCGCCACCACCATGGAGGCGATGGGCATCGTGTTTTGTTTGTGGAGAAGAAAGACAGCAGCAAGAGATTAGTGGTGGACTATCGATCGCTGAATGAAGTAACCATCAAGAACAAGTACCCTCTGCCGAACATAAATGATTTGTTTGATCAACTGGAAGGAGTGAAGGTGTTCAGCAAGATTGATCTGCGATCAGGCTACTTCCAATTGAAGATCCGGGAGGAGGACGTACCAAAAACCGCCTTCACCACTAGGTATGGTTTATATGAGTATACGGTTATGTCTTTTGGACTAACGAATGCCCCGGCATATTTCATGACCATGATGAACAAGGTATTTATGGAGTACTTGGACAAGTTCGTGGTGGTGTTTATTGATGACATACTGATATATTCCAAGGATGATGCTGAGCATGAGAAACATCTGCGACTGATTATGGAGAAACTGAGGGAACACCAGCTGTATGCCAAATTCAGCAAGTGTGAATTCTGGCTTAACACCGTTGGGTTTCTTGGACACGTAGTGTCAGGAGAAGGAGTCGCTGTTGATCCAAGCAAAGTGACTGCAGTAACTGAGTGGGAAGCACCCAAGAATGCAGGAGAGATTCGAAGCTTTTTGGGACTTGCTGGATATTACAGGAGATTCATTGAAAACTTTTCCAAGATTGCCAAGCCGATGACCGAACTTATGAAGAAGGAGAGAAAGTTTGAATGGACGGATGTGTGTGAATCCAGCTTTCAGGAACTGAAGCGTCGACTAGTAACCGCGCCTGTTTTGTGTTTACCAGATCTTCAGAAGGATTTCCAAGTGTACTATGATGCTTCTCGATAGGGACTTGGGAGTGTGCTGATGCAAGATGGGAGAGTGGTGTCATATGCCTCGCGACAACTCAAGCACCATGAGCGGAATTACCCCACACACGACTTGGAGTTAGCGTCAGTGGTTCATGCGCTCAAGGTATGGAGGCATTACTTAATGGGAAAGCACTGCGATGTGTACATCGACCACAAGAGCCTGAAGTACATATTCACGCAGAAGGAACTGAACATGAGGCAAAGGAGATGGTTGGAGCTTATCAAGGACTATGATATGAATCTACAATACCACCCAGGAAAGGCCAATGTAGTAGCCGATGCTCTGAGCCGGAAGGTTTATGCCAATGGATTGACAATTGGTGAATTGCCTGAGGATTTGTGCAAGCAATTCAGGGACCTTAGACTGGAGGTAGTATCTGAAGGATACCTAGCTACAATGGAAGTCCAACCGACGCTACAGGACAAGATCATAAAGGCTCAGATAGGAGACAAGGAAATAGAGGAGATAAAGGAAAAGATGAAGGAGAATCGGGAAAAGGATATTCGCGAGGATGAGCATGGTACCTTGTGGTATGGAGACCGTTTGTGTGTGCCCAGCGACCCGGAGATAAGGGAGTTGATTCTGCAGGAGGCTCATGACTCTCCGTATTCCATATATCCGGGCAACACAAAGATGTATATGGATTTGAAGAGCAGATTTTGGTGGAACAACATGAAGGGAGATATCGCCAAGCATATTGCCCTATGCGATGTATGTAGCCGAGTGAAGGCAGAACACCAGAAGTCAGCAGGACTGCTACAGCCATTGCCTGTGCCGGATTGGAAGTGGGATAGAGTGGGAATGGACTTTATCATAGGATTGCCCAGGACCAGGTCAGGATATGACTCTATTTGGGTAGTGGTCGACCATTTGACCAAGGTAGCCCACTTTATACCGGTAAAGACAACCTATACGAGTGCAAGGTTGGCCAAGATTTACATGGACAGGATTGTGTGCCTACATGGAGTTCCCAAGAGTACCCAATTTACCTCACACTTCTGGCGCCAGCTACACGAGTCACTTGGTACTAGATTGGAGTTTAGCACAGCGTTTCACCCGCAGACTGATGAACAGACCGAGAGGGTGAATCAGATTTTGGAGGACATGCTGAGAGCTTGCGCTTTGGCTCATGGTTCTAGTTGGGATGAGAATTTGCCGTATGCTGAGTTTTCCTACAACAACAGCTACCAAACCAGCATCAAGACGTCACCGTTCGATGTGCTATATGGGAAACGATGACGAACACCATTTCTATGGGATGGAGTAGGAGAACGCCAGTTGTTTGGACCTGATTTGATCAAGGATGCTGAGGAGAAGGTCGTCTTGATTAGGGACAGGATGAAGGTAGCACAGTCAAGGCAGAAGAGCTACGCTGACGCCAAGCGCAAGGAAGTGGTGTACGAGATAGGTGATAGAGCATACCTCAGAGTGTCGCCACTTCGTGGAATCAAGAGATTTGGAATTAAGGGTAAGCTGACACCTTGATTTATTGGACCGTATCGGGTCTTAGCACGCAAAGGAGAAGTTGCCTATCAGTTGGAGTTGCCAGAGGCTCTGTCCGCTGTTCACAACGTGTTCCACGTATCCCAGCTAAAGAAGTGCCATCCGGAGATGGTGGATACACCATTAAGAGACACTGTACCGCTAGAGGAGGTTCAGCTTGAGAACGACTTGACCTATGAGGAGAAACCGGTCAAGATTCTGGAGACAGCAGAGAGGACTACCCGTACCAAGACAATCAAGTTTTGCAAGGTGCAGTGGAGCCACCACACTGAAGAGGAAGCCACTTGGGAGCGTGAGGATGACATCCGAGAGGACTACCCACACCTATTTGCTAGCCGCGCTGAAGCTTGTTTCTAAAAGTATTGGTTTGTGAAAACTAAAACAACTTAATCAATGAATCTCCTGGGTGTGATGGTATTGATAATTTTTGGTGGTTTCATTGCGGAAAGGCACCCAAGTATCAAGAGAGAATGATTGGCTTCTTTATTGTGTAGCTTACGTGTACAACCATGTACCAATAATGGAATGGGCGGTTGGTTGGACTTAGTAGGTTGTGGTAACTCGAACCCGCGTATCCAGAGATGTAGAATTTTGGTAGGTTGGACCGGTGCGCGTCGGGATTGGGGTGCTACTTCCCGAACAGTCTCTTCTTGGACTTCTCCCTATCATCATCCAAAATGAGAGTGATGGTACGAGCTGGGCTGACCAAGTCACATGGGTAAAGTGTACTAACCTCTGTAGGGTGTATAATCTAATCGATTAGCCGTGTCCCCGGTTATGGACAACTGAGTTGCATGATATTGATTCCATGACATGTTTCTCGCTCATTCTAATTTTCATAATTGTTTTAATATTGTTGGGTTAACTTAATTGGGATCTTTTCAAAGAAAATCAAAAAATGTTTATGAAAGTAGGACAAAGGTATTTGCAAATGCAAGCCAGACACAGCTCCACTTGCCAAATATGCATGTAGATGTTAGTATTATTGTCTCCTTAACTAGCTCTACTTGCCATACATTCCATGTATTGACCCTTCGGGGCTGCTACGTTTCATGTTGCAGGTTATTCCGATTCTGAGTAATCGATATAGGCCACGGTACTCCACTCGGCACTTGTTCACTTGTGGGCAATTTGAAGAATGGAAGAATTACTTTATTTGTGTTGCTACCTGAATAATTTGAGCTAGCTTTGGGCTAAGATTTTATTGTAATAATGGTACTTTGGATCTCCGTTATTTATGATACACGGATATTTTGCTATGTTATTCATCTTATTCTATTGTGGGCTAATGAACCGATCTAGGGATTGGCATGTCACATAGAAGCCACGGTCTTTTCAGAACTGGGGTGTTACATGCATGGCATGGTGCATTGGTAGGGGTCTAGGTGGTTTAATACACTGGTTGTCACTGGAGGAGACAAGGATTATCAATGGGGAACAAGGTTTGGGGTGATCACTGCTCAAAACAGTGAAGTTTGGCCAAATTTGTTTTCTGTCTCCAGGTGTTTGACGAAATGGCCGCAAGAAATTCATATTTCAATTTTTGGATGAAACTTGGTGATTGCAATGGTCACATACTAGGGAGTATCTGGTTGGTTGGATTTGTCAAGGTGAACTAGTTTGGTGGGTTTTGGAGAAATGGTGATCTTACCATATGAACTAGATTCAAATTTTGAATGTCATTTGAATAGGGTTGCCAAATGTTTCTGTGGGTTTGCAAGGTGGGCTTGGTTTCACTTTTACTTGGTCTAGCAAGGGGTGAAAATAATTGGATTTGTTTCTATTAGAAATCTTGGACTAGAAACACTCACAGTGGTCTAGTGAACAAGATTGGCAAAAATGACCATTTGCTTATATAGTTTGTTTTTGAATTTCTCTTCATTTCATTCTGCTTGGAAATGATTTAGATGATGTTGTTTTCATGTTTAAACCAATCCTTGCCATTCACAACAATCACACAAGCTCATACAAGAATTCATGCATTCATCACATACACACATGCATTCAGATGGATTTAATTAACAAAAGTTTTTGTTAACCCTAAATTTGAGTGATTAGAATTGATAACCTTGATTAATATTTTTGGGATGTTACAAAACATAACATGTAAGTTCCATAGACCTTGACCTTACACATAAAGGAATGATGTAGATCATACCACGTTGCACATGATGGAGATCAAGTGCAAGAACCATATCATTTCACTTTTCACATAAGATGATTTGTTGCATCTTATATTGCTAGTTTGGCATTTTATTAGCATAATAAGATGATCCCTCATTTATATATCAAGATAAAAATGTGTTCTTCCTTAAGTATGCACCAACAATGTTTTGTCGCTTCAAGACATCACGTGATGATCGGGTGTACTTGAATCCACAAGCATATCTCGGGTGTAAGACAGTTTTACACACACGAATACTAAGGTTCTTACTTGGCGAGCCTGACATGTGCAGACATGGCCTCAGAACACAGGACGAAAGGTTAAGCATGAGTCATATGTTTTGATATGATGACCATATGGATGCTCGCCTTTGAAGCTACACCAACTCACGTGATGATCGGACTTGGTGAAGTGGATTTGGTTCATGTAATCACCAAAAAGACACGAGGGATGTCGTTTTTGAGTGGGAGTTCATTTCTAATTTGGATTAGTAGAACTCAATTTATCATAAATTAAATCAAAGTGAATTTGCATAATTTGTTGTAGTCATTGGCATTCGTTCACCACCTTATACTTAGTTCTAATTGAGATAATAGAACTATAGAATTCTGGATATTTACTTTACAAACTGGTATCGTATTGTGTTGAGTGTCAATCTAAAGTTTAAAGTCCTATTGCAAACTTTTAGCAAACTCTGTTTACTCCGTGAAATTTAATAATTGGTATTAAATCGAGAGTAACAATTCCAGTGTTAGTATCTTAAGTATCATATTTGCCTGCATGATTATTGATTGTTTTAATATAAAGTTTATCTAGAAGCTGAAAGAATTGTTTCAGAAACCATAATGTGTGGCAGATATAACGATATCTGAAACAATGTTTTGGTTGCAATATGATAGAGTATAATATATGTTCTCATATTGGATGAGAATTTGCAAAGGTTGGAGATGCAAGACATCCTAATCATCCAAAAGGGTTTTGGAAAGTAATATTATACTCACGATTTGCCTTTATAAGCTACATTAGCTTGATCATGAAAGTCGTCATGATAAGGATGAATAGAAGATGTATGTAAAGTGTTTACTCCACTAAAAGATTACTAAAGAATGGATTTTGAAAGAATGACGATCATTTGATGATGGTGATCTACTTCAAAGTGCAAGTCCAAAGGTATTAGTATTTGAATATACACGCTTTGGACTATATGTCATGTTTATGGCGCCATTTTTGATGTTGGTAGATTCTTTTAAAAGGAAAAGGAAATTCTGAAAGAGAATCTATAAAATATATTTGGCAGAAAAGAAAAGACTAGAAATATCCAGTTTAGGTATATAGAAGATATACATGTTATGGTTGTATTCTTTGCTTGTTAAACAATGTGGTTCTTAGGTATTGAGTACCGAATTGGTTGGTATGAAATTTCATACAGAACGACACAATTCATGAACCACAATGGCCTAAGTAACTAGCAAGAGAATATGTGATGTTGTTCATCGAAAACAAACAAGCCGTTGTTTGTATTTCTCCTTGACACCAAAGCCTTCCTTCAAGATTTATTTAATAATTGTTATTTAAATCAGGTATTATGAGAACGAAGATTGTTCAAATAATTTTTGTATTCCATATAAGATGGATGATTTACAAATCTAGTTGGAGAAATCACATTCATAAAAACTAATGCTAAAATGTTGCAAGACAAATGATTGAAAGATCACTTACAAAGTGACATCGCCGTTTAAATTATATTGGAAACAAAACATCAAGAAACTCCATTTTCATGGATTTTTTTAGTCTTTGATTTGGTCAAATGACTCTTGTGAGACTTTCCTCGGGATAATTAAAACTTTGTTCAAAGGCCAAAGAAGAACGATCAACTAAATTATTGGAATTTATACATATCGATGTATGTAGTCCATTATGTGTAGTCGTAAGCAATGGATTTCAACTTCATATGCTATCTCCAGAAATTTGAGTGAATATTCACTTAATGAGAAAGAAGTATGAAATATTTCGAAAATATTCAAAGACTTTCAAGATGAAGTGGAAAATCATTGTAACAAGAAAATAAATAATTGATGATTTTATCAAAAAGGGATTTATTTGAGTTGCAAGTTTAGCGAAACACCTAGATTTTCATCTCCTGAAACACCACAGGAATATGGAGTGTTTGAGATTTGTAGTGAAACCTTTTTTGACATGGTTGGATCAAAGGTGTTATTTATAAAACTGCCATTATGCTTTAAAAGATTAAAGATTTAGAGACTAGAGCTCCATCTTGATCCATTGAAATGACACCATGTAATTTATGGTTTGGGGTAAAACCCAAGTTGTCCTTTCTTAAATTTTGGTTTGCAAAGCATAAGTAAGATATTTAGAACCAAAGTCGGATGAGCATGTCTTTGTAGGTTATTTCAAATTACCATTGGGTATTCCTCCATAAACACCAAGGATAAAAGGGTTTGTCGCTTGAAACGTGAAGTTTCTTGAAAAAGGAATTTTTCGCATAAGTTAAGTGGGAGGACAATAGAACTTTGATAAGGTTAAAGAACCTTAGTTATATGTGTTGAGTTGCACAACGCTGGAAAATGTTCCGGAGGCAGCCACAATGCTCATGGCTCACGTGCCTCAAAGGTTATGGTCACGGAGGTCTAAGTTCCTATTGAACCAAGTAGGTCGGGTAAACAATCAAATATTAAGATTTGAGAGTAAATCATTGTTGTTTAACAATGATGAACCGACTACATGCAAAAAAGCGATGATGGTCCCTGACTCAATCAAATGGCTTGAAGTCATAAAATCCGTGATAGTTCCATACGCGAGAAATAATGTTTTTTGAACTTGGAAGACCCTCCGGAAAGGTGTAAAAACCTATCGGTCGCATTTGGATCTATAAAGAAACAGACATGGATGTTTCACATCTATGAAATAGTCGATATGTCATAAATTATTTTATGACAATATTTAAGGAGTTGACTATGACAATATTTGATCTTTCATAGCGATATTTAGTCTGGACGGACTAATGTAGCAACCACTACATATAATTTTGGTATATGGTAGATAAATAAACAAAACAAAGTTCTTCTAATAGAATGGTTACCTAGGACGTGTGCATGACACTATCCAAAGGGTTTTATTAATTCAAAGGATTCTAAAAAGGGCATGCAAACATCAATGGTTGAAGTAAGCATCGCGGAGTTGGAATCTTCACTGTGATGAAACTGTTAAAGGAGATTTCATCAGGAGACGATGAAGATGCTTACATTTGCAAGAAATTAAGTGGGAGCGTTGAGACATATTTCTAATACATTATGTGGAGGACATCTTGTTGATTGGAAATGATGTATCTTTTATTGAAAAGGTTAAGAATTTCATTTCGATGAAAGACTTAGGAAAAACCCGAATATTTAGCATGAATGTCTACATGGATAGACTGTGACGCTAATATGGTCGTGCCAAGCGTACATATATGAGATATTGAAAGAGTTCAATATAGAAACAACGATAAAAGGATCTTGTCGCATGGAAAATAATTGAATCAAGATTCAAGTGTATCGACACTTGATAAGTGAAACAAGATTCAAGTGCTTTGACACTTGATGAGTGCAATCACAAGAATGTTTTGATCAATCATACCATGATATGTACACATCCAGATATGTCCTATGATCTAAGTGTTATGACCATATACCAGAATGAATCATAAAATGATCATTGGAAGATAGTAAGGATATTCTTATAACCTTTTGGAAGAATTAAGAATATATTCCATTTGTATAAGAGACAAATAGTTCATTGAAAAATGATACTAGTTTTGTCACAAGATACAAATTAAGTTTATCTCAATTTAAACTATGGGTGGCACAATGAAATGGAAAGGAGTTTCCATGACATATTTGGATGAATTCCAAAGTTAAGACATTGTGACGGATACTGCAACAAAAGGCTAAGTATATGACTGCTACAGTAGCAGCAAAGGAGGCATTTGTGTCAAATAGTTTGTTTTCAAACTAAGGTGTGGTTCACAAAGTGATAACATTAAAGATATATTGTATGACAATAGTATGGACATGATTTAACCCCAAGGAACTAAAGGTCTCACCAAAAGACCAAATTTATACAATGCCATCTCATTGGAGAATGAGTGATGCGTGAAAACGCAAAGACATGCAAATACACACGGACCTAAAAGCGTCAAATCCGTAGATTATGTTAACCACTTGCAATCGCATATATGGAACACTAGAAAGCCATAGGTGTGCAATACACAAAGTTTCTAAACTAGATTATTGTCTCTAGTGCAAGTGGGAGACTGAAGGGAATATGCCCGAGAGGCAATAATAAAGTGGTTATTATCGTATTCCTTATTTATGATAAATGTTTATTTTGCATGCTATAATTGTATTAATACGGAAACGTTAATACATGTATGTTTAATAAACAAAAAGAAAGTTCCTAGTTATGCCTCTCTTATAAACTAGCTTGTTGATTAACAAGATGCTCAAAGGTTTCCTGATCATGGACATTGGATGTTGTTAATAACGAGGTCACAACATTGTTGGAATGATGTGATGAACACTCATCTGAAGTATAGCATTACGATGAAGGTCATTGTGTTTATATTGCTATAACATAATACGAAGTAATATTAGTCCTTAGACCATGAGATCATGTCAATCACTAACACCGAAAGAGTATCTTGATAACATCAAACATCACACCATAACAGGGTGATTATAAAGATGGGTTCAATGCTACGAAGGTGTTATGTTGAGGCTCATGGATCAAGAGTGTAATTTGTCCATCCCGCTGACGGAGAGATATACTCT
The DNA here is from genome assembly GCA_916181665.1 of Avena sativa. Lineage (NCBI taxonomy): Eukaryota > Viridiplantae > Streptophyta > Magnoliopsida > Poales > Poaceae > Avena > Avena sativa. The sequence continues at coordinate 265,544,147 of OV702294.1, read as the reverse complement.
GGGCCCTCTCGGTGATATCACATTAGTTAGCTTGCAAGCAAGTGATTTGATCACTAGAATGTTATATCACGGGAACGAGAAAAGAGTACATGTCGGTAACGAGATCAAACTAGGTATGGGGATACCGATGATCAAATCTCGGACATGTAATATATCGCGAGACAATGGGATTGAGTTACATGTGTATAAGGTTCACACGATCACAGAAGTAGTCATTGAATGTGTGGGAGTCAGTACGGATCTCCAGGTCCTGCTGCTGATTATTGATCAGAGAGGGGTCTCGATCATGTCTACATTATTCGCGAACTTTAGGGTCACACACTTAAGGGATACCGACACCATTCAGAGCAAATGATATACCAGAGAAAGAAAATGAAAGCGCAGGAATTTATTTCACTAGACACTAGAATCGTTTCGGTTGAAATTGCTAAAACTGGTTCTGCATGTGAAATTGAAATGTTATAAGGGGTTTTATGTGAATGTTTGTTAATTAGAGTAATTAACAAAATTATGAATAAAATAAATAAAACAGTTTTATTAAATGATAGCTTGCATTAATTTTGGTGGAAAATTAATGCATGTGAGTGGAGGTGTTTTTATGTGAGTGGAGCTTCCACCACATTAATGAGGTAGAGGTGGGGGCACCCTCCATGGCCGGCGGTCATGCCCCTTTCGGCTTCCCCCCCACCCCTATAAAAGGACCCCCTCCTCTCACTTCTCACTTACACCTCCTCGTGAAGGATCTCTCCCCACCCTTTAGAATTTCCCCATGGTCTCAAATCAGCGAGATACATGTCCCCGGTGGATTTTTATGGAAGGATTTGTTGCTTCCGCTGCTTCGCTGGAGCGAGGGAACGGAGTCGGGGTAACCGGACGTGTGTGCGATCACGGATGCACAACTGCTTTGCGGTGCTGGACTTGATGGTGATGGACGGCTGGACCATATGGACTTCATCACGATCTTTAGATCGGCAAGCGTTCGACTACATCATCCACGAGTACAACCTCATTGACGCTATTCGGTCTTCGAGGGTATGTATTCTATGGATGTATATCCACTCGTTGCTTGTATCTAGTAGATAGATCTTGGTACTTAGTTGTTCCCATCGTAGGAAGTTTTTGTTTTCTATGCTGCGAAACCAACAATGCTAGATGTTGTGCTTAGTGATTATTTATGTAGCATGACTTGTTCCAAACAATTAGGATTTCTTAATGTGCCTTGAAATAATCATGCGTTGTTTTATCATATAAAAGCATAATATTGTGGTATTCTCCTTTGATGCTTTATTTGGGTTGACTTGGCACATGCTCACACCATGTTATGACTATGAACCAGTCACCTTAGCCTCTATGATCATTTAGTTTTTGACTTGTGGTACCACTTTATGCTTTGATTAATAATGTTTTTTAGCTCTGCATGATTATGGCCATTATTGCTCTCTTAGTTGGTCGCTCCCAGTATTTTGCTAGCTTCCACTTATATTGAGTAAGCTCTACTCATGCATCCAACTCCCAAGAAACCAAGTTATTCCAAAGTTTCCACTATAAATTCCTATGCATGGTGTGTTACACCATTCCAAGTATATTATTGTTTTATCTATCTTCCAAATTAAACTTGTTATATGAAAATTAGTGATTAAAGCTCTCACGAACTCGATAGCACACTTTATTTTTCTTGCCCCTAATAAACTTGAACCATTGTGTCATCTATGTTGTATATGCTTGCACTTATAAGTTGGGAATTAGTAGAACCATGTTGTCATGGGGAACGCTTTCAACATTGCACATGTACATTGTACCCAGTTGCTATCATGATCTTCTGTTTGCGGATGTCGTCGGTGTGAAATAAAAGGGGAGCTTGTAAGTCCATGGATTTATGTATGTGTGTTAGAGAAACATCTGGGACGCTAGCCTAAGCCATGCCTAATCATGGTGGAAACTTGCAGCATCACCATAGTGAGAAATATATGAAGCTTTCTTGTTATAAAAAAAGAGACACACTGAAAAGAGGAAAAAGATAAAAAAGCACCATTTTCCCATGATAAATAAGAAGATTGTAGAGATGCTCATTGTCTGCTTGCCTTGTCATTTTGATTATGGGATAGCTCATGTATCATGTGAAAGGGGTACCCCATTGGCGGTTCTCTATGATACACATGTACTTACTATGAAAAGAACTTACCGGTGACTAAAGTTGAGTAGCATGAGGAGCGGCCCTCATACTCAAGGGACATGAGATTGCCAACTTATACTTTGTCATGCATATACTCCATATTTTGTTCACTTTAACCTTAATCACTTCAAGATGCTTATGATAGGGGAAATGAGAGCCGAAAGCTAACAAGTACCATAATTTTTTGAAGCTCTTTATGAAACACGAAATCCCTACTTCCCTTTGAAGGGCCTTTCTTCCACTTTTATATTGAGTGTCCACCTTCTATCCTTAGGCACCAATTAAGAGAGCATAGTTGTCATTCTTAGTTCTATGTGCATTGTCCCAAAACTTATTGATTGATTCATAATGTTGATATTGCTTGTTCTTGAACATTTTGTATCTAGTCACCCTTTCGAACTTTCAAGATGTCCTATGCATTTATGTTTTGCTACTCCATGAGGGACAAGCTGAATGCCACTATGCTATGTTTTCTATATGTGAAACAAACAAACGTCTTTCAATGCATTGTCATTAATGATATTTGTTTGTATTCTTTCATGTTACAGCATAGTTTCTATGTCTTATTGTTAGAAATACATATTTCATGCTCATGTTTAGAGTACTATGATCCTAGCTTTCAATGCTTTGCAAATGGTTTGATCAAGATTGTGATGGTGCATGTCACCTCAAAAATTATTCTTTTTATCACTTACCTACTCGAGGACGAGCATGAGTTAAGCTTGGGAATGCTTGATATGTCATAAATGTATCTATAATTTTTGATGTTCCATGCTTGTTTAGTATCCACTTTGCTATGCTTTTGGTTTTGGTTTCAGAAAAGCTAAAAATGAATATTCTCGGAATTGGACGGGACAAAAGCCAATCTGCCTATTTTTCCCGAAGCAATACGGAAACGTGAAGCAGAGAAGGATTAGGGCACCAGGGTGGGAACACCCTATGGTGGCGCTGGTACCCCCTGGTGGCACCACCACAGGGTGTTGCTGCGGTGACCCAGCATACCACTTCATGTCTAGTACACTATAGTCATTGACATGACATTCACAGAACATCGTTCCATAAATATCACATCCCTCAGAGTGGTACAACAGAAACATTGCGGGTCCATATTACAAACATACACACGTTATTATTATTACAATACCAGAAGTTCAAGACTTCAAAAGATTCAACTTACAAACCAAATATAAAGTGTTTCACCAGAAGTTTAAAGTGACAAGTTCAACTCCAAATTGAGCTCCACAACTTATTGTTATATATTGTTCATGTTGCTCGGCTCAATTGGTTCTTATTACTACGGTAGTTATTCTGACTCATGGTGCTCTCCTCCATAGACGACATCATAGTCCACCCCTTCTACGACACCGTACAGATCGGGCTCTTCATAGAAGACCTCCTCTTGGTTTTTAGCTGCATACATTGGGGTATCTTCTAGATCAAAGGAAAAGGTGAGTAACAGCGTTACCCAGCAATTTAGTTATATGCAAGGTGGGAAGTTTGATGCTCTATCTACCACCTCGGACTATAAGTCCTTAGCACTATGCAGTTTTGGTAAATATTTCTTCAAAGATTAATTTTATTATTAAAAACTAAGCCCATCAGCCTTCACAGGTTTACCAGAACTTTCATGGAGTTCCTTTCCTGCTGCGTTCGTAGCTCCTTCCCGGAACAGGGAGTAACAAGTTATAGTTCTTACACTCTGCAGAGGTGCGTTACTTTACCCATGAGAGATCAACTCTTTGTTGCACAACTGGGCATACTTTCCCGTCCATATTTCCATGATGTAGGGCCCAGTAGGTGATCCAAGCCAATCACTTCCCTTTCCGTGACCTCATATGTCTGCATGATCCTTCGGGGCTGTCTCACCTCCGTTAAGCCCCCTTTCGGGCAGGCTAAAACCCTGATGAGTTCCCGAAGACTCTGTGAGCTGGTGATTCCCCTGGCAAGTACCTTATAGGTCCGGATAAACCTCCGACAGCCACTCATAGATAATCTAGACACCCAAAACGTGGGGCCTAAGGATGCCCACCCATATGTTGGATCCGCACAAGGAATCACAATGTCACGTCAAGGTCGTCTTGCCTCCATACAAAAGGAAAAGGATAGAGCTGACTTCTCCGTCCCATTCCAAATCTCATGGCTAACGCATTATATACGGCGCTAGAATCACCGATGTCATGGGTTGTTAAATTCCTAGTTGATTATCATTGCGGTAAATAGAAACTTAAGTTCTATTGCTCCATTATATCATGACATAGAATGATATCAATAATTTATTTATTTGAGAAAATAATATTTTCTTTCCTTGAAACATAGATGATAACACACAATTTAAAAATACTTTGGTAAAGACTCTTTAAAGGACATGAGTAAATGATGAACTTGCCTTGTGATTGCAAGGTAGTGAAGTCGGATGCTTGCACTGGACCTTGAGCTTTTATGTCTACAAAACATAATTATTGCCCGGTAAGGACAATATTTAAAGAAGCAAAATGAATATGCATAGTAATGTAATGCATTATTTATTATTTATCTTCTTTGTGTGTTTTACCCAATATTTTAGTTTCTGGAACTTTTTTAAGTAATAAAGGAATTCATTTTAAGGAATAACCTTTAATATTTTATAAATATTACATTTAATATATTATTAATAGAGTTAAGACTAAAATTTTTATTTAATATAAACTCTTATACTTATTTGTTTAATAATTCTTTTAAGAATTAGAATTTAAATAAAAGAGAATTTCTTTTGGTAATTGTAAATATTTATTTAGTATTTTTCTAAAATACTACAATAACAAAATATAATAAAAGTGATTTTTATTTATTTTATCCTTTTTCTTTAATTTTATAAAATTCCATAAGGAATATATATATTATAAAATTCTTGACCAAAAATTATATATATATATAAATTATTTCTTAATTTAATTAAATAGGTTGGATTATTATGAATCTAAAAAAATATTATTTGCATTTTTTAGACTTCTATTTTATTCCCTAAAATTTTATTTAGTTCTAGGGGTATTTTGGTCTTTTATTAATTATTGATATTTCTTCTAGGTATTTGGGCTAACCCATTGGGCTTATTGGGCCATACTTGGCCCAAATGGCCTAGCCAAAAGTCCTTCCTGAATAGGTACTGGCCTTATCGGCCCATCCCTCTGCCGCTCCTTCTCTCGTCCTTATCCTTTTCTCCTCCCCGACCCCGTGGTCGCTGGCGCCGCCCCCGTGGTCCTCCCTGGCCGCCGACGTGGTGTATGGCGAGGTTGTCGACCATGCTCCTTCATCTGCTCCAACTCGATTTGGTTCTGTGGCATTCCTGCGGCCAGGCTAGCCCCGTCCCGAACCCTAGGGGTTGGGGTGGTGCTAGTGACGCCTCCGCCGATGCTCTCGTGGTGCGGTGAGGTGTTCGTGCATTGCTGTGGTTGGCGTTGCTCGTCCTCCTTCGCTGCTGTGGCCGTCGCCTCGGCCCGGTGCGGGTTGCAGCGCACTCTGGGGTGCTCCCTGTTCCGTCGTGCGCTCGTTGGCCCTTTTGCTTCCTCTTCTATTCTAAAGCGAGAACCACAGGTGAGTTGGTTCTTGGTTATCACCCGTGCCTTTATCTCCTCTGAGTTCATATGTGTGTAACTAGTGGCCATCCCTCATTAGGGTTCATTCTGGTTCTAGGGTTTTTCCCTGGTTCTAGGGTTCATCCCTCTGCGTGCTTGTAAGATGATGATTTGATCTGGTAGTGATGTCTAGTAAGGATTGTGCTCACTGCACTTCAGTGCTTACTGTCATGATTTGATTATCTGATGCTAGTGGTTCTATAATGATGCCTCTAACTGGTAATTGAGCTTGATTAAGCTGATGGTATTATTGTGAAACCTGGTTGGTTAGGTTGATGCTTAACACTGTCGGTGGTTATATACTGCATCAGTAGATGTTGGCTTGTATGGTTATCAATAGACTGAACTTAATCATTGGATTTTAATGATGCTCTAAAGATATATGGATATGTTTGATGGTCTCTGAGTGTAATCTCAGGGAAATGATATCAATGGCTTGCCACTTTCTTTATTGTAACTTGTTAATGGTTTTATTTGGTTGATAGAGTCCATTCTTGTGAAACCATTTAGCTATGGCACTCAAGTTGTGATTCAACTACTGGCTTTATGTTGGTTAGTGCTTAAGATTGGATAAATGCCAAAAAAAATAAGTTGAAAGCTTCTCTTAATATTTATGCCTATGATGTTGGTCTGAGGCTCTAGGAACTAGATTCCTATCTTGCTGTCCCTCATACATATGCATAAGTATCATGGTTGCTCACTGGATCTTGGATCCTAGTTGGTTAAGATGATTGGTTTGCTTATATCTTAATGTTGGTGCATATAGTTTATGAAATCTAAGGTGCTACTCCATTAGGAGATGTGCCCAGATTTATAAGCTATATGAGCACATGTTGGAATATACAAGTTGTTTTGTTATCACCAGGATCTATGATGTTGGCCTGAGATCCTGGTTAATTTGGTACATTTACTGTTGGCCTTTGTATTCCCAAAACCTCTAGGATAGATTCACCTCACTTGGGTGATTACTGAGAGGTTAGTTCTAAAACAACACATGCTTTTCTGTTTATATAAGATAGATAGATTATGTGAATCTTTTATGATACTCACCACAACAGTTGTTGATTGTGGTGGTTGTTGGTTGATCTGGTGACTTGATCTTGCTGGTTGTGTTGCTGGCCTGATCTTGTCCTTCACCTCCTGGTTCATATGAGCTTGGCCTTGATCTTCCCTTCACCTCTTAGCTCCTGCAACTTGACCTTGCTATCCACCTAATCCTGCCCCTCCTTATGTCACCATCTGGTGATGCTAGTATGATCTGGTGTGTGGTTTTGGCTGGTGGTTTGCTGGGCTTTGCTAAGCTGAGTGTGTTCTTGGTGTGGTGTTTGAGATGCAAGGAAGAACTAGTGGGTTACCCACGGTTGTGCTTGCTCTTTTTACTTGTGTGAGCTGATGTTGCTGTGTCGACATCACACACCATGCATTTGGTGATTGTGCTTCCTATGTGCTTGGTACATGGTTGTGGATCAGACCAGTGAGGTGTCTCACCTGTTGATCTTTTAACTGTTAACCTTTCTGGTGAAACTTACCCCTCTTACTTGATGTGAATATTTAACTTGTGGCTTATTTATTATGAAAGATCCAATTCTTTCATATTGGTGAAACTTGCCCCTATACAATTACTCAATGATGTAATTTTGAGCAGTGCACTTCACTTCTCTCTACTAAGAGTAAAACTAACAATTCAACTTTTATTTTTATTTTTGTTTGCTTTGTATTTTTGCAGGTACAAGATCTAGAGATTCAAGATTTAGTTTTAGAATTACTTAGATAGATAAATTCCTTTGTAATATTTATTTCATTCTTTTGTAAAAATTTGAAATATTAAATTCATATATGAATTTCTCTTTTTGTAATATCTTTGCTGTAATGAACCTTTATTGACTCAATGAGTCAATCTTTGTAATTTATTTATGGACTAAATATAAGGATTAAAGATTCATTTATTATTTTGAATTTCTTTATTTGAATTCCTATTACTATTTATTATATGTTTATTAAAACAAATAATATTACTAAATCATGTTTGGAATTCATTCTAAAATACCAAATCCTAACTTTAAAATATAAGTTCAAATTTCAAATTTAAATTCAAATTCTTCCTCACAAAACACATTAATTCATAAATATCATGTCAAATTTATAACGATCACCCTCCATAGCTATTCCTATACCTAGAGAGTGAAAGAAAATATGATCACTTTAGGTTTTTATTTGGCAAAAATTTTACCCACATTTTATAGATGAATGCATGCATATGCACAAATTCCTAAATCTACCCTTCGTTGGTTCCTGAATGCTGGTATGTTACAGACTTCCCCCCTTAAATTAAACTTCGTCCTAAAGTTTGCTGAAGTGTACCTGAATAGTTCTGGATAGGCTTTTCTTAAGTCATCTTCTTGCTCCCAGGTGGATTCTCTCTCGAGGTGATGCTCCCACTATTCTATGCAGTACTTGATTGCCCTGTTTCTCAACCTTTTCCAGTTTTCTTCCAGAATTTTACGGGGTTTCTCAACATATGTCATGTCTTCTTGTAATTCCACCTCTTGATGTGTGATTGCATCATCAGGAACCTTAAGACATTTTCGGAGTTGTGATACATGTAAAACAATGTGAACTTTAGCCAATATTGGTGGTAGCTCTAAAGCATAAGCTATGGTCCTGTTTTGACTCAGTACCTTGAATGGTCCTATATATCTGGGACTCAATTTTACTTTAACTCCGAACCTCTTAACTCCTTTCATTGGGCTTACATTGATATATACCATGTCTCCTACTTTAGGATGTCATGATCTTCGACTTAGATCAGCATAACTTTTCTGCCTACTTTGAGCTATTTTCAATCTATCGTTGATTACATCGATGATATCTTGCCTTTCCTTGATATAGTATGGCACAAATTATTTGATACTACCAGGCTCATACAAACATATTGGTGATCTACATTTTCCTCCATAGAGTACTTGATATGGAGCTGCCTTCAGACTACTCTGATAGCTGTTGTTGTAGGAAAATTCTGCCAATGGTAGATGATCTTCCCACGAACCTCGAAAATCTAATGCACAAGCCCTAAGCATGTCTTCCAATATTTGATTGGTTCTTCCAGTTTGACCCCCCAGTTTTTGGATGATAGGTTGTGCTAAAATCCAACTTTGAACCAAGTGCTTCATCTAATTGTTTCCAAAATGTTGAAGTAAACACAAATCCTCTATCAGTTACGATCTTTTTGGGCACTCCGTGCTTACTTACTATCTCCTTGATATAAAGTTCTACTAACTTCTTGGCATTATCTTTTTGATTTACCAGAATAAAATGTGCACTCTTAGTGAGTCTATCAACAATCACCCATATCATATCTTTCCATTTTGGTGTCATGGGTAATCCTGTGATGAAATCCATACCAATTTCCACTCGGGAATTTCCAAGGGTTGTAATGGTCATACTGGACTTTGATGTTCAGCTTTTACCCTTTGGCAAGTATGGCATTTTGACACATATTTTGCAATTTCCCTTTTCATGTTATTCCACCAAAATAATTCTTTCAAGTCCATGTACATCTTGGTACTTCCTGGATGGATGGAATATGGTGTTTCATGTGCCTCTTGAAGTATTACTTCATGAATCTCTGACACATCTGGAACACAAAGACAATATTGGAACCATAAAGATCCATAATCTCCTAAGCGGAAAACCGATGCTTGACCTTGAGATATCCTCCAAATTTCTTCAGCAATAAAAGGATCTTCTGCTTGATGTCTAAAAAAATCCGTGCTTGAGATCACTATTCTGTTCTGCAGCTACCTACATAGTAGCTAGTCCTCCAAGAGTCTTTGTTCTTATAAATTAAAGTTCCAGTCTTTCCAAATCCATCTGTAGCTCATTTGGTAGCTCCCGATTGCTAGGCTGAATATATGTGCTCTTTCGACTTAAAGCATCTGCTACAACATTTGCTTTTCCAGGGGTATAATTGATTGTCAGATCATAATCTTTGATAAGATCTAACCAACGCTTTTGTATCATATTCAATTCCTTTTGAGTGAAGAAATATTTGAGAATTTTGTGGTCAGTGTATAACTCACACCTTGCTCCATAAAGAAAATGCCTCCATCCTTTCAAAGCAGAGACTGCTGCTAATTCTAAATCATGGGTTGGGTAATTGACTTCATGTGGTTTTAATTGTCTTGATCCGTAAGCAATTACTTTACTATCCTGCATTAACACACAACCCAAACCTTCTTTAGATGCATCACAGTATACTATAAAGTCCTTCCCTGTTTCAGGAACTGCTAAAATTAGAGCGGTAGTTAATCTAGTCTTCAACTCCTGAAAGCTTTCTTCACACTTCTCATCCCAGATGAATAGTGTATTCTTCCTTAACAATTTGGTCATTGGTCCAGCTATCTTGGAGAATCCTTCAATGAACCTCTGATAATAACCAGCCATACCCAAGAAACCTCGAATTTGTTTCACATTGATTGGTGTAGTCCACTCTAATACTGATTGAACTTTGGATGGATTTACAACAATCCCATCCCTACTAATCACATGACCAAGGAATTCTACCTCATCTAGCCAGAATTCACACTTGTTGAACTTAGCATAAAGCTTATGTTCTCTTAGGATCTGCAATGCTATTCTCAAATGATCAGCATGCTCTTCCTTATCCTTTGAATATATCAAAATATCATCAATAAATACTATGACAAACTTGTCCAAGTATGGCATGAAAATTTTGTTCAGCAGATTCATGAATATTGTTGGTGCATTGGTCAAACCAAACGGTATGACAAGATATTCATGGTGTCCATACCTTGAGACAAATGCTGTCTTTGGAACATCTTCCGGTTTGATTTTTATCTGGTGGTATCCGTATCTTAGATCAATCTTGGAGAATACTCCAACTCCTTTAACTTGATCAAACAGATCTTGAATTCTAGGCAATGGTTACTTATTCTTTATGGTAACATTATTGAGATTTCTGTAGTCCCCACACATCCTTCTTCCTCCATCTCTTTTATCTACAAAGATCACCGGAGTTCCCCATGGAGATACACTTTCTTGAATGAATCCTTTCCTGGCTAACTCATCAATTTGCTCTTTAAGTTCTTTTAATTCTTTTAGACCCATCTTGTATGGTGCTTGAGCAATTGGTGTTGTACCCGGAATTAGATCAATAGTGAACTCTATTTCCTGATCTGGTGGCATTCTTGGTAACTCTTCTGGAAAAACATCATAAAAATCATTTACTACAGGAATATCCTCCAACTTAACCTCCTTCATTGAGTTCAACTGAAGATCCACCATGATATGACTGTGCTTATCTGCTTGATAAACTATCCTTTCTCCACTTGGAGTCTTGATTGAGATAGTTTTATCCTCACAATTAACCTGAGCCCCACATTCAGTCATACAGTCCATACCCAGCACTACGGCAACTCCCTTCAAAGGAATCACATAAAGGTCTGCAATGTATGTATAGCCACAGATCGAGATAACCTGATCTTGTTTAATGTGGCGTACAACTACATTTCCCCCTGCCGTAATTATGGTCATAGGGTTTTTTAACGCTGCCCTTCTAATCCCGAATTTATCACAAAACTCTTCAGAAATGAATGAAGTAGTTGCACCAGTATCAAATAGAACTTTTCCGGGATTGGTAAGGATATTGAGCGTACCTATCACTGCATGCTCGGAGTTATCCACCTCCTCCAAGGTTGCATAATTCATCTTTCCAGTTGGTATGTTCCTCTTGCCATTGTTGTTCTTGACACAATTTCCTCCTTTATTGGGTTGTCCATTGCCTCTACTGGTTTGTCCTCCACCTTTAACAGGCCAACCACCTTGTGGTTTGCTTGGACAATTTGGCTTTATATGACCCCTCTGGCCACAAGTATGACAAATTATCACTAGTTTCTGGCAATCCCTACTCATATGCCCTAGAAGTTTGCAATGGCATATAATATTCCTTCCGGTTAGATTTGCATTCTGATTGGAATTGTTGTTGTAGAGTCTATTCCTCGGTTTGAACTCTAGATTGGGCTCAGGTTTACTTGCATGAATCCTGTTAGTTTCCTTCTTGGATCTCTTCCTTCTATCCTCTTGGACATTCTTATAATCAACCTCAAAAGTGATGGTTGCATCCAGTAACTGCTGATAAGTTTGTTTATTGGCCAACCTCAACTACATCTTCACGAATGGATTTAACCCTCACAGAGAACGCTTCTTTCTCTTCTCTTCAGTGCTCACTTCATCCTCGGCATAATGAGACAATTGGCTAAACTCCCGGATGTACTTCATGACACTAGTATAACCTTGTTGAAGATCCTCAAAGTCTCTATGCTTCAACTCCATCACACTTTCAGGAACATGATACTCAGGGAATCTCTGCTTAAACTCTTCCCAAGTATACTCTCTTCCTGGCAGTTGCATGGCTAACTGATTTTCCCACCATGATGTTGCAGGTCCTGTCAAAAGATGAGGTGCATACCTCAACTTTTCCTCATCATCGCAACCTACCGTCTTCAGCTTTCTCTCCGTATCTGCTAGCCAATCTTCTGCATCCATTGGTTTAGGGGCTGATGCAAAAGGTAACGGCCTTGCATTCTGGAAGTCGGAAAGACTCACTCCTCCACCTTCAGGTGCTCTTTGGTTTCCAGTTCGTCCCAACAGCTCTTCCATGAACTTGTTTTGGTTTTCTTGGATCATTTGCATGTATTGCATAAAGTTCTGCTCCATTAGCGGCCTCATTGGTGGTGTTGGTAATGCTCCCTAATTTCCAGCATCTACATCTGCCTTCTCCTTGGCCTCGCGCTCCATGCGCTACTGCTCAGATTCGGTTTCTACACCCGATTCCATTACCCCCTAGTCCTGCAACATAAAGCGAATACTCATAATTACATCATGCACATGTGTTCTGAGCTCAACTTTACACATAGAACTAGTCACACAATGGAAATCAAAACCCAAATAAAATCCATATATGCATTTCACACATTATACATTACAAACCACTTAGTAAATACAAAGTCATTACAACATGTACCATATAGGTACAATAACAGATTAAAAACACTACCTCACTTATTTAACTACATCACTCTCTCAGATTACAATATGCAATACTCGATACTTCCTAATAAGTAACCTGCTTATACTATCCGCGACACCCATCATACATTCCTGAAGTCCAACCGTGATGATGTAATGTCCGTCGCACAGTTTGTGGAACAAATGGCCTTCTAGAAGGAACATACTCAGTATCTGACGTATCGGGACTTGAGTCATTACTCAGCCTGAGTGCGTTGACTCCATCCAGCTCAGCTGAAAAGTCTTTAGAAGCATGTTCAACATTATCACCCACTTGCATCTCATGAGCTTCATTCGTAGAGTTGTCAACAGAATACGTAGATTCTGCGGCTTCCTAGGTGCTCTGTTGGGCAAGATAGTTAAACACTGTATAATGTATATTCTCTGGGTTTTGAGAAGGTGTTGATGATTCAAACACTCTCTCCTCAGGATCTTCTTCCTCATCCCGACTTTCTACGAATATTGTATTTCTACTACTATTATTAGGATTGGTTCTCGCACCCATCCAGCTGGATTGTCCAACATCTCTGTCAGATCCATCCACGGACATTTGATTCCCTCGGAATCCTTTAGGTGATCCCATTCTACAACCATCAGAATTCTCGATAGGAAGTTCTGAATCAGACCCTTCCTCAGAACCCTATGGTACAGAATACCTCGTATCTAAAGTAGGATCATAGGTAGGTTCTGGTCTAGGCAAATAAGGATATGGTGTAAAAGAGTTGGGATCTATAGGTACATCCTTAAATATTGGTTTTGAATTACTACCTGCTTCTTTCTCTAACTGAAATACTAACTGTTTCCTTCTTTCTGGATCAGTTAGATCCTCTAACATGTCAATTCTTATCTTCAACTATAACTTGATGTGTCTTGTAAAAAGACGCAACAAGTGTTCTATATCGATCCATAAACTTGGAGGCTAACTTAGGATGCTTCTTTACCAAGGTAAGATGATCCGGTACTGGCTCCGAGTCTATAGAATCATGAGGAATCACAGAAAAAGTGCTCCCTTCTAACTCTTGGGCTTTATGCTCCCGGATATTGGTTATCGCCTCCACAATAGCAACACGGTATGCTTCTAAATGACTCCTACCTTCAGCTATAGGTAAATCGTGATATAATCCAAGCTCCTCTAGAAGTTGGATACTCACACGATACTTGGATAACATAGCGACCATCATAATAGGTTATGGTATTCACCGGAATTTTAGTTGGACAACTAAAAATTCTTAAAAGTTGGCGAAGCTGATCAGTGAATGATCCTTGATAATCATCGAGAGTCTCTTCTGTCCTTACCAAAGATTGTTTTGGAAACTTTGGTGCCATAACTCTCCATAACAAAAAAATTATTAGTAATCAATAATATACTGCATCATAACAAAGAATTATCGCACTAAAGTATATATCAGAATATTCTCATTTGAATACCCATTATACCCTTTTAGAGAATTCTTTATCGTTGTTATACACTCCTACAGGTAATACCCTTTACTAGGTTTCCAGCCTAAGGTCAAAGCAATTTTCTCTGATACCAACTACGGTGACCTAGCATACCACTGCATGTGTAGTACACTATAGTCGTTGACATGACATTCACATAACACCGTTCCGTAAATATCACATCCCTCGGAGTGGTACAACAGAATCATTGCGGATCCATATTACAAACATACACACATTATTATTATTACAATACCAGAAGTTCAAGACTCAAAAGATTCAACTTACAAACCAAATATAAAGTGTTTCAGTGAAAGTTTTAAAGTGACAATTTCAACTCCAAACTGATCTCAACAACTTATTGTTATATATTGTTCATGTTGCTCGGCTCAATTGGTTCTTATTACTATGGTAATTATTATGACTCATGGTGCTGTCCTCCATAGACGACATCATAGTCCACCCCTTCTACGGCACCGTACAGACCGGGCTCTTCATAGAAGACCTCCTCTTGGTTTTCAACTGCATACATTGGGGTATCTTATGGATCCTCAGAGTATAAGCAGGGGATCAAAGGAAAAGGTGAGTAACAGCGTTACCCAGCAAGTTCATTATATGCAAGGTGGGAAGTTTGATGCTCTATCTACCACCTCGGACTATAAGTCCTTGGCACTATGCAGTTTTCATAAATATTTATTCAAAGATTGATTTTATTAATAAAAACTATGCCCATCAGCCTTCAAAGGTTTACTAGAACTTTCATGGAGTTCCTTTACTGATGCGTTCGTATCTCCTTCCCAAAATAGGAAGTAACAAGTTACAGTTCTTACAGTCTGCAGAGGTGCGTTACTTTACCCATGAGAGATCAACTCCTTGTTGTACAACCGGGCGTACTTTCCCTTCCACATTTCCATGATGTGGGACCCAGTAGGTGATCCAAGCCAATCACTGCCCTTTCCGCGACCCCATATGTCTACATGGTCCTTCGGGGCTGGCTCACCTCCGTTAAGCCCCCTTTTGGGCATGCTAAAACCCTGATGAGTTCTCAAAGACTCTATGAGATGGTGATGCCCCTGGCAAGTACCTTATAGGTCCGGCTAAACCTCCGACGGCCACTCATAGATAATCTAGACACCAAAAACGTGGGGCCTAAGGGTGCCCACCCATATGTTGATCCGCACAAGGAATCACAACGTCACATTAAGGTCGTCTTGCCTCCATATGAAAGGAAAAGGATACAGCTGACTTCTCCGTCCCATTCCAAATCTCATGGCTAACGTGTTATATAAGTCCTTGGTACTATGCAGTTTTCATAAATATTTCTTCAAAGATTGATTTTATTATTAAAAACTATGCCCATCAGCCTTCACAGGTTTACTAGAACTTTCATGGAGTTCCTTTCCTGCTGCGTTCGTATCTCCTTCCCGGAACAGGGAGTAACAAGTTACAACTCTTACACTCTGCAGAGGTGCATTACTTTACCTGTGAGAGATCAACTCCTTATTGCACAACTGGGCGTACTTTCATGTCCACATTTCCATGATGTGGTGCCCAGTAGGTGATCCAAGCCAATCACTGTCCTTTCCGTGACCCCATATGTCTGCATGATCCTTCGGGGATGGCTCACCTCCGTTAAGCCCCCTTTCGGGCAAGCTAAAACCCTGATGAGTTCCCGAAGACTCTATGAGCTGGTGATGCCTTGGAAAGTACCTTATACGTCTGGCTAAACCTCCGACAGCCACTCATAGATAATCTAGACACCAAAAACGTGGGGCCTAAGGGTGCCCACCCATATGTTGGATCCGCACAAGGAATCACAATGTCATATTAAGGTCGTCTTGCCTCCATACGAAAGGAAAAGGATACAGCTGACTTCTCTGTCCCATTCCAAAACTCATGGCTAACACGTTATATACGATGCTAGAATCATTGATGTCATGGGTTGTTAAATTCCTAGTTGATTATCATTGCTGCAAATAGAAACCTAAGTTCTATTGCTCCATTATATCATCACATAGGATTATATCAATAATTTATTTATTTGAGAAAATAATATTTTCTTTCCTTGAAACATAGATGATAACACACAATTTACAAATACTTTGGTAAAGACTCTTCAAAGGACATGAGCAAGTGATGAACTTGCCTTGTGATTGCAAGGTAGTGAAGTTGGATGCTTGCACTAGACCTTGAGCTTCTATGTCTACAAAACATCATTATTGACCGGTAAGGAAAATATTTAAAGAAGAAAAATGAATATGCATAGTAATGTAATGCATTATTTATTATTTATCTTCTTTGTGTGTTTTACCCAATATTTTAGTTTCTGGAACTTTTTTAAGTAATAGAGGAATTCATTTTATGGAATAACCTTCAATATTTTATAAATATTACATTTAATATTATTAAAAGAGTTAAAGACTAGAAATTTTATTTAATATAAACTCTTATATTTATTTGTTTAATAATTCTTTTAAGAATTAGAATTTAAATAAAAGAGAATTTCTTTTGGTAATTGTAAATATTTATTTAGTATTTTTCTAAAATACTAAAATAACAAAATATAATAAAAGTGATTTTTATTTATTTTTATCCTTTTTCTTTAATTTTATAAAATTCCATAAGGAATATATATTATAAAATTCTTGACCAAAAATTATATATATATAAATTATTTATTAATTTAATTAAATAGGTTGGATTATTATGAATCTAAAAATATATTATTTGAATTTTTCAGACTTCTATTTTATTCCCTAAAACTTTATTTAGTTCTAGGGGTATTTTGGCCTTTTATTAATTATTGAAATTTCTTTTAGGTCTTTGGGATAACCCATTGGGCTTACTGGGCCAGACTTGGCCCAAATGGCCAAGTCAAAAGTCCTTCCCGAAGAGGTATTGGCCTTATCAGCCCATCCCTCTTCCTCTCATTCTCTCGTCCTTATCCTTTTCTCCTTCCCGACCCCATGGTCACTGCCACCACCGTCGTGCGATTCCTGCTGCCGTGGTCCTCCCTGGCAGCCACCGTGTGTATGGCAAGGTTATCGACCATGCTCCTTCGTCTTATCCAACTCGATTTGGTTCTAGGGCACTCCTGCGACCAGGCTAGCCCCATCCCGAACCCTAGGGTTTGGGGTGGTGCTGGTGACGCCTCCGCCGATGCTCTCCTGGTGCAGTGAGGTGTTCGTGCGTTGCTGTGGTGGCGTTGTTCATCCTCCTGCGTTGCTGTGGTCGCCGCCTCGGCCTGGTGCGGGTTGCAGCGCCCTTTGAGGTGCTCCCCGTGCCACCGTGCGCTCATCGGCCCTTCTGCTTCCTCTTCTATTCTATAGCGAGGACCACAGGTGAGTTGGTTCTTGGTTATCACTCGTGCCTTTATATCCTCTGAGTTCATCTGTGTGTAACTAGTGGTCATCCCTCATTTGGGTTCATACTGGTTCTAGGGTTCTTCCCTGGTTCTAGGGTTCATCCCTCTGCGTGCTTGTAAGATGATGATTTGATCTGGTAGTGAAGCCTAGTAAGGATTGTGCTCACTGCACTTCAGTGCTTACTGTCATGATTTGATTATCTGATGCTATTGTTGATCTAATGCTAGTGGTTCTATAATGTTTCCTCTAACTGGTAATTGAGATTGATTAAGCTGATGGTATTATTGTGAAACATGGTTGGTTAGGTTGATGCTTAACACTGTTAGTGGTTATATACTACATCAGTAGATGTTGGCTTGTATGGTTATCAATATACTGAACTTAACCATTGGATTTTAATGATGCTCTAAAGATATATGGATATGTTTGATGGTCTCTGAGTGTAATCTCAGGGAAATGATATCAATGGCTTGCCACTTTCTTTATTGTAACTTGTTAATGGTTTTATTTGGTTGATAGAGTTTATTCTTGTGACACCATTTAACTATGGCACTCAAGTTGTGATTCAAATACTGGCTTTACTTTGGTTAGTGCCTAAGATTGGATAAATGCCAAAAAAATAAGTTGGAAGCTTCTCTTAATATTTATGATAATGATGTTGGTCTGAGGCTCTAGGAACTAGATTCCTATCTTGTTGTCCCTCATAGATATGCTTAAGTATCACGGTTGCTCACTGGATCTTGGATCCTAGTTGGTTAAGATGATTGGTTTTCTTATAGCTTAATTTTTGTGCATATAGTTTATGAAATATGAGGTGCTACTCCATTAGGATATGTGCCCAGATTTATAAGCTATATGATCACATGTTGGAATATACAAGTTGTTTTGTTATCACCAGGATCTATGATGTTGGCCTGAGATCCTGGTTAATTTGGTAGATTTACTGTTGGCCTTTGTATTCCCAAAACCTCTAGGATAGATTCACCTCACTTGGGTGATTACTGAGAGGTTAGTTCTAAAACAACACATGCTTTTCTATTTATATAAGATGAACAGATTATGTGAATGTTTTATGATACTCACCACAACAGTTGTTGATTGTGGTGGTTGTTGGTTGATCTGGTGACTTAATCGTGTTGATTGTGTTGCTGGCCTGATGTTATCCTTCACCTCCTGGTTCCTATGAGCTTGGCCTTGATCTGATCTTCACCTCTTAGCTCCTGCAACTTGACCTTGCTATCCACCTGATCCAGCCCCTCCTTATGTCACCATATGTGATGCTAGTATGATCTGGTGTGTGGTTTTGGCTGGTTGTTTGCTGGGATTTGCTAAGCTGAGTGTGTTCTTGGTGTGGTGTTTGAGATGCAATGATGAACTAGTGGGCTTCCCACGGCTGTGCTTGCTCCTTTTACTTGTGTGAGCTGATGTTGCTGTGTCGACAACACACACCATGCATTTGGTGATTGTGATGCCTGTGTGCTTGGTACATGGTTGTGGATCAGACCAGTGAGGTGTCTCACCTGTTGATCTTTTAACTGTTAACCTTCCTGGTGAAACTTGCCCCTCTTACTTACTATGAATATTTAACTTGTGGCTTATTTATTATGAAAGATCAAATTCTTTCATATTGGTGAAACTTGCCCCTATACAATTACTCAATGATGTAATTTTGAGCAGTGCACTTCACTTCTCTCTACTGAGAGTAAAACTAACAATTCAACTTTTATTTTTATTTTTGTTTGCTTTGTATTTTTGTAGGTACAAGATCTAGAGATTCAAGATTTAGTTTTAGGATTACTTAGATAGATAAATTCCTTTGTAATCTTTATTTCATTATTTTGTAAGAATTTGTAATATTAAATTCATATATGAATTTCTCTTTTTGTAATATCTTTGCTGTAATGAACCTTTATTGACTCAATGAGTCAATCTTTGTAATTTATTTATGGAATAAATATAAGGATTAAAGATTCATTTATTATTTGAATTTCTTTATTTGAATTCCTATTACTATTTATTATATGTTTATTAAAACAAATAATATTACTAAATCATGTTTGGAATTCATTCTAAAATACCAAATCTTAACTTTAAAATATAAGTTCAAATTTCAAATTCTTTCCCCCAAATCACATTAATTCATAAAGATCATGTCAAAATTTATAACGATCACCCTCAAGAGCTATTCCTATACCTAGAGAGTGAAAGAAACTCGGATCACTTTAGGTTTTTATTTGGCAAAAAATTTACCCACATTTTATAGATGAATGCATGCCTATGCACAAATTCTTAAATCTACCCTTCGTTGGTTCCTAAATGCTGGGATGTTACAGTGGCCCCCTGGTCGTCTCCTCGCCTTGCCCTTTCTCTTATAAGAATCCCCCAAGGCAAAAACCCTAGAGGAATCAGCGGAAATCCACAAAAAAGTTTCGCAGCACCGCCGCCACTAAAGGGGAGATTCGAGGGACAGAAGTATCTGTTCCGGCACCCTGCCGGGACGGGGAAGTGCCCCCGGATCCATCTCCTTTGATCTCCACCACCATCTCCATGGATCTCCATCGCCATCTTCATCACCGTTCTTGATTCCCATGATGAGGAGGGAGTAGTTCTCCTTCGAGGATAAGGGCTCTACCAGTAGCTATGTGTTCATCTCTCTCTCTATGCGTGATCTTATTGGGATCATGAGCTTTGTAATCAAGTAGATCTACTTTGCTACTCAAGTGCTTAAACCAATATTCGGCTCTCCCCATGTGTGTGAAAGTGACAGCATGCATACCGTGGTGGCACTTAGGCTAGAGTTTACATAAATACTCAAGTGCTTCAATAGATCTCTGCTCTCCCCACGTGTATGGAAGTGACAGCGTGCACACCGTGGTGGCACTTAGGCTAGAGTTCATAAATATTTATCATGAGTATATTTGTAGTTGGATGTATTTATGAAATTGTGGTGTTTATTGGAACCATCTAGCTCTCAAGGTGACAGTGTGGGGTTATCTAGATGGGGAGGGCGGACTTTGAGGAGTGCTGTTATAGCCCTACCGTGGATTAGAGTGTCCAATCGGAGAGTAGTTTAGGGTAGTATCATGAAGAGAATATATTTATTGAGAGTGTTCACTAGTGAAACTATGATCCCTAGGCCTCGTTTCTAAACATTGAAACATCGTTTGCATCTAGATCTATTACATGTTTGCTTGCTTCCATCGTTTTACCTTTCGTATTTTCCTCCCCGTCAGAAGCTCTTTTCTGGCGCCGTTACCACTTATAATTATCCATACCATATATATTTCACTATCTCTTCAGCGAACTAGTGCACATATACACCTGACAAGTGTATTGGGTGTGATGGGGACACAAGAGACTTCTTGTATCTTGACTGCATGGTTGCTTGAGAGGGATACCTTTGACCACTTCGATAAACCTTGGGTAATCCACTTAAGCGAAACTTGCTGATGTTCTACAAACCTCTGCACTTGGAGGCCCAAAAACTGTCTACAAGAATAGAAGTGTGTAGACATCAATATCCTCCTCCAAAAGTCCCTAATTACGCTGGAAAAAACAAGCCGGAAATTGATGACCCACAAGTATAGGGGGTGTATCGCAGTACTTTTGATAAATAGGAGTGTCGATCCCAACAAGGAGCAAAAGGTGCTGAACAGTGGTATGGAGCAGGAAATCCCTTTGAATACTTAGCAAACGGATTTTTAATGGTTTTCTTACAAGGCAACAAAACAAGGAGCAAGTAACAAAGTTAACGAACAAACGGAGCAAGTGGCCCAATCCTTCCTTAGCAAAGGACAAGCCGGTGGAAATACTTATAAGGACCAAACGTTCTCGAGGACACATGGGAATTCTGTCAAGTGCTTTCGCTTCAAATAGCTGAGTACTCTTCTCTGGTATTGTAAGTGTTGTGTGGGTGAACCTGTGCTAACATACCGCCCTTCCTAGGACTAATACATACTTGTGATTAAACCCCCTGCAAACATCCGTAACTACAGGAAGGTAATTAAGATATAAATCTAACCACAGCCTTAAACTCTGAGATCCTACGCTCCCTTGTGCAAAGGTGTCCTAACGGGGGTTCAGGTTTCTGTCACTCCGGCAACCCCACAATTAGTAGCCAAATACATAATGCATCCCCCTAGGCCCATAAATGGTGAAGTGTCATGTAGTCCATATTCACATGACACCACTAGCAGAATAGCACCACAACTTAAATACTAAACCATTGAATAATAACTCATCCCAGATTCACTACTAACGACATGACTTCTCCCATGTCCTCAAGAACTAAACGAACTACTCACAAGACATCATATGGATCAAGATCAAAGATGATATGGTAACGGATAACAATCTGAACATAAACAATAATCCAATGGTTCCACTCACAAGCATCAACTACAATAGTAATTAACACCGGGAAAGTTTCCCCTAAGAACTAAAGCAATATCCAACACAATTGTTACAGCGGGACAGAGTGGTGATGATGGTGCTGGTGTAGATGATGGTGTGGATGATGATGATGATCCCGATGAAGCCTAGCTTGATGATGGTGTTGATGGCGACGGTCTCCCCTCTCAGGGAAGGAATTCTATCGGCAGAAATTTGTCTACCAGAGAGATCTTTCTCTCTCGGAGTTTTACGCCCCCCAGAGGCGGCGAAAATCTATCTGTGGTCGTTCCCCGAGCCTTAGGGTTTCATAGGGAAGATATAGGAGAAGGGGCGGAGTTGGAAGCCGGGCAGGTGGGCCACACCTGCCCTAGGCGCGGGGTCAGGTGGGCCCGCAACTAGGGGGTGGGCCCCATGAGGCCCCACTTCGTCCCTCCTTCTGGCTTCCTTCGTCTTCTGTTAAAATAATATGTTTCCATATTTTTCTGGTATTTTTCTTATCTTTGAGAAATTGCACCGAAACGCCTTCTTTTCCATCAGAATCCAGACTCCTGCAGTCCATCCTCCAACAATCATCCAACATGCATAAACAGATGAAAAGCCATAAGTAATACCTCATAATAAGACAAATATCGATGAATAGAGGTAAATTATGATATAGAAAGGTGATGCAAATTGGGCGTATCAACTCCCCCAAGCCTAGACTTCGCTTGTCCCCAAGCGAATACTGAGCTCAGTAAACATGTCCACAGTTTTATGGAGTGAAGTGTCGATAAAAGAATACGAACAAGAAGCATCACACTTACCATTGCACAACTCATAGAAGAAAGCAACTCACCATTATATAACTTAGCTTGTAACCAAGTTCAGCAGTCACAAAAGAGATGCATAAAGATAAATCATAATTGGAATTGGCAAACTTGTTCTTGGTCAGAGAACACCTAGCAAACAGTTTCACAAAAGCTTTTTGTAGAAGTTTCAAAACAGGAACACTCTTTGCTCAAAAAGGTTTTTCACAAGTGAAGGCTTTCAAAGTAATACTCAATAGATAAGAGTTTTGTGCAAACAAGGAAGATAAAGAACATGATTGAATAAATCACCATATGAATGCTTGAAACGCAACAACTCAAAAGCTTGCTGGAGATAGAGAGGAAGTAGGTTTACTGACTCAACTGGGAAGTGGGAGAAAGGTCCCTTCATAGAGGGTAGCAGGGATTACAAGTCATAAAGAGCTTCCAAAAGATTATGGTACTTACTAGCTTTGTCCCTCATTGCCCCTATCATAAGCATCTTGAGATGATTAAGGTTAAAGTGAACAAAGATGGAGTATATGCTTGACAAAATATAAGTTGGAAATCTCATGTCCCTTGAATATGAGGGCCACTCCTCATGCATACTCAACTTTGGTCCCAGGTAAGTTCTTGTCATTGTAAGTATTTGCATATCATTGAGAACCGCCAACGGGGTACCCCTTGCACATGGTACAGGAGCTTTCCCATAACCAAAATGACAAGGCAAGCAGACAATGAGCATCTCAACAATCTTTTTATTTACTATGTGTATAGCTTTTTATTGAGGATGCTTCATTGATGACTCAGTATGGTGATGTTGCAATTTTCCACCATGAATTAAGCATGGCTTAGGCTAGCGGCCCAGGCATTTCTCTAACACAGGATACAAACTCCATGGACTTACAAGTTCCCTCTTTATTTCACACCGTTGACATCCATAGAAAAAAGAGCACGATATCAATTGTGTACAGAGTACAAGTGCAATGTTGAAAACGTTCCCCGTGACAGCACGGTTCTGCTAATTCCAATGTATAGATGCAAGAATATACAACTTCGATGTTCACAATGGTTCAAGTATATTAGGGGCAAGTAAATAAAGTGTGCCATCAAGTTCGTGAGAGCTTAACTAACTAGTTTTTACATAACAAAATACTTTTTAATTCGAAAGATAGACAAAGCTTGAGAATTTTCTTGGAATAGCAAAAGTTACTAGGTAGATATGGTGGACACAAGTGGCAAAAGTTTTGGTTCAAAGGATTTTGGAAACATGAGAAGTATGCCTTCTCAAAATAAGTTTTTGGCTAGCAAAGCTGGGTAGCTGATACGCCCAATTTGCATCACCATTCTATATCATAATTTACCTCTATTCATTGATATTTGTCTTATTATGAGGTATTACTTATGGCTTTTTCATCTGTTTATGCATGTTGGATGATTCTTGGAGGATGGACTGCCGGAGTTTGGATTCTGATGGAAAAAGGCGTTTCGGTGCAATTTCGAAAAGATCAAAAAAATATGGAAAGATATTATTTTACCAGAATATGAAGGAAGCCAGAAGGAGGGACGAAGTGGGACCTCAGGCCCCCCTCCTAGGCCGGGCCCACCTGACCTCGCGCCTAGGGAAGGTGTGGCCCACCTGCCCGTCCTCCGACTCCGCCCCTTCGCCTATATCTTCCCTACGAAACCCTAACACCTGGGGAGCGACCACAAATAGATTTCCGCCGCCTCTGGGGGCGGAAAACACTGAGAGAGAAATATCTCTCCGGTAGACAGATTTCTGCTAGGGGAATTCCTTCCCGGAGAGGGGAGACCATCGCCATCAACACTGTCATCAAGCTAGGCTTCATCGGGATCATCATCATCCACACCATTATCTCCACCAGGACCATCATCACCACTCCGTCCCGCTGTAACAATTGTGTTGGATATTTCTTTAGTTCTTAGGGGAAACTTTCCTGGTGTTGATTACTATTATAGTTGATGCTTGTGAGTGGAACCATTGGATTATTGTTTATGTTTAGATTGTTATCCATTACCATATCATCCTTGAACTTGATCCATATGATGTCTTGCGAGTAGTTCGTTTAGTTCTTGAGGACATGGGAGAAGGCATGTTGTTAGTAGTGAATTTGTGATGAGTTATTATTCAATGGTTTAGTATTTAAGTTGAGGTGCTAATCTTCTAGTGGTGTCATGTGAACGTCTACTACATGATACTTCACCATTTATGGGCCTAGGGGAATGCATTGTGTATTTGGATACTAATTGTGGGGTTGCTGGAGTGACAGAAACATGAACCCCTGTTAGGACACCTTCGCACAAGGGAGTGTAGGATCTTAGAGTTTAAGGTTGTGGTTAGATTTATATCTTAATTACTTTCCTATAGTTATGTATGTTTGCAGGGGGTTTAATCACAAGTATGTATTAGTCCAAGTACGGTCGGTACATTAGCACAGGTTCGCCCACACAACACTTACAACACCCGAGAAGAGTACTAAGCTATTTGAATTGAAAGCACTTGACTGAATTCCCATGTGTTCTCGAGAACGTTTGGTCTTTATAAGTACTTCCACCAGCTTGTCCTTTGCTAAGAAAGGATTGGGCCACTTGCTCCGTTTGTTCGTTACTTTTGTTACTTGCTCCTTGTTTTTTTGCCTTGTCAGAAAACCACTAAAAATCAGTTTGCTAAGTATTCAAAGGAATTTCCTGCTCAATACCACTGTTCAGCACCTTCTGCTCCTCGTTGGGATTGACACTCCTATTTATCGAAAGTACTACGATACACCCCTATACTTGTGGGTCATCAAGACTATTTTCTGGCGCCATTGCCGTGAAGTGAAGAGCTATTGAAGAGTGGGACTGGTAAGGGAAACTTTTAATGTGAGTATTGCTTTTGTTACTGCTTGTTACTTTGTTTCCAATATGGATAACCCACTTGGTTTTCTGTTTGGGAAAACTACTACCACTGCTAGGGTAGTAGATGAACCACCTCCTGTTGAGATAGATCCTTTTAAGATACCTACAAGTATTGTTAATCATGTTATGGATGATTATTATTTTGGGGATGGAATTGTCCATCCTGGTGATCACTTTCTTTTTATCCATGAATTATGCGGGTTGTTTAAGTGTGCAGGTATCACAACTGAACAGGTGAAGAAGAAGTTACTCTCCATATCCTTGAAAGGGAGAGCTGAAGAATGGTATAAGCTGCTGAAGAATGGACAATCCATGGAATGGGAGGAGATGGCATCTCTCTTTTACTCTAAATTTTATCCTCCCAGTGAAATTCATAAGGATAAAAATCTTATATACAACTTTTGTCCTCTTGATGGAGAGAGTACAGCTCAAGCTTGGGGGATATTGAAGTTACTGATGCATAAATGTCCTATTCATGAACTCCCTAACAATATTATTTTCAATAACTTTTATGCTAGGATTCCTCCTCATGATAAAGATTTACTAGATGCTTCGTGTTCTAGATCATTCACATGTATGAAGGAAGAATCCAAATGGGATCTCTTAGACCGTATTCAAGACAACACTGAAGCTTGGGAAAATGACAAAGGAAGAATGTCAGGTATAAACTATGATTATGAATGCATTAAATATTTTATGGGAAGTGATAACTTCTGTGATATTATCAATGAGTTTGGTATTGATTCCCAAAGTATTGCCAACTGTTTTAAGGCCTTTGCCTCTTACATAGAAATTCCCAAGAAGAAGTGGAATAAGTACCATGCTCCTTATAAAGATGTTGTTAATCATGTTCCAGTTAGAAGTACTCAAGTTTGTACTACTAATCATATTATGCCTGAACCTCATGTTGAGAAAATGCCTTTCCTAGCTAAGGTAAAGGAGTATTCTATGATTATTAGTGCAAATAACAAAGGTACAATGAAAACTGTGGAGCCTGGTGAGCAATTGAATGTTGAACCTGTGGTAGCTATTGAGAAACACCCTGTCACTAGAAATAGAGAGGATGAGCACATTGTCTTCAGTGAAGATGCTTCTAATATTGTTTCTCATCCAAGTAAGCCTAGAAAAGCTAGTGTTCCTGTGCTTTCTGTTAAAACTGGTGATCATTGCTACTATGGTTTATGTGATATTGGTGCTAGTTCTAGTGCTATTCCTTATGAGCTTTATAGGGAAATTATGCATGATATTGGTCCTTGTGAGCTTGAGGACATTGATGTGGTTATTCACCTTGCAAATAAGGAGACCATTTGCCCCATTGGTATTGTAAGAGATGTGGAGGTTCTCTGTGGTAAGATTAAGTATCCTGCTGATTTTCTAGTGCTTAATTCAGTGGCTAGCAAAACTTGTCCTATCATTTTTGGTAGGCCTTTATTGAACACTTGTGGAACTATTATTGATTGTAAGAAGGAAAATTTTTTAACTAAGTTTGATGGAGAGTCTTATGTGTTTAACTTTTCCAAATTTGCTAAAGCTCCTTGTGAAAATAGCTTGCCTAATAAAGATTTCAGGATGGAACAACTTGCTTCTATTGATCCAGTCTATGACCTTGGACCTATTTTTGATGAATGTAAGTATGCTTACTCGGATAATAAAGTCGTTTCCAGTAACAGTTATATTGTCAACTTTATTCAAAGTGCTACTGAAAGTTATTTTGAGAGAGGGAAACATGGTTTTATGCATCTCAATGATGTTAAGTTTCCCCGTTTTATGTTCAAAGCTTTAAAGTTGCATATGTTTTGTCTTCCTATGCTTGTGGCTTTTTGTTTCAAAAATTCGTTTTCTCATGATACCGCCATGCATAGGAAGTGGGTTAGACTCAAGTGTGTTGGTTATTTGCTTCTTGATGCTCTCTTTCATTTCAGATATATATATCCTTTGTGAGCATCTTTGGAAGTTCCAGGCCTAACTTAAAGGCAATAAAGAAAAGTACTTGTTGGGAGATAAACCAAGAGTTTTGTCGAGCCTTGGAAGTTATTACCTCTATAATAACCGCTCCTTATCCTTTTTGTGTCAAGTTCAACAACTTTTGTGAAGTAGAGGAGTTGTGAAAAGTGGCTGTCCTGGGACATATTTTTGTGCTGTATTGTAAAAATTCGTGAGTCAGCTTAGTACTTCGGATGGAGCTTAATTTTTCTGTGCTTGTTCCCCAAGTTGTTACCCAACTTTCATCAGTTCTGCACTTTTTGATTTGAGCAACAGAAGGTCTTCTAAAAAATCAATCTTTACCTCCTGGTCTGTTTTGACAGATTTCTGCCATCATTTGCATTTGCCTCTTACAGAAGCTTTTGTTTTGATGGGTTTTCAGTTGAAGTATGTACCAAAGGTTTGTTGTTTTTTCTTACACTAATGTTGTCATTGAGTTTGTGCAAAGGTTTTGTATGAAGGAAATTTTTAGGAGAAAGAGAAAAGGAATCTGCAGAGTTCGTCTTTGAATAGGTAAAAGTGGTGAAAACAGAAGGTTCGTAAAACTCCAATATTTTTATATTTTTGATGTTTTAATACATAAGGGAAGTTACGAAACAAAACTGAATAGGAAACGGAGCCCGGCGTGGACAAACCCACCCCAGGCACGGGCCCAGCCTGGCCGCGCCTGAAGGGTGTGTCCCCCCCCCCCTTCGAACTCTGTCTCTGCCTTGTTTCCGTGTCAAAACCTTTCTTATGCATTGAAACTTCGTAATATATAACCCCCGTATCCCCCGAGGTTCATGCATCGTGTTCTCGTCGTGTTTTCGTTTCGATCTATTTCTGTCAAGAAATCTTCTCAAGTTTAGAGCACCATGGCCTCCGCCAACAACAAAGGCAAGAAGCCCGAGGAAGAAGAACCTCAAAAACCCAAGGAGGAGGATATTTTGGTAGGCTATGAAGGATACATGGAGGAGGACAAGCAACCGGACACCCGCGCTACCGTCGCAAGCATTGGTTTGGTGGCACGACCTACCAAGCTTAAGAGGACAGCACAGATGTCTACAAGAGGGAAAACTCCACGTCATACTCTCTCTCCACAATCATCTCCTCCACGTAACAATATACCCTTCCATACACTTATACATGAATATCAATATCAACATGTGCCCAAAGGGAATTTGCCCTCGGTTTGGGATTTGCCTCGTTCTAACAATGCAGAGAAGGATCATGCTAAGGATGAAGAGTGGGGAAATAATAACAAGAACTAGGATTCTCGGACTGACATGATCATGAACCGTATAGAGCAAAACTCGGAGCTAATCTGTACTCTTACTTTTGAGTTCGAGGAGTTGAAGAAACTTATTGAGGATCTTATCAAGAGAACACCTCATCATCATGTTTGGCATCCCCTTGGCTTGTCTCAAGCTTGGGGGAGTGCCGCGGTATCACCACCGTTATTTTTTATCATTTACCTTTTTAGTGGATTCATATATGTGGTAGAGAGGTTATCTTATAGTTTAGTTTGCATGTGGAAGTATCTATCCTTTAGTTGGTTATCTATGTATCCCTTGGTGTGAGTTCCTTTATTGGAATATTAATGAGAAGTCTCATCTTTTAATTTTTGCACTTCTTATTTTAGTTTGCAGTCTCTATTATATGATGGATCTTGTTGATCAGTATTGGCACCACTTTGGGATCATCAAGTGGATCTAAATTGGTTTTGGCAAACCGAGTTCTGGTCAGTAGCATTATTATGAAAGAGAAAAAGAAAGAAAAAGCTTATAGGTATTTTGTATCATTTGTTTTCTTTCTTGTTGGCTCATAAGCTTAGTATTATTTATTTAAGATCCTTTTGTGTCTTCAAGGAAGATTGCATGTTTGGCTTTATTACTTGTATGTTTGCTTGTTTCTTTCAACTCTCTTGCTTGCTACCTAGCCTTGCGAGCCAAAAACCTATTTTGAAAAGGCATACTTCTCATGTTTCCAAAATCCTTTAAACCAAAACTTTTGCCACTTGTGTCCACCATATGTACCTAGTAGCTTTTGCAATTCCAAGAAAATTCTCAAGCTTCATCTACCTTTCGAATTAAAAATTATTTTGTTATGTGAAAACTAGTTAGTAAAGCTCTCACGAACTTGATGGCACACTTTATTTACTTGCCCCTAATAGACTTGAACCATTGTGAACATCGAAGTTGTATATGCTTGCATCTATACGTTGGAATTAGAAGAACCGTGCTGTCACGGGGAACGTTTTCAACATTGCACTTGTACTCTGTACACAATTGATATCATGCTCTTTTGTCTATGGATGTCAACAGTGTGAAATAAAGAGGGAACTTGTAAGTCCATGGAGGTTGTATCCTATGTCAGAGAAACGCCTGGGCCGCTAGCCTAAGCCATGCTTAATCATGGTGGAAACTTGCAGCATCACCATAGTGAGTCATCTATGAAGCATCCTCAATAAAAAGCTATGCACATAGTAAATAAAAAGGTCGCTGAGATGCTCATTGTCTGCTTGCCTTGTCATTTTGGTTATGGGAAAGCTCCTGTACCATGTGCAAGGGGTACCTCGTTGGCGGTTCTCAATGATATGCAAATACTTACAATGACAAGAACTTACCTGGGCCCAAAGTTGAGTATGCATGAGGAGTGTCCGTCATATTCAAGGGACATGAGATTGCCAACTTATATTTCGCCAAGCATATACTTCATCTTTGTTCACTTTAACCTTAATCATCTCAAGATGCTTATGATAGGGGCAATGAGGGCTCAAAGCTAGTAAGTACCATAATATTTTGGAAGCTCTTTATGACTTGTAATCCCTACTACCCTCTATAAAGGGACCTTTCTCCTAGTTACCAGTTGAGTCAGTAAACCTACTTCCTTTCTATCTCCAGCAAGCATTTGATTTGTTGTGTTTCAAGCATTCATATGGTGATTTATTCAATCATGTTCTTTATCTTCCTTGTTTGCACAAAACTCTTGTCTATTGAGTATTACTTTGAAAGCCTTCACTTGTGAAAAACCATTTTGAGCAAAGAGTGTTCCTGTTTTGAAACTTCTACAAAAAGCTTTTGTGAAACTGTTTGCCAGGTGTTCTCTGACCAAGAACAAGTTTGCCAATTCCAATTATGATTTATCTTTATGCATCTCTATTGTGACTGTTGAACTTGGTTACAAGCTAAGTTATATAATGGTGACTTGCTTTATTCTATGAGTTGTGCAATGGTAAGTGTGATGCTTCTTGTTCGTATTCTTTTATCGACACTTCACTCCATAGACCTGTGGACATGTTTACTGAGCTCAGTATTCGCTTGGGGAAAAGCAAAGTCTAAGCTTGGGGGAGTTGATACGCCCAATTTGCATCACCATTCTATATCATAATTTACCTCTATTCAATGATATTTGTGTTATTATGAGGTATTACTTATGGCTTTTTCATTTGTTTATGCATGTTGGTTGATTCTTGGAGGATGGACTGCCGGAGTCTGGATTCTGATGGAAAAAAGGCGTTTATGTGCAATTTCGCAAAGATCAGAAAAATACCAGAAAAATACGGAAACTTAATATTTTACCAGAAGATGAAGGAAGCCAGAAGGAGGGACGAAGTGGGGCCTCAGGGGGCCACACCCCCTAGGAGCGAGCCCACCTGACCCTAACATGTCATTTTTATCTTCGACAATCACTTGATGTGTCTTATAAAAAATGCAACGAGTGTTCGGTATCTATCCATAAACTTGGAAGATAACTTAGGATGCTTCTTAACCAAATTAAGATGATCCGGTATAGGCTCCGAGTCTATATAATCATGAGGTATCACAGAAAATGTGCTACCTTCTAACTCCTTGGCTTTATGCTCCCGGATATTAGCTATCGCCTCCACAATAGCAACATGATATGCTGCTAAGTGACTCCTACCTTCACCTATAGGTAGATCGTGATATAATCCAAGCCCCTCTAGAAGTTGGATACTCACACGATACTTGGATAACATCCGACCATCATAGTAAGTTATAGTGTTTACTAGAATTCTAGTTGGACAACTAAAAGTCTTTAAAAGTTGACGAAGTTGGTCTATGAATGATCCTTGATAATCATCAAGAGTCTCCTCTTTCCTTACCAAAGTCTGTTTTGGAAACTTTGGTGCCATAGCTCTGTATATCAAGAAAATATTTTTTATTAATAACCAATAATATATTGCATCATAACAAAGAATTATCGCACTAAAACATATAACGGAATATTCTCATTTGAATACCCATTATATTTCTTTTAGAGAATTCTTTATCGTTGCTACACTCTCCTACAGGTAATACCCTTTACTAGGTTTCCAACCTCAGGTCAAAGCAATTTGCTCTGATACCAACTGCGATGACCCAGCATACCACTGCATGTGTAGTACACTATAGTCGTTGACATGACATCCACAGAACACCATTCTGTAAATATCACATCCCGCAGAGTGGTACAACAGAAACATTGCGGGTCCATATTACAAACATTCACACATTATTATTATTACAATACCAGAAGTTCAAGACTTCAAAAGGTTTCAACTTACAAACCAAAATATAAAGTGTTTCAGTGGAACTTAAAAGTAGTAACTCCAACTAGGGGTTGAGCTCAGCAGCTTATTCTATAGAGTTCATGCTGCTCGGCTCCGTCGGTTACTACTAACTAGGATGCTTAGTTGGACTCGTTATCATCGACACCATAGCGGATATCGTAATCCACTCCTTCAACACCTCCTGACAGGTCAGGCTCCTCGTAGAACACATCTTCTTGACATTCGGCTGCATACATTGGCACGTCTTTGGGATCCTTAGAGTCTAAGCAAGGGATCAAAGGAAAGGATGAGTAACAGCGTTACCCAACAAGTTCATTATATGCAAGGTGGGAAGTTTGATGCTCTAACTACCACCTTGGACTATAAGTCCTTGGTACTATGCAGTTTTTGTAAATCTTTCTTCAAAGATTGATTTTATTATGAAAATCTATGACCATCAGCCTTCACAGGTTGACTAGAACTTTCATGGAGTTCCTTTCCTGCCGCGTTCATAGCTCCTCCCGGAACAGGGAGTAACAAGTTACAATTCTTACACTCTGCAGAGGTGCGTTACTTTACCCATGAGAGATCAACTCCTTGTTGCAAAACCGGGCGTACTTTCCCGTCCACAATTCCATGATGTGGGGCCCAGTAGTTGGTCCAAGCCAATCACTGCCCCCTTCGCGACCTCGCATGCCTCCTTGGTGTACACCATGCCCACATATTGAATTACGGAAATGGTTTGTACAAACCGTTAGATGCCAGAACTATCATGGGACAATGAGGGTTCCCACCCATATGCTGCATATGCTCTACAAATTACCAATTAATATGCAACCTACGAGGATAGCAGCCACGACCTGCACATCCGGCTTCATGCGAGAGGAAGAAGATACAGCTGACTTCTCTGTCCCATTCCAAATCTCATGGCTAATGCGTAGTATACGACGCTAGAATCACTGATATCAGGGGTTATTAAGTCCCTAATTGATCATCATTCTTGCAAATAGAACCCTAAGTTCTATTGCTCCATTATATCATCACTTAGGATGATTTCTTTATTTGTGAAAATAATATTTTCTTTCTTTGGAGTATATATGATAACACACAATTTGCAAATACTTTGATAAAGACTCTTCAAAGGATATGAGCGAGTGATGATCTTGCCTTGTGATGACAAGGTAGTGAAGTCTAATGCTTGCACTGGACCTTGAGCTTCTATGTCTACAAAACATCATTATTGCCCGGTAAGGACAATATTTAAAGAAGCAAAATGATTATGCAAAGTAATGTAATGCATCATTTATCTTTATATGTATTCTCCACCATTTATTTAAATTATAAAAATTCTTTTAATGAGAAAGAATTTATAAATATTAATTTTTTTATTTATTGAATATTGTATTCTTTTATTTTATTTTAATTTATTTGCTTTTTATTTAATTAATAATTCCTTTAAGAATTATCATTAAATACCAAAAATTGATATTAAATATTTTTTTAGTATTTTTCTAAAATACTACAATATTAATATATAATGAAAGTGTTTTTTATTTATTTTTATCATCTTTCAAGAATTTTGTAAAATTCCATAAGAAATATTGTAGCATCCCAATTGTCTAACAATTGTAATGCTACTTGGTCTAGTAATATAATGGCTACTTCAAACATATAATTGTTGCATCATAATTATATCATGCTCATGTCATCATGCCACCTTGCATTTGAGCATCATATAAAAACCCCTTTTTGTTTGGTTCTTATCTCATATGCATTGTTAATTGTATTTGCCTCTTGATATTGTATTTGGGTCTTGATATATTGTTTAATGCCCAAGTTGAGTTGGGGGCATATCTCTTATTAACTCCACCACCTTTCTTTCACCACCTTATAATTCCACCATCCAACCAAATATGAGCTTTGCACTTTATTTGGGTTTTACCTCTAGCTCATGTGGGTTGGGATGGATCCAATTCTACTTCCCACATGCTCTCATCTTAGCATCATGTTGTTTCCACATCATTGATATATGAGAGCCACATGGCCACCTTTGCATGCCTTGTGAGTGGAACCCTTTTTCCTAGCTTCCATATGGATTATCATGGATTTATGCTCATGTTGGGGTATTATTGGGACTACTAAACATCTAGTGGAATAAACACACTAGCAAGTACCAATTATAATCAAATATGATCATCTCCATCTATTCCACTTGGGACTTTCCTTTAAATTCTTGCTTGGCTTTATTCCACTTGTGGGAATGCCTAAGATTAATGCCATGTGATATTATTGTCTCACAAAAATAAACATGGCATTAAATATTTATGCATGGGCCATGCAAGTACCACCCATTCTAGTTTTTGGTTTTTATTTGAATTCTTGAGTGGTTCATCTCTCATCTCTCTCTCTTTTCTTCACCCCCTCTCCTTTTCTCCACCATCCATGCATGATCATGTGATTCCATATCTAACCCTAACCCTCACATCCCCCTCTCACCTAAACCCTAAGTCTACCTCCCTCTCTCTCGGCCTCTCTCTCTCTCACCTAGCTCGGCCCCACCTGGCCACCCTCTCTCCCTGGCCCCACCTAGCTACCCCTCCACCACAAAAAACCCTCACCCGAGCCACTACCTACTCCAACCCTAGCTTACCCGACCCTCTTTTCTCTCCCTCTCTCCCTGCATGCTAGCCCTCACCCCGTGCTACCTCTCTCCCTGGGCCACCGGCAGCCTCACCCTCGCCCTGCCCTGCCTCCTGCCCGACCAGAGCACGTGAGAAGGAGAAAGGAAAGGTGGTACCCGAGGCCACCTTTTCCCATCTACCCCGCGGCCACACGTTCCCCCCTCCCTCCTTTCTCTTTAACCACACGGCTCTCCTCTGGCCTTCTCCAGATCTGGCCGAGGCGCCCTGCCCCTCCCCTCTCTTCTCCACCATCGTCTACCCCATCACCGGCCACCGTCGGCTTCGGCGTCCACCAGCAGCTCGAGGAGGCGGGCGTGGTGTTGTGGTCGTCGAGGAAGGACAGGAGATCCCCGGCGTCGCCTCTGTACACAGCAGCGAGGAGGAGGAGCCCCAGGCCGCTGAACACCGACGTGCTCCGACGTGAAACCCTAGCCTGCGGTCCGTCTGCTTCATCGTCGATCGTCTGCACCCCTGCCCGAGCCACCTACACCGACGCACTCCTGGTGAGCAGCCACATCTCCCAGACACCCTCCCGCCGCTTGTAGCTTCCTGGACGCGCCGTTCGTTTTAGCAAACGCCTTCT
Source organism: Avena sativa (assembly GCA_916181665.1). NCBI lineage: Eukaryota > Viridiplantae > Streptophyta > Magnoliopsida > Poales > Poaceae > Avena > Avena sativa. Next base: position 265,508,598 of record OV702294.1, on the reverse strand, counting down.
CTGCATCGCGTTCGCGCACGCGTCCACGCAGTTGCGCCGAAGAAACCTTGTCCTGCTGTGTCGCAGGAACCTGCCACCAAACCCCCGGCCACCGCAGTGGTTCCGCCTCTGCGCACGCGCCCCAGGTCGCGCGTTCGAGCCCGCGCGCCGCGCACCGATCTGTCGAGGCAGAGAAGAAGCACAGTACGGCTGTGGTTGTTTTGCAGATAGCCCCCTGCCTCTTTTTATGCTTAACCTGCGGTACAACCAAGGCCCACCAGTCAGCGTCTGTAGGCTTTTTGCAAAAGGGTACCCAGTCTTTCGGTTTTATCAACCCGCGCTCCCTCGCTGTGCCGCGTGGCAGCCCTGCGCCCGTCCGCTGGCGTGTGGGTCCGCGTGTGCCTTGACCCCACCTGTCATTCGCTGGGGCTAGAAGAGCTCGCGGTTACAGAAACTTTTCGGCGCGCCTGTGTTGCCCAGTCAGCATGACCCCACTGGTCAGCGTCTGTGGCTAGAATTGAGCTAAGTAACAAAAGTATTTCTGTAATCTGTTTAAATCCAAATCTTTTCAAAATTAATTCAAATTCAAATTTAATTCTGTTTTTAAATATCTTTTAAAATACAAACCCAATTAATACAAATAATATATGTTTTCAAATCAGAAAAATGTGAGGAATTCAAATCTTTCATCCAAAATATATTTTGAACATTTAAAATTGCAAGTTGATTAAAATTACAATAAAATGCCCTTCCACTTTAATTAATTAATAACTTTTGTTTTATAACTCCAAATTTAACAAATGATATGTATAAAATGATTAGCTCGACGAGACCTTTCTGTTTATACATTCCTTTATCTGTTTTGCAGCATGCATCATATAAATATAAAGTATACAGCAACTAATATGAGGTTAAAATATGGCCAAAACTCAATAAAATGATTTAATCTTGTACTTCACACCTCACCCATGCCATCCTACTTTATTGCCATGCAAATTGTGCATCATTCATCTTGGCATGATTGTTTGCTTGTCGCATTTTATTCATATGCTTGCGCACTTTATTTATGTTGGCCCTTGTTTGTTTGGTTCTTCTCCGAATAGACGCTGAGCAGGGGATTTACCAAGAGAACCAGGAGCACTACCCAGATCCTTCTCTCGCTTCAACTGAGCTGCCAGGCAAGCACTACCACATGCTTGCATACATATAGTACCTATTGCCTCTATCTTATTCTTGCATCATTGAGTCGCGATTGCATTAAACTAAATCCCAAGTATTGCATAGCCTTTACTTTTAAACCCCACCGAAGCTTGTTCCTCCATCCCATGAGCCATTACTACAGGAGTTGTTTGAGCCATGCGAGTCGTAGAACAGCATGTGTAGGGTATGTGAGTGTCTGATGGATAACGAGGTACCTAAACAACTTAACCTGAGTAGTATTGGGATAACTAATGAAAGTGGCATCGGTGAGCCATATTCGCTATTTGGTTTTTCAGGCTCACTTGTGTCCCGTAGGACCCCGAGTACTTGATTCCTGTTCCTTGATTATTCGCGCTATCCACATCCGGGAGGCCTTATGGACCCCCCTGATCCAGAGCTTGATTCATTCTTATTTCTTGGGGCCACAAACTAGTTTGAGGTTTTATTTACTATCCTGTACTTATGCCATGCCTTACTGCTTTAATTTAAATTGTGCGAGGTACTGCACACTGTACTGTTTAGGGCCGTGACCCGTTTTCGCTGTATCGACAAGCCCAGTCACACTTTCGGGTTCCCAGTCGTTTACAGCCGGCCACACAAACCTTGAGTCCGTCTCGTAGCCGGCCAGCTTCGTTGCGGGTAGCTTAATGGGGTGGCCCCCTGAAATATTTCTGAATCCTGTGATCGCTTTGTCGTGACTGCCTCGTTGGGTTTTGATTTGGTTTTTCCGAGGTTGATCGAGTGTGTGTTGCTATTTGTGCACCCCTGCAGGGTAAAACTTTCTGAAAGCCGTGTCCACGGTTATGGACGACTTGGAGCACAGTTTCTCGATCATAGACAAGCATAACTAAAGTACCGCCTCTAATTTGACTAAGTACCTGACTAGTAAATAGTGCAACTCTCATGGAATGGATAATAAAACTACCAACGGATGGGGGGTTGTTCGTCCGCTTCCTCGTCGGTAAGCGAGGAGGAGGATGGATCTGTTAATATTACCGTTATAACTGTTGTTATTAATTCACGGACATCCGTCTATCTCTGGTTAGGCGGATGGTTAGCGAGTATCTATAGAATTGCTAGGGCTTATCTTTTGGCTGCAATTGCGTCACCCCAGGTTGTGTCCCCTTTAGAGGCATAAAGACTTGCTGAGTACCCCTAGGGTCTCACACGATAAATTATTGGTTCAGATGAACAGGTACACTCGCAAGATGGATACTGGGTGGAAGAGACAGACGATGTGGGCAACGATCATTCGGTGTAGAGATTCCGGGAATGGGGATCCGTGAGATCTATGGGCGGGATCTGCTTATTTATGGGGCATCTTATGCCGATTCGCTTCTTATCCGTACTCGGATTGTGTCTTCCGCTTCCGCCGGATACTCTGTTGATTGATGTATGAGGAGATATCCTAAACTATTATATCTATCTAGGATATTTGGATCTTGCCGTATGGCGTTGCTATATTTCCTTTCCTTTTAGATGGAATGGCTCTGATGTACTGTTGTATGGTGGCTTGCATACATACTCATTTGTGTATGTAGTTGATCCCTTCGCCTGCCGATTATGCCGCCCGTTCTTGTCCCGATGTTTGGAAATGGTTAGGACGGCCGAAAGGTCTACCTGTGAGTGGCATTTGTGCCCCACCGTACTATTTCAACCATTTCTGTTCATCCAGGCTTGTAACTAGGAGCGTAATTCACCGAGGTAGTTACAATTGGTATCAGAGCCATCCCGCCCTTCAGGGTCTCAGCCAAATGGTCGTTGTCTGTCTAGCAAATATTTTTGGTAGTTATGTATACTAGGGAAAAACAAAACGCGAGAGTAGGACTGCTTCCACTTTCCTTCTTACCCAACCATCCACCCTTTTCTGGTAAGGAAGTGTAACGTTTTCAATCCTCTTCTTAAAAATTCAAACTAGGATTCACGTGTTCTGGGTTTTCGTAGTACCATAGAAAGTGTGTGTGTGTGTGTGTGTGTAATTCCTTGTCTATCTGTTGCATCCTTTTTGTTATCACAATCTGCCTTTGGTTATCAACTGTTGGTATATTCCATACTAACAGGCTTTTGAAAACCGGCGCGGTCTACCTGACTCCTTGTTAACCGGTGCCATCTTCTTAAGGGTGTCCTTCCTTCTAGCAACTCCACATTCTGTGCAACCATCAGTTGCTAATCTCTACCTGATAAGTGTTTTTGCGCATCTATTGGTATTTTAATGCCAAAAATGCGGAAAAAATTTCTTTGATACATCTGTGTTTCCACACTCCTTTCCAGTCGTGTGTGAAACATTATCTATCTCCCTTTTATCAGCATGTCCATGCTAACTCATTCTTTTGTCACCGGCGCTTAATCCTGGAGTTTCTTTTCATCTCCAATTCTCTTGGGCTAATTACATAACATGTGTCGATCCGATGCTGGTGATTGTAATTTGGTTCTCGGCATAGCTATATTCCACTCATGATAAGTGACGATTGGAATATGGAAATTGCTATCAACACTATCCTCCAAATGGTGACGGTGATTTCCTGTGATTTTGAGTACACCGTGATCATATTTGTGCATATTCAAGCATCTTTGGCAATCCGGAGTTTCTCAAGGCACTACGGCGGTCTATCATCTGTCCATCAAGCTGCACATCTTTTTGAACTCCATATCTGCAAAATTCTCTTTGAGACGAGGGAATTGCATCTTTTCGTCTCTGGTAGTTTTGCTTGAGGTATGAGCTATCATCGTTCCTTTATCCAAGATCTCTTTATCTTTGTAACCGGTGATCCAATCGACAATGTGAACCAGGTGACATCTCTTTTTATTCCGAAGGACCAGATAATCTATTCTTCCAGTGCATCTTCTTCAACACGAACCCGTGCTCTTAATATTGATCTTTGTAAGAGCGTTGAGCTCAGGAAGTGTTCGAGCATTTGTTCGTTTCTCTCGCCTTTTGAACTTGGTATTCTGGGAATATCTTGTTAATCCATGGTGGTATATGTTGATAATATACTTGCCTATTCCATATCAATGGAAGGACATGGAAGATCATCTGTGTCTCTTTCTCTCAAGCTTTGTTAACACTGTCGTGTGCAAAGTCTCCAAGTGAGAATTCTGGCTTCTTGAATTCACCTATCTCGGCCACATCCTTCTGCTAAATAGATTGCTTCAATCCTGGAATTAGCAAGTCCATTATTAATTCCATCTTCCATCTTCAACCAAACCCGGAGTTTTCCTTGTTGGCAAGTTATCATCGTCGTTTCGCTAAAGCTTTTCCTCAAGACCGCTAAAGCTCTCTCAATCTTTTCAAGAACAACATGGAGTTCTTTTCACCTCTACCTCGTTAAGTAATCTCTTTAAACCCTCTCGCTCTATCGTCTATGCTCAATCCACCGGAGGCCATGAAGACCTTCCAGATCTGGTATTCCTTCCGTTCAAGTTGGTGCTATCTTTTCTGTAGCTGTTGAATCTTGCAGTTGTTCTCCGTAATCCTCCTTCATATCTTTCCGGTGGCTTGGTACTTCAGACATGACGACAACATCATCATCTTTATCTATCTATGAATCCGGCGAATCGTTTGCATCTATCTTTGTTTTCTTACGGAGTTCCATGAGCTCTTCTTGTCAATACCTTCAGTCTGTTTCGGTAGTTGGGTTGCATGGTTTTCTTATTCATGTGCGGAGTAATGCTTTGAGTGCGGGATGGAGTATCTACCATACCACTACTCTTATCATTCGCTCTTGTACATTGAATTGGTGAATTAATGTGATTTCACTCCTTCCACGGAAGTTAGAAGTGGCCTTTATCCCTTGATACTTTTATTTCCGTCCTTGTTTTTCAGGAGTGCTCTCTCAAAGAAAGTAATCAATAATCTCTTGTTGGTGGTCTGTCTATTCTTGATGGAGCAAAATCATCAATTATCTGGTGGAAACATACGCAAACTCTTTTCTGTCCTCGTCTTTCTACCAGTGCTTGACATCCCCAAACAAGATGGAAGGAAACTATCTCTCTCTTTGTTTCATCAAATCTTTTTCTATGGTAAAACCAATTATGGTTGATGCCATCAGCCGCAAATCTATTGCGTTAGCCTCAAGGCTAAAGAAAGCAATAAGTATCTCTACAATAAACTCCAGATCCTCCATATTCTGTGCTTCTCGGGATTCCACCATGATCTAGCTTCACATCCGTTTCTGGAAGTTATATCCGCGCACCTCAATTGCGTGATCCTTTGGGTCTTACCGGCGCAAGAAGAATCTAATCCGACGGTGTCTAACTAAATCTTTCTGTTGATATCAAGGGACTCTATTGTTTGAAGGCAATATTGTTTCCGTACTTCATTTCTCAAATCTGAGAGAGGATACGATGCTATTGTCATAGTGGTTCAAAACCTCTCCAATCTAGCTCTTTTTCCTCCGGCGAGACAAAGATCCATCCTCTCTAGTATCAGTAAATCTTTAATCTTAATGGCGTGTTTTTCTTTATCCAGGATACATCATCTTGTATTTTTCTTTCACAAGTGGTTCTATTCTTTTATCATGTTTCTTGAGAAAACCGGAGCTATGTCCATCCTATCCTTCTTGTCTCACGACAATCCTTCAACTCTTCTAACCGTTGTTTCTCAAGCAAAACGCAAGACTCGCAACAAGTCTAGCAAGTTTTGCAAGGTGCAGTGTTCGCACCATTCCGTTCTTCATCATCTTGGGAACGTGAGGGTCACCTTCGTTCGAACACCCGCCTCTCCTGGTGTTGTTTTCTTTTTCCTAGGAATCTCGGGGCGAGATTTTTGTTTAGTGGGGGAGAGTTGTAGCATCCCAATTGTCTAACAATTGTAATGCTACTTGGTCTAGTAATATAATGGCTACTTCAAACATATAATTGTTGCATCATAATTATATCATGCTCATGTCACCATGCCACCTTGCATTTGAGCATCATATAAAAACCCCTTTTTGTTTGGTTCTTATCTCATATGCATTGTTAATTGTATTTGCCTCTTGATATTGTATTTGGGTCTTGATATATTGTTTAATGCCCAAGTTGAGTTGGGGGCATATCTCTTATTAACTCCACCACCTTTCTTTCACCACCTTATAATTCCACCATCCAACCAAATATGAGCTTTGCACTTTATTTGGGTTTTACCTCTAGATCATGTGGGTTCGGATGGATCCAATTCTACTTCCCACATGCTCTCATCTTAGCATCATGTTGTTTCCACATCATTGATATATGAGAGCCACATGGCCACCTTTGCATGCCTTGTGAGTGGAACCCTTTTTCCTAGCTTCCATATGGATTATCATGGATTTATGCTCATGTTGGGGTATTATTGGGACTACTAAACATCTAGTGGAATAAACACACTAGCAAGTACCAATTATAATCAAATATGATCATCTCCATCTATTCCACTTGGGACTTTCCTTTAAATTCTTGCTTGGCTTTATTCCACTTGTGGGAATGCCTAAGATTAATGCCATGTGATATTATTGTCTCACAAAAATAAACATGGCATTAAATATTTATGCATGGGCCATGCAAGTACCACCCATTCTAGTTTTTGGTTTTTATTTGAATTCTTGAGTGGTTCATCTCTCATCTCTCTCTCTTTTCTTCACCCCCTCTCCTTTTCTCCACCATCCATGCATGATCATGTGGTTCCATATCTAACCCTAACCCTCACATCCCCCTCTCACCTAAACCCTAAGTCTACCTCCCTCTCTCTCGGCCTCTCTCTCTCTCACCTAGCTCGGCCCCACCTGGCCACCCTCTCTCCCTGGCCCCACCTAGCTACCCCCTCCACCACACAAAACCCTCACCCGAGCCACTACCTACTCCAACCCTAGCTTACCCGACCCTCTTTTCTCTCCCTCTCTCCCTGCATGCTAGCCCCCACCCCGTGCTACCTCTCTCCCTGGGCCACCGGCAGCCTCACCCTCGCCCTGCCCTGCCTCCTGCCCGACCAGAGCACGTGAGAAGGAGAAAGGAAAGGTGGTACCCGAGGCCACCTTTTCCCATCTACCCCGCGGCCACACGTTCCCCCCTCCCTCCTTTCTCTTTAACCACACGGCTCTCCTCTGGCCTTCTCCAGATCTGGCCGAGGCGCCCTGCCCCTCCCCTCTCTTCTCCACCATCGTCTACCCCATCACCGGCCACCGTCGGCTTCGGCGTCCACCAGCAGCTCGAGGAGGCGGGCATGGTGTTGTGGTCGTCGAGGAAGGACAGGAGATCCCCGGCGTCGCCTCTGTACACAGCAGCGAGGAGGAGGAGCCCCAGGCCGCTGAACACCGACGCGCTCCGACGTGAAACCCTAGCCTGCGGTCCGTCTGCTTCATCGTCGATCGTCTGCACCCCTGCCCGAGTCACCTACACCGACGCACTCCTGGTGAGCAGCCACATCTCCCAGAAACCCTCCCGCCGCTTGTAGCTTCCTGGACGCGCCGTTCGTTTTAGCAAACGCCTTCTGTGCATCGCGTTCGCGCACGCGTCCACGCAGTTGCGCCGAAGAAACCTTGTCCTGCTGTGTCGCAGGAACCTGCGACCAAACCCCCGGCCACCGCAGTGGTTCCGCCTCTGCGCACGCGCCCCAGGTCGCGCGTTCGAGCCCGCGCGCCGCGCTCTGCCGCGCCGCGCACCGATCTATCGAGGCAGAGAAGAAGCACAGTACGGTTGTGGTCGTTTTGCAGATAGCCCCCTGCCTCTTTTTATGCTTAACCCGCGGTACAACCGAGGCCCACCAGTCAGCGTCTGTAGGATTTTTGCAAAAGGGTACCCAGTCTTTCGGTTTGATCAACCCGCGCTCCCTCGCTGTGCCGCGTGGCAGCCCCGCGCCCGTCCGCTGGCGTGTGGGTCCGCGTGTGCCTTGACCCTACCTGTCATTCGCTGGGGCTAGAAGAGCTCGCGGTGACAGAAACTTTTCGGTGCGCCTGTGTTGCCCAGTCAGCATGACCCCACTGGTCAGCGTCTGTGGCTAGAATTGAGCTAAGTAACAAAAGTATTTCTGTAATCTGTTTAAATCCAAATCTTTTCAAAATTAATTCAAATTCAAATTTAATTCTGTTTTTAAATATCTTTTAAAATACAAACCCAATTAATACAAATAATATATGTTTTCAAATCAGAAAAATGTGAGGAATTCAAATCTTTCATCCAAAATATATTTTGAACATTTAAAATTGCAAGTTGATTAAAATTACAATAAAATGCCCTTCCACTTTAATTAATTAATAACTTTTGTTTTATAACTCCAAATTTAACAAATGATATGTATAAAATGATTAGCTCGACGAGACCTTTCTGTTTATACATTCCTTTATCTGTTTTGCAGCATGCATCATATAAATATAAAGTATACAGCAACTAATATGAGGTTAAAATATGGCCAAAACTCAATAAAATGATTTAATCTTGTACTTCACACCTCACCCATGCCATCCTACTTTATTGCCATGCAAATTGTGCATCATTCATCTTGGCATGATTGTTTGCTTGTCGCATTTTATTCATATGCTTGCGCACTTTATTTATGTTGGCCCTTGTTTGTTTGGTTCTTCTCCGAATAGACGCTGAGCAGGGGATTTACCAAGAGAACCAGGAGCACTACCCAGATCCTTCTCTCGCTTCAACTGAGCTGCCAGGCAAGCACTACCACATGCTTGCATACATATAGTACCTATTGCCTCTATCTTATTCTTGCATCATTGAGTCGCGATTGCATTAAACTGAATCCCAAGTATTGCATAGCCTTTACTTTTAAACCCCACCGAAGCTTGTTCCTCCATCCCATGAGCCATTACTACAGGAGTTGTTTGAGCCATGTGAGTCGTAGAACAGCATGTGTAGGGTATGTGAGTGTCTGATGGATAACGAGGTACCTAAACAACTTAACCTGAGTAGTATTGGGATAACTAATGAAAGTGGCATCGGTGAGCCATATTCGCTATTTGATTTTTCAGGCTCACTTGTGTCCCGTAGGACCCCGAGTACTTGATTCCTGTTCCTTGATTATTCGCGCTATCCACATCCGGGAGGCCTTATGGACCCTCCTGAGCCAGAGCTTGATTCATTCTTATTTCTTGGGGCCACAAACTAGTTTGAGGTTTTATTTACTATCCTGTACTTATGCCATGCCTTACTGCTTTAATTTAAATTGTGCGAGGGACTGCACACTGTACTATTTAGGGCCGTGACCCGTTTTCGCTGTATCGACAAGCCCAGTCACACTTTCGGGTTCCCAGTCGTTTACAGCCGGCCACACAAACCTTGAGTCCGTCTCGTAGCCGGCCAGCTTCGTTGCGGGTAGCTTAATGGGGTGGCCCCCTGAAATATTTCTGAATCCTGTGATCGCTTTGTCGTGACTGCCTCGTTGGGTTTTGATTTGGTTTTTCCGAGGTTGATCGAGTGTGTGTTGCTATTTGTGCACCCCTGCAGGGTAAAACTTTCTGAAAGCCATGTCCGCGGTTATGGACGACTTGGAGCACAGTTTCTCGATCATAGACAAGCATAACTAAAGTATCGCCTCTAATTTGACTAAGTACCTGACTAGTAAATAGTGCAACTCTCATGGAATGGATAATAAAACTGCCAACGGATGGGGGGTTATTCGTCCGCTTCCTCGTCGGTAAGCGAGGAGGAGGATGGATCTGTTAATATTACCGTTATAACTGTTGTTATTAATTCACGGACATCCGTCTATCTCTGGTTAGGCGGATGGTTAGCGAGTATCTATAGAATTGCTAGGGTTTATCTTTTGGCTGCAATTGCGTCACCCCAGGTTGTGTCCCCTTTAGAGGCATAAAGACTTGCTGAGTACCCCTAGGGTCTCACACGATAAATTATTGGTTCAGATGAACAGGTACACTCGCAAGATGGATACTGGGTGGAAGAGACGGACGATGTGGGCAACGATCATTCGGTGTAGAGATTCCGGAAACGGGGATCCGTGAGATCTGTGGGCGGGATCTGCTTATTTATGGGGCATCTTATGCCGATTCGCTTCTTATCCGTACTCGGATTGTGTCTTCCACTTCCGCCGGATACTCTATTGATTGATGTATGAGGAGATATCCTAAACTATTATATCTATCTAGGATATTTGGATCTTGCCATATGGCGTTGCTATATTTCCTTTCTTTTTAGATGGAATGGCTCTGATGTACTGTTGTATGGTGGCTTGCATACATGCTCAATTGTGTATGTAGTTGATCCCTTCGCCTGCCGATTACGTCGCCCGTTCTTGTCCCGATGTTTGGAAATGGTTGGGACGGCCGAAAGGTCTACCTGTGAGTGGCATTTGTGCCCCACCGTACTATTTCAACCATTTCCGTTCATCCAGGCTTGTAACTAGGAGCGTAATTCACCGAGGTAGTTACAAATATATATATTAAAAAATTCTTAATAAAATTTATATGTCTAAAATTTTATCTCTTAATTTATTTAGATAGTTTGGATTATTGTGAATCCAAAAATGTTTTATTTATATTTTTTGGACTTTTATTTTATTTTCTAGAATTTATTTAAGTTTAGGGGCATTTTGGTCTTTTTCCAATTATTAAAACAGGCTCTAAAAGATTTGGGCTGACTGTTTGGGTTTATTGGAACCTTTTGGCCCAGTAGAGCAAAGTCAAAACAACACACCGAAGGGGTATTGGCCTAACCCAGTCCAACATTCTCTGTCTCTCTCTCTCTCGAGCTCACCCCGCTATTTCTCCTCCCCCGACCATGTGGTCAGCAGTGTCACCGCAGGCGATTCTCGCCGCCGTGGACCTCGCTGGTTGCCGTCGTGGTGCAGGATGAGGTTATCGGCCCCTCTCTTCCCTCCTGTCCAATTGGATTTGTACTTGGAGCCCTCCTGTGACTAGATTGATGCCGTTCCGAACCCTAGGGTTTAGGGTTGGCGTTGGTGCTGACGCCGCCCCTGCTGTCGTGTGCCGTGGGGATGCTCCTCGCCCCCAGGCGTGGCTATGGTCACCTCCGTGGCATTGTGTGGGTCGCAGCGCCCCCTTGGGGGTGCTCCCCGTGCCGCCGTGGTCGTTGGCCTCCTCTGCTTCCTCTTATATTCTACAGCGAGGACCTTCGGTAAGTTGTTCCTCTCCCTCTCGTGCACTTTGTGCTAGACCATCCCATGCTAGATGTTGGTAGTGGACTTTCCTGGTTAGTGTCCAGTTCTGATTAAGGTGGTTTGTTCTACTTAGGGTCCATACCCCTCTGTGGATTAGATATTTTGATGAATTGGATCATGTATTGATGATCCTTGAACCTGTTGAGTGGTGACTTGATGTGGATTATTGCTGATGGTTAGTTGTAGTGATGCTAGTGGTTTATCAGATGATTCTATGGATTAGTTTTGATATGGTTCAGATGGTAAAGTTGCTTTATAAGCAATACTTGGAAAATCTAGTGGTTTAATAGCTCACCACTGTCATTACTTGGTTAATGACAGTGTGTGTTGTGTGATGAAGTCACTGTCTTTGTACAGTTGGCTTAAGAATTCATATATAGCTTGAGATCAAATGATCTCTTACAGTGAAGATATGTATATGGATTTTCCTGATTATGATTCCTGTGATGTCAGGAAAATGATTTATAGTTGGTTGATTGTATCTGTGAAGATTGGATGCTTAACCTTCTTAGTTTAGAACTGTTCTTGTGACACCATCCTTGTATGGCACACAAGATTAGATTCTATTACTTGGTTTGGTCTTATTCAAGCTTAAAATTGGCTTGGCATTATAGATAAGTAGAATTCTCTTTCCTTGCATCCCTAGAACCCATGATGTTGGTCTGAGGTTTAGGGATTACACCCTTCTCTTATTATTTCTCGTGGATTGGTTTTGGTAGTGATACCAGTTACTGTTTCTTGAATCAAAGTTGTAAAAAATGATTGTAGGCTTGATAACTTATATAGATCCATAAGATTAAATTCTAAGGTTCTACTCCTGTCTTAGAGATGTGCCTAGAAGTTTAAATCTTGGCTATATTCATTCTTGAATTGAAATATAGCTTGATTGCTTAGATCAATGATGTTGTCCTGAGATCTTAGTTGGATCCTTATACTTTTCTGATTGCTTTTAGTGTTTAAAAACTTCAGTGATGGATTCACCCCACTTGGGTGCTTTCTGAGAATTTGAGTAATAGACAGATCATGAATGCTTGTCTAATCTTAGACAGATAGATCATGTGATGGTCAATTTTACTCACCACACTTATTTGATGTTGGGGTTGCCAGTGGTTGATCTTGTGCTAACTTGATCTGGTGCTCCCCTGGTATTTCCAGCTCCTAGGGTTGTCCTTGATCTAGCCCTTCACCTCCTGGTCCTGATGGCTTGATCATGTCCTTGCTATCCACCTGATCTACCCCCTCCTTATGTCACCATTTTGGTGATGTGATCCAGGGTTTTGATTGGTGTGATCTAGCTTGGCTGCTGTTCTTGGTGTGTATGAACAAGAAAGTGGTGTGGGGTTGGCTTCCCACAGCTGTGTTGATGGTTTTGTTTGATTGTGCTGTTGTTGTGGTGCTGACAGCACACACCATGTAGTTTGGTGTGTGTGCTGCCTGTGTGTCTACCGCACAACTTGTGGATATGTTCTGAATTTGAAAGTTACTTTTATCAGATTACCTTTTACTTGGCTGGTGAAACTTTCCCCTCCTTGATGTTTTTTTGACTTATGTCTTAAAATTATGAAAGATATATTCTTTCATATTGGTGAAACTTGCCCCTTTTAAAAGATTACTCAATGATGAAATCTTGAACAGTGCACTTCACTGTCAATTCTGAGAGTAAAATAATTCTAATCCTAACTTTCTTTCTTTTTTAAGTTTCTGTTTATTTTGCAGGTACAAGATTTGAAGATCAATACTTTAGTTTAGGTTTTTTCTTTTTCTTTATAGAATAGTCACTTGTAATATATCTGTGATTCAATTGTAATATTTATTTTTATTCTTTTGTAATAAAGATTGTACTATTATTCAATAAATAAATATTATTCTTCTATTTAATTATTATTGTAAAGGTTGTTGCTCATTTCCATAAGTTACATTTGTGTAACTTATTTATTGAATAAAATTTTGAAATGAAGATTCTTATTCTTAATTGGTTTCTTTATATAAAGTTTGAACTACTAATTATTAACTCTTGACTAAAGCATAATACTAAAACATAACTTTAAATTTGTTTGAACTATAAATTCAACACTCAAGTTTAAATTCAAATTTTATTTCCCAAAACACATAAGTCCACAAAGATCATATCAAAGTCTATAACAATCATCATCCAAGACTATACCTAATCTCAAAGCATGAAATAAACTTTGATCACTTTAGGTTTTTATTTGGCGAAAAATTTACCCACATTTTCGCAGATGAATGCATGCAATATCACAAATTTCTAAATCTACCCTTCGTTGGTTCCTAAATGCTGGGATGTTACAGAGGCCGGGCAGGTGGGCCACACCTGCCCTAGGCGCGGGGTCAGGTGGGCCCACACCTAGGGGGTGTGGGCCCCCTGAGGCCCCACTTCGTCCCTCCTTCTGGCTTCCTTCATCTTCTGTTAAAATAATATGTTTCCATATTTTTCTGGTATTTTTCTTATCTTTGTGAAATTGCACTGAAATGCCTTCTTTTCCATCAGAATCCAGACTCTGGCAGTCCATCCTCCAAGAATCATCCAACATGCATAAACAGATAAAAAGTCATAAGTAATACCTCATAATAAGACAAATATCAATGAATCAGGGTAAATTATGATATAGAAAGGTGATGCAAATTGGGCATATCAGAAATCCGTCAGGCCCGGGCGGTTTTAGAGGCCCGAGCTGAAATAAAGCATCGGAAATTTTCTTGTTTGAAAATTCGGCGCATAGCTTATCATTTGCCTCCTCCCAATACGTGGCTCGAATAGATCAATTACATGAGATGGAGTAAGGGTGTCATCAGCCGTAAAAAGCTTCTAAAAATAGTCAGTTTCCATTTGTTGCATTGTAGTTATGTCAGCATGAACCTTACCCGCGCTCTCCAAACTGCTTTGCTATGAAAATATTTAGTATTCGTGTCTCCTTCTTTTAGCCAAGTTAGCCTAGATATTTGGAGCCACATCATCTCCTCATAATAGTTCGTTCATTTTGCCTAAAACCCTCTGTATTTCCTGTTTATGTGCAACAATTGCTCAAGCTGAGCATGATATTTTTGCAGTTCTAATTTGACATTGCCGAACTTGGATCTACTCCACTCATGTAGTCTCATCATTGTTTTACTTAGAGCATTGTCCACATCGCCTAAGTTATTAATTATTCCAACATCAGCCCATACATTATGGATCGTCTCAGAGAGGGTATGGTCGCGTTCCCACATTAACTTCAAACTGACTACATTTCTTCCTTCCAATTTGTGGCTCGTCAACTACACCTTCAAGATTGCCTGGTGATCCGAAAAAGGTGTAACTAAGTGTTGTACTGAGCTATACGGATAAAGGTTGCGCCATGTGTTGGTTGCCACTCTGCGATCAAGGCAAACGTTCACATTTGCACCATCCGCTCATTTGTTATCATATGTATATGAAAGTCCTGAAAAACCAATGTCGACAAGACCAACATGTGAGATTCAGCTCTCTAAGTAGACAAAAAATGCTCAAAACCCCACATGCACTCATTGAAGTCTCCCGCCACACTACAGGAATGGATGAATACGTCGACGGCCAAACGGCGGGGCCGTTGGCGTAGACCATCACCAGGCCAGCCCCGCCAAGCAGCCGTCGGCGTAGAATTTCCCTCGGCACCCTTGGCGTAACCTACACCTACGGCTGCCCTCGGCGTAGCCTACACCTACGGCTTCCCTCGGCGTAGCTATTTTTCCTTTTACCTCATTAAACTTTAAAAATCATAACTAAATCATTCTAATTCGGAAAATACAAATGATATATCAAAATTTGCAGAAAATAAGATCTATCTATCTATACTCAAATATTACACATTTGTAGATAAAAATTAAGTGAAACATAAAACATTATATATAGTTAAAACGGGCATAAGAAATTCAAAAACGATACAAACAACGTGAAACCTTTGCGTGGTGTCATATTATGTGACATTATTAGAAGGAAAAATATCAAACTTGGTATATTGATTATGTCTTAAAAAACCCTTCACAAAATGACCTATCTCATTCGAGGTTTCTTGGCTTTCGGGTCAAATGGCCAATGTTATGGCTATAATCAAGCATAGTTTGTGATAATGTGCCCATATTGTGCATACATGTGCATCATGGGATGGCCAACAATGTTTCAGGAGGAAGTTTTCCTTTTCGTCGCACCAAAAATCCATTTTCCATTTTCCGAGCACAAAAAACGGATGGTTCTGTGAAGCAACCACCAAATGGCTAATTCAAAATGCTACCACATTTTACAAAAATACTAGACCACTTTATATGGACAATGTCTCAATAGGGGGATCTAAAACCTTTCCATCTACCCCTGGTGAAAAAGACAAATTCCTGCCAAATCGGTAGGAAGTGAGTCAGATATGAACTACAAATACATGATCCCATGCTCATGTTTTTTTACAAAAATCATTTTTAGGTTCACAATATGCTATTTTATCAAAGATTCAATGCAAGTTTAAAACGGGCATAAGAAATTCAAAAATGATCCAAACAATACGAAACCTTCACGTGGTGTCATATTATGTGACGTAGTTAGAAGGAAAAATATCAAACTTGGTATATTGATATTGTCTAAAAAAATGACCTATCTTATTCGAGGTTTCTTGGCTTTCGGGTCAAATGACCAATGTTATGGCTAGAATCAAGGCATAGTTTATGATAATTTGTCCATATTTTTCATATATATGCATCATTGGATGGTGAAAAAAGTTGTAGGAGGAAGTTTTCCTTTTTGTCGCACTAAAAAGAAATTTTCTATTTTTCAAGCACAAAAAAGGAAGGTTTTGTGAAGTGAAAGGGTAATTGCCCCTATGTGTGGTTTTGGTGATTAATGACAATCCCTATGGACTAATGTTTTCACTGAGTTTTGTATGAAGGAATATTCCATAGGTCATGCTTGTAGTCCATGTGTTGGATTCAAGTATGGATGCCATGAACCTAAATATATACCTTGAGTATTGGAATCAAAATCATCGAGTTGAAGAGAAGAATATGATATGATCAAGATCTTGAGAGTGTGATCTCAATAGAAGAATTCAAGATATGGCTCTAAGTCGGTGTCATGATAGCCTCATTAGTTGATCTATGGTTGACTAAGATTTAGAGCATGTAATCAAATGAAGAGTTCCTTATGTGCCTCAAGATATTAAGATGGAGCACGAGAAGATACTTGGTTGAACAATACAAATAGTGAAGAGTGATTTCAAGTTGGTCAACACATGAAGCATAAAGAATGTACCACATGGTCTTGTGGTATGGTAAGCCTTGTCAATTATGCATCATGAACTAACCCATTATATATGTGCCTTTGCGTTTTCTATATGGGACAGGTATCTTTCCATGGGCATGCTTCAAAAATGAAGATATTATATAGCCCATGAGAGGATGACATCAAGTGGTGATCGTCATCAAGGTTGAGAAGGGCAAGTTCAAGATAAGCATGTCGAGAAGATCATTTGCTTGAAGCTTGCCGTCCATATAATTGATAATGGACATGTGAAGACATGTATTAATGAAGCTATCCCATAGTGGTGTATGGGGGAGAAAATTAGGAGTCGTCATGAAGCAACAATGATCAAGTGTTACATTCCGTCTTGGGTGGAGCTTGAAGCGTTGTCATCAAGATCAAGAGGGATGCGCAAGGCAAAGGTATGGCCTTAGAGTAAAAGGTATGGCCTTTCTAGGTTTTACTTTTACCGGTCTCAAGGTGGTTGTTGGGAGACCGGGTTATAGGATAGATAGCCGCACTATCAAGTGGGGATTTCGGTTGTGTAACTTGATCACATCGTCATAGGGAGCTCAATCTTTTGCATACTTTGAATCTTCCTATTTTGCTGCTTCTTGGTGTTTCTCCATGTGAGGTTCTTTAGCTTGTTGCTAGATCTTCAACAATCCCAAGTTCATCGAAAAACGGAATTCGTATGCATCTTCGATGGCGTTTTCGAGTTTGAAGGTTTTATCGGTTCTTATTTATGGAGGCTTCTTACCTTTATTCATTTGGTTCTATCCTCCTTTGTTGGGCTATGATGTTTCTCTGCATTATCTTGTAGAGATTGTTTTCCTCGTCAAAACAAGCCCAAGATCATCGAAATCGGAGTCCGGATGCAAAAGTTATTGCATTTTTCGTGAAGTATGTTTCATCCCGGTTGTGGATACGGTTCAACCGGCTCCCAGACCGGGTGGTCCGGTGCCAGCACCGGAAAACCGAGATTCAACCGGGTTTCAACCGGGATTTTCGGTTTTGTTACTCCGAGTCTAACCGAGGCTGGGGTCAGTAACCAAACCTGGTTGGAGTTCGGTTTTCTAGGCTGAGAACCGGACCATCCGGTTCTGGAGCCGGTCCAACCAAACTTTTGACCAAATTCGCACAGTTTTCTCCTAACGGTCATATTTTCTTTCCCCTATAAAATGGGGTTCTTTCCCCAATGTTTCTAAGGGTTCTTAACCACGAAATTGACCTCCATTGTTGAACCTCTTGAGCTTGCTTCCTCCCCCTTCCCTCCTATGATTCTTGCATCTTTTTGAGGGCTTTGGAAGAGGAGATCTAGATCTACAATCCCCACCAATCATTTCCTCCTCTAAGTGAGGGGAACCCATTGGATCTAGATCTTGGAGTCATTGGTTGACTTCCACCATTGTTCTTCCTCTCTAATTTCTCCCTAGCACTTGTTGCTTTGGTGGGATTTGAGAGTGAAGGATTTAAGAACCCTTGGTGGTCTTGCTTTGCATTCTTGCATAAGTGTTGAGCTCTCCATTACGATTTGTTCGAGTGAGAGACTGTGAGCTTGTTACTCTTGGACGGTGACCTCCTAGTTGGCTTGGCGGTTGGCGCCTCAGTTTCCTCTTAGTGAAGATTGTGAAGAGACTCGGGCTTCTCCTTCGTGGAGCTTGTGAAGTGGTTGTGGAGCTTGCCATCTCCGGAGTGGATGAAAAGCTAGCCATAAGGAAAGGGACTATTCCTTCGTGGGATAGACTCAGAGAAGAAGGTGAGCCTTCGTGGCGTTGGGAAATCCTTCGTGGAATCCCACACCTCTCCAGCGTGACATACCTTACTTGTAAGGGAACACAGGAATACATCTTCTTCTCCGCGTGCCTCGGTTATCTCTATACCCGAGCTTACTTTCCTTGTGATAGCCATCAAGCTTGAAGTAATTATATCTTGACTATCACTTGTGGTATATTTATCTTGTGCTATATTGCTTAGCTTAACTTGTTGTTGGTGCACTTAGTTGATCCTAGTGTATTTAGGTTTTGTTCTTGTAAAATAAATGTTAGTTTAATTCCGCATTCTATCAAGCCAAAACAGTAATAGTTTTGAAATTGCCTATTCACCCCCCTCTAGGCGACATCTCTATCCTTTCAATTGGTATCAGAGCAAGGTCTCTCCTTGTTTAGGCTTCACCGCCTAGAGTGTAAAGATGTCGGCTAGTAGTATAGTGCACAATGACAAAATTATCTTTGATGGCACAAATTATGCTTTGTGGAGAAATTGCTTGCTTTGTAATCTTCAGACCTTGTGTCCAAATATTGAGCAATTTCTAGATGTAGGTTTTTCTCCTCCGATGGATCCTCAAAATCTATCTCTAGAGGATGAGAAAAATCTACATCTTGAAGCTCAAGTATCTAATGAGCTTATTTTCTCTTTGAGCCCCATAGTTAATTTGTTCTTGACGATTGCAAATCACAAGTCGTCTCATGAGATGTGGACCAAGCTTAAAGAAATATTTGGTGGGTCCATTTCTCAAAGGGTAGGTGGTATCTCCAAGGAGCTCTCTTCTCCCTCACGTCATGAAGAGCTCCAAGTTGCTTCCACCTCCGGCCGCGATGAGATTTCAGTTCTTCTCACTTCACTTACATGTGACAAGTCACAAGGTAATGTCATGGTGAGTGGAAAAATCATATGTGATGATGGTAGTGTTTCTCTTTACACCAACTATTCTCGTTCTATAAATTATAATGGTGTAGAGTGTTTGGACTTAAGCACTTCTTGGAACAATGATGCTATATCCCCTTGTGTTGCAAGTCCTTGCATATCTTCTAGAAATTATTTGAGTACTAGTGTAGATGATATGCTTGATTTTCCTTATTCCCATGAACAAAATGCTTCCATTTCTTCTAGTTGTTTATCTAACAATGTAGAGGAAATAAGACTTTCTATGGAGCAAGACATGATCATGAATGAAGATTCAATAATATCCTCATCTTCATCCTCACGTGCTCACATGTGCCTTATGGCAAGAGGATCAAAGGTATCTCCTACTTTGGATCCCAATATGTCGTCTAAAGATAATAGCAATGATAATGATGATAGTGATGATAACAATGATGAGGATACTAGTTACTTATCTCAAACACGTTATGGAAACCATAACTAAACAAACGGGAACCATAGAGGAGTTGGATTTCCAACTTGATGATGGGAGTCGGAGATTCAATCTCATTAAGCAAGAGCTTGCCGAGGAGAAGCACACTAGTAGTCTCCTCACACAAAAAATTGAATCTTATGAGCTTGAAAAGGAAAATTCCATTAATGATGCTTGTGCTACTAACTCTACTTCTTGTGAAGCATCTACCCTAAAGGAGAACGTTGAGCTAAGGATTCAACTTGAGTTGCTAACTAGCAAGTATAGGAAATTGGAACAAAGTCATGAAAATATCTCGGACTCTCATAATGATCTTTTAATCTCCCATGATGGGCTAAATTTAGCTCGTGAGGCAAGTATTACCAAGTTAACATATTGTGAGCCTCTTTTGGACATTATCACAACTTCTACTCAAAATGCTATTTTGCCATGTGTTAGTCCTAGTAATCCATCTAGTCATACTATTGATAAACCTTGTGTTGGATTACTTGCTTTGCCTTGTTGCTCTAACAATGAAGCTTCTACTTCCTCTAGTACTTGTATTTCTACTAACCATGTAGAGGAAATCAAAGAGCTCAAGGCCCAAGTCACTTCCTTGAGGAATGACTTGGAAAAGAGTCATGAAGGGAAATCCACACTCGATAATATCTTAAGTGTGCAAAAATCCCCTAATGATAAAAGTGGACTTCGATTCAACTCCAATAACAAGAACAAGTCCAATATAAACAAGAAGAAGGGCCAAAACCAAGTCAAGAATTTGGCCAAGATTATTTGCTTCAAGTTCAAGGTTGAAGGACATCATGTAAGATCTTGTCCATTGAAGAAAAAGCACTTGAGTGAGAAGCAACAAGGGAAGCGGCCACAAGTTCATGTTCAAGCCCAAGTTTAAGTTAGGCCACTTCCGAAGAAGAATCAAGATAATTCTCCCCAAGACAAGAAATCAATAAAGAAGATAAAGGGGAGCACTTGTTGCTACATATGTCGTGTGAAGGGGCACTTTTCCTCTTCATGTTCAGACGGTACATTATCTAACCCTATCATTGTTGATGATGATTCCCTTAGGAAGGATAAGGATGGCAATGTGTTTGCCAAGTTTGTTGGAACTCAAAGTGGTGTTAAGATAAGAACCATTTGGGTTGCCAAGCCTATTGTGACTAACCTCTTAGGCCCCAACTTGGTTGGGGACCACCAAGCTCAAACTTGATCAATATGTGTTTGTGGAGGGCATTGGAGACTTGGCTAACTCTTGAAGAATTAAGGGATATTCATATATTATATTTGATCAAGCCAAGTTATAAGGATTATCATTTCCCTATATTATATCCAATGTGCCTCTTCGCGGTAACTTGTACTTAACTCATTTATATTGTGAGTTACTTTCCCCTTTACATGTTTTGGTTTTGTACCAAGTATGTGTTTGTATTTGGTGTGCCTCATGCTTGATTATTTTGTGTATTCAAGTATGTCTAGGTGTTTGGCACATCATTTACTCGTGTGTTTTATTTTGAGCCTCTAATACATCTTGATGGTATCTTATTCGGCTCTTTTCGAGTGGTTAATGAAACATCCCATTTTGGGGGAGTGACATGCCTCGATCATATCTCAAACCTTAAAATGTGTGTACATGAGTACTACCACTTAGTATTGATATTGCAAGCTTGTCTAGTCACTATGTGGTGTATCATACTCATGAGAAATTCAAATTCTAAATGTCCATTAATTATCTCTAGTTGAGGTTTTTTTGCCTCTTATAAAAAAATGAATATCACATTATGCGGGAGTAATATGCTTCTTTTGCATATCACAATCCTAGGAAATATGAACATATGAGGTAGTGCCACTTAGAGTTGATATTGTTGATTATCTTGTTTCTAGGTGGCATGTTGGCTCAAACAAGGTCCTATTTGTGTTAGAAGCTTTTATTGCTCGTCTTTTTTGTCTTTGTTTGAGTAAGAAATTATTGGTGTGGTCTTTCTCGAATACATATCTCTATATTTTATTTAGGATACCATTTGCTTCAAGTTATTCTAATCATTGCTTTGCATGATTGTGTGACTAGTTGAAGCTATCAAGAATCTCTATCTTTGCATAGTTCTTAATCTTTTTATTTCTATACTATGCTTTTTATTGTGAAGATTTATCTTTAATATCCATGCAATATACCACCGGAAATCTATTCCAATACACTCATTGTCTTCGACAATTGATATACTTGTGTGTGGTAGCATTTGTGGATCATCTTCACTTTGGAGTTAACCTCTTATTGCATTACTTTCTTTCCAAAATTTTGGTGTGGCTCCCATTGTACTCCTTGGCTTTTGAACATCTCTTTGATGATGTTTTTGATTATTATCAAATGTGTTTTAGTGGAAGACAAACCTTTTGTTCTCGGAACCTTGTGCCATTGTGAAAAGTGTTAAGGGTTTGGTTTATTTGTTGAAACCTTGCTCTTTTGGGAGTTTGTTATCTCATTCTTTATTCTCTATTTTATTTTCTTGAATGAGATAAATCTTTGAGAATTTGTGTTTTTATTTCATCTTTGATGCTTAATATTTTTGCTCGGTTCATTTTTTGAACTTTGTTGAACAAATCTTGTGTTGATTTGATTCTTTGATATAGTTTGGACACCAAATGTGTTTTTTCACACCTTGTATGCCTTCTTGAATATTTTTGGTGATTTGTCCAAAGTATATCTTTGTTGGATCTTGAAAGACTCGCGCATGCATGTTTAATAAATGTATATCTTATATCATGTTTTGCTTTCTTTGATCCAATATATAGGGTATACACCATAAAATCCTTAAATGACTAAGATGTGCATAAAATTCAAATTTCATCTCTAAATATGCACATATTTTTATGGAGTGGATCCTATATGTTGTGGTTATTCTAACCACTTTGGACCCAATAAGTTTGGGGACCAATATGTACTTGAATGTTTTTTTAGGTACATTGGAGATGCAATGGATGCTTGTCGCGTCTATAAGGAAGGTGTTGTCACCACATAATAATTGGAGCCAAGCTAGGATGATCAAAGAATTCGTATCTACTAAATCGTACCATTGCTTCCTCGGTAACAAGTATATTATTCATGCATACTATTCTTCCATCCAATCTCTTATAGGTTGCATCTTGGCATGAATTTATTTGTTTGTAAATGTTCAATTCTTGCAAGTATCTTTGAAATACTTCTCTATCCTTATTGCTTATGTGAGTAATTTTAGATGATGCATATAATGGGGAGTATATAAAATCATGTTCATGATTCACCAATTCCAAATATGCTTTCTAGCAATTTAGTGCATATCAATTCCTCAAGATACTCTCATGTGCAATATTGTTGAAATTGCATTGAATCATTCCTTTTGATACTTGTTGCCTTTCTCAAAAATATCCCAACTAGCATTAGTTCCCTTAGTGTTAGTTGTGATGGTTTTGAGATTTTTTGTTTTTCTTTGGTGAATTTCATTGCTATACCATAAGATAAAATAGAGCCATGGGCTATATATTTGCACTTAAGAAAAATATCATTTTTGGTATATCTTATGACTTCCGCTTGGATATCATGTATTTTTTTATTAACCTCGTATGTGTGGATGTTTCTTTGTGGATTATTCTCATGTTTTTCCACTTAGAAACTTATATACACGAGAGTGTTAATCTCTCGCCTTGATATGCTCGCTTATTTCTGACTATCTCTCTTATCCTCTTGATTTTTAATGGTTTTGGTAAGGTCTTGATTTATGAGTGCTTGGTTTACTTTTATTGCATCTTCACACATGCATATCTCATATTTGGTTTCTCTTGGACTTAAGCTTGTCTTGACAAGTGTATTGGTTTATATCTAATCATTGTATCTTTGTTGTGTTCTAAATAATATAAAGGGAGTGAGGATTCCATGTTTGTGCATATTGTATTCAAATGAAACAACTAATTTATGCATGAACCTTGGGGAGCTTCCTTATTTCACTTAGAGCACTATTTGTCCATTTGATTATTTGGATCTTCTGATTGCTTTCTTCATCCGTTGAAGTTCCTTCACCTTGTTATCCTTTTATCAATCCTTGATCCTCAGTATAGTTAGATTTCCTCCAAGTGTTCGTCATTGGATATGTGCATGTGATTTCACTCATATAAAGAGTAATGCACACCTTGTGTAGGAACTCATACTATATTTTCCTTCTAACCTTGTTATCCATTTTGGCACTTGTTGTCAATGGGGGAGAAGTTTAGAGGGTTTTAAGGGAAATGGTTTTCTACTTAAGATTGGTTTGTTCTTTAGTGTTTTCCTTTCATGCATTTCATCTTTATTATGTTTTGCATCATTGTATATATAGTGGAAACTCTCCAAAAGGTTATGCTTGCAAATGTATGCAATGAAATTCAAGATCATCACACGAGCATATATTGTGGGGGAGTTTGCTCTATATATGTTGGTTCTACTCACATCTCCTGCATTCGCTGTAGTTTATGTGAGTAGAATCGGTTTTGATATGGGCTAGTATCTTTCTGTTACTTAACCATATCAAGGAATAATCCTGTAGATTGAAAGGGTAATTGCCCCTATGTGTGGTTTTGGTGATTAATGACAATCCCTATGG
Organism: Avena sativa; assembly: GCA_916181665.1. Lineage (NCBI taxonomy): Eukaryota > Viridiplantae > Streptophyta > Magnoliopsida > Poales > Poaceae > Avena > Avena sativa. Next base: position 265,484,320 of record OV702294.1, on the reverse strand, counting down.
ACTAATGTTTTCACTGAGTTTTATATGAAGGAATATTCCTGTAACATCCCAAAAATATTAAACTAGAATCATCAAACTCTAATCACCAAAATTAGGGTTAACAAAAACTTTTCCAAATTAAAAACATGAAAGCATTCATATGTGTATGTAACAAAATTTGGATTCTTAGGTGTTTCTTTGCTTGGAAAATGATTCTTAGGTGAAATAAACATCATCTAAACAATCCCCACACTTTTCCCAAAGACAAATAAATCAAAACAAACAACTTATGTGAATGGTCACTTTTGCCAATTTAACTCCCATGCCTACTTTGGCTATCTCTAACTTTCAGAACTTAACAGAAACTTGTTTGGATATTTGCACCCCTTGATAGTAATCATAACAAAGTATCAAGGCCCACCTTGTGATCATCCAAAAACATTTAAATGCATAGTTTAAATAACAGTTTAAAATTGAATCTATATCATGTGGGAAGATCCCACTTTTTCAAAAACCACTCAAACCAACTCAATATTTAAAACCCAAGCATCTACAGACTCACCAGCACATGCCTATCACACCCACCAAAAATCTTTTCAAAATTCAAAACTTGGATTCATGCGGCCATTTCATCAAACACCTTGCAGATACAAATCAAACAAATCCTAAACACTAGTGTGCAGTGATTTTGGCCTAACTTGTTCCCTCTCTGGACACCACTAGCCTTAGTAGATCATCTAACAACCTTAACTAATCTCTAGCACTACTGTAAGATAGCCATTGTCATCAATGGTGAGCAGGCCAAGAGCACCCATGTCACCCTAGTGTGGAAAGCAAGCTATGAGCCACACTAGCCTCGCCAACCTTGTCTGGGAGCAAGCTAGCACCCCACCGCCACTCCCTGTCCCAGCCGCGAGCGATGCCAGCCCCTGGACCACACACACAGACCATGCCAAGCCGCTCTGCAAGCATGCCGAGAGCGCGCCCCATGCGCCACGCTCGACAGACGCCCACAGACCGCACGCCGCCCTCGCCGCGTGCACGCGTGATCACCACCGTCCGAGCAACCCCGCAGACACGCCCGTTCGACGCCGCGCGGACCACGCGCGCTCTGCGCCATCAAATCTCCCGTCGGGCACGCTCAGAGCACCGCAGCGTTCCAACCGATCAGCACCGCCCCACGCCTCGCCACCACATCGTTGAGCTTCGTCAGGGAACATAGCACCACCCCCTACCGTCGCCCACGTCGATAGCCCTCTATGCCGTCGACCACGATAAGCTCAGCCCGCGCCCATCGGTCCCCTCTCTCCACTATAAATAGAGGCCTCCCCCGCTCGAATTCTTCACACCACCTCACTCCCCTCACCTCACTGATCGTTCCACCTCATTCCCGAAGCAACGCGAGCAGCGCATCGCCAGAATTGCGCCGGGGCAGGCCGCCTCTGGAGAAGAAGGGAGCCGTCGATTTCGTCCACCCCAGGAGGAGCTATCGGTACCAGGAGGTTCGCCGTCGTTGACTTCGTCGCTCGCCCGCATCGCCGACCCTCGCCTGAGCCCCGGTGAGCCCCCGACGACCCCCACCTGTCGCGTTAGGTTTCTGTCTCGTCGGCGCCGCCCGACGTGGACGATGAGTAGCAGCCATTCGATTAGACTTAGATTGTCCAGATGAGATTGCCCCGTACCGCTTCGCGTTTAAAGAGCCACTGACTAGTGGAACCCCCCTGTCAGTTGCGCCCCGTGCCACGGATTGACACTGGGCCGGCCCATTAGCAGTTCTCGCGCAGCCCAGTCGTTTGAATTTAACTTTTCTATTTTAATTCAAACATAGATCTGTACCCAGTTTCAAAAATCAACCCAGCTCGATTCAGTGAACCAAATTGAATGAAACCAATTTTGTTAGAAAGGTTTTGAAATGCTTAATCCAAGCACGTTAGATTCAAATCATTTGGATCTGTAGATCAACCTTAGTAAAAATAACAAGGCAGAAGCTTTTCTGCATTCAAACATTTTTCAAATTTAAACTATAATATCTTTTCAGTTGATTCCAACTCTCAAAAATCACATTTGATCATACCTTTTAGAATATATAAAAATATATGGGTTTACTTACAGAAATAATGTTCAAGTAATAAAAGGATGCCACATAGGCATTTCTAGTCACTTTATTTAAATGAAATAAAAGGTTAAATCTTAATAAATTATGACACCACTTTAAATAACATTCCCATGTACTGAAATATGTGGCAATGACATGTGTCAACATGATCCCATGTTTGGTTTGGATAATATTAAATCTTAAGTAGTTTTTTAATGAGTAGAAATTACTTTTCTAAAAATAAAATAAATAAGACAAATGCTTTATTCTTGTGATGTTAGTGATGATGCTAGATCATCTATAGAACCCTTTTGTGTGATGATTGAAAAATAGTTAAGTATTGTTTGGTGATTGTGTACCTCGTATTTATTCATAGACGCTAGTACCGACCAAGGATACGAGGAAGAAGGAGGATACTACGAAGAAGAAGCCGAGGAGAACTTCAACCACTGCTCTGCACAAGGCAAGCTAACACTTGCAAGATACTCTACTTTAGCAAGCCTAATACTACTAGTTGAATGAGCAAGCCAATACTTGCAAGCTAACGCTTGCAAGATACTCTACTTTAGCAAGCCTAATACTACTAGTTGATTATGCAAGTTAACACTTGCAAGATACTATACCTATGCAAGTAAATACTTGCTTGTTACCATGCCAACTATATGCCTTAAGCATATATGACCATACCCATTTGATAAACCAAGCCTAGTTTTACTTGCAAGCTTCTACTTTATTTCTTTATCAAAGCTATTACTTAGAGCTTACTTAAGTGAATTGTAGATTCTAGAAAGATAATTGCAGGTTGCATAAAGAGCATAAAACTTGGCCTAAGCTAGAAAATATTTATGTCATCCTAAGGCATGAGATTGAACTTAGCAAGACTCCACTAGTTTACCACCCCCCATTAGTACTTACCCCCACTTGTAGATGCTAGTGCTAAGCATAAAACTTGATCAACTTTAGATGGGAATACTTGGTGGAAAAATGGTTATGAAAACCTTGGAATAATGGATCATTCTTTTGAGATGTTTTGACATGTGTTTCCGAACACCGGATGATTTTGGTGATGAAAATGTTGAGGCATGAGCCTTAGCCCTTTATAAAACTGATGGATGTCTGGATGCGATACCATTCCAATTTTATCGTACAACCACAATACCCGAGAATTGGGTAGGGCTTGACTGGAAACTTATATACCTTAGTATTGGTTCCCTCACGGCCAAGGTCTGAGCTGAGCCTACCTTGTGAAGATTGTCCACCTGTGCAGTACCCAAGATGACAGTTGGTCATGGTTGGGAGGCCAAACTCACAGGAGGGGTGCTTATACTAGGGCATGTAATTGAAAGGTTAGGATTGATTATCCGCATACTGAGTATGGTGAATTCAGGATTTGTTCCTAACGGATGTATCGAATGTTGTGGTGAAAGTGTACAATCTCTGCAGAGTGTCAAACTATTCGAATAGCCACGTCCGTGGTTATGGACAGTTGGAGTGGCCATACTGTTCCCCCGTCAGAAGTTTTCAAAATGACTTGTGAAATGGATTGAGATTTTTGACTTGACCACAACAGAGTTGTGATATGAAATACAAGTTCCCACTTAGGTGTTATAAAACTTCAACTAGCTTTCTTCGTTTCTAAACTTAGTAGAGGTAAATCTGGCTTTTTGCAAAACAACCCTAGAGCTTAGTGTCCTACTACAAAAAAAACCCTTCACTTGTTAGTATTAGTTTGCGAGTACTTAAAGAGTACTCATGGGTTTGTCCCTGGCTATTCCCGTGGCCAGACTATGAAGAGGAGTACCAGGATGATGGACCCCAAGAAGGTTACGACAACTAGGATCATCTCCCATCGTCAGCATTGCCTGTGACCCCGAAGATGGAGCTTCGCCTATGCTACCGTTATTATTACGTATTCCGCTGCTTGAGTTGTATTAAGAACTAGATCATGAGATCCTTATTTGTGTAAGACCTTATGTATGGTTTGTAATGGATGATGTACTGTGGTATCCAATTCTATTATGTCTCGCAAAAATGGTAATCCTGGGATTACGATGTATGGCATAACAGGCATCTGGGATGAAAAATCCGGGCGTTGACAAGTTGGTATCAGAGCCATCCTGACCATAGGAGACCCTAGTTAGACTGGATGTTTGAATCGAAAACTTAGTTTCAAAACCAAAGGAAGCAAATATTTACAAAAACTTATTCCCATTCTTATCACCTTGATTCTGTCATAAAAACTCATGTTCCTCAAAAACTCTTGTAAAATACATAAAATTTGACCCACTTAAGCACTCTACTAACTTACTCATCCTATATTCTTATAGATGGACGTGAAGTACAGCAAGTGTTATCAGTTGGGGAATGGTGGAGACCTTATCTTTGAGCGGGATCTGGACCAGCTTTCGGAACTTCTGGAGCGTCCGCACCCCGAGTTCTTCGGAGCTCAGCTCAATGATCAAGGAGGAGAAGATCTGCAGTGGCTAATTGTTGCAAGTCTCCGAGGAAAGATTGAACCTCCCACTGCTGAGGGAATTCAATTTACCTTAAGAGAGAACAACTGGCTCGATGGACTTTCCAGGGCCATGCAGGAAGCTCTTGCCCGTCTGTGTGGGCAGAGTATCAACCAGATCAAGGGTACTCTCTTTGAGTTTTGTCCAAGGCGTGATGCTAATGGGCAGCCACTGGAAGCCCCATACCACCATGAGTTGAAGACCCAATTGGACCACCTTAGCTTCATGATGTACGATCGTCAGTAGGAGTTGGATAATTTTCGTGACTACTCCAACCACAAGTCCGCCGTCATCAAGACGAAGGATCATACCATCGCCATGCTAGCGAAGGATCGCAAGTCTCGCCACCGTCAGCTTGACAAGAAGGAGCGCATCATTGCTCGTCTTCGCCACCGTATCTCGGATTTGGAGGAGACCATCCACGAGAGAGACATACAGTTGGAGGAAAGGGAGAATGCCGGAGAAGATCTTCGTGGAGACCCCTACTCCTATCTCAGTGATGATGATGATTTTCTGGAGGATCAGGCCATGGACTTCTTCACTGATGAGGATGATTTCGCCTTCATCGATGACGATGAGAATGATGAGGATGACGACTACACCGACTCCGAGGAGTAGTAGCACTTGAGCACTAGCATAGTGAGTTGTATTAGGTCCCACTATATCGTAGTTTCCATAATGGTTCTTAAAACCATCTGTTTACCTTTGTTGTGGTGTGTGTTTGTATCGTGTGCTATGAATGAATGAATGAAAAGCAAGTTGCTAAAAGAATCAGAGTGAAACTTTAAAAACTTTTCAAAGTTCGGAACCTTAGAAATTTCCCTCTTTTCTCATGATCTATCTCAATCTTCAGATGCCTCGCGGAGGAAGTGGTTCATCCCCGGACCCGATGTTGCAGATACTACAAATGTTGGTTTCTGACCGTGAAGCTGAAAGAACCGAACGTCAAGCCAACTTAGCCACCCTTCAACAGATAGCTCAGCTAGCCCACAACAATCAAGGCCACGGAAATCAGGACAACCATGGATCTAAGCTTAAGAATTTCCAGAACACCAACCCACCTGTTTTCACTAAGTCGGAGGAGCCCTTAGATGCAGACGATTGGCTGCAAACCATGGAAAACAACCTAGAAGTAGCAGGAGTGGAAGCCAACGAGAAAGTTCTATTCGCCACCCACTATCTAGCCGGAGATGCCAGAGCATGGTGGAACAGCGTTCGTGCAATGACCGGAGGACAGATGATGACCTGGGAGGAATTCAAGGTCAAGTTCAGCAGAACGCATGTGCCACCGGGGTTGATCAAGAGAATGAGAGATGAGTTCAGAGAACTAAATAAAGGACAGATGACTGTAGTGGAATACCGTGACAAATTCTTGTCATTAGCTAGGTATGCCCCGGATGAGATCGACACTGAAGCCAAGAAGAAAGAGAGATTCCTGAATGGTTTGCATGATGAGATGCAGACTGTGTTGGTCAGTATCCCCTTTGCTGATATTGAAGCCCTTGTCGACTCTGTCATCCAGATGGAAGGAAAGATCAACCAAGCCAATGGGAACCGCAAGCGTTGCATGATGCATCAGCCAGGAACCCATCAGACCCCAAAGTATCGCCCTAACCCATCTCTAGGATTTTCCTCGAGAACCAACAAACCCCCGATGAACCGTTCGACCTATCCCAACTGTGGAAACCCGAGGCCCGGAGGAAATCACAACAACCCCAGAAACTCTGTCAATTTCAACCGTGCACCACCCAAGTTCAACAACAACAATGCTACCGCCAACACCAACACTGCCCCAAGGACTGGAAGCAATGTTGTGCCTGTTGCAGCAAAGGACAAGTCGCAAGTGAGTTGTTATGAATGTGGAAATAAGGGTCACTACTCCAACGAGTTCCCCAACAAGAAGAATACTGCATCCCCCAATGCAAATGCCCTAGCTCAGCAGCAGCGTCGTGTTCAGCCTAGAAGAAGGTTTGCCCTAGGGAATTCACTCAACCGCAACGGCCGTCTTTTTCTCATGCATGCTGAAGAAGCCCAGGAAGCGCCAGACGTCGTGCTGGGTATGTTTTCTGTTAATTTAGTACTCGCTAGAGTGTTGTTTGATTCTGGTGCATCGCATTCATTTGTCACCGAAGAATTTGCCTACACTAATAAGATTCAACCAACCAAACTGAAGCATGTTATGATTGTTCAAATCCCCGGTCCAACCACCAAAGCTAGGCAAATTTGCAAGGTCGTCCCCATCTGAATCCATGGCATAGATTTTTATGCTAATCTGATAGTACTCGAAACTAAAGGTTTGTAAGTAGTACTAGGAATGGATTGGATGTCCAAACATAAAGGATTGATTGACTGTGCCAAGAAAGCCATAACCATGACCAGTACCGCCGGAATATCAGTAGAGCATATATCTGAAACCTTACCTCGCCAATTCAAGTGCAACAAGAGTATAGCCCAACCTACCATTGACCAAGTCCGGATAGTTTGTGAATACCCCGATGTATTTCCAGATGTTTTGCCCGGTATGCCCCCAGATCAGGATATCGAGTTTATCATTGAACTAATCCCCGGAACAGGACCCATAGCCCAGAGACCCTATAGTATGAACCCGGCGGAACTAGCAGAACTAAAGAAGCAACTGGATTCCATGCTGGAAATTGGATTAATTCAACCAAGTGCGTCACCATGGAGATCACCTGTCTTGTTTGTGGACAAGAAGGATGGAGGTAACCGTTTGTGTACGGATTAACGGAAGTTGAATGATGTCACCAGCAAGAACAAGTACCCATTGCCCAAGATAGAAGATTTGTTTGATCAGTTGACCGGTGCCAAAGTGTTTTCTAAGATTGATCTTAGAACAGGCTATCATCAACTCAAGATTCGCGCAGAGGATATTCCAAAGACTGCCTTTACCACCAGATATGGATTATACGAGTATACTATCATGTCTTTTGGATTAACCAATGCCCACGCTTATTTCATGAATCTCATGAATAATATTTTTATGGACTTCCTGGATAAGTTTGTCGTTGTTTTCATCGACGACGTTCTGATTTATTCCAAATCGGAAGAAGAACATGAGCTAAACCTAAGGACCATTCTTGGGACCCTTAGAGAGCATCAGTTGTATGCCAAGTTTAGCAAATGTGAATTCTGGTTACAGGAGGTAGGATTCCTCGGCCACATTGTATCAGCCGGAGGAATTGCCGTTGACCCTGCAAAGGTGAAAGATGTCGAAGATTGGCAAGCCCCAACCACTAAAACCCATGTTCGTGCATTTCTCAGATTGGCAGGATATTACCGCAAGTTCGTAGAAGGATTCTTGAGTATCGCCAGACCCATGACCCAATTGCTGAAGAAGGACAAGAAGTTTGAATGGACCGACAAATGTGAAGCGAGTTTTCAAGAACTCAAGAGGAGATTGATTTCAGCCCCAATCTTAATCATGCTGGATATCACGAAGCCCTTTGACGTGTATTGTGACGCATCCAAGATCGGTCTCGGATGTGTGCTAATGCAAGAAGGCAAAGTTATATCGTATCTATCTCGACAACTGAAACAACATGAGCAAAATTACCCAACCCATGACCTCGAACTCGCAGCCATAGTTCTAGCCCTGAAGACATGGAGGCATTACCTGATGGGAAATCGTTGTGAGAGTTATTCGGATCACAAGAGCCTGAAGTATATATTCACTTAGAAGGATTTGAATATGAGACAGAGAAGATGGATTGAGCTAATCAAGGATTACGATCTGGACATTCACTATCACCCCGGTAAAGCCAACGTAGTAGCAGATTCCCTTAGCAGATTGCCGTGCCGCTTGAACTCCATGATTTTGAAGGAGCAACCAAGTTTGCACAAAGAGATGGAAGATTTTCGAATGGAATTAGTGAGTGAAGGATTTTTGGCTAGCATAGAACTTCAACCCACTTTGATCATCCAGATCAAAGAGGAGCAGAAAGGAAATGCTAGTATCGACGGAATCAAGCGTCGTATCGGTACAGACAAAGTACCCGGATTCACCGAAGACGAAGAAGGAGTTCTGTGGTACAAAGGGCGCCTTTGTGTACCCGTAGATTCTGGGTTGAAAGAAGTTATTCTCAAGGAAGCTCATGATACTCTTTATTCTATCCACCCCGGAGGAACTAAGATGTATCAAGATTTGAAAGAGCAATTTTGGTGGCATAAGATGAAGAGAGAAATCGGAAGCTATATCGCCAAGTGTGATATATGTCAGCGAGTCAAGGCAGGACATCAAAGACCCGCTGGATTTTTGCAACTATTACAGATTTCGGAATGGAAATGGGATTTCGTTGGAATGGAATTTATCACTGGATTGCCTACTTCTGGTAGGGGAAATGACTTATCTGGGTCATAGTGGACAGATTGTCCAAAGTCCCCCATTTCTTACCCGTCAAGACCACATATCAGAGTTTGAAGCTAGCGGAGTTATACATCGCTAGAATCGGCAGTTTGCATGGAGTCCCTAAGAACATCGTATCGGATCGAGGAACTCAGTTTACCTCGAGATTCTGGAAGAAAGTCCAAGAAGGTTTAGGAACCTGACTATATTTCAGTACAGCTTATCACCCTCAGACCGATGGACAAACGGAGCGAGTAAATCAAATACTCGAAGATATGCTAAGAGCATGTGTGTTAGAATATGGATCTAAGTGGGAGGACTGTCTGTCGTTCATAGAATTTTCATACAACAATAGTTATCAAGCTAGTTTGCAAATGGCCCCATTTGAAATTTATGTACGGAAGGAAGTGTCGCACCCCTTTGAACTGGTCGGAAGTAGGAGAGAGTCAGATTTTCAGACCCGATATCCTACGAGAAGCAGAAGAGAAGGTTCACAAGATTCGTGAGCACCTCAAGACCGCCCAGTCCAGACAAAAGAGTTACGCCGATAAGAGACGTCGAGACCTCGCCTTCAACATAGGAGATTTTGTGTATCTGAAAGTGTCGCCCTTGAAGGGAATGCAGCATTTCCAATTTGCAAGGCCGTCCCCATCTGAATCCATGGCATAGATTTTTATGCTAATCTGATAGTACTCGGAACTAAAGGTTTGTAAGTAGTACTAGGAAGGGATTGGATGTCCAAACATAAAGGATTGATTGACTGTGCCAAGAAAGCCATAACCATGACCAGTACCGCCGGAATATCAGTAGAGCATATATCTGAAACCTTACCTCGCCAATTCAAGTGCAACAAGAGTATAGCCCAACCTACCATTGACCAAGTCCGGATAGTCTGTGAATACCCCAATGTATTTCCAGATGTTTTGCCCGGTATGCCCCCAGATCGGGATATCGAGTTTATCATTGAACTAATCCCCGGAACAGGACCCATAGCCCAGAGACCCTATAGTATGAACCCGGCGGAACTAGCAGAACTAAAGAAGCAACTGGATTCCATGCTGGAAATTGGATTAATTCAACCAAGTGCGTCACCATGGAGATCACCTGTCTTGTTTGTGGACAAGAAGGATGGAGGTAACCGTTTGTGTACGGATTATCGGAAGTTGAATGATGTCACCATCAAGAACAAGTACCCATTGCCCAAGATAGAAGATTTTTTTGATCAGTTGACCGGTGCCAAAGTGTTTTCTAAGATTGATCTTAGAATAGGCTATCATCAACTCAAGATTCGCGCAGAGGATATTCCAAAGACTGCCTTTACCACCAGATATGGATTATACGAGTATACTATCATGTCTTTTGGATTAACCAATGCCCCCGCTTATTTCATGAATCTCATGAATAAGATTTTTATGGACTTCCTGGATAAGTTTGTCGTTGTTTTCATCGACGACGTTCTGATTTATTCCAAATCGGAAGAAGAACATGAGCTAAACCTAAGGACCATTCTTGGGACCCTTAGAGAGCATCAGTTGTATGCCAAGTTTAGCAAATGTGAATTCTGGTTACAGGAGGTAGGATTCCTCGGCCACATTGTATCAGCCAGAGGAATTGCCGTTAACCCTGCAAAGGTGAAAGATGTCGAAGATTGGCAAGCCCCAACCACTAAAACCCATGTTCGTGCATTTCTCAGATTGGCGGGATATTACCGCAAGTTCATAGAAGGATTCTCGAGTATCGCCAGACCCATGACCCAATTGCTGAAGAAGGACAAGAAGTTTGAATGGACCAACAAATGTGAAGCGAGTTTTTAAGAACTCAAGAGGAGATTGATTTCAGCCCCAATCTTAATCATGCTGGATATCACGAAGCCCTTTGACGTGTATTGTGACGCATCCAAGATCGGTCTCGGATGTGTGCTAATGCAAGAAGGCAAAGTTATATCGTATCTATCTCGACAACTGAAACAACATGAGCAAAATTACCCAACCCATGACCTCGAACTCGCAGCCATAGTTCTAGCCCTGAAGACATGGAGGCATTACCTGATGGGAAATCGTTGTGAGAGTTATTCGGATCACAAGAGCCTGAAGTATATATTCACTTAGAAGGAGATGAATATGAGACAGAGAAGATGGATTGAGCTAATCAAGGATTACGATCTGGACATTCACTATCACCCCGGTAAAGCCAACGTAGTAGCAGATTCCCTTAGCAAATTGCCGTGCCGCTTGAACTCCATGATTTTGAATGAGCAACCAAGTTTGCACAAAGAGATGGAAGATTTTCGAATGGAATTAGTGAGTGAAGGATTTTTGGCTAGCATAGAACTTCAACCCACTTTGATCATCCATATCAAAGAGGAGCAAAAAGGAAATGCTAGTATCGACGGAATCAAGCGTCGTATCGGTACAGACAAAGTACCCGGATTCACCGAAGACGAAGAAGGAGTTCTGTGGTACAAAGGACGCCTTTGTGTACCCGCAGATTCTGGGTTGAAAGAAGTTATTCTCAAGGAAGCTCATGATACTCTTTATTCTATCCACCCCGGAGGAACTAAGATGTATCAAGATTTGAAAGAGCAATTTTGGTGGAATAAGATGAAGAGAGAAATCGGAAGCTATATCGCCAAGTGTGATATATGTCAGCGAGTCAAGGCAGGACATCAAAGACCCGCTGGATTGTTGCAACTATTACAGATTCCGGAATGGAAATGGGATTTCGTTGGAATGGAATTTATCACTGGATTGCCTACTTCTGGTAGGGGAAATGACTTATCTGGGTCATAGTGGACAGATTGTCCAAAGTCCCCCACTTCTTACCCGTCAAGACCACATATCAGAGTTTGAAGCTAGCGGAGTTATACATCGCTAGAATCGTCAGTTTGCATGGAGTCCCTAAGAACATCGTATCGGATCGAGGAACTCAGTTTACCTCGAGATTCTGGAAGAAAGTCCAAGAAGGTTTAGGAACCTGACTATATTTCAGTACAGCTTATCACCCTCAGACCGATGGACAAACGGAGCGAGTAAATCAAATACTCGAAGATATGCTAAGAGCATGTGTGTTAGAATATGGATCTAAGTGGGAGGACTGTCTTCCGTTCATAGAATTTTCATACAACAATAGTTATCAAGCTAGTTTGCAAATGGCCCCATTTGAAATTTATGTACGGAAGGAAGTGTCGCACCCCTTTGAACTGGTCGGAAGTAGGAGAGAGTCAGATTTTCAGACCCGATATCCTACGAGAAGCAGAAGAGAAGGTTCACAAGATTCGTGAGCACCTCAAGACCGCCCAGTCCAGACAAAAGAGTTACGCCGATAAGAGACGTCGAGACCTCGCCTTCAACATAGGAGATTTTGTGTATCTGAAAGTGTCGCCCTTGAAGGGAATGCAGCATTTCCAATTGAAAGGAAAGTTCCCCCAGATATATTGGACCCTTCAAAATCCTAAACCATTGAGGAGAAGTGTCGTATCAATTGTCACTACCCGAAGAGATGTCAGCCGTGCACAGTGTGTTCCATATCTCATTACTTCGCAAATGTCTCGAAGTCCCACAGAAGACTGAAGTGTTCAAGAATATTGATCACCGGACCATAGAAATCAACGATGACCTGACCTATCCTGAAGTACCCATCCGTATTTTGGAATAAGCTTTCAGAACTACCAGAACCTGAAGCATCAAGTTTCTCAAGATTCAGTGGAGCAACCACACATAAGAGGAAGCTACCTGGGAGCGCGAAGATCACATCAGGACGGAGTTTCCCGATCTCTTCAAATCCTAGGTAATCGTTTCATCCTTTTTCAAATCTCGGGACGAGATTTTGTTTAAGGGGGGAAGGTTTGTAACATCCCAAAAATATCAAACTAGAATCATCAAACTCTAATCACCAAAATTAGGGTTAACAAAAACTTTTCCAAATTAAAAACATGAAAGCATTCATATATGTATGTAACAAAATTTGGATTCTGAATTGCCATGATTAGGTGTTTCTTTGCTTGGAAAATGATTCTTAGGTGAAATAAACATCATCTAAACAATCCCTACAATTTTCCCAATGACAAATAAATCAAAACAAACAACTTATGTGAATGGTCACTTTTGCCAATTTAACTCCCATGCCTACTTTGACTATCTCTAACTTTCAGAACTTAACAGAAACTTGTTTGGATCTTTGCACCCCTTGATAGTACTCATAAAAAAGTATCAAGGCCCACCTTGTGGTCATCCAAAAACATTTAAATGCATAGTTTAAATAATAGTTTAAAATTGAATCTATATCATGTGGGAAGATCCCACTTCTTCAAAAACCACTCAAACCAACTCAATCTTTAAAACCCAAGCATCTACAGAATCACCAGCACATGCCTAGCACACCCACCAAAAATCTTTTCAAAATTCAAAACTTGAATTCATGCGGCCATTTCATCAAACACCTTGTAGATACAAATCAAACAAACCCTAAACACTATAGTGTGCAGTGATTCTGGCCTAACTTGTTCCCTCTCTGGACACCACTAGCCTTAGTAGATCATCTAACAACCTTAACTAATATCTAGCACTACTGTAAGCTAGCCATTGTCATCAATGGTGAGCAGGCCGAGAGCACCCATGTCACCCCAGTGTGGACAGCAAGCTATGAGCCACACTAGCCTCGCCAACCTTGTCTGGGAGCAAGCTAGAACCCCACTGCCACTCCCTGTCCCAGCCGCGAGCGATGCCATCCCCTAGACCACACACACAGACCATGCCAAGCCGCTCTGCAAGCATGCCGAGAGCGTGCCCTGTGCGCCATGCTCGACAGACGCCCACAGACCGCGCACCGCCCTCGCCGCGTGCACACGTGATCACCACCATCCCAGCAACCCCGCAGACATGCCCATTCGCCGCCGCACGGACCACGCGCGCTGTGCGCCATCAAAACTCCCGTCGGGCACGCTCAGAGCACCGCAGTGTTCCGACCGATCAGCACCGCCCCACGCCTCGCCACCACGTCGTTGAGCTTCGCCAGGGAGCACAGCACCGTCCCTACCCTCACCCATGCTGATAGCCCTCTGTGCCGTCGACCACGACGAGCTCAGCCCGCGCCCGTCGGTTCTCTCTCGCCACTATAAATAGAGGCCTCCCCCGCTCAAATTCTTCACACCACCTCACTCCCCTCACCTCACTGATCGTTCCACCTCATTCCTGAAGCAAGGCGAGCAGCGCATCGCCGGAATTGCGTCGGAGCAGGCCGCCTCTCGACAAGAAGGGCGCCGTCGATTTCGTCCACCCCAGGAGGAGCTGCCGGTACCAGGAGGTTCACCATCATCGACTTCGTCGTTTGCCCGCATCATCGACCCTCGCCTGAGCCCCGGTGAGCCCCCGACGACCCCCACCGGCCGTGTTAGGTTTTTGTCTCGTCGGCGCCGCCCGACGTGGACGATGAGTAGCAGCCATTCGATTAGACTTAGATTGTGCGAATGAGATTGCCCCGTACCGCTTCGCGTTTAAAGAGCCACTGACTAGTGGAACCCCCCTGTCAGTTGCGCCCCGTGCCACGGATTGACACTGGGCCGGCCCATTAGCAGTTCTCGCGCAGCCCAGTCGTTTGAATTTAACTTTTCTATTTTAATTCAAACATAGATCTGTACCCAGTTTCAAAAATCAACCCAGCTCGATTCAGTGAACCAAATTGAATGAAACCAATTTTGTTAGAAAGGTTTTGAAATGCTTAATCCAAGCCCGTTAGATTCAAATCATTTGGATCTGTAGATCAACCTTAGTAAAAATAACAAGGCAGAAGCTTTTCTGCATTCAAACATTTTTCAAATTTAAACTATAATATCTTTTCAGTTGATTCCAACTCTCAAAAATCACATTTGATCATACCTTTTAGAATATATAAAAATATATGGGTTTACTTACAGAAATAATGTTCAAGTAATAAAAGGATGCCACATAGGCATTTCTAGTCACTTTATTTAAATGAAATAAAAGGTTAAATCTTAATAAATTATGACACCACTTTAAATAACATTCCCATGTACTGAAATATGTGGCAATGACATGTGTCAACATGATCCCATGTTTGGTTTGGATAATATTAAATCTTAAGTAGTTTTTTAATGAGTAGAAATTACTTTTCTAAAAATAAAATAAATAAGACAAATGCTTTATTCTTGTGATGTTAGTGATGATGCTAGATCATCTATAGAACCCTTTTGTGTGATGATTGAAAAATAGTTAAGTATTGTTTGGTGATTGTGTACCTCGTATTTATTCATAGACGCTAGTACCGACCAAGGATACGAGGAAGAAGGAGGATACTACGAAGAAGAAGCCGAGGAGAACTTCAACCACTGCTCTGCACAAGGCAAGCTAACACTTGCAAGATACTCTACTTTAGCAAGCCTAATACTACTAGTTGAATGAGCAAGCCAATACTTGCAAGCTAACGCTTGCAAGATACTCTACTTTAGCAAGCCTAATACTACTAGTTGATTATGCAAGTTAACACTTGCAAGATACTATACCTATGCAAGTAAATACTTGCTTGTTACCATGCCAACTATATGCCTTAAGCATATATGACCATACCCAATTGATAAACCAAGCCTAGTTTTACTTGCAAGCTTCTACTTTATTTCTTTATCAAAGATATTACTTAGAGCTTACTTAAGTGAATTGTATATTCTAGAAAGATAATTTAAGGTTGCATAAAGAGCATAAAACTTGGCCTATGCTAGATAATATTTATGTCATCCTAAGGCATGAGATTGAACTTAGCAAAACTCCACTAGTTTACCGCCCCCCATTAGTACTTACCCCCACTTGTAGATGCTAGTGCTAAGCATAAAACTTGATCAACTTTAGATGGGAATACTTGGTGGAAAAATTGTTATGAAAACCTTGGAATGATGGATCATTCTATTGAGATGTTTTGACATGTGTTTCTGAATACCGGATGATTTTGGTGATGAAAATGTTGAGGCATGAGCCTTAGCCCTTTATAAAATTGATGGTTGTCTGGATGCGATACCATTCCAATTTTACCGTACAACCACAATACCCTAGAATTGGGTAGGGCTTGACTGGAAACTTATATACCTTAGTATTGGTTCCCTCACGGCCAAGGTCTGAGTTGAGGCTACCTTGTGAAGATTGTCCACCTGTGCAGTATCCAAGATGACAGTTGGTCATGGTTGGGAGGCCAAACTCATAGGAGGGGTGCTTATACTAGGGAGTGTAATTGAAAGGTTAGGATTGATTATCCGCATACTGAGTATGGTGAATTCAGGATTTTTTCCTGACGGATGTATCGAATGTTGTGGTGAAAGTGTACAATCTCTGCAGAGTGTCAAACTATTCGAATAGTCGCGTCCGTGGTTATGGACAGTTGGACTGGCCATACTGTTCCCCCGTCAGATGTTTTCAAAATGACTTGTGGAATGGATTGAGATTTTTGACTTGACCACAACAGAGTTGTGATATGAAATACAAGTTCCCACTTAGGTGTTATAAAACTTCAACTAGCTTTCTTCGTTTCTAAACTTAGTAGAGGTAAATCTGGCTTTTTGCAAAACAACCCGAGAGCTTAGTGTCCTACTACAAAAACCCCCCTTCACTTGTTAGTATTAGTTTGCGAGTACTTAAAGAGTACTCATGGCTTTGTCCCTGGCTATTCCCGTGGCCAAACTATGAAGAGGAGTACCAGGATGATGGACCCCAGGAAGGTTACGACAACTAGGATCATCTCCCATCGTCAGCATTGCCTGTGACCCCGAAGATGGAGCTTCGCCTACGCTACCGTTATTATTACGTATTCCGCTGCTTGAGTTGTATTAAGAACTGGATCATGAGATCCTTATTTGTGTAAGACCTTATGTATGGTTTGTAATGGATGATGTACTATGGTATCCAATTCTGTTATGTCTCGCAAAAATGGTAATCCTGGGATTGCGATGTATGGCATAACTGGCATCTGGGATGAAAAATCCGGGTGTTGACAATTCCATAGGTCATGCTTATAGTCCATGTGTTGGATTCGAGTATGGATGCCATGAAGATAAATATATACCCTGAGTATTGGAATCCAAATCATCAAGTTGAAGAGAAGAATATGATATGATCAAGATCTTGAGTGTGATCTCAATAGAAGAATTCAAGATATGGCTCTAAGTCGGTGTCATGATAGCCTCATTAGTTGAGCTATGGTTGACTAAGATTTAGAGCATGTAATCAAATGAAGAGTTCCTTATGTACCTAAAGATATTAAGATGGAGCACGAGAAGATACTTGGTTGACCAATACAAAGAGTGAACAGTGATTTCAAGTTGGTCAACACATGAAGCATAAAGAATGTACCACATGGTCTTGTGGTATGGTAAGCCTTGTCAATTATGCATCATGAACTAACCCATTATATATGTGCCTTTGCATTTTCTATATGGGACAGGTATCTTTCCATGGGCATGCTTCAAAATGAAGATATTATATAGCCCATGAGAGGATGCAATCAAGTGGTGATCGTCATCATGGTTGAGAAGGGCAAGTTCAAGATAAGCATGTCGAGAAGATCATTTGCTTGAAGCTTGCTGTCCATATTATTGATAATGGACATGTGAAGACATGTATTAATGAAGATATCCCATAGTGGTGTATGGGGGAGCAAATTAGGAGTCGTCATGAAGCAACAATGATCAAGTGTTACATTCCATCTTGGGTGGAGCGTGAAGCGTTGTCATCAAGATCAAGAGGGATGCGCAAGGAAAAGGTATGGCCTTAGAGTAAAACGTATGGACTTTCTAGGTTTTCCTTTTACCGGTCTCAAGGTGGTTGTTGGGAGACCGGGTTACAGGATAGATAGACGCACTATCAAGAGGGGATTTCGGTTGTGTAACTTGACCACATCGTCATAGGGAGCTCAATCTTTTGCATACTTTGAATCTTCCTTATTTATTTTGCTGCTTATTGGTGTTTCTCCATGTGATGTTCTTTAGCTTGTTGCTATCTCTTCAATAATCCCAAATTCATCGAAAAACGGAATTCGTATGCATCTTCTATGGCGTTTTCGAGTTTGAAGGTTTTATCGGTTCTTATTTATGGAGGCTTCTTACCTTTATTCATTTGGTTATATCCTCCTTTGTTGGGCTATGATTTTTCTCTTCATTATCTTGTAGAGATTGTTTTCATCATCAAAACAAGCCCAAGATCATAGAAATCGGAGTCCGGATGCAAAAGTTATTGCATTTTTTGTGAAGTATGTTTCATCTCGGTTGTGGATCCGGTTCAACCGGCTCCTAGACCGGGTGGTCCAGTGCCAGCACCGGAAAACCGAGATTCAACCGGGTTTCAACCGAGATTCAACCGGGATTTTCGGTTTTGTTACTCTGAGTCTAACCGAGGCTGGGGTCAGTAACCAAACCTGGTTGGAGTCCGGTTTTCCGGGCTGAGAACCGGACCATCCGGTTCTGGAGCCGGTCCAACCGAACTTTCGACCAGATTCGCATAGTTTTCTCCTAACGGTCATATTTTCTTTCCCCTATAAAATGGGGTTCTTTCCCCAATGTTTCTAAGGGTTCTTAACCACAAAATTGACCTCCATTGTTGAACCTCTTGAGCTTGCTTCCACCCCCTTCCCTCCTATGATTCTTGCATCTTTTTGAGGGCTTTGGAAGAGGAGATCTAGATCTACAATCCCCACCAATCATTTCCTCCTCTAAGTGAGGGGAACCCATTGGATCTAGATCTTGGAGTCATTGGTTGACTTCCACCATTGTTCTTCCTCTCTAATTCCTCCCTCGCACTTGTTGCTTTGGTGGGATTTGAGAGTGAAGGATTTGAGAACCCTTGGTGGTCTTGCTTTGCATTCTTGCATAAGTGTTGATCTCTCCATTACGATTTGTTCGAGTGAGAGACCGTGAGCTTGTTACTCTTGGAGGGTGACCTCCTAGTTGGCTTGGCGGTTGGCGCCTCGGTGTCCTCTTCGTGGAAGATTGTGAAGAGACCCGGGCTTCTCCTTCGTGGAGCTTGTGAAATGGTTGTGGATCTTGCCATCTCCGGAGTGGAGGAAAAGCTAGCCATAAGGAAAGTGCCTATTCCTTCGTGGGATAGACTTGGAGAAGAAGGTGAGCCTTCGTGGCGTTGGGAAATCCTTCGTTGAATCCCACACCTCTCCAACGTGGCGTACCTTACTTGTAAGGGAACACGGGAATACATCTTCGTCTCCGCGTGCCTCGGTTATCTATATACCCGAGCTTACTTTCCTTGTGATAGCCATCAAGCTTGAAGTAATTATATTTTTCCTAACACTTGTGGTATATTTATCTTGTGCTATCTTGATTAGCTTATGTCAACACTCGGATTTTTAATCACAGATGCCTGTTATGCCATACATCGCAATCCAGGATTACCATTTTTGTGAGACATAACAGATTTGGATATCACGGTGCATCATCCATTACAAACCATACATAAGGTCTTACACAAATAAGGATCTCATGATCTAGTTCTTAATACAATTCAAAACAGTGGAATAACGTAATAGTAATGATAGCGTAGGCGAACCTCCATCTTCAGGGTCACAGGCAATGCTGATGATGGGAGATGATCCTAGTTGCTGTAACCTTCCTGCGGTCCGTCATCCTGATACTCCTCTTCATAGTCTGGCCACGGGAATAGCCAGGGACACAGCCTTGAGTACTCTTTAAGTACTCGCAAACTAATACTAATAAGTGAAGGGTTTTTTAATAGGACATACTAAGCTCTAGGGTTGTTTTGCAAAACGCCAGATTTACCTCTACTAAGTTCAGAAGCAAAGAAAGCTAGTTGAAAGTTTTATAACACCTAAGTGGGAACTTGCATTTCATGTCACAACTCTGTTGTGGTCAAGTCAAAGTCATAAATCATTTCATAAGTCATTCGAATAGTTTGCCACTCTGCAGATATTGTACACTTTCACCACAACATTCGATACATCCGTCAGGAACAATCCTGAATTCACCATACTCACTATGCGGCTAATCAATCCTAATCTTTCCATTACACGCCCTAGTATAAGCACCTCTCCTATGAGTTTGGCCTCCCAACCATGACCAACTGTCATTTTGGATACTGCACAGGTGGACAATCTTCACAAGGTAGCCTCAGCTTAGACCTTGGCCGCAAGGGAACCCATACTAAGGTATATAAATTTCCAGTCAAGCCCTACCCAAATTTCGGATATTGTGGTTGTATGGTAAAATTGGAATGGTATCGCATCCAGACAACCATCAGTTTTATAAAGGGCTAAGGCTCATGCCTCAACATTTTCATCATCAAGATCATCTGGTGTTCAAGAACACATGTCAAAACATTTTAGTAGAATGACTCATCATTCTAAGGTTTTCATAACCATTTTCACCAAGTATTCCCATCTAAAGTTGATCAAGTTTTATGCTTAGCACTAGCATCTGCAAGTGGGGGTAAATACTAATGAGGGGTGGTAAACAAGTGTATCTTATCTAAGTAAATCTCATGCCTCAGGATAACATCAAGATTATCTAACTTAGGCCAAGTTTTATGCTCTTCATGCTACCTTCAATTATCTTTCTAGAATCTACAAGTCATTAAGTAAACTCTAAGAGAAAGCTTTAATAAAGAAAATAAAGTATTAAGCTTACAGGTAAAACTAGGATTGGGTATCAAGTGGTGTAAGCTTGCAAGTAAAACTTGCATGGTTTAGCTTGCTAAGCTAGTAGTATAAATTTGCTAAGTTGCAAGTGTTAACTTGCTAATTCAACCAGTAGTATTAGTCTTGCGAGTATTGGCTTGCCTTGTGCAGAGCAGTGGTTGAAGTTCTCCTCGGCTTCTTCCTCGTAGTATCCTCCTTCCTCGTCGTATCCTTGGTCGGTACTAGCATCTATAAATAAATACGGGGTACACAATCACCAAAAAATACTTAACTATTGCTAATCATCACACAAAGGTTCACTCTAGGTGATCTAGCATCATCACTAACATTACAAGATTAAAGCACTTGTCCCATTTATTTTATTTTGAGAAAAGTAATTTCTACTCATTGAAAAACTACTTATGATTTAATATTATCCAGCTCAAACATGGGATCATATTGACACATGTCATCACCACATATTTCAGTACATGGAAATGTGATTTAAAGTGGTGTCACAATTTAATAAGGTTTAACCTTTTTATTTTATTTAATTAAAGTGACTAGAAATGCCTATGTGGCATTCTTTTATTACTTGATCATTATTTCTGTAAGTAAACCTATATGTTTTTATATATTCTGAAAGGTATGGTCAAATGTGATTTTTAAGAGTTGGAATCAACTCAAAAGCTCTTATGGTTGAATTTTAAAAAATGTTTGAATGCAGAAAAGCCTATGCCTTGTTATTTTTACCATGGGTGATCTACAAATCTAAATGGTTTGAAACCAACGGTCTTGGATTAAGCATTCTAGTACCTTTCTAACAAAATAGGTTTCATGCATTTTGGTTGAGTGAATCGAGCTGGGTTGATTTTTGAATCTAGGTACAGAACTGGGTTTGAAATTAAATGAATAAAACTAAATTTGAACTGTTGGGTCGCGCGGGACGTTTAACTAGGCCGGCCTACTACGCGCAGCGCACGCGCGGGCGGGTTAAGTGGCTATCTCCACGCGTTAGTGAGACAGTAAGGGGCGAAGCGGTACAGGGTGATCTAGGCCGCACGATCTAACTCTAATCGAACGGCTTTGGTTCATCGTCCACGTCGGGCTGTGCCGGCGAGACAGAACCCTAGCTCGGCAGGTGGGGGTCATGGGAGGCTCACCGGGGCTCAGGCAATGGTCGGCGATGGGGGCGAACGACGAAGTCGACGACGGCGATCCTCCTGGTACCGGCAGCTTCTCCTAGGGCGGCTCCAATCAACGGCGCCTCTCCTCCTCTGCAGTGGCAAACTCCGGTGAAATTCCGGCCACCTGGTGATCGCCTTGCTCCAGGAGTGAGTGGGTGTGATCAGTGATAGGTGGGGAGTGAACTGGTGTGAAGAAAACGAGCGGGGCAGGCCTTCTTTTATAGTGGCTGAAGGGGACCGAATGGCGCGGGCTGAGCTCGTCGTGGTCGATAGCACAGAGGGATAATGGCATGGGCGACGATAGGGGCGGTGTTGTGCTCCTTGGCGAAGCTCAACGGCGTGGGGCGGTGCTGATCGGTCGGAACACGTCGACGCACTGGGCGGGTCTGACGGCAAATTTAATGGCGCACGGGTGCTCCTGGTCGCGCGGCGGCGAACGAGGTTGTCTGGTGGGCTGCTAGAGTGCTAGCGATCACGCACGCAAGCGGCGAGGGCGGCGCGCGATCTGTGGGCGTGTGTCGCGGTTGGCGCACTGGCGCGCTCTCGGCTCGCACACAGAGAGACTTGGCATGCTCGGGCAGTGTGGTCCAGGGGCTGGCAGTGTTCGAGGCTTGGACAGGGGGTGGCGGTGGACGGTGGTCAGTGCTCCAAACATGCTTGCTAGGCTTGGTGCTTCTCCTAGCTTGCTGTCGACATGTGGGTGGTAAGTTAGGCTCGGCATGGTCACCATTAATGGCTATGTCAAGCTCACAGTGGTGCTAAGGGCTTGTTAATTGGGCTAGATCATCTACTGGGAGTGTAGTGAGAGCTAGAGAGGGAACAAGGTTGGCCAAAATCACTGCTCACTATAGTGTTTGTTGTTTGTTTGTTTGAAGCCAGCAAGGTGTTTGATGAAATGGCCAAAAGAATTTCAAATTTGAATTTTGGATTCAAACTTGGTGGGTTTGCTAGGCACATACTTGGGAGTTTCTGGTTAGTTGGATTAGTTAAGGGGCACTGGTTTGGTTGGGTTTTGAAAATGTGTGATCTTCACATATGATAAAGATTGAATTTTGAATTGTGATTTAAATCAAGTGGCCAAATGTTTCTGCAAGTTTTAACGGTGGGCTTTGATTCATTTTTACTTGGTCCAGCAAGGGGTGAAAAGAATTGGAAAAGTTTCTACTTGAAATCTTGGACTAGAAACACTCAAAGTGACCTAGTGAGCAAGATTGACAAAAATGACCATTTGCCTTAATTGATTTGTTTTTGATTTTCTCTTTATTTGTTTCTGCTTGGAAATGTTTTATATGATGTTATATTCATCATTAAACCATTTCTTGCTATTTAGGTTAATCACACAAGTTCATTCATACATTTATCAAATCATCACATTCACACATGCACTCATATGATTTTAATGACTCAAAGTTTTTGTTAACCCTAATTTTAGTGATTAGAGTTTGATGATCATTGTTTTATATTTTTGGGATGTTATAAACCTTCCCTCCTTAAACAAAATCTCGTCTCGAGATTTGAAAAAGAAGAAAAAAGATTACCTAGGATTTAAAGAGATCGGTAAACTCCGTCCTGATGTGATCTTCTAGCTCTCAGGTAGCTTCTTCCTCAGTGTGGTTGCTCCACTGAATCTTGAGAAACTTGATGCTTCGGGTTCTGGTGGTTCTGAAAGCTTCTTCCAAAATACAGATGGATACTTCAGGATACGTCAGGTCATCGTTGATCTCTGTGGTCCGGTGATCAATGTTCTTGAGAACTTCAGTCTTCTCCGGAACTTCAAGGCATTTACGAAGTAACAATATATGAAACACATTGTGTACTGCTGACATCTCCTCTGGCAGTTCCAATTGATATGATACTTATAATGCCTATAAATATTAAAAATTAGAAATTGATTGTTATTTTATTTTTGCATCATCATGACATCATCATGCATATTTTGTTTGCAATTTTGACCGCAAACTATTTTGCTAAAAACCTATTTTTGTTTTACTAAAGTATCCCTATAGTTTTATTAAATCTGTTTCCCTTTTATTTTCAAACTAAACAAAATAATATTCTCACACTCTTACGAAACCGTAAATGGTTTTCTTATTTGACTAAAATAAAATTAGGCTAAAGGCCCGTCTAAAGTTCTAGCCTAAAACTAGCCTCATCTAGTCTACTTTAGCCTATATAATACTTCAATCTACCTCTTCTTTATCTTTTCAACCCTAATGACCAAATCTTTGCCGTTTGCTTCATCCATTATTTTGCAGAAATCCCCAATCCACACACCGTCGACCGCAACTCACCCTGGCCACCACACCATACACTCACGCACACAACACGTGCACACAACAACCCAACACATCTGATACACATGATCACGCACACCACGCGCTGGACCTCACGCACGCACACAGGAAACACACGCACGCGACTCACCCACGCCCTCACCTGGCCCCACCTCCCTCTCGCGTCGCTTGCTCAGCACGCAATCCCGTTTCTCTCGCGATCCTCGCACAAGCCCCTTCCTCCTCGTTCGCTCGCCGCTGCCAGGCACCCCTCTGGCCCCCGCTTGCCTCGCCCCCTCGTCGCCCGGAGCTCCTCCACGAAGCCTCCTGCGAGCACCCCTCCACCTCGGCCACTCTTCCTCACCTTAGCCCACTCGCGCCGCCCGCGCCTCTGAACGCTCCACCATGGCGTCGCCCCTGCAACGTCCGGCCGCCGCCCGGCCTCTGCCTCCCTGCCCGCGGAGCTTCGCCGCATCTGTCGTCGACAGCGACCGCCTGCGCCCTGCCTCTGCTCGAGCTCGCCTCGTCCGCCAGCGTCGTCCTTCCCCTGCTGCAGCGCCCTGACCGCCGATGTACCTTCTCCTGGAAGTCGCCGCCAGATCTCCCTCCTGTCTCTCTCCAGCCGTGTGTCTCCTCTGGCCGCCTTTTCACCTTGCTGCCACCCCGCGTGCGCCCTGCCGCCTCGAGACAAACCCCGAGCACGCCCTGCCCGCAAGGTGTTCGAGTCGGTGTCCACATGGGACATGCATCTTTGGTTTGTTCTGTCTTCGGTGCCTCTGCCCGTGCCCGTCTTGTTGATGGGCCATTGTAACGGAGATGGCCCCTAGCATCACAAGATCTGTCCCAATGTTGTGTTTAGTGTCACAAGATCTCCTCATAGACAAACCAACACGAAGTCATCGATGTCGATTCAAGATTTTCACCAACGGAATGCAAGTGAACACAGACCCCGAAGCCCGAACCACAAGATCTCCTTCATGAACATTCGAAGACATCAAGACCCCAGTTCCGAAGACCGAACCTTCTACCCTCGGTTCCGAACGCCAATGTGTGATCCCTTCCCGACACTCTATTTTGATAAATATAATATAACTTGTTGCATATTAGTTATCCATGCTTGCATACATATATTATTGTTCGGGGATATATGGCGATTCATCTACTAAATAAATATGGAATATATGGGAGTGCTATTTGTCTTGTCCTGGTTCCATTTAATATTGTATAGCGAACTGATGCCATGTTATGCCTTGTTAACTCAACATTTAATATGCGGGGTAGTTAAATAAGTTGAACCTAATAATAAATGTCGGGATCCCGATTCCGCTTAATATTGCTAGGTGGGGCTTCATATTACCATGCCATGCATCATATTATAAACATGCCGGATCTTCCGCCCTAGTATTAAATATTGCATCCGGTGTTTCTTTCTAGTTATTTGCTTCTTCACCGATTAGGACGACGAGTTGATGCGAGATACGACAAGCCTTTGGTCTCCGACTTTGTCTCACAGGCGAGCATTCTCCCCGTTCTACCTATTTTGCATTTATAGTCTTTACTTCCTTCCTTTGATCTATTGCTATCCTTATTGTCGGTGCTATAGTACCATCCCTTTATTTATCTGCTCCATTATATTGCCTTGGTTATCTTATTGCCTTGTTTGAGTAGCTAGTCTGTCCTTGCGAGTCGTAGACATGCTTAGTATTGCTCTCATACAGGTGGAACATGATACTTGGATATTTTTGGCGATGAGATAATTAAATTGGTGATATCGGTTATGGTTATGGTTTCACCTAATGATAAGGCCCCGATAGGGACCACCTTTGGGAACTGCTTGAGCCGACCTAGGACCCGTTCGTTCTACGATACCAGTTCTGAGTTGATCACGCTAACCAAACATGGGGCCTCTAGGAACCCCCCCCCCCCCCCCCCCCCTCAACTACTGACGCTATTTGTATATCCAGAGGGTTACAAAATTGGTTTTCCATTTGGTGCATACGCATAATATGTCCTCGGACATGGGTGAGTTCATATGTCTTTGGACTTGATATTTTGGTGGATTGCCATGGATTGCATACATAAATCACGGTACACGGTGGCGGCACCCATGGTGTGTACAAGTTACCCCGCAGGGCCCGATCCACCAGTAGGCGCAAACGATGTGCCTTCCTTGAGAATCGTCGTACCTCTTGGTTGGTTCCCCACAGTAGGTGATGCCTCTGGATATGCGCGTAGTTAAGAGATAGTTCTTGTTTTGAGATTTGGATGGCACATGTAATATGTTGCCTGATGGGTTGAGCATGCGCTTGGGTACAGTAGTGCACCCCTGCAGGGTAAATCTTTTCGAGAAGCCGTGTGTCCACGGTTATGGACGCCTCAGGAGTACAGTGTCATGATCATAGACAACGCCACTAATGTTTTGCCTATAATAATATGATTAGTAATTAACCTTATCAACTAAACACCTTCTTAACTAAAATTGCCATTGTGTGTTCTGCAAGGGGACTTCCTTGACTGGTCTTCGAAGGGGAAATCTTCGGATGGGTTATGTTTGGTGGTATAAATAGTTATCGTATAGTGCCCTCTTATCTCGCTCTAATAGCCGAAGTTGTAGCGTGTCTCTATAAGTTAGATAGTGCAAGATTTGCTGCCGATGAGCCCACCATACCTATGTAGGCGAGGACCGCCGAATTCTAGTCTCGTCGTGTACTGGTCTCAGTACTAATCGCTCTCTTTCTATTTTCCTTTCCCCTTTGCCGGCACCCTTTTGGCTTGACAAGTATGTGATCGACGATGTTAGCAAGGTTACCCTTCAGGCTTGGCCTGGGCAGGGTTGGACACCGCTTGGTTATTTTTTAGGACTCTTAGCTCCATTTGGATCTTGTCCGTACTCGGATACTATCTTGCTTTCTTCTTGAGTTGTATCTTCATATTGTACCATTTGTATTCTTGAGTCGTTGTTGTATGTATAAGTTCTCGTGGACTCTGTTGTAAACTACTGTAATGTTACTACTTGTATTCAAATCCCACCCACACGAAAGTGCCTGGTGGGCGTCTTTGAATCGCTTCTATGCGGGTTTTGACGAGAAATGCTAAGATCTACATAGACCCGATTCGGGGGCATTACAATACTTCTCCTTGATGATTCAAAATCTTGAAAGGTCCAATATATCTGGGGGCTAACTTTCCTTTGAGCTGGAAATGTTGCATTCCCTTCAAAGGCGACACTTTGAGATACACAAAATCTCCGATATTGAAAGCGAGGTCTCAACGTCTCTTGTGGGCGTAACTCTTCTGTCTTGACTGGGCGGTCTTGAGGTGCTCAGGAATCTTGTGAACTTTCTCTTCTGCTTCTCATAGGATGTCGGGTCCGAAAATCTGACTCTCTCCTACTTCTGACCAATTCAAAGGGGTGCGACACTTCCTTCCATACATGAACTCAAATGGGGCCATTTGCAGACTAGCTTGATAACTATTGTTGTATGAAAATTCTGCGAAAGGAAGACAGTCTTCCCATTTAGATCCATATTCTAGCACACATGCTCTCAACATATCTTCGAGTATTTGATTTACTCGCTCCGTTTGTCCATCGGTCTGAGGGTGATACGCTGTACTGAAATCTAGTCGGGTTCCTAAACCTTCTTGGACTTTCTTCCAGAATCTCGAGGTAAACTTAGTTCCTCGATCCGATACGATGTTCTTGGGGACTCCGTGCAAACTGACGATTCTAGCGGTGTACAACTCTGCTAGTTTCGAACTTTGGTACGTGGTCTTGACTGGTAAGAAATGGGCGACTTTGGACAATCTGCCAACTATGACCCAGATAGAGTCATTTCCCCTACTAGAAGTAGGCAATCCGGTGATAAAGTCCATTCCAACTGAATCCCATTTCCATTCCAGAATATGTAATGGTTGCAACAGTCCTGCGGGTCTTTGATGTCCCGCCTTGACTCTCTGACAGATATCACACTTGGCGATATAGCTTCCGATTTCTCTCTTCATCTTATGCCACCAAAATTGTTCCTTCAAATCCTGATACATCTTTGTTCCTCCGGCGTGGATAGAATAAAGAGTATCATGGGCCTCTTTCAAAATAAATTCTTTGAACTCCGAATCTGTTAGTACACAGAGACGTCCTTTGTACCACAGAACTCCTTCTTCGTCTTTGGTGAATCCGAGTACTTTGCCTGTACCGATACGACGTTTGATTCCGTCGATACTAGCATTTTCTTTCTGTACCTCCTTGATCTGACTGATCAAAGTGGGTTGAAGTTCTATGCTAGCCAAAAATCCATCACTCACTAATTCCATTCGTAAATCTTCCATCTCTTTGTGCAAACTTGGTTGCTCCTTCAAAATCATGGAGTTCAAGCGGCACGGCAATCTGCTAAGGGCATCTGCAATGACATTGGCTTTACCGGGGTGATAGTGAATGTCCAGATCATAGTCCTTGATTAACTCAATCCATCTTCTCTGCCTCATATTCAGCTCCTTCTGAGTGAATATATACTTCAGGCTCTTGTGATCTGAATAAATCTCACAACGGTTTCCCATGAGATAATGCCTCCATGTCTTCAGGGCTAGAACTACGGCTGCGAGTTCAAGGTCATGGGTTGGATAATTCTGTTCATGCTGTTTCAGTTGTCGGGATAAATAAGATATAACTTTGCCTTCTTGCATTAGCACACATCCGAGACCGATCTTGGATACGTCACAATACACATCAAAGGGCTTCATGATATCCGGCATGATCAAGATTGGGGCTGAAATCAATCTCCTCTTGAGTTCTTGAAAACTTGCTTCACATTTGTCCGTCCATTCAAACTTCTTGTCCTTCTTCAACAATTGGGTCATGGGTCTTGCAATGCTCGAGAATCCTTCTACAAACTTTCAATAGTATCCCGCTAATCGGGGAAATGCACAAACTTGGGTTTGATTGGTTGGGGCTTGCCAATCTTCAACATCCTTCACCTTCGCAGGGTCAACGGCAAACCCTCCGGCTAATACAATATGTCCGAGGAATCCTACCTCCTGTAACCAGAATTCACATTTGCTAAACTTGGCATATAGCTGATGCTCTCTAAGGGTGCCAAGAATGGTCCTTAGGTGTAGCTCATGTTCTTCTTCTAATTTGGAATAAATCAGAATGTCATCAATGAAAACAACGACAAACTTATCCAGGAAGTCCATAAAAATCTTATTCATGAGGTTCATGAAATAAGCGGGGGCATTGGTTAATCCAAAAGACATGACAGTATACTCGTATAATCCATATCGGGTGGTAAAGGCAGTCTTGGGAATATCCTTTGTGCGAATCTTGAGTTGATGATAACCGGTTCTAAGATCAATCTTAGAAAACACTTTGGCACCAATCAACTGGTCAAACAAATCTTCTATCTTCGGCAGTGTGTACTTGTTCTTTATGGTAACATCATTCAACTTCCGATAATCCGTACACAAATGGTTACCTCCATCTTTCTTGTCCACGAACAAAACAGGTAATCTCCATGGTGACGCACTTGGTTGAATCAATCCAATTTCCAGCATGGCATCCAGTTGCTTCTTCAGTTCCACTAGTTCAGATGGGTTCATACTATATGGTCTCTGGGATATGGGTCCGGTTCCAGGGATTAGTTCAATGATAAACTCAATATCCCGATCTGGGGGCATACGGGGCAAAACATCTGGAAATACATCGGGGTATTCACAGACTATCTGGACTTGGTCAATGGTTGGATGGGATATACTCTTGTTGCACTTGAATTGACGGGGCAAGGTTTCAGATATATGCTCGACTGATATCCCGGCTGTACTGGTCATGGTTATGGCTTTCTTGGCACAGTCAACTAATCCTTTGTGTTTGGACATCCAATCCATTCCTAGTACTACTTCCAAACCTTTAGTTCTGAGTACTATTAGATTGGCATAAAAATCTATGCCATGGATTCGGATAGGGACGGCTTTGCAAATTTGCCTAGCTTTGGTGGTCGAACCAGGTATTTGAACAATCATAACATGCTTCAATTTGGTTGGTTGAATCTTACTAGTGCATGCAAATTCTTCAGTAACAAATGAGTGTGATGCTCCAGAATCAAACAAACTCTTGAAAGTACTGAGTTAACAGAAAACATACCCAGCATGACATATGGCGCTTCTTGGGCTTCTTCAGCATGCATGAGAAAGAGATGGCCGTTACGGTTGAGCGAGTTCCCTGGGGTAAACCTTCTTCCAGGCTGAACACGACGCTATTGCTGAGCTGGGGCATTTGCATTGGGGGCTGCGGCAATCTTCTTGGGGCACTCATTGGAATAGTGACCTTTGCTCCCACATTCACAACAAGTCACTTGCGACTTGTCCTTCGCTGCAACAGGCACAACATTGCTTCCAGTCCTTGGGGCAGTGTTGGTGTTGGTGGCAGCATTGTTGTTGTTGAACTTGGTTGGTGCATGGTTGAAATTGCTGGAATTGTCGGGGTTGTTGTGGTTTCCTCCGGGCCTTGGGTTTCCACGGTTGGAATAGTTCGGACGGTTTATCGGGGGTCTGTTGTTTCTTGGGGCAAATCCTCGAGATGGGTTGGGGTGATACTTTGGTGTATGATGGGTTCCTGGCTGATGCGTCATGCGACGCTTGCGGTTCTCATTGGCTTGGTTGATCTTTCCATCCATCTGAATGGCAGAGTCCACTAGAGCTTCAATATCAGCAAAGGGGATATTGACTAACACTGTCTGCATTTCATCATGCAGACCATTCATGAATCTCTCTTTCTTCTTGGCTTCAGTGTCGATCTCATCTGGCGCATACCTGGCCAATGACAAGAATTTGTCACGGTATTCTACTACTGTCATCCTTCCTTGCTTCAGTTCCCTGAATTCATCTCCCATCCTCTTGATTAAACCCGGTGGCACATGGGTTCTGCTGAACTTGACTTTGAACTCTTTCCAAGTCATCAGCTGACCTCCTGTCATTGCGCGAACGCTGTTCCACCATGCTGTAGCAAACAACACTTTCTCGTTGGCTTCCACTCCTGCAACTTCCATATTGTTCTCCATGGTTTGCAACCAATCATCTGCATCTAGGGGCTCTTCTGACTTAGTGAAAACAGGTGGATTGGTGTTCTGAAAATTCTTGAGCTTAGATCCATGGTTGTCTTGATTTCCATGGCCTTGATTGTTGTTGGCCATCTGAGCTATCTGTTGAAGGGTGGCTAGGTTGGCTTGACGTTCGACTCTTTCGGCTTCGCGGTCAGAAACCAACATTTGCAAGAGTTGCAACATCGGGTCCGGGGCTGAGTTGCTTCCTCCTCTAGGCATCTGAAGATTGAGGTAGATCATGAGAAAAGAGGGAAATTTCTAAGGTTCAGGGGTTTTTGAAAAGTTTTTGAAGTTTGACTCAGATTTTTCTAGCAACTTGCTTTTCATTCATTCATAGCACACGATACAAACACACACCACAACAAAGGAAAACAGATGGTTTTAAGAACCACTCTAGGAAACTACGATACAGTGGGACCAAATACAACTCACTAACGCTAGTTTTCAAGTGCTACTACTCATCGGAGTCAGTGTCCTCATCATCATCATCATCATCATCGATGAAGGCGAAGTCATCCTCATCAGTGAAGAAGTCCATAGCATGATCCTCCAGAAAGTAATCATCATCATCGCTGAGATAGGAGTAGGGGTCTCCACGAAGGTCCTCCCCTGCATTCTCCCTTTCTTCCAACTGCATGTCTCTCTCGTGGATGGTCTCCTCCAAATCCGTGATCCGGTGGAGAAGACGGGCAATGATGCACTCCTTCTTGTCGAGTTGATGGCGATGAGACTTGCGATCCTTCACTAGCATGGCAATGGTCTGATCCTTCTTGGCAGTGATGGCGTACTTGTGGTTGGCGTAGGAACGGGCATTGTCCAACTCCTTCTGACGGTCATACATCATGAAGTTGAGGTGGTCCAACTGAGTCTTTAGCTCATGGTGGTATGGGGCCTCCAGTGGATGTCCCATAGCATCACACCTTGGGTAGAACTCAAAACGGGTACCCTTGATTTGATTGATACTCTGCATCCGTCTGGTACAATCCTGAATTCACCATACTTAGTATGCGACTAATCAATCGTAACATTTCCATTACACGCCCTAGTATAGGCACCTCTCCTGTGAGTTTGGCCTCCCAACCATGACCAACTGTCATCTTGGGTACTGCACAGGTGGACAATCTTCACAGAGTAGCCTCAGCTCAGACCTTGGTCGCAAGGGAACCCATACTAAGGTATATAAATTTCCATTCAAGCCCTATCCAAATTTCGGATATTGTGGTTGTACGGTAAAATTGGAATGGTATCGCATCCAGACAACCATCAGTTTTATAAAGGGCTAAGGCTCATGCCTCAACATTTTCATCATCAAGATCATCTGGTCTTCCAGAACACATGTCAAAACATTTCAGTAGAATGACTCATCATTCTAAGGTTTTCATAACCATTTTCACCAAGTATTCCCATCTAAAGTTAATCAAGTTTTATGCTTAGCACTAGCATCTACAAGTGGGGGTAAATACTAATGAGGGGTGGTAAACAAGTGTATCTTATCTAAGTAAATCTCATGCCTCAAGATGGCATCAAGATTATCTAACTTAGGCCAAGTTTTATGCTCTTTATGCTACCTTCAATTATCTTTCTAGAATCTACAAGTCACTAAGTAAAATCTAAGAGAAAGCTTTGATAAAGAAAATAAAGTATTAAGCTTGCAAGTAAAACTATTGGGTATCAAGTGGTGTAATCTTGCAAGTAAAATTTGCATGGTTTAGCTTGCTAAGCTAGTAGTATAAATTTGCTAAGTTGCAAGTGTTAACTTGCTAATTCAACCAGCAGTATTAGGCTTGCAAGTATTGGCTTGCCTTGTGCAGAGCAGTGGTTGAAGTTCTCCTCAGCTTCTTCCTCGTAGTATCCTCCTTCCTCCTCGTATCCTTGGTCGGTACTAGCGTCTATAAATAAATATGAGGTACACAATCACCAAACAATACTTAACTATTTCTAATCATCACACAAAGGTTCATACTAGATGATCTATTATCATCACTAACATTACAAGATTAAAGCACTTGTCCCATTTATTTTATTTTGATAAAAGTAATTTCTACTCATTGAGAAACTACTTAAGATTTAATATTCTCCAACTCAAACATGGGATCATGTTGACACATGTCATCACCACATATTTCAGTACATGGAATGTGATTTAAAGTGGTGTCACAATTTAATAAGGTTTAACCTTTTTATTTTATTTAATTAAAGTGACTAGAAATGCCTATGTGGCATTCTTTTATTACTTGATCATTATTTATGTAAGTAAACCTATATGTTTTTATATATTCTGAAAGGTATGGTCAAATGTGATTTTTGAGAGTTGGAACAAAAGCTCTTATGGTTGAATTTTAAAAAATGTTTGAATGCAGAAAAGCTTTTGCCTTGTTATTTTTACCATGGGTGATCTACAAATCTAAATAGTTTGAATCCAACGGGATTGGATTAAGCATTCCAGTACCTTTATAACAAAATTGGTTTCATGCATTTTGGTTTAGTGAATCGATCTGGGTTGATTTTTGAATCTAGATACAGAACTAGGTTTGAAATTAAATGAATAAAACTAAATTTGAACTGTTGGGTCGCGCGGGACGTTTAACTGGGCCGGCCCACTATGCACAGCGCACGCGCAGGTGGGTTAAGTGGTTGTCCCCACGCGTCAGTGAGACAGTGAGGGGCAAAGCGGTACGGGGTGATCTAGGTCGCACGATCTAACTCTAATCGAACGGCTCTGGTTCATCATCCATGTCGGGCAGCGCCGGCGAGACAGAACCCTAGCATGGCAGGTGGGGGTCGTGGGAGGCTCACCGGGGCTCAGGCGATGGTCGACGACGGGGGTGAATGACGAAGTCGACAACGGCGATCCTCCTGGTACCGGCAGCTTCTCCTGGGGCGACTCCAATCGACGGCGCCTCTCCTCCTCTGCAAAGGCGAACTCCGGTGAAATTCCGGCCACCTGGTGCTCGCCTTGCTCCAGGAGTGAGTGGGTGTGATCAGTGAGACGTGGGGCGTGAACTGGTGTGAAGAAAACGAGCGGGGGAGGCCTCCTTTTATAGTGGCTAAAGGGGACCGAATGGCGCAGCTGAGCTCGTCGTCGTCGACGGCATAGAGGGCTAATGGCATGGGCTAAGATAGGGGCGGTGTTGTGCTCCCTGGCGAAGCTCAACAGCGTGGTCTTGCGGCATGGGGTGGTGCTGATCGGTCAGAACATGACGACACACTGGGCGGGTCCTACGGCAAATTTAATGGCGCACGGGTGCTCCTGGTCGCGCGGCGGCGAACGAGGTTGTCTGGCGGGTGCTGGAGTGCTGGCGATCACGCACGCAAGCAGCAAGGGCGGCGCGCGGTCTGTGGGCGTGTGTCGCGGTTGGCGCACTGGCGCGCTCTCGGCTCGCACGCAGAGAGACTTGGCATGCTCGGGCAGTGTGGTCCAGGGGCTGGCAGTGCTCGAGGCTTGGACAGAGGGTGGTGGTGGATTGTGGTCAGTGCTCCAGACATGCTTGCGAGGCTTGGTGCTTCTCCTAGCTTGATGTCGACATGTGGGTGGCAAGTTAGGCTCGGCATGGTCACCATTAATGGCTATGCCAAGCTCACAGTGGTGCTAAGGCTTGTTAATTGTGCTAGATCATCTACTGAGAGTGTAGTGAGAGCTAGAGAGGGAACAAGGTTGGCCAAAATCACTGCTCACTATAGTGTTTGTTGTTTGTTTGTTTGATGCCAGCAAGGTGTTTGATGAAATGGCCGAAAGAATTTCAAATTTGAATTTTGGATTCAAACTTGGTGGGTTTGCTAGGCACATACTAGGGAGTTTCTGGTTAGTTGGATTAGTCAAGGGGCACTGGTTTGGTTGGGTTTTGAAAATGTGCGATCTTCACATATGATAAAGATTCAATTTTAAATTGTGATTTGAATCAAGTGGCCAAATGTTTCTGCAAGTTTGAAAGGTGGGCTTTGATTTATTTTTACTTGGTCTAGCAAGGGGTGAAAATAATTGGAAAAGTTTCTGCTTGAAATCTTGGACTAGAAACACTCAAAGTGACCTAGTGAGCAAGATTGGCAAAAATGACCATTTGCCTCAATTGATTTGTTTTTGATTTTCTCTTTATTTGTTTCTGCTTGGAAATGTTTTATATGATGTTATATTCATCTTTAAACCATTTCTTTTTATTTAGGTTAATCACACAAGTTCATTCATGTATTTATCAAATCATCACATTCACACATGCACTCATATGATTTTAATTACTCAAAGTTTTTGTTAACCCTAATTTTAGTGATTAGAGTTTGATGATCATTTTCTTATATTTTTGGGATGTTACAGCTTAACTTGTTATTGGTGCACTTAGTTGAGCCTAGTGTATTTAGGTTTTGTACTTGTAAAATAAACGTTAGTTTACTTACGCATTCTATCAAGCCAAAACCGTAATAGTTTTAAAATTGCCTATTCACCCCCCCCCCCCCTCTAGACGGCATCTCTATCCTTTCATGAAACAACCACCAAATGTATAATTCAAAATTATACCACCACATTTTACAATAATACTAGACCACCTTATATGAACAATATCCCAACAGGGAGATCTGAAACCTTTCCGTTCACCCCTGGTGAAAAAGACAAATTCCTGCCGAATCGGTAGGAAGTGGGTCAGATATGAAATACAGGTACATGATTCGATACTCATGTTTTTTACAAAAATCATTTTTAGGTTCATAATATGCTATTTTATCAAAGATCCAATGCAATTTTAGCGAGGCTCGGCCCCGAGTTAAGAATCTTCATGCCCGTCGTTGGACAAAGTTTGACGATAGTTTAAAACAGGCATAAAAATTCAAAAACGATCCAAACAATACAAAACCTTCATGTGGTGTCATATTATGTGACATATTTGGAAGGAAAAATATCAAACCTGCTATATTGATTATGTCTAAAAAAACTTCACAAAATGACCTATCTCATTCGAGGTTTCTTGGCTTTTGGGTCAAATGACCAATGTTATGGCTAGAATCAAGGCATAGTTTGTGATAATGTTTCCATATTGTGCATACATGTGCATCATGAGATGGTGAACAATATTGTAGGAGGAAGTTTTCCTTTTTGTCGCACCAAAAAGCCATTTTTCATTTTCCGAACACAAAAAAGGGGAATTTTGTGAAGCAACCACCAAATAGCTAATTCAAAAACGGGGTTGTGATAAGTCGATATGGATATCATATTTAGATTTCTTTCATTTTTCTGATCAATTTAGACATATTATTTATTGAATTCTAATTTACAAATTTAAAGATATTAATTATTCTATATTAAATAGAAAAATACAAAAAAAGTAAAATTATTATAGTTTTATTTGAATTCAATAGTATTTTTATTTGAATCAGTAATATTTTACTTATTCATTGTTGTTTACTTAAATAAGTGTTTGTAGTTTCAAAAAATGAAAACATGTGACATAATGATATAAGAGTTAATAGGATTGATATCATAGTATTGACAACTAGGTATAAATTGTTTCGCGGAAACTGATTTGGAAGGAACTGAGAAGTTAAGCGTGCTGGAGCTGGAGTAGTGTTAGGATGGGTGACCGAGCGGAAAGTTTCATAAATACTGCAATTTATTCAAAGATTAAATGTAATTAGGAAAGTTTGATAAAGACTGCAATTTGATCAAAGATTAAATGTAATTAGTGTTAAAAATGTTTCAGGTGAGAGATTAACGATTCAAACAATTCAAAGATTTAAAAAGTTGAGAAAAAATTCAAAAAATTGATTTTTTTTGGATATTTTTACAACATGCCGGTATTATGCCGACGTGCTATTCCGAGGGAAAAGCCGTCGATGTATGCTACGTAGCATACGTCGACGGCTAGAGCTACGCCGATAGACAAAAGTGCCTCCGCCGAGGGAGCATACATCAACGGCTAGAGCTACGCCGACGGACAAAAGTGCCTCCGTCGAGGGAGATCTTTGTCGAGGATGCTTCGCCGAGGGCAGCCCTCGGTGTAGTCTACGTCGACGAGGATCGAGGCTACGCCAACGGCTTTTGGTCCTCGGCGTAGCGTGTCGTTCCTGTAGTGCCATGAGCCATGGAAGACACGTATTGCTGACCACATTAGGTGGCGATTCTCTACTCTCGATTCTCCATAAACATGCTACTCATCTTGTCCTTTCTCTGTCTTGTCTCACACAGGAAAATGAGAGTGGGGGAATGCGACTGAATCAACGTCGCAATATCACGAACTGTCTTGGGTTCCCCCCGTCTTGGCAATTGAAACTAAGAAGATTCATTGGTCGGGATGAGTACCATCCCGGAGCTTTAAAATAACTAGCAGCCAGACCCTAGAGCCTGCACACGGGCCAAAACACAAAGGAACAGATCTCACATATTGAGCACTCCAACCAAAACTAAAACAATGAAGCCACTTCCGTCAGAGACCCGCATGCAGTCAATTAACAAGACCTTCTATGCAAACTGATGTAGCATTCCAATCTTCTAACAATTGTAATGCTACTTGTTTATTCTATATAATGCTACTTTCTATATGTCATTATTGCATCATCACTATATCATGCTTATGTCACCATGCCATCTTGCATTTTAGCATCATATAAAACCCCTTTTATTTGGTTCTTACCCCTTATGCATTATATTGCATTACTTGTATTTGCCTCTTGATGAATGGTAGTTGGCTCTTGATATATTGCTTAATGGCCAAGTTGAGTTGTGGGCATATCTTTTCCAACCCCACCACCTTTCTTGTCATCACCTTATAATTCCACCATCCAAACTATACATGAGCATTTGCATTTATACTTGGTATTTCAATCTAGCTCATGTATGTTGGGATGGATCCAATTTTTTCTACATGCTTCCATACCTTTTTCCGTGTTGTTTTCACGATATCTATTATGGGGCATACATGTCCAATTTGCATGCTATGCAAAAGTAGTAGCCATTTTAGTCATTCCATGGTTTTATTCAAATGCAGAGTATATTTGACTTAACAAGGTCACATTTAACCATAGTGGTACATACACGCTATTGTTGGCCTTTTACTTCAAATATGCCCATTAGTTAAATTGAATCATGGGAGAATTTGAATGGTTATTCTATAGGGCATAATACTAACTATATTTAGGTGTGCGTCTTGGCGCACGATCCCGTTGAATTTAAGCTAAATTAGCGATTATAAGCAAGCGAAAAAATAATACATTTTTTAGTTTTTACACATATATCTTACTAAATTTTGTTCCATCAAAAAAGTACAGAAGGAAGGAACAACAAAAGCAACGTCTACATAATCTTTATGAATTCAGATTTCGGTAGGAGCCTTGTTTCACGACCCCACCTCTTTAACTTGTAAACAACTACACGGTGACAGACATGTGTTTTACAATACAATCATGAAAATAAAAAAAATGAATAAACAAAAATTGATAGTTCTATGGGTGGTCAGACTCTACAGTGAGTAGAAATAGAATTTAGATATATATACATAAAATGGTATCTCACGTGGTGCTCACTTCAAGGAGAGAGGCGCCTACAAAGAAAACAGAGATTACTTCGTGAAAGAGCTGTGGGTGAGTTTAGATGTAGGGAATGCTTCAAAATATTCTCTGCAAAGACGGTAGCTAATAAGTAAAGGCAAAGATTCTATCCGTGTGCTATCCTGTAGTAACGGATATTCAAAAGGTCACAACAAAACAATGAAAGTAAAAAGGAGTTACTCCTTGCTAAGGAATTGTAGGGGTAATAGAGAGCGAATGGATCATCATTCTGAAGTTGTGAAGCCCAACAAGAGTTCAAAACATAAAAGCAGTGCCAAGATAGAGGGAAAATATAGTACGTACAAAAAGAACAAATAGACAGCTGAACAAACTTCAAAGAAATACATTAGAGTTAACTAAAGAATTGGTACCAGAAAAAAGAACAACTTGGAACTAAGCAGACCAAATGACATTAAAAAAGTAGCTAATCTAGAACTTATTTTCAAAATATTCATTCATAATATCAAGTCTGCTTATTGCAATGAACTAACGGCATATATACAACTTCTCTACTCAATCATTCTTATTCGGGCATGAATTATATTATTTTTTCATTACACGTCGATCATTTATCTTCCATTAGCTTCTCACCAAGATCATCAACAATTATGCACAATTGATTTGAACACATGGATACTATTTATGTAACAGTACAACACAACTGCATCGAGATCATCCAAATGGCTAACTATAGCAGAATCACATAAATTTTACATGCACCAAAACTCTAAAAATTTACTAACGGGAGGTGATCAGCTGCAGCCCAATTAGCACCAAAAGCAAAAGCATAAGGACATGAAGGGGCAACCATTAACGAAGCCGGTAGCAAGATGATCATCACCACATCCCTGGCATCCTTATTTGGCCACAGCTAGAGTGTTAAACACCGAGAAAGCAAAGAAAAGATACGGAAAAACTTGTCTAAACTAGGCGCTACAGCCGTCGCCCTTTTACCTCTGATCTCCCCATCCCACAGACATAAACATCTCCAGCCTTGAGGGTAGCTCCGCCTTTTGTAACCAATGAGACAATTAACACGGACATCTCCTGAACCGAATATGTAGCTATAATGAATTGCATTCTCCTCACAAATGGAAATACATAAGCAACTAAGGAGACTATCCAATATACAAAAAGGAAGTTACAACAATTGATGTTAAAGTAAAGAAATACCTTGAGATTTTAAACCCCGCGTTGACCACAACATCAACTGAATGTTATGATTCTACGATTTTAGAAGATTTGGTCATGCAATTAAACGGTAGTGTTGAGTACCTTGTTCTAGGGTATTACATCATTATAAGCATGTAGTATATGCACTAAGATCTGACATGACATGAAACAAACCTTGGTGGCTCAAACCGACTAACGACACTGCCAAATATATGAGAGGTGTCACAAAAGAACTCCTCTGCTAAGATACTGCACAAAAAATAATGGCATGAATAAGAGTGGATCGCATGACTTGATTTTCAATAATTATTAGCAAGTAGTTTTAATAATTAACATCATACCATCAAAATTATCTGGCCATCAACAGACTAAGAAAAAAGGAGCAGATTTCTGGCCATAGATCACCTTTACCTTGAGGATCATGAAGATGATTTTTAAGTGAACCTTTTCAGAGTACTCATAAATCAGGAATAGTTCATCCTTACTTGCTACATAGCCAATCAACTGCACCTTTAACAAAACACTAATCAGAGGAACACATATCCACCATGGCATCAATCAGCATAAGGGGCAGCCTATGAAACAAAATTCTAATCAAGAACACAAATCTATCACATAAACACCCCCAAAATATAGGCCCACGTGACAGTAATCTTCACCTCAACCCCATGTACCAAGAAGAACCCACACTATTCAGAACCTGCAGCAACCTCGCCCTGCTCGCACTACCCAACATCATTCGCTTCACACGCACGGTACTTCTCTGGGATTTAAATGCTCTTAATGTGCAGATCACAAAGGGTGGACTAATGTAGAAACCATAACACATTAGCACCATTTTCTGTATATTGGCCATATAATTTCAGTATATTGAGCATTTAAATTTAGTATAGTGTATTTTCCATATACCTATTTGCACTAAATTTAATAGAGTATAAATTCACTAAGAGATGCCTGACTAAATATGTTCCAGTGTGCAAAGAATTATGTATAAGGATTTATAATCTGCAGATACATAAAAAGATAGAAAATTATACTTTTAGTAGAACTATTTTAGCATCAAAGTTTAGAAATACTTTTGTTCAAAAAGCTAGGAATACTTGTGCTTGCCAACAGTTTTCTGTGTATATTAACCAACTAAATTCAGTACAGTATAGTATCTATGTACCTAATAAAAAGAAACGTCACTAAGATATGCCTGGTCAAAACTGTTTTTGTGCTGCATGTATATCTGTAACTCATTTAGATATAGATGGTCCAATTCCTAAAGCCTCCTATTTGGTTGTGCTGCAACAGTTTCACGACCTTCATTTTGGCAATCGATAATTGGATATTTGTAACTAAATGAGAGACAGATAAGAAACCAACTAACTTGAATCAAATAAAAGCATTGATATTCTGTACTTGAATCTGAATTGTGATGTTCAGGAGTGCCACATTTTATTGTAATATATGGAATAAATAACATAGATTGAGTTTCTGAAAGCAAGTGACGAAATAATACCTGAACACGATTTGCTACATATTTTTGTTCAAAAACAGAACATAACAAAGTGCAGCTAATACTGCATCATGTATTTGTCGGATTGGTTAAAAAACTGAGCAACGCCTCACACACTGAAAGGACCCAATTTATTTTGCTATTTAAAGGTACAAAAAGTAATTGAACGGAGAGTTCATACCTAGCGCTGTAGCAAAAAGGTCCTGGAAAGAACAAGAGTCAAATTTAGCATGGAATCTAGGAGAAGGATGCTAGATACAAACAACAACCATGGCATGATCAAAAAGGATAATTAAACAAAAAGTCAGATGCACATAACCTATAACTAAAACTGAAAGATATGCTCTATATACTACTTCTATCCTGACGCTGAATCCATCTCATACCAAAAGCAAAGTGAGAAGTTAATCATTCTACGCAAGCAAGAGGAGGTAGAACTGCTAGTCTGATTTTGGGGCGCACCTGATCATTAAACCTGGAAGTCCTTAATGTCATTGGATGGGTATATTTATCTGAACCTGCAAAATATAACCACACTAAGAAAATGATAGAAAATGCAAGATAATAAGAAAGAAGTATAAAAATATGGTTTATTTACAAGTACAAATCTACAGCTTCGTATCAAGAAACATTGTTTGCTTGATTCTTCAAAGGAAATAACAACAGAAAGTATTGCCTGGTTTCTACTACATCATAGAGAAGTATTGGTTCAATGAGTTTACTAAGAACCATGGTTCTTATGGATGTACGATCTGACATGTATCATGGCGAGAAATTATCACTAATGCATACGCATAGGACACCACACTCCTTAGTTCGACAGTTTCATTGTTACAGAAAACTTTAGATTGCCCAACGTACTTAGGAATAAAAGAAAATCTAACACGCCTACCACCACATCTCAAATCTTATTAGACCCGACGTTTGGGAAACACCTGATCACCACATCTAAAATATATCTGCGAACATATAAACAAATGAGGCCGTGTTAGAGCACTTGAACTGCATTTGAACGGAGCATCATTGCAAGCGACACATATGAAATCTCTCATGGCGACAACATGGGAGGAGGTCAGGAGAAGGGTGAAGAGGCCGGCGAGAAGTTGCCCAAACCAGATGCCATAATAATGAGGCACCAATTATAAACCACTCTTAATTATCGCAACTAAAACTGACCAGCCGGGATAATATTCCTTCTAGTGAGACAAATATATCATACAAAATAACTGTGAGTATAATCCTTATTCGGAGGGTGGATTGAAGAGATTGGTTTTTTATTTTCTTCCCATATTCATTCAACATCCTTTTTTATTTGCATGGGGATTGCTCTAAATTCATTGGGAATCATAACAAATACAAACTATAGTTGAACTC
This sequence comes from Avena sativa, assembly GCA_916181665.1. NCBI lineage: Eukaryota > Viridiplantae > Streptophyta > Magnoliopsida > Poales > Poaceae > Avena > Avena sativa. The sequence continues at coordinate 265,441,607 of OV702294.1, read as the reverse complement.
ACCAATGAAAAGGTTCATAGCAGAAAATAGCATTGGCTTGACCGCTCGACCGTCTCTCCACCAAACATAGGGGGGAAACTGAGCCTGAAAATACATCCAAAGCATATGAAAATACATCCAAACCATCCTAAAGTATTTGCTAAATTTAGCAAATAATAACACCGACAAAGAAAACAGAAACCTGCGAGAAAAAATAAAATACATCCATGAATCAGCAAGTGGCCATTGTCTCTTTCTACTAATCCGGCATCTAGCTACCGAGGGCATTATCATTTCCTTCATCGGGTGCCCTACACCAAAGTGTGCATCTTATACAGCAAAATCACCATGTAGCCAGCTTTGTTGAAAAGCAAGTTTTACTTGAATAAATACTTCACACTGACCAGGCTTGTGTTCAACATCTGATTGCCAGCTTGTAATACTATTCTTCTTTTCTAACTAATTTACCAAACTCGCTTTGGAAGCTTCTATGACCAACTGAAACTCAACTTTCATATAGTGTCCCCTGTCAGCAAAATTAAACATGAGATAAATCCGTGAGAAGTACAACTATATACAAATATAACCGTGAGAAAAAACAACCATGGATTCAGTGTGACAGCAATGCCACTATATACAAATGAACAGCAGATCACAACAGGGAATGATAGAAAGTTGACTAAAAGAGGATCCAAAGGGTTTGTACGAACCTTAAAATCCAACCACCACTGAGCATCAATTGAGGTGGCGGCCCACGCCCATATATGCTACCGTTGAAAAAAATCCTCAAACAATGAACTACTTCAGGCCAGCTCTCACATGGAGGAGCTCTCCATCGGAAGAAAATAAATATAACATGAAGAAATAAGTTTCACATTAATCCAGAGAGTGTGGAGGCACTCGGGATACATAAAGTTCCATTCTTTCTTTCAGGTATACAAAATTTTTAGCACCAACACGCATATTTGAGGTAACATCAACCATGGGTCTACCCTTGGATCATTGGATACATACCTGCAGGCACATACACGGTTTCAGGAGGTGCATATGAAATGGAACATGATATAGTTAGGGATGGCAAGCTTCCATAAATCTGAAAATTAGCCCAACTTCCTGAAAGCTTCCTGAAGCCTGAAAAATAAATTTCATTTATAAGAGGACATCGTGCATCTATGGAACCAAATAACAAAGACATCTAGCAAGTTTTTTAAATAATTCAAATGGACAAATCGTCCATAAAAAATTGCATCCGGGTCACGTATGGATCTAATCCGATAATATTCCTTTAGAACATGACACACAATATCTAATTAAGATATAATGAGAAATTTCTAGAAATATTAGTAAAATGCCCACACACGGCTTACCACAACATGTATTTGTCCATATGAACATAAAGCACCATCTTCCCAAAGCAGTCTTTGCCCTTAGGCATTTACACAAACACCTTACACGCACACCTGCAACCTGGCAATAGAGGATCAAATAAGGAGGAGGAAGGGGATGGGAAGCCAAGGTAAAAAATGAATGCTCCACGTTGGGATGGTGCAAAGATGGTGAGGACCCCCTCCATGGGGCGCTGCTGGGACACCCTGACCAGTGTGCTCCTCCACATCGAGCTCCGCCTCCTCATCCATGGCGCATGGTTCCCGTTGCCTCTCCCAGCTCTAGCCATGGAGAACATCAGTGAAGGAGAATAGGGTGAGAGCTTGGCCTGGAGAGCGAGGGAGTGGCAGCGGCAGGAAGCGAACATGCGAGAGTGCGAGGGAGGAGGAGGAGAGCGAGCAGGGAGAGGGCGCGTGTGTTGAGAGAGAGGGGCGACGAGGGCTGGGAGCGGGAGGACGAGCAGGGAGGGGGCGCGCGTGCTGCGAGGGAGGGGCGACGGGGGCTGGGAGTGGGGAACGAGGGAGGCTAGGGTTTCATCTCGTTTTGGGCTGGGCTTTTATATGACGCGGTGAAATAAGTTAAACGCCTGAGATTTACCGGATGGTCAATCCAACGGCTGAGAGGTTGAAATCGTTGTGGTAAGCCCCAGGACCCTCACCAATTACATCTTTAGATGCTCATAAGGGTGAATTTGTTTTTACAACTACAACACGACTACATGCATGGCCCATGCATGAGGCCTTCCATCTTCCTCTAGTTGTTCTCTTTTGGGTTTTAAACAAGATCATATGTTATTCAATCTAAGGGACAAGCAAACCAAGTACTCCCTCCGACCCGAATTACTGTTCGCGCTGGTCATTTTGCAAATAAGTCCTCGCGAAATCTCCGACAAACCCTGAAGTCCATTTGCTCGTCTTCCTCACTCGTTGATTGCTCCGCTCCGGTCGCGGCTCGCCCGCCGACGTTGCCACCCGCCCCACGCCGCTGCACCCCCGAGCTTCTCTTTCTCCAACTCCCATCCAGATCTACCAGCGCCGCGGCCCCTCCCCTCCTCCACACGTTCTTCCCGGACATCAGCCACGAGGGGATGCGCGAGAGGATCCCCTCCTCCTCCTCGTGTTCGTTGTGGTGGAAGGCCTAGGCACAGAGACGATCTTAGGGAAGGGACGAGCCGAGGGCAGGGGAAGCGGCGGTGCTGCTGTCTCGACCCCTGGCGTCCGCACGAACTGCTGCCACCGGCGGGTGGAGCTGCTATTACTGGCGTCCACCCGGAGAAAAAGGCGGCGCCTTCCTCGAGCAGAAGCTTCCGGCCACCACTCCAGGGGCATGTGCAAGTCCGGCACCTCTCCTTGGTTGGTCAGCACCACCTTCCCCTCTCACGTTTACATGTACTAGATCCCCAACAACAGCTGCTTCAATTTCATGCATTTATCAGCCAAAAGTGATTAAGAACAGTCCAAGAATCAAAATTTATGAGTGTAAGGTAGGATAATTACCGTGTTTAATCTTTGATGAAATCTGGTGTAAGGTGGGAGACTTACCATGTTTAGATCATTGTCTTTTGCCTCTAGATGTTTAAATGTTTTTTCATTGTTAGCTGCTAAGCCGTTTTATATTGAAATGGATCGGTGAGCTTGCTAATTTTCCTCCTGTTAAATAATCTATCGGATAGATAGCCTAGTCACAATCATAGTTGTCAGAAATCTGGGTCGCCCAGGTCGAGGAACGGGGTCGAGGGTCGCTACCTCAACAAACAAGGATCGATATGGAGTATACATCTCCAGGACGATGATTCAGGGCGTGGGTCGCGATCCACTAAATCCTTGAGAAAATTCTCCAGAGCGCAGTTCCTCAATCCTTGAGTTGGATGAATCATGTTTCAGGTTCTCAATGTTCCAACATTCTTGCGAGTATACAATTGAATATTGATAGCGTAAAAGTTTTGGACGAGTTTTCTTATTTATGACTTATGAGCACACTGGGGATATTAAATCTAGGTCAAAAGTGATTATTCATTTCCATATGGCATCATAAGGTTTCTGAAAATAGTCTTATCTTTTTGTAGTCCTGTTGAAACTTTAAAGGGCATTTTACGTATTATCAATAATAATAATAGCTGCATGTGGAAGTTCTGAGCGATTTGTGAATGTAGTTGTAACTCACCTACTTCAAAATAAATTAGATGTCCATTTCTAATTCAGTACTAACACTGATCTATGTAAAATGTAAGTAGAATAACTATACTGCTTATAGTGTTACATTCATGGAAGTGCTAGTTTAGTATGTTGTATAGAGCATGAAAAATTGCTAGTTTGATATGACACGGTTACTTTTCATGGCAATTTGATGTGTTTCATTTTTGTAGTGAATTTTCCCAACCTGTATATTTTCCTATGTCGTGCAGGCCGGGGAGACCGTGCCCGCCATCGCCGCGGAGTATGAGACCACCATCACAGATGTCATGAATGTCAATGCCATGGGGAGTCCCGTCGTCACGCCAAGAGACATCCTCGTGTTCCCATTACAAGGTATGATTATGATCCCATTGATTATGTCAGTGTTAATAAAAAAGTGTCAATAATCTCAGTTTACTAGATCGTCATGCTGCATTGATCTGTCTGGTCTACCGTTGCGTAAATGCAATTATCTATCCTTAGTGTTTGAACAGAATGTAGTATGAGATGAGCTCAGTTTCTTCTGAATATAAGAGCCATGTGCACACGGTAATTCTGTAATGATGTCATTGTTGGATACATTCAACAGAGCAAGGTTCTTAGTTGGTACTTTCAGTTTCTATCAGTGGTTCGGAAAGACATGCATTCAGGTTTGGAGTTAGTACTTTGATATACGATATACTGAACCATCGCAAAAGTTGTTGGTATGCTCTTATCGGTCAATTGGAGGTCACATTGTAACTTTTGCTGCATTATGCCTTGCTGTTTTTAAATTTAGCCTCTTACCATTTGGTTTACATGTGAAGATTCACTTCAGTAAGCCAGCATAAGTAACCAGCACATTGTTTAGTCTGATGAACTGTCCAGCTATTTCTTTCCATTAATGTTTGAGGTTCAAAGTGTATCTATGAAGATACAGTAAGCAAATTATTATGCAGAGTGCTCAATTCTTCAAGGTGGATCGCTTTTTTTTTCTGCTTGTGCATCCTTATTTCCAAATTGTGCTTCTATGATGATGGTTGCTATTATGATGATGGTTGCTATTTATTTCTATGTTCAGCATGTGCATCCTCATTTCCAAAGTCTGCTCCAGACCATGGATTTCTTGTGGCAAATGGAACCTACGTGCTTACTTCCGGCAACTGTGTGCAGTGCAGTTGTAGGCCAGGAAATCTCAAGTAAAATTCATCTTATACCTTCTCTCTTCACAAAGCAGCATTACTGCTGAAATATATTGTGGCTCCTCGTAATCCCTGCCTTTTGTTAAATGCCAGGCATTGTTAAATGTTAAATGCCATTGTTATTTTGGAACTTCAATTCTTTTGGAACGGAGGGAGCAATGTCTAAACAGCTGTTGAGTTGTTTAGATACATTTCACTTAAAAGCTTAGCAGAACACACTTCAATTTTCTTTTCAATACTCCTGATTCCTGATTGATGATGCATCGCTTATGTCTTTTGTGACTATATTAATTGAGGGGTTTATTACTTCATTACGAGTGCAGGCCTGATGACCTCTGCAGACCATTTGGAAAATTTGGCCGTGTTAAGGACATATTTGTGTACATCAGCATCCAAGAAAAGGCCGTGGAAAAGCAACAGTGTGTCTGCGGGATTTCTGTTGTTTTGTTTTAAGAAGCATTTCTTCAAATAATGTCTGCTGAGATGAGGACTAGGGAAAGAACCAGGTGCTAATTTTAGTGCATTGCTCTCATGCACGTATTATCTGTTGTTTCAGTCTAAAATGCTGAAGCTCTACAATTTGTCTCTCTTCTGCAGCAGTAGAGGCATGTCATGAAGTTCATGGTCAGTTTGAGCTACACATCAAATGGTCAGTTCATCGCTTATGTCAGTTTGCCCTGTTAATTACCTTCAATTTTGCCACCTCATTCTGCAGCAACCGGAGGTGGGCAGAGGGACCGAGGGAGCCGTGATATCAGGCCTGGAATGGCCACGGAGCAGGCCGGCCGGCGGAGCGGTGGAGGGAGCTGCTGAGGTGGGGAGGACGATGGGGGCTCGGGTAGCGGCGGAGGGAGCTCCAGGGACGGCGCCGGGGAGGGGCCTCCGCCTCCCCCGAGGACGGCGCTAGGGATCGAGTGCGACCGCCGGAATTCGCGAGCGGGCACGGGGATCAAGCGCGGCCGCCGGGGATTGCGTGCGGGGACGGACGACAGGGATTGGCCTCCGCCTCCTCCGGCACTCGATCCTGCCTGGTCCGCCTCCGCCTTGCGCACAGCGACGACGGGATCTCACGCGTACGACGACGGGAATCGCGCACAGGGACAATGACGAGGTCGCGCGAGGACGACGGGAATCTTGGGGACGACGACGATCGCGAGGCGGTAGGGGCCCGAGCTCCTGTGGGCTTTGGGCAGCGGCGGCGGTTAGCTGCAGCGGCGGCTGGGTGACCTGGGGGGTTGCTGTTCTTGCGGAGACGGGCACGACGAGGTCGCTCGGGGGCCCGGGGCGGTGGATCGAGGCAGCAGTGGGCGGCGGGGTGGTAGGCGGCGGCCGGCCCTGTTGGCCAGATCTGGGCCAGGGCGGGCCCAATCTGGACCTGAAGGGCCGTGGTCGGCGGCCATGCCCTGGCTCTCTCAGGGAGGCCAGGCCCACTCCCCTGGCCCGTGTGTGGCTGGGGCCAGTACTGGGCTAGGTGGGCCTAGCGCTGGTTGTCATCGGTCAGACCCTAGCGGGGTCTGTAGGGCGCGGCTCGCTGGCGGCACGGAGGTGTCGTGCTTGCCGTGGGGTCCGCCTTCCGCTCCTCTTTGCTGACGTGTACCGGCCCCCCTTTTGTTTGTGTCGTGCTCGTCGAAGGGGGGACTAGGGTTGGTGGCCTGGGGCGTTCTCGGACCGGTGGCGGTCCGGCTAGCCCGGGTGAGCACGGTGTCGGCGGCGCTGCCCCTTGGCGGCGGGGATCTGCGGTGGCGGCGGATCCGCTAGTGGACGGAGGAGTAGAGACTAGCGCTAGGGTTGGCGGCGTCAGTGACACCCTTGCTGCAGTGTGGCGACGGGGCTTTACGGGTCCATTTGGGCTCGGCCGGGCCAGGAAGGGTCTGGTTTGCCCATGTTGCTGCATCCGGTTGGCTATCGCCCCCTGGCGGTGGAGGTAGTTCCCTCCCGCGTGTTACTGTACTGCTGACCCTGCCGAAGTTTCTCCTTCTGGGTCGTACCAGCCTCGCAACGTGGTTCACGGTGAGACGGCGGGGGTGGCTGCAAGACCGTGGTGGCGTGTGCAGGTGGGCGGTGAGCTGGGTGGAGCTATCCAGAGCGTCCGGGAGCGTGGTTTTTTTTGAGAGATCGGGAGAAATCCTTGTCGTCTAGACACCGACGCGGTGACGCCCGTGGGTGTCGCCGGCCTTCCTGATGTCCGGGGAGCAGCGTCGTTGTCGTCGCTTCCCTTTTTGGAGGTGCTGCTTGGTACGCGATGCTTCGGAGCGCTTGGAGCGTGGTGGGTCTCTCCGGAGGGCGCAGCGGTTGCGGGTCATCCTTGTTTTCGTCGAGCCGCTGTTATCGGCCTTGTTTTCTCTTCTTTTTTCTTTTTCTTTTCTTTTGTCTTTGTCTTTTGGGCGTTGTGTTGTCTGGCCCTGCAGCGGTCTCAAACGGTTGCTATATTAATATAGCTGGGCGAAAGCCTGTTTCGAGAGAGAATCGCTGGCTGACGACGGACGGCAAATTTGGATTTTGAATCTAGCCAAATTTGTAATGATTTGAATAATTTTGGGTTTATTTGCAAGTTTGGATTTGAACTGACCCTGCGGCCAATAATTCGGGGCGAAGGGAGTACAATAAACCACCTAATCAACCTACCCTTGGTCCACCTAAGCCGTAGCCCAACCGCAGCAGCCCAGATCATAGCACCCAGCCTGTACCGCTTCGGCAGAGGACTCCTCCTGTTCCTCTTTCCCGTCATCCCTCCCCTCTCTGCAACTAGACGGCAGGAGGCAGGTGGCCGTACTGCCTCTGTCATCCGTGTCACCACCAGCCCCCTCCTTATCTACCTACAAGAGCCACATACACAAACCCTAGCTCCACTCCCTCTACCTGGCGCCGCTGAATCCCCTATGTTCCACCTCTCTGCAGCTCCTCAAGCCCGTCCCTGAACTCCGTTGTCGCCCGGTTCCACGAACACCTGCAAGCCATGCTGAGCGCGGTAGTCTCTTCCCCGTGCCGCTGTAGACCTCTAGATGCTCACAGGAGGGCCTGGGCATGCCCCTGTGCGGCGCCCCATCTCCTTCATGTCCGCATCAGAGAGCAGCCGCAGTCGCCCATCCCCACCGTCACCTCCGACCACCCCGACCCTGTTTTCCGGTGAGAATCCTCAACCTTCCTCCTTGTGCACATGTGCTCGTTTTCGTCTAGCTCCGTCGGCGCGTGCACCGTCTCCGCACGACACGTATGGTTTCAGAGACACCGGGTGCCTTCAACCCTGATTGTTTCCGGCGATTCTATTCCTCCTCCAATGTTGCGGTCTTGACGAGATGGAATATCCTTTCCCCCCTCTCCATAGAATCCAACGGCTCGTGAAACGATGGTCTATCGACGACAAATCATCCAACGAATCTAGACAAAAAAATCTGACTCATGGAGGTCACCGCCAGTTCGACTGAAACCCGCTTGTTCGGCATTGTTTTTCGAGCGCTACCTACATCCTCCGGCCTTCTTCTTTGTTCCCGTCTCATCTCCCTGAGTCCATCTACGCGTAGAAACCAACTACACTCAAAACCAAGGAGTTTAGCTCTCGCAAACTTCGGTTGAACTTTAGCCGATCTCACAGAAAATCGACAAAATTCAGTTTCGTCGGATCCAAAACCATCTCCTGTAACCTTTTATAAAAAGGCCCTTGGAGTTTCTTCGCCCTCAACAAATGGTCCCGCCGAGCCCACGTGTCACCCTCTCTCTGTTCCGCGCGCGCAATGGGCCCGTGCAGCCACTGTCCCCACTGGCCCGCGACTGGGTAGATCTAGTTCGAGTGAGAAAAGTGCCAGCTTGTTTCTTTTTCAAACGAATTCCATAAAACAAATATAACTTAAATAATTCATATATTATGAATTAGTTTGAATTTGAGAAAACTTATATAAACAAATATGAATCATTTTCAAAAGTGAATTCAAATCTAGTTTCAAATTTGACTAGAGTTGACTCTATCTAGTCTAACCTTTCACTTTTGACCATATTTGAATTATTTTGCATTTCATATTGTTTTAAATTCATAATTCAAATAATACAAATAATATATGTTTTTGAATAAAAAATTCCACAAATATGAATATGCTATTTATAATATAATCTGGGCATTTAAAATTTTCGAATTAATAAATACCATTAATATGACTATTTTTTAAATAATTCATAACTTTAATTCCGTAACTCGGAATTTAAAAAATGATATGTATAGAATGATCATCACGACGAGATCGTTCTAACTATGCATTCCATAATATGAATTGAAGCATGAATCACATAAATATTAATGGAGCAGCAAGATTTATAGGAGCAAAATATGACTAAACAAGTAATAAAATGCTTTATTCTTGTACTCCACACCTCACCCATGACATGCTATGTTATACCATGTAATTGTGTATCATTCTATCATGGCATACCCTTGTTTTGTTATTGCATATGGTTTACATGATTCGCGATGTATTTATTATGACCCTTGTGTGTTTGCTTTTTATCCGGATAGACGCCGAGCAAGGAGACTATCAGGAGACTCAGGAGTATTACCCGAATCCCACCTATTCTGCAACTGAGATACCAGGAAAGCAATTATCCATGCTTTCACTACATATAGTACCTATTGCATTTGTCTTATTATTGCATCATGAATTGCTTCACGAATTAAATTGGAATCTCAAGTACTGCATAGCCTGTACTTTTAAACCCCACCAAATCTTGTTCTCTCGATCCTATGAGCCATTAGTACAAGAGTTTCTTGAGTCATACGATTCATAAATTGCATGTGTAGGATTTATAGGAGTCTTTAAATAACGAGATACCTAAAGAACGGAATTGAGTAGCAATGGGATAACTAAAGAAAGAGGCACCGGTGGGCAATATCTGCTATTTGGTTCTTTATGCTCACTTGTGTCCCGTAGGCCCCGAGTAATTGATTCTTGTTTCTTGACTATCGCATTATCTACATGTGGGATCATGAATTCCCTTAGTCTTAGCTTGATTCACATTTTATTTCTTGAGGCCACAAACTAATTTAGGACGTTATTACTATCATATACTTATGTCATGCTACTGCTTTATTTACTATTGTTTTTGTTTTTCGAGGAGCGTTTACTATCGTCGAGTTGGGTACTCGTAGAGCTCGAGCTGACCAACCGTGATTGCGTGTTGTCTGCAGCCGACAAGGCAGAGAAAGCCCGGGTAAGGCAAAGGAGAGGGACCGGGGCAAGGACGCTTGCTGCCTCGCGACGGGAAAAGAAGGGGGCGACGCCCGATGGCGAGTGAGCGGAGAGTGCAGGGGATCGAAAACTAGCATAACCTGCTTGATATAATCCATAGCCCATAAGATGAAGAAAAAACAAATTTTAGGGTGCTATTCGCAAAAAAATTGTCTGTCATGTCAGAAAACTAATAGTGGTTGTCATGGAATGACCAAAACGCTTGCGTGGAGGCAACTTCGTGATCAACAGTTCGCGATTTGCAAGTTTGTGACCAATGCTCTCAATCGTGGCAAGTTTATAGACTAAATTGGCATTTTTCTCTATTGTTAATTGGCACAAGTGGTTAGTACAATTCATTTGTACACGCCATTATTATCTCACAACGAGGGCAGCATGTTGCTTCTGAGGAATATGACAGCATGCAGCCATGCACACATCAAGTAGTTAAGCTGCTTAATTAAGCATAGCGTGATTTATAAAGTATGAAGAGCATGTCTATCTTTATTTATTTTTCGACGAAGAGTATATATTAATATTGTGGAGATATCAATTATATCCAACCTCTGCAACAACGTATTAACCTAGATGCACATAACCAAAAAATATCCAATCTTTATGCAATTATTGACGTGATAACTTAGCAATTTCTTGCAGCGTTGACGCTTGATAGGAGCGGCATCCAAGGTCACATCTGAATCGAACCAAACCAAGCACACGGTGACCGAGTCCGGCTCAAACCGTTTCAGCTCTAGAATTCATCTCAACACCCAGCTTCTTTCGTTCTTCTTCCTTCTTCCACCCAACACCAAGACGACATTACTCTGGCTCGAAACAAGCATATGCCCCGCTATATTAATATCAACCAAGTACGATCGCTGCTGGGTCAGACAGCACAACGCCCAAAAGAAAAGACACAACACGAAACAAGATGCTGGGACAACAGCACACACCGTCCAAACAAAAACAAAGAAAGAAAAAAATGAATGGAGACGGAGGCGGATCAACTAAACGCCGGTAACCCACAACCGTTGCGCCCTCCAGAGAATTACCACCATGCTCCTTGCTCCAATTCGTCGAGTATCAAGCAACACCCTCAAGAGGGAAAACAACCGCTACTGTCCGGATCAGAGATGGTCCTAGGGTTTCCCCTGACACACAGAGGGAGGTGGATGAAGGGTAGCCACGACGCCCTTCAAGAAGACATAGTGCCACCCGCAGGCGGCACCGTGTCGGTGTCGGACAAGCCGACAAGGATTTCTCCCAAAAATCCCATCCACAACCCTCGAACGAGCCGTTGCACAGGAGCCCCGCGAGGATGAGGTCTCGCCACCACCAAAACTTATTGTCCACGAGCATGCGCCACCACGGTCACGAAGCTACCATCGTATTCGTCTCACCGAAGCTACCAACACATGGCCAAATGGAAGAGAACAATAGCCCTAATCGGGGCCAACGGTACCGTAGCCGTGCGGGAGGGAACTTCCTCCACCGCCGGAGGTGGTAGTCGACCGGACGCGGTAGCCGGACACACCAGTCCCAGTTGGGTCCGGCCAGATCTAGAGAACCCGTAAAGCCCCTCCAGGGCACACCGGTGCCAATAGGGTCTGTTCGGGCCCTGTTTGGGCCCGTAAAGTCCGATGCCACGCTGCAACCGGCCGGCCGCCGTGGCCGCCATCCCCACGTCGTGCTACAGTCATCGCCATCCTGGAAGCTGCGTTGTCACGAGAAGGCCGGCCCAGATGGGCCCTGTAGGGCCTAGATCTGGGGCGGCCCGCCGCCACCCAGTCGATCTCGGCGTCGCCCCGCTGCTCCTAGCGCCGCCCCGCAGAAGAAGCGCCGCCGTGTCCTCGCTCCTCGGCCGTAACCGCGCCCCTGCCACCCGAGCAGCACCGCTCGCCGGAGAAGCGCCCGCGCGCGGGAAAGGAAGGGGGCCGCCGCCGGCACCGCGCGGACCGCGCCCGGCGGCTTGCGCCGGCGGCGGCGGAGGTGGAGACGGGTGTGTGGGATGGTGGGAGGTGCGGCGATGGGCTCCTGCCCGCCCGCGCGGGGGCGAGACAGGAGCGGGGCGAAGCGTTTTTTTCCTGCTCCAGACTCTTGCAATGGCAGGTAGGCCAAGACAACATTACCAAGACAACCCCCTGTAGAGCTCGGTCGAGCAATGGAACTCGCAACTTGCCATGGGACCCCTTCTCAGCAAGCTCGGCGAGCTGCTCTTGGATGAATACAGCCTTGATAAGAAGGTGAAAAAAGGCGTCATGTCTCTCGCCACTGAGTTGACGATGGTGCACGCCACCCTCCGCAAGGTGGCCGACATACCGCGGGACCAGCTCGACAACCAGGTCGGAATCTGGGCAGGAAAGGTCAGAGAGCTTGTCATACGAGATTGGGCACCTCCCTTCCCTTGAGCAAGTCCAGGTTAAGCTCTGGTGTAAAGGAACCAGCCGTCAGATGGTGGGGCAAGCGGTTGCTGCCCTAAGGCTCGCAGCAGACGTCCATCCCAACCGCCCTACCCTTGACATCAGATATCTTGGAATGGAAGTGGAAGTACAGACTAGCTCGTTTCCATTCCCATACTTCTGTTACAAGCTTGTTTATTACTATTATTCATCATCATCTTCCCTTCTAATCTCAATTTCAGTCGTCCTCCTCGGAGCCAGATGAAGAATCTTTGGAGGCCGAGGAAGAAGATGGAGTATACCTTACTGAGTAAAATCAGGAACGCAGATATTCATCCGCTCACATTTTTACTTGTTGACCACCAGAGCAGAGGGGACTGAGATTTCCTAGTATAAGCAAGCAACTTGAACTCAGTTTTAGCCGGTTCACTGACCATCAAGGGTTTCATGCTTGTCCTGCAGTTGGAGCTGCTAGCTAGGGGCCTGTGGAGGACATGGATGAGTGATACCGTCATTATGAATTATGGAGAAGCTTATATATTACTCCCTCCGTTTTAAAATATAAGATGTTTTAGTTTTATGAAGCAAATATATCTAAACTTATTCTAGTATGTAGGTTCACTCGACTTTAGGATGAATCTACACTCTAAAAGAAGTCTAGATTCATTTTCTTCACAACCTAAAACATCTTATATTTTGAAACGGAGGGAGTACTTTCTAGAGAAAATGAGAAGTGACAGTGTATCTACTGTATGTATTTAGAAATTCTTGGTTGAATTACCTGTTTCTTGCTTGAACCCTTGTCATGAAACTTTAATCCATGATGTGATGACAAGCTATGTAATTAGTGTGATAAACAATGCATTTCGTGAAACACCATGTATTGCAATTGAGCTACCTACGCTGTTGAGGACTTCTGTTTGTGCTACACTCTTTGCATTGTGCTATTTGAGATATTTGCTTTTCATGACTACGTTTGTTAGCCTTAATATTCACATTTCCTAATGCGACTGGAAGCAATTAATTAACAAGTACACCTTATGTAGGGAAATTTAAATCAGCAAAAACCCTATCCGTTGTACTACATAGAATGAAGGTTACACCATGATATGCACAGAAAATGTAAAAGGTGGGATTTTTTTTTGTGATGAACTATGCACCACGTATTTTGCAATGAGCTACCTATACTTGCTGATCTTGAGACTCCTGTTTGTGTTACAGCGCTTGCATTGTGCTTCTCATTAGTCTGAAAAATATGGACTTGACTCAGTGGTCAAGCAATCAGTGCACTTATGTTGTATATCACATTTCATACTGCTGCTTTCAGCAATTAACATGTGCACCTTATGTGGGGAAATTATAACCAAGAAAACCATATTCCTAGTACATAGCATGAAGAATACGCGATGATGATTTGTTTTACTATACTAAGCAATACTGGCAAATGACGTTTTGGACCAGACCATCACAACATAAACATTGTACCAGCTCAGATCATCATACAACATCATGAACAATGGGGCCATTGTTTGGCACCAATGGCACCGTCTAGAACATTTTCAATGGGCAGAAACCATCTCAAGAAAATTTAACAAAGCAACAACTGCAAACATAACATAGCCATTCAAGTACAGAATTAGAAGGTACTGTCTCCAAACTGCGGTGTTACAAGAGCAAAGTACACTAGAAAGAATGATATAAAGGTACAAAGTACGCCTATGTAAAAACATGGATTGAAGGACGGAGCGGCCAAGTTTGAATATGCATGGCTTTGTGCATTTTTAAGAAGAGCAGCAGCTTGTCTTCTGTTCGACAGGTTGACCGCGGATCTGCACTGTGGCTGGGCGAGCATTGTTCGCGGCTGGCTGGCTTGCCATCCTGGAAAGGAAGATGGTATTTTCATTACTCTTCCTCTAAAGTGCAAAAGAACATACTAATATGATTATAAAACGCAAGGGCGCTACTTTGGGTTGGGAGGATAAATCAAATTTAGTGCAAATTGTTATAGCTAAGGAAGTGGAATAGCTCCACCAACAGGCATTAGCACCTGCCTACTGAGCACCACAGGGAGTTCAGAACTCGGACCTAGGTGGACAGAGCAAGCGCAGAAACACATTAAGGAGCATTAAGGAGTGTAGAGCCATTTTGCTTAGAACACTAGAACATAGCATCAATGAGCAGTACATCTATTGCAAAATGATTGTAGTTAAAAAAAGATGACTTGTGCTGATTAAATTGTCTGGGAACACACCTGTCCTTGATTGAAGCAGACATGGCCATGAAAGCCTGCTCGACATTCAACGCATTCTTTGCACTGGTCTCCATGAATGGGATGCCAATCTCATCAGCAAATGCCTGTATACATCAAAATATAAACACAAATAGCAGAAAGAATGTCTTTGGCAAATTAAACATTGAAATTCTCATGAGTAAGAAACAGTGTTGCATAAGATACCTTGGCTGTCTCATATGATACAACTTTTTTGTCAGTGAGATCACATTTGTTCCCTACAAGAAGTTTGTTCACATTATCACTAGCATAGCGATCAATCTCGTTCAACCACTGCTTCACATTGTTGAAGCTATCTTGGTCTGTCACATCATAGACAATCTGCAGTTCCATTTGTGCACATCAGAACAGTGTGAGTAAAATGAAAACAAGAGCTTGCATAAATAAACTTACGATGATCCCATGAGCACCCCGATAGTAGCTGCTAGTAATAGTTCTGAAGCGTTCTTGCCCAGCAGTGTCCCACTGAAATAGAAAAGAAAGGTGGCCACATAGAGGGGTTTTAATTTTCGAAGGGAAAAAACAGCTTGTATCATTAAATGCAATGCACAAGACTACGAGAAAGGGTACCACCAACTAGTATATATGTTATTCAAAATAAGCTAGATCGACTTGGTATATCAAATTGTCCTGAAAGAATCATTCTTCATCCAACAGACAAATAACTTAACATTTAATGAACTAAAATAATTAAATGGATGGAACTAAAAAAATCAAAGTTAAAAAGTATCTGTGCGGCTGTACATATTCAAGTAAAGATTGTGTGTTTACTTCCTGTTAACAGAAGTACAGAACTCAACAAACAAGCACATGATACTTAATAGTTAATAGCGTGTCCTCTATCATGCAAAAGGCCAAATCCAGCAAACTTCACAAAATAAAAGGGGCTAATAAATGAACTATGTCCTGGTAAAGTCTCATTCTGTCAAGAAAATATGAATTGGTGATACATGCATACACATAAGAAAAGGTATGCTTGGCCATTAACACGCAAATCAAATAAATTACAAAACATAAGACTCACAATTTGCAGCTTCATAGTCTTTCCATCTTGCTCCACGGTACGTATTTTCTATGAATATAGATGGAAGGAATTAAGAAATTAAGTTCATTGAAGTAGCCAGGACAGCAAACATTCACCCGAGAAAGTAAATATACTTACGAAATCAACCCCAATTGTACTGATATAACTCTCCAGATATGAGTCGTCCTGCCAACAGAGTATCGATGGAGAAGTTCAGAACATAACAAATTAACAATTAAGTGCACTGCACTGCACTTGTTTATCAGTCAGAGTGTAGGAAAATAAAGGGATCATCGTTATGGCAGTGCTATCAACAATGAACACATTACAGAAAGTTTTCATAGCTTGTTAGGAATCATATAGTTTACTGAACCTGAAGGAAAGGGATTCTAGATATCCCTCAGACAACTTACATCTATAAAGAAAAGGAAGACCAATTATATACAGAACAAATATGATTAACGAATCATGCTTTAGATAAGGATTCTTACGGCAAATCTTAAGAGAAGGCATGACTTGCCAACACCCGAGTCTCCAATAAGCAAAAGCTTAAAGAGATAGTCACTGCCATGTCAATTAACAGGATATTAGTCTCGTTAAAATGTAATATAGGAAAAACCTAGTAATGACAACATTTGCAACAATAACAACAATCATGTTATCCCAAGCAAGTTGGGGTAGGTTTCTCATGGTAATGTTAGCAAATTGAGATATAGTGGTTATCTCTGGGCTTGGATGAATGAGTTGCAATGCAAAGATCAATCCGTAAGATAAGTAGATAATTATTCTAAAATTAGATAGAATCAGCATCTCAAGGTTTAGAAGATTGTGTATCAATGCTTAGACCAGTATTTTGGCATTCCATATGTAATATTTAGAAGAAAAAAGTCAGTTGTGCTCCATAATGGTTCCCATCTATACTACTACATATTACAAAGTTAATTAGTCACATTAAAGATAAAAGGAAATAAATACATAAGTAAATTTCCAATGTCAATACGTAATATTAAGATGAAATATTGAAGCTAAAAAGCAGCCACAACACTAACCAAAAGAACAAATACATCAACAATTGCTTACATTCCAACCCAAAAGATATGAAAAGGCAATACTCATGTTGTCTCTTAACCATCTACAATCCAGGATCATCACAGTACAAAAACATCGACAAGCGAGCATCCAATCATGTTTGTAGGGCTACACTAACACATCAAACTGAAGCCATTGACTCCTAATTTAGCATACCATTTGCAAGCAAAGATCCTTCTAACCAACAACATTTTATTCTCAGTAAACAATAAAAAGTGTTTCCAGATCGGCCTTAAGCCTATCACCGCAGTTTCCTCTTATAAACAAGTACAGAGCAGAGATCCTTCTAACGAACAACAACAATAAGTCCACTCCAACCTCATAGTCCCCATTCGCTCTGTAAAAGTGCATTAGACGCAACTTTTTCGTGCAAATTGCAGCCAAAACTGCACCGTTCTTACTACACATCAATTATGCTGACATCTCGCAAGGTCGAAACAGAAATCCACGATAACAACGCTCCTAAAACATCAGCGAAAATCTCGCCGAGAATACAAGAATCACGATCATATCAGACGACTGGCCCAACGTAAACTCTAAGGGCTCCATCCGAACCGAATGATGGGATCAAGAGCGACAGAAGAAATACAGACGACCTTCCGTGCCAGATCCGGCGAGATCCCGGACTCACGGGAAGCCTATTCAACCAGAGGCGAGAAGAAGGAAGCGACTTACTACTCGGGATTCATGGCGTGATCGGGATCGGGATCGGGATCCTCCGGTGGCGCACTCCGATCTTGCGGGAGATGGATTCGCTTCGGGCGAGGTCGGGGCGGGACGGGGCTGGGAAGATCGAGCTCGACTCCTCGTCCGCGGCCTGCCCGAATCTGACGGTTATTGACCCGCACGGATGGAAGGTACGTGTGCACAGCGAGGTTTCAACCTTTCCTCTCTGGCTCTCGCTCATTTTGGGATTTTCTCTCTTAATTTATTATATTATCAGATGTTTATTTCTTACTACTAGATCCCTCTCCATGGCCTCTCCAGGCGCGACCAAATCTGGCCAACGGGCCGGCCCGGCATGGCCTAAATGTGCCTGGCCCGTCACGGCCGCCTAACTCATGTGTCGTGTCGGGTTGGCACGTAAGCCTGCCTCCGAGACCTGGGCACGGTACCAGCGTCTGGACCGGCTCGTGGCACGTTTGGTCCGCGTGCTTGTTGTGTTTTTCTGCTGGCCTGTTTATTTGACATTAAAAAGGCCGACTCTGCCATATAACAGCTAGGATTTCGTGGCCGGGTGGGGAGGGGAACGCTTAAAAAGGGGTGAGATCGCGAGTTCGAGGCTTGGCGGACTCATTTTTGCCTCATATTTTCAAAATTTCCTGTGCATGCAAGCTCGGCCCGGGTGCCTAAGGCCGTGACACGGGCACAGGCCCGGCACGTTGTGCCGGGCTATTTTCGCGTGCCCACGTGTCGGCCCGCCAGAAGGCGGCCCGTTGGCTAGGTTTGGGCGCGACAGGCAGGTAGAACGTATGATAAGGGCATCTCCACTGGGCTTACTCAAACGGTCATCGCAAACAGTTCGTTCATGTCTGTTTGGGTCAGGCCATGGTCGATTTGGGTAGGGTGTCCGGCCCACCGCAGAGCAGCCCGACCTATTTGTTCGCGCTTGGCCATCGCCAACGCTTGCGTATTTCTAGCGTCTTCCCGCCGCCACGTCGTTTCTCGCTTTTCTTTCCCGCCTCTTCCCGCAAATTCTAGGCGTTTCCCGCCGTGTCCAGGCGCAGCCATAAAAAGGGGAGGTCACCGAGCTATCTTCGACCATACCCATGCCACCCGCAACACAAAAAACAACTATGCCTGGCCGCGGACGTCGACCCGACGAGCGTCCCAACCCCAACGCCGGCAGAGAAGAGGGGCCACAGCGGCCGTGGTGGTTAACGAACCCATCGTGGTGGCGCGGTGAGTTGGTCGCGTCCTCCACGCCTCCCTTAGCGTCCACGGCCGCCACGGCCTTCCCTCGACCCAGCGCCGCCGGCCATGGCTAGCTACAAGCAGTGGAGAAGGAAAAGGGAAAGGAGGAGAGGGATGGTGTTCTGTGTGGGAGAAGATGGCCGCGGGTGACCGGTTAAAAAGGGCCGGCATCGGATGTCGGCGCGGAGGCCGAAGAGGAGCATTGAAGTGTCCAATCAGTAGGGAAGGCGACGGGTGACGCCTGTAGCGGTGGTGGAGAGCGTGTCGTCCTGCCAGTCAGCGTGTTGTCGCGTAGCCATTGATGGCGCAGGCTGCCGCCGGTCAGCCTTCCACCAGCACCTCTAAATCGCTGTCGCTGCGTGCGTCTGACTCGGTGCCACGGGTCAAGTTGGCTGACTGATATGTCGTAAACGTATCTATAATTTTTATGTTCCATGCTTATTTAGTACCTACTTTGCTTTGCTTTGTCTACACTTTGAGGTATTTGTATACACTTTCTGAAACTAACCTATTGACAAGATGTCATAGTACTAGTTGCCTGTTTTCTGTTGTTTTTGCTTTTAGAAAGCTAAAAATAAATATTCTCGGAATTGGACGAGACAAAAGGTAAAGTTCATATTTTCTCTGAACGATACGGAAAGTCGAAGACGAGACGGAGGAGGACACTAGGGTGGCCACACCCTAGGTGGGCGCGGGTCCCACCCTGGTCGCGCCCATAGGGGGTGTGGGCCCCTGGCCCTCCATCAACCTTGCCTCCTTCTCCTATAAGAAGCCCCCGGGGATAAAACCCTAAATAATCCATCATACTTGCAGAAAAAGTTTCGTTGCGCCGACGCCACCGAAGGGGAGATTCGGGGTACAGAAAGTCTCTGTTCCGGCACCCTGCCGGGATGGGGAAGTGCCCCCGGAGCCATCTCCATCGATCTCCACTACCATCTCCATCATCATTGTCGGTTCCCATGATGAGGAGGGAGTAGTTCTTCCTCAAGGCTAAGGGCTCTACCGGTAGCTTTGTGTTCATCTCTTTCTCTATGCATGATCTTGTTGAGGTCATGAGCTTTGTAATCTAGTAGATCTACCTTGCTACTCAAGTGCTTCAATAGATCTCTTCTCTCCCTATGTGTGTGAAAGTGACAGTGTGCACGCCATGGTGGCACTTAGGCTAGAGTCTATATAAATACTCGTTGTGCTTTAATAGATCTATGTTTTTCCCCACGTGTGTGAAAGTGACAGCGTGCACGCCGTGTGTGGCACTTAAGCTAGACTGCATATATATTTGTTATGAGTTATATTTTGAGTTGGTTGTCTCTATGAAATTGTGGTGTTTGTTGGAACCATCTAGGGTTCAAGGTGACAGCGTGGGGTTATCTAGATTGGGGAAGGCAGACTTTGAGGTGTGTTGTTATAGCCCTACCATGGATTAGAGTGTCCAACCAGAGAGTAGTTAAGAGTAGTATCATGAAGAGAGGATATTTATATGAGAGAGTGTTCACTAGTGAAAGTATGACCCCTGGGCCTTGTTTCTATACATTGAAACACCGTTTGCTACTAGATCTGTTACATGTTTGCTTGCTTCCTTCTTGTTGCCTTTAGTCTTTACCTCATCGTCAATCTATTTTCTGGCACCGTTACCACTTGTATTTCACTATCTCTTCGCCGAACTAGTGCACCTATACACCTGACAAGTGTATTGGGTGTGTTGGGGACACAAGAGACTTCTTGTATCTTGATTGCAGGGTTGCTTGAGAGGGAATACCTTTGACCACTTCCTCCCTGAGTTCGATAAACCTTGGGTGATCCACTTAAGGGAAACTTGCTGCTGTTCTACAAACCTCTGCACTTGGAGGCCCAACAACTATCTACAAGAATAGAAGTGCGTAGACATCAAGCTATTTTTTGGCGCCGTTGCCGGGGAGGAAAGGTAAAAAGCACTCACACACATTATGTCATGGCAACAGCAAGCCAGAAAGCTATTTTCTGGTGCCGTTGTCGGGGAGGAAAGGTAAAATGCACTCACACACGTTACCCCACGGCAACAGCAAGCTAGAAAGCTATTTTCTGGCGCCGTTGCCGGGGAGGTAGGGTAAAAGGTACTCACATCCTTCGGTGTGAGTGCTCGAAGTTATTTCCTTTAGATTATGCAATTTTGTCTTTTTGTTTCTTTTTTACTAGTTAGGATTAATGGAAAACAACAACAAAATCAGAGAGCTTTATAGTATTTATCTTGAGTTAGGACATGAAGTGTTTGAAGAGAAAGTTAAAAAACCTATGGAACTTTATTTGCATGCTAATAGCAATGTTATTAGTATGAATTTTTTGAACACCATCATTTCTAATGCTATGGAAACGTCTAAGCTTGGGGAAGCTAGTTTTTATGAAAATGATCTTTTTAGTCCCCCAGCTTTGGAAGATAGCTATTCTATTGCTTATGATGATACTAAACCTCCAATTTATGTTGATTACAATGATGAGTATGATATTTTTAGTTCACCTACTATTGAGTAGAAAATTGATTGTGATTACAACATGCCTCCTATATTTGATGATTATGGTGATGAGAATAATAGTGATAGCTATTTTGTTGAATTTGCTCCCACTACAATTAATAAGAATGATTATGCTTATGTGGAGAGTAATAATTATTTTATGCATGTGGCTCATGATAAGAATGTTTTATGTGATAGTTATATTGTTAATTTTGTTCATGTTGCTACTGAAAGTTATTATGAGAGAGGGAAACATGGTTTTAAGCATCTCAATAATATTAAGTTTACCCTCTTTATGTTGAAAGTCTTGAAGTTGCACTTGTTTTGCTTTCCTATGCTTGTTGCTTTGTGCTTTCATGACTTGTTTCTTTACAATATTACTATGCATAGGACGTGGGTTAGACTTAAATGTGTTTTGAATTTGCTTCTTGATGCTCTCTTTTACTTTAATTCATATTTCTTATGTGGGCATCTTCACAAACTATCAAGCCTAACTTGAAGGCGTTAAAGAAAAGTACTTGTTGGGAGATAACCCAAGAGCTTTCTTGAGTCTTGGAAGTTATTACTTCTGTAATGACCTCTAATTATCCTTTTTGTTTGCTTTTTGTGCGAAGAATGACCTCTAATGAGAGGGAAGTAAGATTTGGGGAGTTGCTGTACCGAAACAGATTTCTGTCCTCCACCAAAAAAATTTGTGAGGAGTCTCTATAACGCGGATTGAGCTGAAAATTTACTAATAAATCCCCCAATATGTTAGCTAACTTTCGTTAGTTCAACACGTTTTGATTTGAGCATCAGAAGGTCTTCGAAAAAATCGGTTTCTACCTGCTGGTCTGTTTTGACAGATTTCTGCCATTATTTGCATTTGCTTCTTATTGATTCCTTTTTGAGTTATCTTTTGGGGAATTGAGATTTTTGAAGGAGTTACTACTATAGCTTGTGTTTTTAGTGAAAAGTCTTGCTGTTCCAAAGCTTTGCCTAAGGTCTAATATCTTTTGAATACACTAATGTTGCTAATGAAGATTGTGTGAAGTTTTGTATGAAGGAAAAATTTCAGGTGTAGAGAGAGAATGATGTAATGAGATGAAGGATGGACAAAAGCTCAAGCTTGGGGATGCCACCCCGGTGTCACCCCAAGAAATATCCAAGAGGTACAAGCATAAAAGCTTGGGGATGCCCAAGGCATCCCCTTCTTCATCAATAAAAAGCTCAGGTCTGTCTAGACACTTCGTTTTTATTGTTTCATGCACAGTTGTGTTGTTCTTGGGGCGTCTTAGTTTTCGTTTGGTTTGCTTAGTCTATTTAGTTTGCTTGAATAAAGTAGTTTGGACCCCCGTTCTCGCTGTGTTGCTTTACAAATAAGTTGCTTGGTGTTGGAAAGGAGTAGGAAGTTCCTGCTTGAAAGTGCAAGATGAGCTTGCATTTACTATGACTTAGACTTTAGCATGACATGTTAGGTGTTGTTTTGACCTTATGCTTAGTGATTATTGTTGTAGCATGTCTTGTTCCAAACAATTGGGATTGCTTAGTGTCCCTTGAAGAAATTATGTGTTGTTTTAGCATACAAAAGCATAGTATTGTGGTATTCTCCTTTGATGCTTTGTTTGGGTTGACTTGGCACATGCTCACACCATGCTATGACTATGAACAAGTCACCATAGCCTCTATGATCATTTAGTCCTTGACTTGTAGTACCACTCTATGCTTTGATTAGTAATGATTTGTTTCTCTGCATGATTATGGCCATTATTGCTCTCTTCGTTGGTTGCTCCCAGTATTTTGCTAGCCTCCAGTTGTATGATTAAGCTCTACTCATGCTTCCAACTCCCAAGAAACCAAATCATTCCAAAGTGTCCACTATAAATTCCTATGCATGGTGTGTTACACCATTCCAAGTATATTCTTGTTTTCAGCTATCTTCCAATTAAAAAGTATTTTGTTATGTGAAAACTTAGTGATTAAAGCCCGCACAAACTTGATGGCACACTTTTTATTCTTTGCCCCTAATAAACTTGAACCATTGTGTCATCTATGTTGTATATGCTTGCACTTATACGTTGGAATTAGCAGAACCATGCTGTCATGGGGAACATTTTCAACATTGCACTTGTACTTTGTACTCAGTTGATATCATGTTTTTTTGTCTATGAATGTCACCGGTGTGAAATAAAGAGAGAACTTGTAAGTCCATGGAGTATGTATTTTGTGTTAGAGAAACGCCTGGGCTGCTAGCCCAAGCCATGCCTAATCATGGTGGAAACTTGCAGCATCACCATAGTGAGCTATTTATGAAGCATCCTCAATAAAAAAGCTATGCATATAGTAAATAAAAAGATCGCTGAGATGCTCATTGTCTGCTTGCCTTGTCATTTTGGTTATGGGATAGCTCCTGTACCATGTTGTCGTGATGGTGGCACGACAGATGCCATGGGTAGGCTAAAGTATGGGGCCAATGGATGCTAGAGGGATCTGGGGAGGGATGATGTAGTTGATTCTACACACAGAAGACTAACATAAAGATCTTTATTTCTCCTTTCTTAGGCTAAAAGTGCTCCTTGAGCTGTATACAAGTGGAGAAGAAGAACTTTACCAGCCTAATGGTACCAAAATGAGTCGATCCCCTTCTCATAGTCCAAGCCTCTCCTTATAAAGGGGAGCCCTGGGCTCCTCTAGGGCTGACGTGGCAAGCATATTCGAGGAATATGCTTGTCCCAATATAGTAACTCGGCGGCCTCCTTTCCGTGTCGGCCTTCTAATGACGACAAGGTTCCAGAGGACCCCACCTGCACGCCTCGGGCTTCAGGACTGTCACCTCCGTGACTTCCTTCTGCCCTTCTGTCGCTCTACGCCTTGTCCTTTGTGCTTGGCTCTGCTCAGATTCTTCCTAGCCCGTGACTAGAGTTTGACTATAGGCATCTCCTTCTCCTGCAAGCTTCATATCATTCGGCCCTATCTCGCTTAACTCGGCTTGGCCTTCACCTGCATTCAGATTATTCGGGCTGACCTGGCCGACTTACACAGTATGTCGGCCGGGTAACGCCTTGCTCTTCTTATAAGGGTCCTGCTCTTGCATACCTCGGCCGACCTTTACAGGATTCGGCTGATTTAGACTGTAACTCGGAAACTAGACGGGGAACTTCCTTTCGTCTTTCCCCGTCCTTACCCTATCCGGGGTCACCTCCCCAACATTAGTCCCCGAAGCTAGTATGGTCTTGCCTATAACCTCGGCCGGGCCATATCAGTTTCACAATGTTCATTTCTCCTTGTTTCCGAGTTATTTTTCCCTCGTCCGAGGTATCTGCGCATCTTCTCGCGTACGCCTCGTCCTACGTGTCACGCTCATCATTGTTTCTCTAGTTTTTTGTTCCTCTACAGTGCCCACTGACAGGCTACAGTAATTACTGCGCCTGTTGCGTCGGCGCTGCAACGCCTCGCGTACCGTTTCCGCCAGGGATCGTGATCCTTTCTTGCATCGTGTGGTCGTTGGTGTGGTTCCAATCAGCGGCGTGCGGTTGTGCCGCACACGCGATCTGCACAGTTAACATCACACGCACGATCCCACTACCACTCAGGCCACGTGGTTATAAAGAGGGGCGTGGGGCTGGGAGATTTACTTTCCTCCTCAGCTTACCGTTGCCCTTCTTCCTCCTCTCGCTTCCGCGCCTGTTCGTGCTCCCGCCGCCGTGCGCCCATCGGAATCTTCGACGGCGAGGCTCCCATCGCTTTGCTCCGTCGACCCCGTCCCAGTATGCTTGCTCCGGCGCCGTTGCCGGTGAGTTTATCCGGTCTCATTGCCTAGTTTATCCTCTAGACGCATCTGCTTCTCCTTAGATTTCCCGCGGCGGTTCCTTCTCCGCTCCGCCGCCATTTTCGCGTAGGATCACGACGGGGCCTTGCAGTTCTAGGCTTCGCTCCGCCGCTAGTTCATCTTCCGTAGATTCCTCCGACGACCCTATGTCGAGCTCCGTTAGCGATGCACTTATTGAGGATGACGATGCAGCGTCTGGGCCCAAGTGGGGCTCTTGGCAGGGCTCTTCCGTCACTCGCCGAGAGATTGAGTGGTTAATCCGAACTCGCCGGATTCCTTCCGAGGTAGCCTGTCGCTTACCCGGCAGTGAATCTTCTCCAGTTCTTAAGGAGGGAGAGTACATCGTCTTCATGTCCCACTTTGCTCGTGGGTTTGGTCTCCCCCTTAGCGATTTCGCTTGTGAGTTCCTTGATTACTTCGGCCTGCAGCCGCATCATCTTCCGGCTAATGCCATTGCTTCTCTTTCCGCCTTTATTCTACCTCGGAAGGGTACTTTGGCCTATGGCCGTCTGTGCACGTTTGGTCGAAGTTCTTTCAGATCCGATCCAATGTTGTCCCAGACAAATCCCTTCAACCTTCCGAGAAATTGCTCACCCAGTGTGGAGCTGCGTCAATCACACCTCGGAGGAAATCCGAGTTTCCTCGGGTTACTAGTCTAGAGTCATGTAAGAAATGGCATAAATCATTCTTTTATGTCAATAATTCTGGGAAGGAAGACAAGATTCGGCTTCCTGCTTTTTCCATTGGCCCCCCTCCAAGAAGAATTGGACTTATAATCCGAAGAAAAGTCATGCTCTGGCCGAGGCCTTCGAGATTCGGCTGAAGGAACTGATTCGCTCCGGGCTACGCGGCGAGGATCTGATGACCACCTTCGTCAGCAGCCGGATCTGCCCATTCCAGAAACGCACTCATATGCTCTGCTATATGAGCGGTCCCCTTGATCCCAATCGAGTCTCCACGGTGGAGTTCGATAATTATCTTATCTTCAAGCGCGTCCGGGCTATCTTTAAGACGGAGATGCCGGAGGACTGGGCCTGGGGATTGAAGCCGTTCACTCGCGAGCATCCCCCTCCCAGAGTAAGTTCTTGCAGTTGTGTTTTACCTTTTAATTGCATCTGTGATTTCTCTTGTTAATTTCTCTCTCTCTTTTCCTGCAGAGGTTTGAGGAGCAGAAGAGTGAGGATGCCGAGGTTTTGTCTCTCCCGTGTCCCGCGGATCGGGACGCTCCGGACAGTGGGGAGCCGGACTCGGAGGAGTTTGTTCCCAAGTCGGACCTTGCTCCGGCTCGTGCCCGTGGCAAGACCCCGGCCCATGAGGAGGAAGGTGATTCGGACGAGGTCCAAGTTCTTGAGGTAGTTGCCGCAATGCCAATTTCTTATGCATTTCTGGCCTCTACTTTCTCAGCTAATCCGGCCGGTCAGGTTCACAACGCCGAGCCTCTCGCCTCCCGACCTCCTGTTACCTCGGGGAAACATAGCGCTCCAGCTGGTGCCTCGGAAGCCGCTCCCAAGAAACGAATGAAGAAGTCAGCCCCGCACCATCCGAAGCGTAAAACTATGCTTGGGGTTACTGGGTGATTTGCTTTGTATTTGTATTTCTTGTTTCTCTCTTTCTGCCTTTTGACCTAATCTTTTTTGCCTTTGCAGGGCTCCTCTTTCTGTTAAGCCTAGTGGTCCTAGCATGACGAGTCACACGACTCAGCCGCCTTCTCCTCCGCCTCCTGAAGATTCTAGAGTTCCTAGTCCTGCTCGCGTCAACTCTCCTCCCGCTTCGAATCAGATGCCATCTCGACAGGATGCGCCTGAGGTCTCTCCTGTTGACGCCGATACAACTCGGCCCATAGATATTTCCACTGAGCCTGCTGCCTCCTCCGTGAATCCCGAAGTTTCCCCTGAGATCCCTTTGACCCCCACAACCTTTACTGCGACTCCGATTCCAGCCGAGGATACCAATATCTCGGCGCCCTCAGAAATCATAATCCCTCCGGCCCCCAAAGATGCCATTCCAAGTGCCGAGGTAACGGCTACTGCCGACGCCTCTTCTAAGGCAAGAAAGGTCGTTGTCACCAAGCCTTCCTCATCTCAGAAAGGACTTGCCAGCTCTTCTCAGCCTACAATTGCTGATGCGCTGCGCAAGGGGGTTTCTTCTGCCAAGAGTATTGTTACCCCGGCTGCTGATACACAGCTCGCTCTTCACAAGAGTCCCGCGGCGGCGATGGCTACCCAACACGTCCGAGGTAAAGTCCTGACTCGTACGGAGAGTGTGAACAGCCTCGGCTCGTTGGTTGAGTATGCCAACAATTGGAACGCTGCTGATCAGCTCGAGGGCAATCCAAGCAGCCAGCCATTTCAACTCTCCGATATCAGCAGTCGCTTACATTTGGCTGCCAAGATCATTCTTGATAGCGACAAGATGAATGAGGTAATTGTTTTTATGGACATTTGATTAGTCATTCGAATGATATTATATATACTCTAGTCCCCAAAACTTGCAACCGAATAATTTGTTATTCGTTTGGAAGTTTTATTAGGCTTTACCTGGTTCAGTTTTGCGTTAGTGTTCGAATATCCATCCACCTAGATCCGAATTAAGCTTTGCTTGATTTGGATCTGTCTGAGCTTCGAATCTCCAGCCACTTAGATCCGAGTTAAGTTTTGCTTGACTCGGATCTGTCTGAGCTTCGAATGTCCAGCCACCTAGATCCGAGTTAAGTTTTGCTTGACTCGGATCTGTTTGAGCTTCGAATATCCAGCCACCTAGATCCGAGTTAAGCTTTGCTTGATTCGGATCTGTCTTAGGTTCGAATATCCAGCCACCTAGATTCGAGTCAAGTTTTGCTTGACTCGGATCTGTCTGAGCTTCGAATATCCAGCCACCTAGATCCGAGTTAAGCTTTGCTTGATTTGGATCTGTCTGAGCTTCGAATATCCAGCCACCTAGATCCGAGTTGAGCTTTGCTTGATTCGGATCTGTCTTAGGCTCGAATATCTTATTGCTATTTTCTTTGTTGCTTATGTTGCACATGACCGGCGGACCGCCGAATTCCAAAGGCTGCTCTTCGCACATAAAAAATTGCAAGATAAGTATGAGAGGGTCATTCCCGTGGCGAAGAAAGCTGGTAAGTTAACAAACTTTCGGATTATCCCTAAAGTTCTTATTGTTTTGGACGTGAGGTGTTAGCTCATTTTGCTGGTGAATAGGTAATATCAACAATCTTAATATCCGTCTTGAGAAAAAAGTCAAGGCCCTGGAAGGTTAGTTACTCTTTTTTCTTTTACAGATATCTATTTGAAATGTGCACCAGGTTTCTTTTAACCCTTTTGGCTTCGGTATAGCCGAGTTACAAACTTTTGCAGCGTCACACCAAGAATGCATACCCATGCCTGATATGATGCTGCATTTTTTAGAACAAGCCGCCACTCACTCGGCGCAGGTGAAAGATAAAGATGACGAGATAACTCGCTTGCTCGCCGAGGTGGAGTCCCTCAAGCTTTCTTAGAAATCTGAGTTAGAAAAAGTTGACCAGGAGTTCTCCGAGGAGAAGAATCGGCTGGCTCTACAATTGCAGAAAAATAAAGAACTCCTCGAGGCTGCCAAACTCAAGACACGGGCGATGAGCGAGGAGATCACTCGCTTTGAGAAAACCAAGGGTGACTGGGCTAAAGATCTTTAGATAATGCTGACCTATATTCACCGTAAGCCTCTGACCGAGGCCAAGTTATCTTTTTCCCTTTCTTACTGTTGACCGACGTACTTCTGTTTTGCGCAGACCATTTTCCAGAAGCTAAGCCTGTGAGCTCTAGAGCGGTGATTAATGCTCGTGTGCACCGAGGTGTTCCTGCTGA
The DNA here is from genome assembly GCA_916181665.1 of Avena sativa. Taxonomy (NCBI): domain Eukaryota; kingdom Viridiplantae; phylum Streptophyta; class Magnoliopsida; order Poales; family Poaceae; genus Avena; species Avena sativa. Next base: position 265,412,819 of record OV702294.1, on the reverse strand, counting down.
TGCGAGCCCAGAATACTTGATGGAAGATTACTTGGTTGCCGTTGGCGCTGCCATTGGTCCGATGAAGATTATTGGCAGGGACTTGGTGCAAGCAGCCATTCGGGCCTACCATGTTCTCTGGCCGAATACTTCTGGGACTCCTGATATTGATGAAATCAAAATACTGGTGGAAATATTGATGGCATCCCAGAACCAGTTGAATCTTTGGAGGGAATCCGCTGGACGAGCTGGTGCTGATATGGCGCTCACAGTCGTTATGTCATGGTACGAGGATATTTCCCTCGATACCCTGATAAATTTGCACACTGGCTCCCTTTGGGTTGAGGATCCAGAATTCGTCGTTCGCCGACAAGCTCGTGCATTCCAGCTCGTTGAGTATGCGGACGTGCATAACTGGATTGAAGGGCCGAGTTTCCTTTCTAACCCGGCGGATGAGGTCGAAGTTGAAGATGCCTCTGAAGATAATTCAGCCAACCAAGACGAGGTTGAGGGAGACTCGGATACTTCCGGTGATTCCAGCTCAAGATCGGATGGCAATGGCGACGCGCGATCCTCCTCCAAAGGTACTGGGCATTCGACAGCTCAAGCTGATGTTTCTCAACAGCCCCGGGCTTCCCCCGAAGTCGCTCCTAGTTCTGTGGAGGGCGAATCAACTTCGGCCGAGGTGTCGTCTACCTCGGAGCTCCCAGTTCCTGACCAAGTCGCTGCCCCTTAGGTTTAAAAAACTCTAAGTCGTTTCTTATCCCCGGTATGCCGGGCGTATGATGTGTGTCAAACACTTGTCCGACTTTCTGTGCGGTATGAACCTTTTTTGCCTTTTGCCGCTGAGGCACACATGGTTGTGATCTTTATTATTCTGTTTAAACTAATCCTGTTTGTTTAAATCTTTGCTTTGGTGGCCTTTAATTTCTTAAGTTCGGATTGTGTGTTTGCCTTTGTCGTACGGTAGTTCGGCGTCTAATATTGCCTGATCTTGATGAATTTGACACTTCAACCATCGTGTTCTTGAATTTTATCCAAGTTGTCAATCTCGAAGCCTATATCTGGGGAGAGCGAAATAATATCGCTCTGGGTGCCGAAGTTTGATACCCATTTCTGTAACAAGGGACAATTGTGGGGCAATTCTCTAATCACTGCTCTAAAAATCGAGACTCAACACATCACTAAAAATGCGAAATAATATTGGCCAGTCTTCGAGTCATTGCTGGAGGTGCCGAGGTCTAATACATAACTCAAACTCACAAACACAATATGGCAGTCCCCGAGTCATTGCTCAAGGTGCCGAGGTTTAATTCATACCCAAAACTCAGAAGCAATATAGGACAGTCCCCGAGCCACTGCTCAAGGTGCCGAGATTTAATACATAACCCAAACTCAGAAACAATATAGGACAGTCCCCGAGCCACTGCTCAAGTTGCCGAGGTTTAATACATAACCCAAACTCAAAAACAATATAGGGCAGTCCCCGAGCCACTGCTCGAGGTGCCGAGGTTTAATACATAACCCAAACTCGAAAACAATATAGGGCAGTCCCCGAGCCACTGCTCAAGGAGCCGAGGCTTAATACATAACCCAAACTCGAAAACAATATAGGGCAGTCCCCGAGCCACTACTCAAGGAGCCGAGGTTTAATACATAGTTGATACTTTGTCCTGGAGCGTTACTTTACAACGTGTCGTAGATGACTCCTACGAGTAAAATGGACAAAGTAAAGCTACGTTCCATGGTCTTTTCAATTCTTCATCGGCTTTGTATGCCTTGTTCTTTTCTGGTGACTGAGCATCAATTAAGTAATACGCATCATTGTGCAATGCTTTGCTCACGATAAACGGTCCTTCCCATGGGGGTGATAGTTTGTGCATGCCGGCCGTGCGTTGCACTAACCGAAGGACCAAATCTCCTTCTTTAAACACTCTTGGATTTACTTTCTTGCTGTGATATCGTCGCAAGTCCTGCTGATAAATAGATGATCTTGATAGTGCCAATTCCCTGGCCTCTTCTAGCAGATCGACATCATCTTGCCGAGCTATTTCATTTACCTCAGCGGTTGTATACTGGGTAACCCTTGACGAATCATGTATTATGTCGGCTGGAAGCACGGCTTCTGCCCCATACACTAGAAAAAATGGTGTATACCCTGTTGACATGTTTGGGGTAGTTCTGAGGCTCCATAGTACTGCTGGTAGTTCCTCAATCCAACACCCTGCCGATCTTTGCAGTGGTTCGACAAGTCGTGGTTTTATTCCGGACAATATTAGTCCATTAGATCTTTCCACTTGCCCATTAGATGTTGGGTGAGCCACCGAGGCGACATCTAGTCTTATGTGTTTTTCTGGACTGAATCTAGCGAAGGCTTCTTCAGCGAAGTTTGTACCATTGTCTGTAATAACACTGTGTGGGTAGCCATATCTCAGGATAATATCTTTGAGGAATTTTACTGCTGTGGGTCCATCACACTTCTTTATTGGTTTCACTTCAATCCATTTTGTGAATTTGTCGACCATGACTAAGATGTGGGTCATCCCGCCCCGGGCCGGCTTGAATGGTCCCACCATATCTAAGCACCATACAGAAAATGGCCAAGTAATTGGTATCGTTTTTAACTCGGACGATGGCATATGTATCTTGCTGGCATATCTCTGGCAGCCATTACACTTCTCCACTAGTTCTTTGGCCTCTTTCAATGCTGTTGGCCAATAAAATCCATGCCTGAATGCTTTGGCCACTAAATCTCTAGACGAGGCGTGATGCCCGCACTCTCCTTGATGTATATCTAGGAGGATCTCCTGGCCTTCCGCCGAACTCACACATCTTTGCAACACGCTTGTGACGCTCCTTTTATACAGCTAATTGTTTATGATTGTATAAGTTTTAGCTCTTATCACTGTCTGTCTAGCCAATACCTCGTTATTCGGCAAAATCGCCTCTTTAAGGAAAGAAAATATGGGTTGCGCCCATGTTGGTATGATTTTTTCTGGGGTAATCTCACTATCTATTTCCATATTTTCCACCGACATAACTACCTCGGATTTTTCCATATCCATCCGTGCCTCGGCCGGGTTCGTTTTTGGAAATTCCAGGTTATATTCTTTGTCAATTTCCATCGGCATACTATCCTCTCTTGATCGTGCCGGCATAAAGATGGATTCGGACTCTGGTGATGGTGTTATCGATGGTTTTCTCAGGTGTTCTAGGGCGATACCTGGGGGAATTGATTGTCTGGTTGATCCGAGTTTTGACAATGTGTCTGCGGCGTCGTTTTCTGCCCGAGGTATATGATGAAATTCACATCCATCGAAGTATCCACTGAATTTTTGCACATGAAACCTATATAAGGCCATATTGGCATCTAATGCATCCCAATTTCCTGAGACTTGTTGTACTACTAGATCTGAATCTCCGTAGCATAAGATTCGGCGTATGCCAATCTCTTTTGCTACCTTCAATCCATGTACGAGTGCTTCATATCCGGCTACATAGTTTGATGCGGCAAAATGTATTTGTAACACATATTTCAGCTGATCTATTTTTGGCGAGGTTAACACTATCCCCGCCCCCAAACCATTTCTCAGTTTGGAACCGTCGAAGTGCATCGTCCAATAACTCGGATCTGGTAATGGTGGCTCATATTGTACCTCGGCCCAGTCCACGAAGAAGTCGGCCACAGCCTGAGATTTGATTACACCTCGCCTATCGAATTGCGGAGCATAAGGTGACAATTCAATTGCCCATTTTGCTATTCGGCCGCTTGCATCCTTGTTGCTCAATATGTCGGCTATGGGTGCTTCACAGATCACTTTGATGGGGTGCTCTTCGAAGTAATGTTTAAGTTTCTTCGCTGACATGTATACCCCATATGCCATCTTCTGATAATGTGGGTAATTTTGTTTTGAGGCTGATAGTACCTCGCTTAGGTAATATACCGGCCTTTGTACTGATTTATCATCTTCCATTCGTTCCACCATGATCACAATGCTTACTACTCTGTTCGTGGCGGCTACGTAAAGTAACATAGGCTCTTTCGACAATGGAGAAGCCAGGATTGGCGCTGTGACCAGCATCTTTTTCAATTCATGGAACGCATTGTCTGCTTGTGGTGTCCAAATGAACTTATCAGATTTTTTCATCAGTTGATAAAGTGATAATGCTTTCTCTCCCAGCCGACATACAAATCGGCTAAGCGAGGCCAGGCAACCTGTGAACTTCTGTATGTCATTTAGACATCTTGGCAATTCCATCCTTTCTACTGCTCTTATATTAGTTGGGTTGGCCTCTATACCTCGGCTAGATACGAGAAGACCGAGTAGTTTTCCAGCCGGCACACCGAAAGTGCATTTTTCCGGGTTAAGCTTCATTCAGAACCTTCTCAGGTTCGCGAAAGTTTGCCGGATATCATCCAGTAGCGTTTTGCTTTCTTTGGTTTTGATAACCACATCATCTACATACACTTGTACATTCTTTCCTATCTGGTCATGCAGACATTTTTGCATACATCTCTGGTACGTTGCCCTTGCGTTACGCAGGCCGAATGGCATGCTGCGATAGCAATAAGCCACGTACGGGGTGATAAACGCAGTCTTTATTTGATCGGCCAGTTTTAACGGTATCTGGTGAAAACCAGAATACGCGTTTACAAATGATAACAGTTCACAACCAGCGGTCGAATCAATGACCTGGTCTATTCTAGGTAAAGGAAAAGGATCTTTTGGACACGCCTTATTCAGGTTCGTGTAATCAATACACATTCGCCATACTATGGCTACATTTGGATCATCCTTCTTCTTTTCCACTAGCACCGGGTTCGATAGCCAATCCAGATACAGCACCTCCATGATGAACCCGGCCGCAAGGAGCCGAGCTATTTCATCCCCTATTATTTTTCTCCTGTCTTCGGCGAAGCGGCGGAGAGGTTGCTTCACCGGCCTTGCTCCTGGCCTTACATTCAGAGAGTGCTCAGCCAACTCCCTCGGCACACCTTGCAGATCCTGAGTTGACCATGCAAAGATATCCCGATTCTCACGGAGGAAGTTGGTGAGCTCGCTTTCCTATTTAGCATCTAGGCCGGCACCAATGGTGACGGTGCGCTCTGGGAACTGCTCATCTATCTGGAACTTTTTTGTTTCTTTAGTCGGCTGGAAAGAAACACTTCCATGCGAATTGGCCAATGCCGGCATATTCAGTTGTGCCGACTGAGCGAGGGCCGCTACCTCCTGAATCCTTCTTTTTTCTCTTGCCATTACCAATGACTCGGCCAGATTTGATCCGGCTGAAGCACATTCCATTGACTTCCTATAATCTCCTGCTACTGTTATCACCCCTTGTGGTCCGGGTAACTTCATTTTCAAGTAAGTTATGTGGCAACTGCTCATGAATTTGGCCAATGCCGGCCGCCCGAGTAGTGCATGATAAAAACTCTCTAGATCCACCACTTCAAACTCCAAATTTTCTGCTCTGCAGTTGTCTCTTGTGCCGAATAACACATCCACTCGAACCTTTCCAATGGGTTCGCATGAAAGCCCTGGCACTATTCCATGGAATGTGGTTCTCTTGGATTGCAGCATATTCTGCAATATTCCGAGTTTATGCATTGTATCCTTGTACATGATATTGATATTGCTCCCATTGTCAATGAGGACTTTTGAAAATTTCACATTGATGCTCGGTCCGACAAATGTCGGATCTAGTACGAGTGCGTACGACCCTGGATTCAGCATTATTTTGGGGTGATCCTTTATGCTCCAAGTTACTTCTTGATCTGACCAAGGCACATATCTTGGTACTGCCGGCATAACGGCATTTACTTCCATATGCCGGCGCTGTACACTTTGCATGTCCTGCTGTTCTGTTGTGAACATGCAATATGACTGATGATGTTCCCTGTAATCATTGCGTCCATTATTTCCTTGGTTCGTCCTTCCATCCGGACCCTGATTTATCACTTGATGCACTGCATCCCTCCGGTCCGAGTTATCATACCTCGGGGGAGGAGGGGGTAACATTAGTTGCTGTGCATTTGCTCCAGTCAACTGGGGCTGATGCTGCTGATGCGCCTGGTGGGAAGTTGCTTGCATGCTCGCCGGGTTACCCATTGCATTTTTCATCCAGGCGCATTGCCGAGTTGTATGATTGGCCGGCTTGGCCGGGTTTGAAGTATGAAACTTACACGGTTGATCTAACATAGATTCAAACGTGTACTTCGGCTTTTCCTGCCATTGCTTCTTTTGTTCTGGTGTCCACTGTCTCTTCCCTTCATTCCTTGGTGTCCATTGCTGAGGACCATTCTTTTGCCGCTGATTGTTCCCGTGACTCGACTGATCTTGTACTACCGCTGCCACCTGATTTGAGCCATATCTATAATCCTGTCTTTCTTCTCTTCTTCTTCCTCTGAACTCATTGCGCCTCGATGACCCGGCCGCATCTCTTGCATATTGATCTTGATGTTCCCGGTGATCTGCTGACATTAGTTCTGGTTGTGTCGGATCCCCCAATGCATACGAATCCGCTATCCTGATAGTTTCTGCCAAAGTGGTTGGCATATCTCTTTGCAATCGCTGCCACAATACACTACCATAACGACACCCTTGAGCGAACCAAGCTATCGCCTGTGATTCTATAACTCCCTCGCATGAATTCCTGAGATTACACCACCGAGTTAAGAATTATCTGTCAATCTCATTCGGCCTTTGCTTGCACATTGCTAGCTGTTGCGGCCTGTTTGGCCTTTTGTAAGTACTGGTGAAGTTGCTAACAAACATTTCTTCAAAATCCAACCAACAGTTGATGCTGCCTGGAGGCAGATTATTCAGCCATACTCTGGCTGGTCCTTCCAGCATTTGCGGGACATATCTTACTGCCCATCGCAAGTTTCCACTTGCTATTTTTACAGCAGTGGCATAATCAATCAACCAATCCTGTGGTTTGGTGCTCCCGTTGTATGTTTTCGTGCCTCTTGCCAGCTGAAAGTTCGGCACTGGCGGCTCGCCCATGATCCTTGGTCTGAAACATGCCAGGCCTGATGGACCCTGCTCTTCTAACAACTCGGACCGGTATAGCCGGTCCAGCTTTACTCTCGCATCACTTGACGGCAAATCTCTGTACAGAATTCTCTCCTGCATTCCATAGTGGTTATTTCCACCATGAACCGCATATTCCATCTCAGAATAACCATCATTATACCTCTCATTCACCTGATTGTGGCGAGTTGGTCTCACTTCTCTTTCCTGCCGAGGTTCATATCTCGGTTGTGGATTGGGTAGCGGTTCTCTCCTTCCTTTAGTCGGTATATTATTCTCGTGATTTCCTCTTCCGAGATCTCCATTACCTCAGCTTCCGTTGCCTTTCTCGGCACAGCCGGGGTTTCTCTCGCCACTATTACCTCGGCTTCCATTGCCTCTGTTTTCATTTGCTTTTCCGGCTATCACCGGATCATATGGAACAATTTGCTTATTTCTTTTTCCCGAAGTTACCGCTCGGTCTTTCCACGCATTGTTTCCGGGAGAGGATGCTGCTACCACAGATAAGGCAGGTGCTGCACCAGCCGAATGAACCATTCGCGAGGCACCAGGCCTTGCCGGGTCTGCCCTGGGCATTTCTTCATTCTGCTAGTTCGCAATGCGCACCAGCTCATTCAATCTCTCTTGCTGTTTTTGCCGGGCTTCGCCGGTCAATCCTTCTAACTCTAGTGCAGCGGCATTTGCCGCCCTCAGGTTCTTTGCCGGGGTATTGTACCTCGGCAAGCCTAGATCAACTGATTCTGCCTTATGAGCATCATGCTCTTTGTTGATATTATCTATGAGGTTCTTCCCTCTTAATCTTAATTCGTCAACCCGCTCGGGAGCGATGTCAAGCTAATTTGCCCTAGCATATTCTCGCAGGGTCCTGTTTAAGGACTCCCGCAATGCTGACACCTTTTTTGCCTCTACCAGCACTTTTTGCCTGGTCTCTTCTAACTCTGCCTGAGCATTATCCAGATCAAGTATCGGCGCTACAGGTGTAGTCAGATTATCTATAGTTGCCTAAAGAATGTTTTCTGGTCTTTCTAGAGGTGGCCCTCTTACCCTTGGTGCCTTTGGGGTCGTATCCTGCACCTCGGCTGGGTTGGCCGCTGAAGGAATTACCTCGGTGGGCTGTGGAGCTGCCTGCTTGATGCTTAGTGATTATTGTTGTAGCATGTCTTGTTCCAAACAATTGGGATTGCTTAGTGTACCTTGAAGAAATTATGTGTTGTTTTAGCATACAAAAGCATAGTATTGTGGTATTCTCCTTTGATGCTTTGTTTGGGTTGACTTGGCACATGCTCACACCATGCTATGACTATGAACAAGTCACCATAGCCTCTATGATCATTTAGTCCTTGACTTGTAGTACCACTCTATGCTTTGATTAGTAATGCTTTATTTCTCTTCATGATTATGGCCATTATGGCTCTGTTCGTTGGTTGCTCCCAGTTTTTTTCTAGCCTCCACTTGTATGATTAAGCTCTACTCATGCTTCCAACTCCCAAGAAACCAAATCATTCCAAAGTGTCCACTATAAATTCCTATGCATGGTGTGTTACACCATTCCAAGTATATTCTTGTTTTCAGCTATCTTCCAATTAAAAAGTATTTTGTTATGTGAAAACTTAGTGATTAAAGCCCTCACAAACTTGATGGCACACTTTTTATTCTTTGCCCCTAATAAACTTGAACCATTGTGTCATCTATGTTGTATATGCTTGCACTTATACGTTGGAATTAGCAGAACCATGCTATCATGGGGAACATTTTCAACATTGCACTTGTACTTTGTACTCAGTTGATATCATTTTTTTGTCTATGAATGTCACCGGTGTGAAATAAAGAGAGAACTTGTAAGTCCATGGAGTATGTATTTTGTGTTAGAGAAACGCCTGGGCCGCTAGCCTAAGCCATGCCTAATCATGGTGGAAACTTGCAGCATCACCATAGTGAGCTATTTATGAAGCATCCTCAATAAAAAAGCTATGCATATAGTAAATAAAAAGATCGCTGAGATGCTCATTGTCTGCTTGCCTTGTCATTTTGGTTATGGGATAGCTCCTGTACCATGTTGTCGTGGTGGTGGCACGACAGATGCCATGGGTAGGCTAAAGTATGGGGCCAATGGATGCTAGAGGGATCTGGGGAGGGATGATGTAGTTGATTCTACACACAGAAGACTAACGTAAAGATCTTTATTTCTCCTTTCTTAGGCTACAAGTGCTCCTTGAGCTGTATACAAGTGGAGAAGAAGAACTTTACCAGCCTAACGGTATCAAAATGAGTCGATCCCCCTTCTCAGAGTCCAAGCCTCTCCTTATAAAGGGGAGCCCTGGGCTCCTCTAGGGCTGATGTGGCAAGCATATTCGAGGAATATGCTTATCCCAATATAGTAACTCAGTGGCCTCCTTTCCGTGTCGCCATTCTAATGACGGCAAGGTTCCAGAGGACCCTACCTGCACGCCTCGGGCTTCAGGACTGTCACCTCCGTGACTTCCTTCTGCCCTTCTGTCGCTCTGCGCCTTGTCCTTTGTGGTTGGCTCTGCTCAGATTCTTCCTAGCCTGTGACTAGAGTTTGACTATAGGCATCTCCTTCTCCTGCAAGCTTCATATCATTCGGCCCTGTCTCGCTTAACTCGGCTTGGCCTTCACCTGCATTCAGATTATTCGGGCTGACCCGGCCGACTTACACAGTATGTCGGCCGGGTAACACCTTGCTCTTCTCATAAGGGTCCTGCTCTTGCATACCTCGGCCGACCTTTACAGGATTCGGCCGATTTAGACTGTAACACGGAAACTGGACGGGGAACTTCCTTTCGTCTTTCCCCGTCCTTACCCTATCTGGGGTCACCTCCCCAACACATGTGAAAGGGGTACCCCGTTGGCGGTTCTCTATGATACGCATGTACTTATAATGACAAGAACTTACAGGTGACTGAAGTTGAGTAGCATGAGGTGTGGCCCTCGTATTCAAGGGACTTGAGATTGCCAACTTATACTTTGTCAAGCATATACTCCATAGTTTGTTCACTTTAACCTTAACCACTTCAAGATGCTTATGATAGGGGCAATGAGGGCTGAAAGCTAACAAGTACCATAATTTTTGGAAGATCTTTTTGAAACTTGAAATCCCTGCTTCCTTTATGAAACGTCTTTCTTCCACCATTATTTGAGTCTCCACCTTCTACCTTTAGGCACAATTAAGAGAGCATAGTTGTCATTATGTGTGCAGTGTCCCAAAACTTATTGATTGATGCATATTGTGATATTACTTGTTATTGTGCTACTTGTTTCTAGTCACCCTTGTGAACTTTGAAGGTGTCCTATGCATATATTTGCTACTCTATGAGGGACAAGCTATATGCCACTATGCCATGTTTTCTGTATGTGAAACAAACAAACGTTTTTCAGTGCATGTTATTCATGATCTTTGTTTGTAACCTTTCATGGTGCATGCATAGTTACTTTGTCTTACTGTTAGAACTCCATATTTAATGCTCATGTTTAGAGTACTTTGATCCTAGATTTCAATGCTTGCAAGTGGTTTGATTCTTGATTGTGATGGTGCATGTCACCTAAAAAATTATTCTTTTTATCACTTACCTACTCGAGGACGGGCAGGAGTTAAGCTTGGGGATGCTTGATACGTCGTAAACGTATCTATAATTTTTGATGTTCCATGCTTGTTTAGTATCTACTTTGCTTTGTCTACACTTTGAGGTATTTTTATACACTTTTTGGAACTAACCTATTGACAAGATGCCATAGTGTCAGTTGTCTGTTTTCTGCTGTTTTTGGTTTCACAAAGCTAAAAAATGAGTATTCTCGGAGTTGGACAGGACAAAATCCTAAGTTCATATTTTTTCCTAAACGATACGGAAAATCAAAGACGATACGGAGGAGGACACCAGGGTGGCCACACCCTAGGTGGGCGCGGGTCCCACCTTGGCCGCCCCCACAGGGGGTATGGGCCCCCTGGCCCTCCACCGACCTTGCCTCCTTCGCCTATAAGAAGCCCCCCGGAACAAAACCCTAAATAATCCATCATACTTGCAGAAAAAGTTCCACTGCACCGCCGCCACCGAAGGGGAGATTCGGGGGACAGAAAGTCTCTGTTCCGGCACCCTGCCAGGACGGGGAAGTGCCCCCGGAGCCATCTCCATCGATCTCCACCACCATCTCCATCACCGTTGCTGGTTCCCATGATGAGGAGGGAGTAGTTCTTCCTCGAGGCTAAGGGCTCTACCGGTAGCTATGTGTTCATCTCTCTCTATGCATGATCTTGTTGAGGTCATGAGCTTTGTAATCTAGTAGATCTACCTTGCTACTCAAGTGCTTCAATAGATCTCTGCTCTCCCCATGTGTGTGAAAGTGACAGTGTGCATGCCATGGTGGCACTTAGGCTAGAGTCTATATAAGTACTCATTGTGCTTTAATAGATCTATGTTTTTCCCCATATGTGAAAGTGACAGCATGCACGCCGTGTGTGGCACTTAAGCTAGACTGCATATATATTTATTATGAGTTATATTTTGAGTTGGTTGTCTCTATGAAATTGTGGTGTTTGTTGGAATCATCTAGCGCTCAAGGTGACAGTGTGGGGTTATCTAGATTAGGGAAGGAGGACTTTGAGGTGTGTTGTTAGATTAGAGTGTCCAACCGGAGAGTATTTAAGAGTAGTATCATGAAGAGAGGATATTTATATGAGAGAGTGTTCACTAGTGAAAGTATGATCCCTAGGCCTTGTTTCTAAACATTGAAACACCGTTTGCTACTAGATCTGTTGCATGTTTGCTTGCTTCCTTCTTGTTGCCTTTAGTCTTTACCTCACCGTCAAGCTATTTTCTGGCACCGTTACCACTTGTATTTCACTATATCTTCTCCGAACTAGTGCACCTATACACCTGACAAGTGTATTGGGTGTGTTGGGGACACAAGAGACTTGTATCTTGATTGCAGGGTTGCTTGAGAGGGAATACCTTTGACCACTTCCTTCCTGAGTTCGATAAACCTTGGGTGATCCACTTAAGGGAAACTTGTTGCTGTTCTACAAACCTCTGCACTTGGAGGCCCAACAACTGTCTACAAGAATAGAAGTGCATAGACATCACTCATGAGTGCGCCAGTAGCTCACGCTGGAACGACATTCGCGCTGTCCGCGGGCATCCATGCCGACGCAACTGAGCCCCAGATTAGATGCATGGATGGGTCGGTCCGGACACGTTTTGCCGGATGGATCGCCCCGCTGGTGCGCCGCACATGCACCGCGTGTCCGCGCGGACAGTTTTGTACAAACGATCGCCCCGGTGGAGATGCCCTAATATAGGCCATCCCTAGCTGTACGATCCATCCAAACGAGTTCCGCATGACTCATTCGTTCACCAAATTAGGAAACCTATGTGTTAGACCGGATGCGTCATGGACCAAACGTATGTCCAACGTCGGCCGTTAGGGCTATGTGTAAGTGACATATTAATTTGATTCCATTTTTTCATTAGATTGATAATCAATATAAATCAAGTAGTATGGCTAATTAAACTAAACTATGATGGTGTCTACTCCTTATCTTCATGAGCCCAAGCCAGCACATTTAATCCTCACCGTCTACGTGACCAAAGGGTCCAGCTCTGCCGACGTGGCCGAAGGGCTCAACTCCTTCGGTGTGACCGGAGGATCTATCGTCGGCCATGCGTGCTCTCCGAATGGCGTGTTGCTGCTCGCATTGCATGGTAGTGGCGAGGCGCGGTTTGCCACCGACATCAGCGGCATGTCTTGCTCGTTGGCTCAGCGGGACAATGTTACCTCCAAATCAATCGCCTAGTGGTCCCTTCCCTCCTGCGCCACCCGTTCGGCCTCTGCCTCTGCATGCGTAGACGCCTTTGCCTGAGCAGTGTCGTAGGATTCAACGATGGTATATTGTTCGTCGCTCCTCTCCTACACGGCTTCCTAGGCTCATTGTTGAAGTTGTCAAGAAATTCATCATTGTCCTCCTCCTCCGCCTCCACCTCCACCTCCATCGCCATCGCCACGGCAGCCGCCTGAGCGATGTGTTCCACCTCCGCGACATCGTCCTACATGCGTTCACGTGGCCCTCACACGACGTCAGAGCGCAGCCTGCGAACTGCCGTGGTGGCATCACGCGTCACCATCTCAACCGCCTCCTTGGCCGCAACATTGCGCATCTCTCGCACCGTGTCAGCATCGGCTTCATCAGCCACCATCTCTAATGAGTGCATTTTGTGTCCCACCCATACTGATACTTGTTAAAATGTCTGAGCTCCTCCCACAGGTTGGCTTCTCCTCCCAGGTGTGTGGGTTAATGTTTGGAAGGTCTTAATGGCCTCCAAATAACATATTTATACATGAAAATGACCTATTCAATTGATTTGTCCATCAACTCCTTTAATCCTGGGATCCTAGTGAAACAAGCACAAAAAGGTGCACACGAGCATAGTAAAATATCAAAATCCTATCATTACTAACAAAAAACACGTAACATCCCAGCATTAGTGCTTAGAAATAGACTGAACTCAGATATGTGCATTGCATTCATGCATAGAAAATCTGAATAATTTTTGCACTTTTGAACAAAACTTGTCAAAGTCCTCTCAACTTGATGGAATTGAAGTAGATCATGAAGTTGACTGCGATAAGTTTCAATATGACCTTTGCTAAAACTTTTTTTGGATAAAGATGATTGGATCTAAGGGTAGATCAAATGTAATAAAACTAAACCACCAACACATTACTTAATGTTTTATATATGATCTTTAAGAGATCATATCATAGTATTCATCACAACAACTCATGAATACCAAGCTAAGAATATAACTCAAGTAACAAGAATGTAATAAATAAGTCCTGACTTATCTTATTCTCATATATTCCTACCATAAGTATCATGGTAATACCAAACTTAACTTTTTATTTATATTGAGTAGGAAGGAAATCAAGTCAAGACCATTCACCACATATCTTTCTTTCCATTCCAATTCCTATCATCTCTATTGAACCATATTCTAATATTTGTTGTTTATCAATGTTGAGTAATCAACTATTGATCTATAAATTCTTAGCCTATCAATTCTTGATCTATCAACTCTTATTCTCATCATAACAATCACTTTAAAGCCCTTAGAGAAAGATGTAAGAAGAGGTAAGTGGTAATGCTAGTTCTAGATATCATTTATAGTATGGGAGTGTTTGAAGAGAATCAAATCAGTATGATAATTGATGGAGTTAACTCACTCCTGAATGGATAGAAGAGTTATCTTAAATAAAGATATATGTGGTAACAAAGAAGATTATAAGGATGAATTCTGAAGATAGTTACCAAGGAGTAATCCTATTGGATTAAGTAAGTATAGTAAATGAATAATATCTCCTAGTCAAATAGAGATACTAAGAAGATAATTATAATACAACTATAATGTTGTATTGATGAAAACCTTGATTACCCAACTGGAAACCTAAGCCATAAATGATCAAATGATTATAATGATCATGCTCAAGTCACTAAGAGTGAATGATTATATCATGTATAAGTGACATTGGTGGATAGAACATGATTAAACCCTAGTATAGATATGTTATCCTAGGTTAGTCATGACAAGCCACAATGGTATAATGTGAAGTTGGAGTATGAGTTACTGAGGCAAGTAAAGGATACGATATTATGAATAAGATGATGCTATAGCAACATTGAGTTATAGAAGTAGTATATTCCTCTTAGGAAATACTAAACACTCGAGGTGAAGTAGGATTTTATATATACATCTATTAGAGTAATATTAGTGATGGATGATAAAGGAAGAGTATGAATGGAGTTAACAGTAACCACTTGTTGGATGGGAGGTTATCAATAGTAGAGTAGTTTGATATAACCAAGTATAGATATGATAAGATTATGAAAAGCTTCAGTGACAAGCTTCTGAGAATTATAAGTGAGATTACAAAGTACTTGTGAAGTAAGAGAGTAAACATTAAAGTGGACTTGGATTCATAATAAGTATCCTAGAGATGAGAGTTATCTCTATGAGAAGATCATATAGAGCTTTAGTGTCAAGCTCATTGGATTTGCAAATGGATTTAGGATGAGAAATTATTGGTAAGAATATTCTTGTGAAGTAAAGCTCATCATGTTAACACATGATGATGGATGTGAAGAAGTTATATATCTAGGAAAGGAATTCCTTAATTAGAATTCAAGAATTATGAAGTAAGGAAGATAGGGATTCCTGAGAAGCTATTAACCAAGACTATATCTCTCCATATCAAAACCATTATCTATATCACTTTTCCAAAGCTTAAACAATTGCTACAAGGTAAATGAAATACCTTTATCATATAAGTAATGCTCAATAGCAACCATTACATGTTAATTTATCACTAGGTACCACCCACACTAATGAGGAAGAAAATATTTAGGATAATAGGTAATCCTTGGTTGCTTGAGTAGATCAAGTAGAATTGCTCCTACTTAATCTCATTGTAGAAAGGTATATAGATAAAACTAATACTTATGGAGTATTAAAGATAGGAATTCTTGGTGAATATTCTACCATAGTTCTATAGCAAATCACTTATGCATATCTTTGCCACTTCCAAACATCTAAATCATATATACCACATAATTGGAAATTGCTATAAACCATTATACCCTAATTTAATATCCATATATTAACCACACTTAAGCAAGTAGCGAGTAACTAGTTCAAGAATTTATCTATGCATAATTTAAAAATAAGTAGGGTGGATTCACCTATTAGTGGATTGGGAATAATAGAATTTACCATTTTAAGAACCTTAATAATTAAAATCATATTATATAATGATTGCTATATAATAATAAATATGGATATATTATTTTCATATCCTTAGCTATCTTAAACCATTCACATTACATTCATTAATAGGAAATAAAAATCATTTTATAAGATCATAAACAAATCCTAAAACCCCAATTTATGCTTGTTCTATTTAATATAAGAACCTCTCATATAATTATGAGATTTATAAATATAAAAATACATAAAGAGACAGTTATGATGAATCCATGCATTATTCTAATAATTCCACAAAAGTTCTTAGTAGTTTATACTTTGTGAAGATTAAATTTGAAATGAATTTGTAACATAGAAAAAAAGAAAACAGAAAATGTAAAAGGAAAAGAGAAAACCAGCAGTACCAGCCCATGGCCTAGTTTCTCTTTGCACTAACCGACGCCTGCGTGCATGCCTCGCAATGTTTCTCTCACCCTACCATGGCCCAGTAGCAGCCCAACTCGGCCCATACCGATTCGTCGTGTTCCTCGCGCCGTCGTCAACCTTCCGATGTTGCAAGCAGCTCGGTGGCCGCGCCCTCGTCGCCGGCGAGCGCCAAGATGCATTTTGCCACTCTAGAATCCCTATATGAAGTCCACAACGTCGCGTGGAGAATACCTGCACGTCACCCCTTCCTCTATATCTTCCTCTCTCTCTGTCTCCTCTCAAATGCTGAAACCCTAAATGGCCAGAGCCGACTACCGTCGTCAATACAGGTCGTCCCGGAGATCGTGGAGTAGTTGAGGAGAAGCGCCTCACCTTCCTTGTAGCTTGAGGGGTAGCACTGAAGCAAGGGGCGCTCAAAATCATGTTGATTTTGCCGTTCCCATTCGCCGGTGATCGTCAGAGTCCATGAAGATTAGGCCGTACCGGAGCGCCATCGTCGTCATCAACCACCACAACAACATCAGGGTGAGCTACCAGTCCCTATGGACTTCTTCAATCTCTTCCTCTCACTCAAGAACGTCACCGTACCGTGTACCACCATCGGCCTCCATAGAAGATCGTCGCCGGTGCACTTCCGACGACCAATAGGTAGCGGCGCCACCACTAGTAGGTTCGCGCTCGCGCCCTCTTTCCAACAAAACCAACCATATCCACGCGCGTGCACCCCAGTGATCGATCGATCTTTGATCTGTGAGGATTGCCCTCAGATGATGTCATCGTGTAAGGTTCCCAACCTTTAATAAGGTAGAGTCCCCTGTGTTTACAATGCTAGTCCCTGGATCAATAGCTAGCATCCACAGTTAAGATGTAATATCAAGAAACAAAGGTCATAATACAACTTTATAATCAGGAATAAAATAATTTAGTACATCTTTCATAGCTCATTTGGCTATTACATTACATTGCAGCAGAATATCTATAAGCATGGGGTCCTTCATCTTCAAAGGGCCACAGGCAGACATGTTGGTTGTAGACTTTGTAATCCTAATCATCAAACTTTACTAACATCAATCAAACCTGCAACATACAAGTTACAGCCACAAGGGTCAATACATTTGAATTGTATTGGCAAGTGATACTATGGTAGTATAGTGGAGTCTATCATCTATATGCATTTGGCAAAGTGGAGTTGAGGCTTGCATTGCTCAAAATATAATTTTTCCTTATCATTTGAAAACACTAAGTTTTTGCTTGACAAAAATCACCCAAGGCATCTACCAATCAAAGATTGAAGATCCTTTAACCCTTGTTCAACCACAAGTTTTTAACTTAGAAATTTGGATGATGAGATTCTTGATAGCTTCCATGTCTTGATGCTCAAATTGTCCTTTACCAGGGACATGGCTAAGTACTTAGATTTTACACTCTGCAGAGGTGGTCCACTTTCCCCACAAGACTTGGTTTCACCAAGACAAGATCTTTCAGAAGCCTTTCCTTAGACCAAATGGACGCGTTCCAACCTATCGTTCCCACTACCACCAACTGTCCAAATGGCTAAGTTCTAGCAACCTATGTGATCCAGGCAGAGCCCATATTGCCAACTGGCTGCACTTGAAGCTTCTCTACATTTGACATCTCAAATCTCTTTGTTCCTGGGTGGCAATCCACAAGTGTGATACACAAGGTAAACCATAGCCATGGGCCTTGTGTAAGCACTCAACCAAAAACCACCAAGCAATTACCATTCCACCCAGGTGATTCATTCACTTAGTTGTTTTATTAAACAAAAACACAAGTCCTCAGACTTAGAAATTTTTCCATAGTATGAATGTATATGTTCCACCCTTGTTTTCTATTAGCTAAGCTAAGCATGATAGTATTAGGAATCTTAACTTAGGAAATTCCACTAAGGTTTTCATCTACTAGGTTTTCCCATAGCATGGTTTATACTTAGCAAAAATTCCATGCAAGTTTTACTTAGAAAAATCACTAATGCATAGTGAAAGTAGTGGGACAAAAGTATGAAGCATCACTTGCCTTTTTGGTAGATAGTATAATTTCACTCCTTGTCCTTGCAACAATCACACTCTTCAAGTCACTACAATTCAATCAAGCAAGGCACAAACTCAATCTACCAATCAAGCAAAACATCACATAAAATGATAAAGTCAAAGTAATGCATGCAAGCATGCCAAGCTTTGTTTTATTTGAAAAAGTGGTTCCTAATGGGTCATAAACTTTTGAAAACACCTAATGGTCATTTTATAAAGTGGCAAAGTCATTTGCAAAAGATTTCACTTCATAAACCATTTTCAAAACAAGGTATGATTTTATGTGGTGTAGAAATGTTTTTACTAAGGCATTAATCTATGGGGTTCACAAAATATGTTTTCAAACCATAAAACTTGGTGTTTAGGGTCAGAGAGTTTAAAACAAAACATTTCCCAAAGGTTTTCCTTCAAAACCATTTTTAATAAATAAACCATATTTTTATTTGACTAGAATTGGTTTTAAATCAAAGAATCATTCTTTTTCTTCACCAAATACATTTTTGAAACCACAAAGTGTTTCCTATGGTCAGTAGGTTCAAATTACACCATTTTCCGAAGATTTTATCCCCAAAATCATTTTTGAACAA
Organism: Avena sativa; assembly: GCA_916181665.1. NCBI lineage: Eukaryota > Viridiplantae > Streptophyta > Magnoliopsida > Poales > Poaceae > Avena > Avena sativa. The sequence continues at coordinate 265,393,974 of OV702294.1, read as the reverse complement.
TTTTTATAACCTAAACAAGCATACAAATGTTTCTGCAAAAACAAACATTTTTCCAGAAGCTTTTTACTAAAAAAATGGCATGGTTGGCTAGGGCTTGTTCCACTGATTCCATTGATATAAAGTTTGCAAAATTTGGACGTGTGGAACTAAAGTTATGCAATTTACAAAATTGGAAATCTAATAGATCAAATTCTGTTTAAATCAAACAGACTGGGACACGCGTCCTATTTTGATTCGTCGAAAACGTTTCGCGTGGATCAAGCGACGCAGGCTGTTGGATTAAGTCATATCACACGGCGCGCAGATGATACTTACCCTTTCGTCTAGCTTCTATCCTAGCCGCTGGATCCTAATCGCACGGCATCTAGCACACTTGCCAGAGACGGGTGGCGCTGCGGTGGCTACTGGCGGCGGAGCGGTCAGACGGCAGCGGAGTCGATGCTACAGGAAGCGAGGGAGGAAAGGAATATGCTCACCGTGTTCGCAGAAGCCTGGGGAAGCTCAAGGTGTTCTCGAGGGGTCAAGGGGCGCACGGAGTTCACGGCTATTGCTCACCGGAGTTCTTGCTGGCGTCGGTTGCACGTGGTCGTGGTCGAGGGCGAGGCTGCAGATCGTCCCGAAGCAAAATAAGTGCACGGTTAGATGCGGGTGAGTGCGGTGAGTGCATGAGTGTCATCGGGAAGGAGAGGGGCGGACACATGCTTACGAGGAGGGTCGCCGGAGAGGAAGCAGACGGTGGCGACGGTGATCGTCGTCGTTGTCGAGGCTCAGGGGCGCGCGCGAGCGAGCTGGCGCTACGGGGAGGTGCGCCTGGGTCTGGGGAACTTGCCTGTGTTCTTGGGGAGGTAAGGGCGATGCGGTGCTGCCGGAATTGGTCAAGAACCTCGTCGGAGAAGGCGGCGGTGCAGAAGAAATTGGAGACAGCCTGGGGGCGTATAGGTTCTGGCGACAGAGGGGAAATGGAGAGGGGGCGTGGGCGTTTAAGCGTGCGTGATCACTGCGAGTAATGGTGGACGCGTTAAGGCGAATTTAAGCCGCGGAATCATAGCCAGAAACGGCGACGAAGGGAGGGAGAAGAGGTCGTCGTGGAGACGATGAGCTGAGTTGGCAGGTGGGGCTCAGCAGTCAGCGAGAGAGAGAGGGGAAAGGTGGGGTCCCGCTATCTGCGACTGCGCGGGTCGTTTCACGAGTGAGGAAAATGTTTCGTGGAGGGGGGAATAGGTGGGCTTTGCTGGGCCTAGTTGGGCTGGCTCCCTTTTGTATTTTTTTTTGTCCTCAATGCTTTTATTTTTCTAATTCAATTTCTGTTTTGAAATTCAAATCACAATTCAAACAACCAAATCAAATAAACTTCCACTAAACTTTATATTGAGTTTAGCTCTGTTTATCAACACAAATCAAAGTCCAAAACAAAATAATATTTTTAATCTTTTTAGGATCCATTTATTAATTAAATAAAATGGACCTTAGTTATTAAATCAAATAGGGTTTGATTTATTTAAAATCTCCATTTGAAATCTAAATATTATCAAAACCAAATCAGTAGGTTTTATTTAAAAATATAGAATACTTGGAAAACTTATTTAAGATAAATTAATAAGTTTTAGTGTTTTATTAAAATAGTAAAACCTTTATTTTAATAAAATTGGTTTATTAATAAATTCTCATTATTTTATTTAAATAAACCTTTACTCTTTTAATCAAAGCAAAACATTTTATTTCAAAAGCTTGGCCAAGGTTTAATTTGGCTCCATAAAATAATCCTCATTTATAATTCTACCTTTTTATTTGAAAACCAAATCTTTTATTAAGAGATCCAAAAATAGTAATTTTAAATATTTTTAAGTTTATTGTTTATTTAACTTTTTAAATCCCTTTAGGATTTTATTTGATCCAAATAGGTTTTGAAAGTATTCAATTGGATTCAAAAAGTTTCTTCTCACCCTGAGAATCAACAAAGTTTTATTTCATTCATTTATTTTTCACATTACAAGATTTGGAAAATCTTGGGATGTGACACATCGTGAGGCCATGCTCACATCATCCCTCGCCTAGTTGGCATCCAACATGGTCAATGCCGCACCAGTCAGTGTCTAGGTCTAACTTTGTTATCGGTGTAAAAAGTATTTACCTATTTAGGATTTAATTAAAAATAAATAAACATTATAAATTCAATAACTTTTATTTTATAATTCAGAAAAATATGTTTAATATATGAAAAATTTCAGAAAAATAAAATCTATAACTTAATTTTATTATCAAAAATATTATTTTAGACATTTAAATAATAATTATTTAATAAAGAGTTTATAATAAAACTTTGAAAATTCATATTTTAATAATGGTAAATGATAAAAATATAAATAATACACCAAAATTCTTAGAAAATAAGAACTATAATTTAATACTATAATCATATATTATTATTTCACTTAATTAAATATTTATTATTTATTAAGTGTTTATAAAGTAATAAATATTACAAAAAATATATTTTAATATTTAAAATCATGAATATATAATATACCAAAATGAACACAAAAAAGTATCTACATGTTAAAAATATAACATTACACTTTTGAAGTAAGTAAAAAATTTTATTATTACCTTTTCTAAATTGAATTCAAACTTATTTCCTTAATTGATAAACCATATAAGGATAAATAAAAATTGCTAATATTCCTAAAATTATTCATTTGAGGTTTATAAATAGTATTAGTCTTAAGTATTGATAGAATTAAGTTCAAATGGTCCAAAATATCTTAATTACAATAAACTAGCATTTCTAAATAAGTGCACCATTTCCCAAAAGGAGTTATCAAATATAAAATCTTCAAGCATAATATTTTTGACTTAATAAAATCTTTGACCAATACTTCAACCACAATTTTATAAACTTAAACATACTAAAAATCCAAAGATACTTCATAAATAGTTAAGTAATGTTGTTTCCATGTTATAAACCATAGCCATTCATTTGTAAGAAGGTAAATGATTCTATTCAACTATAATGTTAAGAAACCAACACTCAAATACAAGTATTACCACTCTTGATTAACCTTAAAGAAACATTGTGAAGTGAACAAACTATAATACCATCTAATGACCAAGATAGATAAGTCTCAACTATTAGTAATGTCATTATCCAAATGAAGTATTTCTTTCTTTCTTGAGAACTATAGTTAGTAAGAAACCTAAAAATATTAATTTATAATTTAAGTACTTTTGTTTAGTTAAGTAAACTTATCTTAAAAGTTATTCTTTTAAGATACACTAAGCGTAATCCTTAAGAATTCCAAAATAAATCTACTTAAGTAACCACCTTCATATAAGGATTCATTAGATACCATTCCACGTTTGAGTACTTTATTATTATATGGTACTTATTATACTTACATGTTGTTTCACACACACTCACAAGCCTTAATAAGAAGCACAAGGTGAAACTAAAAGGACAACACATTCCAAAGAATTCATCTCAAGATTCCAAACCCTAGATTATCAATGCTTATTCCGGGAATTTGAGTTAATCAAATTGCATTACATTACTTATGCATAAAAACTTCTTGCTTCTTTAAACATTAGTCCTTACCGGACCAATGATGCTAATTTTAGATATTGGATCTTTTATTATCTCGAAGACTGTAAGTGCATAATCTTGCAATCACAAAAGGCAAGTTCACACTTGCTCATGTCCTTTGATTATTTTATGTAAAATATTTTGCAAATCAAGTGTTGCCATCACCTGCATTTCAAAAGTGTTAGAAAACACTATTTTCATAATAATATGATTATAGGTTATTTATCATGAGGTAATAACCTACTATGAATGTTCCGATGGTAAAGGAACATATTATCAAGGACTTAACAACCAATGTCGCCAATGATTCTTCCGCCCTATATCACGCGTTAACCATGAGATTTGGAATGGGACGGGGAAGTCAGCTGTATCTTCTTCCTCTCGCATGTAGCCGGATGCGCGGGTCGTGGCTGTTATCCTCGTAGCGTGCATTAATTGGTAATTCGTAGAGGATATGCAACATATGGGTGGGAACCCTCAACGTCCCTCGATAGTTCTGGCATCTAAACGGTCTATACCAATCATTGTCGTAATTCAATGTGTGGGCATGGCGTACACCAAGGAGACATGCGGGGTCGCGAAGGGGGTAGTGATTGGCTTGGATCTTAGACTACGCCTCACACCAAGGAAGTGTGGACGAGCTTGCAACTCGGATGTGCAATGATGTCTACACACGCTTATATTCTTGTAGATAGTTGTTGGGCCTCCAAGTGCAGAGGTTTGTAGAACAGCAGCAAGTTTCCCTTAAGTGGGTTACCCAAGGTTTATCGAACTCACGAAGGAAGTGGTCAAAGGTATCCCTCTCAAGCAACCCTGCAATCAAGATACAAGAAGTCTCTTGTGTCCCCAACACACCCAATACACTTGTCAGGTGTATAGGTGCACTGGTTTGGTGAAGAGATAGTGAAATACAAGTGATATGGATGATTATAAGTGGCAATTGCAATCTGAAATAAAGATGGTTGCAAGCAACGATGCCAGAAAAGAGCTTGATGGGAAGGAAGAGATTGAAGGCCCTATACTCCCCAGCAAGTAAACGGTGTTTTAATGCTTAGAAACAAGGCCTAGGGATCATACTTTCACTAGTGGACACTCATATAAATATCTTCTCTTTGTGATACTACTCTAAACTACTCTCCGGTTGGACAACTCTAATCCACGGTAGGGCTATAATAGCACACCTCAAAGTTCGGATTACCCATCTAGATAACCCCACACTGTCACCTTGAGCGCTATATGGTTCCAACAAACACCACAATCTTATAGAGACATCCAACTCCAAATATAACTCATGACAAGTATTTATGTAATATCTAGCCTAAGTGCCACACGGTGTGCACACCGCACCTTCACACACATGGGGAAAAGCAGAGATCTATTAAAGCACTTGAGTAGCAAAGTAGATCTACTTGATTACAAAGCTCATGACCACAGTAAGATCACGCATAGAGAGAGATGAACACATAGCTACCGGTAGAGCCCTTAGCCTCAAGGAAGAACTACTCCCTCCTTATCATGGGAATCAGCAACGGCGATGGAGATGGCGGTGGAGATCGATGAAGATGGATTCGGGGGCAATTCCCCGTCCCGGCAGGGTGCCCGAACAGAGACTTCTGTCCCCCGAATCTCCCCTTTGGTGGCGGTGGCGCTGTGGAACTTTTTGTGGAGATATGATCCGCGTTAGGGTTATGTCCCGGGGAGACATATAAGTACGCGAAAGGGCAAGGTCGGTGGAAGGCCAGGGGGCCCATACAATGGGTCCACGCGGACAGGGTGGGCCCGCGCCACCGTATGGTGTGGCCACCCTGGTGCCCTCCTCCATCTCTACTTCGGGATTCGGGTCGTGTCGGGTAAAATATTGACTTTTGCTTTTGTCCCATCCAATTCCGAGAATAACCTCAAAGTGTAGACAAAACATACAAAAGTTGATACTAAACAAGCATGGATCATCAAAAATTATAGATAAGTTTACGACGTATCATGCAACAAAGCTAAGGTCTCTCATGGGTAAAATAATGAACCTCTGCAGAGTGTAAGAACTATAACTTGTTACTCGCTGTTCTAGGAAGGAGTTACGAACGCAGCAGGAAAGGAACTCCATGAAAGTTTTGGTAAACCTGTGAAGGATGACGGACATAGCTTTTCAGAATAAAAGCAACCTTTAAAGAAATGTTTTCGAAAACCTACATTGCCTACGACCTATGGTCTGTGGCTGTAGATATAGTGCATCAAACAATCCTTTTTAGTGAACTTGCTGAGTACGCTCGTACTCAACGTATCTTCTTAACCCTTGCTAGATTCTAAAGTCAATACAGATGACGTCTACATCAACTTATTCTCAAGGGAATCATCATCAACAACTCAAGTCCTTCAATGAAGTCAACATATACATCAACTAAAGTGAAGATGAAGTTGCTGATTAGATATCATTATAATCTCTAGCCATAGAACCTACTTCTGTAGAGTATTGCAATAGCAACAATACAAGCCAAATAGTTAGATGCTAATCTTATTAGCGGGATAGTTATGATTTGATTATTTCTGATTCTTCTTTGTAAGAAGATTCTTTCTCCCTCTTTAACCTAGAATTTTCTCTAGATCTTTTGTAAAGAGTTGAGTTGTAATCTATAGTCACGTCTTGGACCTGCTGTGTTTCTGTTATACCACTTTGAGGGATGTAATACTAGTGAACGGTGTTTCATTGGTGTTATGTCAACGACTATAGTGTACTACATCATGAAGTGGTATGCTGGGTCACCGCGGCTGGTATCAGAGCATATGCTTTGACCTTAGGACTAAAATCCTTTTAGGAGATCTGTAGGTTGGATAGTGACCACAAGAGCCATCTTATCTAAACCTAATGTTCTTATGATTTGTGATGAGTATCCACTTGAGGATAACTTTGTCACGAGATGCTTAAATTATCTTTCTTTGGAGTAGTTATCCATTTTTTCTCAGTATAGTACTAGTTCTAAGAAGGTATAACACCATTGAGATGTCTTTAGTAAGCTAAAACACCAAAGTAGATTATGATTAAGCTTCAGATATCATATGGAGTTGTTTAAATAGTGTAGTCTAACCATAGAATTTATGTATGACGGTAAAATCTTATTGTTGGTTGTTAATAAAAGACAACATGATGGATATCATTAGAATAAATGTTAATGTGATGGGAACAAACCATGTGGGGTTCACTTGAGAATTCTACATGCTGAAGTGAAATTATGTTAAGAATCAATGATAGCAATATAATAAGTAGAGTCATCAGGGTGTGATTAGCTCTTGAATCATGATGAATAGGTAAAACATAATAAGGTCATGGTGAGATTAGCTCCGAAACCATGATATATATGTAAATATGAGAAGTACTTATTGAATCATTTTGAAGTAGAAGTAAGTAAATAACATGGTAGAACTATGATAGAAGTCATAGGTGCCAGAAATTTCTAATAATCTTTGGTTTAAGTTAGTAAATAGAATATGATTAGTCATTTGGAGTGATCATGTAAGGTTAGTTTACTAAATAATGAAAGCTTGGATATAGTTAGTCATTCCAAAAGGAGAATGATAAGTTGGTGTAACCAATTTGAGACCACTTTACTTAAAATTATCCTGTTGCAATTGAGCAATTTGGGTAAATATTGAGACAAAAAATAGTTTGACCCTAAGTGCTAAGTATCACAATGTAGACCTATATGAGGAGGTGTCATATATTACACAACTAAGCCTAAATTATAGAGATACTATACTCAACTACCATATTCTGGACTTACAATATTGTGAGATATATGTACCACATTTGGATTTATTGGTTTTTCTTGGATCTTCTTGATTGACTAGATCTGTATATGAAGTTGACTTGGTGTGCAAATGCATGTTGCATCATCAAGTTATTACTTGATGTTATAGACCTAGATATAAAAGGGAATTTGTGTAAGGGAGTGACGAGTTCCAAAGATCAAGATGAAGACTTACATGAAGAGTGAAGCAAAATATGAGGAGTATCAACACAATTTGAAGGATGGATCAAGTTCAGATCATTATTAGCCAGCAATAAGAAGGAAAATTAGTGAATAAGATGTATGGAGCAACAAGAAGTGATGAACTTAAGTTTACCCAAAGTAGGTGATGTTGCTAAGGAATTGATGAAATAGTCGTACCAAGTCATGGAAGTATCATGAATAAGTGCAAATAAGAAGCTTTGGAACCAAAATTGTATTCAAGCTCTGACAATTTAGAGAGAATGCCAATAGTACGTAGAAAAACCGTAGGGTAATACATACACACTAGGATGGTCCGCGGTTGGAATTTGATCCGTAACTGGTATTTGGTTGACTTAGCTAACCAGATCATCTTAGTATATCATAAAGAGCATAAAATTTGGCCCAAGTTAAGAAAGACATAAAGGAGTATAAAAATTAAAGCGATCATTTTCCAAGACGATTCGCGAAATCAGACCTACCAAAAAGAGATTGTCCAAATAGTAAGTAATACAAATAATCTTGGAAGATCTATTTTGGAGATCCACAATAGTGTGGGTATACCGTAAGTTATTTCATGAGACCTTAAATAGGTAAAGTGTAAGCTGAACAGAGATCAACATTCTAGTGATAAAGCTAATGGTTATTATATACGTAGTTTAGAGACCATTAGGAAACCCCAAGGGGGAGAGTAAACAATAAATGGAAGTATTGCTATCTGAATCTCCGAGTAAAGGTTGAAGAATAAGTACTAAACAAGGACAACATTAAGCCTTATCTTCATAAAGTTAAAAGAAGTCATCATTATAAAAGTACTATTAGAAGTATGTCTGGATAAAAGATCGAAGTTTATTTCCAGATAGTAGTGCTTAAACCTTAAGGTAATTATTAAATGGAAGTTGAAGAAGTACTTAAGGTAATAACAAAAGATTATCTAAAGTTTGATAAGGTAAAAGCTTGAAGGTGATAAAATAGATTAATCCCAATAGACTCATTCTAGAGGAAACAATTCTTAAGTGATCCTTAAGAAGTAATAGAGCACATCCAATTAGACATGTATAGAGGAACAAGAAATTCCGATGGGTATGGACTAAATGTGTTCAACACCAATCTTCGGAAGGACTACTAGTATAAATCATACAACGACAAACCAAAAATTTAGTCTTCTGGCCACAACTATTGTCTAATAAAATTTAAAATCCTGTTTTAGTGAGACTGCCTAGAAATTACATAGTATAGTAAGGAAGTTCGATGATCAAGTAAAGGGTTGGATTAGGATACCTAATCAGGAAAATGAACTAAATAAGAGACCCCAAATTAAGGATTTTGTAATAAGGACATATCCCTAAGGGATGATAGTAAAAGGAACATTGGGGTATTGGAGACAACAAGTTGGAGATTGTCAAGTATGATGAGAATTCAAGAAAAAGATATGGATATGGGTGATACGCCGGAAACGTATCTATAATTTTTGATGTTCCATGCTTGTTTACTTTCTACTTGGCTTTGCTTTGTCCACACTTTGAGGTGTTTTTATATTTTCCTGGTACTAACCTATTAACAAGTTGCCACAGTACCAGTTGCCTGTTTTCTTCTGTTTTTGGTTCCAGAAAGGCAGAAAATCAATATTCTCGGAATTGGACGGGACAAAAGCCAAAGTCAATATTTTACCGTGGGGAACACGAAGCCGGAGTACGAGAAGGAGGAGACCCACCAGGGGGCCACACCCCCTGGCCGCACGGGTGGGCCCACCTCGCGCCTGGGGGGTGCAACCGCCCTGGTGGCCCCCCTTCCTCGCCTCTTCGCCTATAAGAATCCCTTGATGCAGAAACCCTAGGCACCCGATCAAAACTCCATGAAACCGTCTGTAGCCGCTGCCACCATCGTCCCTAGATCGGTGGGATCTGAAGCTCTTCCCGGCACCCTGCCGGAGGGGAGATCATCCCAGAGGCCTTCTTCTCCATCATGCCAGCCTTCAGTATGAAGCGTGAGTAATTCCACCTTGGACTACGGGTCCATGTAGTAGCTAGATGGTTGTATCTCCTCCTTGTGCTTTCATGTCTAGATCTTGTGAGATCCATTCATGATCAAGATCTAATCTATTTGTAATCATGCATGTTATGTTTGTGGTGATCCGATGGATACTTGTAACATCCCTAAAACCATGTTTCAAACACATGCATATCATCCATGCATCCATGATCATGTAGAATTCATTTCAAACAATCAATTCAAAAACATGAGCATATAAGCTCATTATTTTATGTGATCAACATTTAAAAACAATTACAAATCTCCAATGTGAGATAGATGTTCAGTGAACCAAACCTTGTGTCTTTTGCTTTCAGAGTGTATTGCTAGATTGCTAGGATTTAAACCAAAGTTTCAAAACAAATATAATTTGAAAACCAATTTCAAAACCTATTTAAAACTAGTGCTATGTCACTGCTTATTTTATTTTATTCCAAGTGACCAAGCCAATTCAAAGTGACCACTTGGTTTTATGCCCAGAAATGTGATTGTTGCACACTACAAAAATCCTGAAAAGATTTGAATTCAAATAGATTTTGAAATCATTTGAAAAAGTTTCCTGGAAATTCATTCAAAAAAAGAAAAAGGATAGAGAAAAGGAAAAGGGTCGGCGCCAGGATTTTGGCCCAACAAGCAAAGCAGCCCGTTAGCCAGCCCACACGGGTTTTCCCTCTCCTTCTGATTTTCTCACCGCACCCGCGCTACCCAACGGGTCACTGACCGGTGGACCTCGCCAGCTCATCATCATCTTCCCCAAATCGCGCCCACGACCACGTCGCCGGCCGTTCCCTCCGCCATTCACTGCCGCTTTTTAAATCGAGTTATTGCCGGCATTTCCTCGCGTGATTCTCGCTCCCTCTATGGCTATAAGACCACCTCCCCCTCGCGACCATTTCCCCCAACAAAGCCAGATAGAAGCGCCCCCAGGCTGCCCGCAATCGCCCTTGCACCGCCGCAGACAGAGCCCACTCCGGCGACCAATCCCGGTGAGCTCCGTGTGCCCCTTCCCCTCTAGTTCATGCAGACATCCTTGCAACGTCCTTGTGCTTCTTCTGACACCATTGGTTCATCCTATACTGCCCCAGGTCGTCGTCTTCATCAAGCACTGCAAGCTCCCGACGACGTCTCCAACTCCGGCGACTAAATTCGGTGAGCCCCCTGTTCCCCTTCGCCTCTGATTCACACGAGCGTGTTCGCCGTAGCCTTGCGCATCTCCTGATGCCTTTTATTCATGCTAGGGTGACCAGGAGCATCGCCAACGTCGCCGTCCACCCGAGCCCGACACTGTCAGCAACTCCGACGAGCCCGTGCAGCCATGCCCGTGCGCCCCTTGCCAAGCCTGTTGGAGATATGCCCTAGAGGCAATAATAAATATAGTTATTATTATATCTTTGTGTTTATGATAAATGTTTACATTCATGCTATAATAGTATTAACAAGTAAACATTAATACTTGTGTGATTTGTAAACTTAATTTGAAGTCCCTAGTAAAGCCTCTATATAATACTAGCTTGTTGGTTAATAGATGATTGTGGTTTCCCTATCATGAACATTGAGATGTTATTAACAACAAGATCATATCGTTAGGAGAATGATATGATGGACATACTCCTATAGATAAGCGTAGCATAAAGATCAAGTCATTTTAATAGTTCAATTGCTATATGCTTTCTGATACATAGTAATCTAATTCCTTCGACCATGATATCATGCATATCACCTTTACCGGATGGATGCTTTGATGACATCAAACACCACACCGTAACTGGGTGGCTATAAAGGTGGCATTGAGTGTTCGGAAAGTGTTGGTTGAAACACATGGATCAAGAGTGGGATTTGTCCATCCATATGACGGATAGATATACTCTGGGCCCTCTCGGTGAAATGTCATCCAATTAGCTTGCAAGCATGTGACTGGCTCACAAGGGATCACATATCATGGGAACAAGAAAAGAGTACTTATCGGTAACGAGGTTGAACTAGGTATGCAGAGATACCGACGATCATAACCTCGGATAAGTAAACTATCGTGAGACAAAGGGAAATTGATATCGTATGTAAGTGGTTCATTCGATCGCAAAGTAATCATAGAAATATGTGGGAGCCATATGAATTTCCAGATTCCTCTATTGGTTATTGTTCGGAGAAGTGTCTCGATCATGTCCGCATAATTCACGAACCGTAGGGAGACACACTTAAGGATTCGACATTGTTTGAGTAGTTATGGAATGATGAGAAAGAGACCGAATGTTGTTCGGAGTCCCAGATGGGATCCGGGATATCACGAGGAGATCCAGAATGGTCCGGAGAATAAGATTCATATAAGGAAAGTCCCGTTTCGGAGTTGGGGAATGGTTCCGGTGTTTTCATCGGGAATGTTCTAGAATGTTCCGGAATGTCCGGCACTCCGGAGGGGAAGGGTACATGAATGTGTTGTATCAAGTTGGTATGATTGCATCATGTACTAAGTGTCATCGCTGTTCCAAATAAAGGATTAATTCAAATCCTAGTTTGAAAAGTCAAATAGCTAAATTGAAAAGTCAAACGGCTAAATTTGGAAAGAGGAAAAGAGGAGGAAGGGGAAACCGAGTTGGGGAGGGAGTCCCTCCTCCCCAAGCCGGCGCACCACCCAAGCCGAGTTGGGGAGGGAATCCTCTCCCTCCCCTTGGCCGGCCGGCCCCTCCACCTATATAAGGAGGGGCAGGGCTCCCTCCTAGAGACACACAAGTTCCCTGCCCCAAACCCTAGCTTGGCGCCACCACCTCCTGCAGCTGCCGCCGCCTCCTAGGGTTGCCCTAGCCACCGACTTGGGCTGCCCCAAGCCCTAGCCGCCGACTCTAGCACCTCCTCCTTGGTGTGTCTAAAACCTAGATCGCCGAGGAGCTCTCTCATACTCCACCATACTTGCTCCGGCTTAAAGCGAAGCCCTGCGAGATCTCCCCTCTACTTCCGGTACCACGCCGTTGTGCTGCCGGAATCGCGAGGAGAGTGCTACAACCTCCACTGCCTGCTGGAACAAGGGAGAGGAAGGTCTTCGTCGAGTACCGAACGTGTGACCGACTGCGGGAGCGCTGCCGGAACGCAGCGCCGGAAGGATCGTCTACGCGATCTTGAGATCGGGAAGAGTACGACTACATCACCCACGAGAATCCGCTCTCGTTAAACACTTTGGAACCTTCGAGGGTGAGTTATTCCATCGACTCGTTGCTACAATCTAGTAGATAGATCTTGGCTTGCTTGTTTGTATGCGGTAGAAATTTTTTGTTTTCCATGCTACGAAACCCTACAGTGGTATCAGAGCCGTGTCTATATGTAGATCTATTGCACGAGTAGAACACAATGGTCATTGTGGGCGTTGACGCTTTTATTGTCGATTGCTTCTTGTGTACTTTGCATCTTGCGGGATGTTGGGATGAAGCGGCCCGGGCTAACCTTACATGACATCGTTCATGAGACTTGCTCCACGCTTGACATGCAACTTGTATTGCATAAGTGGCTTTGCGGGTGCCTGTTTCTCCTAGCATAGTTAAGATCCAATTTACAACGGGTGATTAACAATACTAGTATCAATTTTGTGGTTCTTGTTCGTAAGTTAGAACGACACTTATTGAAAGCCCCAAACCACGTAAAACATGCAAAGAAAGTAGAGGCGTCTAACTTTGTTTTGCAGGGGTGTGCTGTGATGTGATATGGCCATGATTGTGATTATATTTGATGTATGCAATGTTCCTTATTGTAAGTTGGCAACCGACAGGAGCCATATGGTTCTCTTTAATTGATGTTAAGACCCGCGTGTCTATTCAAAGTAGTTGTAATAGTTGAAGCCGGTGGACGACAACCATGGAGAAGCGTCATTGACCTTGATGCAATGCCGGTGATGATGGAGATCATGTTCGTGCTAGAAGATGGAGATCGGAAGCACAAAGAAGAAAGGCCATAACATATCACATATTATGAATTGCATGTGATGTTAATCCTTTATGCATCTTGTATTGCTTAGTAGATGACGGTAGCATTATAAGATGATCCCTCATGCACATGAATTTCAAGTCATAAAGTGTTCACCCTTAGTTAGCACCGTTGCTAAAGCTTGTTGTTTCGAAGCACCATGTGATGATCGGGTGTGTTAGATTCTGCAAGTGTATACAACGTGAGCAAGCCAGATTTGCTCATGCGGAAACTAAGGTTTGATCTTGACGAGCCTAGCATGTACAGACATGGTCTCGGAACACGGATCACCGAAAGGTAAAGCATGAATCATATAGTAGATATGATGAACATGTCGATTGTTCGCCATTGAAACTATATCAACTCTCGTGATGATCGGTGTTGATGTGGTGGATTTGGTTCGTGTGATCACTAAAACAATGTGAGGGATATTGTTATGAGTGGGAGTTCACCTAGATTAATTTTAATATTAATTTGAACTCAATTTGTCATAAACTTAGTCTAAACTATTGCAAATATGTTGTAGATCAATGGCAGCCCCTACCATCAATTTTAATGCATTCCTAGAGAAAGAAAAGTTGAAAAAACAATGGAAGCAACTTCGCGGATTGGTTCCGCAATTTGAGGATTGTCCTCACAGCTGGTAATTTGACCTATGTGCTGGATGCACCGCTGGGTGACCCACCTGCAGCTGATGCTTCCGATGAAGTAAAGAATGTTTACCTCACTCGGAAGACTCAGTACTCCACAGTTCAGTGTGCTATCTTGTATGGTTTAGAATCGGAGCTTCAGAAAAGGTTTGAGAATTCAGACCCATATGATATTGTCGAGGATCTCAAATTGATCTTTGAGACTCATGCGGCAATTGAAAGCTATGAGGCTTCTGAAAAGTTCTTTAACTGCAAGATGGAAGAGGGCAGCTCCGTCAGCGAGCATGTGCTTAAGATGTCTGGGCACGCAAACAAACTTCAAAGCTTGGGTATTGTGATTCCCAATACTTTGGGGATTTACCGTGTCCTCCAATCACTACCACCAAGTTACAAGAACTTTGTGATGAACTACAACATGCAAAACATGAACAAGACGTTGCCAGAACTCTTTGCCATGTTGAAGTATGCAGAAGTGGAGATCAAGAAAGAGCACCAAGTTTTGTTGGTCAATAAGACCACCAAATTCAAGAAAGGCAAGTCTAAGCAGAAGGGACACTTCAAGAAGGGTGGTAAGAAAGTTACCACGCCAACGAAGAAGACCAAGGCTGGACCTAAGCCTGATACTGAGTGCTTTTACTGCAAGGGAGAAGGTCACTGGAAGCGGAATTGCCCAAAGTACTTGGAGGATCTGAAGAACGGCAACATCAAGAAGAAAGGTATATCTGATATACATGTTATTGATGTGTATCTCACTAGTACTCGTAGTAGTGCCTGGGTATTTGATACTGGTTCGGTTGCTCATATTTGTAACTCGAAACAGGTGCTGCAGAATAAACGGAAGCTAGCGAAGAACGAGGTGACGATGTGCGTTGGAAACGGATCAAAGGTTGATGTGATCGCGGTCGGCACGCTACCCCTTCATCTACCATCAGGATTAGTTTTATACTTAAATAATTGTTATTTGGTGCCTGCATTAAGCATGAACATTATATCGGGATCTTGTTTATTGCGAGACGGTTACTTGTTTAAATCCGAGAATAATGGTTGTTCGATTTATATGAGTAATATGTTTTATGCACATGCACCTTTGATAGATGGTCTATTCTTATTGAATCTCGATAGTGGAAATACACATATTAATAACATTGAGGCTAAACGTTTGAAATCGAGCGATAACTCGACCTATATGTGGCACTGTCGTCTTGGTCACATTGGAGTGAAGGGTATGAAGAAACTCTCCGATGGACTTCTTGAATCACTTGATTTCGAATCACCTGACAGATGCGAAGCATGTCTGATAGGTAAAATGACTAAGACTCCATTCTCTGGTATGATGGAGCGAGCTACGGACTTATTGGAAATCATACATACCAATGTGTGTGGTCCAATGAGTGCAGCATCGCGCGGTGGTTATCGTTATGTTCTTACCTTCACGGATGACTTGAGTAGATATGGGTATATCTATTTCATGAAACATAAGTCCGAAACTTTCGAGAAGTTTAAGGAATTTCAAAGTGAGGTAGAGAATCAACGTAACAAGAAGATTAAATTTCTACGTTCTGATCGTGGAGGTGAATATCTGAGTTACGAGTTTGGCGAGCATTTAAATAAATGCAGAATACTTTCGCAGTTGACACCGCCGGGAACACCACAGCGTAATGGTGTGTCCGAACATCGTAATCGAACTCTCTTAGATATGGTTCGTTCTATGATGTCACTTACAGATTTACCGCTATCATTTTGGGGTTATGCATTAGAAACAGCCGCATTCACTTTAAATAGGGCACCGTCTAAATCCGTTGAAATGACACCGTATGAATTATGGTTTGGGAAGAAACCTAGATTGTCGTTCCTTAAAGTTTGGGGGTGCGAAGCCTATGTAAAGAAGTTACAGCCGGACAAGCTTGAACCCAAAGCGGAAAAATGCGTCTTCATAGGATACCCGAAAGAAACTATTGGGTATACCTTCTATCATAGATCCGAAGGCAAAATCTTTGTTGCCAAGAATGGGTCCTTTCTAGAGAAGGAATTTCTCTCGAAAGAAGTGACTAGAAGGAAAGTAGAACTCGACGAGGTTGTCGAACCTTTTCTCGAAATTGCAAGTAGCGCAGCACCGGAAGAAGTTCCTGTGGTGCCTGCACAAATAAGAGAGGAAGCTAATGATGATGATCATGAAACTTCGGTTGAAGTTGCTACAGAGCCTCGCAGGTCAACGAGAACTCGTACCACTCCAGATTGGTATGATCCCGTTATGAGTGTCATGTTGGTGGACAACACCGATGACCCTGAGACATATGAGGAAGCGATGATGAGCCCAGATTCCAATAAATGGCAAGAAGCCATGAAATCCGAGATTGGATCCATGTATGAAAACCAAGTATGGACTTTGGTGGACTTACCGGATGGCCGGAAGGCTGTCGAGAACAAATGGATCTTCAAGAAGAAAACAGATGCTGATGGTAATGTTACTGTCTATAAATCTCGACTTGTCGCAAAAGGGTTTCGACAAATTCAAGGAGTTGACTATGATGAGACTTTCTCACCAGTAGCGAAGCTAAAGTCTGTGAGGATTATGTTAGCAATCGCTGCATATTACGATTATGAGATATGGCAGATGGATGTCAAAACAGCATTCCTCAATGGAGACCTTGATGAAGAGTTGTATATGATGCAACCCAAAGGTTTTGTCGATCCTAAAGATGCTAACAAGGTATGCAAACTTCAACGGTCCATCTATGAATTGAAGCAAGCATCCCGAAGTTGGAATCAATGTTTTGATAAGGTGATCAAAAGTTTTGGTTTTATACAAACTTATGGAGAAGCTTGTATTTACAAGAAAGTGAGTGGGAGCTCTGTAGCATTCTTAATACTATATGTGGATGACATATTATTGATTGGGAATGATGTAGACCTTCTTAATAGTGTCAAGGAATATTTGAATAATAGTTTTTTCAATGAAGGATCTTGGCGAAGCAGCTTACATATTAGGCATAAAGATTTATAGAGATAGATCGAAACGCCAAATATCATTGTCACAGAGTACATATTTGGACAAAGTTCTAAAGAGGTTTGGAATGGAAGATAGCAAGAAAGGGTTCTTGCCCATGTTGCCCAATACGACCTTGAGTAAAACTCAAAGTCCGACATCGGCAAAAGATAGAGAAAGGATGAGTAAGACTCCCTATGCCTCAGCCATAGGATCTCTAATGTATGCCATGCTATGTACTAGACCCGACATTGCATATGCTGTTAGTTTAACTAGCAGATATCAAAGTGATCTAGGAGTGGATCATTGGACAGCGGTCAAAAACATCCTTAAGTACTTGAGAAGAACTAAGGATATGGTTCTTTCTTATGGAGGTGATGAACAGCTCGTTGTTAATGGTTACACCGATGCTAGTTGGAACACCGATCCGGATGATTCTAAATCACAATCTGGATACGTATTTATATTGAATGGTGCAGCAGTTAGCTGGAGGAGTGCAAAGCAAAGCGTTGTGGCGAGATCTTCAACTGAATCGGAATACATGGCTGCTTCGGAGGCTTCACAAGAAGCGATATGGATGAAAGAGTTCATTATAGAGCTGGGTGTGGTTCCTAGTGCGCTGGACCCAGTGTCTATCTACTGTGGTAACATGGGCGCCATAGCCAATGCGCAAGAACCAAGGTCACACAAGAAGCTGAAGCATATCAAGCTACGTTTTCACGCTATTCGAGAACATATCCAAGATGGGGATATAAAGATTTGCAAAGTACACACAGATCTGAATGTGGCGGATCCGTTGACTAAACCTCTCCCGAGGGCAAAACATGACCAACACCAAACTGCCATGGGTGTTCGGTATATTACCATGTAATCTAGATTAGATGACTCTAGTGCAAGTGGGAGACTGTTGGAGATATGCCCTAGAGGCAATAATAAATATAGTTATTATTATATCTTTGTGTTTATGATAAATGTTTACATTCATGATAATAGTATTAACAAGGAAACATTAATACTTGTGTGATTTGTAAACTTAATTTGAAGTTCCTAGTAAAGCCTCTATATAATACTAGCTTGTTGGTTAATAGATGATTGTGGTTTCCCTATCATGAACATTGAGATGTTATTAACAACAAGATCATATCGTTAGGAGAATGATATGATGGACATACTCCTATAGATAAGCGTAGCATAAAGATCAAGTCATTTTAATAGTTCAATTGCTATATGCTTTCTGATACATAGTAATCTAATTCCTTCGACCATGAGATCATGCATATCACCTTTACCGGATGGATGCTTTGATGACATCAAACACCACACCGTAACTGGGTGGCTATAAAGGTGGCATTGAGTGTTCGGAAAGTGTTGGTTGAAACACATGGATCAAGAGTGGGATTTGTCCATCCATATGACAAATAGATATACTCTAGGCCCTCTCGGTGAAATGTCATCCAATTAGCTTGCAAGCATGTGACTGGCTCACAAGGGATCACATATCACGGGAACGAGAAAAGAGTACTTATCGGTAACGAGGTTGAACTAGGTATGCAGAGATACCGACGATCATAACCTCGGATAAGTAAACTATCGTGAGACAAAGGGAAATTGATATCGTATGTAAGTGGTTCATTCGATCACAAAGTAATCGTAGAAATATGTGGGAGCCATATGAATTTATAGATTCCTCTATTGGTTATTGTTCGGAGAAGTGTCTCGATCATGTCCGCATAATTCACGAACCGTAGGGAGACACACTTAAGGATTCGACATTGTTTGAGTAGTTATGGAATGATGAGAAAGAGACCGAATGTTGTTCGGAGTCCCGGATGGGATCCGGGATATCACGAGGAGATCCGGAATGGTCCGGAGAATAAGATTCATATAAGGAAAGTCCCGTTTCGGAGTTGGGGAATGGTTCCGGTGTTTTCATCGGGAATGTTCTAGAATGTTCCGGAATGTCCGGCACTCCGGAGGGGAAGGGTACATGAATGTGTTGTATCAAGTTGGTATGATTGCATCATGTACTAAGTGTCATCTCTGTTCCAAATAAAGGATTAATTCAAATCCTAGTTTGAAAAGTCAAATAGCTAAATTGAAAAGTCAAACGGCTAAATTCGGAAAGAGGAAAAGAGGAGGAAGGGGAAACCGAGTTGGGGAGGGAGTCCCTCCTCCCCAAGCCGGCGCACCACCCAAGCCGAGTTGGGGAGGGACTCCTCTCCCTCCCCTTGGCCGGCCGGCCCCTCCACCTATATAAGGAGGGGCAGGGCTCCCTCCTAGAGACACACAAGTTCCCTGCCCCAAACCCTAGCTTGGCGCCACCACCTCCTGCAGCTGCCGCCGCCTCCTAGGGTTGCCCTAGCCGCCGACTTGGGCTGCCCCAAGCCCTAGCCGCCGGCTCTAGCACCTCCTCCTTGGTGTGTCTAAAACCTAGATCGCCGAGGAGCTCTCTCATACTCCACCATACTCGCTCCGGCTTAAGGCGAAGCCCTGCGAGATCTCTCCTCTACTTCCGGTACCACGCCGTTGTGCTGCCAGAATCGCGAGGTGAGTGCTACAACCTCCGCTGCTTGCTGGAACAAGGGAGAGGAAGGTCTTCGTCGAGTACCGAACGTGTGACCGACTGCGGGAGCGCTGCCGGAACGCAGCGCCGGAAGGATCGTCTACGCGATCTTGAGATCGGGAAGAGTACGACTACATCACCCACGAGAATCCGCTCTCATTAAACACTTTGGAATCTTCGAGGGTGAGTTATTCCATCGACTCGTTGCTACAATCTAGTAGATAGATCTTGGCTTGTTTGTTTGTATGCGGTAGAAATTTTTTGTTTTCCATGCTACGAAACCCTACAAAGCCGTCGCCACGTTGAGCATCAGTGCATCGCTACGAACCTGGTAAGCGTCTCCAACAACCCCAGAACCCCCTGTAGCGCCGCGCCGCCGTAGACAGAGCCATCGCCTCCTGACGCCGCCGCCAGCGCCGCCACTTGATGGTCGAGTGCTGAGCGCCGTTAGATCTAGATCTAGTGGTCACGTTAGAACCTAGACGAAGTGGTATGATTCAATCAGAGCCGCGCGATTAAGTTAGATCCAGCGGCTCAGAAGCGTGATCCGACGCGAAGCAGTACCAGCCAATAGGATAGCGCCGCGTGGCACAGAGTTTGTTTTAAAAATTTGAATTAGATCTATTAGTTGTTTGATTTTGTTTTACCCATAACTTTTGATTCCCACGTTCAAATTTGACAAATTTTATATCAATGGAATCAGGAGAGCAAGCCCTTTTCAAATATGCAATGGGTTTAATGTTTTGTTTCTGTTAAAATGGTTTTAATTACAGAGACATGTGTAGGCCTATTTTGTGTTTATAAATTATTTGAGAAATGTTTTAGTGTTTAAATAATTGTTGTTTGGCAAGTTTTTAACTTGTTTATGAACCAGTACTGTGCACTTGTCTTGTTGAGTTTAGAAAATCATCACATGTCATATTGCATGCATCCATATATTTTTGCTTGTATTTATTTTGTATGTGATTTGTTGCTATGATTTTATGTGTAGATTTTGGTGCCAATAGTGATTGTGATTGTGAGGAGTGTAGCTACTCTCCAAACTACCAAGGAAAGTGGTGCTTCATGATTTTATTCCTATGTTTTTCAACTATGCACTAGAAATATGTTGCTAGACTTGCATGAATATTTTGGTATATATGCTATGCTTGGGAAATCCTAGTAGTTGTAGAATTGCTAGAAATTTCTAAGTTAAGATGCTTATCAATGCCATGCTTAGCCTATCTAGTAGCAACCAAGGGTGGTTATATATTCATGCTATGAGAAAATATTTCTAAGTCTTTGGACTTATGTTTTTGCTTAATAAAACAACTAAGTAAATGAAACACCTAGGTGGAATGGAAAGAATGGTTTATGTTGAGTGGTTACACAAGGCCCATTTCTATGGCTTACCTTGTGTATCTCACTTGTGGAAAGCCACCCAGAAACAAAGGGATTTGAGAGGCCAAATGTTAAGAAGCTTCTAGTGCAGCCACATGGCATTATGGGCTCTGCCTGGATCATATAGGTTGTAATAACTTAGCCATTTGGACAGTTGGTGGTAGTGGGATGATAGGTTGGAGCGCGTCCATTTGGTCTAAGGGAAGGCTTCTAAAAGGTCCTGTCTTGGTGAAAATCAAGTCTTGTGGGGAAAGTGCACAACCACTGCAGATGGAAGAATCTAATTACTTAGCCATGTACCTGGAAAAGGACAACTTGAGCATCAATACATGGAAGCTATCAAGAATCTCCTCATCCCAATTTCTAAGTAAAACTTGTGGTTGAACAAGGGTGAAGGACCTCAATGTCTATTGGTGGTTCCTTGGGGAAAAGTTTTGACAAAGAAAAACTTAGTGTTTTCAACTAATAGGCAAAACCTATTTTGAGCAAAGCAAGCCTAAACTACACTTAGCCAAATTGCATATAGTATCTAGTCCACCAAAATAATACTAAGGTATCACTTGCCAATACTATTCCAATGTTTTGACCCACTGTGGATGTAACTTGTGATGTTGCAGGTTACTCTGATGAGGATTAGGAGTCATGAGTCTACACTCAACATGTTTGCTTGTGGCACATGAAGATGAAGACTTTTATCTATTTACTTATTTAAACTCTTGTACTAGGCCTGTGGCCTTAGAATTGTAAAGACTATGTTTGTCTCTGGAATGACTGTAATAATGACCTTTGTTTCTGTGTACTTCATCTTAATTTGTGGATGCTAGCATTGATCCAGGGACTAGCATTGCAATCACAGGGATCCTTTTCCTTTATAAAGGAGGGATCTTACAGATGGTATCAGAGCACTGTGTTGCCTGTAGGATTATGACCCTAGGATTGGAAACCACTAAGGATTTTTTTTCAAAAACTTCCACACTTGTCTATTCTTCTCGTAAACTTTTCTAATATTATTTCTCATCTCTATTTGTAGATGAACTCCATCAACGAAGCCGTGAAGAAAGGACCACTCATGACAATGACTTTGGAGTGTGAGACAGAATTTCCCAAGGCTCTCAAGGACCTCATGGTTGCAATGGAAATACATGGTGCAGCTGTGTACAAAGGTTTTCCTGTGATGGATGAAGGAGTTGAGTACTGGTGGGTGCAACTTCACTTGTATAAAAACAAGGAAGACAACCACAAGGAATCAGGATTCTGCATGTTCACCAATTCAGTGGTGCACACTACATTCTTTGATTCAGCAAGGGATGCAGCTTGGAAGACCATCAAAGAACTTGGTGATAGAGTCAAGTGCAGAATGCTCAACATCCAAAATGACCTAAAGGAAGAGAAGAAACATACCCAAGAGTTGGAGGCTACCAACCAAACCTTAAGAGGAGACATTATAGACTTAGTAATGGAGTCATGTGTTCAAGATAGACTGATTGCTTCTAGAAATGTTGTGTTAGACAACATATCTAGTGAGTTGGGATTGTAACATACTTCGTTAGTTGGACCACCACTTATCACCTTATTTTCCAAATGTTGCTTAAAATAAGTTGAACCTTGGTTGTTGTAATGGATCCATGTATGCCATGACTTGTGTGTTTTGATTTCCAAAGATATGTATGTGATGCTTTGCCTTGTGTTTTATCTTAAATTGTGTTGTTTCTAACTTTTTCTATCTTATAAATAGATGCCTAATATTACCATCAGCACTGTTGAGGAGTTCCAGGGAACTCGCTTTGGCCCTCATATTATTGAGCTCACTACTTTGCTCAATCTCCCTCTTCCTACTATCATGGTGCTTCCCCTCACCAAGTTTGAGAGGAAACACCTTTGGGGTTTCAAGATCAATCAGCCAGGACGCCAGACTGAGCCTACCACGGAGGCTATCATCTTCAAGCTCATGCACGATGACAAGGAGAGAGGCCTAGAGGTAGTCATGCAGGACTTGATTGGACGTCTGTTGGGGAGACACTCTCGACAGGTTAGAGGTACTCACTTCCACGTCTTCGGTAGACGTGATGAGGATGGAGAGGCCATCGACTTCGAGGACACTTCGAGGGAGACAGCAGAGCCGATTCGCCTATACCTCCAAGACTTAGAGGTTCTTCTTAGGCACGTGGACACTGATAGGACCAACGTCATGCTTAGCAATGACGAACTCCAGTTGCAGCTTCGTGAGAAGGACAAGCTCTTCGCGGAGCAAGATGAGATAGTCAAGGAGATGGAGGCAAAGTTCGAGAGTCAGGACAGAAAGTTCAAGAGTCAAGAGAAGCGAGTCCAAGATAGGAACAAGAGGATTCGAGACATGACTGCAGAACTGGAGAACAAGGACTTAGAGCTCGAGCTCAGTAGACTGTGATTGAGAGGCTTCATTCTTAGAAGAGGGCTCTCAAAACCAAAGTAGAGACCTTGACCACCAATGTCGAGGAACCACAAGACCGCTATGGAGAATGCAGGTCTTACCTTTGTTGAGGAGGAGGTTGATGCCGAGGAGTAGTGATGACTACTCATTTATCATTTATTTATCATGCTTTTCATTGAGTCGCAATGACCATCCAACATGTGGATGGCTTGCTATTGGTGTGTTTACTATGCAAACTTGTCGTTTATGTTGTTGAATTATTTTTATTATGATGCATGTTTGGTGATTGTTTATGTGATGTATTGTGCATGATAGCATCTATGGGTATCTCATTCTTATCTCTATTGAACAAACCACAGATGCCTCCCCGTCGTGCCAATCCCAACCCCAACAACAACAACATCACCCCTGAGATGCAGCAAATGATGACAGCTCAGACTCAGCTGATGCAAATGATGACTACGTTCATCCAGAACCAGAACAACAACAACAACAATAACAATAACAACAACAACAACCCACCGGGTTTTGACATGCTTACCAGGTTCTTGAGATTGAGGCCAGCAAAGTTCTCAGGAACAACTGATCCCATGGTGGCCAATGATTGGCTACGCTCTTTGAACAAGGACTTGGTAACAGTTGGTTGTAATGATGAAGAGAAAGTCAGATTTGCAGCTCACTTGTTGGAAGGACCAACAGCCACTTGGTGGGATAACTTCCAAATCACCACTCCCATTGCAGATGTGACATGGGCTATCTTTGAAGACGGCTTTCGTACTGCTCACATCTCATCCGGAGTGATGAGTTTTAAGAAGAAAGAGTTCCATAATCTGAAGTAGCGCCACCGCAGCGTGGCTGAATATATTGAGGAGTTCAACAATCTGGCGCGTTATGCACCGGACGAAGTTGACATCGATGCCAAGAGGAAGGAAAAGTTCCCTGAAGGGCTGAATGATGAATTGAACTTGCAGCTATCAGTAGCCTATGTTCCCACTTATCAGTCTCTTTGTGACAAGGCTGCTATTTTGGAGAACAAGATGAAGCAAGTTGAGAGTAGGAAGAGAAAGCACTCGGACAAGCACAACTCGGGACCGTCTCACAAGCGTTCCCATTATGATGATAGTGGAAGCTCAGGATCCCACAAGCATGGGAAATTCAACAAGCACCACAACCACAACCGTCATCATGACAACAAGCATCACCGTAGTCATGACAATGACAAGTACAAGAACCACAAGGGTGGATATAAAAGCCACCACAGTGGTAGTGGAAGTGGCAGTGGAAGCCAGCCTGTCAAGAAGGATATTAGTCAGGTTGAGTGTTTCAAGTGCAAGAAGATGGGGCATTATGCAAATGAATGCCCGGAAAAGAAAGTTGAAGGACCCAACAAGCCCAACCCTTTTCAAAAGGGACAAGTGAACCACATCAATGTGGAGGAAATCTATGAAGAGCCAGATGCGGTTGCTGGTAAGTTCAAACTCAATTCTATTCCAGCACTTGTTCTTTTTGATACTGGAGCATCGCATTCATTCATATCAAAAGCATTTGTTGATAGAAATGGGTTTCCAACTGAAAACATTGGGTGTCCAATAAAAGTTAGTTCTCCAGGTGGAGATATGATAGTAAGTCTTGGATGCCGGGATCTAATAATAGAGTTTGGAAAGCATAAGTTTCCAGTGAGTCCGATAATCCTAGATTCCCAAGGACTAGATGTAATTTTGGGAATGGATTGGATGGCTAAGTATGAAGGAGTACTAGATTGTGCTAATCGTACTGTTGCACTCACAACCCCGGAAAGGAAACAGATTAAATTCAAGTCTAACTTTGAATCAAAAGGGAGTAAGCTAAATTCTCTTAAGGGGGTTAGCATAGACAGTGTGCCAATTGAGAGTGAATATCCGGATGTGTTTCCGGAAGAATTGCCTGGAATGCCACCAGATAGAGATGTGGAGTTCCTTATTGATTTGTTTCCAGGATCTGGACCAATAGCAAAGAGACCGTACAAGATGTCAGTTGATGAACTAAAAGAACTCAAGAAACAACTTGGAGAGCAGTTGCAGAAAGGATTTATTCAACCAAGTTCTTCATCTTGGGGAGCCCTAGTTTTGTTTGTGGAAAAGAAGGATAGAAGTCAAAGGTTATGTATAGATTACCGTTCACTCAATGAGGTGACTATCAAGAACAAATATCCTTTGCCTAGAATCAATGACTTGTTTGATTAGTTAGAAGGAGATTGTGTGTTCTCAAAAATTGATCTTCGGTCAGGTTATTTCCAACTCAAGATAAGAGAGAAAGACATACCTAAAACAGCTTTCACCACAAGGTATGGATTGTATGAGTATACCGTGATGCCATTCGGTTTGACCAATGCACCAACATACTTTATGAATATGATGAACAAGGTGTTCATGGAATTTCTTGATAAGTTTTTTGTCATTTTCATCGATGACATTTTGATCTACTCCAAGAGCAAAGAAGAACATGAAGGACATTTGCGTTTGATACTTGAGAAGCTCAGGGAGCATAAGCTGTATGCCAAATTCAGTAACTGTGAGTTTTGGTTGAATGAAGTTGGATTTCTTGGACACGTTGTGTCAGGAGATGGTGTAGCAGTTGATCCTGCTAAAGTTTCAGCTGTAACTGAATGGGAATCTCCCAAGTCAGTGAAAGAAGTTCGTAGTTTCCTTGGCTTAGCTGGTTACTATAGAAGATTTATTGAGAATTTCTCCAAGGTAGCAAAACCTATGACAGAATTGCTAAAGAAAGACAAGAAATTTGCTTGGTCTGAAGGTTGTGAACTCAGCTTCCAAGAGTTGAAGAAGAGACTTGTGACAGCACCAGTCTTGTGTTTACCAGATTTGGAAAAGGATTTCCAAGTGTATTGTGATGCATCTCATCATGGTTTGGGTGCAGTACTTATGCAAGAAGGAAAAGTTGTGGCTTATGCCTCGAGACAACTCAAAACTCATGAAGTAAACTACCCTACTCATGATTTAGAGTTAGCCTCTGTTGTCCATGCACTCAAAACATGGAGACACTATCTTTTGGGAAAGCGTTGTGAAGTGTTCACTGATCACAAGAGTTTGAAGTATATCTTCACCCAGAAAGAAATTAATATGAGACAAAGAAGATGGCTAGAACTCATCAAGGACTATGACTTGAGTTTGCAATACCACCCCGGTAAAGCAAATGTTGTAGCGGATGCTCTAAGCCGTAAGGTTTTTGTGAATGGCCTCACTAATGGAGAATTTCCAGATGATCTGTGTGCCCAATTTAGAGATCTCAGATTGGAGATTGTGCCTGAAGGACATCTCATGTCTTTGGATGTGCAACCCACTTTGTTGGACAAGATCAAAGAAGCCCAAAAGACTGATAAGGAAATTGAAGATATTAAGGAAAAGATCGGCAAGGGAAAAGCCAAGGAATTCCATGAAGACGAACAAGGTACTTTATGGCATGGAAAACGTATCTGTGTTCCACAAGATCCGGAGCTTCGGAAACTGATTTTACAAGAAGCACACAACTCACCGTATTCCATTCATCCGGGTAACACCAAGATGTACATGGATATGAAAGAAAGATTTTGGTGGAATAATCTCAAGAAGGACATCGCCGAACATATTGCTTTGTGTGATGTATGTAGCAGAGTGAAGGCGGAACATCAGAAACCAGCAGGTTTGCTTCAACCACTACCTATTCCCGATTGGAAGTGGGAAAAGATTGGTATGGATTTCATTACCGAATTACCAAGGACCCGGTCAGGATATGATTCTATTTGGGTAGTAGTGGATCGCCTAACTAAAGTGGCTCATTTCATACCCGTGAAGACAACCTATACAAGTGCTAAGTTAGCCAAGATCTATATGAGTAGAATGTTATGTATACATGGAGTACCCAAGAGTATTGTGTCAGATAGAGGAACCCAATTCACTTCTCATTTTTGGAGGCAATTACATGAGTCATTGGGAACGAGGTTGGAATTCAGTACTGCTTTTCATCCTCAAACTGATGGACAAACAGAAAGGACTAATCAGATTCTTGAAGATATGTTGAGGGCATGTGCCCTACACTATGGAGCCAGTTGGGATGAAAGTCTGCCTTATGCAGAATTCTCTTACAATAACAGCTATCAAGCCAGTATTGAGATGGCACCATTTGAGTTTCTCTATGGGAGAAAGTGTACCACCCCATTGCTATGGAATGGTGTGGGAGAAAGAAATTTGTTCGGACCAGAACTAATCAAAGAGGCTGAAGAGAAAGTCAAGTTGATTAAGAACAGATTGAAGATAGCATAGTCCCGACAGAAAAGCTACGCAGATCCTAAGAATAGAGAGGTCACCTATGAAGTTGGTGATAGAGCCTATCTTAGAGTATCACCACTTCGTGGAGTGAAGAGGTTTGGAGTCAAAGGAAAATTGGCCCCAAGATATGTTGGACCATTCAAGATTCTGAGTCGTAAAGGAGAAGTTGCTTATGAGATTGAATTGCCAGAGTCTCTGTCAGCTATACATAATGTGTTTCATGTGAGTCAGCTTAAGAAATGTCATCCGGAAATGGAAGAGACTTCTTTGAAAGATACTGTAGGGTTTCGTAGCATGGAAAACAAAAATTTTCTACCGCATACAAACAAACAAGCCAAGATCTATCTACTAGATTGCAGCAACGAGTCGATGGAATAACTCACCCTCGAAGATTCCAAAGTGTTTAACGAGAGCGGATTCTCGTGGGTGATGTAGTCGTACTCTTTCCGATCTCAAGATCGCGTAGACGATCCTTCCGGTGCTGTGTTCCGACAGCGCTCCCGCAGTCGGTCACACGTTCGGTACTCGACGAAGACCTTCCTCTCCCTTGTTCCAGCAGGCAGCGGAGGTTGTAGCACTCTCCTCGCGATTCTGGCAGCACAACGGCGTGGTACCGGAAGTAGAGGGGAGATCTCGCAGGGCTTCGCCTTAAGCCAGAGCGAGTATGGTGGAGTATGAGAGAGTCCCTCGACGATCTAGGGTTTAGACACGCCGAGGAGGGGCTAGTGCCGGCGGCTAGGGTTTCACCTAGGCGGCAGCGGCGAGTGCCCTAGGGCCGGCGGCGGCTTGGAGGCGGCAGCGGCTTGGTACTAGGGTTTGGAGGAGAGGGTCTTGTGTGTCTCTAGGAGGGAGCCCTGCCCCTCCTTATATAGGTGGAGGGGCCGGCCGGCCAAGGGGAGGGAGAGGAGTCCCTCCCCAACTCGGCTTGGGTGGCACCGGCGGTGGGGAGGAGGGACTCCTCCCCAACTCGGTTTCCTCCTCTTTTCCTCTTTCCAAATTTAGCCGTTTGACTTTTCAAACTAGCTATTTGACTTTTCAAACTAGGATTTGAATTAATCCTTTATTTGGTTCAGCGATGACACTTAGTACATGATGCAATCATACCAACTTGATACAACACATTCATGTACCCTTCCCCTCCGCAGTGCCGGACATTCCGGAACATTCTAGAACATTCCCGATGAAAACACCGGAACCATTCCCCAACTCCGAAACGGGACTTTCCTTATATGAATCTTATTCTCCGGACCATTCCGGATCTCCTCGTGATATCCCGGATCCCATCCGGGACTCCGAACAACATTCAGTCTCTTTCTCATCATTCCATAACTACTCAAAACAACGTCGAATCCTTAAGTGTGTCTCCCTACGGTTCGTGAATTATGCGGACATGATCGAGACACTTCTCCGAACAATAACCAATAGAGGAATCTGGAAATTCATATGGCTCCCACATATTTCTACGATTACTTTGCGATCGAATGAACCACTTACATACGATATCAATTTCCCTTTGTCTCACGATAGTTTACTTATCCGAGGTTATGATCGTCGGTATCTCTGCATACCTAGTTCAACCTCGTTACCGATAAGTACTCTTTTCTCGTTCCCGTGATATGTGATCCCTTGTGAGCCAGTCACATGCTTGCAAGCTAATTGGATGACATTTCACCGAGAGGGCCCAGAGTATATCTATCCATCATATGGATGGACAAATGCCACTCTTGATCCATGTGTTTCAACCAATACTTTCCGAACACTCAATGCCACCTTTATAGCCACCCAGTTACGGTGTGGTGTTTGATGTCATCAAAGCATCCATCCGGTAAAGGTGATATGCATGATCTCATGGTCGAAGGAATTAGATTACTATGTATCAGAAAGCATATAGCAATTGAACTATTAAAATGACTTGATCTTTATGCTACGCTTATCTATAGGAGTATGTCCATCATATCATTCTCCTAACGATATGATCTTGTTGTTAATAACATCTCAATGTTCATGATAGGGAAACCACAATCATCTATTAACCAACAAGCTAGTATTATATAGAGGCTTTACTAGGGACTTCAAATTAAGTTTACAAATCACACAAGTATTAATGTTTCCTTGTTAATACTATTATAGCATGAATGTAAAAATTTATCATAAACACAAAGATATAATAATAACTACTTTTATTATTGCCTCTAGGGCATATCTCCAACAGTCTCCCACTTGCACTAGAGTCATCTAATCTAGATTACATGGTAATATACCGAACACCCATGGCAGTTTGGTGCTGGTCATGTTTTGCCCTCGGGAGAGGTTTAGTCAACGGATCCGCCACATTCAGATCTGTGTGTACTTTGCAAATCTTTATATCCCCATCTTGGATATGTTCTCGAATAGCGTGAAAACGTAGCTTGATATGCTTCAGCTTCTTGTGTGACCTTGGTTCTTGCGCATTGGCTATGGCGCCCATGTTACCACAGTAGATAGACATTGGGTCCAGCGCACTAGGAACCACACCTAGCTCTGTAATGAACTCTTTCATCCATATCGCTTCTTGTGAAGCCTTCGAAGCAACCATGTATTCCGATTCAGTTGAAGATCTCGCCACAACGCTTTGCTTTGCACTCCTCCAGCTAACTGCTGCACCATTCAAAATAAATACATATCTAGATTGTGATTTAGAATCATCCGGATCGGTGTTCCAACTAGCATCGGTGTAACCATTAACAACGAGTTGTTCATCACCTCCATAAGAAAGAACCATATCCTTAGTTCTTCTCAAGTACTTAAGGATGTTTTTGACCGCTGTCCAATGATCCACTCCTGGATCACTTTGATATCTGCTAGTTAAACTAACAGCATATGCAATGTCGGGTCTAGTACATAGCATAGCATACATTAGAGATCCTATGGCTGAGGCATAGGGAGTCTTACTCATCCTTTCTCTATCTTCTGCTGATGTCGGACTTTGAGTTTTTCTCAAGGTCGTATTGGGAAACATGGGCAAGAACCCTTTCTTGCTATCTTCCATTCCAAACCTCTTTAGAACTTTGTCCAAATATGTACTTTGTGACAATGATATTTGGCGTTTCGATCTATCTCTATAAATCTTTATGCCTAATATGTAAGCTGCTTCGCCAAGATACTTCATTGAAAAACTATTATTCAAATATTCCTTGACACTATTAAGAAGGTCTACATCATTCCCAATCAATAATATGTCATCCACATATAGTATTAAGAATGCTACAGAGCTCCCACTCACTTTCTTGTAAATACAAGCTTCTCCATAAGTTTGTATAAAACCAAAACTTTTGATCACCTTATCAAAACGTTGATTCCAACTTCGGGATGCTTGCTTCAATCCATAGATGGACCGTTGAAGTTTGCATACCTTGTTAGCATCTTTAGGATCAGCAAAACCTTTGGGTTGCATCATATACAACTCTTCATCAATGTCTCCATTGAGGAATGCTGTTTTGACATCCATCTGCCATATCTCATAATCGTAATATGCAGTGATTGCTAACATAATCCTCACAGACTTTAGCTTCGCTACTGGTGAGAAAGTCTCATCGTAGTCAACTCCTTGAATTTGTCGAAACCCTTTTGCGACAAGTCGAGCTTTATAGACAGTAACATTACCATCAGCATATGTTTTCTTCTTGAAGATCCATTTGTTCTCGACAGCCTTCCGGCCATCCGGTAAGTCCACCAAAGTCCATACTTGGTTTTCGTACATGGATCCAATCTCGGATTTCATGGCTTCTTGCCATTTATTGGAATCTGGGCTCATCATCGCTTCCTCATATGTCTCAGGGTCATCGGTGTTGTCCACCAACATGACACTCATAACGGGATCATACCAATCTGGAGTGGTACGAGTTCTCGTTGACCTGCGAGGATCTGTAGCAACTTCAACCGAAGTTTCATGATCATTATCATTAGCTTCCTCTCTTATTGGTGCAGGCACCATAGGAACTTCTTCCGGTGCTGCGCTACTCGCAATTTCGAGAGAAGGTTCGACAACCTCGTTGAGTTCTACTTTCCTTCCAGCCACTTCTTTCGAGAGAAATTCCTTCTCTAGAAAGGATCCATTCTTGGCAACGAAGATTTTATCTTCGGATCTATGATAGAAGGTATACCCAATAGTTTCCTTCGGGTATCCTATGAAGACGCATTTTTCAACTTTGGGTTCAAGCTTGTCCGGCTGTAACTTCTTTACATAGGCTTCGCACCCCCAAACTTTAAGGAACGACAATCTAGGTTTCTTCCCAAACCATAATTCATACGGTGTCGTTTCAACGGATTTAGATGGTGCCCTATTTAAAGTGAATGCGGCTGTTTCTAATGCATAACCCCAAAATGATAGCGGTAAATCTGTAAGTGACATCATAGAACGGACCATATCTAAGAGAGTTTGATTACGACGTTCAGACACACCATTACGCTGTGGTGTTCCCGGCGGTGTCAACTGCGAAAGTATTCCGCATTTCTTCAAATGCTTGCCAAAGTCGTAACTTAGATATTCACCTCCACGATCAGAACGTAGAAATTTAATCTTCTTGTTACGTTGATTCTCTACCTCACTTTGAAATTCCTTAAACTTCTCGAAAGTTTCGGACTTATGTTTCATGAAATAGATATACCCATATCTACTCAAGTCATCCGTGAAGGTAAGAACATAACGATAACCACCGCGCGATGCTACACTCATTGGACCACACACATCGGTATGTATGATTTCCAATAAGTCCGTAGCTCGCTCCATCATACCAGAAAATGGAGTCTTAGTCATTTTACCCATCAGACATGCTTCGCATCTATCAAGTGATTCGAAATCAAGTGATTCAAGAAGTCCATCGGAATGGAGTTTCTTCATACGCTTCACTCCAATGTGACCAAGACGATAGTGCCACATATAGGTCGAGTTATCGCTCGATTTCAAACGTTTAGCCTCAATGTTATTAATATGTGTATTTCCACTATCGAGATTCAATAAGAATAGACCATCTATCAAAGGTGCATGTGCATAAAACATATTACTCATATAAATCGAACAACCATTATTCTCGGATTTAAACAAGTAACCGTCTCGCAATAAACAAGATCCCGATATAATGTTCATGCTTAATGCAGGCACCAAATAACAATTATTTAAGTATAAAACTAATCCTGATGGTAGATGAAGGGGTAGCGTGCCGACCGCGATCACATCAACCTTTGATCCGTTTCCAACGCACATCGTCACCTCGTTCTTCGCTAGCTTCCGTTTATTCTGCAGCACCTGTTTCGAGTTACAAATATGAGCAACCGAACCAGTATCAAATACCCAGGCACTACTACGAGTACTAGTGAGATACACATCAATAACATGTATATCAGATATACCTTTCTTCTTGATGTTGCCGTTCTTCAGATCCTCCAAGTACTTTGGGCAATTCCGCTTCCAGTGACCTTCTCCCTTGCAGTAAAAGCACTCAGTATCAGGCTTAGGTCCAGCCTTGGTCTTCTTCGTTGGCGTGGTAACTTTCTTACCACCCTTCTTGAAGTGTCCCTTCTGCTTAGACTTGCCTTTCTTGAATTTGGTGGTCTTATTGACCAACAAAACTTGGTGCTCTTTCTTGATCTCCACTTCTGCATACTTCAACATGGCAAAGAGTTCTGGCAACGTCTTGTTCATGTTTTGCATGTTGTAGTTCATCACAAAGTTCTTGTAACTTGGTGGTAGTGATTGGAGGACACGGTAAATCCCCAAAGTATTGGGAATCACAATACCCAAGCTTTGAAGTTTGTTTGCGTGCCCAGACATCTTAAGCACATGCTCGCTGACGGAGCTGCCCTCTTCCATCTTGCAGTTAAAGAACTTTTCAGAAGCCTCATAGCTTTCAATTGCCGCATGAGTCTCAAAGATCAATTTGAGATCCTCGACAATATCATATGGGTCTGAATTCTCAAACCTTTTCTGAAGCTCCGATTCTAAACCATACAAGATAGCACACTGAACTGTGGAGTACTGAGTCTTCCGAGTGAGGTAAACATTCTTTACTTCATCGGAAGCATCAGCTGCAGGTGGGTCACCCAGCGGTGCATCCAGCACATAGGTCAAATTACCAGCTGTGAGGACAATCCTCAAATTGCGGAACCAATCCGCGAAGTTGCTTCCATTGTTTTTTCAACTTTTCTTTCTCTAGGAATGCATTAAAATTGATGGTAGGGGCTGCCATTGATCTACAACATATTTGCAATAGTTTAGACTAAGTTTATGACAAATTGAGTTCAAAACAATATCCCTCACATTGTTTTAGTGATCACACGAACCAAATCCACCACATCAACACCGATCATCACGAGAGTTGATATAGTTTCAATGGCGCACAATCGACATGTTCATCATATCTACTATATGATTCATGCTTTACCTTTCGGTGATCCGTGTTCCGAGACCATGTCTGTACATGCTAGGCTCGTCAAGATTAAACCTTAGTTTCCGCATGAGCAAATCTGGCTTGCTCACGTTGTATACACTTGCGGAATCTAACACACCTGATCATCACGTGGTGCTTCGAAACAACAAGCTTTAGCAACGGTGCTAACTAAGGGTGAACACTTTATGACTTGAAATTCATGTGCATGAGGGATCATCTTATAATGCTACCGTTGTCTACTAAGCAATACAAGATGCATAAAGGATTAACATCACATGCAATTCATAATATGTGATATGATATGGCCTTTCTTCTTTGTGCTTCCGATCTCCATCTTCTAGCACGAACATGATCTCCATCATCACCGGCATTGCATCAAGGTCAATGACGCTTCTCCATGGTTGTCGTCCACCGGCTTCAACTATTACAACTACTTTGAATAGACACGCGGTTCTTAACATAAATTAAAGACAACCATATGGCTCCTGCCGGTTGCCAACTTACAATAAGGAACATTGCATACATCAAATATAATCACAATCATGGCCATATCACATCACAGCACACTCCTGCAAAACAAAGTTAGACGCCTCTACTTTCTTTGCATGTTCTACGTGGTTTGGGGCTTTCAATAAGTGTCGTTCTAACTTACGAACAAGAACCACAACATTGATACTAGTATTGTTAATCACCCGTTGTAAATTGGATCTTAACTATGCTAGGAGAAACAGGCACCCGCAAAGCCACTTATGTAATACAAGTTGCATGTCAAGCGTGGAGCAAGTCTCATGACCGATGTCATGTAAGGTTAGCCCGGGCTGCTTCATCCCAACATCCCGCAAGATGCAAAGTACACAAGAAGCAATCGACAATAAAAGCATCAACGCCCACAATGACCATTGTGTTCTACTCGTGCAACAGATCTACATATAGACACGGCTCTGATACCACTGTAGGGTTTCGTAGCATGGAAAACAAAAATTTTCTACCGCATACAAACAAACAAGCCAAGATCTATCTACTAGATTGCAGCAATGAGTCGATGGAATAACTCACCCTCGAAGATTCCAAAGTGTTTAACGAGAGCGGATTCTCGTGGGTGATGTAGTTGTACTCTTTCCGATCTCAAGATCTCGTAGACGATCCTTCCGGTGCTGCGTTCCGGCAGCGCTCCCGCAGTCGGTCACACGTTCGGTACTCGACGAAGACCTTCCTCTCCCTTGTTCCAGCAGGCAGCGGAGGTTGTAGCACTCTCCTCGCGATTCCGGCAGCACAACGGCGTGGTACCGGAAGTAGAGGGGAGATCTCGCAGGGCTTCGCCTTAAGCCGGAGCGAGTATGGTGGAGTATGAGAGAGTCCCTCGACGATCTAGGGTTTAGACACGCCGAGGAGGGGCTAGTGCCGGCGGCTAGGGTTTCACCTAGGCGGCAGCGGTGAGTGCCCTAGGGCTGGCGGCGGCTTGGAGGCGGCGGCGGCTTGGTACTAGGGTTTGGAGGAGAGGGTCTTGTGTGTCTCTAGGAGGGAGCCCTGCCCCTCCTTATATAGGTGGAGGGGCCGGCCGGCCAAGGGGAGGGAGAGGAGTCCCTCCCCAACTCGGCTTGGGTGGCACCGGCGGTGGGGAGGAGGGACTCCTCCCCAACTCGGTTTCCTCCTCTTTTCCTCTTTCCAAATTTAGCCGTTTGACTTTTCAAACTAGCTATTTGACTTTTCAAACTAGGATTTGAATTAATCCTTTATTTGGTTCAGCGATGACACTTAGTACATGATGCAATCATACCAACTTGATACAACACATTCATGTACCCTTCCCCTCCGGAGTGCCGGACATTCCGGAACATTCTAGAACATTCCTGATGAAAACACCGGAACCATTCCCCAACTCCGAAACGGGACTTTCCTTACATGAATCTTATTCTCCGGACCATTCCGGATCTCCTCGTGATAACCCGGATCGCATCCGGGACTCCGAACAACATTCGGTCTCTTTCTCATCATTCCATAACTACTCAAAACAACGTCGAATCCTTAAGTGTGTCTCCCTATGGTTCGTGAATTATGCGGACATGATCGAGACACTTCTCCGAACAATAACCAATAGAGGAATCTGGAAATTCATATGGCTCCCACATATTTCTACGATTACTTTGCGATCGAATGAACCACTTACATACGATATCAATTTCCCTTTGTCTCACGATAGTTTACTTATCCGAGGTTATGATCGTCGGTATCTCTGCATACCTAGTTCAACCTCGTTACCGATAAGTACTCTTTTCTCGTTCCCGTGATATGTGATCCCTTGTGAGCCAGTCACATGCTTGCAAGCTAATTGGATGACATTTAACTGAGAGGGCCCAGAGTATATCTATCCGTCATATGGATGGACAAATCCCACTCTTGATCCATGTGTTTCAACCAATACTTTCCGAACACTCAATGCCACCTTTATAGCCACCCAGTTACGGTGTGGTGTTTGATGTCATCAAAGCATCCATCCGGTAAAGGTGATATGCATGATCTCATGGTCGAAGGAATTAGATTACTATGTATCAGAAAGCATATAGCAATTGAACTATTAAAATGACTTGATCTTTATGCTACGCTTATCTATAGGAGTATGTCCATCATATCATTCTCCTAACGATATGATCTTGTTGTTAATAACATCTCAATGTTCATGATAGGGAAACCACAATCATCTATTAACCAACAAGCTAGTATTATATAGAGGCTTTACTAGGGACTTCAAATTAAGTTTACAAATCACACAAGTATTAATGTTTCCTTGTTAATACTATTATAGCATGAATGT
Source organism: Avena sativa (assembly GCA_916181665.1). Classification (NCBI taxonomy): domain Eukaryota; kingdom Viridiplantae; phylum Streptophyta; class Magnoliopsida; order Poales; family Poaceae; genus Avena; species Avena sativa. Next base: position 265,356,908 of record OV702294.1, on the reverse strand, counting down.
AAACATTTATCATAAACACAAAGATATAATAATAACTACTTTTATTATTGCCTCTAGGGCATATCTCCAACAGATACTATACCTTTGGAAGAGGTTCAATTGGAGAGTGACCTCACTTATGAAGAGAAACCTATCAAGATTCTTGAGACTGCAGAAAGAGTTACTCGGACTAAGACTATCAAGTTCTGCAAGGTTCAATGGAACCATCATTCCGAAGAGGAAGCAACATGGGAAAGAGAAGATGATCTTCGGAAAGACCACCCTCACCTATTTGCTAGCCAATCCGAATCTCGAGGGCGAGATTCACCTTAAGGGGGTTAGATTTGTAACATCCCTAAAACCATGTTTCAAACACATGCATATCATCCAAGCATCCATGATCATGTAGAATTCATTTCAAACAATCAATTCAAAAACAGGATCATATAAGCTCATTATTTTATGTGATCAGCATTTACAAACAAATACAAATCTCCAATGTGAGATAGATGTTCAGTGAACCAAACCTTGTGTCTTTTGCTTTCAGAGTGTATTGCTAGATTGCTAGGATTTAAACCAAAGTTTCAAAACAAATATAATTTGAAAACCAATTTCATAACCTATTTAAAACTAGTGCTATGTCACTGCTTATTTTATTTTATTCCAAGTGACCAAGCCAATTCAAAGTGACCACTTGGTTTTATGCCCAGAAATGTGATTGTTGCACACTACAAAAATCCTAAAAAGATTTGAATTCAAATAGATTTTGAAATCATTTGAAATAGTTTCCTGGAAATTCATTCAGAAAAAGAAAAAGGATAGAGAAAAGGAAAAGGGCCGGCGCCAGGATTTTGTCCCAACAAGCAAAGCTGCCCGTAGCCAGCCCACCCGAGTTTTCCCTCTCCTTCTGATTTTCTCACCGCACCCGCACTACCCAATGGGTCACTGACCGGTGGACCTCGCCAGCTCATCATCATCTTCCCCAAATCGCGCCCACGACCACGTCGCCGGCCGTTCCCTCCACCATTCACTGCCGCCTTTTAAATCGAGTTATTGCCGGCGTTTCCTCGCGTGATTCTCGCTCCCTCTCTGGCTATAAGACCACCTCCCCCTCGCGACCATTTCCCCCAACAAAGCCAGACATAAGCGCCCCCAGGATGCCCGCAATCGCCCTTGCACCGCCGTAGACAGAGCCCACTCCGGTGACCAATCCCGGTGAGCTCCGTGCGCCCCTTCCCCTCTAGTTCATGCAGACAGCCTTGCAACGTCCTTGCGCTTCTTCTGACACCATTGGTTCATCCTATACTGCCCCAGGTCGTAGTCTTCATCAAGAACTGCAAGCTCCTGACGACGTCTCCAACTCCGGCAACTAAATTCGGTGAGCCCCTTATTCCCCTTCGCCTCTGATTCACACGAGCGTGTTCGCCGTAGCCTTGCGCATCTCCTGATGCCTTTTATTCATGCTAGGGTGACCAGGAGCGTCGCCAACGTCGCCATCCACCCGAGCCCGACACTGTCAGCAACTCCGACGAGCCCGTGCAGTCGTGCTCGTGCGCCCTTGCCAAACCGTCGCCACATTGAGCATCAGCGCATCGCTACGAACCTGGTAAGCATCTCCGACAACCCCAGAACCCCCTGTAGCGCCGCGCCGCCGTAGACAGAGCCGTCGCCGCCTGACGCCGCCGCCAGCGCCGCCACTTGATGGTCGAGTGCTGAGCGCCGTTAGATCTAGATCTAGTGGTCACGTTAGAACCTAGACGAAGCGGTATGATTCAATCAGAGCCACGCGATTAAGTTAGATCCAGCGGCTCAGAACCGTGATCCGATGCGAAGCTGTAACATCCCAAAAATACTAAACTTAGATCATCAAATTTCTAATCACCAAGATTAGGGTTAACAAAAACTTTTCTAAGTAAACCCATGAATGCATGTATAGGTGTATGCATGGATTTTGAATTTCTTTAAAAACCACATTGTTTGTGTGATCCATTGCTTGTAAAATGTTTCTTAGGTGAAATGAACATCATCTAAAACATTTCCCACAGTTTTCCTTAAGACAAGTAAATCAAAACAAATATATTAAGTGAATGGTTATTTTGACCAATTTAACTCCCATGCCTACTTTGGCTGTCTCAAACTTTCAAAACCTAACAGAAACTTTTCTGGATCTTTGCACCCCTTGAATGTACTCATAACAGAGTATCAAGGCCCACTTTGTGATCATCCAGAAACTTTCAAATGCATAGTTTAAATGACAATTCAAAATTGAATCTTCTTCATATGGGAAGATCCCACTTTTTCAAAACCCACTCAAACAAGCTCAACTTTCAAAACCCAAGCATCTGCAGACTCACCAGAACCAATCTAGCAAACCCACCAAAATTCATTTCAAAATTCAAAACTTGATTTCATACGACCATTTCATCAAACAGGTTGCAGACACAAATCAAACAAAACATCAAACACTATAGTGTGAAGTGATTCTTGCCTAACTTGTTCCCTAGTTAGCTCACACACACCTCAGTAGATCATCTAGAAAGATTATCCCAACACTAGCACCCCTGTGAGCTTGCCATTGCCATTAATGGTGAACAGCCGAGCACCTCAATGCCACCCCATAGTCGACAGCAGGCTAGAGGAAGAACTAGTCGTGCCAACCTTGTCTGGGAGGCAGCCCACCGTCCACCGCCACTGCCTGTCCCAGCCACGAGCGTTGCCAAGCCCTAGACCACGCGCACAAAGACACGCCCAGACCATGCCGAGCGTGCGCCAGAGCGCCACCCTCGACCAGCATCCACAGACCGCGCGCCGCCCTTACCGCGTGCATACACGATCACCACCGACCCAGGAGACCGCCAGACATCCCCGTTTGCCGCCCCGTGCCATACAGCCACCGCCCGCCGTCGAAAACGCCGCCTCTGCCGCGCAGAGCACCGTCCGTTCCAGACCAAACCACACCGCCCCATGCCTCGCGACCATGTCGTTGAGCATCTCCAGGAGACACAGAACCATCCCCTACCCTTGCCCATGCCATTAGCTGCCTGTAACGTCGCCGCCGACGAGCTCACCGTGCGCCCCGACGGTCCCCTCGCTCGACTATAAATAGAGGCCACCCCCGCATGATTTCTTCACACCATCTCACTCCCCTCTCCACCACTGACTGTTCCACACCATCCTCAGAGCAAGGCGAGCACCACATCGCCGGAATTTCACCGGAGCCCGCCGCCGCTGGAGAAGAAAGGAGCCAAAAATTGGAGCCGCCCCAGGAGAAGCCACCGGTACCAGGAGGTTCGCCGTCGTCGACTTTGTTGTTCGCCCGCCTCGCCGACCCTCGCCCGTACCCCGATGAGCCCCCAGCACCCCTCACTGGCGGCGCTAGGTTTCGTTCTCGCCGGAGTTGTCTCGCGTCGACGATGACCCCCAGCTGTTGGATTAGAACTAGATCGAACGATCCACGTTGCCCCATACCGCTTCGCCCAGCCCCGTGTCATTGACGAGTGGGGACACCCACTTAAGCAGCCCGCGGGACCACTACGCTTAGCAGGCCGGCCCGTTAGAGTTTCCCCTCTTTATGTTGAAAATCTTGAAGTTGCACTTGTTTTGTTTTCCTATGCTTATTGCTTTGTGCTTTCATGACTTGTTTTCTTACAAGATTACTATGCATAGGAAGTGGGTTAGACTTAAATGTGTTTTGAATTTGCTTCTTGATGCTCTCTTTCAATTCATATTTCTTATGTGAGCATCTTTTCAAATTATCATGCCTAACTTAAAGGCGTTAAAGAAAAGTACTTGTTGGGAGATAACCCAAGAGTATCCTTGAGTCTTGGAAGTTATTACTTCAGTAATGACCTCTCCTTATCCTTTTTGTTTGCTTTTTGTGCCAAGAATGACCTCTAATGAGAGGGAAGTAAGATTTGGGGATTTGTTGTCCTGAAATAGATTTCTGTCCTCCACCATAAAAATTCATGAGGAGTCTCTGTAAGTCAGAGTGAGCTGAAAATTTACAAATAAACCCCCTAGTATGTCAGATAACTTTAGTTAGTTCAACACTTTTTTATTTCAGCAACAGAAGATTTTCGAAAAAATTGGTTTCTACCTGCTGGTATGTTTTGATAGATTTCTTCCATTATTTGCATTTGCTTCTTACTGATTCCTTTTGGGGTTCTTTTTGGGGAAATTGAGATTTTTTAAGGATTTGATACAATATCTTGTGTTTTTAGTGAAAAGTTTTGCTTTTCTAAAGCTAAACCCAAAGGTCTATTATCTTTTGAATACACTAATGTTGCTAATGAAGATTGTGTGAAGTTTTGTATGAAGGAAAAATTTCAGGTGTAGAGAGAGAATGATGTAATGAGATGAATAATGGACAAAAGCTCAAGCTTGGGGATGCCACCCCGGTGTCACCCCAAGAAATATCCAAGAGGTACAAGCGTCAAAGCTTGGGGATGCCTTCGGCATCCCCTTCTTCATCAATAAAAAGATCAGGTCTTTCTAGACACTTCGTTTTTATTGTTTCATGCACTGTTGTGTTGTTCTTGGAGCATCTTATTTTTCGTTTGCTTTGCTTAGTTTGTTTAGTTTGCTTGAATAAAGTAGATTGGACCCCTGTTCTCGCTGTGTTGTTTCAAATAAGTCGATTTGTGTTGGAAAGGAATAGAAAGTTCCTGCTTGAAAGTGCAAGAGGAGCTTGCTTTGACTGTGACTTAGACTTTAGCATGTCATGCTAGATGTTGTTTTAACCTTATGCTTAGTGATTATTGCTGTAGCATGACTTGTTCCAAACCATTGGGATTGCTTAGTGTGCCTTGAAGGAATCATGCGTTGTTTTAGCATAGAAAAGCATAGTATTGTGGTATTCTCCTTTCATGCTTTGTTTGGGTTGACTTGGCACATGCTCACACCATGTTACGACTATGAACAAGTCACCATAGCCTCTATGATCTTTTATTCCTTGACTTGTAGTACCACTCTATGCTTTGATTAGTAATGTTTTGTCGCTCTACATGATTATGGCCATTATTGCTATCTTAGTTGGTTGCTCCTAGTCTTTTGCTAGCCTCCACTTGTAGGAGTAAGATCTACTCATGCTTCCAACTCCCAACAAACCAAGTTATTCCAAAGTGTCCACTATAAATTCCTATGCATGGTGTGTTACACCATTCCAAGTATATTCTTGTTTTCGGCTATCTTCCAATTAAAACGTATTTTGTTATGTGAAAACTTAGTGATTAAATCTCTCACAAACTTGATGGCACACTTTATATTCCTTGCCCCTAATAAACTTGAACCATTGTGTCATCTATGTTGTATATGCTTGCACTTATACGTTGGAATTAGCAGAACCATGCTGTCATGGGGAACATTTTCAACATTGCACTTGTACTTTGTACTCAGTTGATATCATGCTCTTTTGTCTATGGATGTCGCTGGTTTGAAATAAAGAGGGAGCTTGTAAGTCCATGGAGTTATGTATTTTGTGTTAGATAAACGCCTGGGCCACTAGCCTAAGCCATGCCTAATCATGGTGGAAACTTGCAGCATCACCATAATGAGCAATCTATGAAGCATCCTCAATAAAAATATATGCAAATAGTAAATAAAAAGATCGCTGAGATGCTCATTGTCTGCTTGCCTTGTCATTTTGGTTATGGGATAGCTCCTGTACCATGTGAAAGGGGTACCCCGTTGGCGGTTCTCTATGATACACATGTACTTACTATGACAAGAACTTATAGGTGACCAAAGTTGAGTAGCATGCGGTACGGCCCTCGTATTCAAGGGACATGAGATTGCCAACTTATACTTTGTCAAGCATATACTCCATAGTTTGTTCACTTTAACCTTAATCACTTCAAGATGCTTATGATAGGGGCAATGAGGGATGAAATCTAACAAGTAACATAATTTTTGGAAGCTCTTTTTGAAACTTGAAATCCCTGCTTCGCTTTGAAGGGCCTTTCTTCCACTATTTTATTGAGTCTCCACCTTCTACCTTTAGGCACCAGTTAAGAGAGCATAGTTGCCATTCTTAGTTCTATGTGCAGTGTCCCAAAACTTATTGATTGATGCATATTGTTGATATTGCTTGTTATTGTGCTATTTTTATCTAGTCACTCTTATAAACTTTGAAGGTGTCCTATGCATCTATTTGCTACTCTATGAGGGAGAAGCTGAATGCCACTATGCCATGTTTTCTGTATGTGAAACAAACAAATGTTTTTCAATGCATGTTATTCATGATATTTGTTTGTAGCCTTTCATGTTGCATGCATAGTTACTTTGTCTTATTGTTAGAACTCCATCTTTCCTGCTCATGTTTAGAGTTCTTTGATCCCAGCTTTCAATGCTTGCAAATGGTTTGATCTTGGTTTTGATGGTGCATGCCACCTCAAAAATTATTCTTTTATCACTTACCTACTCGAGGACGAGCAGGAGTTAAGCTTGGAGATGCTTGATACGTCAGAAACGTATCTATAATTTTTGATGTTCCATGCTTGTTTACTATCTACTTTGCTTTGTCCACACTTTGAGGTGTTTTTATATGTTTTCTGGCACTAACCTATTAACAAGTTGCCACAGTGCCAGTTGCCTGTTTTCTTCTGTTTTTGGTTCCATAAAGGTAGAAAATCAATATTCTCGGAATTGGACGAGACAAAAGCCAAAGTCAATATTTTACCGTGGGGAACACGAAGCCGGAGTACGAGACGGAGGAGACCCACCAGGGGGCCACACCCCCTGGCCGCACGGGTGGGCCCACCCCGCGCCTAGGGGTGCAGCCGCCCTTGTGGCCCCTTCCTCGCCTCTTTGCCTATAAGAATCCCTTGATGCAGAAACCCTAGGCACCCTATAAAAACTCCACGAAACCGTTTGTAGCCACCGCCACCATCGTCCCTAGATCGGGGGGATCTGAAGCTCTTCCCGGCACTCTGCCGGAGGGGAGATCATCCCGGAGGCCTTCTTCTTCATCATGCCAGCCTTCGGTATGAAGCGTGAGTAGTTCCACCTTGGACTACGGGTCCATGTAGTAGCTAGATGGTTGTATCTCCTCCTTGTGATTTCATGTCTAGATCTTGTGAGCTCCGTTCATGATCAAGATCTAATCTATTTGTAATCATGTATGTTATGTTTGTGGGGATTCGATGGATATTGAGATTACTATGTCAGATTGATTAATGATTTTGTCTATTTGATTCTATCATGTCTGTGTTGTTTGTGATCTTGCATGCTCCCCGTTGTTAGTAGCTATCTAGGCCAAGTAGTTGCTAGTGACTCCAAGAGGGGGTATTTACGCTCTATAGTGGGTTCATGCCTCTGTTTAATCAAGGGAAGTGACAGAAATCTCTACGGTTGTAGATGTGCTGTTGCCACTAGGGAGAAAACAACGGTCTCTTGTTCATGGAACAAGTCGATTGTTTACCTTACACACTTTGCTTAAAGCAGTTGTCTGTTGCTTGCAACTTAATACTAAAGGGGGTTCATATGATAACCCAAAGGTGGGCTTCTAGTCATAGATGCAGTTGGATGGCGGTCTATGTATATTGTTGTATTGCCCAATCGAATCTCATAGGATCTTTTTGTCTTGTATTGCATTGTTATGCCTTGCTCAGTCCTGTCAATTTCCCTACTGTAATTTGTTTACCCAACATGCCATGTTTGTTTATCCAAGGAGAACACCTCTAGTGAACTATGGACCCCGGTCCAACCTTTACCATTGATACATCTGATACGTTGGAAACGTATCTATAATTTTTGATGCTCCATGCTTGTTTAGTATCTACTTTTCTTTACTTGTCTACACTTTGAGGTGCTTTTTACATGTTTTCTGGTACTAACCTATTAACAAGTTGCAACAGTTCCAGATGCCTGTTTTCTATTGTTTTTGGTTTCAGAAAAGTTAGTAAAGAAATATTCTCGGAATTGGACGGGACGAAGGACAAAGTCAATAACTTTCTATGGGGAACACGAAGTCCAGAGGGGAGACGGAGAAGCCCCAGGGGGCCCAAACCCCCCTAGGCACGGGTGGGCCCTACCCCGCGCCTGGGTAGGGTTTGCCCCTCCTGGCCGCATCCCGGTCTCGCCCCTTCGCCTATAAGAAGCCCCTGATACAGAAACTCTCGAAACCCGATCAGAAATCCACAAAACCGTCTGTAGCTGCCGCCACCATCGTCCCTAGATCGGGGGGGGGGGGATCTGAAGCTCTTCTCGGCACCCTGCCAAAGGGGATATCATCCCGGAGGCCTTCTCTCCGGTATGATTTGTGAGTAGTTCCACCTTGGACTATGGGTCCATGTAGTAGCTAGATGGTTGTATCTACTCCTTTGTGCTTTCATGTATAGATCTTGCTATAGGTTTTGCAGCATAGAAAACAAAATTTTTCCTACGATGGGAACAACTATGTACCAAGATCTATCTACTAGATACAAGCAACGAGTGGATATACATCCATAGAATACATACCCTCGAAGACCGTATAGCGTTAACGAGGTTGTACTCGTGGATGATGTAGTAGAACGCTTGCCGATCTCAAGATCGTGATGAAGTCCATCTGGTCCAGCCGGTCCAGCACCATCACGTCCAGCACCGCAAAGTAGTTGTGCATCCGTGACGCACACACGTCCAGGTACCCCGACAACCTCCACGCTCTCTCTCTAGCGAAGCAGCGGAAGCAACAAACCCTTCCAGAAAAATCCACTGGGAACATGTATCTCGCTGATCCGAGACCATGGGGAAATTCTAAAAGGGGGAGAGAGATCCTTCGCGAGGAGGTGTACTTTGAGAGGAGGAGAGGGGGGCCTTTTATAGGGAGAGGTGGGGCACCCCAAGGGGCATGGCGCCAGCCATGGTGGCTTCCCCCACCTCTTCCACATTCATGTGGGTGGATCTCCCACTTAAAATGAAAAGCCTCCACTCCCATTAAAAAGCCTCCACTCAAAAATCCACTCACATGCATTAAAATGCAAGCTCTCATGTAAATAAAACTCTTTTATTTATTTATTTATTTATTTATTTATTCAGAACTTTGTTAATTAATTTAATTAACAAACATTCACATAAAACCCCTTACAACATTTCAATTTCACATGCAGAACCAGTTTTAGCAATTTCAACCGAAACAGTTTTGGTGTCTAGTGAAATAAATTCATGCGCTTTCCTTTTTCTTTCTCTAACATATTATTTGCTCCAAATGGTGTCGGTATCCCTTAAGTGTGTCACCCTATGGTTCGCGAATAATGTAGACATGATCGAGACCCCTCTCCGATCAATAATCAGCAGCGGGACCTGGAGATCCGTAATGACTCCCACATATTCAACGATGACTTCTGTGATCGTGTGAACCTTATACGCATGTAACTATTCCCTTTGTCTCGCGATATATTACATGTACAAGATTCGATCATCGGTATCCCCACACCTAGTTTTATCTCGATACAGACATGCACTCTTTTCTCGTTCCCGTGATATAACATTCTAGTGATCAAATCACTTGCTTGCAAGCTAACCAATGTGATATCACCGAGAGGGCCCAGAATATATCTCTCCATCATCGGGATGGACAAATTCCACTCTTGATCCATGAGCCTCAACATAACACCTTCGTAGCACTGAACCCATCTTTATAATCACCCTGTTATGGTGTGACGTTTGATGTTATCAAGATACTCTTCCGGTGTTAGTGATTGACATGATCTCATGGTCTAAGGACTAAGATTACTTCGTATGATGTTATAGCAATATAAACACAATGAACTTGATCGTAATGCTATACTTTGGATGAATGTTCATCACATCATTCCAACAATGTTGTGACCTCGTTATTAATAACATCCAATGTCCATGATCAGGAAACCTTTGATCATCTTGTTAATCAACGAGCTAGTTTATAAGAGAGGCATAACTAGGAACTTCCTTTTGTTTATTAAACACACATGTATTAACGTTTCCGTATTAATACAATTATAGCATGTAAAATAAAAATTTATCATAAATAAGGAATATGATAATAACCACTTTATTATTGCCTCTCGGGCATATTCCCTTCAGTCTCCCACTTGCACTAGAAACAATAATCTAGTTTGAAAACTTTGCGTATTGAACACATATGGCTTTCTGGTGTTCCTTATACGCAATTGCAAGTGGTTAACATAATCTACGGATCTAACACTTTCAGGTTCGTGTGTATTTGCATGTCTTTGCGTCTGCACGCATCACTCATTCTCTAATGAGATGGCATTGTATAAATTTGGTCTTTTGGTGAGACCTTTAGTTCCTTGGGGTTAAATCATGTCAATACTATTGTCGTACAATATATCTTTAGTGTTAGCCCATTGTGAACCACACCTTAGTTTGATAACAAACTACTTGACACAAATGCCCTCCTTTGCTGCTACTATAGCAGTCATATACTTAGCCTTTTGTTATAGTATTCGTCACAATGTCTTAACTTTAGAACTCTTCCAAATCCATCATGGAAACTCCTTTCCATTACATTGTTCCACCCATAGTTTAAATTGAGATAAACTTAATTTGTATCTTGTGACAAAACTAGTATCAATGTAACGCTTTACAATGAACTATTTGTAATTGTTTGTCATCTCTACACAAATATATTCTTAGTTCTTCCAAAAGATCATAGGAATATCCTCACTATCGTCCAATGATCATTTTATGATTCATTCTGGTATATGCTCATAACATTTAGAGCATAGGACATATCTGGACGTGTACATATCATGGTATGATCAATCAAAAAATCTTGTGATTACACTCATCAAGTGTCAAAACACTTGAATCTTGTTTCACTTATCAAGTGTCGATACACTTGAGTCTTGATTCATTTCGTTTCCATGCAACAAGAACCGTTTCTTGTCGTTTCTATATTGAACTCCTTCAATATATTATATATGTACGTTTGGCACAACCATATTAGCGTCACAGTCTATCCGCTATAAACATTCATGCTAAATATTCTGGTTTTACTTAAGTCTTTCATCAAAATGAAATTCTTAACCTTTGTCAATAAAATATACATCATTTCTAATCAACAAGATGTCCTCCACATAATGTATTAGAAATATGTCTCAGCGCTCCCACTTAATTTATTGCAAATGCAAGCATCTTCATCGTCTCCTGATGAAAACTCCTTTTCATCATGGTGAAGATTCCAACTCCGTGATGCTTACTTCAACCATTGAAGTTTGCATGCCCTTTTAGCATCCTTTGAATTTAACAAAACCCTTTGGACCGTGTCATGTACACGTCCTAGGTAACCATTCTATTAGAAGAACTTTGTTTTGTTTATTCATCTACCATATACCAATTTATATGTAGTGGTTTCTACTTTAATCCGTCCAGACTAAATATCGCTATGAAAGATCAAATCTTGTCATAGTCAACTCCGTGAACATTGTCGTAAAATACTTTACCGACATGTCGATTATTTCATAGATGTGAAACATCCATGTCTATTTCTTTATAGATCCAAATACAACCGATAGGTTTTTACACCTTTCCGGAGGGTCTTTCAAGTTCAAAACTTGATATTTCGTGTATGGAACTATCATGGATTTTATGGCTTCAAGCCATTTGACGGAATCAGGGCCCATCATCGCTTCTTTGCATGTAGTCGGTTCATCATTGTCAAACAATAATGATTTACTCTCAAATCTCAATATTTGATTGTTTATCCGACTGACTTGGTTCAATAAGAACTTAGATCTCCATGACCACAACCTTTGAGGCACATAAGCTATGAGCATTATGGCAGCCTTCGGAATGATTTCCGGCGCTGCGCAACTCAGCACATTTAGCTAAGGTTTGTTAACCTTATTAAAGTTCTATTGTCCTTCCACTTAACTTTTGCGAAAAATTCCTTTTTCAAGAAACTTCACATTTCAAGCGACAAACCCTTTTGTCCTCGGTGTTATGGAGGAATAACCAATTGTTATTCGCTAACCTGCAAAGACATGCTCATTCGAATTTGGTTGTAAACATCTTACTTATGCTTAGCATACCAAAATTTAAGAAAGGACAACTTGGGTTTTACCCCAAACCATAACTCATATGGTGTCATTTCAACGGATTAAGATGGATCTCTTTTTAGTGTAAAAGCGGTAGTCTTTAAAGCTTTAATCTTTTAAAGCATCATGGCAGTTTTATAAATAACACCTTTGATCCAACCATGTCAAACAAGGTTTTATTACAAATCTCAAACACTCCATACTCCTATGGTGTTTCGGGAGATGTAAATCTAGGTGTTTTGCTAAACTTGTAACTGAAATAAATCCCTTTATGATAAAATCATAATTCATTATTTTTCTTGTTACACTTGTAACTCAAATAAATCCCATATGATAAAATCATAAACCATTTATTTTCTTGTTACAATGATTTTCCACTTCATCTTGAAAGTCTTTGAACATTTTCAAATATTTCACACTTGTTTCTCATTAAGTGAACATTCACTCAAATTTCCGGAGAAAGCATATAAAGTTGAAATCCATCGCGTACGACTACACATAATGGAATACATACATCGACATGTATAAATTCCAATATTTTAGTCGTTCGTTCTTCTTTGGCCTTTAAACGAAGTTTTAATTATCCCGAGGAAAGTCTCACAAGCGTCACTTGATCAAATCAAAGACTCCAAAAATCCATGAATATGGAAATTCTTCATGATTTATTTCCAATATAATTTAAATGGCGATGTCACTTCGTAAGTGATCTTTCAATCATTTGTCTTGCGACATTTTAGCATTAGGTTTTATGGATGTGATTTCTGCAACTAGTTTTGTAAATCATCCATCTTATATGGAACACGGTAATTATTTGAACAACCTTTTTTCTCATAATACCTGATTTAAATAACAATTATTAAAACAAATCTTGAAGTCAAGCTTTGATGTCAATGAGAAATACAAACAACGGTTTGTTTGTTTTCAATGAACATCATCACATATTCTCTTGCTAGTTACTTAGGACATTGTGGTTCATGAATTGCGTCATTCCGTATGTAATTTCATACTAACCAATTCGGTATCCAATACCCAAGAACCACATTGTTTAACAAGAAAAGAATACAACCATAACATGTATATCATCTATATACCTAAATTGGATATTTCCAATCTTTTCTTTTCTACCAATATATTTTATAGATTCTCTTTCAGCATTTCCTTTTTCCTTTTTAAAAGAATCTATCAACATCAAAAGTGGCGCCATACACATGACACATAGTCCAAAGCGTGTATATTCAAATAATAATACCTTTGGACTTGCACTTTGAAGTAGATCACCATCATCAAATGATCGGTATTCTTTCAAAATCCATTCTTTAGTAATCTTTTAGTGTAGTAAACACTTTACATACATCTTATATTCACCCTTATCATGACGAATTTCATGATCAAGCTACTGTAGCTTATAAAGGTGAATCGTGAGTATAACATTACTTTCCAAAACCCTTTTGGATGATTAGGATGTCTAGCATCTCCAACCTTTGCAAATTCTCATCCAATATGAGAACATATATTATACTCTATCATATTGCAACCAAAACATTGTTTCAGATATCGTTATATCTGCCACGCATGATGGTTTCTGAAACAATTCTTTCAGCTCCTAGATAAACTTGATATTAAAATTTTCCTACGATGGGAACAACTATGTACCAAGATCTATCTACTAGATACAAGCAACGGGTGGATATACATCCATAGAATACATACCCTCGAAGACCATATAGCGTTAACGAGGTTGTACTCGTGGATGATGTAGTCGAACGCTTTCCGATCTCAAGATCGTGATGAAGTCCATCTGGTCCAGCCGGTCCAGCACCATCACGTCCAGCACCGCAAAGCAATGGTGCATCCGTGATCGCACACACGTCCGGGTACCCCGACAACCTCCGCGCCCTCGCTCCAGTGAAGCAGCGGAAGCAACAAATCCTTCCAGAAAAAGCCACCGGGAACATGTATCTCGCTGATCCGAGACCATGGGGTAATTCTAAAAGGAGGAGAGAGATCCTTTGCGAGGAGGTGTACTTTGAGAGGAGGAGAGGGGGCCTTTTATAGGGAGAGGGGGCACCCCAAGGGGCATGGCGCCAGCCATGGTGGCTGCCCCCACCTCTTCCACATTCATGTGGGTGGAGCTCCCACTCAAAATGAAAAGCCTCCACTCCCATTAAAAAGCCTCCACTCAAAAATCCACTCACATGCATTAAATTTCCACCAAATTTAATGCAATCTCTCATTTAAATAAAACTCTTTTTATTTATTTATTCAGAATTTTGTTAATTAATTTAATTAACAAACATTCACATAAAACCCCTTACAACATTTCAATTTCACATGCAGAACCAGTTTCAACAATTTCAACCGAAACAGTTTCGGTGTCTAGTGAAATAAATTCCCGCGCTTTCCTTTTTCTTTCTCTGACATATTATTTGCTCCAAATGGCGTCGGTATCCCTTAAGTGTGTCACCCTACGGTTCACTAATAATGTAGACATGATAGAGACCCCTCTCCAATCAATAATCAGCAGCGGGACCTGGAGATCCGTACTGACTCCCACATATTCAACGATGACTTCTGTGATCGTGTGAACCTTATACGCATGTAACTCAATCCCTTTGTCTCACGATATATTACATGTCCGAGATTCGATCATCGGTATCCCCATACCTAGTTTTATCTCGTTACCGACATGCACTCTTTTCTCGTTCCCGTGATATAACATTCTAGTGATCAAATCACTTGCTTGCAAGCTAACCAATGTGATATCACCGAGAGGGCCTAGAGTATATCTCTCCATCATCGGGATGGACAAATTCCACTCTTGATCCATGAGCCTCAACATAACACCTTCGTAGCACTGAACCCATCTTTATAATCACCCTGTTATGGTGTGACGTTTGATATTATCAAGATACTCTTCCGGTGTTAGTGATTGACATGATCTCATGGTCTAAGGACTAAGATTACTTCGTATGATGTTATAGCAATATAAATATAATGACCTTGATCGTAATGCTATACTTCGGATGAATGTTCATCACATCATTCCAACAATGTTGTGACCTCGTTATTAACAACATCCAATGTCCATGATCAGGAAACCTTTGATCATCTTGTTAATCAACGAGCTAGTTTATAAGAGAGGCATAACTAGGAACTTCCTTTTGTTTATTAAACACACATGTATTAACATTTCCGTATTAATACAATTATATCATGTAAAATAAACATTTATCACAAATAAGGAATACGATAATAACCACTTTATTATTGCCTCTCGGGCATATTCCCTTCACTTATGAGCTCCGTTCATGATCAAGATCTAATCTATTTGTAATCATGCATGTTGTGTTTGCGGGGATCCGATGGATATTGAGATTATTATGTTGGTTTGATTAATGGTTCTATCTTTATGATTCTATCATGTCTGTGTTGTTTGTTATCTTGCATGCTCTCCGTTGCTAGTGGTTATCTTGGCCAAGTAGTTGCTAGTGACTCCAAGAGGGAGTATTTATGCTCGATAGTGGGTTCGTGCCTCTAGTTTCCAAGGGAACGGACAATAATCTCTTCGGTTGTAGATGTGTTATTGCTACTAGGGAGAAAACAACAGTCTCTTGTTCACGGAACATGTGGACTGTTTACCTTACACACTTTGCTTAAAGCAGTTCTCTATTGCCTGCAACTTAATACTGGAGGGGGTTCGGATGATAACCTGAAGGTGGACTTCTAATCATAGATGCAGTTAGATTACGGTCTATGTATATTGTTGTATTGCCCAATCAACCTCATAGGATCTTTTTGGCTAGTAATTGCATTGTTATTCCTTCCTCAGTTCCTGTCAATTGCCTCGCTGTAATTTGTTTACCCTTCATTCCATGTTGTTTATCTAAGGAGAGCACCTCTAGTGAACTATGGACCCCGGTCCAATCTTAACCATTGATACATATTCCACTGTTGCTTGTTTACTTGCTGCAAACTATTACCTTCCACACCATATGTTTAATCCTTGGTTATAGCAAACCGGTGATCTTAATAACCTCATTGATTCGTTGTGGCAAAGTCTTGAGTTTGTCTCCACATTGTTTGCAACACCTATGTGACGTTTCCTTCCTCCTTCTGGTTCGATAACCTCAGTATCTACTGAGTGAAGACTTCCTGCTTGCTGCTTCACACCTTGCTCTTGGGGTTTCTAACGAAGCGCTTCCACATCAAACACCAGGCGCCATCAAGATTTCTGGTGCCGTTGCTGGGAATCTACTTCAACCTCTTCCACCTCGTCAAGCGCTATCAAAAAGTTTTCTGGCGCCGTTGCCGGGGAGGGCAAGGACGTTTTCACTAGGGGAGTCCTTCACTTCCTTTCTCTTTACTTTGTTTCTTTTGCTTGGTTTTGTTTGCTTCTTTCCAAAAAACCCAAAAAATTAATCTAGCTTGCTTTGCTTTCTTTATTCAAAAACACAAAAAAATTAGTTACTGCTCTAGCTGCTGCTGTTGTTTTTTGGCTTGCCCACCTTTGCCAAAATGAACTCTGCTGAGAACACCAAGTTGTGTGACTTCACTAGAACCAACAACAATAATTTCATAAGCACACCTATTGCTCCACCTGCTCCTGATGCTATCTTTTATGAAATTAAGCCTGCTTTGAATCTTGTGATGAGAGAGAAATTTTCTGGTGCTGGTTCTGATGATCCTGCTACCCATCTTAATAGCTTTGTTGAACTTTGTGAGATGCAAAAGTATAAGGATGTAGATGGAGATATTATTAAGCTCAGCCTTTTTCCTTTCTCCTTGAGGGGAAAAGCTAAAGAATGGTTGCTTTCTTTGCCTAAAAATAGTATTTATTCTTGGACTAAGTGCAAAGATGCTTTTATTGGAAAGTACTATCCTCCTGCTAAGATTATTGCTATGAGAAGTGACATTATGAAATTTAAACAGCTAGATAGTGAACATGTTGCTCCTGCTTGGGAAAGAATGAAATCTTTGGTTAAAAATTGCCCTACTCATGGACTCACTGCTTGGATGATTATCCAAACTTTTTATGCAGGTTTGAACTTCTCCTCAAGAAACTTGTTGGATTCTGCTGCTGGAGTTACTTTTATGGGACTCACCTTGGGTGCTGCAACAAGGCTCCTTGATAATATGATGGTTAACTACTCTGAATGGCATGTTGAGAGAGCTCCACATGGTAAGAAGGTAAATTCTTTTGAGGAAACTTCCTCTTTGAGTGAAAAGATTGATGTTATTATGGCTATGCTTGTTAATGGGAAAGCTCCTCTAGATCCTAATAGTGTTCCCTTAGCCTCTTTGGTTGCTCAAGAAGAGCAAGTTGATGTGAACTTCATTAGAAACAACAATTTCAACAATAATGCCTATAGGAATAATTTTGGTAGCAACAACAATTATAGGCCTTATCCTCCTAATAATGGCAATTCCTATGGAAGCTCCTACAATAATGCTAGAAGTGCCCCCTCTAAACTTGAAGTCATGCTCAAGGACTTTATTAGTAAACAAACCACTTTCAATAAGATTATAGAGGAAAAGCTTTTAACTGTTGAGAAAAATATATCCTCTTTGTCTGAAGCTCAAATTTCCTTAGTTAATAAAATGGCTGCTAAACCTGAAACTATGGAAAACACCTATGCTACTTCTCATGCCATACAAGTTACTATTGATGAAAATGTTAGGCTGTTAGCTCAACTTCATGCTAGGTGGGAAAGGGAAGCTGAAATTGATAGAAACAATAGTGTGTGCACTATCACCACTAAACCACAAGTAGCCCCTATTCCTCCTCCTACTATGCCTAAGCCTAGTGAGCCTACTACTAGTGATGCTAAGTTGATTTTGATATTGATGGTTGCAATATTTCTGAAGTGATTATGTTCCTACAAAATCTTGCTAGAAGTATTGATGCTAGTGATATGCATGTTGCCTTTACCAAACAGATGCTCTTGTTAAGATTAAGGAAGAGAAGCAAAAACACAAAGCTTCTATTCCTAGGAAAGTAGAAGATAGTTGGGAACCCATTATTAATATGCAAATGAATGACTTTGATCTCAAAGCTTCATGTGATCTTGGTTCTACTGTCTCTATTATGCCTAGGAAGATTTATGAAATGCTTGATTTGCCACCATTATAAGATTGTTATTTGGATGTCCCACTCAATGATAATGCTAAGAAGAAACTCATGGAGAGTATTAATGATGTTCTCGTTATGGTTAACAATGCTTATGTCCCTGTTGATTACTATGTTTTTGATGTTGAATACAATGCTTCTTGTCCTATTACTTTGGGAAGACCTTTTCTTAGAACAGTTGGTGCCATCATTGATATGAAAGAAGGCACCATTAAATATCATTTTCAATTCAAGAAAGGTATTGAAAACTTCCCTATGAGGAGAGAGAAGTTTCTTTTTGCTCCTCCTTTGAAAGCAAGATTTGATGTTAATGCCTCTTCATTTGAAAATACTTGATTCTAATTGCTTCTTGTGCCTAACTTAAAGGCGTTAAAGAAAAGTACTTGTTGGGAGATAACCCAAAATTTTCCTTGAGTCTTGAAAGTTATTACTACTATAATGACCTCTCCTTATCCTTTTTGTTTGCTTTTTATGCCAAGAATGACCTCTAATGAGAGGGAACTAAGATTTGGGGAGTTGCTGCCCCGAAACAGATTTCTGTCCTCCACCAATGAGGAGGCCCTATAACTTGGATTGAGCTAAAAATTTACGAATAAATCCCCCAGTATGTTGGATAACTTTCGTTAGTTCAAAACTTTTTAATTTGAGCAACAGAAGATGTTCGAAAAAATTCATTTCTACCTGCTGGTCTGTTTTGACCGATTTCTGCCATTATTTGTATTTGCTTCTTATTGATTCCGTTTTGAGCTCTCTTCAGGTAAATTGAGTTTATTTGAAGGAGTTACTTCAGTAGCTTGTGTTTTTAGTGAAAATCCTTGCTGTTCCAAAGCTTTGCCAGTGGTCTAATATCTTTTGAATAAGCTAATGTTGCTAATGAAGATTGTGTGAAGTTTTGTATGAAGGAAAAATTTCAGGTGTAGAGAGAGAATGATGCAATGAGATGAAGAATGGACAAGAGCTCAAGCTTGGGGATGCCACCATGGTGTCACCCCAAGAAATATCCAATAAGTATAAGCGTCAAAGCTTGGGGATGCCCAAGGCATCCCCTTCTTCATCAATAAAAAGCTCAGGTCTATCTAGACACTTCACTTTTATTGTTTCATGCATAGTTGTGTTGTTCTTGGAGCGTCTTAGTTTTCGTTTGATTTTCTTAGTTTGTTTAGTTTGCTTGAATAAAGTAGTTTGGACCCTCGTTCTCGCTGTGTTGTTTTGCAAATAAGTTTGCTTGGTGTTTGGAAAGGAGTAGTAAGTTCTTGCTTGAAGTGCAAGAGGAGCTTGCATTGACTGTGACTTAGACTTTAGCATGACATGCTAGGTGTTGTTTTAGCATTATGATTAGTGATTATTGCTGTAGCATGTCTTGTTCCAAACAATTGGGAATGCTTAGTGCGCCTTGAAGAAATTATGCGTTGTTTTAGCATGTAAAGGCATAGTATTGTGGTATTCTCCTTTGATGTTTTGCTTGGGTTGAATTGGCATATGCTCACACCATGTTATGACTATGACAAGTAACCATTAGCCTCTATGATCATTTAGTCCTTTACTTGTAGTACCACTCTTTGCTTTGATTAGTTTGCTTTGTTGCACTACGTAATTTTTGCCATTATTGCTCTCTTAGTTGGTTGCTCCCAGTCTTTTGCTAGCCTCCACTTGTATGAGCAAGTTCTACTCATGCTTCCAACTCCCAAGAAACCAAGTTATTCCAAAGTGTACACTATTAACTCCTATGCATGGTGTGTTACACCATTCCAAGTATATTCTTGTTTTCAACTATCTTCCAATAAAAAACTATTTTGTTATGTGAAAACTTAGTGATTAAAGCCCTCACGAACTTGATGGCACACTTTATATTCTTTGCCCCTAATAAACTTGAACCATTGAGGCAAATTTGTTGTATATGCTTGCACTTATAAGTTGGGATTAGCAGAACCGTATTGTCACGGGGAACGTTTCAACATTGCACTTGTACTTTTTGTACTCCGTTGATATCATGATCTTTTGTCTATGGATGTTACCGGTGTGAAATGAAGTGGGAACTTGTAAGTCCATGGAGTTTGTATTCTGTGTTGGAGAAACACCTGGGCCGCTAGCCTAACCCATGCCTAATCATGGTGGAAACTTGCAACATCACCATAGTGAGCTATCTATGAAGCATCCTCAATAAAAAGCTATGCATATGGTAAATAAAAAGATTGCTGAGATGCTCATTGTCTGCTTGCCTTGTCATTTTGGTTATGGGAAAGCTCCTGTACCATGTGCAAGGGGTACCCCGTTGGCGGTTCTCAATGATATGCAAATACTTACAGTGACAAGAACTTACCTGGGCCCTATGTTGAGTATCCATGAGGTGTAGCTCTCATAGTCAGGGGACTTGAGATTGCCAACTTATACTTTGTCAAGCATATACTCTAGCTTTGCCACTTTAACCTTAACTACTTCAAGATGCTTATGATAGGGGCAATGAGGGCTGAAAGCTAATAAGTACCATAATTTTTGGAAGCTATTTTTGAAACTTGTAATCCTTGCTTCCTTTACAAAAAGGCCTTTCTTCCATCATTATTGATTCTTCACCTTCCACCTTTAGGCACCATTAAGAGAGCATAGTTGTCATTCTGTGTGCAATGTTCCAAAGCTTACTAATTGATGCATATTGTGTTATTACTTGCTCTTGTGCTATTTGTTTCTAGTCACCCTTGTTAACTTTGCAGGTGTCCTATGCATTATATTGCTACTCTATGAGGGACAAGATGATTGCCACTATGCTATGTTTTCTGCATGTGAAACAAACAAATGTTTTCAATGCATATTATCATGATCTTTGTTTGTAGCTTGTCATGTTGCATGCATAATTACTATGTCCTATTGTTAGAACTCCAACTTTCATGCACATGTTTATAGTTCTTTGATCCCAGCTTTCAATGTTTGCAAATGGTTGGATATTTATTGTGAGGGTGCATGTCACCTCAAAAATTGTTCTTTTATCACTTACCTACTCGAGGACGAGCAGGAGTTAAGCTTTGCTTTACTTCTCTACACTTTGAGGTGCTTTTTACATGTTTTCTGGTACTAACCTATTAACAAGTTGCAACAGTGCCAGATGCATGTTTTCTGCTGTTTTTGGTTTCAGAAAAGTTAGTAAAGAAATATTTTCGGAATTGGATGGGACGAAGGACAAACTCAATAACTTTCCGTGGGGAACAAGAAGTCCAGAGGGGAGACGGAGAAGCGGGCCAGGGAGGCCAAACCCCCCTATGCATGGGTGGGCCCTACCCCGCACCTGGGTAGGGTTTGCCCCTCCTGGCCGCCTCCCGGTCTCTCCCCTTCGCCTATAAGAATCCCCCGATACAGAAACTCCTGGAACCCGATCCGAAATCCACGAAACCGTCTGTAGCCGCTACCACCATCGTCCCTAGATCGGGGAGGGGGATCTGAAGCTCTTCGCGGCACCCTGCCGGAGGGGAGATCATCCCGGAGGCCTTCTCTCCGGTATGATTTGTGAGTAGTTCCACCTTGGACTATGGGTCCATGTAGTAGCTAGATGGTTGTATCTCCTCCTTTGTGCTTTCATTTATAGATCTTATGAGCTCCATTCATGATAAAGATCTAATCTATTTGTAATCATGCATGTTGTGTTTGCGGGGATCCGATGGATATTGAGATTATTATGTTGGTTTGATTAATGGTTCTATCTTTATGATTCTATCATGTCTGTGTTGTTTGTGATCTTGCATGCTCTCCATTGCTAGTGGTTATCTTGGCCAAGTAGTTGCTAATGACTCCAAGAGGGAGTATTTATGCTCGATAGTGGGTTCACGCCTCTAGTTTCCAAGGGAAGTGACAATAATCTCTTCGGTTGTAGATGTGTTGTTGCTACTAGGGAGAAAACAACGGTCTCTTATTCATGTAACATGTGGAATATTTACATTACACACTTTGCTTAAAGCAATTATTTGTTGCCTGTAACTTAATACTGGAGGGGGTTTCGGATGATAACCTGAAGGTGGACTTCTAGTCATAGATGCAGTTGGATTACGGTCTATGTATATTGTTGTATTGCCCAATCAACCTCATAGGATCTTTCTGGCTAGTAATTACATTGTTATGCCTTGCTCAGTTCCTGTCAATTGCCTCGCTGTAATTTGTTTACCCTTCATTCCATGTTTATCTAAGGAGAGCACCTCTAGTGAACTATGGACCCTGGTCCAATCTTTACCATTGATACATCTTCCACTTTTACTTGTTTACTTGCTGCAAACCATTACCTTCCACACCTTACATTTAATCCTTTGTTACAGCAAACCGGTGAGCTTGACAACCTCACTGATTTGTTGGGGCAAAGTCTTGAGTTTGTGTTGTGCAGGTCTCCACGTTGTTTGCAACACATGTGTGATGTTTCCTTCCTCCTTCTAGTTCGATAACCTCGGTCTCTACTGAGGGGAGACTTGCTGCTTGCTGCTTCACACCGTGCTCTTGGGGTTTCCAACGAAGCGCTTCCACATCAAACACCAGGCGCCATCAAGCTTTCTGGTGCCGTTACTGGGAATCTACTTCAACCTCTTCCACCTCATCAAGCGCTATCAACATCTTCCACTGTTACTGTTTACGTGCTGCAAACCATCATCACCTTCCACACCATACAGTTAATCCTTTGTTACAGCAACCGGTGAGATTGACAACCTCACTGTTAGTTGGGGCAAAGTCTTGAGTTTGTGTTGTGCAGATTTCCACGTTGCTTGCAACACCTTTGAGGCATTTACTTCTTCCTACCGGTTCGATAACCTCGATTTCTTACTAAGGGAAAACTTGCTGCTGTGCTGCATCATACCTTGCTCTTGGGGTTTCCCAACGGGGTTTCAACACGCATCAATGGGATACTACAATTATTCTCGTTTGAGGTTACCACAAAGTTGAGAAATGTTGTAACCAATACAAGTCAATTCCTCATTCTAAAACGTGAGAGTATACGAACTTCGAGGATGAAGTTTATTTTAAGGGGGAGTATAACACCCTCAGATCGGCCCTATGAAAGTCTTAGCGATTCCCGCCAAACCCGCATAGAAACGATTCAAAGGTGCCCACCAGGCACTTGCGTGCGGGTGGAAAACGAAGTAATATCATTACACAATAGTCCTCGATAGAACCCACAAAACATATATATACAACAGCGACTAAATGAGTCGAGAATACAGATATACGGTACAAAGATCCAAATCACCTTGAAAACGATACAACATCCGACTACGGACAAGATGCAAATGGGGCTAAGATCCCTGAAGAATAACCAATGGCGTCCATAACCCTGCCCAGGCCAAGCCGGAAGGGTAACCCTTCTAACGACGTCGATCTCAAACCTGCTTAACAAAAGGGGTGCCGACAAAGGGCAAAGGAAAAAGAGAGTGGTCAGTACTGAGGCCAGTACACGGCGATACTAGAATTTGGCGGTCCTCGCCTACACATGTATGGTGGACTGAAGCGGCAGCGCAGCATGCACTAAACAACCTATAGAGACTCAGTACAACTAGAGGCTATCAGATAGGGATAAGAAAGACCTATTCAGATCCAACCTTAAACTATCACCAAGCATACCCATCCTGGTATTTCCCCCTCGAGACCAAACAAGGAAGTCAACCGAGGAACTCACACAATTGGCAGTTTTATTCATTCCGTTATAGTTGCGGCAATTACTAGTCAGATATAGATAGCATGAGTCATCCTGATATTATAAACAGTGGGCAGTTTTAGTTAACCATTCCGTTGTAGTTGCAATACTTACTAGTCAAATACATATAGCATGAGGCATCCCAAAACCAGCAGTTGTTGGTACTTTTATTTAGCCATTCCATTGTAGTGAAGCTGATTACTAGTCATTATAAAGTCAAATTTATAGCACTACTTTAGTTATAGTTGTCTATGATCGAGATGCTGTGCTCCAAGTCGTCCATAACCGCAGACACGACTTTCAGAACGTTTTACCCTGCAGGGGGGCACAAATAGAAACACACGCACGATCAACCTCGGAAAAACCAAATGAAAACCCAACGAGGCATCACGACAAATAAATCACAAGATTCATATAATATTTCAGGGGGCCACCCCACTAAGCTACCCGCGACAAAGTTGGCCGTCTCCGAGACGGACCTAGAGGTTTGTGTTAACGGCTGTAAACGACTGGAAACCCGAAAGTGTGACTAGGCTTGTCGATACCGCATAGACGTATCACAATTCCTAAATAGTACAGGCGCTCCACGCGCAATAGTAAATAAAGCAGTAAAACATGTCATAAGTACAGAATAGTAATAAAGCCCCAAATTACTTTGTGGCCCTAAGAAATAATATATGTCTCAAGCTCTGGCTGAGGGGATTCATGGTCCCACATGCGGATAGTGCGAATATTCAAAGAACAGGTATCAAGTGCTCGGGGTCCTACGGGACACAAGTGGATGGTTAAAAACCAAATAACACCTATTGCCCACCTGTGCCTCTGTATTATTTACCTCGTTTCAATTTTAGTTACTAAACTATAATTAAAGCCATGATCATCTCCAACATAAAGCATAAGGCATTTCTCCAACAACTATGGTACTTGACGACATCGAAAAACACCTGAGCAAGCAACTATGACTTGCAAGGCCGACTGTCTACCAAACAACAGGTAATACGATGTGTCCATGGCAATATATGGGCTGCAGGAAAGTATAAAGGGGTACGAAATCTATAGCATCGCAACACAGATAACAATAGATCAACAGAAGGAAGTAAAGACTAGAAATATAAAATAGGTAGAAAGGGGGAGAAAGCTCGCAAGGAAAACATTGCCGAAGTTTAATAACCTAAGAACTTGTCGAAGCTCACAACATCTCATCGTCCTATCCGAGAAGAAGCAAACACTAAAAGGAACAAGCGATCCAACAATTACAACTAATATAGAAGAATCGGCATGATCATAATATGATGCATGATATGAAAAGTTAATGATGCAAACTATGTCGAAAATGTATTAGGGGCATATCGCATTGATGATATAGCATTCGTGAGGCATTGTTAATAAGAAACAATTAGTTCCCAATTTTATTTATCATATTTTTCTTGCATAAACAATACTGATTATAAAACTGCTCTTAATGCATGATGCAAATGGTAATATGGATATCATGGTTGGATAGCTCTCCTCGCACTGATCGATTTGGACATATTATTTACCGAATTTGGAGTTACGGATTTAAAGTTATGCAATAATGAAGAAAAGACATTTATTCATATTTATTAATTCGAAATTTTTAAATTCCTCGAATGATAATATAAATAGCATATTCACAATCTCCATGTTTTTCTGATTCAAAATCATATATTATACATATTATTTGGATTGATAATTTTAAAACAATATTTAAATCAAATATATTAAAGAGGGGTCAAAGTCAAAGGTTTGACTAGATAGAGTCAACTCTGGTCAAATTTCAAAATATGGTTGAATTTATATTTGAGAAACATTTACTTTTCATTTTTAAGTTTTTTACAAATTCGAATTATTTCAATAGATATGAATTTAATTAGATTTCAAGATTATATGGAATTTTTATTGTTTAGAAAAAGTTCTGGAACTTTCTGCACCGAAGTGGATTCTACCCACAGCCGATGACAAGTGGGCCAGCAAGCTGGGAGGCCCACTGCGCGCGTGAACAGGCCAGGCGGTGACAAGTGGCCGACCAGGGAGTGGGGGTTGGCGGAACAAACCCTAGGGGCCTTTATAGAAAAAGTGCAGATAGGTTGTCTGACGAAACTGAAGAAGATGCGCGAAAACTACTAGCTTGCCCAGATTTGCGACGAAGATGGCGAGTAGACTATCAGGAATTCCGTGTCGCCGTAAAAACAAAAGATTTATAGGAGATAACGATCTCCATCTTTAGTCAAAGAACCATCCCCAGCTATGGGATGTAGCAGTGGGGAACTCGCGAAGAACATCGGTGGTTCACAAGGTACAAGACTGAAGATCTCACAGTTTGTCACTAAGATCGAGGCTTCTTGTGATGACATTTCTGGGCAGCTCTAGTGGCAGATCGGCTCGGGGTTTTCTCCTAGGGGAGCTGGGACAACCTTCGTCGATGGTGTACGCCTGGATTTGCCGGAGAGGAGCGCACATGGACGGAACTGGAGGGGAAACTGAGGCAGTACTAGAGCGCGTGCACGGGCTGGTGCTCCTGTGGGCGCGGGTTTGGTGGTTGTCCGGGGCGCAGGAGCATCGTCTGCAAGGCAGAGTGGCAGCGAGGGAGCGTCTAGGGACCAAGGGGAGGACGGAAACCTCACCGGGGCTTGTTGGCGGAGAAGGGGACGCAGGGGAGACGCTGAACGGCAGCAGGCTGTCGGCAACAAAGGGTTGACGCAGCGGCGGAACGCCTGGTGTGCAGGGGCGGCGTGGTGCTCTTCCACAACTCCTCCTTGCTGGTTACTCCGTGAAGAAGGGGAGAGGGTGCCCACCACATCCGCAAGACGATGCCTCCGGTGGCGACACGGACATGAGCCCAACACGATGGATGGAGCGGTAGGGTCATGTCCATGGCCCTGGCTAGGGTTTGGCGTAGGAAAGAAGAAGAACAGGGATTGGGGATGGGATCCAGGGAGGATGGGGTTGGAGTGGTTGAATAGAGAGATCCCGGTTCACAGCTTGCTTTATGGAAAAGCAAGGGGAAAAGGTGGATGGAGACGCTCGGTCCGGCTCTGCACGTTAACGAGAGTGGTGTGTAGAGAGGAGAAGTCCAGGGCGCTAGCCGCTACGGAATAGAAACAGGGCAGGGCCCATGCTGGCTTTCTGGTTGGGTCGAGCCTGGCTCAGGGGGAAAGGGTGGCCACCAGGGAGTAGCCAGGGCGCCGGGTGCAGTGGCTGCTGCTAGTTGCAGCTGAGAGACTCCAGGAGGGGTGCCAAGGATAGGTGGTGATGGGTGAAGATGGATATGGTTTGGTGATTTTAAACATGTTGGTAAAAATAAAATAAGCCAAGAGATCCCTAGAATTTTAATAAAGGCTTGATATTGCATGTGTGCTAGGAGCCATAAGTTAAAGAGAAGGAATGATAACACACATGTGGATATGCGAGAGGTAGATTATATTTGTAGAGCATAAACAAGATCATATGGCAAGATTTGGTGGAATGGATCCACACATGAGTATATGGGTAAAATTAGATCCAACCAAAAGAGAGGATCCCATATGAACCATATGTGGTGTAATGAGAGGAGATCAAAAGAGAAGAATTGTTGGTACGTTAGAGATTGAATTGAATTGAAAAGATTAGTCAATTTGGGCATTAGCATTATATCAAGAACCAACTACAATATATCAAGAGGGAAATACAATTAATAGAACAATGCATATGAAGGAAGAACCAAATAAAAGGGGTTTTAATATGATGCTCAAATGCAAGGTGGCATGGTGACATGAGCATGATATAATGACGATGCAATAAATGAAATGTAGAAAGTAGCATTCTATAGACTAGGCAAGTAGCATTGCAATTGTTAGACAATTGGGATGCTACAGGGAGAGTTTGTAACATCCCAGCATTAGACCTTAGAAATAAGCTGAACTCAGATGTGTGTGATACGTTGGAAATGTATCTATAATTTTTGATGCTCCATGCTTGTTTAGTATCTACTTTGCTTTACTTGTCTATACTTTGAGGTGCTTTTTACATGTTTTCTGGTACTAACCTATTAACAAGTTGCAACAGTGCCAGATGTCTGTTTTCTGCTGTTTTTGGTTTCAGAAAAATTAGTAAAGAAATATTCTCGGAATTGGACGGGACAAACGTCAAAGTCAATTACTTCCCGTGGGGAACAAGAAGTCTAGAGGAGAGCCGGAGGGGCCGGCCAGGGGGGTCAGACCCACCCCAGGCGTGGGGGCAGGTGGGCCCGCGCCTGGCTAGGGTTTGGTGGCCCTGGCCGCCTCCCGGTCTCGCCCCTTTGCCTATTAGAAGCCCCCGATGCAGAAACCCTAAGGACCTGATCAGAAATCCACGAAACCGTTTGTAGCCGCCTCCACCATCATCCCTAGATCGGGGGGATCTGAAGTTCCTCCCGGCACCCTGTCAGAGGGGAGATCATCCCGGAGGCCTTCTCTCCGGTATGATGCATGAGTAGTTCCATCTTGGACTATGGGTCCATGTAGTAGCTATATGGTTGTATCTCCTCCTTTGTGTTTTCATGAATAGATCTTGTGAGCTCCGTTCATGATCAAGACCTAATCTATTTGTAATGATGCATGTTGTGTTTGCGGGGATCCGATGGATATTGAGATTATTATGTTGGTTTGATTAATGGTTTTATCTTTATGATTCTATCATCTCTGTGTTGTTTGTGATCTTGCATGCTCTCCGTTGCTAGTGGTTATCTTGGCCAAGTAGTTGCTAGTGACTCCAAGAGGGGGTATTTATGCTCGATAGTGGGTTCATGCCTCTAGTTTCCATGGGAAATGATAGAAATCTCTTCGGTTGTAGATGTGTTGTTGCTACTAGGGAGAAAACAATGGTCTCTTGTTCATGGAACATGTGGACTGTTTACCTTACACACTTTGCTTAAAGCAGATGTCTATTGCTTGCAACTTAATACTGGAGGGGGTTCGGATGATAACCTGAAGGTGGACTTTTAGTCATAGATGCAGTTGGATGGCGGTCTATGTATATTGTTGTATTGCCCAATCAACCTCATAGGATCTTTCTGGCTAGTAATTGCATTGTTATGCCTTGCTCAGTTCCTGTCAATTGCCCCGCTGTAATTTGTTTACCCTTCATGCCATGTTGTTTATCTAAGGAGAGCACCTCTAGTGAACTATGGACCTCGGTCCAATCTTTACCACTGATTCATCTTCCACTATTACCTGTTTACTTGCTGCAAACCACCATTACCTTCCACACCATAAGTTTAATCCTTTGTTACAACAAACCGGTGAGCTTGACAACCTCACTAATTCGTTGGGGCAAAGTCTTGAGTTTGTGTTGTGCAGGTCTCGACGTTGCCAGCAACAGCTGTGTGACGTTTCCTTCCTCCTACTTGTTCGATAACCTCAGTTTCTTACTGAGGGAAACTTGCTGTTGTGCTTCTTCATACCTTGCTCTTGGGGTTTCCTTCGAAGCATCCCACGACAAGTACTGGGTGCCATCAGTGTGCATTGCATTCATGCATAGAAAATCCGAATAATTCTCGCGCTTTTGAACAAAACTTGTCAAAGTGATTGAAGCTTATCTCAACTTGATGGAATTGAAGTAGATCATCAAGTTGACTGTGATAAGTTTCAATATGACATTTTCTAAAACCTTATTTTGGGTAAAGATGATTGGATCTAAGGGTAGATCAAATGTAATAAAACTAAACCACCAACACATTACTTAATGTTTGATATCTGATCTTTAAGAGATCATATCATAGTATTCATCACAACAACTCATGAATAACAAGCTAAGAATATAACTCATGTAACAAGAATGTAATAAATAAGTCCTGACTTATCTTATTCTCATATATTCCTACCATAAGTATCATGGTAATACCAAACTTAACTTTTTATTTATATTGATTAGGAAGGAAATCAAGTCAAGACCATTCACCACATATCTTTCTTTCCATACCAATTCCTATCATCTCTATTGAACCATATTCTTATATCTATTGTTCATCAATGTTAAGTAATCAACTATTGATCTATCAATTCTTAGCCTATCAATTCTTGATCTATTAACTCTTATTCTTATCATAACAATCACTTTAAAGCCCTTAGAGAAAGAAGCAAGAAGAGGTAAGTGGTAATGCTAGTTTTAGATATCATCTATAGTATGTGAGTGTTTGAAGAGAATCAAATCAATATGATAATTGATGGATTTAACTCACTCCTAAATGGATAGAAGAGTTATCTTGAATAAAGATATATGTGGTAACAAAGAAGATTATAAGGATGAATTCTGAAGATAGTTACCAAGGAGTAATCCTATTGGATTAAGTAGGTATAATAAATGAATATATCTCCTAGTCAAATAGAGATACTAAGAAGATAATTATAATACAACTACAATGTTGTATTGATGAAAGCCTTGATTAGACAACTGGAAACCTTAGCCATAAATGATCAAATGATTATAATGATCATGCTCAAGTCACTAAGAGTGAATGATTATATCATGTATAAGTGACATTGGTGGATACAACATGATTAAACCCTGGCATAGATACGTTATCCTAGGTTAGTCATGACAAGCCACCATGGTATAATGTGAAGTTGGAGTATGAGTTACTGAGGCAAGTAATGGATAAGATATTATGAATAAGATGATGCTAGAGCGACATTGAGTTATAGAAGTAGTATATTCCTCTTAGGAAATACTAAACACTCGAGGTGAAGTAGGATTTGATATATACATCTATTAGAGTAATATTAGTGATGGAGGATAAAGGAAGTGTATGAATGGAGTTAACAGTAACCACTTGTTGGATGGGAGGTTATCAGTCGTAGATTAGTTTGATATAACCAAGTATAGACATGAGAAGATTATGAAAAGCTTCAGTGACAAGCTTCTGAGAATTATAAGTGAGATTACAAAGTAATTGTGAAGTAAGAGAGTAAACATTAAAGTGGACTTGGATTCATAATAAGTATCCTAGAGATGAGAGTTATCTCTATGAGAAGATCATATAGAGCTTTAGTGTCAAGCTCATTGGATTTACAAATGGATTTAGGATGAGAAATTATTGGTAAGAATATTCTTGTGAAGTAAAGATCATCATGTTAACACATGATGATGGATGTGTGAAGTAGTATATCTAGGAAAGGGATTTCTGAGAAGCTATTAACCAAGACTATATCTCTCCATATCAAAACCATTATCTATATCACTTTTCCAAAGCTTAAAAAATTGCTACAAGGTAAATGAAATACCTTTATCATGTAAGTAATGCTCAATAGCAACCATTACATGTTATTTTATCACTAGGAACCACCCACACTAATAAGGAAGAAACTATTTAGGATAATAGGTAATCCATGGTTGCTTGAGTAGATCAAGTAGAATTTCTCCTACTTAATCTCATTGTAGGAAGGTATATAGATAAAACCAATACTTATGAAGTATTAAAGATAGGAATTCTTGGTGAATATTCTACCATAGTTCTATAGAAAATCACTTATGCATATCTTTGCCACTTCCAAACATCTAAATCATATATACCACATAAATGGAAATTGCTATAAACCATTATACCCTAATTTAATATCCATATATTAACCACACTTAAGCAAGTAGTGAGAAAATAGTTCAAGAAATTATCTATGCATAATTTTAAAATAAGTAGGGTGGTTAGGATTCACCTATTAGTGGATTGGGAATAATAGAATTTACCATTTTAAAAACTTAATAATTAAAATCATCTTATATAATAATGCTATATAATAATAAATATGGATATATTATTTTCATATTCTTACCTATCTTAAACCATTCCCATTACATTCATTAAGAGGAAATAAAAATCATTTTATAAGATTATAAACAAATCCTAAAACCCCAATTTATGCTTGTTCTATTTAATATAAGAATCTCTCATATAATTATGAGTTTTATAAATACAAAAATACATAAAGAGAAAATTAGTTATGATGATCCCTGCATTATTCTAATAATTCCACAAAAGTTCTTAGTAGTTAATACTTTGTGAAGATTAAGTTTGAAATGAATTTGTAACACAGAAAAATAGAAAACAAAAAATGTAAAAGGAAAAGAGAAAACCATCGGTACCAACCCATGGCCTAGTTTCTCTTCGCACTAACCAACGCATGCGTGCATGCCTCGCAATGTTTCGGTCACCCTACCATGGCCTAGTAGCAGCCCAACTCGGCCCATACCTGTTCGTGGTCTTCCTCGCGCCGTCGTCAACCTTTCGATGCTACAAGCAGCTCGGTGGCCGCGCCCTCGTCGCCGGCGAGCGCCAAGATGCGTGCCGCCGCTCTAGAAGCCCTATATGAAGGCTACAACGTCGCGCGGAGAAGCCCTGCACGTCACCCCTTCCTCTATCTCTTACTATCTCTTTGTCTCCTCTCAGATGCTGAAACCCTAGCCGGCCAAATACGACCACTGTCATCAATAGAGGTCATCCCGGAGACCATGGAGTAGTTGAGGAGAAGCACCTCGTCGTCCTTGTCACTTGAGGGGTAGCAGTGAAGCAAGGGGCGCTCAGAATCATGGTGATTTCGTCGTTCCCTTTCGCTAGTGATCATTGGAGTCCGTGAAGATTAGGTCGTACCGGAACGCCATCATCGTCATCAACCCCGCAACAACATTAGGGTGAGCTACCGGTCCCTATGGACCTCTCCAATCTCTTCCTCTCGCTTTAGAACGTCACCGCACCGTGTACCACCATCGGCCGCCATAGAAGCTCGTCGTCGGTGCACTTCCGGCGACCAATAGGTAGCGGCGCCACCACTATTAGGTTCGCGCTCGCGCCCTCTTTCCAAC
Source organism: Avena sativa (assembly GCA_916181665.1). Lineage (NCBI taxonomy): Eukaryota > Viridiplantae > Streptophyta > Magnoliopsida > Poales > Poaceae > Avena > Avena sativa. The sequence goes on along the minus strand of OV702294.1, from coordinate 265,324,294 downwards.
AAAACCAACCACAGCTGCGCACATCCACCCCAGCGATCGATCGATCTTCGATCTGTGAGGATTGCCCTCGGATGATGTCATTGTGAGGTCATGCTCACCTCATCCCTCGCCTAGTCAGCATGTTTGACCCAGTCCGTGCCTAGGTGCCATCCAACGTGGTCAGTGCACCACCAGTCAGTGTCTAGGTATAGGTTTGGTATCGGTGTAAAAAGTATTTACCTATTTAGGATTTAATTAAAAAAAATAAACATTATAAATTCAATAACTTTTATTTTATAATTTAGAAAAATATGTTTAATATATGAAAAGTTTCAGAAAAATAAAATATATAACTTAATTTTATTATCAAAAATCATTATATTAGATATTTAAATAATTATTATTTAATAAAGATTTTATAAGTAATAAAACTTTGAAAATTCATATTTTAATAATGTTAAATGATAAAAATATAAATAATATACCAAAATTCTTAGAAAAATAAGAACTATAATTTAATACTATAATAATGTATTATTATTTCACTTAATTAAATATTTATTATTTATTAAGTGTTTATAAAGTAATAAATCTTATAAAAATCATATTTTAATATTTAAAATCATAAAAATATATATAATATACCGAAATGATCACAAAAATAATATCTACATGTTAAAAATATAACATTTCACTTTTGAAGTAGGTAAAAAGTATTATTACCTTAATAAATTGAATTCAAACTTATTTCCTTAATTGATAAACCATATAAGGATAAATAAAAATTACTAATATTCATAAAATTATTCACTTAAGGTTTATAAATAGTATTACTCTTAAGTATTGATAGAATTAAGTTCAAATGGTCCAAAATATCTTAATTACAATAAACTAGCATTCCTAAATAAGTGTAGCATTTCCCAAAAGGAGTTATTAAATATATTCAAGCATAATATTTTTGACTTTATAAAATCTTTTACCAATACTTCAAACACAATTTTATAAACTTAAACATACTAAAAATCCAGAGATACTTCATAAGTAGTTAAGTAATGTTGTTTCCATGTTATAAACCATAGCCATTCATTTGTAAGAAGGTAAATGATTCTATAAAACTATAATGTTAAGAAACCACCACTCAAATACAAGTATTACCACTCTTGATTAACCTTAAAGAAACATTGTAAAGTGAACAAACTATAATACCATCTAATGACCAAGATAGACAAGTCTCAACTATTACTAAGGTCATTATTCAAATGAAGTAATTCTTTCTTTATTGAGAACTATAGTTAGTAAGAAACCTAAAAATATTAATTTATAATTTAAGTACTTTTGTTTAGTTAAGTAAACTTTTCTTCAAAAGTTACTCTTTTAATATACACGAAGCATAATCCTTAAGAATTCCAAAATAAATCTACTTAAGTAACCACCTTCATATAAGGAGTCATTAGATACCATTCCACGTTTGAGTGCTTTATTATTATATGCTACTTATTATACTTACATGTTGTTTCACACACACTCACAAGCCTTAATAAGAAGCACACGTGTGAAACTTAATCTAAAAGGACAATACATTCCAAAGAATTCATCTCAAGATTCCAAACCCTAGATTATCAACGCTTATTCTAGGAATTCGAGTTTATCAAATTGCATTACACTACTTAAAGCATCTTTCTTCTTTAAACATTAGTCCTTACCGGACCAATGATGCTGATTTCTGATATTGGATCTTTTATTATCCCGAAGACCGTGAGTGCATAATCTTGCAATCATAAAAGGCATGTTCACACTTGCTCATGTCCTTTGATTATTTTCTGTAAAGTATTTTGCAAAGCAACTATTGTCATCACCTGCATTTCAAAAGGATTAGAAAACACTATTTTCATAATAATATGATTATAGGTTATTTACCATGAGGTAATAACCTACTATGAACGTTTTGGTGGTCACTACTAGGAAACAAGTCGTTTGTGGTGCACCTGTAAACAACATCCGTGGCGCACTAGGTGTGCGCCATTAGCCTCGCACTACGGCTAACACTTACCCGTGGCGCACTTCCTGGTGCACTACGGGTATCTAGAGGCAGTAGTAGTGCACCTGCCAGTGCGCCACGGCTAGGAAGGCATGTGCGCTTCCACTATGTTTCCTATGGCGCACATGGCAGTGCACCACTGAGGGAAGGCATGTGCGCTTTAGTTGTAGTGTACCACTAAAGCCATCCCATGTGCGCCACAGGCAACTTTTTTGTTTTTTGTTTTAATTCTGAGACAGATGATATAAAATAAAGATTATATACAATATTCATGGCAGATATACACATACATATATAAGATATATAGTTATATATATGAATACATAATTTGCAAAACAAGATTGAAACAAATACATATAGATAAGTCCCATACATGAATACATAGTATAAGTTACATTGTTTCGATCAAGTTACAAAGTATTTGGTGACATGCGAATACATGTGTCTCGAACAAGTTACAGCTCGAAAGCTCGCCTAGACATCTAAATTAGAAACAAGCGCGATATAAACAACCAAGGATGATAAGAATCACCGCGACGAAGGTGTAGGTCTTCATCCGGTTCCTCGTCCGAACTCCCGCTAGATAGCGCGTGTATCTATCTTACGTCTTCACCATTGTGTTGTACTCTTTGTAGCTATTGCCGCTGAAATGGTGCACCTGTCTCCGGTAGTCTTCCCAATAATCATAGACTCCAGGAACTCGCCCCTTGTACACGACATACCACGTTATCTACAAGTTGGAAATAACAATTAACCGGTGATTGAAAAAACATGTATAATTAAAGTTGCATATGAAGATACACTTATAGAAAGTACTCCCAACTCAAAAAGACCAAAGTAACTCAAAAATCATGCCTCATATATAACTAGGTTGTTGGACACATGAATATGTTACGATGGAACTGTACGCCAAGTAGGATGCACACCACCTGGACTTGTGCATAGCACAAGGCGTACAATACCGTTGCAGCACATTCACATATATAGTGTGCCACGACATTTCAATCATTTGCATTCTCGAAAAAGACCAAAGTAACTCAAAAAGAATGCCTCATATATAACTAGGTCGTTGGACACATGAATATGCTATGACGGAATTATAAGCCAAGTAGGATGCACAACATCTGGACTTATGCATAATGCAAGACTTACAGTCCCGTCACAGCACATTCACATATATAGTGTGCCATGATATTTCAATCATTGGCATTATTCTTGAAAAATACCAAAGTAACTCAAAAAGAATGCCTCATATAGGACTAGGTCGTTGGACACAGGAATATGCTACGACAGAACAGTATGCCAAGTAGGATGCACACCACCTGGACTTGTGCATATCACAAGGCTCACTATTCCGTCATAGCACATTCACATATATATAGTGTGCCATGACATTTCAATCATCGGCATTCTCGAAAAAGGACAAAGTAAGCAAAGGACCAAAGAGTAAGAAAAAAAAGCATTGATTCATATATAATAATAATAAGCAAAAGAAGTAAGCGATGATTCATAAACCTAATAAGCTAAGTAGTAGCATGTACTTGTCCACACAAACAAAGGTCATCTATAGTTTGGAACTACAGCTAGGCCAACATCAAGACTTCTGGCTCAGCTCAGGGAACGGGAGGACGCCTTGTCTCGTCATGAACTTCCTATAGTCACCCTATATCTCTAGGCGATCTTCTATGTCACGGTTATTTGGGAGATTTCCTCCGTAGAAGATCCCCCCCCGAAGTCATGACATCATGAAAGATGATTTCCCCAAACTGCTGCTGGATGCTATACATCTCTTTTCTAATATCTGAATCAGTGATCTTGGCCTTGGCTTCGGCCCACTGTTTGAGATGATCTGGCAGCGTAGAATTCTGCTGGTCTAGTAGGAACGCCCTCATGTGATGGAGTGCATAGTAGGCTTCCTTCTGACTGCCTTCCGGCTGCTTCACGCAAGGGAACTCCGTTACGTGGTTGAAGATGTGCCTGCCGAACTTGACCTTCTTACGCACGAAGATGGCGCCTTCCGTCGAGGCATAGCCAGTGAGAGAATCATCCAGAACTTCCTTTACCTTGTCGTAGTTTTTCTTCTTTTCTAGACTCCCTGAGTCAAAATACGTGGCGTGCGAATGCTTCACAGATAAGGATATGAGTGTGCAGTGTACATCTCTACGCAAAAAAAATTCAAATGGAATGTGTTGGAAAAAGAATGATGATAATCTAATAAAGCCAATCGATGGTGGCGAGTGAATAATGACTTACTCGGGAAAGTAAGGCAGGAGAATGTATTCCTTTGTCTTGTTCACCACGAATATTCCTTTTAGGTACGAGGCCATGAACCATTGTTCAACGGAGCTTCCCAAGCAGCCATCACACATGTAGTAGGGGTCCACTACCGCGATGCCCGAGGTGTTCTCTCTAATGATCTGCCTGGCCAGGCTGAGAGAAAACAAGCGGACCATGGTATAGTGCAGCGGGTACAGGTGGAACATATTAAAGATGTCGCCAAACCGCAGGAAGAATAGATCCGTGGGGGAATTGTCGACGAATCCCAAGCCTGGTTGCACCTTAACCACGAATATCGGGTGTGAGGGATCTTTCTCCGCCAGAAGGTGTCTCTCTACCGTTAGCACACCGTCATACACACTCTTCATTTCCGAACTGGCGAGCCTCCGCAAATTCTTGGTTAGCATGGGCTCACCCGCCACATGAATCCTCCACATAATACCCTCGGGTCTTGGTGGCCCGTCCCGAAACCTGATCGGATTCGTAGTTGACACCACCGGCTGGCTCGAGCTGCTAGATTTTCTTTTCCTGCCCTTTTTGCCTTTTGGAGAGAAGACATGCACCACAATATGAGCACCGACTGCCCTATGTAGTGTGTCAGGGCTTAGAATAAAGGGCCGGTTGGTTGTATTAGCTGGCTCAGTGAAGGCGCAAGCTGGAGGCGTCTCCTGAGAACCAAACAGACGCTTGGTGATAGTGGATTTCTCTGTGGGGCTACCAGCTAGGTCTTCTTTGCAAAACTGAGTGTTGAAGAACTGATTGAAGTCTTCGTCGTCCTTAGCCATATCCTATGCCATGTGCATATCATCAACATGATTATTTGACCCACCGTGTGGAGGTGGCGGCGGGGGCAGTAAGGGGGCCTTTCCACCGCTTGTCGCTGGCACGACAGGCGGTGCTGTTGTCTGTGGGGTGATGGCCCCCGCCGTCCCCAAACGAATCATGCTATTTGGCCATTGCAAGAATAAGCCGAAGCAACTTCTGAGGACAACCGGCTCTTCTTCATCTGCTCCTGGGGGTTGAATGGGAGGTTCCAGGTCATCGCAACCCCTTAGCACCCGACTAATTTTGACCCTGTGTATGCTATCTGGCATCGGCCTTGAGTGGAACATGCGCTGCAAGGGTTGAATGATGGTACCCTTAGCAACATCCCTCAGCTCGTTGTTCACGTAGCATAAGAGTGTGCAAGGAAAATCCGTCTGCGGAAAACATGTATGGCGTCAGAGAGATGCCATAATAGTAATAGATGGCGTGAAAGGCGGTAAAGTAATTTGTTTACCGTGATGGCATCGAGATCGGCTAATGTCGAGGCACCACATATGACGACAGGCGTGCAAGAGACTGAGGGGCTGCTTGATGGGGCGGTGCCGGCCGCCGGTGTATTTTCCCTACCGGGTGTCGTGGTGATGGCGGGGGAGTCACCAACATGTCCGGCGCCGCGGTGATGGCAGGGGGAGTCACCAACACTTCCGGCGCTGCAGGCAGAGTCACGAACACATAATTCTCTTGATTCATCAGCGTCGCATTGTTCGAGTGGCTACTAACCATGCTTGGAATCGGGCACGGCTCTTGTCGACCACCATCACTCCAGTTCGCTATTGACTCCACCACGGTAGGCAGGATGGACGCGAGGGTGATTGCCATGTTGTCTTAGAAGATATGCGGGATCTGCGCCACATGTTCCTTAAGTTCTTAAACCTCGCGGTTTTCCTCCTTACTCCTTCCCGACGGTGTCACACGTGTCCTCAGCGGTGGACCAAAATGATCCACCCAATTCTTACCCTCGAGGCCGACCCGATGGCCAGCCGACGATGGCTTCTTCGTAACTGGTATGATTTTCTTGGCCCGGTTCATCGTCCTGTTAAAAGGGTTATCCCACTGGGTGGCCACCATCGACCCCTGGGATGACGAACCCTGGGATCCATGACTAGCAATTTCCTGCTCCTGCAGAAGAAGTAACAGTGAACCATTTAGAAATTCAACTTCATTGATTTGATCCGCGGTAATTAAATTACTTACCACAATTTCCTCGAAGTCCTTCACCGCAGGATCCGCGGTGAGTTGTTTGTTTTTTGGGTCCACATGGTAACAGGCCCTGATGAAGTTCCGAAGCTGCCCCTTTTCGAATTTCGCAAAGGGGTTAGCTATCCCCTTAGCTCTATGCTTGTCGTCCTCCTTATCCCATTTGGCCTCCGTGGTTCTGTATCCACTAGATCCGAGATGGTGGTGACCTATATTCATCACCTGCAGCACCTTTCCCCGATTACTCGAGGACTGGGATCTTTCCGATTTGCACCTCTCCATGAACTCCCGGTACTAATCTTCGATGATCTGTGGGTCAATCTTCTGGATATCCTCGAGACTTTTTCCTTCTTTATAGATCTTCTTCCTTATCTAGGTTCTCCAGCTGGCAAGGGCGGTGCTCATCTTTTTGAGGGCGGATTTGTTTACTTCATTCCCATGATAATTTGTATTCCGATACTCAGTGGGGAAATTGTATCTTGCATGCAGCTTCTCGAAGAGGAGTGTGCGCAAATGGCCATTATCTTTATGTCGGAGATTCTCGGTGTTGATCGAGATGGTGGTCTGGGTGATAGCCGCCACTTGCTCACCGTACCCTCTAACGACAAGGTCGGGAGCCAAAGGAACCCCTGTTGGGCTCACTTCAGTAATTTCCTCTCTGACGGTGCCGACCGTGTTTGGGCGTCGTTCCTTCATCTTCTTCTTCTTCTTCTTCTTCTTCTTCTTCTTCTTCTTCTTAGGAGGATTGCTACCACTCGCTGTGCCCTCGCTGCCATCAATGGTTTCATCATCTGCGGTTCCTTCGGCTTCTTCTTCCTCCATGTCTTCCATCTCATCATCCTCGCTCTCCGAAGGATGGTATTATTCATCTTCTTCTAGCCGATGGCCTCCTCCTAGAATGACAATTGTTTATTCGGAGATCTAACTTCTCCTTCAGCGAATATGCGCTTAGAACAACCAGCCTCGTTGTTGTCACACATGTTTGCACTAATAAAAATCAAATAATGGTTAGTAATAAAGTGCCCAGAAAATTCTGGCATGACCTTTGCTAATTTTCTTAAACTAGGAGTGCCTGATTTATGCCAAAACGGAAGTTAATCAACATTCCGACAAAAATCAGGACTCATTTCATACAAGAACCTGCATACACGACATAAGAAAGTGCTTCATACAAGCACAAGCACAATTTCAAGTGCTACAACAATAACAAAAATGAGAATACACCATAACCAAGTGCTTTTGATCATAACCAAGTGCTTCCAAACAACTATATATATCTCAGAACTTAACTAATGCTTGATGACATCAAGCAAATGACAGCATGCAAATGATGACAGCAAGCGAAGCACAGATCTTGTTGGCTTACAAATGATAACATCAAGCAAACCACAGGTCTTGCATTAAAAACAGAATGTATGATGTGGCTGCTATTATGTGTAGTGTATCTTTCCACTGCTAGCACCAGTACTATATCTTGCCACTACACCAGTACTATATCTTGCCACTGCCAGCATAAAAACTAGTACTATATATTGCCACTGCCAACATAAAAAACCAAAACAAGCAATAGGAAACAAAACTGCATATGTCTCTTTGACTAGATCAGGAGATGTGTATGTGTGGCTGCTACTGTGCAGTGTGATGTGCATGTGTGGCTGCTACTGTGACCAGATCAAGAATATGTCTCTGTGACTAACATAATTTTCTATTTTAAGAATTTGTACTAGCAGTTTAAGTGTTGAAAGTAGTGTACTTCTATTGAAAGAATTTTAACAATTTCGTTTGCAAGATAGACTAACCTACTACTAACCTACTAAATCAACTACAAGCTAACCTACTGCTAACTACAAGCTACTACTAACTACAAGCTCACCTACTTCTAGGTATATTGCAAGCTACTGCTAACTACAAGAAGAACAAATAAAACCTACAAGATAACCTACTGCAGCCTAAACAAATCAACTACAATGATTTGGAGCATGTAGAACAAGTAGAGAAGATGTTGAAGAAGGGCTCCTGCTTGTGAAGTGATGTTTAGTAGTTGATGTTTGTGAGATCCTACTGTGTGTAAGATCTTCGAATTATTAGGGTAGTAGTAAAAAAAGTGTATTAAACTACAACTTGGACCTAGCAAATTTCTAGCAAACAGTCTGCAGCACCTACAACACACACAACACACACTCTCTGTACAACTTGGATCTCTGAATTTTAATGAATTTTGCGAAACTCCCAACTGATCGTGCACCTACAACCCTAAGTGTTGCCTGTACAGGTTAACTGATAGGTTAACCTCTGAAACCCTAAGTGCACCTACAACACACACTCTCTATATAGGTTAACTGAATATTTCGCCTCTGAAACACACTAATCGGTATGCCTAATCTGTCATGGGAACGTCGTGGTGAACTTTGTATGTGAAACCAAAAAGGGGAGTTTGTTTCTTGGATGAACTCAGACGATTGCAAGGACATGAAGGAAATGCACGAAAACCTACAAGAGGGAGAGAGGGAGAGAGAGGGGAGGGGCGACGCTAGCTCTCCTCTGAGACGAGGACGACGATGGCGGGCGGACGACAGTGGGAGAATGATGGTGGGTGGACCACGACAACAACCTCCTCCTCGGACACGCATGGGCCTCCTCCTCCATAGCCTCCTCTTCGAGCGGCGGCTGCTGGCGGGGCTGGCGAGGTGGCGGATCGAGAGCGGCGATGGGGGGGGGGGGCTCGGGCTCGGGATGTGATGGGGATGATATGGGGATGAGAGATGGGGGGATCTCGGGCGCACGTGTGGATAAAGCCCAGATAGGCGTAGCGCACTTGGGCATAATGCGCTACGGATATCTGTAGCTGATATCCCAAAGTATAGGGGATCGAGTGTAGCCTTTTCGATAATTAAGAGTGTCAAACCTAACGAGGAGCTAAAGGTAGGATAAATGTTCTCTCGAGTTACAACTCTACGCACACTATATGTTTGCATTATCTAGGAAATAAAACTAGTGCGACAAAGTGACTACTAGAGAAAGCTTTGCAAGATAATAAACAACAAGGAAGTAAAGCTAGTTGATGCAGCAATAAGACACGCTAAACTAACAGAACCATGAGTTTGGAATAGTGGTGGCTTTGTCCAAGTTTAATTGGCGAATAAATCAGGTTCATTGTCTTCGATGCAGTTTTCTATGTGGGAGAGGCTAAATATACATGCGCTTCACAACTTGGAATTATGTACTATATGATTGGATTGTTATCAAACATCCATAACTACTAACAATGCATTAAGGTTTCCCAACCATAGCCTTAAGTTAATGGTCCTCTTACTCCCATACGTGCAATGTTCCGGTTCGCGTCCTTAGGTTTCTGTCACTCCGGCAGAACTTCCCCTTCCTCTTACACATACTACAAACCCTATGATGTTTAATCCATGTGCGCACAAATATAATGGACACCAAAGGACTATATCATATCAACATACAACTCTAATGAACCAAAGACGTTCAACCATTCAATCTAAGAACAAAGAAATTACACAAACATGACATAGATCATAGGATTATAACTTATAGCATCAAACACCATGTTTACATTGGATGGTACAGAGGTGTGTGGGAGGATGAACCACTGCATAATAGGAGTATTAGGTGATGGAGATGGCGGTGAATATGGTGAAGAGGGCGGCGGCGGCGCCGGCGCGGGGGACTCCTTCCCTGCCGCCTGTATCGTGGGGGAGCACCGCCCCTTAGCCCCTTCCTTCATGGATTCTTGGGAGCCCTCCCCCATGGAGATGGGATCTATGGGGGAGGCAAAAATGCGTGGCTTTGGTGCTGTAAATTCGTGGGTACCCCATCTTGGGCTGTAGTAAATCGGGCCTAGCGAGCCCGCCCGGACTCGGAATCAGCTAAATTTTATGTCCAGAACGATTGTCGCGAAATTTCCTACAAATTTGTAGTTGAAGAGTTTCCGTTTGAAGCCGTCTTCGACTCGAAACGTGACCATATTCAAAAAGAGTTCTGAGACAGATTTCTGGAAAATCCCAATTTGACTCCAACAAGGGTTCCACTTGTATTCTTGATAATTCCTACACACCAAAGTGTAAAACAAGAACATTGTGCACTTTTGCAACTATTAGTAGGTTAGTCCAAATAACTCATGAAATTGATATAAAAAGAAGTTTGAAAATGTTAGGTTCCCAACCTTTAATAAGGTAGAGATCCCTGTGTTTACAATGCTAGTCCCTGGATCAATAGCTAGCATCCATAGTTAAGATGTAATATCAAGAAACAAAGGTCATAATACAACTTTATAACCAGGAATAAAATAATTCATTAAATCTTACATAGCTCATTTGGCTATCTCATTACATTGTAGCAGAATATCGGTAAAGCATGGAGTCCTTCATCTTCAAAGTGCCACAGGCAATCATGTTGGTTGTAGACTTGTAATCCTATTCAACAAACTTCACTAACATCAAACAAACCTGCAACATAATAAGTTGCAGCCACAAGGGTCAATACATTTTAATTGTATTGGCAAGTTTCACTACTATGTGGAAATAAGTTGGATCATATCAATATATGCATATTTGGCTAAGTAGAGTTTATGCTCATTTGCAGAAAGTAATATATTTTTATCCTATCTTTTCAAAATAGTTTTGATCTTTTGACAAATCTTTCTAATCTCCTTGGAAAACTTCAAGTGCTTCTAATCCCTTGTTGACACCATCAAGTTTTACTTTGAGAAATTGGAATGTCAAGATCTTCCATAGCTTCAGGCCTTAGTTGCTCAGAGTTGTCCGAAACCGGGGACACGGCTAAGTACTTAGAATTTGATCTTCTACAGAAGTTGTACACTTTACCCACATGACACAATCTCGTCTTGATGCCACCAGTGGCCGCTAGATAAGTACTCACCAAGATGGAGTACTGGCAGATCGAGAATGTGACAAAGTCTTTCCATAGGAGTCCTCCCAATACACAATGCTATCTTGTCAACCAGGCACCAATGTAGGGTTAAATTTCCCTTACACAATTCTAGTTAACCTGAAGATGCCAATGCATGGGTCTTCCACTATGTAGTTGACTAATCCAGAGCCCATTTAGCATGTGGCTGCACACGAAAGCCACTGTACAAGAAACATGTTCAATCTCTAAGTCCCTGGGTGGTTTTCTTCTAGTGCACATACAAAAACAGATAGCCATATAAACATGGTTCCTTTTGTTGCCACCTTGTCCAATCTTGAGTATCCTTGTCTACCCAGGTGGTTCATTGAGTACTTGTTTTATTATATAAAACTTATATCTTTTCAACTCTTCATATAATCATAAGATGTATCCCATCCCAAATATATAGCAGGTCTAAGCATACTACAACTACAATGTTTTCACTAAGGAATATATAAGGGTATCCTATTAGGATTTAGCATAGAATAAAATATAGTAGTCCTTATCATGCATGTTACAAAATCCACTAAGTGTAATGAAAATAGTAGGACATGGATGATAGTGTCACTTGCCTTTTTAGTAGAGAATGTTGGTTCACTTCTTGATCTTGCAAAAATCACACTCTTCTAATTCCACTACAATTCAACCAAGCAAACACAACTTCAACCAGCATTCCAACCAATTTATCACACATAAAATAATAGAAACAAAGTCATGCATGCAAGCATGCAAAAGATAGTTTTATTTGCAAAAGTGGTTTCTACTAGGCTATAAACATTACAAAGTTCAAAGTGGACATTTATCAAAGTGGTAAAACCATTTGCAAAAGGTTTTATATATAAACAATTTTTAAATCAAATCAATATTTTATGTGGTTGAAAAATGCTTTTAGCAAAGCAATATTCTTTAAAGAGTTCACCAAATATATTTTAATTATCAAAACTTGGTGTTTAGGGTCAGAAGGTTTGAATCAAATCATTTCCCAAAGGTTTCACTCAAAAATCATTTCTAAATAAAAAACAATATTTTTATTTGACTAGAAATGCTCTAACTCCAATATTTATTCCTTAACTTTAAAAAATACATTTTTAAATCCATAAGTTGGTTCCTAGGGTCAGTAGGTTCTCAACAAACCATTTTGCAAAGATTTCATCTCAAAAAAATATCTAGAACAATTTTTATATTCAAAATAAGCCTACACAAGTTTCTGCAAATTCAACCAATTTTCCAGAAGCAAATCGTTAAACAAAGTGCATGGTTGCAAAGTACTTGTTCAGATGATTCCATTGATATAAAATTTGCAAAATTTGGACGTGTAGAACTAAAGTTATGAATTTTACAAGTTTGCAATTCAAATGGATTCTATTTTCTGTTTTTAACAAAACCTTATCCACATGGCTGTTTCCTATTGGTTGAAAACGATTCAGTTGGATCGACTGTTACAGACCGTAGGATCTCATTTAGATCACACGGTGTAGATCGACTGATACCCCTTCGTTAAGTTGTTATATCGCAACCACTGGATGACGATCCAACGGCTCATAGCAGCTCGACCAGTAACTGGCGGCGGCGGCGCGCTCGGGCAGGAGGGTTCTGGTGAAGCTAGGAAGCGTAGGAGAGGGGGAGAACATTACCGAACTCGCCGTGACGTGTTGAAGATCAAGGTGGTTGAAGTGGACGAAGGGGCGCTCGGAGTTGCTGACAATTTCTCGCCGGAGTCATCGTTGGGGTCGGGCGTCTCTGGAGGTTGTCGGGGGCGAGGCTGCAGGTCATGCCAAGGCAAAGTAGAGGCACGGTTAGATGCGGGCGAGTGTGGTGATCACATGAGTGTCATTGAGAGGGATCAGGGCGGTCTGGCTTACCAGGGGGACTCGCCGGAGAAACGACCGAAGATGGTGGCGCTCTGATGTTGACGAGGCCAAGCTTCTAGAGCGCGCGTGAGCGAGCTAGAGTTATGGGCAGGTGCGCCTGACGATGGGGAATATGCTCGCGTGCAGAGGGAGGCGAGGGGCGGCTGGACAACATTGGAATTGGTTGCGAAGCTCATCGGAGACGGCGGCGGTGCAAAAGGAAATTGGGGCAACCTGGTGGCTCTCTGGCAGCGGGGTCTGAGGGGAAATGGCGAGGAGGTAGAGGTGATTAAGAGGGTGTGGTCGCGAGAGGAAATTACTGCGCCATCAATGCGTATTGACACCGGCAATCAATCGGCAGCAACGGCAGGGGGACGTGGTCGCGGGGTTGAAGACGACGCGCTGGCGGTGGGGCCGTGCTGACAGTGAGAGAGAGAGGGGGCACAGGGTCCACTGCTCAGTGACTTCACGGGTTGATCACTCAGTAAAAAACGTTTCACGCGTGGGATGAGTAGGTGGGCTGGACTGGGCCTTGTTGGGCCAGTTGGGTTGGGTCTATTTGTTTCACTTTTTTTTATTCTGAAAGCTTTTTATTTTTCCAATATGAATTTCAGTTTTGATTTTCAAAAAAATAATTCAAACAACAAATCAATCAAACCACCACCAAACTTTGTATTTATTTTAATTCTGTTTAACAACACAATCCAAAGTCAAAAATAAAATAATACTTTTATTCTTTTAGGATCTATTAATAATTAAATAAATAGACCTTAGTCTTTAATTCAAATGGGTTTTAATTTATTTTTAAAACTCAATTTGAAATCTAAACCAAACCAAAACCTTTTCAGTAGGTTTCATTTGAAAAACAAAAACACTTGGAAATCTTATTTAAAACAAATTAACAAGTTTTAGTGTTTATTTAAAATGGAAAAGCCTTTACTTAAATAAAATTGGATATTAATAAATCCTCATTATTTTATTTCAATAAACCTTTACTCTTTTTATCAAATAGAAATATTTTATTTCAAAATCTTAGCCAAGATTAATTCGGCTCTTTTAGAAATACTCCTTATTTATAATTCCAACTTTTCTTATGAAAACCATATCTTTTATTTAAAGATCCAAAAATAGTAATTCCAACTATCATAACTTTATTTATTAATTGTTTATCTTTTTAAATCCCTTTAGGATTTTATTTGATCAAAATAGGTTTTGATGTTTCCAATTGGAATCAAAAAGTTTCTTCTCACCCTAAAAATCAACAATTATTTATTTTGTTTATTAATTTTTCACATTTCAAAATTTGGAAAATTTTGGGATGTGACAGGCTACCACCCTTAAAAGAAATCTCGTCCCGAGATTTGGGAAGGCTAGGGTTACAAGTTGGCTTGAAGACAACTAGCGTACTACCACCCTTAAAAGAAAGTCTCATAGGGTTACATTGATGGTTCACTTGACTATGGGTTCAACACTTAATATCCAGACAAGGAATCCTTATTTGACTCTACTGAGTTAACTAGTTCCTGATATCCACTTCTTCTATCTCTTCAAAGTTTCCATCCATGTCAATGTGGTTCACATGTCCTTTCTGGGTCACATTGGAGTCATTTCCATTGGCTCTTATAGCATCCTTTTTCTTTTTCTTCTCAGGACAGTCTGATGCATAGTGTCCAAGTTCCTTACAATTATAGCACTACAACTGGCTAATGTCTTTCTGCCTGAAAGTGTCATGTTGGTTCTGACCAAGGTCATCTCCATTGTCAGTATCATTTCCATTATTATCACTTCCATTGCTGTTGTGGTGATACTGATGTGGTTCAGAATCTTCCTTGCTCTTTTTGAATGAATGCTTCTTTTGTGATGATCCTAAGTGATTCTTGAGTTTATGATTCCTCTTTCTGTTCTCAACTTGATTCATCTTGTTTTCCAAAATAGTGGATTTTTCACAGAGTGATTGATAAGTTGGGACATAGGCAACATCTAGATGCAAGTTCAACTCATCATTAAGTCCTTCGAGAAATTTCTCCTTTTTCTTAGCATCTGTATCAACTTCATCCGGTGCATAGCGTGCCAGATTATTGAATTCTTTAATATACTCAGCCACACTGAGGTGACGCTGTTTCAGATTGTGAAACTCCTTTTTCTTCAAGTACATCACTCCAGGTGAGACGTGAGTTTTTCTGAATCCATCCTCAAAAATAGCCCAAGTTACATCTTCAAGGGGAGTGGTGATTTGAAAGTTGTCCCACCATGTTGCTGCTGGTCCTTCAAGCAGAAATGCTGCAAACCTAACTTTTTCTTCATCGGTGCAGCCAACAGTCACTAAGTCCTTATTCACTGAATGTAACCAATCATCGGCTACCATTGGGTCAGTTGTCCCAGAGAACCTTGCAGTCCTTAGTTTCAGAAACTTGGTGAGCATATCATATGCTGAAGGATTATTCTGATTGTTGTTGTTGTTGTTGTTGTTGTTGTTGTTGTTGTTCTGATTCTGTATGAACGTTGTTATCATCTGCATCAGTTGCGTCTGAGCTGTCATCATCTGCTGCATCTCAGGAGTGATGTTGTTGTTTTGGTTGGGGTTGGCACGACGGGGAGGCATCTGTTGGTTTGATAGGGATGAGTAATGATGGATAGGTTTTAAGAAGTTCTAACACACAACTCAAAACAACCAAGTTCAATCAAACAATCAACAAGCAACTATTCACTTAACAACTTATGAGCTTAACTCATGAGTTGAAGGAAACAACAAGTTTTCTTGAAATGATTAACTTGGTATGGTCATACCTCATAGGTCAATATGATCCATACTCTAACTTGATATCAATGTCTTTGGTAGGCAATCTAATGTCTCTTGGTTTTCACTTATAGTCCTTAGTGATGTCTAAATTGAAGTCCTTTGTGAAATTAGAGTTGAAGTCATTGGTCATGGTGGAGGCTTTGTCCATCAAGTTGAAAAGGAAGAGGTGTAGAATTCAAAAACCAAAAGGTTGAGGAAAGAGTTTGCAAGATTGTTTGTAAATAAGTTTTTTAAACAAATACAACTCCTATTTTTCTAAGGGGTTTTGTCCAATCCTAGGGTTACAATTCTACAGGAAACACAGTGCTCTGATACCATCTGTAAGGTTCCCAACCTTTAATAAGGTAGAGATCCCTGTGTTTACAATGCTAGTCCCTGGATCAATAGCTAGCATCCACAGTTAAGATGTAATATCAAGAAACAAAGGTCATAACACAACTTTATAACCAGGAATAAAATAATTCATTACATCTTACATAGCTCATTTGGCTATCTCATTACATTGCAGCAGAATATCTATAAAGCATGGAGTCCTTCATCTTCAAAGTGCCACAGGCAATCATGTTGGTTGTAGACTTGTAATCCTATTCAACAAACTTCACTAACATCAAACAAACCTGCAACATAATAAGTTGCAGCCACAAGGGTCAATACATTTGAATTGTATTGGCAAGTTTCACTACTATGTGGAAATAAGTTGGATCATATCAATATATGCATATTTGGCTAAGTAGAGTTTATGCTCATTTGCAGAAAGCAATATATTTTTATCCTATCTTTTCAAAATAGTCTGATCTTTTGACAAATCTTTTTGAACTCCTTGGAAAACTTCAAGTGCTTCTAATCCCTTGTTGACACCATCAAGTTTTACTTTGAGAAATTGGAATATTGAGATCTTCCATAGCTTCAGGCCTTAGTTGCTCAGAGTTGTCCGTAAGCGGGGACACGGCTAAGTACTTAGAATTTGATCTTCTGCAGAAGTTGTACACTTTACCCACATGACACAATCTCGTATTGATGCCACCAGTGGCCGCTGGATAAGTACTCACCAAGATGGAGTACTAGCAGATCGTGAATGTGACAAAGTCTTTCCATAGGAGTCCTCCCAATACACAATGCTAGCTTGTCAACCAGGCACCAATGTAGGGTTAAATTTACCTTACACAATTCTAGTTAACCTGAAGATGCCAATGCATGGGTCTTCCACTATGTAGTTGACTAAGCCAGAGCTCATTTAGCATGTGGCTGCACACGGAAGCCACTGTACGAGAAACATGTTCAATCTCTAAGTCCCTGGGTGGTTTTCTTCTAGTGCACATACAAAAAGAGATAGCCATATAAACATGGTTCCTTTTGTTGCCACCTTGTCCAATCTTGAGTATCCTTGTCAACCCAGGTGGTTCATTGAATACTTGTTTTATTATATAAAACTTATATCTTTTCAACTCTTCATATAATCATAACATGTATCCCATCCCAAATATATAGCAGGGCTAAGCATACTACAACTACAATGTTTTCACTAAGGAATATATAAGGGTATCCTATTAGGATTTAGCATAGCATAAATTATAGTAGTCCTTATCATGCATGTTACAAAATCCACTAAGTGTAATGAAAATAGTAGGACATGGATGATAGTGCCACTTTCCTTTTTAGTAGAGAATGTTTGTTCACTTCTTGATCTTGCAAAAATCACACTCTTCTAATTCCACTACAATTCAATCAAGCAAACACAACTTCAACTAGCATTCCAACCAATTTATCACACATAAAATAATAGAAACAAAGTCATGCATGCAAGCATGCAAAAGATATTTTTATTTGCAAAAGTGGTTTCTGCTAGGCTCTAAACATTATAAAGTTCAAAGTGGACATTTATCAAAGTGGTAAAACCATTTGCAAAAGGTTTTATCTATAAACCATTTTTAAATCAAATCAATATTTTATGTGGTTGAGAAATGCTTTTAGCAAAGCAATATTCTTTAAAGAGTTCACCAAATATATTTTAATTCTCAAAACTTGGTGTTTAGGGTCAGAAGGTTTGAATCAAATCATTTCCCAAAGGTTTCACTCAAAAATCATTTCTAAATAAAAACAATATTTTTATTTGACTAGAAATGCTCTAACTCCAATATTTATTCCTTAACTTGACAAAATACATTTTTAAATCCATAAGTTGGTTCCTAGGGTCAGTAGGTTCTCAACAAACCATTTTGCAAAGATTTCATCTCAAAAATATATCTAGAACAATTTTTATATTCAAAATAAGCCTACACAAGTTTCTGCAAATTCAACCAATTTTCCAGAAGCAAATCATTAAACAAAGTGCATGGTTGCAAAGTACTTGTTCTGCTGATTCCACTGATATAAAATTTGCAAAATTTGGACATGTAGAACTAAAGTTATGAATTTTACAAGTTTGCAATTCAAATAGATTCTATTTTCTATTTTTAACAAAACCTTGTCCACGTGGCTGTTTCCTATTGGTTGAAAACGATTCGGTTGGATCGACTGTTATAGACCGTAGGACCTCATTAAATCACACGGTGTAGATCGACTGATACCCCTTCGTTAAGTTGTTATATCGCAGCCACTGGATGACGATCCAACGGCTCATAGCAGCTCGACCAGTAACTGGCGGCGCTAGCGGCGGCTGGCGGCGGCGGCACGCTCGGGCAGGAGGGTTCCGGCGAAGCTAGGAAGCGTAGGAGAGGGGGAAGACCATTACTGAACTCGCCGTGACGTGTTGAAGCTCAAGGTGGTTGAAGTGGACGAAGGGGCGCTCGGAGTTGCTGACAATTCCTCGCCGGAGTCATCGTTGGTGTCGGGCTTCTCTGGAGGTTGTCGGGGGCGAGGCTGCAGGTGGTGCCGAGGCAAAGTAGAGGCACGGTTAGACGCGGGCGAGCGTGGTGATCACATGAGTGTCATTGAGAGGGCTCAGGGCGGTCTGGCTTACCAGGGGGACTCGCCGGAGAAACGACCGAAGATAGTGGCGCTCTGATGTTGACGAAGCCGAGCTTCTAGAGCGCGCGGGAGCAAGATGGAGTTATGGGCAGGTGCGCCTGACGATGGGGAATATGCTCGCGTGCAGAGGGAGGCGAGGGGCGGCTGGACGGCACCGGAATTGGTTGCGAAGCTCGTCGGAGACGGCGGCGGTGCAAAAGGAAATTGGGGCAGCCTGGTGGCTCTCTGGCAGCGGGGTCTGAGGGGAAATGGCGAGGAGAGAGAGGTGCTTAAGAGGGCGTGGTCACGAGAGGAAATTACTGCGCCATCAATGTGTATTGATGTCGGCAATCAATCGGCAGCAACGGCAGGGGGACGTGGTCGCGGGGTTGAAGACGACGCGCTGACGGTGGGGCCTTGCTGACAGTGAGAGAGAGAGGGGGGCACAGGGTCCACTGCTCAGTGACTTTGCAGGTTGATCACTCAGTGAAAAACGTTTCACGCGTGGGGTGAGTAGGTGGGCTGGACTGGGCCTTGTTGGGCTAGTTGGGTTGGGTCTATTTGTTTCACTTTTTTTTATTCTGAAAGCTTTTTCTTTTTCCAATATGAATTTCTGTTTTGATTTTCAAACAAATAATTCAAATAACAAATCAATCAAACCACTACCAAACTTTATATTTATTTTAATTCTGTTTAACAACACAATCCAAAGTCAAAAATAAAATAATACTTTTATTCTTTTAGGATCTATTAATAATTAAATAAATAGACCTTAGTCTTTAATTCAGTTTTAATTTATTTTTAAAACTCAATTTGAAATCTAAACCAAACCAAAACCTTTTTAGTAGGTTTCATTTGAAAAACAAAAACACTTGGAAATCTTATTTAAAACAAATTAACAAGTTTTAGTGTTTATTTAATATGGAAAAGCCTTTACTTAAATAAAATTGGATATTAATAAATCCTCATTATTTTATTTAAATAAAGTTTTTCTCTTTTTATCAAATAGAAATATTTTATTTCAAAAGATTAGCCAAGATTAATTTGGCTCTTTTATAAATAATCCTTATTTATATTTCCAACTTTGCTTATCAAAACCATATCTTTTATTTAAAGATCCCAAAATAGTAATTCCAACTATCATAACTTTATTTATTAATTGTTTATATTTTTAAATCCCTTTAGGATTTTATTTGATCAATATAGGTTTTGATGTTTCCAATTGGAATCAAAAAGTTTCTTCTCACCCTAAAAATCAACAATTATTTATTTTGTTTATTAATTTTTCACATTTCAAAATTTGGAAAATTTTGGGATATGACAAAAGCATAATAATAGCATAAAACCATCAAAAATTATAGATACATTATGGATGTATCAGTAGCGCACTCCGGTCTAGGGACTACGCGTATCGGCTTTTAATGACTGTATAAGATTACTGTAGCCCCACTCTCTAACAACTACACTAGCCTATCCCTTAGGTTCCGCCCTTAGTTCTATTCTGAACCTATGAGCACCTAGGTTCGAATCCTGGTGCCCACCTTTTTTGTTTTTATTTCAAAAATACTTTTAAATGTTCCAAAAATGCCCAAAAGTGGTGATATATGCCATAGAAGTTTTGTTTTGATTTTAAAAATACTTTTACATATTCCAAAAATGCCCAAAAGTGATTATATATGTCATAAAAGTGGTACAATTATGATCCAAAGTATAACTAAATTAAAAAATATTTTGTCCATGAATATTACAATATTTTTTGAGCATGCATTTTACAATATTTTTTGAGATAGCGTTTTACAATCTTTTTTCCCTTCTTTGTCGCGGTTGAATAATTTATCCCCGGCACTTTAATGTTTGTTCTTTCAAACGGGCTACCTTTTTTGGGTAGGGTTGCCTTTTTTCTTCTTGTGATGTATGTTTCCGCATTGTAGTTATCGTCATCTTCTATCTTTGGATCACCGTACTGGTCGAAGTCTTGCTCGTTGGCGACTCCATCCATTCCGATGATGTTTCTTTTTCCTCTCCTCACGACAACATGACTAGGCTTTGTCGGGTCGGTAATGAAAAAACATTAGTCCACTTTGCTAGCCAGTACCCATGGTTCATTTTTTGTGGCCACATTCGCACCGACGGCCTTGGATTTGGCTGCTTCGGGTATAACCATGGTTGTAAAATACTGGTCTTCTCTTCCGATGTTCTTGGCCCATCTAACCACGGAACATCGACACCTTTTCTCCATAGTAGTCGAGCTCCCAGATCTCCTCGATCCTTCCGTAGAATCTTTCCTTCACGTTGTCATCGGTGTAGAATTCCAACGTTACGCCTGGATTCTGATAATCACAGTTGTTGTCTTTTTTCCTCCGTGTAGAACGTGTAGCCGTTAATATCATATGCCCGATAGGTCACTAGGTTTTTCATGGGTCCCTACGACAAGGTGAATATGATCTTTTCCATGTTAGAAGAATGCGATCGCGGGGGATTATCAAGGAGCATCTTCCTAAACCAACGCGTGAAATCTGAGTTGTGCTCTTTGATTATTTCTCCATGCGTCCTCTGTATGCCCCAGTCACTGTAATTCTTCTCGATTAACCTTTTGTGCTTCTATACCCAAGGATCGACCAGTTCTAAATGTTGTAGCGTGACGAGGTTTGCTCGATCAAAGTCTGCACGTCCACAATTGAAGTCTGCATGCAGTACGCGATGACCCTTTCGGTGACCAGATCCGTCGAGATTGCCAAGGTGCCTGTTGACGGGAAGACCTAGAGGGTTCTCGATGTCTAGATAATTCGTGCAGAAAGAGATGCACTCTTCATCCAGAAAGCCCTTGGCTATGCTTCCATCTGGACAGGACTTGTTGCGAACGTATCCTTTGATGTGTTCGTTCATCCTTTCGAACGCCATCATGCTATAGAGGAACATCCGCCCAAGTTGGACGATGTCCTCCACGACATGGACCAACATATGTACCATAAAGTCGAAGAATGCGGGTGGGAAGTAGACCTTAAGATCACATAGTATCACCATGATCTCCTCCTGTAGCCTCCCGAGCTGATTCACGCCAATCGACTTTCGAGAGATGACATCGAAAAACTTGCAGAGCCCAAACAACATTTAACAGACGTGCTCGTCCATTATCCCTCTTAGTGCAATCGGAAGTACCTGCATCATTAGCACGACAAAGTCGTGAGACTTCATGCCACTGAACCTCTGCTTTGCCTCGTCTAGGTATCTGCTTATCTTGCCCGCATAGCCGTAAGGAAATTTGACTCCTAGAAGGAACTTGAAAAACTGTTTGATCTCATCCTGGCTTAGATTGAAGCAAGAAGGAGGGCAGTAATATTCGTTCTTCTTGACCTTTTTACCCTTCCGACAACCTTGTGTCGCCTCTGACTCATGATCATCGCCATCTTCCCGATCATTAGGAGTAGTGCGTCCTCCGTGAAGCTCCTTCCGGATGCCCATGAATATCAGGTCGTGCCTTGCTTTCGGACCATCTTTCGTCCTATCTGGCATGTTGATTATGGTGGCTACCAGACTCTCGCACACGTTTTTCGTGATATGCATGATGTCAAGGCATTGAGGCGTGCGGAGAAACTTCGAGTATGGCAACTCCCAGAAAATAGACCTTGTTTTCCATACCTTCAGCAGCGGCTTGTCTTGCTGCCTCTTTCGCTTCTTTCCAGGCTTAGGACAATCTTTCCAGTTTTCAACAATTCTTCCACTTCTTCATTGGTCCTCTGCTCTGGGATTCCTCGGGTCTCAGATTTGCCATCGAACAGATCTCCACGTTTTCTCCATGGATCATTCTTGCCGAGCCACCTCCGGTGCGCCATGAACATGGTTTTTGAAGACCCTGGATATTTCTCTAGTTGGAGATAGCTTGTGTTATCCACGCACCTAACGCATGCGGAGAATCCTTGGATAACCTGCCCCGAGATATACCCACAACCTGGATAGTATTGCACCGTAGTGACCAACGCGGCTCTCATAGTGAAATAATCTTATGCGACAACATCGTACGTATTGGCTCCAGATTCCCATAATGTGGCTAGCTCCTCTTTCAACAGCCCGAGATACAGATTGATGTTTGTACCAGGTTGTTTTGGCCCTTCAATTAGCAATACTCATTTGTATGTACTTATTCTTCATGCACAACCATGGAGGGAGGTTGTACATCCATACAAACACGGGCCAAGTGTTGTGCATCCTGCTCTGGATACCGAATGGATTGAGTCTATCGGTGCTCGCACCAAGCCTGATGTTCCTCGAATCTCCACCGAATTCTGGGAATTCGAGGTCCAATGCTTTTCACTGGCTAGCATCTGAAGGGTGCGTCAGCAGCTCGTCCTTTTTGGGGTCATCGTCATCTCCTGGCTTCTTCCTTTCCGCATGCCATCGCATGAGCTTTGATTCCTTAGGGTCCGTGAAATAGCGCTGCAGACGAGGAGTGATAGGAAATTACCATACCACTTTTCGAGGTGCTTTGTTCCCTTTCATGTATCGACTCACGCCACACACCAGACATGTGGTTTTCTCCGCGTCCTCGCCCCGATAAATGATGCAATCGTTGATGCATACGTGGTATATAACATGCGGTAGATCAAGAGGACAGACGATTTTCTTGGTGTCCTCGATACTAGTTGGACACGTGTTCCCCTCCGGGAGACGATCATGCCATCATATCGTCGAAGCTTGCGCCGGTCAATTTGTGTTTTGCCTTAATATCCATAGTCTTGAGTGTTACATTCAACCGGGTATCATTGGGCCTGCATCCTTCATACAAGGGAGTAACCGCGTCTTTCGAAAGTTGCATAAGCTTGGCTTTCTCTCTAGCGGCAACCCTGGCATTACTCTTCTGCTTGATAAGCAGCTCTTGCACATAAGGGTCCCGCACCTAGCCTGACGTTGTTCCATCGTCATCTGCCCCTCTGGCATCTAGATCATCATCATCCCGGTCTGCTTCTGCACCTTCACCATCTCCAGGAGACTCTTCATCATCTCGCCCGTCCTCACCATGATGATCATCATCATGTTGCCCACCTTCACCATCTCCATCGTATTCGTCATCGATTATCCAACGAGTGTATCCATCCATGAAACCATGGCGGAGCAGGTGAGCCTACAGATTCCTGGAATCTAGGTCGATCAACCAGTTGAGTTTGCATCTTCTGCACGGACACCTTATCTCCGTCTTGTTATTTCGTATCATGTCGGCCGTCGCGCATTTCATGCCACAATGTCTTCGCTCATTATGCGGACCATGGTTGCCTGCGCAGTGTACATGGTACAATTAGAAGTTTATTAGAAGCACATAATCAATGCATGCATGCAATGGTCGATAGAAAATTTCGACATGACCTATCCTAAAATAAGGACCTTTGCGAAATGCCCCAGTCTTGCCAAAATGGAAATGGATCAACATTTTGGCAAAACAAATGGCAACTCATTCACACACAAATACAAGAGAGAGATCGATTCATACACATGAACACATCATCCTCTCCATACACACATGAGCATCGATCCTCTCCATATACACACACATGAGCATCGATCCTCCCCATACACACATGAGCATCGATCCTCTCCATACACACATGAGCATTGATCCTCTACATACATATGAGCATATCATCCATATACACATGAACACATCCTTACATGGACAACTTACCGAGATGACAGACCGATCGAGAAGATGGAAAGGAGAGGTGCGAGACCGAGAGGATGGTGTGTCCGGAAGGAGAGCTTCCTCTGTTATGTATGTAGCATCCAAGGTAAGTTCTACATGCTAAAAATGGTGAATGAGTGGAGAAATTGAGGTGGGAAGGAGGAGGATCATGACTAGATCTAAGGAGGAATAAGGAGGGGAAGTGAAGTGTGGGTGTGGTAGTGGATAGTCACATGTGCAAAGTGGAGCTGCCAAAAAGTGGTTGACACATCCGTGGCGCACATGACCTAGTGCGCCACAGAACTTGCCACAACCATGGTGCACTATGTACACGTGCGCCACAAATGTGTTTTCTCAGTTAGCCAGCAGGACCTGCTGTAAGGTTCCCAACCTTTAATAAGGTAGAGATCCCTGTGTTTACAATGCTAATCCCTGGATCAATAGCTAGCATCCACAGTTAAGATGTAATATCAAGAAACAAAGGTCATAATACAACTTTATAACCAGGAATAAAATAAGTTCTTACATCTTACATAGCTCATTTGGCTATTTCATTACATTGCAGCAGAATATCTATAAACATGGGGTCCTTCATCTTCAAAGTGCCACAGGCAGACATGTTGGTTGTAGACTTTGTAATCCTAATCAACACACTTCACTAAATCAATCAAACCTGCAACATAACTAGTTACAGCCACAAGGGTCAATACATTTGAATTGTATTGGCAAGTGATACTATGGTAGTATAGTGGAATCTATCATCTATATGCATTTGGTTAAGTGGAGTTGAGGCTTGCATTGCTCAAAAATAGATTTTTCCTTATCATTTGAAAACACTAAATTTTTGCTTGACAAAAATCACCCAAGGCATCTACCAATCAAAGATTGAAGATCCTTTAACCCTTGTTCAACCACAAGTTTTTAACTTTAGTAGTTTGGATGATGAGATTCTTGATAGCTTCCATGTCTTGATGCTCAAATTGTCCTTTACCAGGGACATGGCTAAGTACTTAGATTTTACACTCTGCAGAGGTGGTGCACTTTCCCCACAAGACTTGGTTTCCCAAGACAAGATCTTTCAGAAGCCTTCCCTTAGACCAAATGGATGCGCTCCAACCTATCATTCCCACTACCACCAACTATCCAGATGGCTAAGTTCTAGCAACCTATATGATCCAGACAGAGCCCATAATGCCAAGTGGTTGCACTTGAAGCTTCTCAACATTTGATATCTCAAATCTCTTTGTTCCTGGGTGGCAATCCACAAGTGTGATACACAAGGTAAACCATGAAAATGGGCCTTGTGTAACCACTCAACCAAAAACCACCAAGCAAGTCCCTTTCCACCCAGGTGATTCATTCACTTAGTTGTTTTATTAAACAAAACACAAGTTCTCAGACTTAGAAATTTTTCCATAGTGTGAATATATATTCCACCCTTGTTTTCTATTAGCTAAGCTAAGCATGATAGTAGTAGGAATCTTAACTTAGGAAATTTCTACTAAGGTTTCATCTACTATGATTTCCCATAGCAAGGTTTATACATAGTAAAATTCCATGCAAGTCTTAATTAGAAATAACACTAATGCATAGTGAAAATAATGGGACAAAGTATGAAGCATCACTTGCATTTTTGGTAGAGTATAGGTTCACTCCTTGATCTTTGCAATGTTCACACACTTCAAGTCACTACAATTCAATCAAGCAAACAACATTTCAATCTACCATTCAAGCAATTCATCGCATCAAATGATAAAATCAAAGTAATGCATGCAAGCATGCAATAGGTTGTTTTATTTGTAAAAGTGGTTTCTAGTAGGTTGTAAACATTTGAAAACACCTATTGGTCATTTTATAAAGTGGCAAAGTCATTTGCAATAGGTTTCACTTTATAAACCCTTTTTTAAAACAAGGTATCATTTTATGTGCTGTAAAAATGTTTTCAATAAGGAATTAATCTATAGGATTCAAAAAATGTGTTTTCAAACCATAAAACTTTGTGTTTAGGGTCAGAGAGTTTAAAACAAAACATTTCCCAAAGGTTTTCCTTCAAAATCATTTTTAATAAATAAACCATATGTTTATTTGACTAGAATTGGTTTTAAATCAAAGAATCATTCTTTTTCTTCACCAAATACATTTTTGAAACCACAATTTGTTTCCTAGGGTCAGTAGGTTCAACACAAACCATTTTCCAAAGATTTTATCCTCAAATTCATTTTGGAATAATTTTTATATCCTAAACAAGCATACACAAGTTTCTGCAAAAACAAACATTTTACTAAACAAAGTTCATGGTTGGCTAGGGCTTGTCTTGCTGATTCCATTGATATAAAGTTTGCAAATTTTGGACGTGTGGATCAAAAGTTATGAGGTTTACAAATTTGCATAACAATCTGATTTCAAATTCTGTTTTAAATCAAAGGCTGGCCACGTGGCGCTTTTCTATTCGTCGGTACCGCTTCGGGTGGATCGACTGATGCGGTGTGTTAGATCTAAATGAAATCCTACGGCTCTGAATCAAACTTACCCCTTCGATCTAATCTAATCGTAGCCACATGATTTGGATCTAACAGGCTCTGTGCGTTTGACCACGAGCTGGCGGCGCTAGCGGCGGCTGGCGGCGGCGCACGCTCTGGCGGCGAGGTTGCCGGCGATACAGGAAGCAAGGTGGATGGGGAATAAGCTCACCGGGTTCGCTGGTTCGTGCTGATGCTCAACGTAGTCTTCTTGGGTCGAGGGGCGCTCGTGGTTGCCCTGGATTGCTCACCGGAGTTCGCTCGGCGTCGGGCATGCTCTATTCGTCTTCGCTGGCGAGAGTACAGGTGATGCCGAGGCACGAAAAATATTGTGTTAGCTGCACACAGAAATAGAGAGAACGGGTGCATCCACAGGAGGGGAAGGCGCGGTCGTACTCTACCTGGGAACATCGCCGGAGAATGGCAGACGGTGGCGTAGTCAGTCGTGGTCACTGCCGATGATGTGGGGCACGCACGACTGAGCTGAGGAGGCAGGGAGATGCGCCAGGGTCTGGAGGTCATGTCCGTGTGCTCGAGGAGGCAAGGGATGGCGCAGGGCTACCGGAATTCGGTTGCGAGCTCGTCGGAGACAGGGAGGTTGTTGCAAGCAATGAGGGCAGCCTGAGGGCAGAGAGGGTCGGGCGAGAGAGGGGAAAGAGAGGGGAGATGCTGGCGTTTATCACTGCGTGGTCACGGGGTTGAATTGCTGAGGCATTGACGCGAATTTACGCGAGCGATTATATCCAGAAACGGCCGGCGAGGTGAGGGGAAGGAACGGGTCCGCGGTTGAAGACGCTGACGAGGCAGGTGGGGTCCGATTGGTAGCGTGAGAGAAAGAGAGGGAACGGGGGTCCACCGGTCAGTCGCTGAGTGGGTGAGTTTCTGAGTGCGAACCGTTTTCTTGCGGGGAGAGAGGGAGTGGGCTAACTGGGCTTAGTTGGGCCAGGCTTAGTTGGGTCGAGTCCGTTTCATATTTTTTTGTTCAGATACTTTTTCCTTTTTCCATTTCTTAATTCTGTTTTGAAATTCAATCAAACCATTCAAACAACCAAATCAAATCAAACTTCCACCAAACTTTGTATTGTGTTTAGTTCTGTTTAACAATACATTTCAAAGTCCAAAACAAAATAATATTTTAATTCTTTTTAGGATCCATTTATTAATTAAATAAAATAGTCCTTAGTTATTAAATCAAATAGGATTTGATTTATTTAAAATGTCCATTTGAAATCTAAATATTATCAAAACCAATCAGTAGGTTTTATTTAAAAATATAAAATACTTGGAAAACTTGTTTAAAATAAAATAACATGTTTTGATGTTTAATTAAAATGGTAAAACCTTTATTTTAATAAAATTGGTTTAATAATAAACTCTCCTTATTTTTTTATTTAAATAAACCTTTACTCTTTTAATCAAAACAAAACATTTTATTTCAAAAGCTTGGCCATGGTTTAATTTGGCTCTATAAAATAATCCTTATTTATAAATCTACCTTTTCTTTTGAAAACCAAATATTTTATTAAAAGATCCAAAAATAGTAATTCCAATTATTTTTAACTTTATTGTTTATTTAACTTTTTAAATCCCTTTAGGATTTTATTTGATCCAAATAGATTTTGAAAGTTTCCAATTGGATTCAAAAAGTTTCTTCTCACCCTGAAAATCAACAAAGTTTTATTTTATTCATTTATTTTTCACATTACAAGATTTGGAAAATCTTGGGATGTGACACCTGCGGCGGGTCAGGCGTAGCGCAGGGGGTGCAAGTGCGCCACGGTTACCCCTCACAACCATAGCACACATACCCCATGTGCGCTACGGGTATGTGGCATGCGGCCGGCAGGCCCCTGGCCCACACATATCTGTGGCGCACTGTCACCATGTGTGCCATGGTTATTCTAGTTACTAGTAGGGCACTGCCCACAGGTGAGCCACGCCTATTTTACCCGTGGGGCACTTCAACCACGTGAGCCACAGATGTGCGGATTACCTATAGCCCTTTTCCTAGTAGTGGGTAAAGGAACATATTATCTAGGACTTAACAACCAATGTTGCCAGTGATTTTTGCGCTGTATATCACGTGTTAACCATGAGATTTGGAATGGGACGGAGAAGTCAGCTGTATCTTCTTCCTCTCGCATGTAGCCGGATGCGAGGTCGTGGCTGTTATCCTTGTAGCGTGCATTAATTGGTAATTCGTAGAGGATATGCAGCATATGTGTGGGAACCCTCAATGTCCCACGATAGTTCTAGCATCTGAACGGTCTGTACCAATCGTTGCCATAATTCAATGTATGGGCATGGTGTACACCAAGGAGACATGCGGGGTCATGAAGGGGCAGTGATTGGCTTGGATCTTAAACTGGGCCTCACACCAAGGAAGTATGAACGAGCCTACAACTCGGATGTGCAACAAAGCTAAGGTCTCTCATGGGTAAAGTAACACACCTCTACAGAGTGTAAGAACTGTAACTTGTTACTCCCTGTTCCGGGAAGGAGCTATGAACGTGGCAGGAAAGGAACTCCATGAAAGTTCTGCTAAACCTGTGAAGGCTAACAGACATAGCTTTTTAGAATAAAAGCAACCTTTGAAGAAATGTTTTCAAAAACCTGCATTGCCTACGACCTATGGTTTGTGGCTATACATATAGTGCATCAAACAATCCTTTTTAGTGAACTTGCTGAGTACGCTCATACTCAACGTATCTTCTTAACCCTTGTTAGATTCTAAATCCAATACAGATGACGTCTACATCAACTTATGCTCAAGGGAATCATCATCAACGGCTCAAGTTCTTCACTGAAGTCAATGAAGTCAACACATACATCAACTAAAGTGAAGACGAAGTTGCTGATTAGATAGCATTATAATCTCTAGCCATAGAACCTACTTCTGTAGAGTATTGCAATAGAAGTAATGCAAGATAAATAGTTAGATGCTAATTTTATTTGCAGGATAGTTATGATTTGATTATTTTTGATTCTTCTTTGTAAGAAGATTCTTTCTATCTCTTTAACCTAGAATGTTCTCTGGATCTTTTGTAAAGAGTTGAGTTGTAATCTATAGTCACGTCTTCGACCTGCTGTGTTTCTGTTGTACCACTCTGAGGGATGTGATACTAGTTAAATATGTTTCATTGATGTTATGTCAACGACTATAGTGTACTACATCATGCAGTGGTATGCTGGGTCACCGCAAAACATAAGGTCAATATGCTACAAAAATGCACTCATCAGACTGCGATAAGAAATTTTTATTAGAAAAGCCACGGGGGTAGAAACCTAGAAGTCAGGAACCACACACAAGGTGTATACAAAGCTTAGGGAAAGAGGAGACATATGAAAGCACACAATGTAACCTAAGCCTAGCTAGGAAACTTAGTGTGCACTATCCATCCGATAGACATCTCTTCCTCAAGGTGCCGCTGGCACGGATTGGCAGGCTCAAGTAGATGCATCGAAGACCCTAGAAGCCAACAACCACACATGAGGTATACACATCGAAGGTCGAGGGGAGACATATAAAAATGCTTAAAGTAACATAATTAGGCTCACGAAAGTGTAAAACATAAGCCTCTTAGCGACATACCATGCTCTCTCACAACATGAGGGTTGTCCTCCTTAATTGTCAGTTTGAGAAGGAGACTGGTACATTAGTCCGAACATGATTATTTCTAGAAAACGATAAGAAACATTGATAAAGATGTTAGGAAGCGAATGCAAAAAAGATTGCGATAGGAGTGTGAGTAAACCGCTTTCAAATAGAAGAGGTTAAGGGGACATATCGCAGTCTACCGCTTTGACAAACAGGTCCTCCTGACTTAGCCAGTCGTAGATTAAAGGATACATATATCGTCTAGAGGGGGAGTGAGTAGGCGTTTTAAAACTATTATGTTTTGGCTCTAATAAATGCAGAATAAAACTAACATTTAATTTATCAAGCACAAAAACCTAAATCCACTAAGTTGAAACTAAGTGCACCAACAACTTAATCTAAGCAAGACAAGTAACAAGGTGATAGCAAGAGATATATAACTTCAAGCATGGAGGCTATCAAAATATAAAGTGCATAAGTAAAAAGCTCATGTACAAAGATAACCGAGGCACACATACACAATGATTTTATCCCGAAGTTCACTTTCAAAGAAATTAATCTCCATTGGAGAGGTGCGGCATCCTAATGCTCCCCGAACGCCACAAGTGGCTCACCTTGAGGTGTGGTGGCTCGATACACACCCAACACAACACAAGGCCTTAGCCCAAGATGCGAAGGCACACCACTCACCGATGCCACAAAAGGATCACCTTATTCTCTTGTATGCCCACCACAAAGGTAGACACACGATCCACTATGGGACACTTGAGAGCGGTCATCGAACCCGTACAAGTTTGGGAAATCACCACAACTCAATTGGAGGCTCCGAAGATAATGACCCAAAAGGCCACAACTTTGAGGCAATCTCCACAACTTAATTGGAGGCCCCAAGAAACACCAAGGTCACAACCATCTAGGGTACCAATAACACAAGAGTAATAAGCTCAAAATCTATCACCATCCAATTCTTCGTAGAGAACTCAAACTGGTGCACCTAATGCAATGGAAAGTCCTTCACTCCCAAATTCCACCAAAGCTACAAAAGCTATCTGGAGAATACGAGAGGAAGAATATGAGAAGAGAACACCACATAGTTCAAGATCTATATCCCAGGATTCCCTTCGCAAAGAAGGGATTAGGTTTGGTAGGGTTGTAGATCTAGACCTCCTCTCTAAAACCCCTAAAAAAGATGCAAGAATCATAGGAGGAAGATGGAGAGAGGACAAGATCTTCAAGGTCAACAATGGAGGAGAGAGAGAGAGAGTAGAAGAGCTAATAACCCCACAATGGGGAAGAAGAGATCCTTTTAAAGGGTTCTTCAAAAATTACCTACTGAGGCATTCTCGTGCCTAGATGGTACTACCGGCCGCTGGTAGTAGTACCGCCTGCATAGCCTCGATAGGTCTCCAACCGCATAAGTGTGTTGGTAGTACGGCCTAGAAGTACCGCCCAACCCCGTCCAGAACTTCCGGCTGGCACTACTGGTCCACTTCCGGCCAAGTACTGAATAGGTACTTCCACCAGTATTACTTTCGCATGTGCAAACACGGACACCGGGATGCAGAGCAACCCCTTTTTTGTTCGACGAGGGGCATGAGGTGGTCTGAAATCGACAAGATGAGTGCACAACAAACACACAGAGTTTTTACCCAGGTCCAGGCCACCCTCAGGCTAACAACACTACGTCCTGCCTTGTTTTATGTATCTAGAATTGGTATACAAGAAGGGTGGAATTACTATCTTGCCGGGGTCGATTTCCTCTCTTGAGTTATAGCTACTCCTCGTGCTCAAGTTGTGCTCGCGATACTAATAAGTAGCCTTCTATTTTTTTCCTCCCCCTCTCTAGGGGTGTTGGCCCTCCTCTTATACAACCAAGGGATACCATAAAGCCAACATGCATGCCTAGCACTCATGGTTCCTAGGTATGACGATTCTCGCCATGTGGAATGGATAAAGGTGAGACCCCTCCCTTGCTCCATGCGGAGCGCGACTGCACTTGATGACGATGGGATGGGACAACCTTGTCCCGTCTTATCTCCACTAGCGCACCTATAGCGCCATAATGGTGTGGGGCAGTGGTGTTGGGAGGTGTGTGCCATGCGTCCTCCATGCTGATCTGCATGCTTCCATCATTTCCCACAGTGTTGACTTTGGGTACCCGACCCACTATGGTTGTCGGGATATTCAAGACCTTAGGTAGCGTTGGCTGGGTGCCCTTGGACTTATGCTGAGGTGTTGGGAATATGCCCTAGAGGCAATCATGTATGATGATATTTCCCATTGTATCCATAAAGATATTAAGTTGTCCTTGTATAAATATCTGATGTGTATTATTGAATATGTGAATTTAGTTGTGGAACTATACATTCATGTTGTTTGTACTAAATATCCTTGGTCATTGAGGTTGTGATAGACAGACAACTTAGAACAATGTGAAAGTTGGTTGATGAGTCGGTTCCACTTGTCATGGGCATGGTGATGCTATTCCGACTTACACAGATTCGGCTAAAGAGTTTAGCGAGTCGGCTAAAGAGTACAACGAACAAGTTGTCATTTGTATACCTTAATCAATGTAATCCTTAGACCTGAGGTTATTGCACAGTCCGAGTTGAGGATCACCGACTTAGGTTCTATCAAACGTTGATCCGTAACTGGGCAGTTATAAAGGCAGAGTTTGGGTAGACTAAGAATCAAGCTGTGTGATGTGAATAGCCAAGATGGTATTTTGCCCCTCTAGTTGGAGAGATGTTCTCTGGGCCCTCTCGGATGATATGATTCGAAAATAATGGCCATGCATGACTCGGTTAAGTGTTAACCAAGGCGATCGATTAAGAGTTAGTCGGATGAATCACTTATCTCGGATCGAGAAGAGAGTTGAACTATTTAAGGGATGACAATTATTCGCCTATAGTCTGACAAGGTATATCGTGAGGCAAAAGGGATTCGGACTCAAGTCGAATTGGAAAGGCATGTCGTCATGACTCTTTGGTACTTGGGAGTCGGCACGTTCTTCTAGGAGCCTCTACCGACTGATCTATTGAGAGTTGGACTCAAATCGTGTCCAAATTGCCATGAGCCTACGGGGTCACACACTTAAGAGAAGGAGCAAGTTCGGATTGGATCTGAACCAGAAATCTAGTTGGGTTGGACCCGAGATAGATTTTGGACTGAGTCAGTGAGTCGGACTCACATTGACTAATATTATATGGGCTTTAGTGAATGGGACACAAGTGAGTGGAGCCCACGTTTACTCCCTATATATAGTGGGGCACAGAAACCCATGAGAGTGAACGGTTAGGTCATTCCATGCATTGGAAATCCTAGCTCCACAGCAGTCCTGCCGCCATAACGAATCTAGCAGTTCACCACCGGCGCTCCTCCTTGTACGTGTGGATACCAGTAGAGCTGCTGTACGATCAGCACCACGAAGATCGTTGATTGGATTGAGACTGCAAGGCTGCGCTGCATCAACTAACACGCTTCATTAGTAATCCGCAACCATGTGTCTAGTGGTAATCCTTGTGGCCTTCTACCTTAGCTAGATCTTGGGATCACCACGTTAGAGGAAAAAGTTTTGTTTTATCTCTACGTGGCCCAACATGAGGTAGCTTCAGTCGCGGGCCTTCTCGGGTACCCCTTCTGGCGGCTCGGGAACACTCCTGTGACAAGCTCCTCGAAGATAGCATATGAAAGGATCCTAGGACATCTTCGAGAAGCTCCGTCGCAGTGGTGCCCCTCCGCACACTAATACCTTCGATCCGGATTATGGATGTAATATAGTAGGTTTTTCCCTAGAAGATGTTTTATCAAACCTTGGGAAAAACTTTTTGATGGTTAAGGAATGTCTACAAGACTTGCTAGTTCATTTAATCTTATGTTTACTAGATCTTTCCAACTTACTTTGTATTTAGGGTTGTGTCGATCGATGGAGATAGGCCAGGGTTGAAGATTCATCTGCAGCTATGCATACATATAGGATCAAGATAATGTTAAGAACATTCATGTGTAAATGATCTAATATAGGTAGGATTTATTGGTAGCACATCCATAATTAGTAGAGCCCCTACGAGCCACAAGCATAGCAAAAGTCTCTTGGTCCAACCTTTAATAGCACGAAGCACCAGGCTATGAACGATTATTAAGTAAATACAGATCAAAGCATTAAGATCTATGATGTTGTTGTTGGTCCCAAATGAATCACTAAACGAATACTATACTCCCCTTGCTATCACTGGGTTTCATGCATAGACGTCGTTCAGCACTCATCTTACCTCAAACTTTGATCAATCCATGGGGTCTTGGGTACCTAACAAGTCCTCAGATTGATATATGAGACAAAAATACAATATACAAATTTCCTATGAAATCACAACGAAATATTCCCATGTAATTAGTTGCACATAATCACTGCAAGACTACTTCTCAACCCGCAGCCCGTGAGGACTACTCATGATAATAATAAGATAAAGGATAGAAAACATTGTAAAATTACTTTGAAATCAAATGTTCTTAGAATAGTCACCAATCACTAGGAGATCTCAAATATAATCTTATGGATATGGCTATGAAGGGGATTGGTGATGGAGATGATGAACTATCGTGGTGGTGAAGTGATGGATCTTCCTCGGTGTGTTTCCGATGCAATTTGAGAATGACGGCTCTTTGCGCGGCGGCTAGTGTCTCGAAATATATGGAGAATTTCATAGAAATTGTTGCGTTTGACCTAGCGAAGTCAGTGCTAGGTGGTATGGTCACACGGTACGGGCCCTGCCCATACCGATGGTCATTAACACTCCCAGAAGCAGCAATTCAACCCAAGTTGACTTGGCCATATTGGCAACATATTAATCTTCCATAATTTCTCCTGATCTCGCGATAAAACTATGATTTCCTGTATCATACAAATAAATACCAAGGTTTATTTCCAATAATTAATCATTAGTGGCAAAGCTAGAGAGTTATTTAGTTAATTGCTTGACATAAAATAAGATTTAAACGCAGATAAAGATGGCTATTTTCACAGCCATCAACACCCCATGCTTAAATCTTGATCGTCCTCGAGCAAGGAACCAAAATCATAAGGGACTCGGTGCTTGAACTGAAATACCGAGAAAGTAAACTCACTTACAATTGATAGCCTTATGAGTCCAACACTTTTTCCAATTGAAAGCTTAGTATAGTTAGAGCAGTGCTAAGAATATCATAAATCTTTGGTAACTCAAGACAATCAAATAAAGATTTTATAATCATAAATAACTAGAAGTGTAGAAATCATTCCAATCCCTCTAGTTAACTCTCAGCTTGCTAAGGAACACTAGGAAGTTTCACATTGGTATATTAAGTGTGAGAGATCATGTCGAAAGAATAATAATAATGAAGTGTCTCATTAATAATACCCACATTAATAAATCAAGACTATCAAAACACTTCTTTTATATTTATTGTCTTCAACAAAGTGCATCTAGTAGTAATGAGACCATGCCAAAAATTCTAGATGATTCTGTTGGTTTTCATAATAGTTTTTAATAGCAAATTTGTGCACAACCCTTAAGAGTGTGAATACTTTTGCCCATTTAGTAGCATAGCTACCCATGTCATAAACTCATAGACAAAATCAGGAGTTATCCATAGATTTTTCAAAGGATAGCGGAATTGTTGGCATGTAGGGGTTCACATCAAAAAATAATAATTTTTCTAACTAGTGTACGCCGGTTGCCAAGATCTATCCAGAAGTAATGCTGTAGCAGGAAGGTTTCGTGACATACCCTTATAGACCGAAAACGTTTAACATTCATGATGAACATGGATGATGAAGTCGTATGTCATAGCTAACCTCAAGGTCATGTTGATCCTTGCACGATGGCTGGTGCCACAACTGGAAGCACCTATGTGGTCTCGCACACATACGGTGCTCAACAATGACTCTCAGTTCTCTGATCCAGCCGAGATTGCGGAAGTAGATCGTTTGGATCGGGGTACGTGTAGTGGTGAAGTCATCTCCCACTTGCGTAGTTCTTCTAGGAACCACAAACACGAAAGGCAACGAGGGAGAGAGAGAGAGGAGAGCCACGTGGGAGGGGAAATGCCTCTGGGCTTGGGGATGTGTGCCTCCCTCCCCATGTGTCCCCCTACTTATATAGGGGATTGGGTGCGCCCTAGGGAAGGAGGGCGCCGACGACCACGGGGTGGACGCGGCGCCTTCGGTGGGCCCCACCCCAAACCCTAGACGCCCCCACCCTTATCCATTTGGGTAGTGGCCCCCACATGGGCCCTCCTCCGGGAGTGGCCTATTAAGGTGGGATGGCCCTAAAATTCAGTAAATAATATATTTTGAATATTAATTCCATTAATTAATATTAAATACATATTACCCTTTTCTCTGAAACACCTTTCAGATCACTTCGAACACCCTTCGGATCCACACAGAACATTTTCGGTTCTCTCTTCTCTTGTGTCTGGTGATCCCGATGATACCAAAACTATCTCTAATGCGTCATAGAACCCTTAAGTATGCTACCCTATGGTTTAGGAACATTGTAGACATGATCGAGACGCTTCTTTGACCAATGATCATCAGCGAGACCTGGATTCCTATAATGACCCCTACGCATTCCACGAATATATGTCATTGAACCATAAATATCGAGTCATATTCCGTTTGTTGCTTTGATACTTTACTTGTCCGAGATATGATCGTCGGTATCATCATACCTAGTTCAATCTTGTTACCAACAAGTGCTACTTAACTCGTTCTCGTGATATTTCATCTTCATGACCTAGTCATACGCTACGTAGCTTCATGAATGTAATCTCACCGGGTGAACCTAGAGTATCTTCCCGTCACATGGGAGAACAAATACCGATCTTGATATATACGCCTCAACATATCCCTTTGGAATACATAAGAGACACCTTTATGATCACCCTGTTATGGTGTGACGGTTGATGTAGTCAAGGCAACCTCTAGTGATAGTGTTTAGATACGATCTCATGGTCTAAGGAGTAGCTTACTGTGTTTTTCTAATTATTGCAATGATGAAGTTTGTTACTTTATCATGTTGCAATACTAATATCGGGTATGTCCATCATATCATTCATCCAATGACATGATCTCATTATCAATTGACATAAATGTCTATGATCGGGATACCTCTATCATCGGTTGACCAATGAGATACTTTGTATAGATGCTACCAGGGACTTGGTTTGTTTTCATACCACATGTGTACTAATGTTCCCGATTAATACAGTTATAACATGTCGTAAAAATTATTATGAACTAATGAGATATGATAATAAACACACTTTATTGTTTGCCTCTAGGGAATATATCCAACATGGCATCCTAGGGTGTGCATAAAAAAGTTGTAGACAAACTGAAAGAAATATCATAATTTTGATTCACAAGTTTCAATTTTGGCATGCATATCAATTACCACTAAACTTTATTTTCTTCCAACAATTCCTTTCAAGAGTGATATCAAGTCTACCATCATATCTATGGGATTGAGTATTTTCAAACTTAAACTATTATAAGACAATTACACATCACACAAGTCATAATTGGAGATTTTTCTTGTTGTACTTGTTTGGCATAATTATTTCCAAGGCAAGACTCGATTAACTACAAGAACTAGAGCAACAACCTTTATAACTAATTAATCATGCAAATAAAAAGGCTTCACTCTAACTATCTTGAATTACTCCCACTAGCATAATATCTTAGCAAAAATACTAACTAGCATAAATGTTTCAAACTTTTAAAGTGAGAGAGATAAGACATACCTCTCATGAATGGATTCACAATTCTCTTTTGTATGATGTGTTCCTTCAAAACTCAAAGTAGATCACTCTCATTAATAACATTGAAGTACAGAGGAAAATGGCAATGCACTTTTCACAAATAAAGATAAAAGGAATTTTTTTATTTTTTTGAAGATTGGTTTTAGAGAATAGAAGGGATTGAAGACAAAGCAAGGAACTTAAAAAAAAGGAAACAAAAATGAAGGCAAACGAAAAAGCAAAGTGTTGTAAAAAGTCCAACACGAGTCTTTCAAAGTTCACTTGGAGCTATAGTACAACCTTATTATATAAACAAGAGTTCTCTATGAGCCCCTCGGGCGGGCACGGGCGGTAGGAATAACACTTTCTGATATGATTGCGCTACATCTACATGCAAAAGAAAATGTTTGGTATCGGAAGTCTAAGTAATAGCGCATTGTTCGTATAGCGTGAGTGTGGGTGTGGATGGAAACCGTTCTCGCAGTGAAGCACATAGTGTATGGATTAGTCGATGCTAAATCCATCTTTGCGCACCCCCGGAGGGCTGTGGTTAGGCAAAACGCTTTACTATTGAACGCAAAATGAGAAGCAAATAAATTTGAAGTCGGACGATACACATAACATTTATAATATGGCCACACTCGTGATTGATGTACTCTCTGGCCCGTTACTATTTTGGCCTTTTTGCGTTTCTGGCTCTTTCTACTTTGCTGGCATGTTACTATTTCAGCATGTACTGTTTCGGCCTGCTCGAGTTTCAGCCTATTATTGTTTTAGCCTATTACTGTTATTAGAGCATGCATATAGGTCGGACTATTATTTTTTTCGGAATTTCTAGAGCCTATTCCGATATCATAAAAGGTATACAACTGGCGAGCATTTTTTACTGTTCATCGTCGGTCCAATACAAGACAGGCCAATAACAAAGCCCGATACTGTACCCTAATCGACCTGGCTAGCGCAGGCATGTACTGTCTACCGCCATGTGTGGACGACGTAAACTAAATGCCTACATGGGCTATGCAATTTATCTAGGTATTACATCAGCTGCAAACTACTTAAAATTATTACATATTATCAACTCAAGGGAAAGAAAATTCGGCATTTCAGTTGATAATCGAGTTGATAGCAGTTCTCAATTTTCTTTCTCGATCTATCACCTGCATCTTCCTTTTGAGTGTGACATCTACATTGGAAAACAACCTCGAGACATGATCTTGCAGCCCCCTCTTTAGTGCAATAATTACAGTATGAAACTAAGTAATAAATAAATGAAATAAGGCAAAATACTCATTTAAATGATATGCCAGGAGCTATGAACTGGAGTTTACTACTGGTCAATGGTTCAAATATATTGACCATCATGTCAAATAAATAGGACAAGTAAGCATTAAATAAGTATGCCTACCGTGAAACGATAAAAATGTGTGTGGCTTAGAATTTCAGCAAATATAAACTAGCCAGGTAATTTTAAGAAATATATATAGAACAATAAACCAGAAAAATAAACTAGACAATGGCATGCAATTACTATCATAGTTAAGAATGAACGAGACGGAAATTATAACAGCATCATGCGAGAACTTGTAGAGCAGGAATGCAAACCACAAATGAACTATACAATAGAGGATGGTTATGGCGTTGCTTAGGACGAACCAGATATGAAAATATATAGCGTCGCTTGTGAACCTATAGAACATAACAAACAAGCATTAGACAAGTGTGCCTACAATAAAATAAGGAATCAAACAAAGTGTTCCTTAGAATTTCAGCAAATATAAACTAGCCAGGTCATTTTAACAAATATATACGAAAGCGGTTGTATATCCTAGAAAGCAAGAGACGTTGGTTGACTCAGAATTTGCGGTGAGCTACACAATGGCATGCAGTTACTGTCGTACCTAAGAATGAAAGAAATACAAATTATAATGGCATCATAGCAGAACTTGCAGAGCAGGAACGCAAACCATAAATGAACGCAAACCAAAAATGAACTACACAGTAGAGGATAGTTATGCCATTGCTTAGGATGAACTAGCACTAGTTAAGGAAACAATGGCATCGCTTGTGAACCTGTAGAAGAGGCTATGCAAACCAACATGTTCAATGTTCCCTTTTTGAGCTCTATGAAAATAAAAATAAAATAGCTAATGTTGCAGCTTTTAAAGAACCAGATGGCAACAACATAATTATAATCGAACTAGTACAGAGAGTTTAAACGGATAATGTAGGATAGCAGAATGATGCCAGAGAGTAGATAATAGCAGGAACTTAGCTCAGGTCGAACCAGATAGATTAAGTAACTATGGCATAGGGAATCCACACTAATATTTTCCACTAACTTTATATTTTGCAAGAACTACACAATAGTAGGCAACTACTGTTGTACGAAGTAGCTAAGAATATGTGCATGACAAAATGACAAACATGTGCATGATAAAATAACAAACATGGACATGACTTAAAATTTGTACAGCAGTGAATGCAAACCAACATTCTTAGTGACCATGTATGTAGCACAAATAACAAGTGTGCCTAGTGACTTGTATGTACTAGCATGATTACAAAAATGCAGTTCATTGCGATAGGCATGAACCTGCTATATTGTTTACAAAACAAAAAAGGGTTGGATATTTGGTTAACTTGGTCGGAGAGGTGTCTAAGCATCGTCGGTACCCTGCATGTGACATCCAGGTAACCAAGGGTGCCACGGTTGCAGGGAAGCAGATCTTGGGCGGTCAGTAAAGCAGATCTTGGGAGGTCGATGCCGGCTTGAGTGTGGTGGACGAGAGGGTTGCTGAGGCAGATGCAGTGCAGCAAATGGAGACACCCGTGCAGCTGGTCTGGAGCAGTGAACATGGAACTCGCTGAACTAGATCCCGTCTAGTGGACACCGGTGAAGCGGCTCCGATACAGTTGTGTAGATTTCGGCGTCGGGGAAACATAGCTTGGGTGATCGACTAGGCCATTGGCGTGGTCAGAGAGACTACAACTCTGATGGAGTGGCAGAGAGACCCGGTGAATTAGATCTGGTGGGGTAGGCATCGATGAAGCGGCTCTGGGGCGGTGCACTAGACCGTAGCTCAAGCGGCTCAGGCCGCCGTGGAATTGGCGCAGGCCAGTGCGTGTGGTGGTTGTGGAGCTGAGTACGTCGTATAGGAGCCTGGGATTTTTGGGAGGACTAGCGGGAAAAACTACACGAATTGAGACTATGGAGGGGCATGAAATGCTTCAAGGTCGGTTTATAATTTTGCCGCTCAATTGAGATTTTGAATTTTGCTAGCGTCCATCTAATAATAGAAAAATGGTACTCTCCGTGTGGGAGATTTGGCCTCAAAGTTTTTGAAACGATGGGTCAAGAAATGCTGCAAGGTCGGTGTGTGATTTTGCCGCTTGATTGATATTTTGAATTTGTCTAGCGTCCATGTAATAGTAGTAGTAAATAAGGTGATAGATCGTACAACTATCTGATCAGAAAATTCATAGCCGAGAGTCACATGAACTGATCATCCATGACCACACTTGAGTAGTACTACATACTACTCCAAGTTTGCATTATACAAATAATTAAATAAAATGAGATTATGATACTACTACCACTAGCATCCTACACATGAAAGTAGTACGCACTAGTAGTAATGTGAGATTACTACTCTACACTGCTCCCACTATGGCTAGCCTAATGGATTGTCGCGTGCTAGCTTATCGAGACTCCTAGGAGTGTACGCTGGTGTGTACGTCCGTTGTCCTGTAATTAGTGCACGTGCTAGTGTGGGTTATTAGCGGTTTGATAAAACGTGGTTGTGGTTGCGGTTTTGCGCTTGTGATTGCTGTGTGCATGCTGTCATCTTATTTTCACACGCTTTCTGGTATTTCCAGGCCTTCTTAAATGTGTGTCTCTAAAACCGCTTCCTCTGCCAGTCAACGGGACTGAGATCACACGAACACCATCATCCATGGCCAAAAACAAGAAGAAGGATTCACTGTGGGTTAGTCACCCTGAGGGACTCGTCCATAAGATAGGTGACATCTTCTTGTCGACGGACGACTTCGACTACTATGCCGCCTTTCAGGCAGTCTACAACGCCTGGCGTGGCTTCATGGAGGAGCGCTTTATGCCATCCAGCTGGATTGTTCTAGAGCACCAGTTGTCGGAGGAGTATCGTGTGGACGACGCTGCCATGACATTGCTAAAAATTGGTGCATCTGCATCGACAGCGCCAGGGTACCCATGGTGCAGGTCGATAGCATCTACTATCTGGACTTATCCGAGATTAGATCTTACAACTTTGAGGCTCTTGCATGGGAAGATGAGCCAAGGGTTTTACATGGGCATGGAGTAGGAGGATTATGGATCAATGACCATCCTTTCAAACTTGATCAATTGCTGGCGGAGTATTGCAGAACCGTCGAGCATTCTGAGCTACAGATGGTGCTGCCTTATGGTGAATATGGTACCACCCACTATGATTACTATGACGACTATCCATTAGATTGATGGATCATGTGAGTCTGCTCTTGTTGTATTCTCTGTCTATGAATTATGCAAGTACAAGTTCTATGGTGCTCGTAATAAAATGGATGTTCTCTATTTCAAGAAGATCGTGTGTTGTACCTCTTACAATTTCAATGGTTTTCTATGTACATATAGTAATTCTGATAGATGCTCTATTTATAATAATCCTCAAACAACTTACAACTATGAATTATAGTAGATTATTACAATCTTCAAACCACTTACAATTGGGAATTATAGTAGACTATTATAATTCTCAAACAACTTACAATTGCGAAATGAAGTAGATTATTACATTCCGCAGTAAACTTGACAATAATTAAAATGAAGCAAAAAAAGTTGCATCAGAGTCCAGCACAACTGAAAAAACAAATAACAGGTGTTACAGAAAAGGTATCTATGAAGCTTGCATCGCGAGACTTGTAACAACTGGCTTCCCATGAGAGCTGCAAATGAGATTATTAAGTACATTCTACGTCAAAGCTTACCTGTTTTTCAATTTATTTAAGTCTTTGCGTACTAGGGTAATTACTTAATCTTTTTTGTTGGCTTCTTGCTGAACAATATCAAGGGCATGTTGGAGGGAATACCCAATTAATCTTATGGCTGGAATACGAGAGTCAGTCGAAGCAGTGTGCCATGAGCAATAGGTATTGTCAGTGCTGCGGTGTGAAACAAACTCTAAAATTGAAGAAGCGGGTCTTTGTTCGGCATTCAGAGGGATATTTATAGCCTGAAACAAACACAAAACAAGTTATACGATATTACCATGCAATCACATCACCATGAATTTTAAATGTGTTAATACGATTATATAAAGAAGGAAGAAATTAACAGTGGTGGCTCATACATCTATTTCCTCTTGAATAACTGGACCAGTTGATGCCATAGATTGATGCGAGCATGTGTTGCACTATGAAATGACTGCTCTACTAGAAGATGGCTGATATCAAGACAAAATAAGTTACTTTAACATAAGACTTGGGAAACAAACTACAAGTTCATTTCGAATAAATTTATAAAGAATTCACGGGACAAAAATAACAATGCGAGCAATCAACCAAAGTGCCTGATGCAGACTGAACAAACTAGAATATACAGAACATGAACAAAACGAATATGAAAACTAAGTCATTATGTTTCTCGTAAACTATCCAGACACTACACAATGAAAACTGCCACTGTTTTAATCATAAGGGAAAAACGAGTAGCCTAGTCGACTTATACTAGCCAGATCATTCGATACAAACAATGAAACAAACTATCATACATTGGGTTATTCATGAACAACAAGATCATTTAAACAATTTAGCAGACTGAGAACAAAACAAACTGAACTATCATGTGCCTCGTATTAAAATGGACAGTTCATGTAACTATGATACATAGTAGATAAAAAAGTGGGATGAAGCACAAAGAATTCATTATGATACATGTGTATTATACAGGATCTAATCGCTAGTGTGGCGTTGTTCTTATTATCAGCCAACTAAAATGCAATACACCTGGACTCTGCATATCTAGAAAATTGAACTAATCACATGGAACAAAAGCAGACCATAGTGGGTATAAAATGTTTGTTTCTAATTTTTGGCTAAAAAATGAAAACAAGACAGACTAATGGTAAATTTAAGCAATAAAATGTGGCAAGGACCAAACT
The DNA here is from genome assembly GCA_916181665.1 of Avena sativa. Lineage (NCBI taxonomy): Eukaryota > Viridiplantae > Streptophyta > Magnoliopsida > Poales > Poaceae > Avena > Avena sativa. The sequence continues at coordinate 265,279,704 of OV702294.1, read as the reverse complement.
TTGGCTGCCAAACTTTGAGTCGGGGGCTAACGGTAGGTCTTACACGAGTTCTATGGCGGCTCCTGTGGAGGGCGTACTATGTACTCCATTGTTGCTCCTTTGCATAAAGGTAATACCAACTGTAAATACAAATAGGTTCCAACATGATATACGTAGGCATGAAGTGAAATAAAAGTGATGAGGTCTTACAAGATTATATGAGCCATTTACTCTATGATACTGTGTGCAAACCGGGGCTGCTCGTTGCATAATAACAATAAAATAGTTAGAGCCGCATGTTAAGAGGGATCAAATCGACAGTACATAATGGTCAAATAGTATGACGTGTGTAAACATGTAGTACATGATAGCAAAACAATAGAAGGATGGAAAATACTATAGTTCGTAAATCGGCCAACGAGAGAGATATTATATAATCATATCTCCTATGGACAGGTACATCAAAGAATGTAAACAAATATGTTAAGTGACTAATAATTTACAAAGAAATATATATATAAACAGTTCAATGCATGGAGTTTAAGCCTAACCACAACGAGTTAATTTAGTAAATTACAGGTATATCAAGTAAAGAAATTGTTAGTTAGGAAATGTACCACGAATACAGTACATTGACAAACAAAGCAAATCGGGCAGGGAAATCTAGTTACCTCGGTCGGGGCGGCGTCTAGGCCTCCTCCGCATCCTCACGGGCCACGTCGAAGTCGCCGAAGGTGCTGCGGTTGTAGTGGGTGTAGACAACGAAGAAGCAGATCTTGGGCGGGCGAGGATAGGAGGAGAGGGCTGGACCACAACGTCCATGGAGCAGATCCAAGGCGGTTGATGATGTGCTCTGTGTGCCGGACGAGAGGGTCGGTTGAGAAGATCAGGTGTGGCGGGTACGCCGGCTAAGTGCAGCGGGGATGTTCCGGCTGTTGACGTTTTCCTGGAGGAGAGAGGGGGTATGGTTTTTGGTGTGTGTGTGGTGGGGGGGGGGGGGGGGCTTGCGCGCAGGGGAACTACACTAAATCTAGGATTTAGATGTACTACTAGTACTGTACTAGTAAAATACCAGTAAATCCTCCCACCTACCAAATTCACTAGAGGTCGAATGGAAATTTTGAAATATCTAAAATTTTAGGGCACGAAATATGTACGGATACGTAGGAGATTTTACCGCTTTATTTTCGCTTTGAATTTGCTCATGATCCATGTAATAATAGAAAAATGGTAGGTTGTACTCCCTCTATGTTCAGGAATCCAAGGCCATACTCCCTCTCTCCTTAGAAGTCCAACACCTCAAGTTCTCAACAGATTATCCATGTCCATACTCCCAATTTTCAGTAATCTTGAAAAAGAATGTATATTTATACTATATAGACTTTGCCAAGGGCTAATTAATTAGGAGTAATAAAAATTAGATGTTAATAAAGATGAGATAAATCTCCACATAAAAAATAAGGCAAAACAAATACTGATGCAAACTATCATAACACACACACACAAATGGACCCGCACGCAACACCAACAAATTCAAATATACTCTCTTTGTTATAAGCAAGGTTTGGAGTTAAAATTATGTTAGCTTAGATGACACGTGGACACAGGTCATACGTACAGGAGAGCATCTACCCTATAACTTTGCACTTAGCGCCTCTCGTATAATATCCAGTTAGGGTGAGCTTATCTCTTGCAATATTAATTTTGTGAAACTTCCATGTTAGATAATTATAAAATATATTTGTTCCAAATATCACAAATCTCTAACCCTAGGTCGTTTATTTTTTCCTTGGCTTGTGCCCTGATCTTCCCATGTGAGCGCATCTCAGGGTTGGAGCTCGAGTATGGCGAGAGGCGGCTCGGGTGGTTCGAGCTCGAGTCCAAAGGAGTATGATGTGCCCGACATAGAGCTTCCCATCGTTAAGTGTGACCAATGCAAGCATCGTTTCTTTAAGAATTATACCGCCTAGACCAATGTCCCAGGAATCCGAATGGTATTTCTTCAAGTGTGTCCTTGTCACAGGGTTTATGAGGTAGGCTGCTTTGGGGTTGCCTTCAGTTTTCTCTCGCGTTTGAGCTAAATTTCCTTATTAATATGGACATTGAGCTAATTTTGTTTTTTGGTAATATAACCCAATGGGTCTAATCCGTTGAATTGGTCTAAGCCTCACTTTTTTCCTTCTCTCAAACAAAACAAAAATAAAGTGACATGGAGGTAAAACCTGCGTGGAGTTGGTTACCCGGAAGGATGCACGGGAAGGGGAAAGGGGGAGTTGATATGGAAATATTGGGCATTTCTATTTATTGTTAAAGATGCGGGAGGTGCTACGTGCAAAATTATAGGGCATCCTCTCACACACGCTAGACCCACGTTGACTCGTGTAGTCCACACCAGCGCAATTTCGACAGCAATCCTGGTTCAAGACTTAAATCAAGTCGAATTAATAAGTTTGGGCATAAAATTTCGTAATCACTAAGTTAGAGGACTAAATCGAAGCATGGTAAGAAATGTTTGTGTGTTTATCTTTGTTCCATACCATAGAAGTGAACAATTACATAAAAGTCCTAATAAACTACTCAATACTCCATAATAACATTAACAACAAACTTATTTTACATCCAAATTCACCCTTCCTAGTGCCAAAAGAGAACCTACATGTGACTACTACTGGTAAACTAGAGTAGTAAATAGTACTAGTAGTAGTACTTTTTATCCTCTAATACACCATTACAGTCTTGTTATGATCATTAGCCATAGATTAAGGTCATTTTTTCCAGTCAATGCAAACCCAGAAAGATACATGGGTGGACTCTCCAACCTTCAGCAGGAACCGCAACGGCACCCCGAGGTACGTCGTGAGCTTGTCGGACGGCAAGGTGTCCAGCGACGAGCTGCTCGACAGATCGATTACCGCATTAAGTGTCTCGACCATCGAGAAGTCCGCCGACCCCGGCGGGCCAGATGCACAGAGTTTCACCGTGTACCGTAGCCACAAGCACCTGTCCTGCCTGATGCACACCAATGACACGACGGCGGCCCGACCAAGCGCGCTGATGGTCAAGACGAACACGGTATCGTCATCTCCATAGAATATGCGCGTGAATCCCCTCGTGCTTGCTGGTGGCGGTGTCAGCATCAGGCAAAAGAAGGTGATGTCGTAGATGGCCTTGGTTACTATGATCCTGTGGGCCTCTTTCATGTAGGGAAGGAGTCCTGCCGGCGAGGCGATGAAACAACGGGCGGGATCCATGCAGGAGCACGGGCCATGCGGGCACGCAATCTTGTGCTCGTCGAGCTTGTTGAAGGCAACCAATATAAAGCAGTCATCATAGGGGCACTCAATCATCGCCACAGACTCGATGGAATCCATAGCCACCGGCCCGAGGTTGAATCCGCCGACGTGGTACACACACTATTGGAAGTGGTTACAGGGGGAAGATCGGCTCGCCGACATAGTGCCCGCCGGCCAGAAACCCGGGTTGGGTTTGCTGAGGACTATACTGATTGAGTTTGGTACTATATGTAGGGGTTCGTAGCATGGAAAACAAAAAATTCTATTGCATGAACACACAAAAGCCAAGATCTAATCTACGAGATCAGTGCAACGAGTTTGTAGAGTACTAACCCTCGTAGATCCAAAGCTTTTAACGAGATCGGATTCTCGTGGTTGATGTAGTCGTTCACTTGCCAATCTCAAGATCGTGAAGATGATCCTTCTGGTGCCATGTTTCGGCAGCACTTCCACAGTCGGTCACACATTCGGTACTAAATGAATAACTTCCTCTCCCTTGTTCTAGCAGACAGTGGAGGTTTTAGATCTCCTCGCGATTCCAGCAGCACGATGGTGTGGTGGTGGAGTTGGAGGAGTAGATCCTGCAGGGCCTCACCTAAGTCGGAGCAGGTATGGTGGAGGAGAGAGGTTCTCGGAAGTTAGGGTTTATACGATGAGGGTAGGAGGCACCGGCGGCTTGGGTGAAGGCGACAGAGGTTTAGAGGGCTAGGGCGTCGGCGACGGCCTAGGGTTTTGGGGTGAGGGCCAAGGGGGCGCCCCACCCCTGCTTATATGGGGGGAAGAGGTGGCAAGGGGAGGCCGAGTCCTCCCCCAACTCCCCCTTGGCCGATGGTTTGGGAAGGGAGAGGGAAACCTCTCCCTTCTAGGTTTCCTTTCCTCCCTCCACTAGGACTTTGACTTTTCAAATTGGGATTTGACTTTTCAAACTAGAGTTTGACTATTCAAACTAGAGTTTGATTCCCACTTCCTAGTCATGGCCGACTTTACCTAGGACATGATGTAGCCACCCCCACTTGGGTATGGCGCATCCATGTGCCCTCCTCTAGGGTGGTGGACGTTCCAGAACATTCTAGAATCTTCCGGTGAAAACACCGAAAACATTTCTGAACCCTGAAATTGGACTTTGCTTATATGAATCTTATTCTACAGACCATTTCGGATCTCCTCGTGATGTCCTGTATCCAATCCTAGAATCCGAACAACATTCGGTCTCCAAACCATATTCCATATCTACTAAACAACATCGAATCCTTAAGTGTGTCTTCCTACGGTTCGTGAACTATGCAGACATGATCGAGACACCTCTCTGATAAATAACCATTAGAAGAATTTGGAAATCCATATGGCTCCCACATATTTATATGATTACATTGTGATTGAATGAACCATTTACATACGACACCGATTCCCTTTGTCGCACGATACTTTACTTATTCGAGGTTTGATCGTCGGTATTTCTATACGTATTTCAACCTCGTTACCGATAAGTACTCTTTACTCATTCCATGATATGACATCCCTTGTGACCTAGTCACATGCTTGCAAGCCAATTGGATGACCTTCCACCAAGATAGCCTAGAGTATATCTATCCGTCATATGGATGGACAATCCCACTCTTGATCCATGTGCCTTAGCACATACGTTTAGAATACTCAATGCCCCGTTTATAACCACCCAGTTATGAAGTGGTGTTTGATGTCATAAATGCATCCATCCGGTGATGGTGATTAACATGATATCATGCTAGAAGGATTAGGTTACTATGTATTTGAAAGCTTGTAGCAAACGAAGTCTAAATGACTTGATATTACGCTACGCTTACTATAGGAGTGTGCCCATCATATCATTCTCCTAATGACATGACCTTGTTATTAATAACATCTAATTTCCATGATTAGGAAAACATGATCATATATTAATCAACAATCTAGTTCAATAAGAGGCTTACTAGGGACTTCTTTTATGTTTACAAAACACACAAGTATTAATGTTTCCGGTTAATACAATTATAGCATGGGATGTAAACATTTATCATAAACACAAAGATATAATAATAACCATTTTATTATTGCCTCTTGGGCATATCTCCAACAGCCTCCCACTTGCACTAGAGTCAATAATCTAGATTACATTGTGATGTACCTAACACACATGGCGTTCTGGTGTTGGTCATGTTTGGCCCTAGGGAGAGGATTAGTCAACGGATCTACCACATCAGATGTGTGTGTACTTTGCAAATCTTTATGTCACCATCTAGGACATGCTCGCGAATAGCATGAAAACGTAGCTTGATATGCTTCAGCTTCTTGTGTGACCTTGGATCCTGTGCATTAGCTATGGCACCCATGTTGTTATAGTTGATGGCCATTGGGTCCAACTCACTAGGAACCACACCAAGCTCCGCAATGAACTCCTTTATCCATATCGCCTCTTATGAAGCCTCTGAAGCAGCTATGTATTCCGATTCAGTTGAAGATCTCGCCACAACGCTTTGCTTAGCACTCCTCCAGCTTATTGTTGCACCATTCAAAGTAAGTACATATCCAGATTGTGTCTTAGAGTCATCTAGATCGGTGTTCCAACTATCATCGATGTAACCGTTTATAACGAGCTGTTCATCACCTCCATAAGAAAGAACCATATCCTTAGTCCTTGTCAAGTACTTAAGGATATTTTTGACCGCTATCCAGTGATCTACTCCTGGATCACTTTGATATCTGCTAGTCAAACTAACAACATATGCAATATCTGGTCTTGTAAACATCATGTCATACATGATAGATCCTATGGCTGAGGCATAGGGAGTTTTGCTCATCCTCTCTCTATCTTCTGCCATAGCTGGACTTTGAGTTTTACTCAAGGTTGTTTTTGGCAACATGGGAAAGAACCCTTTCTTGATGTCTTCCATTCCAAACCTCTTTAGAACCTTGTCCAAATATGTACTTTGTGAAAGTGGTATTAAGCGTCTTGATCTATCTCTATAAATCTTGATGCCTAAAATGTATGCAGCTTCGCCAAGATCCTTCATTGAAAAACTATTATTCAAATAGTCTTTGACACTTTTAAGAAGTTCTATGTCATTCCCAATCAACAATATGTCATCCACGTAGTACTAGTAATGCTACAGAGCTCCCACTCACTTTCTTGTAAATACAAGCTTCTCCATAAGTTTGTATAAATCCAAAGCTTTTGATCACCTTATCAAAGTGTTAATTGTAGCTCCGGGATGCTTGCTTCAATCCATAAATGGACCGTTGAAGTTTGCATACCTTGTTAGCATCTTTAGGATCGACAAAACATTTGGGTAGTACCATATACAACTCTTCATCAATGTCACCATTGAGGAACGCCGTTTTGACATCCATCTGCCATATCTCATAATCGTAATATGCAGTGATTGCTAACAAAATCCTCACAGACTTTAGCTTCACTACTGGTGAGAATGTCTCATCATAGTCAACTCCTTGAATTTGTCAGAAACCTTTCGCGACAAGTCGAGCTTTATAGATGGTTACATTACCATAAGCATCTGTTTTCTTCTTGAAAATCCATTTGTACTCGACAGCCTTGCGGCCATCCGGTAAGTCCACCAAAGTGCACAGTTGGTTTTCGTACATGGATCCAATCTCGGATTTCATGGCTTCATGCCATTTGTTAGAATCTAGGCTCACCATTGCTTCCTTATACGTCACAGGGTCGTCGGTGTTGTCCAGCAACATGACATTCATAACAGGATCATACCAATCAGTAGTGGTACGAGTCCTCATTGACCTGCGAGGTTCCGTAGTAACTTCATTCAAAGTTTCATGATCTTTATCATTAGCTTCCTCTCTTATTGGTGCAAGCGGTACAAGAACATCTTCCGGTGCTGCGCTACTCTCTTATTGGTGCAGGCGGTACAGGAACATCTTATGGTGTGGTGGTGGAGGAGTAGATCCTGCAGGGCTTCGCCTAAGCCGAAGCATGTATGGTGGAGGAGAGAGGGTCTCAGTGGCTAGGGTTTAGACGCCAAGGGGAGGACACGGTGGCAGCGGTTTAGAGGCCTAGGGCATCGGTGACTAAGGGTAAGGCGGCGACCTAGGGTTTTGGGTGAGGGCCAAGGGGCGCCCCACCCCTGCTTATATGGGGGAGAGGGAAGAGGCATCAAGGGGAGGCCGAGTCCTCCCCCAACCCCCTCTTGGCCGGCGGTTTGGGGAGGGAGAGGGAAACCTATCCCTTCTAGGTTTCTTTTCATCCCTCCACTAGGACTTTGACTTTTCAAACTAGAGTTTGACTATTCAAACTAGAGTTTGATTCCCACTTCCTAGTCATGGCCGACTTGACCTAGGACATGATGTCGCCACCCCCACTTGGGTATGCCGCATCCATGTGCCCACCCTCTAGGGTGGTGGACCTTCCAGAACTTTCTAGAAGCTTCCGGTTAAAACACCAAAAACATTTCCAAACCCGCAAATTGGACTTTTCTTATAGGAATTTCTTTTTTCGTGCCCCTCGTTCATTAGCTGTACTAACTTTTCCCCAGCCGCTTAACTTTTTATCACTTTTCTCCAGATCCTTGTCCGAAACTCTCACATCGGTCTGAAACTCGCTCTCCGTCGGGTCCTGTTAGTGGACCCTCAATGTTACATGCTGAAAAGTGGGGCCGCATTCAGGTGGGTCCCGTAGTGGACCCTCGCTGTTACGTGATGACAAGTAGGACCCCCCCGTTATGTGATGATAGGTGGGGCCATGCTCAGTCGGATCCTGTAGTAGGACCCCCATGTTGGACTGCGTGGGCCCGGCTTGTTGGGAACGCATTTTGGGGGATGTGGTGTGGGACCATGTGGGGAGTGTATGGTAGTTACGTGCATCCTATCACCTAAATTGGGAGATTTCTTTTTTGTTATTTTTATGATTGGCCTTTTTAAGAGCGCCTTTTCCCCTTTATGTCTCTAACATTTGTTATTTTTACCCAAAAAGGCAGCAAATCTAGAGAAACTTCTCTCGTCATTCATGGTTCCTTTTGGCCCTCGTATTTTCCCAATCTGGCAGCAAATCTAACCAGCACCATAATTATGTAGATAAACAGAGCAGATGTAGATAAAGAAGCTAATAAAGGATTATATAGTACGATACTTAAGCCAGGTTCGACAATTAGGCTGCTCAGCAGCAGCAGCTTACAAGTTCAACACATACAACAAAACAAAAGAAGCTGCTTTACAGCAGCAGCAGCAGCACAACATCTGTGGCCCCTCCTGGCCTCCGCTAGGAGGGCCTCCGCCTCCTCCATGTGGCGCTTACTCCACTTCCTGCTGCCCAGTCCCTTGACCTTGGGTGCCGTGGGCTTGATCGGGGGCATGCGACCCTCCTCGATGGCCACCTTCTAGGGGTTGCGGAGGTGAAAACAGAGCATCTTGTGCTGGGCTCTGAAGGCGTTGGTGTTCTTTGATGGGCAGCATGTCTTCACATCCTCGGCATGCATCATGAGGGAGTTGAATTCGGTGGCGAGGCTCCTGGTGCAAAAGGGGCACCTGTAGACGTCGCCGACGAAGAAGCCGTTGAACTGGCCAGACTTCAGCTTCCTCAGCACCTGACGAGTCTTGGTGTCCATGGAGTCGTTGTCGCTGCAGACATCGTTGCTATCCACCTATTACAAAAACAGTAGCATGCAATAAGTACATGATTGAGATACCGTGATTATCAGGATTGATTACTTTCTTAAATTAACCGATTGAGATCCCCTGATTATTCCCCAATCCTCAAATCTCAAACCAAATTGAATACTGATCCCAACTACATATCGGTGCTACTACTGATCTCAACTACAGATTGGTGCTAGTACTGATTCCAACTACAGATCGATGCTAGTACTGATCCTAACTAGGGGCATTCATCGAAATACGAGATCTAACATAAGAGGATTAGCTACAAGATACCTAGCATCCAACGATTGAAAATATGAACATCCTAGGCCTAATAACACACGATATAGCATCCAACGATGGAAATGGGGGAAGAACAAAGGAAGGGGAGAAAACCCTAGTTACCTCCGACCATGGGTCAGCTAAGCTAGTGTCGAAGGGGTTCTCTAGCCTGATGTAATCGTTGTGCTCATAGGGGTCCCAGCCGTGCGAGATCTGCAGGAGAATGGCGGGGGCCTGTACGGGGACGGGGGCCTCCCCGTCGGCGGCTACGGCGGAAGCTGGGATGTGACACCCCCGGGATCAAGGCTAACAAATCCCAGACCTCCGTCTGACATAAGCTTAAACTCGAGCTCAAGAATATCCAGTGAAGAATCGGTAACACAGTAGTGACCCTATGACACAAAATTTATTACAGCAAGCTCATAACTGAGCAGAGAACCAAATTATTACATGCAGAGGTCACTGACCACAAACATCAAACAACGGAAGGAAAATTATGCTATTAAGTATAGCAAACTTAACAAATGGCCTAAGAGGCCTTAAGCATAACGATGACGTCCCAGCCCATAGATTCCAGGCGGCCGGCCGGGAACCCCAAGCTACTTGTCGGTGTCGATGTAGTACGGATCTTGTCTTCAGGGAACACTTTCTCTGCCAAAAGTATCAACAAAGCAAGGGTTAGTACAGGGTGTACTCCGCAAGTCTTATGGCAGGTGGTGTTGTTTTGCATAAAGCCATCTTTTGTTTATAAAACAAGAGGGAGAGAAGGAGCTCGTTTAATCAGAGTATTTTAAAAGGGGATAAGAGAGCGACATCTCTGAAATATTGATCATCATATTTTGATATCCACCAAGTCATCATCATCTGAACCCTATCTAGGATCACCCGCTCATACCGAAGAGGAAGCATCCTTAAAGCACACGTTGATCAGCCAAGTTTTACGATTAGGTTATAGTTCTCTATGATCTTAGAATCTGGTCACCAAGCGGTCATAACCGTGAACACGACTTTTCGAAAAGATTTAACCCTGCAGGGGTGTACAACTTTACCCACACGTACCAACCGACTCTTAATGCCAACGTTTTAGCCCTCTTCCTTGGAAGGCCGGCAGAGGGTGGTTGGCGACGACCTTTACCTTACTTTCGCCGAGACCATGAGTCATGCAATAAGTATGGTTCCGCTGTAACGGGTCAAATCCCGAAGCTGGTACTTAAAGATGTGAGGCCAGGTTGGTTTACCATGGGCGCCATCTACCCCAAGCAACCCCGGCCACGCTTACCTACCTGTTATGAATGCACCTTCACCTGACAAATCTTTCAAAAGGTTTTCAATGCGTATGTCAAATGGAACGCCCGAACTATGTGACTCATGGAATCTACTAGGCAAGTTAGTCAATCATGGGGTCCCGTTTTAACCCGTGTGGCTGTACGCTCGTCTCGGTTCCAAAGGCAAGAACTCAGGTCCTAGTGGTGGCGAGCATGGTACTAGAAAAACCACATCCCACCATGGCCTCCCATACAAGCCTTATCATGTTTAATCTCATATCAGTGATCTCATCTCATCATGTTCTCCTGTCATACTAGATTCTCTGCATCTGATACATCATCTGGATGGACCAGACTCAATAGCTATGCATGGCTAAGCAAGACACAGAATAAGCTCTAGCAGTGCACACAAGCCAAACCTAGTTATGCTAGGAGCAATGGATCAGGTAATATAATCTCAAAGGGAGTATGCAATAGATAGGATACTTTATCTATCAATAAAAGAGCACAGTAAAATCATATGCAACATGGAAAGAATAGAAATTCTTTCGAAATCATAGGATTATATCATTGTGGGGCTATGCTTGCCTTTGCTTGTTGATAACCAAAAAGCAGAACTTCGGTCAAAGCTTCGGATATCTAGTGCTTGACTTAATTATAGTTGATCAAGTATTATTCGTCAATCTTCGATGGTCTTGATCTTGGTCTTTGATCTCGATCTCGATATCGTATTCTACCGAGAAAGAATCAAATACCGAAAGAAAGGAAAACAATCAACACATGGCATCGATGCAATGCTCAAGCAAGGATGATGATATGACAAGTTGAATTGTATCGAAATGTAACCCTAAAGCATGCTTTACTAATTAATCGGGGTTCCGAGGGGTAAAAACCCTAACTCGGGGAAACTCCGGATGTATATGAGAGGGGTTACTAGGTTCTTCTAATTAAACTTGTCTTGAAAGTTGTTGAACAATGCATGATTATAGTGCAATTAGATAGTTCTCATTTTTCTGAACATTTTGATATATTATACATATTTTTATGATTTATAAATCATTAGTTATTTAATTTACAAGTTTATATCAATTTATAGATTTATTTAAATGATTTCTGAAATTATTAAACAACTGGTCAGACTTTTTACACCGCAGCAACAACTAGCCGCAGAGACAGAAAGATGGGCCCTAGGCCAACTCATCCTCCATGTGGGTAGGGTGGGACCCTCGCCGGGTTTGACCGGGCTGACCACGCCTGATGACGTCACAGTGACGTCAACAAGACGTCAAGCCGACAGTGACGGACATATCAGCGACGGGGAGGGCTACTGAGAGTATGCGGACTAGCGGGGGTAGGCGCGTTGGACGCGAACGTGTGTGCTGAGTCGAACAAGGGCAGCACCGCCAAGAAATGGTCGCCGGAGCGACATCCACGATGACGGCCGATGGCGGCACTCGGCTAGCTTCGGTGGCGGAGGGTTACAGCGTGCGAGAGACCAGAAAAAGAGGTTGGGAAGAATCGGGTGATCACCCTGAAGCTGAAGGACGTGACGATGAGGCCGTAGGTGGACAGGGGCGACAACATGAACAGCGGTGGGCTTCGTCGGGGGCGAGGAAGACGACCAAAAATTCCGTCTATCTGGAGCGCCCGCGCTCGATTCGATTAGCAGGCAGGTATAGGACAACGGGACGAAGCTCGTGGCGTCGTCAATGGTGCTCGGCGGGGCTCAGAACGACGGTGATACGCGGCGGCCGGAGCTAGGGTTGAGCTCGCAGCAGAGAGCGAGGAAGAGGGAGCTAGGGGGAGAGTGAGAGGAAGGCAGGGAGGAGTAGCACATCTCAGACTGGTCTTATCCTCTCCCTAGGGCGGCGGCGGTCGCAAAACCTGGCGTAGAGGGCGACAGCGGCGCCGGCGACACGCACATGCTTCCCTTGTCCTTCTGTCGCCGGGAAGAAGAAAAGGATAAGATGAGTGAAGGGGTACTGGGCTGGGGAGGGCCGGACTGGGCCGTGGGTGGGCCGGCTGGGGGAAGCTACTGGCTAAGCAGGGTGACAGGGAGAGAAGGGGAGAGGCAGAGGCGGACTGGACTGGGACTGGCTGCTCTCTGATTATTTTTATTTGCAAAACACTTTTTATTTTTCTGTTTTCATTTCCTGTTTGTATTTTCAGTTCAAATCTTTTTTTGGTAATTTCAAAATTACCAGAGATTTTATAGAATATATGAAAGACTACAGGGACCCCTTAATCAATTTGGGACCCATACATTTTGATACTTTTCAAAATTCAAAACCTCTTTGAATGGTGTTCAAGTAGAGTGGGAAATTAGGGTTAGGGTTTTTGCTTTGTTTCTTCAATGCACAATTTCAAATATGATGCTCATGCAATGCACAATCAAAACCCTAATATATAATTATCTAAAAATGGGGTGTTATAGCTCTATCCCCCTTACGAGAATCTCGACTCGAGATTCCAAAGGGAGGAAGAGAAACAGAGAGACAAAGAAATAGGGCCACTCTAAAGAAAAGAGGGAAACACACTAACAACACATAGAGTATCTCATGGTCAGATCATGAATGGAGTGTTTAGAAACAACTCTGAGATGACAAACATGAAACACGTCAAGGTAGCGGAGGAAACAAGAGGAGATAGTTTCAAGTTGTTAGATAGATGCTCTTCATAAGGATTGAGACCATGGAGCTCACAGAAGAGTTTAAACTTCTGAGAAGGGAGGTTCCAACAAAGAGAACATGACCACAGACTTCGATAGGGAACCTCTACTAATAGATTAAGTAGATATTTCAGGTTGCAAAGATATGGATCAACAAAACGAAGCTGTTGAACTACTTTTGAAACAGAAAGATCACTTTTTCATTCAAAAGAAGGCTTAAGACAGAAGGGTGATTTGTGGAGAGAACTAGTAAGAATCACAAAGAACATGTAGCAAGAGAAACTTCTGATTACCAAAATCATATTCACTCTTAAAACATGGCTAAGAAAACGAGGGAAACTCTTCATTCATCTAGGTTTATCAAAATCTTTGCCAAAGATCATGACGTCACTTTGCACCACTAAGATGAATAGGTAAGAAGATTCCTGATGACACGAGAAGAAATAAACTTCATTCTCAGACTTCAATTTCTTGGCTCAACCAAACGCTTGCCAACATAAAAGGGTCTGGAGGATCGACCGAGGGACATTTATCAACACTACTTTAAATGTTCTCCTTGATGTTCGAGAAATCAAACATCAAGTCAATGTCGAACTTTGGGTACAAAGGAAACCATAAGAACATCTCCTATAATAAATTATAGAAGAAGCCTCATTAAGGGTGGTTGTTGTGGCTGACTTCAAGGAAATACGACCATAGGTCTTTCCGGCTAAGTGTGTCAACCATTACAACAATCTTGCTATACTTACAAAGAGAACTATGTCAAAACCTTGGGGAACACCAACCATCTTTGTTGCTTGAGATTCAGCTTTGGTTAAGTGGAATGATATTTCAGACTCAGCGTGTCCGAATAGAAAGTTTGCAAAATTTACCACAAAGGTAAAGTCACTAGATTCTCAAGACACGAACTATAGTGTCAAGCTCCAAAATACGAGCTAGATTGCTAGACCCATGTATTTAGCAATTTTTTGGAAGACAACTGCACACACTTAAGGTACTGACAATCAAACACACATGTGTCCTTAAGGAACGGAGTTAACTTTACTCTAATCCACGGCGATATCTTTCAACAATTGCACATGAATCTGAGAAGGTCACTTCTAACATCCAGAACACATACTTCGAGATGACTCAAAGACGGTTCTCAAAAGTTTCCAACATTAATGCCCAATGTTCCATATGTATTCAATCTTACATGGAGAAGATAAGGATGTCATTGATGGGCTCAACAACAAACTTATCAAAACACTCTGAGATGATAAACTCATATGTTGCCTGAACAAGGCAAAAATATTGGTCAGACCAAAAGACATGAAGATGTACTCAAGTGAAACATCACGAGTAGAAACACCATCAACATAGTCCTTGGAACTGAGTTTGATTTGATGATAACCCAAATCAAATCAAAAGAGGGGAAGATATCATATCCACGAAGGAGATAATATCTTTCTTCAACACGAACAAAACTAGACAACCCTTTAAGAAGGAACACAGTCGGATAAAACTTTTGTCTTACAACTCTCCAAGTTGTTGTTTAAGCTCAACCAACTAGTTCAGGGGTATCCAGTACAGATCCTTGGAGAAAAGAGCAGTTCAGAGAACTTTCTTGCTCAAGAACTTGACAATGCGGTCATGTGGCAACATGGCGATACTTCTAGAAAGACGTCCAGAATATCACGAACCACCGATATGCCAGTTAGTTAGAGAGGAAACTTGCTTTGTAAGGCAAGAAGACACAATCTTAGAGCTTCGGCACAAGCCTAACTCTTTGATGGAAGAGATGTACCAGAATAGCAGACTTGGTAGCACAATCATCCTTTGCTTAGTGACGGGGTTAACCAATCACGCTAAGAGTGACACAAATGTCCGTAGAGTTCAAAACAATAATAATTGCTAAGAATCTCAGATGGCCACATTGTTACGCACACGCATCACTCACGAGCGCGAAAGGTCGAGGAAGGGTGGGTAATATATGTAAGAGAATCACTTCATTAAGAGGGTTATGAAACTTAGCACAAACTCTTAGTATAAAAGAGTGTGATACTTTAAGGTAGAAAAGGTAGAAGATAATCATTGCCTCTAGATCTGCGGATTACAACACTTCGACCTGATCCTAGATATGACGAGGTACTGGAGTTTGTTTCTCCTGACATCCCGAAATGGTTTGTCTTGAGGGACCACAAGAGTATCTTACATCGGCAGACACCGATGCACATGTACTACTTGGCTACCAACTGGTAGACAAAGGTCGAAAAACAACAAGGGGAGAAGAACATGCTCAAGATAGAATCCCAAGATGTGGATGCATAAGTTAACAATCTTCTGAAAACCAATGCATAGAAGAGGTAAGGTGTGGCAGAGTCACGAATATAGATGCGAGAATCTTGAGGAGTACTCTTGTCGTGATCTATTTGGTTCCATTAAAGAACATCTGCCACATCATGTGGTAGGGGAAGTCCTCCATTGTCACAATTCAATCGCGACAGAGACCACAAGCTTGAAGGCTAGAATGGTATTACCAGCCATCCTGAGGTAATGTGTGAACATTAACGACATGGGACAAAGGAATGGATCTTGGGTTGAAGATCAGCTTCATGTACAAGATTCAGAACACCGGAATCTAGCACAATCGGGAATCTTAGGTTCAAGTCCAAGGGTTAAAACCCAAAAAAAGGAATAGTTACTGCTTGAGTGACGTAGCGCACACTGCAAGTTAGTAACCACGAGGTAACTTCCAAGAGAACAAACAACTTCTGAAGTACCCAAACAAATAAAAAGGAGGCACACGAGGCAAAAGGAAACCTCGAAGCCTAGAACGGAACACTGTGGAATAACAATATTATATTGCGGGTCCAAAGGATAGAGAGATCATGGTAGAAAGGAATCTCTCAGATGAACAAGAGCAAAGGGGAACAAGGAATTCACAACACACACAAGTCTAGAGAACTCAACACTAGGTCAACTGGCTGAGAATCGACATGCCTAGAAGGCACCTAAGCTTTGAAAGACTAGAAGAGATATCAAAACTTTTCCAAAATCAACACCAGATAAGATAACCCAGAGTTAGAGCGAAACTGGATAAGGAGAAAAATAAGCATACAAGAGTTTTCACAAATAATCTTTTTAGAATTTAAAATAGTTTTCACAAGCACTAGACTCAACATCGACCAGTAGCAAAGTTTTTCTACGGTCGGTACTGCTCTGATACCAAAAACTGTGACACCCCTGGGATCAAGGCTAACAAATCCCAGACCTCCGTCTGACATAAGCTTAACCTCGAGCTCGAGAATATCCAGTGAAGAATTGGTAACACAACAGTGACCCTATGACACAAAATTTATTACATCAAGCTCATAACTAAGCAGAGAATCAAATTATTACAAGCAGAGGTCACTGACCACAAACATCAAACAACGGAAGGCAAATTATGCTATTAAGTATAGCAAACTTAACAAATGGACTAAGAGGCCTGAAGCATAACGATGACGTCCCAGCCCATAGATTCTAGGCGGTCGGCCGGGAACCCCAAGCTACTCGTCGGTGTCGATGTAGTATGGATCTTGTCTTCAGGGAACACTTACTCTACCAAAAGTATAAACAAAGCAAGGGTGAGTACAGGGTGTACTCCTCAAGTCTTATGGCTGGTGTTGTTGTTTTGCATAAAGCCATCTTTTTGTTTATAATACAAGAGGGAGAGAAGGAGCTCGTCTAATTAGAGTATTTTAAAAGGGGATAAGAGAGCGACATCTCTGAAATATTGATCATCTTTTTTTGGTATCCACCAAGTCATCATCATCTGAACCCTATCTAGGATCACCCCCTCATACCCAAGAGGAAGCATCCTTAAAGCACACGTTGATCAGCCAAGTTTTACGATTAGGTTATAGTTCTCTATGATCTTAGAATCTGGTCACCAAGCGTTCATAACCGTGAACACGGCTTTTTGAAAAGATTTAACCCTGCAGGGGTGTACAACTTTACCCACACGTACCAACCGACTCGTAATGCCAACGTTTTAGCCCTCTTCCTTGGAAGGCCGGCAGAGGGTGGTTGGCCACGACCTTTACCTTACTTTCGCCGAGACCATGAGTCACGCAATAAGTATGGTTCCGCCGTAACGGGTCAAATCCCGAAGCCGGTACTTAAAGATGTGAGGCGAGGTTGGTTTACCATGGGCGTCATCTACCCCAAGCAACCCCGGCCACGCTTACCTACCTGTTATGAATGCACCTTCACCCGGCAAATCTTTCAAAAGGTTTTCAATGCGTATGTCGAATGGAACGCCCGAACTATGTGACTCATGGAATCTACTAGGCAAGTTAGTCAATCATGGGGTCCCCATTTACCCCGTGTGGCTGTACGCTCGTCTCGGTTCCAAAGGCAAGAACTCAGGTCCTAGTGGTGGCGAGCATGGGACTAGAAAAACCACATCCCACTGTGGCCTCCCATACAAGCCTTAGCATGTTTAATCTCATATCACTGGTCTCATCTCATCACGTTCTCCTGTCATACTAGATTCTCTGCATCTGATACATCATCTGGATGGACCAGACTCAACAGCTATGCATGGCTAAGCAAGACACAGAATAATCTCTAGCAGTGCACACAAGCCAAACCTAGTTATGTAGGAGAAGTGGATCAGGTAATATAAGCTCAAAGGGAGTATGCAATAGATAGGAAACTTTATCTATCGATAAAATACCACAGTAGAATCGTATGCAACATGGCAAGAATAGAAATGCTTTTGAAATCATAGGATTATATCATGGTGGGGCTATGCTTGCCTTGGCTTGTTGATAACCAGAAGGCAAAACTTCGGTCGAAGCTTCGGAAATCTGGTACTTGACTTAATTATAGTTGATCAAGTATTACTCGTCAATCTTCGATGGTCTTGATCTTGGTCTTCGATCTCGATCTCGATATCGTATTCTTCTGAGGAAGAATAAAATACCCGAAAGAAAGGAAAACAATCAACACATGGAATCGATGCAATGCTCAAGCAAGGATGATGATATGACAAGTTGAATTGTATCAAAATGTAAC
The DNA here is from genome assembly GCA_916181665.1 of Avena sativa. NCBI lineage: Eukaryota > Viridiplantae > Streptophyta > Magnoliopsida > Poales > Poaceae > Avena > Avena sativa. The sequence continues at coordinate 265,261,552 of OV702294.1, read as the reverse complement.
CCTAAAGCATGCTTTACTAATTAATCGGGGTTCCGAGGGGTAAAAACCCTAACTCGGGGAAACTCTGGATGTATATGAGAGGGGTTACTAGGTTCTTCTAATTAAACATGTCTTGAAAGTTGTTGAACAATGCATGATTATAGTGTAATTTGATAGTTCTCATTTTTCTGAACATTTTGATATATTATACATATTTTTCTAATTTATAAATCATTAGTTATTTAATTTACAAGTTTATATCAATTTCTAGATTTATTTAAATCATTTCTGAAATTATTAAACAACTGGTCAGACTTTTTACACCGCAACAACAACTAGCCACATAGACAGATAGATGGGCCCTAGGCCAACTCATCCTCCACGCGGGCATGGTGGGACCCTGGCCGGGTTTGACCGGGCTGACCGCGCCTAGCGGGGGTAGGCACGTTGGACGCGGACGTGTGCGCTTAGTCGAACAAGGGAAGCACCGCCAAGAAATGGTCGCCAGAGCGACATCCATGACGATGGCCGACGGCGGCGCTTAGCTAGCTTCGGTGGCGGAGGGTTACAGCGTGCGAGAGACCAGAGAAAGAGGTCAGGAAGAATCGGGTGCTCACCATGAAGCTGAAGGACGCGACGATGAGGCTGTAGGTGGACAGGGGCAACGTCATGATCAGCGGCGGGCTTCGTCGGGGGCGAGGAAGACGACCAAAAATTCCGTTGATCTGGGGCGCCCGCGCTCGATTTGATTAGCAGTCAGGTAGAGGCCAATAGGGCGAAGCTCATGGCGTCGTCAATGGTGCTCGGCGGGGCTCGGAACGACGGTGATACACGGCGGCCAGAGCTAGGGTTTGGCTCGCAGCAGAGAGCGAGGAAGAGGGAGCTAGGGGGAGAGTGAGAGGAAGGCAGGAAGGAGTAGCACGTCTAAGAGTGGTCTTATCCTCTCCCTAGGGCGTCGGCGGGCGCGAATCCTGGCGCAGAGGGCGACGACGGCGCTGGCGACACGCACCTGCTTCCCTTGTCCTTCTGTCGCCGGGAAGAAGAAAAGGAGAAGAGGAGTGAAGGGGTACTGGGATGGGGATGGCCGGACTGGGCCGCGGGTGGGCCAGCTGGGGGAAGCTACTGGCTGCGCAGGGCGACAGGGAGAGAAGGGGAGAGGCAGAGGCAGACTGGGCTGGGCCTGGCTGCTCTCTGATTCTTTTTATTTGCAAAACACTTTTTATTTTTCTGTTTTCATTTCCTGTTTGTATTTTCATTTCAAATCTGTTTTTGGTAATTTCAAAATTACCAGAGATTTTATAGAATATATGAAAGACTACAGGGACCCCTTTAAGCAATTTGGGACCCATACATTTTGATACTTTTCAAAATTGAAAACCTCTTTGAATGGTGTTCAAGTAAAGAGGGAAATTAGGGTTAGGGTTTTTGCTTTGTTTCTTCAATGCACAATTTCAAATATGATGCTCATGCAATGCACAATCAAAACCCTAATATATAATTATCTAAAAGTGGGGTGTTACAGGGGACAGGGGTCTGGACGGGGATGGAGGCTGCCTTCAATGCCTCGACGGGGCCTGTATGGGGATGGGGGCCTCCTCGGTGGCCGCCTTGGAGGCGATGATGGCCACCGCGCCATTCTTCTCCATCGCTGATGTGGTTGGGGTTTTCTTGGGGGTTTGCAGAAGGTGATGGGACAGTGGAGATGGTTGCGTGAGTGAGTGAGCGAGTGAGTGGGAGTGAGGAGGCCTCTATAAAGGTGAAGGGGTGAAGGGAGGAGACATTTTGTTGCACCACCGGGCACCACGTAACCGTGTGCGCTACTGCATCGTGCACGGCCACACACGTCCGCTACCGCCCTGTGCACTGCGACACGCGTACCGTGTGTTACGTTTCCCCCTCGTGTCTAACCTTGGCCACTAAGTTGTGCCCAGTTATACCATCGAGTGTAGCACTGGCAGTTTGGTTGTACTCAGTTTTGCCCTCCAGTACTAACACTGCCGTGTGCAATATACTCACTTTTACCCTCCGGTAGCTGGTCAATAGAGAGTCAATGAATGGGTTTTAGCTAGCTAATTGAGTCATTTTATGCACAACAAATTCAAAAAGATCAAAACATAGTGGAATCTACCCAGGAAGTCTTATTATGTGACCTGCCACCATAAAAAATGTATATAAATCAAGTTTTAACCTAAATCACCACTTCTCAAATCACCTACTATCTATGAAGGTTCATGGCTTTCTTCTCAAGCCTCTCCCCAAAACATAATTTGTCTGAATGAGGCAATAATTGTGAAACTGATATATATTTGAATTGCAAATAGTTTGATGTATGCCAATATGTATTTTATTGTATAAAAGAAGCATTTTCCCTTTTTAAATCTCTTTTGTTTTCTATTTGAACCCCCTTGTCAGTTTTGCCCTTGGTTTTAAAGTTTGACTCGGTTTTTCCCTTGGTTTTTAAGTTCTACTCAGTTTTCTCCTCCCTCTTAGTGACAAACTCTCACACTTGTGCTCAACTTGGCTGCTACACTCTGATTGGTCGAGATAGTTGTCACGCGGATCGTATCCACCAACCGTTGATCCTCTGATTGATCCTCTATGATCTAGCGGACAGGATAACCCCTGTATCTGTCGGGGGCACCCTCTATCCATGCAAAATAATGAGTTTGCCACCGATGCTTTAACTCCATAAACAAATGATTTTGAATATAATTTTAAGGAAAAGTGTTCAAAGGTGTATAATTTTTGCATCATATTGCACTCCATGTCCTAAGTAAGATTTCAAAGTTCAAAGGTGTATAATTTTTGCCATATGCAAGTTTATGCATTACATTCTTTGAAAATGATAATCTCTCAAGAATTTCTTAGCACATCATTATCACGTATTAAGTGCGATTTCATAGTGTTCAAAGGTTTATAATTTTTGTATACACAAGTTTAGGGATCACTTTTCACACTATAAAAATGGTAAACACCCTTTTACATTAAGAGTTGTATAATTTTTCAATTTGAAAGTGTTCAAGAGTAGTGTCAATTATAAACACTCTTTTACAGTAAGAGTTGTATATTTTTTTAATTTTAAAATGTTCAAGAGTAGTGTTAATTATAAACATTCTTTTACATTAAGAGTTGTATAATTTTTTCAATTTAAAAGTGTTCAAGAATTATGTCAATTATAAACACACTTTCACATTAAGAGTCGTATGCTTTTTTAATTTTAAAGTATTCAAGAGTAGTGTCAAGTATAAACACTCTTTTACATTAAGAGTTGTATAATTTTTTTAAATTTGAAAGTGTTCAAGAGTTGTGTCAATTATAAACACTCTTTTACATTTAGAGTTGTATAAATTTTTTTAATTTGAAAGTGTTCAATAGTTGTGTCAATTATAAACACTCTTGTACATTAAGAGTTGTATAATTTATTTTTAATTTGAAAGTGTTCAAGAGTTGTGTCAATTATAAACACTTTTTTACATTAGGAGTTGTATATTTTTTTTAAATTTGAAAGTGTTCAAGAGTTGTGTCAATTATAAACACTCTTTTACATTAAGAGTTGTATAATTTTTTTAATTTGAAAGTGTTCAAGAGTTGTGTCAATTATAAATACTCTTTTACATTAAGACTTGTATAATTTTTTTAATTTGAAAGTGTTCAAGAGTTGTATCAATTATAAACACTCTTGTACATTAAGAGTTGTATAATTTTTTTTATTTGAAAGTGAATCGCAGGCCATGCGAGAGTTGTGTCAATTATAGTTTCAGACCGCGCGAGAGTTTCATAATTATAAACACTCTTGCAAACCAACTGAATCGCCACTGCTCCAGGGGAATTTACAATAGATTTTATCTATCTCCAAGAGTTATGGAGGTTGCAACCACCGCTGGGAACTAAAATCCAGAGAGATATTATTCACAACCACGAATTACGCCAGCACTGGATCAATCCTATTCGAAAAGAAAGGCAATTAGTTAAGCACCAGAGATTCGCGTTCAAATACTGCCATAATCAACCCTCAAAAGGGAAACGATGCTTACCCAGATGGAATCCATGCGTTTGATCCGTGTGATTCCACCCAATATTCTCCATGCTCGACACGGATGGATGGTGCACCAGCCGGTGTTGCATACTGTTCCGCGAAAGGGGTAGATCTAGCAGGGGCATGAGCAGAGCTGCAGGTGGAGTGGGATCCAAGGCTAGGGCGAGGGGTGGCTCTAGGGCCAAGGACGACATAAAGGTAGGAGGGCACGATGGTGGGGCAGTGGACGGGCGGTGTGGGAGCTGTTTCAGACTTGAGGGGAAGCGAATGCTTTGGATGAGCGATAATGGCATGTCTGACGTGTCTCCATGCGGCCCCACTCTTCACCACATTTGCAACACCCATCCCAACACGACCCAACCCTTCACCACGTATGCATGAACCGTCCCAACGCGGCCCCACCGGCCAGGCATGTAACGGTCAAGGCCTCGTAACGTAACGCTCAACACCCAACCCGCCCCAACGCGGTCCCACCAGTCAGCATGTAACGGTCAAGCCTTTGACCTGACGGCATCCCTCTGTCCGAGCGCCCGCGAGTGCCCGTGAGGGTTTCTTAAGATGGCGAGGGGAAAAGTGAGGAAAATTTAAGCGCCAGGGGAAAGTGAGTACAACTAACAAACCAAGGGCACGGAAATAGAAATCCCTTTCTTATATGAATCTTATTCTCCAGACCATTTCGGATCTCCTCGTGATTTCCTTGATCCAATCCTAGACTCCAAACAACATTTAGTCTCCAACTCATATTACATATCTACTAAACAACATCGAATACTTAAGTGTGTCTCCCTACGGTTCGTGAACTGTGCAGACATGATCGAGACACCTCACCGATCAATAACCATTAGAGGAATCTAGAAATCCATTATGGATCCCACATATTTATATGATTAAATTGTGATCGAATGAACCATTTACATATGGTACCGATTCCCTTTGTCATGCGATACTTTACTTATCTGAAGTTTGATCTTTGGTAGCTTTATACCTAGTTCAACCTTGTTACCGATAAGTAATCTTTAGTCGTTCCGTGATATGACATCCCTTGTGACCTAGTCACATTCTTGCAATCCAATTGGATGACATTCCACTCAGAGGTCCTAGAGTATATCTATCCGTCATATGGATGGACAAATCCCACCCTTGATCCATGTGCCTCAGCACATACTTTTAGAATACTCAATGCCACCTTTATAACCACCCAGTTATGAAGTGGTGTTTGATGTCATCAAAGCATCCATCCGGTGATGGTGATTAACATGATCTCATGGTCGAAGGATTGGGTTACTATGTATTTGAAAGCTTGTAGTAAACGAACTATAAATGACTTGATCTTATGCTACGCTTAGTATAGGAGTGTGTCCATCATATCATTATCCTAATGGCATGATCTTGTTATTAATAACATCTAATGTCCGTGATCAGGAAACCATGATCATCTATTAATCAACAAGCTAGTTCAACAAGAGGCTTACTAGGGACTTATTTTATGTTTACAAAACACATAAGTATTAATGTTTCTGGTTAATACTATTATAGCATGGGATGTAAACATTTATCATAAACACAAAGATATAATAATGACCATTTTATTATTGCCTCTTGGGCATATCTCCAACACTATAATGGTACGAGTTTATAGGAATACACTAGGAAACTTGCCCCTGCCTCTATGACCACTTCACACCATGCTTCACACTGCTTCGCCAAAACGAAAAAAGGCTAAAGAAAGTTGATAGGTGAGTAAAGCATGTGTCACACGGTACTATACTAGACAAACAAATCCACGCGAGGGGCAAGAAGATCTACTCTTAGAGAGAGACAGAACAGCCTAGGGCCTGGTGCAGAGTGTACAATGCTGTAGGGAGAAACCGATGACTGCATGCATCTCTTTGACACCAACCTATAATTGACTTTTTTGGTATTAATATCAAGTTGTATAATAATGGCATCCCAAACAGAGGGAGTATTAGTACTAGTAAACATTGTACTATAGTGTACTACTACTAGTATACTCTCTCCATTCCATTGAACTACTCTGATACATCTTAGAAAAAATAGACAAACTAGTACTGCATTTATTAGTACTACTTTTTTTTGAAAAATTACTAGTAGTACTAATTATGTGAACAACCAATCCAAGCTACTACTCAAATAGAGAGAGAGAGAGAGTGCAATCACTCCATTTTATTTGTTCTAGTTTACTACTAGTCTTAAAAGCTAATGCAGATTATTTGAGGACAAGTTTTGGCTCTACAATATGTAGAATACGCGCAAACCTCAAAACACACTTCATTGTTTAGTTTCAGGGACCTTGTGCTAAATGCTTGGACTTAGATATAATTTTCATTTTTATGAGGTCCTTGATGTAACTTGTACTTCCACCGACCATGTTAACTAAAGCACCCCGCTCCTATGGGACCAACCACAATTAAAAGAAAATGACACGACCCCAATTATCAGACAAAGTGGACTATGGTTTCTTATAATTCCCAAGTTTTAAGTACTAGGATTTTTCAAGCTTCCTAGCTAGCTTCACACACTTTGGTGACTTTTTGCCGATTTAACAAAATTAGGTCAAATTTTTGCTACATGAGTAAGCGCGATAGATTTCTCTAGAAATAAATGTATTTTTGGAGGTAGATGGGTGCATCTTCTTGTAGTAAACAATGCCGTCAGCGTGAGTTTCCAACTATTAGGAAAAAATGAATCCACCCAGTTAAATGAATTTATGTCGATTTATCGAAATTAGGTAAATTTTGAAACTACAAGTAAATAGTTGGCTTCTTTGAAAGTTTATGAAAAGATTTTGGGGGTACCCATATATCGAGGGGGGTCATAATTAATATATCATAAACCACCAAGAGTTTTGACGACAAGTTCAATTTCTTGCTAAGATTTTGCATCTTGACAATTTAACGAAATTAGGCCACACTTGAGGAACAAGTAAGCATGATAGAATTCTCTTGAATTAATAGTATTTTCGGAGGTACATGGGCGCATCTTCTTGTAGTAAACAATGCCACTGGTGTGAATTTCCAACTATCAGGAAAGAACATTCTTAATTTTGCGAGTGATGATGAGATTGTTCTTTATAATAAAGAAAGTCCGAAGAATATGGATATTAATGCCACAAGCTAGGTTTTCAGACATGTATATTGTACCAACATGTTGTACTTACGATTCCTATGTTTTATGAGTTTTCAAACTTCCTAGCTAACTCTGCCCACTTGAATGAATTTATGTTGATTTATCAAAATTAGGTCAAAATTGAAAGTATAAGTAAATTGTAGGTTGCTTTTAAAGTTTACAAAAAATATTTTGGAGGCACCCATCTGGGTCACAAGTACTATATCAAACCACCGAGAGTTTTGATGCCAGGTTCAACTTCTTGAATTTTAATGAAATTAGGTGAAACTTGAGCTACATGTAAGTGCGGTAGATTTCTCTTGAATTAAATGTAATTTCGAAGGTAGATGGGCGCGTCTTCCTGTAGTAAATAATGTCGTTAGTGTGAGTTTCCAACTATCATGAAAGAACATTCTCAATTTTCTGAGTGATGATGAGATTGTTATTTCCTATAAAGAAAGTCCGAAGAATATGGATCTGAATCTCACAAGCCAAGTTTTCAGACATATATAGTGGACCAACATGTTGTACTTACGATTTTTGATGTTTTATGAGTTCTCAAAGTTCCTAGCTAACTCCGCCCACTTGAATGACTTTATGCCGATTTATCAAAAGTAAGTCAAATTTGAACTATTACAAGTAAATCGTAGGCTGCTTTGAAAGTTTTATGAAAAAGCTTTTGGAGGTACCCATCGGGCGATCAATTAATATATCACAAACCATCGAGAGTTTTCATGACTGGTTTGACTTTTTGCTAAGATTTTGTATCTTGACAATTTTAAACTCCTTTTGAAAATGATCACATGAAATAAAGAAAAACAAAAAAACAAATTTAAAGATTTATGTATGACTTCCTATCGTGTCGTGTGCGCTACGTGGCATGAAAATGGTAACCATGGGATTTGACGAGTTTTGGAAAAACAGCTTCATAGTATTGTCCTATCATGTAAGGACATTATTGGGTTTCAACCCGAATGACCAAGGTCGTCAAGGCCATATTGATCGACATCATAGTTTATGATCTGATAGAGTTCCCACACTAGGTGGGTGCATCTTGGGCTAGTAAGCATTGTTAACCGTGGGATTTTTCAAACATATAGTGGATCATGCTTCCTATATAACTACAATAGTTAAATGAATTTCGCAAAAAAATCGAGTCTAGTGCGGTGGAGATGGGAGTACAAGGCACACATGTCTAAGGGTATCTGTAATGTAGGACCCACCCGGATTATAGAAATTACCATAATGTATAAGGTCAACATTTGCCACAAGGTAGGACCCACGTAGCTTGTCATATTGCTCCTTGCAAGAGAGAGGAGAGAGGGGAAATGATTTTTCTATTACCTATGGACAGCCCACAATCTTGAGGTAACTTTATTTTCTCCATAATGTACAATTAAGGTGAACCTTAGTGGATGACACATATGCCTTAAGGTGTTTTTTACACACTGTAGATGCCCTAAGGAAAAAACAAATAGTGGCCCCACTTGGCAGTGTATGACCAAGCTATAAAACACATTTCCAAAAGTTAGCATCTTCAGTTTAATAGGTCACACGAATCATTTCGTATAGACCCTGTCTAAACTTTGGAGCTTACTCATACTAGTATAGTATTTCTTTGCTTAGACATATGCTCATCTCTATCCATGCGCTGTATATGCAGAGAATAAAACGTAGGCAGGGGAAGAGGGCGGCAACAAAGAGAGTAGAGGAGTTGAAGGAGGTTCGATGTCAGAGCAAAGTTTATGATGGGTTCCTGACACGGGGTACTCCTGCCTCATTATAGTTACAGTGTACACTCTACTAGTAGTAAATTTCAGGACCTATGCACGCAAAACAAATTGTGTGTTTTCTCTCTCCTTTGTTGCCTCTCATCTCTCCACCCCCCCTTGCGCACCGGCACAACTGATCTCTCCTTCGACCACATCGTGGCGCTACACATGTGTGACTTGGTATGTTGACTATATTTCTTTTTTGAGAGGGCGGCTCTGTTTCTCTGGCGTGTTCGGTAGCCACATTGGTGTGGAGTAGGAGGAGTAGTACATAGGAAGGAAGCCACTTTGCTCCTTGGCGGAAAAAATTCTAAATTTCTAGTTTTGAAATTTTCACTTGATTCCCAAACATCGGGAGGGAAGGTTATTCAAAAGACTGGCCATTTGTAGTAGTACTTCTTATCTTATCTTTATCTTGTCTCATCTCTTAAAATATGATACCACTATATAGTGTACGGATAACTTTAAACATGGACCATTGGATTAAGACTAGCAAATCTAAACATTGCTAACCATTGGATCTTATTTTCCATTTTTAGCATCTAGAAGATTCTATTGATAGTATTTAGCACAATGAACGCTAGTATGCGCAAACCTCAAAACACACTTCATTTCTTAGTTTAGGGACCTTGTGCTAAATGCATGGACTTGGATGTAATTTTCATTTTATGAGGTCCTTGATGTAACTTGTACTTCCATCGAACGTGTTAACTCTGTCGGATATTTGTCCTGTGGAGGAACTAGGATCTAATGATCCCTTGGTTCGAGAGGGGGCTGAACACGCAGCTCCAAGGAATCTCGACGACGGTGGCGACGGCAGAGAGATGACACGGGTTTTTTACCTAGGTTCGGGACCCTCGTGAGGAGGTAAAGATCCTACTCCTGGTTTGTTGTATTGTTCGCTTGCTTCGCGAGGGTACAATGGAGGATGTATGTATAGGGTTTAGATCGCAGGGGATCGATCTATTCTAAGGTAGGAGGAGGGTCCCTTATATAGGGTGGCGTCGAGCCTTTTCCTCTCACCTTTGGACGGGAAGGGCGTCCACAATGCTGCTCCTCGAGATCTCGGTCTAGGAGACTACTTTTGGTAGACTTGTTCCATCCCTCCATGATCCACTCCATCCTCCTTTAAAGTGGCCTTTTTTGATGTTGCTTGTCTTCATCCAGCGCTCTCTGCTTTCTCCCTCTTTCACCAAAACGGCAATGAGAGGAGCCTTCCACCACGAGGTTACATGTCCTCTTCCTGCATAAAAGGAGGGTGGACCGAGTCTTCCTTTACCAAGGCGAACTGGTGCCGCAGAGCCGCTGTGCTCTCTGTCGGGCTGTGCTCGTGCTCCACTCGATGAAGTTATTGTCCTGCCCTTGACACGCTCTGAGGCATCCGAGGCTTGAGGGCGTAGCGTGGTGTAGTAGTCGGCTCCCTCGGGAGGCGTTCCCTCTGGACGTTTATTCCCTCGCAAGGAGGGGGCTCGTGATGCCAACACGGTTGGGCCACCTCTGGAGGCGTTACTGTCTCACGAGGGTGGTGGTACCTCTGGCGTGGGGCTCGTCAATCGTGGGGACGTGGCACCCTAGTTGCCAGGGCCCTGACAGTAGCCCTCGAGCGCTTGGCTTGCACGTGTCCTTGGTGGGTTCGAAGGAGCAAGAGGCCCTACACAATGGACGGGCGCCTGCGCTCGCTTGGTCAATGAGGACCTTCCATGCTTGAACCTTGGCCTGAAGCCCAACCGGCCACACGCTCTCATCCGTAGATATAGGGCACACTATTTCCGCTACGGGAGTTGTTCCCACGACGTGAATACCGTGCGCGTGATGCAGTGACGCGTCTTTCCAACTATCCTGGTTAAATCGGGGGGGGGGGGGGGTGGGGAAGGGATCTTTTCACTTCCATGCCATTGCTCCCCATCTCCCTTCTGCGCTTCCAAGCCAAAGCCTCTTCTCTTCCATGGCATCCCCGCTCCTTCCCCTTTTCGAGGCCGGTGAGGACGCGCCGATCGAGACGTAGGTCGCCCCTGCTCCATCTAGAATGGAGGAGGCTTCGCCGGTGAAGAATGTCCGTGGGAGGCCACGCGGAAGCGGTCGAGGGTGTCGCAGCGGCCGTGGTGCGACCCTTTTTGTGGTCGCGTCCGAGCAGGCGGAGGTGGCCGTCAAAGAAACTTTTGCCGGCGCGGGGGTGGCCGCCCCCGTGGAAGAGTCCGGGGTCACCGCGGTGGACGCGACGGTAGGTCCGGGTTTGAACCCAGACCATCCACTCCTGCTTCCTCCGAGGCCCCTTCTCCTATGGTCATCAAGATTGAGGATGACCCCGAGCTTTTCAAGGTCATTTACTTCATTGTCATCCTCAACGACCTAGACTGGTTCGTGAGGGTGAAGCTCCCCAACTGATTCATGCTTGGGACCACGAACGACCTTCCTGGGGAGGTGCATCTACACCACTTCAGAGGAGGCGATAAGTGGGAGGTGCGCATTGATACCTTCTCGTGGGGTGAGAAGTTCATCTCCGGCGGCTGGCACCGCTTCCTTTCCAAGCACGGCATCCAGCGACTTCACACTGCGATTCCGGTACGTCGGCAGGGGAGACTTCTCCATCTCGGTGTTTGACACTCAGATGTGTCGCATCGACTATCCTCCTCACCTCTGGGCAGCCTGAGAGGTACAACCATCATGGCATCGCCAGGGGCGTGGTCCCCTGCCCGTGGAGGGGTAATGCCATAGCGTTTGTTGACCCTTTTGCCTTGTAATCATGACTTAGGATGAACTTGTCTATACGGACCCCTATGTTGTTTATCCCGTTTTGCACATTCTTGTTGTGCCTAGAGTTTGATGTGTGTTCATGGCGTGATGTCTACTTGACAAAGCCGATGGTGGCCGCTCGTGCCCTTTTTCCCCAGGGACAAGCCTCTTGAGCCTTTGAGTGTGTCTGTAGAAGGGCCGAGTGTCCTGGGATGGCACCCTCGTGGGGTGAACTCTTGGGGGTAATGCCTAACGAGGTGCTTACTGAAGACGGTGCCCCCAGGCACCGCTCGCTGAGTTCTTCCAGCTGGTGGGCCAGACTACCGCACAGCAGGCCTTGCTCGGTTATGCTTGTGAGGTTCCCGCGTACTTCTGTGGTGTAGCCCCAGCCTTGTAGAGGGCAAATGGGCCCTTGGACCTTAGGTTTCTCAGGAGGCTTGCTGCTGCTTTGCCAACGCAGAATATTAGTGGGTCCTCTCGAGGGGGACCTTGTCGTGCACCCTAGTGGAGGGATCCGTTGCTGACTTTTGGGGTATGTATCCTTGAGCGGCGACACTGTCCTGACGAGGCTCATGTGCGACTATTTCTTGCCACGGGGGCGCAATCCTCCTTTCGAGGAAAGGGAGAGAGCCCTTGTGCGGCTGCCCACGCGTAAGCCCGTGGCCAGGGTTGTTTCCCGAGCTACTTAGTAGGGCTTCTGGTGGAGTACTCTAGGACCAACGCCTGATAGCGGCCGTGGCAATCTGATGGTGGATCTTTTCAAGCCGCTAGTAGTGGTTGTGACGCGAAGGGGCTCTGCCTCGCGTGCCTTTCCTAGGTGCCCCCAACGGGATGGCTGATACATCCAAAACCTATCTACTTTCCCGAACACTTTTGCTATTGTTTCTCCTCTAAACTTGTATGATTTGGATACAACTAACACAGACTGACGCTGTTTTCAGCAGAATTACCTTGGTGCCTAGTTTTTCTGCAGAAAATCAACTATCAGGAAAAATCCCGGAAAATATGCCAAAAATCCTATTTCACCAGAAGACTCACGGAGCGAGAGTACGAGACGGAGGGGAGGCCTGAGGGGCCCACACCCCCTGCCGTGCGGGTTGGCCCATGTCGCGCCGAGAGGGGGTGTGGCTGCCCCAGGCACCCTCTCGGCCTCCCTCTTCGCCTATAAGATGCCTCTTAACCTAAAAACCGAGGGGGGTTCGACGTTTTTCTAGAAAGAGTTTCGCTGCGCTGCCACCACCAAAAACCGCGATTCGGAACCAGAAACTCTGTTCTGGCACCCTCGTGGGACGGGGAATTTGGAGAGGATCATCGCCACCATCATCACCGACGCCTCTCCATCAACCATCCATGTTTCCCCCATCCATGAGTGAGTAATCCTTGCTGTAGGCTATGGATATGATAGGGATTGGATGAGTTCTATGATGTAATTGAATAAGATTGTTATGACATGGTGCCTAGTATCTCTATTAGTGCTATTTGACTTTTTTGCAACTTGTTGTGCTTAATGCTTGTCACTAGGGCCCGAGTGCCATGATCTCAGATCTGAACTTTTTATTGAATCATTATGATAGTATTGTTTGTGATCTTATCTACAAGTTGTGTACACATATCATTATCCGTATCAAAAGGCCCCGAAGTGACAGAAATTGGGACAACCTGAGGGGATGGTTGTGATGTGAGGATCACATGTGTTCACAGAGTGTTAATGCTTTGCTTTGGTGCTCTATAAAAAGGAGAACCTTAATTGCTAGTAGTTCCCTTGAGGCCCCGCTGCAACGGGCTGGTAGGATAAAAGATGTTGTGCAAGTTCGCAATGCGAGCACGCATGACTATATATGGAGCACATGCCTATGATTGTTTAGTACTTGGATGCTTATTCTTATTTATTTGCAATTGCCCTAGATCTTGAAGTTACATGTTTAGACTCATCCATGCAACACCCGTCCATCCATCCCTATGCCTACCGCGCTCATATCCTACTGTTTGCTACTACTGTTACTATTTCTCTTGTTTTGCTGCTGCTTTGTTGTTGCTACTACCAAACTGTTGCTACTGATAAACGTCTGTGAGAAAGAACTATTTCCAGGTGCAGCTGAATTGACAACTCAGTTGTTAAGGCTTGCAAGTATTCTTTGGCTCCCCTTGTGTCGAATCAATAAATTGGGTAATACTACCCTCGAAGACTGTTGCGATCCCCTATACTTGTGGGTCATCAATGACCGTAGCATGTAAACGGTTGTTGCGAGAGTCGTATAACGCAGTTATGTGATGTGTTTTGAGCGCTAGGAACCATAGGTGAGGTAACTTACTGCCGGTTGGGCCCGTAAGTTCTTAGCTCACATTCTAAGCCCTGCAAAGTTTTAACCATTGAAGAGGGTGTCTCTACGGTCGCCCGGTAAGCCTCTCGAGGAGAAAGCCATGGCCTTAGTGCTTTTCCCGCCAGCCCCCATGCCGAGGGTTTTCTGGGTTTCGCACAAGTTTTTGTAAATGTCAGGAACCGTGGGTGAGGTGACTCGTCGCTAAACCCGGTCCGTGAGTTCAGAGCTCCACACTTTAGGTCCTCAGGACTCAGGTTGCGGAGAAACAAGGCCTAATGAGCCATCGCTTGAGGAGGTGTTTTCAAATATCAGGAACCATGGGTAAGGTGTCTCGTCACCGGACCCGGTCCGTGAGTTCAGAGTTCGACACTTTAGGCCTTGAGAGCTCAGGTTGCAGAGGAACAAGGCCTCATGATCTGTCGCTAAAATGTTTTTTCTTCTTAAGATCTAGGAGTGTGGCTGAGGTGATTTGTATCCATACCTAGCCTATAATTTCAGAGCTCGACACTTTAGTTCATGGACACTTTTTGGCTAACGGAGGGGAATGTACCCTCACAAGCCGCCCCGTAGACCTTACCAGGAGAGGGGCATAGGGCAAAATGCGCATATCGCCGGGGCTCGATACATGCGTCGCGTGAGGGACACAAGCACCAGAGGTCGTAGGTGAGGTAAATTATGGTCAAAAGAAATGTGTAAGTTCAAATATCAACACTTTAGGCTCTAATGAAGCCCGGGAGTGAGTCGGTGACAGACACCATTCCTAGCCCCCGCTCACGTGGTGTATGTGAGGGAACTCAAGCATGTACGGTTTTCGAAGAAGTCTTTTCTGAAGGAAAAACCAAATGGCAAGGCGTGCACGAAGCACAAGATTCAAAAAACCGTTGAGATTTCCAGCTTATTGTAGCACTTTCGTGGCCCGCATGAGGTCTTACTGGAGATAAGACTGCAAGGGCGTGTCGCTTGGAGAGGTTTGTCTGCCTTTCCGCAGCCTTGAACTCCTGCTCAGCCGGTAACTTAGCTGCCCTCGGGGGAGGGCTGTCGGTGTTGCACGCACGTTGGGTGCAGTCCATCAGGAAGTCAGGAGCCCCTAGGTCGAGGCAGTTCTCGAGAGCCTCTTCAGTGCTCGCGAGGGTGGGTGGTGGTGGCGCCTGGCCCCTCTTGAAGGCTCGGGTACTGATCGCGTCCTGCTCCTCGCGAGGCGGAACAACACAACTGCTGCCCTTTTGGCCATGGTGTTTTCCTGAGCCACTATCTGCCTCCTCCTCGTGGATCCCCCAAAAAAATCCAACGCGTCTACGTCCACGGGGTAGGCAGTGGCCGCTACCTTGTAGGTGTTCTTGAGGGTGCGTAGGGTCTCCACCTCGTCACAGCAGATCGTGATGATTCCGTTGTTGCCTCCAGGAATCTTGAGGATGTTGTATGTGTGGTGAGTGGCCACCATGAACTTAGCCAGCGCGGGGTAGCCAAGGATGAAGTTGTACAGGATCTTGATGTGAGCTACGTCAAAGTCAATGAGATCGGTGCGGTAGTTTTCGCGCGTCCCAAACGTGACATAGAGGACCACCTACCCGATAGGTGTGGTGGTCCCGTCTGTCACTCCAGAGAATGGAATGGTGGGCATCAGCCTATCGTAGGGCACCTGCAACTGGGCAAACATCTTGGTGGAGATCATGTTTAGGCCAGCGCCTCCATCAATGAGGGTCTTCATGACCGTGATGTTGATGATGGTGGGGGTGCAGATCATGGGGAGAGTGCCCACGGGCCTGGTGGAGACTAGGTGGTCGCGAGCATCGAAGGTGATGGGGTACTGGGACCACTTGAGCCTTGAGGACGGGACACTCGGCCTGTCGGCGGCGATCTCATGACTGAGCATCTTGAAGTGCCTGTTGGACACCGGGGCCTAGGATACACCAAGGATGCAGGTGATGGCTCCTTGTGGCACCTGGTAGCCCCTAGGATCCTGGGCACGGCCCTTCTTCGGCTGCGGAGGGTGCTGCTGCATGGTGCTTTCCTGATGGCCCACCTGTGGTGTGTCGCGGCCTTTGGAGTTGTTATTCCAATGCTCGCCCCCATGATGGCCACCCTCACACCACTGTGCTTGCCACCTGATCTTCCCCTTCTCTAGTTGTTACGCATGTCACGGAGTTTCTTGAGGTCGTAGAATTCATCGGTGGGATGCCCATGCCTCTTGTGGAGGTGGTAGTACGAGCTGTCGTCTCGCTCCCCTTCGCCGCGCTCACCACGAGGACTCTTCCGGTCTGGCTCTATGGCCAGGACGACTGCAGTCTTGTGCTTGGAATCCTTGTCCTTGTCCTTGCTCTTGGATAAGCTCGAGGCCTTCGGGGTGGTTTCTTCTTTGGTGAGTCCGAACATCCACCCTGCCTCTGCCTTGGCGCACTTTTTAGCCATGACGAATAGATCCGCAGCTATGGTGAGGTTCTCACCCAGGATACCGATCGTCTCCCTCATCTTGACGTCCCTGATGCCCTTAGAGAAGGCGGTAATGAAGTTGGAGTCCGAGATCTTGGGGATCTTGTTGTTGACTTGGCTGAACCTCTGCAAGAACTTGAAGTGGGTCTCTCTAGGTTGCTCGCGCACCTAGTGGAGGGCAAAGTACATGAGCGGGCGTTCGTAGCTCCCCTCAGTAGTACAAACTCTCTAATTAGAGACGTCAATTTCCCATAGGCCTTAGAGGATTTCTCGTTCCATCTTAAGCGCATAGCTTCTAAGAGCAAACCACCTAAGTTGGTTTTTCTTTGCGTCTCTAAGATACGTGACCTCAGATGGTGGAAAAAGGAAAATGCCTCTAACATTATAAGCTGGATACGTCCAATATTTCTGACCGCTTGCAAGAACTCCTCAACCCCAGACGGCCTATACTAGGGACCGTCTCCAATAGTGAGGCGACCTGAGTCGGATTCTAACAAAGACCGTCTCCAAACTAGTGTGCCTCGAAGCGGTTTTTTAAAGAGACCATCTCTAGTGTGTAGACCATTTTAAATAGTAGCATGCTAATTCAAACTTGATCATAGCTGAAGTGACACATAATCATGATTCAGTAGCCAGAAGACATATTAACTCAAGAACATATATATGGTTGGGGAAATCTATACAAATTTAGCCATTACACATTATGGTAGTACATATATACAAAGTGCATTACATAAATCAATCAGCTAGCATAATTAGTACTCTCTAATAAACCAGCATTGCATTTATAATGGGCCACCCCGTGGAAGTTGCTGAACCAGAATATGTACATCTCCATTATCTTTTTCATCAAAGCAAAAAGGACAATGCTATCCTGCTTTAGGTTGAACCTTCTCACAACCTTCTCCCATCCAGTCTTCAAGATTGCATTTTACCTAGCTCCTATCTTTATCCTCACCATATTTGTCTTTTCGTTTTTCATTTGACAAACATGGACATCAATAGGTTCATCAAGGAGATTCTTTAGGTATTTTCTTGTGAACTCAGCTCCAAATATCTGGCAAGTATAGAGAATTGAAGAAAATGTCATGCTTGTGATTACTGAGAGTATTTAAATATCACAGGGTAGCTTGTTGTTGATAACATTATCAAGAATATATCATCTTACCAGCTTGCACTTCTTTTTCTTGATAGATGAATAGGGTAGCTTGTACATGTAGTACTTGATTTCTGGTGGAAATTCGGGTTCACACCAGTCTAAGAGGAAGTCTACATGAACTTCTTTCAGATACATATCGTTTCCAAAAAGGCTCTGCTTATTAAAATCAGTGTCCCCCTTGTGTTGAAGCCCTGATGAAACAACAAATCAATGTCTATCGTCTAAATGCATACAAAACTGATGACTGCAATTTTGATGTTCTTTTGATACTTGTAAACTCAATCCTCTCGGTGGGCTCTTCATCTGATGAATGGAATTTAAAACCACAAAAGGTAAAGCAAAAACTATCGTAGCTAGATAGCGTTATTGCATTATCACTGTAGGTTCCCATCTGTTAAATAGATACATACAAAGAGCATCTTAATACAATCAAGATACAGAGAGACCAATGAAGTGACAATTAAATCTCTATTGCTAGAAGTGACAATTGCAGAATTTGAGATTTATATAAGAGGAAAAGACATGGAATAGATGCATGCCTCCTAGGGGAGGCTCTCCGACGGTGCCTTCGGGTCTTTGCAGCTCGGTAACCCTGAACAGTAAAATCGATAAGCAAATTGGAAAATTCCATGGAAAGATTCCTAAATCAAAGCTGATGATTTAGGGTTTTGGGAGTTTGGTTTTCACGCATACCTACGTGGACGACGAAGGGGTCCTCAGCGGCGAGGGAGAGCGTCTGCACCGCAGGGGACCAGAGGCGGTGGTGGTGGAGAGGCAATGGACTGGAGGCGGCGACAGTGGAGAGGCAGGGGACCGGAGGCAGGGGACCGGAGGCAGTGGTGGTGGAGAGGCAGTGGACCGAAGGCGACAGTGGTGGAGAGGAAGGCGACTAGCGACGGTGGTGGTGGAGAGGCAGGACCGGCGGCGGCAGATAGTGGTTTGGGCGGACGGGAAAGAAAAATATGGCACAGATCTAAAATATTTGTCCAAATATTTTCAAATATTTGCCGCCAAGTACTAGGCTCAAACGACTGCAAGTGGAAAACGTCTCTAAGAACATACGTTCTCCGAATATTTCATATTTTTCCGCCAAGAAACTTCCCTAGCTAAGATGACTAGTAGTTTTAAACAAACGTTCTCGAAACTATGGATATATTCAAAGCTCTGACATTTGATTTTTCTAAAATTTGAGAATTATTCATAATTTAAAAGCAAAGAAAGGTGTGTATACATGCTTGCTAGAGTAAAATTGAGTCCCCTAAGACTAAATGAGGTTCATTAATTGAATAAAAAATTGGCATAGTACAAACCTTGGATCTTATACCTTGAAAGCATGATGACTCCTAGTGTTCATGCGCTTGGGAACAGAGCAATGAGGTGCAAGTGTTTTGAATTTGACTAATTCAAATATCTAATAACAAAGTGAGATCATTTCGTTTCTTAATTATGATTTTTTCACCAATATAACCATTTTTCATATATTATTTGAAAAAAGTTTGGTTGAGTGAGTATTTGGAAATCTGGATATATTCAGAACTCTGGATTTTGTGAATCCTAAATTTATAGAATAATTCATAATTTAAAGGAAAATAAAGGTGTGTACATATTCTTGCTAGAGCGAAATTGAGTCCTAAGAGTAAATGAGGTTCATACATCGAAGAAAATATATGGCGTAGTACCTTGGGTAACCTAAAAAATTGAGTCCTAAAGGTAGGTTATATTGTTGTGTGTGTACTAACCTAAATATTGTATCTTCGGTAACATGAAAGGTATATGACTAACTCGTATTGTGTGTTCATGTGCTTGCTGAAGAGCAATAAGGTACAAGTGTCTTGAATTTTAACATGAACAAATTGTAGGAACTCCATATAAAGGTTACGCTTTCATCCTTATTAATTCAACCACCAGAGACTATATATATAGATCAGTACGGCAGCATGATTAGTAATATAATTGAACACGATAAAATTGAAGAAACTCCATATCAAGGAGTAGATTAATATATAAACAAGGTACTTATGATAGTTTAACCACCAGAGACTACTTATAATATTTTAACCACCAGAGACTAGGGATGTAGATATTGTCTTACATGCAACCAGAGGTAATACTTAACTTAAACAAAATATAAGTAGGGGCAGCAGCAGGAGCAGGGACACGGAGCCGCCTTAGTAGGAGCATCAGCCTACTCAATGGAAAATAGGCCACTCAAGACATATTCCTGGAGGAATTTGCTATAAGCTACGTGCTGCGCCAAGGTCTTCGGCTGGTGTGTTCGGCCTTGGCCTTCGGCATTCTCCACTATGTGCTCTCTCATGCTATGGATGTCCGTGTTGACGGCTCTGCAACAGAATGGGAAAAACAAATCCCCCTTATGGTAGAAAGGAATTATCCCCCACCGTAAGCACCTCAGCACATAGCGGCTCTTGTTGTCCCTGGACTGCTTGCTAGATTCCACCTCATCAGAATCGTCCTGTTGATTTTTAAAAACATAACTTTGAACTCATGCATATGATTAAATTCTATTACAACTCAAGAATTGACATCATATATATATAAAAAATATTAAATGATGTTTAAAATATATATGTAAGACAACAGTTTGATTAGTTCATATATCATTCATGTATCCAAACAAAATGACAATTGATTGGATGAGAGTCATATGTAGAACAAAGTCGGGCCTCATAAGTTTTCTTCAGGAATATCCTGAGCGAACCAAGTACCAATTGCACAACCTATATATTATTCTTGTATATTGGCCCGGGTTCGCTAACTCATCCTTGAAAAAATCTGACACCAAATAATGTGTCTGCCTCTCTTTTGGGGCAAATTTAAATCATTGTCCATAATAAGAAATTGAAATGTAATCCTTCTTATACACTATGCATGCATGTGAACTCTTTTGGGGCAAATTTGAATCATCGGCCTCACTATAGAATTGAAATATAATAGTTCATATGAATGTAGAATAAATCTGGGGCCTCATAAGTTTTCTTTAGGGATGGTGTGAACGAACCAAGTACCAATTTCACAACCTATATTGTTCTTGTACATTGCCCCAGGTTCGCTAACTCATCACTGAAAAATTCTAACACGAATTAACGTGTCTGCCTCTCTTTTGTGGCAAATTTGAATCATTGGCCCCAATAAGAAACTGAAATGTAATCCTTTTTATACACTATGAATGCATGAACTCTTTTGGGGAAAATTTGAATCATCAGCTTCACAGCGGAATTGAAATATAATAGTTCATATGAATGTAGAATAAAACTGGGGCCTCATAAGTTTTATAGAGATGGAGTTAGTGAACCAAAGTACCAATTGCAAAACTTGTATTATTGTTGTACATTATTGCCTCAGGTTCATTAAACCATCCCTAAAAAAACCTAACACCATCGATCATATGTGTCTCCCCTTGCACTCTTTTGGGGGAAAATTGAATCATTAGCCTCATTACGAAATAGAAACGTAATGTACACTATACAGCATATATGTACATGTTATGTATCAAAATAAACACTCCAGTAACATATATTCTAATCAAATGTGAATTTACTAGATGGCATATGAACAGATCTAAGAAGATGTAAATTTACTAGATGGCAGATGAGAAGATATAATCAAATCTCCAAAACAATCTACCGCTCGAACCATATACCCTACATCAAGAAGGCGCATGGCAGAGCAAAATAATTTATAGAGGACCAAGCAAATCCTACGTATAAATAGTGAAATATGTGGCTGCAACGACTAGAGAAGTTAGCAAAGTAGTACATCGGATGTCTCATCATAGAGATCCTCCTCTAACTCATTGCTCTCCTCAATTTCTTTGAAGAGTTTTTGTTCGATGAAGATTTTGTCGTTTATGATGAGCACCGGGTTGCCTCCGTCAGCTGGCGCATGCCCCTCAACCAGATCTGCCACTGGCACTGTCGTGGTATTGCCGACGAGTACGCCATGGAGGGGTCCTCACAGTGCGTGTTTAGAGACGTGGGGTAAGGCGGACGGTTGACGGGTACGAGGTAACACAGCTTACCTAGGTTCAGATCCCACAACGGTGGCGGAATCCTACTCCTGCTATAAATCACTATAATGGCAATACGCCGAGTTACAGAGATAGGTTCGCTGTGCGAGGTGTGTGTAAAACGATACTAGGTTGTATGAATCGATGCCCTAAAGGATCCCATAGGCCCGACTTATATAGTCTCCAGGTCCTAGGGTTACAGGGAAAAGTCCTAGCCGGACAGGTTACAGAGTCCTACACCGTCTATCACTAGTCTTGTGTATCTTGTACTCCAAGGCTCCGGGTACGCTGGTGACTCCACCGTAGCCTTCCTTTATTCGGCATGGGCCTCCCTTTTGGATCCACCTAACTGGGCCGCCCAGCAGGCCACAGGCCATGCTACCGACTATGGGCCACCTGGGTTAGTCGGATAAGAGACATGCTATGAGGATACCCATATAGCATATCCCCAACAGTAGCCCCGGAGAACTCCGAGATCTTGCGCCGTATTACCTCTTCCCGTGGAATGCTCCGTCTAGATGGATGTCGGCAAATCGTCAAGCAACATCTTGTAGTCCTCCCAAAGAACCGTGCAAAGGTTTCTCCGTCTTCTATGAGTAAGTCGGAGAAATGTTGAATCTTCCATCGTACGCTTCCATTGTCGGATTAAATCCGTCCATGCCGAAATCTTCGATGGGACGGCTCATCTACCATGTCAGTTATGACGACGTAGGCTGTAGGTCAGCGACGCCTCGTAACTCACAAATGCAGAGAATGCAATCATATCCGATTTTCCCGCGCGAGCGATACGAACCGTTGGCGGCGGCGGTCGGAGACGTGGCGAAATTACCGCGCATGTTCACGAACACATCGTCTACGCGGCAACCGTCCGATTAGCTGCACGAATCTTGACATAGAGTAAGATAAATAGTAACCGTCTACACTCTAGCTGCACGCCTCCTCGAGCCCTCCGCGGAAAACCTCGAAGAAACCCTAGCCTCTCTCTCTGCACCAGTCGTGTCCTCCCAGTCCTCCATGGCCAGCAGCAGCTCTTCCCCTTCGATGGCGGCGTCGAGCGAAGCCACGGCAAAGCCGGCGAGCTCCGTCGTCTTGCCCCCTGAGGGCCTGGTCATCCCCGCGTCGGCGGTGATTGAAACCACTGGCGGTGACCATAATCTGGCGGCGCTGGAGCCTCTGGAAGAGGAACCAGACTCGCACAAGGGCGATTGGCGCGGCTCGGAAATCACCGGCCGCGACATCCAAGAGATGGTCGCCGAGGGCTACCTCCCTGCGACGGAGGGGATCGCCTGGCGGGCGGCGCCGACCGGCGAGGTGACACCTTCTCCCCAAGTCGGAGAAAAGGTGTACCTCAAGACCCAACTGATACGCGGCGTTTCTCTGCCCATCTCCCACTTCTTTCTGTCCGTCTTGAACCACTTCAAAGTCCAACCCCACAACCTCTCCCCCAATAGCATCTTAGTGCTTAGCAACTTCGTGGCACTTTGTGAGGGTTACCTAGGGATTAAGCCTAGGTTAGACTTGTTCGTGTACTTCTTCACCGTCAAACGTGAAGCCGGACATAGTAGGGAGGAGCTTAGGAACTGCGGCACCATAAGCTTCAAGATCCGACCTGGCCGGCGGTTCCCCGATATCGTCGGCCACGAGTCGTTCAAAAACTGGCAGCGGACGTACTTCTACGGCCCCGACATTCCTTTGGCGGGCCGAGAAGTGACGTACCCGGACTTCGTGGATGGAGCCGCCGCTGAAGTTTCCACATGGAGATCCCATGCCTCCCTTCCCTCCGACCTCAACGCTTCTCGCGCAATAAGGCGGATCGAGTGGTTCGTAGAGGCGGGTTTGACCGGCTTGGACCTAGCCATGTGCTGGTTCATTAGGCGAATCCAACCCCTGCAGCACCGCGCGAAGTTCATGCACGAGTACACGGGCGATCAAAAGGATTCCCTTCGGATCTCCATGGATAATTTCTCGAGCGACTCCGTCAAGCTCCGTCTGAAGGACATCGTCAAGGTGAAGGATAAGAAGCGTGGCTTCACCATCACCTGCGACATGTACATAGACGACAAGTGCCCAAAGGTAGGTATTTATTTTCCGTGTATGACATTGCTCCAGTTTCTCCGTCTTATCATAGCCATCTTAACTAACACGGTGATTTCTTACTTAACAGTTTAGCGATCTAGAAGAGGACAACCTGGCTGCCCAAATCTACGATCCAAAGATGAAGGAAATTACGGTCGTGTCTGACGATGATGCCCCGTTGGCGCGAAAGCGGAAGAGCTCCACCTCTAACGCTGCGACGGAGGTAAGAAGAAGAAGACAGAGGGTGGAGCCTCCAAAAAGAGTACTGCCGCCCTGGAGGCAGAAAATAAGAAAGCCACCGGGATGTTTGCCAACACGCCCCCCTAGTGTAAGCCTCTTATTCTCCGACATCGTCTCGTTTATCTGTCTTATTCCTGTACTTATGCATTTTGCACGTTTCAGGAAGAAAGCCACAACCAGCCTCAAGAAGTCCTCCAAGACTCTTGGGGCTTCTAGAAATATCAAAGACATGCTGCATCGCGACTCCTCCCCCGCCATCGCCCCTGATACTCCTGCCATCAAGCCCTCCTTTTCTCCGACAAGCTCCCAAGTCTAGGAGGCACCAGGCCCTTCCGTCATGGAAGTGGACTCTGGCGCCTCTACCGAACTAGTTGTTGTCAGCGAGCAGGCGACGCAGGAGAGTGCTGCTCTTCAAATGGCTGAAGCTCCGGCTAAGGATGCCATCGGTAGCGGCAAGGCGGTGGTGGGAGCTGGTACTTATACCGAAGGCGGCGCCTCTGCTCCCTAGAAACCCTTCGAGTTCCCGAATATTGTTTACCCGGTGCTCATGCCGAGTAACACAACTATGGTTCCTAGAGGAGTGTCGTCATCTCCGACGTGTGGTCTTGAGGAGCTACTCCGACAAGCAGACATCTTGCAAGGAAACAGCATTTCCTTTGGCAAGCTGCTGGCCGAAAGTGCTACAAACCTCAAGATCATTGCACTTGTAAGTTTTACTTTACCTTTTGCATTTCGTATGAGTATCCCACTATAGCCCCCGAGGATGTAGACGGAAAACCATAGGTTTTGCATCTATATGCTCTAAGAGTGACTAAGTTAGAAAGAACTCTCACTGTAGCCCCCAAGCATTTAGATGGAAGAAATTATTCCGACTAGATGCTTTAAGAGTAGCATACACAGTGTTTATATTTTTCAATGCCGTAGCCCCCCAAGCCTCTAGTTGTAACTGAATTAGTTCCGACTAGATGCTTAAAGAAAAGCTAAGCATTTTCCGAGCTAAAAACTTTATACTATAGTCCCCAAGCTTCTAATCGAGAACTGAATTAGCTCCGACTAGATGCTTTAAAGAAAAGCTAAGCATATTGATAAGTTTAAAAACTCTCGCTGTAGTCCCCGAGCGCCTAGATGGAGAATCTCCGACTAGGGGCTCCAAGCAGACCAAACAGCGATTTAACTTTGTATTTGTTTCCACAGAATGAGAATGCTCGGAGGGGCATGGCCAACGACAAGTATCAGAAGATGCGTGCAGATCTTGAAGCCGAAAAGGGTAAAACTGCCATCTTGAAGGAACAGATCATCAAAAACAAGAGTCTGTTTTCTTTTTGCGCATTTCCGTCTTACTTTTGTGCCTTCCTTCTTCGAGTACTCACTGTGTACTTTTATTTCTCCGACATGCAGAGCATGTTGCCAAGGCCAAGGATATTGTCGAGCAGTCCAAGCACATCCAGCAGCTGGATAGCGAGAACAAAATCCTTAAGGAGAGGGAAGAAATGCTGAAGATGCACGAGGATTCCATGAAAGCCCTTCAGGACTCCACCTCCGCGGAGATCACTCGCTTGAAGGAGGAGCTTGCGATCCTAAAGGATCAGAAGGAAGCTGCTGATGAGCAAATCTTTCGCCATAACGAAGCGTTTAAGATCCTCCAACAAGAGAAGGAATCCTTGGCGGACACCGTCTAGCAGGCTAAGGCCAGCATCTTCAGTAAGTGTCCTCCGCCTTGTAGTTCTGTAGTCTGGATACTTAGAATTTATTGAACTCATGCAAACCTTGTCGGAATTTTCAGCGCCCATGGGTTTAACCCGCTCGCCTCCTTCGGACAAAGAATGCATGATTCTTGCTGGCAAGTTCATCAATACCACCATCGCCAAGCCAAGGAGATTGCCAAGCCCCTCCAGATTTATATCAAGGCCTCGGACTCCATGACGAAGTACTCGGAGATTCTCCGCCGAGCCCCCGAGCGTGTCACAAGCTGGAAAGCTTCATGCGCACGGGCTGGTGCAAGGATGGCGTTGTTTATGGTGACGGCACACTATGAAGATGCCGACATCGACACGGTGACGTCTGGTATCCCCGACGTGGATGATGACGGCAAGGAGATCGATCACGAAGCCATCCTGTCATCACTCGCGGGTTATGACACCAGGGTTGCCGAGTTGGTGGACATTGACGTCTTTGTGCCCAGGAACTTCATCGACAACTTCACCCAGGACTCCTCCGAGTCTCATCACAGTGCCGACGTTGAGGGTGATTCTCCGGCTGGCGATGATGCGGCCTCCAAGTCTCCTGCGCCCAAAGAATGAAAAACACTTTGTAATTTCTGTTTCACCTCTGGAGCGTGCGCGG
This sequence comes from Avena sativa, assembly GCA_916181665.1. Classification (NCBI taxonomy): domain Eukaryota; kingdom Viridiplantae; phylum Streptophyta; class Magnoliopsida; order Poales; family Poaceae; genus Avena; species Avena sativa. The sequence goes on along the minus strand of OV702294.1, from coordinate 265,235,310 downwards.
AAAAAACTTGTTGGTGTAATCTTAAGGCAGAAAATAATGATTGCCGTATCCTGCTACTTAAGAATTAAGTCCCAGTATGTATATATTTTTTAAGCAAGTGCTGGCTTATCCATTACTCTAGTTCTTATTCTTGACTTTTCGTGAGTCGGAAGACTCGTTGTCGGAACCATGCTATTGGGTGATGATGCCCAATGGCACCTTCAATAACCTAAACACAAAATCGCCGCCACTAAGTGCCAAAAGTCACTACTTCAGAATCCACATAAAAACAACAAAGAATGTGTAGACCAGAAAACTTAAGCTAACGCCCGTAGGCAGAATTTTCACAAGTACAATCGCAAGACTTGTGCATAAATGTTTTATATGATCCAAAAATGAACACTAAAGGAGGTAAAAGACTCAGCAATATGAGTGAACCAAAGAGCTTTATTTCATTGATCATATAAGAGGTACACGATTAGATAAAAAATACTAAGTGTAGAAAGGACATAGCTTTGCTATGTTCCATGGCTGATCAAGCTCCGGGTAGTCATCATCCGGGTCACGTCGCTTACGCTTATGATCCTCGTTGGGTCTATCCTTGAGCTCACGATTGTCGACAAGGTAGTAAGACCCATTGAGCAGCGCCTTGCTTATGATGAACGGTCCTTCCCATGGCGGGGATAATTTGTGTGACTTGTTCTGCTTAAGTCGGAGTACTAAATCCCCCTCTTTAAACGAGCGATGCCGAACACGGCAACTATGGTAGCTGCGTAGCTTCTGCTGGTAGATGGCGGATCTTTGGCATGCCAAAACACGCTCCTCCTCGAGAAGGTCCACATCAAGGCGTCTGGATTCTTCAGCGTCATCTTCGTCGTAGGCAGCAACTCTTGGTGCATCGTGGAGGATGTCGGAGGGTAGGATGGCTTCTGCTCCATGTACCATGAAGTAAGAGGTGTAGCCGGTGGATCTGTTGGGTGTAGTTCGTAAACTCCATAGCACAGATGGCAATTCTTCCGCCCAGGCTCCAGCTGCTCTATGTAGTGGTGCCTCAAGAGGTGGCTTGATTCCCTGCAGAATTAATCCATTGGCTCGCTCAACTTGACCATTGGATTGTGGGTGTGCCACAGATGCAAGGTCAAGTCGGATGCCTTTGTCCCAGCAATAGGCCTCCACTTCTCCGAGTGACAAGTTGCTTCCGTTGTCGGTGATGATGCTATGTGGGAGACCAAATCTCACCACTAGATCCCGGACAAACCTGAGGGCAGTTGCCCCATGAATCTTTCTAATGGGTTTAGCTTCTATCCATTTAGTGAATTTGTCAACTGCTACCAGCAGATGCGTAAATCCACACGGTGCCGTCTATAACGGTCCCACCATGTCTAGCCCCCAGACTGCAAACGGCCAAGTTATTGGTATTGTTCGCAATTCTTCAGCAGGAACATGTGGTTGTCGGGCATAATACTGGCATCCCGTGCATGTCCCAACCAGCTTGTCGGCGTCCGCCTTTGCGGTCAGCTAGTAGAATCCTTGCCGGAAGGCTTTCGCGACCAATGATCGAGGAGCGGCGTGATGCCCGCAATCTTCGAGATGGATCTCGCGCAGGATTTCCATACCTTCTAGCTGGGAAACGCACTTTAGGTATACACCAGTAGTGCTCCTTTTATAGAGTTGCCCATTGATTATGGTATAACCCTTTGCTCGTCGTACTATTTGCCGTTGTTCGACCTTGTCGTCGGGCAAAGTTCCGTGTTCGAGATATTCCATGAACGGTTTTGTCCAAGCCGGAGGGATCTTTGTTACCATGTTGACGAAAGAGTCAGCTCTATCCGGGTTGTCGATGTCGGCGCCCTTCACGGATGGTGTGCGTAGATGCTCTAGGAAAACTCCTGGCGGAATTTGCTTGCGCCCTGATCCAAGTTTAGACAGTAGATCAGCCGCCTCATTTTGCTCCCTAGGCACATACTCTAGGAAGCTCTTGGCTATCTCGTCCACTTCGTCGCGATATGCCGCCATCATAGGGTTCCGCGCATTCCAGGTGCCAGCCACCTGCTGGGCAACCAAGTCGGAATCTCCACAGCAAACTATGCGCTTGATGCCAATATCCTTGGCTACACGCAGTCCGTGAATGAGTGCTTCATACTCCGCCATGTTGTTTGTAGTCTCGAAGTGGATCTGCAGAACGTAGTGCAGCTTGTCTCCTTTTGGTGACTGTAGTAGTACACCAGCCCCCGAGCCGTTGAGCAACTTTGATCCGTCAAAGTGCATCACCCAGTACTCTGGTTCTGGCAGTGGAGTAGCATCTGGCATCTCCGTTCAATCTGCAATAAAATCCGCCAAAGCTTGTGACTAGATAGCGTCGCGTATCTTGTAGGTGATCTCAAAGGCGGCAAGTTCAATGCCCCACTTCGCGACCCTTCCTGTGGCGTCGTTGTTGTTGATAATGTCGGACAGTGGAGTCTTGCTCACTACTGTGATTGGGTGCTCCGGAAAGTAATGCCTCAGCTTGCGAGAATCAAGGAATACTCCATAGGCTATCTTTTGGTACTGCGGATAATGCTGCTTGGACTCCATTAAGACCTCGCTTACATAGTAAACTGTTCGTTGAACTCTATGCTCGTAGCCTGGTTCCTTCCGCTCTACCACGGCGACGATGCTAATAACCCGGTTGGTTGCTGCCATGTAAATTAACAGGGGCTCTCCAGGCTCGGGTGCTGTAAGGATGGGCGCTGAGGAAAGAATCTCCTTGAGCTGCTTCAATGCTGCATCTGCTTCGTCTGTCCATGTGAATTTGTCCGCTTTCTTCATCAACTTGTACAGCGGCAAAGCCTTCTCTCCAAGTCGGCTGACGAACCGACTAACTGCTCCAACACAACCTGTTAGTCGTTGAATGTTCTTTAGGCATGTCGGACGGTTTATGTTTAAGATGGCCTTGATTTTCTCCAGGTTGACCTCGATTCCGCGCTGGGAAACGATGAACCCCAACAATTTGCCAGCTGGAACCCCGAAGACGCACTTCTTAGGGTTGAGCATCATATTGTATTTCCGGAGATTATCAAAGGTTTCTTTTAAGTCGGAGATTAAGTCATTTGACTTTTTAGACATCACCGCGATATCGTCCACATAGGCGTGAATGTTCCGACCAATTTGGTCGTGAAGGCAATGTTGCATTGCCCACTGGTAGGTAGCACCTGCGTTTTTCAGCCCAAAGGGCATTGTGACATAGCAGAACGTGCCGTATGGGGTAGTGAACGAAGTGGCCAATTGGTCCGACTTCCTCATCTTGATCTGGTGGTATCCTGAGTATGCATCGAGAAAACTCAAAAGTTCCGAGCCAGCCGTCGAGTCAATGACTTGGTCAATGCGAGGCAAAGCAAACGGATCTTTGGGACATGCTTTGTTCAAGCCGGTGTAATCAACGCACATTCTTAATTCATTGGTTCCCTTTTTGGGGACAAGTACAGGATTGGCCACCCATTGGGTGTGAAGGACTTCTCGGATGAACTCAGCCTTGAATAACCTAGCTATCTCTTTGCCAATGGTGCATCTCTTCTCATCTCCGAAGCATCGTAGAGGTTATTTCACTGTTTTATATTTTGGATCTATGTTTAAGCTATGCTCGGCAAGTTCCCTAGGTACACCTTTCATGTCAGCAGGTTGCCAGGAAAATATGTCCCTATTCTCATGGAGGAACTCGACGAGCGCGCTTTCCTATTTGGGATCCAGGTTCGTCCCAATGGCGACGGTCTTGGAGGCATCGCCTACCACAAGTTCCACCGGCTTGGTCTCAATGGCGGCCTTGAACGCAGGAGCGGAGTCGGAGATCTGCTTCTTCGACGCGGGCATCTCTGAGTCATTGACCTTGCTCTGGATCTCCTTGAATTCTTCGCTGTAGAGGACAGCTTCTGCCATGGCTGCTTCATTAATCTCGCAGTCCCTTGCCTTGGTAAAGCTTCCGGATACGGTGATGACGCCGTTTGGTCCGGGTATCTTGAGTTTGTTGTAGACGAAGCATGTCTTGGCCATGAACGTGTGGAATATGTCGCAGCCGAATATGACGTGGTACACACTCTTGAAGGGGACCACCTCAAAGGTCATGCACTCTTGGCGGTAATTATTAACGTCGCCAAAGGCTACCTGAAGCGTAATGCACCCAAGGGACCGAGCCTCCCGGCCAGGAACTACGCCATGGAACACAGTGTTGGTCCGCCTTAGGTTTTCCTCTGTCAAGTTCATCTTATGCAGTGTATCCAGGTACATGATGTTGATGCTGCTTCCACTATCTACCATGCACTTGGTGAACTCCACGCCGTCAATCAATGGGTTGATGACCATGGCGTCCTGGTTCTCTGTGGGCACAAGGTCTGGGTGCTCCGTCCTGTCCCAAGTGATTGGAACCTCCGACCAGCGCAGGTATTGGGGAACTGGTGGGAGAGTGGCCATCAGGATCCTTAGAGAGGTCTTCTGTTGTCGGACGGTGGGGGTGCCAAGGAAAGTGTGGTAGACTGGGGCCTTCTTTGCGAAGGGGTTCTTGCCCTTGTCTTCGCTCTTGGCGGCGTGCTTTGGGTCAACGTCGTCGTCCATGTCACTTGAATCCTTGGACTCCTCCTCCTTCTTCTTCCCCTTGCCCTTGCCTTGCGGTCTGTTCTTCCGACTTCGCTTGTAGCCGGACTCCAGGTCTTCCTTGAGGTCGTTGACGAACTTGCAGTGTCAATTGGTATGGGTGGCTTTGCCATTGACATCGAGGTGTACGAGGCGCGGCATATCGCGGTACTCCTCATACGTTTGGGGAACGCGGAGCGGCGCCGGGTTGGTTTCACTTCCTCGTTGCTGCCCACGGCCTGCTCCTCTTCCTCGGCCACGTTGTCCGCCTTCTCCTCGTCCTGCAAAAGTCATGGAGACCATGTCGGTAGATTGCTTTTCTTCTGGAGCGGTTTTCCTCTTTGTACTGCTGTTCCTCCGAGCTTGGGTTGGAACGGCCGTTGCCGGCAAAGAGCCACGAGCATCATCGTCGGCAACTGCGAACTCACTAGCTAACTGAATCATCTGATTCAAGTCAAGCTGATGATTGTCCTGCAAGCGCTTTAGCTTATGTCGGAGTAATGTGCCTCTTTCCAACCCATCAATGAAGGCGGCCATAGCGGTCTGAGCGTGCACTCCTGCGCAGGAATTCTTCATGTCCAGCCAGCGGGAGAGGTAGGCGCGAGATGTCTCGTCTTTCTCTTGTACGCACCGCTATAGATCGCCCACAGTGCAGGGATGCTTGTATCTACCCTCAAAGTTCTTGGTGAATGCTTCTTGCATATCCAGCCAGTTGTAGATGGATTTCTCTGGCAAGTCGTCGATCCATTGACGGGTCGTACCCGCCAACATTAAAGGGAGGTACTTGACGGCGACGTTGGGGTTGCCTCCGGCAATCTCCACCGTGTTGCCGTAGTCCTGCAACCATGTGGCGGGCTTGGCGGTGCCGTCATAGGGCTTGATGGTCTTGTCTATCCGAAAACCTTTGGGGTAAGTTACGGACCGTATTGCAGGTCCAAAGCAACGTGGTCCCAGGTATGGTCCTTCCCGGGCCTCGTGGATCTTATCGATCCACGAACGTGCATCGTATGGCTCCGGGTTCTTCTTCTTGTTGTCAACAGGGGATGGACTGCGTGAATGACGCGGGCCTCTTCCGCCATGGTGACTGCTTGGCGGTGACGGAGGCGGTGGTGGCGGTGGGTTAGCCTTCTTGCTGTTACCCTCCTGCGACGCCCCACGCCTGTCACGATTGCTTGTCGGACGCGGAGGGTCATGGTGTGACCTGCTCTTATGTCCTTGGTGGCTCTCTTCATCATCACGGGTCTGTTCCGCGTTGTCACGGATGACGATACCACACTGCTTTGGAGGGAGCATATCCGTACGATGGTGAGCCTTCTAATCTTCCTGACGTCGGGGGGATCGGGGCGATGGCGATGGGCGACGAGGTCGGGCTTTTTCTCCATGGTCGGAGGATATGGGGATAGCATCCTTCCTGTTGCGCGCATCCCTCCGTCTTCATTCTGATGAACCCGTCTGTGATCCGACATCCTGAGGAGATCCGTCCCTTGGCGGTTTGTACTGGCTAGATCGGCAGAGCGCTGGGTCATATTCAAGCCTCTGAGAGGTGACCTTTTCCTACTGCTTTACCGCCTTGGCCACTAGGTCATAGACCTGTTCTACTGCCTCAGGCGATCTATCCTGCTCTAGAAGGGCCTTGGCAACGGCGAGGTTAAGGAGTGGGGTGGGCATCACCTGCTTGCCTTCACTATCAATGTATGGCTTGGCCTGTGCCGGCTTCGAGGGAGCCCATCCTAGGTTGCGCCGTACACCAGGATCGTTGATGATGCGAGCCGGAGTCTTCTTAGACTTCTGGTGCTGCAGCAGAGTCTTGTACTCGGCTTCCATTTCCCTAGCTTTCTCTATGGACTTCTGCGCATTGACCAGGTCTCGATCTAGTTTAGCGCCTTGCTCCGCGATGTCTTGCGCCTCCTCCAGCAGCTGCTGGCGCTTCTCGTAAAGATGAGTCACGTTCCGGATATGATCAACAGTTAGTGGCTCAACGAGGAGATTAACGTACATCACTCTATCAGCTGGAGTAACATGGGCTGCTGACGACGTGGATGCTGGAGGCGGCAAGTTTGCGGTGTTGTTGTTGCTCGGACCGGTGCCGAGTTCCTGCGGCTGCTGCACCGGTTTAGGCGGAGGAGGCATGACCTTTGTGCGATCATTGTTGGCAGCAATAAGTGGCCCCTTCCCCTTTTCCAGCACCTAGGCGGAACTTGCCCGGGTTGACCTTCATCCATCGCTGTCCCAATGGTGACGAACACCCCTCGAGACATGACGGTGTTATTGACTTGCTCGTCGCGCGAGTACTCCTCCTCCATCTCCTACATAGCGGAGTCTAGCTCTTCTGGACTGAAGTCTATTTCCTCTGAATCTGCACTGAAGTCAGCATAAAGCGCGTCAATGACAGAGTCGAAGGGTGCCAGGACTTCCTCAATGACGGGCGGTGGAGGTGCAACGGCCTCGACGATGACTGGAGGTGGTGGTGCTGCTGCGACGATGGCGGCTCGAGGCGGTGGTGGTGGTGGCTGAATCGGAGGGGCTCCGTCAATGAGCGTAAGCGCTGTCTAAGCTGCCGCTTCAGCCTCTGCGTAGTTGTTGACGGTGTTCACCATGCCTTCGAAGGTAAGGCGTCCTGACTCCTGTTGCCGTCTTAGAGAATGTCGGAGAAGCGTGCCATGGTCCAGTCCTTCCACAAAGTGATAGATGGCATCATCATTGGGGTAGTGGGCCAGATCGGCTCGTATACGGAGCCACCTGGCTAGGTAATCGCGGAGGTTTTCACCCTCTCTTTGAACGCAGCGCGCCAGATCGAAGATGGTAACCACGCCGACGAACTTGGATCTTTGCTGTCCAGACGCACGGATAAAGCCAGCGGATTTGCAGTGATCTTCCACCTTTATATCCTGCACAGGGGCGGTTTGGGTGGGTCTTGAATTTTTCTGATCTTTGCCGACAAACTCCAAGGAGAGATCCGACATCGATCCTTCCATGAACGTATCCTGCCCGTAGGCGGTCCGTGCGGGTCTTGATGCTTTCCGATCTTTGTCGGCAAACTCCGAGGAGAGATGCGACATCGATCCTTCCGCGAACGTATCCTGCCCGTAGGCGGTCCGTGCGGGTCTTGATGCTCCTCCGACTCCCAGGGAACTAGTGCCCGAGTCGGTTTCACCGATGAGGAGGTGGATATCTCCGATAGGAACAATCGAACACCGCGTAGGGTTCGTCTTCGCCGGGATCCAGAACTCGTCAGGGGGGACGATCGGAACGTTGCCGGAGAAGAGAACACGGCTAATGGCTACGGTTTCGCCGATTCCCGCGAAGATCTTTGTCCTTGCCCGCTGAAGAGCCTGAAGCGCCTCTTTCCCCACGGTAGGCGCCAACTGTCGTGGTATTGCCGACGAGTACGCCATGGAGGGGTCCTCACAGTGCGTGTTTAGAGACGTGGGGTAAGGCGGACGGTTGAAGGGTACGAGGTAACACAACTTACCCAGGTTCAGATCCCACAACGGTGGCGGAATCCTACTCCTGCTATAAATCACTATAATGGCAATACGCCGAGTTACAGAGATAGGTTCGCTGTGCGAGGTGTGCGTAAAACGATACTAGGTTGTATGAATCGATGCCCTAAAGGCTCCCATAGGCCCAACTTATATAGTCTCCAGGTCCTGGGGTTACAGGGAAAAGTCCTAGCCGGACAGGTTATAGAGTCCTACACCGTCTATCACTAGTCTTGTGTATCTTGTACTCCAAGGCTCCGGATACGCTGGTGACTCCACCGTAGCCTTCCTTTATCCGGCATGGGCCTCCCTTATGGATCCACCTAACTGGGCCGCCCAGCAGGCCACAGGCCATGCTACCGACTATGGGCCACCCGGGTTAGTCGGATAAGAGACATGCTATGAGGATACCCATATAGCATATCCCCAACAGGCACCATGGCATTGTCGGCCAACTGCTGCTCGACGATGACAACGACTGGAGAGACGTAGCCTAAAGCATCGACGGGCTGCAACAAGCAGCGTGCATGCCTGGAGAAGCCACCTCTGTCTACTCGGCAACGACCGAGCCATCTACTGTTGTGCCTCCAACTGGCTTCACATCCGGCTCTTCTCCATGTGTACGCTTCATGGCGCATCTAAGAGGAGGGTGCTGGTGCAAGCAAAGGAGTTTCAACGTGCGTGGAAGGTGCAGATTGGGGTTTTGTGACTAGACAGATTGGGGGAAAATGACACGAGCTAATGGAAGAAGAAGGCCTAGCGGGTATATATACAAGTGGATACGTGCGTGGGTGTGGACACGTGTGGGTGGGGGTAGTGCATGATCTCCACTTTCTAATTTCATAACAACATGCGCATGGTACCTCGGGAACATCCACGATGCGAGTTTTCTAGGCGGGCGGCATAATGGTCCGCCTTAGTAGACCCCTAGAGGCGATTAATATTTCTAACCGGCTGCGGTTGAGTGATCTAGGGAGATGGAAAATAGTTGTCGTCATCTCAGGTTCCATTTAGAGGCGTTTTGTTTTAATGAGCGGCTAAGGGGGTAGTCATACCAGAGATGGTGTAGATTAAAAACTGTCTGAGGTTAAATTTAGAGGCGCTCAAACAATTACGACCACCTGAGGGTGATGAACACAGCCGGTGGATTGTATTTTTGGGGTAAACCAGCTCTAGGCACAGTCTCTAAGTAACAAGTTGAAGGGAATATGCCCGAGAGGCAATAATAAAAGTGGTTATTATCGTATTCCTTATTTATGATAAATGTTTCTTTTGCATGCTATAATTGTATTAATACGGAAACGTTTATACATGTGTGTTTAATGAACAAAAAGAAGGTTCCTATTTATGCCTCTCTTATAAACTAGCTCGTTGATTAACAAGATGATCAAAGGTTTCCTGATCATGGACATTGGATGTTGTTAATAACAAGGTCACAACATTGTTGGAATGATGTGATGAACATTCATCCAAAGTATAGCATTACGATCAAGGTCATTGTGTTTATATTGCTATAACATCATACGAAGTAATCTTAATCCTTAGACCACGAGATCATGTCAATCACTAATATCGAAAGAGTATCTTGATAACATCAAACGTCACACTGTAACAGGGTGACTATAAAGATGGGTTCGGTGCTATGAAGGTTTTATGTTGAGGCTCATGGATCAAGAGTGAAATTTTTCCATTCTGATGACGGAGAGACATACTCTGGTCCCTCTCGGTGATATCACATTAGTTAGCTTGCAAGCAAGTGATTTGATCACTAGAATGTTATATCACGGGAACAAGAAAAGAGTGCATGTCGGTAACGAGATCAAACTAGGTATGGATATACCGATGATCGAATCTCAGACATGTAATATATCGTGAGACAAAGGGATTGAGTTACATGCGTATATGGTTCACACGATCACATAAGTCATCGTGTAATGTGTGGGAGTCAGTATGGATCTCTAGGTCCCGCTGCTGATTATTGATCGAAGAGGGTCTCGATCATGTCTACATTATTTCGTGAACCGTAGGGTGACACACTTAAGGGATACCGACACCATTTTGAGCAAATAATATGCTAGATAAAGAAAAAGGAAAGCGGGGGAATTTATTTCACTAGACACCGGAACTGTTTCAGTTGAAATTGTTGAAACTGGTTTTGCATGTGAAATTGAAATATTGTAAGGGGTTTTATGTGAATGTTTGTTAATTAGAGTAATTAACAAAATTCTGAATAAATAAATAAATAAAAGAGTTTTATTTAATGAGAGATTGCATTAAATTTGGTGGAAATTTAATGAAGGTGAGTGGAATTTTGAGTCGGTGGTTATTTATGTGAGTGGGAGCTCCACCCACATGAATGTGGAAGAGGTGGGGGCACCTCCATGGATGCCACGCCATGGGAGGGTTCTGACCCCCTCTACCTATAAAAGGCACCTCACTCCCTCCGCCCATCTCCCACCTCCTCATGAAGTTTCTCTCTCCCCCTTTAGAATTTCCCATGGTCTCGGATCAGCGAGATACATGTTCCAGATGGCTTTTTCTGGAAGGATTTGTTGCTTTCGCTTCTTTTTTGGAGCGAGGGCGTGGAGGTTGTCGGGGTACCCAGACGTGTGTGCAATCACGGATGCACCACTGCTTTCTGGTGCTAGACTTGATGGTGCTGGACCGGCTGGACCAGATGGACTTCATCACGATCTTGAGATCGGCAAGCGTTCGACTACATCATCCATGAGTACAACCTCATTAACACTATTCGGTCTTCAAGGATATGTATTATATGGATGTATATCCACCCGTTGCTTGTATCTAGTAGATAGATCTTGGTACTTAGTTGTTCCCATCGTAGGATTTTTTTTGTTTTCTATGCTGCGAACCCTTCAGTGGTATTAGAGCCAGATATATGCATAGATGCTTTGCATGGGTAGTACACATATGAATATGTGGGCGCTGATGGTCATGTTCTTACTTCTTCCTTGTACTTTGGATATTGGTGGCATAGTGGGATGAAGCTGCCCGAACAAACTTTACATGTCCTAACACATGAGACCTGTTCCATGCTTGACATGCAACTAGTTTTGCATAAGTGGCAAGCGGGTGTCTGTCTCTCCTACTATAGTCAATATCTGATTTACAATGAGTTGTCAATAATTTGATTATCATCGTTGTGGTTCCATGTTCATAGGTAAGAACGGTTCTATCTTCGAAATCCCTAAGCCACGCAAAACTTGCAATGGATAAATTAGAAGCGTCTAGTTTAGATTGTTGCTGGGCTAGTGTCATGATATGGTGATGTTGTAAGTAAAACTATAAGTCGATACTCTTACAACACACATAACGTGTAAGTTCCATAGACCTTGGCCTTACACATAAAGGAATGATGAAGATCATACCACGATGCACGTGATAACGATCAAGTGCAAGGACCATATGTCAACACCCGGATTTTTAATCCCAAATGCCTGTTATGCCATACATCGCAATCCCAGGATTACCATTTTTGCGAGACATAATAGATTGGTACCATAGTTCATCATCCATTACAAACCATAATAAAGGTCTTACAAATAAAGGATCTCATGATCCAGTCTTATTACAAACAACGCATTGGAATAATATAATAATGGTAGCGTGGGTGAAGCTCCATCTTCTGGGTCACAGGCAATGCTGACGATGGGAGATGATCCTAGTTGTTGTAGACTTCCTGTTTTCCATCATCCTGGTAGTCCTCCTCATAGTCTGGCCACAGGAATAGCTAGGTACAAAGCCACGAGTACTCTTTAAGTACTCGCAAACTATCACTAACAGGTAAAGTGGGTCAAGTAGGAATACTAAGCTCTAGGTTGTTTTGCAAAAAGCCAGGTTTATCTCTAACTGAGTTCAGAAGTAAATAAAACTAGTTTAGTGTTCTACAACACCTATGTGGGAAATTAGTTTTCATGTTCACAACCCTGTTGTGGTCAAGTCAAGGTCATAGTTTATGTCACAAGTCATTTTAAAAACATCTGACGATGGAACAGTATGGACACTACAATTGTCCATAACCGCGGACGCGGATATTCGAATAGTTTGACACTCTGTAGAGGTGGTACACTTTCACCACAACATTCGATACATCCGTCAGGAACAATCTTGCATCAACATACTCAGTATGCGGATAATCAATCCTAACCTTTCAGTTACACACCCTAGTATAGGCACCTCCCCTATGAGTTTGGCCTCCCAACCATGACCATCTATCATCTTGGGAACTGCATAGGTGGACAATCATCACGAGGTAGCCTCAGCTCAAACCTTGGCCGCAAGGGAACCCATACTAAGATATATAAATTTCCAGTCAAGCCCTACCCAATTTCCGGTATTGTGGTTGTACGGTAAAATTGGAATGGTATCGCATCCGAACACAACCATCATCTTTTATAAAGGGCTAAGGCTCGTAGCTCAACATTTTCATCATCAAACCATTAGGTGTTCATAACACATGTCAAAACATTTCATTAGAATGACTCATCATTCTAAGGTTTTCATAACCCTTTTCACCAAGTATTCCCATCTAAAGTGATCAAGTTTTATGCTTAGCACTAGCCACTAAGTTGGGGATAATCACTAATGAGGGGTTATAATCAAGTGTGACTTAACTAACTCTAATCGCATGCCTTAGGATGACATCTAGTTTTCTCTAACTTAGGCCAAGTTTTATGCTCTTTATGCTACCTTTAAAATCTTCCCAAAATTCACAAGTCACTAAGTAAACATAAATAAAGAACTTTGATAAAGAAATAAAATAATCAAGCATCCAAATAAAACCGGGATTTGGTATGGTAAAGTGGTATAACCAAATATGCCTAAGGCATTCAATAGGTTAAGTGGTATTGTGGGTCTTGCAAGTATTAGCTTGCATGGTTTAGCTTAGCTTGCCTTGAGCAGTGCAGTGGTTGAAGTTCTCCTCTGCTTCTTCTTCGTAGTAGTCTCCTTCCTCTTTGTATCCTTGGTTAGTACTAGCGTCTATAAATAAACACGAGGTACACAATCACCAAACAATACTTAACTACTTATATTTGGCAAGATGATCTAGCATCATCACAATAATCTCAAGAAATAAACACTTAGTCTTATGTATTTTAGAAAAGTAATTTCTACTCATTGAAAACTACTTAATATTTAATATTATCCAATTAAAACATGGGATCATGTGTCATCAACACATATTCTAATACTTGGTAATGTGATTTAAAGTGGTGTCACAATTTAATAATGATTAACCTTATTATTTTAATTAATTAAAGTGACTAGAAATGCCTATGGGGCATTCTTTTAATACTTGTCCATTATTACTGCAAGTAAACCTAGATATTTTTATATATTTAGAAAGGTCTTGTCAAATGTGATTTTTGAGAGTTGGAATCAACTCAAAATAATTTATGGTTGATTTTTGAAAAATGTTTGAATGCAGAAAAGTCTCTGCCTTGTTATTTTTACTCTAGGTGATCTATAATTCCAAATGGGTTGAATCCAACAGGTTTCGATTAAGGATTCCAATATCTTTCTAGCAAAATTAGTTTCATGCAATTTGGTTTAGTGAATCTCTCTAAATTGATTTTTGAATTAACAGATAGAACTAGGTTTGAAACTAAAATGAAAAATCTAAATTTAAACTACTGGGTTGCTCGGGAGAGCTAGTTGGGCCAGCCCACTGCACACAGCGCGCGTGTTGGGGATAGCTATATGGGTATTTTCATAGCACGTCTCCTATCCGGATAACCCGGGTGGCCCACAGTTGGTAGCTGTCAACACCCGGATTTTTAATCCAAGATGCCTGTTATGCCATACATCGCAATCCCAGGATTACCATTTTTGCGAGACATAATAGAATTGGATACCACAGTACATCATCCATTACAAACCATACATAAGGTCTTACACAAATAAGGATCTCATGATCTAGTTCTTAATACATCTCAAGCAGCGGAAATACGTAATAATAACGGTAGCATAGGCGAAGCTCCATCTTCGGGTCACAGGCAATGCTGACGATGGGAGATGATCCTAGTTGTCGTAACCGTCCTGGGGTCCATCCTCCTGGTACTCCTCTTCATAGTCTGGCCACGGGAATAGCCAGGGACAAAGCCATGAGTACTCTTTAAGTACTCGCAAACTAATACTAACAGTTAAAGGGGTTTTTGTAGTAGGACAGTAAGCTCTAGGGTTGTTTTGCAAAAAGTCAGATTTATCTCTACTAAATTCAGAACCAAGAAAAGCTAGTTGAAATTTTATAATACCTAAGTGGGAACTTGTATCTCACGTCACAACTCTTTTGTGGTCAAGTCAAGTTCTTGATCCATTTCACAAGTCATTTTGAAAACATCTGATGGGGAACAATATGGCCACTCCAACTGTCCATAACCGCGGACGCGGCTATTCGAATAGTTTGACACTCTATAGAGATTGTACACTTTCACCACAACATTCGATACATCCGCCAGGAACAAATCCTAAATTCACCATACTCAGTATGCGGATAATCAATCATAACCTTTCAATTACCGCCCTAGTATAAGCACCTCTCCTGTGAGTTTGGCCTCCCAACCATGACCAACTGTCATCTTGGGCACTGCACACGTGGACAATCTTCACAAGGTAGCCTCAGCTCAGACCTTGGCCGTGAGGGAACCAATACTAAGGTATATAAGTTTCCAGTCAAGCCCTACCCAATTCTCGGGTATTGTGGTTGTACGATAAAATTGGAATGGTATCGCATCCAGACAACCATCAGTTTTATAAAGGGCTAAGGCTAATGCCTCAACCTTTTCATCATCGAAATCATCTGGTGTTCGGAAACACATGTCAAAACATCTCAATAGAATGATCCATCATTCCAAGGTTTTCATAACCATTTTTCCACCAAGTATTCCCATCTAAAGTTGATCAAGTTTTATGTTTAGCACTAGCATCTACAAGTGGGGGTGAGTACTAATGAGGGGTGGTAAACTAGTGGAGTTTAACTAAGTTCAATCTTATGCCTTGGGATGACATCAAGATTATCTAGCTTAGGCCAAATTTAATGCTCTTTATGTACCCTTCAATTATCCTCCTAGAATCTACAATTTACTCAAGTAAACTCTAAGTAAGAGCTTTGATAAAGAAATAAAGTAGAAGCTTGCAAGTAAAACTAGGATTGGGTATCAAGTGGATATGATCACATATGCTTAAGGCATCTAGTGGTCATGGTAACAAACAAGTATTTGCTTGCATAGGTATCAGTATAAGCTTGCTAAGTTAATAGCTTGCAAGTATTGGCTTGCATTAGTAGAGTATCTTGCAAGTGTTAGCTTGCTCAATCAATTAGTAGTATTAGGCTTGCCTTGTGCAGAGCAGTGGTTGAAGTTCTCCTCGTCTTCTTCTTCGTAGTATCCTCCTTCCTCCTCGTATCCTTGGTCGATACTAGCGTCTATAAATAAATACGAGGTACACAATCACCAAACAATACTTAACTACTTTCAATCATCACACACAAGGGTTCTAAAGATGATCTAGCATCATCACTAATATTACAAGATTATTTCTTTTATTTTTAGAAAACTAATTTCTACTCATTGAAAAACTACTTAAGATTTAATATTCTCCAAACCAAACATGGGATCATGTTGACACATGTCATCACCACATATTTCAGTACATGGGAATGTGATTTAAAGTGGTGTCACAATTTAATAAGATTTAACCTTTTATTTTAAATAAAAATAAATGACATGAAATGCCTATGTGGCATTCTTTTATTACTTGAACATTATTTCTGTAAGTAAACCCATATGTTTTTATATATTCTGAAAGGTATGATCAAATATGATTTTTGAGAGTTGGAAACAAATCAAAATCTATTATGGTTTAAATTTGAAAAATGTTTGAATGCAGAAAAGGTTCTGCCTTGTTATTTTTACCAAGGTTGATCTACAGATCCAAATGATTTAAATCCAACGGTCTTGGATTAAGCATTTCAAAACCTTTCTAACAAAATTGGTTTCAATCGTTTTGGTTCGGTGAATCGAGCTGAGTTGATTTTTGAAACTATGTACAGAACTAAGTTTGAATATAAATAGAAAAAAGATAAATTCAAATGAGTGGGCTGCGTGGGAAGGGTTATTGGGCCGGCCCAGTGTCACTCCGCGGCGTGGGCGCAACTGACAGGGCGGGTCTACTGGCTAGCGACTCATTAAACGCGAAGCGGTATTGGGCGATGTGGTGCGTTGGATTAGAAGTAAGATCAACGGCTGAGGGTCGTCATCAATGATGAACTAGTCACCGGCGAGCAAGAACCCTAGCGGCTCAGTGGGGGTCGTGGGAGGCTCACCGGGGCTCAGGCGAGGGTCGGCGATGCGAGCAAACGACGAAGTCGACGATGGCGAACCTCCTGGTACCGGCAGCTCCTCCTGGGGTGGATGAAATCGACGGCTTCCTTCTCCTCGAGCAGCAGCAAACTCTGGTGAAATTCTGGCGATGCGCTGCTCGCCTTGCTCGACGGCATGACCGAGAGGGATGGGCAGGCGACGATGGCGACACGGCTACGGGCTGCTAGAGGCATGGCCGAGGGTGGCGATCGATCGGTGGTCTCCTGGTGATGCTCTAAGGTTTAAATGCGCTTATAGGGGCGGTGGAAAACGGTCAGGAATGCGTGATGCTCTGCGAGGCAGAGGCGGCGTCTTTGACGGCGAGTGGTGGCTACGGGGTCAGGGTGGTGAAATGGGCATGTATGGCGGTCTCCTAGGACGGTGGGGTGCATGCTGGTGAGCGGCGAGGGCTCGAGGTGGTCGGGTTGCATGGGAACAGCGCGTTCTCTACGGTGCGCGTCGGCATGGTCGACAGCGGCACGGGCGCGGCATTCCTGGCGGTTCTGGTTGCTGTCTGCGAGGCAGGGCTGGTCGAGAGGGGGAGGTGAGGCATGGGCTACCTCTCAGACGAGGTTGGCACGGCTAGTTCTTCCCCTAGCCTGCTGTCCACACTGGGGTGACATGGGTGCTCTCGGCCTATTCACCATTGATGATATTGGCAAGCTTACAGTAGTGCTAGTGATTAGTTAAAGTTGTTAGATGATCTACTAAGGCTAGTGGTGTCTAGAGAGGGAACAAGTTAGACCAGAATCACTGCACACTATAGTGTTTAGGATTTGTTTGATTTGCATCTGCAAGGTGTTTGATGAAATGGCCGCATGAACTCAAGTTTTGAATTTTGAAATTATTTTTGGTGGGTGTGCTACGCATGTGCTGGTGAGTCTGTAGATGCTTGGGTTTTAAAAGTTGAGTTGGTTTGAGGGTTTTTTGAAAAAGTGGGATCTTCCCATATGAAATAGATTCAATTTTAAACTGTCATTTAAACTATGCATTCAAATGTTTTTGGATGATCACAAGGTGCGCCTTGGTACCTTGTTATGAGTACTATCAAGGGGTGCAAAGATCCAAAAAAGTTTCTGTTAAGTTCTGAAAGTTAGAGATAGCCAAAGTAGGCATGGGAGTTAATTTGGCCAAAGTGACCATTCACTTAATTTGTTTGTTTTGATTTATTTGCCTTTGGGAAAAGTGTGGGGATTGTTTATATGATGTTTATTTCATCTAAGAATCATTTTACAAGCAAAGAAACACAAAACCAAGGCAATTCAAAAGAATCCAAATTGTAATGCATACACATATGAATGCTTTCCTATTTTTAATTGGAAAAGTTTTTGTTAACCCTAATTTTGATGATTAGAGTTTGATGATTCTAGTTTAATATTTTTGGGATGTTACAGTAGCATGGCCCATGGCCTGCTGGGCGACCCAGTTAGATGGATCCATAAGGGAGGCCCATGCCGGATAAAGGAAAGCTACGGAGGAGTCACCGACGTACCCGGAGCCTTGGAGTGCAGGACACGCTAGACTAGTTGTAAGCAGTGTAGGAATCTGTAACCTATCTGGCTAGGACTTTTCCCTGTAACCCTAGGAACTGGCGACTATATAAGTCGGGATTATGGGGGCCCTTAGGGCACAACCTAGTATCGATTAGCATACATCTTGCACATCGAACCAACCCCTGTAATTCGGCAATTTGCCCTTATAGTGATTTATAGCAGGAGTAGGATTCCGCAACCGTTGTGGGATCTAAACCTGGGTAAGCTGTGTTACCTCGTACCCGTCAACCGTTCGCCTACCCCCACGTCTCTAAACACGCATTGTGAGGACCCCTACTTGGTGTACTCATCAGCAATACCACGACAGTTGGCGCCCACCATGGGTCCAAAGGCGCTTCAGGCTCTTCAGCGAGCGAGGACCAAGATCTTCGCAGGAATTGGCGAAACCGTAGCCATCAGTCGTGTTCTCTTCTCCTGCAACATTCCGATCGTCCCTCCCGACGAGTTCTGGATCCCGGCGAAGATGAACCCTACGCGGTGCTCGATCGTCCCCATCAAAGATATCCACCTCTTTATCGGCGAAACCGACTCGGGCACTAGTTCCCTGGAAGTAGGAGGAGCATCAAGACCCGCACGGACCGCTTAAGGGCAGGATACGTTCACGGAAGGATCGATGTCGGATCTCTCCTTGGAGTTTGCCGGCAAGGATCGGAAAAATTCAAGACCCACCCAAACCGCCCCTGTGCAGGATATAACGGTGGAAGATCGTTGCTAGTCTACCGGCTTCGTCCGTGCATCTGGACAACAGAGATCCAAGTTCGTCGGAGTGGTGACCATCTTCGATCTGGCGCATTGCATTTAGAGAGAGGGCGAAAACCCCCGTGATTACCTTGCCAGGTGGCTCCGTATACGAGCCAACCTGACGCATTACCCCAATGATGATGCCATGTATCACTTTGTGGAAGGATTGGACCAAGGTACGCTTCTCTGGCATTCACTAAGGCGGTAGCAAGATTCAGGACGCCTCACCTTTGAAACCATGGTGAACACCGTCAACAACTACACGGAGGCTAAGGAGGCAGCTCAGACAGCCCTTGCGCTCATTGACGGAGCCCCTCCGCTTCAGCCCCTGCCGCCACCACCTCCGGCCGTCGTCGCCGCAGCTGCGCTGCCGCCTCCAGTTATCGTCGTTGTTGTTGCACCTCCACCCCCCGTCATCGATCAAGCCCCGGCACCCTCCGAATCCGTGATTAACGTGCTCTACGCTGACTTCAGCGTAGATTCGAAGGATATAGACTTCAGCCCGAAGGAGCTAGACTCTGCCATGCAGGAGATGGAGGAGGATTACAAGCGCGACAAGCAGGCCAACAACGCCGTCACGTCCCGAGAGGTGTTCATCACCATTGGGACGGCGATGGATGAAGATCAGCCCGGGCGAGCTCAGCCTGCAGCGTTGTACAAGGGGAAAGGACCACCTGTTGCTGCCAACAATGATCGTGCAAAGGACATGCCCCCTCCGCCTAACCCAGTGCAGTAGCCGCAGGAACTCGGCACCGGTCCGAGCAACAAAAATGCCGCAAACCAGCCGCCTTCGGCATCTACGTCTGTTGCTTCCCAAGTCACTCCAGCTGATAGAGTGATGTACGGCAATCTCCTCGTCGAGCCTATGACCGTGGCTCATATTCGCAATGTATTCCAGCTTGACGAGAAGCGCCAGCAGCTGCTGGAGGAAGCGCAGGCCATCGTGGAGCAAGGCGCAAAGCTAGACCGAGATCTGGCCAATGCGCAGAAGTCAATAGAGAAAGCTAGAGCAATGGAGGCTGAGTACAAGACTCTGCTGCAGCAGCAGAAGGCCAAGAAAGCTCCGGCTCGCGTCATCAACGATCCTGATATGCGGCAAAACCTAGGATGGGCTCCCTCGAAGCCGGCACAGGCCAAGCCGTACATTGACAGTGAAGGCAGGCAGGTGATGCCCACTCCTCTCCTCAACCTCGCCGTCGCCAAGACCCTTCTAGAGCAGGATAGATCACCCGAAGCGGTGAACCAGGTCTATGACCTAGTGGCCAAGGCGGTGAAACAGCAGGAAAAGGCTACCTCTCAGAGGCTTGAGTCTGACCCAGCGTTTTGCCAGTCTAGCCAGCATAATCCGCCAAGGGACAGATTTCCTCTTGATGTCGGGTCTTAGACGGGGTCGTCAGAACAAATACGGAGGGATGCGCACAACAGGAAGGATGCTATCCCCATATCCTCCGACCATGGAGGCAAGGCCCAAACCCGTCGCCCATCACCACCGCCCCGTTCCTCCCGACATCATGAAGAAACCAAGGCTCACCATCGTACGTATATGCCTCTGCCAAGGCAGAGCAGCATCGTCATCCGCGACAACATGGAGTAGACCCATCATGACAGAGAACGCAACCAAGGACACAAGAGCAGGTCGCGCCATGACCCTCCGCGTCCGACAAGCAACCGCAACAAGCGTGAGGCATCGCAGGAGGGCAACAGCAAGAAGGCTAACCCACCGCCACCTCCGCCTCCGTCGCCACCCAGCAGCCACCATGGCGGAGGAGGCCCGCGTCATTCACGCAGCCCATCCCCTGATGGAAAGAAGAAGAAAAGAAGCCCGGAACCATACGATGCACGTTCGCGTCTGGATAAGATCCACGAGGCCCGGGAAGGACCATACCTAGGACCGCGTTGCTTTGGACCTGTGATACGGTCCGCAACTTACCCCAAAGGTTTCCGTTTTGACAAGACCATCAAGCCCTATGACGACATCGCCAAGCCAGCTACATGGTTGCAGGACTACGGTAACACGGTGGAGATCGCCGGGGGTAACCCCAACGTTGCCGTCAAGTACCTCTCATTGATGTTGGCAGGCACGGCCCATCAATGGATTTATGACTTGCCGGAAAGATCCATCTGCAATTGGTTGGACATGCAAGAAGCATTCACCAAGAACTTCGAGGGTACGTACAAACGTCCCTGCACTGTTGGCGATCTACAACAGTGCGTGTGCCGGGGGGATAACCCATTATAGGGTCACGAGAGGGGAAACATAGAACAGCTGGGTTGGCTCCGAGTAAAGAAAGAACCCGGCCGGGTAAGAACGGCCGGGTAAGATAAGCATGAAAGTCGAGATACAAACTATGTCGGCCCGCATAGGACAAAGTTGTAACCCTTGCAGGAACTAACAAGCCGAGTCAACCGAGGAAGGGCCGAGTCAAGGAGGACACGTGGCGCCTTTCCGAGTAAGGTTTAGGAAGGACCATGGTAAAGCATGGTCAAAAGAGAAGGGCGACGCCGGGTGAAACAAAAGGATCCGGGTGACACCCAAAGCATGGTCTGACGTACAAAGTAACAATGTGACGCCAAAAAGAACAAGAAGCAGCGTACCAGGAGACCGTTAGCTGTCAAGATTTATGGACCGGGCCTCTAGGCTTAGGGCAAGCCCATAACCCGGCCCATATTGTAGGGACCAAGATCCAAACAGTAAACCCTAGAACCCAAAGGGGTATTAGCTAGCTAGCACTGCCTATATAAGGGAGGGCATAACAGTAGTAGAAGGAGGTTGGACCAAGTGAGAAACTAGTGTGGTGAATTCTATCCTATACAGCTCAAGGAGCACTTGTAATCTTTGGGGAATCAATCAAATTGCCAAGTCTGGAGAGTTCTTCTTGTTCCTCGTGCATGGCTTGACCGTGTACTCCCTCCCCGGTGACCACAAGCACCCATTCGGCCCCCAACTTAAGCCTACCGATGGCATCTGCCCTGCCACCACCATGATAGTTGGTGCCCACCGTGAGGCAGAAGCAGGTGCTTGATGGAGTCTTCATCCGGACAGACAACATCATCGCCAAGACCGGCGAGCGCGTCTACTCCGGCCTCATCCAGAGGTTTGGAATGCTCAACTTCATCAGCGACAACGCGGGCTGCTTCAGGACCAAGTCGTTCCCTAGGGGCGGTCGCTTCATAAAGTTCGGTGAGCACCAGGTCTACGTTGTGGTGCGCATGGAGCACGCACATCCTGAGCATGTCGTCCTGGCGCCGGATCCTCCAACGGCTCCTGTCGCTGGAAAATCTCACCAACTCGTCTCCATGGAGGTAATGATGATAGCCCCAAACCCCAGAGCTCCCCCAGTAGTTCCAGTAGTGAATGAGAACACAGAGGGGGGAAATCACGAGGAAACGCCAAGGGCTGCAAGAACAGCAAAGGCGCCACAGGAAAAACTAGAGAACATAGCTAGGAGCAAAAGAGCTAAGGAGCTGCAGGAAGCGATAGACAAGTTGGCAGAGCTAGTGGCACAAGCAACTGACCCGGCGCGTGTGCAAGCCGAGTTGGAAGAAGCCAGGATAAAAGTCCTGGAGAAAGCCAAGGAACGAGCACAGTTACAATAACACGTGGATATCACTATCCGAGAGCTTAACTCGGCAAATCGAGTCAAGGGCGCAAAGACCCGGCTTGATGCAACGAGATTGAGAGGAAGGAACCTCAATGAAGAGCTGGCAAATGCGACATCCAAGATAACACCGGAGAACATCAATGAGACGGCCATGCGCCCAACGTACAACACAACAGTAGCTAATCTGCGAGCAGTAGAGGCAACAATGGCAGAATTACCCCACTTGGAGGGGGAAGCAAAGAAAAGGCAGCAAGAACGAGTTAATGAGTTAGTAAAAGCAGCCAGCATGCTGAATGAAGCATATTATAGAGCAAATCTGGGTATAGCAGGGAGGTCACAGCTGGTACACTCGGCAACTCCTGTCCCGAAAAGATCAGCGGGGCACACAGCATCCTCACCCGGAGTAGCGCCCAGGCCGAGAAAAGAAAAAAGTGTGGATTCTGGAAGAAACAAGCAGATGGTCGCCTATGATCCGGCTATGATTCAAGGAAACCTGGCGCATGCTCAAGGGGAAAAAATAAATAATACCTGAGAAAATGAAAACCAGGGAAAAATTGGGCAGAGAAATGACAACGGAGGGAAACATTTTGCGCCTCATGATAGGCACGGAACTCACTCGGCAGGAGGAGGAAACCCAGCTCCGAATAACGCACCAGCTCAGCCGGAGAGAAGATAGCAAAGCGTAGGAAAAGCAGTTCAACAGCCTGCGGACCCGAACGCGAATAAGTATAATGATGGTTACTCGGCCATGGTAAATGACGGGTATGAACTGCCGGATCATGCATATCAGGAAATGGGAGCAAGATTTGGAGGCAGGAACCTTCAGCCGGATGATGCCAGGCTAAATCTTGACCGCATAAAAATGGCAGAGATAATCGAATCACAAGGTCCACAGGGTCCACCGTGCTTTGGCCCAAGGATCATGAAGGAGCCACCGGTGCCAAATTTCCAGCTGGCCAGAGGGACAAAAACATATGATGGAAGCACAAAGCCAGAGGACTAGCTCATAGATTATGGAACCGCTGTGAAGATCGCGCAGGGAAACTTGAGATGGGCAGTACGTTACATGCCGCAGATGCTGGAAGGTCCAGCTCGGGTATGGTTGAACAATTTGCCACCCGGAAGCATCAACAGTTGGATCGATTTTCATGACGCTTTCGTGAGCAATTTCACGAGAACTTACAAGAGGCCGAATCGCCCACAACAACTAGCAATGTGCAAGCAAAGACCGAATGAGACAGACAAGGAATTCCTTCACAAGGCGGTGTACGATGCGTAACTCTTGTGAAGGGGTAATCGAGTCACAAGCAATCGCATGGTTTGCACAAGGATGTAGACATGGAAGTGTGCTGTGGAAAAGGTTACAAAGAGATATGCCGGCAAGCCTGGCAGAGACGATAAGAATTGCCGACTCGTATGCGTTAGGAGATCCGACTCAGCCGCTGCTCATGTCGGCAGATGGGATGACTGAGACTTAGATCTATGACGCTGCCGGGTCGCAAAGGCGCCAGGAAAGATCTGAATACAGAAGTAAGAGAAGATACGAGAGGCCGGATTACAGGTATGGTTCGACTTAGGTTGCGGCCATGAGTCTGGATCACCCAGATGCTGGAAGCAGTCAGCGTCAAAGGACAAATGGTCAACAAAAATGGGTGCCAAAGAATGACGGCAAAAGGCCATACGATCAGAGGAAGCAGTACCAGGACCGACAAAAATACACCTATGAGATGATGCTGGATCAGCCGTGTAAGTTTCACACGCCTAGTCCGAGTAAGCCGGCAAATCACTCAACACGGCAATGCACTTAGTTTCATAAAGGAGACAGAGTGGACTCGCCGAATAAACAGCTTCCACCACCTCCCCCTCCACCACTTACAGGAGGAAATTCTCAAGCAGTAGGAGCAGATAACAGATATGAAAACAGGCAGCCGAGGTATCAGAATCAAGAAAGAAGAGAAGCTATGCACCAGGTGCACAATCTGAGAGGTGACGATGCTCATGTCGGCCACGGAACCAGAAATGAGTACAGAGAACATCACCAGAGCTATGTTGTCTTTGTCATAGAGCCAAATGATAAGAAGAGCCAGCAGCGATGAATGATGGAAGTGCATGCCACGATGCCGGCAATTCCCAAGTACATGCATTGGTTTGAGCAAGAGATAACTTCGAGTATAAAAGATCACCCCAAGATCATGCCAACCGCTGGAGGATACGCTCTAGTTTTGGATCCAACATTCATGGGTCTAGATATCAACCTGAAGTTTTCAAAAGTGTTGATTGACGGTGGCAGTAGCATCAACATTATGTATAAGGATACAATGCTCAAGTTAGGCATTACCATGAACATGATGGAACCGACTAAGACCACTTTCCATGGTATTGTGCCGGGATTGTCCTGTGAGCCAATTGGCAAGATCTGGGTCGACCTCTTATTCGGCAACAGAGAAAATTGTCGCACTGAAGCTATAGAGTTCGAGGTGGTAGATCTGGTCAGCTCATACCATGCCTTACTCGGCAGGCCGGCTATGGCGAGATTCATGGCTACTACCCATATGGCTTACTTAAAAATGAAGCTGCGAGGCCCATGTGGGGTGATCACAATGGAAGGAGATTACAAAAGGTCTATTGCTTGTGCCTCAGCCGGATCTTCACTGGCCGAGTCACTCGTCATAGCACAAGAGAAAAGTCAGATGTTGGAAGTGGCAGCATTGGCCAAAGAAGCACAAATGTCCATGCCGACACTCACCAACCCGCATGGCAGTGTGTCATTTCAAGCTACCAAGGAAACCAAGAAGGTGTAGGTGGATGAAACTTTCCCAGAGCGCACAGTTATCATTGGGGATGGCCTTACAGATAAATAGGAAAGCGAGCTCACCAGCTTCCTCCATGAGAATTGGGACATCTTTGCATGGTCCACTCAAGATCTGCAAGGAGTTCCGAGGGAGCTGGCTGAGCACTCTCTTCATGTTAGACCAGATGCAAAGCAGGTGAAGCAACCCCTCCGCCGCTTCGCCGAAGATATGAGGAAAGTAATAGATGCCGAGATTGCAAGACTTTTAGCTGCTGGATTCATCATGGAAGTACTGCACCCAGACTGGTTGTCAAATCCAGTCTTGGTCGAGAAGAAAAAAGATGACCCGAACGTGGCAGTGGTATGGCGCATGTGTATTGATTACACGAACCTTAACAAGGCGTGCCCAAAAGATCCATTTCCTCTCCCTCGGATCGATCAAGTCATAGATTCTACTGCAGGGTGTGAGTTGTTGTCGTTTGTGGATGTGTATTCAGGATTCCATCAGATTCTACTGAATCCAAGTGATCAAATAAAGACAGCTTTTATCACCCTGTACGGGGATTATTGCTATCGCACCATGCCATTCGGATTGAGAAATGCAGGCGCAACATATCAAAGATGCATGCAAAAATGCTTGCAAGATCAATTGGAAAAAAATGTTCAAGTATACGTCGATAACGTGGTAATAAAAACCATACAAATTCATACTCTAATTGAGGACTTGTGTCAAACATTCGCAAACTTGAGAAGATTCCGGATGAAACTTAACCCGGAAAAATGTACATTTGGTGTCCCGGCTGGCAAGTTACTCGGATTCCTTGTATCCAGCCGAGGAATCAAAGCTAACCCGAGAAAGATCAGGGCCATCGAAAGAATGGAATTGCCCAAAACCCTCAACGATGTCCAGAAGTTTACTAGATGTCTGGCCTCGCTGAGCAGGTTTGTTAGTCGGCTAGGCGAAAAAGCCCTACCACTATATCAGCTGATGAGGAAATCAGACAAATTCACATGGACACAGAAAGCTGATAGCGCTTTCCATGAATTAAAGAAAATGTTGGCAACAACACCAATATTAGCGTCACCACTATCCAAGGAGCCAATGCTGCTCTATGTCGCCGCAACCAACAGAGTTGTAAGTGTAGTAATCGTAGTTGAATGGGAAGAAGGGGGCAAATCAGTCCAAAGACCGGTGTATTACTTGAGCGAAGTGCTCTCTGTCTTGAAACAGAATTACCCGCATTATCAGAAGATGACATATGGGGTATATATGGCAGCAAAGAAGCTGAAACATTATTTTCAAGAACACCCAATTCGGGTAATATGCGAGGCACCTATCTCGGATATATTGGGCAGCAAAGATGCCAGCGGCCGAGTCGCCAAATGGGCCATTGAACTGGCACCGTACACTTTACAATATGATAGCTGAGATGCAATAAAATCTCAAGCTGTTGCAGATTTCTTTGTAGAATGGATGGAAATGCAGTACGAACCACCACTGCCAGATCCGAATTACTGGAAAATGCATTTTGACGGGTCCAAGACGAGAATGGGTCTGGGCGCCGGGATAGTGCTCACATCTCCAAAGAGGGATCAACTGAGGTATGTGTTGCAGATTCATTTTGCTGCTTCTAACAACGTTCCCAAGTATGAAGCACTTGTACATGGCATTAAAGTAGCCAAGGAAATTGGTATCAAAAGGATCATGTGTTTTGGCGATTTGGATTTGGTGATTCAGCAAGTGTCTGGACATTGGGATGCACTGGATGCAAACATGGCGTTATATCGCTTCCATGTACAACAAATTTCGGGATATTTTGACGGTTGTGAATTTCATCACATTCCTAGAGCAGAAAATGAGGCAGCAGATGTATTATCCAAACTAGGATCATCTAGGCAAGCAATACCACCAGGGGTAGCGTTGGAGCATCTCAGGAATCCATCGATCAAGCCGTCACCGGAGTCCGAATCAATCAGGGTCATCCCGGCGAGTTAGGAATCAGAGGCAGTGCCAATGGACATCGACTCAGGGGTAGATTCGAGTCACTCGGGGACTGATCCATTCAATGCAGGGGTCGCCGAATCACACTAGGGGAATCCTCAGGTTATGTCGGCAGAGCATATCTCGGCGGAACCAATGGACATTGATGTTGAAGCAAACCCAAAACCACTAATACCAACGTGGGCACAGCCAATATTCAGTTATTTGAAAGATGGAACTTTGCCGAGTGATGAAACATTGGCAAGGCAAACAGCACGAAGGGCAAAAGCATACACCATAATCAACAAGGAAATCTAGAAGCGAAGTGTGACAAGTGTACTGCAGCGTTGTATCACCTCAGAGAAAGGCCAGGAGATCTTATTGGATATCCATCAAGGAGAGTGCGGGCATCATGCGTCACCAAGAGCATTGGTAGCCAAGGCATTCCGACATGGATTCTACTGGCCAAGCGCATTGGCACAAGTGCAAGAGTTAGTGGGAAAATGCAGTGGTTGTCAACACTATGCGTCCAAGTCACATTTACCAGCGTCTGAATTGAAAACTATACCAATCACTTGGCCTTTTGCAGTATGGTGCCTAGATATGGTAGGACCATTCAAACCAGCAAGGGGAGGCATGACTCATATCTTGGTCATGATCGATAAGTTCACCAAGTGGATAGAGGTGAAGCCAATCAAGAAATTGGACGGTAAAACAGCTGTTACATTCTTAAGGGATATAATCCTTAGATATGGTTACCCACACAGTGTGATCACTGACAATGGCACGAACTTTGCCGAAGGAGCTTTTGCTCGCTTCTATGGGAAACACCAAATAAGACTCGATGTAGCATCAGTTGCCCATCCAGAATCAAATGGACAAGTTGAACGGGCTAATGGCTTAGTTCTGTCCGGGATAAAACCCCGCTTAATGGAACCACTCCAGAGATCACCTGGTTGTTGGATAGAGGAACTACCCTCAGTACTGTGGAGCTTAAGAACAACTCTGAATCGGTCAACTGGTTATACGCCATTTTTCCTTGTATATGGGGCTGAAGTGTTTTGCCTGCCGACATAGAATATGACTCGCCAAGGATAAGGCAATACTCGAAAGCCGAGGTAAAAGAGGCCCGAGAAGATGGAGTAGATTTACTCGAAGAAGCAAGGGAACTGGCATTCTCCAGATCTGCTATATGTCAACAAAATATCCGATGCTACCATAGCCGGAAAGTGCAACCTCGTGTTTTCCGAGAAGGAGAAATGGTGCTAAGGCTGGTGCAACGCACAGCCGGAATGCATAAATTATCGCCTCCATGGGAAGGTCCATTCATTGTAAGCAAAGCATTGCACAATGATTCCTACTATCTCATAGATGCTCGTAAATCGCAAAAGAACAAGGCGGACAGGTTGGGAGATGAAACCAAAAGGCCATGGAATGTGGCACTGCTTCATCCCTTCTATACTTAGGAGAAGCAGTGCATGTATCACTCGAACTCTCATATGTCGGACATGTTTGCCGGCTATGTGCTAATAATAAAATGGTATGATTCGAAAAACTGACTCGAGGACTACCCCTTAAGTTTCCCGTCTCAATTACTTTACGTCGGCTGGCGTGATACCCGAAATTTATCTCTGAACAAGTAGTGTTTACTCGGAAGAAATCAACTCTTCGACTATGTTGTTGTCCGAAAACACGGCTTCATGGCAAGCAAGAGAAAAAGATGTAAGACGGGTAAACACGAACATCGGATAAATACAAGGGAGAAACGCGAGTCGGATTTAATTTTTGCATAACTCTCTACAGGTCGCGTTATACTACGTGTCGATTAATCTCGGCCAAGTTATCCAAGTTTCATACCCGCTAACTATAGCCTTCGTACTTTGAGACCCTAATGTCGAACACCGAAAAAGGTAGAAAAGGGCCAGAGGCAAGGAAAGGTAACACGGCAAAATGAAACTCGAGGACTTTGCACTTAGATCATAACGCAAACACATAAAGCCTATCAAAAGGCACATAGTCAAACTTCAAGTGCAATGTATATTACATCTATACCCGGCATACCGGGGATCTAATAAAAGTTCGAGTATTTGTTGGCCTAAGGAGCAGAAGAACTCGGAGGAGCATTCTCAGAGCCAGGAATTGTACTTGGAGCATCGGCAGGGTTAGGGGCATCTGGAGCCGGGTCATCTGGATCATCTGACTTGGTCTCCTCGCTGTCGCCACGCTCTTCAGCAGCAACTTCGACGAGCGGGTCGCCAAGGTCGAGGAAGCTAGGCCCTTCACACCAAGCATGCACCATGGTGTACTCGATCATGGCATAAGCACGCTCCTGGTGCTTCTTGATCAGCTCCGGGTCATTCAGCCATTTTCCATCACCCCTTATGCGAGCAAGAACGTTGAGGTTGATGTCCTCGTACCATGAAAGCACGAAGGAGAGAGCCTTGTCCGCTGCAGCTCGGCCGACCGACTCATGCCAATGATCGAGCCGGTCTTCAGTAAGGAGTAATCTGTCGGCGAGTGGCTCGATGAGTTTGGGTGGGTCTTCATCCGGCCAGAGCATGCGAAACGCATGGATAGCTGACTTCAGCAAGTCCAACCGCAAGATCTGAGGGTCTTGACCGTTCAGACACCGCTGCGAGGAGCTCCTCCATGGACACCTCGCCGTCAGCAGCAGCACCAGCTTCGGCTCTCACTTTCTTCATGGCTTGGATGGCAAACATGTTGGCCTCAGGAAAGTTCTCTGCAAGCAAAAAGAGAAAGTTAGCAAATAGCAAGGGCAGATGGAAAAATCCAAGAAGGACTCATACAGTGCGTAAAGAGTAAGAACTCACTACCGAGAAAGAAGTTGATGGCGGCGAGTTTGTTATGCCAAGTCTTGGTCTTGGCTTGAAGGGCGTCAAAGTTCTGGTTTGCTGACTCAACCGATGACTCAGCCTCGTCGAGCAACCTCTTGGTCTTCTCAGCGCTGGCAGCCTGTTGCTCGCTCTTCTCGGCAAGCTCTTCCTTTAGCCCTTTCACCTCGGCCAAGTGCTTCTCCTCCATCTCGGCCATCAGTTTCTTCAGCTGAGCCACCTCATCTCGCTCCTTCTGGAGTTCAGCTTGGTGCTTCTCTGCTTATTCAAAACAAACATTTGTCAGTACCAACAGAAATTTTTTAGCTATTGGCTTAGGGAGGCAAGAAATTTACTCTCGGCCTCGCTGATTTGCGAGTGAAGATCGTTGATGGTAGACGGAGCAGTGGCTGTGGAACAAGAGCGAGAGGAAAAGTGAGAAGATGAACCAAGGAAAATTACACCAAATAGAAAAGAGGAAGAGCAAAGATGTTACCTTGGCCATAGGTGTCAGTCTGTAGCTTCTCGTAGGCAAGTTCGAGCTTGCGATGCGCCAGGATGAGAGCTTGATGAACCTTGGTGCGCTCGTTATGTGTGAGCTGATCAAAGAATATAGACAATAAGGAGGAGTCAGGTCAGGCAACCTACCGAATAAAAAAGCTTAAGAGTTTATAGCCGAGTAAGTTCCTTACTCGGCAGTAACCTCGAGGGCTAGGGATTGAAGATCTAACATGAGTTTGGCACAAAGAAATCAAAGGGATTAAGAGCTTACAGCCGAGTAAGTTCCTTACTCGGCAGTAACCTTGAGGGCTAGGGATCGAAGTTCTAACATACAAGCTTGGAGTAAAGGATTTAAAGGCTAAGTGACTATTGAAGAGCTTACAGCCGAGTAAGTTTCTTACTCGACTGCAACCTCGGGGACTAGGTGATATGTATAAAAGAAATACAAAATGATACAAAAGAGTAAGAAGTTAATTTACCTAGTTCACTTTGTCG
Source organism: Avena sativa (assembly GCA_916181665.1). Lineage (NCBI taxonomy): Eukaryota > Viridiplantae > Streptophyta > Magnoliopsida > Poales > Poaceae > Avena > Avena sativa. The sequence continues at coordinate 265,204,371 of OV702294.1, read as the reverse complement.
GTGTGAGCCATAAAAGCAATGGCCTGTTGGGTCATGTCGGAGACGGCCTTGGGGCCCAGCTTCAGCTTCTTGCCGACACGAGTGCTGACATCCTGCTCGCCTGCTGCATTCCATGCCATGGCGTAAGGCTCAGACGAACCAAGGCTCTTGCCACTGAGCGTCCGACTGAGAACTCGACCCGTTTTCAGGGCGGTTCCCACAGTGGCACGGGTCGCAGTGGCAGAAGTATGGAGGGTAACAGCCCTGGAGTCGTCACCTGACCCGGCAGCCGCGGATTCGTCCCCCTTACCCGTTGAAGTGAACTTTGTCGCCGACGCCAGAGGCCGGATCTGAGGAGCAGAACCCGGAGCGCAGATTAGAGTTGTCTGCTTGGAAGAGGTGGATTTGCTAGATGAGGGGCGAGTAGAGCCAGAAGCCTTAGGCTGGGTCTGGCCCTTTGACAGAATTGGAGAGCGAGCGGAAGGATTTGGAGAAGATCATGGAGCCCCCTGACTGGGCTCAACAGTGTTGCTGGCTCCAAGATCAGGAAGTTGTTCATTCACATCAGCTTGAGGGCTTATGCCAGAGGAACTGGCCGTAGAGGGTTTCTCGGCGCCGGACTTGTGGGCACCAAGATCAGGAAGTTTTTCCTGGCCAGCGCCAGGGGAGATAGCCGAATGACCCACCGGGTCTGAATGACACTAAGAAGCGTGAGCCTCAATAGTGCGAGCCTCAACCCGAACGGGACTCGGTGCCTCCGAGTCAGCTGGAAGAGGTGCAGGACTAAGCGGCGAGGCAATGCTAGAAGCAGCCTGATTCGCCGTCAAGGGTGCAACACTGAAAACAACAAGACATATATAAGAGAACATCAGTGATGAAAAAGAAAAGAGCAGAGAAGGCAAAGTGCAAAAACTTAACCGGCGGCGACCGGGTCACGGGTGACTCGGCGTGTGACTCGGCGCCCAGTAGCTTGGTGAGTCTCACCCAGGCTGGCAGCAGCAGAGGCAGCAGGAGCTGCCGGACTGGGCTTGTTCTTCTTGGCCGGCTGAGTGCTGGAGGAGGTTCCGCGTCGCTTCGGCTTAGCGACGGGGATCTTGCCGACTCCGCCCACGGTGAGAGGAGGAATGTCATGTACCTGGCCAGCTGCATAAGTAAATGACGAGCTTACTCGGATAAGCAAAGAAATTAAGCTCACAAGTCATATACCTCCAAAAGCGTACAATCATCATCCTCATCATCGTCAGACCAATCTTGTCAGGGATTGCGAGATTGACTCTTACCCGAAGCTGAAGCAGCCGCAGTGTGCGGGATGGGCATGAAGCACTCCAGGTCATACTCGAACTCATCCAAGTTAGAGCGATCCCCGTTATAGCCAGCAGGAGGGACAGTACTGTCATCAACCTGGTGAAGGAGATTCTGCGAAGGACAAACAGAATGAGAAACTAAAAACTAAACTAAGAGTGCCAAAAGAGCTAAAGCCTACTCGGCGATAAAGTAATCCGGAAAACTTACCCAGGGGATAGGCCTAACCCGGCTAAACAGAGGGCAACTCCAAGCCCAATCATCCGCCAAGTTCAGTTTAAATATTGAGCTTACTCGGCGGGCAATGGAGTCATGGGTGAGCTCCTTAGTGGAATGCCGACTCGGATCATGGGACCCGCTCATGAAGCACATCTTGTGGCTTCTGGCTTTGATGGGGCTTACCCGACATGAGATGAAGGTGCACATGAGGTCAGAGTCGGCGAGATGAAAGTTCTCATCCGGTGACAGCAACCTTTCCAGGATAGCATTGGCTTCGTTCACCGCAGCGTCTTGGTCACGCGGGTCAAGATGCCAGTGCTTCTTGTGGGGGACCTCATCCAAGAATGGGGGAAGCCGGATGTTATCGGTGGACCCGCTGTTTTTGACATAGAAAAAGGTTTTATGCCACTTCTTGCAAGAGTCAATACCAGCAACCCGAGGAAAGATGGAATCCCTCCTGGGCGTGATGCTGACAGCACCGCAATGAGTATGCTTCTTCTCGGCACGGGGAACTTCAGGCTGGGGAACAACCTGAACTTTGAAGCGAAAATACTTGGCCCACAGAAGAGCTGTAGGCCAAATTCCAAGATAGGCCTCGCAGGCAGAGATGAAGCAAGAAAGAGAGCCAATCGCATTGGCAGGAAGATGGTGGGTCTGCAGATGGAAGGTAGAAAGAAACGAGGAAAAGAAGGTTCTCACAGGAAGAGCAAAACCACGTTCAAAGTGGGAAAGGAAAACCACCCTCTCTCTAGCTTGAGGTTTGGGAGAAATCTCACCGGAGGGGAGACGGCAATCCACTTGCAGTGGGATGCGTCTGGTGGAGCGGAGCCACTCCACCTCTTCGGCGGAAACCTCCGAGCCTTCCCAGCCGCCGTGCTCGCCAGCGGGAATCTCCTGCTCCTCAGCACCATTCGCGCCGCCGCGAGCGTCCATGATATCGGCAGAGTCTAGCTCCTCCACGGAAAGGAGAGGCTTGGAACAGCGAGGACCCGTGCTGGAATTGAAAGAGGACAGGGGCAATCGTAACACAAGAGCAAGAGGGAGAAGGAACCGCAAAGGAGGCAGTTCGATCTTGCAGGCATGAGGAAGAAGAAAGGCAAAGGCAAAACTGAACGGGCATGGGGAAAGTGGAAACCCCCAACCCCTACTTAAGGGCAGTAAAAAACCTCGTCATGGGATCTATCTGTGTCGTGCGGCCAGCGTGTGGCCGTGTACCAGGCCGGGAGAGCCAATCAGCAAGCGCCACATAGCCAAGGATACACGAAAAATCCAGTGCCACATCACGGCTAGAAGGACAAGAGGCGCAGGTCGATGGGACTGCCACGATGACGGGGAATAACTGCGCAGCCGTCACTGTGCCGCCAGAACTTGGAACAAAAATTTAGGCAAGTAATCATGATTACCAGCTGTCAGTGACTGAAGGGCGCCGAAAATGACCCGAAATTGGCCAAAGTAACTCGGCTCGAGGCAAGAATGAGCTAAGAAGTCAAAGAATTGACCCGGAATTGTCAGAATAACCCGGCAAGGTGCGAGGTTGCAACAGATAAAGACAAAAACTAAGTTCCATTCACACAAAAGGAACCTGGAGACGCCTAACAGCTTGAACTGCTAGACCTCACCAGCTTCAGGGACTAATGTCGGGGGGATAACCCCCGGTAGGGTCACGAGAGGGGAAACATAGCACAGCTAGGTTGGCTCCGAGTAAAGAAAGAACCTGGCCGGGTAAGAACGGCCGGGTAAGATAAGCATGAAAGACGGCATACAAACTATGTCGGCCCGCATAGGACAAAGTTGTAACCCTTGCAGGAACCAACAAGCCGAGTCAACCGAGGAAGGGCTGAGTCAAGGAGGACACGTGGCGCCTTTACGAGTAAGGTTCAGGAGGTACCATGGTAAAGCATGGTCAAAAGAGAAGGGTGACGCCGGGTGACACCCAAAGCACGGTCTGACGTACAAAGTAATAGCGTGACGCCAAAAAGAACATGAAGCAGCGTACCAGGAGACCGTTAGCTGTAAAGCTTTATGGACCAGGCCTTTGGGCTTAGGGCAATCCCATAACCCGGACCATATTGTAGGGACCAAGATCCAAACAGTAAACCCTAGAACCGAAAGGGGTATTAGCTAGCTAGCACTGCCTATATAAGGGAGGGTATAACAGTAGTATAAGGAGGTTGGACCAAGTGAGAAACTAGTGTGGTGAACTCTAGCCTATACAGCTCAAGGAGCACTTGTAATCTTTGGGGAATCAATCAAATTGCCAAGTATAGAGGGTTCTTCTTGTTCTTCGTGCATGGCTCGACCGTGTACTCCCTCCCTGGTGACCACAAGCACCCATTCTGCCCCCAACTTAAGCCTACCCATGGCATTTGTCATGCCACGACCACGATCGCGTGCAAGAGAAAGACGAGACATCTCGCGCCTACCTCTCCCACTGGCTGGATATGAAGAATTCCTGCGCAGGAGTGCATGCCCAGACCACCATGGCCGCCTTCATCGATGGGTTGGAGATGGGAACATTGCTCCGACATAAGATGAAGCGCATGCAGGACAATCACCAGCTAGACTTGAACCAGATGATTCAGTTGGCCAGTGAGTTCGTGGCTGCCGACGATGATGCTCGCAGCTCTCTGCCGGCAATGGCCGTTCCAACTCAAGCTCGGAGGAACAATAGCACCCAGCAGAATACCGCACCAGAAGAAAAGAAAACCCCCGACATGGTCGCTATGACTTTTGAATGACAAGGTTATTGCGGACAGCGTGGCCGAGGATGGGGAGATGGTCGTGGGCAGCAGCGAGGAAGTGCAACTACCTCGGCAGCGCTCTGCGTTCCCCAAACCTATGAGGAGTACCGCGATATGCCCTACCTCATACACCTCGAGGCCATCTGCAAGGCCACCCACACCAATCGCCACTGCAAGTTTGTCAACGACCTCAAGGAGGACCCGGAGTCCGGCTACAAGCAAAGTCGGAAGAACAGACCGCGAGGCAAGGGCAAGGGGAAGAAGAAGGAGGAGGAGTCCAAGGATTCAAGTGACATGGACGAGGACGTTGACCCCAAGCACACGCCAAGAGCGACGGCAAGGGCAAAAAACCCTTCGAGAAGAAGGCGGCAGTTTTCCACACTTTCCTTGGCACCCCCACCGTCAGACAACAGAAGACCTCCATGAGGATACTGATGGCTACTCTACCCCCAATTCCCCAGTTCCCGCGCTGGTCGGAGATTCCAATTACTTGGGACAGGAAGTATCACCCAGACCTCATCCCTACGGAGAACCAATACGCCATGGTCATCAACCCCTTGATTAACGGAAACGAGTTCACCAAGTGCATGGTGGATAGTGGAAGCAGCATCAGCATCATGTACCTGGATACACTATAGAAGATGAACTTGACGGAGGCAAACCTAAGGTATACCAACACCATCTTCCACGGCGTAGTTCCTGGTCGGGAGGCTCGGTCCCTTGGGTGCATCACACTTCAGGTCGCTTTTGGCGATGTCAATAATTACTGCCAAGAACGCGTGACCTTTGAGGTGGTCCCCTTCAAAAGCATGTACCACGTCATATTCGGCCACGACATATTCCACACCTTCATGGGCAAGCCATGCTTCGTCTACAATAAGCTCAAGATACCCGGACCAAACGGTGTCATCACCGCATCCGGAAGCTTTACCAAAGCAAGGGACTACGAGATTGGAGAAGCAGCCTATGCAAAAGCTGTCCTCTATAGCGGAGAATTCAAGGAGATCCAGAGCAAGGTCGATGGCTCGGAGATGCCCACGTCGAAGAAACAGATTTCTGACTCTGCACCAGCATTCAAGGCCGCCGTCGAAACCATGCCGTGGAACTTGTGGTAGGCGATGCCTCCAAGACCACCGCCATTGGGATGAACCTGGACCTTAAATAGGAAAGCGCGCTCGTTGAGTTCCTCCATGAGAACATGGACATCTTTGCCTGGCAACCTGCCGACATGAAATGTGTACCTAGGAAACTTGCCGAGCAGAGCTTGAATATTGTTCCAAAATGTAAACCAGTGAAACAACCTCTACGACGCTTCGGAGACGAGAAGAGACGCGCCATAGGCAAAGAGATAGCTAGGTTACTTAAGGCTAGTTTTATCCGAGAAGTCCTTCACACCCGATGGGTGGCTAATCCTGTACTTGTACCCAAAAAGGGAACCAAAGAATTAAGAATGTGCGTTGATTACACCGGCTTGAACAAGGCATGTCCCAAAGATCCATTTGCTTTGCCTCGCATTGACCAAGTCATTGACTCGACGGCTGGCCCGGAGCTTTTGTGTTTTCTTAATGCTACCTCAGGATATCACCAGATCAAGATGAGGAATTCAGACCAATTGGCCACTTCGTTCACTACACCCTACGACACTTTTTGCTATGTCATGATTCCCTTTGGGATGAAAAAAGTAGGTGCTATACAATGAAACGTTGCCTACACGATCAAATTGGTCGGAACGTTCACGCCTATGTGGATGATATAGCGGTGATGTCTAAAAAATCAAATGACTTAATCTCCGACTTAAAAGAAACCTTTGATAATTTCCAGAAATACAACATGATGCTTAACCCTAAGAAGTGCGTCTTCGGGGTTCCAGCTTGCAAATTGTTGGGCTTCATCGTTTCCCAGCGTGGAATCAAGGTCAACCCGGAGAAAATCAAGGCCATCTTAAACATAAACCATCCGACATGTCTAAAGGACATACAACGGCTAACAGGTTGTGTTGCAGCAGTTAGTTGGTTCGTCAGCCAACTTGGGGAAAAGGCTCTGCCACTATACAATTTGCCGAAGAAGGCGGACAAATTCACGTGGACGGACGAAGCAGACACAACATTGAAGCAGCTTAAGAAGATACTTTCCTCGGTGCCTATCCTTGCATCACCCGAGCCTAGGGAGCCCATGTTAATCTACATGGAGGCCACCAACCGGGTTATCAGCATCGTCGCGTGGTAGAGCGGAAGGAACCAGGCTACGAGAACGGAGTTCAATGACCAGTTTACTATGTAAACGAGGTCTTCATGGAGTCCAAGCAGTGTTACCCGCACTACCAAAAGATATCTTATGGAGTATTCCTTGCTTCTCGGAAGTTGAGGCACTATTTCCAGGAGGACCCTATCACAGTGGTGAGCAAGACTCCATTGTCCGACATTATCAACAACAGCGACGCTACGGGTAGGGTCGCGAAGTGGGGCATTGAACTTGCCACCTTCGAGATCACCTACAAGCGATGCGATGCTATCAAGTCACAAGCCTTGGCGGATTTTATCGCAGATTGGACGGAGATGCCAGATGCTACCCCAATGCTGGAGCCAGATTACTGGGTGATGCACTTTGACGGATCAAAGATACTCAACGGCTCGGGGGCTGGTGTACTACTATAGTCACCAACTAGGGACAATCTACACTATGTTCTGCAGATCCACTTCGAGGCTACAAACAACATGGCAGAGTATGAAGCACTCATTCACGGACTACACATAGCCAAGGATATTGGCATCAAGCACATAGTTTCATGTGGAGATTCCGACATGGTTGCCCAGCAGGTGGCTGGCACATGGAACGCGCTGAACCCTATGGTGGCGGCATATCGAGACGAAGTGGACGAGATAGCTAAAAGCTTCTTGGGCTATGAGGTCAAGTATATACCTAGGGAGCAAAAAGAGGCGGTTGATCTGCTGTATAAGCTTGGATCAGGGCGCAAACGAAATCTGCCAGGCTTTTTCCTGGAGCATCTAGGAACACCATCCGTGAAGGGAGCGGACATCGACAACCCGGACAGAGTGGACTCTTTCGTCCACATGGTGGCAAAGGTCCCTCTGGCTTGGACAAAACCGTTCATGGAATATCTCGAACACGGAACTTTGCCCGACAACAAGGTCGAAAGACGACAAATAGTACGTCGACCAAAGGGCTATACCATAATCAATGGATAACTCTACAAAGGAAGCACTACTGGTGTATACCTTAAGTGTATTTCCTAGCAACAGGTATTGAAATCCTACGCGAAATCCATCTTGGCGATTGCGGGCATCACGCCGCTCCCCGATCGTTGGTCGCTAAAGCTTTCCGGCAAGGATTCTACTGGCTGACCGTGAAGGCGGACGCTGACAAGCTGGTTGAGACATGCATGGGATGCTAGTACTATGCCCGACAACCACATGTTCCTGTTGAAGAATTGCGAACAATACCAATAACTTGGCCGTTTGTAGTCTGGGGACTGGACATGGTTGGTCCGTTGCAGATGGCTCCATGTGGGTTTATGCATCTTATAGTAGCAGTTGACAAATTAACCAAATGGATAGAAGCTAAACCCATTAGAAAGCTCGATGGGGCAACTGCCCTTAGGTTTGTCCGGGATCTAGTGGTGAGATTTGGTCTCGCACATATCATAATCACTGACAATCACAGCAACTTGTCACTCGGAGAAGTGGAGGCTTATTGTTGAGACAAGGGCATTCGACTTGACCTTTCATCTGTGGCACATCCATAGTCCAATGGTCAGGTTGAGTGAGCCAATGGATTAATTCTACAGGGAATCAAGCCATGTCTTGAGGCACCGCTACATAGAGCAGCTGGAGCCTGGGCGGAAGAATTGCCATCTGTGATGTGGAGTTTACGAACTACACCCAACAGATGCACCGGCTACACACCGTATTCATGGTATATGGAGCAGAAGTCATCCTTCCTTCCGACATCCTCCACGATGCACCCAGAGTTGCCGCCTACGATGAAGTTGATGCTGAAGAATCCAGACACTTAGATGTGGACCTTCTCGAGGAGGAGCGCGTATTGGCATGCCAAAGATCCGCCCTGTACCAGCAGAAGCAACACAGCTACCATAGTCGCTGTGTCCGGCATCGCTCGTTTAAAGAGGGGGACCTGGTGCTCCGCCTCAAGCAGAAGAAGTCACACAAGTTATCCCCGCCATGGGAAGGACCGTTCATCATAAGCAAGGCGCTACTCAATGGGTCTTACTACCTCGTTGACAATTGTGAACTGAAGGATAGACCCAACGAGGATCATAAGAGTAAGCGACGTGACCCGGATGATGACTACCCGGAGCTTGATCGGCCATGGAACATAGCACAGCTACGTCCTTTCTACACTTAGCATTTTTTATCTATTGTGTACCTCTTATATGATCAATGAAATAAAGCTCTCTGGTTCACTCATATTTCTGAGTCTTTTACCTCCTTTAGTGTTCATTTTTGGATCGTATAAAATCTTTATGCGCAAGTTTTGCAATTGCACTTGTGAAAATTCCGCCTACGGGCATTAGCTTAAGTTTTCTGGTCTACACGTTCTTTGTCGTTTTTATGTGGATTCTGGAGTAGTGACTTTTGGCACTTATCATCGGCGATTTTGTGCTTAGGTTATTGACGGTGCCATTGGGCATCATCGCCTGAGTGCGTATTTCCGACAATGAGTCTTCCGACTCACGAAAAGTCAAGCATAAAAACCAAAGTAATGGATAAGCCAACAATTACTTAAAAAATATATACATGCTGGAACCAGTTCTTGGGTAGCAGGAAATAACAACCATTGTTTTCTGCCTTAAGTTAACAAGTAGTTTTTTCCGCATACAAATTCTAGAGGAAACAAATATTACATATTGTTTTTCATTCCTCTAGCGCTGGCGACTTGGATGAAGCATCATCAGCAGCAGGAGAGTCATCCTCCTCAAAGTCGGCGGTGTTAAGGGGCTCCGAGGAGCTTTGGCTTCCGCCATCAATGGTTTTCATGGGCACGAAGACATTAGGGTCGACCAACTCGGTGACTCTGGTGTCAAAACCCGTGAGGGACGCCAAGATATCCTCGTGATCTATCTTTTGGCCTTCGTCGTCCACGTCGGGGATACCGGAGGTTACCGTGTCGATGTCGGCATTTTTGTAGTGCGCCTTGACCATTGACAGTGCCATCCTCGCGCCGGCCTGGGTATATGAATCTTTCCAGCTTATGATACACTTGGGGGCTCGGCGCAAGATCTCCGAGAACTTCGCCATGGAATCCACCGTTTTGATGTTAATCTGGAGGGGCTTGGCTACCTCCTTGGTTTGCTTGATGGCGGTATTAATAAATTTGCCGGCAAGGACCATGCATTCCTTTGGCGGAGGAAGCGACTGGGTTAGCCCAATAGGAGCGGCAAATTTCTGACAAAGGAACGCATTAGTTCAATAACACAAAAAGTTCAGAGTATCTAGCTTACAGAAGTACAAGGCGGAGAATCACTTACTAAAGATGCTAATCTCGGCCTGCTGGAGAGTTTCCGCCAGAGCATCCCGTTCTTGTCGGAGGATCTTGTATACGTCAAGATTGTGTTCATTCTGCTCATCGGCAGCTTTCTTATGCTCTTTCAGCATTGCGATCTCCTCCTTCAAGCGGTTCATCTCTTCGTTGGCGGACTATTGTAGGACTTTCATGGAGTTCTCATGCATCTTCAGCATATCCTTCCTCTCATGCTTAAGGATCTTCTTTTCACTATCCAGCTGCTGAATATGCTTGGATTGTTCAACAATATCCTTAGCCTTGGAAATGGCTTCTGCAAGCCGAAGAAAGAACAAGTGCACAGTGAGTACTCGGAGAATGTTGGCAAAAGACCAAGTCGGAATACGAAAAAGAAAGGAAAAAAAGACTCTTGCTCTTGGTGATTTGTTCCTTCAAGAAGGCAGATTTACCCTTTTCGGCTTCCAAGTCCACACGCATCTTCTGATACGTTTCGTTGGCCACGCCTCTTCGAGCATTCGCATTCTGTGGAAAGAAAGTTTAACGCTGTTTAGTCTACTTGGAGCATCTAGCCAGATAACTATCTACCTAGAGGCTTGGGGGCTATAGTGAGAGTTTTTAAGTTGGCAATGTGATTGGTATTTCTTTAAGCATCTAGTCAGAACTAATTTAGTTTTAAATTAGAAGCTTGGGGGCTACAGCATAAAGTTTTTAACTCAGTTATGTGCTTAATCTTCCTTTAAGCATTTAGTTGGAACTAATTTAGTTACAACTTGAAGCTTGGGGGCTACATTATCGAAATTTACAAACACTGTGTATGCTACTCTGAAAGCATTTAGTCGGAATAATTCATTCAAACTATATGCTTGGGAGCTACAGTGAGAAGTTTTCTAGCTTAGTCACTTTTAGAGCATTTAGATGCAAAGACCTATGGTTTTCCGTCTAAATCCTCGGGGGCTACAGTGGGATACTCATATGAAATGCAAAAGGCAAATAAAACTTACAAGTGCAATGATCTTGAGGTTGGTAGCGCTCTCAACAAGCAACTTTCCAAAGGAAAGGTTGTTTCCTTGCAAGATTTCTGCTTGCCGGAGAAGCTCCTCAAGACCGCATGTTGGAGATGTCGGCGCTGCACCAGGATCCAAAGTGGAGCTACTTGGAGTAAGTGTCGGGTAGACTATCTTCGAGAATTCTACGGTTTTCCTGGATGCAGAGGCGCCGCCTTCGATAGACATACCAATCCCCACCACCGCCTTACCGCTACCGATGGCATCCTTAGCCGGAGCTTCAGCCATTTGAGTTGTGGTACTTTCTTGCGTTGCATGTTCACCGACAACGGCAAGCTCCGTGGAGGCACCTGAGTCCACTTCCATGGCGGAAGGGCCAGCTGCATCTTTGGCCTGTGAGCTTGTCGGAGCAGGCATAGGCTGGACGCTGGGAGTGACAGGGGCGATGGAGGATATGCGTGGGGAGACACGTCACGATGCAACATATCCTTGATATTTCTAGAAGCCCCCGAAGTTTTGGAGGTCTTCTTCAAACTGGTAGTGGCCTTTTTCCTGAAACGTGCAAAAAGTATAAGTACAGGAATAAGACAAGCAATGGACAAATGTGAGACAGAAAGAGGCTTACACAAGAGGGGGTGCTTTGGCAAAAGGAATCTCGGTAACCTTTCTTTTCTCTGCCTCCAGGGTGGCGGTAGTCTTCTTGGAGGCTCCACCCTCCGTCTTCTTCTTCTTGCCTCTATCGGCAGCGTCAGAGGTGGAGCTCTTCTGCTTTCGCGCTAGCGGGACATCGTCGTCAGACACGACGGTGACTTCCTTCATTTTGGGGTCATAGATTTGGACAGCCATGCTATCCTCCTCTAGACTGCTGAGCTGTTAAGTGAAAACCCAAAGTGTTAGATGAGATGGTAATGGCTAGACGGAAGAACTGGAGTATATGTCATACACGAAAAATAAACAGGTACCTTTGGGCACTTGCCCTCCTCGAACATGTCGTAGGTGATGGTGAAGCCATGCTTCCTATCTTTCACCTTGACGATGTCCTTGAGGCGGAGCTTGACGGAGTCGCTGGAGAAGTTGTCCTCGGAGATGCGGAGGCTATCCTTACTCTCCTTGGTATACTCATGCATCAACTTTGAGCGGTGCTGCAGAGGCTGGATCCTCATGACGAACTAGCACATCGCCAGGTCCAATCTGGTTAGACCCGTCTCTACTAACCACTCTATCCGCCTTATAGCGCGGGAAGCGTCGATGTCGGAGGGAAGGGAGGCATGGGATCTCCAGGTTGAGGCTTTGGTGGCAGCTCCATCGACGAAGTCCGGATACGTTGCTTCTCGGCCAACCAGAGGGATATCTGGGCCGTAGAAGTACGTCTGTTTCCAGTTCTTACAAGACTCATTACCGACGATGTCGGGGAACCGCCGGCCAGGCCGAATCTTAAAACTAATTGTGCCTCAGTTCCTGAGCTCGTCCTTGCCGTCTCCGGCTTCCCGCTTGATGGTGAAAAATAAATAAAGAGATCTAGCCTAGGCCTAATCCCTAAGTAACCCTCACAGAGCGCCGCGTAGTTGCTAAGCGCGAGGATGCTATTGGGGTAGAGGTTTTGAGGCTGTACTCGGTAATGGTTGAGGACAGCTAGGAAGAAATTGGAGATGGGCAGGGAAACACCGCGTACCAGTTGGGCTTTGAGGTACACCTTCTCTCCGGCTTGGGGAGAAGGGGTGACCTTGCCGGCTGGTGCCGCCCGCCAGGCGAGCCCCTCCGTCGAAGGGAGGTAGCCCTAGACGAGCAACTCCTTGATGTCACGGTCCGTGATGTCCGAAACACGCTAGTCCCCCTTGTGGGATTCATTTTCCTCTTCCAGCAGCTCCAGCGCCACTGGATTGTGGTCACCGCCGGTGGATTCGACCACCACGGACTTGGGGATCACCAGGCCCTCTAGGGGCACGAGGATAGTGCTTGCCGGCTTCGCCGTGGCATCGCCTGACGCCGCCATGGAGGGGGCAGAACTACTGCTAGCGATTGAGGAGATTGAGGTGGTGACTAAGAAGGTTGAATGGCTAGGGTTTTTTGTCGAACGCGCGGAGAGCTCAAGGAGGCGCTCGCTGGAGGAAGAAGACGACGCAGGAGGAGAATGAGGTGAAGAGTAAAAATCCCACCGCCGTTACAATTTATAACCTCTGGCGTCAAGATTCGTGCAAGACGATCGAATGGTTGACGCGTGAGCGACGTGTGCGGGAGCGTGCGCGGAAATTTCGCCATGTTACCAACCGTCGCCGCCAACTTTTCGTATCTCTCGAGCGGGAAAACGGACATGATTGTGTTCTCTGCATGTGTGAGTTACGAGGCGTTGCTGACCTACGTCTACGTCGCCCTAGCTGTCACTGGCAGATGAACCATCACATCAGAAGATTCCGGCATGGACGGATCCAGTCCGGCTATGGAAGAGTACGATAGAAGATTCAGCAATTCTTCGACTTACAAATTGAAGACGGAGAAAACCTTGCAGGGTTCTTTGGGAGGACTACAAGATATTGCTTGATGATTTGCCGACATCCATCTAGACGGAGAATTCACCCTGAAGAGGCAAGACGGCGCAAGATCTCGGAGTTCTCCGGGGGCTACTGTTTGGGATATGCTATATGGGTATCCTCATAGCATGTGTCCCATCTGGATAACCCGGGTGGCCCACAGTTGGTAGCATGGCCAATGGCCTGCTGGGCGACCCAGTTAGATGGATCTAGAAGGGAGGCCCATGCCGGATAAAGGAAGGCTACGGAGGAGTCATCGACGTACCTAAAGCCTTGGAGTGCAAGACACGCTAGACTAGTTGTAAGCAGTGTAGGACTCTGTAGCCTGTCCGGCTAGGACTTTTCCCTGTAACCCTAGGACATGGCGACTATATAAGTCGGGCTTATGGGAGCCCTTAGGGCACAACCTAGTATCGATTAGCATACATCTTGCATAGCAAACCAATCCCTGTAATTCGGCGATTTGCCCATATAGTGATTTATAGCAGGAGTAGGATTTCGCCACTGTTGTGGGATCTTAACCTGGGTAAGCTGTGTTACCTTGTACCCGTCAACCGTACGCCTTCCCCCACGTCTCTAAACACGCATTGTGAGGAACCCTCCATGGCGTACTCGTCAGCGAGACAGGGGGTGCCGAAGGGGTAAGGGTTGATTACGACCGTAGGATTAGATGCTGGATCAACAGCTCACGTCCATCGTCCTCATCTGAATAGGACACGACGGGGACGAACCCTAGCACGACCTGTGGGGGTCTGGGGAGGCTTACCGGGGCTCAGGCGAGGGTCGACGATGGGGGCAAATGAGGTTGTCGACGATGGCGGTTCTCCTGGTACTGGCGGCTTCTCCTTGGATGGCTGCAATCGACGTCGCCCTTCTCCTCCAGCAGCGGCAGACTCCGGCCAAATTCCGGCAACCTGGTGCTCGCCTTGCTCCGGGGAAAGGTGTGGGAGTATCAGTGAGGAGTGGTGAGTGGAATGGTGTGGAGAAATGGTGTGGGGGAGGCCTCCTTTTATAGGCAAGCGAGAGGACCGAACGGTGCGGGTGCGAGCTCTTCGGTGATGATGCTACAGGCGGCTAGTGGCGTGGATGAGGCTAGGGGATGGTGTTGTGTTCCCTGGCGATCGTTGCTGGCTTAAAGGAGAAGCGCGGGGTGGTGTGGTTTGGTCGGGAACGTGCGGCGCTCTACGCGGTACCGACGGCGAACTTCGCGGCGTGCGGCAGCTACGGGGCATGGTCGAGGAAACGGGCATGTCTGGTGGTCTCCTGGGACGATGGTGATCATGTAGGCGGGCGGCAAGGGCTAGGCGCGGTGTGTGCGAGCGTGTTGGGCGTGGCGCTCTGGCGTGCTCTCGCCATGGCAGGGACGAACTGGGCGCGGCGCGTTCTCGGTGGTCCACAGCTTGGCAGTTCTTGAAGGCTAGACAGGGGGTGGCGGTGGACGGTGGCCTGCCTCCTGGACATGGTGGCAAGGCGCGGCGAACGCTCCTACTAGCTTGCCATGGTCGGCTGGCAAGGGGTGGCTCGGTAATGCATGGCGTGGGGAAATGGGTAGGGTTCTAGCTGGTTTAATGCAATGGTTGTCACTAGGGGAGACAAGGGTGATCAAAGGGAGACAAAGGTTTGAATGATCACTGCTCAAAATAGTGAAGTTTGGCCAAGTTTGATTTATGTCTCTAGGTGTTTGATGAAATGACCGCAAGAGATTTATATTTTAATTTTTGGATGAATTTTGGTGGGTGCATTGGTCACACATTGGGTAGCATCTGGTTGCTTGGATTTGTCAAGGTGAACTGGTTTGGTTGGGTTTTGCGAAATGGTGATATTACGATATGAATTAGATTCAATTTTGAATTGTCCTTGGCATAGATTTGCAAAATGCTTCTGTGGGTTTGCAATGTGGGCTTGGGTTCACTTTTACTTTGTCTAGCAAGGGGTGAAAATAATTGGATTTGTTTGTTAGAAATCTTGGACTAGAAACACTCAAAGTTGTCTAGTGAACAAGTTTGACAAAAATGACCATTAGCTTATATTGTTTGGTTTTGAATTTCTATTGATTTGATTCTGCTTGGAAATGATTTAGATGATGTTGTTTGCATCTTTGAACCAATCCTTGCTATTCATAACAATCAAACAAGTCCATACAAGCATTCATGCATTCATCACATACACACATGCATTCATATTGATTTAATTAACAAAAGTTTTTGTTAACCCTAATTTTGGGTGATTATAATTTGATAACCTTGATTAATATTTTTGGGATGTTACAAACCTTCCCTCCTTAAACAAAATCTCGTCCCGAGATTAAGAAAAAGAAAACTAGGATTTAAAGAGATCTTGAAACTCAGTCATAATGTAGTCTTCTCGCTCTGAGGTAGCTTCTTCTTCCGTGTGGTTACTCCCCTGGATCTTGAGAAACTTGATACTCCAGGTCCTGGTGGTTCTGAAGGCTTCTTCCAAAATACGAATGGGTACTTCAGGATATGTCAGGTCATCGTTGATCTCTATGGTTCCGTGGTCAATATTCTTGAAAACTTCAATCTTCTCTGGGACTTCTAGGCATTTGCGAAGTAACGAGATATGGAACACATTATGCACGTCTAACATCTCCTCTGGCAGTTCCAGTTGATATGATACTTCTCCTCGACGATTCAAAATCTTGAAGGGTCCGATATATCTAGGGACTAACTTTCCTTTGAGTTGGAAACGTTGCATTCCTTTCAAAGGTGATAATTTGAGATACACATAATCTTCGATATTGAAGGCTAGGTCTCGACGTCTCTTGTCGGCATAACTCTCCTGTCTAGATTGGGCGGTCTTGAGGCGCTCACGGATCTTGTGAACTTTCTCTTCGGCTTCTCGTAGGATGTCGGGTCCGAAAATCTGACTCTCTCCTACTTCCGATCAATTCAAAGGGGTACGGCACTTCCTTCCATACATGAATTCAAATGGGGCCATTTGCAAACTGGCTTGGTAACTGTTGTTGTATGAAAATTCTGCGAACGGCAGACAATCTTCCCATTTAGATCCATATTCTAACACACAAGCTCTCAACATATCTTCGAGTATTTGGTTTACTCGCTCCGTTTGTCTATCAGTCTGAGGGTGATAAGATGTGCTGAAATCTAGCCTTGTTCCTAATCCTTCTTGGACTTTCTTCCAAATCTCGAGGTAAACTGGGTTCCATGATCCGACACAATGTTCTTGGGGACTCCATGCAAACTGACTATCCTAGCAATGTACAACTCTACTAGCTTCGAACTTTGATAAGTGGTCTTGACTGGTAAGAAATGGGCGACTTTGGACAGTTTATCCACTATGACCTAGATAGAGTCATTTCCCCTACTAGATGTAGGCAAACCGGTGATAAAATCCATTCCAACTAAATATCATTTCCATTCCGGAATCTGCAATGGTTGCAACAGTCCTGCGGGTCTCTGATGTCCCGCCTTGACTCTCTGACAGATATCACACTTGGCTATGTAGCTTTCAATTTCTCTCTTCATCTTATGCCACCAAAATTGCTCCTTTAAATCCTGATACATCTTTGTTCCTCAGGGGTGGATAGAATAAAGAGTATCATGGGCTTCTTTCAAAATAGCTTGTTTCAACTCTGAATCTGCTGGCACACAAATAGGTCCTTTGTACAACAAAACTCCTTCTTCATCTTCGGTGAATCCGGGTACCTTCCCTGTATTGATACGACGTTTGATTCCATTGATATTATCATTTCCTTTCTGCGCCTCCTTGATCTGATTGATCAAAGTGGGTTGAAGTTCTATGCTAGCCAAAAATCCTTCACTTACTAGCTCCATCGACAAGGCCATCTGCTAAGAGCAACTGCTACCACATTGGCTTTATCGGGGTGATAGTGAATGTCAAGATCATAGTCCTTGATTAGCTCTACCCATCTCCTTTGCCTCATATTTAGCTCCTTCTAGGTGAAAATATACTTCAGACTCTTTTGATCCGAATAAATTTCACAACGGTTACCCATGAGGTAATGCTGCCATGTCTTCAAGGCTAAAACTACGGCTGCTAGTTCAAGGTCATGGGTAGGGAAAGTTTTCTCATGTTGCTTTAGTTGTCAGGATAAATAGGATATGACTTCCTTCTTGCATCCACACACATCCGAGACCAACCTTGGATGCGTCACAAATATCTGGCATGATCAAGATTGGGGCTGAAATCAATCTCTTCTTAAGCTCTTGAAAACTTGCTTCACATTTGTCCATCCATTCAAACTTCTTATATTTCTTTAACAATTGGGTCATGGGTCTTGCGATGCTCAAGAATCCTTCTACGAACTTGCGGTAATATCCCGCTAATCCGAGAAATGCTGAACTTGGGTTTGAGTGGTTGGGGCTTGCCATTCTTCAACATCCTTAACCTTGGCAGGGCCAAAAACAATTCCTTCGGCCAACACGATATGTTCGAGGAATCCTACTTCCTTTAACCATAATTCCCATTTGCTCAACTTGGCATACAACGGATGCTCCCTAAGGGTTCCAAGGATGGTCCTTAGGTGTAGCTCATGTTCTTCTTCTGATTTGGAATAGATCAGAATGTCATCGATGAAAACAACGACAAACTTATCCAGGAAGTCCATAAATATCTTATTCATGAGGTTCATGAAATAAGCGGGGGCATTGGTTAATCCAAACAACATGACAGTGTACTCATACAGTCCATATCTGGTGGTAAAGGCAGTCTTTGGAATATCCTCTGCGCGAATCTTGAGTTGATGATAACCAGTTCTAAGATCAATCTTAGAAAACACTTTGGCACCGTTCAACTGGTCAAACAGATCTTCTATCGTTGGTAGTGGGTACTTGTTCTTAATGGTGATGTCATTCAGCTTCCGATAATCCGTACAAAAACGGTTACTGCCATCTTTCTTATCCACGAACAAGACAGGTGATCTCCATGGCGACGCACTTAATTGAATCAGGCCTATCTCCAGCATAGCATCTAGTTTCTTCTTTAGCTCCACTAATTCAGATGGGTTCATACTATAAGGTCTCTGAGCTATGGGTCCGGCTCCAGGGATTAGTTAAATGATAAACTCGATATCCCGATCTGGGGCATACCGGGCAATACATCTGGGAATACGTCAGGGTATTCGTAGACTATTCTGAATTGGTCAATGGTTGGTTGGGCTAGAATCTTGTTGCACTTGAATTGACGGGGCAAGGTTTCAGATACATTCTCTACTAATACTCCAGCGGTACTAGTCATGGTTATGGCTTTCTTGGCATAGTTGATTAATCCTTTATGTTTCGACATCCAATCCATTCCTAGTACTATTTCCAAACCTTTAGTTCCAAGTACTATTAGATTAGCATAAAAAACTATGCCATGGATTCTGATAGGTACGGCCTTGCAAATTTGTCTAGCTTTGGTGGTTGAACCAGGTATTTGAACTATCATAACATGCTTCAATTTTGTTGGTTGAATCTTACTAGTGCATGCAAATTCTTCTATAACAAATGAGTGCAATGCTCCAGAATCAAACAACACTCTTGCAAGTACTGAGTTAATAGAAAACATACCCAGCACGACATCTGGCGCTTCTTGGGATTCTTCAGCATTCATGTGAAACAGACGGCCATTGCGATTGAGCGAGTTCCCTGGGGCAAATCTTCTTCCATGCTGAACATGACGCTGCTGCTGAGCTAGAGCATTCACATTAGTGGCGGCTACAAGCTTCTTGGGCCACTCATTGGAGTAGTGACCTTTGGTTCCGCATTCATAACAAGTCACCTGAGACTTGTCCTTTCCTGCAACAGGCACAACATTGCTTCCAGTCCTTGGGGCAGTATTGTTGTTGTTGGCGACATTGTTGTTGTTGAACTTGGGCGGTGCACGGTTGAAGTTGTTGGTGTTGCCGGGGTTATTGTTGTGGTTTCCTCCGGGCCTTGGGTTTCCTCCTCCACGGTTGGGATAGTTCAGACGGGTCATCGGGGGTCTATTGTTTCTTGAGGCATATCCTGTAGACGGGTTAGGACGATACTTTGGGGTATGTTGGGTTCCTGGTTGATGCATCATTCTACGCTTGCGATTCTCATTGGCTGGATTGATCTTGCCTTCCATACGGATTGCAGAATCCACTAAGGCTTCAAGATCAGCAAACAGGATATTGACTAACACTGTCTGCATATCATCATGCAGATCGTTCAGGAATCTCTCCTTCTTCTTGGCCTCAGTGATAATCTCATCAGGGGCATACCTAGACAGAGATAGGAATCTATCACGGTACTCTACCATAGTCATTCTTCCCTGCTTTAGCTCCTTGAATTCATCTCTCATCCGCAGAATCAAACCTGGTGGCACATGGGTTCGGCTGAACTTGAGTTTGAATTCATCCCAAGCCATCATTTGTCCTCCATTCATGGTGCGAACGCTATTCCACCAAGCTCTTGCATCTCCTGCAAGATAGTGGGTGGCAAACAGTACTTTCTCATTGGCCTCCACTCCTACGACTTCTAAGTTGTTCTCCATGGTCTGTAGCCATTCATCAGCATCCAATGGCTCCTCAGACTTACTAAAGATGGGTGGATTGGTATTCTGAAAGTTCTTGAGCTTGGATCCATGGTTGTCCTGGTTTCCATAGCCTTGATTGTTATTGGCCATCTGAGCTATGTGTTTAAGGGTGGCTAAGTTGGCTTGACATTCGGCTCTTTCATCTTCCATTCTGAAACCAACATTTGCAAGATTTGCAGCATTGGGTCCGGGGATGATCTGCTTCCTCCGCGAGACATTTGAAGATTGAGGTAGATCATGAGACAAGAGGGAAATTTCTAAGGTTCATGGGTTTGTTTTCAAAAAGTTTTTAAACTTTAAGTTTGACTCATGTTTTTCCCACTAGCAACTTGCTTTTCATTAATTCATAGCACACAATACAACACACACCACAACAAGGAAACATATGGTTTTAAGAACCATTCTGTGAAACTAAGATATAGTGGGACCAGATACAACTCACACCTACGATAGTACTCAAGTGCTACTACTCATCAGACTCGGTGTCTTCATCATCATCAATGAAGGCGGAGTCATCATCATCGGTGTGGAAGTCCATAGCTTGGTCCTCCAGGAAGTCATCATCATCACTAAGGTAGGAGTAGGGGTATCCACGGATATCTTCCCCTGCATTCTCTCTCTCCTCAAGCTACATGTCTTGCTCATGGATGGTCTCCTCCAAGTCTGACACTCTATGAAGAAGGCGAGCAATGATGCGATCCTTCTTGTCACGCTTACGGCGAAATGACTTGCGCTCTATGGCAAGGATGGCGATGGTCTAGTCCTTCTTGACTGCGATGGCATAGTTATGGTTGGCGTAGGAGCGGGCATTGTCCAACTCCTTCTGCCTATCATACAGCATGAAGCCGAGATGATCCACCTGATGCTTCAGCTCTAGGTGGTATGGCACCTCCAATGGATGTCCCATAGCATCACGCCTTGCATAGAAATCAAAGCGGGTACCCTTGATCTGATTGATACTTTGCCCACACAGATGGGAAAAAGCTTCCTGCATAGCCCTGGCAAGTCCATCAAGCCAGTTGTTCTCTCTTGAGGTGAACTGGATTCCCTCTGACGTCGGGGCTTCAATCTTCCTTCTGAGACTTGCAACAATCAGCCACTACAATTCTCCTCCTTATTGATCGTTGAGTTGGGCTCCGAAAAACTCGGGGTGCGGGAGCTCCAGAATTTCTGAGAGTTGGTCTAAATCATGCTCAAAGATGAGCTCTCCTCCATTTCCCAACTGATAAACTTGATATACTTCACGTCCATCTATAAGAATGTAGGATGAGTAAGTTAGTAGAGTGATCAAGTGTGCCGAATTTTATGTAAGTTCGCAAGAATTTTTGAGAAATATGAATTTTCATGAAAGAATCTAAGTGATAAGAATGAGAATAGGTTTTCATAAATACTCACTTCTTTTGTTTTGAAAATAAGTTTTTGATTCAAGCGTCCATTCTAACTAGGGTCTCCTATGGTCATGATGGCTCTGATACCAGCTTGTCAACACCCAGATTTTTAATCCCAGATGCCTGTTATGCCATACATCGCAATCTGAGGATTACCATTTTTGCGAGACATAATAGATTGGTACCATAGTTCATCATCCATTACAAACCATAATAAAGGTCTTACAAATAAAGGATCTCATGATCCAGTCTTAATACAATCAACACAGCGGAATAATATAATAACGGTAGCGTGGGCAAAGCTCCATCTTCAGGGTCACAGGCAATGCTGACGATGGGAGATGATCCTAGTTATCATAGACTTCCTGTTGTCCATCATCCTGGTTGTCCTCCTCATAGTCTGGCCACGGGAATAGACAGGGACAAATCCATGAGTACTCTTTAAGTACTCGCAAACTATCACTAACAGGTAAAGTGGTTCAAGTAGGAATACTAAGCTCTAGGTTGTTTTGCAAAAAGCCAGGTTTATGTCTAACTGATTTCAGAAGTAAAGAAAACTAGTTTAGTGTTCTACAACACCTAATTGGGAACTTAGTTTTCATGTTCACAACCCTGTTGTGGTCAAGTCGGGGTCATAGTTTATGTCACAAGTCATTTTGAAAACATCTGACGACGGAACAGTATGGCCACTCCAACTGTCCATAACCGCGGACGAGACTATTCGAATAGTTTGACACTCTGCAGACGTGGTACATTTTCACCACAACATTCGATACATCCGTCAGGAACAATCCTGCATCACCATACTCAGTATGTGGATAATCAATCCTAACCTTTCAATTACACACCCTAGTACATGCACCCCCCTATGAGTTTGGCCTCCCAACCATGACCATCTGTCATCTTGGGAACTGCACATGTGGACAATCATCACGAGGTAGCCTCAGCTCAAACCTCGGCTGCAAGGGAACCCATACTAAGATATATAATTTTTTTGTCAAGCCCTACCCAATTTCCGGTATTGTGGTTGTACGGTAAAATTGGAATGGTATCGCATCCGAACACAACCATCAGCTTTTATAAAGGGCTAAGGCTCATAGCTCAACATTTTCATCATCAAACCATTAGGTATTCATAACACATGTCAAAACATTTCATTAGAATGACTCATCATTATAAGGTTTTCATAACCCTTTTCACCAAGTATTCCCATCTAAAGTGATCAAGTTTTATGCTTAGCACTAGCCACTAAGTTGGGGATAATCACTAATGAGGGGTTATAATCAAGTGTGACTTAACTAAGTCTAACCTCATGCCTTAGGATGACATCTAGTTCTCTCTAACTTAGGCCAAGTTTTATGCTCTTTATGCTACCTTTAAAATCTTCCCAAAATTCACAAGTCACTAAGTAAACATAAATAAAGAACTTTGATAAAGAAATAAAATAGTCAAGCTTGCAAATAAAACTAGGATTTGGTATGGTAAAGTGGTATAACCAAATATGCCTAAGGCATTCAATAGGTTAAGTGTTATTGTGGGGCTCGCAAGTATTAGCTTGCTTGGTTTAGCTTAGCTTGCCTTGAGCAGTGAAGTGGTTGAAGTTCTCCTCTGCTTCTTCTTCATAGTAGTATCCTTCCTCTTCGTATTCTTTGTCGGTACTAGCATCTATAAATAAACACGAGGTACACAATCACCAAACAATACTTAACTACTTCTATTTGGCACACAAAGGTTCACACTAGATGATCTAGCATCATCACAATCATCTCAAGAAATAAAGACTTAGTCTTATTTATTTTATTTTAGAAAAGTAATTTCTACTCAGTGAAAACTACTTAAGATTTAATATTCTCCAATTAAAACATGGGATCATGTTGACACATGTCATAACCACATATTCTAATACTTGGTAATGTGATTTAAACTGGTGCCACAATTTAATAATGTTTAACCTTATTATTTTAATTAATTAAAGTGAGTAGAAATGCCTATGGGGCATTCTTTTAATACTTGTCCATTATTATTGCAAGTAAACCTAGATATTTTTATATATTCATAAAGTCTTGTAAAATGTGATTTTTTAGAGTTGGAATCAACTCAAAAACATTTATGGTTCATTTTTGAAAACTGTTTGAATGCAGAAAAGTCTCTGGCTTGTTATTTTTACTCTAGGTGATCTTTAATTCCAAATGGGTTGAATCCAATGGGCTTCGATTAAGGATTCCAATATCTTTCTAGCAAAATTAGTTTCATGCAATTTTGTTTAGTGAATCTCTCTGAATTGATTTTTGAATCAACAGACAGAACTAGGTTTGAAACTAAAATGAAAAATCTAAATTTAAACTACTGTGTTGCGCGGGAGAGCTAGTTGGGCCGGCCCACTGCGCACAGCGCATGCGGGCTGATTTTAAGTGGTGTCCCCACTTGTCAGCGAGACAGGGGATGCTGAAGGGTATGGGCTGATTACGACCGTAGGATTAGATGCTGGATCAACGGCTCATGGCCATCGTCCTCATATGAATAGGACACGACGGGGACGAACCCTAGCACGGCCAGTGGGGGTTTGGGGAGGCTCACCGGGGCTCAGGCGAGGGTCGGCGACGAGGGCGAATGAGGTTGTCGACGACGACGGTTCTCTTGGTACTAGCGGCTTCTCCTGGGGTGGCCGCAATCGACGGCGCCCTTCTCCTCCAGCGGCAGCAGACTCCGGCCAAATTCTAGCAACCTGGTGCTCGCCTTGCTATGAGGAAAGGTGTGGGAGGATCAGTGAGGAGTGGTGAGTGGAATGGTGTGGATAAATGGTGTGGGGGAGGCCTCCTTTTATAGCGAGCGAGAGGACCGAACGGTGCGGGCGCGAGCTCGTCGGTGATGACGCTATAGGCGGCTAGCGGCGTGGCTAAGGCTAGGGTACGGTGCTGTGTTCCCTGGCGATCGTTGTTGGCTTAAAGGCGAAGCACGGGGAGGTGTGGTTTGGTGGAGAATGTGTGGCGCTCTACGTGGTATCGACGATGAACTTCGTGGTGTGCGGCAGCTACAAGGCACGGTCGAGGAAACGGGCATGTCTGGTGGTCTCCTGGGACGGTGGTGATCATGTAGACGGCCGGCGAGGGCTAGGCGCGGTGTGTTCAATCGTGTCAGGCGTGGCACTCTGGCGTGCTCTCGTCTTGGCAGGGACGAACTGGGCGCAGCGCATTCTGGGTGGTCCATGTCTTGGCAGTGCTCGTGGCGGTGGACGGTGGCCTATAGGCACGGCGAACACTCCTGCTAGCTTGCCATGGTCAGCTGGCAAGGGGTGGCTCGGGCATGCACGGCATGGTGCAATGGGTAGGGTTCTAGCTGGTTTAATGCAATGGTTGTCACTGGGGGAGACAAGGGTGATCAAAGGGAGACAAAGGTTTGAATGATCACTGCTCAAAATAGTGAAGTTTGGCCAAGTTTGATTTGTGTCTCCAGGTGTTTGATGAAATGGCCGCAAGAGATTTATATTTTTTAATTTTTGTATGAATTTTGGTGGGTGAATTGGTCACATACTGGGTAGTATCTGGTTGCTCGGATTTGTCAAGGTGAACTGGTTTGGTTGGGTTTTGAGAAATGGTGATCTTACCATATGAATTAGATTCAATTTTGAATTGTCCTTGGCATAGATTTGCAAAATGCTTTTGTGGGTTTGCAAGGTGGGCTTGGGTTCACTTTTACTTGGTATATCAAGGGGTGAAAAGAATTGGAATTTTTTTTGTTAGAAATCTTGGACTATAAACACTCAAAGTGGTCTAGTGAACAAGTTTGGCAAAAATCACCATTAACTCATATTGTTTGTTTTTTAATTTCTTTTGATTTGATTCTGCTTGGAAATAATTTATATGATGTTGTTTTCATCTTTGAACCAATCCTTGCTATTCATAACAATCAAAAAAGTCCATACAAGAATTCATGCATTCATCACATACACACATGCATTCATATTGATTTAATTAACAAAAGTTTTTGTTAACCCTAATTTTGGGTGATTAGAATTTGATAACCTTGATTAATATTTTTGGGATGTTACACCATATCATTTCATTTTTCACATGTGATGTTTGTTGCATCTTATATTGCTTGTTTGGCGTTTTATTAGCATAATAAGATGATACCTCATTTAGATATCAATATAAAAATGTGTTCTTCTTTAAGTATGCACAAATAATGTTTCGCCGCTTCAAGACATCACGTGATGATCGGGTGAACTTGAATCTACGTGCATATCTCAGGTGTAAGACAATTTTACATACACGAATACTAAGGTTCTTACTTGGCGAGCCTAGCATGTGCAGACATGGCCTCGGAACACAGACCGAAAGGTTAAGCATGAGTCATATGCTTGATATGATGACCATGTAGATGCTCGCCTTTGAAGCTACACTGACTCATGTGATGATCGGACTTGGTGTAGTGGATTTGGTTTATGTAATCACCAAAAAGACAGGAGGGATGTTGTTTTTGAGTGGGAGTTCATTTCTAATTTGGATTAGTAGAACTCAATTTATCATAAATTAAATCAAAGTGAATTTGCATAATTTGTTGTAGTCATTGGCATTCGTTCACCACCTTATGATTAGTTATAATTGAGATAATAGAACTATAGAATTCTGGATATTTACTTTACAAACTGGTATCGTATTGTGTTGAGTGTTAATCTAAAGTTTAAAAGTCCTATTGCAAACTTTCAGCAAACTTCATCTACTCCATGAAATTTAATAATTAGTACTAAATCGAGAGTGACAATTCTAGTGTTAGTATCTAAAGTATCATGTTTCCCTCCATGATACTTGATTTAAATATCGAGATTATCTAGGAGCTGAAAGAATTGTTTCAGAAACCATAATGTGTGGCAGATATAACGATACCTGAACAATGTTTTGGTTGCAATATGATAGAGTATAATATATGTTCTCATATTGGATGAGAATTTGCGAAGGTTGGAGATGCTAGACATCTTAATCATCCAAAAGGGTTTTGGAAAGTAACGTTATACTCACGATTCGCCTTTATAAGCTACATTAGCTTCATCATGAAATTCGTCATGATAAGGATGAATAGAAGATGTATGTAAAGTGTATACTATACTAAAAGATTACTAAAGAATGGTTTTTTGAAAGAACACCAATCATTTGATGATTGTGATCTACTTCAAAGTGCAAGTCCAAAGGTATTAGTATTTAAATATATAGGCTTTGAACTATGTGTATATGGCGCCACTTTTGATGTTGATAGATTCTTTGAAAAGGAAAGGAAATGCTGAAAGAGAATCTATAAAATATATTTGGCAGAAAAGAAAAGACTGGAAATATCCATTTTAGGTATATAGATGATATACATGCCATGGTTGTATTCTTTGCTTGTTAAACAATGTCGTTCTTGGGTATTGAATAGCGAATTGGTTGGTATGAAATTTCATACAGAATGACGCAATTCATGAACCATAATGGCCTAAGTAACTAGCAAGAGAATATATGATGATGTTCATCGAAAACAAACAAACTGTTGTTTGTATTTCTCGTTGATATCAAAGCTTGCCTTCAAGATTTGTTTTAATAATAGTTATTTAAATCAGGTATTATGAGAACAAAGATTGTTCAAATAATTACCTATTACAAATAAGATGGATGATTTACAAATCTAGTTGGAGAAATCACATCCATAAAAACCAATGCTAAAATGTCGCAACACAAATGATTGAAAGATCACTTACGAAGTGACATCGTCGTTTAAATTATATTGGAAAGAAAACATGAAGAAACTCCATATTCATGGAATTTTGGAGTCTTTGATTTTATCAAATGACGCTTGTGAGACTTTCCTCGGGATATTAAAACTTCGTTCAAAGGCCAAAGAAGAACGGACGACTAAAATATCGGAATTTATACATATCGATGTATGTAGTCCATTATGTGTAGTCATAAGCGATGGATTTCAACTTCATATGCTTTCTCTGGAAATTTGAGTGAATAATCACTTAATGATAAAGAAGTATGAAATATTTGAAAACGTTTAAAGATTTTCAAGATGAAGTGGAAAATCATTGTAACAAGAAAATAAATAATTTATGATTTTATCATAAAGGGATTTATTTGAGTTGCAATTCTAGCAAAACACCTAGATTTGGATCTCCTGAAACACCATAGGAATATGGAGCGTTTGAGATTTGTAATGAAACCTTGTTTGACATGGTTGGATCAAAGGTGTTATTTATAAAACTGCCATTATGTTTTAAAAGAATAAAGCTTTAGAGACTACCGCGTTTACACTGAAAAGAGCTCCATCTTGATCCGTTGAAATGACACCATGTAAGTTATGGTTTGTGGTAAAACCCAAGTTGTCCTTTCTTAAATTTTGGTATGATAAGCATAAGTAAGATGTTTACAACCAAAGTCGGATGAGCATGTATTTTTAGGTTATTTCGAATAACAATTGGGTATTCCACCATAACACCGAGGACAAAAGGGTTCGCTTGAAATGTGAAGTTTCTTGAAAAAGGAATTTTTCACAAAAGTTAAGGGGGAGGACAATAGAACTTTGATAAGGTTAACGAACCTTAGTTATATGTGCTGAGTTGTGCAACGCCAGAAGACGTTCCGGAAGCAGCCACAATGCTCATGGCTCACGTGCCTCAAAGGTTGTGGTCACGGAGGTCTAAGTTCCTATTAAACCAAGTAGGTCAGATAAACAATCAAATGCTAAGATTTGAGAGTAAATCATTGTTGTTTGACAATGATGAACCGACTACATGCAAAGAAGCGATGATGGGCCCTGACTCCATCAAATGGCTTGAAGCCATAAAATCCGTGATAGTTCCATACACGAAAAATCAAGTTTTTTGAACTTGGACGACCCTTCGGAAAGGTGTAAAAACCTATCGGTCGTATTTGGATCTATAAAGAAACAGACATGGATGTTTCACATCTATGAAATAGTCGACATGTCGTAAATTATTTTACGAGAATGTTCAAGGAGTTGACTATGACAAGATTTGATCTTTTATAAGTGATATTTAGTCTGGACGGATTAAAGTAGCTACCACTACATATAATTTGGTATATATGGTAGATGAATAAACAAAACAAAGTTCTTCTAATAGAATGGTTACCTGGGACGTGTGCATGACACGATCCAAAGGGTTTTGTTAATTCAAAGGATGCTAAAAAGGGCATGCAAACTTCAATGGTTGAAGTAAGCATCGCGGAGTTGGAATCTTCGCTGTGATGAAACTATTAAAGGAGTTTTCATCAGGATATGATGAAGATGCTTCCATTTGCAAAAAATTAAGTGGGAGAGCTGAGACATATTTATAAAACATGTGGAGGACATCTTGTTGATTGGAAATGATGTATCTTTTATTAACAAAGGTTAAGAATTTCATTTCGATGAAAGACTTAGGCAAAACCCGAATATTTAGCATGAAAGTCTACATGGATAGACAGTGACGCTAATATGGTCGTGCCAAACGTACATATATGAGATATTGAAGGGGTTCTATATAAAAAAGATGAGAAAAGGATCTTGTCGCATGGAAAAAATTGAATCAAGATTCAAGTATATCGACACTTGATAAATGAAACAATATTCAAGTGCTTTGACACTTGATGAGTGAAATCATAAGAATGTTTTGATCAATCATACCATGATATGTATACATCCAGATATGTCCTATGCTATAAGTGTTACGAGATATACCAGAATGAATCATAAAATGATCATTGGACGATAGTAAGGATATTATTATAATTTTTGGAAGAATTAAGAATATATTCTATTTGTATAAGAGACAAATAGTTCATTGAAAAATGATACTAGTTTTGTCACAAGATACAAATTAAGTTTATCTCAATTTAAACTATGGGTGGCACAATGAAATGGAAAGAAAGTTTCCATTATGGATTTAGATGAATTCCAAAGTTAAGACATTGTGACAGATACTACAACAAAAAGGCTAAGTATATGATTGCTACAGTAACAGCAAAGGAGGGCATTTGTGTCAAGTAGTTTGTTATCAAACTAAGGTGTGGTTCGCAACGGTCTAGCACTAAAGATATATTGTACGACAATATTATCGACATGATTTAACCCCAAGGAACTAAAGGTCTCACCAAAAGACCAAATTTATACAATGCCATCTCTTTAAGAGAATGAGTGATGCGTGAAGACGCAAAGACATCCAAATACACACGGACCTGAAAGCGTCAGATCCGTAGATTATGTTAACCACTTGCAATTGCGTATATGGAACACCAGAAAGCCATAGGTGTTCAATATGCAAAGTTTTCAAACTAGATTATTGTCTCTAGTGCAAGTGGGAGACTGAAGGGAATATGCCCGAGAGGCAATAATAAAAGTGGTTATTATCGTATTCCTTATTTATGATAAATGTTTATTTTGCATGCTATAATTGTATTAATACGGAAAATTTAATACATGTGTGTTTAATGAACAAAAAGAAAGTTCCTAGTTATGCCTCTCTTATAAACTAGCTCGTTGATTAACAAGATCATCAAAGGTTTCCTGATCATGGACATTGGATGTTGTTAATAACAAGGTCCCAACATTGTTGGAATGATGTGATGAACATTCATCCGAAGTATATCATTACGATCAAGGTCATTGTGTTTATATTGCTATAACTTCATACGAAGTAATCTTAATCCTTAGACCATGAGATCATGTTAATCACTAACACCGAAAGAGTATCTTGATAACATCAAACGTCACACCATAACAGGGTGACTATAAAGATGGGTTCAGTGCTACGAAGGTGTTATGTTGAGTCTCATGGATCAAGAGTGGAATTTTTCCATCCCGATGACGGAGAGATATACTCTGGGCCCTCTCGATGATATCACATTAGTTAGTTTGCAAGCAAGTGATTTGATCACTAGAATGTTATATCACGGGAACAAGAAAAGAGTGCATGTCTGTAACGAGATCAAACTAGGTATGGAGATACCGATGATCGAATCTCGGACATGTAATATATCGCGAGACAAAGGGATTGAGTTACATGCGTATAAGGTTCTCACGATCACAGAAGTCATCGTTGAATGTGTGGGAGTCAGTACGGATCTCCAGGTCCCGCTACTGATTATTGATCGGAGAGGGTCTCGATCATGTCTATATTATTTCGCGAACCGTAGGGTGACACACTTAAGGGATACCGACACCATTTGGAGCAAATAATATGCCAGAGAAAGAAAAAGGAAAGCGCGGGAATTTATTTCACTAGACACCGGAACTGTTTTGGTTGAAATTGCCGAAACTAGTTCTGCATGTGAAATTGAAATAATGTAATGGGTTTTATTAATGATTGTTAATTTGAGTAACTAACAAAATTCTGAATAAATAAATAAATTATTTAATGAGAGATTACATTAATTTTGGTGGAAATTTAATGGAGGTGAGTGGAATTTTGAGTGAATGGCTATTTATGTGAGTGGGAGCTCCACCCACATGAATGTGGAAGAGGTGGGGGCACCTCCATGGCTTCCACGCCATCGGAGGGGGCTGCCCCCCTCTCCTTATAAAAGGCACCTCACTCCCTCCTCTCATCTCACACCTCCTCGTGAAGGATCTCTCTCCCCTTTAGAATTACCCCATGGTCTCGGATCAGCAAGATACATGTTCCCAGTGGCTTTTTCTAGAAGGATTTGTTGCTTCCACTGCTTTGTTGGAGCGAGGGCGCGGAGGTTGTTGGGGTACCCGGACATGTGTGTGATCACGGATGCATCGCTGCTTTGTAGTGCTGGACTTGATGGTGTTGGACCGGCTGGACCAGATGTACTTCATCACGATCTTGAGATCGGCAAGCGTTCGACTACATCATCCACGAGTACAACCTCGTTAACGCTATTTGGTCTTCAAGGGTATGTATTCTATCGATGTATATCCACCCGTTGCTTGTATCTACTAGATAGATCTTGGTAATTAGTTGTTCCCATCATAGGAAACTTTTTGTTTTCTATGATGCGAACCCTTCACGAGTTTGTACTATTGCCTTGAAGTTCGCGATGAAGAGTGAGCTAAGGCCGGCTCACGAGTCGATGGATTCCTACAGAAGGTTCATCAGCCAAGTGCTAGTTGTGTCCTTTAGGCATAGGGCAAGCCAGTTCGGCATGATGCGGTCGTCGCCTCCCACGGCCTCTATGCCCATGGTGTAGAGATGCAAGAACTCGCACGGGTTGGTTGTTCCGTCATAACACGCAGGCGCCTCTAGTCAGAACTTGTGCGGCCAGACCACAGGGTGGAGCCCCTTGGTGAGGGTGATACAGCCGTTGGCCTGCATCGCCTTACCGTTGGCAAGGGCTACACGGTTCTGCTGACCCGCAGCAACGATTTCTTCAGTGAGACGGTCTTCACACCCGCACAGCGGCACCACAACCGCGGGGGGCGAGACGATCTAGCAACTGGCCACTAGCGGGGTCGCCTGGTCGATCTTGGGGGGGCCTTCATGGCGCTAGGCTGACAGCGAGCCCCCAGCCTCCGGTGCCCGGTCCTCACCCTAAGCCCTCTGCTCTCGCGGATAAAGCACGGCGACATTGAGGAGCTCAGCAATCCGGTCACACCACCTCTCCTTGCTTGGGTCGGCCGGCGGATGATTTAGGAGCTCCTGCACCATGCGCTTGGTGTCCTCGGGCGTGAGGTGCTTGGCGTGGCCACACGAGGACGCTGTGCGGTAGAGAGAGGTGGCGCCACACGAGGAGGACGGGGACTCTTGCAACGGGTGATAGGTAGAGCCCCCGTCGTCCTCGATCCATGGGTCCTGCTCGGAGGGGGCTCATCGTGGAGTTGGCTCGGTGTGGGCCTTCGTCGCGGCGCGATGGAGCGCAGTCTCGGCGCGAGTTTTGGTGCGAGTCAACATGTGGCCGAGTTTGGTGAAGGTCTTGAAAGCGCTCCTTAGCCCCCTACCTGGCGTGCCAAATGTCGGAGATTTGTCCCGGGAAGGAACTAGAGTCCAACAATCCCTTGGTTCGAGAGGGGTCTTGACACGTAGCTCCAAGGAACCTCGATGATGGTGGCAATGGCGGAGCAAGCACATGGCAGAGATATGACATAGGGTTTTTTACCCAGGTTTGGGACCCTCGTGAGGAGGTAAAGCCCCTACTCCTGCTTTGTTATACTGCTCGCTTACTTCGCGAGGGTACAATGGAGGATGTATGTCTAGGGTTTAGATCGCAGGGGATCGGTCTATTATAAGGTAGGAGGATTGTCCCTTATATAGGGCGACGTCGGGGCTCTTCCCCTGTCTTTGGACGGGAAGGGCGTCCATAGTGCTGCTCCCCCAGATCCTGGCCTAGGAGACTACTTTTGGTAGACTTGGTCCATCCCACCGTGCTCCGCTTCGTCCTCCTGTAAAGTAGCCTTTATTGACATTGCTTGTCTTCATCCGGCGCTCTCTGCTCTCTCCCTCTTTCACCAAAATGGCAATGAGAGGAGCCTTCCACCACGAGGTCACCTGTCCTCTTCCTGCATAATAGGGGTGGACCGAGTCTTCCTTTACTGAGGCAGACTAGCGCCACAGGGTCGATGCGCTCCCTGTTGGGCTGTGGCTCGCGCTCTACTCGATGAAGTTACTATCATGCCCTTGACCCGCTCCGAGGTATCCGAGGCTTGAGGGCGTAGCATGGTGTAGTAGTCGGCTCCCTCGATAGGCGTTCCCTCTAGAGGTTTATTCCCTCGCGATGTGGGGGCCTTGCAATGCCGGAACGGTTGGTCCACCTGTGGAGGCATTGCTGTCTCATAAGGGTGGTGGTACCTCCGGAGTGGGGCTCGTCAATCATGGGGTCGTGGCACCCCGGTTGTCAGGGCCTCGACAAACTCAAGCACCTTGCTACTATGGGACCTACCACAGTTAGAAGAAAATGCAAACGCCCTAGTTATTACACAAAGTGGACCACCGTTTCTTATAGTTCCATTTTTCAAGCTTCCTAGCTAACTTTGCACACTGCACTAACTTTTTTCCAATATAACGAAATTAGGTCAAACTTGATCTATAGGTAAAATGGTAGATTGCTCTTAAATTAAATGTATTTTCGGAGGTAGATGGGTGCATCTTCTTATAGTAAACAATGTCACCGGTTTGAGTTTCCAACTATCTTAGAAGAACATTCTCAATTTCCTAAGTGATGACAAGATTTATCTTTTCCACAAAAAAATTCAAAGGAATATGGATCTGAATGTTGCAAGCCAAGCTTCTAGACATATTAAGTGGACCAACATGTTTTACTTACGATTCCCTTGTTTAATTTTATGATTTTTCAAACTTTGTCTTCACTAAATTTCCCCACTTGAATGACTTTATGCCGATTTGTAAAAATTAGGTCAAATTTTAACTATAAGTAAATTGTAGGTTGCTTTCAAAGTTTTGTGAATTTTTTTGGACGTAACCATTGGTGGGTCATTTAATATATCACAAACCACCACCAAGAGTTTTGATAACAGCTTTAACTTCTTGCTAAGATTCTGCATTTTTACATTTTAATGAATTTTTGTCAAACATGAGATACAAGTAAGCGTGATAGATTGCACTTGAATAAAATGACTTTTTGGAGGTAGGTGGGTGCATCTTATTGTAGTAAACAATGTTGTCGATGTGAGTTTCCAACTATAAGGAAAGAACATTCTCAAATTTTCCGAGTGATGACGAGATTTTTCTTTTTCGTAAAGAAATTACGAAGAATATGGATCTGAATGCCACAAGCCAAGCTTCCAGACTTATATTGCGGACCAACATGTTTTATTTACGATCCCGCATGTTTTATGAGTTTGCAAACTTCCTAGCTAACTCTGTCCACTGGAATAACTTTTTGTCTATTTAACAAAATTAGGTGAAAATTTGAACTATAAGTAAACTATAGCTTTCTTTGAAAGTTTACGAAAAAGATTTTGGAGGTACCCATCAGGGGGTCACAATTAATATATTAGAAAACACCAAGATTTTGAGACGACATGTCCAACTTCTTTCTAACATTTTGCATCTTGAAAATTTAATGAAATTTGGTCAAACATGAGCTATACAAGTAAGAGCGGTAGATTGCTCTTGAATTAAATGTCTTCTCAGAGGTAGATGGGTGCATCTTCTTATAGTAAAGAATGCCATTGGTGTGATTTTCCAACTATCAAGAAAGAACACACTCAATTTCCTGAGTGGTGACGAGATTGTTCTTTCCTGTAAAGAAAGTCTGAAGAATATGGATCTAAATGCCACAAGCCAAGTTTTCAGACATATATAGTGGACCAACATGTTATACTTATGATTTCCCATGTTTCATGAGTTCTCAAACTTCCTAGCTAACTCCACTCACTTGAATGACTTTATGTTAATTTCTCGAAATTAGGTCAAATTTGAACTACTACAAGTAAATCGTAGGCTACTTTGAAAGTTTTATAAAAAAGCTTTTGGAGGTACCCATCGGGCTATCAATTAATATATCAGAAACCACTGATAGTTTTGATGACTGGTTTGACTTCTTGCTAAGATTTTGCATCTTGACAATTTTGAACCCCTTTTGAAAACTATCACATGAAATAAAGAAAAGAAAAATACAAATTAAAATATTTACGCATGATGTCCTATCATGTCGCATGCGCTACGTGCCATGAAACCGGTAACCATGGGATTTGATGAGTTTTGGA
Source organism: Avena sativa (assembly GCA_916181665.1). Lineage (NCBI taxonomy): Eukaryota > Viridiplantae > Streptophyta > Magnoliopsida > Poales > Poaceae > Avena > Avena sativa. The sequence goes on along the minus strand of OV702294.1, from coordinate 265,169,506 downwards.
AAAAACAGCTTCGCAGTATTGTCCTACCATGTATGGATATTATTGGGATTTGACGAGTTTTGGAAAAACATATTCGTAGTAGTCTGTATTAGTAATGGACTAAGTTACGTGCGGAGGCGCACTAGTGGAGTAGATTTTCCGTTAGGGTGACCTCCCAGCACACGCTCGTCCCTTTCCTAAGTACGTAAATATAGTAGAAGTACATAAATAGATAGATTTTGTTGCTCGTCGTACTAGTTTTTTTGTCCTGTAAGTCAACCTGGACTTGACACTATAGTACTACCGGCAGATCTTCTTCTTTTGGCTGTACAGGATGAATGAATGTGGAACTCTCGTTGTCACATTACTATACTAGTACTAGTAGTACTAGTAGTACTATACTCCGTAGTTTTTCGGACGCATAGTAAATTAGTAGTGCAGTATAAGTCTATTTGGTCAAGCTGCATGCCACTAGCATTGGTTTGACAGAAAAATTTAGGATGAGATATCCAAATTTCCATTCTAGCTCGATGACTCAAGACACGAAACAACTAGTACTCCTCTTAGCCTCCGGCTGTCGCCTGGATCAAAATGAACAAGCAAAAGATTGTCTATCTAGGAAATTGTCATGGCCATTTATTACCTGTAGAGCTTTCTTTTGTTTCCTTCGAGGCACCTTCAAAAACTGATAGTACCACTCCTACATCAGTACTACTCCACTAATAACGTGCTATGATGAGGCCCTACATCTAGTACTAGATAGTACTACTCTAGTAGCTACTCTCGTCACACTGCATCTTCTTTCTCCAAGTGGCGGAGTTCCTTTTTTTCTGAGAGAGGAAATCTAGTTGGAGCTCCTTGCAACTATGGCTCTATTTGTTGGAGGTTTGTGCTCGCCAAGGAAACTAGGGTCCAACGATCCCTTGGTTCGAGAGGGGGCTGAACACGCAGTTCCATGGGGCCTTAGCGACGGTGGCAACAACGGAGCAAGCACACAACATAGAGGTGACACGGAGTTGTTTTACCTAGGTTCGGGGCCCTCATGAGGAGGTAAAGCCCCTACTCTCATGAGTTGTATTGCTCGCTTGCTTCGCGAGGGTACAATGGTAGATGCAAGTCTGGAGTTTTAGATCGCTGACGATCGGCCCATTCTAAGGTAGGAGAAGGGCTCCTTATATAGGGCAGAATCGGGCCTCTTCACTCAAAATAGTTGGCGGGAAGGGCTACCACATTGCTCTCCCTCTAGGACTCGGTCCATGAGGCTTATTCGTATGGAGCGGGTCTACCTCTCCTCCCGGTCCTTAGTCCTACCCCGAGCTTCTGTCATCCTTGACGTCTTGGCGCGCCTCCTTTTGTCTTGGTGCACCAAAGAGGGGGAGCCGTCCACCCAATTTGGCCCTATCAGCCTTGCCTTTTGGCCAGCCTTCTGCCTCGGGATTGCTTTGGGTGGCATCCAATGCCACCGTTGAACTTCTCGTATTCCTTTGGGCGACGCGGCACCCCACGCCCGAGAGATTTTTCCGATCCGGACCGTCCCGACGGGAGCGGCCCGTCTCAGTCCTTCCTCGACATGGCCTCCTGAGGCAGTCTCGTGCGGAAATCCTCATGAGGGGTCCTCATGTCCCCTCACGAGGCCTGACTAGCCATCGGTAGGCAAGCCAGTCGTGGATGGATCAGGTTACCCCTGGTGCCAGGTATCCTATAGTTACCCCCGGTCGTTGAACCGGCGCGTCCCGTGCTTTGGTGACGAAGGTTTGAACGACCAAACTGACGACTGGCATCGCGCTAGACGCGTGTCGATCTAGGTCCTCGTGGCGCCTCCTCGGGGAAGACACATTTGCCCCGGGGCAGATCTCGGCCTATAAGGATGGCTACCCTTCATACGTCGAGATCAATCCTTCTTCTGCTTTGCCCCGGCCGCCTTCTCCTTTGAGTTCATCCCTTCATGCAACTGCCTCCTCCCCCTGCACATGATGTCTAGTCAGGGAGCTATGGCCTTCATGAAGGGGAAGCTGCCTCCTGCCTGCCCCTCGCGGGAAGAGGATTCAAGGGAGGTGTCGATGCCTTCCATGATCAATACCAACTCCGGGCTCGACCGGTGCCGTTCACATCTCGCTTCAAGCTAGAACAAATGGGGAGAGACTCTGGTGTGGCCATGGTCGACGGATCCGGCCAACCTCCCTGGCTTCATGCGCCTGTTCTTCTATCATACCGTCCTAGCGGGATTGGTTCCATCATTCTCCCTCTCCGTCCTGGTAGTGCTAGAGCACTACCAGATCTGCACCCTTCATCTGCATCCCAACTCTGTCACCACCCTGGCCATCTTCATGTTCTAGTGCAAGATGTTTGTGGGAGTGAAACCCTATGTGGCACTGTTTTGCCACATGTATGCTCTTCGCCTGACCTCCACCTCGCGCATAGCTGGTTGTGCCTCCTTTATGAAGGAGGAGTCATTTGGCCTTCAGATGGGTTGGTTGAAGCACGTGGAGGACTTTTGGAAGCGCTGGCTTCTGATGGACGCGCATGATGACAACCCTCATCTCTTTCCCCCGTTGCATTGGCCTAGAAAGTCAACAACCGCTGGTATATGGAGAGTGTCGTGGTATGGCCAACAATTACGCCATGGAGGGGTCCTCATAGTGTGTGTTTAGAGACGTGAGGAAAGGCGGCAAGTTGGCGGGTACGAGGGAACATAGCTTACCTAGGTTTAGGTCCCACAACGGTGGCAAAACCCTACTTCTGCTATAAATCACTATAAGTGCAAATCGCGAGTTACAGGGATTGGTTCGCTGTGTGAGGTGTGTATGTTATCGTATGAGTTGTTGCCCTAAAGGGTCCCAGAGGTCCGCCTTATAAAGATGCTAGAACCAAGGGTTACAGGGAGAAGTCCTAGCCGGACAGGTTACAGAGTTCTACACTAATACTAACTAGTCTTCGTGTCTTGTACTCCAAGGCTCCGTGTATGTCGGTGACTCCATCATAGCCTTCCTTTATCTGGTATGGTCCTCCCTTCTGGATCCATCTAGCTGGGCTACCCAGTAGGCCATGGGCCTTGCTACCAACTATGGGCCACCCGGGTTAGCCGGATTAGAGACATGCTATGGTGGTACCCATTTAGCATCCCCAATAGTTTCCCCCGAAGAACTCTAAGATCTTGTGTCGTCTTGCATCTTTAGATTGAATGCTCCGTCTAGGTAATGTGGGCAAATTGTCAAGTAATATCTTGTAGTCCTCCAAAGAACCCTGCAATATTCTTCGTCTTCAATACATAAGTCGGATAATCACTGAAATGACGTAGACCATAGGCTAGCGACGCCTTCTAACTCACACATGCAGGAAACATAATCATAGAAATTTTCCTGCATGATAAATCCGAAACGTCAAGTGGCGGCGGCGGGTACATGGCGAAATCTCTACGCATGCGTTGTCCACGCGTCGACCATGAGATCATGTTGCACGAATCTTGATGGTGGGGCTATATATTTTAACTACGTTGGTCAATTATTTTTCACCCTCATTCACTCCCACATCATCTTCTTCCTCTAGCCCAAATCCTCCTCGAGCACATTGCACGCAAAGAGAGAAAACCTAGTTCCTTCCCTAGCTCTCAGTCCACCTCCTCCTCACTAATGGCGAGCAGCAGCAGCAACAATCCTTTGATGGCGGCGTCCGGCGAGGCTTTGGCCAAGCCTAATAGCACGGTCCACGTCCAGCCGGAGGGAGTGGTGGTGCCACTCTCCACGGTGGTGGAATCCACCGACAGCGACCATTTTCTAGCGGCACTCGAGATTCTGGAAGAGGAGGCTGACTCTCACAAAGGGGAGTGGCGTGTCTCGGACATCTCCGATGGCGACATCAAGGAGATGATCACTGAGGGGTACCTTCCGTCGACGGAGGGTCTGGTCTGGTGGGCAGCGCCGACCGGTGAGGTCGTCCCTTCTCCCCAACCCGGAGGAAAGGTATACCTCAAAGCCCAACTAGTATGTGGCGTTTCCCTGCCATTTTCTGACTTTTGCATCCAAGTCCTCCAACACTTCCGGGTTTAACCTCAGAACCTCTCCCCTAATAGCATTCTCGCACTTAGCAACTACGTGGATCTATGCGAGGGATACCTAGGGATTAGGCCTAGGTGAGATTTGTTTATATATTTCTTCACCATCAAGAGGGAAGCCGGAGTGAGCAAGGAGGAGCTCAGGAACTATGGGACCATCAGCTTCAAGATCCGGCCTGGCCGTCGATTCCCCAACATTGTAGGACACAAATCCTGCAAGAACTGGCACAAACGTACTTCTATGGCCCAGATATCCCTCTGGCCAACCGCGAAGCATCGTACCCGGACTTCATTGATGGGGCCACCGTCGAAGCCTCCACATGGATATCACAAGCCCTCCTTCCCTCTGACAATGAAACCTCTAGCGTCGTAAGGAGGATTGAGTGGCTCGTAGAGATAGTTCTGACCGGCTTAGACCTGGCCATGTGCTGGTTCATCAGGCGGATCCATCCTCTACAGCACCGCGAGAACCTGATGTGTCAGTACACCAAGGACAGAAAATATAGCCTCCGGATTTCCAAGGATAACTTTTCTAGTGAGTCCATCAAGCTCCGTATCAAGTACATCGTCAAGGTGAAGGACCACAAGCGTGGATTCGCAATCACCTATGACATGTTTGAGGGCGACAAGTGCATAGAGGTAATTTCCACTTCTTTACATTGATTTGACATATACTCCAGTTCTTCCGACTTGAACATGTATGTACGTCTAATACTTTGGATTCACTTAACAGCTAGGGGACTTGGAGGATACCTGCATGGCTCCCCAAGTCTACGACCCCAAGATGAAGGAAGTCATTGTCGTGTCTAACGACAAAGTCCCAATGGCGCGAAAGCGGAAGAGCTCCACCTCTGACGCTGCCGGTGGAGGCAAGAAGAAGAGGACGGAGAGTGGAGTCTCCAAACAATCCACCGCCTCCCTGGAGGCGGAGAAAAGAATACTAGATGGCATCCCCTTAACCAAGGCGCCATCTATTGTGTAAGTCTCTTTTCCTCCGACATTGTCCTTTGCTTTGCTTCTTCCTGTACTTATACTTTGTACGTTTCAGGAAAAAAGTCTAGTTTGAGTTTGAAGAAAACCTCCAAGACAACTGGGGCTTCTAAAAACATTTGAGATATGTTTGTCCAAGCTTCTCCCGCCATCGACACACTCGACCAGCCGTGCTACCAGCCGAAGTACGCCACCAGGCTCCACGAGTCGTCGCTTACAGCGAAGCCGAATCCACGGTTGCACTCGAAGATGCCGTCGACACACTCGACGAAGCACGGGATATAGCAGCAGCTAGATCAGCGGTGTACCAGCAAAGTCTCCGCAACTACCACAGCCGCCGGCTGCGCCCAAGGTCCTTCGTCGAAGGAGACCTCGTCTTGCGACTTAAGCAAAAGCGACCGAATAAACTCGAGTCACCATGGGAAGGACCCTATGCCATCACCGAGGTCATCCCAGGTGGCGCCTATCGCCTCAAGCATGTGGAGTCTGGAGTCGCATACTCCAACCCATGGAACATCTCGCACCTGCGACGATTCTACCCATAGCAATGTACCCCCTTTTTTCGATAAGGCTTACAGCCAAGGCTACTCAGCCGAACCATGTACCTCCTCCATTACGATACAAATAAAGCTAAGTGTCTCGCCCCCAACCTTCGGTTGACTATTTCTCTGCAACTTTATTACATGCCACAAACACACTCGGGGGCTCCCCCCACCTCACGATTTCATCGACTGAGGACAAAACGTGTACACCTGAGTAGCTAACCACGTCAGGCAAACGAAAAGGGCACGTACTAAATCAAAGCACTGCGTGCTCGCCAACAGGAAAACCTTTACAACAAAGGGCACATACACGCCCAGACGCAATATACAAATTTTACATCTATCTGTTTATTTTTAGGTCCTACCTATTCTGAAGAATAACCTGAGCACGCTGCTCAAACAAATCTACAATCTGTTCGGCATACTGCCTTACAGCCGCGTAATGCGGACGCATATTCCACTCGCCACCATCTGGTCGAGGAGGTGGCGCAGTCGCCACAACAGCCAAATCTACATCAGGGCGATGCACCCTCACAAGAGACAAGGTAGCCTTCACCCCTGCGATGAGCTGCTGCCGCACCAGCTCCTTGACATTGCTGGCACTCCGAAACTTCGTCAGAAGACCTGCAAGGGTCGTTGGCATGGCATCCAATGGAAACATGATGTGCAGCACCGAGGAAAGCGATGTCTGCACCTGGTGGAGCACCCACGAAACCTGGTAGACACGATCCTGCACCATCGCTAGAACTATGGCACGATCATGATCCATCCAGAAGAAGCCGCCGGCCTCCATGTCCGGTTGAGTCAAGCAATTGACTCGAACAGCAATACGCTCCTTTTCTTCCCTCGGAGCAAGATTGGCACCTGTGACAACCGCACAAAACAAGAGTAAGGCCAGCAGGCTCACCCGAAGAACTGAGCTACAGCCCGAAAGAAGGATCAACTTACATTGCAGCTGCTCGGACAGCCGACCCAGCTCCGCCATCAAATACTCCTCTCTGGCTGCACCACGGTCTGCTTTGGATTTCCAAACGTCAGCGCAACCGCGTAACCCAAGCAAATCTCTCTCCAAGTTGCGCACGTGATCTCGAAGAAACGCGAGCTGCGAGGAATCATCCAATGATGCTCGCAAGGGCCTTTCGGATGAAGTGTCAACTGGGTCAGCACCCGAAGGAACCTATAGCAGCAGAAAACAGAAGGCACACAGACATTCAGCCAAGAATAGAGCACAACTTGGAGGAATTCATTAAAGTATATAAGGCCACTACGTGGAACAAGGATGATACTACAAAAGATATTTACAACAAAAATAGACTACAAACTACCCTACGTCTACTATGCCTAAGGCGGAGGACACTGAGTCGCCTCAGAACCAGACTGCCTAGCTTTGGCCTCGCCCTGCTGCCGCAAGGCATACTCAGACAAGAAGTCAATGAGCTTGGGCCCATATCGTCTACAGCGAGCGGAGTAGGCGGCGAAGGCTACCTCGGATCCATCCGCATCTGTAGGCATCCGAGAAATAATCTAGGGCAGGTCCAGCTCCGCCCCAGCCGCCATGGCCATCGCCAGCCCGACGGACGCGCCGATGCCCTTCTGCTTGCGCTTGTACGCTGCAGGCGCTTCGGCTGACAGAGCCTCTGCCAGGGCATCCACGTCTTCAAGGGATGCGCCCTTCGGGAAGAGCTCCTGGTAGAAGCGACCAAGGACCTCTTTCACCTTGGCGAGGGAGTTGACGACGGTGCTGCAGCGGTCTTCGACCGCTATAGTGGCATCATCTAGAGCACTCCCGTGCTCCAGAGCACCGCGGTCAAACTCGATGCCTGCGGCATCTGAGACAAAAAAGAAGAAAACATGAAGAAAGGCAACATAGAAGAAGATCCGTAGAAAAAGGAGCAAGTACAAAAGCTAGCGCTCACCCGAAATAGCCTTGGCAGCAGCCATGAGCTTCTCCGCCACCCCTTTTTCACGAGCAGCCGCAATGGTGGCCAGCTGCTCCTCACGATCTGCGGCCTCCTGCTGCAGACGCTCTTTCGCTTCGGCTGCCTTCGTCAGCTCCAGCTCAAGGCGCTCTCTCGCCCCAGCGGCAGCTTCGGCCTTCTGCTCCGATTGGCCAAGGCTCTTCTTCAGAGCATCAACCTCACGGAGAGAGTCGTTATGCTCCTCTGCATTTACAACAAGCAAGTTTCAAAGAACAGGACCAGGATAAGCAAGATAAGTACTACAAGGCAGACGAATACCTTGAAGCTGCCGCAGTTTCGCCTCCAGCGTCAGGCGTCCTCCACCAGCCGCTTGGCCTCTTGGACAAAAGGCTGCAGCAACAGGCAATAGTAGTCAGAGCAGGACTTGGGGGCTACGCCCAACACAAAGAAGCATAAACAACATCAGCATACGAAGACACTCGGGGGCTCCCCCCGTAACATCAAGCAGAAAAACTTACGTGCTCCGAAGGCGAACCCGCAGGCCCGCCTGCGAGATTCTGAGGCGCAACCACCAGCCTCTCCTGCACAGGAGGAACTAGCGCAGCATCACCAGAAGTCGCCACCGTCTGAGGAGGAAGCGACGCAATGTTCGACTCCCCCATCATCTCGCGCGCACCATCACTGGAGCCGTCGGAGGATTGCCTGCATACGAACCAATCGTCACAGGTGCAAAAATAACAAGGGAACAAAGGACAGTAGTGGCAACAAGAAAACTTACGAGCCCAACGCGCTCAGGTCGAAGATAGGAGAAGCCCTTCGGGCCCTCTTCTCCTCCTTCTTTTCTTCCTTCTTCCGCTTTGCTGGCGGGTGCGGAGCCACAGCCCGCACAGGAATGGCAGGAAGGGGAGAGGAAGAACCCTCATGAACATCATCATGACGCTTAAGGCCTAGAGGATTTCTGGGAGTCGGAGGAGTTGAAGCATCCGAAGACTCGCTCGAGCTCCGTGATCGCTTGCGCGAATGGTCCTCACTCGATTCGTCGGCATCCTCCGCTGGGGATCGCGCTGACGGTAGCTCGGACACGGAATCCACCACTTCATTATCCGGGGCATTCGGATACCTCTCGGGCAACGGTGGTGCCATGCCCGGCACTTTGAAGCTCTGCAAAAGGAAAAGGAACTTTGTTAGCAAACAAAGGAAAAAGTACACAGCTGACAAAAACAAAAGGGAAGCACTACGTGCGCAAATCTACACCTTCGGTACAACCAACGCCGAAGAAAAGGGAGGAGTCAGCGACTTCCCCGGGATCTCTTCGTCGACCTTGAACTTCAACAGCACGCGAAGAGCCTTGTCAAGTTCCACCTCGGAGATTTTCTCACTCGAAACCCTCGTCGGGTCATGGCGCCCAGAGTAAAGAAATATCGGATGCGCCCTCGCTTAGAGCGGCTGCACCCGATGCTCAAGAAACGTCCGGATGATGTCGACACCGTTCACCTCCTTCTCAGGAATCAGTTGGAGATCCTCCACCCGACGATACAGGACCTCTATCTCCGCCACCTCACCATCTAAGATTTGGTTTTTCCAGGATCTTTTCTTCTCAATCAACTGGGAGGGGTCAAAAGGAACGAGACCAAAATCTTGCCCAGGCAGTACGGAGTCACGGATGTAAAACCATTTCCTCCGCCAGTACTGGACAGATTCGGACATGGAAAAGGAAAAGAATTGCACATTGGGACTGAGGGAGATGGTGAAACCCCCAATGGGATACACACCATCCGAACCAGACTGCCTCTTCACGGAATAAAGCTTCCGGAAGAGGCCAAAGTGCGGCTCAATGCCAAGCCAACACTCGCAAAGCATGATAAAACACGCAATATGGAGAAGGGAGTTGGGAGAGAGATGATGGAGTTGAACCCCATAGAAAAAGAGCAGTCCACGAAGGAAGTCATGGACCGGAAAAGAAAACCCGCGAATCATGAAGGCAACAAACATAACCCGATACCCAGATGGGGGACGGGGGATTACCTCATTGCCGGGGAGTCTCACGGCCGTCGTGTCTTGCGGGATCAGTCTCCGCTCGCGCAGTTTGCGGAGATCGCTCTCCCGCGCTTCTGATCGCCGCCAGCCACCGTCAGTGATGCGAACAGTGGCGGTGCCCTTCTTGCCTCCGGCGGCGCTGGTCCCAACTGCAGATGAGGACTTCTTTGGTTTCCCCATTGCGCTACGACGGTGGTGGCGTTGCCAACGAAGAAAGACAAAGGAAATGTGGAGGAAACTCTCAGCGCGCAGCAAGAATAGCTCAAGAACGAGGGGCAGTGAATAGATGAACTGCTGCGGTGAAAAACAAACCACGATTTCACCAGGGATTATAACAGCGAAGACGACGCACGCTGGCCGTCCATCGAGAAGACCTAACGCCAATGGTAGATCTGGCCGTACACATGTCAGCACCAAAACGAATCGTCGTTACCACGCCGTCCACTACGTGCGGAAATCGAGGAGACGCCGTAATCATCTCCACGCCGCGCGTGACCGGTCAATTCAAAGTCAGCAAGTGGGACCCACGCTTCGTCCCGTTAAGTCATCTCTGGCATAGCAGACGCTTGAGGTCATCGATCGTAAGCACTGACATCATCAAAAGCTATACTAGCACCACTTCGGCTCCACAGCTAAAAGTACTCACTCGAATCTACGATTCGACTAAATACTTGGGGGCTACTCCTATCAGGAGCGCTGGCCGCGCACCCGACAGACAAATGAGGACAAAATTATTTCTCTGAGTCCTACGTCGAGCTATTCTATCGGGTCCTCCAACAGGAGTCGACGAAACAACTGGCTACGCCATAAACTCAAGGCCCGAGTCGAAACCCTCCTCGGATGGTTGCATCACTTGATGCTACATAGGCGCAATGCTGACCCGATGTACTTCCGGGTCGACAGTACGCTCACAAGATTGTCGACTATAACTGCACAATACAAGACTCGGGTCTCTGCCCGAGTCTAGGACTCCGCCAGACACTCGGGGGCTACTCCAAACTGGAGCGCTGGTCACGCACAGAAAAGATCTTCGAGTGGCACACCGATGAACTACGCCATGGAACAATTCTTCGAGTCCGACGTCGAGTCTGCGACTCCACTACGGACTCGGGGGCTACTCCCATAGGGAGGATGGATTTAAGCATCCGAAAATTTTCGAGTCCTGCGGACCTAATGATTGAAACAATGCTTGAACTAAAAGTCTCCGTTCGAGTCTACGACTCGAACAGACACTTGGGGGCTACTCCCATAGGGAGCGCTAGTTGCGCACCCTATGAAATCTTCGACTGCGATCTTTTGGATCAACACGTAAAAATTTTCGGCAACTCTGCCCCAATTAATGCTAAGTGAGTAACATCCTCCTTGGCCACCTGAAACACCTCTGCGGTGATAAATATTCGGATGCTACGTCTGCGACACAAAATAAGACCTACAGATATCATCTGATGGCCTGGCAACGCACCTGACTGCGCTCTGCTAGTATGAATCCGTACCAGCAGGTACGATGAAAAATCCCAACGGACGCGTTGGGTACACCAATTAAAATCACTGGAATTCCACTCCTGTAAGTCCTCCGCGGCCTGAGTCGAATTACGCCAGCATATGTTCCAGGTCCGGGTTGAGGGACCCGAACCTGAAGAAGATCGTGTCGTTTCGTCCTAAGACAGTTAACTGACCCTGATCCGTCGGGTGAGTCAGGCACACGCATCAACAATCCCTACGATCATATACTATTAAAACATAGTTGCACCCGAAAAATGGAAGAGTCCTCAGGCGAATCTACGATTCGCCTGATCACTCGGGGGCTACTGACATGGTTATACCCTACGGGTACGTGACTTCAGCATACCTGGTCCAGCCCAAGGAAGGCCCACGACAGACATACGCTGGCCCATGAAGATTTTCAGGTGGCCAAGGCCCATGACGCCTTCGGATCCTTGGAGAGCAAGACTAGAGTTTGAATACAACTTGTAACCTACTCGTATCGGTACCTGAGACCTAGCCTCCCCATATATAAATGCTAGGAGGGGCCAACGAGGAGGACACGTACACAACGCAACTCAACTCGACTCATACTTTCGCACACGCATCCACGCCAGATCGAATCTGCGCACCATGTAACCTTCGATTCCGCCGTAATCAAAGAGCAGACAAGCAGGAGTAGGGTTTTCCCTCCGGGGGCCTGAACCTGGGTAAATCTCGTGTCCCCTGGTTGCTTGTCTGTTAACCGTGCCACGATCTCCAGCATCCCCATCTTCTCCAAAACCCAAGTCCATAACAATGGGCATTGACGAGATTAAACCTCGTCACTCTTCCTACCCCTGCCTTCCAGGCGTCTGCCATGCTCATTGGATCTCCGACTATGGCAACATCCGATCCTTCCGTCATGGAAGTGGACAACACTCCTTCACAGGAGGTCATATATGATGCCACGTTGATCCTTGTTCCCGGCGACCAGGTGACACAAGAAAGAACCTCTTCCAAAGTGGATGAAGCTTCGGCTAAGGATGCCATCAAAAGCGGTAAGGAGCAGATGGTGGAAGGCAGATCTACGGTGGCCACGAGCTAGGTGGAGGCCCCTAAGCTTATAAGCCTGATGCTTACTCTGAGGGATTCTGTCGTGCTCTTAGTGCAGCGCCGACTTATCTAACATGCGGCCTTGAGGAGATTATTAAGCAGGTGGAAATCCTCTGGCTAAACACAGTTACATTTGGCAAACTATACACTAAGGCCGACAGCAACCTCAAGATTATTGCCTATGTAAGTTTTTTATGCCTTTGCATTTCACGTATAATATCCCGTTATATCCCCCTACGACTTAGATGGAAAACCGTAGGTCTTTTGGTTTGAGTGCTCTAAGAGTGACTAAGTAAGAAACTTTGTGATGTAGCCCCCAAGTGTGTAGTTTGAATGAATAATTACGACTAGATACTTTTAGAGTAGCATACATAGTGTTTGTAAATTTCAATAATGTAGCACCCAAGCCTATAGTTGAAATATAAATAGTTTTGACTAGATGCTTAAAGAAAGACTAAGTATAGCTTTTGAGTTAAACAACTCGTACTGTAGCCCCCGAGCTTCTAGGTGGAACCAAATAATTCCAGCTAGATGGTCCAAGTAGACTAAGAACCTTTTTGCATCTGAAGAATGATAATGCTCGGAGGGTTACCACCAATGAGAAGTTTCACAAGATGTGCAAGGATCTGGAGGCTAAAACGGTAAAACCGTCTTCTTGAAGGAATAGATCGCCAAGGGAAAGAGTCTGTTTTATTTTCAATTTTCCTTCACGACTTGGTCTTGTGCCTTCATCTTCCGACTACTCATTATGCTTTGTTATTTCTCCGTCTTGTAGAAGCTATAGCAAAGGCCAAGGACATTGTCGTGCAATCCAAGCATATTCAGGAGCTCAACACTGAAAACAAGATTTTGAAGCAGGAGAGGGTTGATGCCATCAAGATGCATGAAGAGGCGCTGGCTGCCATGCAGGAATCTGCCAACACGGAGATCAACCGTCTTAAGGAAGAGATACCATCCTCAAATAGCAAAAGAAAGCTATCGATGAGCAAAATGCACGCTACTTTGAGGCATACAAGACTCTCCGACACGACCGGGACTCCTTGGCAGAAATTCTCAGCAGGCCAAGAGCAGCATCTTTGGTAAGCTTCCTCTGTCTTTCATTTTTGTAAGTCAGGTACTTTAAACTGATTTGGTGAACTCATGCCCTCAATTTCTTGTTGGAAATGCAGCTCCCATTGGCCTAGCCAACGTGGGTGACAGTGCTCCTCTGGCAAAAGAGTGCATGGTTCTTGTCGGCAACTTAATCAACACCACGATCGCCAGGCCAAAGATATCGCCAAGCCCTTGGATATCAACATCAAGGCGGTGGAATCTGTAATGAAGTTCTCGGAAATCCTCCACCGAGCCCCCGAGCGTATCGTAAGCTGGAAAGCTTCATATACCCGGGCTGGTGCTAGGATGGCCCTTCCATGGTCAAAGCTCATTATGATGATGCCGACATAGACATGGTGACCGTTGGTCTTCACTTGTCGGCTATGACACCAGGGTCGCCCAGTTGGTTAAGGCGGACATCTTTTGTGCCTCTTGAGGTAATTGACGCTGACCAGGCTGCCTCTGAGTCCCTAAAAACCATCGACTTTGTTGACGAGCAAGATAGCTCTCCCGTCGCCGACGAAGCAGCCTCGAAGTCCCCTGCGCTAGAAGAATGAAAACACATTTGTCATATTTGTCTCTTATGTCAATGTAACATGTGGAAAAACAATGTTGTGTGTCTAAGGCAGAAAACTTGGCTACAAGCCTCCATGTACTTAAGAACTAGTTCCAACATGTATTTTTGTATATTTTTAAGCAATTGTTGGCTTATCCATTACATTGGTTTTTAGGCTTGACCTTTCATGTTTCGGAAGACTCTCAGTCAGAACCATGCGCTCAAGCAATGATGCCTAATGGCACCGTCAAGAACCTAAGCACAAAATCGTCGACTTTGAGTGCCGAAAGTCACGTGTACTCCAGAATCCACATAAAAACAACAAAGAATATGTAGACCAGAAAACTTAAGCTAACGCCTGTAGGCAGAATTTTCACAAGTGCAAATACAAAGCTTGTGCATAAAGAGTTTTACATGATCCAAAAAGGAACACTAAAGGAGGTAAAAGACTCAGACATATGAGTGAACCAAAAGCTTTATTTCATTGATCATATAAGGGGTACATAATAGATAATAATATATGCTAAGTGTAAAAATGACGTAGCTATGCTATGATCCATGGCCGATCAAGCTCCGGGTAGTCACCATCCGGGTCACGTCACTTACGCTTATGATCCTTGTTTGGCCTATCTTTCAACTCACGATTATCAATGAGTTAATAGGAAACATTGAGTAGCGCCTTGCTTATGATAAACGATCTTTCCCATGGCAGGGATAATTTGTGTGACTTTTTCTGCTTAAGTTGGAGCACCAGATCACCCTCTTTAAATGAGTGATGCCGTACACAACGACTATGGTAGCTATGTAGCTTCTGCTGGTAGATGGTGGATCTCTAGCATGCCAGCATGCGCTCCTCCTCGAGAAGGTCCAGATCTAAGCGTCTGGATTCTTTATCATCATCTTTGTTGTAGGCAGCAACTCTTGGTGAATCGTGGAGGATGTCGGAAGGTAGGACAGCTTATGCTCCATATATACCATGAAGAAAGGGGTGTAGCCGGTGGATCTGTTGGGAGTAGTTCGCAAACTCCACAAGACAAATGGCAATTCCTCTGCTCAAGCTCCTGCTGCTCTATCTACGCGAAGTCCGTGAATGAGTGCTTCATATTTCGCCATGTTGTTCGTAGCCTCAAAGTGAATTTGCAGGACATAGTGTTTTTTCTCCAATTGGTGATTGTAACAACACACCAGCCCCCGAGCCATTGAGTAGCTTTGGTCCATCGAAGTGCATTACCCAATACTCTGGCTCTAGTACAGGAGTAGTATCATCTGGCATCTTCATCCAATCTGCAATAAAATCCGCCAAGGCTTGTGACTTGATAGAGTCGTGTCTCTTGTACGTGATCTTGAAGTCAGCAAGCTCAATGCCCCACTTCTCCAACCTTCATGTAGCGTCGTTGTTGTTCATTATGTCGGATAGTGGAGCCTTGATCACTACTGTGATTGGGTGCTCCTGAAAGTAGTGCCTTAGCTTCCGAGAAGCAAGGAAAACTCCACAAGCTAGCTTTTGGTAGTGCTGGTAGCGCTGCTTGGACTCTGTCAATACCTCACTTACATAGTAAACTGGTCGTTGTACTCTGTACTCATGTGTTGGTTCCTTCCGCTCCACCATGAAGACGATGTTGATAACTCGATTGGTGGCTGCCATGTAGATCAACATAGGATCCATTGAGTCAGGTGCTGCAAGTATAGGCGCGGAAGAAAGTATCCTTTTCAGCTTATTAAGCGCAGCGTCCGCTTCATCTGTCCATATGAATTTGTCCGCCTTCTTCAGGAATTTGTATAGTAGCAAAGTCTTCTCTCCAAGTCGTCTGACGAACTGGCCTACTGCTGCGATGCAACCTGTGAGCTGTTGGATGTCCTTCAGTCATGTCAGACGATTGATGTTGATGATGGCTTTGATCTTCTTCGGATTGACCTCGATTCCGCGCTAAGAAATGATGAAGCCCAACAATTTTCCGGGTGGAACCCCGAGGATGCACTTCTTAGGGTTAAGCATCATGTTGTACTTCGGAGGTTATCAAAGGTTTCCTTTAAGTCGGAGATTAAGTCATTTGACTTTTTTGACATCACCATGATATCGTCCATGTAAGCGTGAACGTTCCGACCAATTTGGTCATAGAGGTAATGTTGCATTGTTCGCTGGTAGGTAGCACCTATGTTTTTCATCCCAAAGGGCATTGTGACATAGCAAAACGTGCCATAAGGTGTGGTGAACGAAGTGGCCAATTGGTCCGACTTCCTCATCTAATTTGGTGGTATCCTGAGTATGCATCTAGAAAACACAGAAGTTCCGAGCCAGCCGTCGACTCAATGACTTGGTCAATGCGAGGAAAAACAAACGGATCCTTCGGACACGCTTTATTCAAGCTGGTGTAATCAACGCACATTCTTCATTCTTTGGTTCCCTTTTTGGGCACAAGTATAGGATTGGCCACCTGAAAGGATCGTATGGGCACCTAGAGGGGGGGTGAATAGGTGCTACTTCAAATTTTCTTCTTTTTCAAATTAAGGTTTGATAATAAGGTAAATTCTCTAGATAATGCAACTATGGTGAATTTACCTATATGACAATTATGCAAGAGCTACCACAACACAAAGTAGTAACGAGTAAGTAAGGTGCGGTAAAGGATAGAGGTAACCGAAAAGTGGACGCGGAGACACAAGGATTTGTTTCCCGTAGTTCCTTCCTTTTGAGGGGAAGTACGTCTACGTTTGAAGAGGGGGTGGTTTCAAACCACCAACGCCCGAAAGGCCTCCCTTGTTCTCCGATGAATCTCACCCCAACGGGATCGATTCACCTTCCACTATATCGGCAACCTTCAAGGTGGAAGCCGTCACCGTTACAAGTTTGGGGCACACATCCACAACTTAATCGGAGGCTCCCAAATACAAGCAAGCTGTCAAAGCAATCAAAGACAAGCTTGTAAGAAGCAAAACAAGAACTAGGGTTTCCAAGAAAACACTAGAGCAAAGGGGCCCTCAATGAAATGAGTGGGAAATGAAAATCTCTTTTGGTGAAGTAGTAGATCGGGGCCTCCTCCTTCGATTCCCCAAAGATCAAGGACTTTGGGTGGTGGAATGAGGAGATCTTGAAGATTGAGTGGCTCCAATGGTGGTCTTGACTTTAATGTGTTTGAGCAGCTTGTCCCAAGGTAGGTGGAGGGGTATTTATACCCCTCCACAAAATCTGGCCGTTGGAGCATTTATTGCAGCGGTAGTACCGGAAGTTCAAGCGGTACTACCGGAGAACTCCGGTACTACCGGACCTGGTACCGGACCATCCCTTTTCAAACTTCATCAAGTCCTGCCCACAGCGGTACTACTATTGATGCTACCGTAAAGTGGTAGTACCGCAAGTGGCAACCGGTACTACCGGTCATAGTGGAATCGGCAGCTTTTAGACGAAAAAACTCTCTGTCACGCTAGGTAGCAAAATGCAGTACTACCGCGTTTTGCTACCTAGGCAGACAGAAGCTTTTTGCCACATACAAAAAGTCTCTGCCCCGAGCGGTACTAAAATGCGGTACTACCGCATTTTAGTACCGGAGCAGGCAGAAGCTTTTGACAAGTGGTCAAAAAGCTACTGTCGCGCTAGGTACTAAATGCGGTACTACCGCTTTTTAGTACCTAGCCCGGCAGAGGCTTTTTGATAGTTAGTCTCAGCCTTCTGTCTGGTCCGGTAGCAATACCGCTTTTTGCTACCGCTCCAAGCAGACAGTTTTTGAACATTGCAAAACTTTTCAATGCACCTGCGACACACTTACCAAATCATTAGTCCGATATGTGTGTTGTTATCAAACACCAAAATCACTAGGGATAGGAAATGCTCTTTCAATCTCCCCCTTTTTGGTGTTTGATGACAACACACATTTTGCAGGGAAATCTAGTGATGACAAGATATAGATGGGGCTCCCCCTAGATATGTAGAAACAAGCCCCATACACTCTAACAAGCTACCTGGGAGTAGAAGTCGCACATAGAGCACATACCTTTGCTAAATAACATGTGATGACCAATATTGATTAGGAATGAGGAAGGTCGTCACATAGGATGGATCCAAACGAGAATAGCCATATTACACACAAGATGGATCCATAGGATAACCACATAGTCTTACCGCATAACCACATTGTTCACACATAATAAGTCACACATAATAAGATGCAAACAAATAAAGTTCACAAGCGAATAAAAACAATGGCATGAACAAGCTTGTGACTTTTCCCTCGCAAATACCGCATACCTGATGTGCAACTTCTCCCCCTTTGGCATCAAGACGCCAAAAAGGGACAAGAGCAACACTAACGTCCCGGAGATCACTCGTCATCATCATCAACCCAGTCTTCCCATGCATCATCATGAGGTGGCGGGGCACGGAAGGAGGAGGTGGCATCATCTTCCCAGTTGATGTGCTTGGAGATCCATTGGTCTTCTGGGGTAATGTTGTTCTCGGAGCCCTTGGAAACGGTCAAGCCTTGAGCCTCCATTATTTCCTTCTGACGAGCACATGACTTCTTGGCATAGACATGGGCCTCGTACATGCGTTTCTGATTGTCTACTTGGAAGCAGAATATCTTCTTGAGTTTGGCCTCAAACCTCTTAGCCCAAGATGGCTGTGCGGACTGGCGACGTGAGACCACAAATGCAGCATCCTGCTGCGCAGCAGCTGCATCACCTGATTCCTCCTCAACCGGGTTCCCATCCTCATCAACAATCTGACCATCCGCATTGCGTGGTTTGAGATGGGTCTTGATCAACAGATTCTTGTGGCGGTGAGTGGCAAGACGAAGAGAAGGCAAGTCATGGGCAATCACATGGCACTTGCTAATGATGAGAGCCATGATGTATGGAGCAAAAGGAGGCACCCTCCTCTGAAAAGTGGCGCAGACCATTTCATTCCAAATAACATCCATCACATCCATAGGTAGGCCAGAGTCACGGTGGTGATAGGTGGCCATCATAATATCTACCATGAAAGCATGTATCTCATCAACATTCCCAGCACGAGGGGTGACGGTCTCACGAAAGATGCAATGCAAGATGTCATATGTAGGGAGGAGCCCTTTGATCTTTCTAGGGATTCCGCGCCCTCGGATGTACAGTGGGGCAAGCACATCTTTCTTCATGGGACGATCATTGGCGTGGCACCGAAAGCCAACGGGAGTGTACTTGCCACGGTCTTCGTACCCGAGGATAGCCCCAAACTCAGCCAGCGTTGCTTGCTTGACAACACCCTCGGTCATCCAGGTGAGAGTCCGAGTATCATTCTTGGCAAAGTGAACGGTTGCATAGAACTGAGCAATGAGCATTGGATCATAGTTGCACCGGAACTCCATAATGGGAAGCAACCCAATGTTGGTGAAAATGTCAAGGGCCTCACCAAAGTAGTTCAGATTCTTCCTCACATGATTCATCTCGATCCATTTTTGAGGAACCACAATTTTTTCATCTTTCATGAGAATCTCATGGAACACCCGCTCCTGAAAGTCCGTAAAGAAGAGGCTATTTTCTCGAGCATGAGAGCGATCTGTCCCATATGGACTGACCACCCGCAGGGCATGAAATTTTGTCTCAGACAAATCAGACAGCAGCTTTGGCCCAGATGGCCCAGAACTGTGGCTCTTGCGAGGACCGGAAGGAGGAGTAGGTGGAGGAGCTTTACCACGACCAGCACTTTGCTTGACCCCCCACCGCGACGACCACGAGTTGTTCGCAGTTTCAGACGGGCACTAGGTTGAGGCATGACCTCCTCTTCTGACTCAGTCTCTGATTCTGACTCATAGTCCTCGATCTCATAGTGAGCTTTGGAGCGCTTGCACGATCCCCGGGAACCCCCTGCACCTGTGAAAGAACGAGGGAGAAAGCATAGGGGTAAGGGCACAAGAACCTGAGACAAACAGAGGATGGAACTTGGTGTTCTAAAAAAATTGCTGCCAGTACAGGGCGGTAGTACCGGACCTGCACCAGCAGTAGTACCGCCAAGCGGTAGTACCGGAAAAAGATTCCCGGTACTACCGGCCCGCGACCACAGTGTAGATCTAGACTAGAAATCCAAGTACGGGCAGTAAATTTGTTGTAAAACACGATTTCCATCGGACAAAGTGGTAGATCTGGTAGATAGCACACGATACAACCATAAGAATGCGAGTTTTAACCAAGAATCAAAGTTACCCTAGATTCAATGGAGAAAACAAGTGAGAAGATGAGGAGGGCGGTAGTACCGGTGTCCATGACGGTGGGGAAGAGAGAGGAGCACGCAGGGGAGGCCGGATCCGGTGTGGATCCGGGAGAAGGAGGGAAGGGCAGGGCTCCTCCGGCGTCCTCTTGCTCCGGTGGTGGCGCTGGTGAGGAGTGGAGACGAGGGATGAATGAGGCACTGAGGGGTGCCTTTCCCCCGTCTCCAGTCTTAACCGACACGCACAAGCGGTAGTACCGGTTCCATGGGCGGTAGTACCGCTATGCGGTAGTACCAGAGGTACCAACCGGTAGTACCGCACCTGGGAAGTTTCCAGGCAGGACCCTGGAAGCAAAACCAGAGGCGGTAGTACCGCTAGCAACGTCTGGTAGTACCGCTATGCGGTAGTACCAGAG
This sequence comes from Avena sativa, assembly GCA_916181665.1. Classification (NCBI taxonomy): domain Eukaryota; kingdom Viridiplantae; phylum Streptophyta; class Magnoliopsida; order Poales; family Poaceae; genus Avena; species Avena sativa. The sequence continues at coordinate 265,149,172 of OV702294.1, read as the reverse complement.
GTACCAACCGGTAGTACCGCACCTGGGAAGTTTCCAGGCAGGACCCTGGAAGCAAAACCAGAGGCGGTAGTACCGCTAGCAACGTCTGGTAGTACCGTTTGGCGGTAGTACCGCATATGAGATCCAGTAGTACCGTGACCATCAGGACAGAGAGCCAAGATACATAAAATGGAAGGTTCTTGTGCAGAGTAGATGGGTTTCGTTGGGGGATAAGAGTGGTATGGGTTTAGAGAGTCACACTGATATGGGCCAATGCACTCAAAAATTACTAAAAACATATGGAGAGCCAAATGTGAGTGCACGACCAAAAGAACAACACCAACTAGAGGATGACAAACATGAGTAATAACCAATTCAAAGAGTGACAAACACGAGTAAGCACATCAACCTCTCGATTGAGAGGGGGCGGTGGCCTAGGCCACCATATTTGAGTATACTCGGCTTGGCACCACGAAGATATATCTTGGGTCCATTACCGAAACTCATCATTAAGCTCTCATATCACAAAATGATATTAAGAGGAATGATTTTGTTTACTTTGCGCATAATGGGGGGAGGAATGGTCCAATCAATTAGGACCGCACTCCCCCTATGTCCATGCCTACACTTAAACCAAATATGGGTCGAGTATTAGGTGAGAGTGCAAGATAGTCAAGTCAAGCTCCTTGAATCTACGATATTTAGTTCATTCCTCAAGTAGCAAAACCTTGATTCATAAAGTGGCTTCGTGAAGATATCGGCAAGTTGATCTTTGGTAGAAACATAGGATAGATCAATATCACCTCGAGCAACATGATCTCTAATGAAGTGGTGACAAATCTCAATATGCTTTGTCCTTGTGTGATCCACCGGGTTGTATGCAATTTTGATGGCACTTTCATTGTCACATAGAAGAGGCACTTTGTCACAATGGACACCGTGTTCCTTTAAAGTTTGCCTCATCCATAGCAATTGAGTGCAAGCACTAGCGGCAGCAACATACTCGGCTTCGGCGGTGGAGAGAGATATACAATTTTGCTTCTTAGAAGAGAAACATACCAAGGACCTACCAAGGAATTGGCATGCCCCGGATGTTGATTTTCTATCATCCTTGTCCCCCGCCCAATCCAAATCCGTGTATCCACAAAGAGAAAATGTTGAACCTCGAGGATACCAAAGACCATAAAATGGGGTATGGACTAAATATCGAAAGATTCTCTTGACCGCCATTAAATGGCTTTCCTTAGGAGCCGCTTGATATCTTGCACACACACCTACACTCAACACAATATCGGGTCTAGATGCATAAAGGTAAAGCAAAGAACCAATCATAGACCGGTATACCTTTTGATCCACATCTTTACCATTTGGATTTTGTTCTAGATGAGTCTTTGTAGCCATGGGAGTAGGAGCTCCATTCAAATCTTGCATTTTGAATCTCTTGAGAATATCTTGAGTATACTTGGCTTGGTTGAAGAATGTTCCTCCTCTAACTTGCTTGATCTCAAAGCCAAGAAATACTTTCAACTCCCCCATCAAAGACATCCAGAACCTACTAGTCATAAGCTTTGAGAATTCATCATTAAAAGCTTTGTTAGATGAGCCAAAGATAATATCATCAACATATATTTGGCATACAAAAAGCTCCCCATTGACCCTCTTAGTAAAAAGAGTGGGATCGATTTTCCTAACCTCAAAGCCACGGTCAAACAATAACTCTCTAAGGTGCTCATACCACGTGCGTGGGGCTTGCTTGAGCCCATAGAGCGCCTTATCAAGTTTGTAGACATGGTTTTGGAAGTTGGGGTCCTCAAATCCCGGGGGTTGCTTAACATATACCAATTCATTTAAAGGACCATAAAGGAATGCACTTTCTACATCCATTTGTTGCAACTTAAAGTTATGATGTGCCGCATAAGCAAGGAGGATACGGATGGACTCAAGGCGAGCCACGGGTGCATAAGTCTCTCCATAATCAATGCCTTCAATTTGAGAATACCCTTGTGCAACCAATCTAGCCTTGTTCCTTACTATAATTCCATGCTCATCTTGCTTGTTCTTGAATATCCACTTTGTTCCAATAACATTGCAGCAATCCTTTGGCTTCTCAACTAACTTCCACACTTTGTTTCTCTCAAAGTTGTTGAGCTCTTTGTGCATAGCTTCTAACCAATCCGAATCTTCAAGAGATTCCCACACTTTCTTTGGTTCAATCATGGAGATGTGTGCTTGGTGTTCACTGAACCTCTTCAATTGTGCTCTTGTGGAAATTCCTTTCCTTAGATCTCCAACAACATTTTGGAGGGTGTGGTCTCTTATTTCCAACATTCTTTCCTTTCTAGATTCACGATGAGCGTGGATCTCCTCATTGTTTCTTAGAGGACCCTCTTCATCATTTTGATCCTCGTCTTGACCATCAACTTGACCTTGATCATCATTGGAGGCATCCTCTACATTGGGAGGCAAGGATTGACCTTGGTCTTGATCAAGTGCTCTTCTAGCATCAATTTGAGCTTGTCTCAAAACAGTTTGGATGGATATTCCTTGACAAATTGACTTGGCACCACTTGACAACCCATCGAATGGACCAAGCTCCCTTTGACTAGAGTTCACACATTTATCACTATGTTGAGGGTCCACATCTTGTCTTTGGCTTGAGTCAATGTCCTCTTCGGTAGATGGAGCATGTTGAGGTTGTGAATATGAGGGCTCCACTCGAGTGGAGTATAGTTCTTCTCGATCCGCCATAAGGGGTTCCTCAACGGGGCGGATATAACCCACACCCATTCTTCCTATGGAATCTTGAGGCATTTCATCATCTGCATCACAAGCATCAACACGCCCCCCTTGGGGACCATATTATTCTTCGAAGGTCACACTACAAGATTTTATGATGGCTCCGGAGAGCTTGTCGTAGATTCTATAAGTGTGAGATTCGAGACCATAGCCAACAAAAATACCCTCTAATGCTTTAGACTCGAATTTAGACAAACGAACACCTTTGATGAGATAGAAACACTTACAACCGAACACCCGAAAATAAGATATGTTGGTCTTGTTACCGGTAAGTATCTCATATGGAGTCTTGTTGATTTTCTTGCGGAGGTAGAGTCGGTTTGAAGCATGGAAAGCGGTGGAGATGGCTTCGGCCCAGAAGTTGTATGGAGATTTAAACTCCGCCAACATGGTCCTAACCATCTCAATAAGAGTCTGGTTCTTCCTTTTGGCCACACCATTTTGTTGAGGGGTGTATGCAGCGGAATATTGGTGTTTAATCCCCTCATCACTAAGGAAATCATTCAAGGTGTAGTTCTTGAACTCGGTGCCATTGTCACTTCTTATAATCAACACGGGAACATTGTGTTGCCTTTGAACCAAGTTGATGAAGTCGATAAAAGTCCTTTGAGTTTCACTCTTCAACTTGAAGAAATAAACCCAAGAGTATCTTGAAAAGTCGTCAACAATCACCAAACAATATTTCTTCCCTCCAAGACTTGCATGAGATGGAGGACCAAATAGATCCACATGGAGGAGTTCCAAGATCTTGTTAGACTTGATTTGGTTCGTGGGCTTGTGAGGAGCGTCATGCATATTCCCTAGAACACATGCCATGCAAACACGATCTTTGGCAAAGGAAACATTTTCTTTTAGTCCCACAATATGGCCCTCTTTATGGAGACTTTGCAAAGTTCTCATATTGACATGGGCTAGTCGGCGGTGCCATAGCCAACCCACATCGGCCTTTCTGAATAAGCACATCGGACCTGCAGTGGCTTGCCCCGAAAAGTCCACCACATACAAGTGATGTTCGACGTACCCAACGAAAGCGACCTTGAGAGACTTGCTCCACATGAGGACCACAATATCATCATCAACAAAGACGGCAAAGCCCATCTTTCCAAGAGCATGGACTGAAAGTAAATTGTATCCAAGGGTCTCAACAAGCATGATGTTCACGAGTGTAATGTCGTGAGCCACCACTACCTTGCCGAAACCCATTACCTTAGACTTTGACTTATCGGCATATGTCACGGTGATTTGATCATCATTTGGCTTTAAGTCCTTGACAATAGACGAGCTTCCGGTCATATGACTTGTGCAACCACTATCGAGCACCCACCTTGACCCTCCGGAAGCATAAGTCTACAAAAGATCAAGCTAGTTTTTAGGTACCCATTTTTCAATGGGTCCTCTTTTGTTAGCAACAAGGGTCTTGGGAACCCAAATAGACCAAGAAATATAACCATCATAAGGGCCAACATATTGTGCATACACATCACCATAATAATCACGCATTAGAACATAGTGAGGGTTAGCACTTCCCGCAAAATCATCATGAGACATAGTTTTACCACTTGTGGTCTTACTTTCCACAATGGTCTTGTTGGTCTCTTGTGCGGGCTTGTCCTTCTTCTTCTTATAGTTCTTCTTCTTGGTTTTGGACACAAAACCAATGCCCCCTTTATCACCACTACGCCTTTGCTTGCTCAAAAGATCATCAATGGACTTGTTGCCTTGTGGAAATGTGGCCTTAGACGGCTCCCCCTTCAACCTAGCATTCTCTTCAAGAATAGTTGTGCTACTAGATGGAATGAATTTACTAGGTGAAGGAATATTGGCCAATTGAGTTTGAAGTGTTTCATGGGACTTTGTGAGTGACAAGAGTTCACTCTCCAAGGCCTTGTGAGCCTTGTTGAGCAAACTAAAGTCCTCGGCAAGTTTTTCATGAACCACACCAAACTCAACTTTGTCCTTTTTAGCCCTTTTGTATTTAGCAATAGCATGATCATGCTCTTTGATGAGTTTGTTAACAATAATGTCATTTGCCTCATCAAGCCCTTCAAGTTTTAATTCAAGTGACAACCTAGTTTCTTGTTCTTCTTCTAGAGCATTGTTTAAAGCCTCTATCTCAATCATATGTTCATGCCCAAGTTTACATATTACATCTAGAAGCTCTTGATTATGTGATAGTTGATCTAAGATGTTTCCAAAATGTAGCTTAGCATCACCTTCTAGGTTAGTCATAAACTCATCAAAGGCAATTAATTATTTTTTTAACATCAAGAGACATCTCATCATCAATTTCATCATTATCTAAGTGAGTAGAGCGGGATGATGAGGATACCTCCGTTCCTCTTGCCATAAGGCAAGTGGCGTTCTTGATGGAAGAGTTCTCATTTGGAGAATCGAAGAGTGAGAATGTCGGAGTAGAGGTGGTGGCAAGAGCAGCCACACCATGAGAAGTTTCCTCTTCGTCATCTTCATCATCTTCATTGTTGGAGGAGTACTCTTCATGAGTGATCAAGACAATTTCACCCAGCTTCTTGTTGATGGGATTCTTTTTGATGAAAGGTTTCTTGTACGGTCCCTTGAGAGTCTTCTTCAACACAAGCTTACCACCATGATCTTCTCTCTTCTCATAGGGGCAACTAGCCACAAAGTGGTAGCGGTCACCACAATTGAAGCAAGTTCTCAACCTTGTGGTATTCTCTCTTTTCCCATTTGGATTGCTTCTCCGTTCCATTTCCATCTTGGCCTTGGCGGGGTTCTTCCAAAAGTTCTTTGCATAGAAATCCATATATTAACCATGATCAATCTTCACTTCATCGGGATGGTCCATGGAAAGCCCTTCATCACTATCATCTTCATCCCCATGGTCCACCACTTTGGCCTTCAAAGCAACATTGACAACATTGCTCATACCAAGGGCACGAGCACGGGCATCTTTGGCATTCTTGGCAGCAACCTTGAAAGCAGCCATCTCTTGCATAACTTCATTTGAGGTCATGAGATGGTAGTTGTGCCTTCCTTGTAGCCTCTTCAAATCGGTGGGCTCAAAAGGCATGAGTGCATTCACATATTTCCTTTTTATCCATGCATCATCCACATGTGAGGCACCAACATTCCTAAAAGCAGTGGCGGTGGTCTTGAGCCTTCGGTACATGTCTTCGTGATATTCACCTTCTTTCATGTAGAAGCCTTCGGCTTCATTGCTTAGAGCATCATATCGGTTCCTCCTCATACTCTCATTTCCAATAAACAACACAGTGAGAGCATCCCAAGCTTCCTTGGAAATGCTAAAGTGCTCAATGTGTGGATAATCCTTTGTTCCCAAACCTTGTTGAATCATCTGCAGAGCAGTGGCATTGAGTTGACTATTAACAATCTCTCTTCTTGTCAAGTTGTTTGGATCCCCAATAAAGAGTCCATGCTCAATTATGTTCCATAGTTCAATGCAAGAGCTGCGCATATGAGTTCTCATTAGTGATTGCCATTGAGCAAAAGTAGAAGATTCTTCAAGCTTAGGTGGGTCACCTCTATTGTATACATGAGGGTGAGGGATTGGAGGGTCAGGAGAGTACCATGAGTCACGGTGCTCACCCTTCCCACCATTATTGTGCGTGGAGGAATTAACGTTGTCAAGTTTACCCCCCACCACCATATCCTCGGGGGATACCGATGTATTCCCTTTAGGTAAAATGGATGGTTGATCCTCTTGATGAGATGGGGGTGATGAGCCTTCTTTGTATTTAAGAAGTTGCTCGAGCATCTTCTTGACTTCGTTGACCAAGGAAGAGCTCAATCTTGTTTCCAAATTTTTGAGATCTTCCATGGTCACCGGTGTCGGCTCACTACCACCATCCCCTTTGTTGCTACCCATATTCTCTTAGGCGGTAAAGCCCGAATAAAGAGCCGATGCTCTGATACCAATTGAAAGGATCATATGGGCACCTAGAGGGGGGGGTGAATAGGTGCTACTTCAAATTTTCTTCTTTTTAAAATTAAGGTTTGACAATAAGGTAAATTCTCTAGATAATGCAACTATGGTGAATTTACCTATATGACAATTATGCAAGAGCTACCACAACACAAAGTAGTAACGAGTAAGTAAGGTGCGGTAAAGGATAGAGGTAACCGAAAAGTGGATGCGGAGACACAAGGATTTGTTTCCCATAGTTCCTTCCTTTTGAGGGGAAGTACGTCTACGTTTGGAGAGGGGGTGGTTTCAAACCACCAATGCCACCAAAGGCCTCCCTTGTTTTCCGATGAATCTCACCCCAACGGGATCGATTCAACTTCCACTATATCGGCAACCTTCAAGGTGGAAGCCGGCACCGTTACAAGTTTGGGGCACACATCCACAACTTAATCGGAGGCTCCCAAATACAAGCAAGTTGTCAAAGCAATCAAAGACAAGCTTGTAAGAACCAAAACAAGAACTAGGGTTTCCAATAAAACACTAGAGCAAAGGGGCCCTCAATGAAATGAGGGGGAAATGAAAATCTCTTTTGGTGAAGTAGTAGATCGGGGCCTCCTCCTTTGATTCCCCAAAGATCAAGGACTTTGGGTGGTGGAATGAGGAGATCTTGAAGATTGAGTGGCTCCAATGGTCGTCTTGACTTTAATGTGTTTGAGCAGCTTGTCCCAAGGTAGGTGGAGGGGTATTTATACCCCTCCACAAAATATGGCCGTTGGAGCATTTATTGCAGCGGTAGTACCGGAAGTTCAAGCGGTACTACCGGAGAACTCCGGTACTACCGGACCTGGTACCGGACCACCCTTTTTCAAACTTCATCAAGTCCTGCCCACAGCGGTACTACTATTGATGCTACCGTAAAGCGGTAGTACCGCAAGTGGTAACCGGTACTACCGGTCATAGTGGAATCAGCAGCTTTCAGACGAAAAAACTCTCTGTCACGCCAGGTAGCAAAATGCGGTACTACCGCATTTTGCTACCTAGGCAGACAGAAGCTTTTTTGCCACATACAAAAAGTCTCTGCCCCGAGCGGTACTAAAATGCGGTACTACCGCATTTAAGTACCGGAGCAGGCAGAAGCTTTTGACAAGTGGTCAAAAAGCTACTGTCGTGCTAGGTACTAAAATGCAGTACTACCTCTTTTTAGTACCTAGCCCGGCAGAGGCTTTTTGACAGTTAGTCTCAGCCTTCTGTCTGGTCCGGTAGCAAAAAGCGGTACTACCGCTTTTTGGTACCGCTCCAAGCAGACAGTTTTTGAACATTGCAAAACTTTTCAATGCACCTGCGACACACTTAGAAAATCATTAGTCCGATATGTGTGTTGTTTTCAAACACCAAAATCACTAGGGATAGCAAATGCTCTTTCACCACCCATCGGGTGTGAAGAACTTCTCGGATAAAACTAGACTTAAGTAACATAGCTATCTCCTTGCCAATGGCGCATCTCTTCTCGTCCCCGAAGTGTCGTAGAGGTTGTTTCACCAGTTTGCATTTTGGATCAATGTTTAAGCTATGCTCGGCAACTTCCCTAGGTACACCCTTCATGTCGGCAGGTTGCCAGGTGAAGATGTCCCTATTCTCATAGAGGAACTCGATGAGCGCGCTTTCCTATTTGGGATCCAGGTTTGTCCCAATGGAGGTGATCTTGGAGGCATTGCCTACCACAAGTTCCACCGGCTTGTCTCGATGGCGTCCCATTTAGCATATCCCCAATAGCGAGCTTGGAGGGAGACAAGGTTGACGACTTAGTTGCACGCATCGAGCAACTCCACTCCTTCGGTCTAACTGGTCCCCTAGTGGCCATGGAGTATCTTCGCCTCGGGATTGCTCTGCTGTAGAAGCATAGCAAAGACCTGTGGGACTTCTCCACAAGGGATCACCTGGCCCTGGTTAACGGCATCACCAACGACCCCGTGGTGGTGAACTTCATCCACGAGCTCCTGCACACCTCCACCACCGCTGAGCTGCCCGAGGGGGTGCTACCCTTCTATCTTGATCCTCGCAAGGCGGAAGTGCTCACCTCGCTCCCCTAGTTTGATGAGTGGGGCATCCTTCCTCCGGGTCACACGGGAACGCGCCCGAATCCCTTCGGTGAGGAGTCTTCGATCACAGACTTCCCTGAGGATCTCCTGGAGGTCACCACGGCAGGGGCCGCGAGGGCGAGGAGTTCCTCCGGCGAGGCCGACCATCTTGAGGTGACTTGAGGGAAACGCGCTCGAGAGGAGAGCTCCCGCCTTGAGGGCGCGACTTCAGGAAGCGGTGGGTCTAGACTTGTGAGGCCCTTTGTTCCTTCTAGCGCGTGGCGATGCGACTAGGGTGTGCGGTCCCAATCCGGGGGTGCTTCCAGGTAAGCCGTCACCCAGCACTCCTCCTTCCTCCGTGTACTTGGGATTTTTATAACTTGTCAGGATATTGCAACGAGGACCACCCAAAGAAGCAGGAGCGACTGAAGTGGACATCCGCCAGGAAGGCCCATACAATGGTCCGCCCCCTACACCCACCTAAAGAGTCCCAGGTCCCGCCGGCTGTGCTCAAGGAGGGGCATGGGGTATCCCCGAGGCTCATGGTCGCCGTGCCTTCTTCTCCACCACTCCCGATGAGGGAGAAGATTGAGGTGAGCGCCAACCTGCCACTGGAAGGCCATGAGGAAGTTGTCTTTCGGCCGAGGGTGAGGTCTAGGGGGCTACAACAGTGGCCGAGGCTGCAGCCCCCGGGTCTCTAGGGGTTGAGGCCCCTGTCGTTCTGGAGGGCACTCCTGATCGTCGCCTGGACGATTCTAAGGTGGCCATCATCACCGATCCTACCGGTCGCATGTCCCCTGGACTGGCTCCCTTGACTCCCACGCACCGGAGGATGACCCCTGAGGAGGCTTCCAAAGGCACGAGTTCTGTTGAGTCGGGGAGTTGGTTGTTGCGGAGCAAGGGTACACTCCCTGGGTTACACTCCTAGGCGAGCTCGTCGCTGGTGCGCACGCCGGATTGGACCGGTTCCTGGCAGCCGCCATCCACAAAGACCGTCAGCTGGCCCTAAACTAGGCGCAACTTCTCGAGGCCCAACGGATGGAGGAGTCGGAGCAGGAGAAGGCCCATATTGAGACGGGGGCGGAATTTGTGACACCACGACGCATGCCACGAATATTTTAGCTGATGCGTAAGCCCAATCCTCGTAGATTCGGGGTGCTCTGGTCGCTCGCGAGGAAGGTGTCTCCGCTCAGGAGGCGGCCGTGCCCTAGCCCCACGCGGAGCTTGAGGCCCATGCTTGGGATTCCAGCGTCGAACTATTGAAATCCCAGGAGTCCCTCACCCAGGAGAAGAAGGAGAACTCAAGGCCTCGCGAGGCTCTCCTGGCTGTGGAGAAGCTTCGGGAGAGCTTGCTCCGGGTGGCCGAGGAACTCAAGGAAGAGGTCAAAGCTTTTCATGAGATTGCTCGCTCGACTTCTCAGGCTCATCAAGATGAGGACCGGAAATCTCGTGAGGCGCTGGAGGCTCATTGTAAGTTCTTCTTCGTCCTTGCCGAACAGAGTGCCACCGTCCTCCCGCTGCTGGGGGTGAAGGGATTTGTCGCACTAGGACTCCATGTCGGCCGTGAGGCTGAGGCATTGCTGGATATTGCACGCAGGGTCCTAAACCCCTTGAGTGCGACTGCCTAGGGCTTAGACGACTTCATCTCCTTGGAGTGTCAGTATATTGTAGAGGTCCCAACCTTTAATAAGGTAGTGATCCCTGTGTTTACAATGCTAGTCCCTGGATCAATAGCTAGCATCCACAGTTAAGATGTAATATCAAGAAACAAAGGTCATAATACAACTTTATAACCAGGAATAAAATAATTCATTACATCTTTGGCTATCTCATTACAATGCAGCAAAAATAACTATATAGCTTGGAGTCCTTCATCTTCAAAGTGCCACAGGTAATCATGTTGGTTGTAGACTTGTAATCATAATCAACACACTTCACTAACATCAAACAAACCTGCAACATAATAAGTTACATCCACAAGGGTCAATATATTTGAATTGTATTGCCAAGTGATACTATGGTAGAATAGTGGTATCTATCATCTATATGCATTTGGCTAAGTGGAGATTAGGCTTGCTTTGCTCAAAATAGATTTTTCCTTATCATTTGAAAACACTAAGTTTTTATTTGTAAAAATCACCCAAGGCATCTACCAATCAAAGATTGAAGATCCTTTAACCCTTGTTCAACCACAAGTTTTTAACTTAGAAATTGGGATGAGAAGATTCTTGATAGCTTCCATGTCTTGATGCTCAAATTGTCCATTACCGGGGACACGGCTAAATACTTAGTTTCTTCCTTATGCAGAGGTGGTGCACTTTCCCCACAAGACTTGATTTTCACCAAGATAGGACCTTTCAGAAGCCTTCCCTTAGACCAAATGGACGCGTTCCAACCTATCACCCACTACCACCAACTGTCCAAATGGCTAAGTTATTGCAACCTATATGATCCAGGCAGAGCCCATAATGCCACGTGGCTTCACTAGAAGCTTCTTAACATGTGGCATCTCAAATCCCTTTGTTCCTAGGTGGCAATCCACAAGTGAGATACACAGGGTAGACCATTGGAAAATGGGCCCTAGTAACCACTCAACCAAAATCCACCAAGCAATTACCATTCCACCCAGGTGTTTCATTCACTTAGTTGTTTTATTAAGCAAAACATAAGTCCAAGACTTAGAAATATTTTCCATAGCATGTGTATATAAACCACCCTTGGTTGCTACTAGCTAGGCTAAGCATGGCAATTTCAAGTATCTTAACTTAGAGAAAATTCTAACAATTCTACAACTACTAGGATTTCCCAAGCATAGCATATAGATACTTAGCAAAAATTATCATGCAAGTCCTATACAAAATATTTCTAATGCATAGTCAAAATATTGGGACAAAAGTATGAAGCACCACTTGCCTTTTTGGTAGAGATTATAAGTTCACTCCTTGATCTTTCAATAGTCACACTCTTCAAATTTCACTACGATTCAATCAAGGCACAAATTCAATCTACCATTCAAGCAATTCATCACATAGAATAATAAAAACAAAGCAATGCATGCTAGCATGCCAAAGATTTTTTTATTTGTAAAAGTGGTTTATAATAGGTTATGAACATTTTAAAACACCTATTGGTCATTTATAAAAGTGGCAAAAACCATTTGATATCAAGTTAGTGAAAATGGCCATTTAAATCATTTTTGTTTTGTTAGAAATGATTTAATCAAAGTAATAATTCCTAGTTTTTGACAAATATATTTTTAAACACAAATGTTAGTGTTTTATGGTCAAGTGTTTAATATTAAAACCATTTGCAAAAGGTTTTACCTATAAACCATTTTTAAATCAAACAATATTTTATTTCATTAGAAATGACTTTAAACAAAGTAATAATTTTCTAGAATTCACCAAAGATATTTTTAAATCCTAAAACTTGGTGTTTAGGGTCAGGGAGTTTAAATCAAACCATTTTCAAAAGGTTTTACTCAAAAAGCATTTTTAAAACATAAACCATATTTTTGTTTAACTAGGAATGCTTTTATTCAAAGATTCATTCCTTAGACTCACAAAATATGTTTCCAAATCCACAAGTTGGTTTCTATGGTCTGTAGGTTCAAAAAAATCCATTTACAAAAGATTTTACCCTAAAAATATTTTTAGAATAAATTTTATACACAAAATATGCCTACACAAGTTTCTGCAAAAACAACTAATTTTCCAGAAGAAATTCATTACACAAATGGCATGGTTAGGTAGGATTATTTTTCCTGGTTCCAATGATATAAAGTTTGCAAAATTTGGACATGTAGATTAAAAGTTATGAATTTTACAAAATCACATATCTAATAGGAATGTTTCTGTTTTTAAAACAAAGCCTGAGCTACGTGTCGTGTTTTCATTGGTCGGTATCGGTTCGCACGGATCGAGTGACATGGTGCGTTGGATCTAACTGAATTGCATGGCCCTGATCTATGCATATCCCTTCGATTAGTCAATCTATCTAAGCCACCAGATGAAGATCTAACGGTCCACAGACGATTGACCAAAGGTTGGCGGCGCAGCGACGGTGGCTGGCGGCGACGCGGTTAGACAAGGATGGTGCCGGCGATGCAGGGAGCTAGAGGAGGAGTGGGGTAGCTCACCGAGTTTGCAGGGCGTTGCTGATGCTCAACATCGTCGTGGGGAGGCCAGGGGCGCACGGTGTCGACCTGAATCGTTTGCCGGAGTCATCTCTGTCGACGGGCTCACTCTGGTGTCGTCGATGGCGAGGCTACAAGGCACGAGAAGACCAAATAGTGGTGGTGTTAGATGCGCGAGAGATCTATGAAGGCGTGAGTTTCAAGGAGAGGGGAAGGCATGGTCAGAGATTACCAGTAGGGTTCGCCGGAGTGGAGGCAGACGACGGCGGCTCTCGGTTGTCATTGTTACCGGGGATACGGGGCACGTGCGGTCGAGTGCGAGGCACTTGGAGGTTCGTACGTGAGAGGGGAGCAGGCTCGAGTGGTCGAGGGGGGCAAGGCGGTGGCTGGTGCTGCCGGAATCGTCGCCGGAGTATCGTCGGATAGAGGGTGTTCGAGGTCAAAATTTGGGCAGCCTAGGGGCTCTGGTGGGGTGAGGTCTGGGGGAAAATGGAGAGGAGACCTGGGTGATTAAGTAAGCAAGATCAGGGGAGGAATTACGAGCGCATTGAAGCGAATTAACGCGAGGAAATTACGTCTGGCAACGGTAGAGGAGTGAGGGGGATTTGGTCGCGGGAGGTTGAAGACGACGCTGATGTGGCGTGGGGCCGGTGCGTCAGTGAGTTGAGAGGGTAGGGTTTCAGGTGATAAATCGATTCGCGAAGAGAGGGGGAATGGGCTGCGCTGCTAGGCCTGCTGGGCTGGGGTTAGCTGGGCTGGTCTCTTTCATTTTTTTATTCTGTTTCTTTTTCTTTTTCTGTTTTCATTTTTCTATTTTGAATTTGTCAATTGATTTCAAACTCTTTATTCGAATTATAATTTTCACTAAACCTTTTCAGTAGGTTTTATTTATTTAATAGGGTGTTAAATAATTCACTTTGAATTATTTAAAGTATTTTAATATGATTATTAATCATTTAATTTGGGAAAATGTCTTTATTCCAATGAAATCAAATATGGTTTTAATTCCATAAATTTTATTTAGATGATTCCTTTGATACCATTTAAGTTAATTAAATAACTTTTATTCCACTTGTATAAATTCCAATTATTATTTCCCATGATTTAATTAATCATTTCTATTAGGGATTTTGTCTTTAATCAAATGGAATAGAATTTGGTTAAGGCCATTTTATTTTATTTGAATATTCTTTATCCCTTTATTTTATTTGGATTTGGATTATCTTTATTCCATTTGCTTATGGATTAGGCCAAGTTTTAATTTGGCTTTTAAATACTCCTTATTTATTTATTTATTTATTTATTTCTTTGTCTTATAAAATCAACATCTTTTTTATTTATAGATCCAATATTGGTGATTCCAATTTGTATAATTTTATTTGATATTGGCTTATCCTTTTAAATATCTTTAGGATTATTTTTTCTCACAATTTGGTATAGATTTTTGATAGGAGATTTATTAGCTGCGGAAATTATTTCCTTTCAACTTATTAAATTCATAAGTTTTTATCCATGGTTCCAAATTGAATAGAATCAGATTCTATGGTTTTATAATATTTCTATTTGTCATTCTTGATCATTTATAAATGATTGTTGATAATTTTTTATATGGATCAAATCCATGGTCTTAGAGTAATCTTGGAAATGTTTTTCTCCCATTAGGGTTTTAGGGTTTTGATTTAATTTCCAAGTGTTTAAATTTCAAGATGCATTTATGAAGAATGCATTTCACTTGATTTGAATTTAGTTGGATTCAATTTTATCCAAAGTTTGTTCAAGATGGGTTTTGATGTTTCCATTTATAATCAAAAAGTTTCTTTTCACCCTAAATTTTAACAATTATTTATTTTGTTTATTTATTTTTCACATTTCAAAATTTGGAAAATTTTGGGATGTGACAGATATGCTGACTGCTATCGGGAGGTCCCTATTCACCAAGCTCTTGCAGCTTTGGCCTACACTCGACTACTCCATAGTTGTGCGATGGTCGGAGGTAGTGCCGGCCTTGGACGATTGCATCACCCTGCTCGTCGATCTACTGGTCCAGGCGTTTCCTCGCCTGTTGTGCGACGAGGAGGAGTCCCCACCTGACGGATCAAGCGATCCTACTATGGAGGAGGAGAACCTCGAGGAGGTGAGAACGGGCGCTACCATTGGGGTGGCATGATTCCTTGTGTATGTAACGCCCGTGAGGCACTAAAGAACCTATTATTTTTATTTCCGGTGGCACTTTTAAGGGTACTCTCCCCGAGCTAGGGCCTTAACTGTCTATTCTTTGGTATTTTCTCTTTCGGCCCTCCGGAGGAGTGGTCGCGCTTTAGCCCGTGGATCCCTCGAGGAGATGATTTGAGGCCTTTGCATCTAAATCTGCCCCGTAAGTTCCTCGGGGATCCGACCGTAGGGCGCGTACTTTCCCTGTCTAGTTCCTCGGAGAGGTAACTGTAGGTTCCGCACGCCACTTGAGGGGTGGTCTCAAGGGTCGCCATGCTTGCTTCCCAAGGAGAAGGTCGCTTAGGCTTGTACTTGTCTCGTAGGTCCCTCGAGCAGGTGACCGTAGGATCCGTACATTCAGTTCCGTCTTGTAAGTTCCTCGAGGAGGTGACCGTAGGACGCATACTTTCCATGTATAGTCCCTTGGAGAGGCGACCATAGGTTCTGCACGCTGTTTGAGGGGTAGTCTCAAGGGTCGCCACGCTCGCTTCCTAAGGAGAAGGTCACTTAGGATTGTACCTGTCCCATAGGTCCCTCGAGGAGGTGACCGTAGGATCTGTATATTCAATTCCGTCCCATAAGCCCCTCGAGGAGGTGATCGTAGGACGTGTACTTTCCCTATATAGTTCTTCGGAGAGGTGACCATAGATTCCATACAGTTTATGCTCTCCCTTCATGTGCCATGTGAGGATTATCAAGCACTGGGAACCCTGGGTGAGGTGACTTATCACTGGGGCTAGTCTGCAAGTTCAGAGCTCGACACTTTAGGCCCAGATGTTGACTGAGGGTGGCTCTGGTGATAGACATCGTGCCTAGCCCACGCTCACGTGGTGCACGAAGTAGGGAAACACCATAGAAGAATCGAAGATGCAAACGAGGAAATCATCGAAGAAACACCAGAAAATGGGAAATCGTTCTTGAATTTTCACATTGATCGAGAGGGAATTAACTATTACCATTGCCACCGTGAGCAAGGCACACGGGTAGAACTTGCGAAGGTGTTGGATGTTCCATGCGTTGGGGATCGGGGCGCCTTCCTCCATCCCCAGCCGGACTACCCCTAGCCTCACGACGTGTTCGACCCGGAAGGGGCCGTCCCACATTGGCAAAAGCTTGTGTAGACCCTCACGAGAGAGTACACGTCGAAGGACGAGATCCTCGACCTCCAGGGTGTGTGCCCGCTTGTTGCGATAGTGGTACCTGGCTGCCCGCATGTTGACCTTGTGATGAGCCTATTCGAGGAGGACGATGTCATCGTTATGCAATTCCTCTTGTGTTGCCTCGTTGAAGGCGAGCACCCCGCGGGTATCCGTGCTTGAATTCTAGGGGGATGACTGCCTTAGCGCCGAAAATGAGGAAGAAGAGAGTCTCACCAGTTGGCTTAGTTGTGGTGGTGCGAATGGACCACATCACCCCTGGGAGAGCCTCAATCCATCCACGCCCACACTCTTTAAGCTTGCCGCGGAAGCTCTTGGTTTTGAGCCCCTCCAAGACCTCTGCGTTCGCGCGCTCTGTTTGCCCGTTGCTGCGAGGATGGGCCACATATGTGTAGCGGATCTTGGTGCCAATGCCTTCGTAGTAAGATTTGAATGTGCCGCTAGTGAATTGGCTACCGTTGGCGGTGATGATTCGGCTGGGCACACCAAAGAGGCACACCAGGTCTTGGATGAACTTCACCACCGACCGCGCCAGGATGGTCCTGACCGGCTCCACCTCTGCCCACTTGGTGAATTTGTCAATGGAGATGTAGAGGTACATGTAGCCCCCGGACACTCATGGGAAAGGCCCCAAGATGTTTAGCCCGTAGACCGCAAATGGCCATGAAAGGGGGATGGTCTACAATTGATGTGCCAGTTGTTTATTTGCTTGTCGTGCAATTGTCAAGCCTTGCATGACCTTACCAGATCCATGGCTTCGGTGAGCACGGTGAGCCAGTAGAAGCCATTGCGTAAAGCCTTCCCGGCGAGGGTACGCGTTGAGGTGTGGTGGCCGCATTCCCCGGCATGGATGTCGGCTAGCAACTCACGCCCTTCGTCGTAGGAGATACACCACAGGGCCACATGTAACACCCTGAGATCGTCCCTATGAAAGTTTTAACGATTCCCGCCAAACCCGCATAGAAACGATTCAAAGGTGCCCACCAGGCACTTCCGTGCAGATGGAAAACGAAGTAATACCATTACACATTAGTCCATGATGGAACCCACGGAACAGATATATACAACAATGACTCCATGAGTCAAGAATACAGATATATAGTACAAAGATCCAAATCACCTTGAAAACAATACAACGCCCGAGTACGGACAAGATGCAAATTGGGAAAAGATCCCAACGAATAACCAATGGAGTCCATTACCCTACCCAGGCCAAGACGGAAAGGCAACCCTGCTAACGACGTCGATCTCATACCTGCTAAACAAAAGGGATGTCGGCAAAGGGCAAAGGAAAAAGATAGCGGTCGGTACTAAGGCTAGTACACAGCAAGTCTTAGAATTCGGCGGTCCTGGCCTACATAGGTATGGTGGACTAGAGCGGTAGTGTAGCATGCACTAAACAACCTATAGATACTCGATACAACTGTTGGCTATCAGAGAGGGATAAGAAAGACCTATTCCGATCAAACCTGATACTATCACCAAGCATACCCATCCTGGTATTCCCCCTCGAGACCAAACGAGGAAGTCACACCAAGGAAACTCACACGGTTGATAGTTTTATTCTTTCCATTATAGTTGCAGCACTTACTAGTCAGATATAGATAGCATGAGTCATACTGATATAATAAATAGTGGGCACTTTTAGTTAACCGTTCGGTAGTAGTTGTGATACTTACTAGTCAGATACATATAGCATGAGGCATCCCAATTCCAGCAGTTGTTGGTAATTTTATTTAGCCATTCTGTCGTAGTGAAAGCTGATTACTAGTCATTCCAAAGTCAAATTTATAGCACTACTTTAGTTATAGTTGTCTATGATCAAGATATTGTGCTCCAAGTCGTCCATAACCGCGGACACGGCTTTCAGAAAGTTTTACCTGTAGGGGGGACAAATAGCAACACACGCATGATCAACCTCAGAAAAACCTAATGAAAACCAAATGAGGCATCACGACAAAGCAATTGCAAGATTCATATAATATTTCAGGAGGCCACCCCACTAAGCTACCCGCGACAAAGTTGGCTGGCTCCAAGACGGACCCAGAGGTTTGTAATGATGGCTGTAAACGACTAGGAACCTGAAAGTGTGACTGGGCTTGTCAATACCCTGAAAACATGGCACGGGGTTCCAAAACAGTACAGGCGCTCCATGCACAATAGTAAATAAAGAAGTAAAGCATGGCATAAGTATAGGATAGTAATAAATCCCCAAACTACTTTGTGGCCCCAAGAAATAAGATATGATTCAAGCTCTCGCTAAGGGGATTCATGGTCCCACATGCGGATAGTGCGAATAGTCAAGGAATAGGTATCAAGTACTCGGGGTCCTACGGGACACTAGTGGGTGGTTAAAAACCAAATCACATCTATTGCCCACCGGTGCCTCTGCATTAGTTATAACTATTCCCAACAATTTAATATCAAGTTGTAATTTGAGTCATGATCATCTCCAACATAAATCATATGGAAACCTTCTAACAACTATGGATCACCAACAGCGTGAAGAAACACCTATGCAAGCATCTACGACTCGCAAGGATGACTATCTACCACACAACAGGGAATACGAGGTGTCCATGGAAATATAGGGCTGCAAGGAATATAACGGGTACAGAATCTAAAGCATCACAACACAGATAGCAATAGATCAATAGGAGGAAGTAAAGACTATAAAAACAAAATAGGTATAAAGGGGGAGAATGCTCGCCTGAAAACACTGCCGAAGGTTCATCCGAAGATTGGGTCGACACTCGCATCAACTCATCGGCTTAATCCGTGAAGAAGCAAAGCACTAAAAGAAACATCGGATGTAATATTTAATACTACAATAGAAGAACGGACATGATGCATATATGATGCATGGCATGGCAAAGATGCGATGCAATTAGGCAATATTAAGAGGAACCAGGTCCTGACAATTAATTAGATGGTTCATGTTGTTTAGATACCCCGCAATTTAGATGTTGTATTAACAAGGCAACATATGGCACCGGTTCGCTACACAAATTTGAATAGAGACAATATAAGACTAGAAAAGCCCGCATATGGTCTCCATATTTAATTATGAGGTGAATCGGCATAAGGTCCCAAACCTCACAATATGTATGCGACATGAACAATTTAATATGCAACACGTGAAATAACATATATTGAAAGTATAGAGGTCTTAGATAGGGGTCACACATGGGGGGTTCGGAACCGGGGTATCGGGGTGGTTCGACGGGGTTCCGGGATGGAGAGGATCGGTCTTCAGATTCCAAGAGTGGGGTCTTTGATTTCCATGACGGCGTCCTTGGTGCTCCGTGCTGAAGGCATCGGGGTTTCCGTGTAGGAGATCTTGGTGTTCCGGGTCAAAGTGCTCGAGTGTTGGTGTTGGGCTCGGGTTCGGTGCCGATGATTCACTTGGTTATCTTGGTCGGTGACGATAACTCCACTTGGTGTCGATCTAGGCAGACGAGGATATAGGATGAAACCACGATGCTGGACGGGCAGCATGACACAAAAGAGAGCATGTACATAAGAACGTTTCTAGGAGGCCATATGTTGCTCAGACGTTAGCTCGAACGCCTTGCAGACAGAAAACAGAGGGATGGCCTATAACTTGTTCATGTGGTCTCCATACGGCGCTGGGAACAAGATACCATAGAGCAGGCTAGGTTATTGATCGGATAAGAGTCTCGATCATGTCTGCTTAATTCATGAACCGTAGGGAGACATACTTAAGTATTTGATGTTGTTTAGTAGATATGGAATGTGAGTAAGAGACCGAATGTTGTTTGGAGTCTTGGATTGGATCCGGGATATCACGAGGAGATCCGGACTGGTCTGTTGGGGATATACTTTCTGGGTATACCCACAGGACTCGATGACTAGGGTGGCCCACCAACAGGTTAGAGCTTTGCTTCACGGGCGGCCCAGTCAGATAAAGAGGAGGAGCCAGTTCCGGCTACGACAAGGACCAGAAGAGTTACCGACTTAGGCCTATAGTATTACTTGTAGTCCAAGCTATATCTAGTTATCGACTCTGCAACGTAGCCGGATAGGTCTCTCCTGTAACCCTAGGCCCTGGTATCTATATAAACCAGCCCTATGGGAGCCTTTAGGGAAATAACCACAATCACAACTCACACAGGAGAACCTCTCTTGTAATCCATTGTAACATCTGGCTTACGCCGATATATTACTGGGTTGCTAGCAGGAGTAGGATCTGATCACTGCAGTCAGATCTGAACCTGGGTAAACTTGAGCTCACCGCTCCTAGAACATCCGACATCTCACACCCCATCTTTCCAACGCCACTAGGACCCCCTATGGTGTACTTGTCGACAATTAGACGACAGATGGCGCCCACCGTAGGGCAGGTGACCTTTGGAGCTTCATTCCAGGCAGAATCTGCATGTTCAGGAATCGGCAAAACTATCGCCATGGGTCGCGTGGTATACGCCAGTGATGCCCCTCTCGTCCTTCTCGACAATACTTGGATTCTAGCTTCGAAACTCGTGACGACCTACACAATCATGTCCATCGGCGAGATCGATATTTATCTCGTTTTCGCTAATCCTGCCCAACCCACCCTTGAGGTGATGACCATGGCGGAAGAAAAATCCGGATCTACTTTGTCCGTAGAGTTCAAGATCTCGGAGAAATTCAAACCAACCCAACCCACTCCTATAGTGGAAGAAGAATCTGGATCTGATCTCTCCAGCGAGATCGGATACACAGATGAGGAATACATCCTCTACGGATCCGGCTCTATCAATGTTGAAGCGGAAACCAAGTTATACCACTACCTAAAGAACATAAATAAGAAGAAGCACTATTTCGTGTACCACATAAGCTCTGGATCAGACTCTGTCGACGCTGGAGATGGCAGCGATTCAGTCCTAGACGCAATCGAAGAAAATGCTGACTTACCTGGCTCCCCTCAGGATTCAATAACGTCGCAGGAACTTCGATACTTCGACAAAGAGATGGAGGAGTATGAACAAGAACACGTCTCCAAGCCAACGCAAGGTGAGCCGGCAAATTCTCCTAGTCCATATGATAGCATGGATGAAAGCTACACCTTGCAGGAAGACATGGACACCAGAGATTCTTCCGAGGTCCACAAGCCAACCATGACGGAAAGTACCGATGAAAGTTTATCCCCCGGTACCGGACAAAAATCCGTCTTTGCCACTGGTACGCACATCAAGGCTACTAGGCGGTCAAAGAAGAAGAAGAAGAAGAAGAAGAAGAATCTGACACCGGCAGAGCCTGACGTCGAGGAAACCAACAAAGAAAAAGTTGATAAAGAGATCGAGATGGAGAATCAGGATGGAGATACGATTAATACCACCCTGATCGACCCTCCTGTGGATGGACATATCGTCACTAAGGGTGCGCGTGAAATCTATGGAGATGCTCTCACGATTCCAATCCCAACGGCTTCGGATCGTACGCCGGAGGCGCTAGAGAAAAGGGCTGAGGACCTAGAAAAGCATCGTCTGTTTCTGCTCGAGGAAGCCGCGTGCATCGTCGAGCTTAGACAGCAGTTAGACAGTAATCTGGCCAAGTATCAGTCAAATTTCAAGCAACACCCAAACAAGACAAGGGGAGGTCCGTTGCTTGCTAAGAAGAACCCGGATATCCACAAAGATCTATTTTACGGAAAGGACGGAGAAAAGATCTGAGTCTACAACACGCCGTTGGAAAACGCTGCTGCAGCTCGAGCCATCCTCGCCAACAATCCGTCTCCACAACAAGTCCAGCAGTGCGTCACATTACTGGACAAAGGATTAAAGCAGCAGAAAACGGCAGCGTCATTTAGTGGCAAGCTGGCCTCAAAGTCTGAGTTTTGCCACACTAGCACTGACCAAAGCGCTGATGTACAAACGTCCACTCTCGCTGACCGGCGCGTGACTGGGCAAGAGTTATTCCGGCTGCGTCCGAAGATACCATCAGGGCAATGGTACCTTATCGACAAAACAACCTCTATAGAGAACACCCGGAAACACGCCGCCCGCGAGAGGAGCAAGATCGGCTAAGGATGCCACCACCGAGCCGTCCGGCAGGCAATGCTAGATGAAGAGATGATTTGGATCGTCCTGAATCAAGTAGGGACGATGCCCGAAGAAACAGGCATCAGAGTCAACATAATGAGGGTCCACCGCCACCATCGCGTAACCCAGCCAGAAATAATCCACCAGGGCCACCATCGCCTCCTGGCGGCGACCATGAAGGATCCCGACGTAGCCATGGAAGCCGCAGGGGCAGAGGCAGCAATGGTGCAACAAGAAGCAGAAATCCGACTCCGCCGTGCAGGAGCTGTGAGCCTCCAAGTGAAGATATCTCTCGCCAAACAACACTCGTCATAGCATTGAATCAAACTTAGAAGAACGGCGGTACGAGGAAGAAGACGTGTATGTGGGACCCAAGTGCTTTGGACGATGCATACGTGAGACCAAATTTCCGGTTGACTTTGGTATTGCCAAACAAATTCAGCCCTATGACGGCGCAGCTCGGCTAGATACCTGGCTCCAGGATTTCTTCCAGGCCTACTGCATCGCCAAAGGAGGAAATAGCCTGGTCGCAGTCCGATATATCCCACTCATGTTGAGGAAGACGGCTCGATCATGGCTCAATGAACTGCGAGAATATTCAATTCACAATTGGTATGATATGCAAAGTGTGTTCTTTTCAAACTTCGAGGGAACATATAGGAGGCCTTGCACAGTAGGAGACTTGTAGCGTTGCACACAATGACCCGGAGAAACCTGCCGGGATTACCTCGGACGCTGGATTGACACGAAGAACTCCTGCGAGGGAGTAAACGAGCAAACTGTGATAGAAGCTTTTATTGCAGGACTTCCAGTCGGACTTTTGCGTCATAGACTAAAGTGTGACCATGTCACAGATTTGGGAGAAATGATAGAGACGGCAAGCAAATATGCTGATGCTGATGATGATTCAGAAGGGCTGCTAAATATTCTGGCCAATCCCAATGCGGCCAAACAGCCAAAACAAGCTCAGAAGCGTAAGAACACCTCGGAAGAAAAGCTGGCTCCGGAGAATGCAATTGTCAACGCAATGTTCAGATCCGGAGGATGAGGAGGGCGCAGAGGCGGTCGGGGCAGAGGCCGTGGAACTTCCTGAATCCAGGGCAGAGGAGATCAGCAACCTGGAAGAACCTATACCTGGGCCGACATTGCCAATAATCCATGTGTCCGTCACTTGGATAGTAACGGAGGATCTACCCACACAAATGTCGAGTGTTGTTTCAATGACGACATCAAGAAGGACGAATCCTCTGGCTATACAGCTAAGCGACAAAAAGGAAAGAAAAATTCCGAGAAAGGAAAGGAGCCCAAGGAAGATTCCGACATGGAAGAAGCGGAAACCGCTGCAGAGCCCAAGTCGGATGGAAATAAGACTTTTCCAACCAAGAAAGACGCATACATCTTCTTCCTTGGATCCCAACCTGACAAAGAAAATAAGGTGGTTCTCCATGAGCTTAATGCCACGGTTCCGGCTGTTCCACAATTTCTGGATTGGTCGGATGTAACCATCACCTTTGATCGCTCAGATCACCCGAGGAAAACACATCATCGGGGAAAGTATCCTTTGGTCGTCAATCCTCTTATTGATGGCTATGAGTTCTCTAAAACACTCATGGACGATGGAAGCAGCATTTACATCCTCTACATCGAGGCGCTCCATCGCATGAAGACACACGAGATCTAGTTGAGTTACAGCAGTGTAACTTTCCATGGATTTGTACCAGGGAGACAGGCGGATTCTCTGGGTGAGATTACTCTGGACGTGACATTCGGAACCCGAGACAATTACCTGACCGATCCACTCTCGTTTGAGGTGGTACCATTCAAAAGTGCTTACCACGCCATCTTCGGGTGTCCGGCTTACTGGGCATTCATGGCTCATACCTATTACATCTATAACATGATTAAACTTCTAGTTCCAAAGGGCGTCATCACCGTACGGGGAAATCCGAGGAAGGCGCGAGAATGCGACGAAGGATCTGCTACCTTTCCTGAAGCCGTGCTGCATGCTCAGGAGTACCAGGAGATCAAGAAGACCATCAATCCGTCCGAGATGCCCGCTACGAAGAACGAGGTGCTGAAGCCAAGTTTGCAGTTAAAGGTGTCGTAAGAGACGAAGAAAACGTCACTGAAGGAAGATGATACCTCCAAGACGACGAACATAGGGGTAGGCTTAGGCCACGGATAGGAAAGCACGCTCGTCGAGTTCCTCAAAGCTAATAGTGATATCTTCGCATGGCATCCTTCTGACATGATCGGAGTACCTAGGGAACTTGCCGAGCACTCTCTTAATGTGTACCCTGACGCTAAACCTGTCAAATAGTCCTCACGATGGTTTGGTGATGAAAAGCGCAAAGCAATAGCCAAGGAATTAGCCTGACTAGAATTAGCGGATTTTATAACATGGGTCATCCATACAGATTGGGTGGCAAATCCTGTACTCGTCCCTATAAAGGACACCATTGATTTAAGGATGTGTGTTGATTATACCGCTTTGAACAAAGCATGCCCAAAAGATCCGTTTCTTTTGCCACGAATAGGCCAAGTTATCGACTCAACGATAGGATCGGAACTACTCTGTTTTCTCGACGCATATTCCGGATATCACCAAATACCAATGAAAAAGTCGGATCAAATTAAGACATCTTTCATCACTCCTTTTGGAACCTTCTTCTACAAAACTATGCCTTTTGGCTTAAAGAACGCAGGAGCAACATATCAACGTACTATGCAACGTTGTCTCAACGACCAAATCGGGCGCAACGTCCATGTATACGTAGACGACATAGCAGTTATGTCCAAAAAGAAGGAAACTTTAATTTCTGACTTGGATGAAACATTTGCTAGTCTATGAAAATTCAATATGATGCTAAATCTGAAGAAGTGTTTCTTTGGAATTCCAGCCGGAAAATTGTTAGGTTTCATCGTCTCTGAGCGAGGCATAGAGGTGAACCGGGACAAAATGAAGGCTATACTAAATATTACCAGGCCAACTCGCCTGAAGGACATGCAACGTCTCACTGGTTGCATTGCGGCAGTAAGTCAGTTCATCAGCCGGCTTGGCGAAAGAGCCGCACCTTTATACAAACTCTTGAAGAAAACCGACAAATTTGTCTGGACCCAGGAAGCCGAAACTGCCCTACAAAGTTTGAAAGACCTACTTTCAAACCCACCAGTTCTCGCAGCGCCAGAAACCTTAGGAACCTATGTTACTCTACATTGCAGCGACCAACAAGGTCATAAGTGTGGTAACAGTAGTCGAGCGCGAGGAAGAAGGCCACAAACATAAGGTACAACGGCCAACTTATTACCTGAGAGAGGTCCTGACAGAATCAAAACAATGGTACCCATATCATCAAAATCTAGCCTATGGAATGTTCTTTGCATCCAGAAAGCTACGCCACTATTTTCAAGAGCACAAGATCACAGTGATGAGCACCGCTCCCCTGTGAGATATAATCAATAACCGCGACTCCACAGGACGTGTCACAAAGTGGGGAATAGAGATTGCAGCTTTCGACATTGAGTACAAACCACATATAGCAATCAAGTCCTCCATACTCGGAATTTTGGACCCTTCACTTTGACGGATCAAAAGCACGAGGAGGCTCGGGGGCTAGCGTGGTGCTCATATCACCCCAAGGAGATGTGTTGTTCTATGTGTTGCAAATACACTTCACGGCAACCAACAATATTGCCGAGTATGAAGCATTGCTATATGGAATACTCATGGCCAAAAACATTTGCATAACAAGAATCATGTGTTACGGAGACTCAAATTTAGTTGCTCAGCAAGTATCTGATATCTGCAACGCAAACAAGCACATGGCAGCATACAAAGTTGTTGTGGATGAAGTATCTAAATCATTCGAGGGTTTGAAGGTTCAACACATCCCTCGAGCAGAAAATGAGGAAGAAGATGCTCTATCAAGGATAGGCCCTGCGTGGAAACAAGTACCAGATGGTGCTTTCTTAGAGCATTTAAGAGTCCCCTCCATAGTTGGAGTTGACGAGGACTATCCGACGAAATCCGACTCACCTTTAATAGCATTTCTGGCTGTAATTCCCAGCTGGACAAAACCCTATCTGGATTTCCTGATAGATGGAAAATTACCCAAAGACGAAGTCTTGAGCCGGTAGATTGTCCCACGAGCAAAAGCCTACACTATAATAAATGGTGATCTCTATAAACGGAGTGTTTCTGGCATGTTTCAGCGATGTATTTCTTCGGAAGGAGTGGAAATCTTAAGAGAAATCCACGAAGGCGAGTGTGCTCATCATGCTGCAGCCAGATCCTTAGTGGCAAAATCTTTTCGGCACGGATTTTTTTGGCTTACAGCTAAGATGGACGCCGACAAACTGGTCAAAACGTATAGAGGCTGCCAAAAGTGCGCCCATCAGGCACACATTCTGGCTGAACAGTTGCAAATAACCCCTATTACATGGCCATTTGCAGTCTGGTGGCTTGATATGGTAGGGCCGTTTCGCACGGCAAAATGTGGATTTACCCACCTACTAGTGATGGTGGATAAATTTACAAAATGGATTGAGGCTAAACTCGTAACAAGTTGCGATGGAGCCATAGTCAGAAAGTTCATTGAGGACGTAACCATCCGATTCGGATATCCGCACAGTATAACTACTGACAATGGGAGCAATTTTTCCATGGGAGAACTTGCCGAATTCTACGAAAAACAAGGGATCCAACTCGATATTGCATCAGTCGCACATCCACAAGCTAATGGACAAGTCGAAAGAACTAATGGCCTTATTTTGCAAGGAATCCGACCTCGCCTCAAGGTACTGCTTCGTCGTGCCGCGGGGGCTTGGGCGGAAGAATTATCGTCTGTGATATGGAGCTTACGTACAACTCCTAACAGGTCAATTGGCTATACTCCTTTCTTCTTGGTCTATGGTGCAGAAGCAGTTCTTCCAAGTGATCTAATTCACTAGTCTCCATGAGTCAAAGCGTATATCGAAGAAGATGCAGAAGTTTCTCGAAAAGATGATCTCGATATAATCAAAGAAGTGCGTGTCGTTGCTGAGCAGAGATCTATAGCCTATCAGCAGAAGTTTCGCAAGTATCATAGTCAAAGAGTGCAAAACCGCTCTTTCAGAAAAAGGCGATTTGGTTCTCCGACTTGTGCAAAAGAGAAAGCAAAAAACTTCCTCCGATTTGGGAAGGACCTTTTATGATTAGCAGATTTCTGCATAATGGGTCATATTATTTAACCAATATGAGGCCAGTCAAGGAAAGACTAGATACTCGGAAAAGAAGGAGAGCTGGCGGTAGCACAGACCCGGATGAAATAGACCGTCCATGGAATATTGCACAGCTACGTCCCTTCTATTCTTAGTTATATTTCCTTGTAATCATATATGTACATGTTCAAAGTGAAATAAAGTATTGGTTTCCTCATATGTTATCTTTGAGAAGTTTTTGCCATCTTATTTCCAAAAGAGCATGTCATTTCTTCAAAAATCCCAGAATGCTTGAAAGTACTTTATGCTCATGTTCGTTCTGGTTACGATTTTTGAATATCTAAAAAATGTTACCTTAGGGTAAAAAATTCAATTTATTGTTTATAATTTGGTTTTTTATCTGATTTCTTAGACGCGGGCATTTTCCGAGTAATGAGTTGTTGGTACTGGAAGCGGCTTTGTTTTCGAGTTTAAACTGGTTTAGCAATTGCGCTCCGTTGCTCGGCAGAGTTTTCGTGCTAAAGGTTGGCTGGCCCATGAAAGGGACGAGACATAGAGCCAGATAAAACGACAAGTATAGGCATAAAACACAAAAGTGCTTCAGAAATTTTCAATCACATGCATAAAAATATAAGCATAAGTGCTAGGATAGTAAAAGCATTAGTTTTTACAAGACCAGTACAAATAAAAACATTGTTTCCATCATTACATTGCCAGAAGTTCAGAATAATGTATAAAATTGTTTATGCTACAGAGTCAGGCGATGGTGATGAAAAAGGTGGAGCGCTGGAGTCGACAACATTGTCGCCCTGGATCTCAGACTCGGAAGCTGCAAAGTTGTTTTCTGGTTCTTGAGGCGAGGGAGGCACGGTGACGGATTCAAAGAATGGAATCGTATAGTTGGTCATCTCCACCACACGACAAGCATAACCTGCATAGGAATCTTGGATTGCCTTGATGTCCTGTGGGTTGCCCTCATCCTCCTCCTCGGCAATACCTTTGGTGACATGCCAGATTTCCATCTCGCTGTGGTGGCTCATCACCATGGTAAGTGCAGTCTGAGCAGTATTCCGAGCATAGGAGATCTTCCAGTCCTTGATAAGCTTCGGAATCTCCGTGGCCTTGTCTATCACCTCTTGCACTGACATTGTGTGCAAGTCGGAAAGCTTGACTGACTCACTAGCCTCTTCAAGAGTCTGGCGGAAGTCATACAAGATATCTCCGATGAGCTTGATACGCTCGAGGCGAGGTTCGGAGGTAGGAAAGTCGGAAAGATTCAGGGGCTAGGAAAGAACCAAAAAGTCAAATTTGACTGAATAGAAAGTCGAAAAATCAACAAGTAAAAGTATGAAATATTACCTAGCACAGAGCGATTCCACTGAGCATGCTCCTCACGGAGATTGTTAAGTTCACTCTCTGTGGCCTGGGACAGATCCTTCTGACTATCAAAGTCCTTGAGATCATCTAGTTGTTTATCTCGGAGGGCTAGCAGCTTCTCGAGCCTCACGGTCTCATGATTGCTTGACTCCAGGACAGCAGCTACAGATTTCTCTGACTCAATAGTGATCTTCTGAAGCTTGTCCAGGAGCTCAGCATTCTCCATTTCTAATACATTGAAGTTCTCGGGTTGCTCCACCATCTTGTTGGACTCGCACAACAGTTTTGCAAAGGGAAAAAATAATTAGTCAGACAGAACAAGTTTGACTATGACAATAGCCAAAGTGACAAAAATGAAGCCAGCAAAAATTACCTTCTGCTTCATTCTTCTCAACTTGCAACTTTGAATTCTCAAGGCGCAAGGCTTTGATTTCCTTGTGCTTATTACAGATTTTCTTGAGCAATTCCTGGTTGGAAGATGCAATTTTCTGTAAGTTTAGAGATGGAATACCGTCAGACGGCTACTAAGACTCGGGCTGCAAATTTAACTAAGTAAAATTACAGCACGAGCCTTGGGGGCTACACTACATCGTTCTTTTGCAAGCTAAAACCATCAACTCGGATCCAACGATGTTTATCCGGCTTTATGCTTGGGGCTAGAGGATATGATAATAAATGCAAATAAGAATCGGAAACTTACAATGTGTTCCAGGTGCAACTTTTCAAATCCGATCTTGGTGCTGTGAAACACCTTCTCAGCAAGGGAGAGGGAAGGAACATCTGTCGTTGGGAGTTCGCCAGACTCGATCTTTGCATCCCAGACCAAAATTTGGTCCAAGAGGCTAACCAGCTTCACGTCCTCCTGCTCCTAGCTCGCTGCCTCTGCGGTTAAGGTTTGCTTCTCAAGTCTGGACTGAGCTAGCCTGAGGAGCTCTTCCTTCTTTTTCCTCTTCAGGCCCGAGACAGCAGAGCCGGCCACTTTATCCAATGTTCCTGTAGATATTACCATGGGATCATTACTCTTAGTGGGTTCAACCTTATTATATGCTTAGCCACCAAAGGTGACCAAGGCTTCCAAGATGTTGCCAACATCAGGAGAGGCAGAAGCTTCATGTGCTGATGGAGTACTAGATGGAGTTGGTGGCGACATGGCAGGGGAAACAAAAAGCTTCTGCTGAGGCATCTGCTTGCCCGGCTTGCTGTCCTGCTTGGTCTTACTCTTCAAAACTGATTTAGCTCTAGAACACGAAAATCCAAATATCAGGTGTGCTCTGGAAAGAAAGAAAGGTATAAAGTACTGAAAATAAAAGACAGGGTGCTTACTTTTTAACTACTGACAGCACTTGGCTACCAGCAGTAACAACAACTTCTTTCGCCTTGCGCTTCTTGGAGGTGGGGGCGGCAACTTCTTGCACCTCATCATCCTCCATCGCCTCCGGATCGTCTGAGAGATAGCCCTCTAGTAGAGCCAGCTCAGACTCAGAGAGTTTCTCGAGCTAATAAAGTCAAAAAGCATCGATGAAAATAAGAGTCGGAGAAAGAACAGAAAAGAATGATGAAACGCAAAAGCAGAGTCGAAATATTTACCGGAGTCAGAGGACGGTTGGACGTATACATCTTCATGGAGACTTCTGGAACCTTTCGTTCCACTCTTTCCTTGATCAAATATTGCATAAGGGTCTTGTAGTTCTTCACCGAAATCCGGCTCGAACTGACCCACATCTTGTCCTTCTTGTCGCTGGTGATCTGGTACATGAGGCGATCCCCATGGTTCTGGAGAGGCTAAATCCGGCGCTCCAACCAGCAGTGGATCAAGTCGGATCCACGGAGGCCCTAATGCTTCATCAGAAACTCAATCCGTCTTTTTGCGAGGATCAAGATATCCGATAGCTCTGGCGCCTCCGTGTCCCATGACCTCTGGTAGGAAGCGGAGCCGTCGGTGAATGCCGAAAGACCTTCCGCCTTTCCAGGTGCCGGAATATCCTTGTGATAAAAGAAGGTTCTGGCCCAGCGTTTGACGAATTCACTAGCATTAATCCTAGGATAGACTCGGTTTCTTCTAAGGACTAAGCTAAGGGTGCTGATGGTGTAAGGCACACCGACGCTAATGGAGTTCTTCCTGGTACCATAGTAGTACCGGAAAAGGGTGAGACTTGTACTAATGCCAAGAAACCCCTCGCACAGAGCTGCATGAGTACTAAGCTCGAGCAGAGAGTTGGGAGGAAGATTATGAAGTTGCACACCATAGTAGTTGAGGACCTCGACGACGAAGTCTGACAGTGGCAGCGGAGGCCGCGGTCGACGTGCGTGCCGAATAGCACCCTCTTGCCGTCACGTGGAGCGGGAACGGCATGCCCTGAGGCGCTCTGCCACGCGCTGCCAACAATGAATCCTTCATCCTCCATGACCTGGACATCGGCA
Source organism: Avena sativa (assembly GCA_916181665.1). NCBI lineage: Eukaryota > Viridiplantae > Streptophyta > Magnoliopsida > Poales > Poaceae > Avena > Avena sativa. The sequence continues at coordinate 265,117,871 of OV702294.1, read as the reverse complement.
TCGTCCATGACACTGGGAACCCAGAGGCCCCGCATCTTCTTCTCATCTGCTGCCGACGAACCCGCCGCCGCTCCTGAGGTCAAGGTAGACGCCATTGATCTTGGAGGAAAAGGACTGGTGGGGGAGAGAGATTTTTTCTTGAGATGTGCAGATGGGAACGGCTGCGGAGCGCTCGAGGAGTACGAGGAGGCAATGAATGAATTGGTGGAGAGATAAATCTGAGAGAAATGGTTTTCTCCTCTCTTTTATTTGTCTTTGTGTCAAGATTCATGCGTTAATACGCGTGATTAGCGCCAGGCGTATAGGAGAGAGGGAGGTAGCTTCCTCGCGACTCTTCCGCCCCCTCGATTTTCGTGTAGGCAAGGACCCACCAATGGTCGTGTTGATAGGACTCCTGTCAGTGACAGGACCTAGTCTGAAAAGTTGTCAGTCCGCACGCCACTGAAAATCCGGCTTATGTTTCAAACTGAGCAAGGAAGAGACTAAAGTCAGAACAAAACATATCTGACTCAACTGACTCGGAATCCTACATTGTTGAAAGAAGTTTTCGGGAACCCCCTTCAATATTCTCAAGACGAAGAAACCATCAAGCTATTCGATTTATCCGACTTTGGATCTTGGAGACTTCCGGGGGCTACTTTTGGGGATATACTTTCCGGGTATACCCATAGGACTCGCTGACAAGGGTGGCCCCCCAACGGGTTAGAGCTTTGCTTCACGGGCGGCCCAGTCAGAGAAAGAGGAGGAGCCAGTTCCGGCTACGACAAGGCCTAGAAGAGTTGCCGACTTAGGCATGTAGTATTACTTGTAGTCCAAGCTATATCTAGTTACTGACTATGTAACGTAGCCGGATAGGTCTCTCATGTATCCCTAGGCCCTGGTATCTATATAAACCAGCCCTATGGGATCCTTTAGGGAAATAACCACAATCACAACTCACACAGGCGAACCTCTCTTCTAATCCATTGTAACATCCGGCTTACTTCAATATATTACTGGGTTGCTAACAGGAGTAGGATCTGATCACCGCAATCGGATCTGAACCTGGGTAAAGTTGTGCTCACCGCTCCTGGAACATCCGACGTATCACACCCCATCTTTCCAATGCCACTAGGACCCCCTATGGCATACTTGTCGACAATCCGACGACATGGTCCGGAGAATAAGATTCATATAAGGAAAGTACAATTCCAGAGTTCGGGAATGGTTTCAGTGTTTTCACCGGAATGTGAAGGGTCTAGAAGGTTCAACGATCCGGAGTGGGAAGGTTACATGGATGTTTCATGACAAAGTGGAATGGTTGCATCATGTACTAGGTCACTTGGTTGGGCAATGGGAAGAGAGAAATCAAACTCTAGTTTGAAAGTTGATGGCTATGAAATATAGTCATCCACGTCCGCATTAAACTAGATATTATTCATATATCTGATGAAATATCTCTCTATTTCCTGCCACTAATGCATAATCATCAAAGGGGTATGGAATCCCTTCTTGCTATTTTGCCTGCTCATATAATGACGTATGATGATGGAAATCACTATATAAATGCAAAAGATACGATATTTCCAACATGCCAAAGAAACCAGGAGCCGTGAGGAGGATACTGCAAGCTTAACGACCAACTATACGGCATGCCGCCATATAATTGCCGCCATATAGTTTGCACTGACCTCCTTAGGTCAAATAGAACAACTTTCGTGAACGAATCCCTATATAAAGAGGCTTCAGGCGACGAGAAACAAGCCTCCGACTCCACAACATCGCTTCTTTCGCCCTAAACTCTCCCTGCCGCCACGCAGGAGGAATAGATCTATATCTAAACCTCTAAACCCTTCTCCACCACCATAGCCATCTTCCACCACTTGTAATAGTAGATCGCATCTCCAATTGGCGACATTGTAAGACTATTTTCTATCAACTCTATGATCCCTATTACAATGTTTATGATTATCTATTTAATCTCTTTGTGTGAGTAATTCTCCTTGGGCTAAGGGATTCGTCCTATCCATGTAGCTTTTGTGCATGCTATTTTATCAAAGATGGGATCATGTATTAGTTTGTATGACATGATGATTGTAGTACCCTCTCTTGCCTCAATCTAAGGACTTGTCAGGTACCCAAGACCCCGAGGATTGATCCAGGTAAAGGGAGTGTGAGTAACGACTGATCTATAGGATAGGAACCCCAGTGACAGAAAGGGTAGTACGGTTGTATATGAGGAACTTACTTGGGATTAACGGTGACATCACTATGCATATCATTAGTTCTCTTTCTTCTATGGATGAAACTAGTAGGTTATTTACATAAGCGGTTGTGGAGGCGATAACATTTATGGATGCACTGCCCACATATAATTATCTTACTCTAACAATTACATGAGTACTTTATTGTTATCTATTATTCCCATCAGTTCTTTTTGCATAGCTACTGGTGAAAGCCGAAGACCCTAGGCCCTCTCTCTCCATCGTCAACAACAACAACAGCAACAACAACAACAACAACAACAACAACAACAACAACAACAACAACAACAACAACAACAACAACAACAACAACAACAACAACAACAACAACAACAACAACAACAACAACAACAACAACAACAACAACAACAACAACAACAACAACAACAACAACAACAACAACAACAACAACAACAACAACAACAACAACAACAATAGCAAGAACAACAGCAACAACAGCAGCAACAGCAGCAGCAACAACAACAGCAACAACAACAGCAACAACAGCAGCAACAGCAGCAGCAACAACAACAGCAACAACAACAACAACAACAACAACAACAACAACAACAACAACAACAACAACAACAACAACAACAACAACAACAACAACAACAACAACAACAGCAACAGCAACAGCAACAGCAACAGCAACAACAGCAACAACAACAACAACAACAACAACAACAACAACAACAACAACAACAACAACAACAACAACAACAACAACAACAACAACAACAACAACAACAACAACAACAACAACAACAACAACAACAACAACAACAACAACAACAACAACAACAGCACCATCAGCACCAACAACAACAACAACAACAACAACAACAACAACAACAACAACAACAAAGAGATTGCAAACTCTTGGTCCGGTGAAAACGCAATAGGAATTCTAAAACTCTCGAAGGTATGTTTAAGTAATCTCACTTTTCTTTCTGCTTCCCGAGGATTCGATAAACCTAGTTCTACTAGGGAAAAGAAGTTATACTACATCCGTAATCCGGATTGAATGTGTCAAAAGTCAAACGCCAATTTGAAAAATTCAAATCCCAACATTGTTGCCTAGTGGAGGGAGGGAAGGAATCCTACCTAAGGGAGATCCTCCCTCTCCCTTGCCGCCGGCCACAAGGTGGAGTTTGGGGAGGACTCCCCTCCCTAAACCGCCCATCCCTCTCATAAATAGAGGGGAGGGGGCGCCCCCCTTGCACCATACAAGAAATCCTAGGTCGGCAGTCGCCCCCCTCTCTAGTTGCAGCCGATCTAGATCTCCTCTAAACAGTTGTCGTCTAGCTATTCCCTAGTCGTCGATGATGCAGCTCAGATCACTTTAGAGCTTCATTCGAAAACCCCACGAGGAAGGTATGATGAGCATAGCAGCAAGTTTTCCCTCGGAAAGAAACCAAGGTTATTGAACCAGTAGGAGGAAGGAAACGACCAAAAGGTGTTGTCAGCAACTTGGAAACCTTCACAACACAAACTCAAGACTTTTCCCCAACGAACAGTGAGGTTGTCAATCTCACCGGTTTGCTGAAAACAAAGGATTAACTATATGGTGTGGAAGGTAATAGTGGTTTGCAGAAAGTAAACAGGAACAATGGAAGGTGTATCAATGGTAAAGATTGGACTGTTGTCCATAGTTCACTAGAGGTGTTGTCCTTAAGATAAACAACATAACATGCTGGGTAAACAAATTATAGCAGGGAAATTGATAGGACAGAGCAAGGCATAACAATGCAATACTAGACATTCATGATCCTATAAGATTTGATTGGGCAATACAACAATATACATAGACTGCCATCCAACAGCATCTATGACTAGTAATCCACCTTCAGGTTATCATCCAAACCCCCTCCAGTATTATGTTGCAAGCAACGGATAACTACTTTAAGCAAAGTGTGTAAGGTAAACAATCCACTTGTTCCATGAACAAGAGATCGTTGTTTTCTCCCTAGTAGCAATAGCACATCTACGACCTTAGGGATTTCCGTCACTTACCCAGATTAAGTAGAGGCATGAACCCACTATCGAGCATAAATACTCCCTCTTGGAGTCACTAGCATATACTTGGCCAAGATAGCTACTAGAAACGGAAAGCATGCAAGATCTCAAACAACACAGACATGATAGAATCAATAAGATAGAATCATGAACCAATATGACATAGTAATCTCAATATCCATCGGATCCCCACAAACACAACATGCATGATTACAAATAGATGATCTTGATCATGAACGGATCTCACAAGATCTAAACATGGTAGCACAAAGGAGGAGAAACAACTATCTAGCTAGTACATGGACCCGTAGTCCAAGGTGGAACTACTCACGCTTCATACCGGAGGCTGGCATGGTGATGAAGAAGGCCTCCGGGATGATCTCTCCCCTCCGGCAGGGTGCCGGGAGGAGCTTCAGATCCCCTCCCCTGATCTAGGGATGACTTAGGGTTTAGGTATCGGGGGCTTCTTATAGGCAAAGAAGGAGGCCGAGGGGGTGCCCGAGGCGGCCGCACCCCCCCCCCCCCAGGAGCGCGCCAGGCCTAGCCACGCGGCCAGGGGGTGTGGCCCCCTCGAGGCCCTCCTCCATCTCGTCTTCTGGCTCCGTGTTCCCCATGGTAAAATATTGACTTTGGCTTTAGTCCCGTCCAATTCCGAGAATATTAATATTCTCCCTTTTCTGGAACCAAAAACAGAAGAAAAGGGCAACTGGCTGTAAGATCCCTCCTTTATAAAGGAAAAGGATCCCTGTGATTACAATGCTAGTCCCTGGATCAATAGCTAGCATCCACAGTTAAGATGTAATATCAAGAAACAAAGGTCATAATACAACTTTATAACCAGGAATAAAGTAATTTATTACATCTTACATAGCTCATTTGGCTATCTCTTTACAATGCAGCAGAATATAGCAATAGCATGGGGTCCTTCATCTTCAAAGTGCCACAGGCAGACATGTTGGTTGTAGACTTGTAATCCTAATCAATAAACTTCACTAACATTAAACAAACCTGCAACATAATAAGTTACAGCCACAAGGGTCAATACATTTGAATTGTATTGGCAAGTGAAACTATGGTAGTATAGTGGAGTCTATCATCTATATGCATTTGGCTAAGTGGAGCTTAGGCTTGCTTTGCTCAAAATAGTTTTTCCTTATCATTTGAAAACACTAAGTTTTTGCTTGACAAAATCTTTCCCAAGGCATCTCCCGATAGAAATTGGTGATCCTTCAACCCTTGTTCAACCACAAGTTTTTAACTTAGAAATTGGGATGAGGATATTCTTGATAGCTCCATGTATTGATGCTCAAATTGTCTTTTGCCAGGGACATGGCTAAGTACTTAGATTTTACACTCTGCACAGGTGGTGCACTTTCCCCACAAGACTTGGTTTCACCAAGACAAGATCTTTCAGAAGCCTTCCCTTAGACCAGAATGGATGCGCTCCAACCTATCAAACCCCTACCACCAACTGTCCATTTGGCTAAGTTATTGCAACCTATATGATCCAGGCAGAGCCCATAATGCCAAGTGGCTGCACTTGAAGCTTCTCAACATTTGACATCTCAAATCTCTTTGTTCCTGGGTGGCCATCCACAAGTGAGATACACAAGGTAAACCATAGAAATGGGCCTTGTGAACCACTCAACACAAACCATTCCTTCCATTCCACCTAGGTGATTCATTCACTTAGTTGTTTTATTAAACAAAACATAAGTCCTTGACTTAGAAATATTCCATAGCATGAATATAATCCACCCTTGTTTTCAACTAGCTAAGCTAAGAATGATAGTAGTAGGAATCTTAACTTAGGAGAATTCTACTAAGGTTTCGTCTACTAGGATTTCCCATGGCATAGTTTATACTTAGCAAAAATTCCATGCAAGTCCTACTTAGAAATATCACTAATGCATAGTGAAAATAATGGGACAAAAGTATGAAGTATCACTTTTCTTTTTGGTAGAGAATAAAAGTTCACTCCTTTGCAATGATCACACTCTTCAAACCACTACAATTCAATCAAGCAAGGCACAATTTCAATCTACCATTCAAGCAACATCACATAAAATAATAGAAACAAAACAATGCATGCAAGCATGCCAAACTTTGTTTTATTTACAAAAGTGGTTTATAATTGGTTATAAACATTCTAAAACACTTATTTGGTCATTTTATAAAGTGGCAAAACTATTTGCAAAAGATTTTACCTATAAACCATTTTCAAACCAAATCATTATTTTATGTGGTTGAAAATGCCTTTATCAAAGTAGCAATCCTTATAGGGTTTATCAAATACATTTTTAAGTCATAAAGGTGTTTAGGGTCAGAGAATTTAAATCAAAACATTTCCCAAAGGTTTTTCTCCAAAGAGTATTTTTAACATATAAACTTTATTTTTATTTGACTAGAAATGGTTTAAATCAAAGGTTTATTCTTTTGCTTCACCTAATATATTTTTGAAACCACAAATTGATTTATATGGTCAGTAGGTTCAAAACAAACCATTTTCCAAAGGTTTTATCTCAAAAATCATTTTAGAACATTTTTTATATTCTAAACATGTATACACAAGTTTCTGCAAAAACAAACATTTTACCAGAATCTTTTTACTAAAAAAAGTGCATGGTCAGAAAGTCCTTGTCTTTCTGAATTCATTGATATAAAATTTGCAAAATTTGGACGTGTGGTTTGAAAGTTATGAATTTTTCAAATTAGAACATCTAATAGACAAGTTTCTGTTTTTTATAAACAGGCAGGGCCACGTGGCGCTTTCCTACTGGTGCGTACCGTTTCGCGCGGATCAGCAAATACGGGCCGTTAGATTTAAGTTGCATCGCACGGCACAGAGGCACTACTTACCCTTTCGTTCACATTCTATCGCAACCCTTTGATCAAGATCCTACGGCTCACAATAGCTTGGTCACAGATGGGCGGCACTGGGCGACAGTGAGCGGTGGCGCGGTCAGACGGCGGCGGAGCTGGCGATAGAGGAAGCAAGGAAGGTAGAGGGGTGGCTCACCGTGATTTCCGTGTAACGGGGATGCTCAACCTGCTCGCGTTGGTCGAAGGGGCGCACAAGGTTGATCGGAATCGCTCACCGGAGTTCTTGCTGCCGTCGGGTGCGCACGGTCGTGGTCGAAGACGAGCGCCTGGGATGCAAGCAAGCGAGGAAAAGTATCAGGAGGATGCGCACGGTCTCGGGGGTTGTAGAGGTACTCACTAGAACACGAGGGGCGCACTGGTTTGGCATCAGTAGCTCGCCAGAGAGGTAGCAGACGACGCCGGCGGGCAGTGATCGTCCTTGCCGACGCTCTGAGGCGAGCGCGGTCGAGCTGAGGCCACTGGGAGGTGCGCCAGGGTCCGTGGAGCACGCGTGTGTGGTCGAGGGGGCAAGGGGCTACGCAAAGCTATCGGCATTTCTCTCGAAGCTCGCCGGAGACAGAGGCGGTGTGGTACCAAATTGAAGCAGCCCTGGGGCAGAGAGGGCCGGGCGAGAGAGGGGAAAGAGAGAGGAAACGCAGGCACTTAAGATGTCATGGTCGCGGGGTGATTTTACTGCATCGTTAACGCGAATTAAACCGAGCTTTAATCGACAGCAACGGCTGGCGAAGTGAGGGGCGGGGTCAGCGGGGTGAAGACGATGGTGAGGTGGCTGTGGGGTCCGTTGTCAGCGTGAGGGAGAGAGGGGGAGTGGGGTCCACGCGTCGGTGTCTTTGCGGGTTCTGGCTGGGGTGAGAAAAACGTTTCGGGGGAGAGAGCTAGTTGGGCTGCTGGGCCTGGACTGGCTTAACTGGGCTGGGCTGAGTCTGTTTCATATTTTTTTGTTCCTGTTTCTTTTTCTTTTTCCATTTCTTTTATTCTGTTTTGATTTTGATTAAACAATTCAAACATCAATTTGAATTCAAATCATCACCAAACTTTTGGGTGAGTTTTAATTCTGTTTATCAACATATTTCAAAGTCCAAAATAAAATAATTCTTTTAGGATCTATTAATAATTAAATAAATAGACCATAGTCTTTAAATCAAATAGGTTTTAATTTATTTTAAAACTCTTTTTGAAATCTAAATTATATCAAAATCTTTTCAGTAGGTTTCATTTGAAAAACTAAAACACTTGGAAACCTTAATTAAAATACATTAACAAGTTTTAGTGTTTATTTAAAATGGAAAAGCCTTTACTTTAATAAAATTGGATAATAATAAATCCTCATTATTTTATTTGAATAAACCTTTACTCTTTTTATCAAATAGAAATATTTTATTTCAAAAGCTTGGCCAAGATTTAATTTGGCTCTATAAAATAATCCTTATTTATATTTCTACCTTTGTTTTATAAAAACCATATCTTTTTATTTAAAGATACAAAAATAGTGGTTCCAACTATTATAACTTTATTTATTATTTGTTTATCTTTTTAAATCCTTTTAGGATTCTATTTGATCAAAATAGATTTTGATGTTTCCAATTGGAATCAAAAAGTTTCTTCTCACCCTAAATTTCAACAAAATTTTATTTTGTTTATTTATTTTTTTCACATTACAAGATTTGGAAAATCTTGGGATGTGACACTGGCACTATGGCATCTTGTTAATAGGTTAGATCCAGGAAACATATAAAAATACCTCAAAGTGTAGACAAAGCAAAGCAAAGTAGATACTAAACAAATATGGAACATCAAAAATTATGGATAGTTTATGACGTATCAAGCATCCCCAAGCTTAACTCATGCTCGTCCTTGACTAGGTAAGTGATAAAAAGAATAATTTTTGAGGTGACATGCACCATCAAAATCAAGATCAAACCATTTGCAAGCATTGAAAGATGGGATCAAAGTACTCTAAACATGAGCATGAAAGATGAAGTTCTAACAATAAGACAAAGTAACTATGCATGCAACATGAAAGGATACAAACAAAGATTCATGAATAACAATGCATTGAAAGACATTTGTTTGTTTCACATATATAAAACATAGCATAGTGGCATTCAACTTGTCCCTCATTGAGTAACAAATAAATGCATAGGACACCTTCAAAGTTCACAAGGGTGACTAGATACAAATAGTTCAAGAGCAAGTAATATCAACAATATGAATCAATCAATAAGTTTTGGGACAATGCACATAGAACTAAGAATTGTAACTATGTTCTCTTAATTTGTGCCTAAGGATAGAAGGTGGAGACTCAATATAAAAGTGGAAGAAAGGCCCTTCATAAAAGGAAAGCAGGGATTTCAAGTCTCATAAAGAGCTTCCAAAAATTATGGTACTTGTTAGCTGTCAGCTCTCATTGCCCCTATCATAAGCATCTTGAAGTGATTAAGGTTAAAGTTAACAAACTATGGAGTGTATGCTTGACAAAGTATAAGTTGGCAATATCATGTCCCTTGGGTACGAGGGCCGCTCCTCATGCTACTCAACTTTAGTCACATGTAAGTTCTTGTCATAGTAAGTACATGTGTATCATAGAGAACTGCCAACGGGGTACCCCTTGCACATGATATAGGAGCTATCCCATAATCAAAATGACAAGGCAAGTAGACAATGAGCATCTCGGCAATCTTATTATTTACCATGGGAAAATGGTGTTTTTTTCTCTCTTTCCTCTTTTCAATGTGTCTCTTTTTTTATAAGAATAAAGCTTCATAGATTGCTCACTATGGTGATGCTGCAAGTTTCCACCATGATTAGGCATGGCTTAGGCTAGCGTCCCAGGCGTTTATCTAACACACATACATAACTCCATGGACTTACAAGCTCCCCTTTTATTTCACACCGACGACATCCGTAAACAAAAGAGCATGATATCAACTGGTACAATGTACAAGTGCAATGTTGAAAGCGTTCCCCATGACAGCATGGTTCTGCTAATTCCAATGTATAAGTGCAAGCATATACAACATAGATGACACAATGGTTCAAGTTTATTAGGGGCAAGAAAAATAAAGTGTGCCATCAAGTTTGTGAAAGCTTTAATCACTAAGTTTCACATAACAAGTTTAATTTTGAAGATAGATAAAACAAGAATATACTTGGGATGGTGTAACACACAATGCATGGATTTTATAGTGGACAATTTGTAATAACTTGGTTTCCTGGGAGTTGGATGCATGAGTAGGGCTTACTCATACAAGTGGAGGCTAGCAAAAGACTGGGAGCGACCAACTAAGAGAGCAATAATGGCCATAATCATGCAGAGCAAAAAAACATTACTAATCAAAGCATGAAGTGGTACCACAAGTCAAAAAAATAAATGATCATAGAGGCTATGGTGACTGGTTCATAGTCATAACATGGTGTGAGCATGTGCCAAGTCAACCCAAATAAAGCATCAAAGGAGAATACCACAATACTATGCTTTTGTATGCTAAAACAACGCATGATTCTTTCAAGGCACATTAAGTAATCCTAATTGTTTGGAACAATTCATGATACAGCAATAATCACTAAGCATAAGGTCAAAACAACATCTAGCATGACATGATAAAGTATAAGTCACAGTCAAGCAAGCTCTTCTTGTACTACTAAAGCAAGAACTTCCTACTCCTTTCCAACATCAATCAACTTATCTGAAACAACACAGCAAAAATGGGGGTCCAACTACTTTATTCAAGCAAACTAAGCAAACAAAAACCAAAAAATGAAAACTAAGACGCTCCAAGAACAACACAATTGTGCATGAAACAATAAAAACGAAGTGTCTAGAAAGACCTAGGATTTTTATTAATGAAGAAGGGGATGCCTTGGGCATCCCCAAGATTTGACGCTTGTACCTCTTGAATATTTCTTGGGGTGACATGGGGTAGCATCCCCAAGATTGAGCTTTTGTCCATTCTTCATCTCATTACATCATTCTTTCTCTACACCTGAAAATTTTCCTTCATACAAAACTTCACACAATCTTCATTAGCTACATTAGTGCATTCAAAAGATAATAGACCTTTGGGGTTTAGTTTTAAAACAGAAAAACTTTCACTAAAGACACAAGCTACTGTAGCAATTCCCTCAAAAGGCTCAATTTCCCAAAAAGAACCCAAAAAGGAATCAATAAGAAGCAAATGCAAATAATGGCAGAAATCTGTCAAAATAGACTAGCAGGTAGAAACCGGTTTTTTCGAAGACCTTCTGTTGCTCAAATAAAAAAGTGTTGAACTAACGAAAGTTATCTAACAACCTGGGGGATTTTCAGAATATTATAGATTAATACGACTTATAGAGATTTTACACTAATTTTTACAGTGGAGCACAAAAATCTGTTTCGGGACAGCAACTCCCCAAATCTTACTTCCCTCTCATTAGAGGTTATTCTTGGCACAAAAATCAAATAAAAAGGATAAGAAGCGGTTAGTACAGAAGTAATATCTTCCAAGACTCAAGAGAACTATTGGGTTATCTCCCAAGAAGTACTTTTCTTTAACGCCTTTAAGTTAGGCACAAAAAGCAAGAATCAAGTATTTTCAAATGAAGAAGCATTAAGATCAATACTCGAAATCTCTTCAACTAGGAAAGGTATCTCATCCAAATGAGTTTTAGAGGATCCTTTCTCATCTCTCTTAGTTTCACTACTTTCATAAATTGGGTTTTCAGGAACAATCCAGTCAAAATTCTTTTTAAGGCTTCATGCATTCCTACAAGTTTAAAAGATATGGGTATCTTAATTTACTATCGGGTTTGGTTTTATCCAACTTCTCTAAAGTACCCATAACATATACACATGAGCCTAGCATATTAAAACGGTCAAATACCTTTTTGGCTTACTTAGCAACATCATTGAACTCTTTTAGCAAAGTTTCTAAGATAAAATCTCTCTTTTCAGCAGCCTCCTGTTCTTTTAGTTTAAGAAACATTATTTGCATAATGGGGTTAAGGTTAACAAACCTAGGCTCCAACATGTGAACTAAAGAAGCTACAGCAATTTCATAATTAGGAGCAAGTTCTGCTAAGGATCTATCCTCAATATCCTCATGTTTCCTAACATGATTAAAGAATTCTTCAATATTTCCTTTTCCAATTATTGACCCACTACCTATTGGAAGATCTTTTAGGGTGAACTTAGGGATCAACATGATGAGCTAGAGCAAGGTGACAACTATAGGAAGAACTAATTTTTTTGTGTTTTTTATAAGAGAAACTAAACCAAACGAAACTAATTTTTTGAGTTTTTGATAAAAAGAGGCAAACAAAACAAGGCAAAAGAAACTAAGCAAAAAACAAAGTAAAGAGAAAGGTTGTGAAGGACTCCCCTTGTGAAGCCGTCCTTAGCCTCCCCGTCAATGGCGCCAGAAAACAGCTTGATGCACCTCAGACCACTGTAGAGCTTCGTTGGGAATCCCCAAGAGGAAGGTATGATGAGCACAGCAACAAGTTTTCCCTCAGAAAGAAACCAAGGTTATTGAACTAGTAGGAGGAAGGAAATGACACAAAGGTGTTGCCAGCAACTTGGAAACCTGCACAACACAAACTCAAGACTTTGTCCCAACAAACAGTGAGGTTGTCAATCTCACCGGTTTGCTGAAAACAAAGGATTAACCGTATGGTGTGGAAGGTAATAGTGGTTTGCAGAAAGTAAACAGGAATAGTGGAAGGTGTATCAATGGTAAATATTGGACCGGGGTCCATAGTTCATTAGAGGTGTTCTCCTTAAGATAAACAACATAACATTCCGGGTAAACAAATTATAGCAGGGCAATTGATAGGACAGAGCAAGGAATAACAATGCAATACTAGACATTCATGACCCTATGAGATTTGATTGGGCAATACAACAATATACATAGACCGCCATCCAACAGCATCTATGACTAGTAATCCACCTTTAGGTTATCATCCAAACCCCCTCCAGTATTAAGTTGCAAGCAACGGATAATTGCTTTAAGCAAAGTGTGTAAGGTAAACAATCCACTTGTTCCATTAACAAGAGATCGTTGTTTTCTCCCTAGTAGCAACAGCACATCTACGACCTTAGAGATTATTGTCACTTACCCATGTTAAATAGAGGCATGAACCCACTATCGAGCATAAATACTCCCTCTTGGAGTCACTAGCATATACTTGTCCAAGATAGCTACTAGAAACGGAGAGCATGCAAGATCTCAAACAACACAGACATGATAGAATCAATAATATAGAATCATGAACCAATCTGACATAGTAATCTCAATATCCATCGGATCCCCACAAACACAACATGCATGATTACAAATAGATGATCTTGATCATGAACGGAGCTCAGAAGATCTAAACATGGTAGAACAAAGGAGGAGAAACAACCATCTAGCTACTACATGGACCCGTAGTCCAAGGTGAACTACTCACGCTTCATACCGGAGGCTGGCATGGTGATGAAGAGGGCCTCCGGGATTATCTCTCCCCTCTGGCAGGGTGTCGGGAAGAGCTTCAGATCCCCCCCCCCCGATCTAGGGATGATGTTGGCGGCGGCTACGGACTATTTCATGGATGATTGATCGGGTACTTAGGGTTTAGGTATCGGGGGCTTCTTATAGGCAAAGAAGGAGGCCGAGGGGGTGCCAAAGGCGGCCGCACCCCCCTCCCAGGCGCGGGCCAGGGGTGTGGCCCCCTCAAGGCCCTCCTCCGTCTTGTCTTCTGGCTCCGTGTTCCCCATAGTAAAATATTGACTTTGGCTTTTGTCCTGTCCAATTCTGAGAATATTCATTTTCTGCCTTTTCTAGAACCAAAAACATAAGAAAATAGGCAACTGGCACTGTGGTATCTTGCTAATAGGTTAGTACTAGGAAACATATAAAAATACCTCAAAGTGTAGACAAAGCAAAGCAAAGTAGATATTAAACAAGCATGGAACATCAAAAATTATGGATACGTTTACGACGTATCAGCTGGCTACCTCTAAACCTTGGCCCTCTAACCCTAGATCGCCGAGGCTCCCTCTACTCCATCATACCCACTCCGGCTTAGGTGAAGCCATGCGGGATCTCCCCTCTACTTCCAACACCACGCCGTCATGCTGCCGGAATCGTGAGGATAGATCTACTACCTCCGCTGCCTGCTGGAACAAGGGAGGGGAAGGTCTTCATCGAGTATCGTCCATGTGACCAACTGCGGGAGTGCTGCCGGAACGCGGCGCCAAAAGAATCGTCTTCGCGATATTGAGATCGGCAAGTGAACGACTACATCAACCACAAGAATCCAATCTCGTTAACCGCTTTGGATCTTCGAGGGTTAGTACTCTCTATCAACTCGTTGCACCAATCTAGTAGATAGATCTTGGCTTGTGTGTGTTCATGCGATAGAAATTTTTTGTTTTCCATCCTATGAACCTCTATAGTGGTATTAGAGCCGTGTCTATAAGTAGATATCTTGCACGAGTAGAACATAGTGGTCATTGTGGGTGGTGGTGCTTTTATTATCAATTTCTTCTTGTATCTTTGCATCTTGTGGGATGGTGGGATGAAGCGGCCCGGGCTAACCTTACATGACATCGTTCATGAGACTTTCTCCATGCTCGACATGCAACTTGTATTGCATAAATGGCTTTGCGGGTGTCTGTCTCTCCCATCATAGTGAATATTCAATTTACAACGGGAACTTGATAGTTCTTGCATCAATGTTTAGTTCTTGTTCGTAAGTTAGAACGGTACTTATTGGAAAGCCCCAAACCACGTAAAACATGCAAAGAAAATTAGAGGTGTTTAACTTTGTTTTGTAGGGGTGTGGTGTGATGTGATATGGCCATGATTGTGATTATATATGATGTATGAAATGATCCTTATTGTAAGTCGGCAACCTAAAGGATCCTTATGGTTGTCTTTTAGTTTCGTTAAGACCTATGTGTCTATTATTCAAAGTAGTTGTAATAGTTGATGCTGGTGGATGACAACCATCGAGTGGTGCCATTGTCCTTGACGCCATGCCAGTGATGATGGAGATCATGTTTGTGCTTTAAGATGGAGATCGGAAGCACAAGAAGAAAGGCCATATCATATCACATATTATGAATTGCATGTGATGTTAATATTTTTTATGCATCTTGTATTGCTTAGATCGTGAAGGTATAATTATAAGATGATCCCTCTCACAAAATATCAAGTAATAAAGTGTTCGTCCTTAGTTAGCACCGGTTTTTTTGAAAGGAACTTAGTTAGCACCATTGCCAAGACTCGTTGTTTCGAAGCACCATGCGATGACAGGGTGTGATAGATTCTGCGTGTGCACAACGGGAGCAAGCCAGATTTTCTCATGCGGAAACTAAGCTTAACCTTGACGAGCCTAGCATGTATAGACATGGTCTCAGAACACGGAATACCGAAAGGTAAAGCGTGAGTCATATAGATGATATGATGAACATGTTGATTGTTCACCTTTGAAGCTACATTATTTCTCGTGATGATCGTACTTGGTGTAGTGGATTTGGTTCGTCCGATCACTAAAACAATGTGAGGGATGTTGTTTTGAGTGGGAGTTCAACAGTAATATGATTAAAAGTTGAACACTATTTATCATAAATTAAATCAAAGTGAATTTGCATAGTTATTGTAGTGATTGGCATCCGTTTACCACCTTACGCTCAGTTATAATTGAGATAGTAGAACTATAGAATTGTGGTTAGTTACTTTACGAACTGGTATCGTATTGTTTTGAAGTGTTAATATAAAGTTTAAAAGTCCTATTGCAAACTTTCAGTAAGTTTCGGTTACTCCGTCAAGTTTAATAATTGGTATTAAATCAAGAGTAACAATTTCAGTGTTAGTATATAAGTATCATGTTTGTCTCCATGATTCTTGATATTCCAAAGATTGTCTTAATATCAAGGTTATCTAGGATCTAAAAGAGTTGTTTCAGAAACCATCATGTGTGGAAGATATTGCGATATCCAAAACGATGTTTTGGTTGCAACATGATAGAGTATAATATGGCAAAGTTTATGTTCTCATGAGAATTTACAAAAGGTTGGAGACGCTAGTCGTCCTAATCCTCCAAAAGGTTTTGCAGAGCAACATTATACTCGTGATTCATTGTTATAAGCTAAAGTAGCTTGATCATGAAAATTTCTATAATAAGGATGAATATAAGATGTAGGTAAAATGTTTACTACACTAAAATATTACTAAAGAATGGAATTCAAAAGAACGCCAAACATGTGATGATGGTGATCTACTTCAAAGTGCAAGTCCAAAGATATTAGTATTTGACTATACACGCTTTGGACTGTGTCATGTGTATGGCGCCACTATTGATGTTGATAGATTCTTTGAAAGGAAAAGGAAATTCTAAAAGAGAAATCTAAGAAATATTTGGCAAAAAACAAAATACTAGAATTGTTCAGCTTGGGTATATAGATGATATACATGTTATGGCCGCATTCCTTGCTTGTTAAAACAATGTGGTACTTAAGTATTGGATACTAAATTTGTTGGTATTAAATGTCATACGAAACAACATAATTCATGAACTGTAATGGCCTAAGTAACTAGTAAGAGAATTTGTGATGATGTTCATCGAAAACAAAGTGTTGTTGTGTTACTCGTTAACATCAAATCTTACCTTCAAGATTCTTTTCAATAATTGTTATTTCGATCAGGTATTATGAGAACAAAAGGCTTGTTCGAATAATTCCGTAATCCCTAAAAGATGGATGATTTACAAATCTTGTTGGAGAAATCACATCCATAGAATTAATGCTAAAAATGTCGAAAGACAACTGATTGAAAGATCACTTAGGAAGTGACATCGCTATTTAAATAATAATGGAAAGAAAACATGAAGAAACTCCATGCTTGATGGAATTTTGGAGTCTTTTGATTTTTGATCAAATGACGCTTGTGAAACTTCCCTAGAGATAATTAAAACTCCGTTCATAGACCATAAGTGAATGAAAGACTAGCTTATTGGAACTTGTACATATAGATGTATGAATCCCATTATGTGTAGTCAAGAGCGATGGATTTCAACTTCATATGCTTTCTCCAAAAATTTGGTTAAATATATGAATATTTGCTTAATAAGGATGAAGGTGAAACATTTGAAAATGTTTGAGGACTTTCAAGATGAAGTAGAAAATCAATGTAATAAGAAAATAAAGAATTTATGATAGGATCATCAAGGAAGATATTTGAGTTACAAGTTTAGAAAAACACCTAAAGGTTTGAGGAATCGTTCCATAGATTTACGTTTCTCGAAAAACACCATAGTAGTATGGAGTGTTTGAGTATGTAATAAAACCTTGTTTGACATGGCAATATCAAAGGTGTGTGAGTTATAAAACTGTCATTATATTTTAAAGATTAAAAGCTTTAGAGACTACCGCTTTTTCACTGAAAAGATCTCCATCATGATCCCTTGAAATGACACCATATAATGTTATGGTTTGGGATAAAATCCAAGTTGTCCTTTCTTAAACATTGGTATGCTATGCATAGGTAAGATGTTTACAAGCAAAGTCGAATGATCATGTCTTTGTAGGTTATTTCGGATAATCGTTGAATATTCCTCTATAACACCAAAGACAAAAGTGTTTGTCGCTTAGAACATCAAGTTTCTTTTAGAAGAAATTTTCGTGAAAAGTTAAGTGGGAGGATAATAGAACTTTGATAAGGTTAAAAGAAACTGAGCTATATGTGCTGAGTTGCGCAGCGCCGGTAAGTGTTTCAGAGGCAACAACAATGCTCATAGCTCACATGCCTCAAAGGTTGTGGTCACGGAGGTCTAAGTTCCTATTGAACCAAGTAGGTCGGATAAACAATCAAATACCAATATTTGAGAGTTAAATCACTATTTTACAATGATGAACCGACTACATGTAAAGAAGCGGTGATGGGCCATGAATCCGTCAAATGGCTTGAAGCCATGAAATCCGTGATAGTTCCATACACGAGAAATCAAGCTTTGAACTTGGAAGACCCTCTGGAAAGGTGTAAGACCTTACAGTTATATTTGGATCTATAAATAAATAGACATGGATGTTTCACATCTATGAAATAGTAGACATGTCTGGAAAGAGTTCACGACAATGTTCAAGCAGTTGACTATGACAAGATTTGATCTTTCATAGTGATATTTAGTCTAGAGAGATTAATGTAGCAACAACTACATATAATTTTGGTATATGATAGTTGAATAAACAAAACAAGTTTTTCTGATAGAATGGTTACCTAGGACGTGTACATGACATGGTCCAAAGGGTTTTGTTAATTCAAAAGATGCTAAAAGCATATGCAAACCTCAATGGTTGAAGTAAGCATCACAGAGTTGGAATCTTCACTCTGATGAAACTGTTAAAATGTTTAATTTCATAGGAGACAATGAAGATGCTTGCATTTGCAAGAAATTAAGTGGGAGCTCTAAGACATATTTCTAATGCATTATGTGAAATACATATTGTTTATTGGAAATGATGTATCTTTTATTAACACAAGTTAAGAATTTCATATCGATGAAAGACTTAGGCAAAACCCGAATATTTGGCATCAATGTCTATATGGATAGATTGAGATGCTAATATGGTTGTGCCAATAGTACATAGATGAGATATTGAATGAGTTCAATATAGAAACTACAAGAAAGGTTCTTGTCGCACAGGAAGGACTGAATCAAGATTCAAGTGTTTTTTGACACTTGGTAATTGAAACAAAGATTCAAGTATTTTTGATACTTGATAGATGAAATCACAAAGAGTATTTTATCAATCATATTGTGATATGTACAAATCCAGGTATGTCCTATGCTCTAAATGTTATGAGAATATACCAGAATGATTCATAAAGATGATCATTGGACAATAGTAAGGATATTCTTATGATCTTTTGGAAGAGCTAAGAATATGTTATTTTGTAGAGGTGACAAATAGATAGATAGTTCATTGTAAAGTATTACATTGATACTGGTTTTGTCACAAAGTACAAATTAAGTTTATCTCAATTTAAACTATGGGTGGCACAATGTAATGGAAAGGAGGTTCCATAACGGATTTGGATGAGTTCCAAAGTTAAGACATTGTGACAGATACTACAACAAAAGGCTAAGTATATGACTGTTGTTATATCAGCAACAGAGGGCATTTGAGTCAAATAGTTTGTTATCAAAATAGGTGTAGTTCACAGCGGGCTGGTACTATGAATATATATTGTGCAACAATTATCGACATAGTTTAATCCCAAAGGAACTAAAGGTCTCACCAAAGGACAAAATTTATACAATTCCATCTCATTAGAGAATGAGTGATGCATAGAGATGCAAATACATGCAATTACACACGGACCTGAAAGTGTCGGATCTGAAGATCGGTTGACCACTAGCAATCGTGTAAATACAACACCAGAAAGCCATAGGTGTTGAATGCACAAAGGTTTGAAACTAGATTATTAACTCTAGTACAAGTGGGAGACTGTTAGATATATGCCCAAGAGGCAATAATAAATTGGTTATATCATATCATACCATCCTATAATTGTATTAACAGGAAACATTAATACTTGTGTGATTTGTAAACATGAAAGAGTCCCTAGTAAAGCCTCTTGTAAAACTAGCTTGTTGATTAATTGATGATCATGGTTTCCAGATCATGAAAATTGGATGTTATTAATAACAAGGTCATATCATTAGGAGAATGATGTGATGGACATACTCCTATAGTTAAGTGTAACATAAGATCAAGTCATTCAAATAGTTCACTTGCTATAAGCTTTCAAATACATAGTAACCAAAATCCTTTGACCATGAGATCATGTTAATCACCATCACAGGATGGATGCTTTGATGACATCAAACACCACTTCATAACTGGGTGGTTATAAAGGTGGCATTGAGTATTCAGAAAGTATGTGTTGAGGCACATGGATCAAGAGTGTGATTTGTCCATCCATATGACAGATAGATATACTCTGGGGCCTCTCGGTGGAATGTCATCCAATTAGCTTGCAAGCATGTGACTGGCTCACAAGGGATCACATATCACAGGAACGAGTAAAGAGTACTTATTGGTAACGAAGTTGAACTAGGTATGCGGAGATACCGACGATAAGACCTCTGATAAGTAAAGTATCGCGAGACAAAGGGAAATTGGTATCATATGTAAATGGTTCATTCGATCATGAAGTAATTGTATAAATATGTGGGAGCCATATGAATTTCTAGATTCCTCTGTTGGTTATTGATCGGATAAGACTCTCGATCATGTCTGCATAATTCACGAACCGTAGGGAGACACACTTAAGGATTCGATGTTAGTAGATATGGAATGTGAGTAAAAGACCGAATGTTGTTTGGAGTCTCGGATTGGACCCAGGATATCACGAGGAGATCCGGAATGGTCCGGAGAATAAGATTCTTATAAGTAAAGTCCAATTCCGGAGTTCGGGAATGATTTCGGTGTTTTCACCGGAATGTTCTAGAAAGGTCTAGAAGGTCCACAGATCCGGAGTGAGAAGGGTACATGGATGTGTCATGACAAAGTGGAATGGTTGCATAATGTACTAAGTCAATTGGATGGGCAATGGGAGAAATCAAACTCTAGTTTGAAAGTCAAACGCCAATTTGAAAAAGTCAAATACCAACATGGTTGCCTAGTGGAGTAAGGGAAGGAATCATACCTAAAGGAGGATTCCTCCCTCTCCCTTGCCGCCAGCCACAAGGTGGAGTTTGGTGATACGTCGTAAACGTATCTATAATTTTTGATGATCCATGCGTGTTTAGTATTAACTTTGATATGCTTTATCTACACTTTGAGGTATTTTATACATTTTCTGGAACTAACCTATTGACAAGATGCCGTAGTGCCAGTTGCATGTTTTCTGCTGTTTTTGGTTTTAGAAAAGCCAGAAAATAAATATTATCTGAATTGGACGGGACAAAAGTCAAAGTCAATATTTTACCCAACACGACACGGAGCCCAAAGGAGAGACGGAGGAGGGCATTAGGGTGGCCACACCATATGGTGGCGCGGGCCCACCCTAGCCGCATGGCCCCATGGTGTGGGCCCCCTGGACATCCACCGACCTTGCCCTTTTGCCGCTTATACGTCTCCCCGAGACGTAACCCTAACGCGGATCAGATCTCCACAAAAAGTTCCACAACACCGCCGCCACCGAAGGGGAGATTAGAGGGACAAAAGTCTCTGTTCCGGCACCCTGCCGGGACGGGGAATTGCCCCTGGAGCCATCTCCATCGATCTCCACCACCATCTCCATCGTCATTGTTGATTCCCATGATGAGGAGGGAATAGTTCTTCCTCGAGGATAAGGGATCTGTTGGTAGCTATGTGTTCACCTCTCTCTCTATGCATGATCATATTGTGATCATGAGCTTTGTAATCAAGTAGATCTACTCTGCTACTCAAGTGCTTTAATTAATCTCCGGCTATGCCCACGTGTGTGAAAGAAACAGCGTGCACACCGTGTGGCACTTAGGCTAAAGATTACATAAATACTTATCATGAGTTATATTTTGAGTTGGTTGTCTCTATGAAATTGTGGTGTTTGTTGGAACCATCTAGCACTCAAGGTGACAGTGTGGGGTTATCTAGATGCGGAATCCGAACTTTGAGGTTTTTTGTTATAGCCCTACCATGGATTAGAGTTGTCCAACCGGAGAGTAGTTTAGAGTAGTATCATGAAGAGAAGATATTTATATGAGAGTGTTCACTAGTGAAAGTATGATCCCTAGGCATTGTTTCTAAGCATTGAAACACCGTTTACAACTAGATCTGTTGCATGTTTGCTTGCTGCCATCTTTATTTCAGATTGCCTTTAGTATCTTCCTCCCTGTCAGGCTCTTTTCTAGCACCATTGTCTTATAATCATCATTACTACTTGTATTACACTATCTCTTCGCCGAACTAGTGCACCTATACACCTGAAAAGTGTATTGGGTGTGTTGGGGAGACAAGAGACTTCTTGTATCTTGATTGCAGGGTTTCTTGAGAGGGATACCTGTAACATCCCAAAAATATGAAACAATGATCATCAAACTCTAAATCACTAAAATTAGGGTTAACAAAAACTTTGATTAATTAAAACCATATGAATGCATGTGTGTATGTGAGGATTTGATAAATGCATCAATGAACTTATGTGATTAACCTAAATAGCAAGAAATGGTTTAAATATGAAAATAACATCATATAAAACATTTCCATGCAGAAACAAATCAAGAAAAAATCAAAAACAAATCTAATAAAGCAAATGGTCATTTTTGCCAATCTTGCTCACTAGGTCACTTTGAGTGTTTCTAGTCCAAGATTTCAAACAAAAACTTTTCCAATTCTTTTCACCCCTCGCTAGACCAAGTAAAAGTGAATCAAAGCCCACCTTTCAAACTTGCAGAAACATTTGGATACCTCATTCAAATCACAATTTAAAATTGAATCTTTATCATATGTGAAGATCACACATTTTCAAAACCCAACCAAACCAGTGCCCCTTGACTAATCCAACTAACCAGATACTCCCTAGCATGTGCCTAGAAAACCCACCAAGTTTGAATCCAAAATTCAAATTTAAAGTTCTTTCAGCCATTTCATCAAACACCTTGCAAACACAAAACAAACAAACATCTAACACTATTATGAGCAGTGATTTGGCCTAACTTGTCCCCTCTCTAGCTCACAGCAGACATTTAGTAGATCATCTAGCTTAGTTAGTAACCTCTAGCACCATTGTGAGCTTGCCATTGCCATCAATGGTGAGCAGGCCGAGCCTCACCTTGCCACCCCAATGTGGACAGCAAGCTAGAGGAAGAACTAGCTGCGCCAACCTTATCTAGCATGCTTCCCATGTCTCACCGCACCCTCTAGACCAGCCCTAGCTCGAAGACAGAGACAGGAACCACCGGAAACGTCGTGCTCGCGCCGCTGTCGACCATGCCGATGCGCACCACCGTGCACGCGCCCTTCCCACTCAACCTGACCACCTCGAGCCCTTGCCGCCCGCCAGCACGAACCCCACCATCCTAGGAGACCACTAGACATGCTCGTTTCCTTGACCGTACCCCATAGCCGCCGCACGCCGTGAAGTTCGCTGTCGGTACCCCGCAGAGCACCGCACGTTCCAGACCAAACCCGCTGCCCTACGCCTCGTCTTTAAACTAGCAACGATCACCAGGAGATCGCACACCGTCCCCTAGCCTCAGCCATGCCGATAGCCGCCTGTACCGTCGCCTCCGACGAGTTCAGCCCACGCCATGCTGCCCCTCTTGCTCGCCTATAAAAGGATACCTCCCCCGCTTGTTTTCTTCACACCATCTCACTCCCACCTCTCACTGATCCTTCCCACGTCTTCCCGGAGCAAGGCGAGCTCTCTCTCGCCGGAATTTGGCCGGAGCATGTCGCTGCTAGAGGAGAAGGTAGCCGTCGATTGGAGCCGCCCCAGGAGGAACTGCCGGTACTAGGAGAATCGCCGTCGTCGACTTCGTCATTCGCCCCCATCGCCGACCATCGCCGGAGCCCCAGTGAGCCGCCCTAGACCCCCAATGGTCGTGTTAGGGTTAGTTCCTCGCCGGACTAGCTCGTCGTCAACGACGACCCTCAGCCGTTGGATTAGAATTAGATCGTAAGGCTCAGATTCATAGATACCGTTTCGTTTAGTTAGTTCCGCTGACTTATGGATCCCATCTGTCAGCAGCCCGTGCGCGCGCTGTGCATAGTGGGCCGGCCCAGTAACTCTCCCGCACAACCCAATTAGTTTAAATTTAGATCTTTCATTTAAACTCAAACCCTAGTTCTGTTTGTTGATTCAAAAATCAACCCAGCTCGATTCACTGAACCAAAATGCATGAAACCAATTTTGTTAGAAAGGCACTGAAATGCTTAATCCAAGCCCGTCGGATTCAAACCATTTAGATTTGTAGATCACCCATGGTAAAAATAACAAGGCAGAAGCTTTTCTGCATTCAAACATTTTTCAAAATTCAACCATAAAAGATTTTGAGTTGATTCCAACTCTAAAAAAACACATTTGACCATACCTTTCAGAATATATAAAAATATATAGGTTTACTTACAGAAATAATGATCAAGTAATAAAAGAATGCCACATAGGCAATTCTAGTCACTTTAATTAAATAAAATAAAAAGGTTAAACCTTATTAAATTATGACACCACTTTAAATCATATTCCCATGTACTGAAATATGTGGTGATGACATGTGTCAACATGATCCCATGTTTGAGTGAGAGAATATTAAATCTTAAGTAGTTTTTCAATGAGTAGAAATTACTTTTCTAAAAATAAAATAAATAAGACAAGTTCTTTAATCTTGTAATAGTAGTGATGATGATAGATCACCTAGTGTGAACCTTTGTGTGATGATTAGAAATAGTTATGTACTATTTGGTGATTGTGTACCTCGTATTTATTTATAGACGCTAGTACCGACCAAGGATATGAGGAGGAAGGAGGATACTACGAGGAAGAAGCCGAGGATAACTTCAACCGCTGCTCTGCACAAGGCAAGCTAACACTTGCAAGATACCCTACTTATGCAAGCCTAATACTACTAATTGAATTAGCGAGCTATTAACTGAGCAAGCTAAAATTGCAAATTAGCAAGCTATTAACTTAGCAAGCTTACACCATGTGGTACCCAATCCTAGTTTTACTTACAAGCTTAATACTTCACTTTCTTTATCAAAGCTTTCTCTTAGAGTTTACGTAGCGACTTGTAGATTCTAGAAAGATAACTAAAGGTATCATAAAGAGCATAAAAATTTGGCCTAGGTTAGATAATCTTGATGTCATCCTAAGGCTTGAGATTGAACTTAGTAAATACCCACTGGTTTATTACCCACCATTAGTATTTACCCCCACTTGTAGATGCTAGTGCTAAGCATAAAACTTGATCAACTTTAGATGGGAATACTTGGTGAAAATGGTTACGAAAACCTTAGAATGATGAGTCATTCTACTGAAATGTTTTGACATGTGTTCTTCAACACCATATGATTTTGATGATGAAAATGTTGAGGCATGAGCCTTAGCCCTTTATAAAACTGATGGTTGTCTGGATGCAATACCATTCCAATTTTACCGTAGAACCACAATACCTAAAAATTGGGTAGGGCTTGACTAGAAATTTATATACCTTAGTATGGGTTCCCTTGCGGCCAAGGTCTGAGCTAAGGCTACCTTGTGAAGATTGTCCACCTGTGCAGTACCCAAGATGACAGTTGGTCATGGTTGGGAGGCCAAACTCACGAGAGAGGTGCCTATACTAGGGCGTGTAATGGAAAGGTTAGGATTGATTATCCGCATACTGAGTATGGTGAATTCAGGATTGTTCCTGACGGATGTATCGAATGTTGTGGTGAAAGTGTACAATCTCTGCAGAGTGTCAAACTATTCAAATAACCGCGTCCGCGGTTATGGACAGTTGGAGTGGCCATACTGTTCCCCGTCAGATGTTTTCAAAATAACTTGTGACATGATTCATGATTTGACTTGACCACAACAGAGTTGTGATATGAAATTCAAGTTCCCAATTAGGTGTTATAAAACTTTTAACTAGTTATCTTTGCTTTTGAACTTAGTAGAGGTAAATCTGGCTTTTTGCAAAACAACCCTAGAGCTTAGTATCCTTCTACAAAAACCCTCTTTACTTATTAGTATTAGTTTGCGAGTACTTAAAGAGTACTCATGGCTTTGTCCCTGGCTATTCCCATGGCCAGACTATGAAGAGGAGTATCAGGATGACGGACCGCAAGAAGGTTACGACAACTAGGATCATCTCCCATCGTCAGCATTTCCTATGACCATGAAGATGGAGCTTCGCCTACGCTATCGTTGTCTTTACGTTTTTCTGCTGCTTGAATTGTATTAAGAACTGGATCATGAGATCCTTATTTGTGTAAGACCTTATGTATGGTTTGTAATGGATGATGTACTGTGATATCCAAATCTGTTATGTCTCGCAAAAATGGTAATCCTGGGATTGCGATGTATGGCATAACAGGCATCTAGGATTAAAAATCTGGGTGTTGACAAGTTGGTATCAGAGCCATCCTGACCATAGGAGACCCTAGTTAGAATGGACGTCCGAATCAAAAACTTAGTTTCAAAACCAAGGAAGTGAGTATTTACAAAAACCTATTCTCATTCTTATCACTTGGATTCTTTCATGAAAATTCATGTTCCTCAAAAATTCTTGCAAAGTACATAAAATTTGACACACTTCATCACTCTACTAACTTACTCATCCTATATTCTTATAGATGGACGTTAAGTACAGCAAGTTTTATCAGTTGGGGAATGGAGGAGACCTCATCTTTGAGCGTGACTTGGACCAGCTGTCAGAGATGCTGGAGCGTCCACACCCCGAGTTCTTCAGAGCTCAGCTCAATGATCAGGAAGGATAAGATCTGCAGTGGTTAGTTGTTGCGAGTCTCCGAGGAAAGATTCAACCCCCACTGCAGAGGGAATTCAGTTCACCTTAAGAGAGAACAACTGGCTTGATGGAATTTCCAGGGCCATGCAGGAAGCTCTCGCCCGTCTATGTGGTCAGAGTATCAATCAAATCAAGGGTACCCGCTTTGAGTTCTACCCAAGGCATGATGTTATGGGACAGCCACTGGAGGCCCCATACCAGCCCGAGCTGAAGACTTAGTTGGACCACCTTAGCTTCATGATGTACGACCGTTACAAGGAGTTGGACAATGCCCGTTCCTACGCTAACCACAAGTACGCCATCGCCAAGAAGAAGGATCAGACCATCTCCATGCTAGTGAAGGATCGCAAGTCTCGTCGCCGTCAGCTCGACAAGAAGGAGCGCATCATTGCCTGTCTTTGCCACCGGATCACGGATTTGGAGGAGACCATCCATGAGAGAGATATGCAGTTGGAGGAGAGGGAGAATGTCAGAGAAGACCTTCGTGGAGACCCCTACTCCTATCTTAGCGATGATGATGACTTTCTAGAAAATCAGGCTATGGACTTCTTCACCGATGAGGATGACTTCGCCTTCATCGATGACGATGATGAGGATGATGAGGACACTGACTTCAAGGAGTAGTAGCACTTGAGCACTAGAGTTAGTGAGTTGTATTCAGTCCCACTGTATTGTAGTTTCACAGAATGGTTCTTAAAACCATATGTTTTTCTTTGTTGTGGTGTGTGTTTGTATTGTGTGCTATGAATGATTGAATGAAAAGCAAGTTGCTAGAAAAATCTGAGTCAAACTTTAAAAACTGTCAAAAACCCCTGAACCTTAGAAATTTCCCTCTTTTCTCATGGTCTATCTCAACCTTCAGATGCCTCGTGGAGGAAGCGGTTCATCCTCGGACCCGATGTTGTAGATCTTGCAAATGTTGGTTTCTGACTCTGAAGCTAAAAGAGCCAAATGTCAAGCCAACTTAGCCACCCTTCAACAGATAGCTCAGATGTCCAACAACAATCAAGGCCATGGAAATTAGGACAACCATGGATTTAAGCTCAAGAATTTCCAGAACACCAATCCACTTGTTTTCACTAAGTCAGAAGAGCCCCTAGACGCAGATGATTGGTTGCAAACCATGGAGAACAATCTGGAAGTTGCAGGAGTGGAAGCTAACGAGAAAGTGTTGTTTGCTACCCACTATCTAGCCGGAGATGCAAGAGCTTGGTGGAACAGCGTTCGCACAATGACAGAAGGTCAGATGATGACTTGGGAAGAGTTCAAAGTCAAGTTCAGCAGAACCCATGTGCCACCAGGTTAAATCAAGAGGATGAGAGATGAATTCAGGCAACTGAAGCAAGGAAGGATGATAGTAGTGGAATACCGTGACAAATTCTTGTCATTAGCTAGGTATGCACCGGATGAGATCGACACTGAAGCCAAGAAGAAAGAGAGATTCTTGAATGGTCTGCACGATGATATGCAGACGGTGTTAGTCAATATCCCCTTTGCTGATATTGAAACCTTAGTTGACTCTGCCATTCAGATGGAAGGAAAGATCAACCAAGCCAATGAGAACCGCATGCGTCGCATGATGCATCAACCAGGAACCCACCATACACCAAGTATCGCCCCAACCCATCTCCAGGATTTGCCCCAAGAAACAACAGACCCCCGATGAACCGTCCGACCTATCCCAACCGTGGAAACCCAAGGCCCGGAGGAAACCACAACAACCCTTGCAACTCCAGCAATTTCAACCGTGCACCACCCAAGTTCAACAACAACAATGTCGTCACCAACACCAACACTGCCCCAAGGACTGGAAGCAATGTTGTGCCTGTTGCAGCAAAGGACAAGTTGCAAGTGATTTGTTATGAATGTGGAACCAAGGGTCACTATTCCAATGAGTTCCCCAAGAAGATTGTCGCAGCCCCCAATGCAAATGCCCCAGCTCAGCAGCAGCGTCGTGTTTAGCCCGGAAGAAGGTTTGCCCCAGGGAACTCGCTCAACCCCAACGGTCGTATCTTTCTCATGCATGCTGAAGAAGCCCAGGAAGCGCCAGATGTCGTGTTGGGTATGTTTTCTGTTAACTCGGTACTTGCAAGAGTGTTGTTTGATTCTGGAGCATCGCACTCATTTGTCACTGAAGAATTTGCATGCACTAGTAAGATTCAACCAACCAATTTGAAGCATGTTATGATTGTTCAAATACCTGGTTCAACCACCAAAGCTAGGCAAATTTGCAAAGCCGTCCCTATCTGAATCCATGGCATAGATTTTTATGCTAATCTAATAGTACTCGGAACTAAAGGTTTGGAAGTAGTACTAGAAATGGATTGGATGTCCAAACACAAGGGATTAATTGACTGTGCCAAGAAAGCCATAACCATGACCAGTACAGCCGGAATATCAGTCGAGCATGTATCTGAAACCTTGCCCCGTCAATTCAAGTGCAACAAGAGTATAGCCCAACCTACCATTGACCAAGTCTGGATAGTCTATGAATACCCCGATGTATTTCCAAATGTTTTGCCCGGTATTCCCCTAGATCGGGATATCGAGTTTATCATTGAACTAATACCTGGAACCGGACCCATAGCCCAGAGACCATATAGTATGAACCCGTCTGAACTAGCGGAACTGAAGAAGCAACTAGATGCCATGTTGGAAATTGGATTAATTCAACCAAGTGTGTCACCATGGAGATCACCTGTTTTGTTCGTGGACAAGAAAGATGGAGGTAACCATTTGTGTACGGATTATCGGAAGTTGAATGATGTTACCATCAAGAACAAGTACCCACTGCCGAAGATAGAAGATCTGTTTGACCAGTTGACTGGTGCCAAAGTGTTTTCTAAGATTGATCTTAGAACTGGCTATCATCAACTCAAGATTCACGCAGAGGATATTTCCAAGACTGCCTTTACCACCAGATATGGATTATACGAGTATACTGTCATGTCTTTTGGATTAACCAATGCACCCGCTTATTTCAAGAACCTCATGAATAAGATTTTTATGGACTTCCTGGATAAGTTTGTCATTGTTTTCATCGACGACATTCTAATTTATTCCAAATCAGAAGAAGAACATGAGCTACACCTAAGGACCATTCTTGGAACCCTTAGAGAGCATCAGCTATATGCCAAGTTTAGCAAATGTGAATTATGGTTACAGGAGGTAGGATTCCTCGGACACATTGTATCAGCTGGAGGAATTACCGTTGACCCTGCGAAGGTGAAGGATGTTGAAGATTGGCAAGCCCCGACCACTCAAACCCAAGTTCATGCATTTCTCGGATTAGTGGGATACTACCGCAAGTTTTTAGAAGGATTCTCGAGTATCGCTAGACCCATGACCCAATTGCTAAATAAGGACAAGAAGTTTGAATGGACGGACAAATGTGAAGCGAGTTTTCAGGAACTCAAGAGGAGATTGATTTCAGCCCCAATCTTGATCATGCCGGATATCACAAAGCCCTTTGATGTGTATTGTGACGCATCCAAGATCGGTCTCGGATGTGTGCTAATGCAAGAAGGCTAAGTTATATCTTATCTATCCCGACAATTGAAGCAGCATGAACAGAATTATCCAACCCATGACCTTGAACTCGCAGCCATAGTTCTAGCCCTGAAGACATGGAGGCATTATCTCATCGGAAACTATTGTGAGATTTATTCGGATCACAAGATCCTGAAAAATATATTCACTCGGAAGGAGCTGAATATGAGGCAGAGAAGATGGATTGAGCTAATCAAGGACTATGATCTGGACATTTACTATCACCCCGGTAAAGACAATGTGGTAGCAGATGCCCTTAGCAAATTGCCGTGCCGCTTGAACTCCATGATTTTGAAGGAGCAACCAAGTTTGCACAAAGAGATGGAAGATTTCCGAATGGAATTAGTGAGTGAAGGAATTCTGGCTAGCATAGAACTTCAACCCACTTTGATCAGTCAGATCAAGGAGGCGCAGAAAGTAAATGCTAGTATCGACGGAATCAAACATCGTATCGGTACAGGCAAAGTACCTGGATTCACTGAAGACGAAGAAGGAGTTCTGTAGTACAAAGGACGTCTCTGTGTACCAGCAGATTCGAAATTGAAAGAAGTGATTTTGAAAGAGGCCCATGATACTCTTTATTCTATCCACCCTGGAGGAACAAAGATGTATCAGGATTTGAAGGAGCAATTTTGGTGGCATAAGATGAAGAGAGAAATCGGAAGCTATATCGCCAAGTGTGATATATGTCAGAGAGTCAAGGCGAGACATCAAAGACCCGCAGGACTGTTGCAACCATTACAGATTTCGGAATGGAAATGGGATTCAGTTGGAATGGACTTTATCACCGGATTTCCTACTTCTAGTAGGGGAAATGACTCTATCTGGGTCATAGTTGACCGATTGTCCAAAGTCGCCCATTTCTTACCAGTCAAGACCGCATACCAGAATTTGAAACTAGCGGAGTTATACATCGCTAGAATCGTTAGTTTGCATGGAGTCCCCAAGAACATCGTATTGGATCGAGGAACCCAGTTTACCTCGAGATTCTAGAAGAAAGTCCAAGAATGTTTAGGAACCCAGTTTACCTCGAGATTCTAGACCGATGGACAAACGGAGCGAGTAAATCAAATACTCGAAGATATGTTGAGAGCATGTGTGCTAGAGTATGGATCTAAATGGGAAGACTAACTGCCTTTCACAGAATTTTCATACAACAACAGTTACCAAACTAGTTTTCAAATGGCCCCATTTGAATTTATGTATGGAAGGAAGTGTCGAACCCCTTTGGATTGGTCGGAAGTAGGAGAGAGTCATATTTCGGACCCGACATCCTACGAGAAGCAGAAGAGAAAGTTCACAAGATTCGTGAGCACCTCAAGACCGCTCAGTCAAGACAGAAGATTTACACCGACAAGAGACGTCGAGACCTCGCTTTCAATATCGGAGATTTCGTGTACCTTAAAGTGTCGCCTTTGAAGGGAATGCAGCGTTTCTAGCTCAAAGGAAAGTTAGCCCCTAGATATATCCGACCCGTCAAGATTCTGAAATCGTCGAGGAGAAGTATCATATCAATTGGAACTGCCAGAGGAGATGGCAGCAGTGCACAATGTTTTCCATATATCGTTACTTTATAAATGCCTTGAAGTTCCGGAGAAGACTGAAGTTTTCAAGAACATTGACCACCAGACCATAGAGATCAACGATGACCTGACCTATCCCAAAGTACCCATCCGTAATTTGGAAGAATCTTTCAGAACCACCAGAACCCGAAGCATCAAGTTTCTCAAGATTCAGTGGAGCAACCACACTAAAGAAGAAGCTACCTGGGAGCGAGAAGATCACATCAGGACGGAGTTTCCCAATCTCTTTAAATCCTAGGTAATATTTTTCCTTCTTTATCAAATCTTGGGACGAGATTTTGTTTAAGGGGGAAGGTTTGTAACATCCCAAAAATATGAAACAATGATCATCAAACTCTAAATCACTAAAATTAGGGTTAACAAAAACTTTGATTAATTAAAACCATATGAATGCATGTGTGTATGTGAGGATTTGATAAATGCATCAATGAACTTATGTGATTAACCTAAATAGCAAGAAATGGTTTAAATATGAAAATAACATCATATAAAACATTTACATGCAGAAACAAATCAAGAAAAAATCAAAAACAAATCAAATAAAGCAAATGGTCATTTTTGCCACTCTTGCTCACAAGGTCACTTTGAGTGTTTCTAGTCCAAGATTTCAAATAGAAACTTTTCCAATTCTTTTCACCCCTTTCTAGACCAAGTAAAAATGAATCAAAGCCCACCTTTCAAACTTGCAGAAACATTTGGCAACCTCATTCAAATCACAATTCAAAATTGAATCTTTATCATATGTGAAGATCACACATTTTCAAAACCCAACCAAACCAGTGCCCCTTGACTAATCCAACTAACCAGATACTCCCTAGCATGTGCCTAGCAAACCCACCAAGTTTGAATCCAAAATTCAAATTTAAAGTTCTTTCGGCCATTTCATCAAACACCTTGCAAACACAAAACAAACAAACATCTAACACTATTATGAGCAGTGATTTGGCCTAGCTTGTCCCCTCTCTAGCTCACAATAGACATTTAGTAGATCATCTAGTTTGTTATTAACCTCTAGCACCACTGTGAGCTTGCCATTGCCATCAATGGTGAGCAGGCCGAGCCTCACCTTGCCACCCCAATGTGGACAGCAAGCTAGAGGAAGAACTAGCTGCGCCAACCTTGTATGGCATGTTGCCCATGCCTCACCGCCCCCTCTAGACCAGCCCTAGCTCAAAGACAGAGACAGGAACCACCGGAAACGTCATGCCCGCGCCGCTGTTGACCATGCCGATGCGCACCACTGTGCACACGCCGTTCTCACTCAACCCGACCACCTCGAGCCCTTGCCGCCCGCCAGCACGAACCCCACCATCCCAGGAGACCACTAGACATGCTCGTTTCCTCGACCATACCCCGTAGCCGCCGCACGCCGCGAAGTTCACCGTCGGTACCGCGGAGAGCACCGCACGTTCCATACCAAACCCCACCGCCCTACGCCTCGCCTTTAAACTAGCAACGATCGCCAGGAGACCGCGCACTGTCCCCTAGCCTCACCCACGCCTATAGCCGCATGTACCGTTGCCTCCGACGAGCTCAGCCCACGCCCTGCTACCCCTCTTGCTCGCCTATAAAAGGAGACCTCCCCCGCTCGTTTTCTTCATACCATCTCACTCCCCACCTCTCACTGATCCTTCCTACTTCTTCCCGGAGCAAGGCGATCTCTCTCGCCAGAATTTGGCCAGAGCCTGCCGCTACTGGAGGAGAAGGGAGTCGTCGATTGGAGCCACCCCAGGAGGAGCTGCCGGTACGAGGAGAACCGTCGTCGTCGACTTCGTCATTCACCCCCGTCGCTGACCATCGCCAGAGCCCCAGTAAGCCGCCCCAGACCCCCACTGGCCGCGTTAGGGTTAGTTCCTCGCCGGAGTAGCTCGTCGTCAATGACGACCCTCAGCCGTTGGATTAGAATTAGATCGTAAGGCTCAGATTCATAGATACCATTTCGTTTAGTTAGTTCCGCTGACTTATGGACCCCATCTGTTAGCAGCCCGCACGCGCGCTGTTCGAAGTGGGCTAGCCCAGTAACTCTCCCGTGCAACCCAATTAGTTTAAATTTAGATTTTTCATTTAAACTCAAACCCTAGTTCTGTCTGTTGATACAAAAATCAACCCAGCTTGATTCACTAAACAAAAATGCATGAAACAAATTTTGTTAGAAAGGTAATGAAATGCTTAATCCAAGCCCGTTGGATTCAAACCATTTAGATTTGTAGATCACCCATGGTAAAAATAACAAGGCAGAAGCTTTTATGCATTCAAACATTTTTCAAAATTCAACCATAAAAGCTTTTGAGTTGATTCCAACTCTCAAAAATCACATTTGACCATACCTTTCAGAATATATAAAAATATATAGGTTTACTTATAGAAATAATGATCAAGTAATAAAAGAATGCCACATAGGCAATTCTAGTCAATTTAATTAAATAAAATAAAAAGGTTAAACCTTATTAAATTGTGACACCACTTTAAATCATATTCCCATGTACTAAAATATGTGGTGATGACATGTGTCAACATGATCCCATGTTTGAGTGAGAGAATATTAAATCTTATGTAGTTTTTCAATGAGTAGAAATTACTTTTATAAAAATAAAATAAATAAGACAAGTGCTTTAATCTTGTAATGTTAGTGATGATGATAGATCACCTAGTGTGAACCTTTGTGTGATGATTAGAAATAGTTAAGTATTGTTTGGTGATTATGTACCTCGTATTTATTTAAAGATGCTAGTACCAACCAAGGATACGAGGAGGAAGGAGGATACTACGAGGAAGAAGCCGAGGAGAACTTCAACCACTGCTTTGCACAAGGCAAGCTAACACTTGCAAGATAACCTACTTATGCAAGACTAATACTACTAATTGAATTAGCAAGCTATTAACTGAGCAAGATAACACTTGCAAATTAGCAAGCTATTAACTTAGCAAGCTTACACCATGTGATACCCAATCCTAGTTTTACTTGCAAGCTTAATATTTTATTTTCTTTATCAAAGCTTTCTCTTGTAATTTACTTAGCGACTTGTAGATTATAGAAAGATAACTGAAGGTAGCATAAAGAGCATAAAATTTGGCCTAGGTTTGATAATCTTGATGTCATCCTAAGGAATGAGATTGAACTTAGTAAATCCCCACTAGTTTATTACCCACCATTAGTATTGACCCCCACTTATAGATGCTAGTGCTAAGCATAAAACTTGATCAACTTTAGATGGGAATACTTGGTGAAAATGGTTATGAAAACCTTAGAATGATGAGTCATTCTACTGAAATGTTTTGACATGTGTTGTTCAACACCAGATGATTTTGATGATGAAAATGTTGAGGCATGAGCCTTAGCCCTTTATAAAAATGATGGTTGTCTGGATGCGATACCATTCCAATTTTACCGTACAACCACAATACCCGAAAATTGGGTAGGGCTTGACTAGAAATTTATATACCTTAGTATGGGTTCCCTTGCGGCCAACGTTTGAGATGAGGCTACCTTGTGAAGATTGTCCACCTGTGCAGTACCCAAGATGACAGTTGGTCATGGTTGGGAGGCCAAACTCACGGGAGAGGTGCCTATACTAGGGCGTGTAATGGAAAGGTTAGGATTGATTATCCACATACTGAGTGTGGTGAATTCAGGATTGTTCCTGACGAATGTATCGAATGTTGTGGTGAAAGTGTACAATCTCTGCAGAGTGTCAAACTATTCAAATAGCCGCATCCACGGTTATGGACAGCTGGAGTGGCCATACTGTTCCCCCGTCATATGTTTTCAAAACAACTTGTGACATGATTCATGATTTGACTTGACCACAACAGAGTTGTGATATGAAATTCAATTTCCCAATTAGGTGTTATAAAACTTTCAACTAGTTATCTTTGCTTTTGAACTTAGTAGAGGTAAATATGGCTTTTTGCAAAACAACCCTAGAGCTTAGCATCCTTCTACAAAAACCTCTTTACTTATGAGTATTAGTTTGCGAGTACTTAAAGAGTACTCATGGCTTTGTCCCTAGCTATTCCCGTGGCCAGACTATGAATAGGAGTATCAGTATGACGGACCGCAGGAAGGTTACGACAACTAGGATCATCTCCCATCGTCAGCATTGCCTGTGACCATGAAGATGGAGCTTCGCCTACGCTATCTTTGTCTTTACGTTTTTTTGCTGCTTGAATTGTATTAAGAACTGGATCATGAAATCCTTATTTTTATAAGACCTTATGTATGGTTTGTAATGGATGATGTACTGTGATATCCAAATCTGTTATGTCTCGCAAAAATGGTAATCCTGGGATTGCGATGTATGGCATAACAGGCATCTGAGATTAAAAATCTAGGTGTTGATAATACCTTTAACCACTTCCTCCCTGAGTTCGATAAACCTTGGGTGATCCACTTAAGGGAAACTTGCTGTTGTTCTACAAACCTCTGCACTTGGAGGCCCAACAACTGTCTACAAGAATATAAGTGTGTAGACATCATTTGGGGAGGACTCCCCTCCCCAAACCGCCCTCCCTATCATAAATAGAGGGGAGGGGGCGCCCCCTTGCACCACATAAGAAACCCTAAGTTGGCCACCGCCCCCCCTCTCTTGTTGCAAGTGATATAGATCTCCTCTAAACAGCTACCGTCTAGCTAATCCCTAGTCACCGGCTACCTCTAAACCTCGGCCCTCTAAAGACCATAGAGGCTCCCTCTACTCCATCATACCCGCTCCGTCTTAGGAAAAGCCCTGTGGGATCTCCACTCTACTTCTGACACCACGCTGTCATGCTGCCTGAATCACGAGGAGAGATCTACAACCTTCGCTGCCTGCTGGAACAAGAGAGAGGAAGGTCTTCATCGAGTACTATATGTGTGCCCGACTGCGGGAGCGCTGCTGGAACACGGCGCTGGAAGGATCGCCTTCGCGATATGAGATCGGCAAGTGAACGACTACATCAACCACGAGAATCCAATCTCGTTAACCGCTTTGGATCTTCGAGGGTTAGTACTCTATCAACTCATTGCACCAATCTAGTAGATAGATCTTGGCTTGTGTGTGTTCATGCGATAGAAAAATTTTGTTTTCCATGCTACGAACCCCTACAAGGCCGCCATATGCTTGTCCTTAGGGCTGTAGCTTTTGTTGGAAAAGTTAACTAGGAGAAGGGAGTCTCCCTAAACCATGATGCGTTTGATGCCAAGGGTGATGGCTGTCTTGAGGTCGGCGATCAGGCCCTCGTACTCGGCGATGTTGTTTGAGTGCTTGACTTCATCTCTGAATCATAGCTGAATGGCGTAGTAGAGCTTGTCACCTTTTAGGGATGTAAGCACTGCAGCTACTCCCGCTCTATCGCTGTTGAACGCCCCATCAAAGATCATGCTCCAACTCCCAGGAGCCAGCTTCTCGAGGAGCTGGGTTGTCTCCTCCTGAGGCGGTCCATTCCCGCTGCAAACTCTGCTAGGGCCCTCCTGCGGACGGTGGGCGTGGGGTAAAACGTCTGCTCAAAAGGCTGAAGTTCGATAGCCACTCAGCCACGCGACCCGTGGCGTGGGGGTTGTGAAGGATCTCCAGCATGAACTTGGTGACCACTTTGATGGGGTGGCCTTAGAAGTAGTGGCGCAGCATGCACGATGCCACGAGGAGTGCGTAGAGGAATTTCTGCTACATAGGGTACCTCTCCCGAGCGTCCCTGAGCACCGTGCTAACGAAGTAGACCGGCTGCTGCACAAGCCGCGTGACTCTGGTCGAGGCTACACCCGTGGCCTCTCTGTCGGCTTCCTCCTGAGGGCTTTCACTTTGTGCCTCAGCCCCCGAGCCTCCTGGAGGGTTCGGTGCGTGATACTTGCATTTTGCATCATCATTTTTAGGACCTTTATGCACTGTTTAGAATCATATTTACCTTGATCCATCATTATTTATGCATATTTAGATGATTTACGAGACTTTTCTACAAAGTCATTTTCATTGGTATTTAATTTCTAGGAGGCAGAAAACCTCCTTTTCATGTTTTTGTTGTTTCAAGACCTTCTGGAGTCAATCAATCAAAGGAAAAATACCTGATAAGTTTTTCACCAGAAGAACCAACTTGGGCTAAAGAATGAAGCGAGGGGAGCCACGAGGCCCGAAAGAGGCCAGGTGGCGCGCCACATAGGCTCTTTCGTCCCTCGAGGGTCACCTCGGCTCCTCCTTTTTATAGACACCTCTGTATCGCCAAAAAAACCTACGCCATATTTCCCCCCATGATTTATAGAGGCGACAGCAGAGGCGAAAGTCCTCTCCTACTCCGGTGAGGGGGAAATCGACGTCATTGTCATCACCACTCCTCCTAGGCGTAGGGGGCTCTCCATCAACATATCCACCAGCACCATCACCATCTCCAAGATCCATCTTGTTCCCCTCGTAGTTTGTGATTGATCGAACCCCGAATATTGTTTTAAGGGCTATTTACATGTTTGTGATTGGCATCTTGTCTTTATTTGGTTGAGAGATTATATTTTTAGATTGTGTTGTATCCCATATGCTACTGATCCATATCATGTTTGGCACTTGCAAGTATATCCCCATGTTCCTGAGGGCATAGGATGAATTGGATATGATTTCTATATAATATGCAATGAGTATGTGGTCCAATTTTTATCTTTTATATTGTTCTATGATGGTTTTATGCAAACATCGACTACATATTACTTCACCTATATGGGCTCATAGGAGAATACTTTGATGCAATGATAGGGGTTGGAAGGGACGGAATTGACAGAATCAATTTTCCAATACTTTGAGTTGCATTGGAGGGATTATATGTGGGGGACCAATGAGCCTGTCACATCCCAAAATTCTCATATTTTTGGAATGTGAAATAAATAATATAAGTTCGATTTATTGTTTGACTTTGTTCAAAATTAAAAATCATGAAGCATGCATGAGCATCATTGCATATAAACCCTAATAAAGAAATTGTGTTGCCCAAAAGAAACTCAAAAACCCTAAATGGGATTTTTCCCATTCTAAGTGGAACCAAATACCTATGGTTTGACCATAGCAAAACTTGAGAAAAGATATTCATGAAGGGGTATATTGATAGGTTACATTACATATTTATAAAACAATAGGAAGTGCTTTGAATATTTTTGGAGATCAAATATAAAATATATGAAGTATATGATGAAAGGACTAAAGAATAAAGAAAATAGAATATTGCCATATAGGCCAATTCATTGGTTATTGGTGGCATATTTTAAATATACTAGAAACATTCTAATAAGTATACTAAATTTTTAAGTTTGACTTTACAATTATTTAGAAATTTAAATGGTTCAATTTGGAGCCCTAAAACAAAAACTATAAAAGAAAACAGAAAAAAAGAGCTAACTAACCTAGCCCTAACGGACACCTAGCCTAAGCCGGCCCAGCAACCCACCTCCTACGTGCCGCCTACCGCACGCGTGAGAAGCACCCATCAGGGCAGCCCAACATCAGCCCAGTTGGCGCCAGCCCACGCCTGCGTTCCCGCTTTCCTTCTCTCACCCGCTGACTGGTGGACCCACCCCGGTCTTCCTCTTCCTCCGGATAGAGCCCAACCTGGCCACGAGATCAATCCCCCCGCAGACATCACGTTGATTCTGTTCGAACTTTTTCCCCTCTGTGAGAATTCACCACCATAAGTAACCCCCGCCTCCTCTAGTTCGCGTTTTTTTCCGGTTTCGATAACCCTATCCGCCGCAGGAGACGATCCAATCTCGTCGGAACCCGCATCACCATTGCGCTCGGGAGAGCTCCAACCAGAAGGTTCCCATCATTACCAACCCCTACCTATCTCCCCCTACATTCCCTTTCCCGTCCTCAACCTGTTCACCCCAACCCGTTTACCCATATGCAGGTCACCGGGGCGCCTCCAATTCCTCATCGAAGTGCCGGGTAGGCCAAGCCGCTCCAGCCGTCCCCATGCGTTGTTCCAAGAAGCCACAGGTGAAGAAGAGCACACCAGAGATCTCCCCATACTTGTCCTCTTCTCGTGGATGTCTCCCCGTCACCTAAGGCCGTCTGAGCGCCGCCACCACCGCCATCTGAGCCCGCCGCCGCCCACGTCCACTCGCCAGAGACCTGTGGAAGCTTTTCGTCTCGTCCATAAGAACTTGATCCATTGGACGCAGACTCGCCCCTTAAACGAAGAGGTATCAGCCAGTCAGAACGTGCCACATCGCAACCCTTTATCTGTTAATTTCTGAAATTAAGAAAATAGCCAGAAATTGTATATACTTTGTAAAATTCACAGAAAATTGAATGTAGCTCACAAAAATAGAAATGATATATGTATGGATTCAGAATAATGTGTAGAATATTATCATGCAATAAAATTGTCCCTTTGCATAATGCATATTTTTTAGAATATTTAATGGTATAAAATTTATAAGAAAATAACCACTATTCATAAAATTGCAAATAATATGTCCTTGGAATCCATGATTCATGTAGAAAACTTATCTGGCCTTGGAACTAATTTTTGTCTAAGGAAACAATTTAAATGATTTAAACCCTTTTAACTAGTATTTAAATCATAGAAAATTAACCAGAACACCAAAATTAGTGAAACCAAATGCTACCGTTTTGTATTGATAATATCTATCTAGAGAAATTATGTGCCAAATTATTTGGTACTGTTAAAATAGAAATGCATACAGAAATCTATAAACCCATTGCAATAGTGTTTTAATCATAAGAAAAGATCTATAATTCATTTTTGGGTGATTCAAATTGCTACTGTCTCTAAATTGCATTACCTATCCATTAACATTTACTTCATAATTTAATACGATAGAAACATGAGAAGTTTAATTAAAGTGAGATAAACCATATTAAATCGATAACTTTAATAATAAATGCTTTAGTGTATTAAATGATATCCTACATGCATCATGTGATCTAGTATTGTTTAGAAAACTAAATACAACCATTGTGACTCATTAAATCGTCATGCATGCATTGTTTATCATTGTTTTGTTGTATTGAGCATAATTACCTTGTTTTGAATGGTGTGTTTGTTGTGCTTGCTTCAATTGTTAGATTGCGAGGAGTGCAACTATTATGATTGCAACTACTATGATTGCAAGTATTGTGATTATTGTGAATGAAGCCATTATAATTGTGAGAACTATCTGAAAAACTGCATCTACAACAAAGGCAAGTGGTGTTATCTTGGTCATAAATGTCCTACTATTTTCTTATGCATTATAGATGTTTTTGTAGAATTGCATGTGTAGGAATTGATGTGTATATGCTATGCTATATCCCATATTATTCCCTAGTTATCTTTGTTTATGAGTCATCGTATTGGTAAATTGCTTAGCTATGTTATTTAGACGAGGAAGGGAATCACACCATGAAAAGTTATATGTTTTGAAAGGCTTATATTTTGCTAAATGATAAACCAACATGATTTTAATGAACCACCTGGGCGGAATGGCATTGATTGGGTAATCGAGTATGGATTTATGGTGGGGAATGCCGCCCAGGATACTGAGAAAGGATTGGTTTCTTTGTTTGGTAGCTTTCGTGTGCAACCATGTGCTAGTAAGAATGGGTGGCTGGCTGGACTTAGTATATTGTGGCGACTTGACCCTACGTAGCCAGAGATGTAGAATAATGTAGGTTGGTATGGTGCATGGATGGGTTTGGGAAGCTCTTCCCGAATGGTATCGTCTTGGACTTCTCCCTATCATCACACAATATGAGTGTGGTGGTCCGAGCTGGGTTGGCCAGGTCACATGGGTAAAGTGTACAAACCTTTGCAGTATGTATAAACTAATCAATTAGTCGTGTCCCCGGTTATGGACAATTTGAGCGACCTGATACTGATGCTATGACATATTTCTCACTCATCCCAATTTCTCAATTACTTAAAAACTTGTTGGGTGAACTTAATTGGGTAGGAGGACTTAGGGTGAACCAGAGTGTCCTATTTATCGTATTGGAAAACTATTTTGTTACAAATGTTAGGATAAAATTATTGCTTTATGTAAATGAGCCTCAGCTCCACCTAGCCAAATAAGCATGTAGTTGATAGATATGTTGTTAACCACTTTAGCCTACCTGCCATACATCCTTGTATTGACCCTTCGGGGCTACTACGTTTTATGTTGCAGGTTATATTATATCTGAGTGATTTTTCATAGGTTGCGAGACTCCACTCAACAATTGTTTGCCTGTGGCACATTTGAAGGATCGAGATCTACCTTGTAATTGTTTTCCGCTATAATATAATATAAATTCTGGATCATATTCGTTGTATTTATGATGCACAGTTATATTTGATATCATTTTGTACTGTGTGTGCCAGTGAACCGATCCAGGGATTGGCACTATACACTTGAACTCAGCCTTATCAGGCGAGGGTGTTATAGAACCTATTGCTATGATGGGACATTTATGTCTTAATGATTCCTAGAAGTTTATGTAAATGGATTTAGGACCTATCATAAGTGGTGTGTTTAGTTCATACTTATGGCTGCACCTAATTAGGCTCCGCCATAAGGGAATGAAACTTGACAACATATTCACCATATTGTGCCATCGGTAACGCTTGTCACATATAAGTTCACACACAGTTGAGCTTATACTCTTGCTGCATAGAGGATTGGGTTTTCTCTCATTGTGAGCATTTACTTATTGCTATTTACTTTCAGCATTTATATTCTTGCAAACTACAAACCAAAAAAACGAAATCTACTACATTTACTATTATTTTCTTTGTCAAATTTGCTAA
This sequence comes from Avena sativa, assembly GCA_916181665.1. Lineage (NCBI taxonomy): Eukaryota > Viridiplantae > Streptophyta > Magnoliopsida > Poales > Poaceae > Avena > Avena sativa. Next base: position 265,075,390 of record OV702294.1, on the reverse strand, counting down.
CCAATACCCTCAGCTCCACGTGGATTCGACAACCTTTCTTTATTAAAAAGTACTACAATTGATCTCCTGCACTTGGGAGCCATCAAGACACTTTTGTAGCGATGTTTTTGGGGAGCGTTGTGCTATTGGTATGTTGTTTGCTAAGGAAACTTAAAACATGTTTTTTATCCTTTTACTACTATATTATCATGGCTTTCTCAAACCATAAAGAATTTCAACTCACCTTATTTGAGTTCATTCATGACAAAAATAAAGAGAAAGCTATGAAGCCTAGGGAACTAGAAGTTGAATATCAAATTCCTATTGGTATTGTTGACAGAGCTAGGGAGGTAAATTTTGCAGGTGACGGAAGCCAAACTGCTATGGGGCATTTATATGAAATTGAAGAACTATGTTCCCTATTTAGACTTGCAGGTATTCATGAGAATGAAATAAGAAGGAGGCTATTATTTTTATCTTTATATGGTAAAGCTCGCGAATGGCATAGATCTCTGTATGATAAATATCTTCTTGATTGGGATAATCTGGGAAAGGCTTTATATCTTAAATATTATACTCCTAAAGAAGCTTATGATGATCGCTGCCATATTTATAACTTTTGTCCTGATAATGGAGAAAGTATTGCTTAATCTTGGGGGAGATTAAAGGGTCTTATTCGTAAAAATCCTCGTCATGGTATTCCTGAAAGCATTATCTTACTAAACTTTTATGTGAGATTGCCTCAGCATCATAGAGACTTCCTGGATAATTCTTCTAGAGGAAGTTTCACTAATAAAACTCAAAAGGAGGCAGCGAATTTATTGGACACTATTTCTCAAAATATTGAAGCTTGGGATCTTGACAAAGATAATAAACCAGGTTTGGAATATGAATATTCACGTGTAGAGAATTTATCTACTTCTATATTATTTGAGGAACTTAAGAACAGGTTTGGTGTTGACCCTCATGATTTAGTAGAAATTGCTAAATCTTTTGCTAACCGTCTTAATGTTCCAAACAAAGGATTTAATGTATTTGTTGAACCTCATAAAAATTCTGCATATGTTTCTAAAGTTGTAAAATAGGTTCATCAAGTCTCATCTCTTACGATAGAAGAAATATTTGAAGCTCCTCCTTATCCTATCAAAGTGAAGGAAAACTTACTCACTACTATTACTAATAAGAGTGCTAGAAGATGTCATGAACCATATGAACAAAACATCAAATTTCGGCCATTAAAGAATTGAATAAAGAAACACTTGTGATGTGTATTTATGTGAAGATTCTACCAAGGTAATAAAAGGTAACACCACTAGAGTTGGGAAACCTATCATATCATGTACTATTGGGACTTCATCTTATCATGGGCTTTGTGATATTGGAGCAAGTATAAGTGTGATTCCATATTCTCTGTATCTTGAAATCAAGCCTGATATTGATCCCATCCACATGGAAGAGACATGTATAACTATCCAACTTGCTAATAAAGAGTATATTTGTCCTCTTGGTATTGTTAGAGATGTTGAAGTATTAATTGAAATGATTAAGTATCCTGCTGATTTTATTGTGCTTGGATGCTCCAAAGATGCATTTTGTCTTGTTATATTTGGTAGACCTTTCTTACATACTGTTGGTGCTGATATTAATTTGCTAAAAGATAAAGTATTCATTAAATTTTCTGGTGAAAAACTTGAGTTTAATTTTTCAAAGTTTACCGATAAACATTTAGAAAAGGAAAAACTCTCTAAAGACATAGTGGAGACTCTTGCTTCAGTGGCATTCACTTCATTAGACGCGATGGAACGATATGTGCTAAATCAAGAGGAACCATATGATCATGAAAATAAAGAAGCTCTACAACAAATACTATCTCAATAGCCACAACAGCTACAATTACATATTCCACCTAATTATCTAGGAGAACTACCACCACCTAAAGGAGATCCTAGTTTTGAACTTAAACCATTGCCTGAAGATATGAAATATGCATTTCTTGATGATGATAAAATATATACTGTTATTATTAGTGCTAACCTTTCAGATGAATAAGAATCACAATTACTTGAAATACTGAGAGCTCATAGGCCAGCCATTGGCTATTCACTAGATGATTTGATTGCCTACCCAAGCTCTTGTTGACGATCACCTTGTGGCACCACCACTGTTTCCGGTCATCTTCCATTGTTGTACCATCGTCATCTTGCACTCCTAGCTACCACGGATCCATTCCCACCCTCAGTACCCCTGTCGTCACCCTTGTGAGCTCGGGAGTCCCACCAACCGGTGCCATGGTTGCTCCACAGTAGCTCGACTCAGCGTCTCTCTGGCATTGTCCCTCCCTTCCATGAGGAGTTGAGGACGACACAACCATCTTCCTCCAAACTTCTCTATTTGGTTCAGTCAAGGATGTGCAGGACATCCATGAGTTAGTTTTGGATCAAATTAGACTTGTAGTTCATGTAGATGACAATAAATTCACAATTTACGTAAATGAGAACAATCCATGTAGAGAAGTTCACCATAGTACGTAGATCTCTCTCGGATTTTGGCTTAAGAGTTGTAGTGTATGATTTGTTGAGTAAATTTATAATATTAATATTTCTATGATAAATGAAATATATTGTTTTCAAGAATATACCAATTACACTCAACTACCAACATAATACTAAGAGCATGTCCACTCACCCCCCATACAACGTCTGACGTGGCCTATTTTAGGCCGTATGGTGGGGGCGCTGCTTCTCAGCCGTGGCCCCATATAAAAAAATCAAACATTCAAACACTGCAAATTTTGTGCAAACGATGATTCCATAGATTGTTCAAACATGTCTACACAAATATTGATAAAAATTTACATAAAAACGGAAAAGCTAAAAACTAACGCCTCAGGTGGTCAGAGGCGTTGCTCTCGCCAGGAGGGTGTGGTGGCGACGGCGGCCCTCTGGCGACACCACACATGTCGAACAGCGAGTTGTATCTCGCTATCTGCGTCTCAGCCTCCTCCCTGGCTTGGTCGCAGCTGGCACACAAGTCTGCGTCGTCGGGGTATTTGCGCATCGCAAGGAGGAGACGCGTGTGGGCGTTGTCGAGTTGTTGCAATTGGATGTGCTCCGGCAAGAAAACATGGTGGAAGATGTCCCACCCGTAAGGATCTCCGGTGGTCCGGTAAGCTGGCTCATGGGTTGGTGGCGGTTGCGGAAGCGTTCGTCGACGCTCATCTCGAATGCGGCGATTGATCACCCGATGTTCGAGTGGCACCCATGGCAGCTCCTCTGGCTCCTTGGACTTGGCGTCGGAACTGCCCCCTCCCAGCTCCTCGGTGTTGGCTGTGCCGGAGTCGTCGGAGGCAATCCACTCCAAGTCATAGCCCTCCAAGTCGGTGTGGTTGGGTCCAGGGAGAGGTGGAAACGGGTGCCACGGCTCTTCTGTGGGCGGTGGGCGAGGTGGAGTAGCACGACGGCCAGACATGGCTTTGCGCCAGCCCTACTGGCAAAAGCAGCACCTCCAGTAGTCGCCCAAGATATAGCGGGAGAGGGTGTGAGGTATGAGCATGGTGTAGATCTACAATGGCAATGGTCACCGCGCCTACATATAGCGCAAAAAGGGCGTGAAGCCCGGACGGGAAGTGGTGGAAAAGATGGGAAGGGCATGGCAGGAGGTGCTGGTGAGCAATTTCGCTGCCGCGTGTCCGTAGACGAGACACAGCTCAGAAGATGAGCTGTCTATCTCACTGCCAGGGCTGGCCCTCATCGTTTTGAGCTGCAGCAGGCACCCCCGCTACCGCATGTGCGTTGGGTCCGGCCTGGGGGCACCGGATAACAAAACGGACCACGGCAGGGTGAAAAAGGATTAAGGGACGGTTGTGCATGATTTTAGCATCGGCACCCCCAATAGCCCTTTAGGGAGCCTTTAGGACCTTTGAGTGGACTCTAAGTAGTAGTCCAAAACATCAAGCATGCACGCAGATAAAAAGGAAAAAAGAAGTGAACAAAATACTGCCACGATAATCAATGACTTTTGAGCATAACGTGAGTATGGTGCGTTTCATGGGGAGTTCCTCCTTGCATGTTGGACTCTCTAATGCGTGATTGTAAAAAACATTGTTACCTTAGAGCAACTCTAGCAGATACAGTAAAAACACCGGAAGTACGAAATTCTAGCGAGTTTATGGTTAGGTCCTCGGACGACCTAGTAGACTTGTACTACGGCTCATCCCGTTAAATTGTTTATAGTGTCCCGTTAACTCGTGTGTTCGAGCGGTACATATACAGACCAAAGCAGCGGGTGACCCTCACTCGCTCCGCCGCACAACCCTAGCTCCACTCCACAGCCGCCACGAACGACACGTACTCTAGCGAGTGATTCCAAGAGCCTCCCGCGTATATCTGGCCATGTCTTATTCGCGCGGATGGTTCAAGGTTGGGGAAGGCCACGCCGGAGGCGGCAAAGGCGGGGAACGTCCCTCACGCGAATGCGGCGACCTCTTCGAGGAGGAGAGGAAGCGCATCGTCCGCCTGAGGGTGCCAAGAAGCGGGCGGTGCTGCGGTGGACCAACCGAGGGATCTCGCCCCTGCCGTTTCTCCGCGCCTATGCGCCAACTTGGTGGCGCTCCTCATCCGCGATTTGGCGCAGCGCAGCATCGTCGGAACATGTCCCCACGGTCCGCAGGTATGCGCATGCCGGAGAATGCCCCTACGGCGAGGGATACTCTCGCCTTGCTCCTTCGTCCCCTCATCCTCCAATGACTAGAGCTTCCCCTCCTCTCCGCGTGCTTGAGTGGTGCTGGCCGCGGACTACGCGCATGACTCGAACGAGGAGCGCCTGGCGGTGGAGATGCTCATCCATGAGTCCGAGCGCGACCGCGAGTAGAAGATCGTCCGTGAGCAAGAGGTGAGGCGTCGTGCCGTCGCGCTCGTGGAGCTGGCCAGAGCGAGAGAGGAGGCGCGCGTCGCGGGCGTCATGAAGATGGCCCCGGCGGACCTCATTGATCTCAGCAAGGACTGAGCGGTCCGCCGCCGCGCCCAGAAGCTCGCCACCAAGCTCAATTTTAACCCTGGGCTCTGCCATACTAGCTTATTTGTGTAATTAAGTAGATCCACTCCTCAAGCAGTTTTTGATCTGCCGCACTATGTATGTAAAGACTGATCGCGTCTGCATTGTTTAATTTCTCCGCGAGATGATCTTCGTTTAAACTTCAAATTTCTCGGTTTTGTTTACAGTGTTCGAAACTGAAAAAAGTGAAGTACGGTCGTGTACTCATGTTTTACATTTTGTAACTTTAGAAGAGTTGCTATTAGTTAATAAAGCTCACCCATTCTAAAAGAAATAAAACTTGGAGTGTCGGGCTCTGACATAATCTGGACCGCATTCGAAACCAACACAATGTAGTGCGATGCTGGGTACAATTTTACTACGACAACCAAATACCCTAGAATAATCTGTGACAACCAAATACCCTAGAATACCCTAGAATAATTTTACGGTGAGTATGCCTCTCTGTTCGAACGGCAAGACTGGCACCCCGAAACCAATGCCTGCACTTTCGAAAAAAAAATCAAGAATACAACCTGCACTTTCGAATAGCAACGGCGACCTTGGACCCATCTATCGATCATGGCGACGGCGCCACCGGCTCGAGCAGGCCACACTCGAAGTTGGTGTGCTCGAGGAACGGCCCCAGCCTGACCAGCCTCGGGATCACCACGCCGTCCCGCACCGCGCACACCAACGGATTGCCCCACTGCACCAGCGCGCCCACAAGCCCCGCGCGCGCCGTCAGCGGGAACACCCGCCCCCACCTCTCCCTCTCGTACCCGCTCATCGCCTCGCCCACGTCGCCCCCCGCGAGCACCGCGGGCGCGAGGCGGCGCGCCAGGACGACGGCGTCCTCCAGCGCGCAGCACGCGCCCTGGCCGAGGTTGGGCGTCATCGGGTGCCACGCGTCGCCCACGAGCACCACGCCGCCCCTAGACGCCGGGGGCGCCACCCCCGGCCACAGCCACCGGTCCACGAGCGGCGTCTTCACCACGGCGTCGTCCGGCGTGCTCCGCATCACGGCCACGAGGTCGTCCGGCCAGCCACGCACCAGCTCCAGAGCCTCCCTCTTTAGCGCCGCCGCGTCCGTGTTCTTCGGCCCTGCCATTTGCCATGCCGTGAAGATCAAACACCACCACCACCATTACTCCATGACCAGCATGCCAAGAACTTCATGTCACCGATCATCTTTGTCAGATAGTGATACCTGGGGTTGGCCTATTGAAGCAGATAAACCAGTAGACTTTGGTCGGGGAGACCGGCACGAAGCCGGCGCGGAGGCCCCGGCCGTAGATGTAGTTCACCTTGGGCTCGAACGGCTGCCCACCGGCCCCGGCGTAGTCCGCGAGTCCGCGGAACGCCATGTGCCCCACGAACCGGGGCTCCGTGAACCCCATCCACCTCGCGATTGGCGAGTTCACGCCGTCGCAGCCGACAACCACCTTCGAGCGTAGCCGCCTGCCGTCCTGGAGCTCCAGCAGCGTGCCCTCGGGCCCTTGCCCCGCGATCGATTTGAGCTTGGACGAGAAGGAGATGGCGCCCGGCGGGAGCTTGGAGGCCAGCGTCTCGAGGAGCACCCGCCTCTCCACTGCCCGTACCTCCTGCCTGATAGTGGTACATCAATCGAAGCAGACCAAATCAATCCAAGCACAAAGATTGTGAAGAAAGCGGGTTTGTAGTACATACCCAGGAGCTTCTTCCTCGAAGGAGAACTCGCGCAGGTCGAGCCCGCCCGCCGACGACCGCATCCTCATCCTGCGATCAGCTGGAAACCTCGGGATTTAAGGTCCATAAAGATCCATGGAACTAATTAACAGGAGAGTAGGCAGAGCTAGGTACCCCTGGACGCGGAGATACTTGGCCCGGAGCTCGTCCGCGACGCCGATGGAGTCCAGCACGCGCCACCCGTTCTTGAACAGCGTCAGCGACGTGCCCCCCGCGCGCAGGGACGGGCCCTGCTCTAGCACGGTGGCGCCCACGCCGAGCCGCCGCAGGGACAGCGCCGTGGCCAGACCTGCGATGCCCGCGCCCACGATAACGACGTCTTTGGTCTCCTCCGGTGACGACGACACGGAGGCGGCGACCTTCAGCACACCGCGGCGGCGGCAAGGGTGAAGCGCAGTAGAGTACACGGAGGCGGCCATTGGTGCCATGGCAATGGCGAGCATTTTCTTGGACAGGAGATGGGGATCGGAGCTGGCACCATATGCTGCGGCGAGCGTCGTAGTTTGGGGGGGTCTCGGGTTCGCAAAGCTGGAGCATTTGGAGCCACACGTATTCAGAGACAGAGCACAGGACACGATACCAACTCACTGCCAGAAACTTTGCGTCATGCCAGAGTTTCAGAAACTTCCGAGTTCTGAATTCTCATTGCCGCTAGAGTATTCTCTTACTCTTTTGAATTAATAAGGGAACAGATCATAATTTCTAACTAGCAGTATCATTTTTTGCTAAAATTGCATACTACTTTCATTAGCAGTTTTATACTAGGTGAATTACATTACTGAAAGGGGGTTAATTGGATAGACGCCACTGCAATTTCCGCGTATTTGAGAAACGCCACTACAACTTTCAACTTTGGAAAAACGCGTTTCTCAAATACGCGAAAATTGTAGTGGCATCTATCCAATTAACCCTTACTGAAAATGTCATACACATCCAAGAGTTCCAACAGCATTTTATTTTAGATAACAGGACAAGTTGCTCTACGGTACCAATACAATCAAACCAGGCAGAAACTCAAATGCCATATAGGTCCAGGCAGCATATTCAACTGGAATGTATAATCATCACGCATCACGATTATGATTTATTGACTCGATAGCCAGAGCCAACTGACAGCTCTGGAAAGCTCTAACTCTGAAGAAACCAGAGCTCATCAAGAGGCAGGTGATCATGTCCGTTGAAGCTCAGTTCTCGTAGATCCAAGGGTGAAGGTTGCTCTTCCATTCGGCTAAGCCTCCAGGGAACCAGAGAGCGATCTCCTTCTGCCCGTTCTCCACGGAATCACTTCCATGAATCACATTCCTACACAGCAGGCAATGAGTTCAGTATAAGGCTTGAGAATGAGGGAAGCCAAGTAGTATGATTTCTTTTCCAACAATGTCATTCTTGTATGAATGACATTACTACACACAAGGCAATGACTTCAGTATAGGGCTTCGCAAGCAGGCAAGCCAGGTATAGCATGATTTATTTTTTGACTAAATATATATAATTAAAATTGAAGAGATCAGGCTACAATTTCCAATACAAAGTAATACTCATATTGAATTTTTTTTTTGCTGAACCTAGGTTCAGCTGGACCGATGAATCTGTAAACACAGCTTTATAAGTACCCAAAGCCTTCTCACTAAATAACTTTTAGCGGCATGTGTTTTCGCTGTGAAAAACATGAGTCTAACAAAATTGCAGCATATTCATTGTGGTGCCTTTATTGAAAAAATTCATTGTGGTGCAACTGAATCCAAATTCAAAATAATTACCCTCTACTTTTACACAGACTACAGAGGATAAGATATCGAAAATTGACTAAAAAAGTTCAGTGAACAATCTACAAAAAATGATTTTCTCACCTGCTAACTTCCACGGCATAGTCACCACGGATGGTGCCGGGAGCTGCCTCCCAAGGCCTGGTGGCCCCGATGATCCTGCGGCCAGTCAAAACAACATCCTTCCCCTCCCACACCATGGCCACAACAGGGCCAGAAATGATGTAATCCACCAACTTAGGAAAGAAGGGCAGGGCGGACAGGTCAGCATAGTGCTTCTGCGCGAAGGATTTCTCCACATTCATAAACTTCATCGCTGGAGGATCCACAGTTAGAAAACAATTAGTATGAACCAAAGTACTTGAACGGACAATATTCTGTGGGCTACACGATGTATGATTCATCAAGGTAAGGATAAGGAATGTAGCTTGTTCTAAAACAAGTTACAGATGTTTTTTTTTTTACATAAGTTTCAGATGACCTTTTTTTTTTTAACACAAGTTTCAGATGATGTTCTGCTAACATATACTCCCATTGAATTGAGTTGCTGCAGATATTTTATGGTAAAATTTTGAAGCCAGGTAAGAAAGTTGTTCGTTCCACCACTCTCCCACATATTTGTAAAAAAAATAATGACAACACCCGACCAAATTCAAAACTAACCCTTGAAACTATCACCACATTTAACGACCAAGAGCAAAAAAATCTAGTCTGACAGTGTGTAAGATATGGAATGCAGTGGGGTGGTTTTATTTCAATCCGATTCAACATGTCAATTATACAACAATATATTGTGCACAATGAAATTTACTCAATAAAATTATCATAACAACATGGTGTAGATATCCTTGCGGGTGGAGTACTTGTGTTGTGCTCGACACTATGACAGATACCTCTGTTGTTCTAACAGAGTACAGCCCAAAGCGCAGATCTATGTGGCAGAGCTCTTTTTTCTAAACCAGATCATGGAAACAGAAACGAGATAAGAAAAGAAAAATGGTCCTTGTATCGAATTGAGAAAGGAACAGAGAACACCCCTTACCCTTGAGGTAGAACCCTTTCTTCTCAAATCGGCAGATGATATCTCCAATCTGCAGAAAAGAAATTTCCAACAGAACATCCGCCAATCAGAAATGGCTCCAGAACACTCGCGATCGCGGGATTCATTCGCAGCTAACGTACGGATTCATGTTTGGAGAGATCGGACGGGGGTGAGATAGATTACCAGGCCTCTCTGGACGCCGTCGGGCTTGATCATGATGAAAGTCTGCTCCATGGCGACGCGAATTGGGGTAGAGAGACGCGGGAAAGGCGGACGAGATCGATGATGCGATGAGGAAGGAGAGGAGCTCGGGCTGTGAAAGAGACGGAGGGCCTCCCCTGCGTTTTATATGGGATGGGAGGGTGATTTGTTACGTTCTATAAATATTCGTTCCAGAAATGGAGTACTCTTTTTTAGCGAGGGAAAAGCTAGTTTTATTTTTTTTTCCTAAAAAACTTCTCAGCCCTGAATGTATACCTCTCTCTCGAGAAGATTTTTTCTTTGCGGGTCTCTCTAGAAGAGATTAACTACACACCAGTTTGAATTTGTCATACCGGGCACAAAATTCTGTTTGGCTAATAGAATTTTTTATGGACACGACTACCCGTGTCTGTTCTAGATCGAATGCTAGCGGGTGTTCCGGCAGCTACCCCCGGTTCCCGCATCCGCGTCCGCGACCGAACCCCGTGACCGCGTCACCCATAAAACGACAAAATCGATCGTATCGTCACCTCCCCCACCCACCAGTCCGTCTCCATCATGAATCCAACCCCCCATCGACCAGTAAACCTGCAACAAAAAGTGAACAACTTCTCCAAGACAAAAGAAGAGGGGAAAAGGGAAGAAACGGATCTAGCAGACTCACCTCGAGGCTTCTTCTACCTTCAGCCGGATCTCCCATGGCCTAGTTCAACCTCTACCTCCAGCTGACAAGAAAAAGAAGGAAAGAAAAACAGCAAGAGGGAAATCAAGATAACTATTTCAAACACACATCTAATCTTTTCTGGATGGGGAACGAGGTAAAGGGTAAAAACAACATACAAATATGAAGAATTTATATGAAAATAGGAAAGTAATGTTTCAATTTATGCAGACATCATGAAAGTCTACATAAAATCACTTCATATGTCCTTCTATTCTACAACTTCCTAAATCCTAAACCATAAAACTATATTGATCCTGACAATGTCCACAAATATAGCTATCTGTGTCACTGCCTATGTTCACCATGTTTATATTAGAAAAATCATGCATGTTTAAACAGAAAAATTAGATAAATAAACTGTTGTTCTGCCTATACATGAAAAAACACTTGTAAGTAAAAAAATCATTTACCCATGATATCCTTAATATGTTACCCACTATTTATATATTAAGTTATCCACTGCATATAATGATTACTACCAAAGTCATAGTAAAAAAAAGACAACTGCTCTTCTGCACACCAGATAAAACATATCCACATGCTATACATTATGTTACACATGCCATCTTTAATATGTTGCCCACTATTTATATATTAAGTTATCCACTGTATATAATTATTACTATCAAGGTCATAGTAAAAAGACAAAAGTGCTCTTCTGCACACCAGATAAAGATATCCACATGATATGTATTATGTTATCTCATATTTCTATATCGATATAAACTAACATTTTGCACATATTTGATTCACAGGAAAAATATAAAGAGAAAATGGATATAGAACTTAACTTTGAACCTGAAGGAGATGACAACAACTCACACACATATGGCCAAGTGCAAGAAGACGGAGGTGACCGCATGGATGCACAAGTTGAAGCTCAAAATGCAGGTATAGTACATCGTAAAAGGTTCCTACTTGTTTAAATATGAAATATTATCCATGGTTTTTAGCTAGAGTTACCCATGACAAAAACGATAAATTATCCATACATTCTGCAAAACATGATATCCATGGTTATTACATTCAATAACCCATGCGACAATACCACAAACTTACCTACCAACAAACCCAATTGGCTACCACAAAATAAAATGTACACATACCACTAAAAACACGTAGCTCGTTTTGACGTTATCTTCCCAGTAGAGTTACCCATGACAAAACAGATGACTTACCCATGCATTATGCATGATGTTATCCATAGTTTCCCACTAGAGTTATCCATGACAAAATAGATGACTAACCCATGCATTCTGCAAAATGTTATCCATGGTTTTCCACTAGAGTTATCCATAACAAAACCAATGACTTACCCATGCATTCTGCAAAATGTTATCCATAGTCTTCCACTAGAGTTACCCATGACAAAATAGATAACTAACCCATGTATTCTACAAAATGTTATCAGTGGTTTTCCACTAGAGTTACCTATGATAAAACAGATGACTTACCCATGCATTCTACATAATGTTATCCATGGTTTTCCACTAGAGTTACCTATGACAAAACAGATGACTTACCCATGCATTCTGTATAATGTTATCCATTGTTTTCCACTAGAGTTACCCATGACAAAACAAATGACTTACCCATGCATTCTGCATAATGTTATCCATTGTTTTCCACTAGAGTTACCCATGACAAAACAGATGACTTACCCATGCATTCTGTAAAATATTATCCATTGTTTTCCTCTAGAGTTGCCCATGACAAAATAGATGTCTTATCCATGCATTCTGCATAATGTTATCCATGGTTATTACATTCAATAAACCATGCAACAAAACCACAAACTTACCTCCCAAACAAACCCACTTGACTACCACAAAATAAAATGTACCCACGCAACTAAAAACCCACTTGACTTCCAATCTTCTCTGTTGCGTTATTAATCACATGCATTCTCCTCGTTTTGATGTAAAACATGTAAAACTATGGGAAATTTACATACCAGTGAACGATGACATGGTATCCATTAACTTACAGTAGAGTTATCCATGAAAAGACAGTAAAAATACCCATGCTTTCCTTACTGAGTTATCCATGCATTTCACTGATAGAATGATACAAAATAAAAATAAATGCAGGTGGTGCACATATTCTGGTGTGAGAGCGATGATGATTTGCAACCAGCTGGAAAAACAACAGGAGCAAGCATTGGGGAGCCTCAAATGAAGACATTTTCAATGACAATAAAGATGATGCCCGCTCCACTCCGCAGCCACTAACTGCTCGGATGTGTTTTGATAGTTTTCATTTAGCAAAATAACATTGCAGAGCATATGCGCAGAGCAAATGATTTGGTATAAGGATAGACTGATCAACACAAGGACAAGATGGGGATTACAACAAGGTAGCAATTGTGTTGGAATTATGCCCTAGAGGCAATAATAAAGATGTTATTATTATAATTCTTATTCATGATAAAGTTTATATTCCATGCTAGAATTGTATTAAGCGGAAACATTAATACTTGTGTGGTTTGTGAACAACACCGTGTCCCTAGTACGCCTCTATGGACTAGCTCATTGATCAATGATGGTTAAGGTTTCCTAACCATAGACATGAGTTGTCAATTGATAATGAGATCATATCATTGGGAGAATGATGTGGTGGACAGACCCAAACTAAGCGAAGCAATTAGATCGTGTCATTGTGTTCATCTTTGCGAAGCTTTTCCTATGTCAAATATTGTATTCCTTAGACCATGAGATAATACAACTCCCTGGTATCGGAAGAAAGCTTTGAGGTCATCAAACGTCATCCTATGAGAGGGTGATCATAAAGGTGTCTCTCAGGTGATCGGAAAGTATCTGTTGGGTTGTATGTATCGAGATGGGATTTGTCCCTCCCAAGTCGGAGAGATATACTTCGGGCCCACTCGGTAATCGATATCAACACCGCTTGCAAGCATGTGGTTAAGGAGTTAATCACAAAGTGATATCGGATTACGGAACGAGTTAAGTACTTGCTGTGAACGAGATTGAACTAGGTATGACGGTACCGACGATCGAATCTCGGGCAAGTAAAATATCGCGAGACGAAGGGAATATGTATATGGGATTGATTGAATCCTGGCATCGTGGTTCATCTGATATGATCATCGATGAATGTGTGGGAGTCAATATGGGTGCCCAGACCCCGCTGTTGATTATTGATAGAAGATCATGTCTGCATATTCTCGAACCCGCAGGGTCACACACTTAACGTGTCTCGACGCTAGGATAGATTGGATACTTGGTTTATGAATTTTTGTTCGGAGTCTCGGATGGGATCCGGGACATCACGAGAGGTTCCAGAGTGGTCCGGAGAATAAGATTCATATAAGGCAGTGCAGTTTTTGGAGTTCGGAATTGTTCCGGATTAATCGGTATTGTACCGGAAGCTTCTAGAACCTTCCGGAAGGGGGCCAACGTGGTCCCACCTTCCGGGAGGGGGCATGAGCCTATGAGGGAGTGTCCTGGCCGCATTGGGCCAGGGGCACAAGGCCCCATAGGGCCCAGCCGATCCTAGATAAGTTTAAATCGTTTAAACTAGAGATAAGATAGGGTTTCTAGAAGGGAGAGTTTAAATCGTTTAAACTAGAGATAGGCTTGGAGGATGGGCAAGGGCTGGCCGCACCCCCCTCTATATATAGAGGGCTGGTGCGCCCCCTCCCTACACTACACCTTCCTCCAAGCCCTAGTTGCCCTGCTGCCCTCCTCTCTCCCTCCCGACTGTTTGTAGGCGAAGCCCTGCAGCAGAAATTTTCCACCATATACACCACGCCGTCGTGTTGTAGATCCAATCCATCTCTCCACCATACTTGCTGGTCTGAGGAAGGAGGAGACGTCGAGGTGCCGCACGTGTGCATCTCACGGAGGCACCGCCACTTGTGGTGCTGGATCGGATCGGATCGCGAGGAGGAGAAGCGAGTACGACTACATCACCCACGTTCCGACGAACGTTCCGCTGTGCGAATCTTCAAGGGTATGAAGATCTAATCCAATCTCTCTCGTTGTTTGCATCTCCTAGATTAGATCTTGGCTTTCCTTCTGTTCGCTTCCGTAGAAAATTTTGATTTACTATGCTGCGAATTCCTTCAGTGGTATCAGAGCTAGATCTATGCGTAGATGTGTTTCACGAGTAGAACGCAACATGGTTGTTGCGGGCGTTGATATTTTCTGTTGCAAGCCTCTTGTTTGTGTTCTTCTTATGGCGCGGGATAGTGAGATCGAAGCGGTCCAGGCCAACCTTACGCGACGTCGTTCGCGAGACCGGCTCCGCACTTGACGTGTGGCTTGTACCACACATGCGGCTGGTGGATGTCAGTTTCTCTCACTATAGTTGTCATGGGATTAACACCGGAGTTTGGCAACCATAATATCACCGTTGTGGCTTTCCGTAGGTAAGAATCGTTCTTAGCATCTACTCCCATAAGCCACGTAAAACATGCAACAACAAAGTAGAGGCGTCTAACTTGTTTTTGCAGGGAGTGTTTTCTGTGATATGGTATGGCCCAAGATGTGATGTGTATATTGTATGTGATGATCATGTTTTGTAATGTTTCACGACTTGCATGTCGATGAGTACACA
The DNA here is from genome assembly GCA_916181665.1 of Avena sativa. Classification (NCBI taxonomy): domain Eukaryota; kingdom Viridiplantae; phylum Streptophyta; class Magnoliopsida; order Poales; family Poaceae; genus Avena; species Avena sativa. The sequence goes on along the minus strand of OV702294.1, from coordinate 265,060,341 downwards.
ACCGGCAGGAGCCATATGGTTGTCTTTATAATTGTGTATGACCTGCGAGTCAACTTCTTATACGCCATGTAATAGCTTTACTTTATCGCTAAGTAGTTAGCAATAGTTGTAGTTGCTATTCGTGGTGGAGGCAATCATGGTGAAGTGATGGAGATCATGCCGGAACGCACAAGATGGAGATCATTGCGCGAAGATTGGCTATACCATGTCACATAAAGTTATATGCATGTGATGTTTATCCTTTTATGTATCTTATTATGCTTAGATCGCGACGGTAGCATTATAAGATGATTCCTCACTTAAAGATCAAGATAAAAACTGTGTTCTCCCCAAGTATGCACCGTTGCGAAAGTTCGTCGTGTCCAAGCATCACGTGATGATCGGGTGCTATAGACTCTACGCTCACATACAACGGGTGCAAGCCAGTTTTGCACACGCGGAAATACTTGGGTCTAACTTGACGAGCCTAGCATGTACAGACATGGCCTCGGAACACAAGAACCGAAAGGTTAAGCATGATTCATATGAATGATATGATCGACACTTCGTTGCCCACCATTGAAACCACATCTCTTCTCGTGATGATCGGATTAGGTGTGGTGAATTTGGATCGTGTTCGCTAAACAACTTGAGGGATGTTGAATTTAGTGGGAGTTCATCTAGTAATTTGATTAAGTTGAACTATTTATCATGAACATAGTCTAAATTGTACTTGCAAATACTGTAGATCACATGGCCAAGTCCAACTTCAACTTCAACGTTTTTGCTGAGAAGGAAAAGCTTAGAAACAGTGGGTCTAACTTCACCAATTGGTTCCGCAATCTAAGAATCATTCTGTCTGGCGGACAAAAGGACTATGTCCTTGGGAAAGCGTTAGGTGACCCCCCTGCTGCAACTGCGCTGGCTGATGAGAAAGCTGTCTATTAGTCGCGTAAAGATGATTATGGTGTGATTAAGAGCACCATGTTGTTTGCTATGGAACCGGAACTTCAAAATCGTTTTGAAGAGTATCCCGGGCCCTTTGAGATTCTCGAAGAGCTGAAAACCATGTTTCAAACTCAGGCCCGTTCTGAGAGATATGAGATCTCCGAGAAGTTCTTTAACTGCAAGATGGAGGAAGGGAGTTCCGTTAGTGAGCACGCCATTAAGATGTCGGGCTACACTCAACGCCTTGAGAAACTGGACTGCAAGATTCCAGAGGAGCTCAAGATTGACAGGGTTCTGCAATCACTCCCTCCCAGCTACAAAAGTTTTGTAGTGACTCATAATCAGATTGGTTCCACTAATACGATCACCGAGCTCTTCGCAAAGCTGAAGGCTGCGGAGGTGGACATCAAGAAGGATAATCATGTGTTGATGGTCAACAAGCCCTCCTTTAAGAAAGGTAAAGGTGCAAAGAAGCCCTTCAAGAAAAGCGGCGGCAAGCGCGTTGCCCCTGCTGAGAAGAAGCTCAAGTCTGGACCTAAGCCGGACACTGAGTGCTTCTATTGCAAGGACAAGGGTCACTGGAAGCGCAACTGTCCGAAGTACTTAGCGGACAAGAAGGCTGGCACCATCAAAGGTATATTTGATATACATGTTATTGATGTTTTCCTTACTAGTCCTCGTTGTAGTGCCTGGGTATTTGATACCAGTTCAGTTGCTAATATTTGTAACTCGAAATAGGAGCTACGGAATAGACGGCGGCTTGCGAGGGATGAGGTGACGATGCGCGTTGGCAACGGATCAAGAGTTGATGTGATGGCCGTCGGCATGCTCTCCTTAGTTTTACCTTCGGGATTAGTTTTAAACCTTAATAAATGTTATTATGTGCCTGCGTTGAGCATGAACATTATTTCTGGATCGTGTTTATTGCAAGACGGTTATTCATTTAAATCGGAGAATAATGGTTGTTCTATTTATATGAGTAACATCTTTTATGGTCATGCACCTCTTGTGAATGGTTTATTTCTTCTAAATCTCGAAAGGGATGAAACACACATCCATAACATTGAGGCTAAGAGATGCAAAGTAGATAGTGATAATACTACTTATTTGTGGCACTGTCGTCTAGGTCATATTGGTGTAAAGCGCATGAAGAAACTCCATTCTGATGGACTTTTGCAGTCTCTTGATTTTGAATCATTTGACACATGCGAACCATGCCTCATGGGCAAGATGATCAAAACCCCGTTCTCCGGTATGATGGAGCGAGCAACGGAAATCATACATACCGATGTATGCGGACCGATGAGTGTTTCGACGCGCGGTAGATATCGCTATTTTCTCACTTTTACCGATGACTTGAGTAGATATGGGTATATCTATTTAATGAAACATAAATCTGAAACGTTTGAAAAGTTCAAAGAATTTCAGAATGAAGTGGAGAACCATCGTAACAGAAAGATTAAGTTTCTACGATCCGATCATGGGGCGAATATTTGAGTTATGATTTTCTCACGCATCTCAAAGCAAGTGGAATCGTTTCGCAACTCACGCCACCCGGAACACCACAGCGCAATGGTGTGTCTGAACGCCGGAATCGAACCCTATTAGATATGGTCCGATCGATGATGTCTCTTACTGATTTGCCGTTATCATTTTGGGGTTATGCATTAGAAACCGCTGCATTCACTTTAAATAGGGCTCCATCTAAATCCGTTGAGACGACACCGTATGAACTGTGGTTTGGTGCTAAACCTAAGTTGTCGTTTCTTAAAGTTTGGGGATGCGAAGCTTACGTCAAGAAGTTGATGCCGGACAAGCTCGAACCCAAAGCGGAGAAGTGCGTCTTCATAGGATACCCCAAGGAAACTATTGGGTATACCTTCTATCACAGAACCGAAGGCAAAGTGTTTGTCGCAAAGAACGGTTCCTTTCTTGAGAAGGAGTTTCTCTCGAAAGAAGTGAGTGGGAGGAAAGTAGAGCTAGACGAGGTTATTGAACCTTCTCTTGAATTGGAGATTCTCTCGAAAGAAGTGAGTGGGAGGAAAGTAGAGCTAGACGAGGTTACTGAACCTTCTCTTGAATTGGAGAGTAGCGCAACACCTGAAATTGTTCCAGTGCCGCCTGCACCAACGATAGAGGAAGCTAATGACAAGGATCATGAAGCTTCGGACGATGCTGCTACTGAACGTCGCAGGTCGACAAGGTCGCGTGCCCCTCCTGAGTGGTACGGCAACCCTGTCTTGACTGTCTTGTTAGTAGAAGACAGTGAACCTACGAACTATGAGGAAGCGATGATGAGCCCAGACTCTGAGAAATGGCTAGAAGCCATGAAATCCGAATTGGGATCCATGAGCGAAAACCAAGTATGGACTTTGGTGGACCCTCCTAGCGACCGAAAGGCCGTTGAGTGCAAATGGATCTTCAAGAAGAAAACGGACGCGGATGGTAATGTTACCGTCTATAAAGCACGGCTTGTTGCGAAAGGTTTTCGACAAGTTCAAGGTGTTGACTACGATGAGACTTTCTCTCCCGTAGCGATGTTTAAGTCCATTCGGATTTTATTAGCAATTGCTGCGTTTCATGATTATGAAATATGGCAAATGGATGTCAAGACTGCTTTCCTCAATGGCAACATTGATGAAGAGTTGTATATGATGCAACCCGAAGGTTTTGTCGATCCTAAGGATGTTGATAAAGTATGCAAACTTCAGCGTTCCGTTTATGGACTGAAGCAAGCATCTCGGAGTTGGAACCTTCGTTTTGATCAAGTGATCAAGAGCTTTGGATTTGTTCCAAATTGCTACGAAGCTTGCATCTACAAGAAAGTGAGTGGGAGCTCGGTGACGTTTCTGGTACTATATGTGGATGACATATTGATTATTGGAAATGACATCAACATGCTTAACGATGTGAAGAGTTATTTGAACAAGTGTTTTTCAATGAAAGACCTAGGTGAAGCTGCTTATATATTGGGCATCAAAATCTATAGAGATAGACAAAGACGCCTGATAGCTTTAAGCCAAAGTACATACCTAGACAAAGTTCTGAAAAGGTTCAGAATGGATAAGGCATTGAAAGGTTCAGTGCCTATGTTGTCAGGTAAGATATTGAGCAAGGCTCAGTGTCCAGCTACGGTAAATGATAGGGAAGCTATGAGCAAAGTGCCTTATGCCTCGGCCATAGGTTCCATCATGTATGCCATGTTGTGTACTAGACCGGATGTGTCCAATGCTCTTAGTTTGACGAGCAGATATCAAAGTGATCCAGGAGTGGAACACTGGACAGCCGTGAAGAACATCCTAAGGTACCTAAATAGGACTAAAGAAATGTTCTTAGTCTATGGGGGTGATGAACAGCTCGTCGTAAAAGGTTACGTCGATGCTAGTTTCGACACCGACAAGGATGATTGTAAATCTCAGACAGGATACGTGTATATTTTGAATGGAGGAGCTGTGAGCTGGAGAAGCTGCAAGCAAAGCGTGATCGCGGGATCTACAGTAGAAGCGGAATACATGGCTGCTGCAGAAGCGTCAAGTGAAGGAGTTTGGATCAGGAACTTCATCACTGAGCTTGGCATGGTTCCAAGTGCATTGGACCCACTGGAGATATTGTGTGACAACACTGGCGCCATAGCACTCGCTAAGGAACCAAGATATCATCCAAAGACCAAGCATATCAACCGCAAGTTTCATATAATCCAAGATTATATAGCAGATGGAGATCTGAAGATCAGCAAAGTACATACAGATCTGAATGTTGCAGATCCATTGACTAAACCTCTTCCACGTGTAAAACATGATCAGCACCTCAGTGCCATGGGTGTGAGATTGTTGCCAAATGTAAACTAGATTATTGACTCTAGTGCAAGTGGGAGACTGTTGGAATTATGCCCTAGAGGCAATAATAAAGATGTTATTATTATAATTCTTGTTCATGATAAAGTTTTTATTCCATGCTAGAATTGTATTAAGCAGAAACATTAATACTTGTGTGGTTTGTAAACAACACCGTGTCCCTAGTACGCCTCTATGGACTAGCTCATTGATCAATGATGGTTAAGGTTTCCTAACCATAGACATGAGTTGTCAATTGATAATGAGATCATATCATTGGGAGAATGATGTGGTGGACAGACCCAAACTAAGCGAAGCAATTAGATCGTGTCATTGTGTTCATCTTTGCGAAGCTTTTCCTATGTCAAATATTGTATTCCTTAGACCATGAGATAATACAACTCCCTGGTATCGGAAGAAAGCTTTGAGGTCATCAAACGTCATCCTATGAGAGGGTGATCATAAAGGTGTCTCTCAGGTGATCGGAAAGTATCTGTTGGGTTGTATGTATCGAGATGGGATTTGTCCCTCCCAAGTCGGAGAGATATACTTCGGGCCCACTCGGTAATCGATATCAACACCGCTTGCAAGCATGTGGTTAAGGAGTTAATCACAAAGTGATATCGGATTACGGAACGAGTAAAGTACTTGCTATGAACGAGATTGAACTAGGTATGACGGTACCGACGATCGAATCTCGGGCAAGTAAAATATCGCGAGACGAAGGGAATATGTATATGGGATTGAGTGAATCCTGGCATCGTGGTTCATCTGATATGATCATCGATGAATGTGTGGGAGTCAATATGGGTGCCCAGACCCCGCTGTTGATTATTGATAGAAGATCATGTCTGCATATTCTCGAACCCGCAGGGTCACACACTTAACGTGTCTCGACGCTAGGATAGATTGGATACTTGGTTTATGAATTTTTGTTCGGATTCTCGGATGGGATCCGGGACATCACGAGAGGTTCCGGAGTGGTCCGGAGAATAAGATTCATATAAGGCAGTGCAGTTTTTGGAGTTCGGAATTGTTCCGGATTAATCGGTATTGTACCGGAAGCTTCTAGAACCTTCCGGAAGGGGGCCAACGTGGTCCCACCTTCCGGGAGGGGGCATGGGCCTATGAGGGAGTGTCCTGGCCGCATTGGGCCAGGGGCACAAGGCCCCATAGGGCCCAGCCAATCCTAGATAAGTTTAAATCGTTTAAACTAGAGATAAGATAGGGTTTCTAGAAGGGAGAGTTTAAATCGTTTAAACTAGAGATAGGCTTGGAGGATGGGCAAGGGCTGGCCGCACCCCCCTCTATATATAGAGGGCTGGTGCACCCCCTCCCTACATTACACCTTCCTCCAAGCCCTAGTTGCCCTGCTGCCCTCCTCTCTCCCTCCCGACTGTTTGTAGGCGAAGCCCTGCAGCAGAAATTCTCCACCATATACACCACGCCGTCGTGTTGTAGATCCAATCCATCTCTCCACCATACTTGCTGGTCCGAGGAAGGAGGAGACGTCGAGGTGCCGCACGTGTGCATCTCACGGAGGCACCGCCACTTGTGGTGCTGGATCGGATCGGATCGCGAGGAGGAGAAGCGAGTACGACTACATCACCCACGTTCCGACGAACGTTCCGCTATGCGAATCTTCAAGGGTATGAAGATCTAATCCAATCTCTCTCGTTGTTTGCATCTCCTAGATTAGATCTTGGCTTTCCTTCTGTTCGCTTCCGTAGAAAATTTTGATTTACTATGCTGCGAATTCCTTCAATTGTGTGCACAAAAGCAGGAAACATGTTTGAAGCAAAAGAGGACACGCAGAATCCAGCGGGTGAAGTGAAGAAAAGGAAGAAAAACACAGATACAAGGACTGATTACAGAGCACATATATTGTTAAAGAGAACAGATTCATGGTTCTATGTTAATGGCTATTCCGATGATCATAACCACCCAATGGTCATTAAGCCATCCATAACGAGGTTCTTACATTCACACCGAAACATACCAACAGAAGAAAAAGAGTTCTTGAAGCTACTATGGGAATGCAACATTCCCACAAGTCGGCAGATGCGGCTTATGTCAAAGTTCTATGGCAAGATTAATGATGTGCCATGCATAGAAAAGGATGTGGCTAACTTAAAAGAAACTTTCAAGCATGGCACGAATAACCATGGCATGCAGGACACATTGGCACTATTTGACAAAATGAGAGCTGAAGATAAAGATTTCTTCTGCAAAATAAAGATGGATAAGGAGGACAGAGTCGAGAACTTATTCTAGGTAGACGGTGCAGCGTGTCGCGCATACAAAGCAGGATATACCGATTGCATATCGTTCGACACAACATATCTAACAAACAAATACCAGATGCCATGGGCTCCATTCATAGGGATAAACAATCATGGGCAGTCCATACAGTTAGGATGTGGATTCGTCAGGCAGGAGCTAAGAAACAACTTTGTGTGTCTGTTCCGAATGTTCAAACTAGCGATGGGAGGAATTGTACCAAAGAATATAAGTAATGATCAAGACACTGGCATGAAAGTAGCTATCGAATCTGTTTTCCCGGGTACAAGCCACAGGAACTGCAGATGGCATGTGATTAATAACGCAACAGAGAAGATTGGAAGTTTTATGGCACAACATCCTGAGCTTCTTAAAGCATTCAATGCATGTGACAACAACATCTTGACACCGGAGGAATTTGAGGCTAGTTGGATGGCCATGATACAAGAACATGAGGTTCAAGACAGCATGGATCTGTTTGGGCTGTGGGAACATAGAAAAGTATGGGTCATAGCATTTCATGCACAACTTCTATCCCTTCCTACAAACCACATCGATAAGCGAAGGATTTAATGCTGTCCTCAAGCGTTATGTCAAGCCAATTAATACCCTTTTTGAATTTGTACAGTAATACATGTCAATCCAAGACAAAATTATGAATGCCGAGCTAAAAGCAGAGGCAGATACTGCTCTAACAAAACCAGATTGGTGGTGTGGAAACAGAATGGAGAGATAGATGGCGAAAGCATACACAAGAAACATTTTCAACGGGTTTCGGAAAGAGTTGCCGAAGAGCTTAATGTACTAGTTAAGATACGGGTAGGCTACACTAGCGAAAAACAAAAAATTACCGCGTAAACAAGGAATATTGTTGTCATGGATCTCGGAATTACCACTAGGCACACAATTGCGGAACTTGATGAAGCACGTAGGGGCAGTGTAGATGTTTTATGTATCCTCCTTGTCCTCGTCCCACGAGCAGCTCCCCTTGCGCGGCTCATCCAAGTGCTACAGTTGCAGCACCTCCGAGGTATCCACACGTCCGGGGTAAAAGCGTCAGACGCCGGACTGCTAGGTTCACGCGTGCAACACAGGCGTGAGAGGAGTGGTGGCTGGGTGGAATGCTCAACCCAATTCAGCTCGCCTCACTCTCTCTTATATAGGCATCCCTAGTGGGCTTCTACATTAGCAGCCCAAGCCTGGTCTAATTCGGATCCAATCCTCATTAGGCTTCCAGCCTCTTAAGTGTGTGACACTATAGGTTCATACACGTATAGACATGACACGAGTCCATAAGAAATTAATGAGTGGTGTAGCAGAGCATACTGAAGGGATAAGGCTACGCGCAGGGAGGTGAGCAAATGGGTCCAAACGACAAGCGTCGTGCGAGAGCGACCTGGGGGACGCGTCGTGTGCCATCCCCTGGCTGAATCACATCATTTCCTTTATAGTTATATACTTGGAATTGGGAATTGTTATTCTTACACTAATCACAATATTTGGATTGCACGCATTTTTTAGGAAAAAACATGTAAGAAATAAAACTACATTTTCCATATTTAATGAGTTTCGAAACTCTTTCTATTTCTACATGCTTAAGTTTTGTTTGGTGACCTACCCAGGGCTACGTACTTTTGTGTTTTCAACTTTCCAGCGCACAGAGGGAACATGTATGATTAATGAAGTGTGCTGGTTAAATTCAGAACCTGAAGCAAGTTTGGCAAGCTCCTCATATCCTTTTAGCTGGAGTAAAATTTAATGGTTTTGGGGAAAGTAAAGTTAATACTGTCTCCGGTTTTTGACATGATGTCCTTAACTGGTAGGGTGACGTGCGCAGCGTGGAATTTGCTCAGCTTTTGCCCAAGCACACTAGGAGAAATGGTTGATGCCTTAATGATCCTCCTTGATGTCGCGCCGCCAGTAGCCATGGACACCACGTACTGCTCACAGAGTCATAAAATCTCCTTATTCTATTAAACAATTGGGAAATATCAGTAACATAAATCGAGGAACTGTTATCTCCTAACCCGCTTCACGTTGCTCTCCGAGTGGGTGATCGGGGCGAAGCCTCCGCTTCCCCCTCCTAGTCCTCCCTCCTCTCCCGCCTCGTCGTGGCGGCCGTTCTTTTACCCGCGGATGGATCTAAGCTTGGGTGGGCGTCCGACGGCGGTGGTCCGGTTCAATGGCGGGGAAACCTGATGTTAGATGGGTGCTATTCCTAGCGGTGGCGCGACTGTTGGTGGTGGTCCTCGCAGTGGCTAGCAGTGGCACCATTCGGGCCCCATCTGGGTCCGGGTGGCTGGAGGTTGCACCTGGTGTGACAGTTTCTCTAGAGATCGAGGTGGGGATCCGGCGGGATACTGGGTGGTGGCAGCATTGCGACCGGCCTGATGCAGCATGGCGGCGGGGGATTTGCAGGCCTGAGTAGGGCCTGAGAGTCCTAGTGTGCCCTTGCTGCCGCATCTAGTCGGCTACCATGAAGGCGGTAGGGACACTTTCCTCCTACGCGGTTGCGGTACTTGCCACTCCCGATCCCTGTAGTGATCTCCTAATCCATCTTCTAGGCCTCACGATGATGATCACCAGTGAGACAATGACGACGATTTATCATGGTGGCGATTGCTGGTGGTGGAAAGTTGGACGAAGCGCTATGGAGCATCTGCAGCAGCGATTTTTGGGGTTTTGGGAGAAATCCCTATCGGCTCGACCGACACAAACGCGATGAGGCCTACGGGTGCCGCCTTTCCTTATTGGAGGGCGTTGGGTGTATCCCTAGGACCAGTCCGGATAACAATGTCGCCAAAATCCTTTTTGAAGGTGTTGCTTTGTCCGGATCTGTCATTATTTGGCATTCTTTTCTCTTTTCATTTTTTTTAGGCTTGATTCTGTTGTTGCCGAGCAGTTGTATCATGTGTGTTGCTATATTAATATAGTAAAATAAAAATATGTTTCGATAACGATTTCATTAGATGACTAATAAGATTTTTTTCTTGAACATGGACGAGACACGCTTAAAGTTGTCTGCTGCCCATTTCGGCAATTGGACCAAATGTAATAGCAGTCCATATACGCAAGTAAGGATTTTGCTTCAAAGAAAAGCTGAAAAAAAGAATACGTGTACACCTACGTTCTCTCCTTATAGGAACAAAACGGACCCCGCCAAAAAAAATCCGGAAGAATACGTACCAACGTAGATACGGAGACGAGTTCGAGGCCCGCCACTTCGCCGCCGCCGCCTCCCAGCCCGCCGAGAACGATCTCGTCCGGGCGTTCCGCGGCGGTGCGACCCGGGCCGTCTCGATCACCGAGTTCCTCGAGCGCATCCAGCGCTGCAATTTCCTCTACGACGGCAGCGTCTACATCCTAGCGGGGGCGTACCTCGCGCGCTTCATGCGCAGCCGCGCCGCGTGCGACGCCGGGATCCTGGTCGAGCCGGCCACCGCGCACCGCCTCGTCTCTATCGCCGTCCTGCTCGTCGCCAAGTTCAGTATCCCTAGGCACTCCGAGAGGCGGGTCGAGGCCTTCCAGATCTGCTCCGGCCAGTCGATCCGGGCCAGCGAGATGTGCTCGCTCGAAATACTCTTCCTGCGGGCCGTCGACTACCGCCTCTTCATCGGGGACGAAGAGTTCCAGCGCTTCTTCCGGGTCATGGAGCGCGGTCCGAAGGCGCCCAGTTCGAGCTGCGGATCCAGCAAGAGGAAAGCGGAGGCGGCCGCAGGACGGGAGGAGGAGGAGCCCCGCCGTGTCCGGGCATGCCAGCCGCCCGTCGCCGCGTCCTAGGGTTCGGAGTTAAGTTCCTGCATTTTTTTGATTTGATCGATTCGTTTCTTTCTTGCATTGCATTTTGTTGATTGATTCGTTTCTTTCTTGCATTGCATCCTGTTGATCGGTTTGTTTCTCTCTTGCATTGCATCTTGTTGATCGATTCGTTTCTTTGTTGCGTTGCATCTTGCTAGTTGATTCGTTTCTTTCTTGCATTGCATCTTGTTAATCGATTCGTTCCTTTCGTTATTTGATTTCAATTCGGCTTGCTGCATCGATTTGTTGCTTTCTTTTGTCGCATTTTTTATCGATCTTCTAGTAGCGTTCTTTTGATCAGTTTCTTTGTTGCGGTTTTCTCGGAGATTTCTTTGTTGCGGTTTTTCTCGGGGATTTCTTTGATTTTTCTTGAATTGCGTCTTCCCGTGGATTTCCTTTTTGCATTTCATCATCTCGTAGCTTCCTTTATTGAATTCTTCAAAAACAAAAAAACAAAAAAAATCATCAATTTATTTTCTAAATTAGGATTTGGAGTTATTACAGTTTATGTTCTTCAAACTAAAAATCGCGTTTCATCGTCGCCCAGTTTCACTTTGCATTGCATCTTTAGAAAAAAAATTTAAAAAAGGTCAGAAATTTTATCATTGTTTCTTGCATACTTGGCCGTTCGTTTGATTTCTATCTGGCCTGTTTTCTTGATCGATTCATTTCTCGCACTGCATAGCATTCTTTCTGGATTTCCTTGCTTTTTTATTTTGTTTTTGAATTGCATCATCCCGTTTCGATCTTCTATTGCATTATCTCGTTTTCTTCAGACTTATTAGGTCTAGTCTGGTCGAATCGAGTCCAGTGTGTCCTGTTTAACAGTACTATGTAATCCTTATGTAATGGTGTTTTTTGATATTAATAAAGATTTTAATATTTTCTAAGATCCTTGTATCGTGCAACATACTTTGATGCTTTACATCTGCCCTGAAGCTGAAATAGGCAAAATATGCAGATCACTGACCTGCATTTGCAATTTGCTCCAATATGACCAATAATTCAGTGTCAAAGTTGACCAGCTACAACTTAAAGGATGAGAAGATTCAAAAGACCGAGACAACTTCAACACACATCTTTGTAAATCCATCTTGCATTCACAACATCCTGGTGCGGAAAAACTCGCCCAGCCCTCCCTCCAAAACCGAAATGGCGTCGACACGGTCTAACCAAACATCCAGAGCCCCCCCAAGGCCGAACCCAACGCGAGGAGGATCGATTGGGGGTGCCGGCACAACTTGAAAAAGTTGGCGGGCTAGCCTTGTCGGCGGGACACCAAAATTTGCCCCCTTTTCCCCTCCAGGTCGCTCAGTCCCGCCATTTTCCCCTCCGTCGCTGTCCATTCCCGCCATTTCCCCGACTCACCTCTCCCCTCCCGTGCGCCACCACCATGCCGCCGAAGAGGTACCAAGCTCCCCGAGCGTTGGCGCCACCTAAGAAAGGGAAGGCCGACAAGCAGTGGTCGGAGGGGATGACCAACGCGGAGTGGGCGTTCAACATCCAGCGTCGGCAGGTGGAGAACGCCAGCCGCCAGCTGAGGGAGAAGAACTTGAGGCTGCGCAGGACGGCGGAGGCACATGCAGAGCAGACCAGTGCGGCCCCTCTTGCCGCGTAGCGCGCGGCCGCCATGGCGGGGATGGCGCTGTCCTTGGGAGCCAGAGCAGCGTCTCCTCCCCATCTCCGTCCAGCGCATCGCCGTCCGGCCACCCGAACATGGCGCCACACCTTCCTCGTTTCTTGCCGGGCAACGACGAGTTCTCGCTCGGCCTCATCAAGGCCAACATGGTGGCAAAGAGGAGGTAGGACTTGACGATCTTGATGGTCGACACGAAGGACATGGACGCCGAGACGAAGGCGTGGTGTGTTGATCAGCGCGTCCTGGTCCTCTCCGAGAACCGAGCGACCGCCAACCAGAACAACAGCCCGACACCGGCGTCTGCGACCCCGACCTCGATCCTCACCTAGGCCAGCACCATCGTTTCGCCGCAGGCGACCTCGGAGGTGCCTCCTACCATAGCTGACGAGGTTTAATATCGTCAATGCCCATTGTTATGAGCTTCGGTTTTGGAGAAGATGGGGATGCTCGAGATCGCGGAACGGTTAGCAAACAAGCAACACGGGGACACGAGGTTTACCCAGGTTCAGGCCCCTGGAGGGAAAACCCTACTCCTGCTTGTCTGCTCTTGATTACGGCGGAACCGAAAGTTACAGGGGTGCGCAGATGCAATCTGGCGTGGAGGTGTGTATGCGGTGGTATGCGAAGTGCCCTCCTCGTCGTGTCCTCCTAGCCTTTATATAGAGGTAGGCAGGCCCCGGGCACAGACCGATTCGGTTACAGATTTAGGGTTTGCCCCTTTGAATATTCTATCTAATCTAGTCTTGCTCTCCAAGGATTCGAAGACGTCATGGGCTTGGGCCACCCGAAAGTCTTCATGGGCCGTGTATATTCTTGTGGGCCTTCCTTGGGATGGACCAGGTATGCTAAGGTCGTGTACCCGTGGGGTATAACCATGTCAGTAGCCCCCGAGTGTTCAGTCGAACCGTAGATTCGGCTGACGACTCTTAAATCTTTCGGGTGCAGCTGTTTTCTGTTCATCAGAGAATGATCTTAGTGTGTAGGGATTGTTGATGCGTGTGCCTGACTCTCCCGATGGATCAGGGCCAGTTAACTGTCTTAGGGCAAAACAACACGATCTTCTTCAGATTCGAGTCCCTCGACTCGAACCCGGAACAAATGTTGGCGTAATTCAACTCAGGGCGTTGACGACTTACAGGAGTAGAATTCCAGTAATTTTCGAATGATGTAGCCAACACGTCCGTCGGGATTTTCGAATTCAACTCAGGCACGAATTATTACTAGCAGAGCGCAGTCGTGTGCGTTGCCAGGCCATTAGATGGTATCTGTAGGTCTTATCTTTGCATCACAGACACAACTTTTATCACCGCGGAGGTGTTTCGGGTGGCCAAGGTGTAGGGTTTCGTAGCATGGAAAACAAAATTTTCTACCGCATACAAACAAACAAGCCAAGATCTATCTACTAGATTGTAGCAACGAGTCGATAAAATAACTCACCCTCGAAGATTCCAAAGTGTTTAACGAGAGCGGATTCTCATGGGTGATGTAGTCGTACTCTTCCCGATCTCAAGATCGTGTAGACGATCCTTCCGGCGCTGCGTTTCGGCAGCGCTCCCGCAGTCGGTCACACGTTCGGTACTCGACGAAGACCTTCCTCTCCCTTGTTCCAGCAGGCAGCGGAGGTTGTAGCACTCTCCTCGTAATTCCGGCAGCACAACGGCATGGTACCAGAAGTAGAGGGGAGATCTCGCAGGGCTTCGCCTTAAGCCGGAGCGAGTATGGTGGAGTATGAGAGAGTCCCTCGATGATCTAGAGTTTAGACACGCAAAGGAGGGCCAAGCCGGCGGCTAGGGTTTAGCTAGACGACGGCTAGGGTTTTCCCTAGGGCCGGCGGCGGCTATGGAGGCGGCGGCGGCTTGGGGCTAGGGTTTGGAGGAGAGGATCTTGTGTGTCTCTAGGAGGGAGCCCTGCCCCTCCTTATATAGGTGGAGGGGCCGGCCGGCCAAGGGGAGGGAGAGGAGTCCCTCCCCAACTCGGCTTGGGTGGTGCGCCGCCGGTTGGAGGAGGGAACTCCTCCCCAACTCGGTTTCCCACTCCTCCTCCTCTTTCCAAAAACTGTCGTTTGACTTTCAAACTAGCCGTTTGACTTTTCAAACTAGGATTTGAATAAACCCTCTATTTTGATCAGCGATGACACCGAGTACATGATGCAATCATATCAACTTGATATAACACATTCATGTACCCTCCCCTCCCCCGGAGTGCCGGACATTCCGGAACCTTCTAGAACATTCCCGATGAAAACACCGGAACCATTCCCTAACTCCGAAACGGGACTTTTCTTATATGAATCTTATTCTCCGGACCATTCCGGATCTCCTCGTGATATCCCGAATCCCATTCGAGACTCTGAACAACATTCGGTCTCTTTCTCATCATTCCATAACTACTCAAACAACGTCGAATCCTTAAGTGTGTCTCCCTACGGTTCGTGAATTATGCGGACATGATCGAGACACTTCTCCGATCAATAACCAATAAAGGAATCTGGAAATTCATATGGCTCCCACATATTTCTACGATTACTTTGCGATCGAATGAACCACTTACATACGATACCAATTTCCCTTTGTCTCACGATAGTTTACTTATTCGAGGTTATGATCGTCGGTATCTCTGCATACCTAGTTCAACCTCGTTACCGATAAGTACTCTTTTCTCGTTCCCGTGATATGTGATCCCTTGTGAGCCAGTCACATGCTTGCAAGCTAATTAGATGACATTTCACCGAGAGGGCCTAGAGTATATCTATCCGTCATATGGATGGACAAATCCCACTCTTGATCCATGTGTTTCAACCAATACTTTCCGAATACTCAATGCCACCTTATAGCCACCCAGTTACGGTGTGGTGTTTGATGTCATCAAAGCATCCATCCGGTAAAGGTGATATGCATGATCTCATGGTCGAAGGAATTAGGTTACTATGTATCAGAAAGCATATAGCAATTGAACTATTAAAATGACTTGATCTTTATGCTATGCTTATCTATAGGAGTATGTCCACCATATCATTCTCCTAACGATATGATCTTGTTGTTAATAACATCTCAATGTTCATGATAGGGAAACCACAATCATTTATTAACCAACAAGCTAGTAATATATAGAGGCTTTACTAGGGACTTCAAATTAAGTTTACAAATCACACAAGTATTAATGTTTCCTTGTTAATACTATTATAGCATGAATGTAAACATTTATCATAAACACAAAGATATAATAATAAATATATTTATTATTGCCTCTAGGGCATATCTCCAATAGTCTCCCACTTGCACTAGAGTCATCTAATCTAGATTACATGGTAATATACCGAACACCCATGGCAGTTTGGTGCTGGTCATGTTTTGCCCTCGGGAGAGGTTTAGTCAACGGATCCGCCACATTCAGATCTGTGTGTACTTTGCAAATCTTTATATCCCCATCTTGGATATGTTCTCGAATAGCGTGAAAACGTAGCTTGATATGCTTCAGCTTCTTGTGTGACCTTGGTTCTTCCGCATTGGCTATGGCGCCCATGTTATCACAGTAGATAGACATTGGGTCCAACGCACTAGGAACCACACCCAGCTCTGTAATGAACTCTTTCATCCATATCGCTTCTTGTGAAGCCTCCGAAGCAGCCATGTATTCCGATTCAGTTGAAGATCTCGTCACAACGCTTTGCTTTGCACTCCTCCAGCTAACTGCTGCACCATTCAAAATAAATACGTATCCAGATTGTGATTTAGAATCATCCGGATCGGTGTTCCAACTAGCATTGGTGTAACCATTAACAACGAGCTGTTCATCACCTCCATAAGAAAGAACCGTATCCTTTGTTCTTCTCAAGTACTTAAGGATGTTTTTGACCGCTGTCCAATGATCCACTCCTGGATCACTTTGATATCTGCTAGTTAAACTAACAGCATATGCAATGTCGGGTCTAGTACATAGCATGGCATACATTAGAGATCCTATGGCTGAGGCATAGGGAGTCTTACTCATCCTTTCTCTATCTTCTGCCGATGTCGGACTTTGAGTTTTACTCAAGGTCGTATTGGGCAACATGGGCAAGAACCCTTTCTTGCTATCTTCCATTCCAAACCTCTTTAGAACTTTGTCCAAATATGTACTTTGTGACAATGATATTTGGCATTTTGATCTATCTCTATAAATCTTTATGCCCAATATATAAGCTACTTTGCCAAGATCCTTCATTGAAAAACTATTATTCAAATATTCCTTGACACTATTAAGAAGGTCTACATCATTCCCAATCAACAATATGTCATCTACATACAGTATTAAGAATGCTACAGAGCTCCCACTCACTTTCTTGTAAATACAAGCTTCTCCATAAGTTTGTATAAAACCAAAACTTTTGATCACCTTATCAAAACGTTGATTCCAACTTCGGGATGCTTGCTTCAATCCATAGATGGACCGTTGAAGTTTGCATACCTTGTTAGCATCTTTAGGATCGACAAAACCTTTGGGTTGCATCATATACAACTCTTCATCAATGTCTCCATTGAGGAATGTTGTTTTGACATCCATCTGCCATATCTCATAATCATAATATGCAGCGATTGCTAACATAATCCTCACAGACTTTAGCTTCGCTACTGGTGAGAAAGTCTCATCGTAGTCAACTCCTTGAATTTGTCGAAACCCTTTTGCGACAAGTCGAGCTTTATAGACAGTAACATTACCATCAGCATCTGTTTTCTTCTTGAAAATCCATTTGTTCTCGACAACCTTCCGGCCATCCGGTAAGTCCACCAAAGTCCATACTTGGTTTTCGTACATGGATCCAATCTCGGATTTCATGGCTTCTTGCCATTTATTGGAATCTGGGCTCATCATCGCTTCCTCATATGTCTCAGGGTCATCGGTGTTGTCCACCAACATGACACTCATAACGGGATCATACCAATCTGGAGTGGTACGAGTTCTCGTTGACCTGCGAGGTTCTGTATCAACTTCAACCAAAGTTTCATGATCATCATCATTAGCTTCCTCTCTTATTGGTGCAGGCATCACTGGAACTTCGTCCGGTGCTGCGCTACTCGCAATTTCGAGAGAAGGTTCGACAACCTCGTCGAGTTCTACTTTCCTTCCAGTCACTTCTTTCGAGAGAAATTCCTTCTCTAGAAAGGATCCATTCTTGGCAACGAAGATTTTGCCTTCGGATCTATGATAGAAGGTATACCCAATAGTTTCCTTCGGGTATCCTATGAAGACGCATTTTTCCGCTTTGGGTTCAAGCTTGTCCGGCTGTAACTTCTTTACATAGGCTTCGCATCCCCAAACTTTAAGGAACGACAATCTAGGTTTCTTCCCAAACCATAATTCATACGGTGTCGTTTCAACGGATTTAGATGGTGCCCTATTTAAAGTGAATGCGGCTATTTCTAATGCATAACCCCAAAATGATAGCGGTAAATCTGTAAGTGACATCATAGAACGAACCATATCTAAAGAGTTCGATTACGATGTTCGGACACACCATTACGCTGTGGTGTTCCCGGCGGTGTCAATTGTGAAAGTATTCCGCATTTCTTCAAATGCTCTCGTAACTTAGATATTCACCTCCACGATCAGAACGCAGAAATTTAATCTTCTTGTTACGTTGATTCTCTACCTCACTTTGAAATTCCTTAAACTTCTCGAAAGTTTCGGACTTATGTTTCATGAAATAGATATACCCATATCTACTCAAGTCATCCGTGAAGGTAAGAACATAACGATAACCACCGCGCAATGCTACACTCATTGGACCACACACATCGGTATGTATGATTTCCAATAAGTCCGTAGCTCGCTCCATCATACCAGAAAATGGAGTCTTAGTCATTTTACCCATCAGACATGCTTCGCATCTATCAAGTGATTCGAAATCAAGTGATTCAAGAAGCCCATTGGAATGGAGTTTCTTCATACGCTTCACTCCACTGTGACCAAGACGACAGTGCCACATATAGGTCGAGTTATCGCTCGATTTCAAACGTTTAGCCTCAATGTTATTAATATGTGTATTTCCACTATCGAGATTCAATAAGAATAGACCATCTATCAAAGGTGCATGTGCATAAAACATATTACTCATATAAATCGAACAACCATTATTCTCGGACTTAAACAAGTAACCGTCTCGCAATAAACAAGATCCCGATATAATGTTCATGCTTAACGCAGGCACCAAATAACAATTATTTAAGTATAAAACTAATCCCGATGGTAGATGAAGGGGTAGCGTGCCGACCGCGATCACATCAACCTTTGATCCGTTTCCCACGCGCATCGTCACCTCGTTCTTCGCTAGCTTCCGTTTATTCTGCAGCACCTGTTTCGAGTTACAAATATGAGCAACCGAACCAGTATCAAATACCCAGGCACTACTATGAGTACTAGTGAGATAAACATTAATAACATGTATATCAGATATACCTTTCTTCTTGATGTTGCCGTTCTTCAAATCCGCCAAGTACTTTGGGCAATTCCGCTTCCAGTGACCTTCTCCCTTGCAGTAAAAGCACTCAGTATCAGGCTTAGGTCCAGCCTTGGTCTTCTTCGTAGGTGTGGCAACTTTCTTGCCACCCTTCTTGAAGTGTCCCTTCTGCTTAGACTTTCCTTTCTTGAATTTGGTGGTCTTATTGACCAACAACACTTGGTGCTCTTTCTTGATCTCCACTTCTGCAGACTTCAACATGGCAAAGAGTTCTGGCAACGTCTTGTTCATGTTTTGCATGTTGTAGTTCATCACAAAGTTCTTGTAACTTGGTGGCAGTGATTGGAGGACACGGTAAATCCCCAAAGCATTAGGAATCACTATACCCAAGATTTGAAGTTTGTTCGCGTGCCCAGACATCTTAAGCACATGCTCACTGACGGAGCTGCCCTCTTCCATCTTGCAGTTAAAGAACTTTTCAGAAGCCTCATAGCTTTCAATTGCCGCATGAGTCTCAAAAATCAATTTGAGATCCTCGACAATATCATATGGGTCTGAATTCTCAAACCTTTTCTGAAGCTCCGATTCTAAACCATACAAGATAACACACTGAACTGTGGAGTACTGAGTCTTCCGAGTGAGGTAAACATTCTTTACTTCATCGGCAGCATCAGCTGCAGGTGGGTCACCCAGCGGTGCATCCAGCACATAGGTCAAATTACCAGCTGTGAGGACAGTCCTCAAATTGCGGAACCAATCCGCGAAGTTGCTTCCATTGTTTTTCAACTTTTCTTTCTCTAGGAACGCATTGAAATTGATGGTAGGGGCTGCCATTGATCTACAACATATTCGCAATAGTTTAGACTAAGTTTATGACAAATTGAGTTCAAATTAATAATAAAATTAATCTAGGTGAACTCCCACTCAAAACAATATCCCTCACATTGTTTTAGTGATCACACGAACCAAATCCACCACATCAACACCGATCATCACGAGAGTTGATATAGTTTCAATGGCGAATAATCGACATGTTCATCATATCTACTATATGATTCATGCTTTACCTTTCGGTGATCCGTGTTCCGAGACCATGTCTGTACATGCTAGGCTCGTCAAGATCAAACCTTAGTTTCCGCATGAGCAAATCTGGCTTGCTCAAGTTGTATACACTTGCGGAATCTAACACACCCGATCATCACGTGGTGCTTCGAAACAACAAGCTTTAGCAACGGTGCTAACTAAGGGTGAACACTTTATGACTTGAAATTCATGTGCATGAGGGATCATCTTATAATGCTACCGTCGTCTACTAAGCAATACAAGATGCATAAAGGATTAACATCACATGCAATTCATAATATGTGATATGATATGGCCTTTCTTCTTAGTGCTTCCGATCTCCATCTTCTAGCACGAACATGATCTCCATCATCACCGGCATTGCATCAAGGTCAATGACGCTTCTCCATGGTTGTCGTCCACCGGCTTCAACTATTACAACTACTTTGAATAGACATGCTGGTCTTAACATAAATTAAAGACAACCATATGGCTCATGCCGGTTGCCAACTTACAATAAGGAACATTGCATACATCAAATATAATCACAATCATGGCCATATCACATCACAGCACACCCCTGCAAAACAAAGTTAGACGCCTCTACTTTCTTTGCACATTTTACGTGGTTTGGGGCTTTCAATAAGTGTCGTTCTAACTTACGAACAAGAACCACAACATTGATACTAGTATTGTTAATCACCCGTTGTAAATTGGATCTTAACTATGCTAGGAGAAACAGGCACCCGCAAAGCCACTTATGCAATACAAGTTGCATGTCAAGCGTGGAGCAAGTCTCATGAATGATGTCATGTAAGGTTAGCCCGGGCCGCTTCATCCCAACATACCGCAAGATGCAAAGTACACAAGAAGCAATCGACAATAAAAGCATCAATGCCCACAATGACCATTGTGTTCTACTCGTGCAACAGATCTACATATAGACACGGCTCTGATACCACTGTAGGGTTTCGTAGCATGGAAAACAAAATTTTCTACCGCATACAAACAAACAAGCCAAGATCTATCTACTAGATTGTAGCAACGAGTCGATAGAATAACTCACCCTCGAAGATTCCAAAGTGTTTAACGAGAGCGGATTCTCGTGGGTGATGTAGTCGTACTCTTCCCGATCTCAAGATCGTGTAGACGATCCTTCCGGCGCTGCGTTCCAGCAGCGCTCCCGCAGTCGGTCACACGTTCGGTACTCGACGAAGACCTTCCTCTCCCTTGTTCCAGCAGGCAGCGAAGGTTGTAGCACTCTCCTCGCGATTCCGGCAGCACAACGGCGTGGTACCGGAAGTAGAGGGGAGATCTCGCAGGGCTTCGCCTTAAGCCGGAGCGAGTATGGTGGAGTATGAGAGAGTCCCTCGACGATCTAGAGTTTAGACACGCCGAGGAGGGGCAAGCCGGCGGCTAGGGTTTAGCTAGACGGCGGCTAGGGTTTGCCCTAGGGCCGGCGGCGGCTATGGAGGCGGCGGCGGCTTGGGGCTAGGGTTTGGAGGAGAGGATCTTGTGTGTCTCTAGGAGGGAGCCCTGCCCCTCCTTATATAGGTGGAGGGGCCGGCCGGCCAAGGGGAGGGAGAGGAGTCCCTCCCCAACTCGGCTTGGGTGGTGCGCCGCCGGTTGGAGGAGGGAACTCCTCCCCAACTCGGTTTCCCACTCCTCCTCCTCTTTCCAAAAACTGCCGTTTGACTTTCAAACTAGCCGTTTGACTTTTCAAACTAGGATTTGAATAAACCCTCTATTTTGATCAGCGATGACACCGAGTACATGATGCAATCATATCAACTTGATATAACACATTCATGTACCCTCCCCCCCCCGGAGTGCTGGACATTCCGGAACCTTCTAGAACATTCCCGATGAAAACACCGAAACCATTCCCTAACTCCGAAACGGGACTTTTCTTATATGAATCTTATTCTCCGGACCATTCCGGATCTCCTCGTGATATCCCGAATCCCATTCGAGACTCCGAACAACATTCGGTCTCTTTCTCATCATTCCATAACTACTCAAACAACGTCGAATCCTTAAGTGTGTCTCCCTACGGTTCGTGAATTATGCGGACATGATCGAGACACTTCTCCGATCAATAACCAATAGAGGAATCTGGAAATTCATATGGCTCCCACATATTTCTATGATTACTTTGCGATCGAATGAACCACTTACATACGATACCAATTTCCCTTTGTCTCACGATAGTTTACTTATCCGAGGTTATGATCGTCGGTATCTCTGCATACCTAGTTCAACCTCGTTATCGATAAGTACTCTTTTCTCGTTCCCGTGATATGTGATCCCTTGTGAGCCAGTCACATGCTTGCGAGCTAATTAGATGACATTTCACCGAGAGGGCCTAGAGTATATCTATCCTTCATATGGATGGAAAAATCCCACTCTTGATCCATGTGTTTCAACCAATACTTTCCGAATACTCAATGCCACCTTTATAGCGACCCAGTTACGGTGTGGTGTTTGATGTCATCAAAGCATCCATCCGGTAAAGGTGATATGCATGATCTCATGGTCGAAGGAATTAGGTTACTATGTATCAGAAAGCATATAGCAATTGAACTATTAAAATGACTTGATCTTTATGCTATGCTTATCTATAGGAGTATGTCCACCATATCATTCTCCTAACGATATGATCTTGTTGTTAATAACATCTCAATGTTCATGATAGGGAAACCATAATCATTTATTAACCAACAAGCTAGTAATATATAGAGGCTTTACTAGGGACTTCAAATTAAGTTTACAAATCACACAAGTATTAATTTTTCCTTGTTAATACTATTATAGCATGAATGTAAACATTTATCATAAACACAAAGATATAATAATAACTATATTTATTATTGCCTCTAGGGCATATCTCCAACACAAGGAGGATGTTTACTCACTTAGCGTTGGCTGGAGCAGAGTTGCCAAAAAAAATTGCATGCTGATCCGAAGGATTGCAGTCGAAGAATTCATAGGGTGCACGA
Organism: Avena sativa; assembly: GCA_916181665.1. Classification (NCBI taxonomy): domain Eukaryota; kingdom Viridiplantae; phylum Streptophyta; class Magnoliopsida; order Poales; family Poaceae; genus Avena; species Avena sativa. Next base: position 265,037,367 of record OV702294.1, on the reverse strand, counting down.
CCAGCGCTCCCTATGGGAGTAGCCCCCGAGTGTCTGTTCGAATCATAGACTCGAGCAGAGACTTTAATTCAGTCGTTGTTGACTTTAGGTCCGTAGGACACAAATTTTTCGGATGCTTGAATCCATCCTCCCTATGGGAGTAGCCCCCGAGTCCGTAGTGGGGTCATAGACTTGACGTAGGACTCGAAGAATAGTTCAGAGGTGTAGTACCTTAGTCATACTTCGGGTGCGCGGCCAGCGCTCCTGATAGGAGTAGCCCCCGAGTAGTTACTCGAATCGTAGATTCGAGTAAGTACTTTAGCTGTGTAGCCGAAGATTTGTAACCGTTGCTAGTATAGCTTTGATGACGTCAGTGCTGACGATCGATGACCTCAAGCGTCTGCGGTGCCATAGGTGACATGACTTGGCGAGTGTGGGTCCCACCTTCTGACTTTGAATTGACTGGTCACGCGCGACTTGGAGATAATTACGGCGTCGCCTCGGTTTCCGTGCATAGTGGACGGCGTGTGAGCGACGGTTCGCTGCTGTGCTGACACGTGGACGGTTGTATTTGAATGCTAGCTCTAGGGCTTCCCGATGAACGGTCCTTGTTTATCGTCTTCGTCCTTTGGGGAAAATTTTATTTGTTTTCACCGTAGCCATTCTCGTTTTCACTGCTTCCACTTTCTTGAGCTTTTCTCGCCGCGCGCTGGAAGTTCTTCGATCCTCCCCATCTTCTTTTCTATGCTCACGCCGCCGCCGTCGTCGTACTGCAATGGGGAAGTCGAAGAAGGCCTCCGCCACAGTGGGCACCAGCGCTGCTGCCGGCGGCAAGAAGGGTACCGCCGCCACTCGCGTCACCGATGGTGGCTAGCGGTGATCGAAGACGCGCGAGGGCGACGTGTGCAAGCTTCGTGAGCGGGGTCTGATCCCGCAGGACAAGGAGGCCGTCAAGATTCCCGGCGGCGAGGTAATTCCCCGTCCACCCGCTAGGTTTCGGGTCATGTTTGTTGCTTTTGTCCTTCGGGGCCTCTCTCTCCCAATCCACGATTTTCTCCGTGGATTGATTTTCTTCTATGGCATCCAACTCCATCATCTTTTGCCAAATTCCCTTCTCCACATCGCTTGTTTCATCACCTTCTGTGAGTGTTGGCTCGGTATCGAGCCACACTTTGTCCTTTTCCGGAAGCTCTACTCCATGAAGAGGCAATCTGGCTCCAACGGAGTTTATCCGATCGGCGGCTGTATCATTTCCCTTAAATCCAATTTTATCTTCTTCTCTTTTTATATGTCTGAGTCTGTCCAATACTGGCGGAGGCGTTGGTTTTACATCCGCGAATCCACAGTGGACGGGCAAATTTTTTGCCTTGCTCCCTTCGACTCCACCCAGATAATCCAGCCGAAGAGGTCCTGGAAGAACCATATCTTGGATGGCGAGGTGGCGGAGATAGAGGAGCTCTATCATCGGGTGGAGAACCTCCAGGTGATTCCGAATAAGGAGGTGAACGATGTGGATATTATCCGTACCTTCCTCAAACGTCGGGTGCATCCGCTTCAGGCTAGGGCGCACCAGATGTTCCTTTATTCTGGCCGCCACGATCCGACTAGGGTTTCGACTGAGGAGCTCTCCAGGGGGGATCTCGACAGAATCATTCGGCCGCTGCTGAAGTTCAAAGCTGAAGAGGACCTTCCGGGTAGCTCGCTGACCCTTCCGTTCAGGGCCTCTCGACCGGTGTCGCGGGTGTAGATCTAGGACATGCGCGTAGCGCTTTTTCCGACTGCGTTTTCTTGTACTTATTTTGTTCTGACAGTTTGTTTCTTTTGTGCAGGAGTTCAAGGTACCGGGCATGGTGCCTACACTACCCGAACATTTTCCGGATGCACCGGACAATGAGGTAGTGGACTCCATGTCTGAGCTTCCCTCGGCGCGGTCACCGGCTGAAGAGACTTTTGAGTCGAGCAAGGAGCAGACTCGAAAGCGGACACGGAGCTCTAGCGAGTCGTCGGATGCTTCGACTCCGCCAACGCCTAGAAATTCGTCATGCCTTGTGCGTCACAGTGGAGGTGATGGTGGCTCTTCCTCTCCTATTCCGTCTGTGCCTGTGTGGACTGTGGCGCTGTAGCCGCCGGTGAAGCAGAAGGAAGAGAAGAAGGGCAAGAGGACCTTGCATGTCTTCAAATTGAGCGATATGGACTCGTAAGTACCTTCTGTTGGGCCACACAGAGATAAAACAAAACTTTTTCCTCTAACGTGGTGATCCCAAGATCTAGCTGAGGTAGAAGGCCACGAGGTTTACCACTAGACGCGCAGTTGCGGATTACTGATGAAGCGCGTCAGTTGATGCAATGCAGTCCTCACGATCCGATCGTCCTGGTGCTGATCGCACAGCACCTCTGCTGGTATCCACACGTACAAGGAGGAGCACCGGCGGCGAACTGCTAGGTTCGTAATGACGGCTGGACTGTTGTGGAGCTAGGGTTTCCAACACATGGAATGACCTAACCGAACAACGATTAACCTTTCAGGGTTACGGTGCTCCACTATATATAGGGAGTGAACGTGGGCTCTGCTCGCGCGACCCATTCACTAAAGCCCATATAACACTAGTCACCGTGAGTCCAACTCACTAACTCAGTCCTAATCAGGTTTAGGTCCAACCCAACCAGATTACATGTTCAGATCCAATCCGAACTTGCTCCCGCTCTTAAGTGTGTGACCCCGCAGGCTCATGGCTACTTGGACACGATTGGAGTCCGACTCTCAATCGATCAGTCGGTAGCGGCTCCTAGCAGAACATGCCGACTCCCAAGTACCAAAGAGTCATGACGACTTGCCTTTCCAATGCGACTTACGTCCGAGTCCCTTTTGCCTCACGATATACCTTGTCAGACTATAGGCGAATATTTGTCATCCCTTAAATAGTCCGACTCTCTTCTCGATCTGAGATAAGTGATTCACCCGACTAACTCTTAGTCGATCGCCTCGGTTAACACTTAACCGAGTCGTGCATGGCCATGCTTTCCGAATCATATCTCACGAGAGGGCCCAGAGAATATCTCTCCGAGTGGAGGGGCAAAATCCCATCTTGGTTATTCACATCATGCAACTTGATTCTCAGTCGACCCGAACCCTGCCTTTATAATTGCCCAGTTACGGATCAGTGTTTGACAGAGCCTAAGTCGGTGATCCTCAACTCGGACTATGCAACAACCTCAGGTCTAAGGATTACATTGATTGAGATATACAAATGACAACTTGTTCGTTATACCTCAATATGGGTCAATCCGACTTGCTAAACTCTTTAGCCAAATCTGTGTAAGTTGGAATAGCATCTCCATGCCCATGACAAGTGGAACCGAGTCATCAAGCTAACTTTCACATTGGTCTAAGTTGTGTGTCCAGCACAACCTCAATGACCAAGGATATTTAGTACAAACAACATGAATACATAGTTCCACAACCGAATCACATATTCAATGATACACATCAGATGTTTATACAAGGACTACTTAATATCTTTATGAATACAATGGGAAATATCATCATACATGATTGCCTCTAGGGCATATTCCCAACAGTCTCCCACTTGCACTAGAGTCAATCTTCCGACATCACATGTCTAAGCATCTAATGCCCATGGCTCTCAGGTGTGCCTCATGCTTCGGCTAGGGTAACGGCTTTGTCAATGGATCCGCAATATTTGCATCCGTGTGTACCTTGCATAACTTGATATCACCCTGATCCACGAACTGCGAATCAGGTGGTACCGCATGAGTATGTGCTTGTTCTTCTGGTGCTGTCTAGGTTCCTTGGCTTGTGCAATAGCACCATTGTTGTCACAATACACGTCTAACGGATTGGACGAGCCCTGAACCACACCAAGATCCATGAGTAAATTCCTCATCTAAACAGCTTCCTTTGCTGCCTCTGAGGCGGCAATATACTCAGCCTCTGTTGTAGACGCAGACACAGTCTCTTGCTTGGAACTCTTCCAGCTCACAGCACCTCCGTTTAAAATAAACACGTATCCGGATTGCGAACGAGAATCATCAGAGTCGGTAAGATAACTCGCATCCGTGTAACCCTTTACACTGAGTTCATCTTCACCACCATAAACCAAGAACATATCCTTAGTCCTTCTCAAGTACTTTAGGATATTTATAGCCGCTATCCAGTGGATCTCTCCAGGATCAGCCTGGTATCTTCTCACAACACTTAGAGCATAGGAAACATCCGGCCTAGTACAAATCATGGCATACATGATGGATCCGACTGTAGAAGCATATGGAATCGCACTCATCCGACTTCGCTCATCAGTAGTCGAAGGACACTGAGTCTTGCTAAGTTTTACACCATGGGACATCGGTAAGAACCCCTTCTTAGACGATTCCATGTTGAACTTCTTCAACACTTTGTCCAAATAAGTACTCTGACTCAATCCAATGAGCCTCCTTGATCTATCTCTATAGATACGGATTCTGAGGATGTATGTTGCCTCACCCAAGTCTTTCATTGAGAAACTCCTTTCCAATGATTCCTTGGTTTCTTGCAACATCTGGACATCATTTCCAATCAGTAATATGTCATCCACATATAAGATTAGAAAATTTACTTTGTTCCCACTAAACTTCTTGTACAAACAAGAATCATGATCACTCTTGATGAAGACAAACGATTTGACTACCTCATCAAAGCGAATATTCCAACTCCGATATGCTTGCTTCAACCCATAAATGGATTTCTGAAGTTTGCACACCTTGTCAGCATTAGCCGGATCGACAAAACCCTCGGGCTGTATCATATACACGTCCTCGGTTAAATTTACGTTAAGGAAAGCCGTTTTGACATCCATCTGCCATATCTCGTAGTCGAAATAGGCCGCTATAGCTAACATGATCCGAACTGATTTAAGCATCGCTATGGGATAGAAAGTCTCGTCGTAATCAACTCCTTGAATTTGTCGGAACCCCTTCGCGACAAGGCGTGCTTTATAGACGGAAATATTTCCATCCATATCAGTTTTCTTCTTAAAGACCCATTTGCACTCGACGGGTCTTGCACCGTCTGGCAGATCAACCAAGTTCCAAACTTGATTTTCATCCATGGACTTTAACTCGGATCTCATGGCTCCAAGCCATGACTCGGAATCAGATCCCACCATCGCTTCTGAATAATTTGCTGGCTCATCACTGTCTAACAGTAACACATCACGAACACTTCGTAATCTTGCCGATCTTCGTAGTACAGGTGCTGCCGCCGGCTCAGCTACCACGACCGGCTCAACCTCCAAGGTTTTTGCCGACTCGCTACTAGCCGGTTCCTCTCGAATATCTTCGAGCTGCACCATGCTCCCACTTATTCCCCGACTGAGAAACTCTTTCTCAAGGAAGACACCGTTCCGAGCGACAAACACTTTGCCCTCTTCTCGGTTGTAGAAGTAGTAACCCAAGGTTTCCCTCGGATACCCCACGAAAATACATTTATCCGACTTGGCCGTAAGCTTGTCCGACTGATGTCGCTTGACAAATGCTTCACAACCCCAAATCTTAAGAAAAGACAAACTCGGCTTTTTGCCTGTCCACATCTCATGCGGTGTCTTATCTACCGATTTTGATGGTACTCTGTTTAGTGTGAACGCCGCTGTTTCTAGATAATAACCCCAAAATGATAAAGGCAGATCTGTCCGACTCATCATTGATCGTACCATATCCAACAAGGTTCGATTCCGCCTTTCCGAAACACCATTCCTTTGTGGCGTTCCTGGTGGAGTAAGTTGAGGAACTATTCCACAACTTTTCAGATGGTCATCAAACTCATGGCTCATGTACTCGCCTCTTCGGTCCGACCGAAGAAACTTTATTTTCTTGCCGAGTTGATTCTGTGCTTCATTCTGGAATTCCTTGAACTTTTCAAAGGCTTCCGACTTATGTTTCATCAAGTAGATATATCCATACCTACTCAATATCCATACCTACTCAAATCATCAGTGAAGGTAATGAAGTACTCATAACCACCCCTGGCTGTCGTGCTCATTGGTCCACATACATCACTATGTACTAGTCCCAACAAGTCGGACGCCCTTTCGCAACTCTTTGCAAAAGGTGTCTTGGTCATTTTGCCGAGTAGGCAAGATTCGCCTGTCTCGAACGACTCCAAGTCGAACGAAGTTAGGAGTCCATCATCATGGAGCTTCTTCATGCGTTTCCAACTTATATGACCAAGCCGACAGTGCCAAAAGTAAGTCATATTCAGATCATTTGGTTTCAACCTTTTAAAATTTATGTTATAAACCGACTCACCATCAAGATTCAAAATAAATAACCCGTCCTGGACGGGTGCAAAGCCGTGAAACATATCATTCAAATACAAAGAACAACCATTATTCTTGATATTCGACTCATAGCCTTGCCTCATCAAACATGAAGCAGAAATAATGTTTCGATTGAGCACTAGAACATAATAACAATTATTCAGTTCCATAATGAATCCGAAAGGTAAATGAAGTTGCATCGTGCCGACTTCCAACGCAGCAACTCTTGCTTTGTTGCCGACTCGAATATCAACCTCGCCTCTTGCTACGCTCCTAGTTCTTACCAGTCCCTGCAACGAGTTGCAGATGTGAATAACTGATCCGGTATCATATACCCAAGAACTATTAGGTGCATCAGCAAGATATATGTCTATAACATTGCAAACAAGTGTACCTGAGTCGGAAGTCATACCTCCACTCTTGGCTTTATCGGCCAAGTACTTGCTGCAGTTCCTCTTCCAGTGGCCATCCGCCTTGCAGTAGAAGCAAGTGGATCCGGCTGAAGGAGATGGCTTAGTCCCTGAGGAAGCGCTTGGGACCGGGTCCTGAGCCTGCTTTCCTCCTGACTTAGCCTTCTTCTTAGTCCAAGAACTCTTCTTGAACTTAGCCTTATTCTGCACCATCAACACTTGACTGGCGCCCTTCTTGAGATCCGCCTCTGCCTGCTTGAGCATCCCATGTAATTCAGTGAGCTTCTTATCCATACCATGCATGTGGTAGTTCGAAATGAACTGCCCATATGCACTAGGAAGAGAGTTCAGAATTATATCCGTAGCGAACTCTTCGCTAATGGGGTAGCCAAGCCTCTCTAGAGACTGCACGTAACCAACCATTTTGATCACATGCGGACTCAGTGGGTCACCATCCTTAAGCTTGCAACTCAGCAAAGCCTGAGAGACTTGATACCTCTCAGTCTTCTCCTGAGCCTGGAACATACTTTTGAGGCTTTCGATCATATCGTAGGCCTCAACATGCTCGAACTGCTTTTGCAAGTCCGGTTCCATGTGAGCAAGCATAAGACAGCTAATATCCGTGGACTCATCCTTAGCCCGACGGTAGGCATTGGTGGCTGTGACAGTCGCATTCTCATTTGGCTCATCTGGAAGTGGGTTGTCTAGGACATGGTCCTTCTTTTCTTGTTTGAGAACAATTCTCAGATTTCGATACCAGTTGGTAAAATTAGTGTCGTTTAGTTTATCTTTCTCAAGAATAGTTCTCAACACAAAACCGGATATCTGAGAGTGACTGCTACTTGGTGCCATGATCTACAACAGAAAATATGCAAAACACTTAAGACATGTATTCATAAAAGAGCAAGCATATTAAATACTTTAATATTTTATGCTCCCACTAGAACCAACACCCCTCCGATGGTTGCTTAGTGATTCAGGATCCTAAATAAGCAAGTCGGCTAGTGAGCTTTAGCATCACCGCTAGCCGCCAAGTGATCTAGGTAGAGAACTCCTTGTCAATCGCATCTCATGCGACTCCTGTTGGACGGGTGGCATCACATGCCCCGGCTCCCATCCGACTTTTCCCCGAGCCCCACAACCGTTGTGATAGACCCGTCTAGCTTACCGAGTGTTTCCGCAGTAAGAGTCCGACTCAAACCCACCTAGTCAGAAAGAATTGGCAGCACCTCAATTTTATGAGCCCACTACCAAAAATGTCCGACTTGTGATGGTGCAAACACTGGCGGGAAAACCGACTAGACCTTCTTTGAGGGATTAAATTTTACCAACTATCTAATAGAGGTAAAACTGAGACATAACAATAACACAAAATAGAGCAATTATAATGTGAAATGGTATGGCTCTCTTCATGACGATCTCCATCTCCACAAAGCCTGTAATCCGATTCGTGCCAACTCTTGTCACTTGTCGTCTTACTCCATGTCCCCGACATGTACAACGCCTTGCATGCCTTCCGGGTTCTCCAAACAGCTACACTAGCTTAGGAAAGTAAATTACATAGAGAATCCGACACGCAGGTCATTATACAATAAAATGACAGCACCTAGGCTCCAGCCGGCTGACAAAAACCGTGATTCGCAGATCACGTATGGATTACACACATACATCACATGCATATGAACCATACCATTCACAACTTCCTGCAAAAACAAGTTATGCATAGATACAATATCTTTCGGCGTTGTGAAACTCGCAACGACATCTAAGGCGCTACGATTTTTCTGAAACGTAGATCTCATCTACGATCCGAACATGGATTCCGACCATCGTTCTGATTCGATCAAACTCTTTGATCTTCGATCATCGCTTCTGGATTTACGTGTCACAGTCTACCCCGATGGCGAAAGCCGACCGGTAGGGGTATGTCGTTCCACGATCTCAGCAGTATGATCACGGAAATCAGATCTACCATTCCCCAAGCACAGTTGATCCAATCAACTTCGTACAAACCGATCTATCTCATAGATCGACCACCAAACAGCACATAGATCTCATCTACAGCCAACCGCATATCACATATGCGAGATCTCGAGCCTAAAACCAGAAGCTATCGCTCTGATACCACTGTTGGGCCACACAGAGATAAAACAAAACTTTTTCCTCTAACGTGGTGATCCCAAGATCTAGCTGAGGTAGAAGGCCACGAGGTTTACCACTAGATGCGCAGTTGCGGATTACTGATGAAGCGCGTCAGTTGATGCAGTGCAGTCCTCACGATCCGATCGTCCTGGTGCTGATCGCACAGCACCTCTGCTGGTATCCACACGTACAAGGAGGAGCTCCGGCAGCGAACTGCTAGGTTCGTAACGACGGCTGGACTGCTGTGGAGCTAGGGTTTCCAACACATGGAATGACCTAACCGAACAACGATTAACCTTTCAGCGTTACGGTGCTCCACTATATATAGGGAGTGAACGTGGGCACTGCTCGCGCGACCCATTCACTAAAGCCCATATAACACTAGTCACCATGAGTCCAACTCACTAACTCAGTCCTAATCAGGTTTAGGTCCAACCCAACCAGATTACATGTTCAGATCCAATCCGAACTTGCTCCCGCTCTTAAGTGTGTGACCCCGCAGGCTCATGGCTACTTGGACACGATTGGAGTCTGACTCTCAATCGATCAGTCGGTAGCGGCTCCTAGCAGAACATGCCGACTCCCAAGTACCAAAGAGTCATGACGACTTGCCTTTCCAATGCGACTTACGTCCGAGTCCCTTTTGCCTCACGATATACCTTGTCAGACTATAGGCGAATATTTGTCATCCCTTAAATAGTCCGACTCTCTTCTCAATCCGAGATATGTGATTCACCCGACTAACTCTTAGTCGATCACCTCGGTTAACACTTAACCGAGTCGTGCATGGCCATGCTTTCCGAATCATATCTCACGAGAGGGCCCAGAGAATATCTCTCCGAGTGGAGGGGCAAAATCCCATCTTGGTTATTCACATCACGCAGCTTGATTCTCAGTCGACCCGAACCCTGCCTTTATAACTGCCCAGTTACGGATCAGCGTTTGACAGAACCTAAGTCGGTGATCCTCAACTCGGAGTATGCAACAACCTCAGGTCTAAGGATTACATTGATTGAGATATACAAATGACAACTTGTTCGTTGTACCTCAATATGGGTCAATCCGACTCGCTAAACTCTTTAGCCAAATCTGTGTAAGTTGGAATAGAATCTCCATGCCCATGACAAGTGGAACCGAGTCATCAAGCCAACTTTCACATTGGTCTAAGTTGTGTGTCCAGCACAACCTCATTGACCAAGGATATTTAGTACAAACAACATGAATGCATAGTTCCACAACCGAATCACATATTCAATGATACACATCAGATGTTTATACAAGGACTACTTAATATCTTTATGAATACAATGGGAAATATCATCATACATGATTGCCTCTAGGGCATATTCCCAACACCTTCAGTTGCTTTTTGCTATCTTTCATTGTTGCTTGCTTGTATTTGACTGATGTTTCTTTTGTAGCCACTCCTCTGATGGCTCGTTTAGCGATGGCACTCGGGAGATGGTGGGGGAGTCGAAGATTGCGCCTCCTCCTTCTCAGACGGTGGCCGCCTCTAGGGGCATTGCTCCGAGCCCCTCTCCGTAGGAGGCTCGGGTGATCGTCTCCCAGAAGACTACAGCCGGACCTTCGGAGTCTCCGTCTGATCACGTAAGTATTTTTATTCTTGCTGTGGGGGGAGCCCCCGAGCACTTTTCGTGTGATCTGCTGATCGTTGCTTCTGTTTTTTGCGTGTCTCGGGGGGAGCCCCCGAGCGCTTTTCGTATGATCTGCTGATCATTGCTTCTGTTTTGTGAGTGTCTCGGGGGGAGCCCCCGAGCACTTTTCGTATGCTTGGTTTGTTTTGCTCGTTTCTTGGGCGCAGCCCCCGAGCCATTTTCCTGACAAGTTGCTTCTTCTTGCAGCCCTTTGTGCAAGGGGTCAACCAGCTGGTGAAGCAGCATCTGGCATTGGAGGCCAGCCTCCAGCGGCTTCAATGTACGTCTGTAACTAGGTCTTCTACTTCTTCGTCTGCTTGTTAGCTTATAAAACTCACACATGTTCTTGTTGCAGATGAAAATAATACAGCCCTCCGCGAGCTTGATGCTCTCAAAAAGAGCCTCGGGCGAGCGGAGAAAAAAGCTAAGGACGTCGTTGGCGCTAAGGAGCGCCTCGAGCAGGAGCTAGCCGACGCAGCTGCGGCTAAGGAGCGCCTGCAGCAAGAGGCCACGAACCGCGAGGAGCAGCTCGCCACCGCTGCAGCCTCGCGCGAGAAGGAGGTAGCCGACAAGCTAATGGCTGTTGCCAAGGCTATTTCGTGTGAGTAGTTTCTTCTTTTACTAGTTCCTTTTTGGTTTCCTTGTCTCTCTGGTTTTGTTTAATTCTCACTTTGCCTTCTCCGTTTATCTAGATGCCGCGGGCATTGAGTTTGACCGCAGTGTTCTGGAGCACGGAAGTGCTTTGGATGATGCTACTGCGGCGGTCGAAGACCGCTGCAGCACTGTGGTTGGCTCTCTTGCCAAGGCCAAGGAGGTTCTCGGGCACTTCTATAAGGACCTTGTCCCCATGGGAGTCGCCCTCGAGGACGTCGACTTGTTGGCGGATGCGCTGTCAGCCGAGGCGCCTACGGCCTACAAGCGCAAGCAGAAAGGCATCGACGCGTCCATGGGGCTGGCGATGGCCATGGCGTCTAGAGCGGAGCTAGATCTTCATCAGGTCACCTCCCAGATGCCGACGACTCCCGACGGATCCGAGGTAGCCTTTGCCCTATATGATGCCCGCGGTAAACGCTATGGGCCTAAGCCGATTGACCTGCTGGCGGAGTACGCGGTGAGGCACCAGGGGGGAGGCCAAGAGCAGGCAATCCGGCTCCGAGGCCACTCAAGATGCATCTGCTTAGGCCTTATAGTTGTAGGATAGCTTTCGTCTGCTTTTGTTGCAACATATTTATGAACACTCCTTGTGCCACGCAGTGGCTTTTGCTGTATATAATGAAACTCCGAGTTGTTTGCCCATTCGTGTGTTTGTTCATATCCTTGCTTCTTTTCCTCTAGGGGCCTTCGGGTGATGACCCCATCGACACTTCATCTGCGCCGCAGTTGCGGCCATCCTTGGATGATGCGTCGCAGCTTGTATTTCTTCGTGACCGCGTCCGTAGTCTTGAGAAGGAGTTGCTTGGCATCCAAGGCCACGCGGATGTTTGGAAGTCGAAGGAGGAGCGAGGCGCCGCTAGAGAGGAGTATCTGATAGGGGAGTTGTGGCGCTTGGCCGAACAGCTTCAGTGTAAGTTTCTTCGAGCTGCTGCTTATCTTCGGATGCGCTTGTTGGCTTGTCATCTTACTTTGTAGGTGCTGCAGGTGCTAACCTTGTTCCTAGGGAGGAAAAGGAGCGCGTTGGTGTTCGGATCAATTGCTTGACGCAGCAAGATATGGAAGCTGGTGGCTTTTTATGGATGGACCGCGATCGTGCCATGGTCCTTGCGACTGTGCAGGATCGTGTTCACCAGGTGTCGCGGGTGCTGCAGCAAGTGAAGACTTCCTTGGCGTCAATTTTGCACGTTATGTTTCCCCTGGATGAGGCACCATCGACGCTCTGGGGCTTGCTGGCGAAGTTTCGAGATGTGCATCATGTCAGGGAGCTGGTGCGGCATCAGTTGGTTGCGGGGGTGAAGGCTGCGCTTTCCCTCGTGCGGCTGCATCGCCCTGATGTGGATCTTGCTGCTGTTGCGGCTGGGCCGCCTCTTTGGCCAGATGGTGGTATGTGGGACATGTGTCCGCACTATGCGGCTGTAAGGCAGTATGCCGAACAAGTTGTAGATCTCTTTGAGCATCGTGCGCAGGTGATTCTTCAGAATAGGTAGGACCTGTAAAAAAGATAGATGTAAAACTTGTATGTATTAGACTGGGCGTGTTGTGCCCCTTGCTGTAAAGGTTGATTGTTTTTTGCACGTGGTGCTTTGTTTGTATGCATGCCCTTTTCGTTAGCCTGACGTGATCAGCTACTCAGGTGTACACACGTTATCCTCAGCCGACGAAGTCGTGAGGTGAGGGGAGCCCCCGAGTGTGTTGTAATATGAAGAAAATGTGAATAAGGGATAATTTTTTGGGGTGAGACACTTAGCTTTATTCATATCGTAATGAGGAGGTACATTGTTCGGCTGAGTAGCCTTGGCTGAATAGCCTTATTGAAAGTAAAAGGATGGGGGTAGCTAGGGGTAGAAGCGTCATAGTTGTGCGATGTTCCATGGGTTGGGGTATGCGACTCCAGACTCCGCGTGCTTGACGCGATAGGCGCCACCTGGGATGACTTCGGTGATGACATAGGGTCCTTCCCAGGATGACTCGAGCTTCTTCGGTCGCTCTTGCTTGAGTCGTAAGACTAGGTCTCCTTCGACAAAGGACCTTGGGCGCAGCCGACGGCTGTGATAGTTGTGGAGGCTCTGTTGATAGACCGCTAATCGAGCCGCGACAATGTCGCATGCCTTGTAGAGTGTGTCAACGGCGTCTTAGAGTGCGGCCGTCGATTCGGCTTTGATAGGCGATGTCCCGTGGGGCCTTGTGGCATACTTCTGCAGGCAACACAGCTTCGGCTCCGTGCACCATGAAGAAAGGCGTGTAGCCGGCTGAGCTATTTGGCATTGTGCGCAGGCTCCAAAGGACGGAGGGTAGCTCTTCTGGCCAGGCTCCCCCAAGTCGCTGAAGCGGGATCATCAGGCGTTTCTTGATGCCGCCGTTGACGAGGCCGTTGGCCTTGTCGACTTGCCCGTTCCTTTGCGGGTGCGCCACTAAGGCGTATGTTATGTTGATCCCGAGGCCTTCACAGAAGTCCTGGAATTCTTTGGAGATGAAGTTCGACCCGTTGTCGGTGATGATGATGTGCGGCACGCCGAACCTGTAGACTATGGATTGGAAGAACTTCACGGCTGTTTTACCCTTTTGATTGGTAACGGGTATGGCTTCGATCCACTTGGTGAACTTGTCGACTACGACCAGGAGGTAGATGTGGCCTCCTTTCGAGGACTTGGGCAGTTTGTCGATCATATCGAGGCCCCATTGGGCGAAGGGCCAGGCCAAGGGTATGGGCCTGAGCTCCGATCCTGGTGCGTGCGGTTTATTTGCGAACCTCTGGCACCCGTTGCATCTTCGGACGATGTCCTTGGCATCGTTCATGGCCGTTGGCCAGTAGAATCCAGCTCGTAGAGCTTTGGCGACAAGGGCGCGGCTGCCCGCGTGATGGCCACAGATGCCCTCGTGGATGTCTTGGAGGATAGTTTTGCCGTCACCGATGGTGACGCACCTTTGGAGTAAACCCAAAATGTTGCGCTTGTACAACTCTCCATTGATGATGGTGAAGGCCTTGGACCGGCGAGATATGCGCCGTGCATCTGTCGGGTCATCAGGCAATTCCCTGTCTATCAGGTATCGGAGATATGGCTGTGTCCATGTTTCTTCGACTGCCATGACCTGCATCAGGTTGACCACTGCGACCTATGTGTCGAGTTTTTCTGGTCCTTCCTGTCCTTCGGGTAGCGCAACCCCCGAGTGTTCTGCTTCTTCGGGTGATCCCTTGGGGAATTTCCTTTTGATGGATGGCACGCAGATCTATTCGAGGAACACGCCTGGTGGCACCCGCGCGCAGGTGGAGCCGATGTTGGCTAGTATGTCGGCCTCTTCGTTGCTTTCTCTTCCAACGTGCCGAAGCTCGCAGCCGTCAAAGTCTCCTTCGAGTGAGCTGTAGAGTGCGCGGTACGCAATCATGTTGGTGGCGTGCGCGTCGCACTCATTCATCGTCTGCTGGATGACGAGATTTGAGTCGTCGTAGATGACTAGGTGCGTTGCGCCACAGATATTGGCCATTCTCATGCCGTGGATGAGGGCCTCGTATTCGGCTTCGTTATTGGAAGCTCGAAATTTCATCCGAAGGACGTACTTCATCTTGTCGCCCTGCGGGGATGTTAGTATGACCCCGGCTCCTGCTCCTGCCTCGCGCTTGGAGCCATCGAAGTGCATCGTCCATGACTGCGTCATGTCTGGGGTATCCGGTAGCTGCAGTTCCATCCAGTGGACGAGGAAGTCCGGAAGGACCTGGGACTTGATCGCATGGCGTTTCTCATAGACTATGTCTAGAGGTGACAGCTCGATGCCCCACAGGGCCACGTGTCCTGTGGCCTTCGGGTTGTTCAGGATGCTGTTCAGGGGTGCTTCGTTGACGACCATCACCTGATGCTCCTGGAAGTAGTGACTCAGCCGACGAGCCGTCATGAACACACCGTAGGCGAGTTTCTTGTAGTGAGGGTACCTCTGCTTTGTCGACGTCAATGCCTCGCTGAGGTAGTAGATTGGGCGTTGGACCCCATGGGTCTTGCCATCTTCGGGTCGTTCGACCACGAGCACGATGCTTACCACCTGGTGTGTAGCTGCTATGTATTGCAGTAGAGGCTCGCACTCCCTTGGTGTGACCAAGACGGGCGAGGTGGAGAGCAGCCGCTTCAAATCTTCGAATGCGTCATCCACTTCGGGCGTCCACTCGAATTTGTCTGCCTTGCGTAGCAGCTGATAGAAAGGCAGGGCTTTTTCGCCCATGCGGCTGATGAACCTGCTTAACGCCGCGATTCGCCCAGCGAGCTGCTGGACGCCTTTGAGATTCTTCGGCTTCTCCATGGCCATTATGGCTTGGATTTTCTTCGGGTTCGCCTCGATCCCTCGCTGGGAGATGAAGTAGCCGAGCAGTTAACCAGATGGGACGTCGAAGGCGCACTTTTCTGGGTTTAGCTTGATATTGTATCGATGAAGGTTGTCAAATGTATCGCAGAGATCATCGATCAGTGTCTTGGCCTCCCTTGTTTTGATTACTATGTCGTCAACATAGACTTGTATGTTGCGGCCGATCTGGTTCTTCAGTCATGCCTGCATGCACCGTTGGTACGTGGCACCTGTGTTCTTCAGCCCGAAGGGCATTGTATTGTAGCAGAACACTCCGAACGACGTGATGAACGCCATTTTCTCCTGATCTTCGACCTTCAGCCGAATATGATTATAGCCTGAGTAGGCATCGAGGAAGGAGAGTTTCTCGCATCCTGCAGTCGAATCGATGATCTGATCGATCCGAGGAAGAGAGAAGTGATCCTTCGGGCAATGCTTGTTCAGCGATGTGAAGTCCACGCACATCCGCAGGATGTCCGTGTCCTTCTTGGGGACCATCACGGTGTTGGCCAGCCACTCGCTCTCCTTGATCTCTCTGATGAAGTTAGCGTCGAGTAGTCTGTTGACCTCGACTCTGATGGCTTCAGCCCGTGGCTCGGACAGTCGTCGGATGGACTATTTGACGGGCTTGGCGTCTGTAAATACGTTAAGTGCGTGCTCAGCGAATTCTCTGGGAACTCCTGGCATGTCCGCAGGACACCAGGCGAAGATTTCCTAGCGCTCACGGAGGAATTCGACGAGCGTGCTTTCCTATGCAGGGCTGAGGTCGTTGGCGATCAGCTCCGTCTTGGAGGCGTCCGTTGGGTGGACCTGCACCTTCTTTGTGTTGACCGTGGAGTCGAAGGACATGTCAGGTGCATTCTGCCTTGAGACTGGGGGTGCCCCGTTGTCTATCACCTCTCGGAGCCTTATGAGCTCCTCCTGCATGCCGAATGACTGGAAGATTCTATTGAAGTCCCTGTCACAGTGATCTGATCGGGTGAAGCTCCCGTGGACCGTGATGACGCCCCTAGGTCCTGGCATCTTGAGTAGCAGGTACACGTAGTGCGGTACTGCCAGGAACCGTGCGAATGCCACGCGCCCGAGGATGGCGTGGTATTGTGATGGCCAGTCCACCACTTCGAACTCGAGTCGCTCGCACCAAAAGTTATCGGGCTTGCCGAAGATGACGTCGAGCCATATCTTTCCTAGGGGGAATATTCCCTTCCCTAAAACGATGGCGTGGAACATTGTGTCGAATTGTTCCAGGCTGCACAGCGGGATCCGCATTGCTTCTAGGGTGCTAGCGAACATCAGATTGATGTCGCTGTCGCCGTCCATGAAGACGCGGCTCATATCGAACCCTTCCGATCTGCGCTTCAAGCACTAGGGCAGCATGACCTGGGCGAGGGATCTGGCGGGGGTGATCCGAACGGCTGAACGTGATGCAAGACTCCGAACCGCTGAGGTACTCAGGGATGGCGGGTGGAGCAGTCATAGCCAAACTGACCTGACAGGTGATTTTCTTTTGCACCCTGTTTGTTGGGCGCCCTTTTTGGATCATCAGTGACCCTTTCGGCACGGGTAACCGTTTCCGCCGTTGTTCTGCGCAGGTGCAATTGGGTGATTCGAAGGTCCAACGGGTGGTGGTGGAGGAGCTCCATGGGCGATGTCACCTGGTGCGGGTGCGTTCCCATACCTAGGGTTCGGGGCTTGTTGCCTCATCTGGGACATGCTCTCGCTGAGTTTCTAGAACTCACGACAGTCTTTGAGCATGTGGCTTGCCTTCTTTTTACCATTCTGCTTGTCGATGTAGAAGTGGATGGTGCATGGGCCCAACAACTTGTCGTATGCCGAGGGTCCTTCGTCGCGGTCGTGGCGTTGCCATGACTGCGCTGGGCGTCCTCCATCGTGGAAGTTGTTTCCATGGTATCCGCCGCTGCTGCGGTTGCCTTCGCTGCGGCGGTCGGCGTAGCCAGCCGCGACCATGTTGGGTCCGTTGCGATCGTCGTAGACGCGCGATCTTTGCTTGCTGCGGCATTCACGTCGACGGCCGTAGTCATCTTCCTCCTCCGAGTGTGCTCGGTGGACGGAGTCCTCACCATCTGCCCACCTGTTGGCGATGTCCGTGAGGTGGTCGAGTGTCTTGGGCTTGACGCGCCCAAGATCTTCCTTGAAGTCTTGGCGTTTGACGCCGTCCTTGAAGGCATCGATTGCTCTCTCCTCAGAGATGTGTGTCGTGGAGTTCTTGGTGTTGGACCAGCGTAATATATACGAGCGAATGGATTCGCCCATTCGCTGGGTACAGGCCATCAGCTCTTCGATCGAGGATGGCCTCTTGCTGGTGCACTTGAAGTTTCAGATGAAACTGTACGCCAGTTCCTCCCAGCTTCGGATGGATCCCGAGGATAGGCTGCTGATCCAGATCCGGGTTGCGCCTGTCAGTTGCAGCTGAAGGCATTGTAGGGCGGTGTTTTTGTTTTCGTCGTGTAGCTTGACGGACGACAGGTGGTCGCTGAGCCACGCCTTGGGGTCCTATGTGCCATCAAACTTCGGAGTGTCTGAAGGAAGCATCGAGCTCCGCAGAGTTCTCCTTCGTTGTCGTCCTCTTCGGATTCGGACGAGCATACGCGCTTGGCACGTGCCTTGTCGATCTTGCGTTGGGTGAGCTTGCTTCAAGCGTCGTAGTCGCGGCTGCGATGTTGAGAGCTCATGTGCCTTCGAGGTAGGTCGTGTTCTTCCTCGTTGGATGAAGGTGTGGGACTGGGGTTGAACCTGACCGCATCCTTCTTTTTTGGCTCCGCAAGAGCTTCTCCGTGGAGTGCAGCTCCAATGAGTCCGAGTCGGCTAGTTCGGAGTTGTGCATGGCCCTTTTCGGGTCCCCCACCGGAGGTGGATGGGACGCAAGGTATGTGGTGGCTGCCATGATTGCAACTTGCGGTGTCTTCGGGATGACGTTGCCGTCGGCATCCATCTCCATGAAGGATGTGTTGAGGGATCGGATCACCTCATGACGCGCGGCGGGGTCCATGTTCTCTACGCGGAAACGGTGCTTGTTGCCGTGGTTGCCGTGCAAGCTGGAGCCGCCCATGGCAGAGAGCGCAGCTCGCTGCGCACTGGACTCTGAGGCCGCTTGATTGCGTTTGTCAAGCACCTCTTGCATCTTCACCTGCTTTTTGTGCTCTTCGACGAGGAGCAGGTGGTACGCCATCAGTAGGTCCCGTGAGGAACCCATAGGCAGGATCTTGTTGCCTGCCACGGCTTCGCGTGCTTGGGTACATCCTTCCTCGCTGAGGTGGATGACCCGATTGGGATCGGTATCCTCCTTGTTGGGCGGGGGGACTGGTTCCTCCTGTTTTTGCCGTTTCTACCCTGCGGGTTGGGTGGTGGGTTGGGTTGTCGCTGATCCACATCGCTCTCGATGACCGTGGCGCATTGGTAGTGCTTGTAGGTCGGGTCGCTGCTGCCGCAGCTTTCGGATCCGGAACCGTAGGTCCCTTCATCTGATGGTGGATCGCACAGATCTGAGTTGCAGCTGCTGCTGTCATAGGACTCATCTGTCGATGGTGATGTGCGTAGTACGGGGTGTGGAGCCCATTAAGCGGGCCTGATAGATGGCAGAGGCACCCGCTCTGGGAGGCGGAGAGTGCCGGTCTGCCCCACCTGGAAGCAGAAGCTCCGGAACAGGATCTCGGGCCCATCGCCAACGGGCTCGAAGTCCTTCAGAGTGGCTGGCGAGTGGGCGGTGAAGTCGAAAGCGCCAAAGAGGAGATGGCTCTTCGTCGCCTAAGAGTTGTAGATCGCTTTGGTTGGGACCGTCACGATCGCACAATCAGCACCCCCAGTTCCCACAGACGGCGCCAATTGACGAGGTTTAATCTCGTCAATGCCCATTGTTATGAGCTTGGGTTTTGGAGAAGATGGGGATGCTGGAGATCGCGGAATGGTTAGCAAACAATCAACACGGGGACACGAGATTTACCCAGGTTCAGGCCCCCGGAGGGAAAACCCTACTCCTGCTTGTCTGCTCTTGATTACGACGGAACCGAAAGTTACAGGGGTATGCAGATGCAATCTGGCGTGGAGGTGTGTATGCGGTGGTATGCAAAGTGCCCTCCTCGTCGTGCCCTCCTAGCCTTTATATAGAGGTAGGCAGGTCCCGGGCACATACCGAGTCGGTTACAGATTTAGGGTTTGCCCCTTTGAATATTCTATCTAATCTAGTCTTACTCTCCAAGGATCCGAAGACGTCATGGGCTTGGGCCACCCGAAAGTCTTTATGGGCCATGTATATTCTTGTGGACCTTACTTGGGCTGGACCAGGTATGCTAAGGTCGTGTACCCGTGGGGTATAACCATGTCAACAGCGGATAATCCCCTCCCCGTTTGATTTTTGTGTTTCCCCCGTATGTTTATTTTGATCACTGACGGACTTATATTCCGGTGATTTACGATGATTGCATCGCCTAAACTATGTAGTACTACGTGGCGGCAAACTACGTTTTAATTTTCGACGCCCTTTTAAAACTTTGAATTTGCAATTACGATTTAGGGGGCTGTTTAGGGGCGACGGTAACCCCGGATAGGAGGTACCTGCACCGGCAACCCGCGATAAGGCCAAACGCCGGACCGTATGTGGGTGGGGGTGGGTGGATGGTGGGGGTTGGGGGAGGCTGAGTGGAGATGCTGTAAAAAAACGAAAACGTACAGCCAAAGGATTTAATGCTCTAGTACTACTTTTTAAGTGGGAAACAATAATACCTACGCTATGTGTCTGATGCATAATCCATTCTCAATACTGCATCTCATATTCTAATATATATATATATATATATAGTATAGGGTAGCGCTATTTCATTCCAGGGTGTAGAATAGTTATTCTACATCCATTCTCTATCTTTAGAACCATATACTATTTTTACGTCACGTAAATTTTGTCTTACCTCGAGAGTTGAGAAGAACGTAAAAAATATAGATATGTCATAATTTTTTATTTACATGTCATATAAAAATACTACATAAAATGCATATTTTAGTGTTTTTTTACACTATAATTACTCATAAACTATTTTTTATGTCAATTTTTTGCGTTGTGGATGAATATGAACATAATTATTTATATATAAAACATAAATTTCTAAATATAACAACATAAAATTATGTTGGGTACAAAATAACTATTCTGCACCCTGGGTGTCGAATATGCACTACTAGGAAAATGGCTATAGGTAATCAGCACATCCGTGGCTCACATGGTTGAAGTCCCCCACGGCTAAAACAGGCGTGGCTCACCTATGGGCAGTGCCCTACTAGTAACTAGAACAACCATGGCGCACATGACCATAGTGTGCCACAGATATGTGTGGGCCAGGGCCCTGTTGGCCGCACGCCAGACATCCGTAACGCACATAGGGTAGATGCGCTACGGTTGTTAGCGTCAACCGTGACGCACATGGAGGAGGTGCGCTACGCCTAAGCGCATGCCCCTCTTTGCTGTGAAACGGCCAGACACATCCGTGGCGCACTATGGCATGTGCGCCACGGATGTATAAACTTAGTAGTAGGACACCTTGCCCTAGTGCCCTACGCCTAACTATCCTGCACCAACTCCACCACCACCACCCCCCCCTTGGATCGCCTTTTTAGGCTTTGCAAAAAAAATGATAAACACTTCAAAAAAATTAAATCCTTTTATATTTAGGTAGGTAATGTGGTATAACTTCTAGTAAAATTAACAAACATGAGTTTCGACTTTATTTGCAAAAAAAAGTCATGCCACGGTAAAAAGGCCGTAACTTTTGCATACGATATCGAAAAAAATCGTATAATATACCAAAATGGCGAGAACGAGATTTCGCATCCGCTCGCAACGACCTATGGTCGTTTAGCGATTTTTTAGATTTTCAAAATTCGAAAAGAGTAAAAAGTTACGGTCAAAAGACCGTTTTTTCCTGCAGAAAAAAAATAGAGGGCGACTTACCCGTAGCGCACCACCACCTAGTGCACCACGGATAAGCTTGGGCGGGATTCCAATTTCGAATCCTCACCCCGTCCACCTACCCCTATTCCCTCCCTCTTCTCCTTTTCATTCTCCTCCCTCCTCCTTTTCCTTCTCTCTTTTCCTCCTCCTTTTCCTTCTCTCTTCTCCTCCTCCTCCTCCTCCTTTCCTTCTTCTCCTTCCCTTGCACTGACGATGGCGACGGTGGCCTTCTCCTCCTCCTTGCTCCGGCATCCTCCAATCCTTGCAGTGACGATGGCGATGGCGGCGGCGACCTTCTCCTCCTCCTTGCAGTCACGACGGCGACGACCTCCTTCCTTGCGGCCTTCTCCTCCTTGCAGTCACGAAGAGCGATGACGAGCTCCGACGACCGCCGACAACCTCCTTCTCCTTGCGGCGACCTCCTCCCTTCTCAAGCCACATCTCATTCTCCCTCTCTTCCTCGATGCCGGCGAGGAGTAGCACGACCACGGCCTCCCGCACCTCCCTGCGGTGGTAGGTCGTGGCCACGGCCACCATGCTCCAGCGAGGTGACACGACGGCGACGATGCGGACCCGATTGCTTTTGCAATTCAAAACGAGGGTGTTTTTTGCATTTTTATTTATTTTTGAAAAAAACATCCGTGGCGCACCTGTACCCCTACCCGTGGCGCAACATGGTAGTGCGCCACTCCTATCTCGATATAACCGTGGTGCACCATGCAGTGCGCCACGGATACGAGATAGCCGTAGCGCGAGGCCCGTGGCGCACTGCTAGTGCGCCACGGAAGGCCTTTTCAGGGGCGCCACAAATAGGCGTTTTTCTAGTAGTGAGGGTTTCTATATATATATTATGTACATCATGTACATGAGCTATGGAGAAATCATGTAGCCAACAGTGTTGGAGTTTGGTGAGTTTTGGGCTGTTGGTTCATTGGACAAATTCTAAAATTCTCTTTGGCCCACTTGTATATGGCAGCATATGACTGTGCTAGTGGTGCTAAAGTTTAGTCCCACATTGCTATTTGAAGGGGAGTTGGACCACCTTATATAGTAGAGTGTTGCACCACTCACTAAGATGTGACAAGAAGAGTAGCCCTCGCGCACTCCTCCTCCGACGCCGCCCGCCTCGCCGAGCCGATCTTTATTTTACTGGTTGGGAAAACTGATTATGAGTCATTAACATACGTGTTAATTACAGTTGTTTCCAATTTTTATGGACGTGGTTGTTACCGACTCGAACGTGGGCTAAGCCCACGATCTTTCTAACCTGCACTATATAAGCGTCTGCGCTAAACCTAATCGATGAATCAATCCACACACGCACCTACCTCCAGAACCTTGCGCCGCCGCTTTCGTCTTCTCTATCTCGGCTTGCGGCGTGCACCACAGATCGGGACAGTAGGCCTCCGGAACCCTGTCTCTCGTGAACCTGTACGGGCGAGGGGCGATCAAGTTTTTGGAGAGCGCTCAAGCGTGACTACTAGCAACCACGACGTCGTCCAACGACGAGTTCCTGAACGACGACTTCTTTCCGGACGTCAGCGACCTCTTCGACAACCTCAACATGGGCGACACTGCTGCGACCGCTGTGGCTACTATTCAGACTACACTGTACGTGATACTCAACTGTCTTTTTCGGATTATGCTAGAGTTATTTGTTCTAGCGTTTGGTGTAGATGTGATACGTTAATCTCCTATAGATGTAATATGTCCATCTACTTTGTTGATCTGCATAATTGGTTTTAGTACCGTTTATATGATCATGCTTTATCAATTTATTATTCAGATTAAATCATATGGATTATTGCTTATATTTCCAACAATCCAAAAACCTGATTATAGGCAACTGAATTCCACTAGTGTAGCCACGGCCACTAGGCCGCCTCCTCTTGATGGCATCCACTAGAAGAGATGGCGCAAGAGAGCAGTTCTCTGGTTTGAAAACCTAAACTGCTATAGAGCCACTCTTGGCAAGCCTGAAGGAGATCTTTCTGCTGAGCAGGAAGCGACCTTTAAGAAATTCGATACCATGTTTATGGCGGCTTTGTTCAGTTTTCTTGGGGACAACATTGTTGACCCGTATATGTCATTTGATAATGGCAAGGACGCGTGGAAAGCACTCGAGGCCAAGTTTGGGGTCTCGGATGCTGGCACTAAGTTGTATATCATGGAGCAATTCTATGACTACAAGATGTTTGTTGAGTGCTCCATCGTTGAGCAGGCTCATGAGATACAATCACTTGCCAAAGAACTTGAGCAGTTCAAGTGTTCCTTACCAGAAAAATTTGTGGCTGGTGGCATTATTGCCAAGCTTCCTCCCTCGTGGAGGAACTTTGCTACTTCTCTAAAACATAAGAGACAAGATTTTTCCGTTACGGATCTCATTGGGTCTCTTCGTGTGGAAGAGAAGGCGAGAGCAAAGGACAAAACTGCTCGAGGATTTGAGGGAGGTTCTACTTCCAATTTGGTGCAGAAGAGAAACTTCCAATCCCACAAGTTCAAGAATAAGAAGAAAATTGAAGGAAATGGAAAGTTTGATGGCAAGAACAAGGCCACGCACTCAACCAACTTCCAGAAGAAAAATGATAAGAGGAAAGGCTCTTGCCACGTCTGTGGTGATCCTGATCATTGGGCTCCTAGCTGCCCTAATCGCTTTGACAAGCGTCAACATGGGAACAACGGCAAGGCCACTAATGTTGTTATTAGTGATACCAAGATGAAGTATGTTGGGTACGGTATTTTACTTACTATCCTTTCAGTATATCATTCTCCTGATTGGTGGATAGACACTGGTGCTAATACACATGTATGTTCTGATATTTCCATGTTTTCCTCTTATCAGGTCTCAAGGACTTCTTCCGTGCTGATGGGAAACGGCTCACGTGCTTCTATTCATGGTGTTGGTACGGTAAATCTGAAGTTTACTTCAGGGAAGACCGTACAGGTGAAGAATGTGCAGCACGTTCCCTCCATCAATAAGAATCTCGTCAGTGGATCGCTTTTATATCGAGATGGTTTTAAGTTGGTTTTTGAGTCCAATAAAGTTGTAATTTCCAAGTATGTATAATTTATTGGAAAGGGTTATGAGTGCGGAGGTCTGTTCTGCTTGTCTTTGTCAGACTCATGTACTAAAGTTATTAATCATGTTTGCAATGATAATGAGTCCAATATTTGACATTCACGACTGTGTCATATTAATTTTGGTTGCATGACGCGGCTAGCCAATATGAGTTTAATTCCGAAATTTACCACTGTCAAAGCTTCTAAGTGCCAAGTTTGTGTGCAAGCAAAGCAACCCCGCAAATCTCATACGGATGCGGAACCGAGAAACTTAACACCGCTAGAACTTATACATTCAGATCTTTGTGAGATGAATGGTGTGTTGACAAAAGGTAGAAAAAGATACTTTATGACGTTGATTGATGACTCCACTAGATACTGCTATGTTTATCTTCTGAAATCTAAAGTTGAAGCTTTGAACTACTTCAAAATCTATAAAGCTGAGGCAGAAAACCAACTTGATCTTAAAATCAAGCGGCTAAGGTCGGATCGTGGTGGAGAGTACTTTTCAAATGAATTTGATTTATTCTGTGTGGAACATGGTATTATACATGAGAGGACGCCTCCCTACTCATCTCAGACAAATGGGGTGGCTGAAAGAAAGTACCGCACTCTAACTGATTTGGTTAACGCCATGTTAGATACATCGGGTCTTTCCAAGGAATGGTGGGGGAGGCGCTAATGACTGCGTGTCATGTCCTAAACCGTGTTCATGTAAAGGATAAAACCATGAATCCATTTGAGGAATGGGAAAAGAAAAGGCTTAAACTCTCTTACTTACGAACTTGAGGTTGTTTGGCGAAAGTCGATATTCCAATACGCGAAAGCTTGGACCAAAACCGTTGATTGTGTTTTTCTGGGATATGTTTTCCATAGCATTGGCTATAGATTTTTGATAGTAAAGTCTGAGGTATCCGACATGCATGTTGGTACAATTATGGAGTCGAATGATGTGACTTTATTTGAGGACATCTTTCCTATCAAAGGCATGTCTAGCTCATCAAATCAGGAGATGACTAGTTCATCTAGTCAGGAATTTTCTATAATTCCTGAACCCACTATGCCGATAGAACACTCTGATGAACCTGTGGAGGATGACAATGAAGCTCCCAAAAGAAGCAAGAGACAAAGGACTACAAAGTCATTTGGTGATGATTTCATGTGTACCTTGTGGATGATACTCCCACTTCTATTTCAGAAGCCTATGCATCTCAAGATGCTGACTACTGGAAGGAAGTTGTCTGAAGCGAGATGGACTCCATCTTAGCTAACAGTACTTGGGAAATCACTGATCGTCCTTATGGGTGTAAACCTGTAGGATGTAAATGGGTGTTCAAGAAAAAAATTAGACCTGATGGTACTATTGAAAAGTACAAGGCACGTCTTGTGGCTAAGGGTTATACCCAAAAGGAAGGTGAAGACTTCTTCGATACCTACTCACCTGTAGCCAGATTGACCATTATTCAGTACTACTTTCCTTGGCTGCCTCACATGGTCTTCTCGTTCATCAAATGGACATTAAGACAACTTTTCTAAATGGAGAGCTAGATGAGGAAATTTATATTGAGCAGCCTGACGGATTTGTAGTAGATGGTCAAGAAGGAAAGGTGTGTAAGTTAGTGGAGTCTTTATATGGTCTTAAGCAAGCTCCTAAGCAGTGGCATGAGAAGTTTGAAAGAACTTTAACTACTGAATGCTTTGTTGTAAACGAAGCTGACAAATGTGTGTACTATCGCCATGGTGGGGCAAGGGAGTTATTATGTGTCTCTATGTTGATGGCATATTGATATTCGAGACCAACCTCGCTTTTATCGAGGAGGTCAAAGAGTTCCTATCTCGTTGCTTTGAGATGAAGGACTTGGGAGTGGCTGATGTAATTTTAAACATCAAGCTACTAAAGGATGACAATGGTGGGATTACACTGCTTCAGTCTCACTATGTGGAAAAGATATTGAGTCGCTTTGGGTATAGCGGCTGCAAGTCTTCTCCAACGCCTTATGATCCGAGTGTGCTACTTCGAAAGAATCGAAGGATTGCTAAAGATCAATTGAGATATTCTCAAATTATTGGCTTGCTCATGTATCTAGCCAGAACTACTAGACCTGACATCTCCTTTGTTGTAAGAAAACTGAGTCGATTTATGTCAAATCCTGGAGATGATCATTGGCATGCTCTTGAAAGAGTTTTGCGCTATTTGAAAGGCACTGCGAGTTATGGTATTCAGTATTCAATATACTGGGTATCCACGGGTACTTGAAGGTTATAGTGATTCAAACTGGATATCTGATGCTGATGAGATTAAGGCCACAAGTGGTTATTTGTTTACACTTGGGGGTGGCGCTGTTTCCTGGAAGTCTTGCAAGCAGACCATCTTAACGAGGTCAACAATGGAAGCAGAACTCACAGCATTAGACACAACCACTGTTGAAGCAGAGTGGCTTCGTGAGCTCTTGATGGACTTACATGTGGTTGAAAAACCAATACTCGCCATCCCGATGAACTATGATAATCAAACTGTGATCGTCAAAGTAAACAGTTTTAAGGATAATATGAAGTCATCAAGGCATGTGAAGAGGATATTGAAATCTGTCAGGAAACTGAGAAACTCTGGAGTTATTGCATTGGATTATATCCAAACATCTAAGAACCTGGAAAATCCCTTCACAAAGGGTTTATCACGCAATGTGATAGATAATGCATCGAGGGAGATGGGTTTGAGACCCATGCTATGAGTTGATCCCAGTGGCAACCCACTCTATGTGATCGGAGATCCCGTGAATTAGAGATGGGAGACAAGCTGTTGGTCAGCTGAGAGGAGAGTATTCCCATATTATATTTACATCTGGATGCAATACTCTCTTAATCTGCATGGCAGGTTGATATTTATCTTAATGTATTCCAAGTGGCTTTTATAAGTGGAGATGTTGTCCTGCAGAACATCTCTTGTGGAACACACATATATGAGTCTGACTGTCAAACGTCGCAGTCCGTGAGAGTTGGGTGCTTTCTAATAAACTCATGAAAGGCCCTGGAGTATGACGCATAAGCTCCAAACCGTGGGGAAGCCGACGGTAGCCCTGTACCGGTCTAAATTTTGTGTGAAACTAGCGCGCAGAAAACTTGTAGTTCAAGGCATAGTCCACTATTCAAGTTGCTAGCTATTGCAGCATGAAGTTTAACATGGAAGTTCAACTTAACAGTCTCCACTACACACCGGTATATAAAATAATGTTCTGGAAGGAAAATGATGTGATGTGCCAATGAGACTTTGTGGGGGATTGTTGAAATTTGGTGAGTTTTAGGCTGTTGGTCCATTAGAAAAATTCTAAAATTCTGTTTGGCCCACTTGTATATTGTAACATCCCAAAAATACTAAACTTGGATCATCAAACTCTAATCATCAAATTTAGGGTTAACAAAAACTTTGCTAAATAAAAATATGAAAGCATGCATGTGAGTATGCATTTCATTTTGAATTCTTTTGAACCAATTTGTTTGTGTGTTCCTTTGCTTGTAAATGGATGCTTAGGTGAAATAAACATCATCTAAACAATTCCCAAACTTTTCTCAAAGACAAGTAAATCAAAACAAATAAAATAAGGGAATGGTCATTTTGACCAATTTAACTCCCATGCCTACTTTGGCTGTCTCAAACTTTCAGAACTTAACAGAAACTTTTCTGGATCTTTGCACCCCTTGATTGTACTCATAACAAAGTATCAAGGCCCACTTTGTGATCATCCAGAAACATTCAAATGCATAGTTTAAAGGACAGTTCAAAATTGAATCTTTATCATATGGGAAGATCCCACTTTTTCAAAAAACAATCAAACAAGCTCAACTTTCAAAACCCAAGCATCTGCAGACTCACCAGCACCAACCTAGCACACCCACCAAAAATCTTTTCAAAATTCAAAACTTGAATTCTTGCGGCCATTTCATCAAACACATTGCAGACACAAATCATAAAAATCTTAAACACTATTGTGAGCAGTGATTGAAGCCTAACTTGTTCCATCTCTAGCTCACAACCATCTCAGTAGATCATCTAGCAAGTTAAACCAAGCACTAGGCTCACTGTAAGCTAGGCAATGACATCAATGGTGAACAGCCGAAGCTCACCATGCCACCCCAGTGGAGACAGCAAGCTAGGAGGAAATTTAGCCGTGCCAACCTTGTCTAGGAGGCAGCCCACCGTCCACCGCCACTCCCTGTCCCAGCCATGAGCGTTGCCAAACCCTGGACCACACGCACGAACCGCGCCCAGCTCGCCACCAACCATGCCGAGCATGCGCCAGAGCGCCACACTCGACCGACGCTCACAGACCGCGCGCCGCCCTCGCCGCGTGCATACATGATCGCCACCGACCCAGGAGACCGCCAGACATCACCGTTCGCCGCCCCATGATGCACAGCCACCGCTCACCGTCGAAGACGCCGCCTCTGCCGTGCAGAACATCGCGTGTTCCAGACCAAACCGCACCGCCCCTACATGCGCATTAAAGTCGTAGAGAATCGCCAGGAGACCACCAAGCGATCGCCACCGCCGGCCATGCCTCTAGCCGCCTGTAGCCATGCCGCCACCGTCGCCTGCCCATCCTGTTCGGTCTCATTGTCGCGACTATAAATAGAGGCCACCCCCAGCCGAATTGAGCACACCATCTCACTCCCCTCTCCTTAATGATCGTGCCACCCTGTTCCCGGAGCAAGGCGAGCAGCACTTCGCCGGAATTTCACCTAAGTCTGCCGCTGCTGGAGAAGAAGGGGTCCAGCGATTGGAGCCGCCCCAGGAAAAGCTGCCGGTACCAGGAGGTTCACCGTCGTCGACTTCATCGTTCGCCCGCCTCGCCGACCCTCGCCTGAACCCCGGTGAGCCCCCAACGACCCCCACTGGCCGCGCTAGGTTTCTGTCTCGCCGGCGTTGCCCAACGTCGACGATGACCCTCAGCCGTTGGATTAGAACCAGATCGAACGCACCACATTGCCCCATACCGCTTCGCACCCCCTCGTCTCACTGACGCGTGGGGACAGCCACTTAACCAGCCCGCGTAAGAGTTGTGCTTAGCAGTCCGGCCCAGTATCACTTCCCGCGCAGCCCAGTTATTTGAATTTAACCTTTTCCATTTTATTTCAAACACACTTCTGTACCCAGTTTCAAAAATCAACCCAGGTCGATTCAGTGAACCAAATTGAATGAAACAAATTTTGTTAGAAAGGTCTGGGAATGCTGAATCCAAGCCCGTTGGATTCAAGTCATTTGGATCTGTAGATCATCCTTGGTAAAAATAACAAGGCAGAAGCTTTTCTGCATTCAAACATTTTTCAAATTAAAACCATAATAGCTTTTGAGTTGATTCCAACTCTCAAAAATCACATTTAACCATACCTTTCAGAATATATAAAAATATATAGGTTTACTTACAGAAATAATGTTCAACTAATAAAAGAATGCTACATAGGCATTTCTAGTCACTTTATTTAATTAAAAATAAAAGGGTAAAACATTATTAAATTGGGACACCACTTTAAATCACATTCCCATGGACTAAAATATGTGGTGATGACATGTGTCAACATGATCCCATGTTTGGTTTGGAGGATATTAAATCTTAAGTAGTTTTTTAACGAGTAGAAATTACTTTTCTAAAAATAAAAGATTTAAACCAAGCTTTAATCTTGTAAAGTTAGTGATGATGCTAGATCATCTATAGGACCCTTTTGTGTGATGATTGCAAGTACTTAAGTATTGTTTGGTGATTGTGTACATCGTATTTATTTATAGACGCTAGTACCGACCAAGGATACGAGGAGGAAGGAGGATTCTACGAAGAAGAAGCCGAGGAGAACTTCAACCACTGCTCTACACAAGGCAAGCCTAATGCTACTAGTTGAATGTGCAAGCTAACACTTGCAATTTAGCAAGCTTATACTGATACTGTGCAAGCCAATACTTGCTTGTCACCATGCCAACTATATGCCTTAAGCATAGATGATCCTACCCACTTGATAAACCAATCCTAGTTTTTACTTACAAGCTTATTACTTTATTTCTTTATCAAAGCTATTACTTAGAGTTTACTTCAATGACTTGTAGATACTAGAATAATATTTGAAGGTTGCATAAAGAGCATAAAATTTGGCCTAAGCTAAACAATCTTGATGTCACCCTAAGGCATGAGATTGAACTTAGTTGAAACTCCACTTGTTTACCACCCCTCAGTACTACTTACCCCCACTTGTAGATGCTAGTGCTAAGCATAAAACTTGATCAACTTTAGATGGGAATACTTGGTGGAAAAATGGTTATGAAAACCTTGGAATGATGGATCATTCTATTGAAATGTTTTGGACATGTGTTTCCGAACACCAGATGATTTATGGTGATGAAAATGTTGAGGCATGAGCCTTACCCCTTTATAAAACTGATGGTTGTCTGGATGCGATACCATTCCAATTTTATCGTACAACCACAATACCCGAGAATTGGGTAGGGCTTGACTGGAAACTTATATATACCTTAGTATTAGTTCCCTCACGGCCAAGGTCTGAGCTGAGGCTACCTTGTGAAGATTGTCCACCTGTGCAGTACCCAAGATGACAGTTGGTCATGGTTGGGAGGCCAAACTCACAGGAGAGGTGCTTATACTAGGGCGTGTAATTGAAAGGTTAGGATTGATTATCCGCATACTGAGTATGGTGAATTCAAGATTTGTTCCTGACGGATGTATCGAATGTTGTGGTGAAAGTGTACAATCTCTGCAGAGTGTCAAACTACTCGAATAGCCGCGTCCGCGGTTATGGACAGTTGGAGTGGCCATACTGTTCCCCCGTCAGACTTTTCAAAATGATTTGTGAAAGGAAGTGAGACTTTGACTTGACCACAACAGAGTTGTGACATGCGATACAAGTTCCCACTTAGGTGTTATAGAACTTCAACTAGCATTCGTTGCTTCTAAACTTAGTAGATGTAAATCTGGCTTCTTGCAAAACAACCCTAGAGCCTAGTGTCCTATTATCAAAAAACCCTTCCACTTGTTAGTATTAGTTTGCGAGTACTTAAAGTACTCATGGCTTTGTCCCTGGCTATTCCCGTGGCCAGACTATGAAGAGGAGTACCTGGAGGATGGACCCCAGGAAGGTTACGACAACTAGGATCATCTCCCATCATCAGCATTGCCTGTGACCCCGAAGATGGAGCTTCGCCTACGCTACCGTTATTATTACGTATTCCGCTGCTTGAAGTTGTTTTAAGAACTGGATCATGAGATCCCTATTTGTGTAAGAACTTATGTATGGTTTGTAATGGATGATGTACTATGGTATCCAATTCTGGTATGTCTCGCAAAAATGGTAATCCTGGGATTGCGATGTATGGCATAACAGGCATCTGGGATTAAAAATCTGGGTGTTGACAAGTTGGTATCAGAGCCATCCTGACCATAGGAGACCCTAGTTAGATTGGATGTTTGAATTAAAAACTTAGTTTCAAAACCAAAGGAAGCAAATATTTACAAAAACTTATTCTCATTCTTACCTCTTGGACTCTTTCATAAAAATTCACGCTAGCAAATATTTACAAAAACTTGTTCTCATTCTTACCTCTTGGACTCTTTCATAAAAATTCACGCTACTCCAAAATTATTTCAAACCTTACATCAAATTTTGCACCCTAGATCACTTTTAGTAAAACTCACAACTACGCTAGTGCACAAATGTAGTGAGTAGTATTCGGTCCCATTGTATCGTAGTTTCCAGAATGGTTCTTAAAACCATCTGTTTTTTCTTTGTTGTGGTGTGTGTTGTACCGTGTGCTATGAATGAATGAATGAAAAGAAAGTTACTAGAAAATCTGAGTCAAACTTTGAAAACTTTTCAAAATCCCAGAACCTTAGAAATTTCCCTCTTTTCTCATGATCTATCTCAATCTCCAGATGCCACGCGGAGGAAGTGGTTCATCCCCGGACCCGATGTTGCAGATCCTACAAATGTTGACCTCTGACCGCGAAGCTGAAAGAGCGAAACGTCAAGCCAACCTAGCCACCCTGCAACAGATAGCTCAGCTAGCCCACAACAACCAAGGCCACGGAAATCAGGACAACCATGGATCTAA
This sequence comes from Avena sativa, assembly GCA_916181665.1. Classification (NCBI taxonomy): domain Eukaryota; kingdom Viridiplantae; phylum Streptophyta; class Magnoliopsida; order Poales; family Poaceae; genus Avena; species Avena sativa. The sequence continues at coordinate 265,004,758 of OV702294.1, read as the reverse complement.
GCTCAAGAACTTCCAGAATACCAACCCACATGTTTTCACTAAGTCAGAAGAACCCCTAGACGCCGATGATTGGTTGCAGACCATGGAAAATAACCTAGAAGTCACTGGAGTGGAAGCCAACGAGAAAGTTCTGTTCGCCACTCACTATCTAGCCGGAGATGCCAGGGCATGATGGAATAGTGTTCGCGCAATGACCGGAGGCCAGATGATGACCTGGGAGGAATTCAAGGTCAAGTTCAGCAGAACCCATGTGCCACCGGGTTTGATCAAGAGGATGAGAGACGAGTTCAGATAACTGAAGCAAGGAAGGATGACCGTAGTGGAATACCGTGACAAATTTTTGTCATTAGCTAGGTATGCCCCGGATGAGATCGACACCGAAGCCAAGAAGAAAGAAAGATTCCTGAATGGTCTGCATGATGAGATGCAGACAGTGTTAGTCAATATCCCCTTTGCTGATATTGAAGCCCTTGTCGACTCTGCCATCCAGATGGAAGGAAATATCAACCAAGCCAATGAGAACCGCAAGCGTCGCATGATGCATCAGCCAGGAACCCATCAGACCGCAAGCCCCAAGAACCAACAGACCCCCGATGAACCGTCCGACCTATCCCAACCGTGGAAACCCTAGGCCCGGAGGAAATCACAACAACCCCGGCAACTCTAGCAATTTCAACTGTGCCCCACCCAAATTCAACAACAACAATGCTACCGCCAACACCAACACTGCCCCGAGGACTGGAAGCAATGTTGTGCCTGTAGCATCAAAGGACAAGTCGCAGGTGACTTGTTATGACTGTGGAAATAAGGGTCACTACTCCAACGAGTGCCCCAACAAGAAGAATGCCGCAGCACCCAATGCCAATGTCCCAGCTCATCAAAAGCGTCGTGTTCAGCCAGGAAGAAGGTTTGCCCCAGAGAATTCGCTCAACCGCAATGGCCGTCTTTTTCTCATGCATGCTAAAGAAGCTCAGGAAGCGCCAGACGTTGTGCTGGGTATGTTTTCTGTTAATTCAGTACTTGCACGAGTGTTGTTTGATTCTGGTGCATCGCACTCATTTGTCACCGAAGAATTTGCATGCACTAGTAAAATTCAACCAACCAAACTGAAGCATGTTATGATTGTTCAAATTCCCAGATCAACCACCAAGGCTAGGCAAATTTGCAAAGCCGTCCCTATCTGAATCCATGGCATAGATTTTTATGCAAATCTGATAGTACTCGGAACTAAAGGTTTGGAAGTAGTACTAGGAATGGATTGGATGTCCAAACATAAAGGATTGATTGACTGTGCCAAGAAAGCCATAACCATGACCAGTACAGCCGGAATATCAGTCGAGCATATATCTAAAACCTTACCTCGTCAATTCAAGTGCAACAAGAGTATAGCCCAACCTACCATTGACCAAGTCTGGATAGTCTGTGAATACCCCGATGTATTTCTAGATGTTTTGCCCGATATGCCCCTAGATCGGGATATCGAGTTTATCATCGAACTAATCCCCGGAACCGGACCCAAAGCCCAGAGACCATATAGTATGAACCCGTGTGAGCTAGCAGAACTGAAGAAGCAACTGGATGCTATGCTGGAAATTGGATTGATTCAACCAAGTGTGTCACCATGGAGATCATCTCTCTTGTTTGTGGACAAGAAAGATGGAGGTAACCGTTTGTGTACGGATTATCGGAAGTTGAATGATGTCACCATCAAGAACAAATACCCCTTGCCCAAGATAGAAGATTTGTTTGATCAGTTGACCGGTGCCAAAGTGTTTTCTAAGATTGATCTTAGAACTGTCTATCATCAACTCAAGATTCGCGCAGAGGATATTCCAAAGACTACCTTTACCACCAGATATGGATTGTACGAGTATGCAGTCATGTCTTTTGGATTAACCAATGCCCCCGCTTATTTCATGAATCTCATGAATAAGATTTTTATGGACTTCCTGGATAAGTTTGTCGTTGTTTTCATCGATGACATTCTGATTTATTCCAAATCAGAAGAAGAACATGAACTACACCTAAGGACCATTCTTGGAACCCTTAGAGAGCATCAGCTGTATGCAAAGTTTAGCAAATGTGAATTCTGGTTACAGGAGGTAGGATTCCTCGGTCACATTGTATCAGCCGGAGGAATTGTCGTTGACCCTGCCAAAGTGAAAGATGTAGAGGATTGGCAAGCCCCAACCACTCAAACCCAAGTTCGTGCATTTCTCGGATTGGTAGGATATTACCGCAAGTTCGTAGAAGGTTTCTCGAGTATCGCCAGACCCATGACCCAATTGCTGAAGAAGGACAAGAAATTTGAATGGACCGACAAATGTGAAGCGATTTTTCAAGAACTCAAGAGGAGATTGATTTTAGCCCCAATCTTGATCATGCCGGATATCACGAAGCCCTTCGATGTGTATTGTGACGCATCCAAGATCGGTCTCGGATGTGTGCTAATGCAAGAAGGCAAAATTATATCTTATCTATCTCGACAACTGAAGCAACATGAGCAAAATTACCCAACCCATGACCTCGAACTCGCAGCCGTAGTTCTAGCCCTGAAGACATGGAGGCATTACCTGATGGGAAACCGTTGTGAGATTTATTCGGATCACAAGAGCCTGAAGTATATATTCACTCAGAAGGAGCTGAATATGAGACAGAGAAGGTGGATTGAGCTAATCAAGGATTACGACCTGGACATTCACTATCACCCTGGTAAAGCCAATGTGGTAGCTGATGCCCTTAGCAGATTGCCGTGCCGCTTGAACTCCATGATTTTAAAGGAGCAACCAAGCTTGCACAAAGAGATGGAAGATTTTCGAATGGAATTAGTGAGTAAAGGATTTTTGGCTAGCATAGAACTCCAGCCCACTTTGATTAGTCAGATTAAAGAGGCACAGAAGGGAAATACTAGTATCGACGGAATCAAGCGTCGTATCGGTACAGGCAAAGTACCCGGATTCACCGAAGACGAAGGAGTTCTGTAGTACAAAGGACGTCTTTGTGTACCAGCAGATTCTAAATTGAAAGAAGTGATTTTGAAGGAGGCTCATGATACTCTTTATTCTATCCATCCCGGAGGAACTAAGATGTATCAAGATTTAAAAGAGCAATTTTGGTGGCATAAGATGAAGAGAGAAATCGGAAGCTATATCGCCAAGTGTGATATATGTCAGAGAGTCAAGGCGAGACATCAAAGACCCGCAGGACTGTTGCAACCATTACAGATTTCGGAATGGAAATGGGATTCCGTTGGAATGGACTTTATCATCGGATTGCCTACTTCTAGTAGGGGAAATGACTCTATCTGAGTCATAGTGGACCGATTGTCCAAAGTCGCCCATTTCTTGCCCGTCAAGACCACATATCAGAGTTCGAAGCTAGCAGAGTTATACATCGCTAGAATAGTTAGTTTGCATGGAGTCCCCAAGAACATCGTATCAAATCGAGGAACTCAGTTTACCTCGAGATTCTGGAAGAAAGTCCAAGAAGGTTTAGGAACTCGCCTAGATTTCAGCACCGCGTATCACCCTCAGACCGATGGACAAACGGAGCGAGTAAACCAAATACTCGAAGATATGCTGAGAGCATGTGTGCTAGAATATGGATCCAAGTGGGAAGACTGTATGCCGTTTGCAGAATTCTCATACAATAACAGTTATCAAGCCAGTTTGCAAATGGCCTCGTTTGAATTCATGTACGGAAGGAAGTGTCGCACCCCTTTGAACTGGTCGGAAGTAGGAGAGAGTCAGATTTTCGGACCCGACATCCTACGAGAAGCAGAAGAGAAGGTTCACAAGGTTCGTGAGCACCTCAAGACCGCCCAGTCCAGACAGAAGAGTTACGCCGACAAGAGACGTCGAGACCTCGCCTTCAACATAGGAGATTTTGTGTATTTGAAGGTGTCGCCATTGAAGGAAATGCAGCGTTTCCAACTCAAGGGAAAGTTAGCCCCCAGATATATCGGACCCTTCAAGATTCTGAACCGTCGAGGATAAGTGTCGTATCAATTGGAACTACCCGAAGAGATGTCAGCTGTGCACAATGTGTTCCATATCTCATTACTTCGCAAGTGTCTCGAAGTCCCCGAGAAGGCCGAAGTGTTCAAGAATATCGATCACCGGACCATAGAGATCAACGATGACCTGACCTATCCCGAAGTACCCATCCGCATTTTGGAAGAAGCTTTCAGAACTACCCGAACCCGAAGCATCAAGTTTCTCAAGATTCAGTGGAGCAACCACACAGAAGAGGAAGCTACCTGGGAGCGCGAAGATCACATCAGGACGGAGTTTCCCGATCTCTTCAAATCCTAGGCAATCTTTTTCGTCCTTTTTCAAATCTCGGGACGAGATTTTGTTTAAGGGGGGGAAGGTTTGTAACATCCCAAAAATACTAAACTTGTATCATCAAACTCTAATCATCAAATTTAGGGTTAACAAAAACTTTGCTAAATAAAAATATGAAAGCATGCATGTGAGTATGCATTTCATTTTGAATCCTTTTGAACCAACTTGTTTGTGTGTTCCTTTGCTTTTAAATGGATGCTTAGGTGAAATAAACATCATCTAAACAATTCCCAAACTTTTCTCAAAGACAAGTAAATCAAAATAAATAAAATAAGGGAATGGTCATTTTGACCAATTTAACTCCCATGCCTACTTTGGCTGTCTCAAACTTTCAGAACTTAACAGAAACTTTTATGGATCTTTGCACCCCTTGATTGTACTCATAACAAAGTATCAAGGCCCACTTTGTGATCATCCAGAAACATTCAAATGCATAGTTTAAAGGACAGTTCAAAATTGAATCATTATCATATGGGAAGATCCCACTTTTTCAAAAACCACTCAAACAAGCTCAACTTTCAAAACCCAAGCATCTGTAGACTCACCAGCACCAACCTAGCACACCCACCAAAAATCTTTTCAAAATTCAAAACTTGAATTCTTGCGGCCATTTCATCAAACACATTGCAGACACAAATCATAAAAATCTTAAACACTATTGTGAGCAGTGATTGAAGCCTAACTTGTTCCCTCTCTAGCTCACAACCATCTCAGTAGATCATCTAGATCATCTAGCAAGTTAAACCAAGCACTAGGCTAACTGTAAGCTAGGCAATGACATCAATGGTGAACAACCGAAGCTCACCATGCCACCCCAGTGGAGACAGCAAGCTAGGAGGAGATTTAGTCGTGCCAACCTTGTCTAGGAGGCAGCCCACCGTCCACCGCCACTCCCTGTCCCAGCCACGAGCGTTGCCAAACCCTGGACCACACGCACGAACCGCGCCCAGCTCGCCAGCAACCATGCCGAGCATACGCCAGAACGCCACACTCGACCGACGCCCACAGACCGCGCGCCTCCCTTGCCGCGTGTATACATGATCGCCACCGACCCAGGAGACCGCCAGACATCACCGTTCGCCGCCCCATAACGCACAGCCACCGCTCACCGTCGAAGACGCCGCCTCTGCCGTGCAGAACATCGCGCGTTCTAGACCAAACCGCACCGCCCCTACATGCGCATTAAAGCCTTAGAGCATCGCCAGGAGACCACCAAGCGATCGCCACCGCCGGCCATGCCTCTAGCCGCCCGTAGCCATGTCGCCACCGTCGCTTGCCCATCCCGTTCGGTCTCATCGTCGCGACTATAAATAGAGGCCACCCCAGCCGAATTGAGCACACCATCTCACTCCCCTCTCCTCACTGATCGTGCCACCCCGTTCCCGGAGCAAGGCGAGCAGCACTTCGCCGGAATTTCACCGGAGTCTGCCGCTGCTGGAGAAGAAGGGGGCCAGCGATTGGAGCCGCCCCAGGAGAAGCTGCCGGTACCAGGAGGTTCACCGTCGTCGACTTCGTCGTTCTCCCGCCTCGCCGACCCTCGCCTGAACCCCGGTGAGCCCCCAACGACCCCCACTGGCCGCGCTAGGTTTCTGTCTCGCCGGCGTTGCCCAACATCGACGATGACCCTCAGCCGTTGGATTAGAACCAGATCGAACGCACCACATCGCCCCATACCGCTTCGCACCCCCTCGTATCACTGACGCGTGGGGACAGCCACTTAACCAGCCCGCGTAAGCGCTGTGCTTAGCAGGCCGGCCCAGTATCACTTCCCGCGCAACCCAGTTATTTGAATTTAACCTTTTCCATTTTATTTCAAACACACTTCTGTACCCAGTTTCAAAAATCAACCCAGGTCGATTCAGTGAACCAAATTGAATGAAACCAATTTTGTTAGAAAGGTCTGGGAATTCTGAATCCAAGCCCGTTGGATTCAAGTCATTTGGATCTGTAGATCATCCTTGGTAAAAATAACAAGGCAGAAGCTTTTTTGCATTCAAACATTTTTCAAATTATAAAACCATAATAGCTTTTGAGTTGATTCAAACTCTCAAAAATCACATTTAACCATATCTTTCAGAATATATAAAAATATATAGGTTTACTTACAGAAATAATGTTCAGGTAATAAAAGAATGCTACATAGGCATTTCTAGTGACTTTATTTAATTAAAAATAAAAGGGTAAAACTTATTAAATTGGGACACCACTTTAAATCACATTCCCATGGACTAAAATATGTGGTGATGACATGTGTCAACATGATCCCATGTTTGGTTTGGAGAATATTAAATCTTAAGTAGTTTTTCAATGAGTAGAAATTACTTTTCTAAAAATAAAAGGATTTAAACCAAGCTTTAATCTTGTAAAGTTAGTGATGATGCTAGATCATCTATAGGACCCTTTTGTGTGATGATTGCAAGTAGTTAAGTATTGTTTGGTGATTGTGTACATCGTATTTATTTATAGACACTAGTACCGACCAAGGATACGAGGAGGAAGGAGGATTCTACGAAGAAGAAGCCGAGGAGAACTTCAACCACTGCTCTGCACAAGCAAGCCTAATGCTACTAGTTGAATGTGCAAGCTAACACTTGCAATTTAGCAAGCCAATACTTGCTTGTCACCATGCCAACTATATGCCTTAAGCATAGATGATCCTACCCACTTGATAAACCAATCCTAGTTTTTACTTACAAGCTTATTACTTTATTTCTTTATCAAAGCTATTACTTAGAGTTTACTTCAGTGAATTGTAGATATTAGAAGAATATTTGAAGGTTGCATAAAGAGCATAAAATTTGGCCTAAGCTAGATAATCTTGATGTCACCCTAAGGCATGAGATTGAACTTAGTTGAAACTCCACTTGTTTACCACCCCTCATTACTACTTACCCCCACTTGTAGATGCTAGTGCTAAGCATAAAACTTGATCAACTTTAGATGGGAATACTTGGTGGAAAAATGGTTATGAAAACCTTGGAATGATGGATCATTCTATTGAAATGTTTTGGACATGTGTTTCCGAACACCAGATGATTTATGGTGATGAAAATGTTGAGGCATGAGCCTTACCCCTTTATAAAACTGATGGTTTTCTGGATGCAATACCATTCCAATTTTATCGTACAACCACAATACCCGAGAATTGGGTAGGGCTTGACTGGAAACTTATATATACCTTAGTATTAGTTCTCTCACGGCCAAGGTCTGAGCTGAGGCTACCTTGTGAAGATTGTCCACCTGTGCAGTACCCAAGATGACAGTTGGTCATGGTTGGGAGGCCAAACTCATAGGAGAGGTGCTTATACTAGGGCGTGTAATTGAAAGGTTAGGATTGATTATCCGCATACTGAGTATGGTGAATTCAGGATTTGTTCCTGACGGATGTATCGAATGTTGTGGTGAAAGTGTACAATCTCTACAGAGTGTCAAACTATTCGAATAGCCGTGTCCGCGGTTATGGACAGTTGGAGTGGCCATATTGTTCCCCCGTCAGACTTTTCAAAATGATTTGTGAAAGGAAGTGAGACTTTGACTTGACCACAACAGAGTTGTGACATGAGATACAAGTTCCCACTTAGGTGTTATAAAACTTCAACTAGCATTCGTTGCTTGTAAACTTAGTAGATATAAATCTGGCTTCTTGCAAAATAACCCTAGAGCCTAGTGTCCTATTATCAAAAACCCCTTCCACTTGTTAGTATTAGTTTGCGAGTACTTAAAGAGTACTCATGGCTTTGTCCCTGGCTATTCCCGTGGCCAGACTATGAAGAGGAGTACCTGGAGGATGGACCCCAGGAAGGTTACGACAACTAGGATCATCTCCTATCGTCAGCATTGCCTGTGACCCCGAAGATGGAGCTTCGCCTACGCTACCGTTATTATTACGTATTCCGCTGCTTGAAGTTGTATTAAGAACTGGATCATGAGATCCCTATTTGTGTAAGAACTTATGTACGGTTTGTAATGGATGATGTACTATGGTATCCAATTCTGTTATGTCTCGCAAAAATGGTAATCCTGGGATTGCGATGTATGGCATAACAGGCATCTGGGATTAAAAATCCGGGTGTTGACATATATGGCAGCATATGGCTGTGCTAGTGGTGCTAAATTTTAGTCTCACGTTGCTAGTTGAAGGAGAGTTGGACCACCTTATATAGTAGAGTGTTGCACCACTCACTAAGGTGTGACAAGAAGAGTAGCCCCCGCGCACTCCTCCTCCGACACCGCCCGTCTCGCATCGCCTCGTCACGACGCGCGCGCCGCAGGTTGCGGGAATCTCGACGAGCCGAGTTTTATTTTGCTGGTTGAGAAAACTGATTATGAGTCATTAACAGACGCGTTAATTACAACCATTTCTAGTTTTTATGGATGTGGCTGTTACCGACTCGGACGTGGGCTGAGCCCACGATCTTCCTAACCTGCATTATATAAGCGTCTGCGCTAAACCTAATCGGTGAATCAATCCACACACGCGCCTACCTTCAGAACCTTGCGCCGCCGCTTTCATCTTCTCCATCTCGGCTTGCGGCGTGCACCGCAGATCGGGACAGTAGGCCTTCGGAACTCCGCCTCTCATGAACCTGTACAGGTGAGGGGCGATCAGATTTTTAGGGAGCACGACTATTGGCAACCACGACGTCATCTGACGACGAGTTTCCGAACGACGACTTCTTCTTGGACGTCAGCGACCTCTTCAACAACCTCAACACGGGCAACGCTGCTGCGACCGTTGCGGCTGCTATTCATCCTACACTGTACGTGATACTCAACTATCTTTTTCGGATTATGCTAGAGTTTTTTGTTCTAGCGTTTGGTGTAGATGTGATAGGTTTATCTCCTATAGATGTAATCTGTTCATCTACTTTGTTGATCTGCATAATTGGTTTTAGTACCGTTTGTATGATCATTGCTTTATCAATTTATTATTCGGATTAAATTATATGGATTATTGCTTATATTTTCAACAAACAGTAAAAAAAAGAGAGGTAAAGGCTTAACGCAACTAGGCTACAACAACCTGAAAAAACAATAGCTATACAGGGCGGATCGTTGAGCCTGGTATTTCATCCCTTGGCAGTTGTCTTCCCCCCACTACTTTCAACTCGTCAGGTGGTGTACAAATCACAGTGATTTATACTTCTCAATAAGGTTTGATGCATGGAGACGAGACGTGGGTGTTATGGTGCACCCGAGGCTCCTGAGGTAGGCTACCTGCAGAACGGAGATGTAAAGCAACTTAATACTACATGGCAATGCCATTCTCTCATGAACTAGACAGACACTAGCCAAAAGGTATATCTGACTGACCTGCTTAGGTGTAGGCTCCGAGGAACCCATGGAATTCTCTATCCTCTGCTTCTGGAAATGTTCCTGAAAGAAAACTATAAAAAGTAAGAATCTTCTCAAGGGCGGCCTGCTCTCAAAGTTACGACAGCCAGCAGTTGATTTAAAATCCAAGTTATTTGTGATGATTCGAGAACTTGCCTGTCTCTCTCTCATCAAATGGCTTCGCTTGTCTATAGGAATTTGTTCCCACTTGATAACCTAAGCCACAGAATTTAGTTAAGAAACTATATGAGAAAACAAGCCAAGGAGTTTGCTGTGGGCAGGCAAGGCACAGCGCCATTAAACCAAACAGTGACCCCACTCACATATTCTGCGTAACCAAGCGCTTCATCTTCACTTAACAATGACTTCAGTTTGCACAAGACATCCTGCAGAGGAACTTGCGGGTCAGTTTTCCAGGGTAAAAGCTTAAAGCTCTCAACAGAAAGTAACAAATTTGTAAGAAAATGTCATTGATTAGCTATATAGCACTACTACAGGTGATGATTGAAAGAACCCAACATGAAAATAGTAAGCAATATTGAATAATAGTAGTAACTGAAAGGGAGACAGTGGGATCGATGGCGATGCAAGATGGAAGAAGAGAAGGATGAAGTCACCTTGCGCTTGTATCCTTTACCTCGCAGACGTTCATCAATGACAAATTTGATCTGAAAGGGTTAAACAGTGGCAATGAAAAGGTTCAAAATGAGAATGTCCCAGTTCTCAATAGCAAAACTGCCATACTGAAAGACATTACAGCAATTCTGCCTGCTGATAACACTAACTTCCCAAAACAGAGTATTAATTTTGTACGTCGTATCTTCCTTCTAAAAGAAATAAACAAGATTTATGCAGATTATGTCATTGCTTCTAGGAAATATAACTTTTGCCAACAGTTGACTTGTGATATGACACCTTTCTTATGTATAATAAAGAACTCGGTACCTTCTTGTGTATACTAAAGAACTCGGTACCTTCTTATGTATACTAATGAACTCGGTACCTTCTTATGTATACTAAAGAACTCAGTACCTTGTCAAGCAGTCTCTTTGGAATTTGAAATGCCTGCTTCTTCGCCCACTGATGAAATATATGTGAGACTACTGCTCTATCATCAATTTCGAACCTGTAAAGGAATGAATTCAATGAAACCAGCAACCAAATATAAAAAAATATGCAGCACAGCAAAGCATGTTACAAGTACATTGGTATGCTTGCTGAATAGTAGAAAAATAGCATAACACTCACCATTAGAAACAAAAGGAGAAGAAGAGAAACCTAACAGGAAATAGAAAATCAAAGTACAATATGTCACCTCTTCAAGAAATCATTAGCAAGGCATGTCTGCATCAGTTCTGGGTAGGGTGAAGTTTCATTCTGTTCTGCGATAGGCTTAGGCTTTTGAATTGATGTCTCTCCTTCAGCATGATCAAATGAAATGTCTCCAGAAGGCTGTTCATGGTTTTTGGTTGCAGCCCCGTCACCCTATAGGTTATTGAATTCAGAAAAATATAAGAATGCTTTACTAACATAACAGGCTATATGCAATATGAATGCTGATGAAATAACTGAGCAGGACAGGCTTCTTGCAATGGTATAAAGCCACTGAAACTTGAATTTATGCTGATCTAGCGGATTACATGGTTGAATTTAGAACAATAGGGAACTGAGCTAATATTTTAATTTCAAACAGAGATAAAAAAATAGGTCTTCCGGAAAATGGTCCGACATTATTGCTCACCTGCATGTCGAGAAGGTGGACTGGAATCTCTCTAAGGAAACGTGAAGGTGGAAGCAGCTAGAAACCAATAGTTTAAGTCAGAATAATCTAGATGGTGTATGAAGATAAGGATTAGAAACAGATGTCAGCTACCTGGCGATAAGAGTCAACTGTGACATGCAAGATGTACAATTTCTTCCGGGGTCGTGTCATTGCAACATAGAATAGCCTCCTCTCCTCCTGTAATTATAGCCAAGTTGGTGAATATACATACGAAAGAACATATCATTATCAAATAGTAATAATTATTCAATAAACCTCCAACGTGCTTCCAGCTTCTTTCACAGTGCCATTGTACTCATGCAGCAACGGGATCTCTGAATCATTCGCCTGAACAAACGCAAAGGATTGGCATGATAATGTCCACTTAACAAACTTATTAGAGTGTTATGTAACCACTTTCTAAAGCTTGAAGAAAATACCTGCACAATGAACACAACATCCCATTCTAAACCTTTTGACTGCAAAAGAAAAACGGAGATCATCACATTAATAGCATCACACAAGTACAAATGCCACAACAAGATGAAATTGTTTGATTTAGAGAGAAAAGAAATAACCTGATGAATAGTAGTTAATGTGATGGAGTTCTCATTTTCCTCCTTCCGGGATCGAAAATTTTCTGTTTCTCTCAAAGAAATATAGTCAACGAAGGCTTTAAGTGTTGAAGCGCAGCCTTTCTCCTCAATCTGGCTTGCATCCCCTGAACTAGAAAAATGTGTTGACAGGAAGTCAGACACGTCATCCATTAAAAACTGAAGTACCTGCAAATTTGATACAGTAAATACCAAAATTACCTCTGTACATTTGGAACGAGAGGTAATGATCATTAAAACCATAATATAAGATATGTCTATCCAACAATCAAAATACTAAATAAGGAATCAAGTACAGATTGGAGAGGGAGATGCTAGTCTTACCTACGCTGATGCATCTACATGCTATCTACACTCTGGGTACAGCATTTTGGCACCAGGTTACTACACCCTCTATAACGCTTTAATGTGTGTTTGGAATTTCAGAAATATTTTTTTTAACTCATAGTACATTTTTAGTGCCAAGTGCACTTGCAAATGTTTCTGCACTGCAGGGAAGACAAGGACCAAGGGAGAAAATAGCATCTTTATTATTCTCGAAGTTTCTCCCATATTTGTTACTACCTCCATTCCAAAAAACAAGGCCTATAAATTTAGTCAAAAGTCAAAGCTTAGTAAGTTTGACCAAATAGAAGAAAATATAAACATCTACAATATTGAATAAACACGCTATGAAAAATATATTTTATGTTGGATCTAAAAAATTGGTCAAACTTAGAAAACGTTGACTTTTGACTAAATATATATGCCTTGTTTTCGGAACGGAGGGAGTACTACACATAATTCTTAAACATGTCTATGAATTTTGTCAGAATTGTTTTAAATGTTTCACCCCACTAGGATTATGTGAGCTTAGGCTCACCTTTTAGTTGTCGGCATGTGCCTGGACTTGAAAGATAGAGTACATGAGAAGCAAAAATTATAACTGTCCTGTTTCTAGAAGGCCAAAACTTGCACCAAAAGTAGTCCTCCTAAGTCCTAACACCGGTCAGGCTATTTGCTATGGCTCATAGTGTGTGCCACTCTTTTGCTCATCGGGGTAACTACTGCCAAGAGGAGGGATGGACAACATTGCCTGAACACAGAGGGGTAGCTTTATGAGGCCACACACGGGGAGGATCACCACCTCCATGGGGACTAGCAGACTGCACCTCCACTTCCCTAACAATCTACTAGTGCCAGACTGCAAGTTCTTTAGGAGTAGTAACAAATTTATTGGTAGCTAAAGCACTGTGACAAGGGATGTAATGTTTGTACAGTAACTTAGCCCAAAAGTTATGAGCATAATGAAAGGAATCCTAAAAGATTCCTGGAATATCACAAAATAGTAATGAGAAACTCATTAAAAGGAGAGACTCTGTTAGAATGACTATTCTTAACTTCAAGTAAGATGCTCTAGTTTCAAGTAGTAATCAAATTGTTCAGCTTTAGCTTTAAAAACAATCTTACGGAAGGACCGTTGGATCGGCGGTCAGTCCATCAGGGAGATTGCCCCGTTGCTACATGCCTGCATCCCCAAGCGTCGACGGAAGGCGAGGACGGTGGCTGACGCCCTCCCTGACCACCGCTGGGCCCAAGACATCCAGGGCATCATCGGCATCCAGGAAATCGGCCAGTACCTGCAGCTCTGGCACGCCATCGACAACACCATCCTCACCGACGAACCTGATCGCCTCATCTGGAAGTGGACGGCCGACGGCTCTTACACCGCTAGCTCGGCATACCTTGCCTCCTTCCACGGATCCTGGACCTGCCCCGCTTGGAAGCATATCTGGAAGGCCTGGGCACCCCCGCGCCTCAAGTTCTTCCTCTGGCTCGCCTTCCAGGACCGTTGCTGGACCGCGCAGCGCCTCGAGCGCCACGGCCTACAGCACCACCTGCGATGCTTGCTCTGCGACCAGGCACCTGAGTCCATGCACCATCTGCTCGTTGAGTGCCCCTTCTCGCGGCAGATTTGGCATGAAGCCCTAGCCTGGCTCCGTATGACCTGCAGGATCCCCGGACCAGAGGACGGCTCCCTGATCGAGTGGCTGGCACAAGTAAAGCGCGAGACGCCGAAGCCACTACGGAAGGGCCTGGGTTCAGCCGCATTGCTCATACCTTGGATGATCTGGAAGCATAGAAACGGCTGCGTTTTTGACAGGCTACCTCCCTCGGGCAGCAACCTGCTTGCCGCGATCAAGGACGAGGCTTGTCTATGAGCAAGGGCAGGGGCGCTAGGTCTTAGAGCAGTTTTTCCGCCGTCTTGGGATGTACACTGAGCGTGCTAAACTTGTACCGACCTCTTAGGAGGCTTGTAACTATTCTGTCTTTTCAATGAATGAAACGCAAAGGTCCTTTGTGTTTCTCTAAAAAAAAAACAATCTTACCAGATTCAAGATTTAGTCCTGGCATCAGTAAGTCATTACCACTGAGATTGTGGACCCGTTATCCAACCATGATGATTGACAAGGAAATAGCTGTTTTAGGTAAGTTCGTTTTCAGAAAACATGTTGCTAGTCTACTGATAAAAGCAGGGGCAGATCCACATGCATTCTTGGGGGTGCACAGGACACTGGTTAAAACTGAATTCTCTTGTAGATTAGCTATTTTTCACCATGTGTGCAACCCCGAATACAAGTAATTTTGTAGCTGGGCACCACTGTGCACCCCGGTCGTCATTTCTCTAGCTCCGCCACTGGATAAAAGCAGCAGTCACTAGTTTTGGCAATTCTCAGTGAGGAACACTATCTCTATATTCTTATTTCTTTTATTTAAGAGCTCAGTCTCCATAATCAGTGCATGTTCCTGTATATGCTAGAGCTAGAATGATTTAAACTGATTTTGTGTATCATAAAAACTTAAGTCTCTGGATGATCACCACATAAAAAGTTAAGAGTGTCAAGGAGTATGAACTTACAGATCTGATGTCATTATCTTCATTTAACAATTTGCCGCTATCATTATCCACAACTGCACGTTTTTCAAGGAGATATTGCTGCCAAAGAAATGAAAAACAACTATCATGAAAGAAACGAAATGTGTAAATAGTTTAAGATCAGTAGGGGACTAGGGTCTAGGGAAAACCAAAGCTGCCTCACCATTCGCTTTTTCAATACTCCAGCATCCATATTTCATAGTCAAAAGGTGTGATATGATGACAACGGTGTCATGGTCACTCATCTCAACATGTATTTATAGTTTTATACTCTTCAGATTATAATTGCCTTGTAAAACTTGTCGTGTATGCATATTCATTATTTTTATATTCTAATGTTAAAATGCTATTAGCAATGTCTAGCGATAGTTTCCAATAGCATTATAGGGACTTGCCGCTAAGCCATGAAAACCACGACTTAGGAACCATGCTTTATTATATGGTCTGAGAGCAGTAGGCATAGAAAAAGCACCCTTTGAAGCAACAGTGTTAGTCCATACCCGTGTAAATTTGTACATGCTGTTGGTTCATGACTTCATGTGATCCTATCGTCTTATGAAATCATGACCTGTATGCTCTCACCAGTTGATCATCTTGAGTTCTGGTTTAGTGCACAGTTTCATGGTACACAAATAACAAGAGTTTACTGAGGCACGATCGCAACCTCGCAATCCAAGCTTATTCATAGGGGGGAAACAGCAGCTGGAAAAGTGGCATGTGCTTGTAATTGTAGACTCCAACAACATTGTTTATCATGTGCTGTTTGATACATGTTCTAATATTAAATCATACTAGATGCGTGTTGCAATTAAATCCACAGTACAAAGATGTGAAATTCATACATGATTTGGGCACACATTAGTCTTTTAACATATATGTTTTTACCAAACCTTGATGTCAGTTGACATGGCATCATAGCTATCGCTGTCTTTAAGATATGGCAAACAACAGAGCTATTTAGAGCTATAGACCAGTCATTAGTATAGCGGAACATTGGCCCATCGCTTAGCATTTGGGGTCAAAAAGGTATAACGGAGCTATAGCTAGCTGCTCAGGACCTTGTAAAAAAATGATAGAACACCAAAACCAGAGAGAAAATATTTTTGGATGCAGTTGTAACAAGTCAACTGACCTGAGGTAGCATATTTCCTGCAGAAGAAATGACAGCTGAAACTGATTGTTCCTGATCCCAAAAAAAATGAAAAAAAAAACTAGTTATTAGTAAACCTGTGTTGCATGTTTACTGGGTGATATTTTCTTCTACTGCTAACATGGATGTATGAAAAGAATCAAAAGATTATAAGAGCACAAGCACATGCAAGGGTATCTTTTATGAACAGAATCAATTGATTGCCAGAGCATAAAGTACATACAAAGGTATCTTTCACGAAACAGAAAATCAATTGCATAGACTTCTGTTTTATTTTTTCCAGAAAGTATCTGCTACTTCTTATCAATTCATGATCTGAGGGTTAACAGTCATGATTATGTTCAAGATGGCTACTGTTTTAGAGGAGATCAGGCTTAGCGTTATGCTGCATTAGGAATCAGAAAAAAGAAGGAAGTAACCACAAGAAAGTTAAATGTACCATTGCTGAATTGCTCCCAATAATTATTCATTTTGCATGGTAGTTAACGGCTGACTATCAAAACACAAAGCAAACATTGTGCTAATGATGTAATTTGTTGGTTTTGGGGGACAATTTTCTGGATGGGCTTGTCCCTTGGACCTCCACACCCTCTAATATATATAGCTGAACTTATGTACACCTTTACTAGTACACCAGAATACTCTAGAATCTAGTAGGACACTAACTTAGACTCTACATTCACTGGAATGTTCCAGGCAGTCCTAGGACAGCACTACTATACTAACACTTACTGGAATATTCCAGGCTCTCCTATGACAGTCTCCAACACTCCCCCTCAAGATGGGTGATAGATATCTATCATTCCCATCTTGTTACAAGCTGAACTGCACTCTTTATTTCCTAATCCTTTAGTTAAACTGTCTGCAATTTGCTCGCTAGAGGTTACATGATTTATCCTAATTATACCGTCATCCAACTTCTCCTTTATGAAGAAGCGATCAATCTCCACATGCTTGGTTCGATCATGTTGAACAGGGTTGTTTGCGATGTTGATCGCCGACTTGTTGTCACACCACAAATTTAAAGGGCATTTTCTCAACACTTTCAATTCTGAAAGAAGATTCCTCACCCATAACATCTCACTCAAACCTTGCGACATAGCTCTATATTCAGCTTCAGCTGTTGACTTTGAAACCACCGGCTGCTTCTTACTTCGCCACGACACTAAATTTCCCCCGACAAATACACAATAACCAGATGTGGATCTCCTATCATCCAAGCAACTTGCCCAGTCAGCATCACAATACCCATCCACATTTAGATGACCATTTCTTTTAAACAATAGTCCCTTTCCTGGACTACCCTTCAAGTACCGGAGGATTTGATTGATTAACCGCATCCAAGTGTCCGCTCCTAGGATCATGCATGTATCTGCTCACTACACTCACTGCATATGAAATATCAGGTCTTGTGTGACATAGATAGATGAGCCTTCCAACAAGCTTTTGGTACTTCTCCTTATCCACTGGTTCCCAGATTCGGCACATAATTTGTGGTTTTGATCGATAGGTGTTGATGCAACCCGACACCCAAGCATGCCTGTGTCACTAAGCAAGTCCAATACGTACTTTCTCTGGGAGAGAACAATCCCTTTGGGAGATCTAGCAATTTCTATGCCAAGAAAGTACTTGAGTTGGCCAAGGTCCTTTACCTCAAATTCTTTGCGTAGGCTGTCTTTCAACCGTGATATCTCCACCTCATCATCTCCGGTGATTATGATATCATCAACATATACGGCAAGGATTGTAATCTGGCTATTTGAGTGCCGATAGAACATCGTATGATCCCCATTACACTGCTTATATCCCATACCGCATACAACTCGTCTAAATCTATCAAACCATGCCCGCGGAGATTGCTTGAGGCCGTATAGAGATTTTCTCAACCTGCATACCTTTCCTGATGTTCTAGGAGTGGAGAAACCAGGTGGGATCTCCATGTATACCTCCTCATGTAAATCTCCATGCAAGAATGCATTCTTGACATCCAACTGATGCAAAGGCCACCCGAAGTTAGCTGCACATGAGATTAGGATCCTCACTGTGTTCATTTTTGCTACCGGCGCAAATGTCTCATCATAGTCAATCCCATATATTTGACTATATCCTCTCGCAACTAGTCTTGCCTTGTACCTTTCAATTTTCCCTTCTGGATTCTGTTTCACGGTGTAGATCCATTTACACCCAACAACTCTCTTTCCTGCTGGAAGATGTACAAGTTCCCAAGTTTTATTCCTTTCGAGAGCATTTAACTCCTCTATCATGGCCTCACGCCACTTCGGGTCTTGCTTTGCTACTCTCCAGTCTGTTGGAATTACCACAGATTGCAATGATGCGATGAAGGCCATGTAGTTCGTAGATAGAGATGTATATGATACATAATTAGCTATGTCATGCTCCTCCCGGTACCAATTTGGAGGTTTTCTAGCTCCAGCTCGAGTTCCTTTTCTTAAGGCAATGGGTAGATCCAATGAATCATCAGTGACACATGGCACACTCTCAGATGAGTCAACTTCATCGACCCCTGGAATTTGTTGTTGATGTTGCTCCCCCTGCAGCTGGATCTCACCATTTGTTTGACCCTGTTGTTGATGCGGTTGCCTCCTCGTATACACCCTTAAATTTTCTTCCTCATTTGCTTTTCTCCACCTCTCTTTATCCATAGGTTGTCTTCTTGTATACATCCTCAAATTTTGTTCCTCATTTGGCTTTATCCATCTCTCTTCACTCATAGGACATGGAATTGAATCAACCACAAATCTCGATGGTCCATCTTCCCTTGTCCTGAGTGGTTCACTCTCCCCCTCTCGACTAGCATTACTTGTGCTAGGAGAGTCAAAGTCAAATAATGAGCTGAGATCCGTCTTCTCTCCATAGAACGGCTCAGACTCTCTGAATGACATATCCATGCTCACAAATGTTCTCCGCTCGCTAGGACTCCAACACTTGTAGCCCTTTTTTTCAGATGGGTATCCAATGAAGATGCACTTCACAGCACGTGGATCTAATTTTCCCATCGAAGGTCTGTGGTCCCTAACAAAGCATGTACATACAAATACCTTTGGGGGAACAATGAACTCATTTTTCCCATAGATCATTTCATACGGAGTCTTCATCCCAAGAAATTTTGATGGCATCCGATTGATTAGATAAGTAGCAGTCATAACTGCTTCACTCCATAAGAATTTAGGCACATTCATAGTAAACATAAGTGATCGAGCTACCTCTAGCAGATGTCGATTCTTCCTCTCAGCTACTCCGTTTTGTGGAGAAGTATCAGGGCACGAAGTTTGATGAAGTACTCCCTTTTCTGAAAGAAAATTGCCAAATTCATGGTTCACATACTCTGTCCCATTGTCAGTCCTGATAATTTGAACACCAATGTTGAAACGATTTTGGATATATGCATAGAAGTCCCTGAAACATGCGAACACCTCACTTTTTTGTTTCATGAGATATATCCAAGTCATCCTAGAGTAACAATCAATGAATGTGACAAAATACTTCATTCCACTAACAGAGACCACAGGAGACGTCCAGACATCAGAGTGAATCAGCACAAAGGGCGATGTGCTCCGGAGTCCACGACTCACATATGATGTCCTTGTGTGTTTTCCATAGTCACATGCATCACACACAAGCTTGTCTTTATCCACCTTCTTCATCTCTTCAGGAAATACCTTACTCATAGTATCAAAGGACATATGGCCCAATCGACAATGTTGGAGTATCACCCTTGCCTCATCATTACTTGCAACTGTCAGAGCGGTGCACAATGCTCCATCACTTTCTTGTCTATCTAAGTACCATAGTCCCTTATGCCTCACTCCGATCCCAAGCCTCCTTCTGGTCTTCCTCTCCTCAATTATGCAATTGTATCGATCAACGATGATTCGACAATCAATATCATCAACCAAGGAGCTCATAGACACCAAACTCACCGAAAATGATGGAGCATATAAGACCGAAGACAATGTAATTGACGGAGTGCATTTCACTGTGCCGACACCTTTGACAGGTTGATAAGTTCCATCGGTTGTTTGGATGGTCTCTTTATGCATGGGTGGATGTGGAGCATATGATGCAAACTCACTCCACCTACCCGTGACATGTGTAGTTGCTCCCGAGTCTAGTATCCAATTTGAACGAGAAGTTTCATCTAACGTAGGAGCCTGATTTGAGATCCCTTCTTCAATTTGTGCAAGATTGACAAAATTGCCAAGAACTGTTGTTTTCCCACTTTGATTGGCTCTTTCCGCACTCCTATTTGATTTTCTCAATGACTCCAAATCTTTGGTCGAGAATTCAAGCACCTCCCCTGATCCCTTGGCAGTCAAAATCAACATGTCCTTGTCTTTTGCCTTGAACAGTTGAGCCAATTTATCGAGCAATTGCTCAATATCTCGATTCTCTCCCATTCTTGGAGCACCGCTATGCCCTCTTGTTCTCCCTTTATTATGTGTCTTGCTGCACGAACTCTGCTTCT
This sequence comes from Avena sativa, assembly GCA_916181665.1. NCBI lineage: Eukaryota > Viridiplantae > Streptophyta > Magnoliopsida > Poales > Poaceae > Avena > Avena sativa. Next base: position 264,984,149 of record OV702294.1, on the reverse strand, counting down.
CCTTAGCACGAACTCTTTTGGACTGCTTTGTGAGCCTCCAGTCCACTCCTTGCAAATGCTGTTAAACTATCTACAGCTGCTCTGGCTCCTTCTCCTCTCTTCCCTGTTGTAGCAGCAACTCTCCCTGCAACACCAAGTCCACCACGTCCAAGGGCAGGGTTTACTTCTCTGCACCAAGCCACCAAGCCGCTGCTGGCTTCAATTGCGTCCTCCTCAGTAATCCTTTGCTGTTTCCAACTTGCTGCAGCGCCGCTAGTTCTCCTCGCCACACGCGCACTGCTGGCCACCGGTCTAGCCTTTTCCTCTTCCTAGAGTCACCACTGAGCCTCACCTACAACTCTCCCCCCTACTCCACCGCCGTGTCTCCAGCAGGGCACCTCCACACACGCGAGCTCCAGCACTTGGTGATTCACCGTCGGCCACCTCCAGGAACCAGCAGCACCTCAACCTTGTGCTCTGATACCATGTTGGTTTTGGGGGACAATTTTCTGGATGGGCTTGTCCCTTGGACCTCCACACCCTCTAATATATATAGCTGAACTTATGTACACCTTTACTAGTACACCAGAATACTCTAGAATCTAGTAGGACACTAACTTAGACTCTACATTCACTGGAATGTTCCAGGCAGTCCTAGGACAGCACTACTATACTAACATTTACTGGAATATTCCAGGCTCTCCTATGACAGTCTCCAACATAATTTTACTTGGTTATGGGTGATGCACAGAAGCTATGATCCTCTTACCTGTAAATACACAGGCAAAAGAGCTAAGTTCTGGAAGTTAATTACCCATGTTAATTTTCTGTAGATGTTATTTTTTTAAGCATCAGCTATTCCCTTTACAAAAGATTCTGAAGATGCAGAACATTGTAGATATATCGTCCAATGAGATATTTCCTTTTATACGAAGAAACATATACTGCAAAATGGGGAGTAAAACATCTGTTCCTTACCCTCTCAACAAATTTTGATAGGCTATACAAGGTCGATAAAACCTTACGCCCTTGAGTAATCTGGGCCCTGCAGCCAACAAAATGAGACTCAGAATAAGGGAACAACTTCAGTACATTTATGAGCATGGAATAACAAGGAAATTCCCTGTAATTAAAGTTTCAAAACTAAGACTGAAATGGAAATGGAACAATTACTGCTACAAATGGGCGGTAGTTGTGTAGCTCAAAGCATGCAACATTGGTACTACACTTTTTTCTCTTGATAATAAAGCTAATAAATCCTGATGCATGATTTCTCTCATCAAAAGGTTGTCTTTCAAAGGAAGATATCTTCTTTAGGAGTGAAATGAAGATAATCTGATTCTTTCAAAATATACATGTAAAATGATCAAGTTGAATCCTTGACTCCTTGTAATGGACATGTCTTACGCTTACTGTCGAGCACTTAAGCAAGCATTGGCCATTCCACAACTCAATTAGAACAAACTGCAAATTGTCTGTAAATAGCAGTGCGAGAAACATAACAGTACCTGCAGTGAATTTATAGTGTTTAAGAGCAGCAAGTTAAGAGGGAGAATATAACAACCTTTTGAAGGTACCCGAAACCTTTGCACTGAAGATGTCAGTAGCAGCTGATATGAAGCTACACTTTCTAGCCAACGAAATCTTTTCGACATGATCTACAATCTGCAATTTAAAATTGCAACAAATCATCAAATACATGCAAAACTTAAACATGAAAAAGATATAACACACATAAAAAGTCAGGTAAACATTTGAACCTTTTTTTTGTCTTCCTTGTCACCGGGCAAAAGGGTTTTGAAGGCTTGACGCCATGGGCCATCATCACAACCAGGTAATGTGGTCCTGAGTATTGCCATAATAGCTTTGATGACCTGGAATGGTTGCATGGTAAAGCACTTAAGGAGTGTGGCAACTGAGAGAATGTAGAGGGATGTTCACTGCTTGTTACCCCAAGTAAATTATGAGTGCACTAATAAAGTAACGAGTATAGTTATTCGTTTAGTACTTAGATGGAACAAGTTATGGAAATTCTGGTAATGCACAAATAAGTATCTCACACAACTGATTTCTCGAATAGTCTATACAATAGGTATGTCTGATGTTAACCAAACTCATATATGTACAAAAATATAAGTAATAAAAACCATTAATGTTGTCGACATGATAACATCAAGATCTGGAAATAGCTTATGATTACAACATATATTCTCAGAGGAGTCCTTCCCTTCTGGTCCCTTCCAAACTAATGGAAAACCCAACAATAGTTAATTTGGTACCCATAGAAATCTCCAAGCTTCAAAATGTTACACTAGTAATGACTATAAAATTAACCATACCGAAGAAAAACAGGAGATAATGAGAAATCGCTACTTTGCAGTATGTTCCAATATTAAATAAAATAGAATTACCTTTTTCCTGTAGAAAGCCACACCATGAACATTAAAGGGTATTTTCCTGTTGCGGAATGCCACTTGGAACGTTTTCCCAGTTATCTGTGGATAATAAAGTTAGAGTACAAGCGTGACCATAATATGATTTTAATAATGCATAGGGTCAAGATTTCTCAACCTGTCTTCTATAGAGGACAGCTATTTTGCCAAAGTTGCGACTTTCAGCTGAACTAGATGTAGTTTCAATGATTTTGTCGATAACAAATGCACATTGTGAATCTTCACTATGGCACTCCTTAACAGTGATCTAAGAAATATTAATTCAATAAGTAACTGATATGATGGAAGATAAAACAAAGTGGTTGACTTGGGCTATCTGTAAAGATACCTTACTCCCAGCAGGGTTGTCTGTCTCAACAAGTTTATGATGACCCCGTTTAGTGTTGTTGTGAATAAGAGCTGTTGCTGCTTCGACAATGGCCCGTGTAGAGCGGTAGTTCTTGTTCAGCCTGATCTGCAGTCATCAGCAAGGCAGGCTACTTAACAGATATCATGAAGAGAATTTAGCACCTGAGACAGTTAGAAAGTGCCACAAAGGCACCACACTTACCTCTTTGTGATTTGGAAAGTCTCTATGGAATGAATCAAAGCCAGAAGCATTGGCGCCATTGAAACTGAAGATGGACTGTCACAAGAGTAAAGGATGTTGAAAAGAGTATATAAGTGGCAGCTGAAAGAACTAATGGACATTTAGAAATCAAAAGTTCTAAAATTCTTGGATGATAGATGTGGATCAAAATTTGCATACCTGATCATCATCACCAACAATAGTTATATGATTGTGCGAAGCTAGAAGCTTCAGAAGAAAATATTGCATAGCACTGGTATCCTGAAACTCATCAACTACTATTGCCTGCCATGTGTCCTGGCACTGTTTGTATACTACATAGGCAAGTAACACAGATATCTTAATCAAGAGCTCATCAAAACAGGTGATATTGTGAGATCAGAACTAAAACTACCTTCAGGAAACTTCGTGAGAAGAGTTATGGATGAGTTAATAAAATCATGGTAATCAAGAGCATCGCAAGACACTAGTATTTCATTATAGTGTCGAAGAATCGAAGCCTGCTCAAAATATTGCGAAGTAAAGGTCAATGTTGTTGTAGAACAAAGTGAACAACAACAATTTATACTTAGAGGAGAGCTTACTCCTGCCAAATCACCCTTCTTTTCATACTCTTCAGGAGTTCTTCCTGAAGATTTTGCCTGTAAAGGAAGATGCAGCGTTTGGTATAGTAGCAATAAAATCTAATTACACAGAATGATCTGATTGATAACACAACAACCCATTCTATGGATACATGTATTTTCCACAAAGATTTCTTCAGATTACTGCCTCATTCAGACGCTCGCACTTAGTATCAAGTTCAAATATGAGTATATGATAGAGACTTTAGTAGGTGGCCTAAGAATTATTAAATTGTGTGCATCAATATGCCTTGGACCAACGAAATTTATAGCCATGAGCCCCTAACTACCATTCTAGCACGTGAAGTGAGACATATCCATTCAAAGTGAACCTAATAGGATCCAGAATTTAGCATGCAGCCGTACCTATGGTTTTTGTGAGGCATATCCAACCAGTATTATAACTAAAAAGTTTTCACATAGTTTTTGGGATCTAATAACTGCCAAAAAATATTATAGAAGATTTGTTACTGTGTCCTAATTGATTAGTTCTAAAGTGATTGTTCAGAACTAATTATGTATACAAGTGTATTATACAGAACCTTTGTAGTTTTGTTTTCTACTATATGCAGAACTTTATATACTTTATATTGAATTACACCATGCGTGATGAGTCTCAGCAAGACTAGGAGTAGTCCACTACTGTGTGTGGTTCTGTAAGCATTTAGAACAAATATCTGCACAGGATGCTAAAGCAGTTTCTTCAACATTATGAACTGTGCATTTATGCAGAAAATGGCAAGTAGCAAACCAATATATAAAGAGAATCTGTACACACACTCGGTAGATTCAAAACTATCGTGCAGCTTTACAATAATTTTGCAGGAGCAAATACTGTAGCGGCTGCCCAATCCCTTCATAGACCTTCAAGCACACCAAAACAAAAGGAAACGGAAACTAAAAAATGTAAGTGATGAATTTTCAAAAGTAGAAGTCACCTGTGTAACAAACTTCAGCCACTTCTTGGCTTTGTCTTTAAAAGAATTTTTTATGCCTCCATCATCCTGTTTAACTGCATCTCCTAGACCATCACTTTTGGCATGTTCCAATAGGCGTTCTGCCTCAATAATGGCCCTCCTCTGTTGTCCATGACCATATATTATGAACTCAGATGTGCGGCCTAGCCTTCAAAGGAATTTTGCAGGAAAATATCAAAAATTCCAAACAAGTGACCAAATAAGTCAAGACCATATCTAGAAGTTCACAGAAATTCGTAGAGAACATGAAATCTAACAATAAAATGATCACATTAGCAAATATGGTATAGCATTGCACATACTTGCCCATCAACAAGTTTGTGAGACATTAAACTACAGTTAGAGATGATTGTAAGAGGAAATTTAATGCATCTCTAACATCTTATTGATAGTTGTTGCAGTTGGAAAGACTCATCATAAGTAAAATAGAGGATAATGTATTTTAGCTTCATTTGTACATGCTGTATCCCATTCAGTAACCTAACAGTTAGCTCATTAACTGACAACAGACAATACATACTTTTCAGCATGGGTCCTGCAAAGCTGCAAACAGAAGGAGTGAAATGTGCTTATTATGATCTCCTTGGCAACTGCCTTCCCGACCACTGCCCCTATCCTGTCCCTCATTTCTGAAGCAGCAGCAGTTGTGAATGTCATAGCAAGAATGTTTGATGGTGGAATTCCCTAGTCATACGATAAATGGAGAAATGTGACTATTTGACCTTAAAATATACATACTACTTTTGTAGTGAGAGTGAACCCTACCTCTTTGAGCAATGTGAGAACCCTACCAACCATTGTGGAAGTCTTGAGTCATGCCAGTTAAAAAAAAAGTCAATATAGACAAAAGCACGGAAATGATCACAAGATAAGAGTCAACAGAGATCAATTAAAAAGTGCCACACTATTATACTTAATAACTTAAATCACAGCATAACTTATGAAATTGCGTGCAGATTAGAGACACAATTTCAACCACTCTAAAAATGTCAATCAAAGGGTTGCACTTGCATCATTTTCTTGAACATTACATTAGTACGCCAGAAGAAGCTTGTGGACGCAATACAATGTAACTGAAATAAACAAATAAGAGAAATACTGACAAGTAAATTGCTTTTGGTTCATCTACAGTTGTTCGAAAGGATAGACTATTGTTTTGGGAATGGATGGCTCAACTTTTGTGCGGAGTTTCTTCGATACAACGGTGCACATTTAGAATTAGATGGATGTTCGAAACAAATAATAGTCATGGGATATATTTTACTTCGTAGGTACGATTTCTGTCACCATGTTAGTTCAGATTTCATTTAAAATCAATAATAAACTGTATGAAAATATCAATTCACACGAAAAATATAAGCTATCATTCCTGAAGACAAAATAATATCAGCTATAAGAACAGAAGCTATAAACTTACTGTATATTCATCTGATACACTTATTCTTGTTAGAAAAATTTTGTTGGTCTTGGTCTCCAAAGACACAAGCAACATAAATTATTGGTCTTGGTTGACTTTTTTGCATCTCAAAGTTGGCAAAATTAATTTGTGGCAAGAGTTGATTACATTATGTAAATACATGGTATCAAGGACAAAGACACTATATCCAAAATAAACAAAACATATATGCAGTTTGTCAAAAGGAAAAACAATTGTACCTTTCCACTTCCCGGACCTGCAGCGATCATTAACGGAACAGCTACATCACTACATGCAGCCTCCCTTTGCCTGTCATTTAGGGAGTGCAAATATTCATAGTACTTCTTTGGAGCACACACATTATCTTCCTCCATTTCTAGCCCCACCTCTCCGGGCTCATCCTTGTCCTCGGCAGCAGACATGGCAGCCTGTCCCTCGTGGATGGCATCGACCTCCCCCAAAAATGCATCAACAACCTTAATATCTCCAAGAGGAGAGGAATCAAATAAATTGGTTTATTCTAATTTTCCTTTTCATGAGTCATGCCGGTACAAAAGTTCCCTTGTCTAAAGTAAAGAAACAAAGTTATACTTATACCTCTCCTCCCTCCTCTGCAATGGAAATTGCTGGAGGGAAATCAACACATAATGCTACTGAGCCATCTTCCAGGTTCACCTCCTTTATCTCCTCCTGGCTCTTCACAGAAGACATGGCATGGTGCTCCTTGCTGATGGCATTGACTTCCCAGAAAGCGTCCTCCAACTGAATTTCTCTCAAAAGAAAACGACATGATAAGTTCCTTGCGAACGTACCACCTATCAAGCTAGTGTCTTGAAATTTGAGGCATTAGGAACTTCATCTAAATCATAATTTTGTATTAAAGAAACAAAATGTTACCAGTGATCTACATTCAGGTACTCAGCTTAGCTTACCATCAGGCATCAGTACCATCATACATAAACATTTTGGTGCTTTATAGATGTACCTAGTTCACATCTAATTTCACAAAACCGACTGTTTTCTTAAGATTCTTAGTGTTGGCCTGCTGGGTAGGGAAAAACATGACTTGAAGGAAGCTACACGTGCTCCCCAATTAAAAGGAACCGGGTTCCCCCAACAGTAAAATAGCACTATGTAGAATTTTCCAAAGTTTCCTCTCCAGAAAATTGAAAGCAAAAACACCCTTACTCTCATAGATATTAACATACCTTAACGCCATCATCTGCGATGGAAATAGCTGGCAGAAGTGAATCATCACCACATGACAGCACCAAGCTTTCCTCTTCCTCCATCTCTTTCAACTCCTCGTCATGGCTCTTGGCAGAAGTCTGAGCATGACATTCCTCAAAAATGGCATTGGCCTCCTTCCAGAATTCATCATCAAGCTAAATTCCATCCAAAAGAGAGAATACTGAAGTGAGCATCTTACTGGAATTACGGCCAAGGAAGTCCTAAAAAGTCAGAATGCACATGAAGAACATGTTATCCTCTAAATTGGTCAGCATTTCCTTTACCCCACTTCTTGTCTCCCCCAAACTAATCAAACTTCCACAAACAACGACTTTCGCGATGCCTTGGCCCTCCCTATTGCATTCCCAATTCTGAAACAACTTAGATCAGAAGAGGTCAAAGGTATACCGTTAAGCACTCTGGTCCGGGGTCGATTGCCGCCGCCAAAGCGACCGACCCTTGCTCCACCGTCGAATCCATCTCCCTACCCTTATCCTTCCCGGCCATGGACCGCGAGTGCTCTTCGCAGATGGCGTCCACCTCCAGCAAGAACGCATCGTCCATGTCGTCGTCCTCTAGAAGGAACCCGCAAGACTTGGGCATCTTCGGGAGGGGAGTGATGTACCCGTGGTCGATCCCCTCCCCAACGCATACACCTCCGGCTCCGGCTCCGGAGGCGCGCTGCTGCAGGGCGTTACCGGAAACGTCGGCGAGCGACCGGCGGGGCGGCGGGCATGGAGATTGCAGTGGACGCTTGCAGGGGAGGAGTTGGGAGGGGTTGGACGAGCCACCGGAGTGGGGCGGCGCGGGGGAAATGTTCTCCTTCCAGCGCGACATGGCCGCCGCGACCGCCGGCGGCGAGGGTTTAGGGATTTGGGGCGGTGGCGTGCGCGTGGGCGTGGGCGGGATGAGGTGGTGTGGGGGTTTGTTCTTCATTTCGAAAGAGAGCGCGTTTTCATTTCTTTTTATTTTCTGATGATGATGAACGGAACGGACAGGAAATGGCAACGGCGGAAACGGGCGACAAAGCAGTTTGTCCCGTGTCCGTACATGAAAACTGAGAAACAAGGAGTTTGCTGATTTTTCATACGATCGGAGGAATATTTGTCTTTTTTAAGAATATGGCACTTTATTCATCGAATAACATCATTACAAGTTCATCCCAAATTAACCCGGGATCCCACCAACTGAAATATTACAAATAGAAAACTCGGCACAACGAGCCAATTTATGTGCCACCACATCCAGTTCACGACGAGCGAAATTAAACATATACGATTCAAAATCCGACGCTATAGATTTGATATCAGCGACTATTGCACCAAGAGCGGAACAATCCAGTTGCTTCGAGTTGATGCGCTGGATCAGAGAGAGGCAGTCTGAGACCAGCGTAGCCTTCGATACGCCATGGTCCTTGGAATACGCCATGGTCCTTGGAGATCGTCAGAGCACGACGAACGGCCGGGGCCCCTGCCATCTCCTGCGATGGCAAGCCACCACTTCCTTCACTTATCGAGAGTACAAACATGCCGGTATGGTTCCTTAGAACAGCTCCACAACCCATCTGACGTTCCTCGGGGAATAGGGTCGCGTCAACATTGATGCAGATAAAACCCTCTGGAGGTGGCGCCCACCAAGATTGCACCGGCACCATGTTATTCCTCGCATCCTCCGTTGTCCTGCCCATGTAAGTGAGGATCATGTCCACATACGCTAACACCTTCAGTGCAACTTGTGTTGCAGAGACATATGCCTCGTTATTCAGTGTATCGTTGCGTGTTTTCCAGATATGCTAGATCACAGTGGCTAAGACCATAGCATTTGTCTTTGTTTCTCGCCTCAGAAAGTCGAAGACCCACTGCTTAGCATGAACCAGATCCTTTTTACATAGATGTATAGGAAAGATTTTCTTAACCTCCTCCCAAACTCCTCTCGCAAATGGGCAGAAAAGGAACAGATGTTCCACCCGCTCTTGGTGGCCACAGAACATACCGGTCATCAGCTGGAATGTGACGATGTACTAGCTGATGATCCGTTGGTACGACAATCATGGATCATTCTATGTAGCATTTCGGATAAAATCGCTACTAGAAAATCGTCTATTAATTTTCTTGGTGTATCATCATGACATCATGTATACTTTAACCTCTAAATATTTTCTTTTCTATATTAGCCTCCTCCCTCGAATCAAATTAAAAATCGGTCCTTCCGAATATTTTTGTTTGCCTAGATAATATTTGCAAAAAGTGTTTTTAAAATGAAACAAATAAATAAATAAAAATATAAGTTTTTCTAAAGCCTAGGGGAGGCAGCCCGGTCCAGCCCACGGGCCAAGCCACCTACAACCCCACTGATCCCCGCTTCCACCCAGCAAACCCTAAACCTAAACACTCTAGTGCCAGCCATCGCCACGCCCTCCTAGCCAATACCCCTCAGCCGCCGCCGCACCCCACTCCCTCCACCAACACAGCGCACGCAGCCGGACGCACACTTACACGCTAACGCACACCACGCAAGCAGCGTCATTGCCCCGTGCTTGGCCCACCCTGCCAACCCCTGCACGCCATCGCTCCTGCCCTGCGGTCAAACCCACTCCTCCCGTGGCCCCACCTCATCACGAGACCTGCCCCGCTTCCCACATATCCCGCTCCTCCCTTGCGTCGTTCCTGTCGATCCCCACCCCGTCCTCCTCCTGCGACCGAGCCCTGCGCGGCCATCAACTCCCCGCCTCCTCTACGCCTCTCACTCACCATGGTTGCCTCTTCCCGGTACCCCCGCCTCCATCCATCTGCCGCCCTCCCCTCCGCTCAACCTTCTTCCCCATACGCCTCGAGGTTGAGCCCCGCGCTCCACTTCAAGCTATGCCACCGCCGGGACATGGGCGTCCTCGCCCCTCCCCTTCGCCCGCATCGCAGATGGCGCCTTGCTGCCCAAGCTCCTTCGACCGTGCCCATGCGTCCGGCCTCCGTCGCCCCGCGTCTTCCTATGCGTGCCTCCCTCGTCTGCTACCCCTCGCAGGTGCAGCCCGCATGCCTCCCTGTCGTTGTGCCCATCGCCGGCCCGCCTTTGTCCGCGAGCGGCGCCTCCACGTCATCCGCCTGCAAGCAGCGCTGACCGCTCCTCCAGCCGTCCAAGCTCGTCTGTCCGCCTACATCGGCTTTGGTGCCCTGTGCAAAAACCGTCGTGGCCACTGATTGAATTTGGTGACCTCATGCTTGTATGTTTCTTTGTACCCTGCTGATATGTGTGACGCTAAGGTTCTATGAAGACGATGATTGCAGCATGGTGATGTTAAGAGGACGGTGTTGTCACAAAATCAAGCCAAATAGCCATGTTCCGCTGCACAAGTCCAAGATCTCCATTGTTTGTGTCATGACCATGACCAAAGCAACGACAAGACCATCGGCACCGAGCTCCAAGATCTCCGTCACGGATCCCCAAGTTCACCATCGACAAACAAAGCTGAAACCCTAGGTAGACACCAAAGAGGATACATACGACAAGATCTTCTTCGTGGACCCAAAGACGCCCAGACCGTCAAGCTCTCTGACGAGGGTTAGACTCATCAATGCCCATTGTTATGGACTTGGGTTTTGGAGAAGATGGGGATGCTGGAGATCACGAGACGGTTAACAGACACACAGCAAGGGGATACGATGTTTACCCAGGTTCAGGCCCCGGAGGGAAAACCCTACTCCTGCTTTCTGTTCTTGATTGATGGAGGAACCGAAGGTTACAGGGGTGCGCATATGCAATCTGGTGTGATGTGTGTGTATGAGTTGGGGAGAGATCCTCCTCATCGTGCCCTTCCGGCCTTTATATGGGGAGGCCAGGTCTCAGGTAGGTCGAGTCAGTTACAAGTTAGGGTTTTACACTTGAATATTCTATCTATAGCTTGGTTGTGTTCTCCAAGGAGTCGAACTTCCCCCGAGCTTGGGCCATCCGGAGTCTCCTTTGAATTTGCGTTAGCAGCAACTCTTCGTGTGGGCCTTCACTGGGCTGGACCGGGTAGGCCAATGTCAGGTACCCGTAGGGCATATCCATGTCAGTAGCCCCCGAGTGTTCGGTTGAATCGAATGGAGACTCTATAGTCTTTCGAATGCTTCTCATCCAAACACGATTTCAGATGAATATGTTTGTTCATAGGGATTGTTGATACGTGTGCCTGACTCGCTCGACGGATCAGGATCAGTTAACTGTCTTCGGACAAAACAACATGATCTACTTCAGACTCGAGTTCCCGAACTCGAATCCGAAACAATGCTGGTATAATTTGACTCAGGCCATAGAGGTCTTACAGGAGTTGAATTCCAGTGTTTAAGTTGAGTACCCAACGCGTCCGTCGGGATTTTTCATCGTGCCTGCTGACACGATATGTTACTGGCAGAGCGCAAATAGGTGCGATACCAGGCCCTCAGATGATATTTGTAGGTCTTATCTTTGCGTCGCATACACAACATCCGAAAATTTATCACCACAAAGGTGTTTTGGATGACCAAGGAGATGATATATCTCTCAGCTTTAGTTCGGGCAAAGTTGCCAAATAGGTTTTTTTGTCACATGTCATCCGAAGGATCTCATCTGAATAGTTCATAGGATGCGCGACCAACGCTCCCTATGGGAGTAGCCCTCAAATGTCTGTTTGAATCGTAGACTCGAGCGGAGACTTTAAATCTGTGAATGTCATCAACGCTAGTGTTTTTTTGAATGTGTGATCAGCGCTCCCTATGGGAGTAGCCCCTGGAGTCGCAGACTCGACGAAGGACTCAAAGACTTTTTCGAAGAAGTGTTTCCACCATGTTAATTTCTCAGGTGCACGGCCAGCGCTCCTGATAGGAGTAGCCCCGAGTAGTTGGTTGAGTCATAGGCTCGAGTACGTACTTTTTTTAGTCGAAATTATCTAGCCGTTGCTAGCTTTTTCTTTGATTACGTCATTGCTGACGCCTGGTGAGCTCAACCGTCTGCGATAGCAGTAGCAACGTGACGGGACGATTATGGGTCCCATTTTCTGACCTGGATTTTACTATTCACGTGTAATTTTCGCGATAATTACGACGTCTCCTCGATTTCCGTGCGTAGTGGACGGCGTGTTCACAACAGTTCGGTAAATGCCTGACACGTGGATGGTGCAATGAAGGACACGCGTTAGGGCCTGGAGATTGACGGTTCTGCTTCATCGTCTTCATATTTTTATACCGCACGCGGACCAGAGTAATTTTTCCCCTTTGCCATTTTCTTTCATCTCCTCTGCTTCCACCATTTCCAGAGCTCGCTCGTATTATGCACTAGACGTCATGTGTGTCTTTCCTTCCTCTTTCCTCCATGCTCATCGTGTTGCGCATCGCGCTGCCAAGATGGGCAAGTCCAAGAAGTCCTCCTGCTCCGCTGCTGCAGGGACAAGCTGTAGGGTTCGCAGCATAGAAAACAAAAATTTTCCTATGATGTGAACTATGTACCAAGATCTATCTAATAGATACAAACAACGGGCGGATGTATATCCATAGAGAACATACCCTTGAAGACCGACAAAGCTTAACGAGTTTGACTCGTGGTTGATGTAGACGATCTCTTGCTGATCTCAAGATCGAGAGGAAGTCCTAGCGCCGCAAATCAGCAGCGCATCCGTGCTCGCACACACGTTCGAGGCACCGAGCAACCTCCGCCTCCTCGCTCCAGTGATGCAGCGGAAGCACAAATCTTTCTTGCCGAATAGCCACCGGGAACATGTATCTCGCTAGTCCGAGACCATGGGGGATAAATGCTAGAGAGGGAGAGAGATCCTTCACGAGGAGGTGTGAGTGAGAGAGAGGGAGGGGGCTCCTTTTATAGGGAGAGGGGGGCACCCAAGGGGCCATGCGCCCAGCCATGGGGCTGCCCCCACCTCTTCCACATTCATGTGGGTGGACACTCCACTCACTCAAATGCCTTTCAATTCCCTCCACTCAAAAACCCACTCAAATTCCCATTAAATTTCCACCAAATTTAATGCAAACTCTCATTAAATAAAACTCCTTTTATTTATTCAGAATTTTGTCAATTACTTTAATGACAAACATTCACATATAACCCCTTGCTAGTATTTCATTTCACATGCAGAAACACTTTCTGCAATTTCACCCGAAAACCCGTTTCGGTATCTAGTGAAATAAATTCCTGCGCTTGTTATTCTTTTCGGCATGAAACTTTTGCTCCAAATGGATGTCGGTGTCTCTTAAGTGTGTCACCCTACGGTTCGCGAATAATGCGGACATGATCGAGACCCCTCTCGGATCAATAATCAGAAGCGGGACCTGGAGACCCATACTGACTCCCACACATTCAACGATGACTTTCTTGTGATCGTCGGAACCTTTTACGCTAGTATCTTAATCCTTTTGTTTCGCGATATATTACATGTCCGAGATTCGATCATCGGTATCTCCATACCTAGTTTGATCTCGTTACTGACATGCACTCTTTTCTCGTTCCCGTGATATAACATTCTAGTGATTAAATCACTTGCTTGCAAGCTAATCAATGTGATATCACCGAGAGGGCCCAGAGTATATCTATCCGTCATCGGGATGAACAAATTCCACTCTCGATCCATGGGCCTCAACATAACACTTTATTAGTTCTGAATCCATCTTTATAATCACCCAGTTACGGTGTGACGTTTGATGTTATCAAGAAACTCTTCCGGTGTTAGTGATTGACATGATCTCATGGTCTAAGGATTAGGATCACTTTGTAAGTTGTTATAGCAATATAAACTCAATGACTTTGATCGTAATGCTATACTTCGGATGAATGTTCATCACATCATTACACTAATGTTGTGACCTCGTTATTAACAACATCCAATGTCCATGATCAGGAAACTTTGATCATCTTGTTAATCAACGAGCTAGTTTATAAGAGAGGCATAACTAGGAACTTACTTTTGTTTATTAAACACACATGTATTAACGTTTCCGTATTAATACAATTATAGCATGCAAAATAAAAATTTATCATAAACAAGGAATACGATAATAACCACTTTATTATTGCCTCTCGGGCATATTCCCTTCACAAGCGCCGTCGGTGCTACCAAGAAGACCTCCACCACCGGTCGTGTCACTGATTGTGGGTGGCGGCAACCCGCAATGAGGGATGCGGACCTACGCTGCCTGCACGAGGCTGGTCTCATCTCGATGGACAAGAACGACACCCTCCTTCCTCGCGAGGAGGTAATTCTGGACCCACTTGAAGGGTTTAGGGTTATGTTTTATGCCTTCGTTTTTTGTGGTCTTTCTCTGCCTGCCCACGAATTTCTTCGTGGGCTTCTCTTTCTTTATGGGCTATAACTCCACTAGTTGTCGCCCAATTCTCTTCTTCACATCGCGTGTTTTATCGCTCTTTGGGAGTGCTGGCTCGGTATCGAGCCACACTTCGGCCTCTTCAGAAAAGTCTATTCTCTAAAGAGGCAGTCTGGAACCGGTGGAATCTATCCACTGGGTGGGTGCGGTATTTCTATCCGCCCCACCATCCAATTTTTCTCCTTTTATCTCTGCGAGTCCATCCAGCAATGGCGGAACAAATGATTTTACATCCGCGATGTCAAGCTCAACGACCATCATTATGGGTTGGCCCCCTTCGATGTTGGCCCCCTTCGATGCCAGCAAGGTGGTCACCCAAAAGCGCTCATGGTCGAATGACATCATGGAGGGTGAAGCCGTAGAGGTGGAGAAGTTATACCAGCGGGTGGAGGCGCTTCAGCTGGTGCGAGGCAAGGAGGTCAGTGGCATCGATATCATCCGCACTTTCTTTAAGCGTTGGGTGATTCCTCTCCAAGCGAGGGAGCATCTGATGTTCTTATACTCCGGTGTCAGCGATCTACGAGAGTGTCGGAAGAGGAGATGTCCTCAACCGACCTTGACCGAGCGCTTCGACCCCTGTTGAAGCATAAGGCCGACGAGGAGCTGTCGGGGAAATATCTGACTGCCCCCTTCTCTGCCAAGAAGGAAGTTCCTCAGGTGAATTTCTTGCTTGCACGTTGTGCGCCTTTGTCTTCTTGTTTCTTCTGTTTTTTGATGTTCTGTCATGTGTATATTTTGCTCCGTAGGAGTTCAAGGTGGAGGTCATGATGCCTCCCCTTCCTGAGAAATATACAGTTGCGCCCAATGGCAGGGACGCGGAATCTGATTCCATGCTCCCCCCTGCGCAGTCGCCAACGATGGAAGCCCTCAAGCCTAGCGAAGGGCTATCTCGAAAGAGGTCCTGAAGCTAAAGTTCGGATGGGGCAATGCCACCAACGCCGAGGGGACCTTCCTTCCTCGAGCGTCATAATAGGGATGGAGGTGCAACCTCCCCCATTCCTGTTGTTCCCCTCTAGGCTATGGCTCCTCAGCCATCGACCAAGAATAAGAAGAAGGAGACGCCGGTCTTCGACTTCTCCGACATCCCGTCATGAGTTTTCTGTCACCTTTGCATGTGCAGTGTGCTAAGTATTAGCTTACTGTTTTATCGTTTAGCCTAATATTCTTCGTGTGTTGTTTAGGAGGAACTCCTCAGATGAATCCTTCAAGGAGGAACTTGACGAGATGCATGGGGAGTTGAAGGATGTTGTGGCTTCCCCGAAGATGGTGGCCGACTTTGACAATGAAGGTTCAAGTTCTTTGAGGCCAAGTACTCGTGCGGTTATTGCTCGGAAGACACAAGCAAAACCCTCGGAGTCTTTGGGTGACCACGTAAGTAGTTTATCCCTTCTCATGAGCAAGCCCCCGAGCCCTTTTGTTCATTTGGCTTGCTGCTTCTTTTCTGCAGCCCTTCATCCGCGATGTTAATCGCCTTGGAAAGCAACACCTTGCCTTGGAGGGCGACCTTCAGCAACTCCAAGGTGCGTATATTTCTTCTATTTGATTGTGAGTATTAATGAGTACCGGTTTTACTGACCTTTTCCTTGTTGATTGTTGGAGACAAGAACAATGAGGCCCTCCGCAAGATGAATGCACTCGAGAAGAGTCACAGCCAGGCGGAGACCAAGATGAAGGATGTCGTGGAGACCCTTCAGCGCCATCAGCAGGAGGCCCAGGATCATGAGCAGCAGCTTGCGGCTGCCATGGAGTCTCGGGAGGAATCCATGGCGGAGAAGCTTATGGCTGCTGCCAAAGCGTGTTCAGTAAGTGACAGTATGTTCCTCTTCTTGAGCTTGTTTTTCTTCTGGTATGGTTCCTTTGTCTCATCCGAGTTTTTTGCTACATCTTGTAGATGCTACTGGCATTGCGTTTGATCACAGCGTTTTGGAGCATGGGGATCCCATGGAGGATGCTATTGCAGCGATCGAAGATCACTGCAGCTCTGCCGTGGAGTCGCTAGGCAAAGCCAAGGAGGTCCTCGCCGACTTCTACAAGGAGATCAACCCGAAGGGCATCGCTCTTGACAACGTCGACTCCCTAGCGGAGGCCTTGGCGGGCGATGCCCCTGCGAGCTACAAGAGGGCTCAGAAGGGTGTGGGTGCCGCCATGGGGCTGGCGATGGCGGTGGCGTCTGGCATGCAGCTGGATCTTCCTCAGATCACCTCCAGGATGCCGACGGTAGCAGATGGCACCGAGGTAGCTTTTGCTTTGTTCGCCTCCCACTGCAAGCATTTTGGCCTGAAGCTTATTGACCTTCTGGCCACATATGCGCTGGAGCAGCAGCGGGAAGCCAAGGCTAGGGTCTCGGAGTCCGAAGCTGCTCCGGATGCGGCTGCTTAGGTCTTCTCCGTCGTAGTTTTGTTAGTAGTATTTTAATTTTGCTTTGCCAGCATGCATGTAATGCTTCATGCTGGACAAGTTTAATTTTACCACGTAGTGGTTGATCGATGTAAATATAAATGTCTCTTTTGAATGTTGTCAATTGCCTTGTTATTTATGCTCTGTCACCTGTGCACTTTTAGGGTCCTTCGAATGTTAAACTAGTGATTACGCCTCCTGCCTTGACTGGTGCCCGTCCGCCAACGAGTGATACGTCACAATTGCCTCTGCTTCACGATCGCATCCGAAGCCTGGAGAAGGATGTTCTCATGATCCGTGGGAACACATACGTTTGGAAGTCCAAGACCAAACGGGCCATTGCGAGAGAGGAATTTCTTCTTGAGGAGTTTCGGCGAATCGGCGAGCAACTCCGATGTAAGTCACCATGAGCTTTTTTCTTTTCGACTATGCCTGACCTTCATGTCGTCTTATCTCCTGCTTTTTGTGTGCAGTTGTGAATCTTCTTCCAAAGGAAGAGAAAGAGCGTGTTGCGATTCGGATGAATTTCTTGACGCAACAAGAGTTGGAGGCCGGTGGCTTATTTTGGATGGATCACGACCGAGCGAATGTTGTTGTGATGGTTCAAGACCGTGTCCACCAAGTGCTTCGGGTGTTGAAACGCGCGAGGTCATCACTCACGGCTGTCTGGACCACAATGTTTCCTTTCGATGCGGCTCCTTCCAGCTTCTTGGGCTTCCTGGATAAATTTCACAATGTGGACGCCATGAAGGAGCTTGTGCATCATCAGCTGGTGGCGAGCGTGAAGGCGGCTTTATCACTTGTTCGGCTACATCGTCGTGACGTTGACCTGGCCGAGATAGCAGCTAGGCCACCCACTCCTCTGAGTGGTATGGCATGGGACATGCGTCTGCATTATGCCGCGATGGTGCAGTATGCTGAGGAAATTGTGGACGTCTTCGAGGAGCGGACGAACGTCCTGCTCCACTCGTAGTTGAGTCTTGCAAATAGTAAATATAACAATGTAAAGTCTGTACATTATTGAGTGGGCTTTTGTGCCCTTGTAAAGTTGTATGTATTGGCACATAGTGCATTGTTGACTATGAGTTGTGCATGTCCTTTTCGTTAGCCTGACATGGTCAGCTACTCAGGGTTTATGCGTTGTTGTTGTCAATCGACGAAGTCGTAAGGTGAGGTGCATCCCCCAAGCGTGTTTTAACGATGCAAATGCATGCAAGAGAGAATTTTTTTGGGCCAAGGGACTTAGCTTTTATTCATCGTAATGTAGGAGGTACAGTGTCCGGCTGAGTAGCCTGGCTGAATAACCTTATTGAAAGTAAAAGACAACTAAGGGTAGAAGCATCACAACTGTGCGACGTTCCAAGGATTGGAGTATTCGACTCCAGACTCGACATCCTTTAGGCAGTAGGCGCCACCTGGGATTACTTTGGTAACCATGTAGGGTCCCTCCCAGGGTGATTCGAGCTTCAGGTGACCTTTCTGCTTGAGTCATAGGACGAGGTCTCCTTCGACGAAGGACCTTGGGCGCAGTCGTCGACTATGGTAGTTGTGGAGACTTTGTTGATACACCGCCGAACGGGTTGCTGCGATGTCACGAGCTTCATCCAGTGTGTCGACGGTGTCTTTGAGTGCGGCTGATGATTCGGCTTCGCTGTAGGCGATGACCTGTGGGGCCTTGTAGCGTACCTCAGCGGGCAGCATTGCTTTGGATCCATGCACCATGAAGAAGGGCGTGTAGATGGTGGAGTTGTATGGCGTTGTGCGTAGAATCTAGAGGATGGAGGGTAACTTCTCCACCCAGGCTCCTGCCAGCCTTTCGAGTGGGCGGAGCAGCCGCTTCTTTATTCCGTTGCAGATGAGGCCGTTGGCCTTTTTGACCTGCCCGTTGGTCTGTGGATGCGCCACGGAGGCGTATGTGAGGTTGATGCTGAGCCCTTCGCATAAGTCCCGGAACTCCTTCAAGGTGAAGTTCGTGCCTTTGTCGGTTATAATGCTGTGAGACACCCTGAACCTGTACATGATGGATTGAAATAACTTGACGGCAGAGGCGCCAGTTTGGTTAGTGACAGGCATGGCCTCGATCCACTTCGTGAATTTGTCGACTGCCACCAGGAGGAAGACGTTCCCTCCGGATGAGGACTTATGTAGCTTGTCGACCATGTCGAGCCCCCACTGAGTGAAGGGCCATGCCAATGGTATGGGCATAGATCTGATCCTAGCGCGTGGGGTTTGTCTGCAAACCTTTGGCAGGTGTTGCACCTTTCGACGATGTCTTTGGCGTCGTGCATTGCCGTTGGCCAGTAGAAGCCATCTCCCAGAGCTTTGGCGACAAGGGTGCGGCTGCCTGCGTGGTGGTCGTAGATGCCTTTGTGGATGTCAAGGAGGATGCTCTTCCCATCACTATTAGTGATGCATCGCTGGAGTACACCTGAGATGCTGCGCTTATACAACTCGCTGTTGATGATGGTAAAATCCTTGGACCCGCGAGCTATGTGCCGGGCGTCCGTCGGGTCCTCAGGCAGCTGTTTGCTTATCAGGTACCTAAGGTATGGTTAGGTCCACGTTGATACGTCAAAAACGTATCTACTTTCCCGAACACTTCCGCTATTGTTTCTCCTCTAAACTTGTGTGATTTGGATACAACTAACACGGACTCACGCTGTTTTCAGCAGAATTACTTTGGTGTCTAGTTTTTGTGCAGAAAATCAACTATTAGGAAAAATATGCCAAAAATCCTATTTCACCAGAAGACTCACGGAGCCAGAAGACGAGATGGAGGTGGGCCATGAGGGGCCCACACCCCTGGTCGCGCGGGCCAGCCCAAGTCGCGCCTGGGAGGGGTGTGGCCGCCTCGGGCACCCCCTCGGCCTCCCTCTTAGCCTATAAGTTGCCTTCTGACCTAAAAACCGAGGGGGGTTCGATGTTTTTCCAAAAAGTGTACCGTTGCGCCGCCACCACCAGAAACCGCGATTCGGAACCAAAAACTCTATTCTGGCACCCTACTGGGATGGGGAATTTGGAGAGGATCATCACCATCATCATCAACAATGCCTCTCCATCAACCATCCATGTTTCCCCCATACATGAGTGAGTAATCCCCCGCTATAGGATATGGGGATGGTAGGGATTGGATGAGTTCTATCATGTAATCGAATAAGATTTTTAGGGCATGGTGCCTAGTATCTCTATTAGTGCTATTTGACTTTGTTGCAACTTGTTGTGCTTAATGCTTGTCACTAGGGCCCGAGTGCCATGATCTCAGATCTGAACTTGTTATTGATTCATGATGATATTATTGTTTGTGATCTTATCTGCAAGTTGTGTACACATATCATTGTCAGGATCCAAAGGCCCCGAAGTGACAGAAATTGGGATAGACGGAGGGGATGGCTATGATGTGAGGATCACATGTGTTCATGGAGTGTTAATGCTTTGCTCTGGTGATCTATTAAAAGGAGTGCCTTAATTTCCAGTAGATTCCCTTGAGGCCTCGCTGCAACAGGATGGCAGGAAAAAAGATGTTGTGCAAGTTCTCATTGCGAGCACATATGATTATATATGGATCACATGCCTATGATTGTTTAGTACTTGGATGCTTTATCTTATTTATCTGCAATTTCTCTAGATCTTGAAGTTACATGTTTAGACTCGTCCATGCAACGCCCGTCCATCCATCTCTATGCCTACCGCGCTCACATCCTGCGGTTTGCTACTATTGTTACTACTGCCTTTGATTTACTGCTGCTGTTACTTTGCTATTGCTACTACAAAGTTGTTGCTATTGATAAACTTCTATGAGCAAGACTATTTCCAGGTGCAGCTGAATTTACAACTTAGTTGTTAAGGCTTATAAGTATTCTTTGGCTCCCCTTGTGTCGAATCAATAAATTGGGTAATACTACCCTCGAAGACTGTTGCGATCCCCTATACTTGTGGTTCATCAAGACTATTTTCTAGCGCCATTGCCAGGGAGCATAGCTTTATTTGTAAGTTCACTTGGATCTATTACTGTTCACTGCTATTCATTTCATCATGGGGAAGTCTCATGATGGAAAGTTTCCTATTTTACCATCCACTACAAGAAGAGGTACAATCCTAAACACCTCCACTACTCCCTATTCACCGTCTGTTATAAGTAAGATTGTTACACCACCACCACATACACATGCTACACACACTGCTACTGCTGCTAAATCTAAAATTGCTTCTAATACTCATGAAGTTACTTCTAGTATGCTTGATGCGAGTGGTTCATTAGGTCCTTTCCTAGATGCTAATATTGCTAGAACTTTTTTGGGAAACACTGAAACTCCTAGTGAAGACACTATTACACCTGTTAGCTCACCTGAGTCTAGAGAGAGAAATGATATTAATGATGGTTACATTGAAACGACTGATGAATTTATTGAAGAGTACCAAAACACACGTGGTGCTAGTGATATTAGGAGTCTCCTTGAGAGATGTACCATTATACCTAAATTTTCTCCTGATGCTAAGTTTGCTACTTCTCCCATAGATATTAAAGATAAAGATTATGATTTATCTCTTGATTTATCCTATATAAACATTGTTGAGAAAGAACCTTTTTGTGGGACTGAAAATGAAAGTGCTGTAGCTCATATGAATGAGCTTTCCACTATGAGTGCCTTATTCTCTGATGATTTTAAGATGCGCAAGTACTTTGTTACAAAGATCTTCCCTTTTTCACTAAAATAAGAAACTAAAGCTTGGTTTAATAGATTACCTCATGGATCCATTGATAGCCCTGATTGCTTGATTGCTTCTTTCTTTCAGAAATATTTTCCTCCCAGTGCTAGACATGTTGCTTTGCAGAAACTTTTTGATTTTAAACAGGGATAAGAAGAGAAATTGTCTGAGTCATGGACAAGGTTCTATGCCTTGATTCATGCACATCCTGGATGTCCATTACCTAAGAATGAGCTTCTTGATATTTATTATAATGGACTAACTGATGATTCTAGGACATACCTAGATAATTTTGTTGATCGTGTTTTCAGGAAAAGAACTCCTGCAGAAGCAGAAGAATTAATGGCTAAAATAAGCAAGAATTATGATGATTGGACTTCAACTGAGCTAAATACACATGAGGCCATTACTCCTGAACCAATTGTGCCTGAACAAACTCCAACACCAACACCAAAGAAGAGGGGAATGATTGCATTAAATGATGAAGTGATGAAAGAAGCTAAACAATGTCTTAAGGAGAAAGGTATTAGATCTGAAGATGTGAAGAATATACCTCCTATAGAACAATTATGTAAGCCAATTCCCCACTCATCCACTATTGAGGTAGACTCTCTCCAACACTTTGATGAAGGTGATATTCCCTATGGTAAACCTTTTGATCAATGCTTAGAGGAACTTGACATTTTTATTGTTAAACAAGGTAATTTTAATAAACAAGTTCAGAATCATTTATTGGAAAACTCTAGAGTTATTAATGAGTTGAAAGATATCGTGGAAAGAACTGCTAATGATGTTAAAATGCTTTGTAAACACTTCCAAATGGTTCAAACCCAAATTGATCAACTTGCTAAGGTACAAAAAGATATGCTAGTTAATGCCTTAGGAGATAAACATGCTTATGGAATTAGAACTAGGAGTGGTACAAACACTCAAGATCCTTTATATCTTGAAGGACATCCTAAAAGAATTGAGCAAGATTCTCAACAAGGTGAAAGTAGTGGTAATCCTCATAAGAGAAAGAAAAAGAAACATAAAACAGTTGAGGAACCCTCTGAACCTGTTGTAGATCCTAATAGTATACCTGTCTCTGATGCTAAAACTGAAAGTGGTAATGATAAAAATGATGCTCCTGATAAGGAGGAAGTTGAAGAAGAACCTGAGAAGCACACTAAGAACACTAAGTACACTAAGGAAGATTTTATTGCTAATAAACATGGTAGTTTAAAGAGAACCTTGGGTGCAGAAACCTATGCCTTTTCCTAATAAGAAACACAAGTCAAAGGAGGAAGAACACTATAACAAGTTTTGTGAGTGGATGAAACCTTTATTTTTGCAAATTCCTTTGGCTGATGCTATTAAGTTGCCTTATTATTCAAAGTATATGAAGGATATTGTCTCTAATAAAAGTAGGATTCCTAATGAGGAAATTTATACTTTGCTTGCTAATTATTCCTTCAATGGTAAGGTTCCAAAGAAACTTGGTGATCCAGGTATCCCAACTATTCCTTGCTCTATTAAGAATAATTATGTTAGAAGTGCTTTGTGTGATTTGGGAGCTGGAGTTAGTGTTATGCCTTTTTCTCTCTACAAAAGACTCCAGCTAGAAAAGTTGATACCAACTGATATATCTTTGCAAATGGCTGATAAGTCTACAACTATTCTGTTGGTATATGTGAGGATGTTTCTATTCAAGTGGCTCATAATTTCTTCATTTTAACCGATTTTTGTGTGCTTGAGATGCCTAAAGATGATAGTATGTCCATTATTCTTGGGAGACCTTTACTTAATACTGCAGGTGTTGTCATCAGTTGTAATCAAGGAAAATTAACTTTTAATATTAATGACAAAAAGCATACTGTATATTTTGCCAAGAAGGTTGATAAGAGCTATTGCCTGAATTCTATTGAAAATATTGAGAGCATCAAAGTTGGAGAAATATATTGTCCCATTCCATAAGAAAGTTTTGAAACTATTATGATTGGGACCATTGCTATCAAGTTTGAGATAACATAATCATTTTGTGGAATGCAAAGTTTTGTTTCATATAAGATTGTTTTGGTAACAAGACTTGATCAACCCTGTTAACAAAGGGATTTTAATGAATAAAAAAATGCTTTCACAATGGTTATACTTGCTCACTTTTATTTTTCTCCTCTCCAGTCTTGGTAGTCTTAATTTTGCTAGTTGTTTGCTTGTTAGAGTGTCTTAGAACTTATGTAGTTTTGGTTTTGGTTTGCTTTTTTGCTTCTTCTAAAAAATCTTTTTCTGCGAGAAAATCAATTTTCATAACCTGAAAATTGGCCAAAAATAAAGTTTTCCGAAAAATCCCAGAAAATTCATATTAAATATTTTCTTGAAAAAGGGGCAGAGGGGCACCTGGAATGGCCCAGGGGGACCCACCAGGCCAGCACACCCCCTGGTGGCGTGGCCAGCCCCAGGGAGCGCATGGCCTGGGTGGGGCCCACCTATGGCCCTCCAAAGTGTCTCCTTCCAGCCACTTCTTTCTCTCTCCCGAAAAACACCAAAAAACTTTCTCAAGCTCGAGTTCCTGCTCCCAATTTTTGATCTCCTTGCTTAGCCCATCTTTGCTGCTGATTTTTGAAGGGATTGCTCTCCGGTATGTGCCTCCTCTGCTTGTCCAATTAGATTTTTGATTGGTATATTGTATCTTGAGTATTTTGCTACTATAGGTGACAGGTTGTGTGATCTTGCATGCTTGTTCTATTCTTAGAGATTTCATTTTGATGCATGTTTAGCCCTCTAGCAAGTTCCTATAGTAGCTCCTTATCATTTATCAACTTGGAAATTACTTGGTTTGATGTTTGTCTAAAAATTTCAGAAAAAAGGATCATGGACAACCACACCTTTGGAGAAGTGTTTGAGAGTGATGCATATATGAGGACAAGGCCTTCGAGATCATCCTCCCTAGCTAGGCCATCATACAATGAAGATCTTATTACGCCGTGCTTTGGCAATGAGGGAGACGAGGGGGATGCGCACCCTTCTACCTTCCCTTGTTTTACCTTTTTGTAGGCTGTAGGGATTCTCAATAATTTCCTAACTCTTGTTAGGAGGGTTGGTCTAACTGATTATATGCAGGATGAGAGTGAGCAATATGCTATGCTTACCAAAACTTTTATGGAGAGTTTCTCTTTTTCTAACAACCCTTTCAGGTCAGACGTGTCATTCAAAATCTATGATAGGCCTATCACCATGACATTGAAGAAATTTTGCAAAATTTTGGGTATTGGCATGGCTGGGACGGTAAAGAAGATTCCAGCTCAACCCGCTGATTTGTTGGAGCTCTACCGCGGGGTAACTAATGATGATGACCGCAGAGCCCAGCGCGGAAAGATAAGAAATATTCAACTCCCAACTATCAGATATTTTGCTTATTATCTTGCCACTAGTATTCTTGGTAGGGAGAACACTAGCAATATTTCCAACTATCATTTGGCCTTTCTAGCTGTTGGACTCAACAATGAAACCAGGTATAATCTTGGTTCTCTCATTGCTCGTCGTTTAGCTGCTAGAGGACCCATTTATGGGGGTATTATTGCTGCACGTGTAGTTGCTTCCTTAGGACTTTCTGTTGATCCAAATGATACAATTTTGGCTCCTCAGAGGTTTGATCTTGCTTCCATGAAAGCGCATCACTTTGTCACTGCTAGCTCTACCCTTGAGAGTTTGGTTTACATGATGATGTTTACTGACGGGGAAGAGAGGAAAATTCCTTTGCCACAAACCACTTTGTTTAGTATTTGCAGGGGACCTTGGTCACGCTCCAAGGAGGAGATGGACGAGCAGCTGCACATTCGTGGTTTCCACGAACATTACCAGGGGGACGCACCCTCTTACGACCACTTTGTGCACTACATAGGGGCGTCCTCGAGCACGTACCAGGACGAAGGGGCATCTTCATCACATTACGGAGGTGCACTTTCTTGGTCACCATGGGATTGAGCCCCACTTAGGCCAAAAGCCTAAGCTTGGGGGGGAGGTATACCGACATCACACTCATCTTTATATCATGTTCAGTCGGTTCTTTGTATATCCATGTTTCGCTTTATTTTTGGTTTTTGTTTCTGCTTTCTCAAAACACAAAAAGACCAAAAATATTTTTGTTGTTTCTCTTGGTTTGTTTCTTTGCTTTTTTAGCTTTGATTTGCCTTAAGAAAAATCCAAAAAGATTTTGCTTTGTTTGTTTTTTGCTTTGAGTGCTTGCTTTAAAAAATCTAAAACACCAAAAATATTTGTTGTTCTTCTTTGTTTTTGTGAAGTTCTTTGCAAGGTTCAGCAGTCCTTAGTGGAGTTTGGTTTCATGTTATTATTCAAGCCACAGAAGTGAAGGGTAATAATGAAGGTTAATGAAAACTTGAGGTGTGGTAAGAGGCCGGTAATAAACTCTATTTGTTTTCATTTTTGTACATATACGCATCATTGTGGGCATGCTTAGTCTATTCATGTAAGGTGTATGTCATTTATGGATGCTTAGTAGTTCTTGCTCTCTTATGATTAGCTCCATCTTGATAATAGTTTGTAGCATGCCATATGAATGTTTGCTTGCATTGTTTTATTCATAACTTGGTATGATATTGTGGTATCCTCCTCTAAATGTTTCATTTGAATCGACTTGGCACATGCTCACACATGCATATGACTGAAACAATAGTCAGTTAAGCCTTGATGATATATTTTGCCTCAGAGTTCTTGTATCACTTTCATGCCATAATTAGCCCTGTTTTGTCGCAAGCATGATTATGACAATTATTGCTCTCTCGTTTGTTGCTCCCTTTCTATTGCTAGTCTTCACTTGCACTGAGTATGAGCTCTACTCGTGTTTCCAACTCCCCAAAACCAATACTGTCAAAACGTGTCCACCATACCTACCTACTAGCATCATTTGCTATTCCGTGCATATTCATTATGCCTTGTTTTCTTCCAAATAAAATGTTTGCTTGTTATGAGAAAATTAGTTAGTAAAGCTCTCACGAACTTGATGGCACACTTTATTTCTTGCACTTAATAAACCTGAACCATTGTGATTGTCCATGAAAGTTATATGCTTGCAAATTATAGGCTGGGAGTTAGCAGAAGCATGCTGTCACGGGGAACATTTTCAACACATGTATTTATATACCTAGTTGATATCATGCTCTTTTGTTTACGGATGTCGTCGGTGTGAAATAAAAGGGGGAGCTTGTAAGTCCATGGAGTTATGTATATGTGTTAGAGAAACGCCTGGGCCGCTAGCCTAAGCCACGCCTAATCATGGTGGAAACTTGCAGTATCACCATAATGAGCAATGTATGAAGCTTTCTTGTTATATAAAAAAAGAGACATATTGCAAAGAGGAAAGAGAGAAAAAGCACCATTTTCCCATGGTAAACAAGAGCTTGCTGAGATGCTCATTGTTTGCTTGCCTTTTCATTTTGATTATGGGATAGCTCCTGTATCATGTGCAAGGGGTACCCTGTTGGTGGTTCTCTATGATACGCATGTATTTACTATGACAAGAACTTACCGGTAACTAAAGTTGAGTAGCATGAGGAACGCCCTCGTACTCAAGGGACATGAGATTTCTAGTTTATGGTCTGTCAAGTATATAACTCATATTGGACCTCACTTTCACCTTAACCATCTAAAGATGCCTATGATAGGGGCAATGAGAGCTCAAAGCTAATGAGTACCATACTTTCAGCATTAGGAAGCCTTCCAAACTTTTCAAAACCTTTTCACTTCCTTGTTGAGTCACCACTTATTTTATGAGCACCTTCTTGAGAGCATAGTTGTCATTCTTAGTGTAATGTGCTTGTCTCAAAACTTGGTTAATTATGTCATGACTTTGATGCTTGTATCTCTGATATCTTTACTTCTAGTCTTCACTTGAACTTCAGAGGTGCCTTAGCATTCATGTTTTGCTCCACCATCAAAGGCAAGCGAGATAGCACTCTATCATACATTTTTATGAGCATTGCAATGTTGCTTATGTTTATGTTTCATGCTACTTATTATTATTGAGTTGGAATATCTTTATAGCTTGTAATGACTATTAAGTAGACTTAGTTGCATACTCTATTATGAATTGTCTAAGTATCTACTCATGTGCTAAGAATATATACATCATATGAAGCAAGTGTGTTCGTGAAAGTTTTTTTATCGCACTCAATTTTCAACAGAATTGCTTGAAGACAAGCAATAAGCTAAGCTTGGGGGGATTTGATACGTCCAAAATGTATCTACTTTATCGAACACTTTTTCTATTGTTTCTCCTCTAAACTTGTGTGATTTGGATACAACTAACACGGACTAACGCTGTTTTTAGCAGAATTACCTTGGTGTCTAGTTTTTGTGCAGAAAATCAACTATCAGGAAAAATCCCGGAAAATATGCCAAAAATCCTATTTCACCAGAAGACTCACGGAGACAGAAGACGAGGCAGAGGTGGGCCACGAGGGGCCCACACCCCCAAACCGCGCGGGCCATCCTAGGACGTGCCTAGGAGGGGTGTGTCTGCCTCGGGCACCCCCTTGGGATCCCTCTTCGCCTATAAGTTGCCTTCTGACCTAAAAACTTAGGGAGGTTCGACGTTTTTCCAGAAAGAGTTCCGCTGCGCCGCCACCACCAGAAACCGCGATTCGGCACCAGAAACTCCGTTCTGGCACCCTGCCGGGACATGGAATTTGGATAGGACCATCGCCATCATCATCAACAACGCCTCTCCATCAACCATCCATGTTTCTCCCATCCATGAGTGAGTAATCCCCCGCTGTAGGCTATGGGTATGGTAGGAATTGGATGAGTTCTATCATGTAATCGAATAAGATTGTTAGGTCATGGTGCCTAATATCTGTATTAGTGCTATTTGACTTTGTTGCAACTTGTTGTGCTTAATGCTTGTCACTAGGGCCCGAGTGCCATGATCTTAGATCTGAACTTATTATTGATTCATGATGATAGTATTGTTTGTGATATTATTTGCAAGTTGTGTACACATATCATTGTCCGGATCCAAAGGCACCAAAGTGACAGAAATTGGAACAGCTAGAGTGGATGGCTATGATGTAAGGATCACATGTGTTCACGGAGTGTTAATGCTTTGCTCCGGTCTATTGAAAGGAGTGCCTTAATTGCCAGTAGATTCCCGTGAGGCACCGCTGCAACGGGCTGGTAGGACAAAATATGTTGTGCAAGTTCTCATTGCGAGCACGTATGGCTATATATGGAACACATGCCTATGATTATTTAGTACTTGGATGATTTGTCTTATTTATCTGCAATTGCCCTAGATCTTGAAGTTACATGTTTAGACTCGTCCATGCAACGCCCGTCCATCCATCCCTATACCTACAACACTCATATCCTACTGTTTGCTACTATTGTTACTACTGCCTTTGTTTTACTACTGCTGTTACTTTGCTATTGCTACTACAAAACTGCTGCTACTGATAAACTTCTATGAGCAAGACTATTTCCAGGTGCAGCTGAATTGACAACTTAGTTGTTAAGGCTTATAAGTATTCTTTGGCTGCCCTTGTGTCGAATCAATAAATTGGGTAATACTACCCTCGAAGACTGTTGCGATCCCCTCTAATTGTGGGTCATCACACGTCTGCTCAACCGCCAAGACCTGCATAAGGTTTACTAGTACGACATCCATGTCCAGATCTTCGGGTGCGTCGGCCTTCTCGCATGATGCAGCCCCCGAGTGTCCCGAGGCTTTGGTTGTGTCCTTCGGGAATTTTCGCTTGATGGAGGTCACACAGATTTGCTCGAGGAATACACCGGTGGCACTGGGGCGCAGGTGGAGCCGATGTTGGTGAGCTTGTCGGCCTCTTCGTTGTTCTCCCTGCCAATGTGTCGGAGCTTGCATTCATCAAAGTCTCATTCGAGTGAGTTGTAGAGTGCATGGTATGCGATCATGTTGGCGCTCTGGGCGTCGCACTCATTCATTATCTGTTGGACGACAAGGTTGGAGTCACCGTAGATGACAAGGCGCGTGGCGCCGCAGACTGGTGACCCACAAGTATAGGGGGCGTATCGTAGTACTTTAGACAAATAGGAGTGTCGATCCCAACGAGGAGAAGAAGGTGTTGACTAGTGGTTTGAAGCAGGAAATCTCTGTAAATACTTAGCAAATGGTTTTTAGGGTTTTTTGATAAAGCAAGTAAATAAAGTGCAAGTAAATAAAGACAACAAATAACTGTAGCAAGTGGCACAATCCTTTCTTAGCAAAGGACAAACCGGTGGTAATACTTATAAGGACCAAACATTCTCGAGGACACATGGGAATACTGTCAAGTGCTTTCGTTTCATATAGTTGATTAATCTTGTTTGGTTTGATAAGTGTTGTGTGGGTGAACTTGTGCTAATGTACCGACCTTAATTGTACTAATACATACTTGTGATTAAACCCCTTGCAAGCATCCGCAACTACAATAAAGTAATTAAGATAAAAACCTAACCACAGCCTTAAACTCTAAGATCCTACACTCCCTTGTGCAAAGGTTTCCTAACGGGGGTTCAGGTTTCTATCACTCCTGCAACCCCACAATTAGTAGCCAAATATACAATGCATTCCAATAGGCCCATAAATGGTGAAGTATCATGTAGTCGACGTTCACATGACACCACTAGAAGAATAGCACCACAACTTAAATATTAAACCATTGAATAATACCTCAACACAATTCCACTAATAACAACATGACTTCTCCCATGTCCTTAAGAACTAAACAAACTACTCACGAGACATCATATGGATCAAGATCAAAGATGATATAATGATGGATAACAATCTGAACATAAACAATAATTCAATGGTTCCACTCACAAGCATCAACTACAATAGTAATTAACACCGGGAAGTTTCCCCTAAGAACTATGCAAGATTCAACACAATTGTTATAGCGGGATGGAGTGGTGATGATGGTGCTGGTGGAGATGATGGTGTGGATGATGATGATGATCCCGATGAAGTCTGGCTTGATGACGGTGTTGATGGCGGCGATCTCCCCTCTCCGGGAAGGAATTTTCCTGGCAGAAATCTGTCTGCCGGAGAGCTCTTTCTCTCTCTGTAGTTTCCGCCCCACAGAGGCGGCGAAATCTTTCTTTGGTCGCTCCCCCGAATTTTAGGGTTTCAGGAGGAAGATATAAGCGAAGAGGCGGAGCCAGAGGTGGGCCAGGGCGGCCACACCCCTATAGGCGCGGCCTAGGGTGGCCCGTTCCTAGGGAACTCTGCCTCCCTTATGGCTTCCTTCGTCTTCTGGAAAATATAAGTTTGCATAGTTTTTCTGGTATTTTTCTAATCTTCGCGAAAATTGCATCTAGACACCGCTTTTTCCATCAGAATCATGACTTCGGCAGTTCATCCTCCAAGAATCATCCAACATGCAAAAAACAGATGAAATAACATAAGTAACACCTCTTAATAAGGAATATATCAATGAATAGAAGCAAATTATGATCTAGAATGGTGATGCAAATTGGACGTATCTACTCCCCCCAAGATTAGACCTCGCTTGTCCCCAAGCGAAAACTGAGATCAGTAAACATGTCTACAGGTTTATGGAGTGAAGTGTCAATAAAAAGAATACGAACAAGAAGTATCACACTTACCAATACACAACTCATAATAGGAAGCAACTCACCATTATATAACTTAACTTGCAACGAGTAAAGGAGACACAATAAAGATGCATAAAGATAAATCATAATTGGGAATGTCATTATAACAGGAGTACTCTTTGCTCAAACATAAAAGGCTTTTTCACAATGATGGCTTTCAAAGTAATACTCATTCAGATAAGAGATTTGTGCAGAACAAGGAAGATAAGGAACATGATTGAACAAATCATCATATGAATGATTAAAACACAACAACCCAAATGCTTTCTAGAGGTAGATAAGAATAGGTTTACTGACTCAACTTAAGAGTAGAAGAAAGGCCCTTCACAGAACGAAGCAGGGATTTCAAGTTCATAAAGATCTTTCAAAAGATTATGGTACTTACTATCTTTCATCGCTCATTGCCCCTATCATAAGCATCTTGAGGTGATTAAGGTTAAAGTAAACAAAGATGGAGTATATGCTTGACAAAGTATAAGTTGGCAATATCATGTCCCTTGAGTATGAGGGCCGCTCCTCATGCTAATCAACTTTAGTCACCGGTAAGTTCTTGTCATAGTAAGTACATGTGTATCATAGAGAACCGCCAACGGGGTACCCCTTGCACATGATACAGGAGCTATCCCATATCAAAATGACAAGGAAAGTAGGCAGTGAGCATCTCAGCGATCTTTTTATTTGCTATTTTCATAGTTTTTATTGAGGATGCTTCACAGATTGCTCACTATGTTTATGCTGCAAGTTTCCACCATGATTAGGCATGGATTAGGCTAGCGGCCCAGGCATTTCTCTAACACACATACATAACTCCATGGACTTACAATCTCCCCTTTTATTTGACACTGACGACATCCGCAAACAAAAGAGCATGATATCAACTGGGTACAATGTACAAGTGCAATGTTGAAAGTGTTCCCCATGACAACATGGTTCTGCTAATTCCAACTTATAAGTGCAAGCATATACAACTTTGATGACACAATGGTTCAAGTTTATTAGGGGCAAGAAAATAAGGTGTGCCATCAAGTTCGTGAGAGCTTTAGTAACTAGTTTTCACATAACAAAAGAATTTTTAATTTGAAAGATAGATGAAGCTTGAGAATTTAATTGGAATAGCAATAATGCTAATAGGTAGATATGGTGGACTCAAATTGCATAGGTTTTGATTTAAAGGATTGGATGCACGAGAAGTATTCCTTCTCAGTACAAGTTTTTTGGCTAGCAAAGCTGGGTAGCAAGCAAAAGAGTTGAAGGAAACAAGCAAACATACAAGTGATAAAGCCAAACATGCAATCTTCCTTGAAGACACAAAAGATCTTAAATAAAGAATGCTAAGCTTATGAGCTAATCAAGAAAGAAAATAAATGATACAAAATACCTGTATGTTCTTTTCTCTTTTCCTTTCAAACCTCAAAAAGTGTTGCTACTGACCAGAGCTTGGTTTGCCAAAACCAATTTAGATTTACATGATGCTCCCAAAGTGATACCAATACTAATCAACAAGATCAATCATATAATAGAGATTGCAAACTAAAATAAGAAGTGCAAAAAGTAAAAGATGAAACTTCTCATTAATATTCCATAAAGGCACTCACACCAAGGGATACATAGATAACCGACTAAAGGAGAGATACTTCCACAATGCAAACCATCCTATATGATAACTTCTCTATCCAAGATATGAATCCACTAAAAAGGGTAAAAAGATAATGATGTGATACCGCGGCATTCCCCCAAGCTTGGAACAAACCAAGGGGATGCCAAACCTGATGACGAATTACTCCTTTGGTGGTGGTGGTGTTCCTTTGTTTAGGGTGAGGAAGGTGGTGTTCCTTTGTTTAGGGTGAGGAAACTCTTCAGCAAATTACGAAGCCTGTTATTCTACTCTTGAAGCATATCCACCTTCCTCCTTAGAGCTTGGTACTTATCACAAAACTCATCAGTGGTTCGAAGGGCTTCCACTGCCTCAGGGCAGGAACTGAGGTTTGGTACGGAGGTCATCATCCCCTGCATATTATGAGAAAAAGCACGTCCAGTGTTAATTGCCCCTACAAAAGTAGGTTTTCTTGCCCTTGATCATGTGGCAGCTTGTCCCTTCATGCCTGCTAACATGTTCTTCACTTCCTCCTCGACGCTCCAATCCATGTCTTCGCGCCTAGCAGCGATCCTTTCTTCTTCCACGGGCTCCTTGCCCTTGTCGTTGCTGGAGACCATGTTGCCTCTAAACTTGAGAATATTTCCTGATAGAAATAGATCAAAACAAAAACACGATGAGAACACGATATACGAACCTCGGGGGATTCAGGGGGTTATATATTACGAAGTTTTATGACATAAGGAAGGTACAGTGCGAAAACGGGGAAGAGATGGACTCCAGAGGGCTCACACCCCCTGGTGGCGGGGCTAGTTGGGGCCGCGCCACTGGTGGGTGTGGCCCACCCGGGCTCCGTTTCCTCCTCTTTTTTGTCTCGTAACCTTCCATATGGAATAAAAACAGCAAAAAACATAAAGGGATAAGTTTTTCATGAACCTTCTGTTTTCACCACTTTTTACCTATTCGGAAACGGACTCTACAGATTCCTTCTCTCCAACACTTGAAAGTTCCTAACATACAAGCCTCACACAAACTTCATTAGCAACATTAGTGTATACAAAAACAATAAACCCTTGGGCTCATATTTCAACTGAAATCCATCAAAACAAAAGCTACTGTAGCAACTCCTTTCAAAAGCCCAAAATAATCTGAAAGGAAATTGATTTAAGAGGCAAATGCGAATGATGGCAGAAATCTGTCAAAACAGACCAACAGGTAAAGATTGATTTTTTCTAAAATCTTCTATTTCTCAAATCAAAAAGTGCAAAACTAATGAAAGTTGGATAACAACTTGTAGCACAAGTACAGAAAACTACAGCTCCATCCGACATACTGAGATCTTTCATGAATTTTTACAATGCAGCACAAAAAATCTGTCCCAGGACAACAACCTTTCACAACTCCTCTACTTCTCAAAAGAGGTTGATCTTGACACAAAAACCAAACAAAAGGATAAGGAGAGGTTATTACAGAAGTAATAACTTCCAAGACTCAATAAAACTATTGGGTTATCTCCCATGAAGTACTTTTCTTTAATGCCTTTAAGTTAGGCATGATAATTTCAAAGATGCTCACATAGGAGATATACTAACAAAGTGAGTCTCATGAGAAACCCTAAACCCTAAAACCGTAAACCCTAAACCCATAAAGAAGCAAATATCCAACACATTTGAGTCTAACCCACTTCCTATGCAAGGGAGTCTCATGAGAAAAC
Organism: Avena sativa; assembly: GCA_916181665.1. Classification (NCBI taxonomy): domain Eukaryota; kingdom Viridiplantae; phylum Streptophyta; class Magnoliopsida; order Poales; family Poaceae; genus Avena; species Avena sativa. The sequence goes on along the minus strand of OV702294.1, from coordinate 264,949,523 downwards.
AAATTATTGAAGCAAAAGGCTACTAAAAAAGGGAGACACAACAAATGCAACTTCAAAGCTTTCAACATAAATCGGGGAAACTTAATATTATTGAGATGCATAAAACCATGTTTCCCTCTTTCATAATAACTTTCAGTAGCACTTTTAATAAAGTTGACAATATAACTGTCACAAGAAACAACTTGATCAGAATGAGCATACTTACAATCATCAAAAAGAGGTCTAAGGTCATAAACTGGATCAATAGAAGCAAGTTGTTCAACCCTGAAATCCTCATTAGGCAAATTATTTTCATAAGGAGCTTTGGCAAATTTGGAAAAGTTAAACTCATAAGATTCTCCATCAGACTTAGTTAAAACTTTCTCCTTCTTACAATCTATAATAGCTCCACAAGTGTTCAAGAAAGGTCTACCAAATATGATAGGACAAGTTTTACTAGCTTCTGAACCAATCACTAGAAAATCAGCAGGATATTTAATCTTACCACAAAGAACTACCACATCTCTTACAATACCAATAGGGCAGACTGTCTCTCTATTAGCAAGGTGAATAACCACATCAATGTCCTCAAGTTCACAAGGACCAATTTCATGTATAATTTCCTTGTAAATCTCATAAGGAATATCACTAGAACTAGCACCAATGTCACATAAACCATAATAGCAATGATCACCAATTCTAACAGAAAGCACAGAGACACTAGCTTTCCTAGCTTTACTAGGATGAGAGACAATATTAGAAGCATCTTCATAGAAGATAATATGCCCATCTTCTACATTTTTAGTGACAAGATCTTTCACAATGTCTACTACAGGTTCAATATTTATTTGTTCATCAGGTTCAATAGCTTTCTTTGTACTTTTGCTAACCACATTAGCCATAATAGAATGTTCCTTTACCTTAGCAGGGAAAGGGATTTTCTCAATATAAGGTTCAGGCAAAATAGGATCAATAGTACAAACTTCAATGTTTCTAACAGGAACATGATTAACAACATCTTTATAAGGTGCATGGTACTTGTCCCACTTCTTTTTAGGAATTTCTATATAAGAGGCAAAGGCCTTAAAACAATTGGCAATACTTTGAGAATCAAGACCATACTCGGTACTAGTATCACGGAAGTCATCAGTTCCCATAAAAGATTTAATGCATTCATAATCATAATTTATACCTGACTTTCTTCCTTTGTCATTCTCCCATGCTTCAGTGTTTTCTTGAATACGGACTAGAAGACCCCATTTAGATTCTTCTTTCATACGTGTGAATGATCCAGCACAAGAAGCATCTAATAAATATTTATCATCAAGAGAAAGCCTTGCATAAAAGTTATTAATAATAATATTGTTAGGGAGTTCATGAATAGGACATTTAAGCATTAGTAACTTCAATCTCCCCCAAGCTTGGGTTGTACTTTCTCCATCACGAGGCCAAAAGTTATATATTTTATTCCTATCCTTATGAATCTCACTGGGAGGATAGAATTTAGAATAGAAGAGAGGTACTATTTCCCCCCATTCCATAGATTGTCCATTCTTCAGCACTTCCTTTCAATGATATAGAGAGTAACTTCTTCTTAACCTGTTCAGTTGTGATACCTGCACACTTAAACAATCCGCATAATTCATGGATAAAAAGAAAGTGATTACTAGGATGGATAGTTCTATCCCCAAAATAATAATTATCCATAACACGATCAACAATTCTTGTAGATATCTTAAAAGGGTCTATCTCAACTGGTGGTGGTTCATCTACTACCCTAACAGTGGTAGTAGCTTTCCCAAACAGGATACCAAGTGGGTTGTCCATATTGGAAACAAAGCAACAAACAGAAATAAAAACAAATACTCACAGTAGAAGTTTCCTTTACTAGTTCCACTCTTTAATAGCGCTTCACTCCCCGACAACGACGCCCGAAAATAGTCTTGATGACCCACAAGTATAGGGGGTGTATCGTAGTACTTTCGATAAACAGGAGTGTCGATCCCAACGAGGAGCAGAAGGTGTTGACTAGTGGTTTGGAGCAAAAAATCTCTTTAAATACTTAGTAAACGATTTTTAGGGTTTTTTGATAAATAAAGGAAATAAAGTACAAGTAAATAAATACAACAAATAACTGCATCAAGTGGCCCAATCCTTTCTTAGAAAAGGACAAGCCGGTGGTAATACTTATAAGGACCAAACGTTCTTGAGGACACATGGGAATACTGTCAAGTGCTTTCGTTTCATATAGTTGATTAATCTTGTTTGGTTTGATAAGTGTTGTGTGGGTGAACTTGTGCTAATGTACTGACCTTACTTGGACTAATACATACTTGTGATTAAACCCCTTGCAAGCATCCGCAACTACAATAAATTAATTAAGATCAAAACCTAACCACAACCTTAAACTCTAAGATCCTACACTCCCTTGTGCAAAGGTTTCCTAACAGGGGTTTAGGTTTTGTCACTCCGGCAACCCCAAAATTAGTAGAAAAATACACAATGCATTCCACTAGGCCCATAAATGGTGAAGTATCATTTAGTCGACGTTCACATGACACCACTAGAAGAATAGCACCACAACTTAAATATTAAACCATTGAATAATACCTCAACACAATTCCATTACTAACAACATGACTTCTCCCATGTCCTCAAGAACTAAATGAACTACTCACGAGACACCATATGTATCAAGATTAGAGATGATATAATGATGAATAACAATCTGAACATAAACAATAATTCAATGGTTTCACTCACAAGCATCAACTACAATAGTAATTAACACCGAGAAAGTTTCCCCTAAGAACTATGCAAGATTCAACACAATTGTTACAGCGGGATGGAGTGGTGATAATGGTGCTGGTGGAGATGATGGTGTGGATGATGATGATCCTGATGAATTCTAGCTTGATGACGGTGTTGATGGCGAAGATCTCCCCTCTCCAGGAAGGAATTTCCCCGGCAGAAATCTGTCTGTCGAAGAGCTCTTTCTATCTTTGTAGTTTCTGCCTCGCAGAGGCGGCAGAATCTTTGTGTGGACGCTCCCCCAAACTTTAGGGTTTCGGGAGGAAGATATAGGCGAAGGGGCGGAGCCAGAGGTGGGTCAGGGCGGCCACACCCTTGTAGGCGTGGACTAGGGTGGCCCGCACCTAGGGGGTGTGGGCCTCCTGTGGCCCAACTCCGCTTCCCTTTCTGGCTTCCTTCGTCTTCTAGAAAAATATAATTTTCCATAGTTTTTCTGGTATTTTTCTGATCTTCGCGAAAATTGCATCTAGACACCGCTTTTTTCCATCAGAATCCTGACTCCGGCAGTTCATCCTCCAAGAATAATCCAACATGCAAAAACAGATGAAATAACATAAGTAACACCTCTTAATAAGGAATATATCAATGAATAGAAGCAAATTATGATCTAGAATGGTGATGCAAATTGGACGTATCACAGACCTTTGCCATCTGCATGCCGTGCAGGAGTGCCTCTTATTCAACCTCGTTATTGGATGCATGGAACTTCATCCACATGACATACTTCATCTTATACCCTTGAGGGGACGTCAATATTACTCCGGCTCCTGCTCCGGTCTCGCGCTTGGAGCAGTCAAAGTGCATTGTCTAGGAATGGGACATGTCCGGAGTGTCCGGTAGCTGGAGCTCCATCCAGTGGACGAAGAAGTCAGGGAGCACCCAAGACTTTATGGCGGTGCGACGCTCGTAGATGATATCCCGTGGGGACAGCTCGATGCCCCATAAGGCTACTCACCCTGTAGCTTCAGGATTGTTCATGATGTTCGATAGTGTTGTGTCATTGATGACTACGATCTAATTCTCCCGAAAGTAGTGGCTCAGTCAATGCGCCGTCATGAATACGCCATAGGTGAGCTTCTGGTAGTGGGGATACCTCTGCTTTGTTGGGGTCAGTACCTCGCTGAGGTAGTAGACTGGGCGTTGCACCCCATGGGTCTTGCCGTCTTCAGGTCGTTCGACCACGAGGGCAGTGCTGACCACCTGGTGCGTGGCTGCAATGTATAGCAGCATAGGCTCCCTCTCCTTTGGCGTTACCAATATAGGAGACATGGAGAGCAGGCACTTGAGGTCTTCAAATGCCTCGTCGGCTTTAGCCGTCCACTCGATTTTTTCAGATTTGCGCAACAGCTGGTAGAAAGGGAGGGCCTTCTCGCCCATGTGGCTGATGAATCTGCTCAGCGCCGCGATTCGCCCAGCTAGCTGCTAGAATCCTTTGACATTTTTGGGCTTCTCCATGTCTAGTATAGCCCTTATTTTCTTCAGGTTGGCCTCAATGCCTCGCTGAGAGATGAAGTAGCCAAGTAATTGCCCAGACGGGACGCCGAAGGCACACTTGTTCGGGTTCAGCTTGACCTTGTAGTGATCAAGGTTGTCGAACGTCTCGCAGAGGTCGTTGATCAATGTTCTAGCCTCCTTTGTATTGATGACTATGTCGTCGTCATAGACCTGGACATTGCATCTGATCCGGCTCTTTAGGCATGTCCGCATGCACCTTTGGTAGGTAGCGCTCACGTTCTTCAGCCCAAAGGGCATCGTGTTGTAGCAGAACACCCCGAACAGCGTGATGAACGCCGTTTTCTCCTGATCTTCGACCTTTAATCGAATTTGGTTGTAGCCTGAGTAGGCGTCAAGGAAGGAGAATCTCTCACATCCTATAGTGGATCAATGATTTGATCGATCTGCATGATACGTCAGAAACGTATCTATAATTTTTGATGTTCCATGCTTGTTTAGTATCTACTTTGCTTTGCTTACACTTTGAGGTGTTTTTATATGTTTTCTGGTACTAACCTATTAACAAGATGCCATAGTGCCAGTTGCATGTTTTCTTCTGTTTTTGGTTCCAGAAAGGCAGAAAATCAATATTCTCGGAATTGGATGGGACAAAAGCCAAAGTTAATATTTTACCGTGGGGAACACGAAGCCGAAATACGAGACGGAGGAGAGGCACCAGGGGGCCACACCCCCTGGCCGCGCGGGTGGGCCCACCCTGTGCCTGGGGGGGGGGGGGGGGTGCGGCCGCCCTGGCGACCCTCTGCCTCGCCTCTTCGCCTATAAAGACCCCCCGATGCCTAAACCCTAAGTACCCGATCAATATTCCACGAAACCGTCTGTAGCCGCCACCACCATCTTACCTAGATCGGGGGATCTGAAGCTCTTCCCGGCACCCTGCCGGAGGGGAGATCATCCTAGAGGCCTTCTTCTTCATCATGTCAGCCTCCGTATGAAGCGTGAGTATTTCCACCTTGGACTATGGGTCCCTGTAGTAGCTATATGGTTGTATCTCCTCCTTTGTGCTTTGATGTCTAGATCTTGTGAGCTCCGTTCATGATCAAGATCTCATCTATTTATAATCATGCATGTTGTGTTTGCGGGGATCCGATGGATATTGAGATTACTATGTTAGATTGATTAATGGTTTTGTCTTATTGATTCTATCATGTCTGTGTTGTTTGTGATCTGGCATGCTCTCCGTTGTTAGTAGCTATCTTGGCCAAGTAGATGCTAGTGACTCCAAGAGGGGGTATTTATGCTCGATAGTGGGTTCATGCCTCTATTTAATCTAAGGGAAGTGACCGAAATCTCTAAGGTTGTAGATGTGTTGTTGCCACTAGGGAGAAAACAACGGTCTCTTGTTCACGGAACAAGTGGATTGTTTACCTTACACACTTTTCTTAAAGCAGCTATCTGTTGCTTGCAACTTAATACTGGAGGGGGTTCGGATGATAACCCAAAGGTGGATTTCTAGTCATAGATGTAGTTGGATGGCGGTCTATGTATCTTGTTGTATTGCCCAATCGAATCTCATAGAATCATGATGATTAGTAGTGCATTGTTATGCCTTGCCCAGTCCTGTCAATTGCCCTGCTGTAATTGGTTTACCCAGCATGCCATGTTTGTTTATCTAAGGAGAACACCTCTAGTGAACTATGGACCCCAGTCCAATCTTTACCATCGATACATCTTCCACTGTTACTTGTTGCAAACCACCATTAGGTTCCACACCATACAGTTAATCCTTTGTTACAGCAAACTAGTGAGATTGACAACCTCACTGTTCCTTCGGGCGAAGTCTTGAGTTTGTGTTGTGCAGGTCTCCAAGTTTCTAGCAACACCTTTGAGTCGTTTCCTTTCTCCTACTGGTTCAATAACCTCGGTTTCTTTTTGAGGGAAAACTTGTTGTAATGCTCATCACACCTTGCTCTTGGGGTCTCCCAACGAGGCATTGACAACACGCCATCAAGCTATGTCTGTGTAACTACCTCGGTGAATTACGCTCCTAGTACAAGCCTGGATGATCAGAAATGGTTGAAATAGTACGGTGGGGCCCAAATGCCACTCACAGGTAGACCTTTCGGCCGTCCCAACCATTTCCAAACATCGGGACAAGAACGGGCGGCGTAATCGGCAGGCGAAGGGATCAACTACATACACAAATGAGTATGTATGCAAGCCACCATACAATAGTACATCAGAGCCATTCCATCTAAAAAGAAAGGAAATATAGCAACGCCATACGGCAAGATCCAAATATCCTAGATAGATATAATAGTTTAGGATATCTCCTCATACATCAATCAACAGAGTATCAAGCGGAAGCGGAAGACAAAATCCGAGTACGGATAAGAAGCAAATCGGCATGAGATGCCCCATAAATAAGCACATCCCGCCCACAGATCTCACGGATCCCCGTTCCCGAAATCTCTACACCGAATGATCGTTGCCCACATCGTCCGTCTCTTCCACCCAGTATCCGTCTTGCGAGTGTACCTGTCCATCTGAATCAATAATTTATCTTGTGAGACCCTAGGGGTACTCAGCAAGTCTTTATGCCTCTAAAGGGGACACAACCAGGGGTGACGCAATTGCAGCAAAAGATAAACCCTAACAATTCTAGAGATACTCGCTAACCATCCGCCTAACCAGAGATAGACGGATGTCCGTGAATTAATAACAACAGTTATAACAGTTAAAACGGTAATATCCACAGATCCATCCTCCTCCTCGCTTACCGACGAGGAAGCGGACGAACAACCCCCCCCATCCGTTGGCAGTTTTATTATCCATTCCGTGAGTGTTGCACTATTTACTAGTCAGATACCTAGTCTAGTCAAATTAAAAGCGGTACTTTAGTTATGCTTGTCTATGATCGAGAAACTGTGCTCCAAGTCGTCCATAACCACGGACATGGCTTTCAGAAAGTTTTACCCTGCAGGGGTGCACAAATAGCAACACACACTCGATATGCCTCGGAAAAACCAAATCAAAACCCAACGAGGCAGTCACGACAAAGCAATTACAGGATTCAGAAATATTTCAGGGGGCCACCCCATTGAGCTACCCGCAACGAAGTTAGCTGACTCCGAGACGGACTCAAGGTTTGCGTCAATGGCTGTGAACGACTGGGAACCCGAAAATGTGACTGGGCTTGTCGACACCGCGAAAACACTCCGCTTTCCTAAACGGTACAGTGTGCGGTACCTCGCACAATTTAAATAAAGCAGTAAAGCATGGCATAAGTACATGATAGTAAATAAAACCTCAAACTAGTTTGTGGCCCCAAGAAATAAGAATGAATCAAGCTCTGGCTCAGGGGGGTCCATAAGGCCTCCCGGATGTGGATAGCGCGAATAATCTTGGAACAGGAATCAAGTACTCGGGGTCTTACGGGACACAAGTGAGCCTGAAAAACCAAATAGCGAATATGGCTCACCGATGCCACTTTCTTTAGTTATCCCATTACTACTCAGGTTAAGTTGTATAGGTACCTCGTTATCCATCAGACACTCACATCCCCTACACATGCTGTTCTACGACTCGCATGGCTCAAACAACTCCTGTAGTAAGGGCTCATGGGATGGAGGAACAAGCTTCGGTGGGGTTTAAAAGTAAAGGCTATGCGATACTTGGGATTCAATTTAATGCAATCGCGACTCAATGATGCAAGAATAAGATAGAGGCAATAGATACTATATGTATGCAAGCATGTGGTAGTGCTTGCCTGGCAGCTCAGTTGAAGCAAGGGATGGATCTGGGTAGTGCTCCTGGTTGTCTTGATATATCCCCTGCTCAGCGTCTATCCGAGGAAGAACCAAACAAACAAGGGCCAACATAAATAAAGTGCACAAGCATATGAATAAATGCGACAAGCAAACAATCATGCCATGATGAATGATGCACAATTTGCATGGCAATAAGGTAGCATGGCATGGGTGTGGTGTGGAATACAAGAATAAACATTTTATTTAGTTTTGGCCCCATTTTATTCTCAATTAAGTTGCTGTCCACAATATATTTATATGATGCATGCTTCAAATCAGACCATGGAATGCATAAACAGAAAGGTCTCGTCGAGCTAATCATTTTAGCCATATCATTTGTTAAATTTGGACTTATAAACAAAAGTTATTAATTTATTAAAGAAAAGGGGCATTTATTGTAATTTAAATAAACTTGGAATTTTAAATGTTCAAAATATATTTTGGAGGGCATATTTGAATTCTTCATATTTTTCTGATTTGAAAACATATATTATTTGTATAAATTGGATTTATATTTTAAAAGATATATTAAAACAGATTTGAATTTTGAATTTGAATTAATTTGAATTTTTTTGGATAAAACAGAAACAGAAAAAGCTTTTCTTACTCAGCTCGCCCTAGCCTCAGTCACTGATGGTGGGCCACTGAGGACTGGGGCCACGAGCTCGAGAACGAACTTTTGCTACCGCGGTTTAGCCAACCCAGGCGCTGACATGCGGGCCCGGTGGTGAAGCGGTCCCACGTGACAACGAGGGGCACGGGTGAGCCACGTTGCGCAGCGGGGGGAGGAGTGCGGGTTGACGCCCTGGAATGCTGGGGGGTTTTCTGCCAAAAGACGGGCGGCTGACAGGTGGGGGTTCTGGGGCTGCTAGGGACCTGAGCGTGATCGACAAAAGCGCGGGGGTTCTTTTTGCAAAACGGCCCCGCGAGCTCTGACGGAAACTGACGCTGTCCTCTACAACTCGATGACGACTGGCGACGGCGAGATCTTCCGGCGAGGGTGGCGTCGCATCCACGGCGGGAGAGCTCTGGCCGACAAAACGGAAAACGCGGAGGAAGGTTTCGGCTATCGATCTCGTCTAGGAAGGGTCGGCGGTGGCGGGCTGTGCTGGACGGGGCACGCCGGGGAACAGAGGGGGAAACGCTAGGCTGGGTCTGCGCGTCGGCGGGGCGGCTCGCCGGCGGGGCCACAAACGGGTGGCGCTAGACACGCAGAAGGGGAAAACGGAAGAGGGTCGGGGGAGGAGCTCACCTCGGTCGATTTCCACCGGAATCGAGGCAGGAGGTGGTCGGAGCGAAGCGGACGGCGAGGTCGTATCGGTGGTGTTGGCGGCTCTCTGTCGAGGGGGAGGCTCCGGGCGTGCTTGGCGTCTCCCAGCGGCAGGATCGGCTCCACGGTCCATGGCGACGCACCCCGGCGAGTGCTCGGTCTCCGGCGGGCGTCAACGTCATCGCGGCGCTGGGTCTGGCGGCGGCGCGGTCCGGTGGGGAAGGGGAAGGGAGCACGAGGATGGCAGCTAGGGGGAAGAGGGCCTAGGGTTCGGGGACTCGCCTCGGGGTGGATAAGAAGGGGAGATGGTGACGCGGATGACGGTGGGGGAGACGGCTACCTGCTCCTCTCCGTCAGAGCAGAGGAGAGAGGAGGGAGAAACGGCGTCAGCCAGGGGAGAAGAAGAACAGAGGAAAGGCGACGGCGCTGAAGCGGTATGGGCTGGGGAGGCCGGCTGGGGAGTGGGCCGGGAGGTGGGCCACGACAGGGGAAGGCTACGCGGTGGGCTGCTGCGCTGGGCTGCAGGTAAGCTCTCTCCCTCTCATAACTTTTTTTTATACAAACAAAAACTGTTTTGATTTGTTTTGTTTTGTTGCAGATTTAATCAAACCTAAGAAATACCTCTTTAAGGAAGTTTTTGCAAATTTTGTTATGAAACAGAGATATCTAAGGAGTGGAGAGAGGCTTAGGGGAAGAGATAAAAAAAGAGAGAGGTAAGAGAGATTAGGGTTAGAGATGGTTTGGTTTAGCCAAACCAAAGAGGTAGTTTTAAAAAATATGGTTTAAGAGATTCAAAAACAAGGAGCACCTAGTTTGAATTTAAAACCAAGCTCCAACCAAACCAATAGAACAAAACAAAAGAAGAAGGCCAAGGGTTATGGTTGCATGGCCCATGCATAACCATTAATGCTAGGTGTTATCTTGTGAAAACAACATAAATGTCCATGGCATTTATTCATATGCATTCCAAACATGGGATAAGGCCAAGCAAAAGAATTAAAAAGGATGCCCCATGTGGAGTAGTTGGAGATGGCCATGTTTGAAATAAAATGGGACATGCTAGTGTGTATGTTCCACTAGATGATCAATAGTCCCAAAAATATCCCAACATGAGCATAATCCATAATAATCCATGTGGAAGCTAGGAAAAAGGGTTCCACTCACAAGGCATGCAAAGGTGGCCATGTGGCTCTCATATATCAATAATGTGAAAACAACATGATGCTAAGATGAGAGCATGTGGAAAAGAATTGGATCCATCCCAACCCACATGAGCTAGAGGTAAAACCAATAAGTGCCAAGCTCATATTTAGTTGGATGGTGGAATTATAAGGTGGTGAAAGAAAGGGTGGTGGAGTTAACAAAAGATATGCCCCCAACTCAACTTGGGCATTTGAACAATATACCAAGAAGCAAATACAATATCAAGAGGCAAATACAATTAATAATGCATATGAGATAAGATCCAAAGCAAAAAGGGTTTTATATGATGCTCAAATGCAAGGAGGCATGATGACATGAGCATGATATAATGATGATGCAACAATTATATATATGAAGTAGCATTATATAGACTAGGCTAGTAGCATTGCAATTGTTAGACAATTGGGATGCTACAACTCTCCCCCACTAAACAAGAATCTCGCCCCGAGATTCCTAGGAAAAAGAAAACAACACAAGAAGAGCGGGTGTTCGAACGAAGGTGACCCTCACGTTCCCAAGTTGATGAACAACGGAATGGTGCGACCACCACACCTTGCAAAACTTGCTAGACTTGTTGCGAGTCTTGCGTTTTGCTTGAGAAACAACGGTTAGAAGAGTTGAAGGATTGTCGTGAGACAAGAAGGATAGGGTGGACATAGCTCCGGTTCTCTCAAGAAACATGATAAAAGAATAGAACCACTTGTGAAAGAAAGGACAAGATGATGCATCATGGATAAAGAAAGACACACTGTTAAGATTAGAGATTTACCGCTACTAGAGAGGATGGATCTTTATCTCGCCGGAAGAAAAAGAGCTAGATTGGAGAGGTTTTGAAACACTATGACAATAGCATCGTATCTTCTCTCGGATTGAAGAAATGAAGTACGGAAACAATATTGCCTTCAAACAATAGAGTCCCTTGATATCAACAGAAAGATTTAGATAGACATCGTCCGATTATATTCTTGTTGCGCCGGTAAGAACCAAAGGATCACGCAATTGAGGTGCGCGGATATAACTTCCAGAGATGGACGTGAAACTAGATCATGGTGGAATCCCGAGAAGCAAAGAATATGGAGGATCTGGAGTTTATTGTAGAGATACTTATTGCTTTCTTTAGCCTTGAGGCTAACGCAATAGATTTGCGGGTGATGGCATCAACCATAATTGGCTTTACCACCGAAAAAGAATTGATGAAAAAAAGAGAGATATAGTTTCCTTTCATCTTGATTGGGGATGTAGAGCGCCGGTAGAAAGACGAGGATCAAAAGGAGTTCGCGTTTGTTCCACCAGACATCTGTAGATTTGCTCTGTGTAGAAAGGACGAGATCACCAACAAGAGATTATTGATTACTTTCTTCGAGAGAGCACTCCGGAAAAACAAGGACGGAAGCAAAAGTATCAAGGGATAAAGGCCACTTCTAACTTCCGTGGAATGAGTGAAATCACATTAGTTCACCAATTCAATGTACAAGAGCGAATGATAAGAGTAGTGGTATGGTAGCTACTCCATCCCGCACTCAAAGCATTACTCCGCACATGAATAAGAAAACCATGCAATCCAACTACCGAAACAGATTGAAGGTGTTGATAAGAAGAGGTCATGGAACTCCGTAAGAAAACAAAGATTGATGCAAACGATTCCCGGATCCAAGATAGATAAGGGTGATGATGTTGTCGTCATACCTGATGTAACAAGCCACCAGAAAGATATGAAGGAAGATCCGGAGACAACTGCAAGATTCCACAGATATAGAAAAAGATAACACCACTTGAATGGAAGGAATACAAGATCTGTAAGGTCTTCATGGCCTCTGGTGGATTGAGCATAGACGATAGAACAGGAGGGTTTCAAGAGATTACTTAACGAGACTGAGTTGAAAGAACTCCATGTTCTTCTTGAAAAGATTGAGAGAGATCTAGTAGTCTTGAGGGAAAACTTTAGCGGAACGACGATGATAACTTGCCAACAGGGAACAACTCCGGATTGGTTGAAGATGGAGGATGGAATTAACAATGGAATTGCTGATTCTAGAATTGAAGTGATCTTTTTAGCAGAAGGACGTGGCCGAGATAGGTGACTTCAAAAAGTCCGAATTCTCACTTTGAGAACTTTGCACACAGGCAGTGTTCTCGAAGCTTGAGAGAAGGAGAACACAGATGATCTTCCATGTCCTTCCATTGATATCGAAAAGGCAAGCATGTTATCAACATATACCACCAAGGATTAACAAGATATTCCCAGAATACCAAGTTCAAGAGGCGGAAGAAACGAACAAATGCTCGAACACTTCCTGAGCTCAACGCTCTTTGAAAGATCAATATTAAGAGCACGGGTTCGTGTTGAAGGAGATGCACTGGAAGAATAGATTATCTGGTCCTTCGGAAGAAGAAGAGATGCCACCTGGTTCACATTGTCGATCGGATCACCGGTTACCAAGATAAAGAGATCTTGGATAAGAAACGATGATAGATCATACCTTAAGCAAGCTATCAGAGACGAAAAGATGCAATTCCCTCGTCTCAAAGAGAATTTTGCAGATATGTAGTTCCAAGAGAGGTGCAGCATGATGAACAGATGATAGACCGCTGTAGTGCCTTGAGAAACTCCGGATTTCCAAGGATGCTTGAATAAGCATAGATAGGATCACGGTGTACCCAAAATCACAGGAGTATCTTTGGCAATCCGGAGTGGTAGCATTTTCCATATTCCAATCGACACTATCATGAGTGGAATATAGCTATGCCGAGAACCAAATTACAATCACCAGCATCGGATCGACACATGTTATGTAATTAGCCCAAGAGAAAAGGAGATGAAAAGAAACTCCAAGATTAAGCGCCGGTGACAAAAGAATGAGTTAGCATGGACATGCTGATAAAAGAGAGATAGATAATGTTTCACACACGACTGAAAAGGAGTGTGGAAACACAGATGGATCAAAGAAAAATTTTCCGCATTTTTCGGCACTAAAATACCAATAGATGCGCAAAATCACTTAGCAGACAGAGATTAGCAACTGATGCTTGCTGGAAGGAAGAGCACCCTTAAGAAGATGGCACCGGTTAACAAGGAGTCAGATAGATCGCGCCGGTATACAACGAATCAGATAGATCTCGTCGGGTTGCAAAAGCCTGTCAGTATGGAATGTACCAACAGTTGATAACCAAAGGCAGATTGTGATAACAAACTGGATGCAACAGATAGACAAGGATTTACACACACAGACACACACTTTCTATGGTACTACGGAAACCCAGAACACGTGAATCCTAGTTTGAATTTTTAGAAGAGGATTGAAAACGTTACACTTCCTTACCAGAAAAGGGTGGGTGGTTGGGTAAGAAGAAAAGTGGAAGCCGTCCTACTCTCGCGTTTTGTTTTTCCCTAGTATACATAGCTACCAAAAATATTTGCTAGACAGACAACGACCATTTGGCTGAGACCCTGAAGGGCGGGATGGCTCTGATACCAATTGTAACTACCTCGGTGAATTACGCTCCTAGTACAAGCCTGGATGATCAGAAATGGTTGAAATAGTACGGTGGGGCCCAAATGCCACTCACAGGTAGACCTTTCGGCCGTCCCAACCATTTCCAAACATCGGGACAAGAATGGGCGGCGTAATCGGCAGGCGAAGGGATCAACTACATACACAAATGAGTATGTATGCAAGCCACCATACAATAGTACATCAGAGCCATTCCATCTAAAAAGAAAGGAAATATAGCAACGCCATACGGCAAGATCCAAATATCCTAGATAGATATAATAGTTTAGGATATCTCCTCATACATCAATCAACAGAGTATCAAGCGGAAGCGGAAGACAAAATCCGAGTACGGATAAGAAGCAAATCGGCATGAGATGCCCCATAAATAAGCACATCCCGCCCACAGATCTCACGGATCCCCGTTCCCGGAATCTCTACACCGAATGATCGTTGCCCACAACGTCCGTCTCTTCCACCCAGTATCCGTCTTGCGAGTGTACCTGTCCATCTGAATCAATAATTTATCGTGTGAGACCCTAGGGGTACTCAGCAAGTCTTTATGCCTCTAAAGGGGACACAACCTGGGGTGACGCAATTGCAGCAAAAGATAAACCCTAACAATTCTAGAGATACTCGCTAACCATCCGCCTAACCAGAGATAGACGGATGTCCGTGAATTAATAACAACAGTTATAACAGTTAAAACGGTAATATCCACAGATCCATCCTCCTCCTCGCTTACCGACGAGGAAGCGGACGAACAACCCCCCCATCCGTTGGCAGTTTTATTATCCATTCCGTGAGTGTTGCACTATTTACTAGTCAGATACCTAGTCTAGTCAAATTAAAAGCGGTACTTTAGTTATGCTTGTCTATGATCGAGAAACTGTGCTCCAAGTCGTCCATAACCGCGGACACGGCTTTCAGAAAGTTTTACCCTGCAGGGGTGCACAAATAGCAACACACACTCGATATGCCTCGGAAAAACCAAATCAAAACCCAACGAGGCAGTCACGACAAAGCAATTACAGGATTCAGAAATATTTCAGGGGGCCACCCCATTGAGCTACCCGCAACGAAGTTAGCTGACTCCGAGACGGACTCAAGGTTTGCGTCAATGGCTGTGAACGACTGGGAACCCGAAAATGTGACTGGGCTTGTCGACACCGCGAAAACACTCCGCTTTCCTAAACAGTACAGTGTGCGGTACCTCGCACAATTTAAATAAAGCAGTAAAGCATGGCATAAGTACATGATAGTAAATAAAACCTCAAACTAGTTTGTGGCCCCAAGAAATAAGAATGAATCAAGCTCTGGCTCAGGGGGGTCCATAAGGCCTCCCGGATGTGGATAGCGCGAATAATCTTGGAACATGAATCAAGTACTCGGGGTCTTACGGGACACAAGTGAGCCTGAAAAACCAAATAGCGAATATGGCTCACCGATGCCACTTTCTTTAGTTATCCCATTACTACTCAGGTTAAGTTGTATAGGTACCTCGTTATCCATCAGACACTCACATCCCCTACACATGCTGTTCTACGACTCGCATGGCTCAAACAACTCCTGTAGTAAGGGCTCATGGGATGGAGGAACAAGCTTCGGTGGGGTTTAAAAGTAAAGGCTATACGATACTTGGGATTCAATTTAATGCAATCGCAACTCAATGATGCAAGAATAAGATAGAGGCAATAGATACTATATGTATGCAAGCATGTGGTAGTGCTTGCCTGGCAGCTCAGTTGAAGCAAGGGATGGATCTGGGTAGTGCTCCTGGTTGTCTTGATATATCCCCTGCTCAGCGTCTATCCGAGGAAGAACCAAACAAACAAGGGCCAACATAAATAAAGTGCACAAGCATATGAATAAATGCGACAAGCAAACAATCATGCCATGATGAATGATGCACAATTTGCATGGCAATAAGGTAGCATGGCATGGGTGTGGTGTGGAATACAAGAATAAACATTTTATTTAGTTTTGGCCCCATTTTATTCTCAATTAAGTTGCTGTCCACAATATATTTATATGATGCATGCTTCAAATCAGACCATGGAATGCATAAACAGAAAGGTCTCGTCGAGCTAATAATTTTAGCCATATCATTTGTTAAATTTGGACTTATAAACAAAAGTTATTAATTTATTAAAGAAAAGGGGCATTTATTGTAATTTAAATAAACTTGGAATTTTAAATGTTCAAAATATATTTTGGAGGGCATATTTGAATTCTTCATATTTTTCTGATTTGAAAACATATATTATTTGTATAAATTGGATTTATATTTTAAAAGATATATTAAAACAGATTTGAATTTTGAATTTGAATTAATTTGAAAAGATTTGGATAAAACAGAAACAGAAAAAGCTTTTCTTACTCAGCTCGCCCTAGCCTCAGTCACTGACGGTGGGCCACTGAGGACTGGGGCCACGAGCTCGAGAACAAACTTTTGCTACCGCGGTTTAGCCAACCCAGGCGCTGACATGCGGGCCCGGTGGTGAAGCGGTCCCACGTGACAGCGGGGGGCACGGGTGAGCCACGTTGCGCAGCGGGGGGAGGAGTGCGGGTTGACGCCCTGGAATGCTGGGGGGTTTTCTGCCAAAAGACGGGCGGCTGACAGGTGGGGGTTCTGGGGCTGCTAGGGACCTGAGCGTGATCGACAAAAGCGCGGGGTTCTTTTTGCAAAACGGCCCCGCGAGCTCTGATGGAAACTGACGCTGTCCTCTGCAACTCGATGACGACTGGCGACGGCGAGATCTTCCGGCGAGGGTGGCGTCGCATCCACGGCGGGAGAGCTCTGGCCGACAAAACGGAAAACGCGGAGGAAGGTTTCGGCTACCGATCTCGTCTAGGAAGGGTCGGCGGTGGCGGGCTGTGCTGGACGGGGCACGCCGGGGAACAGAGGGGGAAACGCTAGGCTGGGTCTGCGCGTCGGCGGGGCGGCTCGCCGGCGGGGCCACAAACGGGCGGCGCTAGACACGCAGAAGGGGAAAACGGAAGAGGGTCGGGGGAGGAGCTCACCTCGGTCGATTTCCACCGGAATCGAGGCAGGAGGTGGTCGGAGCGGAGCGGACGGCGAGGTCGTATCGGTGGTGTTGGCGGCTCTCTGTCGAGGGGGAGGCTCCGGGCGTGCTTGGCGTCTCCCAGCGGCAGGATCGGCTCCACGGTCCACGGCGACGCACCCCGGCGAGTGCTCGGTCTCCGGCGGGCGTCAACGTCGTCGTGGCGCTGGGTCTGGCGGCGGCGCGGTCCGGTGGGGAAGGGGAAGGGAGCACGAGGATGGCAGCTAGGGGGAAGAGGGCCTAGGGTTCGGGGACTCGCCTCGGGGTGGATAAGAAGGGGAGATGGTGACGCGGATGACGGCGGGGGAGACGGCTACCTGCTCCTCTCCGTCAGAGCAGAGGAGAGAGGAGGGAGAAACGGCGTCAGCCAGGGGAGAAGAAGAACAGGGGAAAGGCGACGGCGCTGAAGCGGTATGGGCTGGGGAGGCCGGCTGGGGAGTGGGCCGGGAGGTGGGCCGCGACAGGGGAAGGCTACGCGGTGGGCTGCTGCGCTGGGCTGCAGGTAAGCTCTCTCCCTCTCATAACTTTTTTTTATACAAACAAAAACTGTTTTGATTTGTTTTGTTTTGTTGCAGATTTAATCAAACCTAAGAAATACCTCTTTAAGGAAGTTTTTGCAAATTTTGTTATGAAACAGAGATAGCTAAGGAGTGGAGAGAGGCTTAGGGGAAGAGATAGAAAAAGAGAGAGGTAAGAGAGATTAGGGTTAGAGATGGTTTGGTTTAGCCAAACCAAAGAGGTAGTTTTAAAAAATATGGTTTAAGAGATTCAAAAACAAGGAGCACCTAGTTTGAATTTAAAACCAAGCTCCAACAAAACCAATAGAACAAAACAAAAGAAGAAGGCCAAGGGTTATGGTTGCATGGCCCATGCATAACCATTAATGCTAGGTGTTATCTTGTGAAAACAACATAAATGTCCATGGCATTTATTCATATGCATTCCAAACATGGGATAAGGCCAAGCAAAAGAATTAAAAAGGATGCCCCATGTGGAGTAGTTGGAGATGGCCATGTTTGAAATAAAATGGGACATGCTAGTGTGTATGTTCCACTAGATGATCAATAGTCCCAAAAATATCCCAACATGAGCATAATCCATAATAATCCATGTGGAAGCTAGGAAAAAGGGTTCCACTCACAAGGCATGCAAAGGTGGCCATGTGGCTCTCATATATCAATAATGTGAAAACAACATGATGCTAAGATGAGAGCATGTGGAAAAGAATTGGATCCATCCCAACCCACATGAGCTAGAGGTAAAACCAATAAGTGCCAAGCTCATATTTAGTTGGATGGTGGAATTATAAGGTGGTGAAAGAAAGGGTGGTGGAGTTAACAAAAGATATGCCCCCAACTCAACTTGGGCATTTGAACAATATACCAAGAAGCAAATACAATATCAAGAGGCAAATACAATTAATAATGCATATGAGATAAGATCCAAAGCAAAAAGGGTTTTATATGATGCTCAAATGCAAGGAGGCATGATGAAATGAGCATGATATAATGATGATGCAACAATTATATATATGAAGTAGCATTATATAGACTAGGCTAGTAGCATTGCAATTGTTAGACAATTGGGATGCTACAGTCTGGCACTGTTGCCGAGGAGGCTAAGGACATCTTCACAAGGGGAATCCTTCACAACCTTTCTCTTTACTTTGTTTTTGTTTTGCTTAGTTTCTTTTGCTTGGTTTTATTTGCCTCTTTTTATCAAAAACTCCAAAAAATTAGTTTAGTTTGGTTTGATTTCCCTTATCAAAAACACAAAATATTTTAGCTCATGCTCTAGTTGCTACCATGTCTGGTTTTGGTCCAATCCCTGTGTCACCTATGGAAAAGATCTTCACTTTCAAGCAAGGAAGTGAAGGGAGTTTCAAAGAAGCTTGGTCTAGAATCTCTGCTTTACAGAGGGAAACTGAGCCTAAGATGAGTCTTAGCTTGGTTATTAATAGTTTCTACAACGGTATTGCTCTTTGTTATAGATATGCTTTGGATGCTGTAGCTGAGAAAGATATTTTTCGATGTACCGAGGATGAAGCTTTGGATTCCATAAAGAAGTTGATTATAATTTATAATATGCCTGGCAAGTCTGATTCTTCTTTTATAGATATTTATGCTAGGTTGAACACTCTTGAGTCCAGTACTGCTGCTTTGAACAGTTGCTATCACACACTTACAGAGCACCATGGTTATGTTCCAATAAACTCTGAGCCTTCAAAGTGGTTTACTACAATAAAAGTTTCTATAAATAGTGCAACTTTTGATGCTCGCTGTGATATCATGTCTGAATTTTTCCTTATGCCTAAAGATGTCTGTGAGTCTTTGAGTCTCTTGGGACTTTCTAAAGGAGGAGAAGAAATATCTCTTACCAATAATGCAACTTTATTACCCATTGGAATAGCTGAAGGTGTGTTTACATGTAACATCCCAAAAATCATGGTTTATAAAGTTGCATATCATTCATGCATCCATATGCATTTGAGTTATTTTCAAACAAGGTTTCAAATAAGAAGCCATTTGTTTTGCCTATTATTTCATGTAAGAAAGGCAATGGCTTTATTTATACTTCCAAAATATGAGAATACTTTGATTTAACCAGAAAAGTTTTAAAGGATGATTTCAAAGCTTGCACAAAGTTTTCAAAACAAGAATCTAAATTAAAACCATTTGTATGCCTATTATATATATTAAATAGGGCATGGTTTTATTTTATTTTCAATGGGCCAAAGTATTTTTGAGTAAACAGCAAGGTTTTATACACAAATATATGCATGGACCAGTCTACAAAAATCCAGAAGTGGTTGAATTTAAACTCATTTGAAAATCGTTTGAAATGGATTCAGAAAATCAAAATAGAAAAATAAAAATAAAAATAAAATAAGAAAAGGCCAGCGCCACCTATTCGGCCCACCAACAGAAGCAGCCCAGCAAGCCCACCCGGGCCATTTCCCTCTCTCTCTCACGCAATGAAAACCTACCCCGCACTCGCTGACCAGTGGCCCCAGATGCCACGTAGTCATTGTCCCCAAACGCCGCACCCCCCGACCCCGTCGTCGCCGCCGTTACCACCATCACTGCCGTGATTGAAGCAGGCTTAATTGCCGATCAATGTCGCGTAATTTCTATTTAACCCCCTCCCCTCTCTTCTCCTTTCCCCTCACTCAACGTTCTTTCTCCGCCACCAGGATGCCCAAAATTCCACTTACGCCGCCACTGTCCCGAGCAGCTCTGGTGACATATTCCGGTGAGAACCGAGCCCCCCTTCGCCCCTCGTTCATACGAGCTTGTTCGCCTGATGTTTATGCATCTTCACACCCTCTCTGTTTGCTCTGTAATGCCCCAGGACGTCGCCTCCGTCGAGCCCCGTGAACAAACGAAGCTCCGCTTGACTCCGGCGAGAAATTCTGGTAATCTTCGAGCGCCCCTTGCCTTCTGATTGTCCCTGCCGTGTTCGACGTGTCTTTGCGCACCTCCTAAAGCCATCCGTTTGATCTCTTGCATCCTAGGTCGTCGTCTTCGACTCCGAAAGTGAGCACCCGACGTGCGGACGAACTCCGACGAGGATTTGCTGCTGTGTCCGTGCGCCCCCACCCCAACCGTCTCCACGTTGAGCATCCCCACGTCCTCACGACCTCGGTAAGCGCCAACACACCCCTACCCCTCTGACCTCGTCGGCGTGTCACCGCCAGAGGCATCGCCGCTGCCAGCCCCGTTCGCGCCGCTGGAATTTGGTCAAGCAGGTCTCATCCGTTGGATCTGGATCTAAAGGCCACGATTAGAAGATTAGATGAAGCGGTACGATTAGATCTGGGCCATGCATCGTCACTTAGATCCTACGGTTCGCAAGTGTGATCCACCCGAACCGGTATGCGCCAATCAGAGGCTGCCGCGTGGCTAGGTTTTAGATTTAAAATCTGGATTTTCATCTATTAGTTATTTAAACTTGTAAATTCAATAACTTTTGTTCTGCTTATCCAAAAAATACAAATAATATATCATTGGAATCACAAAAATAAATACTACACATCTATAGGCTTGTTTTGTATTTTGCCTCTGTTAAAATAGAATTTTATGCAGAGACATTTGTAGGCTTATTTTGTGTATATAAATTATTTAGAAAATGTTTTAAAAGCCAAATTAAGTTTATTTAGTGTATAAATGTTTAGTTTACTGTTCAGTACTATTTACTTGTCTTGTTTGGTTTGAGAAAAATCATCACTTAGCATTTGCATGCATTCATATATTTTTGCTTGATTTATTTTGAATGTAAATTGGTGCTATCGTTTTATGTGTAGATTTTGGTGCTAGTGGTGACTGTGATTGTGAAGATTGTTGCTACTCCCCCAACTACCAAGGCAAGTGGTGCTTCATATTTTTGTCTTAATATTTTAACTATGCATTAGTGATATTTTGTATAGGGCTTGCATGATGTTTTTGCTAAGTATCTATATGCTATGCTTGGGAAATCCTAGTAGTTGTAGACTTGTAGATTCTAAGTTAAGATACTTGATATATTGCCATGCTTAGCCTAGCTAGTAGCAAACAAGGGTGGATTATATACATGCTATGGAAAATGTTGCTAAGTCTTTGACTTGTGTTTTTCTTAATAAAACAACTAAGTGAATAAACCACCTGGGTGGAACGGTATTTTTGGGTTATGTTGAGTGGTTACACATGGCCCATATCTATGGTCTACCTTGTGTATCACACTTGTGGAAAGCCACCCAGGAACAAAGGGATTTGAGATGCCATATGTTAAGAAGCTTCTAGTGCAGCCACATGGCAATATGGGCTCTGCCTTGATCATATAGGTTGCAATAACTTAGCCAAATGGACAGTTGGTGGTAGGGGGTGATAGGTTTGGGAACGCGTTCATTTTGGTCTAAGGGAAGGCTTCTGAAAGATCTTGTCTCGATGCATGTCGAGTCTTGTGGGGAAGTGCACCACCTCTTGAGAAGGAAGAATCTAAGTACTTAGTCGTGTCCTCGGCAATGGACAATTTGAGCATCAAGACATGGAAGCTATCAAGAATCTCCTCATCCCAATTTCTAAGTTAAAAACTTGTGGTTGAACAAGGGTAAAGGTTCACCAATGTCTATTGGTGGTTCCTTGGGAGTTTTTGTCAAACAAAAACTTAGTATTTTCAACTGATAGGTAAAACCTATTTTGAGCAAAGCAAGCCTAAGCTACACTTAGCCAAATTCATGTAGAAGCTAGAAACTATTATTCTACTAAAGTATCACTTGCAAATACTATTCGAATGTATTGACCCACTGTGGCTGTAACTTGTGATGTTGCAGGTTACTCTGATGAGGATTAGGGTTATGAGTCTACACTCAACATGCTTGCCTATGGCACATGAAGATGAAGACTTTACTTTATTTTGTTAAGTTAAACTCTTGTACTAGCCTATGGCTAAGGAGTTGTAAAAGACTATGTTATATCTGGAATGACGATGTAATAATGACCTTTGTTTCTGTGTACTTCATCTTAAACTGTGGATGCTAGCATTTGATCCAGGAACTAGCATTGCAATCACATGGACCTTTACCTTTATAAATGTGGGGTCTTACATATGGTATCAGAGCACTGTGTTGCCTGTAGGATTATGACCCTAGGTTGGATTAGACTAAGAAACCACTAAGGAAAAATTTCAACACTTTGAAAAATTTCCACCCTTGTCTTTTTCTTCTCGTAAACTTTTCTAATCTTCTTTCTCATCTCTATTTGTAGATGAACTCCATCAATGAAGCCGTCAGGAAGGGACCACTCATGACCATGACTTTGGAGTGTGAGACTGAATTTCCCAAGGCACTCAAGAACCTTATGGTTACCATGGGGATACATGGTGCAGCTGTGTACAAGGGATTCCCTGTGATGGATGAAGGAGAAGAGTATTGGTGGGTGCAACTTCACTTGTACAAAAATAAGGAAGACAACCACAAGGAGTCAGGATTCTGCATGGTCACCAACTCTGAAATGCACACAACATTCTTTGACTTTGCAAGAAATGCAGCTTGGAATGCCATCAAGGAGCTTGGTGATAAACTCAAGTGCAAAATGCTCAACACACAAAATGACCTTAGAGAAGAAAAGAAGCATACCCAAAACTTAGAGACCACCAATCAACAACTAAGGGGAGACATCATAGACTTGATACGGGAGTCTTGTGAACAAGATAGACAGATTGCCACTAAGGATGCCTTGATAGCTATTTTGTCGAGTGAGTGAGAATTGTAACGTACTTCGTTAGTTGGACCACCACACTTGTCGTTTTTACTTCAAAATTTTGTCTAAGTTATGTTGAAACTTTGGTGTTTGTAATGGATTTGTGTATGCCATGACTTGTGTGTTTGTTGGTAAGGATGTGCTTGTGTTATTTTTATCTTGTGATTTTTCTCTACTTGTGTTGGTTCTAACTTTCCCTATCTTATAAAAATAGATGCCTAACGTTGTTATCAGCACTGCCGAGGAGTTCAAGGGAACTCGTTTTGGTACTCATCTCATTGAGCTCACTAGTGTGCTCGACCTTCCACTTCCTAGCATCACGACACTTCATCACACCAAGTTTGAGAGGAAGGACCTATGGGGCTTTAGAGTCACACAGCCGGGACGCCAGGCAGAGCCACCCACGGAGGCTATCACCTTCAAGCTGATGCATGATGACAAGGAGAGAGGCTTAGATGTAGTCATGCAGGAGTTACTTGGACGCCTAGTTGGGAGGCACTCCACCGAGATTAGAGGTCTCTACTTTCACCCGTTTGGGAGACGCAACGAGGAGGGTGAGGCTATAGAGTACGATGATGCTACTAGAGAGACGATGGAGCCGATTCATCTGTACCTTCAGGACCTAGAGGGTCTTATTAGACACCTTGACACTAATAGGACCAACGTCATGCTTAGCAATGACGAGCTCCAGGTTCAGCTACGGGAGAAGGACAAGCTCTTCGCGGAGCAAGACGAGATCGTCAAAGAGATGGAGGCCAAATTTGAAATCCAGGACAAGAAGTTCAAGAGCCAGGAGAAAAGAGTCCAAGACAGGAACAAGAAGATCAAGGAGATGAAGGAAGAGTTAGAGGCCAAGGACTTCGAGCTTGAGCACCAGCAGGGAGTGATCGAGAGACTTCGCTCACAGAAGAGGGATCTTAGGGCCAAGATTGAGGCCTTGACCACTAGTGTTGATGAGTACAAGACCGCCATGGAGAATGCAGGTCTTACCCTTGTTGATGCAGAGGTCGACATGGAGGAGTAGTGTAGACTACTCGACTATCTTTCATCTACCATACTTTGATTATTGAGTCGCAATGACCATCCAACATGTGGATGGATTGCTATGGTGTGTTTGCATTTTCAAAACCTGTTGTTTATGTCATTCAAACTCTATGTTATTTTGAGCTTGGTTATTGTGATTGTTTCTATGTGATGTATTGTGCATGTTAAGCATCTATGGGTATCTCATTCTTATCCTTATTGAAACCACAGATGCCTCCCTGTCGTGCCAACCCCAACCAAAACAACAACAACAACGTTACTCCCGAGATGTAGTAGTTGATGACAGCATAAGCTCAACTGATGCATATGATGACACAGTTCATGCAGAACCAGAATCAGAATAACAATAATAATAACAACAACAACAATCAGAATGCTCCGGGATTTTACATGCTCACCAGATTTCTAAGACTAAGGCCTGCAAAGTTCTCAGGAACCACTAATCCAATGATAGCCAATGACTGGTTACATTCGGTGAACAAGGACTTAGTGACTATTGGCTGCACCGATGAGGAAAAGGTCAGATTCACAGCACATCTGCTTGAAGGGCCAGCAACAACATGGTGGGATAACTTCCAGATCACCACTCCCCTCGAGGATGTGACATGGGCTATCTTTGAGGATGGATTCTGTACAGCTCACATCTCATCTGGAGTGATGAATTTGAAGAAGAAGGAGTTCCACAATCTGAAGCAGCGTCACCGCAGTGTGGCTGAGTACATTGAGGAATTCAACAATCTGGCGCGCTATGCACCAGATGAAGTTGATACAGATGCAAAGAGGAAGGAGAAATTCCTTGAAGGACTTAATGATGAGTTGAACCTGCAGCTGTCTGTTTCCTATGTTCCAACCTATCAATCACTTTGTGACAAGGCTACCATCTTGGAAAACAAGATGAAACAAGTTGAGAGCAGAAACAAGAACCATAGCTTTGATAAGCACAGCTCGGGATCGTCTCACAGGCGCTCCCATCATGATGATAGTGGGAGTTCTGGATCCCACAAACATGGGAAGTACAACAACCACCACAGCAACAACCGTCACCATGACAACAAGCATCATCGTAGTCATGACAATGATAAGTATAAGAATCACAAGGGTGGACACAAGAGCCACCACAGTGGAAGTGGAAGTCTTCCTATAAAGAAAGATCTTAGTCAGGTTGAATGTTTCAAGTGTAAGAAGATGGGCACTAGGCTAATGAGTGCCCAGAAAAGAAAGTTGAAGGTGCCAACAAGCCCAATCCCTTCCAAAAGGGACAAGTGAACCACATCAATGTGGAAGAGATATATGAAGAATCTGATGTTGTGGCTGGTAAGTTCAAACTCAATTCTATTCCAACACTTGTTCTTTTTGATACTGGCGCATCGCATTCATTCATATCAAGAGCATTTGTTGATCAAAATGGACTTCTAGTTGAAACTATTGGGTGTCCTATAAAAGTAAGCTCTCCCGATGGAGAAATGATAGTGAACTCTGGATGTCATGATCTAGTGATAGAATTTGGGAAGTATAAGTTTCCCGTTAGTTTAATAATCCTAGATTCCCAAGGATTGGATGTTATTTTGGGAATGGATTGGATGACCAAGTATGAAGGAGTACTAGATTGTGCCAACCGTACTGTCACACTCACAACCCCGAATAATAAAAGGATTAGATTCAAGTATAACTTTGAATCAAAAGGGAGTAAGCTAAATTCTCTTATGGGGGTTAGCATAAACAGTGTACTAATTGTGAGAGAGTACCCGGATGTGTTTCCGGAGGAATTACCTGGAATGCCACCAGATAGTGATGTTGAGTTTCTGATAGACTTGCTGCCAGGATCTGGACCAATAGCAAAGAGACCTTACAAGATGTCAGTTGATGAGTTGAAAGAACTCAAGAAACATCTTGGAGAATAGTTGCAGAAAGGATTTATTCAACCAAGTTCTTCATCTTGGGGTGCACCAGTTTTGTTTGTTGAAAACAAAGATAGAAGTCAAAGGTTATGCATAGATTACCGTTCACTCAATGAGGTAACTATCAAGAACAAATACCCTTTGCCAAGAATCAATGATTTGTTTGATCAGTTAGAAGGAGCCCGTGTGTTCTCAAAGATTGATCTTCGATCAGGCTACTTTCAGCTAAAGATAAGGGAACAAGACATACCTAAGACTACTTTCACCACTAGGTATGGATTGTATGAGTACACCGTGATGCCATTTGGTTTGACAAATGCACCGGCCTACTTCATGAATATGATGAACAAAGTGTTGATGGAATTTCTTGACAAGTTTGTTGTTGTTTTCATCGATGACATTTTGATCTACTCTAAGAGCAAAGAAGAGCATGAGGGACATTTGCGATTGATACTTGAGAAACTTAGGGAGCATAAGCTATATGCCAAATTCAGCAAGTGTGAATTCTGGTTGAATGAAGTCGGATTTCTCGGACATATTGTGTCAGGAGATGGTGTAGCTGTTGATCCGCAAAAGTGTCAGCTGTAACTGAGTGGGAATCTCCTAAGTCAGTGAAAGAAGTTCGTAGTTTCCTTGGCTTGGCAGGATACTATAGAAGATTCATTGAGAATTTCTCAAAGGTAGCTAAGCCAATGACGGAGTTACTTAAGAAAGACAAGAAATTTGATTGGACTGAAGGATGTGAACTTAGTTTCCAAGAGTTGAAGAAGAGACTAGTGACAACACCAGTCTTATGTTTGCCAAATTTGGAGAAAGATTTCCAAGTATATTGTGATGCATCTCACCAAGGATTAGGTGCATTTTTGATGCAAGAAGGGAAAGTTGTGGCTTATGCCTCGAGACAACTCAAAACTCATGAGGTGAACTATCCTACTCATGATTTGGAGTTAGCCTCTGTTGTCCATGCACTCACAACATGGAGATATTATATTTTGGGAAAACGATGTGAAGTGTTCACATATCACAAAAGTTTGAAGTATATCTTCACTCAGAAAGAAATCAACATGAGACAAAGAAGATGGTTAGAACTCATCAAGGACTATGAATTGAGTTTGCAGTACCACCCCCGTAAAGCAAATGTTGTAATGGATGTATTAAGCCGGAAAGTTTATGTGAATGGCCTCACTAAGGGAGAATTGCCATATGATCTGTGTGCCCAATTCAAAGATCTCAGATTGGAGATAGTGCCTGAAGGACATCTCATGTCATTGGACGTTCAACCCACCTTGTTGGACAAAATCAGGGAAGCCCAAAAGTTGGACAAGGAAATTGAAGAGATTAAGGGAAAAATTAGCAAAGGGAAAGCCAAAGGATTCCATGAAGACGAACATGGTACTTTATGGTATGGAAAATGTATCTGCATTCCGCAAGATCCGGAACTTTGGAAACTGATTCTACAAGAAGCACACAACTCACCGTATTCCATTCATCCGGGTAACACCAAAATGTACATGGATGTGAAGGAAAGATTTTGGTGGAATAATCCCAAGAAGGACATCGCCGAACATATTGCTTTGTGAGATGTATGTAGTAGAGTGAAAGCGGAACATCAGAAACCAGCAGAAATGTTACAACCACTACCTATTTCTGATTGGAAGTGGGATAAAATTGGTATGGATTTCATCACTGGACTGCCAAGTACTAGATCAGGATATGATTCTATTTGGGTCGTGGTAGATCGCCTAACTAAAGTGGCTCATTTCATACCCGTGAAGACAAACTATACAAGTGCTAAGTTAGCCAAGATTTATATGAATAGGATTGTGTGTCTGCATGGAGTACCCAAGAGTATTGTGTCTGATAGAGGAACTCAGTTCACTTCACATTTTTGGAGGCAACTGCATGAGTCATTGGGAACGAGATTAGAATTCAACACTGCTTTTCATCCCTAGACTGATGGACAGACAGAAAGGACCAACCAGATTCTAGAGGATATGTTGAGGGCATGTGCCCTAGATTATGGTGCTAGTTGGGATGAAAGTCTTCCTCACGTAGAATTCTCTTATAATAACAGCTATGAAGCCAGTATTGATATGGCAACGTTTGAATTTCTCTATGGAAGAAAGTGTACTACACCATTGCTCTGGAGTGGTGTTGGAGAAAGAAACTTGTTCGGGCCAGAACTAATCAAAGAAGCTGAAGAGAAAGTCAAGTTAGTAAAAGACAGATTGAAGATAGCACAGTCCCGACAGAAGAGCTACGCATATCCAAAGCATAGAGAAGTCACCTATGAGGTGGGTGATAGAGCTTATCTTAGAGTTTCACCACTTCGTGGAGTAAAGAAATTTGGTGTCAAAGGAAAACTGGCACCAAGGTATGTTGGACCATTCAAGATTCTGAGTCGCAGAGGAGAAGTGGCATATGAAATTGAATTGCCCGAGTCACTGTCTGCCGTTCACAATGTGTTTCACATGAGTCAGTTGAAGAAATGCCATCCGGAGATGGAAGAGACATCTTTGAAGGATACTATACCTTTGGAAGAGGTTCAACTGGAGAGTGGTCTCACTTACAAAGAGAAACCCATCAAGATACTTGAGACTGCAGAAAGAGTTACTCGGACTAAGACTATCAAGTTTTGCAAAGTTCAGTGGAACCACCATTTCGAAGAGGAAGCAACTTGGGAAAGAGAAGATGATCTTCGGAAATACCACCCTCACCTATTTGCTAGCCAATCCGAATCTCGAGGGCGAGATTCACCTTAAGGGGGTTAGATTTGTAACATCCCAAAAATCATGGTTTATAAAGTTGCATATCATTCATGCATCCTTATGCATTTGGGTTATTTTCAAACAAGGTTTCAAATAAGAAGCCATTTGTTTTGCCTATTATTTCATCTAAGAAAGGCAATGGCTTTATTTCTACTTCCAAAATATTTTTGAATACTTTGATTTAACCAGATAAGTTTTAAAGGATGATTTCAAAGCTTGCACAAAGTTTTCAAAACAAGAATCTAAATTAAAACCATTTGTATGCCTATTATATATATTAAATACGGCATGGTTTTATTTTATTTTCAATGGGCCAAAGTATTTTTGAGTAAACAACAAGGTTTTATACACAAATATGTGCATGGATCACTCTACAAAAATCTAGAAGTGGTTTGAATTTAAACTCATTTGAAAATCGTTTGAAATGGATTCAGAAAATCAAAATAGAAAAAGAATAAGAAAATAAGAAAAGGCCAGCGCCACCTATTCAGCCTAGCAACAAAAGCAGCCTAGCAAGCCCACCCGGGCCATTTCCCTCTTGCTCACACAATACAAACCTACCCCGCACTCGCTGACCAGTGGCCCCAGATGCCACGTAGTCATCGTCCCCAAACCCTGCACCCCCCGACCCCGTCGTCGCCGCCGTTACCACCATCACTGCCGTGATTGAAGAGGGCTTAATTGCCGATCAATGCCGCATAATTTCTATTTAACCCCCTCCCCTCTCTTCTCCGTTCCCCTCACTCAGCGCTCTTTCTCCGCCACCAGGCTGCCCGCAATTCCACTCACGCCGCCACTGTACCGAGCAGCTCTGGCAACATATTCCGGTGAGCACCGAGCCCCCCTTCGCCCCTCGTTCATACGAGCTTGTTCGCCTGATGTTTACGCGTCTTCACACCCTCTCTGTTTGCTCTGTAATGCCCCAGGACGTCGCCTCCGTCGAGCCCCGTGAACAACCAAAGCTCTGCTTGACTCTGGCGAGAAATTCTGGTAATCTTTGAGCGCCCTTGCCTTCTGCTTGTCCATGTCGTGTTCGACGTGTCTTTGCGCACCTCCTAAAGCCATCTGTTTGATCTCTTGCATCCTAGGTCGTCGTATTCGACTCCGACAGTGAGCACCTGACGTGCGGACGAACTCCGACGAGGATTTGCTGATGTGTCCATGCGCCCCCACCCCAACCGTCTCCATGTTGAGCATCCCCACGTCCTCGCGACCTCGGTAAGCACCAGCACATCCCTACCCCTCTGACCTTGCCGGCGTGTCACCGCCAGAGGCGTCGCCGCTGCCAACGCCATTAGCGCCGCTGGAATTTGGTCAAGCAGGTCTAATCCGTTGGATCTGGATCTAAAGGCCACGATTAGATGAAGCGGTACGATTAGATCTAGGCCGTGCATCGTCACTTAGATCCTATGGTCCGCAAGCGTGATCCACCTGAACCGGTACACGCCAATCAGAGGCTGCCGCGTGGCTAGGTTTTAGATTTAAAATCTGGATTTTCATCTATTAGTTATTTAAACTTGTAAAATCAATAACTTTTGTTCTGTTATCCAAAAAAATATAAATAATATATCATTGGAATCACAAAAATAAATCCTACACATATGTAGGATTGGTTTTGTGTTTTGCCTCTGTTAAAATAGAATTTTATGCAGAGACATTTGTAGGCTTATTTTGTGTATAGAAATTATTTAGAAAATGTTTTTAATGCCAACTTCAGTTTATTTAGTGTATAAATGTTTAGTTTAGTGTTCATTACTGTTTACTTGTCTTGTTTGGTTTGATAAAAATCATCACTTAGCATTTGTATGCATTCATATATTTTTTCTTGATTTATTTTGAATGTAAATTGGTGCTATCGTTTTATGTGTAGATTTTGGTGCTAGTGGTGATTGTGATTGTGAAGATTGTTGCTACTCCCCCAACTACCAAGGCAAGTGGTGCTTCATATTTTTGTCTTAATATTTTAACTATTCATTAGTGATATTTTGTATAGGGCTTGCATGATGTTTTTGCTAAGTATCTATATGCTATGCTTGGGAAATCCTAGTAGTTGTAGACTTGTAGAATTTTTCTCTAAGTTAAGATACTTGCTATATTGCCATGCTTAGCCTAGCTAGTAGCAAACACGGGTGGATTATATACATGCTATGGAAAATGTTGCTAAGTCTTTGACTTGTGTTTTGCTTAATAAAACAACTAAGTGAATGAACCACCTGGGTGGAATGGTATGTTTGGGTTATGTTGAGTGGTTAAACAAGGCCCATATCTATGGTCTACCTTGTGTATCACACTTGTGGAAAGCCACCTAGGAACAAAGGGATTTGAGATGCCATATGTTAAGAAGCTTCTAGTGAAGCCACATGGCAATATGGGCTCTGCCTGGATCATATAGGTTGCAATAACTTAGCCAAATGGACAGTTGGTGGTAGGGGGTGATAGGTTTGGGAACGCGTAGGCTTCTGAAAGATCTTGTCTCGATGCATGTTGAGTCTTGTGGGGAAAGTGAACCACCTCTTGAGAAGGAAGAATCTAAGTACTTAGCCGTGTCCCCGACAATGGACAATTTGAGCATCAAGACATGGAAGCTATCAAGAATCTCCTCATACCAATTTCTAAGTTAAAAACTTGTGGTTGAACAAGGGTAAAGGTTCACCAATGTCTATTGGTGGTTCCTTGGGAGTTTTTGTCAAACAAAAACTTAGTGTTTTTAACTGATAGGTAAAACCTATTTTGAGCAAAGCAAGCCTAAGCTACACTTATCCAAATTCATGTAGAAGCTAGAAACTATTATTCTACTAAGGTATCACTTGCCAATACTATTCCAATGTATTGACCCACTGTGGCTGTAACTTGTGATGTTCCAGGTTACTCTGATGAGGATTAGGGTTATGAGTCTACACTCAACATGCTTGCCTGTGGCACATGAAGATGAAGACTTTACTTTATTTTGTTAAGTTGAACTCTTGTACTAGCCTATGGATAAGGAGTTGTAAAAGACTATGTTATCTCTGGAATGACGATGTAATAATGACCTTTGATTCTGTGTACTTCATCTTAAACTGTGGATGCTAGCATTTGATCTAGGGACTAGCATTACAATCACAGGGACCTTTACCTTTATAAATGTGGGGTCTTACATTACAAGAATCTTAGGGAAAATGGTGTCTACTGATTATCTTGTTATTGAATGTGTAGGAAAAGGACAGGTTACACTTGGAAGATCCCTGCTAAAACACCTTGGAGCAATAATAGATGTGGGAAAAAGCATTATGCATTTTGCTGCTCCAATAAGAAAGCATATATTTCCTAAAGGGAATCAGAAAGGTAAGAAAGGTAGGAGCAAGAGAGTTGATGTTAATGCTTCTTCATTTGAAAATACTTGATTCTTGATTCTTGTGCCTAACTTAAAGGCGTTAAAGAAACGTACTTGTTGGGAGATAACCCAAGAGTTTTATTGAGTCTTGGAAGTTATTACTTCAGTAATGACCTCTCCTTATCCTTTTTGTTTGCTTTTTTGTGCCAAGAATGACCTCTAATGAGAGGGAAGTAAGATTTGGGGAGTTGCTCTCCCGAAACAAATTTTTGTGCTCCACCGTAAAACTTCGTGAGGAAACTCTATAAGTAGGATTGATCTGATATTTTACGAATAAATCCCCCAGTATGTTAGATAACTTTCGCTAGTTCAACACGTTTTGATTTGAGAAACATAGGATCTTTGAAAAAATTGGTTTCTACCTGCTGGTCCGTTTTGACAGATTTCTGCCATTATTTGCATTTGATTCTTATTGATTCCTTTTTAGGTTCTTTTTGGGAAATTGAGCTTGAGGGAATTGCTATAGTAAATTGTGTTTTTAGTGAAAGTTTTGCTGTTCCAAAGCTAAGCCTAAAGGTCAATTATCTTTTGAATGCACTAATGTTGCTAATGAAGGTGGTGTGAAGTTTTGTATGAAGGAAAATTTTCAGGTGTAGAGAGAGAATGATGTAATGATATGAAGAATGGACAAAAGCTCAAGCTTGGGGATGCCACCTAGTGTCACCCCAAGAAATATTCAAGAGGTACAAACGTCAATGCTTGGGGATGCCAAATGCATCCCCTTCTTCATCAATAAAAAGCTCAAGTCTTTCTAGACACTTCGTTTTTATTGTTTCATGCACTATTGTGTTGTTTTTGGAGCATCTTAGTTTTTGTTTCGTTTGCTTAGTTTGCTTGAATAAAGTAGTTTGGACCCCCGTTCTTGCTGTGATGTTTCAAATAAGTTGATTGGTGTTGGAAAGGAGTAGAAGTTCTTGCATGTCTAGTACAAGAGGAGCTTGCTTTGACTGTGACTTAGACTTTAGCATGTCATGCTAGGTGTTGTTTTGACCTTATGCTTAGTAATTATTACTGTAGCATGACTTGTTCCAAACAATTATGATTGCTTAGTGTGCCTCATGCGTTGTTTTAGCATACAAAAGCATAGTATTGTGGTATTCTCCTTTGATGCTTTGTTTGGGTTGACTTGGCACATGCTCACACCATGTTATGACTATGAACAAGTCACCATAGCCTCTATGATCATTTAGTCCTTGACTTGCAGTACCACTTTATGCTTTGATTAGTAATGTTTTATCGCTCTGCATGATTATGGCCATTATTGCTCTCTTAGTTGGTCGCTCCCAGTCTTTTGCTAGCCTCCACTTGTATGAGTAAGATCTACTCATGAATACAACTCCCAAGAAACCAAGTTATTCCAAAGTGTCCACTATAAATTCCTATGCATGGTGTGTTAC
Organism: Avena sativa; assembly: GCA_916181665.1. Classification (NCBI taxonomy): domain Eukaryota; kingdom Viridiplantae; phylum Streptophyta; class Magnoliopsida; order Poales; family Poaceae; genus Avena; species Avena sativa. The sequence continues at coordinate 264,915,727 of OV702294.1, read as the reverse complement.
ACCATTCCAAGTATATTCTTGTTTTCATCTCCAATTTAAAAGTATTTTGTTATGTGAAAACTTAGTGATTAAAGTTCTCACAAACTTGATGGCACACTTTATATTTCTTGACCCTAATAAACTTGAACCATTGTGTCATATATGTTGTATACGCTTGCACTTATACGTTGGAATTAGCAGAACCATGCTGTCACGGGGAACGCTTTCAACATTGCACGTGTACTTTGTACATAGTTGATATCATGCTCTTTTGTCTATGGATGTCGCCGGTGTGAAATAAAAGGGGAGCTTGTAAGTCCATGGAGTTATGTATGTGTGTTAGAGGAACGCCTGGGCCACTAGCCTAAGCCATGCCTAATCATGGTGGAAACTTGCAGCATCACCATAATGACATCTATGAATCTTTCTTCTTATAAAAAAAGAGACATATTGAAAAGAGGAAAGAGAGAAAAAAGCACCATATTCCCATGGTAAATAAGAAGATTACTGAGATGCTCATTGTCTGCTTGCCTTGTCATTTTGATTATGGGATAGCTCCTGTATCATGTGCAAGGGGTACCCGTTGGTGGTTCTCTATGATACACATGTACTTACTATGACAAGGACTTACAGGTGACTAAAGTTGAGTAGCATGAGGTGTGGCCCTCGTATTCAAGGGACATGAGATTGCCAACTTATACTTTGTCAAGCATATACTCCAAAGTTTGTTCACTTTAACCTTAATCACTTCAAGATGCTTATGATAGGGGCAATGGGAGTTGAAAGCTAACAAGTGCCATAATTTTTGAAAGCTATTTTTGAGACTTGAAATCCCTGCTTCCCTTTATGAAGGGCCTTTCTTCCACCATTATATTGAGTCTCCACCTTCTACCTTTAGGCACCAGTTAAGAGAGCATAGTTGCCATTCTTAGTTCTATGTGCATTGTCCCAAAACTTATTGATTGACGCATATTGTTGATATTACTTGTTCTTGTGCTATTAGTATCTAGTCACTCTTATGCAATGGTAAGGAAATCGGTAATCATTAACTGCTCGGTTGGCTTGGGAGTAGCGACTAATCGGAATTCGGACAATTAACTGATTTAATCGGCCGGCTATTAATCGGTGCAGCCTACAAAAAATAGCAGCTAAAACGCGTATGAATACTCTTCCACCTTGATGGCTCCTTGATGTGAAGCCTGTTGGGAACACCAAGAGGAAGGTGTGAAGCAGCACAGAAGCAAGCTTTCCCTCAGTAAGAAACCAAGGTTATCGAACCAGTAGGAGGAAGGAAATGTCACACAGATGTTGCAAGAAATGCGGAGACCTGCATAACACAAACTCAAGACTTTGCCCCAACTAATCAGTGAGGTTGTCAAGCTCACCGGTTTGCTGTGACAAAGGATTAAATGTATGGTGTGGAAGGTAATGGTTTGCAGCAAGTAAAAAAGTAACAGTGGAAGATGTATCAATGTTAAAGATTGGACCGGGGTCCATAGTTCACTAGAGGTGCTCTCCTTAGATAAACAACATGGCATGAAGGGTAAACAAATTACATCAGGGCAATTGGCAGGAACTGAGCAAGGCATAACAATGCAATACTAGACAAAAAGATCCTATGAGATTCGATTGGGCAATACAACAATATACATAGACCGCCATCCAACTGCATCTATGACTAGAAGTCCACCTTCAGGTTATCATCCGAACCCCCTCCAGTATTAAGTTGCAAGCGACAGACAACTGCTTTAAGAAAAGTGTGTAAGGTAAACAATCCACTTGTTCCATGAACAAGAGACCGTTGTTTTCTCCCTAGTAGCAACATCACATCTACAACCGAAGAGATTTCTGTCACTTCCCTTGGAAACTGGAGGCATGAACCCACTATCGAGAATAAATACCCCTTCTTAGAGTCACTAGCAACAACTCGGCCAAGATAGCTACTAACAACGGAGAGCATGCAAGATCACAAACAACACAGACATGATAGAATCAAATAGACAGAACCATTAATCAATCTGACATAGTAATCTCAATATCCATCGGATCCCCACAAACACAACATGCATGATTACAAATAGATTAGATCTTGATCATGAACGGAGCTCACAAGATCTATACATGAAAGCACAAAGGAGGAGATACAACCATCTAGCTACTACATGGACCCATAGTCCAAGGTGGAACTACTCACGCATCATACCGGAGAGAAGACCTCCGGGATGATTTCCACTCGGTTTCTGCATCAGGGGCTTGTTATAGGCGAAGAGGCGAGGCTGGGAGGCGGCCAGGGGGCCCACACCCTGCCCAGGCGCGGGTCCACCCTAGCCCGCGCCTGGGGGGGATGTGGTGGCCCTCTGGATCCTGTCTGTCTCCCCTTCTGGCTTAGTGACGCACACGGTAAAATATTGAATTTGGCTTTTGTCCCGTCCAATTCTGAGAATATTGATTTTCTGCCTTTCTGGAACCAAAAATAGAATAAAACATGCAACTGGAACTGTGGCAACTTGTTAATAGGTTAGTTCCAGAAAAGATATAAAAATATCTCAAAGTGTAGACAAAGCAAAGCAAAGTAGATACTAAACAAGCATGGAGAATCAAAAATTATAGATACGTTTCCGACGTATCAAGCATCCCCAAGCTTAACTCCTGCTCGTCCTCGAGTAGGTAAGTGATAATTTTTTTGAGGTGACATGCACCATCAAAACCAAGATCAAACCATTTGCAAGCATTGAAAGCTGGGATCAAAGAAATCTAAACATGTGCATGAAAGATGGAATTCTAACAATAGGACATAGTAACTATGCATGCAAAATGAAAATCTAGAAACAAAGATCATGAATAACATGCATTAAAAAACGTTTGTTTGTTTCACATACATAAAACATGGCATAGTGGCAATCAGCTTTTCCCTCATGGAGTAGCAAATAGATGCATAGGACACCTTCAAAGTTCACAAGGGTGACTAGAAACAAATAGCACAAGAACAAGTAATATCACAATTTTGTATCAATCAATAAGTTTTGGAACACTGCACACATGATGACAACTATGCTCTCTTAATGGTGCCTAAAGGTAGAAGGTGGAGACTCAAATAATGGTGGAAGAAAGGCCTTTCATAAAGGGAAGAAGGGATTTCAAGTTTCAAAAAGAGCTTCCAAAAATTATGGTACTTGTTAGCTTTCAGCCGTCATTTCCCCTATCATAAGCATCTTGAAGTGATTAAGGTTAAAGTGAACAAAGATGGAGTATATGCTTGACAAAGTATAAGTTGTCAATCTCAAGTCCCTTGAATACGAGGGCCACACCTCATGCTACTCAACTTAAGTCACCTATAAGTTCTTGTCATTGTAAGTATTTGCATATCATAGAGAACTGCCAATGGGGTACCCCTTGCACATGGTACATGATCTATCCCATAACCAAAATGACAAGTTAAGCAGACAATGAGCATCTCAGCGATCTTTTTATTTACCATATGCATAGATTTTTATTGAGGATGCTTCATAGATAGCTCATTATGGTGATGCTGCAAGTTTCCACCATGATTAGGCATGGCTTAGGCTAGCGGCCCAGGCGTTTCTCTAACACAAAATACAAACTCCATGGACTTACAAGTTCCCTCTTTATTTCACACCGGTGACATCCATAGACAAAAGAGCATGATATCAACTGAGTACAAAGTACAAGTGCAATGTTGAAAACGTTTCTCGTGACATCACGGTTCTGCTAATTCCAACGTATAAGTGCAAGCATATACAACATAGATGACACAATGGTTCAATTTTATTAGGGGCAAAGAATATAAAGCGTGCCATCAAGTTTGTGAGGGCTTTAATCACTAAGTTTTCACATAACAAAATAGTTTTTAATTGGAAGATAGCTGAAAACAAGAATATACTTGGAATGGTGTAACACACCATGCATAGGAGTTTATAGTGGAGACTTTGGAAAAACTTGGTTTCTTGGAAGCTGGAAGCATGATTAGAGCTTACTCATACAAGTGGAGGCTAGCAAAAGACTGGGAGCAACCAACTAATAGAGCATAATGGCCATGATCATGTAGTGCAACAAAACATTACTAATCAAAGCATAGAGTGGTACTACAAGTCAAGGACTAAATTATCATAGAGGCTATAGTGACTTGTCATAGTCATAACATGGTGTAAGCATGTGCCAAGTCAACCCAAGCAAAGAATCAAAGGAGAATACCACAATACTATGCTTTTGCATGCTAAAACAACGCATAATTTCTTAAAGGCACACTAAGCAATCCCAATTGTTTGGAACAAGACATGCTACAACAATAATCACTAAGCATAAGGTCAAAACAACACCTAGCATGTCATGCTAAAGTCTAAGTCACAGTCAATGCAAGCTCCTCTTGCACTTATCAAGCAAGAACTTACTACTCCTTTCCAACACCAAGCAACTTATTTGCAAAACAACACAACGATAACGGGGGTCCAAACTACTTTATTCAAGCATACTAAACAACCTAATCAAAGCAAACAAAAACTAAGACGCTCCAAGAACAACACAACTGCGCATGAAATAATAAAAACGAACTGTCTAGACAGGCCTGAGCTTTTTATTGATGAAGAAGGGGATGCCTTGGGCATCCCCAAGCTTTGATTCTTGTAACTCTTAGATATTTCTTGGGGTGACACCAGGGTGGCATCCCCAAGCTTGAGCTTTTGTCCATTCTTCATCTCATAGCATCATTCTCTCTCTACACCTGGAATTTTTCCTTCATACAAAACTTCACACAATCTTCCTTAGCAACATTAGTGTATTCAAAAGATATTAGACCTCTGGCAAAGATTTGTAACAGCAAGACTTTTCACTAAAAACACAAGCTACTGTAGTAACTCCTTCAAAAAGCTCAATTCACCTAAAGAGAACTAAAAAAGGAATCAATAAGAAGCAAATGCAAATAATGGCAGAAATCTGTCAAAACAGACCAGCAGGTAGAAACCTATTTTTTCGAACATCTTCTGTTGCTTGAATCAAAAAGTGTTGAACTAACGAAAGTTATCTAACATACTGGGGCGTATATTTTCAGCTTAATCCGAGTTACATAGACTCCTCACAATTTTTTTGGTGGAGGACAAAAATCTGTTTTGGGTCAGCAACTCCCCAAATATTACTTCCCTCTCATTAGAGGTCATTCTTGGCACAAAAAGCAAAAAAAAAAGGATAAGGAGAGGTCATTACTGAAGTAATAACTTCCAAGACTCAAGTAAACTCTTGGGTTATCTCCCAACAAGTACTTTTCTTTAACGCCTTTAAGTTAGGCACAAGAAGCAAAAAGAATCAAGTATTTTCAAATGAGTAAGCATTAACATCAAACCGTGGTTTCAAAGGAGGAGCAAAAAGCAACTTATCTCCTCATATGGAAGTGTTCAATACCTTTCTTGAATGGATGATATTTAATGGTGCCTTCTTTCATATCAATGATGACACCAACAATTCTAAGAAAAGGTCTTCCCAAAGTAATAGGACAAGAAGCATTGTATTCAACATCCAAAACATAGAAATCAACAGGGACATAAGCATTGTTAACCATAATGAGAACACCATTAATACTCCCCATGAGTGTCATCTTAGCATTATCATTAAGTGGTACATCCAAATAACAATCTTCCAAAGGTGGCAAATCAAGCATTTCATAAATCTTCCTAGGCATAATAGAGACACTAGAACCAAGATCACATGAAGCTTTGAGATCAAAGTCATTCACTTTCACATTAATAATAGGTTCCCAACTATATTCTACTTTCCTAGGACTAGAAGCTTTGTGTTTTAGCTTCTCTTCCTTAATCTTAACAAGAGCATCTGTAATATGTTTTGTGAAAGCAACATGCATATCACTAGCATCAGGACTTCTAGCAAGCTTTTGTAGGAACATAATCACGTCAGAAATATTGCAACCATCAATATCAAAATCAAACTTAGCATCACTAGCACTAGGCTCAATAGGCTTAGGCATAGTAGGAGGAGGAAAAGGGACTACCTGTGGTTTAGTGGTGATGGTGCACACACTATTGTTTCTATCAATTTCAGCTTCCCTTTCCCACTTAGCATGAAGTTGAGCAAACAACCTAACATTTTCATCAATAGTAACTTGTATGGCATGAGCAGTAGCAAAGGTATTTTCCATGGTTTCAGGTTTAGCAGCCATTTTATTAATCAAGGAGGACTAAGCTTCAGACAAAGAGGTTATATTTTTCTCAACATTTAAAAACTTTTCCTCTATAGCCTTATTGAAAGTGGTTTGTTTACTAATAAAGTCTTTGAGCATGACTTCAAGTACAGAGGGGGCACTTCTAGCATTGTTGTAAGAGCTTCCATAGGAATTGCCATTATTAGGAGGATAAGGCCTATAATTGTTGTTACCACCAAAATTATTCCTATAGGCATTGTTGTTGAAATTGTTGTTTCTAATGAAGTTCACATCAACTTGCTCTTCTTGAGGAACCAAAGAAGCTAAGGGAACACTATTATAATCTAGAGGAGCTTTCCCATTAACAAGCATAGCCATAATAACATCAATCTTATCACTCAAAGAGGAATTTTCCTCAACAGAATTTACCTTCTTACCAAGTGGAGCTCTCTCAGTGTGCCATTCAGAGTAGTTAACCATCATATTATCAAGGAGTCGAGTTGCAGCACCCAAAGTGATGCTCATAAAAGTACCTCCAGCAGCTGAATCCAATAGGTTTCTTGAGGAGAAGTTCAAACCTGCATAAAAAGTCTGGATAATCATCCAAGCAGTGAGTCCATGAGTGGGACAATTCTTAACCGAAGATTTCATTCTTTCCCAAGCTTGAGCAACATGTTCATTATCAAGTTGTTTAAATTTCATAATGTCACTTCTCATAGATATAATCTTAGCAGGAGGGTAGTACTTTCCAATAAAAGCATCTTTGCATTTAGTCCAAGAATCAATACTATTTTTAGGCCAATATAGCAACCATTCTTTAGCTTTTACTCTCAAGGAGAAAGGAAAAAGCTTAAGCTTAATAATATCTCCATCTACATCCTTATACTTTTGCATATCACAAAGTTCAACAAAGTTATTGAGATGGGCAGCAGCATCATCAGAACTAGCACCAGAAAATTGCTCTCTCATCACAAGATTCAACAAAGCAGGCTTAATTTCATCAAAGGTAGCATCAGGAGCAGGTGGAGCAATAGGAGTGCTTAGGAAATCATTGTTGTTGGTGCTAGTGAAGTCACACAACTTGGTGTTCTTAGCAGAGTTCATTTTGGCAAATGTGGGCAAGCCAAAACAGCAGCAGTAGCTAGAGCAGGAACTAATTTTTGTGTGTTTTGGAATAAAGCAAGCAAACCAAATAGATTAATTTTTTTGGGTTTTTTGAAAAGAGGCAAACAAAACCAAGAAAAAGAAACAAAGCAAACTAAAAACAAAGTAAAGAGAAAGGAAGTGAAGGAATCCCCTAGTGAAGACGTCCTTAGCCTCCCCGGCAACAGCGCCAGAAAGTTTGATGGCTCCTTGATGTGAAGCTTGTTGGGAACCCCAAGAGGAAGGTGTGAAGCAACACAACAGGAAGCTTTCCCTTAGTAAGAAACCAAGGTTATCGAACCAGTAGGAGGAAGGAAACGCCACACAGGTGTTGCAAGCAACACGGAGACCTGCACAACACAAACTCAAGACTTTGCCCCAACTAATCAGTGAGGTTGTCAAGCTCACCGGTTTGCTGTAACAAAGGATTAAATGTATGGTGTGGAAGGTAATGGTTTGCAGCAAGTAAACAAGTAACAATGGAAGATGTATCAATGGTAAAGATTGGACCGGGGTCCATAGTTCACTAGAGGTGCTCTCCTTAGATAAACAACATGGCATGAAGGGTAAACAAATTACAGCTGGGTAATTAACAGGAACTGAGCAAGGCATAACAATGCAATACTAGACAAAAATATCCTATGAGATTCGATTGGGAAATACAACAATATACATAGATCACCATCCAACTGCATCTATGACTAGAAGTCCACCTTCAAGTTATCATCTGAACCCCCTCCAGTATTAAGTTGCAAGCAACAGACAACTGCTTTAAGCAAAGTGTGTAAGGTAAACAATCCACTTGTTCCATGAACAAGAGACCTTTGCTTTCTCCCTAGTAGCAACATCACATCTACAACCGAAGAGATTTCTGTCACTTCCCTTGGAAACTAGAGGCATGAACCCACTATCGAGCATAAATACCCCTTCTTGGAGTCACTAGCAACTACTCGGCCAAGATAGCTACTTACAACGGAGAGCATGCAAGATCACAAACAACACATACATGATATAATCAAATAGACAAAATCATTAATTAATCTGACATAGTAATCTCAATATCCATCGGATCCCCGCAAACACAACATGCATGATTACAAATAAATTAGATCTTGCTCATGAACGGAGCTCACAAGATCTATACGTGAAAGCACAAAGGAGCAGATACAACCATCTAGCTACTACATGGACCCATAGTCCAAGGTGGAACTACTCACGCATCATACCGGAGGGAAGACCTCCGGGATGATTTCCCCTCCGGCAGGGTGCCGAGAAGAACTTCAGATCCCCCCGATCTAGGGACAATGGTGGCGGCGGCTACAGAAGGTTTCGTGGAGTTTTGATTGGGTACTTAGGGTTTCTGCATCGGGGGCTTCTTATAGGCGAAGAGGCGAGGCTGGGAGGCGTCCAGGGGGCCCACACCCTGCCCAGGCGCAGGTCCGCCCTAGCCCGCGCCTAGGGGGATGTGGTGGCCCTCTGGCTCCTCTCCGTCTCCCCTTCTGGCTTCATGACGCCCATGGTAAAATATTGAATTTGGCTTTTGTCCCGTCCAATTTTGAGAATATTGATTTTCTGCCTTTCTGGAACCAAAAACACAAGAAAACATGCAACTGGCACTGTGACAACTTGTTAATAGGTTAGTTCCAGAAAAGATATAAAAACACCTCAAAGTGTAGACAAAGCAAAGGAAAGTAGATACTAAACAAGCATGGAGCATAAAAAATTATAGATATGTTTCCGACGTATCATACCTCAAGCATCTACCCTATTAAAGGAAGCCTTAAGCTCCTGGATGTGATCCTCAAGGCACTCGAGCTCTTGTATCTAAGGTCTCGTCGGCAACTACGAGGAACTGGTCAACAATGACAAGGAAGTGGTTGGTGATGGCGGAAGTCGAGCTCCTGGAGGCAGGGATCAAGTGGGAGCTTTGCAAAACCTACTTCATTGGGGCGGTCTAGCGGATGGATGTGCGATATGTGTTGATAATTTTGCAACTTTTTAGACCAAGTGTAGTGGTTAATCGGAAACATACCTAGTAATCGGAGTGTCAGACCTATTAATCGGGCTAAACGATTAACACAAATGATTAGTGGTAATCGACACGATCATGTCCCTAGTAGCAAATAATCAGCCTATTAATCGCTGATTCGGCCAATTTTTTGAACAATGCTCTTATGAACTTTGAAAGTGTCCTATGCATCTATTTGCTGCTCTATGAGGGACAAGCTGATTGCCACTATGCCATGTTTTCTGTATGTGAAACAAACAAACATTTTTCAATGCATGTTATTCATGATCTTTGTTTGTAACCTTTCATGTTGCATGCATAGTTACTTTGTCTTACTGTTAGAACTCCATCTTTCATGCTCATGTTTAGAGTTATTTGATCCCATCTTTCAATGCTTGCAAATGGTTTGATATTGATTTTGATGGTGCATGTCACCTCAAAAATTATTCTTTTTATCACTTACCTACTCGAGGATGAGCATGAGTTATGCTTGGGGATGCTTGATACGTCGGAAACATATCTATAGTTTTTGATGTTCCATGCTTGTTTAGTATTTACTTTGCTTTGCTTTGTCTACACTTTGAGGTGTTTTTATATGTTTTCTGGTACTAACCTATTAACAAGATGCCACAGTGCCAGTTGCCTATTTTCTTCTGTTTTTGGTTCCAGAAAGGCAGAAAATCAATATTCTCGGAATTGGGCGGGACAAAAGCCAAAGTCAATATTTTACCGTGGGGAACACGAAGCCGGAATACGAGACGGAGGAGAGTCACCAGGGGGCCACACCCCTGGCTACGCGGGTGGGACCACCCCACGCCTGGGAGAGGGGGGGAGGGGTTGTAAGACCCCACATTTATAAAGGTAAAGGTCCTATGATTGCAATTCTAGTCCCTGGATCAAATGCTAGAATCCACAGTTTAAGATGAAGTACATAGAAACAAAGGTCATTATTACATCGTCATTCCAGAGATAACATAGTCTTTTACAACTCCATAGCCATAGGCTAGTACAAGAGTTCAACATAACAATATAAAATAAAGTCTTCATATTGATGTGCCACAGGCAAACGTGTTGAGTGTAGACTCATAACCCTAATCCTCATCAGAGTAACCTGCAACATCACAAGTTACAGCCACAGTGGGTCAATACATTGGAATAGTATTGGCAAGTGATACCTTAGTAGAATAGTAGTTTCTAGCTTCTATATGAATTTGGCTAAGTGTAGCTTAGGCTTGCTTTTTCTCAAAATAGGTTTTGCCTATCAGTTGAAAAAACTAAGTTTTCGACATGCTTCGAGACAAGACCTTTCAGAAGCCTTCCCTTAGACCAAAATGGACGTGCTCCAAACCTATCACCCCTACCACCAACTGTACATTTTGCTAAGTTATTGCAACCTATATGGTCCAGGCAGAGCCCATATTGCCATGTGGCTGCACTAGAAGCTTCTTAAAATTTGGCATCTCAAATCCCTTTGTTCCTGGGTGGCTTTCCACAAGTGTGATACACAAGGTAGACCATAGATATGGGCCTTGTGTAACCACTCAACATAACCCAAACACACCATTCCACCCAGGTGATTCATTCACTTAGTTGTTTTATTAAGCAAAACACAAGTCAAAGACTTAGCAACATTTTCCATAGCATGTATATAATCCACCCTTGTTTGCTACTAGCTAGGCTAAGCATGGCAATATAGAAAGTACCTTAACTTAGAGAAAATTCTAACAAGTCTACAACTACTAGGATTTCCCAAGCATAGCATATAGATACTTAGTAAAAACATCATGCAAGCTCTATACAAAATATAACTAATGCATAGTCAAAATATTGGGACAAAAATATGAAGCACCACATGCCTTGGTAGTTGGGGGAGTAGCAACAATCCTCACAATCACAATCACCACTAGCACCAAAATCTACACATAAAATGATAGTACCAAATTTATATTCCAAACAAATCAAGCAAAAATATATGAATGCATGCAATGCTATGTGATGATTTTTCTTAAACCAAAACAAGACAAGTAAACAGTACTAAACATTAAACTAAACTTTTATAGGCTAAATAGACTCAAAATAGCCTTTAAAACATTTTATAAATAATTTTTATACACAAAATAAGCCTACAAATATCTATGTATAAAATTCCATTTTAACAGAAGAAAAATACAAAAACAAGCCTACAGATGCGTAGGATTTAATTTTGTGATTCCATTGATATATTATTTGCATTTTTTTGGATAAACAGAACAAAAGTTATTGAATTTACAAGTTAAAATAACTAATAGATTCAAAAATAGATTTTAAAACAAAATCCCAGACACGTGGACGCATTTGATTGGCCCGTACCGATTCAGTTGGATCGATCATCCAGAGCCGTAGGATTTAAGTGACAACGCACGGGCCAGATCTAACCATTCCCCTTCGCTAAGTGTTCTATTTATATTCGTTAGATCTAGATCTAACGGCTACAGAGCATGCGACCATAGTCCGGAGGCGCCAGCGGTAGCTGCACGGCGGCGACGCTCTGGCGGAGACGGTCCGGCAAATACAGAGGGGGCTGGGGGTTGCGGTGTTGCTTACCAGACTCACGAGAGCACGAGGAAGCTCAATGTGTCGAAGGTGTGGGTGGGGGCATGCTGTAGAGGTCGCTAGGGCTCGTCGGAGTTGCGGGCGGCGTCGGGTTCGTGCGAACGAAGACGTTGACGATGCTCTGGACCGCCCTAGCACAAACCAAGACAATCAGTGCATGCACAAGGGTCAGGTGAACACGTTAGTGGAAGGCAGAGGGCAAGGGGCGCTTGGATTTTACCTAGATTGCTCGTCGGAGTCGAGCGGCGCCTCGGTTGTTTGCAGGGGTGGACGGGGACGGCGACCTGGGGCGATGTAGGACAAACTAGAGATGTCAGAAGGTGCGCAAGGACAAGAGGGACACGCTCGCGTGAATGAGATACATGGGGGCGCTCGAGACTCACCGGAATCAGTCGCCGGAGTCAGTCGCCGGAGTCGTTCGGTGCCGCGGTGGTGCGAGTTTAATTGCGGACAACCTGGTGGCGGAGAGAGAGCGCTGAGTGAGGGGGAAGGAGCGGAGTGAGGAGGGTATTAAGTATCCAGAGCAGGGGAGGGGATTACGCACGCATTCATTGCCAATTACTTGAATTGAAATCACAGCAGTGAAGAGAGGAAACGGCCACGGCGAGCTAGTCTCGCGCGGTGATTGAGGACGACGATGCTGACCTGGCATAGGGGCCACTTGACAGCGAGGAAAAGGGTATGCGCGCAGGTGAGAAACAAAGAGGGGAGGGGGTTTTCTCGGGTGGGCTTGCTGGGCTGGTTGCTGGGCCACGGGTGGGTTGGGCTAGTTAGTTAGCTGGGTTTATTTTTTTCTCCTTTTCTTTTTCTGTTTTGATTTTCTGGTTTGAATTTGAATGACTATTTCAAATCTGTTTCAATTTGAATTTCCTCTAGACTTTTGTGCTATGTTTCTTGTGTCCAAGGATGTGTAAAACATCTATTTGCACTCAAAACCCAATTTGGTTTGAAAATAAAAATAAAACCATTCCCTTATTAATATAAAGATAATAGGCATATAAATGGATTTATGTTTGAATCTTGTTTTGAAATTTTTGTGTGAGCTTTATATTCACTTCCAAAACATTACTGATCAAACCCAAACATTTCCATAATTGGAAAATTAAAAACAAAAGCCTTGCCTTACTTGCATAAGGTTAATAAGCAAAATATGGTTTCTTATTTTGGAAATTCATTTGAAAAGTCCAAATGCTTATGAATGCATGAATGATATGCAAGCTTTATAAATTATGATTTTTGGGATGTTACAGGGGTGCGGTCGCCCTAGCGACCCCCTGCCTCGCCTCTTCGCCTATAAGGACCCCCTGATGCCTAAAACCTAAGTACCCAATCAATATTCCACAAAACCGTCTGTAGCTGCCGCCACCATCATCCCTAGATTCGGGGAACTAAAGCTCTTCCCGGCACCCTGCCAGAGGGGAGATCATCCCGGAGGCCTTCTTCTTCATCATGCCAGCCTCTGGTATGAAGCGTGAGTAGTTCCACCTTGGACTACGGGTCCATGTAGTAGCTAGATGGTTGTATCTCCTCCTTTGTGCTTTCATGTCTAGATCTTGTGAGCTCCGTTCATGATTAAGATCTCATCTATTTGTAATCATGCATGTTGTGTTTATGGGGATCCGATGGATATTGAGATTACTATGTCAGATTGATTAATGGTTTTGTCTTATTGATTCTATCATGTCTGTGTTGTTTGTGATCTTGCATGCTCTTCGTTGTTAGTAGCTATCTTGGCCAAGTAGATTCTAGCGACTCCAAAAGGGGGTATTTATGATCGATAGTAGGTTCATGCCTTTATTTAATCTAAGGGAAGTGACAAAAATCACTAAGGTTGTAGATATGCTGTTGCGACTAGGGAGAAAACAACGGTATCTTGTTCATGGAACAACTGGATTGTTTACCTTACACAGTTTGCTTAAAGCAGTTATCTGTTGCTTGCAACTTAATACTGGAGGGGTTCGGATGATAACCCAAAGGTGGATTTCTAGTCATAGATGTAGTTGGATGGTGGTCTATGTATCTTGTTGTATTGCCCAATCGAATATCATAGGATCATGATGATTAGTATTGCATTGTTATGCCTTGCTCAGTCCTGTCAATTGCCCTGATGTAATTGGTTTACCCAGCATGCCATTTTTGTTTATATAAGACTAAGGAGAACACCTCTAGTGAACTATGGACCCCGGTCCAATATTTACCGTTGATACATCTTCCACTGTTACTTGTTGCAAACCACCATTAACTTCCACACCATACAGTTAATCCTTTATTATAACAAACCAGTGAGATTGACAACCTCACTGTTTGTTGGGGCAAAGTCTTGAATTTGTGTTGTGCAGGTCTCCAAGTTGCTAACAACACCTTCGAGTCGTTTCCTTCCTCCTACTGGTTCGATAACCTCGGTTTCTTACTGAGGTAAAACTTGCTACTATGCTCATCACACCTTGCTCTTGGGGTCTCCCAACAAGGCGTTGACAACACACCATCACTGCGGTAGGGGGAAGTGGTCCTTAAGACAATTCTTGTTAAGCGACGTGAAGTCCACACACATCCGCAGGATGTCCGTGTCCTTTTTTGGGACCAACACAGAGTTAGCTACCCAGGTGCTTTCCTTTATCTACCTTATAAAGTTGGTATCGAGGAGTCTGTTGACTTTGATGCCGATCGCCTCAGCTCTTTTCTTGGACAGTCGATGCATCGACTGCTTCACCAGTCTTGCATCCGTGAACACATTGAGTGCGTGCTCGGCGAATTCCCTGGGAACTCCTGGCATGTCCGCAGGACACCAAGCAAAGATTTCCCAGCGCTCACGGAGGAATTCGACGAGCGCGAGTTCCTATGCGGGACTCAGGTCATTGGCGATCAGAGCCGTCTTGGAGGGGTCCGTCGGGTGTACGTGCACCTTTTTAGTGTTGACTGTGGAGTCGAATGACATGTCAAGTGCGTTTTGCCGGGTGACCGGAGGCAGGACGTTGTTTGTGACCTCTTTTCGCCTCACGAGCTCCTCCTGCATGCCAGACGACTGGGAGATTTTGTTGAAATTCTTGTCGCAACTATCTGATTTGGTGAAGCTTCCTGGGAGGGTGATGACACCGTTGAGTCTTGGCATCTTCAGCAGGAGGTATGCGTCGTGTGGTACTACCAGGAATCTTGCGAATGCCACTCACCCAAGTATGGTGTGGTATTGTGAGGGATAGTCCACCACCTCGAATTCTAGCCGCTCATGCCTAAAGTTGCTGGGGGAGCCGAAGATGACGTCGAGCCATATTTTCCCTAGAGGGTATATTCCCTTCCTTGGGATGATGCTGTGGAACGTCGTGTCCGATGCCTCTAGGCTGCATAGCAGGATCTACATAGCCGCGAGTGTGCTGGTGAACATCAGGTTGATGTCGTTGCCGCCGTCCATGAAGATGCAGCTCATCTCGAACCCTCCAATCTGGGCCTCAAGCACCAGGGCAAAATGACCTGGGCGAGGTATCAGGTGATCTAAATGATCGAATGTGATGCATGACTCCGAGCCACTGAGGTACTTAGGTATGGCCCGTGGAGAGGTGACGGCCAGGTTGACCTGGCGAGTGATCGTCTTTTGCACCCTGTTGGTTGGGCGCTCCTTATGTATCATCATAGACACTAGCGGTGGTGGGTATGGGTCCGCTCTGTTATTCTAGGCTGGTGCAGCCGTAGGTTGTGCGGGTGCTCCAGGTGGTGGAGGTGGAGCTCCATGTGCGACGGCTCCTGGGGACGGGGGTGAATCCGGGATTCACGGCCTGAAGGCGCATCTGGGCGTAGCCCTCGTGGAGTTTATGGAACTCCCTACAATCCTTGAGCATGTGGCTAGCCTTCCTTTTGCCATCCTGCTTGTCGATGTAGAATTGGATGGTGCAAGGACCCGACAGTTTGTCAAATGCGGGTGGCTCGTTGTTGCAGTTGCGGCGCTGCCATGTTTGTGTTGGCCTTCCACCATCGTGGTAGTTCTCGCTGCGATACCCGTTGTTGCGGTTTCCGTCATCGCGGCGGTCGGTGTAGCCAGCCACTGCCATATCAACCTCTTCACGTTCATCGTAGACACGCGTTCTTATTTTCCCTCGGCGATCGCGCCTACGGCCGAAGAGGTCTTCATCATTCGAATGTGTTCGGTTGTCGACATCTTCTCCATTGGCCCAACGGTTGGCGATGTCCATAAAGTGGTTGATGTTTTGGGCTTGACGCGCCCAAGCTCCTCTTTGAATTCATGGCATCTCACACCATCGTTGAAGGCATCGATTTCCCTTTCCTCTGAGATGTTCATGGCAGAGTTTTTGATGATGGACCAACGCAGTATGTACAAGCAGATAGACTCGTTAGACCACTGGAAACAAGCGCGTAGCTCCTCGATTGAAGCCGGTCTCTTGCGGGTGCCTTTGAATTTGCGGATGAAGAAGTATGCCGGCTCTTCCCAGCTACGGATGGATCCAGAAGGGAGGATGTTGAGCCAAGCTCTGGCCGCACCCGTCAGTTGCAGCTGAAGGCATTGCATGGCTGTGTTTTTACTCTCGCCATGGAGTTTTACTAACGACAGATGGTCATCGAGACAGATCTTTGGCTCCTGCGCGCCGTCGAATTCCGGGTTGTCCGAAGGGAATTTGAAGCCCTTAGTCATCCGCAATTGCCGTACGGCTCTGCTGAAGCACCTGGCACCGCACAGTTCCGTGTCTTCATCTTTGGACTCTGTGGAGCATGCGTTTTTTGCGCGTGATTTGTCAATCTTGCACTGTGCAGGCTCACTGCGAGCATCATAGTTGTGGCTCCTGCGCTGCGGGCCGCGGCGACGCCGTGGCAAGTCATGCTCTTCCTCATCGAATGAGGGTGTGCGGCTTTGGGTGAATTTACCGCGGAATTTTTCTTTGGCTCCATGACTACGTCATCGCGGAACACTGCTCTGACAAGTCTGAGACCTGCAATCGCAGATTTGTGGATTGTGTACCGTGGATCCCCCGCCGGTGACGGGTTTGATGCGAGGTAGGTGGTGGTCCCCATGACCGTAGCCTGCGGTGTTTTGGGCATGCTGTTGCCCTCTAAGTCCATCATCCTGAAGGACATGTCAAGTGCCTTGGTGGCCTCACGTCGTGTAGCAAGATCCATGCGCTCCACGCGAGAGCGATACTTGCGGCCGTCGTAGCCTTTCGAGGAAGAGCCAACTGCGGAGGAGAGTACAACTCGCCGCATGCTTGATTTTTCAACCGCTCATTTGCGATGCTCGAGCTCGTCTTGCTGCTTGATTTTTTGATTGTGGTCCTTGATGAGGAGCCAATGGTAACCCATCAGCATGTCGTGAGGGGCGTCGATTGGTAGAGGGTTGGTGCCTCGCACAGCTTCACACACCCTTCCCCACTCGGCATCATTGAGGTTGATCTTGTGGCGGGCACGGTTGATGCCCTTAGTGTTGTCGAGTGCCCTGTTCCCGTTGGGATTGGGCGGAGGTGGTCCGTTTACTCTGTTCACAGCATTAGGAGCCTGCGGGTTGGGAGGGGGATTTTGTGGGATGGAGCCATCATTGACGTTACCATCGTGGATGGCTGCACACATGTAGCGATGGGGGAGGTCATTACTCCCGCAACTTTCAGATCCGGAACCGTAGGTTCCTTCATCAGTGGGGGGATCACACAGATCGGAGTTGCAGCTGCTGCTGTCATCCGAACCACACTCAGGGTCGGTGTGTCCAGGACACCGACTGGTGGTGCCCACAAGGCGTGCCTGATCAACGGAGGCAACACCCATTCTGGCAGGCGAAGGGTGCCGATCTGGCCCACCTGGAAGTAGAAGCTCCCGAACAGCATCTCGAATCCATCTCCTACGGACTCAAAGTCTTTGCGGGTGGCCGGGGAGTGGGCGGTGAAGTCGAGAGCACCGAAGAGGAGGTGATTCTCTGTTGCAGAGGAATCGAAGATCACACCAGGTGGAACCGTCACGATCGCACGATCAAGGTTCCCGCTTCCCACAGACGGCGCCAATTGACGAGGGTTAGACTCATCAATGCCTATTGTTATGGACTTGGGTTTTGGAGAAGATGGGGATGCTGGAGATCACGAGACGGTTAATAGACAGGCAGCAAGGGGACACGATGTTTACCCAGGTTCAGGCCCCCGGAGGGAAAACCCTACTCCTGCTTGTCTGTTCTTGATTGATGGTGGAACTAAAGGTTACTAGGGTGCGCAGATGCAATCTGGCGTGAGGTGTGTGTGTATGAGTTGGGGAGAGCTCCTCCTCGCCATGCCCTCCTGGCCTTTATATGGGGAGGCCAGGTCTCAGGTAGGTCAAGTCGGTTACAATTTAGGGTTTCACCCTTGAATATTCTATCTATAGCTTGGCTGTGTTCTCCAAGGAGTAAAACTTCCCCCGAGCTTGGGCCATCCGAAGTCTCCTTGGGGTTTGCGTTAGTAGCAAGTCTTCATGTGGGCCTTCACTGGGCTGGAACAGGTAGGCCAATGTGAGGTACCCGTAGGGCATAGCCATGTCACTCTCCATCCCGGATTCCAACACCCCGAACCCTCGGAGTCCAAGACCTTCGAGACCGAGATGTGTGATTCTATTTTCCGAGCCCTATTTTATAAAATGAAATATAAACTTGTCGTATATTAAATTGCTCATTCCCGCATGCATATTGTGGATGTTTGGGAGTATTTAGATGATTCACCTAAAATAAATATGGAGACCATATGCAAGCTTTTCTAGTCTTATATTGGATCCATTTAAATTTGTGTAGCGAACCGATGCTATATTTTGCCTTGATAATACAACATTTTAATTGTGGGGTATCTAAACAACATGAACCACCTTATTAATTGTCGGGACCTCGGTTCCGCTTAATATTGTCTAATTGCATCACACCTTTGTCATGTCATGCATCATACATGCATCATGCTCGATCTTTTGCCGTAGTAATAAATAATGCATCAAGTGTTTCTTTTAGTGTTTGCATCTTCATGGATTAGGATGATGAGTTGATGCGAGTGTTGACCCGATCTTCAGATGAATCTTTGGCAGTGTTTGCCAGGCGAGCATTCTCCCCCTTTCTACCTGTTTTGCATTTATAGTCTTTACTTCCTCATTTTGATCTATTGCTATCTGTGTTGCGATGCTTTAGATTCCGTACCCCTTTATATATCCCTGCGGACTTTATATTGCCTTGGACACCTCCTATTTCCTGTTGTTTGGGTAGACAGTTGGCCTTGCGAGTCATAGTCGCTTGCTCAGGTGCTGCTTCATGTCGTCGATGTTCCACTAATGTTGGGGGTTGACATATTCATAAAGGTGGAGATGATCGTGGTTTTAATTACAGCTGGTTAATCAAATATTAAAATGGATATAATTAATGAAGAGGCACCAGTGGTTAATAGTTGAGATTTGGTTGTTAACTGCCCACTTGTGTCCACCTAGGACCCGAGTTCTTGACACCTGTTCCGAGACTGAGTGCGCTAACCACATGTGGGTTGTATGGGCACCCTATTGGCTTAGTACCTGATTTCAAAGTACTATACTGGAGGACAAAAACTATTTTGGGGTTTTAATGCCATGTATTCCATGTATGCCATGTTATGCCATGTTTATTATCTATTGCTCGATGAGTGTTTACTACTATACGGTTTAGGATGTGGGTAGTTATGTTGAGGATTATACCTATGACCCCTGATCTCTTGGCCGATCTTGCAACCTCTGGGTCCGTCTTCGGAGCTCGACTGACTTCATTACGGGTAGCTTAGTGTGGTGGCCCCATGTGCTTGCTTTAGGTCTAGGAAAGCGTCATGTCCTAGGCCCTACCGACATACCGATGGGTGTATGTTAATTGATCTAGTAACAAGGGTCAAAGTGCGTGTGTAAACTTTGGTGCACCCCTACAGGGTTAAATCTTTTCAAAAATCCGTGTCCACGGTTATGGATGACTTGGAGCACGGTATCTCGATCATAGACAACTATAACTAAAGTTTACTGTTATAATTTGACTTGTATCTGATATGGCTAGTAAGTTGGATAACCACCATGAAAAGAATGAATAAAACTGCCAACCGTGTGAGTTTCCTCGGATTGACTTCCTTGTTTGATCTCGAGGGGGAGAGGGGGAGATACTAGGATGTGTATGTTTGGTGGTAGTATCAGGTTGGATCCGATTAGGTCTTTCTCATCTCTCTTTGATAGCCGACAGTTGTATCGAGTCTTTATAGGTTGTTTAGTACATGCTGCGTGGCCGCTCTAGTCCACCATACCTTAGGCGAGATCCGCCGAATTCTAAGTCTCGTTGTGTACTGGCCTCAGTACTGACCAATCTATTTTTCCTTTGCCCTTTTCCAGAACCTCTTTTGTTTTAGTAGGTTTGAGATCGACGTCGTTAGCAGGGTTACCCTTACGGCTTGGCCTGGGCAGGGTTATGGACACCATTGGTTATTCTTTAGGGCTCTTAGCCTATTTTGCATCTTGTCCGTACTCGGATATTCTATCTTTTCAAGATGATTTGGATCTTTGTACTGTATATCTGTATTCTTGACTCATGGAGTCGTGTTGTATATATCTGTTCTGTGGGTTCCATCGTGGACTATTGTGTAATGATATTACTTCGTTTTCCACCGGCACGCAAGTGTCTGGTGGGCAACTTTGAATCGTTTCTATGCGGGTTTGGCGGGAATCACTGAAACTTGCATAAGGCCGATCCGAGGGTGTTACAGAGTGGTATCAGGGCTCATCAGTTACGATATCCCACTGGTCCAGTATGTAGGATAACCTAGCTAACGACCAATGTAGAGTGTCAAAACTATTTTGCAAAATCGGTTGGATAGATCTTATTAGGTATGCTTTTACTCGTTACCCCTGTGCTATTCTCTTCTTACCTCTACGTGTTTTGAATCTTCCCACCTATCTTTTCTTCGAGTCTAGGATTTCTTGTGGTTGGGTTTACGTCGTATCTTTAGGGTTTCGATTCCTTCCTCTTGTAATGGTTCTTCTACATATGGTCTTCATGTTATCTAGGGAATCTTCCTCTGTGTACCTTTTAGTGGACCCAAAATTCACTAAAAGTTTTCTTTGTATCTTTCGGTGTTCTCTAAAATGACGACGTCATCTACGTCAAATCCGATGAAGAACCTGCATCATTTCTTTGTTTCCGAACATCAATTGTGGAAATCTTCAGTCTGAATTCCGAGAATGGGTTGCATGATTTTCTACTACATGTGCGGAGTAATAGTTTGGGGGCGTGATGGATTGGCCCCCATGTCGACTACTCAATCTATTCACTCTTTCACATTAAAGTAGATTAGAGTGCATATTTTCTCTCCTTCTGTCGAAGTTAGAGGTGGCCTTATCTTTTGAGACCTTTATCTTTGTCCTTTGTTATCCGGAGTGTTCTCTCAATGAACGTGAGAAAGGACCCCTTGTTGGTGGTGTCGCCAATTTCAACTTGGGGCAAGAATCCTTGTTAGTGGTGTCATGAGGATCTATACAAAGCGACAAGATTCAGACCGTCGACCTTCTTCCCCGTACCATGAGGAGGATCTCGAGGGCGAGATCCATTGTTAGTGTGTCTAATTGTATCACCCTAGGTAAAACCGCTACTAGAAAATCGCCTATTAATTTCCTTGGTGTATCATCATGACATCATGCATATTTTAAACTCTAAATATTTTCACCGAAACCCTAGTTTGTTTTCTACATTAGCCTCCTCACTCGAATCAAATTTAAAACCGGTCCTTCCGAATATTTTTGTTTGCCTAGAAAATATTTGCAAAAAGTGTTTTGTAAAATGAAACAAAAAAAATGAGAAAGTGATTAATATGATCTCACGGTCTAAGGAGAAGGAAACTATGTTTCTGACTATTGCAACAATGAACCTCGTGACTTGATCGTGTCGCAATCTTTGGGTAATGTCCATCATATCATTCACCAATGATATGACCTCGTTGTCAACTGGCACTATCATCCATGATCAAGAAACCTTGATCATCGGTTGACCAACGAACTAGTATGAATAGAGGCTACTAAGGACTTTCGGTTTCATATCACACTTGCATCAATGTTTCCACGTGATACAGTTATAGCACAATATGAAAATATTATAAAATTATTGGAATATGACAATAATAACCATTTATTATTTGCCTCTAGGGAATATTTACTTCAGTCTCCCACTTGCACTAGAGTACAAATAAACTAGCTCGCATTTACTAATCATAAACCATATCACATATGCGTTTATTGATCATGCATGCTCATGGGAAATGTCCTGTCCCTATTCTATTTTACCAGATCAGTATGTCTTTTGCAAATCATTAATGTCTTCCTAATTTTGGCATTCCCTCCATTATCTCATAATGGGTTGAAGTATTCATTTGGTGATAGAGTGGGACTTTAATTCTATTGTTTACAATGATGGTCGATCAGTCAATTTAACTTTCATTGTTGTCATGTAAACCTTTGAAACACACTTAGCAGAAGTCAAACTTTATTAGCTAAAACTATACTTATATATCTATATGTAGATCCTAGTGCACAACATGCAACTTTGTGCCTAACTTTGCTTCTTGCTATTTAAGAACAAATTTAACTCTGGTTTAGTGATTAACTCAGGAATCACCTGAAGACATCTTATTTCAACTAGATCCTTGGGTCATATTACTTCGAGTATATACAATATGGTTGTATGGAAGAATATATGACTGAGGCAGAGGAGATGCAACGCATCTCTTTCTTTCTTTTAACCATAGTTGTAATACTGAGACTAACTCAATACTTCATAAAAGTAAGAACTTATTTCTTAACTTTTTTCATTCTGAACTACTTCAGAATCTTGTCCAGGATATTCTGAAAATTTTCAGAATCAAGTCCAGGAAGCATCCGACAATAATGTTTATTAAACTTACCAATCTATCTCGATAGATTTCATTGTTTAATAATTTGTTCAACTTCATCCATACTTACTAACTTAAACATTATCAATACCAATCACATCATTCATATATGTCATCCACATATTTTAGAATAATGACACGCTCCCACTCAAATATGGCATCCATATATAAGATCCAGGGATTTCACTTAGCCCCCACTCAAATATAGCATCCATATATGAGATCCAGGGTTTTCACTTAGCTCCCACTCAAAATATGTCTCTTACATATTAAGATTTAGCCAAGATGCTTAGCTCCCACTCAAAATATGTCTCTCACATATTAAGATTTAGCCAAGCCAATTTGCTCCCACTCAAATGCTAGTCCTATCAATAATCTTGGACATTCCAAAATTCTTTGATCATCATCATATTGTGAATTCCAGCTACGAGATTCCATATCCATATATTGCTAGTGTAAATCCAATAGACTCAAGCATCAATACATATGTAATCAACTCCTTGAATTTGTAAAAACATACTTTGTGAAAAATCGAGCTTTATGTACTTCATTAAGTTTCATTTCCTTCTTATAACTTTGCAGCCATTTAGAAATATCAAGCAAACATCTTTACTTAATAATATCAAGTAACATATTACTTTACAATCCAAAATATAACTTAATATTAGATTTCATGATACCTAGTCATTTCTCGCACTTAGGTCCATCACGCTTCTTTGTAATTCATAGGTATGTCTTGTTCAAATAACATGACAAGTGAATCAATAATATAATTCCGCAAACTTGCAGAATATATATTGTTGAATCCTACTTTCTTTTGTAAAAGTATTCGCTAAAACTCTATGATTATTATCATTAGTTTCTCGTCTATTTGTAGAGTTTGGTTTTGATGCCCCAGAAGTATAGGGGGTGTATCATAGTACTTTCGATAAATAGGAGTGTCGATCCCAACGAGGAGTGGAAGGTGTTGACTAGTGGTATGGAGAAGGAAATCTTTGTAAATACTTAGCAAACAGATTTTTATGTTTTTTTATAAAGCAACAAAACAAAGTGCAAGTAATAAAGACAACGAACAACTGCAGCAATTGGACCAATCCTTTCTTAGCAAAGGACAAGCCGGTGGAAATACTTATAAGGACCAAACGTTCTCGAGGACACGTGGGAATTCTGTCAAGTGCTTTCTCTTCATATAGCTAAGTACTCTTCTTTGGTGTTGTAAGTGTTGTGTGGGTGAACCTGTGCTAATGTACCGACCTTACTTGGACTAATACATACTTGTGATTAAACCCCCTGCAAGCATCCGCAACTACAGGAAAGTAATTAAGATATAAATCTAACCACTGCCTTAAACTCTGAGATCCTACACTCCCTTGTGCAATGGTGTCCTAACGGGGGTTCAGGTTTCTGTCACTCCAGCAACCCCACAATTAATAGCCAAATACACAATGCATTCCCCTAGGCCCATAAATGGTGAAGTATCATGTAGTCGACGTTCACATGCCACCACTAGAAGAATAGCACCACAACTTAAATACTAAACCATTGAATAATAACTCAACACAAATCCACTACTAACAACATGACTTATCCCATGTCCTCAAGAACTAGATGAACTACTCACAATACATCATATGGATCAAGATCAAAGATGATATGGTGATTGGTAACAATCTGAACATAAACAATAATCCAATGGTTCCACTCAGAAGCATCAACTACAATAGTAATCAACACTGGGAAAGTTTCCCCTAAGAACTAATGCCAGATCCAACACAATTGTTACAGCGGGATGGAGTGGTGATGATGGTGCTGGTGGTGATGATGGTGTGGATGATGATGATGATCCCGATTAAGTCTAGCTTGATGACGGTGTTGATGGCGACGACTCCCCTCTCCGGGAAGGAATTTCCCTGGCAGAAATCTGTCTGCCGGAGAGCTCTTTATCTCTCGGTGTTTTTCACCCCGCAGAGGCGGCGTAATCTTTCTGTGGTCGCTCCCTGGTATTAGGGTTTCGAGAGGAAGATATAGGCGAGAGGGCGGATTCGGAGGACGGCTAGGTGGGCCACACCTGCCCTAGGCGTGGCCCAGGGGGGACCGTGCCTGGGGGTGTGGGACCCCTGTGGCCTAGCTATGCCTCCCCTTCTGGCTTCCTTCGTCTTCTGGGAAAATATAATTTTCCAATATTTTTCTGGTATTTTTCTGATCTTCGCGAAATTGCATCAAAACACCTCTTTTTCCATTAGAGTCCTGACTACGGCAGTTCATCCTCCAAGAATCATCCAACATGCAAAAACAGATAAAAAGACATAAGTAACACTTCATAATAAGACACATATCAATGAATATAGGAAAATTATGATATAGAATGGTGATGCAAATTGGACGTATCAACTCCCCCCAAGCTTAGACCTTTGCTTGTCCCCAAGCGAAAACTGAGCTCAGTAAACATGTCCACAGGTTTATGGAGTGAAATGTCGATAAAAGAATACGGACAAGAAGCATCACACTTACCATTACACAACTCATAGAAGAAGGCAACTCACCATTATATAACTTAGCTTGCAACAAGTACAGGAGTCACAATAGAGATGAATAAAGATAAATCATAATTGGAATTGGCAAACTTTGTTCCTATTTAGAGAACAACTGGCAAACAGTTTCACAAAAAGCTTTTGTAGAAGTTTTCACAACATGAGCACTCTTTGCTCAAAAAGGTTTTTCACAAAGATGGCTTTCAAAGTAATACTCAATAGATGCGAGTCTTGTGCAAACAAGGAAGATGGAGAATATGAGTGAATAAATCATCATATGAATGCTTGAAACACAATAACTCAAATGCTTGCTGGAGATAGAGAGGAAAAAGGTTTACCGACTCAACTTAGAAATAGGAGAAAGGTCCCTTCATAGAGGGAAGCAGGGATTTCAAGTCATAAAGAGCTTCCAAAATATTAAGGTACTTACTAGCTTTGAGCCCACATTGCCCCTATCATAGTCATCTTGAGATGATTAAGGTTGAAGTGAACAAGGATGGAGTATATGCTTGACGGAATATAAGTTGGCAATCTCATGGTCCCTTGAGTACGAGGGCCGTGCCTCATGCTACTCAACTTTAGTCAACAGTAATTTCTTGTCATTGTAAGTACATGTGTATCATAAAGAACCGCTAACGGGGTACCCATTGCACATAATACAGGAGCTATCCCATAACCAAAATGACAAGGCAAGCAGACAATGAGCATCTCGGCGATCTTTTTATTTACTATTTGTATAGCTTTTTATTAAGGATGCTCCGTAGACTGCTCACTATGGTGATGCTGCAAGTTTCCACCATGATTAGGCATGGCTTAGGCTAGCGGCCCAGTCATTTCTCTAACACACATACATCACTCCATGGACTTACAAGCTCCCTTTTTATTTCACACCAACGACATCTGCAAAGAAAAGAGCATGATATCTACTAGATGAGTATCCATAAGTGTTGAACGCGTTCCCCGTGATAGCACAGTTTTGCTAATCCCAACTTCGATGACACAATGGTTCAAGTCTATTAGGGGCAATAAAATAAGGTGTGCCATCAAGTTCATGAGACCTTTACTAACTAGTTTTCACATAACAAAATAGTTTTTAATTTGAAAGATAGATGAAGCTTGAGAATTTGCTTGGAAGAGCAAAAAAGCTAATAGGTAGATATGTTGGACACAAATGGCACAGGTTTTGGTTCAAAGGGATTGGAAACATGAGAAGTATGCCTTCTCAAAATAGGTTTTTGGCTAGCAAGGCTGGGTAGCAAGCAAAAGAGTTGAAGGAAACAAGAAAGCATACAAGGGATAAAGCCAAACATGCAATCTTCCTTGATGGCACAAAAGATCTTAAATAAAGAATACTAAGCTTATGAGCTAATCAAGAAAGCAAATAAATGATACAAAATACCTGTAAGCTTTTCCTATTTTTCTTTCAAACCTCAAAAAGTGTTGCTACTAACCAGAGCTCGGTTTGCCCAAACCAATTTAGATTTACTTGATTTTAAAATCCCAAAAATATTGATCAAGATTATTAAGTTCAAATCATCAAAATTAGGGTTAACAAAAACTTTTGTGAATTAAAACCATATGAATGCATGTCTGTATGTGATGATTGTATGAATGCATGAATGGAATTGTGTGATTGTTGTGATTAGCAAGGATGGGTTTAAAGATGAAAACAACATCATCTAAATCAAATCCAAGCAGAAAAAAATCAAGAGAAATTCAAAAACAAACAAAATAAGCTAATGGTCATTTTTCCAATCTTGCTCACTAGAGCACTTTGAGTGTTTCTAGTCCAATATATCAAACATAAACAATTCTATTTCTTTTCACCCCTTGTTATACCAAGTAAAAGTGAACCCAAGCCCACCTTTCAAACTCACATAAACATTTGACAAATTGATTCAAATGACAATTCAAAATTGAATCCATATCATATGTGAAGATCACCATTTCTGAAAACCCAACCAAACCAGTTCACCTTGACCATTCCAAACAACTGGAGACTACCTAGTATGTGACTAGTACACCCACCAATTTTTATCCAAAAATTCAAATTCAAATCTCATTCGGCCATTTCATCAAACACCTTGCAAACACAAATCAAACAAAACATCAAACACTATAGTGAGCAGTGTTTGTGCCTAACTTGTTCCCTCTCTAGCTCACACTACATTCTCAGTAGATGATCAAACTAATTTAACTAGCCCTAGCTCACTGTAAGCTTGACATTGCCATCAATGGTGAGCATGCCGAGCCCCAAATGGCCACGCCATTGTCGACAGCAAGCTATGAGCAGCTCTAGCCTCGCCAACCTTGTCTGGGACATAGACCACTGTCCACCGCCACCCCTATCTAATGTCCAAGCACTGCCAGCCCCTGGGCCACTCAGCCCATGCGTGCCTAGCTTCTCTGCAAGCCTTCCGAGAGCGCGCCAGAGCACTGCACTCGACACACAAGCATAGATCGCGCGCTGCCCTCGCCGCTCGCGTGCGTGATCACCACCGCCCCAGGAACCGCTGGGACATGCCCGTTCGTCTCCGTGCGACCAGGACAACCCGTGCGCCATTAAAACCTCCGCTGGACCCGTCCGGAGCGTCGCAATGTTCCGACCGCATTGTACCGCCCCACGCCTCGTGACCATGCCATTGAGCTTCGCCAGGAGGCAGAGCACCGTCCCCTACCGTCGCCCATGCCATTAGCTCATTGTGACGACGACCACGACAAGCTCAACCCGCACCCTTCGATCCCCTCGCTGCACTATAAATAGAGGCCACCCCCGTTCGATTTTAGCACACCATCTCACTCCCCTCTCTCTCAACCACCCCACCTCATCCCCGGAGCAAGGCGAGCAGCAGGTCGCCGGAATTTCGCCGGAGTCTTCCACTGAGGAGGAGAAGAGGAGCTGTCGATTGGAGCCGCCCCAGGAGGAGCCACCGGTACCAGGAGGTTCGCCATCGTCGACTTTGTCGTTCGCCCCCATCACCGACCCTCTTGAGCCACGGTGAGCCTCACACGACCCCCACTAGCCGTGCTAGGGTTCAGTCTCGCCGGCGTTGCCTGACGGCGACGACAAGCCCCAGCGATTAGATTAGATGTTGATCCTATGACACAAATCACCCCATAAACCTTCGCACCCCCTGTCTCGCTGACTGGTGGGGATACCCACTTTAACCCACCCGCACGCTATGCGCCATGGGACGGCCCAGTTACACTCCCGCACAACCCAGTTAGTTTGAATTTAGATTTTCCAATTTAGTTCAAAACCTAGTACTGCCTATTGATTCAAAAATCAATTCAGAGAGATTCACTGAACCAAATTGCATGAAACCAATTTAGTTAGAAAGCTATTGAAATTCTCAATCCAAGCCCATTGGATTCAAATCAATTAGAATTGTAGAACACCTATAGTAAAAATAACAAGGCAGACTTTTTTCTGCATTCAAACATTTTTAAAAATTCAACCAGAAAAGCTTTTGAGTTGATTCCAACTCTCAAAAATCACATTTGATAAGACCTTTCTGAATATATAAAAATATCTAGGTGTACTTGAAGAAATAATGGTCAAGAAATAAAAGAATGCCTCATAGGCAATTCTAGTCACTTTATTTAATTAAAATAAAAGGGTTAAACCTTATTAAATTGTGACACCACTTTAAATCACATTCCCAAGTACTGAAATATGTGGTGATGAAATGTGTCAACATGATCCCGTATTTTAGTTGGAGAATATTAAATCTTAAGTAGTTTTTCAATGGATAGAAATTACTTTTCTAAATAAAATAAATAAGACAAGTGCTTTAATCCTTGTGT
Source organism: Avena sativa (assembly GCA_916181665.1). Taxonomy (NCBI): domain Eukaryota; kingdom Viridiplantae; phylum Streptophyta; class Magnoliopsida; order Poales; family Poaceae; genus Avena; species Avena sativa. Next base: position 264,886,630 of record OV702294.1, on the reverse strand, counting down.
TAATAGTGATGATGCTAGATCATCTAGTGTGAAACTTTGTGTGTTAAATAGAGTAGTAATAATTGTTTGGTGATTGTGTACATCGTATTTATTTATAAACGCTAGTACCGACCAAGGATATGAGGAGGAAGAGGAATACTACGAGGAAGAAGCCGTGCAGAAATTCAACCACTGCTCTGCACAAGGCAAGCTTATACTTTCAATTATGCAAGCATCACTATACAAGTTAACTTAGCAAGCTCCTATCTTAGCAAGCTAAGCTAAACCATGCAAGTTTTACTTGCAAGCTTACACAACTTGATTATACCCAATCCTAGTTTTACTTGCAAGCTTAATTATTTTATTTCTTTATCAAAGCTTTCTGTTTTAGTTTACTTAGTGATTGGTAGATTTTAGAAAGATGTTTAAAGGTCGCACAAAGAGCATAAAACTTGGCCTAAGTTAGATAATCTTGATGTCATCCTAAGGCATGAGATTGAACTTAGATCATCCCCATTTGTTTACCACCCCTCATTAGTGTTTATCCCCCACCTGTAGATGCTAGTGCTAAGCATAAAACTTGATCACTTTAGATGGGAATACTTGGTGAAAATGGTTATGAAAACCTTAGAATGATGAGTCATTCTACTGAATTTTTTTGACATGTGTTCTTGAACACCAGATGATTTTGATGATCAAAATGTTGAGGCATGAGCCTTAGCCCTTTAACTGATGGTTGTCTGGATGCGATACCATTCCAATTTTACCGTACAACCACAATACCCGAAATTTGGGTGGGGCTTGATTGGAAGTTTATATACCTTAGTATGGGTTCCCTTGCAGCCAAGGTTTGAGCTGAGGATACCTTGTGAAGATTGTCCACCTATGCAGTTCCTAAGATGACAGTTGGTCATGGTTGGGAGGCCAAAATCATAGGAGAGGTGCCTATACTAGGGCGTGTAATTGAAAGGTTAGGATTGATTATCCGCATACTGAGTATGGTGAATTCAGGACTGTTCCTAAAAGATGTATCGAATATTGTGGTGAAAGTGTACCACCTCTGCAGAGTGTCAAACTATTCGGATAGCCGCGTCCGCGGTTATGGACAGTTGGAGTGGCCATACTATTCCGTCGTCAGATGTTTTCAAATTGACTTGTGAAATGATTCATGACTTTGACTTGACCACAATAGGGTTGTGATACGAAACTCAAGTTCCCACTTAGGTGTTATAAAACTTTCAACTAGCTTTCTTTGCTCCTGAACTCAGTAGAGATAAATCTGGCTTTTTGCAAAACAACCTAGAGCTTAGTACTTCCTAGTCAAAACCCCTTCACTTGTTAGTATTAGTTTGCGGGTACTTAAAGAGTACTCATGGCTTTGTCCCTGGCTATTCCCGTGGCCAGACTATGAAGAGGACTATCAGGAGGATGGACCGCAGGAATGTTACGACAACTAGGATCATCTCCCATCGTCAACATTGCATGTGATCATGAAGATTGAGCTTCACCCACGCTACCGTTATTATTACGTTATTCCACTGCTATGATTATATTAAGACTGGATCATGAGATCTTTATTTGTTGTAAGACCTTATGTATGGTTTGTAATGGATGATGTACTGTGATATCCAAACTGTTATGTCTCACAAAAATGGTAATCCTGGGATTGCGATGTATGGCATAACAGGCATCTGGGATTAAAACTCCGGGTGTTGACAAGTTGGTATCAGAGCCATCCTGACTATAGGAGACCCTAGTTTAGAATGGAAGTTTGAATCAAAAACTTAGTTTCAAAACCAAGGAAGTGAGTATTTATGAAAACTTATTCTCATTCTTAACACTTAGATTCTTTCATGAAAATTCATGTTCCTCAAAAATTCTTGCAAACTTACATAAAATTTTACACACTTGATCACTCTACTAAATTACTCATCCTACATTCTTATAGATGGACGTGAAGTTAGCAAGTTCTATCAGTTGGGAAATGGAGGATATCTCATCTTTGAGCGTGACTTGGACCAGCTTTCGGAACTTCTGGAGTGCCCTCACCCCGAGTTCTTCGGAGCTTAGCTCAACGATCAGGAAGGAGAGGAACTGCAATGGCTGATTGTTGCAAGTATCCGAGGAAAGATTGAAGCCCCCACCTCAGAGGGAATTCAGTTCACCATTAGAGAGAACAACTGGCTCGATGGACTTGCCAAGGCCATGCAGGAAGCGCTCGCCCATCTGTGTGGACAGAGTATCAATCAGATCAAGGGTACCTGCTTTGAGTTCTGCCCAAGGCGTGATGTTATGGGATAGTCACTGGAGGCACCATATCACCCTGAACTGAAGAATCAAGTGGACCACCTCAGCTTCATGATGTATGACCGACAGAAGGTGTTGGACAATGCCCGCTCCTACGCCAACGACAACTATGCCATTGCTGCCTAGAAGGATCAGACCATTTCCATGCTAGTGAAGGATCGCCAGTCTCGTTGCCGTCAGCTTGACAAGAAGGAGCACATCATTGCCTGCCTTCGCCACAGGATCACAGAGTTGGAGGAGACCGTCCACGAGAGGGACATGTAGCTTGAGGAGAGGGAGAATGCAGGGGAGGATATCCGTGGAGACCCCTACTCCTATCTCAGTGATGATGATGAATTTCTGGAGGATCAAGCCATGGACTTCTTCACCGATGAGGATGACTTCGCCTTCATTGATGATGATGAGGACACGGACTCCGAGGAGTAGTAGCACTTGAGCACTAGCGTTAGTGAAGTGTATCCGGTCCCACTATATCGTAGTTTCACAGAATGGTTCTTAAAACCATCTGTTTTTACTTGTTGTGGTGTGTGTTTGTATCGTGTGCTATGAATGAATGAAAAAAAAGATACTAGAAAAATCCGAGTAATACTTTGAAAACTTTTCAAAACACAAAACAAACCCCTAAACCTATAAATTTCCCTCTTTTCTCATGATCTATCTCAATCTTCAGATGCCTCACGGAGGAAGCACTTCATCCCCGGAACCAATGTTGCAAATCTTGCAAATGTTGGTTTCTGACTGCGAAGCTGAAAGAGCCGAAGATCAAGACAACTTAGCCACCCTTCAACAGATAGCTCAGATGTCCAACAACAACCAAGCCCATGGAAACCAGGACAACCATGGATCCAAGCTCAAGAACTTTCAGTACACCAATCCACCTATCTTCACTAAGTCTGAAGAGCCCCTAGATGCCGATGATTGGCTGCAAACCATGGAGAACAACTTAGAAGTTGCAGGAGTGGAAGCCAACGAGAAAGTACTATTTTCCACCCACTATCTGGCAGGAGATGCAAGAGCATGGTGGAACAACATTCGCACCATGAATGGAGGACAAATGATGACTTGGGAGGAATTCAAACTCAAGTTTAGCAGAACCCATGTGCCACCGAGTTTGATCAAGAGGATGAGAGATGAATTCAGGGAACTGAAGCAAGGGAGGATGATAGTAGTTGAGTACCGTGACAAATTTTTGTCATTGGCTAGGTATGCACCTAATGAGATTGACACTGAAGCTAAGAAGAAGGAGAGATTCCTGAATGGTCTGCATGATGAGATGACGGTGTTGGTCAACATTCCATTTGCTGACATTGAAGCCTTAGTGGATTCTGCCATTCAGATGGAAGGCAAGATCAACCAAGCCAATGAGAACCGTAAGCGTAGAATGATGCATCAACCAGGAACCCATCATACCCCAAATTATCACCCTAACCCATCTCCAGGATTTGCCCCAAGAAACAATAGACCACCGATGAACCGTCCGACCTATCCAAACCGTGGAGGAGGAAACCCAAGGCCCGGAGGAAACCACAACAACCCCGGCAACCCCAGCAATTTCAACCGTGCACCACCCAAGTTCAACAACAACAATGTTGCCACCAACACCAATACTGCCCCAAGAACTGGAAGCAATGTTGTGCCTGTTGTAGCAAAGGACAAGTCCCAAGTGACTTGTTATGAATGTGGAAGCAAGGGTCACTATTCCAATGAGTTCCCCAAGAAGACTGCAACAGCCCCCAATGTGAATGCCCCAGCTCAGCAGCAGCGTCATGTTCAGCCTGGAAGAAGGTTTGCCCCAGGGAATTCGCTCAACCGCAACAGCCGTCTATTTCTCATGCATGCTGAAGAAGCCCAAGAAGCGCCAGATATCATGCTGGGTATGTTTTCTGTTAACTCAGTACTTGCAAGAGTGTTGTTTGATTCTGGAGCATTGCACTCATTTGTTGCCGAAGAATTTGCATGCACTAGTAAGATTCAACCAACCAAATTGAAGCATGTTATGATAGTTCAAATAACTGTTTCAACCACCAAAGCTAGACAAATTTGCAAGGTCGTACCTATCCAAATCCATGGCATAGATTTTTATGCTAATATAATAGTACTTGGAACTAAAGGTTTGGATGTAGTACTAGGAATAGATTGGATGTCGAAACATAAAGGATTAATTGACTGTGCCAAGAAAGCCATAACCATGACCAGTACAGCCGGAATATCAGTAGAGCATGTATCTAAAACCTTGCCCCGTCAATTCAAGTGCAACAAGAGTATAGCCCAGCTAACCATTGACCAAGTCAGAGTAGTCTGTGAATACCCTGATGTATTTCCAGATGTTTTGCCCGGTATGCCCCCAAATCGGGATACCGAGTTTATCATTGAACTAATCCCTAGAACCAGACCCATAGCCCAGAGACCTTATAGGACAAACCCATCTGAACTAGTGGAGCTGAAGAAGCAACTGGATGCTATGCTAGATATAGGATTGATTCAACCAAGTGCGTCGCCATGGAGATCGCCTATTTTGTTTGTGGACAAGAAAGATGGAGGTAACCGTTTGTGTACGGATTATCGGAAGTTGAACGATGTCACCATCAAGAACAAGTATCCACTGCCAAAGATAGAAGATCTGTTTGACCAGTTGGCTGGTGCCAAAGTTTTTTCTAAGATTGATCTTAAAACTGGTTATCATCAACTCAAGATTCGCACAGAGGATATTCCAAAGACTGCCTTTACCACTAGATATGGACTGTATGAGTACACCGTCATGTCTTTTGGATTAATCAATGCCCCTGCTTATTTCATGAACCTCATGAATAAGATTTTTATGGACTTCCTGGATAAGTTTGTCATTGGTTTTATCGATGACATTCTGATCTATTCCAAATCAGAAGAAGAACGAGCTACACCTGAGGACCATCCTTGGAACCCTTAGGGAGCATCAGTTGTATCCCAAGTTTAGCAAGTGTGAATTCTGGTTACAGGAAGTAGGATTCCTCGGACATATCGTATCATCCGGAGAAATTGCCGTTGACCCTGCAAAGGTGAAGGATGTCGAAGGTTGGCAAGCCCCAACCACTCAAACCCAAGTTCGTGAATTTCTTGGATTAGCGGGATATTACCGCAAGTTCGTAGAAGGATTCTCGAGCATCACAAGACCCATGACCCAATTGTTGAAGAAGGATAAGAAGTTTGAATTAACGGACAAATGTGAAGCGAGTTTTCAAGAACTCAAGAAGAGATTGATATCAGCCCCAATCTTGATCATGCCAGATATCATGAAGCCTTTTGATGTATATTGTGACGCATCCAAGATCGGTCTCGGATGTGTGTTGATGCAAGAAGGCAAAGTTATATCTTATATATCCCGACAACTGAAGCAGCATGAACAAAGTTATCCTACCCATGACCTTGAACTGGCAGCCATAGTTCTAGCCATGAAGACATGGAGGCATTACCTTATGGGTAACCTTTGTGAGATTTATTCAGATCACAAGAGCCTGAAGTACATTTTCACTCAGAAGGATCTAAATATGAGGCAAAGAAGATGAATAGAGTTAATCAAGGACTATGATCTGGACATCCACTATCACCCCGGTAAAGCCAATGTGGTAGCAGATGCCCTTAGCAGATTGCCGTGCCACTTGAACTCCATGATTCTGAAGGAGCAACCAAGTTTGCACAAGGAGATGGAAGATTTCAGAATAGAATTAGTTAGTGAAGGATTTTTGGCTAGCATAGAACTTCAACCCACTTTGATCAGTCAGGTCAAGGAGGCGCAGAAAGGAAATGCTAGTATCAACGGAATCAAATATCGTATCGGTACAGGCAAAGTACCCAGATTCACCGAAGATGAAGAAGGAGTTTTTTGGTACAAAGGACGTATTTGTGTGCCAACAGACTCAGAACTGAAGCAAACTATTTTGAAGGAAGCTCATGATACTCTTTATTCTATCCACCCGGAGGAACGAAGATGTATCAGGATTTGAAGGAGCAATTTTGGTGGCATAAGATGAAGAGAGAAATCAGAAGCTACATAGCCAAGTGTGATATCTTTTAGAGAGTTAAGGCGGGACATCAGAGACCCGCAAGACTGTTGCAACCATTGCAGATTTCGGAATGGAAGTGGGATTCAGTTGGAATGGATTTTATCACTGGTTTGCCTACATCTAGTAGGGGAAATGACTCTATTTGGGTCATAGTTGATAGATTGTCCAAAGTCGCTCATTTCTTACCAGTCAAGACCACTTACCAAAGTTCGAAGCTAGAAAAGTTGTATATTGCTAGAATCGTCAGTTTACACGGTGTCCCCAAGAACATTGTATCGGATCGAGGAACTCAGTTTACCTCGAGATTTTGGAAGAAAGTCCAAGAAGGATTAGGAACCATACTAGACTTCAGCTCAGCTTATCACCCTCAGACCGATGGACAAACGGAGCGAGTAAATCAAATACTCGAAGATATGTTGAGAGCCTGTGTGCTAGAGTATGGATATAAATGGGAAGATTGTCTGTCTTTCGCAGAATTTTCGTACAACAACAGTTATCAAGCCAGTTTGCAAATGGCCCCATTTGAATTCATGTTTGGAAGGAAGTGTCGTACCCCTTTGAATTGGTCGGAAGTAGAAGAGAGTCAGATTTTCGAACCCGACATCCTACGAGAAGCAAAATAGAAAGTTCACCAAATCCGTGAGCACCTCAAGATCGCTCAATCCATACAGAAGAGTTATGCCGACAAGAGACGTCGAGACCTCGCTTTCAATATCTAAGATTTTGTGTATCTCAAAGTGTCGCCTTTGAAAGGAATGCAACGTTTCCAGCTCAAAGGAAAGTTAGCCCTAGGTATATCGGTCCTTTCAAGATTCTTAATCATCGAGGAGAAGTATCGTATCAACTAGAACTGCCATAGGAGATGTCAACAGTACATAATGTGTTCCATATATCGTTACTTCGCAAATGCCTAGAAGTTCCGGAGAAGACTGAAGTTTTCAAGAACATTGATCACCAAACCATAGAGATCAACAATGACCTGACATATCTTGAAGTACCCATCCGTATCTTGGAGGAAGCTTTCAGGACCACCAGGACCCGAAGCATCAAGTTTCTCAAGATCCAGTGGAGAAACCACACTGAAGAAGAAGCTACATGGGAGCAGGAAGATTACATCAAGACGGATTTTCACGATCTCTTTAAATCCTAGTTTTCTTTTTTACTCTTTCTCAAATCTTAGGACGAGATTTTGTTTAAGGAGGGAAGGTTTGTAACATCCTAAAAATATTGATCAAGATTATCAAGTTCAAATCATTAAAATTAGGGTTAACAAAAACTTCTGTTAATTAAAATCATATGAATGCATGTGTGTATGTGATGATTGTATGAATGCATGAATGGACTTGTGTGATTATTGTGATTAGCAAGGATGGATTTAAAGATGAAAACAACATCATATAAATCAAATCCAAGCAGAAACAAATCAAGAGAAATTCAAAAACAAACAAAATAAGCTAATGGTCATTTTTGCTAATCTTGCTCACTAGACCACTTTGAGTGTTTCTACTACAAGATTTCAAACAGAAACAATTTTATTTCTTTTCACCCCTTGCTATACCAAGTAAAAGTGAACCCAAGCCCACCTTTCAAACTCACAGAAACAGTTGGCAACTTGATTCAAATGACAATTCAAAATTGAATCCATATCATATGTGAAGATCACCATTTCTCAAAACCCAACCCAACCAGTTCACCTTGACCATTCCAAACAACCAGAGACTACCTAGTATGTGACTAGTACACCTACCAATTTTTATCCAAAAATTCAAATTCAAATATCTTTCAGCCATTTCATCAAACACCTTGCAAACACAAATCAAACAAAACATCAAACACTATAGTGAGCAGTGTTTGTGCCTAACTTGTTCTCTCTCTAGCTCACACTACACTCTCAGTAGATGATCAAACTAATTTAACTATGTTGGAGATATGCCCTAGAGGCAATAATAAAAGTAGTTATTATTATATCTTTGTGTTTATGATAAATGTTTACATTCATGCTATAATAGTATTAACAAGGAAACATTAATACTTGTGTGATTTGTAAACTTAATTTGAAGTCCCTAGTAAAGCCTCTATATAATACTAGCTTGTTGGTTAATAGATGATTGTGGTTTACCTATCATGAACATTGAGATGTTATTAACAACAAGATCATATCGTTAGGAGAATGATATGATGGACATACTCCTATAGATAAGTATAGCATAAAGATCAAGTCATTTTAATAGTTCAATTGCTATATGCTTTCTGATACATAGTAATCTAATTCCTTCGACCATGAGATCATGCATATCACCTTTACCGGATGGATGCTTTGATGACATCAAACACCACACCGTAACTGGGTGGCTATAAAGGTGGCATTGAGTGTTCAGAAAGTGTTGGTTGAAACACATGGATCAAGAGTGGGATTTGTCCATCCATATGACGGATAGATATACTCTGGGCCCTCCCGGTGAAATGTCATCCAATTAGCTTGCAAGCATGTGACTGGCTCACAAGGGATCACATATCACGGGAACGAGAAAAGAGTACATATCGGTAACGAGGTTGAACTAGGTATGCAGAGATACCGACGATCATAACCTCGGATAAGTAGACTATCGTGAGACAAAGGGAAATTGATATCGTATGTAAGTGATTCATTCGATCGCAAAGTAATCATTGAAATATGTGGGAGCCATATGAATTTCCAGATTCCTCTATTGGTTATTGTTCGGAGAAGTGTCTCGATCATGTCCGCATAATTCACGAACCGTAGGGAGACACACTTAAGGATTCGACATTGTTTGAGTAGTTATGGAATGATGAGAAAGAGACCGAATGTTGTTCGAAGTCCCGGATGGGATCCGGGATATCACGAGGAGATCCGGAATGGTCCGGAGAATAAGATTCATATAAGGAAAGTCCCGTTTCGGAGTTGGGGAATGGTTCCGGTGTTTTCATCGGGAATGTTCTAGAATGTTCCGGAATGTCCGGCACTCCGGAGGGGAAGGGTACATGAATGTGTTGTATCAAGTTGGTATGATTGCATCATGTACTAAGTGTCATCGCTGTTCCAAATAAAGGATTAATTCAAATCCTAGTTTGAAAAGTCAAATAGCTAAATTGAAAAGTCAAACGGCTAAATTTGGAAAGAGGAAAAGAGGAGGAAGGGGAAACCGAGTTGGGGAGGGAGTCCCTCCTCCCCAAGCCGGCGCACCATCCAAGCCGAGTTGGGGAGGGACTCCTCTCCCTACCCTTGGCCGGCCGGCCCCTCCACCTATATAAGGAGGGGCAGGGCTCCCTCCTAGAGACACACAAGTTCCCTGCCCCAAACCCTAGCTTGGCGCCACCACCTCCTGCAGCTGCCGCCGCCTCCTAGGGTTGCCCTAGCCGCCGACTTGGGCTGCCCCAAGCCCTAGCCGCCGGCTCTAGAACCTCCTCCTTGGTGTGTCTAAAACCTAGATCACCGAGGAGCTCTCTCATAATCCACCATACTCGCTCCGGCTTAAGGCGAAGCCCTGCGAGATCTCCCCTCTACTTCCGGTACCACGCCGTTGTGCTGCCGGAATCGCGAGGAGAGTGCTACAACCTCCGCTGCCTGCTGGAACAAGGGAGAGGAAGGTCTTCATCGAGTACCGAACGTGTGACCGACTGCGGGAGCGCTGCCGGAACGCAGCGCCGGAAGGATCGTCTACGCGATCTTGAGATCGGGAAGAGTACGACTACATCACCCACGAGAATCCGCTCTCGTTAAACACTTTGGAATCTTCGAGGGTGAGTTATTCCATCGACTCGTTGCTACAATCTAGTAGATAGATCTTGGCTTGTTTGTTTGTATGCGGTAGAAATTTTTTGTTTTCCATGCTACGAAACCCTAAGTGGTATCAGAGCCGTGTCTATATGTAGATCTGTTGCACGAGTAGAACACAATGGTCATTGTGGGCGTTGATGCTTTTATTGTCGATTGCTTCTTGTGTACTTTGCATCTTGCGGGATGTTGGGATGAAGCGGCCCGGGCTAACCTTACATGACATCGTTCATGAGACTTGCTCCACGCTTGACATGCAACTTGTATTGCATAAGTGGCTTTGCGGGTGCCTGTTTCTCCTAGCATAGTTAAGATCCAATTTACAATGGGTGATTAACAATACTAGTATCAATGTTGTGGTTCTTGTTCGTAAGTTAGAACGACACTTATTGAAAGCCCCAAACCACGTAAAACATGCAAAGAAAGTAGAGGCGTCTAACTTTGTTTTGCAGGGGTGTGCTGTGATGTGATATGGCCATGATTGTGATTATATTTGATGTATGCAATGTTCCTTATTGTAAGTTGGCAACCGGCAGGAGCCATATGGTTGTCTTTAATTTATGTTAAGACCCGCGTGTCTATTCAAAGTAGTTGTAATAGTTGAAGCCGGTGGACGACAACCATGGAGAAGCGTCATTGACCTTGATGCAATGCCGGTGATGATGGAGATCATGTTCGTGCTAGAAGATGGAGATCGGAAGCACAAAGAAGAAAGGCCATATCATATCACATATTATGAATTGCATGTGATGTTAATCCTTTATGCATCTTGTATTGCTTAGTAGACGACGGTAGCATTATAAGATGATCCCTCATGCACATGAATTTCAAGTCATAAAGTGTTCAACCTTAGTTAGCACCGTTGCTAAAGCTTGTTGTTTCGAAGCACCACGTGATGATCGGGTGTGTTAGATTCCGCAAGTGTATACAACGTGAGCAAGCCAGATTTGCTCATGCGGAAACTAAGGTTTGATCTTGACGAGCCTAGCATGTACAGACATGGTCTTGGAACACGGATCACCGAAAGGTAAAGCATGAATCATATAGTAGATATGATGAACATGTTGATTGTTCGCCATTGAAACTATATCAACTCTCGTGATGATCGGTGTTGATGTGGTGGATTTGGTTCGTGTGATCACTAAAACAATGTGAGGGATATTGTTTTGAGTGGGAGTTCACCTAGATTAATTCTAATATTAATTTGAACTCAATTTGTCATAAACTTAGTCTAAACTATTGCAAATATGTTGTAGATCAATGGCAGCCCCTACCATCAATTTTAATGCGTTCCTAGAGAAAGAAAAGTTGAAAAACATTGGAAGCAACTTCGCGGATTGGTTCCGCAATTTGAGGATTGTCCTCACAGCTGGTAATTTGACCTATGTGCTGGATGCACCGCTGGGTGACCCACCTGCAGCTGATGCTGCCGATGAAGTAAAGAATGTTTACCTCACTCGGAAGACTCAGTACTCCACAGTTCCGTGTGCTATCTTGTATGGTTTAGAATCGGAGCTTCAGAAAAGGTTTGAGAATTCAGACCCATATGATATTGTCGAGGATCTCAAATTGATCTTTGAGACTCATGCAGGAATTGAAAGCTATGAGGCTTCTGAAAAGTTCTTTAACTGCAAGATGGAAGAGGGCAGCTCCGTCAGCGAGCATGTGCTTAAGATGTCTGGGCACGCAAACAAACTTCAAAGCTTGGGTATTGTGATTCCCAATACTTTGGGGATTTACCGTGTCCTCCAATCACTACCACCAAGTTACAAGAACTTTGTGATGAACTACAACATGCAAAACATGAACAAGACGTTGTCAGAACTCTTTGCCATGTTGAAGTCTGCAGAAGTGGAGATCAAGAAAGAGCACCAAGTGTTGTTGGTCAATAAGACCACCAAATTCAAGAAAGGCAAGTCTAAGCAGAAGGGACACTTCAAGAAGGGTGGTAAGAAAGTTACCACGCCGACGAAGAAGACCAAGGCTAGACCTAAGCCTGATACTGAGTGCTTTTACTGCAAGGGAGAAGGTCACTGGAAGCGGAATTGCCCAAAGTACTTGGCGGATTTGAAGAACGGCAACATCAAGAAGAAAGGTATATCTGATATACATGTTATTGATGTGTATCTCACTAGTACTCGTAGTAGTGCCTGGGTATTTGATACTGGTTCGGTTGCTCATATTTGTAACTCGAAACAGGTGCTGCAGAATAAACGGAAGCTAGCGAAGAACGAGGTGACGATGCGCGTTGGAAACGGATCAAAGGTTGATGTGATCGCGGTCGGCACGCTACCCCTTCATCTACCATCGGGATTAGTTTTATACTTAAATAATTGTTATTTGGTGCCCGCGTTAAGCATGAACATTATATCGGGATCTTGTTTATTGCGAGACGGTTACTTGTTTAAATCCGAGAATAATGGTTGTTCGATTTATATGAGTAATATGTTTTATGCACATGCACCTTTAATAGATGGTATATTCTTATTGAATCTCGATAGTGGAAATACACATATTAATAACATTGAGGCTAAATGTTTGAAATCGAGCGATAACTCGACCTATATGTGGCACTGTCTTCTTGGTCACATTGGAGTGAAGCGTATGAAGAAACTCCATTCCGATGGACTTCTTGAATCACTTGATTTCTAATCACTTGATAGATGCGAAGCATGTCTGATGGGTAAAATGACTAAGACTCCATTTTCTGGTATGATGGAGCGAGCTACGGACTTATTGGAAATCATACATACCGATGTGTGTGGTCCAATGAGTGTAGCATCACGCGGTGGTTATCGTTATGTTCTTACCTTCACGGATGACTTGAGTAGATATGGGCATATCTATTTCATGAAACATAAGTCCGAAACTTTCGAGAAGTTTAAGGAATTTCAAAGTGAGGTAGAGAATCAACGTAACAAGAAGATTAAATTTCTACGTTCTGATCATGGAGGTGAATATCTGAGTTACGAGTTTGGCGAGCATTTAAAGAAATGCGGAATACTTTCGCAGTTGACACCGCCGGGAACACCACAGCGTAATGGTGTGTCTGAACGTCGTAATCGAACTCTCTTAGATATGGTTCGTTCTATGATGTCACTTACAGATTTACCGCTATCATTTTGGGGTTATGCATTAGAAACAGCCGCATTCACTTTAAATAGGGCACCGTCTAAATCCGTTGAAACGACACCGTATGAATTATGGTTTGGGAAGAAACCTAGATTGTCGTTCCTTAAAGTTGGGGGGTGTGAAGCCTATGTAAAGAAGTTACAGCCGGACAAGCTTGAACCCAAAGCGGAAAAATGCGTCTTCATAGGATACCCGAAGGAAACTATTGGGTATACCTTCTATCATAGATCCGAAGGCAAAATCTTCATTGCCAAGAATGGGTCCTTTCTAGAGAAGGAATTTCTCTCGAAAGAAGTGACTGGAAGGAAAGTAGAACTCGACGAGGTTGTCGAACCTTCTCTCGAAATTGCGAGTAGCGCAGCACCGGAAGAAGTTCCTGTGGTGCCTGCACCAATAAGAGAGGAAGCTAATGATGATGATCATGAAACTTCGGTTGAAGTTGCTACAGAGCCTGGCAGGTCAACGAGAACTCGTACCACTCCAGATTGGTATGATCCCGTTATGAGTGTCATGTTGGTGGACAACACCGATGACCCTGAGACATATGAGGAAGCAATGATGAGCCCAGATTCCAATAAATGGTAAGAAGCCATGAAATCCGAGATTGGATCCATGTACGAAAACCAAGTATGGACTTTGGTGGACTTACCGGATGGCCGGAAGGCTGTCGAGAACAAATGGATCTTCAAGAAGAAAACAGATGCTGATGGTAATGTTACTGTCTATAAAGCTCGACTTGTCGCAAAAGGGTTTCGACAAATTCAAGGAGTTGACTACGATGAGACTTTCTCACCAGTAGCGAAGCTAAAGTCTGTGAGGATTACGTTAGCAATCGCTGCATATTACGATTATGAGATATGGCAGATGGATGTCAAAACAACATTCCTCAATGGAGACATTGATGAAGAGTTGTATATGATGCAACCCAAAGGTTTTGTCGATCCTAAAGATGCTAACAAGGTATGCAAACTTCAACGGTCCATCTATGGATTGAAGCAAGCATCCCGAAGTTGGAATCAACGTTTTGATAAGGTGATCAAAAGTTTTGGTTTTATACAAACTTATGGAGAAGCTTGTATTTACAAGAAAGTGAGTGGGAGCTCTGTAGCATTCTTAATACTATATGTGGATGACATATTATTGATTGGGAATGATGTAGACCTTCTTAATAGTGTCAAGGAATATTTGAATAATAGTTTTTCAATGAAGGATCTTGCCGAAGCAGCTTACATATTAGGCATAAAGATTTATAGAGATAGATCGAAACGCCAAATATCATTGTCACAGAGTACATATTTGGACAAAGTTCTAAAGAGGTTTGGAATGGAAGATAGCAAGAAAGGGTTCTTGCCCATGTTGCCCAATACGACCTTGAGTAAAACTCAAAGTCCGACATCGGCAGAAGATAGAGAAAGGATGAGTAAGACTCCCTATGCCTCAGCCATAGGATCTCTAATGTATGCCATGCTATGTACTAGACCCGACATTGCATATGCTGTTAGTTTAACTAGCAGATATCAAAGTGATCCAGGAGTGGATCATTGGACAGCGGTCAAAAACATCCTTAAGTACTTGAGAAGAACTAAGGATATGGTTCTTTCTTATGGAGGTGATGAACAGCTCGTTGTTAATGGTTACACCGATGCTAGTTGGAACACCGATCCGGATGATTCTAAATCACAATCTGGATACGTATTTATATTGAATGGTGCAGCAGTTAGCTGGAGGAGTGCAAAGCAAAGCGTTGTGGCAAGATCTTCAACTGAATCGGAATACATGGCTGCTTCGGAGGCAAGAAGCGATATGGATGAAAGAGTTCATTACAGAGCTGGGTGTGGTTCCTAGTGCGCTGGACCCAATGTCTATCTACTGTGATAACATGGGTGCCATAGCCAATGCGCAAGAACCAAGGTCACACAAGAAGCTGAAGCATATCAAGCTATGTTTTCACGCTATTCGAGAACATATCCAAGATGGGGATATAAAGATTTGCAAAGTACACACAGATCTGAATGTGGCGGATCCGTTGACTAAACCTCTCCCGAGGGCAAAACATGACCAGCACCAAACTGCCATGGGTGTTCGGTATATTACCATGTAATCTAGATTAGATGACTCTAGTGCAAGTGGGAGACTGTTGGAGATATGCCCTAGAGGCAATAATAAAAGTAGTTATTATTATATCTTTGTGTTTATGATAAATGTTTACATTCATGCTATAATAGTATTAACAAGGAAACATTAATACTTGTGTGATTTGTAAACTTAATTTGAAGTCCCTAGTAAAGCCTCTATATAATACTAGCTTGTTGGTTAATAGATGATTGTGGTTTCCCTATCATGAACATTGAGATGTTATTAACAACAAGATCATATCGTTAGGAGAATGATATGATGGACATACTCCTATAGATAAGCATAGCATAAAGATCAAGTCATTTTAATAGTTCAATTGCTATATGCTTTCTGATACATAGTAATCTAATTCCTTCGACCATGAGATCATGCATATCACCTTTACCGGATGGATGCTTTGATGACATCAAACAACACACCATAACTGGGTGGCTATAAAGGTGGCATTGAGTGTTCGGAAAGTGTTGGTTGAAACACATGGATCAAGAGTGGGATTTGTCCATCCATATGACAGATAGATATACTCTGGGCCCTCCCGGTGAAATGTCATCCAATTAGCTTGCAAGCATGTGACTGGCTCACAAGGGATCACATATCACGGGAACGAGAAAAGAGTACATATCGGTAACGAGGTTGAACTAGGTATGCAGAGATACCGACGATCATAACCTCGGATAAGTAGACTATCGTGAGACAAAGGGAAATTGATATCGTATGTAAGTGGTTCATTCGATCGCAAAGTAATCGTTGAAATATGTGGGAGCCATATGAATTTCCAGATTCCTCTATTGGTTATTGTTCGGAGAAGTGTCTCGATCATGTCCGCATAATTCACGAACCGTAGGGAGACACACTTAAGGATTCGACGTTGTTTGAGTAGTTATGGAATGATGAGAAAGAGACCGAATGTTGTTCGAAGTCCCGGATGGGATCCGGGATATCACGAGGAGATCCGGAATGGTCCGGAGAATAAGATTCATATAAGGAAAGTCCTGTTTCGGAGTTGGGGAATGGTTCCGGTGTTTTCATCGGGAATGTTCTAGAATGTTCCGGAATGTCCGGCACTCCGGAGGGGAAGGGTACATGAATGTGTTGTATCAAGTTGGTATGATTGCATCATGTACTAAGTGTCATCGCTGTTCCAAATAAAGGATTAATTCAAATCCTAGTTTGAAAAGTCAAATAGCTAAATTGAAAAGTCAAACGGCTAAATTTGGAAAGAGGAAAAGAGGAGGAAGGGGAAACCGAGTTGGGGAGGGAGTCCCTCCTCCCCAAGCCGGCGCACCACCCAAGCCGAGTTGGGGAGGGACTCCTCTCCCTCCCCTTGGCCGGCCGGCCCCTCCACCTATATAAGGAGGGGCAGGGCTCCCTCCTAGAGACACACAAGTTCCCTGCCCCAAACCCTAGCTTGGCGCCACCACCTCCTGCAGCTGCCGCCGCCTCCTAGGGTTGCCCTAGCCGCCGACTTGGGCTGCCCCAAGCCCTAGCCGCCGGCTCTAGAACCTCCTCCTTGGTGTGTCTAAAACCTAGATCGCCGAGGAGCTCTCTCATAATCCACCATACTCGCTCCGGCTTAAGGCGAAGCCCTGCGAGATCTCCCCTCTACTTCCGGTACCACGCCGTTGTGCTGCCGGAATCGCGAGGAGAGTGCTACAACCTCCGCTGCCTGCTGGAACAAGGGAGAGGAAGGTCTTCATCGAGTACCGAACGTGTGACCGACTGCGGGAGCGCTGCCGGAACGCAGCGCCGGAAGGATCGTCTACGCGATCTTGAGATCGGGAAGAGTACGACTACATCACCCACGAGAATCCGCTCTCGTTAAACACTTTGGAATCTTCGAGGGTGAGTTATTCCATCGACTCGTTGCTACAATCTAGTAGATAGATCTTGGCTTGTTTGTTTGTATGCGGTAGAAATTTTTTGTTTTCCATGCTACGAAACCCTACAAACTATCCCTAGCTGACTGTAAGCTTGACATTGCCATCAATGGTGAGCATGCCGAGCCCCAAATGGCCACCCCATTGTCGACATCAAGCTATGAGCAGCTCTAGCCTCGCCAACCTTGTCTAGGACACAGACCACCGTCCACCGCCACACCCGGTCCAATGCCCAAGCACTGCCAGCCCCTGGACCACTCAACCCGAGCGTTCCCATCTTCTCTGCAAGCCTGCCGAGAGCGCGCCAGAGCGCCGCACTCGACACGCGAGCACAGACCGCGCGCCGCCCTTGCCGCTCGCGTGCGTTATCACCACCGTCCCAGGAACCGCCAGGACATGCCCGTTCATCGCCGTGATACCAGGACAACCCATGCGCCATTAAAACATCCGTCGGACCCGTCCAGAGCGTCGCAACATTCCGACCGCATTGCACCGCACCACGCCTCGCGACCATGCCGTTGAGCTTCGCCAGGAGGCAGAACACCGTCCCCTACCATCGCCCATGCCATTAGCTCACTATGGTGACGACCACGACGAGATCAACCTGTACCCTTCGGTCCCCTCGTTGCACTATAAATTTAGGCCACCCTCATTCGATTTCAGCACACCATCTCACTCCCCTCTCTCTCTCAGAACCTCCCCACCTCATCCCCGGAGCAAGGCGAGCAGCAAGTCGCCAGAATTTTGCCGGAGTCTACCTCGGAGGAGGAGAAGAGGAGCTGCCGATTGGAGCCACCCCAGGAGGAGCCACCGGTACCAGGAGGTTCACCATCATCGAATTCGTCGTTCACCCCCATCACCGACCCTCGCCCGAGCCTCGGTGAGCCTCACACGATCCCCACTGGCCGCTCTAGGGTTCAGTTTCTCCGGCGTTGCCCGACGGAGACGACAAGCCCCAGCCGTTAGATTAGATGTTGATCCTACGGCCCAAATCACCCCGTACTCCTTTGCACCCCCTGTCTTGCTGGCTGGTGGGGACAACCAATTAAAGCCACCCTCGCGCGCGCTGTGCGCCATGGGCCATCCCAGTTACACTCCCGCGCAACCCAGTTAGTTTGAATATAGATTTTCCAATTTAGTTCAAAACCTAGTACTTCCTGTTGATTCAAAAATCAATTCAGAGAGATTCACTAAAACAAATTGCATGAAACCAATTTAGTTAGAAAGGTATTGAAATTCTTAATCCAAGCCCGTTGGATTCAAATCAATTGGAATTGTAGAACACCTATAGTAAAAATAACAAGGCAGAAGCTTTTCTGCATTCAAACATTTTTCAAAATTCAACCATAAAAGCTTTTGAGTTGATTCCAACTCTCAAAAATCACATTGATACGTCAGAAACGTATCTATAATTTTTGATGCTCCATGCTTGTTTAGTATCTACTTTGCCTTCCTTGTCTACACTTTGAGGTGCTTTTTTACATGTTTTCTGGTACTAACCTATTAACAAGTTGCCACAATGCTAGTTACCTGTTTTCTGCTGTTTTTGGTTTCAGAAAAGTTAGTAAATAAATATTCTCGGAATTGGACTGGACAAACGTCAAAGTCAATTACTTACCGTGGGGAACAAGAAATCCAGAGGGGAGCCGGAGAGGCGGGCTAGGGCACCTAGACCTCCCCTAGGCGCGGGTGGGCCCTGCCTTGCGCCTGGGAGGTGCGGTGACCCAACATACCACTGCATGTGTAGTACACTATAGTCGTTGGCATGACATCCATAGAACACCGTTCCGTAAATATCACATCCCTTAGAGTGGTACAACAGAAACATTGCGGGTCCATATTACAAAGGTACACACATTATTATTATGACAATACCGGAAGTTCAAGACTTCCAAAAGATCCAACTTACAAACCAAAATATAAGATGTTCAGCGGAAATTTAAAAGTAACATCTCCGACTAGGAGTGGGGCTCAACAACTTATTCTATAGGGTTCATGCTGCTCGGCTCCGATGGTTACTACTAACTAGATACTTAGTTGGACTCATTTTCATCGACACCGTAACGGATCTCATAGTCCACGCCTTCAACTCCTCCGGATAGATCAGGTTCCTTGTAGAACACGTCTTCTTGGCATTCAGCTGCATACATTGGCACATCTTCGGAATCCTCAGAGTCTAAGGAAGGGATCAAAGGAAAGAATGAGAAACAGCGTTACCCAGCAAGTTCATTATATGCAAGGTGGGAAGTTTGATTTCTATCTACCACCTCGGATTATAAATCCTTGGCACAATGCAGTTTTTTTTGTAAATCTTTCTTCAAAGATTGATTTTATTCTAAAAAACTATGACAATCAGCCTTCACAGGTTGACTAGAACTTTCATGGAGTTCCTTTCCTGCTGCGTTCGTAGCTCCTTCCCAGAACAGGGAGTAACAAGTTACAGTTCTTACACTCTACAGAGGTGCGTTTACTTTACCCATGAGATATCAACTCCTTGTTGCACAACCGGGCGTACTTTCCCGTCCAAAATTCCATGATGTGGGGCCTAGTAGTTGGTCCAAGCCAATCACTGCCCCCTTCGCGACCCCGCATGCCTCCTTAGTGTACACCATGCCCACATAATGAATTATGGCAATGGTTTGTACAAACCGTTAGATGCCAGAACTATCGTGGGACACTGAGGGTTCCCACCCATATGCTGCATATCCTCTACGAATTACCAATTAATATGCACGCTACGAGGATAACAGCCACGACCTGCACATCCGGCTTCATGCGAGAGGAAGAAGATACAGCTGACTTCTCCGTCCCATTCCAAATCTCATGGTTAACGCGTGATATACGGCGCTAGAATCACTGATGCCAGGGGTTATTAAGTTCCTACTTGATTATCAATGTTGCAATTAGAACTCTAAGTTCTATTGCTCCTTCATATCACCACTTAGGATGATATCTATAATTTCTTTATTTGGGAAAATAATATTTTCTTTCTTTTATAGCATATATGATAACACACAATTTGCAAAATACTTTGATAAAGACTCTTCAAAGGATATGAGCAAGTGACGAACTTGCCTTGTGATGGCAAGGTAGTGAAGTCTGATGCTTGCACTAGACCTTGAGCTTCTAGTTCTACAATATTCTTTTAAAATACTCAACTAACTATAAGTCAAGGATTTACAAAGTTATTCTTTGCAAGTCATTAACAATTCATAAATAATCATATTTATCAAACTTGAAATTCACTAAATAAATTATAATAAAATCCACCTATTTTTCTTTATAAAGAAACATCTCATAGAATGACTTACCAATATTACACATGCTAAATTTAAATCTTTGAAACAAAGTTCCATAACCATAAGATTTCATCTTTAATTATGCTTATGAAAAACTCTACTTAAGAATGCTACAATTGTTATATCTTATGACCAATTACATTTTTATATTTTACTTTAGCCTAAGCTATCTTAAGCTAGATATATAATAACTCAAATCAATTAAACCTTATTACAAAACCATAGCTTCCATCCTATTAATCTTCAAAGTTGAGTAACTTAACATAAATAATATTTTCTTCAAATGTTATTCTTTTTGCCACTTCAAAAGAAACACTATACCATTTCTTTAAAGCCATGACAACGTAAAACATGAATTTTGTAATAATTACATAATATCATGGAACCATAGAATTATATTATAATTGTACTTTACTCTTCATATTTTATATGTTTATCTTTCTTATGAAGTAAACTTAAACTAAAGCAAATATTAAATAAATCATAAATATATCTCACTGGTAATGATTGAAGAATTACTTGGGATTTTGCATTATGCATCTCATTACTTATGCATAACAGCATATTGCTTCTTTAAACATTGTCCTTACTAAGCAATGATGATATTTTTGTAGAACCCGAGGTCCAAGATCGAGTTGAGACATTCGACTACAATACTTCGCTATATCAAGGAAAGTTCACACTGGCTCATGTCCTTTGATTATTTTCTGTAAAGTAATTGCAAACTGTGTGTCATCACCTGCATTTCAAAAAGGTCGAAAACACTATTTTCATAATTAACTTGAAGTATCGGTTACTGATCTAGGGTGATCAGCTAATCTATTAAGACTGGCAGTTGGGATACCACTGCACAGGAATATATCATCTAGGACTTAACAACCAGTGTCGCCAGTCATTCTTGGGCCGTATATTACGCGTTAACCATAAGATTTGGAATGGGACGGAGAAGTCAGCTGGATCGGCTCCCTTTCGCATGCATTGGACACTGTTCTGGGCATTTGTGAGTTGCAGATCGTGGGTATAGTCGTTTTATACGGGGAAAGGTCTACCATGGATCTGGGCTTACAAAACATAGATTACTAATGTTAATGGTTGTTGTATGTATCCAACTAAGGTATAGCCGTTTTTATACGGGGAAAGGTCTACCTTGAGTTTGGGCATACAACAATTGCGGTGTATGCGGGTTCGCGGAGGAGGACAGTGATTGGCTTGGATCATCTACTGGAGCCCACACCATAGGAAGTGTGGACGGGAAAGATTCGCCCGGTTGTGCATCAAGGATTTGATCCCTCATGGGTAAAGTAACGCACCTCTGCAGAGTGTAAGAACTGTAACTTGTTACTCCCTGTTCCAGGAAGGAGCTGCGAACCTGCAGGAAAGGAACTCCATGAAAGTTCTGGTAAACCTATGAAGGCTGATGGACATAGCTTTTCAGAATAAAAGCAACCTTTGAAGAAATGTTTATGAAAACCTGCATTGCCTATGACCTATGGTCTGTGGCTGTGGATATAGTGCATCAAACACTCCTTTTTAGTGAACTTGCTGAGTACGCTCGTACTCAACATATCTTCTTAACCCTTGCTAGATTCTGAAGATAATAACGGTCAGGAAGAGGAAATACTATATCCAATTGAAGACCAAGAAGAATTCCGCTATGAAGAACCAGAAGTATCCAGAAGCGTCGAAGGGAACAATTACGAAAACATCTATGGAATGGAGACCGACGTATCTGAAGTGTAGATGTATCATATATAGTGATCTAGCCTAGTAGCATAGATCTTTTTCCCTATCTATATTAAATCTCGTATAAACCTTAAAGTTCAGTTTGCTTCTTTATCTTGCTCTCAGAATCATTATAGCTTAGCCCTGAGTCATTGCGATACCTCTATGGACGTAGGAGGATCTCAAAGTCGTCATGTAATTCTGGTAGTAATAATGATAATGTATGATGTGGATCCGCTTTGTTTCTCTTGTACCACTCCGAGGATGTAACATTTGCGGAATGGTACTCCGTGAGTGTTATGTCCACGACTATAGTATACTACAACATGAAGTGGTATGCTGGGTCACCACAATCATCCATCCATGTTTCCCCCATCCATGAGTGAGTAATCCTCCGTTGTAGGCTATGGGGATGGTAGGGATTGGATGAGTTCTAACATGTAATTGAATAAGATTGTTAGGGAATGGTGCCTAGTATCTCTATTAGTGCTATTTGACTTTGTTGCAACTTGTTTTACTTAATTTTTGTCACTAGGGCCCGAGTGCCATGATCTTAGATCTGAACTTATTATTGATTCATGATGATAGTATT
Source organism: Avena sativa (assembly GCA_916181665.1). Lineage (NCBI taxonomy): Eukaryota > Viridiplantae > Streptophyta > Magnoliopsida > Poales > Poaceae > Avena > Avena sativa. Next base: position 264,863,750 of record OV702294.1, on the reverse strand, counting down.
GTTTGTGATCTTATCTGCAAGTTGTGTACACATATCATTGTCCAGATTCAAAGGCCCCGAAGTGACAGAAATTGGGACAACCGGAGGGGATGGTTGTGATGTGAGGATCACATGTGTTCATGGAGTGTTAATTCTTTGCCCTAGTGATCTATTAAAAGGAGCACCTTAATTGCCAGTAGTTTCCCTTGAGGCCCTGCTATAACGGGCTGGCATGACAAACGATGTTGTGCAAGTTCTCATTGCGAGAACGCATGACTATATATGGAGCACATGCCTATGATTATTTAGTACTTGGATGCTTTATCTTATTTATCTGCAATTGCCCTAGATCTTGAAGTTACATGTTTAGACTTGTCCATGCAACGCCCGTCCATCCATCCCTATGCCTACCGCACTCATATCCTACTGTTTGCTACTACTGTTACTACTGCTCTTGTTCTACTATAAAACTGTTGCTACTGATAAACTTCTATGAGCAAGAACTATTTCCAGGTTCAGCTGAATTGAAAACTCAGTTGTTAAGGCTTATAAGTATTCTTTTTGTCTCCCCTTGTGTCGAATCAATAAATTGGGTAATACTACCCTCGAAGACTGTTGCGATCCCCTATACTTGTGGGTCATCAAGACTATTTTCTAGCGTCGTTGCCGGGGAGCATAGTTTTATTTGTAAGTTCACTTGGATCTATTATTGTTCACTGCTATTCCTTTCATCAGGGGGAAGTCTCGTGATGGAAAGTTTCCTATTTTACCATCCACTACAAGAAGAGGTACAGTCCTAAACACCTCTCCTGGTGTTGATTCACCGTCTGTTATAAGTAAGCTTGTTACACCACCACCACATACTCATGCTATACACACTTCTACTACTGCTGAATCTGAAATTGCTTCTCATACTCATGATGTTACTTCTACTGTGCTTGATGGAAGTGGTTCATTAGGTCCTTTCCGAGATGCTACTATTGCTAGAACTATTTTGGGAAACACTAGAACTCCTAATGAAGACACTGTTACACCTGTTAGCTCACCTAGGTCTAGAGAGAGATATGATATTAGTGATGGTTACGTTGAATTGACTGATGAATTTATTGAAGATTACCAAAACACACATGGTGCTAGTGCTATTAGAAGTCTCCTTGAGAGATGTACCATTATTCCTAAACTTTCCTTGGATCCTAAGTTTTCCACTTCTCCCATAGATATTAAAGATAAAGATTATGATTTCTCTCTTGATTTATCCTATTTAGATATTGTTCAGAAAGAACCTTTTTTTGGGACTGAGAGTGAGAGTGTTGTGGCACATATGAATGAGCTTTCCACTATGAGTGCCTTATTCTCTGACGATTATAAGATGCGCAAGTACTTTGTTATAAAGATATTCCTTTTTTCACTAAAAGGGGAAGCTAAAGCTTGGTTTAATAGATTACCTCCTAGATCCATTTATAGACCTGATTGTTTGATTGCTTCTTTCTTCCAGAAATATTTTCCTCCCAGTGCTAGACATGCTGCTTTGCAGAAACTTTTTGATTTTAAGCAGGGAGAAGAAGAGAAATTGCCTGAGTCATGGACAAGGTTTTGTGCCTTGATTCATGCACATCCTGTATGTACATTGCCTAAAAATGAGCTTCTTGATATTTATTATAATGGACTATCGGATGATTCTAGGACATACCAAGATAGTTTTGCTGATTGTGTTTTCAGGAAAAGAACTCCTACAGATGCTGAAGAATTAATGGCTAAAATAAGCAAGAATTATGATGATTGGACTTCAACTGAGCTAAATACACCTAAGCCTATTACTCCTGAACCAGTTGTGCCAGAACCAGTTCCAACACCAACACCAAGGAAGAGGGGAGTGATTGCATTAAATGATGAAGTGATTAAGGAAGCTAAGAAATGTCTTAAGGAGAAAGGTATTAGAGTTGAATATGTGAAGAATCTACCTCCTATAGAAGAATTATGTAAGCCAATTCCCCACTCATCCACTATTGAGGTACACTCTCTCCACTTTAATGAAGGTGATATTACCTATGGTAAACCTCCCGATCAATGTTTAGAGGAACTTGACACTTTTATTATTAAGCAAGGTAATTTTAGTAAACAAGTTCAGAATCATTTATTATAAAACTCTAGAGCTATTAATGAGTTGAAAGATATTGTGGAAAGAACTGCTAATGATGTTAAAATGATTTGTAAACACTTTCAAATGGTTCAAACTCAAATTGATCAACTTGCTAACGTACAAAAAGATATGCTAGTTAATGCTTCATGAGATAAGCATGCTCATGGAATTACAAATAGGAGTGGTATATCCACCAAGATCCTTTATATCCCGAAGGACACCCTAAAGAATTGAGCAGGATTCTCAACAAGTTGAAAGTAGTGGTAGTCCTCATAAGAGAAAGAAAAAGAAACACAAAATAGTCGAGGAACCACCTGAACCTGCTGTAGATCCTAATAGTATATCTGTCTCTGATGCTGAAATTTGAGAGTGGTAATGATAAAAGTGATGCTCCTGATAAGGAGGAAGTTGAGGAAGAACCTAAGAAGCACACTAAGAACACTAGGTACACTAAGGAAGACTTTATTGCTAATAAACATGGTAGTGAGCGAGAACCTTGGGTGCAGAAACCTATGCCTTTTCCCAATAAGAAAAACAAGTTAAAGGAGGGAGAACACTATAACAAGTTTTGTGAGTGGATGAAACCTTTATTTTTGCAAATTCCTTTGACTGATGCTATTAAGTTGCCTCCTTATTCAAAGTATATGAAGGATATTGTCTATAATAAAAGGAAGATTCCTAATGAGGAAATTTCTACTTTTCTTGATAATTATTCCTTCAATGGTAAGGTTCCAAAGAAACTTGGTGATCCAGGTATTCCAACTATTCCTTGATCTATTAAATATAATTATGTTAGAAATTATTTATGTGATTTGGGAGCTGGAGTTAGTATTATACATTTATCTCTCTACAAGAGACTCCAGCTAGAAAAGTTGATACCAACTGATATATCTTTGCAAATGGCTAATAAGTCAACTACTATTCCTGTTGGTATATCTGAGGATGTTCATGTTCAAGTGCTCATAATTGCTTGGTTTTAACTGATTTTGTTGTGCTTGAAATGCATGAAGATGATAATATGTCTATTATTCTTGGGAGACCTTTTCTTAATACTGCAGGTGCTGTCATCAATTGTAGTCAAGGAAAAGTAACTTTTAATATTAGTGACAAAGAGCATACTGCATATTTACCCAACAAGGTTGATAAGAGCTATTGCCTGAATTCTATTGAAAATATTGAGAGCATCAAAGTTGGAGAAATATATTGTCCCATTCCACAAGAAAGTTTTGAAACTATTATGATTCGGACCATTGCTATCAAGTTTGGGGTAACATAATAACTTGGTGGAATGCAAAGTTTTGCTTCATATAAGATTGTTTTGGTAACAATACTTGATCAACCTTGTTAACAAAGGGATTTTATGAACAAAATAATGCTTTCACAGTGGTTATTTGCTCACTTTTATTTTTCTCCTTCCTAGTCTTTGCTCTTTCTCTTGTTAGTCTTAGTTTTGCTAGTTGTTTTCTTGTTAAAATGTCTTAGAACTTCTGTATTTTTGTTTTGGTTTGCTTTTGCTTCTTCTAAAAAATCATTTTCTGCGAGAAAATCAATTTTCATACCCTGAAAATTGGCCAAAAATAAAGTTTCCCAGAAAATTCATATTAAATTTTTTCTCGAAAAAAGGGGCAGAGGGACACCTAGAGTGGCCCAAGGGGACCCACTATGCCAGCACACCCCTTGGTGGCACGGCCAGCCCCAGGTGGCGCCTGGCCTAGGTGTAGCCCACCTGTGGCCCTCCAAGTTGCGTCCTTCTAGCCACTTCTTTCTCTCTTCCGAAAAACACCAGAAAAATTTCTCAATCTTGAGTTCCTGCTATTCTTGCTCCTGATTTTCAATCTCCTTGCTCAGCCCATCTTTGCTGCTGATTTTTGGAGGGATTGCTCCTTGGTATGTGCCTCCTCCACTTGTCCAATTAGATTTTTGATTGGTAGATTGTATCTTGAGTATTTTTCTGCTATAGGTGTCAGGTTGTGTGAGCTTGCATGCTTGTTCTATGCTTATAGATTTCATTTTGATGCATGTTTATCCCTCTAGCAAGTTCCTATAGGAGTTCCTCATCATTTATCAACATGGAAATCACTTGGTTTGATGTTTGTCTAAAAATTTCAGAAAAAAGGGTCATGGACAACCACACCTTTAGAGATGTGTTTGAGAGTGATGCACCAAGGAGGACAAGGCCTTCAAGATCATCCTCCCGAGATAGGTCGTCATACAATGATGATCTCATTACACCGCTTTTTGGCAACAAGGGAGATGAGGGGGATGCACACCGTTCTACCTTCCCTTGTCCTACCTTTTTGCAGGCTACAGTGATTCTCAATGATTTCCTAACCTTTGTTTGGAGGGTTGGACTAACTAGCTATATGCAGGATGAGAGTGAAAAATATGCTATGCTCACCAAAACTTTTGTGGAGAGTTTCTCTTTTACCAATAACCCTTTCAGGTCAAAGGTGTCATTCAAAATCTATAATAGGCCCTTCACCATGAAAATGAAGAAATTTTGCGAAATTTTGGGTATTGGCACGGCTGGGATGGTGAAGAAGATTTTAGCTCAACCCACTGATTTGTTGGAGCTCTACCACGGGATAACCAATGATGCTCACCGCAGAGCCTAGCGCGGAAAGATAAGAAATATTCAACTCCCAACTATGAGATAATTTACTTATTATCTTGCCACTAGTATTCTTGGTAGGGAGAACACTAGCAATATTTCCAACTATCATTTGGCCTTTCTAGCTGCTGCACTCAACAATGAAACCAGGTATAATATTTGTTCTCTCATTGCTCGTCGCTTAGCCGCTAGAGGACCCATTTTGGGGGGTATTATTGCTACATGTGTTGCTGCTTCCTTAGACCTTTCTGTTGATCCAAATGATAAAATTTTGGCTCCTCAGAGTCTTGATTTAGCTGCCATCAAAGCGCATCAATTTTTCACTGCTAGCTCTACCCTTGAGAGTTTGGTTTATAGGATGATGTTTACTGACGGGGAAGAGAGAGAAATTACTTTGCCCCAAACCACTTTGTTCAGTATTTTCTAGGAACCTTGGACGCGCTCCAAGGAGGATATGGACGAGTAGCTACGCATTCGTGGTTTCCATGGACACTACCAGGGGGACGCGCCCTCTTTTGACCACTTAGTGCACTACGCAGGGGCGTCCTAGAGCTCGTACCAGGACGGAGGGGCCTTTTCGTCGTATTACAGAGGTGCACCTTCTTGGTCGCCATGGGGTTGAGCCCCACTTAGGCCAAAAGCCTAAGCTTGGGGGGAGGTATACCGACATCACACTCATCTATATATCATGTTTTGTCGGTTCTTTGTATATCCATGTTTTGCTTTTTTTTGGTTTTTGTTTCTTCTTTCCCATAACACAAAAATACCAAAAATATTTTCGTTGTTTATCTTGATTTTTCTTTGCTTTTTAGCTTTGGTTTGCCTTAAAGAAAAATCCAAAAATATTTTTCTTTGTGTTCTTGCTTTGAAAAACCAAAAACAACAAAAATATTTGTTGTTCTTCTTTGGTTTTGTGAAGTTCTTTGCAGGGTTCAGCAGTCCTCAGTGGAGTTTGGTTTCATGTTATTATTCAAGACACACAAGTGAAGGTCAATAATGAAGATTAAGACAACTTGAGGTGTGGTAAGAGGCTGGTAACAAACTCTATTTGTTTTCATTTTTGTACATATACTCATCATTATGGGCATGCTTAGTCTGTTCATGTAAGTTGTATGTTATTTATGGATGCTTAGTATTTCTTGCTTTCTTATGATTAGCTTTAGCTTGCTAATAGTTTGTAGCATGTCATATGAATGTTTTCTTGCATTGTTCTGTTCATAACTTGGTATGATATTGTGGTATCCTCCTCTGAATGTTTCATGTGAATCAACTTGGAACATGCTCACGCATGCATATGACTAAAACAATAGTCAGTAAGCCTCGATGATTTATTTTGCCTTAGAGTTCTTGTATCACTTTCATTCCATAGTTAGTCTTGTTTTGTTGCAAGCATGATTATGACAGTTATTGCTCTCTTGTTTGTCGCTCTCTCTCTATTGCTAGCCTTCACTTGCACTGAGTATGAGCTCTTCGTGCTTCCGACTCCCCAAAACCAATATTGCCAAAGTGTCCACCATACCTAACTACTAGCATCATTTGCTATTCCATGCATATTCATTATGCCTTGTTTCCTTCCAAATAAAATGTTTGACTGTTATGGGAAAACTAGTTAGTAAAGCTCTCATGAACTTGATGGCACACTTTATTCTTTAAACTTCATAAACCTTAACCATTGTGACTGTCCATGAAAGTTATATGCTTGCAAATTATAGGCTGGGAGTTAGCAGAACCGTGTTTTCACGGGGAACGCTTTCAACATTGCACCTATACTTTGTACCTAGTTGATATCATGCTCTTTTGTTTACGGATGTCATCGGTGTGAAATAAAAGGTGGGCTTGTAAGTTCATGGAGTTATATATATATATATGTGTTATATAAACGCATGGGCTACTATCCTAAGCCATGCCTAATCATGGTGGAAACTTGCAGCATAACCATAATGAGCAATCTATGAAGCATCCTCAATAAAAACCTATGCAAATAGCAAATAAAAAGATCGTTGAGATGCTCATTATCTGCTTTCCTTGTCATTTTGATTATGGGATAGCTCCTGTATCATGTGCAAGGGGTACCCCGTTGGCAGTTCTCTATGATACGCATGTGTTTACTATGACAAGAACTTGCAAGTAACTAAAGTTGAGCAGAATGAGGAGCGGCCCTCGTATTCAAGGGACATGAGATTTCCAGTTTATGGTCTGTCAAGCATATAACTCATATTGGACCTCACTTTAAACTTAACCATTTAAAGATGCCTATGATAGGGGCAATGAGAGCTCAAAGCTAATGAGTACCATACTTTCAGCATTTGGAAGCCTTTCAAAACCTTTTCACTTCCTTGTTGAGTCACCACTTATCCTATGAGCACCTTCTTGAGAGCATAGTTGTCATTCTTAGTGTAATGTGCTTGTCTCAAAACTTGGTTAATTATGTCATGACGTTGCTGCTTGCATCTCTGATATCTTTACTTCTAGTCTTCACTTGAACTTCAGAGGTGCCTTGGCATTTATTTTGTGCTCCACTATCAAAGGAAAGCAAGATACCATTCTATCATACCTTATTATGAGCATTGCAATGTTGCTTATGTTTATGTTTCATGCTACTTATTATTATTGAGTTGGAATCTCTTCATATCTTGCAATGACTATTAAGTAGACTTAGTTGCATACTTATTATTATGAATTGTCTAAGTATCTACTCATGTGCTGAGAATATTTACATCATATGAAGAAAATGTGTTTGTGCAAGTTCTTTTATCGCACTCAGTTTTCAAATGAATTGCTTGAGGACAAGCAATAAGCTAAGCTTGGGGGAGTTGATACATCCAAAATGTATCTACTTTCCCGAACACTTTTTCTATTGTTTCTCCTCTAAACTTGTGTGATTTGGATACAACTAACATGGACTGACGCTATTTTTAGCAGAACTACCTTGCTGTCTAGTTTTTGTGCAGAAAATCAACTATCAGGAAAAATCCCGGAAAATATGCCAAAAATCCTATTTCACCAGAAGACTCACGGAGCCAGAATACGAGACGGAGTGGAGGCCTGAGGGGCCCACACCCCCTACCGCGCGGGTGGGCCCAGGCCGTGCCTGGAGGGGGTGTGGCTGCCCCAGGCACCCCCTCGGCCTCCCTTTTCGCCTATAAGTTGCCTATTGACCTAAAACTTAGGGGGTCTACGTTTTTTCAGAAAGAGTTCCACTACACCGCCACCACCAGAAACCGCGATTCGGAACCAGAAACTCCGTTCTGGCACCCTGATGGCACGGGGAATTTGGAGAGGATCATCACCATCATCATCAACAACGCCTCTCCATCAACCATCCATGTTTTTCCCATCCATGAGTGAGTAATCCCCTGCTGTAGGCTATGGGGATGGTAGGTATTGGATGAGTTCTATCATGTAATCGAATAAGATTGTTAGGGCATGGTGCCTAGTATCTCTATTAGTGCTATTTGACTTTGTTGCAACTTGGTGTGCTTAATGATTGTCACTAGGGCCCGAGTGCCATGATCTTAGATCTGAATTTATTATTGATTCATGATGATAGTATTGTTTGTGATCTTCTCTGCAAGTTGTGTACAAATATCTTTGTCTGGATCCAAAGGCCCCGAAGTGACAGAAATTGGGACAACCGGAGGGGATGGCTATTATGTGAGGATGACATGTGTTCATGGAGTGTTAATGCTTTGCTCCGGTGCTCTATTAAAAGGAGCACCTTAGTTGCTAGTAGTTTCCCTTGAGGCCCCGCTGCAACGTGGCAGCGGGGCCTCTAGGGAACTACTGGCAATTAAGGTGCTCCTTTTAATAGAGCACCGGAGCAAAGCATTAACACTCCGTGAATACATGTGATCCTCACACCATGGCCATCCCCTCCGGTTGTCCCAATTATTGTCACTTTGGGGCCTTTGGATCCGGACAATGATATGTGTACACAACTTGTAGATAAGATCACAAACAATACTATCATAATGATTCAATAATAAGTTCAGATCTGAGATGATGGCACTCGGGCCCTAGTGACAAGCATTAAGTACAACAAGCTGCAACAAAGTCAAATAGCACTAATAGAGATACTAGGCACTATGCCCTAACAGATCTTATTCGATTACATGATAGAACTCATCCAATCCCTACCATCCCCAGGCCTACAGCGGGGGACTACTCACTCATGGATGAGGGAAACATCGGTGGTTGATGGAGATGCGTTGGTGATGACGATGGCGATGATCCTCTCCAAATTCCCCATCCCGACACGGTGCCAGAACGGAGTTTCTGGATCAGAATCTTGGTTTCTGGTGGCGGCAGCGGAGCAGAACTCTTTCTGGAAAACTATCGAACCCCCCTCGGTTTTTAGGTCAAAAGGCAACTTATAGTTGCAAACGGAGGCCGAGGAGGTGCCTAGGGTGGCTGCACCTCCTCTAGGCGCGGGGTCAGGTGGGCCCGCGCCTGGGGTGGGTGTGGGCCCCCCAGGCCTCCCCTTCGTATCTTCTTCTGGCTCCGTGGATCTTCTGGTGAAATATAATTTTTGGTATATTTTCCGGGATTTTTCCTGATAGTTCATTTTCTGCACAAAAACAAGACACCAAGGTAATTCTGCTGAAAACAGCGTCAGTCTGTGTTAGTTGTATCCAAATCACACAAGTTTAGAGAAGAAACAATAGCAAAGTGTTCGAGAAAGTAGATACGTTTTGGACGTATCAACTCCCCCCAAGCTTAGCTTATTTCTTGTCTTCAAGCAATTCAGTTGAAAACTGAGTGCGATAAAAGAACTTTCACGAACACTTTGCTTCATATGATGTATATATTCTCAGCACAGGAGTAGATGCTTAGACAATTCATAATAAGAAGTATGCAACTAAGTCTACTCAATAGTCATTGCAAGCTATGAAGAGAAACCAACTCAATAACAATAAGTAGCATGAAACATAAACATAAGCAACATTGCAATGCTCATAATAAGGTATGATAGAGTGGCATCTCGCTTGCCTTTGTTTGAAGAGCACAATATAAATGCCAAGGCACCTCTGAAGTTCACATGAAGACTAGAAGTAAATATATCAGAGATACAAGCATCAAAGTCATGACATAATTAACCAAGTTTTGGAACAAACACAAGAATGAAAACTATGCTCTCAAGAAGGTGCTCATAGAATAAGTGGTGACTCAACAAAGTTGTGAAAACAGTTTTGAAAGGTTTGAAAGGCTTCCAAATGCTGAAAGGAAGGTACTCATTAGCTTTGAGATCTCAATGCCCCTATCATAGGCATGTTCATGTGGTTAAGGTGAAAGTGAGGTCCACTCTGAATCATATGCTTGACAGACCATAGACTGGAAATCCCAAGTCCCTTGAGTATGAGGGTCGCTCCGCATGCTACTCAACTTTGGTCACCTAAAAGTTCTTGTCATTGTAAATACATGCATATCATTGAGAACTGCCAACGGGGTACCCCTTGCACATGGTACAGGAGCTTTCCCATAACCAAAATGACAAGGCAAGCAGACAATGATCACTCAGCAATCTTTTTATTTACCATATGCATAGCTTTTTATTGAGGACGCTTCATAGATGCTCATTATGGTGATGCTGCAAGTTTCCACCATGATTAAGCATGGCTTAGGCTAGCGGCCCAGGCGTTTCTCTAACACAATGTACAAACTCCATGAAATCACAACCTCCCTTTTTATTTCACATCGTCGACATCCGTAAACAAAAGAGCAAGGAATCAACTGGATGAGATATCCAACAGGTGTTAAAAGCGTTCCCCGTGACAACACGGTTCTGCTGACTCCTAGTATATAATTAGCAAGCATATAACTTTCATGGACTAGTCACAATGGTTCAGAATTATTAAGCGCAAAGAATAAAGTGTGCCATCAAGTTCGTGAGAGCTTTACTAACTAACTTTCTCAAAACAGACAAACATTTTATTTTGGAAGAAAACACGGCATATGGAATATGCACTGAAGTAGCAAATGATGATAATAGGTAGGTATGGTGGACACGGCTGGCAATATTGGTTTTGGGGAGTTGGAAGCATAGGTCGAGCATGTACGCAGTGCAAGTGAAGGCTAGCAATAGAGAGGGAGCGACAAACGAGAGAGCAATAGTTGTCATAATCATGCTTGCAACAAAACATGACTAACTATGGCATGAAAGTGATGCAAGAACTCTGAGGTAAAATAAATCATCGAGGCTTACTGACTATTGATTAATCATATACATGCATGAGCATGTGCCAAGTCGATTCACATGAACAATCAGAGGAGGATACCACAATATCATACCAAAGTATGAATAAAACAATGCAAGCAAACATTCATATGACATGCTACAAACTATTAGCAAGCTGGAGCTAATCATAGACAAGCAAGGAATACTAAGCATCCATAATGACATACACCTTACACAAACAGGCTAGGCATGCTCACAATGATGAGTATATGTACAAAAATGAAACAAATAGAGTTTGTTACCAGCCTCTTACCACACCTCGAGTTGTCTTAACCTTCATTATTGCTCTTCACTTGTGTGACTTGAATAATTAACATGAAACCAAAATCCACTAAGGACGGCTGAACCTTGCAAAGAACTCACAAAACCAAAGAAGAACAACAAATATTTTTGGTGTTTTCGAATTTTTAGAAACAAGCAAACAAAGAAAAACCAAAGAAAAATAAAGCAAACCAAACAAAGAATTTTTTTTTGTATTTTTCTTTTAAGGCAAACCAAAGCAAAGAAACAAACCAAGAGAAACAATGAAAATATTTTTGGTATTTTTGGGTTTTTAGAAAGAAGCAACAAAAACCAAAAAGAAAGCGAAACAATGGATATACAAAGAACCGACCGAACATGATATATATATATGAGTGTGACATCGGTATACATCCCCCCAAGCATAGGATTTTGGCCTAAGTGGGGCTCAATAGCGCGGATAGTACCCCCATACTGGTGGGTCATCATAGGAATGATCATAGTCAGGCGCCTGCGATGAAGAAGAAGACGCTCCCCAATCAAATGAAGGCTGCTGGTATGAAGACTCTCCCAAGTTGTAGGGGTGAACCGAATTGTCTTTGGAATCCTCTTCAACATTCTGCTCTTGCTGGGAGAGTTCCCCCACATAAGTGTCAACATCCTCCTCTGTAAGCGACCATCCTTGCCTGTTATCAAAGTTAAACAAAGCAGGTGCAGGCAAATAAACTATTTTCTCAGTCCTACCCTTTCTCCAACCTTGCTGGGCAAAAGATAATTCATATGGTAAACTTCTCACATTAGCTCCCAAGGAAACAAAACCATGCTGAATCATGGATTCAATATCAAGCCTCTCTATGGGGAACTGAAAATATGAATAATGAGGCTCTAAACCATGGAAAGCTAGCAACCTAGAAGCAATGAGACCTCCACAAATTCCACCCTTCTCACGGTTGGTGGTGAGACAGTGAGCTATCAGAGCACCCAAACTATAAGATCTACTCCTATTCAAAGCAGCTGTGATAAAAGCTAGATCAAAAGAAGATAACTTTCTAGCAATCTTTCTAGCAAGAACACACTTGGTGATGAAATAGGCAAAGTATCTAATTGCTGGGAGCTGAATGTTCCGAATTTTACCACTTTCCTTTGAGAAGTCGAAACCTTGGAAAATCTCAGCATATAAATCCACAAGTAACTTGGGCCTCTCCTTGATCTTCTCACAAGATCCCCACTAAGGTACTCTAATTGTTGCACAGAAATCAGCAAAAGGCAGGTCAACAGGTATATTATATATTGTGTAATGGACCATGGGATTAGAAGTAGACCAAGTGAACCGGAAGTCCTGCACACAATCCATGGTTAGCTTAACATATTGGAATGGTTCACCTTCAACAAAGTGTTCCAACACTACATTAGTAACCATAGTTTGGAAATCTTGGAGGATCCCGACAGCTCTCATAAATTCATTGCATGGATATATGGAAGGAAAAACTGCCTCCTCATGATGAACCTTCATTGGCTCATGCACTATCAAGTCATATTGGTTCAGTGGATAAGCACTCATCTTCCTTGCTGAAATTTTTAGACAACCATCAAACCAAGTGATTTCTAAGTTGATAAATGATGAGCAACTACTATAGGAACTTGCTAGAGGACTATACATGCATCAAAACAAAGTTTCTAAGCATAGAACAAGCATGCAAGCTCAAACAACCTTCACCTATAGCAGCAAAATACTCAAGATACAATCTACCAATCACAAATCTAATTGGACAAGTGGAGGAGGCACATACCAAGGAGCAATCCCTCCAAAAATCAGCACTTGAGATGGGCTGAACAAGGAGATCAACAATCACGAGCAAGAACGGCAATAACTCAAGCTTGAGCAAGTTTTCCGGTGTTTTTCGGGAGAAAGAAAGAAGATGGCTTTGAGGAGGTAGCCTGGAGGGGCCCAGGTGGGCCAGACCCCCCTAGGCGCCACCATCTGGTAGGCCGCGCCTACGCAGGGTGTGGTGGCCTAGGGTGGCCCCCTGGGTCACCTCAGGTGCCACTCTTCCCCTTTTTTCGAGGAAAAAATTAATTTGAGTTTTATGGGATTTTTTGGGAAACTTTATTTTTGGCCAATTTTCAGGGTATGAAAATTGATTTTCTCGCAGAAATAGTTTTTCAGAAGAAGCAAAAGCAAACCAAAATCCAGACTAGCAAAACTAAAGCTAAAGCAAAGACAAGGAAGGAGAAAAGAAAAAGAAAGCAAGTATAACCACAGTGGAAACATTATTTTGTTCATTAAAATCCTGTTGTTAACAAGGTTTATCAAGTCTTGTTACCAAAACAATCTTATATGAAGCAAAACTTTGCATTCCGCAAGGTGATTATGTTACATTATACTTGATAGCAATGGTCCCAATCATAATAGTTTCAAAAATATTCTTGTGGAATGGGACAATATATTTCTCCAACCTTGATGCTCTCAATATTTTCAATGGAATTCAGGCAATAGCTCTTAACAACCTTCTTGGGGAAATAGACAGTGTGCTCTTTGTCATTAATATTAAATGTTACTTTTCCTTGATTGCAATTGATGACAGCACCTGCAGTATTAAGAAAGGGTCTCCCAAGAATAATAGACATATTATCATCTTCAGGCATTTCAAGCACAACAAAATCAGTTAAAACCATGCAATTATGAGAAACTTGAACAGGAACATCCTCACATATACCAACAAGAATAGTAGTTGACTTATCAACCATTTGTAAAGATATATCAGTTGTATCAACTTTTCTAGCTAGAGTCTCTTATAGAGAGAAAAAGGCATAACACTAACTTCAGCTCCTAAATCACATAAAGCAGTTCTAACATAATTATTCTTAATGGAGCAAGGAATAGTTGGTATACCTGGATCACCAAGTTTCTTTGGAACCTTACCATTGAATGAATAATTAGCAAGTAGAGTGGAAATCTCCTCATTAGGAATATTCCTTTTATTAGAGATAATATCCTTCATATACTTTGAATAAGGAGGCAACTTAATAGCATCAGTCAAAGGAATTTGCAAGAATAAAGGTTTCATCCACTCACAAAACTTGTTATAGTGTTCCTCCTCCTTTGACTTGTGTTTCTTACCTGGAAAAGGCATAGGTTTCTACACCCAAGGTTCTCTCTCTTTACCATGTTTATTAGCAATAAAATCTTATTTTGTGTACCTAGTGTTCTTAGTGTGATTTCCAGGTTCTTCCTCACCTTCCTCCTTATCAGGAGACTCATTTTTATCATTATGACTCTCAGTTTCAGCACAAAAACGGATATACTATTAGGATCTACAGTAGGTTCAAGTGGTTCCTCAACTATCTTATGTTTCTTTTTCTTCCTCTTACGAGGACTACCACTACCTTCACCTTGTTGAGAATCCTGCTATATTCTTTTAGGGTGTCCTTCATGATATAAAGGGTCTTGAGTAGCTATACCACTCCTAGTTCTAATTCCATAAGCATGTTTATCTCCTGAAGCATTAACTAGCATATCCTTTTGCACCTTAGCAAGTTGATGAAGTTGGGTTTGAACCATTTGAAAGTGTTTACAAAGGATTTTAATATCATTAGAAGTTCTTTACACAATATCTTTCAACTCATAGATAGCTCTAGAGTTTTCCAATAAATGATTCTGAACTTGTTTATTAAAATGACCTTTTTTAACAATAAAAATGTTAAGTTCCTCTAAGCATTGATCAGGAGGCTTACCATAGGGAATATCACCTTCATCAAAGTGTTGGAGAGAGTGTACCTCAATAGTAGATGGGTGGGGAATTGGCTTACATAATTCTTCTATAGGAGGTAGATTCTTCACATCTTGATCTCTAATACCTTTCTCCTTTAGACACTTCTTAGCTTCCTTCATCACTTCATCATTTAATGCAATAACTCCCCTCTTCTTTGTTGTTGGTGCTGGAATTGGTTCAGGAATAGCTGGTTCAGCAGTAATAGGCTTAGGTGCATTCAACTCAATTGAAGTCCAATCATCATAATTCTTGCTTATCTTAGTCATTAATTCTTCAGCATCTGTAGGAGTCTTTTTCGTGAAAACACAATCAGCAAAACTATCTAGGTAGGTCCTAGAATCATCAGTTATTCCATTATAATAAATATCAAGAAGCTCATTCTTAGGCAATGGACATCCAGGATGCGCATGAATCAAGGCACAGAACCTTGTCCATGACTCAGGCAATTTCTCTTATTCTCCCTGTTTAAAATCAAAAAGTCTCTGCAAAGCAGCATGTCTAGCACTGGGAGAAAAATATTTCTGGAAGAAAGAAGCAATCAATCAATCAGGGCTATCAATGGAACCAGGAGGTAATCTATTAAAACAAGCCCCAGCTTCTCCTTTTAGTGAAAAAGGGAAGATCTTAGTAACAAAGTACTTGCGCATCTTAAAATCATCAGAGAATAAAGCACTCATAGTAGAAAGCTCATTCATATGAGCCACAACACTCTCATTTTCAGTCCCACAAAAAGGTTCTTTCTCAACAATATCTAAATAAGATAAATCAAGAGAGAAATCATAATCTTCAGCTTTAATATCTGTGGGTGAAGTGGCAAACTTAGGATCAAAGGACATCCTAGGCATAATAGTACGACTAGCAAGGAGACACTTAATAGCACTAGTACCATGTGTGTTTTGGCACTCTTTAACAAAATCATCAGTGAACTCAATGTAACCATCATTAATATCATAACTCTCATTAGCCTCAGGTGAGCTAACAGGTGTAATAGTGTCTTCACTAGGAGTTTCGGTATTTCCTAGACTATCCATATTAGCATCTAGAAAAGTACCTAATGAACCACTCGCATCAAGCACAGTATAAGTAACATCATGAGCATCAAAAGTAGTTTCAGACTCAGTAGTAGTAGCAGTGTGTGTAGCATGTGTATGTGGTGGTGGTGTGACAAGCTTACTTATAATAGACGGTGAATCAAGAGCAACAGAGGTGTTTAGGACTATACCTCTTCTTGTAGTGGATGGTAAAATAGGGAACTTTCCATCACGAGACTTTCCCCATGATGAAAGGAGTAGCAGTGAAAAATAATAGATCCAAATGAACTTACAAATAAATCTATGCTCCCTGGCAACGGTGCCAGAAAATAGTTTTGATGACCCACAAGTATAGGGGATCGCAATAGTCTCCGTGGGTAGTATTACCCAATTTATTGATTTGACACAAGGGGAGACAAAGAATACTTGCAAGATTTACCAACTGAGTTGTCAGTTAAGCTGCACCTGGAAATAGTTCTTGCTCACAGAAGTTTATCACTAGCAACAGTTTGTAGTAGCAATAGCAGCAGTAACAACAACAGTGAAATAGTAGCAAAAGTAACAGTAATGGTAATAGTAGGATTCGAGTGTGGTAGGCATAGGGTGAATGGACGGGCGTTCCATGGACAAGTCTAAACATGTAACTTCAAGATCTAGGTCATTGCAGATAAATGATAACAAGCATCCAAGTACCAAACAATCCTAGGCATGTGCTCCAAATATAGTCATACGTGCTCGCAACGAGAACTTGCACAACATCTTCTATCCAGCTAGCCCGTGGCAGCGGGGCCTCTAGGGAACTACTGGCAATTAAGGTGCTCCTTTTAATAGAGCACCGGAGCAAAGCATTAACACTCCATGAACACATGTGATCCTCACACCATAGCCATCCCCTCCGGTTGTCCAAATTATTGTCACTTTGGGGCCTTTGGATCCGGACAATGATATGTGTACACAACTTGCAGATAAGATCACAAACAATACTAACATAATGATTCAATAATAAGTTCAGATCTGAGATCGTGGCACTCAGGCCCTAGTGACAAGCATTAAGCACAACAAGTTGCAACAAAGTCAAATAGAACTAATAGAGATACTAGGCAGTATGTCATAACAGATCTTATTCAATTACATGATAGAACTCATCTAATCCCTACCATCCCCAGGCCTACAGCGGGGGATTACTCACTCATGTATGATGGAAACATCGGTGGTTGATGGAGATGCGTTAGTGATGACGATGGCGATGATCCTCTCCAAATTCCCCGTCCTTGCAGGGTGCCAGAACGGAGTTTCTGGATCCGAATCTTGGTTTCTGGTGGCGGCGGCGGAGCGGAACTCTTTCTGGAAAACTTTCGAACCCCCTCGGTTTTTGGTCAAAAAGCAACTATAGGCGCAGAGGGAGGCCGAGGAGGTGCCTTGGGTGGCTGCACCCCCTCCAGGCGCGGGTTCAGGTGGGCCCGCGCCTGGGGTGGGGGTGGGCCCCCCAGGCCTCCCCTCCATCTCTTCTTCTGGCTCAGTGGATCCACGAGTAGGCATTTCTGTGTCCCTACTGGCCCTCGCAGGGCCTACCTCCTTGACTTTATAAACATGACCGTGTGGCCAAAGCTCAAACCCCGTTCGTTCCCTACAACTCGTGTCAGCACAAGCGTCGTATCCTACCTAAGGAAACGGCACCTCGCCATGGAGAGGCCCCATCTCAGCTTGCACAAGGCTGAGTTGTTCGCCCACTATGACATACTCACACCGCCGCTAGCGAGGCTACTAGACGGCTATGATCTCAGCTACGGTGGGGTGCCTGTGGCGTCGCTCTTGCATGGCATCGCGCTATCGAGGAAGATCGAGGAGCGCCGCCGCCAGCTGCCGGAGCAAAAGAGGGCAATGGAACGATACGCGCGCACCAGCGCGTATTGGCCAAGGCGCTTCAAGAAGGAGTAGGAGGTGTTGCTTTGGCTTCCAGAGCTCACCGTTCAGATATCCACCCAGATCTGCGCAATCCCGAAGGGAGGCAGTGCTTCTGGGCAGTGCCTAGGCGTGCCCTCCACCGTTATCGATGCTGCACGCCGTGCAGAACTCGTGAAGAGGAACGCCGCCGGGCTCATCCTCATCGATTCAGACTCAGAAGAGGCGGATAGAGACGCGGAGGACGTCGTGCACAACGAAGACAGTGGGAACGGCATAGTCGATTAGGGTCACTTGAGCCTAAATTTAATCTATGTACGGTAGCTTTAATGAAATCTTCGGATAGAATGGCCAAGTTTTAAGAGTGTGTACAGTGATGTTTGAGTCTAGCAAAAATCTTAGACACGAGTCTAGCAGAGGGAAATATGCTACAGCGTTTAGACACACAGATTGGCCCCACTATTAGAATAAAAAACCTATTTAAAAGGGCTCTTTTCCTATTCTTTTCTTCTTGTCAAAGCTCTTTTCTTGTACATCATCGGTTGAGTCTAAAGAAAATTTTAGATATAAGTCTATCAAAACAAGTATGCTCCAGCTTTAGACACACCGGTAGGCCCCTCTACTAGAATAAAAAACCTATTTATGAAGACTCTTTTCTTATCCTTTTTTTCTTTCCAAAGATTTTTTCCTCTTACAACATCAATGCCCCTGACATAGCCGATGCGAGCATCAGACGTCGCTGACAAAGACGAGGCAAGGCTAATGGGACGGTACGATGTCTCTGCTCCCAGCACTTGATGGCACGGTCATAATTTTGGACTGTGTTAGAGGAGAAGGATACGCGTGTGTCATGTTGTTTGAGATGGGAATACAACGGAGGTGAGCCTCACCAACTCCATGGCACGGCCATAATTTTGGTCATTGAACTGTTACAAATCCATGATTATTGTTTATCAATAATCGTTTAAAAATTAATGTACTATCTAACGACCTAGAATCTTGTCGACACCGCACATCACATACCCGTTACAAGTACCAGATATAAATAAATTTCAATAAAAATTCAAGAAACAACGTTAGTGTGCCACCTTCTCTCTTCTCCTCGTATTACTGTTCAATCCCGCGCTGCACTAAACAACTATTGACGAGGACTAAAAAAATGATCAAAATGCCAAGTAAAACTAGTTTCAATCTTACCTTTCGTCCGAAGAATCGTACAAAGATGAAATTGACAGGGATTTATTGTTTCTCCTACAGTTAGCCGAAAGATCCTCAAGAACATCGTCAATCACCCCAACAACATCTTCATATTCAAACTCAACTCCATTATTATCATTTCCCTTCTGCTCCCACTTACCCTTTTGTTTCTTTTCGCCCCCTATCCCTGCCGGCACGTCCATGTCCTCAACCAATTGCTGCTTACCAATGTTTCCCTCCACATGCGCATCACCATTTTCCTTCACATGCAGCACTTCCTCCACGTCATCTCGTTGGCGCTTCTTCCAGTTTTGCCCGAGAAGCCCCATCTTGTGCCTCCATGATGTGAACAGTGACAAGGTTAGCATCTCTGAAATCACGTGGAACTGGGTTTTTGCATAGCCTCTTGATATGGCCCAACCCTCTACACTGTTTGCACTTCCGCTTCCTTGCTACTAGTCTCGAACCTTTTGCGGTGAAGGATTCTGTCCTTTCCTTTCTAGTCCTCCCAGGTGGCCTCCTAAGAACTGTTGGTTCAAGTTTTAACCCTGGATCGACTATCTCCCAATCATTTTCATCAGCAATATGTGGTACGTTTTCTGCATAAGTTGCAACAAACTTCAACACCTCTACCTCTCAGCTTTAAGATCTAGTGTAGTGCAAGGTGGCATGGAAGACCAGTAACCTGCCACTTCCTGCATAAACAAGTATTGCTACCAATGTCTACAGTAAACCACCATTCAGTTCCATGTTTGTCTTGTGCATAAACCTTAGCCAATGTATTGGAACTTCTGATCATCCTCGTCTTTATCGTTATCATTTCCCTGGTTTTTGCATTCAGTAATAAAACCATCTTTGGAACTATTTTATGGCCGACAAATTTTCTCGCACAAATTCTCTGCCTAAAATCTATCTTCACCATTATACACTGTCTTATTGCATCTAACAAAATAACAATTGCAAGTGACTTCATGCTCCTAATCTTAACATTGGACCTTTCTGTTAGATTATTGCAAACAAAATCCACTTTGCTTAATTCACCAAACTTGCTTCTGGCCCATAACTTGTTATGATGTTCTTCGAGGTATTCTTTCAGCTTCGACACTGTATACATGTTCTGCATGTAAGTAGCATGCGTGCTTGGGGTGTATGTGTATGCTGATCGCCACAAGTTGTCTTCAAAGGTCTTTCCTTTGAACTTCTTTATGAAGCTAGTAGAGAGGTGCCGCATGCATTCCCTATGCTCAACCCCAGGAAACACAACATCAACAGCATTCTGAAGCCCCTTGCATGCACCACTGTGTATCACCAAGCCTTCAGGGTGACCAATTACTGCACGTATTCTCTGCATGAACCATGTCCATCTTTTAGTTGATTCACCCTCAAGAACAGCATAGGCTACGGGAAAAAGCCAATTATGCGTGTACACAACACAAGCAGTAGCAAGCTGTCCCATGAACTTCCTTGTTAAAGAAGTTGCCTATATTGCTAAGTATGGCCTGTAGCCGTCTAGGAACCCCTTCCAGCATGCCTTCAAGTAGACAAAACATCTCCTGAAGCATTTCTTATCTGCCTCATTTTTTACTTGAACCCCCTTGAGACCTTTTCTCTTCCTTTCACAACCTCGTAATCAATGTCAACAACACTACTAGGTGATGTCTTCTCTACCTCAGCTTTGAAACTATACAACATGTTAAAATTGTTAGTCCACTTGCCCTGAATGAAGTCTAGAGCCATCTCCTTCCCATCAAAGACTCTATTGTAAGCAATCAGAATGTTAAACTTTTCGCTAAGCTTAGCTATGAGTTCAGCAGGTCCAATGCTACGATCCTGCCTCACCCAGTCAAGTACCTTAGTAGCAATCCACTTGGTTGTCGCTGGTCTGACTTTATCACTTAAAGAAGTATTAGGGAATTTCTGTTTCTTCGTGTTTACCTTGATTTGTATTCAATGGGAATAAAAATAAATCAGAGGACTCATCAGTGGAACAAATATGATAAAGACCGAAACTAAATGTAGGTATTGCAACCTGAAATGGGTGTATACCCCGTATTGGAGATGCATGCAATCTCCATTTACACACCTTACTTTCCCTACAATGCACCCTAAATCTCTTTTGGTCGCTCTTTTCAACGATAAATTCGAACCCAACTCTTATTGCATAGGTAGCAACAGGATATCTCCATTCCTCCATTGTATCAAAGACAGTCCCCTCATCAATTGTAGGGTTGTCCCTATCAAAGTGTATCACTGGCCTGACCTCGTCTTCATCATCGTATCTGCATCCCATTTCCCCATCCTCACATTCCTCTTCCTCATTAGTCCCATAGTCAGGCTCATAGTTCGAATTAACCAAATATTCCCTACTCTCCATCCTATCAGGGTCAGCAGCCACATCTGGATATGCTTTCTCATCATCATCATCATCATCATCATCATCATCATCATCTTCGAGCAAAAAATCACCCTGACCGCCACACATTTCGATGTCTTCATGCTCAATGACAGGCTGGTCGGTCATGCTCGGTATCACAAATAGAGACTGCTATGTTTGCGTTACACTCGGGCCGGTATCATTCAGGACAGTATCTTCCCCGATATCTTGGTTAATGATGTGCACAAACATCAGCACAGTGCTCGTGCTAAGTTGTTTACCCCACATCATGGCTAGAGCCTCCTAAGTTCTAACATCGCAGAAAGTCTGTGAATTTGTGTCGTAGTACCTGATTATGAATTCACCATGCCCGCTAAAGGGAAACTTGCCAAATTGCATGTGCAAGTCACTTAGGGTTATGTCTTCTGCGTCTACTATCAGCCGATAATCAAATCCACTAGTAACTGTGATTCTACCGTCGGACAAGGTTTCAGTCCGACACCCATGCGGAATCTTCAAAAGAAATCTGGATGAAGCAGACGTCCTACAGTCACCAACACAGATCCTCTCCATCAACACGGGACTAGAAACGCTAATTGGAAGAGGCAGAGATGGAATTGCAGTTCTTGCCCTTCAGGGAGGATGTATGGCATGTTCAATGGGCTCCAGAGCACCAAAGCTTTGCACCTCGTGTCCTCTTCCTTTGTTTCGTGCTCCTCCATGTTCTCCAGCCTTGAAGGGTCCATCTCCTCTCTCTCCGTCCGGGAAGGACCCATCTCCGTGTGCTCCGGCCACGAAGGATCCATTTCTATGCGGGATCCAAATGAAAGCCACCGTCGTTGCGCGGCAACCTAGCGCCCACCAAATAATTTTCATTCCCAGACGCGCCTTGTCGGCGACGGAAGCAAGGAGACATGGCAAGGGGGCAAGGAAGGGTGGGTAGGGCGGGTAGGGGATGACGGGAGGACGATAGTCCAGGGGGAGGATGAGAGTGTTATCGGAGGGGACGGAGTGGTGGCGTGCAAAACTAGAGTAGTGAAGCGGAGCGGAGCTGTGAGCGAGCGACAGAATATGGAAAATCACAGAATAATGGGGAGCACTAATCCTTGAACCTAGGATGCACGCATCAACGGTCGAGGTTGCGGGGCCCACTAGTCAGTAAAATGACAAGTCCTCTTCCCCTATTTCTGATGGTGTTGCTACAATTCTATGATCGTAGTGGCATAGGCAAAATTTCTGGACACAACTAAGGACACACTCGTAAATATACTTAAAATGGAACCTTGACCTGGTACATTGCCCGATACGGTTGCTATCCACGACCTGTATTTTTAATATCTTAGCACTCTTATGTTGAGAAGGGAAATAAAGATTCAACAGTTAGTCAAACTACTTTTGAATAAATAAGATACACTCTTAGGAATCTTAGCTATGGCCCCGCCTAACCAGAAGTCGCCGCCCCGGCGGCCACCGCCGCTGCCCCCTCCACCGCGGCCGCCGCCGAAGCTTGGCTATTTGGCCCCTCTGAGGCAGGCCATGCGGCTGTACTACAAGTCCGGTCTTCCATTGCCATCCGAGACGGTTATTTCGCAGAATGTGATGCATCTGCGGCGACGGCAGTGGCAACAACGAAGGCCACGGTAGCATCAAGAAGGGTCAACTGAGTGTCGTGGAGAATGCGCGTGGCGGAATTTTCATGTGCTCTGCGCACGAGAAAGAAGGTACGTTCCAAAGCGTTCCCGCGAGCTTGCCGCCCAGGAAACAAACCCCCGAACAGGGCGACACCAAGGTCAACAAACTCTCGCATCCATGCCTTGGTGCGGGAGACCTTACCGTGGGGCAATCTAGGCGCACGCCATCAGCGGCAAAGACGATCCATCCTACACACTTTCAGTGGCCACACCGCAGCGGCGTACATCCAACTACACTCAGCTTGTTGGTCTGTTTCACAGATGGAGCCGATGACGGGAAACATATCAACGCCGGAATTCAATTTCAGATTAACACCGACCTACGATCCCTGCCATGAGAAGACAGAGTTCACCTTCGAAGAAATCGTTGCGGCGGCGCGGCTGTTCGTACTAAACCGGGACTGGTTCAAGCGCATCAACTAGTGCATGAACATTGCAGATCTCTTGAAGTTTGGTGGGAAGGAAAATATCAGTTGTGATTGAATGATCCTTAAACTTATGTCCTCTCTAGGAAATTGGCTAGCCAACTTTTATGGTGGAGATCTGCAGTTTCTTCAGTGTAGAACAGTTAAGTTCAGACTAACTCTGTAGAATGCCTTTTGTAGAGGCAATTGCCCCCTTTTGCGCAGCTATCCCAAACTGTAGAATGGAATTAGTTCGGAAGTAACCAAATACTATCAAGATGTATCTATTTATTCAATTACTACCGGCGGTTGAATTCAGTTTACTGTCATACTTATCCGAAACAGACAAGATTCAGACAACATTTTATGAACTAATCTTGGATGGTTTAATCATGCAAGTTCCATACAGAATCACGCACCAGCTCGAACAAATCTATGTAAAAATTGTTCGAGGCATACAAAGGCGCAACATTTCGTGCCTTTCGGATCGCTCACCAGCAGCATTTTCCCAGCAATGGTGACATTGATCATTGCTATCCCACCCTCTTTTTAGGAGGCTAACCATGGTTATTCACACAAATTCATTAGCCACACATACTACAAATTCATTAGCCACACAAACTACAAATCATTAGCCACACGTACTACGAATTCAGTAGCCACACAAACTACAAATCATTAGCCACACTTACTACGAATTCAGAAGCCACATATTACAAATTCAGTAGCCACACATACTACAACAGTTCAAACTATTACATAAGGCGTACTACGTGCTCAACTCTCAACTCAGCAATCTTTCAGATTCACTAAACCTCTGTCTTCACTCGAGGGAAATCAGAACCACCAGCCTGTCCACGCCCGGCCCCCCCACCAAAACCGGGCGCTCCGTCGCGGAACGGTGGTGGTCCTGCGCCATCGATCCTTCCAAGACAACACTACAGGCGACAGGGATGCTTACTGGCCGCCTCGTCGGGGTCCTGAATGCCATGTATCGGATCCAGAACCTCCTGTAGGTGGATGATCAGTGCTTCCAGCAAAGTTGTCCTCTTGCCCTATTTGGAGTCTCCACCTCGTACATCTTACGAATGGTGTCTGGATCTTTTAGCCACGCTTTTACCTCAATGATCCATCTGTCGCTTGGTGGCACAATCTCCATCAGCTCGCTGCCAAGGCTACTGACGACCTGCTTGAGGGCTTCCGGTTCCCAAGCATGCAAAGGGATCCCGTCAAAGCCGAGTTTAGAGAAGAAATGAAGCTGCCCCAAGAGATTGTCCCACCCATAGGCGTGATGCCAACACATGAAGCTCATTTTCTCCCCACAACACTCGAAAGAACGGGAAGAATGTAGAACGCGCTCGTTGTCTGAGCTGTGGGCAAACCGGATGAAGAAATCGAATGGCGGCGCGCATACCTCAATATTGACCACTTTTCGTCTGATCCCAAAATAAGACCTTAAAGCCGACAGCAAGTCTGCCGGTGACACGGCAGGACACGTGCCCAGCATGGTGGCCAAGAGAGTGTTCTCGTCAAACTCCTCTGCCAGGGCTACCATGTCTGGGGTGCACGACGACATGCAACCGCCCGAGGCCGGTCGCCGGTCCGGATTGCCCGGCCGGATGTGCTCCGTCGTGTGAGAAGTTCTAGGCAGCAGCGAGAGGCTGGGCTAGGGACGCGGAGCGCCGACACGCTGACTAGGAAAAACAAGGCGAGGGCGACGGCGGTGAGCTTCGATTAAGGGCCTGGGAGGTCGACCGGCCATGGCGGGGACATAAGGAGAGCAATGGCAAGCTCCGATCTGGAGAGCAGTAGCCGGATCTAAGCAAGGTAATGGAGAGGGGAATAATAGGGGAGAAGAGCAGAGCAGAGAAGAAGATCTAGTCCTCATAGGGGTAAACCAGTCCACAACAGCAAATGATAATGGGAAAGAGTGATAGGGCGAGGCAAGAAGAGTTGACCTAATAGCGGGATTTGAGTTCAATCGTTTTTTGACTGGTTCAAACCATCGTTTGGCTGTTAGATTTGTATTTACCCCCATTTGGCCCCTCTCGACAATTGGCGAAGTTACTACAGCCCTTCCGCGAGATTACAGGTAACTCGGACCCTGCATTGCCTTGGCGAAAGTCTGAACTTTCGGGCCGCATATTAAAATTCTCCTTCCGCGCGAGGCGAGTGCTCCTCGATCAAACTTGATGACATCAGCATGGAGTTAGGCGATGGCCCCGGATCCTCCCAAGCTTCTCGCCGTAGGAGGATGATCAATAGCGTGTCTTCTTCTTATGAGGAGGGCATCCCCAAGCCTTCCAAGGGGGAGTCCCATGGTCCCGCCAGGCAGGCGGGGTTTGCTGCCATGTCTTGGGTGAGGCCGACCCCTGCCGCGCTCGCAATGCGGGTGGCTGGAAAGCAGCCTAGGCCCAAAGAGGTCCCGCCTTACTTCCTCTAGGAGCATGGAGGGCCAAGTGGTCCTTGGTGAGAGTAGCGGCTTTGGTGTGAGTAAACTTGGATTGCTTTCCAGGGGTTTCTCTTCTCCATTCCTTCTTGCTTCGTAACCACGTTGCTTGGCGCAAAGGGAGCGATGTACGCTCTCCGCCGGTGTGGTGAAGTCTCTTTCCTAGCGCCGTGGTGGGCCAGAGGTCACTGGTGCGTGAAGCCTCCAGCCCTAAGGCGAGGGCCTGCTCTCTTGAGGCCAGCCGGGACGATTTTGACTTGGTGGTCGTGGACGATGATGCCCGCTGTTCGAAGACCCTATGGGCGCGCAGGGCGCGTCGCCATCTCCTTCTCGTGCTAGCCATGGTGATCCTCCTGAGGGGAGCCCCCGAGCCTCGGGGAGCACGGGCCCGAGAGATTTTGCTCTGCTGGCCTCCTCGGCTGCTTCCCTCCACCAGACGGAATGCCTCCACGCTGTCATAACAGCTGCGCATTCCGGGCTTGACCAGTTCCTTGCGGACTTTGCCGCGGAGGAGCATCGTCTTGCCGGCGCATGGCACCGGCTACACCTGGAGTGGGGTACTCTTTATGAGGCCCAAAGGCGATGGGTGTATCGTGGTGAGGCAATTTCCTTGTGCGGTGCTTCCGCCCCTGAGGAGGCTCGGGCTACAGGGCTCTCTCGAGGCCCAGCCCCGTCCTCTGGAGGGGCTGGCACTTCCTCCGTAGACCTGAGCCATGCGGCGGGCGACCTCTCCGTCTGCGGCCGCGCTCTTGCCTTTTTCGAGCAGGAGATTGAGGCAGACCGTCGGAGGGTTTCTCAGTGGGAGGCGGGCGTGGCCCTTCGCGAGGAGGCTGTGCGGATCCATGAGGAAAAGGTCAAGCTGGAGAGGATCCGCCTGGAGGCCCTGGATTCGTAGATGGATACCAATCTCCTGAGGACCAAGGACCATGCTTTTGACATGGACCACCGCAGCGCCAAGCTCGACGATGGCCTTCATCGTTGTTACGTGAAGGTGAACAAGGAGACATAGCGGCTTGAGAAAGCCAATGAGGAGGTTCTCTTGGGGCTTCACCAATCCCTCAGGGATAAGTGGCAGTAGAAGGATCAAACCCAAGAGGCTCGCTTCAACGAGAAGAAGCACAAGCTAGAGACCTCCCTCCTCTAGGCGGATGGGCGCCTGGCTTAGGCCCTTGTCGAGATGGATAGCCTGAAGGAGCTGCGGGTCGCTCACAAGGACCTTCAGAAGCGTTGGAATGAACTCTACGAGCTGGAGAGGGACCTCCGTGTGCTAGAGAAGGAGCAGTGCAACATGTACCGGGCACTCGCCAGGTGTGCAAGTGACACTCTTTAGGACTTCGGAGTGACGGACTTCCACTCTAGGCCCCTTGTTGATGCCGATGAGGATGGTGCCTTCCTGGAGCTCTTCTCTCGGATCACGGTGGCACTGGAGAGGCGAGCTACGCTCTACCATGAGTATCACCTTAGTGAGTGCCGGAAGATGATGCAGACCATCATGACCCAGGTATTTTATTATCCACCTTTTACCAGCATGATGCTAACTTCCCCTGGAGGGTGCTGTTGCAGGAGGTGGAGCATCCTGAGGGGACTCTGGTGAGCGAGGTTGCCGGCTTCCAACATCTCTTGGATGAGAGCATGGACGAGTTCATTCCACCGTTCAGACGGAATGAAGTGGACGACTCCTCCGAGGCCGACGCGACTCTAGAAGACGAAGGCAGTGCTCCTCTTGGAGGTTCACCCTCCATGGATGGGAGTGTCGGGCAGTCTCCCAAGGGGAGTGCCTCAGAGCCGTCAGCCTGATGTCGTCGGATTATTGACAAGTAGGCCATAGGGGGTCCTAGTGGTGTTGGAAGGATGGGGTGTGAGACGTCGGATGTTCCAGGAGCAGTGAGCACAAGTTTACCCAGGTTCAGATTCGACTGCGGTGATCGGATCCTACTCCTGCTAGCAACCCAGTAGTATATCGGCGTAAGCCAGATGTTACGATGGATTACAGGAGAGGTTCGCCTGTGCAAGTTGGTTGTGGTTGTCTATCGAGTTGTTGCCCTAAAGGCTCCCATAGGGCCGGTTTATATAGTCACCGGGGCCTAGGGTTACAGGGAGAGTCCTATCCGGCTACATTACAGAGTCGGTAACTATGTATAGATTGGACTACAAGTAATTCTACAGGCCTAAGGTCGGTAACCCTTCTCGGCCTTGTCGTAGCTGGAACTGGCTCCTCCTCTTTCTCTGACTGGGCCTCCCGTGAAGCAAAGATCAAACCGGTTAGTGGGCCACCCTGGTCAGCGAGTCCTGTGGGTATGTAACTACCTCGGTGAATTACGCTCCTAGTTACAAGCCTGGATGAGCAGAAATGGTTGAAATAGTACGGTGGGGCCCAAATGCCACTCATAGGTAGACCTTTCGGCCGTCCCAACTATTTCCAAACATCAGGACAAGAACGGGCGGCGTAATCGGCAGGCGAAGGGATCAACTACATACACAAATGAGTATGTATGCAAGCCAGCATACAATAGTACATCAGAGCCATTCCATCTAAAAAGAAAGGAAATATAGCAACGCCATACGGCAAGATCCAAATATCCTAGATAGATATAATAGTTTAGGATATCTCCTCATACATCAAACATCAGAGTATCAGGCGGAAGCGGAAGACAAAATCCGAGTACGGATAAGAAGCAAATC
This sequence comes from Avena sativa, assembly GCA_916181665.1. NCBI lineage: Eukaryota > Viridiplantae > Streptophyta > Magnoliopsida > Poales > Poaceae > Avena > Avena sativa. Next base: position 264,835,042 of record OV702294.1, on the reverse strand, counting down.
GGCATAAGATGCCCCGTACATAAACACATCCCGCCCACAGATCTCACGGATCCCCGTTCCCGGAATCTCTACACCGAATGATCGTTGCCCACATCGTCCGTCTCTTCCACCCAGTATCCATCTTGCGAGTGTACCTGTTCATCTGAATCAAATAATTTATCGTGTGAGACCCTAGGGGTACTCAGCAAGTCTTTATGCCTCTAAAGGGGACACAACCTGGGGTGACGCAATTGCAGCAAAAGATAAACCCTAGGAATTCTATAGATACTCGCTAACCATCCGCCTAACCAGAGATAGACGGATGTCCGTGAATTAATAACAACAGTTATAACGGTAATCTTAACAGATCCATCCTCCTCCTCGCTTACCGACGAGGAAGCGGACGAACAACCCCCCATCCGTTGGCAGTTTTATTAACCATTCCATGAGTGTTGCACTATTTACTAGTCAGATACTTAGTCAAATTAAAAGCGGTACTTTAGTTATGCTTGTCTATGATCGAGAAACTGTGCTCCAAGTCGTCCATAACCGCGGACACGGCTTTCAGAAAGTTTTACCCTGCAGGGGTGCACAAATAGCAACACACACTCGATCAACCTTGGAAAAACCAAATCAAAACCAACGAGGCAGTCACGACAAAGCGATCACAGGATTCAGAAATATTTCAGGGGGCCACCCCATTGAGCTACCCGCAACGAAGTTAGCTGACTCCGAGACGGCCTCAAGGTTTGTGGAGCCGGCTGTAAACGACTGGGAACCCGAAAGTGTGACTGGGCTTGTCGATACAGCGAAAATGGGTCACGGCCCTAAACAGTACAGTGTGCAGTACCTCGCACAATTTAAATTAAAGTAGTAAAGCATGGCATAAGTACAAGATAGTAAATAAAACCTCAAACTAGTTTGTGGCCCCAAGAAATAAGAATGAATCAAGCTCTGGCTCAGGGGGGTTCATAAGCCTCCCGAATGTGGATAGCGCGAATATTCAAGGAACAGGAATCAAGTACTCGGGGTCCTACGGGACACAAGTGAGCCTGAAAAACCAAATAGCGAATATGGCTCACCGATGCCACTTTCATTAGTTATCCCATTACTACTCAGATTAAGTTGTATAGATACCTCGTTATCCATCAGACACTCACATACCCTACACATGCTGTTCTACGACTCGCATGGCTCAAACAACTCCTTTAGTAATGGCTCATGGGATGGAGGAACAAGCTTTGGTGGGGTTTAAAAGTAAGGCTATGCAATACTTGGGATTCAGTTTAGTGCAATCGCGACTCAATGATGCAAGAATAAGGAGGCAATAGGTACTATATGTATGCAAGCATGTGGTAGTGCTTGCCTGGCAGCTCAGTTGAAGCGAGAGAAGGATCTGGGTAGTGCTCCTGGTTCTCTTGATATATCCCCTGCTCAGCGTCTATTCGAAGAAGAACCAAACAAACAAGGGCCAACATAAATAAAGTGCACAAGCATATGAATAAATGCGACAAGCAACCAATCATTCCATGATGAATGATGCACAATTTGCATGGAAATAAAGTAGCATGGCATGGGTGAGGTGTGGAATACAAGAATAAACCATTTTATTGAGTTTTAGCCTCATTTTAACCTCATTTAAGTTGCTGTTCACATTATATTTATATGATGCATGCTGCAAAACAGACAAAGGAATGCATAAACAGAAAGGTCTCATCGAGCTAATCATTTTAGACATATTATTTGTTAAATTTGGAGTTATAAAACAAAAGTTATTAATTAATTAAGGGAAAAGGGCATTTTGTTGTAATTTTAATTAACTTGGAATTTTAAGTGTTCAAAATATATTTTGGATGGCATATTTGAATTCCTCACATTTTTCTGATTTGAAAACATATATTATTTGTATTATTTGGATTTGTATTTTAAAAGTTATTTAAAAACAGAATTAAATTTGAATTTAAAATCAATTTGAAAAGATTTAAATTCAAACAGACAGGCAGAATTACTTTTACTACTCAGGTTTAGCTAGCCACGGACAATGACAGGTGGGGCCTGGCTGACTAGACGCCACAGCGCTCAGAAAAGTTTCTGTCACCGCGAGCTAATCTAGCCACAGCAGATGACAGGTGGGGCCACGGCACACGCGGACCCACGTGTCAGCGAACGGGCGCGCGGGGGCTGCCAGGCGGGGCCGAGCTGGAGCGCGGGTTACGGCCGGAGAAACCAGGGGGCTTTTCTGCAAAACTTCACCGAGACAGACAGATGGGCCAGGCTGGGCCGCGGTTACGCACGCAAAACAGCAGGGGGTTATCAGCAAAAAGTGCGGCCGTACTGTTCCTCTTCTCCGCGAGTAGAGGACAGATCGGTGCGCGCCCGACGCAGGCGCGGAGCGGGGAATCGATCCTCGGACCTGGGGCTCGCGTGCGGAGGCGGCTACCGCTGCGGTGGCTTGGGGGTTGCTGGTAGGGGAGGGCTGCACGGCTAGATAGGGTTCTGCGACGCGCTATGCGAGCAGACGCACGCGCTAGCCGGTGCACCGAGGGTGCTCGACGAGCGGTCCGACGCGAATAGGATGCAACGGCGAGGAAGGAGGTGTCAGGGGGGCTCAGCAGCTCACCGGGAGGTTGCTGGTGCAGTTGGTTCGAGCAGTGGAGCCGGCGATCAGCGTCGTAGCAGGCGCCGGGCGGAGCTAGGGTTTCGTCGGTGTGGCGTCGGGCCGGGTGGCTCTGGTCCTCCTCCTCCTTCGCGACAAGTACCGGCGGCCTCCTGGGGGTCTCCTCGATCTTCCTCGACACCCAGAGCGCCACGCCACCGGCTGGTTCGAGGATGCGACGGTGGACACCGACGGTGGCCGGGGATGGGGTAGACGGTGGTATGGGTAGGCGGAGAGGAAGGGGGCGGTCTGGGGAGATCTGGGGGATGCCAAGGTGTTGTGTGGGAGGAGGGAAAGGCGAGGGGGAGGCGTGGGTGCCGTGTGGGAGCAGGTTGGAGATAAAGGTGGCTTCGGCCACCTTTTCTCCTCCTCTCCTTCACGTGCTCGGCTGGCTCGGCCAGGGCAGGGCAGGGCAGAGGCATGTGCAGGTGGGGCTCAGGCTGGATGGCAGGCAAGGGGAGACTCGGCTGGTGGGACCCGCTTGGCAGAGAGTAAGAAAGGAGAGAGAAGAGGGGAGGCTCGGGCTCGGGCTAGGGTTTGGATCTAGGCTCGGTTAGGGTTAGGTTTGGTAGCTAGGGTTGGGGTAGATGGGTCAGGTGGGGCCAGCTAGGTGGAAAGCAGAGAGAGGCCGAGAGAGAGGGGTGAGAGCTAGGGATGCTCGGTTTAGGGTTTAGGAGAGGGGGGGATGGTGATGATGGGGTAGGTGATAGATAGAGGATAAGAGAGGGAGGTTGATGGATTAGGGTTTATGAAGCTAGCATGCTCCAAACTAGAGCAAGCAAGAACATGCGGAAAAGAGAGAGAGAGGGATGTGGTGTGGTTATAGCAAGATCAACTAGATCAAGCCAAGGAGAGGGAGAGATAGATGGGAGATGATCCACTCAAGAATTCAAATAAAAACCAAAAGGACAAGCAAAAGGTGGTACTTGCATGGCCCATGCAAAGTATTTAATACCATGTTTATTCTTGTGAAAACAATTATATTTACATGGCATTATTCTTATGCATTCCAAAATGTGGAGTAAGGCCTAAGCAAAAGAATTTAAAAGAAAGCTCCAAGTGGAGTAGATGGAAATGATCACATTTGAATATAATTGGGAATTACTAGTGTGTATATTCCACTAGATGTTTAGTAGTCCCAAAAATATCCCAACATGAGCATAAATCCATAATAATCCATATGGAAGCTAGGAAAAAGGGTTCCACTCACAAGGCATGCAAAGGTATCCATGTGGCTCTCATATATCAATAATGTGAAAACAACATGATGCTAAGGTGAGAGCATGTGGAAATAGAATTGGATCCATCCCAACCCACATGAGCTAGAGGTAAAACCCAATAAAGTGCAAATCTCATATTTGGTTGGATAGTGGAATTATAAGGTGGTGAAAGAAAGGTGGTGGAGTTAATAAGAGATATGCCCCCAACTCAAATTGGGCATTAAACAATATATCAAGAACCAAATACAATATCAAGAGGCAACTACAATTAACAATGCATATGAGATAAGAACCAAACAAAAGGGGTTTTATATGATGCTCAAATGCAAGGTGGCATGATGACATGAGCATGATATAATGATGATGCAACAATTATATGTTTGAAGTAGCCATTATATTACTAGACCAAGTAGCATTACAATTGTTAGACAATTGGGATGCTACAACTCTCCCCCACTAAACAAGAATCTCGCCCCGAGATTCCTAGGAAAAAGAAAACAACACAAGGAAAGGCGGTGTTCGAACGAAGGTGACCCTCACGTTCCCAAGTTGATGAACAACGGAAAGGTGCGACCACTACACCTTGCAAAACTTGCTAGACTTGTTGCGAGTCTTGCGTTTTGCTTGAAAAACAACAGTTTAGGAGAGTTGAAGGATTGTCGTGAGACAAGAAGGATAGGATGGACATAGCTCCGATTTTTCTCAAGAAACATGTTAAAGGAATAGAACCACTTGCGAAAGAAAGGACAAGATGATGTATCATGGATAAAGAAAGACACACCATTAAGATTAAAGATTTACTGATACTAGAGAGGATGAATCTTTGTGTCGCTGGAAGAAAAAGAGCTAGATTGGAGAGGTTTTGAACCACTATGATAATAGCATCGTATCTTCTCTCGGATTTGAGAAATGAAGTACGGAAACAATATTGCCTTCAAACAATAGAGTCCCTTGATATGAACAGAAAGATTTAGTGAGACATCGTCGGATTAGATTCTTCTTGCGCCGGTAAGAACCAAGGATCACGCAATTGAGGTGCGCGGATATAACTTCCAGAGATGGATGTGAAGCCAGATTATGGTAGAATCCCGAGAAACAAAGAATGCGGAGGATCTGGAGTTTATTGTAGAGATACTTATTGCTTTCTTTAGCCTTGAGGCTAACGCAATAGATTTGCGGCTGATGGCATCAACCATAATTGGCTTTACCACAGGAAAAGAATTGATGAAACAAAGAGAGAGGTAGTTTCCTTTCATCTTGTTTGGGGATGTCGAGCACCAGTAAAGACGAGGGTAGAAAAGAGTTTGCGTTTGTTTCCACCAGATAATTGAGGATTTTGCTCCGTGTAGAAAGGGTGAGATCACCAACAAGAGATTATTGATTACTTTCTTCGAGAGAGCACTCCGGAAAAACAAAGACGGAAGTAAAAGTATCAAGGGATAAAGGCCACTTCTAACTTCCGTGGAATGAGTGAAATCACATTAATTCACCAATTCAATGTACAAGAGGGAATGATAAGAGTAGTGGTATGGTAGCTACTCCATCCCGCACTCAAAGCATTACTCCGCACATGAATAAGAAAACCATGCAACCCAACTACCGAAACAGACTGAAGGTATTGATAAGAAGAGCTCATGGAACTCCGTAAGAAAACAAAGATCGATGCAAACGATTCGCCGGATTCAACGATAGAGAAAGATGATGATGTTGTCGTCATGTCGGAAGTACCAAGCCACCGGAAAGATTTGAGGGAAGATTACGGAGACAACTGCAAGATTCCACAGATAAAGAAAAAGATAGCACCACTTGCACAGAAGGAATACAAGATCTGGAAGGTCTTCATGGCCTCTGGTGGATTGAGCATACACGATAGAGCGAGAGGGTTTCAAGAGATTACTTAACGAGATAGAGGTGAAAAGAACTCCATGTTCTTCTTGAAAAGATTGAGAGAGATTTAGCAGTCTTGAGGAAGTCTTCAGCAGAATGACGATGATAACTCGCCAACAAGGAAAGCTCCGGGTTGATTGAAGATGGAAGATGGAATTAACAATGGACTTGCTGATTCCAGAGTTGAAGCGATCTATTTAGCAGAAGGACGTGGCCGAGATAGGTGACTCCAAAAAGTCAGAGTTCTCACTTTGAGACTTTGCACACAGGCAGTGTTCTCGAAGCTTGAGAGAAAGAGACATAGATGATCTTCCATGTTCTTCCATTGATATTGAATAGGCAAGCATATTATCAACATATACCACCATGGATTAACAGGATATTCCCAGAATATCAAGTTCAAGAGGCGGGAGAAACGAACACATGCTCGAACACTTCCTGAGCTCAACGCTCTTTGAAAGATCAACGTTAAGAGCACGGGTTCGTGTTGAAGAAGATGCACTGGAAGAATAGATTATCTGGTCCTTCGGAAGAAAAAGAGATGTCGCCTGGTTCACATTGTCGATCGGATCACCGGTTACAAAGATAAAAAGATCTTGGTTAAGAACCGATGATAGCTCATACCTTAAGCAAAACTATCAGAGATGCGATTCCCTCGTATCAAAGAGAAGATTGCAGATATAGAGCTCAAAAAGATGTGCAGCAGGATGAACAGATGATAGACCGCCGTAGTGCCTTGAGAAACTCCGGATTGCCCAAGATGCTTGAAAAAGCATAGATATGATCACGGTGTACTCAAAATCACAGGAGATAACCGTCACCATTTGGAGGATAGCGTTGATAGCATTTTCCATATTCCAATCGACACTTATCATGAGTGGAATATAGCTATGCCGAGAGCCAAATTACAATCACCAGCATCGGATCGACACATGTTATGTATTTAGCCCAAGAGAATTGGAGATGAAAAGAAACTCCAGGATTAAGCGCCGGTGACAAAAGAATGGGTTAGCATGGACATGCTAATAAAAGGGAGATAGATAATGTCTCACACACGACTGAAAAGGAGTGTGGAAGCACAGATGTATCAAAGAAAAATTTTCCGCATTTTTCGGCATTAAAATACCAATAGATGCGCAAAACCACTTGTCAGGTAGCGATTAGCAATAGCTGCTTTCACAGAATGTGTAGTTGCTAGAAGGAAGGACACCCTTAAGAAGATGGCACCGGTTAATAAGGAGTCAGATAGATCGCGCCGGTTTTCAAAAGCCTGTCAGCATGGAATGTACCAACAGTTGATAACCAAAGGCAGATTGTGATAACAACTTGGATGCAACAGATAGACAAAGAATTACACAAACACACACACTTTCTATGGTACTACGGAAACCCAGAACACGTGAATCCTAGTTTGAATTTTTAAGAAGAGGATTGAAAACGTTACACTTCCTTACCAGAAAAGGGTGGTGGGTGGGTAAGAAGAAAAGTGGAAGCAGTCCTACTCTCGCGTTTTGTTTTTCCCTAGTATACATAGCTACCAAAAATATTTGCTAAACTGACAACGACCATTTGGCTGAGACCCTGAAGGTCGGGATGGCTCTGATACCAATTGTAACTACCTCGGTGAATTACGCTCCTAGTTACAAGCCTGGATGAGCAGAAATGGTTGAAATAGTACGGTGGGGCCCAAATGCCACTCACAGGTAGACCTTTCGGCCGTCCCAACCATTTCCAAACATCGGGACAAGAACGGGCGGCGTAATCGGCAGGCGAAGGGATCAACTACATACACAAATGAGTATGTATGCAAGCCACCATACAATAGTACATCAGAGCCATTCCATCTAAAAAGAAAGGAAATATAGCAACGCCATACGGCAAGATCCAAATATCCTAGATAGATATAATAGTTTAGGAAATCTCCTCATACATCAAACATCAGAGTATCAGGCGGAAGCGGAGGACAAAATCCGAGTACGGATAAGAAGCAAATCGGCATAAGATGCCCCGTAAATAAACACATCCCGCCCATAGATCTCACGGATCCCCGTTCCCGGAATCTCTACACCGAATGATCGTTGCCCACATCGTCCGTCTCTTCCACCCAGTATCCATCTTGCGAGTGTACCTGTTCATCTGAATCAAATAATTTATCGTGTGAGAACCTAGGGGTACTCAGCAAGTCTTTATGCCTCTAAAGGGGACACAACCTGGGGTGACGCAATTGCAGCAAAAGATAAACCCTAGCAATTCTATAGATACTCGCTAACCATCCGCCTAACCAGAGATAGACGGATGTCCATGAATTAATAACAACAGTTATAACGGTAATCTTAACAGATCCATCCTCCTCCTCGCTTACCGACGAGGAAGCGGACGAACAACCCCCCATCCGTTGGCAGTTTTATTAACCATTCCATGAGTGTTGCACTATTTACTAGTCAGATACTTAGTCAAATTAAAAGCGGTACTTTAGTTATGCTTGTCTATGATCGAGAAACTGTGCTCCAAGTCGTCCATAACCGCGGACACGGCTTTTAGAAAGTTTTACCCTGCAGGGGTGCACAAATAGCAACACACACTCGATCAACCTTGGAAAAACCAAATCAAAACCAACGAGGCAGTCACGACAAAGCGATCACAGGATTCAGAAATATTTCAGGGGGCCACCCCATTGAGCTACCCGCAACGAAGTTAGCTGACTCCGAGACGGCCTCAAGGTTTGTGGAGCCGGCTGTAAACGACTGGGAACCCGAAAGTGTGACTGGGCTTGTCGATACAGCGAAAATGGGTCACGGCCCTAAACAGTACAGTGTGCAGTACCTCGCACAATTTAAATTAAAGTAGTAAAGCATGGCATAAGTACAAGATAGTAAATAAAACCTCAAACTAGTTTGTGGCCCCAAGAAATAAGAATGAATCAAGCTCTGGCTCAGGGGGGTTCATAAGCCTCCCGAATGTGGATAGCGCGAATATTCAAGGAACAGGAATCAAGTACTCGGGGTCCTACGGGACACAAGTGAGCCTGAAAAACCAAATAGCGAATATGGCTCACCGATGCCACTTTCATTAGTTATCCCATTACTACTCAGATTAAGTTGTATAGATACCTCGTTATCCATCAGACACTCACATACCCTACACATGCTGTTCTACGACTCGCATGGCTCAAACAACTCCTGTAGTAATGGCTCATGGGATGGAGGAACAAGCTTTGGTGGGGTTTAAAAGTAAGGCTATGCAATACTTGGGATTCAGTTTAGTGCAATCGCGACTCAATGATGCAAGAATAAGGAGGCAATAGGTACTATATGTATGCAAGCATGTGGTAGTGCTTGCCTGGCAGCTCAGTTGAAGCGAGAGAAGGATCTGGGTAGTGCTCCTGGTTCTCTTGATATATCCCCTGCTCAGCGTCTATTCGAAGAAGAACCAAACAAACAAGGGCCAACATAAATAAAGTGCACAAGCATATGAATAAATGCGACAAGCAACCAATCATGCCATGATGAATGATGCACAATTTGCATGGCAATAAAGTAGCATGGCATGGGTGAGGTGTGGAATACAAGAATAAACCATTTTATTGAGTTTTAGCCTCATTTTAACCTCATTTAAGTTGCTGTTCACATTATATTTATATGATGCATGCTGCAAAACAGACAAAGGAATGCATAAACAGAAAGGTCTCATCGAGCTAATCATTTTAGACATATTATTTGTTAAATTTGGAGTTATAAAACAAAAGTTATTAATTAATTAAGGGAAAAGGGCATTTTGTTGTAATTTTAATTAACTTGGAATTTTAAGTGTTCAAAATATATTTTGGATGGCATATTTGAATTCCTCACATTTTTCTGATTTGAAAACATATATTATTTGTATTATTTGGATTTGTATTTTAAAAGTTATTTAAAAACAGAATTAAATTTGAATTTAAAATCAATTTGAAAAGATTTAAATTCAAACAGACAGGCATAATTACTTTTACTACTCAGGTTTAGCTAGCCACGGATAATGACAGGTGGGGCCTGGCTGACTAGACGCCACCGCGCTCAGAAAAGTTTCTGTCACCGCGAGCTAATCTAGCCACAGCAGATGACAGGTGGGGCCACGGCACACGCGGACCCACGTGTCAGCGAACGGGCGCGCGGGGGCTGCCAGGCGGGGCCGAGCTGGAGCGCGGGTTACGGCCGGAGAAACCAGGGGGCTTTTCTGCAAAACTTCACCGAGACAGACAGATGGGCCAGACAGGGCCGCGGTTACGCACGCAAAACAGCAGGGGGTTATCAGCAAAAAGTGCGGCCGTACTGTTCCTCTTCTCCGCGAGTAGAGGACAGATCGGTGCGCGCCCGACGCAAGCGCGGAGCGGGGAATCGATCCTCGGACCCGGGGCTCGCGCGCGGAGGCGGCTACCGCTGCGGTGGCTTGGGGGTTGCTGGTAGGGGAGGGCTGCACGGCTAGATAGGGTTCTGCGACGCGCTACGCGAGCAGACGCACGCGCTAGCCGGTGCACCGAGGGTGCTCGACGAGCGATCCGACGCGAACAGGATGCAACGGCGAGGAAGGAGGTGTCAGGGGGGCTCAGCAGCTCACCGGGAGGTTGCTGGTGCAGTTGGTTCGGGCAGAGGAGCCGGCGATCAGCGTCGTAGCAGGCGCCGGGCGGAGCTAGGGTTTCGTCGGTGTGGCGTCGGGCCGGGTGGCTCTGGTCCTCCTCCTCCTTCGCGACAGGTACCGGCGGCCTCCTGGGGGTCTCCTCGATCTTCCTCGACACCCAGAGCGCCACGCCACCGGCTGGTTCGAGGATGCGACGGTGGACACCGACGGTGGCCGGGGATGGGGTAGACGTTGGTAGGGGTAGGCGGAGAGGAAGGGGGCGGTCTGGGGAGATCTGGGGGATGCCGAGGTGTTGTGTGGGAGGAGGGAAAGGCGAGGGGGAGGCGTGGGTGCCGTGTGGGAGCAGGTTGGAGATAAAGGTGGCTTCGGCCACCTTTTCTCCTCCTCTCCTTCACGTGCTCGGCTGGCTCGGCCAGGGCAGGGCAGGGTAGAGGCATGTGCAGGTGGGGCTCGGGCTGGATGGCAGGCAGGGAGAGACTCGGCTGGTGGGACCCGCTTGGCAGAGAGTAAGAAATGAGAGAGGAGAGGGGAGGCTCGGGCTCGGGCTAGGGTTTGGAGCTAGGCACGGTTAGGGTTAGGTTTGGTAGCTAGGGTTGTGGTAGATGGGTCAGGTGGGGCCAGCTAGGTGGAAAGCAGAGAGAGGCTGAGAGAGAGGGGTGAGAGCTAGGGATGCTCGGTTTAGGGTTTAGGAGAGGGGGGGATGGTGATGATGGGGTAGGTGATAGATAGAGGATAATAGAGGGAGGTTGATGGATTAGGGTTTATGAAGCTAGCTTGCTCCAAACTAGAGCAAGCAAGAACATGCGGAAAAGAGAGAGAGAGGGATGTGGTGTGGTTATAGCAAGATCAACTAGATCAAGCCAAGGAGAGGGAGAGATAGATGGGAGATGATCCACTCAAGAATTCAAATAAAAACCAAAAGGACAAGCAAAAGGTGGTACTTGCATGGCCCATGCAAAGTATTTAATACCATGTTTATTCTTGTGAAAACAATTATATTTACATGGCATTATTCTTATGCATTCCAAAATGTGGAGTAAGGCCTAAGCAAAAGAATTTAAAAGAAAGCTCCAAGTGGAGTAGATGGAAATGATCACATTTGAATATAATTGGGAATTACTAGTGTGTATATTCCACTAGATGTTTAGTAGTCCCAAAAATATCCCAACATGAGCATAAATCCATAATAATCCATATGGAAGCTAGGAAAAAGGGTTCCACTCACAAGGCATGCAAAGGTAGCCATGTGGCTCTCATATATCAATAATGTGAAAACAACATGATGCTAAGGTGAGAGCATGTGGAAATAGAATTGGATCCATCCCAACCCACATGAGCTAGAGGTAAAACCCAATAAAGTGCAAAGCTCATATTTGGTTGGATGGTGGAATTATAAGGTGGTGAAAGAAAGGTAGTGGAGTTAATAAGAGATATGCCCCCAACTCAACTTGGGCATTAAACAATATATCAAGAACCAAATACAATATCAAGAGGCAACTACAATTAACAATGCATATGAGATAAGAACCAAACAAAAGGGGTTTTATATGATGCTCAAATGCAAGGTGGCATGATGACATGAGCATGATATAATGATGATGCAACAATTATATGTTTGAAGTAGCCATTATATTACTAGACCAAGTAGCATTACAATTGTTAGACAATTGGGATGCTACAGGGTATACCCAGAAAGTATATCCCCAACCGTATCCTCCGAAAGTCTCCAAGATCTGAAGTCGGATAAATCGTCTAGCTTGATGGTTTCTTCGTCTTTAGAATCTTGAAGGGTTCCTGAAAACTTCTTTCATTGATGTAGGATTCCGAGTTAGTTGAGTCGGATATGTTCTTCTCTGACCTTGATCTTTCCGTTGCTTGATTTGAAACATAAGCCGGATTTTATAGCGGCGTGCTGACTGACAACTTTACAGTCCAGGTCCCATCACTGACAGGATTTCCATCAGCACGACTGTTGGTGGGTCCATTCCTTACGGAACAGAACGTCGTTTCAATGCCTGTGCGAAAATCAAGGGGGCGGAATAGTCGCGAGGAATATAACTCCCCCTCTCCTATACGCGTGGCGATAATCGTGCGTCTTACCGCACGAATCTTGACACAGAGGCAAATAAGATGAGAGAAAACCCTTCTTCTCAGATTCACTACTCCGTCGATTCATTCATTGCTTCCTCGTACTCCTCGAGCTTTCCGCACCAGTTCCAATCTGCACACCGTTGAGAAAAAATCTCTCCTTCCCCCACCAGCCCATCTTCCTCCAAGAACTATGGCGTCTGCCTCGTCCTCTGGAACGGTGGTGGCGGGTTCGTCGGCAGCGGACGAAAAGAAGATGCGGGGTCTTTGGATCCCCAGCGCCATGGATGCTGCGGAGCTCCAAGTCATGGAGGATGAGGGGTTCATTACTGCCGGTGCATGGCGGAGTTCTGCTGGACACGCCATCCCTGTGTCGAAAGACGGCGAGAGGGTGCTATTCAGCACTCACGTCGACCGCGGCTTCAGCCTGCCACCGTCGGACTTCTTTGTTGAGGTCCTCGACCATTACGGTGTGCAACTCCATAATCTTCCTCCCAACTCTCTGCTTGAGCTTAGTGCTCACGCAGCTCTGTGCGAGGGGTTTCTTGCCATTAGGCCAAGTCTCACCCTTTTCCGGTACTACTATGGTACTCGGAAGAATTCCATTGGTGCCGGTGTGCCTTATGTCACCATCACTCTTAGCTTAGTCCTTAGGAGGAATCAGATCTATCCTAGGATTAACGCTAGTGAGTCCGTCAAACGCTGGGTCGGAACTTTCTTCTATCATAAGGATATTCCGGCTCCGGGTAAGACAGAGGGTCTTCCGACATTCGCCAATGGCACCGCTCCCCACCAAGATTCATGGGACGTGGAACCGCCGGAGCTATCGAATGTTTTGATTCTCGCCAAGAGGAGGATAAAATTTTTGATGAAGCATGGGGGGCTTCGTGGATCCTACTTGATCCACTGCTGGCTCGAGCACCGGATTCAGCCTCTCCAGCACCACGGAAACCGCCTCATGCACCAAATCACCGGCGACAAGAAGGACAGCATGAAGGTCAGTCTGAACTGGCTTTCGCCGAAGGACTATAGGACCCTCATGCAATATTTGGACAAGGAAAGAATGGAACGAAAAGTTCCGGAAGTTTCCATGAAGATGTATACATCCAGTCGTCATCTGACTCCGGTAAATATTTCGACTCTGCTTTCGCGTTTCGTTGTTTTTCTTTGGTTCTTTCTCCGACTCTATTTTCATCGATGCTTTTTCGATTCTGTCAGCTCGAGAATCTCTCTGAGTCCGAGATAGCTCCACTAGAGGGCTATGCTTCAAACGACCCGGAGGCGATGGAGGATGATGAGGTGCAAGAAGTTGCCGCCTCCGCTTCCAAGAAGCGTAAGGCAAAGGAAGTTGTCGCTGCTGGTAGTGAAGTGCTGCCAATAGTTAAAAAGTAAGCACCTCACCTTTCATTTTTAGTACTCATGTAGCTTTGTTATCTTTCCAGAGCACACCTAATATTTAGGATTTTCGTGTTCTAGAGTTAAATAATCGTTGAAGAGCAAGATAAAGCCAGACAACAAACCAGGCAAGCAGATGCGTCAACAGAAGCTTGTTATCTCCCATGTTGTGCTGCCGTCGATCCCATCCACTACTCCGTCAGCGCGGGGAGCTTCTGCATCCCCTAACGCTGGCAAAATCTCGAAATCCCTAGTCACCGTTGATGACCAGGCAAATGACAAGGGTGAACCAGTAAAGGGTAATGATCCCATGGTAATGACCATAGGTACGGTGGCTAAGGTGGTCGACTCAGCTGTCCCTGACCTCAAGAGGAAAGAAAAGGAAGAGATTCTCAGACTGGCCCAAACTAGTCTTGAGAAGCAAACCTTGACTCCAGAGGCAGCGAGCCAAGAGGAGGAAGATGTCAAGTTGGTTAGCCTCCTGGACCAAATTTTGGTCCGGGACGCTAAAGTCGCATCAGGCGAGCTTCCAGCGACGGATGTTCCGTCCCTCACCCTTACCGAGAAGGTGTTTCACAGCACCAAGCTTGGATTTGAAAAGTTGCACCTGGAACACATTGTAAGTTTCCGATTCTTATTTGCGTTTATTATCATATCCTCTAGCCCCCAAGCATAAAGTCGGATAAACATTTCTGGATCCGGGTTAATGCTTTTAGGTTGCAAAAGAACGATGTAGTGTAGCCCCCAAGGCTTGTGCTGTAATTTTACTTAGTTAAATTTGTAGCCCGAGTCTTAGTAGCCATCTGACGGTATTCCGTCTCTAAACTTACAGAAAATTGCATCTTCCAACCAAGAATTGCTCAAGAATATTTCCAATAAGCGCAAAGAAATCAAAGCTTTGCGTTTTAAAAATTCAAAGTTAAAAGTTGAAAAAGATGAAGAATAAGGTTAACTTTTCTGGCTTCCTCTTTGTCAGTTAAACGTTTGGTCGTAGTCGAATTTGCTTTATCCGACTGATATTTTTGTATTTGCAGAATTGTTATGACAATCCAGGAAGATGGTGGAGCAGGCCAAGAATTTCAAGGTCTTGGAGGTAGAAAATACTGAACTCCGAGAAAAGCTTGAGACCCTAACTGTGGAATCGGAGAAATTCGTGGCCGCAGTCCTAGAGTCAAGCAACCACGATACCGTGAGGCTCGAGAAGCTCCTAGCCGTCCGAGATAAGGAACTTGCTGATCTCAAGAAGGATTTTGATATCCAGAAGGATCTTGCCCAGGTCTCAGCAAGTGAACTAGACAGCCTCCGCAAGGAGCATGCTGAATGGAATCACTCTGTCCTTGGTAAGATTTCCGAATCTTTTTTACTTTGTGTTGTTCTTTTTTCGACTTTCGTTTTAGCCAGAATTTGACTTTGTTCGTTCTTTCCCAGCCCCCCTGAATCTTTCCGACTCTTCCACTTCTGAACCTCGCCTCGAGCGCATTAAGCTCGTCGGAGATGTCTTGTTTGACATCCGCCAAACTCTAGAAGAGGCTGGCCAAGCCTTCAAGCTTTCCGACTTGCACACAATGTCAGTGCACGAGGTGAGGGACAAAGTTAAGGAGATTCCGAAGTTGATTGAGGATTGGAAGATCTCCTACGCTCGGACTGCTGTGCAAACTGCTCTAACCATGGTGATGAGCCATCATAGCGAGATGGAAATCTAGCACGTGACCAAGGGCATTGCCGAGGAGGATGATGAGGGTAACCCGCAAGATATCAAGGCCATCCAAGAATCTTGTGCATGTTATGCTTGTCGGGTGGCGGAGATGACCAACTACACGACGCCATTCTTCAAATCCGTCGCCGCGCCTCCTCGCCTCAAGATCCAGAAATCAACAACGCTTCCAAGTCTGAGGTCGAGGGCAACACTGCTGTTGATTCCAGTGTTCCACCTGCTTCATCACCACCGCCTGCAGCATAAACAATTTCTATGCATTATCTCAAACTTATGGCAATGTAATGATGGCTACAATATTTAATTTTGTGCTGGTCTGTAAAAACGGATGCTTTTACTATCTTAGCACTTTTGTTTATATATTTTTATGCTTTGTGCTTGAACATTTCTGAAGCACTCTTTTTCTTTATGTCTATACTAATCGGTTTATCTGGCTCTCTGCCTCGTCCCTTTCATGGGTCGGCCAACCTTTAGCACAGAAACTTTGCCGAGCAACGGAGCGCAATTGCTAAACCTGTTTAAACTCGGAAACAAAGCCGGCTTCTAGTACCAACAACTCATTACTCGAAAATGCCCGCGTCTAAGCAATCAGATAAAGAATCAAAGTATAGACAATTATTTAAACTTTGTACCCTAAGGTAACATTTTTAGATTGTTTCAAAAATCGTAACCAGAACAAACATGAGCATAAAGTACTTTCAAGCATTCTGGGATTTTCGAAAAAATTGCGTGCTCTTTTGGAAATAAGATGGCAAAAACGTCTCAAAAATAACAATATGAGGAAACCATACTTTATTTCTCTTTGAACATGTACATATAGGATTACATGGAAATATAACTAAGAATAGAAGGGATGTAGCTGTGCAATATTCCATGGACGGTTTATTTCATCCGGGTTTGTGCTGCCACCAGCTCTCTTCCTTTTCCGAGTGTTAGGTCTTTCCTTGACTGGTCTCATGTCGGTTAAATAATATGACCCATTATGCAGAACTCTGCTAAGCATAAAAGATCCTTCCCAAATTGGGGAAAGTTTGTGCTTTCTCTTTTGCACAAGTCGGAGAACTAAATCGCCTTTTCTGAAAGAACGGTTTTGCACTCTGCTGATAGGCTGTAGATCTCTGCTCGGTAACGACGCATACTTCTTTGATTATATCGAGATCATCTTGCCGAGAAACTTCGGCATCTTCCTCGATATACGCTTTGACTCGTGGAGCCTGATGAATTAGATCACTTGGAAGAACTAGTTCTGCACCGTAGACCAAGAAAAAAGGAGTGTATCCGGTTGACCTGTTAGGAGTTATACATAAGCTTCATATCATAGACGGTAATTCTTCCGCACAAGCCCACACGACCCGACGAAGTGGTGCCTCGAGGCGAGGTCGGATTCCTTGTAGAATAAGGCCATTAGTTTTTTCGACTTGTCCATTGGCTTGTGGATGTGTGACTGATGCAATATCGAGTCGGATCCCTTGTTCTTCGCAGAATTCGGCAAGTTCACCCATGGAAAAGTTGCTCCCGTTGTCAGTAATTATACTATGCAGATATCCGAATCTGATGATTACATCCTCGACGAATCTTCTGGCAGTGGCTCTATCGCAACTTGTTACGGGTTTAGCCTCAATCCATTTTGTGAATTTATCCACCATCACTAGTAGGTGAGTGAATCCACATTTTGCTGTGCGAAACGGCCCTAACATATCAAGCCCCCAGACGCGAACGGCCATGTAATAGGGATTGTTCACAGCTGTTCAGCCGGAACATGTGCCTGATGAGCGTACTTTTGGCAGCTCTTGCACGTTTTGACTAGTTTATCAGCATCTGCCTTAGTTGTAAGCCAAAAGAATTCGTGTCGAAAAGCTTTTGCCACTAAGGATCTGGCTACAGCATGGTGACCACACTCGCCTTTGTGGATTTCTCTTAAGATTTCCACTCCTTCTTTCGAAGAAATACATCTCTGAAACACGCTAGAAGCACTCCGCTTATAGAGCTCACCATTTATTATAGTGTATGCTTTTCTCGTCGAACAATCTGCCGGCTCAAGACTTCGTCTTCGGGAAGTTTTCCGTCTATCATGAAATCCAGATAGGGTTTTGTCCAGCTAGGAATTACAGCCAGAACTTCTATTAAAGGTGAGTCGGATTTCGTCGGATAGTCCTCATCAACTCCGACTATGGAGAGGACCCTTAAATGCTCTAAAAAAGCTCCATATGGTACTTGTTTCCGTGCAGAGCCTATCCTTGATAGAGCATCTGCTTCCTCATTTTCTGCTCGAGGGATGTGTTGAACCTCAAAACCCTCGAACAATTTAGATAATTCATCACAACAGCTTTGTATGCTGCCATGTGCTTGTTTGCGTTGCAGATGTCGGATACTTGATGAGCAACTAAATCCGAGTCTCCGTAACACATGAGCCTTGATATGCCAATGTTTTTGGCTATGCGTATTCCATGTAGTAGTGCTTCGTACTTGGCAATATTATTGGTTGCCGTGAAGTGTATTTGCAACACATAGAATATCTTATCTCCTTGGGGTGATTTGACCACCATGCCAGCCCCCGAGCTTCCTCGTGCTTTGGTTCCATCAAAGTGAAGGGTCCAAAATTCCGAGTCTGGAGGACCTGAGTTTTCTACCATTTCTGTCCAATCAATGACAAAGTCGGCGAGAATTTGGTACTTGATTACTGTATGTGGCTTGTACTCAATGTCGAAAGCTGCAAGCTCTATTGCCCAATTTGCGACACGTCCTGTGGTGTCGCGATTTTTGATTATATCTCACAGAGGATACATGCTCACTAATGTGATCTTGTGCTCTTGAAAATAGTGGCGTAGCTTTCTGGATGCAAAGAACACTCCATATACTAGCTTTTGATGATGTGGATACCGTTGCTTTGATTCTGTCAGGACCTCACTTAGATAATAAGTTGGACATTGCATCTTATGCTCGTGGCCTTCTTCCTCGCGCTCAACTATTGTCACCACGCTTATGACCTTGTTGGTCGCTGCAATGTAGAGTAACATAGGTTCCTGAGGTTCTGGCGCTATGAGAACTGGTGGATTTGAAAGCAGATCTTTCAAACTTTGCAGTGCAGTTTCGGCTTCTAGGTTCTAGACAAATTTGTCTGTTTTCTTCAAGAGTTTGTACAACGGTGTGGCTCTTTCATCGAGCCGGCTAACGAACCGACTCACTGCCGCAATGCAACCAGTGAGGCGCTGTACGTCCTTCAGGCGAGTCGGCCTGGTAATATTTAAGATAGCCTTGATTTTGTCCCGGTTCACCTTGATGCCTCGCTCAGAGACGATGAAACCTAACAATTTTCCGGCTGGAATTCCAAAGAAGCACTTCTTCGGATTTAGCATCATGTTGAATTTTCGTAGACTAGCAAACGTTTCATCCAAGTCGGAAATTAAAGTTTCCTTCCTTTTGGACATAACTGCTATGTCGTCTACGTATACGTGGACGTTGCATCCGATTTGGTGGGTGAGACAATGTTGCATGGTACGTTGATATGTTGCTCCTGCGTTCTTTAAGCCAAAAGGCATAGTTTTGTAGCAGAAGGTTATGAAAGGAGTGACAAAAGACGTCTTAATGTGATCCGACTTTTTTATCGGTATTTGGTGATATCCGGAATATGCATCGAGAAAACAGAGTAATTCCGACCCTGCCATTGAGTCGATAACTTGATCAATTCTTGGCAAAGCAAACGGATCTTTTGGGCATGCCTTGTTCAAAGCGGTAAAATCAACACACATCCTTAAATCAATGGTGTCCTTTTTAGGGACGAGTACAGGATTTGCCACCCAATCTGTATGGATGACCTCTGTTATGAAATCCGCTAGCTCTAAGTGGGATAATTCTTTGGCTATTGCTTTGCAATTTTCATCAACAAACCGTCGTAAAGACTGTTTTACGGGTTTAGCGTCTGGGTACACATTAAGAGAGTGCTCGTCAAGTTCCCTAAGTACTCCGGTCATGTTAGATGGCTGCCATGCAAAGATGTCACTATTAGCTTTGAGGAACTCGACGAGCGCGCTTTCCTATGCGTGGCCTAAGCCTACCCCTATGTTCGTAGTCTTGGAGGGATCATCTTCCTTCAGCGATGTCTTCTTTGTCTCTTCTGATGCCTTGAACAACAAACTTGGCTTTAGCACCTCGTTCTTCCTAGCGGGCATCTCAGACAGATTGATGGTCTTCTTGATCTCCTGGTACTCTTGGGCGTGTAGCACAGCTTCGGTGAAGGCAGCAGATCCTTCGTCGCACTCTCGCGCCTTCCTCGGATTTACTCGTACGGTGATTATGCCCTTTGGACATGGAAGTTTAATAATATTGTAGATGTAGAAGGGAGGGCCATGAACGCCCAGTAAGCTGGACGTCCGAAGATGGCGTGGTAAGCACTTTTGAAATGTACCACCTCGAAGGATAGTGGCTCGGTCCAGTAATTATCTCGGGTTCCAAATGTCATGTCCAGAGTAATCTCACCCTGAGAATTTGCCTGTCTTCCTGGTACAATGCCATGAAAAGTTACACTGCTGTAACTCAACTGGCTCTCGTATAGCTTCATGCGGTGGAGTGTCTCGATGTAGAGGATATTGATACTGCTCCCACCGTCCATGAGTGTTTTTGAGAACTCATAGCCATCAATAAGAGGATTGACGACCAAATGGTACTTTCCTCGATGATGTGTTTTCCTCGGGTGATCTGAACGATCAAAGGTGATAGTCACCTCTGACCAATCCAGGAATTGGGGGATAGCCGGAACCGTGGCATTGAGCTCACGAATAACCGCCTTTTTGTCCTTAGCTGGTTAGGATCCAAGGAAGCAGACGTATGCGTCTTTCTTAGTCGGAATTTTTTTTCATTCTGGCTTGGGTTCTGCGTCAGCTTCCTCCTCTTCCATGTCGGAATCTTCCTTGGGCTCCTTTCCTTTCTTGGAATTTTTCTTTCCTTTTCGTCGCTTGGCTCTGTAGCCAGCGGATTCGTCCTTCTTGTTGTCTTCATTGAAACGACACTCGGCATTTGTATGGGTAGATCCTCCGTTACTATCCAAGTGGTGGACACCGGGATTATTGGCAATGTTAGCCCAGGTATAGGTTCTTCCGGGTTGTTGGTCTCCTCTGTCTTGGATTCGGGAAGTTCCTCGGCCTCTACCATGGCTGCCTCCATGCCCTCCTCGTCCTCCAGATCCGAACGTTGCGTTGACAGTTGCATTGTCCGGAGCCGGCTTTTCATCCGAGGTGTTCTTGTGCTTTGGAGTTTGCTTTGGCTATTTAGCCGCATTGGGATTGGACAGAATATTTAGCAGCCCTTCTAAATCATCATCGGCGTCAGCATATTTTCTTGCTATCTCTATCATATCTCCCAAATCTATGACGTGGTCATGCTTCAGCCTGTGATGTAAAAGCCCGACTGGAAGTCCTGCAATAAAAGCTTCTATTGCAGTTTGCTCGTTTACTCCTTCGCAGGAGTTCTTCGTATCGATCCATCGTCCGAGTTAATCCTGGCAAGTTTCTCCGGGTCTTTGGGTGCAACGCTGCAAGTCTCCGACTATGCAGGGCCACCTGTATGTTCGCTCGAAGTTTGAAAAGAACGCACTTTGCATATCATACCAGCTCTGAATTGAATTCTCTGGCAGTTCATTGAGCCATGATCGAGCCGTCTTCCTCAGCATCAGTGGGAGATATCGGACTGTAACCAGGCTGTTTCCTCCTTTGGTGATGTAGCAAGCCTGGAAAGAATCCTGGAGCCGAGTATCTGGCCGAGCTGCACCGTCATAGGGCTGAATATGTTTGGCGATCCCAAAGTCAACTTGAAATTTTTTCTGACGTATACGTGGACCAAAGCACTTGGATCCCACATACACATCCTCTTCCTCGTACAGCCGCACTTCTATGTTTGATTCGATGCGATGGCGAGGGTCGCTTTGCGAGAGAGATCTGCGCCTTGGAGGATCGCAGCTTCTACGCGGTGGAGTCGGATTTCTTCTTCTTCTCTCACCATTGCCGCCTCCGCCCTTGCGGCTTCCTTGGCTATGACATGATCCTTCATGGTCGTTGCTGGGAGGCGATGGTGGCCCTGGTGGATTATTTCCGGCTGAGTTTCTTGGTGGTGGCGGTGGAGCCTCATTATGCTGACTCTGGTGCCTATTTCTTCGGGCACCATCGGTACTAGATTCAGGACGATGTGGATCATCTCTTCATCCGGCATTGCCAGCCGGACGGCTCGGTGGTGGCATCCTTAGCCGATCTTGCTCCTCTCACTGGCGGTGTGTTTCCGGGTCTTCTCTATAGAGGTTGTTTTGCCGACGATGGTCCTGATGGGGAACCATTGCCCTAAAGGCGTATTCGGCCGCAGCCGGAATAACTCTTGCCAGTCACGTGCCGGCCGGCGAGAGTGGTTGTTGGAGTCGGTCCTGGAATTTCCTTCTTCTCCACGGGGACGATAGCGCTGAGTCGTATCCCTGTGGAGCCTTACGTCAGTGCTTTGGTCAGTGCCAGTGTGGCAAAACTCGGACTTTGATGCCAGCTTGCGACTAAATGACGTGGCCGTTTTCTGCTACTTTAATCCTTTGTCCAGCAACGCAACACACTGCTAGACCTGCTGCGGAGACGAATTGTTCGTGAGGATGGCTCGAGCTGCAGCAACGTTCTCCACCGGCGTGCTGTAGACTCGGATAGATCTTTGTGGATATCCGGATTCTTATTTGCAAGAAACGGACCTCCCCTTGTTTTGTTTGGATGTCACTTGAAATCTGACTGATATCTGGCAGGATCACTGTCTAGCTGTTGTCTCATCTCAACGAGGCACGCGACCTCTTTAAGCAGAAACAGGCGGTGCTTTTCCAGGTCCTCAGCCCTTTTCTCTAGTGCTTCCGGCGTAAGATATGAAGTTGTTGGGATTGGAATTGTGAGAGCATCTCCGTAAATTTCACGTGCACCCTTGGTGACAACGTG
This sequence comes from Avena sativa, assembly GCA_916181665.1. Classification (NCBI taxonomy): domain Eukaryota; kingdom Viridiplantae; phylum Streptophyta; class Magnoliopsida; order Poales; family Poaceae; genus Avena; species Avena sativa. The sequence goes on along the minus strand of OV702294.1, from coordinate 264,812,542 downwards.
TCCGTCCACAGGAGGATCGATCGGGGTGGGATTAATCGGATCTCCGTCCTGATTCTCCATCTCAATCTCTTCATCAACTTTCTCTTTGTTGGTTTCTTCGACGTTCGGCTCTGCCGGAGTCGGATTCTTGTTCTTCATTTTCTTCTTTGACCGCCCAGTAGCCTTAACGTGTGTACTAGTGGCTAAGACGGCTTTTGGTCCGGTACAGGGGGATAAACATCCGTCGGTACTTTCCGTCATGGTAGGCTTGTAGACCTCGGAGGAATCTCCGGTGTCCATGTCATCCTGCAAGGTGTAGCTTTCATCCATGCTATCATATGGACTAGGAGGAGTTTCCGGCTCACCTGGTGTTTGTCTGGAGACGTGCTCTTGCTCGTACTCCTCTATCTCCTTGTCTAAGTCTCGAAGTTCCTACGGCGTGATTGACTCCTCTGGGGAGCCAGCTAAGTCGATGGTTTCTTCGATTGCGTCTAGGACCGAGTCGCTACCAGCTCCAGCATCGACCAAGTCGGATCCAGTGCTTATGTGGTGCACGGAATAGTGCTTCTTCTTGTTCATGTTCTTTAGGTACTTGTATAACTTGGTTTCCACTTTGATGTCAGCAAATATGGATCCGTAGAGGATGTACTCCTCGTCTGTGTATCCGATCTCGCTAGAGAGATCGGATCTGACCTCTTCTTCCACCTCTTCTTTCACTACGGGAGTGGGTTGGGTGGGTTTGATTTTCTCCAAGACCCTAAACTCTTCCGCCTCTGCGGATAAAGTACATCCGGATTTTTCATTGGCCATGGTCATCACCCCTAGGGTGGGTTGGGCCGGTTCAGCGAAACCGAGATAAATATAGATCTCACCGATTGAAATGATTGTGTAAGTTGTCACGGGTTTTGAAGCCGGAATCCAAGTCTCATCCAGGAGGATGAGGGGGACATCACTAGTGTAGACCATACGACCCATGGCGATTGTTTTGCCGATTCCTGCACGCGCAGATTCCGCCTAGAACGATGCTCCAAAGGTCACTAGCCCCACGGTCGGTGCCAACTGTCGTAGTATTGTCGACAAGTACACCATATGGGAGTCCTAGTGGCGTTGGAAGGATGGGGTGTGAGACGTCGGATGTTCCAGGAGCGGTGAGCACAAGTTTACCCAGGTTCATATCCAACTGCGGTGATCAGATCCTACTCCTGCTAGCAACCCAGTAGTATATCGGCGTAAGCCGGATTTTACAATGGATTACAAGAGAGGTTCGTCTGTGCGAGTTGGTTGTGGTTGTCTATCGAGTTGTTGCCCTAAAGTCTCCCATAGGGCTGGTTTATATAGTCACCAGGGCCTAGGGTTATAGGGAGAGTCCTATCCGGCTACGTTACAGAGTCGGTAACTATGTACTTCTTGGACTACAAGTAATACTACATGCCTAAGTCGGTAACCCTTCTGGGCCTTGTCGTAGCGGAACTGGCTCCTCCTCTTTCTCTGACTGGGCCGCCCGTGAATCAAAGCTCTAACCCATTAGTGGGCCACCCTGGTCAGTGAGTCCTGTGGGTATACCCGGAAAGTATATCCCCAACACGTGAGAGGCTCTTCGCCTTGTAATCCTTTTTGGGTGGACCTTGGTTTCTCGGTCGTGGCTGGACAAGGAGTGGTTTTATATGTCTGTTCCACCTGTATTCGCTTGTGCTTTATCAGAGAGTTGTGTTTCCCTGGGGCCTCTCTAGGAGAAGGTTGTGCAGACTGTTGGAATTATGCCCTAGAGGCAATAATAAAGATGTTATTATTATAATTCTTGTTCATGATAATGTTTATATTCCATGCTAGAATTGTATTAATCGGAAACTTTAATACTTGTGTGGTTTGTGAACAACACCGTGTCCCTAGTACGCCTCTATGGACTAGCTCATTGATCAATGATGGTTAAGGTTTCCTAACCATAGACATGAGTTGTCAATTGATAATGAGATCATATCATTAGGAGAATGATATGATGGACAGACCCAAACTAAGCGAAGCAATTAGATCGTGTCATCGTGTTCGTCTTTGTGAAGCTTTTCTTATGTCAAATATTGTATTCCTTAGACCATGAGATAATACAACTCCCTGGTATCGGAAGAAAGCTTTGAGGTCATCAAATGTCATCCTATGAGAGGTTGATCATAAAGGTGTCTCTCAGGTAATCGGAAAGTATCTGTTGGGTTGTATGTATCGAGATGGGATTTGTCCCTCCCAAGTCAGAGAGATATACTTCGGGCCCACTCGGTAATCGATATCAACACCGCTTGCAAGCATGTGGTTAAGGAGTTAATCACAAAGTGATATCGGATTACGGAACGAGTAAAGTACTTGCTGTGAATGAGATTGAACTAGGTATGACGGTACCGACGATCGAATCTCGGGCAAGTAAAATATCGCGAGACAAAGGGAATATATATATGGGATTGATTGAATCCTGGCATCGTGGTTCATCCGATATGATCATCGATGAATGTGTGGGAGTCAATATGGGTTTCCAGACCCCGCTGTTGATTATTGATAGAAGATCATGTCTGCATATTCTCGAACCCGCAGGGTCACACACTTAACGTGTCTCGACGCTAGGATAGATTGGATAATTGGTTTATGAGTTTTTGTTTGGAGTCTCGGATGGGATCCGGGACATCACGAGAGGTTTCGGAGTGGTCCGGAGAATAAGATTCATATAAGGCAGTGCAGTTTTTGGAGTTCGGAATTGTTCCGGGTTAATCGGTATTGTACCGGAAGCTTCTAGAATCTTCCGGAAGGGGACCAACGTGGCCCCACCTTCCGGGAGGGGGTATGGGCCTATGAGGGAGTGCCCTGGCCGCATTGGGCCAGGGGCACAAGGCCCCATAGGGCCCAGCCGGCCAAAGAGGGTTTAAACCCTAGATAGACCTTCTAGAAGGGGGGTTTCCTTGCCCCCCACTCTTCCTCCTTTGGGGCCGCCGGTTTGGCTTGGGGGAGGGGCTAGGGCTGCGCCCATCCCTCTATACTCGGCGCTGCTTCCCCAACCTTGGCATCAACCGCACACCCCAGCATCGCCCGGGTGGGCCGGCGAGGAGCCAGCTCGGCCCACCGCGGGACCTTCTCCTCTTCGCCTCGAGCCAACAGCGAGCACCCAGGTGGGCCGGCTGATGCCGAATTTGGCCCACCGCGGACCACGACATATGGATGTATGCAGGGACGACCCGGACCACCTCTTCCTCGCTGCCCCGCCTGGGCCGAGTAAAGAAGGCCCGGCTGGCCTGCCTCTGCTCTGGACGGGCTCCTTCACAGGCCGAGTAATGTGAAACCCGGCTGGGCCTTGAGCGTTGACTCGGATGGGAGAAGCTTTGACCAGGTTTGGGCCTAGATTCTCACAGGCCGAGTTCACCATAATCCAGGCCGAATTACCAATGTCCCAAAGACGCCTGGGCCGAGTTATAAAGCTCCAGACACCTTATTATTTATTCCAGAATGCAGTCTCGACAACTACATCGGCATACGATCAAGTAAAGTCAAGATCTTCGTGTCAGGAGCCAGTCTTGGGACCCATCGCTTAGACTAGAACAGGGGCATAGGGAATATGCCCATGGCATCAATAAGATGCTAGAGGATATGCCCTGGCATCTCCAAAGATGCCAAGGCATATGCTGGGCATCTCTAGAAGATGCCCGGAATATGCTGAGGAGATGCCAATCGTGGGGAACAAGCTTTGTCCCCTGGGGTCCCCTTTATAAGGAGCACCAGGGGGATCGTTCTCAGGGAGGCCCCCGAAGGGCTCCTCCCCTCTCTGCTCACTAGGAGCTCTCCTTCTTCTTCCTCCACTCTCACAGAGAGATCTAGCTAGGAGTATAGGAGATACAGCTCAAGGAGCATGGTTGTAGCCACAAGTATGGCAAGATTATAAGAGATTAGATGTATAGAATGAGATGTTATCTCCACTTGAGAGCTTTAATCCAATATACATTGTATTTCTCTTTATTCATACGAGTGCGGTCTTCACTGCATCATCCCTCCCCGGATTCCTCCACGTCCATCGGCCCCAACTTTAGCCTACCCATGGCATATGCCGTGATACCACCACGACATTTGGCGCCCACCGTGGGGCCTTTAGTGGCGTTGGTTGGGTTCCCATCCGGACAGGAACATCTTCATCAACTTCTTCCTCATAGGGCTCATCCAGCTTCACCAAGCGAACAGAGAACAAAGAGGTAAGCACAAAGGGTCTCCAAGTCTGACTCAACAAAACAGATAAGACTCAGCACGAAGGACTCAAGCACTACTCCAAGCCTACTGTAAGTACCAAATAACTCAGCAAGGCACGTATGACTTAGCAAGACTCACTCAAACACTTCCCCAAGTATACTGTAAGTGCCAGATAACTCAGTCACCTACGCTCAATCCTTCACCCCGGGGAGAAAAGAACTTAACCCGGGGACTAGCCGACTTATCCTTAGAGTCACCTTTGGATAAATAGAACATCATGTTGGTTTAGATCTGTACACCAGCCAGCTTATCTGTTAACTGGGCCATAAGTTGAATCAGCTTATTTGTGATTCAGATAGATTTTGTGTCAGTTAGTTTATGTTTTGCATTATCCATTAACTCAGCTCACCAGCCAGCTTATTTGTTAACTTGGCCATAAGTTGAATCAGCTTATTTGTGATTCAGATAGGTTTTGAGTCAGTTAGTTTATGTTTTGGATTATCCATTAACTCAGCTCACCAGCCAGCTTATTATTAACTCGGCCATAAGTTGAATTAGCTTATTTGTGATTCAGGTAGAATTTGAGTCAGTTTATTTATGCTTTGGATTGTCCTTTAACTCAGCTTACCGGCCAGCTTATTGATGATTCGGATATAACTTGAAGTCAATTTGTTTATGCTTTGAATTAACCTTTAACTCGGCTCAGTAGATTGTCTCTGATTCGGACTAACATTTGATTCAGCTTGCCAGGGTATATTATAATTCGGATTGGTATTCAGACTCGGCGTACTAATCATATCTCTGACTCAGGCCGAAGCTTTATTCAGTTCACCAGATTGCCAGGTTATGTTATGACTCGGATTGATATCTCACCATTTTGCCAGGTTATCCCAAATCTCGGATGACTATTGGCCAGCTTATCATATCTCGAATCTATATCTCATATCTACATCTCGAATCGGATCTCTCAGCGCTTATCCTTATTATCATATCCCAAAGCTTAATCTCGGATCTATATCTAGGATCCATATCAAAGGCAAATTATCGTCATCACGCCAAATCAAGCTATATCGTGGCAAATAGGTAACTCGGATTTGGGATGAGTTAACTCGGATTTGAGTCATGTAACTCGGATTTCAGTCAGGTGACTCAGACATTAAGACATAAAGTCAATTTTGAGTAAAGTAACTCGGATTTGGGATGAATTAACTCAGATTTGAGTCATATAACTCGGATTAGAGTCAGGTGACTCAGACATTAAGACATAAAGTCAATTTTGAGTAAAGTAACTCGGATTTGGGATGAGTTAACTCGGATTTGAGTCATGTAACTCTGATTTGAGTCAGGTGACTCAGACATTAAGACATAAAGTCAATTTTGAGTAAAGTAACTCGGATTTGGGATGAGTTAACTCGGATTTGAGTCATGTAACTCGGATTTGAGTCAGGTGACTCAGACATTAAGACATAAAGTCAATTTTGAGTAAAGTAACTCGGATTTGGGATGAGTAAACTCGGATTTGAGTCATATAACTCGGATTTGAGTCAGGTGACTCAGACATTAAGACATAAAATCAATTTTGAGTAAAGTAACTCGGATTTGGGATGAGTTAACTCGGATTTGAGTCATATAACTCGGATTTGAGTCAGATGACTCAGGCATTAAGACGTAAAGTCAATTTTAAGTAAAGTAACTCGGATTTGGGATGAGTTAATTCGGATTTGAGTCATATAACTCAGATTTGAGTCGGATGACTCAGACTTAAGACATAAAGTCATTTTTGAGTAAAGTAACTCAGATTTGGAATCAGATAACTCGGATAATAACTTACCCAAAGGGGTTAAAAGAGCAGTGCCCAATAAGGCAAGAGCTCATAAACTTACCCAAAGGGGTTAAAAGAGCAGTGCCCAATAAGGCAAGAGCTCATAAACTTACCCAATGAGGTTAAAAGAGCAGTGCCCAATAAGGCAGGAGCTCATAAACTTACCTAATGAGGTCAAAAGAGCAGTGCCCAATAAGGCAAGATCTCATAAACTTACCTAATGAGGTTAAAAGAGCAGTGCCCAATAAGGCAAGAGCTCATAAACTTACCCAAAGGGGTTAAAAGAGCAGTGCCCAATAAGGCAAGAGCTCATAAACTTACCCAATGAGGTTAAAAGAGCAGTGCCCAATAAGGCAGGAGCTCATAAACTTACCTAATGAGGTCAAAAGAGCAGTGCCCAATAAGGCAAGATCTCATAAACTTACCTAATGAGGTTAAAAGAGCAGTGCCCAATAAGGCAAGAGCTCATAAACTTACCCAAAGGGGTTAAAAGAGCAGTGCCCAATAAGACAAGAGCTCATAAACTTACCCAATGAGGTTAAAAGAGCAGTGCCCAATAAGGCAAAAGCTCATAAACTTACCCAATGAGGTTAAAAGAACAATGCCAAAGAAGGCAAGAACTCGTAACTTACCCAATGGGGTTAAAAGGGCAATGCCCAAGAAGGCAGGAACTCATAACTTACCCAATAGGGCTAAAAGAGCAATGCCCAAGAGGGCAGGAACTCATGACTTACCCAATGGGGTTAAAAGGGCAATGCCGGAGAAGGCAGGAACTCATAACTTACCCAATAGGGCTAAAAGAGCAATGCCCAAGAGGGCAGGAACTCATAACTTACCCAATAAGGCTAAAAGAGCAATGCCCAAGAAGGCAGGAACTCATGACTTACCCAATGGGGTTAAAAGGGCAATGCCGAAGAAGGCAGGAACTCATAACTTACCCAATAGGGCTAAAAGAGCAATGCCCAAGAAGGCAGGAACTCATGACTTACCCAATGGGGTTAAAAGAGCAATGCCCAATAAGGCCAGAACTCGTAACTTATCCAAGGGGTTATGACCAGTGCCCACAAAGGCCATAGGTCCAGAAACCTACCCAAGGGATTAAGACCAGTGCCCATGAAGGCCAGAAGTCCAAAAACTTACCCAAATGGATTATGACCAATGCCCGAGAACGCCAGTAGTCAAAAAACTTGCTCAAAAGGATTATAAGACATAGAGGCATACAACCAAGCTGCAATAAGTCGAAAAACAACTCTGGGTATATTTAAATATAAAGCCCATGAGCGATTCTACGAATCCCACATGGCCTCGGGGACTAATGTCGGGGGTGTACCCCCAGGTACCCCAGAGTTGGTGTATCAAGTTATTCAATAAAGTGCTAAATTAACAGACTAAGAGACGAGAAATGTTAATAGAATAAAGAAAAGGAGAAGACAACTGCACCTGGGCCGACATAGGCAAAACTCGGCCTGGTCAGCCGCCCTCCAGGCCGAATTAGGCCTTACCGCCCTCATGGAACCCGGCTGGGCCGAGGTACACCCAGCCGGCCCACCCGGCCGACCTCACTCCCTCCAAGCCACCACGACGCCGACCAATCTCCCGCCACTCGGCGCTGCTTCCCCAACCTTGGCATCAACCGCACACCCCAGCATCGCCCGGGTGGGCCGGCGAGGAGCCAGCTCGGCCCACCGCGGGACCTTCTCCTCTTCGCCTCGAGCCAACAACGAGCACCCGGGTGGGCCGGCTGATGCCGAATTCGGCCCACCGCGGACCACGCCATATGGATGTATGCAAGGACGACCCGGACCACCTCTTCCTCGCTGCCCCGCCTGGGCCGAGTAAAGAAGGCCCGGCTGGGCTGCCTCTGCTCTGGACGGGCTCCTTCACAGGCCGAGTAATGTGAAACCCGGCTGGGCCTTGAGCGTTGACTCGGATGGGAGAAGCTTTGACCAGGTTTGGGCCTAGATTCTCACAGGCCGAGTTCACCATAATCCAGGCCGAATTACCAATGTCCCAAAGACGCCTGGGCCGAGTTATAAAGCTCCAGACACCTTATTATTTATTCCAGAATGCAGTCTCGACAACTACATCGGCATACGATCAAGTAAAGTCAAGATCTTCGTGTCAGGAGCCAGTCTTGGGACCCATCGCTTAGACTAGAACAGGGGCACAGGGAATATGCCCATGGCATCAATAAGATGCTAGAGGATATGCCCTGGCATCTCCAAAGATGCCAAGGCATATGCTGGGCATCTCTAGAAGATGCCCGGAATATTGTGAGGAGATGCCAATCGTGGGGAACAAGCTTTGTCCCCTGGGCTCCCCTTTATAAGGAGCACCAGGGGGATCGTTCTCAGGGAGGCCCCCGAAGGGCTCCTCCCCTCTCTGCTCACTAGGAGCTCTCCTTCTTCTTCCTCCACTCTCACAGAGAGATCTAGCTAGGAGTATAGGAGATACAGCTCAAGGAGCATGGTTGTAGCCACAAGTATGGCAAGATTATAAGAGATTAGATGTATAGAATGAGATGTTATCTCCACTTGAGAGCTTTAATCCAATATACATTGTATTTCTCTTTATTCATACGAGTGCGGTCTTCACTGCATCATCCCTCCCCGGATTCCTCCACGTCCATCGGCCCCAACTTTAGCCTACCCATGGCATATGCCGTGATACCACCACGACATGGACAGACCCAAACTAAGCGAAGCAATTAGATCATGTCATCGTGTTCGTCTTTGCGAAGCTTTTCTTATGTCAAATACTGTATTCCTTAGACCATGAGATAATACAACTCCCTGGTATCGGAAGAAAGCTTTGAGATCATCAAACGTCATCCTATGAGAGGGTGATCATAAAGGTGTCTCTCAGGTAATCGGAAAGTATTTGTTGGGTTGTATGTATCGAGATGGGATTTGTCTCTCCCAAGTCAGAGAGATATACTTTGGGCCCACTCGGTAATCGATATCAACACCGCTTGCAAGCATGTGGTTAAGGAGTTAATCACAAAGTGATATCGGATTACGGAACAAGTAAAGTACTTGTTGTGAACGAGATTGAACTAGGTATGACGGTACCGACGATCGAATCTCGGGCATGTAAAATATCGCGAGACGAAGGGAATATATATATGGGATTGATTGAATCCTGGCATCGTGGTTCATCCGATATGATCATCGATGAATGTGTGGGAGTCAATATGGGTTTCCAGACCCTGCTGTTGATTATTGATAGAAGATCATGTCTGCATATTCTCGAACCCGCAGGGTCACACACTTAACGTGTCTCGACGCTAGGATAGATTGGATAATTGGTTTATGAGTTTTTGTTCGGAGTCTCGGATGGGATCCGGGACATCACGAGAGGTCCCGGAGTGGTCCGGAGAATAAGATTCATATAAGGCAGTGCAGTTTTTGGAGTTCGGAATTGTTCCGGGTTAATCGGTATTGTACCGGAAGCTTCTAGAACCTTCCGGAAGGGGACCAACGTGGCCCCACCTTCCGGGAGGGGGCATGGGCCTATGAGGGAGTGCCCTGGCCGCATTGGGCCAGGGGCACAATGCCCCATAGGGCCCAGCCGGCCAAAGAGGGTTTAAACCCTAGATAGACCTTCTAGAAGGGGGGGGGGTTTCCTTGCCCCCCACTCTTCCTCCTTTGGGGCCGCCGGTTTGGCTTGGGGGAGGGGCTAGGGCTGTGCCCACCCCTCTATATATAGAGGGCTGGGGGTGCACCACCCCCCCACACCTTCCCCTCCAAAGCTAGCCGCCCTGCTGCCCTCCTCTCTCTCCCTCCCGACTGCGTGTAGGCGAAGCCCTGCTGCAGAAATTCTCCACCAATTGCACTGCGCCGTCACGTTGTAGATCCAACCCATCTCTCCACCATACTTGCTGGACCAAGGAAGGAGGAGAAGTCGAGGTGCTGCACGTGTGCATCTCATGGAGGCACCGCCACTTGTGGTGCTAGATCAGATCGGATCGCGAGGAGGAGAAGCGAGTATGACTACATCACCCACGTTCCGACGAACGTTCCGCTGTGCGAATCTTCAAGGGTATGAAGATCTAATCCAATCTCTCTTGTTGTTTGCATCTCCTAGATTAGATCTTGGCTTTCCCTCTGTTCGCATCCGTAGAAAATTTTGATTTACTATGCCGCGAAACCCTTCACAGACCTGCAGAGACGCATACATAGTAGTGTTAGGAACCAGGAATGAGGTAACTTACTGCCGTCTCTAGATGGTAAGTTCAGAGCTTGAAGGTTTTTGGTCCCGCATGCTTCCGGCTGATAGAGTGATGGAGCCTCACGAGCTGCCCCGTTAGCCTCTCAAGGAGAGAACCATAGGGAAAATGTTGAACTAGATGGACTCTCTAGGAGGGACGAACGGCCAACACGGAAGTTTTATTTTTATTTTTTAAGGCCAGGAACTATGGGTGAGGTAACTTGCGGCCGAGGAACGAGCCATAAGTTTAGAGCTCAACACTTTAGGTCCTGAAAATGGGAGCCTTGGAGATCGGAGCCTCACGAGCAGTCAGGAACCATGGGCAAGGTGACTTGCGGCTGAGAAATGGGTCGTAAGTTCAGAGATCCACACTTTAGGTCCTGGAAATGGGAGCCGCGGAGATCGGAGCCTCACGAGTCGTCAGGAACTGTGGGCGAGGTGACTTGCGGCTGAGGAACGGGCCATAAGTTTAGATCTCCACACTTTAGGTCCTAAAAATGGGAGTCGTGGAGATCGGAGCCTCATGAGCAGTCAGGAACAATGGGCGAGGTGACTTGTGACCGAGGAACGGGCCCTAAGTTTACAGCTCCACACTTTAGGTACAGAAAATGGGAGCCGTGGATATCGGATCCTCACGAGTAGTCAGGAACCATGGGCAAGGTGACTTATGTCCAAGGAACAAGCCGTAAGTTCAGAGCTCCACACTTTAGGTCCTGAAAATGGGAGTTGCGAATATCGGAGTCTCACGGCCACCCATAGGCCGTGATCCTCCCAAGAGGGAATCCCGAGGGGAGTGTCGTGGGGTCTATGCCTACCTGTGATCCTCCCAAGAGGGAATCCTAGGTCCTACATGTTTTGACGATCCTGCCCAAGGCCCAATGTACCCATGGGCATGTCGTGTCTCCAGTGTTGTCCTGTTTCATTTATACACCATGTGAGGGTCTCAAGCACTAGGAACTGTGGGTGATCTGACTTATCGCAAGAGCTAGTTTGCAAGTTTAGATATCGACACTTTAGATCCCCTGTGTTGACGGGGCAAGGTCTGGCGATGGGCACCATACCAACCCCCGCTCGCCTGGTGAATAGATGAGAACATGAAAAACGCATGGGAAGAAAGGAACAACCAGTAGAACAAATGGGATTGCAAAAAGTGCGGTCAAAAATCATTGGCAACATCAGTTGTTCACTTTCTCAAAGCCCTGCCCTCGGAGGAAAAACACTTCCCAGCAGTAAGGAGAGAAGATGGAAGTCACCTTGAGAGGGTGGAGCCATAGCCTGTCATGTGCCGCTTCAGGGGTGGAGGCATCACTGGCCTCGTGAGCTTCCGACACTGCTGTAGCTCCGCGACCCTCTGCCAGCCCCCGAGGCCCTCGCGAGCGCTATGGGTCTGGGGCTCTAGGGCGTTGAGCCTTTCCTATATTGTTGCTCAGCTCATGCCTCCTCTTGCTATCGTACTCCTCCCTTACCTTCCTAAGCTTGATGCACTCGCTGGTGTCATGACCTTGCCTCTAGTGGAAGAGGCAGTATGGGCCCTGGTCGACCGCACCGCCCACATCTTGTCTTGCGAGATACTTCCTGGTGGCTTTACTCGTGCGCCGGCCAGCACTTCCTTTTGATTCCATTGTGGTGTGTTCCATCCTATCATTGCTGCAGGTGAACAGGCCGCCTGCTTCCGCCCTGGCGCAGGGATCAGCCACCGTAAAGAGCTTGGCAACTGTTGCAAGGTTCTCTCCATGGTGGCCAATCTTGTTGAGCACCCAGGGGTCAACGACCCCTTTGGCGAAAGCCGCGATGACCTCCGCATCGGAGGCCCCTATGACCATGATGAGGGTCTAGTCGAAGCGTTGTAGGTACTTGTGCAGGGTCTCGCCTGGGCCCTGGTGGACCCTCTTGAGGTCCTAGTAGGTGCATGCCTGCTTGTCTGTGTCCCCGAACTTGGTGACGAAGAGGTTGTAGAGCTCAGACCATGATTTGATGGACCCTTCGGGGAGGTTTAGCAGCCAGGTGCAGGCCTCTCCCGCCAAGCTCATGGGGAACCAGTTGGAGATGACGTGGTCATCGCCTCCCGCTGCCTCGACTCCCGTGCTGTAGAGTTGTACGAACTCCATGGGGTTGGTGGTGCCATCTTATCGTGGTGGCATATCCGGCTTGAACTTGTCTGGCCACACCACCTTGAGGAGGTGCTCGGCTAAGGCCGGGCAGCTAGAGCAGCTAATTGCCACGTCATCGGCAAGGGCCGCCCTATTTTGGATCCTAGCAGTCGAAATGGCCTGGAGGATCCGGGTCCGGCACCTTGTTAGGGTTACCAATGCGTCTTCAATTCATCAGGCGGCCTCGGACCAGACTCTGACCTTCCCGGGGTACGTTGTGGCAGGGATCCCTGTGTTTGTCGAGCCCCCCCGGTCCCTTGCAGAGTGGGGGTGGAGGGGGTGCGCCATACGTGATGTCACCCGGTCGTGCTCCCGTCACCTTGGTGCCATCCCAGGCAATATCCATCAGGGCCGCAAGACGGGCTTAACACTCCTCCCGAGCGCCCTCGGCGGGTGATTAGCAAAGGAGCTCTTTCACCACGAGGCGTGCCATTTCCGAGGTGAGCGGGGTCCAGCGCGCCGGAGCCAGTGTAGGGCTAGGAGGAGAGTTTCCCCCCCACGCGCTTCTGTGAGAAAATGTGTCGAAGAGTTGTCTCTGGCCCGGAAGCGGGGTGATGGCACGGGAGCGGTGCGAGCCCCGATCTTTTTCACCTGCTCTCGTCGGGAGCGGTCGTCGCGAGGCTTGCATCGAGCAACCATGCCAATGTCGCCGGCGAGAGTCCCTTGGCACGCCTCAGCCCCCTACCTGGCATGCTAAATGTCGGAGATTTGTCCCGTGAAGGAACAAGGGTCCAATGATCCCTACCTGGCATGCTCAAATTATTTTTCCTAAAACTATTTGCTAAAAGAATTTAAAATAAAACAAAAAGATGTTTTATGAAAATAAATAAAACACCTAGACCTAAGCTGGCCAGGCCCAAAAGGCCCAGCCAGCTGAAACCCTAGACCAACCCAATCCCCAAACCCTAATCTATCCTACCCCACTCCCCACGCCTTCCCAGCCGCCACCACTCTGCCGCACTCCCAGGCTAATAGCGCGCACCCACACTCCCACGTCGCCCACACTCTCCCTGGCCCCACCCTGTTCGATCCCCTCTCCCACCTACCGCACGCCCCGCGGGCCCCACCCCCCCGTTCGGTCCGCCTAGTCCCGCACCCACCTTCCCCACCCTGCCTCGCGTGACCCGCGCTCTCCCCGCCTTGCCTCTTCCCCAACCACCGCCACCGCCTCTCTCTTCCTCTGCAGGCCCCGCCGCCGCGCCTCCTCGCCTGTCCCGTCTCTGCAGGTCGCGTCTCTGCCGTGAACCCGTCGCCCTCTCCGGCCGTCCTCCTCTGTCGCACGCCTTCCTCTCCTCCGCATCCGGCTGCCACCTGTGCCCCCTCCTCTCCCTCCGGGGCCACGCCGACCACGTCCTCCGACCGCCCCGCAGGCCTCCTCTACCCACCGCGTCGTCGGCCGCGTCCTCCTCCGCCATGGCGCCGCCAGGCGGGCCATCTCCCTGCCTCCCCATCGGCATGCCCTCCTCTGCCTGTCTCCGCCGCCAGCAGACGCCCTTTGCCAAGCTCGGCCTCGAGCTCCCCTCGCCGGCCGCTGCTCGCGCCTGTGTGCCTCCGTCGCCCTTCCCAAGTTTGCCGCCCCATGCTCTTCTGCCTCGGCGGCCATAGAGACGACATCAGTCCGCCGGAGCTTCTTCCCGGCCGCCCTGTCTTCATCCGCCGCCAGCGCCCTTGGAAGCCATGCCGACCTGCGCCTCCTCTACCTCGCCTCTGTCCGTGGCTGCGCCATGTTGGAAGCCACCTCCGTCCTGCATGCCCGGATGGTGTTCGACCATATGACCGACAGGGAGATACCCCTTGCAGCGCATCAGCATGTCTCCACCTGCAGGTCTGGGTGCTCCATCTGTGGTGTTTGGCGGACCAAGTCTCGAGGCTCTCCGTCTCCATGTGGCCATGACACCAACAAGTGCACGAACACCGATGCCGTTCAAGTTCGCCACTCGATCACTCGTTGAAGCGTCCAAACGAAAACCAAGTCCGTAACGCCAAGTCCTTCCGAGAAGCCATGTACCATGTGCCGATGTCTAACCAAGCTCGTCCGCGAGACTGTTTGCCGTCAAGGACTCGCAACCCTCGGTACATCAAGATCTTCCTCACGGGAACCGAAGACCCTCGTTCCTGGATTTGAAGCCCGTTCCCGGAACCGAAGCCGAGCCGAGACCTCGAAGACCGAACCCGTCGAACCTTCGGATCCAAGTTCGTCGAACCCTAATGTGTGACCCCTTTCTAAGACCCTATTTTTATAATATGATATTTATCACCTGTTGCATATTACATTATTCATATTCGCATCCATGTTTAGTGGTTTGGGGGCATTATGCCGATTCACCTCATAATTAAATATGGGGTCCATATGCGGGCAAATCTAGCCTAATATTGGTCCCATTTAAATTTATGCATCGAACCGGTGACATATTTTGTCTTGATAAGAGAACATTTAAATTGCGGGTATCTAAACAACTTGAACCATCGGAATAAATGACGGGACCCTGGTTCCTCTTAATCTGGCCTAATTGCATCGCATCTTTGCCATGTCATACATCTTACATGCATCATGCTCGATCTTCTGTGCTTTGCTTCTTCACGGAATAGGCCGATGAGTGTATCCGGTGTTTCTTCTAGTGCTTTGCTTCTTCACGGAATAGGCCGATGAGTTGATGCGAGTGTCGACCTGATCTGCGGGTGAACCTTCGGCAATGTTTTCAGGCGAGCATTCTCCCCCTTTCTACCTATCTTGCTTTTATAGTCTTTATTTCCTCATGTTGATCTATTGCTATTTGTGATGTGATGCTCTAGTTTTCGTACCCGTGATATCCCCTTGCAGCCTTATATTGCCTTGGACACATCCTATTACCTGTTGTTTGGTAGTTAGTTGGACTTGCGTGTCGTAGTCGCTTGCTCAAGTGCGGTTGCGTGTCATCAAATACCACAGTTGTTGGAAGATTGCCGCATATTTAATGTTGGAGATGATCATGGATTTAATTACCGTTTAATAACTAAAATTGAAAGTAGGTAAATGCAGAGGCACAGGTGGTTAATAGACAATATTTGGTTTTTAACCGCTCACTAGTGTCCCATAGGACCCCGAGTTCTTGACACCTGTTCCGAGATCGAGCGCGCTAACCACAGGTGGGGTGTGTGGGCACCCCCATCGATTAGTACCTGATTTCAAAGTACTGTAGTTTGGGGCTTTATTACTATCATGTACTTATGCCATGTTTTACTGCTTTATTTATGATTGCGCGTGGAGCGCCTGTACTGTTTTGGATCGCGGCACGATTTCGCGGTATCGACAAGCCCAGTCACACTTTCGGGTTCCCAGTCGTTTACAACCGTTCTCGCAAACCCTGGGTCCGTCTCGGAGACCGGCCGACATCGTTACGGGTAGCTTAGTGGGGTGGCCCCTCATGTGTTTGCTTTGGGTCTGGGAAACGTTGTGTCCGAAACCCCGTCGACATACCGTTGGGTGTATGTTTTGTGATCTTGTACATACCTGATTTGACAACAAGGGTGTAGGTGCGTGTGGAAACTTTGGTGCACCCCTGCAGGGTTAAATCTTTTCGAGAAGCCGTGTCCGCGGTTATGGACGACTTGGAGCACAGTTCTCGATCATAGACAACTATAACTAAAGTTTACTGTTATAATTTGACTTGTATCCGATATGACTAGTAATCAGCTTCACTACAACGGAATGGCTAAATAGAAGTACCAACAACTGCTGGGTTTGGGATATCTCATGCTTATTGTATCTGACTAGTAAGTGTTCCAACTACAACAGAATGGTTAACTAAAACTGCCCACTGCTTATTATATCAGGATGACTATCTATACCTGACTAGTAATTGCTGCAACGATAACTGAATAAATAAAACTGCCAACTGTGTGAGTTCCTCGGTTGACTTCCTCGTTTGGTCTCGAGGGGGAATACCAGGATGGGTATGTTTGGTGGTAGCATCAGGTTGGTTCCGAATAGGTCTTTCTTATCCCTCTCTGATAGCCGACAGTTATATCGACTCTCTATAGGTTGTTTAGTGCATGATGCGCTGCCACTTCAGTCCACCATACCTATGTAGGCGAGGACCGCCGAATTCTAGCCTCGCCATGTACTGGCCTCAGTACTGACCGCTCTCTCTTTTTCCTTTGCCCTTTGTCGGCACCCCTTTTGTTTAAGCAGGTTTTGAGATCGACGTCGTTAGCAGGGTTACCCTTCCGGCTTGGCCTGGGCAGGGTTATGGACGCCATTGGTTATTCTTCAGGGCTCTTAGCTCAATTTGCATCTTGTCCATACTCGGACGCTGTATTGTTTTCAAGGTGATTTGGATCTTTGTATTGTATATCTGTATTCTTGACTCTTTGAGTCATTGTTGTATATATTTGTTTTGTGGGTTCCATCAAGGACTATTGTGTAATGATATTACTTCGTTTTCCACCCGCACGAAAGTGCCTGGTGGGCACCTTTGAATCGTTTCTATGCGAGTTTGGCAGGAAGCGCTAAAACTTGCATAGGGCCGATTCTAAGGGTGTTACAGAGTGGTATCAGAGCTCAGCAGTTACGATACCCCACTGGTCTAGCCTGTAGGATAACCAAGCTAACGGACGTTATAGAGTGTCAAAACTATTTTGGAAAAATCGGTTGGATAGATCTGATTAGGTCTGCTTTTACTCCTTACCCCTCTGCTATTCTCTTCTTACCTCTGCGTGTTTTGAATCTACTCTCTTATCTTTCTTCGAGTCTAGGATTTCTCGCGGTTGGGTTTCCGTTGTACCTTCAGGGTTTCGCTTTCTCCCTTTTATAACGGTGGTGCTACGATCATCAAATCTGCATCTTGTCTGTTGTACCCTTTATCCAATCTTTTGTTCTTGAACTCTTTATCTATATGTGTACCTTGCTGGATATCCGTATCGTTGAAAAACATATGAGAAGGACGAGCATTGGTGAAGTTGGAGTATACCTTGAGCATGTGTTGTTCATGCCAATGGAACCATTACGAAACCTAATCGTTATGTATTTTCATAAAAATTTCTTTTGTATCTTACGGTGTTTTCCAACATGATGACCTCATCTACATCAGATCCAATGCAGAGCTTGCATCACCCCTTTGTTCCGAATACCGCTTATGAAGATCTTCATTCTAAATTTTGAGAGTTGTGTTGCATGATTTTCCTATTCATGTATAGAGTTGATATTTTGGGTATGGGATGGACTGATCACCCTACCCGACTCTTACTGTTCACTCTTGTACATCGAACTGGTGGATCAATGTAACTTTTCCTCTTCTCATGGAAGTTAGGGGCAGCCTTGTCTTTTGATACCTCTACCTTCGTCCTTTGTTTCTCCGGAGTGTTCTCTCGACAAACGTGAGCACCGACCCTTGTTGGTGGTGTCGCCGATTCAAGATGAAGAAAGAACCCTTGTTAGTGGTGTCACGAGGATCTAAATGAAGTCACAAGTTTTAGATTGTCGGCCTTCTTCCCTGTACCATGAGGCAGATCTCGAGGGCGAGATCCATTGTTAGTGGTGTCGAATTGTAGCACCCGGGTAAAATTCACTACTAGAAAAACGCTTGGTGTTTTTGTTTTGTGCATCGTCATGACGTCATCATGCATGTCTTGTCTCTAAGAATTTTTAAACTAAAACCCTATTTTTGTTTTCTACCCTTCCTTTGTTCTTGAGTTCAAATTAACCTTAATTATCTTGCTCAAATTATTTTTCCTAAAACTATTTGCTAAAAGAATTTAAAATAAAACAAAAAGATGTTTTATGAAAATAAATAAAACACCTAGACCTAAGCTGGCCAGGCCCAAAAGGCCCAGCCAGCTGAAACCCTAGACCAACCCAATCCCCAAACCCTAATCTATCCTACCCCACTCCCCACCCCTTCCCAGCCGCCACCACTCTGCCGCACTCCCAGGCTCCCAGCGCGCACCCACACTCCCACCTCGCCCCCACTCGTCCTGGCCCCATCCTGTTCGATCCCCTCTCCCACCTACCGCACGCCCCGCGGGCCCCACCCCCCCGTTTGGTCTGCCCAGTCCCGCACCCACCTTCCCTACCCTGCCTCGCGTGACCCGCGCTCTCCCCGCCTCGCCTCTTTCCCAACCTCCGCCACCGCCTCTCTCTTCCTCTGCAGGCCCCGCCGCTGCGCCTCCTCGCATGTCCCGTCTCTGCAGGTCGCGTCTCTGCCGCGAACCCATCGCCCTCTCCGGCCGTCCTCCTCCGTCCCACGCCTTCCTCTCCTCCGCATCCGGTTGCCACCTGCGCCCTCTCCTCTCCCTCCGGGGCCACGCCGACCACGTCCTCCGGCCGCCCCGTAGGCCTCCTCTACCCACCGCGCCGTCGGCCGCGTCCTCCTCCGCCATGGTGCCGCCAGGCGGGCCATCTCCCTGCCTCCCCGTCGGCATGCCCTCCTCTGCCTGTCTCCGCCGCCAGCAGACGCCCTCTGCCAAGCTCGGCCTCGAGGTCCCCTCGCCGGCTGCTGCTGCGCCTGTGTGCCTCCGTCGCCCTTCCCAAGTTTGCCGCCCCATGCTCTTTTGCCTCGGCGGCCACAGAGACGACGTCGGTCCGCCGGAGCTTCTTCCCGGCCGCCCTTTCTTCATCCACGGCCAGCGCCCTTGGAAGCCATGCCGACCTGCGCCTCCTCCACCTCACCTCTGTCCGTGGCTGCACCATGTTGGAAGCCACCTCCGTCCTGCATGCCCGGATGGTGTTCGACCATATGACCGACAGGGAGATACCCCTTGCAGCGCATCAGCATGTCTCCACCTGCAGGTCTGGGTGCTCCATCTGTGGTGTTTGGCGGACCAAGTCTCGAGGCTCTCCGTCTCCATGTGACCATGACACCAACAAGTGCACGAACACCGAAGCCGTTCAAGTTTGCCACTCGATCACTCGTTGAAGCGTCCAAACGAAGACCAAGTCCGTAACGCCAAGTCCTTCCGAGAAGCCATGTACCATGTGCCGATGTCTAACCAAGCTCGTCCGCGAGACTGTTTGCCGTCAAGGACTCGCAACCCTCGGTACATCAAGATCTTCCTCACGGGAACCGAAGACCCTCGTTCCTGGATTTCCTGGAACCGAAGCCGAGCCGAGACCTCGAAGACCGAACCCGTCGAACCTTCGGATCCAAGTTCGTCGAACCCTAATGTGTGACCCCTTTCTAAGACCCTATTTTTATAATATGATATTTATCACCTGTTGCATATTACATTATTCATATTCGCATCCATGTTTAGTGGTTTGGGGGCATTATGCCGATTCACCTCATAATTAAATATGGGGTCCATATGCGGGCAAATCTAGCCTAATATTGGTCCCATTTAAATTTATGCATCGAACCGGTGACATATTTTGTCTTGATAAGAGAATATTTAAATTGCGGGTATGTAAACAACTTGACCCATCGGAATAAATGACGGGACCCCGGTTCCGCTTAATCTGGCCTAATTGCATCGCATCTTTGCCATGTCATACATCTTACATGCATCATGCTCGATCTCCTGCCGTAGTAATAAATAGTGTATCCGGTGTTTCTTCTAGTGCTTTGCTTCTTCACGGAATAGGCCAATGAGTTGATGCGAGTGTCGACCTGATCTGCGGGTGAACCTTTGGCAATGTTTTCAGGCGAGCATTCTCCCCCTTTCTACCTATCTTGCTTTTATAGTCTTTATTTCCTCCTATTGATCTATTGCTATCTGTGATGCGATGCTCTAGTTTTTGTACCCGTGATATCCCCTTGCAGCCTTATATTGCCTTGGACACATCCTATTACCTGTTGTTTGGTAGTTAGTTGGACTTGCGTGTCGTAGTCGCTTGCTCAAGTGCGGTTGCGTGTCATCAAATACCACAGTTGTTGGAAGATTGCCACATATTTAATGTTGGAGATGATCATGGATTTAATTACCGTTTAATAACTTAAATTGAAAGTAGGTAAATGCAGAGGCACCGGTGGGTAATAGACAATATTTGGTTTTTAACCGCTCACTAGTGTCCCGTAGGACCCCGAGTTCTTGACACCTGTTCCGAGATCGAGCGCGCTAACCACAGGTGGGGTGTGTGGGCACCCCCATCGATTAGTACTTGATTTCAAAGTACTGTACCGGGGGCCACAAAGTAGTTTGGGGCTTTATTACTATCATGTACTTATGCCATGTTTTACTGCTTTATTTATGATTGCGCGTGGAGCGCCTGTACTATTTTGGATCGCGGCACGATTTCGCGGTATCGACAAGCCCAGTCAGACTTTCGGGTTCCCAGTCGTTTACAGCCGTTCTCGCAAACCCTGGGTCCGTCTCGGAGACCGGCCGACTTCGTTACGGGTAGCTTAGTGGGGTGGCCCCCCATGTGCTTGCTTTGGGTCTGGGAAACATCGTGTCCGAAACCCCGTCGACATACCATTGGGTGTATGTTTTATGACCTTGTACCTACCTGATCTGACAACAAGGGTGTAGGTGCGTGTGGAAACTTTGGTGCACCCCTGCAGGGTTAAATCTTTTTGAGAAGCCGTGTCCGCGGTTATGGACGACTTGGAGCATAGTTCTCGATCATAGACAACTATAACTAAAGTTTACTATTATAATTTGACTTGTATCGGATATGACTAGTAATCAGCTTCACTACAACGGAATGGCTAAATAAAAGTACCAACAACTGCTGGGTTTGGGATATCTCATGCTTATTGTATCTGACTAGTAAGTGTTGCAACTACAACGAAATGGTTAACTAAAACTGTCCACTGCTTATTATATCAGGATGACTATCTATACCTGACTAGTAATTGCTGCAACGATAACTGAATAAATAAAACTGCCAACTGTGTGAGTTCCTCGGTTGACTTCCTCGTTTGGTCTCGAGGGGGAAATACCAGGATGGGTATGTTTGGTGGTAGCATCAGGTTGGTTCCGAATAGGTCTTTCTTATCCCTCTCTGATAGCCGACAGTTATATCGAGTCTCTATAGGTTGTTTAGTGCATGCTGCGCTGCTGCTTCAGTCCACCATACCTATGTAGGTGAGGACCGCCGAATTCTAGCCTCGCCGTGTACTGGCCTCAGTACTGACCGCTCTCTATTTTTCCTTTGCCCTTTCTCGGCACCCCTTTTGTTTAAGCAGGTTTTGAGATCGACGTCGTTAGCTGGGTTACCCTTCCGGCTTGGCCTGGGCAGGGTTATGGACGCCATTGGTTATTCTTCAGGGCTCTTAGCTCAATTTGCATCTTGTCCGTACTCGGACGCTGTATTGTTTTCAAGGTGATTTGGATCTTTGTATTGTATATCTGTATTCTTGACTCTTTGAGTCATTGTTGTATATATTTGTTTTGTGGGTTCCATCGAGGACTATTGTGTAATGATATTACTTCATTTTCCACCCGCACGAAAGTGCCTGGTGGGCACCTTTGAATCGTTTCTATGCGGGTTTGGCGAGAAGCGCTAAAACTTGCATAGGGCCGATTCTAAGGGTGTTACACCTCCCAAAGGCAAGGAATGGAGAACTTCCTATGTCGGCCATTTGCAATGGCATGGAAGTAGGTAGTGTTCGCATACCCTTTAAGGAGCATATTTTGGCAACTCCGCTATCACCAAAAATCCACTTCGCCCCAATATATCTCCATAAGGGAGTCCTCCAGCGCATACCTCTAGAGACACTCCTCCGCAGAGAGGACTACCGAGTTTGAGGCCCGGTCCAGGTCCTGGATAGTGCTAAGGATATCACCTTTTTTTACGCCGCCATCTTGGTGCCAAGGTTCGCTCCCCATCCTCTCATGAACTGTCACACCATCATCGCATAGAAATGCCAGACGTCCACAACTAAGCACACCCTCGGGATAGATATTGCCGCGGCTTCCCACTTTGTCCATACCATATCCATAAACCCTGGATGCTGGAGCCAGAAGTTCTCAAAATAGAATCGGTTCATCCTTGGTGGGGCCCTACCTCCGATGGAGAGAGGGAGAGGGCAGTGATCCGACCCAATACTCATAACGTCTTGCAAGGAGCATAGAGAGAAGGCTAGTTCCCACTCCACTGATATAAGGACCCTATCCAGCACGCTCCGGATAGGATCCACCCGGTTAATATACCAGGTGTATCACCCCCCCACTCAGGTAATCTCTCAAAGCGTGATATCAACAATATAGTTGTTGAACATAAGCATCCTAGGGAGGTCCACATTATCTGAGCTCAAAGCAGCTGGCATTGGCAAAATCCCATTCTAGACACAAGACTTGCTCAACATATCGACAAACATTTCTAACAGAACACCTTGATGCACTAGTAGAAAACTGGCCTTTGGTTCGGGGCATTAGTCCAAGTTTTGCTACGAACTGGGACTAATGCCCCGTTTCCAATGGCTATAAATGGCCACAAGGCATGGCACCCACTAGTCCCAATTTGAATGGGACCTTTGGCAGGCTGGGGCCAGCGCCAAACCCTTTAGTCCCGGTTTGTTGCAAAAACCGGTTTGTTACACGAACCTAGACTAAAGATGGACCTCCCTCCTATATCATCTTCCTCCCTTCCCGAGCCATACTCCATTTCAAGATGGCTTATCCTCTCTTCCTTCCTACAAGCTCGAGTTCATGCCCATTTTTTTTCTCAAGATTTTGCGCCATGACATCTATCCAATGGTTCTAAAAGGTTAGCAACTTCATCCTTTCATATTTCATTGCTAGTTTAGCCCATTTCATGCTCTAGAAGTAGAGGGATTTGTGGGTTTAGTTTGGAATTCTGAAGTAATTTTTGCAATAATAACATTAGCTGTGAACTTGTATTAATTTGGATTCTACCTATCTTGTATTAATGTAATCAACTCTAAGCTAAATGTCATTTTCAATATGTGGATTCTATCTATATCTTGTTTTGGCACATAGTCTTGAAATTCAATTGATTCATATAGAAGCACAGAGATACATGAGTTCATCCTAGCTAGATACTATAACTAGTACATCATAGAGAAACATTGGTTCATCCTACTACAACTACTACCCAACACAGAGATACATGGATTCATCCTATACTACATCTGTTAGTGCACACACTCATAGATGCATCATGCCACCATCCAACAACAAAATGTCCTTCTTCTACCTACCTTCAGCAACCTCAAAAATTGTAACAAAATAGGGTTAATTCACAAAAACTTCATAAGAAGACATACAGTATCTCAATACATCTTCGAGAAGCTCCTCTATGGTGAGCTCCTCGAAGATGTCTAAGGATGGGATCCTAAGACATCTTGGAGAAGCTCCGCCATAGTGGTGTCCCTCTCGCACCATCTTGAAGTTTATAACTTCTCTAGATCTATATCAATACACTAGGGAGCTAACAAATTTCACATATTAGGGAGTGCCTCTATGGAGAGATCCTCGAAGATGTCCGAGGAAGGGATCCTAAGACATCTTCGAGAAGCTCTGCCATAGTGGTGTCCCTACTCTCGCACACCATCTTGAAGTTTATAACTTCACAAGGATGAATCTTGCATGTTTATAGATTAAGCAACGCAACATAGTATCGATACTCACGACATAATGTCGACACTCACCCTGTCATAGTGCCACCACCCACCGAAATAATGTCGCCACTCACTGGCATAGTGTTGCCACTCACGACATAGTGTCGACACTCACCCATTTATCTTTGTTGCCACCCACCGAATATTGTCGCCACCCACGGTTAGTCCAGGTTGGTGTCGCCAACCAGGACTAAAGGTTCATCTATAGTCCCAGTTAGAGATGCCATCCGGGACTAAACATGCTCGCACCGGCCCCAGCCTTCCGTAACCCCATAAGTCCCGGTTGGTGTCTTTGATGGAAAGAAACGCATCCACTTTTCATTAGGACTCCAGGTGCCGAGTGTTGTAGCAAGCTTCTTTTCCCCACAAGGGTGACTCGAGGGTTTATATCGAACTCTTGGGGAATTGGATGGATATTTGTCTTCTCCTCTTCAAGCAACCTGTAAAGGAAAATAATTTGTCTTATGTCCCCAACTCCACCTAGTGGTTTTCAAGCACAAGGTTTCATATTAGTAATATGAAATAAAATATAAAATAAACTAAAGTAAAGTAAAGAAATGCAAACTAGATGATATGGATAGTAGAGTTGTTTTTGGGTTTTTATGAGTGACTACAAGTAAGGAAAGTATTTTTGTATTTTCGAAATAATAAATTTAATAAAATAAAAAGGATAGTAGATGCAATGGAAAGGTGTTTCTTATGATCAAAATTGGACCATGGTTCATGGGTTCACTTGTCTACTCTCTTTTAAGTTGTGGTGATCAGAAAAAAATTCATCAATGATAAAGACTCATGAAATTTATATATGTTCTTGATAAAGGAATTAATATGGGCATCACATTCTAACATAGAGATGGAATACATCTCTCTCTTATACTCCTCAATAAAGAGAAATCTCCATGCGACTTGAATTAAGAACAAATCAGAGTATAGCTTTAAGCAATATTATATGATGTTTGAAATACAAATATGCTACCTTGATCTAACAAGGTTATCAACTGTCACAAGATAACTATAGCATATTATTTCAATTTATCCCTAGTGAGGTAGCAAAATAAAGGTACAAAACAAAGTAGATCGTGATTATTATGTGTCACAATTCAATCTCCACCGGGCCTCGGCGCGCCACCTAGGCTATCTTGGTCCTCATGTCCCTCCACGTGGGATTATTTTGATCCAGTTACTTCTCGTGGATTAATATTGGAATTCCCAAAAGTGCAGGTTCATTTGACTTTTGTAGGTCCTGAAACATCAAAAACGTTGAAAACAAGGTTTTTTTTGCCCTGCAGGGTTATAGCCAAAATAAAGGGGATCATTGGTAAATCTCCAAAAATCAATATAAAACATGGATATAACATTATATATGATGCAAATATATGGAAAAACATGTTAACAAACTACAAAGTTTATGTGTGCATTTTACATGCATCAGTCTCCAACCGGGACTAAAGATGGAGTAGAGAGATTTTTAAATCAGTGCATAGTTTTAGTATGTAGCCAATCACATCCGGAGCCGAAGTATCATTGTGTGATTTTATTTTTATATCGGTACACATTTTAGCATCATGATTCCGTTTGATGTACTTATATAATGCAGATGTACTGACCGACGCTCTAGCGAGTTCATTAAAGGAGTGTGCTCTTTTCTCGTTGTGGCCGAGGAAAATAAGCGGAATTGTTTTATGTGTTGTACATGTGGTGTCTGTCGGAATCAGAAGGAATACTCTTCCTCAAGAGTCCTTCACGGCCACCTATTTCGGTTTGGTTTCATGTTTGGCTATAATTATTGTACCAAACACGGAGAAAGAGGGGTTATAATGGAAGAAAACAAATAAGAAGAGAATGATAACAACTATCCTATGTCCCATGAATATGTTGGTACTACAATGGAAGACAATGATGATGAAGAAGCTAAAGAACGGGCATCAGAGGAGCCCGATGATGATCTTGGTCGGGCCATTGCTGATGCAAAGGGAGAATGCGAAAATAAAAGGGAGAGGTTGAAATTCGAGTAGATGTTAGAGGATCACAATAAATTGTTGTACCTGAATTGCAAAGATGGCCACAAAAAGCTGGGTAGCACACTAGAATTGCTGCAATGGAAGGCAGAGAATGGTGTGACTGACAAGGGATTTCAAAAGTTGCTCAAAATAACGAAGAATCTGCTTCCAATGATAACAAACTGCCAGCCAGTACGTACAAAGAAAATAAGGTTGTCTACCCTCTAGGATTAGAGGTGCATAAGATACATGCATGCATTAATGACTGCATCCTCTACCGCGGTGAGGAGTACGAGAATTTGGATGCATGCCCGGTATGCACTGCATTGCGGTATAAGATCAGACGAGATTACCCTGGTAATGTTGAGGCAGAGCGTCCCAATGAAGATGGTTCCTGCCAAGGTGATGTAGTATGCTCCTATAATACCATGGTTAAAACATTTGTTTAGAAACGAATAGCATGTCAAGTTGTTGCGATAATACAAGGAATACTGTAAGAAAGACGAGATGTTGAGACACCCTGCTGATAGGTCGTAGTGGAAAAAAATCAAGAGAGAGTTCTTGGACAGGTGACAGGAGGAACTTATGGTTTGGTCTAAGTACAGATGGCAAGAATCCTTTTGGGGAGCAGAGCTGCAGTCATAGATCCTGGCCTGTGACTCTGTGTATCCATAACCTTACTCCTTGGTTGTGCATGAAAAAGAAGTTCATTATGATGCTAGTGCTCATCCAAGGCCCAAAGCAACCCGACAACAACATTGATGTGTACCTAAGGCCATTAGTTGAATAACTTTTACAGTTGTGGCACAGACAAGGTGTATGCGTGTGAGATGAGCACAAACAGGAGGAATTTACCAAGGAGCGTTGTAGTTCGTAACCATCAATGATTGGCTTGCTCTTAGTAACATTTCAGGACAGACAAACACGGGATACAATGCATGCACACACTGTTTAAATGAGACTAAAGGTATTTATTTGGATAAATGTAATAAGAATGTGTACTCAGGGAATTGTCGTTTTCTTCCACTCACGCATTCCCTAAAAAAGAAAGGCAAGCATTTCAATGGTGAGGTAGATCACCAGAGTAAGCCTATCCTCCATACTAGTGATGATGTATTTGATATGGTGAATGATTTAAAAGTAATCTTTGGAAAGGGTCATGACAAACAATCTATTCTGAATGACGCTAGCGGACACACACACACATGTAGAAGAATAAATCTATATTTTGGGAGCTACCCTATTGGAAAGTCCTAGAGGTACGCTCTGCAAACAACGTGATGCACCTGACAAATAATCTTTGTGTGATACTGCTAGGCTTCTTGGGCATGTATGGGAAGAATAAAGATACACTGAAAGCACGGCAGGACTAGCAACGTATGAAAGACTAATACGGCATGCATCCAGAGTTGTTTCAAGGTACTTCCAGCTACACTCTTACCAAAGAAGAGAAGGAAATCCTTTTTGAATGCCCGCGCAGTATCAAGGTCCCATCTGGCTTCTCAATGAATATAAAGGGAATAATAAATATGGCCAAGAAAAAATTCCAAAACCTAAAGTCTCATGAATGCCACATGCTTATGATGTAGTTGCTTCCGATTGCATTAAGGGGCTTCTGCCGGAAAATGTTTGCGTACCCATTGTCAAGCTATGTGTGTTCCTCAATGCAATTTCTCAGAAGTTAATCAATCCAAAAAGTCTACCAAGTTTATAGAAAGATGTGGTCCAATGTATTGTCGGCTTCGAGTTGGTGTTCCCACCATCCTTCTTCAATATTATGATGCACCTCCTAGTTCACCTAGTCGAAGAGATTGACATTCTCGGTCCTGTATTTCTACGTAATATGTTCCCCTTTAAGAGGTTCATGGGAGTCTTAAAAAATATGTTCATGCCCGTGCTAGGCCAGAAGCAAGCATCTCGAAGATCTATGAAATAAAGGAGGTCATTGAGTTTTGTGTTGACTTTATTCCTGACATTAAGCCAATCGGTGTTCCTGACTCACGACATGAGGGGAAACTGAGTGGAAAAGGCACGCTAGGAAAGAAAGCAAGGATATGTATGGATGTCGTGGTGGTGGAACGGAAAATTTCATGGGTAGGCTTAAGTTGGGGCCAATGTGCACTAGTGGGATCCAGGGAGGGAAGATGTAGTGGTTTCTACATACAGAACACATGAACTAGATCTTTAATCAGCACAACAGATGTACAAATGCTCCTTGAGCGGTATCAGCTAGAGGAAGTAGAAGTTCTCTGCTAATTCTAAGTAAGAATGAATCGATCCCCCTCCCAGGAGGCCCTGGATCATCTTATAAAGGGGTGTCCAAGTTACCTTAGGGCTGACGTGGATAGCATATTCGTGGAATATGCTTGTCCCAAAATAGTAACTCAGCAGGAGCCTTTCTGTGTCTCCCTTCTATCGGCGGCAATTACCTGCTATCGACGACATGTAAGCCTCGGGAACAGGGATTGTCACCTCCGTGACCCTCTTCTGCTTCTCTGTCCCTCTGGCTCTTGTCCGTAGCGCTTAGCACTGTTCAGATTCCTGCGGGAGAGACAGTGCGCAATGTTGACTTCGGGGTTCACCCTCTCCTTCTCGAGCAAGCTTCCCCATGATTCTGCATCACCCCATATGACTCGGCCAAGCCCTAACCTGTAGATACGAAGTGTAATAATTGTATGCCGACATAACCCATATGTCGGCCGAGTTAGGTCTTAGTTAGCTGACTTGCTATAAGCCCAGCCTTATTTGGTCGGCCTCTATATAACTAGCCCAGGTCATTCTATGACCCAGTCCAGATCCTTGAGGGCCTTGCCTTTTTACCTTATCTTGACCCTACTTGGGGTCATCCCCCCAACATTACTCCCCAATGTTGGTGCGGTCTGGGCAACCTCAGTCGACAAGGCTACAGCAGGTTCAAGACACTTGGTACCTAAGCGTATGTTTGCTGACTTATACTTCAGTTGGCTCTTTCTTTAAAGCGCACCTTAATTCACATCTTGTCACTTTTCCGGATTATTTTGATTCATTCCTAGGTATGCCTCATTCTTCTGAGTCGATTTTCTTTATCTTGGTTATTTCCTTAGCTTCTCTTGGAAGTTTCATCCTACGTGTCATAATCATTGCATTTCGCTCATTTTTTGGGCCACTACAGTAATCGTTGGCATATGTATAGTGACAGCTGCAGGCGGTCATGTCAGCGCAGTGCCTCTTCACTTCTTGCAATGGCTATGGCGGCCGGATCACCTCGTGTGCCATGTTGTCCACCGTGTGGCTCCACTCGACGGTTGCCAGCGCGCGATACACGCGTGTACGTAGCAATGGCCGTGCACCCACGATCCCACAACCACTAGCGGTTTGTTGTTATAAATGGGGGAGCGGGGGAAACCCTTGGTTACTTTCCCCACTACCCACTCCCTCGTTCTCCTCCTCTCTCCGCCGCCGCTGAGCCATGCTCCACGCGACAGTGTCGCCGCTTCTTGGTCTGACATCGCCGTGCCTCACGCTCGTCTGAGCTTCCGCACCAGTCCTTCTTCTTCTCTGCCTCCGTGCTCTTTGCTACCGCGACGGGGCCTGGAAATTTGAGACCTCTCCCCGCCGTCAATGCTTCCTCCTCCATCGACTCCTCCGACGAGCCCATGTCGAGCTCGTAGAGCATCGCCGTTGTTGAGGAAGACGACGCCGTGACAGCCCCAGAGCGCGGATCATGGAAAGGGTTGGTCGTCACTCGGCAGGAGATCGAGTGGCTCATCAAGACACGTCGCATCCCCGCCGAGGTAAAGTGTCGCCTACCCTTCTCAGAGGTTGTTCCCATTGTAGGGTCCTGAGAGTACGTAGTGTTCATTTCCCATTTTGCTAGAGGGTTTGGTCTCCCCCTTAGTGATTTTGCTAAGGGGTTTCTAGAGTTCTTCGGCCTTCAGCCGCATCATCTTCCAGCTAACGCCATTGCATCCCTCTCCGCTTATATCTCGGCCTCCAAAGGGTACTTCGGCCTTTGGCCCTCCATAGTCGTTTGGTCGAAGTTCTTTCAGATCTGAGCCAACATTGTGTCGGACAAGACTCCGCCCTCTTCCAAGAAATCTCTGACCCAATGTGGCTCTGCCTCCATTACACCCCAGAAAAGGTCTGAGTTTCCCCGGGTCATAGGCCTTGAGTCCTGCAAGAAGTGGCGCCAGTCGTTCTTCTACATGAAGAACTGAGGCAAAGAAGAAAAGATTCGGCTGCAGACTTTTTCAGTCGGCATGCCTTCCAGGCAAAACTGGAACTATAATCCAAAGAGGACCGACACCCTCGCCGAAGCATTTGAGCTCCGACTCAAGGAGTTGACTCGGGCTGGACTTCATGGCGAAGATTTGATCGCTTCTTTCATTAGCGACCGAATCTGCCCCCTCCAACAACAATCTCACAAGCTCTTCTACATGAGTGGTCCTCTTGACCCGAACCGGGTTTCCACCATCGAACCCACCGATGATCAGATTCGGAAGCATGTTCAGGCTATTTTCAAGACGGGGATGGCTGAGGACTGGCATTGGGGAATGAATCCCTTTACCCATGAGAATCCCCAAAAGGAAACATAATCCTGAGCCAGTTTTTAAAAATCATTCGTTAATGCCATTGTGTTTATTACTTTGCTAACTCTTGCTATTTTTTCTTGTAGAAATTTGACGAACAAACTTCAGAAGATGCCGAAGTACTTGCTCTTCCCTGGAGCAAGGATCATGATACCCCAGACAGTGAGGAGCCAGATTTGGAGGAATTCATCCCGAACCATGAGTCTGCTCATGTCCGTCCTAGGGGAAAGCCTTCCTCTCGCGCCGGTGAAGGTGACTCGGATGAAGTCCAAGTTCTTAAGGTAGTTGATGCGGTGCCTATCTCTTATGCATATCCGTCTCATGTTTCCCCAGCTAACCCGGTGCACGAGGTCGATCCCCTCGCAACTGGAGGCCAAGTCCTGGTGAGGAAAAGGTCGGCTTCAAAGGATCCTTCAGATGAGGTTCCTAAGAAACAAATAAAGAGATCCGCCCAGAAGCCTCCAAAGTGCAAGGTCATGCCAGGAGTTTCTGCGTAAGTCGCCTTACTCAGAATAGATTTGTATTTCTTGTTTCTCTCTTTCTTTTCCTGATTCTATTTTATTTTTATGTTTACCTCAGCAGCGCACCGCTTACTGCAAACCCGACTGGTCTTAGGGTTCTCGGTCACCTTATCCACCACCCCAGGATGATGTCCGGGCTGCCAGCCCGGCTCGCAATGACGCTCCTCCCACGCCGACTGAGTTTCAAGTTGAAGCTGGTGGTGGTGTCAACACCGTTATGATGGATCAACCAGTTGATCTGGTAGTTCCCACTGATGTTGTTAAAGATCTATCCATTGAGTCAGCGTCTGCCGAGGCACAAACTACCTGGGATGGCATTCAAGATCCGGCTCCATCCATTTCGGTTGCTGCATCAGCCCGTTCTTCCGTTGCTCCACCTGCTGCTCCTAGTTTGGCTCGGCCGACAAAATCACAACCCACTGCCAAACTTCCAGCCAAGGCCGAGAAGAATGAAGCTGCCAAATCTAAATTTGCTGCAAGGAAAGTTGTGTCGAGTTCCTCCCAGACCCGCATTGCTGAGATGTTCCAGAAGAGTGGATATGTCCCTGTCTCGGGTTCTGCCTCTGCTGCCGGCACACAAATGGTGCTTCACAAAAGTCCTGCAGCCGAGGCAGCTGCCCAGATGGCACGAGAAGCCAAAGGCAAAGTTCTGACGCGTACTCTCAGTGGTGGGAACCTCGGCTCCTTGGAGGAATATGCTAACAACTAGAATGCAGCTGATCAGCTTGAGGTTAACTCAGCGGGCAATCCGGGGAGTGCGCCTTTTAGTATGCCTGATATCAGCAAACGCTTTCATCTAGCCGCCAAAGTTATTCTAGAGACCAATAATGTGAACGAGGTAAACACTTCGGCCCACACTTGTACATTTTTTATAATGTAGTGTATGCCCATTAGTCCCCGAGACTCTGGCCGAATGATTTATCTTTCGGCCAGATGCTCCTTTGTGGTCATAGTTCTATTGTGGCCGGGGTGTATAAAATAGATCAGCTCTACTTAGAGAAAACACCTGTTAACTTCAATTATCTAGCCACCTAGATCTAAATCAAGCTTTACTTGGCTTGGATCTTGTAGGTTTAGCTTCGAATATCTATCCACCTAGATCCGAATTAAGTTTTACTTGGCTTCGATATTGTAGGTTTAGCTTCGAATATCCAGCCACCTAGATCCGAGTCAAGTTTTATTTGGCTT
This sequence comes from Avena sativa, assembly GCA_916181665.1. NCBI lineage: Eukaryota > Viridiplantae > Streptophyta > Magnoliopsida > Poales > Poaceae > Avena > Avena sativa. The sequence continues at coordinate 264,780,392 of OV702294.1, read as the reverse complement.
GGATCTTGTAGGTTTAGCTTCGAATATCCAGCCAACTAGATCCGAGTCAAGTTTTACTTGGCTTGGATCTTGTAGGTTTAGCTTCAAATATCTAGCCACCTAGATCCGAGTCAGGTTTTACTTGGGTAGGATCTTACGGGTTTAGCTTCGAATATTGAATATTATGCTCTTTGCTTGTAGGTTGCCCATAACCGGCACACCTCCGAGTTCCAGAAGCTACTCTTCTCCCGTAGGAAATTGCAGACAAAGTATCAGAAAGCGCTTCCTATCTTGCAGAAGACTGGTGAGCGGATTGTTACCTCCCCTCTATTTTCTTTCTAAATCGTAATTCTGAATTAACTTTTGATTTGCCTTTGTTTAGCCCATTTTGGGACCCAGAACAAGGCGCTGAAAGAGAAGGTCACCAACCTTGAAGGTGAGTCGGATATTTATACCCTGGTTTTTCCAGTCCTTTCCTCCTCTCATCCGTGCTCTTGCGAAGTGTCTTGTAATCTTTTTGATTCGGCTCAGCCAAATTACAAAGCCTTGCAGCATCGCATTAAGAGTGCATTTCCATGCCTGATATGATGCTGCATTTTCTATAACAAGCAGGGGCTAATTTGGTAAAACTGATGGAGAAGGATGACGAAATAGCTTGGCTTCATGCCGAGGTTGAGTCCTTGAAACAGACACAAAAATCTGAGTTAGAGAAGATTGACCAGCAGTTCTCCAAGGAGAAGGATTGGTTGACTCTCCAGCTCCATAAAAATAAGGAGCCTCTCGATGCAGCCGAGTTAACAAACAAGTCCCTCACAGATGACATCGCTCGGTTTGAAAATAAGAGGGTTTTTTGGGTCGACGATCTTCACAAAATGCTGCGATATATCCACTGTAAGTTTTTTCCTTTTCTATCTCGTGACTTGTTGCTGAATTATACTTGACAATTGCTTGTATTGACCTATGTTTTGTGTTGTCCGTAGATTATTTCCCAGAGTCGAAACCTGTGAGTAGCAAAGCCGTGGTGGATGCAAGGGCTCGCTGAGGTGTCCCCAACAACCCGGATGAAGAGTACTCCATGGAGGATTAGCTGATCAGTGTCACAGCTGCCATCAAGCCCATGAAGACTTTTGGCAAAGACTTGGTGGACGCGGCTATCTGAGTACTCCATGTGCTCTGGCCGAATGAGCCAAAGATTACTAAGGTCAAAGTGATTGTGGAGGACCGACACCCTCGCCGAAGCATTTGAGCTTTCTAGAGTTCTTCGGCCTTCAGCCGCATCATGTTCCAGCTAACGCCATTGCATCCGACGCCCTCGCCGAAGCTCCTAAGGGGTTTATAGAGTTCTTCGGCCTTCAGCCGCATCATCTTCCAGCTAATGCCATTGCATCCCTCTCCGCTTATATCTCGGCCTCCAAAGGGTACTTCGGCCTTTGGCCCTCCATAGTCGTTTGGTCGAAGTTCTTTCAGATCTGAGCCAACATTGTGTCAGACAAGACTCCGCCCTCTTCCGAGAAATCTCTGACCCAATGTGGCTCTACCTCCATTACACCCCAGAAAAGTTTGAGTTTCCTGGGTCATAGGCCTTGAGTCCTGCAAGAAGTGGCACCGGTCGTTCTTCTACATGAAGAACTGAGGCAAAGAAGACAAGATTCGGCTGCAGACTTTTTCAGTCGGCATGCCTTCAGGCAAAACTGGAACTATAATCCAAAGAGGACCGATGCCCTCGCCGAAGCATTTGAGCTCCGACTCAAGGATTTTGACTCGGGCTGGACTTCATGGCGAAGATTTGATGACTTCTTTCATTAGCGACCGAATCTGCCCCCTCCAACAGCGATCTCACAAGCTCTTCTACATGAGTGGTCCTCTTGACCCGAACTGGGTTTCCACCATCGAACCCACCGATGATCAGATTCGGAAGCGTGTTCAGGCTATTTTCAAGACGGGGATGGCTGAGGACTGGCATTGGGGAATGAATCCCTTTACCCATGAGAATCCCCAAAAGGAAACATAATCCTGAGCCAGTTTTTAAAAATCATTCGTTAATGCCATTGTGTTCATTACTTTGCTAACTCTTGCTATTTTTTCTTGTAGAAATTTGACGAACAAACTTCGGAAGATGCCAAAGTACTTGCTCTTCCCTGGAGCAAGGATCATGATACCCCAGACAGTGAGGAGCCAGATTTGGAGGAATTCATCCCGAACCATGAGTCTGCTCATGTTCGTCCTAGGGGAAAGCCTTCCTCCCGCGCCGGTGAAGGTGACTCGGACGAAGTCCAAGTTCTTAAGGTAGTTGATGCGGTGCCTATCTCTTATGCATATCCGGCTCATGTTTCCCCAGCTAACCCGGCTGGTCAGGTGCACGAGGTCGATCCCCTCGCAACTGGAGGCCATGTCCCGGTGAGGAAAAGGCCGGCTTCAAAGGATCCTTCAGATGAGGTTCCTAAGAAACAAATCAAGAGATCCGCCCAGAAGCCTCCAAAGTGCAAGGCCATGCCAGGAGTTTCTGCGTAAGTCGCCTTACTCGGAATAGATTTGTATTTCTTGTTTCTCTCTTTCTTTTCCTGACTCTATTTTATTTTTCTGTTTACCTCGACAGCGCACCGCTTACTGCAAACCCGACTGGTCTGAGTATGACTTCCTAGGCTACTCGGTCACCTTATCCACCACCCCAGGATGATGTCCGGGCTGCCAGCCCGGCTCGCAATGACGCTCCTCCCACGCCGACTGAGTTTCAATTTGAAGCTGGTGGTGGTGTCAACACCGTTATGATGGATCAACCAGTTGATCTGGTAGTTCCCACTGATGTTGTTAAAGATCTATCCATTGAGTCAGCGTCTACCGAGGCACAAACTACCTGGGCTGGCATTCAAGATCCGGCTCCATCCATTTCGGTTGCTACATCAGCCCGTTCTTCCGTTGCTCCACCTGCTGCTCCTAGTTTGGCTCGGCCGACAAAATCACAACCCACTGCCAAACTTCCAGCCAAGGCCGAGAAGAATGAAGCTGCCAAATCTAAATTTGCTGCAAGGAAAGTTGTGTCGAGTTCCTCCCAGACCCGCATTGCTGAGATGTTCCAGAAGAGTGGATATGTCCCTGTCTCGGGTTCTGCCTCTGCTTCCGGCACACAAATGGTGCTTCACAAAAGTCCTGCAGCCGAGGCAGCTGCCCAGCTGGCACGAGAAGCCAAAGGCAAAGTGCTGACGCGTACTCTCAGTGGTGGGAGCCTCGGCTCCTTGGAGGAATATGCTAACAACTGGAATGCAGCTGATCAGGTTGAGGTTAACTCGGCGAGCAATCCGGGGAGTGCGCCTTTTACTATGCATGATATCAGCAAACGCTTTCATCTAGCCGCCAAAGTTATTCTAGAGACCAATAATGTGAACGAGGTAAACACTTCGGCCCACACTTGTACATTTTTTATAATGTAGTGTATGCCCATTAGTCCCCGAGCCTCTGGCCGAATGATTTATCATTCGGCCAGATGCTCCTTTGTGCTCATAGTTCTATTGTGGCCGGGGTGTATAAAATAGATCAACTCTACTTAGAGAAAACACCTGTTAACTTCAATTATCTAGCCACCTAGACCTGAATCAAGCTTCACTTGGCTTGGATATGAAGGGTTTAGTTTCGAATATCCAGCCACCTAGATCCGAGTCAAGTTTTACTTGGCTTGAATCTTTACGGTTTAGCTTCGAATATGCAGCCACCTAGGTCCGAGTCAAGCTTTACTTGGCTTGGATCTTGTAGGTTTAGCTTCGAATATCTATCCACCTAGATCCGATTCAAGTTTTACTTGGCTTGGATATTGTAGGTTTAGCTTCGAATATCCAGCCACCTAGATCCGAGTCCAGTTTTATTTGGCTTGGATCTTGTAGGTTTAGCTTCGAATATCCAGCCAACTAGATCCGAGTCAAGTTTTACTTGGCTTGGATCTTGTAGGTTTAGCTTCGAATATCTAGCCACCTAGATCCGAGTCAGGTTTTACTTGGGTCGGATCTTACGGGTTTAGCTTCGGATATTGAATATTATGATCTTTGCTTGTAGGTTGCCCATAACCGGCACACCTCTGAGTTCCATAAGCTACTCTTCTCCCATAGGAAATTGCAGACAAAGTATCAGAAAGCGCTGCCTATCTTGCAGAAGACTGGTGAGCGGATTGTTACCTCCCCTCTATTTTCTTTCTAAATCGTAATTCTGAAATAACTTTTGATTTGCCTTTGTTTAGCCCATTTTGGGACCCAGAACACGGCGCTGAAAGAGAAGGTCACCAACCTTGAAGGTGAGTCGGATATTTATACCCTGATTTTTCCAGTCCTTTCCTCCTCTCATCCGTGCTCTTGCGAAGTGTCTTATAATCTTTTTGATTCGGCTTAGCCAAATTACAAAGCCTTGCAACATCGCATTAAGAGTGCATTTCCATGCCTGATATGATGCTGCATTTTCTATAACAAGAAGGGGCTAATTCGGTAAAACTGATGGATAAGGATGATGAAATAGCTTGGCTTCATGCCGAGGTTGAGTCCTTGAAACAGACACAAAAATCTGAGTTAGAGAAGATTGACCAGCAGTTCTCCAAGGAGAAGGATTGGTTGACTCTCCAGCTCCATAAAAATAAGGAGCCTCTCGATGCAGCCGAGTTAACAAACAAGTCCCTCACAGATGACATCGCTCGGTTTGAAAATAAGAGGGTTTTTTGGGTCGACGATCTTCACAAAATGCTGCGATATATCCACCGTAAGTTTTTTTCCTTTTTTATCTCGTGACTTGTTGCTGAATCATACTTGACAATTGCTTGTATTGACCTATGTTTTGTGTTGTCCTTAGATTATTTCCCGGAGTCGAAACCTGTGAGTAGCAAAGCCGTGGTGGATGCAAGGGCTCGCTGAGCTGTACCCAACAACCCGGATCAAGAGTACTCCATGGAGGATTATCTGATTAGTGTCGCAGCTGCCATCAAGCCCATGAAGACTTTTGGCAAAGACTTGGTGGACGCGGCTATCTGAGTACTCCATGTGCTCTGGCCGAATGAGCCGAAGATTACTAAGGTCAAAGTGATTGTGGAGAAATTGATTTATTGCCAGACTCAGCTGAGTCTCTGGAGGGAATCCGCAGGGCAAGTCGGGGCTGACATGGCACTTACAGTAGGTACGAAAATATTTCTCTTGATATCCTGATGAATCTGTGCACTGGCTCCCCTTGGATTAGTGACCCGGATCATATCGCTCGTCGCCAATCTCGAGCCTACCAGCTCATCGAGTATGCCGACGTGCATCAATGGAATGAAGGGACGAGCTTCCTTCAAATCGAGGATGATGAAAATTCTGAGGCAGTACATGATGATGAATTGGGGGAAGACTCTAGGGATGAAGAAGATGCCGAAGAAGAGTCCGGCAGTTCGGATGAACAAGAAGATGACTCGGATCAAGACACTGAGGCCCAGTCTTCCTCCAAAGAGACCGAGGATTCTCAAGCTCATGCTGAGGTGTCTCGCAAAGAAAACGAGGTTCAAGATGTCGAGGCCGCCCCTGTCGAGGCCGAAGTATCTTCTGCGGAAGCTCACGTGACCCCGGAGATCCTTGCTCCCGAAGTTGTTGCTCCAATTGAAGCCGAAGTTCCTCCGGCATTAGCCGAGGGAACCACTTAGGAGGCCCCTGCTCCCGAGGTTACTGTTCCTCCGTCTACCGATGACTTGGAAACAACCATCGCCTAAATCTAGAGACGTCGAAATTTGCTAAGTCCCCGGTATGCCGGGTGTATGATGTAGAAAACAATTTCAGTCCTTTTGCTACTTATGTGGTTTGTATAACTTGGATCTTTTTTGGATGTTTTTCTGAATTTCATGTTTTTTGTTATTCCAAGTCAATTATTCGGCCTGTATCTACCATTTGCGGTGTTTGACTTATAGGTCCGAGATAAGTGGACCGAATTAATCATGCTTAGAAAGTATAAACATTAGTTCAAGACGAATGCATAAAATAATAAAATACAGCAAGTATAGGGGTTAGAAAATGGTAAAAGCATGAATCGGCTTGCGTACAATCATTTCCTTTGTCGTTTTTCATGTGTTTAGCTTTCGCCGGCTTTTATATTGCTTACCATGAAGCCCATTTCCGGACAAAAGTAAGTCGGAGAGTCGGCCTTTGCTGCCAACACACTACTAACTTGGCTTAGGAATTGGACATATAAGACAGCCGACATATAAAATATACCTAAGACAAGGCAGTCCCCGAGTTACAGCTCGAGGTGCCAAAGTTTCATTAATTAGTTCTCTTCTGACATACAATCCGACATTCGATAATACGAGATACAACACACTTCCTCTAAGTGTAAAAGGGACGAAGTAAAACTACATTCCATGGCCTTTTTGACTCATATCCTGACTTGTCCGCCTTATTCTTCTCAGGTGCTTGAGCATCTATGAGATAGTATGCATCATTATGCAGTGCTTTGCTCACAATGAATGGACCCTCCCATGAGGGTGACAATTTATGTATGACGGTTGTGTGCTGCACAAGCTGAAGCACTAGATCTTCCTCTCGAAAGACATGGGGATTCACTTTCTTGATGTGATAGCGTTTGAGATCTTGTTGATATATGGCTGATCTGGACAATGCCAATTATCTTGCCTCTTCTAATAAATCAACGTCGTCTTGCCAAGATATTTCATTCACTTCGGCGTCTGTGTATTGGGTTACCCTAGGTGAATCATGCACTATGTTGGCTAGTAACATAGCTTCTGCCCCATATAAAAGAAAGAATGGCGTATAGCCTGTTGATCTAATTGGAGTTATCCTCAGGCTCCATAACACAGCCGGAAGTTCCTCAATCCAACACCCTGCTGACCTTTGCAACGGTTCCATGAGCCAGGGTTTTATCCTGGACAATACAAGTCCATTGGATCTTTCAACCTACCCGTTTGATGCAGGATGTGCGACCAATGACACATCGAGTCTTATGTGTTTATCTCACCAAAAACGAGCAAAAGCTCCCTCAGCAAAATTTGTGCCATTATCTGTAATGATATTGTGTGGGTATCCGTATCTTAAGATGATATCCTTAAGGAATTTCACAGCTATGGGCCCATCTCATTTTCTTATAGGCTTCACCTCGATCCATTTTGTGAATTTATCCACCATGACCAAGATATGAGTCATGCCACCACGAGCCGGCTTAAATGTTTCGACCATGTCCAGGCCCCATACAGCAAAAGGCCAAGTGATGGGTATTGTTTTTAACTCGGACGAGGGCATGTGAATTTTGCTAGCATATCTCTGACAACTATTGCATTTTGTTACCAATTCTAGTGCATATTTTAATGCGTTGAGCCAGTAAAACCCATGACGAAATGCTTTGGCCACTAAGGCTCTGGATGAAGCATGATGCCCGTATTCACCTTGATGTATGTCAAGAAGGATTTCTTGTCCATCTGTCAGGTTAACACATTTTTGAAACACACTTGTGACACTTTTCTTATACAGTTCTTTGTTTATCATGGTGTAGGCATTTTCCCTTCTCAATCTGTATAGCTAGGACTTCTTCACTAGGCAAGGTTTCATCCGTAAGAAATATATATATCGATCGTTCCCATTCTCATACCTCGTGCACCGGGGTAATTGTTTCATCAATTTCCATTGCTTCTCCTGACATAACCTCTGCCGAATTATTCTGACTAGTCCCCGGGTCCTACAAGGCTATTCTCTAGTTTGCCGAGTCAGTCCCCGGGTTACTCATTTTATTCCTCTTATCTATCTCTATTGGGACTACCTCGGATCATTCATCTACCGAGAAATGGATTGACTCGGACTCTGGTGAGGGTGTGATTGATGGTATTCTCAAATGCTCGAAAGCAATACCAGGTGGAATCGATTGCCTGGTCAAATCAAGTTTTGACAAGGTATCTGTGGCATCATTTTCTGCCCGAGGTATATGATGAAATTCACATCCATCAAAATAACCACTAATCTTTTGCACATGGAATCTATATAAGGCCATGTTTGCATCCAATGCATCCTAGTGACCTGATACTTGTTGGACCACTAGGTCCGAATCACCAAAGCATAAAATCCAACGTATGCCAATTTCCTTTGCTATTTTTAGGTCGTGAACAAGTGCTTCATATTCGGCTATATTGTTTGATGCAACAAAGTGTATTTGCAACACGTACTTCAGTTGGTCTTTCGTGAGGTTAGCACTATCCTGGCTCCTAACCCATTTCTCAATTTGGACCCATCAAAATGCATCGTCTAATAATTCGGATCAGGTAATGGGGGTTCATATTGAATTTCGGCCCAATCGACAAAAAAGTCAACCACTGCCTGAGATTTGATAGCATCTCGCCTACCAAATTGAGGTGCATAGGGGGATAATTCAATTGTCCATTTTGCTATTCGGCTGCTTACATCCTTATTGCTCATTATCTCGGTTATTGGTGCCTGACAAATCACCTTAATACGGTGTTCTTCAAAATAATGTTTCATCTTTTTAGCCAACATATATACACCATATGCCATTTTTTGGTAGTGCGGATAATTTTGCTTTGAAGCAGATAGTGCCTCACTTAGGTAATAGACCGGCCTCTGCACCGACTTACCTTCCTCATCATGCTCAACCACTATTACGGCACTTACGACTCGGTTAGTCGCTGCTATGTAGAGCAACATCGGCTCTTTTGATAGTGGTGAGGCTAAAATTGGTGCAAAGGCTAACATTTTCTATAATTCATGAAACTCACTATCGGCCTATGGGGTCCAGATAAACTTATCTGACTTTTTTGTCAGTTGGTATAAGGGCAATGCCTTTTCTCCTAGATGACTTATAAACCGACTCAATGATGCCAGATAGCCTGTAAACTTCTATACATTGTTGAGGCACTTCGGCAGTTCCATCCGTTCTACGGCTTGAATCTTAGTCGGATTTGCTTCTATACCTCGGCTAGACACGAGGAAACCGAGTAATTTGCCGGCCGGTACACCAAAGGTACATTTTTCCGGGTTAAGATTCATTCAGAAACTCCTGAGATTCATGAATATTTGTCGGATATCATATAGGAGCGTATGGATCTCTTTCGTTTTTACCACCACATCATCACCATATACTTGGACATTTTTGCCAATTTGATCATGTAGGCATTTTTGCATAAATCTCTAATATGTTTCCCCTATATTGTGTAAGCCGAATGGCATGGTACGATAGCAATAAGCCTCATACGGGGTGATAAACGTAGTATTTATTTAATCAGTCAGGTTTAACGGTATCTGGTGGAAACCATAATACGCGTCTACAAATGATAAGAGCTCACATCCCACGGTCGAATCAATAACCTGGTCTATCCTTGGTAAAGGAAAATGATCTTTGGGACATGGCTTATTCAGGTTCGTGTAATCGATGCACATTCGCCAAACTATAGCTACATTCGGATCATCCTTCTTCTTTTCAACTAACACCGGATTAGATAGACAATCCGGGTGAAGTACTTCCATAATAAACCCGGCTACAAGGATCCGAGCTATCTCATCACCTATTATTTTTCTCCTGTCTTCGGCGAAGCAGTGGAGTGGTTGCTTCACCAGCCTTCCTCCTGGCCTCACATGCAGAGAGTGCTCAGCCAACTCCCTCGGTACACCTTGTAGATCTTGAGTATACCACGCAAAGATATCCCGATTCTCACGCAGGAAGATCGTGAGCTCGCTTTCCTATTAATCATTTAGGACGACACCAATAGTGATGGTGCGCTCTGGGAACTGATCATCAGTCTGGATCTTCTTTATTTCCTTAATCGTCTAGAAAGATACACATCCATGTGGGTTAGCAAATGCCAGCATATTGAGATGTGCCGACTGAGCTAAAGCTGCAACCTCTTGGATTCTCCTTTTTTCCCCTTACAGTCACCAAAGACTAGGCCAGATTTGATCCGGCCGAGGCACACTCCATCGACCTCCTATAGTCTCCTACAATAGTAATTATTCCTTGTGGTCCTGGCATCTTCATCTTCAACTAACTAATGTGACATCTCGTCATGAATTTTGACAGAGCGGGCCTTCCGAGTAACACATGGTAACAACTTTCTAGATCCACCACTTCAAACTCTAAATTCTTAGCCCTGCAATTCTCCCTTGTGCCGAATAACACATCTACTTAGACTTTCCCGATTGGCTTGCTGGACAATCCTGGCACAATGCCATGGAAAGTGGTCCTGGTCGACTGAAGCATGTTCTGAGAAATGCCAAGTTTGTGCATCATGTCCTTGTACATGATGTTAATGCTGTTGCCATTATCTATCAGCACCTTTGAGAATTTTACATTGATGTTTGGCCCGACAAACATCGGATCAAGCACCAAAGAATATGACCCGGGGTTTGGCATGATCTTGGGATGATCCCTGATACTCCAAGTTATTTCTTGATCCGACCAGTCCATATACCTCGGAACTGTCGGCATAACTGCATTCACTTCCATATGTTAGCGCTAGACGCTCTGTTTATCCTGCTACTCTGTGGTGAACATGCAGTAAGACTAATGGTGCTCTCTATACTCATTGCACCCATTGTTGCTGGGGTTTCCTCTGTTATCTTGACCTTGATTAGCTACATGGTGAACCTCATCCCTTTGATCATGATTCTCATACCTCGGAGGCGGCGGAGGCAACATCAGCTACTGAGCATTTCCCCCTGTAAGTTGTGGCTGTTGTGGCTGCTATGGTGCCTGAGGTGGTCATGCATTTCCCGTTGCATTTTTCATCCATGCACATTGGCGAGTTGTGTGGTTGTCCAGTTTTGCCAGGTTTGGCATGTGAAACTTGCATGGCTGATCCAGCATCGAATCAAATGTATACTTCAATCTTTCTTGCCAATTCTTCTTTTGCTCCGGAGTCCACTGCCTTTTCCCATCATTCCTCGGTGTCCACTGTTGGGAACTGTTCTTCCGACGCTGGTTACCCCCTGCGCTTGGTTGATCCTGTGTCACAACTGCTACTTGACTCAAATTGTACCGGTAATCCGGCCTATCGTCTCTTCTCCTACCCTGGAACTCATTTCTCCTGGATGATCCAGCTCCATATCGAGTGTAATGTTCATGCTGCTCATGTTGTTCTGCCGACATAAGCTCGGGTTGAGTCGGATCACCCAGAGTGTATGAGTCGTATATCCTGATTTTCTCGGCCAACGTTGTTGGCATGTCTCTTTGAAGCCTCTGCCATAACATGCTCCCATATCTGCATCCTTGTGCAAACCAAGCTATTGCCTGTGATTCGACCACCCCTTCGTAGGAATTCCTGAGGTTGCACCACCGAGTCAGAAATTCTCTGTCAGTCTCATTCGTTCTCTGTTTGCACATGGCAAGCTATTGAGGTCTATTCGGCCTCTTATAGGTGCTGGTGAAATTACTAAAAAACATTTCTTCAAAGTCCAGCCAGCAGTTGATACTGCCTGCTGGCAAGTTATTCAACCATACTCTCGCTGGACCCTCCAACATCTGGGGTACGTATCTTACTTCCCATCTTAGGTTTCCGTCTGCAATTTTTACTGTAGCATAATCAATTAACCAATCATGTGGCTTGGTGCTACCGTTGTATGTCTTTGTGCCCCTAGGCAACTGAAAGTTCAGAACGGGCGGTTCCCTCATGATTCGGGGTCCAAAACATGCCGGACCCGGAGGACCTTGTTCCTCTAATAACTCGGACCTATACAACCTATCCAGTTTCAACCTCACATCATCCGGCTGCACGCCTCTGTATGCCTCTCTTTCTTCCTCCCCATGGTGATTGGGCCTACCAAATCCGGTGTTGTCCACCTCCGAATAACCATCATTATATTGGTTTTGCGCCGGGTTATGCGGAACTGGTGTTGCATCCCTTCTTTGCTAAGGTTCATGCCTCGGCTGGTGATCTCGCGGAGCGTATTGCCTCCCTCCTGCCGAGTTATTTTCATTGGGCCTTTCATGCCCCTGATTTCCCTGACCTCTGTGGCCGCGATCGAATTTTTTTCCCCACTACTACCTCTGCTACCATTGCCTCGTTTTCATTTGCTTTACCAACCACCGCTAGATCATATGGGACCATTTGTTTGTCCCTTATTCCCAAAGTTACTGCTTTATCTTTTCTAGATCCCCCTTCGGGTGAAGATGCCGCGACAGCTAATAGTGTCCGGCAGCTCCAGCCGAATGAACCAAACATGATCCCCCAGGCTTTTCCGGGTTATTCCTGAGTATTTCCTCATTTTGCTGGTTTGATATGCGTACTAGCTCAATCACTCTTTCCTGCTTCTTTTGCTTTGCTTCGCCAGTCAAACCATCTAACTCAGAAGCTGTGGAATTTGCCGCCCTGAGGTTTTTCGTCGGGGTGCTATACCTTGGCAGCCCCAGGTTAGCCGAATCACCTTGCTGAGACTCATGTTCTTTGTTGATATCACTAAGGAGGTTCTTTCCCCTTATCCTAACACCATCTAGCCGAGTCGGGCTAGTGTCTAATTTGTTTGCCCTTGCATACTCGCGCAAAGTTTGGTTGAACGACTCCTGAAGTGTTGATACCTTCTTAGCCTCCTCTAAAATTTTCAACCGAGTTTGCTCTAACTCGGCCTGTGCATTAGCCGGGTTCACAATGGGAGCTACAAGGGTAGTTAAGTTATCTATAGCTGCCTGCAAGATATTCTCTGGCCTCTCTAAACGTGTCCACCTAACTCGGGTTGCCTTGGGGGTTACATCACAAACCTCGGGCGCTTCTGCTGCTGCTGAATGTTGGGGGGATGCCCCAAGTAGGGTCAAGCTAAGGTAAAACGGAAAGGCCCTCAAGGATCTGGACCGGGTCATAGAATGACCCCGCCAAGTTATATAGAGGCCAGCTGAATAAGGCTCGGCTTATACCGAGTAAGATAACTAAGAACTGACTCGGCCGACATATGGGTTATGTCGGCATACAATTATTACACTTTGTATATGTAGGTTAGGGATTGGCCGAGTCATATGGGTAAGGCCGAATCATGGAAAAGCTTGCTCGAGAAGGAGAGGGTGAACCCCGAAGTCAACACTGCACAATGTCTCTCCCGCAGGAATATGAATAGTGCCAAACACTACGGACAAGAGCCAGAGGGACAGCGAAGCAGAAGAGGGTCACGGAGGTGACAGTCCCCGTGCCCAAGGCTCACATGTCGTGGACAGCGGGTAATTGCCGCCGATAGAAGGGAGACACGGAAAGGCTCACGCCGAGTTACTATTTTGGTACAAGCATATTCCACAAATATGTTGTCCATGTCAGCCCTAAGTGTAACCTGGCCACCCCTTTATAAGGTGAGACAGGGCCTCCTGGGAGGGGGATCGATTCATTCTTACTTAGAATTAGCAGAACACTTCTTCCTCTAGCTGATGCAGCTCGAGGAGCATTTGTACATCTGTTGAGATGAGTAAAGATATAGCTCTTGTGTTTTGTGTGTAGAAACCACTACATATTTTCTCCCTGGATCCCACTAGTACACATTGGCCCCAACTTAAGTCTACCTATGGCATCTGCCGTGCCACCACCATGATAGATGGCGCCCACCGTGAGGCCAGCAGTGGTGCTAGCTAGAGTCAAGATCCGGATAGGAAACTTCATCAACACCGGAGAGCGCATCGTCTTTGGCTTAGTCCAGATATTCGACCTCTGAGACTACGTCAGTGAGCGACAACGCAGGCTGCTTCGGAGCGCGGACACCCCCGCGCAATGACATCCCTCCCTAGATCCCACTAGTGCATATTGGCCCCAATTTAAGTCTACCCATGGCATCTGTCGTGCCACCACCACGACATTGGATGAGCATTCTTTCACTAAAGCACACTACATAGTTCTGCAAAATTCCATCTTGGTGGCTCTGTATATCGAGGAACACCAGAATTTCGTACGCTCCAAAAACCTGGGGCCGTCTGACTCCTGGATTAAGGTTAAACACATGGTGACTTTCGGCGATTTGTCGCAGACACATCTCATGAATGATAGCACTGTTGGAGATCAGGTGTACTTGTTGTCCAGTTCACCATTTTTGACTATGTTGACTTTCTAAGGGTACGAGATAAGTGAGAATACATTTTACACGATCTCCTAAGATAAAAAGAGCACCAACCAAAACAGTGATGTATGATTTGGTGCAACAGACAATAATGGGCAAAATGACACATATTATGATTACATAGAGGAGATATGAGAATTTGACTATGGATCTTATTTTAAGGTCACTTTGTTTCGGTGCAAATGGTTCAAGCTGACAGGAGCCAGGATAAAGATAGACCAGCAGTACGTAATGAAAATAGTGGATCTCAACAATCTTGCGTACAGAGACGAATCATTCATCCTAGCCAATCATGTGGCTCAGGTTTTCTATTTGAAGGACATGTCTATCAAACCAAGAAAATGAAAGATAAATAAGAGAATATATCATACGATGAGCCAAAACGCCACATAGTTCTTTCAGAAAAAAGAAACATCGTGGGAGTGGAGTACAAGACAGACATGTCAGAAGATTATAATAAGTTTCATGAAATTCCGTCATTCACAGTGAACACTGACCCAAACATCCCATTAAATAAGAAAGATGATTCATGGTTACGAAGTAGAAGAAAACTCCAACACTAGATGTGGATGTTGGTGATTTATAATAATATATTAAACCTTTTGTGTAACCATGTTCTAGACATGAACTGACTCTTAATAGGAAGTTGTTGATTCATAACGGAGAGGTATGGCTACTTAAGATTATTTCCTATCCTTGTGTGTCAGATTCAAAAATATGTAAAAGATATAGTTATTGCATTTTTAGTTGAAAATAGCAAAATGGTTAATAGTTTGAATAGTTAGGATAATTATTTTAGAAAATAAAAAATAGTTTTAGATTAGGTATTTAAATTCGAACTTTTTTATGTACTACCTTCGACCTATATTAGTATATAGGTTTATCCAAATTTTAACAAATCTAAGTCAATTAATATGAAGCGAAGGAAATAGAAAGTTTTATCAGATTTTAAAATATGCTAAATGATAACTTATAGCCATCCGGCTCGCTGCTGGAGCCGAGTGGGGACGCGCTACCAAAAACACCGAAGAAAGATACCACTATCCTGGGCTATCAAATTCAACACGTAGCAACTTTTTTTTTAGGAAATTGCAGCTATTTTTTGGCTAACTTTTTTTAAATAATACACTTTTTTATTTAATTTTACAAATAATATACGGAATGAGAAATTTGCGAATCTAATGGGTCGTCTTCTTTTCAAAAGACGACCGGAGATGGTCTTCTTTTGAATTCAAAAGACGACGGGCCCTTTCTTATTAAAAACGACCAGGAGCTAATCATGCATGGTACGGGCCGTCTTCTGGAATCCTGGTTGTCTTTTCAATTAAAGAAGAGGTCCGTCTTCTTTTAAAAAGAAGACTAGTTCCGGTCGTCTTTTGAAAAGAAGACGGTTTGTTAGATTTGTAAAAATTTTATTTCATGTATTATTTGTGAAATTGAATAAAAAAATATATTATTAAAAAAATTAGCTATTTTATGTTACCAACAACACCACGGTTGTCCGTCCGACAGTGGTAAAGCTCTCGGCGGAACCAGCAGCGGATGGCTCCCCTCGGACTCTCCACACCCTCTGGCGCTGGAATGCCCAAAGAGAGTCAGGGAACGCCACTGCATTGCCAGCTTATATGTAGTCCTTCATGGCGCCGTTCATCTGGTAGTAATCGGGGGAAATCCTTGAATCTCTAAATCTTGCGTACAGACAAAACCCATGCTTGGTCTGGGTGCAATATAATCTGCAGGCCGGGCAGGCACAGAAACAGAAAATCAAACACTTCTTTAGACGAAACATCAACAGACGATTGCACACAAACATGAGACAGCTTATGACGAAGTATCTGACCTGGTTGTATGGCTCTCCCTGCTCACAACTGTCAAAACTGTCAGTCCCACAACAACCGAGTAAAAAAGCCTCGGAAAGCATCATACATCCGTTCAGAAATATAAGACATCACAAAAGTTTTAATTTATAGGTTTACTTCAAACCTCTACGAACCTATATACTAAATGGCGTTTAGATACATTTGACTTACGAAACTAAAACGTCTTATATTTCTAAACAGAGGAAGTATATAGCATACACATTTGAAAGAAGAAAAAACGTATGAGTTGCATTGAGAGGAACCTGACCATATACACAAGGCAGGTCTTCAACAGCTCTAACTAGTGGCACAACGGTCTGGCTTTGTAAGGGAATCTCGACCCATCCAGTCCGAGCATGTCCGAACTCGTTCACACGAACGAGTGGGATGTGCGTGGCGCCTCAGTGGCCAGATCCATGCAGACAAACGCGTCCGGCTCGACCCATCTATGCACTAAATCATTGAATGGTTGCATTGGCCGGACGCGCGCGGACAACGCAGGTGTCCTGCTCGTTGGTGCCCACCCTTCAGCCACCACGGCGTTGATTTAGTCACGAGCAGCGACACCGATTCAGACGCAACCGCGGCAGCAATTCAGAGACGCTGACGGAAGGCTGACCGGCCGCAGCCTGCGCCATCAATGGCGACGAGACGGCACACTGATTGACTGGATGCCACGCTTTCCACTTCACTGCAGGCACCGCCCGACGCATCCCCTCCTGACTGGACACATCGATGTCTTCTCTTCAGCCTCCGCGCCAGCATCCGATGCCGGTCCTTTTAAACTGGCCGCCCGCGGCCATCTTCCCCCACACCACACCACACCACACTCCCCTCCTTCTCCTTTCCGTTCTCCACCACTTGTACGTAACACCCCACTTTTAGATAATTATATATTAGGGTTTTGATTGTGCATTGCATGAGCATCATATTTGAAATTGTGCATAGAAGAAACAAAGCAAAAAACCCTAACCCTAATTTCCCTCTCTACTTGAACACCATTCAAAGAGGTTTTGAATTTTGAAAAGTATCAAAATATATGGGTCCCAAATTGCTTAAAGGGGTCCCTGTAGTATTTCATATATTCTATAAATTCTCTGGTAATTTTGAAATTACCAAAAACAGATTTGAACTAAAAATACAAATAGGAAATGAAAATAGAAAAATAAGTGTTTTTGCAAATAAAAAGAATCAGAGAGCAGCCAGGCCCAGCCCAGTCCGCCTCTGCCTCTCCCCTTCTCTCCCTGTCGCCCTGCGTAGCCAGCAGCTTCCCCCAGCCGGCCCACCCGCGGCCCAGTCCGATTCTTCCCGACTTCTTTCTCTGGTCTCTCGTGCGTTGTAACCCTCCGCCACCGAAGCTAGCCGAGCGCCGCCGTCGGCCGTCGTTGTGGATGTCGCTCCGGTGACCATTTCTTGGCGGTGCTGCCCTTGTTCGACTCAGCGCACACGTCTGCGTCCAACGCGCCTACCCCCGCTAGTCTGCATACTCCCAGTAGCCCTCCCCGTCGCTGATATGTCCGTCACCGCCGGTGTGACGTCTTGCTGACATCACTGTGACGTCATCAGGCCCGGTCAGCCCGGTCAAACCCGGCCAGGGTCCCACCCTGCCCACGTGGAGGATGAGTTGGCCTAGGGCCCATCTGTCTGTCTCTACGGCTAGTTGTTGCTGCGGTGTAAAAAGTCTGACCAGTTGTTTAATAATTTCAGAAATGATTTAAATAAATCTAGAAATTGATATAAACTTGTAAATTAAATAACTAATGATTTATAAATCAGAAAAATATGTATAATATATCAAAATGTTCAGAAAAATGAGAACTGTCTAATTATACTATAATCATGCATTGCTCAACAACTTTCAAGACAAGTTTAATTAGAAGAACCTAGTAACTCCTCTCATATACATCCGGAGTTTGCCCGAGTTAGGGTTTTTACCCCTCAGAACCCCGATTAATTAGTCAATCATGCTTTAGGGTTACATTTCGATACAATTCAACTTTTCATATCATCATCCTTGCTTGAGCATTGCATCGATGCCATGTGTCGATTGTTTTCCTTTCTTTCCGGTATTTGATTCTTCCTCGGTAGAATACGATATCGAGATCGAGATCGAAGACCAAGATCAAGACCATTGAAGATTGATGAATAATACTTGATCAACTATAATTAAGTCAAGTACCAGATGTCCGAAGCTTCGATCGAAGTTCTGCTTTCTGGTTATCAACAAGCAAAGGCAAGCATAACCCCACCATGATATAATCCTATGATTTCGAAAGAATTTCTATTCTTGCCATGTTGCATACAATTCTACTGTGGTCTTTTATCGATAGATAAAGTATCCTATCTATTGCATACTCACTTTGAGCTTATATTACCTGATCCACTGCTCCTAGCATAACTAGGTTTGGCTTGTGTGCACTACTAGAGCTTATTCTGTGTCTTGCTTATCCATGCATAACTGTTGAGTCTGGTCCATCCAGATGATGTATCAGATGCAGAGAATCTAGTATGACAGGAGAACGTGATGAGATGAGATCAGTGATATGAGATTAAATATGCTAAGGCTTGTATGGGAGGCCATGTTGGGATGTGGTTTTTCTAGTCCCATGCTCGCCACCACTAGGACCTGATTTCATGCCTTTGGAACCGAGACGAGCGTACAGCCACACGGGGTAAATGGGGACCCCATGATTAACTAAATTGCCTAGTAGATTCCATGAGTCACATATTTCGGGCGTTCCATTCGACATACGCATTGAAAACCTTTTGAAAGATTTGCCGGGTGAAGGTGCATTCATAACAGGTAGGTAAGCGTGGCCGGGGTTGCTTGGGGTAGATGGCGCCCCTGGTAAACCAACCTCGCCTCACATCTTTAAGTACTAGCTTCGGGATTTGACCCGTTAAGGCGGAACCATACTTATTGTGTGACTCATGGTCTCGGGGAAAGCAAGGTAAAGGTTGTGGCCAACCACCCTCTGCCGGCCTTCCAAGGAAGAGGGCTGAAACGTTGGCATTAAGAGTCGGTTGGTACGTGTGGGTAAAGTTGTACACCCCTGAAGGATTAAATCTTTTCGAAAAGCCGTGTTCACGGTTATGAACGCTTGGTGACCAGATTCTAAGATCATAGAGAACTATAACCTAATCGTAAAACTTGGCTGATCAACGTGTGCTTTAAGGATGCTTCCTCTTGGGTATGAGGGGGTGATCCTAGATAGGTTTCAGATGATGATGACTTGGTGGATATCAAAAGATGATGATCAATATTTCAGAGATGTCGCTCTCTTATCCCCTTTTAAAATACTCTGATTAGACGAGCTCCTTCTCTCCCTCTTGTTTTATAAACAAAAGATGGCTTTATGCAAAACAACACCACCAGCCATAAGACTTGCGGAGTACACCCTGTACGCACCCTTGCTTTGTTGATACTTTTGGCAGAGTAAGTGTTCCCTGAAGACAAGATCCGTACTACATCGACACCGAAGAGTAGCTTGGGGTTCCCGGTCGGCAGCCTGGAATCTATGGGCTGGGACGTCATCGTTATTCTTCAGGCCTCTTAGGCCATTTGTTAAGTTTGCTATACTTAATAGCATAAGTTTCCTTCCGTTGTTTGATGTTTGTGGTCAGTGACCTCTGCTTGTAATAATTTGGTTCTCTGCTCAGTTTTGAGCTTGTTGTACTAAATTTTGTGTCGTAGGGTCACTATTGTGTTACCGAATTCTTCACTGGATATCTTAGAGCTCAAGGTTAAGCTTATGTCAGACGAAGGTCTGGGATTTGTTTAGCCCTAATCCCGGGGGTGTCACAGCTTTTGGTATCAGAGTAGTACCGACCGTAGGAAAACTTTGCTACTGGTCGATGTTGAGTCTAGTGCTTGTGAAAACTATTTTAAAAGATGAAAAGTATTTGCGAAAACTCTTGTATGCTTCTTTTTCTCCTTATCCAGTTTCGCTCTAACTCTGGGTTATCTTATCTCGTGTTTATTTTGGAAAAGTTTTGATATATCTTCTAGTCTTTCAAAGCTTAGGTGCCTTCTAGGCATGTCGATTCTCAGTCAGTTGACCTAGTGTTGAGTTCTCTAGAGTTGTGTGTGTTGTGAATTCCTTGTTCCCCTTTGCTCTTGTTCATTCGAGAGATTCCTTTCTACCATGATATCTCTATCCTTTGGACCCACAATATAATATTGTTGTTCCACGGTGTTCTCTTCTAGGCTTCGAGGTTTCCTTTCGCCTCGTGTGCCTCCTTTTTATTTGTTTGGGTACTTCAGAAGTTGTTTCTTCTGTTGGAAGTTACCTCGTGGTTACTAACTTACAGTGTACGCTACATCACTCAAGTAGTAACTATTCCTTTTTTTGGGGTTTTAACCCTTGGACTTGAACCTAAGATTCACGATTGTGCTGGATTCCAGTGTTCTGAATCTTCTACATGAAGCTGATCTTCAACCCAAGATCCATTCCTTTGTCCCCTGTCGTTAATGTTCACACATTACCTCTGGATGGCTGGTAATACCATTCTAGCCTTCAAGCTTGTGGTCTCTGTCGCGATTGAATTGTGACAATGGAAGACTTCCCCTACCACATGCTATGGCAGATGTTTTTTAATGGAACCAAATAGATCACGACAAGAGTACTCCTCGAGAGTCTCGCATCTATATTCGTGACTCTGCCACAGCTTACCTCTTCTATGCATTGGTTTTCGGAAGATTGTTAACTTATGCATCCACATCTCGGGATTCTATCTTGAGCATGTTCTTTTCCCCTTGTTGTTTTCCGACCATTGTCTACCACTTGGTAGCCAAGTAGTACATGTGCATCGGTGTCTTCTGATGTAAGATACTCTTCTAGTCCGTCAAGACAAACCATTTCGGGATGTTAGGAGAAACAAACTCTAGTACCTCGTCATATCTAGGATCAGTTCAAAGTGTTGTAATCTGCAGATCTAGAGGCAATGATTATCTTCTACCTATTCTACCTTAAAGTATCACACTCTTTTATACTAAGAGTTTGTGTTGAGTTTCATAACCCTCTTAATGAACTGATGCTCTTACATATATTACCCACCCTTCATCGACCTTTCGCGCTCGTGAGTGATGCGTGTGCGTAACAATGTGGCCATATGAGATTCTTAGCAATTATTATTGTTTTGAACTCTAAGGACATTTGTGTCACTCTTAGCGTGATCGGTTAACACCGTCACTAGCAAAGGATGATTGTGCTACCAAGTCGGCTATTCTAGTACATCTCTTCCATCAAAGAGTTAGGCTTGTGCCGAAGCTCTGAGATTGTGTCTTATTGCCTTACAAAGCAAGTTTCCTCTCGAACTAAGTGACATATCGGTGGTTCATGATATTCTGGACGTCTTTCTAGAAGTATTTCCATGTTGCCACATGACCGCGCTGTCAAGTTCTTGAGCAAGCAAGTTCTCTGAACTGCTCTTTTCTCCAAGGATCCATACTAGATACCCCTGAACTAGTTGGTTGAGCTTAAACAACAACTTGGAGAGTTGTAAGACAAAAATTTTATCCGACTTTGTTCCTTCTCAAAGGGTTGTCTAGTTTTGTTCGTGTTGAAGAAAGATATTATCTCCTTCGTTGATATGATATCTTCCCCTCTTTTGATTTGATTTGGGTTATCATCAAATCAAACTCAGTTCCAAGGACTATCTTGATTGTGTTTCTACTCGTGATGTTTCACTTGAGTACATCTTCATGTCTTTTGGTCTGACCAATATTTTTGCCTTGTTCAGGCAACATATGAGTTTATCATCTCGGAGTGTTTCGATAAGTTTGTTGTTGAGCCCATCAATGACATCCTTATCTTCTCCATGTTAGATTGAATACATATGGAACATTGGGCATTAATGTTGGAAATTTTTGAGAACCGTCTTTGAGTCATCTCGAAGTATGTGTTCTGGATGTTAGAAGTGACCTTCTCAGATTCATGTGCAATTGTTGAAAGATATCGCCGTGGATTAGAGTAAAGTTAACTCCGTTCCTTAAGGACACATGTGTGTTTGATTGTCAGTACCTTAAGTGTGTGTAGTTGTCTTCCGACAAATTGCTAAATACATGGTTCTAGCAATCTAGCTCGTATTTTGGAGCTTGACACTATAGTCTGTGTCTTGAGAATCTAGTGACTTTACCTTTGTGGTAAATGTTGCAAACTTTCTATTCGGACACGTTGAGTCTAAAATATCATTCCACCTAACCAAAGATGAATCTCAAGCAGCAATGATGGTGGGTGTTCCCTAAGGTTTTGACATAGTTCTCTTTGTAAGTCTGGCAAGATTGTTGTAATGGTTGACACACTTAGCCGAAAAGACCTATTGTCCTATTTCCTTGAAGTCAGCAATAACAACCACTCTTCATGGGGCTTCTTCTATAATTTATTATAGGATATGTTCTTATGGTTTCCTTTGTACCCGAAGTTCGACCTTTACTTGATGTTTGATTTCTCGAACATCAAGGAGAACATTTAAAGTAGTGTCGATCCTCCAAACCCTTTTATGTTGGCAAGCGTTTGGTTGTGCCAATAAATTGAAGTCTGAGAATGAAGTTTCTTTCTTCTCGTGTCATCAGGAATCTTCTTACCTATTCATCTTAGTGGTGCAAAGTGACGTCATGATCTTTGGCAAAGATTTTGATAAACCTAGATGAATAAAGTGTTTCCCTCGTTTTCTCAGCCATGTTTTAAGAGTGAATATGATTTTGGTAATCAGAAGTTTCTCTTGCTACATGTTCTTTGTGAGTCTTACGAGTTCTCTCCACAAATCACCCTTCTGTCTTAAGCCTTCTGTTGAATGAAAAAGTGATCTTTCTGTTTCAAAAGTATTTCAACAGCTTGGTTTTGTTGATCCATATCTTTGCAACCTGAAATCTCTACTTAAGCTATTAGTAGAGACTCCCTATCAAAGTCTGTGGTCATGTTCTCTTTGTTGGAACCTCCCTTCTCAGATGTTTAAACTCTTCTGTGAGCTCCATGGTCTCAATCCTTATGAAGACCATCTATCTAACAACTTGAAACCATCTCCTCTTGTTTCCTCTGTTACCTTGACGTGTTTCATGTTTGTCATCTCAGAGTTGTTTCTAAACACTCCATTCATGAGCTGACCATGAGATACTCTGTGTGTTGTTAGTGTGTTTCTCTCTTATCTTTAGAGTGACCTTGTTTCTTTCTCTCTATTTCTCTTCCTACCTTTGGAATCTCGGGTCGAGATTCTCGTAAGGGGGATAGAGCTGTAACACCCCACTTTTAGATAATTATATATTAGGGTTTTGATTATGCATTGCATGAGCATCATATTTAAAATTGTGCATTGAAGAAAAAAAGCAAAAACCCTAACCCTAATTTCCCTCTCTACTTGAACACCATTCAAAGAGGTTTTGAATTTTGAAAAGTATCAAAATGTATGGGTCCCAAATTGCTTAAAGGGGTCCCTGTAGTATTTCATATATTCTATAAAATCTCTGGTAATTTTGAAATTACCAAAAATAGATTTGAACTAAAAATACAAACAAGAAATGAAAACAGAAAAATAAAAAGTGTTTTTGCAAATAAAAAGAATCAGAGAGAAGCCAGGCCCAGCCCAGTCCGCCTCTGCCTCTTCCCTTCTCTCCCTGTGGCCCTGCGCAGCCTACAGCTTCCCCCAGCCGGCCCACCCGCGGCCCAGTTCGGCCCTCCCCAGCCCAGTACCCTTCACTCCTCTTCTCCTTTTCTTCTTCCCGGCGACAGAAGGATAAGGGAAGCAGGTGTGTGTCGCCGGCGCCGCCTCGCCCTCTGCGCCAGGATTCGCGCCCGCCACCGCCCTATGGAGAGGATAAGACCACTCTAAGACGTGCTACTCCTTCCTGCCTTCCTCTCACTCTCCACCTAGCTCCCTCTTCCTCGCTCTCTGCTGCGAGCCGAACCCTAGCTCCGGCCGCGGCGTATTGCCGTTGTTCCGAGCCCCGCCGAGCACCATTGACGATGCCACGAGCTCCGCCCCGTTGGCCTCTACCTTCCTGCTAATCGAATCGAGCGCGGGCGCCCCAGATCGACGGAATTTTTGGTCGTCTTCCTCGCCCCCGACGAAGCCCTCCCCTGTTCATATCGTCGCCCCTGTCCACCTACGGCCTCATCGTCGCGTCCTTCAGCTTCATGGTGAGCACCCGATTCTTCTCGACATCTTTCTCTGGTCTCTCGCGCGCTATAACCCTCCGCCACCGAAGCTAGCCGAGCGAAGCCGTCAGCCGTCGTCGTGGATGTCGCTCCGGCGACCATTTCTTGGCGGTGCTGCCCTTGTTCGACTCAGCGCACACGTCCGCGTCCAATGCGCCTACCCCCGCTAGTCCGCATACTCCCAGTAGCCCTCCCCGTCGCTGATCTGTCCGTCACCGCCGGCGTGACGTCTTGCTGACATCACTGTGACGCCAGCAGGCGCCGTCAGCCCGGTCAAACCCGGCCAGGGTCCGAACCTGCCCACGTGGAGGATGAGTTGGCCTAGGGCCCATCTGTCTGTCTCTACGGCTAGTTGTTGCTGCGGTGTAAAAAGTCTGACCGGTTGTTTAATTATTTTAGAAATGATTTAAATAAATCTAGAAATTTATATAAACTTGTAAATTAAATAACTAATGATTTATAAATCAGAAAAATATGTATAATATATCAAGATGTTCAGAAAAATGAGAACTGTCTAATTACACTATAATCATGCATTGTTCAACAACTTTGAAGGCAAGTTTAATTAGAAGAACCTAGTAACCCCTCTCATATACATCCGGAGTTTCCCCGAGTTAGGGTTTTACCCCTCGGAACCCCGATTAATTAGTCAAGCATGCTTTAGGGTTACATTTCGATACAATTCAACTTGTCATATCATCATCCTTGCTTGAGCATTGCACCGGTGCCATGTGTTGATTGTTTTTCCTTTCTTTTCGGTATTTGATTCTTCCTTGGTAGAATACGATATTGAGATCGAGATCGAAGACCAAGATCAATACCATCGAAGATTGACAAATAATACTTGATCAACTATAATTAAGTCAAATACCAGATGTCCGAAGCTTCGACCGAAGTTCTTCTTTCTGGTTATCAACAAGCAAAGGCAAGCATAGCCCCACCATGATATAATCCTATGATTTCGAAAGCATTTCTATTCTTGCCATGTTGCATACGATTCTATTGTGGTCTTTTATCGATAGATAAAGTATCCTATCTATTGCATACTCTCTTTGAGCTTATATTACCTGATCCACTGCTCCTAGCATAACTAGGTTTGGCTTGTGTGCACTCCTAGAGCTTATTCTGTGTCTTGCTTCGCCATGCATAGCTGTTGAGTCTGGTCCATCCAGATGATGTATCAGATGCAGAGAATCTAGTATGACAGGAGAACATGATGAGATGAGATCAGTGATATGAGATTAAACATGCTAAGGCTTGTATGGGAGGCCACGGTGGGATGTGGTTTTTCTAGTCCCATGCTCGCCACCACTAGGACCTGAGTCCTTGCATTTGGAACCGAGACGAGCGTACAGCCACACAGGGTAAATGGGGACCCCATGATTGACTAACTTGCCTAATAGATTCCATAAGTCACATAGTTCGGGCGTTCCATTCGACATACGCATTGAAAACCTTTTGAAAGATTTGCCGGGTGAAGGTGTATTCATAACAGGTAGGTAAGCGTGGCCGGGGTTGCTTGGGGTAGATGGCGCCCCTGGAAAACCAACCTCGCCTCACATCTTTAAGTACCAGCTTCGGGATTTGACCCGTTACGGCGGAACCATACTTATTGCGTGACTCATGGTCTCGGCGAAAGCAAGGTAAAAGTCGTGGCCAACCACCCTCGGTCGGACTTCCAAGGAAGAGGGCTAAAACGTTGGCATTAGGAGTCGGTTGGTACGTGTGGGTAAAGTTGTACACCCCTGCAGGGTTAAATCTTTTCGAAAAGCCGTGTTCACGGTTATGAACGCTTGGTGGCTAGATTCGAAGATCATAGAGAACTATAACCTAATCGTAAAACTTGGCTGATCAACGTGTGCTTTAAGGATGCTTCCTCTTGGGTATGAGGGGTGATCCTAGATAGGGTTCAGATGATGATGACTCGATGGATATCAAAAGATGATGATCAATATTTCAGAGATGTCGCTCTCTTATCCCCTTTTAAAATACTCTGATTAGACGAGCTCCTTCTCTCCCTCTTGTTTTATAAACAAAAGATAGCGTTATGCAAAACAACAACACCAGCCATAAGACTTGCGGAGTACACCCTGTACTCACCCTTTCTTTGTTGATACTTTTGGCAGAGTAAGTGTTCCCTGAAGACAAGATCCGTACTACATCTTCACCGACGAGTAGCTTGGTGTTCTCGGCCGGCAGCCTGGAATCTATGGGCTGGGACATCATCGTTATGCTTCAGGCCTCTTAGGCCATTTGTTAAGTTTGCTATACTTAATAGCATAATTTGCCTTCCGTTGTTTGATGTTTGTGGTCAGTGACCTCTGCTTGTAATAATTTGGTTCTCTGCTGAGTTATGAGCTTGCTGTAATAAATTTTGTGTCGTAGGGTCACTATTGTGTTACCGAATTCTTCACTGGATATCCTCGAGCTCAAGGTTAAGCTTATGTCACACGGAGGTCTGGGATTTGTTTAGCCCTAATCCCGGGGGTGTCACATTGTAGCTATCCATGGCCAGTGGCAATGGATCGAGGGGAGGGCATGCAGAACGCGGACGTCGAGGAGGCCATGGAGGACACATAGGACGCGACCAAAGCAGCGTGTCGTCACGCTCTCACTCATCGACGTCGTCGCCAGAAGATTTCGACCCAGGAACCCAGTTCGTCGTGGCCATCCACTTGGCATGGCGCCTGACAGGCTGCTCCTCCCCCGCAAGTTCGCGTCGCTGGTCGCCGACCCACCACCCCATCTTGTCTTTCTACGGGCGAACGGTTTCAGGACCACCAGGTACCCAATGGAGTTGATGTTCGACCACCTCAACGACGACTGGGAGTGCTTTGCCCGCATGCACCAGATCAAGGCAGGCAACATCGTCGTCTCAAGTATGACGGTGAAGAAATATCCTCCATCAGCATCTTCGAAGACACCATGTGCCGTCACTGCTATTGGGCATATGCTAAATGGGTACCACCATTGCATGTCTCTAATCCGGATAACCCGGGTGTCCCATAGTCGGTAGCGAGGCCTATGGCCTGCAGGGCGGCCTAGGTAGATGGATCTAGAAGGGAGGCCCATGCCAGATAATGGGAGGCTATGGTAGAGTCACCAACGTACCCTGAGCCTTGGAGTGAAAGACACGTTAGACTAGTTGTATACCGTGTAGGACTCTGTGATATGTCCGGCTAGGACTTTCCCTATAACCCTAGGATCTGGTGTTTTTATAAGCCGAACCTAGAGGAGACTTTAGGACATAACTCAACTCATATCGCGCACAGCGAACCGATCCCTGTAATTCGGTGTATTGTCGTTATAGTGATTTATAGCAGGAGTAGGATTCTGCCACCGTCGTGGGATCTGAACCTGGGTAAGCCGTGTTACCTCATACCCACCAACCTTCCGCCTTACCCCACGTCTCTAAACACGCACTGTGAGGAACCCTCCATGGCGTACTTGTCGGCAATACCACGACAGTTGGCGCCCATCGTGGGGCAAGAGGTGCTTTAGGCTCTACAATGGGCGAGGTCAAAACTCTTCGCGGGAATCGGCAAAACCATAGCCATCGGATGTGTTCTCTTCTCCGGCAACGTTCCGATCATCCCTCACGACGAGTTCTGGATCCCGGTGAAGGCAAACCCCACCTGCTGCTCGATCGTCCCAATCGGGGACATGCACCTCTTCATCGGCGAAACCGACTCGGGCACTAGTTCCCTGGAAGTCGGAGGATTGTCAAGGCCCGCACGGACCTCCTACGGCAAGGATACGTTCAGGAAAGGATCGAAGTCGGATCTCTCTTTGGAGTTTGTTGGCTTAGATCAGAAAAATTCAAGGCCCACCCAAACCGCCCCTGTGAAATAATGGTGGAAGATCGCTGCAAATCTACCTGCTTCGCCCATGCGTCTGGAAAGCAGAGATCTCACTTCATCGGCATGGTGACTATCTTTGATCTGGCGCGATGCGTCTAGAGAGAGGGTGAAAACCCTCGTGATTACCTCGCCAGATGGCTTCGTATATGGGCCGATCTGGAGCACTACCCCAGTAATGATGCTATCTATCACTTTGTGGAAGGGCTGGATCATAGTACACTTCTCCGGCATATGCTAAGGTGGCAACAAGCCGTGTGTCTCCTCACCTTCGAGAGCCTGATCAGCACCGTCAACAGTTACGCGGTCGCTGATGCAGCTGCTTAGGCCGAGATCGGTGCCATACCCGGGCCACCACCGCCACAGCCACCACCGCCACCCCCTCCAGTCAACGTCCCTGCGGCCTCAGAATCTTCTTCCGTCAACGAGGAAGCCCCCGCACCCTCCGACTATGTTCTAGACACACTCTACGCAGACATCAGCGTGGACTCGGAGGAGATGGATATCAACCCGGAGGAACTCGACTCTGCTATGCACGAGATGGAGGAGGATATCAAGCGGAGGAGCAGGCCGACAAGGCCATCACATCCCGAGAGGTGTTCATCGCCATTGGCATCGTGATGGAAGAAGACCAACCCGTACAAGCTCCGCCTAAACCGCTGGACAAGGGGAAGGGACCAGCTGATGCTGCCAACAATGATCGCGCAAAGGTTATGCCCCCTCTGCCTACCTAGCGTAGCAGCCGCAGAAACTCAACATCTATCCGAGTAACCCCAACACCGCAAATCCGCCACCTCCAGCATCTACGTCTATGGTGGCCCAAGTCACTCCAGCTTGATGAGAATCCCATGACTGTGGCTCATATACAAAATGTAGTCCAGCTTGATGACAAGCGCCAGCAACTACTAGAGGAAGTGCAGGCCATCGCGGAGCAGGGCGCAAAGCTAGATCAAGATCTGGCCAAGGCGTAAAAATCAATCGAGATAGCTAGAACCATGGAGGTCGAGTACAAGACTTTTCTCCAGAAGCAGAAGGCGAGGAAAGCTCCGGCTCATGTTGTCAACGATCCTGGTGTATGATGCAACCTAGGATGGGCTCCCTCGAAGATGCCACAAGCCAAGCCATACATTGATAGCGAAGGCAGGCATGTCATGCCCACTCCTATCCTCAACTTGGCCGTTTCCAAGACCCTACTGGAGCAGGATAGATCACCCGTGGCTGTGGAATAGGTCTATGACCTTGTGGCAAAGGCTGTCAAACAGCAGGAAAAGGCCACCTCTCAGAGGCTTGAGTTTGACCCAAAATATTGCCAGTCTAGCAACCCTAAGCCGCCAAGGGAGAGACCTCCTCACGATGTCGAGTCCTAGACGGGTTCATCGGAACAAAGACGGAGGGGCGCACGCAACATGAAAGGCGCTATCCCCATATCCTCCGACCATGGAGGCAAGGCTCATCCTCATCGCCCATCCCCTCTGCCCTGGTACTCCTGACATCACGAAGACCCAAAGGCTCACCACCATACGAGCATGCCTCCACCAAGACACTATCAGGGTGTCATCATCATTCACGACAAAGCGGAGCAGCCCCATCATGGTGGGGAGCGCAACGGCAACCAAGGACACAAGAGCAGGTCACGCCATGACCCTCCACGCCCGACAAGCAATCGCGACAGACGTGAGGAGTCGCATGAGGGTAATAGCAAGAAGGCTAAACCACCGCCACCTCCGCCTCTGTTGCCGCCTAGCAGCCACCATGGTGTAGGAGGTCCGCGTCGCTCACGCAGCCCCTCCCATGATGGAAAGTAGAAGAAAGAAAGCCCGGAGCCATACGACGCACTTTCATGCCTAGACAAGATTCACGAGGCCCGGGAAGGCCAGTACCTGGGACCACGTTGCTTTGGACCTGCAATATGGACCACAACTTACCCCAAGGATTTCCAGATAGACAAGATGATCAAGATGTATGACGACACCGCCAAACCAGCTACGTGGTGGCAGGATTACGGAAATGCGGTGAACATTGTCGGGGGAAACCCCAACGCTGTCGTCAAGTACCTCCCACTGATGTTGACGGGCACGGCCCACCAATGGATTGATGACTTGCCGAAAAAGTCCATATGCAACTGGTTGGACATGCAAGAAGCATTCACCAAAAACTTCGAGGGTACGTATAAATGTCTCTGTACAGTTGGCGATCTATAGCGGTGCGTGCAAGAGAAATATGCGACATATCGAGCCTACCTCTCCTGTTGGCTGGATATGAAAAATTCCTGCGCAGGAGTGCACGATCAGACCGCTATGGCCGCCTACATTAACGGCTTGGAAAAGGGTACATTGCTCCGGCATAAGTTGAAGCGCCTATATGACAATCACAGGCAAGAACTCAATCAGATGATCTCACTAGCCAGTGAGTTCGTGGCTGCCGACAATGATGCTCGTGGCTCCTTGCCGGCAATTGCCGTCCCAACCCAAGCCAGGAGGAACAACAACACTAAGCGGAAGAGTCCGCCAGAAGAAAAGACAACCTCCGACATGGTTGCGATGACGTTTGCAGGAAGAGGTGATGGCGAACAGCATGGCCGAGGACGGGGGCTGATCGTAGGAAGCAACGAGGTAGTGAAACTACCCCAACAGCGCCCCACGTTCCCCAAACGTACGAGGAGTATTGTGATATGCCATGCCTTGTACACCTCGACACCAACGGCAAATCCACTCACACCAATCGCTATTGCAAGTTCGTCAACGACCTCAACGATGAAGCCATAAGAACCGACCGCGAGGCAAGGGCAAAGGGAAGAAGAAGGAAGAGGAGTCCAAGGATTCAAGTGACATCGACGAGGATGTTGACCCCAAGCACGCTGACAAGGGAGATGGCAAAGGCAAGAACCCTTCAAGAAGAAGGCCCCCGTCTACCACACTTTCCTTGGCACACCAACTATCCAAGCACAGAAAACCTCACTAAGGATACTAATGGCCACCCTAACCCCAGTTCCCTAGTACCTGCGCGGGTCGAAAGCTCCAATTACTTGGGACAGGAAGGATCACCCAAACGTCGTTCCAACGGTGAACCAATATTCCATGGTCATCAACCCGTTGATTAACGGCAACGAGTTCACCAAATGCATGGTGGACAGTGGAAGCAGCATCAATATCTTGTACCTGGATACACTGCACAAGATGAACTTGACAGAGACCAACCTAAGGGGGACCAGCACCTGATTTCATGGTGTAGTTCCTGGTCGGGAGGCTTGGTCCCTTGGGTGCATCACGCTTCTGGTCGCATTTTGCGATGTCAAAAATTACCGCCAAGAACGCATGACCTTCAAAGTGGTCCCCTTCAAGAGCGTGTACCACGTCATATTCGGACGCGACATCTTCCACTCCTTCATGTCCAAGCCATGCTTCGTCTACAACAAGCTCAAGATACCCAGACCAAACGGTGTCATCACCGTATTTGGAAGCTTTTCAAAGGAAAGGGACTGCGAGATTGGAGAAGCATCCTTTGCACAAGATGTCCTCTAAAGCGAAGAATTCAAGGAGATCCAGCGCAAGGTTGACGCCTCGGAGATGCCGACATCTAAGAAGCAAATTTCTGACTCTTATCCCGCCTTCAAGGACGCCATCGAAAACAGGTCAGTGGAACTTGTGGTAGGCGAGGCCTCCAAGGTCACCACCATTGGGACGAAGCTGGACCCTAAATAGGAAAGCGCGCTCGTGGAGAATAGGGACATCTTTGCCAGGCAACCTCCTGACATGAAAGGTGTACCTAGAGAACTTGCCGAGAACAACTTGAATATTGATCCAAAATGCAAACCGGTGAAACAACCTCTAGGACGCTTCAGAGATGAGAAGAGACGCACCATAGGCAAAGAGATAGTTGTTGGAGATATGCCCTAGAAGCAATAATAAAAGTAGTTATTATTATATCTTTGTGTCTATGATAAATGTTTACATTCATGCTATAATAGTATTAACCAGAAACATTAATACTTGTGTGATTTGTAAACTAAATTAGAGTCCCTAGTAAAGCCTCTTTATAATACTAGCTTGTTGGTTGATAGATCATCGTGGTTTCCCGATCATGAACATTAAGATGTTATTAACGACAAGATCATATCATTAGGAGAATGGTGTGATGGACATACTCCTATAGATAAGCGTACCATAAAGATCAAGTCATTTCAATAGTTCGTTTGCTATAAACTTTCTGATACATAGTAACCTAATTCCTTCGACCATGAGATCATGCTAATAACCATCACCGGAAGGATGCTTTGATGACATCAAACACCACACCGTAACTGGGTGGTTATAAAGGTGGCATTAAGTGTTCCGAAAGTATGTGTTGAGACACATGGATCAACAGTGGGATTTGTCCATCCATATGAAGGATAGATATACTCTGGACACTCTCGGTGGAATGTCATCCAATTAGCTTGCAAGCATGTGACTGGCTCACAAGGGATCACATAACACGGGAACGAGAAAAGAGTACTTATCAGTAATGAGGTTGAACTAGGTATGTAGAGATACCGACGATCAGACCTCGGATAAGTAAACTATCGCGAGACAAAGGGAAATTGGTATCGTATGTAAGTGGTTCATTCGATCGCAAATTAATCATAGAAATATGTGGGAGCCATATGAATTTCTAGATTCCTCTATAGGTTATTGCTCGGAGAAGAGTCTCGGTCGTGTCTGCATAATTCACGAACCATAGGGAGACACACTTAAGGTTTCGATGTTGTTTAGTAGATATGCAATGTAAGTAGGGAGACCGAATGTTGTTTGGAGTCTCGGATGGGATCCGGGATATAACGAGGAGATCCGGAATGTTCCATAGAATAAGATTCATATAAGGAAAGTCCAAATCCGGAGTTCGGGAATGATTCCGGTGTTTTCATTGGAATGTTCTAGAAGGGTCTAGAAGGTTCACCAGACCGGAATGGTAAGGGTGCATGAATGTTTTATGACTAAGTAGAATGGTTGCATCATGTCCTAGGTCAAAGGTATATGCAAATAGAGAGTGAAATCAAACTCCGAAATTGAAAGTCAAAAGGCAAGTTTGAAAAGTCAAACTGGGACAATGTATCTTGGAGGAGGAAGGAAAGAATCCTTCTTTACCTCCACCACAAGCCAACTAGGAGAGGGAGTTGGGGAAGGATTCAAACTCCCCTCTCCCAAGCTGCCCTCCCTCTCATAAATAGAGGGGAGGGGCTGCCCCTCTAAACACAATACCACCACCCGCCTCCAAGCCGCCGCCGTTGCCGCCGCCGCCCTAGCCGCCGCCGGTCACACCTCGTCCTCTCCGGCCCTCTAAACCCTAGATTGCCGGAAACCCTAATTCTCCACCATAACCTCTCTGGCTTAGGCGAAGCCCTGCGGGATCTTCCCTCTACTTCCGACACCGCGTCGTTGTACTGCCGGAATCACGAGGGGAGAACTATAACCTCAGTTGCCTGCTGGAACAAGGGAGAGGAAGGTCCTCATCGAGTATCGAACGTGTGACCGACTGCGGAAGCGCTGCCAGAATACAGCGCTAGAAGGATAGTCTACGCGAACTTGAGATCAACAAGTGTATGACTACATCACCCACGAGAATATGCTCTCGTTAACCGCTTTGGAATCTTTGAGGGTGAGTACTCTAATCGAATCGTTGCTACAATCTAGTAGATAGACCTTGGCTTGTTTGTGTTCATGCAGTAGAATTTTTTTGTTTTCCATGCTACGAACCCCTACAGTGGTATCAGAGCCGTGTCTATATGTAGATCTGTTGCACAAGCAGAACACAATGGTCATTGTGGGCGATGCTGCTTTTGTTGTTGATTTCTTCTTGTGTACTTTGCATATTGCGGGATGGTGGGATGAAGCAGCCCGGGCTAACCTTACATGACATTGTTCATGAGACTTGCTCCACGCTTAACATGCAACTTGTATTGCATAAGTGGCTTTGCGGGTGCCTGTTTCTCCCAACATAGTGAAGATTCAATTTACAACAGGTGATTGAAAATACTAGTATCAACGTTGTGGTCCTTGTTCGAAAGTTAGAACGACACTTATTGAAAGCCCCAAACCGAGTAAAACATGCAAACAAAATTAGAGGAGTCTAACTTTTTTTTGCAGGGGTATGCTATGATGTGATATGGCCATGATTGTGATTATATATGATGTATGCAATGTTCCTTATTGTAAGTCGACAACCGGCAGGAGCCTTATGGTTGTCTTTTAATTTTGTTAAGACCAGCCTGTCTATTATTCAAAGTAGTTGTAATATTTGTTGCTGGTGGAAGACAACCATGGAGTGGTGCCATTGACCTTGACGCCATGCCGGTAATGATGGAGATCATGTTCGTGCTTGAAGATGGAGATCGAAAGCATAAGAAGAAAGGCCATATCATATCACATATTTTGAATTGCATGTGATGTTAATCCTTTTATGCATCTTGTATTGCTTAGTTCTCGATAGTAGCATTATAAGATGATCCCTCTCACAAAATATCAAGTTATAAAGTGTTCATCCTTAGTAGGCACCGTTGCCAAAGCTCGTTGTTTCGAAGCACCACGGGATGATCGGGTGTGTTAGATTATGTGAGTGTATACAACGGGAGCAAGCCATATTTGCTCATGCGAAAGCTAAGGTTTAATCTTGACGAGCCTAGCATGTATAGACATGGTCTTGGAACACGGATCACCGAAAGGTAAAACATGAGTCATATAGTAGATATGATGAACATGTTGATTGTTCGCCTTTGAAGCTACATCATCTCTCGTGATGATCAGTTTTGATGTGGTGGATTTGGTTTGTGTGATAACTAAAACAATGTGAGGGATATTGTTTTGAGTGGGAGTTAACCTAGATTAATTCAACTATTAATTAGAACTCAATTTATCATAAACTTAGTCTAAACTATTGCAAATATGTTGTAGATCAATGGCGACCCCTACCATAAATTTTATTGTGTTCCTAGAGAAAGAAAAGTTGAAAAACAATGGAAGCAACTTCGTGGATTGGTTCCGCAACTTGAGGATTGTCCTCAATGCTGGTAATTTGACCTATGTGCTGGATGCACCGCTGGGTGACCCACCTGCAGCTGATGCTACCGATGAGGTGAAGAATGTTTTCCTCACTCAGAAGAATTAGTACTCCACAGTTCAGTGTCTATCTTGTATGTTTTGGAATCGGAGCTTCAGAAAAGGTTTGAGAACTTTGACCCACATGATATTGTCCGTGAACTCAAAATGATATTTGAGGCTCATGTGGCAGTTGAGAGTTATGAGGCTTCTGAAAGGTTCTTTAACTGCAAGATGGAAGAGGGCAGCTCCGTCAGTGAGCATGTGCTTAAGATATCTAGGCACGCAAGTAAGCTCCAAAGCTTGGGTATAGTGAATCCTAATGCTTTGGGGATTCACCGTGTCCTCCAATCACTACCACCAAGTTACAAGAACTTTGTGATGAACTACAATATGCAAAACATGGACAAGTCGTTGCCTAAACCTTTCTCCGTGTTAAAGTCTGCGCAAGTGGAGATCAAGAAAGAGCACCAAGTGTTGATGGTCAATAATACCACCAAAATCAAGAAGCGAGGAAAGTCTAAGAAAAAGGGAAACTTCAAGAAGGGTGGTAAGAAAGTTACCGCGCCAGTGAAGAAGACCAAGGCTAGGCCTAAGTTTGATACTAAGTGCTTTTACTGCAAGGGACAAGGTCACTAGAAGCGAATTGCCCTAAGTAATTGGCGGATTTGAAGAACGGCAACATCCAGAAGAAAGGTATATCCGATATACATGTTATTGATGTGTATCTCACTAGTAGTCGTAGTAGTGCCTGGGTATTTAATACTGGTTCGGTTGCTCATATTTGTAACTCGAAACAGGCATTGCAGAATAGACGGAAACTAGCGAAGAACGAGATGATGATGCGCGTTGGAAATGGATCAAAGGTTGATGTGATCGTGGTCGGCATGCTACCTCTTCATCTACCATCGGGATTAGTTTTATACTTAAATAATCATTATTTGGTGTCTGCGTTGAGCATGAACATTATATCCGGATCATGTTTATTGCGAGAAGGTTACTTGTTTAAGTCCGAGAATAATGGTTGTTCGATTTATATGAGTAATATGTTTTATGCACATGCCCCTTTGATAGATGGTCTATTCTTGTTGAATCTCGATTGTAGTAATACACATATTAATAACATTGAAGCTAAACATTTAAAATTGAGCGATAACTCGAACTATATGTGGCATTGTCGTCTTGGTCATATTGGAGTGAAGCGTATGATGAAACTCCATTCCGATGGACTTCTTGAATCACTTGATTTTGAATCACTTGAAAGATGCGAAGCATGTCTGATGGGTAAAATGACTAAGACTCCATTTTCTGGTATAATGGAGCGAGCTACGGACTTATTGGAAATCATACATACCGATGTGTTTGGCCCAAAGAGTGTAGCATTGCGCGGTGGTTATCGTTATGTTCTTACTTTCACGGATGACTTGAGTAGATATGGGTATATCTATTTCATGAAACATAAGTCCTAAACTTTCGAGAAGTTTAAGGAATTTCAAAGTGAAGTAGAGAATCAACGTAACAAAAAGATTAAGTTTCTACGATCTGATCGTGGAGGTGAATATCTAAGTTACGAGTTTGGCGAACATTGAAGAAATGTGGAATACTTTCACAATTGACACCGCTGGGAACACCACAATGTAATGGTGTGTCTGAACATCGTAATCGAACTCTCTTAGATATGGTTCGTTCTATGATGTCACTTACAGATTTACCGCTATTGTTTCTGGGGTTATGCATTAGAAACAGCCGCATTCACTTTAAATAGGGAACCATCTAAATCCGTTGAAACGACACCTTATGAATTATGGTTTGGGAAGAAACCTAAATTATCGTTCCTTAAAGTTTGGGGTTGCGAATCTTATGTAAAGAAGTTACAGCCCGACAAGCTTGAATGCGTCTTCATAGGATACCTGAAGGAAACTATTGGGTATACCTTCTATCATAGATCCGAGGGCAAAATATTCGTTGCCAAGAATGGATCTTTTTTAGAGAAGGAATTTCTCTCGAAAGAAGTGACCGGAAGGAAAGTAGAACTTGACGAGGTTGTCGAACCTTCTCCCGGATTTGAGAGTAGCGCAGCACCGAAATAAGTTCTTGTGGTGCCTACACCAATAAGAGAGGAAGCTAATGATGTTGATCATGAAACTTCGGTTGAAGTTAGTACGGAACCTCGCAGGTCAACGAAAAATCGTACCACTCCCGATTGGTATGATCCCATTATGAGTGTCATGTAGGTGGACAACACTGACGACCCTGCGACATACGAGGAAGCGATGATAAGCCCAGGTTCCAATAAATGGCAAGAAGCCATGAAATCCAAGATTGGATCCATGTACGAAAACCAAGTATGGACTTTGGTGGACTTACCGGATGGCCGGAAGGCTGTCGAGAACAAATGGATTTTCAAGAAGAAAACAGATGCTGATGGTAATGTTACTGTCTATAAATCTCGACTTGTCGCAAAAGGGTTTCGAGAAATTCAAGGAGATGACTACAATGAGACTTTCTCATCGGTAGCGAAGCTAAAGTCTGTGAGGATTTTGTTAGCAATCTCTACATATTATGATTACGAGATATGGTAGATGGATGTCAAAATGGCGTTCCTCAATGGAGACATTGATGAAGAGTTGTATATGGTACAACCCAAAGGTTTTGTCGATCCTAAAGATGCTAACAAGGTATGCAAACTTCAACGGTCCATTTATATATTGAAGCAAGCATCCCAAAGTTGGAATCAACATTTTGAGAAGGTAATCAAAAGTTTTGGTTTTATACAAACTTATGGAGAAGCTTGTATTTACAAGAAAGTGAGTGGGAGCTCTGTAGCATTCCTAGTAATATATGTGGACGACATATTGTTGATTGGGAATGATGTAGACCTTCTTAATAGTGTCAAGGATTATTTGAATAATAGTTTTTCAATGAAAGATCTTGGCGAAGCAGCTTACATATTAGGCATAAAGATTTATAGAGATAGATCGATACGCCTAATATCATTGTCACGGAGTACATATTTGGACAAAGTTCTAAAGAGGTTTGGAATGGAAGATAGAATGAAAGGATTCTTGCCCATGTTGCCCAATACGACCTTGAGTAAAACTCAAAGTCCTGCTATGGCAGAAGATAGAAAAAGAATGAGTAAGACTCCCTATGCCTCAGCCATAGGATCTATCATGTATGCTATGCTATGTACTAGACCTGACATTGCATATACTGTTAGTTTAACTAGCAGATATCAAAGTGATCCAGGAGTGGATCATTGGACAGCGGTCAAAAACATCCTTAAGTACTTGAGAAGAACTAAGGATATGGTTCTTTCTTATGGAGGTGGTGAACAACTCGTTGTTAATGGTTACACCGATGCTAGATGGAACACCGAACCGGATAATTCTAAGCAGTTAGCTGGAGGAGTGCACATCAAAGCATTATGGCGAGATCTTCAACTGAATCGGAATACATAGCTGCTTTGGAGGCTTCACAAGAGGCGATATGGATGCAGGAGTTCATTACAGAGCTCGGTGTGGTTCCCACTACACTGTACCCAATGTCTATCTACTATGATAACATGGGTGCCATAGCCAATGCGCAAGAACCAAGGTCACACAAGAAGCCGAAGCATATCAAGCTGCATTTTCACGCTATTCGAGAGCATGTCCAAGATGGTGACATAAAGATTTGCAAAGTACACACCGATCTGAATGTGGCGGATCCGTTGACTAAACCTCTCCCGAGGGCAAAACATGACCAGCACCAAACCGCCATGGGTGTTCGGTATATTACCATGTAATCTAGATTAGTTGACTCTAGTGCAAGTGGGGGACTATTGGAGATATGCCCTAGAGGCAATAATAAAAGTAGTTATTATTATATCTTTGTGTTTATGATAAATGTTTACATTCATACTATAATAGTATTAACCGAAAACATTAATACTTGTGTGATTTTTAAACTAAATTAGAGTCCCTAGTAAAGCCTCTTTATAATACTAGGTTGTTGGTTGACAGATGATCGTGGTTTCCCTATCATGAACATTAAGATTTTATTAACAACAAGATCATATCATTAGGAGAATGGTGTGATGGACATACTCCTATAGATAAGCGTCGCATAAAGATCAAGTCATTTCAATAGTTCATTTGCTATAAGCTTTCTGATACATAGTAACCTAATTCCTTCAACCATGAGATCATGCTAATCACCATCACCGGAAGCATGCTTTTATGACATCAAACACAACACCATAACTGGGTGGTTATAAAGGTGGCATTAAGTGTTCAGGAAGTATGTGTTGAGGCAAATGTGTCAAGAGTGGCATTTGTCCATCCATATGACGGATAGATATACTTTGGGCCCTCTCGGTGGAATGTCATCCAATTATCTTACAAGCATGTGACTGGCTCACAAGGGATCACATAACATGGGAACGAGAAAAGAGTACTTATCGGTAACAAGGTTGAACTAGGTATGCAGAGATACCGACGATCAGACCTCGGATAAGTAAACTATCATAAGACAAAGGGAAATTGGTATCGTATGTAAGTGGTTCATTCGATCTCAAAGTAATCATAGACATATGTGGTAGCCATATGAATTTCTAGGTTCCTCTATTGGTTATTGATCGGAGAAGAGTCTCAGTCATGTCTGCATAATTCACGGACCATAGGGAGACACACTTAAGGATTCAATGTTGTTTAGTAGATATGGTATGTAAGTAGGGAGACCGAATGTTGTTCAGAGTCTCGGATGGGGTCCGGGATATCATGAGGAGATCCGAAATGCTCCAGAGAATAAGATTCATATAAGGAAAGTCCAAATCCGGAGTTCGGGAATGATTCCGGTGTTTTCATTGAAATGTTCTAGAAGGGTCTAGAAGGTTCACCGGACTGGAATGGTAAGGGTGCATGAATGTGTCATGACTAAGTGGAATGGTTGCATCATGTCCTAGGTCAAAGGTATATGCAAATAGAGAGTGAAATCAAACTCCGAAATTGAAAGTCAAAAGGCAAGTTTGAAAAGTCAAACTGGGACAATGTATCCTGGTGGAGGAAGGAAAGAATCCTTCTTTCCCTCCACCACAAGCCAACTAGGAGAGGGATTTGGGGAAGGATTCAAATCCCCTCTCCCAAGCTGCCCTGACTCTCATAAATAGAGGGGAGGGTCTGCCCCTCTAAACACAACACTACCACCCCGCCTCCAAGCCGCCGCTGCTGCCGTCGTCGGCTCGCCATCGCCGCCCTAGCCGCTGGCCACGCCTCCTCCTCTCTGGCCCTCTAAACCCTAGATTGCCGAAACTCTAATTATCCACCATAACCCGCCCCGGATTAGGAGAAGCCCTACGGGATCTTCCCTCTACTTCTGACACCGCGACGTCGTGCTGCCGGAATCACGAGGGGAGAACTACAACCTCCACTGCCTGATGGAACAAGGGAGAGGAAGGTCTTCATCGAGTATCAAACGTGTGACTGACTGCGGAAGCACTGCCAGAACTCAGCGCCGGAAGGATCATCTACACGATCTTGAGATAGGCAAGTGTATGACTACATCACCCACGGGAATCTGCTCTTTTTAACTGCTTTGGAATCTTCGAGGGTGAGTACTCTAATCGACTCATTGCTACAATCTAGTAGATAGATCTTGGCTTGTTTGTGTTCATGTAGTAGAAATTTTTTGTTTTCCATGCTTCGAACACCTACAACTGCTAGGTTACTTAAGGTTAGTTTTATCCGAGAATTCCTTCACACCAGATGGGTGGCCAATCCTGTACTTTTCCCCAAAAAGGGAACCAAAGAGTTAAGAATGTGTGTCGATTACACCAGCATGAACAAAGCGTGTTTGAAGGATCTGTTTGCTTTGCCTCGCATTGACCAAGTCATTGACTCGATGGCTGGCTCAGAACTTCTGTGTTTTCTAGATGCATACTCGGGATACCACCAGATAAATATGAGGAAGTCGGACCAATTGTCCACTTCGTTCACCACACCTTACGGCATGTTTTGCTATGTCACGATGCCCTTTGGGCTGAAAAACGCAGGTGCTACGTACCAGTGGACTATGTAGCTTTGCCTACACGACCAAATTGGTCGGAACATCCACGCCTATGTGGACGATATAGCGGTGATGTCTAAAAAATCAAATGAATTAATTTTCGACTTAAAGGAAACCTTTGATAATCTCCGGAAATACAACACGATGCTAAACCCAAAGAAGTGCGTCTTCGGGGTTCTAGCCGGCAAATTGTTGGGCTTCATCGTCTCCCAACGTGGAATCGAGGTCAACCCAGAGAATATCAAGGCCATCCTGAACATTAACCGTCCGACATGCCTAAAGGACATCTAGTGGCTCACTGGCTGCATCGCTGCAGTAAGCCGGTTTGTCAGCCAACTTGGAGAGAAGGCTCTGCCGCTATACAAGTTGCTGAAGAAGGCGGACAAAATCGTATGGACGGATGAAGCAGATGTTGCGCTTAAGGAGCTAGAGGGGATACTTTCTTCAGCACCTGTACTCGCAGCACCCAAGCCTATGGAGCCTATGCTGATTTACATGGCGGCTACCAACCGGGTTATCAGCATTGTCGTCGTGGTGGAGCCAACGCATGAGTACGGAGTGCAACGACCAGTTTACTATGTAAGAGAGGTCTTGACGGAGTCCAAGCAGTGTTACCCGCACTACCAAAATCTATCTTATGGAGTGTTCCTTGCTTCTCGGAAGCTAAGGCACTACTTCCAGGAGCACCCTATCACAGTTGTGAGAAAGGCTCCGCTGTACGACATCATCAATAACAGTGACGCTACGGGAAGGGTCGCTAAGTGGGCCATTGAGCTTGCCGCCTTCGAGATCACCTACAAGAGACGCGATGATATCAAGTCAAAAGTCTTGGGCGGATTTTATCGCAGATTGGACGGAGATGCCAGATGTTACCCCTGTACTAGAGCCAGAATATTTGGTGATGCACTTTGACGGATCAATGCTACTCAACGGCTCGGGGGTTGGTGTACTGCTACAGTCACCAACAGGGAAAAACTGCACTACGTTCTGTAGATCCATTTTGAGGCTACAAATAACATGGCGGAATATGAAGCACTCATTCACGGACTTCGCGTAGCCAAGGATATTGGCATCAAGCGCATAGTTTGCTGTGGAGATTCCGACTTGGTTGCCCAGCAGGTGGCTGGCACCTGGAATGCGTGGAACCCTATGATGGCGGCATATCGAGATGAAGTAGACGAGATAGCCAAGTTCTTTGAGGGCTATGAAGTCAAGTATGTCAAAAGGGAGGAAAATGAGGCGGCTGATCTACTGTCAAAGCTTAGATTAGGTTGCAAACCAATTCCGCCTGGCATTTTTTTGGAGCATATACGGACACCATCCGTGAAGGGAGCGGACCCCGAGAACCTGTAGAGTTGACTCTTTTGTTCATACAGTAACAAAGGTCCCTCCGGCTTGGACAAAACCGTTCATGGAATATCTCGTACACGGAACTTTGCCCATCGACGAGGTCAAAAGTCGGCAAATAGTACGTCGAGCAAAGGGATATACCATAATCAATGGACAGCTCTATAAAAGAAGTACCACTGGTGTATACCTGAAGTGTGTCTCCCAACAAGAAGGTATTGAAATCCTTCATGAGATCCATCTCAAAGATTGCGGGCATCACGCCGCTCCTCAATCTTTGGTATCCAAAGCCTTCTGGCAAGGATTCTACTCGCTGACCGCGAAGGTGGACGGCGACAAGCTGGTTGAGACATGCATGGGATGCCAGTACTATGCCCGACAACCACATGTACCAGCTCAAGAATTACGAACAATACCAATAACTTGGTCATTTGCAGTCTAGGGGATGGACATGGTTGGTCCATTACAGACGGCACCTTGTGGGTTTACGCATCTGCTAGTAGAAGTTGATAAATTCACTAAATGGATAGAAGCTAAACCCATTAGAAAGCTTGATGGGGCAACTGCCCTTAGGTTTGTCCGGGATCTAGTGGTGATATTTGGTCTCCCACATAACATTATCACTGACAATGGTAGCAACTTGTCACTTAGAGAAGTGGAAGCTTATTATTGGGAGAAGGGCATCTGACTTGATTTGGCATATGTGGCACATCCACAGGCCAATGGACAAGTTGAGCGAGCCAATGGATTAATTCTGCAGGGAATAAGCCACGTCTAGAGGCACCGCTACATAGAGCAGCTGGAGCCTGGGCGGAGGAGTTACTCTCTATTTTGTGGAGTTTAAGAACTACTACCAACAGATCCGCCGGCTAAACCCCTTATTTCATGGTATATGGAGCAGAAGCAATTCTTCCTTCTGACATCCTTCACAATTCACCAAGAGTTTCTTCCTACTACAAGGATGACGCTGAAGAATCCAGGCACCTAGATGTGGACTTTCTCGAGGAAGAGCGCGTATTGGCATGCCAAAGATCCGCCATCTACCAGCAGAAGCTACGCAGATACCATAGTCGCTGCGTTCGGCATCACTCGTTTAAAGAGGGGGATCTAGTGCTCCGACTTAAGCAGAAGAAGTCACACAAATTATCCCCCCCATGGGAAGGACCGCTCATCATAAGCAAGGCGCTACTCAATGGTTCTTACTACCTCGTTGACAATCATGAACTATAAGATAGACCAAACGAGGATCATAAGCGTAAGTGACGTGACCCGGATGATGACTACCCGGAGCTTGATCGGCGATGTAACATAGCACATCTACGTCCTTTTTACACTTAGCATATTTTGATATCTACTGTGTACCTCTTATATGATCAATGAAATAAAGCTCTTTGGTTCACTCATATGCTTGAGTCTTTTACCTCCTTTAGTGTTCATTTTTGGATCGTATAAAACATTTATGCACAAGTTTTGCATTTTCACTTGTGAAAATTCCTCCTATGGGTGTTAGCTTAAGTTTTCTGGTCTACACATTCTTTGTTGTTTTTATGTGGATTCTGGAGTAGTGATTTTCAGCACTTGAAGTCGGCAATTTTGTGCTTAGGTTTTTGACGGTGCCATTGGGTATCATCGCCTAAGCGCATAGTTCTGACTAAGGGTCTTCCGACTCACGAAAAGTCAAGCATAAAAACTAGAGTAATGGATAAGAGCACTTGATTAAAAATATATACATGTTGGAATTAGTTCTTAAGTAGCAGGAAACTTATAGCCTTTGTTTTCTGCCTTAAGATTAACCCATTTTTTCCGCATACATAGAGAACATCTAGAGGAAAAAAATATTACATTGTGTTTTCATTCCTCTAGTGCTTGAGACTTCCAGGTAGCGTCAATGACCGCAGGAGAGCCATCTTGCCCATCAGTGAAGTCGGCAGTCTTGAGGGACTCGGAGGAGCTGGCTTGGTCGGCGTCAATTACCTCAAGGGGCACAAAGGTGTTTGCATCCACCAACTTGGCGACCCTGGTATCGTAGTTGGCGAGCGATGACCAAATAGCTCTGTGATCGATCTTCTGACCGACATCGTCTATGTCGGGCAAGCCAGAAGTCACCGTGTCGATGTCGGCATTCCCATAGTGAGCCTTTACCATAGCGAGTGCCATCCTTGCACC
Source organism: Avena sativa (assembly GCA_916181665.1). Taxonomy (NCBI): domain Eukaryota; kingdom Viridiplantae; phylum Streptophyta; class Magnoliopsida; order Poales; family Poaceae; genus Avena; species Avena sativa. The sequence goes on along the minus strand of OV702294.1, from coordinate 264,735,883 downwards.
AACCTGGGTACATGAAGCTTTCCAGCTTACAATACATTCAGGGGCTTGGCGCAGGATCTCCGAGTACTTCATGACGGAATCCACTGTTTTGATATTGATGACTAAGGGCTTGGCGATTTCCTTTGCCTGGGTGATGGCGGTGTTGCTGAAGTTGTTGGCAAGAACCATGCATTCCTTTGGTGGAAGAGGATTATTGGTTAAACCAATAGGAGCTGCATTTTTGGCCAAATTATTGAGTACATGAGTTCAATACAACATAAGTTCAGAGTAACTGCTTTACAGAAGTACAAGACGGAGAAGGCTTACCAAAAATGCCATCCTCATCTTGCTGAAGAGTCCCCGCCATGGAATCACGTTCCTTTCGGAGAGTTTTATAAGCCTCAAGGTTACGAGTGTTTTTCTCGGCGGAAGCTTTGTTTTGTTCCTTGAGGACTGCAATTTCCTCCTTAAGGCGGTTGATTTTCGTGTTCATGGATTCTTGCATAGTGGCCAGGGAATCTTCATGCATTTTCAGTGAGTCCGCTATCTCCTGCTTCAGGATTTTGTTTTTGCTATCCAGTTCTTGTATGTGCTTGGATTGCTCGACACTATCCTTGGACTTGGCAATGGCATCTGTAAGTCGGAAAAATGACAAAGCACAATGAGTAGTCGGAAGTTAATGGCACAAGACCAAGATTGAGTGCGAAATTGAAAATAAAAATAGACTCTTGCTCTTGGTGATTTGATCCTTCAAGAAGGTAGTTTTACCCTTTTTTAGCTTCAAGATCTACACGCATCTTGTGGAACTTGTCGTTGGTAGTGTTCCTCCGAGTATTCTCATTCTGAAAAGAGATCAAAGTTACTTAGTCTACTTGGAGGATCTAGCCGGATAAATATCCACCTAGAGTCTTGCGGGCTAAAGTACGAGTTTTTTAAACTCAATGATATGCTTAGTCTTTCTCTAAGCATCTAGTCGGAACTAATTCTGTTTCAACTAGAGGCTTGGGGGATACAGTATTGAAATTTACAAACACTATGTATGCTACTCTAAAAGTATCTAGTCGGAATAATTCATTCAAACTAAATACTTGGGGGCTACAATGCAAAGTTTCTAGCTTAGTCACTCTTAGAGCATTCAGAGCCAAAGACCTGTAATTTTCCACCTAAATCCTCGGGGACTATACTGGGATACTACATATGAAATGCAAAAGGCATATACAACTTACAAGTGGGATGATCTTGAGGTTGCTGGCGCTCTCGGAGAATATCTTGCTAAAAGCAAGAGTGTTTACACGTATGATCTCTGCTTTTTTGAGCAGCTCCTCAAGACCGCATGTGGGAGAAGTCGGCGCTGCACCAGGAGCGAGAGTCGAGCTACTTGGTGTAAGCAACGGGTAGACTATCTTGGGAAGCTCTATTGGCGTCTTGGGTGCAACAGCTCCCCCTATGGCAGAAGTTCTGCCTTCCACCACCGCCTTACCGCTACCAGTGGCATCCTTAGCCGGAGCTTCAACCACTTTAGAGGATGTGCCTTCCTGTGTCGCCTACTCGCCGACAACGTGGGGCTCCGCGGAAACGTCTAGAACCTCCTGAGAAGGAGTTGGGTCCACTTCCATGGAAGAAGGTTCAGATGATACCTTTGTCGGAGAAATTGTTGGTGCGGCAGTATGTTGGACACTTGGAGTCGGAGGGGCGATGGTGGGAGACGCTTGGACAAACATTTCCTTGTTGTTTTTATAAGCCCCCCGATGTTTTGGAGGTCTTGTTCAAACTCATACTGGCCTTTGATGACCCACAAGTATAGGGGATCGCAACAGTCCTCGCGGGTAGTATTACCCAATTTATTGATACGACACAAGGGGAGCCAAAGAATACTTGCAAGCCTTAACAACGGAGTTGTCAGTTCAGCTGCACCTGGAAATAGTTCTTGCTCACAGAAGTTTATCAGTAGCAACAGTTTGTAGTAGAAATAGCAAAGCAACAACAGTAGCAAAAGTAACAGTAATGATAACAGTAGGATTCTAGTGCGGTAGGCATAGGGATGGATGGACGGGCATTGCATGGATGCGGTGACCCAGCATACCACTGAGTGTGTAGTACACTATAGTCGTTGACATGACACCCACATAACACCGTTCCGTAAATATCACATCCCTCACAGTGGTACAACAAAAACATTGCGGGTCCATATTACAAACATTCACACATTATTATTACAATACCAAAAGTTCAAGACTTCAAAAGGTTTCAACTTACAAACCAAAATATAAAGTGTTTCAGTGGAATTTAAAAGTAGTAACTCCGACTAGGAGTTGAGCTCAGCAGCTTATTCTATAGAGTTCATGCTGCTCAGCTCCATTGGTTACTACTAACTAGGATACTTAGTTGGACTCGTTATCGTCAACACCATAGCGGATTTCATAATCCACTCCTTCAACACCTCCTGACAGGTCAGGCTCCTCGTAGAACACATCTTTTTGACATTCGGATGCATACATTGGCACGTCTTTGGGATACTTAGAGTCTAAGCAAGGGATCAAAGGAAAGGATGAGTTACAGCGTTACCCAACAAGTTCATTATATGCAAGGTGGGAAGTTTGATGCTCTAACTACCACCTAGGATTATAAATCCTTGGCACTATGCAGTTTTTGTAAAACTTTCTTCAAAGATTTATTTTGTTAAGAAATTCTATGTCCATCAGCCTTCACAGGTTGACCAGAACTTTCATGGAGTTCCTTTCCTGCCGCGTTCATAGCTCCTTCCCGGAACAGGGAGTAACAAGTTACAATTCTTACACTCTGCAGAGGTGCGTTACTTTACCCATGAGAGATCAACTCCTTGTTGCACAATCGGGCGTACTTTCCTGTCCACAATTCCATGATGTGGGGCCCAGTAGTTGGTCCAAGCCAATCACTGCCCCCTTCACGACCTTGCATGCCTCCTTGGTGTACACCATGCCCACACAATGAATTACGCCAATGGTTTGTACAAACAGTTAGATGCCAGAGATATCGTGGGACGATGAGGGTTCCCACCCATATGCTGCATATCCTCTATGAATTACCAATTAATATGCACACTACGAGGATAACAGCCACGACCTACACATCATGCTTCATGCGAGAGGAAGAAGATACAACTGACTTCTCTGTCCCATTCCAAATCTCATGGCTAACGCGTAAATACGGCGCTAGAATCACTGATGTTAGGGGCTATTAAGTCCCTAATTGAGCATCATTATTGCAATTAGAACCCTAAGTTCTATTGCTCCATTATATCATCACTTAGGATGATATCTAACATTTCTTTATTTGTGAAAATAATATTTTCTTTCTTTAGAGTATATATGATAACACACCATTTGCAAATACTTTGATAAAGACTCTTCAAAGATATGAGCAAGTGATGAACTTGGCTTGTGATGGCAAGGTAGTGAAGTCTGATGCTTGCACTGGACCTTGAGCTTCTATGTCTATAAAAACATCATTATTGCCCGGTAAGGACAATATTTAAAGAATTAAAATGATTATGCAAAGTAATGTAATGCATCATTTAGCTTTATATGTATTCTTCCCCATTTATTTAAATTATAAAAATTCTTTTAATAGTAAAGAATTTATAAATATTAATTTGCTTAATATTTATTGATTATTGTAATATTTTATTTTATTTTAATTTATTTGATTTTTTATTGATTTAATAATTCTTTTAAGAATTATCATTAATTACCAAAAATTGACATTAAATATTTGTTTAGTATTTTTCTAAAATACTACAATATTATTATATAATGAAAGTGATTTTTATTTATTTTTATCATCTTTCAATAAATTTGTAAAATTCCATAAGGAATATATAAATTACAAAATTCTTAATAAAATTTATATGTCTAAAATTTTATCTCTTAATTTATTTGGATAGTTTGAATTATTGTGAATCCAAAAATATTTTATTTATAATTTTTGGACTTCTATTTTATTTTCTAGAATCTATTAAAGTTCAGGGGCATTTTGGTCTTTTTCCAATTATTAAAACAGACTCTAAATGGTTTGGCTGTCTGTTTGGGTTTATTGGGCCCTTGTGCCCAGTAGGGCAAGGTATAAAAACACCCTGAAGGGTTTTCGGCCCACCCAGCCCAACTCACTCTATGTCTCTCCCTCGATCTCACCTCTCTTCTTCTCCTCTCCCGACCCCGTGGTCAGCGATGTTGTCGCCGGTGATTCGCGCCGCCGTGGACCGTCCTGGCCGCCGCCATGGTGCAAGGCGAGGTTATCGACCATGCTCGTCCATCTGGTCTAGTTCGATTTGATCCTGGGGTCCTACCATGGTCTGGCTAGCCCCTTCCCGAACCCTAGGGTCTGGGGATGGTGCTGCTGCCGCCGCCGCGGACCCTCCCGTGGTGAGGTGTGGTGCCCGTGTGCTGCTGTGGCCGCCGCCGTGGCTGGTGCGGGTTGCAGCGCCCTCTGGGTGCTCCCCGTGCCGCCGCGAGCTCGTGGGCCATTCTTCTTCCTCTTCAATTCGTCAGCGAGGACCCTGGTGAGTTCTGCCTTCATGGATCCTAGTTCATCTTATCACCTTGGATTCCTTTGTGTGTATCTAGTGGCCAGTTATAGTTTGTGCTTGTATTGCTACTAGGGTTCATCTTTGGTGCTTGTAAGATGCTCCTATGATCTAGTTATGCTGTTTAGTGGGGATTTGGGTGCTCTGCACCTTAGTGCTTGTGGTCACCCCCCTTTGATCGTGTGGTGCTGTTGTTGGTTTGTGACTAAGGTTGGATTAAATGCTAGGGTTGCATAGTATTGCCTCTTGTTGGTACTCTGGTGAATTGATGTGTTTATATGTTGTCAGTATCTTGATACTGACAATGATCTAGTCAGTGAGAATTCACTGACCTAGTTATTGTTGGCTTGCCAAATTATGCTTGGTCTGAATTTTATTTGATAGAATCTAATGATTCTTTGATCATGAATAAATAATTAGGATATGATCCCTGTATCTAGTTTTAGGGAGATGATTTGATAGATGATTTGTGTAGATTGGACTATTTTATTGTCTTTGTGATAAGGTCAGTGCTTATGAAACCTTCTTAAGATGGTACATAAGTAGATCTTGTTACTGACTATATTATAGTCATTTCTAGGACTTGATGGATGTTGATAGATAAGTTGGGAAACTTATTGTTTGATCCAGCCAATGATGCTGGTCTGAGCCTCTAGGAACTAAGTTCCTATGTTGCTGTCATTTTCAAAATTGGTTAAGACATCAGCTGCTTACTAGATCTTGGATCCTAGTTGGTTAAATATATATGATTTTTTTGTGGCGTATAAAATCTGAGGTGCTACTCCTTCTTGGATATGTGCCCAGATTTTGTAAGAACAAATGATAGAATATAGAGGTTGCCTTTGGTATCACCAATTCTGTGAGGCCAGTATGAGAATTTGGTGTTTTTAATAGAGTTTGATCCTTATCTTTATATTTAAAACCTCTAGGATAGCTTCACCCTACTTGGGTGATTATTGAGAGGTGGTCTTATGCCTTAGCACATATATTTTGCTTGGATAAGATAAACAGATCATATGGTTGTTTGTGATACTCACCACAAAATCTATGCTTGTGATGGCTTGATGTGCTGGTGGTGTTGCTGGTCTGGTCCAGTACTTCTCCTCTTGATGTTGTTCTTGTGTTCACTTGATGCTTGTGCTTGGCCTTGAGGAATTCTGCTCCTCCTAGCTCCTGTGAGCTTGGCCTTCCTATTCACCTGATCCTTCCCCTCCTTATGTCACCATCAGGTGATATGTGGCTTGATCTGGTGTGAGATGGTGTTGCTGGTTTATTTGGCTCTGGCTAAGCTAGATGTTCTTGTGTGGTGTGAGCAGTGAAGAGATGCACTAGTGCTTCCCCACGGCTGTGCTAAGAAGTTTTGTGTGATTGGGTTGTTGCTATGGTGCTGGCAGCACGCACCATGCAGTTTGGTGTGTGTGCTGCTTGTGTGCTTGCTGTACAACTTATGGATATGTTCTGAATTTGAGAGTTACTGTTATCAGGTTACTTTTTACCTGGCTGGTGAAACCTGCCCCTCCTTGCTGTTTATTTCACTTATGGCTTAAAATTATGAAACATACATTCTTTCATATTGGTGAAACTTGCCCCTTAAATACTCAATGATGAAAAGGTGAACAGTGCACTTCACTGTCAACTTCTGAGAGTAAAAATAATTCTAATCCTAACCTTCTTTTTCTTTTAAGTTTATTTTTATTTTGCAGGTACCAGATTTGAAGATCAAGACTTTAGTTTAGGTTTTTTTCTTTATAGATTAGTTAATTGTAATAACTGTCATATTCAATTGTAATCTTTAATTTATTCTTTTGTACTCTTTATTTTATTCTTTTGTAATAAAGATTGTACTATCATCAATAAAAAAATATTATTCTTTATTTATTTGCTATTGTAAAGATTGTTGATTATTTTCATAAGTTACATTTTTGTAACTTATTTATTGAATAAAATTATGAAATGGAGATTCATATTCTTAATTGCTCTCTTTATATAAAGTTTGAGTTATTATTGGTTAACTCTTTATTAAATAAAATACTCAAACATTATTCAAAAAATTGAATTATAATTCAAACACTCAAGTTTTAAATTCAAATCCCAAAACACATCAGTCCACAAAGATCATATCAAAGTCTATAACAATCATCCTTCAAGACTATACCTAATCTCAAAGTATGAAAGAAACCATGATCACTTTAGGTTTTTATTTGGCGAAAAAATTACCCACATTTTTCACAGATGAATGCATGCAACATTTCAAATTTCTAAATCTACCCTTCGTTAGTTACTAAATGCTGGGATGTTACAATGGACGAGTCTAAACATGTAACTTCAGGATCTATGGAATTGCAGATAAATGATAACAAGCATCCAAGTACTAAACAATCCTAGGCATGTGCTCCAAATATAGTCATACGTGCTCGCAATGAGAACTTGCACGATATCTTATGTCTAGCCAGCCCGTGGCAGCGGGGCCCCTAGGGAACTGCTGGCAATTAAGGTGGTCCTTTTAATAGAGCACTGGAGCAAAGAATTAACACTACGTGAACACATGTGATCCTCACACCATAGCCATCCCCTCCGGTTGTCCCAATTATTGTCACTTTGGGGCCTTTGGATCCGGCCAATGATATGTGTACACAACTTGCAGATAAGATCACAAACAATACTATCATAATGATTCAATAATAAGTTCAGATCTGAGATCATGGCACTCGGGCCCTAGTGACAAGAATTAAGCACAACAAGTTGCAACAAAGTCAAATAGCACTAATAGAGATACTAGTCACTATGCCCTAATAGATCTTATTCGATTACATGATATAACTCATCCAATCCCTATCATCCCCAGGTCTACAGCGGGGGATTACTCACTCATGGATGAGGGAAACATCGGTGGTTGATGGAGATGCGTTGGTGATGACGATGGCGATGATCCCCTCCAAATTCCCCGTCCCGGCAGGGTGCCAGAACGGAGTTTCTGGATCCGAATCTTGGTTTCTGGTGGCGGTGGCGGAGCAGAACTCTTTCTGGAAAACTATCAAACCCCCCTTGGTTTTTAGGTCGAAAGGCAACTTATAGGCACAGAGGGAGGCCGAGGAGGTGCTTGGGGTGGCTGCACCCCCTCCAGGTGCGGGGTCAGGTGGGACCGCGCCTGGGGTGGGTGTGGGCCCCCCAGCCCCCCTTCCGTCTCTTCTTCTGGCTCCGTGGATCTTCTGGTGAAATATAATTTTTGGCATATTTTCCGGGATTTTTCTTGATAGTTCATTTTCTGCACAAAAACAAGACACCAAGGTAATTCTGCTGAAAACAGCGTCAGTCCATGTTAGTTGTATCCAAATCACACAAGTTTAGAGAAGAAACAATAGCAAAGTGTTCGAGAAAGTAGATACGTTTTGGACGTATCAGCCTTGTTCCTGAAACATGCAAAAAAGTGTAAGTACGGGAATAAGATGAGTAAGGGACAATGTCGGATGAAAAGGAGCTTACACAACAGCTAGTGCTTTGGTTAACGGGATACCAATCATTATTATTTTCTCCGCCTCTAGGGAGGTGGTGGATCTCTTGGAGGTTCCACCCTCCGTCATGTTTCTCTTGCCTCCGTCGGTAGCCTTAGAGGTGGAGATCTTCCGCTTTCACGCCAGCGGGACCTCGTCGTCGGACACGACAGTGACTTCCTTCATCTTGGGATCGTAGACTTGGGCATGTGCCGCCCTCAAACATCTCATAGGCGATGGTGAAGCCACGCTTCCTGTCCTTCACCTTGACTATGTCTTTCAGGAGAAGCTTGACGGAGTCACTCGAAAAGTTGTCCTCAGAGATACGGAGGCTATCCTTCCGATCCTTGGAATAATCGTGTATAAGCTTCATACGGTGCTGAAGAGGCTGGATCCGCCTGATGAACCAGTACATGGCTAGGTACAACCCGGTCAAACTCGTCTCTACGAGCCAGTCGATCCGCCTTATAGTGCGAGAGGCTTCGTTGTCGGAGGGAAGGAGGGCTTGGGATCTCCATGTTGGGGCTTCAGCGACAGTTGCATCGACAAAGTCCGGATACTTTTTTCTCGGTCGGCCAAAGGGATATTTGGGCTATAGAAATACGTCCTCTGCCAATTCTTGCAATATTAATAGCCTATGATGTCGGGGAACCACCGGCCAGGCCGGATCTTGAAGCTCATGGTTCCGCAGTTCCTAATCTCCTCCTTGCTCACTTCGGCTTCCCTCTTCACGGTGAAGAAGTAAATAAACAAATCTAACCTAGGCATGATTCCTAGCTAACCCTCACAAAGCGTCGCATAGTTTCTAAGTGTGAGGATGCTATTCGGAGATAGGTTCTGAGGTTCAACCAGGAAGTGGCTAAGGACTTCTATGAAGAAGTCGGAGATTGGGAGGGAGACGCCGTGCACCAGTTGGGCTTTGAGGTATACCTTTTCTCCAGCTAGGGGAGAAGGGAAGACCTTGGTGAGAATCTCCTTGATATTGTTCTCGGTGATGTCCGAGCCGCACCATTCCCGCTTATGGGAGTTAGCCTCCTCCTCCAGTGGTTCCATCCCCGATGGAATATGGTCGCCGCCGATGGATTCAACCACCACGGTACGCGGCACCACCACGCCCTCTGGTGGGACGTGGACTGACCTGTTGACTTGGCCGCTTCCTCGCCCGACTCCGACTTGGATCGAATGTTGCTGCTACTAGCCATTGGTATGGATGGGAGATGATTGTGGATTTGAAGAAGAGCTAGGGTTTTTCTCTGTGCATGTGGAGAGATCGACGAGACGTTGGCTAGAGGAAGAAGACGATGCGAGGAAGAATGAGGTGAAAAGACAAAAATCACCGCGGTTATAATATATAGTAATCGGCGTCAAGATTAGTGCAAGTTGATCAAACGGTTGCTGCGTGGACAGCGCGTGCGTGAGCATGCGCGGAAATTTTTCCACGTTCCCACCGCCGCCGCAACCGTTTCATATCATTCGCACGGGAAAACGGCTATGATTACATTCTCTGCATGTGTGATTTACGAGGCATCGCTGACCTATGGTATAGTCACTCTACTAGCATAGGCAGGTGAATAGTCCCATCTGAAGATTCCGGCATGGACGGATCCCGTCCGGCTATGAGAAGAGTATGATGGAAGATTCAGTGGTTCTCCGACTTACGTGTTGAAGAGGGAGAACATCATAGGGTTCTTGGGAGGACTACAAGATAATGCTTGACTTAGCTTATTGCTTGTCCTCAAACAATTCAGTTGAAAACTGAGTGAGATAAAAGAACTTTCACGAACACTTTGCTTCATATGATGTATATATTCTCAGCACAGGAGTAGATGCTTAGACAATTCATAATAAGAAGTATGCAACTAAGTCTACTCAATAGTCATTGCAAGCTATGAAGAGAAACCAACTCAATAATAATAAGTATCATGAAACATAAACATAAGCAAAATTGCAATGCTCATAATAAGGTATGATAGAGTGGTATCTCGCTTGCCTTTGTTTCAAGAGCACAATATAAATGCCAAGGCACCTCTGAAGTTGACATGAAGACTAGAAGTAAAGATATCAGAGATACAAGCATCAAAGTCATGACATAATTAACCAAGTTTTGGAACAAACACAAGAATGACAACTATGCTCTCAAGAAGGTGCTCATAGAATAAGTGTTGACTCAACAAAGTTGTGAAAACGGTTTTGAAAGGTTTGAAAGGCTTCCAAATGCTGAAAGGAAGGTACTCATTAGCTTTGAGCTCTCAATGCCCCTATCATAGGCATCTTCATGTGGTTAAGGTGAAAGTGAGGTCCACTCTGAATCATATGATTGATAGACCATAGACTGGAAATCCCAAGTCCCTTGAATATGAGGGTCGCTCCGCATGCTACTCAACTTTGGTCACCTGAAAGTTCTTGTCATTGTAAATACATGCATATCATTGAGAACCGCCAACGGGGTACCCCTTGCACATGGTACATGAGCTTTTCCATAACCAAAATGACAAGGCAACAGACAATGAGCATCTCAGCAATCTTTTTATTTACCATATGCATAGCTTTTTATTGAGGACGCTTCATATATGCTCATTATGGTGATGCTGCAAGTTTCCACCATGCTTAAGCATGGCTTAGGCTAGCGGCCCAGGCGTTTCTCTAACACAATGTATAAACTCCATGAACTCACAACCTCCCCTTTTATTTCACATCGTCGACATCCGTAAGCAAAAGAGCAAGGAATCAACCGGATGAGATATCCAACAGGTGTTGAAAGCATTCCCCGTGACAACATGGTTCTGCTGACTCCCAGTATATAATTAGCAAGCATATAACTTTCATGGACTAGCCAAAATGGTTCAGAATTATTAAGCGCAAAGAATAAAGTGTGCCATCAAGTTTGTGAGAGCTTTACTAACTAACTTTCTCAAAACAGACAAACATTTTATTTTGGAAGAAAACACGACATATGGAATATGCATTGAAGTAGCAAATAATGCTAATATGTAGTTATGGTGGACACAGCTAGCAATATTTGTTTTGGAGAGTTGTAAGCACAGGTAGAGCACGTACTCAGTGCAAGTGAAGGCTAGCAATAGAGAGGGAGCGACAAATGAGAGAACAATATCTGTCATAATCATGCTTGCAATAAAACATGACTAACTATGGCATGAAAGTGATACAATAACTCTGAGGTAAAATAAATCATCGAGGATTACTGACTATTGATTAGTCATATGCATGCTTGATCATGTGCCAAGTCGATTCACATGAACAGTCCGAGGAGGATACCACGATATCATACCAAAGTATGAATAAAATAATGCAAGCAAACATTCATATGACATGCTACAAACGATTAGCAAGATGGAGCTAATCATAGACAAGCAAGAACTACTAAGCATCCATAATGACATACACCTTACACAAACAGGCTAGGCATGCTCACAATGATGAGTATATGTACAAAAATGAAACAAATAGAGTTCGTTACTAGCCTCTTACCACACCTCGAGTTGTCTTAATCTTCATTATTTCTCTTCACTTGTGTGACTTGAATAATTAACATGAAACCAAAATCCACTAAGGACGGCTGAACCCTGCAAAGAACTCACAAAACCAAAGAAGAACAACAAATATTTTTGGTGTTTTCGAATTTTTAGAAACAAGCAAACAAAGAAAAACCAAACAAAAACAAAGCAGACCAAACAAAGCAAAATCTTTTTGTATTTTTATTTTAAGGCAAACCAAATCAAAGAAACAAAGAAACAAACCAAGAGAAACAACGAAAATATTTTTGGTATTTTTGGGTTTTTAGAAAGAAGCAACAAAAACCAAAAAGAAAGCGAAAAAATGGATATACAAAGAACCGACCGAACATGATATATATATGAGTGTGACGTCAGTATACCTCCCCCCAAGCTTAGGCTTTTGGCCTAAGTGGGGCTCAATCCCATGGTGACCAAGTAGATGCACCTCCATAGTATGTCCAGGAAGCTCCCTCGTCCTGGTATGAGCTCGAGGACTCCCCTATGTAATGTAACGCGGGGTCATATGAGGGCGCTTCCTCCTGATAGCGCACATGGAAGTTTAGAGAGCGCAACTCGTCATGCATATCCACCTTCGAACGTGACCAAGGTCCATCAGAAATACTGAGAAAAGTGGTTTGGGGTAGACGGATCTCTCTCTCTTCCCCGTCAATAAATTGCATTCTATAAACCAAGTTATCAAGAGTAGAGCTAGTGGTGACAAAGTGGTGCGCCTTCATGGCAGCAAGATCAAGACCCTGAGGAGCCAAAACTGTATCATGTGGATCAACAGCAATGTCCAAGGTAGTAGCAATACGAGTAGAAATAATTCCCCCATAAATGGGTCCCTTAGCAGCTAGACGACGAGCAATGAGAGAACCAAGATTATACTTGTCCTCATTGTTGAGCGCAGCAGCTAAGAATACCAATTGATAGTTAGAAATATTACTAGTGTTCTCCCTACAAAGAACACTCGTGGCAAGATAGTAGGCAAAGTACTTGATGGATGGAAGTTGAATATTCTTTATCTTCCCTCGCTGAGCTCTGCGGTCATCATCATTGGTTATTCCTCGGTAGAGCTCCAACAAATCAGCGGGGAGAGCCGGAATATTCTTTGAGGACCCAGCTGTACCAAGTCCCAGGACCTTGCAAAATTGCTTCAAAGTCATAGAATGAGCCCTGCCGTGAATTTTGAAAGACGTAGAAGGCTTGAACATACTATTAGTAAAGGATAAACTCTCTACAAATGTTTTAGTAAGCAAATCAAATTGTGCACTCTCATCCTGCATGTAACTTGTTAGTCCAACCCTCTCCACCAAAGTCATAAAATCATTAAGAATCCCAGCAGCTTGCAAGAAAGTTTGGCAAGGAAAGGTGGAGGGGTGCGCATCCCCTTCATCTCCCTCGTCACCAAATCGCGGAGTGATGAGATCCTCATTGTATGAGGGTCTAGTACTGGTAGATGACCTTGGAAGCCTTGCCCTTCTAGGTGCATCACTCTCAAATATGTCACCAAAGGTGTGGTGGTCCATGACTTCCCTATTCTGAAATTTTAAACAACCATCAAACCAAGTGATTTCTAAGTTGATAAATGATGAGAAACTAATATAGGAACTTGCTAGAGGACTACACATGCATCAAAACAAAGTTTCTAAGCATAGAACAAGCATGCAAGCTCAAACAACCTGTCACCTATAGCAGAAAAATACTCAAGATACAATCTACCAATCACAAATCTAATTGGACAAGTGGAGGAGGCACATACCAAGGAGCAATCCCTCCAAAAATCAGCACTTGAGATGGGCTGAACAAGGAGATCGAAAATCGCGAGCAAGAACAGCAAGAACTCGATCTTGAGCAAGTTTTCCGGTGTTTTTCGGGAGAGAGAAAGAAGATGGCTTTGAGGAGGCAGCCTGGAGGGGCCCAGGTGGGCTAGACCCCCTCTAGGCGCCGCCACCTAGTAAGTCACGCCTACCAGGGGTGTGGGGGCCTAGGGTGGCCCCTGGGTCACCTCAGGTGCCACTCTGCCTTTTTTCGAGGAAAAATTTATTTTGAATTTTCTGGGATTTTTTGGGAAACTTTATTTTTGGCCAATTTTCAGGGTATGAAAATTGATTTTCTCGCAGAAACAGTTTTTTCAGAAGAAGCAAAAGCAAACCAAAAGCCAAACTACAGGAGCTCTAAGAAACTCAAACAAGCAACAACTAGCAAAACTAAAGCTAAAGCAAGGACAAGGAAGGAGAAAAGAAAAGTAAAGCAAGTATAACCACAGTGGAAACATTATTTTGTTCATTAAAATCCTTTTGTTAATAAGGTTGATAAAGTCTTGTTACCAAAACAATCTTATATGAAGCAAAACTTTGCATTCCACAAGGTGATTATGTTACCTCATACTTGATAGCAATGGTCCCAATCATAATAGTTTCAATTTTTTCTTGTGGAATGCCTACCTGGGTATACCCAGCAGGACATTTCCGACTGGCCCACGACATGGCGAGTGGGCCTGCAAGACGGCGACTGGATCAAGACCTGGCATGGATCCAAGCGACTGGAAGCTGAAGGCCCAGGAGAGTAGATAGGCCCAGTCGGATTAGGTTAAACGAGTACCGAAACCTTAACAGATTCGGTTGAGATTTGTAAACCCTAGGGGGGGTGAGTCTATATAAACCTCCCTATAGGGCGTGTAAACGTATGTTCCATCATCCACCCAAGCGACTCGCCACCTAGCCGTCGAGCTCGCCCATTGTACCACCAACATAATATAATCTAGCAGGAGTAGGTCTTTACCCTCCGGGGGCCGAACCTGGGTAAAACCCTGTGTCTCCGCCCTCATCTCGCACCGCAGATGGCTGGCCGCCCTTGCCCTTCGTTCTACTAGTCGCTGCCGATTGCAGCATCTGCCGTGACCATTCCCACGACAGTGGCGCCCACCGTGGGGCCTGGCCGGTCTGGCCGGTGTTCTGCGACGAGATCCAATCTGCCCATCAACGAGACGGTCACCACCGGCCGCATGATAGCGATCGGCGAGATGCTCCATATCTTGCCGAGCAGCTATGTCCCGGCGGCGCAACCCGTCACGCACAGCATGATCTTGCCGGTCGGCACGATCAGCCTCTTCGTCGGCCTCACCGACGTCATCGTCTCGGAGGACTCGGCTCGCATCCGCGAGTCGCCGCCACACGACCGGCTCTCCGAGAGCCAGGTCCGCACGATCCATCGCCTCGCCTCCGAGTACAACTCGGCCCACAGCAACATGGCCGAAAACTCCGCGGCCGTGGAAGACGCGGCCCTCAACGACGACGCCGACTCGGTGACCCCGGCATCACTCGCCGGATCCATTACCGCGGCTTCGCCCGCGGGCTCCATCACCCAGGTCTCCAACGTGGGAGACTTCGAGGATCCCTCCATCCTTGGGATCTTCGACTTCGACTCTAGATCGGAAAACTCTGCCGATCTCCATGACGGGACCAGTCGCCACGCCGCGACCTACATGGCGACTGGCACCGATCCGCCGGAGGATCCCTTCTCCACCCCGGTCCCTCCTAACGCCACGACAACGGAGGTCGAGGAACTCCGCCTAAAGCTGGCGAAGGCAGTCCACAAGGAGCAAGCCGAGCGCGAAAAATTTCGCCTCGAGCAGGTGACGGCGCAGGAGCTGTCGCGCTACCACCAGCAGCGAATCAGGTCGCGCCTGAACCCCACCGTCCAGGGGCGCGCCCTGAACTTCGACGACGAGAACGACCCAGCCAGCGTAGCCGAGCGCGCGATCTACGAGAACGCGCCGCCAGGAGGAAGCGCCCGGCCCCCACCAGGGTCGATGGCGAACGGCGCCCCACCTCCACCCAACCGCACACCTCCCAGTGATCAACCGCGGATAGTGGTCTCCTCACGGGAGCGAGACGCGAATGGCCTACCACTATTCTCCACCCCGATGGACAACCTCGTGGCATGTCGAGCAGCGGCCGACAACATCATGGCCACCGGTGACGGCGCCCTACAGATCCAATACGTCAGGGCCCTGCTCGCAAAAGCGGTCGAGCAGCAAAACGCAGGCGCTGACTCGCAGGGTCGGGTGTACTCGCGTTCTTCGGGCAATAGAGCGGCCTCAAGCGGCCGCCCATTGGCGGCAAACACCCTCAATTGCCCGCCACCCGAACCACTTCAGCTCCAACACCGACCCGCGAACGCGGCACTCTCCACCAACGACCCCAGGCTAGCGACCAACTTCGTCGCCGCCAACGGTCAGCCCGTCGACGCCCGCACCCACATCATCAACAACCAAAGCTGAGGCGCGCACGCCAGCCCGACGACCTGCGACACACCCTAACCAATCGCCGCGACAGTGAGCCAATGGGGTCGCTAAGCCGACTCGGGCCCCGGTGCTTCGGACCGATGATCCGAGGCAAAAAATATCCGGCGAACTTCAAAGCGCCGAAGGAAATAGAGAAGTACGACCCCTCGTACGATCCCTCCGTGTGGCTAGACACCTACCTCATGGCAATGGGGATCGCTGGCCACACCGACCTGCTAGCCGCCCGTTACCTCCCCCCTGATGATGGAGGGAACGTGCAGGCAGTGGATCAACACCCTTCCCCAGGATAGCATCGACTCCTGGGACGAGATGCGATATGCCTTCGTCAGGCACTTCGAGTGCTCCTACACGCGCGCCACCACCATCGAGGAGCTGGAACGATGCGTCCAGGGACCCCGCGAGTCGACCCGCAACTGGGTCCAGCAGTGGCAAGAGCTATGGTACAACGCGGTCGGCATCCACCCGGACACCGCGATCCACTGCTTCAAGACCTCGTGCCGCTACGAGCCCTTGGTCGCCAAGCTCAAGCGACATTCTCGCACACTCGACAAGATACCGGACCTCCTCGATATCGCCAAAAGATACGCGGAGGAAGATCCAAACCAGGAAACCGACGACAAGTCGGGAGGCCAACGCCGCACGAGCGGCAACGACAACGGACGACGGTCTGACCTACGCTACAGCAACACTCGCCTCACCAGCGAGCGCCGCAGTGACGGGCGAGTCGACTTTGTCTCCAACGCCGGGCATGCGCAGCGTGAGCCCAAGAGCTTCCGCCGCGATGGAGGGCAACGCCGCGACGGCGGCAACTACAAGGCGAAACCAAGGTTCGACCCCGCGGCCCTCCTTAACCAACCATGTGCGGTTCACAGCAGGGAAGGGAAGCCCGCCACACACACGACCGCCGACTGCCACACTCTCAGGGAGATTGAGAAGGCACGGCGAGCGCGGGAGGACCCCGATAACAACCCGCCAAATGGCGGAAAATTCGGCAGTGTGGCCGGCTCGCTCCACACCTTCATAGGCTTCAACACGAAGCGCGAGAAGAAGGTCATCGCCCGCACCGTCGCCGTCAACACGGTGGCCCAGGTGGACGTTCCCCAGTTCCTTAACTTGTCGGAGCAGCCCATCACCTGGAGCCGCCAGGACCACTCGCCACGCATCGAGTACCCAGGCCGAGTCGCCCTGGTGGTCAAGCCTAAGGTGGGAGACTACTGGCTCCCCAAAACATTGATGGACAGCGGCAGCTCCATCAACATCCTGTACCTGGACACCTTCAGGCGACTGCGGCTCCCGCAGTCGATGGTCGAAAACGACCTACACCACATTCCACGGCATCGTCCCCGGTCGGAAGGCGTAACCGATCGGCAAGGTCACGTTGCTAGTCACCTTCGGCACACCAGCAAACTTCCGCACCGAGCGGATCGTCTTCGAGCTGGTACCCTTCGACAGCCCCTACCACTGCGTCCTGGGGCGACAGGCGTTCGCCAAGTTCATGGCAGCGCCCCACTACGCGTACAACGCGATGAAGCTCCCCGGTCCGCGCGGCGTCATCACCGTCAACGGCGACCCCGACATGGCTGCCGAGTGCGAGGCCAAAGGAGCCGAACTCGCCGACGCCATCATCGCGGCAGAGACCAACCACGCCGACAAGCTCGCCAAATACGCGAGCGGGGTCAACAACGACGACCCCACCATACTCAAGAAGCCCAATTCGGAGGGTGCCAACACCTCAGCCTTCGAGGCAACGACGCACACCCGCACCGTCGAGCTGGTCCCAGGCGACTCCAGCCAGACGGTGACGATTGGGACGGGCATGAGCCTAGCCTAGGAAGGTGCGCTCATCGAGTTCCTCCGTGAGAACAGGGACATCTTTGCATGGAAGCCCTCTGACATGCCTGGTGTCCCTAGGGAACTCGCTGAGCACAAACTAAACGCTGACCCCAAAGTGCGACCCGTCAAGCAGTCGCTGCGGCCCTTCAATGAAGAGCGCCGCCGAGCCATCGCCGAGGAAGTGCAGCGTCTACTCGCTGCAGGCTTCATCCAGCCAATCAAATACTCCAAGTGGCTGGCAAACCCAGTCCTGGTCGAGAAGAAAAATGGGACCTGGAGGATGTGTATGGACTACACAAACTTAAACAGCGCCTGCCCGAAGGAGCAGTTCGTCCTCCTGCGGATCGACCAAATAATCGACTCCACCGCGGGCTCGGAGTCGCTGTGTTTCCTCGACGCCTACTCTGGGTACAACCAGATCAAGATGGCTGTCGAGGACGAGGAAAAGAAGGCATTCATCACGCCATTCGGAGCCTTCTGCTACACCGCCATGACCTTCGGCCTCAGGAACGCCGGGGCGACCTACCAGCGGTGCATGCAGGAGTGCCTCGCGAGCCAAATTGGCCGCAATATCCACGTCTACATCGACGACGTGGTCGTGAAGTCCGTTCGCCAAGGCGATCTACTCGCCGACCTGGCGGAAACATTCGCAAACCTGCGGAAATACAAGATAAAGCTCAACCCAGGCAAATGCACCTTCGGTGTACCAGGAGGGCAACTACTAGGGTACGTCGTCTCCAAGCGCGGGATCGAGGTGAACCCCACCAAAATCAACACGATCGCTCGACTCGGCAAACCCGAGTGCCTGCGCGACGTCCAGAAGCTGGCCGGGCGAGTCGCGTCTCTCAGCCGCTTTATCCCCCGACTGGGCGAAAAGGCGATGCCCCTATACCTCCTGATGCGAAAGAACCCCACCTTCTAGTGGGACAAGGAGGCGGACGACGCACTCCGCGACCTCAAGAAGGTGCTACTCGCAGCACCACTACTCGCCGCCCCCGTCGACAAAGAACCCATGCTGGTCTACGTCGCGGCTTCCGAACGCGTCGTCAGCACCGTCATGGTTGTCGAGCGGCCGGAGGAAGGAAAAGAGCGCCCGGTACAGCGACCGGTGTACTACATCAGCGAGGTCCTCACCGAGTCGCGCCAGCGATACCCGCAATACCAGAAACTGGTATACGCGGTCTTCAGAGCACAGCGGCGTCTGCCGCACTACTTCCAGGAGCACCCGATCACGGTCGTCTCCTCATCACCGTTGTAGGACATCATCCGCAACCGTGAGGCGACTGGGCGAGTCGCCAAGTGGGCCGTCGAAATCGGCGTCCACAACATCAAGTATGAGCCACGAAAAGCGATCAAGTCGCAGGCTCTCGCGAACTTCATCGCCGACTGGGAAGAGGCCCAGCAGCCAGAAAAGCTGCCATACCTCCACTACTAGAGCCTGCACTTCGACGGCTCCAAGAACGCAGACGGCATAGGAGCAGGGCTCGTGCTGACTTCACCGAAGGGCGACAAGCTCCGCTACGTTCTCTGCCTCGACTTCACCCCTGCACCAACAACATGGCCGAGTACGAGGCACTACTCCATGGCATGCGAGCTGCCAAGGAGATGAACGTCAACCGCCTACGTTGCTACGGAGACTCCGACCTCGTCGCTGGGCAAGTTGCTGGAACTTGCGACGTCGTCTCTCCCACCATGGCGGCATACCGCCAAGCAGTAGACAAGCTAGGAGGACACTTCGCAGGCTACTCCGTCGAGTGGATCGACAGGCGGAAAAACGAGGAGGCCGACGCACTCTCTCGCATCGGGTCGGCTCGACTCGCACCACCCGTCGGCGTCTTCCTCGACACAATCACCAAGCCATCAGTCTCTCCCCCAAGGAAGATCGACATCGGAGTCCCGCTGCAGCCAGAGGCAGCCCTGGTCGCACTCATCGCCGAGCCAGACGACTGGACCAAGCCGTACATCGCCTACCTGGAGGCCGGCACCTTGCCGGCAGACAAGACAGACGCCCGGATGATTGTACGTCGATGCAAATCTTTCACCATCATCGACGGCGAGCTCCACAAATGCAGCGTGACAGGCGTGTTCCAACGCTGCGTCCAACCCGCCAAAGGACGTAAGATCCTCCACGACATCCACTCCGGCGACTGCGGCCATCACGCCGGCGCCCGCTCCCTTGTCACCAAGGCTATGCGGCACGACTTCTAATGGCCCACCGCACACGCCGATGCCGTCGACATCGTCCAACGGTGCGCCGGGTGCCAGAAGTACGCCAACCAGACACACGTGCCGAGCTCAGCGCTCAACACAATCCCAATCACCTGGCCATTCGCCGTGTGGGGTATGGACATGGTAGGCCCGTTCAAAAAGGCTCCCTCCGGCTTCACCCACCTACTGGTCGCGGTCGATAAATTCACAAAGTGGGTGGAGGCCAAGCCAGTCCGGAAATGCGATGGGAAGACCGCCACCAAATTCCTACGCGAGCTCATATATCGCTACGGGTTCCCAAACAACATCATCACGGACAACGGCACCAACTTCGCCAAAGGAGTCATGGCCGAGTTTTGCGAGGAACACCACATCCGGCTCAACCTCGCGTCAGTCGCCCACCCGGAGTCCAATGGCCAGGCGGAACGGGCCAACCAGAGCATCCTCCATGGCCTAAAGCCGCGGCTCCAAGTACCGCTCGAGCGCACTGCCGGGTGCTGGGTCGAGGAACTACCCTCCGTCATCTGGGGCATCCGCACCTCAATCAACAGGTCGACAGGGTTCACCCCTTCTTCATGGTGTACGGCGCCGAGGCGGTTATGCCTACCGACCTCGAGCACGACTCGCCAAGGGTCGTCCATTACACGGAGGCGGCGAATGAACTCGCACGTCAGGACAGAGTCGATCAACTCGACGAGGCACGCGACCTAGCTCGCTCTCGCACTGCCATCTACCAGCAAGGACTCCGCCGCTACCATAGCCGGCGGGTGAAAACTCGCACCTTCCAAGAAGGCGACCTAGTGTTGCGCCTCATCCAGGACAAGAAGGGCATGCACAAGCTCTCCCCCCATGGGAGGGACCATTCACCATCGGGCGAGTACTCGGCAACGACGCCTACTACCTCATCGACGTCCGCGGGGACGGCAAACTCGACGTAAAGCGACCATGGAATGTAAACCTCCTACGGAAGTTCTACTCCTAGAACCCCACATATGTACCTTCCAGTCGCTATGAAATAAAATATTGGTTACCGCAAATTGCGTCTACTCTCCGTGTCTTGTGCCACTCGCACTCGTAATAACAGCGTCAAGCTAACTGCAGAAGTCAACCTCTGGTACAGCGATCGGCACGGCCAAGTAGTGCGCTACAAGGGCACTAGGTTACCTCAGGTCTTGTAACGTCCACGAAAAACGCCTACCCGGAGCCCCATTGGAGTCGCCTAGCTCGACTGGCTCAACGAGCCAAGACAACTGCCTTCGCTTCTCACAGCAACCATGATCCTCCGCATCCTCGACATAGCGACTCGAACGGCCAAGTACCACGCTCGGGGACTGACGACCAGTTCAGCATGAGCGGCTAGGGAAAACTCCAAGTATGAGAGCATGCCCAGGACTCGCCATGCGACTGACCAACGGGCCAAGTAGGAGCGATGCGCTTATTCTAACGCGCCCAGTCCTCACCCACCCTAGAGTTGCGCCTAGAACAACCAAGTACCACGCTCGGGGACTCGGCTACCTGACCTTGTTCGCGCAAGGGAAAACGGTGAAGTGCAGAGCACTCATGGGAGTCGCCTTGCGACTGGCTTTCCGAGATCGGGCGAGTTGACATCAATAACAAAACATTCAAAATCACAAACGCATAATAAACGAAGTAAACCCCATAAAAAAGGTCGGACGCGCTCGGGGACTCGTTCAACCCTCAATCATAAACACACACCAATTCACAAAATACCACGATATTTCATTATAGCATATCACCAATGTCACAAAATACAAAGTATGCCCAACGGCGGCGCTGCTACTAACGCCCCAAGGGCACAATGTCTTATTCCGCAGGCTTCGATGACAACTCGCCGCCACCCTTGCGGTTGCGAATGAAGGGGGTATACGGGTGCGACGACCGTCTCTTGATAAGGAAGGAGGTCGCCCATCGCCCAGACGCGCTCGGAGTACACCGCGACGCGGTCCGTCAGCTTCAACACCTCGGCGATCTCCACCGAGCCAGTCGACGATGGGTAACCACTCGTCACGTCATCAAGATCGAAATCTTCCGGGAAGTGGGCGAGCCCAAGGCTCAGCGCCGTCGCCGCCCAGCGCCGGAACGCTGACCGCGTCATATACATGTTGACGACCGACGGCGCCTTCTCCAAGTATCGCCACACCTCGACGAGATTGCTGGGAATCACTTCCGTGGGTGACATCTCCTGAAGATACGCCCGTATACATGTCGCCGACAACGTGGCTGAGTCGACCAGCGTGGCTACACATTGCCGTGCGTCGAACGAGTTCGCCTCTTCCGCGATATCAATGATCCGACCTACGGACAGAAGGTGACAGTGACTACATCAAAGATTACACAATGCGTATGTTACAGGCAAAGGCAGGCACACTCACCAATCAAGGGACGGGAGAGATCTGTGATGAAGCTCTGAAGAGAGGTGTAGTCGTCTTGAAGCCCAGCAACAAGGGCGTCAGAGACCTTACGCTCCTCAGCGGCGGCTGTAACAGCAGCCTTGGCTCGCCCATGCGCCGAACTCGCCTCTTCCTTCGCTTCCTTCAGCTCGCGCTCAAGGTCGGCGATCTGCTTCTCAGCCAAGCTCAACGCGGACTGAGCTGCCGTCAATTCACTCGCTGGGACAAGGCCTTGGCGGACCTCCTCTGCCTTCGCAGCAGTCGCCTGGAGTCCCTTGTTTGCCTCTTGGACGATGACAAGTTCTTTCTCCGCGCGACGCTTCGCAGCAAGCCGGTCGGCTGACTCACGCTGCAAACCCTGCGCAAAAGACAAACAGTTAACAAAAACGAAATCCTAAGTGCCCACCCGCTGAAATTCAGCGCGTAGGCACTCGGGGACTGGAGATCAAAAATCCTAAGTGCCCACCCGCTGAAATTCAGCGAGTAGGTACTCGGGGACTAGAGATCAAAAATCCTAAGTGCCCACCCACTGAAATTCAGCGAGTAGGCACTTGGGGACTGGACGAGAGAAACAAAAACAAAGACACTAAAAGAATCCGACCGCTGCAAATCAGCGGCCCGATCCTCGGGGACTGGACATACCTGGATGGCTGCGCCAAGCATGCCATGAAGCTGTATCGCGTCCACGGATGCGAGAAGAGCCGAAGTGTGCCCGCGACGCTGCTCGACCTCCGCCTCGGCGACCTCAGGTGCGTGGCTCGAGGGCGTGGTACCACTCGCCGTAGCCGCTCTGGCCATGAAACGCGGGAAGGTCGCGATGGATGCGCCGACACCAAAAGAGGCCAGCTCGGCCACCCCAGGCGAGGGAGCACCCTCCTTGATCGACAAGGCCGCCTCCGCCAAGGGTTCACTCGGAGCGATCGTCGTGTCGTCAGACACCGTGAAGACTTCGTCGCCCTTGGTCTTCTTGGCACTATCCGCGGGAGCGACGATCTCGTCCGCCTTCCTCTTCCGAGAGGGGTCCTCTTCGGCGACGACTGGCGGCACCTTAGCCACGGTCGGGTGGCCTATCTTCTTAGCTCCAGTCCTACAAATTGATCACATGAGCAAAGTGGTCCGAGTACAATGAAAAACAAAGACAGGTGAATGAAACTCACTTGGCGACTGGCAGGAACCGTAGCCCCGTGCGAATGCCGGCCGGCTTCTCCAGTTCGGGGCCCAGTTTACGACTGAGACCCATCTCCAGGACATCGTGCGCCCAAGACACGGACGGCTTCTTCGTTGTCGAGGCCGCGACAGGAGCTTCCGAAACATTTTTGGCGGGAGCCTCCCTGGGAGGTGAAGCCGCCGTGACCGGAGCAACCCCCGACCCAGAGACTGGGGCGAATGGGGGGGGCATCGAGGCCAGAGGCGCCTCACTCAGGACGGCGGTAACATCCGCCGCCGCCATCGTCTGTGGCGCTTCATCCTTGGCCAGGCTGGTGGCGTCGGAGCTGCTCGCCGAATGAGGCGGAGATGCCTGTCTCGCCGGCTTCGTCTTCCTCTTCGGAGGGGCCTTCACCTCCTCCTTCTTCTTCTTTGACAGAGTGGCCTGGCAACGCGAGGTGGTTTCGGGAAGTTCGTCGTCGTCGTCGTGACGTTCGAGGCTTTTACTCGCCTCGAGTTCGCGGTGATGCTGCCCGCGAGTTTTGCGAACCAGCGGGGCGACCTCCTCCTCGGACTCGTCGTCGTCGTCGCTCCTGTCGCTCTCGACGCTGCCCCTCGCAGGAGGCGATTCGCCCCCGTCTTGGACGGACGAGCTCGAATTCTCGTCGTCTGTGGGTGGAAGCCATCCTTCCACCACTTGAAATAATTGCAATAGGTGTGAGACAGTATCAGTATAACCGCGACAGCATTAACTGCGACTGCGAATGATGGAAAGTGACTTACCGTTGGGGCTGGATGCTTCGCGGTGTAGGGGGTGACCCCGGCCTTCGCGTCCAGGTACACCGCCTGGGTGATATTCTTCAACGCCGGAATGTAGTCCTCGAGTTTCCACTCGGCGAGGCAAGATTTCTTCGAGTCCTCCCGGCCCATGTACTCGTACATATAGTGGTCACGGCGGGCCAGGGGGACGAGTCGCCGCCCGAGCCAGCAGTTGTAAAGGTTGATGGGCTGGAGACCTTTCTTCTTCAGGTCGCGGATGGTCTGAAGCATCTCATCCACAACCATCCGCTGGTCTGTTGGAAGCTTGCCGACTTGGAGTCAGCGCGGTTCGGGCCGGTCGGCGGAGTATCTTGGGATCGCCACCTCGCCGTCTGGAGTCGCCTCGGTGACGTAAAACCAAGACTTCTTCCATTCACTCGCCGCCTTGGCAGGTAGCATCAGATCAAAAAATGAGGCCTTCTACTTCAATTGAAATGTCAGGCCACCCGCGGCAAGCATTGGGCCGCCTGCTTCTTCGCGACTGATCCGCCCGTGGAACAGATCTTGCCATCGAGGGAAATAGGGCCTGCAACCCAGGTAGCACTCGCAGAACACCACGAAAATGGCGAGCTGCTCGATGATGTGCGGGCCCAGGTCTGATGGCTGGATCACGTAGTAGGCGCAGAAGCACCGGAAGAAGAGAGAAGTGGGGAATCCCAGCCCCCGTTCTAGATGGCTGGTGAAGCAGACGAATTCCTCCTCGCGCGGGTCCGGAGTCACCTATCCGGCCGCAGGGATGCGCCATCTACCGGCGTGCAGGATCCCGGCCTCCTCGAAAGACGCCAGTAGCGCTCTCGTGCACTTGGACCTGCCCCATGGTTCGGTGGAGGGGGCCATTGGCGGGAAGGTTCGTGGGGGTCGGGGGATTTTGGATCGGCTAGATCGCAACGCGGAGGAGAACGGAGGTGTGCGCAATCGGAGGAAATGACGAGGAGAAGGTTTTCCGATCGCTTACCATTCCCTTTATATAGCGGTTGTTACCCGCCAAATCAGGGAGCCGTTACTACGCGGTGATTACGCCGAAAGTTACCGTTGGATTACCCCAACGGCTAGTTTTGACTATGCTTGACGGTCCAACTTCGGCCACTCGGCTCGCCGACCCGATCACTACAACAGTGACTGGATATTTTGCCGACCCGTTCGCCAAAGCTGCGATCGGAATGACTAGTTTTCTCCTTTATTCAGGAGGCCGCCACCGATTCGACTGGATGTCCGCATTGAAGCCGTATGCTCCGACTGCCAGCAACCACCTGCGCCCAATCGACGACGGCCTCGGGGACTACTGATGGGGATATGCCTACCGGGGTATACCCAGCAGGACGTTTCCGACTGGCCCACGACTTGGCAAGTGGGCCTACAAGATGGCGAATGGATCAAGACCTGGCATGGATCCAAGCGACTGGAAGCTGAAGTCCCAGCAGAGTAGATATGCCCAGTCGGATTAGGTTAAACGAGTACCGAAACCTTAACAGATTCGGTTGAGATTTGTAAACCCTAGGGGGTGAGTCTATATAAACCTCCCTACAGGGCGTGTAAACGTACGTTCCATGATCCACCCAAGCGACTCGCCGCCTAGCCGTCGAGCTCGCCCATTGTACCACCAACATAATACAATCTAGCAGGAGTAGGTCTTTACCCTCCGGGGGGGCGAACCTGGGTAAAACCCTGTGTCTCCGCCCTCATCTCGCACCGCAGATGGCTGGCCGCCCTTGCCCTTCGTTCTACTACTCGCTGCCGATTGCAGCATCTACCGTGACCATTCCCACGACAGGACAATATATGTCTCCAACCTTGATGCTCTTAATATTTTCAATGGAATTCAGGCAATAGCTCTTAACAACCATCTTGGGGAAATAGACAGTGTGCTCTTTGTCATTAATATTGAATGTTACTTTTCCTTGATTACAATTGATGAAAGCACCTGTAGTATTAAGAAAAGGTCTCCCAAGAATAATAGACATATTATCATCTTCAGGCATTTCAAGCACAACAAAATCAATTAAAACCATGCAATTATGAGCAACTTGAACAGGAACATCCTCACATATACCAACAGGAATAGTAGTTGACTTATCAGCCATTTTCAAAGATATATCAGTTGGTATCAACTTTTCTAGCTGGAGTCTCTTATAGAGAGAAAAAGGCATAACACTAACTCCAGCTCCCAAATCACATAAAGCAGTTCTAACATAATTATTCTTAATGGAGCAAGGAATAGTTGGCATACCTGGATCACCAAGTTTCTTTGAAACCTTACCATTGAAGGAATAATTATAAAGTAGAATGGAAATCTCCTCATTAGGAATCTTCCTTTTATTAGAGACAATATCCTTCATATACTTTGAATAAGGAGGAAACTTAATAGCATCAGTCAAAGGAATTTGCAAGAATAAAGGTTTCATCCACTCACAAAACTTTTTGTAGTGTTCCTCCTCCTTTGACTTGTGTTTCTTGCCTGGAAAAGGCATAGGTTTCTACACCCAAGGTTCTCTCTCTTTACCATGTTTATTAGCAATAAAATCTTCCTTTGTGTACCTAGTGTTCTTAGTGTGCTTTTCAGGTTCTTCCTCACCTTCCTCCTTATCAGGAGACTCGTTTTTATGATTACCACTCTCAGTTTCAGCATCAGAAACAGATATACTATTAGGATCTACAGTAGGTTCAAGTGGTTCCTCAACTATCTTATGTTTGTTTTTCTTCCTCTTACGAGTACTACCACTATCTTCACCTTGTTGAAAATCCTGCTCTATTCTTTTAGGGTGTCCTTCAGGATATAAAGGGTCTTGAGTAGCTATACCACTCCTAGTTCTAATTCCATAAGCATGTTTATCTCCTGAAGCATTAACTAGCATATCCTTTTGCACCTTAGCAAGTTGATCAAGTTGGGTTTGAACCATTTGAAAGTGTTTACAAAGAATTTTAATATCATTAGAAGTTCTTTCCAAAATATCTTTCAACTCATGGATAGCTCTAGAGTTTTACAATAAGTGATTCTGAACTTCTTTATTAAAATGACCTTGTTTAACAATAAAAATGTCAAGTTCCTCTTAGCATTGATTAGGAGGCTTACCATAGGGAATATCACCTTCATCAAAGTGTTGGAGAGAGTGTACCTCAATAGTAGATGAGTGGGGAATTGGCTTACATAATTCTTCTATAGGAGGTAGATTCTTCACATCTTTAGCTCTAATACCTTTCTCCTTTAGATACTTCTTAGCTTCCTTCATCACTTCATCATTTATTGCAATAACTCCCCTCTTATTTGTTGGTTGTGCTGGAATTGGTTCAAGAACAACTGGTTTAGGAGTAATAGGCTTAGGTGAATTCAGCTCAGTTGAAGTCCAATCATCATAATTCTTGCTTATCTTAGTCATTAATTCTTTAGCATCTGTAGGAGTCCTTTTCCTGAAAACACAATCAGCAAAGCTATCTAGGTAGGTCCTAGAATCATCAGCTAGTCCATTATAATAAATATCAAGAAGCTCATTCTTAGGCAATGGACATCCAGGATGTGCATGAATCAAGGCACAGAACCTTGTCCATGACTTAGGCAATTTCTCTTCTTCTCCCTGTTTAAAATCAAAAAGTCTCTGCAAAGCAGCATGTCTAGCACTAGGAGGAACATATTTCTGGAAGAAAGAAGCAATCAAGCAATCAGGGCTATCATTGGAACCATGAGGTAATCTATTAAACCAAGCCCTAGCTTCTCCTTTTAGTGAAAAAGGGAATATCTTAGTAACAAAGTACTTGCGCATATTAAAATCATCAGAGAATAAAGCACTCATAGTAGAAAGCTCATTCATATGAGCCACATCACTCTCATTTTTAGTCACACAAAAAGGTTCTTTCTCAACAATATCTAAATAAGATAAATCAAGAGAGAAATTATAATCTTCATCTTTAATATCTATGGGAGAAGTGGCAAACTTAAGATCAGAGGACATCCTAGGCATAATAGTACGTCTAGAAAGGAGACTCTTAATAGCACTAGTACCATGTGTGTTTCGGCACTCTTCAACAAAATCATAAGTGAAATCAGTGTAACCATCATTAATATCATAACTCTCACTAGCCTCAGGTGAGCTAACAGGTGTAACAGTGTCTTCACTAGGAGTTTCGGTACTTCCTAGACTAGCCATAGTAGCATCTAGAAAAGGACCTAATGAACCACTCGCATCAATCACAGTAGAAGTAACATCATGAGCATCAAAAGAAGTTTCAGACTCAGCAGTAGTAGCAGTGTGTGTAGCATGTGTATGTGGTGGTGGTGTGACAAGCTTACTTATAACAGACGGTGAATCAAGAACAACAGAGGTGTTTAGGACGGTACCTCTTCTTGTATTGGATGGTAAAATAGGGAACTTTCCAACACGAGACTTCCCCATGATGAAATGAGTAGCAGTGAACAATAATAGATCCAAGTGAACTTACAAATAAAGCTATGCTCCCCGGCAACGACGCCAGAAAATAGTCTTGATGACCCACAAGTATAGGGGATCGCAACAGTCCTCACGGGTAGTATTACCCAATTTATTGATTCGACACAAGGCGAGCCAAAGAATACTTGCAAGCCTTAACAACTGAGTTGTCACTTTAGCTGCACCTGGAAATAGTTCTTGCTCACAGAAGTTTATCAGTAGCAACAGCAAAGCAACAGCAGCAGTAACATCAACAATGAAACAGTAGCAAAAGTAACAGTAACGGTAACAGTAGGATTCGAGTGCGGTAGGCATAAGGATGGATGGACGGGAGTTGCATGGATGAGTCTAAACATGTAACCTCAGGATCTAGGGAATTGTAGATAAATGATAACAAGCATCCAAGTACTAAACAATCCTCCAAATATAGTCATACGTGCTCGCAATGAGAACTTGCACAACATCTTCTGTCTAGCCAGCCCGTGGCAGTGGGGCCTCTAGGGAACTACTTGAAATTAAGGTGCTCCTTTTAACAGAGCACCGGAGCAAAGCATTAGCACTCCATGAACACATGTGATCCTCATACCATAGCCATCCCCTCCGGTTGTCCCAATTATTGTCACTTTGGGGCCTTTGGATCCGGACAATGATATGTATACACAACTTGCAGATAAGATCACAAATAATACTATCATAATGATTCAATTATAAGTTCAGATCTGAGATCATGGCACGCGGGCCCTAGTGACAAGAATTAAGCACAACAAGTTGCAACAAAGTCAAATAGCACTAATAGAGATACTAGGCACTATGCCCTAACAGATCTTATTTTATTACATGATAGAACTCATCCAATCTCTACCATCCCCAGGCCTACAACGGGGGATTACTCACTCATGGATGAGGGAAACATCAGTGGTTTATGGAGATGCGTTGGTGATGACGATGGCGATGATGCTCTCCAAATTCCCTATCCCGGCAGGGTGCCAGAACGGAGTTTCTGGATCTGAATCTTGGTTTATGGTGGCGGCGGCAGAGCGGAACTCTTTCTGGAAAACTATCGACCCCCCCTCGGTTTTTAGGTCGAAAAGAAACTTATAGGTGCAGAGGGAGGCCGAGGAGGTGCCTGGGGTGGCTGCACCCCCTCTAGGCGCGGGGTCATGTGGGCCCGCACCTGGGGTGGGTATGGGCCCCCCAGGCCTCCCCTCCGTCTCTTCTTCTGGCTCCGTGGATCTTCTGGTGAAATATAATTTTTGGCATATTTCCGGGATTTTTCCTGATAGTTCATTTTTTGCACAAAAACAAGACACCAAGGTAATTCTGGTGAAAACAGCGTCAGTCCGTGTTAGTTGTATCCGCCTTCTTCCTGAAACATGCAAAAAAGTGTAAGTACAGGAATAAGATGAGTAAGGAATAATGTTGGATGAAAAGGATCTTACACAATAGTTAGTGCTTTGGTTAACGGGATACCAATCATTCTTCTTTTCTCCGCCTTTAGGTAGGCGGTGGATCTCTTGGAGGCTCCACCCTCCGTCTACTTTCTCTTGCCTCCGTCGGTAGCGTCAGAGGTGGAGCTCTTCCGCTTTCGCGCCAGCAGGACCTCGTCATCGGACACGACGGTGATTTCCTTCATCTTGGGATCGTAGACTTGGGTAGCCATGCTACCTTCGTCTAGATTCTTCAGCTGTTAAGTGAATCCCAAAGTGTTAGACGCAAAGGTAAGTTAAGGCGGAATAACTAAAGTATATGTCATATACAGAAAATAAATAAGTACCTCTGGGCATGTGCCGCCCTCGAACATGTCATAGGTAATGGTGAAGCCACGCTTCATGTCCTTCACCTTGACTATGTCTTTGAGGCGAAGCTTGACGGAGTCACTCGAAAAGTTGTCCTCGGAGATACGGAGGCTATCCTTGGAATACTCGTGCATAAGCTTCGCATGGTGCTGAAGAGGCTGGATCCGCCTGATGAACCAATACATGGCTAGGTCCAACCCGTCTCTACGAGCCAGTCGATCCACCTTACAACACGAGAGGCTTCATTGTAGAAGGGTAGGAGGGCTTGGGATCTCCAAGTCAGGGCTTCAGCAGCACCTGCATTGACAAAGTCCGGATACTTTTTTCTCGGCCGGCCAAAGGGATATCTTGGCCGTGGAAATACGTCCTCTGCCAATTCTTGCAAGATTCATGGCCTACGATGTCGGGGAACCGCCGGCCAGGCCGGATCTTGAAGCTAATGGTTCCGCAGTTCCTAAGCTCCTCCTTGCTCACTCCGGCTTCCCTCTTCACGGTGAAGAAGTAAATAAACAAATCTAACCTAGGCATGATTCCTAGGTAACCCTCACAAAGAGCCGCATAGTTGCTAAGTGCGAGGATGCTATTCGGAGATAGGTTTTGAGGTTGAACCCGGAAGTGGCTAAGGACTTCTATGAAGAAGTCGGAGATTGGGAGGGAGACGCCTCGCACCAGTTGGGCTTTGAGGTATACCTTTTCTCTGGCTAGGGGATAAGGGACGACCTCGGCGAGCATCTCCTTGATATCGTTCTCGGTGATGTCCGAGCCGCGCCATTCCCCCTTATGGGAGTCAGCCTCCTCCTCTAGTGGTTCCAGCCCTGCTGGAATATGGTTGCCACCGGTGGATTCAACCACCACGGTACGCGGCACCACCACGCCCTCTGGCGGGACATGGACTGAGCCTGTTGACTTGGCCACTACCTCGCCCGATGCCGCCTTGGATGGAATGCTGCTTCTACTAGCCATTGGTATTGATGGGAGATGACCGTGGATTTGAAGAAAAGCTAGGGTTTTTCTCTGTGCACGCGGAGAGCTCGAGGAGACATTGGCTAGAGGAAGAAGACAATGCGACGAAGAATGAGATGAAAATATAAAAATCACCGCGGTTATAATATATAGTACTCGGCGTCAAGATTCGTGCAAGTTGATCGAAGGGTTGCTGCGTGGACAGCGCGTGCGTGAGCATGCGTGGAAATTTCGCCATGTTCCCACTGCCACCGCAACTGTTTTGTAACATCCCAAAAATACTAATCTTGGATCATCAAATTCTAATCATCAAAATTAAGGTCAACAAAAACTTTTCTAAATGAAATCATGAATGCATGCATATGTGTATGCATGGATTTTGAAATCCTTTAAAATCACCTTGTTTGTTTGTTTCATTGCTTGTAAAATGTTTCTTAGGTGAAACAAACATCATCTAAAACATTTCCCACACTTTTCCTAAAGACAAGTAAATCAAAACACATATATGAAATGAATGGTCACTTTGACCAATTTAACTCCCATGCCTACTTTGGCTGTCTCAAACTTTCAGAACCTAACTGAAACTTTTCTGGATCTTTGCACCCCTTGAATGTACTCATAACAAGGTATCAAGGCCCACTTTGTGATCATCCAGAAACTTTCAAATACATAGTTTAAATGAAAATTCAAAATTGAATCTTTATCATATGGGAAGATCCCACTTTTTCAAAAACCACTCAAACAAGCTCAACTTTCAAAACCCAGGCATCTGCAGACTCACCAGCACCAATCTAGCAAACCCACCAAAAAACTTTTCAAAATTCAAACTTGATTTCATGCGGCCATTTGATCAAATAGGATGCAGACACAAATCAAACAAAACATCAAACACTATTGTGAGCAGTGATTCTTGCCTAACTTGTTTCCTAGTTAGCTCACACACAGCTCAGTAGATCATCTAGGAAGTTTAACTAAGGACTAGCACCCCTGTGAGCTTGCCATTGCCATCAATGGTGAACAGCCTAGCACCCCCCTTGTCACCCCATTGTGGACAGCAGGCTAGAGGAAGAACTAGCCTTGCCAACCTTGTCTAGGAGGCAGCCCACCGTCCACCGCCACTACCTGTCCCAGCCGCGAGCGTTGCCAAGCCCTGGACCACGCGCACAAGCCGCGCCCAGACCGCTAGAGACCATGCCGAGCATGCACCAGAGCACGACCCTCGACCGAAGCCCACAGACCGCGCGCCGCCCTCGCCGCGTGCATACACAATCCCCACCGACCCAGGAGACCGCCAGACATCCCCGTTTGCCTCCCCGTGCCGCACAGCCACCACCCGCCGTCGAAGACGCCGCCTCTGCCGCGCAGAGCACCGCCCGTTCCAGACCAAACCACACCGCCCCATGCCTCGAGACCATGTCGTTGAGCATCGCCAGGAGACACCGCACCGTCCCCTACCCTTGCCCATGGCATTAGCTGCCTGTAACCTCGCCCCCGACGAGCTCACCGTGCGCCCCGACGGTCTCCTCGCTCGACTATAAATAGAGGCCACCCCCGCACGATTTCTTCACACCATCTCACTCCCCTCTCCTCACTGATCGTGCCACACCGTTATCAGAGCAAGACAAGGACCACCCCGCCGGAATTTCACCGGAGCCCGCCGCCTTTGGAGAAGAAGGGAGCCAGCGATTGGAGCCGCCCTAAGAGAAGCCACCGGTACCAGGAGATTCGCCGTCGTCGACTTTGTTGTTCGCCCGCCTCGACGACCCTTGCCAGTACCCCGGTGAGCCCCCAGCAACCCCCACTGGCCGCGCTAGGTTTCGTTCTAGACGGACTTGTCTCGCGTCGACGATGACCCCCAGCCGTTAGATTAGAACTAGATCGAACGATCCACATCGCCCCATACCGCTTCGCCCAGCCCCGTGTCACTGACGAGTGGGGACACCCACTTAAGCAGCCCGTGGGAGCACTACGCTTAGCAGGCCGGCCCAGTAACTTTTCCCGTGCAAGCCCAGTTATTCAAATTAAACTTTTTCTATTTCAATTCAAACACACTTCTGTACCCAACTTCAAAAATCAACCAAGATCGATTCAGTGCACCAAATTGAATGAAACCAATTTTGTTGGAAAGATCTGTGAATGCTGAATCGAATCCCGTTGGATTCAAGTCATTTGGATCTATAGATCACCCTTGGTACAAATAACAAGGCAGAAGCTTTTCTGCGTTCAAATTTTTTTCAAATTTAAACCATAATAGGTTTTGAGTTGGTTCCAACTCTCAAAAATCACATTTAACCATACCGTTCAGAATATATAAAAATATATAGGTTTACTTGTAGAAATAATGTTCAAGTAATAAAAGAATGCTACATAAGCATTTCTAGCCACTTTAATTAATTAAAATAAAAGGGTAAAACCTTATTAAATTGTGACACCACTTTAAAATCACATTCCCATGAACTACAATATGTGGTGATGACATGTGTCAACATGATCCCATGTTGGGTTTGGAGAATATTAAATCTTAAGTAGTTTTTCAATGAGTAGAAATTACTTTTCTAAAAATAAAAGGAATTAAATCAAGACTTAACCTTGTAATGTTAGGGATGATGCTAGATCATCCATATGACCCTTGTGTGTGATGATTGCAAGTAGTTAAGTATTGTTTGGTGATTGTGTACCTCGTATTTATTCATAGACGCTAGTACCGACCAAGGATACGAGGAGGAAGGAGGATACTACGAAGAAGAAGCCGAGGAGAAATTCAACCACTGCTCTGCACAAGGCAAGCCTAATACTACTAGTGAATGTGCAAGCTTATACTGATATTGATGCAAGCTGATACTATACCTATGCAAGCTAACCCTTGCAAGATACCCTACTGATGCAACAAACCCATACATGTTCTATGACTACTATATGCCTTAAGCATATGTGATCATACCCACTTGATAAACCAATCCTAGTTTTATGAGCAAGCTTCTTACTTTATTTCTTCATCAAAGCTTACTTAGAGTTTACTTAAGTGACTGGTAGATTTTGGAAAGATGCTGAAGGTTGCATAAAGAGCATAAAATTTGGCCTAAGATAGAAACCTTGACATCAGCCTGAGACATGAGGTTATACTTAGTTGAAACTCCACTAGTTACCACCCCTCATTAGTACTACCCCCACCTGTAGATGCTAGTGCTAAGCATAAAACTTGATCAACTTTTAGATGGGAATACTTGGTGGAAAAATGGTTATGAAAACCTTGGAATGATGGATCATTATATTGAAATGTTTTGGACATGTGTTTCCAAAAACACCGGATGATTTTGGTGATGAAAATGTTGAGGCATGAGCCTTAGCCCTTTATAAAACTGATGGTTGTCTGGATGCGATACCATTCCAATTTTATCGTACAACCACAATACCCGAATATTGGGTAGGGCTTGACTGGAAACTTATATTCCTAAGTATTAGTTCCCTCACGGCCAAGGTCTGAGCTGAGGCTACCTTGTGAAGATTGTCCACCTGTGCAGTACCCATGATGACAGTTGGTCATGGTTGGGAGGCCAAACTCACAGGAGAGGTGCTTATACAAGGGCGTGTAATCGAAAGGTAAGGATTGATTATCCGCATACTGAGTATGGTGAATTCAGGATTTGTTCCTGACGGATGTATCGAATGTTGTTGTGAAAGTGTACAATCTCTGCAGAGTATCAAAACTATTCGAATAGCCGCGTCCGCGGTTATGGACAGTTGGAGTGGCCATACTGTTCCCCCGTCAGACTTTTCAAAATGACCTGTGAAATGAACTAAGACTTTGACTTGACCACAACAGAGTTGTGATATGAAATACAAGTTCCCAGTTAGGAGTTATAAAATTGTGACTAGCTTTAGAACTTAGTAGAGATAAATCTGGCTTTTGCAAAACAACCCTAGAGCCTAGTGTCCTATTATCCAAAAACCCCCTTTACCTATTAGTATTAGTTTGCGGGTACTTAAAGGGTACTCATGGCTTTGTCCCTGGCTATTCCCATGGCCAGACTATGAAGAGGAGTACCTGGAAGATGGACCCCAGGAAGGTTACGACAACTAGGATCATCTCCAATCGTCAGCATTGCCTGTGACCCTGAAGATGGAGCTTCGCCTACGCTACCGTTATTATTATGTATTCCGCTGCTTGATGTTGTATTAAGAACTGGATCATGAGATCCCTATTTGTGTAAGAACTTATGTATCATTTGTAATGGATGATGTACTATGGTATCCAATTCTGTTATGTCTCGCAAAAATGGTAATCCTAGGATTGCGATGTATGGCATAACAGGCATCTAGGATTGAAAAATCCGGGTGTTGACAAGTTGGTATCAGAGCCATCCTGACCATAGGAGACCCTAGTTAGACTGGACGTTTGAACCAAAAACTTAGTTTCAAAACCAAAGAAAACAAATATTTACAAAAACTTATTCTCATTCTTATCTCTTTGATTCTTTCATAAAAATTCATGTTCCTCAAAAATTCTTGCAAAATACCTAAAATTTTTGACACACTTCATCACTCTGCTAATCTACTTATCCTCTATTTTTATAGATGGACGTGAAGTACAGCAAGTTTTACCAACTTGGGAATGGAGGAGACCTTATCTTTGAGAGGGATCTGGATCAGCTTTCGGAACTTCTGGAGCGTCCGCACCCCGAGTTCTTTGGAGCTCAGCTCAATGATCAAGGAGGAGAAGATCTGCAGTGGCTAATTGTTGCAAGTATCCGAGGAAAGATTGAACCTCCCACTGCGGAGGGAATTCAGTTTACCTTGAGGGAAAACAACTGGCTCGATGGACTTGCCAGAGCCATGCAGGAAGCTCTTTCCCGTCTGTGTGGGCAGAGCATCAATCAGATCAAGGGTACTCGCTTTGAGTTTTGCCCAAGGCGTGATGCAAATGGACAACCACTGGAATCCCCATACCACCCCGATCTGAAGACTCAATTGGACCACCTTAGCTTCATGATGTATGATCGTCAGCAGGAGTTGGACAACTGCCGTGACTATTGTAACCACAAGTCCGCCATCATCAAGACGAAGGATCAGACCATCGCCATGCTAGCAAAGGATCGCAAGTCTCGCCGCCGTCAGCTCGACAAGAAGGAGCGCATCATTGCCCGTCTTCGCCATCGCATCTCATCTTTGGAGGAGACCATCCACGAGAGAGACATGCAGTTGGAGGAAAGGGAGAATGCCGGAGAGGATCTTCGTGGAGACCCTTACTCCTATCTCAGCGATGACGATGATTTTCGGGAGGACCAGGCCATGGACTTCTTCACTGATGAGGATGATTTCGCCTTCATCGACGATGATGAAGATGATGAAGCCACAGAATCCGAGGAGTAGTAGCACTGAGCACTAGTGTAGTGAGTAGTAGTCGGTCCCACTGTATCGTAGTTTCCAGAATGGTTCTTAAAACCATCTGTTTTTCTTTGTTGTGATGTGTGTTGTACTGTGTGCTATGAATGAATGAATGAAAAAGCAAGTTTCTAGAAAAAATCTGAGTCAAACATTTAAAACCTTTCAAAGAACCAAAACCTTAGAAATTTCCCTCTTTTCTCATGATCTATATCAATCTTCAGATGCCACGTGGAGGAAGTGGTTCAGCCCCGGACCCGATGTTGTAGATCCTGCAAATGTTGACTTCTGACCGCGAAGCTGAAAGAGCTGAACATCAAGCCAACCTAGCCACTCTGCAACAGATAGCCCAGCTAGCCCACAACAACCAAGGCCACGGAAATCAGGACAACCATGGATCTAAGCTCAAGAATTTCCAGAATACCAACCCACCCGTTTTCACAAAATTAGGAGAACCCCTAGATGCCGATGATTGGCTGCAAACCATGGAAAACAACCTAGAAGTTGCCGGAGTAGAAGCCAACGAGAAAGTCATGTTCGCCACCCATTATCTAGCCGGAGATGCCAGGGCATGGTGGAACAGTGTTCGTGCAATGGCCGGAGACCAGATGATGACCTGGGAGGAATTCAAGGTCAAGATTAGCAGATCCCATGTGCCACCAGGTTTGATCAAGAGAATGAGAGACGAGTTCAGAGAGCTGAAACAAGGAAGGATGACTGTAGTGGAATATTGTGACAGATTTTTGTCATTAGCTAGGTATGCCCCGGACGAGATAGACACCGAAGCCAAGAAGAAAGAAAGATTCCTGAATGGTCTGCATGACGAGATGCAGACGGTGTTAGTCAATATCCCCTTTGCTGATATTGAAGCCCTTGTCGACTCTGCTATCCAGATGGAAGGAAAGATCAACCAAGCCAATGAGAACCGCAAGTGTCGCATGATGCATCAACCAGGCACCCATCAGACCCCAAAGTATCGCCCCAACCCATCTCCAGGATTTGCCCCAAGAACCAACAGACCCCCTATGACCGTCCGACCTACCCCAACCGTGGAAACCCTAGACCCGAAGGAAATCACAACAACCCCGGCAACTCTAGCAATTTCACCCGTGCCCCACCCAATTTCAACACCAAAAATGCTACCGCCAACACCAACACTGCCCCGAGGACTGGAAGCAAAATGCTGTGCCTGTCGCAGCCAAGGATAAGTCACAAGTGACATGTTATGACTGTGGAAATAAAGGCCACTATTCTAACGAGTGCCCCAACAAGAAGAATGCTACAGCCCCTAATGCCAATGCCCCAGCTCAGCAGCAGCATCATGTCCAGCCAGGGAGAAGATTTGCCCCAGGGAATTCACTCAACCTTAATGGCCGTCTTTTTCTCATGCATGCTGAAGAAGCTCAGGAAGTGCCAGACGTCGTGCTGGGTATGTTTTCTGTTAATTCAGTACTTGCAAGAGTGTTGTTTGATTCTAGTGCCTCGCATTCATTTGTCACCGAAGAATTTGCCTGCACTAGTAAAATTCAACCAACCAAACTGAAGCATGTTATGATTGTGCAAATTCCCAGATCAACCACCAAGGCCAGGAAAATTTGCAAAGCCGTCCCTATCCGAATCCATGGCATAGATTTTTATGCTAATCTAATAGTACTCGGAACTAAAGGTTTGGAAGTAGTACTAGGAATGGATTGGATGTCCAAACATAAAGGATTGATTGACTGTGCTAAGAAAGCCATCACCATGACCAGTACCACCGGAATATCAGTCGAGCATATATCTGAAACCTTACCTCGCCAATTCAAGTGTAACAAGAGTCTAGCCCAACCTACCATTGACCAAGTCCGGATAGTCTGTGAATACCCCGATGTATTTACAGATGTTTTGCCCGGTATGCCCCCAGATCGGGATATCGAGTTTATCATCAAACTAATCCCCGGAACCGGACCCATAGCCCAGAGACCCTATAGTATGAACCCGTCGGAACTAGCCGAACTAAAGAAGCAACTGGATTCCGTGCTAGAAATTGGATTGATTCAACCAAGTACGTCACCATGGAGATCACCTGTCTTATTTGTGGACAAGAAAGATGGAGGTAACCGTTTGTGTATGGATTATAGGAAGTTAAATGATGTCACCATCAAGAACAAGTACCCCTTGCCCAAGATAGAAGATTTGTTTGACCAGTTGACCGGTGCCCAAGTGTTTTCTAAGATTGATCCTAGAACTGACTATCATCAACTCAAAATCCGTGCAGAGGATATTCCAAAGACTGCCTTTACCACCAGATATGGATTGTACGAGTATACAGTCATGTCTTTTGGATTAACCAATGCCCCCGCTTATTTCATGAACCTCATGAATAAGATTTTTATGGACTTCCTGGATAAGTTTGTCTTTGTTTTCATCGATGACATTCTGATTTATTCCAAATCAGAAGAAGAACATGAGCTACACCTAAGGACCATTCTTGGAACCCTTAGAGAGCATCAGCTGTATGCAAAGTTTAGGAAATGTGAATTCTGGTTACAGGAGGTAGGATTCCTTGGTCACATTGTATCAGTCGGAGGAATTGCCGTTGACCCTGCCAAAGTGAAAGATGTAGAAGATTGGCAAGCCCCAACCACTCAAACCCAAGTTCGTGCATTTCTCGGATTGGCGGGATATTACCGCAAATTCTAGAAGGATTCTCGAGTATCGCCCGACCCGTGACCCAATTGCTGAAGAAGGACAAGAAGTTTGAATGGACCGACAAATGTGAAGCGAGTTTTCAAGAACTCAAGAGGAGATTGATTTCAGCCCCAATCTTGATCATGCCGGATATCACGAAGCCCTTCGATGTGTATTGTGACGCATCCAAGATTGGTCTCAGATGTGTGCTAATGCAAGAAGGCAAAGTTATATCTTATCTATCTCGACAACTGAAGCAACATGAGCAAAATTATCCAACCCATGACCTCGAACTCGCAGCAGTAGTTCTAGCCCTGAAGACATGGAGACATTACCTAATGGGAAACCGTTGTGAGATTTATTCGGATCACAAGAGCCTAAAGTATATATTCACTCAGAAGGAGTTGAATATGAGGCAGAGAAGATGGATTGAGCTAATCAAGGATTACGACCTGGACATTCACTACCACCCTGGTAAAGCCAACGTGGTAGCCGATGCCCTTAGCAGATTGCCGTGCCGCTTGAACTCCATGATTTTGAAGGAGCAACCAAGTTTGCACAAGGAGATGGAAGATTTTCGAATGTAATTAGTAAGTGAATGATTTTTGGCTAGCATAGAACTTCAGCCCACTTTGATCAGTCAGATTAAAGAGGCGCAGAAGGGAAATGCCAGTATCGACGGAATGAAGCGTCGTATCGGTATAGGCAAAGTACCCGGATTCACCGAGGACGAAGAAGGAGTTATGTTGTACAAAGGACGCCTTTGTGTACCAGCAGATTCGGAGTTGAAAGAAGTTATCTTGAAGGAGGCTCACCATACTCTTTATTCTATCCATCCCGGAGGAACTAAGATGTATCAAGATTTGAAAGAGCAATTTTGGTGGCATAAGATGAAGAGAGAAATCGGAAGCTATATCGCCAAGTGTGATATATGTCAGCGAGTCAAGGCAGGACATCAAAGACCCGCTGGATTGTTGCAACCTTTGCAAATTCCGGAATGGAAATGGGATTCTGTAGGAATGGACTTTATCACTTGACTACCTACTTCTAGTAGGGGAAATGACTCTATTTGGGTCATAGTGGACAGATTGTCCAAAGTCGCCCATTTCTTGCCCGTCAAAACCACCTATCAGAGTTCGAAGCTAGCGGAGTTGTACATCGCTAGAATTGTCAGTTTGCACGGAGTCCCAAAGAACATCGTATCGGATCGAGGAACTCAGTTTACCTCGAGATTCTCGAAGAAAGTCCAAGAAGGTTTAGGAACCCGCCTAGATTTCAGTACTGCGTATCACCCTCAGACCGATGGACAAACGGAGCGAGTAAATCAAATACTCGAAGATATGCTTAGAGCATGTGTGCTAGAATATGGATCCAAGTGGGAAGACTGTCTGCCGTTTGCAGAATTTTCCTACAACAATAGTTATCAAGCCAGTTTGCAAATGGCCCCATTTGAATTCATGTACGGAAGAAAGTGTCGCACCCCTTTGAACTGGTCGGAAGTAGGAGAGAGTCAGATTTTTGGACCCGACATCCTCCGAGAAGCAGAAGAGAAGGTACACAAGATTCGTGAGCACCTCAAGACCGCCCAATCCCGACAGAAGAGTTATGCCGACAAGAGACGTCGAGACCTTGCCTTCAATATAGGATATTTTGTTTATCTGAAAGTGTCGCCATTGAAGGGAATGCAGCGTTTCCAACTCAAAGGAAAGTTAGCCCCCAGATATATCGGACCTTTTAAAATTCTGAACCGTCGAGGAGAAGTATTGTATCAATTGGAACTACCTGAAGAGATTTCAGCTGTGCACAATGTGTTCCATATCTCGTTACTTCGCAAATGTCTCGAAGTCCCTGAGAAGACCGAAGTGTTCAAGAATATCGATCACCGGACCATAGAGATCAACGATGACCTGACCTATCCCGAAGTACCCATCCGCATTTTGGAAGAAGCTTTTCGAACTACCCGAACCCGAAGCATCAAGTTTCTCAAGATTCAGTGGAGCAACCACACAGAAGAGGAAGCTACCTGGGAGCGCGAAGATCACATCAGGATGGAGTTTCCCGATCTCTTCAAATCCTAGGTAATCTTTTCGTCCTTTTTCAAATCTCGGGACGAGATTTTGTTTAAGAGGGGAAGGTTTGTAACATCACAAAAATACTAAGCTTGGATCATCAAATTCTAATCATCAAAATTAAGGTCAACAAAAACTTTTCTAAATGAAATCATGAATGCATGCATATGTGTATGCATGGATTTTGAAATCCTTTAAAATCACCTTGTTTGTTTGTTTCATTGCTTGTAAAATGTTTCTTAGGTGAAACAAACATCATCTAAAACATTTCCCACACTTTTCCTAAAGACAAGTAAATCAAAACACATATATGAAATGAATGGTCACTTTGACCAATTTAACTCCCATGCCTACTTTGGCTGTCTCAAACTTTCAGAACCTAACTGAAACTTTTCTGGATCTTTGCACCCCTTGAATGTACTCATAACAAGGTATCAAGGCCCACTTTGTGATCATCCAGAAACTTTCAAATACATAGTTTAAATGAAAATTCAAAAT
Source organism: Avena sativa (assembly GCA_916181665.1). Lineage (NCBI taxonomy): Eukaryota > Viridiplantae > Streptophyta > Magnoliopsida > Poales > Poaceae > Avena > Avena sativa. The sequence continues at coordinate 264,693,815 of OV702294.1, read as the reverse complement.
TGAATCTTTATCATATGGGAAGATCCCACTTTTTCAAAAACCACTCAAACAAGCTCAACTTTCAAAACCCAGGCATCTGCAGACTCACCAGCACCAATCTAGCAAACCCACCAAAAAACTTTTCAAAATTCAAACTTGATTTCATGCGGCCATTTGATCAAACAGGATGCAGACACAAATCAAACAAAACATCAAACACTATTGTGAGCAGTGATTCTTGCCTAACTTGTTTCCTAGTTAGCTCACACACAGCTCAGTAGATCATCTAGGAAGTTTAACTAAGGACTAGCACCCCTGTGAGCTTGCCATTGCCATCAATGGTGAACAGCCTAGCACCCCCCTTGTCACCCCATTGTGGACAGCAGGCTAGAGGAAGAACTAGCCTTGCCAACCTTGTCTAGGAGGCAGCCCACCGTCCACCGCCACTACCTGTCCCAGCCGCGAGCGTTGCCAAGCCCTGGACCACGCGCACAAGCCGCGCCCAGACCGCTAGAGACCATGCCGAGCATGCACCAGAGCACGACCCTCGACCGAAGCCCACAGACCGCGCGCCGCCCTCGCCGCGTGCATACACAATCCCCACCGACCCAGGAGACCGCCAGACATCCCCGTTTGCCTCCCCGTGCCGCACAGCCACCACCCGCCGTCGAAGACGCCGCCTCTGCCGCGCAGAGCACCGCCCGTTCCAGACCAAACCACACCGCCCCATGCCTCGAGACCATGTCGTTGAGCATCGCCAGGAGACACCGCACCGTCCCCTACCCTTGCCCATGGCATTAGCTGCCTGTAACCTCGCCCCCGACGAGCTCACCGTGCGCCCCGACGGTCTCCTCGCTCGACTATAAATAGAGGCCACCCCCGCACGATTTCTTCACACCATCTCACTCCCCTCTCCTCACTGATCGTGCCACACCGTTCTCAGAGCAAGACAAGGACCACCCCGCCGGAATTTCACCGGAGCCCGCCGCCTTTGGAGAAGAAGGGAGCCAGCGATTGGAGCCGCCCTAAGAGAAGCCACCGGTACCAGGAGATTCGCCGTCGTCGACTTTGTTGTTCGCCCGCCTCGACGACCCTTGCCAGTACCCCGGTGAGCCCCCAGCAACCCCCACTGGCCGCGCTAGGTTTCGTTCTAGACGGACTTGTCTCGCGTCGACGATGACCCCCAGCCGTTAGATTAGAACTAGATCGAACGATCCACATCGCCCCATACCGCTTCGCCCAGCCCCGTGTCACTGACGAGTGGGGACACCCACTTAAGCAGCCCGTGGGAGCACTACGCTTAGCAGGCCGGCCCAGTAACTTTTCCCGTGCAAGCCCAGTTATTCAAATTAAACTTTTTCTATTTCAATTCAAACACACTTCTGTACCCAACTTCAAAAATCAACCAAGATCGATTCAGTGCACCAAATTGAATGAAACCAATTTTGTTGGAAAGATCTGTGAATGCTGAATCGAATCCCGTTGGATTCAAGTCATTTGGATCTATAGATCACCCTTGGTACAAATAACAAGGCAGAAGCTTTTCTGCGTTCAAATTTTTTTCAAATTTAAACCATAATAGGTTTTGAGTTGGTTCCAACTCTCAAAAATCACATTTAACCATACCGTTCAGAATATATAAAAATATATAGGTTTACTTGTAGAAATAATGTTCAAGTAATAAAAGAATGCTACATAAGCATTTCTAGCCACTTTAATTAATTAAAATAAAAGGGTAAAACCTTATTAAATTGTGACACCACTTTAAAATCACATTCCCATGAACTACAATATGTGGTGATGACATGTGTCAACATGATCCCATGTTGGGTTTGGAGAATATTAAATCTTAAGTAGTTTTTCAATGAGTAGAAATTACTTTTCTAAAAATAAAAGGAATTAAATCAAGACTTAACCTTGTAATGTTAGGGATGATGCTAGATCATCCATATGACCCTTGTGTGTGATGATTGCAAGTAGTTAAGTATTGTTTGGTGATTGTGTACCTCGTATTTATTCATAGACGCTAGTACCGACCAAGGATACGAGGAGGAAGGAGGATACTACGAAGAAGAAGCCGAGGAGAAATTCAACCACTGCTCTGCACAAGGCAAGCCTAATACTACTAGTGAATGTGCAAGCTTATACTGATATTGATGCAAGCTGATACTATACCTATGCAAGCTAACCCTTGCAAGATACCCTACTGATGCAACAAACCCATACATGTTCTATGACTACTATATGCCTTAAGCATATGTGATCATACCCACTTGATAAACCAATCCTAGTTTTATGAGCAAGCTTCTTACTTTATTTCTTCATCAAAGCTTACTTAGAGTTTACTTAAGTGACTGGTAGATTTTGGAAAGATGCTGAAGGTTGCATAAAGAGCATAAAATTTGGCCTAAGATAGAAACCTTGACATCAGCCTGAGACATGAGGTTATACTTAGTTGAAACTCCACTAGTTACCACCCCTCATTAGTACTACCCCCACTTGTAGATGCTAGTGCTAAGCATAAAACTTGATCAACTTTTAGATGGGAATACTTGGTGGAAAAATGGTTATGAAAACCTTGGAATGATGGATCATTATATTGAAATGTTTTGGACATGTGTTTCCAAAAACACCGGATGATTTTGGTGATGAAAATGTTGAGGCATGAGCCTTAGCCCTTTATAAAACTGATGGTTGTCTGGATGCGATACCATTCCAATTTTATCGTACAACCACAATACCCGAATATTGGGTAGGGCTTGACTGGAAACTTATATTCCTAAGTATTAGTTCCCTCACGGCCAAGGTCTGAGCTGAGGCTACCTTGTGAAGATTGTCCACCTGTGCAGTACCCATGATGACAGTTGGTCATGGTTGGGAGGCCAAACTCACAGGAGAGGTGCTTATACAAGGGCGTGTAATCGAAAGGTAAGGATTGATTATCCGCATACTGAGTATGGTGAATTCAGGATTTGTTCCTGACGGATGTATCGAATGTTGTTGTGAAAGTGTACAATCTCTGCAGAGTATCAAAACTATTCGAATAGCCGCGTCCGCGGTTATGGACAGTTGGAGTGGCCATACTGTTCCCCCGTCAGACTTTTCAAAATGACCTGTGAAATGAACTAAGACTTTGACTTGACCACAACAGAGTTGTGATATGAAATACAAGTTCCCAGTTAGGAGTTATAAAATTGTGACTAGCTTTAGAACTTAGTAGAGATAAATCTGGCTTTTGCAAAACAACCCTAGAGCCTAGTGTCCTATTATCCAAAAACCCCCTTTACCTATTAGTATTAGTTTGCGGGTACTTAAAGGGTACTCATGGCTTTGTCCCTGGCTATTCCCATGGCCAGACTATGAAGAGGAGTACCTGGAAGATGGACCCCAGGAAGGTTACGACAACTAGGATCATCTCCAATCGTCAGCATTGCCTGTGACCCTGAAGATGGAGCTTCGCCTACGCTACCGTTATTATTATGTATTCCGCTGCTTGATGTTGTATTAAGAACTGGATCATGAGATCCCTATTTGTGTAAGAACTTATGTATCATTTGTAATGGATGATGTACTATGGTATCCAATTCTGTTATGTCTCGCAAAAATGGTAATCCTAGGATTGCGATGTATGGCATAACAGGCATCTAGGATTGAAAAATCCGGGTGTTGACAAGTTGGTATCAGAGCCATCCTGACCATAGGAGACCCTAGTTAGACTGGACGTTTGAACCAAAAACTTAGTTTCAAAACCAAAGAAAACAAATATTTACAAAAACTTATTCTCATTCTTATCTCTTTGATTCTTTCATAAAAATTCATGTTCCTCAAAAATTCTTGCAAAATACCTAAAATTTTTGACACACTTCATCACTCTGCTAATCTACTTATCCTCTATTTTTATAGATGGACGTGAAGTACAGCAAGTTTTACCAACTTGGGAATGGAGGAGACCTTATCTTTGAGAGGGATCTGGATCAGCTTTCGGAACTTCTGGAGCGTCCGCACCCCGAGTTCTTTGGAGCTCAGCTCAATGATCAAGGAGGAGAAGATCTGCAGTGGCTAATTGTTGCAAGTATCCGAGGAAAGATTGAACCTCCCACTGCGGAGGGAATTCAGTTTACCTTGAGGGAAAACAACTGGCTCGATGGACTTGCCAGAGCCATGCAGGAAGCTCTTTCCCGTCTGTGTGGGCAGAGCATCAATCAGATCAAGGGTACTCGCTTTGAGTTTTGCCCAAGGCGTGATGCAAATGGACAACCACTGGAATCCCCATACCACCCCGATCTGAAGACTCAATTGGACCACCTTAGCTTCATGATGTATGATCGTCAGCAGGAGTTGGACAACTGCCGTGACTATTGTAACCACAAGTCCGCCATCATCAAGACGAAGGATCAGACCATCGCCATGCTAGCAAAGGATCGCAAGTCTCGCCGCCGTCAGCTCGACAAGAAGGAGCGCATCATTGCCCGTCTTCGCCATCGCATCTCATCTTTGGAGGAGACCATCCACGAGAGAGACATGCAGTTGGAGGAAAGGGAGAATGCCGGAGAGGATCTTCGTGGAGACCCTTACTCCTATCTCAGCGATGACGATGATTTTCGGGAGGACCAGGCCATGGACTTCTTCACTGATGAGGATGATTTCGCCTTCATCGACGATGATGAAGATGATGAAGCCACAGAATCCGAGGAGTAGTAGCACTGAGCACTAGTGTAGTGAGTAGTAGTCGGTCCCACTGTATCGTAGTTTCCAGAATGGTTCTTAAAACCATCTGTTTTTCTTTGTTGTGATGTGTGTTGTACTGTGTGCTATGAATGAATGAATGAAAAAGCAAGTTTCTAGAAAAAATCTGAGTCAAACATTTAAAACCTTTCAAAGAACCAAAACCTTAGAAATTTCCCTCTTTTCTCATGATCTATATCAATCTTCAGATGCCACGTGGAGGAAGTGGTTCAGCCCCGGACCCGATGTTGTAGATCCTGCAAATGTTGACTTCTGACCGCGAAGCTGAAAGAGCTGAACATCAAGCCAACCTAGCCACTCTGCAACAGATAGCCCAGCTAGCCCACAACAACCAAGGCCACGGAAATCAGGACAACCATGGATCTAAGCTCAAGAATTTCCAGAATACCAACCCACCCGTTTTCACAAAATTAGGAGAACCCCTAGATGCCGATGATTGGCTGCAAACCATGGAAAACAACCTAGAAGTTGCCGGAGTAGAAGCCAACGAGAAAGTCATGTTCGCCACCCATTATCTAGCCGGAGATGCCAGGGCATGGTGGAACAGTGTTCGTGCAATGGCCGGAGACCAGATGATGACCTGGGAGGAATTCAAGGTCAAGATTAGCAGATCCCATGTGCCACCAGGTTTGATCAAGAGAATGAGAGACGAGTTCAGAGAGCTGAAACAAGGAAGGATGACTGTAGTGGAATATTGTGACAGATTTTTGTCATTAGCTAGGTATGCCCCGGACGAGATAGACACCGAAGCCAAGAAGAAAGAAAGATTCCTGAATGGTCTGCATGACGAGATGCAGACGGTGTTAGTCAATATCCCCTTTGCTGATATTGAAGCCCTTGTCGACTCTGCTATCCAGATGGAAGGAAAGATCAACCAAGCCAATGAGAACCGCAAGTGTCGCATGATGCATCAACCAGGCACCCATCAGACCCCAAAGTATCGCCCCAACCCATCTCCAGGATTTGCCCCAAGAACCAACAGACCCCCTATGACCGTCCGACCTACCCCAACCGTGGAAACCCTAGACCCGAAGGAAATCACAACAACCCCGGCAACTCTAGCAATTTCACCCGTGCCCCACCCAATTTCAACACCAAAAATGCTACCGCCAACACCAACACTGCCCCGAGGACTGGAAGCAAAATGCTGTGCCTGTCGCAGCCAAGGATAAGTCACAAGTGACATGTTATGACTGTGGAAATAAAGGCCACTATTCTAACGAGTGCCCCAACAAGAAGAATGCTACAGCCCCTAATGCCAATGCCCCAGCTCAGCAGCAGCATCATGTCCAGCCAGGGAGAAGATTTGCCCCAGGGAATTCACTCAACCTTAATGGCCGTCTTTTTCTCATGCATGCTGAAGAAGCTCAGGAAGTGCCAGACGTCGTGCTGGGTATGTTTTCTGTTAATTCAGTACTTGCAAGAGTGTTGTTTGATTCTGGTGCCTCGCATTCATTTGTCACCGAAGAATTTGCCTGCACTAGTAAAATTCAACCAACCAAACTGAAGCATGTTATGATTGTGCAAATTCCCAGATCAACCACCAAGGCCAGGAAAATTTGCAAAGCCGTCCCTATCCGAATCCATGGCATAGATTTTTATGCTAATCTAATAGTACTCGGAACTAAAGGTTTGGAAGTAGTACTAGGAATGGATTGGATGTCCAAACATAAAGGATTGATTGACTGTGCTAAGAAAGCCATCACCATGACCAGTACCACCGGAATATCAGTCGAGCATATATCTGAAACCTTACCTCGCCAATTCAAGTGTAACAAGAGTCTAGCCCAACCTACCATTGACCAAGTCCGGATAGTCTGTGAATACCCCGATGTATTTACAGATGTTTTGCCCGGTATGCCCCCAGATCGGGATATCGAGTTTATCATCAAACTAATCCCCGGAACCGGACCCATAGCCCAGAGACCCTATAGTATGAACCCGTCGGAACTAGCCGAACTAAAGAAGCAACTGGATTCCGTGCTAGAAATTGGATTGATTCAACCAAGTACGTCACCATGGAGATCACCTGTCTTATTTGTGGACAAGAAAGATGGAGGTAACCGTTTGTGTATGGATTATAGGAAGTTAAATGATGTCACCATCAAGAACAAGTACCCCTTGCCCAAGATAGAAGATTTGTTTGACCAGTTGACCGGTGCCCAAGTGTTTTCTAAGATTGATCCTAGAACTGACTATCATCAACTCAAAATCCGTGCAGAGGATATTCCAAAGACTGCCTTTACCACCAGATATGGATTGTACGAGTATACAGTCATGTCTTTTGGATTAACCAATGCCCCCGCTTATTTCATGAACCTCATGAATAAGATTTTTATGGACTTCCTGGATAAGTTTGTCGTTGTTTTCATCGATGACATTCTGATTTATTCCAAATCAGAAGAAGAACATGAGCTACACCTAAGGACCATTCTTGGAACCCTTAGAGAGCATCAGCTGTATGCAAAGTTTAGGAAATGTGAATTCTGGTTACAGGAGGTAGGATTCCTTGGTCACATTGTATCAGTCGGAGGAATTGCCGTTGACCCTGCCAAAGTGAAAGATGTAGAAGATTGGCAAGCCCCAACCACTCAAACCCAAGTTCGTGCATTTCTCGGATTGGCGGGATATTACCGCAAATTCTAGAAGGATTCTCGAGTATCGCCCGACCCGTGACCCAATTGCTGAAGAAGGACAAGAAGTTTGAATGGACCGACAAATGTGAAGCGAGTTTTCAAGAACTCAAGAGGAGATTGATTTCAGCCCCAATCTTGATCATGCCGGATATCACGAAGCCCTTCGATGTGTATTGTGACGCATCCAAGATTGGTCTCAGATGTGTGCTAATGCAAGAAGGCAAAGTTATATCTTATCTATCTCGACAACTGAAGCAACATGAGCAAAATTATCCAACCCATGACCTCGAACTCACAGCAGTAGTTCTAGCCCTGAAGACATGGAGACATTACCTAATGGGAAACCGTTGTGAGATTTATTCGGATCACAAGAGCCTAAAGTATATATTCACTCAGAAGGAGTTGAATATGAGGCAGAGAAGATGGATTGAGCTAATCAAGGATTACGACCTGGACATTCACTACCACCCTGGTAAAGCCAACGTGGTAGCCGATGCCCTTAGCAGATTGCCGTGCCGCTTGAACTCCATGATTTTGAAGGAGCAACCAAGTTTGCACAAGGAGATGGAAGATTTTCGAATGTAATTAGTAAGTGAATGATTTTTGGCTAGCATAGAACTTCAGCCCACTTTGATCAGTCAGATTAAAGAGGCGCAGAAGGGAAATGCCAGTATCGACGGAATGAAGCGTCGTATCGGTATAGGCAAAGTACCCGGATTCACCGAGGACGAAGAAGGAGTTATGTTGTACAAAGGACGCCTTTGTGTACCAGCAGATTCGGAGTTGAAAGAAGTTATCTTGAAGGAGGCTCACCATACTCTTTATTCTATCCATCCCGGAGGAACTAAGATGTATCAAGATTTGAAAGAGCAATTTTGGTGGCATAAGATGAAGAGAGAAATCGGAAGCTATATCGCCAAGTGTGATATATGTCAGCGAGTCAAGGCAGGACATCAAAGACCCGCTGGATTGTTGCAACCTTTGCAAATTCCGGAATGGAAATGGGATTCTGTAGGAATGGACTTTATCACTTGACTACCTACTTCTAGTAGGGGAAATGACTCTATTTGGGTCATAGTGGACAGATTGTCCAAAGTCGCCCATTTCTTGCCCGTCAAAACCACCTATCAGAGTTCGAAGCTAGCGGAGTTGTACATCGCTAGAATTGTCAGTTTGCACGGAGTCCCAAAGAACATCATATCGGATCGAGGAACTCAGTTTACCTCGAGATTCTCGAAGAAAGTCCAAGAAGGTTTAGGAACCCGCCTAGATTTTAGTACTGCGTATCACCCTCAGACCGATGGACAAACGGAGCGAGTAAATCAAATACTCGAAGATATGCTTAGAGCATGTGTGCTAGAATATGGATCCAAGTGGGAAGACTGTCTGCCGTTTGCAGAATTTTCCTACAACAATAGTTATCAAGCCAGTTTGCAAATGGCCCCATTTGAATTCATGTACGGAAGAAAGTGTCGCACCCCTTTGAACTGGTCGGAAGTAGGAGAGAGTCAGATTTTTGGACCCGACATCCTCCGAGAAGCAGAAGAGAAGGTACACAAGATTCGTGAGCACCTCAAGACCGCCCAATCCCGACAGAAGAGTTATGCCGACAAGAGACGTCGAGACCTTGCCTTCAATATAGGATATTTTGTTTATCTGAAAGTGTCGCCATTGAAGGGAATGCAGCGTTTCCAACTCAAAGGAAAGTTAGCCCCCAGATATATCGGACCTTTTAAAATTCTGAACCGTCGAGGAGAAGTATTGTATCAATTGGAACTACCTGAAGAGATTTCAGCTGTGCACAATGTGTTCCATATCTCGTTACTTCGCAAATGTCTCGAAGTCCCTGAGAAGACCGAAGTGTTCAAGAATATCGATCACCGGACCATAGAGATCAACGATGACCTGACCTATCCCGAAGTACCCATCCGCATTTTGGAAGAAGCTTTTCGAACTACCCGAACCCGAAGCATCAAGTTTCTCAAGATTCAGTGGAGCAACCACACAGAAGAGGAAGCTACCTGGGAGCGCGAAGATCACATCAGGATGGAGTTTCCCGATCTCTTCAAATCCTAGGTAATCTTTTCGTCCTTTTTCAAATCTCGGGACGAGATTTTGTTTAAGAGGGGAAGGTTTGTAACATCACAAAAATACTAAGCTTGGATCATCAAATTCTAATCATCAAAATTAAGGTCAACAAAAACTTTTCTAAATGAAATCATGAATGCATGCATATGTGTATGCATGGATTTTGAAATCCTTTAAAATCACCTTGTTTGTTTGTTTCATTGCTTGTAAAATGTTTCTTAGGTGAAACAAACATCATCTAAAACATTTCCCACACTTTTCCTAAAGACAAGTAAATCAAAACACATATATGAAATGAATGGTCACTTTGACCAATTTAACTCCCATGCCTACTTTGGCTGTCTCAAACTTTCAGAACCTAACTGAAACTTTTCTGGATCTTTGCACCCCTTGAATGTACTCATAACAAGGTATCAAGGCCCACTTTGTGATCATCCAGAAACTTTCAAATACATAGTTTAAATGAAAATTCAAAATTGAATCTTTATCATATGGGAAGATCCCACTTTTTCAAAAACCACTCAAACAAGCTCAACTTTCAAAACCCAGGCATCTGCAGACTCACCAGCACCAATCTAGCAAACCCACCAAAAAACTTTTCAAAATTCAAACTTGATTTCATGCGGCCATTTGATCAAACAGGATGCAGACACAAATCAAACAAAACATCAAACACTATTGTGAGCAGTGATTCTTGCCTAACTTGTTTCCTAGTTAGCTCACACACAGCTCAGTAGATCATCTAGGAAGTTTAACTAAGGACTAGCACCCCTGTGAGCTTGCCATTGCCATCAATGGTGAACAGCCTAGCACCCCCCTTGTCACCCCATTGTGGACAGCAGGCTAGAGGAAGAACTAGCCTTGCCAACCTTGTCTAGGAGGCAGCCCACCGTCCACCGCCACTACCTGTCCCAGCCGCGAGCGTTGCCAAGCCCTGGACCACGCGCACAAGCCGCGCCCAGACCGCTAGAGACCATGCCGAGCATGCACCAGAGCACGACCCTCGACCGAAGCCCACAGACCGCGCGCCGCCCTCGCCGCGTGCATACACAATCCCCACCGACCCAGGAGACCGCCAGACATCCCCGTTTGCCTCCCCGTGCCGCACAGCCACCACCCGCCGTCGAAGACGCCGCCTCTGCCGCGCAGAGCACCGCCCGTTCCAGACCAAACCACACCGCCCCATGCCTCGAGACCATGTCGTTGAGCATCGCCAGGAGACACCGCACCGTCCCCTACCCTTGCCCATGGCATTAGCTGCCTGTAACCTCGCCCCCGACGAGCTCACCGTGCGCCCCGACGGTCTCCTCGCTCGAATATAAATAGAGGCCACCCCCGCACGATTTCTTCACACCATCTCACTCCCCTCTCCTCACTGATCGTGCCACACCGTTCTCAGAGCAAGACAAGGACCACCCCGCCAGAATTTCACCGGAGCCCGCCGCCTTTGGAGAAGAAGGGAGCCAGCGATTGGAGCCGCCCTAAGAGAAGCCACCGGTACCAGGAGATTCGCCGTCGTCGACTTTGTTGTTCGCCCGCCTCGACGACCCTTGCCAGTACCCCGGTGAGCCCCCAGCAACCCCCACTGGCCGCGCTAGGTTTCGTTCTAGACGGACTTGTCTCGCGTCGACGATGACCCCCAGCCGTTAGATTAGAACTAGATCGAACGATCCACATCGCCCCATACCGCTTCGCCCAGCCCCGTGTCACTGACGAGTGGGGACACCCACTTAAGCAGCCCGTGGGAGCACTGCGCTTAGCAGGCCGGCCCAGTAACTTTTCCCGTGCAAGCCCAGTTATTCAAATTAAACTTTTTCTATTTCAATTCAAACACACTTCTGTACCCAACTTCAAAAATCAACCAAGATCGATTCAGTGCACCAAATTGAATGAAACCAATTTTGTTGGAAAGATCTGTGAATGCTGAATCGAATCCCGTTGGATTCAAGTCATTTGGATCTATAGATCACCCTTGGTACAAATAACAAGGCAGAAGCTTTTCTGCGTTCAAATTTTTTTCAAATTTAAACCATAATAGGTTTTGAGTTGGTTCCAACTCTCAAAAATCACATTTAACCATACCGTTCAGAATATATAAAAATATATAGGTTTACTTGTAGAAATAATGTTCAAGTAATAAAAGAATGCTACATAAGCATTTCTAGCCACTTTAATTAATTAAAATAAAAGGGTAAAACCTTATTAAATTGTGACACCACTTTAAAATCACATTCCCATGAACTACAATATGTGGTGATGACATGTGTCAACATGATCCCATGTTGGGTTTGGAGAATATTAAATCTTAAGTAGTTTTTCAATGAGTAGAAATTACTTTTCTAAAAATAAAAGGAATTAAATCAAGACTTAACCTTGTAATGTTAGGGATGATGCTAGATCATCCATATGACCCTTGTGTGTGATGATTGCAAGTAGTTAAGTATTGTTTGGTGATTGTGTACCTCGTATTTATTCATAGACGCTAGTACCGACCAAGGATACGAGGAGGAAGGAGGATACTACGAAGAAGAAGCCGAGGAGAAATTCAACCACTGCTCTGCACAAGGCAAGCCTAATACTACTAGTGAATGTGCAAGCTTATACTGATATTGATGCAAGCTGATACTATACCTATGCAAGCTAACCCTTGCAAGATACCCTACTGATGCAACAAACCCATACATGTTCTATGACTACTATATGCCTTAAGCATATGTGATCATACCCACTTGATAAACCAATCCTAGTTTTATGAGCAAGCTTCTTACTTTATTTCTTCATCAAAGCTTACTTAGAGTTTACTTAAGTGACTGGTAGATTTTGGAAAGATGCTGAAGGTTGCATAAAGAGCATAAAATTTGGCCTAAGATAGAAACCTTGACATCAGCCTGAGACATGAGGTTATACTTAGTTGAAACTCCACTAGTTACCACCCCTCATTAGTACTACCCCCACCTGTAGATGCTAGTGCTAAGCATAAAACTTGATCAACTTTTAGATGGGAATACTTGGTGGAAAAATGGTTATGAAAACCTTGGAATGATGGATCATTATATTGAAATGTTTTGGACATGTGTTTCCAAAAACACCGGATGATTTTGGTGATGAAAATGTTGAGGCATGAGCCTTAGCCCTTTATAAAACTGATGGTTGTCTGGATGCGATACCATTCCAATTTTATCGTACAACCACAATACCCGAATATTGGGTAGGGCTTGACTGGAAACTTATATTCCTAAGTATTAGTTCCCTCACGGCCAAGGTCTGAGCTGAGGCTACCTTGTGAAGATTGTCCACCTGTGCAGTACCCATGATGACAGTTGGTCATGGTTGGGAGGCCAAACTCACAGGAGAGGTGCTTATACAAGGGCGTGTAATCGAAAGGTAAGGATTGATTATCCGCATACTGAGTATGGTGAATTCAGGATTTGTTCCTGACGGATGTATCGAATGTTGTTGTGAAAGTGTACAATCTCTGCAGAGTATCAAAACTATTCGAATAGCCGCGTCCGCGGTTATGGACAGTTGGAGTGGCCATACTGTTCCCCAGTCAGACTTTTCAAAATGACCTGTGAAATGAACTAAGACTTTGACTTGACCACAACAGAGTTGTGATATGAAATACAAGTTCCCAGTTAGGAGTTATAAAATTGTGACTAGCTTTAGAACTTAGTAGAGATAAATCTGGCTTTTGCAAAACAACCCTAGAGCCTAGTGTCCTATTATCCAAAAACCCCCTTTACCTATTAGTATTAGTTTGCGGGTACTTAAAGGGTACTCATGGCTTTGTCCCTGGCTATTCCCATGGCCAGACTATAAAGAGGAGTACCTGGAAGATGGACCCCAGGAAGGTTACGACAACTAGGATCATCTCCAATCGTCAGCATTGCCTGTGACCCTGAAGATGGAGCTTCGCCTACGCTATCGTTATTATTACGTATTCCGCTGCTTGATGTTGTATTAAGAACTGGATCATGAGATCCCTATTTGTGTAAGAACTTATGTGTCGTTTGTAATGGATGATGTACTATGGTATCCAATTCTGTTATGTCTCACAAAAATGGTAATCCTAGGATTGCGATGTATGGCATAACAGGCATCTAGGATTGAAAAATTCGGGTGTTGACACGTTTCATATCCTTCGCGCAGGAAAACGGCTATGGTCTACGTCACTCTACTGGCATAGGCATGTGAATAGTCCCATCTGAAGATTCTGGCATGGACGGATCCCGTCCGGCTATGAGAAGAGTATGATGGAAGATACGGCGGTTCTCCGACTTATGTGTTGAAGAGGGAGAACATCGCAGGGTTCTTGGGAGGACTACAAGATATTGCTTGATGATTTGCCGATATCCTTCTAGACGGAGTATTCAACCTGAAAAAACAAGACGACGCAAGATCTCGGAGTTCTCCAGAGGCTACTATTGGGGATATGCTAAATGGGCACCACCATTGCATGTCTCTAATCCGGATAACCCGGATGGACCATAGTCGGTAGAGAGGCCTATGGCCTACTGGGCGGCCCAGTTAGATAGGTCCAGAAGGGAGGCCCATGCCGCATAAAGGGAGGCTACGGTAGAGTCACCAACGTACCGGGAGCCTTGGAGTACAAGACACGTTAGACTAGTTGTATACCGTGTAGGACTCTGTGACTTGTCCAGCTAGGACTTTCCCTGTAACCCTAGGATCTGGTGTCTTTATAAGCTGAACCTAGAGGATCCTTTAGGGCATAACTCAACTCATATCACGCACAGCGAACCGATCCATGTAATCCGGCGTATTGCCGTTATAGTGATTTATAGCAGGAGTAGGATTTCGCCACTATCGTGGGATCTAAACATGGATAAGCTGTGTTACCTCGTACCTTCCAACCTTCCGTCTTATCCCACGTCTCTAAACACGTACTTTGAGGACCCCTGCGTACTCTTCGGCAATACCACGACAGCTGCTACCACTCTGACTCCTCCTCCGACTTCGACGAGTAGGCTAGGTTGTGTGTGCGCCATGTATGATGTATCAATTTAGGCATTGTCCATTTGCAATGAGAATCTTTATGGGACCGGCACATATATTACAAAAAAGAGTACAACCCCATTCTAGCTAGGTGCCTCCTACGGGTCAGCAAGGCCCCATTCTACGCTGAGAGAGTGGTAGATCACTTTCTGCGTCTGGAGCTCTTCTTTAGCTTGGGGGAGGTGGGCACGCATGTACGCGTCATTGGGATTGGCCCGCAATGCTTCGCGGAGGTCGTCACGCACTTCCCTGAGCACCAGACGTCAGCGGTGCTCCGGCAGAAAGACGCGGTTCATCACCTCCAACGAGAAAGGCTCGCCGGTGGTCCAGTTATAGTCATAGTGAGAGCGCCGCGACCGCAATGGCATATGGAATATCTGCGGGCGCCTCGGAATCGGAGGAGGCTACACGTCCGGTGCCACCGGTGGGTTTGGCTACCACGAGGGCAGCGGCCGGTCGGGCACCTCTTCTCTGTCGGCATCGGGGTTGCCACGGAACTCGTCGGGACGACGACGATGGCCAGGCATGGTGGTTTTTGTGCTGTGGGTGGTGCGGGCTGGTCCAAGATATCTCGGCGACCTTCCCTTTTTATGACTGCGACTGGACGCGCGGGAAACACCCAGAATTGGCGGGAAGCGGCGGAAAAGAAAGGGGAAGATTACGTGGCGGTGGGAAGACACTGAAAATACGTCGGCGTTGGCACTGGCCAACCGCGGGCAAATGGGTCATATCACTAGATGCGGTCAGCCGAACAGGCCGGACCCGGGCCCAAACGCAAAAACAATCACAACCCGACTCAAATGAATGGAAACAGACCGTTTAGATCCTGGATAGGATGTCCTAAGGGAGAAGTGCTAGTTGGTCTAGTTTTCCTGAGTGGTTCACGATGAGAAGGCCTTGCTCATCAGCGTCCGGCACGTGGCTGGTTGGTGTAGTTTGGAGAGAGGTAGTTGAGCGAGGTTAGCTAGGTCACGTTGCACAGAGGGGAGACTTGCTTTTCCAAACAAAAAGCCGTCTAATAGAACAACACAAAAGTGATAAAAATGACTTATTTTACTGTAAGATTACGAGGAAAATACAATACCTTTACCCAAAGTAATGCACGTGTTAAACAATATAATATTGTCATATAAAGGAAACTAATATAAATTAATTTAGAATTATTGAAACCGTGGAAAATTGCGTACATAAAAAAAACATTGATTTCCATAGCATCTATATATGCATAAGAAACTAAAGGACATGGTTCCAAACAACTATCTCATGTCTACACCGTAGCGGGACTTTTATTTTTTGTAATTCTTCTTTGTAATTAGTATCATCCCGATATTAATATATACTACCTCCTTTCTAAGGCTTAAGGCATATAACTTTTTTTAAACGTCAAACTACCTATAGTTTGACCAAGTTTTTAGAGAAAAAAATAATATTTACAATACGTAATCCATACCCATTTATACATCATGAAATGTATTTTCACATGGTATCTATATAATATAATAGTTCTTGATAGTTTTTTCTAAAAGTTTGGTCAAACATTACATGGATTGACTTTTTAAAAAAGTTATAAGCCTTAAGCCTTAGGATGGAGGGAGTACTCTTTATCAAAAAAATACCTACATGATACATTTGTGTGAAACCAAAGGTAGATGCAGATATCCAATCAACACAATGACCTGCACTACCGGTTGCACAAAGAATTGATAGGTATACTAATTTCAACCTAAACATATACTGCATGTGCTAACAAAACTTGTGAGTGTAACAATAGTAGCAGGACATATAAAAGATGGGAAGCACAATTTTTAAGTTCCAACATTCGCAAAACAACCATGAAGCACATAACTGAGTTCGGTTTTCCATTGCACTATTGAAGAGAAATCAGATAAAGACATCACATACGTATTTTGCAAGGGTGTTCCGGCGATGTGCAGGCTCCTGTGGCGGCGGCTTCAGGCTCCCGTGGTGACGGTTTCGGGCTCCGATGGGCAAACAAGAGGATGCGAGTGATTGACGCGTCTCTTTAAAAATACAAATCAGAATATGAAAAACCCCAAAATTGATGGAAATCCAGATCTTTAGTCAATAATTACTATTGTGTTGAAGATCTTGAGAAATGCTTCCACATAGCGGGAAAAAAACTCTTTTATTAGATGATTCCTTAAAATTTTATTCAGTATATACTTGACAAAAAAAATAAGGAAAAGAATGCGAGAGGAATTACCGTTTAGTATGCAAATTTTATTCAGTCCACAGTACTGTTCTTGCGGTCATCGTCAAGTGATTTGTCCAGCAAAGCAAGTCCATGAACCATCGGTAGCAGAACCAAGGTCAACTGGAACAACAAGAAAATTATCAGCAAAATATAGACCAAGGATGGCATGCAAGCTAATTTAACACTGGAGAAGCATCACTTGGCATCGAGCAACTGAAAACTTGGTGCAAGATGCCTCTGCCCTTTCGTCAAGTACTCAACATGAGCAAAGGCATACTCCTGAATATTCCTCACCGGCCACACGACAAGAGAAGCCACAGAACAAGTTCTTCCGCTTGCATTCCAGCTGCAACAATTCTCTGTCTCGAGCGAGGTGAAGGCTTTGCTGCCGCATCTGACCATTTGTGCAGCCGCTAGCCCTGTCAGGCCAAGAAACCATTGAATTGTCGCATAGGGGAGGGGATCTCGATGGACTTCACATGTATATTCTGGTGATTTATTTTTAAATAATACGCATTATTTAATTAATTTAAGTTTTATTATACGTTTTTTGGAAATTACAGATCTAGCACTTTGTCAGCCTGGGACAAGCCGACTAGGCCAATCGGCCCGTAGCTAGACGACAGACTAGCACTCGTCCAGTAGCTGGACGACAGCAGGTCGGCCAGTGGGGCCGCGTGACCCACCCAGGTCGATAGGTTCAGTCGGCCAGGCCCAGGCCAACTGCCCAATCGACCAGGCCCACGCCAACTGGGGACAGGATAAGGGCCACGCGCCGCCAGACTCTCCTTTCTTCACCGCGCAGCGCTGCTCCTCTCTCTCTCCTATTCGTCGCCAGACCACCATTTTTCCCCGATTTGGCTAGATTTGACCACAAAAACTTCAATCCAAAACTAGTAGAGAGGTAGTGGAAGCCTGATATACGGATGGGTTAGCTCATGGCTTGATTTGGTGTTGGTTTATTGGAGGAACGGTGGTGGAGCTGTGGTGGAGCAATGGCAATGGTGGTGAAGCTGTGGTGGAGGAGCTGAGGCTGTCTGTGGTGGAGCTGTGGTGGAGGAGCTGAGACTGACTATGGTGGAGCTGTGGTGGTGGACCGAGTGGCTTCTCTCGCTTCAAGGGTAAACTCTAATCTCTCGATAATCACGGTTATTGTATATGGTTACGTACGTGGGTCTAGTTAGTCTATTAGAATATTTGGATAGTGGATTAGTAACAATATTTGACCGATGGGTTAGGCACAAATATTTGACCGGTGGATTAGTAGCAATATTTGACCGGTAGCAATAATATCATATTTTTTAGAATATTTGCAAGCATTGCCCAAAGCTATACGCGTTGTCGATAATTAATTGATTAGGTTGTTTATTTTATGTCAGCAGAGATGACCAATTTAGTGAAGTTCATATTTTATTACTATCCTAGGAATGTCCGAACAAATGACTTTGGAGCAGATCTGGGAGAGTTCATGTGTACACAGTTAGATTTGACTGTCCCTCAAACCTAGAGTGTTAGTCAGTTGAAGGAATGGTTGACAGGATGTTTAGGCTATAACATCGAGACTTACACCGTCAGCGTGCAAGCATTGTGGACAAAGTCAAGAAAAAATATTTTCTGGACTTTGAGGCATGTAGATACTAACAGAGACTGGTTTAAGTGGTTAAAAGGCTGCGAAGATAGGTATGTAAACCCTGTCGCATTAGTGCTTCCTGTCTTGAAGGAGATCGATCTGTCTGGAGGCGATGGTGGACATGTTTCTCGCCATAGTGCTGATTCAAGTTACGGGATGTACTCTATGTCCAGTGCTGGAGGCGGTGGTTATGAATCGGGGCAGAGCAGTCAGATAGGAGGAGGAGATGGTGGTTATGAATCGGGGCAGAGAAGTCAGGCCGGAGGTGGAGAAGACTATAGTGGAGAGGCAGATGCGGACGAGGAAGATGGAGGCATGCATAACATGATGGAAGAGGAGGATTACATGGATGGCGAGAGTGGTGATTCTGATGACCCTGAGGATTCTGATGGAGAAGGCAATGGTGGAGAGGTGTAGCATCCCAATTGTCTAACAATTGCAATGCTACTAGCCTAGTCTAGATATATGGCTACTTCAAATATATAATTGTTACATCATCATTATATCATGCTCATGTCATCATGCCACCTTGCATTTGAGCATCATATAAAACCCTTTTTCATTTGGTTCTTCTCTCATATGCATTGTTAATTGTATTTGCCTCTTGATATTGTATTTGGTTCTTGATATATTGTTCAATGCCCAAGTTGAGTTGGGGGCATATCTTTTATCAACTCCACCACCTTTTCTTTCACCACCTTATAATTCCACCATCCAACTAAATATGAGCTTGGCACTTATTGGTTTTACCTCTAGCTCATGTGGGTTGGGATGGATCCAATTCTTTTCCACATGCTCTCATCTTAGCATCATGTTGTTTTCACATCATTGATATATGAGAGCCACATGGCCACCTTTGCATGCCTTGTGAGTGGAACCTTTTCCTAGCTTCCATATGTGTGGTTTTGGGGTTATCATCATGTTGGGGTATTTTTGAGGGATTATCAAATACCTAGTGGCATATACACACTAGCAAGCCCCAAATATAATCCAATGTGATCATCTCCATATACTCCACTTGGAGCTTTCCTTGTAATTCCTTTGCTTGGGCCTTACTCCAATTTTGGGAATGCATAATGATAATGCCATGTAATAATATTGTTCTCACAAGAAGCAACATGGCATTAAATATTTGCATGGGCCATGCAAGTACCCTTTAGCTTGTCATTTGGATTTTATTTGGTTTTGGGTGGATCATCTCACCCTCTCTCTATCTCTCCCTCCTTTTAGCTTGATCTTAATTTGATCATGCTTAAACCTTAACCCTCACCACATCTCCTCTTGTCTTGTCCTGCTTTTGTTAGAGCTTGGTATGGCTTGGTTTGTCTTGGTCTTGACCAAAAAACAAAACCTAGCTACCACCATCTCCTCTAATCTACCCATACCCCACCTAAGCTAAACCCAAACCCTAAGCTACCACCTTCCCCCCTTTACCTCTCCTCCCTAGCCGAGCCACTCCTCTAAACCAGACCCTAGCTGGCCCCACCGGCCACCCTCTCTCCTTAAGCCCCAACCCTAGCTACCCCAAGCCCTAGCCCGAGCCTACCACACCAACCCTAGCCGAGGCTACCACCACCCCAACCCGAGCCTCTCCCTCTCTTGCTCTCTCTCTCTGCCTAAGGACCCCTCAAGCCCGAGCCTGCCCCTGCCTCCCTTGGCCTTGGCCGTCCCCACCTGCCAGCCCCTGGCCCTGCCCTGGCCTCCCAGCCGAGCACGTGAGGAGGAGGACAAAAAGGTGGCCGAGCCACCTTTATCGTCTACCCCACCCCCACGGCACCCCTCTCCCTCTCCGCTTTAGCCACCCCCCACACGGCTCTCCTCTGCCCCAGATCTACCCCCAGGACCGAGCCGGCCATCCTTTCTTCCTCCCCACCGACGCCTACCTCCCTCTCGCCGCCACCGTCGGCCTCCACCGCTCCCCGACGATCCGGACGCGCAGACAGACCGTGGAGTGGTCTGGTGGACCGAGGAGATCCCCTGCTGCAGCCCCGTACACGGAACCGCGAAGAGGAAGCCCCAGACCGCCAGAACCATCAACGCCCGCGCCGGAACCCTAGATCATATGTCCGCCTGCATCGCCGTTGATCGCCAGCGCCCCTGCCCGATCCAGCGCCACCGACAACCTCTCGGTGAGCCCCTGTACCCCCTAGACACGGTCCGCCTCGCTGCCGACGCCTGTGTTCGCCGGACGTTTCGTCGTGCACGCTCTGTGCGCCGGCGTCGCGCTCGGTCCGCCTCGCTGTAGCGTCGCAGAAGCCCTAGCTAGGCCGCGCCCACCTCTCTGTCACCTAGCCCAAGCCACCGCAGCGGCAGCCGCCTTGCGTGCAAGCCCCAGGTCACGAGATCGAAGCCCCGAGCCGCGCGCACCGCCTCTGCCTTTTTCTTCAGAGAGAGGAGAAGAAAAACAGTGTCGTGGCAACGTTTTGCAGAAAACCCCCTCCCGTTTTGTTTACCATAACCCGCGCTCCTGCCGACCCCACCTGTCTGCCTCTGGCGTTTTTGCAAAAAGGATCCCGCAGTGTTAAGCCCTCAGCCCGCAGTCCTCGCTATGCCGCGTGGCACACCCCCTGGTCGCCCGCTGACGCGTGGGCCTGCGAAGACCCCCGGCCCCACCTGTCATCCGCTAGGGCTAGAAGAGCTCGCGGTGACAGAAGTGTTTCCGCGCGCGTTTGGTCCAGTCAGCCGTGGCCCCACATGTCTGTGTCTGCGGCTAGGTTCACTGGAGTATAAAAAGTATTTTCGGCTTATCTGTTTTATTTCAAATTTATTTCAAATTATTTCAAATTCAAATTAATTTCTGTTTTTAAATAACTTTTGAAATACAAATCCAAATAATGCAAATAATATATGTTTTCAAATCAGAAAAATGTGAGGAATGCAAATATGGCCTTCAAAATATATTTTGAACATTTAATTTTCCAAGTTTATTTGAATTACAATAAAATGCCCTTTTTTCCTTAAATAATTAATAACTTTTGATTTATAACTCCAAATTTAACAAATGATATGTCTAAAATGATTAGCTCGACGAGACCTTTAAATAACCAAATAACTGTTTATGCATTCCTTGGGTTGTTTTGAAGCATGCATCATATAAATATAAAGTGTACAGCAACTATTATGGGCATAAAATGGGGCCAAAACTAAATAAAAATGTTTATTCTTGTGTTCCACACTTCACCTATGCCATGCTACTTCCTTTCCATGCAAATTGTGCATCATTCATCATGGCATGATTGTTTGCTTGTCGCATTTTATTCATATGCTTGTGCACTTTATTTATGTTGGCCCTTGTTTGTTTGGTTCTTCTTCGAATAGACGCTGAGCAGGGGATATATCAAGAGAACTAGGAGCACTACCCAGATCCATCCTTTGCTTCAACTGAGCTGACAGGCAAGCACTACCACATGCTTGCATACATATAGTACCTATTGCCTCTTTCTTATTCTTGCATCATTGAGTCGCGATTGCATTAAATTGAATCCCAAGTATTGCATAGCCTTTACATTTAAACCCCACCGAAGCTTGTTCCTCCATCCCATGAGCCATTACTACAGGAGTTGTTTGAGCCACGCGAGTCGTAGAACAGCATGTGTAGGGTATGTGGGTGTCTGATGGATAATGAGGTACCTAAACAACTTAACCTGAGTAGTAATGGGATAACTAATGAAAGTGGCATCGGTGAGCCATATCCGCTATTTGGTTTTTCAGGCTCACTTGTGTCCCGTAAGACCCCGAGTACTTGAATCCTGTTCCAAGACTATTCGCGCTATCCACATCCGGGAGGCCTTATGGACCCCCCTGAGCCAGAGCTTGATTCATTCCTATTTCTTGGGGCCACAAACTAGTTTGAGGTTTTATTTACTATCCTGTACTTATGCCATGCTTTACTGCTTTATTTAAATTGTGCGAGGTACTGCACACTGTACTATTTAGGATCGTGGCCCGATTTCGCTGTATCGACAAGCCCAGCCACACTTTCGGGTTCCCAGTCGTTTACAGCCGCCTCCACAACCTTAAGCCTGTTTCGGAGCCGGCCGGCTTCGTTGCGGGATCTACTTAAAGGGGTGGCCCCCTGAAATATTTCTGAATCCTGTAATTGCTTTGTCGTGACTGTCTCGTTGGGTTTTGATTTGGTTTTTCCGAGGCATATCGAGTGTGTGTTGCTATTTGTGCACCCCTGCAGGGTAAAACTTTCTGAAAGCCGTGTCCGCGGTTATGGACGACTTGGAGCAAAGTTTCTCGATCATAGACAAGCATAACTAAAGTACTGCTTTTAATTTGACTAGACTAGGTACCCGACTAGTAAATAGTGCAACACTCCTGGAATGGATAATAAAACTGCCAACGGATGGGGGTTGTTCGTCCGCTTCCTCGTCGGTAAGCGAGGAGGAGGATGGATCTGTTAAGATTACCTTTATAACTGTTATAACTGTTGTCATTAATTCACGGACATCCGTCTATCTCTGGTTAGGCGGATGGTTAGCGAGTATCTATAGAACTGTTAGGGTTTATCTTTTGCTGCAATTGCGTCACCCCAGGTTGTGTCCCCTTTAGAGGCATAAAGACTTGCTGAGTACCCCTAGGGTCTCACACGATAAATTATTGGTTCAGATGAACAGGTACACTCGCAAGATGGATACTGGGTGGAAGAGACGGACGATGTGGGCAACGATCATTCGGTGTAGAGATTCCGGGAACGGGGATCCGTGAGATCTGTGGGCGGGATGTGCTTATTTATGGGGCATCTTATGCCGATTTGCTTCTTATCCGTACTCGGATTTTGTCTTCCGCTTCCGCTTGATACTCTGTTGATTGATGTATGAGGAGATATCCTAAACTATTATATCTATCTAGGATATTTGGATCTTGCCGTATGGCGTTGCAATATTTCCTTTCTTTTAGATGGGATGACTCTGATGTACTGTTGTATGGTGGCTTGCATACATACTCATTTGTGTATGTAGTTGATCCCTTCGCCTGCCGATTACGCCGCCCGTTCTTGTCCCGATGTTTGGAAATGGTTGGGACGGCCGAAAGGTCTACCTGTGAGTGGCATTTGGGCCCCACCATTCTATTTCAACCATTTCTGATCATCCAGGCTTGTACTAGGAGCGTAATGCACCGAGGTAGTTACAAGAGGACATGCCGATTCCTGCTTCATGGAATCAAAACATGTCAACCGGAATGACCGTTGATGATGGTCATGATTCTGCGTGGGAATATCATAGCAACAAAAAATTTCAGGGTGCCAGATATCAAGACAAGCAACATTTGCAAGATGCAGTCATTGCTTGGGCAATGTCAACATACAGGGTTTAGAAAACAACGGTGTCCTCTAAGAAATACTTGACAATGGAATGCGTGGATATAAATTGTCCAGGCAGAGTGTATGCCTATGTCCCTACGTATGACACAACTTGGTTGGTGAGCGACTTTGTGCAGCACACATGTGAGCTACAAAGTGTTCCTAAAGATCATCTTAACCTCTCCTCCACACTTCTAGCTCGGCTGCTTTACACGGACTTAGTAGAGTGCAAAGCGATGACAGTACCCAGTATACAGAAGAAATTAAAGACCCGATTTAAATACTCCATTTCGTATGGCAAGGCTTGGAGGGCAAAGCAAAGGGCTCTTGAGGAGTGGTTTGGTTCGTTTAGAGACTCGTATGACTCCGTGGTCCGACAACTTCACACACTGCAGGATAGAAACCCAGGCACCTATGCCGCCCCACAGGTTCGATTGGACGACGCCTCCTAACCCACCACCTGAGCGTCGCGGCAGACGACGTCGCTGAGACAGCAGACGTATCTATCTCTCGGTATATGAGACATATATTTATCTATGTATGAGACATATATTTATCTATGTATGAGACATGTCTATCTATGCATGAGACATCTACTTATGTATGGGATATATATCTACCTATATATGAGACACCATTCTATTATTTCACGATTTTTATTCGACAAACTACTCAACATAGCTTGCAACATAGTTCGGCATAACTTGCGGTACATAAATAAGAGTCCTATCTATCCCTAGCATGATGCCTTTTCTTTCCCTTCGATGATGCCTCGCCCTTTCCCTTTGACGATCCCTCGCACTTTCTCTTCTTGGTTTGCGCTTTCTTCTTCTCCTGCCTCTTGTCCCACTCAGCTCTCGCCTTTCTTCCAACGGGTGGCGGCATGAAGATATCATCCTCATCTTCGCTCTCTTCTATCCAGGCCCTAGGTGCCACAACCTGCTCCGTCGTGTCATCTTGACTCTTCTTGGCCTGCGCTTTCTTCTTCTCATGCCTCTTGTCCCACTCAGCTCTTTCATTGCTTCCAACGGGTGGCGGCATGAAGATATCATCCCCATCTTCGCTCTCTTCTATCCAAGACCAAGGTGCATCAGCCCGCTCCATCATGCGAGCTTCACTCTTGAAGTTGAGCTTGTCCCACCTTACCTAGATCCTGATAAGCTCTGCTCGTACCTGATTTGGGGTCTTCAGTTTCCACCCTCTCCGATGAAGTTCCTTACCAAGCATAACGAGAGCATCATAGTTCCTTACCAATGTCTCCCAGTGGGCTGGTTCATCGCCTATCATAACACTTCTGGCTATTTAGAGAAGCCCAATGGACATCTTTGTCGGTCAGGGAAACGCGTCGGTCATAGTGGAGAGGAGTGGAGGGAAATGCGAGAGCAAGAGGATAGGAGGGAAATGAGAGAGTAAGAGGAGGAAGAGATCAACTGGGTTAAAAGATACATCTCGTTGCCCGGATTTATAGAGGCACCGAACTGAATAGGTGGGAAAAAAGGGCGGGAAGTAGTGGCGGGAAAAAAGGCGGGAAGTAGTGGCGGGAAAAAGGGGCGGGAAGTAGTGGAGGGAAAAAGGGCGGGCCCCTGCCCCGTTCTGGGCGTATTTCTGCGGCGCGGCGGGGACGGGGAGGAGGGGAGGGGGAATCGATCGGGAGCGGTATACACATACATCATCATCGGTACATACGAGTACATGAATAATTAAGCAACTATTATTATACACAACATCGTCATTGTGTGGTATTCTCCGTAAACGTTGAAGCATCAAGTACAAGACAATCACGTTCAAGCATATATACAACGTTTATTTTGGTGGATATCTAAAGAGTTCTCCGCCAGGCGTGACGACCTCATCAAGTATGAACCCCGCCAATTCCTCTTGAATGGCTCGTATGTGTTCAAATGGTAGGAGTTGGTCCCGCATCCGTTTGATCTGAATATATATGAAGAATGGGGTCAATATATATAAATAAGAATAAAACTCAACACAATTGATGGTAATAAAATAATGTTGTGTACTTTGTTTACTTACTCTAAGTTGTTCTAGTGCGGCTTGGCCCGTCGCACATATCGTGTTGCGAATGAACTCGCAAATATAGTACCCACATAAGTTATTGCCGTGTCCCTGATGCGCGCACTTTACGAGAATAGAGAGTTTAATCAAAATAATAATCAATAAAGCATGATATAATGGAATAGGAAGCAGAATCAAAGAGATACGCAGACCTAGCTAGCTAGTATTACTTACATTTTGGTCTACAAATTTTAGTTCTTCTGACCATTCACCCACGGCCCTGCCCGTGAACCTTTTCCAAACCCTGTCCGGCAAAGAAAATGGATAAAAGAGTAATTAATTACTTGTTGTCACGAAAGTTGCCGATCTAGTGCGATAATATGATTGAAATTACCTCTGGAGCATCTCTCTAAAGTCTGCCCATATCTCTTTTTCTTTTCGTAACGAGTCCATGACAAGGACTTTTCCTGAGTCGGGTTGAATGACTAGCAGAATAAAGTGGAACCTACGCACGCATAACTCATCATCAGTTACACTTAACATCGAGTAAGCCGAAACAGAATGTGTACAAGAGAGGGTAACAGTACTCACGAGAAGTTGTAAGGCAATAGTATTTCCCTTTTGGTTTGTTGTCTCAGTAAAGACCTTAGCAAGTAATCTTCTGTTTGCCCGGGTTTGGTTCTTACCACTTCTTCATGAACTCTATTTGGGTCAACGAACCCAATGTCAAAAGGGCCTCCTTTCATGCATTCCATAACCTTTTTCCTGCATAATAGTATATACATATATGGTGAGCATATATATACATGCAATTAATGAAGTGAATGAGATGAGATAGAAATTACAGAAATAGTACTTACACACAATAAAGGCTGATGGCAGCTTTGTCGAGTTCCTTCTGATTGAATAGAAAATGCAAGTCTTGAATGTTGAAGTCGATCTCGTCGTCTCCACACAAGAAAATCTCATCTCTTATATGCATCGTGATCCATTCTTCCTTTCTCATCTTGCAGAAATCAAGGTACCACTTGTGCAATCTTCGCATCTTTGTTGGTAGATTCTTGAGCTCCTCTTTCTTGACGAGATTCTTCCCATACTTCCATGGCTGTATGGGGTTGGCATCGCATTTGGGCAAGTTGTCTCCCATGATGTTCAAGTATGCAATGTAAGTCATCCCATCTCATTGGCCTTTCTTTGTAGCTCTGTCTCATAATCATTTACGGGAGGAGCGTCCCGTGTGTCGAACACTTGGAGCGGGGCGCATGATTGGTTTTCCTGCTCTCCGAGCATGGGAACTTTTTTCTGGGGTGTCGCACGACTGCTACTTTCAGTCTCCCTACGGCGCCTTGCATCCCCCTTCAAAATCTGGCGATCGTAGTCCGGCACAAGTGGGGTTTCAGGTTTCAAAAGATTTTTGTAAAACTTCTCCACCACCGCCGGATCTATTTTCTCCTTTGGTTCGGCCTGTCTAGGTGCAAAGAATTTCTTGACCTCTTCTCCCGAGATCCTATTGGTCTCCTCGTCGCTGCGATTCCACGGTAAAACCAGCAATGGCTTGGGGGAAGGCTGCGGGACATAGTTTTTTGAACTCTTTGGCGTACGGTTTCCTGCGGATTTCTTTTTGGCAGTGCTAGTGATGCTCTTCGTGGCAGTGCTCTTCCGCTTACGCTGAGGAGATGGCTGAAGAGCCGGAGATGGCTGACGGGCAGGAGATGGCTGGCGCGCCGGAGATGGCTGCCGCGCAGGAGATGGCTGAAGCGCCGGAGATGGCTGCCACGCAGGAGATGGCTGAAGAGGCTCAGACTGCTGACGCTACGGAGACGGCGGGGGTGCCAGTGGCCTCCAATTTGGAAGCACGATGTGTTCCTTCTTCCAAAGAATGGTTGTTTTCACTGCAAATTTGAGTTGAGTTTCCCCTTCACCTGTAGCATGGTCAAGCTGTGCTTCCTCATATTCCTTCACAACCTCATGCACCCCGACAATAGCATAGCCATCTGGAATCGGTCGGCAGTGGTAAGTTCCACCAGCTACAGGAGGTAAGGCATAGCCGACAGCCACCTTAATGGATAAGCCCATTAATCTCAGATGCAGCTCAGCGTGTTCGCTCTCCGTGATCTCATCCACGGGGTATCGAGGACCCGCCATTTCAAGCGTGGGCTGCACGTTCTCCGTGGAAGCCACGCTGCTTTTCCGCGCAGAGTCTAGGCCGCCGGCAGCTTCCAATGCAGGCTCTTCGTGCCGCTGAGATGGGTCGGTATCTTGATGGATCTGTTGTGCATTCACTTGCGCCTACAGTGCCACAAGTGCATGTTCTATCTGTGTCATCCGCTCTGTATGCTATTTTTCTTTTCTGCCACGCCATCTATAAGAGTCGCTCCACTCGGCAAACCCATCCTTCCACGTCATACCCCCTGTGCCTCGTGCATGTCCAGGGTGTTCTTTTTTACCGATGGCGCGTGTGAGCTGGTCATTCTCTCTGTCGGGATGGAAGGTCCTAGCGGTTGTTTCCTCGTATGCCATGATGAGTACAGTGACGGGTTTGGCAAGGAGTGTTGGGAAGATACACAATCCTGTTTCCGGGTCCAACCTTGCCCCAATTCCGTAGAACCAAGTCTTTGCACGTAGGTCCCACCCATCTGTCTGGGGTGTGATCCCTCTAGCGCGTAGGGCCTTCTGAACTTCCTCCCACTTAGGCCTCAGAGATATGTAGCCACCTGACCCCGTCCTCTGGTGATATTCCTTCTTCTGGGCATTTAGCGTATTGGTTTCTGACCTCTTTTTAGCTATAGCACCTTCCTTATATGCCACAAATTTGGGCCAGTGAGGTCTTATCTTCGCATAATATGCATCTTCGAAATTTGGAGTCTCGCGAGCTTTGACAAATTTGTTCAATTTTGTCTTCCAGTTGCGGAAAGCGTCAGCCATCTTCTTTAGAGTCCACTCTTTGACCTTTTCCTTTATAACCGGTTTGTTTTCATCCTCCTCTTGCGGAAGGGTGAAATTTACCAACAACGAATTCCAAAGCTTTTCTTTGGATCTTTCATCGACAAAGGTACCATCGCCCTTCTTTGGCTTATTCCAATATTCAATTATGATTGAGATTTGGTCCCTAACAAGGACTCCAGCCTGACGTACAAATTTGTCTGCGGCCTTCTTGGGCTCCATCGGCCTGCCATCAACACGGACTGCTTCGATCATGAACTTTGCACGATCTTTCAACCGATGGCTCGCGCCTTGCTTGCTCTTTTTCATAGAAGAAGATGGTTGCTGGCTGGTCAATCCAGAGGGCTAAAAGAAGAAAGAAGCGTTAATTAATACATGTAGAAGAAGATTGTTGGTGGAAGTCAGCAGAGGCTTAATCAATGCATATACCTCGCCGGACTTTGTAATCACTAAATTGCGTTCACCGGAGTCTTCATCTTCTCCATGACTACTTGAGCTGTCATCATGTCCCTCCATGTTCAGATATTGTGAGGTGTCCTCATCGATAATGTTATCCATTATTTCTTCTTCTTCAAGGTTTCTACTAAGTGGATCCATAGTTTCTAAAACAATAATATTATCTAGAGTAAGAGAGTAAACATTCAAGTGGACTTGGATTCATACACAAATATACATATTATTCATACAAAAATACACAAATAAATACACAAATGAAATTAAAACCCTAAGGATGCTTGATCATTTTAAACGAGAGGGGCTAGCTACAGTGGCTGACCGGAGGATGCTCCAGAAAGCGGCGGCTGGCGGCGTTGGAGAGCGACCTAGGGCGCGCGAGGTATGGTCACCGGAGCGACGGTAGCGACGGCAAACAACTTGGCAGAACAGATACAATGTGGAGGGGATATCCCTTTTATAAAGCAGATCAAAATAAGCAAGAAAAACCGCGGAGAACCTAAACTTGCCACCAAAGTCAATGAGCCAAGATCAGGATGAGTCAGAGCTCCACAACGACGCCCCCAAGAGGGTAACGACCAATGAGACATATGGTAAAGGCTTTTCATCCGGAGCCCTGTGAAGAAGAAGGTAGCAGCATCGGAGGCCCCAGAGCGGTAACGGTACCTGTAGGCATCGCCGCCTTCGCCTGAAAAAACGTCCGTACCGCTCCCCGTCTTCTGCCCCGCCCGTTGTCCCCAAGATAGGCCTTCGGCACACGATTTGGGAGCTGCCGAAGCCAAAACATCGCCAACAGCAAAGCCACCCGACGCCATCTCCTCGCCATCCACATGACCGAGGGGAGAAGCCACGACGCTCGCCAAAGAGCTGCCCGCGCAGTCCACCTTCTAAGGCCGCCACCGACATCCGCGAACTCTAGCCACCATTCCGACGACCAATGACACATCGCATCGCCGAAGAGAGGGACGTCGTGCCGTCGTTGCCAGCGGACACACCTGCAACCCGAGAAGGACCATGCATACCCCGACATCGTTGGCATACCGCCATGGCCACCACCGGAGCACCACCTAGGACGCCCCCGCAGCCGAGAGGGGAGGCCGTCCCCGTACCGCATGGGCCTAGGCCATCCCCCACTGCTCTGGCGTCGCCCTCCGCCCAGACACCAAGGACCGCGTCGCCGCCACTAAAAACTGCCGGGAAACACGGGCGCCACCGCGAGCTCCACCGCCGCCTCCATGTGCAAGGTGCTCATCGGGACAGTGCGTAAAAGGGTGGAAACAGAGGGGACCAGGAGTCCGCTAGCTCACCACGAGCACGACGGTGGGGTTCTTGTAGGCGCCGGCGTCGTCGGTGGCTTCGGTGGCGCGCGCGCGGTGGCGGTGGCGGTGTTGGTACGCGCGGGGGCGACGGCGGCTCCGATCGAGTTGGCGGTGGCGGCTGACGCGAGGGCAGCGAGGGCGAGGGCACCCCCCCTTTAACACCGGTTCGGGGCTGGAACCGGTGTTAAAGGGGGGAATTCTTTTCGCGCGCGCACCCCCCTTTAACACTGGTTCCAGCCACGAACCGGTGTTAAAGGGGGGGCGTGCGCGGGCGCATTTATTTCGTTTCACGCGCGCACACCCCCCCTTTAACACCGGTTCGTGGCTCGAACCGGTGTTAAAGGGGGGGCATTTATTTCATGCATTAAAGGGCTGGGGGCATTTATAATTCAAAAAATAGGATATGAATTTAGAAAATTCATATCTTATTCATTTCAGCTCAGAAAAATATGAATAATATATCATAATTTTCAGAAAAATAATATCTATCCATTCATGTAAAAACATTTTATATTTACTTTAGATGAAAATTTTCAAAATGATTAAAACACTTACAAATAAATTTTGATTATTCAATTGAAACAAAAATAAATTGTCAAATCCTAAAACTTTGAACATAAGAAATATTAAGCATCTAAAAAGGAATCTAACCCTATTTTATTAGAGCAAATCATATTTTATTTTGTATTAACATTTTTGAATTGATTGGATATTTAAATGCCGCATCTTTTGTATACACTTGAATCTGACAAAGCCTCGCTCAACTTGTATTGGATTTTTGATAAAATAGCATATTGTGAACCTAAAAATGATTTTTGTACCTGTAGTTCATATCTGATCCACTTCCTGCCGATTCGGTAGGAATTTGTCTTTTTCACTAGAGGTGGACGGAAAGGTTTCAGATCCCCCTGTTGGTACATTGTCCATATAAGGTGGTCTAGTATTTTTGTAAAATATGGTGGTGGTTTTTTGAATTAGCCATTTGGTGGTTGCTTCACAAAACCGTCTTTTTTTTATGCTCGGAAAATGGAAAATGCCTTTTTGGTGCGATAAAAAGGAAAACTTCCTCTTGCAACATTGTTTGCCATGCCATGATGCACATGTATGCATAATATGGCCATATTATCACAAACTATGCCTTGATTCTAGCCATAACATTGGTCATTTGACGCGAAAGCCAAGAAACCTCGAATGATATAGGTCATTTTGTGAAGGAGATAGAACTGGAATTAAAATACAGAATGCAACTAATAGTAAGTTACATAAAGCACGACTGAAAATTAAGATACATAAAAGAACTGAAAATTAAGATACATGGCCAGATTAAGTAACAATCGGCCGAACTTGTTTCAGAATGTTGGAGTGATTCAGTCATGCTCCTGCCTACACCTGTAATACTCGCCACTGTAGTCGTCGTACTCGCCGCCGCCGTCATCGCTGTCATCGTCGGGGTCGCCGTAATTGAACCTTGAAGGCTGAGTACGCGTGGGCTGGACTTGAGGGTAGCGCAGACGGGTCGGAGGCCATGACGCTCTGGAGAGTCCGACCGCACCACCATAGCTGACAGCCGGCCTCGTTGAAGTTCGAAGGAGGTGGGTCGTCCTCCTCGTGCCTGGCGAGCGCCCTCTCTGTAGGGTTTCGTAGCATGGAAAACAAAAAATTTCTACCGCATAGAAACAAACAAGCCAAGATCTATCTACTAGATTGTAGCAACGAGTCGATGGAATAACTCACCCTCGAAGATTCCAAAGTGTTTAACGAGAGCGGATTCTCGTGGGTGATGTAGTCGTACTCTTCCCGATCTCAAGATCGCGTAGACGATCCTTCCGGCGCTGCGTTCCGGCAGCGCTCCCGCAGTCGGTCACACGTTCGGTACTCGACGAATACCTTCGTCTCCCTTGTTCCAGCAGGCAGCGGAGGTTGTAGCACTCTCCTCGCGATTCCGGCAGCACAACGGCGTGGTACCGGAAGTAGAGGGGAGATCTCGCAGGGCTTCGCCTTAAGCCGGAGCGAGTATGGTGGAGTATGAGAGAGTCCCTCGGTGTTCTAGGGTTTAGACACACCAAGGAGGGGGGCAAGCCGGCGGCTAGGGTATAGCTAGGCAGCGGCGGCGGTTTTCCCTAGGGCCGGCGGCGGGTATGGAGGCGGCGGCGGCTTGTGGCTAGGGTTTGGAGGAGAGGATCTTGTGTGTCTCTAGGAGGGAGCCCTGCCCCTCCTTATATAGGTGGAGGGGCCGGCCGGCCAAGGGGAGGGAGAGGAGTCCCTCCCCAACTCGGCTTGGGTGGGCGCCGCCGGTTGGAGGAGGGAACTCCTCCCCAACTCGGTTTCCCCTTCCTCCTCTTTTCCTCTTTCCAAATTTAGCCGTTTGACTTTTCAAACTTGCTATTTGACTTTTCAAACTAGGATTTGAATTAATCCTTTATTTGGTTCAGCGATGACACTTAGTACATGACGCAATCATACCAACTTGATATAACACATTCATGTACCCTTCCCCTCCGGAGTGCCGGACATTCCGGAACATTCTAGAACATTCCCGATAAAAACACCGGAACCATTCCCCAACTCCGAAACGGGACTTTCCTTATATGAATCTTATTCTCCGGACCATTCTGGATCTCCTCGTGATATCCCGGATCCCATTCGGGACTCCGAACAACATTCGGTCTCTTTCTCATCATTCCATAACTACTCAAAAACAACGTCGAATCCTTAAGTGTGTCTCCCTACGGTTCGTGAATTATGCAGACATGATCGAGACACTTCTCCGAACAATAACCAATAGAGGAATCTGGAAATTCATATGGCTCCCACATATTTCTACGATTACTTTGCGATCGAATGAACCACTTACATACGATATCAATTTCCCTTTGTCTCACGATAGTTTACTTATCCGAGGTTATGATCATCGGTATCTCTGCATACCTAGTTCAACCTCGTTACCGATAAGTACTCTTTTCTCGTTCCCGTGATATGTGATCCCTTGTGAGCCAGTCACATGCTTGCAAGCTAATTGGATGACATCTCACCGAGAGGGCCCAGAGTATATCTATCCGTCATATGGATGGACAAATCCCACTCTTGATCCATGTGTTTCAACCAATACTTTTCGAACACTCAATGCCACCTTTATAGCCACCCAGTTACGGTGTGGTGTTTGATGTCATCAAAGCATCCATCCGGTAAAGGTGATATGCATGATCTCATGGTCGAAGGAATCAGATTACTATGTATCAGAAAGCATATAGCAATTGAACTATTAAAATGACTTGATCTTTATGCTACGCTTATCTATAGGAGTATGTCCATCATATCATTCTCCTAACTATATGATCTTGTTGTTAATAACATCTCAATGTTCATGATAGGGAAACCACAATCATCTATTAACCAACAAGCTAGTATTATATAGAGGCTTTACTAGGGACTTCAAATTAGGTTTACAAATCACACAAGTATTAATGTTTCCTTGTTAATACTATTATAGCATGAATGTAAACATTTATCATAAACACAAAGATATAATAATAACTATATTTATTATTGCCTCTAGGGCATATCTCCAACACTCTCATGCCGATCCACGAAGAAGGCTTCCCAAGTAGGGAAATAGTCGGGATGCCATCTGGCATTCCTCCGCTGCTCCGGCGTGAGCTCGAAGTAGTAGTGATTCGTGATGGCCATCCGACGCGCCACACCTAGAGGAACAGGAGGAACCGGCACGCCTCCGGCGCTTAGCATCCATTCGACGGGGACATAGTAGCCCGGCGGGCAGGGGTAGTTCGAGGCGCAAAGCGCCTGTGCCTCCCTGGGGGTTAGTGCTATGGTGGAAGCCATGGGAAAGAGTGATGAGGTTGCATATATGAGTCTAGAGATGTGCAATGACAATGGAGGCCAACCCTACATATATATATAGTGAAGAACTGGCGGGAAGAACTGGAGGGAAGAACTGGCGGGAAAAAATGGCGGGAAAAAATGGCGGGAAGAAAAATGGCGGGAAGAAAAATGGCGGGAAAAAATGGCGGGAAGAAAAATGGCGGGAAGAAAAATGGAGGGAAGAAATAGAAGGAATAAAAATGGCTCATTTAATACATATACTGTTAACAGAAGAAATATGACATTGTTCTAAAAATGGGACGGTTGGAGGGATTTCAGGCTGGGCCAGGCAGCACTAATGATAGGGGTGAGTGTCGACATTATGTCGTGCGGCGCGTACCTTGTCCCGGATGGTGTCACCAACCGGGACTAAAGATGAACCTTTAGTCCCGGTTGGAGACACCAACCGGGACAAAACACGAGTCAGCACTAATAATAGGGGTGAGTGTCGACATTATTTCGTAAGTGTCGACACTATGCCGAGCTGCTTGTACTATAAATAGGCATCCTTGTGAGTCCAGTCCTCCAGCCAGTTTGAGGCATCTCCAAGATGGTTTTCGAGAGCAGGGACACCACTACGGCCAGTTTCAGGGAGATGCCGACGGATCCCAGTCCTCCGGCATCTCCGAGAAACTGGTCATAGAGGCACTCCCTAATATGTGAAATTAGTTAGCTCCCAGGTGTATTGATCTAGTTAGAGAAGTTACAAGCTGCAAGATGGTTTTCGAGAGCAGGGACACCACTACGGCCAGTTTCAGGGAGATGCCGACGGAGCCCAGTCCTCCGGCATCTCCAAGAAACTGGTCATAGAGGCACTCCCTAATATGTGACCGCGCGCGTTTGGAGATCAGATCTTAATGGTAAGTACGAATCGGGACAACTTTTTCTCATAGTCCCGGTCCAGCCACAAAACAAGACTAACACTCAAGACACTTATTAATATTAAAAACTAAGACTACAAAATCGGTCCCCCTGTATATAGTCCCGGTCAATCCACAAACCGCGAAAGATATCCTTCGGTCAAGCCACAAACTGCGAAAGACATGAACTAGAGTTACATAATATGAGCATGATCTTCTTGGCATATGTCCTTCCTTATGATCGCTTCAGACGTAGCCATGGAGCATCTTCTTTACTTAACGGAATGCTTGGGTCAGTTTTCACTGTGAAGGGCGGAATTTCATCAAACTTATTGTAAACTTCTGACATGTCTGTCTTGTCCTCGATTCCCACGATGTTTCTTTTCCCTGAAAGAACTATGTGACGCTTTGGATCATCATATGATGTATTTGTTTGCATATTTTTTATTTTTTTGGTCTGGAGGACATGTCCTTCACATAGAAAACCTGAGCCACATCATTGGCTAGGACGAATGGGTCGTCTAAGTTCGTGTCTACCTTCATAAGATTGTTGAGATCCACCGTTGTCATTCCGTACTTCTTGTCTACCTCAACCCCTCCTCCTGTTAGCTTGACCCATTTGCATCGAAACAAGGGGAACTTAAAATTAGGTCCATAGTCAAGTTCCCATATCTCCTCTATGAACCCATAATACGTGGTCTTTTGCCCATTGTCTTCTGCTGCATCGAAGCGGACACCACTATTTTGGTTGGTGCTCTTTTTATCTTGGCCTATCATGTAAAATGTATTCCCATTTATCTCGTACCCTTAGAAATTACATATAGTCGAAGATGGTGTTCTGGCCAACAAGTACAACTGATCCCCAACAGTGGTGTTATTCGTGAGAAGTCTTTGCAGCCAGCCGCCAAAACTCGCCATGTGTTCACTTATAATACATTCATCAGACTGCCCCGGGTGTTTGAGGCGTATTAAATTCTTGTGTTCATTGATATACGGGGCAACCAAGATAGATCTTTGTAAAACCGTGTAGTGTGCTTGATTGAGAGAATGCCCGTCCCTACATATCATTGCTTTACATCCTAGGGTGCCTTTTCCATGCAGTCTCCCCTTATGTCGTGATTCTGGAACACCAATCGCCTTAAGGTCAGGAATAAAATCAACACAGAACTCAATGACCTCCTCTGTTACATAGCCCTTGGAGATGATTCCTTCTGGCCTAACACGGTTATGAACATATTTCTTTAAGACTCCCATGTACGTCTCAAAGGGGAACATATTGTGTAGAAATACAGGACCGAGAATGGCAATCTCTTCTACTAGGTGAACCAGGAGATGCGTCATAATATTGAAGAAGGATGGTGGGAACACCAACTCAAAGCTGACAAGACATTGGGCCACATCTGTCTGTAACCCTGGTAGGCTTTCTGGATCGATTACCTTCTGAGATATTGCATTGAGGAATGCACATAGCTTCACAATGGGTACTCGAAAATTTTCAGGTAGAAGACCCTCAATGCAATCGGAAGCAATTGTGTCATAATCACATGGCAGTCATGAGACTTCAGGTTTTGGAATTTTTTCTCTGCCATATTTATTATTCCCTTTATATTCGACGAGAAGCCAGACGGTACCTTGATACTGCTTAGACATTCAAAAAAGATTTCCTTCTCTGCTTTGGTAAGAGCGTAGCTGGCAGGAGTTAAGTGGCATCGTTTACCCTTCGTGTTCTCAGGATGCATAGGCTCTTCAGGGTCTTTCAGACGTTGCTGGTCCTGCCGTGCTTCCGGTGTATCTTTTGTCTTCCCATACACTCCTAGGAAGCCTAGCAGGTTCACGCAAACATTCTTCGTCACGTGCATCACGTCGATTGAAGAGGGGACCTCTAAGACTTTCCAATAGGGTAGGTCCGAAAATATAGATTGCTTCTTCCACATGGGCGGGTGTCCAGCATCGTCATTCGGAACAGATAGACTGCCAGGACCTTTTCCAAAGATTACTTCTAGGTCCTTGACCATACCAAATACCTCCTCACCGGTACGGAGGACAGGCTTCCTCCGGGGTTCTGCCAGACGTTTGAAATGCTTGCCTTTCTTTCTTACTGGATGCAGGTTCGGAAGAAATCGGCGATACCCTAGGTACACAACCTTCTTACATTTATCCAAATATACACTTTCAGTCTCATCTAAACAGTGTGTGCATGCATTGTATCCCTTGTTTGTCTGTCCTGAAATGTTACTAAGAGCAGGCCAATCATTGATGGTTACGAAAAGCAATGCTCGTAGGTCAAATGGCTCCCCTTTGTGCTCATCCCACATACGTACACCTGGTTTGGCCCACAGCTGTAAAAGTTCTTCAACTAATGGCCTTAGGTACACATCAATGTCGTTGCCGGGTTGCCTCGGGCCTTGGATGAGCACTGGCATCATAATGAACTTCCTCTTCATACACAACCAAGGAGGAAGGTTATAGATACATAGAGTCACAGGCCAGGTGCTGTGACTGCAGCTCTGCTCACCAAAAGGATTCATGCCGTCTGTACTTAGACCAAACCTTAAGTTCCTTGTGTCACGTGCGAAGTACGGGTACTCTCGCTCGACTTTTCTCCACTGTGACCCATCAGTGGGGTGTCTCAACATCGCATCTTTCTTACGGTCTTCCATGTGCCATCGCAACAACTTGGCATGCTCTTTATTTCTGAAGAGACGTTTTAATCGTGGTATTATAGGAGCATACCACATAACCTTGGCAGGAACCTTCTTCCTAGGGGCCTCGCCCTCAACATCGCCAAGATCGTCTCGTCTGATATTATACCGCAGTGCAGTGCATACCGGGCATGCATCCAAATTCTCGTACTTCTCACCGCGGTAGAGGATGCAGTCATTAATGCAGGCATGTATCTTCTGCACGTCTAATCCTAGAGGGCAAACAACCTTCTTTGCTTGGTATGTACTGTCGGGCAACTCATTATTTCTTGGAAGAAGATTCTTCATTTTTACCAACAACTTTGAAAATGCGCTGTCAGTCACACCGTTCTCTGCCTTCCATTGCAGCAAATCCAGTGTGGTACCTAGCTTTTTGTGGCCATCTTCGTAAGTTGGATACAACAATGTTTTGTGATCCTTTAATATCTGCTCCAGCTTCTCCTTCTCCTTTTCAGTTTCACATTCTTCCTTTGCATCAGTAATGGCCCGACCAAGATCGTCATCAGCGGGCCCATCTGCTGCCTCTTGATCTTCATTATCTACCCCCGTTGCAGTATCATCATATTCAAGATACATATTATGATAGTTGTCATCATCCTCTTCTTCTTCGTTGTATTTCATCACAACCCCTTTTTCTCCGTGCTTGGTCTAACAATTATAGCTGGGCATGAAACCGGATCGAAGCAGGTGGACGTGAATGGTTCTGGTATTTGAGTAGTCTTTCTTGTTCTGACAGTGAACACACGGACAGCACATAAAACCATTGTGACCACGGTTTGCATTAGCCACAACGATGAAATTTTGGAGGCCCGTAATATACTCGGAAGTGCGGCGGTCACCGTACATCCATTGCCGGTTCATCTGCATTAATATATAGTATATATCAAAAATTAATAGGGAGATGACCATTTATATATATATAGTACATCAATGACACATGAAAGGATAGTTGCCGACCTCGACCGAGAAGGAAAGAGCAACGATAAAACTTATTTTGAGCTCTCGGGCATTTCACCGAACACCTCTTGTGCATATAAAAAAACACAAACTAGCACTCTTCACACCCTCTTGCTAGGCTCCAAAATGAGATAGTGAAAAAATGGAAGAGTGGGGTGTGGGCTACGGTGTCTTATATAGCCCCCCCCCCTTTAACACTGGTTCAAGCCACGAACCGGTGTTAAAAGGGGGGGCTGCACGGGCCACTGGTGCAGGGTCCTTTAACACCGGTTCGTGGCACGAACCGGTGTTAAAGGGGGGATCCTTTTTGCGGGCCACGCTGGTACGGCCCCCCTTTAACACCGGTTCGTAGAAGAACCGGTGTTAAAGCCCTTTTCCAGGATCAACAAAAGGCCTCGTTTCCACTAGTGAGTTTCTTTTTTCCAACAGATTTGAACGGAAATCTATATTAATTTTGATAAACTAAAGATCTGGATCGTGGATATGAGCAAAACCTAAAGGCACTCCATGATTAGTTGGAGGGCGTTGGCGGCGGCCGCGTCAGGAGACTACTGTACGTCGACATCCCGTCCGGGCGGGGAAGAATGGCGTTGTGGTGTCTTGCGTGACAACAGCGATGTCCTTCGGGATTCCTGCAGTGGCGGTTTAAGTTTCAGGGCAGTCACGTGGGGGAAGAATCGGCCTTCTCGACAGCGTGTGCGGGGCGCAGACGCGGGCGTGGGATTTCCTCTATCTGTGGAGTGGTCAGACTATGGTATAATTGATAAGTGCACACGGGACCGATTAGATTGATGGTGGCTGTTAGATTGAGTCTATTGGGCCTAATCGTGCGGTGTTGATTGGTAGGTGTGAGTTAAACGGGATGTGCGTAAGAAAAATCTTGTTTGCTTGTTTAATAGTAGTGGAGATAAATAGGATGATTATGTGGTAAAAAAATTGCAACCCAATAGGTACAAGGACAACAAACTATGCCTAAGGATTACCGCATTGCGCCTCTTTCGACACATTGCTCTTATATTATCACCAGGGCTTAGGTCGATGCTTCCTGCGCACGCATTTATGCATCTGGCATCCAGGTCTACCATACATCATGGGAACATGTGGCATTGGCGGACACGATGCTTATTTCAGAGGCATGCATACAAAAACGGACGTGTGCTCATCTGGTCTCGTCGTTGCAATATTCCTCCACCTCCGACATAGTTTATTCCAACTAGTCTCTAACTTTGCATATTTCCAGACATTACGGCTCCAGTAGTAGTTGCATGCATGGTCATTTGTCTACAAGGGGAATTGCCTTTTGATGAGAAGGTCACCACTCTCATCTGCGAGGAAGAATTCTTCTGACATGACTAGTTTGTCGTTGAATGTCATCTAATTATGCCCTTATATTCAAAAGGGTGATATCAATGTAATATGTGGTTGCCAGCCTTGTCGAGAATAAGTAGACACAATCATCACAAAAAAGTAAAAACCCATTATAAGATAAGAATAATAAGCAAATTGTTACGTACATGAATATTTTTTCCTATCTTAATCCAAGTTCATCCTTATGGAGAATGTAGTGGACATTCTAAAATTTATTAAATGTTACCTTGTTAGGTATGCATTGAGTCGCGAGAACTCTGTGCCACCATTCCCAAACAGGAGCGCACACATTCAGTACAGTGCTAGCACATAAAAGAACCTACCATGATCTCGAGTCGTTCGTGACTTAATGCATACCTATTAAGTTAACTTTCACAAATTTACAAATGTCAACTACATTGTCCACGAGGATGAACTTTGGGTTTAAATAGGACACAATGTTCATAAAAATGATAATTTGCTGAATTTTCTCATCTCTTAGTGGCTTTACACGATTGCGCCTACTAATTCCTTTGCAAAGTGGTTCACCACATATATGACACTATTATCACCCTATGGAATTCATGGGCGGAAGTACATGGCTTCGCGGTTGGTGGTATGTAGCTAAAAAATGCCTTCCTGTATAGTGATCTTGGTTCTTTCCCCTTCTAATAAAAAAAACAGTGCTCCTATCAGTTGCTCCAAAAAAATGTTAGGCGTGGTTGCCATAAAAAAAAAGTGAAAACCCATTATAAGATAAGAATAATAAATAAGCAAATTATCAAGTGCATAAACATTTTTGTCCTCTCTTTATCCAAAGTTTATCCTTATGGAGAATGCAGTAGACATTCTAAAATTTATGAAATGTTACCTTGCTAGGCATGCATTCTGTGCTACCATTCCCAAACAGGAGCGCACACATTCAGTATGGTGCTAGCCCATAAAAGCAGCACACATTCAGGAGCGCATACATATTAAGCTAACTTTCACAAATTTACGAATGTCAACTACATTGTCCACAAGGATGAACTTTGGGTTTAAATAGGACACAATGTTCATGAAAATGGGAATTTACTGAATTTTCTCATCTCTTACTAGCTTTAACATGATTGCGTCTACTAATTCCTTTGGAATACATGGGCCGAAGTACATGGCATCGGCCGATGGTATGTAGCTAAAAAATCGAGCAAAAATATCTACAAGGTAGCTAGGAGGTTCCACGGAGAAGCGATCGAGGTGAAAGTAGTCAAAGTAAACGACACCTAATCTTGGCAGGAGCAGCCGCGTATGAGATCCCCACATCATGTCTGTCTTCCACGCAAACCACATGGCGTTCTCACGTCCGATCGAGGTAACCAGCACACACACACAACGCCATGCGGCCACATGGAGCGGTGATTCCGTCGAGAAAGAAACTAACCCTCACCGAACACCCATCGGCAACAGGTGGGCAGCCAGCCGTCCAGCTGCCGCACCGGCACTCCTTAACCTCGTGCAACCTACAGTAGTACCTAGTCTAACACCGGTGAGGAACCTCAGGCAAAGAAAAGGTTGAGACTCAGGGAACTCCAGCCATGGTACATGCATGGCAACGGAAGGACCACCCGGGTCGCATCCGGCGCAGCGATGTCACCAACAAACCCGTGCACGCATAAGATCTAGCCGGCTGCAGAGCCGACGAAGGGGTCCTGGCGAGCACGACGCCGATGGGAGGCGGAGTCTTAAAAGTAATTTAGGGGTATTGCCTTACCCCAATAGGGCAGGCGTACTCATGTTTACATATATGGAGAGATACAAGTACAAGGTACAAGTACGGTCGGTTTAGAACCAGAATCGTGTACGACCAGGACTAAAACTAGAGTACAATTATATAGTTTATCATCCTTCCTCAATCTTAACCGTTTCATGAAGATTGAGATTGCGCTTACAAGCTTGAAACAATGGTAGTGGTAGAGGTTTAGTAAATATGTCTGCTAGTTGATCCTTGGAAGAAATGAACCGTATCTGGAGCAACTTCTGGGCAACCCGTTCTCTGATAAAGTGAAAATCAACCTCAATATATTTAGTACGAGCGTGAAAGACCGGATTTGCTGAAAGGAGTCGCTCCAATATTATCACACCATAGGATTGGTGGATTATTCTGAGACACACCAAGCTCATCTAGAAGAGCTTGTACCCAAATAAGTTCTGTTGTGGCATTGGCTAAGGATTTGTATTCTGTCTCTGTACAGGAGCGAGAAACAGTAGCTTGATTGTGAGAACTCCAAGCAATAAGATTACCAGCATAAAAAATTGCATAACCCCCCATGGATCGACGGTCATCAGCATTACCAACCCAATCCGCATCAGAAAATGCAGACAAAAGATCAGGAGACCAAGTAGGACGTCTCAGTAGTAGACCATCTGACAGAGTACCCTAAACATATCGAAGGATACGTTTGACAGCCGACCAATGCGTACACCCATGAGCATGAAGGAATTGACAGACCTTGTTGACAGCAAAGGACAAATCAGGTCGTGTCATGGTGAGGTATTGGAGGCCACCAACAATACTGCGGTACCTCGTAGACTCCTCAGCCGAAAGAAGTGTACCATCCGTCGCACTTAACTTTTCTGAGGACATCATAGGTGTAGAGACCGGTGCAACCTTGGACAAACCCGCACGATGTAAGAGGTCAGAAGCATACTTGCGTTGGCTAAGAAGAAGACGACCATGTGAGTGTTGAACCTCAATGCCAAGAAAATAATTTAGTGTACCAAGATCATTGAGAGCAAAAGACTGGCGTAGCTGATGAAGAAGATGATCCGAGGCCATAGAAGAGGAACTCACCAAAATAATGTCATCCACATAGACCAGCAAATAAAGAGTAACATCAGGTCTGCGTAGAATGAAGAGAGAAGTATCCGCTGTAGAGGCCGTAAATCCAAGTCCACCAAGAACAACACTGAGACGAGCATGCCACGCACGGGGTGCCTATTTCAGTCCATACAGAGCCTTATCAAGATGACACAAGTAATCAGGTTGGCGAGGATCCTCAAAACCAGGAGGTTGATGCATAAACACCTCCTCTTTAAGAACGCCATGTAAGAAAGCATTTTGGATGTCAAGTTGACGATGATGCCAACCATGAGTAAGAGCCATAGACATCAACAAGCGAATAGTAGTGGGTTTAACAAGTTGACTGAAGGTATCCTCGTAATCTAATTCATACCGTTGTTTGAACCCTTTTGCCACAAGACGTGCCTTGTATCTTTCAATGGAGCCATCAGACTTATACTTGATCTTAAAACCCCATTTAGAGTCAATCACATTTACACCAGGAACAGGGGGAACAAGTTGCCATGTCTTGTTTGACTGTAATGCAGAGAACTCAAGTTCCATCGCTTCACGCCATTCAGGAGACGTCATGGCATCACGATGATCACGAGGTTCTTTTGAACAGTAAGCAATACGATATGCTGCCCATGCAATAGTACCATATGTTCTTTGTTTAGGATGTCGGATTCCACGATGAAGTCTGGTAACAGGGCGCTGAAGCTGAGCATTATTAACAGGAGGAGAGCCAGGGGATAGCAGCCCAAGGGAAACAGCAGTGGAAGGCCCAGCATCCGCAGTAGTAGAAGAGGCCGAGCCAGGGGAGGCCAGCACCTGTACCGCGCCAGCTGACGATGTAGACGGGCCGACAGCCTAGCCAGGAGTAGAGGGCGGGCAACCACCAGCACGCGGTGGAGTAGAGTGCACAGGCGAGGCCTAGTCTGCATGGCCCATAGACTCGTCATGCACCAGATCGCGATCGACGTGAGTTTCTTGCTTGCAATCGATGTGCCTATTGGAATTATGCCCTAGAGGCAATAATAAAGATGTTATTGTTATAATTCTTGTTCATGATAAAGTTTATATTCCATGCTAGAATTGTATTAAGCGAAAACTTTGATACTTGTGTGGTTTATAAACAACACCGTGTCCCTAGTATGCCTCTATGGACTAGCTCACTCATTAATGATGGTTAAGGTTTCCTAACCATAGACATGAGTTGTCGATTAATAATGAGATCATGTCATTGGGAGAATGATATGATGGACAGACCCAAATCAAGCAGAGCAATTAGATCGTGTCATCGTGTTCAACTTTGCGAAGCTTTTTCTATGTCAAATATTGTATTCCTTAGACCATGAGATAATGCAACTCCCTGGTATCGGAAGAAAGCTTTGAGGTCATCAAACGTCATCCTATGAGAGGGTGATCATAAAGGTGTCTCTCGGGTGATCGGAAAGTACTTGTTGGGTTGTATGTATCGAGATGGGATTTGTCCCTCCCGAGTCGGAGAGATATACTTCGGGCCCACTCGGTAATCGATATCAACACCGCTTGCAAGCAAGTGGTTAAGGAGTTAATCACAAAGTGATATCGGATTACGGAACGAGTAAAGTACTTGCTGTGAATGAGATTGAACTAGGTATGCAGATACCAACGATCGAATCTCGGGCAAGTAAAATATCGCGTGATGAAGGGAATATAAATATGAGATTAATTGAATCCTGGCATCATGGTATGATTATCTATGAATATGTGGAAGTCAATATGGGTATCCAGATGCCGCTGTTAATTATTGATAAAAGATCATGTCTGCATATTCTCGAAC
The DNA here is from genome assembly GCA_916181665.1 of Avena sativa. Lineage (NCBI taxonomy): Eukaryota > Viridiplantae > Streptophyta > Magnoliopsida > Poales > Poaceae > Avena > Avena sativa. The sequence continues at coordinate 264,649,084 of OV702294.1, read as the reverse complement.
CCGTAGGGTCACACACATTTAACGTGCCTCGACGCTAGGATAGAATGTATAATTGGTTTATGAGTTTTGTTCGGAGTCTCGATGAGATCTAAGACATCACGAGAGGTTCTGGAATGGTCCGGAGAATAAGATTCATATAAAGGAAAGCAGTTTTTGGATTTCGAAATCGTTTCGGAGTATTCGGTATTGTACCGGAAGGTTCTAGAAGCTTCCAGAGTGGGACCAACGTGGCCCCACTTGTCGAAGGCCTACGTGGGACTAAGGGGAGTGCCCTGGCCGCATTGGGCCAGGGGCACAAGGCCCCATAGGCCCAGCCGGCCAAAACCCTAGGGGAAACCCTAGGAACCCTTCTAGAAGGAGGGGGAAACTTGCCCCCCACTCCAACCCTTGGGGCCGCCGCCCTAGGGTTTGGAGGAGGGGCCAAGGGGTCCGTCCAGCCCCCTATATAATGTGGGCAAGGGCGCACCCCTCCCCCCACTCCTTCAACCCTAGTCGTCGACCTGCTGCCCTCCACATCTCTCTCTCTCTCCCCCGATTGCGCGTAGGCGAAGCCCTGCCGTAGAAACTCTCCACCATAGCACCACGCCGTCATGCTGCAGATCCAATCTATCTCTCCACCCCACTTGCTGGATCAAGGAAGGAGGAGATGTCGCTTCACCGTACGTGTGCATCTCTCGGAGGCGCCGCCACTTGCGGCGTTGGATCGAATCGGATCGCGAGGAGAAGGGGTGGGCATTCGGTTTTTTAGGTTAATTCGGTTCGGTTTTTCGGGTTTTTCTATAATTCGGTTTCTACAAAATAGACACCGAAATTATTTCGATTTTCTAATTAATCGATAGTTCGGTTAGTGGACAATTCGGTTCGGTGTTTGGTTTTTAACCGAACTTCTGAAAATAACAACACCGTGCCATAATTTATGTAGATCCATATGAGCTAAACCACTCATCGGCGCACCGGAAGCAACCTCCAGGTCGGCGAGTACCTGAAGCAATACATGGCTAGCTGATGTCTTAAACGCATGTGTAGAAAAAAACATAATAAGCATGATGTCTATCTTGCTCGTTCAAAAAAATGATGTCTATCTTCCAAGCCGTATACATTCAACAAATTGTATGTGTTGAGAGTTCAGCTAAAATACATGATTATATCTGAAACAGGAAAACAATTGAAAGGCTTTCAACAAAATTCATAGACACAATTGACAGTTAAACCACGAACATGTACATGCATGTGGCTGGAGACATACATACGTGCATGAGCTAGTATCTACATACAGTAATGGACGCATGAGACAGAATCACAAATATATTTAGCTCTGTCACGTATATTTTTCGGTTTATATGGTTATTTCGGTTAATAGAGAGTCAAAACCGAATTAATATTTATAAATTCGGTTAATCATATTTACTAACCGAAATTAGTTTCGGCTAATTCGGGTTCTATGTATTCGGTTTCGGTTCTCGTTAATTCGGTTTCGGTGTTTGGTTTCGGTTTTTTATGCCCACCCCTAGCAAGGAGGAGAAGGCTAGTTCGACTACATCACCCATGTTCTGTTGAACGTTTCCGTTGTGCGATTTCTTCAAGGGTATGAAGATCTCATCTATCCCTCTCGTTGTTTGCATCTCCTAGATTAGATCTTGGCTTTCCCGTTTGCATCCGTAGAAAATTTTGATTTACTATATTGCGAAACCGTTTAGTGGTATCAGAGCTAGATCTATGCGTAGATGTGTTTCACGAGTAGAACGCAACATGCTTGTTGCGGGCGTTGATGTTTTATGTTGCAAGCCTCTTGTTGGGTACTTCTTATGACACGGGATAGTGAGATCGAAGCGGTCCAGGCCAACTTTACGCGACCTCGTTCGTGAGACCGGCTCCGCACTTGACGTGTGGCTTGTTCCACACATGCGGCTGGTGGATGCCAGTTTCTCTCACTATAGTAGTCATGGAATTTACACCGGATGTTGGCAACCATAATATCACCGTTGTGGCTTTCCGTAGGTAAGAATCATTCTTAGCTTGTTACTCCCATAAGCCACGTGAAACATGCAACAACAAAGTAGAGGCGTCTAACTTATTTTTGCTGGGAGTGTTTTGTGATATGGTATGACCCAAGACATGATGTGTATGATGTATGCGATGATCATGTTTTGTAATATTTCACGACTTGCATGTCGATGAGTACACAACTGCCAGGAGCCATATGGTTGTCTTTATAATATGATCTGTGTGTTAACTTCTTATACGCCATGTAATAGCTTTACTTTATCGCTAAGTAGTTAGCAATAGTTATAGTTGCTGTTCGTGGTGGAAGAAATCATGGTGGAGTGATGGAGATCATGCTGGTGCGCACAAGATGGAGATCATTGCGCGGAGATTGGCTATACCATGTCATATAAAATAATATGCATGTGATGTTTATCCTTTTATGTATCTTATTATGCTTAGATCGCGACGGTAGCATTATAAGATGATTCCTCAATTAAAGATCAAGATAAAATTGTGTTCTCCCCATGTATGCACCGCTGTGAAAGTCCGTCGTGTTCAAGCACCTCGTGATGATCGGGTGCTATAAACTCTACGTTTAGATACAACGGGTGCAAGCCAGTTTTGCACACGCGGAAATACTTGGGTTTGACTTAACGAGCCTAGCATGTACAGACATGGCCTCGGAACACATGAACTGAAAGGTTAAGCATGAGTCATATGAATGATATGATTGACGCTTGGTGTCCACCATTGAAACCATATCTCTTCTCGTGAAGATCGGATTAAGTGAATTTGGATCGTGTTCACTAAACAACTTGAGGGATGTTGAATTTAGTGGGAGTTCATCTAGTAATTTGATTAAGTTGAACTAGTTATCATGAACATAGTCTAAATTGTACTTGTAAATTTTGTAGATCAAATGGCTAAGTCCAACTTCAACTTCAACATTTTTGCTGAGAAAGAAAAGCTTAAGAACAATGGGTCTAACTTCACCAACTGGTTCTACAATCTGAGAATCATTCTCGCTGGCGGACAAAAGGACTATGTCCTTGAGAAAGCGCTAGGTGACGCCCCTGCTATTGATGCGTCGGCTGATGAAAAAGCTGTTTATCAGTCGTGCAAAGATGTTTATGGAGTGATTAAGAGTACTATGTTGTTTGCTATGGAATCGGACCTTCAAAATCATTTTTGAGGAGTTCGTCGGGCCCTTTGAGATACTTGAGGAACTAAAAACCATGTTTCAGACTCAGGCCCGTTCTGAGAGATATGAGATCTCTGAGAAGTTCTTTAACTGCAAGATGGAGGAAGGGAGCTCCGTTAGTGAGCACGCCATTAAGATGTCGGGCTACACTCAACGTCTTGAGCAACTGGACTGCAAGATTCCAGAAGAGCTCAATATTGACAGAGTTCTGCAATCACTCCCTCCTAGCTACAAAGGTTTTGTAGTTACTCACAATCAGATTGGTTCCACTGATACGATCACTAAGCTCTTCGCTAAGCTGAAAGCTGCGGAGGTGGATATCAAGAAAGATAATCATGTGTTGATGGTCAACAAGACCCCTAGCTTCAAGAAAGGTAAGGGTGCAAAGAAGTCCTTCAAGAAAGGCAGCGGCAAGCGCGTTGCCCCTGCTGAGAAGAAGCTCAAGTCTGGACCTAAGCCGGACACTGAGTGCTTATATTGCAAGGACAAGGGTCACTGGAAGTGAAACTGTCTAAAGTACTTAGCGGACAAGAAGGCTGGCACCATTAAAGGTATATTTGATATACAATGTTTACCTTACTAGCGCTCGTTGTAGTGCCTGGGTATTTGATACTGGTTCAGTTGCTAATATTTATAACTCGAAACAGGACCTACGGAATAGACGGTGGCTAGCAAGGGATGCGGTGACGATGCGCGTTGGCAATGGATCAAGACTTGATGTGATGGCCGTCGACATGCTCTCCTTAGTTTTACCTTCGGGATTAGTTTTAAACCTTAATAAATGTTATTATGTGCCTGCGTTGAGCATGAACATTATATCTGGATCGTGTTTATTGCAAGACGGTTATTCATTTAAATCGGAGAATAATGGTTGTTCTATTTGTATGAGTAACATATTTTATGGCCATGCACCTGCTATGAATGGTTTATTTCTTCTGAATCTCGAAAGCAATGAAACACACATCCATAACATTGAGGCTAAGAGATGCAAAGTAGATAGTGATAATTCGACTTATTTGTGACACTGCCGTCTAGGTCATATTGGTGTAAAACGCATGAAGAAACTCTATTTTGATGGATTGTTGGAGTCTCTTGATTTTGAATCATTTGACACGTGCGAGCCGTGCCTCATGGGCAAGATGATCAAAACCCCGTTCTCCGGAATAATGGAGCGAGCAACGGATTTGTTGGAAATCATACATACCGAAGTATGCGGACCAATGAGTGTTTCGACGCGCGATGGATATCGCTATTTTCTCACTTTTACTGATGACTTAAGTAGATATGGGTATATCTATTTAATGAAACATAAATCTGAAACGTTTGAAAAGTTCAAAGAATTTCAGAACGAAGTGGAAAACCATCGTAACAGGAAAATTAAATTTCTACGATCCGATCATGGAGGTGAATATTTAAGTTATGATTTTCTCACACATCTTAAAGCAAGCGGAATCGTTTCGCAACTCACGCCACCCGGGAGACCACAGCGCAATGGTGTGTCTGAACGCCGGAATCGGACTCTATTAGATATGGTGCGATCAATGATGTCTCTCACAGATTTGCCGTTATCATTTTGGGGTTATGCATTAGAAACCGCTGCATTCACTTTAAATAGGGCACCATCTAAATCCGTTGAGACGACACCGTATGAACTATGGTTTGGTGCTAAACCTAAGTTGTCGTTTCTTAAAGTTTGGAGATGCGAAGTGCGAAGCTTACGTCAAGAAGTTGATGCCGGACAAGCTCGAACCCAAAGCGGAAAATGCGTCTTCATAGGATACCCTAAGGAAACGACTGGGTATACCTTCTACCACAGATCCGAAGGCAAAGTGTTTGTTGCAAAGAACGGATCCTTTCTTGTGAAGGAGTTTCTCTCGAAAGAAGTGAGTGGGAGGAAGGTAGAGCTAGACGAGGTTATTGAACCTTCTATCGAGTTGGAGAGTAGCGCATCACCTGAAATTGTTCCAGTGCCGTCTGCACCAACAAGAGAGGAAGCTAATGATGAGGATCATGAAACTTCGAACGATGCTGCTGCTGAACGTCGTAGGTCGACAAGGTCACGTGCCCCTCCTGAATGGTACGGCAACCCTGTCTTAACTGTCTTATTGGTAGACAACAGTGAACCTGCGAACTATGAGGAAGCAATGATGAGCCCAGACTCTGAGAAATGGCTATAGGCCATGAAATCCTAATTGAGATCCATGAGCGAAAACCAAGTATGGACTTTGGTGGACCCTCCTAGCGACCGTAAGGCCGTTAAGTGCAAATGAATTTTCAAGAAGAAAACGGACGCGGATGGTAATGTTACTGTCTATAAAGCTTGACTTGTCGCGAAAGGTTTTCGACAAGTTCAAGGTGTTGACTACGATGAGACTTTCTCTCCCGTAGCGATGTTTAAGTCCATTCGGATTTCATTAGCAATTTCTGCGTTTCATGATTATGAAATATGGCAGATGGATGTCAAGACTGCGTTCCTCAATGGCAACATTGATGAAGAGTTGTATATGATGCAGCCCGAAGGTTTTGTCGATCCTAAGGATGCTGATAAGGTGTGCAAACTTCAGTGTTCCATTTATGGACTGAAGCAAGCATCTCAGAGTTGGAACCTTCGTTTTGATCAAGTGATCAAGAGCTTTGGATTTGTTCCAAATTGCTACGAAGCTTGTATCTACAAGAAAGTGAGTGGGAGCTCAGTGACATTTCTAGTACTATATGCGGATGACATATTGATTATTGGAAATGACATTGGTATGCTTAGCGATGTGAAGAGTTATTTGAATAAATGTTTTTCAATGAAAGACCTAGGAGAAGCTGCTTATATATTAGGCATCAAAATCTATAGAGATAGACAAAGACGCCTAATAGCTTTAAGCCAAAGTACATACCTAGACAAAGTTCTGAAAAGGTTCAGAATGGATAAAGCAAAGAAAGGTTCATCGCTCATGTTGTCAGGTAAGATATTGAGCAAGGCTCAGTGTCCGGCTACGGTAAACGATAGAGAAACTATGAGAAAGTGCCATATGCCTCGGCCAAAGGTTCTATCATGTATGCCATGCTATGTACTAGACCGGATGTGTCCAATGCTCTTAGTTTGACGAGCATATACCAAAGTGATCCAGGAGTGGAACACTGGACAGCCGTAAACAACATCCTAAAGTATTTAAATAGGACTAAATAAATGTTCTTGGTCTATGGAGGTGATGAGCAGCTCGTCGTAAAAGGTTACGTCAACGCTAGTTTTGACACCGACCCGGATGATTCTAAATCTCAGACATGATACGTTTATATTTTGAATGGAGGAGCTGTGAGCTGGAGAAGCTGCAAGCAAAGCGTGATCGCGGTATCTACAGTAGAATCGGAATACATGGCTGTTGCAGAAGCGTCAAGTGAAGGAGTTTGGATCAGGAACTTCATCACTGAGCTTGGTGTGGTTTCAAGTGCCTTGGACCCACTTGAGATATTGTGTGACAACACTGGCGCCATAGCACTGGCTAAGGAACCAAGATATCATCCAAAGACCAAGCACATCAACCGCCGGTTTCATATAATTCAAGATTATATAACAGATGGAGATCTGAATATTAGGAAAGTACATACGTATCTGAATGTCGCAGATCCGTTGACTAAACCTCTTCCACGAGCAAAACATGATCAACACCTTAATGCCATGGGTGTTAGATTGTTGCCAGATGTAAACTAGATTATTTACTCTAGTGCAAGTGGGAGACTGTTGGAATTATGCCCTAGAGGCAATAATAAAGATGTTATTATTATAATTCTTGTTCATGATAAAGTTTATATTCCATGCTAGAATTGTATTAAGCGGAAACTTTGATACTTGTCTATTTTATGAACAACACCGTGTCCCTAGTATGCCTCTATGGACTAGCTCATTCATTAATGATGGTTAAGGTTTCCTAACCATAGACATGAGTTGTCGATTAATAATGAGATCATGTCATTGGGAGAATGATATGATGGACAGACCCAAATCAAGCAGAGCAATTAGATCGTGTCATCGTGTTCATCTTTGCGAAGCTTCTTCTATGTCAAATATTGTATTCCTTAGACCATGAGATAATGCAACTCCCTGGTATCGGAAGAAAGCTTTGAGGTCATCAAATGTCATCCTATGAGAGGGTGATCATAAAGGTGTCTCTCAGGTGATCGGAAAGTACTTGTTGAGTTGTATGTATCGAGATGGGATTTTTCCCTCCCGAGTCGGAGAGATATACTTCGGGCCCACTCGGTAATCTATATCAACACCGCTTGCAATCACGTGGTTAAGGAGTTAATCACAAAGTGATATCGGATTACGGAACGAGTAAAGTACTTGCTGTGAACGAGATTGAACTAGGTATGCAGATACCAACAATCGAATCTCGGGCAAGTAAAATATTGCGTGACGAAGGGAATATAAATATGGGATTAATTGAATCCTGGCATCGTGGTTCATCCGATATGATCATCGATGAATATGTGGGAGTCAATATGGGTTTCCAGATCCCGCTGTTGATTATTGATAAAAGATCATGTCTACATATTCTCGAACCCGTAGGGTCACACACTTAACGTGCCTCGACGCTAGGATAGAATGGATAATTGGTTTATGATTTTTGTTCGAAGTCTCGGATGAGATCCAGGACATCACGAGAGGTTCCAGAATGGTCCAGAGAATAAGATTCATATAAAGGAAAGCAGATTTTGGATTTCGGAATCGTTTCGGAGTATTCGGTATTGTACCGGAAGGTTCTAGAAGCTTCCGGAGTGGGACCAACGTGGCCCCACTTGTCGAAGGCCTACTTGGGACTAAGGGGAGTGCCCTGGCCGCATTGGGCCAGGGGCACAAGGCCCCATAGGCCCAGCCGGCCAAAACCCTAGGGGAAACCCTAGGAACCCTTCTAGAAGGAGGGGAAACTTGCCCCCCCACTCCAACCCTTGGGGCCACCGCCCTAGGGCTTGGAGGATGGGCCAAGGGGGCAGCCAGCCCCCTATATAAGGTGGGAAGGGGCGCACCCCTCCCTCCCACTCCTTCAACCCTAGCCGCCGACCTGCTGCCCTCCACATAGGCTGCGCGTAGGCGAAGCCCTGCCGTAGAAACTCTCCACCATAGCACCACGCCGTCATGCTGTAGATCCAATCTATCTCTCCACCCCACTTGCTGGACCAAGGAAGGAGGAGACGTCGCTGCACCGTACATGTGCATCTCGCGGAGGCGCCGCCACTTGCGGCGTTGGATCGGGTCGGATTGCGAGGATGAGAAGGCTATTTCGACTACATCACCCATGTTCTGTTGAACGTTTCCGCTGTGCAATTTCTTCAAGGGTATGAAGATCTCATCTATCCCTCTTGTTGTTTGCATCTCCTAGATTAGATCTTGGCTTTCCCATTTGCATCCGTACAAAATTTTGATTTACTATGCTGCGAAACCCTTTAGTGCCTAGGCGTCAAGTCGATAGTCTGACCGGGAACCGAGTCCTCCAAGATCTCCAGGCGCACACCACGGCCGGAACCTGCACCATGGTTAGCTAAAAGCAAAGGTGGATATGAAGAATCATCAAATTGGTCAGATCGCAACGGTGAGGAAGATGAGTGAGGTTGTGTAGAGTTCTAAGGCATGTTGGAAAAAGGAAAGACATTTTCATCAAAGATAACATCACGGGAAATATACATATGACTCGTAGGAACGTGGTGATACTTGTAACCTTTGTGGAGGGAGCTATAACCAAGGAAAACACATATTTTAGATCGAAATTCGAGTTTGCGTTTGTTGTAAGGACGAAGATGTGGCCAACACGCACATCCAAACACCTTAAAAAGGTGTAGTCGGGTACTTCACTTAACAGGCGTTCAAGTGGGGTTTGCATGGAGATGACACGACTAGGAAGCCTATTGATAAGAAAACAGGCGGTGGAAAACGCATCACTCCAAAAACGGTAGGAGACAGACGCATGAGCTAAAAGAGTAGGACTAGTCTCGACAATATGGCGGTGTTTACGTTCAGCAGTGCCGTTTGTTGATGAGTGTGGGTGCAAGACTCACGGTGGGAAATTCCTATATATGAGAAAATTTTGTTCAATTTAAGATACTCAACCCCCCCCCCCCCCCCAATCGGTTTGGACATGTAAAATTTTCTTATTTAGGAGATATTCAACATGTTTCTAGAACTGAAGAAATATGGAAAACACATCGGATTTACGCTTGAGAAGATAAAGCCATGTAAATCGACTATAAGCATCAATAAAACTGACATAATACTCATGTCCACTAACAGAAATCTGGGCAGGACCCCAAACATCTGAATAAATGATCTCAAGAGGAGATGTAGTAACTCCAGTAGAAAGAGAAAACGGTAACTGATAACTCTTGCCCTATTGACAAGCGTCACAAACGACACTATTATTGTTGGACACTGATGGAAGTTCATAACGATGAAGAACATGTTGAACAATCTGGGTAGCTGGATGACCTAGACGTGAGTGCCACCTCTCACGTGACACCTTGATATTGCTGAAGACTTGTTTGATGGCTTGTTGAATGGTGGAGACATCAAGATTATAGAGACCATCACGACACGCTCCTCTAAGAAGAACCTTCCTCATAACTCGATCCTTAATAAGAAAATACCAAGGATGAAATTCAAAGAAAATATTATTATCAAGAGCAAATTTTTTTACGGATAGAAGATTGCGTGTAACGGATGGAACAAAAAGAATATCTTTGATTTTTAAAGGATGTGAAGAGGTGGAAATAGTGGATTGACCAATATGAGTGATTTGCATACCTCCTCCGTTAGCTGTACGGACATAATCCTTGCCATGGTATTGTTCCTTTGTAGTGAGCTTGTCTAGCTCATTGTAGGGTGAGCCGTCGCTCCGGTATTCGCGTACCAACTAGGATCGACGGGTAGGACGATGTAGACTCCTGTGATCCATGTGTGCCCGTGAAAGCGGCCACCTGCCGATCCATGTAGCTTCCATCATTGCCGGCGCCAAGGAAATTACGGTTAAACCTTTTGAAGCAGCAAGATGCAACATGTCCGACCCTCTCGCAAATTTGACAAGTAGGGCGACGTCCATCTCCACGGTTGTCAACCGCAGCAGGAGGATGTCGCCGAGTGTTGCTGTTGCTGGGGACGTACGGCTTGCTTTGAGGTGATCGTTGCTGTTGCTGGAAGGTGGATGGAGGTGCCTGCTGATATGCTTGCTGGAATCCTTGCGGTAGTCTGTAGCCACCGGTTTTGGAGCTTAGGTGCGCGGAGTGCACATCCACGCCAAGTTTTGCCCGCCTGCTGTCCACGCGTTGTTCTATACTAAGAAGCTGAGAGTAGATATCACGAACATGCATCGGATCGGAAATTGCTCGAGCACCAACAAGAGTAGCTAGAGAATCATAGTCACCGTCGAGGCCTTTCATTAGATAGGACGTGAATTCTTCAGGACGTAAGGGCTGACCGATGGATGCAAGTACGTCAGCAATTGATTTCACCTTATTGAAGTACGAGGCGATACCCATGTCAAGCTTCTTAACCTCGGACAGTGCATCTCGAAGCTGCATCGAGCGTGAAACAGACTGCGAAGAGAAGCTAGCTGCCAGGGTCTCCCAAGCATCCTTTGACGTGGTAATCAGCATGAACATCCCGATCACGCTTTCCGTCAGGGAGCAAACAATGGCAGAAAGTATGGCTTGGTCCTGCTGATGCCAAGCAGAAAACTGTGGACTTTCGATGAACGGAGCCGCGCCGTTCTCCTTGGTTGCCGCCGGATTGGGTAGCTCGGCGGACGGACAGGGATCTGGGCACGCCAGTAGAGGTAATTGTCTGAATTCAATCTGATTGTGATCTTGTTCATCAGATCGATCGGCGATGCGGGTATAACCGACACCGTGGCCAGAGCTCCTGCCATTATGGACGCGGCCGACGAGGAGCAGGAGGTTCCCGAGGTAGCGCTCGAGAGGGAGGACATCTTCATCGAAACCATAAAAGTAATTTAGGGGTATTGCCTTACCCCAATAGGGCAGGCGTACTCATGTTTATATAGATGGAGAGATACAAGTACAAGGTACAAGTACGGTCGGTTTAGAACCAGAACCGTGTACGACTAGGACTAAAACTAGAGTACAATTACATAGTTTATCAAGTCTCCATTGAGCTGAGCTCGAGAACCCCTCATCGCTGAAAGATCAACTACTTTCTCCGTCCAAGAATAGATGTCTTAGGTTTTTTAAATTTTAAATAAATCTATATACTAAATAGTGATTTATTTAAATTTTAATAAATTTAAGCTATCTATTTTGAAACGGAGGTGTACTTATGATCGATTATTTGTATAGAATATCCATGCGGTGCGACATATATGCACAAATCTGAGAATGCAAGTGGCGTGGATTTGACCACATCGATCATGCACACCGATTCATCACAAATTAACAGGTAGCCAGTAGGTACCTTGACATATATACCTTGTCGCCGAGAGCATAGAAATATTATATATCCTCAATCTTGACGGAGCGATAGTGGCATCACGCCTTGACCTCCTCCTTGCCAACCCGCGCTGTGATTAAGAACATGACAATTTTTTTGACCTAAGTACGTACTTTCTCCGTTTGGGATTATAAGTCCCGCGCAGATAACTAGGTTGCAAATTTAAATAACAAAATATAAATAATATAGCATAAAAATTATACCGTTAAAAACTTTAGAAGTTATATTTTCTAATGATATAATTTTTATGATATATAAGTTATATTTTGTTGATCGAATTAATAACCTAAGTATATGCGTAGGACCTATAATACCAACTACTCTCTCTTCGTTTGGAAATATAAGATGTTTTAGATTTGTAAAGTAATTATATTAGACATAATTTAGTGTGTAGATTTATTTAAACCTATCTATTAAAAGGTGTCTAGATATATCAACTTCACAAATCTAAAACATTTTATATTTCAAAACGAAAAGAGTATGTCTAATCGATGTATAGAGAGAGATCCGCGCGGGCCGGGCAAATTAACTTATCTTCTCTTGATCGGCGCGGGGAACCGGTAGCGTTGCTATTCGTCAGGCCCGTCGGCGCACACGTCGACGTCCTTCTCCACCGGCTTAACGATCTCCTGTGTCCTGGTACGGTCCATGGGCGGCTTGTTAATTGGGAAGAGGTACGCATGCAGGCGGGTCCGCGGCTCATGGTTTTAGAACATCTTCACTCGTTGGCTTGTTTGGGTATGCCCATTTTTCTACTCGCGTAGCCAAGCTGAATTCCTAAGTTCGGCTAAAATTCATCAAAGATGGACGAATTTCATTAATTTGGGTGAATATAGGATTATATCAAATTTAAACTAAACTAATATATAATAAATTTAAAAAAAGCCGCCGCTGCCGGGCCCTCGTCGTCCTACATGCCGAAGTTGCTGTAGAACGCCGTGTTTCGAGGATGACGACGACTCGGCTTCTATCGCTAACTCGGCGGGTCCACGCGTCGATTCGTTTTTTCTCGCCGAACTCGCTGAGTCCAGCGTTTTCAGGGCGTATCCGGAAACCTGGGTTCGGTCTGGGTAGTCCGGACCAAAATTGGCCCAAATCCGACTGAAAACAGGTCCTTGGTACGTGACTGGGCCATTTTTCGACGTCCGGATCAAAATTCGATGTCCGAATCGGCTTCTTGGCTAGGCGAGTGGAGATGCTCTTATAGATCGATCAATATATAGGGCGGAAAGGAAAGCATCCCGATCTTATGGCCGGATTTTTCTCAAGAAGCGGTTTGGGCACGTCAGACGACTCCTGAAAGGGTCGAACTTCGATGGCAGGTTGGTCCGCAACTCCTTTGGCCCACATGCAGTGGGTGGGATCGAGGGGATTGTTTTTCGGCCGGATTATTCGTGATTTTACCGTTCCCACGATTTTGTTTTCTCATTTTGGGAGGCAGAGTGACCTTTGGGCGAAGAATCTTCTCCGAGCCTTTCTTCTGGGCCTCGGTCCGTCTAAAGATGGACTGGGTCGCGACACCCAAACCCGTGCTCTCTCTCTCCTCTAACCCGAACCATGGTTGGAACCAATAGATCAGTATATCTGCCAAAATCCCTATTTTTGCTTTTTATTGAGAAAAATTACCCTCGCTTTTTTTAGGTGTAAAGCGTAAATTTATTAATCAACCATTTGGGCTAACTCCCGATACAATTTCAGTAATCTCAACCGGACATTCATTCTCCAAGTATAAGATATACTTTATATTACAGATTTTGCCTAGTTTAGCTAGATCATGTGCAGCATAATTGGCCCCACGGCCACACGTACGTACTTCAACGCTTGAAAACCACATACGAAGCTGGGTTTTGAGTCCATCGATCACTTGAGCCTAGGCAGAATAGTCGTGACCTGTACGATTCAGTGCTTGAGCTAGCAACTGTGAGTCTGTTTCAAAACAGCTCGAATGACTCCAAGTTCTGCCGCCATATTGATCGGTTCTTCCATGGCTCTTAATTCAGCCGCAAAAGCGTCGGTCGCATTGTCTGTCTTCCCCGCCTTGGCAGCGATTACCTCACCCGTATGGTCCCTGGCTATGACACCCCAAGCTCCATCAGGTTGCCTACCTGTCCAAGCACCGCCAGAGTTGAACTTGATGAAATCTGCAGTGGGCGGCACCCATCGCTCCCCAGCAGTTGGAACATGCTTCTTATCCTTTCCAAAGATCTGGAGATACTCCGCGGCCATGCAGTGAGCCATATGAGCTATATCAATTGCCTCCGGCGGCTTTTCACCTTCTCTTGCTTTGTTTCTCTGATGCCACTACAACCACCACATGACTATCAGCTCCATCCTCTCCTTCAAACCTAGCTTCCAAATCTCCTCAAGTGTATCATCAATAGTGTTGCAGCCCTCAATTTTGACACGCACTTGTTCCAAATTCAGAAACCTCCAGATTGGCTTCACTTCCTTGCAATGTACAAACAGATGACCCCCATCCTCATGTAGCCCGTTGCACATTATGCACTTAGAATTTTCTATGTGGACACCTCTCCGGATCAGATTATTACATAGTGGCAACGAATTATGCTTGCACCTCCATACACTTGTTTTTGTTTCTACCGATCCCCGTATAAAACCAAAAAACTGACCAAGCTGGAGACATCACCGTGGATCTTGCCAGAGATCTTGTACTACTAAAATAAATATATTATTGTAATAAAACCGATCTCACAAGACTTTGTAGCAAACCTGACTCCACCGCACACACTGCCAAAGATCTTATAGCCAAAAATTTATATTATTGTAGTAAAATCACAATTCAGTTGTAGTGAAATAAATTATGCTATTGTAGCATCGTTGTAGCAATCTTCTACGTGATGATTAAAATATATAGAAACACATACATAACAATAGACAATCCTAAAAATATGATAGCACCGTCCAGCAATGGCAGTGTCGCTGCACAACCCTTGTAGCACAGCCAGTGTTCCTTCATAGCAACCACATACTCCACTTGTAGCAACGGCCCCCGTCCTTCACAGCTCTAGTGAACACCGCTCGTAGCATTCGCTCAGAAAATAGCATCACCGTCATAGGCTCGCAGCAGCCATGGCCGGATGTGGCGGCGCATAGGACCTAGGGAAGAGGGGTCCTCAACATTAGGTGGCTCCTCCCCTCGGTGTCCTCGGTCGTCCCCCGTGGGCGACTCAGGGGCGAACCCTAACCACCTCCCTCCCAAGCTCCTCCCTTTCCTCCCCCCGTCATCGTCGCCGGCGAGAGCCACCGGGCTAAGCCCGGGCGGTGCCAGCGGCGGCGGCCTTCCCTTTATCGGCACAGACCTCTCCCAGGGCGGTGCTTGTGATAGACAGCGGTGCACCATGGCGTCAATGTTTGTGGGATGCCGGGACGGCGGGAACGGCGTCGGCTCTATGACGAGCGACGGTCGTGAGTGTTGTCCTGCGCCCTGGTCGTGGGAGCGGCGAGGCGTCAGTGAGCGTGTGGTGTGGCGTGCGGGGTTCCCACCAGCCCTTTGCATTAGATCTGGGGATATCGACTCCGAATGGCATGGCTTGCTCCCCTTGGCCGGATCTGTTGGTCGTGTGGCTGGTGGGGTGGTGCTCGGGACCGAGGGAAACCCCTAGCTAGCGGTGGTCACGACGTGGTCGATGCCCTAAGCATTGTTCACTACTTGGAGCCGCGTTGAGCTCCCTGCTCCCCCACCCAATCACCAGCCTAGGATGAAAACCCTAACCCCTGCTAGGGCAGTGGTAGCGTACCGACATCGTTCCCCTTCTTGAAGGCTCCTCCTGGGGTTGCTGGGGTGGTTGGCATTCTTATGTGGTTAGTGTCGTTCTTTGGCGGTGTGTCCAACGATGATGATGGCCCGTGTCAGTGCTGGAGGTGCTGCGCCGTGCTCCGGTCTGTTGTGTTGTTGTTGTGGATCTTGTGTGTTGGTCTTCCTCTGGTGCGCCTATGCTCAATAATTTGTGTCTTGCCCGGTGGTGGAGCCTTGAGTTGGTGGTGTCTGGAGCTCTCTGGTGCGGCATCTGTGCTCTCCCTCTCTTCATTGGACTCCTGGGTGACTTTTCTCCAGTGAGTTATCGGGTGAACCTTTTTATTTCCGATTGTGGAGCGTTCTTAGAACCAGAGCGAGAGGGAAGGCATCCCGCTTCAGAGTCGGAGATAGTGAGCTAGGTCACTTATGGTCATGTTGGAAGTGTTGTGCAACGCGTTCTTCCATTGATGGTGCCTCAGAATACCCCTATTCCGGTGTCATTTTCTTAGGAAGATGAAGGCCTCAGCTTTGCAAGTGGAGCTCCTTGTTTTATCTTTTTTCTTGTTTGCATCAGGCTTGTAAACTGTGCTTTTGCACTCTGTAATTGGCATTATCGGTGTTATTAATTTAACGTAGGGCTAAGGACTTTAGTTTAAAAAAACTTAGGGAAAAGTCCTCGCAGGGGCTCGACACAGTGGCTCGGAGATCCACCCGGTCATCGGCTACTATAGGAGCAAGGGAGGCCGCGGCTATTGGGGAGGAGGTCACAGCATGGGCCACCCATCGATGCGGGGCTTGACGCATGTTGGGGGAATAGCACCTATAGTATGGTGGGGAGGAGTATAGAACTGCAAGTTGAGGGTGGAGCAACGGCAAGCCTAGGAGGAGTAGGGCGGCTCACCAAAAATATTTTGTTGGTCGAACGCAGGGGATGTGAAGGGAGGGAGGTGGCAGCGCTGCCCTATGATCCATAGAGGCTTAGGCTTTGGAGAAAATGGAGATAAAATTAGTGGAAATGAGAGGAACATGGGAGGTATTAGCGAAGAGTCGTTTTCTTCCACTGCGATTTAGACGCATGGCTCATGCGGGGGCTTGCGATCGACGCGTACCTAGCTGAAT
Organism: Avena sativa; assembly: GCA_916181665.1. Classification (NCBI taxonomy): domain Eukaryota; kingdom Viridiplantae; phylum Streptophyta; class Magnoliopsida; order Poales; family Poaceae; genus Avena; species Avena sativa. Next base: position 264,632,539 of record OV702294.1, on the reverse strand, counting down.
TCTGTGTTTTCCTTTTGTACATGCCAGGGCTAAAATGATTCAAACTGGTTTTCATCTGTGTTTTCATCCAGATAAGGGTTTTGTAGCACCCCGGACAAAACCACTACTTGAAAATCGTTGGTGTTTTTATTATGTGCATCATCATGACATCAGCATGCATCTGTTTGTTGCCTAAAACTATTTTCTAAAAGCCTATTTTGTTTTCTGGATGTTCTCCTCTTTGTTCAAATCCAAACCCCAGATCTGTCCGGATCTTTTATTTGTCTAAAAACCTTTTACAAATGTTTTTTTTAAAATAAATAAAAATAATAAATAATAAATATTTTTATTTGGGGAGGCAGCCTAGCCGTTTAGGCGAGGCCACCTACTACCCGACAGGCCCAGCCCGTTTTAAACCAAACCCTAACACTTTTAATCCTCAACCAAACCCTAGTCCCACCTAATCCCACCCAACCACCCAGATCCCACTACTCCCTCCACGCCGCCACCCACTCCCTCCACCCTGCCGCTCCCGCTCGCGTGGCCCCACCCCTGGATCCCCACGCTCCCCGCACGCTCCTAGGCAGGACCGGCCTCGCTCGCGCGCCCTAACCTGATCCCGTCGCCCGAGCCACCTGCCCGTTTGACCAGTTCCAACCGGACCCACCTGTCTCCCTCACGCGGCCACGCTCTCGATTTCCCCTCGCCTTCCTGCTCGTGAACTCCTCCCCACCCCGACGATCCCCTCTGCTCGAGTCCTGCCGCCGCCCAGCTCTCCCCTGGCGCCACTCGCTCATCTCTCCCTCTCCCTCGCACACATCTCGCCTCCCCACCGCTTCGCGAGGCCACCTGCCTCCTCTCCGCCGCACCCTCAGTCTCCACCCCGTCGAGCACCGGCGGGCCCTCCTCGCGGCAAGGCCTCTTCGTCCCTCTCCTCACCGTCGGCGCGCCGCCATCAGCTGCCGCTGCGTCCCCTCTGACCGGAGTCGTCCTTCCTCCCCGCGTGGTTCCGCCGTGTCGCCGTCGCCCGTGCGGACCACCTCCGTCGCCAGGGGCCTGCCGCCCGAGCCGGCCGCCGCCCTCCGCTTCACCTGGGCCTTGCGGTCACGCCAACAAGAGCTCCGGCCGTGCCTGCCTCGCCCCTCCGCCGCCGGCCCCAGGCACCCCCGACGCCTGTAGGCTTTCCCAGCGCCCAAGGCCCCTCCTATGCGTCCACCATGAGCTCTCTCTTCTTCGTCGTGTTTCTCTTGGTAAGGTGGAGTTGCCTGCTGCAGGGTGCCCATTTTCTATACAAGTGTGAGCTGCTTCTCGGATACAACCTCAGGATGATGTCCTAACCGTGGGCTATTGTTGCTGATGTTTGGGACCTTTGGTTGGATCTTTTGGCTTTGGTGTCGATGAGACAAAAGAACATGACCTTTCTGAAGAGTGAACATGGATCCCCCGAAGACCACCGACGCTAATTCAAGTGACGGAACCCGAACCTCTAGGAACACCAAGATCATCTTCCCGAACCTGGAAGCCCCGAGGCCCCGATCCCGGCACCCGAAGACCGATCCCGACGAGCCAAACCCACGGAGCCCAAGATCGTCGGACCCATGTGTGACCCCGATCCAAGCCCTATTTTATAAATGATGTATCAATTGTTGCATATTAAATTGTTCATGCTTGCACTCATATCATGCGGTTTGGGGGCTTTTGCCGATTTACCTCATAATTAAATATGGAAGCCATATGCGGGTGAATCTAGTATAATATTGGCTCTATTTAAATTTGTGCATCGAACCGATATCATATTTTGCCATGTTAATACAACATTTAAATTGCGGGGTATCTAAACAACATGAACCATCTAAATAAATGTTGGGACCCCGGTTCTGTTTAATATTGCCTAATCGCACGTATCTTTGCGATGTCATATATCATACATGTATCATGCCCGATCTTCTGCCGTAGTATTAAATAGTGCATTCGGTGTTTCTTCTAGTGCTTTGCTTTTTCACGGATTAGGACGATGAGTTGATGCGAGTGACGCCCGTTCTTCAGATGAACCTTCGACAATGTTTTTCAGGCGAGCATCCTCCCCCTTTCTACCTATCTTACTTTTATAGTCTTTATTTCCTCCTGTTGATCTATTGCTGACTGTGTTGTGATGCTTTAGTTTCCGTACCCGTGATATCCCTTGCAGCCATTATATTGCCTTGGACACCTCCTATTACCTGTTATTTGGTAGATAGTCGGTCTTGCGAGTCATAGTTGCTTGCTCAGGTGTTGTTTCGATGTTCTCAAGTACCACCGTTGTTGGAGAAATGCCATATGCTTTATGTTGGAGATGATCATGGCTTTAATTACCGTTTAATAACTAAAACTGAAGTAGGTAAATAATGCAGAGGCACATGTGGGCAATAGATGTTATTTGGTTTTTAACCGTCCACTTGTGTCCCGTAGGATCCCGAGTACTTGATACCTGTTCTTTGAATATTCGCACTATCTGCATGTGGGACCATGAATCTCCCTAGCCAGAGCTTGAGTCATATTTATTTCTTGGGGCCACAAAGTAGTTTGGGGCTTTACTACTATCCTGTACTTATGCCATGCTTTACTTCTTAATTTACGATTGCCCGTGGAGCGCCTGTACTGTTTAGGTAAGCGGATTGTTTTCGCGGTATCGACAAGCCCAGTCACACTTTCGGGTTCCCAGTCTTTTACAGCCATTGACGCAAACCTCTGGGTCCGTTCTGGAGTCGGCCAACTTCGTCGCGGGTAGCTTGGTGGGGTGGCCCCCTGAAATTTATATGAATCTTGCAATTGCTCTGTCGTGACGCCTCGTTGGGTTTTTATTTGGTTTTTCCCGAGGATGATCGTGCGTGTGTTGCTATTTGTGCCCCCCTGCAGGGTAAAACTTTCTGAAAGCCGTGTCCGCGGTTATGGACGACTTGGAGCATAGTATCTCGATCATAGACAACTATAACTAAAGTAGTGCTATAAATTTGACTTTATAATGACTAGTAATCAGCTCCACTATAATGGAATGGCTTAATAAAAGTGCCAACAATTGCTGGTTTGGATTGTCACCTGTTGCCATTGTATCTGACTAGTAAGTATTGCAACTACAACGGAATGGCTAAATAAAAGTACCAACAACTGCTGGGTTTTTGGGATGCCTCATGCTATATGTATCTGACTAGTAAATACTACAACTACAACGGAATGGTTAACTAAAACTGCCCACTGCTTATTATATCAGGATGACTCACGCTATCTATATCTGACTAGTAATTGCCACAACTATAACGAAATGAATAAAACTGCCAACTGTGTGAGTTTCTCGGTCGACTTCCTCGTTCGGTCTCGAGGGGGAAATACCAGGATGAGTATGCTTGGTGATAGTTTCAGGTTGGATCCGAATAGGTCTTTCTTATCCCTATCTGATAGCCACCAATTGTATTGAGTCTCTATAGGTTGTTTAGTGCATGCTGCGCTGCCGCTTCAGTCCACCATACCTATGTAGGCGAGGACCGCCGAATTCTAGTCTCGCCGTGTACTGGCCTCAGTACTGTCCGCTCTCTCTTTCCTTTGCCCTTTGTCGGCACCCCTTTTGTTAAGCAGGTTTTGAGATCGACGTCGTTAGCAGGGTTACCCTTCCGGCTTTGCCTGGGCAGGGTTAGGGACGCCATTGGTTATTCTTCAGGGCTCTTAGCTCAATTTGCATCTTGTCCGTACTCGGACGTTGAATCGTTTTCAAGGTGATTTGAATCTTTGTACTGTATATCTGTATTCTTGACTCATTGAGTCGCTGTTGTATATATATGTTTTGTGGGTTCCATCGAGGACTATTGTGTAATGATATTACTTCGTTTTCCACCCGTACGCAAGTGCCTGGTGGGCACCTTTGAATCGTTTCTAGGCGGGTTTGGCGGGAAGCGCTAAAACTTGCATAGGGCCGATTCCGAGGGTGTTACAGAGTGGTATCAGAGCTCAGCAGTTACGATACCCTACTATTCCAGCCTGTAGGATAACCTAGCTAACAGACGTTGTAGAGTGTCAAAACTATTTTCGAAAATCGGTTGGATAGATTTGATTAGGTCTGCTTTTACTCCTTATCTCTTTGCTATTCTTCTCTTACCTCGACGTGTTTTGAATCTGCTCTCTTATCTTTTCTTCGAGTCTAGGAATTCTCGTGGTTGGGTTTCCGTCGTACCTTCAGGATTTCACTCCCTCCTCTTGTAACGGTGCTTCGACATCCGACCTTCACGCTATCTGATGAATCTTTCATCTATTGTACCTTTCAGTGGACCGAAAATTCACTAAATTTTTTCTTTCTATCCTCCGATGTTTTCCGATACGATGAAGTCATCTACATCAGATCTGATGAGAATCTCCATCCCTCCTTTGATTCCGAACCTCGCTTGTCGAGATCTTCAGTCTAATTCCGAGAATGGGTTGCGTGATTTTCTACTGCATGTGCGAAGTAATAGTTTGGGTGCGTGATGGATAGGCCCCCATGCCGACTACTCAATCTATTCGCTCTTGTACATTGAGGTGGATTAGAGTGCACCTTTTCTCTCCTTCTGTCGAAGTTAGTGGTGGCCTTATCTTTTGATGCCTCTATTTTCGTCTTTTGTTTATCCGGAGTACTCCCTCGACGCACATGATCAACGACCGCTCGTTGGTGGTGTCGCCAATTTCAAGATGGAGAAATAATCTTTGTTAGTGGTGTCGCGAAGATCTACATTAAGCGAGAAGATTCAGAGCGTCGGTTTTCTTCCCCATACCAGGAGGCGGATCTCGAGGGCGAGATCCATTGTTAGTGGTGTCGAATTGTAGCACCCCAGGAAAAACCACTACTTGAAAATCGTTGGTGTTTTTATTATGTGCATCATCATGACATCAGCATGCATCTGTTTGCCTAAAACTATTTTCTAAAAGCCTATTTTGTTTTCTGGATGTTCTCCTCTTTGTTCAAATCCAAACCCCAGATCTGTCCGAATATTTTATTTGTCTAAAAACCTTTTACAAATGTTTTGTTTAAAATAAATAAAAATAATAAATAATAAATATTTTTATTTGGGGAGGCAGCCTAACCGTTTAGGCGAGGCCACCTACTACCCGACAGGCCCAGCCCGTTTTAAACCAAACCCTAACCCTTTCAATCCTCAACCAAACCCTAGTCCCACCTAATCCCACCCAACCACCCAGATCCCATTACTCCCTCCACGCCGCCACCCACTCCCTCCACCCTGCCGCTCCCGCTCGCGTGGCCCCACCCCTGGATCCCCACGCTCCCCGCACGCTCCTAGGCAGGACTGGCCTCGCTCGCGCGCCCTAACTTGATCCCGTCGCCCGAGCCACCTGCCCGTTTGACCGGTTCCAACCGGACCCACCTGTCTCCCTCACGCGGCCACGCTCTCGATTTCCCCTCGCCTTCCTACTCGTGAACTCCTCCCCACCCCGACGATCCCCTCAGCTCGAGTCCTGCCGCCGCCCAGCTCTCCCCTGGCGCCACCCGCTCCTCTCTCCCTCTCCCTCGCACACATCTCGCCTCTCCACCGCTGCGCGAGGCCACCTGCCTCCTCTCCGCTGCACCCTCAGTCTCCACCCCCGTCGAGCACCAGCGGGCCCTCCTCGCGGCAAGGCCTCTTCGTCCCTCTCCTCACCGTCGGCGTGCCGCCATCAGCTGCCGCTGCGTCCCCTCTAACCGGAGTCGTCCTCCCTCCCCGCGTGGTTCCGCCGTGTCGCCGTCGCCCGTGCGGACCAACTCCGTCGCCAGGGGCCTGCCGCCCAAGCCGGCCGCCGCCCTCCACTTCACCTGGGCCTTGCGGTCACGCCAACAAGAGCTCCGTCCGTGCCTGCCTCGCCCCTCCGCCGCCGGCCCCAGGCACCCCCGACGCCTGTAGGCTTTGCCACCGCCCAAGGCCCCTCCTATGCGTCCACCATGGGCTCTCTCTTCTTTGTCGTGTTTCTCTTGGTAAGGTGGAGTTGCCTGCTGCAGGGTGCCCATTTTCTATACAAGTGTGAGCTGCTTCTCGGATACAACCTCAGGATGATGTCCTAACCATGGGTTATTGTTGCTGATGTTTGGGACCTTTGGTTGGATCTTTTGGCTCTGGTGTCGATGAGACAAAAGAACATGACCTTTCTGAAGAGTGAACATGGATCGCCCGAAGACCACCGACGCTAATTGAAGTGACGGAACCCGAACCTCTAGGAACACCAAGATCATCTTCCTGAACCCGGAAGCCCCGAGGCCCCGATCCCGGCGCCCGAAGACCGATCCCGACGAGCCGAACCCACGGAGCCCAAGATCGTCAGACCCATGTGTGACCCCGATCCAAGCCCTATTTTATAAATGATGTATCAATTGTTGCATATTAAATTGTTCATGCTTGCACTCATATCATGCGGTTTGGGGGCTTTTGCCGATTCACCTCATAATTAAATATGGAAGCCATATGCGGGCGAATCTAGTATAATATTGGCTCTATTTAAATTTGTGCATCGAACCGATATCATATTTTATCATGTTAATACAACATTTAAATTGTGGGGTATCTAAACAACATGAACCATCTAAATAAATGTCGGGACCCCGGTTCCGTTTAATATTGCCTAATCGCATCGTATCTTTGCCATGTCATACATCATACATGTATGATGCCCGATCTTCTGCCGTAGTATTAAATAGTGCATCCGGTGTTTATTCTAGTGCTTTGCTTTTTCACGGATTAGGATGATGAGTTGATGCGAGTGACGCCTGTTCTTCGGATGAACCTTCGACAATGTTTTTCAGGCGAGCATCCTCCCCCTTTCTACCTATCTTACTTTTATAGTCTTTATTTCCTCCTGTTGATCTATTGCTGACTGTGTTGCGATGCTTTAGTTTTCGTACCCGTGATATCCCTTGCAGCCATTATATTGCCTTGGACACCTCCTATTACCTGTTGTTTGGTAGATAGTCGGCCTTGCGAGTCATAGTTGCTTGCTCAGGTGTTGTTTCGATGTTCTCAAGTACCACCGTTGTTGGAGAAATGCCATATGCTTTATGTTGGAGATGATCATGGCTTTAATTACCGTTTAATAACTAAAATGAAGTAGGTAAATAATGCAGAGGCACAGGTGGGCAATAGATGTTATTTGGTTTTTAACCGTCCACTTGTGTCCCGTAGGATCCCGAGTACTTGATACCTGTTCTTTGAATATTCGCACTATCCGCATGTGGGACCATGAATCCCCCTAGCCAGAGCTTGAGTCATATTTATTTCTTGGGGCCACAAAGTAGTTTGGGGCTTTACTACTATCCTGTACTTATGCCATGCTTTACTGCTTAATTTATGATTGCGCGTGGAGCGCCTGTACTGTTTAGGTAAGCGGAGTGTTTTCGCGGTATCGACAAGCCAGTCACACTTTCGGGTTCCCAGTCGTTTACAGCCATTGACGCAAACCTCTGGGTCCGTTCCGGAGTCGGCCAACTTCGCCGCGGGTAGCTTGGTGGGGTGGACCCCTGAAATTTATATGAATCTTGCAATTGCTCTATCGTGACGCCTCGTTGGGTTTTTATTTGGTTTTTCCCGAGGATGATCGTGCGTGTGTTGCTATTTGTGCCCCCCTGCAGGGTAAAACTTTCTGAAAGCCGTGTCCACGGTTATGGATGACTTGGAGCACAGTATCTCGATCATAGACAACTATAACTAAAGTAGTGCTATAAATTTGACTTTATAATGACTAGTAATCAGCTCCACTATAATGGAATGGCTTAATAAAAGTGCCAACAATTGCTGGTTTGGATTGTCACCTGTTGCCATTGTATCTGACTAGTAAGTATTGCAACTACAACGGAATGGCTAAATAAAAGTACCAACAACGGCTGGGTTTTTGGGATGCCTCATGCTATATGTATCTGACTAGTAAATACTACAACTACAACGGAATGGTTAACTGAAACTGCCCACTGCTTATTATATCAGGATGACTCACGCTATCTATATCTAACTAGTAATTGCCACAACTATAACGAAATGAATAAAACTGCCAACTGTGTGAGTTCCTCGGTCGACTTCCTCGTTCGGTCTCGAGGGGGAAATACCAGGATGGGTATGCTTGGTGATAGTTTCAGGTTGGATCCGAATAGGTCTTTCTTATCCCTATCTGATAGCCGCTAGTTGTATTGAGTCTCTATAGGTTGTTTAGTGCATGCTGCGCTGCCGCTTCAGTCCACCATACCTATGTAGGCGAGGACCACCGAATTCTAGTCTCGCCGTGTACTGGCCTCAGTACTGACCGCTCTCTCTTTCCTTCGCCCTTTGTCGGCACCCCTCTTGTTAAGCAGGTTTTGAGATCGACGTCGTTAGCAGGGTTACCCTTCCGGCTTGGCCTGGGCAGGGTTAGAGACGCCATTGGTTATTCTTCAGGGCTCTTGGCTCAATTTGCATCTTGTTTGTACTCGGACGTTGAATCGTTTTCAAGGTGATTTGAATCTTTGTACTGTATATCTGTATTCTTGACTCATTGAGTCGCTGTTGTATACATATGTTTTGTGGGTTCCATCGAGGACTATTGTGTAATGATATTACTTCGTTTTCCACCCGTACGCAAGTGCCTGGTGGGCACCTTTGAATCGTTTCTATGCGGGTTTGGCGGGAAGCGCTAAAACTTGCATAGGGCCGATTCTGATGGTGTTACAGGTTTGAAGGAGTATGAACTTACAGATCTGATGTCATTATCTTCATTTAACAATTTATGACCATCATTATCAATAGCTGCATGTTTTTCAAGGTGATATTGCTGCCAAATGTTGAGAAACAACCATCATTGTAACATCCCAATATTTAGGACTAAACGAAGGGTAGATTTAGGATTTTGTGCATATGCATGCATGCCTCTAAAAATTTTTGGGGTAAATTTCTCACCAAACTAAAAGAACAGAGTGATCAGAGTTCTCGCATTCCGTTGAATTAGGTTTAAGGTCATCTGAGGTGAGTGGGATGAATTTTGACATGACCTTTATAGGTTTAATGAATTATGAGGGGAGAGATTTGAATTATAATATAAAATAATATATAAGTTAAAGGAAATTGAATACATTAAAATAATTCAAACAAATAGAAATAAGTAGAAATCTTTATTATTTTCCTATTAAAGAATACAAAGGTTTAAAGGATACAAGTAAATTAGATGTCATTACACTGATGAAGAATTATAAGTAAAGAAAAAGAATGCTTTAATGAATCATATAAGTATAACATGGTTTTTCTAAAAGAATAAGAGTAAATTACAATTAAGAAATGAAACAATAATAGAAAAATAATTACAACAATGAAAACAACAAGAGAATTCTTTATTACAAGAATATACCCATTACATTGTTTTTTCTACAAATAAGTAAATGAATAAAGAGAATTACAAAAGGATAGAAGAAAGTCATAAAGTATCTCCATAAGCTAAGTCTTGAGCCATCGTTTAACTTCTTTGAATGATCTTGGTTCCTGCAAAACAAGCAAACACTAGATGAAGCAAAAAGGGTTAGTGTTAGTATTAGTGCTCTCTATAGCGACAGTGTACTGCACTACTTTAACGCATCAGTGAGCATATTAAAATAGGGGCAAGTTTCAACAAAATAGTATTTGTTCTTATCAGTATACTTTGCCTCAGAACAACCTCACAGGCATAAGGGAAAGTTTCACCAAGTTAGTAAAAGGTAAAAAGCAAAACAGTAATACCCAGCAAAAGATCCAGTTTCAATTGATTTGATCCATTTGAGTGAGGCAAGCACATAGATAGCTCACACAACACATGAAAATGTGTGTGTTGTCAACACAACAAGGCTTGTATTAGATGGAGAAGAGAAGGGGGTTGTAGAATCACTTCTCTCTAAGCACATTATTTCACAGTTGTAGCAGCAGAGAGCTCTCTCTACTGAATACAGCACCACACACATAGCAAGACAAAACCTTTTTTGTTCTTCCAGCCCTTCACCAAAAACAACAACTACATCACATAAACGATCCTATTTTCAATCCTACATCCCTAGCAATCTTGTAACATCCCTAAAATCATGATTCAAACTTATGCATATCATCCATGCATCCATGATCATATGAGTTTCATTTTCAAACAAATTATTTCAAAACAGAAGGTTCCATGCTTATTATTTCATGTAAGTTTGCTCTAGCCTTAGTGCTATATTCCAATGAGAAGAATATTTGTTTTGATTCAGTAAAGTTTGATAATTCAAACTTAGGCACCACCAAAAGTTTGAACAAAATTTCAAAACAAAATGAGTGAATAAACCAATATTATGCCTATTTGAATATATATCATAAAGGCTTGGTTGTATTTTATTTTCATATGAACAAAGTGTTTTGATTAAACAGTAGTGTTTGACACACATTTGAGTGCAAGGTTTACAGTAACCTAGAGAAGTTTGAATTCAAACTCATTTGATTTGGATTTGAAAATCATTTCAGAAAATCAAAACAGAAAAAGAAAAGGAGAAAAGAAATAGAAAAAGGCCAGTGCCAGCAATTGAGCCCAGCAATAGATCCAGCCCAGTTAGCCCACCCGGGTTCCCCCTCTCTCCTTCTCACTCGCAAACGAACCCGCTGAGAGACTGACGCCAGGACCCCACCCCCTCGCTGTTTAACTCGCTGACGAGTGGACCCTGCGACCACGTCGCCTTCGTCGTCAATCACGCGCGCCTGCGACGCTCGCTCCGCCGTTACCTCGCCGCTGTTACTGCAGGATTAATTGCCATTGATACGCCGCGCGATCCTCGCCCCCGCTCTGGCTATAAGATCCCCTCTGCATCGCGGCCATTTCCCCTCACCTAGCGCCACCTCTACGCCCCCAGGCTGCCCGCAATTGCCTTTGCGCCACCGCAGACAGAACAGCTCCGGCGACGAATCTCGGTAAGCCCCGACCGCCCCTCTGCATCTGGTTTAAACGAGCGTGACCGCCACGTCCTTGTGCATCTGCTAACACCCCTGGTTTGCCTGCTCGTGACCCAGGTCGCCGTCTTCGTTCACGCCCGCAACCACCAGAGCCGCCGCTCGACTCCGACGAGCAATAGCGGTAAGAATCGAGCGCCCCTTGCCTCCCCTTTGGTACCATCTTGTTCGCCAGACCCTTACGCATCTCCTAAACCCTCTGCCTTGTGCTAGGACGACGCAGAGCCTCGGCAACGACCTCGACAGCAAGCAACAGACGCCGCCCACAACTCCGACGAGCTCCAGCGACCGTGTCCGTGCGCCCCTTGCCAAGCCGTCGTCAGGTTGAGCATCAGTGCTTCGTCGTGATCCTGGTAAGCATCTCCGACAACCCCCTAGCCACCTGTAGCGCCACGCCGCCGTAGGCAGAGCTCGCCGCCGCCAGTAGCCGCCGCCAGTGCCGCCACTGGATGGTCAGGGTGCTGTGCGCCGTTAGATCTAGATCTTGCGGATAGGATAGAACGCGAGCGAAGCGTTAAGTTTAGATCTGAGCCGTGCGATTAAGTCAGATCCAGCGGCTCAGAAGCGTGATCCAACGCGAATCGGTACGCGCCAATAAGATTAAGACGCGTGGCATCTGTTTAGGTTTAAAAACAGAATTTGAATCTATTAGATGTTTAAATTTGTTTTGGCTATAACTTTTGATCCCCACGTTAGAATGTGACAAATTTTATATCGTTGGAATCAGGAGAGCAAGCTCTTTCTAAATATGCAATGTGTTTAATGTTTTGCTTCTGTTAAAATGGCTTTATTTGCAGAAACTTGTGTATGACTAATTTGAGTATATGAATTATTCAAGATTTGATTTAGGGTTTAATTAAATGTTGTTTGGCAAGTTTTTAACTTGTTTATGAACCAGTACTATACACTTGCTTTGTTGAGTTTTAAAAATCATCACATATCATATTGCATGCATGCATATATTTTTGTTTGTATATGTTTTGTATGTGATTTGTGGCTATGATTCTTTGTGTAGATTTTGGTGCTAGTGATTGTGATTGTGAGGAGTGTAGCTACTCTCCAAACTACCAAGGCAAGTGGTACTTCATGAATATTTTTATTCCTATGTTTTCTACTAAGCATTAGAAATATTTTGCTTGTCTTGCATGCTATATTTTGCTTATATGCCATGTTGGGAAATCCTAGTAGTTGTAGAATTGCTAGGAAATTTCTAAGTTAAGATGCTTATCTATGCCATGCTTAGCCTAGCTAGTAGCAACCAAGGGTTGGTGAAATATACATGCTATGATGAAAATATTTCTAAGTCTTTGGACTTGTGTTTTGCCTAATAAAACAACTAAGTAAATGAAACACCTGGGTGGAATGGAAGGAATGGTTTGTGTTGAGTGGTTACACAAGGCCAGGGGACTGGTGAACCTTGTGTATCTCACTTGTGGAAAGCCACCCAGGAACAAAGAGATTTTAGAGGCCAAGTGTTGAGAAGCTTCTAGTGCAGCCACTTGGCAATATGGGCTCTGCCTGGATCATATAGGTTGCTAGAACTTAGCCATTTGGACAGTTGGTGGTAGTGGGAATGATAGGTTGGAGCGCGTCCATTTGGTCTAAGGGAAGGCTTCTGAAAGGTCCTGTCTTGGTGAAAATCAAGTCTGGTGGGGAAAGTGCACAACCTCTGCAGATGGAAAAACCTAAGGACTTAGCCATGTCCCTGGAAAAGGACAACTTGAGCATCAAGACATGGAAGCTATCAAGAATCTCCTCATCCCAATTTCTAAGTAAAACTTGTGGGTGAACAAGGGTGAAGGACCTCAATGTCTATTGGTGGTTCCTTGGGAAAAGTTTTAACAAAGAAAACTTAGTGATTTCAACTAATAGGCAAAACCTATTTTGAGCAAAGCAAGCCAAGCTACACTTAGCCAAATTTGCATATAGTATCTAGTCCCTAAATTATACTAAGGTATCACTTGCCAATACTATTCCAATGTATTGACCCACTGTGGCTGTAACTTGTGATGTTGCAGGTTACTCTGATGAGGATTAGGAGTCATGAGTCTACACTCAACATGTTTGCCTGTGGCACATGAAGATGAAGATTTTTAATTATTTACTTATTCAAACTCTTGTACTAGGCCTGTGGCCTTGGAGTTGTAAAGACTATGTTTGTCTCTGGAATGCCTGTAATAATGACCTTTGTTTCTGTGTACTTCATCTTAAACTATGGACGCTAGCAATGATCCAGGGACTAGCATTGCAATCACAGGGATCCTTTTCCTTTATAAAGGAGGGATCTTACAAATCTGGTTGCTTAGATAAGCCATCTAGAAGTAGGTCAGGATCAAACAATATCAGGAGGAGGAGGAGAACATCAAGCTAGAGCAAGAACAGCAGATTAAGCCAATCTATTCAATCCAACATCACCAAAATTTGATATCTACTCTACAACAGTAGGTTAGCATCCAGAAATCATGCATAGTATCCATTCTTAATAGTTATAGGCATGATAAGTGGAATAGTGGTTATATCCTCAGATCTGTACTCAAATGGAGTACAAGATCATCCGAGGATATGGCAACACATGTGAATATCTGTTCTTATTTCTCTAATAAGCTGGCCGCATCCTTGTGCATCATTGGCAGGGGTTAAATTAAATCTTGGTCAAGTAAACCTGTAGCAGATCATGTAGTTTATATTGTAACACCCTCGGATCGGCCCTATGCAAGTTTCAGCGCTTCCTGCCAAACCCGCATAGAAACGATTCAAAGGTGCCCACCAGGCACTTGCGTGCGGGTGGAAAGCGAAGTAATATCATTACACAATAGTCCTCGATGGAACCCACAAAACATATATATACAACATCGACTCAAAGAGTCAAGAATACAGATATACAGTACAAAGATCCATATCACCTTGAAAGCAATACAGCATCCGAGTACGAACAAGATGCAAATTGAGCTAAGAGCCCTGAAGAATAACCAATGGCATCCATAACCTTGCCTAGGCCAAGCCAGAAGGGTAACCCTGCTAACGACGTCGATCTCAAAACCTGCTAAAACAAAAGTGGTGCCAGCAAAGGGCAAAGGAAAAAGAGAGCGGTCAGTACTGAGGCCAGTACACGGCGAGACTAGAATGGCGGTCCTCACCTACATAGGTATGGTGGACTGAGCGCCAGCGCAGCATGCACTAAACAACCTATAGATACTCAATGCATTTGTCGGCTATCAGAGAGAGATGAGAAAGACCTATTCGGAACCAACCTGTTACTACCACCAATCATACCCATCCTGGTATTTCCCCCTCGAGACCAAACGAGGATGTCAAGCCGAGGAAACTCACACGTTTGGCAATTTTATTCATTCTTTCCATGGTGGTTATCCAACTTACTAGTCATATCAGATAAAAGTCAAATTATAACAGTAAACTTTAGTTATAGTTGTCTATGATCGAGAACTGTGCTCCAAGTCGTCCATAACCGAGGACACGGCTTCTCGAAAAGATTTAACCCTACAGGGTTGCACAAAAGTTTCCACACGCACCAACACCCTTGTTGTCAGATCAGGTAGATACAAGATCATAAAACATACACCCAATGGCATGTCGACGGGGTTTCGGACACGACGTTTCCCAGACCCAAAGCAAGCACATGGGGGCCACCCCACTAAGCTACTCGTAACGAAGTCGGCCGGTCTCCGAGACGGACCCAAAGGTTTGTGACGACGGCTGTAAACGATTGGGAACCCGAAAGTGTGACTGGGCTTGTCGATGCCGCGAAAACGTGGCACAGGGTTCCAAAACAGTACAAGCGCTCCACGTGCAATAGTAAATAAAGCAGTAAAGCATGGCATAATCATGGCATAAGTACATGATAGTAATAAAGCCCCAAACTACTTTGTGGCCCCCGGTACAGTACTTTGAAATCAGGTACTAATCGATGGGGGTGCCCACACACCCCACCTGTGGTTAGCGCGCTCGATCTCAGAATAGGTGTCAAGAACTCGGGGTCCTACGGGACACCAGTGAGCGGTTAAAAACCAAATATTGTCAATTACCCACTGGTGCCTCTGCATTTACCTACTTTCAATTTTAGTTATTAAACGGTAATTAAATCCATAATCATCTCCACCAATAAGCATGTGCCAACCACCCAACAACGGCGAAACATCGACGACACGAAGCAGCACCTGAGCAAGCAACTATGACTCGCAAGGCCGACTATCTACCAAACAACAGGTAATAGGAGGTGTCCATAGCAATATCGGGGCTCCAGGGAATATCACGGGTACGAAAACTAAAGCATCGCAACACAGATAGCAATAGATAAATAGGAGGAAGTAAAGACTAGAAATAGAAAATAGGTAGAAAGGGGGAGAATGCTCGCCTGAAAACATTGCCGAAGGTTCATCCGAAGATCGGGTCGACATTCGCATCAACTCATCGGCCTAATCCGTGAAGAAGCAAAGCACTAGAAGAAACATCAGATGAACTATTTAATACTACGGTAGAAGATCGGGCATGATGCATGTATGATGCGTGACATGGCAAAGATGCGATGCGATTAGGCAATATTAAACGAAACCGGGGTTCCGACAATTAATTAGGTGGTTCATGTTGTTTAGATACCCTGCAATTTAAATGTTGGCTTAACAAGACAAAACATATCACCAGTTCGCTACACAAATTTAAATGGGGCCAATATTAGGCTAGATTGCCCGCATATGGCCTCCATATTTACTTATGAGGTGAATGGGCATAATGCCCCCATACCACATGATATGTATGCGACATGATCAATTTAATATGCAACAAATATATATCATTTATAAAATAAGGTTCGGATAGGGGTTATACACGGGGTTCGGCGAACTTGGGGCTCAGAGGGGTTCGAGGAGCTACGGATCGGTCTTCGGGCTCCATGATCAATCTTTGGGATCCATGACGACGATCTTGATGGTCCGGGCCGATGGCGATCTCCATGTCCCGCGGGTTCTCGGCGTGGTTTCCTCGGGTACAAGAGCTGGTGGTCTTCGATTTTCACCTGGACCATCGATCGCGCAATTTTGTCGGGGATCGCCGGGTTGTGGTTGACCGTGGTATCTATGGTAAGACATAAATCGGCGAAGATCTTGTCAATGACTGAAGCAGGGTGATGCATCGACGAACTTGGCAAGCGGAAGATGATGCAACATGGATCTTCGGATGGTGAAGACAATTGACATGTTACACACATACAGGCACACAAGTTCCACGCGTGAGAGACAAAGACGACATGGTACCTGAAACAGAAATATAGCAGAAACATCGACGGTTCAGAATCACATGAGGTTGATGGAACTAGTGTGGGGATGGTGTCCCTGCACTAGACAAAATCAAGCAGAGGATTTGGGTCGGTGACAAAGTCGTTGAAGATGGACACGTTAGGCTTGGTCCTGGCGGCGGAGGAGGGCACCATGGACGGCTGGCCGGAGCTCCAGCGTCGAGGTAGACATGAACGAGGCAGGGCGTAGCCAGAGGAGCCTTGCGACCGAGGCCGACGACGGATGGCGCAGGCAAGGCGCGGGGCCTCACAGGAAGCGGGCGTCGGTGCTTGGGGCGAGGAAGGGCGGCCGGAGTGACGAGGCGGCGCTCGCGGCTTGCAGAGAGGAGAGGAGGGGGTTGCGGCGTCCCTGGCAAGAGAGAGGCGGCGGATCCCACGGAGCAGGTCGGTGAGGAGGAGGAGGGCCTTGCTGCTCTCGAGAGAGGTCGCAGAAGGGCGGGCTCGCAGGTGTGGTCGCGAGAGGAGGGGCGCCGAGGCGGTGGCGCCATGGCCGGGGCAAGCTCGAGGGGGAGGGGTCCCTGGCGGCGGGCGATGGAAGCGCCTGGTGGCGGTGGTTGGTGAGAGCGAAGACGAGGGGGGACGGGCGTGAGCGAGAGTGAGGACGGGGGCGCGTCGAGGTGGGCCAGGAGCGGGGCCGCGTGGGACCAAAAGGGACCGGGGGTTATGGGGTAGATGCGAGAATCGCTATGAGGAGGGTGGGTCGGGTTTGACCGAGAGGAGCGGGGTGCCGTGCGTCGGTGGGTTCCTGGCGGCGGCGGGTGGGGTGGAAGGATGGGGTAGATTCTGGTTAGGGTTAGGCTAGGGTTTGGTCTTGTGGGGTAGTAGGTGGCCTGTTGGCTGGGCCTTTGGGCCTGGCCGACTAGGCTGCCTCCCCCACTAACAAAATATTTTGTATTTATTATTTTTCTTTTAAAACAAAACATTTACAAAAAGGTTTTAGACAATAAAAGATCCGGACGGATCTAGGGTTTCGATTTGTACAAAGAGGGGAATCTCTAGAAAACAAAATAGGCTTTTGGGAAATTGTTTTAGGCGAATAAATGCATGATGATGTCATGATGATGCGCAATGTGCAAACAACCGCGATTTTGTAGTAGTGGTTTTACCCGGGGTGCTACATATATAGACCACTGTGCATCCTCCAAGGAGGTACCACAGCACCTAGATCATCTATAGAAGCCAAATGTATTGCATACAGGACATAGCCAATAGTTCAAAGCACCAACTTTATAAAACCTTAAATAAGCTAAATCATTTTCCTAGTGATGGTCACCAGGAAACATTTCTAATAAGGCCATTGTTAAATTACCAGCCAGCACAACTTCACAGCCACTCCAAACTAATTATAAGTAATCAATGCTTTTAAATCATCTTCTTAGTAATATAACTAAGAATCATGTCAGATTAGGATGTTATCAGGATGACAGTATGTGGAGGGTATCATAATATGATTATCAGTAGAATAATCTGCAAGGTTGGATTCAAATATTTTCACAGAGCTATTCCCAGCCAAATCAAGTATATAGTGGGACAAAAACATACAGTTAATCCATGGTAACCTGCCAGCAATGCATAAGCCACAAGCAGACCATATAATAAGTGACTTGTATGAATGCAATAGTATTCCAACTTATAGATCCAGTAGAATTACCTGGGAGGAATAAATTCTCCAACTTGAGGCATTAACACCAGCTAAACAAGTCTCCAACTTGAGGAATAAGTGACATGTATTCAAAATGTAACAAGTATTTAGCTAGTGTGTTATCCCAAAATAGCCAGCTACACTAATAACAGGACCACCAATAGAAGCAACAACTTAAGATAGCTGAGGATAGTGAAACAATGGCTATCAACACTAGAGCATAATCTAGCAAACTATGTTAGCACCTGTATATATCCACAAATCATCACAGTCAATTTGGACAACTGATACGTCCAATTTGCATCACCATTCTATATCATAATTTGCCTCTATTCATTGATATATGTCTTATTATGAGGTGTTACTTATGTCTTTTCCTCTATTTTTGCATGTTGGATGATTCTTGGAGGATGGACTGCCGGAGTCAGGTTTCTGATGGAAAAAGAGGTGTTTTGATGCAATTTCGCGAAGATCAGAAAAATATTGGAAAATTATATTTTCCCAGAAGATGGAGGAAGCCAGAAGGGGAGGCGTAGCTAGGCCACAGGGGGCCCACACCCCCTAGGCGCGGGCCCCCCTGGGACGCGCCTAGGGCAGGTGTGGCCCACCTGGCCGGCCTCCGACTCCGCCCTCTCGCCTATATCTTCCTCTCGGAACCCTAATACCCGGGGAGCGACCATAGAAAGATTTTCTCCGCCTCTGCGGGGCGGAAAACACCGAGATAGAAAGAGCTCTCCGGCAGTCAGATTTCTGCCGGGGAAATCCCTTCTTGGAGAGGGGAGATCGTCGCCATCAACACTATCATCAAGCTAGGCTTCATCAGGATCATCATCATCATCATCATTATGCACACCATCATCTCCACCAGCACCATCATCACCTCTCCGTCCCGCTGTAACAATCGTGTTGGATCTTGCTTTAGTTCTTAGGGGAAACATTCCCGGTGTTGATTACTATTGTAGTTGATGCTTGTGAGTGGAACCATTAGATTATTGTTTATGTTCAGATTTTTATCCATTACCATATCATCCTTGATCTTGATCCATATGATGTCTCGTGAGTAGTTCATTTAGTTCTTGAGGACATGAGAGAATTCATGTTGTTAGTAGTGTATTTGTGTTGAGTTATTATTCAATGGTTTATATTTAAGTTGTGGTGCTATTCTTTTAGTGGTGTCATGTGAATGTTGACTACATGATACTTCACCATCTATGGGCCTAGGGGAATGCATTGTGTATTTGGCTACTAATTGTGGGGTTGCCAGAGTGACAGAAACCTAAACCCCCGTTAGGACACCTTTGCACAAGGGAGTGTACGATCTCAGAGTTTAAGGCTATGGTTAGATTTATATCTTAATTACATTCCTGTAGTTGCGGATGCTTGCAGGGGGTTTAATCACAAGTATGTATTAGTCCAAGTAAGGTCGGTACATTAGCACAGGTTCACCCACACAACACTTACAACACCAAAGAAGAGTACTCAGCTATTTGAAGCGAAAGCACTTGACAGAATTCTCATGTGTCGTCGAGAAAGTTTGGTCCTTATAAGTATATCCACCGGCTTGTCCTTTTCTAAGAAAGGATTGGGCCACTTGCTGCAGTTGTTCATTGTCTTTATTACTTGCACTTTGTTTTGTAGCTTTATCAGAAAACCCCTAAAAATCTGTTTGCTAAGTATTTATAGAGATTTCCTGCTCCAGACCACTAGTCAACACCTTCTGCTCCTTGTTGGGATCGACACTCCTATTTATCGAAAGTACTGTGATACACCCCCTATACTTGTGGGTCATCAAGACTATTTTCTGGCGTCGTTACCGGGGAGTGAAGCTCTATTGAAGAGTGGAACTGGTAAAGGAAACTTCTACTATGAGTATTTCTTTTTGTTTCTGTTTGTTACTCTGTTTCCAACATGGATAACCCACTTGGTTTTCTGTTTGGAAAAACTACTACCACTGTTAGGGTAGTAGATGAACCACCACCTCTTGAGATAGATCCTTTTAAGATACCTACAAGTATTGTTGATCGTGTTATGGATACTTATTATTTTGTGGATGGAACTGTCCATCCTGGTGATCACTTGATTTTTATCCATGAATTATGCGGGTTGTTTAAGTGTGCAGGTATCACAACTAAACAGGTGAAGAAGAAGTTACTCTCTATGTCCTTGAAAGGGAGAGATGAAGAATGGTATAAGCTGCTGAAGAATGGGCGATCCATGGAATGGGAGGAAACGATATCTCTCTTTTATTCTAAATTCTATCCTCATAATGAAATTCATAAGGGTAGGAATCTAATATATAAATTTTGGCCTCGTTATGGAGAGAGTACAACTCAAGCTTGGGGGAGATTTAAGTTACTAATGCATAAATGTCCTATTCATGAACTCCCTAACAATATTATTATCAATAACTTTTGTGCTAGGCTTTCTCTTCATGATAAAGATTTACTAGATGCTTCTTGTGGTGGATCATTCACACGTATGAAGGAAGAAGCTAAATGGGATCTCCTAGAATGTATTCAAGAAAACATTGAAGCTTGGGAGAATGACAAAGGCAGAAAGTTAGGTATAAACTATGATTATGAATGCATTAAATCTTTTATGGGAACTAATGACTTCCGTGATATTAGCAATGAGTTTGGTCTTGATTCCCAAAGTATTGCCAACTTTTTAATGCCTTTGCCTCTTACATAGAAATTCCCAAAAAGAAATGGAACAAGTACCATGCACCTTATAAAGATGTTGTTAATCATGTTCCTGTTAGAAGTGCTGAAGTTTGTAATACTAATCATTTTGTGCCTGAACCTTATGTTGAGAAAATACCTTTTCCAACTAAGGTAAAGGAGTATTCTATGATGATTAGTGCAAATAATAAAGGTACTAAGAAACCCGTGGAGCTTGATGAGCAATTTAATATTGAACCTGTGGTAGCTATTGTGAAAGACACTGTCACTAGAAATATAGAGGATGAGCACATTGCCTTCTGCAAAGACGCTTCTAATATTATCTCTCATCTTAGTACGGCTAGAAAAGCTAGTGTTCCTGTGCTTTTCTGTTAAAATTGGTGATCATTTTTATTATGGTTTATGTGATATTGGTGCTAGTTCTAGTGCTATTCCTTATGAGCTTTACAGGGAAATTATGCATGAAATTGGTCCTTGTGAGCTTGAGGACATTAATTTGGTTATTCACCTTGCCAATAAGGAGACCATTTTCCCCATTGGTATTGTAAGAGATGTGGAGGTTCTCTGTGGTAAGATTAATTATCCTGCTGATTTTCTAGTGCTTAATTCAGCAGCTAGCAAAACTTGTCCTATCATTTTTGGTAGACCTTTCTTGAACACTTGTGGAGCTATTATAGATTGTAAGAAGGAGAAAGTTTTAACTAAGTTTTATGGAGATTCTTATGAGTTTAAATTTTTCAAATTTGCTAAAGCTCCTTGTGAAAACACCTTGCCTAATAAATATTTCAGGATGGAACAACTTGCTTCTATTGATCCAGTTTATGACCTTGGACCTCTTTTTGATGACTGTAAGTATGCTCATTCTGATGATAGAGTTGTTTCCTATGACAATTATATTGTCAACTTTATTCAAAGTTCTACTGAAAGTTATTATGAGAGAGGGAAACATGGTTTTATGCATCTCAATAATGTTAAGTTTCCCGGTTTTATGTTGAAAGCTTTGAAGTTGCATTTGTTTTGTCTTCCTATGCTAGTGGCTTTTTGTTTCAAAAATTTGTTTTCTCATGATATTCCCATGAATAGGAAGTGGGTTAGACTCAAATGTGTTGGTTATTTTCTTCTTGATGCTCTCTTTCACTTAAAATATATATCTCCTTTGTGAGCATCTTTGAAAGTTTCAAGCCTAACTTAACGGCATTAAAGAAAAGTACTTGTTGGGAGATAACCCAAGAATTTGGCTGAGTCTTGGAAGTTATTACCTCAGTAATAACCGCTCATTATCCTTTTTGTTTTGCTTTTTTGTGTCAAGTTCAACTACTTTTGAGAAGTGGAGGAGTTGTTAAAAGTGGCTGTCCTAGGACAGATTTTTGTGTTGCATTGTAAAAATTCGTGAGGGAGCTCAGCACGTCGGATGGAGCTGTATTTTTCTGATCTTGTTCTCAAAGTTGTTACCCAACCTTCATTAGTTCTGCACTTTTTGATTTGAGCAACAGAAGGTTTTCGAAAAAAATCAATCTTTACATGTTGGTCTGTTTTGACAGATTTCTGTTATCATTTGCATTTGCCTCTTAAAGGAGTCTATGTTTTGATGGATTTCGGTTGAAGTGTGAACCTAAAAGGTTATTTGTTTTTACTTACACTAATGTTTCCATTGAAGTTTGTGTATTGCCTTGTGAGAAAAGGAATTTCCAGGAGAAGGAGGAAAGGAGTCTGCAGAGTTCATCTTTGAATAGGTAAAAGTGGTGAAAACAGAAGGTTCATGAAAGCCTAATCTTTTTATATTTTTGAAGTTTTTATTACATAAGGAAAATTATGAGATGGAACAGAGGAGGAACGGGAGGCCAGGGTGGCCAAACCCACCCCAGGCACAGGCCCCAGCTGGCCGCGCCTGGAGGGGGTGTGAGCCCCCCGAGCTCCGACTCTGCCTCATTTTCGTACCAGCACCTTCTTTATGCATTGAAACTCCGTAATATATAACCCCACGGATCCCCAAGGTTCGTGCATCGTGTTCTCGTCGTGTTTTCGTTTCGATCTGTTTCTGTCAGGAAATCTTCTCAAGTTTCGAGCACCATGGTCTCCGCCAACGATAAAGGCAAGAAGCCCAAGGAAGATGATCCTCAAGATCCCAAGGAGGAGGATATTTTGGTAGGGGATGAAGAAGACATGGAGGAGGACAAGCAACCGGACACTCGCGCTACCGTCGCAAGCATTGGATTGGTGGCTAAACCTACCAAGCTTAGGAGGACAACACGAATGTCTACAGGAGGGAGAACTCCGCGTCATATCCTTGCTCCACGATCACTTCCTCCTCGTACCACTCGTTCTAACCATGCAAGGAAGGAACACTCTAAGAAGGAAGAGTCGGGAAAGAATAGTAAGGACGGGAATTCTCGGTCCGATATGATCATGAACCGCATTGAGAAAAATTCGGAGTTGATTCATACTCTGACCTTTGAGATTGAGGATTTGAGGAAGCTGATTGAGGAACTTATCAAGAGAACACCACCACCACCGAAGGAGTAATTTGTCATCAGGTTTGGCATCCCCTTGGCTTGTTCCAAGCTTGGGGGGAGTGCCGCGGTATCACCATCATTATCTTTCACCTTTTACCTTTTTAGTGGATTCATATCTTTGGTAGAGAGGTTATCTTATAGTTTGGTTAGCATGTGGAAGTATCTCTCCTTTAGTTGATTATCTATGTATCCCTTGGTGTGAGTGCCTTTATGGATTATTAATGAGAAGTTTCATCTTTTACTTTTTGCACTTCTTATTTTAGTTTGCAATCTCTGTTATATGATGGATCTTGTTGATCAGTATTGGCATCACTTTGGGAGCATCAAGTAAATCTAAATTGGTTTTGGCAAACCAAGTTCTGGTCAGTAACAACACTTCTTGAGGTTTGGAAGGAAAAAAAGAAAAAGCTTATAGGTATTTTGTATCATTTATTTTCTTTCTTGTTGGCTCATAAGCTTAGTATTCTTTATTTAAGATCTTTTGTGTCTTCAAGGAAGATTGCATGTTTGGCTTTATCACTTGTAGGTTTGCTTGTTTCTTTCAACTCTTTTGCTTGCTACCCAGCCTTGCTAGCAAAAACCTGTTTTGAGAAGGCATACTTCTCATGCATCCAATCCCTTTGAACCAAAACCTATGCCATTTGTGTCCACTATATCTACCTATTAGCATTATTGATATTCCAAGCAAATTCTCAAGCTTCATCTATCTTTCGAATTAAAAAGTATTTTGTTATGTGAAAACCAGTTAGTAAAGCTCTCACGAACTTGATGGCACACCTTATTTTCTTGCCCCTAATAGACTTGAACCATTGTGTCATCAAAGTTGTATATGCTTGCATCTACACGTTGGAATTAGCAGAACCGTGCTATCACGGGGAACGCTTTCAACATTGCACATGTACGTAGTACACAGTGTAGGGGTTCGTAGCATGGAAAACAAAAATTTTCTATCGCATACAAACAAACAAGCCAAGATCTATCTACTAGATTGTAGCAACGAGTCGATGGAATAACTCACCCTCGAAGATTCCAAAGTGTTTAACGAGAGCAGATTCTCGTGGGTGATGTAGTCGTACTCTTTCCGATCTCAAGATCGCGTAGACGATCCTTCCGGCGCCGCGTTCCCGCAGCGCTCCCGCAGTCGGTCACACGTTCGGTACTCGACGAAGACCTTCCTCTCCCTTGTTCCAGCAGGCAGCGGAGGTTGTAGCACTCTCCTCGCGATTCCGGCAGCACAACGGCGTGGTACCGGAGGTAGAGGGGAGATCCCGCAGGGCTTCGCCTTAAGCCGGTGCGAGTATGGTGGAGCTTATGAGAGAGGCTATTAGTGGTCTAGTAATTAGACACACCAATTAGAGGGCTCTAAACCAATTAGAAGGCTCTAAACCGAAACAGCTCTAAACCGGGGTCTAGGTCTAGTTTCTAGTTTAGAGGATAGGAACTTGTGTGTCCTAGGAGGGGAGCCCTGCCCCTCCTTATATAGGTGGGAGGGCTGGCTGCGCCATGGGGAGGAGAGTTCCTCCCCAAGTCGGCTTGGTGGGGCGCCGGCCAAGGGAGGAGTCCTCCCCCAATTCGGCCTCCACCAATCCTCCTCTTTTCCCACTTCCCAAAATTGGCAGTTTGACTTTCAAATTAGCCGTTTGACTTTTCCAATTTAGGAATTAAATAAACCCTTTATTTTGGACAGCGAGAACACCTAGTACATGATGCAATCATTCCAACTTGCAATGACACATTCATGTACCCCTTCCCCCCCGGAGTGCCGGACATTCCGGGACCTTCTAGAATGTTCCCGATGAAAACACCGGAACCATTCCCGAACTCCGAAACGGGACTTTCCTTATATGAATCTTATTCTCCGGACCATTCCGGATCACCTCGTGATATCCCGGATCCCATCCGAGACTCCGAACAACATTCGGTCTCTTTCTCATAATACCATAACTACTCAAACAACGTCGAATCCTTAAGTGTGTCTCCCTACGGTTCGTGAATTATGCAGACATGATCGAGACACTTCTCCGAACAATAACCAATAGAGGAATCTGGAAATTCATATGGCTCCCACATATTTCTACGATTACTTTGCGATCGAATGAACCACTTACATACGATACCAATTTCCCTTTGTCTCACGATATGTTACTTATCCGAGGTCATGATCGTCGGTATCTCTGCATACCTAGTTCAACCTCGTTACTGATAAGTACTCTTTTCTCGTTCCCGTGATATGTGATCCCTTGTGACCAAGTCACATGCTTGCAAGCTAATTGGATGACATTTCACCGAGAGGGCCCAGAGAATATCTATCCGTCATGTGGATGGACAAATCCCACTCTTGATCCATGTGTTTCAACCAATACTTTCCGAACACCCAATGCCACTTTTATAGCCACCCTGTTACGGTGTGGTGTTTGATGACATCAAAGCATCCATCCAGTAAAGGCAATATGCATGATCTCATGGTCGAAGGAATTAGGTTACTATGTATCAGAAAGCATATAGCAATTGAACTATTGAAATGACTTGATCTTTATGCTACGCTTGTCTATAGGAGTATGTCCACCATATCATTCTCCTAACGATATGATCTTGTTGTTGATAACATCTCAATGTTCATGACAAAGAAACCACATCATCAATCAACCAACAAGCTAGTGAAGTATAGAGGCCATACTAGGGACTTCAAATTAAGTTTACAAATCACACAAGTATTAATGGTTTCCTTGTTAATACTATTATAGCATGAATGTAAACATTTATCATAAACACAAAGATATATAATAATAACTACATTTATTATTACCTCTAGGGCATATCTCCAACAGTCTCCCACTTGCACTAGAGTCATCTAATCTAGATTACATGGTAATATACCGAACACCCATGGCAGTTTGGTGTTGGTCATGTTTTGCCCTCGGGAGAGGTTTAGTCAACGGATCCGCCACATTCAGATCTGTGTGTACTTTGCAAATCTTTATATCCCCATCCTGGATATGTTCTCGAATAGCGTGGAAACGCAGCTTGATATGCTTCAGCTTCTTGTGTGACCTTGGTTCTTGCGCATTGGCTATGGCGCCCATGTTATCACAGTAGATAGACATTGGGTCCAGCGCACTTGGAACCACACCCAGCTCTGTAATGAACTCTTTCATCCATATTGCTTCTTGTGAAGCCTCCGAAGCAGCCATGTATTCCGATTCAGTTGAAGATCTCGCCACAACGCTTTGCTTTGCACTCCTCCAGCTAACTGCTGCACCATTCAAAATAAATACGTATCCAGATTGTGATTTAGAATCATCCGGATCGGTGTTCCAACTAGCATCGGTGTAACCATTAACAACGAGCTGTTCATCACCTCCATAAGAAAGAACCATATCCTTAGTTCTTCTCAAGTACTTAAGGATGTTTTTGACCGCTGTCCAATGATCCACTCCTGAATCACTTTGATATCTGCTAGTTAGACTAACAGCATATGCGATGTCGGGTCTAGTACATAGCATGGCATACATTAGAGATCCTATGGCTGAGGCATAGGGAGTCTTACTCATCTTTTCTCTATCTTCTGCCGATGTCGGACTTTGAGTTTTACTCAAGGTCGTATTGGGCAACATGGGCAAGAACCCTTTCTTGCTATCTTCCATTCCAAACCTCTTTAGAACTTTGTCCAAATATGTACTTTGTGACAATGATATTTGGCGTTTCGATCTATCTCTATAAATCTTTATGCCTAATATGTAAGCTGCTTCGCCAAGATCCTTCATTGAAAAACTATTATTCAAATATTCCTTGACACTATTAA
The DNA here is from genome assembly GCA_916181665.1 of Avena sativa. Lineage (NCBI taxonomy): Eukaryota > Viridiplantae > Streptophyta > Magnoliopsida > Poales > Poaceae > Avena > Avena sativa. Next base: position 264,605,671 of record OV702294.1, on the reverse strand, counting down.
GAAGGTCTACATCATTCCCAATCAACAATATGTCATCCACATACAGTATTAAGAATGCTACAGAGCTCCCACTCACTTTCTTGTAAATACAAGCTTCTCCATAAGTTTGTATAAAACCAAAACTTTTGATTACCTTATCAAAACGTTGATTCCAACTTCGGGATGCTTGCTTCAATCCATAGATGGACCGTTGAAGCTTGCATACCTTGTTAGCATCTTTAGGATCGACAAAACCTTTGGGTTGTATCATATACAACTCTTCATCAATGTCTCCATTGAGGAATGCTGTTTTGACATCCATCTGCCATATCTCATAATCATAATATGCAGCGATTGCTAACATAATCCTCACAGACTTTAGCTTCGCTACCGGTGAGAAAGTCTCATCGTAGTCAACTCCTTGAATTTGTCGAAACCCTTTTGCGACAAGTCGAGCTTTATAGACAGTAACATTACCATCAGCATCTGTTTTCTTCTTGAAAATCCATTTGTTCTCGACAGCCTTCCGGCCATCCGGTAAGTCCACCAAAGTCCATACTTGGTTTTCGTACATGGATCCAATCTCGGATTTCATGGCTTCTTGCCATTTATTGGAATCTGGGCTCATCATCGCTTCCTCATATGTCTCGGGGTTATCAGTGTTGTCCACCAACATGACATTCATAACGGAATCATACCAATCTGGAGTGGTACGAGTTCTCGTTGACCTCCGAGGCTCTGTAGTAACTTCAACCGAAGTTTCATGATCACCATCATTAGCTTCCTCTCTTATTGGTGCAGGCACCACAGGAACTTCTTCCGGTGCTGCGCTACTCGCAATTTCGAGAGAAGGTTCGACAACCTCGTCGAGTTCTACTTTCCTTCCAGTCACTTCTTTCGAGAGAAATTCCTTCTCTAGAAAGGATCCATTCTTAGCAACGAAGATTTTGCCTTCGGATCTATGATAGAAGGTATACCCAACAGTTTCCTTCGGGTATCCTATGAAGACGCATTTTTCCGCTTTGGGTTCAAGCTTGTCCGGCTGTAACTTCTTTACATAGGCTTCGCATCCCCAAACTTTAAGGAACGACAATTTAGGTTTCTTCCCAAACCATAATTCATACGGTGTCGTTTCAACGGATTTAGACGGTGCCCTATTTAAAGTGAATGCGGCTGTTTCTAATGCATAACCCCAAAATGATAGTGGCAAATCTGTAAGTGACATCATAGAACGAACCATATCTAAGAGAGTTCGATTACGACGTTCAGACACACCATTACGCTGTGGTGTTCCCGGCGGTGTCAACTGCGAAAGTATTCCACATTTCTTCAAATGCTCGCCAAACTCGTAACTTAGATATTCACCTCCACGATCAGATCGTAGAAATTTAATCTTCTTGTTACGTTGATTCTCTACCTCACTTTGAAACTCCTTAAACTTCTCGAAAGTTTCGGACTTATGTTTCATAAAATAGATATACCCATATCTACTCAAGTCATCCGTGAAGGTAAGAACATAACGATAACCACTGCGCGATGCTACACTCATTGGACCACACACATCGGTATGTATGATTTCCAATAAGTCTGTAGCTCGCTCCATCATACCAGAAAATGGAGTCTTAGTCATTTTACCCATCAGACATGCTTCGCATCTTTCAAGTGATTCAAAATCAAGTGATTCAAGAAGTCCATCGGAATGGAGTTTCTTCATACGCTTCACTCCAATGTGACCAAGACGACAGTGCCACATATAGGTCAAATTATCGCTTGATTTCAAACGTTTAGCCTCAATGTTATTAATATGTGTATTTCTACTATCGAGATTCAATATGAATAGACCATCTATCAAAGGTGCATGTGCATAAAACATATTACTCATATAAATCGAACAACCATTATTCTCGGATTTAAACAAGTAACCGTCTCGCAATAAACAAGATCCCGATATAATGTTCATGCTCAACGCAGGCACCAAATAACAATTATTTAAGTATAAAACTAATCCCGATGGTAGATGAAGAGGTAGTGTGCCGACCGCGATCACATCAACCTTTGATCCGTTTCCCACGCGCATCGTCACCTCGTTCTTCACTAGCTTCCGTTTATTCTGCAGCTCCTGTTTCGAGTTACAAATATGAGCAACCGAACCAGTATCAAATACCCAGGCACTACTACGAGTACTAGTGAGATACACATCAATAACATGTATATCAGATATACCTTTCTTCTTGATGTTGCCGTTCTTCAAATCCGCCAAGTACCTTGGGCAATTCCGCTTCCAGTGACCTTCTCCCTTGCAGTAAAAGCACTCAGTATCAGGCTTGGGTCCAGCCTTGGTCCTCTTCGTCGGCGTGGTAACTTTCTTACCACCCTTCTTGAAGTGTCCCTTCTGCTTAGACTTGCCTTTCTTGAATTTGGTGGTCTTATTGACCATCAACACTTGGTGCTCTTTCTTGATCTCCACTTCTGCAGATTTTAACATAGCAAATAGTTCTGGCAACTCTTTGTTCATGTTCTGCATGTTGTAGTTCATCACAAAGTTCTTGTAACTTGGTGGTAGTGATTGGAGGATGCGGTAAACTCCCAAAGTATTAGGAATCACTATACCCAAACTTTGAAGTTTATTTGCGTGCCCAGACATTTTAAGCACATGCTCACTGACGGAGCTACCCTCTTCCATCTTGCAGTTAAAGAACTTTTCAGAAGCTTCATAACTTTCAATTGCCGCATGAGTCTCAAAGATTAATTTGAGATCCTCGACAATATCATATGGATCTGACTCTTCAAACCTTTTCTGAAGCTCCGATTCTAAACCATACAAGATAGCACACTGAACTATGGAGTACTGATTCTTCCGAGCGAGGTAAACATTCTTTACTTCATCGGTAGCATCAGCTGCAGGTGGGTCACCTAGCGGTGCATCCAGCACATAGGTCAAATTACCAGCTGTGAGGACAATCCTCAAATTGCGGAACCAATCCGCGAAGTTGCTTCCATTGTTTTTCAACTTTTCTTTCTCTAGGAACGCATTAAAATTGATGGTAGGGGCTGCCATTGATCTACAACATATTTGCAATAGTTTAGACTAAGTTTATGACAAATTGAGTTCAAATTAATTAATGAAATTAAACTAGGTGAACTCCCACTCAAAACAACATCCCTCACATTGTTTTAGTGATCACACGAACCAAATCCACTACATCAACACCGATCATCACGAGAGCTGATATAGTTTTAATGGCGAACAATCATCATGTTCATCATATCTACTATATGATTCATGCTTTGCCTTTCGGCGATCCGTGTTCCTGAGGCCATGTCTGTACATGCTAGGCTCGTCAAGATCAAACCTTAGCTTCCGCATAAGCAAATCTGGCTTGCTTACGTTGTAGTCACCCGCGGAATCAAAGACACCCGATCATCACGTGGTGCTTCGAAGCAGCAAGCTTTGGCAACGGTGCATACTAAGGGTGAACACTTTTAGAACTTGAAATTTATGTGCATGAGGGATCATCTTATAATGCTACCGTCGTCTACTAAGCAATACAAGATGCATAAAGGATTAACATCACATGCAATTCATAATATGTGATATGATATGGCCTTTCTTCTTTGTGCTTCCGATCTCCATCTTCAAGCACGAACATGATCTCCATCATCACCGGCATAGCATCAAGGTCAATGACGCTTCTTCATGGTTGTCGTCCGCCAACTTCAACTATTACAACTATTTTGAATAGACACGCAGGCCTTAACAGAAATTAAAGACAACCATATGGCTCCTGCCGGTTGCCAACTTACAATAAGGATCATTGCATACATCAAATATAATCACAATCATGGCCATATCACATCACTGCACACCCCTGCAAAACAAAGTTAGACGCTTCTACTTTCTTTGCATATTTTACGTGGTTTGGGGCTTTCCATAAGTGTCGTTCTAACTTACGAACAAGAACCACAACATTGATACTAGCATTGTTGATCACCCGTTGTAAATTGGATCTTTACTATGCTAGGAGAAACAGGCACCCGCAAAGCCACTTATGCAAAACGAGTTGCATGTCAAGCGTGGAGCAAGTCTCATGAACGATGTCATGTAAGGTTAGCCCGGGCCGCTTCATCCCAACATACCGCAAGATGCAAAGTACACAAAAAGCAATCTACAATAAAAGCATCAACGCCCACAATGACCATTGTGTTCTACTCGTGCAACAGATCTACATATAGACACGGCTCTGATACCACTGTAGGGGTTCGTAGCATGGAAAACAAAAATTTTCTATCGCATACAAACAAACAAGCCAAGATCTATCTACTAGATTGTAGCAACGAGTCGATGGAATAACTCACCCTCGAAGATTCCAAAGTGTTTAACGAGAGCAGATTCTCGTGGGTGATGTAGTCGTACTCTTTCCGATCTCAAGATCGCGTAGACGATCCTTCCGGCGCCGCGTTCCCGCAGCGCTCCCGCAGTCGGTCACACGTTCGGTACTCGACGAAGACCTTCCTCTCCCTTGTTCCAGCAGGCAGCGGAGGTTGTAGCACTCTCCTCGCGATTCCGGCAGCACAACGGCGTGGTACCGGAGGTAGAGGGGAGATCCCGCAGGGCTTCGCCTTAAGCCGGTGCGAGTATGGTGGAGCTTATGAGAGAGGCTATTAGTGGTCTAGTAATTAGACACACCAATTAGAGGGCTCTAAACCAATTAGAAGGCTCTAAACCGAAACAGCTCTAAACCGGGGTCTAGGTCTAGTTTCTAGTTTAGAGGATAGGAACTTGTGTGTCCTAGGAGGGGAGCCCTGCCCCTCCTTATATAGGTGGGAGGGCTGGCTGCGCCATGGGGAGGAGAGTTCCTCCCCAAGTCGGCTTGGTGGGGCGCCGGCCAAGGGAGGAGTCCTCCCCCAATTCGGCCTCCACCAATCCTCCTCTTTTCCCACTTCCCAAAATTGGCAGTTTGACTTTCAAATTAGCCGTTTGACTTTTCCAATTTAGGAATTAAATAAACCCTTTATTTTGGACAGCGAGAACACCTAGTACATGATGCAATCATTCCAACTTGCAATGACACATTCATGTACCCCTTCCCCCCCGGAGTGCCGGACATTCCGGGACCTTCTAGAATGTTCCCGATGAAAACACCGGAACCATTCCCGAACTCCGAAACGGGACTTTCCTTATATGAATCTTATTCTCCGGACCATTCCGGATCACCTCGTGATATCCCGGATCCCATCCGAGACTCCGAACAACATTCGGTCTCTTTCTCATAATACCATAACTACTCAAACAACGTCGAATCCTTAAGTGTGTCTCCCTACGGTTCGTGAATTATGCAGACATGATCGAGACACTTCTCCGAACAATAACCAATAGAGGAATCTGGAAATTCATATGGCTCCCACATATTTCTACGATTACTTTGCGATCGAATGAACCACTTACATACGATACCAATTTCCCTTTGTCTCACGATATGTTACTTATCCGAGGTCATGATCGTCGGTATCTCTGCATACCTAGTTCAACCTCGTTACTGATAAGTACTCTTTTCTCGTTCCCGTGATATGTGATCCCTTGTGACCAAGTCACATGCTTGCAAGCTAATTGGATGACATTTCACCGAGAGGGCCCAGAGAATATCTATCCGTCATGTGGATGGACAAATCCCACTCTTGATCCATGTGTTTCAACCAATACTTTCCGAACACCCAATGCCACTTTTATAGCCACCCTGTTACGGTGTGGTGTTTGATGACATCAAAGCATCCATCCAGTAAAGGCAATATGCATGATCTCATGGTCGAAGGAATTAGGTTACTATGTATCAGAAAGCATATAGCAATTGAACTATTGAAATGACTTGATCTTTATGCTACGCTTGTCTATAGGAGTATGTCCACCATATCATTCTCCTAACGATATGATCTTGTTGTTGATAACATCTCAATGTTCATGACAAAGAAACCACATCATCAATCAACCAACAAGCTAGTGAAGTATAGAGGCCATACTAGGGACTTCAAATTAAGTTTACAAATCACACAAGTATTAATGGTTTCCTTGTTAATACTATTATAGCATGAATGTAAACATTTATCATAAACACAAAGATATATAATAATAACTACATTTATTATTACCTCTAGGGCATATCTCCAACACACAGTTGATATCATGCTCTTTTGTTTGCGGATGTTGACGGTGTGAAATAAAGAGGGAACTTGTAAGTCCATGAAGTGATGTATGTGTGTTAGAGAAACGCCTGGGCCGCTAGCCTAAGCCATTCCTAATCATGGTGGAAACTTGCAGCATCACCACAATGAGCATTCTATGAAGCATCTTCAATAAAAAGCAATGCACATAGTAAATAAAAATATCACTGAGATGCTCATTGTCTGCTTGCCTTGTCATTTTGGTTATGGGATAGCTCCTGTACCATGTGCAAGGGGTACCCCGTTGGCGGTTGTTTATGATACACATGTACTTAAAATGACAAAAACTTACCGGTGACTAAAGTTAAGTAGAATGAGGATCGGCCCTCGTACTCAAGGGACATGAGATTGGCAACTTATATTTCGTCAAGCATATACTCCATCTTTGTGCACTTTAACCTTAATCATATCAAGATGCCTATGATAGGGGCAATGATGGCTCAAAGCTAGTAAGTACCATAATATTTTGGAAGCTCTTTATGACTTGAAATCCCTGCTACCCTCTACGAAGGGACTTTTCTTCTATTTTATAAGTTGAGTCAGTAAACCTACTTCCTCTCTATCTATAGCAAGCATTTGAGTTGTTGTGTTGCAAGCATTCATATGGTGATTTATTCAATCATGTTCTTTATATTCCTTGTTTGCACAAAACTCTTATCTATTGAGTATTACTTTGAAAGCCTTCGTTGTGAAAAACCTTTTTGAGCAAAGAGTACTCCTGTTTTGAAAACTTCTTCAAAAGCATTATTTTTGAAACTGTTTGCCAGTTGTTCTCTGACCAAGAACAAGAGTTTGCCAATTCCAATTATGATTTATCTTTATGCATCTCTATTGTGACTCCTGTACTTGTTGCAAGCTAAGTTATATAGTTTCTTTCTTCTATGAGTTGTGTAATGGTAAGTGTGATGCTTCTTGTCCATATTCTTTTATCGAAACTTCACTCCATAAACCTGTGGACATGTTTACTGAGCCCAGTTTTTGCTTAGGGACAAGCGAAGGTCTAAGCTTGGGGGGAGTTGATACGTCCAATTTGCATCACCATTCTATATCATAATCTGCCTCTATTAATTGATATATGTCTTATTATGAGGTGTTACTTATGTCTTTTTCTCTGTTTTTGCATGTTGGATGATTCTTGGAGGATGGACTGCCGGAGTCAGGTTTCTGATGGAAAAAGAGGTGTTTTGATGCAATTTCGCGAATATCAGAAAAATACCAGAAAAATATTGGAAAATTATATATTCCCAGAAGACGGGGGAAGCCAGAAGGGGAGGCATAGCTGGGCCACAGGGGGCCCACACCCCCTAGGCGCGGGTCCCCCCTGTGCCGCGCCTAGGGCAGGTGTGGCCCACCTAGCCGGCCTTCGACTCCGCCCTCTCGCCTATAGCTTCCTATCGGAACCCTAATACCGGGGGAGTGACCACAGAAAGATTTCCGCCGTCTCTGCGGGACGGAAAACACCAAGAGAGAAAGAGCTCTCTAGCAGACAGATTTTTTCCGGGGAAATCCCTTCCCGGAGAGGGGAGATCGTCGCCATCAACACCATCATTATCATCATCCACACTGTCATATCCACCAGCACCATCATCACCACTCCATCCCGCTGTAACAATCGTGTTGGATCTTGCTTTAGTTCTTAGGGGAAACTTTCCAGGTGTTGATTACTATTGTAGTTGATTCTTGTGAGTGGAACCATTGGATTATTGTTTATGTTCAAATTGTTATCCATTACCATATCATCCTTGATCTTGATCCATATGATGTCTCGTTAGTAGTTCGTTTAGTTCTTGAGGACATGGGAGAAGTCATGTTGTTAGTAGTGGATTTGTGTTGAGTTATTATTCAATGGTTTAGTATTTAAGTTGTGGTGCTATTCTTCTAGTGGTGTCATGTGAACGTCGACTACATGATACTTCACCATCTATGCGCCTAGGGGAATGCATTGTGTATTGGCTACTAATCGTGGGGTTGCCGGAGTGTCAGAAACCTGAACCCCCGTTAGGACACCTTTGCACAAGGGAGTGTAGGATTAAGGCTGTGGTTAGGTTTATATCTTAATTACTTTCTTGTAGTTGCGGATGCTTGCAGGGGGTTTAATCACAAGTATGTATTAGTCCAAGTAAGGTTGGTACATTAGCACAGCTTCACCCACACAACACTTACAACACCAAAGAAGAGTACTCAGCTATTTGAAGCGAAAGCACTTGACAGAATTCCCATGTGTCCTCGAGACGTTTGGTCCTTATAAGTATTTCCACCGGCTTGTCCTTTGCTAAGAAAGGATTGGGCCACTTTCTGCAGTTGTTCGTTGTATTTATTACTTGCACTTTGTTTTGTTGCTTTATTAGAAAACCCCTAAAAATCCGTTTGCTAAGTATTTATAGAGATTTCCTGCTCCATACCACTAATCAACACCTTTTGCTCCTCGTTGGGATCGACACTCCTATTTATCGAAAGTACTGCGGTACACCCCTATACTTGTGGGTCATCAACAAAAAACGATCGACACATGCTTCTGATTCATAGTTTATGGATCCCAACTCAACATCATTATAATAATCTTATTAAGATCTACAAATCACCATGTACACTGTCAGGTATACTGAATCAAGTAACATGCAACATTGAGTACATGATTCAGTGAAGCACAAACCAAATCATCAACCTAGTCCAAAGTAAGTCTGATTATAATTAACTTTGAAAACCACTGATGGGATCTATTGTATTCATAGTAATAACCATGCAAATTACATATAAGCCTGTATTGTGTGTCACATAAATCAAAGTGTAGAATCAATGATCATGTCATCACTTAATCCAAATAAGTAAATTTTTGAGTTCAACTCACTCGGCAAGATCAGTAGCAAGGCTACTGTAAGCTACACATGAACCGAAAGGGGGGGAAAACCCTATCCAAGGTTGGTACAAGAGAGAGGTTCAGAGAGAGAGAGAGGGGGAGAGATAGAGATTGAAAGGAGGAAGCACCTACCTGAGGCGAGTCTTAGCTCCTTGGGGGAGAGGCAGAAGCAGCATCGACAAACTCGGTAGAGCGCAACACGGCGACACGAGGGGCTGTGGCACTCGACCCATGCCGAGCTACACCGAGATAACCATACCAAACCATCACTGTGGCACCACGAAGTCATCGATGGACGACGGAGCCGCAACATCAGAACCCTAATCCTACAAAGCACAAGGGAGCGAGCAGTAGAGGGCTCGATTTACAAATGAAGCTAGACCAGAAGAATTAGTAGAGGACGGTGGTCCTTAAACCACAAACGACAGCGGGCGGAGTGGCCTGGCTTGACGGAATGTGGCGAAGACAACCACAACATCGAGCGTCAACCATAAGAGAACATGAGGGGAAGAGGATTGAGTCTAGAGAGAGAGAGAGAGAGAGAGAGAGAGAGAGAGAGAGAGAGAGAGAGAGAGAGAGAGGGAGGTGGACCGACCCAGCGAACCATCAGGCTGGTCTAGCCTAAACTAGTGGGCTGGACTGACCAGTTGGCCCAGGCCTGAGTATATAAAGGAAATGCGTAAATAAATAAAAAGGGCTAAAATGGAAATTACTAAAGTACCCCTAAGCATTTTGATCCCTAGAAAAACATAGAAAAATCATAAAAATATTTATAATATATCATAGTGATCACAAGAATAATATCTAACTAGGAAAATATAATAATGCTGATTTGAGTTAAATAAAATGCAAATAAATATTAACACCATTAAATCTCTAAATAAAATTTAGTCAATCAAAGGAAAGTGCTAAAAATAAATAAAATCACTTTTAGGTACAAGGAGAAGTGTAATATCTTATAAAAATGGTACTTAAGGATTTTCAAGTTATCTTAGGATTTATATGAAATAAATATGTGTTTAGATTTATAAAAAAAAATCTTAAAATGTATTTATTTTATCTTTATAAAACAAAAATAAATTCCTTAAGTCATTTAGAATTTATTATTTTAGAAAAATATTATTCTTTTCTCAAAATTGTATATTACTAATAAATCAGGTAAAACATCAAATAAAGATCAACTCTAAATGTTACACTTAGAACCATAATTATAATTTCTCATAAAATTTAAAAGTAGATTTCTAACTATATATTGTTCCTTTAAAATATTCAACTAACTATAAGTCAAAGACTTACAAGTTTACTTTGTAAGTCCTTAACTTATATTAGAGGTGAGTCATCTCAACTTATATATAATCATATTTTGTATAACTCCTCATGTCGGGGGGATAACCCCCGGGTGGGGAAAGCCAGGCATAAGTAGGCCGGCTCCAGAAGATGCAGGCCGCCTGGCCCCCAGGAAAGATAACTCTAGCTGACTGACAAGCAAGCCCGGCTGGGCTTATAACCTTCCCGGCTGGCCCGTCTAGCCGGTGGCCAGAAGAACCGGCCGGGTGGACATTCCCACCTGGCTCACCTCAGATTCGATGGAGAGCATGGAAGGACTGACGCTCCGTGCGGGGTACGCTTCTGGCTCTCCCTCGTCATTAAGAAAGCTGGCATGCCGTCATGACCATCACTACCCGACGAAGATAAAGCGAGACGGTCGGCTGGACTAGCGAAAGCAGTCCGGGTGACCGTTAAAGCAGGGGGGACGCCCCAAAGGAAGCCTGGGTGACCTCTAAAGATAAGGATGATGCTAAAAGAAGGGCGGACTGGGTCCTGGCCCACCGGCTGGGCCCTGCAGCCGGCCCTGCCGTGTAAACCCATATCCAAACAGTAAACCCTAGGACCCGATCTGTAATCTGCCCCTAGACCAGTATATAAGGGAGGGCAGAGCCAGGGTTCTAGGTAGGAAAGAATAGAAGGATAGATGTGTTAGCATCAAGTTCCCATCTTCATCTAGCCTCCGATTGTAGCTAAGGAAACAGCTCAAGGAGCATCTGTACTGAGCATCAAGCTCCCATACATAGTTCATCTTGCAGGAGTAGGGGTGTTACCTCGCCAAGAGGGCTCCGAACCTGGGTACGTCCCTGTGTTTGCAGTGCACCATGCCCAACCCGTTGCGTGAGCCACCGAATGTATCCGTGTGTCCCTTCTTTGCCATCCCCGATGGCTCTGCCGTGTTCCACACCACGACAGTTGGAGCCCACCGTGGGGCACAGCGCTTCGGCTGGGATCATTTTCCGCACGTGACTTCCTCTTGTCGCCGGCGAACGCGTGGCCTCTGGCCTCGTTCTCACGCTCGGTGCCTTCGACTGCGTCATCGACAATGCAGCATGTTTCGCTGGGAACACCTTCCCCGCCGACGGCTCCATCATGCATTTTGGAGACGTCCGCGTCTATGTCGCCACTGTCGCTGAGGGTTTTCCTAGCGTGGTCACCCTGTCCTCGATGTGCCCCTCGCCCGTGTCCCAGCCGTAGGGAGGGGTTGCGTCGAAGTCATGATGGTAAACGCTCACGAAAACCATCGGCAGCCTCAGGAACGTCGGGCAGGAGGAGAAAACTCCGCGCTCGAGCAAGAGCAAGAACCCCTCACCGCCTCCATCCAGCACCTGCATGCTCCGGTCGTCGTCGAGACGGATCCAGCGGCTGCGGCGACAACACTCGATGCTACACGCCAAAAACTCCTAGAGGAAGCCACCAAGGTCGCGGATAACCAGCGTCGGCTGAACGCCACCGTGCACGAGTACAACGCACCTCACGGCTTCGTTAGGAAGATCCAACACCGAGGGCGCGACCTGGCGTCGGAACTGTACCGCGTCGCCGACTCACATGCAGGTGTGGCGCGGCCCGTCTACAACACTCCCGCCAAGAACATGAGGGCAGCCGAGGCAGTGGCTGTGGAGCTAAAGCACCTAGAGGACGAGGAACTCCGTCGCCCGCAAGAGCGTGTGCAACTCCTCGTGGCCACTGCTAACAAGCAACAGGCCGAGGGCGTCCCCAGCCAGGTGGGAAACTCCCGCGACATCGTCGTCCGCAAAGGCGCATACCAGGCGGCACATGGAGGAAGCGAGCATCAACAAGCCTCTTCTCCAGGAGGGGTTGGGCAAAACAGCCGCCCGCGTGGCGAATCTGGCAACCGCGGTTGCCACAACCGGGATGCCGCAGCCTCTAGCGCTAGTCGCGCAGGCGGAGCCTCCCAGGGGATAAAGACGCGAGCACCGGAGGAGGAAGAGGATGCGAACAAGGACCCGCCCGCGTCACGTTTGAAGGGCCGGCTCGGTCCCCGAGAACCGGCTGATGCGCGGGAGCGCATCGACCTCCTGGTGTAGTCACGCACCTTGGAGGAGGAAAGTCCGGCTGGCCCAAAGTGTTTCGGCCCGCGCATCCGGAACGAGCCGTTTCCAAAAGAATTTTCGCTCCCAAGAGACACGCCAAAGTACAACGGAACCGTCAAGCCTGAGGATTGGTTGGTCGATTACACCACCGCGGTGGGAATCTCCAATGGCAACCTCCGCCTGGCCATCCTCTATGTCCCCCTCATACTCGTCGACTCGGCAAGGACGTGGCTCAACAGCCTCCCCGACAACAGCATCAACACGTAGCTGGACTTCGAAGAGGCGTTCATCCGCAACTTCACCGGAACATCCAAGCGGCCGGGTCGGCCTCGCGAGCTCGCCCTCTGTGTACAAGGCAAGGACGAGTCGGATCGCGCCTACCTCACCCGGTGGACCAGCATGCACAATTCGTGTGAAGGGGTGCGTGAGCACCAGGCGATAGACTTCTTCACCAACGGCTGCCGAGACGGCACCATGCTGAAGCATAAACTCATCCGGGCAGACCCACAAACCATGGCTCAGGTCATGGCCATCGCAGACATGTATGCCACCGCGGACGCATCAACGAAGAAGCCCATCGTGGTGGACGACCAAGGCCAAATCGTCACGATGAGCAGGCGGAGCGACGCCAGCCGGGCGACCATCATCCCAGGCGCCACGGTCACGACAACCGCCACGGCAAGAGGAAAGATGACCAGCCGGATAGCCGGTACGGTACCAAACAAGTAGCCGCGATGCATGAGGATCTGGCTGCAGGGGGCAGTCAGAGGCAGAGGCCGAACGACATGCCGCCTCGTCCTAAGTACACCATGGAGTCCATGCTCGACGGGCCGTGCAAGTTTCACAGCGGCGTCAACAAGCCCTCGAATCACACGACGCGCCAATGCAGCTAGACAAAGAAAATGGCCGAAGCCGGTGGACTCCCACCACCACCTCCATTGCCAGCCGGAGGCCCACCGGATAATAGGGAACGGTGCAACCGCCGCGAGGATGACGAGGATGGTTACCCGTGGGAGGTGGGTAATTACCACATATTCCTGGCGGAGCCGGAAACAAAGCATGCCAAGCGGAGACATGAGGCGGAGGTGAACGCAATCGTCCCACCCATCCCCCAGTACCTGCACTGGTCCGATCAGGCGATCACCTAGAGCAAGGAGGATCAGCCGGCTATGTTACCAAGCCCTAGCACCTACGCGTTAGTCTTGGACCCCATCATCGTCTCCAAGAAGCATTCATGCCTCTTCTCTCGGGTACTGATCGATGGAGGGAGCAGCATCAACCTCCTTTATCGGAGCAGCCTCGAGAGGCTGGGCATCAGTGAGTCCCAGCTGGAACCCTCAAGCACTTCATTCCACGGAGCAATACCAGGGCCATCGCACTCCCTAATCGGCAATATCCGGCTGGACGTCATCTTTGGCAGTGAGAACAACTTCCGCCGCAAGCCAATTTGGTTTGAGGTCGTGTAACATCCCAAAAATATTAAACTTAAATCATCAAACTCTAATCTTCAAATTTAGAGTTAACAAAAACTTTTCCAATTAAAAATATGAAAGCATTCATATGTGTATGTATTAAAATTTGGATTCTTTTGAATTGCCATGGTTCTGTGTTTATTTGCTTGTAAAATGATTCTTAGGTGAAATAAACATCATCTAAACAATCACCAAACTTTTCCCAAAGACAAACAAATCAAAACAAACAAATTAAGTGAATGGTCACTTTGGCCAAATTAACTCCCATGCCTACTTTGGCTATCTCTAACTTTCAGAACTTAACAGAAACATGTATGGATCTTTGCACCCCTTGATAGTACTCATAACAAGTTACCAAGGCCCACTTTGTGATCATCCAAAAACATTTGAATACATGGTTTAAATGACAGTTTAAAATTGAATCTATTTCATATGGGAAGATCCCACTATTTCAAAAACCACTCAAACAAGCTTAATTTTCAAAACCCAAGGATCCACAGGATCCTCAACACATGCCTAGCACACCCACCAAAAATCTTTTCAAAATTCAAAACTCAAGTTCTTGCGGCTATTTCATCAAACACTTGGAGACAACAAATCAAACTGGCCAAACTTCACTGTTTTGAGCAGTAATTTGGCTAAGTATTGTTCACCATTGATCACACTTTTCTCCCCTAGTGCCAACCAGTGCCTTGAGCACCCCTAGCCCCTACCCTTTGCACCATGCCATGCCAACCCGAAGGAACCCTTGCAAGACGACCATGGCTAGCAAGCCAGAGCAAGCACCAAGCCTAAAAACCATGTCTAGGACACAGGCCACCGTCCATCGCCACCCCCTGTCCAGCGCTCGAACCCTGCCAGCCAGTTGACCACACGCCCAAGCCATGCCAAGCTTCTCTGGGAGCATGCCGAGAGCGTGCCAGAGCGCCACCCTCGACACACGCCCACATACCCCGCGCTGCCCTCGCCATGTGCACGCGTGATCACCACCGCCCCAGCAACCCCGCAGACACCCCCGTTCGCCGCCCCATGCCTCACAGCCACCGATCGCCGTCAAAGATGCCGCCTCTGCCGTGCAGAGCACCGCATGTTCCCGACCAATTGCCACCGCCTCTACACACGCATTTAATCTCTACAGCATCGCCAGGAGACCACCCATCGAACGCCAACCTCGGCCATGCATGTAGCTGCCCGTAGCCGTGTCGCCACCGTCGCCTGCCCATCCCTCTCGGTCTCGCCGTCGGGCCTATAAAAGGAGACGATCCCCGCTCGATTTCTTCACACCATCTCACTCCCCTCACCTCACTGATCATTCCACCCCTTAGCCGGAGCAAGGCGAGATGCGCATCGCCGGAATTTGGTCGGAGCTCGCCGCTGTAGAGGAGAAGAGGAGCCGTTGATTTCGTCCATCCCCGGAGCTGCCGCGACCACCCCTTAGTTCGCCGTCGTCGACTTCGTCGTTTGCCCGCCTCGCCGTCGTCACTGGAGCCCTGGTATGCCCCCTATGCACCCCCACTGAGCCGCTAGGGTTCGAGTTCGCCGGTGACCTATTCATCATCGACGATGACCCTCAGCCGTCGATCTTCATTCTAATCCACCGCACCACATCGCCCCGTACCGCTTCGCATTTAAAGAGCCACTGACCAGTAGACCCCCTATTGAATCTACCTTTTCTATTTATATTCAAACTCAGTTCTGCACGTAGTTTCAAAAATCAGCGCAGTGCGATTCAGTGAACCAA
The DNA here is from genome assembly GCA_916181665.1 of Avena sativa. Taxonomy (NCBI): domain Eukaryota; kingdom Viridiplantae; phylum Streptophyta; class Magnoliopsida; order Poales; family Poaceae; genus Avena; species Avena sativa. The sequence continues at coordinate 264,590,026 of OV702294.1, read as the reverse complement.
ATTGAATGAAACCAATTTTGTTAGAAAGGTATTGAAATTCTTAATCCAAGATCGTTGGATTCAAATCATTTGGATCTATAGATCAACCTTGGTAAAAATAACAAGTCAGAATCTTTTCTACATTCAAACATTTTTCAAATTTCAACCATAATATCTTTTGAGTTGATTCCAACTCTCAAAAATCACATTTGATCATACCTTTCAGAATATATAAAAATATATGGGTTTACTTACAGAAATAATGTACAAGTAATAAAAGAATGCCACATAGGCATTTCTAGCCACTTTAATGATTTATAATAAAAAGGTTAAACCTTATTAAATTATGACACCACTTTAAATCACATTCCCATGTACTGAAATATGTGGTGATGACATGTGTCAACATGATCCCATGATTGGTTTGGAGAATATTAAATCTTAAGTAGTTTTTCAATGAGTAGAAATTATTTTTCTAAAAATAAATAAATAAGATAAATGCTTTATTCTTGTGATATTAGTGATGATGCTAGATCATCTATAGAACACCTTTGTGTGATAATTGAAAGTAGTTAAGTATTGTTTGGTGATTCTGTACCTCATATTTATTCATAGACGCTAGTACCGACCAAGGATACGAGGAGGAAGGAGGATACTACGAAGAAGAAGCCGAGGAGAACTTCAACCACTGCTCTGCACAAGGAAAGCTAACACTTGCAAGCTACTCTACTTTAGCATGCTTATACTGATACTAATGCAAGCCTTACTAATCAAGTTGACCTATGCAAGCTAATACTTGCTTGTTACCATGTCAACTATATGCCTTAAGCATATGTGATCATACTCACTTGATAACCCAATCCTAGTTTTACTTGCAAGCTTTCTACTTTATTTCTTTATCAAAGCTATTACTTAGAGTCTACTTAAGTGACTTGTAGATTCTAGGAAGATAATTTAAGGTTGCATAAAGAGCATTAAATTTGGCCTAATCTAGATAATCTTGAAGTCATCCTAAGGCATGCGATTGAACCTAGTTAAACTACACTTGTTTACCACCACTCATTAGTACTCACTCCCATTTGTATATGCTAGTGCTAAGAATAAAACTTGATCAACTTGAGATGGGAATACTTGGTGGAAAATGGTTATGAAAACCTTAGAATGATGAGTCATTCTACTGAGATGTTTTGACATGTGTTTCCGAACACCAGATGATTTTGATGATGAAAATGTTGAGGCATGAGCCTTAGCCCTTTATAAAACTGATGGTTGTCTGGATGCGATACCATTCCAATTTTACTGTACAACCACAATACCCGAAAATTGGGTAGGGCTTGACTGGAAACTTATATACCTTAGTATGGGTTCCCTCACAGCCAAGGTCTAAGCCGAGGTTACCTTGTGAAGATTGTCCACCTGTGCAGTACCCAAGATGACAGTTGGTCATGGTTGGGAGGCCAAACTCACAGGAGAGGTGCTTATACTAGGGCGTGTAATGGAAAGGTTAGGATTGATTATCCGCATACTGGTATGGTGAATTCAGGATTTGTTCCTGACGGATGTATCGAATGTTGTGGTGAAAGTGTACAATCTCTGCAGAGTGTCAAACTATTCGAATTGCCGTGTCCGCGGTTATGGACAGTTGGAGTGGCCATACTGTTCCCCCGTCAGATGTTTTCAAAATGACTTGTGAAATGAATTGAGAATTTGACTTGACCACAACAGAGTTGTGATATGAAATACAAGTTCCCACTTAGGTGTTATAAAATTTCAACTAGATTTTCTTGCTTCTGAACTTAGTAGAGGTAAATCTGGATTTTTGCAAAACAACCCTAGAGCTTAGTGTCCTACTACAAAAACCCCCTTCACTTGTTAGTATTAGTTTGCGAGTACTTAAAGAGTACTCATGGCTTTGTCCCTGGCTATTCCCGTGGCCAGACTATGAAGAGGAGTACCAGGACGAAGGACCCCAGGAAGGTTACGACAACTAGGATCATCTCCCATCGTCAGCATTGCCTGTGAACCCGAAGATAGAGCTTCGCCTACGCTACCTTTATTATTACGTTATTCCGCTGCTTGAGTTGTATTAAGAACTGGATCATGAGATCCTTATTTGTGTAAGACCTTATGTATGGTTTGTAATGGATGACGTACTATGGTATCCAAATCTGTTATGTCTCACTAAAATGGTAATCCTGGGATTGCGATGTATGGCATAACAGGCATCTAGGATTAAAAATCCGGGTTTTGACAAGTTGGTATTAGAGCCATCCTGACCATAGGAGACCCTAGTTAGACTGGACGTTTGAATCAAAAACTTAGTTTCAAAACCAAAGGAAGCAAATATTTACAAAAACTTATTCCCATTCTTATCACTTTGTTTCTTTCATAAAAATTCATGTTCCTCAAAAACTCTTGCAAAATACATAAAATTTGACACACTTGATCACTCTACTAACTTACTCATCCTATATTCTTATAGATGGATGTGAAGTACATCAAGTTTTATCAGTTGGGGAATGGAGGAGGCCTTATCTTTGAGCGGGATTTGGACCAGCTTTCGGAACTTCTGGAGCGTCCGCACCCCGAGTTCTTCGGAGCTCAGCTCAATGATCAGGAAGGAGAAGATCGGCAATGGCTAATTGTTGCAAGTCTCCGAGGAAAGATTGAACCTCCCACTGCCGAGGGAATTCAATTCACCTTAAGAGAGAACAACTGGCTCGATGGACTTTCCAGGGCCATGCAGGAAGCTCTTCCCGTCTGTGTGGGCAGAGTATCAACCAGATCAAGGGTACCCACTTTGAGTTTTGTCCAAGGCGTGATGCTATGGGACAGCCACTGGAAGCCTCATACCACCACGAGCTGAAGACTCAGTTGGACCACCTTAGCTTCATGATGTACGATCGTCAGCAGGAATTGGACAATTGTCGTGACTACTCCAACCACAAGTCCGCCATCATCAAGACGAAGGATCAGACCATCGCCATGCTAGCAAAGGATCGCAAGTCTCGCCGCCGTCAGCTCGACAAGAAGGAGCGCATCATTGCCCGTCTGCGCCACCGTATCTTGGATTTGGAGGAGACCATCCACGAGAGAGACATGCATCTGGAGGAAAGGGAGAATGCCAGAGAGGATATTCGTGGAGACCCCTACTCCTATCTCAGCGATGATGATGATTTTCTAGAAGATCAGGCTATGGACTTCTTCACCGATGAGGATGATTTCGCCTTCATCGATGGTGATGAGGATGACGACTACACCGACTCCAAGGAGTAGTAGCACTTGAGCACTAGCGTAGTGAGTTGTATTCGGTCCCACTGTATCGTAGTTTCCAGAATGGTTCTTAAAACCATTTGTTTACCTTTGTTGTGGTGTGTGTTTGTATCGTGTGCTATGAATGAATGAATGAAAAGCAAGTTGCTATAAAATCCGAGTCAAACTTCAAAAACTTTTCAAAGTCCCCGAACCTTAGAAATTTCCCTCTTTTCTCATGATCCATCTCAATCTTCAGATGCCACGCAGAGGAAGTGGTTCATACCCGGACCCGATGTTGCAGATCCTGCAAATGTTGGTTTCTGACCACGAAGCTGAAAGAGCTGAATGTGAAGCCAACCTAGCCACCCTTCAGCAGATAGCTCAGCTAGCCCACAACAATCAAGGCCAAGGAAATCAGGACAACCATGGATCTAAGATCAAGAATTTACATAATACCAACCCACCTGTTTTCACTAAGTCGGAAGAGCCCCTAGACGCTGATGATTGGCTGCAAACCATGGAAAATAACCTAGAAGTGGCTGGATAGGAAGCCAACGAGAAATTTCTGTTCGCCACCCACTATCTAGCCGGAGATGCAAGAGCATGGTGGAATAGCGTTCGTGCAATGACCGGAGGACAGATGATGACCTGGGAGGAATTCAAGGTCAAGTTCAGCAGAACCCATGTGCCACCGGGTTTGATCAAGAGAATGAGAGATGAGTTCAGTGAATTGAAGCAAGGAAGGATGACAGTAGTGGAATACCGTGACAAATTCTTGTCATTAGCTAGGTATGCCCCGGATGAGATCGACACCGAAGCCAAGAAGAAAGAAAGATTCTTGAATGGTCTGCACGATGAGATGCAGACTGTGTTGGTCAATATCCCCTTTGCTGATATTAAAGCCCTTGTCGACTCTGCCTTCCAGATGGAAGGAAAGATCAACCAAGCCAATGAGAACCGCAAGCGCCGCATGATGCATCAGCCAGGAACCCATCATACCCCAAAGTATCGCCCTAACCCATCTCCAGGATTTGCCCTGAGAACCAACAGACCCCCGATGAACCGTTCGACCTATCCCAACCGTGGAAACCCGATACCCGGAGGAAATCACAACAACCCTGGCAACTCTAGCAATTTCAACAGTGCCCCACCCAAGTTCAACAACAACAATGTGACTTCCAACACCAACACTGCCCCGAGGACTGGAAGCAATGTTGTGCCTGTTGCAGCAAAGGACAAGTCGTAAGTGACTTGTTATGACTGTGGAAATAAGGGTCACTACTCCAATGAGTGCCCCAAGAAGAATGCCGCAGCCCCCAATGCAAATGCCCCAGCTCAGAAGCAATGTTGTGTACAGCCAGGAAGAAGGTTTGCCCCAGGGAATTCACTCAACCGCAACGGCCGTCTTTTTCTCATGCATGCTGAAGAAGCCCAGGAAGTGCCAGACGTCGTGCTGGGTATGTTTTCTGTTAATTCAGTACTGTCTAGAGTGTTGTTTGATTCTGGTGCATCGCACTCATTTGTCAGCGAAGAATTTGCATGCACTAGTAAGATTCAACCAACAAAACTGAAGCATGTTATGATTGTTAAAATCCCCGGTTCCACCACCAAAGCTAGGCAAATTTGCAAATCCGTCCCTATACGAATCCATGGCATAGATTTTTATGCTAACCTGATAGTACTCGGAACTAAAGGTTTGGAAGTAGTACTAGGAATGGATTGGATGTCCAAACATAAAGGATTGATTGATTGTGCCAAGAAAGCCATAACCATGACCAGTACAGCCAGAATATCAGTCGACCATGTATCTGAAACCTTACCTTGTCAATTCAAGTGCAACAAGAGTATAGCCCAACCTACCATTGACCAAGTCCGGATAGTCTGTGAATACCCCGATGCATTTCCAGATGTTTTGCCTGGTATGCCCCCAGATCGGGATATCGAGTTTATCATTGAACTAATCCCCGGAACAAGACCCATAGCCTAGAGACCATATAGTATGAACCCGTCTGAACTAGCAGAACTGAAGAAGCAATTGGATGCCATGTTGGAAATTGGATTTATTCAACCAAGTGCATCACCATGGAGATCACCTGTCTTATTTGTGGACAAGAAGGATGGAGGTAACCGTTTGTGTACGGATTATTGGAAGTTGAATGATGTCACTATCAAGAACAAGTACCCATTGCCCAAGATAGAAGATTTGTTTGATCAGTTGACCGGTGCCAAAGTGTTTTCTAAGATTGATCTTAGAATAGCTATCATCAACTCAAGATTCATGCAGAGGATATTCCAAAGACTGCCTTTACCACCAGATATGGATTATACGAGTATACTGTCATGTCTTTTAGATTAACCAATTCCCCCGCTTATTTCATGAATCTCATGAATAAGATTTTTATGGACTTCCTGGATAAGTTTGTCGTTGTTTTCATCGATGACATTCTAATTTATTCCAAATCAGAAGAAGAACATGAGATACACCTAAGGACCATTCTTGGAACCCTTAGAGAGCATCAGTTGTATGCCAAGTTTAGCAAATGTGAATTCTGGTTACAGGAGGTAGGATTCCTCGGTCACGTTGTATCAGCCGGAGGAATTGCCGTTGACCCTGCAAAGGTGAAAGATGTCGAAGATTGGCAAGCCCCAACCACTCAGACCCAAGTTCGATCATTTCTCGGATTGGCGGGATATTAGCACAAGTTCGTAGAAGGATTCTCGAGTATCTCCAGACCCATGACCCAATTGCTGAAGAAGGACAAGAAGTTTGAATGGACCGACAAATGTGAAGCGAATTTTCTAGAACTCAAGAGGAGATTGATTTCAGCCCCAATCTTAATCATGCCGGATAACACAAAGCCCTTTGATGTGTATTGTGACGCATCCAAGATCGGTCTCGGATGTGTGCTAATGCAAGAAGGCAAAGTCATATCTTATCTATCTCGACAACTGAAACAACATGAGCAAAATTACCCAACCCATGAGCTCGAACTCCCAGCCATAGTTCTAGCCCTGAAGACATGGAGGCATTACCTGATGGGAAACCGTTGTGAGATATATTCGGATCACAAGAGTCTGAAGTATATATTCACTCAGAAGGAGCTTAATATGAGACAGAGAAGATGGATTGAGCTAATCAAGGATTACGACCTGGACATTCACTATCACCCTGGTAAAGCCAATGTGGTAGCAGATGCCCTTAGCAGATTGCCGTGCCGCTTGAACTCCATGATTTTGAAGGAGCAACCAAGCTTGCACAAAGAGATGGAAGATTTTCGAATGGAATTAGTGAGTGAAGGATTTTTGGATAGCATAGAACTTCAACCCACTTTGATCAGCCAGATCAAAGAGGCATAAAAAGGGAATGCTAGTATCGACAGCATCAAGCGTCGCCTCGGTACAGGCAAAGTACCCGGATTCACCGAAGACGAAGAAGGAGTTATGTGGTACAAAGGACGCCTTTGTGTACCAGCAGATTCTGAGTTGAAAGAAGTTATTCTCAAGGAAGCTCATGATACTCTTTATTCTATCCACCCAGGAGGAACGAAGATGTATCAAGATTGAAGGAGCAATTTTGGTGGCATAAGATGAAGAGAGAAATCGGAAGCTATATCGCCAAGTGTGATATATGTCAGCGAGTCAAGGCAGGACATCAAAGACCCGCTGGATTGTTGCAACCATTATAGATTCCGAATTGGAAATGGGATTCTGTTGGAATGGACTTTATCACCGGATTGCCTACTTCTAGTAGGGGAAATGACTCTATCTGGGTCATAGTGGACAGATTGTCCAAAGTCGCCCATTTCTTACCCGTAAATACCACCTATCAGAGTTCGAAGCTAGCGGAGTTATACATCAGTAGAATGGTCAGTTTACATGGAGTCCCTAAGAACATCGTATCGGATCGAGGAACTCAGTTTACCTCGAGATTCTGGAAGAAAGTCCAAGAAGGTTTAGGAACCCGACTAGATTTCAGCACAGCTTATCACCCTCAGACCGATGGACAAACGGAGCGAGTAAATCAAATACTCGACGATATGTTGAGAGCATGTGTGTTAGAATATGGATCTAAGTGGGAAGACTGTCTGCCATTTGCAGAATTTACGTACAACAAAATTTGTCAAGCCAGTTTGCAAATGGCCCCATTTGAATTCATGTACAGAAGGAAGTGTCGCACCCCTTTGAATTGGTCGGAAGTAGGAGAGAGTCAGATTTTCGGACCCAATATCCTAAGAGAAGCAGAAGAGAAGGTTCACAAGATTCGTGAGCACCTCAAGATCGCCCAGTCCAGATAGAAGAGTTACGCCGACAAGAGACTTCGAAACCTCGCCTTCAACATAGGAGACTTTGTGTATCTGAAAGTGTTGCCATTAAAGGGAATGCAGCGTTTCCAACTGAAAGGAAAGTTAGCCCCCAGATATATCAGACCCTTCAAGATTCTGAACCGTCGAGGAGAAGTGTCTTATCAATTGGAACTACCCGAAGAGATGTCACTCGTGCACAATGTGTTCCATATCTCATTACTTTGCAAATGCCTCGAAGTTCCGGAGAAGACTGAAGTGTTCAAGAATATTGATCACCGGACCATAGAAATCAACGATGAGCTGACCTACCCCGAAGTACCCATCCGTATTCTGGAAGAAGCTTTTAGAACAACCAGAACTCGAAGCATCAAGTTTCTCAAGATTCAGTGGAGCAACCACACAGAAGAGGAAGCTACCTGGGAGCGCGAAGATCATATCAGGACGGAGTTTCCCGATCTCTTCAAATCCTAGGTAATCTCTTTCGTCCTTTTTCAAATCTCGGGACGAGATTTTGTTTAAGGGGGGAAGGTTTGTAACATCCCAAAAATATTAAACTTAAACCATCAAACTCTAATCTTCAAATTTAGGGTTAACAAAAACTTTTCCAATTAAAAATATGAAAGCATTCATATGTGTATGTATTAAAATTTGTATTCTTTTGAATTGCCATGGTTCTGTGTTTATTTTCTTGTAAAATGATTCTTAGGTGAAATAAATATCATCTAAACAATCCCCAAACTTTTCCCAAAGACAAACAAATCAAAACAAACAAATTAAGTCTATGGTCACTTTGGCCAAATTAACTCCCATGCCTACTTTGTCTATCTCTAACTTTCAGAACTTAACAGAAACAGGTATGGATCTTTGCACCCCTTGATAGTACTCATAACAAGGAACCAAGGCCCACTTTGTGATCATCCAAAAACACTTGAATACATGGTTTAAATGACAGTTTAAAATTGAATCTAATTTCATATGGGAAGATCCCATTATTTCAAAAACCACTCAAACAAGCATAATTTTTAAAACCGAAGCATCCACAGAATCCTCAACACATGCCTAACACACCCACCAAAAATCTTTTCAAAATTAAAAACTCAAGTTCTTGTGGCCATTTCATCAAAAACTTAGAGATAACAAATCAAACTGGCCAAACTTCACTGTTTGAGCAGTAATTTGGCTAAGCATTGTTCACCATTGATCACACTTGTCTCCCCCAGTGTCAAACAGTGCCTTGACCATCCCTAGCCCCTATCCTTTGCACCATGCCATGCCAACCTAAAGGAACCCTTGCCAGCCGACCATGGCTAGCTAGCCAGAGCAAGCAACAAGACTAAAAACCATGTCTAGGACACACGCCACCGTCCATCGCCACCCCTGTCCAGCGCTCGAACCCTGTCAGCCACTTGACCACACGCCCAAGCCATGCCAAGCTTCTCTGGGAGCATGCCGAGAGCACGCCAAGCGCCACCCTCGACACACGCCCAAAGACCGCGCGCCGCCCTCGCCGCGTGCACGCGTGATCACCACCGCCCTAGCAACCCCGCAGACACCCCCGTTCGCCGCCCCATGCCTCACAGCCACCGCTCGCCATCGAAGATGCCGCCTCTGCCACGCAGAGCACCACACGTTCCCGGCCAATTTCCACCGCCTTTACACGCGCATTTAAGCTCTAGAGCATCGCCAGGAGACCACCTGTTGAATGCCAACCTCGGCCATGCCTCTAGCTGCCCGTAGCCGTGTCGCCACCGTCGCCTGCCCATCCCTCTCGGTCTCGCCATCGGGCCTATAAAAGGAGACGATACCCTCTCGATTTCTTCACACCATCTCACTCCCCTCACCTTAGTGATCATTCCACTCCTTAGCCGGAGCAAGGCGACCGGCGCATCGCCGGAATTTGGACGGAGCTCGCCACTTCAGAGGAGAAGAGGAGCCGTTGATTTCGTCCACCCCCGGAGCTGCCGCGACCACCCCTGAGTTCGCCGTCGTCGACTTCATCGTTTTCCCGTCTCGCTGTTGTCACTGGAGCCCCGGTATGCCCCCTATGCACACCCACTGAGCCGCTAGGGTTCGAGCTCGCCGGTGACCTGTTCATCATCGACGACGACCCTCAGCTGTCGATCTTCATTCTAATCCAACGCACCACATCGCCTCGTACCGCTTCGTGTAAGAGCCACTGACAAGTAGATCCCCCTGTCAGCTGCGCCCCGCGCTGCGGAGTGACACTGGGCTGGCCCAATAACCTTTCCCGCGCAGCCCACTCGTTTGAATTTAGCTTTTCTATTTATATTCAAAATCAGTTCTGCACGTAGTTTCAAAAATCAACCTAGTGCGATTCAGTGAACCAAATTTAATGAAACCAATTTTGTTAGAAATGTATTGAAATGCTTAATCCAAGCCCGTTGGATTCAAATCATTTGGATCTATAGATCAACCTTGGTGAAAATAACAAGTCGGAAGCTTTTCTACATTCAAACATTTTTCAAATTTCAACCATAATAGCTTTTGAGTTGATTCCAACTCTCAAAAATCAAATTTGATCATACCTTTCAGAATATATAAAAATATATGGGTTTACTTACAGAAATAATGTTCAAGTAATAAAAGAATGCCACATAGGCATTTATAGCCACTTTAATGATTTATAATAAAAAGGTTAAACCTTACTAAATTGTGACACCACTTTAAATCACATTCCCATGTACTTAAATATGTGGTGATGACATGTGTCAACATGATACCATGTTTGGTTTGGAGAATATTAAATCGTAAGTAGTTTTTCAATGAGTAGAAATTACTTTTCTAAAAATAAATAAATAAATAAGATAAATGCTTTATTCTTGTGATATTAGTAACGATGCTAGATCATCTATAGAACACCTTTGTGTGATGATTGAAAGTAGTTAAGTATTGTTTGGTGATTGTGTACCTCGTATTTATTCATAGACGCTAGTACCGACCAAGGATACGAGGAGGAAGGAGGATACTACAAAGAAGAAGCCGAGGAGAACTTCAACCACTGCTCTGCACAAGGCAAGCTAACACTTGCAAGCTACTCTACTTTAGCAAACTTATACTGATACTGATGCAAGCCTTACTAATCAAGTTGATCTATGCAAGCTAATACTTGTTTGTTACCATGCCAACTATATGCCTTAAGCATATGTGATCATACTCACTTGATAACCCAATCCTAGTTTTACTTGCAAGCTTTCTACTTTATTTCTTTATCAAAGCTATTACTTAGAGTCTACTTAAGTGACTTGTAGATTCTAGGAAGATAATTGAAGGTTGCCTAAAGAGCATTAAATTTGGCCTAAGCTAGATAATCTTGATGTCATCCTAAGGCATGAGATTGAACCTAGTTAAACTACACTTGTTTACCACCCCTCATTAGTACTCACTCCCATTTGTAGATGCTAGTGCTAAGCATAAAACTTGATCAACTTGAGATGGGAATACTTGGTGGAAAATGGTTATGAAAACCTTAGAATGATGAGTCATTCTACTGAGATGTTTTGACATGTGTTTCTGAACACCAGATGATTTTGATGATGAAAATGTTGAGGCATGAGCCTTAGCCCTTTATAAAACTGATGGTTGTCTGGATGCGATACCATTCCAATTTTACTGTACAACCACAATACCCGAAAATTGGGTAGGGCTTGACTGGAAACTTATATACCTTAGTATCGGTTCCCTCACGGCCAAGGTCTAAGCTGAGGCTACCTTGTGAAGATTGTCCACCTGTGCAGTACCCAAGATGACAGTTGGTCATGGTTGGGAGACCAAACTCACAGGAGAGGTGCTTATACTAGGGCGTGTAATGGAAATGGTAGGATTGATTATCCGCATACTGAGTATGGTGAATTCAGGATTTGTTCCTGACGGATGTATCGAATGTTGTGGTGAAAGTGTACAATCTCTGCAGAGTGTCAAACTATTCGAATAGCCGCGTCCACGGTTATGGACAGTTGGAGTGGCCATATTGTTCCCCCGTCAGATGTTTTCAAAATGACTTGTGAAATGAATTGAGAATTTGACTTGACCACAACAGAGTTGTGATATGAAATACAAGTTCCCACTTAGGTGTTATAAAATTTCAACTAGCTTTTCTTGCTTCTGAATTTAGTAGAGGTAAATCTAGCTTTTTGCAAAACAACCCTAGAGCTTAGTTTCCTACTACAAAAACTCCCTTCACTTGTTAGTATTAGTTTGCGAGTACTTAAAGAGTACTCATGGCTTTGTCCCTGGCTATTCCCGTGGCCAGACTATGAAGAGGAGTACCAGGACGAAGGACCCGAGGAAGGTTACGACAACTAGGATCATCTCCCATCGTCAGCATTGCCTGTGAACCCGAAGATGGAGCTTCGCCTACGCTACCTTTATTATTACGTTATTCCGCTGCTTGAGTTGTATTAAGAACTGGATCAAGAGATCCTTATTTGTGTAAGACCTTATGTATGGTTTGTCATGGATGATGTACTGTGGTATCCAAATCTGTTATGTCTCGCAAAAATGGTAATCCTGGTATTGCGATGTATGGCATAACAGGCATCTGTGATTAAAAAATCGGGGGTTGACAGGTCGTGAATCTCTCCAGCGCCTACCACACCATACTAGGGCGCCCAGCTCTGACGAAGTTCATGGGAGTACCACACTACGCATACCTCAAGATGAAGTTGCCGGGCACAAAGGGAGTGATCACCGTCGATGGATGCTACAAGCATTCGATCGAGTGCACTTCAGACGGCTCTAAGCTGGCCGAAGCAATGATCATCGCTGAAGAGAAGCGCGTCATAATGCAGAACGTGGCGGCTGGAGATCCCAAACCGGCTGGAGAATCGCAGTTCAAGCCCTCGCAGGGGACAAGAAAGATCCTGCTGAATGAGGAGGACCCAAGCAAGTTCGTCCTGGTCGGAGATGACCTGGACAACAAATAGGAAAGCGTGCTCATCGATTTCCTTCGTGAGAATCGGGACATTTTTGCATGGTGCCCCAAAGACATGCCAGGTGTCCCTAGGGAACTCGCCGAGCACTCCCTTCATGTTCGACCGGACGCGAAGCCGGCCAGACAATCTTTACGCCGCTTCGCAGAAGAAAAAAGAAGAACCATAGGTGAGGAGATCACACGGCTGCTCGCTGCTGGTTTCATCATGGAAGTTTTCCACCCGGAATGGCTCGCCAACCCGGTGCTGGTGCTGAAGAAGAACAAGACATGTCGCATGTGCGTCGACTATACCAGTCTCAACAAGGCTTTCCCCAAAGATCCTTTCACCCTACCGCGAATTGATCAGGTCATCGACTCCACCGTCGGGTTCGATTTTTTGTCTTTTCTGGACGCTTACTCGGGCTACCACCAGATCAAGCTCAATGTAACCGATCAAATAAAGACATTGTTCATAACCCTGTATGGAGCATACTGCTACACCACCATGCCCTTCGGATTGAAGAACGCGGGCGCAACCTATCTGCGCTGCATGCAGAAATGCCTGCAGATGCAGATTGGAAAGAACGTACACGCCTACATCGACGACGTCATCATCAAGACCAAGGAACGGCGCATGCTCCTTGAGTATCTGAAGGAAACGTTCGACAACCTCCGCCGTTTCCAGATCAAGCTGAACCCGGAAAAGTGCGTTTTTGGCGTCCCAGCCGGCAAGCTCCTAGGCTTTCTCGTCTCCGAGTGTGGAATCGAGGCGAACCCAGAGAAGATCGGAGCCATCGAGCGCATGGAGCTGCCACAGAACCTGCGCGACGTACATAAGTTCGACGGGTGCCTCGCTTCACTCAGCCGTTTCGTTAGCCGGCTGGGAGATAAGGCTCTTCCCCTGTACCAGCTGATGAAGAAGACAGACAAATTTGTCTGGACAGCTCAGGCGGATGAAGCTTTCCGAGACCTCAAGCGCATGCTCACCTCACCACCCGTCCTAGCGGCGCCAGCCGCAAAGGAGCCCATGCTGTGTACATCACTGCCACAAATAGAGTGGTCAGCGTGGTACTGGTCGTGGAGCGACCAGAGGAAGGAAAGGCTCAGATGGTCCAGCGCCCTGTATACTACCTTAGTGAGGTGCTCTCGCTATCCAAGCAGAACTACCCTCACTACCAGAAGCTGGTGTACGGTGTGTACATGGCCGCCAAGAAACTCAAGCACTACTTCCAGGAGCATTCCATCCGGGTGGTAGCATTTCCCCCACTCGCGGAGATCATCGGCAACAAAGACGCCACTGGCCGCGTGGCGAAATGGGCCATCGAGCTCGCTGCGCATAACATCCAGTACGAGCCACGCACAACAATCAAGTCGCAAGCATTGGCTGATTTCATCGTCGATTGGGCGGAGACACAATACATGCTCCTAGTGCCGGACTCAACTTACTGGAAGCTACACTTCGATGGATCGAAAATGAGGGGAAGACTCGGAGCCAAAATCGCGATAACCTCGCCCAAAGGCGACCGGCTGGAGTACGTTCTCCAGATCCACTTCAAAGCTTCCAACAATGTCGCCGAGTACGAAGCACTCATCCATGGGCTCAAAATGGCCAAGCAGATAGGCATTCAGAGGGTGCTGTGCTTCGGAGATTCGGACGTGGTGGTGCAACAAGTATCTGGAGAATGGGATGCCAGGGACGCGAATATGGCCCTTTACCGCTTCTTCGTCCAGCAGTTGTGCGCCTGCTTCGAAGGATGTGAGTTTCACCATGTACCCAGAGCCAACAATGAAGCCGCTGATGCTTTTGCCAGGGTCGGGTCAACAAGAAAAGCCATACCGCCCGGAGTCTCCCTCGAGCACTACGCAAGCCCTCCATCACTCCCTCATCAGAGTTTGACTCCATCGTACTCAGCGTAGACCCAGGAACAGCCGGTGGCCCGGCACACTTGGGGACCGCCGTGTCGCACCCGAGGACTGCCGCACCGCACCCGGGGAACGCTGCATCGCACCCGGGGAATGCTGCATCGCACCCGAGGACTGCTACATCGCACCCGGGGACATCCGTGCCGCACCCGGGGACTGCCTTGCCGCATCCGGAAACTACGACGACGCAGCCCGCGATCGACACCAACACCCTTCGACCCGGCAGGCCTCCCGACTCTCTGGAGTCGGCCGTCCGCGAGGAGATAAAGTTCATCATACAGACGGTGCACACCATACGGGAGGCGCCCGACTGGGCAAAGCCGTACATGGATTTCCTGGCCAAGGGTGAACTCCCAACAGAAGAGGTGGCAGCACGACAAGTGCGACGAAGGGTAAGCGCCTACACCATCATCAACAACGAGTTGTACAAGCGCAGCGTCAGAGGCATCTACCAGCGATGCATCAGTAGGGAGGAAGGAGCCAAGATTCTAACGGACATACATCAGGGTGAGTGTGGCCACCATGCCTCGTCAAGGGAAATAGCAGCTAAGGCCCTTTGGCATGGTTTCTATTGGCCGACAACGCTGAAGGACGCCGAAGAAATAGTCAAGACATGCAGCGGCTGCCATCGATTTAGGCAGTTGAAGCACACGCCGTCTGTGGCGCTCAAGACAATACCGATCACCTGGTCGTTCGCAGTCTGGGGCCTGGACATGGTTGGGCCATTCAAGACAGCTCGATCCGGTATGATGCACCTAATCGTAGCCATGGACAAGTTCACCAAGTGGATCGATGCGAAGCCAATCAAGAAGCTGGATGGAGCGACGGTGATCAAGTTCTTCACAGACATCATCATCCAGTTCGGCTACCCGCACAACATCATTAGTGACAATGGAACCAACTTTGCGAATGGAGTCTTCACTCGTTTCTGCGGGGAAAAAGGGATCTGCCTGGATCTGGCATCGGTCTCACACCCACAGTCCAACGGACAATGCGAGCACTCTAATGGTTTGGTGCTAGCCAGAATCAAGCCAAGGCTCGTGGAACCGCTCGCCAGGTCACCCGGATGCTGGATAGAGGAGGTGCCAGCAGTGCTCTGGAGCCTATGCACCACACCCAATCGCTCAACCGGCTTCACACCGTTCTTCCTCGTCGATGGGGCAGAAGCCATTCTCCCCACAGACATCCAGTTCGACGCACCTCGCAAGCAGCTCTACACAGAGAAGGAAGTCAAGGAGGCAAGGGAGGACAGCGTGGACTTGCTCGAGGAGGCACGCGAGTTGGCTCAGTCCAGATCAACAATTTACCAACAAGACTTGCGCCGATACCACGCTAGCCGAATCCGGCCCACCTCTTTCCACGAGGGAGACCTGGTGCTACGCCTGGTCTAGAGCACCAAAGGAATGCACAAGCTGTCCCCGCCATGGGAGGGACCATTCATCGTCAGCCGAGCACTCCACAACAATTCATACTATCTGATCGACGCACAACAACCGACGAAGAACAAGGCAGATCGCTCAGACGAGGAGACTGAGCACCCATGTGCCAGCCTGCTCCGCCCATTTTACACTTAGAAAAGTGTATGTATCTTTCCTTTTTATGTAACAAGTGAACAAGATTGAGAGCCTTGGCGCAGCGCTAAGGACTTTTTCCAAATTCCACACACCATCTGCATGTTCGTACTTGCTGGCCTAGGCCCCACGATTTCTACAGACGGCATAATATTGAACGCGGTGTATAGATTAACCTCTTCGGTTCTGGCTTCAGTACGCATGTCGGCTGTCGACCTAGCAAGAGCAAAAACTCAAAGCACACGTGGCAAGAAGATGCCGACGTAGAAAGCAAGGGCGTCCAGGCGAACCGGTCGCGCCCTACAAGAGTTAAGCCAACAACAGCGAACCAAAGTATCGCGAGGCACGCCAACATAGCCAGTCCTTCGGTTCCGGCTGCAGACCGCAACCCGGCTGACAGCAGGCAAGGAAAAATGCTCGAAGCGCCAATACTCGCTGTGAAAAGGGGAGTTGCTAGCGGCCTAACTCGAAGGGGCGCATATCTATTTTCCTTCTACGATAATTACCAACTAACGCATGAGCATATGCACAACAAAACTAACCCAAAGCAACGCTTTGTCTTGCATGACACGAGTCACAAGTTGGCTGGAAACAAGGTGGCAAAAGAGCTTCGCCCCGGTTGGCTACCCCAGCCGGCCCGAACCTCGGGGACTACACCCAGTGGATGCGCTCCCGCGCACCCACAAACTCAAGTCAAGGTAGCCAAAAGAGCTCGAACCCGGGTGGCTACCCCAGCCGACCCGAACCTCGGGGACAACACCCAGTGGACGTGCTCCCGCGCACCCACAAACTCAAGTCAAGGTAGCCAAAAGAGCTTCGCCCCGGCTAGCTACCCCAGCTGGCCCGAACCTCAGGGACTACACCTAGTGGACGTGCTCCCGCGCACCCACAAACTCAAGTCAAGGTAGCCAAAAGAGCTTCGCCCCGGCTGGCTACCCCAGCCGGCCCGAACCTCGGGGACTACACCCAGTGGACGCGCTCCCGCGCACCCACAAACTCAAGTCAAGGTAGCCAAAAGAGCTTCGCCCCGGCTGGCTACCCCAGCCGGCCCGAACCTCGGGGACTACACCCAGTGGACGCGCTCCTGCGCACCCACAAACTCAAGTCAAGGTAGCCGAAAAAGCTTCGCTCCGGCTGGCTACCCCAGTCGGCCCGAACCTCGGGGACTACACCATGTGGACGCGCTCCCGCGCACCCACAAACTCAAGTCAAGGTAGCCAAAAGAGCTTCGCCCCGGCTGGCTACCCCAGCCGGCCCGAACCTCGGGGACTACACCCAGTGGACGCGCTCCCGCGCACCCACAAACTCAAGTCAAGGTAGCCAAAAGAGCTTCGCCCCGGCTGGCTACCCCAGCCGGCCCGAACCTCGGGGACTACACCCAGTGGACGCGCTCCTGCGCACCCACAAACTCAAGTCAAGGTAGCCGAAAGAGCTTCGCTCCGGCTGGCTACCCCAGTCGGCCCGAACCTCGGGGACTACACCATGTGGACGCGCTCCCGCGCACCCACAAACTCAAGTCAAGGTAGCCAAAAGAGCTTCGCCCTGGCTGGCTAGCCCAGCCGGCCCGAACCTCGGGGACTACACCCAGTGGACACGCTCCCGCGTACCCACAAAATCAAGTCAGGACGGCAAAAGAGCTCCAACCCGGGTGGCTATCTCAGCCGGCGCGTGTATAAAAGACCGCAAATGACGGAGACATAAACAAAGATAAGCAAAAGGCACCAAGCCATAAAGCGAAGCACGAAGGCTCCGCGCAGATTCAAAAGTCGGCGACAGAAGTCAGCCGAAGTGTAGCACAAAAAAGTAGCAACTTTCACAAATACACCCGGCATCCCGGGGATCAAGAGTCCGGAGCTAGCGAAGTAGAAGGAGGAGGAGCAGGGACTGGGTCAAAAGGGGCGGCACCAACGTCAGTGGAAGGAGGCTGGCTACTGGAGGTGACATCAAGGGGATTCCAAGGTGCCGGGACCCAGTGGAACGGCCGTGGCTCTTCGGGGGCGCTGAAGTCACGGTCCAAGTCCACGTAGGTGCCAATATTCACCCCGCAGGCCTGGAGCGCAGGAATGCTGGCGCGAAGACCCTCGTAAGTCGTCCCAAGGTGGAAGCCATGGGTGAGAAGCTTAGGTCGGCACCCGAATACTACAACTTCACCAGAGGAAGCGCCATCTCCACTCCGCCTCAAGCAGCCCACTCTTTGTGCACGTCCAGCACGTCAATGCCCTTGGACAGAGCCACATCTAGGCTGGCCATGTCGTGCACAACGCCCGTGTCCGGCCAGATGTAGTGGAAGAGATCGTTGCCAACGGCGCGCATGCCATTGCTCTCCTCCGCCACCACCTTGACCAAGTAGAGGGCAGTCAGGTCACACCCAACCTTTTGCATGGGCAGCTTCTCCATGGCCATCTCGGTCGCCTCAGGATAATGAGCTACAGCTAGGCACAAAGCAGAATAAACGGACAAGATCGAGCAAGTCATGGCACAACAGAAGAAGGAAGATGAAGAACTTACTGATGACCATCTCCAAGATGTTCTGGAGGTGCTGAGTAAGGTCCTCCTCCCTACGGCGAAGAACCTGGATTGTCTCCTCTTGTTGGGTGGAGATCATCTCAAAGTTCTTCAGCGCCTCTGCCAGGATGTCAGCTGTCTTCTTTCCCCGCTCCACGCTAACCTCAAGTTGGTGCTTGGCCGCGACAAGTTGATCGAACTGCGCTTGTCGCTCCTTGTTCGATTCCTCTAGCCGGGCAACCTCATCTTTGAGGAGTTCCACCTTCCTCTCCTTGTCCTGGATCATGGCTGTAGGAGGATACCTGATGGTCAACAAAAAACAGAAAAAAGGAGCCAATCGCCAAGACAGATCTGAAGAAGCAATCTTACGGCCAAGGTCCCGAGTGTTATTCACAGACTCCACAAACACTTTCTACAGCAAGAAAGCAAATGAGCAACAGAGAAGCAAACCGGATGAAAGAACGGAAAACGTGTGAAGGGCAACGACTTACCTCCATCAAAACAGACAATTTTTTGGCCTCGCCAAGGCCCTTTTCCATTCACTCAACCAGGTGGCGAACCTGGCTAAGTGTGATGGGCGCCGAGCCGGAGAGCTAGGCAAGGATCGCACCCGGCGTCAGCACAGCCGAAGCTGGCCTCGAGCCGGTGACGATAACCTCGTCATCATCGGAAGCCACACTCGAAGGCACAGCCACCACCAACTCCCTCCCAGCCGGTTGACCACCACTCGGCTGGCCGGCATCCGCCGCAGCCTCCTACACGGCCCCAGCTCCCTTCGTCACCTCCGTAATGACGGGCCTGGCGGAGCTGCTTGGAGCATCTCTCCAAGCCGGGTTCACGCCAGCACTGGGACGAAGGAGGGGGGTCTTCGGGTCCTGTGCATCCGCAAATAGTTGGCCCAACCGCGAGGACGCAGGCGCCTGGTGCAGCAGCCCCGTGGTCGGAGAGCCCTCAAGCGCCCTGGGCAGAGATGGCACGGCTGACGCAGCCGGGCTAGCTGCAGCCGGCGCGGGCGCAGCTGGCGACCTCGCCACCTCTTCAACCGGTGGAGGAGGCGGAGAAGCAATGACGGGGGCACCACCATCGCCAAGCACCATGGCCTCGCTGCACGGAATGAAGAGTCAAAGGAGAAACTAGCAAAACCGCAAAGCGGCAAGCAAGGGCAAGAGAGATACTAACCCAGCGACGGACGGTGGAGCAACAACCTGACGCCCTCGGCGCGTCTTCTTCATCTCAACTGGAGGGGGAGCGGCAACAGGTGCCTCCCTCTTTCCCCGGGCTCTCGCCGCAGGTTTCTCTCGGCCACCCTCCTCGTCGGTGACATCGACTGCGGCACAAGCTAAGAGTCAAAACCATAACCTCAAAAACAAAGGAGAAAGGAAAAACTATGGTTAGCAACCTACCATGAGGATCCGAGGGGCCGTCGTCCGCCCGGATGGGAAACCCTTCGGGATCTGTCTGGGGGTACTTCTTCGGTTTCCTGTCCTCCAAGAAGGATGGAAGAGGGAAGTCACCCATGCCATCCTTAGCTAGCTGCGCTGTGAACAACTAATAAAAAAGGGGGGCATAAGGCACCCAAGGAAAGCTAGCAATAACAAGAAGCGAGACACAAACCAACCAGAGAAAAACTTACCCGAGGCGGCAGGCGGACGCGATGGTACGGGGGGCAGGAGTATGCCCAGTTGGCCTCGATGCGGAACTTGGAGATCATGGAGACCCAGTTCCGTAGGTCCTGGTAGGGCACATCCTTCTGCGACGTCCTCGTCGGATCGTTGGCGGTCGAAAGGTGGCACATCTTGTGTGACCGCTTCTGCAGCGGAAGCACGCGACGCACCATCCACGACAAGGTGATGTCCTGGGCGGTAAGCCTCTCCGTCTCCACTATCGTCTCCAACCGGGTGGCCATCCGATCGAGGTCCGCCACCATGCCCATGCCCTTTGTCGTCCAGCCCTTCTGCATCGAGGGAACATCGGTGAAGGGTGGAAGGCAGATCCAGTCAATCTCCGTGGCATTGCTCACATAGAAATATGAGCGCTGCCACAGCTTCATGGTGTCGGGGAGCTTGAACCGCGGCATCGGCGAGGAGGACCACGGGTAGACAGTGCAGCAGCCCGTCCGCGTCAGCAAGCCACCCTTGGTGATGTTCTAGGCGTTGAAGTGGAAGAACTTGAGAAAGTTCACCACCTCGGGCCACGCCCCAAGATATGACTCGCAGCAGGCCGCATGATCGACAGCTGCGCCATGGCTTTGGCGCCCAAGTGATGAAGCTGGAGGTCGAAGAAGAGAAAAAGATGGAGGAGGAAAGGGCTGACGGGAAGGCCGAAGCCGCGGGCGAAATGTGCGAGGAAGACGACGCGCTCCCCCGACTGAGGGTTTGGCACCCGATCCCCCTCCGGCGCAAGACGGTGCTTCACAAGCATCGACGAGGGAAGAAACCTCCTCCGCCGGTACTTGTTTATGAGCTCGTCGGTCACAAAGGACCCGCACCAGCCGCCACGTTGCTCCGACAGCATGTCGAAAGAGGAGGAGGCCATGGTGGGCAGAAAGAAAGTGGTCGGCGGCGACAAGGAGAGGGCGTGCAAGAACAAGGAACGCTGGGGCACGAGGAAAAGATGAGACAGAGGATGGACAAGTGTGGGAACCGATCCCCCTCAGAGCTCTATTTATCCCTGCAAGCGACATTGTCGCCCCTTCGGCTTCTGCGTGACGCGTGGCGTCACGGAACCACAGCCGCACGACGCTTCGGCTCCAGATCCTCTGTGCCATCGTAACTGCCACAGAAGATCCCCGGGCATTAGCATGAGACGAGGCATGCGCACTTGCCCTGAGGAAACGCTGCGGTAAGTTTTTGTGCGCAGTTGCCAAAAACTGACGCAGCGACACGGAAGTCAAAGTGACGCGACGTGCGCCAGAGCCACAGTCGTGGGTGACGACATCAACGACGTCATCTAGCCAAACGTTTCATCTTTAGCTCTGCTAGCCGGTACCTGCCTTCGCTGTTTACACCCAGTGGACGGCCATCGATTCCGCAGCCGGTTAATTCTAGCCGGAAAGCAAAAGCAAAAGCCGCAGCCGGAGAAAATAAAGCAACCCTCTCAGGACAGGAAGGAGCACAGAAGATCTTGCCCACCGGCCAAGCCCATACGTGCTCGGGGACTAGTGTCGGGGGGATAACCCCCGGGTGGGGAAATCCAGGCATAAGTAGGCCGGCTCCAGAAGATGCAGGCTGCCTGGCCCCCAGGAAAGACAACTCTAGTCGACTGGCAAGCAAGCCCAGCTGGGCTTATAACCTTCCCGGCTGGCCCATCTAGCCGGTGGCCAGAAGAACCGGCCGGGTTGCCGTTCCCACCCGACTCACCTCGGATTCGATAGAGAGCACGGAAGTACTGACGCTCCTTGCAGGGTACGCTTCTGGCTCTCCCTCGTCATCAAGAAAGCTGGCATGCCGTCGTGAACAACGCTACCCGACGAAGATAAAGCGAGACGGTCGGCTGGACTGGCGAAAGCAGTCCGGGTGACCGTTAAAGCAGGGGTGACGCTCCAAAGGAAGCCCGGGTGACCGCTAAAGAGAAGGATGATGCTAAAAGAAGGGCGGACTGGGTCCTGGCCCACCGATTGGGCCCTGCAGCCGGCCCTGCCCTGTAAACCCATATCCAAACAGTAAACCCTAGGACCCGATCTGTAATCTTCCCCCAGACTAGTATATAAGGGAGGGCAAAGCCAGGGTTCTAGGTAGGCAACAATAGAAGGATAGAAGTGTTAGCATAAAGTTCCCATCTTCCTCTAGCCTCCGATTGTAGCTAAGGAAACAGCTCAAGGAGCATCTGTACTGAGCATCAAGCTCTCATACATAGTTCATCTTGCAGGAGTAGGGGTGTTACCTCGCCAAGAGGGCCCCGAACCTGGGTACGTCCCTGTGTTTGCAGTGCACCGTGCCCAACCCGTTGTGTGAGCCACCGAATGCATCCGTGTGTCCCTTATTTGCCATCCCCGATGGCTCTACCGTGTTCCACACCACAACACCTAAACTTGGTATTAATTAAATAAACTATATAATAAATTCACATATTTTCCATAGACAAATCTTATAATATATTCTATTAATATTAAACATGCTAGATCTAAGTCCTTAAGACTAAGCTTCATATTTATAAGATTTTCTCTTTGATTATATTTATAAAAACCCTTAAAATTGATGATACCTCAAACAATAGGTCTTAAAACCATTATTATTCTTTTATAGTTAACTTAGGTCTAATAGACAATAAACCAAGAATATAATAACTCAAGTTCATTTGAACATTATCAGAAACCATAACTTTAAGTTCTAATAATCTTCAAAGTTGATTAAATTAACTTATTTCTTCAAATAATATTCTTTCTACCACTTCAAAAGAAACACTATATTATTCCTTTTGAGTCATAACAACTTTGAACATGAACTTCGTAATAGTAAAATCATACCACTTAACCTTAATTTTGTATTATAATTTTACTTCACCTTTTATGTCTTATAAGTTAATCTTAACATCCTTGCAACTTCACTCTTTTGTGAAGTAAACTTTAAGATAAATTAAATCTTAAACAAATCATCTGAAATTCAACTCACTTGTAATGTTGGGGAATTACTTGGGGTCTTTACAACATGCATCTCATTACTTATGCATAACAACATATTGCTTCTTTAAACATTGTCCTTACCAGGAAATGATGGTATTTTGTAGAACCCGAGGTCGAGGGTCAAGTCAAGACTTTTGACTATAATACTTCGCTATACCAAGGCAAGTTCACACTTGCTGATGTCCGGTTATTTTCTATCAAATATTTGCAAATCCAGTGTTTCATCGCTTGCATTTCAAAAGGGTCAAAAAATACTATTTTCATAATAATATGATTATGGGTTATTTACCAAGAGGTAATAACATACTATGAAAGTTCCGGTGGTAAAGTAACATATTATCTAGGACTTAACGACCAATGTCATCAGTGATTCTTGCATCGTATAATACACGTTAACCATGAGATCTATATGGCTCTAGGGAAGTCAGCTGGATTTTCTTCCTTTCGCATGCAGTGGATACTGTTCTGGGTATCTTGTAAGTTGTAGATCGTGGGTAAAGCCATGTATTTGGGGAAAGCCTGTCAACACACGGATTTTTAATCCCAGATGCCTGTTATGCCATACATCGCAATCCAAGGATTACCATTTTTGCGAGACATAACATATTGGTACCATAGTTCATCATCCATTGCAAACCATAATAAAGGTAAATAAAGGATCTCATGATCTAGTCTTATACAATCAACGCAGCGGAATAATATAATAACGGTAGCATGGGTGAAGCTCCATATTTAGGCTCACAGGCGATGCTGACGATGTGAGATGATCCTAGTTATCATAGACTTCCTGTTGCCCATCATCCTGGTAGTCCTCCTCATAGTCTGGCCACGAGAATATCCAGGGACAAAGCCATGAGTACTCTTTAAGTACTCACAAACTATCACTAATAGGTAAAGTGGTTCAAGTAGGAATACTAAGCTCTAGGTTGTTTTGCAAAAAGCCAGGTTTATCTCTAGCTGAGTTCAGAAGTAAAGAAAACAAGTTTAATGTTTTACAACACCTAAGTGGGAACTTAGTTTTCATGTTCACAGCCCTGTTGTGGTCACGTCAAGGTCATAGTTCATTTCACAAGTCATTTTGAAAACATCTGACGACAGAACAGTATGGCCACGCCAATTGTCCATAACCACGGACGCAGCTATTCGAATAGTGTGACACTCTGCAGAGGTGGTACACTTTCACCACAACATTCGATACATCCGTCAGGAACAATCCTGAATCACCCTACTCAATATACGGATAATAAATCCTAACCTTTCAATTACACACCCTAGTATAGGCACCTTGCGGTGACCCAGCATACCACTGCATGATGTAGTATACTATAGTCATTGACATAACACCAATGAAACACCGTTCACTAGTATTACATCCCTCAGAATGGCACAACAGAAACATAGCGGGTCCAATACATGGCTAAAGGTTACAACTCACTCTTTACACAAGATCCAGAGAACACTCTAGGTTAAAGAGAGAGAAAGAACTTCTTACGGAGAAGAATCAAAGATAAATAACGCAAGAACGATTATACCATTAAGTCTAGTATTCTGGTTAAGAGGTTGGCATTGTTGCTATTGCAACGCACTACAAAAATAGATTCTTTGGCTAGAGATTGTATTCCTATCTAATCTGTAACTTTGTCTTCTCTTGGGTTGATGAATATGTTGACTTCCTTGACTTCATTGACGAGCTTTAGCTGGTCTTGATAAGTCCTGGAGCATAACTTGATGTGGTGGTTGACTATTCCAACTTCAGAATCTAGCAATGGTTAAGAAGATACTTTGAGTACGAGCGTACTCAAAAAATTCACTAGAAAAGGAGTGTTTGATGCACTATAACTACCAGCCACAGACCGTAGGTTGTAGGCAATGCAAGTTTTCATAAAAAATTCTTTAAAGGTTGCTTTTATTCTGAAAAGCTATGTCCGTCAACATTCACGGGTTTACCAGAACTTTCATGGAGTTCCTTTCCTGACGCATTCGCAGCTCCTTCCCTGAACAAGGAGTAACAAGTTACAGTTCTTACACTCTGCAGAGGTGCGTCACTTTACCCATGAGAGATCAATTCTTTGTTGCACAATCGGGCAACTTATTCCCGTCCACAATTCCATGATGTAGGGCCTAGAAGATGATCCAAGCCAATCAACGCCCCCTTCGCGACCTCGCATGCCTCCTTGGTGTACACCATTCCCACATAAAGAATTACGGCAATGGTTTGTACAGACCGTTAGATGTTAGAACTATCGTGGGACATTGAGGGTTCCCAACCATATGCTGCATATCCTCTACGAATTACCAATTAATATGCATGCTACGAGGATAACAGCCACGACCTGCACATCTGGCTTCATGCGAGAGGAAAAAGATACAGCTAACTTCTCCGTCCCATTCCAAATCTTATGGTCAACGCGTAATATACGACGCAAGAATCACTGACGACATTGGTTGTTAAGTCCTAGGTGATATAGTTCTGAATAGTGGTATTCCAACTGTCATATTTAATAGATTAGCTGATCACCCTAGATCAGTAACCAATAGTTCACATTATTATTAAAAATAGTGTTTTTAGACCTTTTTCAAATGCAGGTGATAACAACACTGGATTTGTAAAATACTTTATAGAAAATAAACAAAGGACATGATCAAGTGTGAACTTGCCTTTTGTGATTGTAAGATTATGCACTCACGGTCTTCGAGTCAGTACAAGATCCAAAATCTGAAATCAACATCATTGGTTTGGTAAGGACTAATGTTTAAAGAAGCAAAATGATTTTATGCATAAGTAATGTGATGCACGTTATAAACACAAATCCCGGAAATAACATTATCCTATTGTTTGGATTCTGGAAATGGTTACTTTGGAGTGTGTGGTCCTTTTAGATAAGTTTCACATTTGTGCTTTTATTAGATCTTATGAGTGCACATGAGCAACACATATTTATGTAGCAATAAAATATACACTTATGAAATACTAGTCAAAATTGCTTATATAAGAGTTCTTGTTTGAAGTGGCAAAAAGAATAAACTTCGAAGAAAAGGTTTCTCTTCTAAGGTCTAAACAAGCTTTGTGGTTAGTTAGTAGTGGTTAATGTTATTTGTTTTTTCAAATGTTTTGGCTTGAGTTGTTTTATAACTTAACAACTTCAGACCAAAGTTAACTATAAAACATATAATAATGTTTATAGTGTTATATTAAGATTCTGTAGACTAAAGTTAACTTTAAAACAAAGATAGTTTGAAAGTATAATGCTTATGATAGTATCTGGAATGTTTTCTTTAAGTTACTTAAGAATGATTATTCTTTTACTTGGTGTAATGGTTTCTTGATTCTATAATGGAGTAGTATCATTTATCTTTTATAAAGGAGTGGTTGTGGTTTTATAAACCAAAATATATTATTGTTTCACTACTAATGGACTTATAATAATGTTGGGGTAGTTTTTGTAATTTGGTGGTTAACATGGTTTAGAAAAGGTTTGGTGTATTCATAAGTTGTTCTTTAAGATTTTTATTGTAAGTAGGAATCTGTTTAGAATATGATCTTCATTTAAGGTTGAGGATAATTTAATAAGAGGGTATTTATAATGTTTTAAACCATTATGGACTTATATTATTAATATTTAGGACTAATACTATTTATTAGACTTATTTGACTCATTGTAGGAATATTAATAAATTCTATTTAACCTTATATGAATTATTAATGAAGTAAATAAGTTTAAATTTGAGTTATTAAAATATTGAATTTTTTATTTAACTGAAAGGAGATTGCTAGATTTTTAACATGTAGATATTATTTTTGTGATCATTTTGGTATATCATATTTATTTTTGTGATTTATAAATAATAAGATATGATTTTTATAATTCTTATTACTTTATAATTATTAATAAATAATAAATATTTAATTAAGTGAAATAATAATAAATGATTATAGTTTAAAATAGAATTCTTATTTTTCTAAGATTTTTGGTATTTTATTTATATTATTAACATTTATCATTATAAAAATATGAATTATCAAAGTTTTATTACTTATAAAACCTTGATTAAGTAATATTTATTTAAATAATTATCATAATAATATTTGATAATAATTTTAAGTTGTAGATTTTATTTTTCTGAAAATTTTCATATATTATACATATTTTTCTGAATTGTAAATCAAAAGTTATTAATTAAACAAGGTTTAATTATTTATTTGATTTCTGAAATAATAATAATGAGTTTTATAGTATTTTGTTTATTTCTTCATTAGGAAATACCTTTTACACCACACCCTAAGCTAGCCCAAGTCACTAACTAGTGGGCCAGTGACCACCTCAGCATGATGTGTAAAGAAAATCCATTTATTACCGACTCTGCCTTGACCCCTAGTCAATGACATATGGGCCCAAGGCCATGTCATCAGCCACGCGGGCAAAGACTGGTCAAACGAGCTGACGTGGTTCGATCATGAGGTGAGCATGACATAGCAATGGCGTCAGCACCACCGCCGCCGTCAGTGGTTGGTCTCCAGCGATGATCTACTGCGATTTAGCATGCGTGGTTTGGTGCGTTGGAAAGAGGGAACAGAGGCGAACATATTGGTGGTAACGCTGCTACTTAATGGTCACCAGAAATACACCGGCGACGAGCTTCTGGAGCAGCCAACAACGGTGCTCAACGAAATAGGGTCTACGGTGCGAATCAGCAAACGAAACTAGGGTACAGAGATGTATAATCTTACCCTGATGACGATAGAGAGGTTGGCGAGGACAGGTGCGGTCGGAGGCGAGCTCTCTGACAAGATTTCTGATGAACTGCCGTGAAGAGGAATGGCCAAATTTGTCCACTCCAGTGCTCCCCTTGATGCAGGCTTTCTCTCAGAGGATCTATGGAGGACGGCGCTTCTCCATGGCTGCTTAGAAGGGTGTGGGGTGATGTGGTTCGACGGCGAGGATTGGCTACGGTGAGCTAGGGTTTCAGGTGAGGAAAAGAAGTGAGTTTGGAGAACGAGATTGAGGATGATGACGAGCAGGGTTGTCGCGTTGGCCTTCTTATCCTCTCCTGGCAACGGCGGCGTTGATCTTGGCGCAACGACGACGATGACGACATCGGGCGGCGGCAAGCTCTGCCAGCGAGCTGTCTGTGTGCGTGAGGATAACGACGACGGTTGTTTTGCGGATAACCCCCTGACGATTCTTTCTTCTCAACCCGCAGTCCTTCTCTGGCCCCACTTGTCAGTCATAGAAGAAAAAGAACTAGGCTGGTTACTAGGCTGTTGTGGGCTGCACAGGGCGTCAGATAGGTATAGGGGTGTTGGGCCACGACCAGGTAGTGTTTTCATTTGTTTCACCCTTTTTTTTCTATTTTCTGTTTTCTCATTCAGATTTGATTTTGATTTATATTTTGAACCTTTCTTTGTAGGATTTATTTGCTTGATATTTGAAATAATACTAAAATATAGTTAGTATCATTTGTGAATTTTTATTTTATATAATCTTGTTGTATTTCTTTTATTTTCTCAATATATGAACCCCTTTTTAATATTTTGTAGAAGCTTTTTCTTATTATTTTCCTTTCCTCTTTGAATCATGGATTTATTAAATGATACATTCTTATTTGTTTATAAACTTAACTTTAGTTGGCTCATAGTTTGAATAGAAACTTTTATATGTATAATGATCCTATACCATTATTTGATGCATGACATATAAAAGACATTGATATGGTTATTACTACTCCCATTGATTTGTAAAATGGCAATGTGCATGTTCTATTGTGATAAACAAAGAATTTTAAGGTTTTGTATTATGCATATCTGCCCTAAGGTTTAGATTTTTTTTAATCTACTTAGACTCCTTTATGGATGTAATTAAAGATTCAATAACTAAACAAATTGTTTTTTGTTTGGGATATTGGTTGACATTACCCTTAGTACTTGAGAGTTATATCTTGAATGTTTTATAGAAAGAAATTGATAAAGATATACTTAAGCACATAGAGTTATGATGGTTGGGATTAACAGAGATGTGCTTATGTGATTTTCTCTTGAAAAATATTTCTATAAAGTGATATGAATATAAGATGATAGATCATTCACATGAAATGGATATTATATTTGTCTTAAGATTTAAAGTTGGTTGTTTATCAATAATTACTATCTTCCATAATTCCTAATTCTAGACTTCTTATTATAGAATTCCTTTCCTAGATATACTACCCTTTTCTATTTATCATCATGATTAACATGATGAGTTTTACTTCATAGAAATATTCTCATTCACCTTTTATTCTTCTAAACTCATGGATGAATCCAATGTGTTTGATACAAAGGTATTTCATAGTTTTCTCATATCCTTGCTTGGTTGTATTACTACTCTACTATTGATAACCTTCCATCCATCAAACAGTTCCTTCAAACTTCTACTCATAATCTTCCTTAATCATTCATTACTAATGTATCTCCAATGGTTGTATGCATCTAACTACCTTTCTCTAAAGTTGACTATCCTTTAAGATGAATAACACTACTTCTATAACTCTATGTTATACTAGCTGTAATTGAATAATATTATCTTAGATTTACTTTACTCCAATAACTCACACTCCAACCCTAAATCATATTTATATGGTTTGTAATGACTACTCTAGGATAACTTACCTCTACTAGGGTTTCAATCATGTTTTATCTACCAATACCACTTATACATGACATAAGTACTGTCACATCCCAAATTTTAGATTTGGTTCTGCATATCATTCATATCATCGCATCATATTCTTCCATGCAAAACCATCGATTGAAATGATTTGGCAAAACGCTATTATCAAAACCCTATTTTATATTGCTAAAATGCTCCTACAGGAGGGTCTACTAGGTTTTGTGTTTCCCACCCTTGTAGACTAGTGGTTTCACTCACCACTTGACCCTAGATTGATCCCCGGGATTTTAGAAAAATTTAGAAAGAAGAACCGTTTGATTCGGAGCTCGTATGGAAAAATTACGGAGGTTTTACTAAATAGGATATTAGAAAAACAAAAAAAAAAAGAAACAGCGCCGCCGCAGTCTGCTGGGCCGCGCCGGCCCACCCAGCGCCAAGAGCGAACGCGCGCGCGCGCCCGCAAGCCGCCGCCCGCGCGGCAGATACTATCTGCCGCCGCTGCCACGCCAGGCCACCGACAGGTGGGCCCCACCTATCGGCGCCGACATCGCCGACCGACCCCGACTCCGCAACCGCCGCCGCCATGTCCGCCTCCAACTCCACGAGGGGGGCCCCACTTAACCGCGCCGCTGCCCCCTGCCTCTCTCTCTCTCCCCATCGCGCCACACCCCGTGCCGCCTCCTCCCCTGCGAGCCGCCGCCGCCTCGCAAATCGCGCGCCACCGTCTCGAGCCGCCGCCGCCAGGTAACTGTCACGCCGCCGCCTCTCCCTCTTTCCCTCGCCTCACCGCACCTCCCCGCGAGCGCGCCGCCCCTCCTCCCTCTTCCCCGTAGGGAACGACCCGCCCGAGCCGCCCGACGCCGACCCGCGCTCCGCCACCGTGCTCCAGCGGACCGCCGCCGTCGCCTCCCCACGCGCCCGACCCTGCCGCTAACTCGACCAGGTCCGCCGCCTCGTCGCCGACGCCGTACGCCACCGCGCCGCCGCCGTCCTGAGCTCGCCGCTGCCGCCCCGGTGAGTGCCCGCCGCCGCCTCTTCTCGGCCATCGGATCTGAGATCTCCGGCCCATATCGACCGGAGACCGCGCGGTTGACTGGTCAACAGCCAGTCAACCCGCGCTAAGTCAGCAGGGAATATTCCCAGAATATTCCCTTTTGATTTAAATCGATTTAGAAATTGGCAGAAATTCGTAGAAACTTGTAAATTGCATAGAAATTAATCTACTTGGCCAAAAATTGCAAATAAAATATGTGTAGATTCAGTAAGTGGTGTAGAATCTTGCTGTATCTTTGTTTCACACTTTTGCAGCAAGATTTTGTCCAGATTAATTAAAATAGTTAATGGCCTTTTTGGGGTAATTAATTCGTAGAAAAAGATCTGTAACTCCAAAAAATTGCATATAATATGTCCCTGGATTCAGTAGAACAAGGGGGATCTCAAAGTGAATTAAAAGGATAGGCTTACAGTAAAAACTTCTGCAGAAACTGTCTAGTGGTTTTCTGCAGTGTTTTAATTATTCAGGGAGTTTTATAATTCCTTTTTGAGTAATTCCAATTGGTACTGTTCCTAAATAACTATGCCTATACAGTAGATTTTTCCCAAGATTTTACAAATAGTTTACTACCGGTAGTGAATTATTTGGGTTCTAGCTCTAGTTTTGAGCATTATATTTTGCATAATGGTTTTCCTTGCGCCAAAACTATTTTCCATGCATGCCATTAGTAGATTTACTGAATAGGATTATGTGGTGCTGCTGTAGCATCAACCCACTTGTCATGCATGCATTCATACATCATCTTTGCTGCATATGCTTGTGAATGGTTTGTTTATGATTGCAATTGTATCGTGTAGATTGTGACGAGTGCAACGTTTGCTCGTGTGTGGATTGTTCTTCCGACCGCTACAACCAAGGCAAGTAGATTATATTTTGTTCATGATATTGTCCTACTATTTTCTATGCATTGTCGTTTATTTTGTAGACACATGTGTAGGATGATACTATCGTATGCTATGTCTTATTATGTGGTAGGGCTTTCCTTGTAGTTGAACCACCGTTGGTAGATGTGCTTAGCCATGCTTTGATGAACGAGGGCTGGGTTACATCACTGAAGCTTGTTTCTAAAAGGATTGGTTTGTGAAAACTAAAACAACTTAATCAATGAATCTCCTGGGTGTGACGGTATTGATAATTTTTGGTGGTTTCGTTCCGGAAAGGCACCCAGGTATCGAGAGAAATTGATTGGCTTCTTTATTCTGTAGCTTACGTGTACAACCATGTGCCAATAATGGAATGGGCGGTTGGTTGGACTTAGTAGGTTGTGGTAACTCGAACCCGCGTATCCAGAGATGTAGAATTTTGGTAGGTTGGACCGGTGCGCGTCGGGATTGGGGAGCTACTTCCTGAAAAGTCTCTTCTTGGACTTCTCCCTATCATCACCCAAAATGAGAGTGATGGTACGATCTGGGCTGGCCAAGTCACATGGGTAAAGTGTACTAATCCCTGCAGGGTGTATAATCTAATCGATTAGCCGTGTCCCCGTTTATGGACATATGAGTTTCTTGGTATTGATTCCATGACATGCTTCTCGCTCATTCTAATTTCTTAATTGCTTTAATGTTGTTGGGTTAACTTAATTGGGATCTTTTCAAATAAAATCAAAAACTGTTTATGAAAGTAGGACAAAGGTGTTTGTAAATGCAAGCTAGCCACAACTCCACTTGCCAAATATGCATGTAGATGTTAGCATTATTGTCTCCTTTACTAGATCTACTTGCCATACATTCCATGTATTGACCCTTCGGGGCTGCTACGTTTCATGTTGCATGATATTCCGATTTTGAGTAATCAATATAGGCCACGGTACTCCATTCGGCACTTGTTCACTTGTGGGCAATTTGAAGAATGGAGGATTTGCTTTATTCATGTTGCTACCTGAATAATTTGAGCTAGCTTTGAGCTAAGCTTTTATTGTAATAATGGTACTCTGGATCTTCTTATTTATGATACACGGATATTTTGCTATGTTATTCATCTTATTCTATTGTGGGCCAATGAACCGATCCAGGGATTGACATGTCACATAGAAGCTACGGTCTTTTCAGAACCGTGGTGTTACAAGATGGTATCAGAGCCCGTGTGTTGACTGTAGGATCGTGACCTAGGATTGGATTAGGAAGCCATAGAATTATTAAATCTTATATTGAGTCTGTCTTTCATCTTATGCCTTTCACTCTCGTAAACTCTTACCATATGCTATTCTCACACTTTCCTCTTTTAATTGATAGATGGGAGAAGTCAGGACTAAGTATGCCACCATGGAGTCACCAAGGCCCTTGGCAAGACAGTTAGCACAGCTCTCTCAGTCATTGGGATTGCCACTGCCCATGTTCAAGGGAAGAAGGCTGTACACCTATGGATCTGGAGAGGATGCATGGGAGATCACTACCTTCATCTTCAGGGATGCCGCCTTGCCAAACCCTGTGCACCTGATCTACACCAAGACATACTACAACTGGGGACTTGGAATCAACCTGGCCATACATGAAGCCCTGTCTCGCCAGTGCCATCATGTCCGACACCTACTGCCAGCAGACTCACCCTACCGTGACTATGGGAGGCATGATGAAGATGGGCACATTGTGGTTACCCCGGGCGACAGGAACAACATGCCGCCCCGTCGGAGGCACATAGAGGACATGGAAAGGGAGAATGGAGCTCTAGCTGAGAAAGTGATGATGATAAAGGAGATTGCAGATTTTGCTAGCAATGGTATGGTAGTCCAAGGACAGGAGATTGACACCTTGCATGAAGCTGTGGGAGTTCTGGAGAATGCCCTGATAGCCAGAGATGCAACCATAGCTCATCTTCATGGTACTGTGCAGGAGAACACCCAGAACATACAACAGCTGCAAGGGACCGTCTAGGAAAGGGATCAAACTATTAAGCTATGATAGCCCAGATTGCCGCTCTCCAAGCACAGCTGAATCCACCCTCTGATGATGACAATGGAGATGATGGCAACAATGGTGATGATGATGACAGTGGGGACGATGATGATGATGAGGACGAGGATGATGATGATGGAGACGATGATGGTGGAGGAGATGAAGCTGTTGCAGTTGCAGCTAAGAGTGAAGAAGAAGAGGAGGATCCAGAAGAGGTGGAGTTTGAGATTTCAAGTGATGACTCAGGAGAGGTGTATACTCCGCCACCATGGTTGAACCGTGGACCGAAGCGCCAACGCATGAGTGCAAGGACCTACCGCAACCTCTTCAAGAAGTAGATAGAAGTCCACCAATTAGTCCTCGTTAGGTAAAATCGTTAGGATTAGTCTCGATCGATGTGAAACTTAATTACTGTTAGTTTAAGAGTGTTTAGTTGTTTATTTGTGTACTCCAATATCCCAGGAATTATTTGTGCGAATTTTATGAAAGAGTTATGGCAAGTTTGGTTACTATCTGTGTTATTTTCGTTGTAGTTTTCTGCTGATACAGCAGTACTGTACGATTGTTCATATTTTTCTGGTAACTGGGAAAAATCTGAAAAAATAGGGCTGGTGCGAAACTCTCTATACTGTATGTGAAAAAATCAGCATAATTTTCTGACGAGTGTAAGTCAGGTAGAAAAATTCGTGAATGCTGCTGGACTGTTCTGGCAGATTGCTGTTTTTGTTGCTTAGTTGATCAACTGTTTAGTTAACCATTGCCAACTCTTGTAAAACTATTTTAGTAGGTATATACTGCTAGGATAACCCCTGGGATGTTGCTGGATCACTTGTTTGTTGATGTGTTACTTGTTTGAGATTGTCTGCTATTGTTTGTTGTTGTTAAATCATAATGCATGGGTAGAATCCTATTATCGTAGTTGATTCTTTCTAAGCTTACCTGTGCTGAACCGCAGATGCCTCCCCGCCGTCAACCCACTGAGTTGGAGCAGCTCATGGCAGCTCAGGCACAGCTGACCCAAGTTATGACCCAGTTCATGGAAGCTCAGAACAACAACAAGAACAATGGGAACAACCAGCCTCAGGGTGATACTCTCACCAGGTTTCTGAGGTTAAGGCCAGCTAAGTTCTCCGCTGCAACGGAACCAATGGTTGCTCTCGACTGGTTGCGTTCAGTCAACAAGGATCTGGTAACTGTTGGATGCACTGATGCTGAGAAGGTGAGGTTTGCCGCTCACCTACTAGAGGGACCAGCTGCTTCTTGGTGGGACACTTTTCAGATCACCCACCCGCTGGACACTGTGACTTGGGCAATGTTTGAGGAAGGTTTCAGGACCAACCACGTGTCTTCAGGAGTTATGAGCCTAAAGAGGAAGGAGTTCTGCAACTTGCGCCAAACCAACCGCACCGTGGCTGAGTACATTGAGGAGTTCAACAACCTGTCCCGTTATGCACCTGAGGATGTTGACACCGATGCAAAAAGGAGGGAGAGATTCCTGGATGGCCTTAGTGATGAGCTTTCAGTGCAGCTACTGGTGGTTTATTGCCCCACTTTCCAGGAGCTTATGGACAAGGCCAGAATCTTGGAAGGGAAGCACAAGCAGGTGGAGAACCGCAAGAGAAAGAGCAATAATCACCACTCTGGTTCACATCACAAGTCTCGCACTTCATATGATGGATACTCCAAGCATGGAGGGAGTGACCATGGGAGCCATGACCGCCACCACCATGGGGGCGATGGACATCGCCACGACAACCACAAGAGAAGCCACCACAGCCACAAGGGAGGACACTCTCACCACTCTGGAGGACACGGTGGACATGACCGCAACCGTGATCGCAGCTTTGTGAAGAAGGATCTGAGTGAGGTGACATGCTTCAAGTGTGGCCAGAAGGGACATTATGCTGACAAATGTCCGGAGAGGAAGGGACTGAAGCCAACCAACAACCAGAAGGCCACAGTGAACCACATGAATGTGGAGGAGATCCCAGATGAGCCTGACCTTGTGATTGATAAGTTTCCAATCAACACTCACCCTCCACTTATACTTTTCGATACTGGTGCATCGCATTCATTCATATCAAGGGCATTTGTGGATAAGTATAAGCTACCTACTGAGTCTATGAAAGAGTCTATTAGGGTGAGTTCACCTGGAGGAGATATGATAGCTAGTGCGGGATGCCACGACTTAACTGTGAGGATTGGAACACACAACTTCATTGCACATCTGGTAGTGTTGGAATCACAAGGGTTGGATGTTATTCTGGGTATGGATTGGATGTCTATGCATGGGGGACACATAGATTGTGCACAGCGAGCTGTTTCACTCAAAACCCCGGATGGTAAGAGAATTAGATTCAAGTCGACTGTGCGACCGGGAAGGTGTAAGCTGAATTCTCTTAAGGGGGTTAGCATGGATACTGTGCCAGTGATTAGGGATTACCCCGACGTTTTTCCGGAAGAGCTGCCAGGGATTCCACCTGACAGCGAAGTAGAGTTTCTCATCGACCTGATGCCGGGAACAGGACCTATTGCAAAGAGACCTTATAAGATGGATGTGGATGAGCTGAAGGAATTGAAGAAGCAGCTGAAAGAGCAGTTGGACAAGGGATTCATTTAGCCTAGTTCGTCGTCATGGGGTGCACATGTTCTGTTTGTGGAGAAGAAAGACAGCAGCAAGAGATTAGTGGTGGACTATCGCTCGCTGAATGAGGTAACCATCAAGAACAAGTACCCTCTGCCGAACATAAATGATTTGTTTGATCAACTGGAAGGAGCAAAGGTGTTTAGCAAGATTGATCTACGATCAAGCTACTTCCAATTGAAGATCCGGGAGGAAGACATACCAAAGACCGCTTTCACCACTAGGTATGGTTTATATGAGTATACAGTTATGTCTTTTCGACTAACGAATGCCCCCCCATACTTCATGACCATGATGAACAAGGTATTTATGGAATAATTGGATAAGTTCGTGGTGGTGTTTATTGATGACATACTGATATATTCCAAGGATGATGCTGAGCATGAGAAACATCTGTGACTGATTATGGAGAAGCTGAGGGAACACAAGTTGTATGCCAAATTCAGCAAGTGTGAATTCTGGCTTAACACTGTTGGATTTCTTGGGCACGTAGTGTTAGGAGAAGGAGTCGCTGTTGATCCAAGCAAAGTGAGTGCAGTAACTGAGTGGGAAGCACCCAAGAATGCGGGGGAGATACGAAGCTTTCTGGGACTTGCTGGATACTACATGAGGTTCATTGAAAACTTCTCCAAGATTGCTAAGACGATGACAGAACTTCTGAAGAAGGAGAGGAAGTTTGAATGGACGGATGTGTGTGAAGCCAGCTTTCAGGAACTGAAGCATCGATTAGTGACTGCACCTGTTCTGTGTTTACCAGACCTTCAGAAGGATTTCCAAGTGTACTGTGATGCTTCTCGACAGGGACTTGGGAGTGTGCTGATGCAAGATGGGAGAGTAGTGTCGTATGCCTCACGGCAAATTAAACACCATGAACGGAATTACCACACACACGACTTGGAGTTAGCGTCAGTGGTTCATGCGCTCAAGGTATGGAGGCACTACTTGATGGGGAAACACTGTGATGTGTACACCGACCACAAGAGTCTGAAGTACATATTTACACAAAAGGAGCTGAACATGAGGCAAAGGAGATGGTTGGAACTTATCAAGGACTATGATATGAATATGCAATACCACCCAGGGAAGGCCAATGTAGTAGCAGATGCTCTGAGCCGGAAGGTTTATGCCAATGGATTGACAATTGGGGAATTGCCCAAGGATTTGTGCAGGCAATTCAAGGACCTTAGACTGGAGGTAGTGTCTGAAGGATACTTGGCTACAATGGAAGTCCAACCAACGCTACAAGACAGGATCAAGAAGGCTCAGGTAGGAGATAAGGAAATAGAAGAGATAAAGGAAAAGATGAAGGAGAATCAGGAAAAGGATATTCGCGAGGATGAGCATGGTACCCTGTGGTATGGAGATCGTTTGTGTGTGCCCAGCGACCCAGAGATAAGGGAGTTGATTCTGCAGGAGGCTCATAGCTCGCCATACTCCATACATCTGGGCAACACCAAGATGTATATGAATTTGAAGAGCAAATTTTGGTGGAACAACATGAAGGGAGACATTGCCAAGCATATTGCCCTATGTGATGTGTGTAGCCGAGTGAAGGCGGAACACCATAAGCCAGCAAGACTATTACAGCCATTGCCCGTGCCGGATTGGAAGTGGGATAGAGTGGGAATGGATTTTATTACAGGATTGCCCAGGACCAGGTCAGGATATGATTCCATTTGGGTAGTGGTCGACCATTTGACCAAGGTAGCCCACTTTATACCGGTGAAGACGACCTATACGAGTGCAAAGTTGGCCAAGATTTACATGGACAGGATTGTGTGTCTACATGGAGTTCCCAAGAGTATTATATCTGATAGAGGCACCTAATTTGCCTCACACTTCTGGCGCCAGCTACACGAGTCGCTTGGGACTAGATTGGAGTTTAGCACAACATTTCACCCACAGACTGATGGGCAGACCGAGAGGGTGAATCATATTTTGGAAGACATGCTGAGAGCTTGTGCCTTGGCTCATGGATCTAGTTGGGATGAGAATTTGCCGGATGCTGAGTTTTCCTACAATAATAGCTACCAAACCAGCATCAAGACGTCACCGTTTGATGTACTGTATGGGAAACGGTGCCGGACGCCATTGCTATGGGATGGGGTAGGAGAACGCCAGTTGTTTGGACCTGATTTGATCAAGGATGCAGAGGAGAAGGTCGCCTTGATTAGGGACAGGCTGAAGGTAGCACAATCAATGCAGAAGAGCTACGCTGACGCCAAGCGCAAGGAGGTGGTGTATGAGATAGGTGATAGAGCATACCTCAGAGTGTCGCCACTTCGTGGTATCAAGAGATTTGGAATCAAGGGTAAGCTGGCACCTCGGTTTATTGGACCATATCGGGTCTTAGCACGCAAAGGAGAAGTTGCTTATCAGTTGGAGTTGCCAGAGGCTCTATCCACTGTTCACAACATGTTCCACGTGTCCCAGCTGAAGAAGTGCCATCCGGAGATGGTGGATACACCATTGAGAGACACTGTGCCACTAGAGGAGGTTCAGCTTGAGAACGACTTGACCTATGAGGAGAAGCCGGTCAAGATTCTGGAGAGAGCGGAGAGGATTACCCGTACCAAGACGATCAGGTTTTGCAAGGTGTAGTGGAGCCACCACACCGAAGAGGAAGCCACTTGGGAGCGTGAGGATGACATCCGAGAGGACTACCCACACCTATTTGCTAGCCGCGCCGAATCTCGGGGACGAGATTCATCTTAAGGGGGTTAGTCTTGTCACATCCCAAATTTTAGATTTGGTTCTGCATATCATTCATATCATCGCATCATATTCTTCCATGCAAAACCATCGATTGAAATGATTCGGCAAAACACTATTATCAAAACCCTATTTTATATTGCTAAAATGCTCCTGCGGGAGGGTCTACTAGGTTTTGTGTTTCCCACCCTTGTAGACTAGTGGTTTCACTCACCACTTAACCCTAGATTGATCCCCGGGATTTTAGAAAAATTTAGAAAGAAGAATCGTTCGATTCGAAGCTCGTATGGAAAAATTACGGAGATTTTACTAAATAGGATATTAGAAAAAAAACAGCGCCGCCGCAGCCTGCTGGGCCGCGCCGGCCCAGCCAGCGCCCAGCGCGCACGCGCGCGTGCGCCCGCAAGCCGCCGCCCGCGCGGCAGATACTATCTGCCGCCGCCGCCACGCCAGGCCACCGACAGGTGGGCCCCACCTGTCGGCGCCGACATCGCCGACCGACCCCGACTCCGCAACCGCCGCCGCCGTGTCCGCCTCCAACTCCGCGAGGGGGGCCCCACTTAACCGTGCCGCCGCCCCCTGCCTCTCTCTCTCTCTCCCCATCGTGCCACACCCCGCGCCGCCTCCTCCCCTGCGAGCCGCCGCCGCCTCGCAAATCGCGCGCCGCCGTCCCGAGCCGCCGCCGTCGCCAGGTAACTGCCGCGCCGCCGCCTCTCCCTCTTTCCCTCGCCTCGTTGCACCTCCCCGCGAGCGTGCCGCCCCTGAACGCCGCTGACCGCCGCCCCTCCTCCCTCTTCCCCGAAGGGAATGATGCCGCCCGAGCCGGCCGACGCCGACCCGCGCGCCGCCACCGTGCTCCAGCGGACCACCGCCGTCGCCTCCCCACGCGCCCGACCCCGCCGCCGACTCGACCAGGTCCGCCGCCTCGTCGCTGACGCCGTACGCCACCGCGCCGCCGCCGTCCCGAGCTCGCCGCCGCCGCCCCGGTGAGTGCCCGCCGCCGCCTCTTCTCGGCCGTCGAATCTGAGATCTGCGGCCCAGATCGACCGGAGACCACGCGGTTGAGTGGTCAACAGCCAGTCAACCCGCGCTGAGTCAGCAGGGAATATTCCCAGAATATTCCCTTTTGATTTAAATCGATTTAGAAATTGGCAGAAATTCGTAGAAACGTGTAAATTGCGTAGAAATTAATCTACTGGGCCAAAAATTGCAAATAAAATATGTGTAGATTCAGTAAGTCGTGTAGAATCTTGCTGTACCTTTGTTTCACACTTTTGCAGCAAGATTTTGTCCAGATTAATTAAAAGAGTTAATGGCCTTTTTGGGGTAATTAATTCGTAGAAAAAGATCTGTAACTCCAAAAAATTGCATATAATATGTCCCTTGATTCAGTAGAACAAGGGGAATCTCAAAGTGAATTAAAAGGATAGCCTTACAGTAAAAACTTCTGCAGAAGCTGTCTAGTGGTTTTCTGTAGTGTTTTAATTATTCAGGGAGTTTTATAATTCCTTTTTGAGTAATTCCAATTGGTACTGTTCCTAAATAACTATGCCTAGACAGTAGATTTTTCCCAAGATTTTACAAACAGTATGCTACCGGTAGTGAATTATTTGGGTTCTAGCTCTAGTTTTGAGCATTATATTTTGCATAATGGTTTTCCTTGCACCAAAACTATTTTCCATGCATGCAATCAGTAGCTTTACTGAATAGGATTATGTGGTGATGCTGTAGCATCAACTCACTTGTCATGCATGCATTCATACATCATCTTTGCTGCATATGCTTGTGAATGGTTTGTTTATGATTGCAATTGTATCATGTAGATTGTGACGAGTGCAACGCTTGCTCGTGTGTGGATTGTTCTTACGACCGCTACAACCAAGGCAAGTAGATGCTATTTTGTTCATGATATTGTCCTACTATTTTCTATGCATTGTCGTGTATTTTGTAGACGCATGTGTAGGATGATACTATCGCTATGCTATGTCCTATTATGTGGTAGGGCTTTCCTTGTAGTTGAACCACCGTTGGTAGATGTGCTTAGCCATGCTTTGATGAACGAGGGCTGGGTTACATCACTGAAGCTTGTTTCTAAAAGGATTGGTTTGTGAAAACTAAAACAACTTAATCAATGAATCTCCTGGGTGTGACGGTATTGATAATTTTTGGTGGTTTCATTGCGGAAAGGCACCCAGGTATCGAGAGAAATTGATTGGCTTCTTTATTCTGTAGCTTACGTGTACAACCATGTGCCAATAATGGAATGGGCGGTTGGTTGGACTTAGTAGGTTGTGGTAACTCGAACCCGCGTATCCAGAGATGTAGAATTTTGGTAGGTTGGACCGGTGCGCGTCGGGATTGGGGAGCTACTTTCCGAACAGTCTCTTCTTGGACTTCTCCCTATCATCACCCAAAATGAGAGTGATGGTACGATCTGGGCTGGCCAAGTCACATGGGTAAAGTGTACTAACCCCTGCAGGGTGTATAATCTAATCGATTAGCCGTGTCCCCGGTTATGGACATCTGAGTTGCTTGGTATTGATTCCATGACATGCTTCTCGCTCATTCTAATTTCTTAATTGCTTTAATGTTGTTGGGTTAACTTAATTGGGATCTTTTCAAATAAAATCAAAAACTGTTTATGAAAGTAGGACAAAGGTGTTTGTAAATGCAAGCTAGCCACAGCTCCACTTGCCAAATATGCATGTAGATGTTAGCATTATTGTCTCCTTTACTAGCTCTACTTGCCATACATTCCATGTATTGACCCTTCGGGGCTGCTATGTTTCATGTTGCAGGATATTCTGATTCTGAGTAATCGATATAGGCCACGGTACTCCACTCGGCACTTGTTCACTTGTGGGCAATTTGAAGAATGGAGGATTTGCTTTATTTATGTTCCTACCTGAATAATTTGAGCTAGCTTTGAGCTAAGCTTTTATTGTAATAATGGTACTCTGGATCTTCGTTATTTATGATACAAGGATATTTTGCTAAGTTATTCATCTTATTCTATTGTGGGCCAATGAACCGATCCAGGGATTGGCATGTCACATAGAAGCTACGGTCTTTTCAGAACCGTGGTGTTACAAGTACTCAATCTTGGTGAATAAGACTTGATCATTATAATCTTTTGATCCATTATGGTTTAGGTTTCTAGTTGACTAAACAAGGCTCCATACTTACAACATTACAGTTGTATTATAATTATCTTCTGTTTAGCTCTATTGGATTAAGAGATATAATTCATTAACTATACCTACTTGATCCAATAGGACTACTCCTGGTAACTATCTCCAGACTTCATCCTCGTAATCTTCTTTTCTATCAAGGAGGGATTTAACTCCATCAACTATCTTTTTGATTGGATTCTTTTCAGTCATTCTTATCAAATAAATGACATCTGAAACTAGCATCACTATTCACCTTTTCTTAGTTGTTTCTTTGTAGACACTTATTTATAAGTTGTGTTATGATCAAGTACTTGATAGGTTGAGAATGGATGAATCAATAGTTGATTTCTCAACACTAATGAATAACAGACATGGAAATATAACTCAACAGAGATGATAAGGATTGATATGGAAATAAAGATATATGGTGAATGATCTAAGCTTAGTTCCTTTCCTACTCCATCTTACTTAAGAAGTAGGGTTAGGTATTACCATGATACTCATGGTATATGCAGATGAGATTAAGATATAGTTGTTACATTCTTGTTATTTGTGTTATATCCTTAAATTGGTACCCATGAGTGATTATAATGGATACAATAATATGATCACCTAAGGATCAAATATAAATCATAATGTATTAGGTTTTATCTTTTATTTCATTTGATCTACCCTTAGGTCAAATCTCTCTTACCCAAAGTAAGGTTTTAGCAAAGTCCTATTGAGACTTATCGCGGTCAACTTGATGATCTACTTCTTATTCCACCAAGTTAAGAGAAGCTTCAATCACTTTGACAAGTTTTGTATAAAAGCGTGAAATTTATTCGAATTTTCTATGCATGAATGCAATGCACACATCTGGGTTCAGCTTATTTCTAAGCTCTAATGCTAGGATGTTACAGACTCCCCCCCTTAAAATAAACTTCGTCCTCGAAGTTCGCAAACTCTCACATTTCAGAGTAGGAATTAACTTGTAGTGGTTGCTACATTCTCCACCCCATGATGACCTTAAATGTAATTATTTATAGTATTACATAACCTAATTAGATATCCTAATCCAATTCTTTTTTTATTGAATCATCAAACTTTATTATTGTTTTAAGTACAGTTTAGAGGGTCTCCTTAAAAACAAGCTTTACCTTTCCATATACCCGTGTTAGTAGTAAAAAGACTACCCTTCTATTCCTGTCATAATATAGTTGATACTGGTACTCCTTCCAGAATTGGATTTGAACTCATTTAGTCCATACCCACTGGAATTTCTTTTTCTCAACACTTGTCAAGTTGGGTGTTCTCTCATACTTCTTAAGGGTTACTTAAGAGTTGTTTCTTCTAGATTTGGTTGGTTAAATGTATCCCTTATCACCTTCAAGTTTATACTTTCTTAAGGTTTTTTTAAATAACCTATCATTATTGCCTATAGTATTCTATTCAACTTTCATTCATAAATTCTACTCTCCCCTTAGGTTTTACTAATAGTCTTTAAACTACATACATAGAGACCATTGGTTCTTAAGTTAGATTGTTGGTTTCTGTTCAGCTTATATTTTACCGGTTTAGGGTCCGATAAAAGATTATACTGTGTATCCACACAACTGTGGATCTCCGAAGCAAATCTTTTAGCGTTATATGTCTACTTACTTTTGGACATTTTCGCTTGGATAAGTTTGACCTTGCGAAGCATCTCGATAGACGATTACCTTTAAATTTTATACTTCTTTAGGTCTTACTTAACTTAGGACAAATTTAATGCTCCTTATGCAACTTATAAGAAGATCTGAGTAACTATGTTAACCATATACCAACTATGGACAAAATACCAACTGCGGATCAGAATGCCGACTCTGGATTAAGTACCAACGGCAGATCATTCTGGGTGGTAGGTATTACCGTACAGTTTCCGACCTATAACTGGCATTCTCTCTGAATTGTTAGAGCTTGCATACCCTT
The DNA here is from genome assembly GCA_916181665.1 of Avena sativa. NCBI lineage: Eukaryota > Viridiplantae > Streptophyta > Magnoliopsida > Poales > Poaceae > Avena > Avena sativa. The sequence goes on along the minus strand of OV702294.1, from coordinate 264,545,867 downwards.
TTGGTTCCAAGGCATCTTCTTGGTACCTTTTTCATGATACTTCCATGAACTTGGTACAACTCTTTCAATAGTTTATTAGCATCTTACCTACTTTGAATGAAATTTCAGTTTATCATATCTTGTTGCTCCCTACATCTTCTACACCGGAATTTCTTCCTAAGCTGGCCAAAAATATGACTTATGTTCTATCTATCCTCCAAATGGTGTTAATACCCCTCATATCATGCTTCATCCTTCAAGTTAGTCTTCCTTATGATCTTCGAAACTCGTCACTCCCTTACACGAATTCCCGTTTCTATCTAGGTCTATAACATCAAGTAATAACTGGGTGTTACATCATGAATTTGCACACCTAATTAAACTTCATGTACAGATCTAGTCAATCAAGAAGATCCAATAAAATCTAAAAGTCGATAAACAACAAAACATATACCATGTATTCCACATAGGTTTTAAATAATTTACAAAGTTACTAGATGTTCCAACGGTTTGCTCCATACCTATTTACACATCTATCTTACAAGAACTTCTTGTTCTTGTGGATATATCCTCACTTATTTCAGCAAACTCTTCAAACTACAATACACATTACCCTCTATATACATTATTCAAGCTCACATCCCTTGGGATGTCGTTCCTTTCTTACTTTCATTGTCCTCTAGTGCTTCCTGGAGTTCCATCCATGATGACGTGAAGTCCTACGACTGCCTTCTAGAGCATAAGAGCATCCAGGAGGTGCGTATTCTTGATTAGAAGTACTGAGACTGAGATTAGTCATTGAAAAATGACTAGAGTTGGCATAATCTTCCACCGAATAATCTGGGTTTTCCGGCAACGCTTCCTCATAGTAAGTTGGTTCCTTAGCTTTTTCTTGGATCCAGTCTTATATGTTGGTGTAGTAGCTATCGGAATACTCTTCTAAGTTGATGGGATTAGTATTACCCCCATATGGTCCATAGGGCTCTCTATGGTTATAGTTGGTCTCTTCTTCAATACCTGTATCACAAGGTATAGGATTTCCTATGGTTTTACCTTGAGATTCAGTTTCCCATCCATACTTGTTGGTCTTAGGGTTATCTGGAATAACTCTATCCCATTCCTGTTGTTTGGAGTTATATTTGGTCCATAGGTCTTCAGGTGGCTTGAAGTCATTTTGGTAATAGGCATAATTTTCTAAGCTTGGGTCATCAAACTCAGTTTCCTCAAACACCTCTCCTGAAAGTATGTATTTAGGATGCCTAGCTTCTTTATCTAGATTCTTCCTACGAGCCATTGCTTTATCGGGATCAGTAAAATCCTCAATGACCGTATCCAGTTCTTGGACTAGGACTTGGTGAGTGTTATGATAAGTGTTTAGCAAAGACCGATAACGATCCATATACTCTACATCTAGAGTAGGTTTAACTTGGACTAAGGTAGAGTGATCCAACTCATGCTATGAGTTTGAGGTTTCATGAGGTATAATGGTGTGAGTACTACCTTCTAGAGCTTGGGATTTTTGTTCTCGGATCATGGTTATGGCTGCTGCTACGGCAATCTGATATGCAGATGCCATGCACCTTGCCTCTTCTAATGGCATTTCTCCCTTAAGTCCTAGCTTCTTGGGTAACATGATCATGACACGGTATTTAGATAATACTTGCCCATCATAGTAACTGTAAATCTTGAACAAAAGTCTCGATTCATATTCCAAACTCCATAGAAGTTGTCGGAGATTGTCTGTCCAATCCCCTCCGTAGTCATCCAACATCCTGTTCATCACTTGAACATTCCGGGGTGGATATCGAGGTGCCATGTGGAACTGTAGATAATAAATTATCATCAGTCACTTAGAGTTAAAACTCTTGGGTTATGATCGGAATTGCAATCATATAAAAGAGTTATCGCACTAGTAACATAACAGGATTATTCTGAAGTGAATATCCCTCATATCACTAGAGAACTCTTTAGTATTGCTAGGATGTGTCCTACAGGTTCTACCCACTTACTAGGTTTCCAACCTAAGGTCAAAACATATGCTCTGATACCAACTGCGGTGACCCAGCATACCACTGCATGATGTAGTATACTATAGTCGTTGACATAACACCAATGAAACACCGTTCACTAGTATTACATCCCTCAGAATGGCACAACAGAAACACAGCGGGTCCAATACATGGCTAAAGGTTACAACTCACTCTTTACACAAGATCCAGAGAACACTCTAGGTTAAAGAGAGAGAAAGAACTTCTTACAAAGAATCAAAGATAAATAACGCAAGAATGATTATACCATTAAGTCTAGTATTCTGGTTAAGAGGTTGGCATTGCTGCTATTGCAACGCACTACAGAAATAGGTTCTTTGGCTAGATATTATATTCCTATCTAATATGTAACTTCGTCTTCTCTTGGTTTGATGAATATGTTGACTTCCTTGACTTCATTGACGAGCTTTAGCTGGTCTTGATAAGTCCTGGTATAATTTGATGTGGTGGTTGACTATTCCAACTTCAGAATCTAGCAAGGGTTAAGAAGATACTTTGAGTACGAGCGTTGTCAGCAAATTCACTAGAAAAGGAGTGTTTGATACACTATAACTCCAACCATAGACCGTAGGTCATAGGCAATGCAAGTTTTCATAAACATTTCTTTAAAGGCTGCTTTTATTCTGAAAAGCTACGTCCGTCAGCCTTCACGGGTTTACCAGAACTTTCATGGAGTTCCTTTATCACCGCGTTCGCCGCTCCTTACCGGAACAGGAAGTAACAAGTTACAGTTCTTACACTCTTCAGAGGTGCGTCACTTTACCCATGAGAGATCAATTCTTTGTTGCACAACCGGGCAGCTTATTCCCGTCCACAATTCCATGACGTGGGGCCCAGAAGATGATCCAAGCCAATAACTGCCCCCTTCGCGACCTCGCATGCCTCCTTGGTGTACATCATGCCCACATAAAGAATTACGGCAATGTTTTGTATAAATCATTAGATGTCAGAACAATTGTGGGACGTTGAGGGTTCCCACCCATATGCTGCATATCCTCTACGAATTACCAATTAATATGCACACTACGATGATAACAGCCATGACCTGCACATCGGCTTCATGTGAGAGGAAGAAGATACAGCTGACTTCTCCGTCCCATTCCAAATCTCATGGTCAACGCGTAATATACGGCGCAAGAATCACTGGCAACATTGGTTGTTAAGTCCTAGGTGATATAGTTCTGAACAGTGGTATTCCAACTGTTAGATTTAATGGATTAGCTGATCATCTTGGATCAGTAACCAATAGTTCACATTATTATTGAAAATATTGTTTTTAGACCTTTTTGAAATGCAGGTGATAACAACACTGGATTTGTAAAATACTTTACAGAAAATAAACAAAGGACATGAGCAAGTGTGAACTTGCTTTTTGTGATTGCAAGATTATGCACTCACGGTCTTCGAGTCAGTATAAGATCCAAAATCTGAAATCAACATTATTGGTCCGGCAAGGACTAATGTTTAAAGAAGCAATATGCTTTTATGCATAAGTAATGTGATGCACGTTCTAAACGCAAACCCCGGAAATAACGTTGTCCTATGGTTTGGATTCCGGAAATGGTTACTTTGGAGTGTGTGGTCCTTTTAGATAAGTTTCACATTTGTGCTTTTAATAGAGCTTATGAGTGCGTGTGAGCAACACATATTTATGTAGCAATAAAATATACACTTATGAAATACTAGTCAAAATTTCTTATATAAGAGTTCTTGTTTGAAGTGGCAAAAAAGAATAACCTTCAAAGAAAAGGTTTCTCTTCTAAGGTCTAAACAAGATTTGTGGTTAGTTAGTAGTGGTTGATGTTATTTGTTTGTTCAAATGTATTGGCTTGAGTTTTTTTATAACTTAACTACTTCAGACCAAAGTTAACTATAAAACATATAATAATGTTTATAGTGGTATATAAGATTCTATAGACTAAAATTAACTTTAAAACAAAGATAGTTTGAAAGGATAATGCTTATGATATTTGTACTTTGTGTATCTGGAATGTTTTCTTTAAGTTACTTAAGAATGGTTATTCTTTTACTTGGTGTAATGGTTTCTTGATTCTATAATGGAGTAGTATCATTTATCTTTTATAAAGGAGTGGTTGTGGTTATATAAACCAAAATATATTATTGCTTCACTACTAATGGACTTATTATAATGTTGGGGTAGTTTTTGTAATTTGGTGGTTAACATGGTTTAGAAAAGGTTTGGTGTATTCATAAGTTGTTCTTTAAGATTTTTATTATAAGTAGGAATTTGTTTAGAATATGATCTTCATTTAAGGTTGAGGATAATTTAATAAGAGGGTATTTATAATGTTTTAAACCATTATGTCCTTATATTATTAATATTTAGGACTAATACTATTTATTAGACTTATTTGACTCATTTTAGGAATATTAATAAATTTTATTTATCCTTATATGAATTATTAATGAAGTAAATAAGTTTAAATTTGAGTTATTAAAATATTAATTTTTTTATTTAACTCAAAAGGATATTATTAGATTTTTAACATGTAGATATTCTGTTTGTGATCATTTAGGTATATCATATTTATTTTTGTGATTTATAAATAATAAGATATGATTTTTATAATTCTTATTACTTTATAATTACTTAATAAATAATAAATATTTAATTAAGTGAAATAATAACATGATTATAGTTTTAAATTAGAATTCTTATTTTTCTAAGATTTTTGGTATTTTATTTATATTATTAACATTTATCATTATAAAAATATGAATTCTCAAAGTTTTATTACTTATAAAACCTTGATTAAATAATATTTATTTAAATAATTATCATAATAATATTTGATAATAAGTTTAAGTTATAGATTTTATTTTTCTGAAAATTTTCATATATTATACATATTTTTCTGAATTGTAAATCAAAAGTTATTAATTAAACAAGGTTCAATTATTTATTTATTTCTGAAATATTAATAATAAGTTTTATAGTATTTTGTTTATTTCTTCATTAGGAAATACCTTTTACACCGCACCCTAAGCTAGCCCCAGTCACTGACTAGTGGGTGAGTGACCACCTCAGCATGCTGTGTAAAGAAAATCCATTTATTACCAACTCTGCCTTGACCCCCAGTCAATGACATATGGGCCCAAGGCCATGTCATCACCCACGCGGGCAAAGACTGGTCAAACGAGCTGACGTGGTTCGATCGTGAGGTGAGCATGACGTAGCAATGGCATTAGCACCACCACCGCCGTCAATGGTTGGTCGCCGACGACGATCTATTGCGATTTAGCATGCGTGGTTTGGTGCGTTGGAAAGAGGGAACAAAGGCGAACATATTGGTGGTAACGCCGCTACTTAATGGTCACCGGAAATACACCGGCGACGAGCTTTTGCGGCGGCCAACGACGGTGCTCAAGGAAATGGGGTCTACGGTGTGAATCAGCAAACGAAACTAGGGTACAAAGATGTATAATCTTACGCTGATGACGATAGAGAGGTTGGCGAGGACAGGTGCGATCGAAGGAGAGCTCTCTGAAAAGATTTCCGACAAACTGCCGCGAAGAGGAACGGCCAAATTCGTCCACTCCAGTGCTCCCCTTGATGCAGGATTTCTCTCAGAGGATCTATGAAGGACAGCGCTTCTCCATGGCTGCTCAGAAGGGTGTGGGGTGATGTGGTTCGACGGCGAGGAGTGGATCTGGTGAGCTAGGGTTTTGGGTGAGGAAAAGAAGTGAGTTTGGAGAGCGAGATTGAGGATGAGGACGAGCAGGGTTATCGCGGTGGCCTTCTTATCCTCTCCTGGCAACGGCGGCATTGATCTTGGCGCAACGACAATGATGACGGCATCGGGTGGCGGCAAGCTCCGCCAGCGAGCTGTCTGTATGCGTGAGGATGACGACGATGGGTGTTTTGCGGATAACCCCCTGACGATTCTTTCTTGTCAACCCGCAGTCCTTCTCTGGCCCCACTTTTCAGTCATATAAGAAAAAGAACTGGGATGGTTACTAGGCTGTTGTGGGATGCACAGGGCGTCAGATAGGTATAGGGGTGTTGGGCCATGACCAGGTAGTGTTTTCATTAGTTTCACCCTTTTTTTTTCCTATTTTCTATTTTCTCATTCAGATTTGATTTTGATTTATATTTTGAACCTTTCTTTGTAGGATTTATTTGCTGGATATTTGCAATAATACTAAAATATAGTTAGTATCTTTGTGAATTTTTATTTTATATAATCTTGTTGTATTTCTTTTATTTTCTCAATATATGAACCCCTTTTTAATATTTTGTAGAAGCTTTTTCTTATTATTTTCCTTTCCTCTTTTAATCATGGATTTCTTAAATGATACATTCTTATTTGTTTATAAACTTAACTTTAGTTGGTTCATAGTTTGAATAGAAACTTTTATATGTATAATGATCCTATACCATTATTTGATGCATGACATATAAAAGACATTGATATGGTTATTACTACTCCCATTGATTTGGAAAATGGAAATGTGCATATTCTATTGTGATAAACAAAGATGTTTAAGGTTTTGTATTATGCATATCTGCCCTAAGGTTTAGGTTGTTTTTAATATACTTAGACTCCTTTATGGATGTAATTAAAGATTCAATAACTAAACATATTGTTTTCTGTTTGGGATATTGGTTGACATTACCCTTAGTACTTGAGAGTTATATCTTGAATGTTTTATAGAAAGAAATTGATAAAGATATACTTTAGCACATATAGTTATGATGGTTGGGATTAACAGAGATGTGCTTATGCAATTTGCTCTTGAAAAATATTTCTATAAAGTGATATGAATATAAGATGATAGATCATTCACATGAAATGGATATTATATTTGTCTTAAGATTTAAAGTTGGTTGTTTATCAATAATTACTATCTTCCATAATTCATAATTCTAGACTTCTTATTATAGAATTCCTTTCCTAGATATACTACCCTTTTCTATCTATCATCATGATTAACATGATGAGTTTTACTTCATAGAAATATTCTCATTCACCTTTTATTCTTCTAAACTCATGGATGAATCTAATGAGTTTGATACAAAGGTATTTCGTAGTTTTCTCATATCCTTGCTTGGTTGTATTTACTACTCTACTGTTGATAACCTTCCATCCAACAAACAGTTCCTTCAAACTTCTACTCATAATCTTCCTTAATCATTCATTACTAATGTATCTCTAATGGTTGTATGCATCTAACTACCTTTCTCTAAAGTTGACTATCCTTTAAGATGAATAACACTACTTCATAACTCTATGTTATACTAGCTGTAATTTAATAATATCATCTTAGATTCACTTTACTCCAATAACTCACACTCCAACCCTAAATCATATTTATGTGGTTTGTAATGACTACTCTAGGATAACTTACCTCTACTAGGGTTTCAATCATGTTTTATCTACCAATACCACTTATACATGACATAAGTACTCAATCTTGGTGAATAAGACTTGATCATTATAATCTTTTGATCCATTATTGTTTAGGTTTCTAGTTGACTAAACAAGGCTCCATCAATACAACATTACAGTTGTATTATAATTATCTTATGTTTAGCTCTATTGGATTAAGAGATATAATTCATTAACTATACCTACTTGATCCAATAGGACTACTCCTGGTAACTATCTCCAGACTTCATCCTTGTAATCTTCTTTTCTATCAAGGAGGGATTTAACTCCATCAACTATCTTTTTGATTGGATTCTTTTCAGTCATTCTTATCAAATAAATGACATCTGAAACTAGCATCACTATTCACCTTTTCTTAGTTGTTTCTTTGTAGACACTTATTTGTAAGTTGTGTTATGATCAAGTACTTGATAGGTTGAGAATGGATGAATCAATAGTTGATTTCTCAACATTGATGAACAATAGACATGGAAATATAACTCAACAGAGATGATAAAGATTGATATGGAAATAAATATATATGGTGAATGATCTAAGCTTAGTTCCTTTCCTACTCCATCTTACTTAAGAAGTAAGGTTAGGTATTACCATGATACTCATGGTATATGTAGATGAGATTAATATATAGTTGTTACATTCTTGTTATTTGTGTTATATCCTTAAATTGGTATCCATGAGTGATTATAATGGATACAATGATATGATCACCTAAGGATCAAATATAAATCATAATGTATTAGGTTTTATCTTTTATTTCATTTGATCTACCCTTAGGTAAAATCTCTCTTACCCAAAGTAAGGTTTTAGCAAAGTCCTATTGAGACTTATCACAGTCAACTTGATGATCTACTTCTTATTCCACCAAGTTAAGATAAGCTTCAATCACTTTGACAAGTTTTGTTTAAAAGCGCGAAATTTATTCAGATTTTCTATGCATGAATGCAATGGACACATCTGGGTTCAGCTTATTTCTAAGCTCTAATGCTGGGATGTTACACACCTCCCCTATGAGTTTGGCTTCCCAACCATGACCATCTGTTATCTTGGGAACTACACAGGTGGACAATCATCATGAGGTAGCCTCAGCTCAAACCTCGACCGCAAGGGAACGCATACTAAGGTATATAAATTTCCAGTCAAGCCCTACCCAAATTCGGGTATTGTAACATCCCAAAAAATACCAAACTTAGATCATCAAACACTAATCATCAAAGATTAGGGTTAACAAAAACTTTTCTAAATAAACTCATGAATGCATGCATATGTGTATGCATGGATTTTGAAATTCTTTAAAAACCACATTGTTTGTGTGATCCATTGCTTGTAAAATGTTTCTTAGGTGAAATGAACATCATCTAAAACATTTCCCACACTTTTCCTAAAGACAAGTAAATCAAAACAAATATATTAATTGAATGGTCATTTTGACCAATATAACTCCCATGCCTACTTTGGTTGTCCCAAACTTTCAAAACCTAACAGAAACTTTTCTGGATCTTTGCACCCCTTGAATGTACTCATAACAAAGTATCAAGGCCCACTTTGTGATCATCCAGAAACTTTCAAATGCATAGTTTAAATGACAATTCAAAATTGAATCTTTATCATATGGGAAGATCCCACTTTTTCAAAACCCACTCAAACAAGCTCAACTTTCAAAACCCAAGTATCTGCAGACTCACCAGCACCAATCTAGCAAACCCACCAAAATTCATTTCAAAATTCAAAACTTGATTTTATGCGGCCATTTCATCAAACAGGTTGTAGACACAAATCAAACAAAACATCAAACACTATAGTGTGCAGTGATTCTTGCCTAACTTGTTCCCTAGTTAGCTCACACACAACTCAGTAGATCATCTAGAAAGATTAGCCCAACACTAGAACCCCTGTGAGCTTGCCATTGTCATCAATGGTGAACAGCCGAGCACCCCAATGTCACCCCATTGTGGACAGCAGGCTAGAGGAAGAACTAGCCGTGCCAACCTTGTCTGGGAGGCAGCCCACCGTCCACCGCCACTCACTGTCCCAGCCGCGAGCGTTGCCAAGCCCTGGACCACGCGCACAAGCCACGCCCAGACCATGCCGAGCATGCGCCAGAGCGCCACCCTCGACCAGCATCCACAGACCGCGCGCCGCCCTCACCGCATGCACACACGATCACCACCGACCCAAGAGACCGCTAGACATCCCCATTTGCCGCCCCGTGCTATACAGCCACCGCCCGCCGTCGAAGACGCCGCCTCTGCCGCGCTGAGCACCAGCCGTTCTAGACCAAACCACACCGCCCCATGCCTCGCGACCATGTCGTTGAGCATCGCCAGGAGACACAGCACCGTCCCCTACCCTTGCCCATGCCATTAGCCGCCTGTAACGTCGCCCCTGACGAGCTCATCGTGCGCCCCGACGATCCCCTCGCTCGACTATAAATAGAGGCCACCCCCGCACGATTTCTTCACACCATCTCACTCCCCTCTCCTCACTAACTGTGCCACACCGTTCTCAGAGCAAGGCGAGCACCACCTCGCCGGAATTTCACCGGAACCCGCCGCCTATGGAGAAGAAGGGAGCCAGCGATTGGAGCCGCCCCAGGAGAAGCCACCGGTACCAGGAGGTTCGCCATCGTCGACTTTGTCGTTCGCCCGCCTCGCCGACCCTCGCCAGTACCCTGGTGAGCCCCCAGCAACCCTCACTGGCCGCGCTAGGTTTCGTTCTCGCCGGACTTGTCTCGCGTCGATGATGACCCCCAGCCGTTGGATTAGAACTAGATCGAATGATCCACGTTGCCCCATACCGCTTCGCCCAGCCCCATGTCACTGACGAGTGGGGACACCCACTTAAGCAGCCCGCGGGAGCACTGCGCTTAGCAGGCCGGCCCGTTAGAAATTCCCGCGCAGCCCAGCGATTCAAATTAAATCTTTTTCTATTTCAATTCAAACACACTTCAGCACTCAACTTCAAAAATCAACCCAGATTGATTCAGTGCACCAATTTGAATGAAACAAATTTTGTTGGAAAGGCCTGTGAATGCTTAATCCAAGCCCGTTGGATTCTAGTCATTTGGATCTCTAGATCACCCATAGTAAAAATAACAAGGCAGAAGCTTTTCTGCATTCAAAAAATTTTCAAATTTAAACCATAAAAGCTTTTGAGTTGATTCCAACTCTCAAAAATCACACTTAACCATACCTTTCAGAATATATAAAAATATGTAGGTTTACTTGCAGAAATAATGTTCAAGTAATAAAAGAATGCTACATAAGCATTACTAGCCACTTTAATTAATTAAAATAAAAGGGTAAAACCTTATTAAATTGTGACACCACTTTAAATCACATTCCCATGGACTACAATATGTGGTGATGACATGTGTCAACATGATCCCATGTTTAGTTTGGAGAATATTAAATCTCAAGTAGTTTTTCAATGAGTAGAAATTACTTTTCTAAAAATAAAAAGATTTAAACCAAGCCTTAACCTTGTAATGTTAGAAATGATGCTAGATCATCTATAGGACCCTTGTGTGTGATGATTGCAAGTGGTTAAGTATTGTTTGGTGATTGTGTACCTTGTATTTATCTATAGACGCTAGTACCGACCAAGGATACGAGGAGGAAGGAGGATACTACGAAGAGGCAGCCGAGGAGAACTTCAACCACTGCTCTGCACAAGGCAAGCCTAATACTACTAGTGAATGTGCAAGCTAACACTTGCAAGATACTATACCTGTGCAAGCTTATACTCATATTGATGCAAGCTAACCCTTGCCAGATACCCTACTGATGCCACAAACCCATATTTGTGATATGACTACTATATGCCTTAAGCATATGTGATCATAACCACTTGATAAACCAAATCCTAGTTTTATGTGCAAGCTTCTTACTTTATTTCTTTATGAAAGCTTACTTAGAGTTTACTTAAGTGACTGGTACATTTTGGAAAGATGCTGAAGGTTGCATAAAGAGCATAAAATTTGGCCTAAGCTAGAAGCCTTGATATCAGCCTAAGATATAAGGTTGGACTTAGTGAAACTCCACTAGTTACCACCCCTCATTAGTACTACCCCCACCTGTAGATGCTAGTGCTAAGCATAAAACTTGATCAACTTTTAGATGGGAATACTTGGTGGAAAATGGTTATGAAAACCTTGGAATGATGGATCATTCTATTGAAATGTTTTGGACTTGTGTTTCCAAACACTTGATGATTTTGGTAATGAAAATGGTGAGGCATGAGCCTTAGCCCTTTATAAAACTGATGGTTGTCTGGATGCGATACCATTCCAATTTTATCGTACAACCACAATACCCGAATATTGGGTAGGGCTTGACTGGAAACTTATATTCCTTAGTATTAGTTCCCTCACGGCCAAGGTCTGAGCTGAGGCTACCTTGTGAAGATTGTCCACCTGTGCAGTACCCAAGATGACAGCTGGGCATGGTTGGGAGGCCAAACTCACAGGAGAGGTGCTTATACTAGGGCGTGTAATGGAAAGGTTAGGATTGATTATCCGCATACTGAGTATGGTGAATTCAGGATTTGTTCCTAACGGATGTATCGAATGTTGTGGAAGTGTACAATCTCTGCAGAGTGTCAAACTATTCGAATAGCCGCGTCCGCGGTTATGGACAGTTGGAGTGGCCATACTGTTCCCCCGTCAGACTTTTCAAAATGACTTGTGAAATGAATTGAGACTTTGACTTGACCACAACAGAGTTGTGACCTGAATTACAAGATCCCACTTAGGAGTTATAAAATTGTGACTAGCTTTGGAACTTAGTAGAGATAAATCTGGATTTTGCAAAACAACCCTAGAGCCTAGTGTCCTATTATCCAAAAACCCCCTTTACCTATTAGTATTAGTTTGCGAGTACTTAAAGAGTACTCATGGCTTTGTCCCTGGCTATTCCCATGGCCAGACTATGAAGAGGAGTACCTGGAAGATGGACCCCAGGAAGGTTATGACAACTAGGATCATCTCCCATCGTCAGCATTGCCTGTGACCCCTAAGATGGAGCTTCGCCGACGCTACCGTTATTATTACGTATTCCGCTGCTTGATGTTGTATTAAGAACTGGATCATGAGATCCCCATTTGTGTAAGAACTTATGTATCGTTTGTAATGGATGAAGTACTATGGTATCCAATTCTGTTATGTCTCGCAAAAATGGTAATCCTGGGATTGTGATGTATGGCATAACAGGCATCTAGGATTGAAAAATCCGGGTGTTGACAAGTTGGTATCAGAGCCATCCTGACCATAGGAGACCCTAGTTAGATTGGACGTTGAACCAAAAACTTAGTTTCAAAACCAAAGAACAAAAATATTTACAAAAACTTATTCTCATTCTTACCTCTTTAATTCTTTAATAAAACTTCATGTTCCTCAAAAACTCTTGCAAAATAGATAAAATTTTGACACACTTGATCACTCTGCTAATCTACTCATCCTGTATTTTTATAGATGGACGTGAAGTACAACAAGTTTTACCAACTTGGGAATGGAGGAGACCTTATCTTTGAGAGGGATCTGGATCAGCTTTCGGAACTTCTGGAGCGTCCGCATCCCGAGTTCTTCGGAGCTCAGCTCAATGATCAAGGAGGAGAAGATCTGCAGTGGCTAATTGTTGCAAGTCTCCGAGGAAAGATTGAACCTCCCACTGCGGAGGGAATTCAGTTTACCTTGAGGGAAAACAACTGGCTCGATGGACTTGCCAGAGCAATGCAGGAAGCTCTTTCCCGTCTGTGTGGGCAGAGCATCAATCAGATCAAGGGTACTCGCTTTCAGTTTTGCCCAAGGCGTGATGCAAATGGCCAACCATTGGAAGCCCCATACCACCCCGAGCTGAAGACTCAATTGGACCACCTTAGCTTCATGATGTATGATCGTCAGCAGGAATTGGACAACTGCCGTGACTATTGCAACCAAAAGTCTGCCATCATCAAGACGAAGGACCAGACCATCGCCATGCTAGCAAAGGATCGCAAGTCTCGCCGCCGTCAGCTCGACAAGAAGGAGCGAATTATTGCCCGTCTTCGCCATCGCATCTCATCTCTGGAAGAGACCATCCACGAGAGAGACATGCAGTTAGAGGAAAGGGAGAATGCCGGAGACGATCTTCGTGGAGACCCTTACTCCTATCTCAGCGATGACGATGATTTTCTGGAGGATCAGGCCATGGACTTCTTCACCGATGAGGATGATTTCGCCTTCATCGATGATGTTGAAGATGATGAAGCCACAGACTCCAAGGAGTAGTAGCACTGAGCACTAGCGTAGTGAGTAGTAGTTGGTCCCACTGTATCGTAGTTTCCAGAATGGTTTTTAAAACCATCTGTTTTCCCTTGCTGTGGTGTGCGTTGTATCAAGTGATTGAATGAATGAAAAAGCAAGTTGATAGAAAAAAACCTGAGTCAAACTCTAAAAACTTTTCAAAAACCCAAAACCTTAGAAATTTCCCTCTTTTCTCATGATCTATATCAATCTTCAGATGCCACGTGGAGGAAGTGGTTCAGCCCTGGACCCGATGTTGCAGATCCTGCAAATGTTGACTTCTGACCGCGAAGCTGAAAGAGCGGAACGTCAAGCCAACCTAGCCACTCTGCAACAGATAGCCCAGCTAGCCCACAACAACCAAGGCCACGGAAATCAGGACAACCACGGATCTAAGCTCAAGAATTTCCAAAATACCAACCCACCCGTTTTCACCAAGTCAGAAGAACCCCTAGATGCTGATGATTGGCTGCAAACCATGGAAAACAACTTAGATGTAGCAGGAGTGGAAGCCAACGAGAAAGTCATGTTCGCCACCCATTATCTAGCCGGAGATGCCAAGGCATGGTGGAACAGTGTTCGTGCAATGACCGGAGGCCAGAAGATGACCTGGGAGGAATTCAAGGTCAAGTTTAGCAGAACCCATGTGCCACCAGGTTTGATCAAGAGAATGAGAGACGAGTTCCGAGAATTGAAGCAAGGAAGGATGACTGTAGTGGAATACCGTGACAAATTTTTGTCATTAGCTAGGTATGCCCCGGACGAGATAGACACCGAAGCCAAGAAGAAAGAAAGATTCCTGAATGGTATGCATGACGAGATGCAGACTGTGTTAGTCAATATCCCCTTTGTTGATATTGAAGCCCTTGTCGACTCTTCTATCATGATGGAAGGAAAGATCAACCAGGCCAATGAGAACCGCAAGCGTCGTATGATGCATCAACCAGGAACCCATCAGACCCCAAGTATTGCCCCAACCCATCTCCAGGATTTGCCCTAAGAACCAACAGACCCCCTATGACCCGTCCGACCTATCCCAACCGTGGAAACCCTAGACCCGGAGGAAATCACAACAACCCCGGCAACTCTAGAAATTTCACACGTGCCCCACCCAAGTTCAACACCAACAATGCTACCGCCAACACCAACACTGCCCCGAGGACTGGAAGCAATGATGTGCCTGTCGCAGCCAAGGACAAGTCACAAGTGACCTGTTATGACTGTGGAAATAAAGGCCACTATTCCAACGAGTGCCCCAACAAGAAGAATGCTACAGCCCCTAATACCAATGTCCCAGCTCAGCAGCAGCGTCGTGTCTAGCCAGGGAGAAGATTTGCCCCAGGGAATTCACTCAACCGCAATGGCCGTCTTTTTCTCATGCATGCTGAAGAAGCTCAGGAAGCGCCAGATGTCATGTTGGGTATGTTTTCTGTTAATTCAGTACTTGCAAGAGTGTTGTTTGATTCTGGTGCATCGCATTCATTTGTCACCGAAGAATTTGTCTGCACTAGTAAAATTCAACCAACCAAATTGAAGCATGTGATGATTGTACAAATTCCCGGATCAACCTCCAAGGCTAGGCAAATTTGCAAGGCCGTCACTATCCGAATCCATGGCATAGATTTTTATGCTAACCTAATAGTACTCGGAACTAAAGGTTTGGAAGTAGTACTAGGAATGGATTGGATGTCCAAACATAAAGGATTGATTGACTGTGCCAAGAAAGCCATCACCATGACCAGTACCTCCGGAATATCAGTCGAGCATATATCTGAAACCTTACCTCGCCAATTCAAGTGTAACAAGAGTATAGCCCAACCTACCATTGACCAAGTCCGGATAGTCTACGAATACCCCGATGTATTTCCAGATGTTTTGCCCGGTATGCCCCCAGATCGAGATATCGAGTTTATCATCGAACTAATCCCCGGAACTGGACCCATGGCCCAGAGACCCTATAGTATGAACCCATCGGAGTTAGAAGAACTGAAGAAGCAACTAGATTCCATGCTAGAAATCGGATTGATTCAACCAAGTGCGTCCCCATGGAGATCACCTGTCTTATTTGTGGACAAGAAGGATGGAGGTAACCGTTTGTGTACGGATTATCGGAAGTTGAATGATGTCACCATCAAGAACAAGTACCCCTTGCCTAAGATAGAAGATTTGTTTGATCAGTTGACCGGTGCCAAAGTGTTTTCTAAGATTGATCTTAGGACTGGCTATCATCAACTCAAAATTCGTGCAGAGGATATCCCAAAGACTATCTTTACCACCAGATATGGATTGTATGAGTATATAGTCATGTCTTTTGGATTAACCAATGCCCCCGCTTATTTCATGAACCTCATGAATAAGATTTTTATGGACTTCCTGGATAAGTTTGTCGTTTTTTTCATCGATGACATTCTGATTTATTCCAAATCAGAAGAAGAACATGAGCTACACCTAAGGACCATTCTTGGAACCCTTAGAGAGCATCAGTTGTATGCAAAGTTTAGTAAATGTGAATTGTGGTTACAGGAGGTAGGATTCCTCGGTCACATTGTATCAGCCGGAGGAATTGCCGTTGACCCTGCCAAAGTGAAAGATGTAGAAGATTGGCAAGCCCCAACCACTCAAACCCAAGTTCGTGCTTTTCTCGGATTGGCGGGATATTACCGCAAATTTGTAGAAGGATTCTTAAGTATCGCCAGACCCATGACCCAATTGCTGAAGAAGGACAAGAAGTTTGAATGGACCGACAAATTTGAAGCGAGTTTTCAAGAACTCAAAAGGAGATTGATTTCATCCCCAATCTTGATCATGCCGGATCTCACGAAGCCCTTCGATGTGTATTGTGACACATCCAAGATTGGTCTCGGATGTGTGCTAATGCAAGAAGGCAAAGTTATATCTTATCTATCGCGACAATTGAAGAAACATGAACAAAATTACCCAACCCATGACCTCGAACTCGCAGCCGTAGTTCTAGCCCTGAAGACATGGAGACATTACCTTATGGGAAACCGTTGTGAGATTTATTCGGATCACAAGAGCCTAAAGTATATATTCACTCAGAAGGAGCTGAATATGAGGCAAAGAAGATGGATTGAGCTAATCAAGGATTACGACCTGGATATTCACTATCACCCTGGTAAAGCCAACGTGGTAGCCGATGCCCTTAGCAGATTGTCGTGCCGCTTGAACTCCATGATTTTGAAGGAGCAACCAAGTTTGCACAAGGAGATGGAAGATTTTCGAATAGAATTAGTAAGTGAAGGATTTTTGGCTAGCATACAACTTCAGCCCACTTTGATCAGTCAGATTAAAGAAGCGCAGAAGGGAAATGCTAGTATCGATGGAATCAAGCGTCGTATCGGTACAGGCAAAGTACCCGGGTTCACCGAGGACAAAGAAGGAGTTCTGAGGTACAAAGGACGCCTTTGTGTACCAGCAGATTCGGAGTTGAAAGAAGTTATCTTGAAGGAGGCTCATGATACTCTTTATTCTATCCATCCCGGAGGAACGAAGATGTATCAAGATTTGAAAGAGCAATTTTGGTGGCATAAGATGAAGAGAGAAATCGGAAGCTATATCGCTAAATGTGATATATGCCAGCTAGTCAAGGCAGGACATCAAAGACCCGCTGGATTGTTGCAACCTTTGCAAATTCCGGAATGGAAATGGGATTCTGTAGGAATGGACTTTATCACTGGACTACCTACTTCTAGTAGGGGAAATGACTCTATTTGGGTCATAGTGGACAGATTGTCCAAAGTCGCCCATTTTTTGCCCGTCAAAACCACCTATTAGAGTTCGAAGCTAGCAGAGTTGTACAAATCTAGAATCGTTAGTTTGCATGGAGTCCCCAAGAACATAGTATCAGATCGAGGAACTCAGTTTACCTCGAGATTATGGAAGAAAGTCCAAGAAGGTTTAGGAACCCGCCTAGATTTCAGTACCGCGTATCACCCTCAGACCGATGGACAAACGGAGCGAGTAAATCAAATACTCGAAGATATGCTTAGAGCATGTGTGCTAGAATATGGATCCAAGTGGGAAGACTGTCTGCCGTTTGCAGAATTTTCATACAACAACAGTTACCAAGCCAGTTTGCAAATGGCCCCATTTTAATTCATGTACGGAAGAAAGTGCCGCACCCCTTTGAACTGGTCGGAAGTAGGAGAGAGTCAGATTTTCGGACCCGACAACCTACGAGAAGCAGAAGAGAAGGTTCACAAGATTCGTGAGCACCTCAAGATAGCCCAATCCCGACAGAAGAGTTACGCCGACAAGAGACATCGAGACCTCGCCTTCAACGTAGGAGATTTTGTTTATCTGAAAGTGTCGCCATTGAAGGGAATGCAGCGTTTCCAACTCAAAGGAAAGTTAGCCTCCAGATATATCGGACCTTTCAAAATTCTGAACCATCGAGGAGAAGTATCATATCAACTGGAGCTACCAGAAGAGATGTCAGCTGTGCACAATGTGTTCCATACCTCGTTACTTCGCAAATGTCTCGAAGTCCCCGAGAAGACGGAAGTGTTCAAGAATATCGATCACCAGACCATAGAGATCAACGATGACCTGACCTATCCTGAAGTACCCATCTGTATATTGGAAGAAGCTTTTCGAACTACCCGAACCCGAAGCATCAAGTTTCTCAAGATTCAGTGGAGCAACCACACAGAAGAGGAAGCTACCTGGGAACGCGAAAATCACATCAGGGCGGAGTTTCCAGATCTCTTCAAATCCTAGGTAATCTTTTCGTCCTTTTTCAAATCTCGGGACGAGATTTTGTTTAAGGGGGGAAGGTTTGTAACATCCCAAAAATACCAAACTTAGATCATCAAACACTAATCATCAAAGATTAGGGTTAACAAAAACTTTTCTAAATAAACTCATGAATGCATGCATATGTGTATGCATGGATTTTGAATTTCTTTAAAAACCACCTTGTTTGTGTGATCCATTGCTTGTAAAATGTTTCTTAGGTGAAATAAACATCATCTAAAACATTTCCCACACTTTTCCTAAAGACAAGTAAATCAAAACAAATATATTAAGTGAATGGTCATTTTGACCAATTTAACTCCCATGCCTACTTTGGCTGTCCCAAACTTTCAAAACCTAACAGAAACTTTTCTGGATCTTTGCACCCCTTGAATGTACTCATAACAGGGTATCAAGGCCCACTTTGTGATCATCCAGAAACTTTCAAATGCATAGTTTAAATGACAATTCAAAATTGAATCTTTATCATATGGGAAGATCCCACTTTTTCAAAATCCACTCAAACAAGCTCAACTTTCAAAACCCAAGTATCTGCAAACTCACCAGCACCAATCTAGCAAACCCACCAAAATTCATTTCAAAATTCAAAACTTGATTTCATGCGGCCATTTCATCAAACAGGTTGTAGACACAAATCAAACAAAACATCAAACACTATAATGTGCAGTGATTCTTGCCTAACTTGTTCCCTAGTTAGCTCACACACAACTCAGTAGATCATCTAGAAAGATTAGCCCAACACTAGCACCCCTGTGAGCTTGCCATTGTCATCAATGGTGAACAGCCGAGCACCCCAATGTCACCCCATTGTGGACAGCAGGCTACAGGAAGAACTAGCCGTGCCAACCTTGTCTGGGAGGCAGCCCACCATCCACCGCCACTCACTGTCCCAGCCGCGAGCGTTGCCAAGCCCTGGACCACACGCACAAGCCGCGCCCAGACCATGCCGAGCGTGCGCCAGAGCGCCACCCTCGACCAGCATCCACAGACCGCGCGCCGCCCTCACCGCGTGCACACACGATCACCACCGACCCAGGAGACCGCCAGACATCCCCATTTGCCGCCCTGTGCCATACAGCCACCGCCCGCCGTCGAAGACGCTGCCTCTGCCGCGCAGAGCACCAGCCGTTCTAGATCAAACCACACCACCCCATGCCTCGCGACCATGTCGTTGAGCATCACTAGGAGACACAGCACCATCCCCTACCCTTGCCCATGCCATTAGCCGCCTGTAACGTCGGCCCCGACGAGCTCACCGTGCGCCCCGACGGTCCCCTCGCTTGACTATAAATAGAGGCCACCCCCGCACGATTTCTTCACACCATCTCACTCCCCTCTCCTCACTGACCGTGCCACACCATTCTCAGAGCAAGGCGAGCACCACCTCACCGGAATTTCACCGGAGGCCGCCTCCTCTGGAGAAGAAGGGAGCCAGTGATTGGAGCCGCCCTAGGAGAAGCCACCGGTACCAGGAGGTTCGCTGTCGTCGACTTCGTCGTTCGCCCGCCTCGCCGACCCTCGCCAGTACCCCGGTGAGCCCCCAACACCCCTCACTGGCTGCGCTAGGTTTCGTTCTCGCCGGAGTTGTCTCGCGTCGACGATGACCCCCAGCCGTTGGATTAGAACTAGATCGAACGATCTACGTTGCCCCATACCGCTTCGCCCAGCCCCGTGTCACTGACGAGTGGGGACACCCACTTAAGCAGCCCGCGGGAGCACTGCGCTTAGCAGGCCGGCCCGTTAGAATTTCCCGCGCAGCCTAGCGATTCAAATTAAATCTTTTTCTATTTCAATTCAAACACACTTCAGCACTCAACTTCACAAATCAACCCAGATCGATTCATTGCACCAATTTGAATGAAACCAATTTTGTTGGAAAGGTCTGTGAATGCTTAATCCAAGCCCGTTGGATTCAAGTCATTTGGATCTCTAGATCACCCATAGTAAAAATAACAAGGCAGAAGCTTTTCTGCATTCAAACATTTTTTAAATTTAAACCATAAAAGCTTTTGAGTTGATTCCAACTCTCAAAAATCACACTTAACCATACCTTTCAGAATATATAAAAATATATTGGTTTACTTGCAGAAATAATGTTCAAGTAATAAAAGAATGCTACATAAGCATTTCTAGCCACTTTAATTAATTAAAATAAAAGGGTAAATCCTTATTAAATTGTGACACCACTTTAAATCACATTCCCATGGACTACAATATGTGGTGATGACATGTGTCAACATGATCCCATGTTTAGTTTGGAGAATATTAAATCTCAAGTAGTTTTTCAATGAGTAGAAATTACTTTTCTAAAAATAAAAAGATTTAAACCAAGCCTTAACCTTGTAATGTTAGAGATGATGCTAGATCATCTATAGGACCCTTGTGTGTGATGATTGCAAGTACTCAAGTATTGTTTGGTGATTGTGTACCTCGTATTTATCTATAGACGCTAGTACCGACCAAGGATACGAGGAGGAAGGAGGATACTACGAAGAGGCAGCCGAGGAGAACTTCAACCACTGCTCTGCACAAGGCAAGCCTAATACTACTAGTGAATGTGCAAGCTAACACTTGCAAGATACTATACCTATGCAAGCTTATACTCATATTGATGCAAGCTAACCCTTGCCAGATACCCTACTGATGCCACAAACCCATATTTGTGATATGACTACTATATGCCTTAAGCATATGTGATCATAACCACTTGATAAACCAAATCCTAGTTTTATGTGCAAGCTTCTTACTTTATTTCTTTATTAAAGCTTACTTAGAGTTTACTTAAGTGACTGGTACATTTTGGAAAGATGCTGAAGGTTGCATAAAGAGCATAAAATTTGGCCTAAGCTAGAAGCCTTGATATCAGCCTAAGATATAAGGTTGGACTTAGTGAAACTCCACTAGTTACCACCCCTCATTAGTACTACCCCCACCTGTAGATGCTAGTGCTAAGCATAAAACTTGATCAACTTTTAGATGGGAATACTTGGTGGAAAAATGGTTATGAAAACCTTGGAATGATGGATCATTCAATTGAAATGTTTTGGACATGTGTTTCCAAACACTTGATGATTTTGGTGATGAAAATGTTGAGGCATGAGCCTTAGACCTTTATAAAACTGATGGTTGTCTGGATGCAATACCATTCCAATTTAATCGTACAACCACAATACCTGAATATTGGGTAGGGCTTGACTGGAAACTTATATTCCTTAGTATTAGTTCCCTCACGGCCAAGGTCTGAGCTGAGGCTACCTTGTGAAGATTGTCCACCTGTGCAGTACCCAAGATGACAGCTGGGCATGGTTGGGAGGCCAAACTCACAGGAGAGGTGCTTATACTAGGGCGTGTAATGGAAAGGTTAGGATTGATTATCCGCATACTGAGTATGGTGAATTCGGGATTTGTTCCTAACGGATGTATCGAATGTTGTGGAAGTGTACAATCTCTGCAGAGTGTCAAACTATTCGAATAGCCGCGTCCGCGGTTATGGACAGTTGGAGTGGCCATACTGTTCCCCCGTCAGACTTTTCAAAATGACTTGTGAAATGAATTGAGACTTTGACTTGACCACAACAGAGTTGTGACCTGAATTACAAGATCCCACTTAGGAGTTATAAAATTGTGACTAGCTTTGGAACTTAGTAGAGATAAATCTGGATTTTGCAAAACAACCCTAGAGCCTAGTGTCCTATTATCCAAAAACCCCCTTTACCTATTAGTATTAGTTTGCGAGTACTTAAAGAGTACTCATGGCTTTGTCCCTGGCTATTCCCATGGCCAGACTATGAAGAGGAGTACCTGGAAGATGGACCCCAGGAAGGTTATGACAACTAGGATCATCTCCCATCGTCAGCATTGCCTGTGACCCCTAAGATGGAGCTTCGCCGACGCTACCGTTATTATTACGTATTCCGCTGCTTGATGTTGTATTAAGAACTGGATCATGAGATCCCCATTTGTGTAAAAACTTATGTATCGTTTGTAATGGATGAAGTACAATGGTATCCAATTCTGTTATGTCTCGCAAAAATGGTAATCCTAGGATTGCGATGTATAGCATAACTGGCATCTAGGATTGAAAAATCCGGGTGTTGACAGGTATTATGGTTGTACGGTAAAATTGGAATGGCATCGCATCCGAACACAACCATATGTTTTAGAAAAGGGCTAAGACTCATGCCTCAATATTTTCATCATCGAATAATCAGGTGTTCATAACACATATCAACACATCTCAAAATTTTCATTCTAAGGTTTTCATAATCCTTTCACCAACTATTCCCATCTAAAGTGATCAAGTCTTATGCTTAGCACTAGCCACTAAAGTTGAGAGTAATAACTAATGAGGGGTGATAATCAAGTGTGACTTATCTCAGTCTAATCTCATGCCTTAGGATGACATCTAGTTCTATCTACATTAGGCCAAGTTTTATGCTCTTTATGCTGCCTCTAATATCTTTCCAAAATTCACAAGTCACTAAGTAAACATAAATAAAGAGCTCTGATAAAGAAATAAAAGAATAAAGCTTGCAAGTAAAACTGGGATTTGGTATAATCAAGTGGTATAAGCATATATTCCTAATGCATCTTGCATAGGTTAATTAGTAGGTTTAGCCTTAAAAGTAAGGCTTGCATGGTATAGCTTAGCTTGCATAGTGTAACTTGCTCAGATGGCTTGGCTTGAGCAGTGCAGTGGTTGAAGTTCTCCTCTGCTTCCTCTTCATAGTAGTCTCCTTCCTCTTCGTATCCTTTGCCGGTACTAGCGTCTATAAATAAATACGAGGTACACAATCACCAAACAACACTTAACTACTTATATTTGGCACACAAGGGTTCACACTAGATGATCTAGCATCATCACACTCATCACAAGAAATAAAGTTAGTCTTATTTATTTTATTTTAGAAAAGTAATTTCTACCCATTGAATAACTACTTAAGATTTAATATTCTCTAATTAAAACATGGGATCATGTTGACACATGTCATCACCACATATTCTAATACTTAGGAATGTGATTTAAAGTGGTGTCATAATTTAATAATGTTTAACCTTATTATTTTAATTAATTAAAGTGACTAGAAAATCCTATGATGCATTCTTTTATTACTTGTCCATTATTACTGCAAGTAAACATAGATATTTTTATATATTTAGAAAGGTCTTATCAAATTTGATTTTTGAGAGTTGGAATCAACTCAAAAGCATTTATGGTTGATTTTTGAAAAATATTTGAATGCAGAAAAGTCTCTGCCTTGTTATTTTTTACTATAGGTGATCTATAAATTAAAATGGTTTGAATCCAACGGTCTTGGATTAACAATTCCAATATCTTTCTAGCATAATTATTTTCATGCAATTTGGTTCAGTGAATCTCTCTATATTGATTTTTGAATCAACATACAGAACTAGGTTTGAAACTAACATGAAAAATCTAAATTTAAACTACTGGGTTGCACGGGAGAGCTAGTTGGCCATCCCACTGCACACGGCACGCGCAGGCTGGTTTTAAGTGGTGTCCCCACTCATCAGCGAGACAGGGGGTGCCGAAGGGGTATGGGATGATTACGACCGTAGGATTAGATGCAAGATCAACGGCTCACGGCCATCGTCCTCATCTGAACAGGACACGACGGGGATGAACCCTAGCACGGCCAGTGGGGGTCCAGGGAGGCTCACCGGGGCTCAGGCGAGGGTCGGCGACAGAGGCGAATGAGGTTGTCGATGACGGATGTTCTCCTGGTACTGGCGGCGTCTCCTGGGGTGGCCGCAATTGACGGTGCCCTTCTCCTCCATCAGCGGTAGACTCCAGCCAAATTACGGCGATGCTGAGCTCGCCTTGCTCCGAGAAGAAGTGGGAAGGATCAGTGAGGAGTGGTGAGTGGAATGGTGTGGAGAAATGGTGCGGGTGAGGCCTCCTTTTATAGGCGAGCGAGAGAGGCCGCACGACATGGGCAGAGCTCGTCGGGGTCGGCATTACAGCGAGGCACTGGCATGGCGTTGGGGCTAGGACGGTGGCATGGTCTCTTGGCGATGCTCAACGACTTGATGGCGCGGCAAGGAGCGGTGTGGTTTGGTCTGGAACATGCTGCGCTCTGTGTGGTACAGACAGCAAACTTCGCAGCGTGCGGCACCTACGGGGCACGGTCGAGGAAACGGGCATGTCTGGTGGTCTCCTAGGATGGTGGTGATCGTGTATACGGGCGGCGAGAGCTAGGTGCGGTGTGTGCGAGCGTGTCGAGCGCGGCGCTCTGGTGTGCTCTTGGCATGGCAGGGACGAACTGGGCGTAGCGCGTTCTCTGTGGTCCATGGCATGGCAGTGCTCGAGGGTTGGACAGAGTGTCGCGGTGGACGGTGGCTTGCCTCCTGGACATGGTGGCTAGGCGCGGCAAACGCTCCTGCTAGCTTGCCATGGTTGGCTGGCAAGGGCTGGCTCGAGCATGCACGGCATGATGCAATGGGTAGGGTTCTAGCTGGTTTAATGCAATGGTTGTTACTGGGGGAGACAAGGGTGATCAAAGGGAGACAAAGGTTTGAATTATCACTGCTCAAAACAGCGAAGTTTGGCCAAGTTTGATTTGTGTCTCCAGGTGTTTGATGAAATGGCCGCAAGAGATTTATATTTAAATTTTTGGATGGATTTTTGTGGGTACATTGGTCACACACTGGGTACTATCTGGTTGCTTAGATTCATCAAGGTGAATTGGTTTGGTTGGGTTTTGAGAAATGGTGATCTTACCATATGAACTAGATTTAATTTTGAATTGTCCTTGGCATAGATTTTCAAAATGTTTATGTGGGTTTGCAAGGTGGGATTGGGTTCACTTTTACTTGTTCTAGCAAAGGGTGAAAAGAATTGGATTTGTTTCTATTAGAAAACTTGGACTAGAAATACTCAAAGTGGTCTAGTGAACAAGTTTGGCAAAAATGACCATTAGCACAAATTGTTTGTATTTCAATTTCAATTGATTTGTTCTGCTTGGAAATGATTTGGATGATGTTTTTTCATCTTTAAACTAATCCTTGCCATTCATAACAATCAAACAAGTCATTGCAAGCATTCATGCATTCATCACATACACACATGCATTCATATTGATTTATATTAATAAAAGTTTTTGTTAACCCTAATCTTGGGTTATTAGAACTTGATAACCTTGATTAATATTTTTGGGATGTTACAAAGCCTACCATGGATCTAGGCATATAAAAGACAGATTTCTAGTGTTAATGGTTGTCGTGCGAATCAGACTAAGGTAAAGCCGTATTAATAGGGAAAAGTCTGCCTTGAGTATGATCGTACAACAATTATAGTGTATGCGGGGTCGCAAAGAAGGTCAGTGACTGGATTGGGTAGTTTTACTAGGCCTCATGCCAAAGGAAGTGTGAATGGGAATGCGTGCCTGGATGTGCAACATGGATAATGATCTCTCATGGGTAAAGCAACGCACCTCTGTAGAGTGTAAAAACTATGACATGTTACTCCCTGTTCCGGGAAGGAACTACGAATGCTACAGGAAAGGAACTCCACAAAGTTCTAATCAAACTATGAAGGCTGACGAACATAGAATTTTAGAATAAAAGCAATATTTGAAGAAATGTTTATGAAAACCTGCATAACCTATAACCTTTGGTCTATGATTGTAGTTAGTGCATCAAACGCTCCTTTTTAGTGAACTTTCTAAGTACGCTCGTACTCAACTGTACCTTCTTAACCCTTGCTAGATTCCGAAGACATTAAATACCAATAAGAGGAAACACTTTGTTCAGTTGAATACCAAGAAGAATTTTGCTATGAGGAACTAGAAGTATCCGGAAGTGTCAAAGAGGACAACTATGAAAGCATCTATGGAATGGAGATCAAAGTATCTAGAGCGTAGATGTGTCAAATATAGTTGATGAAGTATAGTAGAATAGATCTCTATCCTCTATATATTAATCTCGTATAAACCTTAAAGTTTAGTTTGGTTCTTTATCTTGTTCTTAGAGTTATTATAATTTAGCCCTGATTCATCGAGATACCTCTATGGACCTAGGAGGATCTCGAAGTCGTCGTGTAATTTTTGGTCGTAATAATAATTATGTATGTATGTGGACCTGCTTTGTTTCTATTGTACCACTCTGAGGGATGTAATATTTATGGAATGGTGTTCCATGAGTGTTATGTCAACGACTATGTATAGTACAACATGCAGTGGTACGTTGGGTCACCTCAGTTGGTATCAGAGAAAAAGCTTTGACCTTAGGTTGGAAACCTATTTAATGGGTAGAACATGTAGGAAGTATTTTAGCAACGGTAAAGATTTATCTAGAAATATGATCAGTATTCAATTGAGAATTACATTGTCATGTTTCTAGTGCGATAATTCTTTATTATGGTGCATTTTCGGTCATAATAATGAGTTATACCTCAGTAGGACTAATTATAATCTCTTATCTACAGTGAGGAATGGCATCTCTGTACCCAAACCAGAATGTTCAAGTGTTGTATAGATGAGTATTGAGGTGCTTGGACAAATCTTTTGAGACAACTTCTATGGAATTTGGAATTGAAAATATTGACTTCTCGTCAAGGTTTACAGTTTCTATGATGGGAAAGCATTGGTAAAGTACCATGTAGTGCTAATGCTACCCAAAAAGTTGGGGATAAGTGGAGAAATGCCATCTAGGGAGACGAGATGTATGGCAGCAGTGTATCAAATTGAAGTTGTAGAATCAATAACCAGTCTTTGAAAACACAAAAACAAGGAACTGGTAGGTAGTACTCACACTACTATACCTCAATATTCCATAAATTCGGAACTTAAGTTGGATCATTCTGCATTTGTGCAAACTGAACCTACTTTAGCTTCCTAATACATCGATCATTATAGGTCATTACTCAATACTTACCATTACACACATCAAGTCCTAGTCCAAGAGTTGGATGTTGTCTTTGAGGATTTCATCGATCCTACTAAGACAATAGAATGCAGAAAGGAGTTAGATAGAGAAGCTAGGCATCCTAGAAGAGTCTTCTCAAGAAAGGTGTATGAAGAGACTGAGTTTGATGACCCACAGTCCGAAACCTATGCCTGTTTTCGGAATGAACCTCAAAAACATGTAGATCATGGACAAGTATGAGACTGTAACACCCTCGCCTGATAAGGCTGAGTTCATGTGTATAATGCCAATCCCTGGATCGGTTCACTGGCACACACTCTACAAATGATACCAAATATAACTGTGCATCATAAATACAACGAATATGATCCAGAATTTACATTATTTATTCAAGTACACAGCGGAAAACGAATACAAGGTAGATCTCTAACCTTCAAATGTGCCACAGGCGAACAATTGTTGAGTGGAGTCTCGTGACCTATGAACGATCACTCAGATACGATATAACCTGCAACATGAAACGTTGCAGCCACGAATGGTGAATACATTGAATGTATGGCAAGTAGGCTAAAGTGGTTAACAACCGATCTATCAACTACATGGTTATTTGTCCAAGTAGAGTTCAGGCTCATTTGCATAAAGCAATAGTTCTATCCTAACATTTGTAACAAAGTAGTTTTCCAATATGATAAATAGGACACTCTGGTTCAGTCCCAGGTGCTCCTACCCAATTATGTTCACCCAACAAGTTTTAAGTAATTAAGAAATAAGGATGAGTGAGAAATATCATAGCATTAGTATCAGGTCGCTCAAATTGTCCATAACCGGGGACACGGCTAAGCACTTAGTTTATACACCCTGCAGGGGTTAGTACACTTTACCCATGTGACTTGGCCAGCCCATCTCGTACCACCACTCTCATATTGGGTGATGATAGGGAGAAGTCCAAGAAGGAACCATTCGGGAAGTAGCTCCCCAAACCCGATACGCACCGGTCCAACCTACACTATCTACATCTCTGGATACGTGGGTTCGAGTTACCACAACCTACTGAGTCCCACCAACCGCCCATTCCATTATTGGCACATGGTTGCACATTAAAGCTACCAAACAAAGAAGCCAATCCTTTCTCAGTGTCCTGGGTGCCTTTCCGCAATGATACCACAAAAAATTATCAATCCCATCACACCCAGGAGATTCATTGATTAAGTTGTTTTAGTTTTCGCAAACCAACACATTTAGAATCAACATCAGTGATGTAACCCAGCCCTCGTTCATCATAACATGGCTAAGCACATCTACCAACGGTGGCTCATAAACAAGGAATGCTAGGGAATAATATGGGACATAGCATAGCATATACACATCAATTCCTACATATGCAATTCTACAAAAACATCTACAATGCATAGGAAAACAGTAGGACATTTATGACCAAGATAGCACCACTTGCCTTTGTTGTAGATGTAGTCGATTAGATAATCCTCACAATTCTCCTAGATATAATGGTTGCTCTCGTCATAACCACAATACTTGCAATCATAGTAGTTGCAATCACACACGTTGCACTCCTCGCAATCTATCGAGCAAACAATTGCATACAATCATAAACAATAGCACATAGAGTTCAAACAAATGCAACAAATGCATGCATGACAATTTAATAAGTCACAATGATTGTTACTTTAGTTCTCTAAACAATATTGAAGTATATGATGCATGCAAGAGGCCAATTAATGCAATGGAGTACTTGTTATTAATAATTACTAGCCAATATAGGGTTTTTAATAGTTCTGTTGTAACGACAATTCTAAATGTCGAATTAAATTTGTTTCTTGGGTTTACTTGATAGAGGACATTAATACGAACCAGTAGGCGTTGGATTCACACTAATCGGAGTTATAGATCTTTTTGTATGATTTAAATAGTTTTTAATGGGTTTTAAATGATTCATTTAGTTTCTGTTGTCTAAAAATCAAACTAAAATTATATCTGTAATCTCCACGAAATTGTGATTTCAGGGACATATTATTTGTAATTTTATGAATTGAATTTATTTTCTTATGAATTTATTACTCAAAAACGGGTATTAGCTTGTTTAAATATCTACAGAATAACCTTACAGTATTTGCCTGAACCATTTGCATATTGATTATCTACATGGAACCAGCTTTCCATCGGTATATCATTCATATTTTTGTTACAAACAATTAATTTACTATGAATTTAATGATTTATAAAGCCATTAAAACCAATTAATTTGCTACAGGGTAAATAATCGGCAAAGGCTGGATCCAAGCAGATATTATTAACCTACATTATGGTAGCTTCAATTTGATATATTGTTCATATTTTTCGGAGTTACAGATAATTTCCTATAAATTTATTAACCTAAAAGACTATTAAAACTAATTAAATTACTGCAGTAACCACGTAGAGTAAAAGTTAGATCTAGTCTGATAAGATGATTCTACGTAAAATTATCTTCAATTTGATATATTATACACAATTTTTGGACGTGGTATGAATTTCTAATAAATTTTACATGTTAGATCTATAATGTGCAATTTTAAATTCGAACGGAATATTCTGCTGACTGGACAGGTTGACTTTGCATGCTGACTGAGACTAGATGCTGACCTGACGATGATGTGGCCTTGATGAGGAAGCTGACCGGGATGACGACATGGCACGCACCGGTTTGATTGGATCTCGACCGTCTGGATAGGATCCGGTGGCTAGAAGAAGAGATCGACCCGATTTTGGCTCAGAATGGACAAGAAAGTGATATGTGTTAGAGAGATAATCCGTAGGTCAAATTGAAAAACTTAGAACATGAAAGTTGTGGAAAATCATTAGTCCTACCTTCTCACTAAAGGAATTTGGATTTGAAGGAACGAGCGTGAGTACATCTTGGATTTACACCGTCAGATCTAAAATATTGCGATGCGAAATTCTCCGGCTGTGGTGGATGAAAAGAGGTGTGGTTTGTCGGGATTGAAAGATTTCGACGAGTTCTACAACTTTCGTTTTTTGGCCGAAGACAAACAACAAAGTCTAGATGGGTTAAAAAGCGAAATAAGATTCGGGCATATGTAGATTCGGGATTTCAAGAAGGGAAACTCGTACAGCTGTGGCTCCACGAGTTTATATGGAGATTTAGGATGGTGTAGAGATAGATATTGGAGTAGGGAATAAGTAGAAACGAACGGAAGTCAATTCGGAGTTGTAGATAAAAAGTTATGCGAGTTTGAATAGAGATAGGTTTAAGAAAAACTGATTCGCACGCATTTTAAAGCACCCATGGATCGATCCTCTCCTGTACGTGGCCTGGCCGGCTGGCTCGGTCCGGTGGGCCGGCCGTTAGTTTTTTTTCTATTTACTTGTTTCCCTCATATCTTTTGCATACGAACTCCAAATGACACGATTCTTGTTTCTAAAATTTTCTAAAATCGAATAGATCATTGTAGGATCATATTTGTAATCTTTTTACTAGTTTGCAAATAGTGGATTTATAAATCCTTGTGTATTTCACTTTATTTATATCTTTATTTGTTTGTATTTATGCCATAACTTTTTTATAATAGCTCCAAATGAGCTCAATTTTGTTTCTAAAATTTTGTAATATTAATTGGATCTATTTAGGCTATAATTATCAATAATTTATGCCTTAGCAACAGTGGGTTTTATAAAGTCAATTTAATTACCTTTAGGAACATTTGGGCGAATCAACTATAGGATTTAGATACCAGGATTTGGATTCAGTTTGTGAGAAATTTGCATGGATGTAATAAAATGCTTATGAATGCTTCATGATTTTCATTTTGAAATCTTGCACACCAATTCTACAATACATAATCAATCCATGCCCTTTTGCCTATATGGCTACTTAGGTCATAACAAAAGAAAATAAGATTTTGAATTCAAGGTTGAGAGGATTTTCTATTTAAAAAGTTTCTTCTCTTTTAGAATTTTCAACATAGTCAAACAATCAATGAAACTTATTTATTTATTTCACATTCCAAAATTAGGAGAATTTTGGGATGTGACAGACTACCACCCTTAAAAGAAATCTCGTCCCGAGATTTGGGAAGGTGTCAACACCCGATTTTTTAATCCCAAATGCCTGTTATGCCATATATCGCAATCCCAGGATTACCATTTTTGCGAGACATAACAGAATTGGATACCATAGTACATCATCCATTACAAACCGTACATAAGTTCTTACACAAATAGGGATCTCATGATCTAGTTCTTAATACAACTTCAAGCATCGGAATACGTAATAATAACGGTAGCGTAGGCGAAGCTCCATCTTCGGGGTCACAGGCAATGCTGACGATGGGAGATGATCCTAGTTGTCGTAATCTTCCTGGGGTCCATCCTCCAGGTACTCCTCTTCATAGTCTGGCCACGGGAATAGCCAGGGACAAAGCCATGAGTACTCTTTAAGTACTCACAAACTAATACTAACAAGTGAAAGGGGTTTTTGGTAGTAGGACACTAGGCTCTATGGTTGTTTTGCAAGAAGCCATATTTATCTCTACTAAGTTCAGAAAACAAGAGAGCTAGTGAAAGTTTATACTCCTAAGTGTGAACTTGTATTTCATATCGCAACCCTATTGTGGTCAAGTCAAAGTCTCAATTCATTTCACAAGTCATTTTGAAAAGTCTGACGGGGGAACAGTATGGCCACTCCAACTGTCCATAACCGCGGACGCGGCTATTCGAATAGTTTGACACTCTGCAGATATTGTACACTTTCACCACAACATTCGATACATCCGTCAGGAATAAATCTTGAATTCACCATACTCAGTACGCGGATAATCAATCCTAACCTTTCAATTACACGCCCTAGTATAAGCACCTCTCCTATGAGTTTGGCCTCCCAACCATGACCACTATCATCTTGGGTACTGCACAGGTGGACAATCTTCACAAGGTAGCCTCAGCTCATACCTTGTCCATGAGGGAACTAATACTAAGGTATATAAGTTTCTATTCAAGCCCTACCCAATTCTCGGGTATTGTGGTTGTACGATAAAATTGGAATGGTATCGCATCCAGACAACCATCAGTTTTATAAAGGGCTAAGGCTCATGCCTTAACATTCTCATTACCATAAATCATCTGGTGTTCGGAAACACATGTCCAAAACATTCCAATAGAATGATCCATCATTCCAAGGTTTTCATAACCATTTTCCACCAAGTATTCCCATCTACAATTGATCAAGTTTTATGCTTAGCACTAGCATCTATAGGTGGGAGTGAGTACTAATGAGGGGTGGTGGACTAGTGGAGTTTTTAGATAAGTTCAATCTCATGCCTTAGGATGACATCAAGGTTATCTAGCTTAGGCCAAATTGTATGCTCTTTATGCAACCTTCGATTATCTTTCTAGAATCTACAATTCACTTAAGTATAAAGATTGTAAGTAAAACTAGGATTGGGTATCATCAAATATGTCTAACCAAGCATGCTTAGTGCATTGCATAGGTTATATAAATTTCATAATTGCAAGTGTTAGCTTGCAAATTCAACTAGTAGCATTAGGCTTGCCTTGTGCAGAGCAGTGGTTGAAGTTCTCCTCGGCTTCTTCTTCGTAGTATCCTCCTTCTTCCTCGTATCCTTGGTCGGTACTAGCGTCTATGAATAAATACAAGGTACACAATCACCAAACAATACTTAACTACTTGCAATCATCACACACAAGGGTCCTATAGATGATCTAGCATCATCACTAACGTTACAAGATTAAAGCTTGGTTTAATTCCTTTTTTATTTTTAGAAAAGTAATTTCTACTCATTGAAAAATTACTTAGGATTTAATATTCTCCAAACCAAACATGGGATCATGTTGACACATGTCATCACCACATATTTTTGTCCATGGGAATGTGATTTAAAGCGGTGTCACAATTTAATAAGGTTTTACCATTTTATTTTAATTAAATAAAGCGACTAGAAATGCATATGTAGCATTCTTTCGTTACTTGAACATTATTTCTGTAAGTAAACCTATATATTTTTATATATTCTGAAAGGTATGGTCAAATGTGATTTTTGAGAGTTGGAATCAACTCAAAAGCTATTACGGTTTTAATTTGAAAAATGTTTGAATGCAGAAAAGGTTCTGCCTTGTTATTTTTACCAAGGATGATCTAAAGATCCAAATGACTTGAATCCAACGGGCTTGGATTCAACTCTTCCAGGCCTTTCTAACAAAATTAGTTTCATTCAATTTGGTGCACTGAATCGACGTGGGTTGATTTTTGAAACTAGGTACAGAAGTGTGTTTGAAATAAAATGGAAAATGTTAAATTCAAATAGCTGGGCTGCGCGGGATGTGATACTGGGCCGGCCTGCTAAGCACAACTCTTACGCGGGCTGGTTAAGTGGCTGTCCCCACGCGTCAGTGAGACGAGGGGGTGCGAAGCGGTATGGGGCGATGCGGTGCGTTCGATCTGGTTCTAATCCAACGGCTGAGAGTCATCGTCGACGTTGGGCAACGCCGGCGAGACAGAAACATATCGCGGTGAGTGGGGGTCGTTGGGGGCTCACCGGGGCTCAGGCGAGGGTCGGCGAAGCGGGCGAACGAAGAAGTCGACGACGGCGAACCTCCTGGTACCGGCAGCTTCTCCTGGGGCGGCTCCAATCGCGGCCCCCTTCTTCTCTAGAGGCGGCGGGCTCCGGCGAAATTCTGGCGATGCACTGCTCGCCTTGCTCCGGGACTGCGGCGGGGTGGTTTTGGGTGAGAGGGAAGTGGAATGGTGTGAAGAATTCAAGTAGGGGAGACCTCTATTTATAGTCGCGACGGTGAGACCGAACGACATGGGCAGGCGACGGTGGCGACACGGCTACGGGCTGCTAGAGGCATGGCCAGCGGTGGCGATCGATTGGTGGTCTCCTGGCGATGCTCTATGGCTTTAATGCGCTTGTACGGGCAGTGCGGTTTGGTCTGGAACACGCGACGCTCTGTGCGGCAGAGGCGGCGTCTTCGACGGCGAGCGGTGGCTACGGGGCACGGGCAGTGAAATGGGCATGTCTGGCATGTTCCTGGGATGGTGGGGAGCATGTTGGCGGGCGGCGAGGGCTCGAGGTGGTCGGGTTGCGTGGGAATGGTGCGTGCTCTGTGGCGCACGTCGGCATGGTCGACAGCGGCACGGGCACGGCGTTCCTTGCGGTTCTGGGCATTGTCTGCGATGCAGGGCTGGTCGAGAGGGGGCGGTGAGGCATGGGTGATCTCCTAGACAAGGTTGGCACGGCTAGTTTCTTTCCTAGCTTGCTGTCTACACTGGGGTGGCAAGGGTGCACTCGGTTGTTCACCATTGATGACATTGTCAAGCTCACAGTGGTGCAAGTGCTTGGTTTAACTTGCTAGATGATCTACTGAGATGGTTGTGAGCTAGAGAGGGAACCAGTTAGGCTCAAATCACTTCTCCAAATAGTGTTTGGATTTTATTTGATTTGCATCTGCAAGGTGTTTGATGAAATGGCCGCAAGAATTCAAGTTTTGAATTTTGAAAAGATTTTTGGTGGGTGTGCTAGGTTGGTGCTGGTGAGTCTGCAGATGCTTGGGTTTTGAAAGTTGAGATTGTTTCAGTGGTTTTTGAAAAAGTGGGATCTTCCCATATGAAATAGATTCAATTTTAAACTGTCATTTAAACTATGCATTTAAATGTTTTTGGATGATCACAAAGTGGGCCTTTATACTTTTTTATGAGTACAATCAAGGGGTGCAAAGATCCATAAAAGTTTCTTTTAGGTTCTGAAAGTTTGAGACAGCCAAAGTAGGCATGGGAGTTAAATTGGTCAAAATGACCATTCCTTTATTTTATTTGTTTTGATTTACTTGTCTTTGAGAAAAGTTTGGGGATTTTTTAGATGATGTTTATTTCACCTAAGAATCATTTTACAAGCAAAGAAACACATAATCATGGCAATTCAAAAGAATCCACATTTTAATACATACACATATGAATGCTTTCATATTTTAATTGGAAAAGTTTTTGTTAACCCTAAATTTGGGGATTAGAGTTTGATGATTCTAGTTTAATATTTTTGGGATGTTACAAACCTTCCCCCCTTAAAAAAAATCTCGTCCCGAGATTTGAAAAAGGACGAAAAAGATTATCTAGGATTTGAAAAGATCGGGAAACTCCGTCCTGATGTGATCTTCGCTCCCAGGTAGCTTCCTTTTCTGTGTGGTTGCTCCACTGAATCTTGAGAAACTTGATGCTTCGGGTTCTGGTAGTTCGGAAGGCTTCGTTAAAAATATGGATGGGTACTTCGGGATAGGTCAGATCATCGTTGATCTCTATGGTCGGGTGATCGATATTCTTGAACACTTCGGTCTTCTCTAGGACTTCGAGACACTTGCGAAGTAATGAGATATGGAACACATTATGCATGGCTGACATCTCTTCGGGCAGTTCCAATTGATACGACACTTCTCCTCGACGGTTCAAAATCTTGAAGGGTCTGATATATCTGGGGGCTAACTTTCCTTTGAGTTGGAAACGCTGCATTCCCTGCAATGGCGACACCTTCAGATAAACAAAATCTCCTATGTTGAAGGAGAGGTCTCGACGTCTCTTGTCGGCGTAACTCTTCTGTCTGGATAGGGCGGTCTTGAGGTGCTCACGAATCTTGTGAACCTTCTCTTCTGCTTCTCGTAGGATGTCGGGTACGAAAATCTGACTCTCTCCTACTTCCGACCAGTTCAAAGGGGTGCGACACTTCCTTCCGTACATGAATTCAAATGGGGCCATTTGCAAACTAGCTTGATAACTGTTTTTGTATGAAAATTCTGCAAACGGTAGACAGTCTTCCCACTTGGATCCATATTCTAATACACAGACTCTCAGCATATCCTCGAGTATTTGATTTACTCGCTCCGTTTGTCCATCGGTCTGAGGGTGATAAGCGGTGCTGAAATATAGGCGGGTTCCTAAACCTTCTTGGACTTTCTTCCAGAATCTCGAGGTAAACTGAGTTCCTCGATCCGATACGATGTTCTTGGGACTCCATGCAAACTAACGATTCTAGCGATGTATAACTCTGCTAGCTTCGAACTCTGATATGTGGTCTTGACGGGTAAGAAATGGGCGACTTTGGACAATCGGTCCACTATTACCCAGATAGAGTCATTTCCCCTACTAGAAGTAGGCAATCCGGTGATAAAGTCCATTCCAACAGAATCTCGTTTCCATTCCCGAATCTGCAAGGGTTGCAACAATCCAGCGGGTCTTTGATGTCCTTCCTTGACTCGCTGACATATGTCACATTTGGCGATATAACTTTCGATTTCTCTCTTCATCTTATGCCACCAAAATTGCTCTTTCAAATCCTGATACATCTTAGTTCCTCCGAGATGGATAGAATAAAGAGTATCTTGAGCCTCCTTCAAAATAACTTCTTTCAACTCTGAATCTGCTGGTACACAAAGGCGTCCTTTGTACCACAGAACTCCTTCGTTGTCCTCGGTGAATCCGGGTACTTTGACTGTACCAATACGATGCTTGATTCCGTCGATACTAGAATTTCCTTTCTGCGCCTCTTTGATCTGGCTGATCAAAGTGGGCTGAAGTTCTATGCTACCCAAAAAACCTTCACTCACTAATTCCATTCGGAAATCTTCCATTTCCTTGTGCAAACTTGGTTGCTCCTTGAAAATCATGGAGTCCAAGCGGCACGGCAATCTGCTAAGGGCATCGTCTACCACATTGGCTTTACCAGGGTGATAGTGAATGTCCAGATCGTAATCCTTGATTAGCTCAATCCATCTTCTCGGTCTCATATTCAGCTCCTTCTGAGTGAATATATATTTCAGGCTCTTGTGATCTGAATAAATCTCACAACGGTTTCCCATCAGGTAATGCCTCCATGTTTTCAGGGCTAGAACTACGGCTGCGAGTTCTAGGTCATGGGTTGGGTAGTTTTGCTCATGTTGCTTCAGTTGTCAAGATAGATAAGATATAACTTTGCCTTCTTGCATTAGCACACATCCGAGACCAATCTTGGATGCGTCACAATACACATCGAAAGGCTTAGTGATATCCGGCATGATCAAGATTGGGGCTGAAATCAATCTCCTCTTGAGTTCTTGAAAACTCGCTTCACATTTGTCTGTCCATTCAAACTTCTTGTCCTTCTTCAGTAATTGGGTCATGGGTCTGGCGATACTCGAGAATCCTTCTACGAATTTGCGGTAATATCCTGCCAATCCGAGAAATGCGCAAACTTGGGTTTGAGTGGTTGGGGCTTGCCAATCTTCTACATCTTTCACTTTGGCAGGATCAACGGCAATTCCTCCGGCTGATACAATGTGACCGAGGAATCCTACCTCCTGTAACCAGAATTCAAATTTCCTAAACTTTGCATACAACTGATGCTCTCTAAGGGTCCCAAGAATGGTCCTTAGGTGTAGCTCATGTTCTTCTTCTGATTTGGAATAAATCAGAATGTCATCGATGAAAACAACGACAAACTTATCCAGGAAGTCCATAAAAATCTTATTCATGAGATTCATGAAATAAGCGGGGGCATTGGTTAATCCAAAAGACATGACTGTATACTCGTACAATCCATATCTGGTGGTAAAGGCAGTCTTGCGAATATCTTTTGCACGAATCTTGAGTTGATGATAGCCAGTCCTAAGATCAATCTTAGAAAACACTTTGGCACCGGTCAACTGATCAAACAAATCTTCTATCTTGGGCAAGGGGTATTTGTTCTTGATAGTGACATCATTCAACTTTCGATAATCCGTACACAAACGGTTACCTCCATCCTTATTGTCCACAAACAAGACAGGTGATCTTCATGGTGACGCACTTGGTTGGATTAATCCAATTTCCAACATGGAATCCAGTTGCTTCTTCAGTTCTGCTAATTCCGACGGGTTCATACTATAGGGTCTCTGAGCTATGGGTCCAGTTCCGGGGATTAGTTCGATGATAAACTCGATATCCCGATCTGGGGGCATACCGGGCAAAACATCTGGAAATATATCGGGGTATTCACATACTATCCGGACTTGGTCAAGGGTAGGTTGGGTGTCAACACCCGGATTTTTAATCCCAGATGCCTGTTATGCCATACATCGCAATCCCAGGATTACCATTTTTGCGAGACTTAACATAATTGGATACCATAGTACATCATCCATTACAAACCATACATAAGTTCTTACACAAATAGGGATCTCATGATCCAGTTCTTAATACAACATCAAGCAGCGAAATACGTAATAGTAACGGTAGCGTAGGCGAAGCTCCATCTTCGGGGTCACAGGCAATACTGACGATGGGAGATGATCCTAGTTATCGTAACCTTCCTGGGGTCCATCCTCCAGGTACTCCTCTTCATAGTCTGGCCATGGGAATAGCCAGGGACAAAGCCATGAGTACTCTTTAAGTACTCGCAAACTAATACTAACAAGTGAAAGGGGTTTTTGATAATAGGACATTAGGCTCTAGGGTTATTTTGCAAAAGCCAGATTTATCTCTACTAAGTTCCGAAGCAACGAATGCTAGTTGAAGGTTTATAACACCTAAGTGGGAACTTGTATTTCATATCACAACCCTGTTGTGGTCAAGTCAAAGTCTCAATTCATTTCACAAGTCATTTTGAAAAGTCTGACGGGGGAACAGTATGGCCACTCCAACTGTCCATAACCGCGGACATGGCTATTCGAATAGTTTGACACTCTGCAGAGATTGTACACTTTCACCACAACATTCGATACATCCGTCAGGAACAAATCCTGAATTCACCATACTAAGTATGCGGATAATCAATCCTAACCTTTCAATTACACGCCCTAGTATAAGCACCTCTCCTGTGAGTTTGGCCTCCCAACCATGACCAACTGTCATCTTGGGTACTGCACAGGTGGACAATCTTCACAAGGTAGCCTCAGCTCGGACCTTGGCCGTGAGGGAACTAATACTAAGGTATATAAGTTTCCAGTCAAGCCCTACCCAATCTTCGGGTATTGTGGTTGTACGATAAGATTGGAATGGTATCACATCCAGACAACCATCAGTTTTATAAAGGGATAATGCTCATGCCTCAACATTTTTATCACCAAAATCATCAGGTGTTTGGAAAACACATGTCCAAAACATTTCAATAGAATGATCCATCATTCCAAGGTTTTCATAACCATTTTTCCACCAAGTACTCCCATCTAAAGTTGATCAAGTTTTATGCTTAGCACTAGCATCTACAAGTGGGAGTGAGTACTAATGAGGGTTGGTAGACTAGTGGAGTTTTTAGCTAAATTCAATCTCATGCCTTAGGATGACATTAGGATTATCTAGCTTAGTCCAAATTGTATGCTCTTTATGCAACCTTCAATTATCTTTCTAGAATCTACAATTCACTTAAGTAAACTCTAACTAATAGCTTTGATAAAGAAATAAAGTATAAAGCTTGTAAGTAAAACTAGGATTGGGTATCATCAAATATGTCTAACCAAGCATGCTTAGTGCATTGCATAGGTTATCTAACTTTCATAATTGCAAGTGTTAGCTTGCACATTCAACTAGTAGCATTAGGCTTGCCTTGTGCAGAGCAGTGGTTGAAGTTCTCCTCGGCTTCTTCTTCGTAGTATCCTCCTTATTCCTCGTATCCTTGGTCGGTACTAGCGTCTATGAATAAATACGAGGTACACAATCACCAAACAATACTTAACAACTTTTAATCATCACACACAAGGGTCCTATAGATGATCTAGCATCATCACTAACATTACAAGATTAAAGCTTGGTTTAATTCCTTTTTTATTTTTAGAAAAGTAATTTCTACTCATTGAAAAACTACTTAGGATTTAATATTCTCCAAACCAAACATGGGATCATGTTGACACATGTCATCACCACATATTTTGGTCCATGGGAATGTGATTTAAAGCGGTGTCACAATTTAATAAGGTTTTACCATTTTATTTTAAATAAATAAAGTGACTAGAAATGCCTATGTAGCATTCTTTTATTACTTGAACATTATTTCTGTAAGTAAACCTATATATTTTTATATATTCTGAAAGGTATGGTTAAATGTGATTTTTGAGAGTTGGAATCAACTCAAAACCTATTACGGTTTTAATTTGAAAAATGTTTGAATAAAGAAAATGTTTTGCCTTGTTATTTTTTACCAAGGATGATCTACAGATCCAAATGACTTGAATCCAACGGGCTTGGGTTCAGCACTTCCAGACCTTTCTAACAGAATTAGTTTCATTCAATTTGGTGCACTGAATCGACCTGGGTTGATTTTTGAAACTAGGTACAGGAGTGTGTTTGAAATAAAATGGAAAAGGTTATTTTCAAATAGCTGGGCTGCGCGGTAAGTGATACTGGGCCGGCCTGCTAAGCACAGCGCTTATGCGGGCTGGTTAAGTGGTTGTGACCACGCGTCAGTGAGACGAGGGGGTGCGAAGCGGTATGGGGCGATGCGATGCGTTCGATTTGGTTCTAATCCAACGGCTGAGAGTCACCGTCGACGTTGGGAAACGCCGCAGAGACAGAAACCTAGCGCGGCCAAAGGGGTCGTTTGGGGCTCACCGGGGCTCAGGCAAGGGTCAGCGAGGCGTGTGAACGACGAAGTCGACGATAGCAAACCTCCTGGTACCGGCAGCTTCTCCTGGGGCGGCTCCAATCGCTGGTCCCCTTCTTCTCCAGAGGCGGCGGGCTCCGGCGAAATTCCGGTGATGCGCTGCTCGCCTTGCTCCAGGACTGCGGCGGGGTGGTTCTGGGTGAGAGGGAAGTGGAATGGTGTGAAGAATTCGAGCGGGGGAGGCCTCTATTTATAGTCGCGACGGTGAGACCGAACGACATGGGCAGGCGACGGTGGCGACATGGCTACGGGCTGATAGAGGCATGGCCGGCGGTGGCGATAGATTGGTGGTCTCCTGGCGATGCTCTACGGCTTTAATGCGCTTGTAGGGTCGGTGCGTTTTGGTCTGGAACACGCGACACTCTGCGCGGCAGAGGCGGCGTCTTCGACGGCGAGCGGTGGCTACGGGGCACGGGCGGTGAAATGGGCATGTCTGGCGTGTTCCTGGGATGGTGGGGAGCATGTTGGCGGGCGGCGAGGGCTCGAGGTGGTCGGGTTGCGTGGGAACGGTGCGTGCTCTGCGGCGCACGTCGGCATGGTCGACAACGGCATGGGCACGGCGTTCCTGGCAGTTCTGGGCATTGTCTGCGATGCAGGGCTGGTCGAGAGGGGGCGGTGAGGCATGGGTGTTCTCCTAGACAAGGTTGGCACGGCTAGTTTCTTTCCTAGCTTGCTGTCTACACTGGGGTGGCAAGGGTGCACTCGGTTGTTCACTATTGATGACATTGGCAAGCTCACAGTGGTGCTAGTGCTTGGTTTAACTTGCTAGATGATCTACTGAGATGGTTGTGAGCTAGAGAGGGAACCAATTAGGCTCAAATAACTGCTCCAAATAGTGTTTGGATTTTATTTGATTTGCATCTGCAAGGTGTTTGATGAAATGGCCGCAAGAATTCAAGTTTTGAATTTTGAAATGATTTTTGGTGTGTGTGCTAGGTTGGTGCTGGTGAGTCTGCATATGCTTGGGTTTTGAAAGTTGAGCTTGTTTGAGTGGTTTTGAAAAAGTGGGATCTTCCCATATGAAATAGATTCAATTTTAAAATTTCATTTAAACTATGCATTTAAATGTTTTTGGATGATCACAAAGTGGGCCTTGATACTTTGTTATGAGTACAATCAAGGGGTGCAAAGATCCAGAAAAGTTTCTGTTAGGTTCTGAAAGTTTGAGATAGCCAAAGTAGGCATGGGAGTTAAATTGGTCAAAATGACCATTCCTTTATTTTATTTGTTTTGATTTACTTGTCTTTGAGAAAAGTTTGGGGATTGTTTAGATGATGTTTATTTCACCTAAGAATCATTTTACAAACAAAGAAACACATAATCATGGCAATTCAAAAGAATCCACATTTTAATACATACACATTTGAATGCTTTCATATTTTAATTGGAAAAGTTTTTGTTAACCCTAAATTTGGGGATTATAGTTTGATGATTCTAGTTTAATATTTTTGGGATGTTACAGAAGGCTAGAAAGAAAGAAAGGTTCGGGGATCCATTAGCATGCTACCGCCCTTAAAATAAAATTGACTAGGTCATTTCTCGAGGATTCACTTAGCTCGGATTGGTTCTCCTTTAGATTTTTATTGGCACAATGTATCTAGCACATTCTAAACATCATGATTGATAGTTTCCGAGAAAACACTTATTAAACTAGCAAAACTCTCATGGTGGGCAAATAGGGAACGTTTACTCACGGTGCCCATAATTCATGGTTGGGATTCATCCTTACCGTACATTCCTATGCTTAGCAATGGATGCTTTTAGAAGGGTGTAACAATATACCATTCTAGGGTTTAGGATCAACGTCGACTCTCTGCTAAGGTTGAAAACGGCACTCAAGATTTGCAAAGCCAACAGTACAAGAGCGAATAATAAGAGTAGTAGGAATGGTGATCAATCCATCCTGCACCCAAATCATTACCCTGTATGAGGATAGGTGAATCACGTTTTTCTATCACTCGGGCATTCTCACTTGCCTTGAAGAATGTTTCCATGGGCACAAATTAATTCTCTATGTATACTCCCATGTATTCAATCAACAAAGCTACTACTAAAACTAAACTATCGATACTTCAACTTTCAGGTTGCGTAATCTACTACATAACATCATTCCAACACTTCATACTCCCACATCTCTTTTTTTTCCTTTAGATAAAGCATTCTCCTTTCTAAATGCATTGTGTTGTCAAACCTTCCGCTTAACACATCATTATATCTCCAAGGGTTCAAGATAGGGAAGAATAGATTCTATAGGAAAGAAACGACTAAGAAAATAATCCTACCCATAACTATATGAAGCAATCAATGTCACAAACAAGCAAACAATCATAAGGAATCAACACACAAGCAAACACTTGTATCATAACATTACAGGTGTATAAACTTATTAGTATATAACCACAAAATAGTTTGAAAGCATTGGGAACAATACTAGAGTAAAATAGAGCAACATATAAGCAATAAACAAAATCTGTCAAAACGGTACAGCAGACTTCATGAATTTTTCTGACCGACCTAAACTCATCAGGAATTTTAGCCAATTTTTGTGCATGTACTACAGGTAATTAAGCTCCAGATCCTATTTTTTTAGATTTTTATGAGTTACAATAAAATATGCAAAATCACGCGGTACAACAGGTCAGGCAGAAAACTGCAGCACTAATTCCACGAATTTCAATCAATTCACACCATTAAAATAATTTTAAAACCACACGAAAACTCCAACAACTTTAGAGTTTCCAAAAAACAGATCCTAAACAAGGCATCACACGATATGGTTCAGTATAAACAAGCAAGCAACCTATATTGTCATAC
Organism: Avena sativa; assembly: GCA_916181665.1. NCBI lineage: Eukaryota > Viridiplantae > Streptophyta > Magnoliopsida > Poales > Poaceae > Avena > Avena sativa. Next base: position 264,502,045 of record OV702294.1, on the reverse strand, counting down.
CACATAAGTTGGTAAGAACAATATGCTAACACGATAGCGATGATCTCCTAAAGAGATAAAATATGGTGGTCCAGACCTACCCAAACTTGGTGAGATGTTCATTTATGTCATGTTATTTGTTCTTTACTTGTAGGCCAACTCTCATATAGTGATTTGCTTTATAGAAAAATACTAATAACATTTTCCAATTCTTGTAGTTTTTATGGTAGATCACTTCTTCTACTAATCAAATGAATGGACATCTACAAGTTTGAACAAGGAGAGGTGTCGGAAAATGATAGACAAGGAATATAAGAACTCTAATAAGTATAAAATATGATAGTTCTCCTAATAGAGGTCTTCTATTGCTAATCCATTTCTAAGGTCACGATCCTACAGTCAACACACAGCTCTGATACCATCTTGTAACACCCTCGCCTGATAAGGCTTAGTTCATGTGTATAGTGTCAATCCCTGGATCGGTTCACTGGCACACACTATACAAAATGATACCTAATATAACTGTGCATCATAAATACGACGAATATGATCCAGAATTTACATTATTTATTCAAGTACACAGTGGAAAACGAATACAAGGTAGATCTCCATCCTTCAAATGTTCCACAGGCGAACAATTGTTGAGTGGAGTCTCGTGACCTATGAACGATCACTCAGATACGATATAACCTGCAACATGAAACATCGCAGCCACGAATGGTCAATACATTGAATGTATGGCAAGTAGGCTAAAGTGGTTAACAACAGATCTATCAACTACTTGCTTATTTGGCCAAGTGGAGTTCAGAATCATTTGCATAAAGCAACAGTTTTATCCTAACATTTGTAACAAAGTAGTTTTCCAATACGATAAATCGGACACTCTGGTTCGCTCCAAGGTGCTCCTACCCAATTATGTTCACCCAACAAGTTTTAAGTAATTAAGAAATAAGGATGAGTGAGAAATATCATAGCATCAGTATCATGTCGCTTAAATTGTCCATAACCGGGGACACGGCTAAGCACTTAGTTTATACACCCTGCAGAGGTTAGTACACTTTACCCATGTGACTTGGCCAGCCCAGCTCGTACCACCACTCTCATATTGGGTGATGATAGGGAGAAGTCCAAGAAGGAACCGTTCGGGAAGTAGCTCCCCAAACCCGACACACACAGGTCCAACCTACACTATCTACATCTCTGGATACGTGGGTTCGAGTTACCACAACCTACTGAGTCCAACCAACCGCACATTCCATTATTGGCACATGGTTGCACATGAAAGCTACCAAACAAAGAAGCCAATCCTTTCTCAGTGTCCTAGGTGCCTTTCCGCAATGATACCACCAAAAATTATCAATCCCATCACACCCAGGAGATTCATTGATTAATTTGTTTTAGTTTTCAAAAACCAACACATTTAGAATCAACATTAGTGCTGTAACCCAGCCCTCGTTCATCATAGCATGGCTAAGCACATCTACCAACGGTGGCTCATAAACAAGGAATGCTACGGAATAATATGGGACATAGCATAGCATATACACATCAATTCCTACATATGCAATTCTACAAAAACATCTACAATGCATAGGAAAATAGTAGGACATTTATGACCAAGATAGCACCACTTGCCTTTGTTGTAGATGTAGTCGATTAGATAATCCTCACAATTGTCCTAGATATAATGATTGCTCTCGTCATAACCACAATACTTGCAATCATAGTAGTTGCAATCACACACATTGCACTCCTCCCAATCTATCGAGCAAACAATTTCATACAATCATAAACAATAGCACATCGAGATCAAACAAATTCAACAAATGCATGCATGACAATTTAATAAGTCACAATGGTTGTTACTTTAGTTCTCTAAACAATATTGAAGTATATGATGCATGCAAGAGGCCAATTAATGCAATGGAGTACTTGTTATTAATAATTACTTGCCAATATAGGGTTTTTAATAGTTCTGTTGTAACACCTGTTCTTGGGTTTACTGGATAGAGGACATTAATACGAACCAGTAGGCGTTGGATTCACCCTAATCGGAGTTATAGATCTTTTTGTATGATTTAAATAGTTTTTAATGGGTTTTAAACAATTCATATAGTTTCTGTTGTCTAAAAATCAAACTAAAATTATATCTGTAATCTCCATGAAATTGTGATTTCAGGGACATATTATTTGTAATTTTAAGAATAGTATTTATTTTCTTATGAATTAATTACTCAAAAATTGATATTAGCTTGTTTAAATATCTACAGAATAACCTTACAGTATTTGCCTGAATCATTTGCATATTGATGATCTACATGGAACCAGCTTTCCATCGGTATATCATTCATATTTTTGTGACAAGCAATTAATTTAATATGAATTTAATGATTTATAAAGCCATTAAAACCAATTAATTTTCTGCAGGGTAAATAATCTGCCAAGGCTGGATCCAACCAGATATTATTAACCTACATTATGGCATCTTCAATTTGATATATTGTTCATATTTTTCAGAGTTACAGATAATTTCCTATGAATTTATTAACCTAAAAGACCATTAAAACTAAATAAATTACTGCAGTAACCACGTACAGTAAAAGTTGGATCTATTCTAATAAGATGATTCTACGTAAAATTATCTTCAATTTGATATATTATACGCAATTTTTGGACGTGGTATGAATTTCTAATGAATTTTACAAATTAGATCTATAATGTGCAATTTTAAATTCGAACGGAATATTCCAGAGAATATTCCGCTGACTGGACAGGTTGACTTTGCATGCTGACTAGGACTAGATGCTGACCTGACGATGACGTGGCGTTAATGAGGAAGCTGACCGGGATGACGACATGGCACGCACCGGTTTGATTGGATCTCGACCGTTTAGATAGGATCCGGTGGCGAGAAGAAGAGATCGACCCGATTTTGACTCAGAATAGACAAGAAAGAGATATGTGTTAGAGAGACAAATCCGTAGGTAAAATTGAAAAACTTAGAACATGAAAGTTGTGGGGAATCATTAGTCCTACCTTCTCACCAAACGAATTTGGATTTGAAGGAACGAGCACGAGTACATCTTGGATTTACACCGTCAGATCTGAAATATTGTGATGCAAAATTCTCCGGCTGTGGTGGATGAAAATAGGTAAGGTTTGTCGGGATTGAAAGATTTCAATGAGTTCTACAACTTTCGTTTTTTGGCTGAAGGCAAACAACAAAGTCTAGATGGGTTAAAAAGCGAAATAAGATTCAGGCATGTGTAGATTCAGGATTTTGAGAAGGGAAACTCGTACAGCTGTGGCTCCGTGAGTTTATATGGAGATTTAGGATGGTGTAGAGATAGGTATTGGAGTAGTCACTTCAGAGTTTTAGATAAAAAGTTATGAGAGTTTGAATAGAGATAGGTTTGAGAAAAACTGATTCGCACGCATTTTAAAGCACCCATGGATCGATCCTCTCCTGTACGTGGCCTAGACGGCTGGCTCGGTCCGGTGGGCCGGCCCATTAGTTTTTTTTTTCTTTTTCTTTTTCTATTTACTTGTTTCCCTCATATCTTTTGCATACGAACTCCAAATGACACGATTCTTGTTTCTAAAATTTTCTAAAATCAAATAGATCATTGTAGGATCATATTTGTAATCTTTTTACTAGTTTGCAAATAGTGGATTTATAAATCCTTGTGTATTCCACTTTATTTATATCGTTCTTTGTTTGTATTTATTCCATAACTTTTTCATAATAGCTCCAAATGAGCTTAATTTTGTTTCTAAAATTTTGTAATATTAATTGGATCTATTTAGGCTATAATTATCAATAATTTATGCCTTAGCAATAGTGGGTTTTATAAATTCAATTTAATTACCTTTAGGAACATTTGGGCGAATCAACTATAGGATTTAGATACCAGGATTTGGATTCAGTTTGTGAGAAGTTTGCATGGATGTAATGAAATGCTTATGAATGCTTCATGATTTTCATTTTGAAGTCTTGCACACCAATTCTACAATCCATAATCAATCCATGCCCTTTGCCTATATGGCTACTTAGGTCATAACAAAAGAATATAAGATTTTGAATTCAAGGTTGAGAGGATTTTCTATTCAAAAAGTTTCTTCTCTTTGAGAATTTTCAACATAGTCAAACAATAAATAAAACTGATTTATTTGTTTCACATTCCAAAATTAGGAGAATTTTGGGATGTGACAGAGACAAAACATGAAACTTGGGAAACATCTAATCCAAGTATTATAGTTGGGAACTATGATGGATGGGGAGTAGAATCTTATGCTGGAACTAGGGAGGATCCCATACCTGGTGATCCTAGTACGGGAGTAGAAACCAGTTATATTAGCATGGAAACCTATGGTCCATATGAGGGTAGTACCAATCCTATTGACCTTGAAGAAGGCACTAATAGTTATTACATCAATATGTATGAATGGATCAAGAAAAAGGCGATGAATGCATCTTACTTTGAAAGTGCGTCTGAAGGTGGACAGGAGAAGTCCACGGGAAATCACACATTTTCTAGTCATTTCTCAATGGGTAACCTCAATCTAGGTACTTCAATCAAGAGTGTGCACCCTCTGGACGTTGATATGCTCTAGAAGGCAGTCGTCGGACTTTATGTCATCATGGACGGAATTCCAGGAAACACTAGGAAGAGGGAGAAAAGTAAGAAGAGACAATCCGTAGAAGTAAAGGGATTGAATAATGTACATATCTGGTAATGCGTATTGTAGTGTTTGAGAGGCATGACGTAATAAGTGAGATTATGCTCATATTAGCAAGTAAGGCCTTGCAATATACAAGTAATGTACTAGGTGAGAGTTAAGCCATAGAGGTGAGGATTATTTGTTATTGTTTATAAAGAAAACTATGTATAATACATAGTATTTGTTTGGTTGTTATTTGGATTCGGTTCTTAATTTCCTTGTGTGACTATAACTATGAATAGAGTTGAGCTCAGAAAAAACATATGCATGATGTAAGTATGAGTATTCGCTTTATGTAGCAGGACTAGATGGGTATGGATACGGGAGTAGAAGCTGGGTATGAGGAACAACATGTGCAGCAAGAGGCTCAACAGAAGGAAAGCAATGAGGATGTAGCCACAACTGGATCACCATCAACTCATGAGTTGACAGAGAAAATTTCATGCAGTACTTGCAAATGATGCAAGAATACCAGAATAAGTTCATACAGGAGATACTCAAACAAATTGGACCTGGAGAGGAAAACAAAGATACAATAGTAAGTCTTTCTGGTTTCCAAAATGCCAAACCAATTCCTTTTGCATCTGCACCTGAACCTATGGATGCGGAGAATTGGCTAATGGTTACAAAAAGGAAGCTTAAAACAGTTGGATGTAATGACGAGGAGAAGTTATGATGCAACCTTTCTTTTATCAGTACCAGCCGCGAATTGGTGGGAGAATCAATTAGCTATGCACACACCGGAAGAGATATTCACTAGGGAAAAATTCAAGCAGAAGTTTCATGAGTACCATGTTCCAGAGAGCATTATGGAGTTTAAGAGGAGAGAATTCGAGGACACGGCAAAACAATGAAACCGTGATGAAATATATTAGAAAGTTTAGTCAATTATCTCGTTATGCGGTTCATGAGCTAAATACGGAGGAGAAGCGCAAGGAAAGTTTCTTGGAAGGACGAAACCTTTTGATACGTCCAAAATGTATCTACTTTATCGAACACTTTGCTATCGTTACTTCTCTAAACTTGTGTGATTTTGATACAACTAACACGGGCTGACGCTATTTTCAGCAGAGTTACCTTGGTGTCTTGTTTTTGTGCAGAAAATGAACTATCGGGAAAAATCCCGGAAAATATGCCAAAAACTATTTCTCACCAGAAGATCCACAGAGCCAGAAGGGGAGACAGAGGGAAGGCCTAGGGGCCCAGACCCACCCCAGGCGCGGGCCCACTGTCCCCACGCCTGGGGGAGGTTTGGCCACTCCAGGCAGCTCCTCGTCCTCCCTCCGCGCCTATAAGTTTCCTTCTGACCTAAAAACTCAGGGGGGGTCGATAGCTTTCCAGAAAGAGTTTTGCCACGCCGCCGCCACCAAAACCAAGATTCAGATCTAGAAACTCCGTTCTGGCACCCTGATGGGACGTGGCATTTGGATAGGATCATCGCCATCGTCATCACCAACGCATCTCCATCAACCACCGATGTTTCCCTCATCCATGAGTGAGTAATCCCCGGCTGTAGGCTTGGGGATGGTAGGGATTGGATGAGTTCTATCATGTAATCGAATAAGATCTGTTAGGGCATAGTGCCTAGTATCTCTATTAGTCCTATTTGACTTTGTTGCAACTTGTTGTGCTTAATGCTTGTCACTAGGGCCCGAGTGCCATGATCTCAGATCTGAACTTATTATTGAATCATTATGATAGTATTGTTTATGATCTTATCTGCAAGTTGTGTACACATATCATTGTCTGGATCCAAAGGCCCCAAAGTGACAATAATTGGGACAACCGGAGGGGATGGCTGTGGTGTGAGGATCACATGTGTTCATGGAGTGTTAATGCTTTGCTCTGGTGCTCTATTAAAAGGAGCACCTTAATTGCCAGTAGTTCCCTAGAGGCCCCGCTGCCACGGGCTGGCTGAACAAAATATGTTGTGCAAGTTCTCATTGCGAGCACGTACGAATATATTTGGAGCACATGCCTAGGATTGTTTAGTACTTGGATGCTTGTTATTATTTATCTGCAATGCCCTAGTTTTTGAAGTTACATGTTTAGACCCGTCCATGCAACGCCCGTCCATCCATCTCTATGCCTACCGCACTCGAATCTTACTGTTACCATTACTATTACTATTGCATCTGTTTCACTGTTGTTGTTTCTATTGCTTTGCTGTTGCTACTACAAACTGTTGCTACTAATAAACTTCTATGAACAAGAACTATTTCCAGGTGCATCTGAAATGACAACTCAGTTCTTAAGGCTTGCAAGTATTCTTTGGATCCCCTTGTTTCGAATCAATAAATTGGGTAATACTACCCGCAAAGGCTGTTGCGATCCCCTACACTTGTGGGTCATCGAGAATATTTTCTGGCGCCTTTGCCGGGGAGAATAGCTTTATTTGTAAGTTCACTTGGATCTATTATTGTTCACTCCTACTCCTTTCATCATGGGGAAGTCTCATGATGGAAAGTTCCCTATTTTACCATCCACTACAAGAAGAGGTACAGTCCTAAACACCTCTGTTGCTCTTGATTCACAGTCTGTTATAAGTAAGCTTGTCACGCCACCACCACATACACATGCTACACACACTGCTACTACTGCTGAATCTGAAACTGCTTTTGTTGCTCATGATATTACTTCTACTGTGCTTGATGCGAGTGGTTCATTAGGTCCTTTTCTAGATGCTACTATGGCTAGTCTAGGAAATACCGAAACTCCTAGTGAATGCACTGTTACACCTGTTAGCTCACCTGGGGCTAGTGAGAGTTATGATATTAATGATGGTTACATTGAGCTCACTGATGAATTTGTTGAAGAGTGCCGAAACACACATGGTACTAGTGCTATGAAGAGTCTCCTTGCTAGACGTACTATTATGCCTAAGTTGTCTTATGATCCTAAGTTTGCCACCTCTCCCATAAATATTAAATATGAAGATTATGATTTCTCTCTTGATTTCTCTTATTTAGATATTGTTGAGAAAGAACCTTTTTGTGGGACTGAAAATGAGAGTGTTGTGGCTCATATGAATGAGCTTTCTACTATGAGTGCTTTATTCTCTGATCATTTTAAAATGCGCAAGTACATTGTTGCTAAGATCTCCCCTGTTTCACTAAAAGGAGAAGCTAGGGCTTGGATTAATAGATTACCTCCTGGTTCCATTCATAGCCCTGATTGCTTGATTGCTTCTTTCTTCCATAAATATTTTCCTCCCAGTGCTATACATGCTGCTTTGCAGAGACTTTTTGATTTTAAACAGGGAGAAGAAGAGAAATTGCCTGAGTCATGGAAAAGATTTGTTCCTTGATTCATGCACATCCTGGATGTCCATTACCTAAGAATGAACTTCTTGATATTTATTATAATGGACTAACTGATGATACTAGGACCTACCTAGATAGCTTTGCTGATTGTGTTTTCAGGAAAAGGACTCCTACAGATGCTGAAGAATTAATGACCAAGATAAGCAAGAATTATGATGATTGGACTTCAACTGAGCTCAATACACCTGAGCCTATTACTCCTGAACCAGTTGTTCCTGAACCAGTTCCAACACCAACAACAAAGAAGAGGGGAGTTATTGCATTAAATGATGAAGTGTTAAAGGAAGCTAAGAAGTGTCTAAACGATAAAGGTATTAGAGATGAAGATGTTAAGAATCTACGTCCTATAGAAGAATTATGTAAGCCAATTCCCCACTCATCCACTATTGAGGTACATTCTCTCCAACACTTTGATGAAGGTGATATTCCTTATGGTAAGCCTCCTAATCAATGTCTAGAGGAACTTGACATTTTTATTGTTAAAAAAGGTCATTTTAATAAATAAGTTCAGAATCATTTATTGGAAAACTCTAGGGCTATCCATGAGTTGAAAGATATTGTGGAAATAACTTCTAATGATATTAAAATGCTTTGTAAACACTTTCAAATGGTTCAAACCCAACTTGATCAACTTGCTAAGGTGCAAAAGGATATGCTAGTTAATGCTTCAGGAAATAAACATGCTTATGGAATTAGAACTAGGAGTGGTGTAGCTACTCAAGATCCTTTATATCCTGAAGGACACCCTAAAAGAATAGAGCAGGATTCTCAATAAGGTGAAGATAGTGGTAGTCCTCGCAAGAGGAAGAAAAAGAAACATAAGGTAGTTGAGGAACCACTTGAACCTGCTGTAGATCCTAATAGTATATCTGTCTCTGATGCTAAAACTGAGAGTGGTAATATTGATGAGTCTCCTGATAAGGAGGAAGTTGAGGAAGAACCTGAGAAGCACACTAAGAACACTAGGTACACAAAGGAAGATTTTATTGCTAATAAACATGGTAAAGAGAGAACCTTGGGTGCAGAAACCTATGCCTTTTCCAGGTAAAAACACAAGTCAAAGGAGGAAGAACACTACAACAAGTTTTGTGAGTGGATGAAACCTTTATTTTTGCATATTCCTTTGACTGATGCTATTAAGTTGGCTCCTTATTCAAAGTATAAGAAGGATATTGTCTCTAATAAAAGGAAGATTCCTAATGAGGAGATTTCTACTTTGCTTGATAATTATTCCTTCAACGGTAAGGTTCCAAAGAAACTTGGTGATCCAGGTATACCAACTATTCCTTGCTCCATTAAGAATAATTATGTTAGAACTCCTTTATGTGATTTGGGAGCTAGAGTTAGTGTTATGCCTTTTTCTCTCTATAAGAGACTCCAACTAGAAAAGTTGATACCAACTGATATATATTTGCAAATGGTTGATAAGTCAACTACTATTCCTATTGGTATATGTGAGGATGTTCCTATTCAAGTTGCTCATAGTTGCATGGTCTTAACTGATTTTTTTGTGCTTGAAATGCCTGAAGAGGATAATATGACTATTATTCTTGGGAGACCTTTTCTTAATACTGCAGGTGTTATCATCAATTGCAATCAAGGAAAATAACATTCAATATTAATGACAAAGAGAACAATGTCTATTTCCCCAAGAAGGTTGTTAAAAGCTATTGCCTGAATTCCATTAAAAACACTGAGAGCATCAAGGTTGGAGAAATATATTGTCCCATTCCACAAGAAAATTTTGAAACTATTATGATTGGGACCATTGCTATCAAGTATGAGGTAACATAATCACCTCGTGGAATGCAAAGTTTTGCTTCATATAAGATTGTTTTGGTAACAAGACTTGATTAACCTTGTTAACAAAAGGATTTTAATGAACAAAATAATGTTTCCATTTTGGTTATACTTGCTTTCTTTTTCCTTTCTCCTTCCTAGACTTTGCTTTAGCTTTAGTTTTGCTAGTTGTTTGCTTGTTTGAGTTTCTTAGAGCTCCTGTAGTTTGTCTTTTGATTTGCTTTTGCTTCTTCTGAAAAAACTGTTTCTGCGAGAAAATCAATTTTCATACCCTGAAAATTGGCCAAAAATAAAGTTTTCCAAAAATCCCAGAAAATTCAAAATAAATTTTTCCTCGAAAAAGGTGTAGAGAGGTACCTAAGATGACCTAGGGGGCCACCCCTAGGCCCCACACCCATGGTAGGCGCTGCCTACCTAGGGGTGGAACCTAGGGGGGGTCTGGCCCACCTGGGCCCCTCCAGGCTTCCTCCTCGAAGCCACCTTCTTTCTCTCTCCCGAAAAACACCGGAAAACTTGCTCAATCTCGAGTTCTTGCTATTCTTGCTCGCGATTTTCGATCTCCTTGTTCATCCCTTCTCAAGTGCTAATTTTTGGAGGGTTTGCTTCTTGGTATGTGCCTCCTCCACTTGTCCAATTAGATTTGTGATTGGTAGATTGTATTTTGAGTATTTTGCTGCTGTAGGTGACAGGTTGTTTGAGCTTGCATGCTTGTTCTTTGCTTAGAAACTTTGTTTTGATGCATGTGTAGTCCTCTAGCAAGTTCCTATAGTAGTTTCTCATCATTTATCAACTTATAAATCACTTAGTTTGATGGTTGTCTAAATTTTTTAGAATAGGGAAGTCATGGACCACCACACCTTTGGTGACATTTTTGAGAGTGATGCACCTAGAAGGGCAAGGCTCACAAGGTCATCTACCAGCTCCAGACCCTCATACAATGAGGATCTCATCACTCCGCGGTTTGGTGACGGGGGAGATGAAGGGGATGCACACCCCTCCACGCTTGCTTGTCAAACTTTCTTGCGAGCTGCTGGGATTCTTAATGATTTCATGGCTTTGATTGAGAGGGCTGGTCTAACAAGTTTCATGCAGGATGAGAGTGCACAATATGCTTTACTTACTAAAACATTTGTGGAGAGTTTCTCCTTAACCAATAGTTTGTTCAATCCTTCTGTGTCTTTCAGACTTTATGGCAGGGCTCATTCTATGTCTTTGAAGAATTTTGTGACATCCCAAAAATCATGGTTTATAAAGTTTGCATATCATTCATGCATCCTTATGCATTTGGTTTATTTTCAAACAAGGTTTCAAATAAGGAGCCTTTGTTTTGCCTATTATTCTATGTAAGAAAGGCATTGGCTTTATTTCTACTCTCAAATTATGAGAATACTTTGATTCAACCAGAAAGGTTTAATAGATGGTTGCAAAGCTTACTCAAAGTTTTCAAAACAAAAATCTAAAATTAAAACCATTTATATGCCTATTATAAATATCTATATAAGGCATGGTTTTATTTTATTTTCAATGGGCCAAAGCATTCTTGAGTAAACAACAATGTTTTATACACAAATATGAGCATGGATCACTTTACAAAAATCCATAAGGGGTTTGAATTCAAACTCATTTGAAATTCATTTAAAACTGGTTTCTAAAAATCAAAATAGAAATAGAAAAGGAGAAAATAAAACAGAAAGGGCCTGTGCTGCCATTCTGGCCCATTCCCAGAACCAGCCCACTAAGCCCACCCGGGACGTTCCCTCTGCACTCTCTCACCCGCACCTGCCCTGCCCTGCTGTCGCTGCCACTGGGCCCAACCTAGGTCAGCACCTTTTTCCCCACCCCGCGCGCAGACCCCGTCGCCACCGCCGTTTCCTGCAGAAACGCCACGTTGATTTCTCGCTTAATTGGCGTTGAATCACTGCGTAATTATATCGCCCCTCATGGCTACTTAACCATCTCGCCACTGCGGTCATTTCCCCCCACACAGCACACTCGCTTCACCACCAGGCTTCCAGTATTTTGAGTCACACCGCCGCTGCCCGACGAACTCCGGCAAGTGATTACGGTGAGCTCCGACCACCCCTTTGCTTCTGGTTCAAACGAGCGTGACCCTCTTGTCCTTGTGCACCTTCTGACGCCTCTAGTTTGCCTGCTCGTGACCTAGGTTGTCATCTTCGACGAGCTCCGCGAACGGTAGAAGCGCCACTCAACTACGGTGAGGAATCTAGGTAAAACCCGAGCGCCCCTTGCCTTCTTCCTGACCCTATCGTGTTCGACTGACCTTTGTACACGCACTGATCCTCTTGTCTTGTGCTAGGGGCGATCCAGAACGTCGTCAACGTCGTTGTCCGCACAACCCCGACGCCCCCCGCAACTCCGACGAGCGCTAGCCACCGCTATAGCCGCCCCTGTCCACATCAGCAGCACGTTGAGCTTCCTCGTGCTCTTGCGAGTCTGGTAAGCACCACCGCAACCCCCAACCCCTTCTGTATTCGCCGGACCATCACCGCCAGTAGCGCCGCCACCACTGCAGCCACGCGCGCCGCCAGTTCATGGTCAAGCCGCGGTGAGCCGTTAGATCTTGATCCAGCGCGTCAGATTAGATCACTTAGCAAAAGGGTACGATTAGATCTGAGCCGTGCGATTTACTTTAAATCCTACAGTCCACAGAGCACGATCCGTGCGAAACGGTACCAGCCAATAGAAACACTCCACGTGGCCTAGCCTGTCTGTTTAAAATTTCAGAAATGATTTTTAAATGATTAAACTTGTAAAATTCATAACTTTTGTTTTGTTTATCCAAAAAATACAAATAATATATAAATGTATTCACAAAATTAAATCCTACACATATGTAGGCTTAGTTTTGTGATTTGCTTCTGTTAAAATAGAATTTTGTGCAGAGACATTTGTAGGCCTATTTTGTGTATAAAAATTATTTGGAAAATGTTTTAAAAGCCAAATTAAGTTTATTTAGTGTGTAATTGTTTATTTTAGTGATTCAATACTGTTTACTTGTCTTGTTTAGTTTAGAAAAATTCATTACATGGCATTTGCATGCATTCATATATTTTTGCTTGATTATTTGAAATATGAATTTGGTGCTATCATTTTATTTGTAGATTTTGGTGCTAGTGGTGATTGTGATTGTGAGGATTGTAGTACCCAAACTACCAAGGCAAGTGGTGCTTCATATTTTTGTCCCAATATTTTGACTATGCATTAGTGATATTTTGAATAGGGTTTGCATGATGTTTTTGCTAAGTGTCTATATGCTATGCTTGGGAAATCCTAGTAGTTGTAGACTTGTTAGAATTTTCTATAAGTTAAGATACTTGCTATATTGCCATTCTTAGCCTAGCTAGTAGCAAAAAAGGGTGGAATATATTCATGCTATGAAATTTTGCTAAGTCTTTTGACTTGTGTTTTTGCTTAATAAAAAAAACTAAGTGAATGAATCACCTGGGTTATGTTGGGTGGTTACATAAGGACCATATCCATGGTCTACCTTGTGTATCACACTTGTGGAAAGCCACCGAGGAACAAAGGGATTTGAGATTCCATATGTTAAGAAGCTTCTAGTGCAGCCACATGGCAATATGGGCTCTGCCTGGATCATATAGGTTGCAATAACTTAGCAAAATGGACAGTTGGTGGTAGGGGGTGATAGGTTTTGGAACGCATCCATTTTGGTCTAAGGGAAGGCTTCTGAAAGGTATTGTCTCGATGCATGTCGAGTCTTGTGGGGAAAGTGCACCACCTCTTGAGAAGGATTAATCTAAGTACTTAGCCGTGTCCCCGGAAATGGAAAATTTGAGAATCAAGACATGGAAGCTATCAAGAATATCCTCATCCCAATTTCTAAGTTAAAAACTTGTGGTTGAGAAAGGGTTAAAGTTCACCAATGTCTATTGGTGGTTCCTTGGGAGTTTTTGTCAAACAAAAACTTAGTGTTTTCAACTGATAGGCAAAACCTATTTTGAGCAAAGCAAGCCTAAGATACACTTAGCCAAATTCATGTAGAAGTTAGAAACTATTATTCTACTAAGGTATCACTTACCAATACTATTCCAATGTATTGAACCACTATGGCTGTAACTTGTGATGTTGCAGATTACTCTGATGAGGATTAGGGTTATGAGTCTACACTCAGCATGCTTGCCGGTGGCACATGAAGATGAAGACTTTTATTATATTTTGTTAAGTTAAACTCTTGTACTAGCCTATGGCTATGGAGTTGTAAAAGACTATGTTATCTCTGGAATGACGATGTAATAATGACCTTTGTTTCTGTGTACTTCATCTTAAACTATGGATGCTAGCAATTGATCCAGGGACTAGCATTGCAATCACAGGGACCTTTACCTTTATAAAGGTGGGGTCTTACAGATGGTATCAGAGCACTGTGTTGCCTATAGGATTATGACCCTAGGTTGTATTAGACTAAGAAACCACTAAGGAAAAATTTCAACACTTTGAAAATTCCACACTTGTCTTTTTCTTCTCGTAAACTTTTCTAATCTTTTTCTCGTCTCTATTTGTAGATGAACTCCATCAACGAAGCTGTCAAGAAGGGACTACTCATGACCATGACCTTGGAGTGTGAGACTGAATTTCCCAAAGCACTCAAGAACCTTATGGTTACCATGGGGATACATGGTGCAGTTGTGTACAAGGGATTCCCTGTGATGGATGAAGGAGAAGAGTATTGGTGGGTGCAAGTTCACTTGTACAAAAACAAGGAAGACAACCACAAGGAGTCAGGATTCTGCATGGTCACCAACTCTGAAATGCACACAACATTCTTTGACTCTGCAAGAAATGCAACTTGGAATGCCATCAAGGAGAATGGTGATAGACTCAAGTGCATAATGCTCAACACCCAAAATGACCTTAGAGAAGAAAATAAGCTTACCCAAGAATTAGAGACTACCAACCAACAACTAAGGGGAGACATCATAGACTTAATATGGGAGTCTTGTGAACAAGATAGACAGATTGCCACTAAGGATGCCCTGATAGCTATTCTGTCTAGTGAGTGAGAAATTGTAACGTACTCCTTTAGTTGGACCACCACACTTATCGTTTTTACTTCCAATTTTTTTTCTAAAGTTATGTTGAACCTTTGGTGTTTGTAATGGATTTGTGTATGCCATGACATGTGTGTTTGTTGCTAAGAGATGTGCTTGTGATATTTTGTCTTGTAAATTTTCTCTACTTGTGATGGTTCTAACTTTTCTCTATCTTATAAAAATAGATGCCTAACGTTGTTATCAGCACGGCCGAGGAGTTCAAGGGAACTCATTTTGGTACTCGTCTCATTGAGCTCACTAGCATTCTCAACCTTCCACTACCTATAATCACGACACTTCAGCTCACAAAGTTTGAGAGGAAGGACCTATGGGGCTTCAGAGTCACACAGCCAGGACGCCAGGCAGAGCCACCCATGGAGGCTATCACTTTCAAGCTAATGCATGATGACAAGGAGAGAGGCTTAGATTGAGTCATGCAGGAGTTACTTGGGCGCCTGGTAGGGAGGCACTCCACCGAGCTTAGAGGTCTCTACTTTCACCCCTTCGGGAGACGCGACGAGGAGGGTGAGGCTATAGAGTACGATGATGCTACTAGAGAGACGATGGAGCCGATTCGTCTGTACCTTCAGGACCTAGAGGGTCTTATTAGACACCTTGACACTGATAGGACCAACGTCATGCTTAGCAATGACGAGCTCCAGGTTCAGCTACGGGAGAAGGACAAGCTCTTTGCAGAGCAAGATGAGATCGTCAAAGAGATGGAGGCCAAATTTGAAAGCCAGGACAAGAAGTTCAAGAGCCAAGAGAAAAGAGTCCAAGACAGGAACCAGAAGATCAGGGAGATGAAGGAAGAGTTAGAGGCCAAGGACTTCGAGCTTGAGCACCAGCAGGGAGTGATCGAGAGGCTTCACTCACAGAAGAGGGCTCTTACTGCCAAGATTGAGGCCTTAACCGCTAGTGTTGATGAGTACAAGACCGCCATGGAGAATGCAGGTCTTACCCTTGTTGATGTGGAGATCGATGCGGAGGAGTAGTGTAGACTACTCGACTATCTTTCATCTACCATACTTTGATTATTGAGTCACAATGACCATCCAATATGTGGATGGCTTGCTATGGTGTGATTGCATTTTCAAAACTTGTTGTTTATGTCGTTTAAACTCTATGTTATTTTGAGCTTGGTTATTGTGATTGTTTCTATGTGATGTATTGTGCATGTTAAGAATCTATGGCTATATCATTCTTATCCTTATTAAAACCACAGATGCCTCCCCGACGTGCCAACCCCAACCAAAACAACAACAACGTCACTCCCGAGATGCAGCAGTTGATGACAGCACAAGCTCAACTGATGCAGATGATGACACAGTTCATACAGAACCAGAACCAGAATAACAACAACAATAACAACAACAACAGCAATAACAACAATCAGAATAATCCTCCGGGATTTGACATGCTTACAAGATTTCTAAGACTAAGGCCTGCAAAGTTCTCGGAAACCACTGATCCAATGATAGCCAATGACTGGTTACGTTCAGTGAACAAGGACTTAGTGACTGTTGGTTGTACCGACGAGGAAATGGTCAGGTTCACAGCACTTCTGCTTGAAGGGCCAGCAACAACCTGGTGGGACAACTTTCAGATCACCACTCCCCTTGAGGAGTCACTTGGGCTATCACTAGTAGAAAACATGCCATCCGTTCACTCCCCCTAAAAGCATTAGTCCCGGTTGCGCCACAAACCGGGACTAATGCTGACACGTGTCCCAGTTCGAGCGGGAACGGGGCCCGGAGGCATGCATCCCGGTTGGTAAGGGGTCATGCGTCCCGTTTTGTAACATAAACCGGGACTAAAGGTTGTCCGTCAGCCACGTGGCGTGGCACACACCTTTAGTCCCGGTTTGTGTTACAAACCGGGACGTATGCTCCCGCCCTCTATAAATGCAACGCCCCAGCCCTCTGCCTCCACTCTGTTTTTTCTTGGTGGAAGGTGTGAGGGGTGTGCTAGTTTTTTCCCCTATGCATGCATTCAATGTGTTCGATGAAATGTTTGAGTGAATGATCCCGTTCAATTTCTCATAACAAAAATATAGAAGGTGTCCGAGACGCACTTGAGCTTTCTCCTCTTTATTTTCCTCGATCGAGGTTAGCAATCTTATCTTTTCTCTATCATTGATACAATGCATGTGTCGATGTGAATTGGTCATTTCACTATTTATGATGCCATGTTTTTTGATAAACTTACTTATATGATGCAGATGAATGGTCGGGAATGGATGTACGGCGACCAGCACGTAGCCGGGTATATGAAAGGCATGGATAAATTTATCGATGTGGCTACGACAAACAAAGAGAATGGTTTTATACATTGTCCATGTGTTCAATGTCGGAACAACAAGGAGTAGTCTTCCTCGAAAATCATTCGCGGCCACCTGATTATGAAAGGTTTCATGCCCAACTATAATTGCTGGACCAAGCACGGGGAAAGAGGGGTTATGATGGATATGGAGGGTTACAAAAAAGCACCATGGGAAAGAAAAGGATGACATGATATCCATTGAATTTGATGAACTATTTCAATTATTCAATCAAGACGCCTTGGACAAATCGATCATCAGTGCCTATTGTTTGTAAGTACTAATTCTGTAATTAATTTAGTATCCAGT
Source organism: Avena sativa (assembly GCA_916181665.1). Taxonomy (NCBI): domain Eukaryota; kingdom Viridiplantae; phylum Streptophyta; class Magnoliopsida; order Poales; family Poaceae; genus Avena; species Avena sativa. Next base: position 264,484,520 of record OV702294.1, on the reverse strand, counting down.
TATCTCACCTTGTTTATTGCATGTATATAATCATATTGTAATATGCAGAATGAAGATTCTCAAATGCAGCAGAGGACAAATCTACAACATTGGCTTCATTGACCCATATTGGGTTCATGAAGCTAATCTCAAAACAAGCCCCCAGGATACAGAGGATAATATAGTACACGCGTTAAGGTTTCAAGAAACCAAAAGGGAAATACTTTTTCCTTACAACTTTGAGTGAGTGTTATTGTCTTGTATACACTTTCTATTTCGCTTACTCGATGTTAAGTATATAATTGATTAGTTATGCATTCGCAGCTTCCACTATATTCTGTTAATCATTCAACTTGACAAACGGTGTGTACTAGTCATGGACTTGAAACATAAACCCCTTGAGCAGTGGAAGGACATGCAGATGCTTCTCCAGCGGTAATTCTAATCATTACGACACTATATCGGCAATGTTCGTGAATTTTATGATATCAAGTAATTAATAACTTATTTTATTCGTTTTCTTCGCCAGGCAGCGCTTGGAAATGGTTCACCAACAAGGCTAGGGGTGTTTGGAAAGCGGAGCTTACATTTCAAGCACTAGATGTAAGCACCACTAACTATATCCGTGCATTTCTTTGATTCTAGTTTTGATACAATTATTATCACGCTTGATTATTATTTTGATTGAACTATGTTCTCGTAAAGTGCCTGACGCAGGGACCAGGTAACAATCTATGTGGATACTATGTTTGCGAGTTCATCCGGCAGACGTGCGATGAGAAGGGCAGAAATTTAGAGCAACTGCACATACGTAAACAATTTCTATAGTTTTTAATTACAATCAAATTGTGTTTAGTTTCATTCATATAGGCTGACTCCTTTTTTTAAATCAAATCGAACGTCTACGGGACGGTCTTCTGCCAAAGGATCGCGTACGAGCAATTCAGGAGGAATTGGCAGGATTCTTGGATGCATAAGTCCTAAACCCAAAAGGGGAATACTATTCGGCTGTGTATAGACAATAGGAATTGTACAAAGAGTAACTTTTGTAAACGGGTGCATGAACTCGATCCGTGTATCGAATATAATATTGTCATGATGATCTTGTGTAATATAATGGTTCCTTCATTGATGAGTGCAAAACACTAAATAAACAATAAAAAAAAATGAATTCTCTGCCACGGCACAAAACGTGGCCAAAATGCTGCCGCGGCAACAAAAGTTGCCAAAATGAATTCTCTGCCGCGGCAGAGAAATGTGTCAAATCTCTGCCGCGGCAGAAGCTTATTTGTCCCGGTTCGTATTACGAACCGGGACGGTTGCTCCTCTCCCCCCTCGCACGGAGCAGCGGCCACGTGTATGCTCTTTTGTCCCGGTTGGTGGGGCAACCGGGACTAAAGGTTCGGGATTTAGTTCTGATTGCCCCGTCCCGGTTGGGTAACCGGGACTAAAGCCCCTTACCAACCGGGACCAATGGGCCGTTCTGCACTAGTGTATCTTTGAGGATGGATTCCGTACAGCTCACATCTCATCCAGAGTGATGAATTTGAAGAAGAAGGAGTTCCACAATCTGAAACATCATCACCGCAGTGTGGCTGAGTACATTGAGGAATTCAACAACCTGGCGCGCTATGCACCGGGTGAAGTTGATACAGATGCAAAGAGGAAGGAGAAATTCCTCGAAGGACTTAATGATGATTTGAACCTGCAGCTGTCTGTTGCCTATGTCCCAACCTACCAATCACTGTGTGACAAGGCTACCATCTTGGAAAACAAGATGTAACAGGTTGAGAGCAGGAAGAGAAAGCATAGCTTTGATAAGCACAGCTCAGGATCGTCTCACAAGCGTTCCATCATGATTATAGTGGGACTTCTGGATCCCACAAACATGGAAAGTACAACAAACACCACAACTACAACCGTCATCATGACAACAAGCACCACCGTAGTCATGATAATGACAAGTACAAGAACCACAAGAGTGGACACAAGAGCCACCATAGTGGAGGTGGAAGTGGAAGTGGAAGTCAGCCTGTAAAGAAAGATCTCAGTCAGGTTGAATGCTTCAAGTGTAATAAGATGGGACACTATGCTAATGAGGGCCCATAAAAGATAGTTGAAGGTGCCAACTAGCCCAATCCCTTACAAAAGGGACAAGTGAACCACATCAATGTGGAAGAAATATATGAGGAATCTGATGCTGTGGCTGCTAAGTTCAAACTCAATTATATTCCAGCACTTGTTCTTTTTTATACTGGCGCATCACATTCATTCATATAAAGAGCATTTGTTGATATCAATGGACTTCCAGTTGAAACTATTGGGTGTCCTATAAAAGTAAGTTCTCCTGGTGGAGAAATGATAGCGAACTCTGGATGTCATGATCTAGTGATAGAATTTGGGAGATATAAGTTTCCCGTTAGTTTGATAATCCTAGATTCCCAAGGATTGAATGTTATTTTGGGAATGGATTGGATGACTAAGTACGAAGGAGTACTAGATTGTGCCAATCGTACTGTCACACTCACAACCCCGCATAAGAAACGGATTAGATTCAAGCCTAACATTGAATCAAAAGGGAGTAAGCTAAATTCTCTTAAGGGGGTTAGCATAGATAGTGTGCTAATTGTGAGAGAGTTTCCGGATGTGTTTCCGGAGGAATTACCTGGAATGCCACTAGATAGAGATGTTGAGTTTCTAATAGACTTGCTGCCAGGATCTGGACCAATAGCAAAGAGACCTTACAAGATGTCAGTTCATGAGTTGAAGGAACTCAAGAAACAGCTTGGAGAACAGTTACAAAAAGGATTTATTCAACTAAGTTCTTCATCTTGGGGTGCACCAGTTTTGTTTGTTGAAAAGAAAGATAGAAGTCAAAGGTTATGTATAGATTACCGTTCACTCAATGAAGTAACTATCAAGAACAAATACCCTTTACCAAGAATCAATGATTTGTTTGATCAGTTAGAAGGAGGCCGTGTGTTCTCAAAGATTGATCTTCAATCAGGCTACTTTCAGCTAAAGATAAGGGAACAAGACATACCTAAGACCGCTTTCACCACTAGGTATGGATTGTATGAGTACACCGTGATGCCATTTGGTTTGACCAATGCACCATCCTATTTCATGAATATGATGAACAAGGTGTTCATGGAATTTCTTGACAAATTTGTTGTCATTTTCATCGATGACATTTTGGTCTATTCCAAGAGCAATGAAGAGCATGAAGAACATTTGCGGTTGATACTTAAGAAGCTTAGGGAGCATAAGCTATATGCCAAATTCAGCAAGTGTAAATTCTGGCTGAATGAAGTCGGATTTCTTGGACATATTGTGTCAGGAGATGGTGTAGCAGTTGATCCCGCAAAAGTGTCAGTTGTAACTGAATGGGAATCTCCTAAGTCAGTGAAAGAAGTGTGTAGTTTCCTTGGCTTGGCAGGATACTATAGAAGATTCATTGAGAAATTCTCAAAGGTAGCTAAGCCAATGACGGAGTTACTTAAGAAAGACAAGAAATTTGATTGGACTGAAGGATGTGAACTCAGTTTCCAAGAGTCGAAGAAGAGACTAGTGAAAACACCAGTCTTAAGTGTATTGCGATGCATATCACCAAGGATTAGGTGTAGTTTTGATGCAAGAAGGGAAAGTTGTGGCTTATGCCTCGAGACAACTCAAAACTCATGAGGTGAACTATCCTACTAATGATTTGGAGTTAGCCTCTGTTGTCCATGCAGTCAAAACATGGAGACATTATCTTTTGGGAAAGCATTGCGAAGTGTTGACAGATCACAAAAGCTTGAATTATATCTTCACTCAGAAATAAATCAACATGAGACAAAGAAGATGGCTAGAACTCACCAAAGACTATGACTTGTGTTTGCAATACCACCCCAGTAAAGCAAATATTGTAGCGGATGCATTAATCCGTAAGGTTTATGTGAATGGCCTTACTAAGGGAGAATTGCTAGATGATCTTTGTGCCCAATTCAAAGATCTCAGGTTGGAGATAGTGCCTGAAGGACATCTCATGTCATATGATGTTCAACCCACATTGTTGGACATGATCAAGGAACCCCAAAAGGCGGACAAGGAAATTGAAGAGATTAAGGGAAAAAATAGCAAGGGGAAAGACAAAAGATTCCATGAAGACGAACATGGTACTTTATGGTATGGAAAACGTATCTGCGTTCCGCAAGATCCGGATCTTCGGAAACTGATTTTGCAAGAAGCAAACAACTCACCATATTTAATTCATCCGGGTAACACCAAAATGTACATGGATGTGAAGGAAATATTTTGGTGGAATAATCTCAAGAAGGACATCGCCGAACATATTACTTTGTGTGATGTATGTAGTAGAGTGAAAGCGGAACATCAGAAACCAACAGGATTTTTACAACCACTACCTATTCCTGATTGGAAGTGGGACAAGATTAGCATGGACTTTATCACCGGACTACCAAGGACTAGATCAGGATATGATTCTATTTGGGTCGTGGTAGATCGCCTAACTAAAGTGGCTCATTTCATACCCGTGAAGACAACCTATACAAGTGCTAAGTTAGCCAAGATTTATATGAATAGGATTGTGTGTCTGCATGGAGTACCCAAGAGTATTGTGTCCGATAGAGGAACTCAATTCACTTCCCATTTTTGGAGGTAATTGCACGAGTCATTGGGAACGAGATTGGAATTCAGCACTGTTTTTCATCCCCAAACTAATGGTCAGACCGAAAGGACCAACTAGATTCTAGAGGATATGTCGAGGGAATGTGCCCTAGATTATGGTGCTAGTTGGGATGAAAGTCTGCCTTACGCATAATTCCCTTACAACAACAACTATCAAGCCAGTATTTATATGGCACCGTTTAAATTTCTCTATGGGAGAAAGTGTACTACACCATTGTTATGGAGTGGTGTTGGAGAAAGAAATTTGTTCGGGCCAGAACTAATCAAGGAAGATGAAGAGAAAGTCAAGTTGGTAAAGGTTAGATTGAAGATAGCATAGTCCCGACAGAAGAGCTATGCAGATCCAAAGCGTAGAGAAGTCACCTATGAAGTAGGTGATAGAGCTTATCTTAGAGTATCACCACTTCGTGCAGTGAAGAGATTTGGAGTCAAAGGAAAATTGGCACCAAGGTATGTTGGACCATTCACGATTCTGAGTCGCAAAGGAGAAGTGGCATATGAAATTGAATTGACTGAGTCACTGTCTGCCGTTCACAATGTGTTTCACATGAGTCAGTTGAAGAAATTCCATCCAGAAATGGAAGAGACTTCTTTGAAGGATACTATACCTTTGGAAGAAGTCCAGTTGGAAAGTGATCTCACCTATGAGAAGAAACCTATCAAGATTCTTGAGACTGCAGAAAGAATTACTCGGACTAAAACTATCAAATTCTGCAAAGTTCAGTGGAACCACCATTCCGAAGAAGAAGCAACTTGGGAAAGAGAAGATGATCTTCGGAAAGACCACCCTCACCTATTTGCTAGCCAATCCGAATCTCGAGGGCGAGATTCACCTTAAGGGGGTTAGATTTGTAACATCCCAAAAATCATGGTTTATAAAGTTTGCATATCATTCATGCATCCTTATGCATTTGGTTTATTTTCAAATAAGGTTTCAAACAAGGAGCCATTTGTTTTGCCTATTATTCTATATAAGAAAGGCAATGGCTTTATTTCTACTCTCAAATTATGATAATACTTTGATTCAACCAGAAAGGTTTAATAGATGATTTCAAAGCTTAATCAATGTTTTCAAAACAAGAATCTAAAATTAAAACCATTTATATGCCTATTATAAATATCTATATAAGGCATGGTTTTATTTTATTTTCAATGGGCCAAAGCATTCTTGAGTAAACAACAATGTTTTATACACAAATATGAGCATGGATCACTTTACAAAAATCTAGAAGTGGTTTCAATTAAAACTCATTTGAAATTCATTTGAAATTCATTTGAAATTGGTTTCTGAAAATCAAAATAGAAATAGAAAAGGAGAAAAGAAAATAGAAAGGGCTTGCGCTGCCATTCTGGCCCATTCCCAGAACCAGCCCACTAAGCCCACCCAGGACGTTCCCTCTGCACTCTCTCACCCGCACCTGCCCTGCCCCGCTGTCGCTGCCACTTGGCCCAAGCTAGGTCAGCACCTTCTTCCCCACCCCGCGCGCGTAGACCCCGTCGCCACCGCCGTTTCCTCCAGAAACACCGTGTTGATTTCTCACTTAATTGGCATTGAATCACTGCGTAATTCTCTCACCCCTCCTGGCTACTTAACCACCTTGCCGCTGCGGTCATTTCCCCCCACGCAGCACACTCGCTTCACCACCAGGCTGCCAGTATTTTGAATCACACCGCCGCTGCCCGACGAACTCCGGCGAGTGATTAAAGTGAGCTCCGACCGCCCCTTTGCTTCTGGTTTAAATGAGTGTGACCCTCTTGTCCTTGTGCACCTTCTGACGCCTCTGGTTAGCCTGCTCGTGACCCAGGTTGTCGTCTTTGACGAGCTCCGCGAACGGCAGAAGCGCCGCTCAACTCCGATGAGGAATCTAGGTAAAACCCGAGAGCCCCTTGCCTTCTTCCTGACCCTATCATGTTCAACTGAACTTTGTGCACGCACTGATGCTCTTGGCTTGTGCTAGGGCGATCCAGAACATCGTCAACATCGTCGTCCAAACGAACCCAACGTCGCCCGCAACTCCGACGAGCGCTAGCCACTACTACAGCCCGCCCCTGTCCACATCAGTAGCACGTTGAGCTTCCTCATGCTCTTGCGAGTCTGGTAAGCACCACCGCAACCCCCAGCCCATTCTATATTCGCCGGACCATCGCCGCCAGTAAGGCCGCCGCCGCTGCAGCCACGCGCGCCGCCAGTTCATGGTCAAGCCGCGGTGAGCCGTTAGATCTTGATGCAGCGCGTCAGATTAGATCACTTAGTGAAAGGGTACGATTATATCTGAGCTGTGCGATTTACTTTAAATCCTGCGGTCCACAGAGCACGATCCGTGAGAAATGGTACCAGCCAATAGAAGCACTCCACGTGGCCTAGCCTGTCTGTTTAAAATTGGAGAAATGATTTTTGAATGATTAAACTTGTAAAATTCATAACTTTTGTTCTATTTATCCAAAAAATACAAATAATATATCAATGGATTCAAAAAATTAAATCCTACACATCTGTACACTTTGTGATTTGCTTCTGTTAAAATAGAATTTTATGCAGAGACATTTGTAGGCCTATTTTGTGTATAAAAATTATTTGGAAAATGTTTTAAAAGCCAAATTAAGTTTATTTAGTGTGTAATTGTTTAGTTTAGTGATTCAGTACTGTTTACTTGTCTTGTTTAGTTTAGAAAAATTCATCACATGGCATTTGCATGCATTCATATATTTTTGCTTGATTATTTGAAATATGAATTTGGTGCTATCATTTTATGTGTAGATTTTGGTGCTAGTGGTGATTGTGATTGTGAGGATTGTAGCTAATCCCCAAACTACCAAGGCAAGTGGTGCTTCATATTTTTGTCCCAATATTTTGACTATGCATTAGTGATATTTTGAATAGGGTTTACATGATGTTTTTGCTAAGTATCTATATGCTATGCTTGGGAAATCCTAATAGTTGTAGACTTGTTAGAATTTTCTATAAGTTAAGATACTTGCTATTCCATGCTTAGCCTAGATAGTAGCAAACAAGGGTGGAATATATTCATGCTATGAAATTTTGCTAAGTCTTTTGACTTGTGTTTTTGTAGGGTTCGCAGCATAGAAAACAAAAAATTTCCTACGATGGGAACTATGTACCAAGATCTATCTACTAGATACAAACAACGGGCGGATGTATATCCGTAGAGAACATACCCTTGAAGACCGACAAAGCTTAATGTGTCCAAACTCGTGGTTGATGTAGACAATCTCTTGCCGATCTCAAGATCGAGAGGAAGTCCTAGCGCCGCAAAATAGCAGCGCATCCGTGCTCGCACACACGTTCGAGGCACCGAGAAACCTCCTCCTCCTCGCTCCAGCGATGCAGCGGAAGCACAACTCTTTCTTGCCGAAAAGCCACCGGGAACATGTATCTCGCTAGTCCGAGACCATGGGGGATAAATTCTAGAGGTGGAGAGAGATCCTTCACGAGGAGGTGTGAGTGAGAAGTGAGAGGAGGGGCTCCTTATATAGGGGAGGGGGGCAGCCCAAGGGGGCATGGCCGCCGGCCATGGAGGGTGCCCCCACCTCTCCCTAATTCATGTGGGTGGACACTCCACTCACAGAATGGCCCTTCAATTTTCTCCACTCAAAAACCCACTCAAATTCCCATTAAATTTCCACCAAATTTAATGCAAACTCTCATTAAATAAAACTCTTTTATTTTATTCAGAATTTTGTCAATTACTTTAATGACAAACATTCACAAATAACCCCTTGCTAGAATTCCATTTCACATGCATAACCACTTTATGCAATTTCACCCGAAAACCTGTTTCGGTATCTAGTGAAATAAATTCCTGCGCTTGTTCATTCTTTCGGCATGAAACTTTTGCTCCAATTGGATGTCGATGTCTCTTAAGTCTGTCACCCTACGGTTCGTGAATAATGTGGACATGATCGAGACCCCTCTCGGATCAATAATCAGAAGCGGGATCTGGAGACCCATACTGACTCCCACACATTCAACGATGACTTTCTTGTGATCGTCGGAACCTTTTACGCTAGTATCTTAATCCCTTTGTTTCACGATATATTACATGTCCGAGATTCGATCATCGGTATATCCATACCTAGTTTGATCTCTTTACCGACATGCACTCTTTTCTCGTTCCCGTGATATAACATTCTAGTGATCAAATCACTTGCTTGCAAGCTAATCAATGTGATATCACCAAGAGGGCCCAGAATATATCTATCTGTCATCGGGATGAACAAATTCCACTCTTGATCCATGGGTCTCAACATAACACTTTAGTAGTTATGAAGCCATCTTTATAATCACCCAGTTACGATGTGATGTTTGATGTCATCGAGAAACTCTTCCGGTGTTAGTGATTGACATGATCTCATGGTCTAAGGATTAGGATCACTTCGTAAGTTGTTATAGCAATATAAACTCAATGACTTTGATCGTAATGCTATACTTCGGATGAATGTTCATCACATCATTACACTAATGTTGTGACCTCGTTATTAACAACATCCAATGTCCATGATCAGGAAACTTTGATCATCTTGTTAATCAACGAGCTAGTTTATAAGAGAGGCATAACTAGGAACTTCCTTTTTGTTTATTAAACACACATGTATTAACGTTTCCGTATTAATACAATTATAGCATGCAAAATAAACATTTATCATAAATAAGGAATACGATAATAACCACTTTATTATTGCCTCTCGGGCATATTCCCTTCAGTCTTCCACTTGCACTAGAGACAATAATCTAGTTTAAGAAATTTGCGTATTGAACACTTATGGCTTTCTGGTGTTCCATATACGCAACTGTAAGTGGTTAACATAATCTACGGATCTGATGCTTTCAGGTCCATGTGTATTTGCATGTCTTTGCGTCTTCACGCATCACTCATTCTCCAATGAGATGGCATAGTATAAATTTGGTCTTTTGGTGAGACCTTTAGTTCCTTGTGGTACGTCGATACTATTGTCACACAATATATGTTTAGTGTTAGCCCGTTGCGAACCACACCTTAGTTTGATAACAAACTACTTGACACAAATTCCCTCCTTTGCTGCTACTATAGCAGTCATATACTTAGCCTTTTGTTGTAGTATTCGTCACAATGTCTTAACTTTGGAACTCTTCCAAATCCATCATGGAATCTCCTTTCCATTACATTATGCCACCCATAGTTTAAATTGAGATAAACTTAATTTGTATCTTGTGACAAAACTAGTATCAATGTAACGCTTTACAATGAACTATTTGTAATTGTTTGTCACCTCTACACAAATATATTCTTAGTTCTTCCAAAAGATCATAAGAATATCCTCACTATCGTCCAATGATCATTTTATGATTCATTCTGGTATATGTTCATAACACTTAGAGCATAGGACATATCTGGATGTGTACATATCATGGTATGATTGATCAAAACATTCTCGTGATTTCACTCATCAAGTGTCAAAGCACTTGAATCTTGTTTCACTTATCAAGTGTCGATACACTTGAATCTTGATTCAATTCTTTTCCATGCGACAAGAACCGTTTCTTGTTGTTTCTATACTAAACTCCTTCAATATCTCATATATGTACGTTTGGCACAACCATATTAGCGTCACAGTCTATCCACTATAGACATTCATGCTTAAATATTCGGGTTTTGCCTAAGTATTTCATCGAAATGAAATTCTTAACCTTTGTCAATAAAAGATACATCATTTCTAATCAACAAGATGTCATCCACATAATGTATTAGAAATGTGTCTCAGCGCTCCCACTTAATTTCTTGCAAATGCAAGCATCTTCATCGTCTCCTGATGAAAACTCCTTTTCATTAAGGTGAAGATTCCAACTCCGCGATGCTTACTTCAACCATTGAAGTTTGCATGCCCTTCTTAGCATCCTTTGAATTAACCAAACCCTTTGGATCGTGTCATGTACACATCCTAGGTAACCATTCTATTAGAAGAACTTTGTTTTGTTTATTCATCTACCATATACCAAATTATATGTAGTGGTTGCTACTTTAATCCGTCCAGACTAAATATCGCTATGAAAGATCGAATATTGTCATAGTCAACTCCTTGAACATTGTCATAAAATACTTTACGACATGTTGACTATTTCATGGATGTGAAACATCCATGTCTGTTTCTTTATAGATCCAAATACGACCGATAGGTTTTTACACCTTTCTGGAGGGTCTTCCAAGTTCAAAACTTGATTTATCGTGTATGGACTTATCACGGATTTTATGGCTTCAAGCCATTTGACGGAGTCAGGGCCCATCATCGCTTCTTTGTATGTATTCGGTTCATCATTGTCAAACAGTAATGATTTACTCTCAAATCTTAGCATTTGATTGTTTAACCGACCTACTTGGTTCAATAGGAAGTTAGATCTCTGTGACCACAACCTTTGAGGCACATAAGCTATGAGCATTATGGTAGCCTTCGGAACAATTTCCGGCGCTGCGCAATTCAGCACATATAGCTAAGGTTCGTTAACCTTATCAAAGTTCTATTGTCCTCCCACTTAACTTTTACGAAAAATTCCTTCTCCAAGAAACTTCACATTTCAAGCGACAAACCCTTTTGTCCTCGGTGTTATGGAGGAATAACCAATTGTTATTCGAAATAACCTACAAAGACATGCTCATCCAACTTTGGTTGTAAACATCTTACTTATGTTTAGCATACCAAAATTTAAGAAATGACAACTTGGGTTTTACCCCAAACCATAACTTCGATGGTGTCATTTCAACGGATCAAGATGGAGCTCTTTTGAGTGTAAAAGCGGAAGTCTCTAAAGCTTTAATCTTTTAAAACATAATGGCAGTTTTATAAATAACACCTTTGATCCAACCATGTCAAACAAGGTTTCATTACAAATCTCAAACACTCCATATTCCTATGGTGTCTCGGGAGATGTAAATCTAGGTGTTTTGCTAAACTTGTAACTCAAATAAATCCCTTTTATGATAAAATCATAATTCATTTATTTTTCTTGTTACACTTGTAACTCAAATAAATCCCTTATGATAAAATCATAAACCATTTATTTTCTTGTTAAAATGATTTTGCACTTCATCTTGAAAGTCTTTGAAACATTTTCAAATATTTCATACTTCTCTCGCATTAAGTGAACATTCACTCAAATTTTCGGAGAAAGCATATGAAGTTGAAATCCATCGCTTATGACTATACATAATGGACTACATACATCGATATGTATAAATTCCAATAATTTAGTCGTTCGTTCTTCTTTGGCCTTTGAACGAAGTTTTAATTATCATGTGGAAAGTCTCGCAAGCGTCACTTGATCAAATCAAAGACTCCAAAAATCCATGAATATGGAGATTCTTCATGTTCTCTTTCCAATATAATTTAAACAGCCATGTCACTTCGTAAGTGATCTTTCAATCATTTGTCTTGCGACATTTTAGCATCAGGTTTTATGGATGTGATTTCTCCAACTAGATTTGCAAATCATCCATCTTATATGGAATACGGTAATTATTTGAACAACCTTTGTTCTCATAATACCTAATTTAAATAAAAATTACTAAAACAAATCTTGAAGTCAAGCTTTGATGTCAACGAGAAATACAAACAACGGTTTGTTTGTTTTCGATGAACATCATCACATATTCTCTTGCTAGTTACTTAGGCCATTGTGGTTCATGAATTGCGTCGTTCCGTATGAAATTTCATACCAACCAATTCGGTATCCAATACCCAAGAACCACATTGTTTAACAAGCAAAGAATACAACCATAACATGTATATCATCCATATACCTAAATTGGATATTTCCAATCTTTTCTTTTCTGCCAAATATATTTTATAGATTCTCTTTCAGCATTTCCTTTTCCTTTTAAGAGAATCTATCAACATCAACAGTGGCGCCATATACATGACACATAGTCCAAAGCGTGTATATTCAAATAATAATACCTTTGGACTTGCACTTTGAAGTAGATCACCATCATCAAAATGATCGGTATTCTTTCAAAATCTATTCTTTAGTAATCTTTTAGTGTAGTAAACATTTTACATACATATTCTATTCACCCTTATCATGACGACATTCATGATCAAGCTACTGTAGCTTATAAAGGCGAATCATGAGTATAACATTACTTTCCAAAACCCTTTTGGATGATTAGGATGTCTAGCATCTCCAACCTTCGTAAATTCTCATCCAATATGAGAACATATATTATACTCTATCATATTGCAACCAAAACATTGTTTCAGATATCGTTATATCTGCCACACATGATGGTTTCTGAAATAATTCTTTCAGCTCCTAGATAAACTTGATGTTTAAATCAAGAATCATGGAGGCAAACATGATACTTAAGATACTAACACTGGAATTGTTACTCTCGATTTAATACCAATTATTAAATTTCACGGAGTAAACAGAGTTTGCTGAAAGTTTGTAATAGGACTTTAAACTTTAGATTGACACTCAACACAATACGATACCAGTTCGTAAAGTATATATCCAGAATTCTATAGTTCTATTATCTCAATTATAACTAAGCATAAGGTGGTGAACGAATGCCAATGACTACAACAAATTGTGCAAATTCACTTTGATTTAATTTATGATAAATTGAGTTATACTAATCTAAATTAGAAATGAACTCCCACTCAAAAATGACATCCCTCATGTCTTTTTGGTGATTACATGAACCAAATCCACTACACCAAGTCCGATCATCACGTGAGTCGGTGTAGCTTCAAAGGCGAGCATCAAATGGGCATCATATCTACTATATGACTCATGCTTAACCTTTCGGTCCGTGTTCCGAGGCCATGTCTGTACATGCTAGGCTCGCCAAGTAAGAACCTTAGTATTCGCGTGTGTAACTGTCTTACACCCGAGATGTGCTCGTGGATTCAAGTACACCCGATCATCACGTGATGTCTTGAAGCGACGAAACATTGTCGGTGCATACTTAAGGAAGAACACATTTTTATCTTGATATCTAAATGAGGGATCATCTTATTATGCTAATAAAACGCCAAACAAGCAATATAAGATGCTATCAAACATCACATGTTTATTAGTGGAATGATATGGTTCCCGCATATGATCTCTATCATGTGCATCGTGGTATGATCACTATCATACCTTTATGTGTAAATCCAAGGTCTATGGAGTTTACACGTTATGTATGATTTAAGAGTATCATCTCATACTTCTACTTACAACATCACCATATCATAACACTAGCCCAGCAACAATCTAAACTAGACGCCTCTAATTTATCCATTGCAAGTTTTACGTGGTTTAGGGCTTTCGAAGATAGAACCGTTCTTACCTATGAACATGAACCACAACAAGGATAACCAAATTGTTGACAACTCGTTGCAAATTAGATATTTACTATAGTAGGAGAGACAGACACCCGCTAGCCACTTATGCAAAACTAGTTGCATGTCAAGCGTGGAATAGGTCTCATGTGCGAGGACATGTAATGTTTGTCCGGGCCGCTTCATCCCACTATGCCACCAATATCCAAAGTACAACTAAGAAGAAATAAAATGATCATCATCGCCCACATACTCATATGTGTACTACCCGTGCAAAGTATCTACGCATAGATCCGGCTCTGATACCACTGTAGGGGTTCACAGCATAGAAAACAAAAAATTTCCTACGATGGGAACTATGTAGCAAGATCTATCTACTAGATACAAACAACGGGCGGATGTATATCCATAGAGAACATACCCTTGAAGACCGACAAAGCTTAACGATTCCAAACTCATGGTTGATGTAGACGATCTCTTGCCGATCTCAAGATCGAGAGGAAGTCCTAGCGCCGCAAAATAGCAGCGCATCCGTGCTCGCACACACGTTCCAGGCACCGAGCAACCTCCTCCTCCTTGCTCCAGCGATGCAGCGGAAGCACAACTCTTTCTTGCCGAAAAGCCACCGGGAACATGTATCTCACTAGTCCGAGACCATGGGGGATAAATTCTAGAGGGGGAGAGAGATCCTTCACGAGGAGGTGTGAGTGAGAAGTGAGAGGAGGGGCTCCTTATATAGGGCAGGGGGGCATCCCAAGGGGGCATGGCCGCCGGCCATGGAGGGTTCCCCCACCTCTCCCTCATTCATGTGGGTGGACACTCCACTCACAAAATGGCCCTTCTATTTTCTCCACTAAAAAACCCACTCAAATTCCCATTAAATTTCCACCAAATTTAATGCAAACTCTCATTAAATAAAACTCTTTTATTTTATTCAGAATTTTGTCAATTACTTTAATGACAAACATTCACAAATAACCCCTTTCTAGAATTCCATTTCACATGCATAACCACTTTATGCAATTTCACCCGAAAACCTGTTTCGGTATCTAGTGAAATAAATTCCTGCGCTTGTTCAGTCTTTCGGCATGAAACTTTTGCTCCAATTGGATGTCGGTGTCTCTTAAGTGTGTCACCCTACGGTTCGTGAATAATGCGGACATGATCGAGACCCCTCTCGGATCAATAATCAGAAGCGGGATCTGGAGACCCATACTGACTCCCACACATTCAACGATGACTTTCTTGTGATCGTCGGAACCTTTTATGCTAGTTTCTTAATCCCTTAGTTTCACGATATATTACATGTCCGAGATTCTATCATCGGTATCTCCATACCTAGTTTGATCTCATTACCGACATGCACTCTTTTCTCGTTCCCGTGATGTAACATTCTAGTGATCAAATCACTTGCTTGCAAGCTAATCAATGTGATATCACCGAGAGGGCCCAGAGTATATCTATCCGTCATCGGGATGAAAAAATTCCACTCTTGATCCATGGGTCTCAACATAACACTTTAGTAGTTCTGAAGCCATCTTTATAATCACCCAGTTACGGTGTGATGTTTGATGTCATCGAGAAACTCTTCCGGTGTTAGTGATTGACATGATCTCATGGTCTAAGGATTAGGATCACTTCGTAAGTTGTTATAGCAATATAAACTCAATGACTTTGATCGTAATGCTATACTTCGGATGAATGTTCATCACATCATTACACTAATGTTGTGACCTTGTTATTAACAACATCCAATGTCCATGATCAGGAAACTTTGATCATCTTGTTAATCAACGAGCTAGTTTATAAGAGAGGCATAACTAGGAACTTCCTTTTTGTTTATTAAACACACATGTATTAATGTTTCCGTATTAATACAATTATAGCATGCAAAATAAACATTTATCATAAATAAGGAATACGATAATAACCACTTTATTATTGCCTCTCGGGCATATTCCCTTTAGTTTTTGCTTAATAAAAACAACTAAGTGAATGAATCACCTGGGTGGAATGGTATGTTTGGGTTATGTTGGGTGGTTACACAAGGCCCATATTTATGGTCTTCCTTGTGTATCACACTTGTGGAAATCCACCCAAGAACAAAGAGATTTGAGATGCCATATGTTAAGAAGTTTCTAGTGCAGCCACATGGCAATATGGGCTCTGCCTGGATCATATAGGTTGCAATAACTTAGCCAAATGGAAAGTTGGTGGTAGGGGGTGATAGGTTTTGGAACGCGTCCATTTTGGTCTAAGGGAAGGCTTCTGAAAGTTCTTGTCTCGATGCATGTCGAGTCTTGTGGGGAAAGTGCACCACCTCTCGAGAAGGAAGAATCTAAGTACTTAGCCGTGTCCCCGGAAATGAACAATTTGAGCATCAAGACATGGAAGCTATCAAGAATCTCCTCATCCCAATTTCTAAGTTAAAAAATTGTGGTTTAACAAGGGTTAAGGTTCACCAATGTCTATTGGTGGTTCCTTGGGAGTTTCTGTCAAACAAAAACTTAGTGTTTTCAAAAGATAGGCAAAACCTATTTTGAGCAATACAAGCCTAAGCTACACTTATCCAAATTCATGTAGAAGTTAGAAACTATTATTCTACTAAAGTATCACTTGCCAATACTATTCCAATGTATTGACCCACTGTGGTTGTAACTTGTGATGTTGCAGGTTACTCTGATGAGGATTAGGGTTATCATTCTATACTCAACATGCTTGACTGTGGCACATGAAGATGAAGACTTTTATTTTTGTTGTTAAGTTAAACTCTTGTACTAGCCTATGGATATGGAGTTGTAGAAGACTATGTTATCTCTGGAATGATGATGTAATAATGACCTTTGTTTCTGTGTACTTCATCTTAAACTGTGGATGCTAGCAATTGATCCAGGGACTAACATTGCAATCACAGCGACCTTTACCTTTATAAAGGTGGGGTCTTACAAAATTCTGCAAGGCCTTGGGAGTTGGTACAAATGGGTCATCAAAGAAGATTACAGCTCTTCCAGCTGATCTGTGAGAGCTTTACCGAGGAATAACCAATGATGATGACCGCAGAGCTCAACGAGGGAAGATGAAGAACATTCAACTTCTAGCCATCAAGTACTTTACCTACTATCTTACCACCAGTGTTCTTGGTAGGGAGAACACTAGTAATATATCCAACTATCAATTGGCCATCTTAGCTGCTGCGCTCTATGGTGAGGATAAGTATAATGTTGGTTCCCTCATTGCTTGTCGTTTAGGTGCTAAGGGACCCATTATGGGGGAATTATTTCTACTCGTATCACTGCTGCCTTGGACATTGCTGTTGATCCACATGATACAGTTTTGTCTCCTCTTAGGCTTGATCTTGATTCCATGAAGGCGCACCACTTTGTCACCTCTAGCTCTACTCTAGAGAACTTGGTTTATAGAATGTTGTTTACTGACGGGGAAGAGAGAGAGATCCCTCTACCCAAACCAATTTTCTCAGTATTTTTCAGGGACCCTGGTCACGCACAAAGGGGGAGATGGATGACAAGCTACGCTCTCTCAACTTCCATGGGCACTATCAGGAGGAGGTGCCCTCATATGACCCCGCTACACTATACATGGGAGGCCTCGAGCCCGTACCAGGACGAGGGAGCTTCCTCGACATACTACGGAGGTGCATCTACTTGGGCACCATGGGATTGAGCCCCACTTATGCCAAAAGCCTAAGCTTGGGGGGAGGTATACCTACATCACACTCATCTATATATCATGTTTGGTCGGTTCTTTGTATATCCATTGTTTCGCTTTCTTTTTGTCTCTTGTTGCTTCTTTCTCAAAAACACAAAAATATTTTCCTTGTTTCTCTTAGTTTGTTTCTTTGTTTCTTTTCTTTGGTTTGCCTTAAAAGAATAATCCAAAAAGATTTTGCTTTGTTTGGTTTGCTTTTTTTTTGGTTTTTCTTTGTTTGCTTGTTTCTAAAAAATAAAAAACACCAAAAATATTTGTTGTTCTTCATTGTCTTTGTGAGTTCTTTGTAGGGTTCAGCCGTCTTTAGTGGATTTTGGTTTCATGTTAATTATTCAAGTCACACAAGTGAAGGGCAATAATGAAGATTAAGACAATTCGAGGTGTCGTAAGAGGATGGTAACGAACTCTATTTGTTTCATTCTTTTACATATACTCATCATTGTGATCATGCTTAGCCTATTTGTGTAAGGTGTATGTCATTATGGATGCTTAGTAGTTCTTGCTTGTCTATGATTAGCTCCAGCTTGCTAATAGTTTGTAGCATGTCATATGAATGTTTGCTTGCATTGTTTTATTCATACTTTGGTATGATATTGTGGTATCCTCCTCTTACTATTCATGTGAATCGACTTGGCACATGCTCACGCATGCATATGACTAATCAATAGTAAGTAAGCCTCGATGATTTATTTTTCCTCAGAGTCCTTGTATCACTTTCATGCTATAGTTAGTCCTGTTTTGTTGTAAGCACGATTATGACAGCTATTGCTCTCTCGTTTGTCGCTCCCTCTCTATTGTTAGCCTTCACTTGTACTGAGTACGTGATCTACCTATGTTTCCAACTCACCAAAACCAATATTGCCAGCTGTGTCCACCATACCTACCCATTAGCATCATTTGGTATTTCAGTGCATATTCCATAAGCCGTGTTTTCTTCCAAAATAAAATGTTTGTCTGTTTTGAGAAAGTTAGTTAGTAAAGCTCTCATGAACTTGATGGCACACTTTATTCCTTGCGCTTAAAAATTCTGAACCATTATGACTAGTCCATGAAAGTTATATGCTTGCTTATTATATGCTGGGAGTCAGCAGAACCGTGTTGTCACGGGGAACGCTTTCAACACCTGTTGGATATCTCATCCAGTTGATACTTTGCTCTTTTGTTTACGTATGTCGACGATGTGAAATAAAAGGGGAAGTTGTTAGTTCATGGAGTTTATACATTGTGTTAGAGAAATGCCTGGGCCGCTAGCCTAAGCCATGATTAATCATGGTGGAAACTTGCAGCATCACTATAATGAGCATCTATGAAGAGTCCTCAATAAAAATCTATGCATATGGTAAATAAAAATATTGCTGAGATGCTCATTGTCTGCTTGCCTTTTAATTTTGGTTATGGGAAAGCTCCTGTACCATATGCAAGGGGTACCCCGTTGGCGGTTCTCGATGATATGCATGTATTTGCAATGACAAGAACTTTCAGGTGACCAAAGTTGAGTAGCATGTGGAGTGACCCTCGTACTCAAGGGACTTCGGATTTTCAGCCTATGGTATGTCAAGCATATGATTCAGAGTGGACCTCACTTTCACCCTAACCACATGAAGATGCCTATGATAGGGGCAATGAGAGCTCAAAGCTAATGAGTACCTTCCTTTCAGCATTAGGAAGCCTTTCAAACCTTCCCAAAACCATTTTCACAACTTTGTCGAGTCACCATTTATTTTATGAGCACCTTCTTGAGAGCATAGTTGTCATTTTTGTGTTTGTTCCAAAACTTGGTTAATTATGTCATGACTTTGATGCTTGTATCACTGATATCTTTATCTCTAGTCTTCATATGAACTTCAGAGGTGCCTCAGCATTTAAATTGTTCTCTTCAAACAAAGGCAAGCGAGATACCACTCTATCATACCTTATTATGAGCATTGCAATGTTGCTTATGTTTATGTTTCATGCTACTTATTATTATTGAGTTGGTTTCTCTGCATAGCTTGCAATGACTATTGAGTAGACTTAGTTGCATACTCTTTATTATGAATTGTCTAAGCATATACTCCTGTGCTGAGAATATTTACATCATATGAAGCAAAGTGTTCGTGGAAGTTCTTTTATCGCACTCAGTTTTCAACTGAATTGCTTGAGTACAAGCAATAAGCTAAGCTTGGGGGAGTTGATACGTCCAAAACGTATCTACTTTCTCGAACACTTTGCTATTCTTTCTTCTCTAAACTTGTGTGATTTGGATACAACTAACATGGACTAACGCTGTTTTCAGCAGAATTACCTTGGTGTCTTGTTTTTGTGCATAAAATGAACTATCAGGAAAAATCCCAGAAAACATGCCAAAAACTATTTCTCACCAGAAGATCCACGGAGCCAGAAGGGGAGACAGAGGGGAGGCCTGGGGGGCCCAGACCCACCCCAGGCATGGGCCCACTACCCCCGCTCCTGGGGGAGGTCTGGCCACCCCAGGCAGCTCCTCAGCCTCCCTCCGTGCCTATAAGTTGCATTATGACCTAAAAACTCAGGGGGGGGGGTTCGATAGTTTTCCATAAAGAGTTCCACCGCGCCACCGCCACCAGAAACCAAGATTCGGATCCAGAAACTCCGTTCTGGCACCCTACCGGGACGGGGGATTTGGAGAGGATCATCGCCATCGTCATCACCAACGCATCTCCATCAACCACCGATGTTTCCCTCATCCATGAGTGAGTAATCCCCCGTTGTATGCTTGGGGATGGTAGGGATTGGATGAGTTCTATCATGTAATAGAATAAGATCTGTTAGGGCATAGTGCCTAGTATCTCTATTAGTGCTATTTGACTTTGTTGCAACTTGTTATGCTTAATGCTTGTCACTAGGGCCCCAGTGCCATGACCTCAGATCTGAACTTATTATTGAATCATTATGATAGTATTGTTTATGATATTATCTACAAGTTGTGTACACATATCATTGTCCGGATCCAAAGGCCCCAAAGTGACAATAATTGGGACAACCGGAGGGGATGGCTGTGCTGTGAGGATCACATGTGTTCACAGAGTGTTAATGCTTTGCTCCAGTGATCTATTAAAAGGAGCACCTTAATTGCCAGTAGTTCCCTAGAGGCCCTGCTGCCACGGGCTGGCTGGACAAAAGATGTTATGCAAGTTCTCATTGCGAGCACGTATGACTATATTTGGAGCACATGCCTAGGATTGTTTAGTACTTGGATGCTTGTGATTATTTATCTGCAATGCCCTAGTTCTTGAAGTTACATGTTTAGAATCATCCATGCAGCGCCTGTCCATCCATCCCTATGCCTACCGCACTCGAATCCTACTGTTACCGTTACTGTTACCATTGCTTCTGTTTCGCTGTTGTTGTTGCTGTTTCTACTACAAACTTTTGCTACTGATAAACTTCTATGAGCAAGAACTATTTCCAGGTGCATCTGAACTGACAACTCAGTTGTTAAGGCTTGCAAGTATTCTTTGGCTCCTCTTGTGTCAAACCAATAAATTGGGTAATACTACCCACGAAGACTGTTGTGATCCCCTACACTTGTGGGTCATCACCTTTATATGAAGATGAAAATATGAGGGGCTGCAACATGAAGTTTTCAAGAGCTGGTTGATGTAGCAATTACTTTTGAGGATGGTTACAAGATGCTATTGGAAGAGAGGAAGAAATTAGCCAAGAAAAGAGCTATAAGGGAACCAAAGAACTTTCAATCTACAAAGTCAACATCAAACTTAAGTTCTATACCCAAATTCATATGCATGAGTGGTACATCAAAGCATGAGCCATCAACATAGAAGAAAAAAATTATATGCAATAAGTGTGGAGCTACTGGTCACATAAGGAGGAATTGTTGGAAGGTCGGAAAGGTGTGCTTTAGGTGTGATATGGACGGACATAAGAGATTGGAATGTCCCAACAAGTTAGTTACTCAAGGAGTAGGATCATCATCAAGAGGTGGAAACTTTAGATGGAACAACATCGACAAGGATATTATAGGTATGTTTAGCAGCAGTAGTACTTCGTCAGTAATGTTGTTCAAGGTCAAAAGCAATTTCATGGAGCTTCGGTAGGAAGTCGAAATTTAGAATTAGGCATTGACCATAGCTAAATTAAGGTTGAGAGTAAACTCAAGGAGTGCTGAGTTTATTAAAAACATCATTTTGGGAAGACAAGATACCGGGAGAAAGGAAGAAAACTCAAGACGATCCTATCTGAAACCTTCATGAACAAGAAACCACAAACTTAAGTTCTTTAATTTAAGGGGGAAACTGTAACATCCTAGCATTTAGGACTAAACGAAAGGTAGATTTAGGATTGTGTGCATCTACATGCATGCCTTTGAAATTTTGGTGTAATTTTTTGCCAAACTAAAATAACAGAGTGATCAGAGTTCTCTCATTCTGATGAATTAGGTTCAGGGTCATCTGAGGTGAGTGGGATGAATTTTGACATGACCTTTATCGTTGTAGTGAAATATGAGGGGAGAGATTTGAATTATAATATAAAACAATATATAAGTTAAAGGAAATTGAATACATTAAAATAATTCAAACAAATACAAATAAGTAGAAATCTTTATTATTTTCCTATTCAAGGATACAAAGGTTTAAAGGATACTAGTAAATTAGAAGTCATTACACCGAGGAAGAATTACAAGTAAAGAAAAAGAATGCTTTAATGAATCATATAAGTATTACATGGTTTTTATAAAATAATAAGAGTAAATTACAATTAAGAAAATGAACCAAATAATAGAAAAGGAATTACAGCAATGAAATAAGCAAGAGAATTCTTTATTACAAGAATATACCCATTACATTGTTTTTTCTACAAATAAGTGATACTTGCATTTTGGATCATCATGTTAGGACCTTTATGCACTATTTAGAATCATATTTACCTTGATCCATCATTATTTATGCATAATTAGATGATTTACGGGACTTTCCTACAAAGTACATCTCTTTGGTATTTAATTTCTGGGAGGCAGAAAACCTCATTTTTCATGTTCTTGTTGTTTCAGGACCTTCTGGACGTCAATAAATCAAAAGAAAAATACCTGACAAGTTTTTCACCAGAATAACCAACTTGGGCCAAATTTTTCCCACAATTTACAGAGGATGCGGCGGAGGCGGAATTCCTCTCCTACTCTAGGAGGGGGCATATCCTGTTGCATTGGAGCCTCCGGTGAGGGGGAAATCGACACCTTCATCATCACTACTCCTCCTAGTCATAGGGGGAGGCCTCTTCATCAACATCTCCATCATCACCATAATCATCACCATCACCATCTCCAAGATCCATCTCATTCCCCTCATAGTTTGTGATTGATTGAACCCGGATATTGTTTTATGGGCTATTTACATGTTTGTAATTGGCATCTTGTCTTTATTTGGTGGAGAGATTATATTTTCATATTGCATTGTATCCCATATGCTAATGATCCATATCATGTTTGGCACTTGTGAGTAGATCCCCATGTTCCTAAGGGAATAGGATGAATTGGCTATGATTTCCATATAATATGCAATGAGTATGTGGTCCAGTTTTTATCTTTTATATTGTTCTGTGATGGTTTTATGCGAGCATCGACTGCATATTACTTCACCTATATGGGCTCATAGGAAAATACTTTGATGCAATGATAGGGGTTGGAAGGGACAGAATTGATAGAAACCGTTTTCCAATACTTTGAGTTGCATTGGAGGGATTATATGTCAGGGACCCATGGACCTATTGCTATGGTAGGACATTTATGTCTCAATGATTCCTAGATGTTCATGTGAATGGATTTAGGACCCATCATAAGTGTTGTATTTAGCTCATGCTTATGGTTGCACCTAATTAGGCTCCGCCCTAAGGGAAAGAAACTTAATAGCATTTTCACCATATTGTGTAGAAATGTTTATGCTAAGTAAATCCATGCCGCCCTCGGGAACGCTTGTCACATATAAGTTTTGGCCTCATAATGGATAATGTATTGATCAAGCTTGGGGGAGAATGAAGGGTATTATTCCAAGAAATCCTCGTCATGGTATTCCTCAAAGCATTATCTTAATAAACTTTTATGTGAGATTTCCTCAGCATCATAGGGACTTCCTGGATAATTATTCTGGAGGAAGTTTCACTAATAAAACTCAAATGGAGGCAGAGGATTTATTGGAAACTATTTCTCAAAATACTGAAGCTTGGGACCTTGACAAAGATAATAAACCAGGTTTGGAATATGAATATTCATGTGTAGAGAATATCTATGAGAGATATTATTTGAAGAACTTAAGAACATGTTTGGTGTTGACCCTCATGTTTTACTAGAAATTGCTAAAACATTTTCTAGCCATCTTAATGTTCCAAAGAAAGGATTTAATGTATTTGTTGAATCTCTTAAAAATTCTGCATATGTTTCTAAAGTTGTAAAACAAGTTCATATCCTAGCAAAGTGAAGGAAAATTTACTCACTACCGTTACTAATAAGAGTGCTAGAAGATGTCATGAACCATATGAACAAATCCAAGTTCAACATCAAATTTTGACCATCAAATAATTGAATGAAGAAGCACCTTGTGATGTGTATTTATGTGAAGATTCTACCAAGGTAATAAAAGGTAACACCACTAGAGTTGGGAAACCTATCATATCATGTACAATTGCGACTTCATCTTATCATGGGATTTATGATATTGGAGCAAGTATAAGTGTGATTCCATATTCTCTATATCTTGAAATCAAGTCCGATATTAATCCCATCCACATGGAAGAGATAGGTATAACTATCCAGCTTGCTAATAAAGTGTCACATCCCAAGATTTTCCAAATCTTGTAATGTGAAAAATAAATAAACACAATAAATTATTGTTGAAAATCAGGGTGAAAAGAAACTTTGTTTCTAAATGGAAACTTAAAATCCCATCTTGAGCAAACCTTAATTAAAGTTTGAATTCAACAAAATCCAAATCAAGAGTAATGCATTCCTCATAAAATGCATCTGTAAATTTAAACACTTGGAAAATAAATCCAAACCCTAAACCCTAATGGAATAAAATCATTTCCATGTTATCTCCAAGCCTATGGATTTGATCCATATAAAATTTGCCAAATAAACATTTCAAAATGATCAAGTATGACAAATGGAAATATTATAAAACCATATAAATTGATTTCATTCAAATTGGAGCCATAGATAAAATATTATGAATTTAATAAGACAAGGAAATTGAATTTCCAAAGCTAATAAAGCATCTATCTATAAATCCATACCAAATGGTGAGAAAATAATCCTAAAGATATTTAAAAGGATAAATAAACATTAAATAAAATTTCACAAATTGGAGTCACCAAGTTTGGATCTATAAATAAAAAGATATGGATTTTATAAGATAAGGATAGAAATTATTCAATAAGGAATATGTAAAGACCAAAATAAATCTTGGCCTAATCCATTAAGAAAATGGAATGAATAGAATCCAAATCCAAATAAAATAAAAGCTTAAAGAATTTTCCAAAATAAAATAAAATGGCATTAACTATCCTATCCCTATTTTAATAAAGACAAATCTCTAATAAGAATAATTATATAATTCATGAGAAAATAGTATTTTGGAATTAACCCAAGTGGAATAAAAGTTGTTTAATTAACTTAAATAAAATAAATCTTCCAAGTAAAATTTAGGGAATTAAAAACTATATTTAATTCCATTGGAATTTAAACAAATACCCAATTCAAATGATTTATGAATCATATTCCAAATAATTCAAGATGAATTATTTGGCACCCTATTAAACAAATAAAAACCTACTGAAAAGATTTGTAAGTTTAAGAATTAAAATGGTGTTTGAAAATATTATTAAATCTTATTTGATTTAAAACAAGGGCCTTTTGAATAATTAAAAGACTCCAAAAAGAATAAAGTTTTATTCCAAAATTGACTCCAGATCTTGTTACTAATCAGTATTTAAACCTACACAAATTTTGGTTAAGATTTGAATTCAAATGAATGTTTAAATTTTTTAAACAAAATCAAAACAGAATAAAAAGAAATGGAAAAAGAAAACGAATCAAATAAAAAAAGGAAAGGAAGCAGCCAGCCTAGCTAGCCCACTAAGCCCAATAGTCCAGCCCACTTCCTCTCTCCCACAGGAAAACGTTTCGTATTCGAATTCTCACCCCGCGGAGTCAATGACTAACTAGACCCACCTTCCCCTCTCTCTCACTCACTGTCAAACGGGCCCTGCGACCACGTCAGCATCTTCAATCCGCGGACTCGTTCCTCCCCCTCACCCCGCCGGCCGTTTCTGGCTATAATCGCTCGCGTAAATTCGCGTCAATGCCTCAGCAATTCAACCCCGCGATCACGCATAATAATTCTCCTGCGTCCCCTCTGTCATTCCCCTCACTCGCCACACCTTGAGAGCCCCCAGGTTGCACGAATCCTTGCCCGGACCCTCACTGTCTCCGGCAAGCTCCAGTAGGAATTCCGGCGAGCCCAGCTACTCCTCTGCCCCCTGGAGCACACGAACACCTTCCCCAGTATCTAGCGCACCTCGCTATACCTCCCGTTCATCCGCGCGAGCACCACAGCGTGGGCAACGATGACACCAAGCACCACCACCGCCTGCCATTTCCTCCGGCGAGCTACTGACGCCAAACCCGTGCGCCCCTCGTGTTCTGGTGAGTACCTCTACAACCCCCGAGACCGTGCGCATCCTCATGATACTTTTCCTTACTTGCTTGCATCCCAGGCGCTCGTCTTCGACCACGACCGTGCGCACTCGACGGCAGCAAGAACTCCGGTGAGCGATTCAGACCATCCTCGTGCGCCCCTCGACGAGCTATCAGAACGTTGTGCTTTAGCATCACTCCACGAACCTGGTGAGACACTCCTTTTCATCTCTCGCTTCATGCATCGCCAGCAACGCCACCGTCAGGCCGCTCCGCCGCCAATCGCCGCCGCCAGCACCGCTAGTATATGGTCAAAGTTTGTGCACCGTAGGATCTAGAACCAACGCTCGTGATAGACACTTAACCGAAGGGGTATGCTTGCTTCTGAGCCGTGCGATCCCACTTAAATCCAATGGCTCGCATCTGCCGATCCGAGCGAAACGGTACCGACGAGTAGTATCAAGCCACGTGGCCCAGAGTCTGTTTTAAAAACAAGAATTGTTCTATTAGATGTGCCAATTTGAAAAATTCATAACTTTCAAACCACACGTCCAAATTTTGCAAATTTTATATCAATGGAATCAGCAAGACAAGTACTATCTGACCATGCACTTTGTTTAGTAAAATGCTTCTGTGAAATTGTTTGGTTTTGCAGAAACTTGTGTATGCATATTTAGAATATAAAATTTGTTCTAAAATGATTTTTGGGATAAAACCTTTGGAAAATGGATTTTTTTGAACCTACTGACCATAGAAATAAATTTGTGGTTTCAAAAATGTATTTGGTGAAACAAAAGAATAAACTTTGGATTTAAACCATTTCTAGTCAAATAAAAATAATGTTTATTTATTTAAAATGCTTTTGGGAGAAAATCTTTGGGAAATGTTTTGGAATAAACTCTCTGACCCCAAACACCAAGTTTGTTGATTTGAAAATATATTTGGTGAATCCTATAAAAATTATTACTTTACTAAAGACATTTTTCAACCACATAAAATAATGACTTGGTTTAAAAATGGTTTATGAAGTGAAATCTTTTGCAAATGATTTTGCAACTTTATAAAATGATCATTAGGTGTTTTCAAATGTTTATAACCTATTAGAAACCACTTATCCAAATAAAACAATTTTTAGCATGCTTGCATGCATTGTTTTGTTTCTATCATTTTATGTGTTGTTTGCTTGAATGGTAGATTGAAATTGTGCCTTACTTGATTGAATTGTAGTGATTTGAAGAGTGTGATCATTGCAAAGACAAGGAGTGAACTTATATTCTCTACCAAAAAGGCAAGTGATGCTTCATACTTTTGTCCCATTATTTTCACTATGCATTAGTGATATTTCTAAGTAGGACTTGCATGGAATTTTGCTAAGTATAAACTATGACATGGGAAATCCTAGTAGATGAAACCTTAGTAGAAATTTCCTAAGTTAAGATTCCTACTACTATCATGCTTAGCTTAGCTAGTAGAAAACAAGGGTGGAATATATATTCATGCTATGGAATATTTCTAAGTCTGTGGACTTGTGTTTTGTTTAATAAAACAACAAAGTGAATGAATCACCTGGGTGGAATGGAAGGAATGGTTTGTGTTGAGTGGTTCACAAGGCCCATCTCTATGGTTTACCTTTGTGTATCTCACTTGTGGATGGCCACCCAGGAACAAAGAGATTTGAGATGTCAAATGTTGAGAAGCTTCAAGTGCAGCCACTTGGCATTATGGGCTCTACCTGGATCATATAGGTTGCAATAACTTAGCCAAATGGAAAGTTGGTGGTAGGGGATGATAGGTTGGAACACGTCCATTCTGGTCTAAGGGAAGGCTTCTGAAAGATCTTGTCTTGGTGCAACCAAGTCTTGTGGGGAAAGTGCACCACCTCTACAGAGTGTAAAATCTAAGTACTTAGCCATGTCCCTGGCAATGGACAATTTGAGCATCAAGACATGGAAGCTATCAAGAATCTCCTCATCCCAATTTCTAAGTAAAAACTTGTGGTTGAACAAGGTTTAAAGGATCACCAATTTCTATTGGAAGATGCCTTGGGAAATATTTTGTCAAGCAAAAACTTAGTGTTTTCAAATAATAAGGAAAATCTATTTTGAGCAAAGCAAGCCTAAGCTCCACTTAGCCAAATGCATATATATGATAGACTCCACTATACCACAATAGTATCACTTGCCAATACAATTCAAATGTATTGACCCTTGTGGCTGTAACTTGTTATGTTGCAGGTTTGTTTGATGTTAGTGAAGTTTATTGATTAGGATTACAAGTATACAACCAACATGTCTGCCTGTGGCACTTTGAAGATGAAGGACCCCATGCTATTGTTATATTCTGCTGCATTGTAATGAGATAGCCAAATGAGCTATGTAAGATGTAATAAATTATGTTATTCCTGGTTATAAAGTTGTATTATGACCTTTGTTTCTTGATATTACATCTTAACTGTGGGTGCTAGCTATTGATCCAGGGACTGTCATTGTAAACACAGGGATCGCTACCTTATTAAAGGTTGGGAACCTTACAGATGGTATCAGAGCATTGTGTTGCGTGTAGGATTGTAACCCCAGGATTGGACAAAAACCCCTTAGAAAAATAGGAGTTGTATTTGTTCCAAAACTTATTTACAAACAATCTTGTAAACTCTTTCTTCAACCATTTTGGTTTTGATTCTACATCTCTTCTATTTCAAACTTGATGGACAAATCCTACCCCATGGCCAAGCACTTCACCATGTGCAAAGGACTTCATCAACTCTAATGACTTCAATATCTTCAAGTGATTTCAACCCTATTCTCAACAAGGACTTCAACCTTGGATATCACTAAGGACTACAAGTGAGACAAGAAATGTTACTCAAGACTTGAAGACTAAGGGAATACAACTTAGAAGGAACCATCATCACCTTTGAAGTTTGTGACCAAGATGCAAGAAATTATGTAAGGATACAAACATCTTGTTCAAGAAGAATCAACTAAGAAGGATGGAAAGATCTCAAGAGAACCATATAGATGGACCACCATATTAAGTATAGATCAAACACACTAACTTATGTGGTGTAACAAAAATATTTTATTGCCTAAAAATGTGCTTGAAACTTGTTGTTTGAGTGGAATGTTTGTTTGTGATTGCTTGCACATTGCTTGAGTGAATTGTGATGTGTGTGATTAGAATTGATTCCTTAGAAGTATCTTGCCCATTCAAAACCCAATCCAACCCAAACAGATGACTTCTCCAAGAAACTCCAACATCAAGGATGACAACAACAACCAAGAGGACAACATGAGATAACAACTACTAGTAACCCAAACCCAGTTGAACCAAGTGACAGCTCAATTTATAGCCAACACCAGTGAGGTAGATCCAACCATGCAAAGGCTTTTGGAAACCCAAACCCAATTGCTGCATAAGATGACAGATCAAATGATCAACATGGGAAACAACTCTTCCGAAGGAGTTTGTGACAACAAGGATGACAAAGATGATATTCTAGAAGGAACCCAAGCTTGCAATATTTGTGGGAACAAGGATCACACTTCCAAAGAACATGTAGATCAATGTCCCAATTGTGAAGAGAAACATCCAATTAATCAATGCCCCACATCTCAAGCTACTTGTTACCTATGTGAAGGAAATAATCAAGTCTCTATCCAATGCCCCATCTATTCCATAGTTCAACAAAGGAAACAAGGTGGAGTGCAACAACTGATTGCAGACTACCATGAGAGAGCCAAGTCTACCAAGAAGGATGAAGACAAAGGAAAATCTTAGCTTGCACCTCCATGCAATATGACTCAATTTAAAGGACCAAAGAGGAGACATATGTATTATCCAAGGAATAAGAAAAGGTCAAGGAGACCAGGAAACGTTCCTACCTTTGAGATAACATATGAAGAACATGAACTAGAAGCACTCCTAGCTTTGGAGAAACCCAAGAAGAAGAAGTATAAGGAGATTAGCCAAGTATGGTGCAACAACTGCAAAGAGCTAGGCCATTATGTGTCAACTTGTCCACAGAAGATACGTGAAGAACTCAATCTTATCACATGTTACAATTGTGGTAACCAAGGACATTATGCAAGCAATTGTCCAGAAAAGATGAAGCACAAGATAAAGCCTATGAAGGATCTCAGCCTAGTCACATGTTTCAAGTGTGGAAACAAAGGACACTATGCAGATGTATGTCCAGAGAAGTTTCAACAAGATCCCAAGAAAGCCAAGATGTAATCTAGTTGGAAAAATTTTAAGGGTGGTAGTACCCTAGTTGCTTTTGAGCCAACTTGTAACCCTAGACTCCCCAAATCCCGGGACGAGATTTATTTTAAGGGTGGTAGCCTGTCACATCCCAAAATTTTCCAAATCTTGTAATGTGAAAAATAAATAAACACAATAAATTATTGTTGAAAATCAGGGTGAAAAGAAACTTTGTTTCTAAATGGAAACTTAAAATCCCATCTTGAGCAAACCTTAATTAAAGTTTGAATTCAACAAAATCCAAATCAAGAGTAATGCATTCCTCATAAAATGCATCTGGAAATTTAAACACTTGGAAAATAAATCCAAACCCTAAACCCTAATGGAATAAAATCATTTCCAAGTTATCTCCAAGCCTATGGATTTGATTGTAACATCCCTAAAATCATGATTTCAAAGTTTGCATATCATTCATGCATGCATATAGAATTGAGATCAATTTCAAAACTCATTTCAGAAAAACTGAAGCACATAGTGCTATCATATCATGTGAGCAACTTAAATCAAATGGCCATCCCCATTTGAGAGTTTGAATGTTTTAAACCTAGATTGTTGTCTCCCTTGTTGAATGGTTTGAGTGTGGAATTTGAACCAAGCTTTACAAAATGGAAATGGTTCAAAAACCATTTTTCAAACATTTGCAAATCAAGTGCAAAGCTCCTGATATTTTGTTTCTCCAAGAGTGACCAAGCCTTTGCAAAGTAACCACATGGTTTGAGGCCTGTATTTGAGACTATTGCACACTGCAAAAATCTCAAATTGATTTGAATTCAAATGGGACTTGAATTCATTTGAAAATCATTCCTGAAAAATCAAAACAGAAAAAGAAAAGGGTAAAAGAAAAGAAAAAGGCCAGGCGCCCTAATCTAGCCCAGCAGCCGGAACCGGCCCAACTAACCCACCCGGCCACTCTCTCGCCCGCTCGCACGCGCGGACGCACCCACACAGACACTGACACTCGGACCCCACCCCCACTCCGTAGCACTCGCTGATAGGTGGCCCTCTCCACGTCACACCTTCTTCCCCAAAACCCGCCTGCAGACCACGTCGCCGCTGCTGTCGATGCCGGTAATGGCGCGGCGTAATTAGCCTTGATGCCGCAAGCTTTTTTGTCGCGCGTGAGCCTATTTAAACCACACCCCGCCGTGGTCATTTCCCCCCACTCTCCTCGCTCACCCCGC
This sequence comes from Avena sativa, assembly GCA_916181665.1. NCBI lineage: Eukaryota > Viridiplantae > Streptophyta > Magnoliopsida > Poales > Poaceae > Avena > Avena sativa. The sequence continues at coordinate 264,452,705 of OV702294.1, read as the reverse complement.
CACCAGGCTGCGCGCATTTGACCTCGAAGCCCCGCAGCACCGACGACTCCGGCGACCGATTCCGGTGAGCCTCGACCGCCCCCTCTCTCTGGTTCAAACAATCGTGCCCAGCTTGATCTTGCGCACCTCCAGATACCCTTCGTTTGCATTCTCGTGACCCAGGCCGTCGTTCCCGTTCGTGCCTGCAACTGACTGCGCCGCCGCTCAACTCCGGCGATCAATTGAGGTAAAACCCGAGCGCCCCTTGCTCCCTCTCTCATACGAGATTGTTCGCCTGCGTCTTGTGCATCTCCTGATCCCTCTGGTTCGTTCTAGGGCGACGCCAAACCTCGGAAACAACCACGACTACAAGCGACAGACGCCGCCCGCAACTCCGACGAGCCCCAGCGACCGTGCCCGTGTGCCCCTTCCCGAGCCATCGCCACCTTGAGCATCAGCAGCCTCCTGCGGTTCTGGTAAGCCACTTCCCCTACTCCCGCGCGACCTAGAACGCCAGCGCCGCCGCTGTCAGACGCGCCGCCGCCAGTCGCCGTCGCTAGCGCCGCTCGTGTTTGGTCAAAGCAATTAGGAGCGTTAGATGCAGATCCTGCGGCTGAGATTAGAACTTAAGCGAAGACGTAAGCGCGCATCTGAGCCGCCAGATCTGACTTAGATCCTACGGCCCGCAGAGCTCGATCCGTCCGAACCGGTACGCGCCAGTAGGGTTAAGACACGTGGCTAGGGTTAGATTCAAAAACAGATTTGAAATCAGATTTTGATCCAAAATTGAAATAGCTATAACTTTTGATTCCCACGTTAGATTTTTGCAAATTTTATACCGTTGGAATCAGGGAGACAAGCCCTTTCTGAATCTGCAATGTGTTTAGTAAAATGTTTCTGTTAAAATGACTTTATTTGCAGTATCTTGTTTAAGGCTATTTTGAGTATAGAAATTGTTTGGAAAATTGTTTAAGTGTAAAATAAACTTGGTTTGGCAAGTTTTTGACTTGTTTATAGTTCAGTACCTTGCACTTGCTTGGTTAAATTTCAAAAATCATCACTTAGCATTTTTTTTTGCATGCATACATATATTTATGTTTGTATATGAATTGTGTGTAAATTGTGTGCTACCATTTTTGTGTAGACTTTGGTGCTAGTGACTGTGATTGTGAAGAGTGCTACTCTCCCCATTACCAAGGCAAGTGGTACTTCATGAATAATTCCATTCCTATATTTTGTACTAGCATTAGAAATATTTTGCTAAGTCTTGCATGTTACTTTTTGCCAAGTGCTATGTTGGGAAATCCTAAGTAGTTGTAGAATTGCTAGGAAATTTCCTAAGTTAAGTTACTATGCCATGCTTAGCCTAGCTAGTAGCAAACAAGGGTTGGTAAAGTATTTACATGCTATGATGAAAATATTTCTAAGTCTTTGGACTATGTTTTCTTAATAAAACAACTAAGTCAATGAACCTCCTGGGTGGAATGGGACTTGATTGGTGGTTTTTGGGTTGAGTGGTTACACAAGGCCCATGGATATGGTTTACCTTGTGTATCTCACTTGTGGTATGCCACCCAGGCACAAAGGGATTTTAGAGGCCAAGTGTTGAGAAGCTTATAGTGCAACCACTTGGCAATATGGGCTCTGCCTTGATCACATAGGTTGCTAGAACTTAGTCATTTGGACAGTTGGTGGTAGTGGGAATGATAGGTTGGAACGCGTCCATTTGGCTAAGGGAAGGCTTCTGAAAGGTCCTGTCTTGGGAAACCAAGTCTAGTGGGGAAAGTGCACAACCTCTGCAGATGGAAAATCTAAGTACTTAGCCAAGTCCATGGCAATGGACAACTTGAGCATCAAGACATGGAAGCTATCAAGAATCTCATCACTCCAACTTCTAAGTAAAACTTGTGGGTGAACAAGGGAGAAGGACCCCAATGTCTATTGGTGGTTTCTTGGGAAAGTTTTCAACAAAGAAAAACTTAATGATTTCAACTAATAGGAAAGACCTATTTTGAGCAAAGCAAGCCAAACTACACTTAGCCAAAATGCATATAGTAATGTAATCCACTTAAAAATTACTAAGGTATCACTTGCCAATACTATTCCAAAGTATTGACCCACTGTGGCTGTAACTTGTGATGTTGCAGGTTACTCCGACGATGATTAGGTGTCATGAGTCTACACTCAACATGCTTGCCTGTGGCACATGAAGATGAAGACTTATGTTTATTTACTTATTCCAAAAACTCTTGTATTAGGCCTGTGGCCTTGAGTTGTAAAAGACTATGTTTTATCTCTGGAATGAATGTAATAAATGACCTTTGTATCTGTGTACTTCATCTTAAACTGTGGATGCTAGCAATGATCCAGGGACTAGCATTGCAATCACAGGGATCCTTTTCCTTTACAAAGGAAGGATCTTACAGATGGTATCAGAGCACTGTGTTGCCTGTAGGATTATGACCCTAGGATTGGAAACCACTAAGGAAAAAATTTCAACTACTTCTACACTTGTCTATTCTTCTCGTAAACCTTTCTAATCTTCTCATTCTCATCTCTATTTGTAGATGAACTCCATCAACGAAGCCGTAAAGAAAGGACCACTCTTGACCATGACCTTGGAGTGTGAGACTGAGTTTCCCAAAATTCTCAAGGACCTCATGGTGGCAATGGAAATACATGGTGCAGCTGTGCACAAAGGCTTTCCAGTGATGGATGAAGGAGTTGAGTACTGGTGGGTGCAACTTCACTTGTACAAAAACAAGGAAGACAACCACAAAGAAAAAGGATTCTGCATGTACACAAACACTGTGGTGCACACCATATTCTTTGAGTCAGCAAGAGAAGCAGCTTGGAGAACTATCAAAGAACTTAGTGCTAGAGTCAAGTGCAGAATGCTCAACCTCCAAAAAGACTTAGAGAAAGAGAAGGAACATACCCAAGAGTTGGAAGCCACCAACCAAACCTTAAGGGGAGATATTATAGACTTAGTGATGGAAACATGTGAGCAAGATAGGCTGATTGCCTCTAGGAACATTGTGTTAGCCACTAGATCCAGTGAGATAGGATTGTAAACGTACTACGTTAGTTGGACCACCACCTATCACCTTATTTTCCAAAATGATACCTTAAATAAGTTTGGACCTTGGTTGGTGTAATGGAATCATGTATGCATGACTTGTGTGTTTTTGTGTTCCAAGGATATGTATGAGTTGTTTGTCTTTGTTTTATCTTAAATTGTGTTGTTCTAACAATTCTATCTTATAAATAGATGCCTATTACCATCAGCACTGTTGAGGAGTTACAGGTTACCTGCTTTGGTCCTCGTATCGTTGAGCTTACCACCTTGCTCAATCTCCCTCTTCCCACTATCATGGTGCATCCACTCACCAAGTTCGAGAGGAAGGACCTCTGGGGCTTCAAGGTGAACCAGCCCGGACGCCAGACAGAGCCTACTACGGAGGCCATCGTCTTCAAGCTTATGCACGATGATAGGGAGAGAGGCATGGAGGTAGTCATGCAGGACCTGATAGGACGTCTACTAGGCCGTCACTCCCGACAGGTTAGAGGCACCCACTTCCACGTCTTCGGAAGATGTGATGAGGATGGAGAGTCCATCGACTTCGAGGACGACTCGAGGGACGTAGCAGAGCCGATACGTCTGTATCTCCAGGACTTAGAGTCTCTCATTAGGCACGTGGACACGGACAGGACCAATGTCATGCTTAGTAATGACGAGCTCCAGGTGCAGCTTCACGAGAAGGACAAGCTCTTCGCGAAGCAGGACGAGATAGTCAAGGAAATGGAGGCGAAGTTCGAGACCCAGGACAGGAAGTTCAAGAGTCAGGAGAAGCGTGTCCAGGATAGGAACAAGAAGATTCGGGACATGACTGAAGAACTGCAGTCCAAGGACTTCGAGCTAGAGCAGCAGCAGACGGTGATAGAGAGGCTTCGTTCCCAGAAGAGGTCTCTCAAGGCCAAGATTGAGTCCTTGGCCACTACCATTGAGGAGAACAAGACCGCGATGGAGAACGCATGTCTTACCTTTGTCGAGGAGGAGATTGATGCTGATGAGTAGACTTGACTACTCGTTTGTCTTTTATTATCGTACTTGTTATTTGTGAACTTGTTATTGGACCATCCGACATGTGGATGGCTTGCTACTTGTGTGTTTTACTTTGTGAACTTGTTATCTTGTTGTTGAACTTTTATCTTTGTGTTGCATGCTATGTGTTTGCTTATGTGGTGTAATGTGCATAAAACATCTATGGGTATCTCTATATGAACAAACCACAGATGCCTCCCCGTCGCGCAAACCCCAACCCCAACAACAACATCACTCCAGAAATGCAGCAAATGATGACTGCTCAAACACAGCTTATGCAGATGATGACAACATTCATTCAGAACCAGAATAATAACAACAACAACCCCAATAAAAACAACAATAACAACAACAACAACCCTCCGGGCTTTGATATGCTCACCAGATTTCTGCGATTGAGGCCAGCTAAGTTCTCAGGGACGACTGATCCCATGGTGGCCAATGATTGGCTACGTTCTGTAAACAAGGACTTAGTGACCGTGGGCTGCACGGACGCTGAAAAGGTCAGATTTGCAGCACATCTGCTGGAAGGGCCAGCCGCCACTTGGTGGGACAACTTCCAAATCACCACTCCTATAGATGAGGTGACTTGGGCTATCTTTGAGGAAGGCTTTCGCACTGCTCATATCTCGTCAGGAATAATGAGCCTGAAAAGGAAAGAGTTCCACAATCTGAAGCAGCGCCACCGCAGCGTTGCTGAATACATTGAAGAGTTCAAAAATCTGGCGCGTTATGCACCGGATGAGGTTGACACAGATGCCAAGAGAAAGGAAAAAATTCTGGAAGGCTTGAATGATGAGCTGAATCTGCAGCTGGCTGTGGCATATGTTCCCACTTATCAGTCGCTCTGTGACAAGGCTGCTATATTGGAGAACAAAATGAAGCAAGTCGAGAGTAGAAAGAGAAAGCACTCCGACAAGCACAGCTCAGGGTCGTCTCACAAACGATCTCACTATGATGACAGTGGAAGCTCAGGATCCCACAAGCATGGGAAATTCAACAAGCACCACAACCACAACCGTCATGACAACAAGCATCATCGCAGTCATGACAATGACAAGTACAAGAACCACAAGAGTGGACATAAGAGCCACCACGGTGGTAATGGTAGTGGAAGTGGAAGTCAGCCTGCTAAAAGGGACATCAGTCAGGTTGATTGCTTCAAATGCAAGAAGATGGGACACTATGCAAATGAGTGCCCCGAAAAGAAAGTTGAAGGACCTGTTCAGCCCAATCCTTTCCAGAAAGGACAGGTGAACCACATCAATGTGGAGGAGGTCTATGAGGAGCCTGATGCTGTTGCTGGTAAGTTCAGACTCAATTCCATTCGAGCATTTGTACTCTTTGATACTGGTGCATCTCATTCATTCATATCGAGAGCGTTTGTTGAAAGAAATGAACTACCGGTAGAAACTATTGGGTGTCCTATAAAAGTAAGTTCTCCTGGTGGAGAAATGATAGTGAATTCTGGATGCCATGATCTAGTCATAGAATTTGGGGAGTATAAGTTTCCCGTTAACTTGATAATACTAAACTCCCAAGGATTGGATGTCATTCTGGGAATTGACTGGATGACTAAGTACAAAGGAGTAATAGATTGTGCTAGCCACACTGTCTCACTCACAACTCCAGAAAATAAAAGGATCAGATTCAAGACCAGCTTTGAAGCAAAAAGGAGTATGCTAAATTCTCTTAAGGGGGTTAGCATGGACAGTGTGCCAATTGTGTGTGAGTATCCTGATGTATTTCCAGAAGAATTGCCAGGAATGCCACCAGATCAAGATGTGGAATTTCTGATAGATTTGGTACCAGGTTCTGGACCAATAGCAAAAAGGCCATATAAAATGTCAGTGGATGAACTGAAAGAACTCAAGAAGCAAATAGGAGAACAGTTGCAGAAAGGATTTATTCAACCTAGTTCTTCATCTTGGGGAGCCCCAGTCTTATTTGTGGAGAAGAAAGACAGAAGCCAAAGGTTATGCATAGATTACCGCTCACTCAACGAGGTAACTATCAAGAACAAATATCCTTTGCCTAGAATCAATGACTTATTTGATCAGCTTGAAGGAGCATGTGTGTTCTCGAAGATTGATCTCCGGTCAGGCTATTTTCAACTCAAGATAAGGGAGCAAGACATACCTAAAACAGCATTCACCACAAGGTATGGATTATATGAGTATACCGTAATGCCTTTCGGCTTGACCAATGCTCCAGCCTACTTCATGAATATGATGAACAAGGTGTTCATGGAATTTCTTAACAAATTTGTTGTCGTTTTCATCGATGACATCTTAGTCTACTCCAAGAGCAAGGAAGAACATGAAGGACACTTGAGTTTGATACTTGAGAAGTTGAGAGAGCATAAACTTTATGCCAAATTCAGCAAGTGTGAGTTCTGGTTGGAAGAAGTTGGTTTTCTTGGTCATGTTATGACAAAGGATGGTGTAGCAGTTGATCCTGCTAAGGTTTCAGCTGTGACTGAATGGGAATCTCCTAAGAATGTGAAAGAGGTTCGTAGTTTCCTTGGCTTAGCAGGATACTACAGAAGGTTCATTGAGAATTTCTCAAAGGTTGCTAAGCCAATGACTGAATTGTTAAAGAAAGACAAGAAGTTTGCATGGTCTGAAGGTTGTGAAGTCAGCTTCCAAGAATTGAAGAAGAGACTTGTGATAGCACCAGTTCTGTGTCTGCCAGATTTGAAAAAAGATTTCCAAGTATATTGTGATGCATCTCATCAAGGTTTGGGTGCAGTACTTATGCAAGACGGTAAAGTTGTGGCTTATTCCTCGAGACAACTCAAAACTCATGAGGTAAACTACCCTACTCATGATTTGGAGTTAGCCTCTGTCGTCCATGCACTCAAAACATGGAGACATTACCTTTTGGGAAAGCGTTGTGAAGTGTTCACTGATCACAAAAGTTTGAAGTATATCTTCACCCAAAAGGAAATCAATATGAGACAAAGAAGATGGTTAGAGCTTATCAAGGATTATGACTTAAGTTTGCAATACCACCCCGGTAAAGCAAATGTTGTAGCGGATGCTCTAAGTCGTAAGGTATTTGTGAATGGCCTTACCAAAGGAGAATTGCCAGATGATTTGTGTACCCAATTCAGAGAACTCAGATTGGAGATTATGCCCGAAGGACATCTCATGTCTTTGGATGTTCAACCCACTTCGTTGGACAAGATTCGTGAAGCTCAAAAGACTGATAAGGAAATTGAAGAGATTAAGGAAAAGATTGGCCAAGGGAAAGCTAAAAATTTCCATGAAGACGAACAGGGTACTTTATGGCATGGGAAACATATCTGTGTTCCACAAGATCTGGAGTTACGAAAACTGATTTTGCAGGAAGCACACAACTCTCCGTATTCTATTCACCCGGGTAACACCAAAATGTACATGGACATGAAAGAAAGATTTTGGTGGAACAATCTCAAGAGAGACATCGCCGAACATATTGCTTTGTGTGATGTGTGTAGTAGAGTAAAAGCGGAGCATCAGAAACCAGCAGGTTTACTTCAACCACTACCTATTCCTGATTGGAAGTGGGACAAGATTGGTATGGACTTCATTACCGGATTACCAAGGACCAGATCAGGATATGATTCCATATGGGTAGTAGTGGATCGCCTAACTAAAGTGGCTCATTTCATACCCATGAAGACAACTTATACAAGTGCCAAGTTAGCCAAAATCTACATGAGTAGAATTGTGTGTCTACATGGTGTGCCCAAGAGTATTTTGTCTGATAGGGGAACTCAATTCACTTCCCATTTTTGGAGACAGCTACATGAGTCGTTGGGAACGAGTTTGGAATTCAGTACTGCTTTTCATCCTCAAACCGATGGACAAACAGAAAGGACTAATCAAATTCTGGAAGACATGTTGAGGGCATGTGCCCTAGACTATGGAGCCAGTTGGGATGAAAGTCTGCCTTACGCAAAATTTTCTTACAATAACAGTTATCAAGCCAGCATTGAGATGGCACCGTTTGAGTTTCTCTACGGAAGAAAGTGTACCACCCCATTGTTATGGAATGGTGTGGGAGAAAGAAGTTTATTCGGGCCAGATCTTACCAAGGAAGCCGAAGAGAAGGTCAAATTGGTTAAGGACAGGTTGAATATAGCACAATCCCGACAGAAAAGTTACGCAGATCCTAAACATAGAGAAGTCACCTACGAAGTTGGTGATAGGTCTTATCTTAGAGTATCACCATTTTGTGGAGTGAAAAGATTCAGAGTCAAAGGGAAGTTGGCACCAAGATACGTTGGGCCATTCAAGATTCTGAGTCGCAAAGGAGAAGTTGCTTATGAAATTGAACTGCCAGAATCTTTGTCAGCAGTCCATAATGTGTTTCATGTGAGTCAGCTTAAGAAATGTCACCTAGAAATGGAAGAAACTTCTTTGAAGGATACTATCCCTTTGGAGGAGGTTCAATTAGAAAGTGATCTCACTTATGAAGAGAAACCTATCAAAATTCTTGAGACTGCAGAAAGAGTCACAAGGACAAAGACTATCAAGTTTTGCAAAGTGTAGTGGAATCATCATTCCAAAGAGGAAGCAACATGGGAAAGAGAAGATGATCTTCGGAAAGACCACCCTCACCTATTTGCTAGCCAATCCGAATCTCGAGGGCGAGATTCACCTTAAGGGGGTTAGATTTGTAACATCCCTAAAATCATGATTTCAAAGTTTGCATATCATTCATGCATGCATATAGAAATTGAGATCAATTTCAAAACTCATTTCAGAAAAACTGAAGCACATAGTGTTATCATTTCATGTGAGCAACTTAAATGAAATGGCCATCCCCATTTGAGAGTTTGAATGTTTTAAACCTAGATTGTTGTATCCCTTGTTGAATGGTTTGAGTGTGGAATTTGAACCAAGCTTTACAAAATGGAAATGGTTCAAAAACCATTTTTCAAACATTTGCAAATCAAGTGCAAAGCTCCTGATATTTTGTTTCTCCAAGAGTGACCAAGCCTTTGCAAAGTAACCACATGGTTTGAGGCCTATATTTGAGACTATTGCACACTGCAAAAATCTCAAATTGATTTGAATTCAAATGGGACTTGAATTCATTTGAAAATCATTCCTGAAAAATCAAAACAGAAAAAGAAAAGGGTAAAAGAAAAGAAAAAGGCCACGCGCCCTAATCTGGCCCAGCAGCAGAAACCGGCCCAACTAACCCACCCGGCCACTCTCTCGCCCGCTCGCACGCGCGGACGCACCCACACAGACGCTGACACTCGGACCCCACCCCCACTCTGTAGCACTCGCTGACAGGTGGCCCTCTCCACGTCACACCTTCTTCCCCAAAACCCTCCCGCAGACCACGTCGCCGCTGCTGTCGATGCCGGTAATGGCGCGGCGTAATTAGCCTTGATGCCGCAAGCGTTTCTTGTCGCGCGTGAGCCTATTTAAACCACACCCCGCCGCGGTCATTTCCCCCCACTCTCCTCGGTCACTCCTCCACCAGGCTGCGCGCCTTTGACCTCGAAGCCCCGCAGCACCGACAACTCCGGCGACCGATTCCGGTGAGCCTCGACCGCTCCCCTCTCTCTGGTTTAAACAATCGTGCCCAGCTTGATCTTGCGCACCTCCTGATACCCTTCATTTGCATTCTCGTGACCCAGGCCGTCGTTCCCGTTCGTGCCTGCAACTGACTGCGCCGCCGCTCAACTCCGGCGATCAATTGAGGTAAAACCCGAGCGCCCCTTGCTCCCTCTCTCATACGAGATTGTTCGCCTGCGTCTTGTGCATCTCCTGATCCCTCTGGTTCGTTCTAGGGCGACGCCAAACCTCGGCAACAACCACGACTACAAGCGACAGACGCCGCCCGCAACTCCGACGAGCCCCAGCGACCGTGCCCGTGCGCCCCTTCCCGAGCCATCGCCACCTTGAGCATTAGCAGCCTCCTGCGGTTCTGGTAAGCCACTTCCCCCACTCCCACGCGACCTAGAACGCCAGCGTCGCCGCTGTCAGACGCGCCGCCACCAGTCGCCGTTGCTAGCGCCGCTCGTGTTTGGTCAAAGCAATTAGGAGCGTTAGATGCAGATCCTGCGGCTAAGATTAGAACTTAAGCGAAGAGGTAAGCGCGCATCTGAGCCGCCAGATCTGACTTAGATCCTACGGCCCGCAGAGCTCGATCCGTCTGAACCGGTACGCGCCAGTAGGGTTAAGACACGTGGCTAAGGTTAGATTCAAAAACAGATTTGAAATCAGATTTTGATCCAAAATTGAAATAGCTATAACTTTTGATTCCCACGTTAGATTTTTGCAAATTTTATACCGTTGGAATCAGGGAGACAAGCCCTTTCTGAATCTGCAATGTGTTTAGTGAAAATTTTCTGTTAAAATGACTTTATTTGCAGTATCTTGTTTAAGGCTATTTTGAGTATAGAAATTGTTTGGAAAATTGTTTAAGTGTAAAATAAACTTGGTTTAGCAAGTTTTTGACTTGTTTATAGTTCAGTACGTTGCACTTGCTTGGTTAAATTTCAAAAATCATCACTTAGAATTTTCTTTTGCATGCATGCATATATTTATGTTTGTGTGTGTAAATTGTGTGCTAACATTTTTGTGTAGACTTTGGTGGTAGTGACTGTGATTGTGAAGAGTGCTACTCTCCCCATTACCAAGGCAAGTGGTACTTCATGCATAATTCCATTCCTATATTTTGTACTAGCATTAGAAATATTTTGCTAAGTCTTGCATGTTACTTTTTGCCAAGTGCTATGTTGGGAAATCCTAAGTAGTTGTAGAATTGCTAGGAAATTTCCTAAGTTAAGTTACTATGCCATGCTTAGCCTAGCTAGTAGCAAACAAGGGTTGGTAAAGTATTTACATGCTATGATGAAAATATTTCTAAGTCTTTGGACTATGTTTTCTTAATAAAACAACTAAGTTAATGAACCTCCTGGGTGGAATGGGACTTGATTGGTGGTTTTTGGGTTGAGTGGTTACACAAGGCCCATGGATATGGTTTACCTTGTGTATCTCACTTGTGGTATGCCACCCAGGCACAAAGGGATTTTAGAGGCCAAGTGTTGAGAAGCTTATAGTGCAACCACTTGGCAATATGGGCTCTTCCTTGATCACATAGGTTGCTAGAACTTAGTCATTTGGACAGTTGGTGGTAGTGGGAATGATAGGTTGGAACGCGTCCATTTGGCTAAGGGAAGGCTTCTGAAAGGTCCTGTCTTGGGAAACCAAGTCTGGTGGGGAAAGTGCGCAACCTCTGCAGATGGAAAATCTAAGTACTTAGCCAAGTCCATGGCAATGGACAACTTGAGCATCAAGACATGGAAGCTATCAAGAATCTCATCACTCCAACTTCTAAGTAAAACTTGTGGGTGAACAAGGGAGAAGGACCCCAATGTCTATTGGTGGTTTCTTGGGAAAGTTTTCAACAAACAAAAACTTAATGATTTCAACTAATAGGAAAAACCTATTTTGAGCAAAGCAAGCCAAACTACACTTAGCCAAAATGCATATAGTAATGTAGTCCACTTAAAAATTACTAAGGTATCACTTGCCAATACTATTCCAAAGTATTGACCCACTGTGGCTATAACTTGTGATGTTGCAGGTTACTCCGACGATGATTAGGTGTCATGAGTCTACACTCAACATGCTTGCATGTGGCACATGATGATGAAGACTTATGTTTATTTACTTATTCCAAAAACTCTTGTATTAGGCCTGTGGCCTTGAGTTGTAAAAGACTATGTTTTATCTCTGGAATGAATGTAATAAATGACCTTTGTATCTGTGTACTTCATCTTAAACTGTGGATGCTAGCAATGATCCAGGGACTAGCATTGCAATCACAGGGATCCTTTTCCTTTACAAAGGAAGGATCTTACATTGATCCATATAAAATTGGTCAAATAAACATTTCAAAATGATCAAGTATGACAAATGGAAATATTATAAAACCATATAAATTGATTTCATTCAAATTGGAGCCATAGATAAAATCTTATGAATTTAATAAGACAAGAAAATTGAATTTCCAAAGCTAATAGAGCATCTATCTATAAATCCATACCAAATGGTGAGCAAATAATCCTAAAGATATTTAAAAGGATAAATAAACATTAAATAAAATTTCACAAATTGGAGTCACCAAGTTTGGATCTATAAATAAAAAGATATGGATTTTATAAGATAAGGAAAGAACTTATTCAATAAGGAAGATGTAAAGACCAAATTAAATCTTGGCCTAATCCATTAAGCAAATGGAATGAATAGAATCCAAATCCAAATAAAATAAAAGGATAAAGAATTTTCCAAAATAAAATAAAATGGCATTAACTATCCTATCCCTATTTTAATAAAGACAAATCTCTAATAAGAATAATTATATAATTCATGAGAAAATAGTATTTTGGAATTAACCCAAGTGGAATAAAAGTTGTTTAATTAACTTAAATAAAATAAATCTTCCAAGTAAAATTTAGGGAATTAAAAACTATATTTAATTCCATTGGAACTAAAACAAATACCCAATGCAAATGATTTATGAATCATATTCCAAATAATTCAAGATGAATTATTTGGCACCCTATTAAACAAATAAAAACCTACTGAAAAGATTTGGAAGTTTAAGAATTTAAATGGTATTTGAAAATATTATTAAATCTTATTTGATTTAAAACAAGGGCCTTTTTGAATAATTAAAAGACCCCAAAAAGAATAAAATTTTATTCCAAAATTCACTCCAGATCTTGTTACTAATCAGTATTTAAACCTACACAAATTTTTGTTGAGATTTGAATTCAAATGAATGTTTAAATTGTTTAAACAAAATCAAAATAGAATAAAAAGAAATGGAAAAAGAAAAAGAATCAGATAAAAAAAGGGAAATGAAGCAGCCAGCCCAGCTAGCCCAGTAAGCCCAATAGTCTAGCCCACTTCCTCTCTCCCGCAGGAAAACATTTCGTACTCGAATTCTCACCCGCGGAGTCAATGACTAACTGGACCCACCTTCCCCTCTCTCTCACTCACTGTCAAACGGGCCCTGCGACCACGTCAGCATCTTCAACCCGCGGACTCGTTCCTCCCCCTCACCCCGCCGGCCGTTTCTGGCTATAATCGCTCGCATAAATTCGCGTCAATGCCTCAGCAATTCAACCCCGCGATCACGCATACTAATTCGCCTGCGTCCCCTCTCTCATTCCCCTCACTCGCCACACCTTGAGAGCCCCCAGGCTGCACGAATCCTTGCCCGGACCCTCACTGTCTCCGGCAAGCTCCAGTAGGAATTCCGGCGAGCCCAGCTACTCCTCTGCCCCTGGAGCAGACGAACACCTTCCCCAGTCTCTGGCGCACCTCGCTGTACCTCCCATTCATCCGCGCGAGCACCATAGCGTCGGCAATGACGGCACCAAGCACCACCGCCGCCTGCCATTTCCTCCGGCGAGCTACTGACGCCAAACCCGTGCGCCCCTTGTGTTCTGGTGAGTACCTCTATAACCCCCGAGACCGTGCACATCCTCCTGATACTTTTCCTTGCTTGCTTGCATCCCAGGCGCTCGTCTTCGACCACGACCGTGCGCACCCGACGGCAGCAAGAACTCCGGTGAGCGATTCAGACCATCCTCGTGCGCCCCTCGACGAGCTATCACCATGTTGATCTTCAGTATCACTCCACGAACCTGGTGAGACACTCCTTTTCCTCTCTCGCTTCCTACATCGCCAGCAATGCCACCGCTAGGCCGCTCCGCCGCCAGTCGCCGCCGCCAGCACCACTAGTATATGGTCAAAGGTTGTGCGCCGTAGGATTTAGATCCAACGCTCGCGATAGAAACTTAACTGAAGGGGTACACTTTCTTCTGAGCCATGCGATCCCACTTAAATCCAATGGCTCGCATCTGCCGATCCGAGCAAAACGGTACCGACAAGTAGTATCATGCCACGTGGCCCAGAGTCTGTTTTAAAAACAAGAATTTTTCTATTAGATGTGCCAATTTGAAAAATTCATAACTTTCAAACCACACGTCTAAATTTTGCAAATTTTATATCAATGGAATCAGCAAGACAAGAAATTTCTGACCATGAACTTTTTTTAGTAAAATGCTTCTGTTAAATTGTTTGTTTTTGTAGAAACTTGTGTATGCATATTTAGAATATAAAATTTGTTCTAAAATGATTTTTGGGATAAAACCTTTGGCAAATGGATTGTTTTGAACCTACTGACCATAGAAATCAATTTGTGATTTCAAAAATGTATTTGGTGAAACAATAGAATAAACTTTGGATTTAAACCATTTCTAGTCAAATAAAAATAATGTTTATTTATTTAAAATGCTTTTGGGAGAAAATCTTTGGGAATTTTTTTGGAATAAACTCTTTGACCCCAAAAACCAAGTTTTATGATTTGAAAATATATTTGGTGAATCCTATAAAAATTATTACTTTACTAAAGACATTTTTCAACCACATAAAATAATGACTTGGTTTAAAAATGGTTTATGAAGTGAAATCTTTTGCAAATGATTTTTCCACTTTATAAAATGATCATTAGGTGTTTTCAAATGTTTATAAACTATTAGAAACCACTTCTCCAAATAAAACAATTTTTAGCATGCTTGCATGCATTGTTTTGTTTCTATCATTTTATGTGTTGTTTGCTTGAATGGTAGATTGAAATTGTGCCTTGCTTGAGTGAATTGTAGTGATTTTAAGAGTGTGATCATTGCAAAGACAAGGAGTGAACTTATATTCTCTACCAAAAAGGCAAGTGATGCTTCATACTTTTGTCCCATTATTTTCACTATGCATTAGTGATATTTCTAAGTAGGACTTGCATGGAATTTTGCTAAGTATAAACTATGCCATGGGAAATCCTAGTAGATGAAACCTTAGTAGAAATTTCCTAAGTTAAGATTCCTACTACTATCATTCTTAGCTTAGCTAGTAGAAAACAAGGGTGGAATATATATTCATACTATGGAATATTTCTAAGTCTGTGGACTTATGTTTTGTTTAATAAAACAACTAAGTGAATGAATCACCTGGGTGGAATGGAAGGAATGGTTTGTGTTGAGTGGTTCACAAGGCCCATCCTTATGGTTTACCTTTGTGTATCTCACTTGTGGATGGCCACCCAGGAACAAAGAGAATTGAGATGTCAAATGTTGAGAAGCTTCAAGTGCAGCCACTTGGCATTATGGGCTCTGCCTGGATCATATAGGTTGCAATAACTTAGCCAAATGGACAGTTGGTGGTAGGGGATGATAGGTTGGAACGCGTCCATTCTGGTCTAAGGGAAGGCTTCTGAAAGATCTTGTCTTGGTGAAACCAAGTCTTGTGGGGAAAGTGCACCACCTCTACAGAGTGTAAAATCTAAGTACTTAGCCATGTCCCTAGCAAAGGACAATTTGAGCATCAAGACATGGAAGCTATCAAGAATCTCCTCATCCCAATTTCTAAGTAAAAACTTGTGGTTGAACAAGGGTTAAAGGATCACCAATTTCTATTGGAAGATGCCTTGGGAAAGATTTTGTCAAGCAAAAACTTAGTGTTTTCAAATAATAAGGAAAATCTATTTTGAGCAAAGCAAGCCTAAGCTCCACTTAGCCAAATGCATATAGATGATAGACTCCACTATACCACCATAGTATCCAATTGCCAATACAATTCAAATGAATTGACCCTTGTGGCTGTAACTTGTTATGTTGCAGGTTTGTTTGATGTTAGTGAAGTTTATTGATTAGGATTACAAGTCTACAACCAACATGTCTGCCTGTGGCACTTTGAAGATGAAGGACCCCATGCTATTGTTATATTCTGCTGCATTGTAATGAGATAGCCAAATGAGATATGTAAGATGTAATAAATTATGTTATTCCTGGTTATAAAGTTGTATTATGACCTTTGTTTCTTGATATTACATCTTAAGTGTGGATGCTAGCTATTGATCCAGGGACTGGCATTGTAAACACAGGGATCTCTACCTTATTAAAGGTTGGGAACCTTACATAAAGAGTACATTTGTCCCCTTGGTATTGTTAGAGATGTTGGCGTATTAATTGGAAGGATTAAGTATCCAGCTGATTTTATTGTTCTTGGTTGCTCCCAAGATGCATTTTGCCTTGTTATATTTGATAGACCTTTCTTACATACTGTTGGTCTGAAATTAATTTGCTAAAAGAGAAAGTTTTCATTAAACTTGCTGGTGAAAGGCTTGAGATTAATTTTTCAAAGTTTACTGATAAATATTTAGAAAAGGAAAAACTCTATAAAGACATAGTGGAGACTCTTGCTTTAGTGGCAGTCGCTTCATCGGACGCGATGGAACGATATGTGCTAAATCAAGAGGAACCATTTGATTAAGAAGATAAAGATTCTCTAGAACAAAATACTATATCAACAACCACAACAACTGCAATTACACATTCCACCTAATAATCTAGGAGAATTACCACCCAAAGGGGATCCTAGTTTTGAACTTAAACCATTGCCTGAAGATAAGAAATATGCATTCCTTAATCATAAGAAAATATATAATGTTATTATTAGTGCTAACCATTCAAATGAACAAGAATCACAATTATTTCAAGTACTGAGATCTCATAGGCCAGCCATTGGCTATTCACTTGATGGTTTGAAAGGTATATGCCCAGCTTTATGCATGCATAAGATTAACTTGGAAGAAGATGCAAAGCCTGTTGTTGACTATCAACATCGTCTTCATCCAAGAATGAAATAAGTGCTAAGAAAAAAGGTAATCAAACTCATTGAGGCAGGTATTATCTATCCCATAGCTGATAGTAAATGGGTAAGTCCCATCCATAGTTGTAGAGGTCCCAACCTGATAAGGTAGAGATCCCTGTGTTTACAATGTTAGACCCTGGATCGAATAGCTAGCATCCATAGTTTAAGATGTAATATCAAGAAACAAAGGTCATACTACAACTTATAACCAGGAATAAAATAATTCATTACAACTTACATAGCTCATATGGCTATCACATTACAATGCAACAGATATAACTATATAGCATGGAGTCCTTCATGTTCAAGTGCCATAGGCAATCATGTTGGTTGTAGACTTGTAATCCCTACTCAACAAACTTCACTAACATCAAACAAACCCGCAACTTAATAAGTTACAGCCACAAGGGTCAATACATTTGAATTGTATTGGCAAGTGATATCATATTGATATGGAGAATCTAACATCTACATGAATATTTGGCTAAGTGGAGTTTTGGCTTGTCTTTGCATAAAATAATTTTTCCCTAACCTTTGAAAATAGTTTTATCTTTTCAAAACATTTCATCACACAATAGCACACTGGAGTCACACCAGTTGCTTTCCTTGTTCACCTAACAAGTTTTAACATAGAGAAATTGGGATGAGGAGATCCTTGATTGCTTCAATGTCTTTGAAGCTCAAATTTTCCATTGTCGGGGACATGTCTAAGTACTTAGGTTTTACACTCTCGAGAGGTGGTGCACTTTTCCCACAAGACTCGACATGCATCGAGACGAGACTTTTCATAAACAATCCCTCAGATCAGCATAGACGCATTCCACCTATCATCACTGCCACCAACTGTCTGCTTGTCTGAGTTCTTGCAACCTATGTAGTCAAGGCAGAGCCCATATGCCATGTGGCTACACTGGAAACTTCTCAACACAAAACATCTAAAATATCTTTGTTCCTGGGTGGCCATCCACAAGTGAGATACACCAGTGTAAACCATAGAAATGGGCCCTGGGTAACCACTCAACAAAAATCCATCCAAGCAATCACCATTCCACCCAGGTGTTTCATTCGCATAGTTGTTTTATTAATCAAAAACATAGTCATAGACTTTGCATAATATCATATCATGAATATTCCACCCTTGAATTTCAATATCAAGGCTAAGCATACTAGCATAACTTGTCTCTTGTATTAGGAAGATTCCTACCAAGATATATTCTATAGGATCTACTATAGCATAGCAATATATATAAAAATAGTCCTATCATGCATACTACAAAAATATCACTAATGCAATATTGAAAAGATAGGAATTTTGATGACCAAAGTATCACTTGCTTTTTGGTAGAGAAACTAGGTACACTCCTTGATCTTGCAATTTTCACACTCTTCAAGGTTCACTACAATTCAATCAAGCAAGGCACACATTCAAAACAAGCATTCAAACAATTCACCCCATAAAATGTTAAAAACACGGGAATGCATGCAAGCATGCAAAATGTTGTTTTTATTGAAAAAGTGTTTTCTAACAAGGTTCTAATATTTCAAAACACCTACTGGTCATTTATAAATGTGGGAAAATCATTTGAAAACAAGTTACTGAAAATAGGCCTTTTTAAATCATTTTTGTTTTACTAGAAAAGATTTTATTTAAAGTAATAATTTCTAGTGTTAGCCAAATATGTTTTAAAATTCAAATTTTAGTGTTTCTGGTTAGAGGGTCCAAAACAAATCCATTTGCAAAAGGTTTTACTCAAAAATCATTTTTAGAATAATTTTTATACTCAAAATAGTCCTAATAATGTTTCTGCAAAAACAACTAATTTTTTAGAAGCAAATGACTAAACCAGGGCCATATTTGCAATTTTTAAATTTTTCAGAATCCATTGATATAAAATTTGTAATTTTTGGACATACAGATCAAAAGTTATGAGTTTTGCAAGTTTAAACATTCAATAGAACAATTTCTGGTTTTTAAATCGAAAGCTTGGCCACCTGTCTTGTTCTAATTGGCTGATACCATTTTGTTTGGATCCAGCAACATGGGCCGTAGGATTTAATTGGAATCGCACGTCACAGAACACATGATACCTCTTCGATTAAACGTTCTATCCTATCTGCCAGATCTGCATCCAACGGTTCACAGAACCTTGACCAGGAACTAGTGGCGCTGGTTGGCGACGCGCGGCGGCGACGCTCTGTCAGCGGTGGTCCGGAGTTTCTAGGAAGCAAGTGGAGGAAAGGAGGGGCTCACTTGGTTCTCCGTGGCTAGGGGATGCTCAAGGTGGTCTTCGTGGGTGAAGGGGCACACGAGTTTGTCCGAAATCGCTCGCCGAAGATGTTCCTGGCGTCGAGCACGCACGGGCATCGTCAGAGGCGAGCACATGGGACGCAAGTGAGCAAGGAAAAGGTTCAGTGAGGTGCGCATGGGTTCGAGGATCATGGGGAAACTCACCAGAGGGCAAGGGGCGCATGGGGTCGACGGCTATCGCTCGCCAGAGATGAGGCAGACGACGGTGGCGAGAAGTTGTTGACAGGGCAAGGCTGTGGGGCACGTGCGGGCAAGCGGGAGGTGTCGGCAGACGCATGAGTGGATGGTGAGCAAGCTCGTGTGAGCCAGGGGCAGGGGGTGGTCTGGGCTCGCCGGAATTGTCGCGGAGGCTCGTCGGAGCAGCGGTGGCGTGAGCAAAAATTTGAGCAACCTGGAGGCTCCGGTGGCATGGGGTTTGAGGAGAAAGAGAGAGGAGAGAGTGGGGATTAAGGGGGCGTGGTCGTGGGGACGAATTTCTGCGGCGTTTAAGCGAATTGATGCCGAGGAAAATCAGCAAGAAACGGTCAGGGAGGGGGGAAAGAACTGGTCTGCGCGGGTGAGAACGACGGCGCTGAGCTGGAGTGGGTCCATATGGTCAGCGAGAGGGTGGGTGCATGCGCAGGTGAGAAAGGGGGTTTGCGGGGAGAGAGCTAAGTGGCCCGGGTGGGCTTCTTCTAGGCCAAGCTGGGATGGGTGCTGGGTAGGTTAGTTGGGTTGGGTTTGTTTCCCTTTTTTCCTTCTATTTATTTTTCTTTTTCCATTTCTATTTTCTGTTTTCATTCAAACCATTGATTCAAGCTTCATTTGAATTCAAATTTTTACGAAACCTTTTTAGTAGGTTTTAAATCACTTATGAGTTGATTAGTTGGACCACTTTGGAAATTTCAATTATTTTTCTTGTGATTTAATAATTCATTTAAATGAGGGAATTGTCTTTGTTTAAATAAAATTAAATATGGTTCAAACCCATATAAATTTATTCAAATAATCCTTTATTATTTTGTTTTATTTTTCAGTAATCTTTTATTCCTTTTGCTTATGGATCTGGTCAAGATTTTAAATTGTCTTTTAAATATTTCTTATTTATTTAATTCTTTCTTTATCTTATAAAATCCTTATCTTTTTATTTATAATTCCAAAATTGGTGATTCCAATTTGTATAATTTTATTTAATATTTGTTTATCTTTTCAAATCCTTTAAAGATTACTTTGCTCACAATTTGGTATTGATTTTTGCTAGGAGCTTTACTTGTCTTGGAAAATTATTTCCTTTTATTTTATTAAATTCATAAGTTTTTATTCATGGATCCAAATTGAGTGAAACCAATTTCCATGGTTTTATAATATCTTTATTTACAATTTTTGGTCATTTAGAAATGTTTGATGCTGAATTTTTATATGGGACAAAGCCATAGTCTTTGGGGTGATCTTGAAGATGTTTTCTTTTATTAGGGTTTTGGGTTTTGGCTTAACTTTTCCAAGTGCTTTAAATTCAAGATACATCCATTTATGAATGCATTTGATTCTTTGAAATATTTGCTTCTTGCTTTCCTGTTCAAATTTTGTTCAAGTAGGTTTTTGATGTTTCCATTTAGAAGCAAAAAGTTTCTTTTCACCCTAAATTTCAACAATTGTTTCTTTTGTTTGTTTATTTTCCACATTTCAAAATTTGGAGAATTTTGGGATGTGACAATAGTGTGCCTAAAAAGTGTGGAATCACCATGGTTCCAAATGATGAAAATGAACTTGTTTCTCAATGTACCATTACTTGTTATAGAATGTGCATTGATTATAGAAAACTTAATAAGGCAACTCGTAATGATCACTATCCTTTACCATTCATTGATCAAATGCTTGAAAGATTATCCAAAAAATTTCACTTTTGTTGTTTAGATGGGTATTCAGGTTTCTCATAGATTCCGGTGCACAAGGATGATTAAGATAAGACTACTTTCATGTGTCCCTTTGGCACATACGCTTATAGGAGAATGCCATTCGGTTTGTGCAATGCTCCTGCTACTTTTCAAAGATGCATGAATGCTATATTTGCTGATTATCTTGAGAAAATTATGGAAGTATTCATGGATGATTTTTCTATGTATGGCACCTCTTTTGAAAACTGCATGTTCAATCTTAACAAAGTTTTGCAGTGCTATGAGGACTAGCACTTAGTCCTAAATTGGGAGAAGTGCCATTTCATGGTGTCAGAAGGTGTTATTCTTGGACACCGAGTTTCAGGAAGAGGAATTTAAGTGTACCGTGCCAAGATAGAAGCAATAGAGAAGCTAACATATCCTAGGAATATAAGAGGTCTAAGAAGATTTCTTGGTCATGCTGGTTTCTATAGAAGGTTTATCAAAGACTTAATATCCAAGCCTCTAACAAATATTTTTCAAAAAGACGTTCCATTTTCTTTTAATGACGATTGTGTAGAGTCTTTTGATGTTTTAAAGAATGCTTTGATCAGTGCTCCTATAATTCAACCCCCTAATTGGAATTTGCCTTTTGAAATCATGTGTGATGCTAGTGACTATGTTGTAGGAGCATGATGACCCACAAGTATAGGGGATCGCAACAGTCTTCGAGGGAAGTAAAACCCAATTTATTGATTCGCCACTGAGTTGTCAATTCAGCTGCACCTGGAAACAGTCTTGCTAGCAATCGTTTATCAGTAGCAATAGTATTGTAGTAGCAATAGCAAAGTAACAGCAGTAGTAAAATAAGGACAGCTGTACAATTGTAGTAAACATCACGATTAAAGTGCAGTAGGCATAGGATGGATGGATGGGCGTTGCATGGACAAGATAATTCATGTAATATCAAGATCAAGGGCATTTGCAGATAAATAAGATAAAGCATCCAAGTACTAAGTAATCATAGGCATGTGATCCATATGTAGTCATACGTGCTCGCAATGAGAACTTGCACAACATCTTTTGTCCTCCCAGCCCGTTGCAGCGGGGCCTCAAGGGAATCTACTGGCAATTAAGGTGCTCCTTTTAATAGAGCACTGTATCAAAGCATTAACACTCCGTGAACACAAGTAATCCTCACATCACAGTCATCCCCTCCAGTTATCCCGATTTCTGTCACTTCAGGGCCTCAGGTTCCAGACAATGATATGTCTATACAACTTGCAGGTAAGATCATAAACAATAATATCATCATGAATCAATAACATGTTCAGGTTTGAGATCATGGAACCCGGTCCCTAGTGATAAGCATTAAGCATAACAAGTTGCAACAATGTCAAAAAGCACTAATAATAGATACTAGGCACCTTGCCCTAACAATCTTATGCAGTTACATGAACGATCTCATCCAATCCCTACCATCCCCATAGCCTAGTGTGGGGGATTACTCTCTCATGGATGATGGAATCATGGATGGTTGATGGAGAGGCGTTGGTGATGATGATGGCGATGATCTCCTCCGATTCCTTGTCCCAGCAGGGTGCCAAAACGGAGTTTCTGGTTCCAAAACACGGTTTCTGGTGGTGGCGGAGCGGCAGAACTCTTTCTGGAAAAATGTCGATCCCCCCGGTGTTTTTAGGTCAGAGGGTATATGTAGGCGAAAGGAGAGGTCGAGGCAGATACCGTGCCAGGGGGTGGTGTGGGCCCCTCAAGCCTCTCCTCCCTTCCATCTTCTGGCTCCGCGAGTCTTCTGGAAATATAGGAGTTTTGGCATATTTTGTGGGATTTTTCCTGAAAGTTGATTTCCTGCACAAAAACGAGACACCAAAGCAATTCTGCTGAAAACAACGTCAGTCCGTGTTAGTTATATCCAAATCACACAAATTAGATACGTGTTGGACGTATCAACTCCAACAAGCTTATCTTATTGCTTATTGCTTGTCCTCAATAGAAAAAGTGTTCAGAAAATAGATACGTGTTGGACGTATCAACTCCCCCAAGCTTAGCTTATTGCTTGTCCTCAAGCAATTCAGTTGAAAACTGAGTGCGAGAAAAGAAACTTTCACGAACGCATTTTCTTCATAAGATGTATATATTCTCAGCATATGGTCAAATAATTTGGCATTTCATAATAAGGAGTATGCAAGTAAGTCTACCTAATAGTTATGCAAGCTATGAAGAGATTCCAACACAATAATAAGCAACATGACACATAAGCATATGCAAGATTGTAATGTGCATAAGAAGGTATGATAACGTGGTATCTCGCTTGCCTTTGATTGTGGAGCAAAAAATAAATTCCAAGGCACCTCTGAAGTTCAAGTGAAGACTAGAAATAACAATATCAAAGATAAAAGCATCAAAGTTATGTCACAATTAACCGTGTTTTGGGACAAGAACATTACACTAAGAATGACAACTATGCTCTCGGGAAAGTGCTCACAGAATAAATGGTGACTTGATATAAAAGTGAAAGAAAAGATTAAAAAGTTTGAAAGGCTTCCAAATGCTGAAAGTATGGTACTCATTAGCTTTGAGCTCTCATTGCCCCTATCATAAGCATGTTTAAATGGTTAAGGTTAAAGTGAGGTCAAATATGAGTTATATTCTTGATAGATCATAAGTTGAAAATCTCATGCCCCTTGCGTACGAGTACCGAACCTCATGCTACTCAACTTTGGTCACAAGTAAGTTCTTGTCATTGTAAGTATATGTGTATCATATAGAATCGCCAAGGGGGTACCCGTTGCCCCATGATACAGGAGCTATCCCATACCAAAATGACAAGGCAACAGACAATGAGCATCTCGGCAATCTTTTTATTTGCTATTTGCATGATTGAGGATTCTTCATAGAATGCTCATTATGATTATGCTGCAAGTTTCCACCATGATTAGGCATGGCATAGGCTAGCCACCCAGGCGTTTCTATAACACATATACAAACTCCATGGACTTACAAGTTCCCCTTTTATTTCACACCGCCGGGATCCATAAACAAAAGAACATGATATCAACTAAACAGAATAAGTGCAATGTTGAAAGCGTTCCCCATGAAAACATGGTTCTGCTAACTCCCAACTTATAATTTACAAACATATAATTACATAGACAGTCACAATGGTTCAAGTTTATTAAGGGCAAGAAAATAAAGTGTGCCATCAAGTTCGTGAGAGCTTTACTAACTAATTTTCACATAACAAGCAAACATTTTTATTTGGAAGAAAACAAGGCATAATAAATATGCAAGGAATATCAATGATGCTAATAGGTAGATATGGTGGACACTTTTTGACAACTTTGGTTTTGGGGAGTTGGATGCACAAGTGGAGCTCATACTCAGTGCAAGTGAAGCCTAGCAGTAGAAAGGGAGCGACAATCGAGAGAGCGGTAGCTGTCATAATCATACTTGCGACAAAACAAAATTAATTATGGCATAAAAGTGACACAAGAACTCTAAGGAAAAATAAATCATCAAGGCTGAACTGACTTTTGTTTATTCATGTGCATGCGTATGCATGTGCCAAGTCGATTCAAATAAAACATTCAGAGGAGGATACCACAATGTCATACCGAGTTATGAATAGAACAATGCAAGCAAACATTTATATAACATGCTACAAACTATTAGCAAGTTGGAACTAATCATAAGAGAGCAAGAAATACTAAGAATCCATTGAATAACATACACATTACATAAAAAGACTAAGAATGCCCACAATGATGTCTATATGTACAAAAATGAAAACAAATAGAGTTCATACCAGCCTCTTACCACACCTCGAGTTGTCATATATCGTCATTATTGCATTTCACTTGTGTGGCTTGAATAATAATATGAAAACCAAAATCCAAAGGAGTCACTGAGGACTGCTAAACCCTGCAACGAACTTTACAAAACAAGAGAAGAACAACAAATATTTTTGGGTTTTCGATTTTTGAAGACAAGAACTGAAGGAAAGAGCAAACAAAGCAAAATATTTTTGGGTTTTTCGAATAATCAAACAAAAGATAAAGGGGTGAAGCAAACCAAGGCTAAAACATAAAGAAGTAAACAAAGATAAACAACAAAAAT
Source organism: Avena sativa (assembly GCA_916181665.1). Lineage (NCBI taxonomy): Eukaryota > Viridiplantae > Streptophyta > Magnoliopsida > Poales > Poaceae > Avena > Avena sativa. The sequence goes on along the minus strand of OV702294.1, from coordinate 264,427,598 downwards.
ATTTTTGGTCTTTTCGTGTTTTGGAAAGCAGAAACAAATCAAGAACAAAAACTAAAAAGAAAGCAAAACATGGATATGCAAAGTACCGATAGAAAATATGTAGATGAGTGTGATGTCAGTATACCTCCCCCCAAGCATAGGCTTTTGGCTTAAGTGGAGATCAATCCCAATGCGGGTAGGAACCCCAAGCCGGCGGGTCATCATAAGAATGATCATAATCAGGACCTCGTGAAGAAGAAGAAGCGCCCCAATCTTAAGTGGGCTTCTGGTATGAAGACTCCCTCGTGTTGGAGGGCTGAACCGAATTATTTTTGGCCTCCCCTCCAACATTCTCCTCTTGCTGGGTGAGCTCCACCATGTATGTGTCGAATTCTTCCTCCGTGAGTGACCATCTTTCCCTGGTATCAAGGTTAAACAAAGCAGATGCAGGCAGAGGGACTACTTGCTCAGACTTACCCCCTCTCCATCCAATCTTGAGAAAGGTTATTTCATAAGATAACTCGCTCAAATTAGCCCAAGAAGAAACAAATTTATGTTGTATCATGGAATTAAGATCAAGCCTCTCTATGGTAAACTGTAAGTCTGAGTGATGAGGCTCTACACCATGCAAAGCTAATAAACGAGAGGCAATGAGGCCTCCACAAATTCCACCTTTCTCGCGGTTAGCAGCAAGAAGGGAAGCTATCAAAGCTCCCAAGTTCTAAGTCCTATCCCGTTTCAAAGCAGCTGAGATAAAATGTAGATCATATGAAGATAATTTACTAGCAGTCTTCCTAGCAAGAACACACTTGGTAATAAAATAGGCAAAATATCGAATAGATGGGAGATGAATATTTCGAATTTTACCACTCTCCTTTGAGAAGCTGCTCCCTTGGCAAATTTCCGCATATAAGTCCATAAGTGGCATGGGCCGCTCCCTAATCCTCTCGCGTGAACCCCATTGTGGCACTTTGATAGCTGCACAAAAATCATCAAAAGGGATATTGACAGCTACATTGTAAATTTTGTAATGAACCATGGGGTTAGGCAAAGACCAACTAAATCGAAAATCCTGCACCATAGACATAGTTAGTTTCACATATTGGTATGGTTAATTTCCCACAAAATACTCCAGCCCTACATTAGAAATTAGACTCTAGAAATCTTGAAAAATTCCTACATCCCTCGTGAATTCGGGGCATGGATAAATGGAAGGAAAAACTTTGTCTTCACGGTGGACTTTCATGAACTCAGGCACCCTTAGTTCATGTTGGTTGAGTTGGTGTTCATTCATATCCTTTTTTGAAATTTTTAGACAAGCATCACAAAAGGTAATTGCGAAGTGATTACATAATGAAAGGAACTACTATGGGAACTTGCAAGAGGGCTAAACATGCATCAAAATAATTTCTCTAAGCAAAGAACAATCATGCAAGCTCACATAACCTGTCACCTACAGTAGCAAAATACTCAAGACATAATCCACTAATCACAAATCTACTTGGACAAGTAGAGGAGTCACATACCGGAGAACAAATGCTCCAAATCTTAGCAGAAAAGGTGGGCTGAGAAAAGAGATCGAAAATCGCGAGCAAGAACATTAAGAACAAAGGTTTGAGCAATGGAATGGTGTTTTCTCGGGAGAAAGAAAGGAGTGGAAGGAGGGAGAATAAGTGGAGGGCCAGGGGTGTCCCACACCATGTCCAGGGGCGCCCCTCATGTGACAGTGCCACCAGGTGGTGTGCCTGCCTGGTGGGCCCCAATGGGTCATTCCAGGTGCCTCTCTGTCCCTTTTTGACATAAAAATTTAATATGAATTTTATGGAATTTTTCGAGAAACTTTATTTTGAGCAATTTTCAGGTATTGATAAATGATTTTCTTGAAGGAAGATGATTTTGGAATGATGCAAAAGAAAATATAAACTAAAACTACATAAGTTCTAAGGCACTCTAATAAGCAAGCAACTAGCAATACAAAGATGAACAAGGTGAAGAGAAAAGATTAGGGTAGAGAAAATAAAAGTGAGCAAGGATAATCATAGTGAAAACATTGTTTTGTTCATTAAAATCCCTTTGTTAACAAGGTTGATCAAGTCTTGTTACCAAAACAATTTATATGAAACAAAACTTTGCCTTTCACTAAATGATTATGTTACCTCAATCTTGATAGCAATAGTCCCAATCATAATAGTTTCATAATTTTCTTGTGGAATGGGACAATATATTTCTCCAGCTTTGATGCCTTCAATGTTTCCAATTGAATTTAGGCCATAATTCTTATCAATCTTCTTGGCGAAATAGACAGTATGCTCCTTGTCATTAACATTAGAAGTTACCTTTCCTTGATTATAATTAATGACAACACCTTCAGTATTAAGAAAAGGTCTCCGAAGAATAATAGACATATTATCATCTTCAGGCATTTCAAGCAGAACAAAGTCAATTAATATCAAAAAATTATGAGCCACTTCAACAGGAACATCCTCACATATACCAACAGGAATAGTAGTAAACTTATCAGCCATTTTCAAAGATATATCAGTTGATATCAATTTTTCTAGTTGAATTATCTTGTAGAGAGAAAAAGGCATAACACTTACTCTTGCTCCCAAATCACACAAAGCAGATCTAACATAATTGTTTTTTATAGAACAAGGAATAGATCTATAGCAGGTTCAGAAGATTCCACAACTGTTTTATGTTTCTTTTTATTTCTCTCAAAAGAAGTACCACTCATTTCAATTTGTTGAGAATCTTGCTCAATTCTTTTAGGATGTCCCTCAGGTTATAAAGGATCTTGAGTGGAAGCACCGCTCCTAGTTCTAATTTCATAAGCTTGTTTTTCTTTAGAAGCATTAACTAGCAAATCTTTTTGTACTTTAGTATGCTGATCAATTTGAGTTTGACCCATTTGGAAGTGTTTAACAAGCATTTTAACATCATTGGAGGTTCTTTCCACAATATCTTTCAACTCATTTATAGCTCTAGAGTTTTCCATTAAATGATTTTGCACTCTCTTATTAAAATTATCTTGCTTAACAACATAAATATCAAATTCTTCTAATGTAAGACCCCACCTTTATAAAGGTAAAGGTCCCTGTGATTGCAATGCTAGTCCCTAGATCAAATGCTAGCATCCACAGTTTAAGATGAAGTACACAGAAACAAAGGTCATTATTACATCGTCATTTTAGAGATAACATAGTCTTTTACAACTCCATAGCCATAGGCTAGTACAAGAGTTTAACTTAACAAAATATAATAAAAGTCTTCATCTTCATGTGCCACCGGCAAGCATGCTGAGTGTAGACTCATAACCCTAATCCTCATCAGAGTAACCTGCAACATCACAAGTTACAGCCATAGTGGGTAAATACATTGGAATAGTATTGGCAAGTGATACCTTAGTAGAATAATATTTCTAGCTTCTACATGAATTTGGCTAAGTGTAGCTTAGGCTTGCTTTGCACAAAATAGGTTTTACCTATCAGTTGAAAACACTAAGTTTTTGTTTGGCAAAAACTGCCAAAGAACCACCAATAGACATTGGTGAATCCTTACCCTTGTTCAACCACAAGTTTTTAATTTAGAAATTGGGATGAGGAGATTCTTGATAGCTTCCATGTCTTGATGCTCAAATTGTCCATTTACGGGGACACGACTAAGTACTTAGATTCTTCCTTCTGTAGAGGTGGTGCACTTTCCCCACAAAACTCGACATGCATCGAGATAAGATCTTTCAAAAGCCTTCCCTTAGACCATAATGGACACGTTCCAAACCTATCACCCCCTACCACCAACTGTCCATTTGGCTAAGTTATTGCAACCTATATGATCCAGGCAGAGCCCATAATGCCAAGTGGATGCACTAGAAGCTTCTTAACATATGGCATCTCAAATCCCTTTGTTCCTGGGTGGCATTCCACAAGTGAGATACATAGGGTAGGCCATTGAAAAACGGGCCATGGTAACCACTCAACAAAAATCAACCATGCAATTACCATTCCACCCAGGTGTTTCATTCACTTAGTTGTTTCATTAAGCAAAAACATAAGTCAAAGACTTAGCAATATTTTCCATAGCATGTATATAATCCACCCTTAGTTGCTAATAGCTAGGCTAAGCATGGAAATAGCAAGTATCTTAACTTAGAGAAAATACTATCAATTATACAACTACTAGGATTTCCCAAGCATAGCATATAGATACTTAGCAAAAATTATCATGCAAGCCCTATACAAAATATCACTAATGCATAGTCAAAATATTGGGACAAAAATATGAAGCACCACTTGCCTTGGTAGTTGGGGGAGTAACAACAATCCTCACAGTCACAATCACCACTAGCACCAAAGTCTACACATAAAATGATAGCACCAAATTCATATTTCAAATAATCAAGCAAACATATATGAATGCATGCAAATGCCATGTGATGATTTTTTCCAAACTAAACAAGACAAGTAAAACATTACTGAACAATAAATAAACATTTATACATCAATTAAACTTAATTTGGCCCTTAAAACATTTTTCAAATATTTTATATACACAAAATAGGCCTACAAATGTCTCTACATAATTTTCTATTTTAACAGAAGAAAATCACAAAACCAAGCCTATATATGTGTAGGATTTATTTTTTTTGATTCCAATGGTATATTATTTGTATTTTTTGGATAAGCAGAACAAAAGTTATTGAATTTACAAGTTTGAATAACTAATAGATTCAAAAACAGATTTTAAATTAAAATCCCAGACACGAGGGCATGTCTGATTGGCCCGTACTGGTTCGGCTGGATCGATCAACAAGAGTCGTAGGATTTAAATGAGATCGCACGGCTCAGATATAAACATACCCCTTCGCTAAGTGATCTAATCTGGCGCGCTGGATCTAGATCTAACGGTGTCCGGTCAATCGACCACAGATGGGCGGCGCGAATGGGTGCTGGCGGCGGCGGTGCTATTGGCAACAGTGCTCCAGCGATTCTAGAGGGGGATAGGGGCGGTGGCGATTCTTACCAGCATCGCAAGGATGCGAGGATGCTCAAAGTGGCTTCGGCTTGGACGGGGGCGAGCTGCTGCGGCCGTGGGAGCTTGTCGGAGTTGCGGACAACGTCGGGTCGATGCAAACGGTGACGAAGACGACGACCTGGATCACCCGAGTGCAAACAAAGTGCATCAGGACACACGCAAGGTCCAGGCAAACAAGTGGGTTTGAATTAGAAGGCGAGGGGCGCTCGTATCTTACCGGGATTGCTCGACGGAGTTGAGCAGCGGCTCTGTCATTTGCAGAGGTGGATGTGGATGATGACCTGGGGCGATTTAAAACAAACTGAATGCATGAGAAGATGTGCAAGACGATGGTGAAGCAGGTCGTGTGAACCAGAAGGCAAGGCGTGCTCGAGACTCACCGTGATGGCTCGCCGGAGCTCCTCGGTGCTGCGGCGGTGCAAGCGAGAATTCGCGGAGCCTGGCGGCGCTTCTGGATGGCTGTGTTGGGGGAAATGGCCGCGAGGGAGAGGGGACTAAGTAGCCAGAGCAGGGGCGAGGATTGTGCACGGAATCAATGGAAATTACTCGAATTAAACTGCGGCAGTGAAGGGGGGAAGAAACGGCAGAGGGCTCGGTCGTGGGCGGGGTTTGGGGACGACGATGACAGGGAAGGTGGGACCGGAGCGTTAGTGAGAGGGGGGTGCACGCGCGGGTGAGAATCAGAGGGGAGAGGGGAACCCGGGTGGGCTAGCTGTTGGGCCGCTTCTCCTGTTGGGCTGGAAAGCTGGCGCATGCCCTTTTCTATTTCTTTATTCCTTTTCTATTTCTGATTTGATTTTCTGAAATCATTTTCAAATGCTATTCAAATGAGTTTGAATTCAAATTTCTTTTGGATTTTTGCAATGAAATCCTTGTACTCAAATGAGTGTAAAACCTTACTGTTTAGTCCAAAACACTTTTACATAAAGGAAAATAAAATAAAACCATGCCTTAATATGATTATAGATAATAGGCATAAAATGGTTTCATATTTGAATTTTGTTTTGAGAATTTTTGTGCAAGCTTTGCATTGATCTTTGAAATATTTCTGATCATAACAAGGGATTCTCATACTTTGAGAGTAAAGTAGAACCATTGCCTTTCTAGCATAAAATAATAGGCATATAAATGGTTTCTCATTTTGAAATCTTGTTTCAAAATAATCAAATGCTTATGAATGCATGAATGATATGCAAACTTTTCAAATTATGATTTTTGGGATGTTACAAATCTAACCCCATTAAGGTGAATCTCGCCCTCGATATTCGGATTGGCTAGCAAATAGGTGAGGGTGGTCCTTCCGAAGATCATCTTCTCTTTCCAATGTTGCTTCTTCCTCGGAATGATGGTTCCACTGAACTTTGCAGAATTTGATAGTCTTTGTCCGAGTAACTCTTTATGTAGTCTCAAGAATCTTGATAGGTTTTTCCTCATAAGTGAGATCACTTTCCAATTGGACCTCTTCCAAAGGTATAGTATCCTTCAAAGAAGTCTCCTCCATCTCCGGATGGCATTTCTTTAGCTGACTTACGTGAAATACATTGTGAATGGCAGACAATGATTTAGGCAATTCAATCTCATATGCTACTTCTCCTTTACGGCTTAGAATCTTGAATGGTCCAACATATCTTGGTGCCAATTTTCCTTTGACTCCAAACCTCTTTACTCCATGAAGTGGTGATACTCTAAGATAAGCTCTATCACCCACCTCATAGGTGACTTCTCTACGCTTTGGATCTGTGTAGCTCTTTTGTCGGGACTGTGCTATCTTTAATCTGTCCTTTACCAACTTGAATTTCTCTTCAGCTTCCTTGATTAGTTCTGGCCCGAACAAGTTTATTTCTCCAACACCATTAGATAGCAATGGTGTAGTACACTTTCTCCCATAGAGAAATTCAAACGGTGCCATCTCAATACTGGCTTGATAGCTGTTGTTGTAAGAGAATTCTGCGTAAGGCAGACTTTCATTCCAACTAGCACCATCATCTAGGGCACATGCCCTCAACATATCCTCTAAAATCTGGTTGCTCCTCTCTGTCTATCCATCAGTCTAGGGATGAAAAGCAGTGCTGAATTCCAATCTCGTTCCCAAAGACTCATGTAGTTTCCTCCAAAAATGGGAAGTGAATTGAGTTCCCCTATCAGACACAATACTCTTGGGTACTCCATGCAGACACACAATCATATTCATATAAATCTTGGCTAACTTAGCACTTGTATAGGTTGTCTTCACGGGAATGAAATGAGCCACTTTAGTTAGGCGATCTACTATGACCCAAATGGAATCATATCCCGATCTAGTCCTTGGCAGTCCAGTGATGAAATCCATGCCAATCTTGTCCCACTTCCAATCAGGAATAGGTAGTGGTTGTAACAATCCTGCTGGTTCCTGATGTTCCGCTTTCACTCTACTACATACATCACACAAAGCAATATGTTCGGCGATGTCCTTTTTGAGATTATTCCACCAAAATCTTTCCTTCACATCCATGTACATTTTGATGTTACCCGGATGAATGGAATATGGTGAGTTGTGTGCTTCCTGTAAAATCAGTTTCCGAAGCTCCGGATCTTGCGGAATGCAGATACGTTTTCCACACCATAAAGTACCATGTTCGTCTTCATGGAATCCTTTGGCTTTCCCTTTGCTAATCTTTTCCTTAATCTCTTCAATTTCCTTGTCTATCTTTTGGGCTTCCTTGATTTTGTCCAACCATGTGGGTTGAACATCCAATGACATGAGATGTCCTTCAGGCACTATCTCCAATCTGAGATCCTTGAATTGGGCACATAGATCATCTGGCAATTCTCCCTTAGTAAGGCCATTCACATAAACCTTATGGCTTAATGCATCCGCTACAACATTTGCTTTACCAGGGTGGTATTGCAAACTCAAGTCATAGTCCTAGATGAGTTCTAACCATCTTCTTTGTCTCATGTTGATTTCTTTCTGAGTGAAGATATACTTCAAACTTTTGTGATCTGTGAACACTTCACATCGAATTCCCAAAAGATAATGTCTCCATGTTTTGAGTGCATGGACAACAGAGGCTAACTCCAAATCATGAGTAGTATAATTCACTTCATGAGTTTTGAGTTGTCTCCAGGCATAAGCCACAACTTTCCCTTCTTGCATCAAACACTACTAGGAAAAGGGCTGTTCGTGGCGCACCTAAAAAGCCCATCCGTGGCGCACTAGTGGTGCGCCACTAAGCGTACGATACGGCTAAAAAGTGCCTGTAGCGCACTACCCTGGTGCGCTATGGTTATATGGGTATAGGCGTAGCGCACTACCAGGTGCGCCACGGGTAGGGGTACAGGTGCTCCACGGATAATTTTTTCAAAAAAAAATGCAAAAAAACACCCTTGTTTTGAATTGCAAAAGCAATCGGGTTCGCATCGCCGCCGTCGTGTCGCCTCGCTGGATGTCAACACCCGGATTTTTCAATCCTAGATGCCTGTTATGCCATACATCACAATCCCAGGATTACCATTTTTGCGAGACATAACAGAATTGGGTACCATAGTACTTCATCCATTACAAACGATACATAGGTTGTTACACAAATAGGGATCTCATGATCCAGTTCTTAATACAACATCAAGCAGCGGAATACGTAATAATAACGATAGCGTAGGCGAAGCTCCATCTTCGAGTTCACAGGCAATGCTGACGATGGGAGATGATCCTAGTTGTCGTAACCTTCCGGGGTTCCATCTTCGAGGTACTCCTCTTCATAGTCTGGCCATGGGAATAGTCAGGGACAAAGCCATGAGTACTCTTTAAGTACTCGCAAACTAATACTAACAGGTAAGGGGTTTTTGGATAATAGGACGCTAGGCTCTAGGGTTGTTTTGCAAAAAGCCAGGTTTATCTCTACTAAGTTCCAAAGCTAGTCACAATTTTATAACTCCTAAGTGGGATCTTGTAGTTCAGGTCACAACTCTATTGTGGTCAAGTCAAAGTCATACTTCATTTCACAAGTCATTTTGAAAAGTCTGACGGGGGAACAGTATGGCCACTCCAACTGTCCATAACCGCGGACATGGCTATTCGAATAGTTTGACACTCTGTAGAGATTGTACACTTTCACCACAACATTCGATACATCCATCAGGAACAAATCCTGAATTCACCATACTCAGTATGCGGATAATCAATCCTAACCTTTCAATTACACTCCCTAGTATAAGCACCTCTCCTGTGAGTTTGGCCTCCCAACCATGACCACTGTCATCTTGGGTACTGCACAGGTGGACAATCTTCACAAGGTAACCTCAGCTCAGACCTTGGCCATGAGGGAACTAATACTAAGGTATATAAGTTTCCAGTCAAGCCCTACCCAATATTCGGGTATTGTGGTTGTACGCAAAAATTGGAATGGTATCGCATCCAGACAACCATTAGTTTTATAAAGGGCTAAGGCTCATGCCTCAACATTTTTATCACCAGAATCATCAAGTGTTTGGAAACACATGTCCAAAACATTTCAATAGAATGATCCATCATTCCAAGGTTTTCATAACCATTTTTCCACCAAGTATTCCCATCTAAAGTTGATGAAGTTTTATGCTTAGCACTAGCATCTACAGGTGGGGTTGGTACTAATGAGGGGTGGTAACTAGTGGAGTTTTACTAAGTTCAATCTCATGTCTTAGGCTGAGATCAAGGTTTCTAGCTTAGGCCAAATTTTATGCTCTTTATGCAACCTTCAGCACAACTGTCTAGTATCTACCAAACTCTTAGGTAGACTCTAAGTAAGCTTTGATAAAGAAATAAAGTAAGAAGCTTGCCATAAAACTAGGATTGGTTTTCAACAAGCAAGTAGGTGATCTATAGATCCAAATGACTTGAATCCAACGGGCTTGGATTAAGCATTCACAGACCTTTCCAACAAAATTGATTTCATCCAATTTGGTGCACTGAATCGATCTAGGTTGATTTTTGAAGTTGGGTACAGAAGTGTGTTTGAATTTAAAAAGAAAAGGTTTAATTTGAATTGCTGGGCTGCGCAGGAAATTCTAACGGGCCGGCCTGCTAAGTGCAGTGCTCCTGCGGGCTGCTTAAGTGGGTGTCCCCACTCGTCAATGACACGGGGCTGGGCGAAGCGGTATGGAGCAACATGGATCGTTCGATCTAGTTCTAATCCAACGGCTGGGGGTCATCGTCGACGCGAGACAACTCCGGCGAGTATGAAACCTAGCGCGACCAGTGAGGGGTGCTGGGGGCTCACCGGGGTACGGGCAAGGGTCAGCGAGGCGGGCGAACGACGAAGTCGACGACGGCGAACCTACTGGTACCGGTGGCTTCTCCTAGGGCGGCTCCAATCGCTGGCTCCTTTCTTCTCTAGAGGCGGCGGGCTCCGGTGAAATTCCGGCGATGTGGTGATCGCCTTGCTCTAAGGATGGTGTGGCACGGTCAGTGGGGAGAGGGGAGTGAGATGGTGTGAAGAAATCGTGCGGGGGTGGCCTCTATTTATAGTCGAGCGAGGGGACCGTCGGGGCGCACGGTGAGCTCGTCGAGGGCAACGTTACAGGCGGCTAATGGCATGGGAAAGGGTAGGGGACGGTGCTGTGTCTCCTGGAGATGCTCAACGACATGGTCACGAGGCATGGGGTGGTGTGGTTTGGTCTGGAACGGATGGTGCTCTGCGCGGCAGAGGCGGCGTCTTCGACGGCGGGCGGTGGCTGTATGGCACGGGGCGGCAAACGGGGATGTCTGGCGGTCTCCTGGGTCAGTGGTGATCGTGTATGCACGCGGTGAGGGCGACGCGCGGTCTGTGGATGCTGGTCGAGGGTGGCGCTCTGGCGAACGCTCGGCATGGTCTGGGCGTGTCTTGTGCGCGTGGTCCAGGGCTTGGCAACGCTCGCGGCTGGGATAGGCAGTGGACGGTGGGCTGCCTCCCAGACAAGGTTGGCACGGCTAGTTCTTCCTCTAGCCTGCTGTCGACTATGGGGTGGCATTGAGGTGCTCGGTTGTTCACCATTAATGGCAATGGCAAGCTCACAGGGGTGCTAGTGTTGGGCTAATCTTTCTAGATGATCTACTGAGGTGTGTGTGAGCTAACTAGGGAACAAGTTAGGCAAGAATCACTGCACACTATAGTGTTTGATGTTTTGTTTGATTTGTGTATGCAACCTGTTTGATGAAATGGCCGCATGAAATCAAGTTTTGAATTTTGAAATGAATTTTGGTGGGTTTGCTAGATTGGTTCTGGTGAGTCTGCAGATGCTTGGGTTTTGAAAGTTGAGCTTGTTTGAGTGGGTTTTGAAAAAGTGGGATCTTCCCATATGAAGAAGATTCAATTTTGAATTGTCATTTAAACTATGCATTTGAAAGTTTCTGGATGATCACAAAGTGGGCCTTGATACTCTGTTATGAGTACATTCAAGGGGTGCAAAGATCCAGAAATGTTTCTGTTAGGTTTTGAAAGTTTGAGACAGCCAAAGTAGGCATGGGAGTTAAATTAGTCAAAATGACCATTCACTTAATATATTTGTTTCGATTTACTTGTCTTAAGGAAAAGTGTGGGAAACGTTTTAGATGATGTTCATTTCACCTAAGAAACATTTTACAAGCAATGGATCACACAAACAATGTGGTTTTTAAAGAAATTCAAAATCCATGCATACACCTATACATGCATTCATGGGTTTACTTAGAAAAGTTTTTGTTAACCCTAATCTTGGTGATTAGAAATTTGATGATCTAAGTTTAGTATTTTTGGGATGTTACACTGGAGCATGGTGGTCGTGGCCAAGACCTACCACCGCAGGAAGGTGCGGGAGGCCGTGGTCGTGCTACTCCTCGCCGGCATCGAGGAAGAGAGGGAGAAGGAGGTGTGGCTGGAGAAGGGAGGAGGTCGCCACAAGGAGAAGGAGGTCTTCGGCGGTCGTCGGAGCTCGTCGTCGCTCGTCATGACTGCAAGGAGGAGGAGGCCGCAAGGAGAAGGAGGTCATCGCCATCGTGACTGCAAGGAGGAGGAGAAGTTCGCCGCCGCCGTCGCCATCGTCACTGCAAGGAGAGGAGAAGAAAGCCACCGTCGCCATTGTCAGTGCAAGGGAAGGAGGAGAAGGAAAAGGAGGAGGAGGAGAAGAGAGAAGGAAAAGGATGAGGACAGTAGAGAAGGAAAAGGAGGAGAGAGGAGAATGAAAAGGAGAAGAGGGAGGGAATATTGGTAGGTGGGCGGGGTGGGGATTCAAATTTTGAATCCCGCCCAACTTACTCGTAGCGCACTAGGTGGTGGTGTGCTACGGGTAAGTTGCCCTCTAATTTTTATTTCTGCAGGAAAAAATGGTCTGTTGACCGTAACTTATTACGCTTTTCGAATTTTTAAAATCTAAATAATCTCTAAACAACCAAAGGTCATTGCGAGCGAATGCAAAATCTCGTTCTCGTCATTTTGGTATATTATACGATTTTTTTCGACATCGTATGCAAAATTTACGGCCATTTTACCGTGGCTTGACTTTTTTTTGCAGAAAAAGTGGAAAATCATGTTTGTTAATTTTCCTAGAAACTATACCATATTACCTACCTACATATGAAATGATTTTATTTTTTGAAGTGTTTATCATTTTATTTTATTTTTTAGAAAGCCTAAAAAGGCGATCCACGGGGGGGGGGGGGGTGTGGAGTTGGTGTAGGCCACTTAGCCGTAGGGCACTAGGACAGAGTGCCCTACGGCTAAGTTGACCCAGCTGCTGCAACACACAAACCGTAGCGCACTAGGACGGAGTGCCCTACGGCTAAGTTGCACATCCGTAATACACCTTGACCTAGTGAGCTACGGGTATGTGTGCTGCGGTCACATATGCCCTGGCCCACAATAGGCGTGGCGCACCACCCCCATGTGCTCCACGCTTACGGCAGTTAGCCGTAGGGCACCTGTGGGAAGTGAGCCACGCCTATTTTATCCGTGGGACACCACTAGCACGTGCGCCACGGATGTGTGGATTACCTATAGCCGTTTTCCTAATAGTGAAAACTGCACCTAATCCTTGGTGAGACGCATCACAATACACTTGGAAATCCTTCTCCAAATCTGGCAGACATAAGACTGGTGCTGTCACTAGTCTCTTCTTCAACTCTTGTAAACTGAGTTCACATCCTTCAGTCCAATCAAATTTCTTGTCTTTCTTAAGTAATTCCGTCATTGGCTTAGCTACCTTTGAGAAATTCTCAATGAATCTTCTATAGTATCCTGCCAATCAAGGAAACTACAAACTTCTTTCACTGACTTAGGAGATTCCCACTCAGTTACAACTGACACTTTTGCGGGATCAACTGCTACACCATCTCCTGATACAATATGTCCAAGAAATCCGACTTAATTCAGCCAGAATTCACACTTGCTGAATTTGGCATATAGCTTATGCTCCCTAAGATTCTCAAGTATCAATCGCAAATATTTTTCATGCTCTTCATTTCTCTTGGAGTAGATCAAAATATCATCAATGAATACGACAATGAACTTGTCGAGAAATTCCATGAACACTTTGTTCATCATATTCATGAAGTAGGCTGGTGCATTTGTCAAACCAAATGGCATCACGGTGTACTCATACAATCCATACCTAGTGGTGAAAGCAGTCTTAGGTATGTCTTGTTCCCTTATCTTTAGCTGAAAGTAGCCTGATCGAAGAAGGCCCTCTTCTCCTTGGCCTTTGGGGAGGCATGGAGCCCTGCCCCTCCATCCCCACGATGGCGTCAAGGCCCTCTGCCTCAACTCTCCCCAGTCCGGCCGCTTCGCTTGGCAAGGATTCGTCCTGCCCACGCCCTCCTCCTTCGGTGAACGGCGTAGCAACCCTCCAGTGAGGCTTAGATCTGATCATTTTTCCTGTACCATTTATTTTTGGGACGCCCATGCTATTAAAAATGCAATTCATCACTTGACCATCCAAACATGATTTGATAGTCAACCTTCGTGTCAATTCCTGGCACCAAATACCTAAACATCCAACCAAAATATTGATATTCAATCTTGATGCGAATATGCCAAGATTTTGATATTTTAATGAATGCAATCCAAACAGACCCTAAGCCATTTCTTAGCTTCTTTCATCACTCCATCATTTAATTCAATCACTCCCCTCTTCTTTGGTGTTGGTGTTGGGGTTGGCTCAGGCATAATTGGTTAAGGTGTAGTTGGCTCAGGTGTAGTCCAATCATCATAATTTTTGATTATTTTAGCCATTTATTCCTCAGCTTCTTTGGGAGTTCTTTTCCTGAAAACACAATCAGCACAACTATCCAGGTATGTCCTAGATTCATCAGTTAGTGCATTATAGTATATATCAAGAAGCTCATTTTTAGGTATAGCACATCCAGGCTATGCTTGAATTAAAGCACAAAACCTTGCCCATGATTCAGGCAATCTGTCCTCTTCTCCCTGTTTAAAATCAAAAAGTTCCTACAAAATGGCATGTCGAGCACTAGGAGGGAAATATTTCTGAAAGAAAGCATCAATCAAGCAATCAGGACTATCAATAGATCCAGGAGGTAAATTATTAAACCAAGCTTTAGCTTCTCCTTTCAATGAAAAAGGGAAAAATTTAGCAACAAAGTAGGTGTGTTTCTGAATATCATCAGAAAATAAGCCACTCATAGTAGAGAGCTCAGTCATGTGTGCCACAACACTTTTATTTTCAGTCCCACAAAAAGGTTCTTTCTCAACAATAGTTATGTGATATGTCCAATTTTCATCACCATTCTATATCATAATTTTCCTATATTCTTCGATATATTTCTTATTAAGAGGTGTTACTTATGTCTTTTCATCTATTTTTGCATGTTGGATGATTCTTGGAGGATGAACTGCAGGAGTCGGGATTCTGATGGAAAAAGAGGTGTTTTGATGAAATTGAAAAATACCAGAAAAACTACGGGAAATTCATATTTTCCTAGAATATGAAGAAAGACAGAAGGGAAGGCGAAGATGGGACACAGGGGGCCCACACCCCCCAGGCGCGGGCCACCCCTAGGCCGCGCGTATAGGTGGTGTGGCCCACCTGGCCCACCTCTGGCTCCGCCTCTCGTCTATATCTTCTCCTCGAAACACTAAAACACGGGGAGCAACCATAGAAAGATTCTGCCGCCTATGCGGGGCGGAAAACATCGAGAGATAAAGAGCTCTTAGACAGACAGATTTATGCCGGGGAAATTGCTTCCCGGAGAGGGGACATTGTCGCCATCAACACCATCATCAATCTAGACGTCATCGGGATCAGCATCATCATCATCCACACCATCATCTCCACCAGCACCATCATCACCACTCCATCCCACTGTAACAATTGTGTTGAATACTTGCATAGTTCTTAGGGGAAACTTTCCCAGTGTTGATTACTATTGTAGTTGATGCTTGTGAGTGGAACCATTGGATTATTGTTTCTGTTCAGATTGTTAACCATCACCATATCATCTTTAACCTTGATCCATATGATGTTTTGTGAGTAGTTCGTTTAGTTTTTGAGGACATGGGAGAAGTCATGTTGTTAGTAGTGGATTTGTGTTGAGATATTATTCAATGGTTTAGTATTTAAGTTGTGGTTATATTCTTCTAGTGGTGTCATGTGAACGTCGACTACATGATACTTCACCATTTATGGGCCTAGGGGAATGCATTGTGTATTTGGCTACTAATTGTGGGGTTGCCGGAGTGACAGAGACCTGAACCCCCGTTAGGACACCATTGCACAAGGGAGCGTAGGATCTCAGAGTTTAAGGTTGTGGTTAGGTTTATATCTTAACTGCTTTCCTATAGTTGCGGATGCTTGCATGAGGTTTAATCACAAGTATGTATTAGTCCAAGTAAGGTCGGTACATTAGCATAGGTTCACCCACACAACACTTACAACACCAAAGAAGACTACTCAGCTATTTGAAGCGAAAGCAGTTGACAGAATTTCCATGTGTCCTTGAGAACGTTTGGTCCTTATAAGTATTTCCACCGGCTTGTCCTTTTCTAAGAAAGGATTGGGCCACTTGTTGCAATTGTTTGTTGTCTTTATTACTTGCACCTTATTTCTTTGCTTTATCAGAAAACCCCTAAAAATCTATTTGATAAGTATTTACAGAGATTTCCTGCTCCATACCACTAGTCAACACCTTCTGCTCCTTGTTGGGACCGACACTCCTATTTATCGAAAGTACTACGATACACCCCCTATACCTGTGGGTCATCAAGACTATTTTCTGGCGCCGTTGCCGGTATTGCTTTTTATTTCTGTTTGTTACTTTGTTTCCAATATGGATAACCCACTTGGTTTTTATGTTTGGGAAAACTACTACCACTGTTAGGGTAGTAGATGAACCACCACCTGTTGAGATAGATCCTTTTAAGATACCTACAAGTATTGTTGATCGTGTTATGGATAATTATTATTTAGGGGATGGAACTGTCCACCCTAGTGATCATTTGCTTTTTATCCATGAATTATGCGGGTTATTTAAGTGTGTAGGTATCACAACTGAACAGGTGAAGAAGAAGTTACTCTCTATATCCTTGAAAGGGAGAGCTGAAGAATGGTATAAGCTGCTGAAGAATGGGCAATCCATGGAATGGGAGGAAATAGTACCTCTCTTTTATTCTAAATTTTATCCTCCCAGTGAAATTCATAAGGATAGGAATCTGATATATAAATTTTGGCATCGTGATGTAGAGAGTACAGCTCAAGCTTGGGGGAGATTGAAGTTAATAATGCTTAAATGTCCTATTCATGAACTCCCTAACAATATTATTATCAATAACTTTTTTGCTAGGCTTTCTCTTCATGATAAAGATTTACTAGATGCTTCTTGTGCTGGATCATTCACACGTATGTAGGAAGAAGCTAAATGGGATCTCCTAGACCGTATTCAAGAGAACACTGAAGCTTGGAAGAATGACAAAGGAAGAAAGTCAGGTATAATGATGGGGGAATACCAATCGGGGTGTACCCACGAAGCGGATTCACCAGCTGGATCGAGCCGACTGGAACCTAGCCCTGAGCGGGTCGACTTGCCCAATACGGTGACTAGCGCATGCTGCACCCAGGCGACTGGCGCCGACTGGAGGCCCAAGATGGTGACTCCAATAGAAAGCCCACCAAAACACTTGTAAACCCTAACTGGCTGCATATATAAAGCCACTAGGGGAACCCCCAAGGGGCAGGCTCTCCCACATTAGATTAGATCTAGTCTCCCTCTGCCTACGGCGGCTCCATTGTAAACCAATCTATGATCATATACTGGATTGATAGCAGGACGTAGCGATCCTCCACCGAGGGGACGTGAACCTGGGTACATCGTGTGCCAATCTCGCTCCCGGATTCTCCTACGTCGCCTTGCTCCCTCTACGTAAGCTACCCCCAGTAGCATCTGCCGTGCAATACCACGACATATAAATTATGATTATGAATGCATAAAATATTTTATGCGAACTGATGACTTCCATGACATTAGTAATGAGTATGTTCTTGACTCACAAAGTATTGCCAATTGTTTTAAGGCTTTTGCCTCTTACATAGAGATTCCTGAAAAGAAGTGGAATAAGTACCATGCAGCTTATAAAGATGTTGTTAGTCATGTTCCTGTTAGAAGCACTGAAATTTGTACTATTGATCATATTTTTCTTGAACCTTATGTTGAGAAAATACCTTTCCCAGCTAAGGTAAAGGAGTATTCTATGATGATTAGTGCGAATAACAAAGGTACAAAGAAAACGGTGTAACCTAATGAGGAAATGAATACTGAACCTGTGGTAGCTATTGTGAAAAATCTTGTCACTAGAAATATAGAGGATGAGCACATTGTCTTCTGTGAAGACGCTTCTAATATTATTTCTCATCCTAGTAAAGCTAGAAAAGCTAGTGTCCATGTGCTTTCTATTAGAATTTGGTGATCATTGCTATTATGGTTTATGTGATATTGGTGCTAGTTCTAGTGATATTCCTTATGAGCTTTATAGGGAAATTATGAATGAAATTGGTCCTGGTGAGCTGGAAGACATTGATGTGGTTATTCACCTTGCTAATAAGGAAACCATTTGCTCTATTGGTATTGTAAGAGATGTGGAGGTCCTCTGCGATTTCAGGATGGAACAACTTGCTTCTATTGATCCGGTTTATGACCTTGGACCTCTTTTTGGTGATTGTAAGTATGCTCATTCTGATGATAAAGTTGTTGAAGGTGACAGTTATATTATCAATTTTATTCAAAGTGCTACTGAAAGATATTATGAGAGAGGGAAACATGGTTTTATGCATCTCAATAATGTTAAGTTTTCCCGTTTTATGTTGAAATCTTTGAAGTTGCATTTGTTTTTTCTTCCTATGCTAGTGGCTTTTTGTTTCAACAATTTGTTTTCTCATGTGTAACATCCCAAAATTTATGAATTACAAAATATTGCATTTCATTCATGCATTCATAGCATTCTTGACTTGCACAAAAATTTTCAAATCAAAACTCCAAATAAAACCATTTTATTCCTATTATTCAAATCTATAAGGCATGGTTTTATTTTATTTTTCAAAGTATCAAAGTGTATTTGATTGAAAAGTAGTGTTTTATACACAAATAAGTGCAATGATCACTATATAAAAATTTAGAGAAGGTTTGAATTCAAACTTGTTTGAATTAGGGTTTGAAAATAAATTCTGAAAAATCAAATAGAAAAAGAAAAGAAGAAAAGAAAAAGAAAAATGCAGTGCTACCTAATCGGCCCAATGCCAGAAACGGCCCAGCAGCCCACCCGGGGCATCCCCCTCTTCCCTCTCTCTCACGTGCACCAGCCGTACCCCGCTGTCACTGCCCAGTGGCCCCACGCCAGCTCGACACCTTCTTCCCCAAATCCCGCGCCAAACCCTGTCGCCGCTGCCGTTCACTGCCATTTATGGCGCGGCTTAATTGCCATTGATACGGTGAGTAATTCTCGTAGTGCCTCTGCCTACTTAAACCCCTCCCCACCCTGAGCATTTCCCCTCACTCGCCACCCCCTTTCCGCCACCAGGCTGCCCGTATTTTGACTCGCAACCTCGCTGCCTGACAAACTCCGACGAGATAATCCGGTAAAATCCGTCCGCCCCGTGCCCTCTGCTTGTTACTGACGTTCTCCACTTGCTCGTGTGCTTCTTCTCATACCTTTTATTCATCTTCTCATGACCCAGAGTGTCGACTACGTCCAGCACCGTGAGCACCCGACGCCGCCCTCCACTCCGGCGAGCAATTCTGGTAAGACGTGACCGCCCATTGGCTTCTAGTTCACACCATGTTGTTCGCCTGGCCCTTGTGCACACACTGATGCCTCTAGTTTGGCTAGGGTGACCCTGGACGTCGCCTTCGTCGCCGCCTGCACGAACCCGACGTTGCCCGCAACTCCGATGAGCCCCAGCGGCCACAACAGTCTGCCCTCGCCCAAGCCAGCGACACCTTGAGCATCCTCGTGCTCTTTTGCGAGTCTGGTGAGCCACCACACCGCCCCTAGCCCTCTCTTTATTCTCCATAACAACACCGCCAGTAGCGCCGCCATCGCAGTAGCCACGCGCGCCGCCAGACTTTGGTCGCATGTGTCGTAGCCGTTAGATCTAGATCTAGTGGATCTGATTAGATCACTTAACGAAGGGCTACACTTAGATCTGGACCGTGCGATTTCATTTTAATCCTGCGGCTCTCGTTGATCGATCCAGCCGAATCGGTACGGGCCAACCAGATGCGTCCACGTGTCTGAGTTTTAGATTTAAAATCTGTTTTGAATCTATTAGAGATTTAAACTTGTAAAGTTCATATCTTTTGTTCTGTTTATCCAAAAAATGCAAATAATATATCATTGGATTCAGAAAAATAAATCCTACACTACTGTTGGATTGAATTTGTATTTTGATTCTATAAATTGAATTTATTTGCAGAATCAATTATAGGCTTATTTTGGCCATATAAATTATTTATTAAATGTTTTAAAGCAAATTTAAGTTTATTTAGACTAAATATAGTTAGTTTTGTGTTTAGTACTGTTTTGGTTTTTTTGGTTTACTATAGAAAAAAATCATTTTATTGCATTTGCATGCATTCATATAATTTTGTTTCAATATGTGAATGAGAATTTGATGCTATTATTTTATGTGTAGATTTTGGTGCTAGTGGTGATTGTGATTGTGAAGATTGTTGCTACTCCCCCAACTACCAAGTAAAGTGGTGCTTCATGTATTTTTGTCCTATTATTTTTACTATGCACTAGAAATATTTTGATTAGGGCTTGCATTAATTTTTTCTAAGTATAAAGTATGTTATGCCATGGGAAATCCTAGTAGTTGTAGCCTTGGTAGAATTTTCTCTAAGTTAAGATACATATTATGTTATCATGCTTAGCCTTGCTAGTAGCAAACAAGGATGGATTATATTACATGCTATGTAAATTTTGCTAAGTCTTTGACTTGTGTTTTTGCTTAATAAAACAACTAAGTGAATGAATCACCTGGGTGGATTGGTATGATGGTTTGTGTTGAGTGGTTACACAAGGCCCATGTATATGGTATACCTTGTGTATCACACTTGTGGAAAGCCACCCAGGAACAAAGGGATTTGAGATACTTAGTGTTTAGAAGCTTCTAGTGCAATCACATGGCATATGGGCTCTGTCTTGATCATATAGGTTGTAATAACTTAGCCAGATGGACAAATGGTAGTAGGGTGATAGGTTGGAATGCGTCCATGGTGGTCTAAGGGAAGGCTTCTGAAAGATGTCGTCTCGATGCATGCGGAGTCTTGTGGGGAAAGTGCACCACCTCTCGAGAGGGTAAAACCTAAGTACTTAGCCGTGTCCCCGGAAATGGACGATTTGAGCATCAAAACATTGAAGCTATCAAGGATCTCCTCATCGCAATTTCTAAGTTAAAAACTTGTGGTTGAATAAGGGTAAAGGTTTACCAATGTCTATTGGTGGTTCCTTGGGAGTTTTTGTCAAACAAAAACTTAGTGTTTTCAACTGATAGGTAAAACCTATTTTGAGAAAAGCAAGCCTAAGCTACACTTAGCCAAATTCATATAGATGTTAGATACTACTATTATACTATGGTATCACTTGCCAATACAATTCCAAATGTATTGACCCCTTGTGGCTATAACTTATGATGTTGTAGGTTACTCTGATGAGGATTAGGTTTATGAGTATACACTCAACATGCTTGCCTGTGGCACATGAAGATGAATACTTTACTTTATTTACTTATGTTATGAACTCTTGTATAAGCCTTTGTCTATGGAGTTGTAAAAGACTATGTTTATCTCTGGAATGACGATGTAATAAATACCTTTGTATCTGTGTACTTCATCTTAAACTGTGGATGCTAGCATCTAATCCAGGGACTAGCATTGCAAACACAAGGGCCTTTAACATATAAAGGTGGGGTCTGACATCATGATACCCCGATGCATAGGAAGTGGGTTAGACTCAAATGTGTTATTTATTTGCTTCTTGATGCTCTCTTTCACTTTAGATATTTATCTCCTATGTGAGCATCTTTGAAACTATCAAGCCTGACTTAAAGGTATTAAAGAAACGTACTTCTTGGGAGATAACCCAATAGTTTTGTTGAGTCTTGGAAGTTATTACCTCAGTAATAATCGCTCCTTATCCTTTTTTTTGGTTTTTGTGTCAAGATCAACTACTTTTGAGAAGTAGAGGAGTTGTGAAAAGTGGCTGTCCTAGGACAAATTTTTGTGCTGCATTGTAAAAATTCGTGATGGAGCTCAGTACTTCGGATGGAGCTGTATTTTTCTGTTCTTGTTCTCCAAGTTGTTACCCAACTTTCATTAGTTTTGCAGTTTTTGATTTCAGCAACAGAAGGTTTTCGAAAATATCAATCTTTACCTCTTGGTCTGTTTTGACAGATTTCTTCCATCATTTGCATTTGCCTCTTATATTGATTATCTTTCATATTATTTTGGCTTTTTGGAAAGGAGTTTCTACAGTAGCTTTTGTTTTGATGGATTTCAGTTGAAGTGTGAACCTATAGGTTTATTGTTTTTGCATACCCTAGTGTTGCCATTGAGGTGTGTAAAGCCTTGCATAAATGAAATTTCCAGGAGAAGGAGAAAAGGAATCTGCCGAGTTCATCTTTGAATCGGTGAAAGTGGTGAAAACAGATGGTTCGTGAAAACCCTATCTTTTTATATTTTTGATGTTTTTATTACATACGGATGGTTACGAAATGAAACAGAGGAGGAAACAGAGGCCAGGGTGGCCACACCCACACTAGGCGTGGGCCCCAGCTGGCCGCGCGTGGAGGGGGTGTGAGCCCCCTGAGCTCTGTCTCCGCCACATTTTCGCACCAGTACCTTCCTTAGGCTTTGAAACTTCGTAATATATACCCCCTGGGTCCCCCGAGGTTCGTATATCATGTTCTCATTGTGTTTTCGTTTCGATCTGTTTTTGTCAAGAAATCTTCTCAAAGTTTAGAGCACCATGGTCACCGCCAACGACAAAGGCAAGAAGCCCGTGGAAGAAGAAAGGATTGGTGCTAAGCGCGAAGACATAGATCTGAGCATCGAGGAGGAAGTTAAGATGGAAGATCAAACCGCCGCAGGGTGCGGACATTGGACGTGCTTTTTCTCGCTGCTTAGATCTATTAGGACACCATTGCACAAGGGAGCGTAGGATCTCAGAGTTTAAGGCTGTGGTTAGGTTTATATCTTAATTGCTTTCCTGTAGTTGTGGATGCTTGCAGAGGGTGTAATCACAAGTATGTATTAGTCCAAGTAAGGTCGGTTCATTATCACAGGTTCACCCACACAACACTTACAACACCAAAGAAGACTACTCAGCTATTTGAAGCGAAAGCACTTGAGAGAATTCCCATGTGTCCTCGAGAACGTTTGGTCCTTATAAGTATTTCCACCGGCTTTTCCTTTGCTAAGAAAGGATTGGTCCACTTGCTGCAATTGTTTGTTGTCTTTATTACTTGCACCTTATTTCTTTGCTTTATCAGAAAAGCCCTAAAAATCCATTTGCTAAGTATTTACAGAGATTTCCTGCTCCATACCACTAGTCAACACCTTCTGCTCCTCGTTGGGATCGACACTCCTATTTATCGAAAGTACTATGATACACCCCCTATACTTGTGCGTCATCATTATGTAAGATAAATCAAGAGAGAAATCATAATCCTTATCTTTAATGTTTACGGGAGATGTGGCAAACTTAGCATCAGGAGACAATTTAGGTCTAATAGTGTGTGTCTCAAGAAGACACTTAATAGCACTTGTACCATGAGTGTTTCGACATTCTTCAATAAATTCATCAGTCATTTCAATATAACTGTCATCAAGATCATAGCTCTCTCTAGACTCGGGTGAACTAACAGGCGTAGCAATATCTTCATTAGGAGTTTCAGTGTTTCCAATTATAGTTCTAGCAATTGTAGCATCTAGGAAAGGACCTAATGAACCACTCTCATCAAGCATAGTAGAAGTAACATCATGAGTATCAGAAGCAATTTCAGATTCAGCAGAAGTAGCAGTATGTGTAACATGTGTATGTGGTGGTGGTGTAAGGAGCTTACTCATCACAGACGGTGAATCAAGAGCAACGGAGGTGTTCAGAACTGTACCTCTTCTTGTAGTGGATGGTAATATAGGAACTTTTCCATCACGAGTTTTACCCATGATGAATGGATAGCAGCAAACAATAATAATGCCAAGTGAACTTTATAAATAAAGTTATTCTCCCCGGCAACGGCACCAGAAAATAGTCTTGATGACCCACAAGTATAGCGGATCGCAACAGTCTTCGAGGGAAGTAAAACCCATTTTACTGATTCGACACAAGGGGAGCCAAAGAATATTTATAAGCCTTAACAACTGAGTTGTCAATTCAGCTGCACCTGGAAACAGTCTTGCTCGCAATAGTTTATCAGTAGCAACAGTTTTGTAGTAGAAATAGCAAAGTAACAATAGTAGTAAAATTAGGACAGCATTAAAAATTGTAGTAAATAGTAGGATTAAAGTGCGGTAGGCATAGGTATGGATGGATGGGTGTTGCATGTACAAGATAATTCATGTAACATAAAGATCAAGGGCATTTGCAGATAAATAAGATAAAACATCCAAGTACTAAGTAATCATAGGCATGTGTTCTATATATAGTCATACGTGCTCGCAATGAGAACTTGCACAACATGTTTTGTCCTGCCAGCCTGTTGCAGCGGGGCCTCAAGGGAATCTACTAGCAATTAAGGTGCTCCTTTTAATAGATCACCGGAGCAAAGCATTAACACTCCATGAACACACGTGATCCTCACATCACATCCATCCCCTCCGGTTATCCCGATTTCTGTCACATCGGGGCCTCTGGTTCCAGAAAATGATATGTGTATACAACTTGCAGGTAAGATCATAAACAATAATATCATCAAGAATCAATAACATGTTCAGATCTGAGATCATGGAACTCGGGCCCTAGTGACAAGCACTAAGAAAACAAGTTGCAACAATGTCAAAAATCACTAACAATAGATACTAGGCACCTTGCCCTAACAATCTTATGCAATTACATGAACGATATCATCCAATCCCTACCATCACCATAGCCTACTGCGGGGGATTACTCACTCATGGATGGGGGAATCATGGATAGTTGATGGAGAGCCATTGGTGATGATGATGGCGATGATCTCCTCAAATTCCCTGTCTTGGCAGGGTGCTAAAACGGAGTTTCTGGTTCCGAATCGCGGTTAATGGAGGTGGCGGCTGATACGTTGGAAACGTATCTATAATTTTTGATGATCCATGCTTATTTAGTATCTACTTTGCTTTGATTGTCCACACTTTTGAGGTGATTTTTACATGTTTTCTGGTACTAACCTATTAACAAGTTGCCACAGTGCGAGATGCCTATTTTTGGTTTCAAAAAAGTTAGTAAAGAAATATTCTCGGAATTGGACGGACAAACATCAAAGTTAATTACTTTCCGTGGGGAACAAGAAGTACAGAGGGGAGCCAGAGGGGCCAGCCAGGGGGGCGGACCCACCCCAGGCCCAGGTGGGCACTGCCTCGCGCCTGGCTAGGGTTTGGCCACCCAGGCCGCCACCTCGGCCTCCCCCTTGGCCTATAAGAAACCCCCGATGTAGGAACCCTAAGGACCTGATCAATATTCCACAAAACCGTCTGTAGCCTCCGTCACCATCGTCCCTAGGTACGGGGGATCTGAAGTTCTTCCCGACACCCTCCCGGAGGGGAGATCATCTCAGAGGCCTTCCTTCCGGTATGATGCATGAGTAGTTCCACCTTGGACTATGGGTCCATGTAGTAGCTAGATGGTTGTGTCTCCTCCTTGTTCTTTCATGTATAGATCTTGTGAGCTCCGTTCATGATCAAGATCTAATCTATTTGTAATCATGCATGTTGTGTTTGCGGGGATCCGATGGATATTGAGATTATTATGTTGGTTTGATTAATGGTTTTGTATTTATGATTATATCATGTCTGTGTTGTTTGTGATCTTGCATGCTCTCCGTTGTTAGTAGCTATCTTGGCCAAGTAGTTGCTAGTGACTCCAAAGGGGGGTATTTATGCTCGATAGTGGGTTCATGCCTCTAGTTTACAAGGGGAGTGACAATAATCTCTTCGGTTGTAGATGTGTTGTTGCTACTAGGAATAAAACAATGGTCTCTTGTTCATGGAATATGTGGACTGTTTACCTTACACACTTTGCTTAAAGCAGTTGTCTGTTGCTTGCAACTTAATACTGGAGGGGGTTCGGATGATAACCTGAAGGTGGACTTCTAGTCATAGATGCAGTTGGATGGAGGTCTATGTATCTTGTTGTATTGCCCAATCGAATCTCATAGGATCTTTCTAACTAGTAATTGCATTGTTATGCCTTGCTCAGTTCCTGGCAATTGCCCTGATGTAATTTGTTTACCCTTCATGCCATGTTGTTTATCTAAGGAGATCACCTCTAGTGAACTATGGAACCCGGTCCAATCTTTACCATTGATACATCTTCCACTATTACTTGTTTACTTGCTGCAAACCATTACCTTCCACACATACGTTTAATCCTTTGTTACAGCAAACCGGTGAGCTTGACAACCTCACTGTTCGTTGGGGCAAAGTCTTGAGTTTGTGGTGTGCAGGTCTCCACGTTGCTTGCAACACATGTGTGACGTTTCCTTCCTCCTTCTAGTTTGATAACTCGGTCTCTACTGAGGGAAAACTTGCTGCTTGCTGCTTCACACCTTTCTCTTGGGTTTCCCAAGAGGCTCTGCGTAAACAGCCTTCAAGCTTTCTGGCACCGTTGCCGGGGAGGCTAAGGACGTTTTCACAAGGGGAGTCCTTCACTTCCTTTCTCTTTACTTTGTTTTTAGTTTGCTTTGTTTCTTTTGCTTGGTTTTGTTTGCCTCTTTTCAAAAAACACAAAAAAATTAGTTCCTGCTCTAGATGCTGCTGCTTTTTTTTGGATTGCCCACCTTTGCTAAGATGAACTCTGCTAAGAACAACAAGTTGTGTGACTTCACTAGCACCAACAACAATGATTTCCTAATCACTCCTATTGCTCCACCTTCTCCTGATGTACCTTTTATGAAATTAAGCCTACTTTGTTGAATCTTGTGATGAGAGAGCAATTTTCTGGTGCTGGTTCTGATGATCCTGCTGCCCATCTCAATAGCTTTGTTGAACTTTGTGAGATGCAAAAGTATAAGGATGTCGATGGAGATATTATTAAGATCAAGCTTTTTCCCTTCTCCTTGAGGGGAAAAGCTAAAGAATGGTTGCTTTCTTTGCCTAAAAATAGTATTGATTCTTGGACTAAGTGCAAAGATGCTTTTATTGGAAAGTACTATCCTCCTGCCAAGATTATATCTATGAGAAGTGACATTATGAAATTTAAACAACTTGATAGTGAACATGTTGCTCTAGCTTGGGAAAGAATGAAATCTTTGGTTAAAAATTTCCCTACTCATGGACTCACTGCTTGGATGATTATCCAGACTTTTTATGCAGGTTTGAACTTCTCCTCAAGAAATCTATTGGATTCAGCTGCTGGAGGTACTTTTATGGGCCTCACCTTGGGTGCTGCAATAAGGCTCCTTGATAATATGATGGTTAACTACTCTGAATGGCATGTTGAGAGAGCTCCACATGGTAAGAAGGTAAATTCTGGTGAGGAAACTTCCTCTTTGAGTGAAAAGATTGATGTTATTATGGCTATGCTTGTTAATGGGAAATCTCCTTTAGATCCTAATAGTGTTCCCTTAGCCTCTTTGGTTGCTCAAGAAGAGCAAGTTGATGTGAAATTCATTAGAAACAACAATTTCAACAACAATGCCTATAGGAACAATTTTGGTAGCAACAACAATTATAGGCCTTATCCTCCTAATAATGGCAATTCCTATGGAAGCTCTTACAATAATTCTAGAAGTTTCTCCTCTGAACTTGAAGTCATGCTCAAAGACTTTATTATAACAAAACAACTTCCAATAAGACTATAGATGAAAATCTTTTAACTGTTGAGAAAAATATATCCTCTTTTTCTGAAACTTAGTCCTCCTTGATTAATAAAATGGCTACTAAACCTGAAACTATGGAAAACACTTTTGCTACTGCTCATGCCATACAAGTTACTATTGATGAAAATGTTAGGTTGTTAGCTCAACTTCATGCTAAGTGGGAAAGGGAAGCTGAAATTGTTAGAAACAATAGTGTGTGCACCATCACCACTAAACAACAAGTAGTCCCTATTCCTCATCCTACTATGCCTAAGACTATTGAGCCTACTACTAGTGATGCCAAGTTGGACTTTGATATTGATGGTTGCAGTATTTCCGAAATGATTATGTTCTTGCAAAAGCTTGCTAGAAGTCCTGATGCTAGTGATATGCATGTTGCTTTCACTAAATAACATTACAGATGCTCTTGTTAATATTAAGGTAGAGAAGCTAAAACACAAAGCTTCTATTCCTAGGAAAGTAGAAGATAGTTGGGAACCCATTATTAATATGCAAGTGAATGACTTTGATCTCAAAGTTTCATGTGATCTTGGTTCTATTGTCTCTATTATGCCTAGGAAGATTTATGAAATGCTTGATTTGCCACCATTAGAAGATTGTTATTTAGATGTACCACTCCATGATAATGCTAAGAAGAAACTCATGGGGAGTATTTATGTACTCATTACGGTTAATAATGCTTATGTCGCTGTTGACTTCTATGTTTTGGATGTTGAATACAATGCTTCTTATCCTATTACTTTGGAAAGACCTATTCTTAGAACAGTTGGTGCCATCATTGTTATGAAAGAAGGAACCATTAAATATCATTTTCCATTCAAGAAAGGTATTTAACACTTCCCAATGAGAAGAGAGAAGTTTCTCTTTGCTCCCCATTTGAAAGCAAGGTTTGATGTTAATGCTTCTTCATTTGAAAATACTTTCTTCTTGCTTCTTGTGCCTAACTTAAATGCGTTAAAGAAAAGTACTTATTGGGAGATAACCCAAGAGTTTCCTTGAGTATTGGAAGTTATTACTTATGTAATGACCTCTCCTTATCCTTTTTGTTTGCTTTTTGTGCCAAGAATTACCTATAATGAGAGGGAAGTAAGATTTGGGGAGTTGCTGTCCCAAAACAGATTTCTGTCCTCGACCAAAAAAATTCTTGAGGAGTCCCTGTAACTCGGATTGAGCTCAAAATTTACGAGTAAATACCCCATTACGTTACATAACTTTCGTTAGATCAACACTTGTTGATTTGAGCAACAGAAGATGTTCGAAAAAATCGGTTTCTACCTATTGGTCTGTTTTTACAGATTTCTGCCATTATTTACATTTGCTTCTTATTGATTCCTTTTTGAGTTCTCTTTAGGTGAATTGAGCTTTTTGAAGTAGTTAATACAGTAGCTTGTGTTTTTCGTAAAAATCCTTGCTGTTCCAAAGCTTTGCCATAGGTCTAATATCTTTTGAATAAGCTAATGTTGCTAATGAAGATTGTGTGAAGTTTTGTATGAAGGAAAAATTTCAGGTGTAGAGAGTGAATGATGCAATGAGATGAAGGATGGACAAAAGCTCAAGCTTGGGGATGCCAACATGGTGTAACCCCAATAAATATCCAAGAGGTCCAAGCGTCAAAGCTTGGGGATGCCCATGGCATCCGCTTCTTCATCAATAAAAAGCTCAGGTCTGTTTAGACACTTCGTTTTTATTGTTTCATGCACAGTTGTGTTGTTCTTGGAGCGTCTTAGTTTTCGTTTGCTTTGCTTAGGTTTTTTAGTTTTCTTGAATAAAGTAGTTTGGACCCCCATTGTCGCTGTGTTGTTTTACAAATAAGTTGCTTGGTGTTGGAAAGGATTAGTAAGTTCTTGCTTGAAGTGCAAGAGGAGCTTGCATTGATTGTGACTTAGACTTTAGCATGACATGCTAGGTGTTGTTTTAGCATTATGCTTAGTGATTATTGCTGTAGCATGTCTTGTTCCAAACAATTGGGATTGCTTAGTGTGCCTTGAAGAAATTATGCATTGTTTTAGCATGCAAAAGCATAGTATTGTGGTATTCTACTTTGATGCTTTTCTTGGGTTGACTTGGCACATGATCACACCATGTTATGACTATGACAAGTCACCATTAGCCTCTATGATCATTTAGTCCTTGACTTGTAGTACCACTCGTTGCTTTGATTACTATGCTTTGTTGGACTGCATGATTATGGTCATTATTGCTCTCTTAGTTGGTTTCTCCAAGTATTTTGCTAGCCTCCACTTGTATGAGTAAGTTCTACTCATGCTTCCAACTCCTAAGAAACCAAGTTATTCCAAAGGGTCCACTATAAACTCCAATGCATGGTGTATTACACCATTCCAAGTAGATTCTTGTTTTCAACTATCTTCCAATTAAAAACTATTTTTTTATGTGAAAACTTAGTTATTAAAGCCCTCACGAACTTGATGGCACACTTTATATTCTTTGCCCCTAATAAACTTGAACCATTGTGACAACTTTGTTGTATATGCTTGCACTTATAAGTTGGAATTAGCAGAACCGTGCTGTCACGGGGAACGTTTTCAACATTGCACTTGTACTTTGTACTCAGTTGGTATCATGATCTTTGTCTATGGATGTCACCGGTGTGAAATAAAGAGGGAACTTGTAAGTCCATGGAGTTTGTATCCTGTGTTAGAGAAATGTCTGGGCCGCTAGCCTAAGCCATGCCTAATCATGGTGGAAACTTGCAGCATCACCATAATGAGCTATCTATGAAGCA
Organism: Avena sativa; assembly: GCA_916181665.1. NCBI lineage: Eukaryota > Viridiplantae > Streptophyta > Magnoliopsida > Poales > Poaceae > Avena > Avena sativa. Next base: position 264,397,357 of record OV702294.1, on the reverse strand, counting down.
TCCTCAATAAAAAGCTATGCATATGGTAAATAAAAAGATTGTTGAGATGCTCATTATCTGCTTGCCTTGTCATTTTGGTTATGGGAAAGGTCCTATACCATGTGCAAGGGGTACCCCGTTGGCGGTTCTCAATGATATGCAAATACTTACAATGACAAGAACTTACTTGGACCCAAAGTTGAATATGCATGATGTAACGCCCCCGAATCGGGTCTATGCAGATCTTAGCATTTCCCGCCAAAACCCGCATAGAAGCGATTCAAAGATGCCCACCAGACACTTTCGTGTGGGTGGGATTTGATTACAAGTAGTTACATCACAGTAGTTTACAATAGAGTCCACAAGAACTTATATATACAACAATGACTCAATGAGTCAAGAATACAAAAGGTACAATATGAAGATACAACTCAAGAAGAAAGAAAGTTAGTATCCGAGTACGGACAAGATCCAAATGGGACTAAGAGTCCTGAAGAATAACCAAGCGGAGTCCAACCCTGCCCAGGCCAAGCCGAAAGGGTAACCTTGCTAACATCGTCAATCACATACCTGTCAAGCCAAAAGGGTGCCGGCAAAGGGCAAAGGAAAACAGAAAGAGAGCGGTCAGTACTGAGGCCAGTACACGGCGAGACTAGAATTCGGCGGTCCTCTCCTACATAGGTATGGTGGGCTCAGCGGCAGCAAATCTTGCACTATCTAGATAATAGAGACACGCTACAAATTCGTTTTTTAGAGCGAGATAAGAGAGCACTATATGATAGCATAATATAACACCAAACATAACCCATTCGAAGATTTCCCCCTCGAAGACCAGTCGAGGAAGTCCTCCTGCGGAACACACGGTGGCAATTTTAGTTAAGCGGGTGTTTAGTTGATAAGGCTAATTACTAATCATATTATTAGAGGCAAAACATTAGTGGCATTGTCTATGATCATGACACTGTACTCCTTAGGCGTCCATAACCGTGGACACACGGCTTCTCGAAAATATTTACCCTGCAGGGGTGCACTACTGTACCCAAACGCATGCTTAACCCTTCAGGCAACATATCACGCGTGCCTTCCGAATCTCACAACAAGAACTGTCCCATAACTATGCGCATATCCAGAGGCATGATCTACGATGTTGATCCAACCAAGAGGTACGACGATTCTCAAGGGAGGCACAACGTTTGAGTCTACGGCCTGGCGATGATCGGAAGATAACTTGTAGAGCTCCATCCCACCTCCGACACGATATCCCGGTTTTATGCAATGCAAGCCATGGCAGTCCACCAAAACATCAAGTACGAAGACATATCCACTCACCCATGTCCGAGGACATATTACACGTATGCACCAAATGAAAAACCAATTTTGTAACCCTCTGGATATACGAATAGCGCCGGTAGTTGAGGGGGGATCCCAGAGGCCCCCACGTTTGGTTAGCGCGATCAACTCAGAACTGGTTTCGTAGAACGAACGGGTCCTAGGTCAGCTCAAGCAGTTCCCAAAGGTGGTCCCTGCCGGGGCCTTATCATTAGGTGAAACCATAACCATAACCAACATCATCAATTTAATTATCTTATCACCATCAATATCCAGGTATCATGTTCCACATGTATGAGAGCAAAACTAAGCATGCCTACGACTCGCAAGGACAGACTAGCTACTCAAACAAGGCAATAGGATAACCAAGGCAATATAGTGGAGCAGGTAAATAAAGGAATGGTACTATAGCATCGACAATAAGGATATCAATAGATCAAAGGAAGGAAGTAAAGACTATAAATGTAAAATAGGTAGAACGGGGAGAATGCTCGCCTGAAAACATTGCCGAAGGTTCATCCGAAGATCGGGTCGACTCTCGCATTAACTCATCGGCCTAATCCATGAAGAAGCAAAGCACTAAAAGAAACAACGGGTGCACTATTTAATACTACGGAAGAAGATCGGGCATGATGCAGGTATGATATATGATATGGCAAAGATGCGATGCAATTAGGTCATATTAAGCGGACCGCGACAATTAATTATTAAGTTCATGTTTTTTAGATACCCCGCAATTAAAATGTTGTCTTAACAAGACAAAATAGTGGCATCGGTTCGCTACACAAATTTAAATGGATGCAATATAAGGCTAGAATTATCCATATATAGCCTCCATATTTATTTAGGTGAATCGGCATAAGGCCCCCAAACCACACGATATGTATGCGAGTATGAATGGTTATATGCAACAAGTATATTCATATATTATAAAAATAGGGGTCTCATGAAGTGGGGTCACACATGAAGGTTCAACGATCTTGGGGTTTCAGTCTCGCCGGGATCGGGCTTCGGATCCATGAAGGAGATTGTGGCGGCCCCTGATGAAGAACTTGGCGTTCCGAGGAGGTGGTCTTCGGGTTTGGGCCTCGGCCATCTCATCCGCGTAGTAGATCATGGCATTCCGAGGGTTGTGATACAGCTTCATGTTTTCTAGGGACGGTCTTCTAACGGGATCATCTGCGACCACCGATGGTAAAACTTCTATTGGTGTCGATTTTGGTCTCGGTCCCTCGCGGGTACGTCAAGAAAAGCAGGAGATCTTGTTTTCAACAAAGAACAGGAGCAGAACTGACATCGGCACCCGAACGTACACAGGCAAAAGAACAACTCATGTGCACTGTAGATACGAACATACCACTAATGGCCACCATACATTGCACAAGGCACCAGAGCGATGGCCAGGACGTGTTGGACGCATGCGGCAACATCAGACAGCGGGCAGGAGGTTGAGGCGGCTCTAGGCGAGACCAAGCGAGCGGTAGGGCAGAGAGCGGCCGACCTCGGGAAGCGGCACCGCGCTGCTGCAGAAGACGGACGGCGGCGACCAGAAGATGGCGAGCGTGGCCCTGCTCGAGGAGGAGATGGAAGGCCGGAGAGGCAGAGGCAGACGCCACACGCCACACCGGCGAGGGAAGAGGAGGCCGCGGGGGTCACGGGCGGCCGGCGAGGAGCTTGTCAATGGGGCCGGCATGGCAGCGCGTAGAACGGGTCAGGAAAGGTGCCGGCCTGAGAGGGGAAAGCGGGGGGAAGAGGTCCACCAGGGAGGGTGCCGGTGGTGGCGACGGCTGGTCGACGAGGGGCGCAGGAGAGGGGAGCCCCTTATGGCGGCCGTCGAGGCGCAGGTGGTGGCTCGAGAGACTCCAGAGAGCAGCAGCGGACGGTCATGGGAAGGGGTAGGCGAGCCGCGACCGGCAGAGGGGAAGCGCGGCTGGCGGCCAGAGGTCTTGGGGGCGGAGGTCACGCCGCGGTGGGGAGCTTGGGCGACAGGGGAGCGATGGGCGGTGAGGAGCGCCAGGGAGGAGGCGGAGCTCGGGAGAGTCGCGCGAGGGAGGGGAGAGGAGTGGGTATCCATCGGGTCATGCGGCCACGTGCGTGCGTTCTGTGTCGCGTGCTTGTGCTGCGTTTCCTGGGTGTGGTGGTTGTGGGCATGAGTCGTGTGCGTGTACGTGACAGGGTGTGTGTGCGTGCGTGTGTTCTGTGGGTCTTGTGTTGGGTGCGTGTCCTCCATGACGTGTGTGTGTGCTGTTTGGCTAGCGCTCGGCGCGTGCACGGGTGAGTGCGGCGGCGGGTGTGTTTGATGCGGGACTAGGGCAGAATTAGGGTTTGATCAATGGGGTAGTAGGTGGCTAGCTGGGCCTTTTGGGCCTGGCTATCTGTCTCCCCTAAAACTCTTTTATTTTTATTTGTTTTACTTTTAAAATACTTTTGAAAATAGATTTTAGACAAATAAAAGATCTAGGAAAGACTGGGATTTTCGATTTGAAATGAAAAGAGGGAAATAATTAGAAAACAAAATAGGCTTTTGGTGAAATATTTTAGAGCTAAAATATGCATGATGTCATGATGATGCAAAATAGAAAATAAGACGCCATTTTATTTTCGAATATTTTCGGGGCATTACAACTCGACACCACTAACAAGGATCGCGTCCCGAGATCCACGCAAGGACACCGGGGGAAGGAGGTTTGATGTTCGGATCTTCTTGCATATGGTTGATGGTTGCGACACCACTATCTGAAATTCTTGCTCCATCTTGAATTCGCCGACACCACCAATAAAGGGTCTCATGTTCTTCGAGATAACACTCCGGAGAGACAAAGGCGGAAATAGAGGTATCAAAGATAAGGCCACCTTTAACTTCCATGAAAGAAGTAAAATTGCATGGTTCCACCACTCACTGTACAAGGCAAATGATAAGAGTAGTGGTATGGTCATGACTCCATCCCGCACTCAAAGTATTACTCTGTACATGAATAGGGGAATTATGCAACCAACTCTCGGAATTCAGATTGAAGATCTTGATAATCGGTATTAACAAAGAATCAAAAGAATGATGTGATCGCAGAAGTTGCAGAACACTGGGAAACATTTGAAGAGAGATCGGGTAGAACGAAATCCATATGTAGCTCCAGCGTTTCAAAATAAGGGAGCAAAACCCTAAAGGTACAACAGAAACCCAACCGCGAGAAATCCTGGACTTGAAGAAGGTAAGAGGTCAGAGTAAAACACGTAAAGATAAGAGGTGAAATAATAGGGGTAAGGAGTAAAATTAGAGCTAATCAGATCTACCCTACGCATTTGTAGTAAAATAGTTTTGACACTAGACATCGGCCGTTAGCTAGGTTAACCTACAGGCTAGACCAGTGGGGTATCGTAAACCTTTGCTCTGATACCACTTGTAACGCCCCCGAATCGGGTCTATGCAGATCTCAGCATTTCCCGCCAAAACCCGCATAGAAGCGACTCAAAGACGCCCACCAGACACTTTCATGTGGGTGGGATTTGATTACAAGTAGTTACATCACAGTAGTTTACAATAGAGTCCACAAGAACTTATATATACAACAATGACTCAACGAGTCAAGAATACAAAAGGTACAATACGAAGATACAACTCAAGAAGAAAGCAAGTTAGTATCCGAGTACGGATAAGATCCAAATGGGACTAAGAGTCCTGAAGAATAACCAAGCGGTGTCCAACACTGCTCAGGCCAAGCCGAAAGGGTAACCATTCTAACGTCGTCAATCACATACCTGTCAAGCCAAAAGGATGCCGGCAAAGGACAAAGGAAAGCAGAAAGAGAGCGGTCAGTACTGAGGCCAGTACACGGCGAGACTAGAATTCAGCGGTCCTCGCATACATAGGTATGGTGGGCTCAGCGGTAGCAAAGATTGCACTATCTAGCTAATAGAGACGCGCTACAACTTCGGCCTTTAGAGCGTGATAAGAGAGCACTATACGATAGCATAATATAACACCAAACATAACCCATCCGAAGATTTCCCCCTCGAAGACCAGTCGAGGAAGTCCTCCTGCGGAACACACGCGGTGGCAATTTTAGTTAAGCAGGTGTTTAGTTGATAAGGCTAATTACTAATCATATTATTAGAGGCAACACATTAGTGGCATTGTCTATGATCATGGCACTGTACTCCTGAGGCGTCCATAACCGTGGACACACGGCTTCTCGAAAAGATTTACCCTGCAGGGGTGCACTACAGTACCCAAACGCATACTCAACCCTTCAGGCAACATATCACGCGTGCTTTCCGAATCTCACAACAAGAACTATCCCATAACTACGCGCATATCCAGATCCATCACCTATGGTGTTGATCCAACCAAGAGGTACAACGATTCTCGAGGGAGGCACAGCGTTTGAGTCTACGGCCGGGCGATGATCGGAAGATAACTTGTATAGCTCCAACCCACCTCCGATGCGATATCCCGGTTTTATGTAATGCAAGCCATGGAAGTCCACCAAAACATCAAGTCCGAAGACATATCCACTCACCCATGTCAGAGGAAAACCAATTTTGTAACCCTCTGGATATACGAATATTGCCGATAGTTGAGGGGGGACCCTAGAGGCCCCCACGTTTGGTTAGCGGGATCAGCTCATAACTGGTATCATAGAATGAACGGGTCCTAGGTCGGCTCAAGCAGTTCCCAAAGGTGGTCCCTGTCGGGGCCTTATCATTAGGTGAAATCATAACCATAACCATAACCAACATCATCAATTTAATTATCTTATCACCATCAATATCCAAGTATCACGTTCCACCTGTATGAGAGCAAAACTAAGCATGCCTACGACTTGCAAGGACAGACTAGCTACTGAAATAAGGCAATAGGATAACCAAGGCAATATAGTGGAGCAGGTAAATAAAGGAACAGTACTATAGCATCGACAATAAGGATAGCAATAGATCAAAGGAAGGAAGTAAAGAATATAAACGTAAAATAGGTAGAAGGGGGAGAATTCTCGCCTTAAAACATTGCCGAAGGTTCATCCGAAGATCGGGTCGACTCTAGCATCAACTCATCGGCCTAATCCATGAAGAAGCAAAGCACTAAAAGAAACACAGGGTGCACTATTTAATACTACGGCAGAAGATCGGGCATGATGCAGTTATGATGTATGACATGGCAAAGATGCGATGCAATTAGGTCATATTAAGAGGACCGGGGTCCCGACAATTAATTATTAAGTTCATGTTGTTTAGATACCCCGCAATTTAAATGTTGTCTTAACAAGACAAAATAGTGACATCGGTTCGCTACACAAATTTAAATGGAGGCAGTATAAGGCTAGAATTATCCATATATGGCCTCCATATTTATTTAGGTGAATGGGCATAAGTCCCCCAAACCACACAATATGTATGCGAGTATGAATGGTTATATGTAACAAGTATACTCATATATTATAAAAATAGGGGTCTCAGGAAGAGGGGTCACACATGAAGGTTCGGCGATCTTGGGGTTTCAGTCTCGCCGGGATCGGGCTTCAGATCCATGAAGGAGATTGTGGTGGCCCCTGATGAAGAACTTGGCATTCCGAGGAGGTCGTCTTCGGGTTTGGGCCTCGGCCATCTCATCCGCGTAGTAGATCATGGCGTTCCGGGGGTTGCGGTCAGCTTCATGTTTTCTAGGGCCGGTCTTCTGACGGGATCATCTGCTACCAACGATGGTAAACTTCTATTGGTGTCGATTTCGGTCTCGGTCCCTCGCGGGTACGCTAAGGAAAACAGGAGATCTTGTTTTCAAAAAAGAACATGAGCAGAACTTCGGCACCCGAACGTACACAGGCAGAAGAACAACTCATATGCACTATAGATACGAACATACCACTGATGGGCACCATACACTGCACAAGGCACCAGAGCGATGGCTAGGACGTGTTGGACGCCTGCGGAAACATCAGACAGCAGGCAGGAGAGCGGGCAGGAGGTTGAGGCAGCTCTGGGCGAGACCAAGCGAGCGGTAGGGCAGAGAGCGGGCGACCTCGTGCAGCGGCACCGTGCTGCTGCAGAAGACGGACGGCGGCCACCAGAAGCTGGCGAGCGTGGCCCTTCTCTAGGAGGGGAGGGAATGCCAGAGAGGCGGAGGCAGACGCGACACGCCGCGCCGGCGAGGGAAGAGGAGGCCGCGGGGGTCGCGGGCGGCCAGCGAGGATCTTGGCGATGGGGCCGGCCTGGCGGCGCGCAGAACGGGGCAGGCAAGGTGTCGGCCTGAGAGGGGACAACACGGGGAAGAGCTCCATGGGGGAGGGCACCGGTGGCGGCGACAGCTGGTCGATGAGGGGCGCAGGAGAGGGGAGGCCCTGATGGCAGTCGTCGACGCGCAGGTGGCGGCTCGGGAGACTCCAGAGAGCAGCGGCGGACGGTCGCGGGAAGGGGTAGGTGAGCCGCGGCCGGCATAGGGGAAGCGCGGCTGGCGGCCAGAGGTCTTTGGGGGCGGAGGTCACGCGCGGTGGGGAGCTTGGGCGAGAAGGGAGCGATGGGCGGTGAGGAGCGCCAGGAAGGAGGCGGAGCTCGGGAGAGTCACGCGAGGAAGGGGAAAGGAGCGGGGATCCATCGGGTCATGCGGCCTCGTGCGTGCGTTCCGTGTCGCGTGCGTGTGTTGTGTTTCCTGGGTGTGGTGGTTGTGGGCATGAGTCGTGTGCGTGTACGTGACAGGGTGTGTGCGTGCATGTGTTCTGTGGGTCTTGTGTTGGGTGCATGTCCTCTAGGACGTGTGTGTGTGTGGTGTTTGGCTAGCGCTGGGCGCGTGCGCGGGTGAGTGCGGCGGCGGGTGTGTTTGATGCGGGACTAGGGCAGAATTAGGATTTGATCAATGGGGTAGTAGGTGGCTAGCTAGGCCTTTTGGGCCTGGCTGGCTGCCTCCCCTAAAACTCTTTTATTTTTATTTGTTTTAGCTTTAAAAGACTTTTGAAAATAGATTTTGGACAAATAAAAGATCTAGGAAAGACCAGGATTTTCGATTTGAAATTAAAAGAAGGAAATAATTAGAAAACAAAATAGGCTTTTGGTGAAATATTTTAGAGGAAAAATATGCATGATGTCATGATGATGCAAAATAGAAAATAACACGCAATTTTATTTTCGAATATTTTTGGGGCATTACACATGAGGTGTGGCCCTCGTATTCACGGGACTTCAGATTGCCAACTTATACTTTGTCAAGCATATACTCCACCTTTGCCACTTTAACCTTAATCACTTCAAGATGCTTATGATAGGGGCAATGAGGGCTGAAAGCTAACAAGTACCATAATTTTTGGAAGCTCTTTTTAAAACTTGTAATCCCTACTTCCTTTACAAAAAGGCTTTTCTTCCACCATTATTGAGTCTCCACCTTCTACCTTTAGGCACCATTAAGATAGCATAGTTGTCATTCTATGTGCAGTGTTCCAAAGCTTATTAATTGATGTTTATTGTGTTATTACTTGTTCTTGTGCTACTTTTTTCTAGTAACCCTTGTGAACTTTGCAGGTGTCCTATGAATCTATATTGCTACTCTATGAGGGACAAGGTGATTGCCACTATGCTATGTTTTCTGTATGTGAAACAAACAAACATTTTTCAATGCATGTTATTCATGATATTTGTTTGTAGCTTGTCATGTTGCATGCATAGTTACTAAGTCCTATTGTTAGAACTCCATCTTTCATGCACATGTTTAGAGTTCTTTGATCCCTGCTTTCAATGCTTGCAAATGGTTGGATCTTTATTGTGAGGGTGCATGTCACCTCAAAAATTATTCTTTTTATCACTTACCTACTCGAGGACGAGCAGGAGTTAAGCTTGGGGATGTTAATACATTGGGAACATATCTATAATTTTTGATGCTCCATGCTTGTTTAGTATCTACTTTGCTTTGCTTGTCCACACTTTTGAGGTGCTTTTTACATGTTTTATGGTACTAACCTATTAACAAGTTAGCACAGTGCCAGATGCCTGTTTTCTGCTGTTTTTGGTTTCAGAAAAGTTAGTAAAGAAATATTCTTGGAATTGGACGGGACAAACATCAAAGTCAATTACTTTCCGTGGGGAACAAGAAGTCCAGAAGGGAGCCGGAAGGGCCAGCCAGGGGGCTAGACCCACCCCAGGCGCGGGTGGGCCCTGCCCCATGCCTGTCTAGGGTTTGGCCGCCCAGGTCGCCGCCCCGGCCTCCCCCTTCGCCTATAAGAAGCCCTCGGTGCATAAACCCTAAGGACCTGATCAATATTCCACAAAACCGTCTGTAGCCGCCGCCACCAACGTCCCTAGACTCGGGGGATCTGAAGTTCTTCTCGGCACCCTGCCGGAGGGGAGATCATCCCGGAGGCCTTCTCTCGGGTATGATGCGTGAGTAGTTCCACCTTGGACTATGGGTCCTTGTAGTAGATAGATGGTTGTATCTCCTCCTTGTGCTTTCATGTATAGATCTTGTGAGCTCCGTTCATGATCAAGATCTAATCTATTTGTAATCATGCATGTTGTGTTTACGGGGATCCGATGGATATTGAGATTATTATGTTGGTTTGATTAATGGTTTCGTCTTTATGATTCTATCATGTCTGTGTTGTTTGTGATCTTGCATGCTCTCCGTTGTTAGTAGCTATCTTACACAAGTAGTTGCTAATGACTCCAAGAGGGGGTATTTATGCTCGATAGTGGGTTCATGCCTCTAGTTTCTAAGGGAAGTGACAATAATCTCTTTGGTTGTAGATGTGTTGTTGCTACAAGGGAGAAAAAAACGGTCTCTTGTTCATGGAACATGTAGACTGTTTACCTTACACACTTTGCTTAAAGCAGTTGTCTGTTGCTTGCAACTTAATACTGGAGGGGGTTCGGATGATAACATGAAGGTGGACTTCTAGTCATAGATGCAGTTGGATGGCAGTTTATGTATCTTGTTGTATTGCCCAATCGAATCTCATAGGATCTTTCTAACTAGTAATTGCATTGTTATGCCTTGCTCAGTTCCTGGCAATTGCCCTGCTGTAATTTGTTTACCCTTCATGCCATGTTGTTTATCTAAGGAGAGCACCTCTAGTGAACTATGTACCCCGGTCCAATCTTTACCATTGATACATCTTCCACTGTTACTTGTTTACTTGCTACAAACCATTACCTTCCACACCATATGTTTAATCCTTTGTTACAGCAAACCGGTAAGCTTGACAAGCTCACTGTTCGCTGGGGCACAGTCTTGAGTTTGTGTTGTGCAACACATGTGTGACGTTTCCTTCCTCCTTATGGTTTGATAACCTCGGTCTCTACTGAGGGAAAACTTGCTGCTTGCTGCTTCACACCTTGTTCTTGGGGTTCCCAACAGGATCTGCGTAAACAGTCGTCAGCGGCGTGGCGGAACTCTTTCTGGAAAAACGTCGAACCCCCGGTGTTTTTAGGTCAGAGGGTATATGTAGGCGAAAGGAGAGGTCGTGCCGGAGACCGAGGCAGCCACACCATGCCCTGGCCCGTGCTAGGGGTGGTGTGGGCCCCTCAGGCCTCTCCTCCCCTCCATCTTTTGGCTCCGTGAGACTTCTAGAAAAATAGGAGATTTGGCATATTTTATGGGATTTTTCCTGAATGTTGATTTCCTGCACAAAAACGAGACACCAAAGAAATTCTTCTAAAAACAGCGTTAGTCCGTGTTAGTTATATCCAAATCACATAAACAATAGCAAAAGTGTTCAGGAAAGTAGATACGTTTTGGACGCATCAGAGAAGTTTTAGGCCAAAGAGTTTATAAGAAACTTAATGTGATATATTATGCTAGTAAAACTCTTGATGGCGCTCAAAGAAATTATACTGGAAAAGAATTCTTGACTATACTTTTTGTATGTGATAAGTTTAGACCTTACATTGTAGACTCTAAGGTAATAGTACACACCGATCATTCTGCTATCAAATACCTTATGAACAAAAAATATGCTAAGACTACACTCATAATATGGGTTCTTTTACTACAAGAATTTGACTTACATATAGTAGATAGGAAAGGTGAGGATAATCCGGTGGCTGATCATTTTTCTAGAATGGAAAACATTATGGTAGATCCTATTCGTATTAATGATAGATTTGCAAATGAAAAACTAGCAAACATTAATGTATCTGCTGCTAGAGTGGCTTCGCCATGGTTTGCTGATTATGCTAATTTCATTATTGGAAAGGTTATTCCACCAAATTTTACACACCAACAAAGGAAGAATTTTTTTTATGATCTTAGACATTACTTTTGGGATGACCCATTTCTTTATAAGAAAAGTGTAGATGGTATGATTAGACGTTGTGTCCCTGAGTTTGAGCAGCAGGCTATCATAAGGGACTGCCATGACATCATGTAGGATACCGCACTGCTGCAAAGGTATTATAATCTGGTTTTTATTGGCCTACTTTATTCAAGGATTATGCTAATTATGTTAAGGCTTGTGATAAGTTCCAACGTGTTGGAAACATCGGTAAGATAAATCAAATGCCTATGAACTATTCACTGCCTCTTGAACCATTTGATGTATGTGGATTTGACTTTATGGGACCATTACCCCCATAAAAAAGAAAACACACTAATATTTTGGTTGAAGTGGATTATGTTACAAATGGGTTGAATATATTCAAACAAAAAGTGCATATCATGCCACAACAATGAAGATTCTTAAGGACATCATCTTCCCCAGGTTTAGAATACCTAGGTTTTTAATTATTGATGGTGGTTCTCATTTTATTCATGGAGTATTTAGAAAAACTCTGGCTAACTAATGGGAAAGTTGAACTAAAAAAATAGGGAAGTTAAACTCATATTGGAGAAGACAATTAATGAAGCTAGATCTGATTGGCCAACTGATAGTTGCAAGTGCACAGATCGTTTGTAGCTAGTTTCGAAATTAATATGGCGATCCCATAGGGATCCTAAAGGTAAGTGTTTATATGTGAAGTCTCTGTTACACCCAAAGTTGTCATAGGTCTTCGAGTCAATTGACTGCAAGTGTTGAAATAAGAATAGATTTTGGATTAAACGAAAGTATTTAAATAAAACTAAAATGTAAACTTCAGAAATAAAAAGCATAAAAGTAAAGAACGATTTGTTTGTTGTTTTCTGTAGATGACAAAGTAGGCGCGAGGAGATTCAGTTCATGGTGATAGTGAATGTTCCAGGTGGATGAGTGATAAGTGTAAAAATTATAATCTTATAAGTATGTGTGTAGGCGAGCAACCCATAATTATCCGGAACTCCTCTTGGTAGATTTCATCCCAACTTAAATAATCCTACTAGCTTGTTCACCACAACCATGGTTAGTCACTAGACAATTAAGATCCTTCAGGTTGCTTAGCAATTAAGCTCCTTGGATCGGACTAATGCAATAAGCTCGGTGGTTCCTTGTTATCCTCGAGTCAAACTAGTTTCCCATTGGTATCCTCGTGTCACTCGAGGGTCGCCGGTCTGCTAGCGAACAAGATTCTATCTATGTAGAACAAAGAATCATGTTGTCTGGGCCCTTAATTGGACAACATGCATTAAGCATCCCATAGATAGTCAAGAACACATAATATAGTAATTAAGATCTACCACAAACTTAATGGAAATTATATAGGCACATCACATCTCACTAATCCCCTACATCTCCCACGCCCAAGGGAACTTACTCCCACATGATAGAAGAAAGCATCATCAATATAATTAAATAAAGGGAGTTCTTCTTGATATTACCGTGGAGATCCACAATAAGAAATATAAAAAAATCCAACACAATTCAAGATAGGAAGAACAATCTCAAACCCTAATCTTGCAATGTGGAGATCTCTCTCTCTCTCAAGTACAAGTAATGGCTATGGAGGTGTGGTGCCTGGGAGATCGAAGATCATGGAGCGAGATGAGTAACGTCTTCCCCTTCTTCTCTGGATCTCTTCTTATTCTCTCTTGGATGGGATGGCGGCTCGTGTGTTCTGTTTTCGTCCTCGGCCTCTTCACGAAAGTTATCCCTTTTAATAAGACGAAGGATATGGCAGCTATACGGAAGGAACTATATGGTCGGAGAAATATTTCCGCGTTGCTCTTTAAAGCTTTAGTAAACTCCCCTCTATTGCCTCCTAATGCGGCTCAGATCACTTTAGAGCTTTGTTGGGAAACCCCAAGAGGAAGGTATGATGAGTACAACAGCAAGTTTTTCCCTCAGTAAGAAACCAAGGTTATCGAACCAGTAGGAGGAAGGAAATGACTCAAAGGTGTTGCTAGCAACTTGGAAACCTGCACAACACAAACTCAAGACTTTGCCCGAACGAATAGTGGGGTTGTCAATATCACCAGTTTGCTGAAAACAAAGGATTAACCGTATGGTGTGTAAGGTAATGGTGGCTTGCAGAAAGTAAACAGTAATGGCGAAATATGTATCAATTATAAAGATTGGACCGGGGTCCATAGTTCACTAGAGGTGTTCTCCTTAATATAAACAACATAACATGCTGGGTAAACAAATTATAGCGGGGCAATTGATGGCACAGAGCAAGGAATAACAATGCAATACTAGACATTCATGATCATATGAGATTTGATTGGGTATTACAACAATATACATAGACCGCCATCCAACTGCATCTATGACTAGTAATCCACCTTCAGGTTATCATCCGAACCCCCTCCAGTATTAAGTTGCAAGAAACAGATAACTACTTTAAGCAAGGTGTGTAAATTAAACAATACACTTGTTCCATGGACAAGAGATCATTGTTTTTCCCTAGTAGCAATAGCACATCTACAACCTTAGAGATTTCTGTCACTTCCCCAAATTCAATAGAGGAATGAACCCACTATCGAGCATAAATACTCCCTCTTGGAGTCACTAGCATCTACTTGGCCAAGATAGCTACTAGAAACGGAGAGCATGCAAGATCTCAAACTACACAGACATGATAGAATCAATAAAGGAGAATCATTAACCAATCTGACATAGTAATCTCAATATCAGTCGAATCCCCACAAACACAACATGCATGATTAAAAATAGATGATCTTGATCATGAACGGAGCTCACAAGATCTAAACATAGTAGCACAAAGGAGGAGAAACGATAATCTAGCTACTACATGGACCCGTAGTCCAAGGTGGAACTACTCAAACATCATGCCGGAGGCTGGCATGGTGATGAAAATGCCTCCGGGATGATCTCTCCCCTCCGGAAGGGTGCCGGGAAGAGCTTCAGATCCCCCGATCTAGGGACAATGGTGGCGGTGGCTATGGACTGTTTCATGGAGGATTGATTGGGTACTTAGGGTTTAGGTATCGGGGCCTTCTTATAGGTGAAGAGAGAGGCCGAGGGGGTGCCCGAGGCAGTTGCAACCCCCAGGTGCGAGCCAAGGCAGGCCGCGTGGCTAGGGGGTGTGGCCTCCTCGAGGCCATCCTCCGTCTCGTCTTCTGGCTCTATGTTCCACATGGTAAAATATTTGACTTTGGCTTTTGTCCTTTCCAATTTCGAGAATATTCATTTTTAGACCTTTCTGGAACCAAAAAACAACAGAAAACAGGCAACTGGCACTATGGCATCTTGTTAATAGGTTAGTCCCAGAAAACAAATAAAAACACCTCAAAGTGTAGACAAAGCAAACCAAAGTAGATACTAAACAAGCATGGAACATCAAAAATTACAGACACGTTTACGACGTATCACTTCTAAAAAGAGACTTGCTTGTTTTCATCTGAATATTGTATTTTTGCTGTTAAATCCCTCTGTTGATGTTTAGAACCTGAAACGCACATTAAAAACCAAGTTTTTTTGCTACCAAAGTATTAGCATTAGGTAAAGCTAGAAAACCTTCAAAGCCAAACGAAAACCATCGATATAAACAATAAAAAATGTGTCGAATCTCATAGCTATCACCAACTAAAATTAGTGATGCTTTATGGGCTTATAGAACTGCTTTTAAAAATCCTATGTGTATGTCTCCTTATAAAATGGTTTATGGAAAAGCATGTCATCTTCCAGTGGAATTAGAACATAAAGCTAGATGGGCCGTTAAACAACTCTACTTTGATTTTAAAACTGCTGGAGAGAAAAGAATTCTTGACCTAAGCTTATTAGATGAATGGAGAAATGAAGCATATGAAAGTGTAGAATATTTAAAGAAAAAATAAAAATTTGGCATGATAAGAAAATAAAAAGAAAGGAATTTAAAGTTGGAGATCAAGTATTGTTGTTCAACTCTCATTCTGCAGAAAAGTTAGCCTCAAGATGGCAGGGTCCATTATTTGTGCAGGGGGTGTACCTCTCCGGAGCCATTTATCTTCATGGAGATTTCAATGGTAAACCTCATGTCGTTAATGGACAACTGTAAGACCCCACCTTTTAAAGGTAAAGGCCCCTGCGGTTGCAATTCTAGTCCCTGGATCAAATGCTAGCATCCATAGTTTAAGATGAAGTACACGGATACAAAGATAGTTATTACATCGTCATTCTAGAGATAACATAGTCGTTTACAACTCAATAGCCCAAGGCTAGTACATAGAGTTCATAACATAAAGTAAATAACTATAAGTCTTCATCTTCATTGGCCACAGGCAAGCATATTGAGTGTAGACTCACAACCCTAATCTCCATCAGAGTAACCTGCAACATCATAAGTTATAGCCATAGTGGGTCAATACATTTGGAATTGTATTGGAAAGTGATACCATAGTAGAATATCATATCTATCATCTATATGAATTTGGCTAAGTGTAGCTTAGGCTGGCTTTACTCAAAATAGGTTTTCCTTATCAGTTGAAAATACTAAGTTTTTGTTTGTAAAAAACACCCAAGGAACCACCAATAGACATTGGTGAACCTTTACCCTTGTTCAACCACAAGTTTTTAACTTAGAAATTGGGATGAGGAGATCCTTGATTGCTTCAATGTCTTTGATGCTCAAATTGTCCGTTGCCAGGGACATGGCTAAGTACTTAGGTTTTACCCTCTCAACAGGTGGTGCACTTTCCCCACAAGACTCGACATGCATCGAGATGATACCTTTCAGAAGCATTCCCCTAGACCACCATGGACGCATTCCATCCTAGCACCCTACCACCAACTATCCATCTGGCTAAGTTCTTGCAACATATATGGTCAAGGTAGAGCCCATATGCCATGTGGTTACACCGGAAGCTTCTCAACACTAAAAAAAGTCAAATACCTTTGTTCCTGGATGGCTTTCCACAAGTGTGATACACAAGGTAAACCATAGACATGGGCCTTGTGTAACCACTCAACATAAACCAACATACCATTCCACCTAGGTGATTCATTCATGTAATTTTTTTATTAAACTAAACATAAGTCATAGACTTAGCAAAAATTCCATCGCATGAATATTCCACCCTTGTTTGCTACTAGCTAGGCTAAGCATGATAACATAACAAGTTTCTTAACCTAGAAAAAATTCTACTAAGACTACAACTACTAGGATTTCCCAAGGCCTAGCATAGTATATTTACTTAGAAAAATTCCATGCAAGCCCTACTCAAAATATCACTAGTGCATAGTGAAAATAATAGGAAAAAATACATGAAGCACCACTTTCCTTGATAGTTAGGGGAGTAGCAACAGTCCTCAAATCACAATCACCACTATCACCAAAATCTACACATAAAATAATAACACCAAAATCACATTCAAATATTCAAATAAAATTATATATGAATGCATGCAAATGCAATAAAATGATTTTTATATACTAAGCAAGTCACACCAAATAGTACTAAAGACAAAGTAATCTAACTAAAGTCTAAACAAATTCAAATTTTCCTCAAAACAATTTTATAACATTTTATAGAGCCAAAATAAGCATATAATTGGTTCTGCAAATAATCCCATTTTTCCATAAGCAAAATAAAATTCAAGGCCATTAATTTGTAAGGATTAATTTTCTGAATCCAGTGATATATTATTTGCATTTTTTGGACAAACAGAACAAAAGTTATTAATTTTACAAATTCAAACATCTAAAAACATTTTCTGGAATTTTGTATGAACTGAACTGGCCATGTGTATTAATCTTACGGGCCCATACCATTTCACGCGGATCGATCAACGTGAGCTGTAGGATCTAAGTCAGCTCGTAGGGGACAGATCGACTGATACCCCTTTGATTAGTGATCTAATCTACGCCTTACGATCTAGATCTAATGGTGCCAGCTCAGGCGACCAAAGAGGGGCGGCACTAATGGCTACTGGCGGCGGTGGTGCTTCTACCGGCAATGCTCCGGCAAATCCAGAGGGGGCTAGGGGTAGTGGCTAGGTTTATCTGACTCGCGAGAATACGAGGATGCTCAAGGTGTAGCTGGCTTGGGCAGGGGCGTGCTGTAGTGGCCGTGAAAGCTCGTCGGAGACCTCACTAGCGACGGTCACGGGTTGGCAGAGACAACGGCGACGTTCTAGGTCACCCTAGGACAAACAAACGGCATCAGTGCATGCACAAGGACAAGGCGCACAAGTTGGTTTGAATCAAAGGCCAAGGGGCGTGCGAACCTGGACGGAATTACTCGCCGGAGTTGCGGACGGTGTTGGGTGCTCACAGTGCTTGACGGGGACGGCGGCCTGGGGAAATTCAGGACGAACGAGAGGCACGATTAGCTATGCAAGAACATGGGGAACAATCTTGCATGAATGAGGGACAGAGGGGCACGCTATACTCACCGGAATAGCTCGCCAGAGTGCATCGGGCAGCGGCGGTGCAAGCTCGATTGTGGGCATCCTGGTGGTGCTAAGTAGGGGTTATGTGAGGGGAAATGACCGTGGTGAGGTGGTGAATAAGTAGTTGTAGCAGGGGCGGCCATCACGCTGTGAATCAATGCCATTGAAGCAAATTCATCGCGGCAGTGATGGGGAGGAAACGTGCGGCGGCAGCGTCGTCTGCACGCGGGATTTTGGGGACGAAGGGGTGAGATGGCTTGGGCCCAGTGGCAACAAGTGTGGGGTAGGGTTCGCGTGGGTGAGAGAGAGAGAGGGAGGAGGAACCCCGAGTGGGCTAGATGGTCCGGTTCTAGCGTTGGGCTGAAAGGGCAGCGCCTGTTTTTCTTTTTTTCTTTTACCTTTTTCATTTCTATTTTGATTTTTAGGAATGGTTTTAAAACCCAAATTCAAATCTGTTTGAATTCAAACTTTTTCTAGATTTTTGTAATGTGAACCTTGCATTCAAAAGTGTGTCAAACACATTTGGCCACTCAAAACTACTTTGGACTTTTGAAAATAAAAATAAAACCATGCCCCATATGAATATAATATAATGGGCATAAATATGGTTTTATTTAGTTTCAAACTTTGAATTTTTTTTTGCAAGATCTAGATACTATGATGATATGAATGCAATGCATGCTTTTACAATGCATGAATTTTTGGGATGTTACAAATCTAACCCCCTTAAGATGAATCTCGCCCTCGAGATTCAGATTGGCTAGCAAATATGTGTGGGTGGTCTTTCCGAAGATCATCTTCTCTTTCCCAAGTTGCTTCTTCTTTGGTATGATGATTCCACTGTACTTTGCAGAATTTGATAGTCTTTGTACGAGTAACTCTTTCTGCAGTGTCAAAAATCTTGATAGGTTTCTCTTCATAGGTGAGATCACTCTCCAACCGAACCTCTTCCAAAGGTATAGTGTCCTTGAATGAAGTTTCTTCCATTTGCGGATGGCACTTCTTCAGCTTAATCACATGAAACAATTGTTAACTGCTGACAGTGATTCAGGCAATTCAATCTCATAAGCCACTTCTCCTTTACGGCTCAAAATCTTGAATGGTCCAACATATCTAGGTGCCAATTTTCCTTTGATTCCAAATCTTTTCACACCACGAAGTGGAGAAACTCTAAGATGAGGTCTATCACCTACTTCATAGGTGACTTCTCTACGCTTTGGATCTGCGTAGCTCTTTTGTTAGGAATGGGCTATCTTCAATCTTTCCTTTACCAATTTAACTTTCTCTTCAGCTTCCTTAATCAGTTCTGGTCCGAACAAATTCCTTTCTCCTACTCCACTCCATAGCAATGGAGTAGTACACTTCCTTCCATAAAGAAATTCAAACGAAGCCATCTCAATACTTGCTTGATAGCTGTTATTGTAAGAGAATTCTGTGTAAGGAAGGCTTTCATCCCAACTAGCACCATAGTCTAGGGCACATTCCCTCAAAATATCCTCCAAAATGTGATTGGTCCTTTCTGTCTGTCCATCAGTCCGGGGGTGAATAGCTGTGATGAACTCTAATCTTGTTCCCAATGATTCATGCAGTTGTCACCAAAAATGAGAAGTGAACTGAGTTCCTCTATCAGACACAATACTCTTAGGTACTCCATGCATACATACAATCCTATTCATATAGATCTTAGCTAACTTAGCACTTGTATAGGTAGTCTTCACGGGTATGAAATGAGCCACTTTAGTTAGGCGATCTACAACAACCCAAAAAGAATCATATCCGGATCTAGTCCTTGGCAGTCCGGTGATAAAATCCATACCAATCTTATCCCACTTCCAATCAGGAATAGGTAGTGGTTGCAATAACCCTGCCGGTTTCTGATGTTCCGCCTTAACTCGACTACACACATCACATCAGGCAATATGTTCTGCAATATCTTTCTTGAGGTTGTTCCACCAAAATCTTTCCTTCACATCCATGTACATTTTGGTGTTACCTAGATGAATGGAATATGGTGGGTTGTGTGCTTCTTGCAGAATCAATTTTCGAAGCTCTGGATCCCGCTTTCCAAACCATAAAGTGCCTTGTTCATCTTCGTGGAATCCTTTAGCCTTCCCTTTGCTAATTTTACTCTTAATCTCCTCTTTTTCCTTGTCCAACTTTTGGGCTTCTTTGATCTTGTCCAGCAATGTTGGTTGAACATCCAATGACATGAGATATCCTTCAGGCACTATCTCCAATCTGAGATCTTTGAATTGGGCACACAGATCATCCGACAATTCTCCCTTAGTAAGGCCATTCACATAAACCTTACGTCTTAAAGCATCTGCTACAACATTTACTTTACCGGGATGGTATTGCAAACTCAAGTAATAGTCCTTAATGATCTCTAGCCATCTTCTTTGTCTCATATTGAGTTCCTTCTGAGTGAAGATACGTTTCAAACTCTTGTGATCTGTGAATACTTCACAACGTTTTCCCAAAAGATAATGTCTCCATGTTTTGAGTGCATGGACAACAGAGGCTAACTCTAAATCATGAGTAGGATAATTCACTTCATGAATTTTGACTTGTCTCGAGGCATAAGACACAACTTTCCCTTCCTGCATCAAAACTCCACCCAATCCTTGGTGAGATGCATCACAATAGACTTGCAAATCCTTCTCCAAATCTGGCAGACATAAGATTGGTGCTGATACTAGTCTCTTCTTGAATTCTTGGAAACTGACTTCACATTCTTCAGTCCAATCAAACTTCTTTTCCTTCTTAAGTAACTCTGTCATTGTCTTAGCTACCTTTGAGAAATTCTCAATGAATCTTCTATAGTATCCTGCCAAGCCTAGGAAACTACGAACTTCCTTCACGGACTTGGGAGATTCCCACTCAGTTATAGCTGATAGCTTTGCGAGATCGATAGCTATACCATCTCCTGACACATCGTGTCCAAGAAATCCAACTTCACTCAACCAAAATTCACACTTGGTGAACTTGGCATACATCTTGTGCTCCTTGAGCTTCTCAAGTATCAAACACAAATGTTCTTCATGCTCTTCTTTGCTCTTGGAATAGATCAAAATGTCATCGATGAATATGACAACAAACTTGTCAAGAAACTCCATGAATACCTTGTTCATAATATTCATGAAATAAGCCGATGCATTTGTTAGCCCAAATGGCATCACAGTATACTCATACAATCCATACGTAGTGGTAAAAGCAGTCTTAGGTATGTCTTGCTCTCTAATCTTTAGCTGAATGTAGCATGAGCGGAGATCAATCTTCGAGAACACACGGGCTCCTTCTAGCTGATCAAATAAATCATTGATTCTTGGCAAATGGTACTTGTTCTTTATAGTCACTTCGTTGAGTGAATGGTAATCTATGCATAACCTTTGACTTCTATCCTTCTTATCAACAAACAGAACTTGTGCACCCCAAGACAAAGAACTTGGTTGAATAAATCATTTCTACAACTGTTCTCCAAGTTGTTTCTTGAGTTCTTTTAACTCATCAACTACCATCTTGTAGGGTCTCTTTGCTATTAGTCCAGATCCTGGCAGTAAGTCAATCAGAAACTCCACATCCCTATCTGGTGGCATTCCTGGCAATTCCTCCGGAAACACATTTGGATATTCCTTCACAACTGGTACACCGTCTATGCTAACCCCTTAAGAGAATTTAGCTTACTCCCTTTAGATTCAAAGTTACATTTGAACCTAATCCGTTTCTTATCCAGGGTTGTGAGTGTAACAGTATGATTGGCACAATCTATTACTCCTTCATACTTAGTCATCCAATCCATGAACAAAATAACATCCAATCCTTGGGAATCTAGGATTATCAGACTAACTGGAAACTTATACTTTCCACATTCTATCACTAGATCATGACATCCAAAATTTACTATCATCTCTCCACCGGCGAGCTTACTTTAATTGGACACCCAATAGCTTCAGTTGGAAGTCCATTTTTATCAAAAAAATGCTCTTGAGATGAATGAATGCGATGCGCCGGTATCAAAAAGAACAAGTGCTGGAAAATAATTAAGCTTGAACTTACCAGCCACAGCATCAGATTCCTCATATATTTCCTCAACATTGATGTGGTTCACTTGTCCCTTCTAGAAAGGGTTGGGCTTGTTGGCTCCATCAGCCTTCTTTTCTGGGCATTCATTTGCATAGTGCCCAGTTTTTTTGCACTTGAAGCACTCAACCTGACTGATGTCCCTTTTTGCAGGCTGACTTCCATGGTCATTCCCACTGTGGTGGTTTTTGTGTCCACTCTTGTGGTTCTTATATCTATCATTATCATGGCTGCGGTGTTGCTTGTTGTCATGGTGACGGTTACTGTTGTGGTGGCTGTTATACTTCCCATGCTTGTGGGACCCAGAACCTCCACTATCATCACCATGGGAACTCTTGTGAGACGATCCTGAGCTGTGCTTGTCAAAGTGATGCTTCCTCTTCCTGTTCTCAACCTGCTCCATCTTGCTTTCCAAGATGGTGGCCTTGTGACACTGTGATTGATAGGTTGGGACATATGAAATAGATAGCTACAGGTTCATCTCATCATTCAGTCCCTCGAGGAATTTCTCCTTCCTCTTGGCATAAGTATCAACCTCATCTAGCGCATAGCGTGCCAGATTGTTGAACTCCTCAATATACTCTGCCACACTGCAATGACGCTTCTTCAGATTGTGGAACTTCTTCTTCTTCAAGTTCATCACTCCTGATGAGATATGGGCAGTGCGGAAACCATCCTCAAATATTGCCCAAGTCACATCCTCAATAGGAGTGGTGATCTGGAAGTTATCCCACCATGTTGCTGCTGGTCCTTCAAGCAGATGTGTTGCGAATCTGACTTTTTCCTCATCGGTGCAGCCAACAGTGACCAAGTCCTTGTTCATAGAGCGTAACCAGTCATTGGCTACCATCAGTGGTTCCCGAGAACTTGGCTGGCCGCAACCTCAAAAACCTTATAAGCATGTCAAAGGCCGGTGGTTGTTTTGGTTGTTGTTGTTGTTGTTGTTGTTGTTGTTGTTGTTGTTGTTGTTGTTGTTGTTGTTTTGATTCTGGTTTGCCATGAACTGGGTCATCATCTGCATCAACTGAGTTTGAGCTGTCATCAGCTGCTACATCTCGGAATTGATGTTATTGTTGTTTTCGTTGGGATTGGTGCGGCGGGGAGGCATCTGTGGTTTCAATAAGGATAAGTAATGAGATATAACCCATAGATGCTAACATGCACAAATACATCACATATCAACAATCACAAAATAATAAAGCGCTGATAAACTTAGAGTTTGAACAACGTAAACAACAAGTTTTGGAAAAGTAAACACACTAGCAAAGCCATCCAAATGTTGGATGATCATTGCGACTCGATAAATAAATGTATGATAGATAAATAGATAGCTGAGTAGTCAACACTACTCCTCCATGTCGACCTCCTCGTCCACATTGGTGTTCAAGGCCTCAATCTTCGCATGAAGGGCTCTCTTATGCGAGCGAGCCTCTCTATCACTCCCTGCTGGGTCTCTAGCTCAAGGTCCTCGAGCTCTATCTCGGTCTTCATGTTCTTGATCTTCTTGTTTCTGGCCTACACTCTCTTCTCCTGATTCTTGAACTTCTTGTCTTGGCTCTCAAATCTGGCCTCCATCTCCTTGATGATCTCATCCTGCTCCGTGAAGAGCTTGTCCTTCTCCCTCAACTGAACCTGAAGCTCGTCATTGCTAAGCATGACATTGGTCTTATTTCTGTCGAGGTGTCTAACGAGGCTCTCTAGGTCCTGGAAGTAGAGACGTATAGGATCAATCGTCTCTCTAGTAGCGTCATCATACACTATAGCCTCACACTACTAGGAAATAGGTCGTTTGTGGCGCACCTGTAAACAGGATCTGTGGCGCACTAGGGGTGCGCCACGGGCCTCGCGCTACGGCTATATCCTAATAGTGGCGCACTGCCTGGTGCGCCACGGTTATGTCGAGATAGGCGTAGCCCTGCTAGTGCGCCACGGCTATGTGGGCAGGTGCGCTGTGCTTTGGATCTTATGTGGCGCACGTTGCAGTGCGCCACTAAGCTGCCCAGGTGCGCTTTAGTTGCAGTGCGCCACAAAAGCTAGGACATGTGCGCCACGGGTGTCTTTTTTTTAAATTTCAGAGCCAGATGATATACAATACAGATTATATACAATATTACAGGCAGATATACACACAGATATAATATATACAGTTATATATATAAATACACAATTCGCAAAACAAGATTGAAACAAATACATATCGATAAGTCTCATACATGAATACATAGTATACGTTACATTGTTTCGATCAAGTTACAAAGTAGTTGGTGACATGCGAATACATGTGTCTCGAACAAGTTAGAGCTCGGAAGCTCGCCTAGACATCTAAACTAGCTAGACACAAACGCAGGATAAACAACCAAAGACAATAAGCATGATCACCGCGACGAAGGTGTAGGTCTTCATCCGGTTCCTCGTCCTAACTCCCGCTAGATAGCGCGTGTATCTAGCTTTCGCCTCCGCCATAGTGTTGTACCCTTTGTAGCTATTGCCGCTGAAACGGTGCACCTGTCTCCGGCAGTCTTCTCAATCATCGTAGACTCCGGGAACCCGTCTCTTGTACACGACGTACCACATCATCTACAAGTTGACAATAATAATTAACCGGTGATTGAAAAAAACATGTATAATTAAAGTCGCATATGAAGATACACTTATAGAAAGTACTCCTAAATCGAAAATACCAAACTAAAAAATAATGCCTCATATATAACTAGGTTGTTCGACACAGGAATATGCTATGATGGAACCGTCTGCCAAGTAGGATGCACAACACCTAGACCTGTTCATAGCACAAGGCGGACAATCCCATTGCAGCACATTCACATATATAGTGTGCAACGACATTTCAATCATCGACATTCTCGAAAAAGACCAAAGTAACTCAAAAATCATGCCTCATATATAACTAGGTTGTTGGACACAGGAATATTCTACGATGGAACTGTACGCCAAGTAGGATGCACAACACCTGGACTTGTGAATAGCACAAGGCGTACAATCCCATCGCAACACATTCACATATATAGTGTGCCACAACATTTCAATCATCGGCATTATTCTCGAAAAATACCAAAGTAACTCGAAAAGAATGCCTCATATATAACTAGCTAGGTCGTTGGACACAGGAATATGCTATGATGGAACCATAAGCCAAGTAGGATGCACAACATCTGGACTTGTGCATAACACAAGGCTTACAATCCCATCACAGCACATTCACATATATAGTGTGCCACGACATTTCAATCATCGGCATTATTCTCGAAAAAGACCAAAGTAACTCGAAAAGAATGCCTCATATATAACTAGCTAGGTCGTTGGACACATGAATATGCTACGACGGAACAGTTAGCCAAGTAGGATGCACAAGACCTGGACTTGTGCATATCACAAGGCTAACTATCCCGTCGTAGCACATTCACATATATAGTGTGCCACGACACTTCAATCATTGACATTATTTTTGAAAAAGACCAAAGTAAATTAAAAAGAATGCTTCATATATATATACATAGGTCGTTGGACACAGGAATATGCTACGATGGAAGTGTAAGCCAAGTAGGATGCATAACACCTGGACTTGTGCATATCACAAGGCTCACAATCCCATCGTAGCACCTTCACATATATAGTGTGCCACGACATTTCAATCATTGGCATTATTCTCAAAAAAAGACTAATAAAGTAAGGGAAAAAAAGAAGGACCAAAGTGAGCAAAGGACCAAAGAGTAAGGAAAAAAACCAAGCATTGATTGATATATAATAATAATAAGCAAAATAAGTAAGCGATGATTCATAAAGCTAATAAGATAAGTAGTAGCATGTACACTTGTCCACACACACACAAAGGTCATCTATAGTTTGTAACTACAACTAGGCCAACATCAAGCCTTCTATCTCGGCTTAGGGAACGGGAGGACGCCTTGTCTCGTCATGAACTTCCTATAGTCACCCTGCATCTCTAGGCGATCTTCTATGTCACGGTTATTCGGGATATTTCCTCCGTAGAAGATCCCACCCGAAGTCATGACATCACAAAAGATGATTGCCCCAAACTTCTGCTGGATGCGATACATCTCTTGTATAATATCTGAATCAGTGATCTTGGCCTTTGCTTTGGCCCATTGTTTGAGATGATCTGGCAGCGTAGAATTCTGCTGGTCAAGTAGGAACGCCCTCATGTGATGGAGTGCATAGTAGGCTTCCTTCTTACTGTTTTCCGGCTGCTTCATTCAGGGGAACTCAGTTACGTGGTTGAATACGTGCCTGCCGAACTTGACCTTCGTACGCACGAAGGTGGTGCCTTCCGTCGAGGCATAGCCAATGAGAGCATCATCCAGAACTTCCTTGATATTGTCGTAGTTTTTCTTCTTTTCTAGACTCCCCGAGTCAAAATACGTGGCGTGGGAATGCTTCAGTGATAAGGAGATGAGCGTGCAGTGTTCACATCTGCGCAAAAAATTCAAATGGAATGTATTGGAAAAAGAATGATGATAATCTAATAAAGCCAATCGACGGTGGCGAGTGAATAACGACTTACTCAGGAAAGTAAGGCACGAGAATGTATTCCTTTTCTTGTTTGCCATGAGGATTTTTTTTAGGTACGAGGCCATGATACGTCGTTCGGCGGGGGAACCCAAGCAGCCATCACGCATGTAGTAGGGGTCCACTATAGCGATGCCCGGTGTGTTCTCTCTAATGATTTGCATGGCCAGGCTGAGAGAAAATAGGCGGACCATGGTATAGTGCAGCGGGTATAGGTGGAACATATTGAAGATGTCGTCGAACCGCAGGAAGAAAAGATCCGCAGGGGCATTGTCGACGAAGCCCAAGCCTAGTGGCACCTTAACCACGAATACCGGGTGCGAGGGATCTTTCTCCGCAAGAAGGCGTCTCTCTATCGTCAGCACGCCGTCATGAACACTCTGCAGTTACGAACTGGCGAGCCTCCGCAAATTCTTAGGTAGCATGGGCTCACCTGCCACATGAATCCTCCACATAATACCCTCGGGTCTTGGTGGCCCGTCCCGAAACCTAAGGATTCGCAGTTGACGCCACCGGCTGGCTCGAGCTGCTAGATTTTCTTTTCTTGCCCTTTTTTCCTTTTGGAGAGAGGGCATGCACCGCAATCTGAGCACCGGCTGCCCTATGTAGTGTGTCAGGGCTTAGAATAAAGGTCCGGTTGGTTGTATCAGCTGGCTCTGTAAAGGCGCAAGCTGGAGGCGTCTCCTGAGAACCAAACAGACGCTTGGTGATAATGGCTTTCTCTGTGGGGCCACCAGCTAGGTCTTCGTTGCTAAATTGAGTGTTGAAGAAGTGATCATTCCAGTCTTCGTCGTCCTCGGCCGGATCCCGCGCCATGTGAATATCATCAACATGATCATCTGACCCACCGCGTGGAGGTGACGACGAGGGCGGTAAGGGGGCCTTGCCACCGCTTATCGCTGGAACGACATGCGGTGCTGTTGTCGGTGGCGTTATGGCCCCCGCCATCCCCAAACGGATCATGCTCTTTGGCCATTGCAAGAATAAGCCGAAGCAACTTCTGAGGACAGCCGGCTCTTCTTCATCTCCTCCTGGGGGTTGAATGGGAGGTTCCAGGTCGTCCCAGCTCCTTAGCACCCGACTAATTTTAACCCTGTGCACGCTATATGGCATCGGCCTTGAGTGGAACGTGCACTGCAAGGGTTGAACGATGGTACCCTTGGCAACATCCCTCAGCTCATTGTTCACGTAGCATAAGAGAGTGCAAGGAACATCCGTCTGCGGAAAACATGTATGGCATCGTCAGAGATGCCATAAGAGTAATAGATGGCGTGAAAGGCGCTAAAGCAATTTGTTTACCATGATGGCATCGAGATCGGCTAATGCCGAGGCACCGCATACGGCGACGGGCGTGCAAGAGACGGAAGGGTTGCTTGATGGCGCGGTGCTGGCCGCCGGTGTATTCTCCATACCGGATGCTTGGAGCTCCGGTGCCGCCGCGACGATGGCAGGGGGGCCACCAACATGTCCGGTGCCGCGGTGATGGCAGGGGGAGTCACCAACACTTGCGGCGCCACGGTGCTGGTGGGCGGAGTAACGAACACGTAGTTTTCCTGATTCGTCGACGCCAGGTTGTTCGAGTGGCTGCTGACCATGCTTGGAATCGGGCACGGCCCTACTCGACCACCTGCACTCCAGTTCTCTATTGACTCCACCAATGTAGGCAAGATGGATGTGAGGGTGATTGCCAGGTTGTCTTGGACGATCTGCGGGATCTGCGCCACTTGTTCCTTACGTTCTTGAACCTCGCGGTTTTCCTCCTCGCTCCTTCCCGATGGTGCCACATGTGTCCTCGGCGGTGGACCAAAATGATCCACCCAATTCTTACCCCGAGGCCGGCCAGATGGCCAGCCGACGACGGCTTCTTCGTAACCGGCTCTATTTTCTTGGCCCGGTTCATCGCCCTGTTAAAAGAGTTATCCCACCGGGTGGCCGCTGTCGACCCCTAGGATGAGGAACCCTGGGATCCTTGACTAGCAACAATTTCCTCCTCCTGCAGAAGAAGTAACAGTGAATTGTTTAGATCATCGATTAGAATGCAATCGAGTTGATCCGCGGTAATTAGATTACTTACCACAATTTCCTCTAATTCCTTCACCGCAGGATCCGCGGTGAGTTTTTCGGTTTTTGGGTCCACATGGTAACGGGCCCTGATGAAGTTTCGAACCTGCCCAGGTTCGAATTTCGCAAAGGGGTTTTCTATACCCTTAGATCTATACTCTTCATCCTCCTTATTCCATTTGGCCTCCGCGGTTCTGTATCCACCAGATCCGAGATGGTGATGACCTATATTCATCGCCTGCAGCACCTTTCCCCGATTACTATTGGCCAGGGCTCTTTTGGATTCACACCTCTCCTTGAACTCCCGGGACTAATCTTCGGTGATCTGCGGGTCAATCTTCTAGATCTCCTCGAGACTTTTGCCTTCTTTATAGATCTTCTTCTTTATCCGGGTTCTCCAGCTGGCCAGTGCAGTGCTCATCTTTGTGAGGGCGGATTTGTTTACTTCATTCCCATGATAATTTGTGTTCTGATACTTAGCGGGGAACTTGTATCTTGCGTGCAGCTTCTCGAAGATTCTCGGTGTGCGCAAGTAGCCATTATCTTTATGCCGGAGATTCTCGGTGTTGATCGAGATGGTTGTCCGGGTGATCGCCGCCACTTTCCCACCGTACCCTTGGACGACAAGATCGGGCTCCAAAGGAACCCCTGTTGGGCTCACTTCAGTAATTTCCTCCCTGACGGTGCCGACCGTGTTCGGGCGCCGTTCCTTCGGCTTCTTCTTCTTCTTAGGAGGATTGCTACCACTCCCTGTGCCCTCGCCGCCATCAGTTGTTTCATCACCCGCCGTTCCTTCGGCTTCTTCCTCCGCGTCTTCCATCTCATCATCCTCGCTCTCCGAAGGATGGTATTCTTCATCGTCTTCTAGCCGCTGGGCCGCCTCCCAAAATGTCAATTGTTTATTTAGAGGTCTGAGTTCTCCTTCAGCGCTGATGCGCTTAGAGCATCCAGCCTCGTCGTTGTCACACATCTTTGCACTAATAAAAAACAAATAATTGGTTAAATGCACGGAAAAATCCGGCATGACCTTTGCTAATTTTCTTAAACTAGGAGTGCCCGATTTCTGCCGAAACGGAAGTTAATCAACATTCCGGCAAAAATCAGGACTCATTTCATACAAGAACCTGCATACACAACATAATAAAGTGCTTCATATACAAGCACAAGCAGAATTTCAAGTGCTACAATTATATCACCACAGATTATATCAATTGTCATTGATGACAACAAGCAAATACATGCAGATTATAGCACCTATCATATAATTATATGACAGCAAGCAAATACATGTTTATATGACAACAAATATGACAGCATGCTTCTGATCAGTACTAAAACCATCACCAGGATCAGTACTTCTAGACCATCACCAGCAAGCAAATACAAGTTTATATTGCTTGCAGCCAGCACATCACATTACCAGCACAGCCAGATATTACTAACTGCACAGCACAGCTAGACATTACCAGCATAGCCAGCACAGCCATACATTAGCAGCACATCCAGATACTACTAATTGCAACAGATTAAAGACAGTGGGCAGAACCAGATACTACACACTAGTAACTGACCTATTTCTTGACAGCAACTACACAACCTACTGCTTGCTATCAGTAACCTACTTCTTGACAGCAACTAACTAAACCTAAATGTTTGTCTCTAAGAAATCTTCTAATTGAAAACTTGACCAGATAATCTTGACTGAAATAAACACTGGCAAGTTGCTACCTGAAGCACTAAATCATGACCAGATAAACTTGCAAACTTGTAGCAAGCAATGTAAATAACATGTAGGGGCAGGCATTTATTTTGGTAACCCAGGAAATATGGCTAGTTCCCGAAATTTCATGTGTGCAAGATATGCTCACTGAAAAGATGTAATCATGCATGGACCGGTATATACTACTGCTGATGATGGCCTACTCCATGTACTGCTAGTCTACTAGTAGTACTAGTACATGTTTATCGGTATATAATATTACTATGCCTAATTAGTTATGAGTGTTCTTGGTGTCCTTCATCAAACAATGATGTGTCTGCCTCTAATATTCAAAGGGGAGAATAGTGAGTTGTTAATTTCCACAACAATTCAACTATCTGAACCAAGCGATGAAGACAAAACAATTCAACAACTATCTAGCTCAACACATCAGAACACAATAATTCAATTATATATCCGCCGAGTGCTATAAAAAAAGAAATTTACAATTTTAAAAGCAAGCTTTTCTCATCATCTACAATTTCTCCTCTCTAATCTGAACACTAATTTGAACCCTAGCTATATGAACCCTAATCTGAATCGCCTGCAGAGAGAGGGGAGAGAGGGAGAGAGGGGAGGGGCTCACCTCTGAGACAAGGACGATGACGGGTGGATGACGGCGGCCTCCACCTCCTCAGACGCGCGCGGGCCTCCTCCTCCTCGGACACGGGTGGGCCTCCTCCTCCTCGGACGCGGGCATGCCTCCTCCTCCTCCTCCATGGCCTCCTCCTCGAGCGGCGGCTGCTGGCGGAGCTGGCGAGGCGGCGGATCGAGAGAGGCGGCGGCGCGCAGGGTGGGGGGGCTCGTGCCCGGGCTGAGATGGAGAGATGGGGATGAGAGAGGGGGCTCGAGCGCACGTGTGGATAAAGCCAGTTAGGCGTAGCACACTATCCCGGAGTGTGCTACGGATATCTGTAGCGCACTACGACCATGTGCGCCACGGTTATTCTAGTTGCTAGTAGGGCACTGCGCACAGGTGAGCCACACCTGTTTTAGCCATGGGGCACTTCAACCATGTGAGCCACGGATGTGCTGATTACCTATAGCCGTTTTCCTAGTAGTGTCACCCTGCTCGTCACGTCTCTCAAACGGGTGAAACTAGAGGCCCCTGAGCTCAGTGGAGTGTCTTCCGCAGAGGCGTCCAAGTAGCTCCTGCATGACTACGTCTAGTCCTTCTCCTTGTCATCATGCATCAGCTTGAAGGTAATCTCCTCCGTGAGTGGCTCCGTCTGGCGTCCAGGCTGCGAGACTCTAAAGCACCAAATATCCTTCCTCTCGAACTTGGTGAGCTAAAGTGCCTTAATACTAGGGAGTGGGAGGTTGAGCACACTAGTGAGCTCCACAAGTCGAGAACCGAAACAAGTTCCCTTGAACTCCTCCGAAGTGCTAACAACAAAGCTAGGCATCTATTGCATAAGATAGAGAAAAATTATAAACAATACAAGTAGATAGAAATCAAAAGATAACAAAAGCTAAAAAGCATACTTTCAACAATAAAAACATACAAGTCATGGCATAAAATATTCTACCACAAGTACTAAGGTTCAAACATGACTTAGACAAATTTTTGCGAGAAAACGATAAGTGTGGTGGTCCAACTATTGGAATACGTCCCAATTCTCACTCATATGCTAAGTCTATGATATCTTCCCTTAGACGTTTTATGGCGGTCTCTAAGTCTTGGGTATACTTCTTCTCCTCTTAAGGTCTTTTTGAGTGTTGAGCATTCTACACTTGAGTCTTTCACCAAGCTCCTTGATAGCATTCCATGCTGCATTTCTTGCAGAGTCAAAGAACGACATATACATTTCTGAGTTGGTGACCATGCAGAATCCCGACTCTTTGTGGTTGTCTTCCTTGTTTTTGTACAAGTGGAGTTGCACCCACAATTATTCTTCTCCTTCATCCATCACTGGAAATCCCTTGTACATGGCTTGACCATGTATTCCCAAGCTAACCATGAGGTTTTTGAGTGCCTTGGGAAACTCCGTCTCACATTCTAAGGCCATGGTCATGAGTGTTCCCTTCTTGACGGCTTCGTTGATGGCAGCCATCTACAAATAGAGATGAGAAAGAAGATTAGAAGAGGTTTACGAGAAGAAAAAGACAAGTGTGGAATTTGCAAAGAGTTGCATTTTTCCTAGTGGTTTCCTTAGTCTAATCCAACTTAGGTCATAATCCTACAGGCAACACAGTGCTCTGATACCATCTGCAAGACCACACCTTTTAAAGGTAAAGGCCCCTATGATTGCAATGCTAGTCCCTGGATCAAATGCTAGCATCCATAGTTTAAGATGAAGTACACAAATACAAAGGTCATTATTACATCGTCATTCCAGAGGTAACATAGTCTTTTACAACTCAATAGCCCAAGGCTAGTACATAGAGTTCATAACATAAAGTGGCATAACACCAAACATTTGGTGTGCGACGACTCGTTATCCCTTTCTCTGGTGAACACAACCGATTTAGGTGGACCGTTGGAGGGAAACGTACCGGGTCCACGGCGATGGCCGCGGCGACTGCCACCCGGTGAGCCGGCAGCGGCGGCAGGCCTGGGCTACGACAGAGGCGGCGGGGAACGCCGGCGCGCTGGAGGGACGGGTAGGAGGAGCACGAAGCTGCGGCTTCGATGTTGCGGGTGACGTTGTCACGGACCCAGTCACGGGCGCGGCGGGGGTCACGGCCGACGGAGTCGAGGTAGTCGTTGGGGAAGGCGAGCATGGCCTGGACGCCGGACCCAGCGAGCACGGAGACCGTCTAGGGGTCGGCGTCGAACAACTTTACCCGGTCCACGCCATTGGCCGCCAGCATGCGGACCACCGCCGCCGGGTTCACCCCGACGCCGGACATCATCGTGCCCCAGTTCACCCCGAAGCCGGACATCGCCGCTGCCGTGGACATCACCGTGCCCCAGTTCACCCCGACGACGGTGAAAACGGATCTTAATTCGGCTAAACTGTTTGACCTAGAAAACATTTTGAATTTTAGTTTTGAATTCAGCCTAATTACTTTTTGGCTAAGCTCACGATGGAGAGAAATGGCGTAAAGGAAATTTGATAAAGTCTTGTC
Source organism: Avena sativa (assembly GCA_916181665.1). Classification (NCBI taxonomy): domain Eukaryota; kingdom Viridiplantae; phylum Streptophyta; class Magnoliopsida; order Poales; family Poaceae; genus Avena; species Avena sativa. Next base: position 264,363,880 of record OV702294.1, on the reverse strand, counting down.
CCGCAAGTTCAGCCCGGCCAGGAGAGAACTGGTGTCGAAATGCCCATTCGATTTTGCAATTCGTAGAACGGTTGCCAGGTAGTAATGTCCGAGCGGTTATATATTTTTTAGTGGTGGTAGGTAGAAGGGGATGCCACTTTTTTAATTTGTTTCTCTCATTCTGTGGCGCATACGACAAATGCTTCACAGAATTTCAAAATTCTATTGCGCATATAAATGTACGCGCCACAGAAAGTGAGAATATGCGCCATAGAATTTTGCAATTATGTGGCGCATATAGCTATATGCGCCACAGAATAAATTTTAGTGGAGCATTCTTCCTATATGCGCCACAGGATTAAAATCTACCTATAATCGTTTTCCTAGTAGTGCATCCTACCACCAACTGTCCATCTGGCTAAGTTCTTGCAACCTATATGGTCAAGGCAGAGCCCATATGCCATGTGGTTGTACCGGAAGCTTCTCATCACTAAACATCTCAAATCCCTTTGTTCCTGGGTGGCTTTCCACAAGTGTGATACATAAGGTAAACCATAAACATGGGCCTTGTGAAACCACTCAACATAAACCAACATACCATTCCACCCAGGTGATTCATTCATATAGTTGTTTTATGAAACCAAACATAAGTCATAGACTTAGCAAAAAATCCATAGCATGAATATTCCACCCTTTTTTGCTACTAGCTAGGCTAAGCATGATAACATAACAAGTTTCTTAACCTAGAGAAAATTCTACTAAGACTACAACTACTAGGATTTAACAAGGCATAGCATAGTATATATACTTAGAAAAATTCCATGCAAGCCGTACTCAAAATATCACTAGTGCATAGTCAAAATAATAGGAAAAAATACATGAATCACCACTTGCCTTGATAGTTGGGGGAGTAACAACAGTCCTCACAATCACAATCACCACTATCACCAAAATCTACACATAAAATAATAACACCAAATTCACATTCAAATATTCAAACAAAATTATATATGAATGCGTGCAAATGCAATGAAATGATTTTTCTATACTAATCAAGTCAAACCAAACAGTACTGAACACAAATTAATCCAACTAAAGTCTAAACAAACTCAAATTTGCCTCAAAACAATTTTTTAAACATTTTCTAAAGCCAAAATAAGCATATAATTGGTTCTGCAAACAATACTATTTTTCCAGAAGAAAAATACAAATTTAAGGCCATTAGTGTGTAGGGTTTAATTTTCTGAATCCAATGATATATTATTTGCATTTTTTGGACAAGCATAACAAAAGTTATTATTTTACAAATTCAAACATCTAAAAACATTTTCTGAAATTTTGTCTGAACTGAACTGGACACGTGTCTTAATATTACTGGCACATACCATTTCACGCGGATCGATCAACGCGAGCTATAGGATCTAAGTCAGATCGTATGGGGCAGATCGACTAATACCCCTTTGATTAGTGATCTAATCTACGCCTTAGGATCTAGATCTAACGGTGCCAGATCAGGCGACCAAAGAGGGGCGACGCTGATGGCTACTGGCGGCGGCGCTTTTGCCGGCGATGCTCTGGCGAATCCAGAGGGGGCTGGGGGTAGTGTCTAGTTTTACCTGACTCGCGAGAATACGAGGATGCTCAAGCTGGCTTGTGCGACGGCGTACTGTAGTGGCTGTGAAAGCTCATCGGAGACCTCTCTGGCGATGGGCAGGGGTTGGCGGAGACGACAACGACGTTCTAGGTCACCCTAGGACAAACAAACGGCATCAGTGTGTGCACAAGGACAAGGCGCACAAGTTGGTTTGAATCAGAGGCCAAGGGGCGTGCGAACCTGGACGGAATTCTCGCCAGAGTTGCGGACGGCGTCGGGTGCTCACGGTGCTTGACGGGGATGGCGTCCTGGGGCAATCAGGACGAACAAGAGGCACGGTTAGCTACACAAGAACATGGGGAACAATCTTGCATGAACGAGGGACAGAGGGGCGCGCTATACTCACCGGAATAGCTCACCAGAGTGCGTCGGGCAGCGGCGGTGTAGGCTCGATTGTGGGCAGCCTGGGGGCGCTAAGTGGGGGGCTATGTGAGGGGAAATGACCATGGTGAGGTGGTGAATAAGTAGTCAGAGCAGGGGCGGCCATCACGCTGTGAATCAATGCCAATTGAAGCAAATTCATCATGGCAGCAATGGGGAGGAAACGCGCGGCAACGGCGTCGTCTGCGCGCGGGATTTTGGGGACGAAGGGGTTAGCTGGCTTGGGCCTAGTTGCAGCGAGTGCAGGGTAGGGTTCGCGCGGGTGAGAGAGAGAGGGAGGGGGAACCCCGGGTGGGCTAGATGGGCTGGTTCTGGCGTTGGGCTGAAAGGGCAGCGCCTGTTTTTATTTTTTTCTTTTACCTTTTTCATTTTTGTTTTGATTTTTAGGAATGCTTTTAAAACCCAAATTCAAATCTGTTTGAATTGAACCTCTTTCCAGATTTTTGTAATGTGAACCTTGCATTCAAAAGTGTGTTAAACACATTTGTCCACTCAAAAATACTTTGGACTTTTGAAAATAAAAATAAAACCATGCCTCATATGAATATAATATAATGGGAATAAATATGGTTTAATTTAGTTTCAAACTTTGAATTTTTTTGTGCAAGCTCTAGATACTATGATGATATGAATGCAATGCATGATTTTACAATTCATGATTTTTTGGGATGTTACAACAACATCGCAAACATTATATTGTAGGCCAAACATTTGCTGGAAGGGTTGAAGTAATGAATCTCCAAATTCCGTAGGCCATAATTGCAAAATTTTATCCCCTGTCAGATACCAAAAATCATCAAAAGTCAAAAATAGGTGCGTAACGATCTTGGAATATCTTATTGTTTTAGGAAAGTCATTATTTTGGAAAATTAAGCCGTGTCGCGAAATAATTGGACGAAACGGAGTCCCGAGGACGAAACGCCCACCCCCTACCAGCCGAGGTCTTTCCTTCTTTCGAAGTCATTTCGCCTCCGTTTCTTCCTCAATGCTTCGTCTTAACCTAAAAACTATCTATATATACTCATCTCTGTTGATCTAATCTCGCATCGAGTCTTTTTCAAGCAAACCTTGTTTTCTACATGTTTCTTCCAGATCTTACATTGCGCCAAGGCATGTCTTCGAGGTGGAGCACCCCGGATGGAGGATTCCTGTATGCACCCATCAGAACTCCGGAGTGCAGTCCTCCACCAAGAATCCAAACTTCATGAATAGGGGAAGACCGAAGGAATAATGCTATCTGGAGAAACCAACTTGAAGATAGAGCTACAAGGATGAGGGAGATTGAAGAACCTTGCTTCAAGGACATGACTGACCCAAATCTTCAAGCATGGATCGATTCGCTGCATCGAAAAATTTCTCACAATGAGAGGTGCTTTTCTAGCTCTCACTGTCACATTGCACTTTTGCAGGATTACAAGGAAGCGGTAAACACAAAGTTCGCCAGGAACATGCAAGCAACCTCTGCAGGTTGCGTTGAGATCATAGAAAATTTGGAAAAAGAGGTCCAGGATTACAAATCCAAGTGAGAACATTAGGTGGCAGTAAACAAAAGGTTGCATGCACCCTTGTTGAAGGTCAGAAGCACCACAAATGATGAGGTCCTGAAGGCCATTCTCTAGTGGACCGGCAACAAACCTCTAAGCTTGGTGTAGTTCCACCATACTTTAACATTTTTAGTTATCATGTTTGCATCTAGTTTGTAATTATTAGGAGGTTTTTCTTGCATACATTAGGTATCAATATTTCCTAAAGTTTGAAAAGCTCTTGGAGCATTATCATGTATCCTTGGTTGATTGGTTTTAAATAAAATATAAAGTATGGTGTCATCCATCATTCTCTTGTTTGGATATTTATGGGTAACACTCATGCAGATGTGTGCACCATATGTAGGAATTTCACTTACATCTTTCCTTGAACTGAATTAACTTGAGCATGTTGGACAATCATAGAATTACTCAACAAGCTAAAACCTGCAAATAAGGAAATATCCATGCAAGGGAAGCAACACTTATTAAAAGAGGAACATTGTGAATTTGTGGTGAGATAGGGATTCTTATAAAATCAATAGTTGGAAATAGGAGGATGACAAGGGAACATGAGATAATATTGTTCTACTTAGTAATCAACGAGTAAACTGAATGGTTTTCATGGGTATTTCAATACATATGATATGTGGGAAAGTGTTTGAAAGGTAGGCTCCCGAGAATTCGGCTAGCCATGGAAAGTGAAATACAAAGGTTGTGTAGAGCATATGACATGATTGAAAGACCCATGAATATGGTTTATACTGGATACTAAGAGGGCAAGACCATTAACTGATGCCATGAAAAAGTGGTGAAAGTTCTTGACCAAAGTCAAAATATTCATATCTATCTTGTTTTAAATAATTCTCTTTTCCATTAGTTGCTTTATGAGAAACTTATCTTTATTGCAAAGGCATATCCAAAGTTTAAAATAAAATATGGTAAAAAGCCATGCAAAGCTGTTGAAAATAGCAAAGTGTATGATAAATTTGAGACTTGTTCAATTGTCCAACATGTAATGGTTAGTTTTGTTCAAAAGTAAGGGGTAAGTGACAAATATCTATCTATGTAGACCATATCTGCATGGTTGTTAGTTCATATTTCTTTTGGACAAGTGAATATGCATAAGTTGACGATGCCATGCTCGTATTTTCTAGTCAACCATAAGCTCATTGATGCATGATGATGATCTATTCGCTTATTTTCTCGAGGGCGAGAAAAGGTTTAAGCTTGGGGGAGTTGATACTTGCATTTTGCATCATCATTTTTAGGACCTTTATGCACTATTTAGAATCATATTTACCTTGATCCATCATTATTTATGCATAATTAGATGATTTACGGGAATTTCATACAAGGTCCCTCTCTTTGGTATTTAATTTATGGGAGGCATAAAACATCCTTTTTCATGTTTTTTTTGTTTTAGGACCTTCTGGATGTCAATAAATCGAAGGAAAAATACATGAGATGTTTTTCACCAAAAGAACCAACTTGGGCCAAAGAATGAAGCTAGGGGAGCCACGAGGCACGAAACATGCCAGGTGGCGCTCCCATCCCCTAGGAGAGCCACACAGGCTCTTTTGGACCTCGAGCATCGTCTCGGCTCCTCCTTTTTATAGACGCCTTCGTATCGCCAGAAAACCTACACCATATTTTTCCCATGATTTATAGAGGAGGCGGCGGAGGCGAAAGTCCTCTCCTACTCCGGGAGGGGGCAGATCCTACCACACTGGAGCCTCCGGTGAGGGGTATATTGGCGCCATCGTCATCACCACTCCTCCTAGGCGTAGGGGGAGGCCTCTCCATTAACATCTCCTTCATCACCATCACCATCACCATCTACAAGATCCATCTAGTTCCCCTCATAGTTTGTGATTGATTGAACCCCGGATATTGTGTTTAGGGCTATTTCATGTTTGTGATTGGCATCTTGTCTTTATTTGGTGGAGAGATTATATTTTCAGATTGTGCTATATCCCATATGCTACTGATCCATATCATGTTTGGCACTTGTGAGTAGATCCCCATGATCCTGAGGGCATAGGATGAATTGGCTATGATTTCCATATAATATACAATGAGTATGTGGTCTAGTTTTTATCTTTCATATTGTTTTATGATGGTTTTATGCAAACGCCAACTGCATATTACTTCACATATATGGGCTCATAGGAGAATACTTTGATGCAATGATAGGGGTTGGAAGGGATGGAATTGATAGAAACCGTTTTCCAATACTTTGAGTTGCATTGGAGGGATTATATGTTGGGGGCCCATGAACCTATTGCTATGGTGGGATATTTATGTCTTAAATATTCCTATATGTTCATGTGAATGGATTTAGGACCTATCATAAGTGGTGTATTTATCTCATGCTGATGGCTACACTTAATTAGGCTTCACCCTAAGGGAAAGAAACTTGACAACATATTCACCATATTGTGTAGAAATATTTATGCTAAGTAAATCCATGCCGCCCTCGGGAACGCTTGTCACATATAAGTTCACACACACTTGAGCTTTTCCTCTTGCTGCATAGAGGATTGGGATTTTCTCACTGAGAGCATTTACTTATTGCTATTTACTTTCAACATTTTATATTCTTGCAAACTACAAACCAAAAATAGCAAATCTACTGCATTTACTACTATTTCCTTTGTCAAATTTGCTAACCAATAACCTCAACTCGTGGGTCCGACAACCTTTCTTTATTGAAAAGTACTACAATTGATCTCCTGCACTTGGGAGCCAACAATAAGTAAATGAATAAAGCAAATTACAAAAGGATAAAATAAATTCCAAAACTATTACCCTAAGCTAAGTATTGAGCCATCCTTTAGCTTCTTTGAATGATCTTGGTTCCAGAAAAATAAGCAAACAATAGATAAAGCAACAAGGGTTAGTGTTAGTATTAGTGATCTCAGTAGTAGTAGTGTATTGTACTGCTTTAACGCATCATTGAGTATATTAAAATAGGGGCAAGCTTTGCCAAAAGAGTATATGTTCTTATAAGTATACTTTTCCTCGGTACAACCTCACAGGCAGAAGGGAAGTTTCACCAAGTTAGTAAAAGGTAATAAGCAAAACAGTAATACCCAACAAAAGATCTAGTTTCAATTGATCATTTGAGTGAGGCAAGCACATAGACATCTCACACAACACATGCCAATGTGTGCATTGTCAACACAGAAGGCATGTATTAGATCACAGTTGTAGCAACGAGAAGAGAAGCCAGCCATAACATCACTTCTCTCTCAGCACATTATTTCTCAGTTATAGTAGTAGAGAGCTATCCCTACTGAATACAGCATCACACACATAGCAAGAATACATACAAAACCTTATCTATTCTTCCAACCCTTCACCAGAAAACAAGAACTACATCACATCAACCACCCTATTTTAAATCATGCATCCCTAGTAATCTGGTTGCTTAGATAAGCCACCCAGAAGTAGGTTAGGATCAAACAATATCTGGAGGAGGAGAACATCAAGCTGGAACAAGAATAACATATTAAGCCAATCTATTCAATCCAACATCACCAAACTTTGATATCCACTCTACAACAGCAGGTTAGCATCCAGAAATCATGCATAGTATCCATTCTTAGCAATTCTAGGCATGATAGGTGGAATAGTGGTTGTATCCTCAAATCTATACTCAAATGGAGTACAAGATCATCCCAGGATATGGCAACACATGTGAATGTTTGTTCTTATTTCTCTAAGAAGCTGGCCTCTACCTTTTGCATCATTGGAAAGGGTTAAATTAAATCTTGGTCAAGTAAACCTGTAGCAGATCATGTAGTTGATCTAGACCGTTGTGCATCCTCCAAGGAGGTACCACGACAGCTAAATCATCTACAGAAGGCACAAGTATTGCATACAGGACACATCCAACAGATCGAAGCACCAACTTTATAAAACCTTAAATAAGCTAAATCATTTTTCTAGTGATGGTCACCAAGAATTATTTATAAAAAGGCCACTATTAAATTACCAGCCAACACAACTTCATAGCCACTCCAAACTAATTATAATTAATCAATGCTTTTAAATCATCTTCTTAGTAATATAACTAAGAATCATGTCATTTGGGGTGTGATCAGGATAATAGTATGTGGAGGGTATCATAATATGATAATCAGTAGAACAATCTACAAGGTTGGATTAAAATATTTTCATAGAGTTATTCCCACCCAAACCAAGTATGTTGTGGGACAAAAACATACAATTAACGGGGTTCGAACCCGTGACTTCTGGCGTGACAAACCAGCACTCTAACCAACTGAGCTATTTCCCCCTTTCGTAACTACTTTTGATTCAACAGTCACCTACTGGTTACTTTGTAACTATACCAAAGATAATCCATGGTACCATGATAGCAATGCATAAGCCACAAGCATACAATATAATAAGTGACTTGTATGAATGCAATAGTATTCCAACATATAGATTTAGTAGAATTGCATGGGAGGAATAAATTCTCCAACTTGAGGAATTAACACTAGCTAAACAAGTTTCCACATAACCATGATTTAGCACACAACCATATATTCAAAATGTAACAAGCATTTAGCTAGTGTGTTATCCCAAAACAGCAAGATACACTGATAACAGGACCACAATAGTAGCATCAACTTAAGATAAGCTAAGGATAGTGAAACAATGGCTATCAACACTGGATCTTAATCTGGAAAACTATTTTAGCACCAAGATATATATCCACAAATCATCACTGTCAATTTGGACAACAAACGATCAACACATGCTTCTGATTCATAGTTTGGTAGAAGAGAGAGGTTCGGAGAGAGAGGGAGAGATAGCGACAGAAAGGAGGAAACACCTACCTGGGGTGAGTTTAGCTCGCCAGGCGAGAGGCAGAAGTAGCACCGGCAAACTCGGTATAGCACAGCACGACGGCACGAGGATCCATGGCACTCGACCCGCCACATTGTGATAACCATACCAGACCATCACTATGGCACCACGAAGTCATCGATGGACGGTAGAGCCGCAACATTAGAACCCTAATCCTACAGAGCGTAAGGGAGCAAGCAGTAGAGGGCTCGATTTACAAATCGAGGTAGACCAGAAGAATTAGCACAGGACGGCGGTCCTTAAACCACAAACGACAGCGGATAGAGTGTCTTAGCTCGCTGGGATTTGGTGGAGACAACCGTGACACCGAGCGTCAACCGTAAGAGAACACGAGGGGAAGAGGATCGAGTCGAGAGAGAGAGAGTGGGGGGTGAACCGTCCCAACGAACCATCTGGGCTAGTCTATCCAAAACCACTGGGTTGGACTGACAAGTGGGCCCAGGCCGGAGTATATAAAGGAAATGAGTAAATAAATAAAAAGGGATAAAATGGAAATTACTAAAGTACCCCTAAGCATTTTGAGCCCTAGGAAAATGTATAAAAATCATAAAAATATTTATAATATATCATAGTGCTCACAAGAATAATATCTAACTAGGAAAAATAAAATAATGCCGATTTGAGTTAAATAAAATGCAAATAAATATTAACACCATTAAATCTCTAAATGAAATTTATCCAATCAAATAAAAGTCCTAAAAATAAATAAAAATCACTTTTAGGTACAAGGAGAAGTGTAATATCTTATAAAAATGGTACTTAAGGATTTGCAAGTTATCTTAGGATTTATATGAAATAAATATGTGTTTAGATTTATAAAAAAGTTTTCTTAAAATGTATTTATTTTATCTTTATAAAACAAAAATAAATTCCTTAAGTCATTTAGAATTTATTACTTTGGAAAAAGATTATTCTTTTCTTAAAATTGTATATTACTTAATAAATCAGGTAAAACATCAAATAAAGATTAACTCTGAATGTTACACTTAGAACCATAATTATAATTTCTCATAAAATTTAAAAGTAAATTTCTAACTATATAATGTTCCTTTAAAATCTTCAAGTAACTATAAGTCAAAGACTTACAAGTTTACTTTCAAGTCCTTAAATTATATTAGAGGTGAGTCATCTCAATTTATATATAATAATATTTTGTATAACTCCTAAACTTGGTATTAATTAAATACACTATATAATAAATTCACCTATTTTCCATAGACAAATCTTATAATATATTCTATGAATATTAAACATGCTAGATCTAAGTCCTTAAGACTAAGCTCCATATTTATAAGATTTTCTCTTTGATTATGTTTATAAAAACCCTTAAAAATTAATGATACCTTATACAATAGGTCTTAAAACCATTATTATTCTTTTATGGTTAACTTTAGTCTAATATACAATAAAACAAGAATATAATAACTCGAGTTCATTTGAAAATTATTAGAAACCATAACTTCAAGTCCAAATAATCTACAGAGTTGATTAACTTAACTTAAATAAATATTTTCTCCAAATAATATTCTTTTTACCACTTCAAAAGAAACACTATACTATTCCTTTTGAGTCATAACAACTTTAATGATGAACTTCGTAATAGTTACATGATACCACTTAACCTTAATTTTGTATTATAATTTTAATTCACCTTTTTTGTCTTATAAGTTAATCTTAACATCCTTGCAACTGCACTCTTTTGTGAAGTAAATTTGAAGATAAATTAAATCTTAAAAAAATCATCTAAAATTAAATTCACTTGTAATGTTAAGGAATTACTTGGGGTCTTTACAACATGCATCTCATTACTTATGCATAACAGCATATTGCTTCTTTAAACATTGTCCTTAGCGGGCAATGATGGTATTTTGTAGAACGTGAGTTCTAGGGTCAAGTCAAGACATTTTACTATAATACTTCGCTATACCAAGGCAAGTTCACAATTGCTCATGTCCTTTGGTTATTTTCTATCAAATATTTGCAAATCCAGTGTTGTCATCACCTACATTTCAAAAGGGTTAGAGAACACTATTTTCATAATAATATGATTATGGGTTATTTACCAAGAGGTAATAACCTACTATGAAAGTTCTGGTGGTAAAGAAACATATTATCAAGGACTTAACAACCAATATCGCTAGTGATTCTTGCGCCGTAAAATACGCGTTAACCATGAGATCTATACGGCTCTAGGGAAGTCAGCTGAATTTTCTTCCTTTCGCATGCACCAGACATTGTTCTAGGCATATTGTAAGTTGCAGATTGTGGGTAAAGCTGTGTATTCAGGGAAATCCTACCATGGATCTAGGCGTACAAAAGACAGATTTCTAGTGTTAATGGTTGTCGTGCGAATCAGACTAAGGTAAAGCCATATTAACGGGGAAAAGTCTGCCTTGAGTCTGATCATACAACAATTGCGGTGTATGCGAGGTCACGAAGAAGGGTAGTGATTGGGTCCTTATACCCCCAATCAGACTAAGGAAGTGTGAACGGGAATGTGCGTCTGGCTATGCAACATGGATAAGGATCTCTCATCGGTAAATCAACGCACCTCTGTAGAGTGTAAAAACTGTGACATGTTACCCCCTGTTCTGGGAAGGAACTGCGAATGCTGCAGGAAAGGAAATCCACAAAGTTCTAATCAACCTATGAAGGATGACGGATATAGTTTTTTAGAATAAAAGCAATCTTTGACGAAAACATTCATAACCTATGACCTTTGGTATGTGGTTGTAGTTAGTGCATAAAACACTCCTTTTTAGTGACCCTTATTAACCCTTTCTAGTTAGTGCATAAAATCGTACCTTATTAACCCTTGCTAAATTTAGAAGACATTAAAGACCAATAAGAGGAAACACTCTGTTCAGTTGCAGACCAAGCAAAATTTCTCTATGAGTAACTAGAAGTATTCGGAAATGTCAAAGGGGACAACTACAAAAGCATCTATCGAATGGAGACCGAAGTATCTGAAGCGTAGATGTGTCAAATATAGTTGATCAAGTCTAGTAGCATATATCTCTATACTCTATATATTAATCCTGTATAAACCTTAAAGTTTAGTTTGCTTATTTATCTTGTTCTTAGAATTACTATAGTTTAGCCCTAAGTCATCGGGATACCTCTATGGACCTAGGAGGATCTCGAAGTTGTCGTGTAATTTCTGGTTGTAATAATTATTATGTATGTATGTGGACTCACTTTGTTTCTATTGTACCACTCTGAGGGATGTAATATTTGTGGAATGATATTTCATGAGTGTTATGTCAACAACTAAAGTATACTGCAGCATGCAGCGGTATACTGGGTCACCGCAATCATGAAATAATGAAATATGTAAAATAAATTAAAATCGGTAGGAGACTAGGCTCTAGGGGAAACCAAAGCTGCCTCAAGGTTTGGTAAAAAACATATGTTAGAAGATTAATGTGTGCCTGGATAATAAATGAATTTCATATCTTTGAATTTTGGAATTAATCTGCAAGAGGTATCTAGTATGATCAATGACATCGGAGTCTACAATGACATTCAACTTTGCGGTAGTTGTTTCCTCAGTAAACTCTTGTTATTTTTATCATGGATAGTGCACTAAAACAGAGGAACTCAAGATGATGAACTGGTGTGGTGCATCCCATCATATGGCAATCACCATGGTGCCTAGTGAATCATGTCATGCTACTCCAACCATTGCACCCAAGGTAAAAAAATTCATCACTTGTCCTACGTTGGTCCTCGCTTCAAAGGGATACTACTAGAACCAAATGCCCATCTCATGACTAGGTCCATATCTATGATCATGATGCGAAGAGGAGATGCAAAGGATGGTCAAGGATCCAAGACCCTCAATCAAGAAGCGTGGAAGAGAAGATAGAAGAATCTGTGAGAGAACCGGCTACCAAACCAGCCTGCCAGACCGACCAGCTCAGACCCCGGCCCGTCGGTATCCTCACCGAATCAATCCTTCAAACAATGGTTTCCACGCTGGTGCGTGCCAAACTGTTGGGCAGTACGCCAAATCGACACCCCATATAGCACGCTGCATCGTCCAACGACACAAGTGTCTCTACTGAACTTATCGCCAGATTCGCCTGTATGTGCACATAATCGGGTTTGATGCCCTGGAATATTTCTCCCACCTCCCAATTTCTCCCTAGTACTATAAATAGTCCTTATAGTTTGGATCTGAGATCTAGAGATGATGATGAATTAGAGATCTATGCTCTTTTCCCCCTTATGTGAAACTCCTATGGAGATGATTCAGGTTCTTCCAATAGCTACTATTTTCCCATGTGGATTTTATTATGCATGTGCCAATTTTCACTATCAAGATTCTAGTAGTGTTAATCTTTCATAGTGTTCTGTTGGTTGCTATTCTTACTTCTAGGGTTTATTGGATCGGTGGACCGGCCGGTAAGAAAGAATCAGTTTCAGTTAGAGTGGTTGTGTTGGGGATATGCTATATGGCTATCCTCATAGCATTTCCTCTATCCGGATAACCCGGGTGACCCACAGTTGGTAGCATGGCCTATGGCCTCCTGGGCGGCCTAGATAGATGGATCCAGAAGGGAGGCCCATGCCAGATAAAGGAAGGCTACGGAGGAGTCACCGACGTACCTGGAGCCTTGGATTGCAAGACACGCTAGACTAGTTGTAGGCAGTGTAGGACTTTGTAACCTGTCCGGCTAGGACTTTTCCCTGTAACCCTAGGACCTGGCGACTATATAAGTCGGGCCTATGAGAGCCTTTAGGGCACAACACAAGATGATAACTTAGACTTTCTAGTCACCTCACACAGCGAATCAATCCCTGTAACTAGGCGTATTGCCTTTATCGTGATTTATAGCAGGAGTAGGATTCCGCCACCATTGTGGGATCTGAACCTGGGTAAACTATGTTACCTCGTACCCGTCAACTGTCCGCATTCAGCCATGTTTCTAAACACGCACTGTGAGGACCTCTCCATGGCATACTCGTCGGCAATACCACGATAGTTGGCGCCCACCATGGGGCAAGAGGCGCTTCAGGCTCTTCAGCGGGGGTGGACCAAGATCTTCGCAGGAATCGGCAAAATCGTAGCCATCGGTCGTGTTCTCTTCTCCGCCAACATTCCGATCGTCCCTCCCGACGAGTTATGGATCCCGCGAAGACGAACCCTACGCGATGCTCGATCGTCTCCATCGGAGATATCCATCTCTTCATCGGCGAAACCGACTCGGGCACTAGTTCCCTAGGAGTCGGAGGAGCATCAAGGCCCACACGAACCACCTACGGTCAGGATACGTTCGTGGAAGGATCGATGTCGGATCTCTCTTCGGAGTTTGCTGGCAAAGATCGGAAAAATTCAAGGCCCACTTAAACCGCCCATGTGCAGGATATAACGGTGGAAGATCGCTGCAAGTCCGTCGGCTTCGTCCGCACGTCTAGACAACAGAGATCCAAGTTGGTTGGCGTGGTTACCATCTTCGATCTGGCGTGTTGCGTTCAGAGAGAGGGCGAAAATCCCCGCAATTACCTCGCCAGGTGGCTCCGTATATGGGCCGATCTAGCGCATTAGCCCAATGATGATGTCATGTATCACTTTGTGTAAGGACCGGACCAAGGTACGCTTCTCCGGCATTCTTTAAGGCGGCATCAGGCTTCGGGACGTCTCACCTTTGAAAGCATGGTGAAAACCGTCAACAACTACGCGGAGGCCGAAGAGGCAGCTCAGACAGCTCTTGTGCTCATTGATGGTGCCCCTCCAATTCAGCCACCGCCACCATCGCCTCCCGCTGCCATCGCCGCAACTGTGCCACCACCTTCAGTCATCGTCGCTGCTATTGCCCCTCCACCCCCCGTCATCGAGGAATCCTTGGCACCCTCCGACTCTGTGATTGACGTGCTCTACGCCGACTTTAGTGCAGATTCGAAGGAGATAAATTTCAGCCCGGAGGAGATAGACCCTGCCATGCAGGAGATGGAGGAAGATTACGAGCGCTACGAGCAGGCCAACAATGCCATCGTGTCCCGAGAAGTGTTCGTCACCATTGGGACGACGATGGAAGAAGATCAACCCGGAAGAGCTCCTCCTACAACACTGGACAAGGGGAAGGGACAACCTATTGCTGCCGACAATGATCGTTCAAAGGACATGCCCCCTCCGCCTAACCTAGTGCAATAGCTGCAGGAACTCGGCACCGGCCCGAGCAACAACAACACCGCAAATCCGCCGCCTCTAGCATCTACATCTGCTGCTGCCCAAGTTACTCCAGCTGATAGAGTAATGTACGACAATCTCCTCGTCGAGCCTATGACCGAGGCTCATATTCGCAGTGTAGTCCAGCTTGACGAGAAGCGCCAGCAGCTGCTGGAGGAAGCGCAGGCCATCACAGAGCAAGGCGCAAAGCTAGATCGAGATCTGGCTAATGCGCAGAAGTCCATAGAGAATGTTAGAGCAATGGAGGCCGAGTACAAGACTCTGCTGCAACAACAGAAGGCCAAGAAAGCTCCGGCTCGCATCATCAACGATCTTGGTGTGCGGCGAAACCTAGGATGGGCTCCCCCGAAGCCGGCACAAGCCAAGCCATACATTGACAGTGAAGGCAGGCAGGTGATGCCCACTCCTCTCCTCAACCTCGCCGTCGCCAAGACCCTTCTGGGGCAGGATATATCATGGGAATGGTCACGGCAGATGCTGCAATCGGCAGCGAGTAGTAGAACGAGGGGCAAGGGCGGCCAGCCATCTGCGGTGCGAGATGAGGGCGGAGACACAGGGTTTTACCCAGGTTCGGCCCCCCGGAGGGTAAAGACCTACTCCAGCTAGATTGTATTATGATGGTGTTACAATGGGGCGAGCTCGGCGGCTAGGCGGCGAGTCGCTTGGGTGTATGATGGAACGTGACTCTACACGCCCCGTAGGGAGGTTTATATAGACTCACCTCCCCCTAGGGTTTACATATCTCAACCAAATCAGTTAAGGTTTCGGTACTCGTTTAACCTAATCCGCCTGGGCCTATCTACTCGTCTGGGCCTTCAGCTTCTAGTCGCTTGGATCCACACCGGGCCTTGATCCAATCGCCGTCTTGCAGGCCCACTCGCCAGGTCGTGGTCCAGTCGGAAACGTCCTGCTGGGTATACCCCGGCAGGCATATCCCCATCAGGAGTCCCCGAGGCCGTCGTCGATTGGACGCAGGTGGTTGCTCGCAGTCGGAGCATACGGCTTCAATGCGTACATCCAGTCGAATCGGCGGCGGGCTCCTGAATAAAGGAGGAAACTAGTCATTCTAGTCGCAGCTTTGGTGAACGGGTCGGCGAGATATTCAGTCATTGTTGTAGTGATCGGGTCGGTGAGCCGAGTGGCCGAAGTTGGACCGTCAAAACGCAGTCAAACTAGCCGTTGGGGTAATCCAACGGTAACTTTTGGCGTAATCACCGCGTAGTAATGGCTCCCTGATTTGGCGGCTAACAACCGCTATATAAAGGGAATGGTAGGCGATCGGAGAACCACCTCCTCGTCATTTCCTCCGATTGCGTGCACCTTCGTTTTCCTCCATATCGCGATCTAACCGAACTGAAATCCTCCGACCCCCACGAATTCTTCCGCCAATGGCCCCCTCCACCGAACCATGGGGCAGGTCTATGTGCACGAGAGCGCAACTGGCATCCTTCGAGGAGGCCGGGATCCTGTGCGCCAGCAGGTGGCGCATCCCTGTGGACAGAGAGGTGACTCCAGACCCGCGCGAGGGAGAGTTCGTCTACTTCACCAGCCACCTAGAGCGGGGGCTGGGATTCCCAACATCTCTTTTCTTCCAGCGCTTCTACGCCTTCTACAGGATCCAACCGTCGGACCTGGGCCCGCACATCATCGAGCAGCTCGCCATTTTCGTGGTGTTCTGCGAGTGCTACCTGGGCTGCAGGCGCTATTTTCCCCCGTGGAAAGATCCGTTCCACGGGCGGATCAGTCGCGAAGAAGCAGGCGGCCCGATGCTTGCCGCGGGGGGCCTGACGTTTCAATTGAAGTCGAAGGCCTCCTTTTTTGATCTGATGCTACCTGCCAAGGCGGCGAGCGAATGGAAGAAGTCTTGGTTTTATGTCACCGAGGTGACTCCGGACGGCGAGGTGGCAATCCCAAGATACTCCGCCGACCGGCCCGAACCGCGCCGACTCCAAGTCGGCAAGCTTCCAACAGACCAGCGGATGGTGGTGGATGAAATGCTTCAGACCATCCGCGGCATGAAGAAGAAAGGTCTCCAGCCCATCAACCTGTACAACTGTTGGCTCGGGCGGCGACTCGTCGCCCTGGCCCGCCGTGACCACTACATGTACGAGTACACGGGCCGGGAGGACTCGACAAAATCCTGCCTCGCCGAGTGGCAACTCGAGGATTACCTCCTAGCGTTGAAGAAGATCACCCAGGCGGCGTACCTCGACGCGAAGGCTGGGGTCGCCCCCTACACCGCGAAGCATCCATCCCCGACAGTAAGTCATCTTTCTATCATTCGCAGTCGCAGTTAATGTTGTCGCGGTTATACTGACATTGTCTTATGCCTATTGCATTTATTTCAAGTGGCGGAAGGGTGGCTTCCGCCCGCGGACGACGAGAATTCGAGCTCGTCTGTCCAGGAGGGGGGAGAATCGCCTCCAGCAAGGGGCGGCATCGAGAGTGACAGGAACAGCGACGACGAGGAATCCGAGGAAGAGGTCGCCCCGCTTGTCCGGAAAACTCGCGGACAGCGGCAGCGTGAGCTCGAAGCAAGCAAAAGCCTCGAACGTCATGACGATGACGACGACGAGCTCCCCGAGCACACCTCGCATCGCGAAGCCACTCCGTCGAAGAATAACAAGAAGGAGGTAAAGGCCCCTCCGAAGAGGAAGATGAAGCCAGCGAGATAGGCGTCTCCGCCTCATTCGCCAAGCAGCTCCGACGCCACCAGTCTAGCCAGGGGTGAAGTGCCACAGACGATGGCAGCGCCAGATATCACCGCCGTCCTGAGCGAGGTGCCTCTGGCCTCGATGCCTCCGCCGTTCGCCCCAGTCTCTGGGTCGGAGGCTGCTCCGGTCGCGGCAGCTTCGCCGCCCAGGGAAGCTCCCGCCGAAAACATTTCGGAAGCTCCTGTCGCGGCCTCGACAACGAAGAAGCCGTCCGTGTCTTGCGCACGATGTCCTAGATATGGGCCTCAGTCGACGACTGGGTCCCGAACTGGAGAAGCCGGCCGGCATCCGCACGGGGCTTCGGTTCATTCCAGTCGCCAAGTGAGTTTTATCCACCTGCTTTATTTTTCCTTGTAGTCGAACGACTTTGCTCATATTCTCGATTTGCAGGACTAGGGTTAAAAAGATAGGCCATCCGTCCGTGGCCATGGTGCCACCAGTCGTCGCCGAGGAGGACCCCTCTCGGAAGAGGAAGGCTGACGAGGTCGCTGCCCCCACAGGTAGTGCCAAGAAGGCCAAGAGCGACGAGGTCGTCACGGTGTCTGACGACACGACGGTGGCCCCGAGTGATCCTGCGGCGGTGGTGTCCTCGGCAATCAAGGAGGGTGCTCCCTCACCAGGGGTGACCGAGCCGGCCTCTTTTGGTGCCGGCGCGTCCATCGCGACCTTCCCGCACTTCATGGCCAAAGCGGCCACGGCGATTGGTACCACACCATCGACCCGCGCACCGGGGGTCGCCGAGACGGAGGTCGAGCAACGTCGCGGGCATACTCCGGCTCTTCTCACCTCCGTGGACGCACTACAACTTCATGGCATGCTGGGCGCGGCCATCCAGGTATGTCTAGTCCCCGAGGATCGGGCCACTGAATTGCAGTGGTCAGATTCTTTTAGTGTTTTACTTCTTGCGCCCAGTCCCCGAGTGCGCATTCGCTGAGTTTCAGCGGGTGGGCACTCAGTATTTTTGATCGCCAGTCCCCAAGTGTCTAGTCGCTGAATTTCAGCGGTTAGGCACTTAGGTTTTTGATTGCCAGTCCCTGAGTGCGCATTCGCTGAGTTTCAACGGGTGGGCGCTCAGGTTTTTGATTTTGCTAACTGTTTCACTTTTGCACAGGGTTTGCATCGTGAATCAGCCGACCGGCTGGCTGTGAAGTGTCACGCGGAGAAGGAACTTGTCGCCGTTCAAGAGGCGAACAAGGGACTCCAAGCGATTGCTGCGAAGGCAGAAGAGGTTCGCCAGGACCTTGTCCCTGCGAGTGAGCTGACGGCGGCGCAATCGGCGTTGAGTTTGGCGGAACAGTGGATCGCCGACCTTGAGCGCGAGCTGAAGGAAGCGAGGGAGGAAGCGACCTCGGCGGATGGGCGAGCCAAGGGTGCTGTTACGGCCGCCGCTGAGGAGCGTAAGGTTTCCGATGCCCTTGTTGCTGGGCTTCAAGATGATTACTCCGCTCTTCAAAACTTCATCACGGAGCTCTCCCGCCCTTTGATTGGTGAGTGTGCCTACCTCTTCCTGTAACATATGCATTGTGTAATTTTTTATGTATTCACTGTCACCTTCTGTCCGCAGGTCGGATCATTGATAGTGCGAAAGAGGCGAATTCGTTGACGCACGGCAATGTGTAGCCACGCTGGTCGACTCAGCCACGTTGTCAGCGACATGCTTACGGGCGTATCTTCAGGAGATGTCGCCCACGGAAGTAATTCCCAGCGACCTCGTCGAGGTGTGGCGATACTTGGAGAAGGCACCGTCGGTCGTCGAGTTCATGACGCGATCGGCATTCTGACGCGGAGCGGCGACGGCGCTTAGCCTTGGGCTCGCTCACTTCCAGGAGGACTTCGACCTGGACGACGTGACGAGTGGCTACCCATCGTCGACTGGCTCGGTGGAGATCTCCGAGGTCCTGAAGTTGACGGACCGCCCCGTGGTGTACTCTGAGCGTGTCTGGGCGATGGGCGACCTCCTTCCTTATCAGGAGACGGTCATCGCACCCAACGACCCCGAGCCGCAGCACCGGGACTTCAAGATCGAGCAACCCTTCCGTGCGGCAATGGCGGGTGAGCTGATGATGTACCCGTCAAACCCGTACACTCCCTTTATTCGCAATCGCAAGGGTGGCGGCGAGTCGTCGTCGAAGCCTGCGGAATAAAATATTGTGCCCTGGGGCGTTAGTAGCAGTTCTGCCGTTGGGCATACTTTGTATTTTGTGACAATTGCGACATGCTATAATGAGATATCGTGTTGTTTTGTGAATTGTCGTGTGTTTCTGATTGAGGGTTGAACGAGTCCCCGAGCGTGTCCGCCCTTTTTTATGTGGTTTACCTCGTTTGTTATGTGCTTGTGGTTTTGAATGTTTTGTTATTGAGGTCGACTCGCCCGAACTCGGAAAGCCAGTCGCAAGGCGACTCCCATGAGTGCTCTGTACTTCACCGTTTTCCCTTGCACGAACGAGGTCGGGTGGCCGAGTCCCCAAGCGTGGTACTTGGTTGTTCTAGGCGCGACTCGAGGGCGGGTGAGGACTTGACGCGTTAGGGTGAGCGCATCACTCCTGCCTGGCCCGTCGGGTCAGTCGCATGGCGAGTCCTGGGCATGCTCTCATACTTGGCGTTTTCCCTAGCCGCTCGCGCTAAACTGGTCGTTAGTCCCCGAGCGTGGTACTTGGCCGTTCGAGTCGATGTGTCGAGGATGCGGAGGATCATGGTTGTTGTGAGAAGCGAAGGCAGTTGTCTTGGCTCGTTGAGCCAGTCGAGCTAGGCGACTCCAATGGGGCTCCGGGTAGGCATTTTCCGTGGACGTTACAAGACCTGGGGTAACCCAGTGCCCTTGTAGCGCACTACTTGGCCGTGCCGATTGCTGTACCAGAGGTTGACTTCTGCAGTTAGCTGGACGCTGTTATTACGAGTGCGAGTGGCACAAGACACGGAGAGTAGACGCAATTTGCGGTAACCAATTCTTTTTATTTCATAGCCACTGGAGGATACATATGTGGGGTTCTAGGAGTAGAACTTCCGTAGGAGGTTTACATTCCATGGTCGCTTGACGTCGAGTTTGCCGTCCCCGCGGACGTCGATGAGGTAGTAGGCGTCGTTGCCGAGTACTAGCCCGATGGAGAATGGTCCCTCCCACAGGGGGAAAGCTTGTGCATGCCTTTCTTGTCCTGGATGAGGCGCAACACCAGGTCGCCTTCTTGGAAGGTGCGAGTTTTCACCCGCCGGCTGTGGTAGCGGCGGAGTCCTTGCTGGTAGATGGCGGTGCGTGAGCGAGCTAGGTCGCGTGCCTCGTCGAGTTGATCGACTCCATCCTGTCGTGCGAGTTCGTTCGCAGCCTCCGTGTAGTGGACGACCCTTGGCGAGTCATGCTCGAGGTCGGTGGGCATGACTGCCTCGGTGCCGTACACCATGAAGAAGGGGGTGAACCCTTTCGACCTGTTGACCGAGATGCGGATGCCCCAGATGACGGAGGGTAGCTCCTCGACCCAGCACCCGGCGGTGCGCTCGAGTGGTACTTGGAGCCGCGGCTTCAGGCCGTGGAGGATGCTCTGGTTGGCCCGTTCCGCCTGGCCGTTGGACTCCAGGTGGGCGACTGACGCGAGGTCGAGCCGGATGTGGTGCTCCTCGCAGAACTCGGCCATGGATCCTTTGGCGAAGTTAGTGCCGTTGTCCGTGATAATGCTGTTTGGGAACCCGTAGCGATATATGAGCTCGCGTAGGAATTTGGTGGCGGTCTTCCCGTCGCATTTCCGGACTGGCTTGGCCTCCACCCACTTTGTGAATTTGTCGACCGCGACCAGGAGTTGGGTGAAGCTAGAGGGGGCCTTTTTGAAGGGGCCTACCATGTCCATACCCCACACGGCGAATGGCCAGGTGAGCTCGGCACGTGTGTCTGGTTGGCGTACTTCTGGCACCCGGCGCACCGCTGGACAATGTCGAGGGCGTCGGCATGTGCGGTGGGCCAGTAGAAGCCGTGCCGCGTAGCCTTGGCGACCAGGGAGCGGGTGCTGGCGTAGTGGCCGCAGTCGCCGGAGTGGATGTCGTGGAGGATCTTGCGTCCTTCGGTGGGTTGGACGCAGCGTTGGAACACGCCGGTCACACTGCGTTTGTGGAGCTCGTCGTCGATGATGGTGAAGGATTTGCATCGACGTACAATCATCCGGGCATCTATCTCGTCTGCCGGCAAGGTGCCAGCCTCCAGGTAGGCGATGTACGGCTTGGTCCAGTCGTCTGGCTCGGCGATGAGTGCGACCAGGGTGGCTTGTGGCTGCAGCGGGACTCCGATGTCGATCTCCCTTGGGGGAGAGACTGATGGCTTGGTGATCGTGTCGAGTAAGAAGCCGGTGGGTGGTGCGAGTCGAGCCGACCCGATGCGAGAGAGTGTGTCGGCCTCCTCGTTCTTCCGCCTATCGATCCACTCAATGGAGTAGCCTGCGAAGTGTCCCCCCAGCTTGACTACTGCTTGGCGGTATGCCGCCATGGTGGGAGAGACGGCGTCGCAAGTGCCAGCGACTTGCCCAGCGACGAGGTCGGAGTCTCCGTAGCAGCGTAGGCGGTTGACGTTCATCTCCTTGGCGGCTCGCATGCCGTGGAGTAGTGCCTCGTACTCGGCCATGTTGTTGGTGCAGGGGGTGAAGTCGAGGCAGAGGACGTAGCGGAGCTTGTCGCCCTTCGGTGAAGTCAGCACGAACCCTGCTCCTGCGCCGTTCGTGTTCTTGGAACCGTTGAAGTGCAGGCTCCAGTAGTGGAGGTATGGCAGCTTTTCTGGCTGCTGGGCCTCTTCCCAGTCGGCGATGAAGTCCGCTAGAGCCTACGACTTGATCGCTTTTCGTGGATCATACTTGATGTTGTGGACGCCGATTTCGACGGCCCAGTTGGCGACTCGCCCGGTCGCCTCACGGTTGCGGATGATGTCCTGCAACGGTGCTGAGGAGACGACCGTGATCGGGTGCTCCTAGAAGTAGTGCGGCAGGCGCCGCTGTGCTCTGAAGACCGCGTATACCAGTTTCTGGTACTGCGGGTATTGCCGGCGCGACTCGGTGAGGACCTCGCTGATGTAGTACACCGGTCGCTGTACCGGGCGCTCCTTTCCTTCCTCTGGCCGCTCGACGACCATGACGGCGCTGACGACGCGCTCGGAAGCCGTGACGTAGACCAGCATGGGTTCTTTGTCGACGGGGGCGGCGAGTAGTGGTGCTGTGAGTAGCACCTTCTTGAGGTCGCGGAGTGCGTCGTCCTCCTCCTTGTCCCACTGGAAGGTGGGGTTCTTGCGCATCAGGCGGTATAGGTGCATCGCTTTTTCGCCCAGGCGGGGGATGAAGCGACCGAGAGCCGCTACTCGCCCGGCCAGCTTCTGGACGTCGCGTAGGCACTCGGGTTTGCCGAGTCGAGCGACCGTGTCGATCTTTGTGGGGTTCGCCTCGATCCCGCGCTTGGAGACGACGTACCCCAGTAGTTGTCCTGCTGGTACACCGAAGGTGCACTTGCCTGGGTTGAGCTTTATCTTGTATTTCTTGAGGTTGGCGAATGTTTCCGCCAGGTCGGCTAGTAGATCGCCCTGTCGAGCGGACTTCACTACCACGTCGTCGATGTAGACGTGGATATTGCGGCCAATTTGGCTCGCAAGGCACTCCTGCATGCACCGCTGGTAGGTTGCCCCGGCGTTCTTGAGGCCGAAGGTCATGGCGGTGTAGCAGAAAGCTCCGAATGGCGTGATGAACGCCGTCTTTTCCTCGTCCTCGACAGCCATTTTGATCTGGTTGTACCCAGAGTAGGCGTCGAGGAAACACAGCGACTCCGAGCCCGCGGTGGAGTCGATTATTTGGTCGATCCGCGGGAGGACGAACTGATCCTTCGGGCAGGCGCTGTTTAAGTTTGTGTAGTCGATACACATCCTCCAGGTCCCGTTCTTCTTCTCGACCAAGACTGGGTTTGCCAGCCACTTGGAGTATTTGATTGGCCGGATGAAGCCTGCAGCGAGTAGACGCTGCACCTCCTCGGCGATAGCTCGGCGGCGCTCTTCATTCAAGGGCCGCAGCGACTGCTTGACGGGTCGCACTTTGGGGTCGGCGTTTAGTTTGTGCTCAGCGAGTTCCCTAGGGACACCAGGCATGTCAGAGGGCTTCCATGCGAAGATGTCCCTGTTCTCACGGAGTAACTCGATGAGCGCGCCTTCCTAGGCTGGGCTCATGCCCGTCCCGATCGTCACCGTCTGGCTGGAGTCGCCTGGGACCAGTTCGACGGTGCGTGTGTGTGTCGTTGCCTCGAAGGCTGAGGTGTTTGCGCCCTCCGAGTTGGGATTCTTGAGTATGGTGGGGTCGTCGTTGTTGACCCCGCTCGCGTACTTGGCAAGCTCGTCGGCGTGGTTGGTCTCTGCTGCGATGACGGCGTCGGCGAGTTTGTCTCCTTTGGCTTCGCACTCGGCGGCCATGTCGGGGTCGCTGTTGATGGTGATGACGCCGCACGGCCCGGGGAGCTTCATCGTGTTGTACGCGTAGTGGGGCACTGCCATGAACTTGGCGAACACCTGGCGCCCCAAGACGCAGTGGTAGGGGTTGTCGAAGGGTACCAGCTCGAAGACGATCCGCTCGGTGCGGAAGTTTGATGGTGTGCCGAAGGTGACTGGAAGCATGACCTTGACGATCGGGTACGCCTTCCGACCGGGGACGATGCCGTGGAACGTGGTGTAGGTCGTCTCGACCATCGACTGCAGGAG
This sequence comes from Avena sativa, assembly GCA_916181665.1. Lineage (NCBI taxonomy): Eukaryota > Viridiplantae > Streptophyta > Magnoliopsida > Poales > Poaceae > Avena > Avena sativa. The sequence goes on along the minus strand of OV702294.1, from coordinate 264,339,855 downwards.
CCGCAGTCGCCTGAAGGTGTCCAGGTACAGGATGTTGATGGAGCTGCCTCCGTCCATCAATGTCTTGGGGAGCCAGTAATCGCCCACCTTAGGCTTGACCACCTGGGCGACTCGGCCTGGGTACTCGATGTGTGGCGAGTGGTCCTGGCGGCTCCAGGTGATGGGATGCTCCGACCAGTTGAGGAACTGGGGAACGTCCACCTGGGCCACCGCGTTGACGGCGACGGTGCGGGCGATGACCTTCTTCTCGTGCTTCGTGTTGAAGCCTATGAAGGTATGGAGCGAGCCGGCCACATTGCCGAATTTTCCGTCGTTTGGCGGGTTGTTGTCGGGTTCCTCCCGCGCTCGCCGTGCCTTCTCAATCTCCCTGAGAGTGTGGCAGTCGGCGGTCGTGTGCGTGGCGGGCTTCCCTTCCCTGCTATGAAACGCACAAGGTTGGTTAAGGAGGGCCGCGGGGTCGAACCTTGGTTTCGCCTTGTAGTTGCCGCCGTCGCGGCGGAAGCTCTTGGGCTCGCGCTGCGCGTGCCTAGCGTTGGCGACGAAGTCGACTTGCCCGTCACTGCGGCGCTTGCCAGTGAGGCGAGTGTTGTTGTAGCATAGGTCGGACCGTCGTCTGTTGTCGTTGCCACTCGTGCGGCGTTGGCCTCCCGACTCGTCGTCGGTTTCCTGGTTTGGATCTTCCTCTGCGTACCGTTTGGCGATCTCGAGGAGGTCCGGTATGTTGTCGAGCCTGCGAGAATGTCGCTTGAGCTTTGCGACCAAGGGCTCGTAGCGGCACGAGGTCTTGAAGCAATGGATCGCGGTGTCCGAGTGGATGCCGACCGCGTTGTACCATAGTTCTTGCCATCGCTGGACCCAGTTGCGGGTCGACTCGCGGGGTCCCTGGACGCATCGCTCCAGGTCCTCGATGGTGGTGGCGCGGGTGTAGGAGCACTCGAAGTGCCTGACGAAGGCGTCGCGCATCTCCTCCCAAGAGTCGATGCTGTCCTGGGGGAGGGTGTTGATCCACTGCCTGCACGTCCCCTCCATCATCAAGGGGAGGTAACGGGCGGCTAGCAGGTCGGTGTGGCCAGCAATCCCCATCGCCATGAGGTATGTATCAAGCCACACGGAAGCGTCGTACGAAGGGTCGTACTTCTCTATTTCCTTTGGCGCCTTGAAGTTCGCCGGGTACTTTTCGCCTCGGATCATCGGTCCGAAGCACCTGGGCCCGAGTCGGCTTAGCGACCCCATCGGCTCGCCGTCGCGGCGATTGGTTAGGGTGTGTCGCAGGTCGTCGGGCTGGCGTGCGCACCAGCTTTGGTTGTTGATGATGTGGGTGCAGGCGTTGATGGGTTGACCGTTGGCAGCGACGAAGTTGGTCGCTGGCCTGGGGTCGTTGGTGGAGAGTGCCGCGTTCGTGGGTTGATGTTGGAGCTGCAGTGGCTCTGGTGGCGGGCAGTTGAGGGTGTTTGCCGCCAATGGGCGGCCGCTTGAGGCTGCTCTGCTGCCCGAAGAACGCGAGTACACCCGACCCTGCGAGTCGGCGCCTGCGTTTTGCTGTACGACCGCCTTTGCGAGAAGAGCCCTGACGTACTGGATCTGTAGGGCGCCATCACTAGTGGCCGTGATGTTGTCGGCCGCTGCTCGGCCCGCCATGAGGTTGTCCATCGGGGTGGAGAACAGTGGTAAGCCATTCGCGTCTCGCTCCCGTGAGGAGACCCATATCCGCGGCTGATCCCTGGGGGGTGTGCGGTTGGGTGGAGGTGGGGCGCCCATCGCCGTCGACCCTGGTGGGGGCCGGGCGCTTCCTCCTGGTGGCGCGTTCTCGCAGATCGCGCGCTCGGCCACGCGGGCCGGGTCGTTCTCGTCATCAAAGTTCAGGGCGCGCCCCTGGACGGTGGGGTTCAGGCGCGACCTGTTTCGCTGCTGGTGGTAGCGTGACAGCTCCTGCGCCGTCACCTGCTCGAGGAGAAATTTTTCGCGCTCGGCTTGCTCTTTGCGGACTGCCTCCGCCAGCTTCAGGCGGAGTTCCTCGACCTCCGTTGCCGTGGCATTGGTAGGGATCGGGATGGAGAAGGGATCCTCCGGCGGATCGGTACCAGTCGCCATGTAAGTCACGACGCGGAGATCGGTGGACTTTTCCGACCCAGAGTCGAAGTCGAAGATCCCAAGGATGAGGGATCCTCGAAGTCTCCCATGTTGGAGACCTGGGTGATGGTGCCCACGGGTGAAGCCATGGTAATGGATTCGGCGAGTGACACCGGGGTCGCTGAGTCGGCGTCGTAGTTGAGGGCCGCGTCTTCTGCGGCCGCGGAGTTTTCGGCCATGTTGCTGTGGGCCGAGTTGTACTCGGAGGCGAGGCGATGGATCGTGCGGACCTGGCTCTCGGAGAGCCGGTCACGTGGCGGAAACTCGCGGATGCGAGCCGAGTCCTCCGAGATGATGACGTCGGTGAGGCCGACGAAGAGGATGATCGTGCCTACTGGCAAGATCATGATGTGCGTGATGGGTCGCGCCGTCGGGACGTAGCTGCTCGGCAAGATCTGGAGCATCTCGCCGATCGCTATCATGCGGCCGGTGGCGACCGACTCGTTGATGGGCAGATTGGATCTCGCCGCAGAACACTGGCCAGACCGGCCAGGCCCCATGGTGGGCGCCACTGAAGTGGGAATGGTCACGGCAGATGCTGCAATCGGCAGCGAGTAGTAGAACGAGGGGCAAGGGCGGCCAGCCATCTGCGGTGCGAGATGAGGGCTGAGACACAGGGTTTTACCCAGGTTCGGCCCCCCGGAGGGTAAAGACCTACTCCTTCTAGATTGTATTATGATGGTGTTAAAATGGGGCGAGCTCGGCGGCTAGGCGGCGAGTCGCTTGGGTGTATGATGGAACGTGCCTCTACACGCCCCGTAGGGAGGTTTATATAGACTCACCTCCCCCTAGGGTTTACATATCTCAACCAAATCAGTTAAGGTTTCGGTACTCGTTTAACCTAATCCGACTGGGGCTATCTACTCGCCTGGGCCTTCAGCTTCCAGTCGCTTGGATCCACACCGGGCCTTGATCCAATCAACGTCTTGCAGGCCCACTCGCCAGGTCGTGGGCCAGTTGGAAACGTCCTGCTGGGTATACCCCGGCAGGCATATCCCCATCAGGATAGATCACCCGAAGCGGTGGACCAGGTCTATGACCTAGTGGCCAAGGCGGTGAAACAGTAGGAAAAGGCCACCTCTCAGAGGCTCGAGTCTGACCCAGCGTTTTGCCAGTCTAGCCAGCACAAGCCGCCAAGGGACATATCTCCTCTTGATGTCGCATCTCAGATAGGTTCGTCAAAACGAAGATGGAGGGATGCGCGCAACAGGAAGGATGATATACCCATATCCTCTGACCACGGAGGTAAGGCCCAACCTCGTCGCCCATCGCCACCGCCCCACTCACCCCGACATCGTGAAGACACCAAGGCTCACCGTCGTATGGATATGCGTCCGCCAAGGCAGAGCGACATCGTCATCCACGACAACGCGGAGCAGACCCGTCATTATGGGGAGTGCAACCAAGGACACAAGAGCAGGTCGCGCCATGACCCTCAGTGTCCGACAAGTAACCACGACAAGCGTGAGGCGTCGCAGGAGGGTAACAACAAGAAGGATAACCCACCGCCACCTTCGCCTCCGTCGCCACCTAGAAGCCACCATGCCGGAGGAGGCCCGCGTCGTTCACGTAGCCCATCCCCTGATGGCAAGAAGAAAAGAAGCCCGGAGCCATACGACGCATGTTCGCATATAGACAAGATCTACGAGGCCTGGGAAGGACCATACCTGGGATCACGTTGCTTTGGACCTGTAATACGATCCGCAACTTACCCCAAAGGTTTCCAGATTGACAAGACCATCAAGCCCTATGACGGCACCACCAAGCCAGCTACATGGTTGCAGTACTACGGTAACACGATGGAGATCGCCGGGGGCAACCCCAACGTTGCCGTCAAGTACCTCCCATTGATGTTAGCGGACACGGCCCGTCAATGGATTGATGACTTGCTGGAAAGATCCATCTGCAATTGGTTAGACATGCAAGAAGCATTCACCAAGAACTTAGAGGGTACGTACAAGCATCCCTGTACTGTTGGCGATCTACAACGGTGTTGGGCCACGCAGAGATAAAACAAAACATTTCCTATAACGTGGTGATCCCAAGATCTAGCTGAAGTAGAAGGCCACGAGGTTTACCACTAGACGCGCAGTTGCGGATTACTGATGAAGCGCGTTAGTTGATGCAGTGCAGTCCTCATGATCCGATCGTCCTGGTGCTGATCGCACAGCACCTCTGTTGGTATCCACACGTACAAGGAGGAGCGCCGGCGGCGAACTGCTAGGTTCATTATGGCGGCAGGACTGCTGTGGAGATAGGGTTTCCAACACATGGAATGACCTAACCGAACAACGATTAAACCTTCTCGGTTACGGTGCTCCACTATATGTAGGGAGTGAACGTGGGCTCTGCTCGCGCGACCCATTCACAAAAGGCCATATAACACTAGTCACCGCGAGTCCAACTCACTAACTCAGTCCTAATCTGGTTCAGGTCCGACCCAACCAGATTACAGGTTCAGATCCAATCCGAACTTGCTCCCGCTCTTAAGTGTGTGACCCCGCAGGCTCATGGCTACTTGGACACGATTGGAGTCCAACTCTCAATCGATCAGTCGGTAGCGGCTCCTAGCAGAACGTGCCGACTCCCAAGTACCAAAGGGTCATGACAACTTGCCTTTCCAATGCGACTTACGTCCGAGTCCCTTTTGCCTCACGATATACCTTGTCAGACTATAGGCGAATAATTGTCATCCCTTAAATTGTCTGACTCTCTTCTCGATCTGAGATAAGTGATTCACCTGACTAACTCTTAGTCGATCGCCTCGGTTAACACTTAACCGAGTCGTGCATGGCCATGCTTTCCGAATCATATCTCACGAGAGGGCCCAGAGAATATCTCTCCAAGTGGAGGGGAAAAATCCCATCTAGGTTATTCACATCACGCAGCTTGATTCTCAGTCGACCCGAACCCTGCCTTTATAATTGCCAGTTACAGATCAGCGTTTGACAGAACCTAAGTCGGTGATCCTCAACTCGGACTATGCAATAACCTCAGGTCTAAGGATTACATTGATTGAGATATACAAATGACAACTTGTTCGTTGTACCTCAATATGGGTCAATCCGACTTGCTAAACTCTTTAGCCAAATCTGTGTAAGTTGGAATAGCATCTCCATGCCCATGACAAGTGGAACCGAGTCATCAAGCCAACTTTCACATTGGTCTAAGTTGTGTGTCCATCACAACCTTAATGACCAAGGATATTTAGTACAAACAACATGAATGCATAGTTCCAAAACCGAATCACATATTCAATGATACACATCATATGTTTATACAACGACTACTTAATATCTTTATGAATAAAATGGGAAATCTCATCATACATGATTGCCTCTAGGGCATATTCCCAACAGTCTCCCACTTGCACTAGAGTCAATCTTCCGACATCACATGTCTAGGCATCTAATGCCCATGGCTCTTAGGTGCGCCTCATGCTTCGGCTATGGCAATGGCTTTGTTAATGGATCCGCAATATTTGCATCCATGTGTACCTTGCATAACTTGATATCACCCTGATCCACGAACTGGCGAATCAGGTGGTACCGCATGAGTATGTGCTTGTTCTTCTGGTGTTGTCTAGGTTCCTTGGCTTGTGAAATAGCACCATTGTTGTCACAATACACGTCTAACGGATTGGACGAGCCCTGAACCACACCAAGATCCATGAGGAAATTCCTCATCCAAACAACTTCCTTTGCTGCCTCCGAGGCGGCAATATACTCAGCCTCTGTTGTAGACGCAGACACAGTATCTTGCTTGGAACTCTTCCAGCTCACAGCACCTCCTTTTATAATAAACACGTATCCGGATTGCGAACGAGAATCATCAGAGTCAGTAAGATAACTCACATCCGTGTAACCCTTCACACTGAGTTCATCTTCACCACCATAAACCAAGAACATATCCTTAGTCCTTCTCAAGTACTTTAGGATATTTTTAGCCGCTGTCTAGTGGATCTCTCCAGGATCAGCCTGGTATCTGCTCACAACACTTAGAGCATAGGAAACATCCGGCCTAGTACAAATCATGGCATACATGATGGATCCGACTGCAGAAGCATATGGAATCGCACTCATCCGACTTCGCTCATCAATTGTCGAAGGACACTGAGTCTTGCTAAGTTTTACACCATGGGACATCGGTAAGAACCCCTTCTTAGACGATTCCATGTTGAACTTCTTCAACACTTTGTCCAAATAAGTACTCTGACTCAATCCAATGAGCCTCCTTGATCTATCTCTATAGATCCGGATTCTGAGGATGTATGTTGCCTCACCCAAGTCTTTCATTGAGAAAATCCTTTCCAATGATTCCTTGGTTTCTTGCAACATCTGGACATCATTTCCAATCAGTAATATGTCATCCACATATAAGATTAGAAAGTTTACTTTGCTCCCACTAAACTTCTTGTATAAACAAGAATCATGATCACTCTTGATGAAGCCAAACGATTTGACTACCTCATCAAAGCGAATATTCCAACTCCGAGATGCTTGCTTCAACCCATAAATGGATTTTTGAAGTTTGCACACCTTGTCAGCATTAGCCGGATCGACAAAACCCTCGGGTTGTATCATATACACGTCCTCGGTTAAATTTCTGTTAAGGAAAGCCGTTTTGACATCCATCTGCCATATCTCATAGTCGAAATAGGCCGCTATAGATAACATGATCCGAACTGATTTAAGCATCGCTACGGGCGAGAAAGTCTCGTCGTAATCAACTCCTTGAACTTGTCGGAACCCCTTCGCGACAAGGCGTGCTTTATAGACGGAAACATTTCCATCCATATCAGTTTTATTCTTAAAGACCCATTTTCACTCGACGGGTCTTGCACCGTCTGGCAGATCAACCAAGTTCCAAACTTGATTTTCATCCATGGACTTTAACTCGGATCTCATGGCTCCAAGCCATGACTCGGAATCAGATCCCACCATCGCTTCCGAATAATTTGCCGGCTCATCACTGTCTAACAGTAACACATCACGAACACTTAGTAATCTTGCCGATCTTCGTAGTACAGGTGCTGCCGCCGGCTCACCCTCCAAGGTTTTTGCCGACTCGCTACTAGCCGGTTCCTCTCGAATTTCTTCGAGCTGCACCGTGCTCCCACTTACTCCCCGACTGAGAAACTCTTTCTCAAGGAAGACACCATTCCGAGCGACAAACACTTTGCCCTCTTCTCGGTTGTAGAAGTAGTAACCCAAGGTTTCCCTTGGATACCCCATGAAAATACACTTATCCGACTTGGCTGTAAGCTTGTCCGACTGAAGTCGCTTGACAAATGCTTCACAACCCCAAATCTTAAGAAAAGACAAACTCGGCTTTTTACCTGTCCACATCTCATGCGGTGTCTTCTCTACCGATTTTGATGGTACTCTGTTTAGTGTGAACGCCGCTGTCTCTAGACAATAACCCCAAAATGATAAAGGCAGATCTGTCCGACTCATCATTGACCGTACCATGTCCAACAAGGTCCGTTTCCGCCTATGCGAAACACCGTTCCTTTGCGGCGTTCCTGGCGGAGTAAGTTGAGGAACTATTCCACAACTTTTCAGATGGTCATCAAACTCATGGCTCATGTACTCGCCTCCTCGGTCCGACCGAAGAAACTTTATTTTCTTGCCGAGTTGATTCTGTGCTTCATTCTGAAATTCTTTGAACTTTTCAAAGGCTTCCGACTTATGTTTCATCAAGTAGATATATCCATACCTACTCAAATCATTAGTGAAGGTAATGAAGTACTCATAACCACCCCTGGCTGTCGTGCTCATTGGTCCACATACATCACTATGTACTAGTCCCAACAAGTCGGACGCCCTTTCGCAACTCTTTGCAAAAGGTGTCTTGGTCATTTTGCCGAGTAGCCAAGATTCGCATGTCTCGAATGACTCCAAGTCGAACGAAGTTAGGAGTCCATCATCATGGAGCTTCTTCATGCGTTTCCAACTTATATGACCAAGCCAACAGTGCCAAAAGTAAGTCATATTCAGATCATTTGGTTTCAACCTTTTAACATTTATGTTATAAACTGACTCACCATCAAGATTCAAAATAAATAACCCATCCTGGACGGGTGCAAAGCCGTGAAACATATCATTGAAATACAAAGAATAACCATTATTCTTGATATTTGACTCATAGCCTTGCCTCATCAAACATGAAGCAGAAATAATGTTTCGACTGAGCACTGGAACATAATAACAATTATTCAGTTCCATAATGAATCCGGAAGGTAAATGAAGTTGCATCGTGCCCACTTCCAACACAGCAACTCTTGCTTTGTTGCCGACTCGAATATCAACCTCGCCTCTTGCTACGCTCCTAGTTCTTACCAGTCCCTACAACGAGTTGCATATGTGAATAACTGGTCCAGCATCATATATCCAAGAACTATTAGGTGCATCAGCAAGATATATGTCTATAACATTGCAAACAAGTGTACCTGAGTCGGAAGTCATACCTCCACTCTTGGCTTTGTCAGCCACGTACTTGTTGCAGTTCCTCTTCTAGTGGCTATCCGCCTTGCTGTATAAGCAAGTGGATCCGGCTGAAGGAGATGGCTTAGTCCCTGAGGAAGCGCTTGGGACCGGGTCCTGAGCCTGCTTTCCTCCTGACTTAGCCTTCTTCTTAGTCCAAGAACTCTTCTTGAACTTAGCCTTATCTGCACCATTAACACTTGACTGGTGCCCTTCTTGAGATCCGCCTCTGCCTTCTTGAGCATCCCATGTAATTCAGTGAGCTTCTTATCCATACCATGCATGTGGTAGTTCGAAATGAACTGCCCATATGCACTAGGAAGAGAGTTCAGAATTATATCCGTAGCGAACTCTTCGCTTATGGGGTAGCCAAGCCTCTCCATAGACTGCATGTAACCAACCATTTTGATCACATGCGGACTCAGTGGATCACCATCCTTAAGCTTGCAACTCAGCAAAGCCTGAGAGACTTGATACCTCTCAGTCTTCACCTGAGCCTGGAACATACTTTTGAGGCTTTCGATCATATCGTAGGCCTCAACATGCTCGAACTGCTTTTGCAAGTCCGGTTCCATGTGTGCAAGCATAAGACAGCTAATGTCCATGGACTCATCCTTAGCCCGACGGTAGGCATTGGTGGCAGCGACAGTCGCATTCTCATTCGGCTCATCTGGAAGTGGGTTGTCTAGGACATGGTCCTTCTTTTCTTGTTTGAGAACAATTCTCAGATTTCGATACCAGTTGGTAAAATTAGTGTCGTTCAGTTTATCTTTCTCAAGGATAGTTCTCAACGCAAAACCGGATATCTGAGAGTGACTGCTACTTGGTGCCATGATCTACAACAGAAAATATGCAAAACACTCAAGACATGTATTCATAAAAGAGCAAGCATATTAAACATTTTAATATTTCATGCTCCCACTAGAACCAACACCCCTCCGATGGTTGTTTAGTGATTCAGGATCCTAAATAAGCAAGTCAGCTAGTGAGATTTAGCATCACCGCTAGCCGCCAAGTGATCTAGGTAGACAACTCCTTGTCGATCGTATCTCATACGACTCCTGTTGGACGGGTGGCATCACATGCTCCGGCTCCCATCCGACTTTTCCCCGAGTCCCACAACCGTTGTGACAGACCCGTCTAGCTTACCGAGTGTTTCTTCAGTAAGAGTCCGACTCGAACCCACCTAGTCGGAAAGAATTGGCAGCACCTCAATTTTATGAGCCCACTACCAAAAATGTCCGACTTGTGATGGTGCAAACACTGGCGGGAAAACCGACTAGACCTTCTTCGAGGGATTAAATTTTACCGACTATCTAATAGAGGTAAAACAGAGACATAACAATAACACAAAATAAAGCAATTATAATGTGAAATGGTATGGCTCTCTTCATGGCGATCTCCATCTCCACAAAGCCTGTAATCCGACTCGTGCCAACTCTTGTCACTTGCCATCTTACTCCATGTCGCCGACATATACAACGCCTTGCATGCCTTCCGGGTTCTCCAAACAGCTACACTAGCTTAGTAAAGTAAATTACATAGAGAATCCGACACGCAGGTTGTTATACAATAAAATGACAGCACCTAGGCTCCAGCCGGCTGACAAAAACCGTGATTCGCAGATCACGTATGGATTACACACATACATCACATGCACATGAACCATACCATTCACAACTTCCTGCAAAAACAAGTTATGCATAGATACAATATCTACCGGCGCTGTGAAACTCGCAACGACATTTAAGGCGCTACGACATCTACGATCCGAACATGGATTCCGACCATCGTTCCGATTTGATCAAACTCTTTGATCTTCGATCACCGCTTCTGGATTTTCATGCCACAGTCTACCCCGATGGCGGAAGCCGACCGGTAGGGGTATGTCGTTCCACGACCTTAGCAGTATGATCACAGAAATTAGATCTACCATTCCCCGAGTACAGTTGATCCAATCAACCTCGTACAAAACCGATCTACTCATAGATCGACCACCAAAACATCACATAGATCTCATCTACAGCCTACCGCATATCACATATGCGAGATCTTGAGCCTAAAACCAGAAGCTATCGCTCTGATACCACTGTTGGGCCACGCAGAGATAAAACAAAACTTTTCCTCTAACGTGGTGATCCCAAGATCTAGCTGAAGTAGAAGGCCACGAGGTTCACCACTAGATGAGCAGTTGCAGATCACTAATGAAGCACGTCAGTTGATGCAGTGCAGTCCTCACGATCAGATCATCCAGGTGCTGATCGCACATCACCTCTGCTGGTATCCACACGTACAAGGAGGAGCGCCGGCGGCGAACTGCTAGGTTCGTTACGGCGGCAGGACTGCTGTGGAGCTAAGGTTTCCAACACATGGAATGACCTAACCGAACAACGATTAACCCTTCTAGGTTACGGTACTCCACTATATATAGGTAGTGAACGTGGGCTCTGCTCGCGCGACCAATTCACTAAAGCCCATATAACACTAGTCACCGCGAGTCCAACTCACTAACTCAGTCCTAATCCGGTTCAGGTTTGACCCAAACAGATTACAGGTTCAGATCCAATCCGAACTTGGTCCCGTTCTTAAGTGTGTGACCCCGCAGGCTCACGGCTACTTGGACACGGTTGGAGTCCTACTCTCAATCGATTAGTCGGTAGCGGCTCCTAGCAGAACATGCCGACTCCCAAGTACCAAAGATTCATGACGACTTGCCTTTCCAATGCGACTTACGTCCGAGTCCCTTTTGCCTCACGATATACCTTGTCAGACTATAGGCGAATAATTGTCATCCCTTAAATAGTCCGACTCTCTTCTCGATCCGAGATAAGTGATTCACCCAACTAAGTCTTAGTCGATCGCCTCGGTTAACACTTAACCGAGTCGTGCATGGCCATGCTTTCCGAATCATATCTCACGAGAGGGCCCAGAGAATATCTCTCCAAGTGGAGGGGCAAAATCCCATCTTGGTTATTCACATCACGCAGCTTGATTCTCAGTCGACCCGAACCCTGCCTTTATAACTGCCCAGTTACGGATCAGCGTTTGATAGAACCTAAGTCGGTGATCCTCAACTCGGACTATGCAATAACCTCAGGTCTAAGGATTACATTGATCGAGATATACAAATGACAACTTGTTCGTTGTACCTCAATATGGGTCAATCCGACTTTCTAAACTCTTTAGCCAAATTTGTGTAAGTTGGAATAGCATCTCCATGCCCATGACAAGTGGAACCGAGTCATCAAGCCAACTTTCACATTGGTCTAAGTTGTGTGTCCATCACAACCTTAATGACCAAGGATATTTAGTACAAACAACATGAATGCATACTTCCACAGCCGAATCACATATTCAATGATACACATCAGATGTTTATACAACAACTACTTAATATCTTTATGAACATAATGGGAAATCTCATCACACATGATTGCCTCTAGGGCATATTCCCAACAAACGGTGCATGCAAGAGAAAGACGAGACATCTCGCGCCTACCTCTCCCGCTGGCTGGATATGAAGAATTCCTGCGCAGGAGTGCACGCTCAGACCGCCATGGCTGCCTTCATCGATGGGTTGGAAAGGGGTACGTTGCTCCGACATAAGCTGAAGCGCTTGCAAGACAATCAACAGCTAGACTTGAACCAGATGATTCAGTTGGCCAATGAGTTTGCAGCTGCCGACGACGATGCTCGCGGCTCTTTGCTGGCAACGGCCATTCCAACTCAAGCTCAGAGGAACAGCAGCACAAAGCAGAAAACCACACCAGAAGAAAAGCAAACTCCCTACATGGTTGCTATAACCTTCGCAGGACGAGGTGATGGCGGACAACATGGCCGAGGACGAGGAGCTGGTCGTGGGCAGTAGCGAGGAAGTGAAACTACCTCGGCAGCGCTCCGTGTTCCCCAAACGTACGAGGAGTACCGCGATATGCCGTGCCTCGTACACCTCGATGCCAACGGCAAGGCCACCCACACCAATCGCCACTGCAAGTTCATCAATGACCTCAAGGAAGACCCGGAGTCCGGCTACAAGCGAAGTCGGAAGAACAGACCGCAAGGCAAGGGCAAGGGGAAGAAGGAGGAGGAGTCCAAGGATTCAAGTGACACGGACGAGGACGTTGACCCCAAGCATGCCACCAAGTGTGACGGCAAAGGCAAGAACCCCTTCGAGAAGAAGGCGGCAGTTTTCCATACTTTCCTTTGTACCCCCACCATCCGACAACAGAAGACCTCCATGAGGATACTGATGGCTACTCTCCCCCCAGTTCCCCAGTTCCTGCGCTGGTCGGAGATTCCAATTACTTGGGACGGGAAGGATCACCCAGACCTCATCCCTACGAAGAGCCAATACGCCATGGTCATCAACCCCTTGATTGACGGCAATGAGTTCACCAAATATACGGTGGATAGCGGAAGCAGCATCAATATCATGTACCTCGATACACTACAAAAGATGAACTTGATGGAGGCAAACCTAAGACGGACCAACACCATCTTCCACGGCGTAGTTCCTGGTCAGGAGGCTCGGCCCCTTGGGTGCATCACACATCAGGTCGCCTTTGGTGATGTTAATAATTACCGCCAAGAGCGCATGACCTTCGAGGTGGTCCCCTTCAAGAGCGTGTACCACATCATATTTGGCCGTGACATATTCCACAACTTCATGGCCAAGCCATGCTTCGTCTACAACAAACTCAAGATACCCGGACCAAACGGTGTCATCATCGTATCCGGAAGCTTTGCCAAAGCTAGGGACTGCGAGATCGAAGAAGCAACCTACGTGGAAGCTGTCCTCTATAGCGAAGAATTCAAGGAGATCCAGAGCAAGGTCGATGCCTCGGAGATGCCCGTGTCGAAGAAACAGATTTCCGAATCTGCTCCAGCATTTAAGGCCGCCATCGAGACCAAGCCGGTAGAGCTTGTGGTAGGCGATGCCTCCAAGACCACCGCCATTGGTACGAACCTGGATCCCAAATAGGAAAGCGCGCTCGCCGAGTTCCTCCGTGAGAATAGGGACATCTTTGCCTGGCAACCTTCCAACATGAAAGGTGTACCTAGGGAACTTGCCGATCATAGCTTGAACATTGATCCAAAATGTAAACCAGTGAAGCAACCTCTACCACGCTTTGGAGATGAGAAGAGACGCGCCATAGGCACAGAGATAACTAGGTTACTTAAGGCTAGTTTTATCCGAGAAGTCCTTCACACCCACTGGGTGGCCAATCCTGTACTTGTCCCCAAAAAGGGAACCAAAGAATTAAGAATGTGCCTTGAATACACCAGCTTGAACAAAGCATGTCCCAAAGATCCGTTTGCTTTGCCTCGCATTGACCAAGTCATTGACTCGACGGCTGGCTCGGAGCTTTTGTGTTTTCTCGATGCATACTCAGGATACCACCAGATCAAGATGAGGAAGTCGGACCAACTGGCCACTTCATTCACTACACCCTACGACATGTTTTGCTATGTCACGATGCCCTTTGGGCTGAAAAATGCAGGTGCTACGTACCAGCGGATAATGCAACATTGCCTGCATGATAAAATTGGTCGGAACGTTCACGCCTATGTGGACGATATAGCGGTGATGTCTAAAAAGTCAAGCGACTTAATCTCCGACTTAAAAGAAAACTTTGATAATCTCCGGAAATACAACATGATGCTTAACCCTAAGAAGTGCGTCTTCGGGGTTCCAGCCAGCAAATTGTTGGGCTTCATCGTTTCCTAGCGTGGAATCGAGGTCAACCCAGAGAAAATCAAGGCCATATTAAACATAAACCGTCCGACATGCCTAAAGGACATACAACGACTAAAAGGTTGTATTGCAGCAGTTAGTCGGTTCGTCAGCCGACTTGGAGAGAAGGCTCTGCCACTGTACAAGTTGCTGAAGAAGGAGGACAAATTCACATGGACGGATGAAGCAGATGCAGCATTGAAGCAGCTCAAGGAGATTCTTTCCTCAGCGCCTATCCTTGCAGCGCCCGATCCTGGAGATCCCATGTTAATTTACATGGCGACCATCAACCGGGTAATCAGCATCATCATCGTGGTAGAGCGGAGGGAACCAGGCTATGAGCACGGAGTTCAATGACCAGTTTACTATGTAAGTGAGGTCTTGACGGAGTCCAAGCAGCGTTACCCACACTACCAAAAGATAGCTTATGGAGTATTCCTTGCTTCTCAGAAGCTGAGACACTATTTCTAGGAGCACCCCATCACAGTGGTGAGCAAGACTCCACTAGCCGACATTATCAACAACATTGACGCTACGGGAAGGGTCGCGAAGTGGGGCACTGAACTTGCCGCCTTCGAGATCACCTACAAGAGACGCGACGCTATCAAGTCACAAGCCTTGGCGGATTTTATCGCAGATTGGACGGAGATGCCAGATGCTACCCCATTGCCGGAGCCAGAATACTGGGTGATGCACTTTGACGAATCAAAGCTACTCAACGTCTTGGGGCTGGTGTAGTGCTACAGTCACCAACTGGGGACAAGCTACACTACGTTCTGCAGATCCACTTCGAGGCTACGGACAACATGGCGGAGTATGAAGCACTCATTCACGGATTACGTGTAGCCAAGGATATTGGCATCAAGCGCATAGTTTGCTGTGGAGATTCTGACTTAGTTGCCCGGCAGGTGGCTGGCACCTGGAATGTGCGGAACCCTATGATGGCGGCATATCGAGATGAAGTGGACGAGATAGCCAAGAGCTTATTGGGCTATGAAGTCAAGTATGTACCTAGGGAGCAAAACGAGGCGGCTGATCTATTGGCTAAGCTTGGATCAGGGCGCAAGCAAATTCCTCCTGGAGTTTTCCTGGAGCATCTACGAACACTGTCGTGGTATTGCACGGCAGATGCTACTGGGGGTAGCTTACGTAGAGGGAGCAAGGCGACGTAGGAGAATCCGGGAGCGAGATTGGCACACGATGTACCCAGGTTCATGTCCCCTTGATGGAGGATCGCTACGTCCTGCTATCAATCCAGTATATGATCATAGATTGGTTTACATGGGAACCGCCGTAGGCGGGGGGAGAGACTAGATCTAATCTAATGTGTCAGAGTATGCCCCGTGGGGGTGCCCCTGGTGGCTTTATATATGCATCCATTTAGGGTTTACAAGTATTTGGTGGGCTTTGTATACGAGTCACCGTCTTGGGCCTTCGTTCGGCACCAGTCGTCTGGGTCTAGTATGCGCCAGTCGCCGTATTTGGCGAGTCGACCCGCTCCGGGATTGGCGATCCAACTGGTGACTCCGCTTCATGGGTATACCCCGATTTGTATTCCCCCATCAGTAGTCCCCAAGCACGTTGTCGATTCAACGCGGGCTTGGGGCAGGGCGCAGAGAGTCTTGACGATGTGTCGTGGCGAATAGGCGACGAGCTCCTGAATAGAGAAACGAATCGTGAAGCGGAAGGCGGTTGACGTGAGGCAGTCGGTGATGGCCAGTTGGCGAAAGACGCAGAGTGTCGGTGAAGCCGCCAGTTGCGGAGAGTCCCCGAACATGGAGCGTGCCGAGTCCCCGAGCGCGCCGAGTGGCGAGGTCGAGCGACCGACGAGTGGCGCTGTCTATAGCGCGCCGAATCCCCGAGCATGACGAGTGGTGAGGTCAGACAACCGGCGAGTGGCGCTGTCTGTAGCGCGCAAAGTCCTCGAGCGCGTTGAGTACGCGTGGGCGAGTCCGCGGTGGCGAGTCGACGAGGGCGAGTCGCGGTGGCGAGTCCCTGAGCGTGCTGAGTACGCGATGGCGAGTCCATGGTGGCGAGTCACCGAGCGTGTCGATTACACGAGGGCGAGTCTGCGGTGGCGAGTCGACGAGGGTGAGCTGCGGTCATGGAACCACGCGTACACGCAACATGACTAGGAGTAGTACCCGAGGCTCGAGTTGGCTTGTAGATGCGACTTGAGGCTCTTTAGAGATGCATATTGTGAAAATAATAATGGTTGCTGCCGATCATGGCAAGTCCGCGTGGGGAGAGTTCCCGAGTGTGGAGATTCCGTGATGATAGTGACTCCGCGAGGGGAGAGTCCCCGAATGTGGCGAGTCCACGAGGGGAGAGTCCCCGAGTGTGGCGATTCCGCGATGATAGCGAGTCCGCGAGGGGAGAGTCCCCGAATGTTGCGAATCCGCGAGGGGAGAGTCCCCGAGTGTGGCGAGTCCGCGATGATTGCAAGTCCGCGACGATGTTGATTGTGCTGTTTTTTGGTAGCGAGTCTCTCATCTTGGCCCGGGGGGCCAGTCGCATGGTGACTCCAAAGACGGCTCTCAGCTGGGCATTTTTCCTGGATAATCTGAGGCTCGTTTTGCGAGTCCTCATCCGCAGTACTTGGCCGTACAAGTCGCACTGTCTAAGGTTGAGGAGGACGTGGTGTTGTTTGTGTAGCACTACCATTTGCTTTGGCCCGGAAGGCCAGTCGAGCAAGGCGACTCCAATGATGGCTCTCGATTAGCGTTTTTCATGGACGATCCGAGGCTCGGTTTGCGAGTCCTTGTCCGCACTACTTGGCCATTGCGAGTCGCTCTTTAAAACAAAGGCGAATTGATTTTTACCAGGGGGAAGAGACGCCCAGTGGTGAGTCCATGCAGCGTGGCATGCGACCCTCTCTGGCGACTCGGACGATGAAGGTCCCTTAGTTGGCATGGCGTACGCATTTGGCGTAGCGGACGGGGTCGCACGGTGTTTAGCCAGAAAAAGTTGACGCGGCGGACAAGGAGTCGACGCGGCGGAAATATGGTCACGCTTTGGCAAAGTCGACGCGGCGAACACGGGGACGACGCGGCGGACGGAGGTCACACTATGGCGATGTCGACACGGCGGACACGGGTTCGACGCGGCGGACGGAGGTCACGCTATGGCAGCGTCGACGCGGCGGACACGGGGTCGACGCGGCGGACGGAGGTCACGCTATGACGAAGTCGACGCGGCAGACATGGTTCGACGCGGTGGACGGGGATAGCGCTATGGCGAAGTCGATGCGGCGGACACGGGGTCGACGCGGCGGACGGAGGTCGCGCTATGGTGAAGTCAACGCGGCGTTTAGCCGGTAGAATGGAGATTTGGTGATGGACGAGGCCGCGAGGGGCGAATCCACGAGGGGGGCGAGGGCAGCGACCACGAGGGGCGAGTCCGCGGCGAATGAGTCCCCAACCGTGGAGAGGTCCACGATGTCGAGTTCGCGGCGGGGAGTCCCCAAGCGTGGAGAGGTCCACGATGGCGAGTTTGCGGCGGCGAGTCCCCGAGTATGGCGTTTGGCCCAAGGAGTGGACGTGGCTGACATGGTCGGTTAGGCGCGCCGCACGCATCCGGGCCATGAGAGCACAATTTGCTTCCTCTCTGTATATATATGCATCAACACACATTCAATAAAGGTTTGTGGTAGAGCAGTTGTTCGATTCTTCGGTTAAGGTCGCGATACTTCGATTGGGGTCATGATAGCGCGTCTGACCGAACCTCCGCCACCCGATTAGCCATGGCCGCATGCGCGTGCTGCTTGACTGATGAAATGTCTCTGATCACGTCTTGCTGGCACAGGTTACGGCGACTCCGATCAGCCATGGATAAGTCGTCCCAGAAATAGGCTTGCTGTAGCAAAGACAATGCATTGATCCGATCTCGGGTACAATTTGCTCCAATCCAGGTGATAGACCTTGTCTTTGGAAGATCACGACTTGATCGCGAGGCGACGCATGCATAAAAAGACATGCAAAGAGTTAGATCTAAATAAAAAATAGGTATAAAAAAACGCGGCGGACACGGGGTCGACGCGGAGGACACAGGGGTCGACACATTAGTAGCTCCCGGATGCTACTGAGGGTAGCTTATGTAGAGGGAGTAAGACGACGTAGGAGAATCCGGGAGCGAGATTGGCACACGATATACCCAGGTTCACGTCCCCTTGATGGAGGATCGCTACGTCCTTCTATCAATCCAGTGTATGATCATAGATTGGTTTACATGGGAGCTGCCGTAGGGGGGAGAGAGACTAGATCTAATCTAATGTGTCAGAGGATTCCGCCTGGTGGCTTTATATATGCAGCCAGTTAGGGTTTACAAGTATTTGGTGGGATTTGTATACGAGTCGCCGTCTTGGGCCTCCAGTCGGCACCAGTTGCCTGGGTCCAGTATGCGTCAGTCGCCGTAATTGGCGAGTCGACCCGCTCCGGGATTGGCGATCCAGCTGGTGAGTCCGCTTCATGGGTGTACCCCGACTGGTATTCCCCCATCAGACACCATCCGTGAAGGGAGTAGACATAGACAACCCGGATAGAGTTGACTCTTTCGTTCACATGGTGACAAAGGTCCCTCCGGCTTGGAAAAAACCATTCATGGAGTATCTCGAACACGAAACTTTGCCCGACGACGAGGTCGAAAGACGGCAAATAGTACGTCGAGCAAAGGGCTATACCATAATAAATGGACAAATCTACAAAAGAAGCACCACTGGTGTATACCTTAAGTGTGTTTCCCAGGAAGAAGGTATTGAAATCCTACACGAAATCCATCTCGGAGATTGCGGGCATCACGCCGCTCCCCAATCTTTGGTCGCTAAAGCCTTCCGGCAAGGTATTCTACTGGCTGACTGCAAAGGCGGACGTCGACAAGATGGTTGAGACATGCATAGGATGCCAGTACTATGCCCGACAACCACATGTTCCTGCTGAAGAATTGCGAACAATGCCAATAACTTGGCCGTTTGTGGTCTGGGGGCTGGACATGGTGGGTCCGTTATAGATGGCACCATGTGGGTTTACGCATCTACTAGTAGCAGTTGATAAATTCACCAAATGGATAGAAGCTAAACCCATTAGAAAGCTCGATGGGGCAACTACCCTTAGATTTGTCCGGGATCTAGTGGTGAGATTTGGTCTCCCACGTAGCATAATCACCAAAAACGGTAGCAACTTGTCACTCGGAGAAGTGGAAGCTTATTGTTGTGAGAACGACATCCGACTTGACCTTGCATCTATGGCACACCCACAATCCACTGGTCAGGTTGAGCGAGCCAATGTATTAATTCTGTAGGGAATCAAGCCAAGTCTTGAGGCACCGCTGCATAGAGAAGCTGGAGCCTGGGCGGAAGAATTGCCATCTGTATTGTGGAGTTTACGAACTACACCCAACAGATCCACCGGCTACACCCCTTACTTCATGGTATATGGAGCAGAAGTCATCCTGCCTTCCGACATCCTTCACGATGCACCAAGAGTTGCCGCCTACGACGAAGATGACGCTGAAGAATTCAGACGCCTAGATGTAGACCTTCTCAAGGAGGAGCGTGTTTTGGCATTGCCAAAGATCCGCCATCTACCAGCAGAAGCTACGCAGCTACCATTCTCGCCACGTCCGGCATCGCTCGTTTAAAGAGGGGGATATGGTGCTCCGACTTAAGCAAAATAAGTCACACAAATTATCCCCGCCATGGGAAGGACTGTTCATCATAAGCAAGGCGCTGCTCAATGGGTCTTATTACCTCATTGACAATCGTGAACTGAAGGATAGACACAACAAGGATCATAAGCGTAAGCGAAGTGACCCGGATGATGACTACCCGGAGCTTGATCGGCCATGAAACATAGCACATCTACGTCCTTTCTACACTTAGCATTTTTTATCTATTGTGTACCTCTTATATAATCAATGAAATAAAACTCTCTCGTTCACTCATATTTCTGAGTCTTTTACCTCCTTTAGTGTTTATTTTTGGATTGTATAAAACCTTTATGCACAAGCTTTGCGATTGCACTTGTGAAAATTCCGCCTACAAGCGTTAGCTTAAGTTTTCTGGTCTACACGTTCTTTGTTGTTTTTATGTGGATTCTGGAGTAGTGACTTTAGGCACTTATTGTCGGCGATTTTGTGCTTAGGTTCTTGACGGTACCATTGGGCATCATCGCTTGAGCACATAGTTCCGACAACGAATCTTCCGACTCACGAAAATTCAATGCATAAGCCAACACTTGCTTAAAAAATATATACATGCTGGAACCAGTTTTTGAGTAGCAGGAAATAACAACCATTGTTTTCCGCCTTAAGTTAACACGTAGTTTTTCCGCATACACATTACATAGGAAACAAATATTACATAATTTTTTTATTCCTCTGGCGCAGGCGACTTGGACGCAACATCGTCGGCAGCAGGAGAGTCACCTTCCTCAAAGTCGGCAGTGTTGAGGGACTCGGAGAAGATTTGGATGCCGCCATCAATGGTTTTCATGGGCACAAAGACGTTAGGGTCGACCAACTCGGCGACTCTGGTGTCAAAACCCACGAGTGACGCCAAGATAGCCTCGTGATCTATCTTTTGGCCTTCGTCGTTGACGTCGGGGATACCAGAGATCACCGTGTCGATGTCGGCATTTTCGTAGTGTGCCTTGACCATTGACAGCGCCATCCTTGTGCTGGCCCATGTACACAAAGCTTTCCAGCTTGAGAGACGCTCAGGGGCTCGACGCAGGATCTCCGAGAACTTCGCCACAGAATCCACCGCCTTGATGTTAATCTGGAGGGGCTTGGCTATCTCCTTGGTCTGCTTGATGGCGGTGTTGATAAAGTTGCCGGCAAGGACCATGCATTCCTTTGGCGGAGGAGGCGACCGTGTTAAACCCATAGGAGCTGCAAATTTCCGACAAAGGAGCACATGAGTTCAATAACACAAAAAGTTCAGAGTATCTAGCTTATAGAAGTCCAAGACGGAGAATCACTTACTAAAGATGCTAATCTCAGCCTGCTAGAGAGTTTCTGCCATGGAGTCTCGTTCTTGTCGGAGGATCCTGTACGCTTCAAGATGGCGCTGATTTTGCTCATCGGGAGCTTTCTTCTGATCTTTCAAGATCGTGATTTCCTCCTCCAAGCGGTTCATCTCCATGTTGGCGGAGTCTTGCAGGACTTTCATTGAGTCTTCATGCATCTTCAGCATGTCCTTTTTCTCCTGCTTAAGGATCTTGTTTTCCATATCCAGCTGCTGAATATGCTTGGATTGCTCAACAATATCCTTAGCCTTGGAAATGGCTTCTGCAAGTCGGAGAAATAACAGTACACATTGAGTACTCGGAGAAGGTTGGCACAAGACCAAGTCAGGAATACGAAAAAGAAAGGAAAAACAGACGCTTGCTCTTGATGATTTGTTCCTTCAAGAAGGCATTTTTACCCTTTTCGGCTTCCAAGTCAGAGCGCATCTTTTGGTACTTCTCGTTGGCCACGCCCCTCCGAGCATTCTCATTCTGTGAAAGAAAAAGTTTAACGCTGTTTAGTCTACTTGGAGCATCTAGTCGGATAAATATCCACCTAGACGCTTGGGGGCTACAGTGAGAGTTTTTAACTTAACAATATGATTGGTCTTTCTTTAAGCATCTAGTCGGAACTAATTGAGTTTTCAACTAGAAGCTTGGGGGCTACAGTATAAAGTTTTAAATCAGTCATATGCTTAGTATTTCTTTAAGCATCTAGTCGGAACTAATTTAGTTACAACTAGAAGCTTGGGGGCTATAGTATTGAAATTTATAAACACTGAGTATGCTACTCTGAAAGCATCTAGTCGGAATAACTTATTCAAACTATATGCTTGGGGGATACAGTGAGAAGTTTTCTAGCTTAGTCACTCTTAGAGCATTCAGATGCAAAGACCTATGGTTTTCCGTCTAAATCCTCGGGGGCTACAGTGGCATACTCATATGAAATGCAAAAGGCAGATAAAACTTACAAGTGCGATGATCTTGAGGTTTGTAGCACCCTCAGCAAGCAACTTGTCGAAGGATAAACTGTTTCCTTGCAAGATTTCTTCTTGCCGGAGAAGCTCCTCAAGAACGCATGTTGGAGATGTCGGCGCCGCACCAGGAACCAGAGCGGTGCTACCTGGCGTAAGTACTGGGTAGACTATCTTCGGGAACTCTATGGTCTTCTTGGGTGCGGAGGCACAGCCTTCGATAGACGTACCACCTTCGACCATCGCCTTACCGCTACCGATGGCATCCTTAGCCGGAGCTTCAGCCATTTGGTTTGCGGCACTTTCCTGCGTTGCCTGTTCGCCGACAACGGCAAGCTCCGTGGAGGCACCTGAGTCCACTTCCATGGCGGAAGGGCCAGATGCTACTTTGGCTTGTGAGATTGTCGAAGCGGACAAAGGCTGGACGCTAGGAATGATAGGGGCGATGGCGGGGGATGCATGGGGAGAAACGTCACAATGCAACATATCCTTAATGTTTCTAGAAGCCCCCAAAGTTTTGGAGGTCTTCTTCAAACTAGTAGTGGATTTCTTCCTGAAACATACAAAAAGTATAAGTATAGGAGTAAGACAAACAATGGACAATGTCGGAGAGAAAGAAGATTACACAAGAGGGGGTGATTTGGCAAAGGGGATCCCAGTAACCTTTATTTTCTCCGCCTCTAGGGCGGCGGTAGTCTTCTTGAAGGCTCCACCCTCCGTCTTCTTCTTCTTGCCTCTGTCGGCAGCATCAGAGGTGGAGCTCTTCCGCTTTCGCGCCAACAGGACCTCGTCGTCGGACACGACCGTGACTTCCTTCATCTTTGGAATATAGATTTGGACAGCCATGCTATCCTCCTCTAGATCGCTGAGCTGTTAAGTGAAAACCCACAGTGTTAGATGAGATGTTAATGGGTAGACGGAAGAACTAGAGTATATGTCATACATAGAAAATAAACAGGTACCTTTGGGCACTTGCTCTCTACGAACATGTCATAGGTGATGGTGAAGCCACACTTATTATCCTTCACCTTGAAGATGTCCTTGAGACGGAGCTTGATGGAGTCGCTCGAGAAGTTGTCCTCGGAGATGCAGAGGCTATCCTTCCTTTCGTTGGTATACTCGTGCATCAACTTCAAGCAGTGCTGCAGAGGATGGATCCGCCTGACGAACCAGCACATGGCCAGGTCCAATCCGGTCAGACCCGTCTCTACGAACCACTCTATCCGCCTTATAGCGCAGGAAGCGTCGATGTCGGAGGGAAGGGAGGCCTGGGATCTCCATGTCGGGGCTTGAGCGGCAGCTCTATCGACGAAGTCCGGGTACGTCACTTCTCGGCCAGCCAGAGGGATATCTGGGCCGTAGAAGTACGTCTGTTGCCAGTTCTTGCAGGACTCATGGCCGACGATGTCGGGGAAGCGCTGGCCAGGCCGGATCTTAAAACTAATGGTGCCACAGTTCCTGAGCTCGTCCTTGCCGGCTCCGGCTTCCCGCTTGACGGTGAAGAAGTATATAAAGAGATCTAGCCTAGGCCTAATCCCTAAGTAACCCTCACAAAGCGCCGCATAGTTGCTAAGCGCGAGGATGCTATTGGGGGAGAGATTCTGAGGTTGTACTCGGTAATGGTTGAGGACAACTAGGAAGAAATTGGAGATGGGCAGGGAGACGCCGCGTACCAGTTGGGCTTTGAGGTACACCTTTTCTCCGGCTTGGGGAGAAGGAGTGACCTCGCCGGCCGGCGCCGCCCGCCAGGCAAACCCCTCCGTCGCAGGGAGGTAGCCCTTGATGATTAGCTCCTTGATCTCGCGGTCCGTGATATCCGAACCACGCCAGTCGCCCTTGTGGGTGTCGTATTCCTCCTCTAGGAGCTCCAGCGCCGCTGAGTTATGGTCGCTGCCGGTGGTTTCGACCACCGCGGATTTGGGAATAACTAGGCCCTCGGGGGGAACGATGACGGTGCTCGCTGGCTTCGCCGCGGCATCGCCTGACGCCGCCATGGAAGGGGTGGAACTGCTGTTGGCCATTGGAGGGGTTATGGTGGTGACTGGGAAGGTCGAGGAGTTACAGTTTTTTGCACGGTGTGCAGAGAGCTCGAGGAGGCACTCGCTGGAGGAAGAAGACGATGCAGAGGAGAATGAGGTGAAAAGTAAAATTTCCACCGCTGTTATAATTTATAACCTCCGGCATCAAGATTCGTGCAAAACGATCGAATGGTTGACACATCGACGACGTGTGCGGGAGCGTGCGCGGAAATTTCGCCACGTTACCAACTGTCGCCGCCAACGGTTCGTATCGCTCGTGCGGGAAAAACGGACATGATTGCGTTCTCTGCATGTGCGACTTACGAGG
This sequence comes from Avena sativa, assembly GCA_916181665.1. Lineage (NCBI taxonomy): Eukaryota > Viridiplantae > Streptophyta > Magnoliopsida > Poales > Poaceae > Avena > Avena sativa. The sequence continues at coordinate 264,315,185 of OV702294.1, read as the reverse complement.
CATTGATGACCTCTGTCTACGTCATCATAGTTGTCATTGGCAGATGAACCATCACATCGGAAGATTCCGGCATGGACTGATCCAGTCCGGCTATGGAAGAGTACGGTAGATGATTAAGAAATTCTCTAACTTACAAATTGAAGACGGAGAAAACCTTGCAGGGTTCTTTGGGAGGACTACAAGATATTGCTTGACGATTTGCCAACATCCATTTAAACGGAGCATTCAACGTGAAGAGGCAAGACGGCGCAAGATCTCGGAGTTCTCTGGGGGCTATTGTTGGGGATATGCTATATGGGTATCCTCATAGCATGTCCTCTATCCGGATAACCCGGATGGCCCACAGTTGGTAGCATGGCCTATGGCCTGCTAGGAGGCCCGGTTAGATGGATCCAGAAGGGAGGCCCATGCCGGATAAAGGAAGGCTACGGAGGAGTCACCGACGTAACCGGAGCCTTGGAGTGCAAGACACGCTAGACTAGTTGTAGGCATTGTAGGACTCTGTAACCTGTCCGGCTAGGACTTTTCCCTGTAACCCTAGGACCTGACGACTATATAAGTCGGACCTATGGGAGCCTTTAGGGCATAACGCAAGACGATAACTTAGACTTTCTAGTCACCTCGCACAGCAAACCAATCAATTTAACTCGTCGTATTGCCTTTATAGTGATTTATAGAAGGAGTAGGATTCCGCCACCGTTGTGGGATCTGAACCTGGGTAAACTGTGTTACCTCGTACCCGTCAACCGTCCGCCTTCCCCCACGTCTCTAAACACGCATTGTGAGGACCCCCTCCATGGCGTACTCGTCGGCAATACCACGACAGGTTGTTGGCTTGTCTTTCGAGTTCTGAAGGTTTCTTTCGCTATTTATCTCTACTTGTATGTTCTTCGCCATGATCTTGGTGTCTTCTCCTTTCCCTCCCGAATCTCCCTCGAATCCCACGAATCCGTCTCAATTAAACATGGGATGAAAGGGAAGGGGTAATAGGCTGTAGGTAGAGGGAGAATGTGAGGAAGAAGGATCATGGAATTTGGACTTAGTTATTTCTTAATTGATTATTTAGTTACAAAGCCTAGGTTTATAACAGATCACATACGTCCGCACCGGCCCACACGTCAGCCCATTTGTCATCTTGGGCGGTGACTTCCACTGTGGTCTTGTTTGTCGTCGCACAAGTTGTCTTATATATATTAACTACAGATGACATGGAAAAAGTGCAAGAGTTGGCACCTGACTTCACATTTGTATGTAACTTAACAGGCTATAATTGAGTTATTAGGATATTTCCTGCTTATCTGCTTACATAGAAAAGTACATAATGTGAGTGAAGTGACAGCCGATATGGCTACGTCGCAAAGGACATCTATTGTGCATTTCAGTTCACTACAGCCTACAGGTACATGTCCTTAAAACTTCAGCTCATTCTGTTTCCCTTTTGATTATACTCACTCTATCCCATGATATAATCATGTATTGGCTGTAATGCTATCTTTTATTATGTAACAGGAGGGAGTAGTTCTTAGAAGTCCTTTCTACGTACTGATTTACAAAATAAAACATGTTGGTTACAATTTTAACTACGAGTGATGGAAACAGCCTTTTATTGCATATACAAATATGAAGCACTTTGCAAGCTGCGTAGCATAATATCCTAAGGTATTAGAATGGTAACAAGCAAGTGTGAAGAAGAGTGCAAAAAAGCATAAGAGAAAAAACTACAAATATATTCAGCATATTAGTTTCTTTTTTGCGGGGAGCATATTAACATTTGGGTAGAATGTTTCAAGAATGTTGAGGATATGCTTTCCGGTATACCCATAGGACTCGCTGACTAGGATGACCCACCAACGGGTTAGAGCTTTGCTTCACAGGCGGCCCAGACAGAGAAAGAGGAGGATCTAATTTCGGCTACGACAAGGCCCATAAGAGTTACCGATCAATCGTACACCATAATCAACTCGCACAGGCGAACCTCTCTTGTAATCCGCTGTAACATCCATCTCACGCCGATATATTACTGGGTTGCTAGCAGGAGTAGGATCCGATCACCATAGTCAGATCTGAACCTGGGTAAACTTGTGCTCACCGCTCCTGAAACATCAGATGTATCACACCCCATCCTTCCAACGCCACTAGGACCCTCTATGGTGTACTTGTCGACAATCCGACGACAGTTGGCGTCCACTGTGGGGCAGGTGACCTTTGGAGCATCGTTCCAAGCGGAATCTGTGCGTGCAGGAATCGGCAAAACAATCGCCATGGGTCACGTGGTCTACTCCAGTGATGTCCCTCTCATCCTCTCGATGATACTTGGATTGCGGCTTCAAAACCAGTGACGATCTACACGATCATGTCAATCGGCGAGATCGATATCTATCTCGGTTTCGCTGAACATGCCCAACCCACCCTTGAGGTGATGACCATGGAGGAAGAAAAATCCGGATCTACTTTGTCCGCAATGACGGAAGAGTTCAGGGTCCCCGAGAAAATCAAACCCGCCCATCCCACTCCTATAGTGGAGGAAGAGGTGGAAGAAGAAACCAGATCCGATCTCTCCAGCGAGATCGGATACACAGACGAGGAATACATCCGCTATGGATCCATCTTTGCTGACATCGAAGCGGAAACCAAGTTATACAAGTACCTAAAAAACATGAAAAAGAAGAAGCATTGTTTCGTGTACCACATAAGCACTAGATCCGACTTTGTCGATGCTGGAGCTAGTAGCAACTCGGTCCTAGACGCAATCGAAGAAAACACTGACTTGCCTGGCTCCCCAGCGGAATCAATCACGTCGCAGGAACTTCGTGACTTTGACAAAGAGATAGAGGAGTATGAACAAGAGCACGTCTCCAAGCAAATGCAAGGTGAGGCGGAAACTCCTCCTAGTCCATATGATAGCATGGATGAAAGCTACACCTCGTAGGATGACATGGACACCGGAGATTCCTCCGAGGTCCATAAACCTACCATGATGGAAAGTACCGACGGATGTTTATCCCCCGGTACCTCACCAAAAGCCGTCTTTGCCACGGGTATGCACGTTAAAGTTACTGGGCAGTCAAAAAAGAAGAAGAAGAAGAACAAGAATCCGACTCTGGCAGAGCCGGACATCGAGGAAACCAACGAAGAAAAAGTTGATGAAGAGATCAAGATGGAGAATGAGGACGGAGATCCGATTAATACTACCCCGATCGATCCTCCTGCGGATGGACACGTTGTCACCAAGGGTGCACGTGAAATTTACGGAGATGCTCTCACAATTCCAATCCCAGCGGCTTCGGATCTTACGCTGAAGGCGCTGGAGAAAAGGGCTGAGGACCTGGAAAAGCACCGCTTGTTTCTACTTGAAGAGGTCGCGCGCCTCGTCGAGATGAGACAACAGTTAGACAATGATCCTGTCAGATATCAGACAGATTTCAAGCAACATCCAAACAGAAGAAGGGGAGATCCGTTTCTTGCTCACAAGAATCCGGATATCCACAAAGATCTATTCCACGAAAAAGATGGAGAGAAGATCCAAGTCTACAGCACGCCGGTGGAAAACACTCCTACAGCTCGAGCAATGCGTCGCTTTGCTGGACAAAGGATTAAAACAGTAAAAGACAGCCGCGTCATTTAGTGGCAAGCTGGCCTCAAAATCCGATTTTTGCCACATTGGCACCGACCAAAGCGCTGACATAAGGCTTCGCAGGGATATGACTCAATGTTATCGTCCCCGTGGAGAAGAAGAGAATTCAAGAACCGGCTCAAACAACCACTCTCGCAGGCCGGCATGTGACTGGGCAAGAGTTATTCCGGCTGCGTCCGAAGATGCCATCAGGGCAATGGTTCGTCATCAGGACCATCGTCGGCAAAACAACCTCTATAGAGAAGACCCGGAAACACGCCGCCAGCGAGAGGAACAAGATCGGCCAAGGATGCCACCACCAAGCCGTCCGGCTGACAACGTCGGACGGAGAGATGATCCGGATCTTCCTGAATCAAGTAGGGATGGTGCCCGAAGAAATAGGCATCAGAGTCAGCATAATGAGGCTCCACCGCCCACTACTAGGAAAACGGTCGTCTGTGGCACACCTGTAAACATCATCTGTAGTGCACTAGGGGTGCGCCACGGGCCTTGCGCTACGGCTATCTCCTAGCCGTGGCGCACTGCCTGGTTCCACGGTTATGTTGAGATAGGCGTGGCGCACATGCCAGTGCTCCACGGATATGTGGGCAGGTGCGCTACGCCTTTGATCTTCTGTGGCGCACGTTGTAGTGCGCCACTAGCCTGCGCAGGTGCGCTTTAGTTTTAGTGCGCCACAGAAGTTGTGCCATGTGCGCCACAGGTGTCTTTTTTTAATTTCAGGGCCAGATGATATACAATACAGATTATATACAATATTATAGGCAGATATACACACAGATATAAGATATACAGTTATATATATAAATACACAATTCGCAAAACAAGATTGAAACAAATACATATAGATAAGTCTCATACATGAATACATAAGTTATACATTGTTTCGATCAAGTTACAAAGTAGTTGGTGACATGCAAATACATGTGTCTCGAACAAGTTCGAGCTCGGAAGCTCTCCTAGACATCTAAACTAGCTAGAATCAAACGCGGGATAAATAACCAAAGAAGATAAGCATAATCACCGCGACGAAGGTGTAGGTCTTCATCCGGTTCCTCGTCCTAACTCCCGCTAGATAGCGCGTGTATCTAGCTTCCACCTCCACCATAGTGTTGTACCCTTTGTACCTATTGCCGCTGAAACGGTGCACCTGTCTTCGGCAGTCTTCCCAATCATCGCAGACTCCGGGAACCCGTCCCTTGTACAGGACGTACCACGTCATCTACAAGTTGACAATAATAATTAACCGGTGATTGAAAAAAACATGTATAATTTTAAAGTCGCATATGAAGATACACTTATAGAAAGTACTCCTAAATCAAAAAGACCAAACTCAAAAAGCATGCCTCATATATAACTAGGTTGTTCGACACAGGAATATGCTACGATGGAACTGTCCGCCAAGTAGGATGCACAACACCTGGACTTGTGCATAGCACAAGGCGGACAATCCCATCGCAGCACATTCACATATATAGTGTTCCACGACATTTCAATCATCGGCATTATTCTCGAAAAACACCAAAGTAACTCAAAAAGAATGCCTCATATATAACTAGGTAGGTCGTTGGACACATGAATATGCTACGACGGAACAGTTAGCCAAGTAGGATGCACAACACCTGGACCTGTGCATATCACAAGGCTAACTATCCTGTCGTAGCACATTCACATATATAGTGTGCCACGACATTTCAATCATTGGTATTATTCTCGAAAAATACCAAAGTAACTCGAAAAGAATGCCTCATATATATACATAGGTCGTTGGACACAGGAATATGCTACGATGGAACAGTGAGCCAAGTAGGATGCAAAATACCTGGACTTGTGCATATCACAAGGCTCATAATCCCGTCGTAGCACATTCACATATATAGTGTGCCACGACATTTCAATCATCGACATTATTCTCGAAAAAAGAGTTAGGAAAAAAGAAGGACCAAAGTGAGCAAAGGACCAAAGAGTAAGCAAAAAGACCAGGCATTGATTGGTATATAATAATAATAAGCAAAAGAAATAAGCGATGATTCATAAACCTAATAAGATAAGTAGTAGCATGTACACTTGTCCACACACACAAAGGTCATCTATAGTTTGTAACTACAACTAGGCCAACATCAAGCCTTCTGGCTCGGCTTAGGGAATGGGAGGACGCCTTGTCTTGTCATGAACTTCCTATAGTCACCCTGCATCTCTAGGCGATCTTCTATGTCACAGTTATTCGGGATATTTCCTCCATAGAAGATCCCCCCCCCCCGAAGTCATGACATCACGAAAGATGATTGCCCCAAACTGCTGCTGGATGCGAACATCTCTTGTCTAATATCTGAATAAGTGATCTTGGCCTTTGCTTCAGCCCACTGTTTGAGATGATCTGGCAGCGTATTATTCTGCTGGTCAAGTAGGAACGCCCTCATGTGATGGAGTGCGTAGTAGGCTTCCTTCTTACTAGTTGGACACGTGTTCCCCTCCGGGAGACGATCGTGCCAGAATGCCATCATATCGTCGAAGCTTGCGTCGCTCAATTTGTGTTTTGCCTTCATCTCCATAGCCTTGAGCGTTACATTCAACCGGGTATCATCGGGCCTGCATCCTTCATACAATGGAGTAACCGCGTCTTTCTCAAGTTGCGCAAGCTTGGCTTTCTCTCTAGCCGCAGCCCTGGCGTTACTCGTCTGCTTGAGAAGCAGCTCTTGCACATAAGGCTCCCGCACCCAGCCTGACGTTGTTCCATCATCGTCTGCTCCTCCGGCATCTAGATCATCATCATCCCGGTCTGCTTCCGCACCTTCACCAAGAGACTCTTCATCATCTCGCTCGTCCTCGCCATGATGATCATCGTCATGTTGCCCACCTTCACCGTCTCCATCATCTTCGTCATCGTTTATCCAACAAGTGTATCCATCCACGAAACCATGGCGGAGCAGGTGCACCTGCAGATTCCCGGAATCTGGGTCGATCACCCAATTGAGTTTGCATCTTCTGCACGGACATCTTATATCCGTCTTTTTATTTCGTATCATGTCGGTCGTCGCACATTTCAAAAATCTAGCCACAATGCCTTCGCTCATTATGCAAACCATTTTTGCCTGCACGGTGTACACGGTACAATTAGAAGTCTATTAGAACCACATAATGAATGCATGCATGAAATGGTCGATAGAAAATTTCGGCATGACCTATCCATACACATTTTGGCAAAATGAAAATTTCGGCATGCAATGGTCGATAGAAAAATGGAAATGAATGGACATTTTGGCAAAACAAATGGCAACTTGTTCACACACAAACACAAGAGAGAGAGACTGATCCATACACACATGAACATATCATTATCCTCTCCATACACACATGCATATGAGCATCGATACTCTCCATATATATACACACACATGACCATCGATCCGCTCCATACACACATCATGAGCATCGATCATCTACATACATATGAGCATATCATCCATATACACATGAACACATCCTTACATGGACAACTTACCGAGATGAGAGACCGATCGCGAGAATATGGAAAGGAGAGGTGAACGCGAGACCGAAGAAGGAGATGAGAGACTGGAGAGCTTCCTCTATTACGTATGTAACATCCAAGGCAAGTTCTACATGCTAAAAATGGTGAATGAGTGGAGAAATTAAGGTGGGAAGGAGAAGGATCCCGACTAGATCTAAGGAGGAAGAAGAAGGGGAAAGTGAAGTGTGGGGTGGTGGATGATCACACATGTCCACAAAGTGGAGCTCCCAAAAAAAAAGGGTCGACACATCTGTGGCGCACGTGGCCCCAGTGCGCCACAGGGAATAATAACAACCGTGGCGCACATGCCATAGTGCGCCACGGATGTGTCTGACCGATTACAGAGCAGAGGGGCATGCGCTTAGGCATAGTGCACCCCACCCATGTGAGCCACGGTTAACACTAACAAGCGTAGCGCACCAACCCTAAGTGTGCTACGGTTATCTGGCATGCGTCCAGCAGGGCCCTGGCCCACAAATATCTGTGGCGCACTATGACCATGTGCGTCACGGTTGTTCTAGTTACTAGTAGGGCACTGCCCACAGGTGGGCCATGCCTGTTTTAGCCGTGGGGCACATCAACCATGTGAGCCACGGATGTGCTGATTACCTATAGCCATTTTCCTTGTAGTGGCCACCACCAAGAAACCTAGCCGGAAATAATCCACCAGGGCCACCATCGCCTCCGAGCAGCGACCATGAAGGATCACGTCGTAGCCATGGGAGCCGCAGGGGCGGATGCGGCAATGGTGAGAGGAGAAGCAGAAATGTGACTCCACCGCGTAGAAGCCACGAGCCTCCAAGGCGTGGATCTCTCTCGCCAAACGACGCTCGCCATCGCATCGAATCAAACATACAAGCGCGGCTGTACAAGGAAGAAGATGTGTACGTGGGACCCAAGTGCTTTGGTCCACGCATACGTCAGACCAAATTTTTGGTTAACTTTGGTATTGCCAAACATATTCAGCCATATGATGGTGCAGCTCGTCTAGATACATGGCTCTAGGATTTTTTCCAGGCTTGCTGCATCGCCAAAGGAGGAAACAGCCTGGTTGCAGTCCGATATCTCCCACTAATGCTGAGGAAGATGGCTCGATCATGGCTCAATGAACTGCCAGAGAATTCAATTCATAACTGGTATGATATGCAAAGTGTGTTCTTTTCAAACTTCGAGGGAACATACAGGAGGCCCTGCATAGTCGGATACTTGCAGCTCTGCACCCAAAGACCCGAAGAAATCTGCTGGGATTACCTCGGACGCTGGATCAATATGAAGAACTCCTACGAAGGAGTAAACGAGCAAACTGCGATAGAAGCTTTTATTGCAGGACTTCCAGTCGGACTTTTACGTCACAGGATGAAGCATGACCATGTCACAGATTTGGGAGAAATGATAGAGACGGCAAGCAAATATGCTGACACCGATGATGATTCAGAAGGGCTGCTAAATATTCTGGCCAATCCCAATGCGGCCAAACAGCCAAAGCAAACTCAGAAGCGCAAGAACACCTCGGATGAAAAGCCGTCTCCGGACAACGCAGTTGTTAATGCAACGTTCGGATCCAGAGGACGAGGAGGGCGCGGAGGTGGCCGGGGTAGAGGCCGAGGAACTTCCTGAATCCGGGGCAGAGGAGACGAGCAACCCGGAAGAACCTATACCTGGGCCGACATTGCAAATAATACCTGTGTCCACCACTTGGATAGTAACAGAGGATCTACCCATAGAAATGTCGAGTGTCGTTTCAATGACGACATCAAGAAAGACGAATATGTTGGCTATAGAGCCAAGCGACGAAAAGGAAAGAAAAATTACGAGAAAGGAAAGGAGCCCAAGGAAGATTCCGACATGGAAGAAGCGGAAGCCGCACTACAGAGCCCAAGCCAAATGGAAAGAAAACTTTTCCAACAAAGAAAGACGCGTACATCTTCTATCCCAACTAGCTAAGGACAAAAAGCCGGTTCTTCGTGAGCTCAATGCCACGGTTCCGGCTGTCCCACAGTTCCTGGATTGGTCAGAGGTAACCATCACCTTTGATCGTTCCGATCACCCGAGGAAAACACATCATCGGGGAAAGTACCCTCTGGTCGTCAATCCTCTTATTGATGTCTATGAGTTCTCAAAAACACTAATGGATGGTGGGAGCAGCATCAATATCCTCTAGATTGAGACACTCCACCGCATGAAACTACATGACAGCCAGTTGAGTTACAGCAGTGTAACTTTCCATGGCATTGTACCAGGGAGATAGGCAGATTCTCTGGGTGAGATTACTCTGGACGTGACATTCTGAACTCGAGAAAATTATCGGATCGAGCCACTCTCTTTCGAAGTGGTACCGTTCAAAAGTGCTTACCACGCCATCTTCGGACGTCCGGCTTACTAGGCGTTCATGGCCCGTCCCTGTTACATCTACAACATGATTAAACTTCCAGGTCCGAAGGGCGTAATCACCATATGAGGAAATCCGAGGAAGGCGCGAGAATGTGACGAAGGATCTCCTGCCTTCGACGAAGCCGTGCTGCACGCCTAGGAGTACCAGGAGATCAACAAGACCATCAATTCGTCCGAGATGCCCGCTATGAAGAACGAGGTGCTGATGCCAAGTTTGTAGTTCAAGTCGTCGGAAGAGATGAAGAAGATGTCGCTGAAGGAAGATGATCCCTCCAAGACGATGAACATAGGGGTAGGATTAGGCCACGCATAGGAAATCGCGCTCGTCAAGTTCCTCAAAGCTAATAGTGATATCTTCGCATGGCATCCATCTGACATCGGAGTACCTAGGGAACTTGCCGAGCACTCTCTTAATGTGTACCTAGACGCTAAACCCGTCAAAAAGTCCTTACGACGGTTTGGTGATAAAAATCTCAAAGCAATATCCAAGGAATTAGCCCGCCTAGAGTTAGCGGATTTAATAAAAGAGGTCATCCAAACAGATTGGGTGGCAAATCCTGTACTCATCCCTAAAAAGGACACCATTGATTTAAGGATGTGTGTTGATTATACCGCTTTGAACAAGGCATGCCCACAAGATCTGTTTCCTTTGCCAAGAATCGATCAAGTTATCGACTCAACAGTAGGGTCAGAATTACTCTGTTTTCTCGACGCATATTCCGGATATCACCAAATACCGATGAAAAAAGTCGGATCAAATTAAGACGTCTTTCGTCACTCCTTTCGGAACATATCAACGTACGATGCAACGTTGTCTCAACAACCAAATCGGACGCAATGTCCATGTATACGTAGATGACATAGCGGTTATGTACAAAAATAAGGAAACTTTAATTTCCGACTTGGATGAAATGTTTGCTAGTCTACGAAAATTCAATATGATGCTAAATCCGAAGAAGTGTTTCTTTGGAATTCCAGCCAGAAAATTGTTAGGGTTCATCGTCTCTGAGCAAGGCATAGAGGTGAACCGAGACAAAATAAAGGCTATCTTAAAAATTACCAGGCCGACTCGCCTGAAGGACGTACAACGCCTCACTAGTTGCATTGCAGCGGTGAGTCAATTTGTCAGCCAACTCGGTGAAAGAGCCGCACGTTTGTACAAACTCTTGAAGAAAACCGACAAATTTGTCTGGACCCCAGAAGCCGAAACTTCCCTACAAAGTTTGAAAGATCTTCTTTCAAACCCACCAGTTCTCGCAACGCCGGAACCTCAGGAACCTATGTTACTCTACATTCCAGCAACCAACAAGGTCATAAGCGTGGTAACAGTAGTTGAGCGCAAGGAAGAAGGCCACGAGCATAAGGTGCAGCGGCCAACTTATTATCTAAGTGAGGTCCTGAAAGAATCATAGCAACGGTACCCACATCACCGAAAGCTATCCTATGGAATGTTCTTTGCATCCAGAAAGTTACGCCACTATTTTCAAGAGCACAAGATCACAGTGGTGAGCACTGCTCCCCTGCGAGATATAATCAATAACCGCGACGCCACAGGACATGTCGCAAAGTTGGGAATAGAGCTTGCAGCTTTCGATATTGAGTACAAACCACGTACAGCAATCAAATCCCAAATTCTTGCTGACTTTGTTGTTGATTGGATAGAAACGGCAGAAAACTCAGGCCCTCCAGACTCGGAATTTTGGACCCTTCACTTCGACGGATCAAAAGCACGAGGAGGCTCGAGGGATGGCATGGTGCTCAAATCACCCCAAGGAGATAAGTTGTTCTATGTATTGCAAATACACTTCACGGCAACCAATAATATTGCCGAGTATGAAGCACTGCTACATGGAATATGCATGGCCAAAAACATTGTCATATCAAGACTCATGTGTTACGGAGACTCGGATTGAGTTGCTCAGCAAGTATCCGATATCTGTAATGCAAACAAGGACATGGCAGCATACAAAGCTGTTGTGGATGAACTATCCAAATTGTTCGAGGGTTTTGAGGTTCAACACATCCCTCGAGCAGAAAATGAGGAAGCAGATGCACTATCAATAATAGGCTCTGCGCGGAAACAAGTACCGGATGGAGCTTTTCTAGAGCATTTAAGGGTCCCCTCCATAGTCGGAGTTGATGAGGACTATCCGACGAAATCCGACTCACCTTTAATAGCAGTTCTGGCTGTAATTCCCAGCTACACAAAACCCTATCTGGATTTCCTGATAGACAGAAATCTACCCGAAGACGAAGTCTTGAGCCGACAGATTGTCCGACGAGCAAAATCCTACACCATAATAAACGGTGAGCTCTATAAGCGGAATGTTTCTGGCGTGTTTCAGAGATGTATTTCTTTGGAAGAAGGAGTGGAAATTGTTGTGGTGGTGTCACGGCAGTTGCCATGGGTAGGCTTAAGTTGGGGGCCAAATGGGTGCTTTTGGTAACCGGGGAGGGAGTGCACGGTCTAGCCGCGCACGAAGAACAAGACGAACTCTCCACACTTGGTGATCTTATTGATCTTAGAAGTTTACAAGCGCTCCTTGAGCTGTATCAACTTGGCCTCAAGGAACTAGCTTCCTACTTGGCCCAACCTCCTCTAACCCTTGCTATGCCCCTCCTTATATAGGTGATGGCTATCTAGGGTATGCCCCTTTGGGTCCTAGGGTTACTGTTTGGATCTTGGTCTTCACTGTACAGGCTGGTTCATGGGCTTGTACTAAGCCCAGTGGCCCAGTCCATAAAGCTAGACAGCTAACGGTCTTCACGTATGTAGCCTCGAGTTCTTTTGGCGTCATGCAGTAACTTTGTACGTCAGCCCTTGATTTATGCGTCACCCGGCTCCTTTCATGTCATCTGGCGTCACCCTTATCTTTTGACCATGCTTTACCATGGTCCCTCCAGAGTCTCACTCGGAAAGGTGCCACGCGTCCCATCAGGCTCGGCCTTCCCTCGTGTGACTCGGCTCGTTGGTTCCTGCAAGATTAACAAACTTGTCTTATATGGGCCGACATCGTTCCTATGTCGGCTGCATATGACCACCTTATCCGTCAGTTGTAACCCGGTCAGGTTCATTATTTACTCGGCATAAGCCAAGATGGGTAATGTTTTATCCCTTATGACCCTACCGGGGGTTATTCCCCCGAGATTAGTCCCCGAAGCTGGTGAGGCCTAGCAGTTCTAGCTGTTAGGCGTCTCCATGTTCCTTTAATGTGATTGGAACTTCTCTTTCTGCCAGCATTTACTGTTTAGGACGCACTGTTTGGCATAACCTCAATCTTAGCCGAGTCTACTTTGCTTTTTCCGAGTCTCTTCTTTGACTTTTTGGCCCATTTTTGCCTCGTGTCGAGTCATTTTGGCCAATTCCGAGTCATTTTTGACGTGCCTTGATCACTGATAGCTTGTAATCATGGTGACTTGCCTCAAATTTTGTCCTAAATCCTGACCGCACAGCGACGACGGGGCAGTAACTCCCCGTCACTATGGCAGTCCCATCGCTCAGCGCCTCGTGTCTTGCGCAGCGTAACTTGGCAGTGGATTTTTCGTCTATCACCTACCCGTGGCGCTCGCTGATTGGCTCACTCGGCCGGATACACGTCCATAGGTTGGCCACACGGCGCAGGTGGATCCCATGATTGGGGTTTTTACTCCCTTAAGTAGGGGTGAGGGGAACTTAACTTCCCTTGCCTGTTCCGTTTCCCCTAGCCATCTTCTTCCTCCTTGCGCTCCCAAATCCCAACTCCTCCCTTTCAGTTCTTCCTTTCCATAGCTTTTTCCCTACAATTGCTCCTTGCCCCTTTCTATTCCAGCACGGGCCCTCGCTCTTCCAAGACTCTTCCAATGGCGGAGGATCCTGAAGCCTGGGAGATCATGGACGCTCGAGACGCCACTGAGGTAGCAGAGGAACAGGAGGTCGCCGCCGGCGAGCGCGGCGGCTGGGAAGGATCGGAAGTTTCCATGAAGGAACTTGAGTGGTTGCGCTCCACCAGGCACATCCCGCTCAAAGTGGATTGCCGCCTCCCATCGGGTGAGATTACTCCCAAACCTGACGCCAATGAGCAGGTGGTTTTCCTCTCCCATTTTGAGCGAGGTTTCGCCTTGCCTGTGAGCAGCTTCTTTGTTTCCTTTCTCTCCACCTTCCATCTTCAGACCCATCATTTGCCTGCCAATGCGATTGGCTCCCTCTCTTGTTTTATCTCTGCCTGCGAGGGCTACCTTGGCATTTGGCCTACAATTCTTCTGTGGGACAAATATTTTAGCTTTAGGATCCAAGTAGTTCCGGAGCCCGGCGTTCCCTGTGCCGAGAAAAGTCCAACCAGGTGTGGTGCCGCTAGCATCAGGCCCAGAAAAGAGTCCATCTTTCCTCGGGTTACTGGCTTAGATTCTTGCAAGAAACGACATATGACTTTCTCCTATGTCAAAAACAACGGGGCCACCGATTACATCCGGCTCCCCCTTTCTCGGACGAGGTTCCCAGCAAGGAGTTTTGGAAACTTGACCTGCGCGATAAGAACACCGCGGTGAACGAGGCCAATGGGATTCTAGAGAGGCTGCTATCACCGAATGAGAACTTCCATCTTACTGATACGGATCTCATGTGTGATTTTATTGCATGCTGAGTCAGACCCATCCAAGCCAGGAGCACAAGATGTGCTTCATGAGCGGCACGCAGGACCCCACTCGGCACTTCACGAAGGATCTCACCCATGAATCTGTGGCCCGTCGAGTCAGCTTGATTTTCAAGCTGACTTTGGAGAACGTCTGGCCCTGGGGATGCCCTCCTTTAAGCTGAGACAGGCCTGTCCCCTGGGTAAGCTTCCGAGTCACTTTCTATCCGACATAGATATTCTTTTGTTCACTTGCTATTCCACTCGCTCATTGTTCTTATTCTGTTTGTCTTTCGCAGAATCTTGTTCACTAGGTTGATGAAAGTACTGTCCCCCCTAGTGCTTATAACACGGACCGCTCCGAGTCCAACGAAGTTGACTTTGATCTGGAGTGCTTCATGCCCATTCCCCATGCAGCTGCCGCTTCAAATCCGAGTAAGACCCACACTCGAAATCCCTTACGAGATTGATCTGACGACGATGATGATGATGATTGTGAAATTCTGGAGGTACCTACTTTTGACCTTAGCCCTCTAACTTATTCGAGTGAGCCCGTCATTTACTTATGCAGCTGGCCAGGTACATGACACTCCCCCTCTCGCTGCGGGCGGAGTCGGCAAGATCCCTGTTGCCAAGCCGAGTAAACGGTACGGGGCCTCCTCCAATACTGAGCCCGCCAACAAACACAAAGTTGGTGTTGCTGCTACTCCTGCTGCCTCGCTAACTGAAACTCGCAAAGCTGCTGGGCGCCGAGTCACTCGTCGCATGCCGTGCGACCCGACCGTTTCCGGGTAAGCTTTTGCTTTTGCTCTTATAAGCGCTATTTGTTAATTTTAGTGCGGCGCCTTTATTGGCTATCCAAGCTGCTCCTAGCATGGCCTCTTCGCCGCTAAGGCAAGCCTCTCCTCCTCGCGCCAACATCGCCGTTTCAAGCCCCGTCCGGGTCACTTCCCCCACCACTGAGACTCACAAGTATTAGAGTGTGGCCGACCCGGCGGCGCAACCATCGGAGGAGACTCGGCCCAGCTACCCTGCTGCTTTTCCAAAACAAGTTCTTGATCCTGGAGCTAGCAATATCAGCACCGAGAAGACCCCTGACACCAGTTCTTCTGCTCCAAGTGCATTAGTTGACCCAGTCATTGCTTCCCAGACTGTTGTTCAGCCTATTCATTCGGATCTTGGTTTTTCCCAATCCAGAGCTGCTCACTCTCCTTCTCTGTCAAAAGACTAGACCCGCACTGCTGCCCAAAGGCATGCTCGCCCCAGAACCAGCAAACCCTTATTGACCAAGCAGTTGACCTTGGTCCACAGCCCAGGCACCGCACCTCAGATTCGGCCCACACCAAAAAAAAAGATACCCGCTTCGGCGGGTCAGTTGGGCAAGTCCGCAGTTGCCGGGTATGGCAGCAGTTCCAAGGCTGTTGCCTTGCATAGCAGCGCCGCTGCTACCCACGCCAATGTGGGGACTACCCTAAAAAAGGGGCAAGTTCTCACTCGGACGCTCAGCGGGAATGGCCTGCGAGCAAGAGGTCAGCTCCAGTGCTGGGAAAAAGATGAAATTGGGACCCAAGGTTGTTTCTGATATGACCCAGCAGGCCATCGCCTTGATGGCCCGCGCAGACGAAGTGAACGAGGTATATAATCTTCTTACTCTTTCGCGTATTGAGTATATTTTTGTTATACATGCTCACTAGTCCCCGAGGTTACTGCCGAATGAGGAACTTATTCGGCTGTCAGCTCTAAGTTAGAACTTATCCTTTTATTGCCTCATGCCAAGTTCGCATGTTAGATTTTTGATCCCTAGTCCCCGAGGTTACTGCCGAATGAGGAACTTACTCGGTTGTAAGCTCTAAGTTAGGAATCAACCCTTACCAAGTTGTAAGTTTGATTGCACATCTGCTGACTATCCTTTTCTTGTGTAGCTTACACACAATGAGCGCACCAAGGTGCAGCAGGCTCTCCTCTTGGAGTATCATAAGTTGGAGCTCGCTCACCAAAATCTGCAAGCTGAGGCCAAAGGCCAAGGTAATTTTCTGAATCATCCCGCTCTTATTCGGTGCACTTTCCTTATTTCCCTTGCTCATTTTTATTATTCTTCCACAGCTTCTATCCAATCCACCATTGATGCCCTGCACTTATAGATCAGGGAAGCTAAAAGTAAGTTCCTAGCAACTTTTGTCTCCGCTCTGTACTTATGCTTATTCCTTTTCTTATTTTTATCTCGATGGTTCTGAGATAGCTTTGTTGCTAGTGACGGGTCATATTCTCCGAATAAGCAGAGAGGCACTGGATCGAGCTCCAAAAGGAGCAAGACGAGGTGACTTGACTAAAGAAGGAAATGGCGGATATGGAGCAGAAGCACCAAGCCGAGGTGAAGGGGCTACAGGAGGAGCTTGCCGAGAAAGATGGTCAGCATGCCGCCAGTGCCGAGAAGACCAAGGACCTTCTCAAGGAGGCCGATTTGGCGGTTGAGTCGGCTCACTTAGATCTAGATGCTCTTCAGGCCAAGGCTAAGAATTGGCAGAGCAAGCTTGGCACCATTAACTGTTTCCTCGGTAGTGAGTCTTGACCTTTTTTCGTTGTACTCATTCCTTTGCCTACTTTTTTTACTTTGCTAATGTTCTTTTGCTTTTGCAGAGAATTTTCCCGAGGCCGATATGTTTGCCATACGGGCCATGAAGAGAGTGTGAGCTGAATCTAGATCTCCTGCTGATGGCGAGGTCACTATCGACGAGCATCTCGAAGCGCTGTCAGAGCGTGTAAAGACCCTCAAATCATGCGGCGTTGATTTGCTCAAATCTGCGATCCATGTTCAGGATGCTATGGCCGGATGAAGACGCACCCACACTCATCGAGCATTTGGCTGCCAGGCTACTTTTGACTGAAGACAAGTTGGATCAATGGCGCGAGTCGGCCGGCCGAGCTATAGCGGACAAGGCCGTTGCCTTTGTGCTTTCATGGTACGAGGACATCAACCTTGATGTTCTTGAATGCATGAGGGCTGAAGGCAAGTGTCTTCACGATCCTGAGCTGATCAAGAAACGCCAGGAGCGAGCTTACACCATGGTCGAATAGGCCTTTGTTCATGCTTGGTGTGATGGGTCCAGCTTCCTCGACCTTGGCGAGCCTCTTGTCGAGATCGCTGATGACGAAGGTGTGGATAGTGAAGCCACCGAGTCAGATGGACCTGCAGACTTGGCCGCGGACGCTCCTGAATCGCCAGACGCTCCCGAAGATGCTCCTAGCTCTAGCCCCAAAGATACACCTCCGAGCCCAGCTGCTTCTTAGGCTGGTTACAAAAAACACTTGAATTTCATGAGATCCCCGGTATGCCGGGTGCAGATGTAACATACAATGTACTTATTTTGGTTGTGCGCCTTATGAAAAGGCCTACACTTTTATATATCTTTGAATGCAAATTATCCAGGGGCAAGTCCCCGAGTTTCATTTTGCTGTCTCCCCTTTTCATTGAATTTGGATCTTGTCTACCTTTTTTGGCGTTCGACATTAGAGTCTCAAAGTTCTAAGGATTGAATTAGCGGGATGAAACTAGATCACTTGACGTAGGATTATTCGACATAGAAAGCAACATAACCTGCTATGAGTGAGTAAAAAACATACATAGGGTCAACTCGCATTTCTCCCTTTACTTATCTGGTGTTCATGTTTACTCATCATTGATCCTTTCCTCTTGCTTTCCATGAAGCCGTGTTTTCGAACAACAATATAGTCGAAGAGTTGATTCTTTCCGAGTAAACATTACTTGTTCCGAGATAAGTTTTAAGTGTCAACGCCAGCCGACACAGAATAGTTAAAAGATAAACATAAGGGGCAGTCCCCGAGTCAGTTTTCGAGTCATACCATTTTATTATCAGCACATAGCCGGCATAAGCGTCCGACATATGAGAGTTTGAGAGATACATACACTGCTTATCCTAAGTGTAGAAAGGATGTAGCAGTGCCACATTCCATGGCCTTTTGGTTTCATCAACAAAAGGCAAGTTCACACTTGCTCATGTCCTTTGGTTATTTTCTGTAAAGTATTTTGCAAATACAGTGTTGTCATCACCTGCATTTCAAAAGGTCAGAAAACATTATTTTCATAATAATATGATTATAGGTTATTTACATGAGGTAATAACCTACTATGGAAGTTCTGGTGGTAAAGGAACATAATATCTAGGACTTAACAACCAATGTCGCCAGTGATTCTTGCGTTAACCATGAGATTTGGAATGGGACAGAGAAGTCAGCTGGATCGGCTCCCTCTCGCATGCCAACGGATGACCGGGCCGTTTTTGCAACTCCTCTTGTACAGGGATAGCAGGTTATGGGTGTGATCCCTCAATGTCCCACAGCTTCTGGTATCTATGAGGGTTGTACACATTAGGCTGATAATGGAAACAAGTTTTATCCTAGGCCCGATGTGCAATCCGTCGGGTATGCGGGGTCGCGGAGAAGGACAATGATTGGCTTGGATCTTAGTCTGGGCCCCAAACCAAGGAAGTTTGGACGAGAATGCAACTCGGATGTGCAACAAAGCTAAGATAGCTCATGGGTAAAGTAACGCACCTCTCTAGAGTGTAAGAACTGTAACTTGTTACTCCCTGTTCCGGGAAGGCGCTGCGAACACGGCGGGAAAGGAACTCCATGAAAGTTCTGGTAAACCCATGAAGGCTGACGGGTATAGCTTTTTAGAATAAAAGCAACCTTTGAAGAAATGTTTACGAAAACTTGCATTGCCTACGACCTATGGTTTATGGCTGTAGATAAAGTGCATCAAACACTCCTTTTCTAGTGAACTTGCTAAGTACGCTCTTACTCAACGTATCTTCTTAACCCTTGATAGATCCTGAAGCCATTAAGACGACATCTACATCAAGATATGCTCCAGGACTCATCATCAAAAGCTAATGCTCTTCAATGAAATCAAGGAAGTCAACATATACATCAACTCAAGTGAAGACGAAGTTACTGATTAGATAGGAATATAATCTCTAGCCATAGAACCCATTTCTGTAGCATATTGCTATAGCAACAATGCCAGACCATTAGTTAAATACTAGTCTTAATAGTATGATAGTTTTTGAGTTGTTTATTTCTAATTCTTCTTGGTAAGAAGTTTCTTTGTCTCTCTTTAACCTAGAGGGTTCTCTGGATATTGTGTAGAGAGTTGAGTTATAACCTATAGTCATGTCTTGGACCTGCTGTGTTTCTATTGTACCACTCTGAGGGATGTAATACTAGTGAACGGTGTTTCATTGGTGTTATGTCAACGACTATAGTGTACTACATCATGCAGTGGTATGCTGGGTCACCGCAGTTGGTATCAGAGCATATGCTTTGACCTTAGGATTGAAACCCTTTTAGGAAGATATGTAGGTTGACTATAGGAGCCATCTTATCTAAACCAAATATTCTTATGACTTGTGATGAGTATCCCCTTAAGGATAACCTTGTGACACCTAAGTCATATGCTTAAGTCATTCTTTCTTAGGAGTAATTATTTTATTTTTTCTCATTATTGTGTTATTTAGTGTCTTCCGAAGGAGACATAAACCACCAAGATACTGTAGGAAAGCCAATTGTCCACAGTAGATTAGGATCAAGTTTAAGATATCAATTGGAGTAGCTTAAATGGTATAAACTAACCATAGAATTCAAGAAGAGCAGTAACATATTATTATTAATTGATAACCAGAGACAATATGATGAATATCATCTAGATAAATGTTGCTGTAATGAGTAGTAATCATTTGGGATTTACTTGAGGATTCTACATGATGAAGTAAAATTATGTTAAGATTTAATGATATATTAATGTGAAACAAAGTAATCATGGTTAGATTAGCTCTTAAATCATGATGTATAGGTAAGACATAACAAGATCATGGTGAGATTAGCTCCGAAACCATGATGTAGGTGTAAAAATGACAAGTAATTAATAAATTATCTTGAGGTAGAAGTAAGAAAATAGCATGGTAGAACTATGATAGAAGTCATAGGTGTCATAATTCTGGATAAAATTTAGTTTTAGTTGTTCAGTAGAATCTGATTAGTCTTTTGGAGTAATCATGTGAAGTTAGTTTACCAATAAAGAAAGGTAGGGTATATTAGCCATTCCAAAAGTGAGACTAAAGGTTAGTCAAAACCAAATTGAGATCACCTTGCTTAAATTTATCTTGTTGCCATTGAGCAATTAGGGTAAATATTGAGACAAAGTACAGTTTGACCCTAAGTGCTAAGTATCACAATGTAAACCTATACGAGGAGGTGTCATATACTACACAACTAAGCCTAAATTCTAGAGATATTATACTCAACTACTATATTCCGGGCTTAGAATATTGTGTGTTATATGTACCACATTTGGATTTATTTGTTTTTCTTGGATCTTCTTCATTTACTAGACTTGTACATGAAGTTTGACTTGATGTGCAAATGCATGTTGCAACATCCAGTTACTACTTGATGTTATAGACCTTGATAGGAATGGGAATTCATGTAAGGGAGTGATGATTTTCAAAGACCAAGATGAAGAATTACATGAAGAATGAAGCAAAGTATAAGGAGTATCAACGCAATTTGAAGGATGGATCAAGTTCAGATAATTACTAAACAACAATAAGAAGGAAGATTAGTGTAGAAGATGTATGGGGCAACAAGAAGTAATAAACTTAAAGTTCATTCAAAGTCGGTAATGTTGCTAATAAGTTAATAAAGTAGTTGTACCAAGTTCATGGAAGTATCATGAATAAGTGCAAAGAAGAAGTTTTGGAACCAAAATGGTATTCAAGCTCTGACAATTCTAAGAGATTGCCAGTAGTATGTCGAGAACCGTAGGGAAATTCATACACCCTAGGATGGTTCGCAGCTGGTATTTGGTTAACTTAGTTAACCAGATCTTCTTAAAAGTTGCATAAAGAGCATAAAACTTGGCCTAAGTTAAGAAAGACATGAAGGAGTATAAACATTAAAGAGACCATCTTTCGAGACTCTCCGCGAAGTCAGACCTATCAAAGCAAAAATGTCCAAATAGTAAGTAAGACAAATAATGTTGAAAGATTCACTTCGGATATCCACAATTGTGTGGATACACCGTACAATCTTTCATAAGACCCTAACTAGGTAAAGTATAAGCTGAACAAATACCAACATTCTAATTATAAAGCCAATGGTTACTTTATATGCGGTTTAGAGACCATTAGTAAACCCTAAGGGGGAAAGTATTGTTATCCGATTTGCTGGAAAAAGGTTGGAGAAGAAGGACTAACCTGCAATAACAGCAAGCCTTATTTTCATAAGGTTAAAAGAAAATCATCAGAAAAGTACTCTCTGAAGTATGTCTGGATGAAAGATAGAATTTTATTCAAGGTAGTAGTACTCAAACCTTGATGTAACTAATAAGTAGAAGTAGAAAAAGTACTTAAGGTAATAATAAAAGATTATCTAAGGCGTGATAAGGTAAAAGCTTAAAGGTGATAAAATAGAATAGTCCAAACAAACTAATTCTAAAAGAAACAACTCTTAAGTGATCCTTAAGAGGGAATAAAGCACATCCAATTGGACATGTGTAGGGAAACAAGAAATGCCGAGAGTATGGACTAAATGTGTTCAACACACATCTTTAGAAAGACTATCAATATAAACCATACAATGACAAACCAAAAATTTAGTCTTTTGGCCTCAATCATTGACTTAGAATTCAAAACCCTATTTTAGTGAGACTTCCTAGACCTTACACAGTATAGAAAGGAAGCTCGATAATCAAGTAAAGGAGTTGTATTAGGATACCTAATCAGGGTAATGAACTAAATAAGAGACCCAATTTAAGGATCTGGATATGGAATATTACAATTATTTCCATTTGAGGTTACCATGAAGTTGAGAAATGTCATCACCAATACAAGACAATTCCTCATTCCGAAACGTGAGAGTATACGAACTTCGGGGATGAAGTTTATTTTAAGGGGGAGAGTCTGTAACATCCCAGGATTAGCACCTAGAATTATAGAGGACGCAGGTGTGTGCATTGCATTCATGCATCAGAAAATCCGGGGAATTTTCGCGCAAAACTAAAGAAGCTATAGAAGGATCAGGATCTCTCTTGTTCTAATGGAAACATCAGGACAGGTGCGATGGATTTCGACATGACCTCTATTGTACTTTTGTATTTTAGGGGAAGATAATTAAAATTTGAATATTTAATTGATAGATTTGAATACTAAAAGAATTTGAAATAGAATAAGAATTGGAAATTAAATTATAATAAAATATAAGAGGTGAACTCTTATTTATGAATAAGATACAATATTCACAATTATTCAAATGGATATTTAAAAACACAAAGAGATAAGTATTCCTCTTGCCTTGATGAAGTGGGCTTTAGTTCATCGTAGATGGGTGTTCGGAATTTGGACATGTCCTTTGTTGATTTTATAATTTTGGGGAAACGAATTTTCATTCAAGACTTCAAATATGAGATCATACAATTCAAATATAACTTGGATTTAAATTTAAATCTAAAACTATCATAGAATATTCCATAATCATAATACAAAGTGGTATAAGTAAATAAAATCTTTATTACATAAATATGAATTTAAGAAATTACAATTTACAAATAATAATGATCAATTACAGTTAGTGAATACTAATATAATGTTTAAAAGGAAAAGGTTAATATTCATTACTTTAATATAAATATTACATGGTTTTTACAAGTAAATAAAATTACAAATGAATAAAGGAAAAATTCTTAAATCTACTCCTGATCCTTTATCTGTATCTCTTCCTGATTCTTGATCCCTGCAAAACAACACAAAAGATAACAAAAGAAAAAACACATTAAAGAATAAAAGAAGGGTTAGTATATTATTTTTACTCTCAGATTTGGCATACAAATGATATGTTTTAACTCATCATTGAGTAACTGATAAAATAAAGGGGCCAAAGTGTGCAATCTATTCTTATTCCAAATAGGGCCTCAGTCTATGCATCACAGGCATGGGGCAAGTTTCACCAATCAAGTAACAGGTAAAAGGAAAAGCAGTAATACCAGCAAAAGATCTAGTGTACTTGATCTGATCCACATGATGGATGAAGCAGACAAGTAGCTCACACAACACATGCATGGCATGTGTTGTCACTAGCACAGTAAGTAGTATAGCAGTACAAAAGTAGCAGAAGGGAACATCCAGGGACTATTCTCACATATCAACCAATTCCAGTCGAAACTACACATTTCTCTCCCTATAGTAAAGTGTATCGAGAACACTTCTCTGAGCATACCAAGAACACATACTTATCTATCATCAGAGCCACCCACTGGATAATAACCACACAGATTATTCCACCATCTCACCACATTCTCTGGCTGCTCCCTGGAGCCATCCAAGAGCTAGGAGGGGCAAGTATACTAGAAGAAAAACTATAGCAAATCCAATAGATCAAG
The DNA here is from genome assembly GCA_916181665.1 of Avena sativa. NCBI lineage: Eukaryota > Viridiplantae > Streptophyta > Magnoliopsida > Poales > Poaceae > Avena > Avena sativa. The sequence goes on along the minus strand of OV702294.1, from coordinate 264,291,573 downwards.
TAGTAGAAGAAGATAGGAAAGGAGGCATATCACAGGAGAATAAGTAATCATAAGAAGCCAGTTCTATAGGATCCAGAAGGACAAGGTTCAGGAGCACAAGATTCACATGTGTAGGCTGATCAAGAGCAAGACAACAATATTAGAAGGAGCAAGCCAAGTGAGTAGTAAGGAGGAGCAGATCAAGGAGCTTCCAGGAACAAGATACACTAGGAACCACAAATCATAGTACAGAATCAGCAACAACAAAAGGTTGGTATACCACTAATCATGCATAGTATCTACTCTTATTCTATTCCACCATCATAAACAAGGGAATAAAGGGTTGAAAATCAATATCTAATCAACTACTCTGCAACTAGCATCTGTCTAGGAGAGTAGGAGAAGATTTTATCTCTCAGAATTGCATAGAAGTGCTATGCAAATTCATCATAGAGAGCAGAAGGCAACCAAGTAAGTATCTATTTTTATCAAGATCTAGTGTCTCAGCTTTTGCATCCTAGACTGGAACATATTGCACACAACCAAAAATCAAGGGCTAGTGATCCTTAACCATGTAAAATTCATCCTAGAGTTAATTAGCCTCAGACCATGCATCATTAGGCTTCAAGTTATAAATTCTCATCCAATCAATTCACACCAGTAACAATACCAACTCATTTACCCACACTACTAGCAGCATATTAACCAATAGATCCATATTGGTATTGGTTCTCATCATTCTAAGCAAGCAAATCATTTGAAAAGCAAGCTCTCAGTGAGCATAGAGTTGCTATGCTAATTTCATCCTAGAGCTGGAATAAGGCAACCACGGTATTATCCTTAAGCGGAATCCAAGCCTCAGTCTTTTGCATCCTTAGCATTGGACTAAAGATTTAGTCAGAAAAGAAGCTAGGAAATAATGCATAGCTGCAGATCAAGCTATCTGATCCATCACTGTGCACACTCCAGCATTAGAGGCACCACAACAACAGCTAGGACATCAGGATCCATTAGAACAACCTTTCATACTGGCTAATCAACATTTACATTAAGCAGTTCAGTTTAAATCATTTCCTTAGGCTATAATTCAAAGGATCATCTAAAAACTTCACTATCATATAAGAAATTCATATGTGATACACCATTCTTCTTCAAACAACAATGGAATACCAAATCTGATCTCTAGCATAAATACCAGAGATCAAACTAATAGCCAAAGGTAGCTATACAAGTAACAACTACCAAGTACTGGTATTGTGAATCAAGATACCTGTGCCACACATTGGACCAGAGGGTAACAGTAATCACAAACCTCTCTTCTAAAAATAAATTTCACAAGCCATCCAATATTTTTCATCAACATAGTTTCCTCCACTTAGCAATTCAAAGGAAATCCGATCCTTATCACACAAACACTAGGACAGACCATCTGTGCTACTTAGATAATCCTATCATCACAGAGAGAACTCCAGAGAGGAATCAAGTGGAGAAAAGAAAAGGAGAATCCCCACTTACTCGTGGTCCTCGCTTAGAGATTGAAGAGGAAGCAGATGGGGTCGTCGGTGGCTGGTACGGCACGACGGCACGGGGAGCGCAGTGGCACTCGACCTGCACCAAGCTGCAACCTGTAGTCCATCAGTGTCCCAGAGCACGCTGTCAAGCTGTAGGAAACCACGAGTTTCGTGGTAGAGCACCATCGCAAGATCAAAATCAAAAACCTAGCACCAGAAAGAAGATAAGGGCAAGCCCGTTATAGCCTTAGAGGTAAATCAAACTAGATGGCCAAGTCGTATAGAAGGAGGCGGAGCTCCGGCGACCGGTGGTGGTAACTAGGACGGTCTACACCGCCGGAATCGTCGGGTAACAATGGCGACGACGGCTAGAGAGGAACAAGAGGGGAGGGGTGTGAGCCTCGCGTGCGGGATGTGTGTGAGAGAGATGTACTTGGGTCAAGATTGACCCAAGTCCAGTGGGTTGAATGCTTTATTGGGCTAGGCTGGCTCACGGGCAGAGCCAGTTCCAAAAGAATAACTAAATAGAATTTAATGTAAAAAGAAATAAAATATAATAAAACAAATAAATTATCAAAATTCCCTTCTAACAATTAAAGCTCTAGAAAATATTATTATCGAAAAATCATAGAAATTCATTAAATATATTAAAATCATTATAAAAATAATATTTACCAAATAAAAATATAACTTTGTTTGTTTAAAATAATTACAAAGCAAAATATTTTTAACACCATTAAGCTCCAAGTGAAATTTCATAAAATAAGGAAGAATCCAAAAATGAATAAAAATCATTTTTGTGTATAAAACTAAATCTACTATTTTATAAAAATACTATCTTAACTCTTTTATAAATACAATTTGAAGTAAATATTTAAATACATTTAATACTTTATGGAATTTTATAAACATAAGATTAATACTTAAAAATAAATAAAAATCATTTTTAAAATCTTGAATAAATACACTACACTAGAAAAATATTAAAAAATACTATCAGAAAGGTTTTTAAGTAATAAATCCTTGTCTATTACCTATTTTGAAAATTCATATTTTAATATTGGTAAATCTTAAAAAATATAAATAAAATACCAAAAATCTTAGAAAAATTAGAACTATAATTTAAAACTATAATCATACATTATTATTTCACTTAATTAAACATTTATTATTTATTAAGTATTTATAAAGTAATAAATTTTATAAAAATCATATCTTATTATTTATAAATCACAAAAATAAATGTAATATAGCAAAAGGATCATTAAAATAATACCTACATGTTAAAAATATAAAATTCCACTTTTAAAGTAAATAAAAACTTAATACCATAATAACTTGAATTTAAACCTAGTTCCTTAGTTAATAATTCATATAAGGATAAATAAAAATTGCTAATATTCTAAAATTAACCAATTAAAGTCTAATAAATAGTATTAGTCTTAAATATTGAGAATATGAAGTCAAAATGGTTCAAAACATTTTAGATGCAATCTTGTTGAATTATTATTCAACCATAAGTGTAGAATATTTTCTAAAAAAATCCTTATTCAATATAAACTCTTCAAAAATAATTTATGACTAAATAAAATCTGTTCCATTACTTCAATTACAAGTTTATAAACATAACACCACACTATAGTAAATCCATAAATAGTAAGTATGTTATTTCCTTTATTACAAATCATAACCACACCTTTATAAAGAGATAAAAATTTCTATTCCATTATAAAATTAAGAAGACACTACTCAAATAAAAGTAATACTAATCTTAAGTAACTTTAAGGAAATATTATGAAGTGAACAAAGTACAAATACCATAAGCTTTGTATCTTAAAGTCCATCTATGTCTTTAAAGTTAACTTTAGTCTAAAAGACTTTAAAAATAAGGCTAAAGACTTTGTTATATGTTTTATAGTTAACTTTGGTGTATTTTAATTAAGACCTAAATCATCTCAAGTACAGACTATTAAAGCAAGCATAAACAACACCAATAACATTCTATCAATCATATTCTAAAAGCTATCAGGATTGTTTAAACCTTAGTAAAGAAATCTTTTCTACAAATCTTATTCTTTTTGCCACTTCAAACAACAATTCTTATATAAGCAATCTTTTGAATAGCATTCCACATTTGTGTATCTCATTGTTTTATGATATTATAATTACATATTGTTTCACACACACTCACAAGGCCTAATAAGAAGCACGAGTGTGAAACTTATCTAAAAGGATAACACATTCTAAAGAAACCATTTCCAGTATCGAAACTCTAGATCAACGCTTATTTCGGGGATTCGAGTTTATCAAATTGCATTACATTATTGTGCATAAAAGCATCTTGTTTCTTTAAACATTAGTCCTTACCTGACCAATGATGCTGATTTTAGATATTGGATCTTATATTTTCTCAAAGACCGTGAGTTCATAATCTTGTAATGACAAAAGGAAAGTTCACACTTTCTCATGTCCTTTGGTTATTTTCTCTTAAGTATTTTGCAAATACAGTGTTGTCATCACCTGCATTTCAAAAAGGTCAGAAAACATTATTTTCATAATAATATGATTATAGGTTATTTAAATGAGGTAATAACCTACTATGGAAGTTCTAGTGGTAAAGGTACATAATATCTAGGACTTAACAACCAATGTCGCCAGTGATTCTTGCGCCGTATAATACGCGTTAACCAAGAGATTTGGAATGGGACGGAGAAGTCAGCTGGATCGGCTCCCTCTTGCATGCCAACGGATGACCGGGCCGTTGTTGCAATTCCTCTTGTACAGGGTTAGCAGGTTATGGATGGGATCCCTCAATGTCCCACGGCTTCTAGTATCTATGAGGGTTGTACACCTTAGTCTGATAATGGAAACAAGTTTTATCCTGGGCCTGATGTGCAATCCGTCGGGTATGCGGGGTCGCGGTGAAGGACAGTGATTGGCTTGGTTCTTAGTCTAGGCCCCACACAAAGGAAGTGTGGATGAGAATGGAACTCGGATGAGCAACAAAGCTAAGATATCTCATGGGTAAAGTAACGCACCTCTCCAGAGTGTAAGAACTGTAACTTGTTACTCCCTGTTCCGGGAAGGAGATGCGAACGCAGCGGGAAAGGAACTCCATGAAAGTTCCGATAATCCCGTGAAGGCTGACGGACATAGCTTTTCAGAATAAAAGCAACCTTTGAAGAAATGTTTACAAAAACTTGCATTGCCTACGACCTATGGTCTTTGGCTGTAGATATAGTGCATCAAACAGTCCTTTTCTAGTTAACTTGCTGAGTACGCTCGTACTCAACGTATCTTCTTAACCCTTGCTAGATCCTGAAGCCATTAATACGACATCTACATCAAGATATGCTCCAGGAGTCATCATCAAAAGCTAAAGCTCTTCAATGAAGTCAAGGAAGTCAACATATACATCAACTCAAGTGAAGACAAATTTACTGATTAGATAGCAATATAATCTCTAGCCATAGAACCCATTTCTATAGCATATTGCTATAGCAGCAATGCCAGACCATTAGTTAAAATACTAGTCTTAATAGTATGATAGTTTTTGAGTTGTTTATTTCTGATTCTTCTTGGTAAGAAGTTTCTTTCTTTCTCTTTAACCTAGAGTGTTCTCTAGATCTTGTGTAAGGAGTTGAGTTATAACCTATAGTCATGTCTTGGACCTGTTGTGTTTCTGTTGTATCACTCTAAGGGATGTAATACTAGTGAACGGTGTTTCATTGGTGTTATGTCAATGATTATAGTGTACTACATCATGTAGTCGTATGCTGGGTCACCGCACATCCGTGCTATCTTCTTAAGCTTGGTAGATCGTGCCACCAAACCAATGCTTGCGACGGTAGAGCGGGTGTCCGGATGCTTGTCCTCCTCCATGTCACCTTCATAACCTACCGGAATATCCTCTTCCTTGGGGACTTGAGGTTCTTCTTCATCGGGATCTTTGCCTTTATCGTTGGCGGAGGCCATTGTGCTCTAAACTTGAGAAGATTTCCTGACAGAAACTGATCGAAACGAAAACACGAGGAGAACACGATGCACGAACCTCGGGGGATTCGAGGGGTTATATATTACGAAGTTTCAATGCATAAGGAAGGTTTTGACACGGAAACGAGGCAGAGACGAAGTTCGAGGGTGGAACACCCCCTCAGGCGCAGCCAGGCTGGGCCCGCGCCTGGGGTGGGTTTGTCCACCCCGGGCTCCATTTCCTCTTCAGTTACGTCTCTTAGCTTCCCTTATGTATTGAAAACATCAAAAATATAAAAATATTGGGGTTTCACGAACCTTCTGTTTTCACCACTTTTACCTATTAAAAGATGAACTCTACAGATTCCTTCTCTCTTTCTCCTGAGAATTTCCTTCTTACAAAACCCTTGCACAAACTCAAAGACAACATTAGTGTAAGCAAAAACAATAAACCTTTGGTGCACACTTCAACTGAAAACCCATCAAAACAAAAGCTTCTCTAAGAGGCAAATGCAAATGATGGCAGAAATCTGTCAAAACAGACCAGCAGGTAAATATTGATTTTTTCGAAGACCTTCTGTTGCTCAAATCAAAACGTGCAGAACTGATGAAAGTTGGGTAACAACTTGGAGAACAAGAATAGAAAAATTCAGCTCCATCCGACGTATTGAGCTTCCTCACGAATTTTTACAATACAGCACAAAAATCTGTCCCAGGATAGCCACTTTTAACAACTCCTCTACTTTACAAAAGTAGTTGAACTTGACACAAAAACCAAAACAAAAAGGATAATGAGGGGTTATTACAGAGGTAATAACTTCCAAGACTCGACAAAAATCTTGGGTTATCTCCCAACAAGTATTTTTCTTTAATGCCTTTAAGTTAGGCTTGAAACTTCCAAAGATGCTCACATAGGATATATATATATGTATGGAGTGAAAAAGAGCATCAAGAAGCAAATAGCCAACACACTTGAGTCTAACCCACTTCCTATGCATGGGGGTATCATGAGAAAATGAATTGTTCAAACAAAAAGCCACAAGCATAGGAATACAAAACAGATTCAACTTTAAAGCTCTCAACATAGAACGGGGAAACTTAACATCATTGAGATGCATAAAACCATGTTTCCCTCTCTCAAAATAACTTTCAGTAGCACTTTGAATAAAGTTGACAATATAACTGTCACTTGTGACAACTTTAACTTCAGAATAAGCATACTTACAGTCACCAAAAAGAGGTCCAAGGTCATAGACTAGATCAATAGAAGCAAGTTGTTCCATCCTGAAATCTTTATTAGGCAAGCTATTTTCACAAGGATCTTTAGAAAATTTGGAAAAGTTAAACTCATAAGAATCTCAAACTTAGTTAAAACTTTTTCCTTCTTACAATCAATAATAGTTCCACAAGTGTTTAAGAAAGGTCTACCAAAAATTATAGGACAAGTTTTGCTAGCTGCTGAATTAAGCACTAGAAAATCAGCAGGATACTTAATCTTACCACAAAGAACCTCCACATATCTTACAATGCCATTTGGGCAAATGGTTTTCTTATTAGCAAGGTGGATAACCACATCAATGTCCTCAAGCTCACAAGGACCAATCTGATGCATAATTTCCCTGTAAGCTCATAAGGAATAGCACTAGAACTAGCACCAATATCACATAAACCATAGTAGCAATGATCACCAATTTTAACAGAAAGCACAAGAACACTAGATTTTCTAGCTTGACGAGGATTAGAGATAATATTGGAAGCATCTTCACCGAAGACAATGTGCTCATCCTCTCTATTTCTAGTGATAGTGTCTTTCACAATAGCTACCACAGGTTCATCACTCAAATGCTTACCAGGCTCCACAGTTTTCATTGTACCTTTGTTATTTGCACTAATAGTCATAGAATTCTCCTTTACCTTAGCTGGGAAAGGCATTTTCTCGACATGAGGTTCAAGCACAATATGATTAGTAGTACAAATTTGAGTACTTCTAACAGGAACATAACTAACAACATCTTTATACGGAGCATGTTACTTATTCCACTTCTTCTTGGGGATTTCTATGTAAGAGGCAAAGGCCTTAAAACATTTGGCAATACTTTGGTAATCAAGACCAAACTCCTTGCGAATATCACGGAAGTTATCGGTTCCCATAGATTTAATGCATTCATAATCATAGTTTATACCTGACTTTCTTCCTTTCTCATTCTCACGAGCCTCAGTATTATCTTGGATACGGTCTAAGAGGTCCCATTTAGTTTCTTCCTTCATACATGTGAAAGATCCAGCACAAGAAGCATCTAGTAAATCTTTATCATGAAGAGAAAGCCTAGCATAAAAGTTATTGAGAATAATATTGTTAGGGAGTTCGTGAATAGGACATTTAAGCATTAATAAGTTCAATCTCGCCCAAGCTTGAGCTGTACTCTCTCCATCAAGAGGACAAAAGTTATATATATAAGACTTCTATCCTTATGGATTTCACTGGGAGGATAAAATTTAGAGTAAAAGAGAGATGACATCTCCTCCCATTCCATGGATTGTCCATTCTTCAACAGCTTATACCATGCTTCAGCTCTCCCTTTCAAGGATATGGAGAGTAACTTCTTCTTCACCTATTCGGTTGTGATACCTACACACTTAAACAACCCGCATAATTCATGGATAAAAAGCAAGTGATCACCAGGATGGACAGTTCCATGCCCAAAATAATAATTATCCGTGACACGATTAAGAATACTTGTAGGTATCTTAAAAGGATCTATCTCAACAAGAGGTGGTTCATCTACTACCATAGCAGTGGTAGTAGTTTTCCCAAATAGAAAACCAAGTGAGTCATCCATTTTGGAAACAAAGTAACAAGAAGTAACAAAAGCAATACTCACAGTAAAAGTTCCCCTTACCAGTTCCACTCTTCAATATCGCTTCACACCCTGGCAACGACACCAGAAAAGAGTCTTGATGACCCACAAGTATAGGAGGTGTATCGTAGTACTTTCGATAAATAGGAGTGTCGATCCCAACGAGGAGCAGAAGGTGCTAAACAGTGGTATGGAGCAGGAAATCCCTGTGAATACTTAGCAAACGGATTTTTAGTGGTTTTCTGACAAGGAAACAAAACAAAGAGCAAGTAACAAAAGTAATGAACAAACGGAGCAAGTGGCCCAATCCTTTCTTAGCAAAGGACAAGCCGGTGGAAATAATTATAAGGACCAAACGTTCTCGAGGACACATGGGAATTCTTTCAAGTGCTTTCGCTTCAAATAGCTAAGTACTCTTCTCTGGTGTTTGTAAGTGTTGTGTGGGTGAACATGTACTAACATACCGCCCTTCCTAGGACTAATACATAGTTATGATTAAACCCCCTACAAAGATCTGTAACTATAGGAAAGTAATTAAGATATAAATCTAACCACAACCTTAAACTGTGAGATCCTACACTCCCTTGTGCAAAGGTGTTCTAACGGGGGTTCAGGTTTCTGTCACTCTGGCAACCCCGCGATTAGTAGCAAAATACACAATGCATTCCCCTAGGCCCATAAATGGTGAAGTATCATGTAGTCGATGTTCACATGACACCACTAGAAGAATAGCACCACAACTTAAATATTAAACCATTGAATAATAACTCATCACAGATTCACTAGTAACAACATGAGTTCTCCCATGTCCTCAGTAACTAAACGAACTACTCACAAGACATAATATGGATCAAGATCAAAGATGATATGATAATGGATAACAATCTAAACATAAACAATAATCCAATGGTTCCACTCACAAGCATCAACTACAATAGTAATCAACACCGGGAAAGTTTCCCCTAAGGACTAAAGCAAGACCCAATACAATTTTTATAGCGGGACGGAGTGGTGGTGATGGTGCTTGTGGAGATGATGGTGTGGATTATGATGATGATCCCGATGAAGCCTAGCTTGATGACGGTGTTAATGGCGACGGTCTCCCCTCTCCGGGAAGAAATTCCCCCGGCAGAAATCTGTCTGCCGGAGAGATCTTTCTCTCTCGGTGTTTTCTGCCTCCCAGAGGCGGTGGAAATCTATCTGTGGTCGCTCCCCGAACCTTAGGGTTTTGTAGGGAAGATATAGGTGAAGGGGCAGAGTCAGAGGCCGGGCATGTGAGCCACACATGCCCTAGGCGTGGGGTCAGGTGGGCCATCACCTAGGGGGGTGTGGGCCCCGTGAGGCCCATCTCCGTCCCTCCTTATGGCTTCCTTCGTCTTTTGGTAAAATAATATTTTTCCATATTTTTCTGGTATTTTTCTGATCTTTGCGAAATTGCACCAAAACGCCTTCTTTTCCATCAGAATCCAGACTACGGCACTCCATCCTCCAGGAATCATCCAACATGCATAAACAGATGAAAAGCCATAAGTAATACCTTATAATTATACAAATATCAATGAATAAGGTAAATTATGATATAGAATGGTGATGAAAATTGGGCGTATCAGCCGTCACGACCAGCGCTACCCGACGAAGATAAAGCAAAGTGGTTGGCTGACTGGCGAAAGCAGACCGGGTGACTGTTAAAGCAAGGGTGACACCGCAAAGGAAGCCCGGGTGACCGCTAAAGAAGAAGGTGATGCTAAAAGAAGGGTGGACTAGGTCTTGGCCCACCGGCTGGGACCTGCAGCTGGCCCTGCCCTGTAAACCCGTATCCAAACAGTAAACCCTAGAGCCCAATTTCTAATCCGCCCCCCAGACCAGTATATAAGGGAGGGTAGAGCTGAGGTTCTAGGTAGGCAACAATAGAAGGATAGAAGTGCTAGCTATTAGTTCTCATATTGTCAACACCCGGATTTTTCAATCCTAGATGCCTGTTATGCCATACATCGCAATCCCAGGATTACCATTTTTGCGAGACATAACAGAATTGGATACCATAGTACATCATCCGTTACAACGATACATAAGTTCTTACACAAATAGGGATCTCATGATCTAGTTCTTAATACAATTTCAAGCAGCGGAATACGTAGTAATAACGGTAGCGTAGGCGAAGCTCCATCTTCAGGGTCACAGGCAATGCTGACGATGGGAGATGATCCTAGTTGTCGTAACCTTCCTGGGGTCCATCTTCCAGGTACTCTTCTTCATAGTCTGGCCATGGGAATAGCCAGGGACAAAGCCATGAGTACTCTTTAAGTACTCACAAACTAATACTAACAGGTAAGGGGTTTTTGGATAATAGGACACTAGGCTCTAGGGTTGTTTTGCAAAAAGCTAGGTTTATCTCTACTAAGTTCCAAAGCTAGTCACAATTTTATAACTCCTAAGTGGGATCTTGTAATTCAGGTCACAACTCTGTTGTGGTCAAGTCAAAGTCTCAATTCGTTTCACAAGTCATTTTGAAAAGTCTGACGGGGGAACAGTATGGCCACTCCAACTGTCCATAACCGCGGACGCGGCTATTCGAATAGTTTGACACTCTGCAGAGATTGTACACTTTCACCACAACATTCGATACATCCGTCAGGAACAAATCCTAAATTCACCATACTTAGTATGCGGATAATCAATCCTAACATTTCGATTACACGCCCTAGTATAAGCACCTCTCCTGTGAGTATGGCCTCCCAACCATGACCAACTGTCATCTTGGGTACTGCACAGGTGGACAATCTTCACAAGGTAGCCTCAGCTCAGACCTTGGCCGTGAGGGAACTAATACTAAGGTACATATGTTTCCAGTCAAGCCCTAACCAATCTTCGGGTATTGTGGTTGTACGATAAAATTGGAATGGTATCGCATCCAGACAACCATCAGTTTTATAAAGGGGCTAAGGCTCATGCCTCAACATTTTCATCACCAAAATCATCAAGTGTTTGGAAACACATGTCCAAAACATTTCAATAGAATGATCCATCATTCCAAGGTTTTCATAACCATTTTTCCACCAAGTATTCCCATCTAATGTTGATCAAGTTTTATGCTTAGCACTAGCATCTATAGGTGGGGTAGTACTAAGGAGGGGTGGTAACTAGTGGGGTTTTAACTAAGTTCAATCTCATGTCTTAGGCTGAGATCAAGGTTTCTATCTTAGGCAAAATTTTATGCTCTTTATGCAACCTTCAGCACAACTGTCTAGTATCTACCAAACTCTTAGGTAGACTCTAAGTAAGCTTTGATAAAGAAATAAAGTAAGAAGCTTGCACATAAAACTAGGATTTGGTTTATCAAGGGGGTATGATCACATATGCTTAAGGCATATAGTAGTCATATCACAAGTATGGGTTTGTGGCATCAGTAGGGTATCTTGCAAGGGTTAGCTTGCATCAATATCAGTATAAGCTTGCATAGTTACTAGCTTGCCTTGTGCAGAGCAGTGGTTGAAGTTCTCCTCGGCTTCCTCTTCGTAGTATCCTCCTTCCTCCTCGTATCCTTGGTCGGTACTAGCGTCTATGAATAAATACGAGGTACACAATCACCAAACAATACTTAACTACTTGCAATCATCACACACAAGGGTCCTATAGATGATCTAGCATCATCTCTAACATTACAAGGTTAAGGCTTGGTTTAAATCTTTTTATTTTTAGAAAAGTAATTTCTACTCATTGAAAAACTACTTAAGATTTAATATTCTCCAAACTAAACATGGGATCATGTTGACACATGTCATCACCACATATTGTAGTCCATGGGAATGTGATTTAAAGTGGTGTCACAATTTAATAAGGTTTTACCCTTTTATTTTAATTAATTAAAGTGGCTAGAAATGCTTATGTAGCATTCTTTTATTACTTGAACAATATTTCTGCAAGTAAACCTATATGTTTTTATATATTCTGAAAGGTATGGTTAAATGTGATTTTTGAGAGTTGGAATCAACTCAAAAGCTATCATGGTTTAAATTTGAAAAATGTTTGAATGCAGAAAAGCTTCTCCCTTGTTATTTTTACCAGGGGTGATCTAGAGATCCAAATGACTTGAATCCAACGGGCTTGGATTCAGCATTCACAGACCTTTCCAACAAAATTGGTTTCATTCAAATTGGTGCACTGAATCGATCTTGGTTGATTTTTGAAGTTGAGTATAGAAGTGTGTTTGAGTTGAAATAGAAAAAGATTTAATTTGAATAACTGGGCTGCGCGGGATATTCTAACGGGCCGGCCTGCTAAGCGCAGTGCTCCCGCGGGCTGCTTAAGTGGGTGTCCCCACTCGTCAGTGACACGGGGCTGGGTGAAGCGGTATGGGGCAACGTGGGTCGTTCGATCTAGTTCTAATCTAACGGCTGGGAGTCATCGTCGACGCGAGATAACTCCGGCGAGAACGAAACCTAGCGCGGTCAGTGAGGGTCGCTGGGGGATCACCGGGGTACTGGCGAGGGTCGGCGAGGCGGGCGAACAACGAAGTCGACAACGGCGAACTCAGGGGTGGTCGCGGCAGCTCCTGGGGTGGCTCCATTCGCTGGCTCCTTTCTTCTCCGGCAGCGGCAGGCTCCAGTGAAATTCCGGCGAGGTGGTGCTCGCCTTGCTCTGAGAATGGGGTGGCACGATCAGTGAGGAGAGGGGAGTAAGATGGTGTGAAAAATTCGTGCAGGGGTGGCCTCTATTTATAGTCGAGCGAGGGGACCGTCGGGGCGCACGTTGAGCTCGTCGTGGGCGACGTTACAGGCAGCTAATGGCATGGGAAAGGGTAGGGGACGGTGCTGTGTCTCCTGGCGATGCTCAACGACATGGTCGCGAGGCATGGGGCGGTGTGGTTTGGTCTAGAACGGCCGATGCTCTGCGCGGCAGACGCGGCGTCTTCGACGGCGGGCAGTGGCTGTGCGGCACGGGGCGGCAAATGGGGATGTCTGGCGGTCTCCTGGGTTGATGGCGATCATGTATGCACGCGGCGAGGGCGGCGCGCGGTCTGTGGATGCTGGTCGAGGGTGGCGCTCTGGCGCACGCTCGGCATGGTCTGGGCGCGGCTTATGCGCGTGGTCCAGGGCTTGGCAATGCTTGCGGCTGGGACAGTGAGTGGTAGTGGACGGTGGGCTGCCTCCTAGACAAGGTTTGCATGGCTAGTTCTTCCTCTAGCTTGCTGTCCACAATGGGGTGACATTGGGGTGCTCGGCTGTTCACCATTAATGGCAATGGCAAGCTCACAGGGGTGCTAGTGTTGGGCTAATCTTTCTAGATGATCTACTGAGTTGTGTGTGAGCTAACTAGGGAACAAGTTAGGCAAGAATCACTGCACACTATAGTGTTTGATGTTTTGTTTGCTTTGTGTCTGCAACCTGTTTGATGAAATGGCCGCATGAAATCAAGTTTTGAATTTTGAAATGATTTTTGGTGGGTTTGCTAGATTGGTGCTGGTGAGTCTGCAGATGCTTGGGTTTTGAAAGTTGAGCTTGTTTGAGTGGGTTTTGAAAAAGTGGGATCTTCCCATATGAAGAAGATTCAATTTTGAATTGTCATTTAAACTATGTATTTGAAAGTTTCTGGATGATCACAAAGTGGGCCTTGATACTCTGTTATGAGTACATTCAAGGGGTGCAAAGATCCAGAAAAGTTTCTGTTAGGTTCTGAAAGTTTGAGACATTCATGAGTTTATTTAGAAAAGTTTTTGTTAACCCTAATCTTGATGATTAGTGTTTGATGATCTAAGTTTGGTATTTTTGGGATGTTACACATATTCCTCTAGCTCTCGATAGTAGCTAAGGAAACTGCTCTAGGAGCACCTGTACTGGGCATTCGCCCCCTCATATAGTTCATCTTGCAAGAGTAGGGGTGTTACCTCGCCGAGAGGGCCCCGAACCTGGGTATGTCGCTGTGTTTGCAGTTTACCGTGCCCAACCCATTGCGTGAGCCACCGATTGCATTCTAGTGTCCCTTCTTAGCCATCCCCAATGGCACTGCCGTGTTCCACACCACGACAGTTGGCGCCCTTCGTAGGGCACATCGCTTCGGCTGGGATCATGTTCCGCACGGGACTTCCACTCCTCGCCGGTGAACGCATGGCCTCCGGCCTTGTTCTCACGATCGGCGCTTTCGACTGTGTCGTCAACAACACCGCGTGCTTCGCCGGGAACACCTTCCCCTCCAACGGCTCCATCATGCATTTTGGGGACATTCGTGTCTATGTTGCCACCATCGCCGCCTCACCAACGGTCCGACTACGGTGAGCGGTTGCATCGAAGTCATGGTGGTAAATGTCCGTGAAAACCATTGCCCGCCTGAGGAGCGCCGAGCAGGAGTAGAGAACTCCACGCCAGAGCAAGAGCAAGATCCGCTCACTGCCTCCATCCAACACTTACGCGCTCCAGTCATTGTCGAGACAGATCTGGCAGCTGCCCCGATCGCACTCGAAGCTATGCGCCAGAAGCTCCTGGAGGCGGCCACCAAGGTCGCGGCTAACCAGCGCCAGCTAAATGCCACCATGCATGAGTACAATGATGCCCACGGCTTCATTAGGAAGATCCAGCACTGGGGGGGCGATCTAGCATCGGAACTGGACCGTGCCGCCGATTCACATGCAGGTGTGGCGCAGCCCGTCTACAGCACCCCCGCCAAGAACATGAGGTCGACCGAGGCGGCGGCCGTGGAGCTGAAACACCTCAAGGGCGAAGAGCTTCGTTGCCAGCAGGAGCGTATCTAACTCCTCGTCACGACCGCTAACAAGCAGCAAGCCGAGGGCACCCTAGCCAGACGGGCAACTCCCGAGACATCATCGTCCGCAAAGGCGCGGATCAGACGGCGCACGGGGGAAGCAAGCATCAGCAGGCATCCTCCCTAGGAGGAGTCGGGCAAAATAGCCGCCCGCGTGGCGAGTCTGGCAACCGTGGCCGCCACAACCGAGACGCCGCTCCTTCTAGCGTAAGCCGCGCTTCGGCAGCAGGAGCCTCCCAAGGGAAGAAGACGCGCGCCCCGGATGAAGGAGCGGATGCAAAGAAGGACCTGCATGCGTCACGTCTGAAGGGACGACTTGGCCCCCGAGAGCCGGATGACGAGCGCGAGCGCATCGACCTCCTGGTGCAGTCACGCACGCTGGAAGAGGACAGTCCGACTGGCCCGAAGTGTTTTAGCCCGCGCATCCGGAACGAGCCATTTCGGAAGGGTTTTTCGCTTCCAAGGGACATGCCAAAGTATAATGGCACATTCAAGCCCGAGGATTGGTTGGTAGATCACTCTATCGCAGTGGGAATCGCCAACGGGAATATCTTCCTGGAAGTACGCTACGACCCCCTCATGCTCGTCGATTCGGCAAGAACATGGCTCAACAGCCTCCCCGACAACAGCATCAATGCCTGGCTGGACTTCGAAGAAGCGTTCATTCGCAACTTCACTGGCACCTACAAGCGGACGGGTCATCTTCCTGAGCTTGCCCTCTGTGTGCAAGGAAAGGATGTGTCCAATCACGCCTACCTCACTCGGTGGACCAGCATGCACAACTCGTGCGAAGGGGTGCGCGAGCACCAGGCAATAGACTTCTTCACCAACGGTTGCCGGGATGAAACCATGTTGAAACATAAGCTCAGCCGTGCAGACCCGCAAACCATGGCCCAGGTCATGTCCATCACGAACAAGTACGCCACCGCCGACGCGGCTATGAAGAAGCCCATCGTGGTGGACTACCAAGGCCAAATCTTCTCGGACGAGAAGGCAGAGCGCCTCCAGCCAGGCGACCATCACCCCAGGCAGCACGGCCGTGACAAGCGCCACGACAAGAGGAAAGACGACCAACCGGACAGCCGGTACGGCACCAAACAAGTAGCTGCCATGCATGAGGACCCAACTGCTGGCGGCAGCCGGAGGCAGAGACCAGATGACAGGCCGCCTCGGCCCAAGTACACCATGGAGTCCATGCTCGATGGTCCGTGCAAGTTCCACAGTGGCGACAGCAAGCCTACGAACTGACAACGCGCCAGTGCAGCTGGACGAAGAAGATGGCTAAAGCCGGTGGGCTCTCACACCACCTCCACCACCAGCCGGAGGCCCACCGGACAACAGGGAGCAACACAATCCCCACGAGGACGACGAGGATGGTTACCCATGACAAGTGGGCAACTACCACATCTTCCTTGCAGAGCCGGAGACAAGGCACGCTAAGAAGAGGCGCGAGGCGGAGGTGAACGCAATCGTCCCCCCACCCCCGTCCCCCAATACCTGCATTGGTCGGACCAGGCGATTAATTGGAGCAAGGAAGATCAGCCGGCAGTGCTACCAAGCCCTGGCAGCTACGCGCTGGTCCTCGACCCCATCATCATCTACAAGAAGCACTCGTGTCGTTTCTCCCGCGTACTGATCAACGGGGGCAGCAGCATCAACCTCCTGTACCGCAGCAGCCTCGAGCGGCTCGTCATCAGCGAGTCCCAGTTGCAGCCCTCAAGCACTTCGTTTCACGGAGCGATACCAGGTCCGTCGCACTCGCCAATCGGCAAGATCCGGCTGGACGTCATCTTCGGCAGCGAGAACAACTTTCATCGTGAACCAATTTGGTTCAAGGTTGTGAACCTCTCCAGCGCCTACCACGCCATACTAGGGCGCCCAGCCCTCACCAAGTTCATGGGAGTGCCGCACTACACGTACCTCAAGATGAAGCTGCCAAACCCAAAGGAAGTGATCATCGTTGACGGCTGATACAAGCCTTCGATCGAGTGCACCTCAGACAGCTCCAAGATAGCCGAAGCAATGATCATCGCTAAGGAGAAGCGCGTCATAATACAGAACGTGGCGGCTCTACAGAAGGATATGCCATCTGGAGAACCTAAGCCAGCTGGAGAATCACAGTTCAATCCCTCGCAAGGCACAAGGAAGATCCTGCTAAATGAGGAGGACCCAAGCAAGTTCGTCCTGGTCGGAGACGGGCTGGAAAGCAAATAGGAAAGCGCGCTCATCAACTTCCTTCGTGAGAATCGGGACATTTTCGCATGGTGACCCAAAGACATGCCAGGTGTCCCGAGGGAGCTCGCTGAGCACTCTCTTCATGTTCGACCGAACGCGAAGCCATTCAAACAATATTTACGCCGCTTCGCAGAAGAAAAAAGAAGAACCATCAGTGAGGAGATCACACGGCTTCTCGCAGCCGGCTTCATCATGGAAGTTTTCCACCCGGAATGGCTCACCAACCCGGTGCTGGTACTGAAGAAGACAAAGATATGGCACATGTGTGTTGACTACACCGGCCTCAACAAGGCATGCCCCAAGGATCCTTTCGCTCTACTGCGGATTGATCAAGTCATTGACTCCACCACCGGATGTGATTTGTTGTCTTTTCTAGATGATTACTCGAGTTATCACCAGATTAAGCTCAATGTAACCGATCAAATAAAGATATTATTCATAATCCCGTATGGAGCTTATTGCTCCACCATGCCCTTCGGCTTGAAAAACGCAGGAGCAACCTACCAGTGCTGCATGCAGAAATGCTTGCAGACGCAGATTGGTAAAATCATGCACGCCTACTGGTCATCTAGACCAAGGAGCAGCACACACTGCTCGAGGACCTGAAGGAAACATTCGACAACCTCCGCCGCTTCCAGATCAAGCTGAACCCGGAGAATTTCGTATTCGGCGTCCTAGCCGGCAAGCTCCTCAGTTTTCTCATCTCCGAGCGAGGAATCGAGGCGAACCCAGAGAAGATCGGAGCCATCAAGCGCATGGAGCTTCCGCAAAGCCTGCGCGATGTACAGAAGTTCATCGGATGCCCGCCTCCCTCAGCCGGTTCGTCAACCGGCTGGGTGAGAAAGCCCTCCCCCTGTACCAACTCATGAAGAAGACGGACAAGTTCGTCTATAAAGCTCAGGCGGACGAGGCTTTCCGAGACCTCAAGCGCATGCTCACCTCACCGCCTATTTTGGCGGTGCCAGCAATAAAGGAGCCCATGCTGATGTACATCGCTGCCACAAACAGAGTGGTTAGCGTGGCATTGGTAGTGGAACAGTCAGAAGAGGGGAAGGCCCAGCCGGTCCAATGCCCTGTATACTACCTAAGTGAAGTACTGTCGCTCTCCACTACCAGAAGATGGTGTATGGCATGTACATGGTCACCAAGAAACTCAAGCACTACTTCCAAGAGAACTCCATCCAGGTGGTGGCATTCGCCTAGCTTGCGGAGATTATCGGCAACAAGGACGCCACCGGACGCGTGGCAAAATGGGCCATAGAACTCGCTGCACACAACATCTAGTACGATCCAAGGACAGCAATCAAATCCTAGGCACTGGCAGATTTCATCGTCGATTGGGCGGAGACACAATACCTGTCGCCGGTACCTGATTCAACATACTGGAAGCTACATTTCGACGGCTCCAAGATGCGAGGAGGACTTGGAGCCGGAATCGTGATAACTTCACCAAAGGGTGATTGGCTGGAGTATGTCCTCCAGATCGACTAAAAGGCGTCCAACAACGTCGCCGAATATGAAGCACTCATCCATGGGCTCAAGATGGCCAAGCATATAGGCATCTAGAGGATACTATGCTTTCGAGATTCGGACCTGGTGTTGCAGCAGGTATCCGGCGAGTGGGATGCAAGGGACGCGAACATGGCTCTCCCCCGTTTCTTCATTCAGCAGATGTGCGCCTGTTTCGAAGGATGCGAGTTCCACCACGTACCCAGGTCCAACAACGAAGCCGCTAACGCCTTGGCCAGGGATGGCTCAACAAGACAGGCCATACCGTCTGGAGTCTCCCTCGAGCACCTGCGCAAGCCATCCATCACTCTATCACTAGAATCTGAGTCCATCGTACTCAATGCTAACCCGGGAACAGCCGGTGCCACGCCGCACCCGGGGACTGCCTCGCTACACCCAGGGACTACCTCGCCACACCCGAGGACTGCCGCATTGCAGCCGGGGAACACCGCACCTCACCCGGGAACTGCCTTGCCGCACTCAGGGACTACCGCACTGCACCTGGGGATTGCCGCGCCGCACCCGGAGACTGCCTCGCTGCACCCGGGGACTGCCTTATCGCACCCTAGGACTGCTCGCGGCAGCCTGCAGTCGATACCAGCAGGCTCCCTCCCGACAAACCTCGTGATGCTAGAGAGCCTGCCATCCGTGAGGAGATCAAGCTTATCATGCGGACGGTGTACACCATTCGGGAGACACCCAACCGGGAGAGGCCGTTCATGAACTTCTTGGTGAAGGATGAGCTCCAGACAGAGGAAGTGGCAGCACGACAAGTGCGGTGAAGAGCAAGCACATACACCATCATCAACAACAAGCTGTACAAGCGCAGCGTCGGGGGCATCTATCAGCGATGCGTAAGCCAAGAGGAGGGAACCAAGCTCCTAGCGGACATACACCAAGGAGAATGCGGCCACCATGCCTCATCAAGGGCAATAGCAGCCAAAGCTCTCCGCCATGGTTTCTATTGGCCCATAGCGCTGAAGGACGCTCAGGAGTTGGTCAATGCATGCAATGGTTGTCAGCGATTCAGCCAGCTGAAGCACACGCCATCTGCAGCACTCAAGACGATACCAATCACCTGGCCATTCGCAGTCTGGGGGCTAGACATGGTTCGGCCGTTCAAAACAGCTCGATCTGGTATGACGCACCTACTCGTAGACATAGACAAGTTTACCAACTGGATCGAGGCAAAGCCCATCAAGAAGCTAGACGGAGCGAGGGTGATCAAGTTCTTCATGGACATCATCATCCGATTCGGATACCCGCACAGCATCATCACGTGGCACCAATTTCACGAAGGGGGTCTTCGCCCGTTTCTGCGGAGAGAAGGGCATCCGTCTGGACCTCGCATCGGTCGCGTGCCCACAGTCCAATAGATAGTGCGAGCGTGCAAACGGCCTGGTTCTAGCCGGAATCAAGCCAAGACTGATCGAGCCACTCATCAGGTCACCCAGGTGCTGGATAGAGGAATTGTCAGCTGTGCTCTGGAGCCTACGCACCACCCCCAACCACTCAACCGGCTTCACACCGTTCTTCCTTGTCTATGGGGCAGAGGCAGTTCTCCCCACGGACATCCAGTTTGACGCACCCCGCAAACAACTCTACACGGAGCGGGAAGCCAAAGAAGCACGAGAGGACAGCGTGGACCTGCTCGAGGAAGCATGAGAGTTAGCTCTGTCGAGGTCACCAATCTATCAGCAGGACCTGCGCCGCTACCACGCCAGCCCGATCTGACCTACTTCTTTTTGCGAAGGAGATCTGGTGCTACGCCTGGTCCAGAGCACAAAAGGAATGCACAAGCTGTCCCCACCATGGGAAGGCCCATTCATCGTCAGCCGAGCGCTGCACAACAATTCATATTATATGATCGACGCTCAGTAGCCAGCAAATAACAAGGCAGATCGCTCGGTTGAGGAGACGGAACGCCCATGGAATGCGAGCCTACTCCAGCCATTTTACACTTGAACAAGAAGTTTATGTATCTCCCTTTTTCATGTAATAAATGAACAAGCTTGGAAGTCTTGGCATAGTACTGAGGACTTTGTCCCAGTTTCACGCACCACATTCGTCTCCAGGCCGGCTGGCCCGAACACCCATGATTTCTACAGGTGGCATAGTATTGCATGAGGTGCCTAGAGCAAACTCTTCGGTTCCGGCTTCAGATCGCAAGCCGGCTGTCGACCCGGCAAGAGCGAAAACTCAAAGTTCATACTGCAAGAAAATGCCAACGCACAAAACAAGGGCGCCTGGGCGAACCGGTCGCGCCTACACGAGTTAAGCTAACAACAACAAACCGAAGTATCGCAAGGCACGCCAGCTCAGCTGTTCCTTCGATTCCGGATGCAGACTGCAAACCAGCTGGCATCCGGCAAGGGCAACGCTCGAGAGTCCAATGCTCGCTGAGAAAAGGGGAGCTGCTAACGGCCTAGCTCGAGGGCAACGCTCGAAAGGCCAATGCTCACAAAGGACCCGCACCACCCACCTCGCTGCTCCGACAGCATATCTGTAGAAGAAGAGGCCGTAATGGGTGGTACGTGGTGACTCCGGTGGCAATAGGGAGGAGGCGCAAGGAGCAAGGCGCGCTAGGAGGCAGGAGGAGGAGAGCCGGAGGAAGAGGAAGTGTAAACTCCGCTCCCCTATAGGGCCCTATTTATCCCCACGGAGGGTACCGCTGCCTCCTCATATTCCGCATGGCGCGTGACAGTAAGGTCCCCCGGCCACACGACGCTACGGCTCCGGATCCTTCGTAATAACGAAACCAACCACAGAAGATCCAACCATTACCAGGAGACGAGGCGTGCACACTCGCCCCGAGAAACCGCTGCGACAAGTGGCACACGCAGTTGCCAAAAAACTGACGCAGCTACGCGGAAATCCAATTGACGCGACGTCCGCCAGAGTAGCAGTCATGGCTGACGTCATCACCAACCTCATCAAACTGACGCTTTGTCTCCAGCTTCACCAGTCGGTCACTGCCTTCGCTGTCTACACCCAGTGGGTGGCCATCGATTTCGCAGACGGTTAAATCCAGCCGGAAAGCAAAAGCTGCAGCCGGACGCAAACAACCAACTACATCGAGATGCAAAAAGAGCATGCAAGACCTTACCCACTGGCCAAGTCCATACGTGCTCGGGGACTAGTGTCGGGGGGATAACCCCCGGGTGGGGAAAGCCATGAACAAGTAGGCAGACTCCAGAAGGAGCAGGCCGCCAGGCCCTCAAGAAGGAAAACACTAACTGGTTGGCGAATACCGCCCGGCTGGGCTCATAACTTTCCCGGCTGGCCCTCTAGCCGGCAGCCAGAAGAATCGGCGGTGGCCACTTCCACCCGGCGCACCTCGGATTCGCTGGAGAGAACGGAAGGACTGACGCTCCTTGTGGGGTACGCCTCTGGCTCTCCTTCATCATCAAGCAGGCTGGCGTGCCGTCACGACCAGCGCTACCCGACGAAGATAAAGCAAAGTGGTCGGCTAACTGCCGAAAGCAGTTCGGGTGACCGTTAAGGCAAGGGTGACGCCCCAAAGGAAGCCCGGGTGACCGCTAAATAAGAAGTTGACGCTAAAAGAAGGGCGGACTGGGTCCTGTCCCACCGGCTAGGCCCTGTCCTGTAAACCCGTATCCAAATAGTAAACCCTAGAGCCCAATTTGTAATCTTACCCCCATAGCAGTATATAAGGGAGGGCAGAGCTGGGGTTCTAGGTAGGAAACAATAGAAGGATAGAAGTGCTAGACATTAGATCTCATCTTCCTCTAGCTCTTGATAGTAGCTAAGGAAACAGCTCCAGGAGCACCTGTACTGGGCATTCGCCCCCTCATATAGTTCATCTTGCAGGAGTAGGGGTATTACCTCGCCGAGAGGGCCCCCAAACTGGGTACGTCGCTGTGTTTCCAGTTTACCATGTCCAACCTGTTGCGTGAGCCACCGATTGCATCCGAGTGTCCCTTCTTAGCCATCCCCAATGGCACTGCCGTGTTCCACACCACGACAGATCCATATTCTAACACACACGCTCTCAACATATCTTCGAGTATTTGGTTTACTCACTCCGTTTGTCCATCAGTCTGAGGTGATAAGTTGTGATGAAATCTAGTCTGGTTCTTAATCCTTCTTGGACTTTCTTCCAAAAATCTCGAGGTAAACTGGGTTCCTCAATCCGACACAATGTTCTTGGGCACTCCATGCAAACTGACTATCCTAGCAATGTATAACTCTGCTAGCTTCCAACTCAGATAAGTGGTCTTGACTGGTAAGAAATGGGAGACATTAGACAGTCTATCTTCTATGACCCAGATAGAGTCATTCCCCCTACTAGATGTAGGCAAACCGATGATAAAATCCATTCCAACTGAATCCCATTTCCATTCTAGAATCTGCAATGGTTGCAACAGTCATGTGGGTCTCTTATGTCCCGCTTTGACTCCTTGACATATATCACATTTGGCTATGTAGCTTCTAATTTCTCTCTTCATCTTATGCCACCAAAATTGCTCCTTCAAATCCTGATACATCTTCGTTCCTCTGGGGTGGATAGAATAAAGAGTATCATGGGCTTCTTTCAAAATAGCTTGCTTTAATTCTGAATCTGCTGGTACACAGATACGTCCTTTGTACCACAAAAATCATTCTTCATCTTTGGTGAATCCGAGTACCTTCCATGTACCGATACAACGTTTTATTCCATCGATACTAGCATTTCCTTTCTACACCTCCTTGATCTGACTGATCAAAGTGGGTTGAAGTTCTATGCTAGCCAAAAATCCTTTGCTAACTAATTCCTTTCTGAAATCTTCCAACTCCTTGTGCAAACTTGGTTGCTCCTTCAGAATCATAGAGTTCAAGCGACACGGCAATCTGCTAAGAGCATCTGCTACTACATTGGCTTTACCGGGGTGATAGTGAATGTTAAGATCATAGTCCTTGATTAGCTTTATCCATCTCCTTTGCCTCATATTCAGCTCCTTCTAGGTAAAAATATACTTCAGGCTCTTGTGATCCGAATAAATTTCACAACAGTTACCCATAAGGTAATGCCGCCATGGCTTCAAGGCTAAAACTACGGCTACTAGTTCAAGGTCATGGGTAGGATAATTTTTCTCATGTTTCTTCAGTTGTCGGGATAAATAGGATATGCCTTTGCCTTCTTGCATCAACACACATCCGAGAGCAATCTTGGATGCGTCACAATACACATCAAAAGGCTTCGTGATATCCGACATAATCAAGATTGGGGTTGAGATCAATCTCTTCTTGAGCTCTTGAAAACTTGCTTCACATTTTTTTGTCCATTCAAACTTCTTATCTTTCTTCAACAATTGGGTCATGGGTCTTGCGATGCTTGAAAATCCTTCTATGAACTTGCGGTAATTTCCCGCTAATCCGAGAAATGCACGAACTTTGGTTTGGGTGGTTGGGGCTTGCCATGCTTCCACGTCCTTAACCTTGGCAGGGTGAACAGCAATTCCTCCTGCCGACACGATATGTCCGAGGAATCCTACTTCCTGTAACCAGAATTCACATTTGATAAACTTGGCATACAACTGATGCGCCCTAAGGGTTCCAAGGATGGTCCTTAGGTGTAGCTCATGTTCTTCTTCTGATTTGAAATAGATCAGAATGTCAACGATGAAAACAACGACAAACTTATCCAGGAAGTCCATAAAAATCTTATTCATGAGGTTCATGAAATAAGCGGGGGCATTGGTTAATCCAAAAGACATGACAGTGTACTCATACAGTCCATATCTGGTGGTAAAGGCAGTCTTTGGAATATCCTCTGCGTGAATCTTGAGTTGATGGTAACTAGTTCTAAGATCAATCTTAGAAAAACTTTGGCCGAGAGGGCCCCCAAACTGGGTACGTCGCTGTGTTTGCAGTTTACCATGCCCAACCCGTTGCGTGAGCCACCGATTGCATCCGAGTGTCCCTTCTTAGCCATCCCCAATGGCACTGCCGTGTTCCACACCACGACAGATCCATATTCTAACACACACGCTCTCAACATATCTTTGAGTATTTGGTTTACTCACTCCGTTTGTCCATCAGTCTGAGGTGATAAGTTGTGATGAAATCTAGTCTGGTTCCTAATCCTTCTTGGACTTTCTTCCAAAAATCTCGAGGTAAACTGGGTTCCTCAATCCGACACAATGTTCTTGGGCACTCCATGCAAACTGACTATCCTAGCAATGTATAACTCTGCTAGCTTCCAACTCAGATAAGTGGTCTTGACTGGTAAGAAATGGGAGACATTAGACAGTCTATCTTCTATGACCCAGATAGAGTCATTCCCCCTACTAGATGTAGGCAAACCGGTGATAAAATCCATTCCAACTGAATCCCATTTCCATTCTAGAATCTGCAATGGTTGCAACAGTCCTGTGGGTCTCTTATGTCCCGCTTTGACTCCTTGACATATATCACATTTGGCTATGTAGCTTCTAATTTCTCTCTTCATCATATGCCACCAAAATTGCTCCTTCAAATCCTGATACATCTTCGTTCCTCCGGGGTGGATAGAATAAAGAGTATCATGGGCTTCTTTCAAAATAGCTTGCTTTAATTCTGAATCTGCTGGTACACAGATACGTCCTTTGTACCACAAAAAGCATTCTTCATCTTTGGTGAATCCGAGTACCTTCCATGTACCGATACAACGTTTTATTCCATCGATACTAGCATTTCCTTTCTGCACCTCCTTGATCTGACTGATCAAAGTGGGTTGAAGTTCTATGCTAGCCAAAAATCCTTTGCTAACTAATTCCTTTATGAAATCTTCCAACTCCTTGTGCAAACTTGGTTGCTCCTTCAGAATCATAGAGTTCAAGCAACACGGCAATCTGCTAAGAGCATCTGCTACTACATTGGCTTTACCGGGGTGATAGTGAATGTCAAGATCATAGTCCTTGATTAGCTCTATCCATCTCCTTTGCCTCATATTCAGCTCCTTCTGGGTAAAAATATACTTCAGGCTCTTGTGATCCGAATAAATTTCACAATAGTTACCCATAAGGTAATGCCGCCATGTCTTCAAGGCTAAAACTACGGTTACTAGTTCAAGGTCATGGGTAGGATAATTTTTCTCATGTTTCTTTAGTTGTCGGGATAAATAGGATATGACTTTGCCTTCTTGCATCAACACACATCCGAGAGCAATCTTGGATGCGTCACAATACACATCAAAAGGCTTCGTGATATCCGACATAATCAAGATTGGGGTTGAGATCAATCTCTTCTTGAGCTCTTGAAAACTTGCTTCACATTTTTTTGTCCATTCAAACTTCTTATCTTTCTTCAACAATTGGATCATGGGTCTTGCGATGCTTGAAAATCCTTCTATGAACTTGCGGTAATTTCCCGCTAATCCGAGAAATGCACGAACTTTGGTTTGGGTGGTTGGGGCTTGCCATGCTTCCACATCCTTAACCTTGGCAGGGTCAACAGCAATTCCTCCTGCCGACACGATATGTCCGAGGAATCCTACTTCCTGTAACCAAAATTCACATTTGCTAAACTTGGCATACAACTGATGCGCCCTAAGGGTTCCAAGGATGGTCCTTAGGTGTAGCTCATGTTCTTCTTCTGATTTGAAATAGATCAGAATGTCAACGATGAAAACAACGACAAACTTATCCAGGAAGTCCATAAAA
Source organism: Avena sativa (assembly GCA_916181665.1). Taxonomy (NCBI): domain Eukaryota; kingdom Viridiplantae; phylum Streptophyta; class Magnoliopsida; order Poales; family Poaceae; genus Avena; species Avena sativa. The sequence goes on along the minus strand of OV702294.1, from coordinate 264,265,110 downwards.
ATCTTATTCTTGAGGTTCATGAAATAAGCGGGGGCATTGGTTAATCCAAAGACATGACAGTGTACTCATACAGTCCATATCTGGTGGTAAAGGCAGTCTTTGTAATATCCTCTGCGTGAATCTTGTGTTGATGGTAACTAGTTCTAAGATCAATATTAGAAAAACTTTGGCACCGGTCAACTAGTCAAATAAATATTCTATCTTCGGTAGTGGGTACTTGTTCTTAATGGTGACGTCATTCAGCTTCCGATAATCCATGCAAAAATGGTTACCTCCATATTTCTAATCCACAAACAAAACAGGTGATCTCCATGGCGACGCACTTGGTTGAATCAGGCATATCTCCAGCATAGCATCTAGTTGCTTCTTCAGCTCCACTAATTCAGATGGGTTCATACTATAAGGTCTCTGACCTATGGGTCCGGTTCCAAGGATTAGTTCAATGATAAACTCCATATCCCGATCTGGGGCATACCGCTACATGGAATTTGCCTATATATGACCCTTCATTTTCGTCACAAAATCGTCATAATAGTCCGTTTATGACGATTCTATGACGATTTTGAGATCGTCGAAAGCTGGGCGTCGCAAATGAACTATAACGATATTTTTTTGAAAAATCGTCATAACCGTCTATGATGATATTGGATCGTCATAACATAGGCAGTCTATCCTGACCACGTCAGATCTACGTGGCTTGTCCTACGTGGCAAAATTATGATGAAATAAAATCTTCGTGGTGCAAAATATGCCCAGTCCATTTAGTTGGTACATATGGGCTGAGCCCAATAATTCCAGCCTTGTATTTGCTATGTCTTGGCCTTTTATGGTCCATTTCGCTTTTGGGCCTTACCCTTTTTCGATCCTTTTTCTATTCTAGGTGTTGGCCTATCTAAGGTCCATTCCTTTATGGGCTAGTCCTACCAGCCAGATGTGTCCCACTTGTCAGACTATTCAATAAAGTGAGATTTATTTTTCTACTAGTCTCACTTGTCAGGTTTATTTCACCACAATCTGATAGTAATTAAACCACAAATAATTTAGTCAAAACGAAATAAATCCATGAAATCCTTTTGATAACAACCATAAGTCTATTAGAATATTTTGGTTCAAATCCCATACATACAATAATAACCGTGCTATCAAAATATAACACAAAATGGTCTTCAAGAAAGAGGCTACAACAGAATCAAGCCCAAAATGGAGACCCGAAAGACCATATCCCTACAGCAGGAATAATCCATCATCATCAGTTGAAGCATCATCAGAACCTCCCTCTCCACCAATGCCAAGGAAACCTGCCCGACTGCTCCCTGTGCGCACCACTCCTTCCAGCACCACGTCCCAGCAGCTGGTCACATACCACCACCGGTCCAAGAACAAAGCCTCTGTCAGCATTCATCCATCCTGCATGATAACGACCACCAAAGGAAAATTAGTCCATGGGTTTATTATTTTACATGTGACCAAGCTATGATGCCTAAACCTGGAGCAGCTAGCTAGATGAATGCACACACCAATACACAATGACCAATAGTTGAGGAAAAGCTATAAATCAAGTGAATTAACAACAGTAGACCATACACAAGGATCAATGTAAGCAGAATTGAGATAAATCTCTACAGAGTAATGACACATACCATAGACCAAGGTTTCCTCTCCCAGCGCCGGTCTATGGAGAAGGCCAGCGCGCCACCCATGGTCACCTTGCCCAGTGTTGGCCAAGGGAAAAGGCCAGCATGTCGCCCATGGTCTCGTTGCCCCCGACAAGGGAAGAAGGCTAGCGCATCTCCCATCGCGCCGCCTAGGGTCTCCTCACCAAACACATCGCCGCCCATGTTCTCCTGATCTCCCAACACCTCGTCACTGGTCCTCCTTAAAGCGTCCACTTAAAGTGAACAAAAATAAAAAGGCTAGTATTTTAAGCACATCACATCTACTTAAAGTGAAAATAAAGAACTACAGAATATCAAACAAAATCTTTCCAACATGCAAACAATATTTCTATGGCTTTGCATAAATGTAGCTATTCAGGTTAGATTTTTGTCTAACTGCAGCCTTGCATTATCCAGGTGCACAAAATGCATTTCAGGCAGTAAGTAGTGATACAAGTCAGTCTTCCTTGCCCTGTTTCTCTCATTGCTTTTACTAGATACACAAGATATTTTCACGACCTGGACACTACAAGTACTAGATAGAACAAATGTACTAGCACACATTAAGCTCCAGGAAATACTTCATGTACACGAAAATTGTAGCATCAAGAAGATTAAGCTCTAGGAAATACTCTACAGGTTAAGCGGGCAACAAAAATAGAATCCTAATTAAACGCTATTCAGAAAATATCTTTCCAAATCACATAGGAACTCGATAAAATGATATGTAATGGCACCTTGGCATATCAACCATGTAATAAAGGAAGAGTATGGGAGAGATCAGAGACTTATCTAATCCACCTTGGCCCCGAGGTTGCAGTGTGCTAATCTCAACACTGCAGATGAGGTAACATGGCAAAGGATGATGCGCTTGAGGGCTAGCTCCTTTGGGTCTGCGAGAACAATGGTTTGGGTTAGTAAGCATCAATAATGCTACTCCTTCACGTCAAACTAATGCATTACAGGGTTATTATATGATTTTGAATCACAGTAGCAGTAGGTGAACTCGTATGGACTAGCAAAAGGCCCACATATTTAAAAATCACATACGGATCTCACATATTCTCAACAACAGATATTACCAATTGTTTTCACAGATTCCATAAATCTATCATAAAAATCACAAGTACTGATCTATGATACAAGCACCTGCCAGTGCCTTGCATATGAAATTAAGTATGCCTATATGATCTTATGTACACTCTAGCACACCATATACATTTCAATTTAGTGAAAAACACAAGAGTATGCTATAGTTATACATAATAACTTCATATGCATCTACTAGACCACCTAATCTACAAAATAGTACAGCTATAGATCAACCAGGACAAGTACCACACTCCTGAGTGATCAACGTATCACCAGGAACCTATTTATTAATTCACTCATTTAAGACCAATAGCATTACAGCATGGTTAATACCAGAACATGAAATAGAAGTTGAATTCTACAAATTAAAATAGTAGTACACCATATCATCTATACCACAACACATGGTACAAGTCCAGGAGACCACCAATACAATCAAATTGCACAAACACGACGGCTCCACGGCATAAACTACTACCTCTGTTGCATAATATAAGTTCAAGAAGAAATGTAAGCAATGTTTCCTCCTGAGGGATCCTATTTAGCGCACAAATTCTATAGATGTTGGCGCTCTGAGAAGTACTATCTTTCCATGTTGCTAAAACTAAAACTCTTATGCTTGAATGCTTATATTTAACCTCTAAAATTCCTATTACATTTTAGCAATAAACCAACTTATGCAATTTACTTTGTAATGCAGATCTAGTTGTTACTGTAAGGAAGTATCATGATGCACTTGATAATTAGACCTTATTCCCTCAAGATAAAACAGAAATTGTTGCAGCTACAACTCGGTTACTTACAGAATCATTGCAAGCGACTCAAAGTAACATCAAAATAGAAACTGAATGGAATGGGGGATTCGAAGGTGAGAGTAACCTTGCAACCGAATAGAAGAGTAGTAGTATGAAGGTGCAGCGCAGAAGGGGGATTCGATGGCGGAGAATGGCTTCTGGTCACGAGAGGGCGCCGATGGTGAGCGTGAGGCATAGGCTCCGATGCGGCATGCCCGCCCGTACCCCGCATGTATATCGTTGTAGAAGAGAACAAGGTGCAGCCCGACCTCGACGTCGAGCAGCATGACGTTGATGTCCCCGACGACGGCGAAGATGTCACCGACACCCACCTTCAAGAGCCACCGCAACAGAGTAAGGAGAAGGAAGAGGGATCAGGCGATGATGCATGGATCTGGTGACGGAAGGAGGCGTGGGGGAGCATCGGCTTTCCGGCGTGCCGGTGTTGCGGAAGGAGGCATGGGGGAGCAGATCGGGGCGGATCAAAGCCTGGCCAACTGTAGGGCTTCGTATCATGGAAAACCAAAATTTTCTACCGCATGCACACAAACAAGCCAAGATCTATCTACTAGATTGTAGCAATGAGTCGATAGAAGCACTCACCCTCGAAGATTCCAAAGCGGTTAACGAGAGCAGATTCTCATGGGTGATGTAGTCGTACACTTGCCGATCTCAAGATCGCGTAGACGATCCTTCCGGCGCTGCGTTCCGGCAGCGCTTCCGCAGTCGGTCACACGTTCGGTACTCGATGAAGACGTTCCTCTCGCTTGTTCCAGCAGGCAGCGGAGGTTTTAGTTCTCCCTCGCGATTCCGGCAGCACAACTGCGTGGTGTCGAAAGTAGAGGGAAGATGCCGCAGGGTTTCGCCTAAGCCGGATGCGAGTTATGGTGGATTAGGGTTTCCCGGAAATCTAGGGTTTAGAGATCCGGGAAGAGGAGGAGGTGTCGGCAGTCGCTAGGGCGGCGGCGACGGACTGGCGGAGGCGGCGAGCGGCGACGGCGGCGCAGCAGCAGGTCCGCGGCGGCGGCGTGCGGCCGCGCGGCGGCGGGTCCGCGACGGGGGCTCGTGGAGAGGGGCAAGGGCTTGTGTTGTTTGGGCCAGCCCTCCCCCTCTATTTATGAGAGGGAGGGGCAGCCTTGGGAGGGGTGTGTTTGAATCCAAACCCAAACCCAAGTTGGATTGAGAGAAGGACTTGTTTCTTCTCCCTCTAGGAAACCATTGTTCCTGTTTGACTTTTCAAACTTCCCGTTTGACTTTCAATTTAGAGCTATATTTCTCTCTTGCAAATGCCAACACCAAGTGACCTTGGATATGATCCAATCATTCCACATACCCATGACACATTCATGGACCATTCTACTTTCGGACCGATGAACCTTCTAGACCCTCTTCGATGAAAACATCGGAAACTTTACCGAACTCCGAAATAGGACTTTTCTTATATGAATCTTATTCTCCGGACCATTCCGGATCTCCTCGTGATATCCTGGATCCCATCCGAGACTCCGAACAACTTTCGGTATCCCTACTAACATTCCATATCTACTAAACAACATCGAATCCTTAAGTGTGTCTCCCTATGGTTCGTGAATTACGCGGACATGACTGAGACACTTCTCCGATCAATAACCAATAGAGGAATATGGAAATTCATATGGCTCCCACATATTTCAATGATTACTTTGCGATCGAATGAACCAGTTACATACGATACCAATTTCCCTTTGTCTCACGATAGTTTACTTATCCGAGGTTTTGATCGTCGGTATCTATGCATACCTAGTTCAACCCCGTTACTGATAAGTACTCTTTTCTCGTTCCCGTGATATGTGATCCCTTGTGAGCCAGTCACATGCTTGCAAGCCAATTGGATGACATTCCACCGAGAGGGCCCAGAGTATATCTATCCGTCATATGGATGGACAAATCCCACTCTTGATCCATGTGCCTCAACCCATACTTTCCGAACACTCAATGCCACCTTTATAGCCACCCAGTTAATGTGTGGTGTTTGATGTCATCAAAGCATCCTTCCGGTGATGGTGATTAGCATGATCTCATGGTCGAAGGAATTAGGTTACTATGTATCAGAAAGCTTATAGCAAATGAACTATTAAAATGACTTGATCTTTATGCTACGCTTATCTATAGGAGTATGTCCATCATACCATTCTCCTAATGATATGATCTTGTTATTAACAACATCTCAATGTTCATGATCGAGAAACCACGATCATCTATTAATCAACAAGCTAGTATTATAAAGAGGCTTTACCAGGGACTCTAATTTAGTTTACAAATCACACAAGTATTAATGTTTCCTGTTAATACTATTATAGCATGAATGTAAACATTTATCATAAACACAAAGATATAATAATAACTGCTTTTATTATTGCCTCTAGCCATATCTCCAACAGTCTCCCACTTGCACTAGAGTCAACTAATCTAGATTACATGGTAATACACCGAACACCCATGGCAGTTTGGTGTTGGTCATGTTTTGCCCTCGAGAGAGGTTTAGTCAACGGATCCGCCACATTCAGATCTGTGTGTACTTTGCAGATATTTATGTCACCATCTTGGACATCGAATAGTGTGAAAACATAGCTTGATGTGCTTCAGCTTCTTATGTGACCTTGGTTCTTGCGCATTGGCTATGGCGCCCATGTTATCGCAGTAGATAGACATTGGGTCCAGCACACTTGGAATCACATCGAGCTCTATAATGAACTCCTTCATCCATATCGCCTCTTATGAAGCCTCCGAAGCAGCTATGTATTCCGATTCAGTTGAAGATCTCGCCACAACACTTTGCTTTGCACTCCTCCAGCTAACTGCTGCACCATTCAAAGTAAATACATATCCAGATTGAGATTTAGAATCATCCGGATCGGTGTTCCATTTAGCATCGGTGTAACCATTAACAACGAGTTGTTCAACACTCCATAAGAAAGAACCATATCCTTAGTTCTTCTCAAGTACTTAAGGATGTTTTTGACCGCTGTCCAATGATCCACTCCTGGATCACTTTGATATCTGCTAGTCAAACTAACAGCATATGCAATGTCGGGTCTAGTACATAGCATGGCATACATAAGAGATCCTATGGCTGAGGCATAGGGAGTCTTACTCATCCTTTCTCTATCTTCTGCCGATGCAGGACTTTGAGTTTTACTCAAGGTCGTTTTGGGCAACATGGGCAAGAACCCTTTCTTGCTATCTTCCATTCCAAACCTCTTTAGAACTTTGTCCAAATATGTACTTTGTGACAATGATATTAGGCGTCTTGATCTATCTCTATAAATATTTATGCCTAATATGTAAGCTGCTTCGCCAAGATCTTTCATTGAAAAACTATTATTCAAATAATCCTTGACACTATTAAGAAGGTCTACATCATTCCCAATCAACAATATGTCATCTACATATAGTATTAAGAATGCTATAGAGCTCCCACTCACTTTCTTGTAAATACAAGCTTCTCCATAAGTTTGTATAAAACCAAATATTTTGATTACCTTATCAAAACGTTGATTCCAACTTCGGGATGCTTGCTTCAATCCATATATGGACCGTTGAAGTTTGCATACCTTGTTAGCATCTTTAGGATCGACAAAACCTTTGGGTTGCATCATATACAACTCTTCATCAATGTCTCCATTGAGGAACGCCGTTTTTGACATCCATCTGCCATATCTCATAATCAAAATATGCAGCGATTGCTAACATAATCCTCACAGACTTCAGCTTTGCTACTGGTGAGAAACTCTCATCGTAGTCAACTCCTTCAATTTGTCGAAACCCTTTTGCGACAAGTCGAGCTTTATAGACAGTAATATTACCATCAGCATATGTTTTCTTCTTGAAAATCCATTTGTTCTCGACAGCCATCCGGCCATCTGGTAAGTCCACCAAAGTCCATACTTGGTTTTCGTACATGGATCCAATCTCGGATATCATGGACTCTTGCCATTTATTGGAATATGGGCTCATCATCGCTTCCTAATATGTCGTAGGGTTATTGGTGTTGTCCACCAACATGACACTCATAACGGGATCATACCAATCAGGAGTAGTACGAGTTCTCGTTGACTTGCGAGGTTCTTTAGTAACTTCAACCAAACTTTGATGATCAAAATCATTAGCTTCCTATCTTATTGGTGCAGGCGCCATAGGAACTACTTTCGGTGCTGCGCTACTCGCAAGTTCGAGAGAAGGTTCAACAACCTCGTCGAATTCTACTTTCCTTCCAGTCACTTCTTTCGAGAGAAATTCCTTCTCTAGAAAGGATCCATTCTTGGCAACAAAGATTTTGCCCTCGGATCTATGATAGAAGGTATACCCAATAGTTTCCTTCGGGTATCCTATGAAGACGCATTTTTCCGCTTTGGGTTCAAGGTGTTGTCCGGCTGTAACTTCTTTACATAAGCTTCGCAACCCCAAACTTTAAGGAACGACAATTTAGGTTTCTTTCCAAACCATAATTCATACGGTGTCGTTTCAACGGATTTAGATGGTGCCCTATTTAAAGTGAATGCGGTTGTTTCTAATGCATAACCCCAAAACGATAGCGGTAAATCTGTAAGTGACATCATAGAACGAACCATATCTAAGAGAGTTCGATTACGACGTTCGGACACACCATTACGATGTGGTGTTCCCGGCGGTGTCAATTGTGAAAGTATTCTTCATTTCTTTAGATGCTCGCCAAACTCATAACTTAGATATTCACCTCCACGATCAGATCGTAGAAATTTAATCTTCTTGTTACGTTGATTCTCCACCTCACTTTGAAATTCCTTAAACTTCTCGAAAGTTTCAGACTTATGTTTCATGAAATAGATATACCTATATCTACTCAAGTCATCCGTGAAGGTAAGAACATACCGATAACCACCGCGTGATGCTACACTCATTAGGCCACACACATCGGTATGTATGATTTCCAATAAGTCTGTAGCTCGCTCCATTATACCAGAAAATGGAGTCTTAGTCATTTTACCCATCAGACATGCTTCGCATCTTTCAAGTGATTCGAAATCAAGTGATTCAAGAAGTCCATCGGAATGGAGTTTCTTCATACGCTTCACTCCAGAATGACCAAGATGACCGTGCCACATATAGATCGAGTTATCGCTCAATTTCAGACGTTTAGCTTCAATGTTATTAATGTGTGTATTTCCACAATCGAGATTCAATAAGAATAGACCATCTATCAAAGGTGCATGTGCATAAAACATATTACTCATATAAATCGAACAACCATTATTCTTGGACTTAAACAAGTAACCGTCTCGCAATAAACATGATCCAGATATAATGTTCATGCTCAACGCAGGCACCAAATAACAATTATTTAAGTATAAAATTAATCCCGATGGTAGATGAAGAGGTAGCGTGCCGACCGCGATCACATCAACCTTTGATCCATTTCCTACGTGCATAGTCACCTCATTCTTCGCTAGCTTCCGTTTATTCTGCAGTACCTGTTTCGAGTTACAAATATGAGCAACCCAACCAGTATCAAATACCCAGGCACTACTACGAGTACTAGTGAGATACACATCAATAACATGTATATCGGATATACCTTTCTTTTTGATGTTGCCGTTCTTCAAATCCGCCAAGTACTTTGGGCAATTCTGCTTCCAGTGACCTTCTCCCTTGCAGTAAAAGCACTCAGTATCGGGCTTAGGCCCAGCCATAGTCTTCTTCGCCGGCACGGCAACTTTCTTACCGCCCTTCTTGAAGTTTCCCTTTTTCTTATACTTTCCTTGCTTCTTGAATTTGGTGGTCTTATTGACCAACAACACTTGGTTCTCTTTCTTGATCTCCACTTCTGCAGATTTCAACATGGAGAAGAGTTCTGGCAACGTCTTGTCCATGTTTTGCATATTGTAGTTCATCACAAAGTTCTTGTAACTTGGTGACAGTGATTGGAGGACATGGTGAATCCCCAAAGAATTAGGAATCACTATACACAAACTTTGGAGTTTATTTGCGTGCCTAGACATCTTAAGCATGTTCTCACTGACGGAGCTGCCCTCTTCCATCTTGCAGTTAAAGAACTTTTCAGAAGCCTCATAACTCTCAACTGCCGCATGAGCCTCAAATATCATTTTGAGTTCACGGACAATATCATGTGGGTCATGGTTCTCAAACCTTTTCTGAAGCTCCGATTCCAAACCATACAAGATATCACACTGAACTGTGGAGTTCTGTTTCTTCCGAGTGAGGTAAACATTCTTTACTTCATCGGTAGCAGTAGCTGCAGGCTGGTCACCCAGCGGTGCATCCAGCACATAGGTCAAATTACTAGCATTGAGGACAATCCTCAAATTGCGGAACCAATCCGCGAAGTTGCTTCCATTGTTTTTCAACTTTTCTTTCTCTAGGAACGCATTAAAATTAATGGTAGGGGCCGCCATTGATCTACAAAATATTTGGAATAGTTTAGTCTAAGTTTATGACAAATTGAGTTCTAATTAATATTTAAATTAATCTAGGTGAACTCCCACTCAAAACAATATCCCTCACATTGTTTTAGTGATCACACGAACCAAATCCACCACATCAAAATCGATCATCACGAGAGTTGATGTAGCTTCAATGGCAAACAATCAACATGTTAATCATATCTACTATATGACTCATGCTTTATCTTTTGGTGATCCGTGTTCCAAGACCATGTTTGTACATGCAAGGTCGTCAAGATAAAACCTTAGCTTCCGCATGAGAAAATCTGGCTTGCTCACGTTGTATACACTCGCAGAATCTTACACACCCGATCATCACGTGGTGCTTCGAAACAACGAGCTTTAGCAATGGTTCTTACCAAGGATGAACACTTTAAAACTTGAAATTTTTGTGCTTGAGGGATCATCTTATAATGCTACCGTCACAAACTAAGCAATACAAGATGCATAAAGGATTAACATCACATGCAATTCATAATATGTGATATGATATGGCCTTTCTTCTTGTGCTTCTGATCTCCATCTTCAAGCACGAACATTATCTCCATCATCACCGGTATGGCATCAAGGTCAATGGCACCGTTTCATGATTGTCTTTCACCAGCTTCAACTATTACAACTACTTTGAATAGGCACGCAGGTCTTTAACGGAATTTAAAGGACAACCATATGGCTCCTGCCGGTTGCCAACTTACAATAAGGAACATTGCATACGTCATATATAATCATAATCATGGCCATATCACATCACAGAACACCCCTGCAAAACAAAGTTAGACGCCTCTAATTTTCTTTGCATATTTTACGTGGTTTGGGGCTTTCAATAAGTGTCGTTCTAACTTACGAACAAGAACCACAACGTTGATGCTTGAACTATCAAGTGCCCGTTGTAAATTGAATCTATACTATGATGGGAGAGACAGACACCCGCAAAGCCACTTATGCAATACAACTTGCATGTTGAGCGTGGAGCGAGTCTCATGAACGATGTCATGTAAGGTTAGCCCGGGCCGCTTCATCCCATCATAACGCAAGATACAAAGTACACAAAAAGAAATTGATAATAAAAGCAACACTGCCCATAATGACCATTGTGTTCTACTCGTGCAACAGATCTACATATAGACATGGCTCTAATACCACTGTAGGGGTTCGTAGCATAGAAAACAAAAAAATTCTACCGCATGCACACAAACAAGCCAAGATCTATCTACTAGATTGTAGCAACGAGTCGATAGAAGCACTCACCCTCGAAGATTCCAAAGCGGTTAACGAAAGAAAATTCTCGTGGGTGATGTAGTCGTACACTTGTCGATCTCAAGATCGCGTAGACGATCCTTCCGGCTCTGCGTTCCGGCAGCGCTTCCGCAGTCGGTCACACGTCCGGTACTCGATGAAGACCTTCCTCTCCCTTGTTCCAACAGGCAGCGGAGGTTGTAGTTTGCCCTCGCAATTCCAGCAGCACGACGGCGTGGTGTCAGAAGTAGAGGGAAGATACCGCAGGGCTTCGCCGAAGCCAGATGCGAGTTATGGTGGATTAGGATTTCCCGGAAATCTAGGGTTTAGAGATCCGGGAATAGGAGGAGGTGTCAGCGGTGGCTAGGGTGACGGCGCGCAGCGGCGGCGCGGCGGCGGGTCGGCGGCGGCGGCGACTCGTGGAGAGGGGCAAGGGCTTGTGTTTTTTGGGGCAGCCCTCCCCCTCTATTTATGAGAGGGAGGGGCAGGCTTGGGAGGGGTGGGTTTGAATCCAAACCCAAACCCATGTTGGATTGAGAGAAGGACTTGTTTCTTCTCCCACTAGGAAACCATTGTTCCTTTGACTTTTCAAACTTCCCGTTTGACTTTCAGTTTAGATCTTTATTTCTCTCTTGCAAATACCAACACCAAGGGACCTTGGATATGATCCAATCATTCCACATACCCATGACACATTCATGGACCATTCTCCTTCCGGACCGGTGAACCTTCTAGACCCTTCTAGAACCTCTCCGATGAAAACATCGAAAACTTTCCCGAACTCCGACAGTAGGTGCTGGATGATTGGGTTGATTAGATCGATAGAAGATGTGGAAGCATGGGAAGATAATCCCTTCGGATTTGAGGTCTAGGAGAAAACCTAAGAGAGGGGTTTTTGAGCAAGTAAAAGTTTTGTATGTTAAAATTGGGTAACAATGGTACCAACAAATAAGTATTGATAAAATGGTATGGTTAATAACTTACAGTACCAATAGGGTTTGCTCCATTTGGTTTTACCAAACTCTCTGAAATCATTTGTTAACTGAAGGGCTACCCTTGGCTATTCTAATTTCTATGATTTATCTATTCAGTACCTTGGTCCAAAACCAAGTCTACATGATAGAGTGTGGCCATAGGTACTTGGGAAAAATATTAGCTAAATTTATTTAGGCCCTTTTTATTTTCAAAAAGATTTAAACTAGAAGGTCTATTTTTCTGGATCTAGGCAAATAAATAAAATCAGCAATCGGTTTTGGGCCAGATTTGGGGCTTCCTAGGCCGAGCTAGGGGAAACCGGCCCAAACAGGCAGAGCCACATGCGCGCGGCGCGTTTGAAGGGCTGACAGCGGGGGCCCGCTGGTTAGTGAGGGGTGACCCGCGAAGGGGTACCCTCGCATCTGGACCGTCCCGCTAAAGGGGATCCGATGGCGCTGGTTTGTCGTTCCTGCGAGACTGGCCTGGCGGTGCTAGGAACCCTAGCGACGGGGAGGTGGCGGACCGGATGCGGTGGTCAATGGGGAGTCCAGCGATGGGCGACATGGGGTGTTTTGGCGCCAGGAGGAGGCTCGCGCGAGCGGGGCCGAGAGGAGCTTCGGGGGCTCGTCGGAGATGTTGCCGGACACATCCTTGAGCCAAGAAAATAGTAGGGGGTTTAAGAGATGGTAGAGGAAGTCGGTAATGTGACATGCAGAGGGGGAAGGAGTGGAGAGGGGAGCTCGGGCTCGATTTTCTTGCTATGGCCGAGGGGCTTATTTATCTCTCTCTCTCTCTTAGGCAGAACAGAGAAAGGGAGAGAGAAGGGGCTTGTGGGGAGGGGAGTGAGAGGGGTAGAGGAGAAATGAGGTGACAAGAGGGGCCGGTGGGGGCTCTGCCCTTTTATACCATGGTTCAATAGTTTACCATGGGATGTGTCCATGGGGAGAAGGGAGGGAAGGGAAAAATCAGGGGCTGGTTTGCTTTGGGCTGTGGGAGAGAGGGGAGAGAGGTTTTCTGGTCGTGGTGTAAACATGGAGGAGGTGGGGTAGCTGCTGCAATGAGTTGAGGGGGCAAGGCAAGCTTGTCTCCCTCTTAAATTCTTGGTTGCCAAGCACTATGAGACAAAGAGAGATTTTGGGCACTGTAGATCTACAGTGCCACGACCAGGGCTAGATGCTGGGTGCTATGGTTCATTTCTATGCAAGTTTGGGTGATTTTTAGATAGGCCTTAACCATGTTTTGATCAAGGTTCTAATTTATCCATTGCCATTCTTATGATATAGAGTTTTGAAATTTGACCTTGACGAGGTGAGCTAAGGGTACTGTTAGATGATTATGGTCATTGTACACCTCCAAGATTTATTTGGGATTTTTAAGATGATTAAAAGTCCACTTAATCTCATTTATTGAAATAGTGCATAAATAGGTTATGGAAGCTAATGTAATATTTTTACATTAGACAATGTTGGTTTTTGATGTGAAATGGTGCTGAATACCATATTACACCTTGGAGAATTTATTTGAAATTTATTGAGATGGAAAAGGATTTTTAATGAATTATTTCTTGTTCTACCAATTAAGAAAAAGGGCAAAAAGAAATAATTAAGAATCCCAAAAATAATTATTTTGGAGTCTAGAAGATAGGTTATGATATATAGAACTCAATTGTGCATTGAGTTGGCAAAGTGATTTGGAGAAAAACAAACTTGTCTTTAGAGACAAAGATTTTTGAAAATTTGCAAGACAATGAATTTAAATAGTTCTAGGCACCAAATAATTATGGAAATTATTTGGAAAATGATTATACTCAAGGTATGTCAGGTAAACTTGATGTAGGAATCAAGGTCAACCTTGAGTTTTGAAGGAAGGTGGTGAAAAGGATGGAAACTAGATTTGGGAGGATCTACGGTTTGGTTATTTTGTTGCCACCTAAACAGGGTTGGATTAGGGAGCTCAAAGCTCACCATGGTACAAGGGATATATGGGTGGATAGACCAAGTCATAAAGGTGGTCATGGAAGAAAGAGTTAGGCTTGGTTGCATTTCAGGTGGTCTAGAAGAGATGGCAAACTTTGTTGAAAATAAGGCTGCCATAGCAGATTCATCAGTAACCTCCTAAACCAGGTGGGTTTAAGAAGCACAAAGCTTCAATGGGAACAAGGTAGGTGTGGGTTGATAGGCCATGGTTAGTAGATCATAACCATTCAAATATTTGGTCAAGGGGAGGTGGCATATAGATGTGAGCTTCTGCCAAAGTAGGCATGTTGACTAGTTTTGCAGAAAAGATCATTATCTTGGCTATAAGACCATCATGGATAAGAGGGAAGTAGAATGGCTTAGTCAAGGTAAAGAGTGGGCTTTTGTATTACTAAATATGTGCTACAATATGGTTCAAGTACATTCTCAAGAATGCATATAGGCTGGAAAAGGTAGAGCTCCAAAGATTGAATCTAGATAAGAAATCCAGACTTAGCCATTTTGGCAGATTTAGGGTTTTAGACTAAGTGCAAGTTGAGATGATTTTGAGAGGATGCTCAGTTCCAAACTCATGATCAATAATATGATGTTTAAGTGTTAACTAAGTAGATAGGATTCATTCTTAGATGGGGTCTTGACTGAGTTGGAACTATTATAAGGGATTATCCCTAGATTGATCTGATTACGAGGGAAGATGATCACCTTAGTCGCTTAGGATAGATCCAGACTTGGATGCTTGATATGAGATTTATGATTACAAACATAGATTGGGTCCTAAGGTATGATCTATTAGATTATCTCACTCTAGTTCCTAAACAAACAAGGAAATCAGCAGATCAAGGCAATTCTTCAGACAGCAGATCAAGGCAATTCATCTAGTCAAGCTTATCCACTACTACTAAGGTTACCAGCAAGCCTATCTTGGGATAAGGATAGGTATTTTGAATTGGTTATACCTTGAAGTAAGGTAAGGACCATATTGGTATTTCTACCAAGATTGGAATGAAAAGGTTTTGAATAGAGGTTTTGGAAAACCTAGAGGTAAGAGTAGTTGAGAGTTCTGTCTTGAAAACATAAGGAGATCATATTTTAGTTCTCCATAGTTTTGTTAATAGATCTAGTAAAATATTTTTGTTTTGTCAAGGTCATCTTGGCTTAGGTTTAGAATTATCAGAACATTTGAGAATATGAAAGATGAGCCAAGACATCTATTTTGTAAATAGATTTTGTCAGCTAGTTTTGAGATAAGAAGTATAGCATATACTACACAACCAGTTGCAAGAACACAAGCAAACAAGTAAACAAACATTGCAAATGTAACAAGAAAAGTTTTTGTTTCCCCCTGATTTTTGCCTTTTGGACAACAACTCAGGGTTGCTGAAATTGGGATGTTACAGAAATGGGCCATGAGTAACCACTCATCATAAACCATACTTTCCATTCCACCTAGGTGTTTCATTAACAAGTTGTTTTCTTACTAAAAACACATAGGCATAACTTTTCCATAATATCACAACATGAATTTCCACCCTTGTATTCTAATAGCTAGGCTAAGCATACTAGCATAACTTGTCTCTTATCTTAGGAAAAATCCTACCAAGATATATTCTATAGGATCTACCATAGCATAGCAATATACAAAATAGTCCTATCATGCATACTACAAAAATATTACTAATGGAATATTGAAAAAGATAGGACTTTTGATAACCAAAGTATCACTTGCCTTTTTAGTAGAAAATCTAGGTACTCTCCTTGATCTTGAAAATGTCACACTCCTCAAAGTTCAATACATCACAATCAAGCAAAGCACACATTCCAAACTAGCACACAAACAATTAACAAAACAAAACAAGAAAAACACAGAATTGCATGCAAGCATGGAAAGGTCATTTTATTGAAAAGTTTGTTTCTAATAAGGTTCTAAACATTTCACAACAACTACTGGTCTTTTATAAAAGTGGAATTTTCAATTGAAACTAAGTTAGTGAAAATAAGTCATTTAAATCATTTTTCTTTTGTTAGAAAGGTTTTTATTCGAAGGTATAGTTCCTAGTGTCAACAAAATATATTTTAATTTCAAGTGTTAGTGTTTATGGTCAGAGGGTTCAAAACAAAACCATTTGCAAAAGGATTTACTCAAAAATAACTTTTAGAATATTTTTTATATCCAAAATAGCCCTAAAAAAGTCTCTGCATAAAACTCTAATTATTCAGAACCAAATGACCAAAGTAAGGCCATAGGTGTAAGGGTATCATTTTTCTGATCCATAGACACCTAATTTTTAATTTTTAGATTTACAGATCAAAAGTTATTGATTTTACAAATTTAAACATCTAATAAATCAAATCTAGTTTTTTTAATCAACTCACAGACACGTGGCGCGTTCTGGTTGGGGGATACTGTTTCGCGCGGATCACGCACGTGTACCGTTGGATCTAAACGAGATCCTGTGGCTCATATCTAACTATACCCATTCGAAAAATTTAAACAAATCGATCCTAACCCTACGATCGAAAGCTAGCGGACTTGATCTCACTAGCCAGAAACTGGCAGCGCGAGTGGCGAGTGCGGCGGAGGCACGTCTGGCAACGACGGTCCAGCGATGCCAGGGGAAAGGGAGGGGGCACAGATGCTTACCAAGGTCATGGTGGAGAGGCGGTTCTCAAGGTGTTCGTGGGCAAGGCTGGGGCGCATGGGTGGGGTGGTGATTTCTCGCCGGAGTTATGCCCACCGTCGGGAGCTTGCAGAGGTCGTCGTAGGTAAGCTCCTGAAGAGAAATCAAGCAAGGTAAAGCATCAGGGAGGGGCGCATGAGGATGGCGATTAAGATTGCTTGAACGAGAGAGCAAGGGGAGGGCAGGGTTCACCGGATTTCTTGCCGGAGTTCGTCGGAGACAGTGGCGGCGTGAGCTTGATTCAGCGCAGCCGGGGGGCTTTCTGGCGACGAGGTTTGAGGGGAAAAGGAGAGGAGGGAGAGGGGGTTAATAGAGCGAGGTTAGGGCAGAGAATCACGCGCGCAGTTTAGGGTTTGGACGCGCGCAGAGAAAATGATTAACTCGAATGAATTCTAGCAGAAACGGTGAGGAGGAGGGCCGTGTTCAACGCGTGGTGAGGACGGCGAGTGAGTGGGTGTGTGTGTGGGTGAGAAAGAGAGCGGGGGGAGAGAAGGAGTGGCCCAGGTGGTTTAGGGTTTGCCGGGCCTAGGGTTTGGGAAGGTTAGTTTCCTTTTTTTCCTTCAAATGTTTTTCCTTTTCTATTTTTGTTTTCTGTTTTTATTCAAAACATTTGATTCAAACTTCAATTTGAATTCAAATCTTCTCCATTCTTTTCAGTAGGTTTTTATACAAAAATATTAGTGTGTTATTTAGTCCAACTTGGAGTAATCCAAATATTTTCTTATGATTTAATATTCATTTAAATTAAGTGAGGCATTTTGGCTTTTATTTAAATAAAATTGAATATGGTTCATAAGCCCACAAATTTTTATTTAAATATTTTTTATTCTTTTATATTATTTAAATAACTTTTATTCCTTTTATTTATGGATTTAAGCCATGGTTTAAATTGTATTTGTAATAATTCGTATTTGTTTTTCTTCTTTGTCTTATAAAATTAATTTCTTTTCACTTATAGCTCCAAAAATAGTGATTCCAATTTGTATAATTTTTATTTAATATTTATTTATCTTTTTATATCCTTTTAGTATTACTTTTCTCACACTTTGATATGGATTTTATCTAGGAGCTTTATTAGTATTGGAATATTTTCTTTTATCTTATAAAAATAATAAGTTTTTTATCTATGGCTCCAAATGGAGTGAAATCAAATCCCATGGTTTTATAATATTTTTGTTTACCATTTTTGGTCATTTAGAAATGTTGTTGCTGAATTTTATATATGGATCAAAGCCATAGTCTTGAAGATTATTTCTTTCATTAGGGTTTAGGTTTTTGGTTTAACTTTTCTAGGTGCTTAAATTCAATATACATTCCCTGCATGAATGCATTTGATTTATTTGAAAAATTGTTTGTTGCTTTTTCATTCAAATTTTGTTCTAGTAAGGTTTTGATGTTCCCATTTAGAAGCAAAAAGTTTCTTTTCCCTCAAAATTTCAACATTTGTTTCTTTTGTTTGCTTATTTTTCACATTTCAAATTTTGGAAATTTTATGGGATGTGACAGGCTAAGGCATCGATCTTTGTCATCAACCGCTGCATCACCACCATCTCCATCCATCCCATCTACATCTAGTCTAGACCTTGTTGTAATTTCCATACTTGTTGTGGATTTATACAAGTACTATTCATCTATGATAGATTCCATTACTTTTTCCATGATGTTGATTGCCTCCATGTCTGAGTAGATCATTAGTTCTTGGGGAGATGGAGAAACCCTAGCATGATATTGAAATAATATAAAGTTTATTATGATATTCATCGCTGTGACCATGTGTTAGATTGTCTACATATTGATGTTGGGAGAAGTCGACCTCTCAATATTTGCCTCTTTGGGGACTTGATGGAGGGAACTACTTGTTGGTAGACGGAGGGATGTTAGCACTTACAGTGACTATAAAGCTGTTGGCACCCCTTACGTATCAACTTGGGAATCGAGGAAACTTAGAAAACACTATCCATGGCATGGGATATGTCCTGCGGGATTATGTCCCTTAATAGCATAGTAATTCAATTGATGTTGATTGTTGTCTGTTGTAGTTATGAGGATGATTTGAGCGGTGGTTGGTGTGGTTGGTGCCTCATTGTCCAAATACAGAGTTCCTCCCACACATACATAGTTGAGAATGTTCATGATAATAATCTTTACCTTAGACCTTTATAATGCTAGTGTTGTATCCGCTAATCCCTGAGAACAATTTTTACCACTGAAGTTTCAAATCTCTTTTACATACGTGATACTTATTTTCTATATTCAGTTTTGTTTAATTTACTCATTATTCTCTTATACCAAAAACCCAAAAAAACCTTTTTATGCAATTCTCGCATTTTAGCTTGTCGATTAGAACTTTCTTTAGCATTTATATTTTCAGTATTTATTTCAAGAATGCTTAGACTTCATACTCCTGCTCCATGTGGGATCGATATCTTTATTCCAAAACTAGCTACAACCAATATGTCCACTTGCAGTCATCAAGCTATTTTGTGGCACCATTGCCGGGGACTAAGCGTTGTAGGTCTTTTAGTATTTGCTTATTTACTTTAGTTTTGTTAAGTTTTGTTTTGAGTTACAGGTTTCCACCAACATGATGGAGTTTGAGCATATGACTAGTGCTAACCCACTCAGCCACTTTGGGAAGCCCTATGATATTTATAAAAGAGACAACTCCAACGAGAAGACAAGAGGGTTTGAAATAAATCCTCTACTACATGGTATTTTACACAAGAAGTAATGTACTGGAGATGAAGAAGATCCTGATCTATATGAGCATATTGCATGTTTCAAAGATATATATGTGGCACATTCCAATTAACGGGGTATCCTCCAATGAGGTAAGGGTTAAACTTTTTAGTCAAAAAATGACAAGTACAACTCTCTCATGGTATAGATCTCTACCCTCAGAAACCACTATTACTTGGGATAATTTAGCTTGCGAATTTCTATCTAAATATTATCCATTATCAAAATCTTTTGGAATCAGGCGTCTTATAATGATTTGGAGGAACCGTCCTAATGAAGCCCTAGTAAGAGATTATATAATATTTAAAGATTTACTTAGTCAATGTCCTCATCATGATTTGCATGAATGGTATTTATTGCATATCTTTTATGGAGGTTTAATTGAACCTAATAAAATTGAACTGTACTCTTGCACGAGAGGAGCTTTTATGGATTTACCTATAACTAAAGTTTGGGCTTTACTTAATAGAATTCGCGATCATAGAGTTTCATGGAATTTTGGTCTACGGAGTGAAGGAGGCACATAAATAGATTATGAATGTATTCATGACTATAATAAAAAGGGCCATGTTAATGAATTATCTAAAGAGCTTTATTTACATTCAGATCTTTTGTTGCAAGTTGTTAAAGCTTTTACAGAACACATCAAAGCTCCAAAAGAGGGTTCGTCCAAGTATGATCCACCACCTGAACCTGAGAAGAAAAGAGAAGTTAAAGCAACATTAGCCTCCCTAGAACCAATGTATGAGATACCTTTCCCTAACACTGTACAAAAGCATATTTTGGAATATGAACAGGTCAAGGTAGTACAAGAGGAGAAAGAAGAGGAAAGTGTGCCAATAATTGAAGAACTTTCGGATGAAACCAAAGATGAAGAGGTAACCAAGGAAGAAATCATGGATATGTATGCACATTGTAACATAGTTGAACTTGATGAAGAGACTTCTATAGTGGTTGAAGGTAAAAATAAGGTAAAATATGTGGGTAAGCATATTCTTCCCTGCATATTTAAAGAAACCTCGCATTACGGTTTATGTGATCTTGGCATCAATGTAAATGTAATATCTTATGATTTTCATTTAGAAATAAAAGAGGATATAGCACTGACTACAATAGAAAATACTGATATGGCAATTATGCTAGCAAATAAAAATCTTAGAATTCCGATGGGAGTAGTTGAGAATGCAACTGTCACATTGACAATATAAATTTCCCTATCGATTTTGTAGTCGTTGATATGCCAGCTGACACTCTTTTCCCAATCATATTTGGAAGAAACTTTTTGAGTGATATAGGTGCCACAGTCGACTTCAAAAAGGAGGTTGTATCCCTTAAACTTGGGAAAGCAGAAAAGGAATTCTACTTTTCCAAATTTAAAGACAAACCTCTATTTATACAAGAAGAAGAGAAAGAAAAAACTATTGAGGAGATGGCAACTCTTTTCTTAAGTAATCAAGAAGAAGAAATAAATGAAGACTCAAATTGTGAAGAAATAATTATGGAGTACAAGACTATAAGAATTAGAAAGTAAATTTGATTAATTTCCCATTTTAGAACCTCCAAGTGATGAATCTTTTGAAGAGCCAGAAAAGAGAGGGGATGAATAATTACCACCCCCAGAATTAAAAAATCTACCAGATAATCTTAAATATATATTCTTAGATGATACTAATAAATTCCCTGTTATTATTAGTTCTAAACTTGTAGGGGAAGAAGAATAAGAACTCATGAAGGTACTAAAGGAACACCGCAAGGCCTTTGGGTACTCAATGGACGACTTGAAGGGTATTAGTCCCATGATAGCCGTCCATGGAATATTGATGTAGGAAGGTGCTAAACCAGTAGCAGAATTTAATAGAAGACTAAAGCCTGAAATGAAGGAAGTAGTAAGAAAAGCAATAGTACGCCTACTGGATGCAGGTAGAATTTATCATGGAAAAGGAAGTGGATGGATAAGTCATGTTCATTGTGTTCCTAAGAAAGGCAGATTTACTATTGTCTCTAATGAAAACAATGAATTGATAACTACTAGAACTATTGTTGGACATATGATGTGCATAGACTCCGGGAAATTTAATAAGGAAACTAGGAAAGATCACTATCCTTTACCGTTCATAGATCAAACTTTCGAAAGGTTATCAAACCACATTCATTTTTGCTACTTGAATGGATACTCTAGTTTTTCCCAAATAGTTGTTCATCCTGATGACCAACTTAAAACCACTTTCATTAGTCCTTATGGTTTACATGCTTACTGATGCATGCCTTTTGGTTTATGTAATGCTCCAGCTACTTTTAAAATTTGCATGACTACTATTTTCACAGATTTTATAGAACTAATAATGGAAGTATTAATGTGTAACATCCCAGAATTTAGGAACCAACGAAGGGTAGATTTAGGAACTTGTGCACATGCATGCATTCATCTGTAAAATGTGGGTAAACTTTTTTCTAAATAAAAACCTAAAGTGATTAGAGTTTCTTTCACTCTTTAGGTGTAGGAATAGCTCTAGAGAGTGATCGTTATAAATTTTTACATGATCTTTAGGAATTGGTGTGTTTTGGGGGAAAGAATTTGAATTTAAATTTGAACTTATATTTTAAAGTTGGGATTTGGAATTTTAGAATGATTTCCAAAAAAGATTGAGTAATATTATTTGATTTGATAAAGATATAATAAATTGGAATAAAAAAATCAATATAAGAAATTCAAATAAGAAATGAATCTTTATTCCTTATCTTTATTTCATAAATAAGGTACAAAGTTAAAATCATTCAAGTAATAAAGATTCATTACAGTAAAGAATTTACAAGTAAGGAAATTAAAAAGATGAATAAACTATTACAATATTCTTAAAAAAGAATAAAATAAAGATTACAAAAGAATCTATCTAGGTAATCCTATACTAAATCTTGAGTGTCCAGATCTTGTACCTGCAAAATACAAAATAAACAAAAGGAAAATAAAAGCTTAATTGTTAGTTTTACCCCCAGTAGAGAGCAGTGAGTTACACTGCTCAAGATTACATCATTGAGTAGTAATTATAGGGGCAAATTTTACCAATATGAAAGAATTTGATCTTTCATAATAAATAAGCCACAATTCAAATATTCACAAGAAGTAAGAGGGGCAAGTTTCACCAGGAAAGTTAAAAGTTAAAAGATCAAAAGGTGAGACACCTCACTGATCTGATCCAAAACCATATACCAAGCACACAGGCAGCACAATCACCAAATGCATGGTGTGTGTTGTCGACACAGCAATAGCATCTCACACAAGTAAAAGGAATAGCACAGCCGGGGGCAGCTCTAGCAGCTCATCTCTTCATCTCAAACACCACACCAAGAACACACCAGTTTATCAAAGCTTAGCAAACTACGAGCCAAACCACACACCAGATCATCCTGGCATCACCAGATGGTTACATAAGGAAGGGGTGGATTAGATGGATAGCAAGGCCAAGTTGTAGGAGCTAGGAGGTGAAGGGAAGATCAAGGTCAAGCTCACAGGAATCAAAGGTAGCAGGAGCTAAGAGGTGAATGGCAGATCAAGGTCAAGCTCACAGGAATCAAAGGTAGCAGGAGCAGCACCAGGAGGTGAAGGACCAAATCAGGCCAGCAACACCAGAAGCAAGATCAAGCCACAAGATCAACCAGTTACAACACCAACGACTCAACTGTTGTGGTGAGTAGTATAAAACCATCACATGATCTGTCTATCTAAAGTTAGATAAGTATTCATGTGTTGTCTTATATTAAACCTCTCAGAAAGCACCCAAGTGGGGTAGATCCATCATAGAGGATTTTGAATACTAAAGTCATACAAGTAAACCAGGATCTCAGACCAACATCACTCATCCTGGATGTAAAGGCCAAATCTTATATTTCAATATAATCAAAGTCAAGATTATGAATTCTGCGCACATATCTTAAAAGAGTAGCACCCCAGAATCCATAAATCTTATGGATCCATGCAAAACCATTAGCACACAAATCATTTTACCAAAGGGATTCCATAATAAGTAACTGGTATCACTACCAGAACATATCTATGAGGAATAGCAAGATAGGAACCTAGTTACTAAGCCTCAGACCAACATTATAGGCATTGAGGCTTAAAGAAAGAAGCTTACAATTTATCTTTAGCATTTATCCAACCTTAAGTACCGACTGACCAAAATAAAGATCAGTAGTAGAACCACAACTTGTGTGCCATTCTAGATGGTGTCACAAGAACAAGTTCTAAAACCCCAAGCCAAAACAATTACTTAGCTTTCATAAATAAACCAGCAAGCCAATAACTATCATTTTCCTGGAAACAATCACTAGGAATCATGTCCAAGTTATGTATACAGAGCATCACTGTAAGAAACTAATCTGCTTATGCATCCTTAAGCCAACATTTAAAGATGTAGTGAATAAACCACTGACAAAACCACTGTCTATAACCAGATCATGATAGTAGTGAACTTTCAAATCACTAGGATCCACAAGTAATGATTCCACAATAGCACTGTCATTTGAACCATATTAAGTTACCCACTGAAATTAGACTGGTAAGCCACTAGCATCACCAAAAGCCCAATAATAAATAGTAATCCATATATAATAATCATCCATCATCCTCAGTTACCAATACAACTAATTTGTATCCATCATATATCACTCAAAACAAAGGGATGAACCCTAATCCAGTCATGAACCCTAATTAGGGATGGCTACTAGAGTCACTCAGATAAATCAAAGGAGACAGAGGATAGAAGACACGGGTGAAGATCAAGACCAAACTCACATATTGTAGAGGGAGTGACCTTCCAAAAAGGCAGGGTCCCCTGTGTTTACAATGCTAGTCCCTGGATCAATAGCTAGCATCCACAGTTTAGATGTAATATCAAGAAACAAAGGTCATAATATAACTTTATAACCAGGAATAACATAATTTTATTACATCTTTACATAGCTCATTTGGCTATTACATTACATTGCAGCAGAATAACTATAAGCATGGGGTCCTTCATCTTCAAAGTGCCACAGGCAGACATGTTGGTTGTAGACTTTGTAATCCTAATCAATCAATCTTCACTAAAATCAATCAAACCTGCAACATTACAAGTTACAGCCACAAGGGTCAATACATTTGAATTGTATTGGCAAGTGATACTATGGTAGTATAGTGGAGTCTATCATCTATATGCATTTGGCTAAGTGGAGTTGAGGCTTGCATTGCTCAAAATATATTTTTCCTTAACATTTGAAAACACTAAGTTTTGGTTTTGACAAAAATCTTTTCTAAGACAACTCTCAATCAAAGATTGAAGATTTCAAAAACCCTTGTTCAACCACAAGATTTTAACTTAGAAATTTGAATGATGAGATTCTTGATTGCTTCCATGTCTTGATGCTCAAATTGTCCTTTACCAGGGACATGGCTAAGTACTTAGATTTTACTCTCTGCAGAGGTTGTGCACTTTCCCCACAAGACTTGGTTTCCCAAGACAAGATCTTTTAGAAGCCTTCCCTTAGACCAAAATGGACGCGCTCCAACCTATCAAAAACTACCACCCACTGTCCATATGGCTAAGTTCTTGCAACCTATATGATCTAGGCAGAGCCCATAATGCCAAGTGGCTGCACTTGAAGCTTCTCAACATTTGACATCTCAAATCTCTTTGTTCCTGGGTGGCCATCCACAAGTGAGATACACAAGGTTCACCAGTCCCCTGGCCTTGTGTAACCACTCAACCAAAAACCACCAAGCAAGTCCCATTCCACCCAGGTGATTCATTAACTTAGTTGTTTTATTAAACAAAACATAAGTCCTCAGACTTAGAATGTTTTTTCCATAGTGTGATTATATATTCCACCCATGTTTTCTATTAGCTAGGCTAAGCTTGATAGTAGTAGGAATCTTAACTTAGGAAAATCCTACTAAAGATTCATCTACTAGGTTTTCCTTTAGCAAGGTTCATACTTAGCAAAATTCCATGCAAGTTTTACTTAGAGAAAAATCACTAATGCATAGAGAAAGTAATGGGACAAAAGTATGAAGCATCACTTGCCTTTTTGGTAGAGTATGGGTTCACTCCTTGTCCTTGTAACAATCACACTCTTCAAGTCACTACAAATCAATTAAGCAAGGCACAAACTTAATCTACCAATCAAGCAAAACATCACATAAAATCATAAAGTCTAGGAAATGCATGCAAACATGCCAAGCTTTGTTTTATTTGAAAAAGTGGTTCCTAATGGGACTTAAACATTTGAAAACACCTAATGGTCATTTTTTAAAGTGGCAAAGTCATTTGCTAAAGGTTTCACCTCAAGAACCATTTTCAAAACAAAGTATCATTTTTATGCGGTGTAGAAATATTTTTTACTAGGGCATTAATCTATAGGGTTCATCAAATAAGTTTTCAAACCATAAAGCTTGGTGTTTGGGGTCAGAGAGTTTAAAACAAAACATTTTCCAAAGGTTTCCTTCCAAAACCATTTTTAATAAATAAACCACATTTCTATTTGACTAGAAATGGTTTTAAATCAAAGAATCATTTTATTGTTTCACCAAATACATTTTTGAATCCACAAAGTGTTTCCCAATGTTAGTAGGTTCAAATCACACCATTTTCCAAAGATTTTATCCCCAAATTCATTTTTAAACAATTTTTACATCCTTAGCAAGCATACAAATGTTTCTGCAAAAACAACCATTTTTCCAGAAGCTTTTTGCTAAACAAAAGGCATGGTTGGATAGGACTTGTCTTGCTGATTCCATTGGTATAAAATTTGTAGTTTTTGGACGTGTGGTTTGAAAGTTACAGGGTTTTCAAAACAGCATCAAATTCTGACTTCAAAATCTGTTTTAAACAGAAACTGGCCACGCGTCGCGCCATGATTGGTCGGTACCGCTTCGTGCGGATCGATCACTGTGGAGCGTTAGATCAAAGTGGGATCGCACGGCACAGGTCGCTCGATACCCCTTCGCTCACTTTCTTTCCTAATCGTCAGATTCCAATCCAACGGTCCTAACTACTCTGACTAATAATCAGCGGCGCTGGCGGCGGCGCTCTGGCGGAAGCGCTCAGGCGAGGTCACCGCCAGTGATTTAGGAGGCAAGGGGAGCAGAAGGGTAGCTCACCAGAATCGCCAAAGCCTACCGATGCTCAACGTTGTGGCAGCTCGTCGAGGGGCGCGCGGGTTCGTCTTCAATTGCTCACCGGAGTTGATCTGGCCTCGGTGCGGTCAGACGTCGACGGGGGACGAAGCTAGGGGTCCTGCGCGACTAGTTGGCGAGTACCTGGATGATCACAAGGCACAGGCGAACAGAATGGTGTGAGGCTCTGGTCAAGCCGCGCAAGGGTTCAGGCGATGTGGCTTACCGGAGTTGTCTGCAGGCGGCGGTGCTGTCAGTTGAGGTCGTTGCCGGCGCTGTGAGGCACGCGCGAGCGAGCTGGGGTTGCAGAAAGGTCCGCTGGGGGATGCTGATCACAACTGCGTGCTCGAGGAGGCAAGAGGTGGCGTGTGCTGGCCGGAATTCTTGCCGGAGCATCGTCGGACAGTGGCGGTGTTTGAGCAGAATTTGGCAGCCTGGGGGCGTGTCGAGGTGGGGCGACAGAGGGGAATTGGAGAGGAGAGGGAGACGATTTATCCTGCATGGTCAAGGGGCTGATTCAACGCGTGATTAAGACGTATTACGCCGGATTTATTCCGTCTGCAACGGCTGGCGAGGGGTGGGCGTAGTCTGCGGGTGGGGAAGAAGAGGGACGTGGCGGTGGGGTCCTCTGGTCAGTGAGAAAGGGAGAGGGAACGGGGTCCACTTGTCATCGTCTGCGCGGGTTAGTAAGTTGGTGCCAACCGTTTTCTTCGGGAGGGAGAGAAACTGGGCTGCGAGTGGGCTTATTGGGCTGGCTCAGTTGGGTCAGGTCCAAGTCACTTTTTTTTGTCTGAAACCCTTTTCTTTTTCTAATACTATTTTCTGTTTTGAAATTCAAACAAACAAATCAAACAATCAAACAATTCAAACACTTCCAAACTTGTATTGAGTTTTTTTTTGCTTCTGTTTATCAACATAAACCAAATCCCAAAATAAAATAATGTTTTTATTCTTTTTAGGATCCATTCATTAATTAAATAAAATGAACCTTTAGTTATTTAATCAAATAGGGTTTGATTTATTTAATAAAAACTCCATTTGAAATCCAAATATTATCAAACCCAAATCAGTAGGTTTTATTTTGAACTATAAGATACTTGGAAAACTTGTTTAAATAAAATAACATTTTAATTTTAGGTTCCATTAATAATTATAAAATGGACCTTAGTTATTAAATCAAATAGGATTTCTTTTTATTAAAATCTTTATTTTGAAAATCTAAAATAAAACCAAAAACACTTCAGTAGGTTTTATTTAAGAAAAATAAAATACTTAGAAACTTATGTAAAATAAATAAATAAGTTTTAGTGCTTTTTTTAAAATGGGAAAAGCCTTTACTTAAATAAAATTGGATATTAAATCCTTATTATTTTATTTAAATAAACCTTTACTATTTTTATCAAAACAAAATGTTTTTATTTCAAAACATTGGCCAAGGTTTAATTTTGGCTTTATAAAGTAATCTTTATTTATAAAACCACCTTTTTCTTTTTCATTCGAAAACCAAATCTTTTCATTAAAAGATCCAACATAGTAATTTCACTTATTCAAAATATTTTCTTTATTAATTGTTTAATTTTTCAAATCCCTTTAGGATTTGTTTGATCAAAGGGTTTGAAGGTTTCCAATTGTATTCAAAAAGTTTCTTCTGGCCCTGAAAATCAACAAAGTTTTATTTTTTTTCATTTATTTTTCACATTACAAGATTTGGAAAATCTTTGGATGTGACAGGCTACCACCCTTAAAATAAATCTCGTCCCGAGATTTGGGGAGGCTAGGGGTTACAAATGGGCTCAAAGGCAACTAGGGTACTACCACCCTTAAAAAAAATTCCAACTAAATTACATCCTGGCTTGCTTGGGATCCTGGGGAAACTTCTCTGGGCAACCTTCTACATAGTGTCCTTTGTTTCACACTTGACTCATGGGCCAAGGTTGAGATCCTTCATAGGCTTGTTTAACTTGTTCTTCATCTTTTCTGGACAATTGTTTACATAGTGGCCAAGTTCCTTGCATTTAAAACACATCACTTGGCTGATATCTTTCTTTTCCTTTGGTATAATTGACTCTTGTTTGTTTCTTTGATTCTTCTTCTTTTCTGGGCATTCATTGGCATAATGTCCCATCTCTTTGCAATTGTAACATTGCACTTGAGTAATATCCTCTTTGTTAGGGTTGGGGCATTTCTTCTTCTTCTTCTTCTTTTTGGGTCTCTCCAAAGCTAGGAGTTCTTCTAGTTCATGTTCTTCATAGGTGGGACATCTTTCTCTCTTCTTGGGGAATTGATCTTCATGTTCCTTGGATGCATGATCCTTGTCTTCACAAGTATTGCAAGCCTTGGTTCCTTCTAAAATAACATCCTTGTCATCCTTGTTGTCATTAGCTCTTTGGGAAAAGTTCTCTCCCATGTTGATCATTTGAGTAACCAATCCTTGCAACAATTGAGATTGAAGTTTAAAAATCCTTTGTATGGCTGGGTCTAGTCCATTGTTGTTGGCTAAAAGCTGAGTTGTCTCTTGGCTCAACTGGTTTTGGGTTGCTATAAGTTCTCTCATGTTGTCCTCTTGGTTGTTGTTGTTGTCATCAATCTTGATGTTGGTGTCTCTTGGAGAAGTCATCTGTTTGGTTTGGATGAGATTAGAATAGGCAAAAGATTTTTCTAAGGAATCAATTCTAATCACACACATCACAATTCACACAAGCAATGTGCACGCAATCACAAACAAAACATTTCACTCAAACACAAAGTTCAAGCACATACTTTAGGCAACAAAATATTTTTGTTACACCACATAAGTTGGTGTGTTTGACTTAATTAAAATATGGTGGTCCATCTATATGGTTCACTTGTGATCTTTCCATCCTTCTTGGTTGATTCTTCTTTACATGAGATCATGGTTTCCTTGGGAAAACTCCTTGGTTATAAAACTTCAAGTAATGTAGGCTCCTTCTAACTTTTGCATTCCCTCAGTCTCTAAATCTTGAGCAAGATTTCCTTGTCTCGCTTGTAGTCCTTAGTGATATCCAAGTTGGAAGTCCTTGGTGAATATGCTGGAGATGTTGAAGTCATTAGAGTTGAAGAAGTTGAAGTCATTAGAGTTGAAAGTGTTGAAGAAGTCCTTTGCACATGGTGTAGTCCTTGGCCATGGGTAGGTTTTTTTTCATCAAGTTGAAAATAGATGAGATGTAGAGTTGAAACCAAAATGGTTGAGGAAAGAGTTTACAAGTGTTTTTATAAATAAGTTTTTGGAACAAGTACAACTCCTATTTTCTAAGGGTTTTTGTCCAATCCTAGGTTTACAAATCCTACAGGCAACACAATGCTCTGATACCATCTGTAGAGGGAGTGACCTTCCAAAAAGGCAGGGTCCCCTGTGTTTACAATGCTAGTCCCTGGATCAATAGCTAGCATCCACAGTTTAGATGTAATATCAAGAAACAAAGGTCATAATATAACTTTATAACCAGGAATAACATAATTTTATTACATCTTTACATAGCTCATTTGGCTATTACATTACATTGCAGCGGAATAACTATAAGCATGGGGTCCTTCATCTTCAAAGTGCCACAGGCAGACATGTTGGTTGTAGACTTTGTAATCCTAATCAATCAATCTTCACTAAAATCAATCAAACCTGCAACATTACAAGTTACAGCCACAAGGGTTAATACATTTGAATTGTATTAGCAAGTGATACTATGGTAGTATAGTGGAGTCTATCATCTATATGCATTTGGCTAAGTGGAGTTGAGGCTTGCATTGCTCAAAATATATTTTTCCTTAACATTTGAAAACACTAAGTTTTGGTTTTGACAAAAATCTTTTCCAAGACAACTCTCAATCAAAGATTGAAGATTTCAAAAACCCTTGTTCAACCACAAGATTTTAACTTAGAAATTTGAATGATGAGATTCTTGATTGCTTCCATGCCTTGATGCTCAAATTGTCCTTTACCAGGGACATGGCTAAGTACTTAGATTTTACTCTCTGCAGAGGTTGTGCACTTTCCCCACAAGACTTGGTTTCCCAAGACAAGATCTTTCAGAAGCCTTCCCTTAGACCAAAATGGACGCGCTCCAACCTATCAAAAACTACCACCCACTATCCATATGGCTAAGTTCTTGCAACCTATATGATCTAGGCAGAGCCCATAATGCCAAGTGGCTGCACTTGAAGCTTCTCAACATTTGACATCTCAAATCTCTTTGTTCCTGGGTGGCCATCCACAAGTGAGATACACAAGGTTCACCAGTCCCCTGGCCTTGTGTAACCACTCAACCAAAAACCACCAAGCAAGTCCCATTCCACCCAGGTGATTCATTAACTTAGTTGTTTTATTAAACAAAACATAAGTCCTCAGACTTAGAATGTTTTTTCCATAGTGTGATTATATATTCCACCCATGTTTTCTATTAGCTAGGCTAAGCTTGATAGTAGTAGGAATCTTAACTTAGGAAAATCCTACTGAAGATTCATCTACTAGGTTTTCCTTTAGCAAGGTTCATACTTAGCAAAATTCCATGCAAGTTTTACTTAGAGAAAAATCACTAATGCATAGAGAAAGTAATGGGACAAAAGTATGAAGCATCACTTGCCTTTTTGGTAGAGTATGGGTTCACTCCTTGTCCTTGTAACAATCACACTCTTCAAGTCACTACAAATCAATTAAGCAAGGCACAAACTTAATCTACCAATCAAGCAAAACATCACATAAAATCATAAAGTCTAGGAAATGCATGCAAACATGCCAAGCTTTGTTTTATTTGAAAAAGTGGTTCCTAATGGGACTTAAACATTTGAAAACACCTAATGGTCATTTTGTAAAGTGGCAAAGTCATTTGCTAAAGGTTTCACCTCAAGAACCATTTTCAAAACAAAGTATCATTTTTATGCGGTGTAGAAATATTTTTTACTAGGGCATTAATCTATAGGGTTCATCAAATAAGTTTTCAAACCATAAAGCTTGGTGTTTGGGGTCAGAGAGTTTAAAACAAAACATTTTCCAAAGGTTTCCTTCCAAAACCATTTTTAATAAATAAACCACATTTCCATTTGACTAGAAATGGTTTTAAATCAAAGAATCATTTTATTGTTTTACCAAATACATTTTTGAATACACAAAGTGTTTCCCAATGTTAGTAGGTTCAAATCACACCATTTTCCAAAGATTTTATCCCCAAATTCATTTTTAAACAATTTTTACATCCTTAGCAAGCATACAAATGTTTCTGCAAAACAACCATTTTTCCAGAAGCTTTTTGCTAAACAAAAGGCATGGTTGGCTAGGACTTGTCTTGCTGATTCCATTGGTATAAAATTTGTAATTTTTGGACGTGTGGTTTGAAAGTTACAGGGTTTTGAAAACAGCATCAAATTCTGACTTCAAAATCTGTTTTAAACAGAAACTGGCCACGCGTCGCGCCGTGATTGGTCGGTACCGCTTCGTGCGGATCGATCACTATGGAGCGTTAGATCAAAGTGGGATCGCACGGCACAGGTCGCTCGATACCCCTTCGCTCACTTTCTTTCCTAATCGTCAGATTCCAATCCAACGGTCCTAACTACTCTGACTAATAATCAGCGGCGCTGGCGGCGGCGCTCTAGCGGAAGCGCTCAGGCGAGGTCACCGCCAGTGATTTAGGAGGCAAGGGGAGCAGAAGGGTAGCTCACCAGAATCGCCAAAGCCTACCGATGCTCAACGTTGTGGCAGCTCGTCGAGGGGCGCGCGGGTTCGTCTTCAATTGCTCACCGGAGTTGATCTGGCCTCGGTGCGGTCAGACGTCGACGGGGGACGAAGCTAGGGGTCCTGCGCGACTAGTTGGCGAGTACCTGGATGATCACAAGGCACAGGCGAACAGAATGGTGTGAGGCTCTGGTCAAGCCGCGCAAGGGTTCAGGCGATGTGGCTTACCGGAGTTGTCTGCAGGCGGCGGTGCTGTCAGTTGAGGTCGTTGCCGGCGTTGTGAGGCACGCGCGAGCGAGCTGGGGTTGCATAAAGGTCCGCTGGGGGATGCTGATCACAACTGCGTGCTCGAGGAGGCAAGAGGTGGCGTGTGCTGGCCGGAATTCTTGCCGGAGCATCGTCGGACAGTGGCGGTGTTTGAGCAGAATTTGGCAGCCTGGGGGCGTGTCGAGGTGGGGCGACAGAGGGGAATTGGAGAGGAGAGGGAGACGATTTATCCTGCATGGTCAAGGGGCTGATTCAACGCGTGATTAAGACGTATTACGCCGGATTTATTCCGTCTGCAACGGCCGGCGAGGGGTGGGCGTAGTCTGCGGGTGGGGAAGAAGAGGGACGTGGCGGTGGGGTCCTCTGGTCAGTGAGAAAGGGAGAGGGAACGGGGTCCACTTGTCATCGTCTGCGCGGGTTAGTAAGTTGGTGCCAACCGTTTTCTTCGGGAGGGAGAGAAACTGGGCTGCGAGTGGGCTTATTGGGCTGGCTCAGTTGGGTCAGGTCCAAGTCACTTTTTTTTGTCTGAAACCCTTTTCTTTTTCTAATACTATTTTCTGTTTTGAAATTCAAACAAACAAATCAAACAATCAAACAATTCAAACACTTCCAAACTTGTATTGAGTTTTTTTTGGTTCTGTTTATCAACATAAACCAAATCCCAAAATAAAATAATGTTTTTATTCTTTTTAGGATCCATTCATTAATTAAATAAAATGAACCTTTAGTTATTTAATCAAATAGGGTTTGATTTATTTAATAAAAACTCCATTTGAAATCCAAATATTATCAAACCCAAATCAGTAGGTTTTATTTTGAACTATAAGACAATTGGAAAACTTGTTTAAATAAAATAACATTTTAATTTTAGGTTCCATTAATAATTATAAAATGGACCTTAGTTATTAAATCAAATAGGATTTCTTTTTATTAAAATCTTTATTTTGAAAATCTAAAATAAAACCAAAAACACTTCAGTAGGTTTTATTTAAGAAAAATAAAATACTTAGAAACTTATGTAAAATAAATAAATAAGTTTTAGTGCTTTTTTTAAAATGGGAAAAGCCTTTACTTAAATAAAATTGGATATTAAATCCTTATTATTTTATTTAAATAAACCTTTACTATTTTTATCAAAACAAAATGTTTTTATTTCAAAACATTGGCCAAGGTTTAATTTTGGCTTTATAAAGTAATCTTTATTTATAAAACCACCTTTTTCTTTTTCATTCGAAAACCAAATCTTTTCATTAAAAGATCCAACATAGTAATTTCACTTATTCAAAATATTTTCTTTATTAATTGTTTAATTTTTCAAATCCCTTTAGGATTTGTTTGATCAAAGGGTTTGAAGGTTTCCAATTGTATTCAAAAAGTTTCTTCTGGCCCTGAAAATCAACAAAGTTTTATTTTTTTTCATTTATTTTTCACATTACAAGATTTGGAAAATCTTGGGATGTGACAGGCTACCACCCTTAAAATAAATCTCGTCCCGAGATTTGGGGAGGCTAGGGGTTACAAATGGGCTCAAAGGCAACTAGGGTACTACCACCCTTAAAAAAAATTCCAACTAAATTACATCCTGGCTTGCTTGGGATCCTGGGGAAACTTCTCTGGGAAACCTTCTACATAGTGTCCTTTGTTTCACACTTGACTCATGGGCCAAGGTTGAGATCCTTCATAGGCTTGTTTAACTTGTTCTTCATCTTTTCTGGACAATTGTTTACATAGTGGCCAAGTTCCTTGCATTTGAAACACATCACTTGGCTGATATCTTTCTTTTCCTTTGGTATAATTGACTCTTGTTTGTTTCTTTGATTCTTCTTCTTTTCTGGGCATTCATTGGCATAATGTCCCATCTCTTTGCTATTGTAACATTGCACTTGAGTAATATCCTCTTTGTTAGGGTTGGGTCATTTCTTCTTCTTCTTCTTTTTGGGTCTCTCCAAAGCTAGGAGTTCTTCTAGTTCATGTTCTTCATAGGTGGGACATCTTTCTCTCTTCTTGGGGAATTGATCTTCATGTTCCTTGGATGCATGATCCTTGTCTTCACAAGTATTGCAAGCCTTGGTTCCTTCTAAAATAACATCCTTGTCATCCTTGTTGTCATTAGCTCTTTGGGAAAAGTTCTCTCCCATGTTGATCATTTGAGTAACCAATCCTTGCAACAATTGAGATTGAAGTTTAAAAATCCTTTGTATGGCTGGGTCTAGTCCATTGTTGTTGGCTAAAAGCTGAGTTGTCTCTTGGCTCAACTGGTTTTGGGTTGCTATAAGTTCTCTCATGTTGTCCTCTTGGTTGTTGTTGTTGTCATCAATCTTGATGTTGGTGTCTCTTGGAGAAGTCATCTGTTTGGTTTGGATGAGATTAGAATAGGCAAAAGATTTTTCTAAGGAATCAATTCTAATCACACACATCACAATTCACACAAGCAATGTGCACGCAATCACAAACAAAACATTTCACTCAAACACAAAGTTCAAGCACATACTTTAGGCAACAAAATATTTTTGTTACACCACATAAGTTGGTGTGTTTGACTTAATTAAAATATGGTGGTCCATCTATATGGTTCACTTGTGATCTTTCCATCCTTCTTGGTTGATTCTTCTTTACATGAGATCATGGTTTCCTTGGGAAAACTCCTTGGTTATAAAACTTCAAGTAATGTAGGCTCCTTCTAACTTTTGCATTCCCTCAGTCTCTAAATCTTGAGCAAGATTTCCTTGTCTCGCTTGTAGTCCTTAGTGATATCCAAGTTGGAAGTCCTTGGTGAATATGCTGGAGATGTTGAAGTCATTAGAGTTGAAGAAGTTGAAGTCATTAGAGTTGAAAGTGTTGAAGAAGTCCTTTGCACATGGTGTAGTCCTTGGCCATGGGTAGTTTTTTTTTCATCAAGTTGAAAATAGATGAGATGTAGAGTTGAAACCAAAATGGTTGAGGAAAGAGTTTACAAGTGTTTTTATAAATAAGTTTTTGGAACAAGTACAACTCCTATTTTATAAGGGTTTTTGTCCAATCCTAGGTTTACAAATCCTACAGGCAACACAAT
This sequence comes from Avena sativa, assembly GCA_916181665.1. NCBI lineage: Eukaryota > Viridiplantae > Streptophyta > Magnoliopsida > Poales > Poaceae > Avena > Avena sativa. The sequence continues at coordinate 264,229,331 of OV702294.1, read as the reverse complement.
GCTCTGATACCATCTGTAGAGGGAGTGACCTTCCAAAAAGGCAGGGTCCCCTGTGTTTACAATGCTAGTCCCTGGATCAATAGCTAGCATCCACAGTTTAGATGTAATATCAAGAAACAAAGGTCATAATATAACTTTATAACCAGGAATAACATAATTTTATTACATCTTTACATAGCTCATTTGGCTATTACATTACATTGCAGCGGAATAACTATAAGCATGGGGTCCTTCATCTTCAAAGTGCCACAGGCAGACATGTTGGTTGTAGACTTTGTAATCCTAATCAATCAATCTTCACTAAAATCAATCAAACCTGCAACATTACAAGTTACAGCCACAAGGGTTAATACATTTGAATTGTATTGGCAAGTGATACTATGGTAGTATAGTGGAGTCTATCATCTATATGCATTTGGCTAAGTGGAGTTGAGGCTTGCATTGCTCAAAATATATTTTTCCTTAACATTTGAAAACACTAAGTTTTTGTTTTGACAAAAATCTTTTCCAAGACAACTCTCAATCAAAGATTGAAGATTTCAAAAACCCTTGTTCAACCACAAGATTTTAACTTAGAAATTTGAATGATGAGATTCTTGATTGCTTCCATGTCTTGATGCTCAAATTGTCCTTTACCAGGGACATGGCTAAGTACTTAGATTTTACTCTCTGCAGAGGTTGTGCACTTTCCCCACAAGACTTGGTTTCCCAAGACAAGATCTTTCAGAAGCCTTCCCTTAGACCAAAATGGACGCGCTCCAACCTATCAAAAACTACCACCCACTATCCATATGGCTAAGTTCTTGCAACCTATATGATCTAGGCAGAGCCCATAATGCCAAGTGGCTGCACTTGAAGCTTCTCAACATTTGACATCTCAAATCTCTTTGTTCCTGGGTGGCCATCCACAAGTGAGATACACAAGGTTCACCAGTCCCCTGGCCTTGTGTAACCACTCAACCAAAAACCACCAAGCAAGTCCCATTCCACCCAGGTGATTCATTAACTTAGTTGTTTTATTAAACAAAACATAAGTCCTCAGACTTAGAATGTTTTTTCCATAGTGTGATTATATATTCCACCCATGTTTTCTATTAGCTAGGCTAAGCTTGATAGTAGTAGGAATCTTAACTTAGGAAAATCCTACTAAAGATTCATCTACTAGGTTTTCCTTTAGCAAGGTTCATACTTAGCAAAATTCCATGCAAGTTTTACTTAGAGAAAAATCACTAATGCATAGAGAAAGTAATGGGACAAAAGTATGAAGCATCACTTGCCTTTTTGGTAGAGTATGGGTTCACTCCTTGTCCTTGTAACAATCACACTCTTCAAGTCACTACAAATCAATTAAGCAAGGCACAAACTTAATCTACCAATCAAGCAAAACATCACATAAAATCATAAAGTCTAGGAAATGCATGCAAACATGCCAAGCTTTGTTTTATTTGAAAAAGTGGTTCCTAATGGGACTTAAACATTTGAAAACACCTAATGGTCATTTTGTAAAGTGGCAAAGTCATTTGCTAAAGGTTTCACCTCAAGAACCATTTTCAAAACAAAGTATCATTTTTATGCGGTGTAGAAATATTTTTTACTAGGGCATTAATCTATAGGGTTCATCAAATAAGTTTTCAAACCATAAAGCTTGGTGTTTGGGGTCAGAGAGTTTAAAACAAAACATTTTCCAAAGGTTTCCTTCCAAAACCATTTTTAATACATAAACCACATTTCTATTTGACTAGAAATGGTTTTAAATCAAAGAATCATTTTATTTTTTTACCAAATACATTTTTGAATCCACAAAGTGTTTCCCAATGTTAGTAGGTTCAAATCACACCATTTTCCAAAGATTTTATCCCCAAATTCATTTTTAAACAATTTTTACATCCTTAGCAAGCATACAAATGTTTCTGCAAAACAACCATTTTTCCAGAAGCTTTTTGCTAAACAAAAGGCATGGTTGGCTAGGACTTGTCTTGGTGATTCCATTGGTATAAAATTTGTAATTTTTGGACGTGTGGTTTGAAAGTTACAGGGTTTTCAAAACAGCATCAAATTCTGACTTCAAAATCTGTTTTAAACAGAAACTGGCCACGCGTCGCGCCGTGATTGGTCGGTACCGCTTCGTGCGGATCGATCACTGTGGAGAGTTAGATCAAAGTGGGATCGCACGGCACAGGTCGCTCGATACCCCTTCGCTCACTTTCTTTCCTAATCGTCAGATTCCAATCCAACGGTCCTAACTACTCTGACTAATAATCAGCGGCGCTGGCGGCGGCGCTCTGGCGGAAGCGCTCAGGCGAGGTCACCGCCAGTGATTTAGGAGGCAAGGGGAGCAGAAGGGTAGCTCACCAGAATCGCCAAAGCCTACCGATGCTCAACGTTGTGGCAGCTCGTCGAGGGGCGCGCGGGTTCGTCTTCAATTGCTCACCGGAGTTGATCTGGCCTCGGTGCGGTCAGACGTCGACGGGGGACGAAGCTAGGGGTCCTGCGCGACTAGTTGGCGAGTACCTGGATGATCACAAGGCACAGGCGAACATAATGGTGTGAGGCTCTGGTCAAGCCGCGCAAGGGTTCAGGCGATGTGGCTTACCGGAGTTGTCTGCAGGCGGCGGTGCTGTCAGTTGAGGTCGTTGCCGGCGCTGTGAGGCACGCGCGAGCGAGCTGGGGTTGCAGAAAGGTCCGCTGGGGGATGCTGATCACAACTGCGTGCTCGAGGACGCAAGAGGTGGCGTGTGCTGGCCGGAATTCTTGCCGGAGCATCGTCGGACAGTGGCGGTGTTTGAGCAGAATTTGGCAGCCTAGGGGCGTGTCGAGGTTGGGCGACAGAGGGGAAATGGAGAGGAGAGGGAGACGATTTATCCTGCATGGTCAAGGGGCTAATTCAACGCGTGATTAAGACGTATTACGCCGGATTTATTCCGTCTGCAACGGCCGGCGAGGGGTGGGCGTAGTCTGCGGGTGGGGAAGAAGAGGGACGTGGCGGTGGGGTCCTCTGGTCAGTGAGAAAGGGAGAGGGAACGGGGTCCACTTGTCATCGTCTGCGCGGGTTAGTAAGTTGGTGCCAACCGTTTTCTTCGGGAGGGAGAGAAACTGGGCTGCGAGTGGGCTTATTGGGCTGGCTCAGTTGGGTCAGGTCCAAGTCACTTTTTTTTGTCTGAAACCCTTTTCTTTTTCTAATACTATTTTCTGTTTTGAAATTCAAACAAACAAATCAAACAATCAAACAATTCAAACACTTCCAAACTTGTATTGAGTTTTTTTTTGGTTCTGTTTATCAACATAAACCAAATCCCAAAATAAAATAATGTTTTTATTCTTTTTAGGATCCATTCATTAATTAAATAAAATGAACCTTTAGTTATTTAATCAAATAGGGTTTGATTTATTTAATAAAAACTCCATTTGAAATCCAAATATTATCAAACCCAAATCAGTAGGTTTTATTTTGAACTATAAGATACTTGGAAAACTTGTTTAAATAAAATAACATTTTAATTTTAGGTTCCATTAATAATTATAAAATGGACCTTAGTTATTAAATCAAATAGGATTTCTTTTTATTAAAATCTTTATTTTGAAAATCTAAAATAAAACCAAAAACACTTCAGTAGGTTTTATTTAAGAAAAATAAAATACTTAGAAACTTATGTAAAATAAATAAATAAGTTTTAGTGCTTTTTTTAAAATGGGAAAAGCCTTTACTTAAATAAAATTGGATATTAAATCCTTATTATTTTATTTAAATAAACCTTTACTATTTTTATCAAAACAAAATGTTTTTATTTCAAAACATTGGCCAAGGTTTAATTTTGGCTTTATAAAGTAATCTTTATTTATAAAACCACCTTTTTCTTTTTCATTCGAAAACCAAATCTTTTCATTAAAAGATCCAACATAGTAATTTCACTTATTCAAAATATTTTCTTTATTAATTGTTTAATTTTTCAAATCCCTTTAGGATTTGTTTGATCAAAGGGTTTGAAGGTTTCCAATTGTATTCAAAAAGTTTCTTCTGGCCCTGAAAATCAACAAAGTTTTATTTTTTTTCATTTATTTTTCACATTACAAGATTTGGAAAATCTTGGGATGTGACAGGCTACCACCCTTAAAATAAATCTCGTCCCGAGATTTGGGGAGGCTAGGGGTTACAAATGGGCTCAAAGGCAACTAGGGTACTACCACCCTTAAAAAAAATTCCAACTAAATTACATCCTGGCTTGCTTGGGATCCTGGGGAAACTTCTCTGGGCAACCTTCTACATAGTGTCCTTTGTTTCACACTTGACTCATGGGCCAAGGTTGAGATCCTTCATAGGCTTGTTTAACTTGTTCTTCATCTTTTCTGGACAATTGTTTACATAGTGGCCAAGTTCCTTGCATTTGAAACACATCACTTGGCTGATATCTTTCTTTTCCTTTGGTATAATTGACTCTTGTTTGTTTCTTTGATTCTTCTTCTTTTCTGGGCATTCATTGGCATAATGTCCCATCTCTTTGCAATTGTAACATTGCACTTGAGTAATATCCTCTTTGTTAGGGTTGGGGCATTTCTTCTTCTTCTTCTTTTTGGGTCTCTCCAAAGCTAGGAGTTCTTCTAGTTCATGTTCTTCATAGGTGGGACATCTTTCTCTCTTCTTGGGGAATTGATCTTCATGTTCCTTGGATGCATGATCCTTGTCTTCACAAGTATTGCAAGCCTTGGTTCCTTCTAAAATAACATCCTTGTCATCCTTGTTTTCATTAGCTCTTTGGGAAAAGTTCTCTCCCATGTTGATCATTTGAGTAACCAATCCTTGCAACAATTGAGATTGAAGTTTCAAAATCCTTTGTATGGCTGGGTCTAGTCCATTGTTGTTGGCTAAAAGCTGAGTTGTCTCTTGGCTCAACTGGTTTTGGGTTGCTATAAGTTCTCTCATGTTGTCCTCTTGGTTGTTGTTGTTGTCATCAATCTTGATGTTGGTGTCTCTTGGAGAAGTCATCTGTTTGGTTTGGATGAGATTAGAATAGGCAAAAGATTTTTCTAAGGAATCAATTCTAATCACACACATCACAATTCACACAAGCAATGTGCACGCAATCACAAACAAAACATTTCACTCAAACACAAAGTTCAAGCACATACTTTAGGCAACAAAATATTTTTGTTACACCACATAAGTTGGTGTGTTTGACTTAATTAAAATATGGTGGTCCATCTATATGGTTCACTTGTGATCTTTCCATCCTTCTTGGTTGATTCTTCTTTACATGAGATCATGGTTTCCTTGGGAAAACTCCTTGGTTATAAAACTTCAAGTAATGTAGGCTCCTTCTAACTTTTGCATTCCCTCAGTCTCTAAATCTTGAGCAAGATTTCCTTGTCTCGCTTGTAGTCCTTAGTGATATCCAAGTTGGAAGTCCTTGGTGAATATGCTGGAGATGTTGAAGTCATTAGAGTTGAAGAAGTTGAAGTCATTAGAGTTGAAAGTGTTGAAGAAGTCCTTTGCACATGGTGTAGTCCTTGGCCATGGGTAGGTTTTTTTTCATCAAGTTGAAAATAGATGAGATGTAGAGTTGAAACCAAAATGGTTGAGGAAAGAGTTTACAAGTGTTTTTATAAATAAGTTTTTGGAACAAGTACAACTCCTATTTTCTAAGGGTTTTTGTCCAATCCTAGGTTTACAAATCCTACAGGCAACACAATGCTCTGATACCATCTGTAGAGGGAGTGACCTTCCAAAAAGGCAGGGTCCCCTGTGTTTACAATGCTAGTCCCTAGATCAATAGCTAGCATCCACAGTTTAGATGTAATATCAAGAAACAAAGGTCATAATATAACTTTATAACCAGGAATAACATAATTTTATTACATCTTTACATAGCTCATTTGGCTATTACATTACATTGCAGCGGAATAACTATAAGCATGGGGTCCTTCATCTTCAAAGTGCCACAGGCAGACATGTTGGTTGTAGACTTTGTAATCCTAATCAATCAATCTTCACTAAAATCAATCAAACCTGCAACATTACAAGTTACAGCCACAAGGGTTAATACATTTGAATTGTATTGGCAAGTGATACTATGGTAGTATAGTGGAGTCTATCATCTATATGCATTTGGCTAAGTGGAGTTGAGGCTTGCATTGCTCAAAATATATTTTTCCTTAACATTTGAAAACACTAAGTTTTTGTTTTGACAAAAATCTTTTCCAAGACAACTCTCAATCAAAGATTGAAGATTTCAAAAACCCTTGTTCAACCACAAGATTTTAACTTAGAAATTTGAATGATGAGATTCTTGATTGCTTCCATGTCTTGATGCTCAAATTGTCCTTTACCAGGGACATGGCTAAGTACTTAGATTTTACTCTCTGCAGAGGTTGTGCACTTTCCCCACAAGACTTGGTTTCCCAAGACAAGATCTTTCAGAAGCCTTCCCTTAGACCAAAATGGACGCGCTCCAACCTATCAAAAACTACCACCCACTATCCATATGGCTAAGTTCTTGCAACCTATATGATCTAGGCAGAGCCCATAATGCCAAGTGGCTGCACTTGAAGCTTCTCAACATTTGACATCTCAAATCTCTTTGTTCCTGGGTGGCCATCCACAAGTGAGATACACAAGGTTCACCAGTCCCCTGGCCTTGTGTAACCACTCAACCAAAAACCACCAAGCAAGTCCCATTCCACCCAGGTGATTCATTAACTTAGTTGTTTTATTAAACAAAACATAAGTCCTCAGACTTAGAATGTTTTTTCCATAGTGTGATTATATATTCCACCCATGTTTTCTATTAGATAGGCTAAGCTTGATAGTAGTAGGAATCTTAACTTAGGAAAATCCTACTAAAGATTCATCTACTAGGTTTTCCTTTAGCAAGGTTCATACTTAGCAAAATTCCATGCAAGTTTTACTTAGAGAAAAATCACTAATGCATAGAGAAAGTAATGGGACAAAAGTATGAAGAATCACTTGCCTTTTTGGTAGAGTATGGGTTCACTCCTTGTCCTTGCAACAATCACACTCTTCAAGTCACTACAAATCAATTAAGCAAGGCACAAACTTAATCTACCAATCAAGCAAAACATCACATAAAATCATAGAGTCAAGGAAATGCATGCAAACATGCCAAGCTTTGTTTTATTTGAAAACGTGGTTCCTAATGGAACTTAAACATTTTAAAACACCTAATGGTCATTTTTTTAAGTGGCAAAGTCATTTGCTAAAGGTTTCACCTCAAGAACCATTTTCAAAACAAAGTATCATTTTTACGCGGTGTAGAAATATTTTTTACTAGGGCATTAATCTATAGGGTTCATCAAATAAGTTTTCAAACCATAAAACTTGGTGTTTGGGGTCAGAGAGTTTAAAACAAAACATTTTCCAAAGGTTTCGTTCCAAAACCATTTTTAATAAATAAACCACATTTCTATTTGACTAGAAATGGTTTTAAATCAAAGAATCATTTTATTGTTTCACCAAATACATTTTTGAATCCACAAAGTGTTTCCCAATGTTAGTAGGTTCAAATCACACCATTTTCCAAAGATTTTATCCCCAAATTCATTTTTAAACAATTTTTACATCCTTAGCAAGCATACAAATGTTTCTGCAAAAACAACCATTTTTCCAGAAGCTTTTTGCTAAACAAAAGGCATGGTTGGCTAGGACTTGTATTGCTGATTCCATTGGTATAAAATTTGTAATTTTTGGACGTGTGGTTTGAAAGTTACAGGGTTTTCAAAACAGCATCAAATTCTGATTTCAAAATCTATTTTAAACAGAAACTGGCCACGCGTCGCGCCGTGATTGGTCGGTACCGCTTCGTGCGGATCGATCGCTGTGGAGAGTTAGATCAAAGTGGGATCGCACGGCACAGGTCGCTCGATACCCCTTCACTCACTTTCTTTCCTAATCGTCAGATTCCAATCCAACGGTCCTAACTACTCTGACTAATAATCAGCGGCGCTGGCGGCGGCGCTCTGGCAGAAGCGCTCAGGCGAGGTCACCGCCGGTGATTTAGGAGCAAGGGGAGCAGAAGGGTAGCTCACTAGAATCGCCAAAGCCTACTGATGCTCAACGTTGTGGCAGCTCGTCGAGGGGCGCGCGGGTTCGTTTTCAATTGCTCATCGGAGTTGATCTAGCCTCGGTGCGGTCAGACGTCGACGGGGGACGAAGCTAGGGGTCCTGCGCGACTAGTTGGCGAGTACCTGGATGATCACAAGGCACAGGCGAACATAATGGTGTGAGGCTCTGGTCAAGCCGCGCAAGGGTTCAGGCGATGTGGCTTACCGGAGTTGTCTGCAGGCGGCGGTGCTGTCAGTTGAGGTCGTTGCCGGCGCTGTGAGGCACGCGCGAGCGAGCTGGGGTTGCAGAAAGGTCCGCTGGGGGATGCTGATCACAACTGCGTGCTCGAGGAGGCAAGAGGTGGCGTGTGCTGGCCGGAATTCTTGCCGGAGCATCGTCGGACAGTGGCGGTGTTTGAGCAGAATTTGGCAGCCTAGGGGCGTGTCGAGGTTGGGCGACAGAGGGGAAATGGAGAGGAGAGGGAGACGATTTATCCTGCATGGTCAAGGGGCTAATTCAACGCGTGATTAAGACGTATTACGCCGGATTTATTCCGTCTGCAACGACCGGCGAGGGGTGGGCGTAGTCTGCGGGTGGGGAAGAAGAGGGACGTGGCGGTGGGGTCCTCTGGTCAGTGAGAAAGGGAGAGGGAACGGGGTCCACTTGTCATCGTCTGCGCGGGTTAGTAAGTTGGTGCCAACCGTTTTCTTCGGGAGGGAGAGAAACTGGGCTGCGAGTGGGCTTATTTTTTTTTTGTCAGGTCCAATTCACTTTTTTTTTGTCTGAAACCCTTTTCTTTTTCTAATACTATTTTCTGTTTTGAAATTCAAACAAACAAATCAAACAATCAAACAATTCAAACACTTCCAAACTTGTATTGAGTTTTTTTGGTTCTGTTTATCAACATAAACCAAATCCCAAAATAAAATAATGTTTTTATTCTTTTTAGGATCCATTCATTAATTAAATAAAATGAACCTTTAGTTATTTAATCAAATAGGGTTTGATTTATTTAATAAAAACTCCATTTGAAATCCAAATATTATCAAACCCAAATCAGTAGGTTTTATTTTGAACTATAAGATACTTGGAAAACTTGTTTAAATAAAATAACATTTTAATTTTAGGTTCCATTAATAATTATAAAATGGACCTTAGTTATTAAATCAAATAGGATTTCTTTTTATTAAAATCTTTATTTTGAAAATCTAAAATAAAACCAAAAACACTTCAGTAGGTTTTATTTAAGAAAAATAAAATACTTAGAAACTTATTTAAAATAAATAAATAAGTTTTAGTGCTTGTTTAAAATGGGAAAAGCCTTTACTTAATTTAAATTGGATATTAAATCCTTGTTATTTTATTTAAATAAACCTTTACTATTTTTATCAAAACAAAATGTTTTTATTTCAAAACATTGGCCAAGGTTTAATTTTGGCTTTATAAAGTAATCTTTATTTATAAAACCACCTTTTTCTTTTTCATTCGAAAACCAAATCTTTTCATTAAAAGATCCAAAATAGTAATTTCACTTATTCAAAATATTTTCTTTATTAATTGTTTAATTTTTCAAATCCCTTTAGGATTTGTTTGATCAAAGGGTTTGAAGGTTTCCAATTGTATTCAAAAAGTTTCTTCTGGCCCTAAAAATCAACAAAGTTTTATTTTTTTTCATTTATTTTTCACATTACAAGATTTGGAAAATCTTGGGATGTGACACATATAGTCCTCGCTGAAGAATAGAAGAGGAAGAAGAGGGGCAGATGAGCGCACAACGGCACGGGGAGCACCCCAAAGGGCGCTGCAACCCGCATCAAGCCGAGGCAGCGGCCACAACAACACACGAGGACGCACAACACCCCACAGCAACGCACGAGGACCTCACAGCACCACAAGAGCATCAGCGAAGGCATCACCGACAGCATCCCAAACCCTAGGGTTCGGGATGGGGCTAGCCTGGCCGCAGAAGCGCCCTAGAGCCAAATTGAAATGGACCAGACGAAAGAGCGTGGTCAACAACCTCGCCATACACCACGGCGGTGGCTAGGGTAGACCATGATGGCGGGAATCGCACAACGGCGCCAGCGACCACTGGGTCGAGGAGGAGAAAGAGATGAGGTCGAGAGAAGGAGAGGTAGAGGGCTGGGCCGATAGGGCCAGTACCTCTTCGGGGAGAGCTTTTTGACCTGGCCAATTGGGACAAGTTTGGCCCAAATAGCCCAATAGGGTTGGCCCAACTATTAAAAGAACCAGAATTTAATAATTTAGAAAAAGACCAAAATACCCCTAAAATTTAATAAATTCTGGTAAATAAAAGAAACACCCTAAAAATACAAATAATATATTTTTAGGTTTATAATAATTCAAGCTACTTTATTAAATTAAGAATATTCATTTTAATAATATAAATTCAATTTAAAGATTTTTATAATATATATTGCTTATGGAATTTTATAAAAATCAATAAAATACCTAAAAATAAATAAAAATAACTTTTATCATCCCTAATAATTATAGTATTTTAGAAAAATACAAAAGGGATATTCAAGGTATCAAAATAAAATCTTCTAAAGTAAAATACTCATTGTTAAAAAGAATATTAAGAAAATAATTATAGAAGTTAAAATAAAATAAAAATTAGTTTTTAGATCTATTAGTAATATATTACATTATAAAAATAGTGAATGTAATATTTATAAAATATTAAAGGATATTACTTAAAGAAATTCCAGAAACTAAAATATTGGGTAAAACACACAAAGAAGATAAATAATAAATAATGCATTACATTACTATGCATATCCATTTTGCTTTTTAAATATTGTCCTTACCGGGAAATAATGATGTTTTGTAGACATAGAAGCTCAAGGTCCAGTGCAGGCATCCGACTTCACTACCTTGCAATCACAAGGACAGTTCATCACTGCTCATGTCCTTTTAACAGTCTTTACCAAAGTATTTATAAATTGTGTGTTATCATCTATGCTTCAAGGAAAGAAAATATTGTTTTCTCAAATAAATAAATTGATGATATCATCCTAAGTGGTGATATAGAGGAGCAATATAACTTAGGGTTCTATTGGCAACAATGATAATCATCTAGGAATTTAACAACCCCTGACATCAGTGATTCTAGCGCAGTATATTACGCGTTAACATGATATTTGGAATGGGACAGAGAAGTTAGCTGTATATTCTTCCTCTCGCATGTAGACAGATGTGCAGGTCATGGATGTTATCCTCGTAGCGTGCATTAATTGGTAATTTGTAGAGGATATGTAGCATATGGGTGGGAACCCTCATCGTCCCATGATAGTTCTGGCATCTAACGGTCTGTACAAACCATTCTGTAATTAAATGGGTGGGCATGGTGTACACCATGGAGGCATGTGGGGTCGCGAAGGGGGCAGTGATTGGCTTGGATCACCTATTGGGCCCCACATCATGGAATTGTGGACGGGAAAGTATGCCCAGTATTGCAACAAGGAGTTAATCTCTCATGGGTAAAGTAACGCACCTCTGCAGAGTGTAAGAACTGTAACCTTTTACTACATGTTCTGGGAAGGAGCTACGAAGGCGGCAGGAAAGGAACTCCATGAAAGTTCTGGTAAACCTGTGAAGGCTGATGGGCATAGTTTTTCAATAATAAAATCAATTTTGAAGAAAGATTTACGAAAACTGCATAGTGCCAAGGACTTATAGTACGAGGTGGTAGATAGAGCATCAAACTTCCCACCTTGCATATAATGAACTTGTTGGGTAACGCTGTTACTCACCCTTTACTTTGATCCCCTGCTTAGACTCTGAGGATCCAGAAGATACTCCAATGTATGCAGCAGAATGTCAACGTGATGTCCTCTATGAGGAGCCTGACCTATCAGGCGGTGTTGAAGGAGTGGACTACGAGATCCGATATGGAGTGGACGGCAAAAAGTCAGATTAGCTGCCTTAGTTATTAGTAACCAATTGAGCCCAGAAGCATGAACCTTATATAATAAGTTGTTGAGCTCAATTTGGAGTTGAAGTTGTCACGTTAAAACTTCCGCTGAAAAACTTTATACGTGGTTCGTAATTTGAATCTTATGAAGTCTTGAACTTCTGGTATTGTAATAATAATAATGTGTGTATGTTTGTAATATGGACCTGCAATGTTTCTGTTGTACCACTCTGAGGGATGTGATATTTATGTCATGTCAACGACTATAATGTACTACACAAGAAGTGGTATGCTGGGTCAGTGCATTATGGATGATTTTTCTGTCTATGGAACTTTGTTTACTAGTTGCTTGGACAATAGAATTTTGCAGCGTTGCGAAGAAACCAATCTGGTTCTAAACTAGGAGAAGTGTCATTTTATGGTCAAAGAAGGCATAGTCCTTAGACATAAAGTATAGGTAAGGGTATTTAAGTATATAGGGATAAAGTTGAAGCAATAGAGAGAATGCCACAACCAAGGGACATAAAAGGTATAAGAAGTTTTCTTGGTCATGTAGGCTTTTATAGAAGGTTCATTAGGATTTTTTCTGAAATTTCTAAACATCTAACTAATCTTTTGAAAAAGGGAGTAATATTCAATTTTGATGATAAATGCCTTATTTCCTTTGATAAACTTAAATATGCTTTATCTCATGCTCCCATCATTAAACCAATATGACTTTTGATTTAATATTTGAAGCTAGTGATGATGATGTAGGAGTAACTCCGGGACAACACATAGGTCGTAGATTTAATATTATACATCATGCTAGTTGAACTCTCAATAGTGCTAAAAATAATTATCCTAAGTAAGAAAGAGAACTCCTTGATGTATTTTTCTCTTGTGATAAGTTTTTTTCTTATATTGTTGATGCAAAGGTAAGAGTTCATACGAATCATGATGGTCTAAAAGAACTCCTCGAGAGGAAGATTCATAAGCCAAGACTGATCCATTGGATCCTTTTACTTTAATAATTTGAGTTCCACATTATGCAGAGACAAGAAGCAAAGGTAGTAGATGCATCATCTATATTTATCCCGCGAGAGGAGCTTTAGTCCCGGTGATTTTCGTTTTCGAGAATTATTATATGAGCTAAGGTCAAATCCTCCCAAGAAGAAGAAGTCCTTATTGATGGAGGAGCTTGTCACTCCCGACTAGATAAATGGTAAGGGGAAGGTAAGTTTTCTAACTCTAATAAAGTGCTTTGTTTTCACAGTTTCTACTTCTAATTTTTTTTGCCTTTGAATTACTCTTGTTTTCTGAAGTTTTTGAGGGGTTTCTATAACTATACGGGCGCAACTATATGGCTAGAGAAAAATCTCCTTCCGTATATTTGTTCGTTGAAGCTTCAGTACCCCTCGCAAAAATAATTTTCTGTGTGCAATATCTATATGGCCGCAACTATATGGCCGTAGAAAAATCTCTCGCTGTATAGTTGGTCGTCAAAGCATCTATCTCATCGACCCGTTTTCGTTCTTATTTATACTATTCATCTAAAAAAAAGTTTTTTCGGTTTCTAGTCGGTAATCTAATCGACCTGGGTTCGAGATATTTGGAAATATCTTCCCGGAACCAACCATACGGTCGGAACTATACGGGCCATGAACGTATAGTTGGTCGTTACGGAGCAGGACTCCTCCAAATCCGCGATTTCTTTTCCTAATATTTTTGGATTGTTTTCTTGGGTATGAATTTTGTGTTTCTTGCGAGTTTTACCGACCTTTGACCCCTCTTATATACTGCAATTGCACCTCTCTCTAATCACAAATCACTATGAACAAATCCATCTATGCACTATCCCATCCTAGGCCATGGAAAACCTATGGGGCTCATTGCTCCTGGGGACCTTTCTAGTAGCCCGTTGATGGAGGACGGCGATGATGAGGTGGAGAGGTTTAGCCTGGGGTACAAAGAGTATGTCGAGCCAAGCTTCTACAACAGCGATCTCAATGAAGGCTAGAGCGATGTTTACATCTACTGTGACGTCTATGATCCCCCGGGGATCGACTAGGAGGCGATGAAAAGAACTCAAGAAGAGAGAGAGGGCCACAAGCCGCACGGAAAAGGGCGTGTGGAGACTGTCAAGTTCATCACTACAGATCTGAGGCCGTACAAGCGTAAGGAAAAAACCTAACAATGGTGCAGGTGCTAGCAAGGAACTGGTGTTGCCCCGCTCGAGGCCTACCACTAGCGCTCATATGAAGGTGAAGCCTCAAGACTTGCGGAGGAGCAACTTATACTTCCCCAATCCATCAATAATGGATGAGGAAGAAGTTCTCCCCAGGACAAAGGATCGCATGCGGGCACTGGAAGTATATCAGAAGAAGGAGCTACTCCATCGCGTTGAAGTCCGTCACTGCCTCAATGAGATAGAGAAGGATGATATTCTCCCGATGGTGACTAAGCTCGCAGAAAGGGTGGACTCACTGCAATCTAATTTGTGCAAGTGCTATAGCTGCATCAGCGCTCTGGAGGATACTAACAAGAAGCTATGCACCGCAGTTCTACATGCCATGGCGCCAGAGTGACCTTCAATAAAACACGGTATCAAATAATTGCGAGTGATTATTTGAACCCACCTGGCTTGATTCCAAGCTTGGGGAGATCTTTACGACCTTGTAATCTGTCTTACAAGCTTTTATTTATATTATAGTTTTGCATTAGTTCGAGCTCATAAATAAAGTTCGCATCATTAGAATTCCCTTCAGGAATAGTTGATACCTGTTATGAAATTCTGAGTTTAATATAATATATGGAGCATTATTAAGTTTGAGTTTGTTTTATTGGATATATGAATGGTTTGAGTATGATTTTAGTTGCACTTGATGATAGCAATAGGAGTCTTCCACACCATTGTTATTAACGAAACATATAAAAATAATTTGATCAATATGTTGTAGGTCAATGGTTTGATTTACAAGAGGAGAGATTATATAATTAATTAAGATGAAAACATACCTTGAACAAAGGAGAAATTATAAGTGCTATCAAATAGAGTGAGAACAAGTTGAGGTAAAATACTCAAGTTATAAAGATGCTTCATATATATTTGGAATTTGGTAATTCAGATTGTTAAACTTTGAATTCCTACATGAAGTGGAATATATGGCTAGCTCCTTTGCACAACACTTAAACAAAAGTGTGAGCACAAATATATATATATATATGAGAGAGAGAGAAATAAGAAAAAGAGCAAATGTGCGAAGAGCAAATAGGCATATACCACTATATTGTAGTAATACAAAGAGACGTTTGAGATTTTGAATCCCAAGTGAATATGTTAATCCTAAATACACTTGGGACTACCTCACTAACTCAACCGAATGCTTTTACATCATGTTGAGAATAATCTTTTATGAACTGTTAATTGCTAAGGAGTGGAAGCCTACTAATATTATTCGGATGGTCCGAGTAAGGTACTATTCATGAACTTATTTATATGTATCCTTTATGATAAACACAAGCTGCAACTGCATCATTTATTTTATCGACCTAGCTTCATGAATATGAGGATCACATCCATTAAGGTAAACTTGCTCGGGACGAGCAAGAGTCTAAGCTTGGGGAAGTTGATGAGTGCATATTTGCATCATGTTTTAGATTATTATTTTGCGTTGTAGTGGTAGGATCTTGGTATTTTATGGCATTTGCAAGCACTTTTTATGTTTATTTTCACCAGGATCAGATCAGATGATGGATCCGATGGACACAATTCTTGGACTAGTTATATTGGATTGAAAAAGGAGCCAAAAACTACGTAAATTGCTTATTTGGGAAATATTAATAACACCTGAAGAAAACCCGAAGCAATTGGAGGATACATAAGGGTTAACGACCAACTATACAGCGGGAGGAAATATTCCGGCCGTATAGTTGGCACTAACACCGCCTCCTCAAATAGTTTCACCCCATGCAACTGGATCAGAGAGACAACATATAGAACACCTAGAAATCACCGAAACCTAACCTCCGGAAGGCATCTGGAGGGAGAACTCATCCATCGGGGATCCATCTTCACCCTGCGCAGATCCGGGAGGCTAAGGCATCGATCTTCTTCATCAATCGTTGAATCACCACCATCTCCATCCATCAGATCTAAATCTTGTCTAGATCTTGTTGTAATTTCTGTACTCGTTGTGGAATTATACAAATACTATTCATCTATGATAGATTCCATTACTTTTGCCATGATGTTGATTGCCTCCATGTCTGAGTAGATCATTAGTTCTTGGGGAGATGGATAAACCCTAACATGAGATTGAAATAAGATAAAGTTTATTATGATATTCATCGCTATGACCATGTGTTAGATTGTCTACATCTTGATGTTGGGAGAAGTCGACCTCTTAATATTTGCCTCTTGTGGGCACTTGATGGAGGGAACTACTTATCAGTAGACGGAGGGATGTTAGCACTTATAGTGACTATAAAGCTGTTGTCACCCCTTACGTATCAACTTGGGAATCGAGGAAACTCACAAAACACTATCCATGCCATGGGATACATCCTGCGGGATTATGTCCCTTAATAGCGCAATAATTCAAATGATGTTGATTGTTGTCTGCTGTGGTTATGAGGATGATTTGAGCAGTGGTTGTTGCCTCATTTCCCAAATACGGAATTCCTCCCACACATACATAGTTGAGAATGTTCATGATAATAATCTTTACCTTAGCCCTTTATAATGCTTGTGGTACCCTGGATTTACGGTCCGAGAGTCCCCGTTATGCATATACTTCACATTCCCATGATCAGTGAGCCATGAGCATAGCCGTCCAGTACCATTACAACATCCATACAGTAATGATTACAAAACTTACAAGGTTGACATTATGGTGATTACAACATAAAATAGCGGAAGTCTTCATTGTAGCACCCATGTCATGCCTTAACCTACAGGCAACTGGCTGCGAGAAGGCCTATCTCACATAGACGTCATCATCCTCTTCAGTCCTCGATCTTCTGAAAATCTGGCCAGGTAAATAGCTAGGGACAATGATGGTGAGTACGTTGAATGTACTCGCAAACCACCTTAAGGGCAATAGTAACAACAGGATATGCAATATGGATATAGTGGTAGGAGGACTCCAAGAGTGTTTCTTTTCTACAATAATTTCTCTTATAAACATAACATCTACAAGGTTTTGTTGATATCGTTTGTAAAGCATTTTGGAAACCTTTTTAAAAGAGTTGGGAAAACATAAGGAATGGGCCACCCTATATCATCGCCATGGTCTTCAACTGACCAGGTTATTCTCCTCCTTCTCTAGTGTCCCTCGGCTCACCAGGTTTTAGAAAACACTTTCTTTGTCGAAATCCATTTTGAAAACAATACCGAAACCGCTATACAGCAACCTTCCCAACCATCCATGATCGAGGACTTAGCTATTCGAATAAATTTACACTCTGCAGAGGTTGTACAATTTACCCACACCAAACGGATACCCTGCCCTGATCTACATCGATCGTGGGTTGAGTAACCGATCAAGACTCTCCGGATGCCACTCTAGTATAGGCCCAACCCTATGATTTGTTCCTCTCAACACCGGGACATCGGGATCCACACACCAACCGGAGTGATCCCAACTCCTCCAGAGCCGGCACTTTCAATGAGAGGCTCATAGTATCTCCCGACCACTCACATGGGTGGTACTGCCTCCTCCAGCTGACTGCCTAGCAGATGACCCTTCTATAAAGGAGGCCTGGGGTTCGAGGGAGATGATCCCTTATAAGTAGTTGCGAGAATTCCCACACCAGAGTAGCAACCATCAAATCCAAGCATATTCCCATCCATAGTAATGTGGTTGCACGGGTTAATTGTTCTGGCAAAACTGCAAAGAACCAGGTGCCTTTTTGTAAAGCCTTTTTCCTCCTCTTCTTCCCAACTTTCTGTAACACAAAAACCTTTGTATTTTCAAACCTATCTTGGTAGGTCGAACCTCACCAAGGTTTTCTCATAAAACATTTTACAAACAACTTTCCGGGGTCTTCCCATTCTATACTTTTACTTAGGCTAAAAACAGGGTTTCCATACTAGGGGAAAATAGGTGTCGTCAAGGGGGTTGTAATTAGTATTACAAATGGTATTTTGCTGGAGGAGCCAAGCCACTACCAAGTATAAAATCATCATATAGTAAAGCAATGCAATTTTGTAAACAGCAGATAAAGCATGCATAAGCAAAAAAAGGTAGGACAAGGGCTTATGAGCAAGAAGGTGGCTTGCCTGATGTTTAGCAATATGGCAATTATCCCTGGACTTCTTCTTAGATAACCAAAATACCAATAATATCCAAATAAGAATAATATATCCATGCAAACAAATGATACCACAATCTAGACAATGCATACAAGCATCGCAGAATACAACAAACAAACAAGATATCCATGTTATAATTTAGTAGGGTTTGAGAAGAAGGGATTTGGAAAGGATTGGGAAATTGTCTTGGAACATATGAAGGAAACCCATATGTGTTTTCGGGTCTAGAAACTAAGTAGGGGAGTGTTTTTAGATCAAGGTCCCTTTCTGTATGATACCAATATACAAAAATGATATCATCTTAAAGGTATTGATAAAATGAAACCAACAAAAGTGGTTTCACTACATTATCAATTACCATTGATTTATAAAGGATTTTCTAGTGAATACAACCCTAGTTTTAGGAGATAATTCACAAAAAAATATCTGGAACTCCAAAAATTATTTCCTTGGATGTTCTAGTAGGATTTGATGGACTGAAACAAGGGGAGTTGGAATCGTCCCAAAGTAATTACAAGAATGCCCTTGGGAAAATTCCAAAGTTAGTTTTGGATGATATTTGTCTTTTTAACCAGATTAATTATATATGATATTTTGGTATGATTCAAAAGACACATTCTAGGTACTCCTAATACCTTTCTATAGAAATTGGAATCAATAATTTTGGAGTTATATAACTACAGATGTGATTTATCTAGTGAACAATCCTAGACAGAAGGATTTAATTCACTAAAAATAATTAAAGGCTTCATAATTCTTGATCTCGTAGGTTGTGATAGTTCTAGGGGTAATACATCATTGGGAGGTGGAATTAGGTCAATAGCACTTTTGTTTTTTCCTAGGGAAATTCCTAAAGGCAAGAATAGAGTGATTTTATTATTTGTGCTATGGACAATCTAAGAAGCAATTTAAGGTTGGTACAAGGTGGTAAGAAAGGTATCAATGATAGCTTTTTGTACTAAAAGTTTTCACACCAAAAGGATCACTAAAACTCTCTAAAGGAAATTATTAGTGGAATGGATATATCTAGGTGCTTGATTTATTAAATTTAATATGGGCATAATCTTGGTGAAACTATGGTACTGCATGGTGTAATAGTCAAAAACATTCAGGGACATGTAAGGATTGAGATTTAGTCAAAATGTAATAGTTTCCATTTTTAAAACAATTTAAATTAACTGGCTAAATACAGATCTAGGATATTTCTTATTGAAAAAGAAAAGACTTAGGACGGGCCAGATCTATTAGGGGAATGGGCCAGGAGGAGCAGGTCGGACCATGGCATAGCACAATGCGCGCGGGCGACATGCTATCCAACGCTTCCACTGGGCCCACCAGTCGGCGGCTCTAGGGCCAAAGGGGTATGGGTCCTCACTGGCCATTCGATCTAGTAATGATCTATGGCCAATGCTCGTCTTCTTCCTCTGCCTCGGCTACAACAGAGGCAGATCCTAGGGAGCGCATGAGGTCAAGGGGGCTCACTAGAGGGCTCGTGGGTGACCGGGGAAGCGACGGGGAGGTGCTGGGGCGACGTGGTGCTCACTAGGCACCTCGGGGATGGGCAGAGGCGAGGGATTTGATGTCTGGATGATGATCGCGCATCGGGTACCGAACCGAGCTCGCCGGAGTTTGTTGGTGGTGCTTCTCTGGGTCCTGCAAGAAGCAAAAGAGGACCAGGGGTGTTAGGGATGAACCTGGGGATGCTCAGGATGCCATCAGAGGGGGTAGAGGGAGGGGAGGGAAACCACCAAGTGGTTTTCTTGAGGAAAACCGAGAGAGGGAGATCGTCTTCTCCTAGGCGAGGTATTGGCTGGGAGGATCTGGGGAGCTCAGGGGTGGTAGATCAGTAGGAGGGGAGGACAGGAAGGATACATGCAAGTGGAGAGGAGCATGGGAGGAGGATCTGTGCTCAAATTTCTGCCATGGCCGAGAGGCTCCCTTCTTCCTTTATCTCGAGCAGAACAGGGCAGGAGGAGAGAGGGGGTGTTGTGGGGGAGGTAAGTGGGAGGGAGTGTGGTAAATGAGCCGAAGAGGGAGAGCTGGGGTGGCTCCTTGGCTTATAAACCCTATGGGAGGGTGTTTGATAGACTATGTCAATGGGAGAAGGGAGAGTGAGGTAGAGACCAGGGGAGGTTACTGTGGGCGAGGGGGAGTGGTTTCTGGTCCAGTGGTATGCTAGGAGGGGTGGTATCTATTGGGTTTTAAAGAGGGGCAAGAAATATATTGGTTGGTGTGTCTCCTCTTTCCTCCAAGAATAAGATACAAAAAGGGTGAGAGGGGTGCTACAGTGCATGCTACAAAAAGGGGACTTTCCTTATATGAATCTTATTCTCTAGACAATTCCGAATCTCCTCGTGATATCCCCGATCCCATCTGAGACTCTGAACAACATTCGGTCTTCTTACGGACATTCCATATCTACTAAACAACATCGAATCCTTAAGTGTGTCTCCCTACGGTTCGTGAATTATGCAGACATGACCGAGACTCTTCTTCGATCAATAACCAATAGAGTAGTCTGTAAATTCATATGGCTCCCACATATTTCTATGATTACTTTGTGATCAAATGAACCATTTACATATGATACCAATTTCCCTTTGTCTCGCGATATTTTACTTATCTGAGGTCTGATCGTCGGTATCTCAGCATACCTAGTTCAACCTCGTTACCGATAAATACTCTTTACTTGTTCCTGTTATATGTCATACCTTGTGAGACAGTCACATGCTTGCAAGCTAATTGGATGACATTCCACCGAGAGGGCTTAGAGTATATCTATCCGTCATATGGATGGACAAATACCACTCCTGGTCCATGTGCCTCAACACATACTTTCCAAACACTAAATGCCAACTTTATAACCACCCAGTTATGAAGTGGTGTTTGATGTCATCAAAGCATCCATCCGACGATGGTGATTAGCATGATCTCATGGTCGAAGGAATTAGGTTACTATGTATCTGAAATCTTATAGCAAACGAACTATTGAAATGACTTGATATTTATGCTACGCTTATCTATAGGAGGATGTACATCACACATTTCTCCTAATGATATGATCTTGTTGTTAATAACATCTCAATTTTCATGATCAGGAAACCATGATCATCTGTTAGCCAACAAGCTAGTATTACAAAGAGGCTTTACTAGGGACTCTAATAAGTTTACAAATCACACAAGTATTAATGTTTCTGGTTAATACAATTATAGCATGAATGTAAACATTTATCATAAACACAAAGATATAATAATAACTACTTTTATTATTGCCTCTAGGGAATATCTCCAATAGTCTCCCTGTCGTGGTGGTGGCATGGCAGATGCCATGGGTAGGCTAAAGTATGGGGCCAATGGATGCTAGAGGGATTCGGGGAGGGAAGATGTAGTGATTTATACACTCAAATGACTAACATGTAGATCTTTATTTCTCCTCTTAAGGACTATAAGTGCTCCTTGAGCTGTTTTTAGGAGGAAGAGAGCTACCACACGAGCCTTAGGGAATAGAATGAATCGATCCCCTCTTAGGAGCCCGCGTCTCCCCTTATAAAGGGGTCCTTGGTTCCTCCTAGGGCTGACGTGGCAAGCATATTCGAGGAATATGCTTGTCCCAATATGGTAACTCGGCGACCTCCTTTCCGTGTCCCCCTTCTATCGACGGCAATGTTCCAGAGAGCCCCACATGCGCGCCCTGGGCTCCCTGACTATCACCTCCGTGACCTTCTTCTACTCTTCTTTTGCTCTGCTCCTTGTCCTTTACGCTTGGCTCTATTCAGATTCCCCCTAGCTAGTGACTAGGGTTTGACTATAGGCACCTCCTTCTCCTGCAAGCTTCATGTTACTCGGCCTTGTCTCACATAACTCGGCTCGGCCTTTACCTGCATTCAAGTTAGTCAGACTCGCTTAGCCGAATTAACTCATATGTCGGCCAAATAAGCTGATACTCCCTCTATAACTGTCATGGCCTTGCTTATCTCGGCCGACTCTTACATGACCCGGCCGATATAAACAGTAACTCGGCTCATAACAAGGAAGACTCCTTTTGTCTTTCCCCTGTCTTGACCCTATCCGAGGTCACCTCCCCAACATTAGTCCCCGAAGCTGGTGTGGTCCTACCTGTAACTTTGGCCGGGCCACATTAGTTTCCCAACATATGTCTCTCCTTATTTCCGAGTTACTTTTTTCTGTTCGAGGTATCCGCGCAGCTTCCTGGGCACGCCTCTTCCTACGTGTACCACTTATCATTATTCTTCTAGTTTTTTGTTCCTCTACAGTGCCCACTGACAAGCTACAGTGATTACTGCGCCCGTCGCGTCAGCGCAGTGACGCATCAAGTACCGCATCGGTCAGGGGGCCCGATCCTCTCCTGCGTCGTGTGGTCTCCGGTGTGGCTCCACTCAGTTGCGAGTGGTTTCACCGCACGCATGATTTACACGTTTAGCGTGCGTACCCACGATCCCACTACCGCAAAGACTGCACGGTTATAAGGAGGAGTGCGGGGCTGGAGGGTTTACTTTCCCCCTTCGCTCACCGTTCTTCTTCCTCCTTCTCGCGCCCGTGCCTCTGTTCGTGCGCTGGTGGCTGCGCCATTGTCGATCTCCTCGATGGTGACATTGCAGTCCTTCTCTCTGACGACCCCACCGCTGTGCGCTTGCTCCGGCGCCTCCGCCGGTGAGTTTTTCTACGGTCCCGTCGTTAGGTTCCTTCCCTAGGCGCATCTTCTGATTTTCTAGATTTCTTGCAGTGGTTCCTTTTTGTTCCGCCGTCGTGCTTGCTTAGAATCACGACGGGGCCCTGCGCCTCTAAGCCTCTCCCCGCCGTTAGTCTTTCCTCCGTTGATTCCTCCGATGAACCCATGTCTAGTTCTGCCAGCGGATCCCTCGTCGAGGAGGATGATTTTACGTCTGGTCCCAAATAGGGCTCTTGGCAGGGCTCCTCTGTCACTCGTCGTGAGATTGAGTGGCTGATTAGGACACGTCGGATTCCTGCCGAGGTAAGCTGTCGCTTGCCTGGCAATGAATCCTCTCCCATACTCAACGAAGGCGAGTACGTTGTCTTCATGTCCCACTTTGCTCATGGGTTCGGCCTCCCCCTTAGCGATTTTGCTAGGGAGTTCCTTGATTACTTCGGCCTCCAGCTGCATCATCTTCCGGCTAATGCTATCGCCTCCTGGTCTGCTTATATCTCGGCCTCGGAGGGGTACTTCGGCCTCTGGCCTTTCGTGTGTGTCTGGTCTAAATTCATCCAAATCCGATCTAACGTTGTTCCAGAAAAATCTCTTCGCCCCTCCGAGAAATCCCTTACCCAATGTGGGGCCGCGTCCATCACACCTCGGAGAAAGTCCGAGTTCCCTCGTGCCGCTGGCCTCGAGTCTTGCAAGAAATGGCATAGATCATTTTTCTATGTCAAGAATACTAGAAAAGAAGACAAGATTCGGCTCCCTGCGTTTTCTATTGGCACGCCTTCTAAGAAGAATTGGAACTACAACCCTAGGAAGAGTCATGCTTTGGCTGAGGCATTCGAGATTCTGCTCAAGGAGTTGATCCGCGCCAGGCTCCGCGGTGAGGATTTGATGACTACCTTCATCAGAAGCCGAATCTTCCCTTTCCAGCTTCGCTCTCACAAGCTTTGTTACATGAGTGGTCCTCTCGATCCCAACCGAGTTTGGATGGTTGAGCTCGACGACTATCTTATTAATAAGCGTGTCCGAGCTATATTCAAGACTGATATGCCAGAGAATTGGACATGGGGACTGAAGCCGTTTACTCGTGGGAATCCCTCTCATGAGGTAAATTTACGCATTTGTGTTTGTTTCCGAGTCGCGTTTGTGACAATTATTTTGCTAACTCTACTTTGTTTCTTTTCTCGCAGAGGTTTGTGGAGCAAAAGATTGAGGATGCCGAGGTTCTGGATCTTCCGTGGACCGCAGAATGGAATACCTCGGACAGCGGGGAACCTGACTTGGAAGAGTTTGTCCCTAAGTCAGATGTTGCTGCGGCTCGCACCCGTGGCAAGACCTCGGTCCACGGGGATGAAGGTGACTCGGACGACGTCCAAAATCGTGAGGTAATTGACGCGATGCCTATCTCTTACGCATTTCCGGCTCCTACTTTCCCAGCTAATCCAGCCGGTCAGGTGCACGACGCCGAGCCTCTTGCTTCTCGAGCTCCTGCTGCCTCGAAGAAGCGCACCGCTCCGGCAGGTCCCTCCGACGCTGCTCCCAAGAAGCAAGTGAAGAAGTCCTCCTAGCATATTCCAAGGCGTAAGACCATGCCTGGGGTTAGTGGGTGAGTTTATTTTCATTCATATTTATTATTTCTCTTTTTCTGTCTTTTGATTCGACCTTTTGTCCTTTGCAAGAGCTCCTCTCTTTGCCAAGCCAAGTGGTCCGAGTATGAACAGCCATACAACTCGGCAGCCTTCTCCTCTGCCCCATGAAGATACTCGGGCTCCTAGTCCCTCTCGTGTTGACTCTCCTCTTGTGCCGACTCAGACATCGCCTCGGCGAGATGTACGCACAGCTCCCCCGTTAACACAGACATAACTCCGCCAGTAGATCATCATGTTGAACCTGTTGCCCCTGCTATGACCAGTGAGGTTTCCCCCGATATTCCTTCGACCATCACAATTCCAGCTGCTACTTCAACTCCAGCCGAGGATACCACCATCTCGTCCCTCTTGGAAACCATAGTTCCTCCTGCATCCAATATTGCCACTCCTAGTGCCGAGGTTGCTGCCCCTGCCGAAACCTCTTCTAAGACTAGGAAGGTTGTTGTCACCAAACCTTCTGCATCTCAGAAGGGGACGGCTAACTCCTCTCAACCCAACATAGCTGATGCACTCCGTAAGGGGGCTTCCTCTGCTAAGCCTGTTGTCATCCCGGCCGCTGATACTCAGCTTACTCTTCACAAGAGTCCTGCGGCGGCGGCGGTAGCTACCCAACGGGTCCGAGGTAAGGTGCTGACCCGTACTGAGAGTGGGAACAGCCTCGGATCTTTTGTGGAATAAGCCAATAATTGGAACACCGCCGATCATCTTGAGGGCAATCCGAGTAGCCAGCCAATTCAGCTTTTCGACATCAGCAGTCGTCTGCATATGGCTGCTAAGATTGTTCTTGACAGTGATAAGATGAACGAGGTAAGCGCTTCTGTCGATATTTTGTCTTTTATTCAAATGATAATATAAATACACTAGTCCCCGAAGCTTGCAACCGAATAACTTGTTGTTCGTTTGGAAGCTTTGTTAGGCTTCAAATGTCTTATTTGCTAGATCAATTTCCTGCATGACATGGATTGACCGTGGTCCACTTGTATTCCGAATTAAGTTTTGCTTAATCCAGAATTTTTTCGGCTTTGAATACCCAGCCATCTAGATTCGAGTTAAGTATTATCTGACTCGGATCTGTTTTAGCTTTGAATATCCAGCCACCTAGATCCGAGTTATGTTTTATTTGACTCTGATCTGTTTTAGCTTTGAATATCCAGCCAGCTAGATTCGAGTTAATTTTTATCTGACTCGGATCTGTCTTGGCTTTGAATATCCAGCCACCTAGATCCGAGTTAAGTTTTATTCGACTCAGATCTGTCTTAGCTTTTAATATCCAATTGTGTAATTCATTTTGGTACTTAGGTTGCCCCTGATCAGCGGACAGCCGAATTTCGAAGGTTGCTCTTTGCACACAAGAAATTGGAAGAGAAATATGAGAAAGTTCTCCCCGTGGTGTAGAAAACTGGTAATTTAATAAATCTTTGTATTATTCCTTAAGTTCTTAACACTTCCGGCTTGATGTGCTAATTGATTCTTTGCTGGTATGCAGCTAATATCAACAATCTTAATATCCGCCTTACCAAGAAAGTTAAAGCTCTGGAAGGTTAGTTATTCTTCTCGTCTATTGATTTTCGTTCGAGACAAATCCTTAATTTCTTATAACCTTCCGGCTTTGGTATAGCTGAGTTACAAACACTTGCAGCGTCGCATCAAGAATGCATATCCATGCTTGATACGATGCTGCATTTTTTAGAACAAGCCGCCACTCATTCGTCGCAGCTTAAAGAAAAGGATGATGAGATAACCCGATTATGCGCTGAGGTTGAGTCTCTCAAGCTTTCACAGAAATCCGAATTGGAAAAAGTTGATCAGGAGTTTTTTGAAGAAAAGAATCGGCTGAGCCTGCAATTGCAGAAAGACAAGGAACTCCTCGATGCTGCCGAACTGAAGAACCGGATGATGGGCGAGGAAATCACTCGCTTTGAGAAGAATAAGGTCGACTGGACGCAGGACCTCCAGAAAATGTTGAGTTATATTCATCGTAAGTTTCCGACCGTGGCCGAGTTATTTTCTTCTCTTTCTTATTTTTAACTGATATGTTTTCCTTTCGCACAGATCATTTTCCGGAAGCTAGACCAGTCAGCTCAAAGGCAGTGATTTCTGCTCGTCAGCGCCGAGGTGTCCCCGCAAATTCGAGTCCAGAATACTCAACGGAAGACTTCTTGATTGCCATCGGTGCTGCTATTGGACCAATGAAGATTATGGGCAGAGATCTGGTGCAAGCAGCCATTCGGTCCTACCATGTTCTTTGTCCGAATACTTCTAGAACTCCTGATATCGACGAGGTCAAAATACTTGTGGAGAGATTAATGGAATCTCAGACCCAGTTAAATCTCTCGAGGGAATCTGCTGGGAGGGCTAGTGCTGATATGGCACTTACAACCGTTCTGTCTTGGTACGAGGATATCTCACTCGACACTTTGATGAATTTGCGCACTGGCTCTCGTTGGGTCGAGGATCCTGAGTTCGTCACTCGCCGCCAATATCGTGCCTTCCAGCTTGTTGAATACGCTGACGTACATAATTGGATTGAAGGGCCGAGTTTTCTTGCCAATCTAGCAGATGATGTCGAAGTTGAAGATGCCTGTGATGATGATTCGGCCGATCAGGATGAGGGAGAGGGTGACTCGGACAATTCCCGTGACTCCAATGCATGCTTGGATGAGGATGGCGACGCGTGATCTTCTTCTAAAGGGACTGAGCATTCTTGAGCTCAAGATAATGTTTCTCAGCAGCCGAGGCTTTCCCCCGAGGCTACTATTGCTTCTGTTGAAGGTGAAGTAACTTCTATTGAGATGCCGTCTACCTCGGAGCGCCTAGTTCCTAAAAATACCCCTGCACAGGAGACCGAGGTCGCCCCTCCATCATCCGAGATAGCCATTCCCGATGCTCCTGATCGTGTTTCTGCCCCTTAAGGGTGCTCTGGCCCTTTTCGCTGTTTAGGTTCAAAAACTCTTAAGTTATTTTCAGTCCCCGGCATGCCGGGCGTATGATGCCTGTGGAACAATTGTCCGGCTTTTGGTGTCGTGCGAACCTTTTTGCCCTTCACCGATGAGGCATGGGTGATGGTAATTATTATTACTTTGTTTAAACAAGTCTCATTGCTTTATATCTTTCCTTTGGCGAACTTTGATTTTGTAGGTTCGGATTGTATTTTTTCCCTATGGCTGACCTTAGTTTGGCATTTATCTTGCCTGCCCTTTATAAACTCGATAACGTAGCTGTTGTGTTTTCAACTTCTATCTGAAGTACAAAGCCCGAAGCCCACATCTGGTGAAGTGATACAACAGGTTGCATCCCTTATCATACTTTGGTTTGCTGGGTTTGTTATATTTTTGCATTATCCTTAGAAATATTTTTTTTGTTTTCGCTTAGCTATTCCTCTGATTATTGAGACAAGTTTATATCATATCTTGCAAATTATGATCATCCATTTTGGGGAGTCCCCGAGTATGTAGCTGAGTTATGGAGCTTTTATGTGTCTGGCGACAAACAGTGGGTAATACAAGTTAGTGCCCAAGTTATTATTCGGATTATCGAGTTCTTGCGTGTGCTCAAAGAATTATCTCGGATTATGCGGCAGTCCCCGAGTTACGAACTGGGTTGCCGAAATATAATTCATGGGTTAACGCAGAGAATACTACGGGGTAGTCCCCGAGTCCTCGCTCAATGTGCAGAAGTTTAGTACACACTATTAGAACAAGAAACTATCATGTGGCAGTCCCCGAGTCCATGCTCAAGGTATCGAGGTTTTAATGCATAATCCGAAATAGGGGATAGTACGGTGCAGTCCCCGAGTCACTGCTCGAGGTGCTGAAACTTAATACATAACTTAGGAATAATAAATAATACTATACAGTCCCTGAGTCACTGATCGAGGTGCCGAGGTTCAATACACGCTTGATACTCCAACTTGATGCGTCATATTACGGCGTACAACATATGGCTCCTAAGTGTAGAATGGGCGAAGTAAAGCTATGTTCCACGGTCTTTTTGATTCGTCGCCGTCTTTGTTTGCCTTGTTCTTTTCTGGAGACTGAGCATCGATTAGGTAGTATGCATCATTGTGCAATGCTTTACTCACGATGAATGGCCCTTCCCATGGGGGTGATAGCTTGTGCATGCCGGCTGTGCGCTGCACTAGCCGAAGAACCAAATCTCCTTCCTTAAAAAATCTTGGATTGACTTTCTTGCTGTGATATCATCGAAGGTCTTGCTGATAAATAGCTAATCTTGATAATGCCAATTCCCTGGCCTCTTCTAGCAAATCGACATCGTCTTGCCGAGCTACCTCATTTACCTCAGCAGTTGTGTACTGGGTCACTCGTGACGAATCATGCATTATGTCGGCTGGAAGCACGGCTTCTGCCCCATATACCAGAAAAATGGGGTATATCCTGTCGACCTGTTTGGTGTAGTTCTGAGACTCCACAATACTGCTAGTAGTTCCTCGATCCAGCATCCTGCCGACCTTTGCAAAGGTTCGACAAGGCGGGGTTTTATTCCGGATAATACCAGCCCATTTGATCTCTCTACTTGCCCGTTTGATGCTGGGTGAGCCACCGAGGAAACATCTAGTCTTATGTGTTTCTCTTGGCAGAATCTAGTAAAGGCTCCTTCAGCAAAATTTGTGCCATTGTCTGTAATAACACTGTGTGGATAACCGTATCTTAAGATAATATCTTTGAGGAATTTTACCGCTGTTGGTCCATCACATTTTCTTATTGGTTTTACTTCGATCCACTTGGTGAATTTGTCCACCATGACTAGAATGTGAGTCATACCGCCCTGGGCTGGCTTGAACGGACCTACCATATCCAAGCACCATACAGAAAATGGCCAAGTAATTGGTATTGTCTTTAATTCGGACGAGGGCATATGTATCTTGCTGGCGTATCTCTGGCAACCGTTACATTTTTCTACCAACTCTTTTGCCTCCTTCAATTTCGTCGGCCAATAAAATCCATGCCTGAATGCTTTGGCTACTAAAGCTCTGGACGAGGCGTGATGCCCGTATTCTCCCTGATGTATATCCAGGAGTATTTCCTGGCCTTCTACCGAGTCGACACATATTTGGAGAACACTTGTGACGCTTCTCTTATACAGCTCATTATTTATGATTGTGAAAGCTTTTGCTCTTCTTGTTGTCTGTCTAGCCAGTACCTCATTACTCGGTAAGATTGCGTCCTTGAGGAAGGAGAATATGGGTTGCGCCCATGTCGGCGTGATTTTCTCTAGGATAATTTCACTGTCGATTTCCATGTTTTCTTCCGACATAACAGCTTTGGATATTTCTGTATTTATTCGTGCGATGGCTGGGTTCACTTTCATAAAGCCTGGGTTGCATTCTTTGTCGATTTCCATTGGCACATTTCCTTCTTTCAATTCTGCTGAGATATGAATTGACTCGGACTCTGGTGATTGTATAATCGATGGTTTTCTCAGGTGCTCCAGGGAGATACATGGGGGAATTGACTGCCTAGTTGATCCGAGTTTTGACAGTGTGTCCGCAGCGTCATTTTCCGCCCGAGGTATATGATGAAACTCGCTTCCATCGAAGTATCCTCTGATTTTTTGCACATGGAATCTATATAGGGCCATATTCGCATCTAATGCTTCCCAATTGTCTGATACTTGCTGTACTACTAGATCTGAATCCCCGTAGCATAGGATCCGACGTATACCAATTTCCTTTGCCACCTTTAACCCATGGACGAGTGCTTCATACTCGGCTACATTGTTTGATGCGGCGAAATGTATTTGCAGCACATATTTCAGCTGATCTTTTTTCGGTGACGTCAACACTATCCCTGCCCCCAAGCCATTTCTCAGCTTGGATCCGTCGAAATGCATTATCCAATAATTTGAATCTGGTAATGGTGGTTCATATTGTACCTCGGCCCAATCCACAAAGAAGTCGGCCACTGCCTGAGATTTGATTGCATCTCGCCTATCGAATTGCGAAGCATAAGGTGATAACTCGATTACCCATTTTGCTATTCGGCCACTTGCATCTTTGTCGCTCAATATCTCGGCTATGGGTGCTTCACAAATCACTTTTATCGGATGTTCTTTGAAGTAATGTTTAAGTTTTTTCGCGACATATATACTCCATAGGCCATCTTTTGGTAGTGCGGGTAGTTCTGTTTTGAGGCCGATAGTACCTCGCTTAGGTAATATACCGGCCTTTGTATTGACTTATCACCTTCATTCCGTTCCACGACAACCACGGCACTTACCACTCTGTTAGTGGCAGCTACATAAAGTAACATAGGTTCTTTTGATAGTGGAGAGGCCAGGATTGATGCTGTGACCAACATCTTTTTTAATTCATGAAACAAATTATCTCCTTGCGGTGTCCAAATGAACTTATCAGACTTTTTCATCAGTTGATATAGATGTAATGCCTTTTCCCCCAGCCGACATACAAATCGACTCAGTGATGCCAGGCAACCCGTGAATTTTTGTACATCATTTAGACATCTCGGCAATTCCATTTTTTCAATTGCTCGGATTTTAGTTGGATTTGCCTCTATACCTCGGCTGGATACGAGAAAACCGAGTAATTTCCCAGCCGGCACACCGAAAGTACATTTTTCTGGGTTAACCTTCATTCGGAACCTTCTAAGGTTTGCAAACATTTGCCGAATATCATCCCGGAGCGTTTTCCTCTCTTTGGTTTTTATAACCACATTGTCTACATATACTTGTACATTTTTTCCTATCTGGTCATGTAGACACTTTTTCATACATCTCTGGTATGTTGCTCCTGCATTACGCAGGCCGAATGGCATGGTGCGATAGCAATAAGCCCCGTACGGGGTAATAAACGCAGCCTTTATTTGATCGGCCGGATTTAACGGTATCTGGTGGAAACCAGAATATGCGTCTACAAATGACAACACTTCACAACCAGCGGTCGAATCAATGACTTGGTCTATCCTAGGTAAAGGGAAAGGGTCTTTGGGACACGCCTTGTTTAGGTTCGTGTAATCGATACACATTCACCATATGACGGCTACATTTTGGTCATCCTTTTTCTTTTCTACTAACACCGGATTTGATAGCCAATCCGGATGAAGAACTTCCATGATGAAACTGGCCGCAAGGAGCCGAGCTATCTCCTCCCCTATTATTTTTCTCCTGTCTTCGGCGAAGCGGCGGAGAGGTTGCTTCACCGGCCTTGCTCCTGGCCTTACATGCAAA
This sequence comes from Avena sativa, assembly GCA_916181665.1. Taxonomy (NCBI): domain Eukaryota; kingdom Viridiplantae; phylum Streptophyta; class Magnoliopsida; order Poales; family Poaceae; genus Avena; species Avena sativa. Next base: position 264,197,513 of record OV702294.1, on the reverse strand, counting down.
GAGTGCTCACCCAACTCCCTCGGCACATCTTGCTGGTCTTGAGTTGACCATGCAAAGATATCCCGATTCTCACGGAGGAAGTTGGTGAGCTCGCCTTCCTATTTGGCATCTAGGCCGGCACCAGTCGTGATGGTGCGCTCTGGGAACTGCTCATCTATCTGGACCTTTTTTGTCTCTTTAGTCGGCTAAAAAGAAACACTTCCATGTGGGTTGGCTAATGCCGGCATATTCAGCTGCGCCGACTGAGCGAGAGCCGCTCCTCCTGAATCCTTCTTTTTTCTCTTACAATCACCAATGACTCGGCCAGGTTTGATCCGGCCGAAGCACATTCCAACGACTTCCTGTAATCTCCGGCTACTGTTATCACCCCTTGTGGTCCGGGTAACTTCATTTTCAAATAAGTAATGTGGCAGCTGCTCATGAATTTGGCCAATGTTGTCCGTCCGAGCAAAGCATGATAGCAACTTTCTAGGTCCACCACTTCAAACTCCAAATTTTCCGCTCTGCAATTCTCCCTTGTGCCGAATTATACATCCACTCGGACTTTCCCAATGGGTTCGCACGAAAGTCCCGGCACTATTCCATGGAATGTGGTTCTTGTGGATTGCAGCATATTCTGCGCTATGCCGAGTTTATGCATCGTATCTTTGTACATGATATTGATACTGCTCCCATTGTCAATGAGTACTTTTGAAAATTTCACATTAATGCTAGGCCCGACAAATGTCGGATCTAGTACGAGTGCATACGAGCCTGGATTCGGCATTATCTTCGGGTGATACTTTATGTTCCAGGTTATTTCCTGATCTGACCAAGGCACATATCTTGGTACCGCCGGCATAACCGCATTTACTTCCATATGCCGGCGTTGTACACTTTGCCTGTCTTCCTGTTCTGTTGTGAACACACAATATGATTGATGATGCTCCCTGTAATCATTACGTCCATTATTTCCGGGGTTTGCCCTTCCATCCTGACCTTGATTTATCACTTGATGCACTGCATCTGTCCGGTCCGGACTATCATACCTCGGAAGAGGTGGGGGTAACATTAACTGCTGCGCATTTGCTCCAGTTAACTGTGGCTGCTGCTGCTGATGCACTTGATGAGGAGGCGCTTGCATGCTTGCCGGGTTCCCCATTGCATTTTTCATCCAAGCACATTGCCAAGTTGTATGATTAGCCGGCTTGGCCGGATTTGGAGTACGGAATTTACACGGTTGATCCAACTGTAGGTGTTCGTAGCATGGAAAACAAAAAAATTCTACCGCATGCAAACAAACAAGCCAAGATCTATATACTAGATTGTAGCAACGAGTCGATAGAGGAACTTACCCTCGAGGATTCCAAAGTGTTTAACGAGAGCAGATTTTCGTGGGTGATGTAGTCGTACTGTTGCCGATCTCAAGATCGCGTAGACGATCCTTCCGGCGCTGCGTTCCGGCAACGCTTCTGCAGTCGGTCACACGTTCAGTACTCGATGAAGACCTTCATCTCCCTTGTTCCAGCAGGCATCGGAGGTTGTAGCACTCTCCTCGCGATTCTAGCAGCATGACGACGTGGGATCGGAAGTAGAGGGGAGATCTCGCAGGGCTTCGCCTTAAGCCGGAGCGAGTATGGTGGACTATGAGAGAGGCCTTGGTGATCTAGGGTTTAGAGGCACCAAGGGAAGAGGCTTGGTTGGCGGATAATGCTTGGGGAGAGCCCCAACTTGGCGGCGAGGAGGAAACCCTAGGGCGGCGGCGACTGCAGGAGGCCGGCGGCTAGGGTTAGGGTTTTGGGTGTGACAGGTGTAGGGAAGAGGGGCACTCCTGCCCCTCCTTTTATAGGTGGGAGGGCGCCGGCCAAGGGGAGGGAGTCCTCCCCCAAGTCGGCCTCCTTGGCCGGCGGGTGGAGGGAGAAGAACTCCTCCCCAAGTAGGTTTCCTACTCTCCCTCCACCAAGCAAAACTGTCGTTTGACTTTTCAAATTGGCGTTTGACTTTTCAAACTAGGATTTGATTTATCCCTTTATTTTGCTCAGCCATGATACCTAGTACATGATGCAACCATTCCACATTGTCATGACACATTCATGTACCCTTCTCCTCCGGAGTGCCGGACCTTCCGAAACCTTCTAGAACATTCCCGATGAAATCATCGGAATCATTCCCCAACTCCGAAATAGGACTTTCCTTATATGAATCTTATTCTCCGGACCATTCCGGATCTCCTTGTGTTATACCGGATCCATTGCGAGACTCGGAACAACATTCGGTCTCTTACTCATCATTCCATAACTACTCAATAACATCGAATACTTAAGTGTGTCTCCCTACGGTTCGTGAATTATGCGGACATGATCGAGAGACTTCTCCGAACAATAACCAATAGAGGAATCTGGAAACTCATATGGCTCCCACATATTTCTACGATGTAACATCCCAAAAATACTAAACTTAAATCATCAAACTCTAATCATCAAAATTAGGGTTAACAAAAACTTTTCTAAATAAAATTATGAAAGCATGCATGTGAGTATGCATTTCATTTTGAATTCTTTTGAACCACCTTGTTTGTGTGTTTCTTTGCTTGTAAAATGTTTCTTAGGTGAAATAAACATCATCTAAAACATTTCCCACACTTTTCCCAAAGACAAGTAAAGCAAAACAAATAAAATAAAGGAATGGTCATTTAACCAATTTAACTCCCATGCCTACTTTGGTTGTCTCAAACTTTCAGAACCTAACAGAAACTTTTTTGGATCTTTGCACCCCGTGATTGTACTCATAACAAAGTATCAAGGCCCACTTTGTGATCATCCAGAAACTTTCAAATGCATAGTTTAAATGACAATTCAAAATTGAATCTTTATCATATGGGAAGATCCCACTTTTTCAAAAACCACTCAAACAAGCTCAACTTTCAAAACCCAAGCATCTGCAGACTCACCAGCACCAATCTAGCATACCCACCAAAAATATTTTCAAAATTCAAAACTTGAATTCATGCGGCCATTTCATCAAACACTTGGCAGACACAAATCAAACAAAATCAAAACACTATAGTGTGCAGTGTTTTGAGCCTAACTGGTTCCCTATCTAGCTCACAACCATCTCAGTAGATCATCTAGCAAGATTAACCAAGCACTAGCACCACTGTGAGCTTGCCAAAACCATCAATGGTCAACAGCCGAAGCCACCCTTGCCATCCACATGTCGACAGCAAGCTAGGGAGGAAACTAGTCGTGCCAACCTTGTCTGGGAGATCACCCATGCCTCACCGCCCCCTCTCGACCAGCCCTGCCTCGAAGACACCGACAGAGCACCCAGGAATGCTGCGCCCGTGCCTCTGCCAACCGTGCCGAGCATGCGCCAGAGCGCCACCCTCGACCAAAGCCCACAGACCGTGTGCCGCCCTCGCCGCGTGCATACACCGTCGCCACCGACCCAGGAGACCGCCAGACATCCCTGTTCGCCGCCCCATGCCGCACAGCCACCGCTCGCCGTCAAAGATGCCGCCTCTGCCGTGCAGAGCGTCGCATGTTCTAGACCAACCCGCACCGCCCCACGTCTCGCCACCGTAGAGTTGAGCATCGCCAGGGAACACCGCACCGTCCCCTACCTTCGCCCATGCCAATAGCCGTCTATACCATCGCAGCCGACGAGCTCACCATGCGCCCCGTCGGTCCCCTCGCTCGACTATAAATAGAGGCCACCCCCAGCCGAATTAAGCACACCATTCTACTCCCCTCTCATCACTGATCGTGCCACACCGTTCCCTAAGCAAGGCGAGCAGCACTTCGCCAGAATTTCACCGGAGCCCGCCGCCTCTGGAGAAGAAGGGAGCCAGCGATTGGAGCCACCCCAGGAGGAGCCACCGGTACCAGGAGATTCGCCATTGTCGACTTCGTTGTTCGCCCACCTCGCCGACCCTCGCCTGCACCCCGGTGAGCCCCCAGCAACCCCCACTGGCCGCGTTAGGTTTCTGTCTCGCCGGTGTTGCCCAACATCGACGATGACTCCCAGCCATTGGATTAGAACCAGATCGAACGTCCCATATCGCCCCATACCGCTTTGCACCCCCCCTGTCTCACTAACGAGTGGGGACAGCCACTTAAATAGCCTGCGGAAGCGCTACGCTTAGCAGGCCGGCCCGTTAACTTTTCCCGCGCAGCCCAGTGATTTGAATTAAACCTTTTTCATTTTATTTCAAACTCACTTATGTACCTAGTTTCAAAAATCATCCCAGATTGATTCAGTGCACCAAATTGAATTAAACCAATTTTGTTAGAAAGGTCTAGGAATTCTGAATCCAAGCCCGTTGGATTCAAGTCATTTGGATCTATAGATCACCCATGGTAAAAATAACGAGGCAGAAGCTTTTCTGCATTCAATCATTTTTCAAATTTAAACCATAATAGCTTTTGAGTTGATTCCAACTCTCAAAAATCACATTTAACCATACCTTTCAGAATATATAAAAATATATGGGTTTACTTGCAGAAATAATGTTCAAGTAATAAAAGAATGCCCCATAGGCATTTCTAGTCACTTTATTTAATTAAAATTAAAGGGCAAAACCTTATTAAATTGTGACACCACTTTAAATCACATTCCCATGGACTACAATATGTGGTAATGACATGTGTCAACATGATCCCATGTTTGGTTTGGAGAATATTAAATCTTAAATAGTTTTTCAATGAGTAGAAATTACTTTTCTAAATATAAAAGGAATTAAACCAAGCTTTAATCTTGTAAGGTTAGTGATGATGCTAGATCATCTATAGGAACCTTGTGTGTGATGATTGCAAGTAGTTAAGTATTGTTTGGTGATTGTGTACATCGTATTTATTTATAGACGCTAGTACCGACCAAGGATACGAGAAGGAAGGAGGATTCTACGAAGAAGAAGCCGAGGAGAACTTCAACCACTGCTCTGCTCAAGGCAAGCTATTAACCTTGCAAGCAAACACTTGCAATTTAGCAAGCTTATACTGATATTGTGCAAGCCAATAATTGCAAGCCTTACTAATCAAGTTGACCTATGCAAGCCAATACTTGCTTGTTACCCTGTCAACTATATGCCTTAAAGCGTATATGATCATAACCACTTAATAAACCAATCCTAGTTTTAGTTGCAAGTTTATTACATTAGTTCTTTATCAAAGATCTTACTTAGAGTTTACCGGAATAGATGGTAGATACTAGAAGGATACTTGAAGGTTGCATAAAGATCATAAAATTTGGCCTAAGCTAGATAATATTGATGTCATCTTAAGGCATGAGATTAAACTTAGTTAAAACTCCACTAGTTTACCCCCACTTGTAGATACTAGTGCTAAGCATAAAACTTGATCAACTTTAGATGGGAGTACTTGGTGGAAAAATGGTTATGAAAACCTTGGAATGATGGATAATTCTATTGAAATGTTTTGGACATGTGTTTTCCGAACACCTGATGATTTTGGTGATAAAAATGATGAGGAATGAGCCTTAGCCCTTTATAAAACTGATGGTTGTCTGGACGCGATACCATTCCAATCTTATCGTACAACCACAATACCCGAAGATTGGGTAGGGCTTGACTGGAAACTTTTATACCTTAGTATTAGTTCCCTCACGGCCAAGGACTGAGCTGAGGCTACCTTGTGAAGATTGTCCACCTGTGTAGTACCCAAGATGACAGTTGGTCATGGTTGGGAGGCCAAACTCACAGGAGAGGTGCTTATACTAGGGCGTGTAATTGAAAGGTTAGGATTGATTATCCGCATACTGAGTATGGTGAATTCAGGATTTGTTCCTGACGGATGTATCGAATGTTGTGGTGAAAGTGTACAATCTCTGCAGAGTGTCAAACTATTCGAATAGCCGCGTCCGCGGTTATGGACAGTTGGAGTGGCCATACTGTTCCCCCGTGAGACTTTTCAAAATGACTTGTGAAATGAATTGAGACTTTGACTTGACCACAACAAGGTTGTGATATGAAATACAAGTTCCCACTTAGGTGTTATAAACCTTCAACTAGCATTCGTTGCTTCTAAACTTAGTAGAGATAAATCTGGCTTTTGCAAAATAACCCTAGAGCCTAATGTCCTATTATCAAAAACCCCTTTCACTTGTTAGTATTAGTTTGCGAGTACTTAAAGAGTACTCATGGCTTTGTCCCTAGTTATTCCCATGGCCAGACTATGAAGAGGAGTACCTGGAGGATGGACCCCAGGAAGGTTACGACAACTAGGATCATCTCCCATCGTCAGCATTGCATGTGACCCCGAAGATGGAGCTTCGCCTACGCTACCGTTACTATTACGTATTCCGCTGCTTGATGTTGTATTAAGAACTGGATCATGAGATCCCTATTTGTGTAAGAACTTATGTACGGTTTGTAATGGATGATGTACTATGGTATCCAATTCTGTTATGTCTCACAAAAATGGTAATCCTAGGATTGCGATGTATGGCATAACAGGCATCTGGGATTAAAAATCCGGGTGTTGACATACGATTACTTTCGATCGAATGAACCACTTACATACGATACCAATTTCCCTTTGTCTCACGGTAGCTTACTTATCCGAGGTTTTGATCGTCGGTATCTCTGCATACCTAGTTCAACCTCGTTACCGATAAGTAATCTTTTCTCGTTCCCGTGGTATGTGATCCCTTGTGAGCCAGTCACATGCTTGCAAGCTAATTGGATGATATTCCTCCAAGAGAGCCCAGAGTATATCTATCCGTCATATGGATGGACAAATCCCACTCTTGATCCAGTTGTCTCAACCCATACTTTTCGAACACTCAATGCCACCTTTATAGCCACCCAGTTACGGTGTGGTGTTTGATGTCATCAAAGTATCCTTCTGGTGATGGTGATAAGCATGATCTCATGGTCGAAGGAATTAGGTTACTATGTATCAGAAAGCTTATAGCAATTGAACTATTAAAATGACTTGATCTTTATGCTACGCTTATCTATATATGTCCATCATACCATTCTCCTAATGATATGATCTTGTTGTTAATAACATCTCAATGTTCATGATAGGGAAACCACAATCATCTTTTAACCAACAAGCTAGTATTATGAAGAGGCTTTACTAGGGCCTCTAATTTACTTTACAAATCACACAAGTATCAATGTTTCCTTGTTAATACTGTTATAGCATGAATTCAAACATTTATCATAAACACAAAGATATAATAATAACTACATTTATTATTGCCTCTACGGCATACCTCCAACACCAACATGGACTCAAACGTATATTTCGGCCTTTCCTGCAACTGCTTCTTCTGTTCTGGTGTCCACTGTCTCTTCCCTTCGTTCCTCGGTGTCCACTGCTAAGGACCATTTTTCTGCCGCTGACTGTTTCCGTGACTCGGCTGATCTTGCACTACCGCTGCCACCTGATTGGAAGCGTATCTGTAATCCGGTATTTCCTCTCTTCTTCTACCTCTGAACTCGTTTCGCCTCGATGATCCGGCTGCATCTATTGCATATTGATCTTGATGCTCTCGATGCTCTGCCAACATTAGTTCTGGTTGTGTCGGATCCCCCAATGCATACGAATCTGCTATCTTGATGGTTTCTGACAAGGTGGTCGGCATATCTCTTTGCAGCCTCTGCCATAATACACTAGCGTATCAGCAGCCTTGAGCAAACCAAGCTATCGCTTGAGATTCTATAACTCCTTCACATGAGTTTCTAAGATTACACCACCGAGTCAAGAATTCTTTATCTGTCTCATTCGGCCTCTGCTTGCACATAGCGAGGTGCTGTGGCCTGTTTGGCCTTTTGTAGGTACTGGTGAAGTTGCTGACAAACATCTCTTCAAAATCTAGCCAATAGTTGATACTGCCTGCTGGCAGATTGTTCAGCCATACTCTGGCTGGTCCTTCCAGCATTTGCGGGACATATCTTACCGCCCATCGCAAATTTCCACTGGCTATTTTTACTGTAGTGGCATAGTCAATCAACCAATCCTGTGGTTTTGTGCTCCCATTGTATGTTTTCGTGCCCCTTGCTAGTTGAAAGTTTGGCACCGGCAAGACCGAAACACGCCGGACTAGGCGGACCCTGCTCTTCTAACAACTCGGACCGATACAACCTGTCTAGTTTTAATCTTGCATCATTTGATGGCAAGTTTCTGTAAATGATTCTCTCCTGTATTCCATAATGGTTATTTCCACCATGCCCTGCATACTCCATATCTGAGTAACCATTATTGTACCTCTCGTTTGCCTGATTATGGTGAGCTGGTCTTACTTCTCGCTCTTGCCGAGGCTCATACCTCGGCTGAGGATCGGGCGGTGGGTCTCTCCTTCCCTCTGTCGGGTTATTGTTCTCATGATTTCCTCTTCCGAGGTATCCATTACCTCGTCTTCTGTTGCCTTTGTTGGCACGGCCGGGGTTTCTTTCGCCACTGTTACCTTGGCTTCCATTGCCTCTGTTCTCATTGACCTTTCCGGATACTGCCGGATCATATGGAATAATTTGCTTATTTCTTTTTCCTGAAGTTACTGCTCTATCTTTCCGCGCGTTGTTTCCGGGTGATGATGCTGCCGCCACTGATAGTGCAGGCGCTTCTCCAGCCGAATGAACCATGGGCGAGGCTCCCGGTCTTGCCGGGTCAGCCCTGAGCATTTCTTCATTCTGCTGGTTCGCAATGCGTACCAGCTCATTCACTCTTTCTTGTTGTTTCTGCCGGGCTTCGCCGGTTAATCCCTCTAACTCCAATGCAGCGGCATTCGCCGCCCTTAGGTTATTTGCCGGGGTGCTATACCTCGGCAGGACTAGATCAACTGAATCTGCCTTATGAGTCTCATGCTCTTAATTCATCTACCCGCTCGGGGGAAACATCTAGCATATTTGACTTAGCATACTCTCGCAGGGTCCTGTTCAAGGACTCCCGCAAGGCCGACACCTTTTTGCCTCTACCAGTACTTTCTGCCTAGTCTCTTCTAACTCTCCCTGAGCATTAGCCGGATCAAGTATCGGCTCCACAGGCGTGGTTAGATTATCTATAGTTACCTGGATAATATTCTCTGGTCTTTCTAGAGGTGGCCATCTTACCCTTGCTGCCTTTGGGGTTGTCTCCTGCACCTCGGCTGACTTGGCTGCCGACGGATCTACCTCGGTGGGCTGTGGAGCTGCTTGCTTCGTGGTCACCTGTCCTCCTGCCGCCGGGTCCCTGCTTGATCCGGCGCCTTCTCCTGCGGCCGGTACCGTGGCTACAACCATCACCTCGACGCTGCCGACAAGGCGTGCTGCACGCAGACCGTTAGCGGCACTCAGGGGAGGCTCACCTGCATCAACAACCTGGTGAGGATAAACGCAGGAGGTGTCGACACCGACGTAGACCTTGTGCGTGCCCAAGTTGATGAAGACGTCGTTGCTTGGAGGCTCTTTCCTCCTGAAGCTGCCTGCATTATCGCAGACATAGTCCCAGAGATCGAATCTCTAGACTAAGCCAGAGACAACGCGCTCGCCGGTGTGGACGAAGTTTCCCGTCCGGATCTTGACTCCAGCTAGCACCGCTGCTGGACCCAAGGTGGGCGCCAACTGTCGTGGTGGTGGCACGGCAGATGCCATGGGTAGGCTAAAGTATGGGGCCAATGGATGCTAGAGGGATCCGGGGAGGGAAGATGTAGTGATTTCTACACTCAAATGACTAACATGTAGATATTTATTTCTCCTCTTAAGGACTACAAGTGCTTCTTGAGCTGTTTTTAGGAGGAAGAGAGCTACCACACGAGCCTTAGGGCGTAGAATGAATCGATCCCCTCTCAGGAGTCCACGTCTCCCCTTATAAAGGGGTCCCTTGGTTCCTCCTAGGGCTAACATGGCAAGCATATTCGATGAATATGCTTGTCCCAATATTGTAACTCGGCGACCTCCTTTCCGTGTCCCCCTTCTATCGACGGCAATGTTCCAGAGAGACCCACATGCGCGCCCTGGGCTCCCTGACTGTCACCTCCGTGACCTTCTTCTGCTCTTCTGCTGCTCTGCTCCTTGTCCTTTACGCTTGGCTCTGTTCATATTCCCCCTAGCTAGTGACTAAGGTTTGACTATAGGCACCTCCTTCTCTTGCAAGCTTCGTGTTACTCGGCCTTGTCTCGCATAACTCGGCTCGGCCTTTACCTGCATTCAAGTTAGTCAGACTCGCTCGGCCGACTTAACTCATATGTCGGCCGGATAAGCTGATACTCCCTCTGTAGCTGTCATGGCCTTGCTTATCTCGGCCGACTCTTACATGACCCGGCCGATATAAACAGTAACTCGGCTCATGACAAGGAAGACTCCTTTCGTCTTTCCCCTGTCTTGACCCTATCTGGGGTCACCTCCCCAACACTCCCACTTGCACTAGAGTCATCTAATCTAGACTACATGGTAATATACCAAACACCCATGGCAGTTTGGTGCTGGTCATGTTTTGCCCTCCGGAGAGGTTTAGTCAACGGATCCGCCACATTCAGATCTGTGTGTACTTTCAAATCTTTATGTAACCATCTTGGACATGCTCTCGAATAGCGTGAAAATGTAGCTTGATATGCTTCAGCTTCTTGTGTGACCTTGGCTCCTGCGCATTGGCTATGGAGCCCATGTTATCACAATAGATAGACAATGGGTCCAGCGCACTGGGAACCACACCGAGCTCCATAATGAACTCCTCCATCCATATCACCTCTTGTGAAGCCTCCGAAGCAGCTATGTATTCCGATTCAGTTGAAGATCTCACCACAACGCTTTGCTTTGCACTCCTCCAAGTCACTTCTGCACCATTCAAAGTAAATACATATAGAAATTGATATTTAGAATCATCCGGATCAGTGTTCCAACTAGCATATGTGTAACCATTAACAATGAGTTGTTCATAACCTCCATAAGAAAGAACCATATCCTTAGTTCTTCTCAAGTACCTAAGGATGTTTTTGACCGCTGTCCAATAATCCACCCCTGGATCACTTTGATATCCGCTAGTAAAACTAAGAGCATATGCAATGTCGGGTCTAGTACATAGCATGGAATACATAATAGATCATATGGCTGAGGCATAGGGAGTCTTACTCATACTCTCTCTATCTTCTGCCATAGCGGGACTTTGAGTTTTACTCAAGGTCGTATTGGGCAACATGGGTAAGAACCCTTTCTTGCTATCTTCCATTCCAAACCTTTTTAGAACTTTGTCCAAATATGTTCTATATGAAATTAATATTAGGCATCTCGATCTATCTCTATAAATCTTTATGCCTAATATGTAAGCACCTTCGCCAAGATCCTTCCTTGAAAAACTCTTATTCAAATAATCTTTGAAACTATTAAGAAGGTCTACATCATTCCCAATTAACAATATGTTGTCCACATATAGTAGTAGGAATGCTACAGAGCTCCCACTCACTTTCTTGTAAATACGAGCTTCTCCATAAGTTTGTATAAAACCAAAACTTTTGATCACCTTATCAAAACATTGATTCCAACTTCGGGATGCTTGCTTTAATCCATAAATGGATCGTTGAAGTTTGCATACCTTGTTAGCATCCTTAGGATTGACAAAACCTTTAGATTGTACCATATACAATTCTTCATCAATTTCTCAATTGAGGAATTCCGTTTTGACATCCATCTACCATATCTCATAATCATAATATGCAGTGATTGCTAAAAAATTCCTCATAGACTTTAGCTTTGCTACCGGTGAGAAAGTCTCATCGTAGTAAACTCCTTGAATTTGTCGAAACCCTTTTGCGACAAGTCGAGCTTTATAGACAGTTACACTACCATCAGCATCTGTATTCTTCTTGAAAATCCGTTTGTTCTCGACAGCCTTTCGGCCATCCGGTAAGTCCACCAAAGTCCATACTTGGTTTTCGTACATGGATCCAATATCGGATTTCATGGCTTCTTGACATCTATAGGAATCTAGGATCATCATCGCTCGTCATATGTCATAGGTTCGTCGGTGTTGTCCACCAACATGACACTCATAATGGGATAATACAATCAGGAGTGGTACGAGTCCTCGTCGACCTGCGAGGTTTTGTAGTAACTTCAACTGAAGTTTCATGATCACCATCGTTAGCTTCCTCTACTATTGGTGTAGGCTCCATAGGAACATCCTCCGGTGCTGGGTTATTCTCAAATCCGAGAGAATGTTTGACAACCTCGTCGAGTTCTACTTTCCTTCCAGTAACTTCTTTCGAGAGAAACTCCTTCTCTAGAAAGGATCCATTCTTGGCAATGAAGATTTTGCCTTCATATCTATGCTAGAAGGTATACCCAATAGTTTCCTTCGGGTATCCTATGAAGACACATTTTTCCGCTTTGGGTTCAAGCTTGTCGGGCTATAACTTCTTTATATAAGCTTCGCAACCCCAAACTTTAAGGAATGACAATTTAGGTTTCTTCCCAAACCATAATTCATACGGTGTCGTTTCAACGGATTTAGATGGTGCCCTATTTAAAGTGAATACGGTTGTTTCTAATGCATAACGACAAAGGTAAATCTGTAAGTGACAACATAGAACGAACCATATCTAAGAGAGTTCGATTACGACGTTTGGACACACCATTACGTTGTGGTGTTCCCGACGATGTCAATTGTGAAAGTATTCCGCATTTCTTCAAATGCTCGCCAAACTCGTAACTTATATATTCACCTCCGTGATCAAATCATAGAAATTTAATATTCTTGCTACGTTGATTCTCTACTTCACTTTGAAATTCCTTAATCTTCTCAAAAGATTCACACTTATGTTTCATGAAATAGATATACCCATATCTACTCAAGTCATCCGTGAAAGTAAGAACATAACAATAACCACCGCGCGATGCCACACTCATCGAGCTACATACATCGGTATGTATGTGATACGTCGTAAACATATCTATAATTTTTGATGTTCCATGCTTGTTTAGTATCTACTTTGCTTTGCTTTGTCTACACTTTGAGGTGTTTTTATATGTTTTCTGGTACTAACTTATTAACAAGATGCCACAGTACCAGTTGCATGTTTTCTTCTGTTTTTGTGTAAGAACCCACCTTTATAAAGGTAAAGGTCCCTGTGATTGCAATGCTAGTCCCTCGATCAATTACTAGCATCCACAGTTTAAGATAAAGTACACAAACACAAAGGTTATTATTACAACGTCATTCCAGAGATAACATAGTCTTTTACAACTCCATAGCCATAGGTGTTGGGAATATGCCCTAGAGGAAATCATGTATGATGAGATTTCCCATTGTATTCATAAAGATAATAAGTAGTCCTTGTATAAACATCTGATGTGTATCATTGAATATATGATTCGGTTGTGGAACTATGCATTCATGTTGTTTGTACTAAATATCCTTGGTCATCGAAGTTGTGCTGGACACACAACTTAGACCAATGTGAAAGTTGGCTTGATGACTCGGTTCCACTTGTCATGAGCATGGAGATGCTAATCCAACTTACATAGATTCGGCTAAAGAGTTTAGCGAGTCAGATTGACCCATATTGAGGTACAACGAACAAGTTGTCATTTGTATATCTCAATCAATGTAATCCTTAGACCTGAGGTTATTGCATAGTCCGAGTTGAGGATCACCGACTTAGGTTGTGTCAAACGTTGATTTGTAACTGGGCAGTTATAAAGGCAGGGTTCGGGTCGACTGAGAATCAAGCTCCGTGATGTGAATAACCAAGATGGGATTTTGCCCCTCCACTTGGAGAGATATTCTCTGGGACCTCTCGTGAGGTATGATTCGGAAAGCATGGCCATGCATGACTCAGTTAAGTGTTAACCGAGGCGATCGACTAAGAGTTAGTCGGGTGAATCACTTATCTCGGATGGAGAAGAGAGTCGGACTATTTAAGGGATGACAATTATTCGCCTATAGTCTGACAAGGTATATCGTGAGGCAAAAGGGACTCGGACGTAAGTCACATTGGAAAGGCAAGCCGTCATGACTCTTTGGTACTTGGGAGTCGGCACGTTCTGCTAGGAGCCGCTACCGACTGATCGATTGAGAGTCGGACTCCAATCGTGTCCAAGTAGCCATGAGCCTGCGGGGTCACACACTTAATAGCGGGAGCAAATTCGGATTGGATCTGAACATGTAATCTGGTTGGGTTGGACCTAAATTGGATTAGGACTGAGTTAGTGAGTTGGACTCACGATGACTAGTGTTATATGGGCTTTAGTGAATGGGTCGCGCGAGCAGAGCCCACGTTCACTCCCTATATATAGTGGAGCACCGTAACCCAGAAAGGTTAATCGTTGTTCGGTTAGGTCATTCCATGTGTTGGAAACCCTAGCTCCACAGCAGTCCTGCCGACGATACAAATCTAGAAGTTCGCCGCCGGCGCTCCTCCTTGTACGTGTGGATACCAGCAGAGGTGCTATGCGATCAGCACCAGGATGATCAGATCGTGAGGACTGCACTGCATCAACTGACGCGCTTCATCTGTAATCCGCAACTGCGCGTCTAGTGGTAAACCTCGTGGCCTTCTACCTCGGCTAGATCTTGGGATCACCACGTTAGAGGAAAAGTTTTGTTTTATCTCTGCGTGCCCTAACAATAGGCTAGTACAAGAGTTTAACTTAACAATATAAATAAAAGTCTTCATCTTCATGTGCCACAGGCAAGCATCTTGAGTGTAGACTCATAACCCTAATCCTCATCAGAGTAACCTGCAACATCACAAGTTACAACCACGGTGGGTCAATACATTGGAAAAGTATTGGCAAGTGACACCTTAGTAAAATAATAGTATCTAGCTTCTACATGAATTTGGCTAAGTGTAACTTAGGCTTGCTTTGCTCAAAATAGGTTTTACCTATCAGTTGAAAAACATTAAGTTTTTGTTTGGCAAAAACTCCCAAGGAACCACCAATAGACATTGGTGAACCTTCACCCCTGTTCAACCACAAGTTTTTAACTTCCAAAATTGGGATGAGTAGATTTTTGATAGCTTCCATGTCTTGATGCTCAAAGTCCATTTACGGGAACATGGCTAAGTACTTAGATTCTTCCTTCTTCAGAGGTGGTGCACGTTCCCAACATGACTTGATTTTCATCAAGACAGGATCTTTCAGAAGCCTTCCCTTAGACCAGAATGGACGCGCTCCAAACCTATCACCCTCTACCACCAACTGTCCATTTGGCTAAGTTATTGCAACCTATATGATCCAAGCAGAGCCCATAATGCCATGTAGCTGCACTAGAAGCTTCTTAACATATGGCATCTCAAATCCCTTTGTTCCTGGGTGGCATTCCACAAGTGAGATACAAAGGGTAGACTATTGAACAATGGGCCCTGGTAACCACTCAACCAAAATCCATCCATGCAATTACCATTCCACCCAGGTGTTTCATTCACTTAGTTGTTTTATTAAGCAAAAACACAAGTTAAAGACTTAGCAATATTTTCCATAGCATGTGTATATAAACCTCCCTTGGTTGCTACTAGCTAGGTTAAGCATGGCAATAGCAAGTATCTTAACTTCGAGAAAATTCTAACAATTCTACAACTACTAGGATTTCCCAAGCATAGCATATAGATACTTAGCAAAAATTAACATGCAAGCCCTATACATAATATCACTAATGCATAGTCAAAATATTGGGATAAAATATGAAGCACCACTTTCCTTGGTAGTTGGGGGAGTAACAACAATCCTCACAGTCACAATCACCACGAGCACCAAAATCTACACATAAAATGATAGCACCAAATTAACATTTCAAATAAAGAAGCAAAAATATATGAATGCATGCAAATGCCATGTGATGATTTTTCTAAACCAAACAAGACAAGTAAAACAGTACTGATTAATAAACTAAACATTTATACATCAAATAAACTTTATCTGGCCTTTAAAACATTTTCAAATTAATTTTTATACACAAAATAAGCCTACAAATGACTCTTCATAAAATTCTATTTTAACAGAAACAAAATATATCGTGAGGCAAAAGGGACTCGGACGTAAGTCACATTGGAAAGGCAAGTCGTCATGACTCTTTGGTACTTGGGAGTCGGCACGTTCTGCTAGGAGCCACTCCCGACTGATCGATTGAGAGTCGGACTCCAATCGTCTCCAAGTAGCCATGAGCCTGCGGGGTCACACACTTAAAAGCGGGAGCAAGTTCGGATTTGATCTGAACATGTAATCTGGTTGGGTTGGACCTAAACCAGATTAGGACTGAGTTAGTGAGTTGGACTCACGGTGACTAGTGTTATATGGGCTTTAGTGAATGGGTCGCGCGAGCAGAGCCCACGTTCACTCCCTATATATAGTGGAGCACCGTAACCCAGAAAGGTTAATCATTTTTCGGTTAGGTCATTCCCTGTGTTGGAAACCCTAACTCCACAGAAGTCCTGCCGACGATACGAATCTAGCAGTTCGCCGCCGGCGCTCCTCCTTGTACGTGTGGATACCAGCAGAGGTGCTGTGCGATCAGCACCAGGACAATCGGATCGTGAGGACTGCACTACATCAACTGACGCGCTTTATCAGTAATCCGCAACTACGTGTCTAGTGGTAAACCTCATGGCCTTCTACCTCGGCTAGATCTTGGGATCACCACGTTAGAGGAAAAGTTTTATTTTATCTCTGTGTGGCCTAACAGTGGTATCAGAGCGATAACTTTTGGTTTTAGGCTCGAGATCTCGCATATGTGATATGCGGTTGGCTGTAGATGAGATATATGTGCTGTTTTGGTGGTCGATCTATGAGATAGATCGGTTTTGTACAAGGTTGATTGGATCAACTGTACTCGGGGAATGGTAGATCTGATTTCCGTGATCATACAGCTGAGGTCGTGGAATGACATACCCCTACCGGTCGGCTTCCGCCATCGGGGTAGACGGTGACACGTAAATCCAGAGGCGGTGATCGAAGATCAAAAAGTTTGATCGAATCGGAACAATGGTCGGAATCCATGTCCGGATCGTAGATGAGATCTACGTTTTCAGAAAAATCATCGGGCACTGCCCGCACCCGCGAGGGACCGGCTTCGCCCTGTTATAGCGCCTTAGATGTCGTTGCGAGTTTCACAACGCCGGTAGATATTGTATCTATGCATAACTTGTTTTTGCAGGAAGTTGTGAATGGTATGGTTCATGTGCATATGATGTATGTGTGTAATCCATACGTGATCTGCGAATCACGGTTTTTGTCAGCCGGCTGGAGCCTAGGTTCTGTCATTTTATTGTATAACGACTTGCGTGTCGGATTCTCCATGTAATTTACTTTACTAAGCTAGTGTAGCTGTTTGGAGAACCCGGAAGGCATGCAAGGCGTTGTACATTTTGGCGACATGGAGTAAGATGGCAAGTGACAAGAGTTGGCACGAGCCGGATTACAGGCTTTGTGGAGATGGAGATCGCCATGAAGAGAGCCATACCATTTCACATTATAATTGCTTTATTTTGTGTTATTGTTATGTCTCTGTTTTACCTCTATCAGATAGTCGGTAAAATTTAATCCCTCAAAGAAGGTCTAGTCGTTTTTTCCCGCCAGTGTTTGCACCATCACAAGTCGGACATTTTTGGTAGTGGGCTCATAAAATTGAGGTGCTGCCAATTCGTTCCAACTAGGTGGGTTCGAGTCGGACTCTTACTACGGAAACACTCGGTAAGCTAGACGGGTCTATCACAACGGTTGTGGGGCTCGGGGAAAAGTCGGATGGGAGCTGGGGCATGTGATGCCACCCGTCCAACAGGAGTCACATGAGATGCGATTGACAAGGAGTTGTCTACCTAGATCACTTGGCGGCTAGCGGTGATGCTAAAGCTCACTAGCCGACTTGCTTATTTAGGATCCTGAATCACTAAGCAATCATCGGAGGGATGTTGGTTCTAGTGGGAGCATAAAATATTAAAATGTTTAATATGCCTACTCTTTTATGAATACATGTCTTAAGTGTTTTGCATATATTCTGTTGTAGATCATGGCACCAAGTAGCAGTCACTCTCCGATATCCGGTTTTGCGTTGAGAACCATTCCAGATGAGCCGAATGAGAATGCGACTGGCGCAGCCACCAATGCCTACCGTCGGGCTAAGGATGAGTCCATAGATATTAGCTGTCTTATGCTTGCTCACATGGAACCGGACTTGCAGAAGCAGTTCGAGCATGTTGAGGCCTACGATATGATCGAAAGCCTCAAAAGTATGTTCCAGGCTCAGGCGAAGACTGAGAGGTATCAAGTCTCTCAGGCTTTGCTGAGTTGCAAGCTTAAGGATGGTGATCCACTGAGCCCGCATGTGATCAAAATGGTTGGTTACGTGCAGTCTCTAGAGAGGCTTCGCTACCCCATAAGCGAAGAGTTCGCTACGGATATAATTCTGAACTCTCTTCCTAGTGCATATGGGTAGTTCATTTCGAACTACCACATGCATGGTATGGATAAGAAGCTCACTAAATTACATTGGATGCTTAAGCAGGCAGAGGCGGATCTCAAAAAGGGCGCCAGTCAAGTGTTGATGGTGCAGAATAAGGCTAAGTTCAATAAGAGTTCTTGGACTAAGAAGAAGGCTAAGTCAGGAGGAAAGCAGGCTCCGGACCCGGTCGCAAACGCTTCCTGAGGGATTAAGCCATCTCCTCCAGCCAGATCCACTTGCTTCTACTGCAAGGCGGATGGCCACTGGAAGAGGAACTGCAGCAAGTACTTGGCTGACAAAGCCAAGAGTTGAGGTATGACTTCTGACTCAGGTACACTTGTTTGCAATGTTATAGACATATATCTTGCTGATGCAACTAATAGTTCTTGGGTATATGATACCGGATCAGTTATTCACATCTGCAACTCGTTGCAGGGACTGGTAAGAACTAGGAGCGTAGCAAGAGGCGAGGTTGATATTCGAGTCGGCAACAAAGCAAGAGTTGCTGCGTTGGAAGTCGGCACGATGCAACTTCATTTACCTTCCGGATTCATTATGGAACTGAATAATTGTTATTATGTTCCAGTTCTCGGTCAAAACATTATTTCTACTTCATGTTTGATGAGGCAAGGCTATGAGTCAAATATCAAGAATAATGGTTGTTCTTTGTATTTGAATAATATGTTTCATGGCTTTGCACCCGTCTAGGACGGGTTATTTATTTTGAATCTTGATGGTGAGTCGGTTTATAACATAAATGTTAAAAGGTTGAAACCAAATGATTTGAACATGACTTACTTTTGGCACTGTCGGCTTGGTCATATAAGTTGGAAACGCATGAAGAAGCTCCATGATGATGGACTCCTAACTTCATTCGACTTGGAGTCGTTCGAGACATGTGAATCTTGCCTAATCGGCAAAATGACCAAGACACCTTTTGCAAAGAGTTGCGAAAGGGCGTCCGACTTGTTGGGACTAGTACATAGTGATGTATGTGGACCAATGAGCACGACAACCAGGGGTGGTTATGAGTACTTCATTACCTTCACTGATGATTTGAGTAGGTATGGATATATCTACTTGATGAAACATAAGTCGGAAGCCTTTGAAAAGCTCAAAGAATTCCAGAATGAAGCACATAATCAACTCGGCAAGAAAATAAAGTTTTTTCGGTCGGACCGAGGAGGCGAGTACATGGGCCATGAGTTTGATGACCATCTGAAAAGTTGTGGAATAGTTCCTCAATTTACTCCGCCAGGAACGCCACAAAGGAATGGTGTTTCGCAGAGGCGGAATCGGACCTTGTTGGACATGGTACGATCAATGATGAGTCGGACATATCTGCCTTTATCATTTTGGGGTTATTGTCTAGAAACAGCGGCGTTCACACTAAACAGAGTACCATCAAAATCGGTAGAGAAGACACCGCATGAGATGTGGACAGGCAAAAAGCCGAGTTTGTCTTTTATTAAGATTTGGGGTTGTGAAGCATTTGTCAAGCGACTTCAGTCGGACAAGCTTACAGCCAAGTCGGATAAGTGTATTTTCATGGGGTATCCGAGGGAAACCTTGGGTTACTACTTCTACAACCGAGAAGAGGGCAAAGTGTTTGTCGCTCGGAACGGTGTCTTCCTTGAGAAAGAGTTTCTCAGTCGGGGAGTAAGTGGGAGCACGGTGCAACTCAAAGAAATTTGAGAGGAACCGGTTAGTAGCGAGTCGGAAAAAACCTTGGAGGTTGAGCCGGTCGTGGCAGCTGATCCGGCAGTAGCACCTATACTTCGAAGATCGGCAAGATTACGAAGTGTTCGTGATGTGTTACTATTAGAAAGTGATGAGCCGACAAATTATTCGGAAGCGAATGTGGGATCTGATTCCGAATCATGGCTTGGAGCCATGAGATCCAAGATAAAGTCCATGGATGAAAATCAAGTTTGGAACTTGGTTGATCTGCCAGACGGTGCAAGACCCGTCGAGTGCAAATGGGTCTTTAAGAAGAAAACTGATATGGATGGAAATGTTTAAATCTATAAAGCACGCCTTGTCGCGAAGGGGTTCCGACAAGTTCAAGGAGTTGATTACGAGGAGACTTTCTCGCCCGTAGCGATGCTTAAATCAGTTCGGATCATTTTAGCTATAGCACCCCATTTCGACTGTGAGATATGGCAGATGGATGTCAAGATGGCTTTCCTTAACGGAAATTTAACCGAGGACGTGTATATGATACAACCCGAGGGTTTTATCGATTCTGCTAATGCTAACAAGGTATGCAAACTTCAAAAGTCCATTTATGGGTTGAAGCAAGCATCTCGGAGTTGGAATATTCGCTTTGATGAGGTAGTCAAATCATTTGGCTTCATCAAGAGTGATCATGATTCTTGTTTGTACAAGAAGTTTAGTGGGAACAAAGTAAATTTTCTAATCTTATATGTGGATGACATATTACTGATTGGAAATGATGTCCAGATGTTGCAAGAAACCAAGGAATCATTGGAAAGGAGTTTCTCAATGAAAGACTTGGGTGAGGCAACATACATCCTCGGAATCCGGCTCTATAGAGATAGATCAAGGAGGCTCATTGGATTGAGTCAGAGTACTTATTTGGACAAAGTGTTGAAGAAGTTCAACATGGAATCGTCTAAGAAGGGGTTCTTACCGATGTCCCATGATGTAAAACTTAGCAAGACTCAGTGTCCTTTGACAACTGATGAGCGAAGTCGGATGCGTGCAATTCCATATGCTTCTGCAGTCGGATCCATCATGTACGCCATGATTTGTACTGGGCCGGATGTTTCCTATGCTCTAAGTGTTGTGAGCAGATACAAGGCTGATCCTAGAGAAATCCACTGGACAGCGGCTAAAAATATCCTAAAATACTTGAGAAGGACTAAGGATATGTTCTTGGTTTATGGTGGTGAAGATGAACTCAGTGTAAAGGGTTACACAGATGCGAGTTATCTTACTGACTCTGATGATTCTCGTTCGCAATCCAGATACGTGTTTATTATAAACAGAGGTGCTGTGAGCTGGAAGAGTTCCAAGCAAGAAACTGTGTCTGCATCTACAACAGAGGCTGAGTATATTGCCGCCTCGGAGGCAGCAAAGGAAGCTATTTGGATGAGGAATTTCTTCATGGATCTTGGTGTGGTTCAGGGCTCGTCCAATCTGTTGGACGTGTATTTTGACAACAATGGTGCTATTGCACAAGCCAAGGAACCTAGACAACACCAGAAGAACAAGCACATACTCATGCGGTACCACATGATTCGCCAGTTCGTGGATCAGGGTGATATCAAGTTATGCAAGGTACACACAGATGCAAATATTGCGGATCCGTTGACAAAGCCGTTAGCACAGCCGAAGCATGAGGCGCACCTGAGAGCCATGGGCATTAGATGCCTAGACATGTGATGTCGGAAGATTGACTCTAGTGCAAGTGGGAAACTGTTGGGAATATGCCCTAGAGGCAATAATGTATGATGAGATTTCCCATTGTATTCATAAAGATATTAAGTAGTCCTTGTATAAACATCTGATGTGTATCATTGAATATGTGATTTGGTTGTGGAAATATGCATTCATGTTGTTTGTACTATATATCCTTGGTCATCGAAGTTGTGCTGGACACACAACTTAGACCAATGTGAAAGTTGGCTTGATGACTCGGTTCCACTTGTCATGAGCATGGAGATGCTATTCCAACTTACACAAATTTGGCTAAAGAGTTTAGCAAGTCGGATTGACCCATATTGAGGTACAACGAACAAGTTGTCATTTGTATATCTCAATCAATGTAATCCTTAGACCTGAGGTTATTGCATAGTCCGAGTTGAGGATCACCGACTTAGGTTCTGTCAAACGCTGATCCGTAACTGGGCAGTTATAAAGGCAGGGTTCGGGTCGACTGAGAATCAAGCTGCATGATGTGAATAACCAAGATGGGATTTCGCCCCTCCACATGGAGAGATATTCTCTGGGCTCTCTCGTGAGATATGATTCGGAAAGCATGGCCATGCACGACTCGGTTAAGTGTTAACCGAGGCGATCGACTAAGAGTTAGTCGGGTGAATCACTTATCTTGGGTCGAGAATAGAGTCGGACTATTTAAGGGATGACAATTATTCGCCTATAGTCTGACAAGGTATATCGTGAGGCAAAAGGGACTCGGACGTAAGTCACATTGGAAAGGCAAGTCGTCATGACTCTTTGGTACTTGGGAGTCGGCACGTTCTGCTAGGAGCCGCTACCGACTGATCGATTGAGAGTCGGACTCCAATCATGTCCAAGTAGCCATGAGCCTGCGGGGTCACACACTTAAGAGCGGGAGCAAGTTCAGATTGGATCTGAACATGTAATCTGATTGGGTTGGACCTAAACCGGATTAGGACTGAGTTAGTGAGTTGGACTCACGGTGACTAGTGTTATGTGGGCTTTAGTGAATGGGTCGCGCGAGCAGAGCCCACGTTCACTCCCTATATATAGTGGAGCACCGTCACCCAGAAAGGTTAATCGTTGTTCGGTTAGGTCATTCCATGTGTTGGAAACCCTAGCTCCACAACAGTCCTTCCGACGATACGAATCTTGCTGTTCGCCGCCGGCGCTCCTCCTTGTACGTGTGGATACCAGCAGAGGTGTTGTGCAATTAGCACCAGGACGATCGGATCGTGAGGACTGCACTGCATCAACTGACGCGCTTCATTAGTAATCCGCAACTGCACATCTAGTGGTAAACCTCGTGGCCTTCTACCTCGGCTAGATCTTGGGATCACCACGTTAGAGGAAAAGTTTTGTTTTATCCCTGCGTGGCCTAACAATAGGCTAGTATAAGAGTTTACCTTAACAATATAAATAAAAGTCTTCATCTTCATGTGCCACAGGCAAGCATGTTGAGTGTAGACTCATAACCCTAATCCTCATCAGAGTAACCTGCAACATCACAAGTTACAGCCATGGTAGGTCAATACATTGGAATAGTATTGTGTAGCACCCCGGGTAAAACCAGTACTAGAAAATCGCCTGTTGTTTATATTTTGTGCATCATCATGACATCATGCATATATTTTGCATAAAAACTATTTTCGTAAAAGCCTAAGTTGTTTTCTAATTAGCCCTCTCCTTTAATCTCAAACTAAAACCTCGGTCTGTTCAGATCTTTTATTTGTCTAAAAAGTATTTACAAAAATGTTTTAAAAATAAAATAAATAATAAAATGTTTTGTCCAGGGAGGCAGTCCGATCGGTCAGGCCAGAGGCCCAACCTGACCAGACTACCTACCACCCGGCCCATCTAAAGAAACCCTAAACCTGCTACCCCAAACCCTAAATCTAAATTCCCCTTCCTACCCAGCCTTACCCACTCCCACATGCCGCCGTCGGAACCACACCCCGCCTCCACCCTGCCTACACGCACACACCCGACGCACACCCACCTAGCAAACTCTGAACCAGAACCACCTCACCCACTCAGCACAAGCACCATACACGCACGCTCCTGCACTCCCTGCATCGACCGGCTAACACGACCCCACCACCCCCGATCGGGATCCCCACCCACCCTTGTTCTCGTCTCGCTCTCTCCCCACCCGTGCCCTCGTCCCTTCCCGAGAACCAACCGCCAGCGCCGCTGCCGCTGGGTCCTCTCTGCCTGGACCTCGCCGTCCTCTCCGTCCCGGCCATCCTCGGAGCTCCGTCATCGCCAGTGCTCCTCGCCTCCTCATGCTTGTCTCTGTCGTCCTCCGGCCTTCCTCGCCTGGCGCTCGTCCTCCTGCATCCCCACCATGGCCGCCCCTGGCCCCGTGCGCCACCGTCTCCGCCGTCAGCCGCCTCCCTCTCGTCTGCAGCACCCCAACCTCCACCGCCTGTGCCTCCGTCAGCAGGTCCCGCGGCCACGCGTCGTCGACCCCAGGCGCCGCCAGGAGCCCGCCTCTGCCTCGCCGGAACCCGAGGCACCTCTACCGCGAGCGCCACCTCTCCTCTCGCCTAGATCCTCTCCCACGCGAGCTCTCCCCGCGTCTGCACGCCGTCGTTCGAGCGCCGCCGCACTCGTTGCGACCTTGCGCGCCCACGACCTCCTCTCTGCCCCTGCTTGTCGGCCTCGTCTCGCCTACGGGCTCCGTCACCGGCCGAACCACGTCGCCGTTCGCCTTCGTTGCCACCGCCTCGGCAGTGCGACGCCCCGCCACTGTCCTCTGATCTCCCTGACCACACCTCCCCGTGGCCGCTGCCAGTTTGGAGCCCGAGCTCATGGCTCCTGTCCTCTCCAACGGCCCCAGGCCATCGTTCTCTGGCCGCCCATGTTGCCGAGGTGCGCACATGTCCCGCGGCCACAGCGCCCTGCCTCTACCCCAGGTCTCTGTTGTCGTTCGGTGTATTCTCAGCAGTGAAACCGTGTTACTGAAGGGTGTGTTTTGCTGCGTGTGTCATGAAGTTGTTGTCTCAGTGGACATGCCTTGCTACATAGAGGAACTGACACCAAGTTTGGGGGCGACCGGATCATCGCGTCGACAAGACCGATCGGTGCCCCGTGATCTTCTTCGGAGGATGCCGCGACCGACTACTCGGATCCGAAGCCCTGATCCCGAGGATGCGAAGACCGATCCTGCCAAGACCGAACCCCGGCGTACCCCTAGAGCCCAAGATCTTCGATCCGAGATGTGTGACCCTCCTTTCCGTGACCTATATTTTATAAATGATATTACTTGTTGCATTTAAATGTTCATGTTTGCATACATATGTTGTGGGTTGGGGGGAATGATGCCGATTCACCTCATAATTAATATGGGGTTCATATACGGGTAAATCTAGTCTTATATTGACTCCATTTAAATTTGTGTAGCGAACCGGTGATATAATTTTGCCTTGTTAAGACAACATTTAAATTGCGGGGTATCTAAACAACTTGATCCACCTAATAAATTTTGTCGGGACCCTTGTTCCGCTTAATATGGCCTAATTGCATCGCATGCCTGCCATGTCATACATCATACATGCATCATGCCCGATCTTCTGCCGTAGTATTAAATATTGCATCCGGTGTTTTTGTTAGTGCTTTGCTTCTTCACGGATTAGGCCGATGAGTTGATGCGAGTGTCGACCTGATCCCCGGTGAACCTTCGGCAGTGTTTTCAGGCGAGCATTCTCCCCCTTTCTACCTATCTTACTTTTATAGTATTTATTCCCTCCTGTTGATCTATTGCTATCTGTGTTGCGATGCTCTCGTTTCCGTACCCGTGATATCCCTTGCAGCCATGAAATTGCCTTGGACACATCCTATTACCTGTTGTTTGGTAGATAGTCAGCCTTGCGAGTCGTAGTTGCTTGCGAGGTGTTGCGTCGCACCGTCGATGTTCCACAGTTGTTGGAGTGATGCCTTATGCTTTATGTTGGAGCTGATTATAACTTTAATTATCGTTTAATAACTAAAACTGAAGTAGGTAAATAATGCAGAGGCACGGGTGGGCAATAGATGTTATTTGGTTTTTAACCGTCCACTTGTGTCCCGTAGGACCCCGAGTACTTGATACCTGTTCTTTGAATATTCGCACTATCCGCATGTGGGACCATGAATCCCCCTAGCCAGAGCTTGAGTCATATTTATTTCTTGGGGCCACAAAGTAGTTTGGGGCTTTATTACTATCTTGTACTTATGCCATGCTTTACTTCTTTATTTACGATTGCGCGTGGAGCGCCTGTACTGTTTAGGAACAAATGTGGAATGTTTTCGCGGTATCGACAAGCCCAGTCACACTTTCGGGTTCCCGGTCGTTTACAGCCATTGGCACAAACCTCAGAGTCCGTCTCGGAGCCGGCCAACTTCGTCGCGGGTAGCTTGGTGGGGTGGCCCCCTAAAATTTATATGAATCTTGCAATTGCTCTGTCGAGATGCCTCGTTGGGTTTTTATTGGTTTTTCTCGAGGTTGATCGTGCGTGTGTTGCTATTTGTGCCCCCTGCAGGGTAAAACTTTCTAAAAGCCGTTTCCGCGGTTATGGACGACTTGGAGCACAATATCTCGATCATAGACAACTATAACTAAAGTAGTGCTATAAATTTGACTTTATAATGACTAGTAATCAGCTTCACTATAATGGAATGGCTAAACAAAAGTGCCAACAATTGCTGGTTTGAGTTGACACCTGTTACCATTGTATCTGACTAGTAAGTATTGCAACTACAACGGAATGACTGAATAAAAGTACCAACAACTGCTGGGTTTTGGGATTGCCTCATGCTATATGTATCTGACTAGTAAGTACTACAACTATAACGGAATGGTTAATTAAAACTGCCCACCGCTTATTATATCAGGATGACTCATGCTATCTATATCTGACTAGTAATTGCCGCAACTATAACGGAATGAATAAAACTGCCAACTGTGTGAGTTCCTCGGTTGACTTCCTCGTTTGGTCTCGAGGGAGAAAACCAGGATGGGTATGCTTGGTGGTAGTTCAGGTTGGATCCAAATAGGTCTTTCCTATCCCTATCTGATAGCCGCCAGTTGTATTAAGTCTCTATAGGTTGTTTAGTGCATGTTGCGCTGCCGCTTCAGTCCACCATACCTATGTAGGCGAGGACCGCCGAATTCTAGTCTCGCCGTGTACTGGCCTCAGTACTGAACGCTCTCTTTTTCCTTTGCCCTTTGTCGGCACCCCTTTTGTTTAAGCAGGTTTTGAGATCGACGTCGTTAGCAGGGTTACCCTTCCGGCTTGGCCTGGGTAGGGTTATGGACGCCATTGGTTATTCTTCAGGGCTCTTAGCCCAATTTGCATCTTGTCCGTACTCGGACGCTGTATCATTTCAAAGGTGATTTGGATCTTTGTATTGTATAACTGTATTCTTGACTCATGGAGTCGTTGTTGTATATATCTTTCTGTGGGTTCCATCGTGGACTATTGTGTAATGATATTACTTCGTTTTCCACCCGCACGAAAGTGCCTGGTGGGCACCTTTGAATCGTTTCTATGCGGGTTTGGCGGGAATAGCTGGAACCTACATAGGGTCGATTCTGAGGGTGTTACAGAGTGGTATCAGATCTCAGCAGTTGCGATACCCCACTGGTCCAGCCTGTAGGATAACCTAGCTAACGGACGTGGTAGAGTGTCAAAACTATTTTGGAAAATCGGTTGGATAGATCTGATTAGGTCTGCTTTTACTTCTTACCCCTCTGCTATTCTCCTCTTATCTCGACGTGTTTTGAATCTACTCTCTTATCTTTTCTTCGAGTCCAGGATTTCTCGTGGTTGGGTTTCCGTCGTACCTTTAGGGTTTCGTTTCCGTCCTCTTGTAACGGTGCTTCGACATTCGGCATTCATGCTATCTGATGAATCGTTCATCTGTTGTATCTTTAGGTGGACCCAAAAATCCACTAAATTTTTTTTTCTATCCTCCGGTGTTATCCGATATGACGAAGTCATCTGCATCATATCTGATGAGAATCTCCATCCCTCCTTTGTGTCCGAACCTCGCTTGTTGAGATCTTCAGTCTGATTCCGAGAGTTGGTTGCATAATTCTCCTATTCATGTGTAGAGTAATGCTTTGAGTGTGTGATGGACTGATCACCATCCGACTACTCTTATCATTCGCTCTTGTGCATTGAATCGGTGGATCAAGTAACTTTACTCTATCCGCAGAAGTTAAAGGTGGCCTTATTTTCCGAGACCTTTGCCTTCGCCCTTTGTTCCCGGTGTGTTCGCTCGACGAACATGGGCAACATCCCTTGTTGGTGGTGTCGATGATTTCAAGACGGAGAAACAATCAGGGTTAGTGGTGTCACAAGGAGCTACACGAAGCAAGAAGATTCAGACAGCCGGCCATCTTCCCCGTACAAGGAGGCAGATCTCGAGCGCGAGATCCATTGTTGGTGGTGTCGAATTGTAGCACCCCGGGTAAAACCAGTACTAGAAAATCGCCTGTTGTTTATATTTTGTGCATCATCATGACATCATGCATATATTTTGCATAAAAACTATTTTCGTAAAAGCCTAAGTTGTTTTCTAATTAGCCCTCTCCTTTAATCTCAAACTAAAACCTCGGTCTGTTCAGATCTTTTATTTGTCTAAAAAGTATTTACAAAAATGTTTTAAAAATAAAATAAATAATAAAATGTTTTGTCCGGGGAGGCAGTCCGATCGGTCAGGCCAGAGGCCCAACCTGACCAGACTACCTACCACCCGGCCCATCTAAAGAAACCCTAAACCTGCTACCCCAAACCCTAACTCTAAATTCCCCTTCCTACCCAGCCTTACCCACTCCCACCTACCGCCATCGGAACCACACCCCGCCTCCACCCTGCCTACACGCACACACCCGACGCACACCCACCTAGCAAACTCTGAACCAGAACCACCTCACCCACTCAGCACAAGCACCACGCACGCACGCTCCTGCACTCCCTGCATCGATCGGCTAACACGGCCCCACCACTCCCGATCAGGATCCCCACCCACCCTTGTTCTCGTCTCGCTCTCTCCCCACCCGTGCCCTCGTCCCTTCCCGAGAACCAACCGCCAGCGCCGCCGCCGCTGGGTCCTCTGTGCCTGGACCTCGCCGTCCTCCCCTTCCCGGCCGTCCTCGGAGCTCCGTCATCGCCAGTGCTCCTCGCCTCCTCGTGCTTGTCTCTGTCGTCCTCCGGCCTCCCTCGCCTGGCGCCCGTCCTCCTGCATCCCCACCATGGCCGCCCCTGGCCCCGTGCGCCACCGTCTCCGCCGTCGGCCGCCTCCCTCTCGTCTGCAGCATCCCAACCTCCACCACCTATTCCTCCGTCAGCAGGTCCCGCGGCCACGCGTCGTCGACCCCAGGCGCCGCCAGGATCCCTCCTCTGCCTCGCCGGAACCCGAGGCCCCTCTACCGCGAGCGCCGCCTCTCCTCTCGCCTAGATCCTCTCCCACCTGAGCTCTCCCCGCGTCTGCACGCCGTCGTTCGAGCGCCGCCGCACTCACTGCGACCCCGCGCGCCCGCGACATCCTCTCTGCCCCTGCTCGTCGGCCTCGTCTCGCCTACGGGCTCCGTCACCGGCCGAACCGCGTCCCCGTTCGCCTTCGTTGCCACCGCCTCGGCAGTGCGACGCCCCGCCACCATCCTCTGATCTCCCTGACCACACCTTCCCGTGGCCGCTGCCAGTTTGGAGCCCGAGCTCATGGCTCCTGTCCTCTCCAACGGCCCCAGGCCATCGTTCTCTGGTCGCCCATGTTGCCGAGGTGCGCACATGTCCCGCGGCCACAGCGCCCTGCCTCTACCCCAGGTCTCTGTTGTCGTTCGGTGTATTCTCAGCAGTGAAACCGTGTTACTGAAGGGTGTGTTTTGCTGCGTGTGTCGTGAAGTTGTTGTCTCAGTGGACATGCCTTGCTACATAGAGGAACCGACACCAAGTTTGGGGGCGACCGGATGACCTCATCGACAAGACCGATCGATGCCACGTGATCTTCTTCGGAGGACGCCGCGACCGACTACTCGGATCCGAAGCCCTGATCCCGAGGATGCGAAGACCGATCCTGCCAAGACCGAACCCCGGCGTACCCCTAGAGCCCAAGATCTTCGATCCGAGATGTGTGACCCTCCTTTCCGTGACCTATATTTATTAAATGATATTACTTGTTGCATTTAAATGTTCATGTTTGCATACATATGTTGTGGGTTGGGGGGCATTATGCCGATTCACCTCATAATTAATATGGGGTCCATATGCGGGCAAATCTAGTCTTATATTGACTCCATTTAAATTTGTGTAGCGAACTGGTGATATAATTTTGCCTTGTTAAGACAACATTTAAATTGTGGGGTATCTAGACAACTTGATCCACCTAATAAATTTTGTCGGGACCCTGGTTCCGCTTAATATGGCCTAACTGCATCGCATGCCTGCCATGTCATACATCATACATGCATCATGCCCGATCTTCTGCCGTAGTATTAAATATTGCATCCGGTGTTTTTTCTAGTGCTTTGCTTCTTCACGGATTAGGCCGATGAGTTGATGCGAGTGTCGACCTGATCCCCGGTGAACCTTCGGCAGTGTTTTCAGGCGAGCATTGTCCCCCTTTCTACCTATCTTACTTTTATAGTATTTATTCCCTCATGTTGATCTATTGCTATCTGTGTTGCGATGCTCTAGTTTCCGTACCCGTGATATCCCTTGCAGCCATTAAATTTCCTTGGACACATCCTATTACCTGTTGTTTGGTAGATAGTCAGCCTTGCGAGTCGTAGTTGCTTGCGCAGGTGTTGCGTCACGCCGTCGATGTTCCACAGTTGTTGGAGTGATGCCTTATGCTTTATGTTGGAGCTGATTATAACTTTAATTATCGTTTAATAACTAAAACTGAAGTAGGTAAATAATGCAGAGGCACAGGTGGGCAATAGATGTTATTTGGTTTTTAACCGTCCACTTGTGTCCCGTAGGACCCCGAGTACTTGATACCTGTTCTTTGAATATTCGCACTATCCGCATGTGGGACCATGAATCCCCCTAGCTAGAGCTTGAGTCATATTTATTTCTTGGGGCCACAAAAATAGTTTGGGGCTTTATTACTATCTTGTACTTATGCCATGCTTTACTTCTTTATTTACGATTGCGCGTGGAGCGCCTGTACTGTTTAGGAACAAATGTGGAATGTTTTCACGGTATCGATAAGCCCAGTCACACTTTCGGGTTCCCGATCGTTTATAGCCATTGGCACAAACCTCTGAGTCCGTCTCGGAGCCGGCCAACTTCGTCGCGGGTAGCTTGGTGGGGTGGCCCCCTGAAATTTATATGAATCTTACAATTGCTCTGTCGAGATGCCTCGTTGGGTTTTTATTGGTTTTTCTCGAGGTTGATCGTGCGTGTGTTGCTATTTGTGCCCCCCTGCAGGGTAAAACTTTCTGAAAGCCGTGTCCGCGGTTATGGACGACTTGGAGCATAGTATCTCAATCATAGACAACTATAACTAAAGTAGTGCTATAAATTTGACTTTATAATTACTAGTAATCAGCTTCACTATAATGGAATGGCTAAATAAAAGTGCCAACAATTTCTGGTTTGAGTTGACACCTGTTACCATTGTATCTGACTAGTAAGTATTGCAACTACAACGGAATGACTGAATAAAAGTACCAACAACTGCTGGGTTTTGGGATTGCCTCATGCTATATGTATCTGACTGGTAAGTACTACAACTATAACGGAATGGTTAATTAAAACTGCCCACCGCTTATTATATCAGGATGACTCATGCTATCTATATCTGGCTAGTAATTGCCGCAACTATAACGGAATGAATAAAACTTCCAACTGTGTGAGTTCCTCGGTTGACTTCCTCGTTTGGTCTCGAGGGGGAAAACCAGGATGGGTATGCTTGGTGGTAGTTCAGGTTGGATCCAAATAGGTCTTTCTTATCCCTATCTGATAGCTGCTAGTTGTATTAAGTCTCTATAGGTTGTTTAGTGCATGCTGCGCTGCCGCTTTAGTCCACCATACCTATGTAGGCGAGGACCGCCGAATTCTAGTCTCGCCGTGTACTGGCCTCAGTACTGACCGCTCTCTTTTTCCTTTGCCCTTTGTCGGCACCCCTTTTGTTTAAGCAGGTTTTGAGATCGACGTCGTTAGCAGGGTTACCCTTCCGGCTTGGCCTGGGCAGGGTTATGGACGCCATTGGTTATTCTTCAGGGCTCTTAGCCCAATTTGCATCTTGTTCGTACTCGGACGCTGTATCATTTCAAAGGTGATTTGGATCTTTGTATTGTATAACTGTATTCTTGACTCATGGAGTCGTTGTTGTATATATCTTTCTGTGGGGTCCATCGTGGACTATTGTGTAATGATATTACTTCGTTTTCCACCCGCACGAAAGTGCCTGGTGGGCACCTTTGAATCGTTTCTATGCGGGTTTGGCAGGAATCGCTGGAACCTACATAGGGTGGATTCTGAGGGTGTTACAGAGTGGTATCAGAGCTCAGCAGTTGCGATACCCCACTGGTCCAGCCTGTAAGATAACCTAGCTAACGGACGTGGTAGAGTGTCAAAACTATTTTGGAAAATCGGTTGGATAGATCTGATTAGGATGAGGAGATTCTTGATAGCTTCCATGTCTTGATGCTCAAATTGTCCATTTACGGGGACACGGCTAAGTACTTAGATTCTTCCTTCTGCAGAGGTGGTGCACTTTCCCAACAAGACTTGATTTTCATCAAGACAGGATTTTTCAGAAGCCTTCCCTTAGACCAGAATGGACGCGCTTCAAACCTATCACCCTCTACCACCAACTGTCCATTTGGCTAAGTTATTGCAACCTATATGATCCAAGCAGAGCCCATAATGCCATGTAGCTGCACTAGAAGCTTCTTAACATATGGCATCTCAAATCCCTTTGTTCCTGGGTGGCATTCCACAAGTGAGATACAAAGGGTATACTATTGAACAATGGGCCCTGGTAACCACTCAACCAAAATCCATCCATGCAATTACCATTCCACCCAGGTGTTTCATTCACTTAGTTGTTTTATTAAGCAAAAACACAAGTCAAAGACTTAGCAATATTTTCCATAGCATGTGTATATAAACCACCCTTGGTTGCTACTAGCTAGGCTAATCATGGCAACAGCAAGTATCTTAACTTCGAGAAAATTCTAACAATTCTACCACTACTAGGATTTCCCAAGCATAGCATATAGATACTTAGCAAAAATTAACATGCAAGCCCTATACAAAATATCACTAATGCATAGTCAAAATATTGGGCTAAAATATGAAGCACCACTTTCCTTGGTAGTTGGTGTTGGAGATATGCCCAAGAGGCAATAATAAAGTGGTTATTATCATGTCTTCACACTTATGATAAATGTTTGCATACCATGCTATAATTGTATTAACCGGAAACATTAATACTTGTGTGATTTGTAAACTAAAATAAGAGTCCCTAGTAAAGCCTCTTGTTAAACTAGCTTGTTGGTTAATATATGATCATGGTTTCCTGATCATGAACATAGAGATGTTATTAACAACAGGATCATATCATTAGGAGAATGATGTGATGGACATACTCCTATAGATAAGCGTAGCATAAAGATCAAGTCATTTCAATAGTTCAATTGCTATATGCTTTCTGATACATAGTAACCTAATTCCTTCGACCATGAGATCGTGCATATCACCTTTACTGGATGGATGCTTTGATGTCATCAAACACCACACCGTAACAGGGTGGCTATAAAAGTGGCATTGAGTGTTCGGAAAGTATTGGTTGAAACACATGGATCAAGAGTGGGATTTGTCCATCCACATGACGGATAGATATTCTCTGGGCCCTCTCGGTGAAATGTCATCCAATTAGCTTGCAAGCATGTGACTTGGTCACAAGGGATCACATATCACGGGAATGAGAAAAGAGTACTTATCAGTAACGAGGTTGAACTAGGTATGCAGAGATACCGACGATCATAACCTTGGATAAGTAACATATCGTGAGACAAAGGGAAATTGGTATCGTATGTAAGTGGTTCATTCGATCGCAAAGTAATCGTAGAAATATGTGGGAGCCATATGAATTTCCAGATTCCTCTATTGGTTATTGATCGGAGAAGTGTTTCGATCATGTCCGCATAATTCACGAACCGTAGGGAGACACACTTAAGGATTCGACGTTGTTTGAGTAGTTATGGTATTATGAGAAAGAGACCGAATGTTGTTCGGAGTCTCGGATGGGATCCGGGATATCACGAGGTGATCCGGAATGGTCCGGAGAATAAGATTCATATAAGGAAAGTCCCGTTTCGGAGTTCGGGAATGATTCCGGTGTTTTTCATCGGGGATATTCTAGAAGGTTCCGGATTGTCCGGAGCTCCGGAGGGGGAAGGGTACATGAATGTGTCATTGCATGTTGGAATGATTGCATCATGTACTAAGTGTTCTCGCTGTCCAAAATAAAGGGTTTATTTAAATCCTAAATTGAAAAGTCAAACGGCTAGTTTGAAAGTCAAACGGCAAGTTTTTGGAAAGTGGAAAGAGGAGGAAAAGAGGGAAACCGAGTTGGAGAGGGAGACCTCCTCCAACCGGCGGCCAACTCCAATGCCGAGTTGGGGAGGGACTCCACTCCCTCCCCCTGGCGCGCCAGCCCCCTCCCACCTATATAAGGAGGGGCAGGGCTCCCCTCCACAGACACACAAGTTTCCTATCCTCTAAACTAAACCCTAGATCTAGACCCCGGTTTAGAGCTATTCGGTTTAGAGCCTTCTAATTGGTTTAGAGCCCTCTAATTGGTGTGTCTAATTACTAGACCACTAATAGCCTCTCTCGTAAGCTCCACCATACTCGCACGGGCTTAAGGCGAAGCCCTGCGGGATTTCCCCTCTACTTCCGGTACCACGCCGTTGTGCTGCCGGAATCGCGAGGAGAGTACTACAACCTCCGCTGCCTGCTGGAACAAGGGAGAGGAAGGTCTTCGTCGAGTACCGAACGTGTGACCGACTACGGGAGCGCTGCCGGAACGTGGCGCCGGAAGGATCGTCTACGCGATCTTGAGATCGGAAAGAGTACGACTACATCACCCACGAGAATCTGCTCTCGTTAACCGCTTTGGAATCTTCGAGGGTAAGTTATTCCATCGACTCGTTGCTACAATCTAGTAGATAGATCTTGGCTTGTTTGTTTGTATGCGATAGAAAATTTTTGTTTTCCATGCTACGAACCCCTACAGTGGTATCAGAGCCGTGTCTATATGTAGATCTGTTGCACGAGTAGAACACAATGGTCATTGTGGGCGTTGATGCTCTTATTGTCGATTGCTTTTTGTGTACTTTGTATCTTGCGGTATGTTGGGATGAAGCGGCCCGGGCTAACCTTACATGACATCGTTCATGAGACTTGCTCCACGCTTGACATGCAACTTGTATTGCATAAGTGGCTTTGCGGGTGCCTGTTTCTCCTAGCATAGTTAAGATCCAATTTACAACGGGTGATTGACAATACTAGTATCAATGTTGTGGTTCTTGTTCGTAAGTTAGAACGACACTTATTAACAGCCCCAAACCACGTAAAACATGCAAAGAAAGTAGAGGCGTCTAACTTTGTTTTGCAGGGGTGTGCAGTGATGTGATATGGCCATGATTGTGATTATATATGATGTATGCAATGTTCCTTATTGTAAGTCGGCAACCGGCAGGAGCCATATGGTTGTCTTTAATTTCTGTTAAGACCCGCGTGTCTATTCAAAGTAGTTGTAATAGTTGAAGCCGGTGGACGACAACCATGGAGAAGCGTCATTGACCTTGATGCAATGTCGGTGATGATGGAGATCATGTTCGTGCTTGAAGATGGAGATCAGAAGCACAAAGAAGAAAGGCCATATCATATCACATATTATGAATTGCATGTGATGTTAATCCTTTATGCATCTTGTATTGCTTAGTAGACGACGGTAGCATTATAAGATGATCCCTCATGCACATAAATTTCAAGTTCTAAAGTGTTCACCCTTAGTATGCACCGTTGCCAAAGCTTGCTGCTTCAAAGCACCACGTGATGATCGGGTGTCTTTGATTCCGCGGGTGAATACAACGTAAGCAAGCCAGATTTGCTTATGCGGTAGCTAAGGTTTGATCTTGACGAGCCTAGCATGTACAGACATGGCCTCAGGAACACGGATCACCGAAAGGTAAAGCATGAATCATATAGTAGATATGATGAACATGTCGATTGTTCGCCATTGAAACTATATCAACTCTCGTGATGATCGGTTTTGATGTGGTGGATTTGGTTCGTGTGATCACTAAAACAATGTGAGGGATATTGTTTTGAGTGGGAGTTCACCTAGATTAATTTAATTATTAATTAGAACTCAATTTATCATAAACTAAATCAAAGTGAATTTGCATAGTTGTTGTAGTCATTGGCATCCGTTTACCACCTTGCGCTTAGTTATAATTGAGATGATAGAACTATAGAATTCTGGTTAGATACTTTACGAACTGGTATCGTATTGTTTTAAGTGTTAATCTAAAGTTTAAAAGTCCTATTGCAAACTTTCAGTAAGTTCCGGTTACTCCATGAAGTTTAATAATTAGTATTAAATCAAGAGTAACAATTCCAAGTGTTAGTATATAAGTATCATGTTTGTATCCATGATTCTTGATATTCAAAGGATTCTCTTAATATCAAGGTTATCTAGGATCTGAAAGAGTTGTTTCAGAAACCATGATGTGTGGAAGATATTGTGATATCTGAAACGAAGTTTTGGTTACAACATGATAGAGTATAATATGGCAAAGTTCATGTTCTCATATTTTGATGAGAAATTAAAAAAAAAAAAAGGTTGGAGACACTTGTTGTCCTAATCCTCCAAAAGGTTTTGGATAGCAACATTATACTCATAATTCATCGTTGTAAGCTAAAAGTAGCTTGATCATGGACGATTCCATGATAAGGGTGAATATTTGATGTAGGTAAAATGTTTACTACACCAAGAGATTACTAAAGAAAGGAATTTGAAAGAACACCAAATATTTGATGATGGTGATCTACTTCAAAGTGCAAGTCCAAAGACATTGGTATTTAATTATACACGCTTTGGACTAGATGTCATATGTATGACTCCACTATTGATGTTGATAGATTCTTTCAAACTGAAAAGGAAATACTGAAAGAGAATCTCATAAATATATGGCAGAAAAGAAAAGACTAGAATCGTTCAGTTTAAGTATATAGATGATATACATGTTATGGCTATATTCTTTGCTTGTTAAACAATGTGGTTCTTAAGTATTTGATACTGAATTTGTTGGTGTGAATCGTCATACGAAACAACACAATTCATGAACTACAATGGCCTAAGTAACTAGCAAAAGAATATGTGATGATGTTCATCAAGAACAAAATAAAGGGTTATTGTGTTGCTTGTTAAACATCAAAGCTTGCCTTCAAAGATTTGTTTTATCAGGTATTATGAGAACAAAAGGATTGTTCAAATAATTGCCGTAATCCATAAAAGATGGATGATTCGCAAATCTCGTTGGAGACATCACATCCATAAAACTAGTGCTAAAAATGTCGAAAGACAAATTGATTGAAAGATCACTTAGGAAGTGACATCGCCGTTTAAATTATATTTGAAAGAAAACATGAAGAAACTCCATGTTGATGGAATTTTGGAGTCTTCTGATTTTTGATCATATGACGCTTGTGAAACTTTCCTAGAGATAATTAAAACTTCGTTCATAGGCCAAAAGGGAACGAATGACTAGCTTATTGGAACTTGTACATATTGTTGTACGAAGTCCGTTATGTGTAGTCAAGAGCGATGGATTTCAACTTCATATGCTTTCTCCGAAAATTTGAGTGAATATATGAATATTTACTTAATAAGGATGAAGTATGAAACATTTGAAAAGTTCAAAGACTTTCAAGATGAAGTGCAAAATCATTGTAACAAGAATATAAACAGTTTATGATAAAGATCATAAAGGAAGATATTTGAGTTACAAGTTTAGCATAATACCTAAGATTTAAGGAATCGTTCCGTGGATTTGCATTTCCCGAAACACCATAAGAGTATGGAGCGTTCGAGATATGTAATTAAACCTTGTTTGACATGGTAAGATCGAAAGGTGTAATTCATAAAACTGCCATTGTATTTTAAAGATTAAAAGCTTTAGAGATTACCGTTTTTCCACTGAAAAGAGCTCCATCATAATCCGTTGAAATGACACCATATAAGGTTATGGTTTGGGATAAAACCCAAGTTGTCCTTTCTTAAACATTGGTATGCTATGCATAAGAAAGATGTTTGCAACCAAAGTCGGATGAACCTGTCTTTGTATGTTATTTCGAATAACTGTTAAGTACTCCTCCATAACATCGGAGACAAAAGTGTTTGTCACTTAAAACGTCAAGTTTCTTTGAGAAGGAATTTTTCGTGAAAAGTTAAGTGGGAGGACAATAGAAACTTTGATAAGGTTAAAAGAACCTTAGCTATATGTGCAGAGTTGCGCAGCGCCGAAAAGTGTTTCGAAGGCAGCAACAATGCTCATGGTTCACGTACCTCAAAGGTTGTGGTCACGGAGATCCAAGTTCCTATTGAAACAAGTAGGTCGGATGAACAATCAAATACCAAGATTTGAGGGTTGAATCATTATTTGAGAATAATGAACCGACTACATGCAGAGAAGCGATGATGGGCCCTGACTCCGTCAAATGGCTTGAAGCCATATAATCCGTGATAGTTCCATACACGAGAAATCAAGTTTTGAACTTGAAGGACCCTCGAGAAAGGTGTAAGACCTTATAGTTGTGTCTGGATCTATAAAGAAATAGTCGACATGTTGGGAAAGAGTTCACAACAATGTTCAAAGGTTGACTATGACAAGATTTGATCTTTCATAGTGATATTTAGTCTAGACGGATTAATGTAGCAACCACTACATATAATTTGTTATATGGAAGTTGAATAAACAAAACAAGTTCTTCTAATAGAATCGTTACCTAGGACATGTGCATAACACGGTCCATAGGGTTTTGTTAATTCAAAGGATGCTAAAAGCATATGCAAACTTCAATGGTTAGAGTGAGCATAGCGGAGTTGGAATCTTCACTATGATGAAACTGTTAAAAGGGTTTAATTTCATCAGAGACAATGAAGATGCTTGCATTTGCAAGAAATTAAGTGGGAGCGCTAAGACATGTTTCTAATACATTATATGGAAGACATATTGTTGATTGGAAATAATGTATCTTTTATTAACACATATTAAGAATTTCATCCCGATGAAAGACTTAGGCAAAACCCAAATATTTGGCATCAATAGACGCTAATATGGTTGTGCCAGAAGTACATAGACAAGATATTGAATGAGTTCAATATAGAAACTACAAGAGAAGGTTCTTGTCGCACAGAAAGGATTGAATGAGTTCAATGTTGATGATATATTCAAGTGTATTGACATTTGGTAAAGTGAAACAAATAATCAAGTATAGATTGATACTTGATGTATGAAATCACAAAGAGTATTTATATCAATCATACTGTGATATGTA
Organism: Avena sativa; assembly: GCA_916181665.1. Taxonomy (NCBI): domain Eukaryota; kingdom Viridiplantae; phylum Streptophyta; class Magnoliopsida; order Poales; family Poaceae; genus Avena; species Avena sativa. Next base: position 264,158,164 of record OV702294.1, on the reverse strand, counting down.
CAAATCCAGATATGTCCTATGCTCTAAATGTTGAGAGCATATACCAGAATGATTCGTAAGATGATCATTGGACAATAGTAAGGATATTCTTATGATCTTCTGAAAGAACTAAGAGTATAATATTTGTAGAAGTGACAAATAGATGGTTAGTTCATTGTAAAAGTACTACATTGATACTAGCTTTGTCACAAAGTACAAATTAAGTTTATCTCAATCTAAACTAAGGGTGGCACAATATAATGGAAAGTGAGTTCCATAATGGATTTGGATGATTTCCAAAGTTAAGACATTGTGACAGATACTACAACAAAAGGCTAAGTATATGACTGCTATTATAGCAGCAAAAGAGGGCATTTGTGTCAAGAAGTTTGTTATCAAACTAGGTGTAGTTCACAGTGGGATAATACTATGAAGATATATTGTGCGACAATATTATCAACATGTTTTAACCCCAAAGAGCTAAAGGTCACACCGAAATACCAAATTTATACAAAGCCATCTCATTAGAGAATGAGTGATGCGTAGAGACGCAAAGACATGCAATTACACACGGACCTGGAAGTGTCAGATCCGGAGATCAGTTGACCACTAGCAATCGTGTACATACAACACCGGAAAGCCATAGGTGTTATATACACAAAGGTTCGAAACTAGATTATTGACTCTAGTGCAAGTGGGAGACTGTTGGAGATATGCCCAAGAGGCAATAATAAAGTGGTTATTATCATGTCTTCACACTTATGATAAATGTTTGCATACCATGCTATAATTGTATTAACCAGAAACATTAATACTTGTGTGATTTGTAAACTAAAATAAGAGTCCCTAGTAAAGCCTCTTGTTAAACTAGCTTGTTGGTTAATATATGATCATGGTTTCCTGATCATGAACATAGAGATGTTATTAACAACAGGATCATATCATTAGGAGAATGATGTGATGGACATACTCCTATAGATAAGCGTAGCATAAAGATCAAGTCATTTCAATAGTTCAATTGCTATATGCTTTCTGATACATAGTAACCTAATTCCTTCGACCATGAGATCGTGCATATCACCTTTACTGGATGGATGCTTTGATGTCATCAAACACCACACCGTAACAGGGTGGCTATAAAAGTGGCATTGAGTGTTCGGAAAGTATTGGTTGAAACACATGGATCAAGAGTGGGATTTGTCCATCCACATGACGGATAGATATTCTCTGGGCCCTCTCGGTGAAATGTCATCCAATTAGCTTGCAAGCATGTGACTTGGTCACAAGGGATCACATATCACGGGAACGAGAAAAGAGTACTTATCAGTAACGAGGTTGAACTAGGTATGCAGAGATACCGACGATCATAACCTTGGATAAGTAACATATCGTGAGACAAAGGGAAATTGGTATCGTATGTAAGTGGTTCATTCGATCGCAAAGTAATCGTAGAAATATGTGGGAGCCATATGAATTTCCAGATTCCTCTATTGGTTATTGATCGGAGAAGTGTTTCGATCATGTCCGCATAATTCACGAACCGTAGGGAGACACACTTAAGGATTCGACGTTGTTTGAGTAGTTATGGTATTATGAGAAAGAGACCGAATGTTGTTCGGAGTCTCGGATGGGATCCGGGATATCACGAGGTGATCCGGAATGGTCCGGAGAATAAGATTCATATAAGGAAAGTCCCGTTTCGGAGTTCGGGAATGATTCCGGTGTTTTTCATCGGGGATATTCTAGAAGGTTCCGGATTGTCCGGAGCTCCGGAGGGGGAAGGGTACATGAATGTGTCATTGCATGTTGGAATGATTGCATCATGTACTAAGTGTTCTCGCTGTCCAAAATAAAGGGTTTATTTAAATCCTAAATTGAAAAGTCAAACGGCTAGTTTGAAAGTCAAACGGCAAGTTTTTGGAAAGTGGAAAGAGGAGGAAAAGAGGGAAACCGAGTTGGAGAGGGAGACCTCCTCCAACCGGCGGCCAACTCCAATGCCGAGTTGGGGAGGGACTCCACTCCCTCCCCCTGGCGCGCCAGCCCCCTCCCACCTATATAAGGAGGGGCAGGGCTCCCCTCCACAGACACACAAGTTTCCTATCCTCTAAACTAAACCCTAGATCTAGACCCCGGTTTAGAGCTATTCGGTTTAGAGCCTTCTAATTGGTTTAGAGCCCTCTAATTGGTGTGTCTAATTACTAGACCACTAATAGCCTATCTCATAAGCTCCACCATACTCGCACCGGCTTAAGGCGAAGCCCTGCGGGATTTCCCCTCTACTTCCGGTACCACGCCGTTGTGCTGCCGGAATCGCGAGGAGAGTACTACAACCTCCGCTGCCTGCTGGAACAAGGGAGAGGAAGGTCTTCGTCGAGTACCGAACGTGTGACCGACTATGGGAGCGCTGCCGGAACGTGGCGCCGGAAGGATCGTCTACGCGATCTTGAGATCGGAAAGAGTACGACTACATCACCCACGAGAATCTGCTCTCGTTAACCGCTTTGGAATCTTCGAGGGTAAGTTATTCCATCGACTCGTTGCTACAATCTAGTAGATAGATCTTGGCTTGTTTGTTTGTATGCGATAGAAAATTTTTGTTTTCCATGCTACGAACCCCTACAGTTGGGGGGAGTAACAACAATCCTCACAGTCACAATCACCACTAGCACCAAAATCTACACATCAAATGATAGCACCAAATTCACATTTCAAATAAACAAGCAAAAATATATGAATGCATGCAAATGCCATGTGATGATTTTTCTAAACCAAACAAGACAAGTAAAACAGTACTGATTTATAAACTAAACATTTATACATCAAATAAACTTTATCTGGCCTTTAAAACATTTTCCAATTAATTTTTATACACAAAATAAGCCTACAAATGTCTCTACATAAAATTCTATTTTAACAGAAACAAAATATAAAAATAAGCCCATCGATGTGTAGGGTTTATTTTTGTGATTCCAATGGTATCTTATTTGCATTTTTTGGATAAATAAAACAAAATTTATTGAATTTACAAGTTTAAATATCTAATAGATGAAATTCCAGATTTTAAATCTAAAACCTAGCCACGCGGCACTTCCTGATTGGACGGTACCGCTTCGCGCGGATCACGCATGCGCACCGTTGGATCTAACTAAATCTAAGGCACCAGATCTGCGCGTACCGCTTCGCGGTTGGATCTAATCTAAACCGCTGGATCTAGATCCAGCGGATCTGATCGCTTCAACCAAGAACTGGCGTCGCAAGTGGCAAGAGCGGCAGCGACGCGTCTGACGATGGTGCTCCGGTGAGGCCAGGAGGCAAGGAAGGTAGTGCAGATGCTTACAGTGATCACAGTGACGCGGTGATTCTCGTTGTGGTCAAGGACGGACTGAGGGAGTACAGGCAGGGCGTCGATTGCTCGTCGGAGTTGGCGTCGGCATCGGGCTTGCTTGGCAGTGGATGTTGTCGACGCTACACGGCACGAAATGGAAGGACAGAGGTGGTGTTAGACGTGTACAAGCATGGCGTGTCCACACGTGACAACCAGAAGGGTTAGGGCGGTCAGGTTTTACCGGTAAGGTTCGCCGGAGTTGCTGCAGAGGACGGTGGCGTGCTGGTGTTGTCCTTGCCGAGGTTCTAAAGCACGCGCAGGCTGGGAAATGGTACTGGGAGATGTGTGAGGTGAAGTGGAGTGTGCTCGTGGGAACCAGGAGCAGAGGGGTGGCCGGAGTTGCCAAGAATCGGTGCTGCAGCTCGTCGGAGCAGAGAAGTCACGGCGAGAAATTCTTGCAGCCTGGTGGCGCTCAGGGCTTGGGGTTTGGGGGCAAATGGAGAGGGGGCAGTGGGGTTTTCAGTAGCGAGGCCGAGCGCGGCAATTACGCCGGAAATCAAGCATAATCAAACGAATTGAATCAAGGAGGAAATGACAGAGAGGCGCGGGTCCTCCGGCGCGAGATAGACAACGGGGTTGACGTGGCAGTGGGGCCTGCCCATCAGTGAGTGGGTATGAGCGGGCAGGGTGAGAAACAGAGAGGAGAGGGGATCCCGAGAGGGCTGGCTATTGGGCTGTTTCTGCTACTGGGCCGAATGGGTGGCGCCAACCCTTTTCTTTTTCTTTATTCTTTTTCTATTTCTATTATGATTTTCTGAAATCCTTTTCAAATGTTTTTCAAATGAGTTTGAATTCAAACTTTCTCTTGGTTTTTCTAAAGTGAACCATGCACATATTTGAGTATAAAACATTTATGTTCACTCAAAACTACATTGGCCCATTGAAATTAAAATAAAACCATGCCTTAATTATTTATTTATAAATAGGCATATGAATGGTTTTGAATTTAGATTTTTGTTTTGAAATTTTGACCAAGCTTTGGATACAACATTCAAACCTTTTCTGGTTAAAATAAAGTATTCTCATATTACAGAGTAGAAATAAAGCCATTGACTTGCTTACACAAAATATTAGGAAACAATTTACCTCTGTTTTGAAATCTTATTTGAAAAATGATCCAAATGCTTATGAATGCATCAATGATATGCAAACTTTATAAATCATGATTTTTGGGATGTGACATTTTGGTTCCAGAAAAAGCAGAAAACTAATATTCTCGGAATTCGATGGGACAAAAGCCAAATTCAATATTTTACCGTGGGGAACACGTAGCCAGAGTACGAGACAGAGGAGAGCCACCAGGGGGACAGACCCCGTGGCCGCACGGCCTGGCCTGGCCCGCGCCTAGGGGTGCGGCCACCCTGGGTGGCCCCTGCCTCGCCTCTTCGCCTATAAGAAGCCCCCGATACCAAAACCCTAAGGACCCGATCAATCTTCCACGAAACAGTCTGTAGCCGCCGCCACCATCGTCCCTAGATGGGGGGTCTGAACCTCTTCCCGACACTCTGCCGGAGGGGATATCATCCTGGAGGCCTTCTTCATCATCATGCCAGCCTCCGGTATGAAGCGTGAGTAGTTCCACCTTGGACTACGGGTCCATGTAGTAGGTAGATGGTTGTCTCTCCTCCTTTGTGCTGCCATGTTTAGATCTTGTGAGCTCCGTTCATGATCAAGATCATCTATTGGTAATCATGCATGTTGTGTTTGTGGGGATCCAATGGATATTAAGATTACTATGTCAGATTGATTAATGGTTTGTCTCCTCCTCATCTTGGGTTTCACTAGCTTTTGTTTGTCTTCTTGTCTCTTCTTATTTTATGGGAATTCACTGGCATAGTGTCCCATCTCTTTGCAATTGTAACATTGCACTTGAGTAATATCCTTCTTCTTCTTTTTGGGTCTCTCCAAAGCTAGGAGTTCTTCTAGTTCATGCTCTTCATATCTCACCTCAAAGGTGGGAAATCTTTCTCTCTTCTTGGGGCATTGATCTTCATGCTCCTTGGGTGTATGATCCTTGTCTCCACAAATATTGCAAACTTGGGTTCCTTCTAAAATAACATCTTTGTCATCCTTGTTGTCATTAGCTCTTTGGGAAAAGTTTTCTCTCATGTTGATCATTTGAGTAACCAATCCTTGCAACAATTGGGATTGAAGTTTCAAAATCCTTTGTATGGTTGGGTCTAATCCATTGTTGTTGGCTAAAAGCTGAGTTGTCTCTTGGCTCAACTGGTTTTGGGTTGCCATAAGTTCTCTCATGTTGTCCTCTTGGTTGTTGTTGTTGTCATCCACCTTGATGTTGGAGTTTCTTGGAGAAGTCATCTGTTTGGATTGAATTGGGATTAGTATAGGCAAAAGATTTCTAAGGGAATAATTCTAACCACACACATCACAATTCACTCAAGCAATGTGCAAGCAATCACAAACAAACATTCCATTCAAACACCAGTTTCCAAGCATATTCTTAGCAACCAAAAATATTTTTGTTACACCACATAAGTTGGTGTGTTTGACTTAACTAAGTATGGTGGTCCATCTATATGGTTCACTTGTGATCTTTCCCTCTTTCTTGGTTGATTCCTTCTTGCATGAGATCACGGTTTTCTTGGGAAAACTCTTGGTCACAAAACCTCAAGGGTGATGATGGCTCCTTCTAAGTTGTGTTTCCTTAGTTTCCAAATCTTGGGCAAGCTTTCTTTGTCTCACTTGTCCTTAGTGACATCCAAGATTGAAGTCCCTGGTGAATATGCTGAAGATGTTGAAGTCATTAGAGTTGAAGAAGTTGAAGTCATTAGAGTTGAAGATGTTGAAGTCATTAGAGTTGATGAAGTCCTTTGCACATGGTGTAATCTTTGGTCATGGGGTAGGTTTTTTCCATCAAGTTGAAATAGAAGAGATGTAGAATCAAAACCAAAATGGTTGAGGAAAGAGTTTACAAGATTGTTTGTAAATAAGTTTTGGAACAAATACAACTCCTATTTTTCTAAGGGTTTGTCCAATCCTAGGTTTACAAATCCTACAGGCAACACAATGCTCTGAGGCCATCTATAAGGTTCCCAACCTTTAATAAGGTAGAGTCCCCTGTGTTTACAATGCTAGTCCCTGGATCAATAGCTAGCATCCACAGTTCAGATGTAATATCAAGAAACAAAGGTCATAATACCACTTTATAACCAGGAATAAAATAATCTATTACATCTTTCATAGCTCATTTGGCTATTACATTACATTGCAGCAGAATATCTATAAGCATGGGGTCCTTCATCTTCAAAGTGCCACAGGCAGACATGTTGGTTGTAGATTTTGTAATCCTAATCAACACACTTCACTAGATCAATCAAACCTGCAACATACAAGTTACAGCCACAAGGGTCAATACATTTGAATTGTATTGGCAAGTGATACTATGGTAGTATAGTGGAGTCTATCATCTATATTCATTTGGCTAAGTGGAACTTAGGCTTGCATTGCTCAAAATAGATTTTCCTTATCATTTGAAAACACTAAGTTTTTGCTTGACAAAATAACCTTTCCCAAGGCATCTCCCAATCAAAGAATGAAGATCCTTAAACCCTTGTTCAACCACAAGTTTTTAACTTAGAAATTTGGATGATGAGATTCTTGATTGCTTCCATGTCTTGATGCTCAAATTGTCCTTTACCAGGGACATGGCTAAGTACTTAGATTTTACACTCTGCAGAGGTGGTGCACTTTCCCCACAAGACTTGGTTTCCCAAGACAAGATCTTTCAGAAGCCTTCCCTTAGACCAAAATGAACGCGCTCCAACCTATCAAACCCTACCACCAACTGTCCATATGGCTAAGTTCTTGCAACCTATATGATCCAGGCAGAGCCCATAATGCCAAGTGGCTGCACTTGAAGCTTCTCAACATTTGACATCTCAAATCTCTTTGTTCCTGGGTGGCCATCCACAAGTGAGATACACAAGGTTCACCAGTCCCCTGGCCTTGTGTAACCACTCAACCAAAAACCACCAAGCAATTACCATTCCACCCAGGTGATTCATTAACTTAGTTGTTTTATTAAACAAAAAACACAAGTCCTTAGACTTAGAAATTTTTCCATAGTATGAATATATTTCCACCCTTGTTTTCTATTAGCTAAGGTAAGCTTGATAGTAGTAGGAATCCTAACTTAGGAAATTTCTACTAAGGTTTCATCTACTAGGATTTCCCATAACAAGGTTTATACTTAGCAAAATTCCATGCAAGTTTTACATAGAGAAAATCACTAATGCATAGTGAAAGTAATGGGACAAAAGTATGAAGCATCACTTGCCTTTTTGGTAGAGGGTATAATTTCACTCCTTGTCCTTGCTACAATCACACTCTTCAAGTCACTACAATTCAATCAAGCAAGGCACAATCTCAATCTACCAATCAAGCAAAACATCACATGAAATGATAAAGTCAAAGTAATGCATGCAAGCATGCCAAGCTTTGTTTTGTTTGAAAAGTGGTTCCTAATGGGTCTTAAACATTTAAAACACCTAATGGTCATTTTATAAAGTGGCAAAGTCATTTGCAAAAGATTTCACTTCATAAACCATTTTCAAAACAAGGTATCATTTTATGTGGTGTAGAAATGTTTTCAATAAGGCATTAATCTATAGGGTTCACCAAATATGTTTTCCAACCATAAAACTTTGTGTTTAGGGGTCAGAGAGTTTAAAACAAAACATTTCCCAAAGGTTTTTTCCAAAACCATTTTTAATAAATAATCCATATTTTTATTTTGCTAGAATTGGTTTTAAATCAAAGAATCATTCTTTTGTTTCACCAAATACATTTTTGAATCCACAAAGTGTTTCGTATGGTCAGTAGGTTCAGATCAATCCAATTGCCAAAGATTTTATCCCCAAAAACATTTTAGAACAATTTTTATAACCTAAACAAGCATACAAATGTTTCTGCAAAAACAAACATTTTACCAGAAGCTTTTTACTAAACAAATTGCATGGTTGGCTAGGGCTTGTTCCACTGATTCTATTGATATAAAGTTTGCAAAAGTTGGACGTGTGGTTTAAAAGTTGTGGAATTTACAAAATCACAAGTCTAATAGATTCAAATCTGTTTTTATAACAAACTCTGGGACACGCGTCTGATTCCTATTCGTCGAAAACGTTTCGCGTGGATCGACTAACACAGACCGTTGGATCAACTCATATCGCACGGCGCGCAGATGCTACTTACCCTTTCGCCTAGCTTCTATCCTAGCCGCTGGATCCTAATCGCAAGGCATCCAGCACACTTGCCAGAGACGGGCGGCGCTGCGGTGGCTACTGGTGGCGGAGCGCTCAGGTGGTGGCGGTGCTGGCGAAGCAGGAAGCGAGAGAGGATGGGAAGATGCTCACCGCGTTCGCAGAAGCCTGGGGAAGCTCAAGGTGTTCTCGAGGAGTTAAGGGGCGCACGGAGGTGAGGGTAATGGCTCGCCGGAGTTCTTGCTGGCGTCGGTTGCGCGCGGTCGTGGTCGAGGGCGAGGCTGCAGGTCGTCCCGAAGCAAAATAAGTGCACGGTTAGATGCGGGTGAGTGCGGTGAGTGCAGGAGTGCCATCGGGAAGGAGAGGGGCGGACGCATGCTTACGGGGAGGGTCACCGGAGAGGAAGCAGACGGTGGCGGCGTTTGGAGTCGTCACTGTCGAGGCTCAGAGGCGCGCGCGAGCGAGCTACGGATGCAAAAAGATGCGCCAGGGCCTGGGGAACTTGTGAGTGTGATCGAGGAGGCGAGGGGCGGTGAATGCTGGCCGGAATCATCGCCGGAGCGTCGTCGGACAAAGGGTGGTGTGGCGAGGAATTGGGCGGCCTGGGGGCGTGTTGAGGTGGGGCGACAGAGGGGAATGAGAGAGGAGAGGGAGACGCTTTAACGTGCGTGGTCGCAGCGAGTAATGGCGAAGCCGTTAAGGCGAATTTAACCGCGGCATCAACGGCAGGAAACGGCTGGCGTGGTCGTCGCGGGGAGGAAGAAGATGAGCTGGAGGGGTGGGGAATGCTTGTCAGCGAGAAAGGGAGTGAGGGGGAGGGGTCCACGAGTCAGTGACTAAGCGGGTTTCTTTCACGGTGCGAAGCGTTTTCTCGCGGGGAGAGAGGGAGTGGGCTGGTTGGGCCGGGATGGGCTTAGCTGGGCTGGGTCTTCTTTGCTCTATTTTTTCTGTTCTGAATCTTTTTTTTTTCTCTTTTGATTTTCTGTTTTGAATTTCAATCAACAAAACAAACATTCAATTCAATTCAAAACTCCTCCAAACTTCTATGGAGTTTTGGTTCTGTTTAAACCAAAGTCCAAAGACAAAAATAATATTTTTTAATCTTTTTAGGATCTATTTAATAATTAAATAAAATAAATCTTAATTATTAATTCAAATAGAATCTTCATTTGAAATCTAAATATTATCAAAACCAAAACAGTAGGTTTTATTTGGAAATATAAAATACTTGGAAAACTTGTTTAAAATAAAATAACAATTTTATTTTAGGGTCCAATAATAATTAAATGAATAGACCTTATTCATTTAATTCAAATAGGATTTATTAAAATCTTTATTTTGAAATCTAAAATAAACCAAAAACACTTCAGTAGGTTTTATTTGAAAATATAAAATATTTGGAAAGCTTGTTTAAAATAAAATAACAATTTTGATGTTTAATTAAAATAGTAAAACCTTTTTATTTTTAATAAACTTGGATATTAAATCCTTATTATTTTATTTAAATAAACTTTTACTCTTTTAATCAAAGCAAAACATTTTATTTCAAAAGCTTGGCCAAGGTTTAATTTGGCTATATAAATAATCCTCATTTATAAATCCACCTTTTCTTTTGAAAATCAAATCCTTTTTATTAAAAGATTCAAAAATAGTAATTTTAAATATTTTTAAGTTTATTGTTTATTTATCTTTTTAAATTACTTTAGGATTTTATTTGATTCAAATAGGTTTTGAAAGTTTCCAATTGGATTCAAAAAGTTTCTTCTCACCCTGAAAATCAACAAAGTTTTATTTTATTCAATTATTTTTCACATTACAAGATTTGGAAAATCTTGGGATGTGACAGGCTACCACCCTTAAAATAAATCTTGTCCTGAGATTTGGGAAGGCTAGGGTTACAAGTTGGCTCAAAGCATCTAGGGTACTACCACCCTTAAAAATTTCCAACTAGATTACATATTGGCTTGCTTGGGATCTTGATGTAACTTTCCTGGACAGAAGTTTGCATAGTGGCCTAGTTCCTTGCATTTGAAACATGTGATAAGGCTGAGGTCTTGAGGTGGCTTCTCTGGACAATATGATTCATAATGTCCTAACTCTTTGCAGTGTTTGCACATCACTTGGCTAAAATCCTTCCTCATCTTGGGTTTCACTAGCTTTTGTTTGTCTTCTTGTCTCTTCTTCTTTTCTAGGCATTCACTGGCATAGTGTCCCATCTCTTTGCAATTGTAACATTGCACTTGAGTAATATCCTTCTTCTTCTTTTTGTGTCTCTCCAAAGCTAGGAGTTCTTCTAGTTCATGCTCTTCATATCTCACCTCAAAGGTGGGAAATCTTTCTCTCTTCTTGGGGCATTGATCTTCATGGTCCTTCGATGTATGATCCTTGTCTCCACAAATATTTCAAACTTGGGTTCCTTCTAAAATAACATCTTTGTCATCCTTGTTGTCATTAGATCTTTGGGAAAAGTTTTCTCTCATGTTGATCATTTGAGTAACCAATCCTTGCAACAATTGGGATTGAAGTTTCAAATCCTTTGTATGGCTGGGTCTAATCCATTGTTGTTGGCTAAAAGCTGAGTTGTCTCTTGGCTCAACTGGTTTTGGGTTTCCATAAGTTCTCTCATGTTGTCCTCTTGGTTTTTGTTGTCATCCACCTTGATGTTGGAGTTTCTTGGAGAAGTCATCTGTTTGGATTGAATTGGGATTAGTATAGGCAAAAGATTTCTAAGGGAATAATTCTAACCACACACATCACAATTCACTCAAGCAATGTGCAAGCAATCACAAACAAACATTCCATTCAAACACCAGTTTCCAAGCATATTCTTAGCAACCAAAAATATTTTTGTTACACCACATAAGTTGGTGTGTTTGACTTAACTAAGTATGGTGGTCCATCTATATGGTTCACTTGTGATCTTTCCCTCTTTATTGGTTGATTCCTTCTTGCATGAGATCATGGTTTTCTTGGGAAAACTCTTGGTCACAAAACCTCAAGGGTGATGATGGCTCCTTCTAAGTTGTGTTTCCTTAGTTTCCAAATCTTGAGCAAGCTTTCTTTGTCTCACTTGTCCTTAGTGACATCCAAGATTGAAGTCCCTGGTGAATATGCTGAAGATGTTGAAGTCATTAGAGTTGAAGAAGTTGAAGTCATTAGAGTTGAAGATGTTGAAGTCATTAGAGTTGATGAAGTCCTTTGCACATGGTGTAATCTTTGGTCATGGGGTAGGTTTTTTCCATCAAGTTGAAATAGAAGAGATGTAGAATCAAAACCAAAATGGTTGAGGAAAGAGTTTACAAGATTGTTTGTAAATAAGTTTTGGAACAAATACAACTCCTATTTTTCTAAGGGTTTGTCCAATCCTAGGTTTACAAATCCTACAGGCAACACAATGCTCTGATACCATCTGTAAGGTTCCCAACCTTTAATAAGGTAGAGTCCCCTGTGTTTACAATGCTAGTCCCTGGATCAATAGCTAGCATCCACAGTTAAGATGTAATATCAAGAAACAAAGGTCATAATACCACTTTATAACCAGGAATAAAATAATCTATTACATCTTTCATAGCTCATTTGGCTATTACATTACATTGCAGCAGAATATCTATAAGCATGGGGTCCTTCATCTTCAAAGTGCCACAGGCAGACATGTTGGTTGTAGATTTTGTAATCCTAATCAACACACTTCACTAGATCAATCAAACCTGCAACATACAAGTTACAGCCACAAGGGTCAATACATTTGAATTGTATTGGCAAGTGATACTATGGTAGTATAGTGGAGTCTATCATCTATATGCATTTGGCTAAGTGGAGCTTAGGCTTGCATTGCTCAAAATAGATTTTCCTTATCATTTGAAAACACTAAGTTTTTGCTTGACAAAATAACCATTCCCAAGGCATATCCCAATCAAAGATTGAAGATCCTTAAACCCTTGTTCAACCACAAGTTTTTAACTTAGAAATTTGGATGATGAGATTCTTGATTGCTTCCATGTCTTGATGCTCAAATTGTCCTTTACCAGGGACATGGCTAAGTACTTAGATTTTACACTCTGCAGAGGTGGTGCACTTTCCCCACAAGACTTGGTTTCCCAAGACAAGATCTTTCAGAAGCCTTCCCTTAGACCAAAATGAACGCGCTCCAACCTATCAAACCCTACCACCAACTGTCCATATGGCTAAGTTCTTGCAACCTATATGATCCAGGCAGAGCCCATAATGCCAAGTGGCTGCACTTGAAGCTTCTCAACATTTGACATCTCAAATCTCTTTGTTCCTGGGTGGCCATCCACAAGTGAGATACACAAGGTTCACCAGTCCCCTGGCCTTGTGTAACCACTCAACCAAAAACCACCAAGCAATTACCATTCCACCCAGGTGATTCATTAACTTAGTTGTTTTATTAAACAAAAACACAAGTCCTCAGACTTAGAAATTTTTCCATAGTATGAATATATTTCCACCCTTGTTTTCTATTAGCTAAGCTAAGCTTGATAGTAGTAGGAATCCTAAATTAGGAAATTTCTACTAAGGTTTCATCTACTAGGATTTCCCATAGCAAGGTTTATACTTAGCAAAATTCCATGCAAGTTTTACTTAGAGAAAATCACTAATGCATAGTGAAAGTAATGGGACAAAAGTATGAAGCATCACTTGCCTTTTTGGTAGAGGGTATAATTTCACTCCTTGTCCTTGCTACAATCACACTCTTCAAGTCACTACAATTCAATCAAGCAAGGCACAATCTTAATCTACCAATCAAGCAAAACATCACATGAAATGATAAAGTCAAAGTAATGCATGCAAGCATGCCAAGCTTTGTTTTGTTTGAAAAGTGGTTCCTAATGGGTCTTAAACATTTGAAAACACCTAATGGTCATTTTATAAAGTGGCAAAGTCATTTGCAAAAGATTTCACTTCATAAACCATTTTCAAAACAAGGTATCATTTTATGTGGTGTAGAAATGTTTTCAATAAGGCATTAATCTATAGGGTTCACCAAATATGTTTTCCAACCATAAAACTTTGTGCTTAGGGGTCAGAGAGTTTAAAACAAAACATTTCCCAAAGGTTTTCTTCCAAAACCATTTTTAATAAATAAACCATATTTTTATTTTGCTAGAATTGGTTTTAAATCAAAGAATCATTCTTTTGTTTCACCAAATACATTTTTGAATCCACAAAGTGTTTACTATGGTCAGTAGGTTCAAATCAATCCAATTGCCAAAGATTTTATCCCCAAAAACATTTTAGAACAATTTTTATAACCTTAACAAGCATACAAATGTTTCTGCAAAAACAAACATTTTACCAGAAGCTTTTTACTAAACAAATTGCATGGTTGGCTAGGGCTTGTTCCACTATTTCTATTGATATAAAGTTTGCAAAATTTGGACGTGTGGTTTAAAAGTTGTGCAATTTACAAAATCACAAGTCTAATAGATTCAAATCTGTTTTTATAACAAACTCTGGGACACGGTCTGATTCCTATTCGTCGAAAACGTTTCGCGTGGATCGACTAACACAGACAGTTGGATCAAGTCATATTGCACGGTGCGCAGATGCTACCTACCCTTTCGCCTAGCTTCTATCCTAGCCGCTGGATCCTAATCGCACGGCATCCAGCACACTTGCCAGAGACGGGCGGCGCTGCGGTGGCTACTGGCGGCGGAACGCTCAGGTGGTGGCGGTGCTGGTGAAGCAGGAAGCGAGAGAGGATGGGAAGATGCTCACCGCGTTCGCAGAAGCCTGGGGAAGCTCAAGGTGTTCTCGAGGAGTCAAGGGGCGCACGGAGGTGAGGGTAATGGCTCGCCGGAGTTCTTGCTGGCGTCGGTTGCACGCGGTCATGGTCGAGGGCGAGGCTGCAGGTCGTCCCGAAGCAAAATAAGTGCACGGTTAGATGTGGGTGAGTGCGGTGAGTGCAGGAGTGTCATCGGGAAGGAGAGGGGCGGACGCATGCTTACAGGGAGAGTCGCCGGAGAGGAAGCAGACGGTGGCGGTGTTTGGAGTCGTCACTGTCGAGGCTCAGAGGCGCGCGCGAGCGAGCTGCGGATGCAGAAAGATGCGCCAGGGCCTGGGGAACTTGTGAGTGTGATCGAGGAGGCGAGGGGCGGTGAATGCTGGCCGGAATCGTCGCCAGAGCGTCGTCGGACAGAGGGTGGTGTGGCGAGGAATTGGGCAGCCTGGGGGCGTGTTGAGGTGGGGCGACAGAGGGGAACGAGAGAGGAGAGGGAGACGCTTTAACGTGCGCGGTCGCAGCGAGTAATGGCGAAGGCGTTAAGGCGAATTTAACCGTGGCATCAACAGCAGGAAACGGCCGGCGTGGTCGTCGCGGGGAGGAAGAAGATCAGCTGGAGGGGTGGGGCATGCTTGTCAGCGAGAAAGGGATTGAGGGGGAGGGGTCCACGAGTCAGTGACTAAGCGGGTTTCTTTCATGGTGCGAAGCGTTTTCTCGCGGGGAGAGAGGGAGTGCGCTGGTTGGGCCGGGATGGGCTTAGCTGGGCTGGGTCTTCTCTGCTCTATTTTTTCTGTTCTGAATGTTTTTCTTTTTCTCTTTTGATTTTCTGTTTTGAATTTCAATCAACAAAACAAACATTCAATTCAATTCAAAACTCCTCCAAACTTCTATTGAGTTTTGGTTCTGTTTAAACCAAAGTCCAAAGACAAAAATAATATTTTTTAATCTTTTTAGGATCTATTTAATAATTAAATAAAATAGATATTAATTATTAATTCAAATAGAATCTTCATTTGAAATCTAAATATTATCAAAACCAAAACAGTAGGTTTTATTTGGAAATATAAAATACTTGGAAAACTTGTTTAAAATAAAATAACAATTTTATTTTAGGGTCCAATAATAATTAAATGAATAGACCTTATTCATTTAATTTAAATAGAATTTATTAAAATCTTTATCATGAAATCTAAAATAAACCAAAAACACTTCAGTAGGTTTTATTTGAAAATATAAAATATTTGGAAAGCTTGGTTAAAATAAAATAACAATTTTGATGTTTAATTAAAATAGTAAAACCTTTTTATTTTTAATAAACTTGGATATTAAATCCTTATTATTTTATTTAAATAAACTTTTACTCTTTTAATCAAAGCAAAACATTTTATTTCAAAAGCTTGGCCAAGGTTTAATTTGGCTATATAAATAATCCTTATTTATAAATCCACCTTTTCTTTTGAAAATCAAATCCTTTTTATTAAAAGATTCAAAAATAGTAATTTTAAATATTTTTAAGTTTATTGTTTATTTATCTTTTTAAATTCATTTAGGATTTTATTTGATCCAAATAGGTTTTGAAAGTTTCCAATTGGATTCAAAAAGTTTCTTCTCACCCTGAAAATCAACAAAGTTTTATTTTATTCAATTATTTTTCACATTACAAGATTTGGAAAATCTTGGGATGTGACAGGCTACCACCCTTAAAATAAATCTTGTCCTGAGATTTGGGAAGGCTAGGGTTACAAGTTGGCTCAAAGCATCTAGGGTACTACCACCCTTAAAATTTTCCAACTAGATTACATATTGGCTTGCTTGGGATCTTGATGTAACTTTCCTGGACAGAAGTTTGCATAGTGGAGTTCCTTGCATTTGAAACATGTGATAAGGCTGAGGTCTTGAGGTGGCTTCTCTGGACAATATGATTCATAATGTCCTAACTCTTTGCAGTGTTTGCACATCACTTGGCTAAAATCCTTCCTCATCTTGGGTTTCACTAGCTTTTGTTTGTCTTCTTGTCTCTTCTTCTTTTCTAGGCATTCACTGGCATAGTGTCCCATCTCTTTGCAATTGTAACATTGCACTTGAGTAATATCCTTCATCTTCTTTTTGGTTCTCTCCAAAGCTAGGAGTTCTTCTAGTTCATGCTCTTCATATCTCACCTCAAAGGTGGGAAATCTTTCTCTCTTCTTGGGGCATTGATCTTTATGCTCCTTGGGTGTATGATCCTTGTCTCCACAAATATTGCAAACTTGGGTTCCTTCTAAAATAACATATTTGTCATCCTTGTTGTCATTAGCTCTTTGGGAAAATTTTTATCTCATGTTGATCATTTGAGTAACCAATCCTTGCAACAATTGGGATTGAAGTTTCAAAATCCTTTGTATGGCTGGGTCTAATCCATTGTTGTTGGCTAAAAGCTGAGTTGTCTCTTGGCTCAACTGGTTTTGGGTTGCCATAAGTTCTCTCATGTTGTCCTCTTGGTTGTTGTTGTTGTTGTCATCCACCTTGATGTTGGAGTTTCTTGGAGAAGTCATCTGTTTGGATTGAATTGGGATTAGTATAGGCAAAAGATTTCTAAGGGAATAATTCTAACCACACACATCACAATTCACTCAAGCAATGTGCAAGCAATCACAAACAAACATTCCATTCAAACACCAGTTTCCAAGCATATTCTTAGCAACCAAAAATATTTTTGTTACACTACATAAGTTGGTGTGTTTGACTTAACTAAGTATGGTGGTCCATCTATATGGTTCACTTGTGATCTTTCCCTCTTTCTTGGTTGATTCCTTCTTGCATGAGATCATGGTTTTCTTGGGAAAACTCTTGGTCACAAAACCTCAAGGGTGATGATGGCTCCTTCTAAGTTGTGTTTCTTAGTTTCCAAATCTTGAGCAAGCTTTCTTTGTCTCACTTGTCCTTAGTGACATCCAAGATTGAAGTCCCTGGTGAATATGCTGAAGATGTTGAAGTCATTAGAGTTGAAGAAGTTGAAGTCATTAGAGTTGAATATGTTGAAGTCATTAGAGTTGATGAAGTCCTTCGCACATGGTGTAATCTTTGGTCATGGGGTAGGTTTTTCCATCAAGTTGAAATAGAAGAGATGTAGAATCAAAACCAAAATGGTTGAGGAAAGACTTTACAAGATTGTTTGTAAATAAGTTTTGGAACAAATACAACTCCTATTTTTCTAAGGGTTTGTCCAAACCTAGGTTTACAAATCCTACAGGCAACACAATGCTCTGATACCATCTGTAAGGTTCCCAACCTTTAATAAGGTAGAGTCCCCTGTGTTTACAATGCTAGTCCCTAGATCAATAGCTAGCATCCACAGTTAAGATGTAATATCAAGAAACAAAGGTCATAATACCACTTTATAACCAAGAATAAAATAATCTATTACATCTTTCATAGCTCATTTCGCTATTACATTACATTGCAGCAGGATATCTATAAGCATGGGGTCCTTCATCTTCAAAGTGCCACAGGCAGACATGTTGGTTGTAGATTTTGTAATCCTAATCAACACACTTCACTAGATCAATCAAACCTGCAACATACAAGTTACAGCCACAAGGGTCAATACATTTGAATTGTATTGGCAAGTGATACTATGGTAGTATAGTGGAGTCTATCATCTATATGCATTTGGCTAAGTGGAGCTTAGGCTTGCATTGCTCAAAATAGATTTTCCTTATCATTTGAAAACACTAAGTTTTTGCTTGACAAAATAACCTTTCCCAAGGCATCTCCCAATCAAAGATTGAAGATCCTTAAACCCTTGTTCAACCACAAGTTTTTAACTTAGAAATTTGGATGATGAGATTCTTGATTGCTTCCATGTCTTGATGCTCAAATTGTCCTTTACCAGGGACATGGCTAAGTACTTAGATTTTACACTCTGCAGAGGTGGTGCACTTTCCCCACAAGACTTGGTTTCCCAAGACAAGATCTTTCAGAAGCCTTCCCTTAGACCAAAATGAACGCGCTCCAACCTATCAAACCCTACCACCAACTGTCCATATGGCTAAGTTCTTGCAACCTATATGATCCAGGCAGAGCCCATAATGCCAAGTGGCTGCACTTGAAGCTTCTCAACATTTGACATCTCAAATCTCTTTGTTCCTGGGTGGCCATCCACAAGTGAGATACACAAGGTTCACCAGTCCCCTGGCCTTGTGTAACCACTCAACCAAAAACCACCAAGCAATTACCATTCCACCCAGGTGATTCATTAACTTAGTTGTTTTATTAAACAAAAACACAAGTCCTCAGACTTAGAAATTTTTCCATAGTATGAATATATTTCCACCCTTGTTTTCTATTAGCTAAGCTAAGCTTGATAGTAGTAGGAATCCTAAATTAGGAAATTTCTACTAAGGTTTCATCTACTAGGATTTCCCATAGCAAGGTTTATACTTAGCAAAATTCCATGCAAGTTTTACTTAGAGAAAATCACTAATGCATAGTGAAAGTAATGGGACAAAAGTATGAAGCATCACTTGCCTTTTTGGTAGAGGGTATAAGTTCACTCCTTGTCCTTGCTACAATCACACTCTTCAAGTCACTACAATTCAATCAAGCAAGGTACAATCTCAATCTACCAATCAAGCAAAACATCACATGAAATGATAAAGTCAAAGTAATGCATGCAAGCATGCCAAGCTTTGTTTTGTTTGAAAAGTGGTTCCTAATGGGTCTTAAACATTTGAAAACACCTAATGGTCATTTTATAAAGTGGCAAAGTCATTTTCAAAAGATTTCACTTCATAAACCATTTTCAAAACAAGGTATCATTTTATGTGGTGTAGAAATGTTTTCAATAAGGCATTAATCTATAGGGTTCACCAAATATGTTTTCCAACCATAAAACTTTGTGTTTAGGGGTCAGAGAGTTTAAAACAAAACATTTCCCAAAGGTTTTCTTCCAAAACCATTTTTAATAAATAAACCATATTTTTATTTTGCTAGAATTGGTTTTAAATCAAAGAATCATTCTTTTGTTTCACCAAATACATTTTTGAATCCAAAAAGTGTTTACTATGGTCAGTAGGTTCAAATCAATCCAATTGCCAAAGATTTTATCCCCAAAAACATTTTAGAACAATTTTTATAACCTAAACAAGCATACAAATGTTTCTGCAAAAACAAACATTTTACCAGAAGCTTTTTACTAAACAAATTCATGGTTAGATAGGGCTTGTTCCACTGATTCTATTGATATACAGTTTGCAAAATTTGGACGTGTGGTTTAAAAGTTGTGCAATTTACAAAATCACAAGTCTAATATATTCAAATATGTTTTTATAATCAACTCTGGGACACGCGTCTGATTCCTATTCGTCGAAAATGTTTCGCGTGGATCGACTAACACAGACCGTTGGATCAAGTCATATCGCATGGCGCGCATATGCTACTTACCCTTTCGCCTAGCTTCTATCCTAGCCGCTGGATCCTAATCGCACGGCATCCAGCACACTTGCCAGAGACGGGCGGCGCTGTGGTGTCTACTGGCGGCGGAGCGCTCAGGTGGTGGCGGTGCTGGCGAAGCAGGAAGCGAGAGAGGATGGGAAGATGCTCACCGCGTTCGCAGAAGCCTGGGGAAGCTCAACGTGTTCTCGAGGAGTCAAGGGGCGCACGGAGGTGAGGGTAATGGCTCGCCGGAGTTCTTGCTGGCGTCGGTTGCGCGCGGTCGTGGTCGAGGGCGAGGCTGCAGGTCGTCCCGAAGCAAAATAAGTGCACGGTTAGATGCGGGTGAGTGCGGTGAGTGCAGGAGTGTCATCGGGAAGGAGAGGGGCGGACGCATGCTTACGGGGAGGGTCGCCGGAGAGGAAGCAGACGGTGGCGGCATTTGGAGTCGTCACTGTCGAGGCTCAGAGGCGCGCGCGAGCGAGCTGCGGATGCAGAAAGATGCGCCAGGGCCTGGGGAACTTGTGAGTGTGATCGAGGAGGAGAGGGGCGGTGAATGCTGGCCGGAATCATCGCCGGAGCATCGTCGGACAGAGGGTGCTGTGGCGAGGAATTGGGCGGCCTGGGGGCATGTTGAGGTGGGGCGACAGAGGGGAACGAGAGAGGAGAGGGAGACGCTTTAACGTTCGTGGTCACAGCGAGTAATGGTGAAGGCGTTAAGGCGAATTTAACCGTGGCATCAACGGCAGAAAACGGCCGGCGTGGTCGTCGCGGGGAGGAAGAAGATGAGCTGGAGGGGTGGGGCATGCTTGTCAGCGAGAAAGGGAGTGAGGGGGAGGGGTCCACGAGTCAGTGACTAAGCGGGTTTCTTTCACGGTGCGAAGCGTTTTCTCGCGGGGAGAGAGGGAGTGGGCTGGTTGGGCCGGGATGGGCTTAGCTGGGCTGGGTCTTCTTTGCTCTATTTTTTTCTGTTCTGAATCTTTTTCTTTTTCTCTTTTGATTTTCGGTTTTGAATTTCAATCAATAAAACAAACATTCAATTCAATTCAAAACTCCTCCAAACTTCTATTGAGTTTTGGTTCTGTTTAAACCAAAGTCCAAAGACAAAAATAATATTTTTGAATCTTTTTAGGATCTATTTAATAGTTAAATAAAATAGATCTTAGTTATTAATTCAAATAAAATCTCCATTTGAAATCTAAATATTATCAAAACCAAAATAGTAGGTTTTATTTGGAAATATAAAATACTTGGAAAACTTGTTTAAAATAAAATAACAATTTTATTTTAGGGTCCAATAATAATTAAATGAATAGACCTTATTCATTTAATTCAAATAGGATTTATTAAAATCTTTATTTTGAAATCTAAAATAATCCAAAAACACTTCAGTAGGTTTTATTTGAAAATATAAAATATTTGGAAAGCTTGTTTAAAATAAAATAACAATTTTGATGTTTAATTAAAATAGTAAAACCTTTTTATTTTTAATAAACGTGGATATTAAATCCTTATTATTTTATTTAAATAAACTGTTACTCTTTTAATCAAAGCAAAACATTTTATTTCAAAATCTTGGCCAAGGTTTAATTTGGCTATATAAATAATCCTTATTTATAAATCCACCTTTTCTTTTGAAAATCAAATCCTTTTTTTTAAAAGATTCAACAATAGTAATTTTAAATATTTTTAAGTTTATTGTTTATTTATCTTTTTAAATTCCTTTAGGATTTTATTTGATCCAAATAGGTTTTGAAAGTTTCCAATTGGATTCAAAAAGTTTCTTCTCACCCTGAAAATCAACAAAGTTTTATTTTATTCAATTATTTTTCACATTACAAGATTTGGAAAATCTTGGGATGTGATAGTTCGATAACCGTGGTTTCTTACTGAGGGAAAACTTGCTGCTGTGCTCATCATACCTTCCTCTTGGGGTCTCCCAACGAAGCTCTACAATGATCTGAGCCATCGTCAAGCTTTTTCTGGCACCGTTGCCGGGGAGGCTAAGGACGACTTCACAAGGGGAGTCCTTCACAACCTTTCTCTTTAATTTGTTTTTGTTTTGCTTAGTTTCATTTGCCTTATTTTGTTTGCCTATTTTTATCAAAAACTCCAAAAAATAGTTTAGTTTGGTTTTCTTTTTCTTATCAAAAACACAAAAAAATAGTTTCTACTCTAGTTGTCACCTTGCTCTAGCTCACCATGTTGATACCCATGTTCACCCTGAAAGACCTTTCAATAGGTAGTGTCTCTATAATTGGGAAAGAAAATATTGAAGAATTATTTAATCATGTTAGCAAACATGAGGATATTGAGGATAGATCTTTAGCAAAACTTGCTCCTAATTATGAAATTGCTGCAGCTTCTTTAGTTCACATGTTGGAGTCTAGGTTTGTTAACCTTAACCCCATGATGCAAATTTTGTTTCTTGAACTAAAAGAAGAAGAGGATGCTGAAAAGAGATATTTAACCTAGAAACTTTGATAAAAGAGTTCAATTATGTTGCTAAGGAAGCCAAACAAGTCTTTGAACGTTTTAATATTCTAGGCTCATGTGTAGATGTTATGGGTACTTCAAATAAAATCAAGAGAGGAAATTAAGATACCCATACCTTTTAAACTTGTTGGAATGCATGAGGCCTTAGAAAAGAATTTTGATTGGATTGTTCCTAAAAGCCCATTTGATGAAAGTAGTGAACCTAAGAGAGATGAGAAAGGATCTTCTAAAACTCATTTGGATGAGATACCTTTAATAGTTGAAGAGATTTCAGCGCCGGCAGGTAATGGTCACTTGCTCAACCACCGTTAGATCCAGATCCATCGGCATAGATAGAATCACTTATCGAGAGGGTATTGTGTGCTGTGTGCCGTGCAATTCACTTTAGATCCAATGCTCTGTGTTAATCGATCCAGACAAACTGGTATGGACCAGTTAGATTAAGACACGTGGCCAGACTCAGGAATTAAAACAGAAATTGAATCTATTAGAAGTTTGAATTTGTAAAATCTATAACTTTTGATCCACACGTCCAAAATTTGCAAACTTTATATCATTGGAATAAGGAAAAAGAAACCTTTTTAACCATGCCCTTAGTTTAGCATTTTGTTTCAGGACAATTGATTGTTTTTGCAGAAACTTGTTTAGGCCTATTTTGGTTATATAATTTATTCTAAAAATGTTTTCAGAGTAAAATCTTTTGTAAATGACTTGTTTTGAACCTACTGACCATAAAATCCAACTTTTGGATTTAAAAATATATTTGATTAACCCTAGAAAATGATTACCTTGATTTAAGGCATTTCTAGTAAAATAAAATGTTGCTTTGATTTAAAAATTGGTTCTGAGTAAAACCTTTTGAAAATAGATTTGATTTAAACACTTTGACCATAAACACTAACATTTTGTGTTTAAAAATATATTTGGAAAACACTAGAAATTATTACTTTGATTTAAATCATTTCTAGCAAAACAAAAATGATTTAAATGTCCCTTTTTCACTAATTTGATTTAAAATAGTTTTGCCACTTTTATAAATGACCAGTAGGTGTTTTAAAATGTTTATAGCCTTAGTAGAAACCAATTTTCCAATAAAACAATCTTTTGCATGCTTGCATGCATTGTTTTGTTTTCTTTATTTTATATGGTGAATTGTTTGAATGCTAGATTGAATTTGTGCCTTGATTGAATTGTAGTGAAATTGAAGAGTGTGATCATTGCAAGATCAAGGAATGAATCTATGTTCTCTACCAAAAAGGCAAGTGGTGCTTCATATATTTTGTCCTATTATTTTCACTATGCATTAGTGATATTTCTAAGTAGGACTTGCATGAAATTTTCTATGTGATAACAATGCCATGGGAAATCCTAGTAGATGATGCCTTAGTAGAATTTTCCCTGAGTTAAGATTCCTACTACTATCATGCTTAGCCTATCTAGTAGAAAACAAGGGTGGATTATATTCATGCTATGAAATATTCCTAAATCTATGACTTGTGTTTTGTTTAATAAAACAACTATGTGAATGAAACACCTGGGTGGAATGGTGTGAATGGATTTATGTTGAGTGGTTACATAGGGCTAGCCACATGTCATTATGGGCTTTGCCTAGATCATATAGGTTGCAACAACTTAGCCATATGGACAGTTGGTGGTACGGGGTGATAGGTTTGGAGCGCGTCCATTTTGGTCTAAGGGAAGGCTTCTGAAAGATATTGTCTCGATGCATGTCGAGTCTTGTGGGGAAAGTGCACCACTCTCGAGAGAGTAAAATCTAAGTACTTAGCCATGTCCCCGGCAATGGACAATTTGAACATCAAGACATGGAAGCTATCAAGGATCTCCTCATCCCAATTTCTAAGTTAAAAGCTTGTGGTTGAAAAAGGGTAAAGGTTAACCAATATTCATTGGTTGTTCCTTGGGTGATTTTGACAAACAAAAACTTAGTGTTTTCAAATGATAAGGAAAATCTATTTTGAGCAAAGCAAGCCTAAGCTCCACTTAGCCAAATGCATATAGATGATAGATACCACTACTCTACCATATTATCACTTGCCAATACAATTCAAATGTATTGACCCTTGTGGCTATAAGTTATTATGTTCCAGGTTGGTTTCATGTTAGTGAAGTGTGTTGAATAGGATTACAAGTCTACAACCAACATGATTTCCTGTGGCATTTTGAAGATGAAGGACTCCATGTTATATAGATATTTCTGCTGCATTGTAATGAGATAGCCAAATGAGCTGTGTAAGATGTAATGAATCATTTTATTTCTGGTTATAAAGTTGTATTATGACCTTTGTTTCTTGATATTACATCTTAAACTATGGATGCTAGCTATTGATCCAGGGACTAGCATTGTAAACACAGGGATTTCTACCTTATCGGGTTGGGACCTCTACAGTGAAGTTTCTTGAAAAAGGAATTTTTCGTAAAAGTTAAGTGGGAGGACAATAGAACTTTAATAAAGGTTAACGAACCTTAGCTATATGTGCTGAGTTGCGCAGTGCCAGAAAATGTTCCAGAGGCAGCTAGAATGCTCATGGCTCACGTGCCTTAAAGGTTGTGGTCGCGGAGGTCTAAGTTCCTATTGAACAAAGTAGGTCAGATAAACAATCAAATGCTAAGATTTGAGAGTAAATCATTGCTGTTTGACAATGATGAGCCGACTACATGCAAAGAAGCGATGATGGGTCCTGACTCCGTCAAATGGCCTGAAGCCATAAAATCCGTGATAGTTCCATACACAAGAAATCAAGTTTTGAACTTGGAAGACCCTCGGGAAAGGTGTAAAAACCTATCGGCCGTATTTGGATCTATAAAGAAACAGACATGGATGTTTCACATCGATGAAATAGTCGACATGTCGAAAAAGTATTTTACGACAATGTTCAAGGAGTTGACTATGACAAGATTTGATCTTTCATAACGATATTTAGTCTGGACAGATTAAAGTAGCAACCACTACATATAATTTGGTATATGCTACATGAATAAACAAAACAAAATTCTTGTAAAAGAATGGTTACCTAGGACGTGTACAAGACATGGTCCAAAGGGTTTTGTTAAATTCCAAGGATGCTAAAAGGGCATGCCAACTTCAATGGTTGAAGTAAGCATCGCGGAGTTGGAATCTTCACCGTGATGAAAAAGAAGTTTTCATCTGGAGACGATGAAGATGCTTGCATTTTCAAGAAATTAAGTGGGAGAGCTGGGACATATTTAGAATATATTATGAGGAGGACATCTTGTTGATTGGAAATGATGTATATTTTATTGACAAAGGTTAAGAATTTCATTTCGATGAAAGACTTAGGCAAAACCCGAATATTTAGCATGAATGTCTACATGGATAGACTGTGACGCTAATATGGTTATGCCAAACGCATGGAAAAGAATTGAATCAAGATTCAAGTGTATTGACACTTGATAAGTGAAACAAGATTCAAGTGCTTTGACACTTGATGACTGAAATCACAAGAATGTTTTGATCAATCATACCATGATATGTACACATCCAGATATGTCCTATGCTCTAAGTGTTATGAGCATATACCAGGATGAATCATAAAATGATCATTGGATGATAGTAAGGAAATTCTTATGATCTTTTGGAAGAACTAAGAATATATTTGTGTAGAGGTGACAAAAAATATAAATAGTTCATTGTAAAGCATTACATTGATACTAGTTTTGTCACAAGACACAAATTAAGTTTATATCAATTTAAACTATGGGTGGCACAATGAAATGGAAAGGAGTTCCCGTGACGGATTTGGATGAATTTTAAAGTTAAGACATTATGACAGATACTACAACAAAAGGCTAAGTATATGACTGCTATAGTAGCAGCAAAGGAGGGAATTTGTGCCAAGTAGTTTTTTATCAAACTAAGGTGTGGTTCGTAACGGGCTAACACTAAATATATATTGTACGACAATATTATCAACATGATTTAACCCCAAGGAACTAAAGGTCTCACCAAAAGACCAACTTTATACAATGCCTACTCATTGGAGAATGAGTGATGCATGAAGACGCAAAGACATGCAAATACAAACGGACCTGAAAGCGTCAGATCCGTATATTATGTTAACCACTTGCAATCGCGTATATGGAACACCAGAAAGCCATAGGTGTTCAATACGCAAAGTTTTCAAACTAGATTATTGTCTCTAGTGCAAGTGGGAGACTGAAGGGAATATGCCCGAGAGGCAATAATAAAGTGGTTATTATCGTATTCCTTATTTATGATAAAAGTTTATTTTGCATGCGATAATTGTATTAATACGAAAATGTTAATACATGTGTGTTTAATAAACAAAAAGGAAGTTCCTAGTTATGCCTCTCTTATAAACTAGCTCGTTGATTAACAAGATGATCAAAGGTTTCCTGATCATGGACATTGGATGTTGTTAATAATGAGGTCACAAAATTATTGGAATCGTGTGATGAACATTCATCCGAAGTATAGCATTACGATCAAGGACATTGTGTTTATATTGCTATAACATCATACGAAGTTACCTTAGTCCTTAGACCATGAGATCATGTCAATCACTAACACCGGAAGAGTATCTTGATAACATCAAACGTCACACCATAACAGGGTGACTATAAAGATGGGTTCAGTGCTACGAAGCGTTATGGTGAGGCTCATGGATCAATAGTGGAGTTTGTCCATCCCGATGATGGAGAGATATACTCTGGGCCATCTCGGTGATATCACATTAATTAGCTTGCAAGCAAGTGATTTGATCACTAGAATGTTATATCACGGGAACGAGAAAAGAGTACATGTCGGTAACGAGATAAAACTAGGTATGGAGATATTGATGATCGAATCTTAGACATATAATATATCGCGACACAAAGGGATTGAGTTACATGCGTATAAGGTTCACACGACCACATAAGTCATCGTTGAATATGTGGGAATCAGTATGGATCTCCAGGTCCCGCTGCGGATTATTGATCGGAAAGGGGTCTCGATCATGTCTACATTATTCATGAACCGTAGGGTGACACACTTAAGGGATACCGACACCATTTGGAGAAAATAATATGCCAGAGAAAGAAAAAGGAAAGCGCTGGAATTTATTTCACTAGACACCGAAACTGTTTCGGTTGAAATTGCTGAAACTGGTTCTACATGTGAAATTAAAATGTTAGAAGGGGTTTTATGTGAATGTTTTTTAATTAGAGTAATTATAAAAATTCTGAATAAATAAATAAAAGAGTTTTATTTAAATGAGAGCTTTCATTAAATTTGGTGGAAATTTAATGCATGTGGGTGGATTTTTGAGTGGAGGCTTTTTTATGGGAGTGGAGGATTTTCATTTTGAGTGGGAGCTCCACCCACATGAATGTGGAAGAGGTGGGGGCAGCCCACCATGTCTGGGCGCATAGCCCTTTGGGTTCCCCCTCTACCTATAAAAGGCCCCCTCTCCTCCTCTCAAAGCACATCTCATCACGAAGGATCTCTTTCCCCCTTTAGAATTTACCCATGGTCTCGGATCAGCGAGATACATGTTCCTCGTGGCTTTTTCTAGAAGGATTTGTTGCTTCCGCTGCTTCGCTGGAGCGAGGGCGCGGAGGTTGTCGGGGTACCCGGACGTGTGTGCGATCACGAATGCACCACTTCTTTGCGGTGCTGGATGTGATGGTGCTGGACCGGCTGGTCCAGATGGACTTCATCATGATCTCCAGATCGGCAAGCGTTCGACTATATTATCCATGAGTACAACCTCATTAACACTATACGGTCTTCGAGGATATGTATTATATGGATGTATATCCGCCCATTACTTGTATCTAGTAGATAGATCTTGGTGGTTTGTTCCCATCGTAGGAAATTTTTTGTTTTCTATGCTGCGAACCCTTCAGAATAACCTCTAATGAGAGGGAAGTAAGATTTGGGGAGTTGTTGTCCCGAAACAGATTTTTTGTTCTCCACCATAAAAATTCGTGTAAAATCTCTATAAGTCGGATTGAGCTATGATTTTCTGAATAAACACCCCAGGTTGTTAGATAACTTTCGTTAGTTCAACACTTTTTGATTTGAGCAACAGAAGGTCTTCGAACAAATCGGTTTCTACCTGTTGGATTGTTTTGACAGATTTCTACCATTATTTGCATTTGCTTCTTATTGATTCCTTTTTGGGTTCTTTTTGGTAAATTGAGCTTTTTAAGGGAATTGCTATAGTAGCTTGTGTTTTTACTGATAGTTTTGCTGTTTTAAAACTAAACCCCAAGGGTCTAATATCTTTTGAATGCACAAATGTTGCTAATGAAGATTCTGTGAAGTTTTGTATGAAGGAAAATTTCCAAGTGTAGAGGAAGAATGGACAAAAGCTCAAACTTGGGGATGCCACCCCATGTCACCCCAAGAAATATTTTCAAGAGGTACAAGCGTCAAAGCTTGGGGATGCCCAAGGCATCCCCTTCTTCATCAATACAAATTTTGGTCTTTCTAGACACTGTTTTTATTGTTTCATGCACAAGTTGTGTTGTTCATGGAGCATCTTAGTTTTTGTTTTTGGTTTTTGGTGTGCTTAGTTTTCTTGAATAAAGTAATTTGGACCCCCGTTCTCGCTGTGTTGTTTAAAATAAGGTGATTGGTGTTAGAGAGGAGTAGAAAGTTCTTGCTTGAATAGTACAGGAGGAGCTTGCTTTGACTATGACTTAGACTTTATCATGTCATGCTAGATGTTGTTTTTTTGACCTTATGCTTGGTGATTATTGCTGTAGCATGACTTGTTCCAAACAATTGGGATTGCTTAATGTGCCTTGAAGGAATCATGCGTTGTTTTAGCATACAAAAGCATAGTATTGTGGTATTATCCTTTGATGCTTTGTTTGGGTTGACTTGGCACATGCTCACACCATGTTATGACTATGAACGAGTCACCATAGCCTCTATGGTCATTTAGTGCTTGACTTGTAGTACCACTTTATGCTTTGATTAGTAATGTTTTGTTGCTCTGCATGATTATGGCCATTATTGCTCTCTTAGTTCGTCGCTCCCAGTCTTTTGCTACCCTCCACTTGTATGAGTAAGCTCTACTCATGCATCCAACTCCCAAGAAACCAAATTATTCCAATGTGTCCACTTATAAATTCCTCTGCAGAGTGTGTTACACCATTCCAAGTATATTCTTGTTTTCATCTATCTTCCAATTAAAAAGTTATTTTGTTATGTGAAACCTTAGTGATTAAACATCTCACAAACTTAATGGAACACTTTATTTTTATTGCCCCTAAATAAACTTGAACCATTGTGTCATCTATGTTGTATATGCTTGCACTTATACATTGGAATTAGGAGAACCGTGCTGTCCCGGGTAACACTTTCAACATTTTACTTGTACATTGTACACAGTTGATATCATGCTCTTTTGTTTATGGATGTCATCAGTGAGAAATAAAAGGGGAGCTTTTAAGTCCATGGAGTTATGTATGTGTGTTAGAGAAACGCCTAGGCCGCTAGCCTAAGCCATGCCTAATCATGGTGGAACTTGCAGCATCACCATAGTGAGCAATCTATGAATCTTTCTTCTTATAAAAAAAGAGACACGTTGAAAAGAGGAAAGAGAGAAAAAAGCACCATTTTCCCATGGTAAATAAGAACATTGTTGAGATGCTCATTGTCTTCTTGCCTTGTCATTTTGATCATGGGATCGCTCCTGTATCATGTGCAAGGGGTACCCCATTGGCGGTTCTCTATGATACACATGTACTTACTATGACAAGAACTTACAGGTGACTAAAGTTGAGTAGCATGAGGAGCGGCCCTCGTATTCAAGGGACATGAGATTTCCAACTTATACTTTGTCAAGCATATACTCCATAGTTTGTTCATTTTAACCTTAATCACTTTAAGATGCTTATGATAGGGGCAATGAGAGTTGAAAGCTAGCAAGTACCATAATTTTTGGGAGCTCTTTTTGAGACTTGAAATCCCTGCTTCCCTATTTTATGAAGGGCCTTTCTTCCACCATTATATTGAGTCTCCACCTTCTATCCTTCAGCACCAATTAAAAAGAGCAGAGTTGTCATTCTTAGTTCTATATGCATTGTCCCAAAAATTATTGATTTATTCATATTATTGATATTGCTTGTTCTTGAACTATTTGTATCTATTCACTCTTATGAACTTTGAAGGTGTCATATGCATCTGTTTTCTACTCCATGAGGGACAAGCTTAATGCCACTATGTTATGTTTTCTCTATGTGAAACAAACAAACGTCTTTCAATGCATTGTTATTCATGATCTTTGTTTGTAACCTTTCATGTTGCATGCATAGTTACTTTGCCTTACTGTTAGAACTCCATCTTTCATGGTCATGTTTAGAGTTCTTTGATCCCATCTTTCAATGCTTGCAAATGGTTTGATCTTGATTTTGATGGTGCATGTCACCTCAAAAATTATTCTTTTTATCACTTACCTACTTGAGGACGAGCAGGAGTTAAGCTTGGGGATGCTTGATACATCGTAAACATATCTATAATTTTTTATGTTCCATGCTTGTTTGGTAACTACTTTGCTTTTCTTTGCCTACACTTTGAGGTGGTTTTATTTGTTTTCTGGTACTAACCTATTAACAAGATGCCACAGTGCCAGTTGCCTGTTTTCGTCTGTTTTTGGTTCCAGAAAAGGCAAAACATCAATATTGTCGAAATTGGACGGTACAAAACCCAAAGTCAATATTTTACTGTGGGGAACACGGTACAAAAGCCAAAGCCAGAGTATGATATGGAGGAGAGCCACCAGGGGGGCCACACACCCTGTCCACGTGGCATGGCCTGGCCCGTGCCTGGGGGGTTGCGGCCACCCTGGGTGCCCCCTGCCTCGCCTCTTCGCCTGTAAGAAGCCCCGATACCAAAACCCTAAGGACCCGATCAATCTTTCATGAAAAAGTCCATAGCTGCCGCCACCATTGTCCCTAGATCGGGGGGATCTGAAGCTCTTCCCGGCACCCTGCCAGAGGGGGAGATCATCCCGGAGGCCTTCTTCATCATCATGCCAGCCTCCCGTATGAAGCGTGAGTAGTTCCACCTTGGATGACGGGTCCATGTAGTTGCTAGATGGTTGTCCCTCCTCCTTTGTGCTACCATGTTTAGATCTTGTGAGCTCCGTTCATGATCAAGATCATCTATTTGTAATCATGAATATTGTGTTTGTAGGGATCCGATCGATATTGAGATTACTATGTCAGATTGATTAATGGTTTTGTCTTATTGATTCTATCATGTCCGTGTTGTTTGTTGTAACATCCCTAAAATCATGATTTCAAAGATTGCATATCATTCATGCATGCATATAGATTTGAGATCAATTTCAAACTCATTTCAAGAAAACAGAAGCACATAGTGCTATCATTTTATGTGAGCAAACTTAAATCAGATGTCCATCCTCATTTGAGAGCTTAGTGTTTTAAAAACCAAGTTTGTTTGCTTCTTTATTGATTGGTTTGAGTGTAGAGTTTGAACAAAATTTTACAAAATAAAAATGGTTTTCAAAACCATTTTCAAAACATTTGCAAATCTAGTGCTATGGCACTGTTTATTTTGTTATTTCAAAAGAACCAAGCTTGAAAAGAGAGACCACTTGATTTTATGTCCTGAAATGTGATTGTTGCACACTGCAAAAATCCCAAAAAGATTTGAATTCAAATAGAGTTTGAATTCATTTGAAACTCATTTCAGAAATTCAATTTAGAAAAAGAAAAGAGAAAGGAAATGGAAAAGGGTCGGCGCCAGGAATTGAGCCCAGCAACAGACGCAGCCCATTTAGCCCACCCGGGTCCCCTCTCTCTCTCTCTCTCTCGCACGTGCGGACGCACCCAGCGAGTCGCTGACGCTCGGACCCCACTCCCTCTCTGCTCCATTCGCTGACAAGCGGGCCCCGTCCACGTCGTCATCGTCTTCCCCAAATTTCCGTGCACGAACACCGCCGCTGGCCGTTGCTGCGTTGATTTCGCGGTGTAATTGGCATTGAACCACTGAGCGTTTCTTGTCGAGCCTCTGCCTACTTAAGTCCGTTCCTCTCGCGGCCATTTCCCCTCACTCAATTTCCTCTCCACGCCACCAGGCTGCTCGCAACTCGCCCGACGCTGCCGCTGTTTCGACGACCTCGCCGACGAATTCCGGTGAGCACCGTGTCCCCCTCTGTCCATGACTCATGCTATCAAGCTCAGCAACTCCTTGCGCATCTACTGACACACCCCGTTTGTTCTCGCATGGTTTGTAGCCTCGGCAGAGACTTCAACCGAGCGCCGCCGCTCTCTGCACGAACTCCAGCGACCTCTCCCCGTAAGTACCAGCCGCCCCTTGCCCTCTGTCTGATACACCTAGGATCCCCATCGTCTTGCGCATCTAACGGTGCCCTCCTTTTGACTTAGCGCGACGCAGAACCTCGCCAACGTCTACCAGCAGCCGTACCCGACGCGTCCACGAACTCCGGCGAGGAATCCCCGACGACTCCGAGCGCCCCTTGCCAAGCCACCGCCACTTTGAGCTCCACCTCGTCCCTGTGGTTCTGGTAAGCACCCTCTCCCCTCCCCGGGCGACCTAGAACGCCGACACCGCCACTGACAGACGCGCCGCCGCCTGTCGCCGCCGCTAGCGCCGCTAGTCTATGGTCAAAGCAACGACAGCCGTTAGATGTAGATCTTGCAGTTTAGATTAGATCCGAGCGAATCGTTTTCTTTGAATCTGGCACGTTGGATCTGACTTGATCCGACGGCACGGAAGCTTGATCCTGAGCGAATCGGTACCAGCCAATAGGATAGCGCCGCGTGGCTAGGGTTTGGTTTAAAAACAGAATTTGAATCAGATTTATATCCAAATTTGATTTAGCTATAGCTTTTGATTTCCACGTTAGATTTTGGCAAATTTTATACCGTTGGAATCAGGAGAACAAGCCCTTTCTGTTTATGCAATGTGTTTAGTGTTTAGCTTCTGTTAAAATGATTTTAATTGCAGAAACTTGTTTAGGACTAATTTGAACATATGTTTTGTTTAGGAAATTGTTTTAGTGTCAACTAAACTTGGTTTAGCAAGTTTTTGACTTGGTTATGATTCAGTACTATGCACTTGCTTGGTTGAGTTTTAAAAATCATCACTTAGCATTTTTGCATGCATGCATATGTATTTTTGTTTGTTTGTATATGTTGTGTGTAATTTGTTGCTACCATTCTTTGTGTAGACTTTGGTGCTAGTGATTGTGATTGTGAAGAGTGCTACTCTCCCAACTACCAAGGCAAGTGGTACTTCATGAATATTTCAATCCCTATATTTTATACAAGCATTAGAAATATTTTGCTAAGTCTTGCATGTTACTGTTTTGCCAAATGCCATGTTGGGAAATCCTAAGTAGTTGTAGAATTGCTAGGAAATTTCCAAGTTAAGTTACTATCTATGCCATGCTTAGCCTAGCTAGTAGCAAACAAGGGATGGTGAATTATACATGCTATGATGAAAATATTTCTAAGTCTTTGGACTTATGTTTTTCTTAACAAAACAACTAAGTCAATGAATCACCTGGGTGGAAAGGGACTTGATTGGTGGTTTTTGGTTGAGTGGTTACACAAGGCCCATGGCTATGGTTTACCTTGTGTATCTCACTTGTGGAAATCCACCCAGGAATAAAGGGATTTTAGAGGCCAAGTGTTGAGAAGCTTCTAGTGCAGCCACTTGGCAATATGGGCTCTGCCTGGATCACATAGGTTGCTAGAACATAACCATTTGGACAGTTGGTGGTAGTGGGAATGATAGGTTGGAGCGCGTCCATTTGGTCTAAGGAAAGGCTTCTGAAAGGTCCTGTCTTGGGAAACCAAGTCTGGTGGGGAAAGTGCACAACCTCTGCAGATGGAAAAATCTAAGTACTTAGCCAAGTCCATGGCAATGGACAACTTGAGCATCAAGACATGGAAGCTATCAAGAATCTCATCATTCCAACTTCTAAGTAAAAACTGGTGGGTGAACAAGGGTGAAGGACCTCAATGTCTATTGATGGTTCCTTGGGAAAAGTTTTGACAAAGAAAAACTTAGTGATTTCAACTAATAGGAAAAACCTATTTTGAGCAAAGCAAACCAAGCTACACTTAGCCAAAATGCATATAGTAATATAGTCCACCTAAATTTTACTAAGGTATCACTTGCCAATACTATTCCAAAGTATTGACCCACTGTGGATGTAACTTGTGATGTTGGAGGTTACTCTGATGAGGATTAGGTGTCATGAGTCTACACTCAACATGTTTGCCTGTGGCACATGAAGATGAAGACTTATATTTATTTACTTATTCAAACTCTTGTATTAGGCCTGTGGCCTTGAGTTGTAAAGACTATGTATCTCTAGAATGGATGTAATAAATGACCTTTGTATCTGTGTACTTCATCTTAAACTGTGGATGCTAGAAATGATCCAGGGACTAGCATTGAAATCACAGGGATCCTTTTCCTTTACAAAGGAGGGATCTTACATTTGTGATCCTGCATGCTCTCCGTTTTGTTGTAGCTATCTTGGCCAAGTAGATGCTAGTGACTCCAAGAGGGAGTATTTATGCTCGATAGTGGGTTCATGCCTCTATTTAATCTAAGGGAAGTGACAGAAATCTCCAAGGTTGTAGATGTGCTGTTTCAACTTGGGAGAAAACAACGGTTTCTTTTTCATGGAACAAGTGGATTGTTTACCTTACACACTTTGCTTAAAGCAGTTATCCGTTGCTTGCAACTTAGTACTAGAGGGGTTCGGATGATAACCTGAAGGTGGATTACTAGTCATAGATGCAGTTGGATGGCGGTCTATGTATCTTGTTGTATTTCCCAATCAAATCTCATAGGATCATGAATGTCTACTATTGCATTATTATGCCTTGATCTGTCTTGTCAATTGCCCTGCGGTAATTTGTTTACCCAGCATGCCATGTTGTTTATCTTAAGGAGAACACCTCTAGTGAACTATGGACCCCATTACAATCTTTACCATTATACATCTTCCACTATTACTGTTTACTTTCTGCAAACCACTATTACCTTCCACACCATACAGTTAATCCTTTGTTTTCAGCAAACCGGTGAGATTGACAACCTCATAGTTCGTTGGGGCAAAGTCTCGAGTTTGTGTTGTGTAGGTTTCCAAGTTGCTAGCAACACCTTTGAGTCGTTTCCTTCCTCCTACTAGTTAGATAACCTTGGTTTCTTACTGAGGGGAAACTTGCCGCTGTGGTCATCATACCTTCCTCTTGGGGTCTCCCAACGAAGCTCTACAGTGATCTGAGCCATCGTCAGTATGATTTCCAATAAATCCGTAACTCGCTCCATCATAGCAGAAAATGGAGTCTTAGTTATTTTACCCATCACACATGCTTCAGATCTTTCAAGTGATTCGAAATCAAGTGATTTAAGAAGTCTATTAGAATGGAGTTTCTTCATACGCTTCACTCCAATATGACCAAGACGACAGTGCCACATATATGTTGAGTTATCGCTTAATTTCAAACGTTTAGCTTCAATAACATGTGTATTACTACAACCGAGATTCAACAATAATAGACCATCTATCAAATGTGCATGTGCATAAAACAAATTACTCATATAAATCGAACAACCATTATTCTCGTATTTAGACAAGTAACCCTCTCGCAATAAACATGATCTGGATATATTGTTCATGCTCAACACAGGCACCAAATAACAATTATTTAAGTATAAAGCTAATCCCGATGGTAGATGAAGAGGTAGCATGCCGATCGCGATCACATCAACCTTTGATCCATTTCCAACACACATCTTCACCTCGTTCTTTTCTAGTTTCGGTCTATTCTGTAGCACCTGTTTCGAGTTACAAATATGAGCAACCGAACCAGTATCAAATACTAAGGCATTACTACGACTACTAGTAAGATACACATCAATAACATGTATATCGAATATACCTTTCTTATTGATGTTACCGTTCTTCAGATCTGCCAAGTACTTGGGGAAATTCTGCTTCCAGTAACCTTCTCCCCTGCAGTAAAAGCACTCAGTATCAGGCTTAGGCCCAACCTTGGTCTTCTTTGTCGACGCGGTAGCTTTCTTACCACCCTTCTTGAAGGTTCCCTTTTTCTTAGACTTGCCTTGCTTCTTGAAATTGGAGGTCTTATTGACCATCAACACTTGGTGCTCTTTCTTGATCTCCACTTCCGCAGACTTCAACATAGAGAAGAGTTCTGGCAACGTCTTATCCATGTGTTGCATGTTGTAGTTCATCACAAAGTTCTTGTAACTTGGTGGTAGTGATTGGAGGACACGATGAATCCCCAACGAATTAGTAATTATTATGCCCAAACTCTAGAGATTATTAGCATGCCCAGACATCTTAAGCACATGCTCAGCGACGGAGCTGCCCTCGTCCATCTTCTAGTTAAAGAACTTTTCAGAAGCTTCATTACTCTCAACTGCAGGTGGGTCACCCAGTGGTGCATCCAACACATAGGTAAACTGACCAGCATTAAGGACAATCATCAAATTGCGGAACCAATTCGCGAAGTTGCTTCCATTGTTTTTCAACTTTTCTTTCTCTAGGAACGCACTAAAATTTATGGTAGGGGCCACCATTGATCTACAACATATTTGCTATAGTTTAGACTAAGTTTATGACAAATTGAGTTCTAATTAATAGTTAAATTAAACTAGGTGAACTCCCACTCAAAACAATATCCCTCACATTGTTTTAGTGATCACATGAACCAAATCCACTACATCAAGTCCGATCATCATGAGACATAATGTAGTTTCAAAGGCGAACAATCAACATGTTCATCATATCTACTATATGACTCATGCTTTACCTTTTGGTGATCCGTGTTCCGAGAACATGTCTGTACATGCTAGGCTCGTCAAGATGTAACCTTAGTTTCCGCATGAGAAAATCTGGCTTTCTCCCATTGTATACACTTGCAGAATCTAACACACCCGATCATCACGTGGTGCTTCGAAACAAGGAGTCTTGGCAATGGTGCCTACTAAGGACGAACACTTTATAACTTTATATTTTGTGAGAGGGATCATGTTATAATGCTACCGTCATGATCTAAGCAATACAAGATGCATAAAAGGATTAACATCACATGAAATTCAAAATATGTGATATGATATGGCCTTTCTTCTTGTGCTCCGGATCTCCATCTTCAAGCACGAACATGATCTCCATCATCACCGGCATGGCGTCAAGGTCAATGGCACCGCTACATTGTTATTGTCCACCAGCATCAGCTATTACAACTACTTTGAATTATAGACATGCATGTCTTAACGAAATTAAAAATACAACCATAAGGCTCCTGTCGGTTGCCGACTTACAGTAAGGATCATTGCATACATCATATATAATAACAATCATGGCCATATCACATCACAACACACCCATGCAAAACAAAGTTAGAAGCCTCTAATTTTCTTTGCACATTTTACGTGGTTTGGGGCTTTCAGTAAGTACCATTCTAACTTACGAACAAGAACCACAACTTTGATGCTTAAAATATCAAGTTCCCGTTGTAAATTGAATCTTTACTATCATGGGAGAGACAGACACCCGAAAAGCCACTTATGCAATACAAGTTGCATGTTGAGCGTGGAGCAAGTCTCATGAATGATGTCATGTAAGGTTAGCCCAGGCCGCTTCATCCCACCATACCGAAAGATGGAAATTACACAAGAAGCAATTGATAATAAAAGCACCACCGCGTATAATGACCATTGTGTTCTACTCGTGCAACAGATATACATATAGACATAGCTCTGATACCACTGTAGGGGCTCGTAGCATGGAAAACAAATAAATCTACCACATGAACACACACAATCCAAGATCTATCTACTAGATTGTAGCTACGAGTCAATAGAGTACTTACCCTCGAAGATTCCAAAGAGGCTAACGAGAGCAGATTCTCGTGGGTGATGTAGTCGTTCACTTGCGATCTCAAGATTGCGTAGACGACCCTTCCGGTGCCGCATTCCGACAGTGCTCCCGCAGTTGGTCACACTTTCGATACTCAATGAAGACCTTCCTCTACCTTGTTCCAGTAGGCAGCGGATGTTGTAGCTCTCTCCTCGCGATTCCGGCAGCACGACGGCGTGGTGTCG
This sequence comes from Avena sativa, assembly GCA_916181665.1. Lineage (NCBI taxonomy): Eukaryota > Viridiplantae > Streptophyta > Magnoliopsida > Poales > Poaceae > Avena > Avena sativa. The sequence continues at coordinate 264,119,792 of OV702294.1, read as the reverse complement.
GAGTTTAGAGGGGAGATCCTGCAGGGCTTCGCCTTAAGCCGGAGCGGGTAGGTGGAGTAGAGGGGTTCCTCGGCGACTAGGATTTAGAGGCCGAGGGGAGGAGGTGGAGCCGGCAGCGGCTAGGGCGGCGGCAGCGACGCAAGGCAGCGGTGGCTTGGGATGCGGCGGCACTTAGGGCTAGGGTTTGCTTATGTGCTTGAGGGGAAGCCCCCTCCCCTCTATTTATGAAAGCGAGGGCGTGTCAACACCCGGATTTTTAATCCTAGATGCCTGTTATGCCATACATCGCAATCCCAGGATTACCATTTTTGCGATACATAACAGATTGGATATCACAGTACATCGTCCATTACAAACCATACATAAGGTCTTACACAAATAAGGATCTCATGATCCAGTCTTAATACAATTCAAGCAGCGGAATAACGTAATGATAACGATAGCGTGGGTGAAGCTCCATCTTCATGGTCATAGGCAATGCTGACGATGGAAGATGATCCTAGTTGTCATAACCTTCCTGCTGTCCGTCTTCCTGATAGTCCTCTTCATAGTCTGGCCATGGGAATAGCCAGGGACAAAGCCATGAGTACTCTTTCAGTACTCGGAAACTAAGACTAACTAGTGTGGTGGTTTTGAGCAGGAAATACTAAGCTCTAGGGTTGTTTTGCAAAAGGCCAGATTTATCTCTACTGAGTTCAGAAGAAAAGAAAACTAGTTGAAAATTTTATAACACCTAAGTGGAAAATGAATTTAATATCACAACTCTGTTGTGGTCAAGTCAAATTCATAAATCGTTTCACAAGTCATTTTGAAAACATCTGACGAGGGAACAGTATGGCCACTCCAACTGTCCATAACTGCGGACATGGCTATTCAAATAGTTTGACACTCTACAGAGATTGTACACTTTCACCATAATATTCGATACATCCGTAAGGAACCATTCAATTACACACCCTAGTATAGGCACCTCTCCTGTGAGTTTGTCCTCCCAACCATGACCAACTGTCATCTTGGGTACTATACAGGTGGACAATTTCACAAGGTAGCCTCAGCTCAAACCTTGGCCGCAAGGGAACCCATACTAAGGTATATAAATTTCCAGTCAAGCCCTACCCAATTTTCGGGTATTGTGGTTGTACAGTAAAATTGGAATGGTATCGCATCTAGACAACCATCAGTTTTATAAAGGGCTAAGGATCATGCCTTAACATTTTCATCATGAAAATCATCTGGTGTTTCAAGAACACATGTCAAAACCTTTCAGTAGAATGACTCATCATTCTAAGGTTTTAATAACCATTTTCACCAAGTATTCCCATCTAAAGTTGACCAAGTTTTATGCTTAGCACTAGCATCTTCAAGTGGGGGTAAACACTAATGAGGGTTGTTAATCAGGGGTGAATGATCTAAGTTCAATCTCCTGCCTCAGGATGACATCAAGATTATCTAACTTAGGCCAAGTTTTATGCTCTTTATGCTACCTTCAAATATCTTTCTATAATATACAACTCACTAAGTAAACTCTAAGAGAAAGCTTTGATAAGGAAATAAAATACTAAGCTTGCAAGTAAAAACTAGGATTGTGTGTCATCAAGGGGTATAAGCTTGCTAAGTTGCATGTGTTAGTCTGCTCAGTTAAATGGTAGTATTAGGCTTGCCTTGTGCAGACCAGTGGTTGAAGTTGTCCTCGGCTTCTTCCTCATAGTACTCTCCTTCCTCCTCGTATCCTTGGTCGGTACTATCTTCTATAAATAAATACGAGGTACACAATCACCACACAATTCTTAACTACTCAATTTAGCACACAAAGGTTCACACTATATGATCTAGAATCATCACTATTATCAAAAAGATTAAAGCACTTGTCTTATTTATTTCATTTTAGAAAAGTAATTTCTACTCATTGAAACACTACTTAGGATTTAATATTCTCCAACTCAAACATGGGATCATTTTGACACATGTCATCACCACACAATTCAGTACATGGGAATGTGATTTAAAGTGGTGTCATAATTTAATAAGGTTTAACCTTTTTATTTTAATTAATTAAAGTGACTAGAATGGCCTATGAGGCATTCTTTTATTACTTGATCATTATTTATGCAAGTAACCATATATATTTTTATATAATCTGAAAGGTATGGTTAAATGTGATTTTTGAGAGTTGGAATCTACTCAAAAGCTTTTGTGGTTTAATTTTGAAAAATATTTGAATGTAGAATAGCTTCTGCCTTGTTATTTTTACCATGGGTGATCTACAAATCTAATTGGTTTTAATCCAACGGGCTTGGATTAAGCATTCTAGTACCTTTCTAACAAAATTGGTTTCATGCATTTTGGTTCAGTGGATCGAGCTAGGTTGGTTTTTGAATCTAGATACAGAACTGAGTTTGAAACTAAATGAATAGACATGAGTTTGAATTGCTGGGTCACGCGGGAGGTTAACTGGGCCAGCCCACTACGCACAGTGCACGCGCGGGCTGGTTTAAGTTAATGACCCACTCGTCAGTGAGTCAAGGAGTAGCGAAGTGGTATGGGGGGATGTGGACCGTGCGATCTAACTCTAATCCGACGGTCGTGGTTCATAGTCCATGCCTGAACAGGACGCGGTGAGGTTGAACCCTAGCACGACCAGTGGGGGTTAGTGGGGGCTCACTGGGGCTCCGGCGATGTTCAGCGATGGGGGCGAACGACGAAGTCGACGATGGCGATCCTCCTGTGTAACATCCCAAAAATATTGAACATGGATTATCAAACTCTAATCATCAAATTTAGGGTTAACAAAAACTTTCCCATCTCAAAATATGAAAGCATTCATATGTATGTGTATTTAAATTAGGAGTTCTTTTGAATTGCCATGGTTCTATGATTCATTGCTTGTAAAATGATTCTTAGGTGAAATAAACATCATCTAAATCATTTCCGAACTTTTCCCAAAGAAAAACAACTCAAATTGAATAAATGAAGTGAATGGTCAGTTTTGCCAAATTAACTATCATGCCTACTTTGGTTATTCCTAGCACACAAAACTTAACAGAAACATGTGTGGAGCTTTGCACCCCTTGTTAGTACACATACTGAGGTACCAAGGCCCACTTTGTGATCTGCCAAAAACATTCAAATGCTAAGTTTAAATGATAGTTTAAGATCCCACTATTTCAAAAACCACTCAAACAAGCTCAATTTTCAAAACCCAAGAAACCACAGAATCTCAAGCTCATGCCTAGCACACCCATCAAAAATATTTTGAAAATTCATAAAGAAGTTTCTTGCGGCCATTTCATCAAACACTTGGCAGTCAGAATTTAAACCAAATCAATTTCACTATTTCAAATAGTGTTCTGGCCAAACTTGTCTCCCATTTGACATTCAGTTGATCACATTGTCCCCTCTGGATCAAACCAGAACCTAACTAACCCACGCCCTACCTCCTAGCAGCATGGCCATTGCCAAGCCGATCCCACCTCGCCGGCCAACTTGGTCGCCGCTGTAGCAGACCATCTCCCCCTCTCTCGCCATGTCTGGGAGTTATCCAACACCTCACTGCCGCCCACTGTCCCCTCCCCTAGCCAAGCCTAGCCGTGGACCACCTAGAAAACCCCACGCCCAGTGCCACAACAACATGCCGAGCACGCGCCATAGTGCCGCACCCGGCACGCGTTCACACGCCGCCCCTCGACCATAGCCCATGCCCACCGCGTCGCCACGACCCAGGGAGCATGCCATACACCCCCGTTCGCCGTCCAACGCCCCACAGCCACCGCTCGCCGTCGAAGTTGCCTCCTCTGCCGCTCAGAGCGCCAGCTTCGCTCGACCGATTACCACTGCCCCTAAGCCTGCATTCAAGTCCTCGAGCACCGCCAGGAGACCGCGCGTCGATCGCCACCCTCAGCCATGCCGCTAGCATCCTATAGCCATGTCGCCACCGTCGCCTGCCCATCCCTCTCGGTCTCACCATCGATCCTATAAAAGGAGGCCACCCCCAGCAGTTTGCAGCACACCACTCCACTCCCCTCACCTCACTGATCGTCCCACACCTCTAGCCGGAGCACCGGAGCAGCAGCTTGCCGAAATTGTACCGGAGCAGGCCGCCTCTAGAGGAGAAGGGCGCCGCTGATTGCGACCACCCCTGGAGCTGCCTCGACCGTCCCTGAGCTCGCCGTCGACCACCATTTCGTTTGCCCGTCTGGCCGTTATCGCTGGAGCCCTGGTACGCCCCCTATGCACCCCCACGGAGCCGCTAGGGTTAGAGATCGCCGGCGACAGGTCCGTCGTCAACGATGATCCCCAGCCGTTGATCTCCACTCTAATTCAACGTCCCACGTCTCCCCGTACCACTTCGCGCGTTATGAGCCGCTGACTAGTAGCCCCCTATCAGCTGAACCCCGCGCTGCGGAATGACACTGGGCCGGCCCATTAGCGTCTCCCGCGCGACCCAGCAGTTTAAATTTAGATTTTTCCAATTAAATTCAAACATAGTTCTATACATAGATTCAAAAACCAACTCAGCTCGATTTAATGAACCAAAATGCATGAAACAAATTTTGTTAGAAAGGTACTGAAATCCTTAATCCAAGCCGTTGGATTCAAATCGTTTGGATCTGTAGATCACCCTTGGTAAAAATAACAAGGCAAAAGCTTCTCTGCATTCAAACAATTTTCAAAATTCAACCATAAGAGCTTTTGAGTTGATTCCAACTCTCAAAAATCACATTTGATCATACCTTTCAGAATATATAAAAACATATGGGTCTACTTACAGAAATAATGTTCAAGTAATAAAAGAATGTCACATAGGCATTTCTAGTCATTTTATTATTTAAAATAAAAACGTTTAACCTTATTAAATTGTGACACCAGTTTTAATCACATTCCCATGGACTGAAATTTGTGGTGATGACATGTGTCAACATGATCCCATGTTTGAGTTGGAGAATATTGAATCTTAAGTAGCTTTTCATTGAGTAGGAATTACTTTTCTCAAATTAAAATAAACAAGACAAATGCTTTAATCTTGTAATGTTAAGTGATGATGCTAGATCATCTATAGTGCACCTTTATGTGATGATTGAAAATAGTTAAGTATTGTTTGGTGATTGTGTACCTTGTATTTATTTATAGACGCTAGTACCAACCAAGGATACGAGGAGGAAGCAGGATACTACGAGGAAGAAGCCGAGGAGAACTTCAACCACTGATCTGCTCAAGGCAAGCCAATACTTGAAACCTTGCAAGCTAACACTTGCAACTATGAAAGTTAGATGACCTATGCAATGCATTAAGCATGCTTGGTTGAACACATTTGATGATACCCAATCCTAGTTTTACTTACAATCTTTATACGTTATTTCTTTATCAAAACTTTCTCTTAGAGCTTACATAGTGAATTGTAAATACTAGAAAGATATTGGAAGGTAACATAAAGAGCATTAAATTTGGCCTAAGTTAGAAAATCCTGATGTCATCCTAAGGCATGACATTGAACTTAACAAATCTCCACTTATTTTGCATCCCTCAAAAGTATTTACCACCACTTGTAGATGCTAGTGCTAAGCATAAAACTTGATCAACTTTAGACGGGAATACTTGGTGAAAATGGTTATGAAAACCTTAGAGTGATGAGTCATTCTACTAAAATGTTTTGACATGTGTTCCCGAACACCAGATGATTTTGAGGTTGAAAATGTTGAGGCATGAGCCTTAACCCTTTATAAAACTGATGGTTGCCTGTATGTGATACCATTCCAATTTTACCGTACAACCACAATACCCGAAAATTGGGTAGGGCTTGATTGGAAATTTATATACCTTAGTATGGGTTCCCTCACGACCAAGGTCTGAGCTGAGGCTACCTTGTGAAGATTGTCCACCTATGCAGTACCGAAGATGACAATTGGTCATGGTTGGGAGGCCAAACTCATAGGAGAGGTGCCTATACTAGGGCGTGTAATTGAAAGGTTACGATTGATTATCCGCATACTAAGTATGGTGAATTCAGGATTTGTTCCTGACGAATGTATCGAATGTTGTGGTGAAAGTGTACAATCTCTGCAGAGTGTCAAACTATTCGAATAGCCGCGTCCGTGGTTATGGACAGTTGGAGTGGCCATACTGTTCCCCCGTCAGATGTTTTCAAAATAACTTATGAAATGAATTGAGACTTTGACTTGACCACAACAAAGTTGTGATATGAAATTCAAGTTCCCACTTAGGTGTTATAAAACTTTCAACTAGTTTTATTTGCTTCTGAACTTAGTAGAGGTAAATCTGGCTTTTTGCAAAACAACCCTAGAGCCTAGTGTCCTAACTACAAAAACCCCCTTAACTTGTTAGTATTAGTTTGCGAGTACTTAAAGAGTACTCATGGCTTTGTCCCTGGCTATTCCCATGGCCAAACTATGAAGAGGAGTACCAGGATGATGGACCACAGGAAGGTTACGACAACTAGGATCATCTCCCATCGTCAGCATTGCCTGTGAACCTGAAGATGGAGCTTCTCCCCCGCTATCATTACAATTATGTTATTCCGCTGCTTGAGTTGTATTAAGAACTGCATCATGAGATCCTTATTTGTGTAAGACCTTATGTATGGATTGTAATGGATGATGTACTATGATATCCAAATCTGTTATGTCTCGCAAAAATGGTAATCCTGGGATTGCGATGTATAGCATAACAGGCATATAGGATAAAAATCCGGGTGTTGACAAGTTGGTATCAGAGCCATCTTGACCATAGGAGACCCTAGTTATAATGGACGTTTGAATCAAAAACTTAGTTTGAAAACCAAAGGATGTGAGTATTTACAAAAAACTTATTCCCATTCTTATCACTTGAATTATTTCATGAAAATTCATGTTCCTAAAAAATTCTTGCAAAATACATAAAATTTGACACACTTGATCACTCTACTAACTTACTCATCCTATATTATTATAGATGGACATGAAGTACATCAAGTTTTATCAGTTGGGGAATGGAGGAGAACTCATCTTTGAGTGTGACTTGGACCAGCTCTCGGAACTTCTGGAGCGTCCGCACCCCGAGTTCTTCGGAGCTCAGCTCAATGATCAGGAAGTAGAAAACCTGCAGTGGCTAGTTGTTGCAAGTCTCCGAGGAAAGATTGAACCTCCCACTGCCGAGGGAATTCAGTTCACCTTAAGAGAGAACAACTGGCTCGATGGACTTGCCAGGTCCATGCAGGAAGCTCTTGCCCATCTATGTGGGCAGAGTATCAATCAGATCAAGGGTACCCGCTTTGAGTTCTATCCAAGGCGTGATGCCATGGGACAGCCACTAGAAGCACCACATCATCCCGAGCTGAAGACTCAGTTGGACCACCTTAGCTTCATGATGTATGATCGTCAGCAGGAGTTGCAAAATGCCCGTGACTACTCCAACCACAAGTCCGCCATCGCGAAGAAGAAGGATCAGACCCTCGCCATGCTAGTGAAGGATCACGAGTCTCGTCGCCGTCAGCTCGACAAAAAGGAGCACATCATTGCCCGTCTTCGCCACTGTATCTCGGATTTGGAGGAGACCATCCACGAGAGAGACATGCAGTTGGAGGAGAATGAAAATGCTGAAGAGGACCTTCGTGGAGATCCCTACTCCTATCTCAGCGATGATGATGACTTTCTAGAGGATCAAGCCATGGACTTCTTCACAGATGAGGAGGATTTCGCCTTCATCGATGACGATGATGATGATGAGGATGATGAGTACACCGACTCCAAGGAGTAGTAGCACTTGAGCACTAGCGTAGTGAGTTGTATTCTGTCCCAATATATCGTAGTTTCCATAATGGTTCTTAAAACCATCTATTTTCCTTTGTCGTGGTTTGTGTTTGTATCGTGTGCTATGAATGAATGAATGAAAAGCAAGTTTCTAGAAAAATCTGTGTGAAACTTTAAACAAAATTTTAGCCACCTCTGAACCTTAGAAATTTCCCTCTTTTCTCATGATCTATCTCAATCTTCAGATGCCTCGCGGAGGAAGTGGTTCATCCCCGGAACCGATGTTGCAGATCCTGCAAATGTTGGTTTCTGACCGCGAAGCTGAAAGAACCGAACGTCAAGCCAACCTAGCCACTCTTCAACACATAGCTCAGATGTCCAACAACAATCAAGGCCAAGGAAATCAGGACAACCATGGATCGAAGATCAAGAATTTCCAGAACACCAATCCACCCGTTTTCACTAAGTCAGAGGAGCCCCAAGATGCAGATGATTGGCTGCAAACAATGGAGAACAATCTGGAAGTCACCAGAGTGGAAGCCAACGAGAAAGTTCTGTTCGCCACCCACTATCTAGCCGGAGATGCAAGAGCATGGTGGAACAGCGTTCGTGCAATGACCGGAGGTCAGATGATGACCTGGGATGAATTCAAGGTCAAGTTCAGCAGAACCCATGTGCCACCGGGTTTCATCAAAAGGATGAGAGACGAATTCAGAGAACTGAAGCAAGGAAGGATGATCGTAGTGGAATACCGTGACAAATTCTTGTCATTAGCTAGGTATGTCCCGGATGATATCGACACTGAAGCCAATAAGAAAGAAAGATTCTTGAATGGTTTGCACGATGAGATGCAGCCGATGTTGGTCAATATCCCCTTTGCTGATATTGAAGCCCTAGTTGACTCTGCCATTCAGATGGAAGTAAAGATCAACCAAGCTAATGAGAACCGCAAGCACCGCATGATGCATCAGCTAGGAACCCATCATACCCCAAAGTATCGCCCCAACCCATCTCCAGGATTTGCCCCGAGAACCAATAGACCCCCGATGAACCGTCCGACCTATCCCAATCGTGGAAACCCAAGGCCCGGAGGAAACCACCACAACCCCGGCAACTCTAGCAATTTCAACCGTGCACCACCCAAGTTCAACAACAACAATGCAGCCACCAACGCCAACACTGCCCCAAGGACTGGAAGCAATGATGTGCCTATTGCAGCGAAGGACAAGTCGCAAGTGACTTGTTATGACTGTGGAAATAAGGGTCACTACTCCAATGAGTGCCCCAAGAAGAATGCCGCAGCCCCCAATGCAAATGCCCCAGCTCAGCAGCAGCGTCGTATTCAGCCCGGAAGAAGGTTTGCCCCAGGGAATTCGCTCAACCGCAACGGCCGTCTTTTTCTCATTCATGCTGGAGAAGCCCAGGAAGCGCCAGACGTCATGCTGGGTATGTTTTCTATTAACTCAGTACTTGCAAGAGTGTTGTTTGATTCTGGAGCATCACACTCATTTGTCACCAAAGAATTTGCATGCACTAGTAAGATTCAACCAACCAAACTGAAGCATGTTATGATTGTTCAAATCCCTGGTTCAACCACCAAAGCTAGGCAAATTTGCAAAGCCGTCCCTATCCGAATCCATGGCATAGATTTTTATGCTAATCTAATAGTACTCGGAACTAAAGGTTTGGAAGTAGTACTAGGAATGGATTGGATCTCCAAGCATAAAGGATTAATCGACTGTACCAAGAAAGCCATAACCATGACCAGTACAGCTAGAGTATCAGTCGAGCATGTATCTGAAACCTTACCTCGTCAATTCAAGTGCAACAAGACTATATCCCAACCTACCATTAACCAAGTCTGGATAGTCTGTGAATACCCCGATGTATTTCCAGATGTTTTTCCCGGTATGCCCCCAGATCGGGAAATCGAGTTTATCATTGAACTAGTCCCTGGAACAGGACCCATAGCCTAGAGACCATATAGTATGAACCCGTCCGAACTAGCAGAACTGAAGAAGCAATTGGATGCCATGCTGGAAATTGGATTGATTCAACCAAGTGCGTCACCATGGAGATCACCTGTTTTGTTCGTGGATAAGAAAGATAGAGGTAACCGTTTGTGTACGGATTATCGGAAGTTGAATGATGTCACTATCAATAACAAGTACCCATTGCCCAAGATAGAAGATCTGTTTGACCAGTTGACTGGTGCCAAGGTGTTTTCTAAGATTGATCTTAGAACTGGCTATCATCAACTCAAGATTCGCGCTGAGGATATTCCCAAGACTGCCTTTACCACCAGATATGGATTATACGAGTGTACTGTCATGTCTTTTGGATTAACCAATGCCCCCGCTTATTTCATGAATCTCATGAATAAGATTTTTATGGACTTCCTGGATAAGTTTGTCGTTGTTTTCATCGATGACATTCTGATTTATTCCAAGTCAGAAGAAGAACATGAGCTACACCTAAGGACCATTCTTGGAACCTTTAGAGAGCATCAGTTGTATGCCAAGTTTAGCAAATGTGAATTCTGGTTAAAGGAGGTAGGATTCCTCGGCCACATTGTATCAGCCAGAGGAATTGCCGTTGACCCTGCAAAGGTGAAAGATGTCGAAGATTGGCAAGCCCCAACCCCTCAAACCCAAGTTCGTGCCTTTCTCGGATTGGAGGGATATTACAGCAAGTTCGTAGAAGGATTCCCGAGTATCGCCAGACCCATGACCCAATTGCTGAAGAAGGACAAGAAGTTTGAATGGACGGACAAATGTGAAGCGAGTTTCCAAGAACTCAAGAGAAGATTGATTTCAGCCCCAATCTTGATCATGTCGGATATCATGAAGCCCTTCGATGTGTATTGTGACGCATCCAAGATCGGTCTCAGATGTGTGATAATGCAAGAAGGAAAGGTTATATCCTATCTATCTCGACAACTGAAACAGCATGAACAGAACTACCCAACCCATGACCTCGAGCTCGCAGCCGTAGTTCTAGCCCTGAAGACATGGAGACATTATCTGATGGGAAACTGTTGTGAGATTTATTCGGATCACAAGAGCCTGAAGTATATATTCACTCAGAAGGAGCTGAATATGAGATAGAGAATATGGATTGAGCTAATCAAGGATTATGATCTGGACATTCTCTATCACCCCGGTAAAGCTAATGTGGTAGCAGATGCCCTTAGAAGATTGCCGTGCTGCTTGAACTCCATGATTTTGAAGGAGCAACCAAGTTTGCACAAGGAGATGGAAGATTTCCGATTGGAATTAGTGAGTGAAGGATTTTTGGCTAGCATAGAACTTCAACCCACTTTGATCAGACAGATCAAAGAGGCACAGAAAGGAAATACTAGCATCGACGGAATCAGGCGTCGTATCGGTACAGGCAAAGTACCCGGATTTAACAAAGACGAAGAAGGAGTTCTGTGGTATAAAGGACGCCTTTGTGTACCAGCAGATTCAGAGTTGAAAGAAGTTATTCTGAAGGAAGCTCATGATACTCTTTATTCTATCCACCCCGGAGGAACGAAGATGTATCAAGATTTGAAGGAACAATTTTGGTGGCATAAGATGAAGAGAGAAATCGGAAGATATATCGCCAAGTGTGATATATGTCAGAGAGTCAAGGCGGGACATCAAAGACCCGCGGGACTGTTGCAACCATTGCATATTCCGGAATGGAAATGGGATTCAGTTGGAATGGACTTTATCACCGGATTGCCTACTTCTAGTAGGGGAAATGACTCTATCTAGGTCATAGTTGACAGATTGTCCAAAGTAGCCCATTTCTTACCAGTCAAGACCACATATCAGAGTTCGAAGCTAGCGGAGTTATACATCGCCAGAATCGTTAGTTTGCACGGAGTCCCCAAAATCATCGTATCGGATCGAGGAACGCAGTTTACCTCGAGATTCTGGAAGAAAGTCAAGGTTTAGGAACTCGACTAGATTTTAGCACAGCGTATCACCCTCAGACCAACGGACAAACGGAGCGAGTAAATCAAATACTCGAAGATATGTTGAGAGCATGTGTGTTAGAGTATGGATCTAAGTGGGAAGACTGTCTACCATTCGCAGAATTTTCATACAACAACACTTATCAAGCTAGTTTGCAAATGGCCCCATTTGAATTCATGTATGGACGGAAGTGCCGCACCCCTTTGAATTGGTCGGAAGTAGGAGAGAGTAAGATTTTCGGACCCGACATCCTACGAGAAGCAGAAGAGAAAGTTCACAAGATTCGTGAGCTCCTCAAGACCGCCCAGTCAAGATAGAAGAGTTACGCCGACAAGAGACGTCAAGACCTCGCTTTCAGTATCAGAGAATTCGTGTATCTTAAAGTGTCACCTTTGAAAGGAATGCAACGTTTCCAACTGAAAAGAAAGTTATCCCCCAGATATATCGGACCCTTCAAGATTCTGAATCGTCGAGGAGAAGTATCATATCAATTGGAACTGCCAGAACAAATGTCAGCTGTGCACAATGTGTTCCATATCTCGTTACTTCGCAAATGCCTCGATGTTCCGGAGAAGACTGAAGTTTTCAAGAATATTGATCACCGGACCATAGAAATCAATGATGACCTGACCTATCTCGAAGTACCCATCCGTATTTTGGAAGAAGCTTTCAGAACCACCAGAACCCGAAGCATCAATTTTCTCAAGATTCAGTGGAGCAACCACACGGAAGAACAAGCTACCTGGGAGCGAGAAGATCACATCAGGACAGAGTTCCGGATCTCTTTAAATCCTAGGTAATCTTTTTCGTCCTTTTTAAAATCTCGGGACGAGATTTTGTTTAAGGGGGGAAGGTTTGTAACATCCCAAAAATATTAAACATGGATCATCAAACTCTAATCATCAAATTTAGGGTTAACAAAAACTTTCCCATCTCAAAATATTAAAACATTCATATGTATGTGTATTTAAATTAGGAGTTCTTTTGAATTGCCATGGTTATGTGATTCATTGCTTGTAAAATGATTCTTAGGTGAAATAGACATCATCTAAATCATTCCCAAACTTTTCCCAAAGAAAAACAACTCAAAATGAATAAATGAAGTGAATGGTCAGTTTTGCCAAATTAACTATCACGCCTACTTTGGATATTCCTAGCACTCAAAACATAACAGAAACATTTGTGGAGCTTTGCACCCCTTGTTAGTACACATACTGAGGTACAAAGGCCCACTTTGTGATCTTCCAAATACATTCAAATGCTAAGTTTAAATGACAGTTTAAAATTGAATCTATCTCATATGGGAAGATCCCACTATTTCAAAAACCACTCAAACAAGCTCAATTTTCAAAACCCAAGCAATCACAGAATCTCAAGCTCATGCCTAGCACACCCACCAAAAATCTTTTCAAAATTAAAAAAGAAGTTTCTTGCGGCCATTTCATCAAACACTTGGCAGTCAGAATTTAAACCAAATCAATTTCACTATTTCAAATAGTGTTCTGGCCAAACTTGTCTCCCATTTGACATTCAATTGATCACATTGTACCCTATGGATCAAACCAGAACCTAACTAACCCACCCCCTACCTCCTAGCAGCATGGCCATTGCCAAGTCGAGCCCACCTCGCCAGCCAACTTGGTCGCCGCCGCAGCACACCATCTCCCCATCTCTCGCCATGTCTAGGAGTTAGCCAGCACCTCACCACCGCCCACTGTCCCCTCCCCGAGCCAAGCTCAGCCGTGGACCACCGACAAAAACCCGCGCCCAGTGCCACAGCGACATGCCGAGCACGCGCCAGAGCGCCGCACCCGGCACGCGTGCACACGCCGCCCCTCGACCACAGCCCGTGCCCACCGCGTCGCCATGACCCAGGGAGCATGCCAGACACCCCCGTTCGCCGTCCAACGCCCCACAGCCACCGCTCGTCGTCGAAGTCGCTGCCTCTGCCGCTCAGAGCGCCAGCTTCGCCCGACCGATTACCACCGCCCGTAAGCCCGCATTCAAGTCCTAGAGCACTGCCAGGAGACCCCGCGTCGATCGCCACCCTCAGCCATGCCGCTAGCAGCCCGTAGCCATGTCGCCACCATCGCCTGCCCATCCCTCTCAGTCTTGTCGTCGAGCCTATAAAAGGAGGCCACCCCCAGCATTTTGCAGCACACCACTCCACTCCCCTCATCTCACTGATCATCCCACACCTCTAGCTGGAGCACGGGGAGCAGCAGCTCGCCGGAATTGTACCGGAGTAGGACGCCTCTGGAGGAGAAGGGCGCCGCTGATTGCGACCACCCCCGAAGCTGCCTCGACCGTCCCTGAGCTCGCCGTCGACCACCAGTTCATTTTCCCGCCTCGTCGTCGTTGCTGGAGCCCTGGTACACCCCCTATGCACCCCCACCGAGCCGCTAGGTTTAGAGCTCGCTGGTGACAGGTCCGTCGTCGACGACGATCCCCAGCCGTTGATCTCCACTCTAATCCAACATCCCACGTCGCCCCGTACCACTTCGCGCGTTATGAGCCGCTGACTGGTAGACGCCCCTTTCAGCTGAACCCCGCGCTGCGGAATGACACTGGGCAGGCCCATTAGCATCTCCCGCGCGACCCAGCTGTTTAAATTTAGATTTTTCCATTTAAATTCAAACACAGTTCTATACATAGATTCAAAAACCAACTCAGCTCGACTTAATGAACCAAAATGCATGAAACAAATTTTGTTAGAAAGGTACTGAAATCCTTAATCCAAGCCGTTGGATTCAAATCGTTTGGATCTGTAGATCACCCTTGGTAAAAATAACAAGGCAGAATCTTCTCTGCAATCAAACATTTTTCAAAATTCAACCATAAGAGCTTTGAGTTGATTCCAACTCTCAAAAATCACATTTGATCATACCTTTCAGAATATATAAAAACATATGGGTTTACTTACAGAAATAATGTTCAAGTAATAAAAGAATGTCACATAGGCATTTATAGTCATTTTATTATTTAAAATAAAAAGGTTTAGCCTTATCAAATTGTGACACCACTTTTAATCACATTCCCATGGACTGAAATATGTGGTGATGACATGTGTCAACATGATCCCATGTTTGAGTTGGATAATATTAAATCATAAGTAGTTTTTCAATGAGTAGAAATTACTTTTATCAAATTAAAATAAACAAGACAAATGCTTTAATCTTGTAATGTTAAGTGATGATGCTAGATCATCTATAGTGCACCTTTGTGTGATGATTGAAAATAGTTAAGTATTTTTTGGTGATTGTGTACCTCGTATTTATTTATAGACGCTAGTACCGACCAAGGATACAAGGAGGAAGGAGGATACTACGAGGAAGAAGCCGAGGAGAACTTCAACCACTGCTCTGCTCAAGGCAAGACAATACTTGAAACCTTGCAAGCTAACACTTGCAACTATGAAAGTTAGATGACCTATGCAATGCATTAAGCATGCTTGGTTGGACACATTTGATGATACCCAATCCTAGTTTTACTTACAAGCTTTATACGTTATTTCTTTATCAAAACTTTCTCTTAGTGTTTACATAGTGAATTGTAAATACTAGAAAGATATTGGAAGGTAGCATAAAGAGCATTAAATTTGCCCTAAGTTAGATAATCTTGATGTCATCCTAAAGCATGATATTGAACTTAGCAAATCTCCACTTATTTACCATCCCTCATGTGTATTTACCACCACTTGTCGATGCTAGTGCTAAGCATAAAACTTGATCAACTTTAGATGGGAATACTTGGTGAAAATGGTTATGAAAACCTTAGAGTGATGAGTCATTCTACTGAAATGTTTTAACATGTGTTCCCGAACACCAGATGATTTTGAGGATGAAAATGTTGAGGCATGAGCCTTAACCCTTTATAAAACTGATGGTTGTCTGGATGCGATACCATTCCAATTTTACCGTACAACCACAAAACCCGAAAATTAGGTAGGGCTTGACTGGAAAATTATATACCTTAGTATGGGTTCCCTCACGGCCAAGGTCTGAGCTGAGGCTACCTTGTGAAGATTGTCCACCTGTGCAGTACCCAAGATGACAGTTGGTCATGGTTGGGAGGCCAAACTCACAGGAGAGGTGCCTATACTAGGGCGTGTAATTGAAAGGTTGGGATTGATTATCCGCATACTGAGTATGGTGAATTCAGGATTTGTTCCTGACGGATGTATCGAATGTTGTGGTGAAAGTGTACAATCTCTGCAGAGTGTCAAACTATTCGAATAGCCGCGTTCGCGGTTATGGACAGTTGGAGTGGCCATACTGTTCCCCCATCAGATGTTTTCAAAATAACTTATGAAATGAATTGAGACTTTGACTTGACCACAACAGAGTTGTGATATGAAATTCAAGTTCCCACTTAGGTGTTATAAAACTTTCAACTAGTTTTCTTTGCTTCTGAACTTAGTAGAGGTTACAAAACAACCCTAGAGCCTAGTGTCCTAACTACAAAAACCCCCTTAACTTGTTAGTATTAGTTTGCGAGTACTTAAAGAGTACTCATGGCTTTGTCCCTGGCTCCGTGGCCAGACTATGAAGAGGAGTACCAGGATGATGGACCGCAGGAAGGTTACGACAACTAGGATAATCTCTTATTGTCAGCATTGCCTGTGAACTTGAAGATGGAGCTTCGCCCCCGCTATCATTACTATTACGTTATTCCGCTGCTTGAGTTGTATTAAGAACTGGATCATGAGATCCTTATTTGTGTAAGACCTTATGTATGGATTGTAATGGTGATGTACTGTGATATCCAAATATGTTATGTCTCGCAAAAATGGTAATCCTGGGATTGCGATGTATGTCATAACAGGCATCTGGGATTAAAAATCCGGGTGTTGACATCCTGGTACCAGCAGCTTCTCCTGGGGCGGCTCCAATCGACAGCACCTCTCCTCCTCTACATCGGCGGACTGCGGTGAAATTCAGGCCACCTGGTGCTCGCCTTGCTCCGGGGGTGAGTGGGTGTGATCAGTTAGAGGTTGGGAGTGAGATGGTGTGCTCAAATCGAACGGGGGTGGCCTCCTTTTATAGTGCCTCAAGGGAACCGACGGGCGGGCGCTGGGCTCATCGTGGTCGTCGGCATAGCGTGCTAATGGCATGGGTGACGATAGGGGGCGGTGCGTTTCCTCCTGGCGAAGCTCAACGACTTGATGGCGAGGCGTGGGGCGGTGCGGAATGGTCGGAACGTCACGGTGCTCTGAGCGGGTCGCGGTGCGGGCTGGGCTCATCGTGGTCGTCTGGCGGGTTGCTGGGGTGCTAGCGATGACGCACGCAAGGGGCGAGGGCGGCGCGCGGTCTGGGGTCTTCTGTCGCTGATGGCACACTGGCGCGCTATCGGCATGCACACAGTGAAACTGGGCGCGAGCTTTCCGTGTGGTCCAGTGGTTGCAAGGCTCGAGCGTTGGACAGGGGGTGGCGATGGACGGTGGTTAGTGTAGGGTTTGCAGCATAGAAAACAAAAATTTTCCTACGATGGGAAAAACTATGTACCAAGATCTATCTACTAGATACAAGCAATAGGTGGATATACATCCATAGAATACATACCCTCAAAGACCGAATAGCGTTAACGAGGTTGTACTCGTGGATGATTTAGACGAACGCTTGCCGATCTCAAGATCGTGATGAAGTCCATCTGGTCTAGCCGGTCCAACACCATCAACTCCAGCACCTCAAAGCAGTGGGGCATCCGTGATCGCACACACGTACGGGTACCCCGACAACCTCTGCGTCCTCGCTCCAGCGAAGCAGCGGAAGCAAAAAATCCTTCCAGAAAAATCCACCCGGAACATGTATCTCGCTGATCCGAGACCATGGGGAAATTCTAAAGGCGGGAGAGAGATCCTTCGCGAGGAGGTGTGCTTTGAGAGGATGAGCGGGGGGTCTTTTATTGGGGAGATGGGGGCACCCAAGGGGCATGGCGCCCAGCCATGGGGGCTGCACCCACCTCTCCCACATTCATGTGGGTGGAGGTCCCTCTCAGAGAAGCCTCCACTCCCATAAAAGAGCCTCCACTCAAAAATCCACTCACATGCATTAAATTTCCACCAAATTTAATGCAAGCTCTCATTTAAATAAAACTATTTTATTTATTTATTCAGAATTTTGTTAATTACTTTAATTAACAAACATTCACATAAAACCCCTTGCTAGTATTCAATTTCACATGCAGAACAAGTTTCGGCAATTTCAACCGAAACAGTTTCGGTGTCTAGTGAAATAAATTCCTGTGCTTTCCTTTTCTTTTTCTGACATATCATTTGCTCCGAATGGTGTCGGTATCCCTTAAGTGTGTCACCCTATGGTTCGCGAATAATGCAGACATGATCGAGACCCCTCTTCGATCAATAATCAGCAGCGGGACCTGGAGATCCGTACTGACTCGCACACATTCAACGATGACTTATGTGATCGTCTGAACCTTTTATGCTAGTATTTAAATCCCTTTGTTTCCCGATATGTTACATGTCCAAGATTCGATCATAGGTATCTCCATACCTAGTTTGATCTCGTTACCAACATGCACTCTTTTCTCGTTCCCGTGATATAACATTCTAGTGATCAAAACACTTGCTTGCAAGCTAATCAATGTGATATCACCGAGAGGGCCTAGAGCATATCTATCCGTCATCGGGATGAACAAATTCCACTCTCGATCCATGAGTCTCAACATAACACTTCAGTATTTTTGAAGCCATCTTTATAATCACCCAGTTACGGTGTGACGTTTGATGTCAACAAGAAACTCTTCCGGTGTTAGTGATTGGCATGATCTCATGGTCTAAGGATTAGGATCACTTCCTAAGTTGTTATAGCAATATAAACTCAATGACTTTGATCGTAATGCTATACTTAGGATGAATGTTCATCACATCATTACACTAATGTTGTGACCTTGTTATTAACAACATCCAATGTCCATGATCAGGAAACTTTGATCATCTTGTTAATCAACGAGCTAGTTTATAAGAGAGGCATAACTAGGAACTTCCATTTTGTTTATTTAACACACATGTATTAACGTTTCGATATTAATACAATTATAGCATGCAAAATAAAAATTTATCATAAATAAGGAATACGATAATAACCACTTTATTATTGCCTCTCGGGCATATTCTCTTCAGTCTCCCACTTGCACTAGAGACAATAATCTAGTTTCAAAACTTTGCGTATTTGAACACCTATGGCTTTCTGGTGTTCCATATACGCAACTGCAAATGGTTAATATAATCTACGGATCTGACGCTTTCAGGTCCGTGTGTATTTGCATGTCTTTGTGTCTCCACACATCACTCATTCTCCAATGAGATGGCATTGTATAAATTTGGTCTTTTGGTGAGACCTTTAGTTCCTTGGGGTTAAATCATGTTGATACTATTGTCATACAATATATCTTTAGTGTTAGCCCGTTGCGAACCACACCTTAGCTTGATAACAAACTACTTGACACAAATTCCATCCTTTGCTGCTACTATAGCAGTCATATACTTAGCCTTTTTATTGTAGTATTCGTCACAATGTATTAACTATGGATTTCATCCAAATTCATCATGTAATCTCCTTTCCATTACATTGTGCCACTCATAGTTTAAATTGAGATAAACTTAATTTGTATATTGTGACAAAACAAGTATTAATGTAACACTTTACAATGAACTATTTTTAATTGTTTGTCACCTCTACACAAATATATTCTTAGTTCTTCCAAAAGATCATAAGAATATCCTCATTATCGTCCAATGATCATTTTATGATTCATTCTGGTATATGCTCATAACACTTAGAGCATAGGACATATCTGGATGTGTACATATCATGGTATGATTGATCAAAACATTCTTGTGATTTCACTCATCAAGTGTCAAAGAACTTGAATCTTGTTTCACTTATCAAGTGTCGATACACTTGAATCTTGATTCAATTCCTTTCCATGGGACAAGAACCTTTTCTTGTTGTTTCTATATTGAACTCCTTCAATATCTCATATATGTACGTTTGGCACAACCATATTAGCGTCACAGTCTATCCATTATAGACATTCATGCTAAATATTCAGGTTTTGCCTAAGTCTTTCATCGAAATGAAATTCTTAACATTTGTCATTAAAAGATACATCATTTCCAATCAACAAGATGTTCTCCACATAATGTATTAGAAATATGTCTCAGCGCTCCCACTTAATTTCTTGCAAATGCAAGTATCTTCATTGTCTCTAGATGAAAACTCCTTTTTCATCACGGTGAAGATTCCAACTCCGCGATGCTTACTTCAACCATTGAAGTTTGCATGCCGTTTTAGCATCTTTTGAATTAACAAAACCCTTTGGATCGTGTCATGCACACGTCCTAGGTAACCATTCTTTTAGAAGAATTTTGTTTTGTTTATTCATCTACCATATACCAAATTATATGTAGTTGTTACTACTTTAATCCGTCTAGACTAAATATCGCTATGAAAGATCAAATCTTGTCATAGTCAACTCCTTGAACATTGTCGTAAAATACTTTATGACATGTCGACTATTTCATAGATGTGAAACATCCATGTCTGTTTCTTTATAGATCCAAATACGACCGATAGGTTTTTACACCTTTCCAGAGGGTCTTCCAAGTTCAAAACTTGATTTCTCGTGTATGGAACTATCACAGATTTTATGGCTTCAAGCCATTTGACGGAGTCAGGGCCCATCATCGCTTCTTTGTATGTAGTCGGTTCATCATTGTCAAACAATAATGATTTACTCTCAAATCTTGGAATTTGATTGTTTATCCCACCTACTTGGTTCAGTAAGAACTTAGATCTCTGTGACCACAACCTTTGAGGCACATAAGCTATGAGCATTATGGCAGCCTTCAGAACAATTTCCGGTGCTGCACAACTCATCACATTTAGCTAAGGTTCGTTAACCTTATCAAAGTTCTATTGTCCTCCCACTTAAATTTTTGCGAAAAATTCCTTTTTCAAGAAACTTCACGTTTCAAGCGACAAACCCTTTTGTCCTTGGTGTTATGGAGGAATACACAATTGTTATTCGAAATAACCTACAAATACATGCTCATCCAACTTCGGTTGTAAACATCTTACTTATGTTTAGCATACCAAAATTTAAGAAATGACAACTTGGGTTTTACCCCAAACCATAACTCATATGGTGTCATTTCAACGGATCAAGATGGAGCTCTTTTCAGTGCAAAAGCGGTAGTCTCTAAAGCATTAATATTTTTAAAACATAATGGCAGTTTTATAAATAACACCTTTGATCGAACCATGTCATACAAGGTTTCATTACAAATCTCAAACGCTCCATACTCTTATGGTGTTTCGGGAGATGTAAATCTAGGTGTTTTGCTAAACTGTCAACTCAAATAAATCCCTTTATGATAAAATCATAATTCATTTATTTTCTTGTTACACTTGTAACTCAAATACATCCCTTATGTTAAAATCATAAATCATTTATTTTCTTGTTACAATGATTTTTCACTTCATCTTGAAAGTATTTGAAACGTTTTTCAAATATTTCATACTTCTTTCTCATTAAGTTAACATTCACTAAAATTTCCGAAGAAAGCATATGAAGTTGAAACCCATCGCTTACGACTACACATAATGGACTACATACATCGATATGTATAAATTCCAATATTTTAGTCATTCGTTCTTCTTTGGCCTTCGAACGAAGTTTTAATTATCCCAAGGAAAGTCTCACAAGCGTCATTTGATCAAATCAAAGACTCCAAAAATCCATGAAAAATGGAGTTTCTTCATGTTTTATTTCCAATATAATTTAAACAGCGATGTCACTTCGTAAGTGATCTTTCAATCATTTGTCTTGCGACATTTTAGCATTAGTTTTTATGGATGTGATTTCTCCAACTAGATTTGTAAATCATCCATATTATATGGAATACGGTAATTATTTGAACAACCTTTGTTCTCATAATACCTGATTTAAATAACTATTATTGAAACAAATCTTGAAGGCAAGCTTTGGTGTCAACGAGAAATACAAACAATGGTTTTTTTCGATGAACATCATCACATATTCTCTTGCTAGTTACTTAGGCCATTGTGGTTCATGAATTGCGTTGTTCCGTATGAAATTTCATACCAACCAATTCGGTATCCAATACCCAAGAACCACATTGTTTAACAAGCAAAGAATACACCCATAATATGTATATCATCCATATACCTAAATTGGATATTTCCAATCTTTTCTTTTTCTGCCAAATATATTTTATAGATTCTCTTTCAGGATTTCCTTTTCTTTTTAAAAGAATATATCAACATCAACAGTGGCGCCATATACATTACACATAGTCCAAAGCATGTATATTCAAATAATAATACCTTTGGACCTGCACTTTGAAGTATATCACCATCATCAAAATGATCGGTATTCTTTCAAAATCCATTCTTTAGTAATCTTTTAGTGTAGTAAACACTTTACATACATCTTCTATTCATCCTTATCATGACGACTTTCATGATCAAGCTAATGTAGCTTATAAAGACGAATCATGAGTATAACGTTACTTTCCAAAACCCTTTTGGATGATTAGGATGTATAGCATCTCCAACCTTTGCAAATTCTCATCCAATATGAGAACATATATTATAATCTATCATATTGCAACCAAAACATTGTTTCAGATATCGTTATATCTGCTACACATGATGGTTTTCAAAACAATTCTTTCAGCTCCTCGATAAACTTGATATTAAAACAATCAAGAATCATAGAGGCAAACATGATACTTAAGATACTAACAGTGGAATTGTTACTCTTGATTTAATACCAATTATTAAATTTCATGGAGTAAACAGAGTTTGCTGAAAGTTTTCAATAGGACTTTAAACTTTAGATTGACACTCAACACAATACGATACCAGTTCGTAAAGTAAATATCCAGAATTCTATAGTTCTATTATCTCAATTACAACTAAGCATAAAGTGGTGAACGAATGCCAGTGAGTACAACAAATTATGAAAATTCACTTTGATTTAATTTATGATAAATTGAGTGCTACTAATCGAAATTAGAAATGAACTCCCACTAAAAAACGACATCCCTCGTGTCCTTTTGGTGATTACATGAACCAAATCCACTACACCAAGTCCGATCATCACGTGAATCGGTGTAGCTTCAAAGGCGAGCATCAAATGGTCATCATATCAAAACATATGACTCATGCTTAACCTTTCGGTCCATGTTCCGAGGCCATGTTTGTACATGCTAGGCTTGCCAAGTAAGAACCTTAGTATTCACGTGTGTAACTGTCTTACACCCGAGATATGCTCGTGGATTCAAGTACACCCGATCATCACGTGATGTGTTGAAGCGATGAAACATTGTCGGTGCATACATAAGGAAGAACACATTCTTATCTTGATATCTAAATGAGGGATCATCTTATTATGCTAATAAAATGGAAACAAGCAATATAAGATGCAATCAAACATCGCATGTTTATAAGTGAAATGATATGGTTCTTGCATATGATCTCCATCATGTGCTCCTTGGTATGATCTCTATCATGCCTCTATGTGTAAGTCCAAGGTCTATGGAACCTACACGTTATGTGTGTTGTAATAGTATCATCTTATACTTCTTCTTACAACATCACCATATCATAAAACTAGCCCAGCAACAATCTAAACTAGACGCCTCTAATTTATCCATTGCAAGTTTTACGTGGTTTAGGGATTTCGAAGATAGAACTGTTCTTACCTATGAACATGAACCACAACGAGGATAATAAAATTGTTGAAAACTCGTTGCAAATTAGATATTGACTATAGTAGGAGAGACAGACACCCGCTAGCCACTTATGCAAAACTAGTTGCATGTCAAGCGTGGAACAAGTCTCATGTGCGAGGACATGTAAAGTTTGTCTAGGCCGCTTCATCCCACTACGCCACCAATATCCAAAGTACAACTAAGAACCAATAAAATGGTCATCATCGCCCACATACTCATATGTGTACTACCCGTGCAAAGCATCTACGCATAGATCCGTCTCTAATACCACTGTAGGGTTCGCAGCATAGAAAACAAAACTTTTCCTACGATGGGAACAACTATGTACCAAGATCTATGTACTAGATACAAGCAATGGGTGGATATACATCCATAGAATACATACCCTCGAAGACCAAATAGCGTTAAGGAGGTTGTACTCATGGATGATGTAGACGAACGCTTGCCGATCTCAAGATCGTGATGAAGTCCATCTGGTCTAGCCGGTCCAACACCATCAAGTCCATCACCTCAAAGTAGTGGTGCATCCGTGATCGCACACACGTATGGGTACCCCGTCAACCTCTGCGCCATCGCTCTAGTGAAGTAGCGGAAGCAACAAATCCTTCAAGAAAAAGCCACCAGGAACATGTATCTCGCTGATCCGAGACCATGGGGAAATTCTAAAGGGGGAGAGAGATCCTTCGCAAGGAGGTGTGCTTTGAGAGGATGAGAGGGGGGCTTTTATAGGGAGAGGGGGCACCCAAGGGGAATGGATCCCAGCCATGGGGGCTACCCCCACCTCTCCCACATTCGTGTGGGTGGAGCTCCCACTCAAAATGAAAAGCCTCCACTCCCATAAAAGAGCCTCCACTCAAAAATCCACTCACATGCATTAAATTTCCACCAAATTTAATGCAAGCTCTCATTTAAATAAAACTCTTTTATTTATTTATTCAGAATTTTGTTAATTACTTTAATTAACAAACATTCACATAAAACCCCTTGCTAGTATTCAATTTCACATGCAGAACAAGTTTTAGCAATTTCAACCAAAATAGTTTTGGTGTCTAGTGAAATAATTCCTGCGATTTCCTTTTCTTTTTCTGACATATCATTTGCTTAGAATGGTGTCGGTATCCCTTAAGTGTGTGACCCTATGGTTCGTGAATAATGCAGACATGATCGAGACCCCTCTCCGATTAATAATCAGCAGCGGGACCTGGAGATCCGTACTAACTCCCACACATTCAACGATGACTTGTGTGATCATGTGAACCTTTTACGCTAGTATCTTAATCCCTTTGTTTCACGATATATTACATGTCCGAGATTCGATCATCGGTATCTCCATACCTAGTTTGATCTTGTTACCGACATGCACTCTTTTCTCGTTCCCGTTATATAACATTCTAGTGATCAAAACACTTGCTTGCAAGCTAATCAATGTGATATCACCGAGAGGGCCCAGAGCATATCTATCCGTCATCGGGATGAACAAATTCCACTCTTGATCCATGAGTCTCAACATAACACTTTAGTAGTTTTGAAGCCATCTTTATAATCACCCAATTATGGTGTGATGTTTGATGTCAACAAGAAACTCTTCCGGTGTTAGTGATTGGCATGATCTCATGGTCTAAGGATTAGGATCACTTTGTAAGTTGTTATAGCAATATAAACTCAATGACTTTGATCATAATGCTATACTTCGGATGAATGTTCATCACATCATTACACTAATGTTGTGACCTCGTTATTAACAACATCCAATGTCCATGATCAGGAAACTTTGATCATCTTGTTAATCAACGAGCTAGTTTATAAGAGAGGCATAACTAGGAACTTCCTTTTTGTTTATTAAACACACATGTGTTAACGTTTCCGTATTAATACAATTATAGCATGCAAAATAAACATTTATCATAAATAAGGAATATGATAATAACCACTTTATTATTGCCTCCAGGGCATATTCCCTTCAGTTAGTGCTCCAGACAAGGTTGGCGGGGCTAGAGCTTCTCCTAGCTCGTTGGCGACATGGGGGTGTTAAGGGTGCTCTCGGCATGGTCACCATTGATGGCTATGCATGATCACAGTGGTGCTAAGGCTAGTTAAATTAGTTTGATCATCTACTGAGGGTGTAGAGTGAGCTAGAAAGGGAACACGGTTGGCCAAAATTACAGCTCCTAATAGTGTTTGATGTTTGTTTGTTTGCTGAATAGAAGGTGTTTGATGAAATGGCCGAAAGAAATTCAAATTTGAATTTTGGATTCAAACTCGGTGGATGTGTTGGTTACATACTAGGGAGTCTCTGGTTAGTGGGATTGGTCAAGGGGCACTGGTTTGGTTAGGTTTTGAAAATGTGTGATCTTCCCATATATTATAGATTCAATTTTAAATTGTCATTTGAATCAAGTTGACAAATGTTTCTGCAAGTTTGAAAGGTGGGCTTTGATTCAATTTTACTTGCTCTTGCAAGGGGTGAAAAGACATGGAAAAGTTTCTGTTTGAAATCTTGGACTAGAAACACTCAAAGTGGCCTGGTGAGCAAGATTGACAAAAATGACCATTTGCTTTATTTCTTTTGTTTTTGATTTTCTCTTGATTTGTTTCTGCTTGGAAATGTTTTAGATGATGTTATTTTCATCTTTAAACCATTGTTTGCTATTTAGGTTAATCACATAAGTCCATTTATGCATTCATACAATCATCACATACACACATGCATTCATATGGTTTTTATTTAATCAAAGTTTTTGTTAACCCTAAGTTTTAGTGATTAGAATTTGATAATCATGCTCAATATTTTTGGGATGTTACAGGGTGGATAGGGTAGGGGGAGGTCGAAACCTCCCCCAAATCCCTCTCTCCTTGGCGCGCGGTGGAGGGAGAGGAGGTTTCCTCTCCTCCCTCCACCAGGAATCATTGTTCCAGTTTGACTTTTCAAACATGCCTTTTGACTTTAAATTTTGGAGTTTGATTTCTCTCTTTTATTCGCATAGCCATTTGACCTAGGACATGGTGCAACCATTCCACTTTGTCATGACACATTCATGTACCCTTCCCCTTCAGGATTAGTGAACCCTCTAGACCCTTCTAGATCATTCCTATGAAAACACCGGAATCATTCCCGAACTCCGGAATTAGACTTTCCTTATATGAATCTTATTCTTCGGACCATTCTGGATATTGTAACATCCCAAAAATATTAAACTAGAATCATCAAACTCTAATCACCAAATTTAGGGTTAACAAAGACTTATCCAATTAAAATATGAAAGCATTCATATGTGTGTGCATTAAAATTTGGATTCTTTTGAATTGCCATGATTCTGTGTTTCCTTGCTTACAAAATGATTCTTAGGTGAAATAAACATCATCTAAACAATCCCCAAACTTTTCCCAAAGACAAACAAATCAAAACAAACAAATTAAGTGAATGGTCACTTTGGCCAATTTAACTCCCATGCCTACTTTAGCTATCTCTAACTTTCAGAACTTAACAGAAACATGTATGGATCTTTGCACCCCTTGATAGTACCCATAACAAGGTACGAAGGCCCACTTTGTGATAATCCAAAAACATTTAATTGCACAGTTTAAATGACAATTTAAAATTGAATCTATTTCATATGGGAAGATCACACTATTTCAAAAACCACTCAAACCAACTCAATTTTCAAAACACAAGCATCTACAGACTCCCAGTACATGCCTAGCACACCCACCAAAAATATTTTCAAAATTCAAAACTTGAGTTCATGCGGCCATTTCATCAAACAACTTGCAGATGCAAATCAAACAAAATCAAAACACTATGTTGAGCAGTGTTTTGGGCCTAATTGGTTCCCTCTCTAGCTCACAGCACCCTTAGTAGATCATCTAGCAACCTTAACAAATCACTAGCACTACTGTAAGCTTGCCAATATCATCAATGGTGAACAGGCCGAGAGCACCATTGCCACCCCATAGTCAACAACAAGCTACGAGCAACACTAGCCTCGCCAACCTTGTTTGGGAGCAAGCTAGCACCCCACCGCCACTCCCTGTCCCAGCCGCAAGCAATGCTAGCCACTGGACCACACGCCCAGGCCATGCCAACCTTCTCTGCAACCATGCCGAGAGCGTGCCCCATGTGCCACGCTCGACCAGCACCCACAGACCGCGTGCCGCCCTCGCTGCATGCACGCGTGATCAGCACCGTCCCAGCAACCCCGCAGACACGCCCGTTCGCCGCCGCGCGGACCACGCGCGCTGTGCGCCATCAAAACTTCCGTCGGACCAGCGCAGAGCACCGCAACGTTTCGACCGATCAGCACCGCCCCACGCCTCGCCACCACGCCGTTGAGCTTCGCTAGGGAGCACAGCACTGCCCCAACCATCGCCCACGCCGATAGCCCTCTGTGCCGTCGACCACGACAAGCTCAGCTTGCGCCCGTCGGTCCCCTCTCGCCACTATAAATAGAGGCATCCCCCACTCGAATTCTTCACACCATTCTACTCCCCTCTCACCCAGAACCACCCCACCTCATTCCCGGAGCAAGGCGAGCAGCGCATCGCCGGAATTTCACCAGAGTCCGCCGCTACTGGAGAAGAAGGAAGCCATCGATTGGAGCTGCCCCAGGAGGAGCTGCCGGTACCAGGAGGATCGCCGTCATCGAATTTGTCATTCTCCCGCATCGCCGACCCTCGCCTGAGCCCCGGTGAGCCTCCCACGACCCCCACTGAGCCGCTAGGGTTCGAGCTCGCGGTGACATGTTCATCGTTGACGACGACCCTCAGCCGTTGATCTCACTTCTAATCTAACGGACCACATCGCCCCGTACCGCTTCGCGTTTTAAGAGCTAATGACCAGTAGACCCCCCTGTCAGTTGCGCCCCGTGCTGCGGAGTGACACTGGGCCGACCCATTAACCTTTCCCGCGCAGCCCACTCGTTTGAATTTAGCTTTTCCTATTTATATTCAAACTAAGTTCTGTACCTAGTTTCAAAAATCAACCCAGCTCGATTCAGTGAACCAAGTTGAATGAAACCAATTTTGTTAGAAAGATATTGAAATGCTTAATCCAAGCCCATCGGATTCAAATCATTTGAATCTATAGATCAACCTTGGTAAAAATAACAAGGCAGAAGCTTTTCTGCATTCAAATATTTTTCGAATTTTAACCATAATAGCTTTTGAGTTGATTCCAACTCTCAAAAATCACATTTGATCATACCTTTCAGAATATATAAAAAATATGGGTTTACTTATAGAAATAATGTCCAAGTAATAAAATAATGCCACATAGACATTTCTAGTCACTTTATTTAATTGAAATAAAAGGTTAAACCTTATTAAATTGTGACACCACTTTAAATCACATTCCCATGTACTGAAATATGTGGTGATGACATGTGTCAACATGATACCATGTTTGGTTTGGAGAATATTAAATCTTAAGTAGTTTTTCGATGAGAAGAAATTACTTTTCTAAAAATAAAATCAATAAGACAAATGCTTTAATCTTGTAATATTAGTGATGATGCTAGATCATATAGAACCCTTTTGTGTGATGATTGAAAGTAGTTAAGTATTGTTTGGTGATTGTGTACCTCGTATGTATTCATAGACGCTAGTACCGACCAAGGATACGAAGAGAAAGGAGGATACTACGAAGAAGAAGCCGAGGAGAACTTCAACCACTACTCTGCACAAGGCAAGCCTAATAGTACTAGTTGAATGAGCAAGCCAACACTTGCAAGATACTCTACTTATGCAAGCCTATACTGATACTGATGCAAGCCTTACTAATCAAGTTGACCTATGCAAGCTAATACTTGCTTGTTACCATGCCAACTATATGTCCTAAGCATATGTGATCATACTCACTTGATAACCCAATCCTAGTTTTACTTGCAAGCTTCTACTTTTTTTCTTTATCAAATCTCTTACTTAGAGTTTACTTGAGTAAATTGTAGATACTAGAAAGATAATTGAAGGTTGCATAAAGAGCATTAAATTTGGCCTAAGCTAGATAATCTTGATGTCATCCTAAGGCATGAGATTGAACTTAGTTAAACTCCACTAGTTTACCACCCCTCAATAGTACTCACTCCCATTCGTAGATGCTAGTGCTAAGCATAAAACTTGATCAACTTTAGATGGCAATACTTGGTGAAAATGGTTATGAAAACCTTGGAATGATGGATCATTCTACTGAGATGTTTTGACATGTGCTTCTGAACACCAGATGATTTTGGTGATAAAAATGTTGAGGCATGAGCCTTAGCCCTTTATAAAACTGATGGTTATCTGGATGCGATACCATTCCAATTTTACCGTACAACCACAATACCCGAGAATTGGGTAGGGCTTGACTGGAAACTTATATACCTTAGTATTGGTTCCCTCACGGCCAAGGTCTGAGCTTAGGCTACCTTGTGAAGATTGTCCACCTATGCAGTACCCAAGATGACAATTGGTCATGGTTGGGAGGCCAAACTCACAGGAGAGGTGCCTATACTAGGGCGTGTAATCAAAAGGTTAGGATTGATTATCTGCATACTGAGTATGGTGAATTCAGGATTTGTTCCTGATGGATGTATCAAATGTTGTGGTGAAAGTGTACAATCTCTGCAGAGTGTCAAACTATTCGAATAGACGCGTCCGCGGTTATGGGCAGTTGGAGTGGCCATACTGTTCCCCCGTCAGATGTTTTCAAAATGACTTGTGAAATGGATTGAGATTTTTACTTGACCACAACAGAGTTGTGATATGAAATTCAAGTTCCCACTTAGGTGTTATAAAATTTCAACTAGCTTTTCTTGCTTCTGAACTTAGAAGAGGTAAATCTGGCTTTTTGCAAAACAACCCTAGAGCTTAGTATCCTATTACAAAAACCCCCTTCACTTGTTAGTATTAGTTTGCGAGTACTTAAAGAGTACTCATGGCTTTGTCCCTGGCTATTCCCGTGGCCAGACTATGAAGAGGAGTACCAGGAGGATGGACCCCAGGAAGGTTATGACAACTAGGATCATCTCCCATCGTCAGCATTGCCTGTGACCCCGAAGATGGAGCTTCGCCTATGCTACCGTTATTATTACGTTATTCCGCTGCTTGAGTTGTATTAAGAGCTAGATCATGAGATCCTTATTTGTGTAAGATCTTATGCATGGTTTGTAATGGATGATGTACTGTGGTATCCAAATCTGTTATGTCTCACAAAAATGGTAATACTGGGATTGCGATGTATGGCATAACAGGCATCTAGGATTAAAAATCCGGGTGTTAATAGATATCCTCATGCTATCCCGGATCCCCTTCGAGACTATGAACAACATTCGATCTACTTACTCACATTCCATATCTACTAAACAACATCAAATCCTTAAGCGTGTCTCCCTACGGTTCGTGATATGCAGACATGACCGAGACTCTTCTCCGATCAATAACCAAATAGAGGAATCTGGAAATTCATATGGCTCCCACATATTTCTATGATTACTTTGTGATCAAATGAACCATTTACATACGATACCAATTTCCCTTTGTCTCACGATATTTTACTTATCTGAGGTCTGATCGTCGGTATATCTGCATACCTAGTTCAACCTCGATACCGATAAGTACTCTTTACTCATTCCTGTGATATGTGATCCCTTGTGAGACAGTGACATGCTTGCAAACTAATTGGATGACATTCCACCGAGAGCGCCCAGAGTATATCTATCCGTCATATGGATGGACAAATCCCACTCCCGAACCATGTTCCTCAACACATACTTTACAAACACTCAATGTCACCTTTATAACCACCCAGTTATGAAGTGGTGTTTGATGTCATCGAAGAATCCATCCGGTGATGGTGATTAGCATGATCTAATGGTCGAAGGAATTAGGTTACTATGTATCTGAAAGCTTATAGCAAACAAACTATTGAAATGACTTGATCTTTATGCTACGCTTATCTATAGGAGTATGTCCATCACAACATTCTCCGAATGATACGATCTTGTTGTTAATAACATCTCAATGTTCATGATCAGGAAACCATGATCATCTGTTAACCAACAAGCTAGTATTACAAAGAGGCTTTACTAGGGACTCTAATAAGTTTACAAATCACATAAGTATTAATGTTTCCGGTTAATACAATTATAGCATGAATGTAAAAATTTATCATAAACACAAAGATATAATAATAACTACTTTTATTATTGCCTCTAGGGCATATCTCCATCACACACTTGTATTTATAGACAAGGTTTTGAGGATTTGGCTAAGTGTGTAATTTAATTAGTTTAATAATGCAAATAATTATGGGAATTATTTGGGAATGATTATATCCAATGTGTATGGTGCCCACTTAAATTTCTAGCAAGATCACCTTGGGTATTGATAAACAAGAAGGATTTTTGTAAGAAGAGATGGATTGGCAGATCTAGGTCATTTATATTTTTATACCACACAAACAAGGTTGGATTGGTGAGTGATATGTCCATTTTGCATCACTATTTTATATCATAGTTTACTATTATTCATTGATATATTTCATATTTAGAGATGACACTTATGTTATTTGATCTATTTTGCATGTTTGATGATTCTTGGAGAATTAACTGTCGGAGTCAGGATTTTGATGGAAAAAGCACTATACAGATGCAATATTTCTGAAGATCAAAAAATCCCAGAAAATATATGGAAATTCCTATTTTCCAGAAGTCAAAGAAAGCCAAAAGATGGAGTGGAGACGGGCCACAGGGGGCCACCCTGGTCCACCTCTAGTGCCTCCCTTTCACGTATATCTACCCCCCCCCCCCCCGAAAACCTAATACTCGGGGAACCATCGCAGAAATATTCCACTGACTCAACAGGGCAGAGACGACAGAGAGAGAAAGATCTCTCCGACAGGCAAAAGTCTACCACAGAAATTCCTTCCCGGAGAGGGGAGATCGTCGCCATCGACATCGTCATCAAGCTAGACTTCATCGGGATCATCATCATCATCATCTCCACCAGCACCATCACCACCGCGCCATACCGCTGTAACAATTGGGTTGAATCTTGCATAGTTCCTAGGGGAAACTTTCCCGGTGTTGATTACTTATTGTAGTTAATGCTATTGAGTGGAACCATTGGATTTTTGTTCATGTTCAGATTGTTACTTGTCATTATTTCATCTCTGATCTTGATCCATATGATGTCTCGTGAGTAGTTCATTTAGTTCTTGAGGACATGTGAGAAGTCATGTTGTTAGTAGTGGAATTATGTTGAGTAATATTTAATGGTTTGATATTTAAGTTATGGTGTTATTCTTCTAGTGGTGTCATGTGAACATCGACTACATAATACTTCAAATTTATGGGCCTAGGGGAATTCATTGTGTATTTGGCTACTAATTGTGGGGTTGCGGAGTGACAGAAACCTAAACCCCTGTTAGGAAACCATTGCATAAGGGAGTGTAGGATCTCAAAGTTTAATGTTGTGGTTAGGTTTTTATCTTAATTACTTTCTTGTAGATGCGGATGCTTGCAAGGGGTATAATCACAAGTATGTATTAGTCCAAGTTAGGTAAGTACATTAGCATAGGTTGACCCACATAAAACTTATCCAACCAATGAAGATTAATCGACTATATGAAGTGAAAGCACTTAAAAATATTCCTATGTGTCCTCGAGAACGTTTGGTCATCATAAGTAATACAACCGGCTTGTCCTTTGCTGAAGAAAGGATTGGGATACTCACTGCAATTATTATTATTCTATTTTATTTACTCGCACTTTATTTATTTGCATTATCAAAAACTCCTAAAAATCTGGTTGCTAGTATTTACAGTGAATCATTGACCCAAACCGCTCGCCAACACCTTCTGCTCCTCGTTGGGTTCGACAATATTATTTATCAAAAGTACTGCGATACACCCCCTATACTTGTATGTAACATCCCAAAAATGTTAAGCAAGATTATCATGTTCTAATCACCCAAGTTTAGGGTTAACAAAAACTTTTATTATTAAAATTAATATGAATGTGTGTGTGATTAATGCATGGATGATTGCAATTGCCATGTTTGATTGCTATGCATGATAAGGATTGGTTTAAATATGAAAACAATATCATCTAGATCATTTCCAAGCAGAATCAAGTGAAGAGAAAATCAAATATAAGAAATATGAGAAAATGGTCATTTTGGCCAAACTTGTTCAATATACAACTTTGGGTGTTCCTAGTCAAAGATTTCTAATAGAAACAAATCCAATTCTTTTCACCCCTTGATAGACCAAGTAAAATTGAACCCAATCCTTTTACAAACCAACAGAAAAAATTCCAAATCTATTTAAAGGACATTTAAAAATTTAATATTTAATAGGTACTAAGATGGCCATTCTTCAAAGACCAACCAAACCACTTCACCTTGCTAAACCCAAGCAACCAGAGACTACCAAGCTTATGACCAGAGCACTCACCAAAATTCATACAAAAATTCTAATTTAAATTTCATGCGGCCATTTCATCAAACACCTAGTGAGCACAGATCAAACTTGCCTATCTTCTATTGTTCTTGTTCAATGCCTTGTCCACTACTTGTCGCCACTACTAGCCCTTGTCTCCCTAGTGCCCAGCATCGCATTGAACCAACTCACCCCCTTCACTGCTTGCACCAGTGACGCGCCACTGAGCCACCATTGTCGGCCGACCATGGACAACTCGCAGGAGGAAGCGCCACGCCCGTCCATGATGTCCAGGAGATAAGCCACCGTCCATCGCCACTCCCAGTCCACCCCTCGAGCTCAGGCAGGCCATGGACCACCGAGGAACGCCGCGCCCATTTTTTCTGCAACCATGCCGAGAGCACGCGAGAGCACCATAGCCGACATGCGTGCACACGCAACGCCTCGCTCTCACCGTGCGTAACTGCACTCGCAATGACCCTAGCTACCTCCCAGACACTACCGTTCACCACCACGCGACACGAAGCCCCTATACGCTGTCTCGAACACCGTTATTCCTGCGCAGAGCATTGACCGCGCCCGACCATCGTCGACCGCCAGGAGACACCGCACCGTCCTACGCCCTTCGCCATGCCTTTAGCTCGCTGTACTGACATCGTCGGAGGAGCCTGACCATGCCGCATTGCCCCTCTCGCCGATGTATAAATAGAGGCAACCCCAGCCCTCATTATCCACACCATCTCACTCCCCTCTCTCTCAGAACCACCCCTGACCTTTCCTTGGAGCAAGGTGAGCTCCAGCCCGTCGGAATTTCACCGAAGTCCGCCGCTGCAGAGGAGGAGATGAGTCATTGATTGGAGCTACCCCAAGAGCCTCCACGACCACCATTCCAACCGCCGTGGTCGACAACGTCATTCGCCCCCATCACCAACCCTAACTGGAGCCCAGGTAAGCCACCGCGTACCCCCACTATCGCCGTTAGGGTTCGGTCTCGTCGGAGCTATTCGACGGAGACGACGAACATAGGCAGTAGATTTTTTTATAATCGTAGGACATAGATTGAAACATACCGGTTCGTTTCCCACTCGTGGCCCAGAGATTCAAATAATTATTTTCCATTTGAATCAAACCCTAGTTCTGGTAGTAGATTCAAAAATCAATTCAAAGAGATGTACTGAACCAAATTGCATGATTCCAATTTTTTTTAAAGGTAATGAAATTACAAATACAAGCCCGTTGGATTCAAACCATTTGAATTTATAGATCACCTATAGTAAAAATTACAAGACAGAGAATTTTTCACATACAATTTTTTTTCAAAAATCAACCATAAATTCTTTTGAGTTGATTCCAACTCTCAAAAATCACATTTGACAATATCTTTCTAAATATGTAAAAATATTTAGGTTTACCTGCAGTGATCTTGGACTAGTACCAAAAGAATGCTACATAGGCATTTCTAGTCACTTTAATTATATAAAATAGTAATTTTAAACTTTATAAAATATAACCACCACTTTAAATCACATTCCCAAGTATTAGAATATGTGGTGGTGACATGGGTTAACATGATCCCATATTTTAATTGGAGAATATTAAATCTTAAGTAGTTTTCAGTGAGTAGAAATTACTTTTCCAAAATAAAATAATAAGATATGTCTTTATTTCATGTGATGATTGTGATGATGCTAGATCATCTAGTGTGAACCTTTGTGTGCCAAATAGAGGTAGTTAAGTATTGTTTGGTGATTGTGTACCTCATATTCATTTGTAGACGCTAGTACCGGCCAAGGCTACGAGGAGGAGTACTATGAAGAAGAAGAAAACTTCAACAACTTCACCAATCAAGGCAAGCCATCCATGCAAGCTAATACTTGCAAGCCCCACAATACAAGTTAACTATGCAAGTTAGATAACCTATGCAAGATGCACTAGGCATGCTTTGGTTATGCAACCTTGATTATACAAAATCCTAGTTTTACTTGCAAGCTTTATTCTTTTATGTTTACCAAAGTTCTTTATTACTTTGAGTTAGTTCTTTGTGAGTTTTGGAAAAATAGTATAAATAGCATAAAGAGCATAAAACTAGGCCTAAGTAGTTAGAACTAGATGTCATACTAAGGCATGATACTAGATTTGGATAGTCACACTTGATTAGCACCCCTCATTAGTGAATACCCTCAAATTTTAGTGGCTAGTGCTAAGCATAAAAGTGGATCATTTTAGATGGGAATACTTGGTGAAAATGATTATGAAAACCTTGGAATGAAGATTCATTCTACTGAAATATTTTGACATGTGTTATGAACACAAGATGATTTGACGATGAAAATGTTGAGGCATGAGCCTTAGCGCTTTATAAAATCTAATGGTTGGGTTATGATGCAATACCATTCCAATTTTTCCGTACAACCACAATACCGGATTTGGGTAGTGCTTGATTAAAAATTTATATATCTTAGTATGGGTTCCCTTGCCGAAGAGGTTGAGCTGAGGCTACCTCGTGATGAATGTCCACCTGTGCAGTTCCCAAGATGACAGATGGTCATGTGTCACATCCCAAAATTTTCCAAATTTTGAAATGTGAAAAATAAATAAACAAAATAAATAATTGTTGAAATTTAGGGTGAAAAGAAACTTTTTGATTCCAAATGGAAACATCAAAACCTATCTTGAACAAACTTTGAATGGAAAGGGAATCAAACAAAACTTCAATCAAGTGAAATGCATTCATCAATGAATGTATCTTGAAATTTAAACACTTGGAAAAGTTAAATCAAAATCCCCAAAACCCTAATGGAACAAGTCATTTCCAAGATCTCTCTAAGACTATGGATTTGATCCATATAAAACTTTGTCAACAAACATTTATAAATGATCAAGAATGATAAATAAAAATATTATAAAACCATAGGAATTGGTTTCATTTAATTTGGAACCTTGGATAAAAACTTATGAATTTAATAAGATAAAAGGAATTAATTTCCAAAGCTAATAAATCCTCTATCTAATAACCATACCAAATCATGATAAAATAAATCCTAAAGGGATTTAAAAAGATAAACAAATATTAAATAAAGTTATACAAATTGGAAACACCAATTTTGGATCTTTAAATAAAAAGATATAGATTTTATAACGCAAAGAAATAAATAAATAAATAAATAAATAAGGAATATTTAAAAGGCAAATTAAATCTTGGCCAAATTCATAAGCAAACGGAATAAAGATAATCCAAATAAAATAAAGGGATAAAGAATATTCAAATAAAAGTATATGGGATTAAACCATATTCTAATTATATTTAAATGGGGACAAAATCCCTAAGATAAATGATTAATTAAATCATGGGAAAAATAATGGAAATTGACAAGAGGATTAAAAAGTTGTCTAATTGACTTAAAAAGCATAAAAGAATTATTTGAATAAATAATATGGATTGCAACCATATTTAAATCTTATTTAAAATAAAGACATATGTCTATTTTAAATAAATAATAGACCATAATAGAATAAAAAGAAATATTCTAAAATGGACTTTAGAATATATTAATAAACAATATTAAAAACATACTGAAAGTTGGGACAAGTTTGAAATAAAATTAGAGTTTGAAATCATTTGAATAAAATCAAAATAGGAAAGAAAAAAAGAAATCAGGAAGAAAAAAAATGAAAAGGACCAGATCCACTAACCTGGCCCAATCTGGCCCAGCAAGCCCACTCTCACTCTCCCCGCGAGCTCCCCTTTCTCACTCACGCGCACACCCTCTCTGTCACTGACAAAACGACCCCGCACGAAACCCCTAACCTCGCTGAGCGCTGGACCTCACCAAACACCTCATCGTCATCAACCTCGCGCGACCATTCCCCCCTCGCATCTCGCCGTTTCTGCCTTCATTCCGAGGCATGAATTTGCATCAATGCGCGAGTAATACTCGTCCGCTACCACGCAAGATAAATCGCCTCGCCCTCCTCCTCATTTCCCCTCAGATCCCACGCCATGAACGCCACTAGGCTGCGCTAATTACTCGCTGCAACTCCTCTGCCTCCGACGAGCTCCACTACCGATTCCGGCCAACCCCAACCATCTCCTACCTCATAGCTTCCACGGTCCTGTTCGCCAGCACCAGGCGCACCCGTCAGTGCTTCCCTCTCGGCCACGCAAGCCCCATAAGCTCGGCTTCGACCTCAACAGAGCGCCGCCGTCGACTCTGCCCACTCCAGCGACCTCTCCCCGTAAGCATAGACCACCCCCTCCTCTCTGGTTAACACTTGTATGTTCTGCTCTCTCTCGTGCGTCTAACGGACCCTTTCTCTCGATTTCCCGTGGCTTAAAACCTCGCCTTCGACCACAGTAGAGCGTGCCCGACACCGACGCCATCTCCGGTGAGCAATCGCCGTCGTTCCCGTGCGCCCCTCGACAAAAGGAAGCCACCTTGAGCTTCAATGCGATCATGCGAACACGGTGAGCAACTTTCCTCCCTCCTTTGCTTCCTGTTTCGCCAGAACCACCGCGAGCAGAGCCACGCCGCCGCTCGCCGTTGAACCAGCGCTGCCAGTTCCTGGCAACGTGCTGTGAACCGTTAGATGACGATCCAGCGGATGCGATAGATCATTTAATCGAAAGGGTATGTTTGATTTTGATTCGTGTGATGCACTTTAAATCATGCGGCCTGTGTTAGTCGATCCAACCGAACAGGTATCGCCCAATAGGATTACACCACGTGGCCTGTTCTGTTTGATTAAATTCCAGAAATGATTTTTGGTTGTTTAAACTTGCAAAAATCATAACTCTTGATCTGCTTGGCCAAAATTTGCAAATTTTATATCAATGGAATCAGGAAAATTTGAACTTTCCAACCATACCCTTAGTTTAGTAATTTGCTTCTAGAAAATTAGGTGTTTATGCGAAACATGTTTAGGCCTATTTTGAATATAAAAATTATTCTAAAAATGATTTTAGGGTAAAATCTTTTGCAAATGATTTGTTTTGATCCTACTGACCATAAAAACCAACTTATAGATTTAAAAATATATTTTGTGACACTAAGGAATTATTCCTTTGAATAAAAAGCATTTCTAGTACAATAAAAATGGTGCTTGATTTAGAAATGGTTTTTGAGTGAAACCTTTTGTAAATGATTTTGTTTTTAAACACTTTGACCATAAACACTAAAATTTGTGTTTAAAAATATATTTTTCAAACATTAGAAATTATTACTTTGATTTAAATCATTTTTAGCAAAACAAAAATGATTTAAATGGCCCATTTTCACTAACTTGGTTCCAAATGATTTTGCCACTTTTATAAGTGACCAATAGGTGTTTTAAAATGTTTATAGGCTATTATAAACCACTTTTCCAAATAAAACAATCATTTGCATGCTTGCATGCATTGCTTTGTTTTTATTATTTTATGTGGTGAATTGTTTGAATGCTAGTTTGATTATGTGCTTGCTTGATTGAATTGTAGTGAACTTTGAAGAGTATGACTATTGCAAGATCAAGGAGTGAATCTAATTTGTCTACCAAAAAGGCAAGTGGAACTATCATCCATGTCCTACTATTTTCATTACACATAGTGGAATTTTTGTAGCATGCATGATAAGGCTACTATGTTACTATGTTATGCTATGTCCTATTAGGATATCCTTTATATCTTTCTTAGTGGAAACATCATAGTTGTAGTATACTTAGCCTTGCTATAGACTTGGGGTGGAATACCATGTTCTCATTATATGAAGTGTTGGAAAAATATATGTTTTGTATAATAGAACAAGTACTCAATGAATCACCTCCGTGGAATGCGGATACTCAATTGTGGATAAGGTGGCAACGAAGGGAACCATGTATATATGGCTATATTTTTTGTGTGTGCACTAGAAGAAAACCACCCAGGGACTTAGAGATTGAACATGTTTCTCGTACAGTGGGTTCCTACCACATCTCAAAATTTTGCAAATTCTGAAATGTGGAAAAACTTAAACAAAATGAAAAACTAAGTCTTGAAAATTCAGAGGGAACAAAAACCTTTTGACTATTTAATATAACTCCTTAAAAAAATGAAATAAAACAATGTTGTTTGTGAAGTTGTATGCATGTTTTCAAAACCTCAAAATCATGAAGCATACATGGTTAAATTTTAAAACTAAGAGAAATAACTTTCTTCTCAAAATTGAATTGACCACTTAATAACACGAGACTTTGGATATTTTCCATATTTAAAATATACAAAAGAATTCTTAAGTGAGTTAAAAAGATAAAAAGAAAAATTATAAAACCATAGAAATTAGTTTTGACTCCATTTGAAGCTCTAGATAAAATGATGTGAAATTTATAAAATATAGGAAGAAAAATAAAGTCAAGATAATGCTATGACTAAAAACGAAATAAATGTATTCTTAAATGAGTGATTATGATAAAGAATAAAATTATAAAGCTAAGGAAATTGGTTTGAACCATTTTGGAGCTCTAAATATAAAGATATGAAATAAACAAGAATTGAGAAAATATAATAGGCCTACGTGCTATGCTCAATTTTTTAAAAATGAATTATACTTTATTAAAAAAAACTATTCCAACTATTGTAATAGGAGTAAACTATCAACTTATATTTTATATAATTTTTTTAAAAAGGTTTAATATAAATTTGAATCATTTTGGAAGTTTAAATCAATTGATGAGAAATAAAACAGAAAATCAAAAGGAAAAACAAATCGAAATAAAAAAACAGAGAGAAACAGCAGCTAGCCTATGGCCCAACAAATCTAATCCATTTCTCTATAGTTTTTTCCTTCCTTCTATTTTCCATGGGCTATATTTTTGGCCCATCTAAACCGATCAAAGCAGCCACGTTCATCTTCCTCCTCCTTCAAGTAGGTAACCTGAAATGTTAGCCATGGTTACTGCAACCTCTTTATAACTATCTTCTCATCAATTGTGTGATTGTTTCACTTCGACTTGAACATGGAAGTTACTAAAAATTCATTGGCCATTCCATTCAGGAAATTTACATCCCACATAAATGTCTTAATCTCTCAAACCATTCTCGTGAACCGAATGTCACTCGGCGGCATACCTCTCCCGATCTACCTACACATACCACCTCAAAGAAAACCAAAGTGAGCACCATATTCCTCTCCTCCTCCTCCATCATTTTCGTTCCTAAATTTCTCGAGAGAAGCTCTATAGTACACACACCAACCATGCTAACATCAGCCTAAAACTGGAGTTCATCGCTAGATTGCTTCGTCCTCGGTGAGTCCCTTGTCAAATCCTTCTACTAGAAGACTAATCTTGATGTTGCCTATCTCCAGGATATGATTATTCATCCTATGGTTGCAGTTCTCCGCGCCGCCGATGTCGCACGTTGCTGCAGCCATAGATTGCCGTGACCGTTGGAGACGAGCGACCTCTAAATCACGTCCAGTAGCACCGCCTCAACGTCCTCTACACCGTCCACATCTTCTTCAACTCCGGATACGTCCCTAGCGACGGGAACGGCAACGCCAAGCCCGTGCCCGCAAATCCGGCGAACTTTTCTGGCGAGCTTTTCCGGTGAGCCATCCTGGACCATTAGATCTTCCTCTAAAGGTCATCATAGATCACTTAAACGAAGGGGTATCCTCCAATTAGAATTTGCCAAGTGTCATATCTATTCCTATTTTCGGATTTTTAGACATAAGAACATAGAAACTTGTAAAAATCATATCTTTAGTTCTGTATATCCAAATTTAGCAAATAATATGTCTATGGATTCACAAAAACGAGTAGAATAAAGTGGAGCCATAATTTTGTATTTTTTAGTCTGCTAAAATCAAGTTTTCCATAGAACTATTTATGGAGTATTTTGAGTATAAAAATTGTTGTGTAAATTATTTTTAAGTGAATCCTTTTGAAAATGGTTGTAAATTTAACCCTCTGTACAGTAAGACCAAAATATAATTTTATTCTAGTATAAATAGGACCGTGGCAATTATTTAGTGAGAATGGCATTTCCAAGTGTTAGAAAATATTACTAATTGCTACAATTGCACAAATGGTTGCATTTGTAATCTTGCAAATATAAAATATTTAGAAATCACTTAGTAATGTTCAGAACCTTGATATAATAATTTATACAATAAGAATTGTCATCTTGCATGTTTGCATACTTTGCATGATTTTGGTATTGCCATTAATGCTGATCTTGTGTATGTTTTGTCTTGGTTGTTTTGCTTGATAGATTGTGTTGATTGTCAAGTGTGTTATTGCGAAGAGTGTACCAACACCACCAACTGACATGGTTATACCCTGAGGGTGCATGATCTCAGCATACCTGGTCCAGCCCAAGAAAGGCCCACGGCAATTATACGTCGGCCCATGAAGATTTTCGGGTGTCCAAGGCCCATGACACTTTCGGATCCTTGGAGAGCAAGACTAGAGTAGATAGGAAATTCAAAGGGGTAAAACCCTAGAACCTGTAACCGACTAGGTCTATGCCCGGGACCTGCCTGAGTCTATATAAAGGCTAGGAGGGCATGACCTAGATCCTGTCCTCATACTTTCGCATACACACCTCCACGCCAGATTGCATCTGCGCACCCCTGTAACCTTCGGTTCCGCCATAATCAAGAGCAGACAAGCAGCAGTAGGGTTTTCCCTCCGGGGGCCTAAACCTGGGTCAATCTTGTGTCCCCGTGTTTCTTGTTTGCTAACCGTTCCACGATCTCCAACATCCCCATCTTCTCCAAAACCCAAGTCCCTAACAATGGGCATTGATGAGATCAAACCTCGTCAATTGGCGCCGTCTGTGGGAACTGGGGGCACTGATTGTGCGATCGTGACGGTCCCAACCCGATCGATCTACAACTCTGCGGCGACGGAGAGTCACCTCCTCTTCGGCGCTTTCAACTTCACCGCCCACTCACCGACCACCATGAAAGACTTCGAGCCCATAGGCGACGGACTCGAAATCCTGTTCGGGAGCTTCTGCTTCCATGTGGGACAAACTGGCACCCTCCGCCTACCTGAGCGGGTGCCCCTACCATCAATCAGGCCCGCTTCATGGACCCCACACCCCGTGCTACGCACAACATCATCAACAGATGATTCCTACGACAGCAGCAGCTGCAACTCCGATCTATGCGATCCGCCATCGGATGAAGGGACCTACGGTTCCGGATCTAAAAGCTGCGGTAGCAGTGGACCAATCTACGAGTGCTACCAATGCTCCGTAGTCATATAGGCTGACGGGGATCAGCAAACACCCAACCCGCCGCCCAACCCACCACTTAACCCGCCAGATCGAAACAGCGGGAACAGAAGAAGCCAGTCCCCCCCACCCGAAGGGGAAAACAACGACCACGTCATCCGCCTTAGCAAAGAAGGATGGGCCCAGGCACGCAACGCCGTGGCAGGCAACATAGTCCTGCCTGCAGACTCCTCCCGGGATCTGCTGATGGCCTACCACCTGCTCCTGATCGAGGAGCACAAGAAGCAGGTCAAGATGCAGGAGGTGCTTGACAAACGCAAGCAAGGAGCCTCAGAGTCCAGCGCGCAACGAGCCGCGCTCTCTGCCATGGGCATCGGCTCCAGCTCGAACGCCAACCAAGGCAACAAGCAGCGCTCTCAGATGGAGAACATGGATCCCAAGGAGCGCCGTGAGGTGACCCGAACCCTCCACACATCCTTCATGGAGATGGACGCCGACGGGAACGTCATCCCGAAAACGCCGCAGGCTGCGATCATGGCAGCCACTGCGTACCTCGCAGCCCACCCACCTCCGGAGGGGGACCCAAAAAGAGCCATGCACAAGTCCGCATTAACCGGACTCGGACTCGTCGGAGCTGCGCTCCACCAGGAAGCTCCTACGGAGCCGAAGAAGAATGCTCCGGTCAGGTTCGACCGCAGTCCCACCCCTTCATCCGAAGAACAGGACCACGACCTTCCTCGAAGGAACAAGAGTTCGCGTCATCGCAACCGCGATTACGACGCCAGGGACGCGCTCACACAGTGCAAAATCGACAAAGCGCGAGCCAAGCGTGCATGCTCGTCTGAATCCGAGATGGACGAAGACGAAGGAGAACTCTGCGGAGCCTGATGCTTCAGCAGATCTGTTTGACCAACAAGGATGCCCCGAAATTTCAAGCTTCCTTCGGATACTCCGAAATTCGACGGCACACAGGACCCAAAGGCATGGCTCAGCGACCACTTGTCGTCCGTCAAATTGCACGCCGGAAACAAGGAACCGCCATGCAATGCCTTCAGCTGCAGCTGACAGGAGCGGCCCGGATCTGGCTCAGCAGCCTATCTTCAGGGTCCATCCGAAGTTGGGATGAGCTAGCCTACAGCTTCATCCGAAACTTCAAGGGCACCAGCAAGAGGCCTGCCTCAATCGAAGAGTTGCGGGCCTGCACTCAACGAACGGGCGAAACCATTCGCTCGTACATATTACGCTGGTCCAACACCAAGAACTCCGCAGCACACATCTCTGAAGAGAGATCCATCGACGCCTTCAGGGACGGCGTCAAGCGCTAAGACTTCAAGGAGGAGCTCGGACGCATCAAGCCCAAAACACTCGACCACCTCATGGACATCGCCAACAGGTGGGCTGACGGCGAAGACTCCATTTCTTCTCCAC
This sequence comes from Avena sativa, assembly GCA_916181665.1. Taxonomy (NCBI): domain Eukaryota; kingdom Viridiplantae; phylum Streptophyta; class Magnoliopsida; order Poales; family Poaceae; genus Avena; species Avena sativa. Next base: position 264,075,268 of record OV702294.1, on the reverse strand, counting down.
CGAGCATAATCGGAAGAAGAGGACGACTACGCCGACGATGAGAGCGCCATAGCAAGAGAAGATCGCGCGTCTATGACGATCGCGATGGACCTGACATGGTCGTGGCCGGCTACGCCGATCGCCGCAACGACGCCAACCGCAACAACGGAGGATACCGCGGAGGAAACTTCCGCGACGGAGGACGCCCAGCACAGTCGTGGCAGCGCCGCGACCGCGATAACGGACCCTCAGCATACGAAAAACTTTCGGGTCCATGCACCATCCACTTCTACATTGACAAGCAGGATGGCAAGAAGAAGGCAAGCCACATGCTCAAGGACTGCCGCGAGTTCCAAAAACTCAGTGAAAGCATGGTCCAGATGAGGCAGCAAGATCCACTTCCTGGATTCGGGAACGCACCCGCGCCAGGTGAGATAGCGCATGGAGCTCCTCCACCGCCACCTGTAGGAGGCCCGAACCAACCAGTCGCACCAGCACAGAACAACGCTGGGAACGGGTATCCCCCGCCGAAAGGAGCCCTGATGAACCAGAAGGGGCGTCCCACGAATATGGTGCAGAAGAAAATTACCCGACAGGTCAACCTGGCCGTGGCAACTCCACCCGCCGTCCCTAAGTACCTCAGCGGATCGGAGTCCTGCATCACGTTCAGTCGTTCAGATCACCCTTGCCAGATAACTCGCCCAGGTCATGCTGCCCTGGTGCTGGAGGCACAGATCGGAGGGTTCGAGATGAGCCGTGTCTTCATGGACGGCGGCATCGGCATCAACCTGATGTTCGCAAGTACTCTAGCAGCAATGCGGATCCCGTAGTGCAGCCTGGAACAGTCAGACACAATGTTCCACGGCATTGTCCCAGGAAAAGGCATATCCCCCCTGGGCAAAATATGGCTCGACGTCATCTTTGGCAAGCCAGACAACTTCCGACTCGAGCGGCTCGAATTTGAAGTGGTGGACTGGCCATCGCAATACCACGCCATCCTCGGGCGTGTAGCATTCGCAAGGTTCTTGGCTGTCCCACACTACGCATACCTGCTACTCAAGATGCTAGGACCAAAGGGCGTTATCACAATCCACGGGAGCTTCACCTGATCGGACCAATGCGACAGAGATTTCAACAGAATCTCCCAATCATTCGGCATGCAGGAGGAGCTCGTAAGGCTCCGCGAGGTGACGGACAATGGGGCACCCCTAGTCGCACGACAAAACACACCTGACATGTCCTTCGACTCCACCATCAACACAAAGAAGGTGCAGGTCCATCCGACAGTTGCCTCGAAGACGGCGCTGATCGCCAACGACCTCAGCCCCGCATAGGAAAGGGCGCTCGTCGAATTCCTCCGTGAGCGCTGGGAAATCTTCGCCTGGTGTCCTGCGGACATGCCAGGAGTTCCCAGGGAATTCGCCGAGCACGCACTCAACGTCTTTCCAGACACCAAGCCCGTCAAGCAGTCCATCCGGAGACTGTCCGAGCCACGGGCCGAAGCTATCGGGAAGGAAATAAACAGGTTACTCGCTGCAGACTTCATCAGGGAGATCAAAGTAAGCGAGTGGCTTGCAAATACAGTGATGGTCCCCAAGAAGGACACAGATATCCTGCGGATGAGCGTAGACTTCACGTCGCTAAACAAGCACTGCCCAAAGGACCACTCCCCTCTTCCTCGGATCAACCAGATCATCGATTCGACCGCAGGATGTGAGAAGCTCTCCTTCCTTGATGCCTACTCAGGCTACAACCAGATTCGACTCAAGGTTGAAGATCAAGAGAAAACAGCGTTTATCACACCGTTCGGAGTATTCTGCTATAACACAATGCCCTTCGGTCTAAAGAACGCAGGTGCCACATACCAGCGATGCATGTAGGCATGCCTCAAGGACCAGATCGGTCGCAACGTTCAAGTCTATGTCGACGACATAGTCATCAAAACCAGGGAGGCAAAAACACTCATCGACGATCTCCGCGAGACGTTCGACAACCTCGATCGCTACAGGATCAAGCTCAACCCCGAAAAGTGCACCTTCGGCGTCCCATCGGGTCAGCTGCTCGGGTACTTCATCTCTCAGCGAGGGATTGAGGCGAACCCGAAGAAAATCAGGGCCATCATGGCGATGGAGAAGCCGAAAAACATCAAGGGTGTCCAGCCGCTCGCAGGAGGAATAGCGGCGTTGAGCAGATTCATTAACCGCATGGGTGAGAAGGCCCTGCCATTCTACCAGCTGCTACGCAAGGCCGATAAATTCGAGTGGACGCCCGAAGCCGACGATGCGTTCGAAAGCCTCAAACGGCTACTCTCCACCTCGCCCGTTTTGGTCACACCAAAGGAGCGCGAGCCTCTGCTGCTATACATAGCAGCCACCCACCAGGTGGTCAGCACCGTGCTAGTGGTCGAATGACCCGAAGAAGGCAAGACCCATGGGGTCCAACGCCCAATCTACTACCTCAGTGAGGTACAGACGCCAACAAAACAGAGGTACCCTCACTACCAGAAACTCGCCTACGGCGTGTTCATGACGGCTCGACGGCTGAGCCATTACTTCCAGGAGCACCAGGTGATGGTCGTCAACGAAGCACCCCTGAACAGCATCCTAAATAACCCAGAGGCCACAAGACGCGTGACCCTATGGGGCATCGAGTTGTCACCCCTGGACATCGTCTACGAGAAGCGACTCGCAATCAAATCTCAAGTCCTCCCGGACTTCCTTGTACATTGGATGGAGCTGCAGCTGCCAGACACCCCAGACATATCGCAGTCATGGACGATGCACTTCGACGGCTCCAAGCGTGAAGATGGAGCAGGAGCTGGGGTCATACTGACCTCCCCACAGGGCGACCAGATGAAGTACGTCCTCCGGATGAAATTCCAGGATTCCAACAACGAGGCTGAATACGAAGCCCTCATCCACGGTATGAGGATGGCAAAGATCTGCGGCGCAACCTCCTCGTCTAGCAGACGATGAACGAGTGCGACGCACATGCCAAAAACATGATCGCGTACCGCGCACTCTACAACGCACTCGAAGGAGAATTCGACGGCTGCGAGCTTCGGCACGTTGGAAGAGAAAGCAACGAGGAAGCCGACAGACTCGCCAACATCGGATCCACCTGCGCAAAGGTGCCACCAGGTGTGTTCCTCGAACAGATCTGCAGGCCATCCATCAAGCGGATATTCCCCAAGGGATCACCCGAAGAAGCAGAACACTCGGGGGCTACGCTTCCCGAAGGACACGAAGGACCCGAGAAACTGGACACAGAGGTCGCTATGGTCAACCTGATGTAAGTCATGGCAGTCGAAGAAACTTGGACACGACCATACGTCCAGTTCCTGCTAAACGGAGAACTGCCTGACAGCCCGACGGATGCCCGGCGCATATCTCGTCGGTCAAAAGCCTTCACCATCATCAACGGCGAGCTGTACAAGCGCAGTATCATGGGTGTACTACAAAGGTGAGTCACCATCGGTGACGGTAAAGCCATCCTCCAAGACATCCACGAGGGCATCTGCGGCCATCACGCAGGCAGCCGCTCCCTTGTCGCCAAAGCTCTGGGAGCTGGATTCTACTGGCCAACGGCCATGAGCGATGCAAAAGACATCGTCCGAAGATGTAACGGGTGCCAAAGGTTCGCCGACAAACCGCACGCACCCGGGTCAGAGCTCAGACCCATACCTATAGCCTGGCCCTTTGCTCAATGGGGCCTCGACATGATCGGCAAACTGCCAAAATCCTCGAAAGGGGGGCATGTTTACCTCCTGGTCGCCGTCGATAAATTCACCTACTGGATCGAAGCCATGCCGGTTACCAACCAAAAGAGAAAGGCCGCCGTCAAGTTCTTCGAAACCATTGTCTACAGGTTCGGCGAACCGCACAACATCATTACCGACAACGGATCAAACTTCATCTCCGAAGAATTCCAAGACTTCTGTGAAGACCTCGGGATCAACATCACATACGCCTCAGTGGCTCACCCGCAAACGAATGGGCAGGTCGAAAAGGCCAACGGCCTAATCAGCGCTGTCATCAAGAAGCGCGTCATGAGCCCACTCGAACGAAAGGCCGGAGCCTGGACGAAAGAGCTGCCATCCGTCTTATGGAGTTTGTGTACCACGCCAAACAGCTCCACCGGCTACACACTGTTCTTCATGGTGCATGGAGCCAAAGCCGTACTACCAGCCGAAGTACGCCACCAGGCCCCCCGGGTCGTCTCTTACAGTGAAGCCGAATCCACGGCTGCACTCGAAGACGCCGTCGACACACTCGACGAGGCAAGAGACATGGCAGCAGCCCGATCAGCGGTGTACCAGCAGAGTCTCCGCAACTACCATAGCCGCCGGCTGCGCCCAAGGTCCATCATCGAAGGAGACCTCTTCTTGCGACTCAAGCAAGAGCGACCGATGAAATTCGAGTCACCATGGGAAGGGCCCTACATTATCACTGAAGTCATCCCATGTGGCGCCTATCGCCTCAAGCACGTGGAGTCTGGATTCGCATACTCCAACCCATGGAACATCGCACACTTGCGATGATTCTATCCCTAGCAACCTACCCCTTTACTTTCAATAAGGCTTTTCAGCCAAGGCTATTCAGCCAAACAATGTACTTCCTCCATTACGATATAAATAAAGCTAAGTGTCTTGCCCCAAAATTTCGTTCGCTATTTGCAACCTTTACTTTATGCTACAAACGCACTCGGGGGCTCCCTCCACCTCACGATTTCATCGACCGAGGATCACACGTGTACACCTGAGTAGCTGACGATGTCAGGCAAACGAAAAGGACACATACTCAAACAAAGCACTGCGTGCTCAAACAACAAACAAACCTTTATAACAAAGGGCACAACATGCCCAGTCGAAATATACAAATTTTACATCTATCTCTTTTACAGGTACTACCTATCCTGAAGAATAACTTGAGCACGCTGCTCAAACAAACCTACGACCTGTTCGGCATACTGCCTTACAGCCGCATAATGCGGACGCATATCCCACTCGCCACCATCCGGCCGAAGAGGCGGCCCAGCAGCTACAGCAGACAGATCTACATCAGGACGATGCAGCCGAACAAGGGACAGCGCGGCCTTCACACCTGCGACGAGCTGCTGCCTCACCAACTCCTGGACACGGGTCATGCTCCGAAATCTAGTCAGAAGACCGGACATGGTTGTTGGCACAACATCCAGGGGAAACATCACATGCAGAACCGACGAGAGCGAAGTCTGCACTTGGCAAAGCACCCGCGATACCTGGTGAACGCGATCCTGCACCGTTGCCAGACCCATGGCACGATCGCGATCCATCCAGAAGAACCCGCCAGCTTCCATGTCCTGCTGAGTCAAACAATTGACCCGAACAGCAACACGCTCCTTCTCCTCCCTTGGAGCAAGGTTAGCACCTGCGATACTCGCACAAAAGTAAGATGCCAGGCCAGCATACGCATCCGAAGAAATAAGCATCAGATCGAAAAAACTTACACTAAAGTTGCTCAGACAGTCAAAGCAACTCCGCCATCAAGTACTCCTCTCTAGCTGCACCGCGATCTGCCTTGGACTTCCAAACATCGGCGTGACCACGCACCCAAGCAACTCCTTCTCAAGACTACGAACACGGTCTCAAAAAAAAGCAAGCTGTGATGAATCATCCAAAGATGGCCGCAGCCGTGCAGCAGGCGGGGTGTCAACGGGATCAGCACCCGAAGGAACCTAGAGCAGCAGAAAAGAAAGGGACATAAAACACTCAGGCAGCGAAGAGCACAACTCAGCAAAATTCATTAAATGGATAAACGCCACTACGTGGCACAGGGATTTTGTTTTCCTCAACATAATTACAGCAAAAGAAAATTACAAACTATCCTACAGCGCCTAAGGCGCGGCGCCCTCAGTCGCCTCGGAGCCGGATTGCCTCGCCTTGGCTTCCCCCTACTGCCGTAGCGCGTACTCGGCCAACAGATCAATCATCTTGGGCCCATATCGCTTGCAGCGAGCAGAATAGGTAGCGAAGGCTACCTCGGATCCATCCGCGGTCGTCGGCATCCGGGAGGTGATCTGGGGAAGATCTAGCTCCGCTCCAGCCGCCAAGGCCATCGCTAGACCGACGGACGCACCGATGCACTTCTGCTTGCGCTTGTACGCCGCAGGCGCTTCGGCTGACAATGCCTCCGCCAAGGCGTCAAAATCATCAAGAGCCGCGCCCTTGGGGACAAGCTCCTTGTAGAAGCGGCCAAGGACCTCTTTGGCCTTGGCAAGTGAGCTAACGAGGGTGCTGCAGCGATCTTCGACCGCTGCAGTAGCATCATCTAGAGCACTCCCGTGCTCCAGAGCATTGCGGTCAAACTCGATGCCTGCGGCATCTGAGACAATAAAGAAAAGGAATGAAGAAAGCACCCAGAAGAAAGACAAGAAAAACAAAAAGGGGCAAAAGAAGATACTCACCCGAAACAGCCTTGGCAGCAGCCATGAGCTTACCAGCCACTTCTTTTTCACGCGCAGCCACAACAGTGGCAAGCTGCTCCTCGCGGTCCGTGGCCTCCTGCTGCAGGCCCTCCTTAGCCTCGGCCGCAGTGGCCAGCTCTAGCTCAAGGCGCTCCTTCGCACCAACGGCGACCTCGGCCTTCTTCTCCGCTTGACCAAGGCTCTTTTTGGGAGCATCGATCGCACGAAGGGAGGTGTTATGCTCCTCTGCATCCAAAAAGTACAAGTGTTAGATAACAGGACAAGAATACACGAAGAAACAAACATCAAAGGCAGAATGGTACCTTGAAGCTGTTTGAGGCTGGCCTCCAGCACCAGGTGCTCCTGCACCAGTCGCTTGGCATCCTGTACAAAAGGCTGCATGAAGAAGACCTACCAGTTAGAAAAGGGACTCGGTTGCTACGCCCGATAGAGAAGAACAGAAGGAAAATACACACACGAAAGCGCTAGGGGGCTCCCCCCGAGACTCGAAGAACAAAGCAAGAAAACTCTTTTACAGACGCTCGGGGGCTCCCCCCGTGGCAGGAGACAGAAATACTTACATGATCCGATGGCGACATCGAAGGTCCGCCAGCAAAATTCTGAGGCGTAACCACCTGAACCTCCTGTGGAGGAGGGTTCAGAGCAGCGCCCTCAGAAGTTGCCACCGTCTGAGGAGGAGAAGACGCGACTTTTGATTACCCCATCATCTCCCGAGCACCATCGCTAGAGGAGTCTTTGGAAGAGTGCCTGCACACGAACAAATTAGTACAAGAACAAAGGAAAAAAAAAGAAAACGCAGTGCAGAGGAAACTTACGAGTCAAGCTCTCTCAGGTTGAAGACAGGAGGGGTCCTTCGTACCCTCTTCTCTTCTTTCTTCTCTTCCTTCTTCTCTCCCTTCTTTTCTTCCTTCTTCCGCTTCGCTGGCGGGTGCGGCGCTACAGCCCGCACAGGAAGAGCAGGAATAGGGGAGGAAGAGCATCCATGCCCATCACTATGGCGCTCAAGACATAGAGGATTCCTACGAGTCGGAGGAGTCGAAGCATCCGAAGACTCGCTGGAGCTCCGCGATCGTTTGCGAGTGTGGTCCTCGCTCGACTCGTTGGCCTCTTCAGCCGGAGATCGTGCCTACGGCAGCTCAGACATGGAATCCACCACATCATTATCCGGAGCATCCGGAAAGATTTCGGGCAATGGTGGTACCATGCCTGGCACCTTGAAGCTCTATAGAAAAGAAGAGACGTTGTTAGAAAACAAGAGAAAATAAACATGCAACCAACAAAAGCGCTACGCGCACGAATCTACACCTGTGGAACAGGAAGCGAAGAAGAAAACGGAGGAGTCAGCGACTTCCCCGGGATATCCTCTCAAGCCTTGAACTTCAGCAGCATACGAAGGGCCCTGTCGAGATCTCCCTGGGAGAGCTTCTCGGCCGAAACTCGCGTCGGATCACGGCGCCCAGCATAAAGAAACATCGGGTGCGCCCTAGCCTGGAGGGGCTACACCCGACACTCGAGAAACGTGCGGATGATATCCACACCGTTCACTTCTTTCTCCGGAATCAACTGGAGATCCTCCACCCGACGGTAGAGGGCCTCTATCTCCGCTACCTCGCCGTCCAAGATCTGGTTTTTCCAGGACCTCTTCGGCTCGATTATTTGGGAGGAGTCGAAAGGAGCAAGACCAAAATGCTGCCCAGCCACTGTGGAATCGTGAATGTAAAACCATCGCCTACGCCAGTACTGGACAGATTCGGACATGGAAAAAGAAAAGAAAAGAATATTGGCCTTGAGGGAGATGATGCAACCCCCAATGGGATACACACCATCCGAACCAGATTGCCTCTTCACGGAATAGAGTTTTCGGAAGAGGCCAAAGTGAGGATCAATGCCGAGCCAGCACTCGCAGAGGGTGATAAAACAAGCAATGTGAAGAAGAGAATTGGGGGAAAGATGATGCAGTTGGATGCCATAGAGAAAGAGCAACCCACGAAGGAAGTCATGGACTGGGAAGGAAAACCCGCGAATAACGAAGGCAAGGAACATAACCCGATACCCAGTGGGGGGACGGGGGATTACCTTGTTGCCTAGGAGTTTGACGACCTCCCTATCCTGCGGGATCAAGCCCCGCTCGCGAAGCCTGCGGAGGTCACTCTCCCGCGTCTCTGATTGCCGCCAACCACCATCGCTGACACGTGTAGCGGTGGCGCCCTTTTTCCCTCCGACGGCGCTGGTACCAGCCGCAGATGATGATTTCTTCGTTTTCACCATCGCGGTGAGAGCGCAGAAGGGAAGAAGGAAATATGCAAGGATATTCCAGCGCGCAGCATGAACTCTTAGAGCACAAGGAGGCAGTGAAAACAGGAATAGATGCGATGTAAACAAAATGCAGCTTTCCTCAATGATTTTAACAACGAAGATGACGAACGACAACCGTCCATCGAGAAGACCTAACACCAACGGCAGATCTGGCCATACACGTGTCAGCATCACAACGAACCGTCGTTAACACGCCATCCACTATGCGCGAAAATCGAGGCGACGCCTTAATTATCTCCACGCCGCGCGTGACCGGTCAATTCAAGGTCAGACAGTGGGACCCATGTTCGTCCAGTCAAGTCATCTCTGGCGCAGCAGACGCTTGAGGTCATCGAGCGTCAGCACTGACGTCATCAAAAGCTACACTAGCAACAGCTACAATTTTTTCGGCTTCGAAGTTAAGAGTACTCACCCGAATCTACGATTCGACCAATTACTCGGGGGCTACTCCTATCAGGAGCGCTGGCCGCGCACCCGAAAGATGCATAGAAGCAAACTGTTACTTCGAGTCCTTCGTTGAGTCTATGACTCCACTATGGACTCGGGGGCTACTCCCATAGGGAGGATGGATTTAATCATCCGAAATTTTTTGTGTCCTACGGACTTACAACTGAACAACGTCTGAATTAAAGTCTCCGCTCGAGTCTACGACTCGAACAGACACTCGGGGGCTACTCCCATAGGGAGCGCTGGTCGTGCACCCTATGAATTCTTCGACTGTGATCCTTCGGATCATCATGCAAAAACTTTTCGGCAACTCTGCCCCAACTAAACGTTAAGTGAGCAACGTTCTCCTTGACCGCCCGAAAACACCTCCGCGGTGATAAAAATTCGGATGCTGTGTCTGCGACGCAAAGATAAGACCTATAGATATCATGTGATGGCCTGGCAACGCACACGACTGCGCTCTGCTAGTAAAAACCCGTGCTAACAGGTGCGATGAAAAATCCCGACAGACGCGTTTGGTACATCAATTAAATTCACTGGAATTCCACTCCTGTAAGTCCTCCATGACCTAAGTCGAATTACACCAGCATATGTTCCAGGTTTGAGTTGAGGGACTCCAACCTGAAGAAGATCGTGTTGTTTCGTCCTAAGATAGTTAACTGACCCTGATCCGTCGGGTGAGTCAGGCACACACATCAACAATCCCTGCACATGAACTATTGAAAAACGTAGTTGCACCCGAAAGATTGCAGAGTCCTCAGCCGAATCTGCGATTCGACTGAACACTCGGGGGCTACTGACATGGTTATACCCCGCGGGTGCATGATCTTAGCATACCTGGTCCAGCCCAAGGAAGGCCCACGGCAATTATACGTCGGCCCATGAAGATTTTCGGGTGGCCAAGGCCCATGACGCTTTCGGATCCTTGGAGAGAAAGACTAGAGTAGATAGGAAATTCAAAGGGGTAAAACCCTAGAACCTGAAACCGACTAGGTCTATGCCCGGGACCTGCCTGAGTCTATATAAAGGCTAGGAGGGAACGACCTAGATCCTCTCCTCATACTTTCGCATACACACCTCCACGCCAGATTGCATTTGCGCACCCCTGTAACCTTCGGTTCTGCCATAATCAAGAGCAGACAAGCAGGAGTAGGGTTTTTCCTCCGGGGGCCTGAACCTAGGTAAACCTTGTGTCCCTGTGTTGCTTGTTTGCTAACCGTTCCACGATCTCCAGCATCCCCATCTTCTCCAAAACCCAAGTCCGTAACAATGGGCATTGATGAGATCAAACCTCGTCACCAACTACTAAGGCAAGTGGAACTATCATCCATGTCCTACTATTTTCATTATACTTAGTGGATTTTTTGTAGTATGCATGATAGGACTACTATGTTACTATGTTATGCTATGTCCTATTAGGATATCCTTTATATCTTTCTTAGTGGAAACATCATAGTTGTAGTATGCTTAGCCCTGCTATAGATTCGGGGTGGAATATCATGTTATGATTATATGAAGTGTTGGAAAAATATATGTTTTATATAATAAAACAAGTACTCAATGAATCACCTGGGTGAAATGTGGATACTTAATTGTGGATAAGGTGGCAATGAAGGGAACCATATACAAATGGCTATCTTTTTTGTATGTGCACTAGAAGAAAACCACCCAGGGACTTAGAGATTGAACATGTTTCTCGTACAGTGGCTTCCGTGTATAGCCACATGCTAAATGGGCTCTAGCTTAGTCAATTACATAGTAGAAGACCCTTGCATTGGCACCTATTTAGGTTAACTAGAATTATGTATTGGAAATATATCCTTACATTGCTGCCTGGTAGACGTGCTAGCATTATGACTTGGGAGGTCTTCTATGGAAAGACTTTGTCACATTCTCGATCTGCCGGTACTCCATTTGGTGTGTAATTATCCAGCGGCCACTGGTGGCATCAAGACAAGATTGTGTCATGTGGGTAAAATGTACAACTTCTACAGAAGATCAAATTCTAAGTACTTAGCCGTGTCCCCGTTTACGGACAACTCTAAGCAACTAAGGCCTAAAGCTATGGAAGATCTCGACATTCCAATTTCTCAAAGTAAAACTTGATGGTGTCAACAAGGGATTAGAAGCACTTGGAGTTTGCCAAGGAGATCAAAAATTTTGTTAAAAGATCAAAACTATTTTGAAAAGATAGGATAAAACCATATTGCTTTCTTCAAATGAGCATAAACCCTACTGAGCCAAATATGCATATATTGATAGGTTCCAACTTATTTCCACATAGTAGTGAAACTTGCCAATACAATTCAAATGTATTGACCCTGGTGGCTGTGACTTATTATGTTGCAGGTTTGTTTGATGTTAGTGAAGTGTGTTGAATAGGATTACAATCCTACAACCAACATGATTGCCTGTGGCATTTTGAAGATAAAGGACTCCATGCTATATAGCTATTTCTGTTGAATTGTGATAAGATAGCCAAATGAGCTATGTAAGATGTAATGAATAATTTCATTTCTGGTTATAATGTTGTTATGACCTTTGTTTCTTGATATTACATCTTAAAATGTGGATGCTAGCTATTGATCCAGGGAATAGCATCGTAAACACAGGGATCTCTACCTTATAATGGTTGGGGCCTCTACACTTCCATGTACAGCCACATGCTAAATGGGCTCTGGCTTAGTCAATTACATAGTGGAAGACCCTTGCATTGGTACCTATTCAGGTTAACGAGAATTATGTATTGGAAATATATCCTTACATTGGTGCCTGGTAGACGTGCTAGCATTGTGTATTAGGAGGACTTCTATAGAAAGACTTTGTCACATTCTCGATCTGCCAGTACTCCATTTGGTGTGTACTTATCCAGCGGCCACTGGTGGCATCAACACAAGATTGTGTCATGTGGGTAAAGTGTACAACTTCTGCAGAAGATAAAATTCTAAGTACTTAGCCGTGTCCCCGGTTATGGACAACTCAGAGCAACTAAGGCCTGAAGCTATGGAAGATCTCGACATTCCAATTTCTCAAAGTAAAACATGATGGTGTCAACAAGGGATTAGAAGCACTTGGAGTTTTCCAAGGGGTTCAGAAAGATTGTTAAAAGATCAAAACTATTTTTAAAAGATAGGATAAAACCATATTGCTTTCTGCAAATGAGCCTAAACTCTACTTAGCCAAATATGCATATATTGATAGGTTCCAACTTATTTCCACATAGTAGTGAAACTTGCCAATACAATTCAAATGTATTGACCCTTGTGGCTGTAACTTATTATGTTGCAGGTTTGTTTTATGTTAGTGAAGTGTGTTGAATAGGATTACAAGTCTACAACCAACATGATTGCCTGTGGCACTTTGAGGATGAAGGACTCCATGCTATATAGATATTTCTGCGGCATTGTAATGAGATAGCCAAATGAGCTATGTAAGATGTAATGAATTACTTTATTCCTGGTTATAAAGTTGTATTATGACCTTCGTTTCTTGATATTACATATTAAATTGTGGATGCTAGCTATTGATCTAGGGACTAGCATTGTAAACGCAAGGATCTCTACCTTATCAGGTTGGGGCCTTTACATCATGGTTGGGAGACCAAACTCATAGGGAAGGTGCCTATACTAGGGTGTGTAATTGAAAGGTTAGGATTGATTATCCGCATAGTAAGTATGATGATTTAGGGTTATCCCTGATGGTGCTCGACGTGGCACTTTGTTGGTAAACCCAAGCGTAGGGTGTGAAGAGCACAACAACAAGTTTTCCCTCAGTTGATACAGAGCTTATCGAACCAGAAGGAGGAAGGAAATGTCACATAGGTGTTGCAAACAACGTGGAGACCTGCACAACACAAACTCAAGACTTTGTCCCAACGAATTAGTGAGGTTGTCAAGCTCACCGGTTTGTTGTAACAAAGGATTAAATGAATGGTGTGGAAGGTAATGGTGGTTTGCAGCAAGTAAACAAGTAATAATGGAAGATGTATCAATGGTAAAGATTGTACCGGGGTCCATATTACACTAGAGGTGCTCTCCTTAGATAAACAACATGGCATGAAGGGTAAACAAATTACAACGGGGCAATTGATAGGAACTGAGAAAGGCATAACAATGCAATTACTAGTCAGAAAGATCCTATGAGATTTGATTGGGCAATACAAAAAGATACATAGACCGCCATCCAACTATATCTATGACTAGAAGTCCACCTTCAGGTTATCATCCGAACCCCCTCCAGTATTAAGTTGCAAGCAACGGACAACTGCTTTAAAAAAAGTGTGTAAGGTAAATATTCCACATGTTCCATGAACAAGAGACCATTGTTTTCTCCCTAGTAGCAACAGCACATCTACATCCGAAGAGATTTCTGTCACTTCCCTTGGAAACTAGAGGCATGAACCCACTATTGAGCATAAATACTCCCTCTTGGAGTCACTAGCAACTACTTGGCCAAGATAGCTACTAACAACGGAGAGCAAGCAAGATCACAAACAACACAGAGATGATAGAATCAATAAGACAAAACCATTAATCAATCTGACATAGTAATCTCAGTATCCATCGGATCCCCAGAAACACAACGTGCATGATTACAAATAGATAAGATCTTGATCATGAACAGAGCTCACAAGATCTATACATGAAAGCACAAGGAGGAGATACAACCATATAGCTACTATATGGACCCGTAGTCCAAGCTGGAACTAGTCACGCTTCATACCGGAGAGAAGGCCTCCAGGATGATCTCCCCTCCGGTAGGGTGCCGGGAAGAACTTCAGATCCCCCCGATCTAGGGACGACGGTGGCGGAGGCTATAGAAGGTTTCGTGGAATATTGATCGGGGGCTTCTTATAGGTGAAGGGGGAGGCCGAGGAGGCGACTAGGGGGGGCATAGCCTGCCTAGGTGCGGGCCCACCCCTGGTCGCGCCTAGGGGGGGTGTGGCCGCCCTGGCCCGCTTCTCCGTATCCCCTCTGGACTTATTGTTCCCCATGGAAAGTTATTGACTTTGGCTTTTGTCCTGTCCAATTCCGAGAATATTTCCTTACTAGCTTTTCTGGAACCAAAAACAGCAGAAAACAGGCAACTGGCACTTTGGTATCTTGTTAATAGGTTAGTACCAGAAAACATGTAAAAAGCACCTCAAAGTGTAGACAAAGCAAAGCAAAGTAGATACTAAACAAGAATAGAACATCAAAAATTATAGATACGTTTCCGACGTATCAAGCATCCCCAAGCTTAACTCCTTCTCCTCCTCGAGTAGGTAAGTGATAAAAAGAATAATTTTTTAGGTGACATGCACCCTCACAATAAAGATCAAACCATTTGCAAGCATTGAAAGCTAGGATCAAAGAACTCTAAACATGTGCATGAAAGATGGATTTCTAACAATAGGACATAGTAACTATGCATGAAACATGACAAGCTACAAACAAAGATCATGAATAATATGCATTGAAAAACGTTTGTTTGTTTCACATACAGAAAAAATAGCATAGTGGAAATCAGCTTGTCCCTTATAGAGTAGGATATAGATGCATAGGACACCTTCAAAGTTCACAAGGGTGACTAGAAACAATTAGCACAAGAACAAGTAATATCACAATATGCATCAATCAATAAGTTTTGGAACACTGCACACATAATGACAACTATGCTCTCTTGATGGTGCCTAAAGGTAGAAGGTGGAGACTCAATAATGGTGGAATAAAGGCCTTTCATAAAGGAAGCAGGGATTTCAAGTTTCAAAAAGAGCTTCCAAAAATTATGGTACTTGTTAGCTTTCACCCCTCATTGCCCCTATCATAAGCATCTTGAAGTGATTAAGGTTAAAGTGAACAAACTATGGAGTATATGCTTGACAAAGTATAAGTTGGCAATCTCAAGTCCCTTGAATACGAGGGGCACACCTCATGCTACTCAACTTTAGTCACCTGTAAGTTCTTGTCATTGTAAGTATTTGCATATCATAGAGAACCGCCAACAGGGTACCCCTTGCACATGGTACCGGAGCTATCCCATAACCCAAATGACAAGGCAAGCAGACAATGAGCATCTCAGCGATATTTTTCTTTACTATGTGCATAGCTTTTTATGGAGGATGCTTCATAGATAGGTCACTATGGTGATGCTGCAAGTTTCCACCATGATTAGGCATGCCTTAGGCTAGCGGCCCAGGCGTTTCTCTAACACAGAATACAAACTCCATGGACTTACAAGTTCCCTCTTTATTTCACACCAATGACATCCATATACAAAAGAGCATGATATCAACTGAGTACAAAGTACAAGTGCAATGTTGAAAACGTTCCCCATGACAGCACGGTTCTGCTAATTCCAACGTATAAGTGCAAGCATATACAACATAGATGACACAATGGTTCAAGTTTATTAGGGGCAAAGAATATAAAGTGTGCCATCAAGTTTGCGAGGGCTTTAATCACTAAGTTTTCACATAACAAAATAGTTTTTAATTGGAAGATAGCTGAAAACAAGAATATACTTGGAATGGTGTAGCACACGATGCATTGGAATTTATAGCGGACACTTGGGAATAACTTGGTTTCTTGGGAGTTGGAAGCATGAGTAGAACTTACTCATACAAGTGGAGGCTAGCAAAAGACTAGGAGCAACCAACTAAGAGAATAATAATGGCCATAATCATGTAGAGAAATAAAGCATTACTAATCAAAGAATAGAGTAGTACTACAAGTCAAGGACTAGATGATCATAGAGGCTAATGGTGACTTTTGAGAGTCATAACATGGTGTGAGCATGTGCCAAGTCAACCCAAACAAACCTCAAAGGAGAATACCACAATACTATGCTTTTGCATGCTAAGACAACGCATAATTTCTTCAAGGCACACTAAGCAATCCCAATTGTTTGGAACAAGACATGCTACAGAAATAATCACTAAGCATAAGGTCAAAACAACACCTAGCATGGCATGCTAAAGTCTAAGTCGCAGTCAATGCAAGCTCCTCTTGCACTTTCAAGCAAGAACTTACTACTCCTTTCCAACACCAAGCAACTTATTTGCAAAACAACATAGCGAGAACGAGGGTCCAAACTACTCAAGCAAACTAAACAAACTAATAAAAGCAAACAAAAACTAAGACGCTCCAAGAACAACACAATAGTTCGTGAAACAATAAAAACGAAGTGTCTAGACAGACCTGAGCTTTTTATTGATGAAGAAGGGGGTGCCTTGGGCATCCCCAAGATTTGATGCTTGTACCTCTTGGATATTTGTTGGGGTGACACCATGGTGGCATCCCCAAGCTTGAGATTTACTCCATTCTTCATCTCATTGCATCATTCTCTCTCTACACCTGAAATTTTTCCTTCATACAAAACTTCACACAATCTTCATTAGCAACATTAGTGTATTCAAAAGATATTAGACCTTTGGCAAAGCTTTGGAACAGCAAGTCTTTTCACTAAAACCACAAGCTACTATACTAACTCCTTCAAAAATCTCAACTCCCCAAAAGAGAACTCAAAAAGGAATCAATAAGAAGCAAATGCAAATAATGGCAGAAATCTGTCAAAACAGACTAGCAGGTAGAAACCGATTTTTTCGAACATCTTCTATTCCTCAAATCAAAAAGTGTTGAACTAACTAAAGTTATCTAACATACTGGGGGATTTATGTATAAATTTTCAGCTCTATCCAACTTACATAGACTCCTCAGAAATATTTATGGTGGAGGATAGAAATCTGTTTCAGAACAGCAACTCCCCAAATCTTACTTCCCTCTCATTAGAGGTCATTCTTGGCACAAAAAGAAAACAAAAAGATAAGGAGAGGTCATTACAAAAGTAATAACTTCCATGACTCAAGGAAACTCTTGGGTTATCTCCCAACAAGTACTTTTCTTTAACTCCTTTAAGTTAGGCTTGATAGTTTGAGAAGATGCTCACATAAGAATATGAATTGAATTAAAAGAGAGCATCAAGAAGCAAATTCAGAACACATTTAAGTCTAACCCACTTCCTATGCATTGGAATCTTGTATGCAAATAAATTCACAAATAACAAAGTGACATGCATGGGAAGATGAAACAAGAGTAACTTAAAAAATTTCAGCACATAGAGAGGTGTTTCAGTACCATGAAAACTTCTATAACCATATTTTCCTCTCTCATAATAATTTTCAGTAGCCTCATGAATAAACTCAACAATATAACTATCACATAAAGCAGGCTTTTCATGAGCTACAAACACATAATTTCTATCAAGCTCAAAAAAGTGGGATTAAAACCTTCACAGGTTTTACCCAAAGTAGATATTTCAAAAGGATCCATAGGAACATAACATTCATCCTCCTTTGGTAAGCATGGGGGACAATCAAATAATGTAAGGTATAAAGAGTTACTCTCATTAGAAGGTAGGCATGGATAGATCCATTCTTCCTCCTCTTGACCATCACTCTCCTCCTCTGTTTCATTTAATGAGCTTTCAGTTTCAGCAATTTCTTCTTCCATAGGCTCCTACAAGGCATTAGTCTCTTCCAAATGTGGAAAACACCTATTAAAATATTCAAGAATATAGCCATTTTCTTCCTTGTAATTATCAAAGCAAAATTTAAGTATCTCAAAAACCTCATGTTCATAAGGTGCATCATCAGTATTTTCAAGCAAATGCACCCTTGAAGGCAATAAATTCTTCAATTTGTTCCACGTCATAAAATTCATAATTTCCTTTAACATAATAGGATATGGTAACATTATCATTATACTCACATTCAAAAGGGACGTGTTTATACCTCTTACAATAACAAGCTTTATCAAAGCAATATGTAACATTATAATTAGAGCACACATCTCTAGCAATAGGATGCAACTTATCAATTTTTTCTCATAAGTGGTTCCCTTTTTGTGACAACCGGTGTTCCTTATAATAATACTTTTGTTCTTCCGTGAACCCACCTTGCCAATAAGAACTAGTTTCAAAGAAACCATCCATTGATAGAAAGCATGACCAAGCAAGGCAACAGCAGACCACCAACTAGAGTAGCAATTAATTTTTGTGTGTTTTTGAATAAAGCAAGCAAACCAAACTAGACTAATTTTTTTGGGTTTTTTGAAAATCAAAACCAATCAAAAGAAACAAAGCAAACTAAAAACAAATTAAAGAGAAAGAAAGTGGAGGACTCCCCTTGTGAAGACGTCCTTAGCCTCCCCGACAATGGCGCCAAAAAGACTTTGATGATGCTCGACGTGGCACTTTGTTGGTAACACCAAGCGCAGGGTGTGAAGAGCACAGCAGCAAGTTTTCCCTTAGTTGAGACCGAGGTTATCGAACCAGAAGGAGGAAGGAAACGTCACACAGGTGTTGCAAACAACGTGGAGACCTACACATCACAAAATCAAGAATTTGTCCCAATTAATCAGTGAGGTTGTCAAGCTCACCGGTTTGCTGTAACAAACGATTAAACGAATGGTGTCGAAGGTAATGGTGGTTTGCAACAAGTAAACAAGTAACAGTGGAAGATGTATCAATGGTAAAGATTGGACCGGGGTCCATAGTTCACTAGAGGTGCTCTCATTAGATAAACAACATGGCATGAACGGTAAACAAATTACAGCAGGGAAATTGACAGGAACTGAGCAAGGAATAACAATGCAATTACTAGTAAGGAAGATCTTATGAGATTTGATTGGGTAATACAACAAGATACATAGACCGCCATCAAACTGCATATATGACTAGAAGTCCACCTTCAGGTTATCATACGAACCCCCTCTAGTATTAAGTTGCAAGCAACAGACAACTGCTTTCAGAAAAGTGTTTAAGGTAAACAGTCCACATGTTCCATGAACAAGAGACCGTTGTTTTCTTCCTAGTAGAAACAACACATCTATAACCGAAGAGATTTCTGTCACTTCCCTTGGAATCTAGAGGCATGGACCCACTATCGAGCATAAATACTCCCTCTTGGAGTCACTAGCAACTACTTGGCCAAGATAGCTACTAACAACAGAGAGCCTGCAAGATCACAAACAGCATAGACATCATAGAATCATAAAGACAAAACCATTAATCAAACCAACATAATAATCTCAATATCCATCAGATCCCCGCAAACACAACATGCATGATTACAACTAGATTAGACCTTGATCATGAACGGAGCTCACAAGATCTATACATGAAAGCACAAAGGAGGAGATACAACCATATATCTACTACATGGACCTATAGTCCAAGGTGGAACTACTCACACATCATACCAGAGAGAAGTCCTCCGGGATGATCTCGCCTCCGGTAGGGTGCCGGGAAGAACTTCAGATCCCCTTGATCTATGGACGACGGTGGCGGCGGCTACAGAAGGATTCGTGGAATATTGATCGGGTGGTTAGGGTTTTGGCATCGGGGGCTTCTTATAGGCGAAGGAGGAGGCTGAGGAGGCGACCAGGGAGCCCACACCCTGCCTAGGCGCGGGCCCATCCCTGGCCGCGCCTAGGGGGTGTGGCCGCCCTGGGTCGCTTCTCCGTCTCTCCTCTGGACTTCTTGTTCCCCACGGATAGTTATTGACTTTGGCTTTTGTCCCATCCACTTCCGAGAATATTTCCTTACTAGCTTTTCTGGAACCAAAAACAACAGCAAATAGGCAACTGGCACTGTGGCAACTTGTTAATAGGTTAGTACCAGAAAACATGTAAAAAGCACCTCTGTAGAGAAAGCAAAGCAAAGTAGATACTAAACAACATGGAACATCAAAAACTATAGATACGTTTTCGACGTATCAATCCCTGACAGATGTATCGAATGTTGTGGTGAAAGTGTACAAGCTCTGCAGAGTGTCAAACTATTCGAATAGACACGTCCGCGGTCATGGACAGTTGGAGTGGCCATACTGTTCCGTCGTCATATTTTTTCAAAATGACTTGTGAAATGAACTATGACTTTGACTTGACCACAATAGGGTTGTGAACATGAAAACTAAGTTCCCACTTAGGTGTTATGGAACATTAAACTAGTTTTCTTTACTTCTGAAATCAGTTAGAAATAAACCTGGCGTTTTGCAAATAAACCTAGAGCTTAGGATTCCTACTCGAACTACTTTGCTTATTAGTGATAGTTTGCGAGTACTTAAAGAGTACTCATGGCTTTGTCCCTGGCTATTCCTATGGCGAGACTATGAGGAGGACTACCAGGATGATGGACAGCAGGAGGTCTATGACAACTACGATCATCTCCCATCGTCAACATTGCCTGTGACCTTGAAGATGGAGATTCGACCATGATACCCTTATTATTATTTCCGCTGCATTGATTGTATTAAGATTGGATCATGAGATCCTATATTTGTAAGACCTTTATTGTGGTTTGTAATGCAATATGAACTATGGTACCAATCTATTATATCTCGCAAAAATGGTAATCCTGGTATTGCGATGTATGGCATAACAGGCTTCTGGGATTAAAAATCTGGGTGTTGACAAGTTGGTATCAGAGCCATCCTGACCATAGGACACCCTAGTTGGAATGGACGCTTGAATAAAAAACTTAGTTTCAAAACAAAAGGAGTGAGTATTTATGAAAACCTATTCTTATTCTTATCACTAGGATACTTTCAAGAAAATCTATGTTCCTCAAAAATTCTTGCAATCATACATAAAATTTGACACACTGGATCACCTCACTAACTTACTCGTCCTACATTCTTATAGATGGAAGTCAAGTATAGCAAGTTCTACCAGTTGGGCAATAGAGGAGAGCTCATCTTCGAGCGCAATTTAAGCCAGCTCTCGGAACTTCTTGAGCGCCCGCACCCAGAGTTCTTTGGAGCACAACTCAATGATCAGCAAGGAGGAGAACTACAATGGCTGATTGTTGCAAATCTTAGAGGCGAGATGGAGGCACCCACCTAGGAGGGGATCCAATTTAGCTTGAGGGAGAACAACTGGCTAGACGGACTCGCCAGGGCTATGCAGGAGGCTCTTGCCCATCTGTGTGGGCAAATCATCAACCAGATCAATGGCACTTTCTTTTCTTACTACGCAAGGCGTGATGCTATGAGACAGCCATTTGGAGGTACCATGTCATCCGGAGCTGAAGCATTAGGTGGATCATCTCGAGTTCATGTTGTATGACAGGCAGAAGGAGTTGGACAACGCCCGCGCCTACGCCAACCACAACTATGTCATTGTAGTCAAGAAGGACCAGACCCTCGCCATCCTTGTCAAGGAGCACAAGTCACTTTGTCGTCTGCGTGACAAGAAGGATCGCATCATTGCCCACCTTCGTCAAAAGGTGTCAGACATGGAGGAGACCATCCATGAGCGGGACATGCAGCTTGAGGAGAGGGAGAACGAAGGTGAAGATATCCGTGGAGACCCCTACTCATACCTCAGTGATGATGATGACTACCTGGAGGACCTCGACATGGACTTCCACACTGATGATGATGATTCAGCCTTCATTGGTGATGATGAAGCCACCAGTTCTGATGAGTAGTAGCACTTGGGCACTATCGTAGGTGTGAGTTTTATCCGGTCCCACTATATTGTAGCTTCACAAAATGGTTCCTAAAACCATCTGTTACCCTAGTGTGGTGTGTGTTTGTATTGGGTGCTATGAATGAATGAAAGTTGCTAGTTGGAAAAACCAGAGTAAAACTCAAAGTTTTAAGGCTTTTCAAAACACAAATCCATGAACCTTAGAAATTTCCCTCTTGTCTCACTATCTATATCAATCTTCAGATGCCTCGCGGAGGGAGCAGCTCATCTCAAGACCAAATGCTGCAAATCTTGCAAATGTTGGTTGCTGACCATGAAGATGGAAGAGCTGAACAACAAGCTAATTTTGCCACCCTTCAATAGATAGCTTAGATGGCCCATAATAATCAAGTCCATGGAAACCAGGACAACCATGGATCCAAGCTCAAGAACTTTCAAAACACCAATCCCCCCATATTTAGTAAGTCTGAAGAGGCATTCGATGCTAATGAATGGCTGCAGACCATGGAGAACAACTTAGAAGTCACAAGAGTGGAGGCCAATGAGAAAGTACTGTTTGCCACCCATTATCTAGAAGGTGATGCAAGAGCTTGGTGGAATAGCATTCGTACCATGAATGGAGGACAGATGATGACTTGGGATGAATTCAAACTCAAGTTCAGCCTAACCCATGTGCCACCGGGTTTGATTCTGTGGATGAGGGATGAATTCAAGGAGATGAAGCAAGGAAGGATGACTATGGTAGAGTACCGTGATAGATTTATGTCTCTGTCTAGGTATGCCCCTGATGAGATTGGTACTGAAGCCAAGAAGAAGGAGAGATTATTGAACGGTCTGCATGATGAGATGCAGACAGTGCTAGTCAACATTCCCTACACTGACCTTGAAGCTTTAGTGGATCCTGCAATCCAGATGGAAGGCAAGATCGACCAAGCCAACAAGAATCGCAAGCGTCGAATGATGCATCAACCAAGATCCCACCATACACAGAAGTATCGCCCCAACCCGTCTGTAGGATATGCCCCTAGAAACAATAGACCCCCTATGTCCCGTCTGAACTATCCCAACCGTGGAGGAGGAAACCCATGGCCCGGAGGAAACCACAACAACAAACCCGGCAATTCCAAAAATTTCAATTGTGCACCGCCCAAGTCCAACAACAACAACACCACCACCAAAAACAACAATACTTCCCCAAGGACTGGAAGCAATGCCGTGCTTATTAAAGGAAAAGACAAGTCTCTGATTACTTGTTTTGAATGCGGAGTCAAGGATCACTACTCCAACGAGTGCCCCAAGAAGCTTGCAGTAGCCAATGAGAATGCACCAGCACAGTAGCAATGCCGTGTTCATCCTGGAAGGAGATTTGCCCCAGGGAACTCACTCAACCACAACGGCCGTCTGTTTCACCTGAATGCTGAAGAAGCTCAGGAAGAGCTAGATGTAATGCTAGGTATGTTTTCTGTTAACTCAGTACTTGCAAGAGTGTTGTTTGATTCTAGAGCATCGCACTCGTTTGTTACATAAGAATTTGCATGCACTAGTAAGATTCAACCAAGAAAATTGAAGCATGTTATGATAGTTCAAATACCTGGTTCAACCACCAAAGCTAGACAAATTTGCAAGGCCGTACCTATCAGAATCCATGGAATAGATATTTATGCTAATCTAATAGTACCTGGAACCAAAGGTTTGGAAGTAGTACTAGGAATGGATTGGATGTCAAAACATAAAGGATTAATAGACTGTGCCAAGAAAGCCATAACCATGACTAGTACCACTAGAGTATCAGTAGAACACGTATCTGAGACTTTGCCCCGTTAATTCATGTGCAACAAGAGTCTAGACCAACCAACCATTGACCAAGTTAGAGTAGTCTATGAATACACCAACGTATTCCTAGATGAATTGCCCGGTATGCCCCTAGATCGGGATACGAGTTTATCATTGAACTAATCCCTGGAACTGGACCCATAGCCCAGAGACCTTATAGTATGAACTCGTTTGAATTAGTGGAGCTAAAGAAGCAACTGGATGCTATGCTGGAGACAGGCTTGATTCAACCAAGTGCGTCGCCATGGAGATCACATGTTTTGTTTATGGATAAGAAAGATGGAGGTACCCGTTTGTGCACGGATTATCGGAAGCTGAATGATGTCAACATTAAGAACAAGTACCCACTACCGAAGATAGAAGATCTGTTTGACCAGTTGACCGGTGCCAAAGTGTTTTCTAAGATTGATCTTAGAACTGGTTATCATCAACTCAAGATTTGCGTAATGGATATTCCAAAGACTGCCTTCACCACCAGATATGGATTGTATGAGTACACTGTCATGTCTTTTGGATTAACCAATGCCCCGCTTATTTCATGAACCTCATGAATAAGATCTTTATGAACTTCCTTGATAAGTTTGTTGTTGTTTTTATCGATGATATTCTGATCTATTCCAAATCAGAAGAAGACCATGATCTACATCTGAGAACCATCCTTGAAACCCTTAGAGAGCATCACTTGTATGCCAAGTTTAGCATATGTGAGTTCTGGTTAAAGTAAGTAGGATTCCTGGGACATATCATGTCGGAAGGAGGAATTGTTGTCGATCCCGCCAAGATTAAGGATGTTGAAGAATGGCAAGCCCCAATCACTCAAACTAAAGTTTGCGCATTTCTCGGATTAGTGGGATATTACCGCAAGTTCGTAGAAGGATTCTCGAGCATCGCAAGACCCATGACCCAGTTGTTGAAGAAAGATAAGAAGTTTGAATGGACGGACAAATGTGAAGCAAGTTTTCAAGAGATCAAGAAGAGATTGATTTCAGCCCCAATCTTGATTATGTCAGATATCAAGAAGCCTTTTGATGTGTATTGTGACGCATCCAAGGTTGATCTCAGATCTGTGCTGATGCAAGAAGGCAAAGTCATATCCTATTTGTCCTAACAACTGAAGCAACATGAGCAGAATTACCCTACCCATGACGTCGAACTAGCAGCCGTATTTTTAGCCTTGAAGACATGGCGACATTACCTCATGGGTAACTGCCGTGAGATTTATTCGGATCACAAGAGTCTGAAGTATATTTTCACCCAGAATGAGCTAAATATGAGGCAAAGGAGATGGATAGAGCTAATCAAGGACTATGATCTTGACATTCACTATCACCCCGAAAAAGACAATGTGGTAGAAGATGCTCTTAGCAGATTGCCGTGTCGATTGAACATCATGATAAAAGAAGCCCAGCCAAGTTTGCATGAGGAGATGGAAAATTTCATAATGGAGCTAGTTAGTGAAGGATTTTTGGCTAGCATAGAACTTCAACCCACTTTGATCAGTCAGATCAAGGAGGCGCAGAAAGGAAATGCTAGTATCGACGGAATCAAACATCGTATCGGTACAGGGAAGGTACCCGGATTCACCGACGATGAAGAAGGAGTTTTTTTGGTACAAAGAACGTATCTGTGTACCAGCAGATTCAGAGTTGAAACAAGCTATTTTGCAAGAAGCCCATGATACTCTTTATTCTATCCACCCTGGAGTAACAAATATGTATCAGGATTTGAAGGAGCAATTTTGGAGGCATAAGATCAAGAGAGAAAGTAGAAGCTACATAGCCAAATGTGATATCTGTTAGAGAGTCAAAGCGGGACATCAGAGACCCGCAGGACTTCTGGAACTATTGCAGATTCCAGAATGGAAATGGGATTCAGTTGGAATGGATTTTATCACTGGTTTGCCTACATCTAGTAGGGGAAATGACTATATTTTTGTCATAGTGGATAGACTGTCTAAAGTAGCCCATTTCTTACTGGTCAAGACCACTTATCAGAGCTCGAAGCTAGCAGAGTTGTACATTGCTAGGATAGTCAGTTTGCATGGAATCCCCAAGAATATCGTGTCGGATCAACGAACCCAGTTTACCTCGAGATTTTGGGAGAAGGTCCAAGAAGGATTGGGAACCAGACTGGATTTTAGCACAGCTTATCACCCTCAGACTGATGGACAAACGGAGTGAGTAAACTAGATACTCGAAGATATATTGAGAGCCTGTGTGTTGGAATATTAATCTAACTAGGAGGACTGCCTGCCTTTCACAGTATTCTAATACAACAACAGTTACCAAGCCAGTTTGCAAATGGCCCCATTTGGGTTCATGTATGTAAGGAAGTGTCGTACACCACTGAATTGGTCGGAAGTAGGAGAGAGTCAAATTTTCGGACCCGATATCTTAAGGCAAGCTGAGGAGAAAGTTCACAAGATCCATGAGCACCTTAAGACCTCAAATCCAGACAGAAGAGTTATGCCAACAAGAGACATCGAGATTTAGCCTTTGCTATCAGAGATTTTGTGTATCTGAAAGTATCACCCTTGAAAGGAATGCAGCGTTTCCACCTCAAAGGAAAGCTTGCCTCGAGATATATTGTACAACATAATCCTCAATTAACGGAAAAGTACAATTCCAATCGAAACTTAAGAAACTACAACCAAAATTTAAGAAACAACAATCGGAACTTATGTTCCGATTGTTGATGTTCAAGATTTTGAATAGCCAAGGAGAAGTATCATATCAACTGGAACTGCCTGAGGAGATGTCAGCCGTGCATGATGTGTTCTATATCTCGTTACTTCACAAATGCCTAGAAGTTCCGGAGAAGACCGAAGTTTTCAAGAATATTGATCACAGAACCATAGAGCTCAACAAGGACCTAAATTATCGTGAAGTACCCATTCGTATTTTGCAAGAAGCCTTCAGAACCACCAGAATCCGGAGTATCATGTTTCTCAAGATCCAGTGGATCAACCATGCTGAAGACGAAGCTACTTGGGAACAAGAAGATTACATTAGGGCTGAGTTTCCAGACCTCTTTAGTTCCTAGTTTTTCTTTTTCTTAAATCTCGGGATGAGATTTTGTTTAAGGAGGGAAGGTTTGTAACAACCCAAAAATGTTAATCAAGATTATCAAGTTCTAATCACCCAAGTTTAGGGTTAATAAAAACTTTTATTATTAAAATTAATATGAATGTGTGTGTGTGATTAATGCATGAATGATTGCAGTTGCCTTGTTTGATTGCTATGAATGATTAAGATTGGTTTAAAGATGAAAACAATATCATCTAGATCATTTCCAAGCAGAATCAAATGAAGAGAAAATCAAATATAAGAAATATGAGCAAATGGTCATTTTGGCCAAACTTTTTCAATAGACAACTTTGGGTGTTCCTAGTCAAAGATTTCTAATAGAAACAAATCCAATTATTTTCACCCCTTGCTAGACTAAGTAACCCAAGCCCACTTTACAAACCAACAGAAACAAATTCCAAATCTATTTAAAGGACATTTCAAAATTGAATCTATAATAGGTACTAAGATGGCCATTTATCAAAAACCAACCAAACCCAAACAACCAGAGACTAGCAAGCTTATGAATAGAGCACTCACCAAAATTCATCCAAAAATTCAAATTTAAATTTCATGCGGCCATTTCATCAAACACCTGGTGAGCATAGATCAAACTTGCCTAACTTCTACTGTTCTTGATCAATGCCTTGTTCACTACTTGTCGCCACTACTATCCCTTGTCTCTCCAAGTGCCCAACATCGCATTGAACCATCTAACCCCCTTCACTGCTTGCACCAGTGCCGTGCCAACAATCCACCATTGTCAGCCGACCATGGACAGCTCGCAGGGGGAAGCGCCACGCCTGTCCATGATGTCCAGGAGACAGGCCACCTTCCACCGCCACTCCCTGTCCAAGCCATGGACCACCAAGGAACGCCGCGCCCATTTTCTCTGCAACCATGCTGAGAGCACACCAGAGCACCGCAGCCGACACGTGCACAAAGGTTGCGCCTCGCTCTCACCGCACGTAACTACACTCGCCATGACCCTAGCTACCTCCCAGACATGACCGTTCGCCACCGTGCGACATGAAGCCCATGTACGCCATCTCGAACACCGCCGTTTCCGCTGATGACCCACAAGTATAGGGGATCACAACAGTCTTCACGGGTAGCATTACCCAATTTATTGATTTGACACATGGGGAGCCAAAGAATTCTTGCAAGACTTAACAACTAAGTTGTCAATTCAGCTGCACTTGGAAATAGTTCTTGCTCACATGAGTCTATCAGTAGCAACAGTTTGTAGTAGCAACAACAGCAGCAAAACATGAGCAATAGTAACAGTAGTAGCAAACAGTAGGATATGAGCACGGTAGGCATAGGGATGGATGGACGAGTGTTGCATGGACGAGTCTAAACATGTAACTTCAAGATTTAGGGCATTGCAGATAAATAAAAATAAGCATCCAAGTACTAAACAATCATAGGCATGTACTCCATATATAGTCATGCGTGCTCGCAATGAGAACTTTTGTCCTGCCAGCCCGTGGCAGCGGGGCCTCTAGGGAACTACTGGCAATTAAGGTGCTCCTTTTAATAGAGCACTGGATCAAAGCATTAACACTCCATGAAAACATGTGATCCTCACACCATAGCCATCCCCTCTGGTTGTCCCAATTTCTGTCACTTCGGGGCCTTTGGATCCGGACAATGATATGTGTACACAAATTGCATATAAGATCACAAACAATACAATCATAATGATTCAATAATAAGTGAAGATCTGAGATCATGGCACTCGGTACCTAGTGACAAGCATTAAGCACAACAAGTTGCAACAAAGTCAAATAGCACTAATAGAGATACTAGGCACTATGCCCTAACAATCTTATTCGATTACATGATAGAACTCATCCAAGCCCTACCATCCACATATCCTACAACGGGGGATTACTAAGTCATGGATGAGGGAAACATGGATGGTTGATGGAGAGGCATTGGTGATGACGATGGCGATGATCCTCCCCAAATTTCCCGCCCCGACAGGGTGCCAGAAAGGAGTTTCTAGTTTTGAATCGCGGCTTCTGGTGGTGGCGGCGCAACAGAACTCTTTCTGGAAAAACATCGACCCCCCTGTTTTTAGGTCAATAGGATTCTTATAGGCGTAGAGGGAGGCCGAGGGGGTGCCTGGGGTTGCCGTACCCCGCTAGGCGCGGCCAGGCCTGGCCCGCGCCTGGTGGGGGTATGGGCCCCCTAGGCCTCCACTCCGTCTCGTACTCTGGCTCCGTGGATCTTCTGGTGAAATAGGATTTTTGGCATATTTTCTAGGATTTTTCTTGATAGTTGATTTTCTACACAAAAACTAGATACCACGATAATTCTGTTGAAAACATCATCAGTCCGTGTTAGTTGTATCCAAATCACACAAGTTTAGACGAGAAATAATAGCAAAAGTATTCGGGAAAGTAGATATGCTTTGGACGTATCAACTCCCCCAAGCTTAGCTTATTGCTTGTCCTTAAGAAATTCAGTGAAAACTAAGTGCAATAAAAGAACTTTCAGGAACACATTTGCTTCATATGATGTATATATTCTCAGCACAGGAGTAGATACTTAAACCATTCATAATAAGAAGTATGCAACTAAGTCTACTCAATAGTCATTGCAAGCTATGAAGAGAAACCAACTCAATAATAATAAGTAGCATGGAACATAAACATAAGCAATATTGCAATGCTCATAAAAAGGTATGATAGAGTGGTATCTCGCTTGCCTTAGTTTGTAGAGCACAATATAAATTCCAAGGCACCTCTGAAGTTCAAGTGAAGACTAGAAGTATAGATATCAGAGATACAAGCATCAAAGTCATGACATAATTAACCA
Source organism: Avena sativa (assembly GCA_916181665.1). Taxonomy (NCBI): domain Eukaryota; kingdom Viridiplantae; phylum Streptophyta; class Magnoliopsida; order Poales; family Poaceae; genus Avena; species Avena sativa. The sequence continues at coordinate 264,045,867 of OV702294.1, read as the reverse complement.
AGTTCTGAGACAAACACAAGAATGGCAACTATGCTCTCAAGAGGGTGCTCATAGAATAAGTGGTGACTCAACAAGGAAGTGAAAAAGTTTTGAAAAGTTTGAAAGGCTTCCAAATGCTGAAAGGAAGGTACTCACTATCTTTGAGATCTCATTGCCCCTATCACAGGCATCTTCATGTGGTTAAGGTGAAAGTGAGGTCCAGTACGAGTTATATGCTTGATAGACCATAAACTAGAAATCCCAAGTCCCTTGAGTACGACAGCCTCTCCACATGCTACTCAACTTTGGTTACCTGTAAGTTCTTGTCATTGTACATACATGCATATCATAGAGAACCGCCAACGGGGTACCCCTTGCACATGATACAGGAGCTATCCCGTGATCAAAATGACAAGGCAACACTACTAGGAAAATGGCTATAGGTAATCAGCACATCCGTGGATCACATTGTCGAAGTGCCCCACTGCTAAAAAAGACGTGGCTCACCTATGGGTAGTGCCCTACTAGTAACTAGAACAACCGTGGCGCACCTGGTCATAGTGCGCCACGGATATGTGTGGGCCAGGGCCCAGCTGGCCACAGGGCAGATACCCGTAGCGCACATAGGGTAAGTGCGCTACGGTTGTTAGTGTCAACCGTGGCGCACATGGAGGGGGTGCGCTACGCCTAAGTGCATGCCCCTCTGCTCTGTAAAATGGGCAGACACATCCGTGGCGCACTATGGCATGTGTTCCACGGATGTTATTATTCCCTGTGGCACACTGGAGCCACGTGCGCCACGGATGTGGCGACCCTTTTTTTTGGCAGCTCCACTTTGTGCACATGTGTGATCATCCACCACCCCAATACTTACGACATCGTCGCACAAGATTATTTCACTATGAGAGCCGCGTTGGTCACTACGGTGCAAGACTATCCAGGTTGCGGGTATATCTCGGGGCAAGTTATCCAAGGATTCTGCGCATGCGTTAGGTGCATGGATAACACAAGCTATCTACAACTAGAGAAAGATCCAGGGTCTTCGAAAACCGTGTTCATGGAGCACTGGAGGTGGATCGGCAAGAATGATCCATGGAGAAAACGTGGAGACCTGTTGATGGCAAATCCGAGACCCGAGGAATCCCAGAGCATAGGAGCAGCGAAGAAGTGGAAGAGTTGCTCAAAAACTGGAAAGATTGTCCTAAGCAGTAGGTTGTGTAGTTGCTGTCAAGAAATAGGTTAGTTACTGGTGTGTAGTATCTGGTTCTGCCCACTGGCTTTAATCTGTTGCGGTTAGTAGTATCTGGCTGTTCTGGTAATGTCTGGCGGTGCTGGTAATGTCTAGCTGTGCTGTGCAGTTAGTAGTATCTGGCTATGATGGTAATGTGATATGCTGGCTGCAAGCAATATAAACTTGTATTTGCTTGCTGGTGATGGTCTAGTAGTACTGATCCTGGTGATGGTTTTAGTACTGATTAGAAGCAATATAAAATGTTTCCATCTTTTTAAGACATTGACTAGCTAGGTTCAGATTAGGGCTAGTTTTGTGTAGAACAAGTTGCTATTGTGGTTCATGTCTTGCTTAAGGAAAGAAAAAGAAAAAGTTGGCCAACTGTAGGCAAAAGTGTTGTGTAAAACAAGTTGCTATTTTTTTTGGCTAGCCAAACTGTAGGCAACACTTGGCAGGACAAGTGGGATTATCATCATCTACCACAATGCCAAATGCAGCCTAAGAGTGATTTTTATCTGCATAATTTTGATTGTTTTGGAAATTGGAGCATGAGCATATTGAAAAGTGTTGGATTAAACTCTGCACTCTCTAAACCTTGAATTTAGTGTCTAGCTACAGTTTCTGAATATTGTATGCAGAAAAGTGTTCAGTATGCATATGCTGGCTTGTCTGCATTTTACATGCAACAAATGACCGCAAGCACTAAGGTGCACTTGGTTATGATCAGAAGCACTTGGTTATGCTGTATGATATGTATGATTGGAAGCACTTGGTTATGATCAGAAGCACTTGGTTATGCTGTATGATATGTATGATTGGAAGCACTTGGTTATGATCAGAAGCACTTGGTTATGGTGTATTCTCATTTTTGTTATTGTTGTAGCACTTCAAATTGTGCCTGTGCTTGTACGAAGCACTTTATTATGTCGTGTATGCAGGTTCTTGTATGAAATGAGTCCCGATTTTTGCCGGAATGTTGATTAACTTCCGTTTCGGCAGAAATCGGGCACTCCTAGTTTAAGAAAATTAGCAAAGGTCATGCCGGATTTTTCCGTGCATTTCCAATTATTTTTTTATTAGTGCAAAGATGTGTGACAACGACGAGGATGGATGTTCTAAGCGCATCAGCGCTAAAGGAGAACTCAGACCTCCGAATAAACAATTGACATTCTGGGAGGCGGCCCAGCGGCTAGAAGACGATGAAGAATACCATCCTTCGAACAGCGAGGATGATGAGATGGAAGACACGGAGGAAGAAGCTGAAGGAACGGAGGGTGATGAAACCACTGATGGCGGCGAGGGCACAGTGAGTGGTAGCAATCCTCCTAAGAAGAATAAGAAGCCGAAGGAACGGCGCCCGAACACGGTCGGCACCGTCAGGGAGGAAATTACCGAAGTGAGCCCATCAGGGGTTCCTTTGGAGCCCGCCCTTGTCGTCAAAGGGTACGGTGGGCAAGTGGCAGCGATCACCCGAACAACCATCTCAATCAACACCGAGAATCTCCGGCATAAATATAATGGCCACTTATGCACACTCCTTTTCAAGAAGCCGTCGTCGGCTGGCCGTCTGGCTGGCCTCGGGGGTAAGAATTGGCTGGATCATTTTGGTCCACCGTCGAGGACGCATGTGGCACCGTCGGGAAGGAGCGAGGAGGAAAACCGCGAGGTTCAAGAACTTAAGGAACAAGTGGCACGGATCCCGCAGATCGTCCAAGACAACCTGGAAATCACCCTTACGTACTTCCTGCCTACCTTGGTGGAGTCAATAGCGAACTGGAGTGCGGGTGGTCGAGTAGGGCCATTCCCGATTCCAAGCATGGTCAGCAGCCACTCGAACAACGCGGCGCCGACGAATCAGGCGAACTACGTGTTCGTGACTCTACCCTGCAAGTGTTGGTTACTCCCCCTGCCATCACCGCGGCACCGGAGTACATGTTGGTGGCCCCCCTGCTATCGTCGCGGCGGCACCGGACCTCCAAGCACCTAGAGGTAGGGAGAATACACCGGCGGTGTAGAGGTCCCAACCTTTAATAAGGTAGAGATCCCTGTGTTTACAATGCTAGTCCCTGGATCAATAGCTAGCATCCACAGTTAAGATGTAATATCAAGAAACAAAGGTCATAATACAACTTTATAACCAGGAATAAAATAATTTATTACATCTTACATAGCTCATTTGGCTATCTCATTACAATGCAGTAGAATATAACAATAGCATGGGGTCCTACATCTTCAAAGTGCCACAGGAAGTCATGTTGGTTGTAGACTTGTAATCCTAATCAATAAACTTCACTAACATCAAACAAACCTGCAATATAATAAGTTACAGCCACAAGGGTCAATACATTTGAATTGTATTGGCAAGTGATACTATGGTAGTATAGTGGAGTCTATCATCTATATGCATTTGGCTAAGTAGAGCTTAGGCTTGCTTTGCTCAAAATAGATTTTCCTTATCATTTGAAAACACTAAGTTTTTTTAGTTTGTCAAAATCACCCAAGGCATCTCCCAATAGAAATTGGTGATCCTTCAACCCTTGTTCAACCACAAGTTTTAACTTAGAAATTTGGATGAGGAGATTCTTGATAGCTTCCATGTCTTGATGCTCAAATTGTCCTTTACCAGGGACATGGCTAAGTACACTCTGCAGAGGTGGTGCACTTTCCCCACAAGACATGGTTTCACCAAGACAAGATCTTTCAGAAGCCTTCCGTTAGACCAGAATGGACGCGTTCCAACCTACCATCCCCTACCACCAACTATCCATTTGGCTAAGTTATTGCAACCTATATGATCCAGGCAGATCCCATAATGCCAAGTGGCTGCACTTGAAGCTTCTCAACATTTGACATCTCAAATCTCTTTGTTCCTGGGTGGACATCCACTGTCACATCCCAAGATTTTCCAAATCTTGTAATGTGAAAAATAAATGAATAAAACAAAACTTTGTTGATTTTCAGGGTGAGAAGAAACTTTTTGATTCCAATTGGAAACTTTCAAAACCTATTTGGATCAAATAAAATCCTAAAGGGATTTAAAAAGATAAATAAACAATATAGTTAAAATATTTGAAATTATTATTTTTGGATCTTTTAATAAAAGATTTGGTTTTCAAAAAGAAAAGGTGGATTTATAAATGAAGATTATTTTATAGAGCCAAATTAAACCTTGGCCAATATTTTGAAATAAAAGGTTTTGTTTTGATTAAAAGAGTAAAAATTTATTTAAACAAAATAATGAGGATTTATTAATATCCAGTTGTATTAAAAATAAAGGCTTTTCCCATTTTAAATAAACACTAAAACTTATTAAAATATTTCAAAAAAAGTTTTCCAAGTATTTTATATTCTCAAATAACACCTACTGAAGTGTTTTTGGTTTTATTTTAGATTTCAAAATAAAGATTTTAATAAAACAAATCCTATTTGAATTATTAGCTAAGGTCCATCTTATTTAATTATTAATGGACCCTAAAACAAAAATGTTATTTTATTTTAAACAAGTTCTCCAAGTATCTTTTATTTTCAAATGAAACATACTGATTTGATTTTGATAATATTTAGTTTTCAAATGGAGAATTTATTAAATAAATCAAAACCTATTTGAATTAATAATTAAGATCTATTTTATTTAATTATTAAACAGATCCTAAAAAGAATAAAAATATTTTATTTTGGACTTGGTTTTGTATTGTTAAACAGAACCAAACTCAATGCAAAATTTTGGTGGAAGTTTGGATTGTTTTGGTTGTTTGAATTGTTGTTTGAAATTCAAAATAGAAAATAGAATTAGAAAAAGAAAAGACATTCAGAACAAAAAAAATTGAATCTGGTCGACCCAACCCAGCAGCCCACTAAGCCCAGCAGGAGCCCACCCGGCTTATTCTTCAGCGAATCGTTTTCCCACCGAAAGACCCACCCGTAGAGCCAATGACTGGTGGACCCTCGTTCCCTCTCTCACTCTCTCGCTGACTGCTGAGCCCCACCTGCCAACTCAGCTCATCGTCTCCACCGCGTCGACCGTTCCGCGCCGTTTACTGCCACGTTTAATCTCCTTGAATTTGCGTTGATGGATGGTTTAAACCCGCCAGTGACCACACCTGATTAAGCGCTAGCATCTCCACTATCTTTCCCCTCTCCGCCCGACCCTCTCTGCCTCAGGGCTGTTCCAATTCGGAGCCACACCACCTCTGACTCTGGTGAGCTCCGCGGGAAATTCCGGCCACACCTCGCCACCCTTCAACTCCCTCTGCACGCGAGCTTGTTCTGCATCGCCTGGCATACCTACCAGCGTCAACTGCTTGGTCGCGACCACTCTATACGCTCGGCTTCGTCAACATCTGAGCACCACCGACGATGCGCCTACTCCGGCGAAATCTCCCTGGTAAGCCAGACCGCCCCGAGCCCTCTCAATGACACTCCCTTACTCCCCATGCTCGTACGCATCTAATGCTTCCTTCCACTTGCCTCAGCGCGACCTGCAACTCCGTCCCCGACAACCTCCAGAGGCACCCGCCGCTCGCAGCAACTCCGGCGAGCAATCCCTGACATCACCGTGCGCCCCTTGGACTATTACGACCACTTCGAGCTTCTCTGCACCCTTGCGAACCCGGTGAGCCTATCCGTCCTCTCCCTCGTTTCCTGTAGCCGCTGTAGCACCGCCAGCAGCGCGTCGCCGCCGCCAGCCACCGTTGAGCGCCGCCAGGTTTTGGCTAGTGTGTCAGGAGCCGTAGGATGCGAAACATCTGGCTAGGTTTAGATCCAATCGAAAAGGTACGCGTCCATATGTGCCGCACGTTTTCAGTTAGATCCAACGCACCCCTAGCCGATCCGAGCGAAACGGTATAGACGAATCAGAAACAGCCACGTGGCTCAGGCTTCGATTTAAAACAGATATGAATCTATTAGATTTGTGATTTTGTAAATTGCACAACTTTTGATCCATACGTCCAAAAATTACAAACTTTATATCAATGGAATCAGTGGAACAAGCCCTAGCCAACCATGCCTTTTCTTTAGTAAAAAGCTTCTGGTAGAATGGTTGTTTTTGCAGAAACTTATGTATGCTTGTTTAGATTGTAAAAATTATTCCAAAATGATTTTGAGGATAAAATCTTTGGAAAATGGTGTGTTTTGAACCTACAGACCCTAGGAAACACTTTGTGGTTTCAAAAATATATTTGGTGAAGGAAAAGAATGAATCTTTGATTTAAACCATTTCTAGTCAAGTAAAAATATGGTTTAATTGTTAAAAATGATTTTGGAGGAAAACCTTTGGGAAATGTTTTGTTTTAAACTCTCTGACCCCAAACACCAAGTTTTATGGTTTGAAAACATACTTTGTAAATCCTATAGATTAATGCCTTAGTAAAAACATTTTTACACCACATAAAATGATACCTTGTTTTAAAAATGGTTTATAAAGTGAAATCTTTTGCAAATGACTTTGCCACTTTCTAAAAAGACCATTAGGTGTTTCCAAATGTTTATGACCCATTAGGAACCACTTTTCCAAATAAAACAATCCTTGGCATGCTTGCATGCATTATCTTGGTTCTATGATTTTATGTGATGTTTTGCTTGATTGGTAGATTGAGTTTGTGCCTTGCTTGATTGAATTGTAGTGACTTGAAGAGTATGATTGTTGCAAGGACAAGGAGTGAACCTATACTCTACCAAAAAGTCAAGTGATGCTTCATACTTTTGTCCCATTACTTTCACTATGCATTAGTGATTTTTCTAAGTAAAACTTGCATGGAATTTTGCTAAGTATAAACCTTGCTATAGGAAAACCTAGTAGATGAAACCTTAGTAGAAATTTTCCTAAGTTAAGATCCCCACTACTATCAAGCTTAGCTTAGCTAATAGAAAACAAGGGTGGAATATATCCATACTATGGAAAATTTCTAAGTCTAAGGACTTGTGTTTTTGTTTAATAAAACAACTAAGTTAATGAATCACCTGGGTGGAATGGGACTTGAATGGTGGTTTTTGGTTGAGTGGTTCACAAGGCCCATGTTTATGGTTGACCTTGTGTATCTCACTTGTGGATAGCCACCCAGGAACAAAGATATTTGAGATGTCAAATGTTGAGAAGCTTCAAGTGCAGCCACTTGGCATTATGGCTCTGCCTGGATCATATAGGTTGCAAGAACTTAGCCATATGGACAGTTGGTGGTAGAGTTTGATAGGTTGGAACGCGTCCATTTTGGTCTAAGGGAAGGCTTCTCAAAGATCTTGTCTTGGTGAAACCAAGTCTTGTGGGGAAAGTGCACCACCTCTGCAGAGTGTAAAATCTAAGTACTTAGCCATGTCCCTGGTAAAGGACAATTTGAGCATCAAGACATGGAAGCAATCAAGAATCTCATCATTCAAATTTCAAAGTTAAAAACTTGTGGTTGAACAAGGGTTAAAGGATCTTCAATCTTTTGATTGGAAGAAATGATTTTGTCAAGCAAAAACTTAGTGTTTTCAAATGTTAAGGAAAAATCTATTTTGAGCAATGCAAGCCTCAACTCCACTTAGCCAAATGCATATAGATGATAGACTCCACTATACTACCATAGTATCACTTGCCAATACAATTCAAATGTATTGACCCTTGTGGCTGTAACTTGTATGTTGCAGGTTTGATTGATGTTAGAAAAGTTTGATGATTAGGATTACAAAGTCTACAACCAACATGTTTGCCTGTGGCACTTTGAAGATGAAGGACCCCAAGCTTATAGATATTCTGCTGCAATGTAATGTAATAGCCAAATGAGCTATGTAAGATGTAATAAAATTATGTTATTCCTGGTTATAAAGTTATATTATGACCTTTGTTTCTTGATATTACATCCTAACTGTGGATGCTCGAGCCAGCCGGTGGCGTCAACTGCGAATCCGATCAGGTTTCGGGACGAGCCATCAAGACCCGAGGGTATTATGTGGAGGATTCATGTGGCGGGTGAGCCCATGCTACCTAAGAATTTGCGGAAGCTCGCCAGTTGGAAACTGCAGAGTGTGCATGATGGCGTGCTGACGATAGAGAGACGCCTTCTATCGAAGAAAGATCCCTCGCACCCGGTATTCGTGGTTAAGGTGCCACCAGGCTTGGGCTTCGTCGACAATGCCCCTTCGGATCTGTTTTTCTGCGGTTCGATGACATCTTCAATATGTTCCACCTATACCCGCTGCACTATACCATGGTCCGCTTGTTTTCTCTCAGCCTGGCCATGCAGATCATTAGAGAGAACACACCGGGCATCGCTATTGTGGACCCCTACTACATGCGTGATGACTACTTGGGTTCCCCCACTGAACGACGTATCGTGTCCTCGTACCTAAAAAGAATCCTCGTGGCGAACAAGACAAAGGAATACATTCTCGTGCCTTACTTTCCCAAGTAAATCGTTATTCACTCGCCACTGTTGATTGGCTTTGTTAGATTATCATCATTGTTTTTCCAACACTGTCCATTTGAATTTTTTGCACAGAGATGAACACTACACACTCATCTCCTTATCGCGGAAGCATTCCCACACCACGTATTTCGAGTTGGGGAGTCTAGAAAAGAAGAAAAACTACGAGAAGATCAAGGAAGTTCTGGATGATGCTCTCACTGGCTATGCCTCGACGGAAGGCACCACCTTCGTGCGTACGAAGGTCAAGTTCGGCAGGAACGTCTTCAACCACGTAACGGAGTTCCCAATGCGTGAAGCAGCCGGAAAATAGTAAGAAGGAAGCCTACTACGCACTCCATCACATGAGGGCGTTCCTACTTGACCAGCAGAATTCTATGCTGCCAGATCATCTCAAACAGTGGGCCGAAGCAAAGGCCAAGATCACTGATTCAGATATTAGACAAGAGATGTATCGCATCCAGCAGCAGTTTGGGGCAATCATCTTTCATGATGTCATGACTTCGGGTGGGATCTTCTACGGAGGAAATATCCCGAATAACCGTAACATAGAAGATCGCCTAGAGATGTACGGTGACTATAGAAAGTTCATGACGAGACAAGGCGTCCTCCCGTTCCCTAATCCGAGCCAGAAGGCTTGATGTTGGCCTAGTTGTAGTTACAAACTATAGATGACCTTTGTGTGTATGTGGACAAGTGTACATGCTACTATACTTATCTTATTAGGTTTATCATCGCTTACTTCTTTTGCTTATTATTATTATATATCAATCAATGCTTGGTTTTTTGCTTACTCTTTGGTCCTTTGCTCATTTTGGTCCTTCTTTTTTTTCCTTACTTTATTAGTCTTTTTTCGAGAATAATGCCGATGATTGAAATGTCATGGCACAATTATATGTGAATGTGCTACGACGGGATTGTGAGCCTTGTGATATGCACAAGTCCAGGTGTTGTGCATCCTACTTGGCTCACAGTTCCATCGTAGCATATTCCTGTGTTCAACAACCTATGTATATATATGAGGCATTCTTTTTGATTTACTTTGGTCTTTTTCGAGAATAATGCCGATGATTGAAATGTCGTGGCACACTATATATGTGAATGTGTTGTGATGGGATTGTAAGCTTTGTGTTATGCACAAGTCCAGATGTTGTGCATCCTACTTGGCTTACGTTTCCATCATAGCATATTCATGTGTCGAATGACCTAGCTAGTTATATATGAGGCATTCTTTCGAGTTACTTTGGTCTTTTTCGAGAATAATGCCGATGATTGAAATGTCATGGCACACTATATGTGAATGTACTGTGATGGGATTGTCCGCCTTGTGCTATGCACAGGTCCAGGTGTTGTGCATCCTACTTGGCGGACAGTTTCATTGTAGCATATTCCTATGTCGAACAACCTAGTTATATATGAGGCATGCTTTTTGAGTTTGGTCTTTTTGATTTAGAAGTACTTTCTATAAGTGTATGTTCATATGCGACTTTAATTATATATGTTTTTTTCAATCATCGGTAAATTATTATTGTCAACTTGTAGATGAAGTGGTACGTCGTGTACAAGGGACAGGTTCCCGGAGTCTACGATGATTGGGAAGACTGCCAGAGACAGGTGCACTGTTTCAGCAGCAATAGCTACAAAGGGTACAACACTATGGCGGAGGAGGAAGCTAGATACAAGCCCTATCTAGCGGGAGTTAGGACGAGGAACCGGATGAAGACCTACACCTTCGTTGCGGTGATCATGCTTATCTTCTTTGGTTGTTTATCCCGCGTTTGTGTCTAGCTAGTTTAGATGTCTAGACGAGCTTCCGAGCTCTAACTTGTTGGATCGACACATGTATTCGCATGTCACCAACTACTTTGTAGCTTGATAGAAACAATGTATAACTTATGTATTCATGTATGAGACTTATCTATATGTATTTGTTTCAATCTTGTTTTGCGAATTGTGTATTTATATATATAACTATATATCTTATATCTGTGTGTATATCTACCTATATAATCTGTATTGTATATCATTTGGCCCTGAAATTAAAAAAAAAGACACCCGTGGCGCACATGGCACAGCTTCTGTGGTGCACTACAACTAAAGCGCACCTACGCAGCTTAGTTGCGCACTGCAATGTACGCCACAGAAGATCCAAGGCGTAGCGCACCTGCCAACATATCCGTGGCGCACTAGCAGGTGCACTACGCCTATATCGACATAACCGTGGCGCACCAGGCAGTGCGCCACGGCTAGAAGATAGCCGTAGCGCAAGGCCCGTGGCGCACCACTAGTGCGCCACGGATGGGCCTTTTAGGTGCGCCATAGACGACCGTTTTCCTAGTAGTGCAAGTTGACAATGAGCATCTCAGCGATCTTTTTGTTTACTATGTGCATAGCTTTTTATTGAGGATGCTTCATAGAATGATCATTATGGTGATGCTGCAAGTTTCCACCATGATTAGGCATGGCTTAGGCTAGCGTCCCAGGAGTTTCTCTAACACGCATATATACTCCATGAACTCACAAGCTCCCCTTTTATTTCACACTGACGACATCCGCAAATAAAAGAGCATGGTATCAACTGGATATGTATCCATAAGTGTTGAAAGCGTTCCCCGTGACAACACGGTTCTGCTAACTCCCAGCCTATAATTTGCAACCATATAACTTTCATGGATAGGTCACAATGTTTCAGGATTATTAAGTGCAAGGAATAATTGTGCCATAAAGTTCGTGAGAGCATTACTAACTAAATTTCTCAAAGCAGTCAAACATTTTATTTGGAAGAAAACAAAGCATAATGAATATGCACTAAATTAGAAAATGATGTTAATAGGTAGGTATGGTGGCCGCTGTTGGCAATATTGGTTTTGGAGAGTTGGATGCACAAGTAGAGCTCATACTCAGTGCAAGTGAAGGCTAGCAATAGAGAGGGATCGACAAACGAGAGAGCCATAATTTTCATAATCATGCTTGCAACAAAAAAGGACTAATTATAGCATGAAAGTGATACAAGAACTCTGAGGCAAAATAAATCGTCGAGGCTTACTGACTATTGTTTAGTCATATGCATGCGTGAGCATGTGCCAAGTAGATTCACATGAAACTTTCAGAGGAGGATACCACAATATCATACCAAAATATGAATAAAACAATGCAAGCAAACATTCATAAGACATGCTACAAACTATTAGAAAGCTGGAGCTAATCACAGACAAGAAAGAACTATTAAGCATCCATAATAACATACACCTTACGCGAACAGACTAAGCATGCTCACAATGATGAGTATATGTACAAAAATGAAAACAAATAGAGTTCGTTACTAGCCTCTTACCACACCTCAAGTTGTCTTAATATTCATTATTTCCCTTCACTTGTGTGACTTGAATAATAACATGGAACCAAAATCCATCGAGGACGGCTCAACCCTGCAAAGAACTCACAAAACCAAAGAATAACAATAAATATTTTTGGTGTTTTTGATTTTTTAAAGAAAGCAAACAAAGCAAAAAACAAACAAAGGAAAAATCTTTTTGGATTTTTCTAAGGAAAACCAAAGCTAAAAAGCAAAGAAACAAACCAAGAGAAACAACGAAAATATTTTAGGTATTTTTGTGTTTTTGAGAAAGCAGAAACAAAAACCAAAAAGAAAGCAAAATAATGGATATACAAAGAACCGACCGAACATGATATATAGATGAGTGTGATGTTGATATACATCCCCCAAGCTTAGGCTTTTGGCCTGAGTGGGGCTCAAATCCATGGTGACCAAGAAGGTGCACTTCCGTAGTACGTCAAGGAGGCCCCTTTGTCCTGGTACGAACTCGAGGACTCCCCTGTGTAGTGTACAGAGGGGTCGTATGAGGGCGCGTCCCCCTGATAGTGTCCATGGAAACCAAGAATGCGCAGCTTGTCATCCATCTCCTCCTTGGAGTGTGACAAAGGTCCCTGGGAAATACTGAACAAAGTGGTTTGGGGAGAGGGATCTCTCTCTCTTCTCCGTCAATAAACAGCATTCTATAAACCAAGCTCTCAAGGGTAGAGCTAGTAGTGACAAAGTGATGCGCTTTCATGGCAGCAAGATCAAGCCTGTGAGGAGCCAAAACTGTATCATTTGGATCAAAAGCAAGGTCCAAGGAAGCAACAACATGTGCAGCAATAATTCCCCCATAAATTGGTCCCTTAGCAGCTAAGCGATGAGCAATCAGAGAACCAAGATTGTACTTAGTTTCATTGTTAAGCGCAGCAGCTATGAAGGCCAAATGATAGTTGGAAATATTACTAGTGTTCTCCCTACCAAGAACACTAGTGGCAAGATAATCTGCAAAGTACCTGATGGTTGGGAGTTGAATATTTCTTATCTTTCCCCGTTGGGCTCTACGGTCATCATCATTGGTTATCCCGCGGTAGAGCTCCAATAAATCAGCGGGTTGAGCTGGAATCTTCTTTGCCGACCCAGCTGTACCAAGTTGTAACATCCCAAAAATCATGATTTGTAAAAGCTTGCACTTCATTCATACATTCATGGCATTCTTAGCTTGCACCAAAATTTTCAAATCAAAACTCAAACTAGAACCAAATTTTATGCCTATGGTTTATATATCATATGAGGCTTCGTTTATTTTTATTTTCAAAGTACCTAAGTGTAATTGAGTAAACAAGTGTGTTTGACACATGTTTGAATTCTTGGATCAAACTACAAAAATCCAGAGGTGGTTTGAATTCAAACTTATTGGAATTTCATTTGAATTTGGTTCCTGAAAACTCAGTAGAAAAAGAAAAAGAGAAAGGAAAAGAGAAATGGCCACGCTACCAAATCGGCCCAGTGCCAGATCCAGCCCATGAGCCCACCCGGCCGTTTCCCCCTCTTCCCTCTCTCTCATGCGTGCAGCCCCTACCCAGCAGTCACTACCCGGTGGACCCGCGCCAGCTCACCCTTCTTCCCCAAACCTCGCGCCCGCGACCAGCTCCACGGTCGTTTCCTCCCCTGTCACTGCCAATGGATGTGCGAGTAAATTGTCGTTGATTCGCTGAATAACTCCCCTCCCAGCTCAGGCTACATAACCCCCTCCTCCACGCGACCATTTTTTTGGAGATATGCCCTAGAGGCAATAATAAATATAGTTATTATTATATCTTTGTGTTTATGATAAATGTTTACATTCATGCTATAATAGTATTAACAAGGAAACATTAATACTTGTGTGATTTGTAAACTTAATTTGAAGTCCCTACTAAAGCCTCTATATAATACTAGCTTGTTGGTTAATAGATGATTGTGGTTTCCCTATCATGAACATTGAGATGTTATTAACAACAAGATCATATCGTTAGGAGAATGATATGGTGGACATACTCCTATAGATAAGCGTAGCATAAAGATCAAGTCATTTTAATAGTTCAATTGCTATATGCTTTCTGATACATAGTAACCTAATTCCTTCGACCATGAGATCATGCATATCACCTTTACCGGATGGATGCTTTGATGACATCAAACACCATACCGTAACTGGGTGGCTATAAAGGTGGCATTGAGTGTTCGGAAAGTATTGGTTGAAACACATGGATCAAGACTGGGATTTGTCCATCCATATGACGGATAGATATACTCTGGGCCCTCTCGGTGAAATGTCATCCAATTGGCTTGCAAGCATGTGATTGGCTCACAAGGGATCACATATCACGGGAACGAGAAAAGAGTACTTATCGGTAACGAGGTTGAACTAGGTATGCAGAGATACCGACGATCATAACCTCGGATAAGTAAACTATCGTGAGACAAAGGGAAGTTGGTATCGTATGTAAGTGGTTCATTCGATCACAAAGTAATCGTAGAAATATGTGGGAGCCATATGAATTTCCGGATTCCTCTATTGGTTATTGATCGGAGAAGTGTCTCAATCATGTCCGCATAATTCACGAACCGTAGGGAGACACACTTAAGGATTCGACGTTGTTTGAGTAGTTATGGAATGATGAGAAAGAGTCCGAATGTTGTTCGGAGTCTCGAATGAGATTCGGGACATCACGAGGAGATCCGGAATGGTCCGGAGAATAAGATTCATATAAGGAAAGTCCCGTTTCGGAGTTGGAGAATTGTTCCGGTGTTTTCATCAGGAATGTTCTAGAAGGTTCCGAAATGTCCGTCACTCGGGAGGGGAAGGGTACATGAATGTGTTATATCAAGTTGGTATAATTGCATCATGTACTCGGTGTCATCGCTGAACAAAATAGAGGGTTTATTCAAATCCTAGTTTGAGAAGTCAAACGGCTAGTTTAAAAGTCAAACGGCTATTTTTGGGAAGTGGGAAAGGAGGAGGAAACCGAGTTGGGGAGGAGTCCCTCCTTCCCACCGCCGACGCACCACCAAGCCGAGTTGGGGAGGGACTCCCCTCCCCTTGGCCGGCCCCCTCCACCTATAAAAGGAGGGGCAGGGATCCCCTCCTACACACACAAGTTCCTACCTCTAAACCCTAGTACCAAGCCGCCGCCACCTCCATAGCCGCCGCCGGCCCTAGGGCACTCGCCGCCGCCACCTAGGTGAAACCCTAGCCGCCGGCCTAGACCCCTCCTCGGCGTGTCTAAACCCTAGATCGTCGAGGGACTCTCTCATACTCCACCATACTCGCTCCGGCTTAAGGCGAAGCCCTGCGAGATCTCCCCTCTACTTCCGGTACCACGCTGTTGTGCTGCCGGAATTGCGAGGAGAGTAGTACAACCTTCGCTGCCTGCTGGAACAAGGGAGAGGAAGGTCTTCGTCGAGTACCGAACGTGTGACCGACTGCGGGAGCGCTGCCGGAACGCAGGGCCGGAAGGATTGTCTACACGATCTTGAGATCGGGAAGAGTACGACTACATCACCCACGAGAATCCGCTCTCGTTAAACACTTTGGAATTCGAGGGTGAGTTATTCTATCGACTCGTTGCTACAATCTAGTAGATAGATCTTGGCTTGTTTGTTTGTATGCGGTAGAAATTTTTTGTTTTCCATGCTACGAAACCCTACAGTGGTATCAGAGCCGTGTCTATATGTAGATCTGTTGCACGAGTAGAACACAATGGTCATTGTGGGCGTTGATGTTTTTATTGTCGATTGCTTCTTGTGTACTTTGCATCTTGCGGTATGTTGGGATGAAGGGCCCGGGCTAACCTTACATGACATCGTTCATGAGACTTGCTCCACGCTTGACATGCAACTTGTATTGCATAAGTGGCTTTGCGGGTGCCTGTCTCTCCTAGCATAGTTAACATCCAATTTACAACTGGTGATTAACAATACTAGTATCAATGTTGTGGTTCATGTTCGTAAGTTATAGAAACACTTATTGAAAGCCCCAAACCACGTAAAATATGCAAAGAAAGTAGAGGCGTCTAACTTTGTTTTGCAGGGGTGTGCTGTGATGTGATATGGCCATGATTGTGATTATATTTGATGTATGCAATGTTCCTTATTGTAAGTTGGAAACCGGCAGGAGCCATATGGTTTTCTTCAATTTATGTTAAGACCAGCGTGTCTATTCAAAGTAGTTGTAATAGTTGAAGCCGGTGGATGACAACCATGAAGAAGCGTCATTGACCTTGATGCAATGCCGGTGATGATGGAGATCATGTTCGTGCTAGAAGATGGAGATCGGAAGCACAAAGAAGAAAGGCCATATCATATCACATATTATGAATTGCATGTGATGTTAATCCTTTTTGCATCTTGTATTGCTTAGTAGACGAAAGTAGCATTATAAGATGATCCCTCATGCACATGAATTTCAAGTCATAAAGTGTTCACCCTTAGTTAGCACCGTTGCTAAAGCTTGTTGTTTCGAAGCACCACGTGATGATCGGGTGTGTTAGATTCCGCAAGTGTATACAACGTGAGCAAGCCAGATTTGCTCATGCGGAAACTAAGGTTTGATCTTGACAAGCCTAGCATGTACAGACATGGTCTCGGAACACGGATCACCAAAAGGTAAAGCATGAATCATATAGTAGATATGATGAACATGTTGATTGTTCGCCATTGAAACTATATCAACTCTCGTGATGATCGGTGTTGATGTGGTGGATTTGGTTCGTGTGATCACTAAAACAATGTGAGGGATATTGTTTTGAGTGGGAGTTCACCTAGATTAATTTTATTATTAATTTGAACTCAATTTGTCATAAACTTAGTCTAAACTATTGCAAATATGTTGTAGATCAATGGCAGCCCCTACCATCAATTTTAATGCGTTCCTAGAGAAAGAAAAGTTGAAAAACAATGGAAGCAACTTCGCGGATTGGTTCCGCAATTTGAGGATTGTCCTCACAGCTGGTAATTTGACCTATGTGCTGGATGCACCGCTGGGTGACCCACCTGCAGCTGATGCTTCCGATGAAGTAAAGAATGTTTACCCCACTCGGAAGACTCAGTACCCCACAGTTCAGTGTGCTATCTTGTATGGTTTAGAATCGGAGCTTCAGAAAAGGTTTGAGAATTCAGACCCATATGATATTGTAGAGGATCTCAAATTGATCTTTGAGACTCATGCGGCAATTGAAAGCTATGAGGCTTCTGAAAAGTTCTTTAACTGCAAGATGGAAGAGGGCAGCTCCGTCAGTGAGCATGTGCTTAAGATGTCTGGGCACGCAAACAAACTTCAAAGCTTGGGTATAGTGATTCCTAATGCTTTGGGGATTTACCGCGTCCTCCAATCACTACCACCAAGTTACAAGAACTTTGTGATGAACTACAACATGCAAAACATGAACAAGACGTTGCCAGAACTCTTTGCCATGTTGAAATCTGCAGAAGTGGAGATCAAGAAAGAGCACCAAGTGTTGTTGGTCAATAAGACCACCAAATTCAAGAAAGGCAAGTCTAAGCAGAAGGGACACTTCAAGAAGGGTGGTAAGAAAGTTACCACGCCAATGAAGAAGACCAAGGCTGGACCTAAGCCTAATACTGAGTGCTTTTTACTGCAAGGGAGAAGGTCACTGGAAGCGGAATTTCCCAAAGTACTTGGCGGATTTGAAGAACGGCAACATCAAGAAGAAAGGTATATCTGATATACATGTTATTGATGTGTATCTCACTAGTACTCGTAGTAGTGCCTGTGTATTTGATACTGGTTCGGTTGCTCATATTTGTAACTCGAAACAGGTGCTGCAGAATAAACGGAAGCTAGCGAAGAACAAGGTGACGATTTGCGTGGGAAACAGATCAAAGGTTGATGTGATCGCGGTCGGCACGCTACCCCTTCATCTACCATCGGGATTAGTTTTATACTTAAATAATTGTTATTTGGTGTCTGTGTTAAGCATGAACATTATATCGGGATCTTGTTTATTGCGAGACGGTTACTTGTTTAAGTCCGAGAATAATGGTTGTTCGATTTATATGAGTAATATGTTTTATGCACATGCACCTTTGATAGATGGTCTATTCTTGTTGAATCTCGATAGTGGAAATACACATATTAATAACATTGAGGCTAAACGTTTGAAATCAAGCGATAACTCGACCTATATGTGGCACTGTCGTCTTGGTCACATTGGAGTGAAGCGTATGAAGAAACTCCATTCCGATGGACTCTTGAATCACTTGATTTCGAATCACTTGAAAGATGCGAAGCATGTCTGATGGGTAAAATGACTAAGACTCCATTCTCTGGTATGATGGAGCGAGCTACGGACTTATTGGAAATCATACATACCGATGTGTGTGGTCCAATGAGTGTAGCATCGCGCGGTGGTTATCGTTATGTTCTTACCTTCACGGATTATTTGAGTAGATATGGGTATATCTATTTCATGAAACATAAGTCCGAAACTTTCGAGAAGTTTAAGGAATTTCAAAGTGAGGTAGAGAATCAACGTAACAAGAAGATTAAATTTCTACGTTCTGATCGTGGAGGTGAATATCTAAGTTACGAGTTTGGCGATCATTTGAAGAAATGCGGAATACTTTCACAATTGATACCGCCGGGAACACCACAGCGTAATGGTGTGTTCGAACGTCGTAATCGAACTCTCTTAGATATGGTACGTTCTATGATGTCACTTACAGATTTAGCGCTATCATTTTGGGGTTATGCATTAGAAACAGCCGCATTCACTTTAAATAGGGCACCATCTAAATCCGTTGAAACGACATCGTATGAATTATGGTTTGGGAAGAAACTTAGATTGTCGTTCCTTAAAGTTTGGGGATGCGAAACCTATGTAAAGAAGTTACAGCCGGACAAGCTTGAACCCAAAGCGGAAAAATGCGTCTTCATAGGATACCCGAAGGAAACTATTGGGTATACCTTCTATCATAGATCCGAAGGCAAAATCTTCGTTGCCAAGAATGGATCCTTTCTAGAGAAGGAATTTCTCTCGAAAGAAGTGACTGGAAGGAAAGTAGAACTCGACGAGGTTGTCGAACCTTCTCTCAAAATTGCGAGTAGCGCATCATCGGAAGAGGTTCCTGTGATGCCTGCACCAGTTAGAGAGGAAGCTAATGATGATGATCATGAAACTTTGGTTGAAGTTGCTACAGAGCCTCGCAGGTCAATGAGAACTCGTACCACTCCAGATTGGTATGATCCCGTTATGAGTGTCATGTTGGTGGACAACACCGATGACCCTGAGACATATGAGGAAGCGATGATGAGCCCAGATTCCAATAAATGGCAAGAAGCCATGAAATCCGAGATTGGATCCATGTACGAAAACCAAGTATGGACTTTGGTGGACTTACCAGATGGCCGGCAGGCTGTCGAGAACAAATGGATTTTCAAGAAGAAAATAGATGTTGATGGTAATGTTACCGTCTATAAAGCTTGAATTGTCGCAACGGGGTTTCGACAAATTCAAGGAGTTGACTACGATGAGACTTTCTCACCAGTAGCGAAGCTAAAGTCTGTGAGGATTATGTTAGCAATCGCTGCATATTATGATTATGAGATATGGCAGATGGATGTCAAAACAGCATTCCTCAATGCAGACATTGATGAAGATTTGTATATGATGCAACCCAAAGGTTTTGTCGATCCTAAAGATGCTAACAAGGTATGCAAACTTCAACGGTCCATCTATGGATTGAAGCAAGCATCCCGAAGTTGGAATCAACGTTTTGATAAGGTGATCAAGAGTTTTGGTTTTATACAAACTTATGGAGAAGCTTGTATTTACAAGAAAGTGAGTGGGAGCTCTGTAGCATTCTTAATACTATATGTAGATGACATATTGTTGATTGGGAATGATGTAGACCTTCTTAATAGTGTCAAGGAATATTTGAATAATAGTTTTTCAATGAAATATCTTGGCGAAGCAGCTTACATATTAGGCATAAAGATTTATAGAGATAGATCGAAACGCCAAATATCATTGTCACAAAGTACATATTTGGACAAAGTTCTAAAGAGGTTTGGAATGGAAGATAGAAAGAAAGGGTTCTTGCCCATGTTGCCCAATACGACCTTGAGTAAAAATCAAAGTCCGACATCGGCAGAAGATAGAGAAAGGATGAGTAAGACTCCCTATGCCTCAGCCATAGGATCTCTAATTTATGCCATGCTATGTACTAGACCCGACATTGCATATGCTGTTAGTTTAACTAGCAGATATCAAAGTGATCTAGGAGTGGATCATTGGACAACGGTCAAAAACATCCTTAAGTACTTGAGAAGAACTAAGGATATGGTTCTTTCTTATGGAGGTGATGAACAACTCGTTGTTAATGGTTACACCGATGCTAGTTGGAACACCGATCCGGATGATTCTAAATCACAATCTGGATACGTATTTATTTTGAATGGTGCAGCAGTTAGCTGGAGGAGTGCAAAGCAAAGCATTGTGGCGAGATCTTCAACTGAATCGGAATACATGGCTATTTCGGAGGCTTCACAAGAAGCGATATGGATGAAAGAGTTCATTACAGAGCTGGGTGTGGTTCCTAGTGCGCTGGACCCAATGTCTATCTACTGTGATAACATGGGTGCCATAGCCAATGCGCAAGAACCAAGGTCACACAAGAAGCTGAAGCACATCAAGCTACGTTTTCACACTATTCGAGAACATATCCAAGATGGGGATATAAAGATTTGCAAAAAACACAGATCTGAATGTGGCGGATCCGTTGACTAAACCTCTCCCGAGGGCAAAACATGACCAGCACCAAACTGCCATGGGTGTTCGGTATATTACCATGTAATCTAGATTAGATGACTCTAGTGTAAGTGGGAGACTGTTGGAGATATGCCCTAGAGGCCATAATAAATGTAGTTATTATTATATCTTTGTGTTTATGATAAATGTTTACATTCATGCTATAATAGTATTAACAAGGAAACATTAATACTTGTGTGATTTGTAAACTTAATTTGAAGTCCCTAGTAAAGCCTCTATATAATACTAGCTTGTTGGTTAATAGATGATTGTGGTTTCCCTATCATGAACATTGAGATGTTATTAACAACAAGATCATATCGTTAGGAGAATGATATGGTGGACATACTCCTATAGATAAGCGTAGCATAAAGATCAAGTCATTTTCATAGTTCAATTGCTATATGCTTTCTGATACATAGTAACCTGATTCCTTCGACCATGAGATCATGCATATCACCTTTACCGGATGGATGCTTTGATGACATCAAACACCACACCGTAACTGGGTGGCTATAAAGGTGGCATTGAGTGTTCGGAAAGTATTGGTTGAAACACATGGATCAAGGCCGGGATTTGTCCATCCATATGACAGATAGATATACTCTGGGCCCTCTCGGTGAAATGTCATCCAATTGGCTTGCAAGCATGTGACTGGCTCACAAGGGATCACATATCACGGGAACGAGAAAAGAGTACTTATCGGTAACGAGGTTGAACTAGGTATGCAGAGATACTGACGATCATAACCTCGGATAAGTAAACTATCGTGAGACAAAGGGAAGTTGGTATCGTATGTAAGTGGTTCATTCGATCGCAAAGTAATCGTAGAAATATGTGGGAGCCATATGAATTTCCAGATTCCTCTATTGGTTATTGATCGGAGAAGTGTCTCGATCATGTCCGCATAATTCACGAACCGTAGGGAGACACACTTAAGGATTCGACGTTGTTTGAGTAGTTATGGAATGATGAGAAAGAGTCCGAATGTTGTTCGGAGTCTCGAATGAGATTCGGGATATCACGAGGAGATCCGGAATGGTCCGGAGAATAAGATTCATATAAGGAATGTCCCGTTTCGGAGTTGGAGAATGGTTCCGGTGTTTTCATCGGGAATGTTCTAGAAGGTTCCGGAATGTCCGGCACTCCGGAGGGGAAGGGTACATGAATGTGTTATATCAAGTTGGTATGATTGCATCATGTACTCGGTGTCATCGCTGAACAAAATAGAGGGTTTATTCAAATCGTAGTTTGAAAAGTCAAACGGCTAGTTTAAAAGTCAAACGGCTATTTTTGGGAAGTGGGAAAGGAGGAGGAAACCGAGTTGGGGAGGAGTCCCTCCTCCCCACCACTGGCGCACCACCAAGCCGAGTTGGGGAGGGACTCCCCTCCCCTTGGCCGGCCCCCTCCACCTATAAAAGGAGGGGCAGGGCTCCCCTCCTAGACACACAAGTTCCTACCTCTAAACCCTAGTACCAAGCCGCTGCCGCCTCCATAGCCACCGCCGGCCCTAGGGCACTCGCCGCCGCCACCTAGGTGAAACCCTAGCCGCCGGCCTAGCCCCCTCCTCGGCGTGTCTAAACCCTAGATCGTAGAGGGACTCTCTCATACTCCACCATACTCGCTCCAGCTTAAGGCGAAGCCCTGCGAGATCTCCCCTCTACTTCTGGTACCACGCCGTTGTGCTGCCGGAATCGCGAGGAGAGTACTACAACCTTCGCTGCCTGCTGGAACAGGGGAGAGGAAGGTCTTCGTCGAGTACCGAACGTGTGACCGACTGCGGGAGCGCTGCCGGAACGCAGCGCCGGAAGGATCGTCTACATGATCTTGAGATCGGGAAGAGTACGACTACATCACCCACGAGAATCCGCTCTCGTTAAACACTTTGGAATCTTCGAGGGTGAGTTATTCTATCGACTCGTTGCTACAATCTAGTAGATAGATCTTGGCTTGTTTGTTTGTATGTGGTAGAAATTTTTTGTTTTCCATGCTACGAAACCCTACACATTTCCCCCAACACAGCAAGCCCCAAGTGCCGCCAGGCTCCGCGAATTTCTGCTTGCACCGCCATAGCACTAAACAGCTCCGGCGACCTATTCTGGTGTGCCCCGTGCTCCCCTTCGCCTCTCGTTCATACGAGCTTGCTTCCCAGACCCGTGTGCATCTTCTCACACCTTTAGTTTGCTCTGAATCGCCCTAGGTCGTCGTCTTCGTCGAGCCCCGCGAACGACCGAAGCGCCGCTCGACTCCGACGAACAATCACGGTAAATCCCGACCGCCCCTTGACCCCTAATCCTTACGAATGTGTTTGCGATGCCTTTGTGCATCCCCTAATGCCTTTAGTTCATCTTATTTCACCATAGAACGTCGCCTTCGTCTCCGGTAGTGAACACCCGACGTGGGTACGAACTCCGACGAGATTTTCCGGTCATGCCAGTGCGCCCATGTCCAAGCAAAGACCACGCTGAGCTTCACCATCGTCACGCAAGCTCGGTAAGCAACTGCACGTTCCCCCTAACCCCTAGCCTCGCCAGAACGCCACCGCCAGTAGCGCCGCCGCCGCTGTAGCCATGCACGCCGCTAGTTCCTGGTCAGAGGATCATGAGCCGCTAGATCCCGATCCAGTGGCTAGGATAGATCACTTAAGTGAATCGTTTTTGTTTGATCTGAACTGTATAGAGCCACTTAGATCCAATTCTCCACATTGTCCGATCCGCGCGAAGCGGTACGGGCCAATCAGATACAGCCACGTGTCTGGGATTTTTATTTAAAATCTGTTTTTATATCTATTAGACATTCAAACTTGTAAAATTCATAACTTTAGTTCTATTTGGCCAAATTTTGCAAATGATATATCTTTGGAATTAGAAAAATAAATCCTACACTATTGTGGGCTTGAACTTGTATTTTTCTTCTGTAAAATTGGTTTTATTTGCAGAATCAATTATAGACATATTTTGACTATATAAATTATTTAAAAAATGGTTTTAAAACAAATTTAAGTTTGTCTAGACTATAAATAGTCAGTTTTGTGTTCAGTGCTGTTTGGTTTGAATAGTTTAGTGTATTAAATTCATTTTATTGCACTTGCATGCATTCATATGTTTTTGCTTGAGTATATGAATGTAAAATTTCGTGTATGTGTAGATTTTGGGTCTAATGGTGATTGTGAGGATTGTTGCTACTCTCCCAACTACCAAGGCAAGTGGGGCTTCATGTATTTGTCCTATTACTTTTGACTATGCACTAATGTTATTTTGAATGGGCCTTGCATAGAATTTTTACTAAGTATATATATGCTATGCCTTGGGAAATCCTAGTAGTTGTAGTCTTGGTATAATTTCTCTAAGTTAAAATACTTGTTGATATCATGATTAGCCTAGCTAGTAGAAAAGAAGGGTGGGTTATGTACATGCTATGGAAATTTTGAAAAGTCTTTGACTTATGTTTTTGTTTAATAAAACAACTAAGTGAATGAATCACCTGGGTGGAATGGAAAGAATGGTTTGTGTTGAGTGGTTACTCAGGGCACATTTCTATGGCCTTCCAAGTGTATCTCACTTGTGGAAAGCCACCCAGGAACAAAGGGATTTGAGATACTTAGTGTTTAGAAGCTTCTAGTGCAACCACATGGAATATGGGCTCTTCCTTGATCATATAGGTTGCAATAACTTAGCCAGATGGATAGATGGTGGTAGGGTGATAGGATGGAACGTGTACATTTTGTCTAAGGGAAGGCTTCTAAAAGATCTCGTCTCGATGCATGTCGAGTCTTGTGGGGAAAGTGCACCTCTTCTCGAGAAGGAAAAACCTAAGTACTTAGCCGTGTCCCCGGCAACGGACAATTTGAGCATCAAGACATTGAAGCTATCAAGATTCTCCTCATCCCAATTTCTAAGTTAAAAACTTGTGGTTGAACAAGGGTTTAAGGTTCACCAATGTCTATTGGTTGTTCCTTGGGAGTTTTTGTCAAACAAAAACTTAGTGTTTTTAACTGATAGGAAAAACCTACTTTGAGCAAAGCAAGCCTAAGCTACACTGATCCAAATTCATATAGATGTTAGATACTGCTATTCTACTATAGTATCACTTGGCAATACAATTCCAAATGTATTGACCCACTGTGGCTGTAACTTATGATGTTGCAGGTAACTCTGATGAGGATTAGGGTTATGAGTCTACACTCAACATGCTTGCCTGTGGCACATGAAGATGAAGACTTTACTTTATTTTACTTATGTTTTGAAATCTTGTACTAGCCTTTGGCTATGGAGTTGTAAAATACTATGTTTATCTCTGGAATGACGATGTAATAAACACCTTTGTATATGTGTACTTCATCTTAAACTGTGGATGCTAGCATTTGATCCAGGGACTAGCATTGCAATCACGGGGACCTTTACCTTATAAAGTTGGGCTCTTACAGATGGTATCAGAGCACTGTGTTGCCTGTAGGATTATGACCCTAGGTGGGATTAGACTAAGAAACCACTAAGGAAAATTGCAACTCTTTGCAAATTACACACTTGTCTTTTTCTTCTCGTAAACCTTTCTAATATTCTTTCTCATCTCAATTTGTAGATGGCCACCATCAACGAAGCCGTCAAGAAGGGACCACTCATGACCATAACTTTAGAAAGTGAGATGGAGTTTCCCAAAGCACTCAAAACCCTTATGGTTATCTTGGGAATACATGGTGAGGCCATGTACAAAGGATTTCTAGTGATGGATGAAGGAGAAGAATATTGGTGGGTGCAACTTCACTTGTATAAAAACAAGGGATACAACCACAAAGAGTCGGGATTCTACATGGGCACCAACTCAGAAATGTATACAACATTCTTTGACTCTGCAAGGAATGCAACTCGGAATGCTATCAAGGAGCTTGGTGAAAGACTCAAGTATAGAATGCTCAACACTAAAAATGACCTTGAAGAGGAGAAGAAGTATACCCAAGACTTAGAGACCGCCATAAAACGTCTAAGGGAGGATATCATAGACTTAGCATATGAGTGAGAATTGTAATGTACTCCGCTAGTTGGACCACCACACTTGTCGTATTTTCACAAAATTTGTCTAAGTTATGTTGAACCTTAGTGTTGTGATAGACCTTATATGCCATGACTTGTATGTTTTATGATTGATGTATGCTTTTTTCTTTCATCCTACTGTCTTGTTTTCCTTTTACTTGTGTTGTTCTAATATTTAGCTATCTTACATTAGATGCCTAGCTTTGTGATCAGCATTGCCGAGGAGTTCAATGGAACTCGTTTTGGTTCATGCATCGTGCAGTTCACTAGTGTGCTCAACCTCCCACTTCCTAGTATTAAGGTACTTCAGCTCACCAAGTTTGAGAGGAAGGACCTTTGTGGCTTTAGATTCTCGTAGCCGGGACGACAGACGGAGCCACTCACGGAGGAGATTTCCTTCAAGCTGATGCACAATGACAAGGATAAGGGTCTAGATGTACTCATGCAGGAGCTACTTGGACGCCTCTGCGGACGCCACTCCACCAATCTTAGAGGCCTCTACTTCCACCCGTTCGGGAGACGTGACGAGGAGGGAGATGCATTGGTGTATGAGGGTGCGACTAGAGAGACGATTGAGCCAGTTCGTCTATATCGCTAGGACATCGAGGGACTTATTAGACACCTAGACACAGATAGGACCAACGTCATGCTTAGGAATGATGAGCTCCAGGCTCAGTTGAGGTAGAAGGACAAGCTCTTCGCGGAGCAAGACGAGATCGTCAAGGAGATTGAGGCTAGATTCGAGATCCAGGACAAGAAGTTCAAGAATCAGGGGAAGAGAGTCCAAGACAGAAACAAGAAGATCAAGGACATGAAGGCCGAGATAGAGGCCAAGGACTTCGAGAGGCCGTTCTCACAGAAGAGAGCTCTCTGTGCGAAAGTCGAGGCCTTGACCACTAGTGTCGAGGAGTACAAGACAGCCATGGAGACAGACAGACTTACACTTGTTGATGTGGAGGTTGACATGGAGGAGTAGTATACACTACTCGGCTATCTTTTATCTATCATACATTGTTTATTGAGTCGCAATGACCATCTAACATATGGATGGCTTGCTATGGTGTGTTTACTTGTTCCAAAAAACTTGTTGTTTACTTTGTTCAAACTCTATGTTTTATTTTGAGCTTGGTTATTGTGATTGTTGTTATGTGTTGTATTGTGCATGTTAAGCACCTATGGTTTATCTCATTTCCTATCCTTATTGAAACGACAGATGCCTCCCCATCGTGCCAACCCCAACCCAAACAACAACAATAACGTCACCCCCAAGATGCAGCAGTTGATGACAGCTCAAGCTCAACTGATGCAGATGATGACTCAGTTCATTCAGAACCAAAATTAGAATCATAACAACAACAACAACAACAACATTTGACATGCTTACCAAATTTTTGAGGTTGAGGCCAGCCAAGTTCTCAGGAACAACAGATCCAATGGTAGCCAATAACTGGTTACATTCTGTGAACAAGGACTTAGTCACTCTTGGCTGCACCGACGAGGAAAAGGTCAGATTCACAGCACATCTGATCGAAGGACCAGCAGCTACCTGGTGGGATAACTTTCAGATCACCACTCCGCTTGAGGATGTGACATGGGCTATCTTTGAAGATGGTTTCCGCACTGCCCACATCTCATCCGGAGTGATGAACTTGAAGAAGAAAGAGTTCCACAATCTGAAACAGCATCACCGCAGTGTGGCTAAGTACATTGAGGACTTCAACAATTTGGCGCGCTATGCACCGGATGAGGTTGATACAGATGCCAAGAGGAAGGAGAAATTCCTTGAGGGACTTAATGATTAGTTGAACCTGCAGCTATTTGTTGCCTATGTCCCAACATATCAATCACTTTGTGACAAGGCCACCATCTTGTAAAATAAGATGAAACAGGTTGAGGGCAGGAAGAGGAAGCATAACTTTGATAAGCACAGTTCGGGATCGTCTCACAAGCGTTTCCCATAATGATGATAGTGGAAGTTCTGGATTCCACAAGCATGGGAAATACAACAGCCACTACAACCACAACCGTCATCATGACAACAAGCACCATCGCAGTCATGATAGTGACAAGTATAAGAACCACAAGAGTGGACACAAGATCCACCACAGTGGAAGTGGTAATGGGAATCATCCTGTAAAGAAAGAT
Organism: Avena sativa; assembly: GCA_916181665.1. NCBI lineage: Eukaryota > Viridiplantae > Streptophyta > Magnoliopsida > Poales > Poaceae > Avena > Avena sativa. The sequence goes on along the minus strand of OV702294.1, from coordinate 264,017,950 downwards.
CTCAGTCAGGTTGAGTGTTTCAAGTGTAAGAAAATGAATGCCCAGAAAATAAAGTTGAAGGAGCCAACAAGCCCAACCCTTTCCAGAAGAGACAATTGAACCACATCAATGTGGAAGAAATATATGAAGAGTCTGATGCTGTAGCTGGTAAGTTCAAGGTCAATTCTTTTCCAACACTTGTTCGTTTTGATATTGGAGCATCGCATTCATTCATATCAAGATCATTTGTTGATAAAAATGGACTTCCAACTGAAACTGTTGGGTGTCCTATAAAAGTAAGCTCTCCCAGAGGAGAGATGATAGTGAATTTTGGATGTCATGATCTAGTGATAGAATTTGGAAAGTATAAATTTCTAGTTAGTTTGATAATCCTAGATTCCCAAGGATTGGATGTAATTTTGGGAATGGATTGATGACTAAGTATGAAGGAGTACTAGATTGTGCAAACCGTACTATTACACTCACAACCCCGAATAAGAAACGGATTAGGTTCAAGTCTAATTTTGAATCTAAAGGGAGTAAGCTAAATTCTCTTAAGGGGTTAACATAGACAGTGTGCTAATTCTACTGGTTGAACAAGGGTTTAAGGTTCACCAATGTCTATTGGTTGTTCCTTGGGAGTTTTTGTCAAACAAAAACTTAGTGTTTTCAACTGATAGGAAAAACCTACTTTGAGCAAAGCAAGCCTAAGCTACACTGATCCAAATTCATATAGATGTTAGATACTACTATTCTACTATAGTATCACTTGGCAATACAATTCCAAATGTATTGACCCACTGTGGCTGTAACTTATGATGTTGCAGGTTACTCTGATGAGGATTAGGGTTATGATTCTACACTCAACATGCTTGCCTATGGCACATGAAGATGAAGACTTTACTTTATTTTACTTATGTTTTGAACTCTTGTACTAGCCTTTGGCTATCGAGTTGTAAAAGGCTATGTTTATCTCTGGAATGACGATGTAATAAAGACCTTTGTATATGTGTACTTCATCTTAAACTGTGGATGCTAGCATTTGATCCAGGGATTAGAATTGCAATCACAGGGACATTTACCTTATAAAGGTGGGGTCTTACACAAGTCCCAGGGCCTCACAACATTTCTTCAATGTCATGGTGTAAGGCCTGTCATAAATTTTGAAAGACACATCTGGCTTGAACAAGCTATTAGTAAAAGAAAAGCTCTCCACAAATGTTTTAGTGAGCGTTGCATATTGCACGCTCTCATCCTGCATATATCTTGTTAGTCCAACCCTGCGAACCAAGGTTAGAAAATCATCAAGAATCCCAGTAGCCCTCAAAAAGGTTAGGAAAGGAAAGGTGGAAGGGTGAGCATCCCCCTTATCTCTCTCATCGCCAAATCGCAGTGTAATGAGATCCTCATTGTATGAGGGCCTAGCTCGGGAGGATGATCTTGAAGGCCTTGACCTTCTAGGTTCACCACTCTCAAATATTTCACCAAATGTGTGGTTGTCCATGACCTCTTTTTTCTGAATTTTTTTGACAAACATCAAACCAACTAATTGCTAAGTTGACAAATGATGAGAAACTAGTATAGGAACTTGCTAGAGGGCTACACATGCATCAAAATGAAATCTCTAAGCATAGAACAAGCATGCAAGATCACACAACATGTCACCTATAGTAGCAAAATAATCAAGATACAATCTACCAATCACAAATCTAATTGGACAAGTGGAGGAGGCACATACCAAGGAGCAATCCCTCCAAAAATCAGCAACAAAGATGGGCTGAGCAAGGAGATCGAAATTCGCAAGCAAGAACAGCAGGAACTCAAGCTTGAGAAAGTTTTCTGGTGTTTTTCGGGAGAGAAAAAGAAGATGGCTGGGAGGAGGCACCTTGGAGGGACCCAGGTGGGCCACACCCCTGCCAGGCGCCACCTAGGGGCTGGCCGCGCCGCCCAGGGGTGTGCTAGCCTGGGGTGTCCCCCTAGACCACTCCATGTGTCCCTCTGCCTCTTTTTTTGAGGAAAAAATTATTTTGAATTTTCTGGAATTTTTCGGGAAACTTTATTTTTTGGCCAATTTTCAGGGTATGAAAATTGATTTTCTCGCACGAACGGTTTTTTAGAAGAAGCAAAAGCAAAACAAAACCAAAACTGAAGAAGTTCTAAGACACTCTATCAAACAAACAACTAGCAAAACCAAAGCTAACAAGAGAAAAGGCAAAGACTAGGAAGGAGAAAAGTAAAAGAAAGCAAGTATAACCATAGTGAAAACATTATTTTGTTCATTAAAATCCTTTTGTTAACAAAGTTGATCAAGTCTTGTTACTAAAACAATCTTATATGAAACAAAACTTTGCATTCCACAAGGTGATTATGTTACCTCAAACTTGATAGCAATGGTCCCAATCATAATGGTTTCAAAAATTTCTTGTGGATTGGGACAATATATTTCTTCAACCTTGATGCTCTCAATATTTTCAATGGAATTCAGGCAATAGATTTTAGCAACCTTCTTGGGGAAATACACAATATGCTCTTTGTCATTAATATTGAATGTTACTTTTCCTTCATTACAATTGATGACAGCACCTGCAGTATTTAGAAAAGGTCTCCCAAGAATAATAGACATATTATCATATTTAGGCATTTCAAGCACAACAAAATCAGTCAAAACCAAGCAATTATGAGCTACTTGAATAGGAACATCGTCACATATACCAACAGGAATAGTAGTTGACTTATCAGCCATTTGCAAAGATATATCAGTTGGTATCAACTTTTCTAGCTGGAGTCTCTTGTAGAGAGAAAAAGGCATAACACTAATTCCAGCTGCCAAATCACATAAAGCAGTTCTAACATAATTATTCTTAATAGATCAAGGAATAGTTGGTATACCTGTATCACCAAGTTTCTTTGGAACCTTACCATTGAAGGAATAATTAGTAAGCAGGGTAGAAATTTCCACATTAGGAATCTTCCTTTTATTAGAGACAATATTCTTCATAAACTTTGAATAAGGGGCAACTTAATAGCATCAGTGAAAGGAATTTTCAGAACTAAAGGCTTCATCCACTCACAAAACTAGTAGGATCTACATCAGGTTCAAGTGGTTCCTCAACTATTTTTTGTTTCTTTTTCTTTCTCTTACGAGGACTACCACTACTTTCACCTTGTTGAGAAACCTGCTCAATTCTTTTAGGGTGTCCTTCAGGATATAAAGGATCTTGAGTAGCTATACCACTCCTAGTTCTAATTCCATAAGCATGTTTATCTCCTGAGACATTAACTAGCATATCCTTTTGTACCTTACCAAGTTGATCAAGTTGGGTTTGAACCATTTGAAAGTGTTTACAAAGCATTTTAATATCATTAGAAGTTCTTTCCAAAATATGTTTCAACTCATTAATAGATCTATAGTTTTCCAATAAATGATTCTGAACTTGTTTATTAAAATTACCTTGTTTAACTATAAAAATGTCAAGTTCTTCTAAACATTGATCAGGAGTCATACCATAGGGAATATCACCTTCATCAAAGTGTTGGAGAGAGTGTACCTCAATAATAGATGAGCCTGGCTTACATAATTCTTCTATAGGAGGTAGATTCTTCACATCTTCACCTCTAATACCTTTCTCCTTTAGACACTTCTTAGCTTCCTTCATCACTTCATCATTTAATGCAATAACTCCCCTCTTCTTTGGTGCTATTATTGGATCTGGTTCAGGCACAACTGGTTCAGGAGTAATAGGCTCAGGTGTATTTAGCTCAGTTGAAGTCCAATCATCATAATTCTTGCTTATCTTAGCCATTAATTCTTCAGGATCTGTAGGAGTCCTTTTCCTTAAAGCACAATCAGCAAAGCTATCTAGGTATGTCCTAGAATCATCAGTTAGTCCATTATAATAAATATCAAGAAGCTCATTCTTAGGCAATGGACATCAAGGATGCGCATGATCGACTCAAAAAGTCTCTACAAAGCAGCTTGTCTAGCACTGGGAGGAAAATATTTTTAGAAGAAAGAAGCAATCAAACAATCAGGGCTATCAATGGAACCAGGAGGTAATCTATTAAACCAAGCCCCTGCTTCTCCTTTTAGCGAAAAAGGGAAGATCTTTGTAACAAAGTACTTGCGCATCTTAAAATCATCAGAGAATAAAGCACTCATAGTGAAAAGCTCATTCATATGAGCCATAACACTCTCATTTCCAGTCCCACAAAAAGGTTCTTTCTCAACAATGTCTAAATAGGATAAATCAAGAGAGAAATCATAATCTTTATCTTTGATATCTATGGGAGAGGTGGAAAACTTAGGATCAGAAGACAGTTTAGGAATAATGGTACGTCTTGCAAGGAGACTCTTAATAGCACTAGCACCATGTGTGTTGCGGCACTCTTCAACAAATTCATCAGTAAAATCAATGTAGCTATCATTAATATCATAACTCTCTCAAGACTCAGGTGAGCTAACAGGTGTAACAGTGTCTTCACTAGGAGTTTTAGTATTTCCTAGACCAGCCATAGTAGCATCTAGGAAAGGACCTAATGAACCACTCGCATCAAGCACAGTAGAAGTAACATCATGAGTATCAAAAGCAGTTTCAGACTCAGCAGTAGTAGCAGTGTGTGTAGCATGTGTATGTGGTGGTGGTGTAACAAGCTTACTTATAACAGATGGTGAATCAGGAGCAGCAGAGGTGTTTAGGACTGTACCTCTTCTTGTAGTGGATGGTAAAATAGGAAACTTTACATCACGAGACTTTCCCATGATGAAAGGATTAACAGTGAACAATAATAGATCCAAGTGAACTTACAAATAAAGCTATGGTCCCTGGCAACGGCGCCAAAAAATAGTCTTGATGACCCACAAGTATAGAGGATCGCAACAGTCTTCGTGGGTAGTATTACCCAATTTATTGATTCGTCCCAAGGGGAGCCAAAGAATACTTGCAAGCCTTAACAACTGAGTTGTCAATTCAGCTGCACCTGGAAATAGTTCTTGCTCATAGGATTTTATCAGTAGCAACAGTTTGTAGTAGCAATAGCAAAGAAACATCAGTAGCAAAACAGGAGCAATAGTAACAATAGTAGCAAATAGTACGATATGAGCGCGGTAGGCATAGGGATGGAAGGACAGGCGTTGAATGGACGAGTCTAAACATGTAACTTCAAGATCTAGGACATTGCAGATAAATAAGAATAAGCATTCAAGTACTAAACAATCATAGGAATGTGCTCCATATATAGTCATGCGTGCTCGCAATGAGAACTTGCAAAACATCTTTTGTCCTACCAGCCCGTAGCAGCAGGGCCTCTAGGGAACTACTGGCAATTAAGGTGCTCCTTTTAATAGAGCGTCGGAGCAAAGCATTAACACTCTGTGAACACATGTGATCCTCACACCACATCCATCCCCTCCGGTTGTCCCAATTTCTTTCACTTCGGGGCCTTTGGATCCAGACAATGATATGTGTACACAACTTTTAAATAAGATCACAAACAATACTATCATAATGATTCAATAATAAGTTCAGATCTTAGATCATGGTACTCGGGCCCTAGTGACAAGCATTAAGCAAAACAAGTTGCAACAAAGTCAAATAGCACTAATATAGATACTAGGCACTATGCCCTAACAATCTTATTCGATTACATGATAGAACTCATCCAATCCCTACCATCCCCATAGCCTAGAGCGGGGGATTACTCACTCACGGATGAGGGAAACATGGATGGTTGATGAAGAGGTGTTGGTGATGACGATGGCAATGATCCTCCCCAAATTCTCCATCCTGGCAGGGTGCCAGAATGGAGTTTCTGGTTCCGAATCGCGGCTTCTGGTGGTGGCGGCGCAGCCGAACTCTTTCTGGAAAAATATTTAACCCCCCCCCTGGTTTTTAGGTGAAGAGGCTTCTTATAGGCGAAGAGGGAGGCCGAGGGGGTGCCTGGGGTTTCTGCAACCCCCTAAGCGCAGCCAGGCATGGCACGCGCCTGGCAGGGGTGTGCCCCCCCAGGCCTCCACTCCGTCTCGTACTCTGGCTACGTGGATCTTCTGGTGAAATAGGATTTTTGTCATATTTTCCGGGATTTTTCCTGATAGTTGATTTTCTGCACAAACACTAGACACCAAGGTAATTCTGCTGAAAATAGTGTCAGTTCGTGTTAGTTGTATCTAAATCACACAAGTTTGGAGGAGAAACAATAGCAAAAGTGTTCGGGAAAGTAGATATGTTTTGGACGTATCACCTGCGCAAAGCACTGACCGCACCCAACCATCCTCGACCGCCTCGTGCCATGCCATTAAGCCAATGATGACCGCCAGGAGACACCGCACCGTCCTACGCCCTTCGCCATGCCTTTAGCCTGACCATGCCGCACCGCCCCTCTCGCCGGTGTATAAATAGAGGCCACTCCAGCCCTCATTATCCACACCATCTCACTCCCCTCTCTCTCCAAACCACCCCTGACCTTTTCCCGGAGCAAGGCGAGCTCCAGCCCACCAGAATTTCACCGGAGGCTGCCACTGCAGAGGAGGAGAGGAGCCGTTGATTGGAGCCACCCTAGGAGCCATCGCGACCACCTTACGAACCACCATCGTCGACAGTGTCGTTCACCCCCATCGATGACCCTAGCTGGAGCCCAGGTGAGCCACCGCGTACCCCCATCATCGCCGTTAGGGTTCAGTCTCGTGAGAGCTGTTCGACGGAAACGATGAACGTAGGCCGTAGATCTTGTTCTAATCGTAGGGCTTAGATTGAAACATACTAGTTCGTTTAGATAGATCCGCTGACTAACGGGACCCCCTGTCAGCAGCCCGCTGCGCGTGCTATGTAGCTGGGCCGGCCCAGTATCATTCCCGTGCATAGCCCAGAGATTCAAATAATTATTTTCCATTTTAATCAAACCCTAGTTTTGTCAGTAGATTCAAAAATCAATTCAAACAGATATACTAAACAAAATTGTATTATTCCAATTTTGTTACAAAGGTATTGAAATTATAAATACAAGCCCATTGTATTCAAACCATTTGAAATTATAGATCACCTATAGTAAAAATAACAAGACAGAGACTTTTTCACATTCAAACATTTTTGAAAAATCAATCATAAATGCTTTTGAGTTGATTCCAACTCTCAAAAATCACATTTGACAAGATCTTTCTGAATATGTAAAAATATTTAGGTTTACCCGCAGTGATCTTGGACTAGTACTAAAAGAATGCTACATAGGCATTTCTAGTCACTTTAATTATATAAAATAGTAATTTTAAACTTTATAAAATATAACCACCACTTTAAATCACATTCCCAAGTATTAGAATATGTGGTGATGACATGCATCAACATGATCCCATATTTTAATTGGAGAATATTAAATCTTAAGTAGTTTTCAATGAGTAGAAATTACTTTTCCAAAATAAAATAATAAGAATATGTCTTTATTTCATGTGATGATGCTAGATCATCTAGTGTGAACCTTTGTGTGCCAAATAGAGGTAGTTAAATATTGTTTGGTGATTGTGTACCTCGTATTCATTTATAGATGCTAGTACTGACCAAGGCTACGAGGAGGAGGAGTACTACGAAGAAGAAGAAGAGAACTTCAACCACTGCACCAATCAAGGCAAGCCATCCATGCAAGCTCATACTTGCAAGCCCCATAATACAAGTTAACTATGCAAGTTAGATAACCTATGCAAGATGCACTAGGCATCCTTGATTATACCAAATACCAGTTTTACTTGCAAGCTTTATTCTTTTATGTTTACCAAAGTTATTTATTACTTTGAGTTAGTGCTTTGTGAGTTTTTGAAAAATAGTATAGATAGCATAAAGAGCATAAAACTAGGACTAAGTTGTTAGAAATAGATGTCATACTAAGGCATGAGACTAGATTTGGATAGTCATACTTTATTAGCACCCCTCATTAGTGAATACCCTCAAATTTTAGTGGCTAGTGCTAAGCATAAAAGTGTATCATTTTAGATGGGAATACTTGGTGAAAATGATTATGAAAACCTTGGAATGAAGATTCATTCTATTGAAATGTTTTGACATGTGTTATGAACATAACATGATTTGACGATGAAAATGTTGAGGCATGAGCCTTAGCCCTTTATAAAAGCTGATGGTTGGGTTCGGATGCGATACCATTCCAATTTTTCCGTACAACCACAATACCTAATTTGGGTAGGGCTTGCCTGGAAATTTATATATCTTAGTATGGGTTCCCTTGCGAAATAGGTTGAGCTGAGGCTACCTCGTGATGAATGTCTACCTGTGCAGTTCCCAAGATGACAGATGGTCATGGTTGGGAGTCCAAACTCATAGGGAAGGTGCCTATACTAGGGTGTGTAATTGAAAGGTTAGGATTGATTATCCGCATACTAAGTATGATGATTCAGGGTTATCCCTGATGGATGTATCGAATGTTGTGGTGAAAGTGTACAATCTCTGCAGAGTGTCAAACTATTTGAATAGCCGAGTCCGCGGTCATGGACAGTTGGAGTGGCCATACTGTTCCGTCGTCAGATGTTTTCAAAATGACTTGTGAAATGAACTATGACTTTGACTTGACCACAACAGGGTTGTGAACATGAAAACTAAGTTCCCACTTAGGTGTTATGGAGCATTAAACTAGTTTTCTTTACTTTTGAACTCAGTTAGAAATAAACCTGGCTTTTTGCAAATAAACCTAGAGCTTAGGATTCCTACTCGAAGTACTTTACTTGTTAGTGATAGTTTGCGAGTACTTAAATAGTACTCATGGCTTTGTCCCTTTCTATTCCTATGGCCAAACTATGAGGAGGACTACCAGGATGATGGTCTATGACAACTAGGATCATCTCACATCCTCAGCATTGCCTGTGACCCTAAAGATGGAGCTTCGACCATGCTACCCTTATTATTATTATTTCCGCTGCATTGATTGTGTTAAGACTGCATCATGAGATCCTATATTTGTAAGACCTTTATTATGGTTTGTAATGGATGATGAACTATGGTACCAATCTGTTATGTCTCGCAAAAATGGTAATCCTAGGATTGCGATGTATGGCATAGCAGGCATCTGGGATTAAAAATCTGGGTGTTGACATTGTGGGTCATCAAGACTATTTTCTGGCGCCGTTGTCGGGGAGTGTAGCACTATTGAAGAGTGGAAATTGGTAAAGGAAACTCTGATGTGAGTATTGTTTTTTATTTCTGTTTGTATTTTATTTCATTATGGATAACACACTTGGTTTCCTATTTTGGAAAACTACTACCCCTGCTAAGGTAGTAGATGAACCACCGCCTATTGAATTGTATCCTTTTAAAATACCTCCGAAAAATGTTGATCGTTTTATGGATAACTGCTATTTTGGAGATGGAACTGTCCATTATGGTGATCATTTGCTCTTTATACATGAATTATGCGAATTGTTCAAGTGTGCATGTATTACAATGGATCAAGTTAAGAAAAAGCTATTCTCTATATCATTGAAAGGCAGAGCTAAGGAATGGTATAAGCTGCTGAAGAATGGCCGATCTAATTAATGGGAGGAAATTGTGCCTCTCTTTTATTCTAAATTCTATCCTCCTAGTGTGAAAGGGTATTTTACCCTATACTATTTTTGGTTGACAATGACACTGTGGTTAGAGCGGACTAATGGTACTTCTTGTGTCTTACACAGGTTTTAGTCCGATGGTGTGATGGAAGGTCATCGGAGACCCCCCCCCAATTTTGAGAACGAAGCTTTGCACCGGAGTTTTCCCTTTTATGTAATTTGAGTCCGGTTAGGAACTCCGCACTATTAAGAGGGGTTATCTCGATGAGCTTGTTGGGGATGCATTCCTAAGCCATATACACATTCCATACTCCCACTTAATCCATCACCAAAGAGAGAAGAGAAGAAAACCTATCTATCGAGCCTTTTCTGCAGATCCGGTGTACAGATCGGTTGAACCGGCCCACAGACCGGACCGTCTGGTGTCAGGACCGGAAATACGAACCCCAACCGGGATTTCCGATTTACTTACTCCAAATACAACTGAGACTGGAGTCAATAACCAGATTCGGTTGAAGTCCGGTTTTCCGAGCTAAGGACCAGACCGTCCGTTGTGTGAACCGGTCCAACCGAACTTAAAACCGGACATTGCGAAAATGACTTGAAACGGCTAGTTTTTCTCCTTGAGTATAAATATCCTTTCTTCCACCTTGAGCAGGTTAGGCATACAGTTTATATCCTTCTTGAAGCTCTCTCTCCCTCCTCATTGTTGAAACACAAAAGATTGAGGATCTCCCATTCTACCCAACCAAATCCAAATCCCTTTGGTAGAAAGGAAGAGGAGGTCCCGATCTATGTTTCCACCAAGCCAAAGTACATTCCCCCTTAAGTTCATCGAGTTAGATTGTTACTCTTAGGTTTGTGGGAAACCCTATGCCGCTAGGGTCTCTCGAAGGCATTCGGCTTGTGATTTTCTCCGTGGAAAGTTTGTGAAGGTTTGGAGACTACCTTAAAGTATACCACGAGTAAGTGAGCTATTCCTTCGTGGGATAGGCTCGGAGAAGAAGGTGAGACTTTGTGGCTCGTGAGGAATCCTTCGTGGAACCTCACACCTCTCCAACGTGACGTAGCCCCCTTCCCAAAGGTGGTGAACATGGGAATACATCTTCATCTCCGCGTGCTTCGGTTATTCCTTAACCGATCTCTTACTTGTGTTGTTTACCTTGTGATAGCCTTAGAGCTTGAAGTATCTTGTCTCATCATCTAGGTTGCCTCACCTAGTTTGCATTTAGGCTCACTTATATTCCGCAAAGCCTAAAACTTGCAAAAGATTATAAAGAATTTTGTAGAAATCTATTCACCCCCCTCTAGGTTAACCATCTTACACTTTCAATTGGTATTAGAGCCTAGGGATCTTTTAAGGGCTTTACCGCCTAAGAGAAAATATGATGAGGAGGATAAGACTTATTAGGTCAAGGAGATTCTCGAAATCTTAGCCAAGGGTGCCCTTGAAAAGGCCAAGGCTGATTCCGATCTCCTTGTTCGAATGAATTACCTAGAAGGACAACTTAAGGCCATTTGCGATGGGGCTTTTCTTGGTAACCATTGGTAGTACCTCAAGGGAGAACAATGGACACCGGAAAGGATAAGGATGCTGAGTCCACTCATGAGAGCGGCACGTCAAAAACCTCCACGGCCCCTAATCAATTTCCTTATGTTTATCCTAAGGAAAAGAACATCATGCCTCATATTATTGGTTCGGGTCCTGCACCTCATTATGATGGAACTCATTTCTTTCATTGGAAAGCTTCTATGGAATCTCATATTCGCAGCTGCATCGTTGTGCTTTGGGAGATCCCAACAACCTCACTCCGGGAGAGTACTACGACCGTCAACTAAATGCAACGGCTTGTGACAAGATAAGGAGTGCCATTCACCACACTCTCCATGATCATGTCAGCAACATCCCCACCGCAAAGGATCTTTGGGATACATTTGTCATTCTCCAAGAGGGAATGTCTCTTATCCAAAAATCCAAGGATGAAGCTGCCAGTCGGAGATGAACATGGTCATGAACCATGATGGTGAGACCATCGCTGAAGCATACAAGAGACTTGTTTCCCTCCGCGTGAAGATTGGTGGCCTAGGATGTGAGAAGTATGATGATGGATTCAATTTGAATGATGAGCTCATCAAGTCCAAGATTGTCTCTATGATTGCGGTCACCGATAAGAAGCTTTCCTTGAACTTGCAACTCCTTGATAGAGCTAATCAATTCACTCCCGATGATCTAGTCTCTTATCTTGTTGCCGTGGATAACTTGGCGGATGAAGGTCAAAAGATCAAGGATATTAACCGTGCTATTGGGTCTTCCCACTCTCTAGAACTAGAGGCCAAGAATGCGCAAGAAGATGTTGCTAGTGATGAAGAAAGAGATGTTGATGGTTATATGCGCTCTCAACTTGCTCTCTCCACCAAGAACATGAAGTTTCGAAGAAGGAAAAGTTCAATGGGATCAAGTGAGAAGAAGAGGACATGCTACAATTGTGATGAGTCGAGCCACTGTGCCGATAAATGTCCGTATGAGAAGAGGCTTGACAAACCCATGTATGAAGAGGGTGCCAAACCAAGATTGAAGCCCAACCCCATCAATGAAAGATACAAGAGGAACAATTGGCATGATGGCAAGGGCTTCCTAGGTCAAGAATACATATCCAACAAAGAGGAAGAGGATGAAGAGAAGGTTGTTGGAGTGGCCGGTTTGGCCTTCGCTGAACCCGGGTCTCTCTTCACCTATGACTACACCAAGGACTACACTGACGAATCTTCTACTCTCAAGGTCACCGCCACTTGTCTCATGGCAAGGAGCTCCAAGGACGAGTCCGATGTGGAGTGTGGGGATGAGGAGAAAGTGGTGGGTGTGACAGGTTTGGCATATGTCGAACTCGGATCACCTCTCACCTACGACTACGCCAAGGACTACATCGAGAGTTATCCTATTCCCAAGATCACCGGCTCTTGTCTTATGGCAAGAAGCTCCAAGTAATCGTCTCTCCTCCATTGTCACATCCCAAATTTTTCCAAATTTTGAAATCTAAAAAATAAAAAAATAAAATAAATAATTGTTGAAATGTAGGGTGAAAAGAAACTTTTTGTTTTTAAATAGAAATATCAAAACCCTTCTTGAACAAAATTTGATTAAAATGGAATCCAACAAATTTCAATCAAGTGAAATGCATTCATCAATGAATGTATCTTGAAATTTAAACACTTGTAAAAGTTAAACTAAAACCCTAAAATCCTAATGGAAGAAAATCATTTCCAAGATCTCTCTAAAGACTATGGAATTTATCCATATAAAAACTCAGCAACAAACATTTATAAATGATCAAAAATGATAAACAAAAATATTATAAGATCATAGAAATTGGTTTCATTTAATTTGGAGCCATGGATAAAAACATATGAATATAATGGGATAAAAGGAAAATGAATTCCAAAGCTAATAAAGCTCCTATCCGAAATCCACACCAAATTATGAGAAAAATAATCCTAAAAGGATTTAAGGAGATAAACAAATATTAAATAAAATTATACAAATTGGAATCACCAATTTTGGATCTATAAATAAAAAGATATGGATTTTCTAAGGCAAAGAAATAAATAATATTTAAAAGCCAAATTAAATCTTGGCCAAATCCATAAACAATTGAAAGTTTATTGAATAATAAAAAGAAATAAAATATTATTTAAATAAAACAATATGGGCTTTGAACCATATTCAATTTTATTTTAATAAAGACAAATTGCCTTAATAAATAATAAATCCCAATAAAATTATTTAGAAGACAATTTAAACCTTGAGTTAAATCCATAAGAAAATGGAATAAATATAATCCAAATAAAATAAAGGCATAAAGAATATTCAAATAAAATTATATGGCATTAACCAAATTCAATTCCATTTAAATGAAGACAAAATCCCTAATAGAAATGATTAATTAAATCATGAGAAAATGATAAATTGGAATTTGCCTAATTGAAAAAAGTTATCTAACTAACTTAAGAGGAATAAAAGAATTATTTGAATAAAATTTATATGAGATTAAAACCATATTTGATTTTATTTAAATAGAGACAAAATGTCTAATTTAAATAAATACTAAACCATAAAGGAATATTTGAAATATTCTAAAAATGGAATTTCAAACACATAAATAAACAGTACAAACTTACTGAAAAAGTTTGGTCAAAACTTGAATTCAAATTGAGGTTTAAATCAAAGGTTGAAATTCAAAACAGAAAAAGAAAAAGGTTTCAGGAAGAAAAAAATGAAAACAAACCAGCCCAAACTATCCTACCTAGACCCTAGCCCATCTGGCACAGCGAAGCCCACTCTCCCTTTCCCACGCGAAGCGTTTTCCTTGCCGCAAACCCTACCCCTCAGCTACAAACGATTGGACCCCGCACAAAAACCCTCACCTCGCTGACGCTAGGCCCCACAGCCAGGGCATCATCGTCCTCACCCCGTGCTGACCTCGCCCTCAACTCCGGCCGTTTCTGCTCGTTTAAACCTCGGTTCAATTCGCTTAATCATGCCAGTAATTCGTCCCCGCAACCGTGCTATCTTAACCTCAACCCTCTCCTCCCCATTTCCCCTCGCTCAACATCCTCTCTCTGCCCCTAGGCTGCTTCAATTGCTTGTAGCAACACCTCTGCCCCCGACGAGCTCATCGGCGAAATCCGGCCAACACCGTCACCCCCACTTCCCCTAGTTCCCACGAGCATGCTCCCCATCTTCTTGCGCACCTCCCGGTAGCACTAGATCGCCCGCGCGTGCCCCGTAGCCTCGGCAACGTCCTCGACTGAGCATCACCACTGTCTGTCTCGACTCCGGCGAGATTCTCCGGTAAATCCCGACCTCCCCTTCCTCTCTGGACGATACCCCTTCAATCTCCATTCCATTGCGCGTCTAACACAGTCTTTGCTTTGCCTTGGCATGACCTGTACCTTCGCCAACGACGACGAGCATAAGCGCCCGTCGCCAGAAGGAACTTCGGCGAGCAATATACGCCAACCTCCTGTTCCCATGTCCCTGCGAAGACGACGTTGAGCATCTACACGCTTCGGAGAATCCGGTGAGAATCCTCCTTCTCTCTTGTGCTTCCTAGAACCATCGTACCAGCATCGCCTGAGCGCCGCCGCCACACAGCCGCCGCCAGCACCGCCCATCTTTGGTCACAGTTCTGTCAGCCGTCAGATTTAAATCGTAGGGATGCGATGGATCCACTTAAACGAAGGGGTATGTTAGATCTAAACCGTGCGATCCCACTTAAATCCTACAGTCTGTACTGACCTATCCGTGTGAACCGTTATTGTTCAATAGGAGCACACCACGTGGCATGTGTTTTGATTTGAAAACAGAAACTTGTCTATTAGATGGTTAGATTTGAAAAATTCATAACTTTAAATCTACACGTCCAAAATTTACAAATTTTATATCATTGGAATCAGGCAAAAGAATACTTTGCAACCATGCCTTTTGTTTAGTGATTTTCTTCTGTAAAATTGGTTGTTTTTGCAGAAACATGTGTAGGCCTATTTTTGTTATAAAATTTGTTCTAAAAATGATTTTAGGGTAAAATATTTTGTAAATGATTTGTTTTTAACCTACTGACCATAAAAACCGACATTTGGATTTAAAAGTAAATTTTGTGACACTAAGGAATTAATCTTTGAATAAAAGCATTTCTAGTTAAATAAAAATGTTGATTATGGTTTGAAAATGCTTTTTGAGTAAAACCCTTTGAAAATGGTTTGATTTAAACTCTCTGACCTTAAACACCAAGTTTGAGGATTTAAAAATATATTTGGTGAACCCTAGAAAATTATTACTTTGTTTAAAGGCATTTCCAACAAAATAAAATATTGCTTTGATTTTAAAATGTTTTTTAGGTAAAACCTTTTGCAAATGGTTTAATATTAAACACTTTACCTTAAAACACTAACATTTGTGTTTAAAAATATATTTGTCAAATACTAGAAATTATTACTTTGATTTAAATCATCTCTAGCAAAATAAAAATGATTTAAATGGCCATTTTCACTAACTTGATTTAAAATGGTTTTGCCACTTCTATAAATGACCAATAGGGGTTTTAAAATGTTTATAGCCTATTAGAAACAACCTTTGAAAATAAAACAATCTTTTGCATGCTTGCATGAATTGTTTGGTTTTCTTTATTTTATCTGGTGAATTGTTTGAATGTTAGTTTTGAAATTGTGCCTTGCTTGATTGAATTGTAGTGAAATTTGAAGAATGTGACTATTGCAAGATCAAGGAGTGAACTTATATTCCCTACCAAAAAGTCAAGTGGTGCTTCATACTTTTGTCCCATTATTTTCACTATGCATTAGTGATATTTCTAAGTAGGACTTGCATGGAATTTTACTAAGTATGCTATGCCTTGGGAAATCCTAGTAGATGATGCCTTAGTAGAATTTTCCCTAAGTTAATATTCCTACTACTATCATGCTTAGCCTAGATAGTAGATAACAAGGGTGATTTATATACATTCTATGGAAATTTTGCTAAGTCTTTTGACTTATGTTTTTGCTTAATAAAACTACTAGGTGAATGAATCACCTGGGTGGAATGGTAATTGCTTGGATTGATTTTTGTTGACTGGTTACCCGGGCCCCATTTTCATGGCCTACCCTATGTATCTCACTTGTAGAATGCCACCCAGGAACAAAGAGATTTGAGATGTCAAATGTTGAGAAGCTTCAAGTGCAGCCACATGGCAATATGGGCTCTGCCTGGATCATATAGGTTGCAATAACTTAGCCAGATGGACAGTTGGTGGTAGGGGGTGATAGGTTTGGGAACGCGTCCATTTTGGTCTAAGGGAAGGCTTCTGAAAGATCTTGTCTCGATGCATGTCGAGTCTTGTGGGGAAAGTGCACCACCTCTCGAGAGAGTAAAATCTAAGTACTTAGTCGTGTCCCCAGCAATGGACAATTTGAGCATCAAGACATGGAAGCTATCAAGGATCTCCTCATCGCAATTTCTAAGTTAAAAACTTGTGGTTGAACAAGGGTTAAAGGATCACAAATGTCTATTGGTAGATTCTTTGGGTGATTTGACACACAAAAACTTACTGTTTTCAACTTATAAAGAAAATCTATTTTGAGCAAAGCAAGCCTAAGCTCCACTTAGCCAAATGCATATAGATGTTAGATACCACTAATATACCATAGTATCACTTGCCAATACAATTCAAATGTATTGACCCTTGTGGCTGTAACTTATTATGTTGCAGGTTTGTTTGATGTTAGTGAAGTGTGTTCATTAGGATTACAAGTCTACAACCAACATGATTGCCTGTGGCACTTTGAAGATGAAGGACTCCATGCTACATAGTTATTTCTGCTGCATTGTAATGAGATAGCCAAATGAGCTATGTAAGATGTAATGAATTATTTTATTACTGGTTATAAAGTTGTATTATGACCTTTGTTTCTTGATATTACATCTTAAACTGTGGATGCTAGCTATTAATCCAGGGACTAGCATTGTAAACACAGGGATCTCTACCTTATCAGGTTGGGACCTCTACAGATGGTATTAGAGCACTATGTTGCCTGTAGGATTGTAACCCTAGGATTGGACAAAACCCCTTAGAAAAAAAGGAGTTGTATTTGTTCAAAATTATTTACAAAAAATCTTGTAAACTCTTTCCTCAACCTTTTGGTTTTTGATTCTAGATCTCTTCCTTTTCAAACTTGATGGACAGAGCCTCCACCATGAGCAAAGGACTTCACCAACTCAAATGACTTCAACTACAACATCACCAAGAACTTCAACTTGGACATCACTAAGGACTACAAGTGAGACAAGAACAATATTCAAGACTTGAATACTAAAGAAACACAACCTAGAAGGAACCATCATCACCTTTGAAGCTTAGTGACCAAGATACAAGAATTTTTCCAAGGAAGCCATGATCGCATTCATGAAGAAACAACCAAGAAGAATGGAATGATCGCAAGGGAACCATATAGTTGGACCACCATACTAGTGTTTAGTTTAAATCAATCACACCAACTTATGTGGTGTAGCAAAAATATTTTGTTGCCTAAAAATGTGCTTGAACCTTGTTGTTTGAGTGGAATGTTTGATTGTGATTGCTTTCATATTGTTTGTGTGAATTGTTGTGTGTGAGTAGAATTCTTCCTCTAGAAATCTTTTGCCTACTCTATTCCCAATCCAACCCAAACAGATGACTTCTCCAAGAAACTCCAACATCAGGAATGGTGACAACAACAACCAAGATATGCACATGAGAGAACAACTGCTAGAAACCCAAGACTAGTTGAACCAAGTGAGAACTCAGTTTTTAGCCAGCAACAATGAGTTAGACCCAACCATGCAAAAGTTTTTGGAAATCAAATCCCAATTGTTGCAAAGGATGATCAATCAAATGATCAACATGAGAGACAACCTTTCCCAAAGTGATTGTGACAACAACGATGTCAAGGATGATATTATAGAAGGAACTCAAGCTTGCAATATTTGTGGAGACATGGAACACACTTATAAAGAGCATGTGGACCAATGCCCTAATTGTGAAGAGAAACATCCAACCAAACAATGCCCACATCTCAAGTGACTTGTTTCCTATTTGAAGGAAATGATCATGTGCAACATCCCAAAAATACTAAACTTGGATCATCAAACTCTAATCATCAAATTTAGGGTTAACAAAAACTTTGCTAAATAAAAATATGAAAGCATGCATGTGAGTATGCATTTCATTTTGAATTCTTTTGAACCAACTTGTTTGTGTGTTCCTTTGCTTGTAAATGGATTCTTAGGTGAAATAAACATCATCTAAACCATTCCCAAACTTTTCCCAAAGACAAATTAATCAAAAACAAACAAAATGAGTGAATGGTCATTTTGACCAATTTAACTCCCATGCCTACTTTGGCTATCTCAAACTTTCAGAACTTAACAGAAACTTTTCTGGATCTTTGCACCCCTTGATTGTACTCATAACAAAGTATCAAGGCCCACTTTGTGATCATCTAGAAACATTCAAATGCATAGTTTAAAGGACAGTTCAAAATTGAATCTTTATCATATGGGAAGATCCCACTTTTTCAAAAACCACTCAAACAAGCTCAACTTTCAAAACCCAAGCATCTGCAGACTCACCAGCACCAACCTAGCACACCCACCAAAAAATCTTTTCAAAATTGAAAACTTGAATTCTTGCGGCCATTTCATCAAACACATTGCAGACACAAATCATAAAAATCTTAAACACTATTGTGAGCAGTGATTGAAGTCTAACTTGTTCCCTCTATAGCTCACAACCATCTTAGTAGATCATATAGCAAGTTAAACTGTAACATCACGGTTCTGAAAAGACCGTGGCTTCTATGTGACATGCTAATCCCTGGATCGGTTCATTGGCCCACAATAGAATGAGATGAATAACATAGCAAAATATCCGTGTATCATAAATAACGATGATCCAGAGTACCATTATTACAATAAAAGCTTAGCTCAAGGCTAGCTCAAATTATTCAGGTAGCAACATAAACAAAGTAAATCCTCCAATCTTCAAATTGCCCACAAGTGAACAAGTGTCGAGTGGAGTATCGTGGCCTATATCGATTACTCAGAATCGGAATAACCTGCAACATGAAACATAGCAGCCCCGAAGGGTCAATACATGGAATGTATGGCAAGTAGAGCTAGTAAAGGAGACAATAGTACTAACATCTACATGCATATTTGGCAAGTGGAGCTGTGTCTGGCTTGCATTTGCAAATACCTTTGTCCTACTTTCGTAAACAGTTTTTTGATTTTCTTTGAAAAGATCCCAATTAAGTTAACCCAACAGCATCAAAACAATTATGAAATTGGAATGAGCGAGAAACATGTCATGGAATCAATATCAAGCAACTCAGTTGTCCATAACCGGGGACATGGCTAATCGATTAGATTATACACCTTGCAGGGGTTAGTACACTTTACCCATGTGACTTGGCCAGCCCAGCTCGTACCATCACTCTCATTTTGGGTGATGATAGGGAGAAGTCCAAGAAGAGACTGTTCGGGAAGTAGCACCCCAATCCCGACGCGCACCGGTCCAACCTACCAAAATTCTACATCTCTGGATACGCGGGTTCGGGTTACCACAACCTACTAAGTCCAACCAACCGCCCATTTCATTATTGGCACATGGTTGTACACGTAAGCTACGCAATAAAGAAGCCAATCATTCTCTCTTGATACCTGGGTGCCTTTCCGCAATAAACCACCAAAAATTATCAATCCCATCACACCCAGGAGATTCATTGATTAAGTTGTTTTAGTTTTCACAAACCAATACTTTTAGAAACAAGTCTCAATGATGTAACCCAGCCCTCGTTCAACATAGCATGACTAAGCACATCTACCAACGGTGGTTCATCTACAAGGAAGGTCCTACCACATAATAGGACATAGCATAGCGATAGTATCATCCTACAAATGCATCTACAAAATACACGACAATGCATTGAAAATAGTAGGAAGATATCATGAACAAAGTAGCATCTACTTGCCTTGGTTGTAGCGGTCGGAAGAACAATCCACACATGAGCAAGCGTTCCACTCGTCACAATCTACACGATACAATTGCAATCATAAACAAACAATCCACAAGCATATGCAACAAAGATGATGCATGAAAGCATGCAAGGCAAGCGAATTGGTTCTACAGCTGCACCACATAATCCTATACAATAATACTACTGATTGCATGCATGGAAAATAGTTTTAGCGCTAGGAAAACTATTACGCAAAAAGTAATGCCCAAAACTAGAGCTAGAACTCAAATAATTCACTACCGGTAGTATACTGTTCGCAAAATCTTGGGAAAAATCTAGCGCACAGGCATCGCTGATTAGAAATTTCTACGCAATTTACACATATTTTATTTGTAATTTTTGGCCCAGTGGTTTAATTTCTACGCAATTTACAAGTTTCTACCGAAATCTGTCCACTAAATCGATTAAAGTAATTACCCAGTCAACTGTGTCTGTTGACTGGTCAACGCGGCTGCTGACTGGGCGCTGACTGGGCGTCTGACTAGTCAACGCCCGGATACTGACCGGTCAACATCGATCTGAACCATCGATCTGAGATCTAATGGCGGCTGTGGACTCACCGGAGACAAACGGCGAAACGAACGGCGGCGAGTTCCGGACGGTGGCGGCGATCGGTTCCGGCGACGACGGTTACCTGCGCGGGAGGGATTCGGTCAGCGCGATGGATCAAAACGGTCACCGCGGCGGCGCGAGGCAACGGCGCGCGAGGCGGGCACGCGAAGCGGCGGCGGCACGGCTGCGAGGCGGCGAGTGGCGCAGCGCGCGGGCGGCAGCAGCGGCGCGGGCGCGCGCAGCGCGGCGAGCGGCGCGGCATGCAGCGGCAGCAGCGGCGCGCGGCTGCAGCCAGCGGCGAGGCGGCGGTCGAGCGCGCGCGCGGGGTGGCTCGGAGGCAGCGCAGTGCGAGGAGGCGGGCGTGCGCGGCGGAGCAGGCGGCCGGCGGCGGAGGAAGGCGCGGCGGTGGGGCTCGCAGGTGGCGCGGACGCTGGCGGCGGAGGCGTGCGCGGGTGGAGGGGTGCAGCAGCGGCGGCGGTGGGTGCTGCGCTGGCGGGCGGAGGCAGCGCGGCAGCGGGCGGAGCGGCGGTGCGCGGGCGGCGGCCTCACCTGGTGGCGATGGCGGCGACGCGGAGGCCGAGGGGAAGGCGGCGGCGGCGGTCTAGGAGGCGGCGCGCGGCGCTGGGTTCGAGGCGGCGGGGTCGGTGGGTGCGGAGATCGAGGCAGCGGCGGCTGCCTCTTATGTGGGCCCCCTCGTGGGGTCCTACGCGGATACGGCGCGCAGTTGGAAAAGGACTCGGAAACGGCCCGTTTTTCTATCTTTTAATAAAACGGCCGCAACTTTTCCGTACGAGCTCCGAATCGAGCGATTCTTGCTCCTACGGTTTTGTAAAATCGAGGGGAACAATCTAGGGTCAATGGTTGAGCGAAATCACTAGGCTACAAGGGTGGACGACGCAAGTCCTACTAAAGCCTCCCGCAGGAGCCTCGTAGTAAAATAGAATAGGGTTTAGAAAATAGCGTTTTGCCGAATCTTTTCAATCGACGGTTTTGCATGGAAAAGTATGATGCAATGATATGAATGATATGCAGAACCAAATCTAAAATTTGGGATGTGACAAGACTAACCCCCTTAAGATGAATCTCGTCCTCGAGATTCGGCGCGGCTAGCAAATAGGTGTGGGTAGTCCTCTCAGATGTCATCCTCACGCTCCCAAGTGGCTTCCTCTTCAGTGTGGTGGCTCCACTGCACCTTGCAAAATATGATCGTCTTGGTACGGGTAGTCCTCTCCGCTGTCTCCAGAATCCTGACCGGTTTCTCCTCATAGGTCAAGTCGTTCTCAAGCTGAACCTCCTCTAGCGGTACAGTGTCTCTCAATGATGTATCCACCATCTCCGGATGGCACTTCTTCAGCTGGGATACGTGGAACACATTGTGAACAGCGGACAGAGCTTCTGGCAACTCCAACTGATAAGCAACTTCTCCTTTGCGTGCTAAGACTCGATACGGCTCAATAAATCGAGGTGCCAGCTTACCCTTAATTCCAAATCTCTTGATTCCTCGAAGCGGCGACACTCTGAGGTATGCTCTATCACCTATCTCATACACCACTTCCTTGCGCTTGGCGTCAGCGTAGCTCTTCTACCTTGATTGTGCTACCTTCAGCCTGTCCCTAATCAAGGCGACCTTCTCCTCAGCATACTTGATTAAATCAGGTCCAAACAACTGACGTTCTCCTACTCCATCCCATAGCAATGGTGTTCGGCACCGTTTCCCATACAGCACATCGAACGGTGACGTCTTGATGCTGGTTTGATAGCTGTTGTTGTAGGAAAACTCAGCATATGGCAAATTCTCATCCCAACTAGAACCATGAGCCAAAGCGCAAGCTCTCAGCATGTCCTCCAAAATCTGATTTACCCTCTCGGTCTGTCCATCAATCCTCTATTTCCTTGTCTCCTATCTGAGCCTTTATGATCCTGTCCTGTAGCGTCGGTTGGACTTCCATTGTATCTAGGTATCCTTCAGATACTACCTCCAGTCTAAGGTCCCTGAATTGCTTGCACAAATCCTCAGGCAATTCACCAATTGTCAATCCATTGGCATAAACCTTCTGGCTCAGAGCATCGGCTACTACATTGGCCTTTCCTGGGTGGTATTGTAGATTCATATCATAGTCCTTGATAAGCTCCAACCATCTCCTTTGCCTCATGTTCAGTTCCTTCTGCGTGAATATGTACTTCAGGCTCTTGTGGTCGGTGTACACATCGCAGTGCTTTCCCATTAAGTAATGCCTCCATACCTTGAGCGCATGAACCACTGACGCTAACTCCAAGTCGTGTGTGGGGTAATTCCGCTCATGGTGCTTGAGTTGTCGCGAGGCATATGACACCACTCTCCCATCTTGCATCAGCACACTCCCAAGTCCCTGTTGAGAAGCATCACAGTACACTTGGAAATCCTTCTGAAGATCTGGTAAACACAGAACAGGCGCGGTTACTAGTCGACGCTTCAGTTCCTGAAAGCTGGCTTCACACACGTCCGTCCATTCAAACTTTCTCTCCTTCTTCAGAAGTTCGGTCATCGGCTTGGCAATCTTGGAAAAGTTTTCAATGAATCTCCTGTAATATCCAGCAAGTCCCAAAAAGCTTCGAATCTCTCCTGCATTCTTGGGTGCTTCCCACTCAGTTACTGCAGTCACTTTGCTTGGATCAACAGCGACTCCTTCTCCTGACACTACGTGTCCAAGAAACCCAACGGTGTTAAGCCAGAATTCACACTTGCTGAATTTGGCATACAGCTGGTGTTCCCTCAGTTTCTCCATAATCAGTCGCAGATGTTTCTCATGCTCAGCATCATCCTTGGAATATATCAGTATGTCATCAATAAACACCACCACGAACTTGTCCAAGTACTCCATAAATACCTTGTTCATCATGGTCATGAAATATGCCGGGGCATTCGTTAGTCCAAAAGACATAACCGTATACTCATATAAACCATACCTAGTGGTGAAGGCGGTTTTTGGTACGTCCTCCTCCCGGATCTTCAATTGGAAGTAGCCTGATCGCAGATCAATCTTGCTGAACACCTTCGCTCCTTCCAGTTGATCAAACAAATCATTTATGTTCGGCAGAGGGTACTTGTTCTTGATGGTTACTTCATTCAGCGAGCGATAGTCCACCACTAATCTCTTGCTTCTGTCTTTCTTCTCCACAAACAGAACAGGTGCACCCCATGAAGATGAACTAGGCTGAATGAATCCCTTTTCTAGCTGCTCTTTCAACTGCTTCTTCAATTCCTTCAGCTCATCCACATCCATCTTATAGGGTTTCTTTGCTATTGGTCCTATTCCCGGCATCAGGTCGATAAGAAACTCTACTTCCCTGTCAGGTGGCATCCCTGGCAGCTCTTCCGGAAACACGTCGGGGTAATCCCTAATCACTGGCACAGTATCCATGCTAACCCCCTTAAGAGAATTCAACTTACACCTTCCTGGTCGTACAGCCGACTTGAATCTAATCCTCTTACCATCCGGGGTTTTGAGTGAAACAGCTCGTTGTGCGCAATCTATGTGTCCCCCATGCATAGACATCCAATCCATACCCAGAATAACGTCTAATCCCTGTGAATCCAACACTACCAAATGTGCACTGAAATTGTGTGTTCCAATCCTCACAGTTAAGTTGCGGCATCCCGCACTAGCTATCATATCTCCTCCAGGTGAACTCACTCTAATAGACCCTTTCATAGACTCCGTAGGTAGCTTATACTTATCCACAAAAGCCCTTGATATGAATGAATGCGATGCACCAGTATCGAATAGTATAAGTGCAGGGTGAGTGTTGATTGGAAACTTACCAATCACAAGGTCAGGCTCATCTGGAATCTCCTCCACATTCATGTGGTTCACTGTGGCCTTCTCGTTGTTGGTTGGCTTCAGTCCTTTCCTCTCCGGACAGTTGTCAGCATAGTGTCCCTTCTGTTTACACTTGAAGCACGTCACCTCACTCAGATCCTTCTTCACAAAGCTGCGATCACGGTTGCGGTCATGTCCACCGTGTCCTCCAGAGTGGTGAGAGTGTCCTCCCTTGTGGCTGTGGTGGTTGCTCTTGTGGTTGTCATGGCGATGTCCATCGTCTCCATGGTGGTGGCGGTCATGGCTCCCATGGTCACTCCCTCCATGCTTGGAGTATCCATCATATGAAGTGCGAGACTTGTGGTGTGAACCAGAGTGGTGATTGTTGCTCTTTCTCTTGCGGTTCTCCACCTGTTTGTGCTTCACTTCCAAGTGTTGGAGATATGCCCTAGAGGCAATAATAAATATAGTTATTATTAAATATCTTTGTGTTTATGATAAATGTTTACATTCATGCTATAATAGTATTAACAAGGAAACCATTAATACTTGTGTGATTTGTAAACTTAATTTGAAGTCCCTAGTATAGCCTCTATACTTCACTAGCTTGTTGGTTGATTGATGATGTGGTTTCTTTGTCATGAACATTGAGATGTTATCAACAACAAGATCATATCGTTAGGAGAATGATATGGTGGACATACTCCTATAGACAAGCGTAGCATAAAGATCAAGTCATTTCAATAGTTCAATTGCTATATGCTTTCTGATACATAGTAACCTAATTCCTTCGACCATGAGATCATGCATATCACCTTTACTGGATGGATGCTTTGATGTCATCAAACACCACACCGTAACAGGGTGGCTATAAAGGTGGCATTGAGTGTTCGGAAAGTATTGGTTGAAACACATGGATCAAGAGTGGGATTTGTCCATCCACATGACGGATAGATATTCTCTGGGCCCTCTCGGTGAAATGTCATCCAATTAGCTTGCAAGCATGTGACTTGATCACAAGGGATCGCATATCACGGGAACGAGAAAAGAGTACTTATCAGTAACGAGGATGAACTAGGTATGCAGAGATACCGACGATCATAACCTCGGATAAGTAACATATCGTGAGACAAAGGGAAATTGGTATCGTATGTAAGTGGTTCATTCGATCGCAAAGTAATCGTAGAAATATGTGGGAGCCATATGAATTTCCAGATTCCTCTATTGGTTATTGTTCGGAGAAGTGTCTCGATCATGTCCGCATAATTCACGAACCGTAGGGAGACACACTTAAGGATTCGACGTTGTTTGAGTAGTTATGGTATTATGAGAAAGAGACCGAATGTTGTTCGGAGTCTCGGATGGGATCCGGGATATCACGAGGTGATCCGGAATGGTCCGGAGAATAAGATTCATATAAGGAAAGTCCCGTTTCGGAGTTCGGGAATGATTCCGGTGTTTTCATCGGGGATATTCTAGAAGGTTCCGGATTGTCCGGCACTCCGGGGGGGAAGGGGTACATGAATGTGTCATTACATATTGGAATGATTGCATCATGTACTAAGTGTTCTTGCTGTCCCAAATATAGGATTAAATTGAATCCTAAAACAGAAAAGTCAAATGTCCAGTTTGAAAGTCAAACTGCCAAAAACAAGAAACTGTGGGAAACAAGCAAGAGGAGTTGGAACCAACCTGGAGGAGGAGTTGGACTCCTCCAGGCCGGCGCCCAGCCCAAGGCCGAGTTGGGGAGGGACTCCCTCCCTCCCCTGGCGCGCCCACACCCTCCCACCTAT
Organism: Avena sativa; assembly: GCA_916181665.1. Classification (NCBI taxonomy): domain Eukaryota; kingdom Viridiplantae; phylum Streptophyta; class Magnoliopsida; order Poales; family Poaceae; genus Avena; species Avena sativa. The sequence goes on along the minus strand of OV702294.1, from coordinate 263,991,683 downwards.
ATAAGGAGGGGCAGGGCTCCCCTCCTAGACACACAAGTTTCCTATCCTCTAAACTAAACCCTAGATCTAGACCCCGGTTTAGAGCTATTCGGTTTAGAGCCTTCTAATTGGTTTAGAGCCCTCTAATTGGTGTGTCTAATTACTAGACCACTAATAGCCTCTCTCATAAGCTCCACCATACTCGCACCGGCTTAAGGCGAAGCCCTGCGGGATTTCCCCTCTACCTCCGGTACCACGCCGTTGTGCTGCCGGAATCGCGAGGAGAGTGCTACAACCTCCGCTGCCTGCTGGAACAAGGGAGAGGAAGGTCTTCGTCGAGTACCGAACGTGTGACCGACTGCGGGAGCGCTGCGGGAACGCGGCGCCGGAAGGATCGTCTACGCGATCTTGAGATCGGAAAGAGTACGACTACATCACCCACGAGAATCTGCTCTCGTTAAACACTTTGGAATCTTCGAGGGTGAGTTATTCCATCGACTCGTTGCTACAATCTAGTAGATAGATCTTGGCTTGTTTGTTTGTATGCGATAGAAAATTTTTGTTTTCCATGCTACGAACCCCTACAGTGGTATCAGAGCCAGGTTTATATGTAGATCTGTTGCACGAGTAGAACACAATGGTCATTGTGGGCGTTGATGCTTTTATTGTAGATTGCTTTTTGTGTACTTTGCATCTTGCGGTATGTTGGGATGAAGCGGCCCGGGCTAACCTTACATGACATCGTTCATGAGACTTGCTCCACGTTTGACATGCAACTTGTATTGCATAAGTGGCTTTGCGGGTGCCTGTTTCTCCTAGCATAGTTAAGATCCAATTTACAACGGGTAATCAACAATGCTAGTATCAATGTTGTGGTTCTTGTTCGTAAGTTAGAACGACACTTATGGAAAGCCCCAAACCACGTAAAATATGCAAAGAAAGTAGAAGCGTCTAACTTTGTTTTGCAGGGGTGTGCAGTGATGTGATATGGCCATGATTGTGATTATATTTGATGTATGCAATGTTCCTTATTGTAAGTTGGCAACCGGCAGGAGCCATATGGTTGTCTTTAATTTCTGTTAAGACCTGCGTGTCTATTCAAAATAGTTGTAATAGTTGAAGCTGGTGGACGACAACCATGGAGAAGCGTCATTGACCTTGATGCTATGCCGGTGATGATGGAGATCATATTCGTGCTTGAAGATGGAGATCGGAAGCACAAAGAAGAAAGGCCATATCATATCACATATTATGAATTGCATGTGATGTTAATCCTTTATGCATCTTGTATTGCTTAGTAGACGACGGTAGCATTATAAGATGATCCCTCATGCACATAAATTTCAAGTTCTAAAGTGTTCACCCTTAGTATGCACCGTTGCCAAAGCTTGCTGCTTCGAAGCACCACGTGATGATCGGGTGTCTTTGATTCCGCGGGTGAATACAACGTAAGCAAGCCAGATTTGCTTATGCGGAAGCTAAGGTTTGATCTTGACGAGCCTAGCATGTACAGACATGGCCTCAGGAACACGGATCGCCGAAAGGCAAAGCATGAATCATATAGTAGATATGATGAACATGATGATTGTTCGCCATTAAAACTATATCAGCTCTCGTGATGATCGGTGTTGATGTAGTGGATTTGGTTCGTGTGATCACTAAAACAATGTGAGGGATGTTGTTTTGAGTGGGAGTTCACCTAGTTTAATTTCATTAATTAATTTGAACTCAATTTGTCATAAACTTAGTCTAAACTATTGCAAATATGTTGTAGATCAATGGCAGCCCCTACCATCAATTTTAATGCGTTCCTAGAGAAAGAAAAGTTGAAAAACAATGGAAGCAACTTCGCGGATTGGTTCCGCAATTTGAGGATTGTCCTCACAGCTGGTAATTTGACCTATGTGCTGGATGCACCGCTAGGTGACCCACCTGCAGCTGATGCTACCGGTGAAGTAAAGAATGTTTACCTCGCTCGGAAGAATCAGTACTCCATAGTTCAGTGTGCTATCTTGTATGGTTTAGAATCGGAGCTTCAGAAAAGGTTTGAAGAGTCAGATCCATATGATATTGTCAAGGATCTCAAATTAATCTTTGAGACTCATGCGGCAATTGAAGGTTATGAAGCTTCTGAAAAGTTCTTTAACTGCAAGATGGAAGAGGGTAGCTCCGTCAGTGAGCATGTGCTTAAAATGTCTGGGCACGCAAATAAACTTCAAAGTTTGGGTATAGTGATTCCTAATACTTTGGGAGTTTACCGCATCCTCCAATCACTACCACCAAGTTACAAGAACTTTGTGATGAACTACAACATGCAGAACATGAACAAAGAGTTGCCAGAACTATTTGCTATGTTAAAATCTGCAGAAGTGGAGATCAAGAAAGAGCACCAAGTGTTGATGGTCAATAAGACCACCAAATTCAAGAAAGGCAAGTCTAAGCAAAAGGGACACTTCAAGAAGGGTGGTAAGAAAGTTACCACGCCGACGAAGAAGACCAAGGCTGGACCTAAACCTGAAACTGAGTGCTTTTACTGCAAGGGAGAAGGTCACTGGAAGCGGAATTGCCCAAGGTACTTGGCGGATTTGAAGAACGGCAACATCAAGAAGAAAGGTATATCTGATATACATGTTATTGATGTGTATCTCACTAGTACTCGTAGTAGTGCCTGGGTATTTGATACTGGTTCGGTTGCTCATATTTGTAACTCGAAACAGGAGCTGCAGAATAAACGGAAGCTAGTGAAGAACGAGGTGACGATGCGCGTAGGAAACGGATCAAAGGTTGATGTGATCGCGGTCGGCACGCTACCTCTTCATCTACCATCGGGATTAGTTTTATACTTAAATAATTGTTATTTGGTGCCTGCATTAAGCATGAACATTATATCAGGATCTTGTTTATTGCGAGACAGTTACTTGTTTAAATCCGAGAATAATGGTTGTTCGATTTATATGAGTAATGTGTTTTATGCACATGCACCTTTGATAGATGGTCTATTCATATTGAATCTCGATAGTAGAAATACACATATTAATAACATTGAGGCTAAACGTTTGAAATCAAGCGATAATTTGACCTATATGTGGCACTGTCGTCTTGGTCACATTGGAGTGAAGCGTATGAAGAAACTCCATTCCGATGGACTTCTTGAATCACTTGATTTTGAATCACTTGAAAGATGCGAAGCATGTCTGATGGGTAAAATGACTAAGACTCCATTTTCTGGTATAATGGAGCGAGCTACGGACTTACTGGAAATCATACATACCGATGTGTGTGGTCCAATGAGTGTAGCATCGCGCAGTGGTTATCGTTATGTTCTTACCTTCACGGATGACTTGAGTAGATATGGGTATATCTATTTCATGAAACATAAGTCCGAAACTTTCGAGAAGTTTAAGGAGTTTCAAAGTGAGGTAGAGAATCAACGTAACAAGAAGATTAAATTTCTACGTTCTGATCGTGGAGGTGAATATCTAAGTTACGAGTTTGGCGAGCATTTAAAGAAGTGCGGAATACTTTCACAATTGACACCGCCGGGAACACCACAGCGTAATGGTGTGTCTGAACGTCGTAATCGAACTCTCTTAGATATGGTTCGTTCTATGATGTCACTTACAGATTTACCGCTATCATTTTGGGGTTATGCATTAGAAACAGCCGCATTCACTTTAAATAGGGCACCATCTAAATCCGTTGAAACGACACCGTATGAATTATGGTTTGGGAAGAAACCTAAATTGTCGTTCCTTAAAGTTTGGGGATGCGAAGCCTATGTAAAGAAGTTACAGCCGGACAAGCTTGAACCCAAAGCGGAAAAATGCGTCTTCATAGGATACCCGAAGGAAACTATTGGGTATACCTTCTATCATAGATCCGAAGGCAAAATCTTTGTTGCCAAGAATGGATCCTTTCTAGAGAAGGAATTTCTCTCGAAAGAAGTGACTGGAAGGAAAGTAGAACTCGACGAGGTTGTCGAACCTTCTCTCGAAATTGCGAGTAGCGCAGCACCGGAAGAAGTTCCTGTGGTGCCTGCACCAATAAGAGAGGAAGCTAATGATAGTGATCATGAAACTTCGGTTGAGGTTGCTACAGAGCCTCGGAGGTCAACGAGAACTCGTACCACTCCAGATTGGTATGATTCCGTTATGAATGTCATGTTGGTGGACAACACCGATGACCCCGAGACATATGAGGAAGCGATGATGAGCCCAGATTCCAATAAATGGCAAGAAGCCATGAAATCCGAGATTGGATCCATGTACGAAAACCAAGTATGGACTTTGGTGGACTTACCGGATGGCCGGAAGGCTGTCGAGAACAAATGGATTTTCAAGAAGAAAACAGATGCTGATGGTAATGTTACTGTCTATAAAGCTCGACTTGTCGCAAAAGGGTTTCGACAAATTCAAGGAGTTGACTACGATGAGACTTTCTCACCGGTAGCGAAGCTAAAGTCTGTGAGGATTATGTTAGCAATCGCTGCATATTATGATTATGAGATATGGCAGATGGATGTCAAAACAGCATTCCTCAATGGAGACATTGATGAAGAGTTGTATATGATACAACCCAAAGGTTTTGTCGATCCTAAAGATGCTAACAAGGTATGCAAGCTTCAACGGTCCATCTATGGATTGAAGCAAGCATCCCGAAGTTGGAATCAACGTTTTGATAAGGTAATCAAAAGTTTTGGTTTTGTACAAACTTATGGAGAAGCTTGTATTTACAAGAAAGTGAGTGGGAGCTCTGTAGCATTCTTAATACTGTATGTGGATGACATATTGTTGATTGGGAATGATGTAGACCTTCTTAATAGTGTCAAAGAGTATTTGAATAATAGTTTTTCAATGAAGGATCTTGGCGAAGCAGCTTACATATTAGGCATAAAGATTTATAGAGATAGATCGAAACGCCAAATATCATTGTCACAAAGTACATATTTGGACAAAGTTCTAAAGAAGTTTGGAATGGAAGAAAGCAAGAAAGGGTTCTTGCCCATGTTGCCCAATACGACCTTGAGTAAAACTCAAAGTCCGACATCGGCAGAAGATAGAGAAAGGATGAGTAAGACTCCCTATGCCTCAGCCATAGGATCTCTAATGTATGCCATGCTATGTACTAGACCCGACATCGCATATGCTGTTAGTTTAACTAGCAGATATCAAAGTGATCCAGGAGTGGATCATTGGACAGCGGTCAAAAACATCCTTAAGTACTTGAGAAGAACTAAGGATATGGTTCTTTCTTATGGAGGTGCAGAACAGCTCGTTGTTAATGGTTACACCGATGCTAGTTGGAACACCGATCCAGATGATTCTAAATCACAATCTGGATACGTATTTATTTTGAATGGTGCAGCAGTTAGCTGGAGGAGTGCAAAGCAAAGCGTTGTGGCGAGATCTTCAACTGAATCGGAATACATGGCTGCTTCGGAGGCTTCACAAGAAGCGATATGGATGAAAGAGTTCATTACAGAGCTGGGTGTGGTTCCTAGTGCGCTGGACCCAATGTCTATCTACTGTGATAACATGGGCGCCATAGCCAATGCGCAAGAACCAAGGTCACACAAGAAGCTGAAGCATATCAAGTTGCGTTTTCACGCTATTCGAGAACATATCCAGGATGGGGATATAAAGATTTGCAAAGTACACACAGATCTGAATGTGGCGGATCCGTTGACTAAACCTCTCCCGAGGGCAAAACATGACCAACACCAAACTGCCATGGGTGTTCGGTATATTACCATGTAATCTAGATTAGATGACTCTAGTGCAAGTGGGAGACTGTTGGAGATATGCCCTAGAGGCAATAATAAATATAGTTATTATTAAATATCTTTGTGTTTATGATAAATGTTTACATTCATGCTATAATAGTATTAACAAGGAAACCATTAATACTTGTGTGATTTGTAAACTTAATTTGAAGTCCCTAGTATAGCCTCTATACTTCACTAGCTTGTTGGTTGATTGATGATGTGGTTTCTTTGTCATGAACATTGAGATGTTATCAACAACAAGATCATATCGTTAGGAGAATGATATGGTGGACATACTCCTATAGACAAGCGTAGCATAAAGATCAAGTCATTTCAATAGTTCAATTGCTATATGCTTTCTGATACATAGTAACCTAATTCCTTCGACCATGAGATCATGCATATCACCTTTACTGGATGGATGCTTTGATGTCATCAAACACCACACCGTAACAGGGTGGCTATAAAGGTGGCATTGAGTGTTCGGAAAGTATTGGTTGAAACACATGGATCAAGAGTGGGATTTGTCCATCCACATGACGGATAGATATTCTCTGGGCCCTCTCGGTGAAATGTCATCCAATTAGCTTGCAAGCATGTGACTTGATCACAAGGGATCGCATATCACGGGAACGAGAAAAGAGTACTTATCAGTAACGAGGATGAACTAGGTATGCAGAGATACCGACGATCATAACCTCGGATAAGTAACATATCGTGAGACAAAGGGAAATTGGTATCGTATGTAAGTGGTTCATTCGATCGCAAAGTAATCGTAGAAATATGTGGGAGCCATATGAATTTCCAGATTCCTCTATTGGTTATTGTTCGGAGAAGTGTCTCGATCATGTCCGCATAATTCACGAACCGTAGGGAGACACACTTAAGGATTCGACGTTGTTTGAGTAGTTATGGTATTATGAGAAAGAGACCGAATGTTGTTCGGAGTCTCGGATGGGATCCGGGATATCACGAGGTGATCCGGAATGGTCCGGAGAATAAGATTCATATAAGGAAAGTCCCGTTTTGGAGTTCGGGAATGATTCCGGTGTTTTCATCGGGGATATTCTAGAAGGTTCCGGATTGTCCGGCACTCCGGGGGGGAAGGGGTACATGAATGTGTCATTACATATTGGAATGATTGCATCATGTACTAAGTGTTCTTGCTGTCCCAAATATAGGATTAAATTGAATCCTAAAACAGAAAAGTCAAATGTCCAGTTTGAAAGTCAAACTGCCAAAAACAAGAAACTGTGGGAAACAAGCAAGAGGAGTTGGAACCAACCTGGAGGAGGAGTTGGACTCCTCCAGGCCGGCGCCCAGCCCAAGGCCGAGTTGGGGAGGGACTCCCTCCCTCCCCTGGCGCGCCCACACCCTCCCACCTATATAAGGAGGGGCAGGGCTCCCCTCCTAGACACACAAGTTTCCTATCCTCTAAACTAAACCCTAGATCTAGACCCTGGTTTAGAGCTATTCGGTTTAGAGCCTTCTAATTGGTTTAGAGCCCTCTAATTGGTGTGTCTAATTACTAGACCACTAATAGCCTCTCTCATAAGCTCCACCATACTCGCACCGGCTTAAGGCGAAGCCCTGCGGGATTTCCCCTCTACCTCCGGTACCACGCCGTTGTGCTGCCGGAATCGCGAGGAGAGTGCTACAACCTCCGCTGCCTGCTGGAACAAGGGAGAGGAAGGTCTTCGTCGAGTACCGAACGTGTGACCGACTGCGGGAGCGCTGCGGGAACGCGGCGCCGGAAGGATCGTCTACGCGATCTTGAGATCGGAAAGAGTACGACTACATCACCCACGAGAATCTGCTCTCGTTAAACACTTTGGAATCTTCGAGGGTGAGTTATTCCATCGACTCGTTGCTACAATCTAGTAGATAGATCTTGGCTTGTTTGTTTGTATGCGATAGAAAATTTTTGTTTTCCATGCTACGAACCCCTACACCAAGATCCTGGCCTTGTCCATAAGCTCCTGGAAAGTGGGGCAATAAACCACCAGTAGCTGTACTGAAAGCTCATCACTGAGGCCATCCAGGAATCTCTCCCTCCTTTTTGCATCAGTGTCAACATCCTCAGGTGCATAACGGGACAGGTTGTTGAACTCCTCAATGTACTCGGCCACGGTGCGATTGGTTTGGCGCAAGTTGCGGAACTCCTTCCTCTTCAGGCTCAGAACTCCTGAAGACACGTGGTTGGTCCTAAAACCGTCCTCAAACATTGCCCAAGTCACGGTATCCAGCGGGTGGGTGATCTGAAAAGTGTCCCACCAAGAAGCGGCTGGTCCCTCCAGTAGGTGAGCGGCAAACCTCACCTTCTCAGCATCAGTGCATCCAACAGTTACCAGATCCTTGTTGCTGAACGCAACCAGTCGAGAGCAACCATTGGTTCCGTTGCAGTAGAGAACTTAGCTGGCCTTAGCCTCAGAAATCTGGTGAGAGCATCTCCCTGAGGCTGATTGTTTCCATTGTTGTTGTTCTGAGCTGCCATGAACTGAGTCATCACTTGGGTCAGCTGTGCCTGAGCTGCCATGAGCTGCTCCAACTCAGTGGGTTGACGGCGGGGAGGCATCTGCGGTTCAGCACGGGTAAGTTTAGAAAGAATCAACTACGATAATAGGATTCTACCCATGCATATGATCAATCAACAACAAACAATAGCAGACAATCACAAGCAAGCAACACATCAACAAACAAGTGATCCAGCAACATCCCAGGGGTTATCCTAGCAGTATATACCTACTGAAATAGTTTTACAAGAGTTGGCAATGGTTAGCTAAACAGTCGATCAACTAAGCAACAAAAACAGCAATCTGCCAGAACAGTCCAGCAGCGTTCGCGAATTTTTCCGCCTGACTTAAACTCGTCAGAAAATTTAGATGATTTTTTCACATACAGTACAGAGAGTTTAGCATCAGACCAATTTTTTCAGATTTTTTCCAGTTACCAGAAAAATATGAAAAATCGTGCAGTACTGCTGTATCAGCAGAAAAACTACAGCGAAAATAACACATATGTTAACCAAACTTGCCATAACTCTTTCATAAAAATTCGCACAAATAAATCCTGGGATATTGGAGTACACAAATAAGCAACTAAACACTCTTGAACTAACACGAACTAAGCTTCACAACGATTGAGACTAATCCTAACAAATTTGCCTAACGTGGACTAATTGGTGGACTTCTATCTACTCCTTGAAGAGGTTGCGGTAGGTCCTTGCTGTCATGCGTTGGCGCTTCGGTTCGCGGTACAACCATGGTGGCGGAGTGTACACCTCTCCTGAATCATCACTTGAGATCTCAAACTCCACCTCTTCTGGATCCTCCTCTTCTTCTTCACTCTCAGCTGCAACTGCAACAGCTTCATCTCCTCCACCATCATCGTCTCCATCATCATCATCCTCGTCCTCATCATCATCATCGTTCCCACTGTCATCATCATCCCCATTGTTGCCATCATCTCCATTGTCATCATCAGAGGGTGGATTTAGCTGTGCTTGGAGAGCGGCAATCTGGGCTGTCATAGCCTCAATAGTTTGATCCCTTTCCTGGACGATCCCCTGCAACTGTTGTATGTTCTTGGTGTTCTCCTGCACCGTATCATGAAGATGAGCTATGGTTGCATCTCTGTCTATCAGGGCATTCTCCAGAACTCCCACAGCTTCATGCAGGGTGTCAATCTCCTGTCCTTGGACCACCATACCATTTCTAGCAAAATCTGCAATCTCCTTTATCATCATCACTTTCTCAGCTAGAGCTCCATTCTCCCTTTCCATGTCCTCTATGTGCCTCCGACGGGGCGGCATGTTGTTCCTGTCGCCCGGGGTAACCATAATGTGCCCATCTTCATCACGCCTTCCATAGTCACGGTAGGGTGAATCTGCTGGTAGTAGGTGTCGGATTTGATGGCACTAGCGAGACAGGGCTTCATGCATGGCCAAGTTGATTCCAAGTCCCCAGTTGTAGTATGTCTTGGTGTAGATCAAATGCACTGGATTTGGCAAGGCGGCATCCCTGAATATGAAGGTAGTGATCTCCCATGCATCCTCTCCATATCCATAGGTGTACAGCCTTCTTCCCTTGAACATGGGCAGTGGCAATCCCAATGACTGCGAGAGCTGTGCTAACTGCCTTGCAAAGGGCCTTGGTGACTCCATGGTGGCATACTCAGTCCTGACTTCTCCCATCTATCAAGTAAAAGAGGAAAGTGTGAGAATAGCATATGGTAAGAATTTACGAGGGTGAAAGGAATAAGATGAAAGACAGAGTTTATATTGGCTTTAACAAATCTATGGCTTCCTAATCCAATCCTAGGTCACGATCCTACAGTCGACACACGGGCTCTGATACCATCTTGTAACACCGCGGTTCTGAAAAGACTGTGGCTTCTATGTGACATGCCAATCCCTGGATTGGTTCATTGGCCCACAATAGAATGAGATGAATAACATAGCAAAATATCCGTGTATCATAAATAACAATGATCCAGAGTACCATTATTACAATAAAAGCTTAGCTCAAGGCTAGCTCAAATTATTCAGGTAGCAACATAAACAAAGTAAATCCTCCAATCTTCAAATTATCCACAAGTGAACAAGTGCCGAGTGGAGTACCGTGGCCTATATCGATTACTTAGAATCGGAATAACCTGCAACATGAAACTTACCAGCCCCGAAGGGTCAATACATGGAATGTATGGCAAGTAGAGCTAGTAAAGGAGACAATAGTACTAACATCTACATGCATATTTGGCAAGTGGAGCTGTGTCTGGCTTGCATTTGCAAATACCTTTGTCCTACTTTCGTAAACAGTTTTTTGATTTTCTTTGAAAAGATCCCAATTAAGTTAACCCAACAGCATCAAAACAATTATGAAATTGGAATGAGCGAGAAACATGTCATGGAATCAATATCAAGCAACTCAGTTGTCCATAACCGGGGACACGGCTAATCGATTAGATTATACACCCTGCAGGGGTTAGTACACTTTACCCATGTGACTTGGCCAGCCCAGCTCGTACCATCACTCTCATTTTGGGTGATGATAGGGAGAAGTCCAAGAAGAGACTGTTCGGGAAGTAGCACCCCAATCCCGACGCGCACCGGTCCAACCTACCAAAATTCTACATCTCTGGATACGCGGGTTCGGGTTACCACAACCTACTAAGTCCAACCAACCGCCCATTTCATTATTGGCACATGGTTGTACACGTAAGCTACGCAATAAAGAAGCCAATCATTCTCTCTTGATACCTGGGTGCCTTTCCGCAATAAACCACCAAAAATTATCAATCCCATCACACCCAGGAGATTCATTGATTAAGTTGCTTTAGTTTTCACAAACCAATACTTTTAGAAACAAGTCTCAATGATGTAACCCAGCCCTCGTTCAACATAGCATGACTAAGCACATCTACCAACGGTGGTTCATCTACAAGGAAGGTCCTACCACATAATAGGACATAGCATAGCGATAGTATCATCCTACAAATGCATCTACAAAATACACGACAATGCATTGAAAATAGTAGGACGATATCATGAACAAAGTAGCATCTACTTGCCTTGGTTGTAGCGGTCGGAAGAACAATCCACACATGAGCAAGCGTTGCACTCGTCACAATCTACACGATACAATTGCAATCATAAACAAACAATCCACAAGCATATGCAACAAAGATGATGCATGAAAGCATGCAAGGCAAGCGAATTGGTGCTACAGCTGCACCACATAATCCTATACAATAATACTACTGATTGCATGCATGGAAAATAGTTTTAGCGCTAGGAAAACTATTACGCAAAAAGTAATGCCCAAAACTAGAGCTAGAACTCAAATAATTCACTACCGATAGTATACTGTTCGCAAAATCTTAGGAAAAATCTACCGCATAGGCATCGCTGATTAGAAACAGTACCAACTAGAATTACTCAAAAAGGAATTATAAAACTCCCCGAGTAATTAAAACACTGCAGAGAGCCACTAGACAGTTTCTGCAGAAGTTTTTACTGTAAGCCTATCTTTTTAATTCACTATGAGATTCCCCTCGTTCCACTGAATCCAGGGACATATCATACGCGATTTTTGGAGCTACGGATCTTTTTCTACGAATTAATTACTCCAAAAAAGGCTATTAACCTATTTGATTAAACTGTACTAAATCTTGCTGCAAAAGTCTAAACCAAAGGTACAACAAGATTCTACACGACTCACTGAATCTACACATATTTTATTTGCAATTTTTGGCCCAGCGGTTTAATTTCTACGCAATTTACAAGTTTCTATCGAAATCTGTCCACTAAATCGATTAAAGTAATTACCCAGTCAACTGTGTCTGTTGACTGGTCAACGCGGCTGCTGACTGGGCGCTGACTGGGCGTCTGACTAGTCAACGCCCGGATACTGACCGGTCAACGCCGATCTGAACCGTCGACCTGAGATCTAATGGCGGCTGCGGACTCACCGGAGACAAACGGCGAAACGAACGGCGGCGAGTTCCGGACGGTGGCGGCGATCGGTTCCGGCGACGACGGTTACCTGCGCGGGAGGGATACGGTCAGCGCGATGGATCAAGACAGTCACCGCGGCGGCGCGAGGCGACGGTGCGCGAGGCGACGGTGCGCGAGGCGACGGTGCGCGAGGCGGGCACGCGAAGCGGCGGCGGCGCGGCTGCGAGGCGGCGAGCGGCGCAGCGCGCCGACGGCAGCAGCGGCGCGCCGCTGCAACGGCAAGGCGGCGGTCGAGCGCGCGTGCGCGGGGCGGCTCGGAGGCGGCGCAGCGCGCGGAGGCGGGCGCGCGCGGTGGAGCAGGCGGCCGGCGGCGGGGGAAGGCGCGGCGGCGGGGCTCGCAGGTGGCGCGGGCGCTGGCGGCGGAGGCGTGCGCTGGCAGGCGGAGGCGGCGCGGCAACGGGCGGAGTGGCGGCGCGCGGGCGGCGGCCTTACCTGGTGGCGACGGTGGCGGCGGCGGCGGTCTAGGAGGCGGCGCGCGGCGCGGGGTTCGAGGCGGCGGGGTCGGTGGGTGCAGAGGTCGAGGCAGCGGCGGCTGCCTCTTATGTGGGGCCCCCTCGTGGGGTCCTACGCGGATACGGCGCGCGGTTGGAAAAGGACTCGGAAACGGCCCGTTTTTCTATCTTTTAATAAAACGGTCGCAACTTTTCCGTACGAGCTCCGAATCGAGCGATTCTTGCTCCTACGGTTTTGTAAAATCGAGGGGAACAATCTAGGGTCAATGGTTGAGTGAAACCACTAGGCTACAAGGGTGGATGATGAATGTCCTATTAAAGCCTCCCGCAGGAGCCTCGTAGTAAAATAGAATAGGGTTTAGAAAATAGCGTTTTGCCGAATCTTTTCAATCGACGATTTTGCATGGAAAAGTATGATCCAATGATATGAATGATATGCAGAACCAAATCTAAAATTTGGGATGTGACATAAACCAAGCACTAGGCTCACTGTAAGCTGGGCAATGACATCAATGGTGAACAGCCGAAGCTCACCATGCCACACCAGTGGAGACAACAAGCTACGAGGAGATTTAGCCGTGCCAACCTTGTCTAGGAGGCAGCCCACCGTCCACCGCCACTCCCTGTCCCATCCGTGAGCGTTGCCAAACCCTGGACCACATGCACGAACCGCGCCCAGCTCACCAGCAACCATGTCGAGCATGCGCCAGAGCGCCACACTCGACCGACACCCACAGACCGCGCGCCGCCCTCGCCGCGTGCATACATGATCGCCACCGACCCAGGAGACCGCCAGACATCACCGTTCGCCGCCCCAGGACGCACAGCCACCGCTCACCGTCGAAGACACCGCCTCTGCCGTGCAGAACATCGCACGTTCCAGACCAAACCGCACCGCCCCTACATGCGCATTAAAGCCGTAGAGCATCGCTAGGAGACCACCAAGTGATGGCCACCGCCGGCCATGCCTCTAGCCACCCGTAGCCATGTCACCACCATCGCCTTCCCATCCCATTCGGTCTCATCGTCGCGACTATAAATAGATGCCACCCCCAGCCGAATTGAGCACACCATCTCACTCCCCTCTCCTCACTGATCATGCCACCCCGTTCCCGGAGCAAGGCGAGCAACACTTCGCCAGAATTTCTCCGAAGTCTGCCGCTGCTGGAGAAGAAGGGGGGCAGCGATTGGAGCCTCCCCAGGAGAAGCTGCGGTACCAGGAGGTTCGCCGGTACCAGGATGGACCCCAGGAAGGTTACGACAACTAGGATCATCTCCCATCGTCAGCATTGCCTGTGACCCTGAAGATGGAGCTTCACCTACGCTACCGTTATTATTACGTATTCCGCTGCTTGAAGTTGTATTAAGAACTGGATCATGAGATCCCTATTTGTGTAAGAACTTATGTATGGTTTGTAATGGATGATGTACTATGGTATCCAATTCTGTTATGTCTCAGAAAAATGGTAATCCTGGGATTGCGATGTATGGCATAACAGGCATCTGGGATTAAAAATCCGGGTGTTGACATCATGTCCCTATCCAATGCCCCATCTATCATATAGTTAAACAAATGAAACAAGATGGAATGCATCAAATGTTTGGAAACCTCCATAAGGGAACAACTTCTACCAAGAAGGATGAAGGCAAAGTCAGAACCATGCTTCATAAGCCCACATCCAAAGTGACCACAAAGTGTTGCTACTCTTGTGGAGAAGAAGGTCATATCTCTAGTAACTGCCCCAAGAAGAGAGAAAGATTTCCCACCTTTGAGGTGATGTATGAAGAGCATGAACTAGAAGAACTCCTAGCTTTGGAGAGACCCAAAAATAAGAAGAAGTACAAAAGCCAAGTGCAATGTTACAATTGCAAAGAGATGGGGCACTATGCCAGTGAATGTCCAGAAAAGAAGAAGAACCAAGGAAACAAACAGGAGGCAATGATACCAAAGAAGAAGAAAGATATTAGCCAAGTGATGTGCAACAACTGCAAAGAGCAAGGCCATTATATATCAATTTGTCCAGAGAAGATACGTGAAGATCTCAACCTTGTCACATGTTACAAGTGTAGTGACAAAGGACATTATGCAAACAACTATCCAGAGAAGTTTCATCAAGATCCCAAGTAAGCCAAGATGTAATCTAGTTGAAAATCTTTTTAAGGGTGGTAGTACCGTAGTTGTCTTCAACCAACTTTTAACCTCTAGCCTTCCCAAATCTCAGGATGACATTTCTTTTAAGGATGGTAGCCTCAAACATCCCAAAATTTTCCAAATTTTGAAATGTGAAAAAAATAAACAAAAGAAATAAGTGTTGAAATTTAGGGTGAAAAGAAACTTTTTGTTTTTAAATAAAAATATCAAAACCCCTCTTGAACAAAATTTGAATAAAAAGGAATCCAACAAATTTCAATCAAGTGAAATGCATTCATCAATGAATGTATCTTGAAATTTAAACACTTGGAAAAGTTAAACCAAAACCCTAAAATCCTAATGGAAGAAAATCATTTCCAAGATCTCTAAAGACTATGGATTTTATCCATATAAAAATTCAGCAACAAACATTTATAAATGATCAAAAATGATAAACAAAAATATTATAAGATCATAGAAATTGGTTTCATTTAATTTGGAGCCATGGATAAACACATATGAATATAATAAGTAAAAGGAAAATGAATTCCAAAGCTAATAAAGCTCCTATCCAAAATCCATACCAAATTATGAGCAAAATAATCCAAAAAGGATTTAAGGAGATAAACAAATATTAAATAAAATTATACAAATTGGAATCACCAATTTTGGATGTACAAATAAAAAGATATGGATTTTCTAAGGCAAAGAAAGAAAGAAATAATTAAGGAATATTTAAAAGCCAAATTAAATCTTGGCCAAATCCATAAACAAATGAAAGTTTATTGAATAATAAAAATAAATAAATATTATTTATATAAAACTATATGGTCTTTGAACCATATTCAATTTTATTTTAATAAATACAAATTGCCTAAATAAATAATAGATCCCAATAAAATTATTTAGAAGACAATTTAAACCTTGAGTTAAATCCATAAGGAAATGGAATAAAGATAATCCAAATAAAATAAAGGCATAAAGAATATTCAAATAAAATTATATGGCATTAACCACATTAAATTCCATTTAAATGAAGACAAAATCCCTAATAGAAATGATTAATTAAATCATGAGAAAATGATAAATTGGAATTTGCCTAAATGGAAAAAAAGTTATCTAACTAACTTAAGAGGAATAAAAGATTTATTTGAATAAAATTTATATGAGATTAAAACCATATTTGATTTTATTTAAATAAAGACAATATGTCTAATTTAAATAAATACTAAACCATAAAGGAATATTTGAAATATTATAAAAATGGAATTTCAAACACATCAATAAACAGTACAAACTTACTGAAAAAGTTTGGTCAAAACTTGAATTCAAATTGAGGTTTAAATCAAAGGTTGAAATTTAAAACAGAAAAAGAAAAAGGTTTCAGGAAGAAAAAAAATGAAAACAAACCAGCCCAAACTAACCTACCTAGACCCTAGCCCATCTGGCCCAGCGAAGCCCACTCTCCCTCTCCCACGCGAAGTGTTTTCCTTACCGCAAACCCTACCCCCTCAGCCACTGACGATTGGACCCCGCACGAAAAGCCTCACCTCGCTGACGCCAGGCCTGACAGCCAGGTCATCATCGTCCTCACCCCGCGCTGACCTCGCCCTCAACTCCGGCTGTTTCTGCTCGTTTAAACCTCGGATCGATTCGCTTAATCACGCCAGTAATTCCTCCCCACAACCGTGCTATCTTAATCGCGACCCTCTCCTACCCATTTCCCCTCGCTGGCCATCCTCTCTCTGTCCTTAGGCTGCTTCAATTGCTTGCGGCAACACCTCTACCTCCGATGAGCTCATCGGCGAAATCCAGCCAACACTGTCACCCCCACTACCCCTAGTTCCCACGAGCCTGCTCCCCATCTTCTTGCGCACCTCCCAGTAGCACTAGCTCGCCCACGTGTGCCCCGTAGCCTCGGCAACGTCCTCGACTGAGCGTCACCATCGTCTGTCTCGACTCTGGCGAGATTCTCCAGTAAATCCCGACCTCCCCTTCCTCTCTGGACGATACCCCTTCAATCTCCGTTCCATTGCGCGTCTAACACAGTCTCTGCTTTGCCTTGGCGTGACCTGTACCTTCGCCAACGACGACGAACAAAATCGCCCGTCGCCAGAAGGAACTTCGGCGAGCAATCTACGCCAACCTCATGCACCCCTATCCCTGCGAAGACGACGTTGAGCATCCTCCTTCTCTCATGTGCTTCCTAGAACCACCGTACCAGCATCGCCTAAAAGCCGCCGCCACACAGCCGCCGCCAGCACCACCCATCTTTGGTCACAGTTCTATCAACCGTTAGATTTAAATCATAGGGATGCGATACATCCACTTAAACGAAGGGGTATGTTAGATCTAAACTGTGCGATCCCACTTAAATCCAACGGTCTGTATTGACCGATCCGTGTGAACCGTTATTGTCCAATAGGAGCACACCACGTGGCATGTGTTTTGATTTAAAAACAGAAACTTGTCTATTAGATGGTTAGATTTGAAAAAATCATAACTTTAAACCTACACGTCCAAAATTTACAAATTTTATATCATTGGAATCAGGAAAAAGAATACTTTGCAACCAAGCCTTGTGTTTAGTCATTTTCTTCTATAAAATTGGTTGTTTTTGCAGAAACATGTGTAGGCCTATTTTTGTTATAAAATTTGTTCTAAAAATGATTATAGGGTAAAATCTTTTGTAAATGGTTTGTTTTGAACCTACTGACCATAAAAACCAACATTTGGATTTAAAAGTAAGTTTTGTGACACTAAGGAATTAATATTTGAATAAAAGAATTTCTAGTTAAATAAAAATGTTGATTATGGTTTGAAAATGCTTTTGAGTAAAACCCTTTGAAAATGGTTTGAATTAAACTCTCTGACCTTAAACACCAAGTTTTAGGATTTAAAGATATATTTGGTGAACCCTAGAAAATTATTACTTTGTTTAAAGGCATTTCCAACGAAATAAAATATTGCTTTGATTTAAAAATGGTTTAATATTAAACACTTGACCTTTTGCAAATGGTTTAATCTTAAACACTTGACCTTAAAACACTTACATTTGTGTTTAAAAATATATTTTCCAAATACTAGAAATTATTACTTTGATTTAAATCATCTCTAGCAAAATAAAAATGATTTAAATGACCATTTTCACTAACTTGATTTAAAATGGTTTTGCCACTTCTATAAATGACCAATAGGTGTTTTAAAATGTTTATATCCTATTAGAAACCACCTTTGAAAATAAAACAATCTTTTGCATGCTTGCATGCATTGTTTTGTTTTATTTATTTTATGTGGTGAATTGTTTGAATGTTAGTTTTGAAATTGTGCCTTGCTTGATTGAATTGTAGTGAAATTTGAAGAATGTGACTATTGCAAGATCAAGGAGTAAACTTATATTCCCTACCAAAAAGGAAAGTGGTGCTTCATACTTTTGTCCCATTATTTTCACTATGCATTAGTGATATTTCTAAGTAGGACTTGCATGGAATTTTACTAAGTATGCTATGCCTTGGGAAATCCTAGTAGATGATGCCTTAGTAGAATTTTTCCTAAGTTAAGATTCCTACTGCTATCATGCTTAGCCTAGCTAGTAGCAAACAAGGGTGATTTATATACATGCTATGGAAATTTTGCTAACTCTTTTGTCTTATGTTTTTGCTTAATAAAACTACTAAGTGAATGAATCACCTGGGAGGAATGGTAATTGCTTGGATGGATTTTTGTTGAGTGGTTACCAGGGCCCCATTTTCATGGCCTACCCTGTGTATCTCACTTGTGGAATGCCACCCAGGAACAAAGAGATTTGAGATGTAAAATGTTGAGAAGCTTCAAGTGCAGCCACTTGGCATTATGGGCTCTGCCTGGATCATATAGGTTGCAATAACTTAGCCAAATGGATAGTTAGTGGTAGGGGATGATAGGTTTGGAGCGCGTCCATTCTGGTCTAAGGGAAAGCTTCTAAAAGATCTTGTCTCGATGCATGTCGAGTCTTGTGGGGAAAGTGCACCACCTCTCAAGAGAGTAAAATCTAAGTACTTAGTTGTGTCCCCGACAATGGACAATTTGAGCATCAAGACATGGAAGCTATCAAGGATCTCATCATCCCAATTTCTATGTTAAAAACTTGTGGTTGAACAAGGGTCAAAGGATCACCAATGTCTATTGGTAGATTCTTTGGGTGATTCGACAAACAAAAACTTAGTGTTTTCAACTTATAAGGAAAATCTATTTTGAGAAAAGAAAGCCTAAGCTCCACTTAGCCAAATGCATATAGATGTTAGATACCACTAATCTACCATAGTATCACTTGCCAATACAATTCGAATGTATTGACCCTTGTGGCTGTAACTTATTATGTTGCAGGTTTGTTTGATGTTAGTGAAGTGTGTTTATTAGGATTACAAGTCTACAACCAACATGATTACCTGTGGCACTTTGAAGACGAAGGACTCCATGCTACATAGTTATTTCTGTTGCATTGTAATGATATAGCCAAATGATCTATGTAAGATGTAATGAATTATTTTATTCTTGGTTATAAAGTTTTATTATGACCTTTGTTTCTTGATATTACAACTTAAACTGTGGATGCTAGCTATTGATACAGGGACTAGCATTGTAAACACAGGGATCTCTAACTTATCAGGTTGGGACCTCTACATCCATCCCTATCTAGCGTCTTGGATGATCTTGAGAGTAACCATTATAGTGATAGTAATAGTGATGAATTTGGTGAAGAATATATAAAAGAAATGTATGCTATCATGAAGTCTCTTCCTCCCATTGCTCGTGCTAGAGTCAAACAATTAATGGAACTTGTTAGCTCACGTGATGAGGCCATTGATAGCTTGGAATCTCATATTGATGATGAGAAACGAAGATTCAATCTTCTTGAGCAAGAGCTTTGTGAGGAAAAGAATACCAATTCATTTCTTAAACTACAAACTGAAATTTTTGAACTTGATAAAGCAAAAGACATGGACACTATTGATAGAGCTAACTCTTTGTCCCATGAGCTTGATGCCTCAAAGAAAGAGCTTGAGGTTGCTCATGCTTCTCTTACCAAGGACCTTGAGCACCTTGAAAAGTCTAGTTTGCTTGTCAAGTGTGAGCTCATAAAACTTGGAGAGAACCATGACCAACTTTGGGTGACCTATGAGAAGGCTCTTGGTACAATGAAGGATCCAATTATTGTTGAGAATGATTCTTGTTCTTCTAACCCTACCTTTCATCAAACTCTCCTCATTGAGGAAAATAAGAAGTTGAAAGAGCAACTTGAGAAAGAGCTCCATGCACCTACCTCCAAGGGAAAGATCCTAGATGAGATTTTATCTCGTCAAAAAATGAGAGTTTCCAAGGAAGGTGTCGGTTTTGATCTAAAGAACAACAAGAGCAATGTCATTCCACCAAAGAAGACAACCTTTGTAAAAGAAGGTGACAAGGTAGTTGACCAAGTCAAAAGGAATGTTGTGAATGGGGGAGCCATGAGGGGCAATCCCAATAATAAGTATGCGGGAAAGTCTAATCCATCCTATGTGCTTTGTAAGAGCACTCAAGGAGATGTATATGCCAAATATGTTGGTCCTTGCAACGGTTATGCTTATAGATGGTACTCAATTTGGGTACCAAAGGATCTTGTTGATAATTCTAAGGGACCCATTACTCAATGGGTTCCTAAATCCAAGAATTGATTTTGTAGGGCTATGCCTCCGGTTGATCAAAATGGGGGTTTGATAGTGGATGCACCAATCATATGACCAGAGGTAGAAGTGGGCTTGACCAATTCATTCATGATGTCAACTCAACGTCAAGCTTCACTTTTGGAGACAACTCTAAAGGAAAGGTACTAGGTTATGGTAAGTTGGTGATCTGCAAGGTCTTGTCTCTAGAGACCGTCCTACTTGTTGAAAACCTTGGGTACAACTTGCTTTCAATTAAACATCTTGCGGATGCCGACTATGACTCCTATTTTTCTAGAACTTTTATGAAGGTCTTTAGGGGTGATGATCTCAGCTTGGTTCTTATTGGACATCTGGAACACGACCTTTATGTGGTCAACCTCTCGAAAGAGAGCCAATATCTTCCTACATGTCTAATGGCCAAGGCTGACAAGGGATGGCTTTGGCATCGTCACCTAGGTCATGTCAACATGAGAAATCTCAATAAAGTCCTAAAGGGTGAGCATATTATTGGACTAACCGGTGTATCCTTCTAGAAAATCGTGTGTGTAGTGCTTGCATTTCAGGAAAGCAAATTGGGAAGCATCATCCTTCTGTAACCAAGGTGGCCACATCAAGACCCTTGGAGCTTCTCCAATTGGATCTCTTCGGGCCCTCAACGTATGACTCTCTTGGTGGAAGAACATATGGTCTTGTCATTGTTGATAATTACTCAAGATATACTTTGGTCTTTCTTCTCAAGTCAAAGGATGAGACCTACAAGGAATTCATGATCTTCGCCAAGCAAGCTCAACGCACTCATGGAGTGGAGATCAAGACCATTTGAACCGACAATGGCACCGAGTTCAAGAACTACACCATGCAAAAATTTGTTGAGGATGAGGAGATCAAGCATGAGTTCTTAGCTCCAGTAGACGAACCGGCTCTTCCTCTGAGCCCCCTTTGACATGACTTTTGGGGAGAAGCCATTGCCACCACGGTCCACTAGACGAACCGGCTCTTCCTCTGAGCCCCCTTTGACATGACTCCGTACGAGATTCTCACAGGTAAGAATCCCAATGTCAACTACTTTCGTGTCTTTGGATGCAAGTGCCTCGTCAAGAACAAAAAGGAAAACCTCGGTAAATTCGAATATAGAACTATAGAGGGCATCTTTGTTGGTTATGCGGAAAACTCTCATGCCTATAGATACTACAACAAAACCAATGGTTGTGTTGAAGTATCTTGTGACGTGGAGTGTTTAGAGAATAATGGCCCCCATGAGGGGCAAGTAGTTTCACGTGATGTAGGTGATGGTGTGTAGAGGTCCCAACCTGATAAGGTAGAGATCCCTGTGTTTACAATTCTAGTCCCTGGATCGAATAGCTAGCATCCATAGTTTAAGATGTAATATCAAGAAACAAAGGTCATATTACAACTTATAACCAGGAATAAAATAATTCATTACATCTTACATAGCTCATTTGGCTATCTCATTACAATACAGCAGATATAACTATATAGCATGGAGCCCTTCATCTTTATATGTCACATGCAATCATGTTGGTTGTAGACTTGTAATCCCTACTCAATATACTTCACTAACATCAAACAAACCTGCAACATAATAAGTTACAGCCACAAGGGTCAATACATTTGAACTGTATTGGCAAGTGATACGGTAGAATAATGGTATCTAACATCTACTAGGATTTCCCAAGGCATATCATAGTATAGATACTTAGAAAATTTCCATGCAAGTCCTACTAAAAATTCACTAATGCATAGTCAAAATAATAGGAAAAAATATATGAAGCACCACTTGCATTTTAGTAGAGAAACTAGGTTCACTCCTTGATCTTGCAATTGTCACACTCTTGAAAGTTCACTACAATTCAATCCAGCAAACACACATTCAAAACTAGCATTCAAACAATTCACCATATAAAATGATAAAAACAAAGAAATGCATGCAAGCATGCAAAAGGTTGTTTTATTGAAAAAGTGGTTTCTAATAAGGCTTTAAACATTTCAAAACACCTATTGGTCATTTATAAAAGTGGCAAAACCATTTAAAATCAACTTAGTGAAAATGGCCTTTTTAAATCATTCTTGATTTGCTAGAAATGATTTTATTCAAAGGAATAATTTCTAGTGTTAGCCAAATATGTTTTGAACTCAAATGTTAGTTTTTATAGTCAGAGGGTTCAAATCAAATCCATTTGCAAAAATTTCACTCAAAATCATTTTTAAAACAATTTTTATATCCAAAATAGCCCTAATAATGTTTCTGCAAAAACACCTAATTTTCTGAAGCAAAATACTAAACTAAGGCCTGGTTGCAAAGTTTGCATTTTTATGAATCCATTGATATAAAATTTGTAATTTTTTTCCAAGCAGAGCGAAAGTTATGAATTTTTCAAACATAAACAACTAATAGATGAAATCTGGTTTTTAAACCAAAAGCCTAGACACATGTCTGTTTCCTATTGGCATACCGTTTTGTTTGGATTGAGCAATATAGGCCGTAGGATTTAAATGAGATCGCATGGCATAGATCAATCAAAAATGATTCGTTATGTCAAATATTCTATAGCGTTAGATTTAGATCCAACGATCCACAGCGCATGGACCAAAGTTTTGCGGCGCTGGCGACGGATGTGTGGCGGCAGCGCTCAGGCGATGGTGGTTCGGTGAATCTAGAAAGCGAGAGGGGGAATGGAGGGGCACACTGGGTTCACAGGGTCACGTTGATGCTCAAGGTGGCCGCAGGATCGATAGGGGTGCACGGAGTCGATGTCGATTACTCGCCAGAGATGCTCCTGGCGCCGGGCACGCTTAGGCAGTGTCGGAGTCCATGCTACGGAATGCACTAAGGAAAAATGAGGATGGCGTTAGATGTGCGCGAGAGAGGGGTTTGTGCGAGTGTCAACTAGAGAGGAGGGGCGGTTAGAACTAACCAGGGGAGTTCGCCGGAGTTGAGGCAGTTGACAGTGGAGCTCAGACGTTGACAGGGGCTAGGTTGTGGGGCATGCGCGGGCAAACAGAGGGTTCCAGTGGATGCGTACGGTGGTGGTGAACAAGCTCGTGTGAGCAAGGGCAAGGGGCGTGGTCGGAGCTGGCCGGAATTCGAGCTAGAGCTCGTTGGAGCATTGGTGGCGCGAGGTGAAATTGAGGCAACCTGGTGGTGGAAAGGGGGTGGCGAGTGAGGGGAAAGAGAGATGATAGGGAGGCACTTAGTAGGGCATGGTCCCGAGGCGGATTCATGGCGGTGTTAACGCGAATTTACGCGAGGCATCAATGGCTAGAAATGGTAAGGGGAATTGGGGGCAGGGTCAGTAGGGTGAAGACGATGACGTGACGTGGTGGTGGGCCCGGTTAGTCAGTGGGAGTGAGGGTTGATTCGCTGGTGAGAAATGACTCGCGAGTGAGAGAGAGGTGAGTGGCCCGGGTGGGCTGTAGTTGGGCCAGGAGTTGGGCTAGGTTAGTTGGGTTGGATCTGTTGGGTTGTTTTCTTTTTTTTCTTCTGATTTCTTTTTCTTTTTCTTTTCATGATTTCTGTTTTTATTTGAAACATTTGATTCAAGTTTCATTTGAATTCAAATTCTTGCCAAACCTTTTCTGTTGGTTTAAACTATTTATATTTGTGTTTAAATATTCCACCTTGGATTAATTCAAATATTCTTTTATGCTTTAATATTTATTTAAATGTGGCTTTTGTCTTTATTCAAATAATATTTAATATGGTTCAAACCCATATAATTTTATTCAATTTCCTTTATTCTTTTTAAGTTAATTAGATAACTTTTAATCCACTTTGGCAATTTCAATTATTTTTCTCACGATTTAATTAATCATTTATATTAGGAATTTTGTCTTTATTCAAATAAAATTGAATATGGATAAATCCCATATAATTTTATTTAAATGATATTTATTCCTTTATTTTTATTTGGATTATCTTTATTCCATTTTCTTATGGATTTGACCAAGATTTAAATTGTCTTTGCAATTATTTCTTTCTTATCTTATAAAATCCATAACTTTTTATTTATAGTTCCAAAATTGGTGATTCCAATTTGTATAATTTTATTTATTATTTGTTTATCTTTTTAAATCCTTTAAGATTACTTTTCTCACAATTTGGTATTAAATTTAGTTGAGACCTTTATTAGCTTTGGGAATTATTTCCTTTTATCTTATTAAATTCATAAGTTTTTATCCATGGCTCCAAATTGAAAGAAACCAATTTCCATGGTTTTGTAACATTTTTGTTTATCATTTTTTACCATTTAGAAATATTTGTTTCTGAACTTTTATATGGAACAAATCCATAGTTTTGGAGTGATCTTGGAAATGATTTCTTTCACTATAGTTTTAGGGTTTTTGGTTTAACTTTTCCAAGTGCTTTAAAATCAAGATTCTTCCCATGCATAAATGCATTTGATCTTTGAAATATTTGTTTGTTGCTTTCTTTATTAAATTTTGTTAAAGTAGGGTTTTGATGTTTCCATTTAGCAGCAAAAAGTTTCTTTTCACCCTAAATTTCAACAATTTTTCATTTTGTTTATTTATTTTTCAGATTTCAAAATTTGGAGAATTTTGGGATGTGACAGACTACCACGCTTAAAAGGAATCTCGTCCCAAGATTCAGGAAGGCTAGAGGTTACAATTTGTCTTCAAGGCAACTAGGGTACTACCACCCTTAAAAGATTTTCAACTAGATTACATCTTGCCTTACGTGAGGTCTTAATGTAACTTCTCTGGACAGTTGTTGGCATAGTGTCCTTTGTTTCCACACTTGAAACATGTGACAAGGTTGATGTCCTTGATAGGTTTGCTCTTCTTGTATTTCTTCTTTTCTGGACAATGTGATGCATAATGGCCTAGCTCTTTGCATTTGTTGCACATCACTTGGCTAATATCCTTCTTCTTATCGGGTCTCTCCAAATCTAGGAGGGATCTTAGTTCATGTTCCTCATAGTTCACTTCAAAGGTGGGAAAACTTCCTCGGTTCTTTGAACAATTCCTAGGATACCGTCTATGTTTCCTCTTTTGTCCACCATGGTGGGTCACAATGTATGGAGGTGCAAACTGAGGTTTGACTTTGTCTTCATCATTCTTGTTATGGAGGTTTCCAAACATTTGATGTTTTCCATCTTGTTTCATCTGTTTAACTATAGGATATATGGCGCATTGGATAGGGACATGATCATTTCCTTCACATAGGAAACAAGAAACTTGAGATGTGGGACATTATTTAATTGGATATTTCTCTTCACAATTAGGGCATTGGTCCACATGATCTTTATAAGTGTGTCTTATGTCTCCACAGATTTTGCAGGCTTGGGTTCCTTCTATAATATCATCCTTGATATCATTGTTGTCACAATCCCTTTGGGAAAGGTTGCTTCTCATGTTGATCATTTAATTGGTCATCCTTTGCAACAATTGGGATTTGGTTTCCAAAAAAATTTGCATGGCTGGGTCTAACCCAATGTTGTTGGCTAAAAACTGGCTTGTCACTTGATTCAACTAGTCTTAGGTTGCTAGTAGTTGTTCTCTCATGTGTATCTCTTGGTTCTTGTTGTCACCATCCTTGATATTGTGGTTCCTTGAAGAAGTCATCTGTTTGGGTTGGATTGGGATTAGATTAGGCAACAGATTTATAGAGGAAGAATTCAACACACACACACACAACAATTCACACAAGCTATGTGCAAGCAATCGCAATCATGCATTCCACTCAAACAACAAGGTTCAAGCATATTTTTAGGCAACAAAATATTTTTTCTACACCGCATAACTTGGTGTGATCAATAAACTAAACACTAGTATGGTGGTCCAACTATAGGGTTCACTTGAGATCATTCCATTATTCTTAGTTGTTGCATCATGAACAAGATCATGGTATCCTTGGGATAAATTCTTGCATCTAGGTCACAAAGCTTCAAAGGTGATGATGGTGATACGTCAGAAATGTATCAATAATTTTTGATGCTCCATGCTTGTTTTGTATCATTTGTCTTATCTTTTGTCTACACTTTGAGGTATTTTTCTACACTTTCTGGAACTAACCTATTGACAAGATGACACAGGGCCAGTTGCATGTTTTCTTCTGTTTTTGGTTCTAGAAAGGCAGAAAATCAATATTCTCGGAATTGGACGGGACAAAAGCCAAAGTCATTATCTTTCCCTGAGCAACATGGAACCACGAAGCAGAACTGGAGGGGGGCCACAGGGTGGCCGCACCCCTCCTAGGCGCGGGCAAGGCCTAGAGGCGCCCACAGGGGGTGTGGTCCCCGTGGACCCCCACCGACCTTGATTCCTGCGCCTATAAGAATCCTTCGACCCAAAAACCCTAGGGAATCAGGATAAATCCACGAAAACCTCTGTAGCGCTGCCGCCATCGAAAAGGGATTTGGGGGACAGAAAGTCTTTGTTCCGGCACCCTGCCGGGACGGGGAAGTGCCCCTGGAACCATCTCCATCGCCATCTTCATCACCATTGATGATTCCCATGATGAGGAGGGGGGTAGTTCTTCCTCAAGGCTAAGGGCTCTACCGGTAGCTATGTGTCCATCTCTCTCTATGCATGATCTTGTGGTCATGAGCTTTGTAATCAAGTAGATCTACCTTGCTACTCAAGTGCTTCATTAGATCTCTGTCCTCCCCATGTGGGTGAAAGTGACAGCGTGCATGCCATGGTGGCACTTAGGCTTGAGTCTACATAAATAATCTTTGTGCTTTAATAGATCTATGCTTTTCCCCATGTGTGTGAAAGTGACAGCAGGCATACCGTGTGTGGCACTTTGGCTAGATTGAACATTCGTTATGATTTATATTTGGAGTTAGATGTCTCTACGAAATTGTGGTGTTTGTTGGAACCATCTAGTGCTCAAGGTGACAGTGTGGGGTTATCTAGATTGGGGAAGGCGGACTTTGAGGTGTGCTATTATAGCCCTACCTTGGATTAGAGTGTCCAACCGGAGAGTAGTTAAGAGTAGTATCATGAAGAGAGGATATTTATATGAGAGAGTGTTCACTAGTTAAAGTATGATCCCTAGGCCTTGTTTCTAAGAATTGAAACACCGTTTGCTACTAGATCTGTTGCATGTTTGCTTGCTGTAGTCTTTACCTCACTGTCAACCTCTTTTCTGGCACCATTACCACTTGTATTTCACTATCTCTTCGCCGAAATAGTGCACCTATATTGGGTGTGTTGGGGACACAAGAGACTTCTTGTATCTTGATTGCAGGGTTGCTTGAGAGGAAATACCTTTGACCACTTCCTCCATGAGTTCGATAAACCTTGGGTAGTCCACTTAAGGGAAACTTGCTGCTGTTCTACAAACCTCTGCACTTGGAGGCCCAACAACTATGTACAAGAATAGAAGTGCGTAGACATCATGCTCTTTTTTGGCGCGGTTGTCGGGGAGGTAAGGTAAAAGGTGAAATGGATCGTATGGGCACCTAGAGGGGGGGGTGAATAGGTTCTACTCAATTTTTAGTACTTTTCAATTTTAGTCTTGACACAAAGTAAATTCTCTAGTTATGTAACTACGAGAATTTCCCTATATGCAAACCTAGCTACTAAGCACGTAAAGAGAGGAGCGAGGGAACCGCAGTGGAGCACGCGGAGACACAGGGATTTGTTTTACCGCAGTTCCTTCCTTGTTAAGGGAAGTACATCTGTGTTGGAGGGGTGGGCGGTTCTAAGACCACCACGCCACAATAGGCCTCACCCTATTCTCCAATGGATCTCGCCACGAGAGGCCTGATCCACGTTCTCCACTATTGGTCCCTTCGAGGCGGGAACCGGTGCCTTTTACAACGCTACTGGGGCACACACCCACAACTGAATAGGGGGCTCCAGAGATGACAAGAAGCTGTCACAAGAACAAGGTTTATCAATATAAACAAAACAAGGATCTAGATATTTGCAAGAAATACTAGATCGGTGATTCTCCAAATGAATGGAGAGGAGATGAAGCGCTTGATTACTGATGATGAAGATCGAGTTCTCCTCCTTCGATTCCCCAAGGGACGGGGCCTTTGGGTGGATCTAGGTGGAGCTCTCTTGGATGAAGGTTGCAGATCAGATCTTGACTTTTTCGAATGAACCAAGAGATCTGGCAGGAGGGGGAAGGCTAGCTTAAATACCCCCTTCCCAGATCTGGCCGTTGAACAAGTTTGGGGGCGGACTATCCGCCCCTCCAAAAACTCCGCCCCCAGGGAGGATCTTCCGGGGAGAAAATCCGCCCCCTCTCTAGGGTTGGCACCTGCAAAACTTGATGAAGACCATGGGGGCGGATTATCCAGCCCCATCCAGGGGCGGATTATCCGGCGTGGCCTGAAAATCCGGCCGAAACTCCACCCCCTCTATGGGGCTTGCGCCTTGGCAGCGAACATGAGGGGCGGATTATCCGGCAGGGCCGAAAAATTCGGCCGAAACTCCGCCCCCCTTCTGGGGCTTGCGCCTATTTGGGAAAAGGGTGGGGCGGATTATCCGCCCCTAGTGGGGGTGCGGATTATCCACCCCCCAAAGGAAAAATCCTTTTCCTTTGATCCTTAGAGAGAGATGCAACACTTCAACACACATTAAATAATCCTTGATATTGTTATCTAAAACACAAAACACTAGGGATTATGAAATGTTCTTTCAATCTCCCCCTTTTTGGTGTTAGATGACAATACTAGGATTTGCAATGAAACCGGCTAATGCCACCTTAACAAAAATGAAAGAAGCTCCCCTAGATGTGTGCATATTTAAAATTTGCGTTTGAATACAAATACACACACTAGAGAGAACACAACTTTCATAACAAATATAATTGACACAAAGTGGGTTGGGAAACAAGGTCATACCACCGGGATGTGATTATAGCCAAAGAAAATAATGAGATTGTTAGACTCCAAGCACATCCCACAATATTGATGCATAATCTCATGATTCCATATGCCATCAAACGGACTCCATAGATAAATCTAGAATTCCATGAGGGTAGATCCACAATATAAATCCGGAATTCTAGAATACCAAACCAGCAGTATAAAGCACGACATAGCACGACAAAGTCTTACATAACCAAGCACAAATAGCAAAAAGTTCACGCTAAAAAGAGCACAAGCAAGCAAATAAAACGATGGAAAGACAAGTGCTTGCGCCCGACCCTTGCAAATCCACGAGACCTAATAGAACTACTTCTCCCCCTTTGGCTTCAAAATGCCAAAAAGGAAGAAGAGAGATGCTAACGCCCCTGAAGATCATGCCTCCTCATCCTCGTCGCAGTCATCCCCGTCCCCTTCCTCTTCATCATACTTATCATCATCGTCATCAGCTGGAGGAGTGGGTGCCCACGGAGGTGGAGGAAAGAGGCAACTCTCGAGCTCTCCATAGTTGATCCCTGAAGTGTTCCACTGAGCATACGGTTCCGGAGCAGTGGGAGGAGGTGGATGGCCAGTGGCACCTGAGACATGGTGAAGAATAAGCTGCTGAGTGTGATACCTCTCATGATCCCTTCGGTACGCCTCATACTGGCCCTTGTGAGTGTCAATTCGCATGCAAAGGATGTGCCGCTGGAACCAAGTGAGCTGCTTAACCTCGCGTGCCATTGGGGACACCGCGAAACGATGACCACTAGCCCGTGCATCACGCATGAAGGACTCAGGGGCAGTGGAAGGGTGATGGGTCTTCTGAGCCTTGTTGTAGATATTCTTGGGCTTGTGAACCCCATCCAAAGCAGTGCCAAAGTCCTCATGGGGAAACATATGCTTGATGAGTATCATAATGAAAGGATCATAAGGAATAGAGAGCTTGTTGATCATAGCATCCGTCATCTCATGATATATGTAGTCCATGACATCCAGTTTGTAGCCTGTAGCTGAACCAGAGTTGGTGGCACACTCGTGAGCAAAATCAAGGAGAGGAACCAGATCGCCACGGATCTTGTCATTGTTGCCACCACTCGGAGAGATGCAATCCCTAAATATGCCAACAAGGGAGGCATACAAGGGAGAGAGACCAGCGAAAGTACCAGCAACACCATCAGGAGTAAGGCAAGGAGTGAGCACAATATCCTTGGATGGCTTCAGTGGAGAAATGATACGGTGGCCAGAAGGGGTGTCACGGCCATGGAAGGCATAACCAAGAACCTGCCCAAAAATGCAGAAGTCCGATTGAATCATTGGTGTCCCGGTCATCCACTTCATAGTACGGCGCTCATCACCGCAAATCACAAGTGTCGAGAAAAACTGCCTCACCATGGAGGAATCATAGTTGCATTGGATAGTCATAAGGTGGTGAAGCCCCATCTTGTTGGTCACATCCAATGTCTCAAGGAGCCTTGCCTTGGATTGAGCCTCAGTCAAATTGATGGGGTGCATTGGGCGAAGCTTGAGGGTAGCATACACATCATCATGAATAGCCCGAAAGTGGGCATTCCAAAACATAGAGTCCTCGGGGGGACCATCACTGTCAGCCTCATCATAGTAATCAGTCTGGCGAATGGAGGCATACTGAAGACTGTCCATAGCCTTGTAGTTGGGCCGAGACTGTTTGCCCTTGCGAGATGCAGACCTCTTTGTTTTCTTTCCTGCCTCTACCATCCGTTCAGCCTCTCTTGCTGCTTTGCTAACTTCGGTTTCGTCAATGAACTTCCCTTCTGTAGTGGGCTTGAGATAACGGGCACGGGAACAACGAGAGAAGATCTTGGTACGCTTGGAACCACCTGTGAAAAGCATGAGAGGGATAGCATGGAGATAAGCACACACACAAGTCCAGGAGAAAGTGTAGAAATAGTAAGAAAAAAAATCCATACGCCAAAGATTTGCATTGCAGGAAATCTCTAGACCAGATGTAAATCTCTAGGCCGGATTACCCGGCCCTGGCAGGGGCGGATAATCTGCCCCCCGGAGAAAATTCTACTGAATCTAGCAAGCAAGGAAATCACCAAGGATCTTCTACAACGAGATTTCCACCAAAAAAATGCATCCCATACAAAAGGAGAGAGATGAGGGAGTTACCCTCACTCATTGGAGGAAAATCGTGGAGGAGAAGATACCTGGAGGCGAGGTGAAGAAGATCCGGGGAGGGTCCGAAGAATCCGTTGGTCAAATCGACTCCGGGAGGGGTGGAGGCTCCGACGGTGGCTGGGGGCTGAGGTAAGGTTGGGGGAGGGATGACTGCTCTGTTTGAGCCTGGCCTCACCGACATAGCCTTTAAAGGGCAGATTTCGCCCGGGGCGGATAATCCGCCCCCCACTTAGGGCGTATAGTCCGCCCCCTCTGAATGTTCTATTAAGAACAGATTCAGGCCGGAGCACCCTTGCAAAACCCCTTGCTGGTGTATAGAGGACTTGTGTGCAAGAATAGATGATTCAAGGAGGGAGTTTAGAGCAACAAACTGAGATGGTACTACACACCCAAATTTGCAAGAACCAAAACAAACAAAAACCAAAGATGAGTGTGTTTTCCATAAGAACAAGAAATATGCAAGAAAATCCAAAGAGATCCATTAGAAACCAACTCTTCTCAAGGAAGAGGGCGGTGGCCGAAGCCACCATGTTGGAGCGCATGGCATGACACCGCGAAGATGTATCTTAAGTTCAAAACCAATGCTCATTGATGACCCACATATCACAAAATGATATTAAGGGAAATGATTTTTCTTGCTTTCGGCATGATAGGGGGAGGGTTAGCCCAATCAATTAGGACCACACTCCCCCTATGTCTATGCCCGCATCTAAACCAAATACATGAATAAGAGCAAGTAAGTGTGCAAGGGTAGTCAAGCCAAACTCCTTGAATCTATGATATTTAGCTCATTTCCCAAATAACAAAATCTTGCTTTATCAAGGGGCTTCGTGAAAATATCAGCAAGTTGGTTCTTCATACTCACAAAGGATAGGGCAATATCGCCATGAGCAACATGATCCCGAATGAAATGGTTGCGAATCTCAATATGTTTTGTTCTTGTATGCTACACGGGATTGTAAGCAATTTTTATAGCACTTTCATTGTCACATAATAGAGGCACTTTGTCACAATTGACACCGTACTCCTTTAAATTTTGCCTCATCCATAATAACTGTGTACAAGCACTTGCAGTAGCAACATATTCAGCTTCGGCGGTTGAGAGTGAAATACAATTCTGTTTCTTTGAAGACCAACACACTAGAGACCTTCCCAAGAATTGACATGCACCAGAAGTTGATTTTCTATCATCTTTGTCACCAGCCCAATCTGAATCAGTGTAACCACATAGAGAGAAACTTGAACCCTAGGGATACCATAACCTAAAATTCGGGGAATGAACCAAATATCTGGAGATTCGTTTGACTGCCACTAAGTGGCTTTCTTCAGGAGCGGCTTGGTACCTTGCACACACTCCTACACTTAACACGATATTGGGCCTAGATGCGCAAAGGTAAAGGAGAGAGCCGATCATGGATCGGTATACCTTTTGGTCCACGTCTTTACCCTTGGGATTAAGCTCAAGATGGCACTTTGTTTGCATTGGAGTAGCAATGCCATTGAGATCTGTCATCTTGAACCTTTTGAGCATGTCTTGGATGTACTTAGCTTGATTAATAAAGGTTCCCTCTCTAAGTTGTTTGATCTCGAATCCAAGAAAGAACCTCAACTCACCCATCATCGACATCTCAAACCTGTCAGTCATAAGCTTTGAAAATTCATCGTTAAAAGCTTGGTTAGTAGAGCCAAAAATAATGTCATCTACATAAAGTTGGCATACAAAAAGCTCCCCATTAACCTTCTTAGTAAAAAGAGTGGAATTGATTTGCCCAACTTCGAATCCACAGTCTAACAAAAGCTCTTTAAGGTGCTCATACCACGCACATGGGGCTTGTTTAAGGCCATAGAGCACCTTATCGAGTTTGTAGACATGGTTCGGAAATTTGGGGTCCTCAAAACCCGGGGGCTGCTTGACGTATACCAACTCATGTAGTGGACCATTAATAAACGCACTCTTAACATCCATTTTCTGTAATTTAAAATTATGATGGGCTGCGTAGGAAAGAAGGATACGGATGGACTCAAGACGAGCCATAGGAGCATAAGTCTCGCCAAAATCAATTCCTTCCACTTGAGAGAATCCTTGAGCCACGAGTCTTTCTTTATTCCTCACAACAATGCCATTTTCATCTTGTTTGTTCTTGAAAAAATCCACTTGGTGCCGATAACATTATGGCAATGCTTGGGTTTATCTACGAGCTTCCAAACTTTGTTGCGCTCGAAGTTATTTAATTCTTCATGCATTGCAACAACCCAATCGGTATCTTCAAGAGCATCAAAGACCTTCTTCGGTTCAACCATGGAAATGTGAGCTTGATGATCACAGAAGCTTGAAAGTTCTCTTCTAGTAGACACCCTTCTTCGTAGATCACCCACAACCTTGTCAAGAGTGTGACCCCTTAGTTCAAGGTTCCGATCAGCACGATCCTTGCGACGAGCCTCAATGTCCTTATTGTTTCTAGAAGGAGTTGATTCAATATTTGTATCCTTGTCTTGTCCACTACCTTGCCCTTGATCTTGATCTGAGTTAACAATAGGAGATTGCTGCTGAATTTGTTCCTCAGGGCCGGATAATCCGCCCCTTGGTGGGGCAGGACTATCCGGCATGGGAGATGAGGCACAAGTTTCCTCTTCGTGAGAATGCCTGACAGAACTGGGAGATCCAGAGCCGGATAATCCACCCTCGGGGGCCGGAGAATCTGGCCTGGAGTCTTCTTGGCTGTTGTCATCTTCTTCGGATCCCCTGGAACAAGTTGGAGTGCCAGGGACAGATTGTCCGCCCCTTGGAGGGGGCGGATAGTCGGGCTTGGGACTACCATTTTGTCCAGGAGACTGATAATCTTCAGTAGGTTGCGGTTTCAGTGCAGAGTTTTCTCCAACAGTAGGAGCTTGTTGATCTTGTGTAGATGAGGGATCGACTTGAATGGAGCATTGTCCTTCCCGATCCGCCACAAGGGGTTCCTCAATGGGGCGGAAAAATCCCACGCCCATTCTTCTTATGGCATCTTGGGGTATTTCAACATCTGCATCACAAACATCAACTTGCCCTACAAAGGAACCATTATTTTCATCGAACTCCACACTACAAGATTCTATAATAATCCCAGTGAGCTTGTTGTAGACTCTATAAGTGTGGGATTCGGCACCGTAACCAACAAAAATACCTTCTAAAGCCTTGGACTCAAATTTAGACAAGCGGACACCTTT
This sequence comes from Avena sativa, assembly GCA_916181665.1. Classification (NCBI taxonomy): domain Eukaryota; kingdom Viridiplantae; phylum Streptophyta; class Magnoliopsida; order Poales; family Poaceae; genus Avena; species Avena sativa. The sequence continues at coordinate 263,956,943 of OV702294.1, read as the reverse complement.
AATAAGAAAGAAACACTTACACCCGAATACCCTGATGTTGGGCTTGTTACCGGTAAGTATTTCATATGGAGTCTTGTCCAAAATATTTCAGAGGTAGAGCCGGTTCGATGAGTGACAAGCAGTGGATATGGCTTCAGCCCAAAAATTGTAAGGAGACTTGAATTCAGCCAACATTGATCTTGCCATATCCATCAAAGTCCAGTTCTTCCTCTTGGCTACACCATTTTGTTGAGGGGTGTACGCAGCGGAATATTGATGTCTAATCCCCTCTTCGCTTAGAAACTCATTCAAAGTGTAGTTCTTGAATTCGGAGCCATTGTCACCTCTTATTGCCAAGATAGGAACATTGTGTTGACGTTGAACTTCATTGGCAAAGTCAATGACTGTTTGTTGAGTCTCACTCTTTAGCTTGAAGAAATAGACCCATGTATATCTTGATTAATCATCGACAATGACCAAGCAATATTTCTTCCCACCAAGACTTGCATGAGAAGGAGGACCAAATAAATCCACATGAAGTAATTCCAAGATCCTCTTTGAAGACACAATAGTCTTCCTCTTGTGGGGAGAGTCATGCATTTTTCCTTCAACACAAGACCTGCAAACACGATCTTTGGCAAAGGAGACATTGTCTTTTAGTCCAAGGATGTGGCCACCCTTGTGGAGACTTTGCAAAGTTCTCATGTTGACATGGGCTAAACGGCGATGCCATAACCAGCCCACGTCGGCCTTTTCGAATAGACACATCAGACCTGAAGTGGTTTTCCCCGAAAAGTCCACCACATATAGGTCATTTTCGATGTACCCAACGAAAGAGACCTTTAGAGACTTGCTCCACAAGAGTACCACCAAATCATCATCGATAAAAACAGCAAAACCCATCTTGCCAAGGGCATGAACAAAAAGAAGGTTGTAACCGAGGGTCTCAACAAGCATGACGTCCACGAGAGAGATATCGTGGGCAACCACAACCTTGCCAAGACCCAATACCTGAGATTTAGACTTATCACTGTAGGAGACTGTAATATTATCATGATTTGGGCGCATCTTCCTGATGATCTCCTTGCTTCCGGTCATATGACTAGTGCATCCACTATCCAACACCCATTTCGACCCACCGGAAGCATAGCCCTGCAAGAGAATTACTTCTTGGTTTTAGGTACCCATTTTTCAATGGGTCCTTTCATGTTAGTAACAAGGGTCTTTGGAACCCAAATAGACCAAGCAATATATTCATCAAAGGGACCGACATAATAAGCATAAACATCGCCATAATCATCACAAAAGAGTTCATAATTTGGATTGTGAGACCCTGCAAAACCAATATTGTTAGTTTTGTCTTTTGTGACATTCTTCTCAGCGGTGCTTGTCTTTGATTGCACATTCTTGGTCTTTTTCTTCTTGTTTTTATTTTTCTTGGACTTGGTGACATACCCAAGTCCCTATTTACCATGATTTGACCTTTGCTTGCCAAGAACTTCATCAAGAATACCCTTATCCTTGGGAGTGATGTCCTTGACCACTTCTTTTTCCACACTAGCATTTTCCTTGTGACTATATGTTGAATTGGATGTGCTAGGAACATCATACTTGGCCAATCGAATTTGGAGCTGATCATGTGACTCATTGAGAATGGAGAAATCGCTTTTCAATGCCTTGTGAGCGTTGTCAAGTTTCTCCAATTCCTTGGAGAGTCTATCATGAGCAGCCCCAAAGTCAATATTTTCGATCTTTAACTTCTTTGCTTTGGTGACTACATTGTCACGTTCCTTAACAAGTTTATCCAATATTTCTTCATGTGACTCCTCAATGGACTCAAGCCTCTCTTAAAAAGATACCCGAGCTTCCTCTTCTTCTTCAAGAGAATTTTTTAAGGATGCTATTTCCATTGCATCCTCCCTTTCAATTATGCCCTTTTCTTCGAGGAGAGCTTCATTTTGGCCAGCTGATCCATAAGGGCTTCAAAACGTTTCTTGTGCTCACCTTGCAAGTTAGTGTAGAAATAATCCAAAGCAATAATCTCTTCCTTAACCTTAAGACTAGTAGGATCATCCATGTCAATCATAGCCTTAGGAAAAGAAGAGTTAGAAGTAGTTACCTCAGAGCTTCTTGCCATGAGACAAGTAGCATTCTTGTTGATGATGTTTTCGCCTGGAGAGTCGAAGAGAGATGTTGATGTAGATGTGGTGGCTATAGCAGCCACCTCTTGAGAGCTATCATCCTTGTCCTCATCTTCACTTCCCGAAGAATATTCTTCTTGAGCCACTAGAACAATCTTTGGTTGCTTCTTGAAGGGAGCATTCTTCTTTACAAGCTGTTTCTTGCATGGATCCTTTGACTTGTCTTTGAAAATAAGTCTTCCTCCATTATCTTCCCTACTTTGATATGGACACTCAGCTACAAAGTGCAGCCGATCACCACAGTTGAAACATGTTCTCAGCTTGGGACCATTTTCTTTTCTTCCATAGGCTCCACTCTTGCGTTCTAGTTCAACTTTAGCCTTGGTAGGATCTTTCCAAAAGTTTCTAGCATAAAGGGCCAAGTATTGTCCGTGGATCCTTTTTATATCCTCGGGACAGTCCATACCTTCTATGGCATATTCATCATGATCAATCACACTAGTCTTCAAGGCCATGTTGACCCCCTTTTGCATCCCCATAGCTCGTGCACGAGCATCTTCGGCATTCTTGGCAGCCACTTTGAAAGCGTTCATTTCTTGCATTACCTCATTGGATGTCATGAGGTGGTAGTTATGCCTACCTTGGAGACTTTTCAAATCTATGGGCTCAAATGGCATAAGAGGACTAACATACTTGCGCTTGATCCATGCATCATCAACATGAGCGACACCATGGTTTCTGAAAGTTGTGGCTATTGCCTTGAGCCTCCTATACATGTCCTCGTGGTTTTCTCCATCCAACAAATAGAATCCTTCAGCTTCGTTGCTCAAAGCATCATATCTATTCCTTCTCATACTTTCATTTCCGATGAAGAGCTCGGTGAGAGCATCCCAAGCTTCCTTAGCTGTACTAAGATGCTGAATGTGTGGCATATATTTGTCACCCACGCCAAGTTGTATCATGTGTAAAGATGTAGAATTGAGTTGGCTATTGACAACTTCTCTTCTTGTGAGATTGTTGGGGTTTCCAACATGAAGACCATTTTCGATGATTTTCCACAACTCAATGGAGGAACTGCACACATGAGACTTCATCAAAAATTTCCATTGAGTAAAAGTAGATGCTGAAAGTTTGAGTGGATCACCCCTATTATGTAAATGTGGGTGGGGGATAGGTGGATCAGGAGAATACACATGAGAAACCTCATTGTATCCATCCTTACCACTATCCTTTTTCGAGGAGGAGCTCTTGCTTGTGTCATCACCAACCACTTTGTTATCTTTGGAAACGGTTTTACCTGTTTCCTTGGATTGCGGAGTGGTAGCCTCAGAGTTAGATGGAGGTGATGCTGCGGATGTGGAGAGACGCATTATCAATTAACGCATATCTTCCATATTAGCCTCCATTGAAGTTGTTTCCAACGTATTGTGATCGTTCATGGTGACTACCTCCGGAGCATCACTCTCATCTACCTTGGAACCCATACTTCTCTTAGGCGGTTAAGCCCGAAATAAGAGCCGAGGCTCTGATACCAATTGAAAAGGATCCTATTGGCACCTAGAGGGGGGGTGAATAGGTGCTACTTAATTTTTAGTACTTTTTCAATTTTAGGCTTGACACAAAGTAAATTCTCTAGATATGTAACTACGAGAATTTCCCTATATGCAAACCTAGCTACTAAGCACGTAAAGAGAGGAGCGAGAGAACCGTAGTGGAGCACGCGGAGACACAGGGATTTGTTTTACCGCAGTTCCTTCCTTGTTAAGGTAAGTACATCTGCGTTGGAGGGGTGGGCGGTTCTAAGACCACCACGCCACAATAGGGCTCACCCTATTCTCTGATGGATCTCGCCACGAGAGGCCTGATCCACCTTATCCACTATTGGTAACCTTCGAGGCGGGAACCGGTGCCTTTTACAACACTACCGGGGCACACACACCCACAACTTAATTGTGGGCTCCCGAGATGATAACAAGCTGTCACAAGAACAAGGTTTATCAATATAAACAAAACAAGGATCTAGATATTTGCAAGAAATACTAGATCGGTGATTCTCCAAATGAATGGAGAGGAGATGAAGCACTTGGTTGCTGATGATGAAGATTGAGTTCTACTCCTTCGATTCCCCAAGGGACGGGGCCTTTGGGTGGATCTAGGTGGAGCTCTCTTGGATGAAGGTTGCAGATCAGATCTTTACTTTTTCGAATGAACCAAGAGATCTGGTAGGAGGGGGAAGGCTGGATTAAATACCCCTGCCCAGATCTGGCCGTTGAACAAGTTTGGGGGCGGATTATCCGCCCCCCACTTGGGACGGACTATCCGCCCCTGGGAAAACTCCACCCCCAGGGCGTATCTTCCGGGGAGAAAATCCGCCCCCTCTCTGGGGCTGGCGCCTGCAAAACTTGATGAAGACCATGGGGGCGGATTATCTGGCCCCCTCCAGGGGCGGATTATCCGGCGTGGCCGGAAAATCCGGCCGAAACTCCGCCCCCTCTCTGGGGCTTGCGCCTTGGCAGCGAACATGAGGGGCGGATTATCTGTCCCCCCTGAGGGGCGGATTATCCGGCGGGGCCAGAAAATCCGGCCGAAACTCCGCCCCCCTTCTGGGTCTTGCGCCTATTTGGGAAAAGGGTGGGGCGGATAAGGAAAAATCCTTTTCCTTTGATCCTTAGAGAGAGCTGCAACACTTCAACACATATTAAATAATCCTTGATATTGTTATCTAACACACAAAACACTAGGGATTATGAAATGTTCTTTCAAAAGGTACGTGCTCGAAGTTATTTCCTTTAGACTCTGCAATTTTGTCTTTTTGTTTCTTGTTTTCACTAGTTAGGCTTAATGGAAAACAACAACAAAATTAGAGAGATTTTTAGTATTTTTCCTAAGTTAGAAATTGAGTGGTTTGAAAAGAAAATTAAAAAACCTATGGAACTTTATTTGCATGCTAATAGCAATGTTATTAGTGTGAATTTTTGAACACCATTGTTACTAATGGTATGGAAACGTCTAAGCTTGGGGAAGCTAGTTTTTATGAAAAAAATCTTTTTAGTTCCCCAGCTTTAGGGAAGAAATTTTGCTCTTATGATACTTTATCTCCCATATGTGGTAATTCTAACGATACTTGTGATATTTTAAATCCAGATACTGAAAGTGTCCCTTTTAAAATACCTATTGAAATTGTTGAACGTGTTATGAATAACTGCTATTTTGGAGATGGAGCTGTCCATCCTAGTGATCATTTACTCTTTATACATGAATTATGCGAGTTGTTCAAGTGTGCAGGTATATCAATGGAACAAGTTAAGAGGAAGCTATTCCCTTTCTCACTTAGGAACAAAGCAAGGGAGTGGTATGAGCTACTAGATGATCCTCATCATTTGGAGTGGAAGGAACTTGAATCTCTCTTTTACTCTAAATTTTATCTTCCTCATGAAATTCATAAAGATAGGAATTATATTTATAATTTTCATCCTCGTTTGGGAGAAAGTATTACCCAAGCTTGGGGGAGATTGAAGTCACTAATGCTCAAATGCCCCATTCATGAGCTCCCCTGTAATGTTGTTATCAATAATTTTTATGCAAGGCTTTCAGGACATTACAAGGCCTATCTGGATGCCTGTTTAGAGGGATCCTTCGCAAGTAAGGAGGTCAAGGCTAAGTGGGATCTTCTTGAAACAATTCAAAGCAATACCGAAGGTTGGGATAACAACAAAGGTAAATACCCAGGTATAAACTATGAGTATGATTGCATTAAGTCTTTCACTAAAACTGCTGATTTTCAAGAGCTTAGTGCTAAATATGGTCTTGATCCTCAAATTCTTGTTAGATACTATAGAGCCTTTGCTTCCCATATTAATGCTCCTAAAGAAAAATGGGACATGTATCATGAACCTTTTAAAGACACTTGCATGGGAAATGAAAATGTTATTAATGATTGCAATAAACATGCTCAAACTTTTGAATGTACTATTTCTTATAAGCATGTTAATTTTTGTGGTATGCATAGACCTTGTGTGAAGAATCGAACAGAAGAAGAATATTGTATCACCCACTGGAATGAAAAAACTAGAAAGTGGTATAAGGCTCTAGATGATCTTGGTAAAAAAGTTTGTGGCCTCTATCCTTTTATTTGTGAACTTTTTGAAGTGGGTCATTTCAATTTTCAATGATCTGGCCATAATAATCCTACAAGTTTGTATTGTGATAACGTGATCACTGATAATCAACATGATGAACTTACATTATTTTTGTGGTGTGAAGAGTTATCAAGAAAAACTTCTTTGATAGACATGAGTACTTTTTATATGAATAGCGTCCTGCATGGTTGTCATCTTTATTGTGTTGAAAACTGCCATGCAAATACTTACATACAAATCGTATAAAAGATGATATTTTTACCAAATTATGATAGGACTGATATGTGTTTTGATCTTATTAATGAAAAGGAGGAATCCTCCAAAGTTTCTTCTATTATCTCTAACAATAAGCCAGGGTATGTGGAGAAGTTTCCTTTCAAGCCTCTCCCTCCTAAAGAGGATAAGAAGAAGAAGAAGATGAAGAAGAGGAGTAAAAGGAGAGAGGAAACAGTATCTTCCTCTAATCATGTTGCTCCTATCATAGTTTTGTTGATGAGTCTGAAATAGATGATGTTCCTATGCCTGTTACATATAGTAGTGATCATGATTGGGAAAAGCACACCACTTCTGATATTGAAAATCTCTTTGGTACCAATTCTAAAAATGATGATATTAATAGTTGTTGTTCTATTAGTGTTATCCATGTTCCTTCCAATGATGATATGTTTACAAATGAACACACTTGGGAAGATAGCTATTCTATTGATTATGCTGATACCAAACCTCCAATATATGATGATTACAATGATGAATATGATATTTTCAGTCCACCTACTATTGAGGAGAAAATTTATTGTGATTACAATATGCCTCCTATATTTGATGATTGTGGTGATAAGAATAGTAATGATAGCTATTTTTTTGAATTTTCCCCCACTACAATTAATAAGTATGACTATGCTTATGTGGAGAGTAATAATCATTTTCTGCATGTGGCTCATGATAAGAATGTTTTATGTGATATTTATATTGTTAATTTTATTCATGTTGCTACTTAAAGTTATTATGAGAGAGGGAAACATGGTCTTATGCATCTCAAAAATATTAAGTTTCCCCTCTTTATGTTGAAAATTTTGAAGTTGCACTTGTTTTACTTTCCTATGCTTGTTGCTTTGTGCTTTCATGACTTGTTTCTTTACAAGATTGCTATGCATAGGAAGTGGATTAGACTTAAATGTGTTTTGAATTTGCTTGTTGATGTTCTCTTTTACTTCAATTCATATTTCTTATGTGAGCATCTTCTCAAACTATCAAGCCTAACTTAAATGCATTAAATAAAAGTACTTGTTGGGAGATAACACAAGAGTTTTATTGAGTCTTGGAACTTACTACTTCTGTAATGAACTCTCCTTATCCTTTATTTTCTTTTTGTGCCAAGAATGACCTCTAATAAGAGGGAAGTAAGTTTGGGAAGTTGCTGTCCCGAAACAGATTTCTGTCCTCCACCATAAACAATCGTGAGGAGCCTCTGTAACTCGTATTGAGTTAAAAATTTACGAATAAATCCCTTGGTATGTTAGCTAACTTTAATTAGTTCAACACTTTTTGATTTGAGCAACATAAGGTCTTCGAAAAAATTGGTTTCTACCCGCTGGCCTGTTTTGACAGATTTCTGCCATTATTTGCATTTGCTTCTTATTGATTCCTTTTTGAGTTCTATTTTGGGGATTTGAGATTTTTGACGGAGTTGCTACAGTATATTGTGTTTTGAGTGAAAAGTTTTTCTGTTCCAAAGCTTTGCCTAAGGTCTAATATCTTTTGAATACACTAAGTTTGCTAATGAAGATTGTGTGAAGTTTTGTATGAAGGAAAATTTGCAGGTATAGAGAAAGAATGATGTAATGATATGAAGAATGGACAAAGCTCAAGCTTGGGGATGCCACCCCGTGTCACCCCAAGAAATATTCAATAGGTACAAGCGTCAAAGCTTGGGGATGCCTAAGGCATCCCCTTCTTCATCAATAAAAATCTTAGGTCTTTCTAGACACTTTGTTTTTATTGTTTCATGCATTGTTGTGTTGTTCTTGGAGAGTCTTAGTTTTTGTTTTTGGTTTTAGTTTGCTTAGTTGCTTGAGTAAGTTGGTTGGTTACACCACACTTCTTTTGGAGAGAGTCACACTCTGTTTTCATTGCCTACAACACTCTATTTTCACTCTTATTGTTTTGTGAGTATTCACTTTTGCTAGCACTGCGTTAAGCCTTAGTTTTCTTGTGCGTTCAGCTTAGAACTTTTTAATTCTTCTTTGTGGATTTGTGAGACAAGCTCACTGATATTTATTGATTATTATATTTGTGAGTTGTTTCAAATAAGTTGTTTGGTGTTGGAAAAGAGTAGAAAGTTTCATGCTTATAGGTGTGAGGGAGCTTGCTTTGACTGTGACTTAGACTTTATCATGTCATGCTAGGTGTTGTTTTGACCTTATGCTTAGTGATTATTGTTCTAGCATGAATTGTTCCAAACAATTGGGATTTCTTAGTGTGCCTTGAAAGAATCATGTGTTGTTTTAGCATACAAAAGCATAGTATTGTGGTATTCTCCTTTGATGCTTTGTTTGGGTTGACTTGGCACATGCTCACACCATGTTATGACTATGAAAAGTCACCATAGCCTCTATGATAATTTAGTCCTTGACTTGTAGTACCACTTTATGCTTTGATTAGTAATGTTTTGTCGCTCTGCATGATTATGGCCACTATTGCTCTCTTAGTTGGTTGCTCCCAGTCTTTGCTAGCCTCCACTTGTATGAGTAAGCTCTACTTTGTTTCCAACTCCCAAGAAACCAGGTTATTACAAAGTGTCCACTATAAATTCATATGCATGGTGTGTTACACCATTCCAAGTATATTCTTGTTTTCATCTATCTTCCAATTTAAAAGTATATTTGTTATGTGAAAACTTAGTGATTAAAGCTCTCATAAACTTGATGGCACACTTTATATTCTTTTCCCCTAATAAACTTGAACCATTGTGTCATATATGTTGTATATGCTTGCACTTATACGCTAGAATTAGCAGAACCATGCTGTCACGGGGAACGTTTTCAACATTGCACTTGTACTTTGTACTCAGTTGATATCATGCTCTTTTGTCTATGGATGTCACCGGTGTGAAATAAAGAGGGAACTTGTAAGTCCATGGAGTTTGTATCCTGTGTTATAGAAACGCCTGGGCCGCTAGCCTAAGCCATGCCTAATCATGGTGGAAACTTGCAGCATCACCATAGTGACATCTATGAAGCATTCTTCTTATAAAAAACGAGACACATTGAGAAAAGAGGAAAGAGAGAAAAAAGCACCATATTCCCATGGTAAATAAGAAGATTGCTGAGTTGCTCATTGTTTGCTTGCCTTGTCATTTTGGTTATGGGATAGCTCCTGTACCATGTGCAAGGGGTACCCCGTTGGCGGTTCTCAATGATATGCAAATACTTACAATGACAAGAACTTAAAGGTGACTAAAGTTGAGTAGCATGAGGTGTGGCCCTCGTATTCAAGGGACTTGAGATTGCCAACTTATACTTCGTCAAGCATATACTCCATCTTTGTTCACATTAACCTTAATCATTTCAAGATGCTTATGATAGGGCAATGAGGGCTAAAAGCTAATAAGTACCATAATTTTTGGAAGCTCTTTTTGAAACCTGAAATCCCTGCTTTCCTTTATAAAAGGACTATCTTCCACCATTATTTGAGTATCCACCTTCTACCTTTAGGCACCATTAAGAGAGCATAGTTGTCATTCTGTGTGCAGTGTCCCAAATCTTATTAATTGATGCATATTGTGATATTACTTGTTCTTGTGCTACTTGTTTTCTAGTCACCCTTGTGAACTTTGAAGGTGTCATATGCATCTATTTGCTACTCCGTGAGGGACAAGCTGAATGCCACTATGCCATGTTTTCTGTATGTGAAACAAACAAACGTTTTTCAATGCATGTTATTCATGATCTTTGTTTGTAGCCTTTCATGTTGCATGCATAGTTACTTTGTCTTACTGTTAGAACTCCATCTTTCATGCTCATGTTTAGAGTTCTTTGATCCTAGCTTTCAATGCTTGCAAATGGTTTGATCTTGATTTTGATGGTGCATGTCACCTCAAAAATTATTCTTTTTATCACTTACCTACTCGAGGACGAGCAGGAGTTAAGTTTGGGGCTGCTTGATACGTCGGAAACGTAACTATAATTTTTGATGCTCCATGCTTGTTTTGTATCATATGTCTTATATTTTGTCTACCCTTTGAGGTATTTTTATACACTTTCTGGAACTAACCTATTGACAAGATGCCACAGTGCAGTTTCATGTTTTCTTCTGTTTTTGGTTCCAGAAAGGCAGAAAATCAATATTCTCGGAATTAGACGGGACAAAAGCCAAAGTCATTATTTTCCCAGAGCAACACGGAACCATGAAGCAGAGCCGGAGGGGGGCCACAGGGTGGCCGCACTCCCCCCTAGGCGCTGGCAAGCCCTGGAGGTACCCACAGGGGGTGTGGCCCCCCTGGACCCCCACCGACCGTGATTCTTGCGCCTATAATAAGCCTCCGACCCAAAAACCCTAGGTAATCCAGAAGAAATCCACGAAAACCTCTATAGCGCCGCCGCCACCGAAAGGGAGATTCGGGGGATAGAAAGTCTCTATTCCGGCACCCTGCCGGGACGGGGAAGTGCCCCCGGAACCATCTCCATTGATCTCCATCGCCATCTTCATCACCATTGTTCATTCCCATGATGTGGAGGGAGTAGTTCTTCGTTAGGGCTAAGGGCTCTACCGGTAGCTATGTGTTCATCTCTCTCTCTATGCATGATCTTGTGGTCATGATCTTTGTAATCAAGTAGATCTACCTTGCTACTCAAGTGCTTCATTAGATCTCTGCTCTCCCCATGTGTGTGAAAGTGACAGCGTGCATGCCATGGTGGCACTTAGGCTTGAGACTACATAAATACTCTTTGTGCTTTAATAGATCTATGCTTTTCCCCACGTGTGTGAAAGTGACAGCGGGCATACTGTGTGTGGCACTTTGGCTAGATTGAATATTTATTGTCAGTTATATTTGGAGTTAGATGTCTCTATGAAATTGTGGTGTTTGTTGGAACCATCTAGTGCTCAAGGTGACAGTGTGGGTGTCACATCCCAAAATTTTCCAAATTTTGTAATGTGAAAAATAAATAAACAAAATAAATAATTGTTGAAATTTAGGGTGCAAAGAAACTTTTTTTTTCTAAATGGAAACATCAAAACCCATCTTGAACAAACTTTGAATAAAAATCTTAATCCAACTAAATTCAAATCAAGTGAAATGCATTCTTCATAAATGCATCTCGAAATTTTAACACTTGGAAAATAAACCAAAACTCTAAAACCCTAATGGAAGAAATCATTTCCAAGATCTCTCTAAGACCATGGGTTTCATCCATATAAAAATTTAGCCACAAGCATTTATAAATGATCAAGAATGACAAATAGAAATATTATAAAACCATAGAAATTGATTCTATTCAATTTGGAACCATGGATAAAAACTTATGAACTTAATAAGTTAAAAAGAAATAATTTCCAAAGCTAAAAAAGCTCCGATCTAAAATCCATACCAAATTGTGAGCAAACTAATCCTAAAGGATTAAAAAGATCAACAAATATTAAATAAAATTATACAAATTGGAATCACCAATATTGGATATATAAATAAAAAGATATGGATTTTATAAGACAAAGGAAGAAATAAATAAATAAGGAATATTTAAAAGCCAAATTAAAACTTGGCCTAATCCATAAGCAAATGGAATAAATATAATCCAAATCCAAAAAAAATAAATGGATAAAGAATATTCAAATGAAATTATATGGCATTAACCAAATTCCATTCTATTAAATAAAGATAAAATCTCTAATAGAAATGATTAATTAAATCATGGGAAAATAATAAATGGAATTTGACCAAAGGGAATAAAAGTTATTTAATTAACTTAAATTGAATAAAAGAATCATATGAATAAGAATTTATATAGGATTAAAACCATATTTGGTTTTATTTGAATAAAGACAAATGCTCAATTTAAATGATTAATAAATCATATTAGAAATATTCAAATAATTCAAAGTGAATTATTTAACACCCTATTAAATAAATAAAACCTACTAAATAGGGTTTGGTGAAAAATTATAATTTAAATAAAGGTTGAAAATAAAATTAAATCTTATTTGAATAAAGGCAAGTGCCCATTTTAAATAAAGTATAAACCATAAATAAATAAACGAATTATTCCTAAAAAAGGGCTTTAAATACAAGTTTAAAACATATTAAAAACTTACTAAAAAGTTTGAAGGTTATGAATTCAAATGTTTCTTTGAATTGTTTGAACAAAATTAAAATAGAAAAATAAAAAAACAAAAAAAAACAACCCAACCCAACATACCAGGCCCAGCAAGCCCAGTCCGGCCCAGCTAGCCATCTCTCTCCCTGCAAGAAAACACTTCACACCGCAGCACTTACCCGCACCGTCCCTGAATCGCTGAACCCACCACACCCTCTCTCCCTTGCAGCCGCCAGACCCCACCGCCAGCTCACCTTCGTCTTCACCCGCGCGAAGACCACGCCGGCCATTTCATGCCGTTGATTGCCGGCATGAATTCACGTCAATGACGCAACCTTTACTCCCTGCGACCACGCTCGATAAAACGCCTCCCTTCCCTACATTTCCCCTCAGACCCCACTCTCCCTCCGCCACCAGGCTGCGCCGATTTTGCCCGAGACCACTCTTTGCTCCGACGAGGTCCAGTGTGAAATCCGGCGAGCCCAGACCGCGCCCCTTGCTCTAGATCACGCAGACTTGTTCGCCGACCTCGTGCGCATCTGCCAGCACCTTCCCCTTTCCCGCGCGCGTTCCCTAGGCTCGACAACAGCCACACCCGAGCATCGCTGTCGTCTGCTTCCACTCTGGCGACCCCCCACGGTGAGACCTGACCGCCCCCTCCTCACTGGTTGCTACTCCTACAACCCCCTCTCTCGCACGCATCTAACTGCACCCCTGGTTTGTCTTAGCACGCACCATAACCTCGCCCCAAACGATGCTAGAGTGTGCCCGACGCCAGGAGCATCTTCGGCGAGCAATCAGCATCGACTCCGTGTGCCCCTGTCCATCCTGCGGCCACCTTGAGCTTCAGCACGACGAGGCGAACCCGGTGAGCTTATTCCCCATCCACCTTGCTTCCTGTATTAGCCGGAACACCACCACCTGGCCGCACCGCTGCCACTCGCCGCCGCCAGCGCCGCCAATCTATGGTTGGTGTGATGTGAACCGTTGGATGATGATCTAGTGGATACGATAGAATCTTAGTCGAAGGGGTATGCGATGATCTATGCCGTGCAATTTAAATGAGATCCTGCAGCCAGTATAGCTCAATCCAAACGAAGCGGTACCATCCAATAGGATTACGCCATGTGGCCTGAGTTTTCTTTTAAAAAACAGAAAAGGTTCTATTAGATGTTTGATTTTGTAAAATTAATAACTTTTAATCTACACATCCAAATTTTGCAAATTTTATATCAATGGAATCAGCAAGAAGAATTCTATCCAACCATGCCCTTTGTTTAATGATTTGCTTCTGTAAACTTAGTTGTTTTTTTAGAAACATGTGTAGGCGTAGTTTGTGTATAAAATTCATTCTAAAAATATTTTTAGGGTAAAATCTTTTGTAATTGGATTGTTTTGAACCTACTGACCATAGGAACCAACTTGTAGATTTAAAATTGTATTTTGTGAAACTAAAGAATAAATCTTTGAATTAAAGCATTTCTAGTTAAATAAAAATATTGATTATGTTTTAAAAATACTTTTTGAGTAAAACGTTTTGAAAAAGGTTGGAATTAAAATTTTCTGACCCTCAACACCAAGTTTTAGGATTTAAAAATATATTTGATGAACCCTATAAAATTATTACTTTGCTAAAAGACATTTCCAACAACATAAAATTTTGCTTTTGTATAAAAATGGTTTATAGGTAAAACCTTTTGCAAATGGTTTTAATAGTAAACACTTGACCATAAAACACTAACATTTGTGTTTAAAAATGTATTTTTCAAACACTAGAAAATAATACTTGATTTAAATCATTTCTAGCAAAACAAGAATGATTTAAATGGCCATTTTTCAATAACTTAATATCAAATGGTTTTGCCACTTATATAAATGACCAATAGATGTTTTATAATGTTTATGCCCTAATAGAAACCACTTTTCCAAATAAAACAATCTTTGGCATGCTTGCATGCATTGCTTTGTTTTTATTATTCTATGTGATGAAATTGCTTGAATGGTAGATTGAATTTGTGCCTTGATTGAATTGTAGTGAAATTTGAAGAGTGTAACTATTGCAATATCAAGGAGTGAACTTATAATTCTCTACCAAAAAGGCAAGTGGTGCTTCATACTTTTGTCCCATTATTTTCACTGTGCATTAGTGATGTTTTGAGTAGGACTTGCATGGAATTTTCTAAGTATAAACTATGCCATGGGAAATCCTAGTAGAAGAAACCTTAGTAGTATTTTCACAAAGTTAATATTCCTACTACTATCATGCTTAGCTTAGCTAGTAGAAAACAAGGGTGGATTATATTCATGCTATAGAATATTTCTAAGTCAAGGACTTGTGTTTTGTTTAATAAAACAACTATGTGAATGAATCACCTGGTGGAATGGTATTGCTTGGATGGATTTCTGTGGAGTGGTTACACAAGGCCAGGGGACTGGTGAACCTTGTGTATCTCACTTGTGGAATGCCACCTAGTAACAAATAGATTTGAGATGTCAAATGTTGAGAAGCTTCAAGTGCAGCCACTTGGCATTATGGGCTCTGCCTGGATCATATAGGTTGCAATAACTTAGCCAAATGGACAGTTGGTGGTAGGGGATGATAGGTTTGGAGCGCGTCTATTCTGGTCTAAGGGAAGGCTTCTGAAAGATCTTGTCTCGATGCATGTCGATTCTTGTGGCGAAAGTGCACCACCTCTCGAGAGAGTAAAATCTAAGTACTTAGCCGTGTCCCCGACAATGGACAATTTTAGCATCAAGACATGGAAGCTATCAAGAATCTCCTCATCCCAATTTCTAAGTTAAAAACTTGTGGTTGAACAAGGGTTGAAGGATCACCAATTTCTATTGGGAGATGCCTTGGGTGATTTTTGACAAGCAAAAGCTTAGTTTTTTCAAAATATAAGGAAAATCTATTTTGAGCAAAGCAAGCCTAAGCTCCACTTAGCCAAATGCATATAGATGATAGATACCACTATTCTACCATAGTATCACTTGCTAATACAATTCAAATGTATTGACCCTTGTGGCTGTAACTTATTATGTTGCAGGTTTGTTTGATGTTAGTGAAGTGTGTTGATTAGGATTACAAGTCTACAACCAATATGATTGCCTGTAGCACTTTGAAGATGAAGGACTCCATGCTATAGTTATTTCTGCTGCATTGTAATGAGATAGCCAAATGAGCTATGGAATATGTAATGAATTATTTTATTCCTGGTTATAAAGTTGTATTATGACCTTTGTTTCTTGATATTACATCTTAATTGTGGATGCTAGCTATTGATCCAGGGACTAGCATTGTAAACACAGGGATCTCTACCTTATTAAAGGTTGGGACCTCTACAAATGGTATCAGATCATTGTGTTGCCTATAGGATTGTAACCCTAGGATTGGACAAAACCCCTTAGAAAAATAGGAGTTGTATTTGTTCCAAAACTTATTTATAAACAATCTTGTAAACTATTTCCTCAAACATTTTGGTTTTAATTCTACATCTCTTCTATTTCAACTTGATGGACAAAACCTCAACCATGAGCAAAGACTTCACCATAAGCAAAGACTTCAACTTGAGCAAAGACTTCAACGTCACCAATGAATTCAACTTTAGTTTCAACAAGTACTTCAACTTAGACATCACTAAGGACTACAAGTGAGACAAGAAATATTACTCAAGACTTGAAGACTAAGGAAACACAACTTACTAGGAACCATCATCACCTTTGAAGTTTTGTGACCAAGACACAAGAATTGTTCCAAGAAAACCATGATCTTGTTCATGAAGAATCAACTAAGAAGGATGGAATGATCTTAAACTAACCATATAGTTGGACCACCATATTTAGTTTAGATCAAACCCACCAACTTATGTGGTGTAGCAAAAATATTTTTTTGCCTAAAAATATGCTTGAAACTTGTTGTTTGAGTGGAATGTTTGTTTCTCATTGCTTGCACATTTCTTGTGTGATTTGTGATGTGTGTGATTAGAATGTTTCCTATAGAAATTTGTTGCCTATTCTAATCCTAATCCAACCCAAACAGATGAATTCCCCAAGAGAATCCAACATCAAGAATGGTGACAACAATAACAACAACAACCAAGAGATGCACATGAGAGAACAACTACTAGCAAACCAAACCTAGTTGAATAAGATGACAACTCCGTTTTTAGCCAACAACAATGAGTTAGACCCAACCATGCAAAAGTTTTTGGAAATCCAATCCCAACTGTTGCAAGGGATTCCCACTCAAATGATCAACATGAAAGACAACCTTTCCCAAGGAGTTAGTGGCAACAATGATGTCAAGGATGATATTATAGAAGGAACTCAAGCTTGCAATATTTGTGGAGACATGGATCACACTTCCAAAGAGCATGAAGATCAATGCCCTAATTGTGAAGAGAAACATCCAACTAAACAATGCCCCACATCTCAAGTGACTTGTTTCCTATGTGAAGGAAATAATCATGTCCCTATCCAATGCCCCATATATCCTATAGTTCAACAAAGGAAACAAGGTGGAGTGCAACAAAAGTTTGGAAACCCCCATGAGGAAACAACTTCTACCAAGAAGGATGGAGACAAAGGAAAATCTCAGATTGCACCTCCATACATTGGAAATCACCTTGATGGACAAAAGAGGAAACGTATGTATTATCCAAGGAATTGATTTAGGAACCGAGGAGACTTTCCCACCTTTGAGGTGAGATATGAAGAGCATGAACTAGAAGAACTCCTAGCTTTGGAGAAACCCAAGAAGAAGAAGAAGAAGAATAAGGAAATTAGCCAAGTGTGGTGCAACAACTGCAAAGAGCTAGGCCATTATATATCAACTTGTCCATAGAAGATATGTGAAGAACTCAACCTTGTCACATGTTACAATTGTGGTGACCAAGGACATTATGCAAGCAATTGTCTAGAAAAATGAGATACAAGACAAGCAAGCCTATGAGATATCTCAGCCTTGTCACATGTTTCAAGTGTGGAAACAAAGGACACTATGCAGATGTCTGCCCAGAGAAGTTTCATCAAGATCCCAAGCAAGCCAAGATGTAATCTAGTGGAAAACTTTTAAGGGTGGTAGTACCCTAGTTTCCTTGAAGCCAACTTGTAACCTCTAGCCTTCCCAAATCTCGGGATGAGATTTCTTTTAAGGGTGGTAGCCTGTCACATCCCAAAATTTTCCAAATTTTGTAATGTAAAAAATAAATAAACAAAATAAATAATTGTTGAAATTTAGGGTGAAAAGAAACTTTTTGTTTCTAAATGGAAACATCAAAACCCATCTTGAACAAACTTTAAATAAAAATTTGAATCCAACTAATTTCAAATCAAGTGAAACGCATTCTTCATAAATGCATCTTGAAATTTAAACACTTGGAAAATAAACCAAAACTCTAAAACCCTAATGGAAGAAATCATTTCCAAGATCTCTCTAAGACCATGGGTTTGATCCATATAAAAATTTAGCAACAAGCATTTATAAATGATCAAGAATGACAAATAGAAATATTATAAAACCATATAAATTGATTCTATTCAATTTGGAACCATGGATAAAAACTTATGAACTTAATAAGTTAAAAAGAAATAATTTCCAAAGCTAATAAAGTTCCTATCTAAAATCCATACCAAATTGTGAGCAAACTAATCCTAAAGTATTTAAAAATATAAACAAATATTAAATAAAATTATACAAATTGGAATCACCAATATTGGATATATAAATAAAAAGATATGGATTTTATAAGACAAATGAAGAAATAAATAAATAAGGAATATTTAAAATCCAAATTAAAACTTGGCCTAATCCATAAGCAAATGGAATAAATATAATCCAAATCCAAATAAAATAAATGGATAAATAATATTCAAATGAAATTATATGGCATTAACCAAATTCCATTCTATTAAATAAAGACAAAATCTCTAATAGAAATGATTAATTAAATCATGGGAAAATAATAAATGGAATTTGCCCAAAGGGAATAAAATTTATTTAATTAACTTAAATGGAATAAAAGAATCATTTGAATAAGAATTTATATAGGATTAAAACCATATTTGGTTTTATTTGAATAAAGACAAATGCTCAATTTAAATGATTAATAAATCATATTAGAAATATTCAAATAGTTCAAAGTGAATTATTTAACACCCTATTAAATAAATAAAACCTACTGAATAGGGTTTGGTGAAAAAATTGAATTTAAATAAAGATTTAAAATAAAATCAAATCTTATTTGAATAAAAGGAAGTGCCCATTTTAAATAAAGTATAAACCATAAATAAATAAAGGAATTATTCCTAAAAAAGGGCTTTAAATACATGATTAAAACATATTAAAAACTTACTTAAAAGTTTGGAAGGTTATGAATTCAAATGTTTGTTTGAATTTTTTGAACAAAATCAAAATAGAAAAAGAAAAAATGAAACAGAACAAAAAAAAGAAAGAAAACAACCCAACCCAACAGATAAGGCCCATCAAGCCCAGTCCGGCCCAGCTAGCCATCTCTCTCCCTGCAAGAAAATGCTTCGCACCGCAGCACTTACCCACACCATCCCTGACTCGCTGACCCCACCACACCCTCTCTCCCTCGCTGCCACCAGACCCCACCGCCAGCTCACCTTCGTCTTCACCCACGCGAAGACCACGCCGGCCGTTTCCTGTCGTTGATTGCCGGCATGAATTCGCGTCAATGACACAACCTTTACTCCCTCCGACCACGATCGATAAAACGCCTCCCTTCCCTCTACCTTTCCCCTCAGACCCCACTCTCCCTCCGCCACCAGGTTGCGCCGATTTTGCCCGAGACCACTCTCTGCTTCGACGATATCCAGTGCGAATTCCGGCGAGCCCAGACCGCGCCCCTTGTTCTAGCTTGTTCACCGACATCTTGCGCATCTGCCAGCACCTTCCCATTTCCCGCGCGTGTTCCCTAGGCTCGACAAAGACCACACCCGAGCATCGCTGTCGTCTGCTTCCACCTCGGCGACCCCCCACGGTGAGACCTGACCGCCCCCTCCTCACTGGTTGCTACTCCTACAACCCCCTCTCTCGCACGCATCTAACTGCACCCCTGCTTTGTCTTAACACGCACCACAACCTCGACCCAAACGACGCCAGAGCGTGCCCGACACCAGGAGCATCTTCGGCGAGCAATCAGCATCGACTCCGTGCGCCCCTGTCCATCCTGCGGCCACCTTGAGCTTCAGCACGACGAGGCAAACCCGGTGAGCTTATTCCCCATACCCCTTGCTTCCTGTATTAGCCGAAACACAACCACCTAACCGCACCGCTGCCACTCGCCGCCGCCAGCGCCGCCAATCTCTGGTTGGTGTGTTGTGAACCGTTGGATGATGATCTAGTGGATACGATAGAATAATAGTCGAAGGGGTATGCGATGATCTGTGCCGTGCGATTTAAATGAGATCCTGTGGCCAGTATAGCTTAATCAAAACGTAGCGGTACCGTCTAAAAGGATTACACCACGTGGCCTGAGTTTTGTTTTAAAAATAGAAAAGGTTCTATTATATGTTTGAATTTGTAAAATTCATAACTTTTAATCTACACGTCCAAATTTTGAAAATTTTATATCAATGGAATCAGCAAGAAGAATTCTATCCAACCATGCCCTTTGTTTAATGATTTGCTTCTGTAAACTTAGTTGTTTTTGCAGAAACATGTGTAGGCATAATTTGTGTATAAAATTTATTCTAAAATTATTTTTTGGGTAAAATCTTTTATAATTGGATTTTTTGAACCTACTGACCATAGGAACCAACTTGTAGATTTCAAAATTGTATTTTGTGAAGCTAAAGAATAAATCTTTGAATTAAAGCATTTCTAGTTAAATAAAAATATTGATTATGTTTTAAAAATACTGTTTGAGTAAAACCTTTTGAAAATGGTTGGAATTAAAACTCTCTGACCCTAAACACCAAGTTTTAGGATTTAAAAATATATTTGATGAACCCTATAAAATTATTACTTTGCTAAAAGGCATTTCCAACAACATAAAATATTGCTTTGGTATAAAAATGGTTTATAGGTAAAACCTTTTGCAAATGGTTTTAATAATAAACACTTGACCATAAAACACTAACATTTGTGTTTAAAAAATGTATTTGTCAAACACTAGAAAATAATACTTGATTTAAATCATTTCTAGCAAAACAAGAATGATTTAAATGGCCATTTTTCACTAACTTAATATCAAATGGTTTTGCCACTTTTATAAATGACCAATAGATGTTTTATAATGTTTATGGCCTAATAGAAACCAATTTTCCAAATAAGAAAATCTTTGGCATGCTTGCATGCATTGCTTTGTTTTTATTATTATATGTGATGAAATTGCTTGAATGGTAGATTGAATTTGTCCCTTGATTGAATTGTAGTAATATTTGAAGAGTGTGACTATTGAAAGATCAAGGAGTGAACTTATAATTCTCTACCAAAAAGGCAAGTGGTGCTTCATACTTTTGTCCCATTATTTTCACTATGCATTAGTGATGTTTTGAGTAGGACTTGCATGGAATTTTCTAAGTATAAACTATGCCATGGGAAATCCTAGTGGAAGAAACCTTAGTAGAATTTTCCCTAAGTTAATATTCCTACTACTATCATGCTTAGCTTAGCTAGTAGAAAACAAGGGTGGATTATATTCATGCTTTGGAATATTTCTAAGTCAAGGACTTGTTTTTTGTTTAATAAAACAACTATGTGAATGAATCACCTGGGTGGAATGGTATTTCTTGGATGGATTTTTGTTGAGTGGTTACACAAGGCCAGGGGACTGGTGAACCTTGTGTATCTCACTTGTGGAATGCCACCCAGGAACAAAGAGATTTGAGATGTCAAATGTTGAGAAGCTTCAAGTGCAGCCACTTGGCATTATGGGATCTGCATGGATCATATAGGTTGCAATAACTTAGCCAAATGGAAAGTTGGTGGTAGGGGATGATAGGTTTGGAGCGCGTCCATTCTGGTCTAAGGGAAAGCTTCTGAAAGATCTTGTCTCGATGCATGTCGAGTCTTGTGGGGAAAGTGCACCACCTCTCGAGAGAGTAAAATCTAAGTACTTAGCCATGTCCCCGGCAATGGACAATTTGAGAACCAAGACATGGAAGCTATCAAGAATCTCCTCATCCCAATTTCTAAGTTAAAAATTTGTGGTTGAACAAGGGTTTAAGGATCACCAATTTCTATTGGGAGATGCCTTGGGTGATTTTTGACAAGCAAAATCTTAGTGTTTTCAAAAGATAAGGAAAATCTATTTTGAGCAAAGCAAGCCTAAGATCCACTTAGTGTTTTCAACTAATAAGGAAAGTCTTATTTTGAGCAAAGAAAGCCTAAGATACACCTAGCCAAATGCATATAGATGATAGATACCACTATTCTACCATAGTATCACTTGCCAATACAATTCAAATGTATTGACCCTTGTGGCTGTAACTTATTATGTTGCAGGTTTGTTTGATGTTAGTGAAGTGTGTTGATTAGGATTACAAGTCTACAACCAACATGATTGCCTGTGGCACTTTGAAGATGAAGGACTCCATGCTATAGTTATTTCTGCTGCATTGTAATGAGATTGCCAAATGAGCTATGTAAGATGTAATGAATTATTTTATTCCTGGTTATAAAGTTGTATTATGACCTTTGTTTCTTGATATTACATCTTAACTGTGGATGCTATCTATTGATCCAGGGACTAGCATTGTAAACACAGGGATCTCTACCTTATTAAAGGTTGGGACCTCTATAGTGGGGTTATCTAGATTGGGGAAGGCGGACTTTGAGGTGTGCTGTTATAGCCCTACCTTGGATTAGAGTGTCCAACCGGAGAGTAGTTAAGAGTAGTATTATGAAGAGAGGATATTTATATGAGAGAGTGTTCACTAGTGAAAGTATGATCCCTAGGCCGTGTTTCTAAGCATTGAAACACCGTTTCCTACTAGATCTATTGCATGTTTGCTTTTTGTAGTCTTTACCTCACCGTCAAGATCATTTCTAGCACCGTTAGCACTTGTATTTCACTATCTCTTCGCCGAACTAGTGCACCTATATTGGGTGTGTTGGGGACACAAGAGACTTCTTGTATCTTGATTGCAGGGTTTCTTGAGAGGGAATACCTTTGACCACTTCCTCCCTGAGTTCGATAAACCTTGGGTAATCCACTTAAGGGAAACTTGATGTTGTTCTACAAACCTCTGCACTTGGAGGACCAACAATTGTCTACAAGAATAGAAGTGCATAGACATCAGATGGTTCCTCCTAAGGTGTGTTTCCTTAGTATCCAAGTCTTGAGTAATATTTCTTGTCTCACTTGTAGTCCTTAGTGATGTCCAAGTTGAAGTCCTTGGTGAAACTAAAGTTAAAATCATTGGTGATGGCGAAGTCCTTGATCATGTTGAAGTTTTTGTTCATCAAGTAGGAAAGGAAGAGATGTAGAATAAAAGAATGTTGAGGAAAGAGTTTACAAGATTGTTTGTAAATAATTTTTGAACAAATACAACTCCTATTTTTCTAAGGGGTTTTGTCCAATCCTAGGGTTACAATCCTACAGGCAACACAGTGCTCTGATACCATCTGTAGAGGTCCCAACCTGATAAGGTAGAGATCCCTGTGTTTACAATGCTAGTCCCTGGATCGAATAGCTAGCATCCACAGTTTAATATGTAATATCAAGAAACAAAGGTCATATTACAACTTATAACCAGGAATAAAATAATTCATTACATCTTACATAGCTCCTTTGGCTATCTCATTATAATGCAGCAGATATAACTATATAGCATGGAGCCCTTCATCTTCATATGCCACAGGAAATCATGTTGGTTGTAGACTTGTAATCATTACTCAATATACTTCACTAACATTAAACAAACTTGCAACATAATAAGTTATAGCCACAAAGGTCAATACATTTGAATTGTATTGGCAAGTGATACTATGGTAGAATAGTGGTATCTAACATCTATATGCATTTGGCTAAGTGTAGCTTAGGCTTTCTTTGCTCAAAATAAGATTTTCCTTATTAGTTGAAAACACTAAGTTTTATTTGCTAAAACACCCAAGGAACCACCAATATAAATTGGTGAACCTTTAGCCTTGTTCAACCACAAGGTTTTAACTTAGAAATTGTGATGAGGAGATCCTTGATATCTTCAATGTCTTGATGCTCAAATTATCCATTGCCGGGGACAAGGCTAAGTACTTAGGTTTTACTCTCTCGAGAGGTGATGCAGTTTCCCCACAAGACTCGGCATGTATCGAGACAAGATCTTTCAGAAGCCTTCCATTAGACCAAATTGACGCGTTCCATCCTATCACCCCTACCACCTTCTGTCCATCTGGCTAAGTTATTGCAACCTATATGATCAAGGCAGAGCCCATATTGCCATGTGGCTGCACTAGAAGCTTCTCAACACTTAACATCTCAAATATCTTTGTTCCTGGGTGGCTTTCCACAAGTGAGATACACCAGGGAGGCCATAGAAATGGGACCTGAGTAACCACTCAACACAAACCATTCTTTCCATTCCACTCAGGTGATTCATTCAGATAGTTGTTTTATTAGGCAAAATCACAAGTCATAGACTTAGAAATATTTCATAGCATGAATAATCCACCCTTGTTTTCTATTAGCTAAGCTAAGCATAATAGTAGAAAGAATCTTAACTTAGGGAAAATTTCACTAATACAACATCTACTAGGATTTCCCAAGGCATAGCATAGTATAGATACTTCGAAAATTTCCATGCAAGTCCTACTCAAAATTCACTAATGCATAGTCAAAATAATAGGAAAAAATATATGAAGCACCACTTGCATTTTAGTAGAGAAACTAGGTTCACTCCTTGATCTTGCAATTGTCACACTCTTCAAAGTTCACTACAATTCAATCCAGCAAACACACATTCAAAACTAGCATTCAAACAATTCACCACATAAAATGATAAAAACAAAGAAATGCATGCAAGCATGCAAAAGGTTGTTTTATTGAAAAAGTGGTTTCTAATAAGTCTTTAAATATTTCAAAAAACCTAGTGGTCATTTATAAAAGTGGCAAAACCATTTAAAACCAAGTTAGTGAAAATGGCCTTTTAAATCATTTTTGATTTGCTAGAAATGATTTTATTCAAACAAATAATTTCTAGTGTTATCCAAATATGTTTTTAAACTCAAATGTTAGTGTTTATGGTCAGAGGGTTCAGATCAAATCCATTTGCAAAATATTTCACTCAAAAATCATTTTTAAAACAATTTTTATATCCAAAATAGCCCTAATAATGTTTCTGCAAAAACACCTAATTTTTCAGAAGCAAAATACTAAACTAATGCCATGGAGGCTCGATAATGACCAATGGGTTAGGATCTGAGGAAGCTTAGTTTGGATGATGGAATATTCGCTGTTCTGATTGTTGAGATACTGCAAATCCACTTATCCAACAATTTCAGTCCATTTTCCTACTTTTTCTGCAAGGGGTGGGGGAGAAGCAAGCCGAACCTCTGATCGACCCGGACACGTCCAAAATTCTCGCCAGCCAGAGCCAAGCCTATTATAAGAGTTCAACTGCCATATTCGGATGGAGTCCAAATGCTTGCATCTTGGGCTGAAGAATGACCCAATTCCTTAGCTTCCATGCATTAATCATATCCGGGGATGTGAGAATAGGGAGATGCCATCCATCTACACGACACGATAGCTTAAGCAAAGAATAGAGAGAGCTAAGCTAGAAGTTGCAAAGTTTGCATTTTTCTGAATCCATTGATATAAATTTGTAATTTTTGGCCAAGCAGAACAAAAGTTATGAATTTTTCAAAGTTAAACAACTAATAGATCAAATCTGGTTTTTAAACCAAAAGCCAAGACACGTGTCTGTTTCCTATTGGCCCATACCATTTCTTTTGGATTTAGCAATACGGTCCGTAGGATTTAAATGAGATCGCACGGCACAGATCAATAAAAAACTATTCGTTAAGTCAAATATTCTATAGCGTTAGACTTAGATCCAATGATCAAGAGTGCATCGATCAAAGTCTGGCGGCGCTGGCAACGGATGCGTGGCGGTGGCGCTCAGACGACAGTGTTTTAGTGAATCTAGGAAGCGAGAGGAGGAATAGAGGGGCTCACTGAGTTCGTAGGGTCGCGGTCATGATCAAGGTGGACGCAGGATCGACAGGGGCACACGAAGTCGATGTCGATTGCTCGCCGGAGATGCTCCTGGTGTCGGGCATGCTCAGGCATTTTTGGAGGCATCATGTAACATCCCAAAAATATTAAACTAGAATCATCAAACTCTAATCACCAAAATTAGGGTTAACAAAAACTTTTCCAATTAAAAATATGAAAGCATTCATATGTGTATGTAACAAAATTTGGATTCTTTTGAATTGCCATGATTATGTGTTTCTTTGCTTGTAAAATGATTCTTAGGTGAAATAAACATCATCTAAACAATTTCCAAACTTTTCCCAAAGACAAATAAATCAAAACAAACAAATTAAGTGAATGGTCACTTTGGCCAAATTAACTCCCATGCCTACTTTGGCTATCTCTAACTTTCAGAACTTAACAGAAACTTATTTGGATCTTTGCACCCCTTGATAGTACTCATAACAAGGAACCAAGAACCACCTTGTGATCATCCAGAAACATTCAAATGCATAGTTTAAATGACAGTTTAAAATTGAATCTATTTCATATGGGAAGATCCCACTTTTTCAAAAACCACTCAAACAAGCTCAACTTTCAAAACCCAAGAATCTACAGACTCACCAGCACATGCCTAGCACACCCACCAAAAATCTTTGTAAAATTCAAAACTTGAATTCATGCGGCCATTTCATCAAACACCTTGCAGATACAAATCAAACAAAATCTAAACACTATAGTGTGCAGTGATTCTAGCCAAACTTGTTCCCTCTCTGGTTACACTAGCCTCAGTAGATCATCTAGAAAACTTAACTAAGCTCTAGCCCCACTGTAAACTCGCCAATGTCATCAATGGTGAACAGGCTGAGAGCACCTATGTCACCCCAGTGTGGACAGCAGGCTAGAGGAAGAACTAGCCGTGCCAACCATGTCTAGGGGTAGCCCATGCCTCACCGCCCTCTCGACCAGCCCTGCCTCACAGACAGCAACCAGAACCACCAGGAACGCCGCGCCCGTGCCGCTGTCGACCATGCCTACGTGCACCG
Source organism: Avena sativa (assembly GCA_916181665.1). Taxonomy (NCBI): domain Eukaryota; kingdom Viridiplantae; phylum Streptophyta; class Magnoliopsida; order Poales; family Poaceae; genus Avena; species Avena sativa. The sequence continues at coordinate 263,930,164 of OV702294.1, read as the reverse complement.
CAGAGCACGCACCGTTTCCACGCAACTCGACCACCTCAAGCCCTTGCCGCCCGCCAGCATGCTCCCCACCGTCCCAGGAGACCACCAAACATGATCGTTTCACCACCCGTGCCCCGTAGCCACCGCTCGCCGCGGATTTTGCCGCCTCTGCCTCGCAGAGCATCGCGCGTTCCCGACCATTCGTCACCGTGCCTACAAGTGCATTTACACCTTAGAGCATCGCCAGGAGACCACCGATCGATCACCACCCTCGGCCATGCCTCTAGCTGCCCGTAGTTGTGTCTCCATCGTCGCCTTCCCATCCCGTTCGGTCTCGCCGTCGAGCCTATAAAAGGAGACGACCCCCAGCCGAATTGAGCACACCATCTCACTCCCCTCACCTCACTGATCGTTCCACCTCATCCCCGAAGCAAGGCAAGCAGCGCATCGCCAGAATTGCGCCGGAGTAGGCCGCCTCTGGAGAAGAAGGGCGTCGTCGATTTCGTCCACCCCAGGAGGAGATGCCGGTACCAGGAGGTTCGCCATTGTCGACTTTGTTGTTCGCTCGCATCGCTGACCTTCGCCTGAGCCCCAGTGAGCCCCCGACGACCCCCACCTGCCGCGTTAGGTTTCTGTCTCGCCGGCACTGCCCGACGTGGACGATGAGTAGCAGTCGTTCGATTAGACTTAGATCGTGCGGATGAGATTGCCCCGTACCGCTTCGCATTTAAAGAGCCACTGACTGGTGGAACCCCCCTGTCAGTTGAGCCCCGCACCGCGGGGTGACACTAGGCCAGCCCATTAGTAGTTCCCGCACAGCCCAATCGTTTGAATTTAACCTTTTCCATTTTAAATCAAACATAGTTCTGTACCCAGTTTCAAAAATCAACCCATCTCGATTCAGTGAACCAAATTGAATGAAACCAATTTTGTTAGAAAGGTTTTGAAATGCTTAATCAAAGCCCATTGGATTCAAATCATTTGAATCTATAGATCAGCCTTGGTAAAAATAACAAGGCAGAACATTTTCTGCATTCAAACATTTTTCAAATTTAAACCATAATAGATTTTGAGTTGATTCCAACTCTCAAAAATCACATTTGATCATACATTTCAGAATATATACAAACATTTGGGTTTCCTTACATAAATAATGTTCAAGTAATAAAAGGATGCCACATAGGCATTACTAGTCTTTTATTTTTATTTAAAATAAAAGGTTAAATCTTATTAAATTGTGACATCACTTTAAATCACATTCCCATGAACTGAAATATGTGGTGATGACATGTGTCAACATGATCCCATGTTTGGTTTGGAGAATATTAAATCTTAAGTAGTTTTTCAATGAGTAGACATTACTTTTCTAAAGATAAAAGAAATTAAACCAAGCTTTAATCTTGTAATGTTAGTGATGATGCTAGATCATCTATAGGACCCTTTTGTGTGATGATTGAAAATAGTTAAGTATTGTTTGGTGATTGTGTACCTCGTATTTATTTATAGACGCTAGTACCAACCAAGGATATGATGAAGAAGGTGGATACTACGAAGAAGAAGCCGAGGAGAACTTTAACCACTTCTCTGCATAAGGCAAGCCTTACTAACCAAGTGGACCAATGCAAGCTAACACTTGCAATTTAGCAAGCTTATATTGATAATGATGCAAGCCTAATACTACTAGTTGATTTGGCAAGCTAACACTTGCAAGATACTCTACTTTAGCAAGCCTTACTAACCAAGTGGACCAATGCAAGCTAACACTTGCAATTTAGCAGGCTTCTACTGATACTTGTGCAAGCCTAATACTACTAGTTGATTGAGCAACCTAACACTTGCAAGATACCTTACTTATGCAAGCAAATACTTGCTTGTTACCATGCCAACTATATGCCTTAAGCATATGTGATCATACCCACTTGATAACCCCATTCCTAGTTTTACTTACAAGATTTATACTTTATTTCTTTATCAAAGCTAGTGCTTAGATCTTACTTAAGTGAATTGTATATTCTAGAGAGAAAATTGAAGGTTGCATAAAGAGCATAAAATTTGGCCCAAGCTAGATAATCTTTATGTCATCCTAAGGCATGAGATTGAACTTAGTTAAACTCCACTAGTTTACCACCCCTCATTAGTACTTACCCCCACTTGTAGATGCTAGTGCTAAGCATAAAACTTGATCAACTTTAGATGGGAATACTTGGTGGAAAATGGTTATGAAAACCTTGGAATGATGGATCATTCTATTGAGATGTTTTGACATGTGTTCTCGAACACCAGATGATTTTGGTGATGAAAATGTTGAGGCATGAGCCTTAGACCTTTATAAAACTGATGGTTATCTGGATGCGATACCATTCCAATTTTACCGTACAACCACAATACCCGAGAATTGGGTAGGGCTTGACTGGAAACTTATATACCTTAGTATTGTTTCCCTCACGGCCAGGTCTAAGCTGAGGCTACCTTGTGAAGATCGTCCACCTGTGCAGTACCCAAGATGATAGTTGGTCATGGTTGGGAGGCCAAACTCACAGGAGAGGTGCTTATACTAGGGCGTGTAATCGAAAGGTTAGGATTGATTATCCGCATACTGAGTATGGTGAATTCAGGATTTGTTCCTAACGGATGTATTGAATGTTGTGGTGAAAGTGTACAATCTCTGCAGAGTGTCAAACTATTCGAAGCCGCGTCCGCGGTTATGGACAGTTGGAGTGGCCATACTGTTCCCCCGTCAGATGTTTTAAAAATGACTTGTGAAATGGATTGAGATTTTGACTTGACCACAACAGAGTTGTGATATGAAATACAGGTTCCCACTTAGGTGTTATAAAACTTCAACTAGCTTTCTTCATATCTAAACTTAGTAGAGGTAAATCTGGATTTTTGCAAAACAACCCTAGAGCTTAGTGTCCTATTACAAAAACCCTTTCACTTGTTAGTATTAGTTTGCGAGTACTTAAAGAGGTTTCATGGCTTTGTCCCTGGCTATTCCCGTGGCCAGACTATGAAGAGGAATACCAGGAGGATGGACCCCAGGAAGGTTACGACAACTACGATCATCTCCCATCGTCAGCATTGCCTGTGACCCCGAAGATGGAGCTTCGCCTACGATATCGTTATTATTACGTATTTCCGCTGCTTGAGTTGTATTAAGAATTGTATCATGAGATCCTTATTTGTGTAAGACCTTATGTATGGTTTGTAATGGATGATGTACTGTGGTATCCAAATCTGTTATGTCTCGCAAAAATGGTAATCCTGGGATTGCGATGTATGGCATAACATGCATCTGGGATTAAAAATCCGGGTGTTGACACAACACTACGTAACACACTACGTAACACACTAGATGCGTGCGAGAGAGGGGAGTGTGCGAGTGTCAACCAGAGAGGAGGGGGCGGTCAGAACTAACCAGGGGAGTTCGCCGGAGTGGAGGCAGTCGACGGTGGAGCTCGTCGTTGACAGGGGCGAGGCTATCGAGCACGTGTGGGAAAACGGAGGGTGCCAGTGGGTGCGTACGGTGATGGTGAACAGGCTCGTGTGAGCCAGGGAAAGGGGAGTGGTCGGAGCTAGCCGGAATTTGAGCTGGAGCTCGTCGAAGCAGTGGTGGTGCGAGGTCAAATTGAGGCAGCCTGGTGGCGAAAAGGGGGTGGAGAGTGAGGGGAAAGAGAGAGGAGAGGGAGGCGCTTAGTAGGGAGTGGTCACGGGGACGATTCATTGTGGCGTTAACGCGAATTTACGCGAGGCATCAATGACCAAAAACGGCGAGGGGAATTGGGGGCGGGGTCAGCAGGGTGGAGACGATGACGTGACGTGGCGGTGGGGCCGGTTAGTCAGTGGGAGTGAGGGTTGATTCGCTGGTGAGAAATGACTCGCGAAGGAGAGAGAATTGAGTGGCTCGGGTGGGCTGTAGTTGGGCCAGGAGTTGAGTTAGGATAGTTGGGTTGGATCCGTTGGGTCGTTTTCTTATTTTTTTTCTTATGATTTCTTTTTCTTTTCCTGATTCCTGTTTTTATTTGAAACATTTGATTCAAGTTTCATTTGAATTCAAATTCTTGCAAAACCTTTTTAGTTGGTTTAAACTATTTAATATTGTGTTTAAATAGTCCACCTTGGATTAATTCAAATATTCTTTTATGCTTTAATATTTATTTAAACAAGGCTTTTGTCTTTATTCAAATAAAATTTAATATGGTTCAAACCCATATAATTTTATTCAAATATTACTTTATTCTTTTTAAGTTAATTAGATAACTTTTAATACACTTTGGCAATTTGAACTATGTTTCTCACAATTTAATTAATCATTTATATTAGGAATTTTGTCTTTATTAAATAAAATTGAATATGGTTAAAGCCCATATAATTTTATTTAAATGATCTTTATTCCTTTATTTTTATTTGGATTATCTTTATTCCATTTTCTTATGGATTTGGCCAAGATTTAAATTGTCTTTGCAATTATTTTTTATTTAATTATTTCTTTCTTATCTTATAAAATCCATATCTTTTTATTTATAGTACCAAAATTGGTGATTCCAATTTGTATAATTTTATTTAATATTTTTTTATCTTTTTAAATCCTTTTAGTATTACTTTGCTCATAATTTAGTATTAAAATTAGTTAAGAGATTTATTAGCTTTGGGAATTATTTCCTTTTATCTTATTAAATTCATAAGTTTTTATCCATGGCTCCAAATTGAATGAAACCAATTTCCATGGTTTTGTAACATTTTTATTTATAATTTTTGATCATTTAGAAATATTTGTTACTGAACTTTTATATGGAACAAATCCATAGTTTTGGAGTGATCTTGGAAATGATTTCTTTCACTATGGTTTTAGGGTTTTTCGTTTAAATTTTCCAAGTGCTTTAAAATCAAGATTCTTTCCATGCATAAATGCATTTGATCTTTTAAAAAATTGTTTGTTGCTTTCTTTATTAAATTTTGTTCAAGTAGGGTTTTGATGTTCCCATTTAGCAGCAAAAAGTTTCTTTTCACCCTAAATTTCAACAATTGTTCATTTTGTTTATTTATTTTTCACATTTCAAAATTTGGAGAATTTTGGGATGTGACATGGTGATTCCTCTCAAGTCATCAAGTTGATGGGTATTAGGCATATCTTCCCCACCGAGTCTCACATTCATGCTCAACAAGATGATGGGGAAGAATCAAGCTCAACTCAAGAAGATCCAAGCTCTACCCAAGTTGAGCCATCAAATGCACCACAAGATCAACATCTTACTCAAGGTGCCACACAAAACGATGGACAAGAACGAAGCCCTCATCCCCTTGAGCAAGACCAAGTAGAAGATCAAACTCCTCCATCCCAAGGTCAAGCTCAAGATGGTGTCAATGATCAAGGCCCCTCAAAAGATGAATTCGTTGATCATGAAGGCAAAATTCGGAAGATCAAGGCCGCCTCCATTGGAAGTGGGCTCCAAGTCAACAATATCCTTGGAAGCATATCAAGAGGGATCGAGACCCGTGCCAAGAACAAGAACCTCACAACCTTTTGTGGGCATCATGCTTTTGTGTCCAATTTTGAGCCCCTCAAGGTTCATGAGGCTTTGGAGGATCCGGATTGGGTCATTGCCATGCAAGAACTCGAGTGTTTCACCCGCAATGAAGTTTGGTATATAGTGGAGAGGCCTAAAGATCATCACATCAATGTCATTGGGACCAAGTGGGTGTTCAAGAACAAGCAAGATGAGAACGGGGTCGTCACAAGAAACAAAGCAAGGTTAGTGGCACAAGGGTATGCCCAAATAGAAGGTATTGACTATGAGGACACCTTTGTGCCCGTCGATCGTCTTGAAGATATTCGTCTCTTGCTTGCTTATGCATCTTTCCATAACTTCAAGCTTTATCAAATGGATGTGAAAAGTGCATTTCTTAATGGTCCCTTTAAATAGGTTGCATATGTAGCTCAACCCCTGGGTTTCGAAAACACACGATATCCCAACCATGTGTATCTACTCCATAAGGCTCTCTACGGACTAAAGCAAGATCCTCGTGCTTGGTATGAGCACCTTAGGGATTTCCTACTCTTGGATGGGTTTAGCGTGGGTAAGGTCGATTCCACCCTTTTCACCAAACGGGTTAAAGGGGGTGGCTTATTCATTGTTCAAAATTATGTTGATGATATTATCTTTGGTGGAACTAACGAATCTCACAACAAAGCTTTTGCCGAGTTGATGACTATGAAATTTAGGATGTCCATGATGGGGCAGTTGAAGTTCTTCCTATGCTTCATTATAAAGCAACTTCCTCACGGCACATTCATCTCTCAAGAGAAGTACATTAAGGACATGCTCAATAAGTTTGAAATGGATAAGGCTAATCCCATGAAGACACCCATGCCACTAAATGGACAACTTGGCCTTGGAGTTGGTGAGAAGGACGTGGATCAAAAGGTATATCGTTCTATGATTGGTTCCTGGCTCTACCTTTGTGTTTCTAGGCCGAATATCATGTTAAGTGTTGGAATGTGTGCTCATTTTCAATCCGCTCCCAAGGAGTGCAATTGGCCTATCATTGGTGAGTTGGTCTTCCAAGAAACAAAACTCCACAGCCCTATCCACCGCCGAAGCTGAGTACATATCCGCGGCATCTTGTTGTGATCAATTGTTATGGATGAGGCAAACCTTTAAAGACTATGGTGTGTATCTTGGGACGGTGCCTCTTCTATGTGACAATGAAAGCGCAATAAAGATCGCCAATAACCCCGTCCAACATTGCCGCACCAAAAATATTGACATTCGCCACCACTCCCTACGTGACCATGACACAAATTGTGACATCAACCTCACTCATGTGGGTACGATGTTCCAATTGGCCGATATCTTCATGAAGCCTTTGGATGAATCCCGGTTAGTCATGTTGAGGCGAGAACTCAGTATCCTAGATCCTCAAAACATGGATTGATTTACTTCTTGCACTATTGTAACATCCCTAAAATCATGTTTTAAAGCTTTGCATATCATCCATGCATTCATGATCATTTAGGATTCAATTTCAAAGTCATTACAAAAACAGAAGCATTTGGGTGCTTGTTATTTTATGTAAACAAGCATTGATTCAATGCCACTCTCTAGTGAGGGAATATTTGTATTTAAACCATGGTTGTGAGTTCATAGGATTGGTTGGTTGAGTTCCAATCTTGGACAAGTTTTTCCAAAACAAAATTTGATATTAAAACCATTTTTAAATCTTTATCAAACTTTGTGTAGAAGAACTGTTTATTTTGAATTTTCCAAAGGAACAAGCAAGCCTACTGAGACAGCAAGGTTTTATGCCCAAAAATATGAAGTTTACACTTTACAAAATCCAGAAAAGGTTTGGATTTCAAATACTTTTGAATTTGTTTGAAAAGGAATCCTGAAAATCAATTTGGAAAAAGAAAAAGGAATTAGAAATCAAATTGGGCCTGGCGCCACCATTCCAGCCCAACAGCCAAAGCAGCCCACCCGGGCCACTCCTCTCTCTGTATTTTCCCACACGCGCAGAACCCCGCCCCCTCACTGACTACTGGGCCCCATCCACGTCACCATTGTCTTCCCCAAATCCCGCGAAGAACACGCCGCCGCTGCCGTTGCTGGCGTTGATCACGCGCGTAATTGCCATTGAACCTGCAGGCGTTTCCTGTCGAGCCCCTGCCTACTTAAACCCCTCCACATCGCGAGTCTTTCCCCTCACTCAGCACCCCCACTCCGCCACCAGGCTTCCGGCAATTCGAGCTGCAACTCCGCTGCCCGACGCACTCCGGCGACCTATTCCGGTGAACCTCGTGCTTCCCTTCACCTCTCACTCATACGAGCCTACTTGTCATGCCCGTGCGCATCTTCTCACACTTCTCGTTTGCTCTATAACGCCCCAGGTCGTCGTCTCCGTCGAAGGCCGCGAACGACCGAAGCTCCGTCCAACTCCGACGAACAATCACGGTAGAAACAGACCGCCCCTTGATCCCTAGTTCATATGACTGTGTTCGCCTCGCCTCTGTGCATCTCCTAATGCCTTTTGTACATCTTATTGTGCCGTAGAACGTCGCCTCCGTCTCCGGCAGTGAACACCCGACGCAGAAGCAAACTCCGACGAGGATTTCCGGCCGTGCTAGTGCGCCCCTGTCCACGCAAAGACCACGTTGAGCTCCCTCGTGACCGTGCGAGTCTGGTAAGACACGCCACACGCCCTAGCCCCTCCTGTATTCGCCGAAGCGTCGCTGACGGAGCGCCGCCAGACTTTGGTCGCTTGATCCACAACCGTTAGATCTAGATCCAACGCGTTAGATAGATCACTTAAACGAAGGGGTACGAGACAGATCTGGCCGTGCGATTTCATTTAGATCGTGCGGTCCACGCTGGTCGATCCGTGCGAAGCGGTACCGACGAATCAGAAAGCGCCGCGTGGCATGTGTTTAAATTTAAAACAGAAATTTGATCTATTAGTTAACCAAACTTGTAAAATTCATAACTTTTCATCCACACGTTCAAATTTTACAAATTTTATACCATTGGAATCAGGAGAGAAAATCGTTTCTATATATGCAATGTGTTTAATGTTTTTCCTTTGTAAAAATGGTTGTTTTTACAGAAACATTTGTAGGCATATTTTGTGTATAGTAATTATTTGAAAAATGATTTGTTGATCAAATAAAGTTTATTTGGTATGTTTTGGACTTGTTTAGGATTCAGTAATGTATACTTGTCTTGTTTGGTGTAGAAAAATCATCACATGGCATTTGCATGCATTCATATATTTTTGTTTGTATATTTTGAGATGTGATCTTTGTGCCATTATTTTATGTGTAGATTTTGGTGCAAATAGTGATTGTGATTGTGAAGATTGTTGCTACTCCCAAAACTACCAAGGCAAGTGGTGCTTCATGATTTTACTCCTATATTTTTTAACTATGCACTAGAAATATTTTGTGTAGGACTTGCATGTATATTTTGATCTATATGCTATGCTTGGGAAATCCTAGTAGTTGTAGAATTGCTAGAAATTTCTAAGTTAAGATGCTTACCATTGCCATGCTTAGCCTAGCTAGTAGCAACCAAGGGTGGTGATATATTCATGTTATGTGAAAATATTTCTAAGTCTTTGGACTTGTGTTTTGCTTAATAAAACAACTAAGTGAATGAAACACCTAGGTGGAATGGAAAGAATGATTTGTGTTGAGTGGTTACACAAGGCCCATTTCTATGGTTTACCTTGTGTATCTCACTTGTGGAAAGCCACCCAGGAACAAAGGGATTTGAGATGTCATATGTTAAGAAGCTTCTAGTGCAGCCACATGGCATTATGGGCTCTGCCTGGATCATATAGGTTGCAATAACTTAGCCATTTGGACAGTTGGTGGTAGTGGGATGATAGGTTTGGAGCGCGTCCATTTGGTCTAACGGAAGGCTTCTGAAAGGTCCTGGCTTGGTGAAAATCAAGTCTTGTGGGGAAAGTGCACAACCTCGGCAGATGGAAGAATCTAAGTACTTAGCCATGTCCCTGGTATTGGACAATTTGAGCATCAATACATGGAAGCTATCAAGAATCTCCTCATCCCAATTTCTAAGTTAAAAATTGTGGTTGAACAAGGGTGAAGGATCACCAATGTCTATTGCTGATTCCTTGGGAAAGTTTTATCAAAGAAAAACTTAGTGTTTTCAACTGATAGGTAAAACCTATTTTGAGCAAAGCAAGCCTAAGCTACACTTAGCCAAATGCATGTAGTACCTAGATGCTAATTTTCTACTAAGGTATCACTTGCCAATACTATTCCAATGTATTGACCCACTGTGGCTGTAACTTGTGATGTTGCCGGTTATTCTGATGATGATTAGGGGTTATAAGTCTACACCCAACATGCTTGCATGTGGCACATGAAGATGAAGACTTATTTATCTTAATATATATTTGAACTCTTGTATTAGGCATGTGGCCATGGAGTTTGTAAAAGACTATGTTTGTCTCTGGAATGATATGTAATAATGACCTTTGTCTATGTGTACTTCATCTTAAACTGTGGATGCTAGCATTGATCCAGGGACTAGCATTGCAATCACAGGGATCCTTACCTTTATAAAGGGAGGGATCTTACAACTATGTTCTTGCTCTTAATGTGCTACGTAGCCTAGTCGAGCAGCACATGTAGGGATAGCCATCTTACCATGTCTTGGTTTGATGCATACCTATGTGTGCAACATAAATTGATCTCGTGTCATGATATGGGTCTAAGCATCTATCTTTGAGGTGCCATGACACATGTGCTTAAACATAGGGGGAGAAATCACCTGTCATCTTCTAGCCTACTTTGCATCTCAATAGTTTCCCTCTTGAGGCTCTCTAAGTTTTTCTGTTGATTTTCTTTCTAACTCTTGATATCCTCGAATCATGCCTATTGTTGCTATTTGTGCGGTTCAAATTGGTTCTTTCCAATAGGCATGCCTAGATCACCTGCTTCCTCTACCCTTTTGGAGTCTACTATCTTCCTCTAAATGCACATGCCATCCTCTATAACATCCCAAAAATATTGAACAATGATTATCCAATTCCAATCACCAAAATTAGGGTTAACAAAAACTTTTGTTAATCAAATCAATATGAATGCATGTGTGAATGTGATGATTGTATGAATGCATGAATGGACTTGTGTGATTGATCTCAAATAGCAAGAAATGGTTTATAGATGAAAACAACATCATCTAAAACATTTCCAAGCAGAAAAAAATCAAGAGAAAATCAAAATCAAATCAAATAAAGCAAATGGTCATTTTTGCCAATCTTGCTCACTAGACCACTTTGAGTGTTTCTAGTCCAAGATTTCAAACAAAAACATTTCCATTTATTTTCACCCCTTTCTAGACCAAGTAAAAGTGAATCAAAGCCCACCTTTCAAACTTATAGAAATATTTGGCAACTTGATTCAAATGATAATTCAAAATTGAATCTTTAACATATGTGAAGATCACCCATTTTCAAAACCCAACCAAACCAGTGAACCTTGACAAATCCAAGCAACCATAGAATACCTAAGATGTAACTAGCATACCCACACAGTTTGAATCAAAAATTCAAATTTGAATTTCTTTCGGCCATTTCATCAAACACCTTGCAAACACAAAACAAACAAACATCAAACACTATTGTGAGCAGTGATCTTGGCCTAACTTGTTCCCTCTCTGGATCACAACAAGCTATTAGTATATCATCTAGCTCAATTAACAAGCTCTATCACCACTATGAGCTTGCCTTTGCCATCAATGGTGACCATGCCGAGCTCACATTGCCACCCCTCAGTGGACAGCAAGCTAGAAGCTTCTCTAGCCTCCCCAACCTTGTTTAGGACACTCACCACCATCAACCGCCACCCCCTTTCCGATGCCAAAGCGCAGCCAGCCCCTGGACCACATAGCCCGAGCATGCCCAGCCACTCTGCGAGCGTGCCGAGAGCGCGCCAGCGCGCAGCAAGCGACACATGCCCATAGACCGCGCGTCGCCCTCGCCGCTTGCATGCGTGATCACCACCGCCCCATCAACCCCGCAGACATACCCAGTCGCCACCGCGCGACCCGTACCGCATGTGCGCCATTAAAACTTCTGTCGGACCCGCCTAGAGTGTCAACATGTTCCGACCATCTCGCAGCACCCCACGCCGCGTGACCATGCCGTTGAGCTTCGCCAGGGAGCATAGCACTGCCCCTACCATCGCCCATGCCAGTAGCTCGTTGTGCCGACGACCACGATGAGCTCCACCCGCACCCTTCGGTCCCCTCGTTGCACTATAAATAGAGGCCACCCTCGCTCGATTTCTTCACACCATCTCACTCCCCTCTCTCTCAGAATCACCCCACCTCACCCCCGGAGAAAGGCGAGCAGCATCGTCGGAATTTGGCAGGAGTCTGCCGCGGAGGAGGAAGAAAGGAGCCGTTGATTGGAGCCGCCCTAGGAGAAGTCGCCGGTACCAGGAGGTTCGCCGTCATCGACTTTGTCGTTCGCCCCCATCACCGACCCTCGCCTGAGCCCCGGTGAGCCCCCGTAGACCCCCATTGGTCGTGCTAGGGTTCTGTCTCGTCGGCGTTGCCCGACGGAGACGATAGGTCGTGGCCATTGGATTAGAGTTTGATCGCACGGCCTAGATCACCCCATACCGCTTCACACCCCCTATCTGCTGACTGGTGGGGTCATTCAATTAAACCCACCCGCGTGTGCGCTGTGCACCGTGGGTCGGCCCAGTTAACATCCCGCGCGACCCAATAATTCAAATTTAGGTTTATTCTTTTAGTTTCAAACCTAGTTCTGTACCTAGATTCAAAAATCAATCCAGGGACATTCACTGAACCAAAATGCATAAAACCAATTTTGTTAGAAAGGTACAGGAATGCTTAATCCAAGCATGTTGGATTCAAACCAATTGGATTTGTAGATCATCTATAGTAAAAATAACAAGGCAGAAGCTTTCCTGCATTCAAACATTTTTCAAAATTCAACCACAAAAGCTTTTGAGTAGATTCCAACTCTCAAAAATCACATTTAACTAGAAATTTCTGAATATATAAAAATATCTAGGTTTACTTGCAGTAATAATGGACAAGCAATAAAAGAATGCCCCATAGGCCATTCTAGTCACTTTATTTAATTAAAATAAAAAGGTTAAACCTTATTAAATTGTGACACCACTTTAAATCACATTCCCATGTACTGAAATATGTGGTGATGACATGTGTCAACATGATCCCATGTTTTAGTTGGAGAATATTAAATCTTAAGTAGTTTTTCAATGAGTAGAAATTATTTTAAATAAAACTATTGCGTTTAATCTTTGTGATGTTTGTGATGATCCTAGATCATCTAGTGAAAACCTTGGTGTGATAAATAAAAGTAGTTAAGTATTGTTTGGTGATTGTGTACCTCGTATTTATTTATAGACGCTACTACCGACCAAGGATACGAGGAGGAAGGAGAATACTACGAGGAAGAAGACGAGGAGAACTTCAACCACTTCTCTCCACAAGGCAAGCCTAATATTACAAGTTGACTTAGCAAGCTAATCCTTGCTAGTACATACTACTATCTTAGTAAGCTAAACCATGCAAGTTTTACTTGCAAGATTACACCACTTGATACCCCATCCTAGTTTTATTTGCAAGCTTAGTATCTTATTTCTTTATCAAAGCTTTCTAGTAAAGTTTACTTGGTAATTTGTAGAGTTTAGAAAGATATTAAAAAGGTAGCATAAAGAGCATAAAACTTGGCCTACGTTAGTAATCTTGATGTCATACTGAGGCATGATATTGAACTTAGATGAGATACACTTTTTTACCACCCCTAATTAGTATTTACCCCCACTTGTAGATGCTAGTGATAAGCATAAAACTTGATCAACTTTAGATGGGAATACTTGGTGAAAATGATTATGAAAACCTTGGAATGATGAATCATTCTACTAAAATGTTTTGACATGTGTTCTTGAACACCAGATGATTTGGATGATGAAAATGATAATGCATGAGCCTTAGACCTTTATAATATTGATGTTTGTCTGGATGTGATACCATTCCAATTTTACCGTACAACCACAATACCCGAAAACTGGGTAGGGCTTGACTGGAAGTTTATATACCTTAGTATGGGTTCCCTTGCGGCCAAGGTTTGAGCCGAGGCTACCTTGTGAAGATTGTCCACCTGTGCAGTTCCCAAGATGACAGTTGGTCATGGTTGGGAGGCCAAATTCACAGGAGAGGTGCCTATACTAGGGCGTGTAATTGAAAGGTTAGGATTGATTATCCGCATACTGAGTATGGTGAATTCAGGATTGTTCCTGACGGATGTATCAAATGTTGTGGTGAAAGTGTACCACCTCTGCAGAGTGTCAAACTATTCGAATAGCCGCGTCCGCGGTTATGGACAGTTGGAGTGGCCATACTGTTCCATCATCAGATGTTTTGAAAATGACTTGTGAAATGATTCATGATTTGACTTGACCACGACAGGATTTTGTTATGAAATTCAATTTCCCACTTAGGTTTTGTAAAACTTTCAACTAGCTTTCTTTGCTTCTGAACTCAGTAGAGATAAATCTGGCTTTTTGCAAAACAACCTAGAGTTTAGTATTTCCTACTGAAAACCACTTCACTTGTTAGTATTATTTTGCAAGTACTTAAAGAGTACTCATGGCTTTGTCCCTGGCTATTCCTGTGGCCAGGCTATGAAGAGGACTATCAGGAGGACGGACAACATAAAGGTTACGAAAACTAGGATCATCTCCCATCGTCAGGATTGCCTATGACCATGAAGATGGAGCCTCGCCTACGCTACCGTTATTATTACGTTATTCCGCTGCTATGACTATATTAAGACTGGATCCCGTGATCCTTTAATTATTGTAAGACCTTATGTATGGTTTGTAAAGGATGATGTACTGTGATATCCAATCTGTTATGTCTCTCAAAAATGGTAATCCTGGGATTGCGATGTATGGCATAACAGGCATCTAGGATTAAATATCCGGGTGTTGACAAGTTGGTATCAGAGCCATCCTGGCCATAGGAGACCCTAGTTTAGAATGGATATTTGAATCACAAACTTAGTTTCAAAACTAAAGAAGTGAGTATTTATGAAAACATTTCTCTTTCTTACCACTTGGATTCTTTCATGAAAATTCATGTTCCCTAAAAAGTCTTGCAAACTTACATAAAATTTGACACACTTGGTCACTCTACTAACTTACTCATCCTATATTCTTATAGATGGACGTGAAGTATATCAAGTTTTATCAGTTGGGGAATGGAGGAGACCTCATCTTTGAGCGTGACTTGGACCTGTTGTCGGAAATGCTGGAGCATCCGCACGCAGAGTTCTTCGGAGCTCAGCTCAACAATCCAGAAGGAGAGGAGTTGCAATGGCTAGTGGTTGTAATTATCCGAGGAAAGATTGAAGCCCCCACTTCAGAGAGAATTCAATTCACCTTGAGAGAGAACAACTGGCTCGATGGACTTGCCAGGGCCATGCAAGAAGCTCTTGCCTGTCTGTGTGGGCAGAGTATCAACCAGATCAAGGGTACCCGCTTTGAGTTCTATCCAAGGCGTGATGTTATGGGACAACCACTAGAGGCCCCATATCACCATGAGCTGAAGACTCAATTGGACCACCTCAGCTTCAGGATGTATGACCGGCAGAAGGAGTTGGACAATGCCTGCTCCTACGCCAACCACAAGTACGCCATCGCCGCCAATAAGGATCAGACCATTGCCATGCTAGTGAAGGATCGCCAGTCTCGTCGCCGTCAGCTCGACAAGAAGGAGCGCATCATTGCTAGTCTTCGCCACAAGATCACAGAGTTGGAAGAGACTGTCCACGAGAGGGACATGCAGCTGGAGGATAGGGAGAATGCAGGGGAAGACCTTCGTGGAGACCCCTACTCCTATCTCATTGATGATGATGACTTTCTGGAGGATCGGGCCATGGACCTCTTCACCGATGAGGATGAATTCGCCTTTATTGATGATGATGACGATGAGGATTATGAGGACACTGACTCCGAGGAGTAGTAGCACTTGAGCACTAGCATTAGTGAGTTGTATCCCATCCCACTGTATCATAGTTTCCCAGAATGGTTCTTAAAACCATCTGTTTTATTTGTTGTGGTGTGTGTTTGTATCGTCTATTATGAATGAATGAAAAGTAAGTTGCTAGAAAAATCTGAGTCAAACTTCAAAAACTTTACAAAAACCTGAACCTTAGAAATTTCCCTCTTTTCTCATGATCTATCTCAATCTTCAGATGCCTCGCGGAGGAAGCACTTCATCCCCGGACCCAATGTTGCAAATCTTGCAAATGTTGGTTTCTGACCGCGAAGCTAAAAGAGCTGAATGTCAAGCCAACTTAGCCACCCTTCAATAGATAGCTCAGATGGCCAACAACAACAATCAAGGCCATGTAAATCAGGACAACCATGGATCCAAGCTCAAGAACTTCCAGAACATCAATCCACCCATTTTCACTAAGTCTGAAGAGCCCCTAGATGCCGATGATGGGCTGCAAACCATGGTGAACAACCTGGAAGTTGCAGGAGTGGAAGCCAACGAGAAAGTACAGTTTGCCACCCACTATCTGGCCGGAGATGCAAGAGCATGGTGGAACAGCGTTCGTGCCATGAATGGAGGTCAGATGATGACTTGGGAAGAGTTCAAAATCAAGTTCAGCAGAACCCATGTGCCACTGAGTTTGATCAAGAGGATGAGAGATGAATTTAGAGAACTGAAGCAAGGGAGAATGACAGTAGTTGAGTATCATGACAAATTTTTGTCATTGGCTAGGTATGCACCTGATGAGATTAACACTGAAGCCAAGAAGAAGGAGAGATTCCTGAATGGTCTGCCTGATGAGATGTAGACAATGTTAGTCAACATCCCATTTGCTGATATTGAAGCCTTAGTGGATTTCGCCATTCAGATGGAGGGCAATATCAACCAAGCTAATGAGAATCGCAAGCGTCGCATGATGCATCAGCCAGGAACCCACCATACCACAAAGTATCGCCCCAACCCATCTCTAGGATTTGCCCCAAGAACCAACAGACCCCCGATGAACCGTCCAACCTATCCCAACCATGGAAACCCAAGTCCCAGAGGAAACAACAACCCCGGCAACCCCAGCAATTTCAACCGTGTACCCCCTAAGTTCAACAACAATAATGTCGCCACCAACACCAACACTGCTCCAAGGACTGGAAGCAATGATGTGCCTATTGCAGCAAAGGACAAATCTCAGGTGACTTGTTATGAATGTGAAACCAAGGGTCACTATTCCAATGAGTGCCCCAAGAATATTGCCACAGCCCCTAATGCAAATGCCCCAGCTCAGCAGCAGCGTCGTGTTCAGCCTGGAAGAAGGTTTGCCCCAGGGAACTCGCTCAATCGCAACGGCCGTCTCTTTCTCATGCATGCTAAAGAAGCCCAAGAAGCGCCGGATGTCGTGATGGGTATGTTTTCTGTTAACTCGGTACTTGCAAGAGTGTTGTTTGATTCTGGAGCATCGCACTCGTTTGTTACCGAAGAATTTGCATGCACTATTAAGATTCAACCAACCAAATTGAAGCATGCTATGATAGTTCAAATACCTGGTTCAACCACCAAAGCTAGACAAATTTGCAAGGCCATACCTATCCGAATCCATGGCATAGATTTTTATGCTAATCTAATAGTACTCGGAACTAAAGGTTTGGATGTAGTACTAGGAATGGATTGGATGTCCAAACATAAAGGATTAATTGAATGTGCCAAGAAAGCCATAACCATGACTAGTACAGCCGGAATATCAGTCGAGCATGTATCTGAAACATTGCCCCGTCAATTCAAATGCAACAAGAGTTTAGCCCAAACAACCATTGACTAAGTCAGGATAGTCTGTGAATACCCCGATGTATTTCCAGATGTTTTGCCCGGTATGCCCCTAGACCGGGATATCGAGTTTATCATTGAATTAATCCCTGGAACTAGACCCATAGCCCAGAGACCATATAGTATGAACCCGTCTGAATTAGTGGAGTTGAAGAAGCAACTAGATGCTATGTTGGAGATAGGATTGATTCAACCAAGTGCGTTGCCATGGAGATCACCTATTTTATTTGTGGACAAGAAAGATGGAGGTAATTGTTTGCGTACGGATTATCTCGGAAGTTGAATGATGTCACCATCAAGAACAAGTACCCACTGCCAAAGATAGAAGACCTGTTTGATTAGTTGACTGGTGCCAAAGTGTTTTCTAAGATTGATCTTAGAACTGGTTATCACCAACTCAAGATTCGCGTAGAGGATATTCCAAAGACTGCCTTTACCACCAGATATGGATTATACGAGTATATGTCATGTCTTTTGGATTAACCAATGCCCCCGCTTATTTCATTAACCTCATGAATAAGATTTTTATGGACTTCCTAGATAAGTTTGTCATTGTTTTCATCGATGACATTCTGATCTATTCCAAATCAGAAGAAGAACATGAGATACACCTAAGGACCATCCTTGGAACCCTTAGGAAGCATCAGTTATATGCCAAGTTTAGGAAATGTGAATTCTAGTTACAGGAGGTAGGATTCCTCGGACATATTGTATCAGCCGGAGGAATTGTCGTTGACCCTGTAAAGGTGAAGGATGTTGAAGATTGGCAATCCCCAACCACTCAAACCCAAGTTCGTGCATTTCTCGGATTAGCAGGATATTACTGCAAGTTCGTTGAAGTATTCTCGAGTATCGCTAGACCCATGAACCAATTGTTGAAGAAAGATAAGAAGTTTGAATGGACGGATAAATGTGAAGCGAGTTTTCAAGAACTCAAGATGAGATTAATTTTAGCCTCAATCTTGATCATGCCGGATATTACGAAGCCCTTTGATGTGTATTGTGACGCATCCAAGATCAGTCTCGGATGTGTGCTAATGCAAGAAGGCAAAGTAATATCTTATTTATCCTGACAATTGAAGCGGCATGAACAGAATTATCCTACCCATGACCTTGAACTAGCAGCCGTAGTTCTAGCCCTAAAGACATGGAGGCATTATCTTATGGGAAAACGTTGTGAGATTTATTCAGATCACAAGAGCCTGTAGTATATATTCACTCAGAAGGAGCTGAATATGAGGCAGAGGAGATGGATAGAGCTCATCAAGGACTATGACCTGGACATTCACTATCACCCCGGTAAAGCCAATGTGGTAGCAGATTGTCGCGCCGCTTGAACTCTATGATTTTGAAGGAGCAACCAAGTTTGCACAAGGAGTTGGAAGATTTTAGAATGGAATTAGTAAGTGAAGGACTTTTGGCTAGCATAGAACTTCAACCCACTTTAATCAGTCAGGTCAAGGAGGCACAAAAAGGAAATGCTTATATCGACGGAATCAAACGTCGCATCGGTACAGGCAAAGTACCCGGATTCACCAAAGATGAAGAAGGACTTTTGTGGTACAAAGGACGTATCTGTGTGCCAGCCGATTCACAGTTAAAGCAAGATATTTTGAAAGAAGCCCATGATACGGTTTGTTCTATCCACCCCGGAGGAACGAAGATGTATCAGGATTTGAAAGAACAATTTTTGTGGCATAAGATGAAGAGAGAAATCAGAAGCTATATCACCAAGTGTTATATTTTCCAGAGAGTCAAGGAGGGACATCAGAGACCCACAGGACTGTTGCAACCACTGCAGATTCCCGAATGGAAATGGGATTCAGTTGGAATGGACTTTATCACCGGATGGCCTACTTCTAGTAGAGGAAATGACTTTATTTGGGTCATAGTTGATAGATTGTCCAAAGTCGCCCATTTCTTACCTGTCAAGACCACTTATCAAAGCTCGAAGCTAGTAGAGTTGTACATTGCTAGAATAGTCAGTTTGCACGGTGTCCCCAAGAACATCATGTCAGCTTGAGGAACTCAGTTTACCTCGAGATTTTGGAAGAAAGTCCAAGAAGGATTGGGAACCCGACTGGATTTCAGCACAACTTATCACCCTCAAACCGATGGACAAACGGAGCGAGTAAATCAAATACTCAAAGATATGTTGAGAGCATGTGTGCTAGAGGATGGATCTAAATGGGAAGACTGTCTGCCTTTCGCAGAATTTTCTTACAACAACATTTATCAAGCTAGTTTGTAAATGCCCCATTTGAATTCATGTATGGACGAAAGTGTCGTACCCCTTTGAATTGGTCAGAAGTAGGAGAGAGTCAGATTTTCGTACCCGACATCCTACGAGAAGCAGAAGAAAGTTCACAAGATCCATGAGCACCTCAAGACCGCCCAGTCAAGACAGAAGAGTTATGCCGACAAGAGACGTCGAGACCTCGCTTTCAATAACGGAGATTTTTTGTATCTCAAAGTGTCGCCTTTGAAGGAATGCAGCGTTTCCAGCTCAAAGGAAAGTTAGCCCCCAGATATATCGGACTTTCCAAGATTCTAAATAGTCGAGGAGAAGTATCGTATCAACTGGAATTGCTAGAAGAGATGTCAGCATGGCATAATGTGTTCCATATATCGTTGCTTCGCAAATGCCTTGAAGTCCCGAAGAAGACTGAAGTTTTCAAGAACATTGATAACCGGACCATAGAGATCAACAATGACCTGACATATCCCGAAGTACCCATTAGTATTCTGGAGGAAGCTTTCAGGACCACCAGGACCCGAAGCATCAAGTTTCTCAAGATTCAGTGGAGTAACCACACTGAAGAAGAAGCTACCTGGGAACAAGAAGATCACATCAAGACAGATTTTCACGATCTTTTTAAATCCTAGTTTTCTTCTTTATTATTTCTCAAATCTCGGGAAAAGATTTTGTTTAAGGAGGGAAGGTTTGTAACATCCCAAAAATATTGAACAATGATTATCCAATTCCAATCACCAAAATTAGGCTTAACAAAAACTTTTGTTAATCAAATCAATATGAATGCATGTGTGAATGTGATGATTATATGAATGCATGAATGGACTTGTGTGATTGATCTAAAATAGCAAGGAATGGTTTATAGATGAAAACAACATCATCTAAAACATTTCCAAGCAGAAACAAATCAAGAGAAAAACAAAAAAAAAATCAAATAAAGCAAATGGTCATTTTTGCCAATCTTGCTCACTAGACCACTTTGAGTGTTTCTAGTCCAAGATTTCAAACAGAAACATTTCCACTTCTTTTAACCCCTTGCTAGACCAAGTAAAAGTGAATCAAAGCCCACCTTTCAAACTTACAGAAACATTTTGCAACTTGATTCAAATGACAATTCAAAATTGAATCTTTAACATATGTGAAGATCACCCATTTTCAAATCCCAACCAAACCAGTGCACCTTGACAAATCTAATCAACCAGATACTACATAAGATGTAACTAGCATGCCCACAAAGTTTGAATCAAAAATTCAAATTTGAATTTCTTTCGGCCATTTCATCAAACACCTTGCAAACACAAAACAAACAAACATCAAACACTATTGTGAGCAGTGATTTTGGCCTAACTTGTTCCCTCTCTAGTTCACAACAAGCTATTAGTAGATCATCTAGCCCAATTAACAAGCTCTAGAACCACTGTGAGCTTGCCTTTGCCATCAATGGTGACCATGCCGAGCTCACCTTGCCACCCCTCAGTCGACAGCAAGCTAGAAGCTTATCTAGCCTCGCCAACCTTGTCTAGGACACTCACCACCGTCCATCGCCACCCCTTGTCCGATGCCAAAGCGCAGCCAGCCCATGGACCACACAGCTAGAGCATGCCCAGCCTCTTTGCGAGTGTGCCAAGAGCGCGCCTGCGCGGCTCACGCGACACATGCCCACAGACCGCGTGCCGCCCTTCCCGCTTGCGTGTGTGATCACCACCACGCCAGCAACCCGGCAGACATGCCCGTTCGCCGCTGCACGACCCGTACCGCCTGTGTGCCATTAAAACTTCCGTCAGACCCGCCTAGAGCGTCGACGTGTTCCGACCATCTCGCACCACCCCACACCGCGTGACCATGCCGTTGAGATTCGCCAGGGAGCACATCACCTCCCCTATCCTCGCACATGCCAGTAGCTCGATGTGGCGACAACCACGATGAGCTCCACATGCACCCTTCGATCCCCTTGTTGCATTATAAATAGAGGCCACCCCCGCTTGATTTCTTCACACCATCTCACTCCCATCTCTCTCAGAAGCACCCCACCTCACCCCCAGAGCAACGCGAGCAGCACATCACTGGAATTTGGCCGGAGTCTGTCATGGAGGAGGAAGAAATGAGCCGTTGATTGGCGCCTCCCCAGGAGAAGCCGCACGTACCAGGAGGTTCGCCGTTGTCGACTTTGTCGTTCGCCCCCATACCCAACCCTCTCCTGAGCCCCGGTGAGCCCCCATAGACCCCCACTGGCCGCGCTAGGGTTCTGTCTCGCCGGTGTTGCCCGACGGAGACGATAGGTCGTGGTCGTTGGATTACAGTTTGATCACACGGCCAAGGTCACCCCTTACCGCTTCGCACCCCCTGTCTCGTTGACTGGTAGGGTCATTCACTTAAACCCACCCGTGCGTACGCTGTGCACCGAGGGTCGGCCCAGTTAACATCCCGCGCAACCCAATAATTCAAATTTAGGTTTATTCTTTTAGTTTCAAACCTAATTCTATACCTAGATTCAAAAATCAATCCAAGGAGATTCACTGAACCAAAATACATGAAACCAATTTTGTTAGAAAGGTACTGCATTGCTTAATCCAAGCCCGTTGGATTCAAACCAATTGGACTTGTAGATCATCTATAGTCAAAATAACAAGGCAGAAGCTTTTCTGCATTCAAACATTTTTCAAAATTCAACCACAAAAGCTTTTGAGTTGATTCCAACTCTCAAAAATCCAATTTAACTAGACCTTCCTGAATATATAAAAATATCTAGGTTTAGTTGCAATAACAATGGACAAGCAATAAAAGAATGCCCTATAGGCCATTCTAGTCACTTTATTTAATTAAAATAAAAAGGTTAAACCTTATTAAATTGTGATACCACTTCAAATCACATTTACATGTACTGAAATATGTGGTGATGACATGTGTCAACATGATCCCATGTTTTAGTTGGAGAACATTAAATCTTAAGTAGTTTTTCATTGAGTAAAAATTACTTTTATAAAATAAAGGAAATAAAACTATTGCCTTTAATCTTTGTGACGTTTGTGATGATCCTAGATCATCTAGTGAAAACCTTGGTGTGATAAATAAAATTAGTTAAGTATTGTTTGGTGATTGTGTACCTCGTATTTATTTATAGAGGCTAGTACTGACCAAGGATATGAGGAGGAAGGAGAATACTACAAGGAAGAAACCGAGGAGAACTTCAACCACTACTCTGCACAAGGCAAGCCTAATACTACAAGTTGACTTAGCAAGCTAATCCTTGCTAGTTCATACTACTATCTTAGCAAGCTAAACCATGCAAGTTTTACTTCCAAGCTTACACCACTTGATACCCCATCCTAGTTTTATTTGCAAGATTAGTATTTTATTTCTTTATCAAAGCTTTCTAGTAAAGTTTACTTTGTAATTTGTAGAGTTTAGAAAGATATTAAAAAGGTAGCATAAAGAGCATAAAACTTGGCCTAAGTTAGATAATATTGATGTCATCCTGAGGCATGAGATTGAACTTAGATGAGATACACTTGTTTACCACCCCTCATTAGTATTTACCCCCACTTGTAGATGCTAGTGCTAAGCATAAAACTTGATCAACTTTAGATGGGAATACTTGGTGAAAATGATTATGAAAACCTTGGAATGATGAATCATTCTACTAAAATGTTTTGACATGTGTTCTTGAACACCAGATGATTTTGATGATGAAAATGATAAGGCATGAGCCTTAGCCCTTTATAAAACTGATGGTTGTCTGGATGCGATACCATTCCAATTTTACCTTACAACCACAATACCCGAAAATTGGGTAGGGCTTGACTGGAAGTTTATATCCCTTAGTATGGGTTCCCTTGCGGCCAAGGTTTGAGCTAAGGCTACCTTGTGAAGATTGTCCACCTATGTAGTTCCCAAGATGATAGTTGGTCATTGTTGGGAGGCCAAACTCACAGGAGAGGTGCATATACTAGGGCGTGTAATTGAAAGGTTAGGATTG
Source organism: Avena sativa (assembly GCA_916181665.1). Lineage (NCBI taxonomy): Eukaryota > Viridiplantae > Streptophyta > Magnoliopsida > Poales > Poaceae > Avena > Avena sativa. The sequence goes on along the minus strand of OV702294.1, from coordinate 263,906,553 downwards.
ATTATCCGCATACTGAGTATGGTGAATTCAGGATTGTTCCTGATGGATGTATCGAATGTTGTGGTGAAAGTGTACCACCTCTGCAGAGTGTCAACCTATTCGAATAGTCGCGTCCGCGGTTATGGACAGTTGGAGTGGCCATACTGTTCCATCGTAAGATGTTTTCAAAATTACTTGTGAAATGATTCATGATTTGACTTGAACACAACAGGATTGTGTTATAAAATTCAATTTCCCACTTAGGTTTTCTAAAACTTTCAACTAGCTTTATTTGCTTCTGAACTCAGTAGAGATAAATCTGGCTTTTTGCAAAACAACCTAGAGTTTAGTATTTCCTACTAAAAACCACTTCACTTGTTAGTATTAGTTTGTGCGTACTTAAAGAGTAGTCATGGATTTGTCCCTGGCTATTCCCGTGGCCAGACTATGAAGAGGACTATTAGGAGGATGGACAGCAGGAATGTAAGATCCCTCCTTTGTAAAGGAAAAGGATCCCTGTGATTGCAATGCTAGTCCCTGGATCATTGCTAGCATCCACAGTTTAAGATGAAGTACATAGATACAAAGGTCATTTATTACATCCATTCCAGAGATAAAACAGTCTTTTACAACTCAAGGCCACAGGCCTAATACAAGAGTTTGGAATAAGTAAATAATTATAAGACTTCATCTTCATGTGCCACAGGCAAACATGTTGAGTGTAGACTCATGACACCTAATCCTCATCGGAGTAACCTGCAACATCACAAGTTAGAGCCACAGTGGGTCAATACTTTGGAATAGTATTGGCAAGTGATACCTTAGTAAATTTTTAAGTGGACTATATTACTATATGCATTTTGGGGTAAGTGTAGTTTGGCTTGCTTTGCTCAAAATAGGTTTTTCCTATTAGTTGAAATCACTAAGTTTTTCTTTGTCAAAACTTTCCCCAAGAAACCATCAACAGACATTGAGGTCCTTCACCCTTGTTCACCCACAAGTTTTTACTTAGAAGTTTGAGTGATGAGATTCTTGATAGCTTCCATGTCTTGATGCTCAAGTTGTCCATTGCCATGGACTTGGCTAAGTACTTAGATTTTTCCATCTGCAGAGGTTGTGCACTTTCCCCACCAGACTTGGTTTTCCAAGACAGAACCTTTCAGAAGCCTTTCCTTAGACCAAATGGACGCGCTCCAACCTATCATTCCCACTACCACCAACTGTCCAAATGGCTAAGTTCTAGCAACTTATGTGATCCAGGCAGAGCCCATATTGCCAAGTGGCTGCACTATAAGCTTCTCAACACTTGGCCTCTAAAATCCCTTTGTTCTTGGGTGGCATACCACAAGTGAGATACACAAGGTAAACCATATCCATGGGCCTTGTGTAACCACTCAACCAAAAACCACCAATCAAGTCCCATTCCACCCAGGTGATTCATTGACTTAGTTGTTTTATTAAGAAAACCATAAGTCCAAAGACTTAGAAATATTTTCATCTTAGAATGTATATAATTTACCAACCCTTGTTTGCTAATAGCTAGGCTAAGCATGGCATAGTAACTTAACTTAGGAATTTCCTAGCAATTCTACAACTACTTAGGATTTCCCAACATGGCATTTGGCAAAAATAGTAACACATGCAAGACTTAGCAAAAATATTTCTAATGCTTGTATGAAATATAGGGATGGAAATATTCATGAAGTACCACTTGCCTTGGTAGTGGGGAGAGTAGCACTCTTCACAATCACAATCACTAGCACCAAAGTCTACACAAAGAATATAACCACAATCACATACAAGTCATATACAAACAAAAATATATATGCATGCATGCGAAAATGCTAAGTGATGATTTTTTTTAAAACTCCACCAAGCAAGTGTATAGTACTAAATTATAACCAAGTTAAAAACTTGCTAAATCAAGTCTATTTTACACTAAAACAATTTTCTAAACAATTTCTATACTCAAAATAGTCCTAAACAAGTTTCTGCAAAAGAAACCATTTTAACCGAAGCTAAACTTTAAACACATTGCATAAACAGAAAGGCCTTGTCTCCCTGATTCCAACGGTATAATATTTGCAAAAATCTAACGTGGGAATCAAAAGTTATAGCCTAATCAAATTTGAATCCAAATCTGTTTTAAATTCTGTTTTAAACTCAAACCCTAGCCACATGTCTTAATCTTACTGGCGCATACCACTTCGCACCGGATCACGCACGCGAGCCGTAGGATCTAACTAACACGCACGGCTCAGATCAAAACTTAACGGTTCGATAAGTGGACTAATCCTACGCGCTGGATCTGGATCTGATGGCTACAATTTATCTGACCAAAACTGAGCGGCGCTAGCGGCGGCGACTGGCGGTGGCGTGTCTGTCAGCGGCGGCGCTGGCGCTCTAGGTCACGCGGGAGTGGGGGAAGAGGCTTACCCCAGAACCGCAGGGAGCTGCTGATGCTCAAGGTGGCGATGGCTTGGGAAGGGGCACACGAGGTCGTCGGAGATTCCTCCCCGGAGTTCGCAAACGCGTCGGGTGCGGCTGCCGTCGATGTTGGCGAGGTTCTGCGTCGCGCTAAGTCAAAAGGAAGGCACCGTCAGATGCGCAAGACGATGGGGATCCTAATCGTATCAGACAGAGGGCAAGGGGCGGCTGGTACTTACGGGGAGAGGTCGCCGGAGTTCGTGCAGAGAGCGGCGGCGCTCGGTCGAAGTCGTTGCCGAAGCTACGGACCATGCGAGAACAAACAGGGCGTGTTAGTAGATGCGCAAGGAGTTGCTGAGCTTGCTAGCTTGAATCAGGGACAGAGGGGAACACGGTGCTCACCGGAATTCGTCGGCGCGGTCGTCGGAGCAGCGGCGGCGTCTGGTGAGTTTCGAGCAGCCTGGTGGCGTGGAGAAGGAATTGGTTGAGGGGAAATGGTCGCGAGAGAGAGGGGATTATATAGCCAGAGGCTCGAAAAGAAACGCCCAGGGATTCAATGCCATTTACCTCGCAGAATCAAAGCAGCAACGGGCAGTGGCGGAGTTTGTGCGCGAGATTTTGGGGAAGACGATGATGACGTGGAGAGGGCCTGCTCGTCAGTGAAATACGCAGAGAGAAAGTGGGGTCTGGGTGTCAGCGACCACGTGTGTGCGTCTGCGCGTGCGAGAGAGAGAGAGAGGGAGGCCGGGTGGGCTAGCTGGGCTGGTTCTGCTGTTGGGCTAGAATAGGAGCGCCTGGCCTTTTTCTTTTCTTTAATCCTTTTTTTTCCAGGATGAATTTCAGGAATGGTTTTCAAATGAATTCAAACTCCTTTTGAATTCAAATCAATTTGGGATTTTTGCAATGTGCAACATACTCAAATCTAGGTATAAAATCAGGTGGTCACTTTGAAAAGGCTTGGTCATTTTTGGAGAAACAAAATAACAGGGACTTTGCACTTGATTTGCAAATGTTTGAAAATGGTTTTTGAAGCCATTCCTATTTTGTAAAAATTTGTTCTAACTCCACACTCAAACCAACCAACAAGGGAGACAAACAATCTAGGTTTAAAACATTTAAACTCTCAAATGGGGATGGCCATTTGATTCAAGTTTGCTCACATAAAATGATAACACTATGTGCTTCTGTTTTTCTTGAAATGAGTTTGAATTTGATCTCAAAACTATATGCATGCATGAATGATATGCAATCTTTGAAATCATGATTTTAGGGATGTTAGAAATCTAACCCCCTTAAGGTGAATCTCGCCCTCGAGATTCGGATTGTCTAGCAAATAGGTGAGGGTGGTCTTTCCGAAGATCATCTTCTCTTTCCCACGTTGCTTTCTCTTCGGAATGATGATTCCACTGCACTTTGCAAAACTTGATAGTCTTTGTCCTTGTGACTCTTTCTGCAGTCTCAAGAATTTTGATAGGTTTCTCTTCATAAGTGAGGTCATTTTCTAGTTGCACTTCCTCCAAAGGTATAGTATCCTTCAAAGAAGTTTCTTCCATTTCTGGGTGACACTTCTTAAGCTGACTCACATGAAACACATTATGGACAGCTGATAAAGATTCTGGCAATTCAATTTCATAGGCAACTTCTCCTTTGCGACTCAAAATCTTGAATGGCCCAACATATCTTGGTGCCAATTTTCCTTTGACTCCGAATCTTTTCACTCCACGAAGTGGTGACACTCTAAGATAAGCTCTATCACCAACTTCGTAGGTGACCTCTCTACGCTTAGGATCTGCGTAGCTTTTCTATCGGGATTGTGCTATCTTTAACCTATCCTTAACCAACTTGACCTTCTCTTTAGCTTCTTTGATAAGATCTGTCCCGAATAAACTTCTTTCTCCCACACCACTCCATAACAATGGGGTGGTACACTTTCTTCCGTAGAGAAACTCAAACGGTGCCATCTCAATGCTGGCTTGATAGCTGTTGTTATAAGAAAATTCTGCGTAAGGCAGACTTTCATCCCAACTTGCTCCATAGTCTAGGGCACATGCCCTCAACATGTCTTCAAGAATTTGATTAGTTCTTTCTGTTTGTCCATCGGTTTGAGGATGAAAAGCAGTACTGAATTCCAACCTCGTTCCCAATGATTCATGTAGCTGTCTCCAAAAATGGGAAGTGAATTGAGTTCCCCTATCAGATACAATACTCTTGGGCACACCATGTAGACATACAATTCTACTCATGTAGATTTTGGCTAACTTAGCACTTGTATAGGTTGTCTTCACGGGTATAAAATGAGCCACTTTAGTTAGGCGATCCACTACTACCCATATGGAATCATAACCTGACCTGGTCCTTGGTAGTCCGGTATTGAAATCCATACCAATTTTGTCCCACTTCCAATCAGGAATAGGTAGTGGTTGAAGCAACCCTGCTAGTTTCTGATGCTCCGCTTTCACTCTACTACACACATCACATAAGGCAATATGTTCGGCGATGTCCCTCTTGAGATTATTCCACCAAAATTTTCTTTCATGTCCATGTACATTTTGGTGTTACCCGGGTGAATAGAATACGGAGAGTTGTGTGCTTCCTGCAAAATCAGTTTCCGCAATCCCGGATCTTGTGGAACACAGATACGTTTCCCATGCCATAAAGTACCCTGTTCGTCTTCATGGAAATTTTTGGCTTCTCCCTGGCCAATCTTTTCCCTAATCTCTTCAATTTATTCATCAACCTTCTGGGTTTCTCTGATCTTGTCCAACAGAGTGGGTTGGACATCCAAAGACATGAGATGTCCTTCAGGCACAATCTCCAATCTGAGTTTTCTAAATTGGGTACACAGATCATCTGGCAATTCTCCTTTGGTAAGGCCATTCACAAATACCTTACGACTTAGAGCATCTGCTACAACATTTGCTTTACCAGGGTGGTATTGCAAACTCAAGTCATAGTCCTTAATAAGCTCTAACCATCTTCTTTGTCTCATGTTGATTTCCTTCTGGGTGAAGATATACTTCAAACTTTTGTGATCTGTGAACACTTCACAACGCTTCCCCAAAAGGTAGTGTCTCCATGTTTTGAGTGCATGGACGACAGAGGCTAACTCTAAATCATGAGTAGGATAGTTCACTTCATGAGTTTTGAGTTGTCTCGAGGCATAAGCTACAACTTTACCGTCTTGCATAAGTACTGCACCCAAACCTTGATGAGATGCATCACAATATACTTGGAAATCCTTTTCCAAATCTGGTAGACATAAAACCGGTGCTGTCACAAGTCTCTTCTTCAACTCCTGAAAGATGAGTTCACAACCTTCAGACCAAGCAAACTTCTTATCTTTGTTTAACAATTCAGTCATAGGCATAGCAACCTTTGAGAAATTTTCAATGAAACTTCTATAGTAACCCGCTAAGCCAAGGAAACTACGAACTTCTTTCACGGACTTGGGAGATTCCCATTCCGTCCAGCTGAAACCTTAGCAGGATCAAATGCTACACCATCCGTTGTCATAACATGACCAAGAAAACCAACTTCCTCTAACCAGAACTCACACTTGCTGAATTTGGCATAAAGTTTATGCTCTCTCAGTTTCTCAAGTATCAAACATAAGTGTCCTTCATGCTCCTCTTTGCTCTTGGAGTAGACTAAGATGTCATCGATGAAAATGACAACAAACTTGTCAAGGAATTCCATGAACACTTTGTTCATCATATTCATGAAGTATGCTGGAGCATTTGTCAAGCCAAAAGGCATTACGGTATACTGATATAATCCATACCTTGTGGTGAACGTTGTTTTAGGTATGTCTTGTTCTCTTATCTTGAGTTGAAAATAGCCTGACAGGAGATCAATCTTTGAGAACACACATGCTCCTTCTAGCTGATCAAACAAGTCATTGATTCTAGGCAAAGGATATTTGTTCTTGATAGTTACCTCGTTGAGTGATCGGTAATCTATGCATAACCTTTGGCTTCTATCTTTCTTCTCCACGAACAAAACTAGGGATCCCCAAGATGAAGAACATGGTTGAATAAATACTTTCTGCAACTGTTCTCCTAGTTTCTTCTTGAGTTCTTTTAGTTCATCAACTGACATTTTATATGGTCTCTTTGCTATTGGTCCCGAACCTGGTACCAAATCTATCAGAAACTCCACATCTCTATCTGGTGGCATTCCCGGCAATTCTTCCGGAAACACATCCGGACATTCACTCACAATTGGCACACTGTCCATGCTAACCCCCTTAAGAGAATTTAGCTTACTTCCTTTAGATTCAAAGTTGGACTTGAACTTAATCCGTTTTCTTTCCGGGGTTGTGAGTGCAACAGTACGATTGGCACAATCTAGTACTCCTTCATACTTAGCCATCCAATCCATTCCCAAAATTACGTCCAGTCCTTGGGAATCTAGGATTATCAGACTCACTGGAAATTTATGTTTTCCGAACTCTATTACTAGATCCCGGCATCCAAGGCTTACTATCATATCTCCACCCGGAGAACTAACTTTTATTGGACACCCAATGTTTTCAGTTGGAAACCCATTTCTATCAACAAATGCTTTTGATATGAATGAATGCGATGCTCCAGTATCAAAAAGAACAAATGCTGGAATAGAATTGATTCTGAACTTACCTGCAACAGCATCAGGCTCCTCATAGACCTCCTCCACACTGATGTGGTTCACCTGTCCTTTCTGGAAAGGATTGGGCTTGACAGGTCCTTCAACTTTCTTTTCAGGGCACTCATTTGCATAGTGTCCCATCTTCTTGCATTTGAAGCATTCAACCTGACTGATGTCTCTCTTAGCAGGCTGACTTCCACTTCCATTTCCATTACCACTGTGGTGGCTCTTATGTCCACTCTTGTGGTTCTTGTACTTGTCATTGTCATGACTGCGATGATGCTTGTTGTCATGACGGTTGTGGTTGTGGTGCTTGTTGAATTTCCCATGCTTGTGGGATCCTGAGCTTCCGCTGTCATCTTAGTGAGATCGTTTGTGAGACGATCCCGAGCTGTGCTTGTCGGAGTGCTTTATCTTTCTACTCTCGACTTGCTTCATTTTGTTCTCCAATATTGCAGCCTTGTCACAGAGCGACTGATAAGTGGGAACATACGCCACAGCCAGTTGCAGATTCAGCTCATCATTCAAGCCTTCCAGAAATTTTTCCTTTCTCTTGGCATCTGTGTCAACCTCATCTGGAGCATAACGCGCCAGATTGTTGAACTCTTCAATGTATTCAGCCACGCTGCGGTGGTGCTGCTTCAGATTGTGGAACTCTTTCTTTTTCAGGCTCATTATTCCTGATGAGATATGAGGAGTGCGAAAGCCATCCTCAAAGATAGCCCAAGTCACCTCATCTATGGGAGTGGTGATCTAGAAATTGTCCCACCAAGTGGCGGCTGGCCCTTCTAGCAGATGTGCTGCAAATCTGACCTTTTCAGCATCCATGCAGCCCACGGTTACTAAGTCCTTGTTCACATAACGTAGCCAATCGTTGGCCACCATGGGATCAGTCGTCCCCAAGAACTTAGCTGGCCTCAATCTCAGAAATCTGGTAAGCATATCAAAGCCCGGAGGGTTGTTGTTTTTGTTATTATTGTTGTTGTTATTGGGGTTGTTGTTGTTGTTATTGTTTTGGTTTTGGATGAATGTTGTCATCATATGCATTAGCTGTGTTTGAGCAGTTATCATTTGCTGCATTTCTGGAGTGATGTTGTTGTTGTTGTTGGGGTTGGGGTTTGCACGACGGGGAGGCATCTGTGGTTTGTTCAAATAGAGATAAGAATGAGATACCCATAGATGCTTTCATGCACATTACATCACATAAACAAACACAAAGCTTGCAACATAAGATAAAAGTTCAACAACAAAATAACAAGTTCACAAAGTAGAACACACAAATAGCAAGCCATCCACATGTCGAACGGTCCAATAACAAGTTCTCAATTAACAAGTACGATAATAAAAGATAAACGAGTAGTCAAGTCTACTCATCAGCATCAATCTCCTCCTCGACAGAGGTAAGTCCTGCGTTCTCCATCGCGGCCTTGTTCTCCTCAATGGTAGTGGTCAAGGACTCTATCTTGGCCTTGAGAGCCCTCTTCTAGGAACGAAGCCTCTCTATCACCGTCTGCTGCTGCTCTAGCTCGAAGTCCTTGGACTGCAGTTCCTCAGTCATGTCCCGGATCTTCTTGTTCCTATCCTAGACATGCTTCTCCTGACTCTTGAACTTCCTGTCCTGGGTCTTGAACTTCGCCTCCATTTCCTTGACTATCTTGTCCTGCTGCGCGAAGAGCTTGTCCTTCTCGCGAAGCTGCACCTGGAGCTCGTCATTACTGAGCATGACATTGGTCCTGTCCGTGTCCACGTGCCTAATGAGAGACTCTAGGTCCTGGAGATACAGACGTATCGGCTCTGCTGCGTCCCTCGAGTCTTCCTCGAAGTCGATGGACTCTCCATCCTCATCACGTCTTCTGAAGACGTGGAAGTGGGTGCCTCTAACCTGTCGGGAGTGTCGACCTAGCAGACGTCCTATCAGGTCCTGCATAACTACCTCCATGCCTCTCTCCCTGTCATCGTGCATAAGCTTGAAGACGATGGCCTCCGTAGTAGGCTCTGCCTGGCGTCCGGGCTGGTTCACCTTGAAGCCCCAGAGGTCCTTCCTCTCGAACTTGGTGAGTGGATGCACCATGATGGTGGGAAGAGGGAGATTGAGCAAAGTGGTAAGCTCAACGATACAAGGACCAAAGCGGGTAACCTGGAACTCCTCAACAGTGCTGATGGTAATAGGCATCTATTTATAAGATAGAAAAGTTAGAACAACACAATTCAAGATAAAACAAAAGACAAAACACACATACATATCCTTGGGAAGCAAAACACACAAGTCATGCATACATGAAACCATTACAATAACCAAGGTTCAAACTTATTTTAAGGTATCATTTTGGAAAATAAGGTGATAGGTGGTGGTCCAACTAACGAAGTACGTTTACAATCCTATCTCATTGGATCTGTTGGCTAACACAATGTTCCTAGAAGCAATCAGCCTATATTGCTCACATGATTCCATCACTAAGTCTATAATATCTCCTCTTAAGGTTTGGTTGGTAGCTTCCAATTCTTGGGTATGTTCCTTCTCTTTCTCCAAGTCTTTTTGGAGGTTGAGCATTCTGCACTTGACTCTAGCACTAAGTTCTTTGATAGTCCTCCAAGCTGCTTCTCTTGCTGACTCAAAGAATGTGGTGTGTACCACAGTGTTGGTGTACATGCAGAATCATGTTTCTTTGTGGTTGTCTTCCTTGTTTTTGTACAAGTGAAGTTGCACCCACCAGTACTCAACTCCTTCATCCATCACTGGAAAGCCTTTGTACACAGCTGCACCACGTATTTCCATTGCCACCATGAGGTCCTTGAGAATTTTGGGGAACTCAGTCTCACACTCCAAGGTCATGGTCATGAGTGGTCCTTTCCTTACGGCTTCGTTGATGGAGTTCATCTACAAATAGAGATGAGAATGAGAAGATTAGAAAAGTTTACCAGAAGAATAGACAAGTGTAGAAGTAGTTGAAAATTTTCCTTAGTGGTTTCCAATCCTAGGGTCATAATGCTACAGGCAACACAGTGCTCTGATACCATCTATAAGATCCCTCCTTTGTAAAGGAAAAGGATCCATGTGATTGCAATGCTAGTCCCTGGATCATTGCTAGCATCCACAGTTTAAGATGAAGTACATAGATACAAAGGTCATTTATTACATCCATTCCAGAGATAAAACATAGTCTTTTACAACTCAAGGCCACAGGCCTAATACAAGAGTTTGGAATAAGTAAATAATTATAAGTCTTCATCTTCATGTGCCACAGGCAAACATGTTGAGTGTAGACTCATGACACCTAATCCTCATCGGAGTAACCTGCAACATCACAAGTTACAGCCACAGTGGGTCAATACTTTGGAATAGTATTGTCAAGTGATACCTTAGTAAATTTTTAAGTGGACTATATTACTATATGCATTTTGGGCTAAGTGTAGTTTGGCTTGCTTTGCTCAAAATAGGTTTTTCCTATTAGTTGAAATCACTAAGTTTTTCTTTGTCAAAACTTTCCCCAAGAAACCATCAACAGACATTGAGGTCCTTCACCCTTGTTCACCCACAAGTTTTTACTTAGAAGTTTGAGTGATGAGATTCTTGATAGCTTCCATGTCTTGATGCTCAAGTTGTCCATTGCCATGGACTTGGCTAAGTACTTAGATTTTTCCATCTGCAGAGGTTGTGCACTTTCCCCACCAGACTTGGTTTTCCAAGACAGGACCTTTCAGAAGCCTTTCCTTAGACCAAATGGACGCGCTCCAACCTATCATTCCCACTACCACCAACTATCCAAATGGCTAAGTTCTAGCAACTTATGTGATCCAGGCAGAGCCCATATTGCCAAGTGGCTGCACTATAAGCTTCTCAACACTTGGCCTCTAAAATCCCTTTGTTCTTGGGTGGCATACCACAAGTGAGATACACAAGGTAAACCATATCCATGGGCCTTGTGTAACCACTCAACCAAAAACCACCAATCAAGTCCCATTCCACCCAGGTGATTCATTGACTTAGTTGTTTTATTAAGAAAACCATAAGTCCAAAGACTTAGAAATATTTTCATCTTAGAATGTATATAATTTACCAACCCTTGTTTGCTAATAGCTAGGCTAAGCATGGCATAGTAACTTAACTTAGGAATTTCCTAGCAATTCTACAACTACTTAGGATTTCCCAACATGGCATTTGGCAAAAATAGTAACACATGCAAGATAGCAAAAATATTTCTAATGCTTGTATGAAATATAGGGATGGAAATATTCATGAAGTACCACTTGCCTTGGTAGTGGGGAGAGTAGCACTCTTCACAATCACAATCACTAGCACCAAAGTCGACACAAAGAATATAACCACAATCACATAAAAGTCATATACAAACAAAAATATATATGCATGCATGCCAAAATGCTAAGTGATGATTTTTTTAAAACTCCACCAAGCAAGTGTATAGTACTGAATCATAACCAAGTTAAAAACTTGCTAAATCAAGTTTATTTTACACTAAAACAATTTTCTAAACAATTTCTATACTCAAAATAGTCCTAAACAAGTTTCTGCAAAAGAAACCATTTTAACCGAACCTAAACTTTAAACACATTGCATAAATAGAAAGGGCTTGTCTCCCTGATTCAACGGTATAAAATTTGCAAAAATCTAACGTGGGAATCAAAAGTTATAGCCTAATCAAATTTGAATCCAAATCTGTTTTAAATTCTGTTTTAAACTCAAACCCTAGCCACGTGTCTTAATCTTACTGGCGCGTACCGCTTTGCTCCGGATCACGCACGCGAGCCGTAGGATCTAACAAACACGCACGGCTCAGATCAAAACTTAACGGTTCGATAAGTGGACTAATCCTATGCGCTGGATCTGGATCAGACGGCTACAATTTATCTGACCAGAACTGAGCGGCGCTAGCGGTGGCGACTGGCAGCGGCGCGGTTGTCAGCGGCGGCGCTGGCGTTCTAGGTCGCGCGGGAGTGGGGGAAGAGGCTTACCAGAACCGCAGGGAGCTGCTGATGCTCAAGGTGGCGATGGCTTGGGAAGGGGCGCACGAGGTCGTCGGAGATTCCTCGCCGGAGTTCGCAAACGTGTCGGGTGCGGCTGCCATCGATGTTGGCGAGGTTCTGCGTCGCGCTAAGTCAAAAGGAAGGCACCGTCAGATGCGCAAGATGATGGGGATCCTAATCGTATCAGACAGAGGGCAAGGGGCGGCTGGTACTTACGGGGAGAGGTCGCCGGAGTTCGTGCAGAGAGCCGCGGCGCTCGGTCGAAGTCGTTGTCGAAGCTACGGACCATGCGAGAATAAACAGGGCGTGTCAGTAGATGCGCAAGGAGTTGTTGAGCTTGCTAGCATGAATCAGGGACAGAGGGGAACACGGTGCTCACCGGAATTCGTCGGCGCGGTCGTCGGAGCAGCGGCGGCGTCTGGTGAGTTTCGAGCAGCCTGGTGGCGTGGAGAAGGAATTGGTTGAGGTTTAATGGTCGCGAGAGAGAGGGGATTATATAGCCAGAGGCTGGACAAGAAACGCCCAGGGATTCAATGCCATTTACCTCGCGGAATCAAAGCTGCAACGGGCAACGACAGAGTTCGTGCGCGAGATTTTGGGGAAGACGATGATGACGTGGAGAGGGCCCGCTCATCAGCAAAATACGCAGAGAGAAAGTGGGGTCTGGGTGTCAGCGACCGCGTGTGTGCGTCTGCGCGTGCAAGAGAGAGAGAGGGAGGCCGGGTGGGCTAGCTGGGCCGGTTCTGCTGTTGGGCTAGAATAGGAGCGCCTGGCCTTTTTCTTTTCTTTAATCCTTTTTTTTCAGGATGAATTTCAGGAATGGTTTTCAAATGAATTCAAACTCCTTTTGAATTCAAATCAATTTGGGATTTTTGCAGTGTGCAAGATACTCAAATCTAGGTATAAAATCAGGTGGTCACTTTGAAAAGGCTTGGTCATTTTTGGAGAAACAAAATAACAGGGACTTTGCACTTGATTTGCAAATGTTTGAAAATGGTTTTTGAAGCCATTCCCATTTTGTAAAAATTTGTTCTAACTCCACAATAAAACCAACCAACAAGGGAGACAAACAATGGGTTTAAAACATTTAAACTCTCAAATGGGGATGGCCATTTGATTCAAGTTTGCTCACATAAAATGATAGCACTATGTGCTTCTGTTTTTCTTGAAATGAGTTTGAATTTGATCTCAAAACTATATGCATGCATGAATGATATGCAATCTTTGAAATCATGATTTTAGGGATGTTACAAGGAAGGTTACGACAACTAGGATCATCTCCCATCGTCAACATTGCCTGTGACCATGAAGATGGAGCCTCGCCTATGCTATCGTTATTATTACATTATTTTGCTGCTATGGCTGTATTAAGACTGGATCTTGTGATCCTTTATTTGTTGTAAGACCTGATGTATGGTTTGTAATGGATGATGTACTGTGATATCCAATCTATTATGTCTCGAAAAAATGGTAATCCTGGGATTGCGATGTATGTCATAACAGGCATCTGGGATTAAAAATCCGGGTGTTGACATCCTCGAAATTTTTTCTGAAAATCTTTCCGTGTTTTTTTCTGTTGTTCGGTTTTTGGCCCGGTTAAACCGGCTCTTAGACCGGATGGTTCGGTGCCAGCGTCGAAAAACCGAACCTGAACAAGAAAGTCCGGTTATACTATACCGAGTCTATCCGAAGCTCGGGTCAGTACCGCTTTCCGGTTGACCTTCGATTTTCCGACCTGTGGACCGGGTTGTCCGGTTTGGATCTCGGTTGAAGAGGACTTAAAACCGAGTTTTAGATCTGTTTTTCCATCTTCTTCCTGTCCCTCCCCCTCCCTCCAATAGTTCCCTTTCACTTCCCCCGAACCTTACCTCCTCCATTGTCGCCCCTCCCACCCTCCCCTCCTCTCCTAGGGTGGTTCCACCCCTAGGATCCATAGATCGGGCCACCATTTCATGTGGAAGGACCTTTGGAGGCTTTCCACCAAAGGAATTTCTTCATCTCGCGGTGGTTTGGGAGCTTTTTGGTGTTCTTCTTCGTCAAGGGCTCTTTGGTGCTTTCCTCCACGGGAAGCCATGTCCTCGGGTACTCCCTTTGCTCCCTCTCCTCTTGTTCTTCTCAAATCCCCATGTTTTTCTATACATTTTGTTGGATTTGACAAGTTAGGGGTCCACCTTGTTCTTGTATACCACCCTTGTTCCTCCATGTCCTACCCGTTCTACTTAGAACTGTATTTGTGCAAGTACTTGAGTCATTGGTAAGAATTTTTACATTGCATAGTTGGCCACCCTGGATCTCGGTTTGCAATCCGGTTGCTCCGGCTGTACAATCGGACCGCCTGGTCTGCATCCGGTTTTCTGGCTCTCACACCGGACCATCTGGTTCTACATTCGGTCCAACCGACCCTAGCACCAAACCATCCGGTTCTGGAGCTGGTTCTTCCTGCCCTTGCACCGGACCTCTCTGCAATGTCCTCTATTTTACCATGCACTTGCCCAAATCCAAGTATTTTTTATCCCCCTCCTTCCCTTTGGCATGTGTACTTATATTTGTTCTCCCCAACCTCTCTCTCTTTTTCACAGCTGAAGACGCTGATTCTTCTGGTGATGAGTATGTGCCTAGTAGTAACTATGTGCCAGAGGTAGCTAACGGGATCAAGCGGGCTCGTCGCACCACTCAGTCTGTGCAACGTGAGCCTAAGGGTAGCACTCGTTCTGGGCACATCAAACTCAAGGCTAACAGGGGTAAGCAACAAGCTTCTCAGGCCGAGGCTGAGGATGTGCCTTCTCAGAATCTGAAGCGTATGGAGATTGGTCAGTACCGGGCTCTCCGAAAGCAGAATCCCTATCGATTCAAGCATCGCACCTATACTGGATCTGATAAGAATTTTTGGACTGAGACTCGGGCTATGATGTGGGATCACATTTACACTCAGTTCCGGGTCACTCTCTGTGGTCACATTGTAGCTTTAAATCTGGAGTAGTTCAATATGTATGCAGCCTCTAATTACTTCTACGTTGATGAAGTTTTGAGAAAAATGGATCTATTCGACCTCATCTGTCTCAAGGAGGACTACTTCCCTGACTTTATTCGTCAGTTCTTTTGCACAGTCTATTTTCATGATGATGAGGACCGCACTATGACTTGGATGACTAGCACGCGGCGGTTTCAAGCTACCTATGCTGATTTGGTTGATGTCATGGGCTACACGGGTAGGGGAGGAGGCTTCTGTATTCAAAGTGAGAAGGTCAAGCCTGCTGAGACACTTGCTTTCTGCTATCCCCGGATTCTCAATCGAGTCCTCCGTGCATGACTGGCATGTATTACTACTATCGCACTTTGGCTAGTATCTTCCGTCAGTTCCTTATTCTCCGTGTTGGCGATTCCACTAACTGTCGTGGGTATTTTTCCAACCTTTTGCACTATTGTCACCCTGATAGGTTGAGGAAGATTGATGGATGTGACTTTGTGTACTATGAGATGCGGCAGGCTACTTTCGACAGATGACTCCCACCTTCTGCGTGTATGTACAGAAGCTTCTCAATAGGGTGGTGCCGCCTGGTGTAATGGTGGGCGAGAGAGAGGAACAAGAAATGCTTAATCTCTGTCTCCGCGCCCAAACTCCTGAGGTTCCTGGGATGCGGCCTCCTGAGCACCACACCAAAGCTGCTCATGACCCTGGGCTGTATTTTTCTACTCGGGATGGTTCTCATCGTCATGTTGGTGAGTCCTCCTCTCACCCAAGGCCCAAGGGTGGTGCATCCAAGTTCTTCAAGAGGCTTTTTCAGATGTGTCGTTCTTCCTATGGAGCCACAAGGCTTTGGAGATGAGTCAGGAGACTCGGCGCCGGTACAATGAGTTTCTCGCGACCCAGAATGTCACTCCTCCTCCAGCTGGTCCTGAGATGGCTCCCGTTCCTTATGTCAACTATGAGATGTCGCCTCTTGATGATGCTATGTTCTATGGCTACTTTCCCGGTCATTTTTCTCCCAGTGGTCCTAGTGGTCCCTCTGGTCCTGATGATGTTGATGACGAGGACAATGACGATGATACTGACAGTGAGGAGTACCCTGAAGAGGAAGATGTCCCTATTCCGCCTCCTCCGCCGTCTACGTTCTTCTAGTTGGGCTGCGCTAGCATTGCTCTACTCGTCTTCCTTTTTGGTGTCTCGATGCCAATGGGGGAGAAGAGTAGAGTTCTATTAGTTATCTACGGGTTCCTTGCCGGGGTTTTCCGGGGTTCACCGGTAGCACAATGCCCCTCGCTTTCTCATTGCTTCTTATGGCATTGTGCTTTCCCCTTCTCTTTGTTTGTGAACTATTTTCTTTCACTCCGTCTGTTGGAAAAGTTTGTGCTATGTGTGTGAACCATGGATATTTATATTATGCTATGACTATGTCTATTGTTGTTTATAATATCCTTGTGAACTCTAGCTCGGTTTGTCGTCGCCAACCAAAAAGAGGGAGATTGAAAGGGTAGTTTACCCTATACTATTTTTGGTTGACAATGACACCATGGTTAGAGCGGACTAAAGGTACTTCTAGTGTCTTACATAGGTATTAGTCTGATGGCGTGATGGAAGGTCATCGGAGACCCCCCCATTTTGATAACGAAGCTTCGCACCGGAGTTTTCCCTTTTATTTAATTTGAGTCCGGTTTGGAACTCTGCACTATTAAGAGGGGTTCTCTCGATGAGCTTGTTGGGGATGAATTCCTAAGCCATATACACATACCATACTCCCACTTCATCCATCACCAAAGAGAGAAGAGAAGAAAACCTATCTATCGAGCCTTTTCTGCAGATCCGGTGTATAGATCAGTTGAACCGGCTCATAGACTGGACCGGCCGGTGTTAGGACCGAAAATCCGAACCCCAACCAGGATTTCCGGTTTACTTACTCCGAGTCTAACCGAGACTGGAGTCAATAACCAGATTCGGTTGAAGTCCGGTTTTCCAGGCTAAAGACCAGACCGTCTGGTGTGTGAACCGGTCCAACCAAACTTAAAACCGGACCTTGCAAAAATGACTTGAAACGGCTAGTTTTTCTCCTTGAGTATAAATATCCTTTCTTCCCCCTTGAGCAGGTTAGGCATTCAGTTCATATCCTTGTTGAAGCTCTCTCTCTCTCCCCATTGTCGAAACACAAAAGCTTGAGGATCTCCCATTCTACCCAACCAAATCCAAATCCCTTTGGTAGAAAGGAAGACGAGGTCCCGATCTACATTTCCACCAAGCCAAAGTTCATTCCCCCTTGAGTTCATCGAGTTAGCTTATTACTCTTGGGTTTGTGGGAAACCCTAGGTGGCTAGGGTCGCCCAGAGGCATTCGGCTTGTGATTTGCTCCGTGGACAGTTTGTGAGGGTTTGGAGACTACCTTAAAGTCTACCAAGAGTAAGTGAGCTATTCCTTCGTGGGATAGGCTCGGAGAAGAAGGTGAGCCTTTGTGGCACGTGAGGAATCCTTCATGGAACCTCACACCTCTCCAACGTGGCGTAGCCCCCTTCCCAAAGGAGGTGAACATGGGAATACATCTTTGTCTCTGCGTGCTTTGGTTATTCCTTAACCGATCTCTTACTTGTGTTGTTTACCTTGTGATAGCCTTCGAGCTTGAAGTATATTGTCTCATCATCTAGGTTGCCTCACCTAGTTTGCAATTAGGCTCACATATATTCCGCAAAGCCTAAAACTTGCATGATTATAAAGAATTTTGTAGAAACCTATTCACCCCCTCCCCCCCTCTTACACTTTCATAGTGAGATTCATAAAGATCGGAATCAAATAGATAACTTTGGCTTCATGATGGAGATAGTACTGCCCAAGCTTGGGGGAGATTGAAGTTACTAATGCTCAAATGTCCCATTCATGAGTCCCCAATAATATTACCCTTAATAACTTCTATGCAAGGCTGTCTCTTCATGATAAGGACTTATTGGATGCTTCTTGTGCTGGATCATTTACACATATGAAAGAAGAAGCTAAATGGGTTCTTCTCGATCGTATTCAAGAAAATACTGAAGCATGGGAGAATGACATAGGAAGAAAGTCAGGTATAAATTATGATTATGAATGCATTGAATCTTTTATGGGAAGTGATGACTTTCGTAGGTTTAGTGTTGTTTATGGTCTTAATTCTCAAGTTCTTACAAATTGTTTTAAGGAATTTTCCTCTTATATTTAAATTCCAAAAAAGGAATGGAACAAGTATCATGCTCCCTATAAAGATATTGTTAATTGTGTTCCTGCTAGAAATACTGAAGTTTGTACTGTTGATCGTATTTTGTCTGAACCTTATATTGAGAAAATACCTTTCCCTGCTAAAGTAAAGGAACATTCTATGATAACTAGTGTGGTTAACAAAAGTACAAAGAAAGCTATAGAACCTGATGAACAAATTAATCTTGAACCTGCGGTAGCAATTGTGAAAGACCTTGTCATTAAAAATGTAGAAGATGGACACATTATCTTTTGTGAAGATGCTTCTAATATTGTTTCGCATCCTAGTAGAACTAGGAAAGCTAGTGTCCCTGTTCTTTTTGTTAGAATAGGTGATCATTGCTATTATGTTTTATGTGATATTGGTGCAAGCTCAAGCGCTATTCCTTATGAGCTTTACAAAGAAATTATGCATGAAATTGGTCCTTGTGAACTTGAATATATTGATGTGGTAATTCACCTTGCTAATAGAGAGACGATCTCTCCAATTGGTATTGTAAGAGATGTGGAAGTTCTTTGTGGTAAGACTAAATATCTTGCTGATTTTCTAGTACTTGGTTTAGCTGCTAGTAGAACTTGTCCTATCATTTTTGGTAGACCTTTCTTTAAAACTTATGGATCTATTATAGATTTTAGGAAGGAGAAAATTTTAACTAAATTTTATAGAGAATCTTATGAGTTTAATTTTTTCAAATTTGCTAAAGCTCCTTATGAAAATAAATTGCCTAATGAGGGTTTTAGAGTTGAACAACTTGCTTCTATTTCTCTTGCTCCTAACAATGCTTTATAGCAATATATGGAAGACCACGAAAGTGAGATCTTCATGGAAGAAAGGAATGAGATTGATGAGATTATTCTTTGTCAACCTAAGATGCTTAAGCATAATTTACCTGTGGAAGATTTGGGTACCACATTACCACCTAAAAAGGATCCAATTTTCGATCTAAAACCTTTACCTGATGATCTTAAATATGCTTACATTGATAATAAGAAAATATATCCTATTATTAGTTATAAACTTTCAGGAAAGGAAGAAGAAAGATGATTGGAAGTATTGAAGAAACACTGAGGAGCTATGGGTTATACTTTTGATGATTTAAAAGGGATTTCTCCTACTATATGTCAGCATGCTATTAATATAGAACCTGATGCAAAACCAGTTGTTGAACATCAACGACGTTTAACTCCTAAGATGAAGGAAGTGGTAAGAAATGAGGTATTAAAACTTCTTGATGCTGGTATTATTCTTCCTATTGCTGATAGTCAATGGTTTAGTCCTATTCATTGTGTCGCTAAGAAAGGAGGAATTAATGTTGTTCCTAATGAAAATAATGAACTTATTCCTCAAAGAGTAGTAGTTGGTTATAGGATGTGCATTAATTTTAGAAAGGTGAACAATGTTACTAAGAAAGATCATTGTCCTCTACCTTTTATTGATCAAATGTTAGAAAGGTTGTCTAAGAAGACTCATTTTTGTTTTCTTGATGGTTATTATGGGTTTTATAAAATTGTTGTTAGAAAGAAAGATCAAGATAAAACCACGTTCACGTGTCCTTATGGAACTTATGCTTATAGGCGTATGCCTTTTGGTTTGTGTAATGCTCCTGGTACTTTTCAAAGATGTATGTCTGCTATCTTTCATGATTTTTGTGAAGAAATTGTAGAAGTGTTCATGGACGATTTCTTCGTCTATGGAACTTCTTTTGATAATTTATTGCACAATCTTGATAAAGTTTTACAGAGATGTGAAGAAACTAATCTTGTTATTAATTGGGAGAAATGCCACTTTATGGTAAATGAAGGAATTGTCCTCAGACATAAAATTTCTAAAAGAGGTATTGAAGTCGATAGAGCCAAAATTGAAGAAATTGAGAAAATGCCCTGTCCAAGGGACGTTAGAGGTATTCGTAGTATCCTTGGTCATGATGGTTTCTATAGAAAGTTTATTAAAGATTTATCCAAAATATCAAAGCCTCTTACTAATCTTCTCCAAAAAGATGTACCCTTTGTTTTTGATGATGATTGCAAGGAAGCTTTTGAAACTCTAAAGAAAGCTTTAACTACTGCTCCTATTGTCCAACCACGTGATTGGACTTACCCTTTGAAATTATGTGTGATGCTAGTGATTTTGTTGTAGGTGTTGTTCTTGGACAGCGAATAGATAAGAAGTTGAATGTTATCCATTATGCTAATAAAACTCTTGATGCTGATCAAAGGAATTATGCTACTACTGAAAAAGAGTTCTTAGCCGTAGTCTTTTCTTGTGATAAGTTTAGATCTTATATTGTAGATTCAAAAGTTACTATTCATACTGATCATGTTGCAATTAAATACCTTATGACAAAGAAAGATGCTAAGCCTAGGCTTATTAGATGAGTGTTACTTTTACAAGAGTTCGATTTACATATTGTAGATAGGAAAGGTGCTGAAAATTGATAATTTGTCTCGATTGGAAAACATTTCTTTTGATCCTATGCTTGTTAATGATAGTTTTCCAAATGAACAGTTGGCTGCAATAAAGGTGAGCTCACGAGAGAGTCCTTGGTATGCGGATTATGCTAACTTTATTGTTTCCAAGTATTTGCCTTCGACCTTTATAGCTCAGGAAAGAAGGAAGTTCTTTTATGATTTGAGGCATTATTTTTGGGATGACCCACATTTATATAAAGAAGGAGTTGATGGTATTATGCAAAGATGTGTTCCGGAATATGAACAACAAGAGATATTGAGAAAATTTCATGGTAGTGCTTATGGAGGACATCATGCTAGAGATAGAACCGCACAAAAGGTTCTACAATCAGGTTTTTATTGGCCTACTCTTTTTAAAGATGCAAGAAAGTTTATTTTATCATGTGATGAATGTCAAAGAGTTGGAAATATTTCTAGACGCAACGAAATGCCTATGAGTTATTCTCTTGTTATTGAGCCATTTGACTGTTGGGGATTTGACTTTATGGGTCCTTTTCCTCCTTCAAAAGGGTATACTCATATTCTTGTTGCTATTGATTATGTTACTAAGTGGGTAGAAGCCATACCTACAAAAAGTGCTAATGATGAGACCTCTTTAAAAATGCTTAAGGATGTTATTTTTCCTAGGTTTGGAGTGCCTAGATATCTTATGAATGATGGAGGTTCTCATTTTATTCATGGTGGTTTTAGGAAGACCCTTGCTAAATATGATGTTAATCATAGAATTTCTTCAGCTTATCATTCCCAAACCAGTGGGCAAGTAGAACTATCAAATAGAGAAATTAAATCTATCTTGCAAAAGACTATTAATAGATCTAGAAAAAATTGGGCTAAAAAGTTGAATGATGCTTTATGGGCTTATAGAACTACTTATAAAAATCCTATGGGAATGTCTCCTTACAAAATGGTTTATGGAAAAGCTTGTCACTTTCCTTTAGTGTCGTGGGGGTAACCCCCGGGTGGGGAAAGCCAGGCACAAGTAGGCCGGCTCCAGAAGATGCAGGCCGCCTGCCTCTAGGAAAGACAACTCTAGCCGACTGAAGAACACGTCTGGCTGGGCTTATATCCTTCCCGGCTGGCCCATCTAGCCGGTGGCCAGAAGAACCGGCCAGGTGGCCGTTTCCACCCGGCTCACCTCGGATTCGATGGAGAGCATGAAAGGGCTGACGCTTCCTACGGGGTACGCTTCTGGCTCTCCCTCGTCATCAAGGAAGCTGGCATGCCTTCATGACCAGCGCTACCCGACGAAGATAAAGCAAGATGGTCGGTGGACTGGCGAAAGTAGTCCGGATGAGCGTTAAAGCAAGGATGACGCCCCAAAGGAAGCCCGGGTGACCGCTAAAGAGAAGGGTGACACTGAAAGAAGGGCGGACTGGGTCCTAGCCCACCGGCTGGGCCCGTCAGCCGGCCCTGTCCTGTAAACCCATATCCAAACAGTAAACCCTAGGACCCGATCTGTAATCTGCCCCCCAGACCAGTATATAAGGGAGGACAGAGCTAGGGTTCTAGGTAGGCAACAATAGAAGGATAGAAGTGTTAGCATATAGTTCCCATCTTCCTCTAGCTTTCGATAGTAGCTAAGGAAACAGCTCAAGGAGCACCTGTACTGAGCATCATCTCCCACACATAGTTCATCTTGCAGGAGTAGGGGTGTTACCTCGCCAAGAGGGCCCCGAACCTGGGTACGTCCCTGTGTTTGCAGTGCACCGTGCCCAACCCGTTGCGTGAGCCACCGAATGCATCTGTGTGTCCCTTCTTCGCCATCCCTGATGGCACTGCCGTGTTCCACACCACGATAGTTGGCGCCCACCATGGGGCACAGCGCTTCGGCTGGGATCATCTTCCGCACGGGACTTCCACTCGTCACCGGCGAACGCGTGGCCTCTGGCCTCGTTCTCACGCTGGGTGCTTTTGACTGCGTCATCGACAATGCAGCATTCTTTGCCAGAAACACCTTTCCCGCCGACGGCTCCATCATGCATTTTGGAGACGTCCGCATCTACGTTGCCACTATCGCTGAGGGTTTCCCCAGCATGGTCACCCCCATCCTCGACATGCCCCTCACCCACGTCCCAACCGTAGGGAGTGGTCACATAGAAGTCATGATGGTGAACACTCGCTAAAACCATCGACCGCCTCAAGAGCATCGGGTAGGAGTAGAAAACTCCGAGCTCGAGCAAGAGCAAGACCCGCTCACCGCCTCCATCCAGCGCTTGTGTGCTCCGGTCGTCGTCGAGACGGATCCAGCGGCTGCAGCGGCAGCACTCGAAGCTATGCGCCAAAAACTCCTGGAGGAAGCCACCAAGGTCGCAGCTAACCAGCGTCAGCTGAACGCCACCGTGCACGATTACAACACGGCTCAGGGCTTGACCAGGAAGATCCAGCACCGGGGGCGCGACCTGGCGTCGGAACTGGACCGCGCCGCCAACTTGCATGCAGGTGTGTCGCGGCCCGTCTACAGCATTCCTGCCAAGAACAAGAACATGAGGGCACCCGAGGTAGCAGCCGTGGAGCTAAAACACCTTGAGGGCGAGGAACTTCGTCGCCAGCAGGAGCGCGTGTAGCTCCTCGTGGCCACTGCAAACAAGCATCAAGCCTAGGGCGTCCCCAGCGAGGTGGGCAACTCCCGCGACATCGTCGTCAGCAAAGGCGTGGACCAGACGGCACACGGTAAGCACACATCAACAAGCTTCTTCTCTAGGAGGGGTTGGGCAAAACAGCCGCCAGCGTGGCGAATTTGGCAACCGCGGTCGCCACAACTGGGACGCCACCGCCTCCAGCGTAAGCCGCGTAGGCGGAGCTTCCCAGGGGAAAAAGACGTCAGCGCTGGAGGAGGAAGCGGACGCGAACAAGGACCCGCCTACGTCACTCTTGAAGGGTCGGCTCAGTCCCTGAGAACCTGCTGACGCGCAGGAGCGCATCGACCTCCTGGTCCAGTCACGCACCTTGGAGGACGAAAGCCCGGCTGGCCTGAAATGTTTCGGCCCGCGCATCTGGAACGAGCCGTTTCCAAAGGGATTTTCGCTCCCAAGGGACACGCCAAAGTACAACGGAACCATCAAGCCTAAGGATTGGTTGGTCGATTACACCACCGCAGTGGGAAACGCCAATGGCAACCTCTGCCTGGCCGTCAGCTACGTTGACTCGGCAAGGACATGGCTGAATAGCCTCCCCGACAATAGCATCAACGCATGGCTGGACTTCGAAGAAGCATTCATCCGCAACTTCACCGGAACATACAAGCGGCCGGGTCGGCCTCGCGAGCTTGCCCTCTGTGTACAAGGAAAGGACGAGTCAGATCACGCCTACCTCACCCGGTGGACCAGCATGCACAATTCGTGCGAAGGGGTGCGTGAGCACCAACCGATAGACTTCTTCACCAACGGCTGCCGAGACGACACCATGCTAAAACACAAGCTCAGCCGGGCAGACCCGAAAACCATGGCCCAGGTCATGTCCATCGCGGACAAGTACGCCACCGCGGACGCAACAATGAAGAAGCCCATCGTGGTGGACGACCAAGGCCAAATCGTCACGGACGAGCAGGCGGAGCGACGCCAGCCGGCTGACCATCATCCTAGGCGGCACGGTCACGACAACCGCCACGGCAAGAGGAAAGACGACCAGCCCGATAGCCGGTACGGCACCAAACAAGTAGCCGCGGTGCATGAAGAACCGGCTGTAGGAGGCAGCTGGAGGTAGAGGCCGGACGACAGGCCGCCTCGGCCTAAGTACACCATGGAGTCCATGCTCGACGGACCGTGCAAGTTTCACAGTGGCGGCAACAAGCCCGCGAATCACACAACGCGCCAATGTAGATGGACAAATAAAATGGCCGAAGCCGGTGCACGCCCACCACCAGCCGGAGGCCCACCGGATAATAGGGAACGACGCAACCGCCACAAGTATGACGAGGATGGTTACCCGCGGCAGGTGGGTAATTACCACATATTCCTGGTGGAGCCAAAAACGAAGCACGCCAAGCAGAGACGCGAGGCGGTGGTGAACGCAATCATCCCACCTGTCCCCCAGTACCTACACTGGTCCGACCAGGCGATCACCTGGAGCAAGGAGGATCAGCCGGCCATGTTGCCAAGCCCTGGCAGCTACGCGTTGGTCTTGGACCCCATCATCATCTCCAAGAAGCATTCATGCCGCTTCTCTCGGGTACTGGTCGATGGAGGAAGCAGCATCAACCTCCTTTACCGAAGCAGCCTCGAGAGGCTAGGCATCAGCGAGTCCCAGCTGGAACCCTCAAGCACTTCGTTCCACGGAGCAGTACCAGGACCATCGCACTCCCCAATCAGCAAGATCCGGCTGGACGTCATCTTCGGCAGCGAGAGAAATTTCTGCCGCGAGCCAATTTGGTTTGAGGTCGTGAACCTCTCTAGTGCCTACCACGCCATACTAGGGCGCCCAGCCCTGACCAAGTTCATGGGAGTACCGCACTACGCATACCTCAAAATGAAGCTGCCAGGCCCAAAGGGAGTGATCACTGTCGATGGATGCTACAAGCGTTCGATCGAGTGCGCTTCAGACGGCTCCAAGCTGGCCGAAGCGATGATCATCACTGAAGAGAAGCGCGTCCTAATGCAGAACGTAGCGGCTCTGCAGAAGGATATGCTGGCTGGAGAGCCCAAACTGGCTGGAGAATCAGAGTTCAAGCCCTCGCATGGGACAAGGAAGATCCTGCTGAACGAGGAAGATCCAAGCAAGTTCGTCTTGGTCGGAGATGGCCTGGACAGCAAATAGGAAAGCGCGCATGTCGATTTCCTCCGTGAGAATCGCGACATTTTTGCATGGTGCCCCAAAGACATGCCAGGTGTCCCGAGCGAACTAGCCGAGCACTCCCTTCATGTTCGACCAGACGCGAAGCCGGTCAAACATCCTTTACTCCGCTTCGCAGAAGAAAAAAGAAGAGTCATTGGTGAGGAGATCACTCGGCTGCTCGCAGCCGGCTTCATCATGGAAGTTTTCCACCCGGAATGGCTCGCCAATCCGGTGCTGGTGCTGAAGAAGAACAAGACATGGCGTATGTGCATCGACTATACCAGTCTCAACAAAGCTTGCCCCAAAGATCCTTTCGCTCTGCCACGGATTGATCAAGTCATCGACTCCACCGCCAGGTGCGATTTGTTGTCTTTCTTGGACGCTTACTCGGGCTACCATCAGATCAAGCTCATTGTAACCGATCAAATAAAGAGATCATTCATAACCCCGTATGGAGCATACTGCTACACCACCATGCCCTTCGGGTTGAAGAACGCATGCGCAACCTACCAGTGCTGCATGCAGAAATGCCTGCAGACGCAGATTGGAAAGAACGTGCACGCCTACATTGACGACGTCGTCATCAAGACCAAGTAACGGCACACACTCCTTGAGGACCTAAAGGAAACATTCGACAACCTCCGCCGTTTCCAGATCAAGATGAACCTGGAGAAGTGCGTGTTCGGCATCCCAGCCGGCAAGCTCCTGGGCTTTCTCGTCTCCGAGCGAGGAATCAAGGTGAACCCGGAGAAGATCGGAGCCATCGAGCGCATGGAGCTGCCATAGAACCTGCGCGACATGCTGAAGTTCACCGGATGCCTCGCTTCCCTCAGCCGGTTCGTCAGCCGATTGGGAGAGAAGGCCCTCCCCCTGTAATAGCTAATGAAGAAAATGGAAAAATTTGTCTGGACAGCCTAGGCGGACGAAGCTTTCTGAGACCTCAAGCGCATGCTCACCTCACCACCCATCCTGGCGGCGCCAGCAGCAAAGGAGCCCATGCTGATGTACATCGCAGCCACAAACAGAGTGGTTAGTGTGGTATTGGTAGTGGAACGACCAGAGGAAGGAAAGGCTCAGATGGTCCAGTGCCCCGTATACTACCTGAGTGAGGTGCTCTCGCTATCCAAGCAAAACTACCCCCCACTATCAGAAGCAGGTGTACGGCGTGTACATGGCCGCCAAGAAGCTCAAGCACTACTTCCAGGAGCATTCCATCCGGGTGGTAGCATTGGCCCCACTCGCAGAAATCATTGGCAACAAAGACGCCACTGGCCGCGTGGCAAAATGGGCCATCGAGCTCTCCGCACATAACATCCAGTACGAGCCGGGAACCGCAATCAAGTCACAAGCATTGGTTGATTTCATCGTCGATTGGGCAGAGACACGATACATGCCTCCAATGCCGGATTCAACGTACTGGAAGCTACATTTCGACGGATCGAAAATGAGGGAAGGACTTGGAGCCGAAATCGTGATAACCTCACCCAAAGGCGACCGGCTAGAATACGTTCTCCAGATCCACTTCAAAGCTTCCAACAACGTTGCCGAGTATGAAGCACTCATCCATGGGCTCAAGATGGCCAAGCAGATAGGCATATAGAGAGTACTATGCTTTGGATATTTGGACTTGGTGGTCCAATAAGTATCTGGCGAGTGGGACGCCAGGGACGCGAACATGGCCCTTTACCGCTTCTTCGTCCAGTAGTTGTGTGCCTGCTTCGAAGGATGTGAGTTTCACCATGTGCCCAGAGCCAAAAACGAAGTTGCTGACGCCTTGGCCAGGGTCGGGTCAACAAGACAAGCCATACCTCCTGGGGTCTCCCTCGAGCACTTGCGCAAGCCCTCCATCACCCCCTCACCAGAGTCCGACTCCATCATGCTCAACGCGGACCCAGGAACGACCGGTGTCGTGGCACACCCAGGGCTGCCGCATCGCACCCGGGGACTGCCGCATCGCACCCGGGGACTGCCGCATCGCACCCGAGGACTGCCGCATCGCACCCGGGGACTGCCACATCGCACCCGGGGACTGCCGCGCCACACCCAAGGACTATGGCGCCCCACCCGGGGACTGCTTCGCTGCATCCGGAAGCTACCGCGACGCAGCCCGCGGTCGACATCAGCACGTTTCCACCCGGCAGGCCTCCCGTCGTTCCGGAGCCGGCCGGCCGTGAGGAGATCAAGATCATCATACAGACGGTGCACACCATACGGGAGGCACCCGACTGGGCAAAGCCGTACATGGATTTCCTGGCCAAGGGCAAACTCCCGACAGAAGAGGTGGTAGCACGACAAGTGTGACGAAGGGCAAGCGCCTACACCATCATCAAGAACGAGTTGGACAAGTGCAGCATTGGAGGCATCTATCAACGATGCGTCAGTCAGGAGGAAGGAACCGAGCTTCTAACAGACATACACCAGGGAGAGTGTGGCCACCATGCATCGTCAAGGGCAATAGCAGCCAAGGCCCTTCGGCATGGTTTCTACTGCCCGACGGCGCTAAAGGACGCCGAAGAAATAGTCAAGACATGCAACGGCTGTCAGCGATTCAGCCAGCTGAAGCACACACCGTCTGCGGCACTCAACAATACCAATCACCTGGCCGTTCGTGGTCTGGGGCCTGGACATGGTTGGGCCATTCAAGACAGTTCGATCCGGTATGACACACCTGCTCGTAGACATGGACAAGTTCACCAAGTGGATCGAGGCAAAGCTAATCAAGAAGCTGGATGGAGTGACAGTGATTAAGTTCTTCACAGACATCATCATCCGATTCGGATACCCGCACAGCATCATTACTGACAACGGAACCAACTTTGAGAAAGGAGTCTTCGCTCGTTTCTGCGGGGGAAAAGGGATCTGCTTGGATCTGGCATCAGTCGCACACCCACAGTCCAACGGACAGTGTGAGCATGCTAATGGTCTGGTTCTAGCCGGAATCAAGCCAAGGCTTATCGAACCGCTCATCAGATCACCCGGATGCTGGATAGAGGAGCTGCCACCAGTGCTTTGGAGCCTACGCACCACACCCAATCGCTCAACCGGCTTCACGTCGTTCTTCCTCGTCTATGGGGCAGAGGCCATTCTCCCCACAGACATCCAGTTCGACGCACCCCGCAAGCAGCTCTACATGGAGAAGGAAGCCAAGGAGGCAAGGGAGGACAGCGTGGACTTGCTCGAGGAGGCGCGCGAGTTGGCTCTATCCACATCAGCAATCTACCAGCAAGACTTGCGCCGATACCACGCCAGCTGGATCCAGCCCACCTCTTTCCGCGAGGGAGACCTGGTGCTACGCCTGGTCCAGAGCACCAAAGGAATGCACAAGTTGTCCCCGCCATGGGAAGGACCATTCATCGTCTCCACGACAATTCATACTATCTGATCGACGCGTAGCAGCCGATGAAGAACAAGGCACATCGCTTAGACGAGTAGACGGAGTGCCCATGGAATGCAAGCCTACTCCAGCCATTTTACACTTAGAAAAGTGTATGTATCTTCCCTTTTTATGTAACAAGTTAACAAGATTGAAAGCCTTGGCGCAGCGCTAAGGACTTTGTCCCAATTTCGCACACCATCTACATTTTCGTACTGGCTGGCCTAGGCCCCACGATTTCTAAAGACGGCATAATATTGCACGCGGCATCTAGAGTAACCTCTTCAGTTCTGGCTTCAGTACGCATATCGGCTGTCGATCCGGCAAGAGCAAAAACTCAAAGTGCACGCGGCAAGAAGATGCCAACGTAGAAAGCAAGGGCGTCCAGGCGAACCGGTCGCGCCCTACATGAGTTAAGCCAACAACAGTGAAACGAAGTATCGCAAGGCACGCCAACATAGCCAATCCTTTGGTTCCGGCTGCAGACCGCAACCCATCTATCAGCCGGCAAGGAAAAATGCTCGAAGGGCCAATACTCGCTGACAAAAGGGGAGTAGCTAACGGCCTAACTCGAAGGGGCACGTATCTAGTTTCCTTCTATGATAAGTACCAACTAACGAATGAGCATATGCACAAGAAAACTAAACCAAAGCAACGCTTTGTCTCGCACGACCCGAGCCACAAATTGGCAGGAAACAAGGTGCCAAAAGAGCTTCGCCCCGGCTGGCTACCCTAGCCGGCCCGAACCTCGGGGACTACACCCAGTGGACGTGCTCCCGCACACCCGCAAACTCAAGTCAAGGTAGCCCAAAGATCTTCGCCCCGGCTGGCTACCCCAGCCGGCCCGAACCTCGGGGACTACACCCAGTGGACGCGCTCCCGCGCACCCACAAACTCAAGTCAAGGTAGCCAAAAGAGCTTCGCCCCGGCTGGCTACCCCAGCCGGCCCAAACCTCGGGGACTACACCTAGTGGACGCGCTCCCGCGCACCCACAAACTCAAGTCAAGGTAGCCAAAAGAGCTTCGCCCCGGCTAGCTACCCCAGCCGTCCCGAACCTCGGGGACTACACCCAGTGGACGCGCTCCCGCGCACCCACAAACTCAAGTCAAGGTAGCCAAAAGAGCTTCGCCCCGGCTGGCTACCCCAGCCGGCCCGAAACTCGGGGACTACACCCAGTGGACGCGCTCCCGCACACCCACAAACTCAAGTCAAGGTAGCCAAAAGAGCTTCACCTCGGCTGGCTACCTCAGCCGGCCCGAACCTCGATGACTACACCCAGTGGACACACTCCCGTGCACCCACAAACTCAAGTCAAGGTAGCCAAAAGAGCTTTGCCCCGGCTGGTTACCCCAGCAGGCCCAAACCTCGGGGACTACACCCAGTGGACGCGCTCTCGCGTACCCACAAACTCAAGTCAAGGTAGCCAAAAGAGCTTCGCCCCAGCTAGCTACCCCAGCCGGCCCGAACCTTGGGGACTACACCCAGCGGACGCGCTCTCGCGCACTCACAAACTCAAGTCAACACAACAAAAGAGCTCCAACCCGGCTGGCTATCCCAGCCGGCCCGAGCATAAAAGACTGCAAATAGCAGAGATATAAACAAAGATAAGCAAAAGGCACCAAGCCATAAAGCGGAGCACGAAGGATCCGTGCAGATTTAGAAATCAGCGACAAAAGTCAGCCGAAATGTAGCACCAGCAAAGTAACAAGTTTCACAAATACACCCGGCATCCCGGGGATCAAGAGTCTGGAGCTAAAGAAGTGGAAGGAGCAGGAGCAGGAGCTGGATCAGCAGGGTGGCACCGGCATCAGTGGAAGGAGGCTGGCTACTGGAGGCGACGTCAAGGGGATTCCAAGGTGCCGGGACCCAGTGGAACGTCTGTGGCTCTCCGGGGGCACTGAAGTCATGCTCCAAGTCCACGTAGGTACCAATCTTCACCCCACATGCCTGGAGCGCAGGAGTGCTAGCACGAAGGCCCTCGTAGCTCGTCCCAAGACGAAAGCCGCGGGTGAGCACGCTCAGGTCGGCACCCGGATACCACGACTTCACCAGAGAAAGCGCCATCTCCACTCCGCCTCAAGCAGCCCACTCTTTGTGCATGTCTAGAACGTCGATGCCTTTGGACAGAGCCACATCTAGGCTAGCCATGTCGTGCACATCGCCCGCGTCCGGCCAGATGTAGTGGAAGAGATCATTGCCAAAGACGCGTAGGACATTTCTCTCCTCCGCCACCACCTTGAACAAGTCGAGGGCAGTCAGGTCGCGTCCAACCTCTTCCACGGGCAGCTTCTCCATGGCCATCTCTGTCAACACCAGGATTTTTAATCCTAGATGCCTGTTATGCCATACATCGCAATCCCAGGATTACCATTTTTGCGAGATATAACAGAATTGGATACCACAGTACCTCATCCATTACAAACCATACATAAGTTCTTACACGAATAGGGATCTCATGATCTAGTTCTTAATACAACTTCAAGCAGCGGAATACGTAATAATAACGGTAGCATAGGCGAAGCTCCATCTTCGGGGTCACAGGCAATGCTGACGATGGGAGATGATCCTAGTTGTCATAACCTTCCTAGGGTCCATCCTCCAGGTACTCCTCTTCATAGTCTGGCCATGGGAATAGCCAGGGACAAAGCCATGAGTACTCTTTAAGTACTCGCAAACTAATACTAATAAGTGGAAGGGGTTTTTGATAATAGGACACTAGGCTCTAGGGTTGTTTTGCAAAAGCCAGATTTATCTCTACTAAACTGAGAAGCAAGAGAAGCTAGTCACAGTTTTGTAACTCCTAAGTAGGAACTTGTATTTCATATCACAACTCTGTTGTGGTCAAGCCAAAGTCTCATTTCCTCTCACAAATCATTTTGAAAATTCTGACGGGGGAACAGTATGGCCACTCCAACTGTCCATAACCGCGGACGCGGCTATTCGAATAGTTTGACACTTTGCAGAGATTATACACTTTCACCACAACATTCGATACATCCGTCAGGAACAAATCCTGAATTCACCATACTCAGTATGCGGATAATCAATCCTAACCTTTCAATTACACGCCCTAGTATAAGCACCTCTCCTATGAGTTTGGCCTCCCAACCAGGACCAACTGTCATCTTGGGTACTGCACAGGTGGACAATCTTCACAAGTTAGACTCAGCTCAGACCTTGGCCGTGAGGGAACTAATACTAAGGTATATAAGTTTCCAGTCAAGCCCTACCCAATCTTCGGGTACTATGGTTGTACGATAAAATTGGAATGGTATCGCATCCAGACAACCATCAGTTTTATAAAGGGATAAGGGTCATGCCTCAACATTTTCATCACCAAAACTCATCTGGTGTTTGGAAACACATGTCCAAAACATCTCAGTAGAATGATCCATCATTCTAAGGTTTTCATAATCATTTTTACCAAGTATTCCCATCTAAAGTTGATCAAGTTTTATGCTTAGCACTAGCATCTACAAGTGGGGGTAAGTACTAATGAGGGGTGGTAAACTAGTGGAGTTTCAACTAAGTTCAATCTTATGCCTTAGGATGACATCAAGATTTTCTAGCTTAGGCCAAATTTTATGCTCTTTATGCAACCTCCAAATATCTTTCTAGTATCTACAATTTATTCCAGTAACCTCTAAGTAAGAGCTTTGATAAAGAAATAAAGTAATAAGCTTGCAAGTAAAACTAGGATTGGGTATCATCAAATGTATCTAACCAAGCATGCTTAGTGCATTGCATAGGTTATTTAACTCTCATAATTGCAAGTGTTAGCTTGCACATTCAACTAGTAGAATTAGGCTTGCAAGGTTAACTTGCATAGTAAGGCTTGCTAAAGTAGAGTATCTTGCAAGTGTTAGCTTGCCTTGTGCAGAGCGGTGGTTGAAGTTCTCCTCGGCTTCTTCTTCGTAGTATCCTCCTTCCTCCTCGTATCTTTGGTCGGTACTAGCGTCTATGAATAAATACGAGGTACACAATCACCAAACAATACTTAACTACTTGCAATCATCACACAAAAGGGGTCCTATAGATGATCTAACATCATCACTAACATTACAAGATTAAAGTTTGGTTTAATTCCTTTTATTTTTAGAAAAGTAATTTCTACTCATTGAAAAACTACTTAAGATTTAATATTCTCCAAACCAAACATGGGATCATGTTGACACATGTCATCACCACATATTTTAGTCCATGGGAATGTGATTTAAAGTGGTGTCACAATTTAATAAGGTTTAATCTTTT
This sequence comes from Avena sativa, assembly GCA_916181665.1. Lineage (NCBI taxonomy): Eukaryota > Viridiplantae > Streptophyta > Magnoliopsida > Poales > Poaceae > Avena > Avena sativa. Next base: position 263,873,463 of record OV702294.1, on the reverse strand, counting down.
ATTTTTAATTAAATAAAGTGACTAGAAATGCCTATGTAGCATTCTTTTATTACTTGAACATTATTTCTGTAAGTAAACCTGTATATTTTTATATATTCGGAAAGGTATGGTTAAATGTGATTTTTGAGAGTTGGAATCAACTCAAAAGCTATTATGGTTTTAATTTGAAAAAATGTTTGAATGCAGAAAAGCTTCTGCCTTGTTATTTTTACCATGGATGATCTGCAGATCCAAATGACTCGAATCCAACGGGCTTGGATTCAGAATTCCCATACCTTTCTAACAAAATTGGTTTCATTCAATTTGATTCACTGAACCGACCTGGGTTGATTTTTGAAACTGGGTACACAAGTGTGTTTGAAATAAAATGGAAAAGGTTAAATTCAAATAACTGGGCTGCGCGGGAAGTGATACTCGGCCGGCCTGCTAAGCACGGCGCTTACGCGGGATGGTTAAGTGGCTGTCCCCACGCGTCAGTGAGACAGGGGGTGCGAAGCGGTATGGGGCGATGTGGTGCATTCGATCTGGTTCTAATCCAACGGCTGAGGGTCATCATCGATGTTGGACAACGTCGGCGAGACAGAAACCTAGCGCGGCCAGTGGGGGTCGTTGGGGGCTCACCGGGGTTCAGGCGAGGGTCGGCGAGGCGGGCGAACGACAAAGTCGAAGACGGCGAGCCTCCTGGTACCGGCAGCTTCTCCTAGGGCGGCTCCAATCGCTGGCTCCCTTCTTCTCCAGAGGCGGCAGGCTCCAGCGAAATTCCGGCAAAGCGCTGCTCGCCTTGCTTCGAGAACGGGGTGGCACGATCAGTGAGGAGAGGGGAGTGAGATGGTGTGCACAATTCGGCTGGGGGTGGCTTCTATTTATAGTGGCGAGAGGGGACCGACGGGGCGCAAGGTGAGCTCGTCGTGGTTGACGGTACAGACGGCTATCGGCGTGGGCGACGGTATAGACGGCTATCGCCGTGGGCGGCGGTAGGGGCGGTGCGGTGCTCCCTGGCGATGCTCAACGACACGGTGGTGAGACGTGGGGCGGTGCGGTTTGGTTGGAACGCGATGGTGCTCTGCGCGTGCCCGACGGTAGATTTAATGGCGCACAGCGCGCGTGGTCCGCGCGGCGGTGAACGAGCGTGTCTGCGGGGTTACTAGGACGGTGGTGATCACGTATGCACGTGGCGAGGGCGGCGCGCGGTCTGTGGGCGTCGGTCGAGCGTGGCGCACGGGGCGTGCTCTCGTCATGGTTGCTGGCGAGCTTGGCATGGTTCGTGCGCGTGGTCCAGTGGCTGGTAGGGTTCAAGCGCTGGACAGGGAGTGGCGGTGGGGTGTTGGCTGTCTCCTAGACATGTTGTTTAGGCTTGGTGCTTGCTCTGGCTAGCTAGCCATTGTCGGCTAGCAAGGGGATGCTCGGGTTGGCATGGCATGGGGCAAAGGGTAGGGGCTAGGGTTTGTCCAAGCACTGGTTAGCACTGGGGGAGACAAGGGTGATCAATGGTGAACATTGCTTAGCCAAATTACTGCTCCAAACAGTGAAGTTAGGCCAGTTTGATTTGTTTCTGCCAAGTGTTTGATGAAATGGCCGCAAGAATTCAAGTTTTGAATTTTGAAAAGATTTTTTGTGGGTGTGCTAGGTTGGTGCTGGTGAGTCTGCAGATGCTTGGTTTTTGAAAGTTGAGCTTGTTTGAGTGGTTTTTAAAAGTGGGATCTTCCCATATGATATAGATTCAATTTTAAACTGTCCTTTAAACTATGCATTCAAATGTTTTTGGATGATCACAAAGTGGGCCTTGATACTTTGTTATGAGTACATTCAAGGGGTGCAAAGATCCAGAAAAGTTTCTATTAAGTTCTGGAAGTTTGAGACAGCCAAAGTAGGCATGGGAGTTAAATTGGTCAAAATGACCATTCCCTTATTTTATTTGTTTTGATTTACTTGTCTTTGAGAAAAGTTTGGGGAATTTTTTAGATGATGTTTATTTAACCTAAGCATCCATTTACAAGCAAAGGAACACACAAACAAGTTGGTTCAAAAGAATTCAAAATGAAATGCATACTCACATGCATGCTTTCATATTTTTATTTAGCAAAGTTTTTGTTAACCCTAAATTTGATGATTAGAGTTTGATGATCCAAGTTTAGTGTTTTTGGGATGTTACAAACCTTCCCACCTTAAACAAAATCTCGTCCCGAGATTTGCAAAAGGACAAAAAAGATTACCTAGGATTTGAAGAGATCGGGAAACTCTGTCCTGATGTGATCTTCGTGCTCCTAGGTAGCTTCCTCTTCTTTGTCGTTGCTCCACTGAATCTTGAGAAACTTGATGCTTCGGGTTCGGGTAGTTCTGAAAGCTTCTTCCAAAATACGGATGGGTACTTCAGGATAGGTCAGGTCATCGTTGATCTCTATGGTCTGGTGATCGATATTCTTGAACACTTCGGTCTTCTCTGGGACTTCGAGACACTTGCGAAGTAATGATATATGGAACACATTGTGCACGGCTGACATCTCTTCGGGTAGTTCCAATTGATACGACACTTCTCCTCGATGGTTCAGAATTTTGAAAGGTCCGATATATCTGGGGGCTAACTTTCCTTTGAGTTGGAAACGATGCATTCCGTTCAATGGCGACACTTTCAGATATACAAAATCTCCTATGTTGAAGGCGAGGTCTCGACGTCTCTTGTTGGCGTAACTCTTCTGTCGGGACTGGGCTTTCTTGAGGTGCTCACGAATCTTGTGAACCTTCTCTTCTGCTTCTCGTAGGATGTCGGGTCCGAAAATCTGACTCTCTCCTACTTCCGACCAGTTCAAAGGGGTGCGACACTTCCTTCCGTACATGAATTCAAATGGGGCCATTTGCAAACTGGCTTGATAACTGTTGTTGTATGAGAATTCTGCAAACGGCAGACAGTCTTCCCACTTAGATCCATATTCTAACACACATGCTCTCAGCATATCTTCGAGTATTTGATTTACTCGCTCCGTTTGTCCATCGTTCTGAGGGTGATACGCGGTACTGAAATCTAGGCGGGTTCCTAAACCTTCCTAGACTTTCTTCCAGAATCTCGAGGTAAACTGAGTTCCTCGATCCGATACGATGTTCTTGGGGACTCCATGCAAACTAACTATTCTAGCGATGTATAACTCCGCTAACTTCGAACTCTGATATGTGGTCTTGACGGGTAAGAAATGGGCGACTTTGGACAATCTGTCTACTATGACCCAGATAGAGTCATTTCCCCTACTAGAAGTAGGCAGTCCAGTGATAAAGTCCATTCCAACGGAATCCCATTTCCATTCCGGAATTTGCAAGGGTTGCAACAATCTAGCGGGTCTTTGATGTCCTGCCTTGACTCGCTGACATATATCACACTTGGCGATATAGCTTCCGATTTCTCTCTTCATCTTATGCCACCAAAATTGCTCTTTTAAATCTCGATACATCTTAGTTCCTCTGGGATGGATAGAATAAAGAGTATCATGAGCCTCCTTCAGAATAACTTCTTTCAACTCCGAATCTGCTGGTACACAAAGGCGTCCTTTGTACCACAGAACTCCTTCTTCCTCTTCGGTGAATCCGGGTACCTTGCATGTACCAATACGACGCTTGATTCCGTCAATACTAGCATTTCCCTTCTGCGCCTCTTTAATCTGACTGATAAAAGTGGGCTGGAGTTCTATACTAGCCAAAAATCCTTCACTTACTAATTCCATTCGAAAATCTTCCATCTCTTTGTGCAAGCTTGGTTGCTCCTTCAAAATCATGGAGTTCAAGCGGCATGGCAATCTGCTAAGGGCATCGGCTACCACATTGGCTTTACCAGGGTGATAGTGAATGTCCAGGTCGTAATCCTTGATTAGCTCAATCCATCTTCTCTGTCTCTTATTCAACTCCTTCTAAGTGAATATATACTTCAGGCTCTTGTGATCCGAATAAATCTCACAACGGTTTCCCATCAGGTAATGCCTCCATGTCTTCAGGGCTAGAACTACGGCTGCGAGTTCGAGGTCATGGGTTGGGTAATTTTGCTCATGTTGCTTCAGTTGTTGAGATAGATAAGATATGACTTTGCCTTCTTGCATTAGCACACATCCGAGACCGATCTTGGATGCATCACAATACACATCGAAGGGCTTCGTGATATCTGGCATGATCAAGATTGGGGCTGAAATCAATCTCCTCTTGAGTTCTTGAAAACTCGCTTCACATTTGTCGGTGCATTCAAACTTCGTGTCCTTCTTCAGCAATTGGGTCATGGGTTTGGCGATACTCGAGAATCCTTCTACGAATTTGTGGTAATATCCCGCCAATCCGAGAAATGCACGAACTTGGGTTTGAGTGGTTGGGGCTTGCCAATCTTCGACATCTTTCACTTTGGCAGGGTCAACGGGAATTCCTCCGGCTGATACAATGTGACCGAGGAATCCTACCTCCTGTAACCAGAATTCACATTTGCTAAACTTTGCATACAGCTGATGCTCTCTAAGGGTTCCAAGAATGGTCCTTAGGTGTAGCTCATGTTCTTCTTCTTATTTGGAATAAATCACAATGTCATCAATGAAAACAACGACAAACTTATCCAGGAAGTCCATAAAAATCTTATTCATGAGATTCATGAAATAAGCGGGGGCATTGGTTAATCCAAAAGACATGGCTGCATACTCATACAATCCATATCTGGTGGTAAAGGCAGTCTTTGGGATATCCTCTGCATGAATCTTGAGTTGATGATAGCCTGTTCCAAGATCAATCTTAGAAAACACTTTGGCACCGGTCAACTGATCAAACAGATCTTCTATCTTGGGAAAGGGGTATTTGTTCTTGATGGTGACATCATTCAACTTCCGATAATCCGTACACAAACGGTTACCTCCATCCTTCTTGTCCACAAACAAGACATGTGACCTCCATGGTGACGCACTTGGTTGAATCAATCCAATTTCCAACATGGAATCCAGTTGCTTCTTCAGTTCTGCTAGCTCAAACGGGTTCATACTATATGGTCTCTAGGCTATGGGTCCGGTTCCGGGGATTAGTTCAATGATAAACTCGATATCCCGATCGGGGGGCATACCGGGCAAAACATCTGGAAATACATCGGGGTATTCACAGACTATCCGGACTTGGTCAATGGTAGGTTGGGCTATACTCTTGTTGCACTTGAATTGGCGAGGTAAGGTTTCAGATATGTGCTCGACTGATATTCCGGCTGTACTGGTCATGGTTATGGCTTTCTTGGCACAGTCAATCAATCCTTTATGTTTGGACATCCAATCCATTCCTAGTACTGCTTCCAAACCTTTAGTCCCGAGTACTATCAGATTTGCATAAAAATCTATGCCATGGATTCGGATAGGGACGGCTTTGCAAATTTGCCTAGCCTTGGTGGTTGATCCGGGAATTTGAACAATCATAACATTCTTCAGTTTGGTTGGTTGAATTTTACTAGTGCATGCAAATTCTTCGGTGAAAAATGAGTGCGATGCACCAGAATCAAACAACACTCGTGCCAGTACTGAATTAACAGAAAACATACCCAGCACGACGCCTGGCGCTTCCTGAGCTTCTTCAGCATGCATGAGAAAAAGACGGCCATTACGGTTAAGCGAATTCCCTGGGGCAAACCTTCTTCCTGGCTGAACATGACGCTGTTGCTGAGCTGGGACATTGGCATTGGGTGCTGCGGCATTCTTCTTGTTGGGGCACTCGTTGGAGTAGTGACCCTTATTTCCACAGTCATAACAAGTCACTTGCGACTTGTCCTTTGCTGCTACAGGCACAACATTGCTTCTAGTCCTCGGGGCAGTGTTGGTATTGGCAGTAGCATTGTTGTTGTTGAAATTGGGTGGGGCACGGTTGAAATTGCTAGAGTTGCCGGGGTTGTTGTGATTTCCTCCGGGCCTAGGGTTTCTACGGTTGGGATAGATCGGACGGTTCATCAAGGGTCTGTTGGTTCTAGGGGCAAATCCTGGAGATGGGTTAGGGCGATACTTTGGGGTTTGATGGGTTCCTGGCTGATGCATCATGCGACAATTACGGTTCTCATTGGCTTGGTTGATCTTTCCTTCCATCTGGATAGCAGAGTCGACAAGGGCTTCAATATAAGCAAAGGGGATATTGACTAACACTGTCTGCATCTCATCATGCAGAACATTTAGGAATCTTTCTTTCTTCTTGGCTTCGGTGTCGATCTCATCCGGGGCATACCTAGCTAATGGCAAGAATTTGTCAAGGTATTCCACTACGGTCATCCTTCCTTGCTTCAGCTCTCTGAATTCGTCTCTAGTTCTCTTGATCAAACCCGGTGGCACATGGGTTCTGCTAAACTTGACCTTGAATTCCTCCTAGGTCATCAACTAGCCTCTGGTCATTGCGCGAACACTATTCCACCATGCCCTGGCATCTCCGGCTAGATAGTGGGTGGCGAACAGAACTTTCTCGTTGGCTTCCACTCCAGCAACTTCTAGGTTATTTTCCATGGTCTGCAGCCAATCATCGGCGTCTAGGGGTTCTTCTGACTTAGTGAAAACAGGTGGGTTGGTATTCTGGAAATTCTTAAGCTTAGATCCATGGTTGTCCTGATTTCCGTGGCCTTGGTTGTTGTGGGCTAGCTGGGCTATCTGTTGAAGGGTGGCTAGGTTGGCTTGACGTTCCGCTCTTTCAGCTTCACGGTCAGAAGTCAACATTTGCAGAATCTGCAACATCGGGTCCGGGGATGAACCACTTCCTCCGCGTGGCATCTAAAGATTGAGATAGATCATGAGAAAAGAGGGAAATTTCTAAGGTTCTAGGATCTTGAAAAGTTTTTAAAGTTTGACTTAGATTTTTCTAGCAACTCGCTTTTCATTCATTCATTCATTCATAGCACACGATACAACACACACCACAACAAAGAAAAACAGATGGTTTTAAGAACCATTCTGAAAACTACGATACAGTGGGACCGAATACTACTCGCTACGCTAGTGCTCAAGTGGTACTACTCCTTGGAGTCGGTGCCTTTGTCATCCTCATCACCATTGATGAAGGAAAAATCATCCTCATCCGTGAAGAAGTCCATAGCCTGATCCTCTAGAAAATCATCATCATCGTTGAGATAGGAGTAAGGGTATCCACGAAGATCCTCTCTTGCATTCTCCCTTTCTTCCAACTGCTTGTCTCTCTCGTGGATGGTCTCCTCCAAAGATGAGATACGGTGGCGAAGACGAGCAATAATGCGCTCCTTCTTGTCGAGCTGACGGCGGCGAGACTTGCGATCCTTCTCTAGCATGGCTATGGTTTGGTCCTTCGTCTTGATGATGGCAGACTTGTGGTTGGAGTAGTCATGGCAATTATCCAACTCCTGTTGACGATCGTACATCATGAAACTAAGGTGGTCCAATTGGTTCTTCAACTCGTGGTGGTATGGGGCTTCCAGGGGTTGTCCATTAGCATCACGCCTTGGGAAAAACTCAAAGCGAGTACCCTTGATCTGGTTGATTCTCTGCCCACACAGACGGGAAAGAGCTTCCTGCATGGCCCTGGCAAGTCCGTCGAGCTAGTTGTTCTCTCTTAAGGTAAACTGAATTCCCTTAGCAGTGGGAGGTTCAATCTTTCCTCGGAGACTTGCAATAATTAGCCACTGCAGATCTACTCCTCCTTGATCATTGAGCTGAGCTCCGAAGAACTCGGGGTGCGGACGCTCCAGAAGTTCCGAAAGCTAGTCCAAATCCCTCTCAAAGATAAGGTCTCGTCCATTCCCCAACTGATAAAACTTGTTATACTTCACGTCCATCTATAAGAATATAGGATGAGTAAGTTAGTAGAGTGATCAAGTGTGTCCAAATTTTATGTATTTTGCAAGAGTTTTTGAGGAACATGAATTTTCATGAAAGAATCAAAGGGATAAGAATGAGAATAAGTTTTTGTAAATATTTGTTTTCTTTGGTTTTGAAACTAAGTTTTTGATTCAAACGTCCAGTCTAACTAGGGTCTCCTATGGTCAGGATGGCTCTGATACCAACTAGTCAACACCCGGATTTTTAATCCCAGATGCCTGTTATGCCATACATCGCAATCCCAGGATTACCATTTTTGCGAGACATAACAGAATTGGATACCACAATACCTCATCCATTACAAACCGTACATAAGTTCTTACACGAATAGGGATCTCATGATCCAGTTCTTAATACAACTTCAAGCAGCGGAATACGTAATAATAACGGTAGCATAGGCGAAGCTCCATCTTCGGGGTCACACGCAATGCTGACGATGGGAGATGATCCTAGTTGTCGTAACCTTCCTAGGGTCCAACCTCCAGGTACTCCTCTTCATAGTCTGGCCACGGGAATAGCCAGGGACAAAGCCATGAGTACTCTTTAAGTACTCTCAAACTAATACTAACTAGTGGAAGGGGTTTTTGATAATAGGAGACTAGGCTCTAGGGTTGTTTTGCAAAAGCCAGATTTATCTCTACTAAGCTGAGAAGCAAGAGAAGCTAGTCATAGTTTTATAACTCCTAAGTAGGAACTTGTATTTAATATCACAACTCTGTTGTGGTCAAGTCAAAGTCTCATTTCCTTTCACAAATCATTTTGAAAAGTCTGACAGGGGAACAGTATGGCCACTCCAACTGTCCATAACCGCGGACGCGGCTATTCGAATAGTTTGACACTCTACGGAGATTGTACACTTTCACCACAACATTCGATACATCCGTCAGGAACAAATCCTGAATTCACCATACTCAGTATGCGGATAATTAATCCTAACCTTTCAATTACACTCCCTAGTATAACCACCTCTCCTATGAGTTTGGCCTCCCAACCATGACCACTGTCATCTTGGGTACTGCACAGGTGGACAATCTTCACAAGGTAGCCTCAGCTCAGACCTTGGCCGTGAGGGAACTAATACTAAGGTATATAAGTTTCCAGTCAAGCCCTACCCAATATTCGGGTATTGTGGCTGTACGCAAAAATTGGAATGGTATCGCATCCAGACAACCATCAGTTTTATAAAGGGCTAAGGCTCATGCCTCAACATTTTTATCACCAAAACTCATCTAGTGTTTGGAAACACATGTCCAAAACATCTCAGTAGAATGATCCATCATTCTAAGGTTTTCATATTCATTTTTACCAAGTATTCCCATCTAAAGTTGATCAAGTTTTATGCTTAGCACTAGCATCTACAAGTGGGGGTAAGTACTAATGAGGGGTGGTAAACTAGTGGAGTTTCAACTAAGTTCAATCTTATGCCTTAGGATGACATCAAGATTTTCTAGCTTAGGCCAAATTTTATGCTCTTTATGCAACCTCCAAATATCTTTCTAGTATCTACAATTTATTCCAGTAACCTCTAAGTAAGAGCTTTGATAAAGAAATAAAGTAATAAGCATGCAAGTAAAACTAGGATTGGGTATCATCAAATGTATCTAACCAAGCATGCTTAGTGCATTGCATAGGTTATTTAACTCTCATAATTGCAAGTGTTAGCTTGCACATTCAACTAGTAGCAGTAGGCTTGCAAGGTTAACTTGTATAGTAAGTCTTGCTAAAGTAGAGTATCTTGCAAGTGTTAGCTTGCTTGTGCAGAGCAGTGGTTGAAGTTATCCTCGGCTTCTTCTTCGTAGTATCCTCCTTCCTCCTCGTATCCTTGGTCGGTACTAGCGTCTATGAATAAATACGAGGTACACAATCACCAAACAATACTTAACTACTTGCAATCATCACACAAAAGGCGTCCTATAGATGATCTAACATCATCACTAACATTACAAGATTAAAGTTTGGTTTAATTCCTTTTATTTTTAGAAAAGTAATTTCTACTCATTGAAAAACTACTTAAGATTTAATATTCTCCAAACCAAACATGGGATCATGTTGACACATGTCATCACCACATATTTTAGTCCATGGGAATGTGATTTAAAGTGGTGTCACAATTTAATAAGGTTTAATCTTTTATTTTTAATTAAATAACGTGACTAGAAATGCCTATGTAGCATTCTTTTATTACTTGAACATTATTTCTGTAAGTAAACCTATATATTTTTATATATTCGGAAAGGTATGGTTAAATGTGATTTTTGAGAGCTGGAATCAACTCAAAATCTATTATGGTTTTAATTTGAAAAAATGTTTGAATCCAGAAAAGCTTCTGCCTTGTTATTTTTACCATGGATGATCTACAGATCCAAATGACTTGAATCCAACGGGCTTCGATTCAGAATTCCCAGAACTTTCTAAAAAAATTGGTTTCATTCAATTTGGTTCACTGAATCGACCTGGGTTGATTTTTTAAACTGGGTACAGAAGTGTGTTTGAAATAAAATGGAAATGGTTAAATTCCAATAACTGGGCTGCGCGGGAAGTGATATTGGGCCGGACTGCTAAGCACAGCGCTTACGTGGGCTGCTTAAGTGGTTGTCCCCACGCGTCAGTGAGACAGGGGGGTGCGAAGCGGTATGGGGCGATGTGGTGCATTCGATCTGGTTCTAATCCAACGGCTGAGGGTCATCGTCGACGTTGGGCAACGCCGGCGAGACAGAAACCTAGCACGGCCAGTGGGGGTTGTTGGGGGCTCACCGAGGTTCAGGCGAGGGTCGACGAGGCGGGCGAACGACAAAGTCAACGACGGCGAACCTCCTGGTACCGGCAGCTTCTCCTGGGGCAGCTCCAATCGTTGGCTCCTTTCTTCTCCAGAGGCGGCGGGCTCCGGCGAAATTCCGGCGAAGCGCTGCTCGCCTTGCTTCGGGAACGGGGTGGCACGATCAGTGAGGAGAGGGGAGTGAGATGGTGTGCTCAATTCGGCTGGGGGTGGCCTCTATTTATAGTGGCGAGAGGGGACTGACGGGGCGCAAGGTGAGCTCGTCGTGGTCGACGGTAGAGACGGCTATCGGTGTATGCGACGGTAGGGGGCGGTGTGGTGCTCCCTAGCGATGCTCAACGACACGGTGGTGAGACGTGGGCCGGTGCGGTTTGGTCGGAAAGAGACAGTGCTCTGCGCGTGCCTGACGGAAGATTTAATGGCGCACAGCGTGCGTGGTCCGCGCGGTGGCGAACGAGCGTGTCTGCGGGGTTACTGGGATGGTGGTGATCATGTATGCACGCGGCGAGGGCGGCGCACGGTCTGTGGGCGTCGGTCGAGCGTGGCGCACGGGGCGTCCTCTCGGCATGGTTGCTGGCGAGCTTGGCATGGTTCGTGCGCGTGGTCCAGTGGCTGGCAGGGTTCGAGCGCTGGACAGGGAGTGGCAGTGGGGTGTTGGCTGCCTCCTAGACATGTTGTTTAGGCTTGGTGCTTGCTCTGGCTAGCTAGCCATTGTCGGCTGGCAAGGGGATGCTCGGGTTGGCATGGCATGGGGCAAAGGGTAGGGGCTAGGGTTTGTCCAAGCACTGGTTAGCACTGGGGGAGACAAGGGTGATCAATGGTGAACATTGCTTAGCCAAATTACTGCTCCAAATAGTGAAGTTAGGCCAGTTTGATTTGTTTCTGCCAAGTGTTTGATGAAATGGCCGCAAGAATTCAAGTTTTGAATTTTGAAAAGATTTTTGGTGGGTGTGCTAGGTTGGTGCTGGTGAGTCTGCAGATGCTTGGTTTTTGAAAGTTGAGCTTGTTTGAGTGGTTTTTGAAAAGTGGGATCTTCCCATACGATATAGATTCAATTTTAAACTGTCCTTTAAACTATGCATTCAAATGTTTTTGGATGATCACAAAGTGGGCCTTGATACTTTGTTATGAGTACAATCAAGGGGTGCAAAGATCCAAAAAAGTTTCTGTTAAGTTCTGAAAGTTTGAGACAGCCAAACTAGGCATGGGAGTTAAATTGGTCAAAATGACCATTCCCTTATTTTATTTGTTTTGATTTACTTATCTTTGAGAAAAGTTTGGGGAATTTTTTAGATGATGTTTATTTCACCTAAGCATCCATTTACAAGAAAAGGAACACACAAACAAGTTGTTTCAAAAGAATTCAAAATGAAATGCATACTCACATGCATGCTTTCATATTTTTATTTAGCAAAGTTTTTGTTAACCCTAAATTTGATGATTAGAGTTTGATGATCCAAGTTTAGTATTTTTGGGATGTTACAATCTCGGTCGCTTCAGGATAATGAGCTGCAGCCAAGCACAAAGCAGAATAAACGGACAAGATCGAGTGAGTCACGACACAACGGGAGAAGGAAACTGAAGAACTTACTGATGACCATCTCCGAGATGTTCTGGAGGTGCTGAGTAAGCTCCCCCTCCCGGCCGCGAAGAATCTTGATCGTCTCCTCCTGTTGGGCGGTGATCGTCTCAAAATTATTTAGCGCCTCCGCCCGGATGTCAGCTGTCTTCTTGCCCCGCTCCACGCTAACCTCAAGTTGATGCTTGGCAGCGGCAAGTTGATCGAACTACGCCTATTGCGCCTTGTTCCATTCTTCCAGCCGGGCGACTTCAGCTTTGAGGCGCTCCACCTCCCTCTCCTTGTCCTGGATCATGGCTGTAGGAGGATACCCGATGGTCAACAAAAAGCGGGAAAAGGGAACCAATTGCCAAGACAGATCTGAAGAAGCAATCTTATGGCCAAGATCACGGGTGTTCCTCATAGACTCCGCAAAAGCTCTCTTCAGGAAGAAAACAAATGAGCAACAGAGAAGCAAACCGGATGGAAGAACGGAAACCATGTGAAGGGCAATGACTTACCTCCATCAAAACAGACAAATTTTTGGCCTCGCCAAGGCCCTTTTCCATTCCCTCAACCAAGTGGCGAACCTGGCTGAGTGCGACGGGCGCCGATCCCGAGAGTTGGGCAAGGATCACACCCGGCATTAGCACAGCCAGAGCTGGCCTCGAGCCGGTGACGATAACCTCGTCATCATCGGCAGCCACACCCGAAGGCGCAGCCACCACCAACTCCCCCCCAGCCGGCTGACAACCATCTGGCTGGCTGCCATCCGCCGCAGCCGCCTGCCCAGCCCCAGCCTCCTCCGTCACCTCCGTGATCACGGGCCTGGCGGAACTGCTTGGAGCATCACTCCAGGCCGGGTTCACGCCAGCCCCGGGACGTAGGAGGGGGTGTCCGAGTCCCGCGCAGCCGCAAACAGCTGCCCCAACCGTGAAGACGCAAGCGCCTAGTGCAGCAGCCCCGTGGTCGGGGAGCCCTCAGGGGCCCTGGGCGAAGACGACGCGGCTGCTGCAGCCGGTCCAGCCGCAGCCGGCGCGGGCACAGCCGGCGACCTCGCCACCTCTTCAACCGGCGGAGGAGGGCGAGGAGCAATAACGGCGGCACCACCATCACCAAGCAGCATGGCCTCGCTGCGCAGAGTGTAGTGTCAAAGGAGGAACCAGAAAAACCACAGAGCGGCAAGCAGGGGCAAGGGAGATACTAACCCAGCGACGAACGGTGGAGCAACGACCTAACGCCCTCGGCGTGTCTTTTTCGCTTCAACTGGAGCGGGAGCGGCAACAGGCGCCGCCCTCTTTCCCTGGTCTATCGCGGCGGGTTTCTCTCGGCCACCCTCCTCGTCGGTGACATCGACTGCGACACAAGCAAGGAATCAAAACCATAACCTCAAGAGCAAAGGGGAAGGAAAGAGCTACGGTCAGCAGCTTACCATGAGGATCCGAGGGGCCGTCATCCGCCCGGACGGGAAACCCTTCGAGCTCCGTCTAGGGTACTTCTTCGGCTTCCTATCCTCCAAGAAGGACGGAAGCAGGAAGTCACCCATGCCGTCCATAGCTAGCTGCGCTGTGAACAAATAATCAAAAAGGGGAGCATAAGCTACCCAAGGAAAGCTAGCAATGACAAGAAGCGAGACGCGAGTTAACCAGAGAAAAACATACCCGAGGCGGCAGGCGGCCGCGATGGTATGGAGGGTAGGAGTACGCCCAGGTAGCCTCCATGCGGAACTTGGAGATCATGGAGACCCAGTTTCGCAGGTCCTGCTGGGGCACATCCTTCCACGACGTCCTCGTCGGGTCGTTGGCGGTCGATATGTGGCACATCTTGTGCGACCGCTTCTGCAGCGGAAGCACACGACGCACCATCCATGGCAAGGTGATGTCCCGGGCGGTGAGCCTCTGCGTCTCCACCATCCTCTCCAGCTGGGTGGGCATCCGGTCGAGGTCCGCCGTTGCGCCCATGCCCTTCGTCGCCCAGCCTTTCTACGTCGAGGGCACGTCGGCGAAGGACGTAAGGCAGATCCAGTCAATCTCTGTGGCATTGCTCACATAAAAATATGAGCGCTGCCACAGCTTGACGGTGTCGGGAAGCTTGAACCGCGGCATCGGCGAGGAGGACCGCGGGTAGATGGCGCAGCAACCCGTATGCATCAGCGAACCACCCTTGGAGGTGTTCTGGGCCTTGAAGTGGAAGAACTTGAGAAAGTTCGCCACCTCGGGCCACACCCCAAGATAGGATTCGCAGCAGGCCGCATGATGCGACAGCTGCGCAATGGCGTTGGCGCCCAAGTGATGAAGCTGGAGGTCGAAGAAGAGAAAGAGCTGGAGGAAGAAAGGACTAACGGGAAGGCCGAAGCCACGGGCAAAATGCGCGAGGAAGACGACGCATTCCCCCGACGGAGGGTCCGGCACCCGCTCCCTCTCTGGCGCGAGCTAGTGCTTCACAAGCATCGACGAGGGAAGAAACCTCCCCCGACGATACTTGTTGACGATCTCGTTGGTCACAAAGGACCCGCACCAGCCGCCGCGTTGCTCCGGCAGGATCTCGGCAGAGGAGGTGGTCGTGGTGGATGGGCAAGAATTGGCCGGCGACGGCAAGGAGAGGGTGCACAAGGGCAAGGGACGCTGGAGTCCGAGGGGAAGATGAGCCAGAGGATGGACAAGTGTGGGAACTGATCCCCCTCAGAGATCTATTTATCCCCGCAAACGGCACCGTCGCCCTTCTGCTTCTGTGTGACGCGTGGCATCGCGGAACCACAGCTACACGACGCTTCGGCTCCAGATCCTCTGCGCCATCATAATTTCCACAGAAGATCCCCGGGCATTAGCAGGAGACGAGGCGTGCACACTTGCCCCGAGAAACCGATGCGGCAAGTTTGCGTGCGTAGTTGCCAAAAACTGACACAGCAACGCGGAAGTCAAACTGACGCGATGTGCGCCAGAGCCGCAGTCGTGGGTGACGACATCAACGACGTCATCAAGCCAAACGCTTCATCTTCAGCTATGCCAGCCGGTACCTGCCTTCACTTTTTACACCCAGTGGACGGCCATCGATTCCGCGGCCAGTTAATTCTAGCCGGAAAGCAAAAGCAAAAGCCGCAGCCAGAGGAAATAAAACAACTCTCTCAGGACAAGAAGGAGCATGGAAGATCTTGCCCAGCGGCCAAGCCCATACATGCTCGGGGACTAGTGTCGGGGGGATAATCCCCGGGTGGGGAAAGCCAGGCACAAGTAGGTCGGCTCCAGAAGATGCAGGCCGCCTGGCCTCCAGGAAAGACAACTTTAGCCGATTGGAGAACACGTCCGGCTGGGCTTATAACCTTTCCGGCTGGCCCATCTAGCCGGTGGCCAGAAGAACAGGTCGGGTTGCCGTTTCCACCCGGCTCACCTCGGATTCGATGGAGAGCACGGAAGGGCTGACGCTTCCTGCGGGGTACGCTTCTGGCTCTCCCTCGTCATCAAGGAAGTTGGCATGCTATCATGACCAGTGCTACCCAACGAAGATAAAGCAAGATGTTTGGCTGGACTGGCGAAAGAAGTCCGGATGACCGTTAAAGCAAGGATGACTCCCCAAAGGAAGCCCGGGTGACCGCTAAAGAGAAGGGTGACGCTGAAAGAAGGGCGGACTGGGTCCTGGCCCACCGGCTGGGCCCTACAGCTGGCCCTGTCCTGTAAACCCATATCCAAACAATAAACCCTAGGACCCGATCTGTAATCTGCCCCCCCAGACCAGTATATAAGGGAGGGCAGAGTTAGGGTTCTAGGTAGGCAACAATAGAAGGTTAGAAGTGTTAGCATCTAGTTCCCATCTTCCTCTAGCTTTTGATAGTAGCTAAGGAAACAACTCAAGGAGCACCTGTACTGAGCATGAGCTCCCACATATAGTTCATCTTGCAGGAGTAGGGGTGTTACCTCGCCAAGAGGGCCCCGAACCTGGGTACATCCCTGTGTTTGCAGTGCACCATGCCCAACCCGTTACGTGAGCCACCTAATGCATCCGTGTGTCCCTTCTTCTCCATCCCTGATGGCACTGCCGTGTTCCACTCCACGACATTTAGAATTAGAACACATATCTTATTGGGCAGTGAAAGAACTTAATAAAGATTTTAAACTTGCTGGTAATAAAAGATTGCTTGACTTGAGTTCTTTAGATGAGTGGAGAAGCGAAGATTATGAAAATGCTAGACTTTTTAAGAAAAAGTTAAAAGATGGCATGATAGGAGAATCCTTAAGAGAGAGTTCCATGTTGGTGAGAAAGTTCTATTATACTTGTCTCAGATTTTTTGCAGGAAAATTACTCTCAAGATGGGAAGGACCCTTTATTATTGAAGAGGTGTATCGTTTAGGTGCAATAAAAATTTCTTCATTAAGAGACAACACTACACAAGTGGTGAATGGTCAAAGGCTCAAACATTATATTTCTGGAGATTCTTATAATGAAGATATTGATGTTATTCAAATGGTGACTCCGGAAGTCCCGTGCGGAAGAAGAAGTGGAGGAAGACCAGCGTCCTCACACCCACACCACCATTGCAAGCATTGGAGTGGTGGCAACCCTGTCAAGCTCAAGAGGACTGCACGGATGTCCACTGGAGGGAAAACTCCGCGTCATTGCTTACCTCCACAGTCACTTCCTCCACACATCAAGAACTCCTTCCATACCCTTATACATGAGTAGCAATTTCAAAATATGCCTAAGGAAAAGTTACCCTCCAATTGGGATATGCCTCGTTCTAACCATGCAAGGAAGGAATACTTTAAGGAGGAAGAGTGGGGAAAGGATCACAAGGGCTGGGACTCACAATCCGACATGATCATGAACCCTACTGAGCACAATTCAGATATGATTCATAATCTCACCATCGAGATTGAGGATTTGAAGAAATTGATTGAAAATCTTATTGAGAAAACACCACCGCCACCAAAGGAGTAATTCGTCATCAGGTTTTGGCCTCCCCTTGGTTAGTTCCAAGCTTGGGGGAGTGCTGCGGTATCACATCATTATCTTTTATATTTTTACCTTTTCAATAGAGTCATATCATGAGTAGAGAAGTTATCATATACAATGGTTTGCTATGTGAAAGTATCCCTCCTCTAGTTGGTTATCTATGTATCCCTTGGTGTGAGTGCCGTTATAGAATTTTAATGAGAAGTTTTATCATTTACTTTTTGCACATCTTATTTTAGTTTGCAATTTCTGTTATATGATTAATCTTGTTGATTAGTATTGGTATCACTTTGGGAGCATCGAGTAAATTTAGTTGGTTTTGGCAAACTTAACTTTGGTTAGTAGCAACAATATTTTGAGGTTTGATAAGAAAAGAGGAAGAGTACTTATGGATATATTTCATTATCTTTCTTTCTTTATTGGCTCACAAGCTTAGTATTCTCAAGTTAAGAGCATTTGTGTTTCCAAGGAAGATTGCATGATTGTTTCTATCATATGTATGTTTGCTTGTTTCACCCAACTCTTATGTTTGCTACCCAGCCTTGCTAGCCAAAAACCTGCACTGAGAGGGAATGCTTCTCGTGCATCCAAACCTTGAACAAAAACCTATGCCATATGCGTCCACCATATCCCTACTAGCATCATTGCTATTCCAAGTATATTCATGTTTTTATCTCTCTTCCAAATTAAATTTTTGTTATGTGAAAATTAGTGATTAAAGCTCTCATGAACTTGATGGCACACTTTATTTTTCTTGAACTTAATAAACTTGAACCATTGTGCCCATCTATGTACTTATATTCTTGCAAGTTATAAGTTGGGAGTTAGCAGAACCATGTTGTCATGGGGAACGCTTTCAACACTTGTACATATCTATTTAGTTGATATCATGTTCTTTTGTTTATGGACGTTGGCGATGTGAAATAAAAGGGGAGCTTGTAAGTCCATGGAGTTATGTATCTGTGTTAGAGAAACGCCTGGACGGATAGCCTAAGCCATGCCTAATCATGGTGGAAACTTGCAGCATAACCATAGTTAGCATTCTATGAAGCATCTTCAGAAAAAATATTAAAAAAGGAAAAAGAGAGAAAAAAGCACCATGCTCATGGTAAATAAAAAAGATCGCTGAGATGCTCATTCTGTTGCCTTGTCATTTTGATATGGGATAGCTCCTGCGTCATGGGGAAAGGGGTACCCTGTTGGCGGTTCTTTATGATACACATATACTTACAATGACAAGAAATTTCTTGTGACTAAAGTTGAGTAGCATGAGGAACGGCCCTCATACTCAAGGGGCATGAGATTTTCAACTTATGATTTGTCAAGCATATAACTCATATTTGTCTCACTTTAACCTTAATTACCTCAAGATGCTTATTGATACGTCCAATTTGCATCACCATTCTATATCATAATTTGCCTCTATTCATTGATATATGTCTTATTATGAGGTGTTAATTATGTCTTTTCCTCTGTTTTTGCATGTTGGATGATTCTTGAAGGATGGACTGCTGGAGTTAGGTTTCTGATGGAAAGAGAGGTGTTCTGATGCAATTTCGCGAAGATCAGAAAAATACCAGAAAAATATTGGAAAATTATATTTTCCTAGAAGATGAAGGAAGCCAGAAGGGGAGGCGTAGTTGGGCCACAGAGGGCCCACACCCCCTAGGTGCGGGTCCCCCCTGGGATGCTCCTAGGTCAGGTGTGTCCCACCTGGCTGGCCTCCGACTCCACCCTCTCGCCTATATCTTCCTCACGGAACCCTAATACCAACGGAGCGTCCACGGAAAGATTTCCGCCGACTCTACGGGGCAGAAAACATCGAGAGATAAAGAGCTCTTCGGCAAACAGATTTCTGTCGGGGAAATTCCTTCCCGAAGAAGGGAGATCGTCACCATCAACACCGTCATCAAGCTATACTTCATCGGGATCATCATCATCATCCACACCATCATCTCCATCAGCACCATCATCACCACTCCATCCCGCTGTAACAATTGTGTTGGATCTTGCATTAGTTCTTAGGGGAAACTTTCTCGGTGTTGATTACTATTGTAGTTGATGCTTGTGAGTGGAACCATTGGATTATTGTTTATGTTCAGATTGTTATCCATTACCATATCATCTTTGATCTTGATCCATATGATGTCTTGTCAGTAGTTCGTTTAGTTCTTGAGGACATGGGAGAAGTCATGCTGTTAGTAGTGGATTTGTGTTGAGTTATTATTCAATGGTTTAGTATTTAAGTTGTGGTCCAATTCTTCTAGAGGTGTCATGTGAACGTCGACTACATGATACTTCACCATTTATGGGCCTAGGGGAATGCATTGTGTATTTGGCTACTAATTGTGGGGTTGCCGGAGTGACAGAAACTTGAACCCCCGTTAGGACACCATTGCATAAGGGAGTGTAGGATCTCAGAGTTTAAGGCTGTGGTTAGGTTTTTATCTTAATTACATTCCTGTAGTTGCAGATGCTTGCAGGGTGTTTAATCACAAGTATGTATTAGTCCAAGTAAGGTCGGTACATTAGCACAGGTTCACCCACACAACACTTACAACACCAAAGAAGAGTACTCAGCTATTTGAAGCAAAAGCACTTGACAAGAATTCCCATGTGTCCTCGAGAACGTTTGGTCCTTATAAGTATTTCCACCAGCTTGTCCTTTGCTAAGAAAGTATTGGGCCACTTGATGCACACTACAAGGAATCTGGCTATATATGACCCTCCATTTTTGTCACAAAATTGTCATAGTAGTCTGTTTATGACGATTCTATGACGATTTTGAGATCGTCAAAAGCTGGGCGTCGCAAATGAACTATAACGACGATTTTGATGAAATCGTCATAACTGTCTATGACGATATTGGATCGTCATAACCGTTATGACGATCCAATATCGTCACGGGCAAATTGGCCTCGCCAGGTCAGATCCTACGTGGCCAATCCGACGTGGCAAAGAATCAGCCCGGTCCATTTTGAAGGTCTATATGGGCCAAGCTCAATAATTTTAGCCTTTTATTAACTGGGCCTTAGCCTTTTCGATGCTCTTTTTCTTTTAGGCCTAGGCCTTTTATAATCTGTTTAATTATTGGGTTTGGCCATTTTCGGTCCTTTTAAGATTTGGGCTTCGACCTGTACATGGTCCATTTCTTTTTCCTTTTTTAGCCTTTATTTTCTGAAATTGTACAATGTTCAGAATTAGAATATTTATGGTCAAGGCCTGTTTAGAGCCCAAATATGATCTAGTTCACTAGTACATCGGACAAGCAAAACAAATAATCCAAAACGAATTCAAATTACAATCACAACATTTAATCAAATATAAGTCTCATCTGTCGATAATCAACACGTATAAGATGCATTTCAAACACCAAGCATATACAGATAGCAGAGAGGACACGCTCCGACTAAGAAGGTACAAATGGATCACTCAGTGAGATAGCGGCTAGCTGATGAGTTGGGGTATTAACCTGCTGCTAGGCACAACTGAGAAGTGCTGCATAGCTTCTATCACCTTGGCCTTCGGAGCATCAAACGACTCGATAAGATGAAGAACCTGTCTAGTCCATATCAAGAAGAATTCGAGTAAAACCTTAGCAGCACGATCATTCTCCAGCTGATCAAAAAGTGGTTACAAGCTCTCACCAAGCATCTGCACAAATTATGCAAGAGCTGTAATGAACATAGTCATCAGTAATGAATGAAACTGTAATGAATGAAACTCTACTGTCAGCATGGACGAACCCACTTTCTATAGTAAAGTGAAGTTCTTTTTTGCTAAATGTTCACACTGTCCAAGGGCAAAAGGCAATACCATGCATATACTTAGACATCACAATCACTCGATGGACCATAAATTGAGGGCATGGTGCACAGGTAAACAATATTTATAATTATCAGGATACCGAGCTAGAAAACAAATGGTGGTTCCTAATTTTATAATTATTAGGACATCCAACTCAAGTTAGGTACATCCAGCATGAACCCAATATAAGTATGGCACAACTCAGGCATATTAAGTTTGGCACTACCATCAATTAAAATCAACATAGTATAGATGGTTCTCTATTTTGGACATATTGCACTAACAATGCTCTTGGTTTCTCAGTACAGAAGCATCCTGAATCCAGAAATGAAACTTCCTAGAAATCACAGCAGCAGCAACCACATACCCGAACAAAGAGGAGCAACAGAAATCAGATCAGTATGGTGCTACCAGACTTGAATTTTACCCCACCTGAAGAAGATGATGTCCATATAGTACAAGGAGAACATGTAGGTGCATAAGGCCTGCTGCGGGTAGGTCCTAGAGGAGCCAAAGTCATCCTTGGAAAGTGGCAACCACCAGTGTACGGCATCACTGATGATTGTAGAGTCCTGCCACAACAAAGATCCAAAACAAACAGGTCAAGGACAGAATGACTAATCAAAGTAGTGGATTCTTCCGTAGATCTGTACTGTCATGATATAGAAGAAATTGAGGATTTGGGATACCAAATTGATCATAGAAATGGAAATTATTATACATGGCCTAAGCCTATATTGCTATCTATACATAAACCAGTAGCAAAAGAGGAAAATATGCTGCATAGTATTCTATTGCCTTCTATTAGAAACAGAAGGGAATACTATATCAAACACACAAACGTGCATGGTCATGTACCCATCCCAGGTCAGATCAGATCATATCGAAAAAAGGAGCTACCAATCATCATCAATTGATTATCAAACTAAAACTTTGAGCTATCAACTCACTTGGGTGAATTAACAAGGACTATAAGGGAGTGGGAGAGATCGAATACTTATCTGAACCAAACCACGGCGATGGAGACGGTGAGGGTGGGGGATGCGACAGTAAAGATAATGGGTGGATTCATTATCTTATGCTACCGACATTTTCTGAGAAGCATATCCTGATTTGAGGGTATGAAAACCAATATAATGTTATGCCAATATGGTTTCAACTCAAGGAAAATTAGTAGTACAAATAAAACCAACTAGGATATTACATGTTAACTCATCCGTAAACAAGCATAGTCCTAGGAAGTTTCAGAAGAACATTAGCTATCCTTTTCATACTTAGCAGAAATCATAATTCAAGTCATGGACAGAAAAGGTTTGCTGCACAGCTATATTGTTAAATGTGTGCAATATGTGACTTGAGAGAAAGGAATAACTAGTTTCTGAAGGGGTTCGTAGCATGGAAAACAAAAAATTTCTACCGCATGAACACACAATCAAGATTTAATCTATGATCAAGCCGAGATCTATCTACTAGATTGTAGCAACGAGTCAATAGAATACTAACCCTCGAAGATCCAAAGCGGTTAATGAGAGAAGATTCTCGTGGGTGATGTAGTCGTACACTTCCGATCTCAAGATCGCGTAGACGATCCTTCCGGCGCTGCGTTCCGGCAGCGCTCCCGCAGTCGGTCACACGTTCGGTACTCGATGAAGACCTTCCTCTCCCTTGTTCCAGCAGGCAGCGGAGGTTGTAGCACTCTCCTCGTGATTCCAGCAGCACGACGGCGTGGTACCGGAAGTAGAGGGGAGATCTCGCAGGGCTTCGCCTTAAGCCAGAGCGAGTATGGTGGAGTATGAGAGAGGCCTCGGTGATCTACGGTTTAGAGGGCACCAAGGGAAGGGCTTGGTCGGTGGCTAGGGTTTGGGGAAACCCTAACTCGCCGAGTTAGAGGAGCTCTAGGTGGCGGCGACTTGGAGGAGGCCGGCGGCTAGGAGGCTAGGGTTTGGGGTGTAGGAGGTGTGTGTAGGAGGGGAGCCCTTCCCCTCCTTATATAGGTGGAGGGAGGCGCGCCAAGGGAGGGGAGTCCCTCCCCAACTCGGCCAAGGAGGGCCGGTGGTGGGGGAGGAACTCCTCCCCCAACTCGGTTTCAACCTCCCCTCCACTTCCCAAAATAGCCGTTTGACTTTCAAATTGGCGTTTGACTTTTCAAACAAGGATCTGAATAAACCCTTTATTTTATTCAGCAATGACACATAGTACATGATGCAATTATACCAACTTGATATAACACATTCATGTACCCTTCCCCTCCGGAGTGCCGGACATTCCGGAACCTTCTAGAACATTCCCGATGAAAACACCGGAACCATTCTCCAACCCCGAAACAGGACTTTCCTTATATGAATCTTATTCTCCAGACCATTCCGGATCTCCTCGTGATATCCCGGATCCCATCCGAGACTCCGAACAACATTCGGTCTCTTACTCATCATTCCATAACTACACAACAACATCGAATCCTTAAGTGTGTCTCCCTACGGTTCGTGAATTATGCGGACATGATCGAGACACTTCTCCGATCAATAACCAATAGAGGAATCTGGAAATTCATATGGCTCCCACATATTTGTACGATTACTTTGCGATCGAATGAACCACTTACATACGATACCAATTTCCCTTTGTCTCATGATAGTTTACTTATCCGAGGTTTTGATCGTCGGTATCTCTGCATACCTAGTTCAACCTCGTTACCGATAAGTACTCTTTTCTCGTTCCCGTGGTATGTGATCCCTTGTGAACTAGTCACATGCTTGCAAGCTAATTGGATGGCATTCCACCGAGAGGTCCCAGAGTATATCTATCCGTCATATGGATGGACAAATCCCACTCTTGATCCATGTGCCTCAACCCATACTTTCCGAACACTCAATGCCACCTTTATAGCCACCCAGTTACGGTGTGGTGTTTGATGTCATCAAAGCATCCTTCTGGTGATGGTGATTAACATGATCTCATGGTCGAAGGAATTAGGTTACTATGTATCAGAAAGCTTATAGCAAATGAACTATATTAAATGACTTGATCTTTATGCTACGCTTAACTATAGGAGTATGTCCATCACATCATTCTCCTAATGATATGACCCTGTTGTTAATAACATCTCTATGTTCATGATCAGGAAACTATGATCATATATTAACCAACAAGCTAGTTTTACAAGAGGCTTTACTAGGGACTCTTTTATGTTTACAAATCACACAAGTATTAATGTTTCCCGTTAATACAATTATAGCATGGTATGTAAACATTTATCATAAGTATGAAGATATGATAATAACCACTTTATTATTGCCTCTTGGGCATATCTCCAACAGTTTCTTAATGCACATGAATAATGATAACATAATCCTAACATGTACAAGCTAAGGAACAACTAATGTTCTCGCATATGCACTGCTAGTAAAGATCAACTAGCATGGTCACATAAGATGTATACTAATTGGACATCGGGGAATCTGCAGTGACGTCGGGGAAGCCACAGTCCAATAAGACCATTAGGCATCGACAGAAATAAAACCATAGACATCACAGCAAAGCCACTCTCCAATAAGATTCAAGAAAGGAATCAGGCGGTATCATCAGTAGGTAGGAAAAGAGGGGGAAATGGCTACCTCGAGAAGTCCTTGAAAGTGGAGAAAGTGTGGATGGGGTGGATGGTGCTCCACGAGTCCTGCAACCTGTACTTGCCAATAGTGCAGGATAACAGAACAAGCAATACATGAGTCACACTAATAAGATAGGTGAGGCAACTACCATTAGAGATAAGAAGCTGGCCATGAAAATGTATATATTGTTAATGAGGCATTTATACTACTACTGTTTAGTAACAGAAAAATCTAATTCAAGTCAAAACAGCAGCAACTTCTAAAGTGATGATGGATCAACAATTCCACTACTCTCCTTAGAAACAAGTATAGCACTAGGGCTAACCATTTAACAGGCCTTAGCATAGCTTAGGCATAAAAGAAAATCTACTTTATCTAGCATTTAGAATAGGCCTGGCGGTTCCAGACTTGTTGCAATACGAGAAAGGTTTGAAATTTAGACCACTATTCTCTGACGAAGCATCATGGTGAAAATTACTAAACAACATAAGATAATGCCCATACTAAGACAAAATTATCCCATTCTCTCTCTATTCTAGCCATTCAAACCAAACAAGCATCCGTAGACCCTAGCAAACTTCTACAGCACCTAGTCGCAGAGCAGAACAGAAAAGGAGCAGAGGTGTGAGAGCCATATAGATACCATGAAGAGGTCGAGCTCCTCGCCCTCTGAGGGTCCGAGGGCCCAGCCGACAGCGTCAAGTGGGGGCAGGCGGGCCGCGACCTGAGCGTCGATGCAGGGGAGCTGGTCGACGGGGGTGGCGACACAGAGGCAGGCGACGACCTCCTTCATCCATGGAGGAGGAGGGTGTGCAACATCAAGACATGGCACTGCCAGAAGGAAAGCAAGGCACAATTAGGTGGCCACATGACGCATCATGATCTCATGGCAACCGTAGGTGAGAGAATAATTACCAATGAGGGATATGAGAAGGTTTTGGAAATAAATAGACTCACACAAATACATACATAACCCGCAGCTATCTTATTGAATGAAAGGCACCATGTTGGTAACTAAACAAACCTCAAGAAGCATAAGGTATGTTACCAGAATAATATTTATTTCTCAAATACACTCGAACCAGAAAGTATGTTACTAGAATATAATATTTACTTCTCCAATGTTCATAGTCATGCATATTGATACTACTTGATAATACTCAAGAGAATATTTTAAGGGAAAAAATCAAGATTGATATGGTCTGACTAAACTAATGCAAGCATGGTCTGATCAAACATGTAGAGTGGATGCATTATTTATTCTACCATAAACACAACCGTAACAAACAAATTAATGCCTTCATGCAAAGAAGAACAGATAATAACAACACTTTTGCACCAAAGGATATAAAACAGGTGCGATTATTTCACACTTATCACAGTTATCACCCCTTCTTTCTAGCTACAACCATGCATACATGGACCTGATATGAAAAACAACATTAAAGCACTAGATGCATTAAGAATGATAACTGGTTCATAGTATCATGAGCTACACCCCTTGTTCACCAAATTTTTGACACCACTGGAACACCGCAGGAGGGCACCAACACCACCAGAACACCATTGGAGGGCACCACCAACACTGGAACAACAAGGTGTCATGGGAAAAACTGAATGTCAATAAGCACTCAACACAGATCAGTTCCTAGAATAGGTGTATGCATAAGAGAATCGAGGTATATACATATTTTATACCTATATGGCTATACATGAACTAGTAGTACTACTACTAACAAAATAATCTGAGGCATTGACAAATATTCATGACACCATGGGTACTGTTATGAGAGTGCATGTTTTAAGTAGTGTAAGCATGTTTAAACAATATCAGATTACTTTGTGCACATAGCAGCATGGGTTCCTCATGATTATTGAAAGTACCAACATAGATTATAATTACTTATCAGTGAACCATATAAGTAGACCACAAGCAGATGGATTACATGTGTTTTGATGTATATACAACTAACTAAATCACATTAGACTTATCCAGATAATAAAGCATCAAAAAACAAAGTTGTTAAACAAACACAAACTAATCTGGTACCTAAATCCGATGTCTTATTCGAAAGACCTGCAGCAAGAACTCATGCAAAGGTTTCGCAAGGTTTCGTAAATCCTGTGAAAAGTGCAGAAACATTTGGGTTTTTTTTTACTTTGTGCAGAAACATTTAGCCGAGCTAAAATTTGGATGCTCCCCGGCAGATCATCTCTAAAATCGACCGGACGGGTGAACGGCAGCCAGCATCCAAGCCATTGACCACCGAGCTGGACGAGATTCTAGTTTCTAAATAATACCCGGGTAAGAAGGAGCTGCTCCGTACGGCTAGGAAACGCGCGGATCTACGGGCGGCCGGCGCAGCTCTGAGAAGGAGAGACAAAAGAGGCGTCACGAAGCTCACCTTCGAAGATTGTGGTCTAGATCTCGGCGCACTTGACGACGATGTTGTGGTCGTTGAGGCCCTCCTCCTCCTCGATGAGGTAGTCCCCGTAGCCGTTCTTGCCGGCCCCCGAGGCGTTGGCGGCGCCCGGCGTGACCTTGACCTTGGAGACGATGACCCACTGTGCGACGGCAAAGACGATGCCGATGACTCCGGCGACGAGGATGAGCACCTGGGTGCCGAGCTCCCTGAGGATCGCCATGGCTAGTGGCGGGAAACCCTAGAACGGACCGAACAGAAGGACGCGAGGGGAAGGCGGCGGGCAAGGGGGGACGACGCGCCTCTCGCAGTAGATGATGGGGATTCGGGGGAGGTGGATGGCGAGGCAGTGAGTAGCCGGATTTGGCCGAGATCTAGCCTGGCGGCGGAGGTTGGGGCGTACAGGAATGATGAAGGAGAGGATGCAGCGCTTGGAGGTGGATGGCGGAGGTTCGCTAGGTATGGGTTCTTCTCGTGCCTATAGCCAGGTCATCCACCGGTGGTGTGCCAGGTCATCGATCCACGGCTAGTGTTCCACAGATCACCATCTCATCCATCCATCATGTTTGCATCCAACGACTGGAATTTCCTTCGTCTTATATCTTGTCCTTCCTAGCACTATGATGATTTTATCTTATGCAATTACGACGTTTCTGAGAAAAAATCGTCATGATTTTGCTAGGTTTCGACCCTCCCGAATAGCCCATGACCATGTAGTCTAGAATCGTCATAAATTTATGACGATTTCATACACGGTCACTACCAAAAGGTCATAGTTTGACACATTCCTTGTAGTGGCAGTTGTTCGTTGTCTTTATTACTTGCACTTTGTTTTGTTGCTTTATCAGAAAACCCCTAAAAATCTGTTTGCTAAGTATTTACAGAGATTTCCTGCTCTATACCACTAGTCAACACCTTCTTCTCCTCATTGGGATCGACACTCCTAATTATCGAAAGTACTACGATACACCCCCTATACTTGTGGGTTATCAAGACTATTTTCTGGCGTCGTTGCCGGGGAGTGAAGCGTTATTGAAGAGTGGAACTGGTAAAGGAAAGTTCTACTGTGAGTATTGCTTTTTTATTTCTGTTTGTTACTTTGTTTCCAATATAGATAACCCACTTGGTTTTCTTTTTGGGAAAACTACTACCACTGTTAGGGTAGTAGATGAACCACCTCCTGTTGAGATAGATCCTTTTAAGATACCTATAAGTAGTGTTGATCACGTTATGGATAATTATTATTTAGGGGATGGAACTGTCCATCCTCGTGATCACTTGCTTTTTATCCATGAATTATGCGGATTGTTTAAGTGTGCAGGTATCACAACTGAACAGGTGAAGAAGAAGTTACTCTCTGTATCCTTGAAAGGGACAATCCATGGAATGGGAGGAAATGGCTTCTCTCTTTTATTCTAAATTTTATCCTCCTAGTGAGATTCATAAGGATAGGAATCTGATATATAACTTTTGGCCTCGTGATGGAGAGAGTACAACTCAAGCTTGGGGGAGATTGAAGTTACTAATGCTTAAATGTCCTATTCATGAACTCCCTAACAATATTATTATCACTAACTTTTATGCTAGGCTTTCTCTTCATGATAATGATTTACTAGATGCTTCTTGTGCTGGATCATTCACACGTATGAAGGAAGAAGCTAATTAGGATCTACTAGACTGTATTCAAGAGAACACTGAAGCTTGGGAGAATAACAAGGGAAGAAAGTCAGGTATAAACTATGATTATGAATGCATAAAATCTTTTATGGGAACTGATGACTTCCGTGATATTAGTATTGTGTTTGGTCTTGACTCCCAAAGTATTGCTAATTGTTTTAAAGCCTTTGCCTCTTACATAGAAATTCCCAAAAAGAAGTGAAATAAGTACCATGCACCTTATAAAGATGTTGTTAGTCATGTTCATGTTAGAAGCACTGAAGTTTGTACTACTAATCATATTGTGCCTGAACCTTATGTTGAGAAAATACCTTTCCCAGCTAAGGTAAAGGAGTACTTTATGATGATTAGTGCAAATAACAAAGGTACTAGGAATACTGTGGAACCTTATGAGCAAATGAATATTGAACCTGTGATAGCTATTGTGAAAGATCTTGACGCTATAAATATAGAGGATGAGCACATTTTCCTCTATGAAGACGCTTCTAATATTGTCTCTCATCCTAGAAAAGCTAGAAAAGCTAGTGTCTATGTGCTTTATGTTAGAATTGGTGATCATTGTTATTATGGTTTATGTGATATTGGTGCTAGTTCTAGTGATATTCCTTATGAGCTTTACAAGGAAATTATGCATGAAATTGGTCCTTGTGAGATTGAGGACATTGATGTGGTTATTCACCTTGCTAATAAGGAAACCATTTGCCCTATTGGTATTGTAAGAAATTGTGGAGGTTTTCATGGACGATTTCTCTGTCTATGGAACTTCTTTTGATAACTGTTTGCACAACCTTGATAAAGTTTTGCAGAGATGTGAAGAAACCAACCTTGTTCTTAATTGGGAGAAATGCCATTTCATGGTTAATGAAGGGATTGTTCTTGGACACAAGATCTCTGAATGAGGAATTGAAGTTGACAGAGCCAAAATTGAAGCAATTGAGAAGATGCCATGTCCTAGAGATATTAAAGGTATTCGCAGTATCCTTGGTCATGGTGGTTTCTATAGGAGGTTTATTAAAGATTTCTCTAAAACTTCAAAGCCCCTTACTAATCTTATTCAAAAAATATGTACCTTTTGTTTTTGATGATGATTGTAATGAAGCTTTTGAAACTTTGAAGAAAGCTATGACTACTGCTCCTATTGTTCAACCACCTGATTGGAGTTTACCTTTTGAAATTATTTGTGATGCTAGTGATTTCGCTGTGGATGATGTCCATGGGCAACGTGTTGATAAGAAGTTGAATGTTATTCATTATGCTAGCAAGACTCTAGCTGCTGCTCAAAAGAATGATGCTACTACTGAAAAGGAGTTCTGAACTGTAATCTTTGCTTGTTATAAGTTTAGACCCTATATTGTTGATTCAAAGGTCACTATTCATATTGATCATGTTGTTATTAAGTACCTTATGACAAAGAAGGACGCTAAGCCTAGGCTTATTAGATGGCTGTTTTTTTACAAGAATTTAATCTGCATATTGTAGACACGAAAGGTGCTGAAAATCCTGTTGCTGACAATTTATCTCGTTTGGAAAACATTTCTTTTGACCCTTTGCCTGTTAATGATAGTTTTCCAAATGAGCAGTTGGCTGCAATAAGGGTAAGTCCGCATGAGAGTCCTTGGTATGCTGATTATGCTAACTTTATTGTTTCCAAGTATTTGCCTCCAACCTTTATAGCCCTAGAAAGAAGAAAATTCTTTTATGATCTAAGGCATTACTTTTGGGATGACCCACACTTATATAAAGAAGGAGTAGATGGTATTATGCGAAGATGTGTTCCAGAATTTGAACAACAAGAGATATTGAGAAAATTTCATGGTAGTGCTTATGGAGGACATCATGCTGGGGATA
This sequence comes from Avena sativa, assembly GCA_916181665.1. Classification (NCBI taxonomy): domain Eukaryota; kingdom Viridiplantae; phylum Streptophyta; class Magnoliopsida; order Poales; family Poaceae; genus Avena; species Avena sativa. Next base: position 263,843,005 of record OV702294.1, on the reverse strand, counting down.
GGACTGCACAAAAGGTTTTACCATATGGATTTTATTGGCCTACCCTTTTCAAGGATGCAAAGAAGTTTGTCTTATCATGTGATGAATGTCAACGAGTTGGTAACATTTCTAAACGCAATGAAATGCCTATGAATTATTCTCTTGTTATTGAACGTTTTGATTGTTGGGGATTTGACTTTATGGGTCCTTTTCCTCATTCAAAAGGGTATACTCATATTCTTGTTGTTGTTGATTATGTTACAAAGTGGGTAGAATCCATACCTATAAACAGCGTTGATGGTAAGACCTCTTTAAAATGCTTAAGGATGTTATTTTTCCTAGGTTTGGTGTGCCTAGTTATCTCATGACTGATGGAGGCTCTCATTTTATTCATGGAGGTTTTAGAAAAACTCTCGCTAAGTATGATGTAAACCATAGAATTGCTTCAGCTTATCACCCCCAAACCAGTGGGCAAGTAGAACTCCCCAATAGGGAAATTAAATCTATCTTGCAAAAGATTGTTAATAGATATAGGAAAATGGGCTAAAAAGTTGAATGACGTTTTATGGGCTTATAGAACTGCTTATAAAAATCCTATGGGGGTGTCTCCTTACAAAATGGTCTATGGGAAAGCTTGTCACTTGCATTTAGAATTAGAACACAAAGCTTATTGGGAAGTGAAAGAGTTGAATAGAGATTTTAAACTTGCTGGTGAGAAAATATTGCTTGACATGAGTACCTTAGATGAGTGGAGAAGTGAAGCTTATGAAAATGCTAGACTCTTTAAGGAAAAGGTAAAAAGATGGCATGCTAGAAGAATTCTCAAAAGGGAGTTCCATGTTGGTGAGAAAGTTCTTTTGTATAGGTCTCTTCTCAAAATTTTTGCAGGGAAACTACTCTCAAAATGGGAAGGACCTTTTGTTATTAAGGAAGTATATCGCTCAAGTGCCATCAAAATATCTTCTTTGAAGGATGACACAACACAGGTGGTGAATGGTCAAAGACTAAAACATTATATTTCTGGAGATTCATATAATGAAGATGTTGATATTACTCAAATGGTGACTCCGGAAGAATTTATCAGGAACCAAACACCGGAGTCTGCAGAGTCCGTCTTTGAATAGGTAAAAGTGGTGAAAACAAAAGGTTCGTGAAAGCCCAATCTTTTTATATTTATGATGTTTTTATTACATATGGAAACCTACGAAACAAAACAGAGGAGGAAACGGAGGACGGGGTGGCCACACCCACCCCAGGCGCGGGCCCCATCTGGCTATGCCCGGAGGGGGTGTGAGCCCCCCGAGCTTCGTCTCCGCCTCGTTTTCATACCAGTACCTTCCTTATGCTTTGAAACTTCGTAATATATAACCCCCTGGGTTCCCCGAGGCTCTTGTATCATGTTCTCGTCGTGTTTTTGTTTCGATATGTTTCTGGCAGGCAAATTCTAAGTTTTGGAGCCACAATGTGTTCCTCTGGATCACCCATGGAGGATTCCTCTGCGGATGTGATCAACCCGTACATGTATGAGTTGAGGATTCATCCCAAGGAGTTGATTCTCAAGGATGGTAAGGTGCAGATGAAAGAAGTTGAAGGCCCTAAAGGAGAAGGAAGTCTGGAAGACAGGATGGAAGCATTGGAGCACGAAGTTTTTAGGTGTAAGAAGATGGCAGATCACGAAGTGGATGTTATTCACAAGATAAGTTCAGAACTCATCGCCAAGCACGAGGAGGAGGTTGCTGAGCTCCGAGAAGAAATCTTCTCGCTCCGTCAGACCACCAACCAATTACAAGCATAGCTCTACGACATACAAAATTAAAACTGTGAGTATGAGGCTAGATTTAATTGCATAAGCTCTGCTGCTAGTTTCAGGATTGTGCAAACCAGGACATCCTTTTTGGATGGGGAAACTTTGCCTTGGAAGTTTGATGATGACAAGAGAACACCACCACCGCCAAAGGAGTACTTCGTCATCAGGTTTCGCATCCCCTTGGCTTGTTCAAAGCTTGGGGGAGTGCCGCGGTATCACATCATTATCTTTTTATCTTTTACCTTTTTAGTGGATTCATATCTTTGGTAGATAAGTTATCTTATAGGTTGGCTTGCATGTGGAAGTATCTCTCCTTTAGTTGATTATCTATGTATCCATTGGTGTGAGTGCCTTTATGAATATTAATGTGAAGTTTCATCTTTTACTTTTTGCACTTCTTATTTTAGTTTGCAATCTCTATTATATGATTGATCTTGTTGATCAGTATTGGCATCACTTTGGGAGCATCAAGTAAATCTAAATTGGTTTTGGAAAACCAATCTCTGGTCAGTAACAACACTTTTTGAGGTTTGAAAGGAAAATAGAAAAAGCTTACAGGTATTTTGTATCATTTATTTTCTTTCTTGATTGGCTCGTAAGATTAGTATTCTTTATTTATGATCTTTTGTGTCTTCAAGGAAGATTGCTTGTTTGGCTTTATCACTTGTAGGTTTGCTTGTTTCTTTCAACTCTTTTGCTTGCTACCCAGCCTTGATAGCCAAAAACCTTTTTTTGAGAAGGCGTACTTCTCATGTTTCCAATCCCTTTGAACCAAACATGTCCCATTTGTGTCCACCATATCTACCTATTAGCATTATTTCTATTCCAAGCAAATTCTCAAGCTTCATCTATCTTTCGAATTAAAAAGTGTTTTGTTATGTGAAAACTAGTTAGTAAAGCTCTCACGAACTTGATGGACACCTTATTTTCTTGCCCCTAATAGACTTGAACATTGTGTCATCGAAGTTGTATATGCTTGCATCTATATGTTGGGATTAGCAGAACCGTGCTGTCACAGGGAATGCTTTCAACACTTATGGATACATATCCAGTTGATACCATGCTCTTTTGTCTATGGATGTCGCCGGTGTGAGATAAAGAGGGAGCTTGTAAGTCTATGGAGTGATGTATGTGTGTTAGAGAAACGCCTGGTCCGCTAGCCTAAGCCATGCCTAATCATGGTGGAAACTTGCGACATCACCATAATGAGCATTCTGTGAAGCATCCTAAATAAAAAGCTATGCACATAGTAAATAAAAAGATCGCTGAGATGCTTATTTTCTGCTTACCTTGTCATTTTGGTTATGAGATAGCTCCTGTACCATGTGTAAGGGGTACCCCGTTTGCGGTTCTTTATGATACACATGTACTTATAGTGACAAGAACTTACCGGTGACTAAATTTGAGTAGCATGAGGTGCAGCCCTCATACTCAAGGGACATGAGATTGACAACTTATATTTCGTCAAGCATATACTCCATCCTTGTTCACTTTAACCTAAATCATCTCAAGATGCTTATGATAGGGGCAATGAGGGCTCAAAGCTAGTAAGTACCATAATCTTTTGGAAGCTCTTTATGACTTGAAATCCCTGCTTCCCTCAATGAAGGGACCTTTCTCCTATTTTCTGAGTTGAGTCAGTAAACCTTCTTCCTCTCTATCTCCAGCAAGCATTTCAGTTGTTGTGTTTCAAGCATTCATATGGTGATTTATTCACGCATGTTCTTTATCTTCCTTGTTTGCACAAGACTCTTATATATTGAGTATTACTTTGAAAGCCTTCATTGTGAAAAACCTTTTATGTTTGAGCAAAGAGTACTCCTGTTGTAAAACTTCTTCAAAAGCTTTTTGTGAAACTGTTTGCCAGCTGTTCTCTGACCAAGAAAAAAAGTTTGCCAATTCCAATTATGATTTATATTTATGCATCTCTATTGTGACTCCTCTACTTGTTGCAAGCTAAGTTATATAATGGTGAGTTGCCTTCTTCTATCAGTTGTGTAATGGTAAGTGTGATGCTTCTTGTCCGTATTCTTTTATCGACACTTCACTCCATAAACATGTGGACAAGTTTAATGAGATCAGTTTTCGCTTGGGGACAAGCGAAGGTCTAAGCTTGGGGGGAGTTGATACGTCCAATTTGCATCACCATTCTATATCATTATTTGCCTCTATTCATTGATATATGTCTTATTATGAGGTGTTACTTATGTATTTTCCTCTGTTTTTGCATGTTGGATGATTCTTGAAGGATGGACTGCCGGAGTCAGGTTTCTGATGGAAAGAGAGGTGTTTTGATGCAATTTCGCGAAGATCAGAAAAATATTGGAAAATTATATTTTCCCAGAAGACGAAGGAATCCAAAAGGGGAGGCGTAGCTGGGCCACAGGGGTACCACACCCCCCTAGGCGCAGGTCCCCCCTAGGCCATGCCTAGGGAAGGTGTGGCCCACCTGGCTGGCCTCCGACTCCGCCCTCTCTCCTATATCTTTCTCTCGGAACCCTAATACCAAGGGAGCGACCATAGAAAGATTTCCGCCGCCTCTGCAGGGCGGAAAACACCGAGAGAGAAAGAGCTCTCTGGAAGACAGATTTCTACCAGGGAAATTCCTTCCCGAATAGGGGAGATAGTCGCCATCAACACCGTCATCAAGCTAGACTTCATCAGGATCATCATCATCCACAGCATCATCTCCATCAGCACCATCATCACCACTCCATCCCGTTGTAACAATTGTGTTGGATCTTGCATTAGTTCTTAGGGGAAACTTTCCCGGTGTTGATTACTATTGTAGTTGATGCTTGTGAGTGGAACCATTGGATTATTGTTTATGTTCAGATTGTTATCCATTACCATATCATCTTTGATCTTGATCCATATGATGTCTTGTGAGTAGTTTGTTTAGTTCTTGAGGACATGGGAGAAGTCATGTTGTTAGTAGTAGATTTGTGTTGAGTTATTATTCAATGGTTTAGTATTTAAGTTGTGGTGCTATTCTTCTAGTGGTGTCGTGTGAACATTGACTACATGATACTTCACCACTATTTATGGGCCTAGGGGAATGCATTGTGTATTTGGATACTAATTGTGGGGTTGCCGGAGTGACAGAAACCTGAACCCCCGTTAGGACACCATTGCATAAGGGAGTGTAGGATCTCAAAGTTTAAGGTTGTGGTTAGGTTTTTATCTTAATTACTTTCCTATAGTTGCGGATGCTTGCAGGGGGTTTAATCACAAGTATGTATTAGTCCAAGTAAGGTCGGTACATTAGCACAAGTTCACCCACACAACACTTACAACACCAAAGAAGATTACTCAGCTTTGAAGCGAAAGCACTTGACAAGAATTCCCATGTGTCCTCGAGAACGTTTGGTCCTTATAAGTATTTCCACCGGCTTGTCCTTTGCTAAGAAAGGATTGGGCCACTTGCTGCAGTTGTTTGTTGTCTTTATTTATTGCACTTTGTTTTGTTGCTTTATCAGAAAACCCCTAAAAATCCATTTGCTAAGTATTTACAGAGATTTCCTGCTCCATACCACTAGTCAAGACCTTCTGCTCCTCGTTGGGATCGACACTCCTATTTATCGAAAGTACTACGATACACCCCCTATACTTGTGGTTATCACTTATGATAGGGCAACGAGAGCTCAATGCTAGTAAGTACCATAATTTTTGGAAACTCTTTATGAAACTTGAAATCCCTACTTCCCTCTGTGAAGGGCCTATCTTTTACTTTTATGTTGAGTCAGTAATCCTATTCCTCTCTATCTCAAGCAAGAATTTGAGTTGTTGTGTTTCAATCATCTATATGTTGATTTATTCAATCTTGTTTCTTATGTTCCTTGTTTTGCAAAATGCTCTTATCCAAATTAATATTACTTTGGAAGCTATCATGGTTGGAGAAGAAACCATTATATTTAAGCAAAAGACTCCTGCAATATGAGAATCACTATAAAATCTTTGCTCAAAATAAGTATGATTTGTTAACTATTCTCTGACCAAGAACAAAGTTTGTCATCACCAATTATGATTTTCTTTGTGCACCTTTATTGTGACTCCCTTACTCATTGCAAGTTAGGTTATATAAGAGTAAGTTGCTTTCCATTATGATTTGTGCATTGATAAATGTGATGCTTCTTGTCTGTATTCTCTTTATTGACACTTCACTCCATAAACATGTGGTCATGTTTACTGAGTTCAGTTTTCGCTTGAGGGCAAGCGAGGTCTAAGCTTGGGGGGAGTTGATACGTCCATTTTGCATCACTATTTTATATCATAATTTACTATTATTCATTGATATATTTCATATTTAGAGATGATACTTATGTTATTTGATCTATTTTTCATGTTTGATGATTCTTGGAGAATTAACTGCCGGAGTCAGGATTTTGATGAAAAAAGCATTGTCCAGATGCAATATTTCCGAAGATCAAAAAATCCCTGAAAATATAGGGAAATTCATAATTTTCCATAAGACGAAGAAATCTAGAAGATGGAGTGGAGATGGGCCACAGGGAGCCCACACCACCGCTAGGCGCGGGTCTCCCCTGGGCCGCGCCACCAGGTGGTGTGGCCACCCTGGTCCACCCTTGGCGCCGCCCTTTCGCGTATATCTACCTCTCGAAAACCTAATACTTGGGTAACCATCGTAGAAATATTCTACCGCTTCTATGGGGAGGAGACGACAGAGAGAGAAAGAGCTCTCTGGCAGGCAGAAATCTGTCAGGGAAATTCTTCCCGAGAGGGGAGATCGTCGCCATCGACACCCTTGTCAAGCTAGACTTCATCGGGATCATCATCATTACCATCCTCATCATTATCTCCACCATCACCATCACCATCGCGCCATACTGAAACTTTCCCGATGTTGATTACTTGTTGTAGTTGATGATATTGAGGGGAACCATTGGATTATTGTTCATGTTCAGATTGTTACTTGTCATATCTGATCTTGATCCATATGATGTCTCGTGAGTAGTTCATTTAGTTCTTGAGGACATGGGAGAAGTCATGCTGTTAGTAGTGGAATTATGTTGAGTAATATTTAATGGTTTGATATTTAAGTTATGGTGTTATTCTTCTAGTGGTGTCATGTGAACATCGACTACATGATACTTCACCTTTATGGGCCTAGGGGAATGCATTGTGTATTTGGCTACTAATTTTGGGGTTGACGGAGTGACAAAAACCTAAACCCCCATTAAGAAACCATTGCATAAGGGAGTGTAGGATCTCAGAGTTTAATGTTGTGGTTAGGTTTTTGAAGGGAATATGCCTGAGAGGCAAAAATAAAGTGGTTATTATTGTATTCCTTATTTATGATAAATGTTTATTTTGCATGCTATAATTGTATTAATACGGAAACGTTAATACATGTGTGTTTAATGAACAAAAATAAATTTCCTAGTTATGCCTCTCTTATAAACTAGCTCGTTGATTAACAAGATGATCAAAGGTTTCCTAATCATGGACATTGGATGTTGTTAATAACGAGGTCACAACATTGTTGGAATGATGTGATGAACATTCATCCGAAGTATAGCATTACGATCAAGGTCATTGTGTTTATATTGCTATAACATCATACGAAGTAATCTTAATCCTTAGACCATGAGATCATGTCAATCACTAACACCGGAAGAGTATCTTGATAACATCAAACATCACACCGTAACAGGGTGACTATAAAGATGGGTTTAGTGCTACGAAGGTGTTATGTTGAGGCTCATGTATCAAGAGTGGAATTTGTCCATCCCGATGACTGAGAGATATACTTTCGGCCCTCTCGGTGATATCACATTAGTTATCTTGCAAGCAAGTGATTTGATCACTAGAATGTTATATCACGAGAATGAGAAAAGAGTACATGTCAGTAACGAGATCAAACTAGGTATGGATATACCGGGTGATCGATTCTCGGACATATAATATATCGCGAGACAAAGGGATTGAGTTAGATGCGTATAAGGTTCACACGATCACAAAAGTCATCGTTGAATATGTGGGAGTCAGTATGGATCTCCAGGTCCCGCTGCTGGTTATTGATCGGAGAGGGGTCTCGATCATGTCTACATTATCCACGAACCGTAGGGTGACACACTTAAGGGATACCGACACCATTTGTAGCAAATAATATTCTAGAGAAAGAAAAAGGAAAGCACAGGAATTTATTTCACTAGACACCGGAACTGTTTCGGTTGAAATTGTTGAAACTGGTTCTGCATGTGAAATTGAAATGTTGTAAGGGGTTTTATGTGAGTGTTTGTTAATTATAGTAATTAACAAAATTATGAATAAATAAATAAAAGAGTTTTATTTAAATGAGAGCTTGCATTAAATTTGGTGGAAATTTAATGCATGTGAGTGGATTTTTGAGTGGAGGCTTTTCATTTTGAGTGGGAGCTCCACCCAAATGAATGTGGAAGAGGTGGGGCAGCCACCATGGCTGGGCGCCATGCCCCTTGGGGTGCCCCCCTCTCCCTATAAAAGGCCTCCCTCTCCTCCTCTCACATCACACCTCCTTGTGAAGGATCTCTCTCCCCCCTTTAGACTTTCCGCATGGTCTCGGATCAGCGAGATACATGTTCCTAGTGGCTTTTTCTGGAAGGGTTTGTTGCTTCCGCTGCTTCGCTGGAGAAAGGGCGCGGAGGTTGTCGGGGTACCCAGACGTGTGTGCGATCATGGATGCACCATTGCTTTGCGGTGCTGGACTTCATGGTGCTAGACCGGATGGACTAGATGGACTTCATCGCGATCTTGAGATCGGCAAGCGTTCGACTACATCATCCACGAATACAACCTCGTTAATGCTATTCGGTCTTCGAGGGTATGTATTCTATGGATGTATATCCACCCGTTGCTTGTATCTAGTAGACAGATCTTGGTACTTAGTTGTTCCCATCGTAGGAAATTTTTGTTTTCTATGCTGCGAACCCTACAGTTCTTATCTTAATTACTTTCTTGTAGTTGCAGATGCTTGCAAGGGGTATAATCACAAGTATGTATTAGTCCAAGTTAGGGTAGTACATTAGCATAGGTTCACCCGCATAACACTTATCCAACCAATGAAGATTAATCGACTATATGAAGCGAAAGCACTTGACAATATTCCCATGTGTCCTCGAGAATGTTTGGTCATCATAAGTAATATAGTCGGCTTGTCCTTTGCTGAAGAAAGGATCGGGCCACTCACTGCTATTATTATTATTGTCTTTTATTTACTCGCACTTTATTTATATGCATTATAAAAAACTCCTAAAAATCTGTTTGCTAGTATTTACAGTGAATCCTTGACCCAAACCACTCGTCAAAACCTTCTTCTCCTCGTTGGGTTCGACACTCTTATTTATCGAAAGTACTATGATACACCCCCTATACTTGTGGGTCATCAGTGAGTTCAGAGCTCACCTTGGTAAAAGGGGTATATGGATGGTTAGACCATGTCATATATATGACCATGGAAGCAATATTTGTGCTTGCCTGTTTTTGAGGTGATCTAGGGATGATGGCAAACTTTGTTGAAAATAAGGCTGCCATAGCAGGATTGTCATGATGCCTTTTTAAACTATGTGGGTTTAAGATGCACACAGTTCCAATGGAAAGAAGTTAAGTATGGATTGATAGACCATGGTTAGTAGGTCATAACCATGCAAAGAGTTGGTCCAAGAAAGATGGCATATAGGTGTGAGCTTATGCCAAAATAGGCAAGATAACAAGATTTGTAGAAAAGATTCTTATCTTCACTACAAAACCATCATGGATGAGTGGGTCAAAGAAGGGTTGAGCCAAGATCAAGAGTGGGATTTGGTATTACTAAGGATGTACTACAAGATGGTTCAAGTACATTCTCAAGAATGCACACAGATTGGAGTAGAGAGAATTCCCAAGATTGAATCTAGTTAAAGATTCCAGACTTGGCCAAGTTTGGAAGACTTGTGGATTTGGACTAATATGAAAGAGAGAAATCTTTGGAAGGGATGCAATGGTGTATTCTTATCACCAAGGGGGTGATATTGAAGGATAGCTTATGTAAAGGGGATCCAGACTTGTATTTGGTCTTTGATGAGTTGGATGCTAATGCAATGAATTAGCTCAGGATGATCTGGTGAAATATAGTAGGATCACTTGAGTGACTTAGGATAGATCTACCTTAGGTGGACTGGTTGAATATTTGGGGATCTTAACCATTGATGTAATCCTAAGTGGTGAGCTTCTATACCAGTTCACTCTAGTTCCTAAGCAAACAAAGCAATCAGCAGATCAAGACAAGGCATCAGACAACACATCAAGGTAACTCATCTTTATCAAGCTTATCCAATATTGTTAAGGTTACGATCAAGACTAGCTTGAGGTAAGCATTATATTGTCTAATACACAAAGAATTGTATGAACACAAGCAAGCAAGTAAGCAATCGTTGCAACACTCAATAAGAAAAGTTTTTGTTCCCCCTGATTTTTTCCTTTTGACAAAAGATCACGGTTGCTGAAATTGGGATGTTACAATGCTAGTGGTGTATCCGCTAATCCCTGGAAACGCTTTTTCCCACTGAAGTTTCAAATATCTTTTACATACGCGATACTTATTTTTTGTATTCAGTTTTGTTTACTTTACTCGTTGTTCTCTTATACCAAAAACCCAAAAACACCTTTTGACGCAATACTCGGATTTTAGCTTGTCGCTTAGAACTTTATTTAGCATTTCTATTTTCAGTATTTATTTCAAGAATTCTTAGACTTCGGACTCCTGATCCCTGTGGGATCGATATCTTTATTTCAAAACTATCTACAACTGATATGTGCACTTGCAGTCATCAAGCACCAACATCATGAGCACTGAATCAAGCTAGGGTTCATATCCTCAAACCATTCACTAGGAAAAACACTGACCAATATCAGACACCAAAGAGAGGAAGAGGAAACCCTAGTCAGGGTTGGCTACAAGGAAGAAGGGAAGCAGATCAGAGAGGGGAAAAGAGAACTTACCTGGCGGCCTCACTCAGCAAGAAGAGGAAGTAGAAACCGACCTGACAAAGGAGACCATAGTTGTAACATCCCTAAAATCATGTTTTTAAACTCATGCATATCATCCATGCATCCATGATCATATGAATTTCATTTCAAACAAATCATTTCAAAACAGAAGCATATATGCTTATTATTTCATGTAAGTTTGCTCTAGCCTTAATGCTATCTTCCAATGAGAAGAGTACTTTGTTTTGTTCAGTAAGGTTTGAATTCAAACTTAGGCACCTTCAAAAGCTTGAGCAAAGTTTTCAAAACAAAAGTAATAAATAAAACCAATATTATGCCTATTGTATATATCACATAAAGGCTTGGTTTTATTTTTATTTTTCGTTTGCTCAAAGTGTTTTGAATAAACAGTAGTTTTTGACACACATTTGAGTGCAAGGTTTGCAGTATAAAAACCTAGAGAATATTTGAATTCAAACTCTTTTGATTTGGAGTTGAAAATCATTTCAGAAAAATCAAACATAAAAATAAAAGGGTTAAAAGGAAAAAAATAAAACTTTCAGTCGATTCTGGCCCAACTAGCCCAGCTAAGCCCAGCAACCCCCCCCCCCCCCCCCCCCCCCCCCGCACGAAACGTTTTCTTCACTTATCACCGCACCCGCTAAGTGACTGACAGACAGGACCCACTCCCCTATGTTTCTCTCGCTGACAGCCATGGCCCACCCGGCGTCGTCGTCTCCACCCCCCGCGACGTGTTCTTCCCCAAATCACGCCGTGCGTTTCCTGGCTTGATTCGCGTCGTCAATTCGCGTTGATTGCAGGAGTAAATCATGCCCCCGCCTTGCCTACTTAAACCCCCTCTGCCCCCTCTCCATTTCCCCCATACTCCAAGCACAGAGCGCCCCCAGGCTGCCCGCAATCATCCTCGCACCTCCGCAGATAGAGCTCACTCCGGCGACCAATGCCGGTGAGCCCCGTGTGCCCCTTCTTCTCTGTTCTTGCAGACAGCATCGCCACTTCCTTGCGCACCTACTGACACCGTTGGTTCCTTCTATACCGCCCGAGGTCGTCGTCTTCGACAAGCACAGCAAGGTTCCAACGATGTCCTCAACTCCAGCGATTAAATTTGGTGAGCCCCTTATTCCACTTCGCCTCTGATTCACACGATTGTGTTTGCCGTAGTCTTGTGCATCTCCTGATGTCGTTTGTTCATGCTAGGGTGACCAGGAGCGTCGCCAACGTCGTCGTCCACCCGAGCCCGACGCTGACAGCAACTCCGACGAGCCCGTGCAGCCGTGTCCGTGCGCCCCTTGCCAAGCCGTCGCCAGGTTGAGCATCAGTGCATCGCCACGATTCTGGTAAGCATCCCCGGCGACCCCAGAGCCACCTGTAGCGTCGCGCCGCCATAGACAGAGCTCGCTGCCGCTAGTAGCCACCGCCAGCGCCGCCCATCCGTGGTCGCTTGATCCAGGACCGTAGGATCTAGATCCAACGCATATAAACAGATCACTTATCGAAGCGTTATGAGTAGATCTGGGCCGTGCAGATTAAGTAGATCTAACAGCTCACAGACGCGATCCTGAGCGAACTGGTACGCACCAATCAGATTAAGACGCGTGGCTAGAGTTTAGGTTTAAAATTAGGATTTAAATCTATTAGATGTTTGAATTTGATTTAGCCATAACTTTTGATCCCCACGTTCAAATTTGATGAATTTTATATCAATGGAATCAGGGGAGCAAGGCCTTTCTAAATATGCAATGTGTTTAATGTTTTGCTTCTGTTAAAATAGTTTTATTTACAGAATCATGTGTAGGGCTATTTTGAGTATATGAATTGTTTAAGAAATGTTTTAAGGTTTAAATAAATGTTGTTTGGCAAGTTTTGAACTTGTTTATGAACCAGTACTGTACACTTGTTTTGTTGAGTTTTAAAAACCATCACATATCATATTGCATGCATTCATATATTTTTGTTTATATATATTTTGTATGTGATTGTTGCTATGATTTTATGTGTAGATTTTGGTGCCAATAGTGATGGTGATTGTGAGGAGTGTAGCTACTCTCCAAACTACCAAGGCAAGTGGTGCTTCATGATATTTTTATCCCTATGTTTTCTACTAAGCATTAGAATTATTTTGCTAGTCTTGCATGTTATATTTTGCTTATATGCCATGATGGGAAATCCTAGTAGTTGTAGAATTGCTAGGAAATTTCTAAGTTAAGATGCTTATCTATGCCATGCTTAGCCTAGCTAGTAGCAACCAAGGATGGTGAAATATACATGCTATGATAAAATATTTCTAAGTCTTTGGACTTGTGTTTTGCCTAATAAAACAACTAAGTAAATGAAACAACTGGGTGGAATGGAAGGAATGGTTTATGTTGAGTGGTTACACAAGGCCCATTTCTATGGTTTACCTTGTGTATCTCACTTGTGGAAAGCCACCCAGGAACAAAGAGATTTTAGAGGCAAAATGTTAAGAAGCTTCTAGTGCAGCCACTTGGCAATATGGGCTCTGCCAGGATCACATAGGTTGCTAGAACTTAGCCATTTGGACAGTTGGTGGTAGTGGGATGATAGGTTGGAACGCGTCCATTTGGTCTAAGGGAAGGCTTCTAAAAGGTCCTGTCTTGGTGAAAATCAAGGCTTGTGGGGAAAGTGCACAACCTCTGCAGATGGAAGAATCTAAGTACTTAGCCATGTCCCTGGAAAAGGACAACTTGAGCACCAAGACATGGAAGCTATCAAGAATCTCCTCATCCCAATTTCTAATTAAAACTTGTGGGTGAACAAGGGTGAAGGACTCCAATGTCTATTGGTGGTTCCTTGGGAAAAGTTTTGACAAAGAAAAACTTAGTGTTTTCAACTAATAGGCAAAACCTATTTTGAGCAAAGCAAGCCTAAGCTACACTTAGCCAAATTGCATATAGTATCTAGTCCACCAAAAATTATACTAAGGTATCACTTGCCAATACTATTCCAATGTATTGACCCACTGTGGCTGTAACTTGTGATGTTGCAGGTTACTATGATGAGGATTCGGAGTCATGAGTCTATACTCAACATGTTTGCCTGTGGCACATGAAGATGGAGACTTTTATCTATTTACTTATTTAAACTCTTGTAATAGGCCTCTGGCCATGGAGTTGTAATGACTATGTTGTCTCTGGAATAACTATAAGACCTTTGTTTCTGTGTACTTCATCTTAAATTGTGGATGCTAGCATTGATCCAGGGACTAGCATTGCAATCACAGGGATCCTTTTCCTTTATAAAGGAGGGATCTTACAGATGGTATCAGAGCACTGTGTTGCCTGTAGGATTATGACCCTAGGATTGGAAACCACTAAGGAAAATTTTCAACAACTTCTACACTTGTCTATTCTTCTCGTAAACTTTTCTAATCTTCTTTCTCATCTCTATTTGTAGATGAACTCCATCAACGAAGCCGTAAGGAAAGGACCACTCATGACAATGACCTTGGAGTGTGAGACAGAATTTCCCAAGGCTCTCAAGGACCTCATGGTTGCAATGGAAATACATGGTGCAGCTGTGTACAAAGGTTTTTCTGTGATGGATGAAGGAGTTGAGTACTGGTGGGTGCAACTTCACTTGTATAAAAACAAGGAAGACAACCACAAGGAATCAGGATTCTGCATGTTCACCAATTCAGTGGTGCACACTACATTCTTTGATTCAGCAAGGGATGTAGCTTGGAGGACCATCAAAGAACTTGGTGATAGAGTCAAGTGCAGAATGCTCAACATCCAAAATGACCTAAAGGAAGAGAAGAAACATACCCAAGAGTTGGAGGCTACCAACCAAACCTTAAGAGGAGACATTATAGACTTAGTGATGGAGTCATGTGATCAAGATAGACTGATTGTTCTAGAAACATTGTGTTAGCCAATAGATCCAATGAGATAGGATTGTAAACGTACTTCGTTAGTTGGACCACCACTTATCACCTTATTTTCCAAATGTTTCTTAAAATAAGTTGAACCTTGGTTGTTGTAATGGATCCATGTATGCCATGACTTGTGTGTTTTGATTTCCAAGGATATGTATGTGATGCTTTGCCTTGTGTTTTATCTTAAATTGTGTTGTTCTAACTTTTTCTATCTTATAAATAGATGCCTAATGTTACCATCAGCACTGTTGACGAGTTCCAGGGAACTCGCTTTGGTCCTCGTATTATTGAGCTCACTACTTTGCTCAATCTCCCTCTTCCTACCATCATGGTTCTTCCCCTGACCAATTTTGAGAGGAAAGACCTTTGGGGCTTCAAGGTCAATCAGCCAGGACGCCAGACTGAGCCTACCACGGAGGCTATCATCTTCAAGCTCATGCACGATGACAAGGAGAGAGGCCTAGAGGTAGTCATGCAGGACTTGATTGGACGTCTGCTAGGGAGACACTCTCGACAGGTTATAGGTACTCACTTCCACGTCTTCGGTAGACGTGATGAGGATGGAGAGGCCATCGACTTCGAGGACACTTCGAGGGAGACAGCAGAGCCGATTCGCCTATACCTCCAGGACTTAGAGGTTCTTCTTAGGCACGTGGACACTGATAGGACCAACGTCATGCTTAGCAATGACGAACTCCAGGTGCAGCTTCGTGAGAAGGACAAGCTCTTCGCGGAGCAAGATGAGATAGTCAAGGAGATGGAGGCAAAGTTCGAGAGCCAGGACAGAAAGTTCAAGAGTCAAGAGAAGCGAGTCCAAGATAGGAACAAGAGGATTCGGGACATGACTGAAGAACTGCAAGCCAAGGACTTCGAGCTCGAGCATCAGCAGACGGTGATTGAGAGGCTTCATTCTCAGAAGAGGGCTCTCAAAGCCAAAGTAGAGACCTTGACCACCAATGTCGAGGAATACAAGACCGCTATGGAGAATGCAGGTCTTACCTTTGTTGAGGAGGAGGTTGATGCCGAGGAGTAGAGTTGACTACTCATTTATCATTTATTTATCATAATTTATTTGTGTCACAATGACCATCCAACATGTGGATGGATTGTTATTGGTGTGTTTACTTTGCAAACTTGTCGTTTTTGTTGTTGAACTATTATTATTATGATGCATGTTTTGTGATTGTTTATGTGATGTATTGTGCATGAAAGCATCTATGGGTATCTCATTCTTATCTCTATTGAACAAACCACAGATGCCTCCCCGTCGTGCCAATCCCAACCCCAACAACAACAACATCACTCCTGAGATGCAGCAAATGATGACAGCTCAGACTCAGCTGATGCAAATGATGACGACGTTCATCCAGAACCAAAACAACAACAACAACAACAACAACAACCCAACAGGTTTTGACATGCTTACCAGGTTCTTGAGATTGAGGCTAGTAAAGTTCTCAGGAACAACTGATCCCATGGTGGCCAATGATTGGCTACGCTCTGTGAACAAGGACTTGGTAACTGTGGGCTATACTGATGCAGAAAAAGTCAGATTTGCAGCACATTTGCTGGAAGGACCAGCCGCCACTTGGTGGGATAACTTCCAGAACACCACTCCCATAGAAGATGTGACATGGGCTATCTTTGAGGATGGATTTCGTACTGCTCATATCTCATCTGGAGTGATGAGTCTGAAGAAGAAAGAATTCCATAATCTGAAACAGCGCCACTGCAGCGTGGCTGAATATATCGAGGAGTTCAACAATCTGGCGCGTTATGCACCGGACGAGGTTGACACTGATGCTAAGAGGAAGGAAAAGTTCCTTGAAGGCCTGAATGATGAACTGAACTTGCAGCTATCAGTGGCCTATGTTCCCACTTATCAGTCTCTTTGTGACAAGGCTGCTATTTTGGAGAAAAAATGAAGCAAGTTGAGAGCAGGAAGAGAAAGCACTCAGACAAGCACATCTTGGGATCGTCTCACAAACGTTCCCATTATGATGATAGTGGAAGCTCAGGATCCCACAAGCATGGGAAATTCAACAAGCACCACAACCACAACCGTCATCATGACAACAAGCATCACCATAGTCATGACAATGACAAGTACAAGAACCACAAGAGTGGATATAAGAGCCACCATAGTGGTAGTGGAAGTGGCAGTGGAAGCCAGCCTGTCAAGAGAGACATTAGTCAGGTTGAGTGTTTCAAGTGCAAGAAAATGGGGCATTATGCAAATGAATGCCCAGAAAAGAAAGTTGAAGGACCCAACAGGCCCAACCCTTTTCAGAAGGGACAAGTGAACCACATCAATGTGGAGGAAATCTATGAGGAGCCTGATGCTGTTGCTGGTAAGTTCAAACTCAATTCTGTTCCAGCATTTGTTCTCTTTGATACTGGTGCATCTCATTCATTCATATCAAGAGCATTTTTTGAAAGAAATGAACTACCGGTAGAAACTATTGGGTGTCCTGTGAAAGTAAGTTCTCCTGGCGGAGAAATGATAGTAAATTCAGGGTGTCATGATCTAGTCATAGAGTTTGGGAAGTATAAGTTTCCTGTTAACTTGATAATTCTAAACTCCCAAGGATTGGATGTCATTTTGGGAATGGACTGGATGACTAAGAACAAGGGAGTGATAGATTGTGCCAACCATACTGTCTCACTCATAACTCCAGAAAATAAAAGGATCAGATTCGACCAACTTTGAAGCAAAAAGGAGTATGCTAAATTCTCTTAAGGGGGTTAGCATAGACAGTGTACCAATTGTGAGTGAATATCCGGATGTGTTTCTGGAAGAGTTGCCGGGAATGCCACCAAATAGATATGTGGAGTTTCTGATAGATTTGCTGCCAGGATCTGGAACAATAGCAAAGAGACCATATAAGATGTCAGTTGATGAACTGAAGGAACTCAAGAAACAACTTGGAGAACAGTTGCAGAAAGGATTTATTCAACCAAGTTCTTCATCTTGGGGAGCCCCAGTTTTGTTTGTGGAGAAGAAAGATAGAAGTCAAAGGTTATGCATAGATTACCGTTCACTCAATGAGGTGAATATCAAGAACAAATACCCTTTGCCTAGAATCAATGACTTGTTTGATCAGTTAGAAGGAGCTTGTGTGTTCTCAAAGATTGATCTCCGGTCAGGATATTTCCAACTCAAGATAAGAGAACAAGACATACCTAAGGCAGCTTTCACCACAAGGTATGGATTGTATGAGTATACCGTGATGCCATTTGGTTTGACCAATGCTCCAACATACTTTATGAATATGATGAACAAGGTGTTCAAGGAATTCCTTGATAAGTTTGTTGTCGTTTTCATCGATGACATTTTAGTCTACTCCAAGAGCAAAGAAGAGCATGAAGGACATTTGCGCTTGATACTTGAGAAGCTTAGAGAGCATAAACTATATGCCAAATTCAGCAAGTGTGAATTTTGGCTAGAAGAAGTTGGATTTCTTGGGCACGTTGTGTCAGGAGATGGTGTAGTATTGGATCCTGCTAAAGTTTCAGCTGTAACTGAATGGGAATCTCCCAAGTCAGTGAAAGAAGTTCGTAGTTTCCTTGGCTTAGCAGGTTACTACAGAAGCTTCATTGAGAATTTCTCCAAGGTAGCTAAGCCTATGACAGAATTGCTAAAGAAAGACAAGAAATTTGCTTGGTCTGAAGGTTGTGAACTCAGCTTTCGGGAATTGAAGAAGAGACTTGTGACAGCACCAGTCTTATGTTTGCCAGACTTGGAGAAAGATTTTCAAGTTTATTGTGATGCATCCCACCATGGATTAGGTGCAGTACTTATGCAAGACGGGAAAGTTGTGGCTTATGCCTCGAGACAACTCAAAACTCATGAAGTGAACTATCCTACTCATGATTTGGAGTTAGCCTCTGTTGTACATGCACTCAAAACATGGAGACACTATCTTTTGGGAAAGCGTTGTGAAGTGTTCACAGATCACAAGAGTTTGAAGTATATCTTCACCCAGAAAGAAATTAACATGAGACAAAGAAGATGGCTAGAACTCATCAAAGACTATGACTTGAGTTTGCAATGCCATCCCGGTAAAGCAAATGTTGTAGCGGATGCTCTAAGCCGTAAAGTTTTTGTGAATGGTCTCACCAAGGGAGAATTGCCAGATGATTTGTGTGCTCAATTTAGAGATCTCAGATTGGAGATTGTGCCTGAAGGACATCTCATGTCTTTGGATGTTCAACCCACTTTGTTGGACAAGATCAAAGAAGCCCATAAGATTGATAAGGAAATTGAAGAAATTAAGGAAAAGATTGGCAAAGGAAAAGCCAAAGGATTCCAGGAAGACGAACAGGGTACTTTATGGCATGGGAAACGTATCTGTGTTCCACAAGATCCGGAGCTTCGGAAACTGATATTACAAGAAGCACACAACTCACCGTATTCCATTCATCCGGGTAACACCAAAATGTACATGGATATGAAGGAAAGATTTTGGTGGAATAATCTCAAGAAGGACATCGCCGAACATATTGCTTTGTGTGATATGTGTAGTAGAGTGAAAGCGGAACATCAGAAACCAGCAGGTTTGCTTCAACCACTACCTATTCCTGATTGGAAGTGGGACAAGATTGGTATGGATTTCATTACCAGATTACCAAGGACCCGGTCAGGATACGATTCTATTTGGGTAGTAGTGGATCGCCTAACTAAAGTGGCTCATTTCATATCCGTGAAGACAACCTATACAAGTGCTAAGTTGGCCAAAATCTATTTGAGTAGAATTGTATGTTTGCATGGAGTGCCCAAGAGTATTGTGTCTGATAGAGGAACCCAATTCACTTCTCATTTTTGGAGACAGCTACATGAGTCATTGGGAACGAGGTTGGAATTCAGTACTGCTTTTCATCCTCAAACTGATGGACAAACAGAAAGGACTAATCAGATTCTTGAAGACATGTTGAGGGCATGTGCCCTAGACTATGAAGCCAGTTGGGATGAAAGTCTGCCTTACGCAGAATTTTCTTATACCAACAGCTACCAAGCCAGCATTGAGATGGCACCATTTGAGTTTCTCTACGGAAGCATATATGCTTATTATTTCATGTAAGTTTGCTCTAGCCTTAATGCTATCTTCCAATGAGAAGAGTACTTTGTTTTGTTCAATAAGGTTTGAATTCAAACTTAGGCACCTTCAAAAGCTTGAGCAAAGTTTTCAAAACAAAAGGAATAAATAAAACCTATATTATGCCTATTGTATATATCACATAAAGGCTTGGTTTTATTTTTATTTTTCGTTTGGTCAAAGTGTTTTGAATAAATAGTAGTTTTTGACACACATTTGAGTGCAAGGTTTGCAGTATAAAAACCTAGAGAAGATTTGAATTCAAACTCTTTTGATTTGGAGTTGAAAATCATTTCAGAAAAATCAAACAGAAAAAGAAAAGGGTTAAAAGGAAAAAAATAAAACTTTCAGTCGAATCTGGCCCAACTAGCCCAGCTGTAGGGTTTCGTAGCATGGAAAACAAAAAATTTCTACCGCATACAAACAAACAAGCCAAGATCTATCTACTAGATTGTAGCAACGAGTCGATGGAATAACTCACCCTCGAAGATTCCAAAGTGTTTAACGAGAGCGGATTCTCTTGGGTGATGTAGTCGTACTCTTCCCGATCTCAAGATCGCGTAGACGATCCTTCCGGCGCTGCGTTCCGGCAGCGCTCCCGCAGTCGGTCACACGTTCGGTACTCGACGAAGACCTTCATCTCCCTTGTTCCAGCAGGCAGCGGAGGTTGTAGCACTCTCCTCGTGATTCCAGCAGCACAACGGCGTGGTACCGGAAGTAGAGGGGAGATCTCGCAGGGCTTCGCCTTAAGCCGGAGTGAGTATGGTGGACGATGAGAGAGCCCTCGACGATCTAGGGTTTAGACATGCCGAGGAGGGGGCTAGGACGGCGGCTAGGGTTTGACCTAGGCGGCGGTGGGTTGCCCTAGGACGGCGGCGGCAGCTGGAGGTGGCGGCGCCGGCGGCTAGGGTTTAGAGGTGGAGGAGTTATGTGTCTAGGAAGGGAGCCCTGTCCCTCCTTATATAGGTGGAGGGGCCGGCCAAGGGGAGGTAAGTCCCTCCCCAACTCGGCTTGGAGGTGGGCCGGTGGTGGAGGGGAGGAACTCCTCCCCAACTCGGTTTCCACCTCCCTCTCCACTTCCCAAAAATAGCCGTTTGACTTTCAAATTGTCGTTTGACTTTTTCAAACTAGGATTTGAATAAACCCTCTATTTTGTTCAGCGATGACACCTAGTACATAATGCAATCATACCAACTTGATATAACACATTCATGTACCCTTCCCCTCCGGAGTGCCAGACATTCCGGAACCTTCTAGAACATTCTCGATGAAAACACCAGAACCATTCCCCAACTCCGAAACAAGACTTTCATTATATGAATCTTATTCTCCGGACCATTCCGGATCTCCTCGTGATATCCCGGATCTCATTCGAGACTCCGAACAACATTCGGTCTCTTTCTCATCATTCCATAACTACTCAAACAACGTCGAATCCTTAAGTGTGTCTCCCTACGGTTCATGAATTATGCGGACATGATCGAGACACTTCTCCGAACAATAACCAATAGAGGAATCTAGAAATTCATATGGCTCCCACATATTTCTACGATTACTTTGCGATCGAATGAACCACTTACATACGATACCAATTTCCCTTTGTCTCACGATAGTTTACTTATCCGAGGTTATGATCGTCGGTATCTCTGCCTACCTAGTTCAACCTCGTCACTGATAAGTACTCTTTTCTCATTCCCGTGATATGTGATCCCTTGTGAGCCAGTCACATGCTTGCAAGCTAATTGGATGACACTTCACTGAGAGGGCCCAGAGTATATCTATCCGTCATATGGATGGACAAATCCCACTCTTGATCCATGTGTCTCAACCAATACTTTCCTAATACTCAATGCCACCTTTATAGCCACCCAGTTACGGTGTGGTGTTTGATATCATCAAAGCATCCATCCAGTAAAGGTGATATGCATGATCTCATGGTCGAAGGAATTAGGTTACTATGTATCAGAAAGCATATAGCAATTGAACTATTAAAATGACTTGATCTTTATGCTATGCTTATCTATAGGAGTATGTCCACCATATCATTCTCCTAACGATATGATCTTGTTGTTAATAACATCTCAATGTTCATGATAGGGAAACCACAATCATTTATTAACCAACAAGCTAGTATTATAAAGAGGCTTTACTAGGGACTTCAAGTTAAGTTTACAAATCACACAAGTATTAATGTTTCCTTGTTAATACTATTATAGCATGAATGTAAACATTTATCATAAACACAAAGATATAATAATAACCATATTTATTATTGCCTCTAGGGAATATCTCCAACAGTCTCCCACTTGCACTAGAGTCATCTAATCTAGATTACATGGTAATATACCGAACACCCATGGCAGTTTGGTGCTGGTCATGTTTTGCCCTCGGGAGAGGTTTAGTCAACGGATCCGCCACATTCAGATCTGTGTGTACTTTGCAAATCTTTATGTCCCCATCTTGGACATGTTCTCGAATAGCGTGAAAACATAGCTTGATATGCTTCAGCTTCTTGTGTGACCTTGGTTCTTGTGCATTGGCTATGGCGCCCATGTTATCACAGTAGATAGACATTGGGTCCAGCGCACTAGGAACCACACCCAGCTCTGTAATGAACTCTTTCATCCATATTGCTTCTTGTGAAGCCTCCGAAGCAGCCATGTATTCTGATTCAGTTGAAGATCTCGCCACAACGCTTTGCTTTGCACTCCTCCAGCTAACTGCTGCACCATTCAAAGTAAATACGTATCCAGATTGTGATTTAGAATCATCCGGATCGGTGTTCCAACTAGCATTGGTGTAACCACTAACAACGAGTTGTTCATCACCTCCATAAGAAAGAACCATATCCTTAGTTCTTCTCAAGTACTTAAGGATGTTTTTGACCGTTGTCCAATGATCCACTCCTGGATCACTTTCATATCTGCTAGTTAAACTAACAGCATATGGCATGTCGGGTCTAGTACATAGCATGGCATACATTAGAGATCCTATGGTTGAGGCATAGGGAGTCTTACTCATCCTTTCTCTATCTTCTGCTGTTGTCGGACTTTGAGTTTTACTCAAGGTCGTATTGGGCAACATGGGCAAGAACCCTTTCTTGCTATCTTCCATTCCAAACCTCTTTAAAACTTTGTCCAAATATGTACTTTGTGACAATGATATTAGGCATCTCGATCTATCTCTATAAATCTTTATGCCTAATATGTAAGCTGCTTCGCCAAGATCCTTCATTGAAAAACTATTATTCAAATATTCCTTGACACTATTAAGAAGGTCTACATATTTCCCAATCAACAATATGTCATCTACATATAGTATTAAGAATGCTACAGAGCTCCCACTCACTTTCTTATAAATACAAGCTTCTCCATAAGTTTGTATAAAACCAAGACTTTTGATCACCTTATCAAAACGTTGATTCCAACTTCGGGATGCTTGCTTCAATCCATAGATGGACCGTTGAAGTTTGCATACCTTGTTAGCATCTTTAGGATCGACAAAACCTTTGGGTTGCATCATATACAACTCTTCATCAATGTCTCCATTGAGGAATGTTGTTTTGACATCCATCTGCCATATCTCATAATCATAATATGCAGCGATTGCTAACATAATCCTCACAGACTTTAGCTTCGCTACTGGTGAGAAAGTCTCATCGTAGTCAACTCCTTGAATTTTGAAACCCTTTTGCGACAAGTCAAGCTTTATAGACAGAAATATTACCATCAGCATCTGTTTTCTTCTTGAAAATCCATTTGTTCTCGACAGCCTTCCGGCCATCCGGTAAGTCCACCAAAGTCCATACTTGGTTTTCGTACATGGATCCAATCTCGGATTTCATGGCTTCTTGCCATTTATTGGAATCTGGGCTCATCATCGCTTCCTCATATGTCGCAGGGTCATCGGTGTTGTCCACCAACATGACACTCATAACGGGATCATACCAATCTGGAGTGGTACGAGTTCTCGTTGACCTGCGAGGCTCTGTAGCAACTTCAACCGAAGTTTCATGATCATCATCATTAGCTTCCTCTCTTATTGGTGCATGCACCACAAACTTCTTCCGGTGCTGCGCTACTCGCAATTTCGAGAGAAGGTTCGACAACCTCGTTGAGTTCTACTTTCCTTCTAGTCACTTCTTTCGAGAGAAATTCCTTCTCTAGAAAGGATCCATTCTTGGCAACGAAGATTTTGCCTTCGGATCTATGATAGAAGGTATACCCAATAGTTTCCTTCGGGTATCCTATGAAGACGCATTTTTCCGCTTTGGGTTCAAGCTTGTCTGGCTGTAACTTCTTTACATAGGCTTCGCACCCCCAAACTTTAAGGAACGATAATCTAGGTTTCTTCCCAAACCATAATTTATACGGTGTCGTTTCGACGGATTTAGATGGTGCCCTATTTAAAGTGAATGCGGCTGTTTCTAATGCATAACCCCAAAATGATAGCGGTAAATCTGTAAGTGACATCATAGAACGAACCATATCTAAGAGAGTTCGATTACGACGTTCGGACACACCATTACGCTGTGGTGTTCCCGGCGGTGTCAATTGTGAAAGTATTCCGTATTTCTTCAAATGCTCGCCAAACTCGTAACTTAGATATTCACCTCCATGATCAGAACGCAGAAATTTAATCTTCTTGTTACGTTGATTCTCTACCTCACTTTGAAATTCCTTAAACTTCTCGAAAGTTTTGGACTTATGTTTCATGAAATAGATATACCCATATCTACTCAAGTCATCCGTGAAGGTAAGAACATAACGATAACCACCGTGCGATGCTACACTCGTTGGACCACACACATCAATATATATGATTTCCAATAAGTCCGTAGCTCGCTCCATCATACCAGAAAATGGAGTCTTAGTCATTTTACCCATCAGACATGCTTCGCATCTTTCAAGTGATTCGAAATCAAGTGATTCAAGAAGTCCATCGGAATGGAGTTTCTTCATACGCTTCACTCCAATGTGACCAAGACGACAGTGCCACATATTGGTCGAGTTATCGCTCGATTTCAAATGTTTAGCCTCAATGTTATTAATATGTGTATTTCCACTATCGAGATTCAATAAGAATAGACCATCTATCAAAGGTGCATGTGCATAAAACATATTACTCATATAAATCGAACAACCATTATTCTCGGACTTAAACAAGTAACCGTATCGCAATAAACAAGATCCCGATATAATGTTCATGCTTAACGCAGGCACCAAATAACAATTATTTAAGTATAAAACTAATCCCGATGGTAGATGAAGGGGTAGCGTGCCGACCGCGATCACATCAACCTTTGATCCGTTTCCCACGCGCATCGTCACCTCGTTCTTCGCTAGCTTCCGTTTATTCTGCAGCACCTGTTTCGAGTTACAAATATGAGCAACCGAACCAGTATCAAATACCCAGGCACTACTACGAGTACTAGTGAGATACACATCAATAACATGTATATCGGATATACCTTTCTTCTTGATGTTTCCATTCTTCAAATCCGTCAAGTACTTTGGGCAATTCTGCTTCCGGTGACCTTCTCCCTTGCAGTAAAAGCACTCAGTATCAGGCTTAGGTCCAGCCTTGGTCTTCTTCGTTGGCGTGGTAACTTTCTTACCACCCTTCTTGAAGTGTCCCTTCTGCTTAGACTTGCCTTTCTTGAATTTGGTGGTCTTATTGACCAACAACACTTGGTGCTCTTTCTTGATCTCCAGTTCTGCAGATTTCAACATGGCAAAGAGTTCTGGCAACGTCTTGTTCATGTTTTGCATGTTGTAGTTCATCACAAAGTTCTTGTAACTTGGTGGTAGTGATTGGAGGATACGATAAATCCCCAAAGCATTGGGAATCACTATACCCAAGCTTTGAAGTTTGTTTGCGTGCCCAGACATCTTAAGCACATGCTCACTGACGGAGCTACCCTCTTCCATCTTGCAGTTAAAGAACTTTTCAGAAGCCTCATAGCTTTCAATTGCTGCATGAGTCTCAAAGATCAATTTGAGATCCTCGACAATATCATATGGGTCTGAATTCTCAAACCTTTTCTGAAGCTCCGATTCTAAACCATACAAGATAGCACACTGGACTGTGGAGTACTGAGTCTTCTGAGTGAGGTAAACATTCTTTACTTCATCGGCAGCATCAGCTGCAGGTGGGTCACCCAGCGGTGCATCCAGCACATAGGTCAAATTACCAGCTGTGAGGATAATCCTCAAATTGCGGAACCAATCCGCGAAGTTGCTTCCATTGTTTTTCAACTTTTCTTTCTCTAGGAACGCATTAAAATTGATGGTAGGGGCTGCCATTGATCTACAACATATTTTCAATAGTTTAGACTAAGTTTATGACAAATTGAGTTCAAATTAATAATAGAATTAATCTAGGTGAACTCCCACTCAAAACAATATCCCTCACATTGTTTTAGTGATCACACAAACCAAATCCACCACATCAACACCGATCATCACGAGAGTTGATATAGTTTCAATGGCGAACAATCGACATGTTCATCATATCTACTATATGATTCATGCTTTACCTTTCGGTGATTCGTGTTCCGAGACCATGACTGTACATGCTAGGCTCGTCAAGATCAAACCTTAGTTTCCGCATGAGCAAATCTGGCTTGCTCACGTTGTATACACTTGCGGAATCTAACACACCCGATCATCACGTGGTGCTTCAAAACAACAAGCTTTAGCAACGGTGCTAACTAAGGGTGAACACTTTATGACTTGAAATTCATGTGCATGAGGGATCATCTTATAATGCTACCGTCGTCTACTAAGCAATACAAGATACATAAAGGATTAACATCACATGCAATTCATAATATGTGATATGATATGGCCTTTCTTCTTTGTGCTTCCGATCTCCATCTTCAAGCACGAACATGATCTCCATCATCACCGGCATTGCATCAAGGTCAATGACGCTTCTTCATGGTTGTCGTCCACCGGCTTCAACTATTACCACTACTTTGAATAGACACGCGGGTCTTAACATAAATTAAAGACAACCATATGGCTCCTGCCGGTTGCCAACTTACAATAAGGATCATTGCATACATCAAATATAATCACAATCATGGCCATATCACATCACTGCACACCCCTGCAAAACAAAGTTAGACGCCTCTACTTTCTTTGCATGTTTTACGTGGTTTGGGGCTTTCAATAAGTGTCGTTCTAACTTACGAACAAGAACCACAACATTGATACTAGCACTGTTAATCACCCGTTGTAAATTGAATCTTAACTATGCTAGGAGAAACAGGCACCCGCAAAGCCACTTATGCAATACAAGTTGCATGTCAAGCGTGGAGCAAGTCTCATGAACGATGTCATGTAAGGTTAGCCCGGGCCGCTTCATCCCAACATCCCGCAAGATGCAAAGTACACAAGAAGCAATCGACAATAAAAGCATCAACGCCCACAATGACCATTGTGTTCTACTCGTGCAACAGATCTACATATAGACACGGCTCTGATACCACTGTAGGGTTTCGTAGCATGGAAAACAAAAATTTTCTATCGCATACAAACAAACAAGCCAAGATCTATCTACTAGATTGTAGCAACGAGTCGATGGAATAACTCACCCTCAAAGATTCCAAAGTGTTTAACGAGAGCGGATTCTCGTGGGTGATGTAGTCGTACTCTTCCCGATCTCAAGATCGCGTAGACGATCCTTCCGGCGCTGCGTTCCGGCAGCGCTCCTGCAGTCGGTCACACGTTCGGTACTCGACGAAGACCTTCCTCTCCCTTGTTCCAGCAGGCAGCGGAGGTTGTAGCACTCTCCTCGCGATTCCGGCAGCACAACGGCGTGGTACCGGAAGTAGAGGGGAGATCTCGCGGAGCTTTGCCTTAAGCCGGAGCGAGTATGGTGGACGATGAGAGAGCCCTCGACGATCTAGGGTTTAGACACACCGAGGAGGGGGCTAGGCCGGCGGCTAGGTTTTGACCTAGGCGGCGGCAGTGGGTTGCCCTAGGGCAGCGGCGGCAGCTGGAGGTGGCGGCGCCGGCGGCTAGGGTTTAGAGGTGGAGGAGTTGTGTGTCTAGGAGGGGAGCCTTGCCCCTCCTTATATAGGTGGAGGGGCCGGCCAAGGGGAGGGGAGTCCCTCCCCAACTTGGCTTGGAGGTGGGCCGGCGGTGGAGGGGAGGAACTCCTCCCCAACTCGGTTTCCACCTCCCTCTCCACTTCCCAAAAATAGTCGTTTGACTTTCAAATTGCCGTATGACTTTTTCAAACTAGGATTTGAATAAACCCTCTATTTTGTTCAGCGATGACACCTAGTACATAATGCAATCATACCAACTTGATATAACACATTCATGTACCCTTCCCCTCCGGAGTGTCGGACATTCCGGAACCTTCTAGAACATTCCTGATGAAAACACCGGAACCATTCCCCAACTCCAAAACAGGACTTTCCTTATATGAATCTTATTCTCCAGACCATTCCAGATCTCCTCGTGATATCCCGGATCTCATCCGAGACTCCGAACAACAGTCGGTCTCTTTCTCATCATTCCATAACTACTCAAACAACGTCGAATCCTTAAGTGTGTCTCCCTACGGTTCGTGAATTATGCGGACATGATCGAGACACTTCTCCGAACAATAACCAATAGAGGAATCTGGAAATTCATATGGCTCCCACATATTTCTACGATTACTTTGCGATCGAATGAACCACTTACATACGATACCAATTTCCCTTTGTCTCACGATAGTTTACTTATCCGAGGTTATGATCGTCGGTATCTCTGCATACCTAGTTCAACCTCGTCACTGATAAGTACTCTTTTCTTGTTCCCGTGATATGTGATCCCTTGTGAGCCAGTCACATGCTTGCAAGCTAATTGGATGACACTTCACCGAGAGGGCCCAGAGTATATCTATCCGTCATATGTTTGGACAAATCCCACTCTTGATCCATGTGTCTCAACCAATACTTTCTTAATACTCAATGCCACCTTTATAGCCACCCAGTTACGGTGTGGTGTTTGATGTCATCAAAGCATCCATCCGGTAAAGGTGATATGCATGATCTCATGGTCGAAGGAATTAGGTTACTATGTATCAGAAAGCATATAGCAATTGAACTATTAAAATGTAAGACCCCTCCTTTATAAAGGAAAAGGATCCCTGTGATTACAATGCTAGTCCCTGGATCATTTCTAGCATCCACAGTTTAAGATGAAGTACACAGATACAAAGGTCATTTATTACATCCATTCCAGAGATAACATAGTCTTTACAACTCAAGGCCACAGGCCTAATACAAGAGTTTGAATAAGTAAATAAATATAAGTATTCATCTTCATGTGCCACAGGCAAACATGTTGAGTGTAGACTCATGACACCTAATCCTCATCAGAGTAACCTGCAACATCACAAGTTACAGCCACAGTGGGTCAATACTTTGGAATAGTATTGGCAAGTGATACCTTAGTAAAATTTAGGTGGAATAAATTACTACATGCAATTTGGCTAAGTGTAGTTTGGCTTGCTTTTCTCAAAATAGGTTTTTCCTATTAGTTGAAATCACTAAGTTTTTCTTTGTCAAAACTTTTCCCAAGGAACCATCAATAGACATTGAGGTCCTTCACCCTTGTTCACCCACAAGTTTTTACTTAGAAGTTGGAATGATGAGATTCTTGATAGCTTCCATGTCTTGATGCTCAAGTTGTCCATTGCCATGGACTTGGCTAAGTACTTAGATTTTTCCATCTGCAGAGGTTGTGCACTTTCCCCACCAGACTTGGTGTCCCAAGACAGGACCTTTCAGAAGCCTTTCCTTAGACCAAATGGACGCGCTCCAACCTATCATTCGCACTACCACCAACTGTCCAAAAGGCTAAGTTCTAGCAACTTATGTGATCCAGGCAGAGCCCATACTGCCAAGTGGCTGCACTAGAATCTTCTCAACACTTGGCCTCTAAAATCCCTTTGTTCCTGGGTGGCTTTCCACAAGTGAGATACACAAGGTAAACCATAGCCATGGGCCTTGTGTAACCACTCAACCAAAATCCACCAAATCAAGTCCCATTCCACCCAGGTGATTCATTGACTTAGTTGTTTTATTAAGAAAAACATAAGTCCAAAGACTTAGAAATATTTTCATCATAGCATGTATATTTCACCAACCCTTGTTTGCTATTAGCTAGGCTAAGCATGGCATAGATAGTAACTTGACTTGGAAATTTCCTAGCAATTCTACAACTACTTAGGATTTCCCAACATGGCATTTGGCAAAAATAGTAACATGCAAGACTTAGCAAAATATTTCTAATGCTTGTATAAAAATATAGGGATTGAAATATTCATGAAGTACCACTTGCCTTGGTAGTTGGGAGAGTAGCACTCTTCACAATCACAATCACTAGCACCAAAGTCTACACAAAGAATGGTAGCAACAAATTACACACAACATATACAAACAAACAAAAAATACATATGCATGCATGCAAACATGCTAATGATGATTTTTAAAACTCAACCAATCAAGTGCATAGTACAGAATCATAAACAAGTCAAAAACTTGCTAAACCAAGTTTATTTGACACTAAAACAATTTCCTAAACAAATCATATGTTCAAAATAGTCCTAAACAATTTTCTGCAAATAAAATCATTTTAACAGAAGCTAAACACTAAACACATTGCATAAACAGAAAGGGCTTGTTCTCCTGATTCCAACGGTATAAAATTTGCCAAAATCTAATGTGGGAATCAAAAGTTATAGCTAAATCAAATTTGGATATAAATCTGATTCAAATTCTGTTTTTAAACTAAACCCTAGCCACGCGGCGCTATCCTATTGGTCGATACCGCTTCACTCTGGATCACCCTTCCGCGCCGTCGGATCAAGTCAGATACAACACGCCAGATTCAAAGAAAACGATTCGCTTGGATCTAATCTAAACCGCCAGATCTACATCGAACGGCTGATGTTGCCTCAACCATAGACTAGAGGCGCTAGCGGCGGCGGCGCGTCTGTCAGTGGCGGTGCTGGTGCTCTAGGTCGCCCGGGGAGGGGAGAGGGTGCTTACCAGAACCGCAGGGACGAGGCGAAGCTCAACGTGGAGGTGGCTTGGCAAGGGGCGCACGGCAGGGGCTGCTCGAGCTCGTCAGAGTTGTGCACGGCGTCGGGTAGTTGCTGTCGAAGTTGTTGCCGAGGTTCCGCGTCGCCCTAGCACGAACCAGATGGTTTAGAAGATGTGCAAGATGGTGGCGAGCAACCTCGTATGCAAGAGGGGGCAAGGGGCGCTCGGAAATTACCGCAATTGGTCACCGGAGTTGATGGGGTCGTCTGTCTCGTGTGGTCGCCGACGTTGCCGAGGCTCTGGATGTTCCTAGCATGCACCAAAGGGGTCAGGAGATGCGCATGGTCGCGGAGATCGTACTAGCAAGTTTAGGCAGCAAGGGGCGACGGGGTCTTACCGGAATATCTCGCCGGAGATCGTCGGAGCTGCGGCAGTGCAACGCGAATTACGGGCAGCCTGGTGGCGAGAAGAGAGTGTAGCATGGGGGAAATGACCGCGGAGGGGTGTGGTTTAAATAGGCTGAAGCGCGACAGGAAACGCTCGCGGCATCAAGGCTAATTATGCCGTGCCATTACCGGCATCAATGGCAGCGGCGACGTGGTCTGCGGGCGCGATTTGGGGAAGAAGGAGTGACGTGGATAGGGCCCGCTTGTCAGCGAATAGAACAGAGGGGGAGTGGGGTCCGAGTGTCAGCAGCTCGCTGGGTGCGTTTGCACGTGAGAGAGGGAGAGAGAGGGGAGCCGGGTGGGCTAAATGGGTTGCGTCTGTTGCTGGGCTCAATTCCTGGCGCCGGCCCTTTTCCATTTCCTTTCTCTTTTCTTTTTCTAAATTGAATTTCTGAAATGAGTTTCAAATGAATTCAAACTCTATTTGAATCCAAATCTTTTTGGGATTTTTGCAGTGTGCAACAATCACATTTCAGGACATAAAACCAAGTGGTCTCTCTGTTCAAGCTTGGTTCTTTTGAAATAACAAAATAAACAGTGCCATAGCACTAGATTTGCAAATGTTTTGAAAATGGTTTTGAAACCATTTTTATTTTGTAAAATTTTGTTCTAACTCCACACTCAAACCAATCAACAAGGGAAACAAACAAACTTGGTTTTAAAACATTCAAGCTCTCAAATGGGGATGGCCATTTGGTTTAAATTTGTTCACATAAAATGATAGCACTATGTGCTTCTGTTTTCTTGAATTTGGTTTGAAATTGATCTCAAAACTATATGCATGCATGAATGATATGCAATCTTTGAAATCATGATTTTAGGGATGTTACAAATCTAACCCCCTTAAGGTGAATCTCGCCCTCGAGATTCGGATTGGCTAGCAAATAGGTGAGGGTGGTCTTTCCGAAGATCATCTTCTCTTTCCCATGTTGCTTCCTCTTCGGAATGATGATTCCGCTGCACTTTGCAGAACTTGATAGTCTTTGTCCTTGTGACTCTTTCTGCAGTCTCAAGAATCTTGATAGGTTTCTCTTCATAGGTGAGATCACTTTCCAATTGAACCTCGTCCAAAGGTATAGTATCCTTCAAAGAAGTTTCTTCCATTTCTGGGTGACATTTCTTAAGCTGATTCACATGAAACACATTATGGACAGCTGATAGAGATTCTGGCAGTTCTATTTCATAGGCAACTTCTCCTTTGCGACTCAGAATCTTGAATGGTCCAACATATCTTGGTGCCAATTTTCCTTTGACTCCGAATCTTTTCACTCCACGAAGTGGTGACACTCTAAGATAGGCTCTATCACCAACTTCGTAGGTGACTTCTCTACGCTTAGGATCTGCGTAGCTTTTCTGTCGGGACTGTGCTATCTTCAACCTGTCCTTAACCAACTTGACCTTCTCTTCGTCTTCTTTGATAAGATCCGGCCCGAATAAACTTCTTTCTCCCATGCCATTCCATAACAATGGGGTGGTACACTTTCTTCCGTAGAGAAACTCAAACGGTGCCATCTCAATGCTGGCTTGATAGCTGTTGTTATAAGAAAATTCTGCGTAAGGCAGACTTTCATGCCAACTGGCTCCATAGTCTAAGGCACACGCCCTCAACATGTCTTCAAGAATCTGATTAGTCCTTTCTGTTTGTCCATCGGTTTGAGGATGAAAAGCAGTACTGAATTCCAACCTCGTTCCCAATGACTCATGTAGCTGTCTCCAAAAATGGGAAGTGAATTGAGTTCCCCTATCAGACACAATACTCTTGGGCACTCCATGTAGACATACAATTCTACTCATGTAGATCTTGGCCAACTTAGCACTTGTATAAGTTGTCTTCATGGGTATGAAATGAGCCACTTTAGTTAGGCGATCCACCACTACACATATGGAATCATATCCTGACCTGGTCCTTGGTAATCCAGTAATGAAATCCATACCAATTTTGTCCCACTTCCAATCAGGAATAGATAGTGGTTGAAGCAAACCTGCTGGTTTCTGATGCTCCGCTTTCACTCTACTACACACATCACACAAGGCAATATGTTCGGCGATGTCCTTCTTGAGATTATTCCACCAAAATCTTTCTTTCATGTCCATATACATTTTGGTGTTACCCGGATGAATAGAATATGGTGAGTTGTGTGCTTCCTGCAAAATCAGTTTCCGTAACTCCGGGTCTTGTGGAACACAGATACGTTTCCCATGCCATAAAGTACCTTGTTCGTCTTCATGGAAATCTTTGGCTTTTCCTTTGCCAATCTTTTCCTTAATCTCTTCAATTTCCTTATCAGTCTTCTAGGCTTCTTTGATCTTGTCCAACAAAGTGGGTTGAACATCCAAAGACATGAGATGTCCTTCAGGCACAATCTCCAATCTGAGTTTTCTAAATTGAGTGCACAGATCATCCGGCAATTCTCCTTTGGTAAGGCCATTCACAAATACCTTACGACTTAGAGCATCTGCTACAACATTTGCTTTACCGGGGTGGTATTGCAAACTTAAGTCATAGTCCTTGATAAGCTCTAACCATCTTCTTTGTCTCATATTGATTTCCTTCTGGGTGAAGATATACTTCAAACTTTTGTGATCTGTGAACAACTAACAACGCTTTCCCAAAAGATAGTGTCTCCATGTTTTGAGTGCATGGACGACAGAGGCTAACTGTAAATCATGAGTAGGATAGTTTACCTCATGAGTTTTGAGTTGTCTCGAGGCATAAGATACAACTTTACCATCTTGCATAAGTACTGCTGTCACATCCCAAGATTTTCCAAATCTTGTAATGTGAAAAATAAATGAATAAAATAAAACTTTGTTTGATTTTCAGGGCCAGAAGAAACTTTTTGAATTCAATTGGAACTTCAAACCAAGTTGAATCAAATAAAATCCTAAAGGGATTTAAAAAGATAAAACATTTATTAAAAGAAAATAGAAATATTTAAAATTACTATTTTGGATCTTTTAAATAAAAGAATTTGGTTTCCAAATGAAATAGAAGTTTTATAAATAAAGATTATTTTATAAAGCCAAATTAAACCTTGGCCAAAGATTATGAAATAAAATGCTTTGTTTTGATAAAATTAGTAAAGGGTTATTTAAAAATAAAATTAATAAGGATTTAATGTCCAAAGTTTTATTAATAAAGGCTTTACTATTTCCAAAACATCAAAACTTATTTATTTGTTTAAAATAAGTTTTTCAAGTATTTTCTCAAATAAAACCTACTGATTTGGTATTTAGATTTCAAAAGGAGTTTTTAAATAAATCAAATTCTATTTGATTTATTAAACAAGGTCTATTTATTTAATTAATAATGGACCCTAAAATAAAATTATTATTTTTATTTTGGAATTCTGGTTTATGTTGCTAAACAGAATCAAATCCAAAATTGCAAAGTTTGGTGATTGTTTGAATTGATTTGAACATTGTTTGTTTGTTTGAATTTTCAAAAAAAATTGGAATTAGAAAAAGAAAAAGATTGCAGAAAGGAAAAAAAATAGGATCTGGACCAGCCCAGCCGGCCAAGTCCAGGAAGCCCAACAAACCAGTCCAGCTCCCCTCCCCGAAAGAAAACGCTTCGCACTCGTTTCCTGACCCGTACAGCGAATGACTAGTGGACCGTCCCCTCACTCCCTTTCCTCGCTGACAGCAGGGACCCACCCAGCCAGCTCACCCCTCTTCTTCCTCGCGACGACCACGCCGGCCGTTTCTGCCAGTGACTCGGCGAGTAAATTCACGAGTAATGGCCGCGTTAATCTCGCCCCTGACCATGCGTACATAAGCACCTCTCCTCCCTCTGTCTTTCCCCTCAAAGCCAGCCCCTCCTCGCCACCAGGCTGCTTGGAATCATCTCCAAACCGCCGCTGCTCCGACGAGCTTCCACCTCCAATTCCGTCCGTATCCTGCCGCCCCGTGCCTCCCTGAGCACACTAGGAGATTCTCCACTGAAGGGAATATGCCCTGAGAGGCAATAATAAAGTGTTTATTATGTGTATTCCAAGTATATGATAGATGTTTATTTTGCATGCTATAATTGTATTAATATGGAAACGTTAATACATATGTGTTTAATAAACAAACAAAAAGTTCCTAGTTATGCCTCTCTCATAAACTAGCTCGTTGATTAACAAGATGATCAAGGTTTCCTGATCATGGACATTGGATGTTGTTAATAATGGGATCACAACATTAGTGTAATGGTGTGATGAACATTCATCCGAAGTATAGCATTACGATCAAAGTCATTGAGTTTATATTGCTATAACAACTTACGAAGTGATCCTAATCCTTAGACCATGAGATCATGTCAATCACTAACACCGCAAGAGTTTCTTGATAACATCAAACGTCACACCATAACAGGGTGATTATAAAGATGGATTCAGAACTAATAAAGTGTTATGTCGAGGCTCATGGATCGAGAGTGGAATTTGTTCATCCCGATGACGGATAGATATACTCTGGGCCCTCTCGGTGATATCACATTGATTAGCTTGCAAGCAAGTGATTTGATCACTAGAATGTTATATCACAGGAACGAGAAAAGAGTGCATGTCAGTAACGAGATCAAACTAGGTATGGAGATACCGATGATCGAATCTCGGACATGTAATATATCGTGAAACAAAGGGATTAAGATACTAGCATAAAAGGTTCCGACAATCACAAGAAAGTCATCGTTGAATGTGTGGGAGTCAGTATGGGTCTCCAGATCCCGCTTCTGATTATTGATCTGAGAGGGGTCTCGATCATGTCCGCATTATTCACGAACCGTAGGGTGACACACTTAAGAGACACCGACATCCAATTGGAGCAAATGTTTCATGCCGAAAGAATGAACAAGCGCAGGAATTTATTTCACTAGATACCAAAACAGGTTTTCGGGTGAAATTGCATAAAGTGGTTATGCATGTGAAATGGAATTCTAGCAAGGGGTTATTTGTGAATGTTTGTCATTAAAGTAATTGACAAAATTCTGAATAAAATAAAAGAGTTTTATTTAATGAGAGCATTAAATTTGGTGGAAATTTAATGGGAATTTGAGTGGACTTTTGAGTGGAGGAAATTTAAAGGGCATTTTGTGAGTGGAGTGTCCACCCACATGAATGAAGGAGGGGAGGGGGCAGCCCCCATGGCCGGCGTCCACCCCTTGGGTGCCCCCCTCCTCCTATAAAAGGAGCCCCCCTCCTCACTTGTCTCACACACCTCCTCGTGAAGGATCTCTCTCCCCCTCTAGAATTTATCCCCCATGGTCTCGGACTAGCGAGATACATGTTCCCGGTGGCTATTCGGCAAGAAAGAGTTGTGCTTCCGCTGCATCGCTGGAGCGAGGAGGCGGAGGTTGCTCGGTGCCTCGAACATGTGTGCGAGCACGGATGCGCTGCTGATTTGCGGCGCTAGGACTTCCTCTCGATCTTGAGATCGGCAAGAGAACGTCTACATCAACCACGAGTTGAACTCGTTAAGCTTTGTCGGTCTTCAAGGGTATGTTCTCTACGGATATACATCCGCCCATTGTTTGTATCTAGTAGATAGATCTTGGTACATAGTTCACATCGTAGGAAAATTTTTGTTTTCTATGCTGTGAACCCTACAGTGGTATCAGAGCCGGATCTATGCGTAGATATTTTACACGGGTAGTACACATATGAGTATGTGGGCGATGATGATCATGTTGTTGCTCCTTTGTTGTAATTTTGGATATTGGTGGCATAGTGGGATGAAGCGGCCTGGACAAACTTTACATGTCCTCGCACATGAGACCTGTTCCACGCTTGACATGCAACTAGTTTGCATAAGTGGCTAGCGGGTGTCTGTCTCTCCTACTATAGTCAATATCTATTTTGCAAGCGAGTTGTCAACAATTTGGTTATCCTCGTTGTGGTTCATGTTCGTAGGTAAGAACGGTTCTATCTCGAAAGCCCTAAGCCACGTAAAACTTGCAATGGATAAATTAGAGGCGTCTTGTTTAGATTGTTGCTGGGCTAGTGTTATGATATGGTAGTGTTGTAAGTAGAAGTATGAGATGATACTCTTACAACACACATAGCATGTAAAATCCATAGACCTTGGATTTACACATATAGGTATGATAGTGATCATACCACGATGCACATGATAGAGATCATCTGCGGGAACCATATCATTTCACTAATAAACATATGATGTTTGATAGCATCTTATATTGCTTGTTTAGCGCTTTGTTAGCATAATAAGATGATCCCTCATTTAAATATCAAGATAAGAATGTGTTCTTCCTTTAGTATGCACCGATTATGTTTTCGTCGCTCCAAGACATCACGTGATGATCGGGTGTTCTTGGATCCACGACCATATTTCGGGTGTAAAACAGTTACACACGCGAATACTAAGGTTCTAACTTGGCGAGCCTAGCATGTACAGACATGGCCTCAGAACACGGACCGAAAGGTTAAGCATGAGTCATATAGTTGATATGATGCCCATTTGATGCTCGCCTTTGAAGCTATACCGACTCACGTGATGATCGGACTTGGTGTAGTGGATTTGGTTCATGTAATCACCAAAAAGGCACGAGGGATGTCATTTTTGAGTGGGAGTTCATTCGTAATATGGATTAGTTGAACTCAATCTATCATACACTTAGTCTAAACTTTACAAATTCTATTGTAGATGGCACCACCTGCTTTTAATTTCAATGTGTTCATGGAGAAAGAGAAACTAGCAACGAACGGTAGCAACTTTACCAAATGGGCCATGAATTTGAGGATTCTCCTCTCTGCTGCACAAAAGCAATATGTGCTAGAAGTGCCGTTAGGACCCCCACCTTTTGATGATGCCCCTGATGAGGAGAAGAATGTCTATCAGACTCGTCAGGAGGACCACAACTTAGTTCATTGCGGCATATTGTATGGGCTAGAGCCGGAACTTCGAAAGCGTTTCGAAAACAGCAATGCATTTGATACAATGGGTGAGTTGAAAATGATTTTCGACACACATGCTGCTGTAGAGAGCTACAACACTTCAGAAAAGTTCTTTAGCTGCTTGATGGAAGAGCACAGCTCCGTTAGTGAGCATGTACTCAAGATGTCGGGTTATGCCGATAAGCTTGTGTCCTTGGGAATATCGATTCCCATTGACTTAGGCATCCATCGTGGTCTGTAGTCTCTGCCACCTAGCTATAAGAGCTTCGTGATGAAATATAATATGCAAGGCATGAAGAAGTCTCTCCTCGAGCTTCTGTCAATGCTTAAAACTGCAGAAGTGGATATCAAAAAGGAACATCAAGTGTTGATGATCAATAGGAACACTAGTTTCAAGAAAGACAAGAAGGGAAAACGGAAGGGAAGTAAGGGCGGCAAGCCTGTTGCCACGCCTGAAAAGAAACCCCGAGTTGGACCTAAGTCTGATTCCGAGTGCTACTATTGTAAGGGGACTGGCCACTGGAAGCGCAACTGCCCCAAGTATTTGGCAGACAAGAAGGCCGGCAAGGCAAACAAAGGTATATATGATATACATGTTATTGATGTGTACTTGACTAGTGCTCGCAGTAGCACCTGGGTATTTGATACCGGTTCAGTTGCTAATATTTGTAACTCGAATCAGGGGCTGCGGAACAAGCGACCGCTAGCAAGGGGTGAGGTCAAGATGCGTGTCGGCAATGGATCAAGCGTTGATGTGATCGCCGTCGGAACGCTGCCTCTCCACTTGCCGTCGGGATTAGTTATAAACTTGAATAAATGTTATCTGGTGCCTGCA
Organism: Avena sativa; assembly: GCA_916181665.1. Classification (NCBI taxonomy): domain Eukaryota; kingdom Viridiplantae; phylum Streptophyta; class Magnoliopsida; order Poales; family Poaceae; genus Avena; species Avena sativa. The sequence goes on along the minus strand of OV702294.1, from coordinate 263,804,010 downwards.
CTGAGCATGAACATTGTATCTGGATCGTGTTTGATGCGAAGTGGTTATTCATTTAAATCCGTGAACAATGGTTGTTCCATTTATATGAATGAAATCTTTTATGGTCATGCACCGATGATGAATGGTTTATTTCTATTAGATCTCGATGATAATGTTACACATATTCATAATGTTGATGCTAAAAGGATTAAACTTAATGATGATATATCCGCATATATGTGGCACTGCCGTCTAGGTTATATTGGCGTTAAACGCATGAAGAAGCTCCATTCGGATGGACTTTTGGAATCACTTGATTATGAATCATTTGATACATGTGAGCCATGCCTTATGGGCAAGATGACTAGAACGCCGTTTTCCGGTTCAATGGAACGGGCGACAGATTTATTGGAAATCAAACATTCTGATGTATGTGGTCCAATGAGTGTGTCAGCGCGAGGTGGATATCGTTATTTTGTTACTTTCACGGATGATTTGAGTAGATACGGTTATATCTACTTGATGAAACACAAGTCTGAAACCTTTGAAAAGTTCAAGGAATTTCAGAATGAAGTGGAAAATCATCGTAATATAAAGATCAAATTTCTACGGTCCGACCGTGGAGGTGAGTATCTAAGTTACGAGTTTAGCACTCACATGAAAGAGTGTGGAATTGTTTCACAACTCACACCTGCCGGAACACCACAGCGAAATGGTGTGTTGGAACGTCGTAATCGTACTTTATTAGATATGGTTCGATCTATGATGTCTCTGACGGACTTGCCGTTGTCATTTTGGGGTTATGCACTAGAAATTGCTGCATTCACTTTAAATCGGGCACCATCTAAATCCGTTGAAAAGACACCGTATGAATTGTGGTTTGGAAACAAACCTAAGCTGTCATTTCTTAAAGTTTGGGGATGCGATGTTTATGTGAAGAAACTTCAACCGGATAAACTCGAACCCAAAGCGGAAAAATGCGTCTTCATAGGATACCCTAAAGAAACTATTGGGTATTCCTTCTATCACAGATCCGAGGGCAAGGTTTTTGTTGCCAAGAATGGATCCTTTCTAGAGAAAGAGTTTCTCACGAAAGGTGTGAGTAGTCGGAAGGTAGAACTCGAAGAGGTTGTGGAACCTTCTCTTCAAAGTATGGCGAGTAGCGCGGCGCCGGAAGTTGTTCCGGAGTTGGATCCATCTGTTGAAGAGGGAACTAATGATAATGATCATGAAACTCCGAAGGAGAGTACTACTGAACCTCGCAGGTCAAACAGGACGCGTGCAGCTCCTGAGCTGTACGGAAATCCTGTCATGAATTTCATGGTTGATGAAAATGATGACCCTGCGACGTATGAAGAAGCGATGATGATCCCGGATTCCAACAAGTGGTTAGAAGCCATGAAATCCGAGATGGAATCCATGTATGAAAATCAAGTTTGGAACTTGGTGGAATTACCTCACGACCGAAAGGCCGTGGAGAACAAATGGATTTTCAAAAGGAAAATTGATGCTGATGGTAATGTGACCGTCTATAAAGCTCGACTTGTCGCAAAGGGGTTTCGACAAATTCAAGGAGTTGACTACGATGAGACATTCTCTCCCGTAGCGATGATAAAGTCAGTTAGGATTATGTTAGCAATTGTTGCATATTTCGATTATGAGATATGGCAGATGGATGTCAAAACTGCGTTTCTCAATGGTAATATTGAAGAAGAGTTGTATATGATACAACCAAAGGGTTTTGTCGATCCTAAGGATGCTAACAAGGTGTGCAAGCTTCAGCGATCCATCTATGGATTGAAGCAAGCATCACGAAGTTGGAATCTCCGCTTTGATGAGGTGATCAAAGAGTTTGGATTTGTCCAAACTTATGGAGAAGCTTGTATTTACAAGAAAGTGAGTGGGAGCAATGTGGCATTTCTGATATTATATGTGGATGACATATTATTGATCGGAAATGATATAGATCTTTTAAACAGTGTTAAAAGTTATCTAAACAGCAAATTTTCAATGAAGGACCTAGGTGAAGCGTCATACATATTAGGCATAAAGATCTATAGAGATAGATCTAGGCGCCTAATAGGGCTATCGCAAAGTACATACCTTGATAAGATTTTAAAGAAGTTTAAAATGGACGGAAGTAAGAAGGGGTTCTTACCTATGTTGCAAGGCAAGACATTGAGTAAGACTCAAAGTCCGACTTCGGCGGAAGAAAGAGAGATAATGGACAAAGTCCCCTATGCTTTAGCCATAGGCTCTATAATGTACGCCATGCTATGTACAAGACCGGATGTGGCACATGCTATTAGTTTGACTAGTAGGTACCAATCGGATCCAGGTTCGGAACACTGGATAGCGGTCAAGAATATCCTTAAGTACTTACGAAGAACTAAGGATATGTTTCTTGTATACGGAGGTGAAGAAGAGCTCGTCACTAAGTGTTATGTCGACGCTAGCTTTGACACCGATCCGGATGACTCTAAGTCTCAATCCGGATACGTATTTCTCATGAATGGCGGAGCGGTTAGTTGGAGGAGCTCCAAAAAAACTGTGGTAGCGGGATCAACAACGGAGGCCGAATATGTTGCTGCTTCAGAAGCGGCTCAGGAAGCAGTTTGGATGAAGGAGTTCATATCCGAACTAGGAGTGGTGGCAAACGCGTTGGACCCAATGGTGATCTATTGTGACAACAATGGTGCCATTGCCAATGCCAAAGAGCCAAGGTCTCACAAGCATTCCAAGCATATTAAGCGCCGGTTTCACTCCATCCGCGAGCATGTCAAGGATGGAGATATAAAGATTTGTAAAGTACATACGGATCTCAATGTAGCAGATCCGTTGACTAAAACTCTCCCTAGAGCAAAACATGATCAACACCAGAACTCAATGGGTGTTAGATTTATCACTATGTAACTAGATTATTGTCTCTAGTGCAAGTGGGAGACTGAAGGGAATATGCCCTGAGAGGCAATAATAAAGTGTTTATTATGTGTATTCCAAGTATATGATAGATGTTTATTTTGCATGCTATAATTGTATTAATCCGGAAACGTTAATACATGTGTGTTTAATAAACAAACAGAAAGTTCCTAGTTATGCCTCTCTCATAAACTAGCTCGTTGATTAACAAGATGATCAAGGTTTCCTGATCATGGACATTGGATGTTGTTAATAACGGGATCACAACATTAGTGTAATGGTGTGATGAACATTCATCCGAAGTATAGCATTACGATCAAAGTCATTGAGTTTATATTGGTATAACAACTTACGAAGTGATCCTAATCCTTAGACCATGAGATCATGTCAATTACTAACACCGCAAGAGTTTCTTGATAACATCAAACGTCACACCGTAACAGGGTGATTATAAAGATGGATTCAGAACTAATAAAGTGTTATGTCGAGGCTCATGGATCGAGAGTGGAATTTGTTCATCCCGATGATGGATAGATATACTCTGGGCCCTCTCGGTGATATCACATTGATTAGCTTGCAAGCAAGTGATTTGATCACTAGAATGTTATATCACAGGAACGAGAAAAGAGTGCATGTCGGTAACGAGATCAAACTAGGTATGGAGATACCGATGATCGAATCTCGGACATGTAATATATCGTGAAACAAAGGGATTAAGATACTAGCGTAAAAGGTTCCAACGATCACAAGAAAGTCATCGTTGAATGTGTGGGAGTCAGTATGGGTCTCCAGATCCCGCTTCTAATTATTGATCCGAGAGGGGTCTCGATCATGTCCGCATTATTCACGAACCGTAGGGTGACACACTTAAGAGACACCGACATCCAATTGGAGCAAATGTTTCATGCCGAAAGAATGAACAAGCGCAGGAATTTATTTCACTAGATACCGAAACAGGTTTTCGGGTGAAATTGCATAAAGTGGTTATGCATGTGAAATGGAATTCTAGCAAGGGGTTATTTGTGAATGTTTGTCATTAAAGTAATTGACAAAATTCTGAATAAAATAAAAGAGTTTTATTTAATGAGAGTTTGCATTAAATTTGGTGGAAATTTAATGGGAATTTGAGTGGACTTTTGAGTGGAGGAAATTTAAAGGGCATTTTGTGAGTGGAGTGTCCACCCACATGAATGAAGGAGGGGAGGGGGCAGCCCCCATGGCCGGCGGCCACCCCCTTTGGTGCCCCCCCCCCCCTCCTCCTATAAAAGGAGCCCCCCTCCTCACTTGTCTTACACACCTCCTCGTGAAGGATCTCTCTCCCCCTCTAGAATTTATCCCCCATGGTCTCGGACTAGCGAGATACATGTTCCCGGTGGCTATTCGGCAAGAAAGAGTTGTGCTTCCGCTGCATCGCTGGAGCGAGGAGGCGAAGGTTGCTCGGTGCCTCGAACGTGTGTGCGAGCACGGATGCGCTGCTGATTTGCGGCGCTAGGACTTCCTCTCGATCTTGAGATCGGCAAGAGAACGTCTACATCAACCACGAGTTGAACTCGTTAAGCTTTGTCGGTCTTCAAGGGTATGTTCTCTACGGATATACATCCACCCGTTGTTTGTATCTAGTAGATAGATCTTGGTACATAGTTCACATCGTAGGAAAATTTTTGTTTTCTATGCTGCGAACCCTACACCCACCTCCTGATGCATCTTTCTGTGCCCCTCGTTTGACCGCGGGCGTCCCTGAGCATCGACTCCGACCAAGCTCTGAGCGCTGTCGTCTGTCTTCAACTGCGACGACGACTCCCAGGTAAACCAGACCGCCCCGCGCCTCCTCGTCCACGCTCCCTCACTCGCCTCGACCCTGCGCATCTAACCCTACTCTCGGTTTGCCCCCTTGTGACCTGCAGCGTCGCCCTCGACAGCAACCAGAGCCACCTGACGTCTTCCTCCACTCCGGCGAGCAATTGTTGCAGTCCCCGAGCGCCCCTTGTCAAGCCAACCACACGTCGAGCATCACCATAGCCCTGCGAATCTGGTGAGCTTACTCCCTCCCTTTTTCGCTTCCTGCATCGTCAGCGCCGCCACTATCTGGCCGCTCCGCCGCTCGCCGTTGTCCTAGCGCCGCCAGCTTTTGGCGAGTCAGTAGGAGTCGTTCGATCTAGATCGGGCGAGCAAGATTAGATCACTTAACCGCGAAGGGGTATGCTTCCTGAGCCGCACGATTCGCTTTAGATCCAACGCACCGCAGAGCCGATCCGACCGAACCGGTACAGCCAGTAGCGTTGCGACGCGTGGCCAGTTTCTGATTTAAAAACAGTTTGAAAACAGATTAGGATGTGATTTTCAAACCTTTGTAACTTTTGATCCACAGGTCCAAAATTTGCAAATTTGATATCATTGGAATCAGTGGAACAAGCCCTAGCCAACCATGCCCTTGGTTTAGCAAATAGTATCCATTAGAGTGTTTGTTTTTGCAGAAACTTTTGTGTGCTTGTTCAGATTAGAAAAATGTTTCGAAAATGTTTTTAGGGTTAAAATCTTTGCAAATTGTTTTGTGGTGAACCTACTGACCCTAGGAACCAACCCATGGAATTAAAAATGGTTTTGTGAAAGTTTAGGAATAAAAACTTGGTTTAGCCCATTTCTAGCCAAATAAAAATAATGGTTTGTTATGAAAATGATTTTGGAGTAAAAACTTTGGGAAAATGTTTTGGATCAAACCTACTGACCCTAAACACCAATTTTTGAGAAACAACAAACTCATTTGGTGAACCACTTAAAGTTGTTGCTTGATAAAAATATTTTCCCACCACATAAAATGTTGAATGGATTTAAAAATGGTTTATGGATAAAATCCTTTTGCAAATGACTTTGCCACTTTGGAAAATGACCAATTTGGAACTTACAAAGTTTAGAAACCTAGTGGAGACCATCTTTGCAAATAGAACCATCCCTTGCATGCTTACATGCATGACTTAGATCCCATTGTTTTGTGCGTGAAAATTGTTTGATTGATTATTGGTTTGGAATGCTAGTTGATTTTGTGTATGCTTGATTGACTTGTAGTGAAGATAGAAAAGTGTGAGACTAGCAAGATCAAGGAGTGAACCAACATTCCCTACCAAAAAGGCAAGTTACACTATCATCTAAAGTCCTACTATTTTTCATTATACTTAGTGGATTTTGAAACATGCATGAAAATAATTTTATACTTATGCTATGCTAAATCCTAATAGGATACCCTATACATTCCTTAGTAAAAACAATGTAGTGGTTACATGCTTAGCCATGCTATATTTTGAAAAGAGATACATGTTGAGATTTTATGATGTTGAGAAAAGGACTTGTGAGTTTATATAATAAAACAAGGACTCAATGAACCACCTGGGTGGCCAAGGTTACTTTGAGTTTTGGAGAAGGTGGCAACAAAAGGAACCATGTCTATGGCAATCTCTTTGTGTTGTGCTCCAAAAGAAACCACCCAGGAAACTTAGAGATTGAACATGTTTCTCCAATTGTGGCTTTCGTGTGCAACCACATGCTATTATGGCTCTGGCTTAGTCAACTACATTGGGAAGACCCATGCATTGTCTTCAGTTAACTGGACATGGGGACCTGGAATCCTACATGGGTGCTGAAGGCAAGCTAGCAATGGTGTATGGAAGGACCCTTTGGAAAGACTTCGTCACATTCTCAATCTGCCAGTACTCCATCTTGGTGAGCACTAATCCAGTGGCCACTGGTGGAAAAAGGATGGGATTGTGACATGTGGGTAAAGTGTACTCCTTCTGCAGAAGATAATAAAATCTAAGTACTTAGCCGTGTCCCCGGTTATGGACAATACTGAGCAACTAAAGTTTGAAGCTATGGGAGATCTCGACATTCCAATTTCTAAAAATAAAAACTTGATGCACTTGGGGGTACCAAGGAATTCAAAGAGATTTTGTTAAAGCTTAATGCACTTGGGGGTACCAAGGAGCTCAAGAGATTTTAATAAAACTTGATGCACTTGGGGTTACCAAGGAGCTCAAGGGATTTTTGATGTACTTGGAGTTACCAAGGAACTCAAGAGGCTTTGTTGAAAACTTGAACACTTGGGGTTACCAAGGAGTTCAAGGAGATTTTGATAATAACTTAAACACTTGGGCTTTACCAAGAAGTTTCCAAAGATTTGACAAAGGACTAAAACCATTTTGAAAAGACAGGATAAAATATTGCTTTATGCAAATAAGCCTAAAACTCTACTTAGCCAAATATGCATGTAATGATAGGATCCACTTATAATCCACATAGTAGTGAAACTTGCCAATACAAATCAAATGTATTGACCCTTGTGGCTGTAACTTGTAATGTTGTAGGTTTGATTGATTTTTATTGAAGATTGGTTGATTTAGGATTACAAAGTCTACAACCAGCATTTGCCTGTGGCACTTTGAAGATGAAGGACTCCATGCTTATAGTTATTCTGCTGCAATGTATTGTAATAGCCAAATGAGCTATGTAAAGATGTAATAAAATTATGTTATTCCTGGTTATAAAGTTATATTATGACCTTTGTTTCTTGATATTACATCTTAACTGTGGATGCTAGCTATTGATCTAGGGACTAGCATTGTAAACACAGGGGATACCACCTTATGTTAATAAAGGTTGGGACACTCCCTCTACAACTGCACCCAAACCTTGATGAGATGCGTCACAATATACTTGGAAATCTTTTTCCAAATCTGGCAGACACAAGACTGGTGATGTCACAAGTCTCTTTTTCAACTCCTGAAAGCTGAGTTCACAACCTTCAGACCAAGCAAACTTCTTGTCTTTCTTTAACAATTCAGTCATGGGCTTAGCTACCTTAGAGAAATTCACGATGAACCTTCTGTAGTAACCTACTAAGCCAAGGAAACTACGAACTTCTTTCATGGACTTGGGAGATTCCCATTCAGTCACAGCTGAAACTTTAGCAGGATCAACTGCTGCACCATCCTTTGTCATATCATGACCAAGAAATCCCACTTCCTCCAACCAGAACTCACACTTGCTGAATTTGGCATAAAGTTTATGCTCTCTTAATTTCTCAAGTATCAAACGTAAGTGTCCTTCATGTTCTTCTTTGCTCTTGGAGTAGACTAAGATGTCATCGATGAAAACGACAACAAACTTGTCAAGGAATTCCATGAATACCTTGTTCATCATATTCATGAAGTATGCTGGAGCATTGGTCAAGCCAAAAGGCATTACGGTATACTCATACAACCCATACCTTGTGTTGAACGTTGTTTTAGGTATGTCTTGTTCCCTTATCTTGAGTTGAAAATAGCCTGACCTTAGATCAATCTTTGAGAGCACACATGCTCCTTCAAGCTGATCAAACAAGTCATTTATTCTAGGCAGAGGATATTTGTTCTTGATGGTTACCTCGTTGAGTGAACGGTAATCTATGCATAACCTTTGACTTCTATCTTTCTTCTCCACGAACAAAACTGGGTCTCCCCAAGATGAAGAACTTGGTTGAATAAATCCTTTCTGCAACTGTTCTCTGAGTTGTTTCTTGAGCTCTTTTAGTTCATCAACTGACATTTTATAAGGTCTCTTTGCTATTGGTCTAGACCCTGGTACCAAATCTATAAGAAATTCCACATCTCTATCTGGTGGCATTCCCGGCAATTCTTCTGGAAACACATCCGGATATTCACTCACAATTGGCACACTGTCCATGCTAACCCCCTTAAGAGAATTTAGCTTACTTCCTTTAGATTCAAAGTTGGACTTGAATTTGACCCGCTTCATTTCCGGGGTTGTGAGTGCAACAGTACGATTGGCACAATCTAGTACTCCTTCATACTTAGCCATCCAATCCATTCCCAATATTACGTCCAATCCTTGGGAATCTAGGATTATCAGACTCACTGGAAATTTATGTTTTCCAAACTCTATTACTAGATCCCAGCATCCAAGACTTACTATCATTTCTCCACCCGGAGAACTAACTTTTATTGGACACCCAATGTTTTCAGTTGGAAACCCATTTCTATCAACAAATGCTTTTGATATGAATGAATGCGATGCTCCAGTATCAAAAAGAACAAATGCTAGAATAGAATTGAGTTTGAACTTACCAGCCACAGCATCAGGCTCCTCATAGACCTCCTCCACACTGATGTGGTTTACCTGTCCCTTCTGGAAAGGGTTCGGCTTGATAGGTCCTTCAACTTTCTTTTCAGGGCACTCATTTTCATAATGCCCCATCTTCTTGCATTTGAAGCATTCAACCTGACTGATGTCTCTCTTAACAGGCTGACTTCCACCTCCACCTCCATTACCACGGTGGCGGCTCTTATGTCCACTCTTGTGGTTCTTGTACTTGTCGTTGTCATGACTGCGATGATGCTTGTTGTCATGACGGTTGTGGTGGTGGTGCTTGTTGAATTTCCCATGCTTGTGGGATCCTGAGCTTCCACTGTCATCATAATGAGATCATTTGTGAGACGATCCCGAGCTGTGCTTGTCGGAGTGCTTCCTCTTTCTGCTTTCCACTTGTTTTATTTTGTTCTCCAAAATAGCAGCCTTGTCACAGAGCGACTGATAAGTGGGAACATATGCCACAGCCAACTGCAGATTCAGCTCATCCTTCAAGCCTTCAAGAAATTTTTCCTTTCTCTTGGCATCAGTGTCAACTTCATCCGGTGCGTAACGCGCCAGATTGTTGAACTCCTCAAAGTATTCAGCCACGCTGCGGTGGCGCTGCTTCAGATTGTGGAATTCTTTCTTTTTCAGACTCATCACTCCTGATGAGATATGAGCAGTGCGAAAGCCATCCTCAAAGATAGCCCATGTCACTTCATCTATGGGAGTGGTGATCTGGAAGTTGTCCCACCAAGTGGCGGCTGGCCCTTCCAACAGATGTGCTGCAAATCTGACTTTTTCAGCATCCGTACAGCTCACGATTACTAAGTCCTTATTTACATAACGTAGCCAATCATTGTCCACCATGGGATCAGTCGTCCCCGAAAACTTTGCTGGCCTCAATCTCAGGAATCTGGTAAGCATATCAAAGCCCGGAGGGTTGTTGTTGTTGTTGTTGTTGTTATTGTTGTTGTTATTGTTGTTGTTGTTGTTTTGGTTCTGGATGAACGTTGTCATCATCTGCATCAGTTGTGTCTGGGCAGTCATCATTTGTTGCATTTCTGGAGTGATGTTGTTGTTGTTGTTGGGGTTGGGATTTGCACGAAGGGGAGGCATATGTGGTTTGTTCAAATAGAGATAAGAATGAGATACCCATAGATGCTTTTATGCACATTACACCACATAAGCAAACACAAGAATGCAACACAAAGATAAAAGTTCAACAACAAAATAACAAGTTCACAAAGTAAAACACACAAGTAGCAAGCCATCCACATGTCGGATGGTCCAATAACAAGTTCTCTAATAACAAGTATGATAATGAAAGATAAACGAGTAGTCAAGTCTACTCATCGGCATCAATCTCCTCCTCGACAAAGGTAAGATCTGTGTTCTCCATCGCGTCCTTGTTCTCCTCGATGCTAGTGGTCAAGGTCTCTATCTTGGCCTTGAGAGCCCTCTTCTGGGAACGAAGCCTCTCAATCACCGACTGCTGCTGCTCTAGCTCGAAGTCCTTGGACTGCAGTTCTTCAGTCATGTCCCAGATCTTCTTGTTCCTATCCTGGACACGCTTCTCCTGACTCTTGAACTTCCTGTCCTGGGTCTCGAACTTTGCCTCCATTTCCTTGACTATCTCGTCTTGCTGCGCGAAGAGCTTGTCCTTCTCGCGAAGCTGCACCTGGAGCTCATCATTGCTGAGCATGACATTGGTCCTATCCGTGTCCACGTGCCTAATGAGAGACTCTAAGTCCTGGAGGTACAGGCGTATCGGCTCTGCTGCGTCCCTCGAATCGTCCTCAAAGTCGATGGACTCTCCATCCTCATCACGTCTTCCGAAGACATGGAAGTGGGTGCCTCTAACTTGTCGGGAGTGTCGCCCTAGCAGATGTCCTATCAGATCCTGCATCACTACCTCCATGCCTCTCTCCCTGTCATCGTGCATGAGCTTGAAGACGATGGCCTCCGTAGTAGGCTCTGTCTGGCATCCGGGCTGGTTCACCTTGAAGCCCCAGAGGTCCTTCCTCTCAAACTTGGTGAGGGGATGCACCATGATGGTGGGAAGAGGGAGATTGAGCAAAGTGGTAAGCTCAACGATACGAGGACCAAAGCGGGTAACCTGGAACTCCTCAATAGTGCTGATGGTAATAGGCATCTATTTATAAGATAGAAAAGTTAGAACAACACAATTCAAGATAAAGCATAAGACAAAACATCACTTACATATCCTTGGAAAGCAAAACACACAAGTCATGCATACATGAAACCATTACAACAACCAAGGTTCAATCTTATTTTTAAGCAACATTTTGGAAAATAAGGTGATAGGTGGTGGTCCAACTAACGAAGTACGTTTACAATCCTATCTCATTGGATCTGTTGGCTAACACAATGTTTCTAGAAGCAATCAGCCTATCTTGCTCACATGACTCCATCACTAAGTCTATAATATCTCCTCTTAAGGTTTGGTTGGTAGCTTCCAACTCTTGGGTATGTTCCTTCTCTTTCCTTAGATCATTTTGGAGGTTGAGCATTCTGCACTTGACTCTATCACCAAGTTCTTTGATGGTTTTCCAAGCTGCATCCCTTGCTGATTCAAAGAATGTAGGGTGCACCACTGAATTGGTGAACATGCAGAATCCTTTTTCCTGATGGTTGTCTTCCTTGTTTTTATACAAGTGAAGTTGCACCCACCAGTATTCCACTCCTTCATCCATCACTGGAAAACCATTGTACACAGTTGCACCTTGTATCTCCAATGCAACCATGAGGTCCTTGAGAACCTTGGGGAATTCTGTCTCACACTCCAAAGTCATTGTCATGAGTGGTCCTTTCCTTACGGCTTCGTTGATGGAGTTCATCTACAAATAGAGATGAGAGAGAGAAGATTAGAAAAGTTTACGAGAAGAATAGACAAGTGTAGAAGTAGTTGAAATTTTTTCCTTAGTGGTTTCCAATCCTAGGGTCTTAATCCTATAGGCAACACAGTGCTCTGATACCATCTGTAAGATCCCTCCTTTATAAAGGAAAAGGATCCCTGTGATTACAATGCTAGTCCCTGGATCATTGCTAGCATCCACAGTTTAAGATGAAGTACACAGATACAAAGGTCATTTATTACATCCATTCCAGAGATAACATAGTCTTTACAACTCAAGGCCACAGGCCTAATACAAGAGTTTGAATAAGTAAATAAATATAAGTCTTCATCTTCATGTGCCACAGGCAAACATGTTGAGTGTAGACTCATGACACCTAATCCTCATCAGAGTAACCTGCAACATCACAAGTTACAGCCATAGTGGGTCAATACTTTGGAATAGTATTAGCAAGTGATACCTTAGTAAAATTTAGATGGAATAAATTACTACATGCAATTTGGCTAAGTGTAGTTTGGCTTGCTTTGCTCAAATAGGTTTTTCCTATTAGTTGAAATCACTAAGTTTTTCTTTGTCAAAACTTTTCCCAAGGAACCATCAATAGACATTGAGGTCCTTCACCCTTGTTCACCCACAACTTTTTACTTAGAAGTTGGAATGATGAGATTCTTGATAGCTTCCATGTCTTGATGCTCAAGTTGTCCATTGCCATGGACTTGGCTAAGTACTTAGATTTTTCCATCTGCAGAGGTTGTGCACTTTCCCCACCAGACTTGGTTTCCCAAGACAGGACCTTTCAGAAGCCTTTCCTTAGACCAAATGGACGCGCTCCAACCTATCATTCCCACTACCACCTACTGTCCAAAAGGCTAAGTTCTAGCAACTTATGTGATCCAGGCAGAGCCCATATTGCCAAGTGGCTACACTAGAAGCTTCTCAACACTTGGCCTCTAAAATCCCTTTGTTCCTGGGTGGCTTTCCACAAGTGAGATACACAAGGTAAACCATAGCCATGGGCCTTGTGTAACCACTCAACCAAAATCCACCAAATCAAGTCCCATTCCACCCAGGTGATTCATTGACTTAGTTGTTTTATTAAGAAAAACATAAGTCCAAAGACTTAGAAATATTTTCATCATAGCATGTATATTTCACCAACCCTTGGTTGCTATTAGCTAGGCTAAGCATGGCATAGGTAGTAACTTGACTTGGAAATTTCCTAGCAATTCTACAACTACTTAGGATTTCCCAACATGGCATTTGGCAAAAATAGTAACATGCAAGACTTAGCAAAATATTTCTAATGCTTGTATAAAAATATAGGGATTGAAATATTCATGAAGTACCACTTGCCTTGGTAGTTGGGAGAGTAGCACTCTTCACAATCACAATCACTAGCACCAAAGTCTACACAAAGAATGGTAGCAACAAATTACACACAACATATACAAACAAACAAAAAAATACATATGCATGCATGCAAAAATGCTAAGTGATGATTTTTAAAACTCAACCAAGCAAGTGCATAGTACTGAATCATAAACAAGTCAAAAACTTGCTAAACCAAGTTTATTTGACACTAAAACAATTTCCTAATCAAATCATATGTTCAAAATAGTCCTAAACAAGTTTCTGCAAATAAACTCATTTTAACAGAAGCTAAACACTAAACACATTGCATAAACAGAAAGGGCTTGTTCCCTGATTCCAACGGTATAAAATTTGCCAAAATCTAACGTGGGAATCAAAAGTTATAGCTAAATCAAATTTGGATATAAATCTGATTCAAATTCTGTTTTTAAACTAAACCCTAGCCACGCGGCGCTATCCTATTGGTCGATACCGCTTCGCTCAGGATCACCCTTCCGCGCCGTCGGATCAAGTAAGATCCAACGCGCCAGATTCAAAGAAAATGATTCGCTCGGATCTAATCTAAACCGCCAGATCTACATCTAACGGCTGCTGTTGCCTCGACCATAGACTAGCGGCGCTAGCGGCGGCGACTTGCGGCGGCGCGTCTGTCAGTGGTGGCGCTGGCGCTCTAGGTCGCCCGGGGAGGGGAGAGGGTGCTTACCAGAACCGCAGGGACGAGGCGAAGCTCAACGTGGAGGTGGCTTGGCAAGGGGCGCACGGCAGGGGCTGCTGGAGCTCGTCGGAGTTGTGCACGGCGTCGGGTAGTTGCTGTCGAAGTTGTTGCCGAGGTTCCGCGTCGCCCTAGCATGAACCAGATGGTTTAGAAGATGCGCAAGACGATGGCGAGCAACCTCGTATGAAAGAGGGGGCAAGGGGCGCTCGGAGCTTACCGCAATTGGTCACCGGAGTTGATGGGGTCATCTGTCTCGTGTGGTCGCCGACGTTGCCGAGGCTCTGGATGTTCCTAGCATGCACCAAAGGGGTCAGGAGATGCGCATGGTCACGGAGATCGTACTGGCAAGTTTAGGCAGCAAGGGGCGACGGGGTGTTACTGGAATATCTCGCTGGAGATCGTCGGAGCTGCGGCAGTGCAACGCGAATTACGGGCAGCCTGGTGGCGAGAAGAGAGTGTAGCGTGGAGGGAAATGACTGCGGCGGGGTGTGGTTTAAATAGGCTGAAGCGCGACAGGAAACGCTCGCGGCATCAAGGCTAATTACGTCGCGCCATTACCGGCATCAACGGCAGCGGCGACGTGATCTGCGGGCGCGATTTGGGGAAGAAGGAGTGACGTCGAGAGGGCCCGCTTGTCAGCGAATAGAACAGAGGGGGAGTAGGGTCCGAGTGTCAGCGGCTCGCTGGGTGCGTCTGCGCGTGAGAGAGGGAGAGAGGGGAGCCGGGTGGGCTAAATGGGTTGCGTCTGTTGCTGGGCTCAATTCCTGGCGCCGACCCTTTTCCATTTCCTTTCTCTTTTCTTTTTCTAAATTGAATTTCTGAAATGAGTTTCAAATGAATTCAAACTCTATTTGAATCCAAATCTTTTTGGGATTTTTGCAGTGTGCAATAATCACATTTCAGGACATAAAACCAAGTGGTCTCTCTGTTCAAGCTTGGTTCTTTTGAAATAACAAAATAAATAGTACCATAGCACTAGATTTGCAAATGTTTTGAAAATGGTTTTGAAACCATTTTTATTTTGTAAAATTTTGTTCTAACTCCACACTCAAACCAATCAACAAGGGAAACAAACAAACTTGGTTTTAAAACATTCAAGCTCTCAAATGGGGATGGCCATTTGATTTAAATTTGTTCACATAAAATGATAGCACTATGTTCTTCTGTTTTCTTGAATTTGGTTTGAAAATTATCTCAAAACTATATGCATGCATGAATGCTATGCAATCTTTGAAATCAAGATTTTAGGGATGTTACATAAAATGACTTGATCTTTATGCTACGCTTATCTATAGGAGTATGTCCACCATATCATTCTCCTAAAGATATGATCTTGTTGTTAATAACATCTCAATGTTCATGATAGGGAAACCACAATCATTTATTAACCAACAAGCTAGTATTATAAAGAGGCTTTACTAGGGACTTCAAGTTAAGTTTACAAATCACACAAGTATTAATGTTTCCTTGTTAATACTATTATAGCATGAATGTAAACATTTATCATAAACACAAAGATATAATAATAACCATATTTATTATTGCCTCTAGGGCATATCTCCAACATCAGCACCCCCCCCAGCCCCCGCACGAAACGTTTTCCTCACTTACCACCGCACCCGCTAAGTGACTGACAGACAGGACCCACTCCCCCTCTGTTTCTCTCGCTGACAGCCGTGACCCACCCAGCGTCGTCGTCTCCACCCCCCGCGACGTGTTCTTCCCCAAATCACGTTGTGCGTTTCCTGGCTTGATTCGCGTCGTCAATTCGCGTTGATTGCAGGAGTAAATCACGCCTCCTCCTTGCCTACTTAAACCCCCTCTGCCCCCTCTCCATTTCCCCCCAGACTCCGAGCACAGAGCGCCCCCAGGCTGCCCGCAATCATCCTCGCACCGCCGCAGACAGAGCTCACTCCAGCGACCAATCCCAGTGAGCCCCGTGCGCCCCTTCTTCTCTGGTTCTTGCAGACAGCATCGCCACTTCCTTGCGCACCTACTGACACCGTTGGTTCCTTCTATACCGCCCCAGGTCGTCGTCTTCAACAAGCACAGCAAGGTTCTGACGACGTCCTCAACTCCGGCGATTAAATTCGGTGAGCCCCTTGTTGCCCTTCGCCTCTGATTCACACGATTGTGTTCGCCATAGTCTTGCGCATCTCCTGATTCCATTTGTTCATGCTAGGGTGACCAGGAGCGTCGCCAACGTCGTCGTCCACCCGAGCCCGACACTGACAGCAACTCCGACGAGCCCGTGCAGCCGTGTCCGTGCACCCCTTGCCAAGCCGTCGCCAGGTTGAGCACCAGTGTATCGCCACGATTCTGGTAAGCATCCCCGGCGACCCCAGAGACACCTGTAGCGCCGCGCCGCCATAGACAGAGCTCGCCGCCGCCAGTAGCCACCGCCAGCGCCGCCCATCCGTGGTCGCTTGATCCAGGACCGTAGGATCTAGATCCAACGCATATAAACAGATCACTTATTGAAGCGTTATGAGTAGATCTGGGCCGTGCAGATTAAGTAGATCTAACGGCTCACATACGCGATCCTGAGCAAACCGGTACGCACCAATCAGATTAAGACGCGTGGCTAGAGTTTAGGTTTAAAATCAGGATTTAAATCTATTAGATGTTTGAATTTTATTTAGCCATAAATTTTGATCCCCACGTTCAAATTTGATGAATTTTATATCCATGGAATCAGGGGAGCAAGCCCTTTCTAAATATGCAATGTGTTTAATGTTTTGCTTCTGTTAAAATAGTTTTATTTACAGAATCATGTGTAGGGCTATTTTGAGTATATGAATTGTTTAAGAAATGTTTTAAGGTTTAAATAAATGTTGTTTGGAAAGTTTTGAACTTGTTTATGAACCAGTACTGTACACTTGTTTTGTTGAGTTTTAAAAACCATCACATATCATATTGCATGCATTCATATATTTTTGTCTGTATATATTTTGTATGTGATTGTTGCTATGATTTTATGTGTAGATTTTGGTGCCAATAGTGATTGTGATTGTGAGGAGTGTAGCTACTCTCCAAACTACCAAGGCAAGTGGTGCTTCATGATATTTTTATCCCTATGTTTTCTACTAAGCATTAGAATTATTTTGCTAGTCTTGCATGTTATATTTTGCTTATATGCCATGATGTGAAATCCTAGTAGTCGTAGAATTGCTAGGAAATTTCTAAGTTAAGATGCTTATCTATGCCATGCTTAGCCTAGCTAGTAGCAACCAAGGGTGGTGAAATATACATGCTATGATAAAATATTTCTAAGTCTTTGGACTTGTGTTTTGCCTAATAAAAACAACTAAGTAAATGAAACACCTGGGTGGAATGGAAGGAATGGTTTATGTTGAGTCGTTACACAAGGCCCATTTCTATGGTTTACCTTGTGTATCTCACTTGTGGAAAGCCACCCAGGAACAAAGAGATTTTAGAGGCCAAATGTTAAGAAGCTTCTAGTGCAGCCACTTGGCAATATGGGCTCTGCCAGGATCACATAGGTTGCTAGAACTTAGCCATTTGGACAGTTGGTGGTAGTGGGATGATAGGTTGGAACGCGTCCATTTGGTCTAAGGGAAGGCTTCTAAAAGGTCCTATATTGGTGAAAATCAAGGATTGTGGGAAAAGTGCACAACCTCTGCAGATGGAAGAATCTAAGTACTTAGCCATGTCCCTGGAAAAGGACAACTTGAGCATCAAGACATGGAAGCTATCAAGAATCTCCTCATCCCAATTTCTAAGTAAAACTTGTGGGTGAACAAGGGTGAAGGACTCCAATGTCTATTGGTGGTTCCTTGGGAAAAGTTTTGACAAAGAAAAACTTAGTGTTTTCAACTAATAGGCAAAACCTATTTTGAGCAAAGAAAGCCTAAGCTACACTTAGCCAAATTGCATATAGTATCTAGTCCACCAAAAATTATACTAAGGTATCACTTGCCAATACTATTCCAATGTATTGACCCACTGTGGCTGTAACTTGTGATGTTGCAGGTTACTCTGATGAGGATTAGGAGTCATGAGTCTACACTCAACATGTTTGCCTGTGGCACATGAAGATGAAGACTTTTATCTATTTACTTATTTAAACTCTTGTAATAGGCCTGTGGCCATGGAGTTCTAATGACTATGTTGTCTCTGGAATAACTGTAATAATGACCTTTGTTTCTGTGTACTTCATCTTAAACTGTGGATGCTAGCATTGATCCAGGGACTAGCATTGCAATCACAGGGATCCTTTTCCTTTATAAAGGAGGGATCTTACAGTAGTCACGACATGGTGGCACGGGGAGCACCTGAGGGCACTGTAACCCCGTGCCAAGCCATGGACATGCCAGCCACAGAAATAACCGCGGTGCGAACAACACACCATGGCACCAGCACACCAACATAGCACCGGAGCACTACATCAGGGAAAAGGGGCGAAACCCTAGGTCTCGGGAAGGATACAGTGCGGTCAGAGGAAATATCGAGCGCCAAATCGAGCTAGACCAGTCGATAGAGCAACATCGACTATACCATCTTGCATCACGGCGGCTATGGTGGCTAGAGCCGGCCAGAATTGGAGGGCGACGGTGGCGACACCATATGGGCGCCTGAGAGAGAGAAGAGTGTGATGCGAGTGAGAGATAGATAGAGCGGTGGGCCGATATAGGGTTTGACCCCAAGCCCAATTGGGTCGGGTTGGGCCAGCCCGTGGGCCAGACCCAGGTTTTAAAGAAAAAGAACTTAAATATAATTTAGTAAAAGACCAAAAAAACCCTAGAATTTATTAAGCTCTAAAAAATATAGAATAATCCTAAAAATATATATAATATGTCAAAGTGATCACAAAATTAATATCTATTACATAAAAATACAAGTTTCCTTGTTTGAGATAAATAAAATGCTAATAAATTTAAACACCATTAAATTCGAAGTGGAATTTCATAGAATTATAAGAAGTTCTAAAAAAATTATTTTTGCATATAAATAAAAGTCTACCATTTGATAAAAATACTAACCTAATTTTTACAAATAAAACTTGAAGCAAATATTCAAAGATATTTAATCCTTTGTAGAAATTTATAAAAATACAAATAATACTTAAAAATAAATAAAACCATTTCTAAAATCTTGAATAAATATAGTGTATTAGAAAAATACTAAATATATTATTCTAAAGGTTTTTATGGTTTAAAGTAATAAATCCTTATCTAATATATAAAATACCTATTTTGCGAATCCTTTAGAAACATTTCTAGAATAAGAAATAATCACAATTTAATATAAAACCTTAAAATATTTTACATTTAAATACTCCTTCCAAAACCATAACTTGGATCTATAATAAAACTTAAGTGTAAGCTATTAACCCTATAAAACTCTTTTAAAACCATAAATCTAAGTTAAATCAACAATTTCAAGTAAATTTTAGAACATCATTCACCCATATGGATAGTGAATACTATTTATCTCTTAATAATGCTTAACATGATTTTAAAACCCTAACACATTATTAAGGTCATTTAATTATGATTCCATTAATAAGATGCATATTAGTAAAACAAATTTAAACTAATCATTCACTTCAATATAAAGTGAATGATCTCACACCCTTAATCATACCTATCGTAACCCTAAAGCTTAGTAATGATTTAGACACATTGCACTTTAAGTACATTCCTAATTTTTATATAGTTAACTTTGGTTTGTTCTAGTTAAGACCTAAAGCATCTCAAGTACAAACTAATCAAACAAACACAAAATGATATCGATCACATTATAGTAACCATATAGATTGTTTAGACCTTATCAAATAAATCTTTTCTTCGAAGGTTATTCTTTTTGCCACTTTAGACAACAAGTATATAATAGTTCCTTCAACTCTTAACAACCCAACACTTGGACTTTCATCCTAATTACCAAATAATAATTAATTCTAATCTTAAAATGATTTGTACTCTACTTTTATACCTTGTATGTTAAGACTTAAATTCATTATAAATATATTTTCTTGTAAAGTAAAATCAAAACAAACCAAATCTTAAAGTAATCACCTAAGTTCAATTCACTTGCACTATTGGGAATTCACTTTGGGAATTTTATACAATGCATATCATTACTTTTGCATGCATATTGCTTCTCTAAACATTAGTCCTTACCGGACCAATGATGTCATTTTTAGATATTGGATCTTCTATTGTCTCAGAGACCATGAGTGCATAATCTTGTAATCACAACAGGAAAGTTCACACTTGCTCATGTCCTTTGATTATTTTCTATCAAGTATTTTGCAAATCCAGTGTTGTCAACACCTACATTTCAAAAAGGTCAGAAAACACTATTTTCATAATAATATGATTATGGGTTATTTACCAAGAGGTAATAACCTACTATTATAGTTCTGGTGGTAAAGGAACATAATACCTAGGACTTAACAACCAATGTCGCTAGTGATTCTTGCGCCGTATATCACGCGTTAGCCATGAGATTTGGAATGGGACAGAGAAGTTAACTTGATCTTCTTCCTTTCGCATGTCATTAGATGCGCAGGACATGTCTGAACTCCTTGGAGCGTGTGATATAATTCGTAGAGGAGTATACAACATATGGGTGGGATCCCTCAATGTTCCATGGTAGTTCTGGCATCTAAACGGTTTGTATTGTCCATTGCCGTAATCCAATATGTGGACATGGCGTACACTAAGGGGGCATGTGGGGTCACGGAGAAGGGAAGTGATTGGCTTGGATCATCTACTGGGCCCCACACCATAGGAAGTGTGGACGGGAATAAGCTTCCTGGTTGTGCAACAAGGATTTGTTCTCTCATGGGTAAAGCAACGCACCTCTACAGAGTGTAAAAACTGTGACATGTTACTCCCTATTTCGGGAAGGAGCTGCGAATGTTGCATGAAAGGAACTCCATGAAAGTTCTGGTAAACCTATGAAGGCTGACAGACATATCTTTTCAGAATAAAAACAACCTTTGAAGAAATGTTTACTAAAACCTGCAAAGCCTACGACCTATGGTTTTGGTTGTAGATAGTGGATCATACACTTCTTTTTAGTGAACTATTGAGTACGCTCGTACTCAACCGTACCTTCTTAACCCTTGCTAGATTCTGAAGCCATTAAAGACAACGTCTACATCAACTTATGCTCAAGGGTATCGGCACCAAAATCTCACGTGCTTCAATGAAGTCAGTGGAGTCACCAAACACCTCAATTGAAGTGAAGACAAAGTTCTTGTTTAGATTTGAGAATAATCTCTAGCCCTAGAACGTACTTCTGTAGAGCATTGCAATAGTAGCAAATGCAATCCATATATTTTAGATATTAGTCCATTAGTATGATACTCATAAGTTGTTATTTCTAGTTCTTCTTTGTAAGAAGTTTTTTCTCTCTCTTTAACCTAAGGTGTTCTCTGGATCTTATGTAAAGAGTCGAGTTGTAATATATAGTCATGTCTTGGACCTGCTATGTTTCCGGTGTACCACTATGAGGGATATAATACTAGTGAACGGAGTTTCATTGGTGTTATGTCAACAACTATAGTGTACTACATCATGTAGTGGTATGTTGGGTTACCGAAATGGGTCGGGCACAAGTATTTGCCATTTTTCGTGTTCTTTATCGTTGCTTGTGCCCATTTAGCGTTGAACTTTTATTTGCTATTTGTTTTATATGAGACTATGTGGTTTGTGTGGTACTTTGGATTTACCTCGGTTATCACTAGAATTATATTTGTGGATTTATCTCTTGGGAAGTATGGATTCATCTATATGCTTTGGAATTCCGGTATTATCTCTATGGATGCATACAAATGGTATTATGCTTCAAGGCCTCAATAATGATTATCATATTGGCTATCTTTATATTATTAAGGACTTCATTCTCCCGGTGGTATGATGATTCTTGTCTAACTCATCATTTGTTTGTAGTTTCCAATTCAATGAAAAGTCTTGTACCTTCTTGTGTGCATTTATACTCAAATGCAAATTTCTCATATGCACACATTTATGGGGAGCCTCTTTCATTCTTGGAATGATGTTGTTAGTAGAACTTTTTTTTGGAAATCCTAGTATTGTCATCTAACACCAAAAAGGGGGAGATTGAAAGAACATTTCATGATCTCTAGAGTTTTGTGTGTTAGATAACAACGCCAAGGATGATTTAATGTGTGATTAAGTGCTACAGATAATTGCCTATTAAAAAATCAGTTGAATAGAAGGTTGGGACGGATTATCCACCCCTACCAAAGGCTGGATAATCCAGCCCTGGCTCGATTGACAAAGGCCGCCAAGGCGCGTCACACTGTATAGGGGTGGACTTTCCCTCGGATTGTCTAGCCAGGAACAGAGTTTTTTCCTGGGCCGGATAATCCCCCCCCCCCCCCAAGAATTTTTGCAAATGGAGCCAAGGCGCGTCACTCTGTATAGGGGTGGATTTCCCCCAAAAAATCTGAATCCGGGGCGGAGTTTTGCCCAGGCCAGATAATCCAGCCCCTGAAAGCTCCAATGGCTGAGTTTTGCAGGGGTATAAATACCCTCAATTGCTCCTCCTGTCAGAATGCTTGATTCATTCAAAAAAAGTGCAGTACTATTCTTCAAGTTCCAAACCGAGATCTCCATCTTCATCCACCTAAAGGCTCCAATCTTTGGGGAATCGAAGGAGGAGGCTTCGATCTTCATCAACACCAATCAAGAACTTCACTTCCCCTTCATTCACTTGGATGATTCTTGATCTAGTATTTATTACAAATATCCAGATCTCAATTTTGGTAATTTGATAATTCTTGTTCTTGTGGCAGCTTGTTGTCATCACGGGAGCCTCCAATTCAGTTTTGGATGTGTGCCCCGCTAGCGTTGTAAAGGCACCGGTTCCCACCTCGAAGGGTACCAATAGTGGAAAGGTGGATCAGGCCTTTGGTGGCGAGATTGATGAGAGCACAGGGTGAGGCCTATTGTGGCATCGTGGTCTTAGAACCGCCCATCCCTCCAACGTAGACGTACTTCCCTTAACAAGGAAGGAACTGCGGTCAAACAAATCCATGTGTCTCTGCATGCTCCACTATGGTTTCCTCGTTCCTCACATTTACTCGCTTAGTAGTTAGGTTTGCATATAGGGAAGTTCTCCATAGTTGCATATATAGAGAATTTACCTTTGTGGCAAGCCTAAAACTGAAAAAGAATTAAAATTTGGACTAACACATATTCAACCCCCCCCCCCTTCTAGGTGCCCATACGATCTATTTCGGATACCGACTCCAAGCGCGCAAGAGAAGGAACGCTCAATACTAGAGTTCAAATCCAACTTGTAACCTACTCGATTACGGTACCTCATACCTAGCCTCTCATATAAAGGTTACGAGGGGCTGCGGAGGAGGATATATCTACACAACCACCCACAATAGACAGTATATCTACATAACACAACACCCATAGCATATGCCAAATCCAATATGCGCATCCACCGCCATCTCGGTGACATTGTAACCTTTGGTTCCTCCATCAACCAAGAATAGACAAGCAGGAGTAAGATTTTCTCTCTGGGAGCCTGAACCTGGGTAAACCTTGTGTCCCCATGTTGTTTGTATGTTAGCCGACAAAGTCTCCAGCACGCCGCTCTTTCTCTAAACCCAAGTCCATAACAATGGGCATTGACGTGTTAACCCTATGTCAATTGACGCCGTTTGTGGGAATTTCGTGCATTGATGTTGCGACTTCGGTGGTTCCATCCTCAGCAATCTGCGACTTTCTGATATTCGAGGAAAAATATGTGACGGCAAGCATAGCTTCATCGTCAACATCTCTACTGAGGTCAAATTTATCTTCATCGACATGGGTGCGAGGGCTCGACGTGAACACTGCCCTTGACTCACCTAATCAAGCCCAAGACCGATGATTTTCAATGTTCCGCATGCGTTCTCCCATGGTCCAAGTGCTCGTCGAAGTCAGGCCCAACGTGAATGAATCCGAACCAGGCGCAGCCTACTGGGAAGAATCAATTGTTACAGTCATCCACTCACCTACAGCAGAGAAGATCCGTCAGGCACCACCCGTACGTGAATCGGGTCATGAAGACGGATCAAAACCAGCAATTCAAGTCCCAATCAAGGTTGTACGAGTGAATAAATAAGACCATCTATCGAGTGTGCGACTCATGCAGAGAGGAAAAAGGAAAAAAGCGTCTACTACAACATCACGTGAGCCCAATTATTTCGTAGGACTAGCAGTGCTTGTTTATTACATAATAATAGTTGAATGCCCGTGCGTTGTTACGGGTGTATTTTGTATGTTGTCATTACGTTTCTCCGCACATGTTGGGGTGAAATGTAACTATCGAAGTGTGCATAAGCGTGACATGATAGAATCCGGAGAACATAAAGTCAAAGTAATACCAGCGCCTCCGTCTTCAAATATAGAACCTAAGCACATAAACTCACACAGTCTAAATACCAGCCAATAAAAATCGTTCGTGCTCGTCATCTCATCCAGGGAGAACACATGGATAGGCCTGAAGCCTAGGAAGTTTTATTTCAGACGTCACTGCCTACACCATCTAATAGCCAGTGCTCGAAACGCTAGAAAATATAATACCACAACCTGTTAGACCAGCACAAACTATCTAGGCCGCTATTTGTTGCTGTAAAATTTACCCCACTGTTTTTGCTCCATAGAAGACGCGATCTGCATTTCACGAGAATTATGACATCATCGTTTGTGCAAGCAGTGATAGAAGGAAAACTGATTTTATCATTGACCCGTCAAAACGTCCTGAATACTCTTCGATGTAAAGTTGTTCAACTTTGATTCAGGTCGTATTATCAACGTGAACTGAATCCTGACCACCCTGGATCCCCAAATACAAATCCAAAGGAAATAATAGACTCTTTAACAAATCCATGCTATCTATCACATATTACAACAGATCATATTACAAGTTTTCACTCATTGACTCATGCTGAGCCTATCAGAATAAAACTTCTCCAAGGATATCGATCATCATTGCCAAACTCTGCAATACCAACCTGCTGAATATCTAAACTTCAGTAAGAAAAATTATGTGATCCTCAAACGGTAAAGTTTTCACTGTATAATTAAATTAAATTTGTTTTGTTGTCCGAGCCATTCTATTTGTACATAAATCGTTATCAAATGAATTAGTATACGTGTATACAGATCATCAACATCGTGTGTTGTTTCCTATTTTGATGTTGTGAAACCGAAACATATAAGAGGAAAATGCCATTTGTCTGAGGTACACAAACTTGTTCTGACGCCTGGCCATGTTTTTCTCATCATGTTTGGTACCTCAATTTCACATGTACAAAAAAAGGTTTGTTCTGCTGCACAGGCGCTCTAGAGAGTAAATGAAGGTGATGATTCCATGTTGATAAGATGGCTGCTTTGTGGCGCTATGTTTGGAACACTGAGTTAAGTGGAGCCTAAAACATAGCCATATCCATGAAAAATCCAACTGAAATCTAAATCATGTGTTGTGTTAGAAAATTGTGCCTTCTCAATTAACATGACGATTATAATGGGCCTATTCAATGCCTGAGTAGATTAGATCCATTAAAAAACATATGGAAATAGCTTGATGAAATTGATCCACTAGGTAACAAGATAAAAAGTTGTAGAACTTTGAAGTTCAACTAACTGACCATACATAAAAACTATTACAAGATATATCCAATGAATCAGATACTAAGAACGAATCAACCATATCTCATAACTGAGCCAGTACTTTCTCATAGATCACTATTGAATACAATGATTCGGTCCACAAAAGGGTGCCAAATTCTTGTGGTTATTTGACACCTTCATTGACTTTCCTCTGGTTCAGAGAGTCAAACCTGCCGGGGTCTCTCCATGTCTAGTTTGGATTCGGAACAAGATGGATTTCCTATGATTCATAACAAGAAGCTAGCTCCAAACGTCAGATTCTGAAATTGTAGCGACACAGGCCGATGCTGACATGGTTATACCCTACGGGTACACGACTTTAGCATATCTGGCCATTCCAAGGAAGGCCCACGAGAATATATGCGGCCCATGAAGATATTCGGGTGGCCCAACCCCATGACGTCTTCGGATCCTTGGAGAGCAAGACTAGAACAGATAGAATATTCAAAGGAGCAAACCATAAAACATGTAACCGACTCGATCTATGCCTTGGACCTGCCTGCCTCTATATAAAGGCTAGGAGGGCACGACGAGGAGGGCACCTCTCATACCACCGCATACACACCTCCACGCCAGATTGCATCTGTGCACCCCTGTAACTTTCGGTTCCGCCGTAATCAAGAGCAGACAAGCAGGAGTAGGGTTTTCCCTCCGGGGGCCTGAACCTGGGTAAATCTCGTGTCCCCTGGTTGCTTGTCTGTTAACCGTTCCGCGATCTTCAGCACCCCCATCTTCTCCAAAACCCAAGCTCATAACAATGGGCATTGACGAGATCGATCCTCGTCAATTGGCGCCGTCTGTGGGAACTGGGGGCGCTGATTGTGCGATCGTGACGGTCCCGACCAGAGCGATCTACAAGTCCTCGGCAACGGAGAGCCATCTCCTATTCGGCGCTTTCGACTTCACCGCCCACTCGCCAGCCACCATGAAGGACTTCGAGCCCGTAGGCGATGGGCTCGAGATCCTGTTCAGGAGCTTCTACTTCCAGGTGGGACAGACCGACACTCTTCGCCTCCTAGAGCGGGTGCCACTGCCATCGATCAGGCCCGCCTCGTGGGCTCCACATCTCGTGCTACGCACGTCAACATCGACAGATGAGTCATACGACAGCAGCAGCTGCAACTCAGATCTGTGCGATCCTTCATCGGATGAAGGAACCTACGGTTCCGGATCCGAAAGATGCGGCAGCAGCGATCCGACCTATGGACGCTACCAATGCGTCGTGGTCATCTAAAGCGACGTGGAGCAGCATCCACCAGGTTCAGGTGCTCACATACCGCCACCTAACCCGCAGGGTAGAAACGGCGAAAACAGGAGGAACCAATCCCCCCCCCCCCCCCCCCCCCGCCCAACGAGGACGACATCGATGCCAATCGAGTAATACACCTCAGCGAGGAGGGATGGAACCAAGCATGCGAAGTCGTGGCGGGCAACAAGATCCTGCATGTGGCTGCCTCACGGGACCTACTGATGGCATACCACCTGCTCCTCATCGAAGAGCACAAAAAGCAGGTGAAGATGCAAGAGGTGCTTGACAAACGCAAGCAAGCCGCCTCGGAGTCCAGCGCGTGGCGAACTACGCTCTCTGCCGTTGGCGGCTCCAGCTCGCACAGCAACCACGCCAATAAGCATCGTTCTCGCGTAGAGAACATGGACCCCGTCGCACGTCGTGAGGTGACCCGAACCCTCAACACACCCTTCATGGAGATGAATGCCAACGGCAACGTCATCCTGAAGACGTCGCAAGCTGCGATCATGGCAGCCACCACATACCTCGCGTCCCATCCACCTCCGGTGGGGGACCCGAAGAGGGCCATACACAATTCCGCATTAGCCGGACTCGGACTCATTGGAGCTGCGCTCCACGGGGAAGCTCCTGAGGAGCCAAAGAAGAAGGCTGCGGTTAGGTTCAACCGCAGCCCCACACCATCATCCGATGAGGAAGAACACGACCTACCTCGACGGCACAAGAGCTTGCGACATCGCAGCCGCGACTACGACGTTCGAAGCAAAATCACCCAATGCAAGATCGACAAGGAACGCGTCAAACGTGTGTGCTCATCTGAATCCGAAGAGGATGACGATGAAGGAGAACTCTGCGGGGCTCGATGCTTTAGCAGATCTGTTCGGCAGATGCGGATGCCGAGGAACTTCAAGCTTCCTTCGGACACTCCGAAGTTTGATGGTATGCAGGACCCTAAGGCGTGGCTCAGCGACCACCTGTCGTCCGTCAAACTGCACGGCGGCAACAAGAACACCGCCCTACAATGCCTTCAGCTGCAGCTGACAGGCGCAGCCCGGATCTGGCTCAGCAGCCTATCCTCGGGATCCATCCGAAGCTGGAAGGAACTGCGTACAGTTTCATCCAAAACTTCAAGGGCACCAACAAGAGGCCAGCCTCGATCGAAGAGCTGAGGGCCTGCACCCAACGAACGGGAAAATCCATTCGCTCGTATATACTACGCTGGTCCAACACCAAGAACTCCGTGGCGCACATCTCTAAGGAGAGAAGAATCAACGCCTTCAAGGATGGTGTCAAACGCCAGGACTTCAAGGAAGAACTTGGGTGCGCCAAGCCCAAGACACTCGACCACCTCATGGACATCGCCAACAGGTGGGCAGATGGTGAGGACTTCGTCCACCGAGCACATTCGGAGGAGGAAGATGACTATGGCCGTCGACGCGAGCGCCGTAGCAAACAAAGATCGCACGTCTACAACGATCGCGATGGACCCGACATGGTCGCGGCTGGCTACGCTGACCGCCGCAACGAAGGCAACCACGGCAACGGCGGATACCGTGGAAACAACTTCCACGATGGAGGACGCCCAGCGCAATCATGGCAACGCCGCGGCCGCGATGACAAGCCCTCGGCATACGACAAGTTGTCAGGACCATGCACCATCCACTTCTACATCGACAAGCAGGATGGCAAAAAGAAGGCAAGCCACATGCTCAAAGACTGCCGCGAGTTCCAGAAACTCAGGGAGAGCATTTCCCAGATGAGGCAGCAAGCCCCGAACCCTGGGTACGGGCATGCACCCGTACCAGGTGACATCGCCCACGGAGCTCCTCCACCACCACCCATGGGACCTTCGAATCACCCAATCGCACCCGCGCAAAACAATGGCGGAAACAGGTACCCCGCACCGAAATAGTCTTTGATGATCCAAAAGGGGCGCCCAACAAACAGGGTGCAAAAGAAAATCACCCGCCAAGTCAGTTTGGCTGTGACCGCTCCACCCGCCATCCCTGAGTACCTTAGCAGTTCGGAGTCCTGCATCATGTTCAGCCGTTCGGATCACCCCCGCCAGATCCCTCGCCCAGGTCATGTTGCCTTGGTGCTCGAGGCGCAGATCACAGGGTTCGAGATGAGCCACGTCTTCATGGACGGTGGCAGCAGCATCAATCAGATGTTCGCTAGCACCCTAGCAGCAATGCGGATCCCGCTGTGCAGCCCGGAACAATCCGACACAATGTTCCACGGCATCGTCCCAGGGAAGGGCATATTCCCCCTAGGAAAGATATGGCTCGACGTCATCTTTGGCAAGCCCGATAACTTTTGGTGCGAGCGACTCGAGTTCGAAGTGGTGGATTGGCCATCACAATACCACGCCATCCTCGGGCGCGTGGAATTCGCACGGTTCCTAGCAGTACCACACTATGCGTACCTGCTACTCAAGATGCCAGGACCTAGGGGCGTCATCACGGTCCACGGGAGCTTCACCCGATCGAATCACTGCGATAGGGACTTCAACAGAATCTCCCAGTCATTCGGCATGCAGGAGGAGCTCATAAGGCTCCGAGAGGTGACAAACAACGGGGCACCCCCAGTCTCAAGGCAGAACGCACCTGACATGTCGTTCGACTCAACAGTCAACACGAAGAAGGTGCAGGTCCACCCGACGGATGCCTCCAAGATGGCGCTGATCGCCAACGACCTCAGCCCCGCATAGGAAAGCGCGCTCGTAGAATTCCTCCGTGAGCGCTGGGAAATCTTCGCCTGGTGTCCTGCGGACATGCCAGGAGTTCCCAGGGAATTCGCCGAGAATGCACTCAACGTGTTCCCAGATGCCAAGCCCGTAAAACAGTCCATCTGACGACTGTCCGAGCCACGGGCCGAAGCCATCGGAGTCGAAGTCAACAGACTACTCGGCGCCGATTTCATCAGGAATATCAAGGAAAGTGAATGGCTGGCCAACACCGTGATGGTCCCTAAAAAGGACACGGACATCCTGCAGATGTGCGTGGACTTCACCTCGATGAACAAGCACTGCCCGAAGGATCACTTCCCTCTCCCTCGGATTGATCAGATCATCAATTCGACTACAGGATGCGAGAAACTCTCCTTCCTGGACGCCTATTTTGGCTACAACCAGATTCAACTGAAGGTCGAAGATCAGGAGAAAACGGCGTTCATCACACTGTTCGTAGTATTCTTCTACAACACAATGCCTTTCGGGCTAAAGAACGCAGGTGCCACGTACCAGCGATGCATGCAGGCATGCCTGAAGAGCCAGATCGGCCGCAATATATAGGTCTATGACGATGACATAGTAATCAAAACTAGGGAGGCCAAGACATTGATCGACGATCTCCGCGAGACGTTCGACAACCTTGATCGATACAAGATCCAGCTGAACCCAGAAAAGTGCGCCTTCGGTGTCCCATCTGGTCAACTACTTGGCTACTTCATCTCCCAGCGAGGGATCGAGGCGAACCAGAAGAAAATCCGGGCCATAATGGCCATGGAGAAACCGAAGAACCTCAAAGGCGTCCAATAGTTAGCTGGACGCATTGCGGCGCTAAGCAGGTTCATCGGCTGCATGGGAGAAAACGCCCTGCCTTTCTATCAGCTACTATGCAAAGCAGACATATTCGAGTGGACACCCGAAGCAGACGACGCATTCGAAGATCTGAAGCGGCTGCTCTCCACCTCGCTCGTCCTGGTCATGCCAAAGGAACGCGATCCTCTAATGCTATACATAGCAGCCACACACCAGGTGGTAAGCACCGTGCTCGTGGTCGAACGACCCGAAGATGGCAAGACCCATGGGGTCTAGCGCCCAATCTACTACCTCAGCGAGGTATTGACGCCGACAAAACAGAGGTACCCTCACTACCAGAAACTCGCCTACGGCGTGTTCATGATGGCTCGTCGGCTGAGCCACTACTTCCAGGAGCATCATGTGATGGTCGTCAACAAGGCACCCCTGAACAGCATCCTGAACAACCCGGAGGCCACAGGACGCGTGGCCCTGTGGGGCATCGAGATGTCTCCTCTAGACATAGTCTAAGAGAAGCGACATGCGATCAAGTCGCAGGTCCTACCGGACTTCCTCATCCACTGGATGGAGCTGCAGCTGACGGACACCCCGGACATGACACAATCATGGACGATGCACTTCGATGGCTCCAAGCGCGAGGCTGGAGCAGGAGCCGGATTCATACTGACATCCCCGCAGGGCGACAAGATGAAATACGTCCTCCGGATGAAATTTTGAGCTTCCAACAACGAAGCCGAATACGAGGCCCTCATCCATGGCATGAGGATGGCCAAAATCTATGGCGCAACGCGCCTGGTCATCTACTGACTCGAACCTCGTCGTCCAGCAGACGATGAACGAGTGCGACGCGCACGCCGCCAACATGATCGCGTACCGCGCACTCTACAATTCACTCGAAGGAGACTTTGATGGCTGCGAGCTTCGGCACGTTGGAAGAGAAAGCAACAAAGAGGCCGACAAACTCGCCAACATAGGCTCCAACTGCGCACGGGTGCCACCAGGTGTGCTCCTCGAACAGATCTGCATGCCATCCATCAAAAGGAAATTCCCCAAAGGATCACCCGAAGAGGCAGAACACTCGGGGGCTGCGTAACCCGAAGGACGGGAAGGACCCAAAAAGCTCGACACAGAGGTTGCAGTGGTCAACCTGATGCAGGTTATGGCAGTCGAAGAAACATGGACGCAGCCGTACCTATGGTACCTGATAAACAGGGAACTGCCTGATGACCCGACAAATGCCCGGCGCATATCTCGCCGGTCCAAAGCCTTCACCATCATCAATGGCGAGCTATACAAGCGCAGCATTTCGGGTGTGCTCCAAAAGTGCGTCACCATCGGTGATGGCAAAACTATCCTCCAAGACATCCATGAGGGTATCTGCGGCCATCACGCGGGCAGTCGCGCCCTCATCGCCAAAGCTCTGTGAGCTGGGTTCTACTGGCCAACGGCCATGAACGACGCCAAGGACATCTTCCGAAGGAGGGTGCCAGAGGTTCGCATACAAACCGCACGCACCTGGATCGGAGCTCAGACCCATACCCCTGGCCTGGCCCTTCACCCAATGGGGCCTCGACATGATCGGCAAACTACCCAAGTCCTAGAAAGGAGGCCACGTCTACCTCCTGGTCGCAGTTGACAAATTCACCAGGTGGATCGAAGCCATGCCCGTTACCAACCAAAAGGGTAAAACGGCTGTGAAGTTCTTCCAATCCATTGTCTACAGGTTCGGCGTGCCACACAACATCATCACCGACAACGGATCAAACTTCATCTCCAAAGAATTCCAGAACTTCTGCGAAGGCCTCGGGATCAACATATCATACGACTCCATGGCGCACCCGCAAACAAACGGGCAGGTCGAAAAGGCCAACGGCCTTGTCGGCGGTGGCATCAAGAAGCGCCTAATGAGCCCACTCGAGCGGCTCGCGGGAGCATGGGCAGAAGAGCTACCCTCCGTCCTCTGGAGCCTGCGCACAATGCCAAACAGCTCAACTGGCTACAAGCCCTTCTTCATGGTGCACGAAGCCGAAGCCGTGTTGCCTGCAGAGGTACGCCGTAAGTCCCCACGGTTCGTCGCCTACAGTGAAGCCGAATCGACAGCCGCACTCAAAGACGTTGTCAACACACTCGACGAGGCACGTGACATTGCCGCGGCTCGATCGGCGGTCTACCAGTAGAGCCTCCGCAACTATCACAGCCGTCGGCTACGCCCAAGGTCCTTCGTCGAAGGAGACCTAGTCTTATGACTGAAGCAAGAGCAGTCGAAGAAGCTCGAGTCACCCTGGGAAGGACCCTACGTCATCACCGAAGTCATCCCAGGTGGCGCCTATCGCCTCAAGCATGTGGAGTCTGGAGTCGCATACTCCAACCCATGGAACGTCGCACAACTGCGACGCTTCTACCCCTGGCTATCCCCCCTTTACTTTCAATAAGGCTATTCAGCCAAGGCTACTCAGCCGAACAATGTACCTCTTCATTACGATATGAATAAAGCTAAGTGTCTCGCCCCAAAATTTATCTTTCACTCGCATTTTTGTTATGCTACAACACACTTGGGGGCTCCCCCTCACCTCACAACTTCGTTGACTAAGGGTAACGCATGTACACCTGAGTAGCTGATCACGTCAGGCTAACGAAAAGGGCATGCATACAACAAAGCACCACGTGCCAATACAATCAACCTTCACAGCAAAGGGCATAACACGCCCAGTCGAATATATACAAATTTTACATCTATCTTTTTACAGGTCCTACCTATTCTGAAGGATCACCTGCGCACGGTGCTCAAAGAGATCTACAACTTCCTCGGCATACTGCCTCACAGCCGCATAGTGCGGGCGCATGTCCCATACGCCACCATCTGGTCGAGGGAGCGGCCTAGTCGCCACAGCCGCAAGATTTACGTCAGGGCGATGCAGCCGCACAAGGGAAAGAGCGGCCTTCACACCCGCAACTAATTGGTGCCGCACTAGCTCCCTAACATGATGCACATCCCGAAACTTCGCCAGCAAGCCCCAGAGAGTCGATGGCGCTTCATCGAGAGGAAACATGACGTACAGGATCGACGCCAAGGAAGTCTTCACCTGCCGCCACACCTGTGACACTTGGTGGGCACGATCCTGCACAGTCGCAAGGACCATGGCACGGTCGCGATCCATCCAGAAAAAGCCATCGGCTTCCATATCTTGCTGGGTTAAGCAATCGATCTGAACTGCAACGCTCTCCTTCTCCTCCCTAGGCACAAGGTTAGCACCTGCAACACCTACAAAGTAAGATGACCAGCCAACAGGCGCATCCGAAAATGAGCAGCAGCTCGAAGAAACTTACACTGCAGCTGTTCGGCCAAACGCCGCAGCTCCCCCATCAGATATTCCTCTCTAGCGGTGCCCCGCTCTGCCTTCTACTTCCAAATGTCCGCATGGCCTCGGATGCCAAGAAAATCCTTCTCAATACTGCGGACGCGGTCACGAAGAAAAACAAGCTGCGACGCATCATCCAATGATGGTCGCGGCTGTCGAGCAGACGAAGTATCGACAGGGTCATCACCCGAAGGTCCCTAGAGGAAAACAAACAATGATATGAACAACACACGAATGGGCAACAACTCGAATTCATTATATACAACAAAAACCATTGTGTGGCACAGGAAGTGTTCATGAAGACATTACAACAAAAGTAGACGACAACTATCCTACAACTACAAGGCCTAAGCAGCTGCATCCTGAGTGCCCTCAAAGCCAGATTGCCTGCTCTTGACCTCTTCCTGCTGCCTCACCGCGTACTCTGCCAGCAGGTCAATCAGCTTCGGCCCATAGCGTTTACAACAGGCAGTATAGAGGGCAAAGGATACCTCGGATCCGTCGAGAGCCGTTGGCATCTCGGAGGTGACCTGATGAAGATCCAGCTCCGCCTCGGACGCCATGGCCATCGCCAGCCCCATGGACGCGCTGATGCCCTTCTGCTTGCGCTTGTACGCCACGGGCGCATCGGCTGACAGCGCATCCGCCAACAAGTCGACATCCTCAAGGGCAACGCCCTTGGGGACGAGCTCCTTTTAGAAGCGCCCGAGAACCTCTTTGGCTTTGGCAAGAGAGCCAACCACAGTGCTGCAGCAGTCTTCGACCACCGTAGTAGCATCATCCAGAGCACTACCGTGCTCCAGGGCACTGCGGTCGAACTCAATGCCCGTGGCATCTAGAGGAACGGAAAAAGTACAGTAAGAATCAAACAAAGCCAGAGAGAAAAGGCAGCTGGAAAAGAACATACAGGCGAAACTACTCACCTGAAATAGCCTTGGCAGCAGCCATCAGCTTCTTGGCTACCTCCTTCTAGAGCGAAGCTGCGGCGGTGGCGAGCGGCTCCTCGCAGTCCATAGCCTCCTGCTGCAGGCGCTCCTTAGTCGCAGCTGCGTCAGCTAGCTCCAGCTTGAGGCGCTCCTTCGCACCAACGGCGTCCTCGTCCTTTTTCTCCGCTCGCCCGAGGCTCTTTTTGAGAGCATCAAGCTCGCGGAGGGCAGTGTTATTTTCATCTGCAAAAAAGCAACGAGAGCATGCGTGAGCTTTGCAAGCTGACAAGCAGACGAAGAATTAGAAGACCTAGTTAAGGATGTAACTTGAAGCCGCTGCAGGCTGGCCTCCAATGCCAGGTGCTGCTTCACCAGCTGATTGGCGCCTTGCACAAAAGGCTGCGAGAA
The DNA here is from genome assembly GCA_916181665.1 of Avena sativa. Lineage (NCBI taxonomy): Eukaryota > Viridiplantae > Streptophyta > Magnoliopsida > Poales > Poaceae > Avena > Avena sativa. The sequence continues at coordinate 263,768,881 of OV702294.1, read as the reverse complement.
GAAGCAACTTATAAGGAAAATGGATCAGGGGCTGCGCCCAAGGAAACGAGCAAAACAAAATCAAGCACACAAAAATCGCTCGGGGGCTCCCCCGAGACACGCACAAAATAGAAGCAATGATCAGCAGATCATACGAAAAACGCTCAGGGGCTCCCCCCGAGACACGCACATAACAGAAGCAATGATCAGCAGATCATACGAAAAACGCTCGGGGGCTCCCCCCACGGCAAGAACGGAAACACTTACATGATCAGACGGAGACTCCGAAGGTCCGGCTGTAGTCTTCTGGGAGACGATCACCCGAGCCTCCTGCGGAGAAGGATTCGGGGCAGCGCCTCTAGAGGTGGCCACCGTCTAAGATGGGGGAGGTGTCATCTTCGACTCCCCTACTAACTCCTGAGTGGCATTGCTAAATGAGCCCTTAGAGGAGTGGCTACAAAAGAAAACACCAGTCAAAGACAAGCAAGCAACAACGAAAGATAGCAAAAAGTATCCGAAGGAACTTACGAGTCCATATTGCTCAAGTTGAAACTAGGCAAGGCCCTCATGCCCTTCTTCTCTTCCTTCTTCTCTTCCTTCTTCTCTTCCTTCTTCCGCTTCGCCGGCGGCTGCGGCGCTACAGCCCGCACAGGCATGGCCGGAATAGGGGAGGAAGAGCCACCATCACCTCCACTGTGACGCACAAGGCATGGCGGGTCCCTAGGCGTTGGCAGAGTCGAGGCATCCAACGATTCGCTCGAGCTCCGTGCCCGCTTTTGGGTCTGCTCCTCGCTCGACTCGGGGATTCTTCAACCGGTGATTGCGCCGAGGGAAGCTCAGACATAGAGTCCACTGCCTCATTGTCCGGTGCATCCGAAAAACGTTTGGGTAGTGGAGGTACCATGACAGACACCTTGAACTCCTGCACAATGAAAACAAACTTTTAGAACAAGGAAGTACAAGAAAACGCATTTGGAAAAAGCGCTACACGCACGTCCTAGATCTACACCTGTGGAACCGGTCGAGAGGCACTGAACGGAGGGGTCAGCGACTTCCCCGGAAGGTCCTCGTCAGCTCTGAACTTCAGCAGCGGCCGAAGGACTCTGTCGAGGTCCCCCTTGGAGAGCTCCTCAGCCGCAACTCTCGTCGGGTCGTGGGGGCCAGAATAAAGGAACATCGGGTGCGCCCTAGCCTGGAGCGGCTGCACCCGACGTTTGAGGAAGGTGCGGATAATATCCACACTGTTCACCTCCTTCTCCGGAATCACCTGGAGGTCCTCCACCTGACGGTAGAGCCCCTCTATCTCCTCCACCTCACCCTCCAGGATGTGGTTCTTCTAGGACCTCTTCGGCTGGATTTTCTGGGTGGAGTCGAAAGGGGCAAGGCCAAAGTCTTGCCCGTCCACTGTGGAATCGCGGATATAAAACCACCTCTTCCGCTAGTATTGGACAAACTCAGACATCGAAAAAGAGAAGAAGAGAAAATTGGACCGAAGGGAAATAACGCAGCCGCCGATCGGATAAACTCCGTCGGAGCCGGATTGCCTCTTCACGGAATAGACCTTCCGGAAGAGGCCAAAGTGCGGCTCGATACCGAGCCAGCACTCGCAGAAGGTGATGAAATAGGCGATGTGGAGAAGAGAATTTGGCGAGAGATGGTGGAGTTGGATGCCATAGAAAAAAATCAGTCCACGGAGAAAATCGTGGACTGGGAGAGAGAGGCCCCGAAGGACAAAAACAATAAACATGACCCGAAACCCCGTGGGTGGACGGGGAATTACCTCGTCGCCGGGAATCTTGACGGCCTCCTTGACCTGCGGGATCAGACCCCGCTCACGAAGCTTGCGCAGGTCGCCCTCGCGCGTCCCCGTACGTCGCCACCCACCATCGGTGACGCGAGTAGCGGCGGTGCCCTTTTTGCCGCCAGCAGCAGTGCTGGTGCCCACCACGGTGGAGGCCTTCTTCGGCTTCCCCATTGCAGTACAGCGACGGCGGCGGTGTGAGTGCAGAAAAGAGGACGGGAAAGATCGAAGAACTTCCAGCGCGCGGCGAGAAAAACTCAAGAAGGTGGAAGCAGTGAAAGGCAAGTGGCTGCGGTGAAAACAAACAAATTTTTTCCCACAGTTATAAGGACGAAGACGATGAACATGGACCGTTCATCGGGAAGCCCTAGAGCCAGCATCAAATCCAACCTTCCACGTGTCAGTACAGCAGCGAACCGTCGCTCGCACGCCGTCCACTACGCACGGAAACCGAGGAGACACCGTAATTATCGCCACGTCGCGCATGACCAGTCAACTCCAAGTCAAAAAGTGGGACCTACGTTCGTCCAGTCGTGTCACCTCTAGCATCGCAGACGCTTGAGGTCACCGATCGTCAGCATTGACGTCATCAAAGCTATACTAGCAACGGTTACAAATTTTCGGCTAAATAGCTAAAGTACTCACTCGAATCTACGATTCGAGCAACTACTCGGGGGCTACTCCTATCAGGAGCGCTGGTCACGCACCCGAATCATGAATAGCGTACTACGCCAATGAACTATTCTCCGAGTCCTAAGTCGAGTCTACGACTCTACTACGGACTCGGGGGCTACTCCCATAGGGAGGATTGATTCAAGCATCCGAAAAAATTATGTCCTACGGACCTGAAGCAAACAACGGCTGAATTAAAGTCTCTGCTCGAGTCTACGACTCAAACAGACACTCGGGGGCTACTCCCATAGGGAGCGCTGGTCACGCACCCTATGAATTCTTCAACTGCGATCCTTCGGATCAGAATGCAAAATTTTTTTGGCAACTTTGTCCCGATTAACGCTAAGTGAGAAACATCCTCCTTGGCCACCCGAAACACCTCTGCGGTGATAAATTTTCGGATGTTGTGTCTACGACGCAAAGATAAGACCTACAGATACCATCTGATGGCCTGGTAACGCACACGACTGCACTCTGCTAGTAAAAATCCGTGCCAACAGGCGTGATAAAAATCCCGACGGATGCGTTGGGTACATCATTTGAAAATTACTAGGATTTTACTCCTATAAGTCCTCAACGGCCTGAGTTGAATTACGCCAGCATTTGTTCTGGGTTCGAGTCGAAGGACTCGAATCTAAAGAAGATCGTGTTGTTTTGTCCTAAGACAGTTAACTGACCCTGATCAGTCGGGAGAGTCAGGCACATGCATCAACAATCCCTATACACTAGAATCATTCTCTAGTAAACAGAGACAACTGCACCCGAAAGAATGAAGAGTCCTCAGTCAAATCTACGATTCGACTGAACACTCGGGGGATACTGACATGGTTATACCCTATGGGTACACGACTTTAGCATATCTGGTCCAGCCCAAGGAAGGCCCACGAGAATATACGCAGCCCATGAAGATATTCGGGTGGCCCAAGCCCATGACGTCTTCGGATCCTTGGAGAGCAAGAGTAGAACAGATAGAATATTCAAAGGGGCAAACCCTAAAACCTGTAACCGACTCGATCTGTGCCTGGGACCTACCTGCCTCTATATAAAGGCTAGGAGGGCACAATGAGGAGGGCACCTCTCATACCACCGGATACACACCTCCACGCCAGATTGCATCTGCGCACCCCTGTAACTTTTAGTTCCGCTGTAATCAAGAGCAGAAAAGCAGGAGTAGGGTTTTCCCTCCGGGGGCCTGAACCTGGGTAAATCTCGTGTCCCCTAGTTGCTTGTTTGTTAACCGTTCCACGATCTCCAGCAACCCCATCTTCTCCAAAACCCAAGCTCATAACAATGGGCATTGACGAGATCGATCCTCGTCAGATGCCAAAATTGACTCCAATCGTATAAAATAAAGAACACAAGTAGTTTTAGCTTGTTTGCTTTAGTGGGTTGTGAAATCACGCTGGGTAGGTTACTCGAGAGTACATAAAAATGAGGAGGCAGTCTAGAGAAGCATTGGTGAAGACAATCGGTGGAGGGAGTCTGCGAGGCAACGAGTTAGTCAGCGCCGCCATCATACTGAGAAGGGGATAAGACCAAGGCATTGATGGGCCGTCGCAGAGGCCGCTCCTATCAGGAAAAATTTGACCTTGGCAACAACAAGCATAGAGAAGGGAGCGGAGATAGATGCCATTGACCTCATGAGGGGCAGAGGCGAGGACGACGGCGGCCGGATGCATTGCTGCAAGATAGGACGACGGGGTAGAGGTGGAGGCTCGTCGTCCTGGGACAGAGCAGGGCGCATGTGGCGGCGGGTTGGAGTCGTACGGATACGGTGCTGCAAGAGACGCCGACAGGGTCGAGGCAGAGGCTCGCCAGCCTGGGACAGAGCAGGGGCGCCACTATCCATCAGGCTAAAGGAGGACACGGCACGAGGGCTGAAGGGTTCGAGGTCGGGCATGAAGGCTGAAGTGTGGTATATCTCTAACCTTGGTGATCAGCTGCTAGACGTCGACGCCGGCATTGATGCTCGGGGAGACGCGCCGGGGGGTAACTTCCGCCACTAGGAGCAGCGCCTGGGATGGGCCGCCTCCTGCGCTGCAGCGGATGTCCCCTTTGGTCTCCTCCGCACTCAGAGCCTAGGCGGCTTGGCCGACATGGACATTGGTCTCGCTTGGTTTGCTTTTAAGACCTGCCTCCTCGCTTGGGAATGAAAGGGCCATAAACTACGGGTTTATTTGCAAATTTGTGAGGGTCTTAATGTAATAGTACGTGACGAATGAAAATCCCATGTAAACCACCGTGGCCTAAATTATATAGTAGAGATTGGCACATGCACCCGTACCAGATCCCGAGAAGTGGCATCGATAATTTAGCATCAAACACCATCAAAATTGGCTATATGCAGACTAATGTGTACGTAATTATTGGATGTGATAAAAAGCCTGTCAATGGAAAGTCAGTGACGGCAAGCAACGAAAGAAAATTTATGATGTCCACCTATCAGCCGTACGACTCTAACGAGTCCGCTGCCGACTCCGGATGAGAAAAATTCGGCAACTCCATTGTGTGACTCCGTCCGACTGCGTCGACTTTATGCCCGGCGCATCCTGCTGCCGCCATTGACTGCAGCGATCACTATAGTCTTCGATTGCGGTGACGTGCGGCAATCTTCGCCTCTGACGACCCGCTGTGATCTTTGGCTCTGTGTCGACCGCACAACTCGCCACTGTGTCGACTTCGTCCAACTCATGACTTCATCGACCTCGACTACACGTCTGCTGCGTCCACTCCATCCGTCGCGTGACCTGCCATCGCATCAACTTCTGTGATCTACCGGTCGTATTGGCTCCCTCGACCCGCTGGTCGCATCGACTGTCGTGACCTTTCAGACGCATCGAGTCTGTCCACCTCATCGAAAACCAACAAAGCTAAGTGTTTCCTCTAACAAAAGTTGATAAATTCTTACTTTAATCACACTCGACACACTTAGGGCATGCGCCCTCTTCGGATAACCTAATGTGATGTCAACTCCGTGCACTTGAGCACCTCATACGCGATAGCTCGAGTAGTTGATTCTTCCTGATCGTCGAATCCTTAAACTCTGAGTACCTCGACAAGGTACTGAGACTAAGGGTAATCAGGATAACGAAAATCCCTAGCCTACAGTGCAGAAGTGTCGACTCGATTGGTACCAGAATTTTATTTTACAATTTTATAGGCAAATATTTCTTTACAAGATACATATACTTCACAATTCTTTGCATTTTCCGTAGCTTATAAGGACGTCGGACTACACCGAGCTATTCTATCGGTCCTTAAACAGGAGTCGACAAAACAACTGGCTACGCCATAAACTCAAGACTCGAGTCGAGTACCTCCTCGGATGGTTGCATCGCTTGATACTACACATACGTGACATTGTACATGCACCTGACGGACGCGACGCTGGCCGCGCACCCGATAGAAGCAACTATGTTGACTTCGTCTGCATCGTTGCATGACTCCGCTATGTCAACTCCGATTGTAGCATTGACTATTGGTCCCTTTTGCGCGAGACGCTAATTCAATGCACTTTCGGGTTAGTGGCTTCTCCTCGCATGATTTTCAACTGCGTCTATAAGATACAAGACTCGTGTCTTTGCCCGAGTCTATGACTCTGCCAAACACTTAGGGGCTACTCCAAATTAGAATACTGGTCACGCACATACAAGATCTTCGAGTGACATGTTCTGATTCCTCATTCGAATCTATGACTCGAATGTGGAATCAGGGGCTAATCCCATAGGACACGCTCGTCACGCATTCGAAAAAGCATTGGCGTTGATGGTATTTTCAAGATCATTCGAACCACTTCCGGATCGATGTGTCTACGCAATCGATGACTATAAGTCTCTGCTCGAGTCTACTACCCGAACAGACACTCAGGGGCTACTCTCATATGGAGCGCTGGTCGCGCACCCTATAGTCCATTGTGTTGACTGCATCCACAATGTCGACTCCTTTACAACAACCAAACTCATTGGCGACTTTGCCCATTTTAGACTACATTGTCTGGTTTGGAGATAACATCTCCATGACCACCTGAATCACCTCTGTGGTGACAAACATTTAGATGTTGTGTCTACGACATAAAGATAAGACCTACATATATAATCTGATGGCCCGACAACCGCATCCGCTATGCTCTACTACATAAATATCACGCCTGCAGGCATGAAGAAAATCCCGAAAGATGCGTTGGGTATATATGCATTAAAACTGGAGTTGAGCTCAGTAAGGCATCCGAGGCATGGGTCGAACTACACCAGCAATTTCTGAATTCGAGTCCGATTACTCGAGTTTGAGTAGGTAACATTGTTTTTGCCCGAGAGCAATCAACTGATCCTGCTTCGTCGAGCGCACCAGATACATCTACCAGCATCCCTATGAAATACGAATTTGGTTGATCCAATGAACTTCCGGGTGAAGTACTTTGCACTCGACACAACTGTTGACTCTGACATCCTAATGCAAGGCTCAAGACAACTATTTCTCCACCTGAATCTACGATTCGGATGGACACTCGGGGGCTACTGACATAAGTAGTCCCAATGGGCACCCTCCTATAGTCTACCTGGTGCGGCCCGGCGGAAGGCCCACTCGCCGAATTGCCAAAGCCCATGAAGCCCATGATGGTTCGGATGGTGTGAAGCCCGTAAGGATACTGACTCCAAGCGTGCAAGACAAGGAAAGCTCGATACTAGATTTCGAATCCAACTTGTAACCTACTCGATCGCGGTACCTCGGATCTAGCCTCTCATAAAAAGGCTAGGAGGGGCCGCCGAGGAGGATACATCTACACAACCTCCCACAATACAATATATCTATATAACACAACACCCATAGCATACGCCAGATCTAATCTGTGCATCCACCGCCATCTCGGCAACATGGTAACCTTCAGTTTCTCCATAAATCAAGAACAGATAAGCAGGAGTAGCATTTTCGCTCCGAGAGCCTGAACTTGGGTAAACCTCGTAATCCCGTGTTGTTTGTTTGTTAGCCAACAAAGTCTTCAGTGTGCCGCTCTTCCTCTAAACCCAGGTTAATAACAATGGGCACTGACGTGTTAACAATACGTCAACAATACCGGGAAGCCATAGGTGTTAGAATGCTAAATACAAACTAGATTATTGACTCTAGCGCAAGTAGGATACTAATGAAAATATTCCCTAGAGGCAATAATAAATGTATAATTATTCATATTTATGTTTCATAATTAAGTTTATTGTTCTATGATATAATTGTATTAGTTCCAAATAATGTGTATTTGGAGGAAAACCCTAATATATGTGTGGGATGATAAACATCATACAAAGATATCCCTAGTCATGCCTCTGAGACTAGTATGTATGTCAACGATAGTTTTGGTTTCCTAACTATGGGCAAAGTGACAATGTGATCGCAGTGCTGTCAGTGGCATATATGATCAGAGTTATTGGAGAACAACAACATGGATAGATCCAAATATGAGATACCGTGAAACACATCATTAATACCTATCGGTTTAATATCACAAGAAATTGTATTATCTTTACTAGAAATCGATAGACCACGAGATACATATAAACTTGGGTACAATATGGATGTGGCAAGATTCTCCAAATATTTCTCTTAACGGAGTAATTACAAAGTTGATGCTTGTTCGTACTAGATGGTTCGCCAATCATTCACATGGTGTGCTTGTGAGAATTGATACTCCTAACGATGGAGAGATACACTCTGGCCCGCTCATATACTATGATGTTCGTCATCGTCTGGCCAGACACATAATCAAGTTATTGAACACAGGAACATCGATAGTACGAGATAAGTAAAGAGTATATGCCAGGAAACAAGAATAACCTAGTGTTTTATCTTAGGCAATATAAAGTATCGACAAATCAATATGATATGTATCAGACTCAATACTATGGTTCACACGATAAAAAACTTCATGTCATTTGCGGGGTTGCTACTTGTATGAAGACACAGATGGTAATCATTGTCACAGAATAATTTTCGGACATGTCCGCAAATATTTGAACCTATCGGGTCACACACTTAAGACGTTTTCGGCATTTTAAAATGTGATTTCGAATGAGATAGTTGGATAATCCCGAAAGGATGTTTTGAAGTGTCTCGAAATATTCTGGAGGTGTCCGACATATCACCAAGAGTGGACGGAATAGTTCCAGCCATTAAAAAAGGATGATGGGAATATTTTAGAAAGGTTCTGAATTAATTCGGAAGTGTCCGAAAGTTAATTCGAAAAACTTTGGAATAAATATTTATATTAATAAAAAATATTATTAACTAATGGCTTAAACGTGGTGAGTACGGAGCATTCTGAGGCTATTTGCGCTGCTCGTGAGCACGTACTGCTGCTGCCGTGGGAATTTTTTTCTGAGAAAGATAACTATGGCACAAACAATCGGTCGACACATCTAGTAGCGTCTTATTTCTCTACCACGCCTCGCTACAGCGGTGAGGGAGAACTAGGGTTCCGTTGCCGCCCTTGACCTAGCCCCACCCCCCAATCCCCCGCCTCTCTTCCAGCTCTTTAACCCGGCACTCACCCCGGATCAAGTCATGGACCGCCTCTCCACGCGCAGCAGCGCCTGACGCGGACGACCGAGCCCGCCTCTCCACCCGTAGCAGCGACATGCGCCGACTACCGAGCCCGCCTCTCCACGCACTGCGGTGACGACGACCGAGCCAACTTCTCGAGGCGCAGCGGTGACCAGCGCCGACGATTGAGCCTGACTCTCTACGTGTAGCTGCGATTAGCACCGACAATCAAGCCTGCTTCTCCATGTGCAGAAAGTGTCCGACATCGAGTCCACGTCACAACATCCTTCTTGTTGCCAATAATAAAAAAATGAAGGACAATGCTATAGAGCGGCGCCGCGTATTTCTACCTCCGTGCGGCCGCTACTCCCTATACTGCTACGCGAGCGCACGCTCAAAAGCCGCGAAACATGCTGTTGTTGAACATCAGCCACACTTTACCTTCACTTGTGACATGCACTGCCGCTATTGTAGCCGAATAAAAAATGTAGGATAGAACAGTACTTCATGTCATCTTCGTTCAGAATTTGCATTGCTTTTTGACTTTTTGCATGTCCATTATTACTACATAACGCCAACTCCCACCGATGTGAAAGCACTTTCTCTTCTCGCCTACCGCCTACGGGTTTAAATTTCACTTTTCTTATAGCTGTTTTATAATTGAAAAACAGTCAGTTTTTGGACGGCCAGATTTGATTTCCGAATCTTGGCAGTGTCACTCTCATTCCCTGGTGTCGCGCAGCTCAGTCAACAATTTTATATTTCATTCGCTTCGCTTTGCTCTGTCTTGTTCGGGGGAGAGAAGCCATGGCGGAGACCGATGCGGCGACGCCGGTGCCCCGGGGGCGAGATTCGCGAGCTGGGGAGGCAACCGACGAAGAGATCGGTGACCCCGCAGCCGGCGCTAGCGGCTATAGAGAGAGGCGCGGCTCACGTCCCTCCTCGTTGAACGGCGAAGCCATCAACAATTCGCGAGCGTGCAAGGCATGTGCGCCGCCGGCGAGATTGGTATTCCCCTGATTGTCCTTCTTCCTGACATTTTCTCTGATTTTCTATTTTGTAGCTCGTTTGTGTTATGAATTTGAGGTGTGGGTGGTGTCACTTTATCGTATTGTCTGACACCGGATTGAATAATTTATTGATCTATTATCTGCAGTGTTGGTAGCTCGTGTGTTTTTGGATGTAGCGTGGCTGATGTAGCGGGTGATTTCTGATTTTGGAGTTAGTGAGTTCGTCATCAATCTGGTCAGACTATTGAAATGCATGTGTCGGTGTGATTCCCCTAGTTTAGGTTTCAGTTTTTGGTGTCGAAGCTTGTTCATTATATTAGGATTTAGTGATTTCAGGTCAAGATGACGGTGTGCTCACAAGTTAGACTAGCTAAGGAGGCGTTTACTTCAGGTTTTAGTGGGCAATTTGAGTGATTAATTCAGTTCAGTTTGCAGTTTCTCAATATAGTTCAGTTAAGTGCTTGCAATTTTTGCACTGTTTTTTGCACGGTAAGCTGTGGGCTTGCACTAGGATATAGATTCGTTTTCTGGGGCATAATGTACAAGTCTATGTTAGCTGAAGTAGCATCTTGAGTTGCTAAAACCAGGTCCCGCTTTTAGTTTTACTTGAGAACAAGAATATGATCGAAAGAGTACCGGTTTATAGGGTCTTGATTTTGTGTATAAGTTGTTGTCACATGTGAAAATGCTAGTTCATATTGCTCTGAAGCATTTCACAACTACGCTGATGGTTGTAGGCATGTGAGAGCTGCTGGCTCTTTTTGATTTTCTTGTGCATTACGTTTAGTCTCATGCGAAATGATTGGTCTTGTCTTTGAAACTTTTTAGTTTTTAAAACCATTAATCTATCTTTATTTTTGGGTAGCTTTTGCAACTCATTGATCACTCGTTTTTGCAGCAAAAAAACCAAGAGAATGTTTGGTGATAATCTGTCAGTATATAATTTAAGAGCTTGTCGTTTACTGGATTACGAACCTAATAATAATTTGTCTTTTATTGATAGGTTTCAACATATCTTATCATCAAGTGACAACCTACGACATTCTAGCCTTCATATCCCTATTTTATCCGTGTTTTTATGTTTGTCTTTGTAAAGCTACCTCAAATAATACTTTTGGTTTTGTTCTATTTCATTTGTATTTATATATAAAGAAGAATGTGAAGCCAGGGAGGAGAAGACTTGGATGATACATTGTTTGAGTTCATTCTAAAAGAGGTTGTGTGTATCGCTTGAATGCCTTTATCCTATATCATGGTTTTTGTGTGATCAGTTTGGTTTGCTTATCCCTTTTGGGAAAATATTTCTTTGTGGGTTTTGTCATTAGGGTATCAATACTCTCAAGAGGAACTTCCCCAAATTCTGCAACGACTTTGATGTCTGGTCAAAGGTTTATTTTTCTCATCTTTTTTGTATTTTCTTATATTTTTGTGTCTTTATATTTGTAGTGCTCCTCTGAATATGTTTTCTCTCACGGCATGGTCATAAATTTTAGGTTTGGTCTTCTCTGAATTTTATTTTTAAAGAATAAAAGGTTGACATGCAACTGGCAGAGATGATTTTATTTCATATTCCATCAATTACTTTTAGGAAATTTTGAATTCATCGTCCATTCGTTGGAAGGACGTTATTAGGAAATATGGTTATGGCTTTATTTTGTTGTTTGAGAAATATGAAATCCCTTTAGCTTTTGTTGCATATTATCTCATTCTTTAGTGTCTCCATGTGATCCTATTTTTATTTTCTCTTTAGTTTTGCAGTTTCTTTATTTGGTCAGTCATGCAATCTCTTAGTCTCTCTTATTAGGTCATTCTTTGAGTTATTTAGTTTTTCTTAATTAGTTTACTTTCCATTCATTTTCTCCTTATTGCAATCTCTTATTCCATCATTTTAGCTGAGTTATCTAGTCCATCTTATTAGCCCATTCTCTCTCCATTTTCTCAGCCTTTTAATCTGTTATTCTGTCATCGTTTATCTGCTTGTTTCTTTTCAGTTTCTCTTATTAGGTCATTTTTTGTAGTATTTCAGTAAATCTTAATTATCTCGGTATCACAGTCGCTTATTCTCTATTATTAGTGTTCCTCTGTTGTGATTCGATGGTGTTGTTCAGTCCATTAGCGTTCTCATTCTTCAATCCTTTTGTTTAGTTATTTCAACTAATCTTTTGAGTATCTTATTTCCTTTTTTTATTTCAGAAGCTCTTATAGAATTTGATTTTATCAGATTGTCATTAATTGAGTAATTCATAATTATGTATCTTTTGTTTCGGTCCTTCTACCTCACTATTCAGTGTATTCTCATTCGTCAATATTTTTCTTTATTTATTTTAGTTTACCTTGGTTATTCACTCATTTCATTATTCATTATCTTAGTCATTATTTTTTCATTCGTCGATTTCATTACTTCGGTTCTTCAGAAATATCTATCTTTTTTTTTGTCTCTTCTATCTTTCATTCACTTATTGATTGTTTGGTGCCTTAGTATGCATTTTTCCTCCGTTGTTTATTTCCATTGTTGTTCTTCAGTTAATTATTTCTTTCTTAGTCATCTTAGTGTGTCCATGTTATTCAGTCCTTCTTAATCTATTTACATCTTTCATTTATCAGTTTTTAGACTTTTAGTTTGTAGTGTTATTCAGATCGTCATTGACCTATTGAATTCTTGTTTTTCATTTATTTATTCATTCTCTCTGTCCTATTCTTGTTAAAGTTTAGTCTTGGTCATTGTTTGGCTGAGTTCATCTCTTTTATTTTGGGGGACGGAGTAATCTGGGTAACTCGGCCTATGCATTCTTAAGTTTTTCTTAAGTTGGATCGCCGATTCCTTGCCTGGTGAAAGGAGGAGGGACCATTTTTCTTGCAGGGTGGAGGAAGATGCGTGGATCAGCGTCTGATGTTCGCTAGTTTGATGCTTACTTACCTAAGTTTTTACTCAAGGTATCATTTTATACCTAGTGATTCAATTGTTTTGTAGTATCAATGGCTTTTTCTTGACCCCCCATGTACTAAATGTTAATTTCTTGCTTCCTGATTAATATATTTATAAGAGTTGTACTCTTTAAGAAATATTTGGTGTGTGTTCGTCAGTTACCACCGCTAGCTAGCTGTAGGTTTTAATTCAGTTTTGAGAATTAACAAGCAGAGTTGTATGTCTAACTGATATAAAGCCAAACAACATGTGATCTGGTCACGACTTGGTCGTTATTTTTAGTAGAAGAGAGTGGAAAGGGGACCAAAAGTCCTCAATTTTGTACTCTTTCAGTCCATCTTGCTTGGAATAGAGGGAGTAGTAACTATGCATCGTAGTAGGTAAAATCTAGACCATAAAAATGTTTTGGTTTGATGCTATCGCATACTCATCGAGTTCGGTTCTATGGCAAGGGTTGACTAGTACTCATCAGGCCCATTCGTTGTCTTAAGACAGTTAATGGGGGGGGGGGGGGGGGGGGAGTTGGAGTGCTGACTTAGATCAAAAACAATTTTGAAAAGTAACTTATTGCGTTTTGACCTGCTCACTCTTGTTCTTCTTCATTAATTTCAGTATTCATTTTTTAGTCCTCACTTGCATTTCTTCTACAGACTATAGAGTTTCATCTTTACTTACTTTTTCTCAACCATGTTCTTCCTAATATATGCAGTCATTGTTTTATAGCAACAGTTTCTTTATACATATGTAGTGAGATGCATATCTCAATTGCCTTCATTTCTCTTCAGTTTTGGCCATAACACTAAAAAATGCAATAACTTGCAATATTTATTTCGCATTCAAGCGGCACCACATAATATTTATGATTTGAACATGGAAAAATAAGCATGTATCCATAGTAGAAAATAATTTTTGTGGTCCTTACATACTTATATTAAGAAATAACATAGAATGAATAGATTTTATGTTTAACAACTACGTCTTTAGTCAACAATGTTTGATGTAGACGTGGGTTCGCTGCATGGATTTGCTGTCTTCTCCATTTTAATTTCCTGATTAGCTTGAACTGCCTCCAATTGAAAGTAGGTTGTCTTCCTAAACATGGCTGTCATTTTTCTCCTGTTCTTTTATTCCCAATCTAATTCCGGTATCCCTTGTTTCTCCTTTTTTCTGTGGGAGATGTCAATCAGGTGCTTACAGAAAGTATTAGCAAGTTGTGGAGCTGGAGAACATACCTTTCTGGCTAGAGAAGAAGATTGATCTAGCTAATAAAGCTTCATTTGTTGTTTTAGAACTGGCCTTAGCCCTTTGTTTTTCATTTAATTGGCCTACAACATGTAGCCTCAGCCCATGCCACTAACCGAATCTACGTTGACTGAAGTAAAAGAGTCGTTGAGACTCAATATGGGTTGAAGGAAGTTTGGCTCGAAAATGTGTCAGTTCAGTCCAACTGAATACAGACAGTTTTTAATTAATTTCGACTAATTATTGAGTCCGACAGCTGTCAACTTGTCATTGGTTTGAAAAAGTGTCTGTTTTTGAATTTCAAAACAGCTAGCTGCTGAATAGTCACTCCCTTAAATTTTCCTATTGCCATATTAATTAGTTTTTAGTTGCCAGATTAATTATGCACAATTTCTAGGTTAACTGTTACTAATTACCATATTGATTAGATTCTGGAGTGACAAGATTAGTGATTGCCAGATTAATTATGCATAATTGCCAGGATCAATACATTTAATTGCCAGATTAAATTAACCTAATTACTACCAGGTTTAGACCAACTGATAGCCAGATTAAAATAAGCCTAATTGCAAGGTTAATTGAACCTAATTGCCAGGTCCAGACTATAGATCGATCAGTGGGAAAATCTATACCATCATCTCCAGCATCCTACCGAACCCCATCATCGCCAACCCTGCTCCACCATCTCGTCTACACCTGCCACTGAGACCTTCATCCTCGGACCCCTAAACCACCGCAACGTCCGGGACTCCTTGTGGCCATGGCTTGATGTGCTTGTCGGCACGATACCCCACAATCTATGCTTGAACGGCGACAGACTCGCCTTCTGATGCGTGCTCATGCGATGGCGACATCCCCCGCTTCTACGTGCTCTTGTGGTGACGGCCACCCCCGCGAATTACTGCTCGTGCAGCCTCCCCTGCTGTTGCGTTCTCCGTCCCTCTCCGGTGCGGGCTGCTTCCCATGGTGGTTCTAGAGAGAGAAATTGTATGGTGGAGAACACTCGTGAGGGGATAAGGGCAAGCAGGGCTGATGGGATAAGATGCGAGCGAGTAGTCAGGGGCAGCCACCAGCTATTAGTTTCCGAATCGTGACCCGCCGCACGTGAGCCTGAGCGATGCGACGCCTATTAATAGATTGTTCCAAAAATGAACTACTTGCAATTTCTATAACCTCATTTTGTTCCAAGTTAACTATTTTCAAGTTCATGAACAGAAAATGTTCTTTGGAGATGTCAAAGTGTTGTTGTGCTGATAATTTAATATTTTCTATTATCAACAGTTCTTTGCAGATATCTTATTGTTCATAATTTAATTCTATCTGCTACCTTAAGCCTTTGTATTTATCATGTTCTGCAAATTTCCCATTTTGCAGTTCAGCATTGGTAAAGATTTCGACATTGGCTACCTGCTATCTCGCTAAACCTGTATCCAAACTAGATAACATGATTTATTAATCGATCTACTAGCAACAATCAATCTAGATTGCTAGAGGCACATGCCGTGCATTTGCTTCTTTCTATTATTTTCCAATCACACAGTTCACATGGAGGTTACATTACATATGTGTATATATAGAAGCTATCATAGCTCTAACTAACTCGGATTACATAATACTAATTCACATAGTGGCACCGCTCGATTACCCTCCCAAGCCTAGGACCCTCCTCCACTCATCAAAGTTGGGATAGGGTTCGAGCATAGCGCCTCCTCTTGCACCTGATCTTGCAGCTCCAAGCCCTAGAAGTTTATGCGGTGTCCGTCGGTGGATGGTCTTTGTGCCACAATTGATTGGTGCTTGGGTCTCTGCATGTTCTTTTCTAAAAAAAATTAGCTTTAGTTGCAGGTTGAATGAGAGCCCGATTTGGGTGCTTGCAGCTTATGGCCACACCTGATAGCGACATGCTTCATGTATCCATGGAGATTAGCTCTTTCTTGGTGTTCTGGCATGGGTTCTTTTGTGTAACATCCCAAAAATACTAAACTTAGATCATCAAATTTCTAATCATCAAGATTAGGGTTAACAAAAACTTTTCTAAATAAACCCATGAATGCATGTATAGGTGTATGCATGGATTTTGAATTTTTTTAAAAACCATATTGTTTGTGTGATCCATTGCTTGTAAAATGTTTCTTAGGTGAAATGAACGTCATCTAAAATATTTCCCACACTTTTCTTTAAGACAAGTAAATCAAAACAAATATATTAAGTGAATGGTCATTTTGACCAATTTAACTCCCATGCCTACTTTGGCTGTCTCAAACTTTCAAAACCTAACAGAAATTTTTCTGGATCTTTGCACCCCTTGAATGTACTCATAACAGAGTATCAAGGCCCACTTTGTGATCATCCAGAAACTTTCAAATGCATAGTTTAAATGACAATTAAAAATTGAATCTTCTTCATATGGGAAGATCTCACTTTTTCAAAACCCACTCAAACAAGCTCAACTTTCAAAACCCAAGCATCTGCAGACTCACCAGAACCAATCTAGCAAACCCACCAAAATTCATTTCAAAATTCAAAACTTGATTTCATGTGGCCATTTTATCAAACAGGTTGCAGACACAAATCAAACAAAACATCAAACACTATAGTGTGCAGTGATTCTTGCCTAACTTGTTCCCTAGTTAGCTCACACACACCTCAGTAGATCATCTAGAAAGATTAGCCCAACACTAGCACCCCTGTGAGCTTGCCATTGCCATTAATGGTGAACAGCCGAGCACCTCAATGCCACCCCATAGTCGACAGCAGGCTAGAGGAAGAACTAGCCGTGCCAACCTTGTCTGGGAGGCAGCCCACCGTACACCGTCACTGCCTGTCCCAGCCGCGAGCGTTGCCAAGCCCTGGACCACGCGCACAAGACACGCCCAGACCATGCCGAGCGTGCGCCAGAGCGCCACCCTCGACCAGCATCCACAGACCGCGCGCCGCCCTCACCGCGTGCATACACGATCACCACCGACCCATGAGACCGCCAGACATCCCCGTTTGCTGCCCCGTGCCATACAGCCACCGCCCGCCGTCGAAGACGCCGCCTCTGCCGCGCAGAGCACCGTCCGTTCCAGACCAAACCACACCGCCCATGCCTCGCGACCATGTCGTTGAGCATCGCCAGGAGACACAGCATCGTCCCCTACCCTTCCCATGCCATTAGCCGCCTGTAACGTCGCCCCTGACGAGCTCACCGTGCGCCCCGACGGTCCCCTCGCTCGACTATAAATAGAGGCCACCCCCGCACGATTTCTTCACACCATCTCACTGCCCTCTCCCCACTGACCGTGCCACACCATCCTCAGAGCAAGGTGAGCACCACATCGCCGGAATTTCACCGGAGCCCGCCGCCTCTGGAGAAGAAAGGAGCCAGCGATTGGAGCCGCCCCAGGAAAAGCCACCGGTACCAGGAGGTTCGCCGTCGTCGACTTCGTCGTTCGCCCTCGCCTCGCCGACCCTCGCCCGTACCCCGGTGAGCCCCCAGCACCCCTCACTGGCCGCGCTAGGTTTCGTTCTTGTCGGAGTTGTCTCGCGTCGACGATGACCCCCAGCCGTTGGATTAGAACTAGATCGAACGATCCACGTTGCCCCATACCGCTTCGCCCAGCCCCGTGTCACTGACGAGTGGGGACACCCACTTAAGCAGCCCGCGGGAGCACTGCGCTTAGCAGGCCGGCCCGTTAGAATTTCCCGCGCAGCCCAGCAATTCAAATTAAACCTTTTCTTTTTCAATTCAAACACACTTTTGTACCCAACTTCAAAAATCAACCCAGATCGATTCAGTGCACCAAATTGGATGAAACCAATTTTGTTGGAAAGGTCTGTGAATGCTTAATCCAAGCCCATTGGATTCAAGTCATTTGGATCTGTAGATCACCCATAGCAAAAATAACAAGGCAGAAGCTTTTTTGCATTCAAACATTTTTCAAATTTAAACCATAAAAGCTTTTGAGTTGATTCCAACTCTCAAAAATCACATTTAACCATACCTTTCAGAATATATAAAAATATATAGGTTTACTTGCAGAAATAATATTCAAGGAATAAAAGAATGCTTCATAAGCATTTCTAGTCACTTTAATTAATTAAAATAAAAAGGTAAAACCTTATTAAATTGTGACACCACTTTAAATCACATTCCCATGGACTACAATATGTGGTGATTACATGTGTCAACATCATCCCATGTTTAGTTTGGAGAATATTAAATCTTAAGTAGTTTTTCAATGAGTAGAAATTACTTTTCTAAAATAAAAAGATTTAAACCAAGCCTTAACCTTGTAATGTTAGAGATGATGCTAGATCATCTATAGGACCCTTGTGTGTGATGATTGCAAGTAGTTAAGTATTGTTTGGTGATTGTGTACCTCGTATTTATTCATAGACGCTAGTACCGACCAAGGATACGAGGAGGAAGGAGGATACTACGAAGAAGAAGCCGAGGAGAACTTCAACCACTGCTCTGCACAAGGCAAGCCTAATACTACTAGTGAATGTGCAAGATAACACTTGCAAGATACTATACCTATGCAAGCTTATACTCATATTGATGCAAGCCAACCCTTGCCAGATACCCTACTGATGCCACAAACCCATACTTGTGACCCTACTTGCTTGTTGAAAACCAATCCTAGTTTTATGGCAAGCTTCTTACTTTATTTCTTTACCAAAGCTTACTTAGAGTCTACCTAAGAGTTTGGTAGATACTAGACAGTTGTGCTGAAGGTTGCATAAAGAGCATAAAATTTGGCCTAAGCTAGAAACCTTGATCTCAGCCTAAGACATGAGATTGAACTTAGTAAAACTCCACTAGTTACCACCCCTCATTAGTACCAACCCCACCTGTAGATGCTAGTGCTAAGCATAAAACTTGATCAACTTTAGATGGGAATACTTGGTGGAAAAATGGTTATGAAAACCTTGGAATGATGTATAATTCTATTGAAATGTTTTGGACATGTGTTTCCAAACACTTGATGATTCTGGTGATAAAAATGTTGAGGCATGAGCCTTAGCCCTTTATAAAACTGATGGTTGTCTGGATGCGATACCATTCCAATTTTTGCGTACAGCCACAATACCCGAATATTGGGTAGGGCTTGACTGGAAACTTATATACCTTAGTATTAGTTCCCTCACGGCCAAGGTCTGAGATGAGGCTACCTTGTGAAGATTGTCCACCTGTGCAGTACCCAAGATGACAGTGGTCATGGTTGGGAGGCCAAACTCACAGGAGAGGTGGTTATACTAGGGAGTGTAATTGAAAGGTTAGGATTAATTATCCGCATACTGAGTATGGTGAATTCAGGATTTGTTCCTAACGGATGTATCGAATGTTGTGGTGAAAGTGTACAATCTCCGTAGAGTGTCAAACTATTCGAATAGCCGCGTCCGCGGTTATGGACAGTTGGAGTGGCCATACTGTTCCCCCGTCAGACTTTTCAAAATGACTTGTGAAATGAAGTGAGACTTTGACTTGACCACAACAGAGTTGTGACCTGAACTACAAGATCCCACTTAGGAGTTATAAAATTGTGACTAGCTTTAGAACTTAGTAGAGATAAACCTGGCTTTTTGCAAAACAACCCTAGAGCCTAGTGTCCTATTATCCAAAAACCCCTTACCTGTTAGTATTAGTTTGCGAGTACTTAAAAAGTACTCATGGCTTTGTCCCTGGCTATTCCCATGGCCAGACTATGAAGAGGAGTACCTCGAAGATGGAACCCCGGAAGGTTACGACAACTAGGACATCTCCCATCGTCAGCATTGCCTGTGAACTCGAAGATGGAGCTTCGCCTACGCTACCGTTATTATTACGTATTCCGCTGCTTGATGTTGTATTAAGAACTGGATCATGAGATCCCTATTTGTGTAAGAACCTATGTATCGTTTGTAATGGATGATGTACTATGGTATCCAATTCTGTTATGTCTCGCAAAAATGGTAATCCTCGGATTTGCGATGTATGGCATAACAGGCATCTAGGATTGAAAAATCCGGGTGTTGACATTTTGAGTCTGAATTGCTGTTGCGCTGATTCGTGTGGTTCAGAAAAGAAGTGCCATCTAAGAGAACCCAACGATAGACAGTCACAATGTCTAAACCGCTTTACTTTATTTTTAGAATGATTTCAATATTTGTTGTTGCTTTTTTCTGAATCTCGAAACACTGAATAATTTGCTTTATGTTTTGCTTAGGGATTAATGCCGATGAACTGATAGAAATATGTGACGAAGAAACGTTGTATGTTCATCTTACTGCTGCATATTCATAATTTAAGATTGTAAGCTAATAAGATCTTACTATTGTTCCTTGGTTCACCACTTTTTCCACCTATTGGCAGTGGCTTATGGTGATAGTACGGAGACAAAGCTTTGCCGCGGCATTGCAAGTGGGATGTGAGGTCGGAGGTGGTGGTGTTTCCCATCTCCTTTGTGCTCACGTTCCTCTTGTGACACAACATGGGCCCACATGCCATGTTGATGGGTTCTTTGTAAGGTTGCTTACTTGGTCTGCCAGAACTATGGTGGCACTTTGATGCATCCCCTACAAATTCTCTGATTGCAAGGTATTCTGTCTCCATCTAAAAAAGGGTATTGCACCTCTTGCCTTCTCCTCACCTCATGCCTTCTACCTATCTCTGAACTAAGACGTTAAGTGTGACACTAGAAGGTTTGGTAATTTGTTAGCACACAAATAGGATTGATTTCAAATGCCAAAAGAATATGACATTTATCATTATTTCGAGCATTGTATTCCTAGAGTATCTTGGTCATATAAAATTTCAGCCTATAAATTGTTTCCATATTCATGTTATTGGAGAAGAGTGTAGTTTGCAAATATGTTCATTGTGTTTGACTCGGAATGTTAAACCGCATTAAACAATTTTCTCAGCCGAAGCTTATTTCTTTGATTATGTAAGTTTGCATTTGATTTTTAGTTCTAGAGAAGGTAAAACAATTCAGTGCCACAGAGTGGGTGTTATTACTGATTTTCAGTTTGTTCATAAATTTCCTGAAGGTTTATCTGATCTGGACATGCTTTTCCAATACTAAATTTCTATAACTAGACCTCCTGAAGCAGAAACAAGATCATGGAGGTCCATCGTAGATGAACTTCTTAGCTTCTTTAGTAACCTGTGTTCTTCTTGCTTTTTTATTCTTCGTTTAAAAGTCAGTTCACACTCAACAAGTTGTCTTCCTTACATCATGTGCCCTGTCAATGGTCCTAATTTCTTCATAGCTGTATTTTTTTTAGTTTTTTGCCCTTTTTTAGAAAATCTAGCTAGACATCTCATTTACTTGGAGATTACTAAATGCCAATCCTTAGCTGGAACATCAAACCTTAATGGTCAGTGATATATTTAGGTGCCAACCTTTGGTTTATATGGACTTTGTAAAAACAATCAAGCGTCAGCTACTTTGTCACCATGTTGGTGGGACTTACACTAAGAAAGTGCATCAAATGAAGTTTTTTTTCAGTCACATAATGTTTGTGTCCCTTACAGAGAACTTCATAATCGTACAACTTTCCTATATTCCCCTATTATGTATATAAAATGCTAAGTTGAGCCTATTTATGTAGGTTAGAGAGATTGATCATTATGATTAAGAGATGTAGGTTAGAGAGGTAGATCATTATGAGGTTTAGCTCTTTATCTTACTTCTTGCTATAATTTTATGTGTCAGTTATGTTGATAAGGACAAAAATATGGTCGGTCGTAGTACATGAGACTTAGTTTTCAAACAGAAAGTTCAAGTGCAGCAATTGCTCTATGAATTGATTGGTGCATCTTGCTTAGAACGAAACCCTCTTGGTCCTTATAGTCTTAGAAAACAAATGAAACAAGACAATCAGACCAATATTCATGAAGCAGTATTGCCCTTAATCTCCTCATTAAAATTGCCATGGTAGTAACTGATACGTCCAAAACATATCTACTTTCTCGAACACTTTGCTATTGTTTCTTCTCTAAACTTGTGTGATTTGGATACAACTAACACGGACTGACGCGGTTTTCAGCAGAATTACCTTGGTGTCTTGTTTTTGTGTAGAAAATGAACTATTAGAAAAAATCCCGTAAAATATGCCAAAAATTATATTTTACCAGAAGATCCACGTAGCCAGAAGAAGAGACGGAGGGGAGGCCTGGGGGGAGGGCAGACCCACCCTAGGCGCGGGCCCACCTGACCCCGCGCCTGGAGGGGGTGTGGCCACCCCAGGCACCTCCTCGGCCTCCCTCTGCGCCTATAAGTTTCCTTCTGACCTAAAAACTCAGGGGGGGTCGATAGTTTCCCAAAAAGAGTTTCGCTCCGCCGCCGCCACCAGAAACCAAGATTTGGATCCAGAAACTCCGTTCTGGCACCCTGCCAGGACGGGGAATTTGGAGAGCATCATCGCCATCGTCATCACCAACGCATCTCCATCAACCACCGATGTTTCCCTCATCCATGAGTGAGTAATCCCCCGCTGTAGGCTTGGGGATGGTAGGGATTGGATGAGTTCTATGATGTAATCGGATAATATCTATTAGGGCATAGTGCCTAGTATCTCTATTAGTGCTATTTGACTTTGTTGCAACTTGTTATGCTTAATGCTTGTCACTAGGGCCCGAGTGCCATGATCTCAGATCTGAACTTATTATTGAATCATTATGATAGTATTTATTGTGATTTTATCTGCAAGTTGTGTACACATATCATTGTTTGGATCCAAAGGCCCCAAAGTGACAATAATTGGGACAACCGGAGGGGATGGTTGTGGTGTGAGGATCACATGTGTTAACGGAGTTATAATTCTTTGCTCTGGTGCTCTATTAAAAGGAGCATCTTAATTGTCAGTAGTTCCCTAGAGGCCCCGCTGCCACGGGCTGGCTGGACAGAAAATGTTGTGCAAGTTCTCATTGCGAGCACATATGACTATATTTGGATCACATGCCTAGGATCGTTTAGTACTTGAATGCTTGTTATTATTTATCTGCAATGCCCTAGATCTTGAAGTTACATGTTTAGACTCGTCCATGCAACTCCTGTCCATCCATCCCTATGCCTACCGCACTCGAATCCTACTGTTACCGTTGCTATTACTATTGCTACTGTTGTTGTTGCTGTTGTTGTTGCTTCACTGTTGCTACTACAAACTGTTGCTACTGATAAACTTCTGTGAGCAAGAACTATTTCCAGGTGCAGCTGAACTGACAACTCAGTTGTTAAGGCTTGCAAGTATTCTTTGGCTCCCCTTGTGTCGAATCAATAAATTGGGTAATACTACCCACGAAGACTGTTTGCGATCCCCTACACTTGTGGGTCATCAAGACTATTTTCTAGCGCCGTTGCCGGGGAGCATTGTGGCACCTTGGATTTACAGTCCGAGAATACCTGTTATGCATACAATTCATGTTTCCATGATCAGTGAGCCGTGATCATAACCGACTAGTATCATTACATCATCCATAAAGTAACGAGTAGAAAAACTTACAAACGGGCCATTATGGCAATTACAACACAGGTAGCAGAAGTCTTCAGCGCAGAGCCCGTGCCTTAACCTACAGGCAACTGACTGGGAAGACGGCCTAGCTCGCATAGATGTCAGCACCTTCGTTCCTTCTTAACATATGCAATCTGGCCAAGTAAATTGCCAGGGACAATGCCGGTGATTACTTTGATTGTACTCGCAAACCATCGAGACAGGGTAATAAGATAATGCACATTTGGCTATGGGGAGATAACTCTACACTAAGTTGTTTTCTGAAGGAAACTATAATGGAATCTCTATATCTTTCTTTAAAAGAGTTTTTGGAAAAATATGCCTCCTTTTAGAAAGTCTGGACATCTCCACATCCTCGTTAAAAAGGTTTATAGACAGTTTTGTAGTAAAATCCTTTTTTAATACATCTTCGACCATTACTGGTCAAAACCAAACTCATTGTTAACTTTCCTCGTGACCAAGTCACATCCTTTTTATACATATCAACATAATTCGAAAGGGTCCTCCAAGCACTTGCCATTCCAACCGTCCTTGACCATGGACACGGCTATTCAAATAGATTAGACTCTGTAGAGTTTGCGCACTTTACCCACAAGAATCAATTCATCCGCCGGGATTTAACCACGGCCCACTACACACTGTAGACGGGGGTTCGGATAATCGAACCTAGCTTTTCATTTGTCCATCCCTAGCAAAGGCGGCTTTTCCTTTTGCATTTGTTCTCCCCGGCACGAGTATGCAGCACTATGGCCTTAGTCCTCCCTGCAACACTTCCGTATACCCAAACCCTCGGCTTGGCAATATACAATTGTTGACTCCCCTTCCTTCCCTACGCCTAAAACATACCGTCCGTGGGAGACCCAATTGTTGCACCGACTCTTCCGCCAAAGCGGGCGATGGAGGCCCAGATCCGTAAACCTGAGGTAGAGTCCACTCGGTCTTCCAGGGATTTCTCCCGTTAAGTAAGTACAAGCAGCCCCGGCTAAGGACAACAACTACGAGCTAAGCCCCAGCGCCTGGGGTAATGTGGTTGCACGGATAAATTGTTCCAGACATTGGCGTAGAACATCCCTTCTCTTTCTCTTATTTACTTTCTCTTACTTAACTTTCTATTCATCCACCTCATATCCTCTTTTGGTAAAACTTCCACTCGGAAAGGATGCCTCTTTCCAAGGGTTTCATTTTGAAAACTTTGTAGTAGGGTAAAACCCAAAATAGTTTTATTATTCAAAATCCATGGTTTCCAAAAGGGAAGATGCTAATCATATTATCCTCGATCTAAAGGGGTAAATATGGGTGTCAATAGGGTAGGTGTCCTAATGGACACTCATCCATAACTTGGAGGAGCCAAGTTACTTACGCACTTTTATTTGAAACAAACCATGCAATTTAATTATGTAGTTGATAAACGAGATATAAAACAATTGATAAACAGGAGTAGGTTCATATAGGAGTTTAGGAATGGTGTCTTGCCTATGACCAGCGAGATGTCCCTTGACTTCCTTAGAATACCAGAATACCAATAATAACAATAATAAGAATAACCCGATCCTTCCTTCTTCTCGGTGTCTCACAAATGCAACTATCGCCGTTATCGAGTATACATGCAAGCAAACAACACCACAATCAATACAAGGCATACAAGCATCAAACAAAGAATAAACATATGATAAACATCAGTAGGATGTCGGAGGTTTGATTTGATTGGATTGGGAGAAGATTCGGAGGCATAGGAAGGAGGGGTTCCTTTTTGATTCAAAGTCTAGGAACTACCTATGAGGGGGGTTTTTCACCAAGGACTTGATCTGTATTGTCCCATTGTATAAAGATGACACCATCAGATAGGTATTGATAAAATGAAACCAACAAAAGTGGTTTCACAATTTTATCAATTTCCCTTGATTTATAATGTATTTTATAGTGATTAAAGCTCTAGTTTTAGGAATTAATTCACCAGAACTTCTCTGGATTTCCATAAATTATTTCCTTGGGTTATTAGGTAGTATTTTATGGACTGAATCAAGAGGAGTTGGGAATCACCTCAAAACAATTACCAAAATGCCCTCAGAAAAATCCCAAAGGTAGTACTGGATGGGATTTGTCCTTTTCACCATATTTAATCTACAGAATATTTTGATGTGATTCTAAGTACACCTTATAGGTACTGAATATACCTTTCTGTAGAAATTGGAATCAATCAATTTGGAGTTGTAGAGCTACTGTAGTGATTTTATTAGTGAACAAGCCATGCACAGAAGAGTTAATTTCACTAAAATTCAACAGTGACTCATAAAATTATGAGCTACTGGATTTAGTAGGATATGGGTATGTGTTTTCAAGGGGAGTTGGAATTAGGTCAAAACCTCATTTGGTTTGACCTAGGGAAATTTCTAAATGCAGAAAGGCTCTGTTTTTGTTATTTTTGCTAACTGCAACCTATAAAGCAAATGGGTATGGGGCCAGTGGGACATGCAAGGTACTTAAGCTATATTCAAGTGCCAAGAAGAATTAATTCAATTAGAGTTGTGTAACTTACAGAAAAATTTTATGAAGGAAAAGGATACATCTAGGGAGTGGATTTTATACAATTTATCTAGACATCGTTTGGACTATCTAGGGGTACTGCGTGTTTGAGGAAACATCCAGAAACCCTGAAAAAATAAGTTCTAGGAATTTCAGATGGTTTTAAAATTTTGAAATGATTTAAATCAAACTGCAATTTGTAGATCTGGAAATCTACTTAAAAGAAAAAGAAAAGGGAAGGGACTAGCGGGTCAAACCTGGGCATAATGGGCCATGAAGGGCAAGCGCCAGCCCACCGGGCATCACCGTGCGCGGGAGCTGCCAAATTTCAAATGTCGGGGCGGTGCCCGTCTGTCAAACTCTACGGGGAACGAAAGGGTATGGGGAACTTTAGACCGCCAGATTAAAAGAGATCCAACGGCTGTGGGGCTTCGTCTTCCTAAGCGATAGAACACTAGGCGGAAAACCCTAGCGCGGCGGTTGGGAGAGCTTACCTAGGGCTCAGAGAGGCGGCACCTAGATGACAGCGTGTCTCAGAAGACGAAGGGAAGCTCAGAGAGGGGCGCCAAGAGGGTTCTCGGTACTGGGAGGGTGCCCGCGTATGAGCACCGACGACGTTTGTGCGGGAGATCGTCGGGGATGCCCCCAGATCACGCTGTATGTCGAGGAGGAATCTCAAAGCGTGGTGTGACACATCTCTACGATATCTAGGGGGTCATTATGCGGTAGAGGACACTTGGGGGCAACTTGTTTTGTCGGTCGAGTTCCACCATGGCCATCTCGCGCCGGCGCTTGCTCCGCTAGTCCTGGGACAAAATAAGTACAGGGAGGTAGGTCAGAGTATGGGGGGTCCTGAAAATGCATAGAGAAGGGGCGGTCGGGATGGAGTGCATGCCTTCCTTCTTCTTTAATGCCCGACAGGAGATCTTGGGGTTCTCCATGGCAATGGAGAGGAGGAGGGCGAGATCTGGAGCTCGGGGAGAGTTAGGTGGGAGTGAGTGAGTGAAATGAAGAAGCAGGGGAGAGAGGTACTGGACTCTTTCTTTATAAACCGAAGGGGAGGTCTAGGGTGGAATTGGTTCATGTAATGGACATGAACAAGGGAGATATAGGGGTTCGTAGCATGGAAAACAAAAAAATTCTACCGCATGCACACAAACAAGCCAAGATCTATCTACTAGATTGTAGCAATGAGTCGATTAGAGTACTCACCCTCGAAGATTCCAAAGCGGTTAATGAGAGAAGATTCTCGTGGGTGATGTAGTCGTACACTTGCCGATCTCAAGATCGCGTAGACGATCCTTCCGGCGCTGCGTTCCGGCAGCGCTTCCGCAGTCGGTCACACGTTCGGTACTCGATGAAGACCTTCCTCTCCCTTGTTCCAGCAGGCAGTGGAGGTTGTAGTTCTCCCCTCGCGATACCGGCAGCACGACGGTGTGGTGTCGGAAGTAGAGGGAAGATCCTGCAGGGCTTTGCCTAAGCCGGTGCGAGTTATGGTGGATCTAGGGTTTCCAGCGATCTAGGTTTAGAAGGCGAGAGAGGAGGAGGTGGTGTCGGCAGCGGCTAGGGCGATGGCGACGGGCCGGCGGCGGAGCGAGACGTGGCGTGGCGGTGGTGGCTGGCGGCGGTGGCTGGCGCCGGAGGCGGCTAGGCGGCGGCGCACGGGGTGGGGAGGGCTGGCTCTTGTGTTCTTCGGGGAATCCCCCCTCTATTTATGAGAGGGGGCAGCCTTGGGAGGGGAGAGTTTGAATCCAAACCCAAACCCAAACCCAAGTTGGAGATAAGGAAGGACTCTTTCCTTCTTCCACCAGGAAACTATTGTTCCAGTTTGACTTTTCAAACCTCTCTTTTGACTTTCAATTTAGAGCTTTAATTCTCTCTCGCAAATGCCCAAACCAAGTGACCTAGGATATTCTCTCAAAAAAAGTGACCTAGGATATGATCCAATCATTCCACTTACCCATGACACATTCATGGACCATTCCCCTTTCGGTCCGATGAACCTTCTAGACCCTTCTAGAACCTCTCCGATGAAAACATTCAAATCATTCCTAAACTCCGGAATCGGACTTTCCTTATATGAATCTTATTCTCCGAACTATTCCGGATCTCCTCGTGATATCCTGGATCCCATCCGAGACTCCAAACAACATTCGGTATCCCTACTTACATTCCATATCTACTAAACAACATCGAATCCTTAAGTGTGTCTCCCTACGGTTCGTGAATTATGCGGACATGACCGAGACACTTCTCCGATCAATAACCAATAGAGGAATCTGTAAATTCATATGGCTCCCACATATTTCTACGATTACTTTGCGGTCGAATGAACCACTTACATACGATACCAATTTCCCTTTGTCTCGCGATAGTTTACTTATCCAGGGTTTGATCGTCGGTATCTCTGCATACCTAGTTCAACCTCGTTACCGATAAGTACTCTTTTCTTGTTCCCATGATATGTGATCCCTTGTGATCCAGTCACATGCTTGCAAGCTAATTGGATGACATTCCACCGAGAGGGCCCAGAGTATATCTATCCGTCATATGGATGGACAAATCCCACTCTTGATCCATGTGCCTCAACACATACTTTCTGAACACTCAATGCCACCTTTATAGCCACCCATTTACGGTGTGGTGTTTGATGTCATCAAAGCATCCTTCCGGTGATGGTGATTAGCATGATCTCATGGTCGAAGGAATTAGGTTACTATGTATCAGAAAGCTTATAGCAAATGAATCATTGAAATGACTTGATCTTAATGCTACGCTTATCTATAGGACTATGTCCATCATAGTATTCTCCTAATGATATGATCTTGTTGTTAACAACATCTCAATGTTCATGATCGGGAAACCACGATCATCTATTAACCAACAAGCTAGTATTATAAAGAGGCTTTACTAGGGACTCTAATTTAGTTTACAAATCACACAAGTATTAATGTTTCCAGTTAATACTGTTATAGCATGAATGTAAATATTTATCAGAAACACAAAGATATAATAATAACCACTTTTATTATTGTCTCTAGGGCATATCTCCAATAGTCTCCCACTTGCACTAGAGTCAACTAATCTAGATTACATGGTAATATACCGAACACCCATGGTGGTTTGGTGCTGGTCATGTTTTGCCCTCGGGATAGGTTTAGTCAATGGATCTGCCACATTCAGATATGTGTGTACTTTGCAAATCTTTATGTCACCATCTTGGACTTGTTCTCTAATATCGCGAAAATGTAGCTTGATATGCTTCAGCTTCTTGTGTGACCTTGGTTCTTGCGCATTGGCTATGGCGCCCATGTTATCACAATAAATAGACATTGGGTCCAGCGCACTTGGAACCACACCGAGCTCTATAATGAACTCCTTCATCCATATCGCCTCTTGTGAAGCCTCCGAAGCAGCTATGTATTCCAATTCAGTTGAAGATCTCGCCACAACGCTTTGCCTTGCACTCCTCTAGCTAACTGTTGCACCATTCAAAGTAAATACGTATCTAGATTGAGATTTAGAATCATCTGGATCGGTGTTCCAACTAGCATCGGTGTAACCATTAACAACAAGTTGTTCATCACCTCTATAAGAAAGAACTATATCCTTAGTTCTTCTCAAGTACTTAAGGATATTTTTGACCGTTGTCCAATGATCCACTCCTGGATCACTCTGATATCTGCTAGTCAAACTAATAGGATATGCAATGTCGGGTCTAGTACATAGCATAGCATACATAAGAGATCCTATGGCTAAGGCATAGGGAGTCTTACTCATCCTTTCTCTATCTTCTGCCGTTGCAGGACTTTGAGTTTTACTCAAGGTCGTATTGGGCAACATGGGCATGAACCCTTTCTTGTTATCTTCCATTCCAAACCTCTTTAGAACTTTGTCCAAATATGTACTCTGTGACAATGATATTAGGCATCTCGATCTATCTCTATAAATCTTTATGCCTAATATGTAAGTGGCTTCGCCAAGATCTTTCATTGAAAAACTATTATTCAAATAATCCTTGACACTATTAAGAAGGTCTACATCATTCCCAATCAACAATATGTCCTATACGTATAGTATTAAGAATGCTATAGAGCTCCCACTCACTTTCTTGTAAATACAAGCTTCTCCATAAGTTTTTATAAAACCAAAACTTTTGATTACCTTATCAAAACGTTGATTCCAACTTCGGGATGCTTGCTTCAATCCATAAATGGACCGTTGAAGTTTGCCTACCTTGTTAGCATCTTTAGGATCGACAAAACCTTTGGGTTGTACCATATACAACTCTTCACCAATGTCTCCATTGAGGAACGCCGTTTTGACATCCATCTGCCATATATCATAATCATAATATGCAGAAATTGCTAATAAAATCCTCACAGACTTTAGCTTTGCTACCGGTGAGAAAGTCTCATCGTAGTCAACTGCTTGAATTTGTCGAAACCCTTTTGCGACAAGTCGAGCTTTATAGACAGTAACATTACCATCAGCATTTGTTTTCTTCTTGAAAATCCATTCGTTCTCGACAGCCTTCCGGCCATCTGGTAAGTCCACCAAATTCCATACTTGGTTTTCGTACATGGATCCAATCTCGGATTTCATGGCTTCTTGCCATTTATTGGAATCTGGGCTCATCATTGCTTCCTCATATGTCGCAGGGTCATTGGTGTTGTCTACCAACATGATACTCATAACGGGATCATACCAATCAGGAGTGGTACGAGTTCTCGTTGACCTGTGAGGCTCCGTAGTTACTCTAACCGAAGTTTCATGATCAACATCATTAGCTTCCTCTCTTATTGGTGTAGGCGCCACAGGAACTACTTCTGGTGCTGCACTACTCTCAAGTTCGAGAGAAGGTTCAACAACCTCGTCGAGTTCTATTTTCCTTCCAGTCACTTCTTTCGAGAGAAACTCCTTCTCTAGAAAGGATCCATTCTTGGCAACGAAGATTTTGCCCTCGGATCTATGATAGAAGGTATACCCAATAGTTTCCTTCGGGTATCCTATGAAGACGCATTTTTCCGCTTTGGGTTCAAGCTTGTCGGGCTGTAACTTCTTTACGTAAGCTTCGCAATCCCAAACTTTAAGGAACGAAAATTTAGGTTTCTTACCAAACCATAATTCATACGGTGTCGTTTCAACGGATTTAGATGGTGCCCTATTTAAAGTGAATGCGGCTGTTTGTAATGCATAACCCCAAAACGATAGCGGTAAATCTGTAAGTGACATCATAGAACGAACCATATCTAAGAGAGTTTGATTACGATGTTCGGACACACCATTATGTTGTGGTGTTCCCGGCGGTGTCAATTGTGAAAGTATTCCGCATTTCTTCAAATGCTCGCCAAACTCGTAACTTAGATATTCACCTCCATGATCAGATCGTAGAAATTTAATCTTCTTGTTACGTTGATTCTCTACCTCACTTTGAAATTCCTTAAACTTCTCAAAAGTTTCGGACTTATGTTTCATGAAATAGATGTACCCATATCTACTCAAATCATCCTTGAAGGTAAGAACATAACGATAGCCACCGTGCGATGCTACACTCATTGGGCCACACACAACGGTATGTATGATTTCCAATAAGTCCGTAGCTCGCTCCATCATACCAGAAAATGGAGTCTTAGTCATTTTACCCATCAGACATGCTTCGCATCTTTCAAGTGATTTGAAATCAAGTGATTCAAGAAGTCCATCGGAATGGAGTTTCTTCATGTGCTTCACTCCAATGTGACCAAGACGACAGTGCCACATATAGGTCGAGTTATCGCTCGATTTCAAACATTTAGCCTCAAAGTTATTAATATGTGTATTTCCACTATCGAGATTCAACAAGAATAGACCATCTATCAAAGGTGCATGTGCGTAAAACATATTACTCATATAAATCGAACAACCATTATTCTCGGACTTAAACAAGTAACCATCTCGCAATAAACAAGATCCTGATATAATGTTCATGCTTAACGTAGGCACCAAATAACAATTATTTAAGTATAAAACTAATCCCGATGGTAGATGAAGAGGTAGCGTGCCAACCGCGATCACATCAACCTTTGACCCATTTCCAACGCGCATCGTCACCTCGTTCTTCGCTAGTTTCCGTCTATTCTACAGCACCTGTTTCGAGTTACAAATATAAGCAACCGAACTAGTATCAAATACCCAGGCACTACTACGAGTACTAGTGAGATACACATCAATAATATGTATATCAGATATACCTTTTTTCTTGATGTTGTC
This sequence comes from Avena sativa, assembly GCA_916181665.1. Lineage (NCBI taxonomy): Eukaryota > Viridiplantae > Streptophyta > Magnoliopsida > Poales > Poaceae > Avena > Avena sativa. The sequence goes on along the minus strand of OV702294.1, from coordinate 263,736,462 downwards.
GTTCTTCAAATTCGCCAAGTACTTAGGGCAATTTCGCTTCCAGTGACCTTCTCCCTTGCAGTAAAAGCACTCAGTATCAGCCTGAGGCCCAGCCTTGGTCTTCTTCGCCGGCGCGGTAACTTTCTTACCGCCCTTCTTGAAGTTTCCCTTTTTCTTAGACTTGCCTTGCTTCTTGAATTTGGTGGTCTTATTGACCAACAACACTTGGTGCTCTTTGTTGATCTCCACTTCTGCAAACTTTAACATGGAGAAGAGTTCGGACAACGACTTGTCCATGTTTTGCATATTGTAGTTCATCACAAAGTTCTTGTAACTTGGTGGTAGTGATTGGAGGACACGGTGAATCCCCAAAGCATTAGAAATCACTATACCCAAGCTTTGAAGCTTGCTTGCGTGCCCAGACATCTTAAGCACGTGCTCACTAACGGAGCTGCCCTCTTCCATCTTGCAGTTAAAGAACTTTTCAGAAGCCTCATAACTCTCAACTGTCGTGTGAGCCTCAAATATCATTTTGAGTTCACGGACAATATCATGTGGGTCATGGTTCTCAAACCTTTTCTAAAGCTCCGATTCCAAACCATACAAGATAGCACACTGAACTGTGGAGTACTGATTCTTCCGAGCAAGAAAAACATTCTTTACCTCGTCGGTAGCATCAGCTGTAGTTGGGTCACCCAGTGGTGCATCCAGCACATAGGTCAAATTACTAGCATTGAGGACAATTCTCAAATTGAGGAACCAATCTGCGAAGTTTCTTCCATTGTTTTTCATCTTTTCTTTCTCTAGGAACGCATTAAAATTTATGGTAGGGGCCGCCATTGATCTACAACATATTTGCAATAGTTTAGACTAATTTTATGACAAATTGAATTCTAATTAATAGTTAAAATAATCTAGGTGAACTCCCACTAAAAACAATATCCCTCACATTGTTTTAGTGATCACACAAACCAAACCCACCACATCAAAACCGATCATCATGAGAGTTGATGTAGCTTCAATGGCAAACAGTCAACATGTTCATCATATCTACTATATGACTCATGCTTTACCTTTCGGTGATCCGTGTTCCGAGACCATGTTTGTACATGATAGGCTCGTCAAGATCAAACCTTAGATTTCGCATGAGCAAATCTGGCTTGCTCATGTTGTATACACTCACAGAATCTAACACACCCGATCATCACGTGGTGCTTCGAAACAACAAGCTTTAGCAACGGTGCTTACTAAGGATAAACACTTTATAACTTGAAATTTTGTGCTAGAGGGATCATCTTATAATGCTACCATCGCGAACTAAGCAATACAAGATGCATAAAAGGATTAACATCACATGCAATTCAAAATATGTGATATGATATGGACTTTCTTCTTGTGCTTCCAATCTCCATCTTCAAGCACGAACATGATCTCCATCATCACCGGCATGGCGTCAAGGTCAATGGCGCCGCTTCATGGTTGTCGTCCACCAGCATCAACTATTAGAACTACTTTGAATAATAGACACGCATGTATTGACGGAATTAAAAGACAACCATATGGCTCCTGCCGGTTGCCGACATACAATAAGGAATATTGCATACATCATATATAATCACAATCATGGCCATATCACATCACAGCACACCTCTGCAAAACAAAGTTAGACGCCTCTAATTTTCTTTGCATGTTTTACGTGGTTTGGGGCTTTCAATAAGTGTCGTTCTAACTTACGAACAAGAACCACAACATCGATACTAGTATTGTCAATCAACCGTTGTAAATTGAATCTTAACTATGTTGGGAGAAACAGACACCCGCAAAGCCACTTATGCAATACAAGTTGCATGTCAAGCGTGGAGCAAGTCTCATGAACGATGTCATGTAAGGTTAGCCCGGGCCGCTTCATCCCACCATCCCGCAAGATGCAAAGTACACAAGAAGCAATCGACAACAAAAAGCATCAACGCCCATAATGACCATTGTGTTCTACTCGTGCAACAGATCTACATATAGACACGGCTCTGATACCACTGTAGGGGTTCGTAGCATGGAAAACAAAAAAATTCTACCGCATGCACACAAACAAGCCAAGATCTATCTACTAGATTGTAGCAACAAGTTGATTAGAGTACTCACCCTCAAAGATTCCAAAGCAGTTAACGAGAGCAGATTCTCATGGGTGATGTAGTCGTACACTTGTCGATCTCAAGATCGCGTAGACGATCCTTCCGGTATTGCGTTCCGGCAGCGCTTCCGCAGTCGGTCACATGTTCGGTACTCGATGAAGACCTTCCTCTCCCTTGTTCTAGCAGGCAGCGGAGGTTGTAGTTCTCCCCTCGCGATACCGGCAACACGACGACGTGGTGTCAGAAGTAGAGGGAAGATCCCGCAGGGCTTCGCCTAAGCCGATACGAGTTATGGTGGTTCTAGGGTTTCCGGCGATCTAGGTTTAGAAGGCCGGAGAGGAGGAGGTGGTATCGGCGACGGCTAGGGCGACGGCGACGGGCTGGCGGCGGCGGCGCACAGGGTGGGGAGGGCTGGCTCTTGTGTTCTTTGGGGCAGCCCCCCTCTATTTATGAGAGGGGGGGCAGCCTTGGGAGAGGATAGTTTGAATCCAAACCCAAACTCAAGTTGTCTAGAAGGAAGGACTCTTTCCTTCTTCCACCAGGAAACTATTGTTCCAGTTTGACTTTTCAAACCTCCCTTTTGACTTTCAATTTAGAACTTTAATTCTCTCTCGCAAATGCCCAAATGAAGTGACCTAGGATATGATCCAATCATTCCACTTACCCATGACACATTCATGGACCATTCCCCTTCCGGTCCGGTGAACCTTCTACACCCTTCTAGAACCTCTCTGATGAAAACATCGAAATCATTCCCGAACTCCGGAATTTGACTTTCCTTATATGAATCTTATTCTCTGGACTATTCCGGATCTCCTCGTGATATCCCAGATCCCATCCGAGACTCCGAACAACATTCGGTATCCCTACTTACATTCCATATCTACTAAACAACATCGAATCCTTAAGTGTGTCTCCCTACGGTTCGTGAATTATGCGGACATGACCGAGACACTTCTCCGATAACCAATAGAGGAATCTGAAAATTCATATGGCTCCCACATATTTCTACGATTACTTTGCGATCGAATGAACCACTTACATACGATACCAATTTCCCTTTGTCTCGTGATAGTTTACTTATCCGAGGTTTAATCGTCGGTATCTCTGCATACCTAGTTCAACCTCGTTACCGGTAAGTAATCTTTTCTCGTTCTCGTGATATGTGACCCCTTGTGAGCCAGTCACATGCTTGCAAGCTAATTGGATGACATTCCATCGAGAGGGCCGAGAGTATATCTATCCGTCATATGGATGGACAAATCCCACTCTTGATCCATGTGCCTCAACACATACTTTCCGAACACTCAATGCCACCTTTATAGCCACCCAGTTACGGTGTGGTGTTTGATGACATCAAAGCATCCTTCCGGTGATGGTGATTAGCATGATCTCATGGTCGAAGGAATTAGGTTACTATGTATCAGAAATCTTATAGCAAATGAACTATTGAAATGTGTCACATCCCAAAATTTTCCAAATTTTGAAATGTGAAAAATAAATAAACAAAATAAATAATTGTTGAAATTTAGGGTGAAAAGAAACTTATTTATTCGAAATGGAAACATCAAAACCCATCTTGAACAAACTTTGAATAAAATGGAATCCAACAAATTTCAATCAAGTGAAATTCATTCATCAATAAATATATATTGAAATTTAAACACTTGGAAAAGTTAAACCAAAACCCTAAACCCTAATGGAAGAAAATCATTTCCAAAATGTCCCTAAGACTATGGAATTGATCCATATAAAAATTTAGCAACAAAGATTTATAAATGATCAAAAAATGATAAACAAAAAATATTATAAAACCATAGAAATTGGTTTCAATTAATTTGGAACCATGGATAAAAACTTATGAATATAATAAGATAAAAGGAAATAATTTCCAAAGCTAATAAAGCTCCTATCTAAAATCCATACCAAATTGTGGGCAAAATAATCCTAAAGAGATTTAAAAGGATAAACAAATATTAAATAAAATTATACAAATTGGAATCACCAATTTTGGATCTATAAATAAAAAAATATGGATTTTATAAGACAAAGAAATAAATGAATAAATAAGGAATATTTAAAATCCAAATTAAATCTTGGCCAAACAAATGAAATGAAAGATTATGGAATAATAAAAAGGAGTAAAAGATTATTTGAATAAAATCATCAGGGTTGAACAATATCCAATTTTATTTAAATAAAGATAAATTGCCTAAACTAAATAATAAATTCCAAGGAAATTATTTAGAAGACAATTTAAAACTTGAATTAAAATCCATAAGAAAATGTAATAAAGATATTCCAATTAAATAAAGGGATAAAGAATATTCAAATAAAATAATATGGCATTAACCAAATTCTATTCCATTTGAATAAAGACAAAATCCCTAATAGAAATGATTTATTTAATCATGAGAAAATAGTAAATTGGAATTTTCGAAAGTGGATTAAAAGGTTATCTAATTAACATAAAAAGAATTATTTGAATAAATTTTTATGGAATGAAACCCATATTTGATTTTATTTGAATAAAGACAATTGCTCAAATTAAATGATTAATAAATCATATTAAAATAATTCAAAGTGAATTATTTGCACTAATGAATAAATAAAACCTACTGAAAAAGGTTTGGTAAAAATTAGAATTTAAATAAGAGTTTTAAAATATAATTAAAATCTTATTTGAATAAAACCAAGTGCCTATTTCAAATAAATAATAAAACATAAATGAATAAAAGAATTATTTCAAAAATGGTCTTTAAAATACATGTTTAAACAGAATAGAAACTTACTGAAAGTTTGGAAAAGTTTTGAATTGAAATATGTGTTTGAAGCATTTGAATAAATTCAAAACAGAATAAAAGAAAAGAAAAAGGAAAAAGAATTAGAAAGAAAAAAATACGAAAACGAATCAGCCCAGCCCAACAAAGCCCACCAGGCCCAGCTAGCCCATCTCTTTCTCCCCCGCAGAAAACGATTCGCACCAGAATACTTACCCCCGCAGACGCTGAAAACCAGACCCCACTGGAAACCCCCTCACTCGCTGACCAACCGACCCCACCTGCCAGTCGTCTTCTCACCCTGCGACTCATTCTTCCCCTTTCTCTCCCGTTTTTGCCGTGAATTCCTCTCTTTATTTCGTCTTAACGCCGCGGCCATTACTCGCTGTGATCACGCCCACTTAATCGCCTCCCTCCCCTCTATCTTTCCTCCTAGACGTCGTCCCCTCTCTGCCACTGGGCTGCCACAATTTTGCTCGAGACCTCCCTCTGCCCCGACGAGCTTTCTGGCGAGCCCAGCCACCGCTCTACCCCCTCAACCACACGAGCGTGATCCCCACCTCCCTACGCATCTCTCAGCACCAACCACTTTCCCGCGCGAGCACCGTAGCCTCTGCAGCGACATCGACAGAACGCCACTGTCGTCTGCCACTTCTCCAGCAAAGCCCCCTGGTAAAACCTGACGCCCTAACCCCTCTAGTTCACACGCGTGTACTCGCCACGACCTTGCGCATCTAACGACATCGTTTATTTTGTCTTGGCATGACCCATACCCTCGCCGCCGACGACGAACAGACAAGGCCGACGCCTTTGCAAACTCCGGCGAGCAATCCTCTTCGCTCTCGTGCGCCCCTTGGACAACCGCGACCACCTCGAGTTTTAGCATGCCACGGCGAGTCCGGTAATGATCTTCGCCCTCCCCCGCACTTCCTAAATCATCGGCAATGACACCGTCTGAGCGTGCCGCCGCCGGCCACCGTCGTAGCGCCGCCAGATATTGGTTAGTGTGCTCAAAAGCGTTAGGTCTAGATCCGACGCATAGGATAGAATCACTTATCGAGGGTACGTAGTACTCTGTGCCGCATGATCCACTTTAAATCCAACACACCACGTTGATCGATCCTGCCGAACCGGTACCAGCGAATCAGATCAAGACACGTGGCCTAGCTGTTGATTTAAAAATAGAAATGAATCTATTAGATGTTTGATTTTGAAAAATCCATAACTTTAAATCTACACGTACAAATTTTATAAACTTTATATCAATGGAATCAGCAAAAAGAGTAATTTTCAACCATGCCCTTTGTTTAATGATTTTCTTCTGTAATATTGGTTGTTTTTGCAGAAATATGTGTTTTGGAATGTTTCTAGCCTAATGGAAACCACTTTTCCAAATAAAACAATCTTTTGCATGCTTGAATGCATTGTTTTGTTTTTATTATTTTATGTGGTGAATTGTTTGAATGCTAGATTGAATTTGTGCCTTGATTGAATTGTAGTGAAATTTGAAGAGTGTGACTATTGCAAGATCAAGGAGTGAACTTATATTCTCTACCAAAAAGGCAAGTGGTGCTTCATACTTTTGTCCCATTATTTTCACTATGCATTAGTGATATTTCTAAGTACGACTTGCATGGAATTTTACTAAGTATGCTATGCCATGGGAAATACTAGTAGATGATGCCTTAGTAGAATTTCCTAAGTTAATATCCCTACTACTATCATGCTTAGCTTAGATAGTAGAAAACAAGGGTGGATTATGTTCATGCTATGAAATATTTCTAAGTCAATGACTTGTGTTTTGTTTAATAAAACAACTATGTGAATGAATCACGTGGGTGGAATGGTTGAGAATGGGATATGTTGAGTGGTTACACAAGGCCAGGGGACTGGTGAACCTTGTGTATCACACTTGTGGAATGCCACCCAGGAACAAAGATATTTGAGATGTAAAATGTTGAGAAGCTTAAAGTGCAACCACTTGGCATTATGGGCTCTGCCGGGATCATATAGGTTGCAATAACTTAGCCAGATGGACAGTTGGTGGTAGGGGATGATAGGTTTGGAGCACGTCCATTTTGTTCTATGGGAAGGCTTCTGAAATATCTTGTCTCGATGCATGTCGAGTCTTGTGGGGAAAGTGCACCACCTCTCTCGAGAGTAAAATCTAAGTACTTAGCCGTGTCCCCGGCAATGGCCAGTTTGAGCATCAAAACATGGAAGCTATCAAGGATCTCCTCATCCCAATTTCTAAGTTAAAAACTTGTGGTTGAACAAGGTCTAAAGGATCTTCAATCCATGATTGGTAGATGCCTTGGGTGATTTTTGCCAAACAAAAACTTAGTGTTTTCAAATGATAAGAAAAATCTACTTTGAGCAAAGCAAGCCTAAGCTCCACTTAGCCAAATGCATATAGATGATAGATGCCACTATTCTACCATAGTATCCCTTGCCAATACAATTAAAATGTATTGACCCTTGTGGTTGTAACTTATTATGTTGCAGGGTTGTTTGATGTTAGTGAAGTGTATTGAATAGGATTACAAGTCTACAACCAACATGATTGCCTGTGGCACTTTGAAGATGAAGGACTCCATGCTATATAGTTATTCCTGCTGCACTGCAAAGAGATAGCCAAATGAGCTATGTAAGATGTAATGAATTATTTTATTCCTAGTTATAAAGTTGTATTATGACCTTTGTTTCTTGATATTACATCTTAACTGTGGATGCTAGCTATTGATCCAGGGACTAGCATTGTAAACACAGGGATCTCTACCTTATTAAAGGTTGGGACCTCTACAAAATGACTTGATCTTAATGCTACGCTTATCTATAGGAGTATGTCCATCATACCATTCTCCTAATGATATGATATTCTTGTTAACAACATATCAATGTTCATGATCGGGAAACCATGATCATCAATTAACCAACAAGCTAGTATTACAAAGAGGCTTTACTAGGGACTCTAATTTAGTTTACAAATCACGCAAGTATTAATGTTTCCGGTTAATACTCTTATAGCATGAATGTAAACATTTATCATAAACACAAAGATATAATAATAACCACTTTTATTATTGCCTCTAGGGCATATCTCCAACAGGAGAGATCAAGGGATTGGCTAGGAGGGGTGGTGAGGGAGGTGTGTGGGTCCAGCAGCTCGACCAGAGAGGTCAGGGGAGGGCTGGAGTGAAGATATTTTGTTGGGAAAGTGACTGTGGCCACACATTTGTTTCTCCTCTCTCAAAGAGTTAAAGGACAAAGGTGAATAGTGTCAAGCTATAGTATAGCTCGGCCAGGAGGGATGATGGTGCTGTGGAGGAGTGCTTGGGAAGATTGGAGCTGGTTTGGATTTGGTTTGAATCAAGGTTTGATTAGTTTTGCAATTTTGATTAAATGGAGGCTTGTGAAGGAAGTTGAGAAACTTTCATTGGTCAAAGTGTGGGAATGGTACTTGTAGGTGGAGTAGGTCAAATAATCTCTCCATGATTTCGATGGGATTTTTCTGATGATTATAATCCCATTTAAATGCACTTCTTCAAAAAGTGCTGAAGTAGATTATGGAATCTAAAATGATATTTTTACATTGGTCAAGCTTGGTTTGTGAGGTTATATGGTCCTATATACCATAACACACCTTGGAGAATTTTATTGGAATTTATTGGGGTCAAAAGTATTTTGGGGAATTATTTCTTGTTTCTACCATTTAAGAAAAAATGCAAAACGAAATAATAAAGAATATAAAAAATATTTATTTTTGAGTTGGAAAGATGAGACATGAGATGGAGAACTCAAGTATGCATTGAGTTGGCCAAGTTATTTGGAGAAAACCAAACTTGCCTTTATAGACAAGGTTGTTGGGAAATTGGTAAATAAAGGGAATAAAATAGTTTAAAAATCCAAATAATTGTGGGAATTATTTGGGGATGCTTATATGAAAGTTATATGATGTAAACTTGATGTAGGCATCAATTTCAACCTTTGTTTTGAAGAAAAGTGGTGAAAAGGAGTTGAAACTAGATTCTGGAGGATCTAGGGTTTGGTTATTCTGATGCCACCTAAACAGGGTTGGATTAGGGAACTCAGAGATCACCTTGGTACAAGGTTTATATGGATGAATAGAACATGTCATATAGATGATCATGGAAGCAAGAGTTGGGCTTGGTTGGATTTGAGGTGGTTTTGGAGTGATGGCAAAATTTGTTGAAAATAAGGCTGCCATAGCAGGTACATTAGGTAGCCTCCTAAACCGTGTGGGTTTAAGAAGCACAAGGTTCCAATGGGAACAAGTGAAGTGGGGATTGATAGGCCATGATTAGTATATCTTAACCAAGCAAGGAGTTGGTCAAGGGGAGGTGACATATAGATGTGAGCTTCTGCCAATGTAGGCAAGATGATAAGATTTGCAGAAAAGATTATTATCTTGACTACAAAACCATCATGGATGAGTGGGAATTAGAATGACTTAGCCAAGGGCAAGAGTGGGCTTTGGTAGTACTACTTATGTACAACAAGATGGTTCAAGTGCATTCTCAATAATGTACATTGGGTTGGAAGAGGTAGAGATCCAAAAGATTGAATCTAGATAAGAAATCCAGACTTGCCATTTCGGCAGATTTGGGGATTTTGACTAGTATGCAAGAGGGAAACATTTGAGAGGGTGGCAGGGGTTTATCATGTCCATCAAGTGGTTGATGTTGAGGTATAGATTGGATGGAGGGGATGCAAACATGGATTGGGTCTCCGTTAGGTTGGAAACCATCAAGAGGGATTATCCCTGGATGGAGATAAGCATGATATGAGATGATCACTTGAGTGGCTTAAGATAGATCCAGACTTGGATGCTTGATAGGGGCTTAGTGATCACCAGCAAAGATTGGGTCCTAAGGGATGAGCTACTAGATTAGCTCACTGTAGTTCCTAAGCAAACAAGACAGTCAGCAGATCAAGGCAATTCATTTGACAGCAGAACAAGGCAATTCATCAACCAGCAGATCAAGGCAATTCATCTTATCACTTATTTACTACTACTAGGGTTACCATTAAGCCTAGATTGAGGTAAGGAGGGGTATGTGGAAAGGGGTTTTACTTGGAAGTAAGATAAGTACCATCTTGGTATCTCTACCAAGATTTATATGAAAAGGTTTTAATAAAGGTTTTGGAAAACCTAGAGATAAGAGTGTTGAAGGTTCTGTCTTGAAAACATAAGGAGAGTATATGTTATCCATAGTTTTGTTAATAGAGACTAGTAAAGTATTTGGTTGTGTTCAAGTCATCTTGGCTCAGGTTTTTGAAATGCCAGAACATTTGAGAATATGAAAGATGAGCCAAGACATCTCTTTTGTGAAATAGTTTTTGTAAACTAGTGTTGAGATGGGGAGTACACAACTAATCCACAAGCAGTTGCTTGAGCACAAGCAAACAAGTAAGCACAGAATGCAAGAATTTTTTTTGTTCCCCCCTGATTTTTGCCTTTTGGACAGTTAATCAGGGTTGCTGAAATTGGGATGTTACAGACCTTTCCCCCTTAAAATAATCTCATCTTGAGATTAGGGAGGAGTAGGGTTAGGGTGATAACATCCGCTCAAACATTTCAGAGGTGGAACACAAGTGATGCCATCAGGTCTTCTAACGAACGGGCAGGGTCAGCTATGGCTCGGAGTTGAGTGGCTTCTCGTTTGGGCGTTTGATTTGAGCGAGTGGAAAAGATGCAGTCTTTTCCCCTTAGGACAAGTCTAGGTAAGTTTAACGTCGATGGGGTACTTCCTTCTTGAGGCGAGACGGCGAGTTGAGTCTTCTTCATTCCTTCGCCTCGTGGTCGACTTTTCTCTCTTCAAGGTCTTGATACACCAGAGTGTTGGCTAGACGGTCGACCTTTGAGTGGAGGACTTTCCTGAAGTATCTTCTGATTCTGGAGAAGTGTCATTTGTCATTCCTCTTGTAGGGTCGATAATTCAGGTTTGGAGGGGTGGTCATCACTTAATGCTCACTAATGTCCGAGTCCAGGGGTCTACCAGGTTTTGGGCGAGAAAGACGCAGTCTTTCCCCCTTAGAGCAACACTAGGGGTTCTTGGTGAAGTCGCTGACTTACTGGATTGGAGTCGTATGCTGGTGTTGGGGAATAGCGCTACACCTTTCCTTCGGGATGGTTATCTTTTGTCGATGTCGCCGAAACTTCTTCATGAGATGGAAGGTCTATCGGAAAGGGCGTCTACTATCTTCCGGGTAGTTAGTTCTGAGCGGGGTACGGGTCCGACGGGTTGGAGGATGCCATTGGAGTTTTGGCGGTCTCATAAACAAGGTCCTTTGGAATGGGGTCATTCCGGGTTTAGTCTGATGCAACATCGTGGGTAAAACATGCAAAGAATGATATCACACTTGCATATCATCCATACACTTAGCGGTTTCAAACCAGTCGGTGGCGGAGGTACCTAAGGGGATACAAAATAGGTCTGTGCCGCAGGAAACAAGGCACTTAAAGTTTTACAAAACAGGTCTTTGGACGGTACATGGGTACCACGATACATTGGTACCATGCTAGGCTAGTTGCCGCTTGTGGACGATCCAGGGGAATTCTCTTTGGCTTCATCTTCGCCTTCAGGGAGGTGGGTGGAGGATCCTTGTGTATCTTGGGGTGGCTTGAACCTCTTGAGATACTACCAAGCGGTAACACACTTCTTTCTTCCTGTGAGGATGCGGCTTCCAGAGGCTTCTTCTGGTTCCTTGATCAGGGCTTGATTCCTTTTCTGGAATTCTAGAGCTTCCTTTGATCCAAGATAGCTTGCACACGATGGAGTTCCATATGGGTGCGGCGGTACTCATCTACAACTGCGGTGAGAAGCTCATTTCCAGCATAGCTATAGCGGTCTTGTAGTTGCAGGGTGGGGTAGGTCAAGCGAGGATCTTGGGATTGTCCAGATGAGTCCACACTGCCTTTGATGGGTAGATAGAAGGTTGTGAGTTGCCTCATTTCAGGAAGGACATCCCGGATGCGAAACAGGGCTTCTCTTGCAGCTATATTCAGAGCTAGCACTGGGTTGGCATGCTGAAACCCGTGGCACGAATGGGTTTTCCTGGTACTCCATACTTTGGCTGGATGGTAACTTGTCCAGGATATAGCCCGATTTCCAGTCCCTTGTGAAGTTAGAAGGTGGGAGGTTGGGTATATCCGCAAAGCTGTAGGGAGTCCCAGAGAAGTACAGGGAATCCTGCGCTTAGCCATGCTTCATCAATGGGTTCCATCTGCATAGAGGAGGGTTGGTGGTTTAGGGGTGAGATAAAATAGATAGGTGCAGATTTATCAGGGTACACGGTTATTACTAAACGACGTCATGGCTTGGTTTTCCTCGGACGACTCTCGAAGTATAGGGCGGGTGGTCTGTTGGAGTTGGGGTTTGAGTGGAAAGACGCGGTCTTTCCACCTTAGGACTTTACTTGAGGTTGTCGAGGTTTTCCTATGTGGCCATCCTGCCGAGGAGAGGTTTCCGGCTAAGGGGTTGCGAGGGTTAGCATCGAGATACGCCAGCACTGGGGTTAGAACTTTTAGGATCGGAGGATCCAGGGCAGACAAGCAAACACATTCCAAGCATCAAACACGCACAAGACAAGCAAGCAGGGCCTACCATGAGTGCTAAGGAGGTGACTACACGCCATAGAGGGAATCCTATTTTAGGGATGATAATTCCTAAGTACGAACGTTACAGAGGTCTTAACTTCTGTCTTGCCGTCTTTTGTCGTCGGTGCCGTACTTGATAGATTTGGGGACGGTGAAGGACTCTGTTTGTGGGGCGATCTTGTAGTATCTTTCGTCGTTGGTAGCTCCTTTGTTTTGCTTGTCTTGGGGTCGCTTTTCTCCGGGATCTCTGTCTTCATAGTCTCTGAGTCAGACTTTGTTTTGTGAAAATGGAACATTTGAAGTATACGAGATATGGGGTAATCCATTTTCAAATTGTTTGAGCCAGAGAAGATGAGATAAGAATTCTTTTGAAAAGCTTTTGAGAAATAGTTTTCGAAAGCCGCTGTTTTCAGAAATAGGGGTGGTCCTGTCTAACGTCCATGCGAACTAAGGTCACCTACAGTCAGGATGGCTCTGATACCATGTCTGTGGCACCCCGGATTTACGGTCCGAGAATACCCTCTATGCATACAATTCACGTTCCCATGATCAGTGAGCCGTGAGAATAACCGACTAGTATCATTACATCATCCAAAAAGTAACGAGTACAAAAACTTACAAAGGGGCCATTATGGCAATTACAACACAGGTAGCGGAAGTCTTCAGCGCAGAGCCTGTGCCTTAACCTATAGGCAACTGACTGGGAAGACGGCCTAGCTCTCATAGACGTCAACACCTTCGTTCCTTCTTAACATCTGCAATATGGCCAAGTAAATAGCCAGAGACAATGCCGGTGAGTACTTTGATTGTACTCGCAAACCACCGAGACAGGGTAATAAGATAATGCACATTTGGCTGTGGGGAGATAGCTCTACACTAAGTTGTTTTCTGAAGGAAACTACAATGGCATCTCTATATCTTTGTTGAAAAAGAGTTTTTCAAAAAATATGCTTCTTAGAAAGTCCGGACATCTCCACATCCTTGTTAAAAAGGTTTAAAGACAGTTTTGTAGTAAAATCCCCTTTTAAAACATCTTCGACCATTACTAGTCAAAACCAAAGTCTTTGTTAACTTTCCTCATGACCAAGTTACATCCTTTTTGTACATCTCAACATAATCCGAAAGGGTCCTCCTAGCACGCCATTCCAACCGTCCTTGACCGTGGACATGGCTATTCGAATAGATTAGACTCTGCAGAGTTTGCGCACTTTACCCACAAGAATCAATACATCTGCCGGGATTTAACCATGGCCTGCTACACACTGTAGACGGGGGTTCGGATAATCGAACCTAGCTTTCATTTGTCCATCCCTATCAAAGGCGGCTTTTCCTTTTGGGTTTGTTCTCCCCAGCACGAGTATGCGACACTATGTCCTTAGTCCTCCCTGCAGCACTTCCGTATACCCAAACCCTCAGCTTGGCAATATACAATTGTTGACTCCACTTCCTTCCCTACGCCTAAAACATACCGTCCACGTGAGACCCAATTGTTGCATCGACTCTTCTGCCGAAGCGGACGATGGAGGCCCCAGATCCGCATACCTGAGGTAGAGTCCACTCGGGCTTCCAAAGATTGCTCCCGTTAAGCAAATACAAGCAGCCCTGGCTAAGGACAACAACTACGAGCTAAGCCCCAGCGCCTGGGGTAATGTGGTTGCACGGATAAATTGTTTCGAACATTGGCGTAGAACATCCCTTCTCTTTCTCTTATTTACTTTCTCTTACTTAACTTTCTCTTCATCCACCTCATATCCTCTTTTGGTAAAACTTCCACTCAGAAAGGATGCCCCTTTCCAAGGGTTTCATTTTGAAAACTTTGTAGTAGGGTAAAACCCAAAATAGTTTTATCATTCAAAATCCATGGTTTCCAAGAGGGAAGATGCTAATCATCTTATCCTCGATCTAAAGGGGTAAAGATGGGTGTCAATAGGGTAGGTGTCCTAATGGACACTCATCCATAACTTGGAGGAGCCAAGTTACTTACACACTTTTATTTGAAACAAACCATGCAATTTAATTATGCAGTTGATAAACGAGATATAAAACAATTGATAAACATGAGTAGGTTAATATAGGAGTTCAGGAATGGTGGCTTGCCTATGACCAGCGAGATGTCCCTTGACTTCCTTAGAATACCAGAATACCAATAATAACAATAATAAGAATAACCTGATCCTTCCTTCTTCTCGGTGTCTCACAAACCCAACTATCGTCGTTATCGAGTATACATGCAAGCAAACAACACCACAATCAATACAAGGCATACAAGCATAAAACCATACATCAAACAAAGAATAAACATATGATAAACATCAGTAGGATGTCGGAGGTTTGATTTGATTGGATTGGGACAAGATTCGGAGGCATAGGAAGGAGGGGTTCCTTTTTGATTCAAAGTCTAGGAACTACCTATGAGGGGGGTTTTTCACCAAGGACTTGATCTGTATGGTCCCATTGTATAAATATGACACCATCAGATAGTTATTTATAAAATGAAACCAACAAAAGTGGTTTCACAATTTTATCAATTTCCCTTGATTTATAATGTATTTTATAGTGATTAAAGCTCTAGTTTTAGGAATTAATTCACCAGAACTTCTCTGGAGTTCCATAAATTATTTCCTTGGGTTATTAGGTAGTATTTGATGGACTGAATCAAGAGGAGTTAGGAATCACCTCAAAAAATTACCAGAATGCCCTCAGAAAAATCCCAAAGGCAGTACTGGCTGGGATTTGTCTTTTTCACCATATTTAATCTACAGAAGATTTTGATGTAATTCCAAGTACACCTAATATGTACTGAATATACCTTTCTTTACAAATTGGAATCAATCAATTTGGATTTGCAGAGCAATTGTAGTGATTTTATTAGTGAACAAACCATGCACATAAAAGTTAATTTCACTAAAATTCAACAGAGACTCATAAAATTATGAGGTGCTGGATTTAGTAGTATATGGGTATCTGTTTTCAAGGGGAGTTTGAATTAGGTCAAAACCTCATTTGGTTTGACCTAGGGAAATTTATAAAGGCAGAAAGGCTCTATTTTTGTTATTTTTGCTAACTGCAATCTATGAAGCAAATGGGTATGGGGCCAGTGGGACATGCAAGGTACTTAAGCTATCTTAAAGTACTAAGAAGAATTAATTCAATTATATTTGTGTAACTTACAAAAAGATTTTATGAAGGAAATGATACATCTAGGGAGTGGATTTTATACAATTTATTTAGACATCCTTTGGACTATCTAGGGGTACTGCGTGTTTGAGAAAACATCCAGAAACCCTGGAAAAGTTAGTTCTAGGCATTTCAGATGGTTTTACAATTTTTAAATGATTTAAATTAAACTACTATTTGTAGATCTGGAAATCTACTTAAAAGAAAAAGAAAAGGGAAGGGACTAGCGGGTCAGACCTGGGCAAGATGGGCCATGCAGGGCACCGCTAGCCCACCGGGCGTCACCGTGCGCGGGAGCTGCCAAATTTCAAACGCCGGGGCGGGGCCCGTCTGTCAAACTCTGCGGGGAACGAAAGGGTATGGGGAACTTTAGACCGCCGGATTAAAAGAGATCCAACAGCTGTGGGGCTTTGTCTTCCTCAGCGATAGAACACTGGGCGGAAACCCTAGCGCGGCAGTCGGGAGGTTATGTAGCTTACCTAGGGCTCGGAGAGGCGGCGACTAGATGACAGCGCGTCTCAGAAGACGGAGGCCATCTCGGAGAGGGGCACCAAGAGGGTTCTCGGTACTAGGAGGGTGCCCGCGTATGAGCACCGACGCTGTTTGTGCGGGAGATCATCGGTGATGCCCCCAGATCACGCTGTATGTCGAGGAGGAAGCTCGGAGCGCGGGGTGACACCTCTCTATGGTATCTAGGGGGTCATTGTGCGGCGGAGGACACTTGGGGGCCACTGGTTTTGTCGGTCGAGTTCCACCATGGCCATCTCGCGTCGGCGCTTGCTCCGATGGTCCTGGGACAAAAGAGAAGTACATGGAGGTAGGTCAGAGTCTGGGGGGGTCCTGAAAATGCATAGAGGAGGGGAAGGGGTGGTCGGGATGGAGTGCATGCCTTCCTTCTTCTTGAATGCCCGAGAGGAGATCTTGGGGTTCTCCATGGCAATGGAGAGGAGGAGGGCGAGATCTGGAGCTCGGGGAGAGTTAGGTGGGAGTGAGTGAGTGAAATGAAGAAGCAGGGGAGAGAGGTACTGAACTTTTTATTTATAAACCGAAGGGGAGGTCTAGGGTGGCCTTGGTTCATGTAATGGACATGAACAATGGAGAGAGCAAGGGATTGGCTAGTAGGGGCGGTGAGGGAGGTGTGTGGGTCTAGCAGCTCGACCAGAGAGGTCAGGGGAGGGCTAGAGTGAAGATATTTTGTTGGGCAAGTGATTGTTTCCACACATTTCTTTCTCCTCTCTCAAAGAGCTAAAGGACAAAGGTGAATAGTGTCAAGCTACAATATATCTCGACTAGGAGGGATGATGGAACTGTGGAGGAGTGCTTGGGAAGATTGGAGCTGGTTTGGATTTGGTTTGAATCAAGGTTTGACTAGTTTTGCAATTTTGATTAAATGGAGGCTTGTGAAGGAAGTTGAGAAACTTTCATTGGTAAAAGTTGTAGGGATTCGTAGCATGGAAAACAAAAAATTTCTACCGCATACAAACAAACAAGCCAAGATCTATCTACTAGATTGTAGCAATTAGTCGATGAAATAACTCACCCTCGAAGATTCCAAAGTGTTTAACGAGAGCGGATTCTCGTGGGTGATGTAGTCGTACTCTTCCCGATCTCAAGATCGCGTAGACGATCCTTCCGGCGCTGCGTTCCGGAAGCTCTCCCGCAGTTGGTCACACGTTCGGTACTCGACGAAGACCTTCCTCTCCCTTGTTCCAGCAGGCAGCAGAGGTTGTAGCACTATCCTCGCGATTCCGGCAGCACAATGGCGTGGTACCGGAAGTAGAGGGGAGATCTCGCAGGGCTTCGCCTTAAGCCGGAGCGAGTATGGTGGACGATGAGAGAGCCCTCGATGATCTAGGGTTTAGACACGCTGAGGAGGAAGCTTGGCCGGCGACTAGGGTTGCTAGGAGGCGGCGGCTTGACCTAGGGCGGCGGCGGCGGCAGCAGGTGGCGGCGCCGGCGGCTTAGGGTTTGGAGGCGGGGATCTTGTGTGTCTAGGAGGGGAGCCCTGCCCCTCCTTATATAGGTGGAGGGGCCGGCCGGCCAAGGGGAGGGGAGTCCCTCCCCAACTCGGCTTGGAGGTGGGCCGGCGGTGGAGGAGGGACTCCTCCCCAACTCGGTTTCCTCCTCTTTCTCCACTTCCCAAAAATAGCCGTTTGACTTTCAAACTTGGCGTTTGACTCTTCAAACAAGGATTTGATTAATCCCTCTATTTTGTTCAGTGATGACACTTAGTACATGATGCAATCATACCAACTTGATATAACACATCCATGTACCCTTCCCCTCCGGAGTGCCGGACATTCCGGAACCTTCTAGAACATTCCCGATGAAAACACCGGAACCATTCCCCAACTCCGAAACGGGACTTTCCTTATATGAATCTTATTCTCCGGACCATTCTGGATCTCCTCGTGATATCCCGGATCCCATCCGAGACTCCGAACAACATTCAGTCTCTTTCTCATTATTCCATAACTACTCAAACAACGTCGAATCCTTAAGTGTGTCTCCCTACGGTTCGTGAATTATGCGGACATGATCGAGACACTTCTCCGAACAATAACCAATAGAGGAATCTGGAAATTCATATGGCTCCCACATATTTCTACGATTACTTTGCGATCGAATGAACCACTTACATACGATACCAATTTCCCTTTGTCTCACGATAGTTTACTTATCCGAGGTTATGATCGTCGTTATCTCTGCATACCTAGTTCAACCTCGTCACCGATAAGTACTCTTTTCTCGTTCCCGTGATATGTGATCCCTTGTGATCTAGTCACATGCTTGCAAGCTAATTGGATGACATTTCACCGAGAGGGCCCAGAGTATATCTATCCGTCATATGGATGGACAAATCCCACTCTTGATCCATGTGTCTCAACCAATACTTTCTGAACACTCAATGCCACCTTTATAGCCACCCAGTTACGTTGTGGTGTTTGATGTCATCAAAGCCTCCATCCGGTAAAGGTGATATGCATGATCTCATGGTCGAAGGAATTAGGTTACTATGTATCAGAAAGCATATAGCAATTGAACTATTAAAATGACTTGATCTTTATGCTATGCTTATCTATAGGAGTATGTCCACCATATCATTCTCCTAATGATATGATCTTGTTGTTAATAACATCTCAATGTTCATGATAGGGAAACCACAATCATTTATTAACCAACAAGCTAGTGATGTATAGAGGCTTTACTAGGGACTTCAATTTAAGTTTACAAATCACACAAGTATTAATGTTTCCTTGTTAATACCATTATAGCATGAATATAAACATTTATCATAAACACAAAGATATAATAATAACTATATTTATTATTGCCTCTAGGGCATATCTCCAACAGTCTCCAACTTGCACTAGAGTCATCTAATCTAGATTACATGGTAATATACCGAACACCCATGGCAGTTTGGTGTTGGTCATGTTTTGCCCTCGGGAGAGGTTTAGTCAATGGATCCGCCACATTCAGATCTATGTGTACTTTGAAAATCTTTATGTCCCCATCTTGGACATGTTCTCGAATATCATGAAAACGTAGCTTGATATGCTTCAGCTTCTTGTGTGACCTTGGTTCTTGCGCATTGGCTATGGCGCCCATGTTATCACAGTAGATAGACATTGGGTCCAGCGCACTAGGAACCACACCCAGCTCTGTAATGAACTCTTTCATCCATATCACTTCTTGTGAAGCCTCCGAAGCAGCTATGTATTCCGATTCAGTTGAAGATCTCGCCACAACGCTTTGCTTTGCACTCCTCCAGCTAACTGCTGCACCATTCAAAGTAAATACATATCCAGATTGTGATTTAGAATCATTCGGATCAGTGTTCCTACTAGCATCGGTGTAACCATTAACAACGAGCTGTTCATCACCTCCATAAGAAAGAACCATATCCTTAGTTCTTCTTAAGTACTTAAGGATGTTTTTGACCGCAGTCCAATGATCCACTCCTGGATCACTTTGATATCTGCTAGTTAAACTAACAGCATATGCAATGTCGGGTCTAGTACATAGCATGGCATACATTAGAGATCCTATGGCTGAGGCATAGGGAGTCTTACTCATCCTTTCTCTATCTTCTGCCGATGTTGGACTTTGAGTTTTACTCAAGGTCGTATTGGGCAACATGGGCAAGAACCCTTTCTTGCTATCTTCCATTCCAAACCTCTTTAGAACTTTGTCCAAATATGTACTTTGTGACAATGATATTTGGCGTTTTGATCTATCTCTATAAATCTTTATGCCTAATATGTAAGCTGCTTCGCCAAGATCCTTCATTGAAAAACTATTATTCAAATATTCCTTGACACTATTTAGAAGTTCTACATCATTCCCAATCAACAATATGTCATCTACATATAGTATTAAGAATGCTACAGAGCTCCCACTCACTTTCTTGTAAATACAAGCTTCTCCATAAGTTTGTATAAAACCAAAACTTTTGATCACCTTATCAAAACGTTGATTCCAACTTCGGGATGCTTGCTTCAATCCATAGATGGACCATTGAAGTTTGCATACCTTGTTAGCATATTTAGGATCGACAAAACCTTTGGGTTGCATCATATACAACTCTTCATCAATGTCTCCATTGAGGAATGCTGTTTTGACATCCATCTGCCATATCTCATAATCATAATATGCAGCGATTGCTAACATAATCCTCACAGACTTTAGCTTCGCTACTGGTGAGAAAGTCTCATCGTAGTCAACTCCTTGAAATTGTCGAAACCCTTTTGCGACAAGTCGAGCTTTATAGACAGTAACATTACCATCAGCATCTGTTTTCTTCTTGAAAATCCATTTGTTCTCGACAGCCTTCCGGCCATCCGGTAAGTCCACCAAAGTCCATACTTGGTTTTCGTACATGGATCCAATCTCGGATTTCAGGGCTTCTTGCCATTTATTGGAATCTAGGCTCATCATTGCTTCCTCATATGTCGCAGGGTCATCGGTGTTGTCCACCAACATGACACTCATAACGGGATCATACCAATATGGAGTGGTACGAGTTCTCGTTGACCTGTGAGGCTCTGTAGCAATTTCAACCGAAGTTTCATGATCATCATCATTAGCTTCCTCTCTTATTGGTGCAGGCACCACAGGAACTTCTTCCGGTTCTGCGCTACTCGCAATTTCGAGAGAAGGTTCGACAACCTCGTCGAGTTCTACTTTCCTTCCAGTCACTTCTTTCGAGAGAAATTCCTTCTCTAGAAAGGATCCATTCTTGGCAACGAAGATTTTGCCTTCGGATCTATGATAGAAGTTATACCCAATAGTTTCCTTCGGGTATCCTATGAAGACGCATTTTTCCGCTTTGGGTTCAAGCTTGTCCGGCTGTAACTACTTTACATAGGCTTCGCATCCCCAAACTTTAAGGAACGACAATCTAGGTTTCTTCCCAAACCATAATTCATACGGTGTCATTTCAACGGATTTAGATGGTGCCCTATTTAAAGTGAATGCGGTTGTTTCTAATGCATAACCCCAAAATGATAGCGGTAAATCTGTAAGTGACATCATAGAATGAACCATATCCAAGAGAGTTCGATTACGACGTTCGGACACACCATTACGCTGTGGTGTTCCCGGCGGTGTCAATTGTGAAAGTATTCCGCATTTCTTCAAATGCTCGCCAAACTCGTAACTTAGATATTCACCTCCACGATCAGAACGCAGAAATTTAATCTTCTTGTTACGTTGATTCTCTACCTCACTTTGAAATTCCTTAAACTTCTCGAAAGTTTTGGACTTATGTTTCATGAAATAGATATACCCATATCTACTCAAGTCATCCGTGAAGGTAAGAACATAACGATAACCACCGCGCGATGCTACACTCATTGGACCACACACATTGGTATGTATGATTTCTAATAAGTCCGTAGCTCGCTCCATCATACCAGAAAATGGAGTCTTAGTCATTTTACCCATCAGACATGCTTCGCATCTTTCAAGTGATTTGAAATCAAGTGATTCAAGAAGTCCATCGGAATGGAGTTTCTTCATGCGCTTCACTCCATTGTGACCAAGACGACAGTGCCACATATAGGTCGAGTTATCGCTCGATTTCAAACGTTTAGCCTCAAAGTTATTAATATGTGTATTTCCACTATCGAGATTCAACAAGAATAGACCATCTATCAAAGGTGCATGTGCGTAAAACATATTACTCATATAAATCGAACAACCATTATTCTCGGACTTAAACAAGTAACCGTCTCGCAATAAACAAGATCCTGATATAATGTTCATGCTTAACGCAGGCACCAAATAACAATTATTTAAGTATAAAACTAATCCCGATGGTAGATGAAGGGGTAGAGTGCCGACCGCGATCACATCAACCTTTGATCCGTTTCCAACGCGCCTCGTCACCTCGTTCTTCGCTAGCTTCCATTTATTCTGCAACACCTATTTCGAGTTACAAATATGAGCAACCGAACCGGTATCAAATACCCAGGCACTACTACGAGTACTAGTGAGATACACATCAATAACATGTATATCAGATATACCTTTCTTCTTGATGTTGCCGTTCTTCAAATCCGCCAAGTAATTTGGGAAATTCCGCTTCCAGTGACCTTCTCCCTTGCAGTAAAAGCACTCAGTATCAGGCTTAGGTCCAGCCTTGGTCTTCTTTGTCGGCGTGGTAACTTTCTTACCACCCTTCTTGAAGTGTCCCTTCTGCTTAGACTTGCCTTTCTTGAATTTGGTGGTCTTATTGACCAACAACACTTGGTGCTCTTTCTTGATCTCCACTTCTGCAGATTTCAACATGGCAAAGAGTTCTGGCAACGTCTTGTTCATGTTTTGCATGTTGTAGTTCATCACAAAGTTCTTGTAACTTGGTGGTAGTGATTGGAGGACGCGGTAAATCCCCAAAGCATTAGGAATCACTATACCCAAGCTTTGAAGTTTGTTCGCGTGCCCAGACATCTTAAGCACATGCTCACTGACGGAGCTGCCCTCTTCCATCTTGTAGTCAAAGAATTTTTCAGAAGTCTCATAGCTTTCAATTGCCGCATGAGTCTCAAAGATCAATTTGAGATCCTCGACAATATCATATGGGTCTGAATTCTCAAACCTTTTCTGAAGCTCCGATTATAAACCATACAAGATAGCACACTGAACTGTGGAGTACTGAGTCTTTCGAGTGAGGTAAACATTCTTTACTTCATCGGCAGCATCAGCTGCAGGTGGGTCATCCAGCGGTGCATCCAGCACATAGGTCAAATTACCAGCTGTGAGGACAATCCTCAAATTTTGGAACCAATCCGCGAAGTTGCTTCCATTGTTTTTCAACTTTTCTTTCTCTAGGAACGCATTAAAATTGATGGTAGGGGCTGCCATTGATCTACAACATATTTGCAATAGTTTAGACTAAGTTTATGACAAATTGAGTTCATATTAATAATAAAATTAATCTAGGTGAACTCCCACTCAAAACAATATCCCTCACATTGTTTTAGTGATCACACGAACCAAATCCACCACATCAACACCGATCATCACGAGAGTTGATATAGTTCCAATGGCGAACATTCGACATGTTCATCATATCTACTATATGATTCATGCTTTACCTTTCGGTGATCCGTGTTCCGAGACCATGTCTGTACATGCTAGGCTCGTCAAGATCAAACCTTAGTTTCCACATGAGCAAATCTGGATTGCTCACGTTGTATGCACTTGCAGAATCTAACACACCCGGTCATCACGTGGTGCTTCGAAACAACAAGCTTTAGCAACGGTTCTAACTAAGGGTGAACACTTTATGACTTGAAATTCATGTGCATGAGGGATCATCTTATAATGCTACCGTCATCTACTAAGCAATACAAGATGCATAAAGGATTAACATCACATGCAATTCATAATATGTGATATGATATGGCCTTTCTTCTTTGTGCTTCCGATCTCCATCTTCAAGAACGAACATGATCTCCATCATCACCGGCATTGCATCAAGGTCAATGACGCTTCTCCATGGTTGTCGTCCACCGTCTTCAACTATTTCAACTACTTTGAATAGACACGCGGGTCTTAACATAAATTAAAGACAACCATATGGCTCCTGCCGGTTGCCAACTTACAATAAGGAACATTGCATACATCAAATATAATCACAATCATGGCCATATCACATCACTGCACACCCCTGCAAAACAAAGTTAGACGCCTCTACTTTCTTTCAATGTTTTACGTGGTTTGGGGCTTTCAATAAGTGTCGTTCTAACTTACAAACATGAACCACAACATTGATACTAGTATTGTTAATCACCCGTTGTAAATTGGATCTTAACTATGCTAGGAGAAACAGGCACCCGCAAAGCCACTTATGCAATACAAGTTGCATGTCAAGCGTGGAGCAAGTCTCATGAACGATGTCATGTAAGGTTAGCCCGGGCCGCTTCATCCCAACATCCCGCAAGATGCAAAGTACACAAGAAGCAATCGACAATAAAAGCATCAACGCCCACAATGACCATTGTGTTCTACTCGTGCAACAGATCTACATATAGACACGGCTCTGATACCACTGTAGGGATTCGTAGCATGGAAAACAAAAAATTTCTACCGCATACAAACAAACAATCCAAGATCTATCTACTATATTGTAGCAACGAGTCGATGGAATAACTCACCCTCGAAGATTCCAAAGTGTTTAACGAGAGCGGATTCTCGTGGGTGATGTAGTCATACTCTTCCCGATCTCAAGATCAGGTAGACGATCCTTCCGGCGCTGCGTTTCGGCAGCGCTCCCGCCGTCGGTCACACATTCGGTACTCGACGAAGACCTTCCTCTCCCTTGTTCCAGCAGGCAGCGGAGGTTGTAGCACTCTCCTCGCGATTCCGGCAGCACAACGGCGTGGTACCGGAAGTAGAGGGGAGATCTCGCAGGGCTTCGCCTTAAGCCGGAGCGAGTATGGTGGATGATGAGAGAGCCCTCGACAATCTAGGGTTTAGACACGGCGAGGAGGAAGCTTGGCCGGCGACTAGGGTTGCTAGGCAGCGGCGGCTTGACCTAGGGCGGTGGCGGCGCCGGCGGCTTAGGGTTTGGAGGCGGGGATCTTGTGTGTCTAGGAGGGGAGCCCTGCCCCTCCTTATATAGGTGGAGGGTCCGGACGGCCAAGGGGAGGGGAGTCCCTCCCAAACTCGGCTTGGAGGTGGGCCGGCGGTGGAGGAGGGACTCCTCCCCAACTCGGTTTCCTCCTCTTTCTCCACTTCCCAAAAATAGCCGTTTGGCTTTTCAAACAAGGATTTGATTAATCCCTCTATTTTGTTCAGTGATGACACTTAGTACATGATGCAATCATACCAACTTGATATAACACATCCATGTACCCGTCCCCTCCGGAGTGCCGGACATTCCGGAACCTTCTAGAACATTCCCGATGAAAACACCGGAACCATTCCCCAACTCCGAAACGGGACTTTCCTTTTATGAATCTTATTCTCCGGACCATTCCGGATCTCCTCGTGATATCCCGGATCCCATCCGAGACTCCGAACAACATTCAGTCTCTTTCTCATCATTCCATAACTACTCAAACAACGTCGAATCCTTAAGTGTGTCTCCCTACGGTTCGTGAATTATGCGGACATGATCGAGACACTTCTCCGAACAATAACCAATAGAGGAATATGGAAATTCATATGGCTCCCACATATTTCTACGATTACTTTGCGATCGAATGAACCACTTACATACGATACCAATTTCCCTTTGTCTCACGATAGTTTACTTATCCGAGGTTATGATCGTCGTTATCTCTGCATACCTAGTTCAACCTCGTCACCGATAAGTACTCTTTTCTCGTTCCCGTGATATGTGATCCCTTGTGAGCTAGTCACATGCTTGCAAGCTAATTGGATGACATTTCACCTAGAGGGCCCAGAGTATATCTATCCGTCATATGGATGGACAAATCCCACTCTTGATCCATGTGTCTCAACCAATACTTTCTGAACACTCAATGCCACCTTTATAGCCACCCAGTTACGGTGTGGTGTTTGATGTCATCAAAGCATCCATCCGGTAAAGGTGATATGCATGATATCATGGTCGAAGGAATTAGGTTACTATGTATCAGAAAGCATATAGCAATTGAACTATTAAAATGACTTGATCTTTATGCTATGCTTATCTATAGGAGTATGTCCACCATATCATTCTCCTAATGATATGATCTTGTTGTTAATAACATCTCAATGTTCATGATAGGGAAACCACAATCATTTATTAACCAACAAGCTAGTGATGTATAGAGGCTTTACTAGGGACTTCAATTTAAGTTTACAAATCACACAAGTATTAATGTTTCCTTGCTAATACCATTATAGCATGAATATAAACATTTATCATAAACACAAAGATATAATAATAACTATATTTATTATTGCCTCTAGGGCATATCTCCAACAAAAGTGTGGGAATGGTACTGATAGGTGGAGTAGGTCAAATAATCTCTCCATGATTTAAATGGGATTTTTCTGATGATTATAATCCCATTTAAATGCACTTGTTCAAAAAGTTCTGAAGTAGATTATGGAAGCTAAAAAGATATTTTTACATTATGCAAGCTTGGTTTGTGAGGTGATATGGTCCTAGATACCATAACACACCTTGGAGAATTTTATTGAAATTTTTTGGGGTGGAAAGTATTTTGGAATTATTTCTTGTTTCTCCCATTTAAGAAAAAGAGCAAAAAGAAATAATAAAGAATATCAAAAATATTTATTTTTGAATTGGAAAGATGAGATATGAGATGGAGAACTCAAGTATGCATTGAGTTGGCAAAGTTATTTGGAGAAAAACAAACTTGCCTTTATAGACAAGGTTGTTGGGAAATTGGTAAATAAAGGGAATAAAATAGTTTAAAAATCCAAATAATTGTGGGAATTATTTGGGGATGCTTATATGCAAGGTATATGATGTAAACTTGATGTAGGCATCAAGTTAAACCTTGGTTTTGAAGAAAAGTGGTGAAAAGGAGTTGAAACTAGATTCTGGAGGATCTAGGGTTTGGTTATTCTGATGCCACCTAAAGAGGGTTGGATTAGGGAGCTCAGAGCTCACCTTGGTACAAGGGTTATATAGATGAATATACCATGTCATATAGATGATCATGGAAGCAAGAGTTGGGCTTGGTTGGATTTGAGGTGGTTTTGGAGTGATGGCAAAATTTGTTGAAAATAAGGCTGCCATAGCAGGTACATCAGGTAGCCTCCTAAACCATGTGGGTTTAAGAAGCACAAGTCTCCAATGGGAACAAGTGAAGTGGGGATTGATAGTACATGATTAGTATATCTTAACCAAGCAAGGAGTTGGTCAAGGGGAGGTGGCATATAGATGTGCGCTTCTGCCAAAGTAGGCAAGATGATAAGATTTGCAGAAAAGATTATTATATTGACTACAAAACCATCATGGATGAGTGGGAATTAGAATGGCTTAGACAAGGAAAAGAGTGGGCTTTGGTAGTACTACTTATGTACAACAAGATGGTTCAAGTGCATTCAAAATAATGTACATTGGGTTGGAAGAGGTAGAGCTCCAAAAGATTGAATCTAGATAAGAAATCCAGACTTAGCCATTTCAGCAGATTTGGGGATTTTGACTAGTATGCAAGAGGGAAACATTTGAGAGGGTGGTAGGGGTTTATCCTGTCCATCAAGTGGTTAATGTTGAGGGATATATTGGATGGAGGGGATCCAAACATGGATTGGGTCTCCATTAGGTTGGAAACCATCAAGAGGGATTATCCCTGGATGGAGATAAGCATGAGATGAGATGATCACTTGAGTGGCTTAAGATAGATCCAGACTTTGATGCTTGATAGGAGCTTGGTGATCACCAGCAAAGATTGGGTCCTAATGGATGAGCTACTAGATTAGCTCACTCTAGTTCCTAAGCAAACAAGACAGTCAGCAGATCAAGGCAATTCATGAGATAGCAGATCAAGGCAATTCATCAACTAGCAGATCAAGGCAATTCTTCTTAACACTTATGTACTACTACTAGGGTTACCATCAAGCCTAGATTGAGGTAAGGAGGGGTATGTGGAAAGGGGTTTTACTTGGAAGTAAGATAAGTACCATCTTGGTATCTCTACCAAGATTTAGATGAAAAGGTTTTAATAAAGGTTTTGGAAAACCTAGAGTTAAGAGTAGTTGAAGGTTCTGTCTTGAAAACATAAGGAGAGTATATGTATGTCTCCATAGTTTTGTTAATAGAGACTAGTAAATTATTTGGTTGTGTTCAAGTCATCTTGGCTCAGGTTTTTGAAATGCCAGAACATTTGAGAATATGAAAGATGAGCCAAGACATCTCTTTTGTGAAATAGTTTTTGTTAACTAGTGTTGAGATGAGGAGTACACAACTAATCTACAAGCAGTTGCTTGAGCACAAGCAAACAAGTAAGCACACAATGCAAGAAAAAGTTTTTGTTCCCCCCTGATTTTTGCCTTCTGGACAGTTAATCAGGGTTGCTGAAATTAGGATGTTACAAGCATAGCTTTATTTGTAAGTTCACTTGGATCTATTATTGTTCACTGCTACTCCTTTCATCATGGGGAAGTCTCGTGATGGAAAGTTCCCTATTTTACCATCCACTACAAGAAGAGGTACCGTCCTAAACACCTCTGCTACTCTTGATTCATCGTCTGTTATAAGTAAGCTTGTTACACGACCACCACATACTTATGCTACACACACTGCTACTACTGCTGAGTCTGAAACTGCTTTTGATGCTCATGATGTTACTTCTACTGTGCTTGATGCGAGTGGTTCATTAGGTCCTTTTATATATGCTACTATGGCTGGTCTAGGAAATACCGAAACTCCCAGTGAAGACACTGTTACACCTGTTAGCTCACTTGAGGCTAGTGAGAGTTATGATATTAATGATGGTTACATTGAGTTCACTGATGATTTTGTTGAAGAGTGCCGAAACGCACATGGTACTAGTGCTATTAAGAGTCTCCTTGCTAGATGTACTATTATGCCTAAGTTGTCCTATGATCCTAAGTTTGCCACTTCTCCCATAGACATTAAAGATGAAGATTATGATTTCTCTCTTGATTTCTCTTATTTGGATATTATTGAGAAATAACCTTTTTGTGGGACTGAAAATGAGAGTGATGTGGCTCATATGAATGAGCTTTCTACTATGAGTGCTTTGTTCTCTGATGATTTTAAGATGCGCAAGTACTTTGTTGCTAAGATCTTCCCCTTTTCACTAAAAGGAGAAGCTAGGGCTTGGTTTAATAGATTACCTCCTGGTTCCATTGATAGCCCTGATTGCTTGATTTCTTCTTTCTTCCAGAAATATTTTCCTCCCAGTGCTAGACATGCTGCTTTGTAGAGACTTTTTGATTTTAAACAGGGAGAAGAAGAGAAATTTCCTGAGTCATGGACAAGGTTCTGTGCCTTGATTCATGCACATCCTGGATGTCCATTACCTAAGAATGAGCTTCTTGATATTTATTATAATGGACTAACTGATGATTCTAGGACCTACCTAGATAGCTTTGTTGATTGTGTTTTCAGGAAAATGACTCCTACAGATGCTGAAGAATTAATGACTAAAATAAGCAAGAATTATGATGATTGGACTTCAACTGAGCTAAATACACCTGAGCCTATTAATCCTGCACCAGTTGTTCCTAAACCAATTACAGCACCAACAACAAAGAAGAGGGGATTTATTCCATTAAATGATGAAGTGATGAAGGAAGATAAGAAGTGTCTAAAAGAGGAAAGGTATTAGAACTGAAGATGTGAAGAATCTACCTCCTATAGAAGAATTATGTAAGCCAATTCCCCACTCATCTACTATTGAGGTACACTCTCTCCAAAACTTTGATGAAGGTGATATTCCTTATGGTAAGCCTCCTGATCAATGTTTAGAGGAACTTGACACATTTATTGTTAAACAAGGGTATTTTAATAAAAAAGTTCAGAATCATTTATTGGAAAACTCTAGAGTTATCCATGAGTTGAAAGATATTGTGGAAAGAACTTCTAATGATATTAAAATTCTTTGTAAACACTTTCAAATGGTTCAAACTCAACTTGATCAACTTGCTAAGGTACAAAAGGATATGCTAGTTAATGCTTCAGGAGATAAACATGCTTATGGAATTAGAACTAGGAGTGGTATAGCTACTCAAGATCCTTTATATCCTGAAGGACACCCTAAAAGAATAGAGCAGGATTCCCAACAAGGTGAATATAGTGGTAGTCCTCGTAAGAGGAAGAAAAAGAAACATAAGATAGTTGAGGAACCACTTGAACCTGCTGCAGATCCTAATAGTATATCTGTTTCTGATGCTGAAAGTGAGAGTGGTAATGGTAATAATGATGCTCCTGATAAGGAGGAAATTAAGGAAGAACCTGAGAAGCACACTAAGAACACTAGGTACACAAAGGAAGATTTTATTGCTAATAAACATGGTAAAGAGAGAGAACCTTGGGTGCAGAAACCTATGCCTTTTCCAGGTAAGAAACACAAGTCAAAGGAGGAAGAACACTACAACAAGTTTTGTGAGTGGATGAAACCTTTATTCTTGCAAATTCCTTTGACCGATGCTATTAAGTTGCCTCCTTGTTCAAAGTATATGAAGGATATTGTCTCTAATAAAAGGAAGATTCCTAATGAGGATATTTCTACTCTACTTGCTAATTACACCTTCAATGGTAAGGTTCCAAAGAAACTTGGTGATCCAGGTATACCAACTATTCCTTGCTCCATTAAGAATAATTATGTTAGAACTACTTTATGTGATTTGGGAGCTGGAGTTAGTGTTATGCCTTTTTATCTCTATAAGAGACTACAGCTAGAAAAGTTGATACCAACTGATATTTCTTTGCAAATGGCTGATAAGTCAACTACTATTCCTGTTGGTATATGTGAGTATGTTCCTGTTTAAGTTGCTCATAATTGCATGGTCTTAACTGATTTTGTTGTGCTTGAAATACCTGAAGATGATAATATGTCTATTATTCTTGGGAGACCTTTTCTTAATACTATAGGTGCTGTCATCAATTGCAATCAAGGAAAATTAACATTCAATATTAATGACAAAGAGCACACTGTCTATTTCCCCAAGAAGGTTGTTAAGAGCTATTGCCTGAATTCCATTAAAAATATTGAGAGCATGAAGGTTGGAGAAATATATTGTCCCATTCCACAAGAAAACTTTGAAACTATTATGATTGGGACCATTGCTATCAAGTATGAGGTAACATAATCACCTTGTGGAATGCAAAGTTTTGTTTCATATAAGATTGTTTTGGTAACAATACTTGATCAACCTTGTTAACAAAAGGATTTTTAGTGAACAAAATAATGTTTCCACTGTGGTTATACTTGCTTTCTTTTTCTTTTCTCCTTCCTAGTCTTTGCTTTAGCTTTAGTTTTGTTAGTTGTTTGCTTGTTTGAGTTTCTTAGAGCTCCTGTAGTTTGGATTTTGGTTTGCCTTTTCTTCTTCTGAAAAAACTGTTTCTGCGAGAAAATCAATTTTCATACCCTGAAAATTGGCCAAAAATAAAGTTTCCCGAAAAATCCTAAAAAATTCAAAATAATTTTTTCCTAAAAAAAGGGGCAGAGTGGCACCTGAGGTGACCCAGGGGCCACCCCAGGCCACCAGACCCCTGGTAGGCGCGGCCTACCAGGTGGCAGCGCCTGGGGGGTCTGGCCCACCTAGGCCCCTCCAGGCTGCCTCCTCAAAGCCACCTTCTATCTCTCTCCCGAAAACACCGGAAAACTTGCTCAATCTCGAGTTCTTGCTGTTCTTCCTCGCGATTTTCAATCTCCTTGTTCAGCTCATCTCAAGTGCTGATTTTTGGAGGGATTGTTCCTTGGTATGTGCCTCCTCCACTTGTCCAATTAGATTTGTGATTGGTAGATTGTATCTTAAGTATTTTGATGCTATAGGTGACAGGTTGTTTGAGCTTGCATGCTTGTTATATGCTTAGAAACTTTGTTTTGATGCATGTGTAGTCCTCTAGCAAGTTCCTATAGTAGTTGCTCATCATTTATCAACTTAGAAATCACTTGGTTTGATGGTTGTCTAAAAATTTCAGCAAGGAAGATGAGTGCTTATCCACTGAACCAATATGACTTGATGGTGCAAGAGCCAATGAAGGTTCAGCGCGAGGAGGCAGTTTTCCTTCCATATATCCATGCCATGAATTTATGAGAGCTGCAGGGATCCTCCAAGATTTCCAAACTATGGTTACAAATGTAGGGTTGGAAAACTTTGTTGAAGGTGAACCATTCCAATATGTTAAGCTAACCATGGCTTTTGTGCAGGACTTCCGGTTCACTTGGTCTACTTCTAATCCCTTGATCCATTACAAAATATATAATATACCTATCGACCTTCCTTTTGCAGATTTCTATGCAGCAATTAGAGTACCTCAGTGGGGATCTTGTGAGAAGATCAAGGAGAGGCCCACGTCACTTATGGATCTATATGATGAGATTTGCCAGGGTTTCGACTTCTCAAAGGAAAGTGGTAAAATTCGGAACATTTAGCTCCCAGCTATTAGATACTGTGCCTATTTCATCACCAAGTGTGTTCTTGCTAGAAAGGTTGCTAGGAAGTTATCTTCCTTTGATCTAGCTTTTATTGCAGCTGCTCTGAATAGGAATAGTTCTTATAGCCTGGGTGCTTTGATAGCTCACCGTCTCACCACCAACCGTGAGAAGGGTGGAATTTGTGGAGGTCTCATTGCTTCTAGGTTGCTATCTTTCCATGGTTTAGAGCCTCATTATTCAGATTTTTAGTTCCCCATAGAGAGGCTTGATATTTAATCCATGATTCACCATGGGTTTGTTTCCTTGGGGTCTAATGTGAGAAGTTTGCCTTATGAATTATCCTTTGCCCAACAAGGTAGGAGAAAGGGTAGGACTGAGAAAATAGTTTACTTGCCTACACCTGTTTTGTTTAACTTTGATAACATGCAAGGATGGTCGCTTATGGAGGAAGAGGTTGACACTTATGTGGGGGAACTCTCCCAGCAAGAGGAGAATGTTGAACTGGATGCCGAGGACAATTCGTTTCAGCCCTCCAACTTTAGAGAGTCTTCATACCAGCAGCCCTCATTTGATTGGGGCGCTTCTTCTTCTTCTTCATCGCAGGAGCCTAACTATGATCATTCCTATGATGACCCACTACCATGGGGTTACTACCCGCGCTATTGATCCCCACTTAGGCCAAAATACTAAGCTTGGGGGAGGTATACCGACATCACACTCATATGTATAACGCTGTCGGTTCTTTGTATATCCATTGTTTCGCTTTCTTTTTGGTTTTTGTTGCTTCTTTCTAAAAACCCAAAAATACCAAAAATATTTTCGTTGTTTCTCTTGGTTTGTTTCTTTGTTTCTTTGCTTTGGTTTGCCTTAAAAGAAAAATCCAAAAAGATTTTGCTTTGTTTGGTTTTTCTTTGTTTGCTTGTCTCTAAAAAATTCGAAAACACCAAAAATATTTGTTGTTCTTTTTTGGTTTTGTGAGTTCTTTGCAGGGTTCGGCCATCCTCAGTGGATTTTGGTTTCATGTTAATTATTCAAGTCACACAAGTGAAGAGCAATAATGAAGATTAAGACAACTTGAGGTGTGGTAAGAGGCTGGTAACGAACTCTATTTGTTTCATTTTTGTACATATACTCATCATTGTGAGCATTCTTAGCTTGTTTGTGTAAGGTGTATGTCATTATGGATGCTTAGTAGTTCTTGCTTGTCTATGATTAGCTCTAGCTTGCTAATAGGTTGTAGCATGTCATATGAATGTGTGCTTCAATTGTTTCATTCATACTTTGGTATGATATTATGGTATCCTCCTCTGACTGTTCATGTGAATCGACTTGGCACATGCTCGCGCATGCATATGACTAATCAACAGTTAGTAAGCTTCGATGATTTATTTTGCCTCAAAGTTCTTGTATCACTTTCATGCCATAATTAGTCCTGTTTTGTTGCAAGCATGATTATGACAATTATTGCTCTCTCGTTTGTCGCTCCCTCTCTATTGCTAGCCTTCACTTGCACTGAGTATGTGCCCTACCTGTGTTTCCAACTTCCCAAAACCAATATTGCCAGTTGCGTCCACCATACCTACCTATTAGCATCATTTGCTATTTCAGTGCATATTGCATATGCCGTGTCTTCTTCCAAAATAAAATGTTTGTCTGTTTTGAGAAAGTTAGTTAGTAAAGCTCTCATGAACTTGATGGCACACTTTATTCTTTGCGCTTAATAATTCTAAACCATTATGACTAGTCCATCAAAGTTATATGCTTGCTAATTATATGCTGAGAGTCAGTAGAACCGTGTTGTCATGGGGAACGCTTTAAACACCTGTTGGATATCTTATCCAGTTGATACTTTGCTCTTTTGCTTACGGATGTCGACGATGTGAAATAAAAGGGGAGGTTGTGAGTTCATGGAGTTTATACATTGTGTTCGAGAAACGCCTGGGCCGCTAGCCTAATCCATGCCTAATCATGGTGGAAACTTGCAGCATCACTATAATGAACATCTATGAAGCGTCCTCAATAAAAAGCTATTCATATGGTAAATAAAAAGATTGCTGAGATGCTCATTGTCTGCTTGCCTTGTCATTTTGGTTATGGGAAAGCTCCTGTACCATGTGCAAGGGGTACCCCATTGGCGGTTCTCGATGATATGCATGTATTTACAATGACAAGAACTTTCAGGCGACCAAAGTTGAGTAGCATGCGGAGCGACCCTCGTACTCAAGGGACTTGGGATTTGTAGTCTATGGTCTGTTAAGCATATGATTCAAAGTGGACCTCACTTTCACCTTAACCACATGAAGATGCCTATGATAGGGGAAATGAGAGCTCAAAGCTAATGAATACCTTCCTTTCAGCATTGGGAAGCCTTTCAAACCTTCACAAAACTATTTTCACAACTTTGTTGAGTCATCACTTATTCTATGAGCATCCTCTTGAGAGCATAGTTGTCATTCTTGTGTTTGTTCCAAAGCTTGGTTAATTATGTCATGACTTTGATGCTTATATCTCTGATATCTTTACTTCTAGTCTTCACTTGAACTTGAGAGGTGCCTTAGCATTTATATTGTACTCTTCAAACAAAGGCAAGCGAGATACCACTCTATCATACCTTATTATGAGCATTGCAATGTTGCTTATGTTTATGTTTCATGCTACTTACTATTATTGAGTTGGTTTTATCTTCATAGCTTGCAATGACTATTGAGTAGACTTAGTTGCATACACCTTATTATGAATTGTCTAAGCATCTACTCCTGTGCTGAGAAAATATACATCATATGAAGCAAAGTGTTCGTGAAAGTTCTTTTAGCGCACTCAGTTTTTAATAGAATTGCTTGAGGACAAGCAATAAACTAAGCTTGGGGGGAGTTGATACGTCCAAAACGTATCTACTTTCTTGAACACTTTGCTATTGTTTCTTCTCTAAACTTGTGTGATTTGGATACAACTAACACGGACTGACGCTGTTTTCAGCAGAATTACCTTGGTGTCTTGTTTTTGTGCAGAAAATGAACTATCAGAAAAAATACTGTAAAATATGTCAAAAATTATATTTCACCAGAAGATCCACGGAGCCAGAAGAAGAGACGGAGGGGAGGCCTGGGGGCCAGACCCACCCCAGGCGCAAGCCCACGTGACCCCGCGCCTGGAGGGAGTGTTGCCACCCCAGGCACCTCCTCGGCCTCCCTCTGCGCCTATTAGTTTCCTTCAGACCTAAAAACTGAGGGGGGTTCGATAGTTTTCCAGAAACAGTTCCACTCTGCCGCCGCCATCAGAAACCAAGATTCGGATCCAGGAACTCTGTTCTGGCGCCCTACCGGGACATGGAATTTGGAGAGGATCATCGTCATCGTCATCGTCATTACCAACGCATCTCTGTCAACACCTGAATTTTTAATCCCAGATGCCTGTTATGCCATACATCGCAATCCCAGGATTACCATTTTTGCGAGACATAACAGAATTGGATACCATAGTACATCATCCATTACAAACCGTACATAAGTTCTTACACAAATAGGGATCTCATGATCCGGTTCTTAATACAACATCAAGCAGCGGAATACGTAATAGTAATGGTAGCGTAGGCGAAGCTCCATCTTCGGGGTCACAGGCAATGCTGACGATGGGAGATGATCCTAGTTGTCGTAACCTTCCTGGGGTCCATCCTCCAGGTACTCCTCTTCATAGTCTGGCCATGGGAATAGCCAGGGACAAAGCCATGAGTACTCTTTAAGTACTCGCAAACTAATACTAGCAAGTGAAAGGGGTTTTTGATAATAGGACATTAGGCTCTAGGGTTATTTTGCAAAAGCCAGATTTATCTCTACTAAGTTTAGGAGCAACGAATGCTAGTTGAAGGTTTATAACACCTAAGTGGGAACTTGTATTTCATATCACAACCCTGTTGTGGTCAAGTCAAAGTCTCAATTCATTTCACAAGTCATTTTGAAAAGTCTGACGGGGGAACAGTATGGCTACTCCAACTGTCCATAACCGCGGACACGGCTATTCGAATAGTTTGACACTCTGCAGAGATTGTACACTTTCACCACAACATTCGATCCATTCGTCAGGAACAAATCCTGAATTCACCATACTCAGTATGCGGATAATCAATCCTAACCTTTCAATTACACGCCCTAGTATAAGCACCTCTCCTGTGAGTTTGGCCTCCCAACCATGACCAACTGTCATCTTGGGTACTGCACAGGTGGACAATCTTCACAAGGTAGCCTCAGCTCAGACCTTGGCCGTGAGGGAACTAATACTAAGGTATATAAGTTTCCAATCAAGCCCTACCCAATCTTCGGGTATTGTGGTTGTACGATAAGATTGGAATGGTATCGCATACAGACAACCATCAGTTTTATAAAGGGCTAAGGCTCATGCCTCAACATTTTTATCACCAAAATCATCAGGTGTTCGGAAAACACATGTCCAAACATTTCAATAGAATGATCCATCATTCCAAGGTTTTCATAACCATTTTTCCACCAAGTATTCCCATCTAAAGTTGATCAAGTTTTACGCTTAGCACTAGCATCTACAGGCCAAATTTTATGCTCTTTATGCAACCTTCAAGTATCCTTCTAGTATCTACCATCTATTCCGGTAAACTCTAAGTAAGAGCTTTGATAAAGAAATAAAGTAATAAACTTGCAACTAAAACTAGGATGGGTTTATTAAGTGGTTATGATCATATATGCTTTAAGGCATATAGTTGACATGGTAACAAGCAAGTATTGGCTTGCATAGGTCAACTTGATTAGTAAGGCTTGCAAGTATTGGCTTGCACAATATTAGTATAAGCTTGCTAAATTGCAAGTGTTAGCTTGCAAGGTTAATAGCTTGCCTTGAGCAGAGTAGTGGTTGAAGTTCTCCTCAGCTTCTTCTTCGTAGAATCCTCCTTCCTCCTCGTATCCTTGGTCGGTACTAGCGTCTATAAATAAATACGATGTACACAATCACCAAACAATACTTAACTACTTGCAATCATCACACACAAGGTTCCTATAGATGATCTAGCGTCATCACTAACCTTAAAATATTAAAGCTTGGTTTAATTCCTTCTATTTTTAGAAAAGTAATTTCTACTCATTGAAAAACTACTTAAGATTTAATATTCTCCAAACCAAACATGGGATCATGTTGACACATGTCATCACCACATATTGTAGTCCATGGGAATGTGATTTAAAGTGGTGTCACAATTTAATAAGGTTTTGCCCTTTTATTTTAATTAAATATAGTGACTAGAAATGCCTATGGGGCATTCTTTTATTACTTGAACATTATTTCTACAAGTAAACCCATATATTTTTATATATTCTGAAAGGTATGGTTAAATGTGATTTTGAGAGTTGAATCAACTCAAAAGCTATTATGGTTTAAATTTGAAAAATGTTTGAATGCAGAAAAGCTTCTGCCTTGTTATTTTTACCATGGGTGATCTATAGATCCAAATGACTTGAATCCAACGGGCTTGGATTCAGCATTCCCAGACCTTTCTAACAAAATTGGTTTCATTCAATTTGGTGCACTGAATCAATCTGGGTTGATTTTTGAAACTGGGTACAGAAGTGAGTTTGAAATAAAATGAAAAAGGTTTAATTCAAATCACTGGGTTGCGCGGGAAAATTTAACGGGCCGGCCTGCTAAGCGTAGCGCTTCCGCGGGCTGTTTAAGTGGCTGTCCCCACTCGTCAGTGAGACAGGGGGTGCGAAGCGGTATGGGGCGATGTGGGACGTTCGATCTGGTTCTAATCCAACGGCTGGAAGTCATCTTCGACGTTGGGCAACGCCGGCGAGACAGAAACCTAGCGCGGCCAGTGGGGGTTGCTGGGGGCTTACCGGGGTGCAGGCGAGGGTCGGCGAGGCGGGCGAACGACAAAGTCGACGACGGCGAATCTCCTGGTACCGGTGGCTCCTCCTGGGGCGGCTCCAATCGCTGGCTCCCTTCTTCTCCAGAGGCGGCGGGCTCCGGTGAAATTTTGGCGAAGTGATGCTCGCCTTGCTCCGGGAACGGTGTGGCACGATCAGTGATGAGAGGGGAGTAGAATGGTGTGCTTAATTCGGCCGGGGGTGGCCTCTATTTATAGTCGAGCGAGGGACCGACGGGGCGCACGGTGAGCTCGTCGGGGGCGATGGTACAGAAGGCTATTGGCATGGGCGAAGATAGGGGACGGTGCGGTGTTCCCTAGCGATGCTCAACGCTACAGTGGTGAGACGTGGGGCGGTGCGGGTTGCTCTGGAACATGCGACGCTCTGCGCGGCAGAGGCGGCATCTTCGACGGCGAGCGGTGGCTGTGCGGCATGGGGCGGTGAACGGGGATGTCTGGCGGTCTCCTGGGTCGGTGGCGATCGTGTATGCACGCGGCGAGGGCAGCGCGCGGTCTGTGGGCTTCGGCCGAGGGTGGCGCTCTGGCGCATGCTCGGCATGGTTGGCAGAGGCACGGGCGCGGCGTTCCTGGGTGCTCTGGTCGGTGTCTTCGAGGCAGGGCTGGCCGATAGGGGACGGTGGGGCACGTGTGATCTCCCAGACAAGGTTGGCATGGCTAGTTTCCTTCCTAGCTTGTTGTCTAGACTGGGGTGGCAAGGATGCACTCGACTGTTCACCATTGATGATATTGGCAAGCTCACAGTGGTGCTAGTGCTTGGTTAATCTTGCTAGATGATCTACTGAGATGGTTGTGAGCTAGATAGGGAACCAGTTAGGCTCAAAACGCTGCACACTATAGTGTTTTGATTTTGTTTGATTTGTGTCTGCCAAGTGTTTGATGAAATGGCCGCATGAACTCATGTTTTGAATTTTGAAAAGATTTTTGGTGGGTGTGCTATATTGGTGCTGGTGAGTCTGCAGATGCTTGGGTTTTGAAAGTTGAGCTTGTTTGAGTGGTTTTTGAAAAAGTGGGATCTTCCCATATGATAAAGATTCAATTTTGAATTGTCATTTAAACTATGCATTTGAAAGTTTCTGGATGATCACAAAGTGGGCCTTAATACTTTTTTATGAGTACAATCAAGGGGTGCAAAGATCCAGAAAAGTTTCTGTTAGGTTCTAAAAGTTTGAGACAGCCAAAGTAGGCATGGGAGTTAAATTGGTCAAAATGACCATTCCTTTATTTTATTTGTTTTGCTTTACTTGTCTTTGGGAAAAATGTGGGAAATGTTTTAGATGATGTTTATTTCTCCTAAGAAACATTTTACAAGCAAAGAAACACACAAACAAGGTGGTTCAAAAGAATTCAAAATGAAATGCATACTCACATGCATGCTTTCATAATTTTATTTAGAAAAGTTTTTGTTAACCCTAATTTTGATGATTAGAGTTTGATGATTTAAGTTTAGTATTTTTGGGATGTTACAAACCTTCCCCCCTTAAACAAAATCTCGTCCCGAGATTTGAAAAAGGACAAAAAGATTACCTAGGATTTGAAGAGATCGGGAAACTCCGTCCTGATGTGATCTTCGCGCTCCCAGGTAGCTTCCTCTTCTGTGTGGTTGCTCCACTGAATCTTGAGAAACTTGATGCTTTGGATTCGGGTAGTTCGAAAAGCTTCTTCCCAAAATACGGATGGGTACTTCGGGATAGGTCAGGTCATCGTTGATCTCTATGGTCCGGTGATCGATATTTTTGAACACTTCGGTCTTCTCGGGGACTTCGAGACACTTGCGAAGTAACAAGATATGGAACACATTGTGCATGGCTGACATCTCTTCGGGTAGTTCCAATTGATACGATACTTCTCCTCGACGGTTCAGAATCTTGAAAGGTCCGATATATCTGGGGGCTAACTTTCCCTTGAGTTGGAAACGCTGCATTCCCTTCAAATGCGACACTTTCAGATAAACGAAGTCTCCTATGTTGAAGGCGAGGTCTCGACGTCTCTTGTCGGCGTAACTCTTTTGTCTGGATTGGGCTGTCTTGAGGTGCTCACGAATCTTGTGAACCTTCTCTTCTGCTTCTCGTAGGATGTCGGGTCCGAAAATCTGACTCTCTCCTACTTCCGACCAGTTCAAAGGGGTGCGACACTTCCTTCCGTACATGAATTCAAATGGGGCCATTTGCAAACTGGCTTGATAACTATTGTTGTATGAAAATTCCGCAAACGGCAGACAGTCTTCCCACTTAGATCCATATTCTAACACGCATGCTCTCAGCATATCTTCGAGTATTTGATTTACTCGCTCCGTTTGTCCATCGGTCTGAGGGTGATACGCGGTGCTGAAATCTAGACGGGTTCCTAAACCTTCTTGGACTTTCTACCAGAATCTCGAGGTAAACTGAGTTCCTCGATCCGATACGATGTTCTTGGGGACTCCATGCAAACTAACGATTCTAGCAATGTACAACTTTGCTAGTTTCGAACTCTGATATGTGGTCTTGACGGGTAATAAATGGGCGACTTTGGACAATCTGTCCACTATGACCCAGATAGAGTCATTTCCCCTACTAGAAGTAGGCAGTCTAGTGATAAAGTCCATTCCAACAAAATCCCGTTTCCATTCCGGAATCTGCAAGGGTTGCAACAATCCAGCGGGTCGTTGATGTCCTGCCTTGACTCGCTGACATATGTCACACTTAGCGATATAGCTTCCGATTTATCTCTTCATCTTATGCCACCAAAATTGCACTTTTAAATCTTGATACATCTTAGTTCCTCCGGGATGGATAGAATAAAGAGTATCATGAGCCTCCTTCAAAATAACTTCTTTCAACTCAGAATCTGCTGGTACACAAAGGCGTCCTTTGTACCACAAAACTCCTTCTTCGTCATCGGTGAATCCGGGTACTTTGCCGGTACCGATACGACGCTTGATTCCATCCATACTGGCATTTCCCTTCCGCGCCTCTTTAATCTGACTGATCAAAGTGGGCTGGAGTTCTATGCTAGCCAAAAATCCTTCACTTACTAATTCCATTCGAAAATCTTCCATCTCTTTGTGCAAACTTGGTTGCTCCTTCAAAATCATGGAGTTTAAGCGGCACGGTAATCTGCTAAGGGCATCGGCTACCACATTGGCTTTACCAGGGTGATAGTGAATGTCCAGGTCGTAATCCTTGATTAGCTCAATCCATCTTCTCTGTCTCATATTCAGCTCCTTCTGAGTGAATATATACTTTAGGCACTTGTGATCCGAATATATCTCACAACGGTTTCCCATCAGGTAATGTCTCCATGTTTTCAGGGCTAGAACTACGGCTGCGAGTTCGAGGTCATGGGTTGGGTAACTTTTCTCATGTTGCTTCAGTTGTTGAGATAGATAAGATATAACTTTGCCTTCTTGCATTAGCACACATCCGAGACCAATCTTGGATGCGTCACAATACACATCGAAGGGCTTTGTGATATCCGGCATGATCAAGATTGGGGCTGAAATCAATCTCCTCTTGAGTTCTTGAAAACTCGCTTCACACTTGTCTGTCCATTCAAACTTCTTGTCCTTCTTCAGCAATTGGGTCATGGGTCTGGCGATACTAGAGAATCCTTCTACGAATTTGCGGTAATATCCCGCCAATCCAAGAAATGCACAAACTTGGGTTTGAGTGGTTGGGGCTTGCCAATCTTCTACATCTTTCACTTTGGCAGGGTCAATGGCAATTCCTCCGGCTGATACAATGTGACCGAGGAATCCTACCTCCTGTAACCAGAATTCACATTTGCTAAACTTTGCATACAACTGATGCTCTCTAAGGGTTCCAAGAATGGTCCTTAGGTGTAGCTCATGTTCTTCTTCTGATTTGGAATAAATCAGAATGTCATTGATGAAAACAACGACAAACTTATCCAGGAAGTCCATAAAAATCTTATTCATGAGATTCATGAAATAAGCGGGGGCATTGGTTAGTCCGAAAGACATGACTGTATACTCATACAATCCATATCTGGTGGTAAAGGCAGTCTTTGGAATATCCTCTGCGCGAATTTTGAGTTGATGATAGCCAGTTCTAAGATCAATCTTAGAAAACACTTTGGCACCGGTCAACTGATCAAACAAATCTTCTATCTTGGGCAAGGGGTACTTGTTCTTGATGGTGACATCATTCAATTTCCGATAATCCGTACACAAACGGTTACCTCCATCCTTCTTGTCCACAAACAAGACAGGTGATCTCCAAGGTGACGCACTGGGTTGAATCAATCCAATTTCCAGCATGGAATCCAGTTGCTTCTTCAGTTCTGCGATCTCTGACGGGTTCATACTATAGGGTCTCTGGGCTATGGGTCCGGTTCCAGGAATTAGTTCGATGATAAACTCGATATCCCGATCTGGGGGCATACCGGGCAAAACTTCTGGAAATACATAGGGGTATTCACAGACTATCCGGACTTGGTCAATGGTAGGTTGGGCTATACTCTTGTTGCATTTGAATTGGCGAGGTAAGGTTTCAGATACATGCTCGACTGATATTCCGGCTGTACTGGTCCTGGTTATGGCTTTCTTGGCACAGTCAATCAATCCTTTATGTTTGGACATCCAATCCATTCCTAGTACTACTTCCAATCCTTTAGTTCTGAGTACTATCATATTTGCATAAAAATCTATGTCATGGATTCGGATAGGGACGGCTTTGCAAATTTGCCTAGCCTTGGTGGTTGATCCGAGAATTTGAACAATCATAACATGCTTCAGTTTGGTTGGTTGAATTTTACTAGTGCATGCAAATTCTTCGGTGACAAATGAATGCGATGCACCAAAATCAAACAACACTCTTGCAAGTACTGAATTAACAAAAAACATACCCAGCACGACGTCTGGCGCTTCCTGAGCTTCTTCAGCATGCATGAGAAAAAGACGGCCGTTGTAGTTGAGTGAATTCCCTGGGGCAAATCTTCTCCCTGGCTGAACACGACGTTGCTGCTGAGCTGGGACATTGGCATTAGGGGCTGCGGCATTCTTCTTGTTGGGGCACTCGTTGGAATAGTGGCCTTTATTTCCACAGTCATAACAAGTCACTTGCGACTTGTCCTTTGCTGCTACAGGCACACCATTGCTTCCAGTCCTAGGGGCAGTGTTGGTGTTGGCGGTAGCATTGTTGTTGTTGAACTTGGGTGGGGCACGATTGAAATTGCTAGCGTTGCCGGGGTTGTTGTGATTTCCTCCGGGCCTAGGATTTCCACGGTTGTGATAGGTCGGACGGTTCATCGGGGGTCTGTTGGTTCTTGGGGCAAATCCTAAAGATGGGTTGGGGCGATACTTTGGGGTCTGATGGGTTCCTGGT
Source organism: Avena sativa (assembly GCA_916181665.1). Classification (NCBI taxonomy): domain Eukaryota; kingdom Viridiplantae; phylum Streptophyta; class Magnoliopsida; order Poales; family Poaceae; genus Avena; species Avena sativa. The sequence goes on along the minus strand of OV702294.1, from coordinate 263,692,985 downwards.
TGATGCATCATGCGACGCTTGCGGTTCTCATTGGCTTGGTTGATCTTTCCTTCCATCTGGATAGTTGAGTCAACAAGGGCTTCAATATACGCAAAGGGGATATTGACTAACACAGTCTGCATCTCGTCATGCATACCATTCAGGAATCTTTCTTTCTTCTTGGCTTCGGTGTCGATCTCATCCGGGGCATACCTAGCTAATGACAAAACTCTGTCACGATATTCCACTACAGTCATCCTTCCTTGTTTCAGCTCTCTGAACTCGTCTCTCATTCTCTTGATCAAACCTGGTGGCACATGGGTTCTGCTAAACTTGACCTTGAATTCCTCCCAGGTCATCATCGGGCCTCCGGTCATTGTGCGAACACTATTCCACCACGCCCTAGCATCTCCGGCTAGATAGTGGGTGGCGAACAGAACTTTCTCGTTGGCTTCCACTCCGGCGACTTCTAGGTTATTCTCCATGGTTTGCAGCCAATCATCAGCGTCTAGGGATTCTTATAACTTAGTGAAAACAGGTGGGTTGGTATTCTGGAAATTCTTGAGCTTAGATCCGTGGTTGTCCTGATTTCCGTGGCCTTGGTTGTTGTGGGCAAGCTGGGCTATCTGTTGCAGTGTGGCTAGGTTGGCTTGACGTTCCGCTCTTTCATCTTCGCGGTCAGAAGTCAACATTTGCAGAATCTGCAACATCGGGTCCGGGGATGAACCACTTCCTCCACGTGGCATCTGAAGATTGAGATAGACCATGAGAAAAGAGGGAAATTTCTAAAGTTTTGGGTCTTTGAAAAAATTTTAAAGTCTGACTCAGGTTTTTCTAGTAACTTGATTTTCATGCATTCATTCATAGCACCCGATACAACACACACCACAACAAAGAAAAAAAGATGGTTTTAAGAACCATTCCGGAAACTATGATACAGGGGGACCGAATACTACTCACTACGCTAGTGCTCAAGTGCTACTACTCCTCAGAATCGGTGGCTTCATCGTCCTCATCATCATCGATGAAGGCGAAATCATCTTCATCGGTGAAGAAGTCCATAGCCTGATCCTCTAGAAAATCATCGTCATCGCTGAGATAGGAGTAGGGGTCTCCACGAAGATCCTCTCTGGCATTCTCCCTTTCCTCCAACTGCATGTCTCTCTCGTGGATGGTCTCCTCCAAAGATGAGATGCGGTGGCGACGACGGGCAATGATGCGCTCCTTCTTGTCGAGCTGACGGCGACGAGACTTGCGATCCTTTGCTAGCATGGCGATGGTTTGGTCCTTCGTCTTGATGATGGAAGACTTGTGGTTGGAGTAGTCACAGCAGTTGTCCAACTCCTGCTGACGATCGTACATCATGAAGCTAAGGTGTTCCAATTGAGTCTTTAGCTCGGGGTGGTATGGGGCTTCCAGTGGTTGTCCATTAGCATCATCCCTTGGTAAAAACTCAAAGCGAGTACCCTTGATCTGGTTGATACTCTGCCCACACAGACGGGAAAGAGCTTCCTGCATGGCCCTGGCAAGTCCATCGAGCCAGTTGTTCTCTCTTAAGGTAAACTGAATTCCTTCCGCAGTGGGAGGTTCAATCTTTCATCAGAGACTTGCAAAAATTAGCCACTACAGATCTTCTCCTCCTTGATCATTGAGCTGAGCTCCGAATAACTCGGGGTGTGGACGCTCCAGAAGTTCCGAAAGCTGGTCCAAATCCCTCTCAAAGATAAGGTCTCCTCCATTCCCCAATTGGTAAAACTTGCTATACTTCACGTCCATCTATAAGAATATAGGATGAGTAAGTTAGTAGAGTGATCAAGTGTGTCAAATTTTATGTTTATTGCAAGAGTTTTTGAGGAACATGAATTTTCATGAAAGAATCAAAGGGATAAGAATAAGAATAAGTTTTTGTAAATATTTGTTTTCTTTGGTTTTGAAACTATGTTTTTGATTCAAACGTCCAGTCTAACTAGGGTCTCCTATGATCAAGATGGATCTGATACCAACTTGTTAACACCCGGGTTTTTAATCCCAGATGCCTGTTATGCCATACATCGCAATCCTAGGATTACCTTTTTTGCGAGACATAACAGAATTGGATACCATAGTACATCATCCATTACAAACCGTACATAAGTTCTTACACAAATAGGGATCTCATGATCCAGTTCTTAATACAACATCAAGCAGCGGAATACGTAATAGTAACGGTAGCGTAGGCGAAGCTCCATCTTCGGGGTCACAGGCAATGCTGACGATGGGAGATGATCCTAGTTGCCGTAACCTTCCTGGGGTCCATCCTCCAGGTACTCCTCTTCATAGTCTGTCCATGGGAATAGCCAGGGACAAAGCCATGAGTACTCTTTAAGTACTCGCAAACTAATACTAACAAGTGAAAGGGGTTTTTGATAATAGGACATTAGGCTCTAGGGTTATTTTGCAAAAGCCAGATTTATCTCTACTAAGTTTAGAAGCAACAAATGCTAGTTGAAGGTTTATAACACCTAAGTGGGAACTTGTATTTCATATCACAACCCTGTTGTGGTCAAGTCAAAGTCTCAATTCATTTCACAAGTCATTTTGAAAAGTCTGACGGGGGAACAGTATGGCCACTTCAACTGTCCATAACCGCGGACGCGGCTATTCGAATAGTTTGACACTCTGCAGAGATTGTACACTTTCACCACAACATTCGATCCATTCGTCAGGAACAAATCCTAAATTCACCATACTCAGTATGCGGATAATCAATCCTAACCTTTCAATTACACGCCTTAGTATAAGCACATCTCTTGTGAGTTTGGCCTCCCAACCATGACCAACTGTCATCTTGGGTACTGCACAGGTGGACAATCTTCACAAGGTAGCCTCAGCTCAGACCTTGGCCGTGAGGGAACTAATACTAAGGTATATAAGTTTCCAGTCAAGCCCTACCAAATCTTCGGGTATTGTGGTTGTACGATAAGATTGGAATGGTATCGCAGAGCAGTGGTTGAAGTTCTCCTCGGCTTCTTCTTCGTAGAATCCTCCTTCCTCCTCGTATCCTTGGTCGGTACTAGCGTCTATAAATAAATACGATGTACACAATCACCAAACAATACTTAACTACTTGCAATCATCACACGCAAGGTTCCTATAGCTGATCTAGCATCATCACTAACCTTACAAGATTAAAGCTTGGTTTAATTCCTTTTATTTTTAGAAAAGTAATTTCTACTCATTGAAAAACTACTTAAGATTTAATATTCTCCAAACCAAACATGGGATCATGTTGACACATGTCATCACCACATATTGTAGTCCATGAGAATGTGATTTAAAGTGGTGTCACAATTTAATAAGGTTTTTCCCTTTTATTTTAATTAAATAAAGTGACTAGAAATGCCTATGGGGCATTCTTTTATTACTTGAACATTATTTCTGCAAGTAAACCCATATATTTTTATATATTCTGAAAGGTATGGTTAAATGTGATTTTTGAGAGTTGGAATCAACTCAAAAGCTATTATGGTTTAAATTAGAAAAATGTTTGAATGCAGAAAAGCTTCTGCGTTGTTATTTTTACCATGGGTGATCTACAGATCCAAATGACTTGAATCCAACGGGCTTGGATTCAGCATTCCCAGACCTTTCTAACAAAATTGGTTTCATTCAATTTGGTGCACTGAATCAATCTGGGTTGATTTTTGAAACTGGGTACAGAAGTGAGTTTGAAATAAAATGAAAAAGGTTTAATTCAAATCACTGGGTTGCGCGGGAAAATTTAACGGGCCGGCCTGCTAAGCATAGCGCTTTCGCGGGCTATTTAAGTGGCTGTCCCCACTCGTCAGTGAGACAGGAGGTGCGAAGCGGTATGGGGCGATGTGGGACGTTCGATCTGGTTCTAATCCAACGGCTGGAAGTCATCGTCGCCGTTGGGCAACGCCGGCGAGACAGAAACCTAGCGCGGCCAGTGGGGGTTGATGGGGGCTCACCGGGGTGCAGGCGAGGGTCGGCGAGGCGGGTGAACGACGAAGTCGACAACGGCGAATCTCCTGGTACCGGTGGCTCCTCCTGGGGCGGCTCCAATCGCTGGCTCCCTTCTTCTCCAGAGGCGGCGGGCTCCAGTGAAATTCCGGCGAAGTGATGCTCGCCTTGCTCCGGGAACAGTGTGGCACGATCAGTGATGAGAGGGGAGTAGAATGGTGTGCTTAATTCGGCTGGGGGTGGCCTCTATTTATAGTCGAGCGAGGGGACCGACGGGGCGCACGGTGAGCTCGTCGGGGGCGATGGTACAGAAGGCTATTGGCATGGGCGAAGGTAGGGGACGGTGCGGTGTTCCCTAGCGATGCTCAACGCTACGGTGGCGAGACGTGGGGCGGTGCGGGTTGGTCTGGAACATGCGACGCTCTGCGCGGCAGAGGCGGCGTCTTCGACGCAAGCGGTGGCTGTGCGGCATGGGGCGGCGAACGGGGATGTCTGGCGGTCTCCTGGGTCGGTGGCGATCGTGTATGCACGCGGCGAGGGCGGCGCGCGGCCTGTGGGCTTCGGTCGAGGGTGGCGCTCTGGCGCATGCTCGGCATGGTTGGCAGAGGCACGGGCGCGGCGTTCCTGGGTGCTCAGGTCGGTGTCTTCGAGGCAGGGCTGGCCGATAGGGGGCGGTGGGGCACGTGTGATCTCCCAGACAAGGTTGGCACGGCTAGTTTCCTTCCTAGCTTGCTGTCTACACTGGGGTGGCAAGGATGCACTCGGCTGTTCACCATTGATGATATTGGCAAGCTCACAGTGGTGTAGTGCTTGGTTAATCTTGCTAGATGATCTACTGAGATGGTTGTGAGCTAGATAGGGAACCAGTTAGGCTCAAAACACTGCACACTCTAGTGTTTTGATTTTGTTTGATTTGTGTGTGCCAAGTGTTTGATGAAATGGCCACATGAATTCAAGTTTTGAATTTTGAAAAGATTTTTGGTGTGTGTGCTAGATTGGTGCTGGTGAGTCTGCAGATGCTTGGGTTTTGAAAGTTGAGCTTGTTTGAGTGGTTTTTGAAAAAGTGGGATCTTCCCATATGATAAAGATTCAATTTTGAATTGTCATTTAAACTATGCATTTGAAAGTTTCTGGATGATCACAAAGTGGGCCTTGATACTTCGTTATGAGTACAATCAAGGGGTGCAAAGATCCAGAAAAGTTTTTGTTAGGTTCTGAAAGTCTGAGACAGCCAAAGTAGGCATGGGAGTTAAATTGGTCAAAATGACCATTCCTTTATTTTATTTGTTTTGCTTTACTTGTCTTTGGGAAAAGTGTGGGAAATGTTTTAGATGATGTTTATTTCTCCTAAGAAACATTTTACAAGCAAAGAAACACACAAACAAGGTGGTTCAAAAGAATTCAAAATGAAATGCATACTCACATGCATGCTTTCATAATTTTATTTAGAAAAGTTTTTGTTAACCCTAATTTTTGGGATGTTACAAACCTTCCCCCCTTAAACAAAATCTCGTCCCGATATTTGAAAAAGGACGAAAAGATTACCTAGGATTTGAAGTGATCGGGGAACTCCGTCCTGATGTGATCTTCGCGCTCCCAGGTAGCTTCCTCTTCTGTGTGGTTGCTCCACTGAATCTTGAGAAACTTGATGCTTCGGGTTCGGGTAGTTCGAAAAGCTTCTTCCCAAAATACGGATGGGTACTTCGGGATAGGTCAGGTCATCGTTGATCTCTATGGTCTGGTGATCGATATTTTTGAACACTTCGGTCTTCTCGGGGACTTCGAGACACTTGCGAAGTAACAAGATATGGAACACATTGTGCACGGCTGACATCTCTTCGGGTAGTTCCAATTGATACGATACTTCTCCTCGACGGTTCAGAATCTTGAAAGGTCCGATATATCTGGGGGCTAACTTTCCCTTGAGTTGGAAACGCTGCATTCCCTTCAATGGCGACACTTTCAGATAAACGAAGTCTCCTATGTTGAAGGCGAGGTCTCGACGTCTCTTGTCGGCGTAACTCTTTTGTCTGGATTGGGCTGTCTTGAGGTGCTCACGAATCTTGTGAACCTTCTTTTCTGCTTCTCGTAGGATGTCGGGTCCGAAAATCTGACTCTCTCCTACTTCCGACCATTTCAAAGGGGTGCGACACTTCCTTCCGTACATGAATTCAAATGGGGCCATTTGCAAACTGGCTTGATAACTGTTGTTGTATGAAAATTCCGCAAACGGCAGACAGTCTTCCCACTTGGATCCATATTCTAACACGCATGCTCTCAGCATATCTTCGAGTATTTGATTTACTCGCTCCGTTTGTCCATCGGTCTGAGGGTGATACGCGGTGCTGAAATCTAGACGGGTTCCTAAACCTTCTTGGACTTTCTTCCAGAATCTCGAGGTAAACTGAGTTCCTCAATCCGATACGATGTTCTTGGGGACTCCATGCAAACTAACGATTCTAGCAATGTACAACTCTGCTAGTTTTGAACTCTGATATGTGGTCTTGACGGGTAAGAAATGGGCGACTTTGGACAATCTGTCCACTATGACCCAGATAGAGTCATTTCCTCTACTAGAAGTAGGCAGTCCAGTGATAAAGTCCATTCCAACAGAATCCCATTTCCATTCTGGAATCTGCAAGGGTTGCAACAATCCAGCGGGTCGTTGATGTCCTGCCTTGACTCGCTGACATATGTCACACTTAGCGATATAGCTTCTGATTTCTCTCTTCATCTTATGCCACCAAAATTGCTCTTTTAAATCTTGATACATCTTAGTTCCTCCGGGATGGATAGAATAAAGAGTATCATGAGCCTCCTTCAAAATAACTTCTTTCAACAAAGAATCTTCTGGTACACAAAGGCGTCCTTTGTACCACAAAACTCCTTTTTCGTCCTCGGTGAATCCGGGTACTTTGTCGGTACTGATACGACACTTGATTCCGTCCATACTGGCATTTCCCTTCTGCGCCTCTTTAATCTGACTGATCAAAGTGGGCTGGAGTTCTATGCTAGCCAAAAATCCTTCACTTACTAATTCCATTCGAAAATCTTCCATCTCTTTGTGCAAACTTGGCTACTCCTTCAAAATCATGGAGTTCAAGCGGCACGGTAATCTGCTAAGGGCATCGGCTACCACATTGGCTTTACCAGGGTGATAGTGAATATCCAGGTCGTAATCCTTGATTAGCTCAATCCATCTTCTCTGTCTCATATTCAGCTCCTTCTGACTGAATATATACTTTAGGCACTTGTGATCCGAATAGATCTCACAACGGTTTCCCATCAGGTAATGTCTCCACGTTTTCAGGGCTAGAACTACCACTGCGAGTTCGAGGTCATGGGTTGGGTAATTTTGCTCATGTTGCTTCAGTTGTCGAGATAGATAAGATATAACTTTGCCTTCTTGCATTAGCACACATCCGAGACCAATCTTGGATGCGTCACAATACACATCGAAGGGCTTTGTGATATCCGGCATGATCAAGATTGGGGCTGAAATCAATCTCCTCTTGAGTTCTTGAAAACTCGCTTCACACTTGTCTGTCCATTCAAACTTCTTGTCCTTCTTCAGCAATTGGGTCATGGGTCTGGCGATACTAGAGAATCCTTCTACGAATTTGCGGTAATATCCCGCCAATCCGAGAAAACACGAACTTGGGTTTGAGTGGTTGGGGCTTGCCAATCTTCTACATCTTTCACTTTGGCAGGGTCAACGGCAATTCCTCCGGCTGATACAATGTGACCGAGGAATCCTACCTCCTGTAACCAGAATTCACATTTGCTAAACTTTGCATACAACTGATGCTCTCTAAGGGTTCCAAGAATGGTCCTTAGGTGTAGCTCATGTTCTTCTTCTGATTTGGAATAAATCAGAATGTCATCAATGAAAACAACGACAAACTTATCCAGGAAGTCCATAAAAATCTTATTCATGAGATTCATGAAATAAGCGGGGGCATTGGTTAGTCCGAAAGACATGACTGTATACTCATACAATCCATATCTGGTGGTAAAGGCAGTCTTTGGAATATCCTCTGCGCGAATTTTGAGTTGATGATAGCCAGTTCTAAGATCAATCTTAGAAAACACTTTGGCTCGGTCAACTGATCAAACAAATCTTCTATCTTGGGCAAGGGGTACTTGTTCTTGATGGTGACATCATTCAATTTCTGATAATCCGTACACAAACGGTTACCTCCATCCTTCTTGTCCACAAACAAGACAGGTGATCTCCAAGGTGACGCACTGGGTTGAATCAATCCAATTTCCAGCATGGAATCCAGTTGCTTCTTCAGTTCTGCGAGCTCTGACGGGTTCATACTATAGGGTCTCTGGGCTATGGGTCCGGTTCCAGGAATTAGTTCGATGATAAACTCGATATCCCGATCTGGGGGCATACCGGGCAAAACTTCTGGAAATACATAGGGGTATTCACAGACTTTCCGGACTTGGTCAATGGTAGGTTGGGCTATACTCTTGTTGCATTTGAATTGGCGAGGTAAGGTTTCAGATACATGCTCGACTGATATTCCGGCTGTACTGGTCCTGGTTATGGCTTTCTTGGCACAGTCAATCAATCATTTATGTTTGGACATCCAATCCATTCCTAGTACTACTTCCAATCCTTTAGTTCCGAGTACTATCAGATTTGCATAAAAATCTATGCCATGGATTCGGATAGGGACGGCTTTGCAAATTTGCCTAGACTTGGTGGTTGATCCGGGAATTTGAACAATCATAACATGCTTCAGTTTGGTTGGTCGAATTTTACTAGTGCATGCAAATTCTTCGGTGACAAATGAATGCGATGCACCAGAATCAAACAACACTCTTGCAAGTACTGAATTAACAGAAAACATACCCAACACGACGTCTGGCGCTTCCTGAGCTTCTTCAGCATGCATGAGAAAAAGACGGCCGTTGTAGTTGAGTGAATTCCCTGGGGCAAATCTTCTCCTTGGCTGAACACGACGCTGCTGCTGAGCTGGGACATTGGCATTGGGGGCTGCGGAATTCTTCTTGTTGGGGCACTCGTTGGAATAGTGGCCTTTATTTCCACAGTCATAACAAGTCACTTGCGACTTGTCCTTTGCTGCTATAGGCACAGCATTGCTTCCAGTCCTAGGGGCAGTGTTGGTGTTGGCAGTAGCATTGTTGTTGTTGAACTTGGGTGGGGCACGATTGAAATTGCTAGCGTTGCCGGGGTTGTTGTGATTTCCTCCGGGCCTAGGATTTCCACGGTTGGGATAGGTCGGACGGTTCATCGGGGGTCTGTTGGTTCTTGGGGAAAATCCTGAAGATGGGTTGGGGCGATACTTTGGGGTCTGATGGGTTCCTGGTTGATGCATCATGCGACGCTTGCGGTTCTCATTGGCTTGGTTGATCTTTCCTTCCATCTGGATAGCTGAGTCGACAAGGGCTTCAATATCCGCAAAGGGGATATTGACTAACAAGTCTGCATCTCGTCATGCAGACCATTCAGGAATCTTTCTTTCTTCTTGGCTTCGGTGTCGATCTCATCCGGGGCATACCTAGCTAATGACAAGAATTTGTCACGGTATTCCACTACAGTCATCCTTCCTTGCTTAAGCTCTTTGAACCCGTCTCTCATTCTCTTGATCAAACCTGGTGGCACATGGGTTCTGCTAAACTTGACCTTGAATTCCTCCCTGGTCATCATTGGGCCTCCGGTTGCCCTAGCATCTCCGGCTAGATGGTGGGTGGCGAACAGAACTTTCTCGTTGGCTTCCACTCCGGCGACTTCTAGGTTATTCTCCATGGTTTGCAGCCAATCATCGGCGTCTAGGGGTTCTTCTGACTTAGTGAAAACAGGTGGGTTGGTATTCTGGAAATTCTTGAGCTTAGATCCGTGGTTGTCCTGATTTCTGTGGCCTTGGTTGTTGTGGGAAAGCTGGGCTATCTGTTGCAGTGTGGCTAGGTTGGCTTGACGTTCCGCTCTTTCAGCTTCGCGGTCAGAAGTCAACATTTGCAGAATCTGCAACATCGGGTCCGGGGATGAACCACTTCCTCCACGTGGCATCTGAAGATTGAGATAGATCATGAGAAAAGAGGGAAATTTCTAAAGTTTTGGGTCTTTGAAAAAATTTTAAAGTCTGACTCAGATTTTTCTAGTAACTTGCTTTTCATTCATTCATTCATTCATAGCACCCGATACAACACACACCACAACAAAGAAAAACAGATGGTTTTAAGAACCATTCCGAAAACTACGATACAAGGGGACCGAATACTACTCACTACGCTAGTGCTCAAGTGCTACTACTCCTTAGAATCGGTGGCTTCATCGTCCTCATCATCATCGATGAAGGCGAAATCATCTTCATCGGTGAAGAAGTCCATAGCCTGATCCTCTAGAAAATCATCGTCATCGCTGAGATAGGAGTAGGGGTCTCCACGAAGATCCTCTCCGGCATTCTCCCTTTCCTCCAACTGCATGTCTCTCTCATGGATGGTCTCCTCCAAAGATGAGATGCGGTGGCGAAGACGGGCAATGATGTGCTCCTTCTTGTCGAGCTGACGGCGACGAGACTTGCGATCCTTTGCTAGCATGGTGATGGTTTGGTCCTTCGTCTTGATGGCGATGGTCTGTGGGCTTCAGTCGAGGGTGGTGCTCTAGCGCATGCTCGGCACGGTTGGCAGAGGCACGGGCGCGGCGTTCCTGGGTGCTCTGGTCGGTGTCTTCGAGGCAGGGCTGGCCGATAGGGGGTGGTGGGGCACGTGTGATCTCCCAGACAAGGTTGGCACGGCTAGTTTCCTTCCTAGCTTGCTGTCTACACTGGGGTGGCAAGGATGCACTCGGCTATTCACCATTGATGATATTGGCAAGCTCACAGTGGTGCTAGTGCTTGGTTAATCTTGCTAGATGATCTACTGAGATGGTTGTGAGCTAGATAGGGAACCAGTTAGGCTCAAAACACTGCACACTATAGTGTTTTGATTTTGTTTGATTTGTGTGTGCCAAGTGTTTGATGAAATGGCCACATGAATTCAAGTTTTGAATTTTGAAAAGATTTTTGGTGTGTGTGCTAGATTGGTGCTGGTGAGTCTGCAGATGCTTGGGTTTTGAAAGTTGAGCTTGTTTGAGTGGTTTTTGAAAAAGTGGGATCTTCCCATATGATAAAGATTCAATTTTGAATTGTCATTTAAACTATGCATTTGAAAGTTTCTGGATGATCACAAAGTGGGCCTTGATACTTTGTTATGAGTACAATCAAGGGGTGCAAAGATCCAGAAAAGTTTCTGTTAGGTTCTGAAAGTTTGAGACAGCCAAAGTAGGCATGGGAGTTAAATTGGTCAAAATGACCATTCCTTTATTTTATTTGTTTTGCTTTACTTGTCTTTAGGAAAAGTGTGGGAAATGTTTTAGATGATGTTTATTTCTCCTAAGAAACATTTTACAAGCAAAGAAACACACAAACAAGGTGGTTCAAAAGAATTCAAAATGAAATGCATACTCACATGCATGCTTTCATAATTTTATTTAGAAAAGTTTTTGTTAACCCTAATTTTGATGATTAGAGTTTGATGATTTAAGTTTAGTATTTTTGGTATGTTACAATCTCCATCAACCAACGATGTTTCCCTCATCCATGAGTGAGTAATCCCCCGTTGTAGGCTTGGGGATGGTAGGGATTGGATGAGTTCTATCATGTAATCGAATAAGATCTTTTAGGGCATAGTGCCTAGTATCTCTATTAGTGCTATTTGACTTTGTTGCAACTTGTTGTGCTTAATGCTTGTCACTAGGGCCCGAGTGCCATGATCTCAGATCTGAACTTATTATTGAATCATTATGATAGTATTGTTTGTGATCTTATCTGCAAGTTGTGTACACATATCATTGTCCGGATCCAAAGGCCCCAAAGTGACAATAATTGGGACAACCGGAGGGGATGGCTGTGGTGTGGGGATCACATGTATTCACGGAGTGTTAATGCTTTGCTCCAGTGCTCTATTAAAAGGAGCACCTTAATTGCCAGTAGTTTCCTAGAGGCCCCGCTGCCACGGGCTGGCTGGACAGAAGATGTTGTGCAAGTTCTCATTGCGAGCATGTATGACTATATTTGGAGCACATTCCTAGGATCGTTTAGTACTTGGATGCTTGTTATTATTTATCTACAATGCCATAGATCTTAAAGTTACATGTTTAGACTCGTCCATGCAACGCCCGTCCATCCATCCCTATGTCTACCGCACTTGAATCCTACTGTTGCTGTTGTTGTTGTTGTTGTTGCTACTACAAACTATTGCTACTGATAAACTTCTGTGAGAAAGAACTATTTCCAGGTGCAGCTGAACTGATAACTCAGTTGTTAAGGCTTGCAAGTATTCTTTGGCTTCCCTTGTGTTGAATCAATAAATTGGGTAATACTACACGCGAAGACTATTGCGATCCCCTACACTTGTGGGTCATCAGTCACCAGTTGTATTTTTCAAGAATCTTATGTCTTTGAGTCTGTTAGTCAAAGTAAGAATCTGGGGTTGTTACTTTGAAGACCTATTTTTCGTTTTTTCTTCTAGACATGACTTTATTTCGATAGTTAGCAGCGTTACTTTAGTCTTGAAAAATTTATGCTTAATGAGATTAACCATGAAAAGAAGGTTTGAAATACAAATGCACAATAACAATTATACCGCGGGATGTCATAGTAACTATGGTGCGGCGAGTTATGCATTTACTGTTTTCTAGATGTCATTTGTGATCCTCGATAATATTGGAAAAATATGAGTTTTATGCAGACCATATAAAGCAGCCTGAGATAAATAAATAAATAAAATTTAATGCATGTCTGCTTCTAAATGTAAGGCATAGTTTGATCTCGAGCTGTTGGCGAAAATTACTGTTCTGTTAGCATACTGTTATATTACTAAAAATTGATGCCATTCGTAATCAGATTTCAGAAGTAGTTTTTAGTTGTGGAAGTACTATAGGTACCACCACAATCTTCTTTTCTTCTGTTACTTATCCTTATTATGGATTATGTAGTCTTTACCAAGTAAGAAAGTGCAAACTAGCTATGGTGATATCTCCCTCTGTTTTTCTCTTTTCGGTGATTTCTCAGTATTAGGCATTAGTACCACGGGTACCATGATATGAGTATGCTACTTAGGTGTGTTGGGTTTTTAGCTGATGGTGATGGTCCAAGAGCAAGCGTTTATTTTCTGAACTGGCAAGGTCAAATCAGCAACGTTTGCGGATGTTTCTGTATTACTATGTGTGGTTGTGGTGATGTCCTGTAGTAGCAAACGAAGTCTTACAAAATTGATGTTAGGGACATGCCGAGGAGAATAGTATTACCTATATTGCCATTTTAGAAAAAGAAAAAGTTGACTACGTATAAACTTCTGTTGGGGCTGAATACCCCAAAATCATTACAAAAATATTCGGTAGCCGAGTTTATATATTGATCCTAAACTATACCCACATCTGCAACTGAGTAGGTGCTTTGTTCGGAATATTCCTAGCTATCTCTATGTTACTATGTATAATAAGGATTAGTGTAACTTGATATATCGTATACTGAACTAAGCAATGATGCAGTTAAACTGTTATGAGTGCACTTCCATAGAAAAATACGTGTCACTGCGCCACGAACTCAATGCTTTGAGCCTTTTTTCCTATAGCATTGGAGCTTCGGCAGATGGGTGTACATGAATGATAAGTGTGTGATGTAGTCTAATAATTGCCACCATTCTAAAAAAATAAAAAACCATAAAGGCCAAGTCAACCAGTCAATGAAATAGGAGGGTACCTGCACTATTGCACATCGAAGCACCTGCACACAAACACACCGTAGGATGGACCAGCCGAGAATAATTACATAAAGTGAACCAATGAAATACCAGTGTGTCTACCGGAGGTCCATTGCTCAGCTGGTTATGCTCCTATTTTCGGGCTTCCATTTGTGGCCCGACAGACCGGATGCTACTCCAAGCAAAAAACTTTGCACCAGCCCTGGTCAGTGCCGATGACGGCGATGCCCTCGGGAGCCTTATTCCTTCTTGAAGGCATAATCGTGGAGCTACTTTCTCTGCTGCCGCAATTGTCATGTGATCTCCAGATGAAAACCCAAGATTTTTGGAGGGGTAACGGCAACGTCTTTGCCACTGCCTTCTTGAAGGCGCTACCTTGGATTCCTTGACCTTATGGTGCTGACAGGTTTATGGCAGCTGTGTGGGGTGCTTTCTGGTCGAGGTAAGTGGACGCTGGGAAGGCGGCTCCAAGTAGTGGACGTGCGCCTTAGCATCGGAGCTTAAGCGTGGTGACTCACCCGCTTGTTGAGGCTACTCGCATGCGCATGATTTATAGCCTTTTTGATCCCTCGGTGTAGAAATATGACCATTTGATCATGTCGGTTAGGTTTTTGTTACTACCATCTACATATCTTTAGTGGTTGGAATTTGGTACCATCGTACTACTAGGCCCACTGTTCATAGAGATCGAGGTAAAATCAGTCGCGCATAGTTATTAAAAATAAAAAGGAATCAGTTAACCAATTTTCCACCGCGTGCGCTCACGGCGCTTGCAGCCCCACCCCCAAACCAATCCCGAGCGCAGGAACGGGGTGCTCTAGGGTTTTTGACAGTGTCGCCTTTTCACCATTGGTTCGTCCTCCACTCGCCGAAATCGAAGATCCACGGCTGGAAGAACGGAACGGACCAGGAGGGGTGAGCGGTGTCTCTCCAGCACAAATTCTATTGTTCGTGGCAGCCGCCTCCATCTAAAATAGGCCACCCCCTCGCCGATTCTAGCCTGCGTCGTTAGCAGGCTGCGCCGTTGGCCACACCTGTACCTGCTGAAGTTTCTGTGCTACATCTTAGTCGTGTGGATCTGTGGTAGCGGTCTGAGGCGTTGGAGGTCGCTGACCTGCCTGCGGACAAGCTCTACCTCCTCCTTCCGGCTTGCCTGCGGCAAACGGCCCCACAGCCATAGGAAGCTAGCATCGGCCTGAGTAGAGGCACATGTGTTGGCGGAGGTGGGTGTATTATGCTCATTCTATCACAAGGTAGATCCTTTACTTTTGTTCCGATTCTTCATATTGGTGTTCTTTTAGGTACTTACTTTACAATATTTTTGGTTCGTAGGATTTAATAAATTTTCTAGCATTTTTAGGAATTGTGCAATCAAAAAACAACCCCAAGCTTTGACTTCGCAACCACATGATGCCTTGGATTGAGCTGTTTAGGAGAAGGCTAGGAATTTAAAGACATCAGAGCAGAACATTCTTAGCTCACAAAGTTGTATAATTTGACTAGTTAAGTGCCCGTGCTTCACTACGGGTTACTTTTCAACTTTTTACCTATACACGTATATAAGTGATAATACAAATCATATATGAACAAAGACACATTTGTAATCAATAATTTCAACGGCAACACCGTTCACAAGAGCTTGCAATTAGACACATTTATTTGTAATCAATATTTTCAACGGTAACACCATGGACAAGACCTTGCAATTTTGGTTACTCAAACTACCTCTCCTTTTCTCCACGTATCTTCCCTCTCCCTCTCTCTCTCTCTTTATGTTATCTCTCAGTAAACGTTCCTCGTCTCTCAAAAATCAGACAACTGCAAAGGCATTACAAGGATGCATTTATTTTCCAAGGGCCAAATAGAGAAGCAAATTTAAGGTAGTACCAAAAAAAATCTCTCTTTCATTTCCCAGCCCCTCAACTACACCTCGTTCACCACACCGAATTTATACATTATAGTCACTTCACTCAAACAATGTGTCACTCCGCCACTGCAGGTCAATGTTTTCCCCAACTCTACGAAATGCCAAATTGTCCCCATGGCCCATGACTTCAGAGGAATTGCAGCAATCATCATCCCACTTTTGACAACAATATTTATGGTGGGCTTTCTGCTCATCCTAGAGTTGTGAATATCTAGAAAAATAATTCTCCAAGGTTTAAAAGCCCCAAACGAGACTCTATTTTCATGTCATTTATTTCTTTTAAGCATAGAGTATTTGGTTGGGCTTAATTTTGGCTTTTGTCTAATAAGACGCAATTTTTGTAAGCCATAATCCAAAATCCAGAAATATGCTCAACCAAACAGACCAAGTGTTCAACTCATAAGGAATATTCTAACTCGGTATTAAACTAACTCATAAAAATAATAACACAACATAATTTATCTGCTATAGATAGATAGCTAGCCAAATACCAAACTTAGACAACTTTATGAACTCAAATAACGGTTACAAAGTTAAACAAGATAAACAAAAGGAAAATTAGAGATAATTACGCACTTATATTAAATGAAAAATCCACATTCACTATGCACGTGTTAATGCACAACTTGAACCTGAAAATGTAACACCCAATAACAGACTTATAGCAGATTCCGCAATTACACACAATTCTTGTCTTGAAATGTTGTGATCTACACTCCATTTTCTGCGTCAAAGCCAACATTTGGATCGGATACGTTCAACTTTCCAGTTCAATAAAGAGACTTCATGCTACGCTTGATGCATGTTTGGATTCATTTAGAGTTATCAGCCTGGTCGCTTTAGGATAAGCAACCCATTCCGATTGAAACTCTTCTAAGAAGAAGACGTACTTGCCCCAGTTCATGCTTAAAAAAAAGATAATTCACATTTGTAGGTTGGCTCAAAAATACTGGAAAATAAATTAAAATGGAAAAAATACATTTGTGCTCAAGTACCGTGCAGGTGTGAAGATGAAATTATAACTATAATGCAGGCAACTTTTGACACATAAGAACAAAAAATTTACTCGTACACATGGTTAAAGATTGTACACATCGAATATATTGGACGATTTTAGATTGTGACCAGGGCATTTACCGAATAATTGCCAGTAAAGATTTTAGACATGGAATTTATCTACAGGTCATTTAAATATTGTAGTTTTTTCTTAATCTTTAGGCCCGATGAAGGAGTAAACACCTACTACGACCTCATGCGGTATGATCTGTTACTCTACATAACTATGTTATCATCACATCTGCTTTTCGTTATGTAGTTCAATCACACAGAAACATAACAGCGCACGGAGAGAAATGACGTGGAGAATCGGTGCGCCAACGCTAGAATCCTTGGCATGGAGGTGCAGAGGCACTGGATTGTGCATCCCATGCCGAATTCCTCTCAACAAATCATGTTTTCCTTAGGTATTAAGAAACTGAGATAGTGCGCGGGTCTTATTCAGGACAACAAATAACAATTCTAAGTAGAAATTGTAAGAAGGTCAAATAACAATCCTAATCAGGTCTTGTGAAGAACAAAAGATAGCAATATTTAATTTGATTCAGTCCTACTTGCAGATGTGATATCTACTACAACAGAACAACAATTTAACAGAGGACTTCTTTTTTTAGCAATACTGGAGGTATATTTGGAAGAAACTTAACTGTAGACCACCAGCACCACAATGCAACATCTCTTATGGTCCTGTTGGGAGCATAGCCTCTATCTTGTTGTACCTCATGATAATAGGTTCTCAGGAATATCTGCAAATTGCCATTACCATGGAAGAAATAATTAGCAACAGAAAGAATGTGGCTTTTTTTTAGACATGGTGCTCAAGCCATAAGGTAACATTTGACATGATTCTCTTCTCCTTCATTTTACGCCAATCAATCAGCTAGATTTTGGTGCGACCGATGGGTAATGCAAAATCCAAGTGGAGTTCTACATCTTGTCAAATAATGACGAATGCGATGCTATGGAAGAATCGTTCAGTATTGCTAAAAAATCAAAGGATAAAAGGTAGTTGCACAAATCCTGCTTTAGACTTTCTAGTTGATGCTCCATTAACTTAAGCACATCACATGGGGTGGAAAAGAAGCTTGCCCCATAACCAAATTGACAAGCTCCATCAGGACAAGCAAAATGATTGTAACAGCACAGTAGAAGCAACAATAATTCAAAGAGGAGGGGATCAAGTCTACCTCGAGAAACCTTCCTTGAGTATACTCTGCTCACGGTCACTCCATTCCGAAGGTGAGCAGGTGACAAACGTGTACTTGAACGTGGTCATTCTCCCACGGAACATGTCCCCTTATGAGCTCCTCAATGGCCCTATCACCGGTGTGTTACCAAACATGCCGCTATTGTTCAGGGAGAGATACATACTGGCAGTGCTGCTCGCTCACTCACACTACTCAGTCGCGAATCCTATCCCAGCAGCACCGCCGCCGCCACTTGTTCGTGGGTTCCTCACCGGAGTGGACTGTCGCATGTGGTTGGTCTTGTTCGACGCGCATCTCGTCCTCATCTCAGCCTTCCAACACCAAAATTGCTTCATGGATACAGATCATCCGAGTCACAATAGATAGTACATTTTTTATGTGCCCCAAATCTGAATAATCGAGCAAAAAGTAGAAACTTCTCTTTATCTTCTGCCAAACCAGTACAAAAACTATTATCTTCAAATCTAACATCCATATAGGCATTCATGAAAAGTGTACACATTTTATTATGTCCACTTCAAGTGACGACTCAATGCATGACCTGAAATTACTCGATACCAATGATGCTAGCATATGCACTGAAAAAATCCTACACCCTGAACAGAAATAAGGACAATCTTCGTTGATTATAGAAACATTCTCATAGAAGAATTCTGGTCCGTCAGTACATATATCCAACGGTAGACTATATATATGGCAACACAACTATAAAATCAACCGATGTGCAATTTCCTAAGAATTTCTCCAAATCTGAATAAATTGTTTGCAGTACAATAAATCTTCCCTGTGTAAATTCCACAAGATCCTAGCGAACCTATATATATTGACCTTATGATGTATTAGAGTACTCAATTTAAAATATGTGGTGGCAGAATAATATACATACTGACAGTTTGACAGTTCAATCTAGCTAAGGTCGACTTGGCATAAGGATGTAAAAATATCGAGTGTAACATCTACTGTTAGAAAAACCGCTAAATAAATGCTGCTAGTAATGTAATCATGATTCAATGAACAAAGATAGTACTTCCTCTGTCCTAAAAAAGGATGTCTCAACTTTGTTTATATTCGTATGTATCTACACACTAAAATACTTCTAGATACATTCGATCTAGACAAAGTTAAGACATCTAGTACTGTTAAATCGTCCAATTTATAAGTTACTATTCTCAAACTTGAGGACTACAAAAATTTCTCAACATGTTTTCACTCCGTTGCTCCTTTCAGCATTCTATCTATGGAAATAAATTAATTTGTGTAAAAGATATAGGTTCTTATGACACCTCCGAATTAATTTGAACTTGCACCTTTTCAGATATTGCTTAAAAAATGCCTCATAGTTTTTGGCCAGGGATATCACAAATTAGATGCTCATATTTTTGTAGTGCCTTGTTATCTCTTCTAGCATCTGAACCCGCAAGCCCAAATCAAGTCCCTGTAATTGACACATGCCACTGAATTAGTACACCTGACGAGTTGCTGTATAGTACACCCTTAACTATACCATTTTCTTCAAGCAAAGATGCAACTATTTGTTGCTATAATCGGCACTGGAAACCCAACTGTAAGTCAAATCAAGCTCCTGGGATAATCTAATTCCATGTTTGAAACTATCCAAAACCTATGCTAGCTTGACGATGGTACTGTCTCTTGCACAAATACTAACAGAAAAAAATATAACTACGATTTCATAATATGATTTATTATTAGAAATCGAGCCATTTCCAAACTTTGCATGAATTCTCTTAATATCTCTGATTCATTTCCTTTGAATGGCACAAACCATGAATCCATGATCCTCATCCAACCTTAGAAATCAACCAACGGGGTTGACCACAAATGTAGGCATGAATTAACTGTAGGGCTCTCAGTGTGTATCCTTCAAGATAAAAAATAATCCCCGTCCTCAGATGCCCCTCAAGATCCAGTGATAGTTAGAATTACTTAATGGACATACGCATCAAGGAATTACTCAAGGGAAACATGCACATAGTCATAGTTCTAAAGCAGCTGTTTGAACTTACTTTGACTACTATAGTTGTTAGTGGCAATGGGGGAAAACATGTTGTGGCCCCTTGTACCAGCGCCGTGGACAAACTCATTTTTCATCAGTACCTCACCAACACCTGTGGCCCCTTGTCTCAACACTGACAATAATCATGACTTCTGATATTTGCGTTGCAGCATCTTCCGTCTCGAACCTAATATGTTAACCATAGAGCGCAGAAATAGAAGCATCCCCACACAGATGGATTAAAAAGAAAAATTCAGTATGTAGAATCTCAATAGAGAGCAGAAATAGAAGCATCCAAAATCCAGAATTATCAACTCTGTCCAAACGGGTAAGTCTGGCAATTGCAGAAAACCTTGGAGCATAAAAACATTTGGGCATTCCACATGTTCCTCGACAGCAGTGGCAGCACATTCCCTGATATTTTGTTGTATCAACGATTAACGCTGGAAGAATAGTGAATAAGAAAGAAAGAACTGAGGAATTAACAAATGAACCTGAAATTCCCAAGCATAAGACCCTACCGTATTTTTGGTCTCCAAGGAATATCCCGCAGAGAACCCACACTTGTCAGAATACCCATCAACAACGAGCACTATAAAATGCCTACAAACTTGCAAGGAAGAGCATGGGTAGATCAAGAGAAAAAGTCAAGTGACTCGTATAGATGAATTCACCCGATCTTAACACTTTCCACTTTACACACCTGAGACCCACACTTGTTCCATGCAGACTGCAGAGCTTAGCGTACGTACCTGCTCTTCAATTGCAAAAATTTAGTCACTCACATATCGCCTCCTCACGCCAACGCCGGTGAGGAGGAAATCATAACAAGACGAGCTCCCGTACCACAACGACGACCACCTGCCCATCTCGATGCTCAACGCCGCTGTCCTCTGCTGCTACCAGATACATGGCCGGCGGCACCGCTTAGACGTTTATGGCATGGCCAGAGGGAGACATGGTGCCTCGGAGCAGTGCCTCTGGAAGAGCTTGGCGCCGGCCACAAGGAAGAGAAAGAGAGATGGAGAGGGCTTGCCGGCGGAGCTGAGGGAGATCCGGTTAGGGTGAGATTGGGAGCGAGAGGGGTCGACAAGACAATCGGAAACGCTCGCAGTAATCACGGGAATGTACCATCGCAGGGAAAATATCGGGACATGGCTGGGCCAGGAGGAGGTGGGCCGTGGACACGCGACGAAGGACGGGCGGAGTGGGATGAGGCGCGACGAAAGTCGAGCGAAACGCTCAGTCGCCAGGATACGGAACACTTGGTTCTTTTTAAATAGTAGAGATAGCGCCAAAAGGTTAATGGAATGTTTCTATAAAAAAATATGGAAACCATAACATTACTTTAGAGGTATTCTGATTGTTCTTTTAATATCTAGGTGTGCAACTCTCACACGATTGCAATTTTATCCACTCGCTTACTTCGCCTCTGCGAGACCCATAATAAGTCATGGTGGTTTCTGTCTTGCGTGCAGCCCCTGGTGGTCTCACCGGTATCGATTGTGTTGACAGCAAGGCCAATATCCAGCGCCCATCAGCAGCTGTTGTCAAGCGCGCACCGCTGTGGTTGCAAGTAGCGAATGGTGCTATTCCTAACGGTGGTACTTGTGTTGCTTATTTTCATGCTTGGATGCACTATAAAGGGACGGTATTGAGAATGCTCGAAGGTAAACATATTCAGCCGCAGAATGGCGCACACACACATTGTAGCTTTTAATGTCACCATTGTGTAGGGTGCGTTTGGTAGCTCGGCTCCACACAGAAATTCCCACCTCAACATAGTTTTGGGTGTTTGTTAGCTCGGTTATGCCCTTTGGACACTGCCCACCTCGTACAAAAAATTCCTCTCAGCCCTGCTCGGATGCGAAGCCGAAGTCCAGGTTCGCACCTTGGCACCGCCGAACTCGTACCGAAAAGTAGTCCCGCTGCCTCTCCTCACGCCGACTTTCTCCTCAACTCGAGCCGGCACTCCCGTCCCCAATCCTGCCCTCCTCCTTCCCACACACGATGGACAAGAAGATCGACGTCCCCGAGCTGAGCCTCTCCACCCGAGCTCCTCCGTCGTCCCCATCCCCGTCCTCGGCCTGCACGGCGGCGCATGGTGGACAAGAAGGCCACCATCCACGTCCACGACTATGGACAGGAAGGTCGGCGGGGACAACCTGAGCATGTACGGATGTAAGGCTGTCGCTTAGCTCCCCCTGTCTGCAACCCAGCTCCCCCCATGGCGCCGCCCAGCTCTTCCCCTATCTGCTGCCCAGCTCGCCCCATGGGCCAACCCAAAAATTCCCGTCAACACCGCAGCACGGACAAGCGCCGCACGACAGCAGCCGACTTTTCACGCCGCCAAAACACACCGCCATAGCTCGCCCCGTACGTCCGCCAGGATGCTTCGCCTCCACGAGCTTCCTCTATGCGCTACGCCCTTGCCGGAGTTGCTCCTCGATGTGGTGGTTGTATGAGCAAGGACCCAATTGCTTTTTTCTTTTTCTGTTTAGGTACCTTTGTATAAAATTTTAGACTCAGCACCATCTCCACTCATACAACCCATCAAACAATATCTCAACTGGTCATATTTGAACAAATACAGCCTACCAAACAAGGGACAAAAATCTCAACTCGGCATATCTAAGATGAGCATGTCTGAGGTGAGAAACACATGTTGGAGTGACCCGACCTACCAAACACACCCTTATTCTTCTTGCTTGATGCGTATACCACACTAGTGGAAATAGCCCCACGTGTCTCGGTTGGTAAGGGTATTTAGTCCCGGTAAAGCCCCAGCCTTTAGTCCCGGTTGCCCCACCAACCGGGACAAAAGGGCATATACGTGGCCGCGGTAGAGGGCGAGGGGGGGAGCAACCGTCCCGGTTCGTAACACGAACCGCCCTCTGCCGCGACAGAGATTTGACACATTTCTCTGCCGCGGCAGAGAATTCATTTTGGCAACTTTTGTTGCCGCGACAGTATTTTGGCCACTTTTTGTGTCGTGGCAGAGAATTCATTTATGTTCTTTTATTTTTTATTTAGTGTTTTGTACTCATCAATGAAGAAACCATTATATTACGCAAGATCATCATGACAATATAGATCCAAGTGTCGAACATATTACATTCGATACACGGATCGAGTTTGTGCACTACATATAAAATAAGCTCTTTGTACAATTCCTGTTGTTTACTAGTAAGCTTGCACGTGTAATGCACGTTCCATAATCTATACTAAACATTTTTTTAAATATTTTATTCTATTTTATCGATGCACATAAATGTGTGCACAATGATATGACCTTGGTTGTAACACACAATCTACACACATGTATTCACATAAAATTCACAATCACATAAATATATTATAATTTTACAAAAATATCAATATCGTTGATGATGGTTCTCTTTTGAAGGTCCATATATTTATGCAACGTGATCTCATAATTTATTTTTTCTATAACGTGTCACATAAATCTATCAAGCAAGTAGTGTGAGATGAGATATCTCCGATGAAAAACTCCATGGAATTAAACATCCACAAACCGTATGGGGACTTACATAACTACAATTTTTTTACCCAAAATTTAGGGCGCGAACGTGAGTTTTCTGGCTCCCACGCACGACGACGCGATCTCAGCCATTCATTTTCGAACCAACGTCCAGGATGACAACTTCCAAAAAAAAAGGAAAAAAGATAAAATTGCCGAGCCCACACATTGCTTTGCCATGGAAACTTTTTGTGGCGACACGCGTGCACCCGCGCGAACGTGCCCACGCCAGCACCGTTCTTTTTTTATGGTACAAAATTTGATATATATATATTTAATAAAAAAGTTATAATATATTGTAGTGTATGTGCAACACACGTTCCTAATATATGAGAAAATCTTCCTCTATTTTAAAATATAAGATGTTTTAGCTTTGTGAAGAGTGTATCTTAACCTTTTTAGTGTGCAGGTTTATTTCGAATCTAAACACTAGTTACACTTTTTTCATAAAACTAAAACATCTTATATTTTAAAATGGAGGAAGTATTTTGAATTTTACTTCCCCTTTAGCTAAGATCTTTTTACGGATCTACTTAAACGGGTCTCATGCCCAACTATGAAAACGGGCATGTAACATAGAGAGACACACATGCCTTCACTTAAAAATCATATTTGGCTCAATATATTTTTTTTTTTTTGAAGAATGATCAAGCTACGCGGCAGACTTTTCGTTGTCTTTGGAACACGTTGCGTTCCATTGCAAGGCCATGCTGACTAAATCGCAGATATTGTGTGGGTGGTTAGTTTGTTATTCCTCTGTTTTAAAATATAAGATATTTTAGTTTTATAAAGAAAATGTTACTAACCAGAAGTGTATAAGTTTTCTTGTACACCCGAAACTGAATATGCCCTAGCTCAAAGCAGCTACTGTATATGAATTTAACAAATCGGTATACATGGAAACCCACGAGCAGACACAGGCAGATGACACCAGAGCCATACGTTGAGCTCACACACATCCTCACGGAAGGGACAAGACCCACACTCTTCTCTCTCAAGCCACCCCTCACATCTTGCCGCGCCGCTCAACCTGCCCACTCACCTCCCATCGAGGTCCTGCACCCCCGTCTCCCCGCTGCTTCAGCAAGGTCCTGCGCGCCTCCCCCGTATCCCCGCCGCTCCGGCAACGGCGAGGTCATGGGGCCCCTCACCTGGCTCCCCACCGCCCCGGCGAGTTCAGGTGCTCCCTCACCTTCCTTCCCACCATCCCGGCGAGCTCCTGCACCACCTCCCCACCGGATTAGCGGAGGCACGGAGGAAGAGGGGTGAAGCAAGGATCTCATCTAAATCTCACTCTGGCTTCTTTGATGACCGAGTATTCTGAACTTCAGGTGGGAAGATCTAACACATGACATCTCATCAACAGTCTGCAGCAGCGCCACCATTACGTGGCACAAGATTAAGGGCATAGGCATAGTGCTGGACCATGCTCCATGGTACAAACCGGGATGTAGGATTTTTTCTTAGGATGGCATTGACCTGCTATTAAAAATGCAGTCTTTGGAAGTAGTAGAGTATGTATTGACTGTTCATAATATTTGTTGGTCTTGCCATGGTCTGGAGTGCTAATTTATACCCAAAATTTATTACCTACATGATGTACCACTTCCAAAAGGCAAATATGAAGAGATGTGCTAATTCAATACTGCACAACAGGCTTGGCTAGAATCACTGCTGCTAAATCATCAGCTCATTCAGAACAATTAGTGAAAACAAGGCTTCAAGTAATGGTGCAACAAGCACAGCTGAGATGGTCCTCTTCAGCAAAGAGGTCACTGAAAAATATTGAGTTCTTGAAATATAAGCATATCTCTCATATTTGTTATATGATCGCAGCTTATTCGCCCGTTTTGTTCTTGCATTGCTTTTATTTGGTTTTATTTGTTGTCACTGATTCCCTGTTGTTCTAAATTTGCTGCAGGAACTGTGGAGTGCAGCCGCTTCCGCTGGCATGCAGGTTGATTATGCAACTGGAAATTTAGCTGCTCAATAGGTTATTATATCAGGTTGGTTATGAACCTGTTGTCCCAGTCAAGATGTTTACCGTGTCCTATAGTTTTCTAGTGGACTTGCTTGACGATCTTACATAAGAGGCTTTACTCGATGTACTTTTTGTGAGTTGGGCTGCTCACATTTGCAGCTCATTTTCCACTTCTCTGTACTGAATGTTCAGTATAGATATTCATGGCTGAATGTTCAGTATAGATATTCATGGCAGTAGCGTAGGCACTCCACTAAAAAGGCTCTACTAAAACAGTAGGCAGATTAAAACATAAATAAGCAAAGACCGAGAAGATTTATGTCATCATTGTCATTGTCATACAAGAACTTATGTTGATACCTAGGCACTCTGTAGCAGTAACTGGTCTTCGTTTGCTACAGGATGGTGACATGTTGCGGCAGTGAGGACGGCGGAGCGGGCGACGGAGGACCGGTCCAGGGACGTGGCGAGGGCGCCGTCCAGGCCGGTGATCAGGGTGACCGATGCGGTATAGAAGTTTAAAACAAATCAGCCAAGTGAGTTTTAGTTCAGCCTCGACTAATTTTTTTTGTATAAATAAATTGGGCATTGTCGTCATAATGTTTTTCTGCTGTTATCAAACCGTAGCTCTTGATGGCAAGAACTGTTGCACAACTAACTAATGTAGTAATATTGGGATGCATAAACTACAAGAGGGGTGGTATGCATTTTCTGAACTTTCTTAATTGTTAATTCATGCACCACTCTTTTGTACATTGTGTTTCTGTACTTTGAAAAAACAAAACAGAAATTGCCACTGTTTTGTAAATGCTTTCTCATTTGCATGATCATTTGGTTAACATGAGATACTGTTTTCTGAATGCTTTCTCATTTGCATGATCATTTGGTTAACATGAGATACATTGTCTAGTTCCCACATTCAGGTGTTTTCATTTTACTCGTTACTTGACTGAAGATCTATATTCATGCCATTATGTGAAAGACTAAAGTTTCTAGCTGACAGTATTGTAAGCTGACTACCAATTTCACCTAGACGTTTTTTGTTTTTTAACTGCTGGCAGTAATCTTATGATTTTGCTTCACTTGATATGCATTTTAAAAGATCAAAGAGTTTGGGGATAACTGAAGAATATTTGAGGTTTGAAATATACACATTTTAAACTTTCAGTATAAATGAAATTATATTGATACCTGGGCAGTCTGATACTTGAAAGATCAGCCAGTTTGCTGAACTGTCAAATTGTTGTAGGGCTGTTGCAGAAGGCATCGGCGGCAAGGGCGCTGTCTAGGCGAGCGAGCCATCCAAGAACGCGGCGAGGCCCTCGGTAAGGGCTCAGTCTTCCAGGCCAGTGATCAGGAAGGCGGTGAGCGAGCCGTCCAGGAACACGACAAGTATCAGACTGCCCAACAAAGTGCCAAGGTATCTCGATCTTTCAGCAAACTGCGAGGGTGTCGTTGGCGAGGGCTCCGTCGGCATGGGCATCATCCATGCCGGTGCTCAGGAAGCCGGCGAGGGCGCCGTCCAGGGACGTACGACGCAGCGAGCGAGGCGTCCAGGAACACGGCGAAGGCGTCGCCGGCGAGGGCTCGGCGAGGGCGTCGTCCAGGATGGCGTGAGCGAGCCGTCCAGGAACAGCGCCGAGGGCGTCTTCCAAGCCGGTGATCATGGTGAGGGGATCGTGGGATTAGGGATCAGTTTCTTTTTGTACGTTTCCTTTTGACCGATCATTACGCCAGGCCGTTTTTTCGTACTATGTGCGGGTGCGGGATAAGTTTTCCGTCCGACGTTGTAATTTGCTAAATGCACACGGGGATCATAATAGGACAACTCTAGCTGTTGGATTCTCTTTAGTGGGTCTGATGGTGTGGCTTGTGTTGGTCCATGTACATGTTGTGGGTGCGTTTAGAAAAATTCATGTTTGTTCTTTTATAAGTATACTAGCACAAATGCCCGTGCGTTGCAACGGAAGATGAAAATGCCGCCATCTCCACCTCACCCCACTCTTCTAAGACCTTGTCCCCCGAGGCAAAAAAAAATCGTTTGTGGGGGAGTTGGGATGCCGATGTGTACCAATCCTCCACATGATATCTATGCATTTTATACAATTTTTCATAATAACAGGTTTAATGCAATTACATGAATTATGTACATTCCAAATCACCCAATATCAATATAGTACGTAGGCACTATAAAATTCTAATAATTTTTTGGTTGCAAACATTACTTATTTGGGAATTATACTTCTTTTAAACATCAAAGTTGATTTGAGGGTTGGAGAAAAAAAGTATACTAAAAATTGCTGGTAATATTTTAAAATACTATATTATGGCGTGGAATTGTACCAGGAGCCCTGAGAATTTGCACTATTTCATATTTACTTTTGAACATCCAAAAATTTCAAATACATGATATGGTGATTTGAAACAGATAATATGAAAAGGAAAGAGAAATAGACCAATCGTTACGTGTTTGGCCTGACAATCTAAAATCCATTAAAATCCAAGATCTAAGACTAAAATTCTTCCCGCCTCCTTTTCTTTTCACCCCACACTTATTGGTCGACAACTCTCTACTGTTTAGATAAAAGGCCAATCTAATTTGAATCTATGGGTCGTGGCTTCGGCGAGCATGTTCTGCAATTGATGTTGTTAGGTCACTGATTTGCATAATACCACGGGCCAATTGCAAAATTGCCAAATCAGCTCGTGAGTGATAAAATGCCTAGCTTCAGGCCAATTGCCCTTTTGAGCCAGGCGTCTATATTCCCAAAATGCATTTTACTCCCTGCTCAACACTTCAGCCTTCTGCCACAGCTACTGTCGGCAGGCCACCACACCACCGCGCCAACACCACACAAGCACGTAGTTCCTTCTCCATCTCGCACCTAAAACCTGCTGTCAGCAGCGAGTAGCATCACCTTCAGCCACCACAAGGACGACACCAGCTGGGGCATCTCTGTGCTGTTCCATTGAAGTCTCCGTTGAAGTCCACGACAACAAACAACTACTTCTACTTTGTCCCCTCATCATATCTATTTTTTTCTGGCTATTCAAGGGTTGCTAGGGAATGGATCCATCATCTTTGATCATATCTATTTTTTTTGTAGCTGTTCAAATCACCGGTTTGTCATGTACTGGAATTGATCAACCAAGAATATGATTTTCCTTGTCATTTTGTTTCAGCGTCATGATGATTTGATAGAAGTTCAGCAAGCTCATAATCGATGCATCTTGAATACACTGATCAGACATGCACCACATACTCAAGCCCATCAAAGTATAGACGAACGGACACCCCATGTAACTCCCTTCCAATCTTCAGATACATAGTCTTACCACTTGCTTTGAGGCCAATCAGCAAGCTCACAAAGTCCACCCCTGGCTCGTGGTAATTCCTCATCTTGGACAACAACCTGATCACTTTATTGTACTCCTGGAATAGTTCTTTGCTTTCAAATTCCCTGCTGCACATTCCATGTCAGAACGTTTTCCCTAGGAACCCTCTGAAGAAGCTCAAACGCCTTGCCCCGCATCCCCATGATGCATAAACAGACACCGTCGTGTTCCAGATTTCCAGCTAAAAAGATCGATTCAGTCATTTCATCGAATAACCTCTGTGCATACTCCAGTTTCATGCACTTCACATACATATAGACCAGGAGTCAGCGACAGGCTGGTGTCGCTGGTGTCGGTTGAGCCGAAGTATGGACAGCAGGTCGCTCCTACTACCAATTTTTTTTAGAGCAAGCTCCGTCTGCTCCCCTCCCCTCGCTGATCTCCCACTGCCGATCTTGGTCAAGGCAACAATCTCCCTGCTGATGAGGCCAATCGGCAGGGAGACGGAGAGCCCGACGTCCGCAAGGGTAAGGGCGGAAGGGAGGCGTCAGTGGCAGGTACCATGATGGTAGGGCCACCGACGACGGCTCGCCGTGCCAAGGCCAGGGGTAGATAGATGGTGAGCTCGGGCTCGACGGGTGTCCAAGGGCGTCAAGCTGAGCGATTCGCTGAGAGATCGAGGCAACGAGGAAGGTCGCTCTGGCCGGTGGACCATGAGAAGAAGATGTGATGGTGGTGCTTGCCCAGCTACCCTCACGACAGGACAACGACGGGAGTTGGGAGGCGCGAGGTAGGCGGCAGCGCTGGGAAACTTCGAGCGGTTGGGTAGTAAATTCGGACGGGCCGGAGGATAAAAAATCTGAAACGTTTTTGACTTACCAGTGGCACTGGTGGGTAATTATTGCGAACCGCTGAGGGCAAAAAGGTCTTTTTCAGACGGACAGTTGACAGAAACGTTGTGTTCTTTATTATTAGGTATAGATATAAAAAGTAGAGATATACACCCGAATAGTATTCTCCTTTTGGGTTTAAAACTTCTGCATCTAAGAATCCCGCCAATTCCTCCTGAATTGCTCGTACGCGATTCTTTGGCAGAAGACCGTTCCGTAGACGTTCGATCTGAGGAGTCAACCTATATGAATGAAACTAAACACAATTTGATGGTAATTAAAAACTATATAAATTGTTTACGTACGTGGAGTTGCTCTAAATTTCTGTCCTTCTCACAGCATGTCTGATGGATGAACTCGCAAACATAGTATCCATATAAATTGTTCCCTGGTCCCTGCGTCAGTCACTTTATGAGAACAGAGTTTAATCAAAAAAATAATCAAGAATGATAATAATGGTATCAAAACTAGAATCAAAGAGATGCGCGGATATAGCTAGTGGTGCTTACATCTAGTGGTAAGCTTCTCCTTCCAAACACCCCTAGCCTTGTTGGTGAACCGTTTCCAAGCGCTGCCAGGCGAAGAAAACGAATAAAAGAAGTTATTAATTACTTGATATCATAAAATTCACGAACATTGCAGATATAGTGTCGTAATGATTAGAATTACTGCTGGAGAAGCATCTGCATGTCCTTCCACGACTCAAGAGGTTTATGTTTCGAGTCCATGACTAGTACACGCACTTTGTCAAGTTAAATGATTAACAGAATATAGTGGAAGTTGTGCCCCGTGCTGTGGAGTGACACTGGGTCGGCCCATTAACATTTCCCGCGCACCCCACTCGTTTGAATTTAGCTTTTTCTATTTTCATTAAACTCAGTTCTGTACCTAGTTTCAAAAATCAACCTAGCTCGATTCAGTGAACCAAATTGCATGAAACCAATTTTGTTAGAAAAGTATTGAAATGTTGAATCCAAGCCCATTGTATTCAAATCATTTGGACCTATAGATCAACCTTGGTAAAAATAACGAGGGAGAAGCTTTTCTGCATTCAAACATTTTTCAAATTTAAACCATAATGGCTTTTGAGTTGATTCCAACTCTCAAAAATCACATTTGATCATACCTTTAAGAATATATAAATATATATGGGTTTACTTACATAAATAATATTCAAGTAATAAAAGAATGCCACATAGGCATTTCTAGTCACTTATTTTATTTAAAATAAAAGGTTAAACCTTATTAAATTGTGACACCACTTTAAATCACATTCTCATGTACTAAAATATGTGGTGATGACATGTGTCAACATGTCATGTTTGGTTTGGAGAATATTAAATCTTAAGTAGTTTTTCGATGAGTAGAAATTACTTTTCTCAAAAATAAATAAATAATGCAAATGCTTTAATCTTGAATGCTAGTGATGATGCTAGATCATCTATAGTACCCCTTTGTGTGATGATTGAAAGTAGTTAAGTATTGTTTGGTGATTGTGTACCTCGTATTTATTTATAGACGCTAGTACCGACCAAGGATACGAGGAGGAAGGAGGATACTACGAAGAAGAAGCCGAGGAGAACTTCAACCACTGCTCTGCACAAGGCAAGCTAACACTTGCAAGATACTATACTTTAGCAAGCCTTACTAATCAAGTTGACCTATGCAAGCTAATACTTGCTTGTTACCATGCCAACTATATGCCTTAAGCATATGTGATCATACTCACTTGATAACCCAATCCTAGTTTTACTTGCAAGCTTTCTACTTTATTTCTTTATCAAAGCTATTACTTAGAGTCTACTTAAGTGACTTATAGATTCTAGGAAGATAATTGAAGGTTGCATAAAGAGCATTAAATTTGGCCTAAGCTAGATAATCTTGATGTCATCCTAAGGCATGAGATTGAACCTAGTTAAACTACACTTGTTTACCACCCCTCATTAGTACTCACTCCCATTTGTTGATGCTAGTGCTAAGCATAAAACTTGATCAACTTTAGATGGGAATACTTGGTGGAAAATGGTTATGAAAACCTTAGAATGATGAGTCATTCTACTGAGATGTTTTGATATGTGTTTCCAAACACCAGAGGATTTTTGTGATGGAAATGTTGAGGCATGAGCCTTAGCACTTTATAAAACTGATGGTTGTCTGGATGCGATACCATTCCAATTTTACCGTACAACCACAATACCCGAAAAGTGGGTAGGGCTTGAGTGGAAACTTATATACTTTAGTATGGGTTCCCTCATGACCAAGGTTTGAGCTGAGGCTACCTTGTGAAGATTGTCCACCCGTGCAGTACCCAGGATGACAGTTGGTCATGGTTGGGAGGCCAAACTCACAGGAGAGGTGCCTATACTAGGGCATGTAATTGAAAGGTTAGGATTGATTATCCGCATACTGAGTATGGTGAATTCAGGATTTGTTCGTGACGGATGTATCGAATGTTGTGGTGAAAGTGTACAATCTCTGCAGAGTGTCAAACTATTCGAATAGCCGCGTCCGCGGTTATGGACAGTTGGAGTGGCCATACTGTTCCCCCGTCAGATGTTTTCAAAATGACTTATGAAATGAGTTGAGATTTTGACTTGACCACAATAGAGTTGTGATATGAAATACAAGTTCCCTCTTAGGTGTTATAAAACTTCAACTAGCTTTTCTTGCTTCTGAACTTAGTAAAGGTAAATCTGGATATTTGCAAAACAACCATAGAGCTTAGTGCCCTATTAAAAAACCCCCTTCACTTGTTAGTATTAGTTTGCGAGTACTTAAAGAGTACTCATGGCTTTGTCCCTGGCTATTCCCGTGGCCAGACTATGAAGAGGAGTACCAGGACAAAGGACCCCAGGAAGGTTACGACAACTAGGATCATCTCCCATCGTCATTATTGCCTGTGACCCCGAAGATGGAGC
This sequence comes from Avena sativa, assembly GCA_916181665.1. Lineage (NCBI taxonomy): Eukaryota > Viridiplantae > Streptophyta > Magnoliopsida > Poales > Poaceae > Avena > Avena sativa. Next base: position 263,660,395 of record OV702294.1, on the reverse strand, counting down.
TTCGCCTACGCTACCTTTATTATTACGTATTTTCGCTGCCTGAGTTGTACTAAGAACTAGATCATGAGATCCATATTTGTGTAAGACGTTATGTATAGTTTGTAATGGATGATGTATTGTGGTATCCAATTCTGTTATGTCTCGCAAAAATGGTAATCCTGGGATTGTGATGTATGGCATAACAGGCATCTGGGATTAAAAATTCGGGTGTTGACAAGTTGGTATCAGAGCCATCCTGACCATAGGAGACCCTAGTTAGACTGGACGTTTGAATAAAAAAACTTAGTTTAAAAACCAAAAGAAGCAAATATTTACAAAAACTTATTCCCATTCTTATCACCTTGATTCTTTCATAAAAATTCATGTTCCTCAAAAAAACTCTTGCAAAATACATAAAATTTGACACACTTGATCACTCTACTAACTTACTCATCCTATATTCTTATAGATGGACGTGAAATACATCAAGTTTTATCAGTTGGGGAATGGAGGAGACCTTATCTTTGAGCGGGTTTTGGACCAGCTTTCGGAACTTCTGGAGCGTCCGCACCCTGAGTTCTTCGGAGCTCAGCTCAATGATCAAGGAGGAGAAGATCTGCAGTGGCTAATTGTTGCAAGTCTCCGAGGAAAGATTGAACATCCCACTGCCGAGGGAATTCAATTCACCTTAAGAGAGAACAACTGGCTTTATGGACTTGCTAGGGCCATGCAGGAAGCTCTTGCCCGTCTGTGTGGGAAGAGTATCAACCAGATCAAGGGTACCCGCTTTGAGTTTTGTCCAAGGCGTGATGCTATGGGATAGCCACTGGAAGCCCCATACCACCACGAGCTAAAGACCCAGTTGGACCACCTTAGCTTCATGATGTACGATCGTCAGCAGGCATTGGACAATTGCCGTTACTACTCCAACCATAAGTCCGCCATCATCAAGACAAAGGATCAGACCATCGCCATGCTAGCAAAGGATCGTAAGTCTCGCCACCGTCAGCTCGACAAGAAGGAGCGCATCATTTCCCGTCTTCGCCACCGTATCTCGTATTTGGAGGAGACCATTAATGAGAGAGACATGCAGTTGTAAGAAAGGGAGAATGCCGGAGAAGACCTTCGTGGAGACCCTTACTCCTATCTTAGCGACGATGATGATTTTCTAGAGGATCAGGCTATGGACTTTTTCACCGATGAGGATGATTTCGCCTTCATCGATGAGGATGAGGATGATGAGGATGACGACTACACCGACTTCGAGGAGTAGTAGCACTTGAGCACTAGCGTAGTGAGTTGTATTCGGTCCCACTGTATCGTAGTTTCCAGAATGGTTCTTAAAACCATCTGCTTTTCTTTTTTTGTGGTGTGTGTTTGTATCGTGTGCTATGAATGAATGAATGAAAAGCAAGTTGCTAGAAAAATTGAGTCAAACTTTAAAAACTTTTCAAAGTCCCGGAACCTTAGAAATTTCCCTCTTTTCTCATGATCTCTCTCAATCTTCAGATGCCATGCGGAGGAAGTGGTTCATCCCCAGACCCGATGTTGCAGATCCTGCAAATGTTGGTTTCTGACCGCGAAGCCGAAAGAGCCAAACGTCAAGCCAACCTATCCACCCTTCAGCAGATAGCTCAGCTGGCCCACAACAATCAAGGCCAAGGAAATCAGGACAACCATGGATCTAAGCTCAAGAATTTCCAGAACACCAACCCACCCGTTTTCACTAAGTCCGAAGAGCCCTTAGACGCCGATGATTGGCTGCAAACCATGGAAAACAACCTGGAAGTCACCGGAGTGGAAGCTAACGAGAAAGTTCTGTTCGCCACCCACTATCTAGCTGGAGATGCAAGAGCATGGTGGAACAGTGTTCGTGCAATGACCGGAGGACAGATGATGACCTGGGAGGAATTTAAGGTCAAGTTCAGCAGAACCCATGTGCCACCGGGTTTGATCAAGAGAATGAGAGATGAGTTCAGAGAACTGAAGCAAGGAAGGATGACCGTAGTGGAATACAGTGAAAAATTCTTGTCATTAGCTAGGTATGCCCCGGATGAGATCGACACTGAAGCCAAGAAGAAAGAGAGATTCCTGAATGGTTTGCACGATGAGATGCAGACTGTGTTAGTCAATATCCCCTTTGCTGATATTGAAGCCCTTGTCGACTCTGCCATCCAGATGGAAGGAAAGATCAACCAAGCTAATGAGAACCGCAAGCGTCATATGATGCATCAGCCAGGAACCCATCAGACCCCAAAGTATCGCCCTAACCCATCTCCAGGATTTGCCCCGAGAACCAACAGACCCCCAATGAAGCGTCTGACCTATCCCAACCGTGGAAACCCAAGGCCCGGAGGAAATCACAACAACCCCGACAACTCTAGCAATTTCAACCGCGCCCCACCCAAGTTCAACAACAACAATGCGACCGCCAACACCAACACTGCCCCGAGGACTGGAAGCAATGTTGTGCCTATTGCAGCAAAGGACAAGTCGCAAGTGACTTGTTATGACTGTGAAAATAAGGGTCACTACTCCAATGAGTGCCCCAAGAAGAATGCCGCAGCCCCCAATGCAAATGCCCCAGCTCAGCAGCAGCGTCGTGTTCAGCCTGGAAGAAGGTTTGCCCCAGGGAATTCACTCAACCACAACAACCGTCTTTTTCTCATGCATGCTGAAGAAGCCCAGGAAGCGCCCGACGTTGTGCTGGGTATGTTTTCTGTAAATTCAGTACTTGCTCGAGTGTTGTTTGATTCTGGTGCATCGCACTCATTTGTCACCGAAGAATTTGCATGCACTAGTAAGATTCAACCAACAAAACTGAAGCATGTTTTGATTGTTCAAATCCCCGGTTCAACCACCAAAGCTAGGCAAATTTGCAAAGCCGTCCCTATCCGAATCCATGGCATAGATTTTTATGCTAATCTGATAGTACTCGGAACTAAAGGTTTGGAAGTAGTACTAGGAATGGATTGGATGTCCAAACATAAAGGATTAATTGACTGTGCCAAGAAATGCATAACCATGACCAGTACAGCCGGAATATCAGTTGAGCACGTATCTGAAACCTTACCTCGCCAATTCAAGTGCAACAAGAGTATAGCCCAACCTACCATTGACCAAGTCCGGATAGTCTGTGAATACCCCGATGTATTTCCAGATGTTTTGCCCGGTATGCCCCCAGATCAGAATATCAAGTTTATCATTGAACTAATCCCCGGAACCGGACCCATAGCCCAGAGATCATATAGTATGAACCCGTCTGAACTAGCAGAACTGAAGAAGCAACTTGATGCCATCTTGGAAATTGGATTGATTCAACCAAGTGCGTCACCATGGAGATCACCTGTCTTATTTGTGGACAAGAAGGATGGAGGTAACCGTTTGTGTACGGATTATCAGAAGTTGAATGATGTCACTATGAAGAACAAATACCCATTGCCCAAGATAGAAGATTTATTTGATCAGTTGACCGGTGCCAAAGTGTTTTCTAAGATTGATCTTAGAACAAGCTATCATCAACTCAAGATTTGCGTAGAGGATATTCCCAAGACTGCCTTTACCACTAGATATGGATTATACGAGTATACTGTCATGTCTTTTGGATTAACCAATGCCCCCGATTATTTCATGAATCTCATGAATAAGATTTTTATGGACTTCCTGGATAAGTTTGTCGTTGTTTTCATCGATGAAATTCTGATTTATTCCAAATCGGAAGAAGAACATGAGCTACACCTAAGGACCATTCTTGGAACCCTTAGAGAGCATCAGTTGTATGCCAAGTTTAGCAAATGTGAATTCTGCTTACAGGAGGTAGGATTCCTCGGCCACATTGTATCAGTCGGAGGAATTGCCGTTGACCCTGCAAAGGTGAAAGATGTCGAAGATTGGCAAGCCCTAACCACTCAAACCCAAGTTCGTGCATTTCTCGGATTGGCGGGATACTACCGCAAGTTCGTAGAAGGATTCTCGAGTATCGCCAGACCCATGACCCAATTGCTGAAGAAGGACAAGAAATTTGAATGGACGGACAAATGTGAAGCAAGTTTCCAAGAACTCAAGAGAAGATTGATTTCAGCCCCAATCTTAATCATGCCGGATATCATGAAACCCTTCGACGTGTATTGTGATGCATCCAAGATTGGTCTCGGATGTGTGCTAATGCAAGAAGGCAAAGTTATATCTTTTCTATCTCGACAACTGAAACAACATGAGAAAAATTACCCAACCCATGACCTCGAACTCGCATCCGTAGTTCTAGCCCTGAAGACATGGAGGCATTACCTGATGGGAAACCGTTGTGAGATCTATTTGGATCACAAGAGTCTGAAGTATATATTCACTCAGAAGGAGCTGAATATGAGACAGAGAAGATGGATTAAGCTAATCAAGGATTACGATCTGGACATTCACTATCACCCCGGTAAAGCCAACGTGGTAGCAGATTGCCGTGCCGCTTGAACTCTATGATTTTGAAGGAGTAACCAAGCTTGCACAAAGATATGGAAGATTTTTGAATGCAATTAGTGAGTGAAGGATTTTTGGCTAGCATAGAACTTCAACCCACTTTGATCAGCCAGATCAAAGAGGCACAGAAAAGAAATGCTAGTATCGATGGAATCAAGCGTCATATCGGTACAGGCAAAGTACCCGGATTCACCGAAGACGAAGGATTTCTATGGTACAAAGGACGCCTTTGTGTACCAGCAGATTCTGAGTTGAAATAAGTTATTCTGAAGGAAGCTCATGATAGGCTTTATGCTATCCACCCCAGAGGAACGAAGATGTATCAAGACTTGAAGGAGAAATTTTGGTGGAATAAGATGAAGAGAGAAATCGGAAGCTATATCGCCAAGTGTGATATATGTCAGCGAGTCAAGGCAGGACATCAAAGACCCGCTGGATTGTTGCAACCATTGCAGATTCCAGAATGGAAATGGGATTCCGTTGGAATGGACTTTATCACCGGATTGCCTACTTCTAGTAGGGGAAATGACTCTATCTGGGTCATAGTGGATAGGTTGTCCAAAGTCGCCCATTTCTTATCCGTCAAGACCACATATCAGAGTTTGAAGCTAGCGGAGTTATACATCGCTAGAATTGCATGGAGTCCCCAAGAACATCGTATCGGATCGAGGAACTCAATTTACCTCGAGATTCTGGAAGAAAGTCCAAGAAGGTTTATGAACCCGACTAGATTTCAGCACAGCTTATCATCCTTAGACCGATGGACAAACGGAGCGAGTAAATCAAATACTCGAAGATATGTTGAGAGCATGTGTGTTAGAATATGGATCTAAATGGGAAGACTGTCTACCATTCGCAGAATTTTCAGGAAACAACAGTTATCAAGCTAGTTTGCAAATAGCCCCATTTGAATTCATGTATGGAAGGAAGTGCCGCACCCCTTTGAACTGGTCGGAAGTAGGAGAGAGTCAGATTTTCGGACCCGATATCCTACGAGAAGCAGAAGAGCAGGTTCACAAGATTCGTGAGCACCTCAAGATAGCCCAGTCTAGACAGAAGAGTTACGCTGACATGAGACGTCGAGACCTCTCCTTCAACATAGGAGATTTTGTGTATCTGAAAGTGTCGCCATTGAAGGGAATGCAGCGTTTCCAACTGAAAGGAAAGTTAGCCCCCAGATATATCGGACCCTTCAAGATTCTGAACTGTCGAGGAGAAGTGTCGTATCAATTGGAACTACCTGAAGAGATGTTAGCCGTGCACAGTGTGTTCCATATCTCATTACTTCGCAAGTGCATCGAAGTTCCAGAGAAGACAGAAGTGTTCAAGAATATTGATCACCAGACCATAGAGATCAACGATGACCTGACCTATCCTGAAGTACCCATCCGTATTTTGGAAGAATCCTTCAGAACTACCAGAACCCGGAGCATCAAGTTTCTCAAGATTCAATGGAGCAACCACACGGAAGAAGAAGCTACCTGGGAGCGCGAAGATCACATCGGGACGGAGTTTCCCGATCTCTCCAAATCCTAGGTAATCTTTTTGTCCTTTTTCAAATCTCGGGACAAGATTTTGTTTAAGAGGGAAGGTTTGTAACATCCCAAAAATAGTAAACTTGAATCAACAAACTTTAATCATCAAAATTAGGGTTAACAAAAACTTTTCCAATTAAACATATGAAAGCATTCATATGTGTGGGTATTAAAATTTGGATTATTTTGAATTGCCATGGTTCTGTGTTTCTTTGCTTGTAAAATGATTCTTAGGTGAAATAAACATCATCTAAACCATCCCCAAACTTTTCCCAAAGACAAACAAGTCAAAACAAACAAATTAAGTGAATGGTCACTTTGGCCAAATTAACTCCCATGCCTACTTTGGCTATCTCTAATTTTCAGAACTTAACAGAAACATGTATAGATCTTTGCACCCCTTGATAGTACTCATAAAAAGGTACCAAGGCCCACATTGTGATCATCCAAAAACATTTGAATGCATAGTTTAAATGACAGTTTAAAATTTAATCTATTTCATATGGAAATATCCCACTATTTCAAAAACCACTCACACAAGCTCAATTTTCAAAACCCAAGCATCCACAGAATCCTCAACACATGCCTAGCACACCCACCAAAAATATTTTCAAAATTCAAAACTCAAGTTCTTGAGGCCATTTCAACAAAAACTTGGAGACAACAAATCAAACTGGCCAAACTTCTCTGTTTTGAGCTGTAATTTGGCTAAGCATTGTTCACCATTGATCACACTTGTCTCCCCAGTGCTAACCAGTGTCTTGAACACCCCTAGCCCCTATCCTTTGCAGCATTCCATGCCAACTCGAAGGAAGCCTTGCCAGCCGACCATGGCTAGCTAGCCAGAGCAAGAACCAAGCCTAAACACCATGTATAGGACACAGGCCACCGTCCATCGCCACCCCCTGTCCAGCGCTCGAACCCTGCCAGCCACTGGACCACACGCCCAAGCCATGCCAAGCTTCTCTGTGAGCATGCCGAGAGCGCGCCAGAGCGCCACCCTCGACACATGACCACAGACCGCACGCCGCCCTCGCCGCGTGCACGTGTGATCACCACCGCCCAGCAAACCCACAAACACCCTGTTCGCCGCCCCATGCCTCACAGCCACCACTCGCCGTCGAAGACGCCGCCTCTGCCGCGCAGAGCACCACACGTTCTCGACCAATTGCCACCACCCCTACACACGCATTTAAGCTCTAGAGCATTGCCAGGAGACCACCCGTCGATCGCCAACCTCGCCCATGCCTCTAGCCGCCCGTAGCCGTGTCGCCACCGTCGCCTGCCCATCCCTCTCGGTCTCGCCGTCGAGCCTATAAAAGGAGACGACCCCCTCTCGATTTCTTCACACCATCTCACTCCCCTCACCTCACTAATCATTCCACCCCTTAGCCGGAGCAAGGCGAGCAGCGCATCGCCGAAATTGGGCCGGAGCTCGCCGCTGCAGAGGAGAAGAGGAGCCATTGATTTCGTCCACCCCCGGAGCTGCCGCGACCACCCCTGAGTTCACCGTCGTCGACTTCGTCGTTTGCCCGCCTCGCCGTCATCACTGGAGCCCCGGTATGCCCCTATGCACCCCCACTGAGCCGCCAGGGTTCGAGCTCGCCGGTGACCTGTTCATCGTTGACGACGACCCTCAGCCGTCGATGTTCATTCTAATCCAACGCACCATATCGCCCCATACCGCTTCGCGTTTAAAGAGCCACTGACCAGTAGACCCCCCTATCAGCTGCGCCCCGCGCTGCGGAGTGACACTGGGTCGGCCCATTAACATTTCCCGCGTAGCCCACTCGTTTGAATTTAGCTTTTTCTATTTTCATTCAAACTCAGTTCTATACCTAGTTTCAAAAATCAACCCAGCTTGATTCAGTGAACCAAATTGCATGAAACCAATTTTTTTAGAAAGGTATTGAAATTATGAATCCAAGCCCGTTGGATTCAAATCATTTGGACCTATAGATCAACCTTGGTAAAAATAACAAGGCAGAAGCTTTTCTGCATTCAAACATTTTTCAAATTTAAACCATAATGGCTTTTTAGTTGATTCCAACTCTAAAAAGTCACATTTGATCATACCTTTAATAACATATAAAAATATATGGGTTTACTTATAGAAATAATGTTCAAGTAATAAAAGAATGGCACATAGGCATTTCTAGTCACTTATTTTATTTAAAATAAAAGGTTAAACCTTATTAAATTGTGACACCACTTTAAATCACAATCTCATGTACTGAAATATGTGGTGATGACATGTGTCAACATGATCCCATGTTTGGTTTGAGAATATTAAATCTTAAGTAGTTTTTCAATGAGTAGAAATTACTTTTCTCAAAAATAAATAAATAATGCAAATGCTTTAATCTTGAATGTTAGTAATGATGCTAGATCATCTATAGTACCCCTTTGTGTGATGATTGAAAGTAGTTAAGTATTGTTTGGTGATTGTGTACCTCGTATTTATTTATAGACGCTAGTACCGACCAAGGATACGAGGAGGAAGGAGGATACTACGAAGAAGAAGCCGAGGAGAACTTCAACCACTGCTCTGCACAAGGCAAGCTAACACTTGCAAGATACTCTACTTTAGCAAGCCTTACTAATCAAGTTGACCTATGCAAGCTAATACTAGCTTGTTACCATGCCAACTATATGCCTTAAGCATATGTGATCATATTCACTTGATAACCCAATCCTAGTTTTACTTGCAAGATTTCTACTTTATTTCTTTATCAAAGCTATTACTTAGAGTCTACTTAAGTGACTTATAGATTCTAGGAAGATAATTGAAGGTTGCATAAAGAGCATTAAATTTGGCCTAAGCTAGATAATCTTGATGTCATCCTAAGGCATGAGATTGAACCTAGTTAAACTACACTTGTTTACCACCCCTCATTAGTAATCACTCCCATTTGTAGATGCTAGTGCTAAGCATAAAACTTGATCAACTTTAGATGGGAATACTTGGTGGAAAATGGTTATGAAAACCTTAGAATGATGAGTCATTCTACTGAGATGTTTTGACATGTGTTTCCAAACACCAGAGGATTTTGGTGATGGAAATGTTGAGGCATGAGACTTAGCCCTTTATAAAACTGATGGTTGTCTGGATACGATACCATTCCAATTTTACCGTACAACCACGATACCCGAAAACTGGGTAGGGCTTGAGTGGAAACTTATATACTTTAGTATGGGTTCCCTCATGGCCAAGGTTTGAGCTGAGGCTACCTTGTGAAGATTGTCCACCTGTGCAGTACCCAAGATGACAGTTGGTCATGGTTGGGAGGCCAAACTCACAGGAGAGGTGCCTATACTAGGGCGTGTAATTGAAAGGTTAGGATTGATTATCCGCATACTGAGTATGCTGAATTAAGGATTTGTTACTAACGGATGTATCGAATGTTGTGGTGAAAGTGTACAATCTCTGTAGAGTGTCAAACTATTCGAATAGCCGCGTCCGCGGTTATGGACAGTTGGAGTGGCCATACTGTTCCCCCGTCAGATGTTTTCAAAATGACTTATGAAATGAGTTGAGATTTTGACTTGACCACAACAAAGTTGTGACATGAAATACAAGTTCCCTCTTAGGTGTTATAAAACTTCAACTAGATTTTCTTGCTTCTGAACTTAGTAGAGGTAAATCTGGATTTTTGCAAAACAACCATAGAGCTTAGTGCCCTATTACAAAAACCCCCTTCACTTGTTAGTATTAGTTTGCGAGTACTTAAAGAGTACTCATGGCTTTGTCCCTGGCTATTCCCGTGGCCAGACTATGAAGAGGAGTACCAGGACGAAGGACCCCAGGAAGGTTACGACAACTAGGATCATCTCCCATCGTCAGCATTGCATGTGACCCCAAAGATGGAGCTTCGCCTACGCTACCTTTATCATTACGTATTTCCGCTGCCTGAGTTGTACTAAGAACTAGATCATGAGATACTTATTTGTGTAAGACCTTATGTATGGTTTGTAATGGATGATGTACTGTGGTATCCAATTCTGTTATGTCTCGCAAAAATGGTAATCCTGGGATTGTGAGAAATCCAGGGCAGGTCGCTTCGATGCATCTTCCCGATGAGTCTCTTTAGGAAAAACCTCGGTGAAATCCAGGGCTTTGGGCACAATCTTCTTAGAGTTGCGAGAATTTTCCATGGACGAAGAGCTGGGCAAGATCTGAGCACCCACAACAACCCTTTTCACCTAAAGATCAATAGAAACAGCAGCTGCCACCACCTCACCTTTTATCAAATATCTAGCATCAATGACCACCTCATTGTGGTTGAGAAGAACTAATCTATTTGCACTAGGGAAAAGCAACAAAAAAACCTTAGTGGGCTCCAGATCATCAGCCGGCAAGGAGGAGCAAAGAGCATGCCATTTAAGACCAGTGTCCTCATCTGTTCCAGAGATGGTAGGAGATCTACCAAGAAATCCAGATGAAGGCACCAAAAGATCATTAACATGAGAGAGATGAGAGGGGAACCTCAAAACAAATCCAATAGAAATCTTCTCCCCATTTTCCAAACATCTTCCCTCAAGAGGAGAGCCTTTGGCGTTGAGAATAACCAGCCAAGAATCAGCCGAGAGAACGAGTGATCCCTCCAGAAACTTACCACCCGTGGTCACACCCGAGTAGGTGATCTTCCAACAACCCCTTGAGGAATCCATGCAGATCACACGCCGGTGAGAGGCCGGCAAAAAGACGGAGGCTGACCAACGGTCTCCTCAGAGGAGCATGCCTCGGAAATCGTGCCACCGTTACTTCTTTCACGTACAAAATTAGTAAAATTAGTATGATTATATACATGCAATAAACGAGGTGAGATAGCTAAAGACTAAATTAATTACAGAATTAGTACTTACAAACAATAGGCACTGATGATCGATTTGTCCAAGGCGTCTTGATTGAATAATTGAAATAGTTCATCAAATTCAATGGATATCATGTCATCTATTATTTCCCATAATGCTTTTTTGTAACCCTCAGCATTATCCAGTTAGCCCCGGACTTTGTGGCATGCATGTACCAGTTATGCAATCTTCGCATTTTTGTTAGAAGATTATTTACCTCCTCAGGTTTGACGAGAGGTTTGCCGTACTGGTATTTGTATGCTACTTCACACACGGGGAAGTACTCTAACTGGGATAAGTACTGGGCAGTACTCATACCTTGAGCAGCGGCAGCTTCCCCGTATTGTGCAACTACCTCTGGATCATACTGCTCTTCGGCCGCATATTTGCTCGACCCCACATTGGTATGGGAAATCACCTTGAGAGGGGCGCAAGACTATTTTGCTTGTTCTCCGAGCTGGGCAACAGATTTCTCGCTTGCATCAGTACTGCTCTTCGAGGCTTGTTGTGCCGCATGTGACTTGAGAAAAGAACGCTCATAGTCTGATGATAGCTTTGGCTCAGGTTGATGAAGAGTCTTTAGCATTTTGAACACTCGGGATTTTTCTTCTTTGGTGCTGGGGAACTCCGGCTTTTTCGGCCGCCTCAACTTAGCCAAAAATGCTGTCGTTTCCACATCAGCGATAGCCGTAGTCTCCTCTTCAGTATAGTCATAAGCTCTCTTAGGAGGAATCTTTGGTACTTTTGGAAGAGGCTCTTGTTTACGTTTCGGCGATCGCTTACCACGACGCAGAGTAGCGGTGGTACGCTTAAGCTTTTTATCCTGAGGCGCCGGCGATGGCTGCGCCAGAGATTGGTGAGGAGATGGAGACGGGTGAGGTGACGAAGACGGCTTCCGCGGAGGCGACGACCTCGCTGGAGACGGGTGAGGCGGCGGCGAAGATGGCCTTTGCGTGTGATTTGGAAGCACGATACATTCCTTTGGCCATAGAATGGTGACATTTGTTGCTTCTCCTAGTTCAGTCACATCCCCTTCACCTGTAGGGTAGTCAAGCTTCAAAGCTTCAAAGGTGGGCATGATTTCATCCACCCCGACAACAGCATAGCCCTGTGGAACCGGACGACAGTGGTAAGTTGGTGTGGGTCCAATTGGTAAGGCATAGCCGACCTCCACCTTCATTGATATGTTCACAGCTTTGACATATAGCTCGCAATGTGTCATTTGTGTGATATCATCCACTGGGTAGCCAACAGGAGCCATCGTCGGTGCACCATTGTCATCGTCATTGTCATCACCCGGGACCTCGGTGGAAGCCACACTGCTTTTTCGATTATTCGATAGGCCGGTAGCATCGAATGTAGGTTCTAACACCATGTGCTGTTGAGATGGGCCGGTAGTACCTTGCTGGCTAAGTGCGTTAATTTGATCTTGTTGTTGCTTTATTCGTTCTTCAATTATACGCTTTCGCTCTTCCTGAATATCTGCTTCAACTTCCGCCTTGTCCTTTCTCCTCTTACGGCCTCTATCAGGATATTTCTTCCTCTCTTCGGGAAACCCAGTGCTCCATGGTATGGATGTGCCTCGTGTTCGTCCATCATGTTCCTTATTTCCAAGGGCGAGTGTGAGCTCATCATTCTCTCTATCGGGAATGAAGTCCCCATCTTTAACAGCCTTTACTAATTTTCTCATCTTCTAGATTGGCAAGGGGTCTTCTTTATGTCATATGTTATATATACACTTCCCTTCCGAGTCCAACGTGCCCCCATGCCCGTAAAACCAATTCTTTGCACGTTCGATCCAATCGTCTGTCTCTGGGATGATCTTTTTAGCACGCAGTTCATCCCCAAGTTCCGTCCACTTAGGAATGCCAGCCATGTAGCCACCTTGCCCCATAATATGGTGATACTTCTTGTTAGCAGCATTCAGCTTATTCGTTGCAGACATTTTCTTAGCTTTTTCTGATGTCTTGTAATCCAGAAACTCATCCCAGAATGGTTTTATCTTCTGAAACTGAATCTTCTCGAAATCCGGAGTCTTCTCTTTCACGACATAGTCAAGGTGCAATCTTTTCTTCCAGTTGGTGAAACACTAGGCCATCTTCTTCATAGCCCACTCCCTACCTTCATCTCCATGGCTCGCGCATGTTCTAAGGCGTCCTCAACTGGATCCTCCGCATTTGGATCCAGCTCTATCTTCGGTAGTTTGAAATTAACCATGAGCCTCTTCCACAGTAAATCTTTGGCCACGGTAGGGAGATATAAAGACGTTCCCTCTTCTTACGCATCAGCAGGCCTATTCCAATTTCGAATGGTGATCGGGATGAAGTCCCTAATGATTACTCCGCATTGTGCCACAAATTTGTTTGCGATAACTTCGGGAGCAATGGGTTTGCCGTCTTCACCGATATCTTCGATCCTAAACATCTCATGGTCTTCCAACTTTTTGGTTGGGCCTCGTCCGCTCTTTTCAGTAGATTTCTTCGATCCGGAGGGCTAAAAGAAGAAAGATCATTGTTACTATTTATATATAGATAGCAGATGATTAATTAATGAATTAATTATATTACATGCACCTCGCCGGAGCGGTCGTCTTCTCGATCACACAAGGCATCGCCTTCTCCCTCGCGGAAGGCATCACCTTCAACCTCAAACAAGTCGTCTCTTCTGGCAAAAAGAGGATCACCCTTTTCTTCCCCGCGGAGTTGTTTAGAAACGTTGATACATCTAAATTTTCTTCCCCGCGTTGGATCAACTCTTCCTTTTCTTCGTCTCTGTCGTGTGGGTCCATATTTTCTGCATAGGTGGAAAAACGGATAAGTCAAAGAGGCTAAGGGAGAATGTTAGGTACGGTGTTGAGATATATAAACATTAATTCAGAGAAACCCTAATATATATATACACAATAATAAAAATGAATTTACAATATCAGAAACCCTAATTCGGAGAAACCATCGGGCTCAGATCCTATCGCGAAGAACCAATGCCGGAAAGAAAGGCGGCAATCAATCAACCCTCAGGTTCGGGATGCCCTGGCGAGGACACACCGGCTAACCCTAGGTGCAACATTGATTCAACTGGGTTCTATGAAAACTAATATCATGGCTAAGCATCTACAATACGATGGCTATCAAGAAATCTTTGATCTTTGATGGTGTTGACCTCGGTCTTTGATCTCGATCTCATATTCTACCGTGAAGAACCGAACACCAAAAAGACAGGGGAACAATCAACACATGGCATCGATGCAATGATCAAACAAGGATGATGATATGACAAGTTAATTTGTATTGAAAAGTAACCCTAAGACATGCTCGACAATTTAAACGGGGTTCCGAGGGGTGAAAACCCTAACTCGGCGAAACTCCGGAGTATATGAGAGGGGTTGATTTTGTTCTCTAATTAAACTTGTCTTGAAAGTTGTTGAACAATGCATGATTATAGGTTAAATAGTTAGATCTCATTTTTCTGAACATTTTGATATATTATTTGTATTTTTCTGAGTTATAAATAATTAATTATTGAATTTACAATATTATATCAATTTCTGGATTTAATTAAACCATTTCTGAATTTAAACAAAACTGAAAACATTTTTACACCGAGACCACTGCTAGCCACAGTGGCTGACAGAGGGGCCCGTGGCCACCTCAGCCTCCACGCAGGCAGGTGGGACCTGGACCAGGGCTTGACAGGTGGACCTGGACCAGGCCACTGCTAACCTGCACCGCAGAGGCACCTAGACTCTGAGGCTGGCAGGTGGGACCAGGGCCACGCGGGCACCACGCGGTAGCCACGCGAGCACCACGTCACCATGACGGGCGACGCGGCGGACGGTGGTCGACGGCGACCCTGAGGAGCGTGCGTGACTGCGGGGCTGTGCTAGCATAGCACGACGAACGATATAGAGGCGCTGCCGCTCCTATTTGGTAGTCGGAGCTACGTCTACAGTGAGGTCTGGCGGTGGCCGATGGCGGCGCTCGAGGCTAGAGCAAACAAGAGAGGGAGGAAAGGAAGGGAAGGGTCCTAGAGGACTGGTGGCTCACTCTGAGCGCGGTGGTGGGGTCGGGGAAGAACGGTGAGGTCCGAATCGGGCTAATGGATGGCGGCGAACCTCGTCGGGGTTGGGGAAGAAACCGTCGAGGGGGCCAGGGCGTGCTCGAGCCCTCTGCTTGCGCGGACGGAGGCGGCCGGGGCACGCGCGGACGGAGGCGATGGTGTGGCGGTGGCGAGCTCGGGCAGCCTGCCGGCATCGTTGGGGTTTCCTGTGCGCGCGTCGGTGAGAAGCAGAGAAGTGAGATGGGGAAGAAGAAGAGGATGCGTGTCAAATATAAACGAAGGGTCTTTTGTTCCAGTTGGTGGCTCCAACCGGGACTAAAGGGTCATACGTCTCGGTTGGAGCCACCAACCGGGACGTATACTCCACCTTTTTTTCATCAGCCCAAGGGGCACGTGCAGGGGTCTTTAGTCCCGGTTGGTGGCTCCAACCGGGACGTATGACCCTTTTCTCAAAAAAATTCAGGAATTTTCTCTCTGTTCCCGTCTTATTTTTTATTTTGGGGTTTAAATTTGTAATGTTTTTTAAATAATAATTACTTTGGAATTTAGAAAACTTTAAACATAAAAAGTGTTTGAATTTGAATAACTAATTCAAAACCATTTTCTGTTTTTAAAAATAATTAATGTAACCATTTAAACTATGAACCATTTAAAATTAAAAATGAATTAACTTATATTTTTTGAATATTAATTTGGAATTTAGAAAAACTTTAAACATAAAAAGTGTTTGGATTTGAATAACTAATTTAAAACCATTTTCTGTTTTTAAAAATAATTAATGTAACCATTAAAAATTAAAAATGAATTAACTTATATTTTTTGAATATTAATTTGGAATTTAGAAAAACTTTAAACATAAAAAGTGTTTGGATTGGAATAACTAATTCAAAACCATTTTCTGTTTTTTAGAAATAATTAATGTAACCATTTAAAATTAAAATGAATTAACTTATATTTTTTGAATATTAATTTGGAATTTAGAAAAACTTTAAACATAAAAAGTGTTTGGATATGAATAACTAATTCAAAACCATTTTCTGTTTTTAATTTGGATTTGAATTAACTTATATTTTTTTATATATTAATGGGCGGGAAAAAAGGACGGGAAGAAAAATTTATTAGGATAGAACTGGAATTAAAGTACTTAACGCAACTAACACTAAGTTACATAAAGCACGACTGAAGATTAAGATATATAGAAGAACTGAAAATTAAGATACATGGCCTGATTAAGCCACAATCGGCCGAACTTGTTTTGCAATGTTGGAGTGATTTAGTCATGCTCCTGCCTACACCTGTAATACTCGCCACTGTAGTCATCGTACTCGACGCGGCCATCGTCGCTGTCGTCGTCAGGGTCGCCGTAGTTGAACCTTAAAGGCTGAGTACAAGTGGGCTGCACTTGAGGGTAGCGCAGGCGGGGGTTAGAGTCGGCGGTCGTGTCGTAGGCCATGACGCTCTAGAGAGTCCGGCCACGCCACCACAGCCGACGGCCGGCCTCGTTGAAGTTCGGAGGAGGTGGGCCGTCCTCCTCGTGCCTGGCTAGCGCCCTCTCATGCCGATCCCCGAAGAAGGCTTCCCAAGTCGGGAAATAGTCGGGATGCCAGTTGGGATTCCTCCGCTGCTCTGGCTTGAGCTCGAAGTAGTAGTGGTTCGTGATGGCCATCCGGCCGCCACACCTAGAGGGACAGGAGGAACCGTCACGCCTCCGGCGCTCAGCATCAAGCCGACGGGAACGCAGTAGCCCAGCGGGCAGGGGTAGTTCGAGGCGCAAAGCGCCTCCACCTCCCTGGGGGTTAGTCGTATGGTGGAAACCATGGGAAAGAGTGATGAGGTTGCAGATATGAGTCTAGAGATGTGCAATGACAGTGTAGGCCAATCCTACATATATGTACTGAGAAATGGCGGGAAGAAAACTGTGGGAAGAAATGGCAGGAAAAAAACTGCGGGAAGAAATCGCGGAAAGAAATGGCGGGAAGAAAAATGGCGGGAAGAAATGGCGGGAAGAAACTTGGGTTTAGGGTTTAGGGTTTTGTGAAGGTTTTTTTGAGCATCGTTAGAAATTGCATTGGATCTCTGAAGAAACCACATATTGCGAGTCTAAAAATGACTTTTTCAAAAAATCACAGGCGTTAGATCATGTACCTGTAGTACAAACCGGACCCACTTCCTGCCGATTCGGCAGACATTTGTCCTTTTTACCCGGGATGGACGAATATGTTTGAGATGTCCCGGTTGGGAGATAGTCCATGTAAGGTGGTCTAGTATTTTAGAAAAATAGGACGGTAGTATTCTGAAACAGCATTTTGGTGGTTACTTCACAAAACGACCCGTTTTTTGCGCTCGGAAAATGGAAAATGGCTTTTCCATGCGACGAAAAGGAAAACTTCCTCCTGTAACATTGTTCTCCATACCAATGTCCACATGCATGCATAATATGGGCACATCATCACAAACTATGCCATGATTCAGCACATAACATCAGTCATTTGGACCGAAAGCCATGAAACCTCGAATATGATAGGTCATTTTGTGAAGGTTTTTTGAGACAAGATCAATATACCAAGTCTGGTATTTTTCCTTGCAACTATGTCACATAATATGACACCACTCGAAGGATTTACATTATTCGGATTTTTTTTAATTTCTTATGCCCGTTTTGAGTTTTTTGAATTTCTAACTATGGTCTAACCGGCGTGCATGAAGATAGGGGACGAGCATCATTAGAACTTGCATTGGATCTCTGAAGAAACCACATATTGCGAGTCTAAAAATGTTTTTTTGAAAAAATCACATGCGTTAAATCATGTACCTATAGTACAAACCAGACCCACTTCCTACCATTCGGCAGACATTTGTTCTTTTTACCCGGGATGTACGAAAAGGTTTGAGATGTCCCGGTTGGGAGATAGTCCATGTAAGGTGGTCTAGTATTTTAGAAAAATAGGATGGTAGCATTCTGAAATAGCATTTTGGTGGTTACTTCACAAAACGACCCGTTTTTGCGCTCGAAAAATAGAAAATAGCTTTTCCGTGCGACAAAAAGGAAAACGTCATCCTGCAACATTGTTCTCCATACCAATGTCCACATGCATGCATAATATGGGCACATCATGACAAACTATGCCGTGATTCAGCATATAATATCGGTCATTTGGATCAAAAGCCATGAAACCGCGAACATGATAGGTCATTTTGTGAAGGTTTTTTCGAGACATGATCAATATACCAAGTCTGGTATTTTTCCTTGCAACTATGTCACATAATATGACACCACGCGAAGGATTTACAATGTTCGGATATTTTTTGAATTTCTTATGCCCGTTTGAATTTTTTGAATTTCTAACTATGGTCGAACCGGCGTACATGAAGATAGGAGACGAGCATCGTTAGGACTTGCATTGGATCTCTGAAGAAACCACATATTGCGAGTCTAAAAATCTCTTTTTGAAAAAATCACGGGCGTTAGATCATGAACCTGTAGTACAAACCGGACCCACTTCCTATCGATTCGGCAGACATTTGTCCTTTTTACCGGGGATGTACGAAAAGGTTTGAGATGTCCCGGTTGGGAGATAGTCCATGTAAGGTGGTCTAGTATTTTATAAAAATGGGACGGTAGCATTGTGAAACAGCATTTTGGTGGTTATTTCACAAAACGACCCATTTTTTGCACTCGGAAAATGGAAAATGGCTTTTCCGTGCGACGAAAAGGAAAACTTCCTCCTGCAATATTGTTCTCCATACCAATGTCCAGATGCATTCATAATATGGGCTTAACATCACAAACTATGCCGTGATTCAGCACATAACATCGGTCATTTGGACCGAAAGCCATGAAACCTCGAACATGATAGGTCATTTTGTGAAGGTTTTTTCGAGACATGATCAATATACCAAGTCTGGTATTTTTCCTTCCAACTATGTCACATAATATGACACCACGCGAAGGATTTCCATTGTTCGGATTTTTTTTGAATTTCTTATGCCCGTTTTGAATTTTTTTAATTTCTAACTATGGTCGAACCCACGTGCATGAAGATAGGGGACGAGCATTGTTAGAACTTGCATTGGATCTCTAAAGAAACCACATATTGCGAGTCTAAAAATGATTTTTTTTTTAAAAATCACGGGGCGTTAGATCATGTACCTGTAGTACAAACCGGACCCACTTCCTACCGATTCGACAGATATTTGTCCTTTTTACCCGGGATGTACGAAAAGGTTTGAGATGTCCCGGTTGGGAGATAGTCTATGTAAGGTGGTCTAGTATTTTATAAAAATGGGACGGTAGCATTCTGAAACAGCATTTTGGTGGTTACTTCACAAAACGACCCATTTTTTGCGCTCGGAAAATGGAAAATGGCTTTTTCGTGCGACGAAAAGGAAAACTTCCTCCTGCAACATTGTTCTCCATACCAATGTCCACACGCATGCATAATATGGGCACAGCATCACAAACTATGTCGTGATTCAGCACATAACATCGGTCATTTGGATCAAAAGCCATGAAACCTCGAACATGATAGGTCATTTTGTGAATGTTTTTTCGAGACATGATCAATATACCAAGTCTGGTATTTTTCCTTGCAACTATGTCACATAATATGACACCACGCGAAGGATTTATATTGTTTGGATTTTTTTGAATATCTTATGCCTGTTTTGAATTTTTTAAATTTCTAACTATGGTCGAACCGGCGTGCATGAAGATAGGGGACGAGCATCGTTAGAACTTGCATTGGATCTCTAAAGAAACCACATATTTCGAGTCTAAAAATGATTGTTTCAAAAAATCACGGGCGTTAGATCATGTACCTGTAGTACAAACCGGACCCACTTCCTACCGATTCGGCAGACATTTGTCCTTTTTACCCGGGATGGACGAAACGGTTTGAGATGTTCCGGTTGGGAGATAGTACATGTAAGGTGGTCTAGTATTTTATAAAAATGGGACGATAGCATTCTGAAACAACATTTTGGTGGTTACTTCACAAAACGACCCATTTTTTGCGCTCGGAAAATGGAAAATGGCTTTTCCGTGCGACGAAAAGGAAAACTTCCTCCTGCAACATTGTTCTCCATACCAATGTACACATGCATGCATAATATGGGAACATCATCACAAACTATGCCGTGATTCAGCACATAACATCGGTCATTTGGACGAAAGCCATGAAACCTCGAACATGATAGGTCATTTTGTGAAGGTTTTTTCGAGACATGATCAATATACCAAGTATGGCATTTTTCCTTGCAAATATGTCACATAATATGACACCACGCGAATGATTTACATTGTTTGGATTTTTTTTGAATTTCTTATGCCTGTTTTGAATTTTTTGAATTTCTAACTATGGTCGAACCGGCGTGCATGAAGATAGGGGACGAGCATCGTTAGAACTTGTATTGGATCTCTGAAGAAACCACATATTGCGAGTCTAAAAATGATTTTTTCAAAAAATCATGGGCCTTATATCATGTACCTGTAGTACAAATCGGACCTACTTCCACCAGATTAGACAGATATTTGTCGTTTTTACCTGGGATGGAAGAAAAGGTTTGAGATGTCCCGGTTGGGAGATAGTACATGTAAGGTGGTCTAGTATTTTAGAATAATGGGACGGTAGCATTCTGAAATAGCATTTTGGTGGTTACTTCACAAAACGACCCGTTTTTTGCGCTCAGAAAATGGAAAATGGCTTTTCCGTGCGACGAAAAGGAAAACTTCCTCCTACAACATTGTTCTCCATACCAATGTCCACACACATGCATAATATGGGCACAGCATCACAAACTATGTCGTGATTCAACACATAACATCGGTCATTTGGACCGAAAGCCATGAAACCTCGAACATAATAGGTCATTTTGTGAAGGTTTTTTCGAGACATGATCAATATACCAAGTTTGGTATTTTTTCTTGCGACTATGTCACATAATATGGCACCACACGAAGGATTTACATTGTTTGGATTTTTTTTTGAATTTTTTGAATTTCTAACTATGGTCGAACCGGCATGCATGAAGATAGGGGACGAGCATCGTTAGAACTTGCATTGGATCTCTGAAGAAACCATATATTGCTAGTCTAAAAATGAGTTTTTCAAAAAATCACGGGGCGTTAGATCATGTACCTGTAGTACAAACTGGACCCACTTTCTACCGATTCGGCAGACATTTGTCCTTTTTACCCGGGATGGACGAAAAGGTTTGAGATGTCCTGGTTGGGAGATAGTCCATGTAAGGTGGCCTAATATTTTAGAAAAATGGGACATTAACATTCTGAAACAATATTTTGGTGGTTACTTCACAAAACGACCCGTTTTTTGCGCTCGGAAAATGGAAAATGGCTTTTCCGTCCGATGAAAAGGAAAACTTCCTCCTGCAACATTATTCTCCATACCAATGTCCACATGCATGCATAATACTAGCACAACATCACAAACTATGCCGTGATTCAGCACATAACATCGGTCATTTGGACCGAAAGCCATGAAACATCGAACATGATAGGTCATTTTGTGAAGGTTCTTTAGAGACATGATCAATATACCAAGTCTAGTATTTTCCCTTGCAACTATATCACATAATTTGACACCACGCGAAGGATTTACATTGTTCGGATTTTTTTTTGAATTTCTTATGCCCGTTTTGAATTTTTTGAATTTCTAACTATGGTCGAACCGGCGTGCATGAAGATAGGGGACGAGCATCGTTAGAACTTGCATTGGATCTCTGAAGAAACCACATATTGCGAGTCTAAATTTTTTTTTTTGAAAAAATCACATGCGTTAAATCATGTACCTGTAGTACAAACCAGACCCACTTCCTACCATTCGGCAGACATTTGTCCTTTTTACCCGGGATGTACGAAAAGGTTTGAGATGTCCTAGTTGGGAGATAGTCCATGTAAGATGGTCTAGTATTTTAGAAAAATGGGACGGTAGCATTCTGAAACAGCATTTTGGTGGTTACTTCACAAAACGACCCATTTTTTGCGCTCGAAAAATGGAAAATGGCTTTTCCGTGCGACAAAAAGGAAAACTTTCTCCTGCAACATTGTTCTCCATACCAATATATACATGCATGCATAATATGGGCACAACAACATTGATAGGTTCATCTTTAGTCCCGGTTGGAGGGATTTTGGCAGGCTGGGCCAGACAGCACTAATGATAGGGTTGAGTGTCGATATTATGTCGTGCGGCGTGTACCTTTTCCCGGATGGTGTCACCAACCGGGACTAAAGATGAACCTTTAGTCCCGGTTGGAGACACCAACCTAGACAAAACACGAGTCAGCACTAATAATAGGGGTGAGTGTCGACATTATGTCGTAAGTGTCGACACTATGCTGAGCTGCTTGTACTATAAATATGCATCCTTGTGAGTCCAGTCCTCCAGCCAGATTGAGGCATCTCCAATATGGTTTTCGAGAGCAGGGACACCACTACGACCAGTTTCAGGGAGATGTCGCCGGATCCTAGTCCTCCGGCATCTCCAAGAAACTGGTCATAGAGGCACTCCCTAATATGTGAAATTAGTTAGCTCCCAGGTGTACTATAAATAGGCATCCTTGTGAGACCAGTCCTCTAGCCAGTTTGAGGCATCTCCTAGATGGTGTGCAAGAGCAGGGACACCACTACGACCCGTTTCAGGGAGATGCCGTCGGATCCCAGTCCTCCAGCGTCTCCAAGAAACTGGTCATAGAGTAACTCCCTAATATGTGACCACACGCATTTGGATATCACATCTTAATTGTAAGTACGAATCGGGACAACTTCTTCATAGTTCGGGAAAGTCGTTATACGAATCGAGACTAAAGGCCCCCTTTAGTCCCGGTCCAGCCACAAAACAGGACTAACACTCAAGACTTTTATTAATATTAAAAACCGAGACTACAAAACCGGGACTAAAGGCCCCCCTATATATAGTCCCGGTCAAGCCACAAACTGGGACTAACACTCAATACATTTATTAAACTTGGAAAATTGCAAACATCATAAGATATCCCGGCCAGACATGAACTAGAGTTACACAATATGAGCATGAACTTCTTGGCATATGTCCTTCCTTATGATCGCTTCAGACGTAACCATGGAGCATATTCTTTACTTAAAGGAATGCTTGGGTCAGTTTTCACTGTGAAGGGCGGAATTTCATCACTTATTATAATCTTCTGACATATCTGTCTTGTCCTCGATTCCCACGATGTTTCTTTTCCCTGAAAGAACTATGTGACGCTTTGGCTCATCATATGATGTATTCGTTTGCATATTTTTTCTTTTTTCGGTCTGGAGGACATGTCCTTCACATAGAAAACCTGAGACACATCATTGGCTAGGACGAATGGTTCATCTCTATAACCAAGATTGTTGAGATCCACTGTTGTCATTCCGTACAACTTGTCTATCTTTACCCCTTCCCCATTCAGGTTGAACCATTTGCAGGGAAACAAAGAGACCTTAAAAGAGACTCCATAGTCTAGTTCCCATATCTCCTCTATGTAACCATAGTATGTGTCCTTTTGCCCATTCTCGTCTGTTGCATCAAAGCGGACACCACTATTTTGGTTGGTGCTCTTTTTATCTTGGGCGATCGTGTAGAATGTATTCCCATTTATTTCGTACCCTTGGAAATTCAATATAGTAGAAGATGGTGACGCGGCCAACAAGTATAGCTGATCTCCAACAGTGGTGTCATTCAAGAGATGTGTCCGCATCCAACCACCGAAAGACTTCATGTGTTCATCTGTAATCCATGATTCAGGCTTCACTGGGTTTTTGGAGCGTACAATATTCTTGTGTTCCTCGATATACAGAGCTGCCAAGGTGGAATTATGTAGAACTGTGTAGTGTGCTTTAGTGAAATAATCCCCGTCCCTACATATCATCGCTTTCTTTCCCAGCATGCCTTTTCCACTCAGTCTTCCCTCATGCTGCGAGTCAGAAACACCAATCGGCTTAAGGTCAGGAATAAAGTCAACACAAAACTCAATGACCTCCTCTGTTCCATATCCCTTGGATATGCTTCCTTCTGGTCTAGCACGGTTATGAACATATTTCTTTAAGACTCCCATGAACCTCTCAAAGGGCAACATATTGTGCATAAATACAGGACCGAGAATGGCAATATATTCCACTAGGTGAACCAGGAGATGCGTCATAATATTGAAGAAGGATGGTGGGAACACCAACTCAAAACTAACAAGACATTGTACCACATCCTTCTGTAACCTTGGCAGAATATCTGGATTGATTACCTTCTGAGATATTGCATTGAGGAATGCACACAGCTTCACAATGGGTACTCGAACATTTTCCGGTTGAAGCCCCCTCAACGCAATCGGAAGCAACTGCGTCATAATCACGTGATAGTCATGAGACTTCAGGTTTTGGAACTTTTTCTCTGCCATATTTATTATCCCCTTTATATTAGATGAGAAGCCAGATGACACCTTGATACTGTAAAGGACTTCAAAAAAGATTTCCTTCTCTGCTTTTGTAAGAGCATAGCTGGCACGACTTAAGTGACGCCCTTTATCCGTCTTGTTCTGTGTATGCATGTTCTTTGGGTCTTTCATAATTTGTTGGTCCTCCCGTGCTTCTGGTGTATCTTTTGTCTTCCCATACATGCCTAGGAATCCTAGCAAGTTCACGCATAGATTCTTCGTCACGTGCATCACGTCGATTGAAGAGCGGACACGTAGGACTTTCCAATATGGCAGCTCCCAAAATATAGATTTCTTCTTCCACATGGGTGCGTGTCCTGTAGCGACGTCGTTCGAAACTGATTGACCGCGGGGACCCTTTCCAAAGATTACTTCTATTTCCTTGACCATACCAAATACATCATCACCAACAGGGAGTTCAGGCTTCTTCCGGTGATCTGACTCACCTTTGAAATGCTTGCCTTTCTTTCTTACGGGATGATTGGTCGGAAGAAATTGTCGATTCGCTAGGTACACAACCTTCTTGCATTTATGCAAATATGTACCTTCAGTCTTATCTAAACAGTGCGTGCATGCCTTATATCCCTTGTTTGTCTGTCCTGAAAGGTTACTAGGAGCAGGCCAATCATTGATGGTCACGAAAAACAACCATCGTAGGTCAAATGGCTCTTGTTTGTTCTCATCCCATGCATGTACACCTAGTTTGCCCCACAGCTGTAAGAGTTCTTCAACTAATGGCCTAAGGTACACATCAATGTTGTTGCCCGGTTGCTTCGGGCCTTGGATGAGCACTGGCATCATAATGAACTTAAGCTTCATGCACAACCAAGGAGGAAGGTTGTAGATACATAGAGTCACGGGCCAGGTGCTGTGACTGCAGCTCTGCTCCCCAAAAGGATTCATGCCATTCGTAGTTAGACCAAAACATAAGTTCCTTGCGTCACCTACAAAGTCCGGGAAGTCTCTCTCGATTTTTCTCCACTGTGACCCATTAGCAGGGTGTCTCAACTTCCCGTCTTTCTTACGGTCTTCTTTGTGCCATCGCAACAACCTGGCATGCTCTTTGTTTCTGAACATGCGTTTCAACCTTGGTATTATAGGAGCATACCACATAACCTTAGCAGGAACCCTCTTCTGGAGGGGCTCTCCCTCAACATCACCAGGGTCATCTCGTCTGATCTTATACCGCAATGCATTGTATACCGGCCATTTATCTAAATTCTCATATTCCTTACCACGGTAGAGGATGCAGTCATTAATGCATGCATGTATCTTTTGCACATCTAATCCTAGAGGACAGAGAGTCTTCTTTGCTTCGTAGGTACTCTTGGGAAGTTCGTTATGTTTTGGAAACTTCGGCTTCATTATTTTTAGCATCTTTTCAAATGAGGAGTCAGTTAGACCACACTCTGCCTTCCATCGCAGCAATTCCAGTGTGGTACCGAGCTTTGTGCTGCCATCTTCACAATTTGGGTACAACAATTTCTTGTGATCTTCTAACATGCCCTCTAACTTCAACTTCTCATTTTCCGTTTCACAGTCTCGCTTTGCATCAGAAATGACCCTACCAAGTTCATCAGCGGGCTCATCTGATGCCCGTTCTTCACCTCCTTCCTCTTCATTGTCTTCCATTGCAGTATCACTGTAATCAGGAAACATATGATGATAGTTGTTATCATCATCTTATTCTTCACCGTCTTCCATCATAACCCCTCTTTCCCCGTGCTTGGTCCAACAATTATAGTTGGGCATGAAACCTTTCATAACCAGGTGGTCGCGAATGATTTTCGAGGAAGAGTACTCCTTGTTGTTCCGACATTGAACACATGGACAACGTATAAAACCATTCTCTTTGTTTGCCGTAGCCACATCGATAAATTTATCCACGCCTTTAATGTACCCCGGTACACGCCGGTCACCGTACATCCATTCCCGACCGTTCATCTGCATCATATAAGTAAGTTTATCAAAAACAGGACATCATAAATAGTGAAATGACCAATTCACATCGACACATGCATTGTATCAATGACAGAGAAAAGATAAGATTGCTAACCTCGATCGAGGGAAATAAAGAGGAAAAAGCTCAAGTGCGTCTCGGACACCTTCTATATTTTTGTTCTGTGAGAAATTGAACGGGATCATTCACTCAAACATTTCATCGAACACCTTGAATGCATGCATAGGAAAAAAAATAAACTAGCACACCTCTCACACCTTCCACCAAGAAAAAATAGAGGGGGGCAGAGGGCTGAGGCGTTATATTTATAGAGGGCGGGATCATACGTCCCGGTTTGTATCACAAACCGGGACTAAAGGTGTGTGCCACGCCACGTGGCTGACGCCCAACCTTTAGTCCCGGTTTGTGTTACAAATCGGGACGCATGACCCCTTACCAACCGGGACGTATGCCTCCGGCCATCGTGCCCACTCGAACCGGGACGCATGCCAGCATTAGTCCCGGTTCGTGGCGCAACCGGGACTAATGCTGTTAGGGGGCATGGACGGATAGCCTGTTTTCTACTAGTGCCACTACCTGCATTTTATTTGCCTTGATCTGATTCCCGCAACATGAGCTGCATGCTCTACTTCTTGTGAAAAGGGAAGATAAAAAATGTTTCATTGGAGCATAAACCAGAGGTGTGTAGTATGTTGATGGGGGCATAAAGTGGACCCCTGGGATCTTACGTAGTTTTTGGTCTCTTCTTCCCTTTTCGAAAAAAATTGGTCTCTTCTTCAAATGTTTGATAATAATTTCAACTTTTGCACTTGAGTTAGCATTTTTGCACACATGACCCTTTGTTGGTTTGATGTTCTCCAGAATTGGTTTCAGGTAAAGGTAGCATAAGTAGTTTCAGGTGCTAAGTTAGTTTTAACTATGGTTCTCTAAGAAGAGTGCTATAGTTTTGTGCTTTTGTCATACTATTATCTACCATGTGTGATCGACATCCATATGTGTTTTTTCTGGTACAAATAATTAAAGAATAGTTACCTCAAGACAAATATACAAGAATTTATATGGTATGCAGCTGTAGACTTTATATATGCTGGTTTATGTTCGCTCAGTGTTATCTGAAAATATTTAGGCCAAACTTTATAAATACTGTTAGTATCATACACTCGTGGAAAACAGGGCTGTAGTCCTGGGCCGCAACGGGCTCTAGTCCCGGTTTTGGCCCCGGTACTGCGAAAACGGGACTAGAGCCCCTAGTCCCGGCTCGCTACGTCCCGCGACTAATAACAGCCACGTGGCTGTTTCAGCGCCGCGGGGGGGGGGGGGGGGCGGAAACCCTCTAGTCCCAGGCCGTAACACCACCCCGGACTATAAGGTTTCCTGCTGCGGCAGAGAGTTGTGTGTTTCTCTGCCGCGACGAAGATTGTGTATTTCCTTTTTTTTGCCATTTTATTTCTTTTTCGTGTTGTGTTTCACTATAATTTCAAACATATATTTAAGTACACATATTCTACGCTAGTACATACATAGTACACGTTGATGCATCTATATAATTAATCGATCCCTTGCAAGCATACATTGATGATATATATATATCAAAAGGAAGAAATGTTTTGAAATTACATG
The DNA here is from genome assembly GCA_916181665.1 of Avena sativa. Classification (NCBI taxonomy): domain Eukaryota; kingdom Viridiplantae; phylum Streptophyta; class Magnoliopsida; order Poales; family Poaceae; genus Avena; species Avena sativa. The sequence goes on along the minus strand of OV702294.1, from coordinate 263,632,468 downwards.
GTTATTGATGAATATATATATCATATCAGCTACTTGGAGATCACTAAGGAAAATCGAGTTCCACGTCATTCGCATAATGCTCTCCATGTACATTAAGGACTTCCTTCATCCTAAATCCCGCCAGCTCCTCTTGAATTGCTCTTATGCGCTGGTATGGCTCTAGTTTCTCCCGCAAATCATAAATATAATGTGAGTCAACTTTCCGCTCACTGATCAACTCGCAGATGTACTCGTAGACGTAGTATCCACATAAATGAGTTCCCGGTGGCTGCTGTAAACTCTTCACCATTTTATAAGTTAGCTCCTCTTTGAATGGACCTGGTATTTTCTGTCTGAACCGTGTCCAACACCTGCTCGGAAAAGAAAATGAACAAAGGAGTTATTAGTTACTTGATATCAGGAAATGAATAAAAGAGGACGATATAATGCGATAATGATTGAAATTACTTATGGAGCATTGCTTTCATGTCGCTCCACAGCTCTTGGTCCCAACTTAATGAGTCGTGGACTCCAACTAGGGAGTTGTCAACTTGAATGTTTAGCAAGATCCAGTGGAATCTGCGGACGTTTACATAAGCATACATGCATAGCTCATCGAGTAAGCAAAAATAAAATGTGTACAAGATATAAACACTCACTTGAAGTTGTAAGGAAATAGTATTTCCTTAACAAAATTATTCTCGGTTAAGAACCTGCACAGGTCTTCCTCCACGTCCTTGGGGTGATTCTTTAACGTATATTCATTAACGATATATGGGTCAATGAACCCAACGTTGTATCTTCTAGCTCTTTTGCATTCAGGCATCTTCATTCTGTAGAAGGATATATAGTTAGGATAATATATTAAATGCAATGAACGAGCTGAGCTACAAACTTAATTATAGAAATAAATCACTTACAGACAGTAGCAACCAATGATAGATTTGTCGAGGGCGCACTGGTTGTATAACTGAAACAGTTCGGTCATTTGAACCTGTATCGAGTATGGTTCGAAGTGATGCTCCTTTCTAACGTCCACCGGAAACCAATCTTTCTGATGCTTTTTTCTGCTTGCGACATGTACCATTCGTGCAGATTTCGTATATGTGTGGATAAACGCGCGAGCTCCTCATTACTGACTAGAGGCTCCCCTTGGACATACTTCCGTACTATCTAACGCACTGGAGTATCTTCATAGCCTAAATATTGACCAAGAGACATATTTGCTTCGGTAGCAAGTGCTTTGGACTGCGATAAAGTGATTCCCATTAGTGCAGCATTATTACGGGCTCTAGGGTCCATTATTTGCATGTCCATATCAATTTCAGATCTGAAGGCCTTCTCCAGGTCTGAAATGACTTTGAGTGGGGCGACCGATTGATTCTTCTGTGCTCCGAGCTGGGCAACTTGCTTCCCGCTTTTTGCACTTGTGATTTCTTTCTTCTGTGCTTGCTTAATAATCTCCCGGTCATAGTCTGATTCCAGATTCATCGATATCTGGGATGGTTGCTCAAGAAAGGACTTAGCCCACTTTTTGGTTTTTTCATCATATACCAGCTTTGGCTCAGGATTTTTGGGTGCAAAATGCGCCTTAACTTGGGCAGCCACATCCGCGTTAGTTTCCTCATCGGTCTTGTCATAAGGTCTCTTTGGAAGAGCCGGCTGGATGTCGACTATCTTTGACGTTTTAACTTTCCTCGATGTGGGGCGTGGGGGAGCGTCAAACTTCCGTTTCTTCGACGAGGTAGTAGTATTGCACGGAGGCAGAGGCGGAGATCGATTATTGCGTGGAGGCGGAGATCAAGTTTTGTACTCCTGCTGTGGCGATCGTCAGCGGGGCGGGGTGGACTTGGAGGTTGGCGATAATCGGGTTGGGGTGGACTTGGAGGTTGACGATATTCGATGCGGGGTGGACTTGGATTCCTCGGATTCGGTGGCCTTGGCGCCGAGCCTAGAAACTTGATGTACTTCTTCTTCCATAGAATGATGTTGCGCTTGACATCCCCTAGTTTCGTAAGGCCTTCAGGCGTAGAGATTTCAATCTCTAGGTCCGCAAAATCCTCCACTATGTCATCCACCGTGACACGAGCATAGCCTGGTGGAATCGGAAGTGAATGGTGGAGTGCTCCAGGTAGACAAGGTAAAGCAGTGCCGATCGCCATCTTGAAGGACAGGTTGTTCATTGGCTGATGTAGCTCACATTGTGCCATCTTTCTGACATCATCCACGGGGTAGTGAGGAGCCGGTGCATCATCCAGCAGTGCTTGATCATCAGCCCGTACCTCCGTGGAAGCCACGCTGCTTCTCTGCTGGCTAAGATCCAATGCAGGATCATCAGCTTGCGGGTGAGTTGATGACGGCGGCCTTTTTCTAATTTCTTGCATGAGGTTCTTCAGATCAGCTAGGTCCTGCACTACCTTGGAGATCCGGTCTGCCTCCCGGTCCTTCTTTCTCTGACGGTTTCTGTAACTGGCATCGTACTGAGGAAACCCTTTCTTCGAGGAGACACCGGCGCCTTTTCCTTGTGTTCGTCCTCCCTTTTCAGGATTCCCTAGGGCGCGTGTCAGCTCGTCGTTCTCTCTCTCGGGACGGAACAATCCCAATTGAGCATCTTTCATTGCTTGAATAAGGACTTGGGATGGTTTTCGAATTTTTTCATGAAATAATGTCTTCCCTGTTTCTGGGTCCAACGATCCCCCGTGCCCGTACCACAAGTGCTTTGACCTCTCAGGCCATCCATCTGTACCAGGAGTGACGCCTCTAGCCCTCATTTTCTTCTCCATAGTTTCCCACTTAGGGACGACACTCTTGTAGCCACCTGTCCCCATTTTATGATGGTATTTCTTTTGGGCAACATTTAACGCGTTATTTGCCGACTTTGCATTTGCTTTATCAGATTGCTTGTACTGTACAAAATCAGGCCACTGTTCTCTCAACTTCTCGTTTACTCCTATGAAGTCTGGAGTTTTCTTTTTCGCGACATATTTCGCGTATAAACTTTTCTTGTGGTTCCGGTACAGTTCAGCCATCTTGCTTAGAGCCCACTCCTTGACTTTCACTCTATTTTCAAGCCCACCCGGTCTTGGGGTAATACCATCTACCTCAAATTCTTCATACTCTCGAGGTAGTATGAAATGCGCTATGAGCTTCTGGCAAAGGTCATCTTTGGCATCATCGGTGACATAGCTGTTGGATTCTTCACCGGGTTTCTTTGACTGATTCCATTCTTGGATGGTGATCGGCAGGTTGTCCCTAACAAGCACCCCGCATTGATTTATAAACATACTCCGGTGCTTCTCTGGAGCAATCGGTTCACCATCATCATCTATTTCTTTGATGGTGAACCTTTGATTACCATCCAACTTTTTGTTTGGCCCTCGTTTCGTTCGAGCTATCGATTGCTTCGATCCGGTGGGATAAAAGAAGAAGAGGGAGTGATTAATATATATCTAGATCAGTTAATGAATAGAGGTAACACGAGGCTTTATATATATGTGTACCTCGCCGGATCCTGTCGAGGGGCCATCATTATTGTTGTTATTTGTTTGCCCTTCGTCCATCCGGTCTTTCCCTTGTTACATTAGGTTTTTCTCTAGTCCATCACCGGATGGATTCAGATATGAGGATATATCTTCCTCGAGCAAAATATCTTCGCCGGTAGTAATATTAAGAGGAATTTCACCTTTTATCATGCCCTGGAGATAACCTTCACCGATGCGACCAGGATCTTCGGATGGATCCATGACTTAATTATCTATAACAAAAAGAGAGTTAAACAGGTTAGAAAAAACAATAACCCTAATAACTAAAACAAAAAAACAATAACCCTAATAACACAAATTAATAACCCTAATATTATTTGCGATAAAACAATAATCCTAACAACTAATACAAAAAACAATAACCCTAATTAATAACCCTAATATTATTTGTGATAAAACAATAATCTTAATAACTAAAACAAAAAACAATAACCCTGATTAATAACCCTAATATTATTTTTGGTAAAACAATAATCCTAATAACTAAAAAAAAACAATAACCCTAATATTATTTGTGGTAAAACAATAATCCTAATATTAATTGTGGTAAAACAATATAATCCTAGCTAATAACTAAAACAAAAAAATCACCCTAGCTAATTATAAATAAAACAATAATTAAAAAAATAACCCTAGCTAATTATAATTAAAAAATAACCCTAGCTAATTATAATTAATCCTAATCCTAGATAATTATAATTAAATCAATAATTAAAAAAATAACCCTAGCTAATTATAATTAAAAAATAACCCTAGCTAATTATAATTAAAAAAATAACCCTAGCTAATTATAATTAAAATAAACCTAGCTAACAATATAATCCTAATCCTAGGTAATTATAATTAAAACAATAATTAAAAAAATAACCTTAGCTAATTATAATTAAAATAACCCTAGCTAACAATATAATCCTAATTAATCCTAGCAAATCACAATTACAATAATTAATAACCCTAGCTAGCTAATTAATAATTACAAAAAAAACCACACCTGCCACGACTCCCTTCGTGCTCTCACCGATCGAGGCACACGGCGGGGCGACGCGCAGCGGCACGGCGAGGCAGCGCCCGGCGAGGAGGCGAGGTACGCGGCACGAGACCAGCTAGCGGAGATCGAGCATGGCGCTGGAGCGGCTAGGCGACGAGGCGGCGCACGGTAGATGGCGGAGCGGCGGCACGACGGAGCACGTACACACGACGGAGCGGCGGCCGGACAACACCTCCCTTGCTTCGTCTTCGTATGTGCGTGCTTCGTCTTTGTCGAGAAAGGCTAAGTGTTGGGGCAGCACATCCCCTGGCGCCAGAATATAAAGGGACAGACCTTTAGTCCCGGGCTAAGCCACCGCCCGGGACTAGAGGGTCTTTCGTCCCGGGCCGTGGCTTAACCCGCGACTAAAGACCCCCCTTTAGTCGCGTGTTAAGCCATGGCCATGGACTAGTGTGTTTCCCGGGTCGAGCCACGACCCGCGACTAGTTTGTTTTTTGTAAATTTTCTTTTTTTAATTCAAATCAAATATAAAACTTTGGAAAATCATATCTTTTATTGTAAAAATCCAAATAAAACAAATAATATGTCTATTATTATCAAAAAATATAAAGAATCTTAATATAATATCCATATATCTGTTTGCGTCATTTATAAAATATTTCATTTGTAAATTTTCTTTTTTAATTCAAATCAAATATAAAATTTTGGAAAATCATATCTTTTATTGTAAAAATCCAAATAAAACAAATAATATGTCTATTATTATCAGAAAAACATAAAGAATCTTAATATAATATCCATATATTTGTTTGCATCATTTATAAAATATTTCATTTGTAAATTTTCTTTTTTTAATTCAAATCAAATATAAAACTTTGGAAAATCATATCTTTTATTGTAAAATTCCAAATAAAACAAAAATATGTCTATTATTATCAAAAAATATAAAGAATCTTAATATAATATCCATATATCTGTTTGCATCATTTATAAATTATTTCATTTATAAATTTTCTTTTTTAATTCAAATCAAATATAAAACTTTGGAAAATCATATCTTTTATTGTAAAAATCCAAATAAAACAAACAATATGTCTATTATTATCATAAAAATATAAAGAATCTTAATATAATATCCATTTAGTCCCGGTTGTAGTCACAAACCGGGACTAAAGATATTTCCCACCGCTTCCCGCCAAGTTTTCCCGCCCTTTCCTTTTTACGAGAATTTTTAGTCCCGGTTGTAGTCACTAACCAGGACTAAAGATATTTCCCACCATTTCCCAAAGCTTCCCGCCAAGTTTTCCCGCCCTTTCCCTCTACATCTAGGGTGATCGCGCCATGGCTATCCACACATCCACACCTTCCTCTCTTAGAACAATGGACAACGCCTACTAGGCCATTCTGACCCTCGAGGAGACCGAGGCGCTATGCGCCTCTAGCTACCCTTGTCCGCCGGGATACCGGCCGCTCGCCGGCTGGATGCTGAGCGCTGGAGGGGTTCCTGTCCCTCCTGTCCCTCAAGGTTCCGCACGCTAGGCGGCCATCACGAACCAATTCTACCACAAGCAAATGCCGGAGCAGCGGATGGATCCCTAGTGGGATCCCGACAACTATGACACCTGGAATGCCTTCTTTGCTAATAGGCGGGAAAGGGAGCTCGCCAGGTACACGGGTGATGGCCCGCCCCCGGTGAACCACAACGAAGCCGGCCGCCGTCTGTGGTTGGCGAACCGTACTATCATCGGAGTGATGCGCTACATCGCCGGGGGAGACCATCCTCGCCTGCGGTGCCCACAAGTCCACCCTCCACAGAGCCACAAGAAGGACCCTCCCCCGCCCGGTGGTAGCGGCATCGTCTTCCAGGAGACCCCTCCCCCGCCCGCCGTGAATCCGAGGCCGGAGTGGCCCCTGGTATATGCCATGGCTGGGCTGAGGATCCCCGGAGTGGCAGGTGACGATGATGATGACGAAGAAGACCCTGAAGCTGCGTACTATAGTACTAGGCATGATTATGACTAAAGGGGCAACTTTAGTCCTAAGTGTTAGCTAGTCTCGGTTTGTCCCGGTTTTTAATATTAATAAATGTCTTGAGTGTTACCTAAATATGAAGATGTTGTATTTAGAGGAAAAGGCCTATAAATAGAGCAACCTACAAATAGAGTAGCCTATAAATAGAGGAAAATGCCTATAAATAGAGCAGCCTATAAACAGAGCAGCCTATAAATAGAGGAAATAGAGCAGGCTGGATCGAGTAGCCTATAAATAGAGGGAAATGCCTATAAAGAGAGGGTTCATCTTTAGTACCGGTTGGAGAAACCAACGGCGACTAAAGGGATTGCGGCAGACTGGGCCAGGCAGCACTAATAATAGGAGTGAGTGTCGACATTATGTCGTGCGGCTTGTACCTTGTCCCGGATGGTGTCACCAACCGGGACTAAAGATGAACCTTTAGTCCCGGTTGGAGACACCAACCGGGACTAAACATGAGTCAGCACTAATAATAGGGGGTGAGTGTCGACATTATGTCGTGAGTGTCGAAATTATGCCGAGCTACTTGTACTATAAATAGGCATCCTTGTTAGACCAGTCCTCCAGCCAGTTTGATGCATCTCCAAGATGGTTTGAGAGAGCAGGGACACCACTACGGCCAGTTTCAAGGAGATGCCGCCGGAGCCCAGTCCTCCGGCATCTCCAAGAAACTGGTCATAGAGGCAGTCCCTAATATGTGAAATTAGTTAGCTCCTAGGCGTATTGATCTAGTAAGAGAAGTTACAAGCTGCAAGATGGTTTTCGAGAGTAGGGACACCACTACGGCCAGTTTCAGGGAGATGCCGCCAGAGCCCAGTCCTTCGGCATCTCCAAGAAACTAGTCATAGAGGCACTCCCTAATATGTGACCTCACGCGTTTGGAGATCAGATCTTAATGGTAAGTATGAATCGAGACTAAAGTCCCCCCCTCTAGTTCCGGTCCAGCCACAAAACGGGACTAACACACTCAAGATTGTTTGCAGACAACACTATAAAAATGGACACATGGAGCATCTTCACTCATAAAATGTTACAATTATTACACATCATTTCTTCGCGTGTATTCCTTTCTGATCCCGCTGTATCCATGGAGCACCTTCATTCATTAACATGATGCTTGGGTCATCCTTCACCGCGAAGGGGGGAATTTCATGAAACTTATCACATTCTTCTGACATGTCTATCTTGTCCTCCACTCCCACGATGTTTCTTTTTCTTGAAAGAACTATGTGGCACTTTGGCTCATCGTCTGATGTATTCTTTTTCTTATTTTTCTTTTTCTAGGTTTGGTAGACATGTCCTTCACATAGAAAACCTGAGCCACATCATTGGCTAGGACGAATGGTTCGTCTAAGTACCCAAGATTGTTGAGATCCAACGATGTCATTCCGTATTTCGTGTCTACCTCAACCCCTCCTCCTGTCAGCTTGACCCATTTGCACCGAAACAAGGGGACCTTAAAAGTAGGTCCATAGTCAAGTTCCCATATATCCTCTATGTAACCATAATATGTGGTCTTTGACCCATTGTTGTCTGTTGCATCAAAGCGGACACCACTGTTTTGGTTGGTGCTCTTTTTATCTTCGGATATCGTGTAAAATGTATACCCATTTATCTCGTACCCTTGGAAAGTCGATATAGTCGAAGATGGTGACCTATACAACAAGTATAGCTGATCTCCAAGAGTGTTGTTTTTTATGAGATGTTGCAACCAACCGCCAAAACTCTTCATGTGTTCATCTCTAATCCAATAGTCATGCTTTCCAGGGTTGTTGGAGCGTAAGATTTTCTTGTGTTCCTCGATATATGGGGCTGCCAAGATAGAATTCTGTAGAACGGTGTAATGTGCTTCGGTGTAAGAATGTCCGTCCCTACATATTATTGATTTCCTTCCTAGAGTACCCTTTCCACGCAGTCTCCTCTCATACAGCGATTGAGGAAGACCAATCGGCCTAAGGTCAGGAACGAAGTTAACACAAAATTCAGTGACCTCCTCTGTTCCATAGCCCTTGGAGATGCTTCCTTCTGTCCTAGCATGGTTATGAACATATTTCTTTAAGATTCCCATGAACCTCTCAAAGGGAAACATATTGTGTAGAAATACAGGACCGAGAATGGAAATCTCTTTGACTAGGTGAACCAGCAGGTGCGTCATAATATTGAAGAAGGATGGTGGGAACACCAACTCAAAACTGACAAGACATTGGACCACATCATTCTGTAATCGTGGTAGATCTTCAAGATTGATTATCTTCTGAGAGATTGCATTCAGAAATGCACATAGCTTCACAATGGGTACTCGAACATTACCTGGTAGAAGCGCCCTCAATGCAATCGGAAGCATTTGCGTCATAATCACGTGGCAGTCATGAGACTTTAGGTTTTGGAACTTTTTTCTGCCATATTTATTATTCCCTTTATATTCGACGAGAAGCCAGACGAGACCTTAATACTGCTTAGGCATTCAAAAAATATTTCCTTCTCTTGTTTGGTAAGACAGTAGCTGGCATGACCTTGAAACCATTCTGGATGCAGGCCATCTGGGTCTTTCATACGTTGATGGTCCTTTCGTGCTTCCGGTGTATCTTTTGTCTTCCCATACACGCCCAAGAAGCCTAGCAGGTCCACGCAAAGATTCTTCATCACATGCATCACATCGATTGCAGAGCGGACCTCTAAGAATTTCCAATATGGTAGCTCCCAAAATATAGATTTCTTCTTCCACATGGGTGCGTGTCTTTCAGCGTCCTTCAGAACAGATTTTCTGCCAGGACCCTTTCCAAAGGTTACCATTTGATCCAAATCTTTGACCATATCAAATATATCAGCACTAGTACGCTCCTTAGGCTTCGTCTGGTGACATGCCAGACCGTTGAAATGCTTGCCTTTCTTTCTTAAGGGATGCTTGGCCAAAAGAAAATCGACGATGCTCATTGTACATATTCTTCTTACAAAGTTCCAAATATATACTTTCAGTCTCATCTAAACAGTGTGTGCATGCATTGTATCCCTTGTTGGACTATCCTGAAAGGTTACTAAGAGCAGGCCAATCATTGATTGTTACGATAAGAAATGCTCGGAGGTTAAATTCTTCCTACTTGTGCTCATCCCACACGCGTATGCCGGGTTCGTGCCAGAACTGTAAAAGTTCTTCCACTAATGGCCTTTGGTACACATCAATGTCGTTGTCGGGTTGCTTCGGACCTTGGATCAACACTGGCATCATAATGAACTTCCGCTTCATGCACAACCAAGGAGGAAGGTTATAGATGCATAGAGTCACGGGCCAGGTGCTGTGACTGGAGCTTTGCTCCCCAAAGGGATTCATGCCATCAGTACTTAGACCAAACCTTAAACTCCTTGCATCATCTGCAAAGTCCGGGTACTTTCTATTGATTTTTCTCCATTGCGACCCATCAGCGGGGTGTCTCAACATCCCGTCTGACTTACGTTCCTCTTTATGCCATCGCAACAACTTGGCGTGCTCTTTGTTTCTGAATAATCGTTTCAACCGTAGTATTATAGGAGCATAACACATCACCTTGGCAGGAACCCTCTTTCGGGGGGGATCGCCCTCAACGTCACCAGGGTCATCTCGTCTAATCTTATACCGAAGTGAAGTGCATACCGGGCATGCATCCAAATTCTCATACTCCTCACCGCGGTAGAGGATGCAGTCATTAGGGCATGCATGTATCTTCTGAACCTCTAAACCTAGAGGGCAAACAACCTTCTTTGCTTCATACGTACTGGCGGGCAATACATTATCTTTAGGAAGCATATTCTTCATCATTTTCAGCAAATTTTCAAATGAGAAGTCAGGTATAGCACACTCAGCCTTCCATCGCAGCAATTCTAGTGTGCTGCCCAGCTTTTTCAGACCATTTTTGCAATTTGGGTACAACAACTTTTTGTGATCCTCTAACATGTGATTGAACTTCTCCCTATCATTTTCAGTTTCACAATCTCTTCGTGCATCGGCAATGGTCCGACCAAGATCATCAGTGGGTTCATCGTGTGTCTCTTCTTCATCCTCCCTTTCAGCATCCCCCATGGAAGTATCTCCGTACTCAGGGAAACCATGATAGTTGTCATCCTCCTCCTGTTCTTCATTGTCTTCCATTATAACCCCTCTCTCTCCGTGCTTGGTCCAACAATTATAACTGGGCATGAAGCCGGACTTCAACAGGTGGCTGTGAAGGGTTTTTGAGTCAGAGTAATCCTTCTGATTCCTACATCCACTACATGGACATAATACAAAACCATTGCGCTTGTTTGCATCAGCAACATGGATGAATTCATGCACGCCATTAATGAACTCGCCAGAGCGTCGGTCAGTACCGTACATCCATTCCCGGACTATCTGCATTATAGTAAATGTATATCAAAAAGCATTACACAACATCATAAAATTATTACAAGTTATATTGCGAGCTTCTAGAGCATTAATTTTGAATTTTGAAAAAATTACATGCACCAATTTGTGAATTGGAGAAAACAATCAACATGATAAATGTGGAGTTTTTTATATTGTTCTATCAGTGAAAACCTCATTCCATTCTAAGCTCTGAAACTCTAAAATTACACATTTCAATTTTCAATAACTATGTGCCTAATCAAAATTTGTTGCACATATATATCAAAATCCTTCTACTTCTAGAGCATGCATGCATTGATCCATATCTCTATACTTCTAGAGCATTATAGAGCTAAAGTAGCAATAAGAGATGAAAGAATGAAGTTCTAACCTTTTAAAGCTTTGGATTTAGGGGTTGCAAACTAAATCTTGACAAATCTTGAGAAAAAAATGGCATGAACTCTCTTGATTCTTTGAGAAAAATGGCCACCATATGCTTTAGGGCAGGAGGACAGGAAGCAGAATATATAGTGGTGGACAACTAGTCCCAGGCCATGATATGACCCGGGACTAATAGTCCATGAAAAGACCAGCTGACCTGCTCCAGGTCATTTAGTCCCGGTCCGTATTATGGACCGGGACTAAAGATCTGGTCCAGCCCGGGACTAGTGACTACGGCCGTTTCTAGCCGTTAGAGGCCTCACGGCCCGGGACTAGTGCTCCCACTAGTTGCGGGCTGTGATAGCCAGGACTGCTGGCGTTGTTCATGTCGAACCGAAGAGGGTTTTTCTAGTAGTGATATATGATATCCTTTGTTGATATGAACCATTTTCCTGTAGATTCTAGTAGAGTATAGGAGTAGAGGAGAAAGGCGAGTGCGCCATTTCTCTTTGTTTTTAGAAGGACAAAGGGATAGGAAATATAAATCATATTTTTTCTGTTGCAAGCTATTTTGAAATTAATCTGTCCTGTGTTATTGTTGATTGTTTCCTAACATATTTGATGCATACACAGATCATTAACTTGTGAATATTTACTTGATATGCGAATATTACCTATTATTGAACTTCTGAATAAATCCCGACCGATAAAAAAGCATGCATGTCTTTGTGCATTGTCAGTTTCAAAGGTTTTCATAGGTGAGGGAATCATTCACACAACAGAAGACACGGACTACTGCCCTCAAAGAACGCTCTCTAGAAGTACACTAGTGGAGACAGGGCCTCTAGTCCCGGGTCGTAAGGGCCTCTAGTCCCAGTTTTTGAACCGGGACTAATCAAGCGGGACTAGAGGCCCAACACTAGTCCCGGCCCAGTTACCAGCCAGGACTAGTGGGTGCCCACGTGGCTGCCATGCGCTCAGCACCCCCACTAGTCCCGGTTGGTGCCACAGACCAGGACTAGTGGGTCTCTGCCGCGGCAGCATTTTGCGCCTTTTCTCTGCCACGGCAGAGCATTACCTTGGACTAGTGATTTCTCTGCCGCGGCAGCATTTTGTTCACTTTCTCTGCCGCGACAGAGAATTCATTTTGTATTATTTTATTTATTTATTTTTCATTTCAAAATGGTTTTTGAATATTTGTACGCCACCACATATCATACATGTTCTTGCATATATATAAGATAACTTGTATTACGAAATCGAGCATACAAATATATACAATTTACATAGTTACATGGAGATCACAGAATACCGGGACTAGAGCACAAAATAGTTCAATTACATGGAGATCAGTAGCGCCTATTCACACTAAATTCTCCGGCATCGTCTACGATCTCTTTAAAAATAAATCCCGCCAGCTCCTCCGCAATTGCTAGTACGCATTGCTCTGGTAGTAGTTGATCCCGCATTCTCTCGAACTATATATAAGAAAAAGGAAATCAATATGTATCAATCATGATAACAAAAGGTGATGGCAATAAAATGATGGTGTGAATGCATTGCTTACGTTGACTCTATAATCGTTGTGTTCGGTGGTAAACGTGCCAATGAACTCGCAAACATAGAATCCACATAGATTCGACCCCTGTGGCTGCCTGTGCACTTTACGAGAATAGAATTCAATCAAAATAATAATCTAGAGCATCATTATTGTATTGAAACTAGAAGTAAAGAGATGCACGGACATATCACGTGCTACTTACCGAGACCGCCTTAAACGTCAGCTTCTCACTAAATACACCCGTAACCTTGCGCTTGAACCGGATCCAAACCCTGCCCGAGGAAGAAAATGAATGAATGAGTTATTCATTACCTGATATCTCAGGAAATCAACGAAAGATACCGATATAGCGTGAAACTTACTTCTGGAGCATGTCCTGCATGCTGCAGAAATCTTCCAGGTTTCTCTTTGATGGGTCCATGACATCAACTCTTCCCTTATCAAGTTGAATGTCTAGCAGAACCCAGTGGAAGCTGCAAACATTTATATATACATCAGTTACACTTATTAGCATCGACTAATCAAAAGTGAATGTGTACAACAGAGTAAGACCCTCACCTGAAATTGTAAGGAAACAGTATGTGGTCAGAGAAATTTTGCTCCAGTAGAAACCTTAGAATGTTATCCTCCGTCTCCTCGGGGTTATCCTTTAGCGTGGCTATATGCACTTTATCTGGGTCAATGAACCCGATTTTATAGATTCTTTTTCTTTTAGATTCCAGCATCTTCATTCTGCATAATAAGGATAATTACATGTTCTGAACTGAACAACTGAAAAACCGAACATGTAGACAATGAATTCAACAACTTACAGACAATAGAAGCTGAGGATGGATTTGTCCAGGGCGTCGAGATGGTATAGCTGGAACAGTTCTGGAAACTCAATATGGACCTCTTCGGGTATGAAGTAGTACTCACGTGGGACATTGGCTACGATAAATATTCTCCCCTGCTTTATGACCGTCGAGTACCATTGATGGAGTTTCCGCATTTGTGTTGGCAGTTCTCTCAGCCTCTCTTTGCTGACCAAATCCTCACCTATGACATATTTAGGGGCTAGTGGCATCTTGGGTAGATGGTCGAGTTGGGGGCCTAACAGTTCATCAAGTGTAATTTCCATGCTGGCCGCCAACTCCGTAGCTATTGACATATCAAGTGGTTGTTCTGCGAGGAGTGGAACGTTTTGTGAAACCACCTTGAGGGGTGCGATCGTTTGTTTTGCCTGTTGTCCGAGAAAGGGAACGTCTGATTTTTTACTGATTGCATTTTTGGTCCCGCTTGCACCTGTGCTTGCTGATTTTTTACCGCTTGCACTTGATTTGCTTGATTTACTTGATTTCCTCTCCGCCACTTCTTTCTGAAGTGTGCGTAGATAGTCATCTGGCTTATGGTGCAACTCATATTGCGATGGTGTGTTCAGAAAATCAAGTGCATATGCCTTTTGCTTCTCGGTGTATACCGGAGCGGGCTCGGGTTTCTTCTTCTCAAAATGCGCTGCCACTTTGGCCTTTGATATCGCTGCAGATTCCACATCAGTACGATCATAAGGTCTGATGGGAAGACTCTGATAAGGCACTATTGGGAGGGGCAACATTTTCCATTTTGGGCTGCCGCGTCCTTTAGTACTCACTGACGGAGCACGCTTCCTCTTATTGTCCTTAGCGGGCGGCGAACACTGTTGAGCCTGCAGCGGAGATCGAGATGGACTCGGGATGTGGTGGTCGTAGTCATCATGGGGTGGGCTTCTTGGAGGTGATGGAGGTGGAGGTGAAGGAGACCTGCGAATGACTCGAAGACCTTGGAGTCGAGCCTGGAAACCGTATGTTGTTCTTTTCCCAGAGAATGATCCCACCAAGTACTTCTCCCAGTGTGATCTCACCTTCAGGTCCAGGGATGTCAAGCTCCATTGACTCCCACTCATTTACGATTTGATCCACCCCGACTTTAGCATAGCCAGGTGGAATCTCACGGCCATGCCAACGTGCGTCAGGCGGACAAGGCAAAGCCGATCCGACCGCCACCTTCACAGATACGTTCTTCAATTTTTTATGGAGCTCACAAGGTATCTTCTCCTAAATTCCATCCACGGGGTAGCCGGGACCGCCATCTGTAGTATAGGATTCATCGTTAGACGGGACCTCCGATTCAGCGATGTTGCTTCTCCGCTGAGATGGGTTGGCAGTAATATCGAGTGGAGGATCTTGCTGCAAGCGCGCTATTCCTCTAAGTTCGTCGATCTGATGTTGCTGCTTGTCAAGTCTTCCTAGCAGCTGCTTGAACTTGTCTGCCTCCTCCTCCTTCTTCCGTCGTTGCTTTGCTCTTGCTCGGCTTCTATAGGTACCTTGGTCCTTAGGAAACCCAGTCTCCCACATGAAACTCCCGTCCTGTATGTTCGCGATTCCCGAGGACCAAGGTCAGCAAGTCATTCTCTCTATCGGGATGAAACTGTTTCATTCCATCTTTAATATCTTTGACCACTTTTAGCCATGCAGTCCTGGGTACCTTTATCCCGTCACTGCAAACAAGGTCCCATGTAAGTTCGTCATATGTACTCCCATGCCCAAGGAACCAATTTCTTGCCCTCAAATCCCATTCTTCGCGAATTGGTTCTAGAATGATCCCTTTATTATAAAGCTCTTTCTCTTTTGCATCCCACTTAGGCATGGCAGCCGCGTAGCCCCTGGCCCCAAGTTATGGTGATATTTCTTCTTCGCGGCATTTATCTTGTTTTTTCTGACTTTTCCTCTGCAACTCCTGACCTCCTATACAGCACAAATGCATCCCAATAAGGCTACTGCTTCGCTAGATAGCCTTCGAATAATGGGGTTTTCTTGTCCTTCTAATATTGTTGCCATAATGACTTCTTCCAGTTCTTGAATAGTTCGGCCATCTTCTTTACTGCGAAATGCTTGACTTTCTTTCTCATTTCAGCAGTCTTGTCCTCAGTGTCACATTCTGGCAGCTTGAAATGTCCCATTAGGTCATTAAAAGGTTCATATTTGAACCTATCGTCGATATACACATCACTCCATTCCGCCTCTTTGGGCTTATTCCACTCCCGAATAGTGATCGGGGTGTGATCTCTAGCAACAACTCCGCATTGTTGTTTAAATAGTTGTTTTGTTTTCTTTGGTTCCAATGGTTTGCCGTCTCCTGAAACCTCTGTAATTTCATAAATAGTACCCAGGGGCAACTTTTTAGCTTGGCCGCGCTTGGTTTTCTTGATCGATGTAGATGCCTAAGAGAAGAAACATTTGTCAACATTATATATATACAACTAGGTACATCTAGTGACGATCATCGGACATCATATATATATATATACCTCGTTGGTCTGCGTTACGCATCCATGGGCTTCTTCCTCTTGTCTGTTGGTCTCCTCTCCCTCACCGGATGAGTTCAGATACCTCGAGGGAGATCCCTCATCGGCATCGTGAATCATATCCTCGAGCAAGTGTTCCGAATCTAGGTCTTTGTGGACTGGGGGACTAGGTGTATCCATAGTTCCTGCAAAATGCACACAATATTTATTTGAACTTAACAAAATAAAACCTAAACCCCTAAACCCGAAGGTGCGGTGGGAGGTGGCTGGTGATGGTGGCGTGGAGGTTCGTCGGAGTTGGCGGCGGGGCAGCCTGGCGGCGCTTCGTCGTCTCTCTGGCCTCCACTTCTCCCGGTGCGTGGAACGCACCGGGGGAGAAGGCCTCAATTTATACCCCCCCCCCACTTTAGTCCCGGTGCGTGGCACCAGCCGGGACTAAAGGGGGGTCTCTAGTCCCGGCTGGTGCCACAGACCGGGACTAGAGGGGGAGGCGTTTTGTTTTTTGTACGTTGGGGCCAGACCTTTAGTCCCGGCTGGTAAACTGGGCCGAGACTAAAGGCCCAAATTTGCGCACGCTGGGCCAAAAACCCCAGCGCGCGTGTGCTTTTTTTTCAAATTTTCAAAAATATCATTTAAAACATTTAAATTATACTTTTTTGCATACTTGTGAATTTGAAAAAACTTTCAACATCAAAAGTTCTTGAATTTTAATAATTAATCCAAATCCATTTTCTGTTTTATCAAATAATTATTTTAAATAGTCAAATTATTAACCATTTTCCATTATCATTTTAAAAATGCATTAACTATTATTTTTTGCATATTTTTGAATTTGACAAAACTTTCAACATGAAAAGTTCTTGAATTTGAATAATTAATCCAAATCCATTTTCTGTTTTATCAAATAATTATTTTAAATAGTCAAATTAGTAACCATTTTGCCATTATCAATTTAAAATGCATTAACTATTATTTTTTGCATATTTTTGAATCTCACTAAACTTTCAACATGAAAAGTTCTTCAATTTGAATAATTAATCAAAATCCATTTTATGTTTTATCAAATAATTATTTTAAATAGTCAAATTATTAACCTTTTTGCCATTATCAATTTAAAAATGCATTAACTATTATTTTTTGCATATTTTTGAATCTCACTAAACTTTCAACATGAAAAGTTCTTGAATTTGAATAATTAATCCAAATCCATTTTCTGAATAAGCTTTAGTCCCTGTTGTATCCACTAACAAGGACTAAAGATTTTTCCCGCCATTTCTCACCGCTTCCCGCCAAGTTTTTCTGCCCTTTCCTCTGAACCGAGCTTTTAGTCCCGGTTGTAGCCACTGATAGGGACTAAAGATATTTCCCGCCATTTACCACCGCATCTCGCCATGTTTTCCCGCCGTTTCCATCTATATAAAGGCCGACCGCGCCATGGTTATGCACACATCCACACCTTCCTCTCTCACATAAATGGACAACGCCTACTGGGCCATTCTGACACTCGAGGAGACGGAGGCATTGTGCGCCTCAAGCTACCCTTGCCCACCAGGCTACCGACCGCCCGCCGGCTGGATGCTGAGTGCTGGAGGTGTTCCTATCCCTCCCGTGCCTCAAGGCTCTGCCCGACAGGCGGCCATCACGAACCACTTCTACCACGAGCTCATGCCGTTGCAGCGGATGGATCCCTAGTGGGATCCCGACAACTACGACACCTGGAATGCCTTCTTCGCTAACCGGCAGGAAAGGGAGCTCGCCAGGTACGATGGTGATGGCCCTCCCTAGGTGAACCACAATGAAGTCGGTCGCCGTCTGTGGTGGGCGAACCGTACTATCATAGGCGTGATGCGCTAGATCGCCGGGGAAGACCATCCTCGCCTGCGGTGCCCACAAGTCCACCCGCCCGTCATGAATCCGAGGCCAGAGTGGCAGGTGCCCCCGGTATATGCCATGGCTGGGCTCAGGATCCCCAGAGTGGCAGGTGACGATGACAATGATGATGACGATGACGAAGAAGACCCTGAAGCTGTGTACTATAGTACTAGGCATGATTATGACTAAAGGGGCGGCTTTAGTCCTAAGTGTTAGCTAGTCCCGGTTTGTCCCGGTTTTTAATATTAATAAATGTATTGAGTGTTAGTCCCGGTTTGTGGCTGGACCGGGACTAAAGGGGGCCTTTAGTCCTGATTCCGTAGTCTTGGTTTTTAAATATTAATAAATGAGTGTTAGTCTCGTTTTATGGTTGGACCGAGACTAAAGGGGGACCTTTAGTTTCGATTCGTACTACGACTTTCCCAAACTATGAAGATGTTGTCCCGATTTGTATACCATGAAGATCTGATCTCCAAACATGTGCGGTCACATATTAGGGAGTGCCTCTATGACCAGTTTCATGGAGATGCCGGAGGACTAGGCTCCAGCGGCATCTCCCTGAAACTGGCCGTAGTGGTGTCCCTACTCTCGAAGACCATCTTGCAGCTTGTAACTTCTCTAACTAGATCAATATGCCTAGGAGCTAACCTAATTTCACATATTAGGGAGTGCCTCTATGACCAGTTTCTTGGAGATGTCGGAGGACTAGGCTCCGGCGGCATCTCACTGAAACTGGTCGTCGTGGTGTCCCTGCTCTCTAAAACCATCGATCTTGGAGATGACTCAAACTGGCTAGAGGACTGGCCTATTAATAGTACAAGAAGCTCGACATAGTGTCGACACTCACGACATAATGTCGACACTCACCCCTATTATTAGTGATCACTCGTGTTTTGTCCCGGTTGCTGTCTCCAACCGGGACTAAAGGTTCATCCAACTGGGACTAAAGGTTCAACCCCTATTATTAGTGCTACCTGGCCCAGCCTGCCGCAATCCCTTCAGTCACGGTTGGTTTCTCCAACCGAGACTAAAGGTTCAACCCCTATTATTTGGTGCTGCCTGGCCCAGGCTGCCGCAATCCCTCCAGTCACGGTTGGTTTCTCCAACCGGGACTAAAGGTTCAACCCCTATTATTGGTGCTGCCTAGCCCAGCCTGCCCTGCCCTTTCCCTCTATTTATAGTGCGGCTGTCATGGCCATGGAGAATCTTCATCATTTAACAATATGATTACATAAAAGGTTTAATATATTACACCAACATCCCTATCTAGTGCTGTTGTTTTCTTCTTCGCCATAGCCATGGAGAATCTTCATCATTTAACAGGAGGCTTGGGTCAGTTTTCACTTTGAAGGGCGGGATTTCATGAAACTTATTATAATCTTCTGACATATCTATCTTGTCATCCACTCCCATGATGTTTCTTTTCCCTGAAAGAACTATGTGGCGCTTTGGCTCATCAGACGATGTATTCTTTTGCTGATTTCTTTTTCACGGTTTCGTAGACATGTCCTTCACATAGAAAACCTGATCCACATCGTTGGCTAGGACAAATGGTTCGTCCATGTACGCAATATTGTTGAGATCCACTGTTGTCATGCCATACTTTTCGTGTACATGTACCCCTCCTCCTGTCATCTTGACCCATTTGCACCGAAACAAAGGGACCTTAAAAGTAGGTCCATACTCAAGTTCCCATATCTCCTCTATGTACCCATAATATGTGTCCTTTTGCCCATTGTCATCTGTTGCATCAAAGCGGACACCACTGTTTTGGTTGGTGCTCTTTTTATTTTGGGCGATCGTGTAAAATGTATTACCATTTATCTCGTACCCTTGGAAAGTACATATAGTCGAAGATGGTAACCGTGCCAACAAGTACAGCTGATCTTCAACGGTGTTGTTATTCATGAGATGCTTCTGCAACCAACTGCCGAAAGTGTCCTCGTGTTCCACTTTAATCGAGGAGTCAGGCATCCCCGGGTTTTCCGAGCGTACAATAATCTTGTGTTTCTCGATATATGGAGACACCAAGGTGGAATTGTGTAGAACTGTGTAGTATACTTTATTGAAAGAATCCCTGTCCATACATACCATTGTTTTCCTTCCTAGTGTGCCTTTTCTAGTCAGCCTCCCCTCATACCGAGATTCAGGAACACCAATCGGCTTAACGTCAGGAAGAAAGTCAACACAAAACTCAATGACCTCCTCCGTCCCATAGCCCTTGGAGATGCTTCCTTCTGGCCTAGCACGGTTATGAACATATTTCTTTAAGACTCCCATGAACCTTTCGAAGGGGAACATATTGTGTAGAAACACAGGACCGAGAATTCTAATCTCTTTGACTAGGTGAACTAGGAGGTGCGTCATAATATTGAAGAAAAATGGAGGGTACAACAACTCGAAGCTGACCAGACATTGGACCACATCAATCCATAACCCTGATAGACTTTCTGGATCGATTACCTTCTGATAAATTGCATTGAGGAATGCACATACCTTCACAATGGCCAGCCGAACATTTTCTGGTAGAATCCCTCTCAATGCAACCGGAAGCAATTGCGTCATAAACACGTGGCAGTCATGGGACTTTAGGTTTTGGAATTTTTCATCTTTCATATTTACTATTCCCTTTATGTTAGACGAGAAGCCAGACGGGACCTTGATACTAAAAAGGACTTCAAAAAAATTTCCTTCTCTTCCTTGGTAAGAGCATAGCTGGCAGGCCCTTGAAACTGCCCTGGATGCTTGTTGTCTCGTCCTTTATGACATTGCTGGTCCTCCCATGCTTCCGGTGTATCTTTTGACTTCCCATACAAGCCCAAGAAGCCTAGAATATTCACGCAAAGATTCTTCGTCGGGTGCATCACGTCGATTGCAGAGCGGACCTCATGGACTTCCCAATAGGGTAGCTCCCAAAATATAGATTTCTTCTTCCACATGGGTGCGCATCCGTCGGCGTCTTTCGGAACAGGTTGTCCTCCGGGACCCTTTCCAAATATTACATTTAAATCCTTGACCATACCAAATACATCAGCACCAGTACGGGGGGCAGGCTTCTTCCGATGATGTGCCTCGCCATCGAAATGCTTGCCTTTTTTCCTTAAGGGGTGTCTGGGCGGAAGCAAACGACGATTGTACGAGTACACATTCTTCCTAGATTTATCCAGATATATACTTTTGGTCTCATCTAAACAGTGTGTGCATGCATTATATCCCTTGTTCGTCTGTCCTGAGATGTTACTAAGAGCAGGCCAATCATTGATGGTTACGAACAGCAACGCTCATAGGTCGAATGGCTCATGTTTGTGCTCATCCCACACACGTAAACCTGGTTCGGCCCACAACTATAAAAGTTCATCAACTAATGGCCTTATGTACACATCAATGTCGTTGCCGGGTTACTTCGGGCCTTGGATGAGCACTGGCATCATAATGAACTTCCGCTTCATGCACAACCAAGGAGGAAGGCTATAGATACATAGAGTGATGGGCCAGGTGCTATGACTGCAGCTCTGCTCCCCAAAAGGATTCATGCCATCTGTACTTAGACCAAACCATAAGTTTCTTGCTTCACTAGCAAAGTCTGGAAAGTCTCTCTCGATTTTTCTCCACTGTCGACCATCAGCGGGGTGCCTCAACATCCCGTCTTTCTTACGTTCTTCCATGTGCCATAGCAAAAACTTGGCATGCTCTTTGTTTCTGAACAAACGTTTCAATCGTGGTATTATAGGAGCATACCACATCACCTTGGTAGGAACCCTCTTCCTGGGTGGCTCGCCATCAACATCACCGGGGTCATCTTTTCTGATCTTATACCGCAATGCAGTGCATACCGGGCATTTCTCCAAATTCTCGTACTTCTCACTGCGGCAGAGGATGCAGTCATTAGGGCACGCATGTATCTTCTACACATCTAATCCTAGAGGGCAGACGAGCTTCTTTGCTTCGTATGTACTGGCGGGCAATTCGTTATTTCTTGGAAGCAACCTCTTCATGAGTACCAGCAACTTCTCAAATCCTGAGTCAGTCACACCAGTGTCTGCCTTCCACTTCAGCAATTACAGTGTGCTACCCAGCTTCTTCTGGCCATCTTCACAAGTTGGGTACAACAATTTGTTATGGTCCTGTAACATCTTCTCAAACTGCAACCTCTCATTTTCTGGGTCGCAGCCTCGCTTTGCATCAGAAATGACCCGACCAATATCATCAGCGGGCCGGTCTGGTTCCCGTTCTTCACCTCCTTCTTCTTTGTTGTCTTCCATTGCGGTATTAGCGTATTCAGGGAACATAGATTGGTAGTTGTCATCATCGTTCTCTTCTTCATCGCCGTCTTCCATCACAACCCCTCTTTCTCCGTGTTTGGTCCAAACATTATAGCCAGACATAAAACTAGACCGAAGCAGGTGGCTCTGAATGACTCTTCCGGAAGTGTGAGCCTTCTCATTCCTATAGTCAACACATGGACAACACATAAAACCATCCCATCGCTTGTTCTCCTCGGCCATAAATCGAAAAGAACGCACGCCTTCTCTGAAAGCGGCAGAGCGTCGGTCACCGTACATCCATGGATGGCTCATCTGTATCATACATATATATGTCAAACGCAATCACTATGCTAAAATTAGTACTGCGCGACGGTCTTAACGAGAAAATAGTTGCTAACATTTATTACACTTGGAAATAAAGATGATAAACTTAAGTGTAGCTCGGGCACCTCATATCATGTCTGTCTTGTGTGACCTAAACTTGCATCGCTCTAATGGATATTTCACCGAACACCTCTAGTGCATATGTATGAACAAGAAAAAAATAGCACAACAACACTCTCTCCCACCAGAAAAAAAAACAGTTGAGAGGGGGAGGGGGCTGTGCGTATATATAGGGCCAGACCACTAGTCCCGGTTGGAGATTCAAACCGGGACTAAAGGGGGTGCCCCCAGCGAGCGGCAGGGCCAGGGCCCTTTAATCCCGGTTTGAGCCTCGGGCCGGAACTAATGGGATCTAACGGGCCGGGACATATGGTTCTGGGTGGGTCGAGCCGTCCGGCCAGGGCCATTAGTCCCGGACCCAGCCACAGCCGAGACTAATGGCCTGGACGAAAGGCCTGTTTTCTACTAGTGGTAATTGATCTAAATGCTCATGTTTATAGGTATGCAGCCACTCTTCATTTTTATCAGGTTACTACTTAAATGCAAAGTACAAGAATCTCATTGATATTAGCTGTGGAGGCTTATGTAATTCCACTCTTCAATTAAGACTATAACCATTGTATTTTTGCTGCTGTAAGTACCAAGTTATGAAGATCAACAACTTTTTGGAATCAGTCGAGTGCATATTGGAAAATTAAGTTAAATCCAATCTAACTTTTAGAATATAGTTAGAAAATGATCAGTAGTTAGAGTAATTTTATATTGGTGATTATGTAGTCTATGATGAAACAGTGTAACTGTTTAGGAAGCTAAATTACAGTGGCTTTAACTTATATATGGTAAGATAAAATGGACCAAGTAAAGGTCATACCCTCTATTTTATATTTTAAGATGCAGAAATTATTAAACTTGATTGCATACTAGATCTTGTTTTCCTATAATATTAGTTTAACCAACTTCCAGCCATACCTTATCATGTACCTTTTATTGAACCAATAAATAATTTGGAATATTCCAAATACAAATCATTCTTTTAACAATACAATGCACATAATTAATATGTGTGGATTATTTGATCATTTCTTCTTAATAAATAAATCATTTGATAGTCCAGTTGCTTATCAACTCTGAATACAAAGTTGTGCCTTAAATTTGTTTTCAAATTATCCAAGTGTGAATACATGTTCAGTGAGACAAAGGAAACTAGGTTGCCTCTCGAAATTACTGTTATTCAAGCACTTCTGCAATGGTAATTTATTTTCCTTTTTCTTTCTTATCACTACATAGGCAATGCAAATAACTTGTGTATTAAACCTTTTTTTATTTGGTTTTGCTTATAAAATATAGTTGGTGTGGTCTGAGATTTGCTATGTCCAGGTTTCATCATTGTTGGAGCCAGAGAACGTACCCAGATTGTGGGTCAAATGGAAAGAAAATTCTACGAAACTTTCCATAGGGTTCTGCAACCCACCAAGTTGCAACAAACTATTTTGTAGCAGTGGCATCTTCCTAAGTTAGCTAGTTGGCTCATTAGTTCTTTGAATTTATATCATGTAACATGTCAATTTCATGTGGAAGTGAACTTGGTCTGTTGCTCTCTGTACTTATTGTTTGAAATTTTCTTGATGTGCCTTTTTAGTTACCTAAGAACACCGATACCTATGAATTCTTTATGAGTCTAAGAAAAGAAACTTCCTTACACGTAGCAGCTTAAAACATGTCGACAGTAAATGGCAGTAAACAACACACTATCACCAATTAAAATGATGATGATACTAGAAAGTCCGACTTTGGAGGTGCATGCTCACAAGTTATTCCACGGTGGCACTAAAACTAAAAACCAAACGTGTTGCAATCTCAAGCGTGCATATCTATCTAGTTTATTAATATCCTAGTGGGTCCCATTGTAGGGATTTGTAGCATGGAAAACAAAAAAATTCTACCGCATGAACACACAATCAAGATCTAATCTATGATCAAGCCAAGATCTATCTACTAGATCGGTGCAACAAGTTGAGAGAGTACTTAGCCTCGAAGATCCAAAGCGGTTAACGAGAGCAGATTCTTGTGGGTGATGTAGTCGTTCACTTGCCGATCTCAAGATCGCATAGACGATCCTTCTAACGCCGCGTTCCAGACCTTCCTCTCCCTTGTTCCAGCAGGCAGCGGAGGTTGTAGTTCTCTCCTCGCGATTCCGGCAGCACGACGGCGTGGTGTCAGAAATAGAGGAGAGATCCCGCAGGGCTTCGCCTAAGCTGGAGTAGTTATGGTGGAGTAGAGGGAGCCCCGGTGATCTAGGGTTTAGAGGACGAGGTTTAGAGGTAGCTAGCAATTAGGTTTTAGCTAGTTGGTAGCGGTTTAGAGGAGATCTAGATTGGCCGCAACTAGAGAGGGGGGCGGCGGCCAACCTAGGGTTTCTTGTGTGTCCAAGGGGGGGGCGCCCTACCCCTCCTTTTATAGGTGGGGAGGTGCAAAGGGGGAGGGAGTCCTCCCCCAACTCCACTTCATGTGGCCGGCCCAAGGGAGAGGGAGGATTCCTTCCCTAGGTAAGAATCCTTCGCTCCCTCCACTTGGAAATATTGTCCCAGTTTGACTTTTCAAACTGCCCTTTTGACTTTCAAATTAGAGTTTGATTTCTCTCCTCCAAGTGTCCAGCCAAGTGACCTAGGACATGATGCAACCATTCCACTTTGTTTTGACACATCCATGTACCCTTCCCCTTCCAGATCGGCGAACCTTCTAGACCCTTCTAGAACATTCTGGTGAAAACACCGGAACCATTCCTGAACTTCAGAATTGAACTTTCCTTATATGAATCTTATTATCCGGACCATTCCGGATCTCCTAGTGATATCACGGAACCCATCCGAGACTCCGAACAACATTCGGTCTCTTTACTCACATTCCATATCTACTAAACAACATCGAATCCTTAAGTGTGTCTCCCTACAGTTCGTGAATTATGCAGACATGATCGAGACTCTTCTCTGATCAATAACCAATAGAGGAATCTGGAAATTCATATGGCTCCCACATATTTCTACGATTACTTCGTGATCGAATGAACCATTTACATATGATACCAATTTCCCTTTGTCTCGCGATAGTTTACTTATCCGAGGTCTGATCGTTGGTATCTCTGCATACCTACTTCAACCTCGTTACCGATAAGTACTCTTTTCTCTTTCCCATGATATGTGATCCCTTGTGAGCCAGTCACATGCTTGCAAGCTAATTGGATGACATTCCACCGAGAGGGCCCAGAGTATATCTATCCGTCATATGGATGGACAAATCCCACTCTTGATCCATGTGCCTCAACACATACTTTCCGAACACTCAATGCCACCTTTATAGCCACCCAGTTATGGTGTGGTGGTTGATGTCATCAAAGCATCCTTCCGGTGATGGTGATTAGCATGATCTCATGGTCGAAGGAATTAGGTTACTATGTATCAGAAAGCTTATAGAAAATAAACTATATTAAATGACTTGATCTTTATGCTACACTTAACTATAGGAGTATGCCCATCACATGATTCTCCTAATGATATGACCTTGTTGTTAATAACATCTCTATGTTCATGATCAGGAAACCATGATCATACATTAACCAACAAGCTAGTTTAACAAGAGGCTTTTTACTAGGGACTCTTTTATGTTTACAATCACACAAGTATTAATGTTTCCGGTTAATATAATTATAGCATGGTATGTAAACATTTATCATAAGCATGAAGATATGATAATAACCACTTTATTATTGCCTCTTGGGCATATCTCCAACAGTCCCCCACTTGCACTAGAGTCAATAATCTAGTTTCAAACCTTTGTGTATTTAACACCTATGGCTTTCCGGTGTTGTATGTACACGATTGCTAGTGGTCAACTGATCTTCAGATCTGACACTTTCAGGTCCGTGTGTAATTGCATGTCTTTGCGTCTCTACACATCACTCATTCTCTAATGAGATGGATTTGTATAAATTTGGTCCTTTGGTGAGACATTTTGTTCCTTCGGGTTAAAACATGTTGATAATATTGTCGTACAATATATCTTCATATTATTATCCCGCGGTGAACTACACCTAGTTTGATAATAAACTACTTGACACAAATGCCCTCTTTTGCTGCTATAATAGCAGTCATATACCTAGACTTTTGTTGTAGTATCTGTCACAATGTCTTAACTTTGGAACTCATCTAAATCCATTATGGAACTTACTTTCCATTATATTGTGCCACCCTTAGTTTAGATTGAGATAAACTTAATTTGTACATTGTGACAAAATTAGTATCAATGTAGTACTTTTACAATGAACTAATCATCTATTTGTCATCTCTACAAAATAATATATTCTTAGTTCTTCCAAGAGATCATAAGAATATCCTTACTATCGTCCAATGATCATCTTATGAATCATTCTGGTATAGGTTCATAACATTTAGAGCATAGGACATATCTGGATTTGTTCTTATCACAGTATGATTGATATAAATACTCTTTGTGATTTCATACATCAAGTATCAATCTATACTTGAATCTTTGTTTCACTTACCAAGTGTCGATACAATTGAATTTTGATTTAATCCTTTCTGTGTGGCAGGAACCTTTCTTGTCATTTCCATATTGAACTCATTCAATATCTCATTTATGTACATTTGGCACAACCATATTAGCGTCTCAATCTATCTATATAGATATTGATGCCAAATATTCGGGTTTTGCCTAAGTATTTCATCGAGATGAAATTCTTAACATGTGTTAATAAAAGATACATCATTTCCAATCAACAATATGTCTTTCACATAATGTATTAGAAATATGTCTTAGCGCTCCCACTTAATTTCTTGCAAATGCAAGCATCTTCATCGTCTCTAATGAATTTGAACTCTTTTAACAGTTTCATCATGGTAAAGATTCCAACTCCGTAATGCTCACTTCAACCATTGTAGTTTGCACACGCTTTTAGCATCCTTTGAATTAACAAAACCCTATGGACCGTGTTATGCACACGTCCTAGGTAACAATTATATTAGAAGAACTTGTTTTGTTTATTCAACTACCACATAACAAAATTATATGTCGTGGTTGCTACATTAATCCGTCTATACTAAATATCACTATGAAAGATCAAATCTTGTCATAGTCAACCTTTGAACATTGTTGTGAACTTTTCCCAACATGTCAACTATTTCATAGATGTGAAACATCCATGTCTATTTCTTTATGGATCCAAACACAACTGTAAGGTCTTACACCTTTCTAGAGGGTCTTTCAAGTTCAAAGCTTGATTTCTCGTGTATGGAACTATCATGGATTTTATGGCTTCAAGACATTTGACGGAGTCAGGGCCCATCATCACTTCTTTGCATGTAGTCCGTTCATTATTGTCAAATAATGATTCAACCCTCAAATCTTGGTATTTGATTCTTTACCCGACCTACTTGGTTCAATAGGAAGTTTGACCTCCGTGACCACAACCTTTGAGACACGTGAGCCATGAGCATTGTTGTTGTCTCCGGAACCCTTTTTGGCGCTGCGCAACTTTGCACATATAGCTAAGGTTCTTTTAACCTTATCAAAGTTCTATTGTCCTCCCACTTAACTTTTTACGAAAAATTCCATCTCAAAGAAACTTGACGTTCTAAGCGACAAACATTTTTGTCTTTGGTTTTATGGAGGAATACTCAACGATTATTCGAAATAACATACAAAGATATGTTCATCCGATTTTGGTTGCAAACATCTTTCTTATTCATAGCATACCAATGTTTAAGAAAGTACAACTTGGGTTTCATCCCAAACCATAACTTTATATGGTGTCATTTCAACGGATCATCATGGAGCTCTTTTTAGTGGAAAAACGGTAGTCTCTAAAGCTTTTAATGTTTAAAATATAATGGCAGTTTTATAAATGACACCTTTGATCTTACCATGTCAAACAAGGTTTCATTACATATCTCGAACACTCCATACTCTTATGATGTTTCGGGAAATGCAAATCCATGGAACGATTCCTTAAATCTTAGGTGTTATGCTAAATTTCTAACTCAAATATCTTCCTTTATGATCTTATCATAAACTATTTATATTCTTGTTATAATGATTTTGCAGTTCATCTTGAAAGTCTTTGACCTTTTCAAATGTTTCAGACTTCATCCTTATTAAGTAAATATTCATATATTCACTCAAATTTTCGGAGAAAGCATATGAAGTTGAAATTCATCGCTCTTGACTACACATAATGGACTTCATACAACAATATGTACAAGTTCCAATAAGCTAGTCGTTTGTTCCCTTTTGGCCTATGAACGAAGTTTTAATTATCTCTAGGAAAGTTTCATAAGCGTCATTTGATCAAAAATCAAAAGACTCCAAAATTCCATCCACGTGGAGTTTATTCATGTTTTCTTTCCAATATAATTTAAAAGGCGATGTCACTTCCTAAGTGATCTTTCTTATCAATTGTCTTTCGACATTTTTAGCAATAGTTTTATGGATGTGATTTATCCAACGAGATTTCTAAATCATCCATCTTTTATGGATTACGGCAATTATTTGAACAACCCTTTTGTTCTCTAATACCTGATAAAACAAATCTTGAAGGCAAGCTTTGATGTTAACAATCCACACAATAATCCTTTATTTGTTGTCGATGAACATGATCACATATTATTTTGCTAGTTACTTAGGCCATTGAAGTTCATGAATTGTGTTGTTTTGTATGACGATTCATACCAACAAATTCAGTATCCAATACTTAAGAACCACATTATTTAACAAGCAAAGAATATAGCCATAACTCGTATATCCTTTATATACCTAAGCTAAACAATTCTAGTCTTTTCTTTTTTGCCATATATTTATGAGATTCTCTTTCAGTATTTCCATTTCTGTTTGAAAGAATCTATCAATAGTGGAGTCATACACATGACACATAGTCCAAAACATGTATACTTAAATACCAATGTCTTTGGACTTGCACTTTGAAGCAGATCACCATCATCAAATGTTTGGTGTTCTTTCAAATTCCATTCTTTAGTAATCTTTTAGTGCAGTAAACATTTTACTTACATTAAATATTCATCCTTATCATGGAACTATTCATGATCAAGCTACTTTAGCTTATAACGGTGAATCGCGAGTATAATATTGCTCTCCAAAACCTTTTGGAGGATTAGGACGACTAGCGTCTCCAACCTTTTGCAAATTCTCATCAAATATGAGAACATAAACTTTGCCATATTATACTTCTATCATGTTGTAAACAAAACATTGTTTCAGATATCACAGTATCTTCCACATATGATGGTTTTTGAAACAATTTTTTCAGCTCCTAGATAACCTTGATATTAAAACAATCTTTTGAATATCAAGAATCATGGAGATAAACATGATACTATATACTAACATTGGAATTGTTACTCTTGATTTAATACCAATTATTAAACTTCACGGAGTAACCGGAACTTACTGAAAGTTTGCAATAGGACTTTTAAACTTTAGATTAACACTTCAAAACAATACGATACCAGTTCGTAAAGGAACTAACCAGAATTCTATAGTTCTATTATCTTAATTATAACTAAGTGCAAGGTGGTAAACGGATGCCAATGACTACAACAACTATGCAAATTCACTTTGATTTAATTTATGATAAATAATGTTCAACTTTTAATCATATTGTTGTTGAACTCCCACTCAAAACAATATCCCTCACATTGTTTTAGTGATTACATGAACCAAATCCACCACATCAAAACCGATCATCACGAGAGATGATGTAGCTTCAAAGGCGAACAATCAACATGTTCATCATATCTACTATATGACTCATGCTTTACCTTTCGGTGATCCGTGTTCCGAGACCATGTATGTACATGATAGGCTCGTCAAGATCAAACCTTAGCTTCCGCATGAGCAAATCTGGCTTGCTAATGTATGTACCCGATCATCACGTGGTGCTTCGAAACAACGAGCTTCGGCAACGGTGCTTACTAAGGATGAACACTTTATAACTTGAAATTTTGTGAGAGGGATCATCTTATAATGCTACCGTCGCGAACTAAGCAATACAAGATGCATAAAAGTATTAACATCACATGCAATTCATAATATGTGATATGATATGGCATTTCTTCTTGTGCTTCTGATCTCCATCTTCAAGCACGAACATGATCTCCATCATCACCGGCATGGCGTCAAGGTCAATGGCGCCGCTCCATGGTTGTCTTCCACCAGCATCAACTATTACAACTACATTGAATAATAGACATGCAGGTCTTAACGGAAATTAAAAGACAACCATATGGCTCCTGCCGGTTGCCGACTTACAATAAGGAACATTGCATACATCACATATAATCACAATCATGGACATATCACATCACAACACACCCCTGCAAAACAAAGTTAGACGCCTCTAATTTTCTTTGCATGTTTTACGTGGTTTGGAGCTTTCAATAAGTGTCGTACGAATAAGAACCACCACATTGATACTAGTATTGTCAATTACCCGTTGTAAATTGAATATTCACTATGTTGGGAGAAACAGACACCCGCAAAGCCACTTATGCAATACAAGTTGCATGTCAAACGTGGAGCAAGTCTCATGAACGATGTCATGTAAGGTTAGCCCAGGCCGCTTCATCCCACCATCCTGCAAGATGTAAAGTACACAAGAAGCAATTGACAACAAAAGCAACAACGCCCATAATGACCATTGTGTTCTACTCGTGCAACAGATCTACATATAGACACGGCTCTGATACCACTGTAGGGATTCGTAGCATGGAAAACAAAAAAAATTCTACCGCATGAACACACAATCAATATCTAATCTATGATCAAGCCAATATCTATCTACTAGATCGGTGCAACAAGTTGAGAAAGTACTAACCCTCGAAGATCCAAAGCGGTTAACGAGAGAAGATTCTCGTGGGTGATGTAGTCGTTCACTTGCCGATCTCAAAATCGCGTAGATGATCCTTCCGGCGCCGCGTTCCGGCAGCGCTCCCATAGTTGGTCACACGTACGATACTCGATGAAGACCTTCCTCTCCCTTGTTCCAGCAGGCAGCGGAGGTTGTAGTTCTCTCATCGCGATTTCGGCAGCACGACGATGTGGTGTCATAAGTAGAGGAGAGATCACACAGGTCTTTGCCTAAGCCGGAGCGGGTATGGTGGAGTAGAGGGAGCCCCGGTGATCTAGGTTTTATAGGCCTAGGTTTATAGGTAGCTAGCAATTAGGGTTTAGCTAGTTGGTAGCGGTTTAGAGGAGATCTAGATTGGCCGCAACTAGAGAGGGGGCGGCGACCAACCTATTGTTTCTTGTGTGTCCAAGGGGGCGTGCCCTACCCCTCCTTTTATAAGTGGGGAGGCGCCAAGGGGGAGGGCGTCCTCCCCCAACTCCACTTCATGTGGCCGGCCCAAGGGAGAGGGAGGATTCCTTCCCTAGGTAAGAATCCTTCTCTCCCTCCACTTGGAAATATTGTCCCAGTTTGACTTTTCAAACTACCCTTTTGACTTTCAAATTAGAGTTTGATTTCTCTCTTCCAAGTGTCCAGCCAAGTGACCTAGGACATGATGCAACCATTCCACTTTGTTATGACACATCCATGTACCCTTCCCCTTCCAGATCGGCGAACCTTCTAGACCCTTCTAGAACATTCTGGTGAAAACACCGGAACCATTCCCGAACTCCGGAATTGAACTTTCCTTATATGGATCTTATTATCCGGACCATTCCGAATCTCCTAGTGATATCATGGATCCCATCCGAGACTCCGAACAACATTCGGTCTCTTTACTCACATTCCATATCTACTAAACAACATCGAATCCTTAAGTGTGTCTCCCTACGGTTCGTGAATTATGCAGACATGATCGAGACTCTTCTCCGATCAATAACCAATAGAGGAATCTAGAAATTCATATGGCTCCCACATATTTCTATGATTACTTTGAGATCGAATGGACCATTTACATACGGAACCAATAAGTATTCTTTTCTCATTCCCATGATATGTGATCCCTTGTGAGCCATTCACATGCTTGCAAGCTAATTGTATGACATTCCACCGAGAGGGCCCAGAATATATCTATCCGTCATATGGATGGACAAATCCCACTCTTGATCCATGTGCCTCAACACATACTTCGAACAATCAATGCCACCTTTATAGCCACCCAGTTATGGTGTGGTGTTTGATGTCATCAAAGCATCCTTCCGGTGATGGTGATTAGCATGATCTCATGGTCGAAGGAATTAGGTTACTATGTATCAGAAAGCTTATAGCAAATGAACTATATTAAATGACTTGATCTTTATGCTAAGCTTAACTGTAGGAGTATGTCCATCACATTATTCTCCTAATGATATGACCATGTTGTTAATAACATCTCTATGTTCATGATCAGGAAACTATGATCATACATTAACCAACAAGCTAGTTTAACTAGAGGCTTTTTACTAGGGACTCTTTTATGTTTACAAATCACACAAGTATTAATGTTTCCGGTTAATAAAGATTATAGCATGGTATGTAAACATTTATCATAATCATGAAGATATGATAATAACCACTTTATTATTGCCTCTTGGGCATATCTCCAACACCCATGGGCCAAAGGGCCACATGGACCCACACGTGGGGGGGCGATTCGGCCATTGCCTACCCTAGGCCGGCGAGTGGAGGAGGCGGGGCAGGTGAGGCGATGGGAGAGGAGGAGGAGTCCTCCTCGGTATTACCCCCTAACTTGGTTTGGGGGTGGAGAGAAAGGAGGACCCCTTATTGGAGACGGACTCCCTCTCTCCTACTCTCTATCTCAATTGGTGGGAGAAGTTAAGGAGTACTTGTGAGACACGAATTTTAGTCCTACTATCCTCTATGGAGGAGGGAATCCGCTGATATATTGAGGGGATAGGCAAGGGAAAATAACACACAAGTCCATGAGGAACCCTGCCTCGAGCTGTCGTTGCCGCCCGCCACCACCGCCACCAGCCGCCGGCGCCTTGGCCTTCGGTCTTCTTCCTCTTCCCCACGTCGTCGTCTTCATCGCGTGGAGCGGATCTTCACCAATGCCTAGAGCAATTAGTCTTCTACCCCTTCTAGTTCCAACATAGCCAGATGACGGAGTGTTGCCGGATCTTCATTGACACGTTCCCGTTTCGTTCGCGAGTTCTTGATCTCTCCTCAACGTGGTACCGTTCTTGTTGAAAGTGTGGATACTGGTGGAGGTTCAACACTTGGAGACTAGTTATTCGGATCCGTGGGATAATACATCTCCTCGCGACTCACTCAGTATTGTTGCGGGGATCGACGCACCATCAACCTCGTCGTCCACAAACTTCCGCTAGTTAGATCTATGAGGGTATGTTCCGTTACCTCACCCTTGCATTGGATCTTGGTTATACGCTAGAAATTTTTGTTTTCTGTAGTGCATTCCCCAACAAAAAATACACAAAATAGGGTTTTCCTGTCCTGTAGAGTTATAAACAAAATAAAGGGGATCATTCGTAAATCCCCATAAATCAATGTTAAACATGAATATACCATCATATATGTGGCAAATATGTGGGAATTTATAGCAACAAACTACAAAGTTCATGTATGCATTTTAAATGCATCAACATCCCAAGCTTAACCTATGCTCATCCTCGAGCATGAAGGGTGAAAAAACTAACATTTTATTTGGTGCTTCTTTTGACTAGAAAGTATCACAAAATTTTAATGGTTCAATCCTTTAAGAGAACAACAACAAGTAATCATAGCATAAAATGATACTCCCTATAATATGATGCATGGCAACGCAATGTTCATAATGTCTTCCACAAATGCATATATTAATATGAAGCACTAGTGCATTCTTCGCATAGAGAAAAGTATATATATAGTGTCGGTCCTATGGTCAGAATATTTGGCACGAAGTTGGAAAGAGTGTATGGCTGGCATGTAGGGAATATCATATATGAGACACCAGCTAATTTCCAAACACCATCATTAATTTTATGGTTGAAGCATAGTTCATCATTAGTTTTTGGTTCCATTGCCCCTCATTACCTAATTATTCTTGGCATTCTTGTTTTGGCATTCTTTTGCTTCTTTCCTCTCTTGTTATTATTAATTTTCTTTCTATGTCACTTTTTGCTTGTTTTAATTTTTTGGGGGAGTCCTAGCCTTTGCATACTCACTCTCTCACCTTTTTGATATCATATAAATACTTGGAGGGTTTTTTCCATCATCTTAGGGGTGATACCCCTTCTATGGAGGGTTTTGCCATCATCTTAGGGGTGGTACCCCTTCTATGGAGGTTTTTTGCCCTCATATTTTAGCATATGCATACTATTATTTCTTTTTGGAAGGGATACTCTATGCCCAATGAGTTCATGGTCACCCCACGACTAACTTCTCCATATCACCCATACCCATAACAATAGTATTTGGAAACTAAATAATGTCTCACACATGATAGTATACTTTGGGATATAGCTTTGACCTATTTGGAAAGGTGTTTCCTGTATAAATACTAGGTTTGTTTTTCTAAAGGGGCTAGGTTGTTTGAATATGGTGGGGCTAGCAATGATAACTATTTGACCTTCTACAAGAATGCAAATTACCCATATTACCAAGTCATCTCTAGACGAAAGTATTAGCATTAAGTTCATTTATGATGAATATAAGAATTAACACAAGATGATACCGCACTTACAAACCATCACTCCTTAAAGAAAATGAACATTCCAACTTAAAGCAATATCATGCATAGTTTGGTTCCCCCTTTTTCTACTTCAAGAAAGACATTCAACCAAGCATGGCATTCATTCAAATATGAAATTCATTCAAGGGATAATTTATTTCAGTAGCTCTTTCCTAAGAATTCAAAGTATCTATCATGGTGGTCCTATTTATTTCCAAACATATCAAGCAAAACTAGACATAACACTAAACCAAGACGCTCCAATTTTCTATGATCATTCTATATTGCTCAAAAAACAAAGTTCAGAAGTTTGCAAACCGAGAGTTTAATAGGTCTAGTAGGGTGCCTTGGGCATCCCCAAGCTTATTTTTTTCACCATTCTTGGATATCTCTTGGTGTGGTGTTCCTCCATTCCCTATAAAAAACTTCAACACAAAACTTTCTCCCATTTCTTTTTCAATGGGGTGACATTAGTGGTAAAAGATTATGATACTAGCTTCCATATATATCAAATACCAAAAACTTCCTTAGTAGTCCAGCAAGCATATAGTGTCCTACACATTCCTAGCATAGCAAAAGACTCATGGCAAATAATTTTTGGACCCAAAGGAATGGCTCAACACTAGTGGGCAGAATCTGTCCATATTTTCAGCAGCAGCAAAATGATTTTTTTGACCACCTAGACATGTTAGGAATTTGGGAAAATTTTGTGCGTATATAGGATTAAAATTTGCAACTACAGTATGAATATGAGAGCAATTGGAGCTAGAAAATATCCTATGGAATTCTTCTAGTAAACAATGTTCGTGCAGGAATTTGCTGCTCCATGTGCTCTAACAACTCTCTAGCATCCAAAATGGGTTTAACTTGGTACTTTATTGAAAACTTCAGAAATAAAACTAAAATAAAACTCTTGCTACAACAAGAGTTGAAAAATAAAATCCAAACAAAAACAAACCAGGTTGCCTCTCGCAAAGCGCTTTCTTGATAGCCATATAGCTAGGCTTACTTACTTGTTTCAAGTGATGTGGAGATCATGTGGTATATTTATATTGGTTCTACCTCCTTCTTCCTTGGGAAGTGTTCCATGCATTTCTTATGTGGGAACTAAAACTTCACATTCCCTTCCTTTTAATCAATGACTGCACCAGTACTTCTCAAAAAAGGTCTTCCAAGAATTATAGGACTAGAGGTCGTTCTCCCCATGTCCATTACAACAAAATCAACAGGAACAGAAGTCATATGTAACTCGACCATTATATCATTTACTTTTCTCAAATCATGTTTGTTGGGCCGCAGGGAGATAAACAAAAACTATTATCCTACACGATACTCCCAAGATCCAGCTCAGGTGATAGGCCACAAGATTTACCACTAGACGCGTAGGTGTGGATTGTTGATGAAGCGCGTTAGTTGATGTAGTGCCGATCGATCTCACGAACAGCTCCTCCGGATCCCCATGAACTCCTTCGCCATATACCCACAAACTCCTTTTCCTTCATCTTCGCAAGTGCAATGCCTCTACCGGTATCCACACATACAGGAAGGAGCACGGGCAAGAGATTGCAAGATCATGTCTAACCCAATTTGGGAATGGAGAAAGTGACAGCTAGGTCAGAGACTATCCCGTGTCGCTCCACTTATATATGGTATCAAGTATCAAGTTGTTAAAGGGTGACAAAAAGGTACCACTCAGGTTTTCTGAAGGGACGTGTTGAGGAGTATGTATCAAGACCATAATTTGCCAATCCAAGTAACAAATAGATACACGTGGCAAACTCGGTGACGTTGCATTAACGTAGCTTGCAAGCGTATGACTACGTCATGGAATGCAATGGCATGGGAATGAGTAAACAAGTCCATCGGTAATGATATCGAACTAGGTATAGAGGTAGGAAGATCAAATCTCGGATGAACTAGGTATCAAGTGGAAAAGGGAGTGGGACGCGATGTTGAAGGATCAAGCGATGAGATTCATGAAATGCATAGGGGTCATTATGGGCATCTAGGTCCCGCTAAATATCATTGATACGAGAGGGGTCTTGGTCATGTCCGGATTATTTCCGAACCAAAGGGTTGCACACTTGGTGGGGATGCATAGGGATTGATCCGGCACCGCAGGAAAAATGAGAGAGAGAAACCCGAAAAGTTCCATGTAGGACCCAATATTGATCGGAGGGGTCCGAAAGGAGTTCCGGAGTGAAAGATATAATAATATATGTATTTTATATTAATTAATGGAATTAATAATAAAACATATTATTTTATTTTTAAAAGGCTGCCCATGCCTAATGGGCCTCACCCGAAGGAGAGGCCCAAGAGGGAAAGGCGCCATGGGAGGGGGGCAGCCGGCCTAGCCCTAGTGGGCTCCCCGCCTAGGGCCCACCTAGGTTCGGAAACTCTCTTTGGTGGCTGGCGGGCACCGCTTGCCCCTTGGGAGTTGGCCCTCCCCTCGTACTATAAATAAAGGGGACCCCCTCCCCATTGAGGCATCCCATTTTCTTCTCTCTCTCATTTTCCTTAGAGTTTTCTTGGTAAGATTGGAGAGAACTTTGAGGGACTTGGTTTCTCCACCTCCTCACTACCATAATGCGATATTTGGTCCTTCTTATTTCTTCTTCCGTTGCTCGGCTGGTTGGAGCCCGGGAGACGTCGCCTACACCGGATGTGTGTAGAACTTTAGAAGCGCCACACTTGGGACGCTAGGAGCTAGGCGCTTGGAGCGAGGAGTTGTTCGTCTTCATCAACATATGCCTACCTTCTTAAGGCATTCCACGGTCTTCAAGGGTACGAATAATGTTTCCCTACAGTGGTACCAGAGCCGATCTATGGGTAGACATGTCGTATGGATAGAACACATAGAAATATGTGGGCATTGATTTTATAGTTGCAACCATCTTTCGTGTACTTGTTATATCGCAGTACTATTTGATGAAACAGCCCCCAACCAACATTACACGGTGATTCATGAGACTGGTCCACAAGAAAGTGGCTTTGGGTGGTTTCTGTCTCTCTATAGTAGTTGATATGACATTTACAATGGATGGCCCTGGAAAGGGAGAGAAGAGGCAATTATTGAATCCATGTTGTGGCTCTACGTTCATAGGTGGGAAGAGGTTCTGCTGAGAAAGCCCTACAACCACGTAAAACATGCAAAAGGATAAAGTAGAGGCGTCTAACTTTATTTTGCAGAGGCGAGTGTCATGACATGGTATTGGTAAGTTTATGAAACTTTTTCCATTGGAGCTCTCGATGGAGATCAAGGCACTGCAACCATGTCATGGCACCATACTTTTGAAGTATTTGTTTTGCATCTTATTTTGCTTGTATATTAGATATACAACGGTAGCATAATAGGATGATCTCTCACATAATTCCAATGATAGTGTTCCCCTTATGTGTGCACCACTAAGAAAGTTCTCCATTATGATGCACGCCGTGATGATCGGGTGTCAGACATATCTGTGTTTGCATACGATGGATGTAATTCATGTTGCACTGCAATATACACAAGTTATAATTGGCAAGCCTAGCATGTACATATATGGCCTCAAAACACAAGAGACTGAAAGGTCGAGCATGAGTCACATGAATGATGTGATTGACATTAGGAAATGTCTTCCTCTGAAACTACATTGTCGGCCATGACAATCGGGAGTGGTGTAGCATATTGGGATCATGTGATCACTAAACAAATTGAGGGATGTTTGTTTGAGTGGGAGTTCTTTTGTTTTTAGTTTAGTGTAAATTAAAACTTGAACTCATATTATGAACATGGTCTAAATACTTTGCAAATCCATTATAGATGTCTCGTCCACCCACCTTCAACCTTAGCTCATTCCTAGAGAAGGACAAGCTAAAAACCGATGGAACCAACTTCACCGCCTAGTATCGCAACCTGAGGATCCTCCTAGTCCCCTACAAGCTGACTTATGTTATCGAGGATGAGCTGCCTGCTAAACCCATAGAAACCGCCTCCCAGGATGAAAAGAATGTCTGGTAGTTCAAGGCGGATGATTTCTCCCACATCCGGAGTGGAATTCTCTATTCCATGGAGCCGGAGCATCAAAAGCTTTTTGAGAAGATGAGTGCTTTTGAGATCGTTGAAGATCTCGAAGCCATCTTTGCTCCACAGGCTAATGCTGAGAGGTATGAAGCTTCTGAGCTCTTGTTCTCCACCAAGATGGAAGAGCACAACAGTGTGAGCGAGCATGTAGTCAAGATGTCTGGCTACATTCAATGCTTGGATGCTATGGATTGCAAGATCCCGGACGAGATCGCGATTGATAGGGTGTTTCACTCACTTCCCCTGGCTACAAGGGCTTTGTGCTGGACTACAATATGCAGGGAATGAAAAAGTCCTTGGCTGAGTTGTTCGCCATGCTCAAAGCTGTTGAGGTTGAGATCAAGAAGGAGCACACAGTGCTGATGGTCAATAAGACCACCAACTTTAAGAAGTCGGGGTATAAAGGCAAGGGCAAGAAGCCTAAGAAGTATGTAAAACCTATTGCCAACACCAATAAGGCTACAAGGTCTTCACGTGCTTCTATTGCAAGGGGGATGGGCACCAGAAGCGCAACTGCCCCAAGTACCTTGAGTACAGAAAGCTAACAAGATAGCCGACAAGATAGCTGCCAAAGACAAAGGTATATTTGATATACAAGTTATAGATGTATTCCTTACAAGAGCTAGGAGCAACACCTGGGTATTTGATACCGGTTCTGTTGGTCACATTTGTAAATCTCAACAAGAGTTGTAGAGTAAGAGGTGTCTGGGGAAGGACGAGGTGACAATGCGCGTTGCAACGGATCGAAGGTCAATGTGGTGGCCATCGGCACTCTACCTCTATGTCTGCCGTCTACATTAATTTTATTCTTGAATAAATGCTATTATGTACCCGCACTAACTATGAATATTGTGAGTGTATCTTGCTTGTTGCAAGATCATTATTCATTTAAATTAGGAACAAGTGGTTGTTCTATTCCAATGAATTATGTTTTCTACGTTCATGCGCCCGTGTGTAATGGTTTATTCTTTATAGATATTGATAGCGATACTCACATCCATAACATTGATGCTAAGCGTTGTAAACATGATGATGATAATACCATGTACCTATGGCATTATCGTCTTGGTCATATTGGCGTAAAGCACATGAAGAAGCTCCATTATGATGGACTCCTGGAATCATTGGATTTTGAATCCCATGACATGCGCGATCCTTGCCTCATGAGCAAGATGACTAGGACACCCTTCTCCGGCATGATGGAGCGGGCGGCAGACCTGTTGGGAATCATACATACAGATGTGTGTGGACCAATGAGTGTCTCAACACGCAATAGTTATCATTATTTTGTTACCTTTACTGACGATTTGAATAGATATGGATATGTCTACTTAATGAAGCACAAATCTGAGACCTTTGAAAATTTTAAGTAATTTCAGAAGGAAGTAGAGAATCAACTAAAAAATAAAATCAAGCATCTTCGATCCGATCGGGGAGGCAAGTATTTGAGTTTTGAGTTTGGCATGCACTTGAAGGACTGTGGTATTGTACTACAACTTACGCCGGCTGGGACACCTCAGCGAAATGGTGTGTCGGAATGGCGTAATCATACTCTATTAGATAGTGTGCGATTCATGATGTCTTTGACCGATTTGTCTGTATCATTTTGGGTCTATGCATTAGAAACTGTCGCTTTTATTCTAAATAGAGCATCGTCCAAATCCGTGGAGACAACAACATATGAGATGTGGCATGGCAAGAAGCCAAAGTTGTCATTCTTGAAAGTCTGGGGATGTGAGGCTTATGTTAAGAAACTATAGCCTGGTAAACTCGAATCCAAAGAGGAAAAGTGCATCTTTGTAGGATACCCAAAGGAGACTATTGGGTATACCTTCTACAACAAACCCGATGGCAAAATGTTTGTCACGAAGAATGACACCTTTCTTGAGAAAGAGTTTCTCGCTAAAGGAGTTAGTGGAATAAAGATTGAGCTTGATGAGGTCATTAATCCTTCTCTACAAATACCGAGTAGCGCAACAGAAGTTGTTCCTGAACCGCTCTCCACAATGGAAGTAGAATCGAATGATAAAGATCACGATGATAACATCGAAGCTCCTACAGTTTGGAAGTCTACAAGAATACTTACCACTTCTGATTTGTATGGTATTCTTGTGATGAGTGTCTTGTTAGGTGAAAAGATGAATCTACAAACTACAAAGAGGCTATAGATAGTGTTGACTCTGAGAAATGGATGCAAGCCATGAAATCCGAAATAGGATCCATGTATGAAAACCAAGTTTGGACCTTGGTGGATCTTCCAGAAGGCCGCAAGGCCGTGGAAAATAAATGGATCTTTAAGAAAAAGACAAATGTTGATGGTAATGTAATCATCCACAAGGCTTGATTTGTCGCAAAGGGTTTTCAACAAGTTCAAAGAGTTGACTACAATGAGACCTTCTCTCCCATAGCGATGCTGAAATTTGTGCGGATTTACTAGCAATTGCTGCATATTTTGATTATGAGATATGGCATATGGATGTCAAGACCACATTCCTCAATGGACACATTGATGAAGAGTTGTATATGATGCAACCAGAAGGTTTTGTTGATCCTAAGGATGCTGAAAAGCTATGCAAACTTCAGCGATCCATTTATGGACTGAAGCAAGCATCTTAAAGCTAGAACCGTAACTTTGATCAAGTGATCAAGGGTTTTGGATTTGTCCAAAATGAACAAGAGTTATGTGTTTACAAGAAAGTGAGTGGGAGTTTAGTGGCATTCCTAATAGTATATGTGGATGACATATTACTTATTGGGAATGATGTGGAACTTCTAAAGAGCATACAGGAATATCTGAGTAGTCAGTTTTCCATGAAGGACTTAGGTGAAGGGGCATATATATTGGGCATCGAAATCTATAGAGATAAAAGGTAACACACCAAGTTCGACTCAATATCCAGCAACGACTGATGAAATAGAGAGGATGTCAAACGTCCCCTATGCCTCATCCATAGGCTCTATCATGTATGCTATGTTGAGTACTCGACCTGATGTAGCCTTGGCTCTTAGTTTGACAAGCCGATTCCAAAGTAATCCAGGAGTGGATCATTGGACAACTCTAAAAAAATATCCTAAAGTATCTCAATAGAACTAAGGATATGCTCCTAGGTTATAGAGGTAGTGACGAATCTCTGAACGTAACTGGTTACATGGATGCAAGCTTTGGTTCGAATTCTGACGACTCGAAGTATCAAACGGGATATGTGTTTATGGTGAATAGCGGTGCAGTAAGCTGGAGAAGCGGGAAGCACTTAGTGGTCACACTATCTATGATGGAGTCGGAATACATTGTAGCTGGTGAAGAAGCGAATGAAGCTATTTGGATAGGGAATTTCGCCATCGAACTGGGAGTTATTCTAGGTGCACATGACCCCGTTACGATCTATTGTGACAACACGGGTGCCATTGCAAATGCGCAGGAAACAAAAACTCATTCCATGGTCAAACATATAAAGCGATGATTTCACGCCATCCGACAAAATGTTGAGGATGGTGAAAACAAGATTTGCAAAGTACACACGGATATGAATATTGCTGATCCATTGGCCAAGGGTCTTCCACAAGCCAAGCATGTACAACACCAGACTACTATTGGTGTTAGATCATTGCCTAATGTAAACTACATTAATTTGTACTCTAGTACAGTGGGAGACTAAAGGATATACGCCTTAGAGACAAACAATAAAGTTTTCTATTTGATATATATCATGTGTGCTCATAATACATTTCATGTTGTGCTATAACCGTGTTAATACGAAGCATTAATACATGTGTGGTATGTAAACACACCGTGTCTCTAGTTACCTCTAGTGAATGGTCAACCGGATGATCTAGGGTTTCGAGATCATGGGACATTCATGCCAATTGACAATGGGGTGATATGATTAGTTGAATGATGTGATAGAAATACACCCAAAGTTATATCATAATGTGATCTAGTTATAAAACGTTCAACATTTATGATAACATAGAAACCTCGCAACCTAATCCTTTGACTGTGAGATAATACATAATTGCCGTTACTAGAGGGACCCTTGATGGCATCAAGTATCAAGTTGTAAAAGGGTGATCAAAAAGGCACCACTCGGGTTTTCTAAAGGGATGTGTTAAGGAGTATGTATCAAGACTAGGATTTGCCAATCCAAGTAAGATACACGTGGCCAACTCGGTGACGTTGCATTAACAAAGCTTGCAAGCGTATGACTAAGTCATGGAATGCAACAATAGGGGAACAGGTAAACGAGTTCATCGTTAACGAGATCGAAATAGGTATGGAGATAACAAAGATCAAATCTCAGATGAACTAGGTATCGAGTGGCAAAGGGAGTGGGATGCGACGTTGAAGGTTGAAGCGACGAGATTCGTGAAATGCATGGGGGTCATTATGGGCATCTAGGTCCCACTGATGATCATTGATACAAGAGGGGTCTCGGTCATGTCTGGAGTATTTCCGAACCAAAGTGTGGCACACTTCAGGGTGGGGACGCATAGGGATTGATCCAGCACCACAGGATAAATGAGAGAGAGAAACCAGAAAAGTTTTGTGTAGGACCCGATATTGATCGAAGAGATCTGAAAGGAGTTCTGGAGTGAAATATACAATAATACATGTGTTTTATATTAATTAATGGTATTAATAATAAAACATATTATTTATTTTATTTTTAAAAGGTTGCCCATGCCTAATGGGCCTCACCCGAAGGAGAGACCCAAGAGGTAAAGGCGCCATGGGAGGAAGGGCCAGCCAGCCTAGCCCTAGTGGGCTCCCCACCTAGGGCCCACCTAGGGCCAGCGTCTCCCTTTGGTTGTTGGGGATATGCTATATGGGTATCCTCATAGCATGTCTCTTATCTGGATAACCCGGGTGGCCCACAGTTGGTAGCATGGCCCATGGCCTGCTGGGCTGCCCAG
This sequence comes from Avena sativa, assembly GCA_916181665.1. Classification (NCBI taxonomy): domain Eukaryota; kingdom Viridiplantae; phylum Streptophyta; class Magnoliopsida; order Poales; family Poaceae; genus Avena; species Avena sativa. Next base: position 263,588,108 of record OV702294.1, on the reverse strand, counting down.
TTAGATGGATCCAGAAGGGAGGCCCATGTCAGATAAAGGAAGGCTACGGAGGAGTCAGCAACGTACCCGGAGCCTTGGAGTGCCGGACACGTTAGACTGATTGTATACTATGTAGGACTTTGTAACCTGTCCGGCTAGGACTTTCCCTATAACCCTAGGACCTAGCGACTATATAAGTCAGACCTATGGGAGCCTTTAGGGCACCAATTAACATACACCTCGCACAGCGAACCGATCCCTCTAACTCAGCGTATTGCCATTATAGTGATTTATAGCAGGAGTAGGATTCCACCACCGTTGTGGGATCTGAACCTGGGTAAGCTGTGTTACCTCGTACCCGTCAACCATCTGCCTTACCCCATGTCTCTAAACATGCACTGTGAGGACCCCTCCATGGCGTACTCGTCGGCAATACCATGACAGTTGGCGCCCACCGTGGGGCAAGAGGCGCTTCAGGCTCTACAACGGGCGAGGTACAAGATCTTCACGGGAATCAGCGAAACCTTAGCTATCAATCGCATTCTATTCTCCGGCAACGTTCTGATCGTCCCTCCCGATGAGTTCTGGATCCCGGCGAAGACAAACCCTACCTGCTGCTCGATCGTCCCCATCGGAGACATCCACCTCTTCATCGGCAAAACCGACTCAGGCACTAGTTCCCTGGGAGTCGGAGGAACGTCAAGACCCGCATGGACCGCCTATGGACAGGATACGTTCGCGAAAGGATCGATGTCGGATCTCTCTTTGGAGTTTGCCAACAAAGATCAGAAAAATCCAAGGCCCACCCAAACCGCCCCTGTGCAGGATATAACAGTGGAAGATCGTTGCAAGTCCGCCGGCTTCGTCCGAGCATCTGGACAGCAGAGATCCAAGTTCGTCGGAGTTATGACCATCTTCAATCTGGCGCGTTGCATTTAGAAAGAGGGTGAAAATCCCCATGATTACCTTGCCAGATGGCTCCATATACGGGACGATATGGCACATTACCCCAATGATGATGCCATGTATCACTTTGTGGAAGGATTGGACCAAGGTATACTTCTCCGACATACGCTAAGGCGGTAGCAGGCTTCAGGATGCCTCACTTTTGAAAGCATGGTGAATACCGTCAACAACTATGTGGAGGCTGAGGAGGCAGCCCAGACAGCGCTTGTGCTCTTAGACGGTGCCCCTCCGCCTCAGCCACTGCCGCCACCGTCTCCGGTCATCATCGCTGCAGCTGCACCACCACCTCTAGTCATCGTCCCTGTTATTGCACCTCCACCGCCCGTCATTGAGGAAGCCCCGGCACCCTCTGACTTTGTGCTTGACGCACTCTACGCCGACATCAGCGCTGACTCAGAGGAGATAGATTTTAGCCCGAAAGAGCTAGACTCTGCTATGCAGGAGATGGAGGAGGATTACAAACGCGACGAGCAGGCCAACAACACCGTCACGTCCCGAGAGGTGTTCGTCGCCATTGGGACGGCGATGGATGAAGATCAACCCGGACGAGCTTCGCCTACAACGCTAGACAAAGGGAAGGGACCACCTATTGCTACCGACAATGATCGCGCAAAGGTCATGCCCTCTCCACCTAATTCAGTGCATCAGCCGCAGGAACTCGGCACCGGTCCGAGTAACAAAAAAACCGCAAACCCGACGCGTCCAGCATCTATGTTTGCTGTTGCCCAAGTCACTCCGGCTGATAGATTGATGTACGGCAACCTACTCATCGAGCCCATGACCGTGGCCCATATACGGAACATAGTCCAGCTTGATGAGAAGCGCCAGCAGCTGCTGGAGGAAGCGCAAGCCATCGCGGAGCAAGGCTCTAAGCTAGATCGAGATCTGACCAATGCGCAGAAGTCAATAGAGAAAGCTAGAGCCATGGAGGCTGAGTACAAGACTCTGCTCCAGCAGCAGAAGGCTAAGAAAGCTCCAGCTCGGTCATCAACGATCCTCGTGTACGGCGAAACCAAGGATGGGCCCCATCAAAGCCGCCACAAGCAAAGCCATACATTGATAGCGAAGGCAGGAAGGTGATGCCCACACCTCTTCTCAACCTCGCCGTCACCAAGACCCTTCTGGAGCAGGATAGATCACCCGCAGCTATGGATCAGGTCTACGACATTGTGGCCAAGGCGGTGAAACAGTAGGAAAAGGCCACCTCTCAGAGGCTTGAGTCTGACCCAGCGTTCTGCCAGTCCAACATTAATTTACTTGTTGTTATCTATTGAAAATCCAAAAAATTGTTAATTACTTATTTGTTTCTCTTATTCCAAAAATACCAAAAATAAAAGAGCCATGGCTCAAAAGAAACTTGGAAAGTATGCTACTCCCAATGATGATTTCATTCATGCACCTATTACTCAGCCTGATGTTGATGCAAAAACTTATGAAATTAAGCCTAACCTTTTGAGTTTGGTTCAACAGAATCAATTTGGAGGCTCATCTGCTGAGGACTCAGGTTTGTACCTAAATGTATTTATTGATTTTTTGACATGATACGCATTAAAGATGTTGAACCCAATGCGGTTAAATTACATTTTATTTCGTTTCTCTTTAAGAGGAAAGGCTAAGGACTGGTTGCTACCTTTGGCTAAAGGCACTATTATATTTTGAAAGGAATGTACTAATATTTTTATGAATAAATTTTCCCCTCTAGCTAAGGCTATGCAGCTAAGATCCGACATTACAAGCTTTAGACAAGAAGACCGCGAACCACTAGTTCTTGCTTCAGAGAGAATGAAATAAGATGTAATGAACTATCCTAGTCTCATGGGATGGAAAATGGCATATATTGCATTTATTTTATAGTGGTCTTAACCCAATGTCCAAGTCTATGCTAGATACTACAGCAGGAGGAACCATCATGGGGATGCAAGTGTGATGTCTATGCACTTCTATTCTTGTAGACAGTTGTTGGGCCTCTAAGTGCAGAGGTTTGTAGAATAGCATCAAGTTTCCCAAGGTTTATCGAACTCAGGGAAGAAGTGGCCAAAGGTATCCCTCTCAAGCAACCCTGCAATCAAGATACAAGAAGTCTCTTGTGTCCCCAACACACCCAGTACACTTGTCAGGTGTATATGTGCACTAGTTCGGCGAAGAGATAGTGAAATACAAGTGGTATGAATGATTATAAGTGGTAATGGTGCCAGAAAAGAGCTTCTGGCAGTGAGGAAAAGACTGGAAGCAAGCAAACATATAACAGATCTAGTTGTAAATGGTGTTTCAATGCTTAGAAACAAGGCCTAGGGATCATACTTTCACTAGTGAACACTCTCATATAAATATATTCTCTTCATGATACTACCTTGAACTACTCTCCGGATGGACACTCTAATCCATGGTAGGGCTATAACAACACACCTCAAAGTCCGCCTTCCCCATCTAGATAACCCCACACTGTCACCTTCAACGCTAGATGGTTCCAACAAACACCACAATTTCATAGAGACAACCAACTCAAAATATACTCATGATAAGGATTTATGAACTCTAGCCTAAGTGCCACCATGGCGTGCACGCTGTCACTTTCACCCACGTGGGGAGAGCAAAGATCTATTGAAGAACTTGAGTATTTATGTAAACTCTAGCCTAGGTCCCACCACGGCATGCACGATGTCACTTTCACACACGTGGGGAAAGCCGGAGATCTATTAAAGCACTTGAGTAGCAGAGCATATCTACTTGATTACAAAGCTCATGATCACAATATGATCATGCATAGAGAGACAGATGAAGACATAGCTACTGGTAGAGCCCTTAGCCTTGAGGAAGAACTACTCCCTCCTCATCATGGGAATCAGCAACGGTGATGAATATGGCGATGGAGATCGATGGAGATGGCTCCGGGGGCACTTCCCTGTCCCGGCAGGGTGCCAGAACAGAGACTTTCTGTCCCCCGAATCTCCCCTTTGGTGGTGGCGATGCTCTGGAGGTTTTCATGGATTTCCGCCAGATGATTTAGGGTTTCTGAGTCGGGAGCTTATTATAGGCGAAGGAGGCAAGGTCGGGGGAGGCCTAGGGGCACACACCCCCTGGTGGCGCCACTAGGGCTGGCCCGCGCCTAGGGGGGTGCGGCCACCCTGGTGTCCTCCTCCATCTCTGCTTCGTGGTTCCGTGTCGTGTCGGGTAAAATAATGACTTTAGCTTTGTCCCGTCCAATTCCGAGAATATTCATTTTTTAGCTTTTCTGGAACCAAAAACACAGATAACAGGCAACTGGCACTATGGCATCTTGTCAATAGGTTAGTTCCAAAAAGTGTATAAAAATACCTCAAAGTGTAGACAAAACATAGAAAAGTCGATACTAAACAAGCATCCCCAAGCTTAACTCCTGCTTGTCCTCGAGTAGGTAAGTGATAAAAAGAATAATTTTTGAGGTGACATGCACCATCAAAATCAAGATCAAACCATTTGCAAGCATTAAAAGCTGGGATCAAAGAACTCTAAACATGAGCATGAAAGAAGAAGTTCTAACAGTAAGACATAGTAACTATGCATGCAACATAAAAGGTTATAAACAAAGATCATGAATAACAATGCATTGAAAGATGTTCGTTTGTTTCACATATAGAAAACATAGCATAGTGGCATTCAGCTTGTCCCTCATGGAGTAGTAAAACATAAATGCATAGGACACCTTCAAAGTTCATAAGAGTGACTAGATACAAATAGCACAAGAACAAGTAATATCAACAATATGCATCAATCAATAAGTTTTGGGACAATGCACATAGAACTAAGAATGGCAACTATGCTCTCTTAACTGGTGCCTAATGATAGAAGGTGAAGACTCAATATAATAGTGGAAGAAAGGCCCTTCATAAAGGGAAGAAGGGAATTCAAGTCTCAAAAAGAGCTTCCAAAAATTATGGTACTTGTTAGCTTTCAGCTCTCATTGCCCCTATCATAAGCATCCTAAAGTGATTAAGGTTAAAGTGAACAAACTATGGAGTATATGCTTGACAAAGTATAAGTTTGCAATATCATGTCCCTTGAATACGAGGGCCGCTCCTCATGCTACTCAACTTTAGTCACCGGTAAGTTCTTGTCATAGTAAGTACATGTGTATCATAGAGAATAGCCAACGGGGTACCCCTTGCCCCATGACACAGGAGCTATCCCATATCAAAATGACAAGGCAAGCAGACAATGAGCATCTTAGCAATCTTCTTATTTACCATGGTAAAATGGTTCTTTTTTCTCTCTTTCCTCTTTTCAATATGTCTCTTTTTTTATAAGAAGAATGCTTCATAGATTGCTCACTATGGTGATGTTGCAAGTTTCCACCATGATTAGGCATGGCTTAGGCTAGCGGCCTAGGCGTTTCTCTAACACACATACATAAATCCATGGACTTACAAGCTCCCCTTTTATTTCACACCGACGACATCCGCAAAAAAAGAGCATGATATCAACTGTGTACAATGTACAAGTGCAATGTTGAAAGCGTTCCTCGTGACAGCACGGTTCTGCCAATTCTAACGTATAAGTGCAATCATATACAACATAGATGACACAATGGTTCAAGTTTATTTAGGGGCAAGAAAAATAAAGTGTGCCATCAAGTTTGTGAGAGCTTTAATCACTAAGTTTTCACATAACAAAATAAATTTTTAATTGGAAGATGGATGAAACAAGAATATACTTGGAATGGTGTAACACACCATGCATAGGAATTTATAGTGTACTATTTGGAATAACTTGGTTTCTTGGGAGTTTGATGCATGAGTAGAGCTTACTCAATACAAGTGGAGGCTAGCAAAAGACCAGGAGCGACCAACTAAGAGAGCAATAATGGCCATAATCATGCAGAGCAACAAAACATTACTAATCAAAGAATAAAGTGGAACTACAAGTCAAGGACTAAATGATCATAGAGGCTATGGTGACTTGTTCAGAGTCATAACATGGTGTGAGCATGTGCCAAGTCAACCCAAACAAAGCATCAAAGGAGAATACACAATACTATGCTTTTGTATGCTAAAACAACACATGATTCTTTCAAGGCACATTAAGCAATCCCAATTGTTTGGAACAAGTCATGCTATAGCAATAATCACTAATCATAAGGTCAAAACAACACCTAGCATGGCATGCTAAAGTCTAAGTCACAGTCAAAGCAAGCTCCTATTGTACTATTTAAGCAAGAACTGTCTACTCCTCTCCAACACCAATCAACTTATTTGAAACAACACAACGAGAACAGGGGTCCAAACTACTTTATTCAAGAAAACTAAACAAACCAAACTAAAACTAAGATGCTCCAAGAACAACACAACTGTGCATGAAACAATAAAACGAAGTGTCTAGAAAGACCTGAGCTTTTTATTGATGAAGAAGGGGATGCTTTGGGCATCCCCAAGATTTGACTCTTGTACCTCTTGAATATTTCTTGGGGTGACACGGGGAGGCATCCCCAAGCTTGAGCTTTTGTCCATTATTCATCTCATTACATCATTCTTTCTCTACACCTGAAATTTTTCCTTCATACAAAACTTTACACAATCTTCATTAGCAACATTAGTGTATTCAAAAGATAATAGACCCTTGGGTTTTGGTTTTGAAACAACAAAAAATTCACTAAAAACACAATATACTGTAGCAGTTCCCTCAAAAATCTCAATTTCCCAAAAAGAACCCAAAAAGGAATCAATAAGAAGCAAATGCAAATAATGGCAGAAATCTATCAAAACAGACGAGCAGGTAGAAAACGATTTTTTTGAAGATCTTCTGTTGCTCAAATCAAAAAGTGTTGAACTAACGAAAGTTAGCTAACATACTGGGGGATGTATTCAGAAAATATCAGCTCAATACGACTTACAGATATTTTACACGGATTTTTACGGTGGAGCACAAAAATCTGCTTCGGGACAGCAACTTCCCCAAATCTTACTTCTCTCTCATTAGAGGTTATTCTTGGCACAAAAACCGCACAAAAAGGATAAGGAGAGGTTATTACAGACGTAATAACTTCCAAGACTCAAGAAAACTATTGGGCTATCTCCCAAGTACTTTTCTTAAAGCCTTTAAGTTAGGCTTGATAGTTTGAGAAGATGCCCACATAAGAAATATGAATTGAAGTAAAAGAGAGCATCAAGAAGAAAATTCAAAACACATTTAAGTCTAACCCACTTCCTATTCATAGGAATCTTGTAAATAAACAAGTCATGAAAGAACAAAGCAACAAGCATAGGAAAGCAAAACAAGTGCAACTTCAAGATTTTCAACATAAAGAGGGGAAACTTAATATTTTTGAGATGCATAAAACCATGTTTCCCTCTCTCATAATAACTTTCAGTAGCATCATGAATAAAATTAACAATATAACTATCACATAAAACATTCTTATAATGATCCACATGCATAAAATAATTATTACTCTCCACATAAGCATAATCATTCTTATTAATTGTAGTGGGAGCAAATTCAACAAAATAGCTATCATTGTTATTCTCATCACCATAATCATCAAAAATAGGAGGCATATTGTAATCATAATTAATTTTCTCCTCAATATTAGGTATACTAAAAATACCATATTCATCATTGTAATCATCATATATTGGAGGTTTGGTATCATCATAAGCAATAGAATAGCTATCTTCCAAAGCTGGGGGACTAAAAAGATCGTTTTCATAAAAACTAGCTTCCCCAAGCTTAGACGTTTCCATAGCATTATAAATAATGGGGTTCAAACAATTCATACTAATAACATTGCTATTAGCATGCAAATAAAGTTCCATAGGTTTTTTAATTTTCTCTTCAAACACTTCATGTCCTAACTCAAGATAAACACTATAAAGCTCTCTAATTTTTTTTGTTTTCCATTAAGCTTAACTAGTGAAAACAAGAAACAAAAAGACAAAATTGCAGAATCTAAACGAAATAACTTCGAGCACTCACACACCAAGAGGATGTGAGTACCTTTTACCTTACCTCCCCGGCAACGGTGCTAGAAAAGAGCTTTCTGGCTTGCTGTTGACGTGGGAGAGAATGTGTGAGTGCCTTTTACCTTACCTCCCCGGCAACGGCACTAGAAAAGATCTTGATGTCTACGCACTTCTATTCTTGTTGAAATTTGTTAGGCCTCCAAGTGTAGAGGTTTGTAGAATAGCAGCAAATTTCCCTTAAGTGGATTACCCAAGGTTTATCGAACTCAGGGAGGAAGTGGTCAAAGGTATCCCTCTCAAGCAACCCCGCAATCAAGATACAAGAAGTCTCTTGTGTTCCCAACACACCCAATACACTTGTCAGGTGTATAGGTGCACTAGTTCGGCGAAGAGATAGTGAAATACAAGTGGTATGAATGATTATAAGTGGTAACGATGCCAGAAAAGAGCTTCTAACAGTGAGGAAAAGACTAGAAGCAAGCAACATATAATAGATCTTGTTGTAAATGGTGTTTCAATGCTTAGAAACAAGGCCTAGGGATCATACTTTCACTAGTGAACACTCTCATATAAATATATTCTCTTCATGATACTACCCTGAACTACTCTTCGGTTGGACACTCTAATCCATGGTAGGGCTATAACAACACACCTCAAAGTCCGCCTTCCCCATCTAGATAACCCCACACTATCACCTTGAGCGCAAACACCACAATTTCATAGAGACAACCAACTCAAAATATACTCATGATAAGGATTTATGAACTCTAGCCTAAGTGCCACCATGGCGTGCACTCTGTCACTTTCACACACATGGGGAGAGCAGAGATCTATGAAAGCACTTGAGTATTTATGTAAACTCTAGCCTAAGTGCCACCACGGCATGCACGTTGTCACTTTCACACACGTGGGGAGAGCCGAAGATATATTAAAGCACTTGAGTAGAAGAGAAGATCTACTTGATTACAAAGCTCATGATCACAATATGATCATGTATAGAGAGAGATGAACACATAGCTACCGGTAGATCCCTTAGCCTCGAGAAAGAACTACTCCCTCCTCATCATGGTAATCAGCAACAGTGATGAAGATGGTGATGGAGGTCGATGGAGATGGCTCCGATGGTACTTCCCTGTCCCAGCAAGGTGCCGGAACAGAGACTTTCTGTCCCCCGAATCTCCCTTTGGTGGTGGCGATGCTGTGGAGGTTTTCGTGGATTTCTGCCAGATGATTTAGGGTTTCTGAGTCGGGAGCTTCTTATAGGAGAAGGAGGCAAGGTCAATGTAGGCCCAAGGGCCCACACCCCCTGGTGGTGCCACCAGGGCTGGCCCACGCCTGGGGGGTGCGACCACCCTGGTGTCCTCCTCCATCTCTGCTTCGTGGTTCCGTGTCGTTTTGGGTAAAATAATGACTTTAGATTTTGTCCCGTCCAATTCCGATAATATTCATTTTTTAGCTTTTCTGAAACCAAAAACAGCATATAACAGGCAACTGGCACTATGGCATCTTGTCAATAGGTTAGTTCCAAAAAGTGTATAAAAATACGTCAAAGTGTAGACAAAACATAGAAAATTTGATACTAAACAAGCATGGAGCATCAAAAAATATAGATACGTTTACGATGTATCAAAGTGAATGTTGCAAAACAACTACTTGATGATATGCAAAACAACCATGCCCAATGGCATATAGAGAGATCCTCAAAAAGTGTGAATTCAATCACCCAGGAGCATAATGAAGAGCTTACACAAAGGTAGATGAGTTACTAAATATTATGAAGAGTAAGGAAGATACCCAAATCAATGCTATCACTACCGATGCTGATAAAGTAAATTTTATAGCTCGTAATCCGTATAACCCTATTTGGAAGAGTCAAACTATGGCTCAAATTTTCAAAAGCAATATTCTAGTACTGCAGGTGCTCCACATAATAATTATGATAATCATAGTGGAGAAAATCATGGCAATCTCCCTTTTGAAAATATTGTTAGAACTTTTATGCAAGCTCAAACCAAGCAAAATAATATACTTATTAAAATCACGGAGAACCATGATAATAATATTGGTAAATTATCTAACCAGGCCATTGCAATTAGAAATGATGTGCATGCTTTAAAGGAAAGAACCAAGACCGTAGACGCACAATTGGGCAAGATAGCCGAGGGTCAAACTCTCATACTTGCAAAATATGCTGAAAATCCCAAGCCAAACCCGGTGGAGGACCTCAAGATGATGAAGGAAGAAAATAAAGATAAGAAGTCTGAATAGCTAGACTATAGCAATGCGCCATCGGCAGATTATACCATGGAAGATCTACTAAATATGATCACCGTGAAGAATCCCAGTATAGAACAAGGTAACAATGACACATACCAACAATTTATAAAATAAGTAGAATCAAAGGTATGTGAGCTAGATATGGAATATAAGAAGCTAGCTGATAAACTTCCAACTAAGCTAGATGATATTTTTTTAGCCCACTAGTAAAATTTAAAAAGGGTTTAATGATATAGATGCACTTTAGGGTCTTGGTGCTAGAGTTTTAATAATTTGTACGAGTTTATTTGATAAACGTAACTTAGGGCCATTTACAACTACCAAAATGAGACTCCATCTTGCTGATTCAACTTATAAACAAGTTGTTAGGATAAAAGAAAACATAGTTGTTGAAATTAAAGGATGTCCTGCTCTTATTAATCTTGTTATAATGGACATGTCTAAAGATCCCATAGTACCTATAATTCTAGGTAGGCCATATCTAAGAACTATTAAAGTTCCGATTAATTTACATGAAGAAAATGTGAGAATAGGACTACCATCTAGATCCTTTTATGGTCCAGTTCCCTAGGGAAAAAAAGACAAGCCTAATGATGATGGTGTAATCACTTTAAAAGCTAACTACTTTAGAGTGAGTGTTCTACTTGCAAAGCCTAAATAATCACCATCTGGGTCAAAATAATTGAGCTTAACTAGAAGCTTTTTATGGAAGGCAACCATGTGAAATAAAGTTTTTACTTGTGTTAGTTTTATTTTTGTTTTGTTTATTTTTGTTTAAATAAAGTGTTCAAGAAGGTCCTTTGAAGAGAGGAGAAGAAATCAAGATAACCCTTAATCTATGATATTTACTAACACTTGGCCATAAGATACTGTAGTTTTTATGAAATATATTTTTTGGCATTCTTTTGTTAATTTGATGTGCAAAGGCATATGAAGTTTCTCACTGAAAATTTTAAGCTTTTGAAGCTTACTGGGCCCTTAACAATCAACCGTACGACTAGATCCCGCCATACCGTCCACCCGTACCACATCTCGAGACAAAAGAATATATTTTCTAATATTTGCTACCAGATACAGAAGGTTTAACAACCTGAAGTATGACCGGAGCAACCCTACCACCAGCCCGTACCGTATCCCGGAGCAAAACATAAAAAATGAAGCAAATGTTTCGAGTGTTTAACGACCTGCAGTATGGGCGTGTCCGTCCGTACCGCGCGCCTGCACCGAGTGTGTCTTCTGAAGGAACCGTCAATCCCAAGGTAACAACACTCGGTACGGGCGAGCTTAGGTAAAACCTAAACCTAAACTCCTATTTTTCTTTCTTCTTTGTCCAAGCTCCAAACTACCTCCATTGGATCTTTAACTTGTGGCATTAGCTCTCTCTCTCTCCCTCCAATTGTTTAGAACCATATGAGTTGTCTTACATGATTAAGGTCATATGTAATACCTACATGGTGGATCTTTGTTTTATGAGATGATATGTGAGATTGCAATTTTTATCATGTATATGATGTATTGGTAGATACATATTACTACCCCGTTCTTAGTTGCTTCTTCTAATCAAAATTGTATATAAGAGCATGTGTGGGGAAATGTGGGTATTAAATAGAGTAATAGGTAGTAGTAATTGGATTACAATAGCAAGTTTGAGATCTACTATGTTTTTTTATATTTTCTTTGTTAGATCACCAGGGATTAAGTGAATGCATATGTTATAATCGTTTGGTGACAGTCAGTATGATCTTGTTTGTTCAAGATAACATATTTATCATTCAAACATCATGTCAAAATTTCTAAGGCTATATTCTGTTTTTATCTTAAAATAAATCTAGATTACATGGATTTTCCTTTTATAGACGAGCCCTCCGGTCCAGTTTATTAGACACATACGTAGTTTAATAAAATCTTTGACCATCAATTTTGACCAATAAAATATGCAACATATGTCCCAAAAATATATCATTGGAAACTACTTTTAAAGATGAACCCAATGGTGTTAGGGTTCCCCTCTCGTTAGGGTTTCATTTTCCTCCCGCCGACTTCGCTCGGCATCGAGATCTCATACAAATCTCTTACCCTCGCCCTCCTACTGATCGCGCTAGGCTCGCATGTCGTTCCTTCCGCCTCGGTCTAGGTGTAGGGCAATTTTCTCCGAGGAAGCTTGCAAGGCGAGCACGTGCTAGGGCTCGGATGGCTGCTGCCGCGTCAAACGTGGGAGGGACCAGTGATGATCTAGATGGGATGATGAAGCGTCTCGGTCTGCAGGAGGATGATCTTGATGATATTGTTTACGAGGACCAAATCCCACCACCGGCGGAAGCCACCAGGTGGTTGGCGATCGCTAGGGTTTATACAGATTAGGAGTTCAGCGACTTTTGGTTCTTCAAGAACATAAGAACGGCTTGGGATCTGTCGCAGGAGGTGAACTTTAGAGCAATGGATAACAACATATATACTATGCAGTTTTCATGCCTGGTCGATTGGGACAAAGTGATGGAGGGAGGACCATGGACGTTCAGGGGGCATCCTGTCCTGGTGGCTGAGTATGATGGCTTTACTAAACCATTGTTGATTGATCTCCATACTTTTAAGATTTGGATCCAAATTCATGATCTGCCGATAGGGTTTCGGCCCATGCTTGAAGTCCTAGCAGCTAAAGTTGGTCCTGTTGTTGGAGTAGAACCGGTTTCATCTGATTTCATAGGAAATTTTTACCGTGTGAGGATCAAGTATGATGTGAGGAAAAAACTGAAAATTGTTGTTTCAATGATCAGAGAAATTAAACGCCAACTATTTCTTGTGAAGTACGAGCGCCTACCGGATTGGTGCGCCTTTTGCGGCATGATTGGTCACCTAGACACCGAACATGGGGATGGGGTTCATTTGTAACATCCCACAAATACTAAACTTGGATCATCAAACTCTAATCATCAAATTTAGGGTTAACAAAAACTTTGCTAAATAAAAATATGAAAGGCCATGCATGTGAGTATGCATTTCATTTTGAATTCTTTTGAACCAACTTGTTTGTTTGTTCCTTTGCTTGTAAATGGATGCTTAGGTGAAATAAATATCATCTAAACAATTCCCAAACTTTTCTCAAAGACAAGTAAATCAAAACAAATAAAATCAGGGAATGGTCATTTTGACCAATTTAACTCCCATGCCTACTTTGGCTGTCTCAAACTTTCAGAAATTAACAAAAACTTTTCTGGATCTTTGCACCCCTTGATTGTACTCATAACAGAGTATCAAGGCCCACTTTGTGATCATCCAGAAACATTCAAATGCATAGTTTAAAGGACAGTTCAAAATTGAATCTTTATCATATGAGAAGATCCCACTTTTTCAAAAACCACTCAAACAAGCTCAACTTTCAAAACCCAAGCATCTGCAGACTCACCAGCACCAACCTAGCACACCCACCAAAAATATTTTAAAAATTCAAAACTTGAATTCTTGCGGCCATTTCATCAAACACATTGCAGACACAAATCATCAAAATCTTAAACACTATTGTGAGCAGTGATTGAAGCCTAACTTGTTCCCTCTCTAGCTCACAACCATCTCAGTAGATCATCTAGCAAGTTAAACCAAGCACTAGGCTCACTGTAAGCTGGGCAATGACATCAATGGTGAACAGCCGAAGCTCACCATGCCACCCCAGTGGAGACAGCAAGCTAGGAGGAGATTTAGCCGTGCCAACCTTGTCTAGGAGGCAGCCCACCGTCCATCGCCACTCCCTGTCCCAGCCGCGAGCGTTGCCAAACCCTGGACCACACGCACGAACCGCGCCCAGCTCGCCAGCAACCATGCCGAGTATGCGCCAGAGCGCCACACTCGACCGACGCCCACAGACCACGCGCCGCCCTCGCCGCGTGCATACATGATCGCCACCGACCCAGGAGACCGCCAGACATCACCGTTCGCCGCCCCATGACGCACAGCCACCGCTCACCGTCGAAGACGCGGCCTCTGCCGTGCAGAACATCGCGCGTTCCAGACCAAACCGCACTGCCCCTACATGCACATTAAAGCCGTAGAGCATCGCTAGGAGACCACCAAGCGATCGCCACCGCATGCCATGCCTCTAGCCGCCCGTAGCCATGTCGCCACCGTCGCCTGCCCATCCCGTTCGGTCTCATCGTCGTGACTATAAATAGAGGCCATCCCCAGCCGAATTGAGCACACCATCTCACTCCCCTCTCCTCACTGATCGTGCCACCCCGTTCCCGGAGAAAGGCGAGCAACACTTCGCCGGAATTTCACCGGAGTCTGCCGCTGCTGGAGAAGAAGGGGGCCAGCGATTGGAGCCGCCCCAGGAGAAGCTGCGGGTACCAGGAGGTTCACCGTTGTCGACTTCGTCGTTCGCCTGCCTAGCCGACCCTCGCCTAAACCCCGGTGAGCCCCCAATGACCCCCACTGGCCGCGCTAGGTTTCTGTCTCGCCGGTGTTGCCCAACGTCGACGATGACCCTCAGCCGTTGGATTAGAACCAGATCGAACGCACCACATCGCCCCATACTGCTTCGCACCCCCTCGTCTCACTGACGCGTGGGGACAGCCACTTAACCAGCCCGCGTAAGCGCTGTGCTTAGAAGGCCGGCCCAGTATCACTTCCCGCGCAGCCCAGTTATTTGAATTTAACCTTTTCCATTTTATTTCAAACACACTTCTGTACCCAGTTTCAAAAATCAACCCAGGTCGATTCAGTAAACCAAATTGAAGGAAACCAATTTTTTTAGAAAGGTCTGGGAATGCTAAATCCAATCCCGTTGGATTCAAGTCATTTGGATCTGTAAATCATCCTTGGTAAAAATAACAAGGCAGAAGCTTTTCTGCATTCAAACATTTTTCGAATTAAAACCATAATAGCTTTTGAGTTGATTCCAACTCTCAAAAATCACATTTAACCATACCTTTCAGAATATATAAAAATATATAGGTTTACTTACAGAAATAATGTTCAAGTAATAAAAGAATGCTACATAGGCATTTCTAGTCACTTTATTTAATTAAAAATAAAAGGGTAAAACCTTATTAAATTGGAACACCACTTTAAATCACATTCCCATGGACTAAAATATATGGTGATGACATGTGTCAACATGATCCCATGTTTGGTTTGGAGAATATTAAATCTTAAGTAGTTTTTCAATGAGTAGAAATTACTTTTCTAAAAATAAAAGGATTTAAACCAAGCTTTAATCTTGTAAAGTTAGTGATGATGCTAGATTATCTATAGGACCCTTTTGTGTGATGATTGCAAGTAGTTAAGTATTGTTTGGTGATTGTTTACATCGTATTTATTTATAGACGCTAGTACCGACCAAGGATACGAGGAGGAAGGAGGATTCTACGAAGAAGAAGCCGAGGAGAACTTCAACCACTTCTCTGCACAAGGCAAGCTAACACTTGCAAGATACTCTACCTTAGCAAGCCTTACTATACAAGTTAACCTTGCAAGCCTAATGCTACTAGTTGAATGTGCAAGCTAACTCTTGCAATTTAGCAAGCTTATACTCTTACTCTGCAAGCCAATACTTGATTGTCACCATGCCAACTATATGCCTTAAGCATAGATGATCCTACCCACCTGATAAACCAATCGTAATTTTTACTTACAAGCTTATTACTTTATTTCTTTATCAAAGCTATTACTTAGAGTTTACTTCAGTGAATTGTAGATACTAGAAGAATATTTGAAGGTTGCATAAAGAGCATAAAATTGGCCTAAGCTAGATAATCTTAATGTCACCCTAAGGCATGAGATTTAACTTAGTTGAAACTCCACTTGTTTACCACCCCTCATTAGTACTTACCCCCACTTGTAGATGCTAAGCATAAAACTTGATCAACTTTAGATGGGAATACTTGGTGGAAAAATGGTTATGAAAACCTTGGAATGATGGATCATTCTATAGAAATGTTTTGGACATGTGTTTTTGACAATGTTCGGGAAATCGGTAATCGTTAACTGCTTGGTCGGCTTAAGTTTAATGATAAATCAAAAATAGGCCTATTAACTGATTTAATCGGTCGACTATTAATCGGCAAAGATTTTTAAAAGTTCCAGGTTTCGTAAACTAAAATATGGTACATTTAAGGAAAAAGTTAGAAATGAGCATAAAAGCAATATCTAGGAGAAGTATTAGTAACCTTTAATACTTGAAGTGAACATGACAAAGCTACAAAATGGAAAAAACCAACGTGTTATGAGTTATGTGTCCTTAAGATGCATTAGTAAAATATTGATCAACAGAACCTAGGTAGCCATCTGCACAACAAATAAATAATAACCATATAATAATATCATGACTACTATATATTAGGAATGGCCAATCAACAATTCAACATAGAACAGTAGCAATGGAGTACGTAATGCAAATCAGGTCCACATATAGAAAATTAAATATAGATGTAGCATCACGACCTTCCATAGTCTATAGTACGTAACTAGGTCCAGCAAATAAATCTTAGTTCTCTAGTTCCAAAAATCGGCTATGTCTCATCCTCTCACAACAAAAATAAAATAGATAGAAATACTAAATGTGAACTCTCTCCAATATTTAAGGCTGCGTCTCATCCTCTTCATCTTTATTGTCATTTGTTTCAATGACCCCGTCATCATCAGACTCAAACTCTATTTCATCCTCCATGGCACCATCATGTTCAGATTCATCATCAGAAATAAATTCTTCCATTTCATGGAGTTCTCTCACTCGTGCACTCCTACGAGGCTCAATTCCCATTGCTTCATCAATGATGGCATCATTCAATCCCGTGGTTGGATTAACATCGTCATCAACGTATGCACCTTCAACTATCCAATCTTGTGCCATGGAAGCATCCTCACCAAGGAGAATATCACAAGAGGAGGAGTACTTCTTTCTCTTGTCCATCATTCTTCCGTTGAATTGAATATAAACCATATTGTCCCTACGGCGCACATCTAGTTTATTTCTCCTCTTTGCATCAACCTACATATTGTGAAGTGAAGTTGTCAATCACATTTGATCATCAATAAGGAATTAAGGATCATATTTGAGGAATTTCAAGTTGAGCGTTACTTGTTCAAAAACACTCCAAATTCTTTCACATCCAGAAGAACTTGTGGTCAAGTTGAGTATCCTCAAATCCATGTCCATCAACACAGGAGTTTGTAGTCCATAAGTTGCCCACCACTCCCCTATATTTAGAGAAAATACAATTATCATGCATCAGCCCATAATTTCAAAATTTCAATATGTCGAAAAATATCTTTGAGAACAAGCTTACCAGCATTGAAATTTTGATTCTTAATTGCTTTTGTGGCAGCCACCTTCCCAAACATGCCTTCCTTCTTTTTAAACTTGGGCAACTCTATGTTAAGAACTTTATTTTGTTTCTCATCATCATCATGATAAAAGATCTCCACAACTTCCATCAACACAGACATGACCTCTACATCGGTAAATATGCTTGTACTAGCATAACTGTAGTAGGGGTTTAAGGCATATGCTGCCATGTGCAATGGGGTGTCTAACCTTCTATTCATCTTGCTCTCCATGGTTGTAGTGATCACTTTATAATCTTTCTCTGAACCTTCAACTGCGAGCATGATTGCCTTCTTTGCCTCTATTATTTCTCCATAGATAGAGGCCATGGACTGACCATCACTATCAGCAAGACGAAGCACCTTCACCAATGGCTCAAAAACCTTGCATTGCAACGTACACAATCACAACATTAATATTTATTATTTAACTTTAACATGCATTACACAATTAAACTATAGACAAGGAAACAACAGTAGTATTTAGCCAAGAATACCTTGATGCAAAGAGACACATTTTTCCAAAATGCCTACTAATTATTGTGGCATGGGCTGACTTTCCTTTCCTTGTTGATGTGTGCTTGCATTCTTCCCAAGCATCACTACAACACATCTCCTTTAGTTGCTTCTTTTTGGCAGCAAGACTTTGCAAAGTAAGAAATGCTGAAGCAAATCTTGTAACTCCTGGCCTAACAATGTCTCTTTTTTTTGTATAAGACCTCATCAACGACAATGTGGCATGATGTGCATAAAGGAAAATAGTGAGATCCTTGGCTTTGGTGATCACAAGACCAAATTGCTTCAACTTTCCAATTGCTTCTACCATCAAGTTGATGGTATGTGTTGCACATGAACTCCAAAATATCTTGGGCCTTTTAGTTTTCAACATCGCCTTTGCTCCCATGTTGTTTGAAGCATTATCCGTGACTACTTGGACCACATTATCAGCACCTACAGAACACCATTGCAAAACACAATAATAAAGATGTAAAAATCAGCGAGCATGCACATTCTAAAATCTTGAGAAGCAATGAATAACAGGAAATTAAAAGTTGAATATTAATACCAGTTTTCTCAATGCACTCATCCACATAATTGAAGATGTAGAGACTTATGTGTGAATCGGCTGAGGACTCCTTTGATTCAAGAAAGACTGTTCCCAACTTGCAATGCACACACAGATTCATTATGCTCCTCCTTTTCTTGTCCGTCCAAGCATCTGTCATGATAGAGCAACCGGTATTCTCCCTTTCAACATCATGTGGCTTCAACAAATCCCTAGTCCTTTCGACCTCCTATAGCAACATTTTCTCGCGGATGAGATATTGTGAAGGTTGCCTCCAATCAGGACCATAGCGACCAAGGGCCTCACAAAACTATTTGAAGTCATCATCATTGATAGCATTGAAGGGTACATTTTTCTTGTACATCCATCTAGTCAAATATTGCCTAACTCGGTAGCTTCTCTCCTTATCAATACTATCATTTATATTCTGTTGGTATTTTTTCAGTGGCACATTAGGGTCAATTGGAAGCACATACTGATCCATGGGGCCTGCATTCTTCGGATCACCTTTACCAACTGCATCCAACTCTTCATCATCCTCAATGTCTATGGTCACCTCGGCTCGTACTTCTTCTGCTTGTTTTTCTTTTAGCTTCTTCCTCTTTTTTGGGGCCTCAAAAGCCTCCCTACACCGATTTTGCTGTTCATCATTGGCCACCAAACAAGGTGTCACTTGGCCTCAAATCTGAGCTATGTGCTGCTTCATCCTATTGACCCCTCCTGACATCTCTTTCCCACACAACTTACACTTGACTCTTTGCAAGTCATCTGGATCAATGAGCATGGCGAATTCCCATGCCATATCATCTGAATTCCTCTTAAGGGCTTGGGAACTTTCCGCCTTAAAAGCACCGGCTGCAGCCATCTGCAAAAAATAAAATTTGTGGCAACCGTATCATATATTGCAAAAAATATCAGTAAGAAACATGATGCTATTTTTGACGGGAAAATTAAAATTGGCAGTAGCCATCTACATACAACACGACATGCTGTTCCATTAATATTTATTTACTTGGATGAAGAAAAACAAACTATTATACAAAACTACTAATACTCCCTTCGGCCCAAATTAGTTGAGTCAAATTTGTCAAAATACGTACATATCTAATACTAAATCATGTCTAGATATAGTCGAATCTAGACAAATCTAAGTCAACTAATTTGGATCGGAGGGAGTATGATAAATATGCAGCGCATCATGTATTGCAAAAACTGACAACAATTTAACATAAAATTATAAACACCATGCTCTGTACGGACTACGAATTTACATACTTGCATAATTTCACATAGACTACTGATAGTACTGCATCTGCATGTAGAAAATTTGGTCTGATCTTGGTCCATTCATCCCTAGACTAGAGTACTGCATAAGACTAGGAATCCGATGGACATCATACCGTAGATTGGACTGACGGGGAGTTCTTGGAGCAGCCGAGATGCAGAGCAGCTGGGTGCGCCAGGCCACTCGCTCGATCCTAGGCAACACGAGGGCGAGCTTGATCCTGGGCGACGTGAGGGAGAAGAGGAGAGACAGGGCGTGTGGACTCCGATTGAATCCAGCAGTGCCAGCGGCAAAACAGGCCGCCGATTGAATCCAGATCAGCGGCGGAGAAACGGACGCTGATTGAATCACAGCTTGGAGGCGGAGTAATGGGGAGCACACATCATTAATAGAGGGGCACAGGAATCGTGCTGGGAGGCGGTGCGTCGGGCGGATGGGACAAAATTTGACGTTTCAGCTGGACCAGCTAATCGGTTGATCCCGATTAATCAGTTGTCAGACCGATTATACGGACCTAACGAGTAACCCTCCCGATTTGATGTATTCTACACGGTGACCTGCCGATTACCGATTAATCGGACGATTAATCGTCTAATCAGCCGATTTTTGGAACATTGGTTTCTGAACACCTGATGATTTATGGTGATGAAAATGTTGAGGCATGAACCTTACCCCTTTATAAAACTGATGGTTGTATGGATGCGATACCATTCCAATTTTATCGTACAACCACAATACCCAAGAATTGGGTAGGGCTTGACTGGAAACTTATATACCTTAGTATTAGTTTCCTCACGGCCAAGGTCTGAGCTGAGGCTACCTTGTGAAGATTGTCCACCTGTGCAGTACCCAAGATGACAGTTGGTCATGGTTGGGAGGCCAAACTCACAAGAGAGGTGCTTATACTAGGGCGTGTAATTGAAAGGTTAGGATTGATTATCCGTATACTGAGTATAGTGAATTCAGGATTTGTTCCTAACGGATGTATCGAATGTTATGGTGAAAGTGTACAATCTCTGCAGAGTGTCAAACTATTCGAATAGCCGCGTCCGCGGTTATGGACAGTTGGAGTGGCCATACTGTTCCCCCGTCAGACTTTTCAAAATGATTTGTGAAAGGAAGTGAGACTTTGACTTGACCACAACAGAGTTGTGACATGAGATACAAGTTCCCACTTAGGTGTTATAAAACTTCAACTAGCATTCGTTGCTTTTAAACTTACTTGATGTAAATCTGGCTTCTTGCAAAACAACCCTAGAGCCTAGTGTCCTATTATCAAAAACCCCTTCCACTTGTTAGTATTAGTTTGCGAGTACTTAAAGAGTACTCATGGCTTTGTCCCTGGCTATTCCCGTGGCCATACTATGAAGAGGAGTACCTGGAAGATGGACCCCAGGAAGGTTACGACAACTAGGATTATCTCCCACGTCAGCATTGCCTGTGACCCCGAAGATGGAGCTTCGCCTACGCTACCGTTATTATTACGTATTCTGCTGCTTAAAGTTGTATTAAGAACTGGATCATGAGATACCTATTTATGTAAGAACTTATGTACGGTTTGTAATGGATGATGTACTATGGTATTCAATTCTGTTATGTCTCGCAAAAATGGTAATCTTGGAATTGCGATGTATGGCATAACAGGCATCTGGGATTAAAAATCTGGGTGTTGACATCATGCCCCTGAAACCTTAATCTACAAGAATCTGAAAGCTTCATGGGCTATCCGTGGTGTTGGAAGGGGCAGAGGCCATGGAAGAGGAGATGGTCGTGGTCGTGGCAGAGGAAGCACAGATGAGCCAGGTTATGATAACTTTGATTCAACTCAGTGTGGGAAGGATGGCTTAGTCGACTCTATAGATCCTATGAATCTAGACCTTGCTCGTTCGGGTCAGCAATATGTTGTTAATTCTCAGAACTTACCTGTCACATCCCAAAATTTTCCAAATTTTGAAATGTGAAAATAAATAAACAAAATAAATAATTGTTGAAATTTTAGGGTGAGAAGAAACTTTTTGATTCCAATTGGAAACATCAAAACCTATTTTGATCAAATAAAATCCTAAAGGGATTTGAAAAGATAAACAAATAATAAATAAAGTTATATTAGTTAGAATCACCATTTTTGGATCTTTTAATAAAAAGATATTGTTTTGATAAGCAAAGGTAGAAATATAAATAAGGATTATTTTAAAGAGCCAAATTAAATCTTGGCCAAGCAAATGAAATAAAATATTTCTATTTATTAAAAAGAGTAAAGGTTTATTTAAATAAAATAATAAGGATTTATTAATATCCAATTTTATTTAAGTAAAGGCTTTTTCCTTTCAAATAAACATTAAAACTTATTAAAAAATTTAAAATAAAATTCCAAGTGTTTTGTTTTTCAAATAAAACCTACTGAAAAGGTTTTGATATTACTTAGATTTCAGATAGAGTTTTAAAAATAAATTAAATCCTATTTGAAATAAAGACTAAGGTCTATTTATTTAATTATTAATAGATCCTAAAAGAATAAAAGAATTATTTTATTTTGGAGTTTGGAATATGTTGTTAAACAAAATTAAAATTTACCTAAAGTTTGGTGGTGGTTTGAAATCATTTAGAGTTTGAATTGTTTGAATGAAAATAAAATCAGGAAATTCAAAACAAAAAAGGACAAACATTTTGTATAAAAAAATGAAACAAAGCAGCCCAGCCAACAGGCCCAACCCAGCCCAGCAAACTAGCCCACCTGCTCACCCCGCAGTGAAACGTTTTTCACTCAGAAAAGAACCCGCGAAGTCACTGACGCTGCGGACCCCACTCCCTCTCCCTCACTTCCGCTGACCACTGGACCCCACTGCCCCATCATCGTCTTCCTCCCCACCGCGATGACCAAGCCTCCCCTCGTCACCGTTTCTGCTGTTTAAACCTCGTGTTAAGTCGCGTTATTGTGTCCATCACTCTCCCTGCAACTACGCCCTCTTAATAGCCTGACACTCCTCTCCATTTCCCCTTAACCCTCACACGACCGGAGCCACCAGGCTGCACGAATTGCACGCTCAAACCTCTCTGCCCCGACAAGCTTCTCCGGCGAAATCCCGGCGACTCCGACCACCTCTCCACTCCTAGAGCATACGAGCTTGCTCTCCAGTCCCGTGCGCACCTACCCGTGTGCTCCACTCGCGCGCGCGAGCACCGTAGCGTCGTCAAGGACCACCATCTGAGCACCGCCGCGTCTGCCATTCGCTCCGGCAAGCACCCCGGTGAGTACAGACTGCCCCACCACCTCCTGATGATGCTCCCATGATCCCCAGAACAGTACGCGTCTAACGCCCCCTCCCGTTCGCCTTAGGGTGACCTGCAGCCCCGTCCCCGACGACGAACCGAAGCATCTGGCGCCGCCACTGACTCCGGCGAGCAATCCACGTAGCTATGGTGCGCCCCTCGACAAGCCGACCTCACCTCGAGCTTCACCACACCCCTGCGAGCACGGTGAGCTACTCCTCCCTCTCCCTCGCTTCCTGAATTGTTGCCAGCGCCACCGCCCGAGCGTGTGCCACCGCCAGCCGCCGCTAGCGCCGCCCAGATATGGTCTGGCCGCTATGAGCCGTAGGATGTGAATCATCTGGTTAGGATTAGATCCAATTGAAAGGGTACGCGTCCATCTGTGCCGCACGATCTTATTTAGATCCAACGACTCGCAGAGAGCGATCCGCGCGAATCGTTACCGGCCAATAGAATCGAGCCACGTGGACAGGGTTTGGTTTAAAACAGAAATTAGAATCTATTAGATATGCAAACTTGTAAAATTCATAACTTTAATTCTACACGTCCAAATTTTGCAAATTTTATATCAATGGAATCAGCAGAACAAGTACTTTTCAACCATGCACTTTGTTTATTATTTTGCTTCTAAAAAATTGTTTGAATTTGCAGAAACATGTGTAGGTATATTTTGAATATAAAAATTGTTCTAGATACAATTTTAAGGTGAAATCTTTGCTAAATGGATTGTTTTGAACCTACTGACCATAGGAACCAACTTATGGATTTAAAAATGTATTTTGCGAAGTTAAGGAATAAATATTTGAGTTATCCCATTTCTAGTCAAATAAAAATATTGTTTATGTGTTAAAAATGAATTTTTGAGTAAAACCTTTGGGAAATGATGTGATTCAAACTTTCTGACCCTAAACACCAAGTTTTGAGATTAAGAACATATTTGATGAACTATATAAAGTTATTGCTTTGCTAAAACATATTTTCAACAACATAAAATATCACCTTAGCATAATATTTGGTTTATGAGATAAAACCTTTTGCAAATGGTTTTACCACTTTAGTAAATGACCACTTTGAGCTTTAAAATGTTTAGAGCCTAATAGAAACCACTTTTCTAAATAAATCTACCTTTTGCATGCCTGCATGCATTGCCTTGTTTCTATTATTTTATGTGTGATAAATTGTTTGAATGTTGTTTTGAAAATGTGTTTGCTTGATTGAATTGTAGTGAAGTTAGAAGAGTGTGATATTTGCAAGATCAAGAAGTGAACCAAAATTTTCTACTAAAAAGGCAAGTGACACTATCATCCATGTCCTACTATTTTCATTACACTTAGTGGATTTTTGTAACATGCATGATAAGGATTACTATATTTTATGCTATGCTAAATCCTAATAGGATACCCTTATATCTTCCTTAGTGAAAACATTGTAGTTGTAGTATGCTTAGACCTGCTATATATTTGGGATGGGATACATGATATGATTATATGAAGTGTTGGAAAGATATATGTTTTATATAATAAAACAAGTACTCAATGAACCACCTGGGTGGAAAAGGATACTCAAGGTTGGACAAGGTGGCAACAAAAGGAACCATGTTTATATGGCTATCTTCTTGTATGTGCACTAGAAGAAAACCACCCAGGGACTTAGAGATTGAACATGTTTCTCGTACAGTGGCTTCCGTGTATAGCCACATGCTAAATGGGCTCTGGCTTAGTCAACTACATAGTGGAAGACCCATGCATTGGCATCTTCAGGTTAACTAGAATTGTGTATGGGAAATTTATGCCTACATTGGTGCCTGGTTGACAAGCTAGCATTGTGTATTGGGAGGACTTCTATGGAAAGACTTTGTCACATTCTCGATCTGCCAGTACTCCATTTTGGTGAGTACTTATCCAGCAGCCGCTGGTGGCATCAAGACGAGATTGTGTCATGTGGGTAAACTGTACAACTTCTGCATAAGATCAAATTCTAAGTACTTAGTCGTGTCCCCGGTTATGGACAACTCTGAGCAACTAAGGCCTGAAGCTATGGAAGATCTCGACATTCCAATTTCTCAAAGTAAAACTTGATGGTGGAAACAAGGGATTAGAAGCACTTGGAGTTTTCCAAGGAGTTCAGAAATATTTGACAAAAGATCAAAACTATTTTGAAAAGATAGGATAAAACTATATTGCTTTCTGCAAAAGAGCCTAAACCCTACTTAGCCAAATATGCATGTAATGATAGGATCCACTTATTTCTACATAGTACTGAAACTTGCCAATACAATTCAAATATATTGACCCTTGTGGGTGCAACTTATTATGTTGCAGGTTTGTTTGATGTTAGTGAAGTGTGTTGAATAGGATTACAAGTCTACAACCAACATGATTGCCTGTGGCACTTTGAAGATGAAGGACTCCATGCTATATAGATATTCTGCTGCAATGTAATGTGATAGCCAAATGAGCTATGTAAGATGTAATGAATTATTTTATTCCTGGTTATAAAGTTGTATTATGACCTTTGTTTCTTGATATTACATCTTAACTATAGATGCTAGCTATTGATCCAGGGACTAGCATTGTAAACACAGGGATCTCCACCTTATTGAAGGTTGGGAACCTTACAGATGGTATCAGAGCACTGTGTTGCCTGTAGGATTGTAACCCTAGGATTGGACAAAACCCCTTAGAAAAATAGGAGTTGTATTTGTTCCAAAACTTATTTACAAACAATCTTGTAAACTCTTTCCTCAACCTTTTGGTTTTGAATTCTACACCTCTTCCTTTTCAACTTGATGGACAAAGCCTTCACCATGACCAATGACTTCAACTTTAGTTCCACCAAGGACTTCAACTTAGACATCACTAAGGACTACAAGTGAGAACCAAGAGATATTAGATTGCCTACCAAAACATTGATATCATGTTAAGTGTATGGATCATATTGACCTATGAGGTATGACCATACCAAGTTAATCATTTCAAGAAAACTTGTTGTTTCCTTCAACTCATGAGTTAAACTCATAAGTTGTTAAGTGGATAGTTGCTTGTTGATTGATTGATTGTTTGATTGAACTTGGTTGTTTTGAGTGGTGTGTTAGAACTTACTTATGCTTATCTGTCATTACTTATCCCTATCAAACCAGCAGATGCCTCCCCGTCGTGCCAACCCCAACCAAAACAACAACAACAACATCACTCCCGAGTTGCAGCAGTTGATGACAGGTCAAACTCAACTAATGCAGATGATGACCACGTTCATACAGAATCACAACAACAACAACAACAACAACAACAACAACAACAACAACAACAACAACAACAACAACAACAACAACAACAACAACAACAACAACAACAACAACAACAACAACAACAACAACAACAACAACAACAACAACAACAACAACAACAACAACAACAACAACAACAACAACAACAACAACAACAATCAGAATAATCCTCCAGCACATGATATGCTCACCAGATTTCTGAAACTAAGGCCTGCAAGGTTCTCTGGAACAACTGATCCAATGTAAGCCAATGATTGGTTACGTTCGGTGAATAAAGACTTAGTGACTGTTGGCTGCACCGATGAAGAAAAAGTTAGGTTTGCAGCATTTCTACTTGAAGGACCAGCAGCAACATGGTGGGACAACTTTCAGATCACCACTTCCCTTGAGGATGTGACTTGGGCTATTTTTGAGGATGGATTCCGTACAGCTCACATCTCATCTGGAGTGATGCACTTGAAGAAAAAGGAATTTCACAATCTGAAACAACATCACCTCAGTGTGGCTGAGTACATTGAAGAGTTCAACAATCTGGCACGCCATGCACCGGATGAAGTTGATACAGATGCTAAGAGAAAGGAGAAATTTCTTGAAGGACTTAATGATGAGTTGAACCTGCAGCTAGCTGTTGCCTATGTCCCAACTTATCAATCACTCTGTGACAAAGCCACTATATTGGAAAACAAGATGAATCAAGTTGAGAACAGAAAGAGGAAGCATAAACTCAAGTATCACTCAGGATGATCACGAAAGAAGCATTCATTCAAAAAGAGCAAGGAAGATTCTGAACCACATCAGTATCACCACAACAACAATGGGAATGATAATAATGGAAATGATACTGACAATGGAGATGACCTTGGTCAGAACCAACATGACACCTTCAGGAATAAAGACATTAGCCTGTTGTAGTGCTATAATTGTAAGGAACTTGGACACTGCATCAGACTGCCCTGAGAAGAAAAAGAAAAAGGATGCTAGAAGATCCAATGGAAATGACTCCAAAGTGAACCAGAAAGGACATGTGAACCACCTTGACATGGATGGAAACTTTGAAGAGATAGAAGAAGTGGGTGTCAGGAACTAGTTAACTCAGTTGAGTCAAATAAGGATTCCTTGTATGGATATCAAGTGTTGAACCCATAGTCAAGTGAACCATCGATGTAACCCTATGAGATTTTCTTTTAAGGGTGGTAGTACCCTAGTTGTCTTCAAGCCAACTTGTAACCCTAGCCTTCCCATATCTCGGGACGAGATTTCTTTTAAGGGTGGTAGCCTGTCACATCCCAAAATTTTCCAAATTTTGAAATGTGAAAAATAAATAAACAAAATAAATAATTTTTGAAATTTTAGGGTGAGAAGAAAAATTTTTATTCCAATTGGAAACATCAAAACCTATTTTGATCAAATAAAATCCTAAAGGGATTTGAAAACATAAACAAATAATGAATAAAGTTATATTAGTTAGAATCACCATTTTTGGATCTTTTAATAAAAAGATATGGTTTTGATAAGCAAAGGTAGAAATATAAATAAGGATTATTTTAAAGATCCAAATTAAATCTTGGCCAAGCAAATGAAATAAAATATTTCTATCTGTTAAAAAGAGTAAAGGTTTATTTAAATAAAATAATAAGGATTTATTAATATCCAATTTTATTTAAGTAAAGGCTTTTTCCTTTCAAATAAACATTAAAACCTATTAAAGTTTTTAAAATAAAAATTCCAAGTGTTTTGTTTTTCAAATGAAACCTACTGAAAAGGTTTTGGTATTATTTAGATTTCAGATAGAGTTTTAAAAATAAATTAAATCCTATTTGAAATAAAGACTAAGGTCTATTTATTTAATTATTAATAGATCCTAAAAGAATAAAAGAATTATTTTATTTTGGACTTTGGAATATGTTGTTAAACAGAATTAAAATTTACCTAAAGTTTGGTGGTGGTTTGAATTCATTTGGAGTTTGAATTGTTTGAATGAAAATCAAATCAGGAAATTCAAAACACAAAAGGACAAACATTTTGTATAAAAAATGAAACAAAGCAGCCCAGCCAACAGGCCCAACCCAGCCCCAGCAAATTAGCCCACCTGCTCACCCCGTAGTGAAACATTTTTCACTCAGAAAAGAACCCGCGAAGTCACTCACGCTGCGGACCCCACTCCTTCTCCCTCACTTTCGCTGACCACTGGACCCCACTGCCCCGTCATCGTCTTCCTCCCCACCGCGATGACCAAGCCTCCCCTCGTCGTCGTTTCTGTTGTTTAAACCTCGCTTAATTCGCGTTATTGTGGCCATCACTCTCCCTGCAACTACGCCCTCTTAATAGCCTGACACTCCTCTCCATTTCCCCTCAACCCTCACACGACCGGAGCCACCAGGCTGCACGAATTGCACGCTCAAACCTCTCTGCCCCGACAAGCTTCTCCGGCGAAATCCCGGTGACTCCGACCACCTCTCCACTCCTAGAGCATACGAGCTTGCTCTCCAGTCCCGTGCGCACCTACCCGTGTGCTCCACTCGCCCGCGCGAGCACTGTAGCATCGGCAAGGACCACCATTTGAGCACCGCCGCGTCTGCCATTCGCTCCGGCAAGCACCCCGGTGAGTACAGACTACCCCAACACCTCCTGATGATGCTCCCATGATCCCCAGAACAGTACGCGTCTAACGCCCCTCCCATTTTCCTTAGGGTGACCTGCAGCCCCGTCCCCGACGACGAACCGAAGCATCTGGCGCCGCCACTGACTCCGGCGAGCAATCCACGCAGCTCTGGTCCGCCCCTCGACAAGTCGACCTCACCTCGAGCTTCACCACACCCCTGCGAGCACGGTGAGCTACTCCTCCCTCTCCCTCGCTTCCTGAATCGTCGCCAGCGCCACCTCCTGAGCGTGCGCCACCGCCAGCCGCCACTAGCGCCGCCCAAATATGGTCTGGCCGCTATGAGCCGTAGGATGCGAATCGTCTGGTTAGGATTAGATCCAATCGAAAGGGTACGCGTCCATCTGTGCCGCACGATCTTATTTAGATCCAACGACTCGCAGAGAGCGATCCACGCGAATCGTTACCGGCCAATAGAATCGAGCCACGTGGACAGGGTTTGGTTTAAAACAGAAATTAGAATCTATTAGATATGCAAACTTGTAAAATTCATAACTTTAATTCTACACGTCCAAATTTTGCAAATTTTATATCAATGGAATCAGCAGAACAAGTACTTTGAAACCATGCACTTTGTTTATTGTTTTGCTTCTAGAAAATTGGTTGAATTTGCAGAAACATGTGTAGGCATATTTTGAATATAAAAATTGTTCTACTTACAATTTTAAGGTGAAATCTTTGCTAAATGTATTGCTTTGAACCTACTGACCATAGGAACCAACTTATGGATTTAAAAATGTATTTTGCGAAGTTAAGGAATAAATATTTGAGTTAGCCCATTTCTAGTCAAATAAAAATATTGTTTATGTGTTAAAAATGAATTTTTGAGTAAAACCTTTGGGAAATGATGTGATTCAAACTTTCTGACCCTAAACACCAAGTTTTGAGATTAAGAACATATTTGATGAACTATATAAAGTTATTGCTTTGCTAAAAGATATTTTCAACAACATAAAATATCACCTTAGCATAATATTTGGTTTATGAGATAAAACCTTTTGCAAATGGTTTTACCACTTTAGTAAATGACCACTTTGAGCTTTAAAATGTTTAGAGCCTAATAGAAACCACTTTTCTAAATAAATCTACCTTTTGCATGCCTGCATGCATTGCCTTGTTTCTATTATTTTATGTGTGATAAATTATTTGAATGTTGTTTTGAAAATGTGTTTGCTTGATTGAATTGTAGTGAAGTTAGAAGAGTGTGATATTTGCAAGATCAAGAAGTGAACCAACATTTTCTACTAAAAAGGCAAGTGACACTATCATCCATGTCCTACTATTTTCATTACACTTAGTGGATTTTTGTAACATGCATGATAAGGATTACTATATTTTATGCTATGCTAAATCCTAATAGGATACCCTTATATCTTCCTTAGTGAAAACATTGTAGTTGTAGTATGCTTAGCCCTGCTATATATTTGGGATGGGATACATGATATGATTATATGAAGTGTTGGAAAGATATATGTTTTATATAATAAAACAAGTACTCAATGAACCACCTGGGTGGAAAAGGATACTCAAGGTTGGACAAGGTGGCAACAAAAGGAACCATGTTTATATGGCTATCTTTTTGTATGTGCACTAGAAGAAAACCACCCAGGGACTTAGAGATTGAACATGTTTCTCGTACAATGGCTTCCGTGTATAGCCACATGCTAAATGGGCTCTGGCTTAGTCAACTACATAGTGGAAGACCCATGCATTGGCATCTTCAGGTTAACTAGAATTGTGTATGGGAAATTTATCCCTACATTGGTGCCTGGTTGACAAGCTAGCATTATGTATTGGGAGGACTTCTATGGAAAGACTTTGTCACATTCTCGATCTGCCAGTACTCCATTTTGGTGAGTACTTATCCAGCAGCGACTGGTGGCATCAAGACGAGATTGTGTCATGTGGGTAAAGTGTACAACTTCTGCAGAAGATCAAATTCTAAGTACTTAGCCGTGTCCCCGGTTATGGACAACTCTGAGCAACTAAGGCCTGAAGCTATGGAAGATATCGACATTCCAATTTATCAAAGTAAAACTTGATGTTGGAAACAAGGGATTAGAAGCACTTGGACTTTTCCAAGGAGTTCAGAAAGATTTGACGAAAGATCAAAACTATTTTGAAAAGATAGGATAAAACTATATTGCTTTATGCAAAAGAGCCTAAACCCTACTTAGCCAAATATGCATGCAATGATAGGATCCACTTATTTCTACATAGTAGTGAAACTTGCCAATACAATTCAAATGTATTGACCCTTGTGGCTGCAACTTATTATGTTGCAGGTTTGTTTGATGTTAGTAAAGTGTTTTGAATAGGATTACAAGTCTACAACCAATATGATTGCCTGTGGCACTTTTAAGATGAAGGACTCCATTATATATAGATATTCTGCTACAATGTAATGTGATAGCCAAATGAGCTATGTAAGATGTAATGAATTATTTTATTCCCGGTTATAAAGTTGTATTATGACCTTTGTTTCTTGATATTACATCTTAACTGTGGATGCTAGCTATTGATCTAGGGACTAGCATTGTAAACACAGGGATCTCCACCTTATTGAAGGTTGGGAACCTTACATTACCGGTCGTGCCTAGGGTGAATGCGCTGGTACAATAGTTTCACAAAGAACTGCCAGTTATCCATGCGAGCCCTCCACCCAAGAGGGATCCAAAGTGAAGCAGGACTGATGATTCCACTGCTGGAAACATAGATGGTGCTAGACTATCTGATAATCTGAAGACAACTGACTTGGATAATGTTAATGCAAATTTGGCGGGCTCCATGACGGGGCACCTCCCATCCCAATTAATCTTTTAGGCCTGAACTGTCGAGGGGGGGACCCTTGGATAGTTCGACAGGTTGCAACACTAATCCAGTCGCATTCCCCTTCTGTGGTGTTTTTTGTGTGAGACACGACAGAAAGCTGATAAGATGAGAAGTTTCCATGGTTGCTTTGGTTTGCGAGGGTTTGCTGGTAAATACAACGAAGGTTTCAGTGGTGGATTGGCGGTGTATTGGCATGATTCACTGCGGGTTACCGTTGAGGATGTGGAGGACCGTTTCATTGATCTTACCATTATAGCTCGGATGAAGATAGTCCCCAATGGAGGCTTACTTGTATTTATGGGGATCCTAGAACTGAACATCGTCATCTTATGTGGGAAAAGATGCTTCAGCTAAATACACGCCATGATCTTCCATGGCTTGTTGTAGGGGATTTCAACGAATGTCTTTGGAGTTTCGAACACTTCTCGAACTCACCTAGGTCAGAGGCTCAAATGGCTGCTTTCAGGGATGTTGTTGAAGCATGTGAACTAGTTGACTTGGGTTTCTAGGGAGTTCCCTACATAGACGATAACAAGAGGGCTGGTGTCTCTAATGTTAAAGTGCGCTTGGATCGAGCTCTTGCATCAAACTCGTGGAGTAACTTGTTCCCTCATTATTCGTTTAAGCACATTGTGACTCCATGCTCTGACCATGTTGCGCTATTGGTTTCTGGTGAAAAGGAAGAAATACAGCATGGTGGGAAGCGATGCAAACAATATGAAGTAATGTGGGGACGTGAGTGCTCCCTTCCTGAGGTAATAAAGAACTCCTAGGATTCCTTTGGTTCGGTAACGGACTTGGGTGATATTGGTTCAGCTCTTGGCAGTACTATGTCCAAATTACAAGAATGGAGTAAAGCAAAATTTGGTAGTGTCAAATTAGAGCTGCAGAAGTCCCGCGAGCAACTGGAGCAGCTTATGCTTATGAATGCGGACATGCAGGAAATCAGGCAAGTTACTGATAGAATGAATGAGTTAATTTATCGGGAGGAGATGATGTGGCTGCAGAGATCTCGGCTTACCTGGTTAAAGGAGGGTGATATAAACACCAAATTTTTCCATAATAAAGAAGTCTGGAGAGCACGAAAAAATAGAATCCGCAAATTGCAGGACGACCTTGGCGTTGCTCATGATGATGTCCCTACTATGCAAGCCATGGTCAATGAGTACTTTTCTTCACTGTTTTCTACGGATGTTGGTTTGGATCCGAAACCGGTAGTTGATCTGGTTGAGAGGCGTATTGATGACCCACAAGTATAGGGGGTGTATCGTAGTACTTTTGATAAATAGGAGTATCGATCCCAACGAGGAGCAGAATGTGTTGACTAGTGGTATGGAGCAGGAAATCTCTATAAATACTTAGCAAATGGATTTTTAGTGGTTTTTTGATAAAGCAACAAAACAAAGTGCAAGTAATAAAGACAACGAACAACTACAGCAAGTGGCCTAATCCTTTCTTAGCAAATGACAAGCCGGTGGAAATACTTATAAGGACCAAACGTTCTTGAGGACACATGGGAATTATGTCAAGTGCTTTCGCTTCATATATCTAAGTACTCTTCTTTGGTGTTGTAAGTGTTGTGTGGGTGAACCTATGCTAATGTACCGACCTTACTTGGACTAATACATACTTGTGATTAAACCCCCTGCAAGCATCCACAACTACAGGAAAGCAATTAAGATATAAACCTAACCACATCCTTAAACTCTGAGATCCTACACTCCCTTGTGCAAAGGTGTCCTAACGGGGGTTCAGGATTCTGTCACTCCGGCAACCCCATAATTAGTAGGGAAATACACAATGCATTCCCCTAGGCCCAGAAATGGTGAAGTATCATGTAGTCGACGTTCACATGACACCACTAGAAGAATAGCACCACAACTTAAATACTAAACCATTGAATAATAACTCAACACAAATCCACTACTAACAACATGACTTCTCCCATGTCCTCAAGAACTAAACGAACTACTCACAAGACATCATATGGATCAAGATCAAGGATGATATGGTAATGGATAACAATCTAAACATAAACAATAATCCAATGGTTCCACTCACAAGCATCAACTACAATAGTAATCAACACCGGGAAAGTTTCCCCTAAGAACTAATGCAAGATCCAATACAATTGTTACAGCGGGATGGAGTGGTGATGATGGTGATGGTGGATATGATGGTGTGGATGATGATGATGATCCCGATGAAGTATAGCTTGATGACGGTGTTGATGGCGACGATCTCCCCTCTCCGGGAAGGAATTTCCCTGGCAGAAATCTCTGTCAGAGAGATCTTTCTCTCTCGGTGTTTTCCGCCCCGCAGAGGCGATGGAAATATTTCTATGGTCGCTCCCCTGGTATTAGGGTTCCGTGAGGAAGATATAGGCGAGAGGGCGGAGTCGGGAGCCAGCCAGGTGGGCCACACCTGCCCTAGGCGCGAGGCAAGGTGGGCCCGCGCCTAGGGGGTGTGGGCCCCCTGTGGCCCAGCTACGCCTCTCCTTCTGGCTTCCTTCGTCTTCTAGGAAAATATAATTTTCCAATATTTTTCTGGTATTTTTCTGATCTTCGCGAAATTTCATCAAAACACCTCTTTTTCCATCATAAACCTGACTCCAGCAGTTCATCCTCCAAGAATCATCCAACATGCAAAAACAGAGGAAAATACATTAGGAACACCTCATAATAAGACATATATCAGTGAATAGAGGCAAATTATGATATAGAATGGTGATGCAAATTGGACGTATCAACTCCCCCAAGCTTAGACCTTTGCTTGTCCCCAAGCGAAAACTGAGCTCAGTAAACATGTCCACGGGTTTATGGAGTGAAGTATCGATAAAAGAATATGGACATGAAGCATCACACTTACCATTACACAACTCATAGAAGAAAGCAACTTGGCATTATATAACTTAGCTTGCAACAAGTACAAGAGTCACAATAGAGATGCATAAAGATAAATCATAATTGGAATTGGAAAACTCTTGTTCTTGGTCAGAGAACAGCTGGCAAACAGTTTCACAAATAAAAATTTGAAGAAGTTTTCAAAACAGGAGTACTCTTTTCTCAAAAAGTTTTTTCACAATTAAGGCTTTCAAAGTAGTACTCAATAGATAAGAGTCTTGTGCAAACAAGGAAGATAAAGAACATGATTGAATAAATCACCATATGAATGCTTGCAACACAACAACGCAAATGCTTGCTGGAGATAGAGAGGAAGTAGGTTTACTGACTCAACTCAGAAAATAGGAGAAAGGTCCCTTCATAGAGGGTAGTAGGGATTTCAAGTCATAAAGAGCTTCCAAAACATTATGGTACTTACTAGCTTTGAGCTCTCATTGCCCCTATCATAGGCATCTTGAGATGATTAAGGTTAAAGTGAACAAGGATGGAGTATATGCTTGACGAAATATAAGTTGGCAATCTCATGTCCCTTGAGTACGAGGGCCACACCTCATGCTACTCAACTTTAGTTACCGGTAAGTTCTTGTCATTGTAAGTACATGTGTATCATAAAGAACTGCCAATGGGGTACCCCTCGCACATGGTACAGGAGCTATCCCATAACCAAAATGACAAGGCAAGCAGACAATGAGCATCTCAATAATCTTTTTTATTTACTATGTGCATAGCTTTTTATTGAGGATGCTTCACAGAATGCTCATTATGGTGATGTTGCAAGTTTCCACCATGATTAGGCATGGCTTAGGCTAGCGGCCCAGACGTTTCTCTAACACACATACATCACTACAAGTTTCCTCTTTATTTCACACCGTCGACATCCGCAAACAAAAGAGCATGATATCAACTGTGTACAACATACAAGTGCAATGTTGAAAGCATTCCCCATGACAGCACGGTTCTGCTAATTCCAACGTATAGATGCAAGCATATACAACTTCGATGACACAATGGTTCAAGTATATTAGGGGCAAGAAAATAAGGTGTGCCATCAAGTTCGTGAGAGCTTTACTAACTAGTTTTCACATCACGAAATACTTTTTAATTTGAAAGATAGATGAAGCTTGATAATTTGCTTGGAATAGAAATAATGCTAATAGGTAGATATGGTGGACACAAATGGCACATGTTTGGGTTCAAAGGGATTGGAAGCATGAGAAGTATGCCTTCTCAAAACAGGTTTTTGGCTAGCAAGGCTGGGTAGAAAGCAAAAGAGTTGAAAGAGGCAAGAAAACCTACAAGTGATAAAGCCAAACATGCAATCTTCCTTGAAGACACAAAAGATCTTAAATAAAGAATACTGAGCTTATGAGCCAACAAGAAAGAAAATAAATGATACAAAATACCTATAAGCCTTTTCTCTTTTCCTTTCAAACCTCAAAAAGTGTTTCTACTGACCAGATCTCGGTTTGCCAAAACCAATTTAGATTTACTTGATGCTCCCAAAGTGATGCCAATACTGATCAACAAGATCCATCATATAATAGATATTGCAAACTAAAATAAGAAGTGCAAAAAGTAAACTTCTCATTAATATTCCATAAAGGCACTCACACCAAGGGATACATAGATAACCAACTAAAGGAGAGATACTTCCACATGCAAACCAAACTATAAGATAACTTCTCTACCAAAGATACAAATCCACTAAAAAGGGTAAAAGATAAAAGATAATGATGGTGATACCACGACACTCCCCCAAGCTTGGAACAAGCCAAGGGGATGCCAAACCTGATGATGAATTACTCCTTCGGTGGTGGTGGTGGTGTTCTCTTGATAAGCTCTTCAATAAGTTTCTTCAAATCCTCAATCTCAAAGGTCAGAGTACGAATCAACTCCGAATTCTGCTCAATGCGGTTCATGATCATGTCGGGCTGAGAATTCCAGTCATTGTTATTCCTTCCCCACTCTTCCTTCTTAATGTGTTCCTCCCCTGCATGGTTAGAGCGAGGCATATCCCACATCGAGGGCAAGTTCCCTTTGGGCACATGTTGGTATTGTTTCTCATGTATAAGAGTATGGAAGGAATTCTTGGTACGTGGAGGAGATGACCGTGGAGCAAGGATATAACGCAGGGTTTTCCCTCCTGTAGACATCCATGCTATCCTCCTAAGCTTGGTAGGTTTTACCACCACTCCAATACTTGCGATGGTGGCACGGGTGTCCAGATGCTCGTCCTCCTCCATGTGTTCTTCACCCCCTACCAAAATCTCCTCCTCCTTGGGGTTTTGAGGATCATCTTCCTCGGGCTTCTTACCTTTGTCGTTGGCAGAGACCATGGTGCTTTAAACTTGAGAAGATTTCCTGATAGAAACAGATCGAAATGAAAACACGACGAGAACACGATGCATGAATCTCGGGGTATCCGGGGGTTATATATTACGAAGTTTCAATGCATAAGGAAGGTACTGGTACAAAAACGAGGCGGAGACGGAGCTCGGGGGCTCACACCCCCTCCAGGCGCGGCCGGCTGGGGCCGCGCCTGGGGTGGGTGAGGCCACCCCAGACTCCGTTTACTCCTCTGTTCCGTCTCGTAACTTTCCTTATGTAATAAAAACATAAAAAATATAAAAATATTAGGCTTTCACAAACCTTCTGTTTTCACCACTTTTACCTATTCAAAGACGAACTCTATAGACTCCTTTTCTCCTTCTCCTGGAAATTCCTTTTCTTCACAAGGTAATACACAAACTTCAATGGCAACGTTAGTGCAAGAAAAAACAATAAACCATTAGGTACACACTTCAACTGAAATCCATCAAAACAAGGGCTTCTATAAGAGGAAAATGCAAATGATGGCAGAAATCTGTCAAAACAGACCAGCAGGTAAAGATTGATTTTTTTGAAAACCTTCCGTTGCTCAAATCAAAAAGTGAAAAACTAATGAAAGTTGGGCAACAACTTGGAGAACAAGAACAGAAAAATACAGGTCCATCCGAAGTACTGATCTCCCTCAAAATTTTTTACAATGCAGCACAAAAATCTGTCCCAGGACAGCTACTTTTCACAACTCCTCTACTTCTCAAAAGTAGTTGAACGTGACACAAAATCTAAAACAAAAAGGATAAGGAGCAGTTATTATAGAGGTAATAACTTCCAAGACTCAACCAAACTCTTGGGTTATCTCCCAACAAGTACTTTTCTTTAATGCCTTTAAGTTAGGCTTGAGAATTTCAAAGATGCTCACAAAGGAGATATATATCTGGAGTGAAAGAGAGCATCAAGAAGCAAATAACCAACACATCTGAGTCTAACCCACTTCCTATGCATGGGGGTATCATAAGAAAACAAATTGTTGAAACAAAAGGCCACTAGCATAGGAAGACAAAACGAATGCAACTTCAAAGCTTTCAAAATAAAACGGGGGAACTTAACATTATTGATATGCATAAAACCATGTTTCCCTCTCTCATAATAACTTTCAGTAGCACTTTAAATAAAGTTGACAATATAACTGTCAGTAGCAACAACTTTATCACAAGAATGAGCATACTTACTATCACCAAAAAGAGGTCCAAGGTCATAAACCGGATCAACAGAAGCAAGTTGTTCCATCCTGAAATCTTTGTTAGACAGACTATTTTCACAAGGAGCTTTAGCAAATTTGGGAAAGTTAAACTCGTAAGAATCTCCATCAAACTTAGTTAAAAATTTCTCCTTCTTACAATCTATAATAGCTCCACAAGTGTTTAAGAAAGGTCTACCAAAAATGATAGGGAAAGTTTTACTAGCTGCTGAATTAAGTACTAGAAAATCAGTAGGATACTTAATCTTACCACAAAGAACCTCCACATCTCTTACAATGCCAATGGGGCAGACTGTCTCTCTATTAGCAAGGTGAATAACCACATCAATGTCCTCAAGCTCATAAGGACCAATTTCATGCATAATTTCCCTATAAAGCTCATAAGGAATAACACTAGAACTAGCACCAATATCACATAAACCATAATAACAATGATCACCAATTTTAACAGAAAGCACAGGGACACTAGCTTTACTAGGATGAGATATAATATTAGAAGCGTCTTCACAGAAGACAATGTGCTCATCCTCTGTATTTCTAGTGACAGGGTCTTTCACAATAGCTACCACAGGTACAATATTCAATTGCTCATCAGGCTCCATAGTTTTCTTAGTACCTTTATTATTTGCACTAATAATCATAGAATACTCCTTTAACTTAGCTGGGAAGGGAACTTTCTCAACATGAGGTTCAGGCACAATATGATTAGTAGTACAAACTTCAGTACTTCTAACAACAACATGACTAACAACATCTTTATAAGGTGCATGGTACTTATTCCACTTCTTTTGGGGAATTTCTATGTAAGAGGCAAAGGCCTTAAAACAGTTGGCAATACTTTGGGAATCAAGACCAAACTTATTACTAATATCACGGAAGTCATCAGTTCCCATAAAAGATTTTATGCATTCATAATCATAGTTTATACCTGACTTTCTTCCTTTGTCATTCTCCCAAGCTTCAGTGTTCTCTTGAATACG
Organism: Avena sativa; assembly: GCA_916181665.1. NCBI lineage: Eukaryota > Viridiplantae > Streptophyta > Magnoliopsida > Poales > Poaceae > Avena > Avena sativa. Next base: position 263,548,773 of record OV702294.1, on the reverse strand, counting down.
GTCTAGTAGATCCCATTTAGCTTCTTCCTTCATACGTGTGAATGATCTAGCACAAGAAGCATCTAGTAAATCTTTATCATGAAGATAAAGCCTAGCATAAAAGTTATTGATAATAATATTGTTAGGGAGTTCATGAATAGGACATTTAAGCATTAGTAACTTCAATCAACCCCAAGCTTGAGATGTACTCTCTCCATCACGAGGCCAAAAGTTATATATCAAATTTCTATCCTTATGAATCTCACTAGGAGGATATAATTTAGAATAAAAGAGAGATGCCATTTCCTCCCATTCCATAGATTGTCCATTCTTCAGCAGCTTATACCATTCTTCAGCTCTCCCTTTCAAGGATATAGAGAGTAACCTCTTCTTCACCTGTTCAGTTGTGATACCTGCACACTTAAACAACCCGAATAATTCATGGATAAAAAGCAAATGATCACCAGGATGAACAGTTCCATCCTCTAAATAATAATTATCAATAACACGATCAACAATACTTGTAGGTATCTTAAAAGGATCTATCTCAATAGGTGGTGGCTCGTCCACTACCCTAACAGTGGTAGTAGTTTTCCCAAACAGAAAACCAAGTGGGTTATCCATATTGGAAACAAAGTAACAAACAGAAACAAAAAGCAATACTCACAGTAGAAGTTTCATTTACCAGTTCCACTCTTCAATAGCGCTTCACTCCCCGGCAACGGCGCTAGAAAATAGTCTTGATGACCCACAAGAATAGGGTGTGTACCGTAGTACTTTCTATAAATAGGAGTGTCGATCCCAACGAGGAGCAGAAGGTGTTGACTAGTGGTATGGAGCAGGAAATCTCTATAAATACTTAGCAAACGGATTTTTAGGGGTTTTCTGATAAAGCAACAAAACAAAGTGCAGGTAATAAAGACAACGAACAACTGTAGCAAGTGGCCCAATCCTTTCTTAGCAAAGGACAAGCCGGTGGAAATACTTATAAGGACCAAACGTTCTCGAGGACACATGGGAATTCTGTCAAGTGTTCACTTCATATAGCTAAGTACTCTTCTTTGGTGTTGTAAGTGTTGTGTGGATGAACCTGTGCTAATGTACCGACCTTACTTGGACTAATACATACTTGTGATTAAACCCCTTGCAAGCATCCGCAACTATAGGAAAGCAATTAAGATATAAACCTAACCACATCCTTAAACTCTGAGATCCTACACTCCCTTGTGCAAAGGTGTCCTAACGGGGTTCAGGTTTATGTCACTCCGGCAACCCCACAATTAGTAGCCCAATACATAATGCATTATCCTAGGCCCATAAATGGTGAAGAATCATGTAGTCGATGTTCACATGACACCACTAGAAGAATAGCACCACAACTTAAATACTAAACCATTGAATAATAAATCAACACAAATCCACTACTAACAACATGACTTCTCCCATGTCCTCAAGAACTAAACGAACTACTCATAAGACATCATATGGATCAAGATCAAGGATGATATGGTAATGGATAACAATCTGAACATAAACAATAATCCAATGGTTCCTCTCACAAGCATCAACTACAATAGTAATCAACACCAGGAAAGTTTCCCCTAAGAACTAATGCAAGATCCAATAAAATTGTTACAGCGGGATGGAGTGGTGATGATGGTGCTGGTGGAGATGATGGTGTGGATGATGATGATGATCCCGATGAAGTCTAGCTTGATGATGGTGTTGATGGCGATGATCTCCCCTCTCCGGGAAGGAATTTCCCCGGCAGAAATATGTCTGCCGGAGAGATCTTTCTCTCTTGGTGTTTTTCGCCTCGCAGAGGCGGCGGAAATCTTTCTGTGGTCGCTCCCCTGGTATTAGGGTTCCGTGATGAAGATATAGGCGAGAAAGCGGAGTCGGTAGCCAGCCAGGTGGGCCACACCTGCCCTAGGCACGGGGCAAGGTGGGCTCGTGCCTAGGGGGTGTGGGCCCCCTATGGCCTAGCTATGCCCCCCTTCTGGCTTCCTTCATCTTCTAGGAAAATACAATTTTCCAATATTTTTCTGGTATTTTTCTGATCTTCGCGAAATTGCATCAAAACACCTCTTTTTCCATCAGAAACCCGACTCCGGCAGTTCATCCTCCAAGAATCATCCAACATGCAAAAACAGAGGAAAAGACATTAGGAACACCTCATAATAAGACATATATCAATGAATAGAGGCAAATTATGATATGGAATGGTGATTGCAAATTGGACGTATCATGTATCTCGGATGAATCAAATGACATGTTGTGCAATGATTTCTCTAAGAAAGAAATATCTGATGTGCTCTTTCAGATTGGTCAATTAAAATCACCTGGCCCAGATGGTTTTCCAGCTAGGTTTTTCCAACGGAATTGGGGGACGTTGAAGGAGAAAGTCATTGGTGTTGTCCAGGAGTTTTTTTAAAACAGGTATCATGCCGGAAGGAGTAAATAATACCTCTATTGTTTTGATTCCTAAGGTATCAAATCCAACTAAGTTATCTAATTATCGCCCTATCAGTTTGTGCAACGTTGTCTATAAAGTTGTTTCAAAATGCTCGGTTAACCGTCTAAGGCCCCTCCTTGATGATATTATTTCGCCATTCTAAAGTGCGTTTGTTCCTAGGAGGATGATTACAGACAATGCCCTTCTTGCATTTGAATGTATTCATCATATCAAACAAGAAAAGGGTCCTACAAAGAGCTACTGTGCTTATAAGCTTGATCTCTCTAAGGCGTATGATTGGGTTGATTGGTCATTTTTTAGGCAAGTGATGCAAAAGTTGGGTTTCTCTCACCGGTTCGTTGATTGGATTATGTCATGTGTAATGTCGGTGAGGTATTCTGTAAAATTCAATGGGACCCTCTTGGATTCATTTGAACCGTCACGTGGGCTACGACAAGGTGACCCGTTATCTCCATTCTTATTCCTTTTTGTTGCTGATGGTTTGTCTGCTCTCCTAAATAAAGGAATTTTCGAGAATGCCATATCTCCTATCAAAGTGTGCCGGAGGGCCCCTGGTATTTCACACCTGCTTTTCACTGATGATACATTGCTTTTCTTCAAAGCTAATGTTTCCCAAGCAGGCGCTGTCAAGCAAGCCCTGGATGTCTATGCGTCTTCTACGGGTCAACTTATAAACCCTGCAAAATTCTCCTTGCTATTGGGAGACTCATGTGTGGCTGAAGTGTAGGAGGGTATTTGGCTAGCTTTCCAAGTTACAACTCTGATTTTCGATGAAAATTACTTGGGTCTTCCTACACCGGATGGACGCATGTCTAGGGGTAAACTACAGAATACCCAACCGCAAGTGGCCAAGCGTTTGGTGTTGTGGGGTGATGGTAACCTTGCTCAAGCTGGAAGGGATGCTTTCATTAAGGCAGTTGCTCAAGCTCTTCCAGTTTACATTATGGGAGTCTTTAAGCTTCCCTTTTCTGTGTGTGATGACCTCACAAAAATGGTGAGGAACTTTTATTGGGGATCAAAGGACGGTAAAAGGAAGACACATTGGCGTTCATGGGAGAAAATGCAAAGGCCAAAGAATCAAGGAGGCCTTGGTTTTCGTGATTTCCGTATGTTCAATCAAGCACTCTCGCTAGGCAAGCGTGGAGATTAATTATGAAGCCGGATAGCCTTTGTGCTAGAGTGCTTAAGGCAAAGTATTACCCTAATGGAAGATTGGAAGATACAGTCTTCGCGGGTAACATTTCCTCCACATGGCAGGCGAGCTCGTATGGACTAGATGTCAACACCCGAATTTTTCAATCCTAGATGCCTGTTATGCCATACATCGCAATCCCAGGATTACCATTTTTGCGAGACATAACAGAATTGGATACCGTAGTACATCATCCATTACAAACGATACATAAGTTCTTACACAAATAGGGATCTCATGATACAGTTCTTAATACAACTTCAAGCAGCGAAATACGTAATAATAACGGTAGCGTAGGCGAAGCTCCATCTTCGGGGTCACAGGCAATGCTGACGATGGGAGATGATCCTAGTTGTCGTAACCTTCCTGGGTCCATCTTCCAGGTACTCCTCTTCATAGTCTGGCCATGGGAATAGCCAGGGACAAAGCCATGAGTACTCTTTAAGTACTCGCAAACTAATACTAACTGGTAAAGGGGTTTCTGGATAATAGGACACTAGGCTCTAGGGTTGTTTTGCAAAATCCAGATTTATCTCTACTAGGTTCCAAAGCTAGTCATAATTTTGTAACTCCTAAGTGGGATCTTGTAACTCATGTCACAACTCTGTTGTGGTCAAGTCAAAGTCTCAATTTAGTTCATAAGTCATTTTGAAAAATCTGATGGGGGAACAGTATGGCCACTCCAACTGTCTATAACCGTGGACGCGGCTATTCGAATAGTTTGACACTCTGCAGAGACTATACACTTTCACCACAACATTCGATACATCCGTCAGGAACAAATCCAGAATTCACCATACTCAGTATGCGGATAATCAATCCTAACCATTCGATTACACGCCCTAGTATAAGCACCTCTCCTGTGAGTTTGGCCTCCCAACCATGACCAACTGTCATCTTGGGTACTGCACAGGTGGACAATCTTCACAAGGTAGCCTCAGCTCAGACCTTGGCCGTGAGGGAACTAATACTAAGGTATATAAGTTTCCAATCAAGCCCTACCCAATTCTCGGGTATTATGGTTGTACGATAAAATTGGAATGGTATCGCATCCAGACAACCATCAGCTTTATAAAGAGATAAGGCTCATGCCTCAACATTTTCATCACCAAAATCATCAGGTGTTTGGAAACACATGTCCAAAACATTTCAATAGAATGATCCATCATTCCAAGGTTTTCATAACCATTTTTCCACCAAGTACTCCCATCTAAAGTTGATCAAGTTTTATGCTTAGCACTAGCATCTATAGGTGGGGGTAAGCAATAATGAGGGGTAGTAAACTAGTGGAGTTCTAACTAAGTTCAATCTCATGCCTTAAGATGACATCAAGATTATCTAGCTTAGGCCAAATTTTATGCTCTTTATGCAACCTTCAGATATCTTTCTAGTATCTATAATTCACTTAAGTAAACTCTAAGGAATAGCTTTGATAAAGAAATAAAGTATAAAGCTTGTAAGTAAAAACTAGGATTGGTTGGTTAAGTGGGTTGGATCATATATGCTTAAGGCATATAGTGGGTATAGTAACAAGTAGGGGTTTGTGGCATCAGTAGGGTATCTTGCAAGGGTTAGCTTGCATAGGTCAACTTGATTAGTAAGGCTTGCATTAGTGTCAATATAAGCTTGCATAGGTAAAGTATCTTGCAAGTGTTATCTTGCCTTGTGTAGAGCAGTGGTTGAAGTTCTCCTCGGCTTCTTCTTCGTAGTATCCTCCTTCCTCCTCGTATCCTTGGTCGGTACTAGCGTCTATGAATAAATACGAGGTACACAATCACCAAACAATACTTAACTACTTGCAATCATCACACACAAGGGTCCTATAGATGATCTAGCATCATCTCTAACATTACAAGGTTAAGGCTTGATTTAATTCCTTTTATTTTTAGAAAAGTAATTTATACTCATTGAAAAACTACTTAAGATTTAATATTCTCCAAACCAAACATGGGATCATGTTGACACATGTCATCACCACATATTGTAGTCCATGGGAATGTGATTTAAAGTGGTGTCACAATTTAATAAGGTTTTACCCTTTTATTTTAATTAATTAATGTGTCTAGAAATGCTTATGTAGCATTCTTTTATTACTTGAATAATATTTCTGCAAGTAAACCTATATATTTTTATATATTCTGAAAGGTATGGTTAAATGTGATTTTTGAGAGTTGGAATCAACTCAAAAGCTATTATGGTTTAAATTTGAAAAATGTTTGAATACAGAAAAGCTTCTGCCTTGTTATGTTTACTAAGGATGATCTACAGATCCAAATGACTTGAATCCAACGGGCTTGGATTCAGCATTCATAGACCTTTCCAACAAAATTGGTTTCATTCAAATTGGTGCACTGAATCGATCTGGGTTGATTTTTGAAGTTGGGTACAAAAGTGTGTTTGAATTGAAATGGAAAAAGTTTAATTTGAATAACTGGGCTTGCGCGGGAAAAGTTAACGGGCCGGCCTGCTAAGCGCAGTGCTCCCGCGGGCTGCTTAAGTGGGTGTCCCCACTCGTCAGTGACACGGGGCTGGGCAAAGCGATATGGGGCAACGTGGATCGTTCGATCTAGTTCTAATCCAACGGCTGGGAGTCATCGTCGACGCGAGACAACGCCGGCGAGAACGAAACCTAGCGCGGCCAGTGAGGGGTGCTAGGGGCTCACCGGGGTACGGGCGAGGGTCGGCGAGGCGGGCGAACGACGAAGTCGATGACGGCGAACTCAGGGGTGGTTGCGGCAGCTCCTGGGGTGGACGAAATCGATGGCTCCCTTCTTCTCTAGAGGCGGCGGGCTTCGATGAAATTCCGGCGGGGTGGTGCTCGCCTTGCTCTGAGAACGGTGTGGCACGATCAGTAAGGAGAGGGGAGTGAGATGGTGTGAAGAAATCGAGCGGGGGTGGCCTCTATTTATAGTCGAGCGAGGGGACCGATGGGGCGCATAGTGAGCTCGTCGGGGGCGATGTTACAGGCGGCTAATGGCATGGGCAAGGGTAAGGGAAGGTGTGGTGTCTCCTGGCGATGCTCAACGACATGGTTTTGAGGCGTGGGGCGGTGTGGCTTGGTATGGAACGGGCGATGCTCTGCGCGGCAGAGGCGGCGTCTTCGACGGCGGGCGGTGGCTGTGCGGCACGAGGCGGCAAACGGGGATGTCTGGCGGTCTCCTGAGTCGGTGGCGATCGTGTGTGCACGCGGCGAGGGCGGCGCGCGGTCTGTGGGCGCTGGTCGAGGGTGGCACTTTGGCGCACGCTCGGCATGGTCTCTGGCGGTCTGGGCGCGGTTCTTGCGCGTGGTCTAGGGCTTGGCAACGTTCGCGGCTGGGACAGTGAGTGGCGGTGGACGGTGGGCTGCCTCCCAGACATGCTGGCTAGGCTTGCTGCTGCTCCTAGCTTGCTGTCGACTATGGGGTGGCAAGGGGGTGCTCGGCTGTTCACCATTGATGGCAATGGAAAGCTCATAGTGGTGCTAGTGCTTAGTTAATCTTACTAGATGATCTACTGAGCTGGGTGTGATCTAACTAGGGAACAAGTTAGGCAAGAATCATTGCTCACAATAGTGTTTGATGTTTTGTTTGATTTGTGTCTGCAACCTGTTTGATGAAATGGCCGCATGAAATCAAGTTTTGAATTTTGAAAAGATTTTTGGTGGGTTTGCTAGATTGGTGCTGGTGAGTCTACAGATGCTTGGGTTTTGAAAGTTGAGCTTGTTTGAGTGGTTTTTGAAAAAGTGGAATCTTCCCATATGATAAAGATTCAATTTTGAATTGTCATTTAAACTATGCATTTGAAAGTTTCTAGATGATCACAAAGTGGGCCTTGATACTTTGTTATGAGTATAATCAAGGGGTGCAAAGATCCAGCAAAGTTTCTGTTAGGTTCTGAAAGTTTGATACAGCCAAAGTAGGCATGAGAGTTAAATTGGTCAAAGTGACCATTCATTTAATATATGTGTTTTGATTTACTTGTCTTTAGGAAAAGTGTGGGAAATATTTTAGATGATGTCTATTTCACCTAAGAAACATTTTACAAGCAATGAAACAAACAAACAAGGTGGTTTTAAAAGAATTCAAAATCTATGCATACACATATGCATGCATTCATAATTTTATTTAGAATAGTTTTTGTTTGTCAACACCCGGATTTTTCAATCCTAGATGCGTGTTATGCCATACATCGCAATCCCAGGATTACCATTTTTGCGAGACATAACAGAATTGGATACCATAGTACTTCATCCATTACAAACGATACATAAGTTCTTACACAAATAGGGATCTCATGATCCAGTTCTTAATACAACATCAAGCAGCGGAATACGTAATAATAAAGGTAGCGTAGGCGAAGCTCCATCTTCGAGTTCATAGGCAATGCTGATGATGGGAGATGATCCTAGTTGTCGTAACCTTCCGGGGTTCCATCTTCGAGGTACTCCTCTTCATAGTATGGCCATGGGAATAGCCAGGGACAAAGCCATGAGTACTCTTTAAGTACTCGCAAACTAATACTAACAGGTAAGGCGTTTTTGGATAATAGGACACTAGGCTCTAGGGTTGTTTTGCAAAGGTTTATCTCTACTAAGTTCCAAAGCTAGTCACAATTTTATAACTCCTAAGTGGGATCTTGTAGTTCAGGTCACAACTCTGTTGTGGTCAAGTCAAAGTCTCACATCATTTCACAAGTCATTTTGAAAAGTCTGACGGGGGAACAGTATGGCCACTCCAACTGTCCATAACCGCGGACGCGGCTATTCGAATAGTTTGACACTCTGCAAAGATTGTACACTTTCACCACAACATTCGATACATCCGTCAGGAACAAATCCTGAATTCACCATACTCAGTATGCGGATAATCAATCCGAACCTTTCAATTACACTCCCTAGTATAAGCACCTCTCCTGTGAGTTTGGCCTCCCAACCATGAGCACAGTCATCTTGGATACTGCACAGGTGGACAATCTTCACAAGGTAGCCTCAGCTCAGACCTTGGCCGTGAGGGAACTAATACTAAGGTATATAAGTTTCCAGTCAAGCCCTACCCAATATTCGAGTATTGTGGTTGTACGCAAAAATTGGAATGGTATCGCATCCAGACAACCATCAGTTTTATAATGGGCTAAGGCTCATGCCTCAACATTTTTATCACCAGAATCATCAAGTGTTTGGAAACACATGTCCAAAACTTTTCAATAGAATGATCCATCATTCCAAGGTTTTCATAACCATTTTTCCACCAAGTATTCCCATCTAAAGTTGATCAAGTTTTATGCTTAGCACTAGCATCTACAGGTGGGGTTGGTACTAATGATGGGTGGTAACTAGTGGAGTTTTACTAAGTTCAATCTCATGTCTTAGGCTGAGATCAAGGTTTCTAGCTTAGGCCAAATTTTATGCTCTTTATGCAACCTTCAGCACAACTGTCTAGTATCTACCAAACTCTTAGGTAGACTCTAAGTAAGCTTTGATAAAGAAATAAAAATAAGAAGCTTGCCATAAAACTAGGATTGGTTTTCAACAAGCAAGTAGGGTCACAAGTATGGGTTTGTGGCATCAGTAGGGTATCTGGCAAGGGTTGGCTTGCATCAATATGAGTATAAGCTGGCATAGGTATAGTATCTTGCAAGTGTTAGCTTGCACATTCACTAGTAGTATTAGGCTTGCATAGTTACTAGCTTGCCTTGTGCAGAGCAGTGGTTCAAGTTCTCCTCGGCTTCTTCTTCGTAGTATCCTCCTTCCTCCTCGTATCCTTGGTCGGTTCTAGCGTCTATGAATAAATACGAGGTACACAATCACCAAACAATACTTAACTACTTGCAATCATCACACACAAGGGTCCTATAGATGATCTAGCATCATCTCTAACATTACAAGGTTAAGGCTTGGTTTAAATCTTTTTATTTTAGAAAAGTAATTTCTACTCATTGAAAAACTACTTAAGATTTAATATTCTCCAAACTAAACATGGGATCATGTTGACACATGTCATCACCACATATTGTAGTACATGGGAATGTGATTTAAAGTGGTGTCACAATTTAATAAGGTTTTATCTTTTTATTTTAATTAATTAAAGTGACTAGAAATGCTTATGAAGAATTCTTTTATTCCTTGAACATTATTTCTGCAAGTAAACCTATATATTTTTATATATTCTGAAAGGTATGGTTAAATGTGATTTTTGAGAGTTGGAATCAACTCAAAAGCTTTTATGGTTTAAATTTGAAAAATGTTTGAATGCAGAAAAGCTTCTGCCTTGTTATTTTTGCTATCGGTGATCTACAGATCCAAATGACTTGAATCCAACGGGCTTGGATTAAGCATTCACAGACCTTTCCAACAAAATTGGTTTCATCCAATTTGGTGCACTGAATCGATCTGGGTTGATTTTTGAAGTTGGGTACAGAAGTGTGTTTGGATTTAAAAAGAAAAGGTTTAATTTGAATTGCTGGGCTGCGCGGGAAATTCTAACGGGCCGGCCTGCTAAGCGCAGTGCTCCCGCGGGATGCTTAAGTGGGTGTCCCCACTCGTCAGTGACATAGGGCTGGGCAAAGCGGTATGGGGCAACGTGGATCGTTCGATCTAGTTCTAATCCAACGGCTGGGGGTCATCGTCGACGCGAGACAACTCCGGCGAGAACGAAACCTAGCGCGGCAATTGAGGGGTGTTGGGGGCTCACCGGGGTACGGGCGAGGGTCGGCGAGGCGGGCGAACGACAAAGTCGACGACGGCGAACCTCCTGGTACTGGTGGCTTCTCCTGGGGCGGCTCCAATCGCTGTCTCCTTTCATCTCCAGAGGCGGCGGGCTCCGGTGAAATTCCGGCGATGTGGTGCTCTCCTTGCTCTGAGGATGGTGTGGCACGGTCAGTGGGGAGAGGGGAGTGAGATGGTGTGAAGAAATCGTGCGGGGGTGGCCTCTATTTATAGTCGAGCGAGGGGACCGTCGGGGCGCACGGTGAGCTCGACGGGGGCGACGTTACAGGCGGCTAATGGCATGGGCAAGGGTAGGAGACGGTGTTGTGTCTCCTGGCGATGCTCAACGACATGGTCGCGAGACATGGGGTGGTGTGGTTTGGTCTGGAACGGACGGTGCTTTGCGCGGCAGAGGCGGCGTCTTCGCCGGCGGGCGGTTGTTGTATGGCACGGGGCGGCAAACGGGGATGTCTGGCGGTCTCCTGGGTAGGTGGTTATTGCGTGTGCACGCGCGTGAGGGCGGCGCGCGGTCTGTGGATGCTGGTCGAGGGTGGCGCTCTAGCGCATGCTCGGCATGGTCTGGGCGTGTCTTGTGCGCGTGGTCCAGGGCTTGGCAACGCTCGCGGCTGGGACAGGCAGTGGCGGTGGACGGTGGGCTGCCTCCCAGACAAGGTTGGCACGGCTAGTTCTTCCTCTAGCCTGCTATAGACTATGGGGTGGCATTGAGGTGCTCGGCTGTTCACCATTAATGGCAATGGCAAGCTCACAGGGGTGCTAGTGTTGGGCTAATCTTTCCAGATGATCTACTGAGGTGTGTGTGAGCTAACTAGGGAACAAGTTAGGCAAAAATCACTGCACACTATAGTGTTTGATGTTTTGTTTGATTTGTGTCTGCAACCTGTTTGATGAAATGGCCGCATGAAATCAAGTTTTGAATTTTGAAATGAATTTTGGTGGGTTTGCTAGATTGGTTCTGGTGAGTCTGCAGATGCTTGGGTTTTGAAAGTTGAGCTTGTTTGAGTGGGTTTTGAAAAAGTGGGATCTTCCCATATGAAGAAGATTCAATTTTGAATTGTCATTTAAACTATGCATTTGAAAGTTTCTGGATGATCACAAAGTGGGCCTTGATACTCTGTTATGAGTACAATCAAGGGGTGTAAAGATCCAGAAAAGTTTCTGTTAGGTTTTGAAAGTTTGAGACAGCCAAAGTAGGCATGGGAGTTAAATTGGTCAAAATGACCATTCACTTAATATATTTGTTTTGATTTACTTGTCTTAAGGAAAAGTGTGGGAAATGTTTTAGATGATGTTCATTTCACCTAAGAAACATTTTACAAGCAATGGATCACACAAACAATGTGGTTTTTAAAGAAATTAAAAATCCATGCATACACCTATACATGCATTCATGGGTTTACTTAGAAAAGTTTTTTTTTTGTTAACCCTAATCTTGGTGATTAGAAATTTGATGATCTAAGTTTAGTATTTTTGGGATGTTACAAACCTTCCCCCCTTAAACAAAATCTCGTCCCGAGATTTGAAAAAGGACGAAAAGATTACCTAGGATTTGAAGAGATCTGGAAACTCCGTTCTCATGTGATCTTTGCGTTCCCAGGTATCCTCCTCTTCTGTGTGGTTGCTCCACTGAATTTTGAGAAACTTGATGCGTTGGGTTCTGGTAGTTTGAAAGGCTTCTTCCAATATACGGATGGGTACTTCGGGATAGGTCAGATAATCATTGATCTCTATGGTCCGGTGATCAATATTCTTGAATACTTCGGTCTTCTCGGGGACTTCGAGACATTTGCAAAGTAACAAGATATGGAACACATTGTGCACAGCTGACATCTCTTCTGGTAGCTCCAGTTGATACGATACTTCTCCTCGATGGTTCAAAATTTTGAAAGGTCTGATATATCTGGGGGCTAACTTTCCCTTGAGTTGGAAACGCTGCATTCCCTTCAATGGCGACACTTTCAGATAAACAAAATCTCCGATGTTGAAGGCGAGGTCTCGACGTCTCTTGTCGGTGTAACTCTTCTGTCGGGATTGGGCTGTCTTGAGGTGCTCACGAATCTTGTGAACCTTCTCTTCTGCTTCTCGTAGGATGTCGGGTCCGAAAATTTGACTCTCTCCTACTTCCGACCAGTTCAAAGGGGTGTGACACTTCCTTCCGTACATGAAGTCAAATGGGGCCATTTGCAAACTGGCTTGGTAACTATTGTTGTATGAAAATTCTGCAAACGGCAGACAGTCTTCCCATTTGAATCCATATTCTAGCACACATGCTCTAAGCATATCTTCGAGTATTTGATTTACTCGCTCCGTTTGTCCATCGGTCTGAGGGTGATACGCGGTACTGAAATCTAGGCGGGTTCCTAAACCTTCTTGGACTTTCTTCCAGAATCTCGAGGTAAACTGAGTTCCTCGATCCGATACTATGTTCTTGGGGACTCCGTGCAAACTAACTATTCTAGCGATGTACAACTCCGCTAGCTTCGAACTCTGATAGGTGGTTTTGACGGGCAAGAAATGGGCGACTTTGGACAATATGTCCACTATGACCCAGATAGAGTCATTTCCCCTACTAGAAGTAGGTAGTCCAGTGATAAAGTCCATTCCTACAGAATCCCATTTCCATTCTGGAATCTGCAAAGGTTGCAACAATCCAGCGGGTCTTTGATGTCCTGCCTTGACTAGCTGACATATATCACACTTGGCGATATAGCTTCCGATTTCTCTCTTCATCTTATGCCACCAAAATTGCTCTTTCAAATCTTGATACATCTTAGTTCCTACGGAATGGATAGAATAAAGAGTATCATGAGCCTCCTTCAAGATAACTTCTTTTAACTCAGAATCTGATGGTACACAAAGGCGTCCTTTGTACCACAAAACTCCTTCTTCGTCCTCGGTGAATCCGGGTACTTTGCCTGTACCGATACGACGCTTGATTCCATCGATACTAGCATTTCCTTTCTGCGCCTCTTTAATCTGACTGATCAAAGTGGGCTGAAGTTCTATGCTAGCCAAAAATCCTTCACTTACTAATTCCACTCGAAAATCTTCCATCTCTTTGTGCAAACTTGGTTGCTCCTTCAAAATCATGGAGTTCAAGCGGCACGGCAATCTGCTAAGGGCATCGGCTACCACATTGGCTTTTCCAGGGTGATAGTGAATGTCCAGGTCGTAATCCTTGATTAGTTCAATCCATCTTCTCTGCCTCATATTCAGCTCCTTCTGAGTGAATATATACTTTAGGCTCTTGTGATCCGAATAAATCTCACAACGGTTTCCCATAAGGTAATGTCTCCATGTCTTCAGGGCTAGAACTACGGCTGCGAGTTCGAGGTCATGGGTTGGGTAATTTTGTTCATGTTGCTTCAATTGTCGAGATAGATAAGATATAACTTTGCCTTCTTGCATTAGCACACATCCGAGACCAATCTTGGATGCGTCACAATACACATCGAAGGGCTTCGTGATATCAGGCATAATCAAGATTGGGGCTGAAATCAATCTCTTCTTGAGTTCTTGAAAGCTCGCTTCACATTTGTCGGTCCATTCAAACTTCTTGTCCTTCTTTAGCAATTGGGTCATGGGTCGGGCGATACTCGAGAATCCTTCTACGAATTTGCGATAATATCCCGCCAATCCGAGAAAAGCACGAACTTGGGTTTGAGTGGATGGGGCTTGCCAATCTTCGACATCTTTCACTTTGGCAGGGTCAACGGCAATTCCTCCGGCTGATACAATGTGACCGAGGAATCCTACCTCCTGTAACCAGAATTCTCATTTGCTAAACTTTGCATACAACTGATGCTCTCTAAGGGTTCCAAGAATGGTCTTTAGGTGTAGCTCATGTTCTTCTTCTGATTTGGAATAAATCAGTATGTCATCGATGAAAACAACGACAAACTTATCCAGGAAGTCCATAAAAATCATATTCATGAGGTTCATGAAATAAGCGGGGGCATTGGTTAATCCAAAAGACATGACTATATACTCATACAATCCATATCTGGTGGTAAAAGCAGTCTTTGGAATATCCTCTGCACGAATTTTGAGTTGATGATAGCCAGTCCTAAGATCAATCTTAGAAAACACCTGGGCACCGGTCAACTGATCAAACAAATCTTCTATCTTAGGCAAGGGGTACTTGTTCTTGATGGTGACATCATTCAACTTCCGATAATCCGTACACAAACGGTTACCTCCATCCTTCTTGTCCACAAACAAGACAGGTGATCTCCATGGGGACGCACTCGGTTGAATCAATCTGATTTCGAGCATGGAATCCAGTTGCTTCTTCAGTTCTTCTAGTTCTGACGGGTTCATACTATAGGGTCTCTGGGCTATGGGTCCTGTTCCGGGGATTAGTTCGATGATAAACTCGATATCCCGATCTGGGGGCATACCGGGCAAAACATCTGGAAATACATCGGGGTATTCACAGACTATCCGAACTTGGTCAATGGTAGTTTGGGCTATACTCTTGTTACACTTGAATTGGCGAGGTAAGGTTTCAGATATATGCTCGACTGATATTCCGGCGGTACTGGTCATGGTGATGGCTTTCTTGGCACAGTCAATCAATCCTTTATGCTTGGACATCCAATCCATTCCTAGTACTACTTCCAAACCTTTAGTTCTGAGTACTATTAGATTAGCATAAAAATATATGCCATGGATTCGGATAGGGACGGCTTTGCAAATTTGCCTAGCCTTGGTGGTTGATCCGGGAATTTGTACAATCATCACATGCTTCAATTTGGTTGGTTGAATTTTACTAGTGCAGGCAAATTCTTCGGTGACAAATGAATGTGATGCACCAGAATCAAACAACACTCTTGCAAGTACTGAATTAACAGAAAACATACCCATCACGACGTCTGGCGCTTCCTGAGCTTCTTCAGCATGCATGAGAAAAAGACGGCCATTGCGGTTGAGTGAATTCCCTGGGGCAAATCTTCTCCCTGGTTGGACACGACGCTGTTGCTGAGCTGGGACATTGGTATTAGGGGATGTAGCATTCTTCTTGTTGGGGCACTCATTGGAATAGTGGCCTTTATTTCCACAGTCATAACAAGTCACTTGTGACTTGTCCTTGGCTGCGACAGGCACAGCATTGCTTCCAGTCCTCGGGGCAGTGTTAGGGTTGGCGGTAGCATTGTTGGTGTTGAACTTGGGTGGGGCACGGTTGAAATTGCTAGAGTTGCCGGGGTTGTTGTGATTTCCTCCGGGTCTAGGGTTTCCACGGTTGGGGTAGGTCGGACGGGTCATAGGGGGTCTATTGGTTCTTGGGGCAAATCCTGGAGATGGGTTGGGGCGATACTTTGGGGTCTGATGGGTTCCTGGTTGATGCATCATGCGATGCTTGCGGTTTTCATTGGCCTGGTTGATCTTTCCTTCCATCTGGATAGCAGAGTCTACAAGGGCTTCAATATCAACAAAGGGGATATTGACTAACACCGTCTGCATCTCGTCATGCAGACCATTCATGAATCTTTCTTTCTTCTTGGCTTCGGTGTCTATCTCGTCCGGGGCATACCTAGCTAATGACAAAAATTTGTCACGGTATTCCACTACAGTCATCCTTCCTTGCTTCAACTCTCTGAACTCGTCTCTCATTCTCTTGATTAAACCTGGTGGCACATGGGTTCTGCTAAACTTGACCTTGAATTCCTCCCAAGTCATCATCTGGCCTCCGGTCATTGCACGCACACTGTTCCACCATGCCCTGGCATCTCCGGCTAGATAATGGGTGGCGAACAGGACTTTCTCGTTGCTTCGACTCCTGCTACTTTTAAGTTGTTTTCCATGGTTTGCAGCCAATCATCGGCGTCTAGGGGTTCTTCTGACTTGGTGAAAACGGGTGGGTTGGTATTCTGGAAATTCTTGAGCTTAGATCCGTGGTTGTCCTGATTTCCGTGGCCTTGGTTATTGTGGGCTAGCTGGGCTATCTGCTGCAGGGTGGCTAGGTTGGCTTGACGTTCCGCTCTTTCAGCTTCGCGGTCAGAAGTCAACATTTGCAGGATCTGCAACATCGGGTCCGGGGCTGAACCACTTCCTCCACGTGGCATCTGAGGATTGATATCGATCATGAGAAAAGAGGGAAATTTCTAAGGTTTTGGGTCTTTGAAAAGTTTTTAGAGTTTGACTCAAGTTTTCTAGCAACTTGCGTTTTCATTCATTCACTCATAGCACACAGTACAACACACACCACATCAAGGAAAAACAGATGGTTTTAAGAACCATTCTGGAATCTACGATATAGTGGGACCGACTACTACTCACTATGCTAGTGCTCAGTGCTACTACTCCTCGGAGTCTGTGGCTTCATCATCTTCAGCATCATCGATGAAGTCGAAATCATCCTCATCGGTGAAGAAGTCCATGGCTCGATCCTCCAGAAAATCATCGTCATCGCTGAGATAGGAGTAAGGGTCTCCACGAAGATCCTCTCCGGCATTCTCCCTTTCCTCCAACTGCATGTCCCTCTCGTGGATGGTCTCTTCCAGAGATGATATGCAATGGCGAAGATGGGCAATAATGCACTCCTTCTTGTCGAGCTGACGGCGGCGAGACTTGCGATCCTTTGCTAGCATGGCGATGGTCTGGTCCTTCGTCTTGATGATGGCAGACTTGTGGTTGCAATAGTCACGGCAGTTGTCCAATTCCTGCTGACAATCATACATCATGAAGCTAAGGTGGTCCAATTGAGTCTTCAGCTCGGGGTGGTATGGGGCTTCTAGTGGTTGGCCATTTGCATCACATCTTGGGAAAAACTCAAAGCGAGTACCCTTGATCTGATTGATGCTCTGCCCACACAGACGGGAAAGAGCTTCCTGCATTGCTCTGGCAAGTCCATCGAGCCAGTTGTTTTCCCTCAAGGTAAACTGAATTCCCTCCGCTGTGGGAGGTTCAATCTTTCCTCGGAGACTTGCAACAATTAGCCACTACAGATCTTCTCCTCCTTGATCATTGAGCTGAGCTCCGAAGAACTCGGGGTGTGGACGCTCCAGAAGTTCCGAAAGCTGATCCAGATCCCTCTCAAAGATAAGGTCTCCCCCATTACCATGTTGGTAAAACTTGATGTACTTCACGTCCATCTATAAAAATAGAGGATGAGTAGATTAGCAGAGTGATCAAGTGTGTCAAAATTTTATCTATTTTGCAAGAGTTTTTGAGGAACATGAAGTTTTATGAAAGAATTAAAGAGATAAGAATGAGAATAGGTTTTTGTAAATATTTGCTTTCTTTGGTTTTTGAAACTAAGTTTTTGGTTCAACGTCCAACCTAACTAGGGTCTCCTATGGTCAGGATGGCTCTGATACCAACTTGTCAACACCCGAATTTTTCAATCCTAGATGCCTGTTATGCCATACATCGCAATCCCAGGATTACCATTTTTGCGAGACATAACAGAATTGGATACCATAGTACTTCATCCATTACAAATGATACATAAGTTCTTACACAAATAGGGATCTCATGATCCTGTTCTTAATACAACATCAAGCAGCGGAATACGTAATAATAACGGTAGCGTAGGCGAAGCTTCATCTTCGAGTTCACAGGCAATGCTGACGATGGGAGATGATCCTAGTTGTCGTAACCTTCCGGGGTTCCATCTTCGAGGTACTCCTCTTCATAGTCTGGCCATGGGAATAGCCAGGGACAAAGCCATGAGTACTCTTTAAGTACTCGCAAACTAATACTAACAGGTAAGGGTTTTTTGGATAATTGGACACTAGGCTCTAGGGTTGTTTTGCAAAAAGCCAGGTTTATCTCTACTAAGTTCCAAAGCTAGTCACAATTTTATAACTCCTAAGTGGGATCTTGTAGTTCAGGTCACAACTCTGTTGTGGTCAAGTCAAAGTCTCACTTCATTTCACAAGTCATTTTGAAAAGTCTGGCGGGGGAACAGTATGGCCACTCCAACTGTCCATAACCGCGGACGCGGCTATTCGAATAGTTTGACACTCTGCAAAGATTGTACACTTTCACCACAACATTTGATACATCCGTCAGGAACAAATCCTGAATTCACCATACTCAGTATGCGGATAATCAAACCTAACCTTTCAATTACACTCCCTAGTATAAGCACCTCTCCTGTGAGTTTGGCCTCCCAACCATGACCACTGTCATCTTGGGTACTGCTCAGGTGGACAATCTTCACAAGGTAGCCTCAGCTCAGACCTTGGCCGTGAGGGAACTAATACTAAGGTATATAAGTTTCCAGTCAAGCCCTACCCAATATTCGGGTATTGTGGTTGTACGCAAAAATTGGAATGGTATCGCATCCAGACAACCATCAGTTTTATAAAGGGCTAAGGCTCATGCCTCAACATTTTTATCACCAGAATCATCAAGTGTTTGGAAACACATGTCCAAAACATTTCAATAGAATGATCCATCATTCCAAGGTTTTCATAACCATTTTTCCACCAAGTATTCCCATCTAAAGTTGATCAAGTTTTATGCTTAGCACTAGCATCTATAGGTGGGGTTGGTACTAATGAGGGGTGGTAACTAGTGGAGTTCTACTAAGTTCAATCTCATGTCTTAGGCTGAGATCAAGGTTTCTAGCTTAGGCCAAATTTTATGCTCTTTATGCAACCTTCAGCACAACTGTCTAGTATCTACCAAACTCTTAGGTAGACTCTAAGTAAGCTTTGATAAAGAAATAAAAATAAGAAGCTTGCCATAAAACTAGGATTGGTTTTCAATAAGCAAGTAGGGTCACAAGTATGGGTTTGTGGCATCAGTAGGGTATCTGGCAAGGGTTGGCTTGCATCAATATGAGTATAAGCTGGCATAGGTATAGTATCTTGCAAGTGTTAGCTTGCACATTCACTAGTAGTATTAGGCTTGCATAGTTACTAGCTTGCCTTGTGCAGACCAGTGGTTGAAGTTCTCCTCGGCTTCTTCTTCGTAGTATCCTCCTTCCTCCTCGTATCCTTGGTCGGTACTAGCGTCTATGAATAAATACGAGGTACACAATCACCAAACAATACTTAACTACTTGAAATCATCACACACAAGGGTCCTATAGATGATCTAGCATCATCTCTAACATTACAAGGTTAAGGCTTGGTTTAAATCTTTTTATTTTAGAAAAGTAATTTCTACTCATTGAAAAACTACTTAAGATTTAATATTCTCCAAACTAAACATGGGATCATGTTGACACATGTCATCACCACATATTGTAGTCAATTGGAATGTGATTTAAAGTGGTGTCACAATTTAATAAGGTTTTACCTTTTTATTTTAATTAATTAAAGTGACTAGAAATGCTTATGAAGCATTTTTTTATTCCTTGAACATTATTTCTGCAAGTAAACCTATATATTTTTATATATTCTGAAAGGTATGGTTAAATGTGATTTTTGAGAGTTGGAATCAACTCAAAAGCTTTTATGGTTTAAATTTGAAAAATGTTTGAATGCAGAAAAGCTTCTGCCTTGTTATTTTTGCTATGGGTGATCTACAGATCCAAATGACTTGAATCCAATGGGCTTGGATTAAGCATTCACAGTCCTTTCCAACAAAATTGGTTTCATCCAATTTGGTGCACTGAATCGATCTGGGTTGATTTTTGAAGTTGGGTATAGAAGTGTGTTTGGATTTAAAAAGAAAAGGTTTAATTTGAATTGCTGGGCTGCGCGGGAAATTCTAACGGGCCGGCCTGCTAAGCGCAGTGCTCCCGCGGGCTGCTTAAGTGGGTGTCTCCACTCGTTAGTGACACGGGGCTGGGCGAAGCGGTATGGGGCAACGTGGATCGTTCGATCTAGTTCTAATCCAAGGCTGGGGGTCATCGTCGACGCGAGACAACTCCGGCGAGAACGAAACCTAGCGCGGCCAGTGAGGGGTGTTGGGGGCTCACCGGGGTACGGGCGAGGGTCGGCGAGGCGGGCGAACGACGAAGTCGACGACGGCGAACCTCCTGGTACCAGTGGCTTCTCCTGGGGCGGCTCCAATCGCTGTCTCCTTTCATCTCCAGAGGCGGCGGGCTCCGGTGAAATTCCGGCGATGTGGTACTCGCCTTGCTCTGAGGATGGTGTGGCACGGTCATTGGGGAGAGGGGAGTGAGATGGTGTGAAAAAATCATACGGGGGTGGCCTCTATTTATAGTCGAGTGAGGGGACCGTCGGGGCACACGGTGAGCTCGTCGGGGGCGACGTTACAGGCGGCTAATGGCATGGGAAAGGGTAGGAGACGGTGTTGTGTCTCCTGGCGATGCTCAACGACATGGTCGCGAGACATGGGGTGGTGTGGTTTGGTCTGGAACGGACGGTGCTCTGCGCGGCAGAGGCGGCATCTTCGCCGACGGGCGGTTGCTGTTTGGCACGGGGCGGCAAACAGGGATGTCTGGCGGTCTCCTGGGTAGGTGGTGATTGCGTGTGCACGCGGTGAGGGCGGCGCGCGGTCTGTGGATGCTGGTCGAGGGTGGCGCTCTAGCGCATGCTCGGCATGGTCTGGGCGTGTCTTGTGCGCGTGGTCCAGGGCTTGGCAACGCTCGCGGCTGGGACAAGCAGTGGCGGTGGACGGTGGGCTGCCTCCCAGACAAGGTTGGCACGACTAGTTCTTCCTCTAGCCTGCTGTCGACTATGGGGTGGCATTGAGGTGCTCGGCTGTTCACCATTAATGGCAATGGCAAGCTCACAGGGGTGCTAGTGTTGGGCTAATCTTTCTAGATGATCTACTGAGGTGTGTGTGAGCTAACTAGGAAACAAGTTAGGCAAGAATCACTGCACACTATAGTGTTTGATGTTTTGTTTGATTTGTGTCTGCAACCTGTTTGATGAAATGGCCGCATGAAATCAAGTTTTGAATTTTGAAATGAATTTTGGTGGGGTTGCTAGATTGGTTCTGGTGAGTCTACAGATGCTTGGGTTTTGAAAGTTGAGCTTGTTTGAGTGGGTTTTGAAAAAGTGGGATCTTTCCATATGAAGAAGATTCAATTTTGAATTGTCATTTAAACTATGCATTTGAAAGTTTCTGGATGATCACAAAGTGGGCCTTGATACTCTGTTATGAGTACATTCAAGGGGTGCAAAGATCCAGAAAAGTTTCTGTTAGATTTTGAAAGTTTGAGACAGCCAAAGTAGGCATGGGAGTTAAATTGGTCAAAATGACCATTCACTTAATATATTTGTTTTGATTTACTTGTCTTAAGGAAAATTGTGGGAAATGTTTTAGATGATGTTCATTCCACCTAAGAAACATTTTACAAGCAATGGATCACACAAACAATGTGGTTTTTAAAGAAATTCAAAATCCATGCATACACCTATACATGCATTCATGGGTTTACTTAGAAAAGATTTTTTTTTGTTAACCCTAATCTTGGTGATTAGAAATTTGATGATCTAAGTTTAGTATTTTTGGGATGTTACATTGTTAACCCTAATTTTGATGATTAGAGTTGGATGATCCAAGCTTGGTATTTTTGGGATGTTACACTAGATTTGTTGAAGGGCCTGATTTGGCGCATTGGCAATGGACAACAAATCAGGATTTGGAGAGATCCTTGGTTACCTAGGCCCCCTCCTTCTGCCCGATATTGTAGAAAAATAGATG
Organism: Avena sativa; assembly: GCA_916181665.1. Taxonomy (NCBI): domain Eukaryota; kingdom Viridiplantae; phylum Streptophyta; class Magnoliopsida; order Poales; family Poaceae; genus Avena; species Avena sativa. The sequence continues at coordinate 263,526,852 of OV702294.1, read as the reverse complement.
CCAGCTTCGTTTTGTCAATGAGTTGATTGATCAACATCGTCATTGGCGAACTGATCTCTTAAACCAATACTTCATTCCAGCTGATGTGTCAGAGATACCAAAAATTATCCCATCACCGAGATTGTTGGAAGATCAACTGGCTTGGGCGCCCTCCAAACATGGCCTCTTCATTGTTGGAAGCGCGTACAGATTTGGTATGGAGGAGTCTTGGAGAGCCTCTACTATTTCTACTAGCTCTGCACCGGATGGTTCGAGGAAGAGGTGGAATCTTGTTTGGAAATCATCCGTACCTCCTAAGGTGTAGCACTTCGCTTGGAGGCTGGCTACAGACTCATTGCCAACTTGGAAAAATAAGAACATTCGCAATTTGGAGGCCTCTGATTATTGCCCGGTGTGTGGTTGGGAGCCAGAGCACAATTTCCACCCGTTCCTCAGGTGTAATATCGTTATACAGATGTGGACATATATGGCTCAACTCTGGCACCTTCCATCGCCTGTCTCCATCATCAATACAGGTACAGATTGGCTTCTGAATTTTTTGAGCAACTTGCCACATGCAATGATCAGCAGAGTTCTGATCACCTTATGGAGAATATGGCACGTCTGAATGAAATTGTTCATGATAAGCCACCGCCTCTGTTGGATGTCTCCAGGCGTTTTCTAGTGAGCTATCTAGATTCTATTTTCCAAATAAAGCATCATCCGCTTGAAAATATTATCAAAGGCAAGTTTATTATGGACCCCGGTGAGCAACTAATGCACACAGTGCAGCAACCTGTCATCCTGCTGAGTTGGAGTCTGCCACTTGAAGGATGGGCTAAGATGAATACCGATGGTTCTTTCAGATGCGATGACAGTGCAGGTGCTGGTATTGTCCTTCATGACCATAATGGAGAAATCATTATATCGTCTTGCCGTGAACTGGCCTGTTGCCGTGATGCTCTTGGAGCTAAACTTGGAGTGCTGTTGGAAGGTATCTCCGTGACCCTGCATTGGTGTAACCAACCTTTGACTATTGAAGTGGACTGCTTGGAGATGGTTAATGCACTAAAGAATGGAGAGATAGATCGGTCTATATTTTCAACAATAATAGAGGAGATCAAAACCTTGATGAAGGTTTGTCAGACGAGTATTACTCATATTAGAAGAAGCTAAAATAATAGTAGTCATTTCATGGCAAACTTGGCTAGATCTACGGCTCGCACGGCTGTATGGCTTGGGTCCGGACCTGATGGTCTACTGAGCATATGTCGTCGAGAATGTAATCCCTGAATGTTGATATGAGTAATACAAGTCTTTTTCCGCACAAAAAAAGATGAACCCAATGGTATAATTTTTGTGACATATTACGTAAAATTTGTTAACCAAAATTAATAGTCAAACTTGTTTTTAAACTACGTGCGTGCCTAATAAACCGGACCAGACGGAGTATGTTATCTATAAGCCGTTTTACCACCATACTTTATGAGAGAGTAGACAAATGAATCCATAAATTTCGATCCACTTTTAATTATAAGAAACACCTTTTATTTACAATTACTGTCCTTCATATTTTCTGCAACTATTAAGTTCAAAAGTATAAAAATATATTTCTTTTCTGCAAGCATAAACAAAAACGCAAAGGAACTTTACTTTCTTGTTTCAGTTTACTTTATTATTATTTTATTATTGTTTTTATTTAAGTTTTATTTTACTAAATAAAAACCTTGTGCTTGACAATCATGCGTTTGGAGTTAAGAGCATAAGATTAATAATTCGTTTTGTAGGTTGCTTGAAGAGGCTAGAAAAAGGTTATAGCTCGGATCTCCAAAAGTTCAATATAACCCTCGAGTCACCCTTGTATGGAAAACACTCTTACTGCATCACTTTATACTTGGACTCCTAACGAGTTAGCACATACAAATCTGGTGTTATCAGCGACGACGAAATCGAGCGGATTCGAAGGCGACGTCGCACGAGTGGCTAAGTGAGGGAAGCGGGAGGGGCGGTGTGATATTTCACGTTGGCAGTTGGGCCGTGCGCGACTGTTCTTTTTAGCACTAGGGGTAAAATTTGGAGCTGACGCAAAGCGACACCAAATACGTATAGGGAATATGTTGGAGGAGTTTTTTTGAATATGTTGGAGGAGTTTTTTGGCTTCAAGAGCCTAAAAAGTACTCCATCCATTCCATATCATCCGTCTCAGGTATGTTGAGATACATATGTATCTTGTCTAGACATGTTTTAGTGTGTAGATATATGCGAACTTAAATAAATTTGTGAGACCTTTTATTTTTAAATTTTTAAAATCATATTCAAAAATATATAAATAATTTTGGATGTAGCCACATTTGTAACCCACAAGTATTCTGGGCTGCATAAAAATTGACAAAAATCTGATAAAGTTTGAAATTTGAAAAATATATAAGATCCACACTTTGTGTAGGTCAAAATACAAAATATTTGAAATTGATTTTCTGCATGTGCATGAGAACATTATTGGCTATATCCAGATATTTTTCCAATCTTTGAAAACCCACAAATATGATTTATACTTTTAAAATTTGCAGGAACACTGCTGTTCGGGAGCCAAAAATCTCGGCTAAAAAAGAAAGTACCCTTTTATTATGAAATAAGTGATTTGGATTTGTCTAAATTCATATGTATGTACATATAAATCTAGACAAATTCATATGTATGTACATTTGAATCTAGACACCATTTAATAAATCTAGACAAATTTAAGTTATTTATTTCAGAACGGAGGGAGTAGTATTTTGAGCATCACTATTAACACCATAATGCGTCGTCTGATCGTCTCCTTCAACCTACAGCGGATCCCAAACCTCCTGCTTTTTGATACCGGCAGACCTCTTCTTCATCATCTGTTAATGAGCATGAAAAGCAAAGTGCACAAGCAGATCCAATCCAACCAACCATGACCAACGCTCGCAAGCAGATGGCACTGATCAGCTCGCCCTCTCGCACCCCCTCCACCACACACATCGACCCACACCCGCCGCCACCACAGCCAATCCATCCAACCCCTTCTTCCTCCTCCCGCTGCTCCCCCCCTTCGTTCCTCCAAACCCTAGCACAAACCCTAATGTCCACCGCCTCGCAACCCCCGGCCTCCCTGTCCGGAGACTCCTCGCCGACTACTTCCGACTCATCCTCCCCTTCCTCCTCCTCCGCCGCCGTCGCCGCCGCCGCTGTTGGCTCCGACGACCCCGACCCTCTCGGCCAAGCCACCTCGACTTCCACCCCCTCTACCGCAGGGGATGATTCCGCCATCCCCACCTCGCCCCAAATGGGTATGTACTTCGAGACGGAGGACGACGCGTACGAGTTCTACAAGGCCTACGCCGCCCGCCTTGGCTTCGTCGTCCGCAAGTCCAATAAGTCCAAGAACTCCCGGCACACCGTCACCCGTCGCCTCTTCGTCTGCTCCAAGCAGGGCTTTCGCCAAGAACCCAAGAAGCCCCAAGACGAGACCAACGCAGTCGACGTTGCCGCTGCCGCCTGGCCACCGCCTCCTAGGTGCCCTGACTCACGCACCGGCTGCCTGGCGTCCCTCACCATCAAGCTCATCCCTTCTGCCAATGCCTTCCGTATCACGGAATTTGTTGCCGAGCACAACCACCCGCTCGCCTCTGCAGCGCCTGCTGTGTCGCTAGCCATGATTCCGCCGAGCTCGTCGCACCACGCCATCGCCGCTGTGGCAAGCTTGCCAGACCCAAGGGACGGGCCGCACACCGACATGCACTTTGAGACTGAAGACGACGCATATGCCTTCTACAACCGATATGCCCAGCATGTGGGTTTCAGCGTCCGCCGCTCGTACAAGAAGCGCAAGCGTGGGGTGATCGTGTCTCGGATCTTTGTATGTTCCCGTGAGGGTGTCAGTGACCGTGCCAAGCATGAGGGCCTAGCCAGTATCATCACCAGCAATGCTGGTGCAGGGGCACCAGGAACGCCTAGGCCAGGCCCACCGCCAACACGGACTGGGTGCCAGGCAAGAATGGTGGTCAAGATCACCCCATGCCGAACATATCGGGTCGCAAAGTTCCTTCCGGAGCATAACCACCCACTCGCGAACTCAGAGACCGTGCACAAGCTGCGGTCACATAAGATGAAGGCTCGAGGGCATGAGCTTGGGGCAGGAGAACTGCATCAAAGGAAGCAGGGGAAGGGCGTGCAGCTCGGGGATGCTGGTGCCGCATTGGAATATTTGGAGGGGCTACAGGTGGGAAACCCCTCAGTATATTATGCAGTAGGAATGGCGCCTGATGGGAATTCATCTGTGAATTTCTTCTGGGCTGATTCAAAGTCAATCATCGACTTCAGAAGCTTTGGTGACGTTGTTTGCTTTGATACAACATATGGACTGAATGTGTATGGGCGACCATTCACATTGTTTGTTGGTGTTGATAACCATAAGCAGTTGCTTGTGTTTGGTGCAGCGTTGCTCTATGATGATAGCATCCAGTCACTGAGATGGGTATTTCAGGCGTTCGCCGATGCCATGCGTGCTAGTCAGCCAAAGACTATTTTGATCGATGAGCGTTCTGAATGTACCATTGCAGCAGCAGAGGTGTGGCCTGGGAGTAACCATTGCACAAGTGTGTGGCATATCTACCATAATTCAAAGAGGCACCTGAAGCAGCTGTTTGAAAGCTCAAAGATTTTCGGCAATACTTTGAGCCAGTGTCTCTTTGAGTGTGAGGATGAGTTGGAGTTCTTGTCGGCGTGGGAAAAGCTGATCGAGAAACATGACATCAGTGAGAGTGAATGGCTCAGCAGACTTTTCCTAGAGAAAGAAAAATGGGCTCTGCCTTATAGGAGAACCATCTTTTCTGCTGATATACTCACTACTCTTAGGAAGGATAATATGATTAAGGAGCTGAGACGGGAGCTCAGTGAGCAGGAGGATATTCTGCAGTTCTTCAAGCGTTATGAGACCATGCTGGAAGAGCATCGTTCGAAGAAATTGTATGCTGATGTTGATGGAAACCAGGTGACTTTGCCGATCCCGTCCTTACGAATGTTAAAACAGTCCTCAAATGCTTATACACCTGAAGCTTTCAAGATGTTCCAGGGTGAGTTTGAGGCTTACATGAACTGCATGTCCTTCCCCTGTAGTGTAGTTGGCACAATCTCAGAGTACAAGATAACACTTGATGAGAAGCCATCAGAGGGCATTGTGAAATTCGATGCACTAGATGGCTCAGCTACTTGCAGCTGCAGGAAGTTTGAATCTGTTGGAATCCAGTGTTGTCATGTACTGAAGGTACTTGATCTCAAGAATATCAAGGAGCTCCCAGAACAATACATTTTGAAGAGATGGAGGAAAGATGCTCGTTTTGTTAGAATTGAAGAACCTAATGGTTGCTGTGGCAGCATTATGCGGTCATCCTCGGAAGTTCGCTTCTCTAATATCTGTCGTTATGTTAGCCTAATAGCTTCAAGGGCTGCCAAATCTGAGGAGGCAATGTCATACATCGAAAGTCAATCAAGTGTTCTTCTGAAGCATCTAGATGATATTCTACAAACAGGCTATCCTGAGACCGGAAATCATGTTGTGGCTTCAAGTAGTCAATCAATTTCTTTTGTAGGAAATCAACATCCTGACCATACAACACAAGCAAGAGCAGTTGCAAATACAGCAAATGGTATAATGTTTTAACATTCGGACATATCATAGTTTTGCTTACTTTTTAATGGAATGGATCGTTGTAGGTTGTGAAACCCGCGAGTTGGATGGACAGACATTAAAACTATGTTAACTTTTAATCTAGTCTCTTGTCCTCTGTACTGTTGCTGAAAGTTGGATTTTATCTCTAGATGAATCTGCTCGCAAACCCATCTGTATAAGAGGATGCTTTTGTCAATGAAAAGCAGTTATCTCCAATCTGCCCCGTTTCCATCTCTCATAACCAACCACAACCCTCTGCACATCTCCCTCCTGTGTGGCATGGCTCCTGACCAGCAAGGCCCAGACCCTGGACTGTTGAGTAATTACCAATTGTGCTCCCTGAGCAGGGTATTTAAAAATGGTTTCAACACAGCCCATTTTTGAACATCCCTATCTCTGGGGCATGAGAATGTATTATACTGAAAACAGAAGGCAAAGAAAAACATGCTGATGTGTGGGCTTATCACCTATACCGCCCACATGTGCCATGCTAAAAGTGTGTGTTCACAACCACATCTTTGACAAATGAGCTGTTATTAGTATTACACGGTATATGCAGGGGATGGACTGAGTTTTCTCCATTCAGTTATAATGGGGTTGAACTGAAGTTTAGCTTGTCATTTGCTGTGAGCTTTTGACTTCTAAAACACTGTTTGTTCTTTCAAACTAATGTTATGCTCTGTGTGTTAAATGTTAATTTTCACCATCATGTTGAGTTTATTATTTTGATTAGTACTTCTTTTAGTGGTTACTGATAATTGGTTTGTTTCTTGATGAAACATCAGGATTGACATCCTTGTTCGGAATTTCACCTTGTCCTGAAACCAATGGACAATTGAATGGGTCAGTCAGTTCTTTGTAGTTTTAGTCAATTCTAGGCTGAAGTATGGCTGTGTACAGTACACACTGTTGCGATGATGATGTAAGCAAGTGGATTCTGAAGACCTTGTCATTTCCAATTTGGTAAGACTAGTGCTGATCATTCTATGCATTGTGGTGATTTCACAATTGTCTATTTCTAGAAAATAAGCATTGGTATCCTTTTGAAAACAGTAAGATACGAGTTGCTAAACTGCTCGTGTGAACTTACTATTGTTCTATGCGTAGTTTATAGATACACACCGTCTATCCTGGCAAGCACAACCATGACAAATTACATAAAATACTTTGCAAGAGTATTAATATACATGATCAGAGTATATGGGAAACGTGAACTTATCTATTCTTCCGTGTCAAGTATATTCATACACACAGCCTATCCAGGCGAGCACAACCATGGAAAATTAGATAATTTCTTTGCAAGAGTATGCATGATAAAGTAATATGGAAAAATTAAATATCATCTATGTATTCTTGCAGTATCTCTGTTGTAATATAGCTACTGCAGCTGCACTTGGACCCAGAATCATATATGTCCCCTGTCCTTCAGTTCTGTGGTATTATGCCTGTCGGAACCAGCTACAAGGGCACTTCGGCAGCTGGTCTGCAGTGACGACGGGTTCCTTCAGCTACAAGGGCAAGAACGGCTCTTCTTGAACCCCCCAATGTGAGCTATCGACTCCCCCTGTCCTGTTACCCCTCTATTGCTTCAAAGGTTAAATTATTTCATATCTTGGTAGAAAGAAATAAGAACTCTGGGTCTCTTGTTTTGCTTGCCTGTTTGCCTGTTTGGTAGCAGTAGTACTGTAGTACACACAGGTTTGGATATGGATGTTGGTTTGCATCGGTTATGGAACACGGATGTTTTATCATTCATTCACTTGGACTTGCATACAGAGCAAGGTTCATTAATCAGCACAACAATGTATAATGCATACGTACCAACTTACATATATATGGGTCCATGTTTGAAAAACAGTAAATATATGTTTCTTGCTGCTATATCATATCCAAAATTATCCATCCACCTAGTGGAGATGAAGAAAGATAAGAAGTTTGTACTGGCAAGCTACTTGCTGCTGCTAGAAGATCAATGCAAGCTAGCCTGGACCTCTTGCTGCTGTGTTGTACCAGGTCGGTTTTGCTGTTGTGTGTTGTTGCCAACTTTCTTCAGCCGGCGACGCTCAGGTATGGAGATCCCAACGGCAAGTTTGGTGGCAGTGTCGGGTTGTGATGCTGCAAGTGAAAGCTTTGTGCTGACTATGTTGGCACCGACGACGACGGTGATGCTCGTGAGTGCGCCTTCCCCGTTGGAGGCGTCGTTGTGGAGCTCCCACACCCGGCTACCCTAAGTGTTCTCCAGGCGAAGCCATAGACCTTTGTCTAGATCACACGACGGCGACATCTTTGATGTCGCTACCTCCTTGGAGGCGCCGTCTTGGAGCCACCTCAACCTTGGTCATTGTTGTTTCTTCTAAGCTGGCCGGTATGAGATCCACGGAAGGTTTTGCGTCGGTGGATGGAAGTGGTCGTCTGTGATGTGGCATGCTCTTTGGTCTCGCCAGTTGACCATGTTTGTGGAAGGGTCCGAAGCTCTCATCAGAAGCCGGGTTAGCGAGTTTCGCCTCGTTCATGTTTGACACCCCTCCCTTTCTTTGGGGGTGTTATCTGGTGGCAACCAGACAGCCAAGTTCATAGTGCCTAGGCCTTGCTTGGTCAGATGAAGATGGAAGTCAAGGTCCTCTGTGCCTGGTTGTGTCGTGCAGATCTTTGTTGCATGCTTTGTGTTATTGGTTGGTTTGTATGGTTTTCAGGCCTGGTTTCCCTTATGAACCGAGCCACCTTTTCTTCTATGATCAGTGAATCGCAGCGCTGACTGCTTTTCCTAAAAAAACCAGTTCTCAACTATTGGGTGTTGTCATTGTACATTTGTTATTTTTTGTTGTTGATGCTAACTACCATTTTTCTGAAAATCATTGTAAATAGTTGATGCTAGCTACCATTTTCTGAACTCATTGTTTGTCTGTGCAGATGTCCTCTGACAATGAGAGTGGTGATGACAACGGATGAAATCAAGAAGAGGAGGGTTTGCCACCATGAGCACTAAATGTCCATCAATAGTTCATGTGCAGCAACTATTCCTCTGGTGTATTGTGAAAGCTAGGAGATAAAGGCAGAACCTAGGAATCAATCTTGAGTGGGTTTCGACCATTGACAGTCAAGGAGCGACATACACCATGTTGAGAACGAATGCGAGACTATTCTTCTACCTTGATGACTTGTTATTCAGAAGGTATGGTCTCACATGAACCCCCTTCATCAGCTATGAATCTGTTACAATATTCTTGTGGACAGTTGGAGGTTGTGAATCCAGAACAGGACACAGAACTGTTTGAAGCATCCAGGAGATACTATGCATAGCAAATTCCATGAGGTTCTACTTTGTGTGATCAGAATGGCTGCTCATTACCTGAAACCTAAGGATCCCAATTTTCCCAATGTGCATCCTAGAATTGTAAGCGTAAAAGGGGCATCTCCACATCTCAAAGATTGCACTGGTGCCTTGGATAGCACTCACATTAGGGCATCAATCCAGCTGATACGAAAATTAAGTACATTGGAAGAACAGTAGCTCCTACTCAGAATGTGTTGGCAATATGTGACTTTGATATGCATTTCACTTATGCATCAATTGGACAACCTGATTCTAGTCATGATACAAGTGGCGTCTAATGCAGTGGAGAAGGATGACGCCTCCCCATACTCCAAAGGGAGAGCATTTGACAAGGTTGACGCCTCCCCATACTCCGAAGGGAGAGCATTTGACATACGTACACTTAAAAAAAATCTTTTGTATGTTGGAGAGCCAAGGGGTCAGGCCTTAAATACCTGAAATATTTGGGTATTGCAAATAATTTTTTTATGCAATCCCATATTTATGTTAATGCCCAATTTTGTCTCCGTCTTGATTACATCACAGATGACATGCAAATGCAATAGCGATATATAGAACTAGTTGATACCGCGTTGCCGCGGGAACAATAGATGGTTTCCATACATGCAAACAAAAGAACATGTATACTCCTTCCGTTTCAAAATATAAAATGTTTTATCTTTGTAAAGCAAATGTATTTAAACTTCTTTTATATATAGATTCATTCCAAACCTGAATGAAACTGCACACAAAAAAATCTAGATACATTTGCTTTACAAAGTTAAAACATCTAATATTTTAAAACCAAGGGAGTAGATTGTAAGTTCCAAAATGCCAATAGATGATTTCCGTACATGCAAACAAAAGAACATGTATAGATTGTAAGTTCAAAGATGCGATGTGGCCTACTCCACGCATTTGTGGTGGAAACGAAACTCTGGTCCAGTAGCTACTTACGTAGTTTAAGAACAATTTTGACCATTAATTTTGATCAATAAATTTTATATAATTTTTATAAAAATTATATTATTGGATTCATTTTAAAAAATAGTTTTTAGTAGTATATTATTTTTATATTTTATTGGTCAAAATTGATGGTCAAAGATTTTTTTAAACTATGTACGTGCCTAAACTGAACCGGAGTGAGTATACAATAATGGAAATGAATCAGTTATTGTGCAAAGTTGTAACATAACAATGCTATGGGCGTAAGTTGTACTAGGTCCTAGATAAGAAATACTTCACGAACTTAAAATATTTCATACACTAAAAGATATCTAGATATATTATTTTCACAAACCTAAAACATCTTATATTTTGAAACGGAAAAAGTAGGTCCTAGATAAGAAATACTTTGAATATATATTGAATATTGTTAGGATGAATGTCATTAACTTAGAACCTGTGCACCCATCTCATGATGATGTTTATTGTGCTTCCTGGAGAGGACAAACATGAATAATGCATACATACAAAAAATTGTGTTATGTGAGGCTAAACGTCGGAGTATACCAAGATAGATCAACCGAGTATAGGTTGTGAGCACACTTAACATAGAAGTATATGTCGTTATATCTCTTAGATTAAAAAAAAATCAACCTAAATACTTTTGGTGCATTAATCCGCTGGCGAGGATCAATTCGCGACGATGCGGATCAAATATGGATGTGCAATCCAACTCAACCTCATCAACCTATAATGACTTTTTTCATTCCTGCAGTCAGGACGATGTAACCACAACATTAGGAACACAGTGATAGAAAAAATATGGGAAGTGTACAATTCAAAAATAACGCAAAACTGCACCTGCCTTGCTTCATTTCCTTCATTTCTTCGGACTCATGTGTCTACAAATTTATAATTTCACTGTAATCAAATGGTTTACTTGAAAAGGTACACATAACCGAATACCGAATAAAACCATAGTACTCAGAATGTGATCCCAGCTTTTAGTATGCCCAACAAAGATAAAGGCTTGTCATGAAACCAGGGAGAAAGGTCGCATCGCATCGATACCATGTTCGATGACATGAAATCAGAGGGGGAAAAGAGGGAAGGATCACCTGGTACAATGGGATGAAATTTGGCTTCTCAGCCTAGGTGAATATGAATTTAAACATAAAAAACTTGCACGGTGCAAAGTATAGGCATGATCACTCCGACTAAAAATGAAACCCTGCACCGTCGCATGATGGCCAGGTTTCGCAGAACTCTGGCCGTCCTCGAGATGAAGGAGCTCTATCTCAACGGCCGCAGTTTCACCTGGTCCAACGAGAGGGCGCAACCGACTTTAGAGAAGCTCGACAGGGTCTTCGCGACTGTGGATTGGGAAGCTCGTTACCCAGACGCCTTCCTCTCGGCCTTGTCATCAGGCCCCTCAGATCATTGTCCTCTGCTGCTGGCCCTGGCGCCCGACCTGCAGAGAGGGCGGCGGTTTCAGTTTCAGGCTTTTTGGCCCAAAGTGGATGGCTTCTTGGAGGTGGTTGAGGCCACATGGTCGGCTCAACATTGGGAGCCGAATCCCTTCAAGCGGCTCGATATGAAGCTGCGTGCGGTGGCCATGGACCTCTCCCGGTGGAGTGCCAAATTCATTGGCAATATCAAGCTACAGATCCTTATGGACACCGAGCTAATCCTCCGGCTTGACGTCGCCATGGAAAGCAGGCAACTCTCCTCTGCGGAGCGTGGGCTCCGCTGCCTCTTGAAGAAGAAGCTGCTAGGCCTGGCTTCCCTAGAGAGATCACTGGCTAGGCAGAGGTCGTGTATCCTCTGGCTACGGGAGGGGGACGCTTGCACGCGTTTCTTCCATACTCATGCTAGTCACCGGATGAGGAAGAACTTCATAGGTCATCTCATGGTGGAAAATGTCCGGATATCGGACCATGTGGAGAAGGCGGATGCCGTGGACAGTTTCTATGAAGACCTATTGGGAGTGGCCGCTGACTGGCCTTTCTCACTCGATTCGGACTATCTTGGGCTGCAGGATTTGGACGTGCAACATATTGATGGGGCCTTCACAGAAGAGGAGGTTCTAGCAGCCATCCGAGATATGCCGTTGGACAAGTGCCCTGGACCGTACGGGTTCTCCGCTCGCTTCTTTGTGACTTGCTGGAGTATAATCCGAGTTGATGTCATGGAGGCCTTTCATTTGCTATCTCGTCTGGACTATCGTGGATTCAATGCGGTGAATAGCGCCCTTGTCACGCTCCTGCCCAAGAAGCCGAGGGCAGAAGAAATTCGTGACTTTCGCCCCATTAGCCTGATTCATGGCATCGCTAAATGGGTGGCCAAGGTAGTTGCGAACCGGATCACTCCGATCCTACCCCAGTTGGTCGGGGTGCACCAGAGTGCCTTTGTGCGTGGCCGTTGTCTACACGACAACTTCATGATGGTCTAAGGGACCGCCCAGAAGCTCCATGTCAGCAAAACGCCTTCGGTCCTCCTCAAGTTGGACATTACTAAGGCTTTCGACTCGGTGGATTGGGCTTTCCTGCTGGAAGTCCTCAGGAAACCTGGCTTCGGGAAACGCCTACTCGCATGCATCTGTGCCCTCCTCTCCACAGCCTCCACCCGTGTCCTCCTAAACGGCTGCCCCGGTGCTAAGGTGGCCAACAGGAGGGGTCTCCGACAGGGTGATCCTCTCTCCCCCATCTCTTCATCCTGCTCATGGAGGTATTCCATCTGATGATCGCCAAGGCGGAGAGCCTGGGAATCCTCTCCCAGATGGCGAAATCGGGCCTGCATCAGTGCATCTCGATCTACGTGGATGATGTGGTTTTGTTCTTACGCGCTACGATAGTGGACCTCCGAGTGACCTCCAACATCATTGTGGATTTTGGTGTAGCCTCCGACCTCTGCGCCAACTTATCCAAATGCTCGGCCAACCTGATTCGATGCTCGGAGGCTGACAGGGTGCTGGTGACCCAGGAGCTGCAGTGCCCAATCACCCAATTTCTGCTCCGCTACTTGGGACTTCCACTTTCTTTGCGGAAGCCCTCTGCTGTGCAACTCCAGACCCTGGTCGACTTGGCGGCCATGCCGCCTTCGTGGAAAGCATCCATGCTTAACAGAGGAGGTAGGCTTGAGCTCGTGAAGACCATGCTCTCGTCCATTCCGATTTTCGCCATGATGTCCCTTGACATCCCTATAGAGGTCATCACTGCCATGGAAAAGATTATACGTGGTTTCCTTTGAAAAGGGAGGAAAGACGTACATGGGGGGCACTGCCTCGTGGCTTGGGACATGGTGTGCATGCCTAAGGAGCTTGGTGGGCTCGGCATACCTAACCTGCGCCTCATGAACATTGCACTGAGGGCCAGGTGGCTGTGGCTGAAGCGGGTGGAACCCGGCAAGCCCTGGCACGATCTTGAGATCCCGGTGCCGGAGGCGGCCGGGCAACTCTTTGAAGCAGCAACTGTCATGGTCCTAGGTGATGGAGCCACATGTCTGTTCTGGACTGACAATTGGCTTCCAGCTGGACGGATTTGCCTGATCGCTCTGAACCTGTTCGCGGCAGTATCGGCGAACGCTTCCTCTAGACGCACTGTGCGTGAAGGCGTCGCCGGGGGTTGGCTACACGATATTTTCCCGGACATGGGAGCTGATGCCATTAGAGAGCTCCTGGAGGTGGCTGACCGGCTTGAAGAGGTTATGCTAACGGAGGATTCTCAGGATGTCCTCAAGTGGCAGTGGACCCGAGCAATTGCTACACTGCCAAGTCTTGCTATCAGGCCTTGTTTGCTGGAAGGACCTCGATGGCGGGTGCCTTGCAGATCTGGCGCTCTCGTGCCACCGCTAGCTGCAAGGTCTCACTGTGGTTGGTGGTGAGAAACAGGTGTTGGACCGCCGACCGACTGCGTCGGCGTGGTCTGCAACACCTGGCGGCGTTCCCCTTCTGGATCAGTGTGACGAGACCATTGACCATCTCCTGCTGGGCTGCACCCTTGCCAGGCAAGTGTGGGCGACATGCCTGCGCTGGTGGGGCAAGATCCACTGGATGCCAGCGCAGGACTCCATGCTCTCTTCTTGGCTCTAGGGGAGGAAGGGTGGTAAAGGCCGGGAGCATGACCTCTAGACCGGTATCTTCCTGGTCTCCTGGACCCTGTGGCGCCATCAGAACGACGTTGTCTTTGAAGGGGCCACCCCCTCTGCGGAAGAGGCCACCCAGAGGATTTCCTCGGACGCGGAGCTGTGGAGGGCAGCAGGGCTCTTTCATGATTGCCTAGGTGGGGTAGATAGGTGGAGATGTCGCGAGTAGTTGCTAGAGTATAAGTGACGTCTCTCTGACAGCGTGGAGTTGCGCCCTGGGCGTCTGTGCCCTTGCGCGTTGTAAACGCTCGGCCGTTTGGCCTTTCTTTTATGAAAACGATACGTCTTTCAGGACGTATCTTAAAAAAAAAGACACCAAACAATTACTATCAAGAATCTGTTTAGTAAAGTGGGCAATAGACAGAAAGTGACAGGGACATAGGTTCATACTTCATAGAGACAGTGACCTGTGTCGTCGACTCCACATAGAGAACTTCATCGGTATCACTGTCCTCCGTAGGAACTGAAAATACCACACACAAAAAAGTATAGTATGGACAGATGGATGTGGTATGCTTCATTGTAAGCTCTGAAGAAATTAAGGCCTCGTTTTGTTCCGGTGTTTTTTAGTGGATCAATTGAGTTAGTCTCCCAGGGATTGGGTGTTCACCCAATCCACGTCAAAACTTGCGTCGAGAGAGAGTTTCCAAAAAAGCGAGGAGAGGGTCAGGTTTCAGTTTAAAGTACAAATCGAGTGTTTTGGCAGGGATATATGGGGTTGAATCCGTTTAAACCCAGACTGCAAAACAGCCTAGGTAGGATTTTCGGGGATCTCGGGGTTGACCCGCAAACACTCCGTAAAACATCACAAAACCGGTCTACAAAACGTGGCCTAAAGGATTTACTAGGAACGGAAAATGAAGGAAATCTGACATGCAAATCTAGAGCTCCAGCAAAAAAACGAACGGGAACCAACAGGGCACCCGTGGCTGGCTTGATGATAAGAATCCGGAGCCCTCAACGTGAAGTGAGATAGCATGCGGGGAGGACGGGAATTTCTCACCGGGTAGGCCGTCCAACTACGGTGGAGATGGAGGAATGTAGCATGCTCGAGGAGAGCAGCTGGTATAAAAGCCACCATCGTTTCCTCTTGCTTAAATAAGA
Source organism: Avena sativa (assembly GCA_916181665.1). Taxonomy (NCBI): domain Eukaryota; kingdom Viridiplantae; phylum Streptophyta; class Magnoliopsida; order Poales; family Poaceae; genus Avena; species Avena sativa. The sequence goes on along the minus strand of OV702294.1, from coordinate 263,511,673 downwards.
TAAAGAGATATGAGGAAATTAGTCATTCCATCCTTTTGATTTGTTACGTGAGTGAAACTGGCAGAGATGAAAAGGGAAGCTAATAATGCAGGAGATAAAGAATGAGGACACAGAGGCTTCTATGGAGGTCGAGGAGAGGAACACTTGTGGAAAACAGGCCTTTTGTTCAGGCCATTAGTCTCGGCTGTGGCCGGGCCGGGACTAATGGCCCGTACCGAATGACCCGAGCCATCCCAAACCATAGGTCCCGGCCCGTTAGATTCCATTAGCTCTTCAGACCCTTTATGTCCGGTTTGTATCTCAAATCGGGACTAGTGGTCTGGTCCTATATATATACCACAACCCCCTTCCCTCTCAACTGTTTTTTTCCTGGTGGGAGAGATGGTGTTGTGCTATTTTTTTCTTGTTCATATGCACTAGAGGTGTTTGGTGAAATATCCATTAGAGCGATGCGACTTTAGGTCACACAAGACATACATGATATGAGGTGCCCGAGCCACACTTAAGTTTTCTCATCTTTGCTTCCAAGTGTAATAAAAGGTTAGCAACTATTTTCTCGTTTAGACCGTGCTGTACTAATTTTAACATCGTGATTATATTTGATATATATTTGTATGATACAGATGAGCCATCCATGAATGTACGATGACCGACGCTCTGTCGCTTTCAGAGAAGGCGTGCATTCTTTTCGACTTGTGGCCGAGGAGAACAAGCGGTGGGATGGTTTTATGTGTTGTCCATGTGTTGACTGTAGGAAGGAGAAGGCTCACACTTCCGCAAGAGTCATTCAGAGCCACCTGCTTCGGTCTAGTTTTATGTCCGGCTATAATGTTTGGACCAAACACAGAGAAAGAGGGGTTGCGATGGAAGACGGCGATAAAGAATAGAACGATAATGACAACTACCGATCTATGTTCCGTGAATACGCTGATATCTCAATGGAAGACAATGAAGAAGAAGGAGGTGAAGAACAGGAACCAGACCGGTCCGCTGATTTTCTTGGTCGGGTCATTTCTGATGCAAAGAGAGACTGCGACACAGAAAAGGAGAGGTTGCAGTTCGAGCAGATGTTACAAGACCACAACAAATTGTTATACCCAACTTATGAAGATGGCCAGAAGAAGCTGGGTAGCACACTGGAATTGCTGAAGTGGAAGGCAGAGACCGGTATGACTGACTTAGTATTTGAGAAGTTGCTAGTACTCATGAAGAAGTTGCTTCCAAGAAATAATGAATTGCCCCCAGTATGTACGGAGCAAAGAAACTCGTCTGCCCTCTAGGATTAGATGTACAGAAGATACATGCGTGCCCTAATGACTGCATCCTCTACCACGGTGAGAAGAACGAGAATTTGGATAAATGCCCGGTATGCACTGCATTGCGGTATAAGATCAAAAAAGATGACCCTGGTGATGTTGATGGCGAGACACCCAGGAAGAGGGTTCCTGCCAAGGTGATGTGGTATGCTCCTATAATACCAGGATTGAAACATTTGTTTAGAAACAAAGAGCATGCCAAGTTGTTGCGATGGCACATGGAAGAACGTAAGAAAGACGGGATGTTGAGGCATGTAGGGGTTCGTAGCATGGAAAACAAATTTTTTTTACCGCATGCACATAAACAAGCCAAGATCTATCTACTAGATTGTAGCAACGATTCGATTAGAGTACTCACCCTCGAAGATTCCAAAGCGGTTAACGAGAGCAGATTCTCGTGGGTGATGTAGTCATACAGTTGCCGATCTCAAGATCGCGTAGACGATCCTTTCGGCGCTGCGTTCTGGCAGCGCTTCCGCAGTCGGTCACACGTTCGGTACTCAATGAAGACCTTCCTCTCTCTTGTTCCAGCAGGCAGCGGAGGTTGTAGTTCTCCCCTCGCAATTCCGGCAGCACGACAGCATGGTGTCGAAAGTAGAGGAAAGATCCTACAGGGCTTCGCCTAAGCCGGGGCAGGTTATGGTGGATCTAGGGTTTAGAGGGCCGGAGAGGAGGAGGCGTGGCCGACAGCGGCTAGGGCGCCGACGGTGAGCCGACGGCGGCGCGGCGGCGGCGGTGCGGCTAGGTGGGGAGGGGCTGGTGTTGTGTGTCCTTTGGGCACCCCCTCCCCTCTATTTATGAGAGGGAGGGCTGCTTGGGAGAGGGGAGTTTGAATCCTTCCCCAACTCCCTCTCCTAGTTGGCCTGTGGTGGACGGAAAGAAGGATTCTTTCCTTCCTCCACCAGGATACATTGTCCCAGTTTGATTTTTCAAACTTGCCTTTTGACTTTCAATTTGGAGCTTTAATTTCTTTTTTGCAAATGCCCAACCAAGTGACCTAGGACATGATTCAACCATTCCACTTATCCATGACACATTCATGTACCCTTCCCATTCTAGTCCGATGAATCTTCTAGACCCTTCTAGATCCTCTCCGATGAAATCATCGGAATCATTCCCGAACTCCAGAATTGGACTTTCCTTATATGAATCGTATTATCTGGACCATTCTGTATCTCCTCGTGATATCCCAGATCCCATCCAAGACTCCGAACAACATTCAGTCTCCCTACTTACATTCCATATCTACTAAACAACATCGAATCCTTAAGTGTGTCTCCCTACGGTTCGTAAATTATGCAGACATGAACGAGACTCTTCTCCGATCAATAACCAACAGAGGAATCTGGAAATTCATATGGCTCCCACATATTTCTACGCTTATTTTGCGATCGAATGAACCACTTACATACGATACCAAAGTAATCGTAGAAATAAGTAAAACATCGAGAGACAAAGGAAAATTGGTTCCGTATGTAAATGGTTCATTCGATCTCAAAGTAATCGTAGAAATATGTGGGAGCCATATGAATTTCTAGATTCCTCTATTGGTTATTGATCGGAGAAGAAGTCTCGATCATGTCTGCATAATTCACGAACCGTAGGGAGACACACTTAAGGATTCGATGTTGTTTAGTAGATATGGAATGTGAGTAAAGAGACCGAATGTTGTTCGTAGTCTCGGATGTGATCCGGGATATCATGAGGAGATCCAGAATGGTCCAGAGAATAAGATTCATATAAGGAAAATCCAATTTCGGAGTTCGGGAATGATTCCGGTGTTTTCACCGAAATGTTCTAGAAGGGTCTAGAAGGTTCACCGATCCGGAAGGGGAAGGGTACATGTATGTGTCATGACAAATTGTAATGGTTGTATCATATCCTAGGTCACTTGGCTGGACACTTGGAAGAGAGAAATCAAACTCTAATTTGAAAGTCAAAAAGGCAATTTGAAAAAGTCAAATCCCAACATGGTTTCCGAGTTAGGGAGGGTTTCTAAGTTAGGGAGGGTTTCCACCTGGGTTGGGAACACCCTTGGACGCCCTCACCTATATAATGAGGGGTGGGGGCGCACCCCAAGGTGTCCCCTTGCCCTAGGCTCCCAAGAAACCCTAGGTTGGCCGCCTCCACCCTCTCTAGTTGCGACCAATCTAGATCTCCTCTACACCGCTACCGACTAGCTAAACTCTAGTTGCTAGCTACCTCTAAACCTCGGCCCTCTAAACCCTAGATAGTCGGGGATCCCTCTACTCCACCATACTCGCTTCGGCTTAGGCGAAGCCCTACGGGATCTCCTCTCTACTTCCGACACCACGCCGTCGTGCTGTCGGAATCGCGAGGAGAGAGCTACAACCTCCGCTACCTGTTGGAACAAGGGAGAGGAAGGTCTTCATCGAGTACCGTACGTGTGACTGACTGCGGGAGCGCTGGCGGAACGCGGCGCCGGAAGGATCGCCTACGCGATCTTGAGATCGGCAAGTGAACGACTACATCACCCACGAGAATCTGCTCTCGTTAACCGCTTTGGATCTTCGAGGGTTAGTACTCTATCGACTCGTTGCTACAATCTAGTAGATAAATCTTGGCTTGTGTGTGTTCATGCGATAGAAATATTTTGTTTTCCATGCTACGACCCCCTACAGTGGTATCAGAGCCGTGTCTATATGTAGATCTGTTGCACGAGTAGAACACAATGGTCATTGTGGGCGTTGATGCTTTTCTTGTCGATTGATTCTTGTGTACTTTGCATCTTGCAGGATGGTGGGATGAAGCGGCCCGGGCTAACCTTACATGACATCGTTCATGAGACTCGCTCCACGCTTGACATGCAACTTGTATTGCATAAGTGGCTTTGCGGGTGCCTGTTTCTCCCAACATAGTGAAGATTCAATTCACAACGGGTGATTGACAATACTAGTATCAACGTTGTGGTTCTTGTTCGTAAGTTAGAACGACACTTGATGAAAGCCCCAAACCACATAAAACATGCAAAGAAAATTAGAGGCGTCTAACTTTGTTTTGCAGGGGTGTGCTGTGATGTGATATGGCCATGATTGTGAGTATATATGATGTATGCAATGTTCCTTATTGTAAGTCGGCAACCGGCAGGAGCCTTATGGTTATCTTTTAATTTCGTTAAGACCCGCGTGTCTATTATTCAAAGTAGTTGTAATAGTTGATGCTGGTGGACGACAACCATGGAGCGGTGCCATTGACCTTGACGCCACGCCGATGATGATGGATATCATGTTCGTGCTTGAAGATGGAGATCGAAGGCACAAGAAGAAAGGCCATATCATATCACATATTTTATATTGCATGTGATGTTAATCCTTTATATGCATCTTGTATTGCTTAGATCGCGACATTAGCATTATAAGATGATCCCTCTCACAAAATATCAAGTTATAAAGTGTTCATCCTTAGTAGGCACCGTTGCTAAAGCTCGTTGTTTCGAAGCACCACGTGATGATTGTGTGTGTTAGATTCTGCGAGTGTATACAACGGTAGCAAGCCATATTTGCTCATGCGGAAACTAAGGTTACATCTTGACGATCCTAGCATGTACAGACATGGTCTCGGAACACGAAATACCGAAAGGTAAATCATGAGTCATATAGATGATATGATGAACATGATGATTATTCGCCTTTGAAACTACATCATGTCACATGATGATCGGACTTTGTATAGTGGATTTGGATCATGTAATCACTAAAACAATCTGAGGGATATTGTTTTGAGTGGGATTTCAACAACAATATTATTAAAAGTTGAACACTATTTATCATAAATCAAAGTGAATTTGCATAGTTGTTGTAGTCATTGGCATCCGTTTATCACCCTGCGCTTAGTTATAATTGAGATAATAGAACTATAGAATTCTGGTTAGTTACTTTACGAACTGATATCATATTGTTTTGAAGTGTTAATCTAAAGTTTAAAAGTCCTATTACAAACTTTCAGTAAGTTCTGGTTACTCCGTGAAGTTTAATAATTGGTATTAAATCAAGAGTAACAATTCCAGTGTTAGTATATAAGTATCATGTTTATCTCCATGATTCTTGATATTCAAAAGATTGTCTTAATATGAAGGTTATCTAGGAGCTAAAAGAATTGTTTCAGAAACCATCATATGTGGAAGATATTGCGATATCTGAAACAATGTTTTGTTTACAACATGATAGAGTATAATATGGCAAAGTTTATGTTCTCATATTTGATGAGAATTTGCAAAAGGTTGGAGACGCTGGTCGTCCTAATCCTCCAAAAGGTTTTGGAGAGCAATATTATACTCGCAATTCGCCGTTATAAGCTAAAGTAGCTTGATCATGAATAGTTCCATGATAAGGATGAATATTTGATGTAGGTAAAATGTTTACTACACTAAATGATTACTAAAGAATGAAATTTGAGAGAACACCAAATACTTGATAATGGTGATTTACTTCAAAGTGCAAGTCCAAAGACAATGGTATTTAACTATACATGCTTTGGACTATGTGTCATGTGTTGATAGATTATTTCAAACAGGAAAGGAAATACTGAAAGAGAATCTCATAAATATATGGCAGAAAAGAAAATACTAGAATTGTTTAGATTATATATATAGAGGATATACGTGTTATGGCTGTATTCTTTGCTTGTTAAATAATGTGGTTCTGAAGTATTAGATACTGAATTTGTTGGTGTGAATCGTCATACGAAACAACACAATTCATGAACTACAATGACCTAAGTAACTAGCAAGATAATATGTAATGATGTTCATCGAGAACAAATAAAGTGTTGATGTGTTTCTCGTTAACATAAAAGCTTGCCTTCAAGATTTGTTTTATCAGGTATTATGAGAACAAAAGGGTTGTTCAAATAATTACCGTAATCCATAAAAGATGGATGATTTACAAATATCGTTGGATAAATCACATCCATAAAACTATTGCTAAAAATGTCGAAAGACAATTGATAAGAAAGATCACTTAGGAAGTGACATCGCCGTTTAAATTATATTGGAAAGAAAACATGAAGAAACTCCATGTGGATGGAATTTTGGAGTCTTTTGATTTTTGATCAAATGACGCTTGTGAAACTTTCCTAGAGATAATTAAAACTCCATTCATAGGCCAAAAGGGAACGAATGACTAGATTATTGGAATTTGTACATATTTGATGTATGAAGTCCATTACGTGTACTCAAGAGAGATGGATTTCAACTTCATATGCTTTCTCCAAAAAAATTGAGTGAATATATGAATATTTACTTAATGAGGATGAAGTGTGAAGTATTTGAAAAGTTCAAAAACTTTCAATATGAAGTGCAAAATCAATGTAACAAGAAAATAAAGAATTTATGATAGGATCATAAAGGAATATATTTGAGTTACAAGTTTAGCATAATACCTTAGATTTGAGGAATCGTTCCGTGGATTTGCATTTCCCGAAACACCATAAGAGTATGGAGCGTTCGAGATATGTAATGAAACCTTGTTTGACATGGTAAGATCAAAGGTGTAATTTATAAAAATGCCACTATATTTTAAAGATTAAAAGCTTTAGAGACTACCGCTTTTCCACTAAAAAGAGCTCCATCATGATCCGCTGAAATGACACCATATAAAGTTATGTTTTGGGATAAAACCCAAGTTGTCCTTTCTTAAACATTGGTATGCTATGCATAAGAAAGATGTTTGCAACCAAAATCGGATGAACATATCTTTCTGTATTATTTCGAATAATCGTTGAGTATTCCTCCATAACACCAAAGACAAAAATGTTTGTCGCTTAGAACGTCAAGTTTCTTTGAGAAAATAATTTTCCGTGAAAAGTTAAGTGGGAGGACAATAGTACTTTGATTAGGTTAAAAGAATCTTAGCTATATGTGCAAAGTTGCGCAGCGCCGAAAAGTGTTCCGGAGGCAGCAACAATGCTCATGGCTCACGTGCCTCAAAGGTTGTGGTCACGGAAGTCTAAGTTCCTATTGAACCAAGTAGGTCGGATAAACAATCAAATACCAAGATTTGAGGGTTGCATCATTATTTGATAGTAATGAACCAACTACATGCAAAGAAGAGATGATGGGCCTTCACTCCGTCAAATGGCTTGGAGCCATAAAATCCATGATAGTTCCATACACGAGAAATCAAGCTTTGAACTTGAAAGACCCTCTGAAATGGTGTAAAACTTTACAGTCGTGTTTAGATCTATAAAGAAATAGACATGGATGTTTCACATCTATGAAATAGTTGACATGTTGGGAAAGAGTTCACAACAATGTTTAAAGGTTGACTATGACAAGATTTGATCTTTCATAGCGATATTTAGTCTAGACGGATTAATGTAGCAACCACTACATATAATTTTTTGTATGTGGTAGTTGAATAAACAAAACAAGTTCTTCTGATAGAATTGTTACCTAGGACGTGTGCATAACACGGTCTATAGGGTTTTGTTAAATTCAAAGGATGCTAAAAGCATATGCAAACTACAATGGTTGAAGTGAGCACCACGGAGTTGGAATCTTCACCATGATGAAACTGTTAAAAGAGTTTGAATTCATCAGAGACGATGAAGATGTTTGCATTTGCAAGAAATTAAGTGAGAGCGCTAAGACATATTTCTAATACATTATGTGGAAAACATATTGTTGATTGGAAATGATGTATCTTTTATTAACACATGTTAAGAATTTCATATCGATGAAAGACTTTGGCAAAACCCGAATATTTGGCATCAATATCTATATAAATAGATTGAGACGCTAATATGGTTGTGCCAAATGTACATAGATGAGATATTGAATGAGTTCAATATGGAAATGACAAGAAAGGTTCTTGCCACACAGAAATTATTAAATCAAAATTCAAGTGTATCAACACTTGGTAAGTGAAACAAAGATTCAAGTATAGATTGATACTTGATGTATGAAATCACAAAGAGTATTTATATCAATTATACTGTGATATGTACAAATCCAGATATGTCCTATACTCTAAATGTTATGAGCATATACCAGAATGATTCATAAGATGATCATTGGACGATAGTAAGGATATTCTTATGATCTTTTGGAAGAACTAAGAATATATTATTTTTGTAGATGTGACAAATAGATGATTAGTTCATTGTAAAATTACTACATTGATACTAGTTTTGTCATAAATTACAAATTAAGTTTATCTCAATCTAAACTAAGGGTGGCACAATATAATGGAAAGTAAGTTCCATAATGGATTTGGATGAGTTCCAAAGTTAAGACATTGTGATAGATACTACAACAAAAGGCTAAGTATATGACTGCTATTATAGCATCAAAAGAGGGCGTTTGTGTTAAATAGTTTGTTATCAAACTAGGTGTGGTTCACAACGGGATAGTACCATGAAGATATATTGTACAGCAATATTATCAACATGTTTTAACCCCAAGGAACCAAAGGTCTCACCAAAGGACCAAATTTTTACAAAGCCATATCATTAGAGAATGAGTAATGCATAGAGAAGCAAAGACATTCAATTACACATGGACATGAAAGTGTCGAATCCGAAGATCAGTTGACCACTAGCAATTGTGTACATACAACACCAGAAAGCCATAGGTGTTGAATACACAAAGTTTTGAAACTAGATTATTGTCTCTAGTGCAAGTGGGAGATGTTAGAGATATGCCCAAGAGGCAATAATAAAGTGGTTATTATCATATCTTCATACTTATGATAAATGTTTACATACCATGCTATAATTGTATTAACTGGAAACATTAATACTTGTGTGATTTGTAAACATAAAAGAGTCCCTAGTAAAGCCTCTTGTTAAACTAGCTTGTTGGTTAATATATGATCATGGTTTCCTGATCATGAACATTGAGATGTTATTAACAATAAGGTCATATCATTAGGAGAATGATGTGATGGACATACTCCTATAGTTAAGCGTAGCATAAGATCAAGTCATTCAAATGATTCACTTTCTATAAGCTTTCTGATACATAGTAACCTAATTCCTTCTACCATGAGATCATGATAATCACCATCACCAGAAGGATGCTTTGATGACATAAAACACCGCACCGTAACTGGGTGGCTATAAAGGTGGCATTGAGTGTTCGGAAAGTATGTGTTGAGGCACATGGATCAAGAGTGGGATTTGTCCATCCATATGACGGATAGATATATTCTGGGCCCTCTCGGTGGAATGTCATACAATTAGCTTGCAAGCATGTGAATGGATCACAAGGGATCACATATCATGGGAATGAGAAAAGAATACTTATCGGTAGCGAGGTTGAACTCGGTATGCAGAGATACCGACGATCAGACCTCGGATAAGTAAAATATCGCGAGACAAAGGGAAATTGGTTCCGTATATAAATGGTTTATTCGATTGCAAAGTAATCGTAGAAATATGTGGGAGACATATGAATTTCCAGATTCCTCTATTGGTTATTGATCGGAGAAGAAGTCTCGATCATGTCTGCATAATTCACGAACCGTAGGGAGACACACTTATGGATTTGATGTTGTTTAGTAGACATGTAATGTGAGTAAAGAGACCGAATGTTGTTCGGAGTCTGGGATGGGATCCAGGATATCACGGGGAGATCCAGAATGGTCTGGAGAATAAGATTCATATAAGGAAAGTCCAATTTCGGAGTTCGGGAATGATTCCGGTGTTTTCACCGGAATGTTCTAGAAGGGTCTAGAAGGTTCACCGATCCGGAAGGGGAAGGGTACATGGATGTTTCATGACAAAGTGTAATGGTTGCATCATGTCCTAGGTCACTTGGCTGGACACTTGGAAGAGAGAAATCAAACTCTAATTTGAAAGTCAAAAAGACAGTTTGAAAAAATCAAATCCCAACATGGTTTCCGAGTTAGGGAGGGTTTATAAGTTAGGGAGGGTTTCCACCTAGGTTGGGAACACCCTTGGACGCCCCCACCTATATAAGGAGGGGTGAGGGTGCACCCCAAGGTATCCCCTTGCCATAGGCTCCCAAGAAACCCTAGGTTGGCCGCCGCCCCTCTCTAGTTGCGATCAATCAAGATCTCCTCTAAACCGCTACCGACTAGCTAAACTCTAGTTGCTAGCTACCTCTAAACCTCGACCCTCTAAACCCTAGATCACCGGGGCTCCCTCTACTCCACCATACTTGCTTCGGCTTAGGCGAAGCCCTACGGGATCTCCCCTCTACTTCCGATACCACGCCGTCGTGCTGCCGGAATCGCGAGGAGAGAGATACAACCTCCGCTGCCTGCTGGAACAAGGGAGAGGAAGGTATTCATCGAGTATCGTACGTGTGACCGACTGCGGGAGCGCTGGCGGAACGAGGCATCGGAAGGATCGCCTACGCGATCTTGAGATTGGCAAGTGAACGACTACGTCACCCATGAGAATCTGCTCTCGTTAACCGCTTTGGATCTTTGAGGGTTAGTACTCTATCGACTGGTTGCTACAATCTAATAGATAGATCTTGGCTTGTGTGTGTTCATGCGATAGGATTTTTTGTTTTCCATGCTACAAACCCCTACACGCTATCCAATGATCCACTCCTGGATGACTTTGATATCTGCTAGTCAAACTAACAGCATATGCAATGTCGGGTCTAGTACATAGCATGGCATACATGATAGATCCTATGGCTGAGGCATAGGGAGTCTTACTCATCCTTTCTCTATCTTCTGCCGTAGCAGGACTTTGAGAACTTTTTAGAACATGGGCAAGAACCCTTTCTTTCTATCTTCCATTCCAAATCTTTTTAGAACTTTGTCGAAATATGTACTCTACGATAATGATATTAGGCGTCTCGATCTATCTTTATAAATCTTTATGCCTAATATGTAAGCTGCTTCGCCAAGATCTTTCATTGAAAAACTATTATTCAAATTATCTTTGACACTATTAAGAAGGTCTACATCATTCCCAATCAACAATATGTCATCCACATATAGTACTAGGAATGCTACAGAGCTCCCACTCACTTTCTTGTAAATACAAGCTTCTCCATAAGTTTGTATAAAACCAAAACTTTTGATTACCTTATCAAAACGTTGATTCCAACTTCGGGATGCTTGCTTCAATCCATAAATGGACCGTTGAAGCTTGCATAACTTGTTAGCATCTTTAGGATCGATAAAACCTTTGGGTTGTACCATATACAACTCTTCATCAATGTCTCCATTGAGGAACGCCGTTTTGACATCCATTTGCCATATCTCATAATCATAATATGCAACGATTGCTAACAAAATCCTCACAGACTTTAGCTTCGCTACTGGTGAGAAAGTCTCATCGTAGTCAACCCATTGAATTTGTCGAAACCCTTTTGCAACAAGTCGAGGTTTATAGATAGTAACATTACCATCAGCATCTGTTTTCTTCTTGAAAATCCATTTGTTCTCGACAACCTTCCGGCCATCCGGTAAGTCCACCAAAGTCCATACATGGTTTTCGTACATGGATCCAATCTCGGATTTCATGGCTTCTTGCCATTTATTGGAATATGGTCTCATCATCGCTTCCTCATATGTCGCAGGGTCATAGGTGTTGTCCACCAACATGACACTCATAACGGGATCTTACGAATCGGGAGTGGTACGAGTTCTCGTTGACCTGCGAGGTTCTGTAGTAACTTCAACCGAAGTTTCACGATCAACATCATTATCTTCCTCTCTTATTGGTGTAGGCTCCACAAGAACTACTTCCGGTGTTGTGCTACTCTAAAATCCGAGAGAATGTTCGACAACCTCGTTGAGTTCTACTTTCCTTCCAGTCACTTCTTTCGAGAGAAACTCCTTCTCTAGAAAGGATCCATTCTTAGGAATGAAGATTTGGAATTTGGATCTATGATAGAAGGTATACCCAATGGTTTCCTTTGGGTATCCTATGAAGACGCATTTTCTTCTTTGGGTTCAAGCTTGATGGGCTGTAACTTCTTTACATAAGCTAAGTAATCCCAAACTTTAAGGAACGACAATTTAGGTTTCTTCCCAAACCATAATTCATACGATGTTGTTTCAACAGATTTAGATGGTGCCCTATTTAATGTGAATGCGGCTGTTTCTAATGCATAACCCCAAAATGATAGCGGTAAATCTGTAAGTGACATCATAGAACGAACCATATCTAAGAGAGTTCGATTACGACGTTCGGACACACCATTACATTATGGTGTTCCCGGTGGTGTCAATTGTGAAAGTATTCCGCATTTCTTCAAATTCTCGCCAAACTCGTAACTATGATATTCACCTCCATGATCAGATCATAGAAACTTAATCTTCTTGTTACGTTGATTCTCTACTTCACTTTGAAATTCGTTAAACTTCTCGAAAGTCTCGTAGTAATGTTTCATGAAATAGATATACCCATATCTACTCAAGTCATTCGTGAAAGTAAGAACATCACGATAACCACCGCACGATGCTACACTCATTGGACCACACACATCGGTATGTATGATTTCCAATAAGTCCGTAGCTCGCTCCATCATACCAGAAAATGGAGTCTTAGTCATTTTACCCATCAGACATGCTTCGCATCTATCAAGTGACTCAAGAAGTCCATCGGGATGGAGTTTCTTCATACGCTTCACTCCAATGTGACCAAGACGATAGTGCCACATATAGGTCGAGTTATCGCTCAATTTCAAACGTTTAGCTTCAATGTTATTAATATGTGTATTACTACAATCGAGATTTAACAAGAAGAGACCATCTATCAAAGGTGCATGTGCATAAAACATATTACTCATAAAAATCGAACAACCATTATTCTCGGACTTAAACAAGTAACCGTCTCGCAATAAACATGATCCCGATATAATGGTCATGCTCAACGCATGCATCAAATAACAATTATTTAGGTATAAAACTAATACCGATGGTAGATGAAGAGGTAGCGTGCCGACCGCGATCACATCAACCTTTGATCCATTTCCAACGCGCATCGTCACCTTGTTCTTCGCTAGTTTCCGTCCATTCTGCATCACCTGTTTCGAGTTACAAATATGAGCAACTGAACCAGTATCAAATACCCAGGCACTACTACGACTACTAGTGAGATACACATCAATAACATGTATATTGGATATACCTTTCTTCTTGATTTTGCTGTTCTTCAAATCCGCCAAGTACTTAGGGCAATTCCGCTTCCAATGACCTTCTCCCTTGCAGTAAAAGCACTCAGTATCAGGATTAGGCCCAGCCTTGGTCTTCTTCGCCGGCGCGGTAACTTTTTTACTGCCCTTCTTGAAGTTTCCCTTTTTCTTAGACTTGCCTTGCTTCTTGAATTTGGTGGTCTTATTGACCATCAACACTTGGTGCTCTTTCTTGATCTCCACTTCTGCAGACTTTAACATGGAGAAGAGTTTGGGCAACGACTTGTCCATGTTTTGCATATTGTAGTTCATCACAAAGTTCTTGTAACTTGGTGGTAGTGATTAGAGGACGCGGTGAATTCCCAAAGCATTAGGAATCATTATACCCAAGATTTGAAGCTTTCTTGCGTGCCCAGACATCTTAAGAACGTGCTCACTGATGGAGCTGCCCTCTTGCATCTTGCAGTTAAAGAACTTTTTAGAAGCTTCATAACTCTCAACTGCCGCGTGAGCCTCAAATATCATTTTGAGTTCACGGACAATATAATGTGGGTCAAAGTTCTCAAACCTTTTCTGAAGCTCCGATTCCAAACCATACTAGATAGCACACTGAACTGTGGAGTACTAATTCTTCCGTGCGAGGAAAACATTCTTTACCTCATCGGTGGAATCAGCTGCAGGTGGGTCACCCAGCGGTGCATCCAGCACATAGGTCAAATTACCAGCATTGAGGACAATCCTCAAGTTGCGGAACCAATCCGCGAAGTTGCTTCCATTGTTTTTCAACTTTTCTTTCTCTAGGAACACATTAAAATTGATGGAAGGGCCACCATTGATCTACAACATATTTGCAATAGTTTAGACTAAGTTTATGACAAATTGAGTTCTAATTAATAGTTAAATTAATTTAGGTGAACTCCCACTCAAAACAACATCCCTCACATTGTGTAGAGGGAGTAGCCCAACCTTTATTAACATAAGGTGGAGTCCCCTGTGTTTACAATGCTAGTCCTTGGATCAATAGCTAGCATCCACAGTTTAGATGTAATATCAAGAAACAAAGGTCATAATATAACTTTATAACCAGGAATAACATAATTTTATTACATCAAACATAGCTCATTTGGCTATTACAATACATTGCAGCGGAATAACTGTAGTCATGGGTTCCTTCATCTTCAAAGTGCCACAGGCAGATGTTGGTTGTAGACCTTGTAATCCTAATCAAACAATCTTCACTAAAATCAATCAAACCTGCAACATTACAAGTTACAGCCACAAGGGTCAATACATTTGAATTGTATTGGCAAGTTTCACTACTTTGTTGAATATGAGTGGATCCTATTATTACATGCATATTTGGCTAAGTAGAGTTTTTGGCTCATTTGCTTAAAGCAATAATTTATCCTATCTTTTCAAAATGGTTTTGGTCCTTTGTCAAATCCCTTTTTCCAAGTCCCTTGAACTCCTTGGTAGACACTCAAGTGTTCAAGTTCTTGTCAAAATCCCTTGAGCTCCTTGGTAATCCCAAGTGCATCAAGTTTTATAAAATCTCATGAGTTCCCTGGTAACCCCAAGTGTTCATGTTTTCAACAAAATCCCTTGAGTTCCTTGGTACCCCCAAGTACATCAAGTTTTGTCAAAGTCTCTTGAGCTCCTTGGTAACCCCAAGTGCATCAAGTCCTTAAAAGTTTTCTTTTAGAAATTAGAATGTCGAGATCTCCCATAGTTCAAACTTTAGTTGCTCAGTATTGTCCATAACCGGGGACACGGCTAAGTACTTAGATTTTATTATCTTCTGCAGAAGGAGTACACTTTACCCACATGTCACAATCCCATCCTTTTGCCACCAGTGGCCTACTGGATTAGTGCTCACCAAGATGGAGTACTGGCACATTGAGAATGTGACGAAGTCTTTCCAAAGGGTCCTCCCTTACACCATTGCTGGCTTGCCTTCAGCACCCATGTAGGATTCCAGGTCCCCATGTCCAGTTAACTGAAGACAGTGCATGGGTCTTCCCATTGTAGTTGACTAAGCCAGAGCCATAATAGCATGTGGTTGCACACGAAAGCCACAATTGGAGAAACATGTTCAATCTCTAAGTTTCCTAGGTGGTTTTATTTTGGAGCACAACACAAAGTGATTCCCATAGACATGGTTCCTTTTGTTGCCACCTTCTCCAAAACTTAAAGTATCCACCACCTAGGTGGTTCATTGTGTCCTTGTTTTATTATGTAAAACACAAGTCCTTTTCTCAACCTTTGTAAAATCTCAACATGTATCTCTTTTCAAAATATAGCATGGCTAAGCATGTAACAACTACATTGTTTTCTCTAAGGAATGTATAAGGTATCCTATTAGGATTTAGCATAGCATAAGTATAAAATTTGTTTTCATGCATGTTCAAAAATCCACTAAGTATAGAAAATAGTAGGACTTTAGATGATAGTGTAACTTGCCTTTTTGGTAGAGAATGATGGTTCACTTCTTGATCTTGCTAGTCTCACACTTTGCTAAATTCACTATAATCAATCAAGCAAGCCCCAAATCAACTAGCATTCCAAATAATCAACCAAACAACAATTCACACACATAATACTATGAGATCTAAGTCATGCAAGAGATGGTTCTAATTGCAAATATGGTCTCCACTGGGCTTCTAAACTTTGTAAGTTCCAAATTGGTCATTTTCCAAAGTGGCAAAGTCATTTGCAAAAAGGTTTTGTCCATGAACCATTTTTAAATCCCTTCATTATTTTATGTGGTGGAAAAACATTTTTATAATAGCAACAACTCTATGTGGTTCACCAATTAAGTTGTTGTCTCTCAAAACTTGGTGTTTTGGGTCAGTAGGTTTGATCCAACCATTTTCTCAAAGTTTTCTTTCCATAAACATTTTTATAACAAAAACCATTCTTTTATTTGGCTAGAATTGGGCTAAATTAGTAAATCCATCTTAGATATTATCAAACTCATTTTCCAACTATGGGTTGGTTCCTAGGGTCAGTAAGTTCACCATAAACTATTTTGCCAAGGTTTCAAACTCAAAAACATTTTTGAATCATTTTTCTAGTCTTAACAAGCATTCAAAAGTTTCTGCAAAAACCAACAAGCTAACAGATACTATTTGCTAAACCAAAGGCATGGTTGGCTAGGGTTTGTTCCACTGATTCCAACGGTATCAAATTTGTAAATTTTGGACGTGTGGATCGAAAGTTACAAAGGTTTGAAATTGCAACTTAAATCTGATTTCCAAATTCTGTTTTAAACAGACCTGGCCACGCGTCGCATTCTGGTTGGACGGTACCGGTTTGGCCAGATTGGTGTTGCGGTGCGTTGGATCTAATTAGATCGTGTGGTCCAGAGAATGTACCCCTTCGCGGCTTAAGTGACCTATCGCAAGCGTCAGATCGAGATCCTACGGTGCTAGCGTGTTTGACCATATGCGAGCGGCGCCGGCGGTGTCTAGCGGCGGCGACGGTCAGACAGTGGCGGCGTTGGCGAAACAGGAAGCGAGAGAGGGAGGGAGTAGGCTCACCGAGATCGCAGGAGGCTAGGGAAGCTCGTCGTGCGGTCGACGGGGCAAGGGGCGCTCTGGTACAGCTGCGATTGCTCGCCGGAGTAGAGAACAACGTCGGGTGGTCCTGGTCGTGGTCGGAGTCGTCACTACAGGTCACGAGAAGAACAACCGAGGGTATGGTTAGACGCAGGAGATCACAGAGATGTTGTGTGAGTGAACGAGAAGAAGAGGGGCGGACGGAAACTACCTGTGGGGTTCGTCGGAGTTGGAGCGGACGGCGGCGTCGTTCAGAGCTTGTTGCAGTCGTTGCTCTGGGGCGCCCGTGGTGGAATGAAGAACACAGGGAGATGTGTCTGGGAATGGAGAATTAGCTAGCTTGCTCAGGGAGGCAAGGGGCGGCGAAGCTCGGCTGGAATTCGATGAGGAAGGTCGTCGGAGACAGAGGAGCTTGGGGAAGAATTGAGGCGTCTGGGAGCACGTTGAGATGGGGTGACAGAGGGGAAGTGGAGAGGAGACATGAGCGTTTAAGCCTGCGTGATCAAAGCGGGTAACGGTGGTCGCGTTAAGGCGAATTAAGGCCACGAATTCATCGGCAGGAACGGTGTCGAGGGGTGGGAGAAGGAGTCGCGCGGGTGAGAAGGAAGAACAGGAGGAGTGGGGTCCAGTCGTCAGCGAGGATGTGAGAAGGAAAAGAGGTCCACCGGTCATTCGCTGTACGGGTCAGGAAACGAGTGGAAAACGTTTCGTCGCGGGAGAGAAGAGCTGGGCTGTTTGTTGGGCTGTTGGGCTGCTGGGTTGGGCCGAGTCCAGATCCTATTTTTCCTTTCTGCAATCTTTTTCTTTTTCTAATTCCAATTTATGTTTTGAAAACCAAACCACAAATCAAACAAACAAAACAAATCAAACATTCATCAAACTTTTCATTTGAATTTGGTTCTGTTTAATACATAATCCAAATTCCAAAATGAACTAATATTTTAAATCTTTTTAGGTTCCATTCATTAATTAAATAAAATGGACCATGGTTTATTATTCAAATAGGGTTTTGATTTATTTAATAAAATTTCTATTTGAAATCCAAATATTTTCAAAACCAATTCAGTAGGTTTTATTTGGGAATATAAAACATTTGGAAAACTTATTTAAATTGAATAAATAAGTTTTGATGGTTAAATAAAGTAATAGAACTTTTATTAATAAAACTTGGATATTAAATCCTTATTATTTTATTTAAATAAACCTTTACCATTTTTACCAAGCAAAATGTTTTTATATCAAAAGCTTGGCCAAGGTTAAATTTTGGCTCTGTAAAATAATCCTTATTTTAACATCCTTCCTTTTCTTTTGGAAACTAAATCCTTTTATTTAAAAGATTCAAGATAGTAATTCCAAAATATTTTATTTTTCCTTTGTTAAAAATGTTTACCTTTTTAAATCCCTTTAGGATTTTATTCAATCCAAATAGGTTTGAAGTTACATTTGAATTCAAAAAGTTTCTTCTGGCCCTGAAAATCAAACAAAGTTTTATTTTATTCATTTATTTTCACATTACAAGATTTGGAAAATCTTGGGATGTGACACATTGCTTTAGTGATCACATGAACCAAATCTACCACATCAAAACCAATCATCACGAGAGATGATGTAGCTTCAGTGGCGAACAATCAACATGTTCATCATATCTACTATATGACTCATGCTTTACCTTTCGGTGATCCGTGTTCCGAGGCCATGTCTGTACATGCTAGGCTCGTCAAGATCAAACCTTAGCTTCCGCATGTGCAAATCTGGCTTGCCCCCGTTGTATACACTCGTAGAATCTAACACACCCAATCATCACGTGGTGCTTCAAAACAACAAGCTTTGGCAACGGTGCCTACTAAGGATGAACACTTTATAACATGATATTTTGTTAGAGGGATCATCTTATAATGCTATCGTCATGAACTAAGCAACACAAGATGCATAAAAGGATTAACATCACATGCAATTCAAAATATGTGATAAGATATGGCCTTTCTTCTTGTGCTTCCGATCTCCAGCTTCAAGCACGAACATGATCTCCATCATCACCGGCGTGGCGTCAAGGTCAATGGCACCGCTCCATGATTGTCGTCCACCAGCATCAAATATTACAACTACTTTGAATAATAGAGACGCAAGTCTTAACGAAATTAAAAGACAACCATAAGGCTCCTGCCGGTTGCCGACTTACAATAAGGAACATTGCATACATCATATATAATCACAATCATGGCCATATCACATCATAGCACACCCCTGCAAAACAAAGTTAGACGCCTCTAATTTTCTTTGCATATTTTACGTATTTTGGGGCTTTCAATAAGTGTCGTTCTAACTTACGAACAAGAACCACAATGTTGATGTTTGAACTATCAAGTGCCCGTTGTAAATTGAATCTATACTATGATGGGAGAGACAGACACCCTCAAAGCCACTTATGCAATAAAAGTTGCATATTAAGCATGGAGAAAGTCTCATGAACGATGTCATGTAAGGTTAGCCCGGGCCGCTTCATCCCATCATACCGCAAGATGCAAAGTATACAAAAAGCAATTGATAATAAAAGCACCACCGCCCACAATAATCATTGTGTTCTACTCGTGTAACAGATCTACATATAGACATGGCTCTGATACCACTGTAGGGGTTCGTAGCATGGAAAAAAAAATTTATACCGCATTCACACAAACAAGCCAAGATCTATCTGCTAGATTGTAGCAATGAGTCGATTAGAGTACTCACCCTCGAAGATTCCAAAGCGGTTAAGGAGAGCAGATTCTCGTGGGTGATGTAGTCGTACACTTGCCGATCTCAAGATCACGTAGACGATCCTTCCGACGCTGCGTTCTGGCGGCGCTTCCGCAGTCGTTCACATGTTTGATACTCGATGAAGACCTTCCTCTCCCTTGTTCCAGCAGGCAGTGGAGGTTGTAGTTCCCCCCTTGCAATTCCGGCAGCACGACGACGTGGTGTCGGAAGTAGAGGGAAGATCCTGCATGGCTTCGCCTAACCGGAGCAGGTTATGGTGGATCTAGGGTTTCCGGCGATCTAGGGTTTATAGGGCCGGAGAGGAGGAGGCGTGGCCGGTAGCGGCTAGGGCGATGACGGCGAGCCAGCGGAGGCGTGACAGCGGCGTGACGGCGGCGGCTAGAGGCGGCTAGGTGGGGAGGGGCTGGTGTTGTGTGTCCTTGGAGCACCCCCTCCCCTCTATTTATGAGAGGGAGGGTAGCTTGGGAGAGGGGAGTTTGAGTCCTTCCCCAACTCCCTCTCCTAGTTAGCTTGTGGTGGAGGGAAAGAAGGATTCTTTCCTTCGTCCATCAGGATACATTGTCCCAGTTTGACTTTTCAAACTTGCCTTTTGACTTTGAATTTGGAGCTTTAATTTCTTTCTTGCAAATGCCCAACCAAGTGACCTAGGACATGATTCAATCATTCCACTTATCCATGACACATTCATGTACCCTTCCCATTCCGGTCCGGTGAATCTTCTAGACCCTTCTAGAACCTCTCTGATGAAATCATCGGAATCATTCTCGAACTCCGGAATTGGACTTTCCTTATATGAATCTTATTCTCTGGACCATTCTGGATCTCCTCATGATATCCCGGATCCCATCCGAGACTCCGGACAACATTTGGTCTCCCTACTTACATTCCATATCTACTAAACAACATCGAATCCGTAAGTGTGTCTCCCTATGGTTCCTGAATTATGCAGACATGAACGAGACTCTTCTCCGATCAGTAACCAACAGAGGAATCTAGAAATTCATATGGCTCCCACATATTTATACGATTATTTTGCGATCAAATGAACCACTTACATACGATACCAATTTTCCTTTGTCTCGTGATAGTTTACTTATCCGAGGTCTGATCATCGGTATCTCTGCATACCTAGTTCAACCTCATTACTGACAAGTACTTATTTCTTGTACCCGTGATATGTGATCCCTTGTGAGCCAGTCACATGCTTGCAAGCTAATTTGATGACATTTCACCGAGAGGGCCCAGAGTACCGTCATATGGATGGACAAATCCCACTCTTGATCCATGTGTCTCAACACATACTTTCCAAGCACTCAATGCCATATTTATAACCACCCAGTTATGGTGCGGTGTTTGATGTCATCAAAGCATCCTTCTAGTGATGGTTATTAGCATGATCTCATGGTCGAAGGAATTAGGTTACTATGTATCAGAAATCTTATAGAAAACGAACTATTGAAATGACTTGATCTTTATGCTATGCTTATCTATAGGAGTATGTCCATCACACCATTCTCCTAATGATATGATCTTGTTGTTAATAACATCTCAGTGTTCATGATCGGGAAACCACGATCATCTATCAACCAACAAGCCAGTATTACAAAGAGGCTTTACCAGGGACTCTAATTTAGTTTACAAATCACACAAGTATTAATGTTTCCGGTTAATACTTAGCATGAATGTAAACATTTTAATAAACACAAAGACATAATAATAACTACTTTCATTATTGCCTCTAGGGCATATCTCCAACAAGGCACCCCGCTGATGGTCGGCAGTGGAGAAAAATCGAGAGAGACTTACCGGACTTTGCTGGTGACGCAAGGAACTTATGGTTTGGTCTAAGTATAGATGGCATGAATCCTTTTGGGGAGGAGAGCTGCAGTCACATCACCTGGCCCGTGACTCTATGTATCTACAACCATCCTCCTTGGTTGTGCATGAAGTGAAAGTTCATTATGATGCCAGTGCTCATCCAAGGCCCTAAGCAACCCGGCAACGACATTGATGTGTACCTAAGGCCATTAGTTGATGAACTTTTATAGTTGTGAGTCGAACCAGGTTTACGTGTGTGGGATGAGCACAAACATGATCCATTCGACCTACGAGCGTTGCTGTTCGTAACCATCAATGATTGGCCTGCTCTTAGTAACATCTCAGGACATACGAACAAGGGATACAATGCATGCACACACTGTTTAGATGAGACTGAAAGTATATATCTAGATAAATCTAAGAAGAATGTTTACCCGTACAATCGTCGTTTTCTTCCACCCAGACATCCCTTAAGGAAAAAAGGCAAGCATTTCGATGGCAAGGCAGATCACCGGAAGAAGCCTGGCCCCCGTATTGGTGCTGATGTATTTGGTATGGTCAAGGATTTAAATGTAATATTTGGAAAGGGTCCCGGAGGACAACCTGTTCCGAAAGACGCCGACGGACGCGCACCCATGTGGAAGAAGAAATCTATATTTTTGGAGCTACCCTATTGGGAAGTCCATGAGGTCCGCCTCTGCAATCGACGTGATGCACCTGACAAAGAATCTTTGCATGAATATTATAGGCTTATTGGGCTTGTATGGGAAGTCAAAAGATACACCGGAAGCATGGGAGGACCAGCAACGTCATAAAGGACGAGACGGCCAGCATCCAGGGAAGTTTCAAGGGCCTGCCAGCTACTCTCTTACCAAGGAAGGGAAGGAAATCTTTTTTGAAGTCCTTTTCAGTATCAAGGTCCCGTATGGCTTCTCATCTAACATAAAGGGAATAGTAAATATGAAAGAGAAAAAAATTCCAAAACCTAAAGTCCCATGACTGCCACGTGCTTATGACGCAATTGCTTCCGGTTGCATTGAGAGGGATTCTACAGGAAAATGTCCGGCTGGCCATTGTGAAGGTATGTGCATTCCTCAATGCAATTTCTTAGAAGGTAATCGATCCAGAAAGTCTATCAGGGTTACAGATTGATGTGGTCCAATGTCTAGTCAGCTTCGAGTTATCGTACCCTCCATCTTTCTTCAATATTATGACGCACCTCCTAGTTCACCTAGTCGAAGAGATTAGAATTCTCGGTCCTGTGTTTCTACACAATATGTTCCCCTTTGAGAGGTTCATGGGAGTCTTAAAGAAATATGTTCATAACCGTGCTAGCCCAGAAGGAAGCATCTCCAAGGGTTATGGAACAGAGGAGGTCATTGAGTTTTGTGTTGAATTTCTTCCTGAACTTAAGCCGATTGGTGTTCCTGAATCTCGGTATGAGGGAAGGCTGACTAGAAAAAGCACACTAGGAAGGAAAGCAATGGTATGTATGGACGGGGATTCTGTAACACCCCAATTTTTAGTTAACATAATATTTAGGGTTGTTTGTGCATTCATGAGCATCATATTGTAAAATGCATGAAAATAAAATAAAATGCAAACCCTAACCCTAACTTCCCTCTCTCTTTGAAAGTAATTCAAAATGGTTTTAAATTTTGAAATGACAAAAATAATGCAGCCCAAATTTAATATAAGGGCCCTGTAGTATTTTATATATTTTATAAACCTTCTAGTAATTTTGAAATGCCAAAAACAGATTTGGAACTGGTTTGCAAAAGAGAGAAGAACGAAACAGAAATGAAAAAGGATTCTAGAGAAAAATAGAGGCAGCAGCCAGCCAGGCCGTGGCCCATCTCTCCTTTCCTCTCTCCCTGCCGCTCGCGCGCTCACAGCCAGCCCACGCCACGCCCAACTCGACCCAGACCCAGATACCGCTTCACTATCGTCTTCCTCCTCCTAGAAGCTACTCGGTGTCGTGCGCGCGGCCACCCGATGCTCGCCACCGCAATTTCCGCCGCCGCTGTGGTCGCCTCGCGAGGATAAGAGCGCCACGAAGATCTCTGTCTCTCACTCGTCCTCCTCCTCCCTTTTTCTTTTCCTCTCAAGGCCTCTCGTGTTTTTCCCCTTTTCTTCCGAACCCTAGCTCCGGCCACCGCGTCGTCTCGCCGACTCCGACCTCCCTTCGCCCAGCTGAGGCCGCCAGGAGCTCTTCCTTGTCGCTCTAGTGCTTCTCCCCGAAGGAATCGACCGGGCACGCCAGGAATCGACACCACGGTGGTAGTCTTCTCCACCTATGGCCACCGGCTCCGTCGATGTTGCCGATGCCGTCAGGCTGCCCCTCTCCCCGCCATCGACTCCATCTGATTCGCGGTGAGCCGCTGGTCCTACTGGACCCCTCCGTTTCTCCCATCTTGCTTTGGTTCGCTTCCTCCTCATGTGCCGCCCTCTGCCACCACCAGTCGTTGTAGAAGCCGTCGCTCTGGCGAACATTTAGAGGTGGCGCCGCCCCTATTAGGTCCAGCGCGAAATGCTGGTTCGAACGGAAGCAACCACGCGACCATGTTCATGTCCTAGCGCCGCCAGTCGCCGTCGTCTGCAAGTTCTCCGGCGAGTCCGACGTGGCGCCACGGTGGCAACCGACGTGGCCCAGGCCCCACCTGGCAGCCGCAGTGGCTAGACCCAACCACGGTGTAGAAAGCCCCTGACCCTGTGCTGACGTTAGCCCTGTGTCACAGTGACACAATAAATCGATTTAATAATTTCAGAATTTGAATAAAACTTGTAAAGTTCATATCTAATTATTTATAATTCAAAAAAATACAAATAATATATCAAAATTTTCAGAAAAATGAGAACTATCTATTTAAGTTATATTCATGCATTGTTCAACAAATTTCAAGACAATTTTATTTAGAAGAATATAGTAACCCCTCATAGGTGATTTCGGAGTTTCCCCGAGTTAGGGTTTACGCCCCTCGGAGCCCCGATTAAATTTTCAAGCATGCCTTAGGGTTACATTTCAATACAATTTAACTTGTCATATCATCATACTTGTTTGAGAATTGCATCAATGCCATTGTTGATTGTTTCCCTCTCTTTCCGGTGTTTGGTTCTTCCTCTGTAGAATACGATATCGAGATCGGGATCGAAGACCGAGAGCAAGACCATCGAAGATAGATGAACAATACTTGAACAACTTAAACCAAGTCAAGTACAAGGCTCCCGAAGATCTGCTTATTGGTTATCAACTGGCAAAGGCAAGCATAGCCCCACTATGATATAATCCTATGATTTCGAAAGCATTTCAATTCTGCCATGATGCATACGATTCTACTGTGTTCTTTTATCAATAGATAGTGTACCCTATCTGTTGCAAACTCCCTTTGAGCTTATATTACCTGTTCCCCTGCTCCTAGCATAACTGGGTTTGGCTTGTGTGCACCGCTAGAGCTTATATCTGTGTCCTGCTTAGCCATGCATAGCTATTGAGTCTGGTCCATCCAGATGATGTATCAGATGTAGAGAATCTAGTATGAGAGGAGAACGTGATGAGGTGAGATCAGAGGTGATATGAGATTAAACATGCTAAGGCTTGTATGGGAGGCCATGGTGGGGTGTGTTTTTTCTAGTCCCATGCTCGCCATCACTAGGAACTAAGTTCTTGCCTTTGGAACCGAGATGAGCGTACAACCACACGGGGCTTGGGAACCCCTCGCCTGATTAACTTACCTAGTAGATTCCATGAGTCACATAGTTTGGCGTTCCATTCGACATATGCATAGAAAACCTTTTGAAATATTTGCCGGGTGAAGGTGCATTCATAACATGTAGGGAAGCGTGGCCGCAGTTGCTTGGGGTTGATAGCGCCCCAGGTAAACCAACCTCGCCTCACATCTTTAAGTACCGGCTTCGGGATTTGACCCGTTACGGCGGAACCATACTTATTGTAGGGGTTCGTGGCATGGAAAACAAAAAATTTCTACCGCATGCACACAAACTAGCCAAGATCTATCTACTAGATTGTAGCAACGAGTCGATTAGAGTACACACCCTCGAAGATTCCAAAGCGGTTAACGAGAGCAGATTCTCGTGGGTGATGTAGTCGTACACTTACTGATCTCAAGATCGTGTAGACGATCCTTCCGGCGCTGCGTTCCGGCAGCGCTTCCGCAGTCGGTCACACATTCAGTACTCGATGAAGACCTTCCTCTCCCTTGTTCCAGCAGGCAGTGGAGGTTGTAGTTCTCCCCTCGCGAATCCGGCAACACGACGGCGTGTTGTCGGAAGTAGAGGGAAGATCCTGCAGGGCTTTGCCTAAGACAGTGCATGTTATGGTGGATCTAGGGTTTCCTGGTGATCTAGGTTTAGAAGGCCGAGAGGAGGAGGTGGTGTCGGCGGCGGCTAGGGCGACGGCAACGAGGCGGCGTGCGGCGGCGGCTAGGTGGCAGCGGCGCACGGCGTGGGGAGGGCTAGCTCTTGTGGTGTTTGGGGCAGCCCTCCCCTTCTATTTATGAGAGGGGGGCAGCCTTGGGAGGGGAGAGTTTGAATCCAAACCCAAACCCAAGTTGGATTGAAGGAAGGACTCTTTCCTTCTTCCACTAGGAAAGCATTGTTCCAGTTTGACTTTTCAAACCTCCCGTTTGACTTCCAATTTAGAGCTTTGATTCTCTCTTGCAAATTCCCAAACCAAGCGACATAGGATTTGATCCTATCATTCCACTTTCCCATGACATATTCATGGACCATTCCCCTTCCGGTCCGGTGAACCTTCTAGAACCTCTCCGATGAAAACATCGAAATCATTCCCGAACTTCGGAATTGAACTTTCCTTATACGAATCTTATTGTACGGACCATTCCGGATCTCCTCGTGATATACCGGATCCCATCCGAGACTCAGAACAACATTCAGTATCCCTACTTACATTCCATATCTACTAAACAACATCGAATCCTTAAGTGTGTCTCCCTATGGTTCATGAATTATGCGGACATGACCGAGACACTTCTCCGATCAATAACCAATAGAGTAATCTGGAAATTCATATGGTTCCCACATATTTCTACGATTACTTTGTGATTGAATGAACCACTTACATACGATACCAATTTCCCTTTGTCTCGCGATAGTTTACTTATCCGAGGTTTGATCGTCGGTATCTCTGCATACCTAGTTCAACCTCGTTACCGATAAGTACTCTTTTCTTGTTCCCGTGATATGTGATCCCTTGTGAGCTAGTCACATGCTTGCAAGCCAATTGGATGACATTCCACCGAGAGGGCCTAGAGTATATCTATCCGTCATATGGATGGACAAATCCCACTCTTGATCCATGTTCCTCAACACATACTTTCTGAACACTCAATGCCACCTTTATAGCCACCCAGTTACGGTGTGGTGTTTGATGTCATCAAAGCATCCTTCCGGTGATGGTGATTAGCATGATCTCATGGTCGAAGGAATTAGGTTACTATGTATCAAAAAGCTTATAGCAAATGAACTATTGAAATGACTTGATCTTAATGCTATGCTTATCTATAGGAGTATGTCCATCATACCATTCTCCTAATGATATGATCTTGTTGTTAATAACATCTCAATGTTCATGATCAAGAAACCACGATCATCTATTAACCAACAAGCTAGTATTATAAAGAGGCTTTACCAGGGACTCTAATTTAGTTTACAAATCACACAAGTATTAATGTTCCGGTCAATACTATTATAGCATGAATGTAAACATTTATCATAAACAAAAAGATATAGCAATAACCACTTTTATTATTGCCTCTAGGGCATATCTCCAACAGTCTGTGGCGCCCCCCAAAAACCACTACTAGAAAATCGCGTTGTTTTTGTGCATTGCATCATCATGACTGCATGCTCATGTCATCATGCCACATTGCATTTTAGCATCATCATGTCATCTTGCATTTTGTTTGCATAAAACTAATTTTCGAAAAGCCTATTTTTGTTTTCTAAACACCCCATCCCTTTATTCAAATCAAAACCTGGTCTAACCGGATATTTTATTTTGTCTACAACATAGTTGCAACTGTTTTAATTTGAACAAAACAAAATAAATATATTATAATATAAAAACCCTATTTTATAACCCTGGAGGAGACCGCCGCCCGCCAGGCCCAACGACCCAGGCCCAACGACCCAGGCACGCCTCCCCCCGCTCGGCCCCCGTCCCCCCCCGCGTTCCTCTCCTCCCTCCTCTCCGATCGGCGCCGCCTCTGCCTCGTCCGCCACCGCAGGCGCCCTCCGCTCACCGTCGCCTCCCCGTGGCCCTCCTCCCGCTCAGGTCGCCGCCAGCAGATCCCCTCGCTGACCCTGCACCGTTGCCGGAGCCTCCTCAGCACCGCATGGACCTCGCCCTCTGCTCCCCGCCATCCACCGCTTCCTCTCCTCGGCCCCGCGCCGCTCCCCTCGCCGGCCGCGACTCCTTCCCGACCCGCTGCTCCGCGTCGCCTCTCCGCCCCGCCGCGGACCGCCTCAGGACCAGCCTCGCCCGGGTCCCCCCCCCGTCTGCGCCTTTCGCCGGCCTCCTCCTCCTCCCGCCGCTCGGGCGACCCCCCTGCACCTCCTCTGCGGCGCGCCAGCGCCGGACGCCTCTACGTCATTCCCGGGCGCTGCCGAAGCCCCGCCGCCTCCTCTCCTTCTCGGTCGCGGTCCCGTCGCCCTGCAGCGCCCGACCCCGCTGCCCTCGGCCCGACCTCCTCCGTCGCCGTCGCCCCCCGAGTGCGCGGCCGCAGCGCCAGCGTTCGCCTCGCCCAGCGTTCGCCTCGCCCAGGTGCTCGACCTCGCCGGGAGACGGCCGCCGCTCTGCGTCTCCCTGGAGCCTCAACCGCGCACTGGAGTCCGTGCATCCCGTGTTCTCCCTGATACCGACGCCTTCCTGGAGTTCCTTCATGCGCGGCTGTGTCTCTGCTCGACACATCCATCTAGTCAGGCTGCCAGGAACCCAAACCAGCTTTTCCTTTTGGTCCAGGCGCCTCGACTCGTGATGCAAAGTTGTGGAGTGATGATACTGTTTGGGGTGTGGAGACAATGGTGCTAGTGTGGTAAGCCTCCCGGTTCGATGCCAAGGAACAATGTTATGTTGATACGGATAACCGAGGCACATCATGCGACAAGGGCGAGAAGTTGAAGTGACCCAAGGCAATGATGTCGAAACCTCAAGTTCTTCACGGGCACCAAGAACTCTTTCACGGAACACCGAGTTTGCCGTCTCGGAGCTCAAAGATCCCTGATCCCGGAACCAAAGACCGCAGAACCCCAAGGTCGTCGACATGGAACTGACAAGGTCTACTACATGGATTCGAAGACCGATCCCGGCGCGCCCGAATCCCGTCGAACACCAAGACCCTCGGAAACGCCAAGTTCTTCCTCTCGGATCCGAGGACACCGAGACCCCGGTGCGACAAGTACTCCTTCCCGGACGCCAAGTTCGCCGAGAACCCGGACGCCCAGGTCGTCGACACGGATACGCCAAGTTCTTCACCCCGAATGCCAAGACCGACTCGATTGCGTGGACCCGACAAGATCTTCACAACGACAAGATCGACACCGACCAGGACGAATCCGAGGCGCACCGAAACCGAACCAAGTCCTTCTTCGCGGAACGCCAAGATCTACTCTGTGATCCGAGAACGATCCCGCCGAGACCGAACCCTAGATCCGGACCCTGAGACCCGACCCCGAACCCCTCGGAGCCCAAGTTCGCCGAACCCTAATGTGATTCGCTATCCGAGACCCCATTATTTTTATAATATGACATTATCAACTGGTGCATATTAAATTGATCATCTCGCATGCATATCTTGTGTGGTTTGGGGGCATTATGTCGATTCACCTCATAATTAAATATGGAGTCTATATGCGGGATATCCTTGTCTCATTCCGGACTCCATTTAAATTGGCATAGCGAACCGAAGCCATGTTTTGTCTTGCTAATCCAACATTTAATTTGCGGGGTATCTAAACAACATGAACCTAGTAAATAATTATCGGGACCCCGGTTCCGTTTAATATGACCTAATTGCATTGCACCTTTGCCATGCCATACATCATACATGCATCATGCCGATCTTTTGCCATAGTAATAAATAGTGCATCCGGTGTTTCTTCTAGTGTTTTGGATCTTCGCGGAATAGGCCAATGAGTTGATGCGAGTGTCGACCCGATCTTGGATGAACCTTCGACAATGTTTTCAGGCGAGCACCTCCCCCTTTCTACCTATCTTACTTTTATAGTATTTATTCCCTCCTGTTGATCTATTGCTATCTGTGTTGCGATGCTCTAGTTTTCGTGCCCGTGGCATCCCTTGCAGCCTTATATTGCCTTGGACACATCCTATTACCTGTTGTTTGGTAGATAGTTGGACTTGCGTGTCGTAGTTGCTTGCTCAAGTGCTGTTGCGTGTCGTCAAGTTCCACAGTTGTTGGAGTATTGCCGCATGCTTAATGTTGGAGATGATCATGGCTTTAATTACTGTTTAACAACTAAAATTGAAGTAGGTAAATGCAGAGGCACCGGTGGGTGATAGACATTATTTGGTTTCCGACCGCTCACTGGTGTCCCGTAGGACCCCGAGTTCTTGACACCTGTTCCGAGATCGAGCGCGCTAACCACATGTGGGATGTGTGGGCACCCCATCGATTAGTACCTGATTTCAAAGTATTGTACTGGGGGCCACAACTAGTTTGAGGTTTTTTTTACTATTCTGTACTTATGCCATGCTTTACTGCTTTATTTAAATTGTGCGATGTACTGCACCTGTACTGTTTAGGATCGGGACACGTTTTCGCTGTATCGACAAGCCCAGTCATCTTTTCGGGTTCCCAGTCGTTTACAGCCGTCCACCCAAACCCTGAGTCCGTCTCGGAGACCGGCCGACTTCGTTGCGGGTAGACTTAGTGGGGTGGCCCCCATGTACTTGCTTTGGGTCTGGGAAACATCATGACTTAGGCCCCGCCGACATACCGATGGGTGTATGTTAATTGATCTGGCAAAAAGGGTCGAAGTGCGTGTGGATACTTTGGTGCACCCCTGCAGGGTTAAATCTTTTCGAAAAGCCATGTCCGCGGTTATGGACGACATGGAGCACAGTTCTCGATCATAGACAACTATAACTAAAGTTTACTGTTATAATTTGACTTGTATCCGATGTGACTAGTAATCAGCTCAACTACAACAGAATGGCTAAATAAAAGTACCAACAATTGCTGGGTTTGGGATATCTCATGCTAATCGTATCTGACTAGTAAGTGTTGCAACTACAATGGAATGGTTAACTAAAAGTGCCCACTGCTTATTATATCAGGATGACTATCTATACCTGACTAGTAATTGCTGCAACGATAATGGAATAAATAAAACTGCCAACTGTGTGAGTTCCTCGGTTGACTTCCTCGTTTGGTGTCGAGGGGGAAATACCAGGATGGGTATGTTTGGTGGTAGTATCAGGATGGTTCTGAATAGGTCTTTCTTATCCCTCTCTGATAGCCGACAGTTATATCGAGTCTCTATAGGTTGTTTAGTACATGCTGCGCTGCCGCTTCAGTCCACCATACCTATGTAGGCGAGGACCGCCGAATTCTAGTCTCGCCGTGTACTAGCCTCAGTACTGACCGCTCTCTCTTTTTCCTTTGCCCTTTGTCGGCACCCCTTTTTGTTTAAGCAGGTTTTGAGATCGACGCCGTTAATAGGGTTACCCTTCCGGCTTGGCCTGGGCAGGGTTATGGACGCCATTGGTTTTTCTTCAGGGCTCTTAGCTCAATTTGCATCTTGTCCGTACTCGGACGCTGTATCGATTTCAAGGTGATTTGGATCTTTGTTTTGTATATCTGTATTCTTGACTCATTGAGTCGCTGTTGTATATATATCTGTCCTGTGGGTCCCATCGAGGACTGTTGTGTAATGTTATTACTTCGTTTTCCACCCGCACGAAAGTGCCTGGTGGGCGTCCTTGAATCGTTTCTATGCGGGTTTGGCGGAAAGCGCTGAAACTTGCATAGGGCCGATTCGAGGGTGTTATAGAGTGGTATCAGAGCCCAGCAGTTGCGATACCCCACAAGTCCAGCCTGTAGGATAACCTAGCTAACGGCCGAAGTAGATTGTCAAAACTATTTTTGCAAAATCGGTTGGATAGTTCTGATTAGGTCTGATTTTACTCCTTACCCTCTGCTATTCTCCTCTTACCTCTGCGTGTTTTGAATCCACTCTCGTACCTTTCTTCAAGTCTAGGATTTCTCGTGGTTGGGTTCCATCGTACCTTCAGGGTTTCGCTTCCTCCCTTGGTAACGGTGTTGCTACAACTGGTCTTCATGCTACCCGAGGAATCCTTCGTCTGGTGGCTTCTCTTTGTTCCTTCTCGTGCCTTCCGGTGTTTTCCGACGCGATGACATCATCTATGCCAGATCCGATGCAGAGTCTGCATCACTCCTTTGTTTCTGAACCTCGATTGTTGAGATCTTCAGTCTGATTCCGAGAATGGTTGCACGCTTTTCTACTGATGGTGCAGAGTAATAGTTTGGGTGCGTGATGGATTGGCCCCCATGCCGACTACCCCTTCTATTCGCTTTTGTACATTGAAGTGGATGAGAATGCATCGGTTCCCTCTTTCTATCGAAGCTAGAGGTGGCTTTATTTGTTGATACCTCTACCTTCGACCTCTTGTTCCCGGAGTGTTCTCTCGACGATCACGGATAACGACCTCTTGTTAGTGGTGTCGCGATGTTCTACATGAAGCGAGAATACGCAGATCGCCGACCCTTCTTCCCGGTACCATGAGGCGGATCTCGAGGGCGAGATCCATTGTTAGTGGTGTCGAATTGTGGCGCCCCGCAAAAACCACTACTAGAAAATCGTGTTGTTTTTGTGCATTGCATCATCATGACTGCATGCTCATGTCATCATGCCACATTGCATTTTAGCATCATCATGTCATCTTGCATTTTGTTTGCATAAAACTAATTTTCGAAAAGCCTATTTTTGTTTTCTAAACACCCCATCCCTTTATTCAAATCAAAACCTGGTCTAACCGGATATTTTATTTTGTCTACAACATAGTTGCAACTGTTTTAATTTGAACAAAACAAAATAAATATATTATAATATAAAAACCCTACTTTATAACCCCGGAGGAGACCGCCGTCCGCCAGGCCCAACGGCCCAGCTAGCAGCAGTCTACAACTCCGATAGGCCCAAAAATCCAAACCATAGACCAATCTTTCCCCCTCAAATCCTAGCCTCACATCTAAACAAAACCTAAACCAAAACCACCCCCACCCTACTCCCAGCCGCCGCCGCCAGCCGCACAGGCACGCACACAGCCGCGTGCAGCACGCAACCCCAGCCCCGCTCCCCCTGGCCCCGCCCCTGACCACCTCGTGTTCCACCCCGCCTCCGGGCCCACCACTCCGCGTCCCACCCCCACCTGAAGCGCCCGCCCCCAGGCACGCCTCCCCCCGCTCGGCCCCCGCCCCCACCCCGCGTTCCTCTCCTCCCTCCTCTCCGATCGGCGCCGCCTCTGCCTCGTCCGCCACCGCAGGCGCCCTCCGCTCGCCGTCGCCTCCCCGTGGCCCTCCTCCCGCTCAGGTCGCCGCCAGCAGATCCCCTCGCTGACCCTGCACCATCGCCGGAGCCTCCTCGGCACCGCTTGGACCTCGCCCTCTGCTCCCCGCCATCCACCGCTTCCTTTCCTCGGCCCCGCGCCGCTCCCCTCGCCGGCCGCGACTCCTCCCCGACCCGCTGCTCCGCGTCGCCTCTCCGCCCCGCCACGGACCGCCTCAGGACCAGCCTCGCCCGGGTCCCCCCCTGTCTGCGCCGTTCGCCGGCCTCCTCCTCCTCCCGCCGCTCGGGCGACCCCCCTGCACCTCCTCTGCGGCGCGCCAGCGCCGGACGCCTCTACGTCATCCCCGGGCGCCGCCAAAGCCCCGCCGCCTCCTTTCCTTCTCGGCCGCGGTCCCGTCGCCCTGCAGCGCCCGACCCCGCTGCCCTCGGCCCGACCTCCTCCGTCGCCGTCGCCCCCCGAGTGCATGGCCGCAGCGTCAGCGTTCGCCTCGCCCAGCGTTCGCCTCGCCCAGGTGCTCGACCTCGCCGGGAGACGGCCGCCGCTCCGCGTCTGCCTAGAGCCTCAACCGCGCACTGGAGTCCGTGCATCCCGTGTTCTCCCTGATACCGACGCCTTCCTGGAGTTCCTTCATGCGCAGCTGTGTCTCTGCTCGACACATCCATCTAGTCAGGCTGCCAGGAACCCAAACCAGCTTTTCCTTTTGGTCCAGGCGCCTCGACTCGTGATGCAAAGTTGTGGAGTGATGATACTGTTTGGGGTGTGGAGACAATGGTGCTAGTGTGGTAAGCCTCCCGGTTCGATGCCAAGGAACAATGTTATGTTGATACGGATAACCGAGGCACATCATGCGACAAGGGCGAGAAGTTGAAGCGACCCAAGGCAATGATGTCGAAACCTCAAGTTCTTCACGGGCACCAAGAACTCTTTCACGGAACACCGAGTTTGCCGTCTCGGAGCTCGAAGATCCCTGATCCCGGAACCAAAGACCGTAGAACCCCAAGGTCGTCGACATGGAACTGACAAGGTCTACTACATGGATTCGAAGACCGATCCCGGCGCGCCCGAACCCCGTCGAACACCAAGACCCTCGGAAACGCCAAGTTCTTCCTCTCGGATCCGAGGACACCGAGACCCCGGTGCGACAAGTACTCCTTCCCGGACGCCAAGTTCGCCGAGAACCCGGACGCCTAGGTCGTCGACACGGATACGCCAAGTTCTTCACCCCGAATGCCAAGACCGACTCGATTGCGCGGACCCGACAAGATCTTCGCAACGACAAGATCGACACCGACCAGGACGAATCCGAGGCGCACCGAAACCGAACCAAGTCCTTCTTCACGGAACGCCAAGATCTACTCTGTGATCCGAGAACGATCCCGCCGAGACCGAACCCCAGATCCGGACCCTGAGACCCGACCCCGAACCCCTCGGAGCCCAAGTTCACCGAACCCTAATGTGATTCCCTATCCGAGACCCCATTATTTTTATAATATGACATTATCAACTGGTGCATATTAAATTGATCATCTCGCATGCATATCTTGTGTGGTTTGGGGGCATTATGTCGATTCACCTCATAATTAAATATGGAGTCTATATGCGGGATATCCTTGTCTCATTCCGGATTCCATTTAAATTGGCATAGCGAACCGAAGCCATGTTTTGTCTTGCTAATCCAACATTTAATTTGCGGGGTATCTAAACAACATGAACCTAGTAAATAATTATCGGGACCCCGGTTCCGTTTAATATGACCTAATTGCATCGCACCTTTGCCATGCCATACATCATACATGCATCATGCCGATCTTTTGCCATAGTAATAAATAGTGCATCCGGTGTTCCTTCTAGTGTTTTGGATCTTCGTGGAATAGGCCAATGAGTTGATGCGAGTGTCGACCCAATCTTGGATGAACCTTCGACAATGTTTTCAGGCGAGCACCTCCCCCTTTCTACCTATCTTACTTTTATAGTATTTATTCCCTCCTGTTGATCTATTGCTATCTGTGTTGCGATGCTCTAGTTTTCGTGCCCGTGGCATCCCTTGCAGCCTTATATTGCCTTGGACACATCCTATTACCTGTTGTTTGGTAGATAGTTGGACTTGCGTGTCATAGTTGCTTGCTCAAGTGCTGTTGCGTGTCGTCAAGTTCCACAGTTGTTGGAGTATTGCCGCATGCTTAATGTTGGAGATGATCATGGCTTTAATTACTGTTTAACAACTAAAATTGAAGTAGGTAAATGCAGAGGCACCGGCAGGTGATAGACATTATTTGGTTTCCGACCGCTCACTGGTGTCCCGTAGGACCCCGAGTTCTTGACACCTGTTCTGAGATCGAGCGCGCTAACCACATGTGGGATGTGTGGGCACCCCATCAATTAGTACCTGATTTCAAAGTATTGTACTGGGGGCCACAACTAGTTTGAGGTTTTTTTTTACTATTCTGTACTTATGCCATGCTTTACTGCTTTATTTAAATTGTGCGATGTACTGCACCTGTACTGTTTAGGATCGGGACACGTTTTCGCTGTATCGACAAGCCCAGTCATCTTTTCGGGTTCCCAGTCGTTTACAGCCGTCCACCCAAACCCTGAGTCCGTCTCGGAGACCGGCCAACTTCGTTGCGGGTA
Source organism: Avena sativa (assembly GCA_916181665.1). Lineage (NCBI taxonomy): Eukaryota > Viridiplantae > Streptophyta > Magnoliopsida > Poales > Poaceae > Avena > Avena sativa. Next base: position 263,475,922 of record OV702294.1, on the reverse strand, counting down.
GACTTAGTGGGGTGGCCCCCATGTACTTGCTTTGGGTCTGGGAAACGTCATGACTTAGGCCCCGCCGACATACCGATGGGTGTATGTTAATTGATCTGGCAAAAAGGGTCGAAGTGCGTGTGGATACTTTGGTGCACCCCTGCAGGGTTAAATCTTTTCGAAAAGCCGTGTCCGCGGTTATGGACGACTTGGAGCACAGTTCTCGATCATAGACAACTATAACTAAAGTTTACTGTTATAATTTGACTTGTATCCGATGTGACTAGTAATCAGCTCAACTACAACGGAATGGCTAAATAAAAGTACCAACAATTGCTGGGTTTGGGATATCTCATGCTAATCGTATCTGACTAGTAAGTGTTGCAACTACAATGGAATGGTTAACTAAAAGTGCCCACTGCTTATTATATCAGGATGACTATCTATACCTGACTAGTAATTGCTGCAACGATAACGGAATAAATAAAACTGCCAACTGTGTGAGTTCCTCGGTTGACTTCCTCGTTTGGTGTCGAGGGGGAAATACCAGGATGGGTATGTTTGGTGGTAGTATCAGGATGGTTCCGAATAGGTCTTTCTTATCCCTCTCTGATAGCCGACAGTTATATCGAGTCTCTATAGGTTGTTTAGTACATGCTGCGCTGCCGCTTCAGTCCACCATACCTATGTAGGCGAGGACCGCCGAATTCTAGTCTCGCCGTGTACTGGCCTCAGTACTGACCGCTCTCTCTTTTTCCTTTGCCCTTTGTCGGCACCCCTTTTTGTTTAAGCAGGTTTTGAGATCGACGCCGTTAGCAGGGTTACCCTTCCGGCTTGGCCTGGGCAGGGTTATGGACGCCATTGGTTTTTCTTCAAGGCTCTTAGCTCAATTTGCATCTTGTCCGTACTCGGACGCTGTATCGATTTCAAGGTGATTTGGATCTTTGTTTTGTATATCTGTATTCTTGACTCATTAAGTCGCTGTTGTATATATATCTGTCCTGTGGGTCCCATCGAGGACTGTTGTGTAATGTTATTACTTTGTTTTCCACCCGCACGAAAGTGCCTGGTGGGCGTCCTTGAATCGTTTCTATGCGGGTTTGGCGGAAAGCGCTGAAACTTGCATAGGGCCGATTCGAGGGTGTTACACAGTCTCCCACTTGCACTAGAGTCAACTAATCTAGATTACATGGTAATATACCGAACACCCATGGCGGTTTGGTGCTGGTCACGTTTTGCCCTCGGAAGAGGTTTAGTCAACGGATCCGCCACATTCAGATCTGTGTGTACTTTGCAAATCTCTATGTCACCATCTTGGACATGCTCTCGAATAGCGTGGAAACGTAGCTTGATGTGCTTCAGCTTCTTGTACGACCTTGGTTCTTGCGCATTGGATATGGCTCCCATGTTATCACAGTAGATATACATTGGGTCCAGCAAACTTGGAACCACACCGAGCTCTGTAATGAACTCCTTCATCCATATCGCCTCTTGTGAAGCCTCTGAAGCAGCTATGTATTCTGATTTAGTTGAAGATCTCACCACAACACTTTGCTTTGCACTCCTCCAGCTAACTGCTACACCATTCAAAGTAAATACGTATCCAGATTGAGATTTAGAATCATCTGGATCGGTGTTCCAACTAGCATCAGTGTAACCATTAACAACAAGCTGTTAATCTCCTCCATAAGAAAGAACCATATCCTTAGTTCTTCTCAAGTACTTAAGGATGTTTTTGACCGCTGTCCAATGATCCACTCCTGGATCACTTTGATATCTGCTAGTCAAACTAACATCATATGCAATGTTGGGTCTAGTACATAGGATGGCATACATAAGAGATCCTATGGATGAGGTATAGGGAGTCTTACTCATCCTTTCTCTATCTTCTGCCATTGCAGGACTTTGAGTTTTACTCAAGGTCGTATTAGGCAACATGGAGAAGAACCCTTTCTTGCTATCTTCCATTCCAAACCTCTTTAGAACTTTGTCCAAATATGTACTCTGTGACAATGATATTAGGTGTCTTGATCTATCTCTATAAATCTTTATTCCTAATATGTAAGCTTCTTCGCCAAGATCTTTCATTGAAAAACTATTATTCAAATAATCCTTGACACTATTAAGAAGGTCTACATCATTTCCAATCAACAATATGTCATCTACATATAGTATTAAGAATGATACAGAGCTCCCACTCACTTTCTTGTAAATAAAAGCTTCTCCATAAGTTTGTATAAAACCAAAACTTTTGATTACCTTATCAAAACATTGATTCCAACTCCGGGATGCTTACTTCAATCCATAAATGGACCGTTGAAGTTTGCACACCTTGTTAGCATCTTTAGGATCGACAAAACCTTTGGGCTGCATCATATACAACTCTTCATCAATGTCTCCATTGAGGAATGCCGTTTTGACATCCATCTGCCATATCTCATAATCATAATATGTAGCGATTGCTAACAAAATCCTCACAGACTTTAGCTTTGCCACCGGTGAGAAAGTCTCATCGTAGTCAACCCATTGAATTTGTCGAAACCCTTTTGCGACAAGTCGAGCTTTATAGACAGTAACATTACCATCAGCATCTGTTTTCTTCTTGAAAATCCATTTGTTCTCGACAGCCTTCCGGCCATCCGGTAAGTCTACCAAAGTCCATACATGGTTTTCGTACATGGATCCAATCTCAGATTTCATGGCTTCTTGCCATTTATTGCAATCTAGGCTCATCATCGCTTCCTCATATGTCGCAGGGTCATCGGTGTTGTCCACCAACATGACACTCATAACGGGATCATACCAATCAGGAGTGGTACGAGTTCTCGTTGACCTGCGAGGTTCCGTAGTTACTTCAATCGAAGTTTCATGATCAACATCATTAGCTTCCTCTCTTATTAGTGTAGGTGCCACAGGAATTACTTCCGGTGCTGCGCTACTCTCAAGTTCGAGAGAAGGTTCAACAACCTCGTCGAGTCCTACTTTCCTTCCAGTCACTTCTTTCGAGAGAAACTCCTTCTCTAGAAAGGATCCATTCTTGGCAACGAAGATTTTTCCCTCGGATCTATGATAGAAGGTATACCCAATAGTTTCCTTCGGGTATCCTACGAAGACGCATTTTTCCGCTTTGGGTTCAAGCTTGTCGGGTTGTAACTTCTTTACATAAGCTTCGCAACCCCAAACTTTAAGGAACAACAATTTAGGTTTCTTCACAAACCATAATTCATACGGTGTCGTTTCAACAGATTTAGATGGTGCCCTATTTAAAGTGAATGCAGCTGTTTCTAATGCATAACCCCAAAACGATACCGGTAAATCTGTAAGTGACATCATAGAAAGAACCATATCTAAGAGAGTTCGATTACGACGTTCAAACACATCATTACGTCGTGGTGTTCCTGGCGGTGTCAATTGTGAAAGTATTCTGCATTTCTTCAAATGCTCGCCAAACTCATAACTTAGATATTCACCTCCACGATCAAATCATAGAAATTTAATCTTCTCGTTATGTTGATTCTCTACCTCACTTTGAAATTCCTTAAACTTCTTGAAAGTCTCGGACTTATGTTTCATGAAATATATATACCCATATCTACTCAAATCATCTGTGAAGGTAAGAACATAACGATAACCACCGCGCGATGCTACACTCATTGGGCCACATAAACGGTATGTATGATTTCCAATAAGTCCGTAGCTCGCTCCATCATACCAGAAAATGGAGTCTTAGTCATTTTACCCATCAGACATGCTTCGCATCTTTCAAGTGATTCAAGAAGTCCATCTGAATGGAGTTTCTTCATAAGCTTCACTCCAATATGACCAAGACGACAGTGCCACATATAGGTCGAGTTATCGCTCAATTTCAAATGTTTAGATTCAATGTTATTAATGTGTGTATTTCTACAATCGAGATTTAATAAGAATAGACCATCTATCAAAGGTGCATGTGCATAAAACATATTACTCAGATAAATCGGACAACCATTATTATCGGACTTAAACAAGTAACTGTCTCACAATAAACATGATCCGGATATAATGTTCATGCTCAAAGCAGGCACCAAATAACAGTTATTTAAGTATAAAACTAATACCGATCATAGATGAAGAGGTAGCATGCCGACCGCGATCACATCAACCTTTGATCCATTTCCAACGCGCATCGTCACCTCGTTCTTCGCTAGTTTCCGTCTATTCTGCAGCACTTGTTTCGAGTTACAAATGTGAGCAACCGAACCAATATCAAATAACCAGGCACTACTATGAGTACTAGTGAGATACACATCAATAACATGTATATCGGATATACCTTCTTGATGTTTCCGTTCTTCAAATCCGCCAAGTACTTAGGGCAATTCCGCTTCCAGTGACCTTCTCCCTTGCAGTAAAAGCACTCAGTATTAGGCTTAGGCCCAGCCTTGGTCTTCTTCGCCGGCGCGGTAACTTTCTTACCGCCCTTCTTGAAGTTTCTATTTTTCTTAGACTTGCCTTGCTTCTTGAATTTGGTGGTCTTATTGACCAACAACACTTGGTGATCTTTCTTGATCTCCACTTCCGCAGACTTTAACATGGAGAAGAGTTCAGGCAACGACTTGTCCATGTTTTGCATATTGTATTTCATCACAAAGTTCTTGTAACTTGGTGGTAGTGATTGGAGTACACAGTGAATCCCCAAAGCATTAGGAATCACTATACCCAAGCTTTGAAGCTTGCTTGCGTGCCTAGACATCTTCAGCACATGCTCACTGACGGAGCTGCCCTTTTCCATCTTGCAGTTAAAGAACTTTTTAGAAGCCTCATAACTCTCAACTGCCGCGTGAGCCTCAAATATCATTTTGAGTTCACAGACAATATCATGTGGGTCATGGTTCTCTAACCTTTTCTAAAGCTCCGATTCCAAACCATACAAGATAGCACACTGAACTGTGGAGTACTGATTCTTTTGAGCGAAGAAAACATTCTTTACCTCATCGGTAGCATCAGCTGCAGGTGGGTCACCCAGCGGTGCATCCAGCACATAGGTCAAATTACCAACATTGAGGACAATCCTCAAATTGCGGAACCAATCTGCGAAGTTCTTTCCATTGTTTTTCAACTTTTCTTTCTCTAGGAACACATTAAAATTGATGGTAGAGGCCGCCATTGATCTACAACATATTTGCAATAGTTTAGACTAAGTTTATGACAAATTAAGTTCTAATTAATAGTTAAATTAATCTAGGTGAACTCCCACTCAAAACAATATCCCTCACATTGTTTTAGTGATCACACGAACCAAATCCACCACATCAAAACCGATCATCACGAGAGTTGATGTAGCTTCAATGGCGAACAATCAACATGTTCATCATATCTACTATATGACTCATGCTTTACCTTTCGGTGATCCGTGTTCCAAGACCATGTTTGTACATGCTAGGCTCGTCAAGATCAAACCTTAGCTTCCACATGAGCAAATCTAGCTTTCTCACGTTGTATACACTCGCAGAATCTAACACACCCGATCATCACATGGTGCTTAGAAACAACGAGCTTTAGCAACAGTGCTTACTAAGGATGAACACTTAATAACTTGAATTTTTTGTGCTTGAGAGATCATCTTATAATGCTACCATCGCGAACTAAGCAATACAAGATGCATAAAAGGATTAACATCACATGCAATTCATAATATGTGATATGATATGGCCTTTCTTCTTGTGCTTCCGATCTCCATCTTCAAGAACAAACATGATCTCCATCATCACCGGTATGACGTCAAGGTCAATGGCGCCGCTTCATGGTTGTCGTCCACCAGCATCAACTATTACAACTACTTTGAATAATAGAAACGCAGGTCTTAACGGAATTAAAATATAACCATATGGCTCCTGCAGGTTGCCAACTTACAATAAGGAACATTGCATACATCATATATAATCACAATCATGGCCATATCACATTACAGCACACCCCTGCAAAACAAAGTTAGACGCCTCTAATTTTCTTTGCATGTTTTACGTGGTTTGGGTCTTTCAATAAGTGTCGTTCTAACTTACGAACAAGAACCTCAACGTTGATACTAGTATTGTCAATCACCCGTTGTAAATTGAATCTTAACTATGTTGGGAGAAACAGGCACCCGCAAAGCCACTTATGCAATACAAGTTGCATGTCAAGCATGGAGCAAGTCTCATGAACGATGTCATGTAAGGTTAGCCCGGGCCGCTTCATCCCACCATCCCGCAAGATGGAAAGTACACAAGAAGCAATCGACAACAAAATCATCAACACCCACAATAACCATTGTGTTCGAATCGTGCAACAGATCTACATATAGACACGGCTCTGATACCACTATAGGGGTTCGTGGCATGGAAAACAAAATTTTTCTACCGCATGCACACAAACTAGCCAAGATCTATCTACTAGATTGTAGCATCGAGTCGATTAGAGTACTCACCCTCGAAGATTCCAAAGCGGTTAACGAAAGCAGATTCTCGTGGGTGATGTAGTCGTACACTTGCCGATCTTAAGATCACATAGACGATCCTTCCGGCGCTGTGTTCCAGCAGCGCTTCTGCAGTCGGTCACATGTTCGGTACTCGATGAAGACCTTCCTCTCCCTTGTTCCAGCAAGCAGCGGAGGTTGCTGTTCTCCCCTCGCGATTCCTGCAGCACGACGGCGTGGTGTCGAAAGTAGAGGGAAGATCCTGTAGGGCTTCGCCTAAGCCGGTGCGAGTTATGGTGGATCTAGGGTTTCCCGACGATCTAGGTTTAGAAGTCCGGGAGGAGGAGGTGGTTTCGGCGGCGGCTAGGGCGACGACGACGAGGAGGCGGCGGTGGTGACGGCTGGCGGCGGCGGCGCACGGCGTGGGGAGGGCTGGCTCTTGTGGTGTTTGGGGCAGCCCTCCCCTTCTATTTATGAGAGGGGGCAGCCTTGGGAAGGAGAGTTTGAATCCAAACCCAAACCCATGTTGGATTGAAGGAAGGACTCTTTCCTTCTTCCACTAGGAAACCATTGTTCCAGTTTGACTTTCAATTTAGAGATTTAATTCTCTCTTGCAAATGCCCAAACCAAGCGACCTAGGATATGATCCAATCATTCCACTTACCCATGACATATTCATGGACCATTCCTCTTCCGATCCGGTGAACCTTCTAGAACCTCTCCGATGAAAACATCGAAATCATTCCCAAACTCCAAAATCGGACTTTCCTTATATGAATCTTATTCTCCGGACCATTCCGGATCTCCTCGTGATATCCCGTATCCCATCCGAGACTCCGAACAACATTCAGTATCCCTACTTACATTCCATATCTACTAGACAACATCGAATCCTTAAGTGTGTCTCCCTACGGTTCGTGAATTATGCGGACATGACCGAGATACTTCTCCGATCAATAACCAATAGACGAATCTGGAAATTCTTATGGTTCCCACATATTTCTACGATTACTTTGAGATCGAATGAACCACTTACATACGATACCAATTTCCCTTTGTCTCGCGATAGTTTACTCATCCGAGGTTTGATCATCGGTATCTCTGCATACCTAGTTCAACCTCGTTACCGATAAGTACTCTTTTCTCGTTCCCGTGATATGTGATCCCTTGTGAGCCAGTCACATGCTTGCAAGCCAATTGGATGACATTCCACCGAGAGGGCCCAGAGTTTATCTATTTGTCATATGGATGGACAAATCCCACTCTTGATCCATGTGCCTCAACACATACTTTCCGAACACTCAATGCCACCTTTATAGCCACCCAGTTATGGTGTGGTGTTTGATGTCATCAAAGCATCCTTCCGGTGATGGTGATTAGCATGATCTCATGGTAGAATGTAAGGTTCCCAACCTTTAATAAGGTAAGGTTCCCTGTGTTTACAATTCTAGTCCCTGGATCAATAGCTAGCATCCACAGTTAAGATGTAATATCAAGAAACAAAGGTCATAATACAGCTTTATAACCAGGAATAAAATAATTTATTACATCTTACATAGCTCATTTGGCTATCACATTACAATGCAGCAGAATATAGCAATAGCATGGGGTCCTTCATCTTCAAAGTGCCACAGGCAAACTTGTTGGTTGTAGACTTGTAATCCTAATTAGTAAACTTCTCTAACATCAAACAAACCTGCAACATAACAAGTTACAGCCACAAGGGTCAATACATTTGATTTGTATTGGCAAGTGATACTATGGTAGTATAGTGTAGTCTATCATCTATATGCATTTGGCTAAGTGGAGCTTAGGCTTGCATTGCTCAAAATACATTTTTCCTTATCATTTAAAAACACTAAGCTTTTGCTTGTCAAAAATCACCCAAGGCATCTCCCAATAGAAATTGGTGATCCTTCAACCCTTGTTCAACCACAAGTTTTTACTTAGAAATTGGGTTGAGGAGATTCTTGATAGCTTCCATGTCTTGATGCTCAAATTGTCCTTTGCCAGGGACATGGCTAAGTACTTAGATTTTTCACTCTGCAGAGGTGGTGCACTTTCCCCACAAGACTTGGTTTCACCAAGACAAGATCTTTCAGAAGCCTTCCCTTAGACCAGAATGGACACGCTCCAACCTATCAAACCCCTACCACCAACTGTCCATTTTGCTAAGTTATTGCAACCTATATGATCCATGCAGAGCCCATAATGCCAAGTGGCTGCACTTGAAGCTTCTCAACATTTGACATCTCAAATCTCTTTGTTCCTGGGTGGCCATCCACAAGTGAGATACACAAGGTAAACCATAGAAATGGGCCTTGTTAACCACTCAACACAAACCATTCCTTCCATTCCACCCAGGTGATTCATTCACTTAGTTGTTTTATTAAACAAAACACAAGTCCTTGACTTAGAAATATTCCATCGTGTGAATATATATTCCACCCTTGTTTTCTACTAGCTAAGCTATGCTAAGCATGATAGTAGTAGGAATCTTAACTTAGGAAATTTCTACTAAGGTTTCATCTACTAGGATTTCGCGTGCCATAGTTTATACTTAGCAAAATTCCATGCAAGCCCTACTTAGAAATATCACTAATGCATAGTGAAAATAATGGGACAAAAGTATGTAGCATCACTTGCCTTTTTGGTAGAGAGTATAAGTTCACTCCTTGATCTTGCAACAATCACACTCTTCAAATCACTACAATTCAATCAAGCAAGCAACATTTCAATCTACCATTCAAGCAACATCACATAAAATAATAGAAACAAAGTAATGCATGCAAGCATGCTAAAGATGGTTTATTTGTAAAAGTGGTTTCTAATGGGTTACAAACATTGGAAAACACCTATTGGTCATCTTATAGAAGTGGCAAAATCATTTGCAAAAGATTTTACTTATAAATCATTTTTAAACCAAATCATTATTTTATGTGGTTGAAAATGCTTTTAGCAAAGTAATAATCTTTATAGAGTTCACCAAATACACTTTCAAACCATAAAAATTGGTGTTTAGGGTCAGAGAGTTTAAATCAAAACATTTCTCAAAGGTTTTCCTCCAAAATCATTTTTAAACCATAATCAACATTTTTATTTGGCTAGAAATATTTTTAAATCAAAGATTCATTCTTTTGCTTCACCAAATACATTTTTGAAACCACCAATTGATTTCTATGGTCAGTAGGTTAAAAAAAACCATTTGACAAAGGTTTTACCTCAAAAATCATTTTAGAACAAATTTTATATTCCAAATATGTATATCCAAGTTTCTGCAAAAACAATCAATTTAACAGAAGCATTTTACTAAACAAAGTGCATGGTCAGAAAGTACTTGTCTTGCTAATTCCATTGATATAAAATTTGCAAAATTTGGACGTGTGGTTTGAAAGTTATGATTTTTACAAAATTGAACCACAAATAGATCAAATCTTGGTTTTAAAATAGACTCTGTGACACGCGGCGCTATCCTACTGGCGCGTACTGTTTCGCGCGGATCAGCAAATACTGTCGTTTGATCTAATTACATCGCACGGCTCGGAGGCTCTCGTACCCCTTCGCTTAAGTGACTCCATCTAAGCCTTATGATCAAGATCCAACGGTCCCTAGTGCAATGACCTAGAACTGGTGGCACTGGAGTCTGACGTGTGGCGGCGGCCTGGCAGTGGCGTCGCCGGCGATGCAGGAAGCGAGAAAGAGAGAGAGGGGGCTCACCGAATTCGCTATACGCTGATGATGCTCAACGTGTTCGCGGGGAGGCAGGGGGCGCACGGATGCGTCGGGAATTCCTCGCCGAAGATGCTCCTGGCGTCAGCACGTTCGGGAGTCGTCGGAGGCGAGGCTGCAGGTCACGCGCGAGTGATTGGCGAGCACCTGGAGATGTAAAAGACACAGGCGAACCAAACGGCATGATTCACTGGTCGAGGCGCGCACGGAGTCGAGTTCTAGAGCTCACCAGAGTTGCGGGGGCCGTCGGTGGCGCACTGGTGAAGACGTTGCCGACGTTCTGGCACGCGCGCGAGTGAGCTAGTGTCACTGGGTGGTTCGTAGGGAGATGGGGAGCAATCTAGTGGGTACTGGGAGAGGAGGGGTGGACGGAGTTTTCGGAATTTGGCCGGAGTAGTTCGTCGGGGTAGCGAGGTTGTAAACGGAATCAGGGACAACCTGGAGGCAGAGGGGAAACAGGAGCAGAGGGGAATGGTAGAGGAGAGAGGGGCGACTAAATACACGCGGTCGCGGCGAGGTTTTAGCACGGGATTGATGGCGATTTAATCACCGGCATTCATCGTCTGAGAAACGGCCAGAGGAGCAGGGTCTTCGCGCGGGTGAGGACGAAGATGAGCTGGCGGTGGGGGCGCTTCGTCAGCGGAAAGGAAGAGAGGCAGTGGGGTCCAGGCGTCAGAGAGGGTGCAGGTGAGTGGCTAGGTGAAATACGATTCGCCCGGGGTGGGAGTTGGGCTAGGGGAATGGGCTGGACTAGGCCTGTTTAGTGGGTTGGGTTTGTTTCTATTTTTTTATACAATTTTTTTTCTTTTTCTGAATTGAATTCCTGTTTTGATTTTAAATCAAATAATTCAAACACCAAATCAAATCAAACCACCACCAAAATTTGTGTAGATTCAAATACTGATTAATAATACATTCCAAAGTTAAATTTAGAATAATATATTTATTCTTTTTAGGGTCTTTTAATTATTTAAAATAGGCTCTAGTATTAATTATATAAGATTTATTAATATTTTTGAATCTCCATTTGAATTCAAATCACCACCAACTTTGTATTGATTTTAATTCTGTTTAACAACATAATCCAAAGTCCAAAACAAAATAATTTTTATTCTTTCTAGGATCCATTAATAATTAAATAAATAGACCTTAGTTATTAATTCAAATAGGATTTTATTTATTTTAAAAACTCTATTTGAAATCTAAACCAACCAAAACCTTTTTAGTAGGTCTTATTTGAAAATATAAAACTCTTGGAATTCTTATTCAAAACATTTTAACAAGTTTTAGTGTTTATTTAAAAAGGAAAAGCCTTTACTTTAATAAAATTGGATATTAATAAATCCTCATTATTTTATTTAAATAAACCTTTACTCTTTTTATCAAATAAAAGAATACTTTATTTCAAAAGTTTGGCCAAGATTTAATTTGGTTCTATAAAAATAATCCTTATTTATAATTCTTCCTTTTCTTATGAAAACATATCTTTTATTTTAAGATCCAAAAATAGTGATTCCAACTATTATCACTTTATTTATTATTTGTTTATCTTTTTAAATCTCCTTAGGATTTTATTTGATCAAAATAGGTTTTAATGTTTCCAATTGGAATCAAAAAGTTTTCTTCTCACCCTAAATTTCAACAATTATTTATTTTGTTTATTTATTTTTCACATTACAAGATTTGGAAAATCTTGGGACGTGACAGGCTACCACCCTTAAAATAAATCTCGTCCCGAGATTTGGGAAGGCTAGGGGTTACAAGTTGGCTCAAAGTAACTAGGGTACTACCACCCTTAAAATTTTTCCAACTAGACTATTTCTTGGCTTGCTTGGAATTTTGGTGAAGCTTCTCTGGACAAACATCTGTATTGTGTCCTTTGTTTCCACACTTGAAACATGTGACAAGGCTGAGATCCTTCATAGGCTTGTTTATCTTGTGCTTCATCTTTTCTGGACAATTGCTTGCATAATGTCCTGGTTCTTTGCAATTGAAACACATCACTTGGCTGATATCTTTCTTTTCCTTTGGTATCATTGCCTCTTGTTTGTTTCCTTGGTTCTTCTTCTTTTCTGGGCATTCATTGGCATAGTGTCCCATCTCCTTGCAAGTGTAACATTGCTCTTGGGTAATATCCTTCTTGCTAGGGTTGGGGCATTTCTTCTTCTTCTTCTTCTTCTTCTTCTTCTTCTTCTTCTTGGGTCTCTCCAAATCTAGGAGTTCTTCTAGTTCATGCTCTTCATACTTCACCACATAGGTGGGAAATCTTTCTCTCTTCTTGGGACAGTTACTAGAGATATGACCTTCTTCTCCACAAGAGTAGCAACACTTTGTGGTCACTTTAGATTTGGCCTTATGATGCATAGTTTTGACTTTGCCTTCATCCTTCTTGGTAGAAGTTGTTCCTTCATGAGGGTTTACAAACTGTTGTTGCACTCCACCTTGTTTCCTTTGTTGAACTATGGTATAGATGGGGCATTGGATAGGGACATGATTATTTATTTCACATAGGAAGCAAGTAGCTTGAGATGTGGGGCATTGATTAGTTGGATGTTTCTCTTCACAATTGGGGCATTGATCTTTATGTTCCTTGGAAGTGTGGTCCTTGTTTCCACAAACATTGCAAGCTTGGGTTCCTTCTAAATATCATCCTTGACATCCTTGTTGTCACAAACTCCTTGGGAAAGGTTGTCTCCCATGTTGATCATTTGAGTGGCCATCCCTTGCAACAATTGGGATTGAATTTCCAAAAAAATTTGTATGGTTGGGTCTAATCCATTGTTGTTGGCTAAAAACTGAGTTTTCACTTGGTTCAACTGGGTTTGGTTTGCTAGTAGTTGTTCTCTCATGTGCATCTCTTGGTTGTTGATGTCACCCTTGATGTTGGAGTCTCTTGGAGAAGTCATCTGTTTGGGTTGGATTGGGATTAGGATAGGCAAAAGATTTCTAAGGAAATAATTTTAATCACTCATATCTCAATTCACACAAGCAAATGAGCAAGCAATCACAAACAAACATTCCACTCAAACAACAAGTTTCAAGCACATTTATAGGCAACAAAATATTTTTTGTTACACCACATAGTTTGGTGTGTTTGATTTAATCTAAATTTGGTGGTCCAACTATATGGTTCACTTGAGATCATTCCATCCTTCTTAGTTGGTTCTTCTTGAATGAGATCATGGTTTCCTTGGGAAAATTCTTGTGTCTTGGTCACAAAACTTCAAAGGTGATGATGGTTCCTTCTAAGTTATGTTTCCTTAGTCTTCAAGTCTTGAATAATATTCTTGTCTCACTTGTAGTCCTTAGTGATATCTAAGGTTGAAGTCCTTGTTGAGAATAAGTTTGAAATCACTTGAAGATGTTGAAGTCATTAGAGTTGATGAAGTCCTTTGCACCTGGTGAAGTCTTTGGCCATGGAGAAGGCTTTATCCATCAAGTTGAAATAGAAGAGATGTAGAGTCAAAACCAAAATGGTTGAGGAAAGAGTTTACAAGATTGTTTGTAAATAAGTTTTGGAACAAATACAACTCCTATTTTTCTAAGGGGTTTTGCCCAATCCTAGGGTTACAAATTCTACAGGCAACACAATGCTCTGATACCATCTGTAAGGTTCCCAACCTTTAATAAGGTAAGGTTCCCTATGTTTACAATGCTAGTCCCTGGATCAATAGCTAGCATCCACAATTAAGATGTAATATCAAGAACAAAGGTCATAATACAACTTTATAACCAGGAATAAAATAATTTATTACATCTTACATAGCTCATTTGGCTATCACATTACAATGCAGCAGAATATAGCAATAGCATGGGGTCCTTCATCTTCAAAGTGCCACAGGAAAACATGTTGGTTGTAGACTTGTAATCCTAATGAGTAAACTTCTCTAACATCAAACAAACCTGCAACATAACAAGTTACAGCCACAAGGGTCAATACATTTGATTTGTATTGGCAAGTGATACTATGGTAGTATAGTGGAGTCTATCATCTATATGCATTTGGCTAAGTGGAGCTTAGGCTTGCATTGCTCAAAATACATTTTTCCTTATCATTTGAAAACACTAAGCTTTTGCTTGTCAAAAATCACCCAAGGCATCTCCCAATAGAAATTGGTGATCCTTCAACCCTTGTTCAACCACAAGTTTTTAACTTAGAAATTGGGATGAGGAGATTCTTGATAGCTTCCATTTCTTGATGCTCAAATTGTCCTTTGCCAGGGACATGGCTAAGTACTTAGATTTTTCACTCTGCAGAGGTGGTGCACTTTCCCCACAAGACTTGGTTTCACCAAGACAAGATCTTTCAAAAGCCTTCCCTTAGACCAGAATGGACGCGCTCCAACCTATCAAACCCCTACCACCAACTGTCCATTTGACTAAGTTATTGCAACCTATATGATCCATGCAGAGCCCATAATGCCAAGTGGCTGCACTTGAAGCTTCTCAACATTTGACATCTCAAATCTCTTTGTTCCTGGGTGTCCATCCACAAGTGAGATACACAAGGTAAACCATAGAAATGGGCCTTGTGAACCACTCAACACAAACCATTCCTTCCATTCCACCCAGGTGATTCATTCACTTAGTTGATTTATTAAACAAAACACAAGTCCTTGACTTAGAAATATTCCATAGTGTGAATATATATTCCACCTTGTTTTCTACTAGCTAAGCTAAGCATGATAGTAGTAGGAATCTTAAATTAGGAAATTTCTACTAATGTTTCATCTACTAGGATTTCCCATGGCATAGTTTATACTTAGAAAAATTCCATGCAAGCCCTACTTAGAAATATCACTAATGCATAGTGAAAATAATGGGACAAAAGTATGTAGCATCACTTGCCTTTTTGGTAGAGAGTATAAGTTCACTCCTTGATCTTGCAACAATCACACTCCTCAAATCACTACAATTCAATCAAGCAAGCAACATTTCAATCTACCATTCAAGCAACATCACATAAAATAATAGAAACAAAGTAATGCATGCAAGCATGCTAAAGATGGTTTATTTGTAAAAGTGGTTTCTAATGGGTTACAAACATTGTAAAACACCTATTGGTCATCTTATATAAGTGGCAAAATCATTTGCAAAAGATTTTACTTATAAATCATTTTTAAACCAAATCATTATTTTATGTGGTTGAAAATGCTTTTAGCAAAGTAATAATCTTTATAGAGTTCACCAAATACACTTTCAAACCATAAAACTTGGTGTTTAGGGTCAGAGAGTTTAAATCAAAACATTTCTCAAAGGTTTTTCTCCAAAATCATTTTTAAACCATAATCAACATTTTTATTTGGCTAGAAATGTTTTTAAATCAAAGATTCATTCTTTTGCTTCACCAAATACATTTTTGAAACCACCAATTTATTTCTATGGTCAGTAGGTTCAAAACAAACCATTTGCCAAAGGTTTTACCTCAAAAATCATTTTAGAACAAATTTTATATTCCAAATATGTATACCTAAGTTTCTGCAAAAACAATTAATTTAACAGATGCATTATACTAAACAAAGTGCATGGTCAGAAAGTACTTGTCTTGCTGATTCCATTGATATAAAATTTGCAAAATTTGGACGTGTGGTTTGAAAGTTATGATTTTTACAAAATTGAACCACAAATAGATCAAATCTTGTTTTTAAAACAGACTCTGTGACACGCAGCGCTATCCTACTGGCGCGTACCGTTTCACGCGGATCAGCAAATACAGCCGTTAGATCTAATTACATCACACGGCTCAGAGGCTCTCGTACCCCTTCGCTTAAGTGAATCCATCTAAGCCTCAGGATCAAGATCCAACGGTCCCTAGTGCAATGACCTAGAACTGGCGGCGCTGGAGTCTGACGCGCGGTGGCGGCGGCCTGGAAGTGGCGTCGCCGGCGATGCAGGAAGCGAGAAAGAGAGAGAGGGGGCTCACCGAATTCGCTGTACGCTGCTGATGCTCAATGTGTTCGCGGGGAGGCAGGGGGGCGCACGGATGCGGCGGGAATTCCTCGCCGAAGATGCTCCTGGCGTCAGCACGTTCGGGAGTCGTCGGAGGCGAGGCTGCAGGCCACGCGCGAGTGATTGGCGAGCACCTGGAGATGTAAAAGACACAGGCGAACCAAACGGCATGATTCACTGGTCGAGGCGCGCACGGAGTCGAGTTCTAGAACTCACCGGAGTTGCGGGGGTCATCGGTGGCGCACTGGTGTAACTACCTCGGTGAATTACGCTCCTAGTTTCAAGCCTGGATGAGCGGAAATGGTTAAAATAGTACGGTGGGCCCAAATGCCACTCACAGGTAGACCTTTCGGCCGTCCTAACCATTTCCGAACATCGGGACAAGAACGGGCGGCGTAATCGGCAGACGAAGGGATCAACTACATACACAAATGAGTATGTATGCAAGCCACCATACAATGGTTCTCAGAGTCATTCCATCTAAAAAGAAAGGAAATATTGCAACGCCATACGGCAAGATCCAAATATCCTAGATAGATATAATAGTTTAGGATATCTCCTCATATATCAAACATCAGAGTATCAAGCGGAAGCGGAAAACAAGATCCGAGTACGGATAAGAAGCAAATCGGCATAAGATGCCCCATAAATAAACACATCCCGCCCACAGATCTCACGGATCCCCGTTCCCGAAATCTCTACACCGAATGATCGTTGCCCATATCGTCCGTCTCCTCCACCCAGTATCCATCTTGCGAGTTTACCTGTTCATCTGAATCAAACAATTTATCGTGTGAGACCCTAGGGGTACTCAGCAAGTCTTTATGCCTCTAAAGGGGACACAACCTGGGGGTGACGCAATTGCAGCAAAAGATAAACCCTAACAATTCTATAGATACTCGCTAACCATCCGCCTAACCAAAGATAGACGGATGTCCGTGAATTAATAACAACAGTTATAACAGTAATATTAACAGATCCATCCTCCTCCTCGCTTACCGACGAGGAAGCGGACGAACAACCCCCCATCCGTTGGCAGTTTTATTATCCATTCCATGAGTGTTGTACTATTTACTAGTCAGGTACTTAGTCAAATTAAAAGCGGTACTTTAGTTATAGTTGTCTATGATCGAGAAACTGTGCTCCAAGTCGTCCATAACCGCGGACACGGCTTTCAGAAAGTTTTACCCTGCAGGGGTGCATAAATAGCAACACACACTCGATCAACCTCGGAAAAACCAAATCAAAACCCAACGAGGCAGTCACGACAAAGCGATCCCAGGATTCAGAAGTATTTCAGGGGGCCACCCCATTAAGCTACCCGCAACGAAGCTGGCCGACTACGAGACAGACTCAAGGTTTGTATGGACGGCTGTAAACGACTGGGAACCCGAAAGTGTGACTGGGCTTGTCGATACAGCGAAAACGTGTCACGGCCCTAAACAGTACAGGTGCATTACCTCGCACAATTTTAAATAAAGCAGTAAAGCATGGCATAAGTACAGGATAGTAAATAAAACCTCAAACTAGTTTGTGGCCCCAAGAAATAAGAATGAATCAAGCTCTGGCTCAGGGGGTTTCATAAGCCTCCCGGATGTGGATAGCGCGAATATTCAAGGAACAGGAATCAAGTACTCGGGGTCCTACGGGACACAAGTGAGCATGAAAAACCAAATAGCAGATATTGCTCACCGGTGCCACTTTCATTAGTTATCCCATTACTACTCAGGTTAAGTTGTTTAGGTACCTCGTTATCCATCAGACACTCACATACCCTACACATGCTGTTCTACGACTCGCATGGCTCAAACAACTCCTGTAGTAATGGCTCATGGGATGGAGGAACAAGCTTCGGTGGGGTTTAAAAGTAAAGGCTATGCAATACCTGGGATTCAGATTAATGCAATCGCGACTCAATGATGCAAGAATAAGATAGAGGCAATAGGTACTATATGTATGCAAGCATGTGGTAGTGCTTGCCTGGCAGCTCAGTGGAAGCGAGAGAAGGATCTGGGTAGTGCTCCTGGGTGTCTTGATATATCCCCTGCTCGGCGTCTATTCGAAGAAGAACCAAACAAACAAGGCCAACATAAATAAAGTGCACAAGCATATGAATTAAATGCATCAAGCAAACAATCATTCCATGATGAATGATGCACAATTTGCATGGCAATAATGTAGCATGGCATGGGTGAGGTGTGAAATACAAGAATTAAGCCTTTCATTGAGTTTTGGTCATATTTTATACTCAAATAAGTTGCTGTATACTTTATATTTATATGATGCATGCTGCAAAACAGAACATGGAATGCATAAACAGAAAGGTCTCGTCGAGCTAATCATTTTAGACATATTATTTGTTAAATTTGGAGTTATAAAACAAAAGTTATTAATTAATTAAGGAAAAGGGCATTTTATTTTAATTTTAATTATCTCGAAAATATAAAGTGCTCAAATAATATTTTTAATGGAAGATTTGAATTCCTCACATTTTTCTGATTCAAAAACATATATCATTTGTAATATTTGGATTCATAATTTAAAAGTTATTTCAAAACAGATTTGAAATTTGTATTTATCATTTTCTGGAAAAGTTTCATTATAACAGAAAATTTGCCAGGACTTTTTGCACCCAAAAGAAAACTAGCCACAGCGGCTGACAGTGGGCCAGGCGCTGAGCTGGCAGAAACGACGCGCGCGGAGCTTTTCTCACGCGGGGCTATGCCAGCCATAGAGACTGACTGGCGGGACCGGGGCTCGACGGGGCCACTGCGCACGCTCACCAGCCGGGGCTGAACACGTGGCAGAGCTAGGGGCTGCGGAGCGATGGCGGGAAAAGGCGGAGTCCCTTTTTGTAAAAACGACAGGGGTCGAGGGACTGACAAGTGGGACCAGGAAGGACCGCGGGTTTAGAAGCCAAAAAGACTAAGGGGTTATGTGGAAAACGTGCACAGGTATTGTTTTTCTTCCTATGCGTTTGTCTGCTGAAACTGCAGACGCGGCACCGGCGCGGCGGGGGTTCGATCTCGCGCCGCGGTGCGGGCGCGCAGGCGGCGGTTACCGCTGCGGCTGGCTCGGGCTGGTTGCTGGTTCCTGCAACACAGCAGGACAAGCTTCTGTGGCGCGACTGCGTGGACGCGTGCGCGAACGCGATGCACAGAAGGCGTTCGACAAAACGAACGGCGCGTCCAGGAAGCTACATGCGGTGGGAGGGTGTCTGGGAGATGCGGCTGGTCACCAGGAGTATGTTGGCGGGGTCGGATCGTGATGGAGCGCAGGGGATCGGCGAGGAAGCTAGCGATCTGAGGCTAGGTTTACGTCTCGGAGCGCGTCGGGTGCAGCGGGTACGACGGTCTCCTCCTCGCTGGCGTGGATGGGGGCGATGCAGAGGGTCGCCTCGGTCTTCTCGATCACCACCACATCGAACCTGCCGACAGGAGCGAGTGGACGACGATGTGCTGGCGGCGGTGGCGGCGTCGGCCGTTGGTGGCGGCGGTGCAGAAGAAGGGGAGGAGGGCAGGGGCTCTGGGTGGATCTGGGAGAAGCAGAGGAGCGTGTGGGAGGAGGGAAAAGCAGAGAGGGAGAGGGAGGTGCCGTGGCAGGGGGGTAGATGAGGTTGCTTCGGATGCCACCTTTTTCTCCTACCACCTCACGTGCTGGCTGGGGCTCGAGATGGGCAGAGCAGAGGCAGGCAGGTGGGCCAGGAGGAGGGGGTAGATCAGGTTCGGGCTGGTGGGGCCTTGTGTCAGAGAGAGAAGGAGGGAGAGAGGCTTGGGTAGATGCTAGGGTTAGAGGGAGGGTAGCCTCGGGTTAGGTTAGATAGGGTTAGGGTTTGGGTAGGTGGCTGGGGTGGTTAGGGCTGCCAGGTGGGGCCAGCCAGGTAAGGAGAGGGAGAGAGGCCGAGAGAGAGGGAGGAAGCTAGGGAGGCTCGGTTTAGGGTTTTGGAGAGAGGGGGGTATGGTGATAGATGGTGGTAGAGGTGTAGGTGATTAGGGTTAGGATCTTAGATAGAGGGTTTAGAGAGAGGATAAAGAGAGAGGGTGAGATGAGAGGGAGATAAGGTAGGGTGCTTAGGGTTTAGAGTTTCATATACTTGCATGCACCAAACTAGATCAAGCAAGAATATGTGGAATAGGTGTAGGGTTTAGCAAACTCAAGCAAGATCAACAAAAAGGAGTGGAAGAGAGGGATAGAGGTGTGGTGGTGGATTTTAGCAAGACCAACTAGATCAAGCCAAAAGAGAGGTAGAGAGGGAGATGGATGATTCACCCAAAAATCCAAATAAAAACAAAGGAGGACCAAAGAAGGAGATGGTTGCATGGCCCATGCAAAATAATTAATGCCATGCTTATTCTTGTGAAAACAATATTATTAGCATGGCATTATTCTTATGCATTCCCAAAAGATGGTTTAAGGCCAAGCTAAGGATTTGTA
The DNA here is from genome assembly GCA_916181665.1 of Avena sativa. NCBI lineage: Eukaryota > Viridiplantae > Streptophyta > Magnoliopsida > Poales > Poaceae > Avena > Avena sativa. The sequence continues at coordinate 263,455,398 of OV702294.1, read as the reverse complement.
GAAGTAGATCCATCCTATCTCCCATGAGCTAGATTAAAAACCAAAATAAAAAAAATGCAAGCTCATGGCTAATGGGATGGTGGAATTATAAGGTGGTGAAAAGAAAGGGTGGTGGAGTTGAAAGAGAAATGCCCCCAACTCAACTTGGGCATCAAGCATTTATCAAAAACCAAATACAATGTATCAAGAGGCAACTACAATTAATAATGCATATGAGATAAGAACCAAATGAAAAGGGTTTTATATGATGCTCAAATGCAAGGTGGCATGATGACATGAGCATGATATAATTATGATGCAACAATTATGTATAGGAAGTAGCATCTATGTAGACTAGGCTAGTAGCATTGCAATTGTTAGACAATTGGGATGCTACAACTCTCCCCCACTAAACAAGAATCTCGCCCCGAGATTCCTAGGAAAAAGAAAACAACACAAGGAGAGGCAGGTGTTCGGAACGAAGGTGATCCTTGCGTTCTCAAGATGATGAAGAACGGAATGGTGTGACCACTACACCTTGCAAAACTTGCTAGACTTGTTGCGAGTCTTGCGTTTTGCTTGAGAAACAACGGGTTAGAAGAGTTGAAGGATTGTTGTGAGACAAGAAGGATAGGATGGACATAGCTCCGGTTTTCTCAAGAAACATGATAAAAGAATAGAACCACTTGTGAAAGAAAGGACAAGATGATGTATCATGGATAAAGAAAGACACACCATTAAGATTAAAGATTTACCGCTACTAGAGAGGATGAAAACTTTGTCTCGCCGGAAGAAAAGAGCTAGGTTGGAGAAGTTTTGATCCACTATGACAATAGCATCGTATCTTCTCTCGGATTTGAGAAATGAAGCACGGAAACAATATTGCCTTCAAACAATAGAGTCCCTAGATATCAACAGAAAGGTTTAGTTAGACATCGTCGGATTAGATTCTTCTTGCACCGGTAAGAACCCAAAGGATCACGCAATTGAGGTGCGCGGATATAACTTCCAGAGATGGATGTGAAGCCAGATCATGGTAGAATCCCGAGAAGCAAAGAATATGGAGGATCTGGAGTTTATCGTAGAGATACTTATTGCTTTCTTTAGCCTTGAGGCTAACGCAATAGATTTGCGGCTGATGGCCTCAACCATAATTGGCTTTACCACAGAAAAAGAATTGATGAAACAAAGAGAGAGATAGCTTCCTTTCATCTTGTTCGGGGATGTCGAGCATCGGTAGAATGACGAGGACAGAAAAGAGTTTGCGTTTGTTTCCACCAGATAATTGAAGATTTTGCTCCATCTAGAATAGACAGACCACCAACAAGAGATTATTGATTACTTTCTTCGAGAGAGCACTCCGGAAAAACAAGGACGGAAGTAAAAGTATCAAGGGATAAAGGCCACTTCTAACTTCCGTGGAATGAGTGAAGTCACATTAATTCACCAATTCGATGTACGAGAGCGAATGATAAGAGTAGTGGTATGGTAGCTACTCCATCCCGCACTCAAAGCATTACTCCGCACATGAATAAGAAAACCATGCAACTCAACTACCGAAACAGACTAAAGGTATTGATAAAAGCTCATGGAACTTCGTTAGAAAACAAGGATAGATGCAAACGATTCGCCGGATCCAAGATAGATATGGGTGATGATGTTGTCGTCATGTCGGAAGTACCAAGCCACCGGAAAAATATGAAGGAAGATTACGGAGACAACTGCAAGATTCCACAGACAAAGAAAAAGATAGCACCACTTGAACATAAAGATTGCAAAAGATCTGAAAAATCTTCATGGCCTCCGGTGGATTGAGCATAGATGATATAACGAGAGGGTTTCAAAAGATCACTTGACGAGACTGAGGTGAAAGAACTCCATGTTCTTCTTGAAATGATTGAGAGAGGTTTAGCGGTCTTGAGGAAAATCTTTAGCGGTACGACGATGAAAACTTGCCAACAAGGAACAACTCCGGATTGGTTGAAGGTGGAAGATGGAATTAACAAAGGACTTGCTGATTCCAGAATTGAAGCGATCTATTTAGCAGAAGGACGTGGCCGAGATAGGTGACTTCAAAAAGTCAGAATTCTCACTTTGAGACTTTGCACACAGGCAGTGCTCACGAAGCTTGAGAGAAAGAGACACAGATGATCTTCCATGTCCTTCCATTGATATGGAATAGGCAAGCATATTATCAACATATACCACCATGGATTAACAAGATATTCCCAGAATACCAAGTTCAAAAGGCGAGAGAAACGAACAAATGCTCGAACACTTCCTGAGCTCAACGCTCTTAGAAAGATCAATATTAAGAGCACGGGTTCGTGTTGAAGAAGATGCACTGGAAGAATAGATTATCTGGTCCTTCGGAAGAAAAAGAGATGTCACCTGGTTCACATTGTCGATCGGATCACCGGTTACAAAGATAAAGGGATCTTGGATAAAGAAAAGATGATAGATCACCGTAGTGCCTTGAGAAACTCTAGATTTCCAAGGATACTTGAATATGCATAGATATGATCACGGTGTACTCAAAATCACAGGAGATAACCGTCACCATTTGGAGGATAGAGTTGATAGCATTTCCCATATTCCACTCATGATAAGTGTCATATTGCTATGCCGAGAACCAAATTACAATCACAAGCATCGGATCGACACATGTTATGTAATTAGTCCAAGAGAATTGGAGATGAAAAGAAACTCTAGGATTAAGCGCCAGTGACAAAAGAATGAGTTAGCATGGACATGCTGATAAAAGGGAGATAGGTAATGTTTCACACACGACTGAAAAGGAGTGTGGAAACACAGATGTATCAAAGAAAAATTTTCCGCATTTTTCGGCATTAAAATACCAATAGATGCGCAAAAATCACTTATCAGGTAGAGATTAGCAACTGATGGTTTCACAGAATGTGGAGTTGCTAGAAGGAAGGACACCCTTAAGAAGATGGCACCGGTTTACAAGGAGTCCGATAGATCGCGCCGGTTTTCCAAAGCCTGTCAGTATGGAATGTACCAACAGTTGATAACCAAAGGCAGATTGTGATAACAAAAAGGATGCAACAGATAGACAAGGAATTACACACACACACACACTTTCTATGGTACTACGGAAACCCAGAACACGTGAATCCTAGTTTGAATTTTAAGAAGAGGATTGAAAACGTTACACTTCCTTACCAGAAAAGGGTGGGTGGGTGGGTAAGAAGAAAAGTGGAAGCAGTCCTACTCTCGCATTTTGTTTTTCCCTAGTATACATAGCTACCAAAATATTTGCTAGACTGACAACGACCATTTGGCTGAGACCCTGAAGGTTGGGATGGCTCTGATACCAATTGTAACTACCTCGGTGAATTACGCTCCTAGTTTCAAGCCTGGATGAGCGGAAATGGTTAAAATAGTACGGTGGGGCCCAAATGCCACTCACAGGTAGACCTTTCGGCCGTCCTAACCATTTCCAAACATCGGGACAAGAACGGGCGGCGTAATCGGCAGGCGAAGGGATCAACTACATACACAAATGAGTATGTATGCAAGCCACCATACAATGGTTCTCAGAGTCATTCCATCTAAAAAGAAAGGAAATATTGCAACACCATACGGCAAGATCCAAATATCCTAGATAGATATAATAGTTTAGGATATCTCCTCATACATCAAACATCAGAGTATCAAGCGGAAGCGGAAAACAAGATCCGAGTACGGATAAGAAGCAAATTGGCATAAGATGCCCCATAAATAAACACATCCCGCCCACAGATCTCACGGATCCCCGTTCCCGGAATCTCTACACCGAATGATCGTTGCCCACATCGTCTGTCTCCTCCACCCAGTATCCATCTTGCGAGTTTACCTGTTCATCTGAATCAAACAATTTATCGTGTGAGACCCTAGGGGTACTCAACAAGTCTTTATGCCTCTAAAGGGGACACAACCTGGGGGTGACGCAATTGCAGCAAAAGATAAACCCTAACAATTCTATAGATACTCGCTAACCATCCGCCTAACCAAAGATAGACGGATGTCCGTGAATTAATAACAACAGTTATAACAATAATATTAACAGATCCATCCTCCTCCTCGCTTACCGACGAGGAAGCAGACGAACAACCCCCCATCCGTTGGCAGTTTTATTATCCATTCCATGAGTGTTGTACTATTTACTAGTCAGGTACTTAGTCAAATTAAAAGCGGTACTTTAGTTATAGTTGTCTATGATCGAGAAACTGTGCTCCAAGTCGTCCATAACCGCGGACACGGCTTTCAGAAAGTTTTACCCTGCAGGGGTGCACAAATAGCAACACACACTCGATCAACCTCGGAAAAACCAAATCAAAACCCAACGAGGCAGTCACGACAAAGCGATCCCAGGATTCAGAAGTATTTCAGGGGCCACCCCATTAAGCTACCCGCAACGAAGCTGGCCGGCTACGAGACGGACTCAAGGTTTGTGTGGACGGCTGTAAACGACTAGGAACCCGAAAGTGTGACTGGGCTTGTCGATACAGCGAAAACGTGTCACGGCCCTAAATAGTACAGGTGCATTACCTCGCACAATTTTAAATAAAGCAGTAAAGCATGGCATAAGTACAGGATAGTAAATAAAACCTCAAACTAGTTTGTGGCCCCAAGAAATAAGAATGAATCAAGCTCTGGCTCAGGGGGGTTCATAAGCCTCCCGGATGTGGATAGCGCGAATATTCAAGGAACAGGAATCAAGTACTCGGGGTCCTACGGGACACAAGTGAGCATGAAAAACCAAATAGCAGATATTGCTCACCGGTGCCACTTTCATTAGTTATCCCATTACTACTCAGGTTAAGTTGTTTAGGTACCTCGTTATCCATCAGACACTCACATACCCTACACATGTTGTTCTATGACTCGCATGGCTCAAACAACTCCTGTAGTAATGGCTCATGGGATGGAGGAACAAGCTTCGGTGGGGTTTAAAAGTAAAGGCTATGCAATACCTGGGATTCAGATTAATGCAATCGTGACTCAATGATGCAAGAATAAGATAGAGGCAATAGGTACTATATGTATGCAAGCATGTGGTAGTGCTTTCCTGGCAGCTCAGTGGAAGCGAGAGAAGGATCTGGGTAGTGCTCCTGGGTGTCTTGATATATTCCCTGCTCGGCGTCTATTCGAAGAAGAACCAAACAAACAAGGCCAACATAAATAAAGTGCACAAGCATATGAATTAAATGCATCAAGCAAACAATCATGCCATGATGAATGATGCACAATTTGCATGGCAATAATGTAGCATGGCATGGGTGAGGTGTGAAATACAAGAATTAAGCCTTTCATTGAGTTTTGGTCATATTTTATACTCAAATAAGTTGTTGTATACTTTATATTTATATGATGCATGCTGCAAAACAGAACATGGAATGCATAAACAGAAAGGTCTCGTCGAGCTAATCATTTTAGATATATTATTTGTTAAATTTGGAGTTATAAAACAAAAGTTATTAATTAATTAAGGAAAATGGCATTTTATTGTAATTTTAATTATCTCGAAAATATAAAGTGCTCAAATAATATTTTTAATGGAAGATTTGAATTCCTCACATTTTTCTGATTCAAAAACATATATCATTTGTAATATTTGGATTCATAATTTAAAAGTTATTTCAAAACAGATTTGAAATTTGTATTTATCATTTTCTAGAAAAGTTTCATTATAACAGAAAATTTGCCAGGACTTTTTGCACCCAAAAGAAAACTAGCCACAGCGGCTGACAGTGGGCCAGGCGCTGAGCTGGCAGAAACGACGCGCGCGGAGCTTTTCTCACGCGGGGCTATGCCAGCCACAGAGACTGACTGGCGGGACCGGGGCTCGACGGGGCCACTGCGCATGCTCACCAGCCGAGGCTGAACACGTGGCAGAGCTAGGGGCTGCGGAGCGATGGCGGGAAAAGGCGGAGTCCCTTTTTGTAAAAACGACAGGGGTCGAGGGACTGACAGGTGGGACCAGGAAGGACCGCGGGTTTAGAAGCCAAAAAGACTAAGGGGTTATGTGGAAAACGTGCGCAGGTACTGTTTTTCTTCCTACGCGTTTGTCTGCTGAAACTGCAGACACGGCACCGGCGCGGCGGGGGTTCGATCTCGCGCCGTGGTGCGGGCGCGCAGGCGGCGGTTACCGCTGCGGCTGGCTCGGGCTGGTTGCTGGTTCCTGCAACACAGCAGGACAAGCTTCTGTGGCGCGACTGCATGGACGCGTGCGCGAACGCGATGCACAGAAGGCGTTCGACAAAACGAACGGCGCGTCCAGGAAGCTACATGCGGAGGGAGGGTGTCTGGGAGATGCGGCTGCTCACCAGGAGTATGTTGGCGGGGTCGGATCGTGATGGAGCGCAGGGGATCGGCGAGGAAGCTAGCGATCTGAGGCTAGGGTTACGTCTCGGAGCGCGTCGGGTGCAGCGGGTATGACGGTCTCCTCCTCGCTGGCGTGGATGGGGGCGATGCAGAGGGTCACCTCGGTCTTCTCGATCACCACCACGTCGAGCCTGCCGACAGGAGCGAGTGGACGACGATGTGCTGGCGGCGGTGGCGGCGTCGGCCGTTGGTGGCATCGGTGCAGAAGAAGGGGAGGAGGGCAGGGGCTCTGGGTGGATCTGGGAGAAGCAGAGGAGCGTGTGGGAGGAGGGAAAAGCAGAGAGGGAGAGGGAGGTGCCGTGGCAGGGGGGTAGATGAGGTTGCTTCGGATGCCACCTTTTTCTCCTACCACCTCACGTGCTGGCTGGGGCTCGAGATGGGCAGAGCAGAGGCAGGCAGGTGGGCCAGGAGGAGGGGGTAGATCAGGTTCGGGCTGGTGGGGCCTTGTGTCAGAGAGAGAAGGAGGGAGAGAGGCTTGGGTAGATGCTAGGGTTAGAGGGAGGGTAGCCTCGGGTTAGGTTAGATAGGGTTAGGGTTTGGGTAGGTGGCTGGGGTGGTTAGGGCTGCCAGGTGGGGCCAGCCAGGTAAGGAGAGGGAGAGAGGCCGAGAGAGAGGGAGGAAGCTAGGGAGGCTCGGTTTAGGGTTTTGGAGAGAGGGGGGTATGGTGATAGATGGTGGTAGAGGTGTAGGTGATTAGGGTTAGGATCTTAGATAGAGGGTTTAGAGAGAGGATAAAGAGAGAGGGTGAGATGAGAGGGAGATAAGGTAGGGTGCTTAGGGTTTAGAGTTTCATATACTTGCATGCACCAAACTAGATCAAGCAAGAATATGTGGAATAGGTGTAGGGTTTAGCAAACTCAAGCAAGATCAACAAAAAGGAGTGGAAGAGAGGGATAGAGGTGTGGTGGTGGATTTTAGCAAGACCAACTAGATCAAGCCAAAAGAGAGGTAGAGAGGGAGATGGATGATTCACCCAAAAATCCAAATAAAAACAAAGGAGGACCAAAGAAGGAGATGGTTGCATGGCCCATGCAAAATAATTAATGCCATGCTTATTCTTGTGAAAACAATATTATTAGCATGGCATTATTCTTATGCATTCCCAAAAGATGGTTTAAGGCCAAGCTAAGGATTTGTAGAAGTAGATCCATCCTATCTCCCATGAGCTAGATTAAAAACCAAAATAAAAAAAATGCAAGCTCATGGCTAATGGGATGGTGGAATTATAAGGTGGTGAAAAGAAAGGGTGGTGGAGTTGAAAGAGAAATGCCCCCAACTCAACTTGGGCATCAAGCATTTATCAAAAACCAAATACAATGTATCAAGAGGCAACTACAATTAATAATGCATATGAGATAAGAACCAAATGAAAAGGGTTTTATATGATGCTCAAATGCAAGGTGGCATGATGACATGAGCATGATATAATTATGATGCAACAATTATGTATAGGAAGTAGCATCTATGTAGACTAGGCTAGTAGCATTGCAATTGTTAGACAATTGGGATGCTACAACTCTCCCCCACTAAACAAGAATCTCGCCCCGAGATTCCTAGGAAAAAGAAAACAACACAAGGAGAGGCAGGTGTTCGGAACGAAGGTGATCCTTGCGTTCTCAAGATGATGAAGAACGGAATGGTGTGACCACTACACCTTGCAAAACTTGCTAGACTTGTTGCGAGTCTTGCGTTTTGCTTGAGAAACAACGGGTTAGAAGAGTTGAAGGATTGTTGTGAGACAAGAAGGATAGGATGGACATAGCTCCGGTTTTCTCAAGAAACATGATAAAAGAATAGAACCACTTGTGAAAGAAAGGACAAGATGATGTATCATGGATAAAGAAAGACACACCATTAAGATTAAAGATTTACCGCTACTAGAGAGGATGAAAACTTTGTCTCGCCGGAAGAAAAGAGCTAGGTTGGAGAAGTTTTGATCCACTATGACAATAGCATCGTATCTTCTCTCGGATTTGAGAAATGAAGCACGGAAACAATATTGCCTTCAAACAATAGAGTCCCTAGATATCAACAGAAAGGTTTAGTTAGACATCGTCGGATTAGATTCTTCTTGCACCGGTAAGAACCCAAAGGATCACGCAATTGAGGTGCGCGGATATAACTTCCAGAGATGGATGTGAAGCCAGATCATGGTAGAATCCCGAGAAGCAAAGAATATGGAGGATCTGGAGTTTATCGTAGAGATACTTATTGCTTTCTTTAGCCTTGAGGCTAACGCAATAGATTTGCGGCTGATGGCCTCAACCATAATTGGCTTTACCACAGAAAAAGAATTGATGAAACAAAGAGAGAGATAGCTTCCTTTCATCTTGTTCGGGGATGTCGAGCATCGGTAGAATGACGAGGACAGAAAAGAGTTTGCGTTTGTTTCCACCAGATAATTGAAGATTTTGCTCCATCTAGAATAGACAGACCACCAACAAGAGATTATTGATTACTTTCTTCGAGAGAGCACTCCGGAAAAACAAGGACGGAAGTAAAAGTATCAAGGGATAAAGGCCACTTCTAACTTCCGTGGAATGAGTGAAGTCACATTAATTCACCAATTCGATGTACGAGAGCGAATGATAAGAGTAGTGGTATGGTAGCTACTCCATCCCGCACTCAAAGCATTACTCCGCACATGAATAAGAAAACCATGCAACTCAACTACCGAAACAGACTAAAGGTATTGATAAAAGCTCATGGAACTTCGTTAGAAAACAAGGATAGATGCAAACGATTCGCCGGATCCAAGATAGATATGGGTGATGATGTTGTCGTCATGTCGGAAGTACCAAGCCACCGGAAAAATATGAAGGAAGATTACGGAGACAACTGCAAGATTCCACAGACAAAGAAAAAGATAGCACCACTTGAACATAAAGATTGCAAAAGATCTGAAAAATCTTCATGGCCTCCGGTGGATTGAGCATAGATGATATAACGAGAGGGTTTCAAAAGATCACTTGACGAGACTGAGGTGAAAGAACTCCATGTTCTTCTTGAAATGATTGAGAGAGGTTTAGCGGTCTTGAGGAAAATCTTTAGCGGTACGGCGATGAAAACTTGCCAACAAGGAACAACTCCGGATTGGTTGAAGGTGGAAGATGGAATTAACAAAGGACTTGCTGATTCCAGAATTGAAGCGATCTATTTAGCAGAAGGACGTGGCCGAGATAGGTGACTTCAAAAAGTCAGAATTCTCACTTTGAGACTTTGCACACAGGCAGTGCTCACGAAGCTTGAGAGAAAGAGACACAGATGATCTTCCATGTCCTTCCATTGATATGGAATAGGCAAGCATATTATCAACATATACCACCATGGATTAACAAGATATTCCCAGAATACCAAGTTCAAAAGGCGAGAGAAACGAACAAATGCTCGAACACTTCCTGAGCTCAACGCTCTTAGAAAGATCAATATTAAGAGCACGGGTTCGTGTTGAAGAAGATGCACTGGAAGAATAGATTATCTGGTCCTTCGGAAGAAAAAGAGATGTCACCTGGTTCACATTGTCGATCGGATCACCGGTTACAAAGATAAAGGGATCTTGGATAAAGAAAAGATGATAGATCACCGTAGTGCCTTGAGAAACTCTAGATTTCCAAGGATACTTGAATATGCATAGATATGATCACGGTGTACTCAAAATCACAGGAGATAACCGTCACCATTTGGAGGATAGAGTTGATAGCATTTCCCATATTCCACTCATGATAAGTGTCATATTGCTATGCCGAGAACCAAATTACAATCACAAGCATCGGATCGACACATGTTATGTAATTAGTCCAAGAGAATTGGAGATGAAAAGAAACTCTAGGATTAAGCGCCAGTGACAAAAGAATGAGTTAGCATGGACATGCTGATAAAAGGGAGATAGGTAATGTTTCACACACGACTGAAAAGGAGTGTGGAAACACAGATGTATCAAAGAAAAATTTTCCGCATTTTTCGGCATTAAAATACCAATAGATGCGCAAAAATCACTTATCAGGTAGAGATTAGCAACTGATGGTTTCACAGAATGTGGAGTTGCTAGAAGGAAGGACACCCTTAAGAAGATGGCACCGGTTTACAAGGAGTCCGATAGATCGCGCCGGTTTTCCAAAGCCTGTCAGTATGGAATGTACCAACAGTTGATAACCAAAGGCAGATTGTGATAACAAAAAGGATGCAACAGATAGACAAGGAATTACACACACACACACACTTTCTATGGTACTACGGAAACCCAGAACACGTGAATCCTAGTTTGAATTTTAAGAAGAGGATTGAAAACGTTACACTTCCTTACCAGAAAAGGGTGGGTGGGTGGGTAAGAAGAAAAGTGGAAGCAGTCCTACTCTCGCATTTTGTTTTTCCCTAGTATACATAGCTACCAAAATATTTGCTAGACTGACAACGACCATTTGGCTGAGACCCTGAAGGTTGGGATGGCTCTGATACCAATTGTAACTACCTCGGTGAATTACGCTCCTAGTTTCAAGCCTGGATGAGCGGAAATGGTTAAAATAGTACGGTGGGGCCCAAATGCCACTCACAGGTAGACCTTTCGGCCGTCCTAACCATTTCCGAACATCGGGACAAGAACGGGCGGCGTAATCGGCAGGCGAAGGGATCAACTACATACACAAATGAGTATGTATGCAAGCCACCATACAATGGTTCTCAGAGTCATTCCATCTAAAAAGAAAGGAAATATTGCAACACCATACGGCAAGATCCAAATATCCTAGATAGATATAATAGTTTAGGATATCTCCTCATACATCAAACATCAGAGTATCAAGCGGAAGCGGAAAACAAGATCCGAGTACGGATAAGAAGCAAATTGGCATAAGATGCCCCATAAATAAACACATCCCGCCCACAGATCTCACGGATCCCCGTTCCCGGAATCTCTACACCGAATGATCGTTGCCCACATCGTCTGTCTCCTCCACCCAGTATCCATCTTGCGAGTTTACCTGTTCATCCGAATCAAACAATTTATCGTGTGAGACCCTAGGGGTACTCAACAAGTCTTTATGCCTCTAAAGGGGACACAACCTGGGGGTGACGCAATTGCAGCAAAAGATAAACCCTAACAATTCTATAGATACTCGCTAACCATCCGCCTAACCAAAGATAGACGGATGTCCGTGAATTAATAACAACAGTTATAACAATAATATTAACAGATCCATCCTCCTCCTCGCTTACCGACGAGGAAGCAGACGAACAACCCCCCATCCGTTGGCAGTTTTATTATCCATTCCATGAGTGTTGTACTATTTACTAGTCAGGTACTTAGTCAAATTAAAAGCGGTACTTTAGTTATAGTTGTCTATGATCGAGAAACTGTGCTCCAAGTCGTCCATAACCGCGGACACGGCTTTCAGAAAGTTTTACCCTGCAGGGGTGCACAAATAGCAACACACACTCGATCAACCTCGGAAAAACCAAATCAAAACCCAACGAGGCAGTCACGACAAAGCGATCCCAGGATTCAGAAGTATTTCAGGGGCCACCCCATTAAGCTACCCGCAACGAAGCTGGCCGGCTACGAGACGGACTCAAGGTTTGTGTGGACGGCTGTAAACGACTAGGAACCCGAAAGTGTGACTGGGCTTGTCGATACAGCGAAAACGTGTCACGGCCCTAAATAGTACAGGTGCATTACCTCGCACAATTTTAAATAAAGCAGTAAAGCATGGCATAAGTACAGGATAGTAAATAAAACCTCAAACTAGTTTGTGGCCCCAAGAAATAAGAATGAATCAAGCTCTGGCTCAGGGGGGTTCATAAGCCTCCCGGATGTGGATAGCGCGAATATTCAAGGAACAGGAATCAAGTACTCGGGGTCCTACGGGACACAAGTGAGCATGAAAAACCAAATAGCAGATATTGCTCACCGGTGCCACTTTCATTAGTTATCCCATTACTACTCAGGTTAAGTTGTTTAGGTACCTCGTTATCCATCAGACACTCACATACCCTACACATGTTGTTCTATGACTCGCATGGCTCAAACAACTCCTGTAGTAATGGCTCATGGGATGGAGGAACAAGCTTCGGTGGGGTTTAAAAGTAAAGGCTATGCAATACCTGGGATTCAGATTAATGCAATCGTGACTCAATGATGCAAGAATAAGATAGAGGCAATAGGTACTATATGTATGCAAGCATGTGGTAGTGCTTTCCTGGCAGCTCAGTGGAAGCGAGAGAAGGATCTGGGTAGTGCTCCTGGGTGTCTTGATATATTCCCTGCTCGGCGTCTATTCGAAGAAGAACCAAACAAACAAGGCCAACATAAATAAAGTGCACAAGCATATGAATTAAATGCATCAAGCAAACAATCATGCCATGATGAATGATGCACAATTTGCATGGCAATAATGTAGCATGGCATGGGTGAGGTGTGAAATACAAGAATTAAGCCTTTCATTGAGTTTTGGTCATATTTTATACTCAAATAAGTTGTTGTATACTTTATATTTATATGATGCATGCTGCAAAACAGAACATGGAATGCATAAACAGAAAGGTCTCGTCGAGCTAATCATTTTAGATATATTATTTGTTAAATTTGGAGTTATAAAACAAAAGTTATTAATTAATTAAGGAAAATGGCATTTTATTGTAATTTTAATTATCTCGAAAATATAAAGTGCTCAAATAATATTTTTAATGGAAGATTTGAATTCCTCACATTTTTCTGATTCAAAAACATATATCATTTGTAATATTTGGATTCATAATTTAAAAGTTATTTCAAAACAGATTTGAAATTTGTATTTATCATTTTCTAGAAAAGTTTCATTATAACAGAAAATTTGCCAGGACTTTTTGCACCCAAAAGAAAACTAGCCACAGCGGCTGACAGTGGGCCAGGCGCTGAGCTGGCAGAAACGACGCGCGCGGAGCTTTTCTCACGCGGGGCTATGCCAGCCACAGAGACTGACTGGCGGGACCGGGGCTCGACGGGGCCACTGCGCATGCTCACCAGCCGAGGCTGAACACGTGGCAGAGCTAGGGGCTGCGGAGCGATGGCGGGAAAAGGCGGAGTCCCTTTTTGTAAAAACGACAGGGGTCGAGGGACTGACAGGTGGGACCAGGAAGGACCGCGGGTTTAGAAGCCAAAAAGACTAAGGGGTTATGTGGAAAACGTGCGCAGGTACTGTTTTTCTTCCTACGCGTTTGTCTGCTGAAACTGCAGACGCTGCACCGGCGCGGCGGGGGTTCGATCTCGCGCCGTGGTGCGGGCGCGCAGGCGGCGGTTACCGCTGCGGCTGGCTCGGGCTGGTTGCTGGTTCCTGCAACACAGCAGGACAAGCTTCTGTGGCGCGACTGCGTGGACGCGTGCGCGAACGCGATGCACAGAAGGCGTTCGACAAAACGAACGGCGCGTCCAGGAAGCTACATGCGGAGGGAGGGTGTCTGGGAGATGCGGCTGCTCACCAGGAGTATGTTGGCGGGGTCGGATCGTGATGGAGCGCAGGGGATCGGCAAGGAAGCTAGCGATCTGAGGCTAGGGTTACGTCTCGGAGCGCGTCGGGTGCAGCGGGTATGACGGTCTCCTCCTCGCTGGCGTGGATGGGGGCGATGCAGAGGGTCACCTCGGTCTTCTCGATCACCACCACGTCGAGCCTGCCGACAGGAGCGAGTGGACGACGATGTGCTGGCGGCGGTGGCGGCGTCGGCCGTTGGTGGCATCGGTGCAGAAGAAGGGGAGGAGGGCAGGGGCTCTGGGTGGATCTGGGAGAAGCAGAGGAGCGTGTGGGAGGAGGGAAAAGCAGAGAGGGAGAGGGAGGTGCCGTGGCAGGGGGGTAGATGAGGTTGCTTCGGATGCCACCTTTTTCTCCTACCACCTCACGTGCTGGCTGGGGCTCGAGATGGGCAGAGCAGAGGCAGGCAGGTGGGCCAGGAGGAGGGGGTAGATCAGGTTCGGGCTGGTGGGGCCTTGTGTCAGAGAGAGAAGGAGGGAGAGAGGCTTGGGTAGATGCTAGGGTTAGAGGGAGGGTAGCCTCGGGTTAGGTTAGATAGGGTTAGGGTTTGGGTAGGTGGCTGGGGTGGTTAGGGCTGCCAGGTGGGGCCAGCCAGGTAAGGAGAGGGAGAGAGGCCGAGAGAGAGGGAGGAAGCTAGGGAGGCTCGGTTTAGGGTTTTGGAGAGAGGGGGGTATGGTGATAGATGGTGGTAGAGGTGTAGGTGATTAGGGTTAGGATCTTAGATAGAGGGTTTAGAGAGAGGATAAAGAGAGAGGGTGAGATGAGAGGGAGATAAGGTAGGGTGCTTAGGGTTTAGAGTTTCATATACTTGCATGCACCAAACTAGATCAAGCAAGAATATGTGGAATAGGTGTAGGGTTTAGCAAACTCAAGCAAGATCAACAAAAAGGAGTGGAAGAGAGGGATAGAGGTGTGGTGGTGGATTTTAGCAAGACCAACTAGATCAAGCCAAAAGAGAGGTAGAGAGGGAGATGGATGATTCACCCAAAAATCCAAATAAAAACAAAGGAGGACCAAAGAAGGAGATGGTTGCATGGCCCATGCAAAATAATTAATGCCATGCTTATTCTTGTGAAAACAATATTATTAGCATGGCATTATTCTTATGCATTCCCAAAAGATGGTTTAAGGCCAAGCTAAGGATTTGTAGAAGTAGATCCATCCTATCTCCCATGAGCTAGATTAAAAACCAAAATAAAAAAAATGCAAGCTCATGGCTAATGGGATGGTGGAATTATAAGGTGGTGAAAAGAAAGGGTGGTGGAGTTGAAAGAGAAATGCCCCCAACTCAACTTGGGCATCAAGCATTTATCAAAAACCAAATACAATGTATCAAGAGGCAACTACAATTAATAATGCATATGAGATAAGAACCAAATGAAAAGGGTTTTATATGATGCTCAAATGCAAGGTGGCATGATGACATGAGCATGATATAATTATGATGCAACAATTATGTATAGGAAGTAGCATCTATGTAGACTAGGCTAGTAGCATTGCAATTGTTAGACAATTGGGATGCTACAACTGGTGAAGACGTTGCCGACGTTCTGGCACGCGCGCGAGTGAGCTAGTGTCACTGGGTGGTTCGTAGGGAGATGGGGAGCAATCCAGTGGGTACTGGGAGCGGAGGGGTGGATGGAGTTGTCAGAATTTGGCTGGAATAGTTCGTCGGGGTAACGAGGTTGTAAACGGAATCAGGGACAGCCTGGAGGCAGAGGGGAAACGGGAGCAGAGGGGAATGGTAGAGGAGAGAGGGGCGACTAAATACATGCGGTCGTGGCGAGGTTTTAGCACGGGATTGATGGCAATTTAATCACCGGCATTCATCGTCTGAGAAACGGCCAGAGGAGCGGGGTCTTCGCGCGGGTGAGGACGAAGATGAGCTGGCGGTGGGGGCGCTTCGTCAGCGGAGAGGAAGAGAGGCAGTGGGGTCCAGGCGTCAGAGAGGGTGCAGGTGAGTGGCTGGGTGAAAAACGATTCGCCCGGGGTGGGAGTTGGGCTGGGGGAATGGGCTGGACTGGGCCTTTTTAGTGGGTTGGGTTTGTTTCTATTTTTTTATACAAACTTTTTTTCTTTTTCTGAATTGAATTCCTGTTTTGATTTTAAATCAAATAATTCAAACACCAAATCAAATCAAACCACCACCAAAATTTGTGTAGATTCAAATACTGATTAATAACACATTCCAAAGTTAAATTTAGAATAATATATTTATTCTTTTTAGGGTCTTTTAGTTATTTAAAATAGTCTCTAGTATTAATTATATAAGATTTATTAATATTTTTTCAATATCCATTTGAATTCAAATCACCACCAACTTTGTATTGATTTTAATTCTGTTTAACAACATAATCTAAAGTCCAAAACAAAATAATTTTTATTCTTTCTAGGATCCATTAATAATTAAATAAATAGACCTTAGTTATTAATTCAAATAGGATTTAATTTATTTTAAAAACTCTATTTGAAATCTAAACCAACCAAAACCTTTTCAGTAGGTCTTATTTGAAAATATAAAACTCTTGGAATTCTTATTCAAAACATTTTAACAAGTTTTAGTGTTTATTTAAAAAGGAAAAGCCTTTACTTTAATAAAATTGGATATTAATAAATCCTCATTATTTTATTTAAATAAACCTTTACTCTTTTTATCAAATAAAAGAATACTTTATTTCAAAAGTTTGGCCAAGATTTAATTTGGCCCTATAAAAATAATCCTTATTTATAATTCTTCCTTTTCTTATAAAAAATATCTTTTATTTTAAGATCCAAAAATAGTGATTCCAACTATTATCACTTTATCTATTATTTGTTTATCTTTTTAAATCTCCTTAGGATTTTATTTGATCAAAATAGGTTTTGATGTTTCCAATTGGAATCAAAAAGTTTTCTTCTCACCCTAAATTTCAACAATTATTTATTTTGTTTATTTATTTTTCACATTACAAGATTTGGAAAATCTTGGGATGTGACATTGAAGGAATTAGGTTACTATGTATCAGATAGCTTATAGCAAATGAACTATTGAAATGACTTGATCTTAATGCTACGCTTATCTATAGGCGTATGTCCATCATATCATTCTCCTAATGATTTGATCTTGTTGTTAATAACATCTCAATGTTCATGATCGAGAAACCACGATCATCTATTAACCAAGAAGCTAGTATCATAAAGAGGCTTTACCAGGGGCTCTAATTTAGTTTATAAATCACACAAGTATTAATGTCTTCGGTCAATACTATTATAGCATGAATGTAAACATTTATCATAAACACAAAGATATAATAATAACCACTTTTATTATTTCCTCTAGGGCTTATCTCCAACACTTATTGCGTGACTCATGGTCTCGGCGAAAGCAAGGTAAAGGTCGTGGCTAACCACCCTCTGTAGGCCTTCCAAGGAAGAGGGATAAAACGTTAGCATTAAGAGTCCGTTGGTACGTGTGGGTAAAGTTATACACCCCTGCAGGGTTAAATCTTTTTGAGAAGACGTGTTCACGGTTATGAACGCTTGGTGACCAGATTCTAAGATCATAGAGAACTATAATCTAATCGTAAAACTTGGCAGATCAACATGTGCTTAAGGATACTTCCTCATGGGTACGAGCGGGTGATCCTAGATAGGGTTCAGATGATGATGACTTGGTGGATATCAAAAGATGATGATAAATATTTTTTGAAGATGTCGCTATCTTATCCCCTTTTAAAATACTCTGAATAGACAATATTCTCCTCTCTCCCTGTTTTATAAACAAAGATGGCTTTTTGCAAAACAACTCCACCATCCATAAGTCTTGCGGAGTACACCCTTTACTCACCCTTGCTCTGTTGATACTTTTGGCAGAGTAAGTGTTCCATGAAGATCAGTTTGGTACTACATCGACACCGACGAGTAGCTTGGGGTTCCAGGCCGATAGCCTGGAATCTATGGGCTGGGACGTCATCGTTATGCTTCAGGCCTCTTAGGCCATTTGTTAAGTTTGCTATACTTAATAGCATAATTTACCTTCTGTTTTTTGATGTTTGTGGTCAGTGACCTCTACTTGTAATAATTTGATTCTATGCTCAGTTATGAGCTTGCTGTAATAATTTTTGTGTCGTGGGGTCACTGATGTGTTATTGATTCTTCACTAGATATTCTCGAGCTCAAGGTTAAGCTTATGTCAGACGGAGGTCTGGGATTTGTTTAGCCCTGATCCCCGGGGGGGGGTCACAGGTCTTGGTATCAGAGCAGTACCGACCGTAGGAAAACCTTGCTATTGGTCGATGTTGAGTCTAGTGTTTGAGAAAACTATTTTAAAGATGAAAAGTATTTGCGAAAACTATAGTATGCTTCTTTTTCTCCTTATCCAGTTTTGCTCTAACTCTGGGTTATCTTATCTGGTGTTGATTTTTGAAAAGTTCTGATATCTCTTCTTGTCTTTCAAAACTTAGGTGCCTTCTTGGCACGTCGTTTCTATGCCAGTTGACCTAGTGTTGAGTTCTCTAGAGTTGTCTGTGTTGTGAATTCCTTATTCCCCTTGATCTTTTTCAAATGAGAGATTTCTTTCTATCATGATCTCTCTATCTTTTGGACCTACAATATTATATTGTTGGATCTGCATTGTTCTGTTCTAGGCTTCGAGGTTTCCTTTCGCCTTGTCTGCCTCCTTTTTATTGTCGGGTACTTCAGAAGACGTTCTTCTCTTGGAAGCTACCTTATGATTACTACCTTGAAGTGTATGATATTTCACTCAAATAGTAGTTACTTCCTTCTCGGGTTTTAACCCTTGGACTTGAACCTAAGATCCCGGATTGTGCCGGATTCAGGTGTTGTGAATCTTGTACATGAAGCTGATCTTTAACCCAAGATCTAACCCTTTGACCCCTGTTGCTAATGTTCATACATTATACCATTCTAGCCTCCAAGCTTGTGGTTATTGTCGCGATTAAATTGTGACAACTAAGGACTTCCCCTATCACATGCTATGACAGATGTTCTTTAATGGAACCAAATAGATCACGACAAGAGTACTCCTCGAGAGTCTCGCATCTACCCTCGTGACTCTGCCACACCTTACCCCTTCTCTGCATTGGTTTATGGAAGATTGTTAATCTATGCATCCACATCTCAGGATTCTATCCTGAGCATGTTCCTTCTCCCTTGTTGTTTTCCGACCTTCGCCTACCTTTTGGTAGCCAAGTAGCAAATGTGCATCGGTGTCTTCCAAAACAAGATACTCTTGTGGTCCGTCAAGACAAACCATTTTGGAATGTCTAGGAGGAACAAACTCCAGTACCTCGTCATATCTAGGACCAGGTCAAAGTGTTGTAATTCGCAGATCAAGATGCATTGATTATCTCCCATCTGTTCTATCTTAAAGTATCACACCCTTTTATACTAGGAGGTCGTGCTGAGTTTCCTGACCCCTTACTGAAGTGATGCTCTTACACATAATTACCCACACTTACTCGAGCTTTCGCGCTCGTGAATGATGCGTGTGCGTAATAATGTAGCCATCTGAGATTCTAGCATTTATTATTGTTTTGAACTCTAAGGACATTTGAGTCATTCTTAGCGTGATTGGTTAACCTTATCACTAAGCAAAGGATGATTGTGCTACCAAGTCCGTTATTCTGGTACACTCTCTTCGGTCAAAGAGTTAGGCTTGTGCCAAAGCTCTGAGACTGTGTCTCCTTGCTTAATAAGCAAGTTTCCTCTCGAACTAAGTGACATATCGGTGGTTCGTGATATTCTAGATGTCTACTAGAATTATTGCCATGTTGCCACATGACCGAGTTGTCAAGTTCTTGAGCAAGCAAGTTCTCTGAACTGCTCCTTTCTCCAAGGATCCGTACTGGATAACCCTGAACTAGTTGGTCGAGCTTAAACAACAACTTGGAGAGTTTTAAGACAAAAGTTTTATCCGACTTTGTTCCTTCTTAAAGGGTTGTCTAGTTTTGTTTGTGTTAAGAAAGATAGTATTTCCTTTGTGGATATATTATTCCCCCCACATCTTTGATTTGATTTGGGTTATCATCAAATCAAACTCAGTTCCAAGGACTATCTTGATGCTGTTTCTACTCGTGATGTTTCACTTGAGTACATCTTCATGTTCTTTGGTCTGACCAGTATTCTTTCTTTGTTCATACGACATATGAGTCCATCTTCTTGGAGTGTCTTGATAATCTTGTTGTTGAGCCCATCAATGACATCCTTATCTTCTCCATGTTAGATTGAATATAGATGGAACATTGGGCATTAATGTTGGAAACTTTTGAGAACCGTCTTTGAGTCATCTCGAAGTATGTGTTCTGGATGTTAGAAGTAACCTTCTCCGATTCACGTGCAAATGTTGAAAGATGTCGCCGTGGATTTGAATAGAGTTAACTCTGTTCCTTAAGGACACATGTGTGGTTTGTTGTTAGTACTTTATGTGTATGCAGTTGTCTTTCGACAATATGTTAATACATGGGTATAGTAATCCAGCTCATATTTTGGAGCTTAACATTGTAGTCCATATCTTGAGAATCTAGTAACTTTACCTTCACGGTAAATGTTGCAAACTTTCTATTCGGACATGCTGAGTCTGAAGTATCATCTCGCCTAACCAAAGCTGAATCTCAAGCAGCAACGATGGTTGGTGTTCCCCAAGGTTTGACATAGGTCTCATTCTAAATCTGGCAAGAATGATGTAATGGTTGACACACTTAGCCGGAAAGACCTTTGTCATATTCCCTTGATTCAGCAATAACAACCACTCTTCATGAGGCTCCCCCTACATTTCATTATAGGAGTTGTTCTTATGGTTCCTTTGTATCCGAAGTCCGACCTTTACCTGATGTCTGCTTTCTCGAACATCAAGGAGAACATTTAAAGTAGTGTTGCTAAATGTCTCTTGGTCGATCCTCCAGACCATTTTATGTTGGCAATAATTTTGTTGTGCCAAGTAATTGAAGTCTGAGAATGAAGTTTAATTCTTCTCGTGTCATCAGGAATCTTCTTAACCATTCATCTTAGTGGAGTAAAGTGATATCATGATCTTGGCAAAGATTTTGATAAATATGGATGAATAAAGAGTTTCTTCCGTTCTCTCAATCATGTTTTAAGAGTGACTATGATTTTGGTAATCAACAGTTTCTCTGTATACATGTTCCTTGTGACTCTAATGAGTCCTCTCCACCAACATAATCCTTTCTGTCTTGGCCTTCTGTTGAATGAAAGAGTGGCCCTTCTGTGTCAAAAGTAGTTCAACAGCTTGGTTTTGTTGATCCATGTCTCTGCAACCTGAAATCTCTACTTAAGTTATTTAGTAGAGGTTCTCCATCGAAGTCTGTGTTATGTTCTTTCTGTTGGAAGCCTTCCTTTTTAGAAGATTAAACTCTTATGAGTTCCATGGTCTCAATCCATATGAAGACCATCTGTCTAACAACTTGAAACCTTCTCCTCTTGTTTCCTCCGTTACCTTGACGTGTTTCATGTTTGTCATCTCAGAGTTGTTTCTGAACACTCCATCCATGAGTTGACCATGAGATACTCTATGAGATGGTTAGTGTGTTTCCCTCTTATCTTTAGAGTGACCTCGTCTCTGTCTCTCTCTGTCCCTTTTCCTACCTTTGGAATCTCGGGTTGAGATTCTCGTAAGGGGGATAGAGCTGTAACACCCCAATTTTTAGTTAACATAATATTTAGGGTTGTTTGTGCATTCATGAGCATCATATTGTAAAATGCATGAAATTAAAATAAAATGCAAACCCTAACCCTAACTTCCCTCTCTCTTTGAAAGCAATTCAAAATGGTTTTAAATTTTGAAATGACAAAAATAATGGAGCTCAAATTGAATATAAGGGCCCTGCAGTATTTTATATATTTTATAAACCTTCTAGTAATTTTGAAATGCCAAAAACAGATTTGGAAATGGTTTGCAAAAGAGAGAAAAACAAACTAGAAATGAAAAAGGATTTTAGATAAAAATAGAGGCAGCAGCCAGCCAAGCCGTGGCCCATCTCTCCTTTCCTCTCTCCATGCCGCTCGCACGCTCGCAGCCAGCCCACGCGCCGCCCAGCTCGACCCAGGCCCAGATACCGCTTCACTGTCATATTCCTCCTCCTGGAAGCTGCTCGGTGTCGTGTGCGCGGCCGCCCGATGCTCGCCGTCGCGATTCCCGCCGCCGCTGTGGTCGCCTCGCGAGGATAAGAGCGCCGCGAAGATCGCCATCTCTCACTCGTCCTCCTCATCCCTTTTTATTTTCCTCTCGAGGCCTCTCGCGTTTTCCCCTTTTCTTCCAAACCCTAGCTCCGGCTGCCGCGTCGTCTCGCCGACTCCGGCCTCCCTTCGCCCAGCCGAGGCCGCCAGGAGCTCCGCCTCGTCGCTCTAGTGCTTCTCCCCGAAGGAATCGACCAGGCACGCCAGGAATCGACGCCACAGTGGCCGTCTTCTCCACCTCTGGCCATCATCTCCGTTGACGTTGCCGACGCCGTCCGGCTGCCCCTCTCCTCGCCATCGACTCTGTCCGATTCACGGTGAGCCGCTGGTCCTGCTGGACCCCTCCGTTTCTCCCCTCTTTCTCTGGTTCGCTTCCTCCTCGTGCGCCGTCCTATGCCGCCTCCAGTCGTCATAGCAGTCGTCGCTCCGGCGACCATTTAGAGGTGGTTCCTCCCCTATTAGGTCCATCGCGAAATGCTGGTTCGAACGCAAGCAACCGCACGACCATGTTCACGTCCAAACGCCACTAGTCGCCGTTGTCTGCAGGTTCTCCGGCGAGTCCGACATGGCGCCACGGTGGCAACCGACGTGGCCCAGGCCCCACCTAGCAGCCGCAATGGCTAGACCCAGCCACGGTGTAGAAAGCCCCTGACCCTGTGCTGACGTCAGCCCTGTGTCACATTGACGCAATAAATCGATTTAAATTGATTTAATAATTTTAGAATTTGAATAAAACTTGTAAAATTCATATCTAATTATTTATAATTCAGAAAAATACAAATAATATATCAAAATGTTCAGAAAAATGAGAACTATCTATTTAAGTTATATTCATCAGTGTTCAACAACTTTCAAGACAAGTTTATTTAGAAGAACATAGTAACCCCTCATAGGTGATTCCGGAGTTTCCCCGAGTTAGGGTTTACACCCCTTGGAGCCCCGATTAAATTGTCAAGCATGCCTTAGGGTTACATTTCATTACAATTTAACTTGTTATATCATCATACTTGTTTGAGCATTGCATCGATGCCATTGTTGATTGTTTCCCTCTCTTTCCGGTGTTTGGTTCTTCCTCGGTACAATATGGTATCGAGATCGAGATTGAGATCGAGATCGAAGACCGAGAGCAAGACCATCGAAGATCGACGAACAATACTTGAACAACTGTAACCAAGTCAAGTACAAGGCTCCCGAAGATCTGCTTATCGGTTATCAACTGGCAAAGGCAAGCATAGCCCCACCATGATATAATCCTATGATTTCGAAAGCATTTCAATTTTGCCATGATGGATACGATTCTACTGTGGTCTTTTATCAATAGATAGAGTACCCTATCTGTTGCATACTCCCTTTGAGCTTATATTACCTGTTCCACTGCTCCTAGCATAACTAGGTTTGGCTTGTGTGCACTGCTAAAGCTTATATCTGTGTCCTGCTTAGCCATGCATAGCTGTTGAGTCTGGTCCATCCAGATGATGTATCAGATACAGAGTATCTAGTATGACTGGAGAACATGATGAGGTGAGATCAGAGGTGATATGAGATTAAACATGATAAGGCTTGTATGAGAGGCCATGGTGGGGTGTGGTTTTTCTAGTCCCATGCTCGCCACCACTAGGAACTGAGTTCTTGCCTTTGGAGCCGAGATGAGCGTACAGCCACACGGGGCTTGGGAACCCCTCGCCTGATTAACTTGCCTAGTAGATTCCATGAGTCACATAGTTCGGCGTTCCATTCGACATATGCATAGAAAACCTTTTGAAAGATTTGTCGGGTGAAGGTGCATTCATAACAGGTAGGGAAGCGTGGCCGCGGTTGCTTCGGGTTGATAGCGCCCCTGGTAAACCAACCTCGCCTCACATCTTTAAGTACCGGCTTCGGGATTTGACCTGTTACGACGGAACCATACTTATTGCGTGACTCATGGTCTCGGCGAAAGCAAGGTAAAGGTCATGGCCAACCACCCTCTGCTGGCCTTCCAAGGAAGAGGGCTAAAACGTTAGCATTAAGAGTCAGTTGGTACGTGCGGGTAAAGTTGTACACCCCTGCAGGGTTAAATCTTTTCGAAAAGCCGTGTTCACGGTTATGAAAGCTTGGTGACCAGATTCTAAGATCATAGAACTATAACCTAATCGTAAAACTTGGCAGATCAACGTGTGCTTAAGGATGCTTCCTCATCGGTACGAGGGGGTGATCCTAGATAGGGTCCAGATGATGATGACTTGGTGGATATCAAAAGATGATGATCAATATTTTTCGCAGATGTCGATCTCTTATCCCCTTTTAAAATACTCTGAATAGACGAGATTCTCCTCTCTCCCCTGTTTTATAAACAAAGATGGCTTTATGCAAAACAACTCCACCAGCCATAAGTCTTGCGGAGTACACCCTGTACTCACCCTTGATTTGTTGATACTTTTGGCAGAGTAAGTGTTCCCTGAAGATCAGTTTGGTACTACATCGACACCGACGAGTAGCATGGGGTTCCCGGCTGGCAGCCTGGAATCTATGGGCTGGGACGTCATCGTTATGCTTCAGGCCTCTTAGGCCATTTGTTAAGTTTGCTATACTTAATAGCATAATTTACCTTCTGTTTTTTGATGTTTATGGTCAGTGACCTCTGCTTGTATAATTTGATTCTATGCTCATTTATGAGCTTGCTGTAATAATTTTTGTGTCGTAGGGTCACTGTTGTGTTATTGATTCTTCACTGGATATTCTCGAGCTCAAGGTTAAGCTTATGTCAGACGGAGGTCTGGAATTTGTTTAGCCCTGATCTCGGGGGGGGGGGGGGGTCACAGGTCTTGGTATCAGAGCAGTACCGACCGTAGGAAAACCTTGCTATTGGTCGATGTTGAGTCTAGTGTTTGAGAAAACTATTTTAAAGATGAAAAGTATTTGCGAAAACTCTAGTATGCTTCTTTTTCTCCTTATCCAGTTTCGCTCTAACTCTGGGTTATCTTATCTGGTGTTGATTTCAGAAAACTTATAGCAAATGAACTATTGAAATGACTTGATCTTAATGCTACGCTTATCTATAGGAGTATGTCCATCATACCATTCTCCTAATGATTTGATCTTGTTTTTAATAACATCTCAATGTTCATGATCGAGAAACCACGATCATCTATTAACCAAGAAGCTAGTATCATAAAGAGGCTTTACCAGGGACTCTAATTTAGTTTACAAATCACACAAGTATTAATGTCTCCGGTCAATACTATTATAGCATGAATGTAAACATTTATCATAAACACAAAGATATAATAATAACCACTTTTGTTATTTCCTCTAGGGCTTATCTCCAACACTTATTGCATGACTCATGGTCTCGGCGAAAGCAAGGTAAAGGTCGTGGCTAACCACCCTCTGCCGGCCTTCCAAAGAAGAGGGATAAAACGTTAGCATTAAGAGTCGGTTGGTACATGTGGGTAAAGTTGTACACCCCTGCAGGGTTAAATCTTTTTGAGAAGCCGTGTTCACGGTTATGAACGCTTGGTGACCAGATTCTAAGATCATAAAGAACTATAACCTAATCGTAAAACTTGGCAGATCAACGTGTGCTTAAGGATGCTTCCTCATGGGTACGAGCGGGTGATCCTAGATAGGGTTCAGATGATGATGACTTGGTGGATATCAAAAGATGATGATAAATATTTTTCGAAGATGTCGCTATCTTATCCCCTTTTAAAATACTCTAAATAGACGAGATTCTCCTCTCTCCCCTGTTTTATAAACAAAGATGGCTTTTTGCAAAACAACTCCACCAGCCATAAGTCTTGCGGAGTACACCCTGTACTCACCCTTGCTCTGTTGATACTTTTGGCAGAGTAAGTGTTCCATGAAGATCAGTTTGGTACTACATCGACACCGACGAGTAGCTTGGGGTTCCCGGCCGACAGCCTGGAATCTATGGGCTGGGACGTCATCGTTATGCTTTAGGCCTCTTAGGCCATTTGTTAAGTTTGCTATACTTAATAGCATAATTTGCCTTCCGTTGTTTGATGTTTGTGGTCAGTGACCTCTTCTTGTAATAATTTGATTCTCTGCTCAGTTATGAGCTTGCTGTAATAATTTTTGTGTCGTAGGGTCACTACTGTGTTATCGATTCTTCACTGGATATTCTCGAGCTCAAGGTTAAGCTTATGTCAGATGGAGGTCTGGGATTTGTTTAGCCCTAATCCCGGGGGTGTCACAGATTCTTTCAGTAAATCACACTACACAGTTCTACACAATTCCACCTTGGTGGCTCCGTATATCGAGAAACACAATATTATTGTACGCTCGGAAAACCCGGGGAAGCCTGACTCCTGGATTAAAGTGGAACACGAGGACACTTTCGGCATTTGGTTGCAAATCATCTCATGAATAATAACACCGTTGAAGATCAGCTGTACTTGTTGGCATGGTTACCATCTTCGACTATATGTACTTTCCAAGGGTACGAGATAAATGGTAATACATTTTACACGATCAACCAAAAGAGCACCAACCAAAATAGTGGTGTCCATTTTGATGCAACAGATGACAATGGGCAGAAGGACACATATTATGGGTACATAGAGGAGATATGGGAACTTGAGTATGGACCTACTTTTTAAGGTCCCTTTGTTTCAATGCAAATGGGTCAAGATGACAGGAGGCGGGCTACATATAGACGAAAACTATGGCATGAAAATAGTGGATCTCAACAATCTTGAGTACATGGATGAACCATTCGTCCTAGCGAACGATGTGGCTCAGGTTTTCTATGTGAAGGACATGTCTACGAAACCGAGAAAAAAGAAATCAGCAAAAGAATACATCGTCTGATGAGCCAAAGCGCCACATAGTTCTTTCAGGGAAAAGAAACATCGTGGGAGTGGATGACAATACAAATATGTTAGAAGATTATAATAAGTTTCATGAAATCCCGCCCTTTAAAGTGAAAACTGACCCAAGCCTCCTGTTAAATGATGAAGATTCTCCATCGCTACAACGCAGAAGAAAACCACAACACTAGATAGGGATGTTGGTGATCTATGTAATATATTAAACCTTTTATGTAATCATATTGTGAGTCAAACATTTTACCCAGATCCACATGCATGCAACATTAGTCATTTTAAAACTAATACATCTTGCTCAATCAAACTGGACGACGACTCCTAGTGCCTAAGCCGCGGGAGGTGAAAATGCAAAGATACGGAACCATCACATGAGCATAGCTCGGGTGAGATCCCTGAAGAATCTGCCAAGTATCGTCGACCCTGGTGTCCAACGTAGCCATATAGCGACGGACGTGCTCGTCCTCCTCCCTGAGATGAAGCCGTACCACCTCCTCGGTGGCCGGCTCCCTCTGCACCCTTCCTGGACCATAACATGGGGCCAGGGGCTACGCGACTGCCATGCCTAAGTGGGATGCAAAAGAGAAAGAGCTTAATGCTAAAGGGATCATTGCAGAACCAATTCGCGAAGAATGGGATTTGAGGGCAATAAATTGGTTCCTTGGGCATGGGAGTACATATGACAAACTTACAGGGGACCTTGTTTGCAGTGACGGGATAAAGGTACCCAGGACTGCATGGCTAAAAGTGGTGCAAGAGATTAAAGATGGGATAAAAAAGTTTCATCCCGATAGAGAGAAAGACTTGCTGACGTTGGTCCTCGGGAATCACAAACATGGAGGACGAGTCCAAGGCCTTAACGGGAGTTTCATGTGGGAGACTGGGTTTCCTAAGGACCAAGGTACTTACAGAAGCCGAGCAAGAGAAAAGCAGCGACGGGAGGAGGAGGAGGGAGACAAGTTCAACCAGCTACTAGCAAGATTTGACAAGCAGCAGCAGCAGATCGACAAACTTAGAGGAGTAGCGCGCTTGCAAGATCCTCCACTCGATATTACCGCCAACCCATCTCAGCGGAGAAGCAGCGTGGCTAGATCGGAGGTCCCGTATGA
The DNA here is from genome assembly GCA_916181665.1 of Avena sativa. Lineage (NCBI taxonomy): Eukaryota > Viridiplantae > Streptophyta > Magnoliopsida > Poales > Poaceae > Avena > Avena sativa. The sequence goes on along the minus strand of OV702294.1, from coordinate 263,427,405 downwards.
CGATGCACTCTATACAGATGGCGGTCCCAGCTACCCCATGGATGGAATTAAGGAGCAGATATCTTGTGAGCTCCATCATAAATTCAAGAACATATCTGTGAAGATGGCGGTCGGATCTGCTTTACCTTGTCCGCCTGACGCACGTTGGCATGGCCGTGAGATTTCACCTGGCTATGCTAAAGTCGGGGTGGATCAAATCGTAAAGGAGTGAGAGTCAATGGAGCTTGACATCCCTAGACCTAAAGGTGACACCATACTCGGAGAAGTACTGGGTGGTATCATTCTATGGGACAAGAACAACATACGATTTCCAGGCTCGGCCCCAAGGCCAAAACTACTGCCTCCGAGTCGTCGTAGGTATCCTTCACCTCCACCTCCGAGAAGCCCACCCCATGATTACTACGACCACCACATCCCGAGTCCATAATCGATCTCCGCCGCAGGTTCAGCAGTCTTCGCCGCCCGCTAAGGACAATAAGCGGAAGCGTGCTCCGTCAGTGAGTACTAAAAGATGCGGCAGCCCAAAACGGAAAATATCGCCCCTCCCAACAGTGCCTTCATAAGAATCTTCCCATCAGACCTTACGATCGTACTGATGCGGAAACTGCAGCGATCGCAAAGGCCGAAGTGGCGGTTCATTTTGAGAAGAATAAACACAAGCCCGCTCCGGTATACATCGAGAATCAAAAGGCATATGCAATTGATTTTCTGAACACAAAATCGCAATATGAGTTGCACCATAAGCCAGATGACTATCTACGCACACTTCATAAAGAAGTGACGAAGAGCAAATCAGGCAAATCAAGCAAATCAAGTGCAAGCGGTAAAAAATTAGCAAGTACAGGTGCAAGCAGGAGCAAAATAGCAATCAGTAAAAAATCAGACGTTCCCCTTCTCGGACAACAAGCCAAACAAATGATCGCACCCATAAAGGTGTTTTCAGAAAACGTTCCCCTTCTCGCACAACAGCCACTAGATATGTCAGTAGCTGCGGAGTTGGCGGCCAACATGGAAAATAGTATTGATGAACTGTTAGGCCCCCAACTCGACCTTCTACCCAAGGCTGGTGTAGTCCATATATATGTCGAAGGTGAGGATTTGGTCAGCAAAGAGAGGCTTAAAGAACTGCCAACACAAATGCGGAATCTCCATCAATGGTACTCGACGGTCATAAAGCAGGGGAGAATAATGATCGTAGCCAATGTCCCACGTGAGTACTACTTGAGACCCGAAGAGGTCCATATTGAGTTTCCTGAACTGTTCCAGTTATACCATCTTGACGCCCTGGACAAATCCATTCTCAGCTGCTATTGTCTGTAAGTTGTTGAATTTATTATCTACATGTTCAGTTTTTCAGTTGTTCAGTTCAGTACATGTAATTATCCTTATTATGCAAAATGAAGATCCTAGAATGTAAAAGAAGAAGAATCTATAATGTTGGGTTCATTGACCCAGATAAAGTACATATAAACACGCTAACGTCAAACCCCAAGGAGACGGAGGAAAACATTCTAACACTACAAGAAATGTGTCAGCCTGTGACGTTTTGGTAGTGACCATCTACAAAATCGTCTTAGATTTATGAAGATTCCGCTCAAACTGCTTGGGAGGGTCAAAGCCTTAGTAAACTATGACGATTTTGCTCAAAACGTCGTAATTCCTTTAAATAAAATCGTCATAATAGCTAGGGAGATCTAAATATAGAGGATACCAACATGGACCGTTGGATCTAAATAACATGGATGGATAGGATGCTAATATGCAGGAACTTGTACATGGATCGATGACATGGCACCAAATATTTTGACATCGCGCGTACACACACGAAATATTGCGTGCGTCTCCCCAACCCAAACCGAACCAAAACCGGCCGAACCAAAACCAAAACTGCCACATCCTATCGTCTCCAGTGAGATTCCCAACCCTAAACCTATCGTCTCCAGCGAGATCCGCGCGCCGCCACTCTTCCTTCTCCAGCGAGATCCGCGCTCCGCCGCTCTTCCCGCTCGCTCCAGCCGCTCCCCTCCTTCTCCAGCGAGATCCCCAGCCTCGCCATGTCCCCTCTGCTGGCACCTCTTGCCCTCTCCTTGGCGCAAATCTTTGCATCCCACCCAGATCCCTGACGCCCCTCCTCCCCCTCCACACCACCTCCGCCCCTCACCCTCGACCCCCATCTCCCCTCACTGGATTTAACACTGCACCCAACCCCATCCATATCGATCGAACCCTAGCTTCTCCTCTGGCGATGACGACGAAGCCCTGACCTCCCTCGCTATGGATGGAAGCTCCTCCATGGCCATGTTCTGCAGCTCCCTCTAGCCCGGACTACCCCGTGCGATCTGTACTCCGGCTACCCTCGAGAACCTCCTCCGCCTCCCCTGCTCGCGCCCGTAGCAACCACGTGATCTGGACTCCAGCCAGGCCCTCCGTGTCCCCATGTTAACTGCCATCAGGATATGCCCGACGCGAAAGGAGTCCCATGGGATCAACGTCAGGGCCACCACAGTCGTCGCCCCCAAGGTGCGTGTTGCCGTACAACCATGGTGTGCTGGTTATTTGGTTCTCATGTGCTGTTAGCTAGCAGGGGATCCGCTCAGTTAATTGTAGAAAGCTATGGTGAATAAAGCAGGGGAGCCTAAAAAGCAGTTTTGTAATACTCTTTGGCCCACTCTTAGGATTTTAGTTGAGCCTCTAGTTCTAATCAGTATTTGCTAATTGGTGAGTATTCCTGTGGATCTGAAGTAATCTTCTTGTGGATCTGAAATAATATGGTTCAATTATCTTGTATGTTTTGTTTGATGTTTAGTGAATACCAACAAGTTCATACTAATGTTAATATATGTTCTGTACATCTGTTTATATTAACATGTAAATTAAGTGGGAATGAAAAATTCTATTTCAGGTTACTATGTAGATCACCCTTCAATTATGTTATAATAAAAAATTTCTCCCTTTATGCCTTTCTTCTCATATGATAGGTAGCTGTAGCTAAAGGTAGAACTGTTGGTGGTCTACTGCTTACTGATAGTGTCAAGGAGAAACCATGAATCAGAATGGTCGGTCAGCCTTTATCTTATTTGTTCTCTTGGACAATCTTGTTATCAGTATGATGCGTATGGTCTAACCTGCACTTTTGGACTTTCATGTTAGACCTATACCTTCACATCCAGTAAAAATTAAATTTATTTGAGCTAATGATGCATTCATTTGTTGTGGGCAGGCCATTGCCATTGGTCCTGGTCCAGGCCATCTAGACGAGGACCTGCGAGGCGTCTGGGCTCTGCGAGGTGTTGGTCCTGCTGGCAGGCGATGAGCGGAAGGATATAGTATCCACTTCAGTCCACCACCATCGCCGACGCGACACGCTAGAAAGGTCGTGCTTACCTGCTTCAGGCCTGTTATTGAGAGCCTGCCATCTTCCTCGACCCATAGAACAAGGAATCTTCAGTGAGTAATCATGTCCTGCCTACTAACCTTTCTTCCAATGGATAGTCCTGTCCTGCACTGAACTTTCCCATGCTTGAAGAGTATGATTTTAGATATGACACAGGAAAAGTTGGGCCAGTTTTGATGTAAGATGTTCATATTGAACTGTGGTAGTTTGGCCTTGTGCTATGCTGATTTTCAGAAGAAACTTTTTACCTTTTAGTTTGCTGAGATAATAAAACTACCTCTGTTATGTATATAATGGTACATCTTATATTTTGAATCAGGTAGTGAATTATTTGACCTTGGTTGAACTCCAACATTTGTGACAGTTCAGCTGAAGGATGTTAGGAGTAGATTGAATCACGGATGTTAGGAGTATATTAATCAAAAGTGTAAGCAACTGGTTTTTGACTAGAAACACCTATAGACCCAACTGAAGTAGGAGTACATGCATTAATTTTGTTTGTGTTGGTAATATAGAGTTATTGTCTATGCACTTTATGTTTTTGAAACCACTGAACAGGAACATATATATATCCTAAGGATTATCCTTTCAGGTACCTCGTACTAAGATATGGCATACTCTGAATGCTACCATAGCTGCTCCCGACATCCAACCGAACAAAACGCCTCTTTCTTCCCCAGCCACAACTCCGACCTGCACCTCCTGCTCCTTCATGACCAGGCTGCGGGACTCTGGCTGCTCCCGCCAGTCGGTGGTTCTGGCTAATCCGGTACAAGGACGAGGAGTCCGATATGCTGATGCTGCTATGCTCCGATGACAGCGGCGATGCACAGGCTTCTGCTGCCGCCGACCAAACCCCTAACTCCATGCCGGTGAGCTCTAGGATGGTGCAACCTCCCTTTATATCGTGTTTGATCCTAGTGTTTGCAAGAGTTTTGTCCAGCAAGCTATATCCGATACATGTCCAGGAATGATTACTAGCTAACTTATCCTAGCGATGCAAGTTTCTCTACATTTCTAGCTAGCTAGCTAAGTTTGTTTTATGTATTTCCAATACTGTTTCTGCAGAACACTTAGTTCTATAAAATATCAATGAAATGTTGTATTCCCAATTAAATTGATGCTGCTTAATCATAGTTCCTTCTCAAACTGTTCCATTCTATGCTAGCTCCAGAAATCCTAGTACATGCTTATTTTATCCATTTCTGATCTTCTAGTTTGGCATGTTTGCCATTTGTGTGCTCATTCTTCTACTGAACACAGATTGTGTTCTTGTATGGTATAAACACAGACTATTCTTCTGCTGAATCTCGTGGTGTGGGTGCGGGTGCAACGCGCCCGAGGAGGATCTCGTGTTGCTTTGCGGTGGCAGCGAAGAGGCGGAAGATGCCATGGAGGCGGCGGTGTGCGCACTGCTGGTGGGCCTCGACGAGGACGACCGCCGGGAGGGGCTGCGCAGGACGCACAAGCGCGTCGCCAAGGCCTTCCGCGATGGCACCCGAGGTACTTATCCGCCAACCCACCTCATCCTCCCGTCTCCCTGGAGCCCTAGAGGCTCTTCTCCTCTGGCGCCCTCCCTAGGAGGCTCCTTCATCCACCACACCAGGTACAGAACGAGGTCCCCCTCTTTCCCCTCCCATTTTATTCCTGTCTTCGGGGGTCCTCATAGTCACTTGCAGTGGTGCCTCTTTGTGTGCCCGTTATTCCCACACTATGACCGGTCAATCGAGATAGCGCCGGAGCTGCCGGTAGCGTGTTTGTGTTTATGCCTAGTAGTGTTTGCGTTTAGAACAAGAATAATGGTGAAACTGATGGACTTGCTATCAGTTTGTAATTGCTATTGGTAGGCTACTGACCATGCCTATTTGAACTGTAGATCTGATAAGCTTACTACTATGCTTATTTTTTTTATACTGTGTGTGTATTAGTAGGCAGTGGGTTGCAGAGGAGCTACATCCGTGAGCTCACGATGGATACATGATAGCTGCCCAATACCGGACTAGCCAAGATGGAGTTTCGAGGGCTGACGTAGGTGAACCCCTTAAGCGATTTAATTTTCGTGCTGCTCGTTTGTTTTGTTCATGATGATGATCTTTTCCATTGTACCTGAAACCAACAGTTCCCAGCTTAATAAAGAAACTATATTATCCTGCTGCATACCACTCTTACATGCCGCCTGAATGCATGATTATGAATTTCAGTCTGTGAAAACATGTCTAACAATAAAACATAGGTATGTAAAAAATGGTTTGTTGCAAAACAGATTAATAGTTGCTAGCTACACGCATTGTCTGCAACATGTTCTACTCCTTGTTTTGCTTTATAGTCAGTACTATGGCCAACTTCTTAGCTCTAATGGTAGTTGCATCACCTATCTTATTACTGTGATTCATGTATTGATTATTCTTCTTCTTTACTGTTCTACTGTGATCACTGTGATTTATTTTTTGAGCGAGTATGTCCCTAACTATGATGTGTTTAATGTGATATTGTTGCTACTATTAAGATGGTTATATTGATGCTGATCTTATTCTCCTTCCTTTATTATTTCAGGATTCCTACACCGAATGGTCCAGCAGCGGGAAGAAGAGTGTGGTGTCTGCATGGGACGGCTAGACGTCCGGGCCTTATCGTTAAAATCTAAATGAAGATTTTGTTCTGCTTTTAACTTGCATCATTATCAGATTGTTTGTGTGTTTTGTGTCTGCAGGGAGGGGTTTAGGAAGGACTACAAGGAGAAGCACCCCAACAACAAGCTGGTCCCTGTGGTAAGCGACTCTCTTCCCCTTGCATCTATATATTCTTGTTGGTTGATTGATGCATCTGGAAACTTAATCTCTTAGGCAGTTAGATACTATTTTGATTCATTATGAGAAGAAGAAATATATGGTTAGTAGTGTGTTATTGATAGTAATCTGCCTAGGTGGAATGTTGAGACAATTCGGACTAGGTCGGATCTCATCTGCTAAGTTTTTAGTGGTGATTCCATCCTATAGTAGTATAAGAACTGATTACTATCATGACTCATATAGGACACTTTGATGTTATAACTTCATCAATAGAACACAACAAATTTGGAAGATTCCTTGTTATCCCCTAGTACAAATTCCATCGTTTCCATTGCTTTGTACATGCGCATTTTGGTGATTTGTTCCTGTGCTAATGGTACTTAGCTGTTTGAAATGCAAGGCTGTTGATTGGTTGACCTGCTGAAAGACGGCCGAGGTCGAGTACACAAAGAAAATCGTCTTGTTTACAAGAGCTATGTGCTGAAGAAGTTCCAGAGTACCTGCTAAGAGTTTAATTTGTAGATTCCAGGGTATGAAAGATTCGATGGTTGAATTGGTTGTGATGTAAAGTGGGAATTCCATGTGTGTATAACTGTGCTGACTACCATACTGTGTATTGTCTCCTATTTAAAGATTTTCATCTATTTTCTTTCTACTTTCTGATTGGAATATTGATTGTTAATTAGTTGTGAAAAAACCAAAACCTGACGATTGGGACCATCTCTCGAAGGTACTGACAACTGGGACCAACTCTGGAAGGAACTGACAATTTGGACCTGCTTGACAAAAAGGCCGAAAATAGAAATAAATAGTCTGTAAAAAGGCCTAAAATTAGAAAATAATTGATGGGCTGTGCCCATGTAACGGACGTGAATTGATAGAAAAAACATAAACAAACCAGAATTTGCTGGGCTAGGCCCATATACACCATCAAAGTGGACTGGGCTAATTTTGATTTAAGACGATTTAGTTTCGTCATAATTTTGCCACGTCGGATCAGCCACATAGGATCTGACCTGGCGAGGCTAGACCGCCCGTGACGATATGGGATCGTCATAACGGTTATGACGATCCAATATCGTCATAGACGATTATGACGATTTCACCAAAATCGTCGTTATAGTTCATTTGCGACGCTCAGCTTTCGACAATCTCAAAATCGTCATAGAATCGTCATAAACAGACTACTATGACGATTTCGTGACGAAAATGGAGGGTCATATATAGCTAGATTCCTTGTAGTGTATCGTTTCTAATGGAGCAAAATTTCTCTAACCACATACTGTTTCCTTAAAATTTCAAGTAAAGTTCATACTCTGTTGTACACTTTCACTTTTGATTAGTCGATGCTAAGTGTAATTGATGAGTTACTGATGTATATATAAATGTTTGCAGCTAACACTGGGTTCTACTAGACATTCAACTTGATAAGGGAAGAGTTGATGTCATGGACCCATCAAAGAGAAAACTGAAAGATTTCTGCAGCATGCAGGACATGCTCCAGAAGTAAGTTCGTGCTATATCGGTAGGGGTGGGCATAAAAAATCGAAACCGAACACCGAAACCGAATTAACCGGAAGCGAACCCAAATACACCGAACCCGAATTAGCCGAAACTAATTTCGGTTAGTAAATATGATTAAACGAATTTATAAATATTAATTCGGTTTTGACTCTCTGTTAACCGAAATAACCGTACAAACCGAAAAATATACGTGACATAGCTAATATATTTGTGATTCTGTTTCAGGCGTCCATTACTTTACGTAGATACTAGCTCATGGGACAAAAAGACATGCATGTAAAGGCTGTCCATGCATGTACGTGTGTCTCCAGCCACATGCACGTACATGTTCGTGGTTTAACTATCAATTATGTTTATGAATTTTTTTGGAAGCCTTTCAATTGTTTTTTTATTTCGGATATAATCATGTATTTTAGCTGAACACTCAACACATACAATTTGTTGAATGTATATGGCTTGGAAGATAGACTTCATTTTTTTAAACGAGCAAGATAGACATCATGCTTATTATGTTCTTTTTCTACATATGTGTTTAAGACATCAAGATATCAGCTAGACATGTATTGCTTCAGGTACTCACCGACCTGGAGGTTGCTTCCGGTGCGCCGATGAGTGGTTTAGCTTGTATGGATCTGACATAAATTATGGCATAGTGTTGTTATTTCCAGAAGTTCGGTTAAAAACCGAATACCGAACCGATTTGTCCACTAACCGAACTATCTATTAATTAGAAAACCGAAACAATTTCGTTACCTATTTTGTAGAAACTGAATTATAAAAAAACCCGAAAAAGAGAACCGAATTAACCGAAAAAACCGAATGCCCACCCCTATATATCGGTCTCTTTCGTTGATTTCCTAAGATATCAGATAATGAATAACTCATTCATTCATTTTCTTCGCTAGGCAGGGTTTGGATCCAGTTCAAGCGTGAGGTTACGGGTGTATTTAGTGAGAAGCTGACGTTTGAGGTGGTCTCGGTAAGTAGCACGTGATATGTCCGCGCATCTCTTTACTTCTAGTTTCAATACAATAATGATGCTAGATTATATTTTGATTGAATTCTATTATCGTGAAGTGCGCGAGGCAGCCACAGGGGTCGAATCTATGTGGATTCTACGTTTGCGAGTTCATTCACACCTTTACCACCGAGCACAATGATTATAGAGTCGACATAAGCAATGCATCACACCATCGTTTTATTGTCGTCACCTTTTATTATCATGGTTGATATTCATATTGATCTCCTTTTTCTTATATATAGTTCGAGAGAATGAGGGATCAACTATTACCAGAGCAACGCGTACTAGCAATTGCGGAGGAGCTGGTGGGATTTATTTTCAAAGAGATCGTAGATGATGCCGGAGAATTTAGTGTGAATAGGCGCTAATGATCTCCATAAAATCGAACAGACGGGCTCTAGTCCCAGTATTTGTGATCTCCATGTAACTATCAAAATTGTATATATCTATATGCTCGATATCGTAATACAAGTTATCTTATATATGCACGAACATGTACGATATGTGGTGGCATAGAAATATTCATAAACTATTTTAAAACGAAAAATAAATAAATAAAACAACAAAAAATGAATTCTCTACCGCAGTAGAGAAATTGCACAAAATGCTACCGCGACAGAGAACCACTAGTCCAAAATAATGCTCTGCCGCGGCAGAGAAAAGACGCAAAATGCTGCCGCAGCAGAGATCCACTAGTCCCGGTCTTTAACACCAACCGGGACTAGTGGGGTGCACCCTGAGCGCGCCAGGGCATCCACGTCCCACTTGGACATCCACTAGTCCCGGCTAGTAACTGGGCCAGGACTAGTGGGTGGGCCTCTAGTACCGCTTGGTTAGTCCCGGTGCAGAAACCGGGACTAGAGACCCTTACGGCCCGAAACTAGAGGCCCATACGGTTCAGAACTAGAGGCCCTGTCTCCACTAGTGGAACGTTTCTGAAAAAAGAAGAAAATCACTACAAAATCCACAGATTGAAAATCATGAGGATAAAAATAACTGAAGCAATGTGGCTGCTCAAGATTTCAGCTTGCAAACTTTAAATACATTAATTTTGGAGTAGATATTTTAGATATCATGAATAAAAAAGAATAGCATAGTTAGATTTATAAATCTCTCCCCACGGCAAGGGGGGGGGGGGGGGTTATAAAAAAAAATAAAGGCCGACCAGCAGATATGGTTGAACGATATTTTTTATTAAAAGGATGCCTCGTGGACTTTATTTAATAGATAGCAAAGTTACATCATAGATTACAAGTGGCAAAACAAAAGCCGGTGTGTCACCATCTCACACACGGGACACCTTAGATGCATATGCAAATTTTGCTAATTCGTGAGTCACTCGGTTTGCATCCCTTAGACAATGATGGAAGGAAATATCAGTCAACTGACTAGTTTCTTTTTAGATGATTAACTGACTAGTTTTAACAAAGCACTATGCTAAAATAACTGAATAGGGGTTCCAAATCTCACTCACACCATTGCAGCATTGGATGAGCTTCAGGAAATCCGACTCAATAGTCACATTTGAGCATCCAATTTGCTCCAAAAGTTCCAAACCTTTTAGGAGTACAGTGGCCTCCGCTATCGCTGCATTCAAAACATTTTCCAAAGGACAGAACATACCAGCCACTGCTTGACTTTTCTATTCTCGGAGCACCACCTCAGCTGATCCCGATCCATCAGAGTGAAACGAGGCGTTAATATTCAATTTGTACGTACGAGTTAGTGGCTTTACCCAATGAACATCAGGCTGTTTTGCATTAGGCTTTGCTACATCAAAGTTTGCTGTTAGAGAAATTATAGCAAAGGCAATGATACACGGAGGAGACATGCTCGCCCCTAACCCACTGTCTTCATTGCCAGCAAATATACCAGCAAGCAACCCCTATCGACTCTCGTAGTCCAACTTGGCCAAGAACCGATGATTTACAGTTTGAGTTGCGGATAAGAAATTCAAGCACCACCGAACCTGAGCGATCCACCCAACACTAGTGAAAAACGTGCCATCGGTCCCGGATGTAAAGGCCTTTAGTCTCGGTTTCCTAACCGGGACAAAGAAATCGGGACTAAGACACTCACGGGGCCGCGTCGAGTGTGCGGGACCTTTAGTCCCGGTTTGTAATACGAACCGGGGCTAAAGGTTTTTTTTATTTTTTTCCAAAAAAAAATTTGATTTCTTTTTCAATTTTTTCTTAAACCTTTGAATTGTTTGACTCGTTAATCTCCTACAACTCTCATTTTTAATACTAATTATACTTAATCTTAGTTTAAATCATACTTAGGGTCAAACTTCCCGTCCGGTCACCCATCCTAGCACTACTTCACCCTCAGCACGCTTAACTTCTTTGTTCCATCTCTCCCACCCGCACGAAGGACCCTTATATCTTGTTGTCAAGACTAGTATATCAATCCTATTAACTCATATCGATACGTGACATGTTTTTATTTTTTGAAATTAAGAACAACTATTTTTAGTAAACAAAAATAAATAATTAATAATAACATTTTATTCTAATGAAAGTAAAAACTAATTAAATTAATATTTTATTCATTTTTTCCATTTATTCATTTAATATGACATAAACAATATCTTCAAATCTGTAAATCGAAAATTAACAAATAATATATCCATTATTATCAGAAAAATGCGAGGAATTCAAATATGACATAAAAATACTAAAATAATTTAATTTCTGAAATATTTTTTTTCTTTTCGAATTTTAAGAATCCAAAACGGTCTAAGTATGTTGAAATCAAAGAGTAATTTTTTATGCACATTTTGATAGGTTGTAATTTTTTTACATGGTATACAAAAGTTATGGCCATTTCAATTTTTATAACATTTTTTTGTAAATTATGTCAAAATTTATATTTGTTAATTTTTGTAACAACTAAATCACTTAATATAACTACAGTTCGAAGGATTTTATTTTTAGAATTTTTTATAACTTTTTGGCATGATTTTGAATCTAGAAAAGACGATCTCCACAAGGATTTGTGCCCGTTTTACTGTCACGGCAGAACTTGAGAATTTTTTTTGCCCACTTTCTTTAGTCCGGGTTGGTAATACGAACCGGGACTAAAGGTCACACCTTTAGTCCCGGTTGGTGATACGAACCGGGACTAAAGGGATTGGCACCGGGGAACCCCTTTTAGCCCGGTTGGTGATACGAACCGGGACTAAAGGTCCCGTTTGATCCGGGACTAAAGATTGCTGGCGTTCTAGTCGTTGGAACCGGGACTAATGCTCACATTAGTCCCGGGTTCAACTATAACCGGGAGTAATGCTCTGAACTGGGATGGACGAATGACTCTTTTTCTACTAGTGCAAGGCATTACCAATAACCTCATCCAGTCCTTGCGCTAGTTGAGTATAAGAGCAATTTATCAAGAGAATTAACCATAATAAACGGTTAATAAAATATAAATAGAATAATAGAGAATAAACTAATCATGTGATTTAGTGGATAAATATTAAGACGGATATCCAAGAATATTGCAAGACAAAGAACTTGAGATAAGATCAGAACAAGGTCTACAACAAACCAAAACAAATGACATACTATCTGACTAAGATAAACAAGATTAAGGAAGATAATGTATATCACTGCAGAGGAACCGCAAGTGTTGGCGTTGGCATCGTCGTCAGCCATGTCGTTGAGGAATAGGTTGTTGATATCGGGGAAGAAGTCATTGTTGGGAAAGACGTCGTTACTATCGCTATCCATGAAGGAGTCCGTGATAAAGCCAGTAGTCGCGCCAATAGTGCTCCCCAAAAACCTTGTCGTCCTTCTCCCGTACAGGACTCAAAGTAGCAGGGTCTCAGAGGCCTACTATCTTGACTCGCAGTGCATGCCACAAGACATGATGGATAAGATCTAGATAGCATAGTGCTCTGAAACTAGAGGCGCAAAGGGGTGAGTGTTGGTGTGTCTGAGAGGAGGCGTGACCTCTCTCTCCTACAGGCACAGAGGGAAGACAGAGAAGCTGCGCAGGAGATGAAACAAAGAGGCGGAAGCTGAAATGAAAAGGCGATAGCCAAAACCAGACAACCTCCACTAAGTTTGCATTCATTTTCACTTAGCTCATATTAAAAATCCATCCAAGCAAATTGTTTTAGCTTCTGTACAATTGTTCATATATCATTCATGCGTGGCAAAATAAATCTCAGCTTGATTCCCGTAACACGCAGCACGCGCGCGTCGTGGCGTGGCGTGACGTGGCGTGGCGAGGTAAACAAGGAGGAGGAGGAGCACGTGTGTATATGTCTTGTCTTCTCAAGCTCATACAAGTAGTGCAAGAGCTCAGCTTATAAGCTGGTCCAACATCCACTCAACTAGGAATGTAGGACTAAACTTTTGTCCCACCTCTTGTCTTGCATGAATGGGCCAATTGAGCCTCTAGGATTTCAGAAATTTATTAGCATGTAATAAATGGGATGGACCATTTAGGAAAAAATTCCAACAATCCCCCACCAGATCCGAGAGGCACATGAAGTTTGATTTTGGTTACAAAACACTGTTTATATACCGGTACTGCAGTGGAGACTGTTAAGTTGAACTTCCACCTAGGGTTTTTTGTTAAACTAGGTTGCAACTTGTACAATAGATTATGCCTTGAACTGAACTTTTGATGCGAACTAGCTTTACACAAAGTCTTGACCGATACTAGGCTACCATGGTACTTTCCCGTAGGTGGAGCTTATGCGTCATACTCCATGGCCTTTTATAAGTTTATTAAAGATCACCCTACTCTCATAGACTATGATGTTTAACAGTTAGACTCATATAAGTGTGTTCTTCAAAAGATGTTCTGCAGGAAAACATCTATACTGAAGATAAGCCATTTAGAACACATTAGGACAATAAATCAACCTACCGTGCAGAATAGGAAAGTATTGCATCTTTATGGAGTGGTATTTATTAAAATAGGGATACTTTCCTCTCAGCTAACCAACATCTTATCTTCCAATCCTAATTCACGGGATCTTTGATAACATAGAGTGGTTTACCAGTATGAAAACTCACATTATGGGTCTCATACCCATATCTTTCGATGCATTTTCTATCACGTTGCGTGATAGACCCTTTGTGAAGGGATCTGCCAAGATTTTAGATGTTTGGATGTAATCCAATGCCATAACTCCAGAGTTTCTTTTTCTTGATAGATTTCAGTCTCCTCTTCACATGTCTTGATGAATTCATATTATCCTTAGAACTATTTACTTTGAAAATCACAGTTTGATTATCGCAGTTCATAAGGATTGCGGGTATTGGTTTTTCAACAACATGTAAGTTCATCAAGAGTTCACGAAGCCACTCTACTTCAAAAGTGGTTGTATCTAATGCTGTGAGTTCTGCTTCCATAATTGACACCATTAAGATGGTCTTCTTGCAAGACTTCCAAGAAACAGTGCCAGCACCAAGTGTGAATACGTATCCACTCGTGGACTTTATCTTGTCAGCATGAGATATTCAATTTGAATCAGTATAACCCTCTAGTACCCTCGGATACCTGGTATAGTGAATTCCATAGCTCATTGCCTTTTAGATAGCGCATAACTCTCTCAAGAGCATGCTAGTGATCATCTCCTAGATTTAAAAAAAATTGACTGAGTTTGCTTACAATAAAAGCGATGTTAGGCCTCGTGGCGCTAGCTAAATACATAAGCGAGCTAATAATTTGAGAGTGTCTTAGTTGGTCTCTAACATTTCCTCGATTCTTTCGAATCAGCACACTAGGATCATATGATGTAGGAGAAGACTTGCAGTCACTTTACCCGAAATGACTCAAGACCTTTTCCACATAGTGAGACTGAAGCAACGTAATCCCACTATCATCATCTCTCAATAGCTTGATGTTTAGGATAACATCAGCTACTCACAGATCCTTCATCTTAAAAGAACGACATAATAAATCCTTGACCTCCTTAATTGCATTAAGGTTGGTTCCGAAAATCAGTATGTCATCAACATACAAAAAAAGGATGACTCCCTCACCCCCACCATGGCGATGGTACACACATTTGCCAGCTTCATTTACAAAAAAGCCTGCAACAATTAAAGTTCTTTCAAACTTCTCATGCCACTGTTAGGTGCTTGTTTTAGGCCGTATAAAGACTTCAACAACTTGCACACCTTTCCTTCTTGACCACTTACCACAAAGCCATATGGCTGATCCATGTAAATTTTCTCATCCAACTCTCCATTTAGGAAAGCTGTCTTAACATCCATTTGATGAACGAGAAGACCATGAGCGGCAGCTAATGAAAATAGTACCCGAATGGTGGCCAATCTAGCAACAGTGAGTAAGTGTTAAAGAAGTCTTCTTCTTATTTTTGAGTATAATGCTTGGCCATAAGCCATGCCTTGTAATACTCAATAGTACCATTAGGCCTAAGATTTTTCTTAAACACCCACTTGCATCCTACAGGTTTGCATCCATAAGGGAGATCAGTGATCTCCCAAGTTCCATTAGCTAAGATGGAATCCATCTCACTACAGACGCCCTCCTTCCAGTAGTCAGCATCATGAGATGCATAGGCTTTTGAAATGGAAGTGGGAGTGTGATCCACATGGTACACAATTAAATCATCACCAAAGGACTTTGTAGTCCTTTGTCTCTTGCTCCTTTTAGGAATTTCGCTATCCTCCTCCTTAGGACTTTCAGAGTGTTCAATTGGAATGGTAGGTTCAGAAATTGTAGCAAAATCCTAATTAGATGAACTAGGTATCTCCGAATTTGATGAGTTAGGTTTGTTTTTGATAGGAGATATATCCTCAAAGAAAGTCGCATCAGTCAATTCCATGATTGTACAAACATGTATGTCATGTACTTCAGATTTTACTATCAAGAATCTATAACCAATACTATGAAAAGCATAGCACAGAAGAACACAATCAATGATTTTTGGTCCAAGCTTACGCTTCTCGGGGATTGCTACATTGACCTTTGCCAAACAACCCCAAGTACGTAAGTAAGAGAGTTTTAACCTTTTATTCTCCCATTCTTCGAATGGAGTAATTTCTTTGTTCTTTGTGGGAACTTGGTTTAGGACATGACACACAGTCCATAGTACCTCCCCCACCATTCCTTGGAGAGACCAGATGTGTTTAACATGGCGTTAACCAAATCTGTTAGAATACATTTATTTATTTCGGCTATCCCATTTCACTAGGGTGAGTAGGGAGGCGTCCTCTCATGAATTTTGCCAAGTTCTGCACAAAAGAAATCAAACTCTTTGGACAAATACTCTCCACCACAATCAGACCTAAGCCTCTTAATATTTTGATCAAGTTGGTTTTCTGATTCAACTTTATAGATTTTGAAGAAACTTGAAGCCTCATCTCTTGATTTCAGAAGATACACATGACAGTATCTCGTAGAGTCATTGATCAACGTCATACAATATTTCTTTCCACCTTTTGTCAACACACCATTCATCTCATAAAGATCATAATGTATGAGCTCTAGTGGTGTTAAATTTCTCACCTCTACAATCGTATGTGACTTGCGAGGTTGTTTTGCTTGCATGCAGGCTTGGCACTTAGATCCCTTACTAGTAGTGAAATCAGGGATTAAATTCATTTTGGCTAGCCATAGCCAAAATTAATATGACAAAGATGAGAATGCAAGACATTTGATTCAAAATTCACGTAAATATGATTAACAACTTTATTACAAACATTTAATAGAGATAAGCGGAACAAGCCTTCGAACTCATAAACTTTACCAAAAAAGGTTCCATACCTAGAAATTACATATTTATTGGACTCGAATACAATCTTGTAGCCGTCTCGACACATAAGAGATCCGCTAACAAGATTTTTATTTATTGAGGGAACATGATGCACGTTCTTCACACACACGGTATTTCCCAAAGTGAACTTTAGATTGACCGTACCAACACCATGAATAGAAGCATATGAGCCATTCCCCATCAGCACGGTTTGAGTCCCTCCGACCTAATATGAATAAAACATGGAGATATCATAACATACATGTACATTTGCGCCCGTGTCAATCCACCAATCACGAGAATGACATAATAAAAGAACATTAGGTAATATACCATACCCAACATCTTTCATCTCAATCTCGCTCATGACAACATTAGCAGTCTTGCTGCCCTTTCCATGCTGGTGCTTGATGTCTGCAAGTGCATAGATCGTTTGTAGCTAGTTTCAAAATAAATAGATTGATCCCATAGGGAGCAGTATTCGAAAGACTAAAAATGATTTTAACTAAAACTAAACGAAGTACTTAAGGAATAATTCTAAGATGCAAGAAAGTAGAATTGTTTTTGGATTTTTTGTTGATTGAAACAGTAAAGTAAAGTAAAGTAAAACTTAATGCAAAAAATAGTAATCGCGTGCATAAGAAAGATTGAAACTGCAATAGGGGAATGCGTTCTCGAGGAGTGGTGGATACACCGCTAGAAATTTAGATTGAGCGATCAAGATCATTATAAAGAATATTCTCATAATATGCATGTATGTGGGAGGATATCCATATATGGATGACACACCATCCTTCATAACCACAGCTGACAGATAAATGACATCAATCGTATTATCCCGCTATTAAGGGATTTCTCCCGCGGCAAGGACATGGCTTTATGAGTTCTTGATGATGTTGTGGGAGCACTTCGTCGGGAAACCCCAAGAGCAAGGTGTGAAGCAGCACAGGAGCAAGTTTTCCCTCAGTAAGAAACCAAGGTTATCGAACTAGTAGGAGGAAGGAAACGTCTCAAAGGTGTTGCAAGCAACGTGGAAACCTACACAACACAAACTCAAGACTTTGCCCAACGAACAATGAGGTTGTCAATCTCACCGGTTGCTGTAACAAAGGATTAACTGTATGGTGTGGAAGGTGATGATGGTTTGCAGAAAATAAACAGTAATAGTGGAAGATGTATCAATGGTAAAGATTGGACTGGGGTCCATAGTTCACTAGAGGTGTTCTCCTTAGATAAACAAACATGGCATGCTGGGTAAACAAATTATAGCAGGGAAATTGACAGGACTGAGCAAGGCATAACAATGCAATACTAGACACAAAGATCCTATGAGATTCGATTGAGAAATACAACAATATACATAGACCGCCATCCAAATGCATCTATGACTAGAAGTCCACCTTCAGGTTATCATCCAAACCCCCTCCAGTATTAAGTTGCAAGCAACAAACAACTGCTTTAAACAAAGTGTGTAAGGTAAACAATCCACTTGTTCCATGAACAAGAGACCGTTGTTTTCTCCCTAGTGGCAACAACACATCTACAACCGAAGAGATTTCTGTCACTTCCCTTGGAAACTGGAGGCATGAACCCACTATCGAGCATAAATATCCCTCTTGGAGTCACTAGCAACTACTTGGCTAAGATAGCTACTAACAACAGAGAGCATGCAAGATCACAAACAACACAGACATGATAGAATCAATAAGACAAAACCATTAATCAATCTCACATAGTAATCTCAATATCCATCGGATCCCCGCAAACACAACATGCATGATTACAAATAGATTAGATCTTGATCATGAACAGAGCTCACAAGATCTATACATGAAAGCACAAGGAGGAGATACAACCATCTAGCTACTACATGGACCCGTAGTCCAAGGTGGAACTACTCATGCTTCATACCGGAGGCTGACATGATGAAGAAGAAGGCCTCCAAGATGATCTCCCCTCCGGCAGGGTGCCGGGAAGAGCTTCAGATCCCCCCGATCTAGGGACGATGGTGGTGGCGGCTACAGACGGTTTCGTGGAATATTGACCCGGTGATTAGGGTTTTGGCATAGAGGGGACTCTATAGGCGAAGAGGCGAGCTAGGGGGGCTGCACCCCCTAGGGGCGGGGTGGGCCCACCCGCGCGGGTAGGGGGTGCAGCCTCCCTGGTGGCCCCCCTGGCTCGCCTCTTCGCCTATAAGGGTGGGCCCACCCGCGCGGCCAGGGGTTGTGGACCCCTGGTGAGCCTCCTCCGTCTCGTATTATGGCTTCGTGTTGCCCATGGTAAAATACTTTGTCTTTTGTCCCATCCGATTCCGAGAATATTGATTTCCTTTATGGAACCAAAAACAGAAGAAAACATGCAACTGGCACTATGGAAACTTGTTAATCGGTTAGTACCACAAAACATATAAAAACACCTCAAAAGTGTGGACAAAGCAAAGCAAAGTAGATAGTAAACAAGCATGGAGCATAAAAAATTATAGATACGTTTCCGACGTATCAAGCATCCGCAAGCTTAACTCCTGCTCGTCCTCGAGTAGGTAAGTGATAAAAGAATAATTTTTGAGGTGACATGCACCATCAAAACCAAAATCAAACCATTTGCAAGCATTGAAAGATGGGATCAAAGAACTCTAAACATGTGCATGAAAGATGGAGTTCTAACAATAAGACAAAGTAACTATGCATGCAACATGAAAGGCTACAAACAAAGATCATGAATAACATGCATTGAAAAACGTTTGTTTGTTTCACATACAGAAAACATGGCATAGTGGCATTCAGCTTGTCCCTCATAGAGTAGCAAATAGATGCATAGGACACCTTCAAAGTTCATAAGAGTGACTAGATACAAGTAGAGCAAGAACAAGCAATATCAACAATATGCATCAATCAATAAGTTTTGGGACACTGCACATAGAACTAAGAATAGAAACTATGCTCTCTTAATTGTGCCTAGGTAGAAGGTGGAGACTCAATATAATAGTGGAAGAAAGGCCCTTCATAAAGGGAAGTAGGTATTTCAAGTTTCAGAAAGAGCTACCAAAAATTATGGTACTTGTTAGATTTCAGCCCTCATTGCCCTATCATAAGCATCTTGAAGTGATTAAGGTTAGAGTGAACAAAGATGGAGTATATGCTTGACAAAGTATAAGTTGGCAATCTCATGTCCCTTGAATACGAGGGCCACACCTCATTCTACTCAACTTCAGTCACCTATAAGTTCTTGTCATAGTAAGTATATGTGTATCATAGAGAACCGCCAACGGGGTACCCCTTGCACATGGTACATGAGCTATCCCATAACCAAAATGACAAGTCAAACATACAATGAGCATCTCAGTGATCTTTTATTTACTATGTGCATAGATTTTTATTGAGGATGCTTCACATAATGCTCATTATGGTGATGCTGCAAGTTTCCACCATGATTAGGCATTGCTTAGGCTAGCGGCCCAGGCGTTTCTCTAACACAAAATACATAACTCCATGGAATTACAAGATTCCCCTTTATTTCACACCAGCGACATCAATAGACAAAAGAGCATGATATCAACTGTGTACAAAGTACAACTGCAATGTTGAAAACGTTCCCCATGACAGCATGGTTCTGCTATTTCCAACGTATAAGTGCAAGCATATAAAACATAGATGACACAATGGTTCAAGTTTATTAGGGGCAAGGAATATAAAGTGTGCCATCAAGTTCGTGAGGGCTTTAACCACTAAGTTTTCTCATAAAAAATACTTTTAATTGGAAGATAGCTGAAAACAAGAATATACTTGGAATGGTGTAACACACCATGCATAGGAATTTATAGTGGACACTTTGTAATAACTTGGTTTCTTGGGAGTTGGAAGCATGAGTAGAGATTACTCATACAAGTGGAGGCTAGCAAAAGACTGGGAGCAACCAACTAAGAGAGCAATAATGGCCATAATCATGCACAGCGACAAAACATTATTAATCAAAGCATAGAGTGGTACTACAAGTCAAGGACTAAATGATCATAGAGGCTAAGGTGACTTTTTCATAGTCATAACATGGTGTGAGCATGTGCCAAGTCAACCCAAACAATGCATCAAAGGAGAATACCACAATACTATGCTTTTGTATGCTAAAACAACGCATGATTCTTTCAAGGCACACTAATCAATCCCAATTGTTTGGAACAAGACATGCTAAAGCAATAATCATTAAGCATAAGGTGAAAACAACACCTAGCATGTCATGCTAAAGTCTAAGTCACAGTCAATGCAAGCTCTTCTTGCACTTTCAAGGAAGAACTTTCTACTCCTTTCTGACACCAATCAACATATTTGAAACAACACAGAGAGAACGGGGGTCCGAACTATTTTATTAAAGCAAACTAAACAAACTAAGCAAAGAAAACAAAAACTAAGATGCTCCAAGAACAACACAACAATGCATGAAACAATAAAAACAAAGTGTCTAGAAAGACCTGAGCTTTTTATTTGAAGAAGGGGATGCCTTGGGTATCCCCAAGCTTTGACGCTTGTACCTCTTGGATATTTCTTGGGGTGACACCAGGGTGGCATCCCTAATATTGAGCTTTTGTCCATTCTTCATCTTATTACATCATTCTTTCTCTACACATGAATTTTTCCTTCATACAAAACTTCACACAATCTTCATTAGCAACATTAGTGTATTCAAAAGATAATAGACCCTTGTGTTTAGCTTTGGAACAGAAAAACTTTTCACTAAAACCAAAGCTACTGTAGAAACTCCTTCAAAAATCTCAATTCCCCAAAAGATAACTCAAAAAGGAATCAATAAGAAGCAAATGCAAATAATGGCAGAAATCTGTCAAAACAGACCATCAGGTAGAAACCAATTTTTTCGAAAATCTTCTGTTGCTCAATTCAAAAAGTGTTGAACTAACGAAAGCTAGCTAACATACTGGGGGATTTATTCGTACATTTGCAGCTCAATCTGACTTACAGAGACTCCTCACAATTTTTTATGGTGGAGGAAAAAAATCTGTTTCGGGACAGCAACTCCCCAAATCTTACTTCCCTCTCATTAGAGGTCATTCTTGGAACAAAAGGCAAACAAAAAGGATAAGGAGAGGTCATTACTGAAGTAACAACTTTCAAGACTCAATAAAAATCTTGGGTTATCTCCCAGCAAGTACTTTTGTTTAACGCCTTTAAGTTAGGCACAAGAAGCAAGAAATCAAGTATTTTCAAATGAAGAAGCATTAACATCAAACCTTGATTTCAAAGGAGGAGCAAAAAGCAACTTCTCTCTCCTCATAGGGAAGTGTTCAATACCTTTCTTGAATGGAAATTTATATTTAATGGTGCCTTCTTTCATATCAATGATGGCACCAACAGTTCTAAGAAAAGGTCTTTCCAAAGTAATAGGACAAGAAGCATTGTATTCAACATCCAAAACATAGAAATCAATAGGGAGATAAGCATTGTTAACCATAATGAGAACATCATTAATACTACCCATGAGTTTCTTATTAGCATTATCATCAAGTGGGACATCCAAATAACAATCTTCCAAAGGTGGAAATCAAGCATTTCATAAATCTTCCTAGGCATAATAGAGACACTCGAACCAAGATCACATGAAGCTTTGAGATCAAAGTCATTCACTTGCACATTAATAATGGGTTCCCAACTATCTTCTACTTTCCTAGGAATAGAAGCTTTGTGTTTTAACTTCTCTTAATCTTAACAAGAGCATCTGTAATGTGTTTGGTGAAAGCAACATGCATATCACTAGCATCAGGACTTCTAGCAAGTTTTTGCAATAACATAATCACTTCAGAAATATTGCAACTATCTATATCAAAATCAAACTTAGCATCACTAGTAGTATCTCATTAGGCTTAGGCATTGTAGGAGGAGGAATATGGACTTCTTGTGGTTTAGTGGTATCCATTCTAGTGATGGTGCACACACTATTGTTTCTATCCATTCTAGGCTTAGCCATTTTATTAATCAAGGAGGATTGTGCTTCAGACAAAGAGGAAATATTCTTCTCAGCACTCAAAATTTTTGATTGTAAACTAGGAATTTCTCTATTCAGATTCTCAAGCTGATGACTAATGTTTTTCAAGATAACAGATTGTTCTTCCATAGTTTTAGTGAATATCTTGTTTTGCTCATATTGCATATGCATAAAGTTTTTAGTGGATCTTTCAACTTCTAGAATCCTATCTTCACTAGGCATTCCAGATCTACCATGGTAAGCATTTCCATTATTAGGTGGATAAGGCCTATAGTTATTACCATAAGTATTGTTGCCAAAATTGTTGTTTCTAATGAAGTTCACATCAACTTGCTCTTCTTGAGCAACCAAAGAGGCTAAGGGAACATTGTTTGAATCAAAAGGAGCTTTCCCATTAACAATCATAGCCATAATAACATCAATCTTATCACTCAAAGAGGAGGTTTCTTCAACAGAATTTACCTTCTTACCATGTGGAGCTCTCTCAGTGTGCCATTCAGAGTAATTAACCATCAAATTATCAAGGAGTTTTGTTGCAGCACCCAAAGTGATGCCCATAAAGGTACCTCCAGCAGCTGAATCCAACATGTTTCTTGAAGAGAAGTTCAAACCTGCATAAAAAGTCTGGATAATCATCCAAGCAGTAAGTCCATGAGTGGGACAATTCTTAACCAAACATTTCATTCTTTCCCAAGCTTGAGCAACATGTTCATTATCAATTTGTTTAAATTTTACAATGTCACTTCTCATAGGTATAATATTAGCAGGAGGGTAGTACTTCCCAATAAAAGCATCCTTGCACTTAATCCAAGAATCAATACTATTTCTAGGCAAGGATAACAACCATTCTTTAGCTTTTCCTCTCAAGGAGAAAGGAAACAGCTTGAGCTTAATAATATCTCCATCTACATCCTTATACTTTTGTATCTCACAAGTTCAACAAAGATATTGAGATGGGCAGCAACATCATCAGAACTAGCACCAAAAAATTGCTCTCTCATCACAAGATTCAACAAAGCAGGCTTAATTTCATAAAAGGTAGCATCGGGAACAGGGTGAGCAATATGAGTGCTAAGGAAATCATTGTTGTTTGTGCTAGTGAAGTCACACAACTTGGTGTTCTCAGCAGAGTTCATTTTGGCAAAGTGGAGCAAGCCAAAAACAGCAGCAGCAACTAGAGCAGGAACTAATTTTTTTTGTGTTTTTGATAAGAGAAAGCAAAACAAACTAGACTATTTTTTTGGAGTTTTTGATAAAAAGAGGCAAACAAAACCAAGCAAAAACAACTAAGCAAACCAAAAACAAAGTAAAGATAAAGGTTGAGGAGGACTCCCCTTGTGAAGACGTCCTTAGCCTCCCCGGCAACAGCGCCAGAAAAGCTTGATGGTGCCGTGGGAGCACTTCGTCGGGAAACCCCAAAAGCAAGGTGTGAAACAGCACATCAGAAAGTTTTCCCTCAGCAAGAAACCAAGGTTATCGAACTATTAGGAGGAAGGAAACGTCTCAAAGGTGTTGCAAGCAACGTGGAAACCTGCCCAACACAAACTCAATACTTTGCCCCAACGAACAGTGAGGTTGTCAATCTCACCGGTTGCTGTAATAAAGGATTAACTGTATGGTGTGGAAGGTGATGATGGTTTGCATCAAGTAAACAGTAATAGTGGAAGATGTATCAATGGTAAAGATTGGACCAGGGTCCATAGTTCACTAGAGGTGTTCTCCTTAGATAAACAAACATGGCATGATGGGTAACAAATTACAACGGGGCAATTGACAGGACTGAGCAAGGCATAACAATACAATACTAGACACAAAGATCCTATGAGATTCTATTGGGCAATACAACAATATACATAGACCGCCATCCAACTGCATCTATGACTAGAAGTCAACATTCAGGTTATCATCCAAAACCCCTCCAGTATTAAGTTGCAAGCAACAGACAACTGCTTTAAGCAAAGTGTGTAAGGTAAATAATCCGCTTGTTCCATGAAAAAGAGACCGTTGTTTTCTCCCTAGTGGCAACAACACATCTACAACCGAAGAGATTTTTGTCACTTCCCTTGGAAACTAGAGGCATGAACCCACTATCGAGCATAAATACCCCCTCTTGAAGTCACTAGAAACTACTTGACAAAGATAGCTACTAACAACGGAGAGCATGCAAGATCACAAACAACACAGAGATGATAGAATCAATAAGACAAAACCATTAATCAATCTGACATAGTAATCTCAATATCCATCGGATCCTCGGAAACACAATGTGCATGATTACAAATAGATTAGATCTTGATCATGAACAGAGCTCACAAGATCTATACATGAAAGCACAAGGAGGAGATACAACCATCTAGCTACTATATGGACCCATAGTCCAAGGTGGAACTACTCACGCTTCATATCGGAGGCTGACATGATGAAGAGGAAGGCCTCCGGGATGATCTCCCCTCCGGCAGGGTGCCGGGAAGAGCTTCAGATCCCCCCGATCTAGGGACGATGGTGGCGGCGGCTACAGACGGTTTCGTGGAATATTGATCGGGTGTTTAGGTTTTTGGCATCGGGGGGACTTTATAGGCGAAGAGGCGAGCCAAAGGGGCCACCAGGGCGGCTGTACCCCCCTAGGCGCTGGGTGGGACCACCCGCACGGCTAGGGGGTGTGGACCCCTGGTGAGCCTCCTTCGTCTCGTATTCTGGCTTCATGTTGCCCACGGTAAAATATTGACTTTGGCTTTTGTCCCGTACAATTCCGAGAATATTGATTTTCTGCCTTTCTGGAACCAAAAACAGAAGAAAACAGACAACTGGCACCGTGGCCACTTGTTAATAGGTTAGTACGAGAAAACATATAAAAACACCTCAAAGTGTGGACAAAGCAAAGCAAAGTAGATAGTAAACAAGCATGGAGCATCAAAAAATATAGATACGTTTCCGACCTATCAGTTCTCCTTGATTCCCCAAGTTAGTACGTAAAGTATGACAACGAATTTATAGTCACAGTAAGTGCTACCATCCTTCTATGTACCAACAAGTAATCCCCTTCATCAAGTCCCCGCAAGAGGCAAATATTAAGGAGGTGCACAACTCCCAACGTCAAGATGAAAACTATTAACACATACATATAATGATGTATACCATAATAATCTCTATCTCATCTCACTCATATACTAGGGTTTCTCCATCTTCCCAAGAAGTAATGATCTACTCAGACATGGAGGCAATCAGCATCATGACAATGGTAATGGAAATGATTATTGATGAATAGTACATGTATAAATCCACAACTAGTGCAAGAATTACAACAAGATCTAGATGGGATGGATGGTGGTGATGAAGATGCAGCGGTTGATGAAGATGGAGATTGATGCCTTGGCCTCCCAGATGTGCTTAGGGCGAATATGGATCCCTAGGGAAAGTTCGTCCTCCAGATGCCTTCCGGTGGTGAGGTTTTCACGATTTTTGGGTGTTCTGTATGTTGTCTCTCCAAACTAGTTTCATGGGGTGAAACTATTTGAGGAGGTGGAGGCGGCGCCAACTATATAGCCGGAACTATACGGCGGCGACCCGTATAGTTGGTCGTCAACTCTTCTGTCTCCGTTTCTCGCTTCGGGTTTTCTTTTGGTATTATTAATATTTGCCAAATAAGCGATTTACGTAGTTTTTGGCTCCTTTTCTCTCCAGTATAACTGCTCCAAGAATTATGTCCATCTGGTCCATCATCCGATCTGATCCTGGTGAAAATAAACATAAAAAGATCCTACATCTACAATGCAAAATAATAATATAAGACATGATGCAAATATGCACTCATCAGTGCTTGTCAAAGCGGTTGGGACAAGCAGGAGCCCAATGATCAGGATCACCGCACACATGACAAGCACCTTTCTTCTTATCAGTCTTCTTCTTGAAACTGGTAGATTGTGAGGCCTTGTTCTTTATATCGAACTTTCTTTTATAGATACGTTAAAACCATCAAAAATTATAGATACGTTATGGACGTATCAACATCCCCAAGCTTAGTTCCTACTCGTCCTCGAGTAGGTAAACGATAAAAACAATATAATTTTTGAGGTGACATGCACCATCATAATCTTGATCAAATCATTTGCAAAACATGTATAGATGGGATCAAAGTACTCTAAACATGAGCATGCAAGATGTAGTTCTAACAATAAGACATAGCAAGCAAGTTGCACCATGAAAAGGTTACAAACAAAGATCATGAATAACAATGCATTGAAAAATGTTTGTTTGTTTCACATAAAGAAAACATAATAAGAGTGGTATTCAGCTTGTCCCTCGTGGTATAGCAAATCATAAATGCATAGGACACCTTCAAAGTTCATAAGGGTGACTAGATACAAATAGTTCAAGAACAAGCAATATCAACCTTATGAATCAATCAAAAAGTTTTGGGACAATGCACATAGAAATAAGAATGGCAAATATGCTCTATTAATTGGTGCCTAAGGATAGAAGGTGGAGACTCAATATAATAGTGGAAGAAAGGCCCTTCAAAGGGAAATATGAATTTCAACTTTCATAAAGTGCTTCCAAAAATTATGGTACTTGCTAGCTTTCAGCTCTCATTGCCCCTATCATAAGCATCTTGAAGTGATTAAGGTTAAAGTGAACAAACTATGGATTATATGCTTGACAAAGTATAAGTTGGCAATCTCATGTCCCTTGAGTACGAGGGCCGCTCCTCATGCTACTCAACTTTAGTCACCGATAAGTTCTTGTCATAGTAAGTACATGTGTATCATAGAGAACCGCCAACGGGGTACCCCTAGCACATGATACATGAGCTGTCCCATATCAAAATGACAAGGCAAGTAGACAATGAGAAACTCAACAATCTTCTTATTTACCATGGGAAAATGGTGCTTTTTTCTCTCTTTCCTCTTTTCAACGTCTCTCTTTTTTTAATAAGAAAGCTTCATAGATTGCTCACTATGGTGATGCTGCAAGTTTCCACCATGATTAGGCATGGCTTAGGCTAGCGGCCCAGGCATTTCTCTAACACACATACATAACTCCATGGACTTACAAGCTCCCCTTTTATTTCACACCGATGACATCCGCAAACAAAAGAGCATGATATCAACTGGGTGCAATGTACATGTGCAATGTTGAAAGCGTTCCCCATGACATCATGGTTCTGCTAATTCCAACGTATAAGTGCAAGCATATACAACATAGATGACACAATGGTTCAAGTCTATTAGGGGAAAGAAAATAAAGTGTGCCATCAAGTTTGTGAGAGCTTTAATCACTAAGTTTTCACATAACAAGTTTAATTTGGAAGATAGATAAAACAAGAATATACTTGGAATGGTGTGTAACACACCATGCATAGGAATTTATAGTGGACACTTTGGAATAATTTGGTTTCTTGGGAGTTGGATGTATGAGTAGAGCTTATTCAATACAAGTGGAGGCTAGCAAAATACTAGGAGCGACCAATAAGAGAGTAATAATGACCATAATCATGCAGAGCGACAAAACATTACTAATCAAAGCATAAAGTGGTACCAAAAGTCAAAAACTAAATGATCATAGAGGCTATGGTGACTGGTTTAGTCAAACATGGTGTGAGCATGTGCCAAGTCAACCCAAACAAAGCATCAAAGGAGAATACCACAATATTATGCTTCTGTATGCTAAAACAACGCATGATTTTTTCAAGGCACATTAAGCAATCCCAATTGTTTGGAACAAGTCATGCTACAACAATAACCACTAAGCATAGGGTCAAAACAACACCGAACATGACATGATAAGGTCTAGGCCATAGTCAAAACACACTCCTTTTGTACCACTTATAAACATGAAGCTTCCTACTCTTTGACGCTTTATTTGAAACAACACAGTGAAAACGGGGGTCCAACCACTTTATTCAAGCAAACTAAGCAAACAAAAACCAAAAACAAAAACTAAGACGCTCCAAGCACAACACAAAAATGCATGAAACAATAAAAACGAAGTGCCTAGAAAGACATGAGATTTTTATTGATGAAGAAGGGGATGCCTTGGGCATCCCCAAGCTTTGACGCTTGTACCTCTTGAATATTTCTTGGGGTGACACGGAATGGCATCCCCAAGCTTGAGCTTTTTGTCCATTCTTCATCTCATTACATCATTCTTTCCTTACACCTGAAGATTTTCCTTCATACAAACTGCACACAATCTTCATTTGCAACATTAGTGCATTCAAAAGATAATATACTTTTGGATTTAGTTTAAAAACAACAAAACTTTAACTAAGGACACAAGCTACTGTAGCAATTCCCTCAAAAATCTCAATTTCCCAAAAAGAACCCAAAAAGGAATCAATAAGAAGCAAATGCAAATAATGGCAGAAATCTATCAAAACAGACCAGCAGGTAGAAACCGATTTTTTCGAAGACCTTATGTTGCTCAAATAAAAAAGTGTTGAACTAACAAAAGTTATCTAACAACCTGTGGGATTGATTCAGAAAATTACAGCTCAATCCGACTTATATAGACTTTTCAATAATTTTTACAATGCAGCACAATAATCTGTTTCGGGACAACAAATCCCCAAATCTTACTTCCCTCTCATTAGAGGTTATTCTTGGCACAAAAATCAAATAAAAAGGATAAGGCGAGGTTACAGAAGTAATAACTTCCAAGACTCAAGAAAAATATTGGGTCATTGATAAATCCAAAACGTATCTACTTTCTCGAACACTTTTTCTATTGTTTCTCCTCTAAACTTGTGTGATTTGGATACAACTAACACGGACTAACGCTGTTTTCAGCAGAATTACCTTGGTGTCTAGTTTTTGTGCAGACAATTAACTATTAGTAAAAATCCCAGAAAAAATGCAAAAAATCCTATTTCACCAGAAGATCCACGAAGCCAGAAGATCCACGGAGCCCTGGGTGGCCCACACCCCCTGCCGCGCAGGTGGGCCCATCTCGCGCCTGGGAGGGGTGTGGCCAGCCCAGGCACCCCTCGGGCTCTCTCTTTGCCTATAAGATGCCTTATGACCTAAAAACTCAGGGGGTTCGATGTTTTTTCAGAAAGAGTTCCGCTGCGCCGCCAGCACCAGAAACCGCCATTTGGATCCAGAAACTCCGTTCTGGAACCCTGCCGGGACAGGGAATTTGGAGAGGATCATCGCCATCATCATCACCAACGCCTCACCATCAACCATCAATGTTTACCTCATCCATGAGTGAGTAATCCCCCGCTGTAGGTTATGGGGATGGTAGGGATTGGATGAGTTCTATCATGTAATAGAATAATATTATTAGGGCATGGTGCCTAGTATCTCTATTAGTGCTATTTGACTTGGTTGCAACTTGTTGTGCTTAATGCTTGTCACTAGGGCCCAAGTGCCACGATCTTAGATCTGAACTTATTATTGAATCATTATGATAGTATTGTTTGTGATCTTATCTAGAAGTTGTGTACACATATCACTGTCCGGATCCAAAGGCCTCGAAGTGACAGAAATTGGGACAACCGGAGGGGATGGCTGTGATGTGAGGATCACATGTGTTCATGGAGTGTTAATACTTTGCTCCGGTGCTCTATTAAAAGGAGCACCTTAATTGCCAGTAGTTCCCTAGAGGCCCCCCTGCCACGGGCTGGCAGGACAAAACATGTTATGCAAGTTCTCATTGCGAGCACGCATGACTATATATGGAGCACATGCCTATGATTGTTTAGTACTTGGATGCTTATTCTTATTTATCTGCAATTGCCCTAGATCTTGAAGTTACATGTTTAGACTCGTCCTTTCAACGCTCGTCCATCCATCCCTATGCCTACCGTGCTCATATCCTACTGTTTGCTGCTACTGTTACTATTGCTCCTATTTTTCTACTGCTGTTGCTACTACAAACTATTGCTACTGATAAACTTCTATGATCAAGAACTATTTCCAGGTGTAGCTGAATGGACAACTCATTTGTTAAGGCTTGCAAGTATTCTTTGGCTCCCCTTGTGTCGAATCAATAAATTGGGTAATACTACCCTCGAAGACTGTTGCGATCCCCTATACTTGTGGGTCATCAAGACTATTTTCTGGCGCCGTTGCCAGGGATCATAGCTTTATTTGTAAGTTCACTTGGATCTACTATTGTTCACTGCTACTCCTTTCATCATGGGTATGTCTCGTGATGGAAAGTTTCCTATTTTACCATCCACTACAAGAAGAGGTACGGTCCTAAACACCTATGCTGCTCTTGATTCACTGTCTGTTATAAGTAAGCTTGTCACACCACCACCACATACTCATGCTACACACACTGCTACTACTACTAAATCTGAAACTGCTTTTGATACTCATGATGTTACTTCTACTGTGCTTGATGCGAGTGGTTCATTAGGTCCTTTCATAGATGCTACTATGGCTGGTCTAGGAAGACACTATTACACCTGTTAGCTCACCTAAGTCTAGAGAGAGTTATGATATTAATGATGGCTACATTGAGTTTACTGATGAATTTTTTGAAGATTGTCGAAACACACATGGTTCTAGTGCTATTAAGAGTCTCCTTGCAAGACGTACCATTATTCCTAAACTGTCTTATGATCCTAAGTTTGCCACCTCTCCCATAGATATTAAAGATAAAGATTATGATTTCTCTCTTGATTTATCCTATTTAGACATTGTTGAGAAAGAATCTTTTTGTGGGATAGAAAATGAGAGTGGTGTAGCTCATATGAATGAGCTTTCTACTATGAGTGCTTTATTCTCTGATGATTTTAAGATGCGCAAGTACTTTGTTACTAAGATCTTCCCTTTTTTACTAAAAGGAGAAGCTAGGGCTTGGTTTAATAGATTACCTCCTGGTTCCATTGATAGTCCTGATTGCTTGATTGCTTCTTTCTTCTAGAAATAATTTCCTCCCAGTGCTAGACATGTAGCTTTGGAGAGACTTTTTGATTTTAAACAAGGAGAAGAAGAGAAATTGCCTGAGTCATGGACAAGGTTCCGTGCCTTGATTCATGCACATCGTGGATGTCCATTACCTAAAAATGAGCTTCTTGATATTTATTATAATGGACTAACTGATGAGTCTAGGATATACCAAGATAGTTTTGCTGATTGTGTTTTCAGGAAAAGAACTGCTACAGATGCTGAAGAATTGATGGCTAAAATAAGCAAGAATTATGATGATTGGATTTCAACTGAGCTAAATATACCTGAGCCTATTACTCCTGAACCAGTTGTGCCTAAACTAGTTCCAACACCAACACCAAAGAAGAGGGGAGTTATTGCATTAAATGATGAAGTGATGAAATAATCTAAGAAATGTCTAAAGGAGAAAGGTATTAGAGCTGAAGATGTGAAGAATATACCTCCTATAGAAGAATTATGTAAGATAATTCCCCACTCATCTACTATTGAGGTACACTCTCTCCACTTTGATGAAGGTGATATTCCGTATGGTAAGCCTTCTGATCAATGCTTAGAGGAACTTGACACATTTATTGTTAAGCAAGGTAATTTTAATAAACAAGTTTAGGATCATTTATTGGAAAACCCTAGAGCTATTAAAGAGTTGAAAGATATTGTGGAAAGAACTTCTAATGATATTAAAATGCTTTGTAAACACTTTCAAATGGTTAAAACCCAAATTGATCAACTTGCTAAGGTACAAAAAGATATGCTAGTTAATGCCTCAGGAGATAAACATGCTTATGGAATTAGAACTAGGAGTGGTATAGCTACTCAAGATCCTTTATATCCTGAAGAACACCCTAAAAGAATTGAGAAGGATTCTCAACAAGGTGAAAGTAGTGGTAGTCCTCATAAGAGAAAGAAAAAGAAACATAAAATAGTTGAGGAACCACTTGAACCTGCTTTAGATCCTAATAGTATATCTGTCTCTGATGCTAAAACTAAAAGTGGTGATAAAAATGATGATCCTGGTAAGGAGGAAGTTGAGGAAGAACCAGAGAAGCACACTAAGAACACCAGGTACACTAAGGAAGATTTTATTGCTAATAAACATGGTAAAGAGAGAGAACCTTGGGTGCAGAAACCTATGCCTTTTCCAGGTAAGAAACACAAGTCAAAGGAGGAAGAACACTACAACAAGTTTTGTGAGTGGATGAAACCTTTATTTTTGCAAATTCCTTTGACTGATGCTATTAAATTGCCTCCTTATTCAAAGTATATGAAGGATATTGTCTCTAATAAAAGGAAGATTCCTAATGAGGAGATTTCTACTTTGCTTGCTAATTATTCCTTCAATGGTAAGGTTCCAAAGAAACTTGGTGATCCAGGTATACCAAATATTCCTTGCTCTATTAAGAATAATTATGTTAGAACTTATTTATGTGCTTTGGGAGCTGGAGTTAGTGTTATGCCTTTTTCTCTCTACAAGAGACTCTAGCTAGAAAAGTTGATACCAACTGATATATCTTTGCAAATGGCTAACAAGTCAACTACTATTCCTGTTGGTATATGTGAGGATGTTCCTATTCAAGTAGCTCATAATTGCTTGGTTTTGACTGATTTTGTTGTGCTTGAAATGCCTGAAGATGATAATATGTCCATTATTCTTGGGAGACCTTTTCTTAATACTGCAGGTGTTGTCATTAATTGTAATCAAGTGAAAGTAACTTCCAATATTAATGAAAAAGAGAATACTGTCTATTTCCCGAAGAAGGTTGCTAAGAGCTATTGCCTGAATTCCATTGAAAATATTGAGAGCATCAAGGTTGGAGAAATATATTGTCCCATTCCACAAGAAAATTTTGAAACTATTATGATTGGGACTATTGCTATCAAGTTTGAGGTAACATAATCACCTTGTGGAATTCAAAGTTTTGTTTCATATAAGATTGTTTTGGTAACAAGACTTGGTCAACCTTGTTAATAAAAGGATTTTAATGAACAAAACAATGTTTTCACTATGGTTATTCTTGCTTTCTTTTACTTTTCTCCTTCCTAGTCTTTGTCATTTCTTTTGTTAGCTTTGATTTTGTTAGTTGTTTTCTTCTTAGAATGTCTTAGAACTTCTGTAGTTTTGGTTTTCTTTTGCTTCTTCTAAAATATCTTTTCGGCGAGAAAATCAATTTTCATAACCTGAAAATTGGCCAAAAATAAAGTTTCCCGAAAATCCCAGAAAATTCAAAATAAATTTTTCCTCGAAAAAAGTGGCAGAGGGACACCTGGAGTGACCCAGGGGGCACCCTAGGCCAGCACACCCCTGGGTGGCGTGGCCAGCCCCCAGGTGGCGCCTGGCTAGGGTGTGTCCCACCTATGGCCCTCCAAGATGCCTCCTCCTGGCCATCTTCTTTCTCTCTCCCGAAAAACACCGGAAAACTTTCTCAAGATCGAGTTCCTGCTGTTCTTGCTCGCGATTTTTGATCTCCTTGCTCATCCCATATTTGTTGTTGATTTTTGGAGGGATTGCTCCTTGGTATGTGCCTCCTCCGCTTGTCCAATTGTATTTGTGATTGGTAGATTGTATCTTGAGTATTTTTCTGCTATAGGTGACAGGTTGTGTGAGCTTGCATGCTTGTTCTATGCTTAGATATTCCATTTTGATGCATGTGTAGCCCTCTAGAAAGTTCCTATAGTAGTTTCTCATCATTTATCAACTTGGAAATCACTTGGTTTGATGTTTGTCTAAAATTTTTAGAAAGGAAGATGAGTTCATATCCACCGAATCAATATGATTTGATGGTACCTGAGCCAATGAAAGTTCATCGTGAGGAAGGAGTCTTCCCTTCCATATATCCATGCCATGAATTTATGAGAGCCATAGGAATCATCCAGGATTTCCAAACTATGATTACCAATGCAGGGTTGGAACACTTTGTTGAAGGTGAACCTTTTCAATATGTTAAGGTGACCATGGCTGTGGTGCAGGACTTCCGGTTTACTTGGTCTTCATCTAATCCCATGGTCCATTATAAAATATACAATCTAGCTGTCGACTTGCCTTTTGCTGATTTCTGTGCAGCAATTAGAGTACCTCATTGGGGATCTTGTCAGAAGATCAAGGAGAGTCCTAAGTCACTTATGGATTTATATGCTTAAATTTGCCAAGACTTTGACTTCTCGAAGGAAAGTGGTAAAATTTGGAACATTCAGTTCCCATCCATTAGATATTTTGCCTATTTCATTACCAAGTGTGTTCTTGCTAGAAAGATTGCTAGAAAGCTATCTTCTTTTGATCAACCTTTTATCTCAGCTGCTTTGAATAGGGATAGATCTTATAACCTGGGTGCTTTGATAGCTTACCGTCTTACCACCAACCGCGAGAAGGGTGGAATTTTTGGAGGTCTTATCGCCTCTAGGTTGCTAGCTTTTCATGGTTTAGAGCCTCACCATTCAGATTATCGGTTCCCATAGAGAGGCTTGATCTTGATTCCATGGTTCAACATAACTTTGTTTCTCTAGGGGCTACTGTGAGAAGTTTACCGTATGAATTATCCTTTGTCAAGCATGGTTGGAGAAGGGGTAGGACTGAGAAAGTAGTTTATTTGCCTGCACATGCTTTGTTTAATTTTGATAACAGGCAAGGATGGTCGCTCACGGAGGAGGAGTTTGACACACACGTGGCGGAGCTCTCCCAGCAAGAGAATGTTGGAGAGGATGCCAAAGATGATTTGGTTTCGCCCTCCAACTTGGGAGAGTCTTCATACCAGCATCCCTCATATGATTGGGGCGCGTCTTATTCTTCATCGCAATCGCCAGACTATGATCATTCCTATGATGACCCACCAGCTTGCGGTTACTACCCACGCTATTGAACCCCACTTAGGCCAAAAGCCTAAGCTTGGGGGGAGGTATACCGACATCACACTCATCTATATATCATGATTCGTTGGTTCTTTGTATATCCATTGTTTCGCTTTCTTTTTGGTTTTTGTTTCTTCTTTCCCAAAACACAAAAATACCAAAAATATTTTCGTTGTTTATCTTGGTTTGTTTTTCTTAGATTTTTAGCTTTGGTTTTCCTTAAAGAAAAATCCAAAAAGATTTTGCTTTGTTTGTTGGCTTTAAAAAAATCGAAAACACCAAAAATATTTGTTGTTCTTCTTTGGTTTTGTGAGTTCTTTGCAGGGTTCAGCCGTCCTCAGTGGATTTTGGTTTCATGTTATTATTCAAGTCACACAAGTGAAGGGAAATAATGAAGATCAAGACAACCTGAGGTGTGGTAAGAGGCTGGTAACAAACTCTATTTGTTTTCATTTTTGTACATATACTCAGCATGGTGAGCATGCTTAGTATGTTCAAGTAAGGTGTATGTTATTGATGGATGCTTAGTAGTTCTTGCTTTCTTCTAATTATCTCAAGCTTGCTAATAGCTTGTAGCTTGTCATATGAATGTTTGCTTGCATTGTTCTATTCATAACTTGGTATGATATTGTGGTATCCTCCTCTGAACGTTTCATGTGAATCGACTTGGCACATGCTCACGGATGCATATGACTAAAAAATAGTCAGTAAGCCTCGATGATTTATTTTTCCTCAGAGTTCTTTTATCACTTTCATGCCATAATTAGTCTTGTTTTGTTGCAAGCATGATTATGACAGTTATTGCTCTCTCGTTTGTCGCTCCCTCTCTATTGCTAGCCTTCACCTACACTGAGTATGAGCTCTACTTGTGCATCCAACTCCCCAAAACCAATATTGCCAACAGTGTCCACCATACCTACCTATTAGCATCATTCGCTATTCAATGCATATTGATTATGCCTTGTTTTCTTCCAAATAAAATGTTTGTCTGTTTTGAGAAAGTTAGTTAGTAAAGCTCTCACGAAATTGATGGCACACTTTATTCCTTGCACTTAATAAACCTGGACCATTGTGACTGTCCATGAAATTTATATACTTGCAAATTATAGGCTGGGAGTTAGCAGAACCGTGCTATCACGGGGAACGCTTTGAACACTTTTGGATACATATCCAGTTGATACCATGCTCTTTTGTGTGCAGATGTCGTCAGTGTGAAATAAAAGGGGAGTTTGTGAGTTCATGGAGTTATATATGTGTGTTAGAGAAACGCCTAGGCCACTAGCCTAAGCCATGCCTAATCATGGTGGAAACTTGCAGCATCACTGTAGTGAGCATTCTGTGAAGCATTCCCAATAAAAATCAATGCACATAGTAAATAAAAATATTGTTGAGATGCTCACTGTCTACTTGCCTTGTCATTTTGATTATGGGATATCTCCTGTATCATGTGCAAGGGGTACCCCGTTGGCGGTTCTCTATGATATGCATGTATTTACGATGACAAGAAATTACAGGTGACTAAAGTTGAGTAGCACGAGGAGCGGCCCTCGTACTCAAGGGACTTGGGATTTTCAGTTTATGGTCTGTCAAGCATATAACTCATATTGGACCTCACTTTCACCATTGACCTTATAAAGATGCCTATGATAGGGTCAATGAGAGCTCAAAGCTAGTGAGTACCTTACTTTCAGCATTTGGGAGCCCTTCAAACTTTTCAAAACCTTTTCACTCCCTTGTTGAGTCACCACTTATTCTATGAGCACCTTCTTGAGAGCATAGTTGTCATTCTTGTGTTTGTTTCAAAACTTGGTTAATTATGTCATGACTTTGATGCTTGTATCTCTGATATTTTTACTTCTAGTCTTCACTTGAACTTCAGAGGTGCCTTGGCATTTATATTATGCTCTACAAACAGAGGCAAGCGAGATACCACTCTATCATACCTTCTTATGAGCGTTGCAATGTTGCTTATGTTTATGTTTCATGCTACTTATTATTATTGAGTTGGTTTCTCTTCATATCTTGCAATGACTATTGAGTAGACTTAGTTGCATACTTCTTATCATGAATGGTTTAAGTATCTACTCCTGTGTTGAGAATATATACATCATATGAATCAAATGTGTTCGTGAAAGTTCTTTTATCGCACTCAGTTTTCAACTGAATTGCTTGAGGACAAGCAATAAGCTAAATTGGGGGAGTTGATACGTCCAAAATGTATCTACTTTCCCGAACACTTCTGCTATTGTTTCTCCTCTAAACTTGTGTGATTTGGATACAACTAACACAAACTGACGCTGTTTTCAGCAGAATTACCTTGGTGTCTAGTTTTTGTGCCGAAAATCAACTATCAGGAAAAATCCCAAAAAATATGTCAAAAATTCTATTTCACCAGAAGATCCACGGAGCCAGAATACGAGACGGAGGGGAGCCCTGGGTGGCCCACACCCCCTACCACGCGGGTGGGCCCACCCCGCGCCTGGGAGGGGTGTGGCCAGCCCAGGCACCCGCTCGGCCTCTCTCTTCGCCTATAATATGCCTTCTGACCTAAAAACTCAGGGGGTTCAACGTTTTTCCAGAAAGAGTTCCGTTGCGCCGCCACCACCAGAAACCGTGATTCGGATCTAGAAACTCCGTTCTGGCACCCTGCTGGGATGGGGAATTTGGAGAGGATCATCGCCATCGTCATCACCAACGCCTCTCCATCAACCATCAATGTTTACCTCATCCTTGAGTGAGTAATCCCCCGTTGTAGGTTA
The DNA here is from genome assembly GCA_916181665.1 of Avena sativa. NCBI lineage: Eukaryota > Viridiplantae > Streptophyta > Magnoliopsida > Poales > Poaceae > Avena > Avena sativa. Next base: position 263,389,452 of record OV702294.1, on the reverse strand, counting down.
TGGGGATGGTAGGGATTGGATGAGTTCTATCATGTAATCGAATAAGATTGTTAGGGCATGGTGCCTAGTATCTCTATTCGTGCTATTTGACTTTGTTGCAACTTGTTGTGCTTAATGCTTGTCACTAGGGCCCAAGTGCCACGATCTTAGATCTAAACTTATTATTGAATCATTATGATAGTATTGTTTGTGATCTTATCTGGAAGTTGTGTACACATATCACTGTCCGGATCCAAAGGCCCCGAAGTGACAGAAATTGGGACAACCGGAGGGGATGGCTGTGATGTGAGGATCACATGTGTTCACGGAGTGTTAATGCTTTGCTCTGGTGCTCTATTAAAAGGAGCACCTTAATTTCTAGTAGTTCCCTAGAGGCCCCGCTGCCACGGGCTGGTAGGACAAAAGACGTTGTGCAAGTTCTCATTGCGATCACGCATGACTATATATGGAGCATATGCCTATGATTGTTTAGTACTTGGATGGTTATTCTTATTTATCTGCAATTGCCCTAGATCTTGAAGTTACATGTTTAGACTCGTCCTTGTAACGCCCGTCAATCCATCCCTATGCCTACCGTGCTCATATCCTACTATTTGCTGCTACTATTACTATTGCTCCTATTTTACTGCTATTGTTGCTTTGCTGTTGCTACTACAAACTGTTGCTACTGATAAACTTCTGTGAGCAAGAACTATTTCCAGGTGCAGCTGAATTGACAACTCTGTTGTTAAGGCTTGCAAGTTTGTTTGGCTCCCCTTGTGTCGAATAAATAAATTGGGTAATACTACCCTCGAAGACTGTTTCGATCCCCTATACTTGTGGGTCATCAGTTATCTCCCAAGAAGTACTTTTCTTTAACGCCTTTAAGTTAGGCACAAGAAGCAAGATTCAAGTATTTTCAAATAAAGAAGCATTAAGAGCAACTTTTGTTTTAATAGGAGAGGAAAAAGGTATTCTATATCTTTCTTGAATGGGAATTGATATTTAATGGTGCCTTCCTTTAGTTGAGAAGCTTCTATGGGAAGATTTGTTTTGGTTTCATAGGCATAAACACAAGTGTGCAAGGTCGACCCCCACTTAACCATTACTCATATTTCTAATCACTTTCCTTTTTGAAAACATTTTTAGGTAACAAGTACAACTATTTTTTTGTAATTCACAATCTCTATCCATACTAAGATAGAGACCAACTTAAAACTTAAATTAAAAACTACTTAGAGATATAGCTACTCAAGATCCTTTATATCCCTTTATACAGTTATGGACTCTCTCCACGTCCCCCTACCCTCCCGTAAGCCCCTACGCCGGCAATCTCCATTCTCTGGCGTCCACCTAGATTTCTAATCCCATCATCCTCTGCATCTGGTTGGGCCCGTCTACGGTTTTCATGGCGGTCCTGCAATCTCGTGAGTTGGGTTTGGATTTATCTCCTGGTCTGGCTTTTGCGAAGGAGATCTGGAGGGTGTGCCGTCGTTCGATTCACCCTTCCGCTGGCTCCCGTTCGTTTATTATGGTGGTCTCTTTCGGTCGTTCTTCGTTTCGGCTTGATGAAGATTCTGTTGCGTTGGCTTTGGAGGCGGCAATTGGTGGTTTTTGTGGTGAACTCTTGGTCTCTAGACTGAATGATCGGGTCTTCTCCTTCGAGGTCTCGTCAAAGCAGGTTGGGTTAATCATCTACAACAGAAGGTACTATAGCTTCCCACATTTTAAATGTTTTTATCAATTATGGGGCTTTGGAGGCCCTAATTGGCATCGTGAGCTTATTATCTAGCAAAAGGAATGTGCGGGTGAATGGATCTTGGCCTCCCAAAAATCTAACTCTTCTAGAGATAGTTCTCGTGGATTTTAGCCCCGTTGTTTGGCTTCTCGTGCTCCTCATAATGTGCACTCCGTGTTAGCTTTGGTTCTTCCTGGGGTTTCTTTGTCGTCTCCGGTGGCTGCTCAGGTGATTCCTCGGCTGGCTACTCCGATGACCTCTCCGGTGGTGTCACAGGAGACTCAGTCGTCCGATCGGTTAGCCCTTCAGTTTGGTTCTTTTGATCCGATTGTTCAGCTGGATTGTGCCGCTGATCTTGGGAATCCCATAACTGGCGCGGATGAGGGGTTTTCAAATGACTTGAATTATGGGCGTCGGGTTTCTAGGCCGGATGCTTTTTTGCCTAAGGCCGTGGCTGACTCGGATTCTTTGGATGGGCTCGCCAAAATTGTTGATGGTTGGGCCTTTTATGTCTGGAAATGTCGCTGTTGTTTGAGCTTTGATCATGACACAGGTCAATGTAGGAATCCTGTTCAGTGCAGAGCTTGTTTCAGGTATGGCCATATTGCTAAGGACTATTTGGATCAGCGTAAGAATCAGGGTAAGAAGTGGGTCCCTAAACCTAAAGCTAGCACCACGGGTAGTCCCTATTTGGCCTCTCATGTTTCCAAAACCCCTGTTCCTCTAAACCCTTCTACGCCGCCCCTCTATTGTTGTGGAGGTATGGCTACCTTTGAGTTTGATCCTCTGCCTTGGGTTCATGAGGGTTTCCAGATCATCGACGGTGGTGAAAATCGTTTACCAAGGACGTTTGTCACTCCTTCAGCCCCAATGGAGGATGCACATGAGAATTGGGATGTGGCTTTGGTAGATCCTCCACCAGCCCCTGAACTGTTGCCCCATGTTTCACATCAGGTTGGTCTTCTGCTAAACAATAGGGGAATTGAAGTGGTTAGTGAGCTTCCTTGGTTTTTTGGTTCGGGTGCGTTTCAGTTCAGGAATCCTGTTGTTAGATCTGATTTGATTGCTCAAGGACACGTGCAACTAGGTGCCGGATCCACTATCCGTTTCATTAATCATGATGAAGGAGAGGGTTTTAGATCTCACCAGGGTGCTAGGACTGGTTGGCTGATGTTTATTGGTATTCCTATGGATTTTCGTAATACTGACACTATTATAGAGGCTGTAAACACTTTTGGAGAGTTCCACTACTGGCAGCATCGGGATGTTCAGAAGTGTAGGGTGTTGGTGTATGCGACCTTCCCTACACCGTCCCTTGTGCCTCGTGATGTGGTTTTCAGACAGCCTAAGGTTGGTAGACATGCTGGCCTTTCTTCATTCTAGGACTACACCGTGTTACATTCTATCAGCAGACTTTGTAGATGTTCATCCGGCTGATGAGGATCCTATGCCCTTGAATGGTAACCCTCATCCCCTTCTAGGACAACTACAACCTTTAAATAACATGCTGGTTATGCCTGAGTATCCTGAGATGGGGTGGAATGTGCCTGCCCCCCGGCTTTCAATGATGATGAGGTCCATCCGCAGCCTAACCATGCGGGAGCTCAACATGCAAATGAGCAGCCGCCGCAACAACATCATTCTTTTTCTCTTGAGTCCATGGTGTCTGCTGAGTCACTGGCTCAGTCTGTTCAGAGGGAGGTGCAGGCAGAACAGGTTCAGGTGGAAGAGTCTTAGGAGGAGGCAGCTAGTCTAGATGTCACCATTGTCCTGGGGCTTGAAGCTGTGGGTATGATCAACTTAGAACATGAAAATGTGGTTGTATCGAGTCAGGGAATAATGGTGGATAACCCCCAGGATCCCCAGGAGGCTATTTCTCATCTCCAGAGTGGAACTGCCTTGGAGACTGTCACTGTTGTGCTTTCTGAGGATCAACCGGGTGTTCCCCCTACTAGTTTTGATCCTATGCTGGCTATAGTTCCTTCGGTCAGCCCTAAAAGGTGTTGGACAGATGCTTTTGATGTGCCTGTGGTCAATATGATAGGCAATGTTTCATCTCCCTCTCAAGTGTTAGAGAGAAAGCTGGTTATGTTGGCCACGCACAGGAAGGATTCACGGGTAGAAGATTCTGGTGCCTCTACCCACTTCTAGTTTGAGGCTGATAATGTAAAAGGGGACTTGCTAGGAGGGCTAAGAATCAGGTCCCACTGGTGAATAACACTGTCAGGATGAAAACCAGGAGTCAGACAAATCTTGATGGGTTTAAACCTAACCTAGTGCTTGGAGCTGCTCCTGCTAGGAAGAGGTCTAGGAAAAATAAGCCCCGGGCAGAGAAACCTAGTGCCACTAGTCAGAATGTTCAATGCACTCCTCCACTCCAGTTGTAGTTCTTCTGAATATTGGGGAGGCGTTGGAGATCAATCCCAATGACTTGACCACTGATAAGCTTATGGCTTGTTCAGAGGAAGGAATCTCAAATGCAGGGGTGTCAAATGATGAATGACGTTTTTAGATCTTTATGGGTGGTGTGTGTTCCTATGCACACCATATCTTTATATCTCTGCATCTCAGACCATCAGTCTTGGTTGAGTTTTAGTTTGATCTCTGTCTATTGTGTCCTGCCTGATTATGTCAGTCAGTTTGGTTACCCTTATATTGTGTTCTATGGATCATAATATTATGCTTATGGTTTGGAAAGTGCTGTGTTGGAATATCAGAGGGATAAATGCTGATGATAAGCAGTTGGCTTTATACAATAAAATTGTGAAAAGTGGCTGTGTTGTTGCTTGTATTCAGGAAACAAAAAAAGAATCATTTGATAGGCCCTTTATTAGGAAATGTTGTCCTAAACAGTTTGATTGCTTTGCCTTCTCCCCTTCTTTGGGTGCTTCGGGGGGTATTTTGGTTCTATGGAAATCTAGCGTTTTTAAAGGTACCTTGATTAAATCCAAGAGCTTTGGGCTAATTTTTATCATTTGATTCTATGCACACCAATCAGAGATGGACTCTGGTGGTTGTTTATGGCCCTTGTCATGGGGAACAGAGAGATATTTTTGTTCAGTGGTTATACAACCTTGTGATTCCTGATGATGAGCTTTGGCTGTTCATGGGAGACTTTAACTTCATTAGGTCGCAGCATAACAGGAATCTTCCTGGTGGAAATGTTAATGACATGTTTCTGTTCAATAATCTGATTGATCATTTGGGGATACTTGAGCTCCCTCTTAAAGGCAGATCTTACACGTGGTCCAATATGCAAAGCAATCCATTGCTAGAACAACTTGACTGGTTGTTTACCTCTTCTGCCTGGATCTCTATCTATCCTAATACTGCTGTCACTGCCTTGGCTAAGCCAACATCCGATCACATTCCCTGTTTCGTTAGTATTGACACAATGATACCAAAAGCTAAGCTGTTTCGTTTTGAGAACTATTGGGTTGACCAGCCTGGCTTCTTTGATCTGGTAAGGAATGTGTGGTCTAGGCCTACTCATTCATCCTCTGCCTCAGGAATTCTAACTGAAAAATTCAAGTTGCTAAGGAAGGAATTGAAGCATTGGAAAATGAATCTCTCTAAATTAAAACTTTTGATCACAAACTGCAACATTGTTATTCTTTACTTTGATGAGCTATAAGAGGAGAGGGGTTTGGTGGTTCAGGAGGAAAACTTCAGGAAAATAGTCAAGTTGCATCTTGAAAAGCTGCTTAGAATGCAGTACCAGTACTAGAGGAAAATATGCACGATTAGGTGGATTAAAATGGGGGAGGAAAATACAAAGTTCTTTCATGCAATGGCTATTGAGAGATATAGGAAAAATGCCATTTCCAGTTTGCAGTTACCTGATGGGGATATTGTTTCTGACCATGAGCAGATGGCTGGTATTGCATGGACTAGTTACAAAAACAGAATGGGTTCCTCTAATGGTATTCAAATGCAGTTTTCCTTGGATACTTTGGTGCAGTGTGTGGATGGGTTGGAGGATTTGGCCAAGGAATTTTCAGAAGATGAAAGGATGCTGTTGGTAATAATATGCCCAATGATCGAGCTCCTAGGCCTGATGGTTTCTCTGGGTTGTTTATTAAGAGGTGTTGGGATATTGTTAAAGAGGATTTTTATAACCTGGCGCATACGTTCTAGAACCAAGGGGTCTCTTTGGAGAACATCAATTCTTCCTTCATTACCTTGGTACCAAAGAAGCCAAGTCCAGAACAGATTAATGATTATAGACCAATCTCTTTAACTAACACTTGCCTTAAGTTTCTGTCAAAAATGGTTGCAGACAACCTTCAAGGGAAGATTCTGAAGTGCATTCATCAAAATCAATATGGGTTCATTAAGGGGAAATCGATTTAGGACTGTTTGGCTTGGTCGTTTGAGTATCTGCATCAATATAAATCTTCAGGCAGGAAGATTGTTGTTCTGAAATTAGACTTTGAAAAAGCTTTTGACTCTATTGAACATGAAGTCATCTATAGAATGCTAAGGCAACAGGGTTTTACTGAAACTTTTGTGCAATGGGTTAAGAAATTCCTGGAATCTGGCACTTCCTCTATCCTCCTCAATGGTGTTCCTGGAAGAAATTTCAGATGTAGAAGAGGGGTTAGGCAGGGTGACCCTCTTTCACCTCTGCTTTTTGTGCTTGGGGCAGAACTGTTGCAATATGCTATAAATGATTTAAAGGATAAAGGTCTGGTTAAGTTGCCCCTGCCTGTGGGGGATGATTTCCCTGTGGTGCAATATGCTGATGACACTATTTTAGTCATGGAGGCTGATTCACATCAGTTGGTAACTATGAGAAACACTCTACAAGAGTTTAGCCTGTCCACTGGTTTGACTATCAACTTTCGCAAGTCATGCATGTTACCAACTAATGTTTCTGATACTGAGGTATTGGGGTTAGCCTCTGATTTTGGTTGTACTTTTGGCACCTTTCCTTTTACTTACCTTGGTCTCCCTATGGGTACTACTAGGCCAAAGATGGTTGATCTGTTGCCTCTGGTAGACTGGTTGGAGAGGAGGTTAACAGCTAGTTCTAGCTTCCTTGCATATGGTGGTAGACTACAGTTAATCACCTCTTGTTTATCCTCCATGTCCACTTACTTCCTTTGCTCCCTTGATATCCCGGAGGGTATACTACAACAGATTTATAGAATTCTGAGGAAATGTTTCTGGAGGGGAAATAAACCAGACTCTAAAAAACAATCATTGGCTGCCTGGAATATGATATGCAAGCCTAGAAAGAGTGGAGGGCTGGGCATTATGGATTTTCGAAAACATAATGAAGGATTGTTGATCAAACATGTGCATAAGTTTTATAATAAGGAGGAGCTGTCTGGGTAAGGTTGGCTTGGAACTATTACACAGATGGTATACCTCATGCTTCTATGGTTTTTAGCTCATTTTGGTGGAAGGATATTATGAGACTGGTTGATAATTACAGAGATATTTGCACTGTTAAAATTCAGGCAGGGGATACTACTCTTTTTTGGAAGGATTTGTGGAAGAATTCCTTGATGAAGAATCAGTTTGCTAGACTTTTCTCCTTTGCTGTGGAAGGGGACATTTCTGTGAAGACAATGTTGGGGTCACAAGACAGGACTCAATTCTTCCAACCGCCAATGTCGCAACAGGCTTTCCAGGAGTTGCAAACTTTGGAGGACATGTTAGATCAGGTTCAATATGACCCAGAGGCTAAAGATAGGTGGGTAACAGTATGGGCTGAGGGAAAGTACTCGGCAAGCAGATACTATCATCATTGTTTTAAAGATATAACAACCAGCAGGATCTATTCATGCATTTGGGGTAGTAAAGTAATTCTTCGAATCAAAGTTTTTGGTTGGCTACTATTCAGTGATCGTCTGAATACTAGAGATATGCTAAGAAGAAGGAACTGGAATGTTACAAATGTTTTTCATTGTGTTCTTTGCCCCACACAGGTAGTTGAGAATTGGCAGCACCTATTCTTTGGATGTAATTTTAGCATCAAAGTGTGGACGTATCTCCAAGTTGAATGGGAGTCTGGGGTTACTGTTGAGGCTGTTTTCTTTCGAGCAAGGTCAAAATTCAACAAGCCTTTATTCACAGAGGTGGTTTTATTGGTAGCTTGGCATATCTGGAAACTAAGAAATGAAGCCATCTTTCAAGGGGTTCGGCCATCTTTCAAATCCTGGAGGGGGAGGTTTATTCATGAAGTCACCATGCATATGCATAGGGTATAGGCCACTCAGTCTGATGTTTTGTCAAGATGGATTGACACACTAGTCTAACATTCTAACTGTTAACTTTTTTGTAAATACTTTGTCTTACTTCTAATCCATAAAGTTCTATGGGGCCAAAGCCCTATAGTTGTCCTTAAAAAAACTACTTAGAGATAAAGCAAACAAGTGCACACAAAAATATTCACCCACACGCTATTGCTCCCTAGCAACGGCGCCAGAAAAGGTCTTGATATCCCACAAGTATGGGGGATCGTGTGTAGCCTTTTTGATAAGTAAGAGTATCGAACCCAACGAGGAGCTAAAGGTAGGATAATATTCTCTCAAGTTCTATCAACCACCGATATAACTCTATGCACACTAAACATTTGCATTATCTAGGAAATAAAACTAGAGCAACAAAAAAAGCACTAGAGAAAGCTTTGCAAGATAATAAAAAACAAGAAAGTAAAGCTAGTTGCTGTAGCAATAAAATACACTCAACTAACAGAACCATGAGTGTCGAATAGTGGTGGTAATTGTTGTGGCTTTGTCTAAGTTTAATTGGTGAATAAATCGGATTCATTGTCCTCGATGCAGTATCTCCATGTGGGAGAGGCTAAATACACACGCGCTTCACTACTTTAAATTACATGTACTATATGATTGGATTGTTACCAAACATCCATAACTACTAACAATGCATTAAGGTTTCCCCAACCATAACATTAAGTTAATGGTCCTCTTACTCCTGTACGTGCAACGTTCCGGTTCGCGTCCTTAGATTTCTATCACTCTGACAGAACTTCCCCTTCCTCTTACACATACTACAAACCCTAAGATGTTTAATCTATGCACGCACAAATATAATGGACACCAAAGGACCGTACCATATCAACAACAACTCTAATGAACCAAAGATGTTCAACCATTCAATCTAAGAACAAAGAAACTACACAAACATGACATAGATCATAGGATTATAACTTATAGCATCAAACACCATGTTTACATAGGACGGTACAGAGGTGTGTGGGAGGATGAACCACTGCATACTAGGAGGATTAGGTGATGGAGATGGCAGTGAAGATGGTGAAGCGGGTGGTGGCGGCGCGGGGGACTCCTTCCCCGCCGCCGGTATCGTGGGGGAGCACTGCCCCTTAGCCCCTTCCTTCAAGGATTCTTGGGTGAGATCCATGGGGGAGGTAAAAACATGGCTTTGGTGGCTAAAAATTCGTGGGTGGAGGTGTCTCCCAGGAATTAGGTTTCCTCATCCCGGGCTGCAGTAAATAGGGTCTAACGGGCCCGTCCAGACTCGGAATCAGCTAAATTTTATGTCTAGAACGATTGTCGAGAAATTTCCTATAACTTTATAGTAGAAGAGTTTTTTGTTTGACGCCATTTTTGACCCGAAATGTGACCATCTTCAAAAAAAGGTCTGAGACAGATTTTTGAAAAATCCCAATTTGACTCCAACAAGGGTTCCACTTGTATTCTTGATAATTCCTACACATCAAAGTGTAAAACAAGAACAATATGCACTTTTGCAACTATTAGTAGGTTAGTCCAAATAACTCATGAACTTTATATAAAAAGAAGTGTCAAAAGCATAATAATAGCATAAAACCATCAAAAATTATAGATACGTTATGGACATATCACATACCTGTCAAAGCCAAAGGGGTGCCAACAAAGGGAAAAAGATAAAGAGAGCGGTTAGTACTGTGGCCAGTACATAGCATGTCTTAGAATTCGGCGGCTCTCGCCTACATGGATATGGTGGGCTCATCGGCAACAAATCTTGCACTATCTAACTTATAGAGACAAGATACAACTTCGACTATTAGAGCGAGATAAGAGAGCGCTATATGTTAACTATAATATAACACCAAACATAACCTATCCGAAGATTTCCCCCTCGAAAACCGGTCAAGGAAGTAGTCTCACGGAACACACACATTGCAGTTTTAGTTAAGCACTTGTTTAGTTGATAAGGATAATTACTAGTCATTTTATTAGAGACAAAATATTAGTGGCATTGTCTATGATCATGACACTGTAGTTCTGAGGCATCCATAACCGTGGACACACGGTTTGTCGAAAAGATTTATCCTGCAAGGGTGCACTACTGTAGCCAAATGTGTTTAACCCTTCAGGTAACATATTACGCGTGCCATTCAAATCTCACAATAAAAACTATCCCATAACTACGCGCTCTCTAGAGGTATCACCTACTGTATTAACCAAACCAAGAGGTACGACAATTCTCAAGGGTAGTACAACATTTACGTCTACGGCTAAGGAAGACAGAGGCCATAGGTATATCCCCATTCTCCATACTATGTTTATGTATGCAATGTCGCGGCAGTCCACCAAAATATCAAGTCCGAAGACATGACCAACACACCCATGTCTGAGTACATATTATGCGTATGCACCAAATTGAAAACCAATTTTGTGACGGATAAACGAATAGCTCCGGTAGTTGAGGGGAGTATCCCAGAGGTCTTCGTATTTGGTTAGCGCGATTAACTTAGAACTGGTATCGTAGAACGAACAGGTCCTAGGTCGACTCAAGCAGTCCCCAGAGGTGTTCGCTGCCGGGGCCTTATCATTAGATGAAGCCATAACCATCAACACCAGATTAATCATCTTATCACCAACAATATCAAAATATCTGTATGAGAGCGATACTAAGCATTCTTACGACTCGCAAGAACAAGCTAGCTAATCAAATAAGGCAATAGGATAACCAATGACGTATAGTAGAGCAGGTAAATAAAGGAGTGATTCTAAAGCATCAACAATAAAGCATAGCATTACACAAAGGAAGAAAGTAAAGATTATAAATGTAAATTAGGTAGAAGGGGAGAGTGCTCGCCTAAGGAACAATATCGGGTAATCGAAGACTTGTCATATCTCACATCGGCTCATCGCCCTAACCAGTGAAGAAGCAAAACAATAGAAGGAAACACCAGATGGAATATTTAATACTAGGTTAAATATTCTGTATGATCATGATATGATGCATGGCATGGCAATATGCGGTCTAACTTAACAATATTAAGAGGAATCAAAATCCCGATAATTAATTAGAAGGTTCAAGTTGTTTATGTACCCCATAATTTAAATATTGAATTAACAAGGCACAATATGGCATGAGTGCGACACACAATTTAAATGGAGTCGAGATAAGACAAGAATATCCCTCATATACACTCCATAAAGGTGAATTACTATTTAGCCTAATCCACATGATATGTATACATGCATGAATGATTTGATACGCACAATTTATATGACACTTATGTAAAATAGGGCGTTGGATAGAAATCACACATTTAGTTTCAACGATCTTGGGATTGGAAGAGGTCGGGTTTGATCTTCGGATTAGTGAAGAAGTCCCTGGGTTCCCAATCGATGCCGGTGTCGGAACGGAACTTGCGGAAGAAACATCACGTGGAACCGAGAAGAAGGTCTTGGTCATCATGTAGCCTCGGAAGATCATCACCTCCACCTTCATCGGGTCAACAACATGGTCACAACTCACATGACCAGTCCAGCACAAACAAGGAAAACTAGCGAAAGAAGCGACACATGGAGGAACTGATTGTTGACCTTGGCGTGCGGCCCTTGGTAGGAAACGACAATAGGTCGATGGGCAGTAGGGCGACGCTGCCTCGGAAGGGCTCGGGTTGCAAGGAGGCAGCGGGAGGCGAGGTTGTGTGGTTGCAGCAAGCAAGCTGTCTTGGAATTTGGTGAATATTGGGTTGTTGGCCTATTAGAAAAATTCTAAAATTCTCTTTAGCCCACTTGTGTACGGTAGCATATGGCTGCCCTAGTGGTGCTAAAGTTTAGTCTCACATTGCTAGTGGAAGGAGAGTTGGACCACCTTATATATTAGAGTGTTGCACCACTCACTAAGGTGTGACAAGGAGAGAAGCCCTCGCGCACTACTCCTCCGACGCTGCCTGCCTCGCCTCGCCTCGTCATGACACGCACGCGCGCCACCGGTTGCGGGAATCTTGCCGAGCCGAGCTTTATTTTTCTATTTGAGAAAATTAATTATGAGTCATTAATGGACACGTTAATTAATCATCCGTTTACAGTTTTTATGGATCGTGGGCTGTTACCCACTCGGACATGGGCTGTGTCCCACAATATCCCTGACTTGTACTATATAAGCGTTTGCACTAAACCTAATCGGTGATCAATCCACACACGCGCCTACCTCTAGAACCTTGAGCCGCCGCCTTCGTCTTCCCCATCCCAGCTTGCGGAGTGCACCGCAGATCAAGACAGTAGGCCTCCGGAACCCCGCCTCTCGTGAACCTGTACGAGTGAGGGGCGATCAGATTTTTGGGGAGCGCTCAAGCGCGACTACTAGCAACCACGACGTCGTCCGACGACGAGTTCCCGAACGACGACTTCTTCCCGGACGTCAGCGACCTCTTCGACAACCTCAACATGGGTGACAACTCTGTTGCTGCTGCACTCTCTGCTGCATCTTCTGCCACAACTGCATCATATGTGATCTTAATCTATCTCTTTCAGATTTTGCGAGAGGTTCTCGTTCTTGCGTTTGGCATAGATGTGATAGATTTATCTTATTTAAATGTAATCTGTTTATCTACTTTGTTAATCTACATGATTGGTTTTACTACTATTTGTATGATCATGATTTATCAGTTTATTATTCGGATTAAATCATATTAATTATTGCTTATATTTTTAACAATCAAAAAACCTGATTATAGGCAACTGAATTCCACTAGTGTAGCTGTGGCTACTAGGCCGCCTCCTTTTGATGGCTTGCACTATAAGAGATGGCACAAGAGAGAAGTTCTCTGGTTTGAAAACCTAAACTGCTATAGCGCCACTCTTGGCAAGCCTGAAGGAGAACTTTCTGCTGAGCAGGAAGCGACATTTAAGAATTCCGATGCCATGTTTATGGCGGCTCTGTTCAGTGCTCTTGGGGAAAACATTATTGACCCATATATGCGATTTGATAATGGCAAGGACGCGTGGGAAGCGCTCGAGGCCAAGTTTGGGGTCTCGGACGCTAGCACTAAGTTGTATGTCATGTAGTAATTCTATGACTACAAGATGATTGATGAGCGCTCCGTCGTTGATCAAGTTCATAAGATACAATCTCTTTCCAAAGAACTTGAGCAGTTCTAGTGTTCCTTACGGAACAAATTTGTGGCTGGTGGAATTATTGCAAAGCTTCCTCCCTCGTGGAGGAACTTTGCTACTTCTCTGAAACATAAGAGACAAGAGTTTTCCGTTATGGATCTCATTTGGTCTCTTCATGTGGAAGAGAAGGCGAGAGCAAATGACAAAACTTCTCGAAGATTTGAGGGAGGTTTTAGTGCCAATTTGGTACAGAAGAAAAACTTCCAATCTGTCACATCCCAAAATTCTCCTAATTTTGGAATGTGAAATAAATAAAATAAGTTTGATTGATTGCTTGACTATGTTGAAAATTTTCAAAGAGAAGAAACTTTTTGAATAGAAAATCCTCTCAACCTTGAATTCAAAATCTTATATTCTTTTGTTATGACCTAAGTAGCCATATAGGAAAAAGGGCTTGATTGATTATGGATTATAGAATTGGTGTGCAAGATTTCAAAATAAAAATCATGAAACATTCATAAGCATTTTATTACATCCATGCAAATTTCTCACAAACTGAATCCAAATCCTAGTATCTAAATCCTATAGTTGATTCGCCCAAATGTTCCTAAAGGTAATTAAATTGACTTTATAAAACCCACTATTTCTAAGACAGCGATTATTTCTAAATTATAGCCTAAAAAGATCCAATTAATATTACAAAATTTTAGAAACAAAATTGAGCTCATTTGGAGCTATTATGAAAAAGTTATGGAATAAATACAAACACATAAAGATACAAATAAAATAGAATATACAAGGATTTATAAGCCCACTACTTGCAAACTAGTAAAACGATTACAAATATGATCCTACAACGATCTATTCGATTTTAGAAAAAATTAGAAACAAGAATCATGTCATTTGGAGTTCGTATGCAAAAGATATGAGGGAAACAAGTAAATAGAAAAAGAAAAAAGAAAAAGAAAAAAAAACCTAAGCGGGCCGGTCCAGCAAGGACCGAACCAGCCAGGCACCTACGTGAGCGTGTCGAGCTGCTTTAAATTCCATGCAAAACACGTTTTCTAAACCTATCTCTATTCAAACACTCGTAACTTTTAATCTACAACTCCAAATCGACTTCCGTTTGTTTCTAATTGTTCCCTACTTCAAAACCTATCTCCCCCACCGTCCTAAACCTCCATATAAACTCGTGGAGCCACAACGGTATGAGTTTCTCTTCCCGAAATCCCGAATCTACACATGCCCGAATCTTACTTCGCTTTTTAACCCATCTAGACTTTGTTCTTTGACTTCGGCCAAAAAACAAAAGTTGTAGAACTCGTCGAAATCTTTCAGTCCCGACAAAACTCACCTCTTTTCATCCACCACAGCCGGAGAATTTCGTATCGCAATATTTTAGATCTTACGGTGTAAATCCAAGATGTACTCGCGCTCGTTTCTTCAAATCCAAATTCCTTTGGTGAGAAGGTAGGAATAATGATTCCCCACAACTTTCGTGTTCTAAGTTTTTCGATTTTACCTACGGATTTGTCTCTCTAACATAGATCTGTTTCTTGTCTATTCTGGCCAAAATCGGGTCAATCTCTTTTTCTAGCCACCGAATCCTATCCAGACGGTCGAGATCCAATCAAACTGGTGCGTGCCATGTCGTCAATCCGGTCCGCTTCTTCATCAACGCCACGTCAACGTCAGGTCAACATCTAGTCTCAGTCAGCATGTAAAGTCAACATGTCCAGTCAGCGGAATATTCTCTGGAATATTCCGTTCGAATTTAAAATTACATATTATAGATCTAACTTGTAAAATTCACTAGAAATTCATACCACGTCGAAAAATTGCGTATAATATATCAAATTGAAGATAATTTTACGTAGAATCATCTTATCAGAATAGATCCAACTTTTACTGTACGTGGTTACTGCAGTAATTTAATTGGTTTTAATGGTCTTTTAGGTTAATAAATTCATAATAAATTATCTATAACTCCGAAAAATATGAACAATATATCAAATTGAAGCTACTGTAATGTAAATTAATAATATCTGGTTGGATCTAGCCTTTGCGAATATTTAACCCGTAGCAATTTAAATAGTTTTAATGGCTTTATAAGTCATTAAATTCATAGTAAATTATTTGCATATCACAAAAATATAAATGGTATACCGATGGAAAGCTGGTTCCATGCAGATCATCAATATGCAATTAGTTCAGCCTTTGACTGTAAGGTTTTGCCGTGAAGATTTAAATAGTTTAATGGCCTATTTAGAGTAATAAATTCATAAAAAAAATGCTTAGAAAATTACAAATAATATGTCCCTGGAATCACAATTCCGTAGAGATTTTAGATATAATTTTAGTTTGATTTTTAGGCAACAGAAACTATATGAATAATTTAAAACCCATTAAACACTATTTAAATCATTCAAAAAGATCTATAACTCCGATTAGGGTGAATCCAATGCCTACTGGTTCGTATTAACGTCCTCTATCAGTAAACCCAAGAAACAAATTTAATTCGATAGTTAGAATAGGCGTTACAACAGAACTATTAAAACCCCTATATTGACAAGTAATTATTAATAACAAGTACTCCATTGCATTAATTGGTCTCTTTCATGCATCATATACTTCAGTATTGTTTAGAGAACTAAAATAACAACCATTGTGACTTATTAAATTGCCATGCATGCATTTGTTGTATTTGTTTGATCTCTATGTGCTATTGTTTATGTTGTATGTAATTGTTTGATCGATAGATTGCGAGGAGTGCAACGTGTGTGATTGCAACTACTATGATTGCAAGTATTGTGGTTATGATGAGTGCAACCATTATATCTATGAGGATTATCTAATCGACTACATCTACATCAAAGGCAAGTGGTGCTATCTTGGTCATAAATGTCCTATTGTTTTCCTATGCATTGTAGATATTTTTTTGTAGAATTGCATATGTAGGAATTGATGTGTATATGCTATGCTATGTCCCATATTATTCCCTAGTATTCCTTGTTTATGAGCCATCGTATTGGTAGATTGCTTAGTTATGCTAATTAGACGAGGAAGGGAATCATATCATGAAAAGTTATATGTTTTGAAAGGCTTATGTTTTGCTAAATGATAAACCAATATGTTTTTGAACCACCTAGGCGGAATGGCATTGATTGGGTCATCGAGTGTGGATTTATGGTGGGGAATGCCGCCTAGGACACTGAGAAAGGATTGGTTTCTTTGTTTGGTAGCTTTCGTGTGCAACCATGTGCCAATAATGAAATGGGCGGTTGGTTGAACTCAGTAGGTTGTGGTAACTCGAACCCACGTATCCAAAGATGTAGAATAGTGTAGGTTGGACCGGTGCGTGTCGGGTTTGGGGAGCTACTTCCTGAACGGTTCCTTCTTGGACTTCTCCCTATCATCACCCAATATGAGAGTGGTGGTACGAGCTGGGCTGGCCAAGTCACATGGGTAAAGTGTACTAACCCCTGCAGGGTGTATAAATTAAGTGCTTAGCCGTGTCCCCGGTTATGGACAATTTGAGCGACCTGATACTGATGCTATGATACTTCTCACTCATCCTTATTTCTTAATTACTTAAAACTTGTTGGGTGAACATAATTGGGTAGGAGAACCTGGGAGTGAACCAGAGTGTACTATTTATCGTATTGGAAAACTACTTTGTTACAAATGTTAGGATAAAACTGTTGCTTTATGCAAATGAGCCTGAACTCCACTTGGCCAAATAAGCATGTAGTTGATAGATCTGTTGTTAACCACTTTAGCCTACTTGCCATACATTCAATGTATTGACCATTCGTGGCTGCAACGTTTCATATTGCAGGTTATATCGTATTTGAGTGATCGTTCATATGTCGCGAGACTCCACTCAACAATTGTTCGCCTGTGGCACATTTGAAGGATGGAGATCTACCTTGTATTCGTTTTCCGCTGTGTACTTGAATAAATAATGTAAATTCTGGATCATATTCGTTGTATTTATGATGCACAGTTATATTTGGTATCATTTTGGACTGTGTGTGCCAGTGAACCGATCCAGGGATTGGCACTATACACATGAACTCAGCCTTATCAGGCGAGGGTGTTACAAGATGGTATCAGAGCTGTATGTTGACTGTAGGATCATGACCTTAGAAATGGATTAGCAATAGGAGACCTCTATTAGGAGAACAATAATATTTTCTACTTATTAGAGTTCTTATATTCCTTGTCTATCTTTTCTAGAACCTCTTCCTATTCAAACATTTATTGTTGTCCATTCTTATGATACCTATATGAGAGTTAGCTAAGTAAAAGAACAAATAGTATGACATAAATAAACATCTCATCAAGTTTGGTTAGGCCTAGACCACCATGTTCTATCTCTTTAGGAGATCATCGCTATCGTGTTAGCATATTGTTCTTACCGACTTATGCGGTATGACAATATATGTTGCTTGCTTGTTTGTACTGAACCATATCGTGTGATGCCTTGTTTAGGATTTGTTGTTTTGAAACTCTAAGGTTGCTGAAGTTTTTATGTGGTTTTAAAATTATTTTAATGGTGTGAATTGATTAAAATTCGTGGGATTACTGCTGCAGTTTTCTGCCTGACCTGTTGTGCTGCACGATTTTTCATATTTTATTGGTAACTCAGAAAAATCTAAAAAATAGGATCTGGAGCGTAATTACCTGTAGTACACGCGCAAAAATTGGCTAAAATTCCTGGCGAGTTTAAGTTAGTCAGAAAAATTCGTCAAACCTGCTGTACTGTTTTGACAGATTTAGTTTAGTGCTTATATGTTGCTATGTTTTACTCTAGTATTGTTCCCAATGCTTTCAAACTATTTTGTGGTTATATACTACTAAGTTTATATCGCTGTAATGTTATTATACAAGTGTTTGATTGTGTGTTGATCGCATGTGATTGTTTTCCAATTTGTGACGTTGATTGCTTCAATAGTTATGGGTAGGATTATTTCCTTAGTCGTTTCTTTCCTATAGAATCTATTCTTCCCTATCTTGAACCCTTGGAGATATAATGATGTGTTAAGTGGAAGGTTTGACAACACAATGCATTTAGGAAGGAGAATGCTTTATCTAATGGAAAAAAAGAGATGTGAGAGTATGAAGTATTGAAATGATGTTATGTAGTAGATTACGCAACCTGAAAATTGAAGTATCGATAGTTTAGTATTAGTAGTAGCTTTGTTGATTGAATACATGGGAGTCTACATAGAGCATTAGTTCGTGCCCATGGAAACATTCTTCAAGGCAAGTGAGAATGCCCGAGTGATAGAAAAACGTGATTCAGCTATCCTCATACAGGGTAATGATTTGGGTGCAGGATGGATTGATCACCATTCCTACTACTCTTATTATTCGCTCTTGTATTGTTGGCTTTGTGAATCTTGAGTGCCCTTTTCAACCTTAGCAGAGAGTCGACGTTGAGCCTAAACCCTAGAATGGTATATTGTTACACCCTTCTAAAAGCATCCATTGCTAAGCGTAGGAATCAATAGTAACGAAGAATTTCAACCATGTTTAATGGGTATCGTGAAGCAAACGTTTCCTAATTGCCCACCATGAGAGTTTCGCTAGTTTAAGAAGTGCTTCCTCAGAAACTATCAATCATGGAATTAGAGTGTGCAATGAAGACCAATCTGAGCTAAGTGAATCCTCGAAAAGTGACCTAGTCAATTTTCTTTTAAGGGTGGTAGCACCCTAATGGATCCCGAACCTTTCTTTCTTTCTAGCCTTCCCAAATCTCGGGACGAGATTTCTTTTAAGGGTGGTAGTCTGTCACATCCAAAAATTCTCCTAATTTTGTAATGTGAAATAAATAAAATAAGTTTGATTGATTGCTTGACTATGTTGAAAATTCTCAAAGAGAAGAAACTTTTTGAATAGAAAATCCTCTCAACCTTGAGTTCAAAATCTTATATTCTTTTGTTATGACCTAAGTAGCCATATAGGCAAAAGGGCATGGATTGATTATGGATTATAGAATTGGTGTGCAAGATTTCAAAATGAAAATCATGAAACATTCATAAGCATTTCATTACATCCATGCAAAGTTCTCACAAACTGAATCCAAATCCTGGTATCTAAATCCTATAGTTGATTCGCCCAAATGTTCCTAAAGGTAATTAAATTGACTTTATAAAACCCACTATTTCTAAGACAGCGATTATTTCTAAATTATAGCCTAAAAAGATCCAATTAATATTACAAAATTTTAGAAACAAAATTGAGCTCATTTGGAGCTATTATGAAAAAGTTATGGAATAAATACAAACACATAGAGATATAAATAAAATAGAATATACAAGGATTTATAAGCCCACTACTTTCAAACTAGTAAAACGATTACAAATATGATCCTACAACGATCTATTCGATTTTAGAAAAATTTAGAAACAAGAATCATGTCATTTGGAGTTCGTATGCAAAAGATATGAGGGAAAAAAGTAAATAGAAAAAGAAAAAAGAAAAAGGAAAAAAACTAAACGGGCCGGCCCAGCAAGGACCGAACCAGCCAGGCACGTACCTGAGCGTGTTCAGCTGCTTTAAATTCCGTGCAAAACACGTTTTCTAAACCTATCTCTATTCAAACACTCGTAACTTTTAATCTACAACTTCAAATCGACTTCCGTTTGTTTCTACTTGTTCCCTACTTCAAAACCTATCTCCCCATCGTCCTAAACCTCCATATAAACTCGTGGAGCCACAACGGTATGAGTTCTCTTCCCAAAATCCCGAATCTACACATGCCCGAATCTTATTTCGCTTTTTAACCCATCTAGACTTTGTTGTTTGACTTCGGCCAAAAAACGAAAGTTGTAGAAATCGTCGAAATATTTTAATCCCGACAAACCTCACCTCTTTTCATCCACCACAGCCGGAGAATTTCATATCGCAATATTTCAGATCTTACGGTGTAAATCCAAGATGTACTCGCGCTCGTTTCTTCAAATCCAAATTCCTTTGGTGAGAAGGTAGGAATAATGATTCCCCACAACTTTCGTGTTCTAAGTTTTTCAATTGGACCTACGGATTTGTCTCTCTAATACAGATCTGTTCCTTGTCTATTCTGGGCCAAAATCGGGTCAATCTCTTCTTCTAGCCACCGAATCCTATCCAGACGGTCGAGATCCAATCAAACTGGTGCGTGCCATGTCGTCAACCCGGTCCGCTTCTTCATCAACGCCATGTCAACGTCAGGTCAACATCTAGTCTCAGTCAGCATGCAAAGTCAACATGTCCAGTCAGCGGAATATTCTCTAGAATATTCCGTTCGAATTTAAAATTATATATTATAGATCTAACTTGTAAAATTTATTAGAAATTCATACCACGTCGAAAAATTGCGTATAATATATCAAATTGAAGATAATTTTACGTAGAATCATCATATCAGAATAGATCCAACTTTTACTGTACATGGTTACTGCAGTAATTTAAATTGTTTTAATGGTCTTTTAGGTTAATAAATTCATAAGAAATTATCTGTAACTCCGAAAAATATGAACAATATATCAAATTGATGGTACTGTAATGTACATTAATAATATCTGGTTGGATCTAGCCTTTGCCGACTATTTAACCCGTAGCAGTTTAATTAGTTTTAATGGCTTTATAAATCATTAAATTCATAGTAAATTATTTGCATATCACAAAAATATAAATGATATACCGATGGAAAGCTGGTTCCATGAAGATCAATAATATGGAATTAGTTCAGCCTTTTACTGTAAGGTTTTGCCGTGAAGATTTAAATAGTTTAATGGCCTATTTAGAGTAATAAATTCATAAGAAAAAAAATAATGCTCAGAAAATTACAAATAATATGTCCCTGGAATCACAATTCCGTAGAGATTTTAGATATAATTTTAGTTTGATTTTTAGGCAAAAGTAACTATATGAATAATTTAAAACCCATTAAACACTATTTAAATCATACAAAAAGATCTATAACTCCAATTAGGGTGAATCCAACGCCTACTGGTTCGTATTAACGTCCTCTATCCAGTAAACCTAAAAAACAAATTTATTTCGATAGTTAGAATAGGCGTTACAACAGAACTATTAAAACCCCTATATTGGCAAGTAATTATTAATAACAAGTACTCCATTGCATTAATTGGTCGCTTTAATGCATCATATACTTCAGTATTGTTTAGAGAACTAAAATAACAACCATTGTGACTTATTAAATTGTCATACATGCATTTGTTGTATTTGTTTGATCTCTATGTGCTATTGTTTATGTTGTATGTAATTGTTTGATCGATAGATTGCGAGGAGTGCAACGTGTGTGATTGCAACTACTATGATTGCAAGTATTGTAGTTATGACGAGTGCAACCATTATATCTATGAGGATTATCTAATCGACTACATCTACATCAAAGGCAAGTGGTGCTATCTTGGTCATAAATGTCCTATTGTTTTCCTATGCATTGTAGATGTTTTTTTGTAGAATTGCATATGTAGGAATTGATGTGTATATGCTATGCTATGTCCCATATTATTCCTTAGTATTCCTTGTTTATGAGCCATTGTATTGGTAGATTTCTTAGCTATGCTAATTAGACGAGGAAGGGAATCATATCATGAAAAGTTATATGTTTTGAAAGGCTTATGTTTTGCTAAATGACAAACCAATATATTTTAATGAACCACCTGGGCGGAATGGCATTGATTGGGTCATCGAGTGTGGATTTATGGTGGGGAATGTCGCCTAGGACACTGAGAAAGGATTGGTTTCTTTGTTTGGTAGCATTCGTGTGCAACCATGTGCCAATAATGAAATGGGAGGTTGTTTGAACTTAGTAGGTTGTGGTAACTCGAACCCACGTATCCAGAGATGTAGAATAGTGTAGGTTGGACCGGTGCATGTCGGGTTTGGGGAGCTATTTCCCGAACGGTTCCTTCTTGGACTTCTCCCTATCATCACCCAATATGAGAGTGGTGGTACGAGCTGGGCTGGCCAAGTCACATGGGTGAAGTGTACTAACCCCTGCAGGGTGTATAAACTAAGTGCTTAGCCGTGTCCCCGGTTATGGACAATTTGAGCGACCTGATACTGATGCTATGATACTTCTCACTCATCCTTATTTCTTAATTACTTAAAACTTGTTGGGTGAACATAATTGGGTAGGAGCACCTGGGAGTGAACCAGAGTGTCCTATTTATCGTATTGGAAAACTACTTTGTTACAAATGTTAGGATAAAACTGTTGCTTTATGCAAATGAGCCTGAACTCCACTTGGCCAAATAAGCATGTAGTTGATAGATCTGTTGTTAACCACTTTAGCCTACTTTCCATACATTCAATGTATTGACCATTCATGGCTGCAACGTTTCATGTTGCAGGTTATATCGTATCTGAGTGATCGTTCATAGGTCGCGAGACTCCACTCAACAATTGTTCGCCTGTGGCACATTTGAAGGATGGAGATCTGCCTTGTATTCGTTTTCCGCTGTGTACTTGAATAAATAATGTAAATTCTGGATCATATTCGTTGTATTTATGATGCACAGTTATATTTGGTATTATTTTGTACTGTGTGTGCGAGTGAACCGATCCAGGGATTGACACTATACACATGAACTCAGCCTTATCAGGCGAGAGTGTTACAAGATGGTATCAGAGTTGTATGTTGACTGTAGGATCGTGACCTTAGAAATGGATTAGCAATAGGAGACCTCTATTAGGAGAACAATAATATTTTCTACTTATTAGAGTTCTTATATTCCTTGTCTATCTTTTCTAGAACCTCTTCCTATTCAAACATTTATAGTTGTCCATTATTATGATACCTATATGAGAGTTAGCTAAGTAAAAGAACAAATAGTATGACATAAATAAACATCTCATCATGTTTGGTTAGGTCTAGACCACCATGTTCTATCTCTTTAGGAGATCATCGCTATCGTGTTAGCATATTGTTCTTACCGACTTATGTGGTATGACAATATAGGTTGCTTGCTTGTTTGTGCTGAACCATATCGTGTGATGCCTTGTTTAGGATCTGTTGTTTTGAAACTCTAAAGTTGCTGGAGTTTTTATGTGGTTTTAAAATTATTTTAATGGTGTGAATTGATTGAAATTCGTGGGATTACTGCTGCAGTTTTCTGCCTGACCTGCTGTGCCGCACGATTTTTCATATTTTATTGGTAACTCAGAAAAATCTAAAACAATAGGATCTGGAGCGTAATTACCTGTAGTACACGCACAAAAATTGGCTAAAATTCCTGGCGAGTTTAAGTTAGTCAGAAAAATTCGTGAAACCTGTTGTACTATTTTGACAGATTTAGTTTAGTGCTTATATGTTGCTATGTTTTACTCTAGTATTGTTCCCAATGCTTTCAAACTATTTTGTGGTTATATACTACTAAGTTTATACCCCTGTAATGTTATTATACAAGTGTTTGATTGTGTGTTGATCGCATGTGATTTTTTCCCTGTTTGTGACGTTGATTGCTTCAATAGTTATGGGTAGGATTATTTCCTTAGTCGTTTCTTTCCTATAGAATCTATTCTTCCCTATCTTGAACCCTTGGAGATATAATGATGTGTTAAGTGGAAGGTTTGACAACACAATGCATTTAGGAAGGAGAATGCTTTATCTAATGGAAAAAAAGAGATGTGGGAGTATGAAGTATTGAAATGATGTTATGTAGTAGATTACGCAACCTGAAAATTGAAGTATCGATAGTTTAGTTTTAGTAGTAGCTTTGTTGATTGAATACATGGGAGTCTACATAGAGCATTAGTTTGTGCCCATGGAAACATTCTTCAAGGCAAGTGAGAATGCCCGAGTGATAGAAAAACCTGATTCACCTATCCTCATACAGGGTAATGATTTGGGTGCAAGATGGATTGATCACCATTCCTACTACTCTTATTATTCGCTCTTGTATTGTTGGCTTTCCGAATCTTGAGTGCCCTTTTCAACCTTAGCAGAGAGTCGACGTTGAGCCTAAACCCTAGAATGGTATATTGTTACACCCTTCTAAAAGCATCCATTACTATGCGTAGGAATCAACAGTAAGGAAGAATTTCAACCTTGTTTAATGGGTATCGTGAAGCAAACGTTTCCTAATTGCCCACCATGAGAGTTTCGCTAGTTTAAGAAGTGCTTCCTCAGAAACTATCAATCATGGAATTAGAGTGTGCAATGAAGACCAATCTGAGGTAAGTGAATCCTCGAAAAGTGACCTAGTCAATTTTATTTTAAGGGTGGTAGCACCCTAATGGATCCCGAACCTTTCTTTCTTTCTTTCTAGCCTTCCCAAATCTCGGGACGAGATTTCTTTTAAGGGTGGTAGTCTGTCACATCCAAAAATTCTCCTAATTTTGTAATGTGAAATAAATAAAATAAGTTTGATTGATTGCTTGACTATGTTGAAAATTCTCAAAGAGAAGAAACTTTTTGAATAGAAAATCCTCTCAACCTTGAATTCAAAATCTTATATTCTTTTGTTATGACCTAAGTAGCCATATAGGCAAAAGGGAATGGATTGATTATGGATTATAGAATTGGTGTGCAAGATTTCAAAATGAAAATCATGAAACATTCATAAGCATTTCATTACATCCATGCAAAGTTCTCACAAACTGAATCCAAATCCTGGTATCTAAATCCTATAGTTGATTCGCCCAAATGTTCCTAAAGGTAATTAAATTGATTTTATAAAACCCACTATTGCTAAGACAGCGATTATTTCTAAATTATAGCCTAAAAATATCCAATTAATATTACAAAATTTTAGAAACAAAATTGAGCTTATTTAGAGCTATTATGAAAAAGTTATGGAATAAATACAAACACATAAAGATATAAATAAAATAGAATATATAAGGACTTATAAGCCCACTACTTGCAAACTAGTAAAACGATTACAAATATGATCCTACAAGGATCTATTCTATTTTAGAAAAAATTAGAAACAAGAATCATGTCATTTGGAGTTCGTATGCAAAAGATATGAGGGAAACAAGTAAATAAAAAAGAAAAAAGAAAAAGAAAAAAAAACCTAAGTGGGCCGGCCCAGCAAGGACCGAACCAGCCAGGCACCTACCTCACCGTGTCCAGCTGCTTTAAATTCCGTGCAAAACACGTTTTCTAAACCTATCTCTATTCAAACACTCGTAACTTTTAATCTACAACTCCAAATCGACTTCCGTTTGTTTCTACTTGTTCTCTACTTCAAAACCTATCTCCCAACCGTTCTAAACCTCCATATAAACTCGTGGAGCCACAATGGTATGTGTTTCTCTTCCCGAAATCCCGAATCTACACATGCCCGAATCTTATTTCGCTTTTTAACCCATCTAGATTTTGTTGTTTGACTTACGCCAAAAAACGAAAGTTGTAAAACTCGTCGAAATATTTCAATCCCGACAAACCTCACCTCTTTTCATCCACCACAGCTGGATAATTTCGTATCGCAATATTTCAGATCTTACGGTGTAAATCCAAGATGTACTCGCGCTCGTTTCTTCAAATCCAAATTCTTTTGGTGAGAAGGTAGGAATAATGATTCCCCACAACTTTCGTATTATAAGTTTTTCAATTTGACCTACGGATTTGTCTCTCTAACACAGATCTGTTTCTTGTCTATTCTAGGCCAAAATCGGGTCAATCTCTTCTTCTAGCCAGCGAATCCTATCCAGACGGTCGAGATCAAATCAAACCGGTGCGTGCCATGTCGTCAACCCGGTCAGCTTTCTCATCAACGCCACGTCAACGTCAGGTCAACATCTAGTCTCAGTCAGCATGCAAAGTCAACCTGTCGAGTCAGCGGAATATTCTCTGGAATATTCCGTTCGAATTTAAAATTGCATATTATAGATCTAACTTATAAAATTCATTAGAAATTCATATCACATCCAAAAATTGCGTATAATATATCAAATTGAAGATAATTTTACGTAGAATCATATTATCAGAATAGATCCAACTTTTACTGTACGTGATTGCTACAGTAATCTTCTATATCTAAATAGGAACTCCCCACTACCTGATTTCTCTGAGCTATGGTGCATCCACGTCACCTTCTTTTATTTGGCCAGTCTGCTGCGTGCCTTCCTGCAGCGACACAACAAGTTACGGTCATGGCATGGGATTATTACTAGGCAGTCTCCATTAGTTCTTCCATTATCTTTGTAACCGTCCTTCCCTCATAAAAAAGAATCTTTTAGTCTATTCCGTTCCTCTTCCTCATCGCCTCTCTATCATAATTGCAGCCAAAATACTTTACACCAGTCGGCCCAAAATTGAAGATGGGAGTCCAGCGGTCCACAATCTCCACGGAGATAGCTGACCAGCCCTCTTTTCGCTTATAAAAACTCGGATAGATTCGCTGCCATCATATGCGATAGTTTGATGCTCCGATGTTGGCTTCCCGGTAGTCCTTTTTACTCTCGATCTCGCAATCTTAGTATGTATGTATCATGCTGAGATGTAAAATCCGATCTCTTCTGTATGTCGCAGGTCTATGTCGAAGGTTGCCATTGTCATCTGTCTTGATCAGTTCAGTACCGCCTTCAGTTGGTAACCTTCATCACCTGGCCAGACAGATGTGATACACTCACACGGTCGCTAACTGACTTTGTGTTCTTAGCCAATTAAGTTTTGGATGCAACTCTGGACCAGACACCGTCAATTCGTCATATCCTTTTCTCTGCACATTTCGTATTTTTTCAGTTGTTTAATCATCAATGGGTTTCTTGCCTCTGTCAATTTGGTACTTAAGGACCAACCAATCACTACATATATGAAAGCTAAACGTTTCAGCGATCGATTAGGGACACCAAATCAGCTTTTGTCACTGTAGAGCGCATCTACAGTACCGTGGCTGCCAAGTTAAAAAAAAAGAGTTCAAAAAACATACAGTACGGTGCCTGTCCTCTCCCTGCTTCGGTCAAAGCGGTGGATGGCCCCTCGCGACGAACACGTCTTCCTCCCACCCCATCCACCACCGCCCCCACCTAGGCCTACCCCTCCCTCCTCCTCCTCAACCGCTCCCCCACTCCCCCTCTGCAGTCACCCCACCCGCGGTTGATCTGCCACTGTCGTCGCCGCGGTAGAAGAGCTGTGGCCTTGGGGTGGGGAGGCTCGCTAGGCCGGCGCGCCGGCCCTTTAGGTGCTCACCGACTTGGACCGCGCACGATGCTGGTCCAGTTCCTTCTCCCTCCCTCCGCCGGGCGCGGGAGCGGGGCGTGGTCGTCGCTGGATGCGGAAACCGGCTGGAGGCGTTCGATGGGCCGGTGGCCGGCAACCGTGTATGGAGATCGACTAGGTGGAGGAACTCAAGCTACAGTGGGAGGGGTAGGTCCTCGCCTTTCTCTAGCAGTGCTACCAATCCAATGTGTTGCCCCTCACCAAGGAGCGCCATCGACGGGATCGGGGGCCGGTGAATGTTGCCGCCTCACGCACGGAGCCACGGGGCTGCTGGCTGATTCTAGAGCAGATGACAGCAAAATAGGAGCAGCTTTCCATCCGGGAGTGGACGAGCTCCAGGGTGGCTCTCCGGCCTCTTCCTCCCATTCATCTATCTCTTTCTGGTGGAAGCCGAGTATGCTCCAGCAAGGTGTTCCACCACACCTCGCTCCTCGATGCGCTGTAGCAAATTCGGCCTCCACACCTCGTGCCGCCGAAGCAGAATCAGGCAGTAGCTCAGGGGGAGAGTGGCGTCGGCGGGAAGAAGCACCTCCTCTTGCAAACACCTGCGTGTGATGTGAGCATCTTCAATATTTTTTGGTCATGGCTCTCCAAATTTGATGGCAGCTGCATGTTGTGCTCATGTTGTTGCAGATGAATCAATCAAACTGCAGGCATATTGCACCTTCCACATGTTCGAGAAAATGCCCAAACAACGATATTTACAGGAAATTTGGCCCTCCGTGATGGATCTACGTCTACACCAGGTATGGCAACTCCATCTTGCATTTGGTAGTGTGCAGATTACTTCATCGTCAACCGTATGGTTCAATTGAAGTTAAGCTCGATCATTGTTATCGTCGTTACCTTGAAAGGACAGTTTAGTCTTTTACTGATTACTGATTTAGTCAGGTATTCTGGACACCCTGTACGGAAAGACGAAGCGTGGTGTAAGAGGGTTCATTCTTTAGTATGTGGCGATTGAAAGTTGGCAATGCTCTTTAACTAGCATATCTACTCTATAATTTGTCTAGCTTGAGTCGGTAAATTATACAAAAAATGGATTTTATGGGTTTTTTGGCTAAATACTTGAAGTTTTTTTTAATTGTTAAATTGGAAATTTGTAACCACGAGTGTCGTTCAAGCAGCGCCTTCACTTGAGACACTAGACCAGCGCTAACTAAAAGGAAAAGAGAGTTGAACTATCTGTATGGTTGGTCCGATTTTAACTATCGGAGGTAAAGCTACGTTGAGCTAATAATTGGACAAAAAATGTGTTGCATGAAAACACTAATTTTCATGCTGTGTTCTAATTATAGTATTTAAGTGTTGTGGTCGCAGTTATGGATATGGGAAGAATTGTTGAAGTATTCATTGTTGCTCTACTAGAATTCCTTTATTTTGTACCAGTTGTACATGAGAAAAATTGTAGCTCTACAGATTGAGGTTTGCCTCGAACTTTTAGCTCAGAGACTAGACTATTAGAGATAACTAGCTAGAGGAAGCAAAATGTGTTCATACGTGTTTTCTTTCTATGGTAAGATATTATTCCATAGGTTCACACAATGGAACACAGACCAATTCATCAGTTTGGAAAATTTTACTAGATTACCGCATCAACAATGTAAGTCAACTTATTATTCTTTTTCAGCCGCTCTCTGGTTACGTACTTTTGAAGTTTCTATGACACTAAACTTGAACTATATGCATCATTAGACATTCTAATTGTTCTTACTACAGCTTGCTCATTACTAAGATAAAGTCTGCATTGTTCTCAAATCTACAAGGATTTCAGAGTAAGCTCAATTGATGCCAGGTGTGATAGATGCAATTTCAGCAACATAAGAATTATGTATACTAACTCATGAATTGCTTATGTTCATCTAGGGATTATTTTTGCTGAACATTTCAAGCTAGTGTTCGTAGCCTGTCTTCTAATATGCATATGTTGTTACCCATTCTTTGCGCAAGTTTTCGAGCAACTGGAGCAAATTTTGATATAATATAATTAGACATTAAGTACTAACTACCCTTTTTTGTTGTCCATCTAATCGTTGCTGAAATTTGTTTTTGGAAATGTCTGTTATTTGATGGCAAGACTCATGATGGTTGCTTACGCTAAGAATTTAAATCATAGCCGATTAGTTATAAGCTATTTTTGTAGTGAGTTCTACTTAAGAAGAGGTGCATATTGGTAATCGTTTATAAGGTATATATTTCCGATTGTTACTCCTTGATGTTACAAATTGTAAGCCAGCTAACAAAATATGTGATCGTGCAAGTCCTTTAATTTTGATAAAACTTGAGAGACTGATTGAGTATGTGATCTTTAGTGCATACTATCTTTTAGGAATTTCGGGGGGTAATATAGGACAAATTTGCATGAAGAAACCATGTGGTTGTCAAAATACCAATATGCCATTACTACACAGTTTACTTTAGGACTTCCTCTTTGCAGTATTTACTTTACATGAAGCACTGTTCTACCAATGCCCAGTATTACTATTCAGATGACAGACTCAGGTATATTCAAAAACTTTGTTGTGGCATCAGATAAATATGTATTTTACATTCATTTCACGGAATAATTTGCATAAAAATTGTTACACCTGGTCCTGTTTTGCACAATCTGTATTACTCCAGTGGTGCGCATAAGAAGAAAACAAGCAACCAAGGATTATTCCTGCGAAAGCGAGAAGCTACATGTTGCCAGGTAAAATTCTCAAGATATACTTTTTCAATCAAATAAAAGAGAACTTTCCTACGATCGCATGACACTGATTCTAAACTCTTCTCCTTGCAGCGAACATAAAATTCCATCCTTAGCAGCCACTCAAGTTGGGCCAAAAGTAAGAAGTAGGTGAACCAGAGAGCATGCAGTCCTGCACAAAGATGTATTTCTGTCGACGCCTACTATTGTACCATGGGCATTGATCTCTTTTATTTAGCTATCATGTTTGTAGAGCAATGCAATGCTACTTATATTTTTGACAGTTAACAGTGTGATGTATACTTCAAGGTAGACATCAGGAGAATAAAAGATTTTACTACACCATAGAAGCAAAGCATGCCAGATTACTGCCGAAGCCATTACCAATTGTACATAATTTTTATAGACATCGAAGTCAGCTAACGGGTGCGGCGTGTCGCCGCATCATAATTACTAGTTTAATCCCTATGATGATGTATTTTTGTGTTTTCCTAGCCTGATACATATTATTTTACCGAACATATTTCCTAATGAGTCTATATGCCGATACAACACTTGCAGGTGACATCTTGTATCCATCTCTGCGTGTACATTTTTTCATCCTATCAAGTTTAACGATATGCTGGGGTTGTTTAGTCTGTGTGGGTATCCTCCAAAATGGACCTTTGTATTCCTTCCAGACTAAGCGAGATAGGCAAATAGAGCTTCGATGATATATCTTTGCTTGCTGCATGGCTACCAAGAAAAAGGATCAGTTTTATTTTGTCGGATGGTATTATCCCACGAATACAACAAGCACGTTTTGCCTAGCCATATGTCATACTACATATTTGTAGTTTATTTCACACAACTGATTAATATGGCAATCTTCCCTTCAACAAAATTAGCCTATGGGAAGCTATGTTTTAACAAATATGAAAGCTTAACATGTTAATTTTCAGATTTCGATTCCATGCTAGAACGACACACCACATGCTAAACCCAAATTATAAAATGGTAAGCCAATATACTAGCATTTCCTCGCAGGATTTTCTCTTCCCGTAATTACCAATATGAGTATTGAGTTCATGGCCAAAGGATGATCACATGTATTCATGTATATCTCATCACCAAGCAGTTCTACGGAAGAAGAACTAACCATCTCTCGGTCAAGTTCCAAGACACAGAAATAGTTTGCTTCGCATTATTTAAGCCTTTGAATCATATCAATCCTAAAATGTAAAGTATATGTGCATGTAACTATATAAATTTTATAAATTTCCGCAGCAACGCGCGGGGTATCATCTAGTTTAATTGGTTTTAATGGTCTTTTAGGTTAATAAATTCATAAGAAATTATCTGTAACTCCGAAAAATATGAACAATATATCAAATTGAAGCTA
Source organism: Avena sativa (assembly GCA_916181665.1). Classification (NCBI taxonomy): domain Eukaryota; kingdom Viridiplantae; phylum Streptophyta; class Magnoliopsida; order Poales; family Poaceae; genus Avena; species Avena sativa. The sequence continues at coordinate 263,358,147 of OV702294.1, read as the reverse complement.
CTGTAATGTACATTAATAATTTCTGGTTGGATCTAGCCTTTGCCGACTATTTAACCCGTAGCAATTTAATTAGTTTTAATGGCTTTATAAATCATTAAATTCATAGTAAATTATTTGCATATCACAAAAATATAAATGATATACCGATGGAAATCTGGTTCCATGAAGATCATCAATATGCAATTATTTCAGCCTTTGACCGTAAGGTTTTGCCGTGAAGATTTAAATGGTTTAATGGCCTATTTAGAGTAATAAATTCATAAGAAAATAAATAATGCTCAGAAAATTACAAATAATATGTCCCTGGAATCACAATTCTGTAGAGATTTTAGATATAATTTTAGTTTGATTTTTAGGCAACATAAACTATATGAATAATTTAAAACCCATAAAACACTATTTAAATCATACAAAAAGATCTATGACTCCGATTAGGGTGAATCCAACGCCTACTGGTTCGTATTAACGTCCTCTATCCAGTAAACCCAAGAAACAAATTTAATTCGATAGTTAGAACAGGCGTTACAACAGAACTATTAAAACCCCTATATTGGCAAGTAATTATTAATAACAAGTACTCCATTGCATTAATTGGTCTCTTTCATGCATCATATACTTCAGTATTGTTTAGAGAACTAAAATAACAACCATTGTGACTTATTAAATTGTCATGCATGCATTTGTTGTATTTGTTTGATATCTATGTGATATTGTTTATGTTATATGTAATTGTTTGATCGATAGATTGCGAGGAGTGCAACGTGTATGATTGCAACTACTATGATTGCAAGTATTGTGGTTATGACGAGTGCAACCATTATATCTATGAGGATTATCTAATCGACTACATCTACATCAAAGGCAAGTGGTGTTATCTTGGTCATAAATGTCCTATTGTTTTCCTATGCATTATAGATGTTTTTTTTGTAGAATTGCATATGTAGGAATTGATGTGTATATGCTATGCTATGTCCCATATTATTCCCTAGTATTCCTTGTTTATGAGCCATCGTATTGGTAGATTGCTTAGCTATGCTAATTAGACGAGGAAGGGAATCATATCATGAAAAGTTATATGTTTTGAAAGGCTTATGTTTTGCTAAATGACAAACCAATATGTTTTTGAACCACCTGGCCAGAATGGCATTGATTGGGTCATCGAGTGTGGATTTATGGTGGGGAATGCCGCCTAGGACACCGAGAAAGGATTGGTTTCTTTGTTTGGTAGCTTCCGTGTGCAACCATGTGCCAATAATGAAATGGGCGGTTGGTTGAACTCAGTAGGTTGTGGTAACTCAAACCCACGTATCCAGAGATGTAGAATAGTGTAGGTTGGACCGGTGCGTGTCGGGTTTGGGGAGCTACTTCCCGAACGGTTCCTTCTTGGACTTCTCCCTATCATCACCCAATATGAGAGTGGTGGTACGAGCTGGGCTGGCCAAGTCACATGGGTGAAGTGTACTAACCCCTGCAGGGTGTATAAACTAAGTGCTTAGCCGTGTCCCCGGTTATGGACAATTTGAGCGACCTGATACTGATGCTATGATATTTCTCACTCATCCTTATTTCTTAATTACTTAAAACTTGTTGGGTGAACATAATTGGGTAGGAGCACCTGGGAGTGAACCAGAGTGTCCTATTTATCGCATTGGAAAACTACTTTGTTACAAATGTTAGGATAAAACTGTTGCTTTATGCAAATGAGCCTGAACTCCACTTGGCCAAATAAGCATGTAGTTGATAGATCTGTTGTTAACCACTTTAGCCTACTTGCCATACATTCAATGTATTGACCATTCGTGGCTGCAACAATTCATGTTGCAGGTTATATCGTATCTGAGTGATCGTTCATAGGTCGCGAGACTCCACTCAACAATTGTTCGCCTGTGGCACATTTGAAGGATGGAGATCTACCTTGTATTCGTTTTCCGCTGTGTACTTGAATAAATAATGTAAATTCTGGATCATATTCGTTGTATTTATGATGCACAGTTATATTTGGTATCATGTTGTACTGTGTGTGCTAGTGAACCGATCCAGGGATTGGCACTATACACATGAATTCAGCCTTATCAGGCGAGGGTGTTACACAATCCCACAAGTTCAAAAACAAGAACAAATCTGAAGGAAAAGGGAAGTTTGATTGCAAGAACAAGGCCACACACTCAACCAACTTCAAGAATAAAAATGATAAGAGGAAAGGCTCTTGTCATGTTTGTGGTGATCCTGATCATTGGGTTCCTAGCTGCCCTAATCGCTTTGACAAGCGTCAACATGGGAATAGCGGCAAGACCGCTAATGTTGTTATTAGCGATACTAAGATGAAGGATGCTGGGTACAGTATTTTACCTACTATCCTTTTAGTATGTCACTCTCCTGACTAGTGGATAGACACGGGTTCTAATACACATGTATGTACTGATATTTCCATGTTTTCCTCTTATCAGGACTCAAGGACTTCTTCCGTGCTGATGGGAAACGGCTCACGTGCATGGTGTTGGTACGGTAAATCTAAAGTTTACTTCAAGGAAGACCGTACAACTGAAGAATGTGCAGCACGTTCCCTCCATCAATAAGAATATCTTCAGAAGATCGCTTTTATGTCGAGATGGTTTTAAGTTGGTTTTTGAGTCAAATAAAGTTGTAATTTCTAAGTATGTATAATTTGTTGGAAAGTTATTAATCATGTTTGCAATGATAATGAGTCCAATGTTTGGCATTCATCTCACAAAGATATGAGTTTAATTCCAAAATTTACCACTATCAAAGGTTCTAAGTGCCAAGTTTGTGTGCAAGCAAGCAATCCTGCAAGTCTCATACCGCTGCGGATTGGAGAAACTTAGCACCACTAGAACTTATACATTCAGATCTTTGTGAGATGAATGGTGTGTTGACAAAAGGTTGACAAAGATACTTTATGATGTTGATTGATGACTCCACTAGATACTTCTATGTTTATCCTCTGAAATCTAAAGATGAAGCTTTGAACTACTTCAACATCTATAAAGCTGAGGAAGAAAACCAACTTGATCTTAAAATCAAGCGGCTAAGGTCGGATCTTGGTGGAGAGTACTTTTCAAATGAATTTGATTTATTCTATATGGGACATGGTATTATACATGAGAGGATGCCTCCCTACTCACCTCAGTCAAATGGGGTGGCCATAAGAAAGAACCACACTCTAACTGAGTTAGTTAACACCATGTTAGATACATCGGGTCTTTCCAAGGAATGGTGGGGGGGGGGGAGGCGCTGATGACCGTGTGTCATGTCCTAAACCGTGTTCCTCTATAGGATAAAACCATGACTCCATTTGAAGAATGGTAAAATAAAAGGCTTAAACTCCCTTACTTATGAACTTGGGGTTGTTTGGCGAAAGTCAATATTCTAATACCCAAGAAGCGAAAGCTTGGACCAAAAACCGTGGATTGTGTTTTTCTGGGATATGCTTTTCATAGCATTGGCTATAGATTTTTGATAGTAAAATCTGAGGTATCCGACATGCATGTTGGTACAATTATGGAGTCGAATGATGCGACTTTCTTTGAGGACATCTTTCCTATGAAAGGTATGTCTAGCTCATCAAATCATGAGATGACTAGTTCATCCAGTCAAGAATTTGCTATAATTCCTGAACCCACTATGCCAATAGAACACTCTGATGATCCTATGGAGTATGACAATGAATCTCCCAAAAGGAGCAAGATACAAAGGACTGCAAAGTCATTTGGTGATGATTTCATTGTGTACCTTGTGGATGATACTCCCACTTCTATTTCAGAAGCCTATGCATCTCAAGATGCTGACTACTAGAAGGAAGATGTCCAAAGCGAGATGGAATCCATCTTAGCTAATGGTACTTCGGAAGTCACTGATCGTCCTTATGGGTGCAAACCTGTAGGATGTAAGTGGGTGTTCAAGAAAAATATTAGACCTTATGGTACTATTAAAAAGTACAAGGCACGTCTTGTGGCCAAGGGTTATACCCAGAAAGAAGGTGAAGACTTCTTCGATACCTACTCACCTGTAGCCAGATTGACCACTATTCGAGTAGTACTATCCTTGGTTGCCTCACATGGTCTTCTCGTCCATCAAATGGACGTTAAGAAAGCTTTTCAAAATGGAGAGCTAGATGAGGAAATTTATATGGAGCAGCCTGACGGATTTGTAGTAGATGGCCAAGAAGGAAAGGTGTGTAAGTTAGTGAAGTCTTTGTATGGTCTTAAGCAAGCTCCTAAGCAGTGGAACGAGAAGTTTGAAAGAACTTTAACTGCTGAAGGCTTTGTTGTAAACAAAGACGATAAATGTGTGTACTATCGCCATGGTGGGGGCGAGTGAGTTATTATGTGTCTCTATGTCAATGACATATTGATATTCGGTACCAACCTCACTGTTATCGAGGAGGTCAAAGAGTTCCTATCTCGCTACTTTGAGATGAAGGACTTGGGAGTGGATGATGTAATAGTAAACATCAAGCTACTAAAGGATGGCAATGGTGGGCTTACACTGCTTCAATCTCACTATGTGGAAAAGATATTGAGTCGCTTCAGGTACAGCGACAACAAGTCTTCTCTAACGCCTTTTGATCCTAGTGTGCTACTTCGAAAGAATCGAAGGATTGCTCAAGATCAATTGAGATATTCTCAAATTATTGGCTCGCTCATGTATTTAGCCAGCGCTACTAGACCTGACATCTCCTTTGCTGTAAGCAAACTGAGTCGATTTGTATCAAATCCTATAGATGATCATTGGCATGCTCTTGAAAGAGTTTTGCGCTATTTGAAAGGCACTGCGAGTTATGGTATTCACTATACTGGGTATCCACTAGTACTTGAGGGTTATAGTGATTCAAACTGGATATCTGATGCTGATGAGATTAAGGCCACGAGTGGTTATTTGTTTACACTTGGTCGTGGCGCTGTTTCCTGGAAGTCTTGCAAGCAGACCATCTTAATCAGGTCAACAATGGAAGCATAACTCACAACATTAGACACAACCACTGTTGAAGCAGAGTGGCTTTGTGAGTTCTTGATGGACTTACCTATGGTTGAAAAACCAATACCCGCCATCCCGATGAACTGTGATAATCAAACTATGATCGTCAAAGTAAACAGTTCTAAGGATAATATGAAGTCATCAAGGCATGTGAAGAGGAGATTGAAATCTATCAGGAAACTGAGATACTCCAAAGTTATTGCGTTGGATTATATCCAAACATCTAAAAACCTGGCAGATCCCTTCACAAAGGGTTTATGTCAACACCCGAAATTTTAATCCCAAATGCCTGTTATGCCGTACATCGCAATCCCAGGATTACCATTTTTGCGAGACATAACAGATTGGATATCACAGTACATCATTGATTACAAACCATACATAAGGTCTTACACAAATAAAGGATATCATGATCCAGTCTTAATATAATTCAAGCATCGGAATAATGTAATAATAACAATAGCGTAGGCGAGGCTCCAGCTTCATGGTCACAGGCAATGCTGACGATGGGAGATGATCCCTGCTGTCGTAACCTTCCTGTTGTCCGTCTTCCTGATAGTCCTCTTCATAGTCTGGCCACGGGAATAGCCAGGGACAAAGCCATGAGTACTCTTTAAGTACTCACAAACTAATACTCACAAGTGAAGTGGTTTTGGAATAGGAAGTACTAAGCTCTAGGTTGTTTTGCAAAAAGCCAGATTTATCTCTACTGAGTTCACAAGCAAAGAAAGCTAATTGACAAAGTTTTATAACACCTAAGTGGGGACATGAATTTCATATCACAACCCTATTGTGGTCAAGTCAAATCACGAATCATTTCATAAGTCATTTTGAAAACATCTGATGACGGAATAGTACGGCCACTCCAACTGTCCATAACCACGGACACGGCTATTCGAATAGTTTGACACTCTACAGTGGTGGTACACTTTCACCACAACATTCGATACATCCGTCAAGAACAATCCTGAATTCACCATACTTAGTATGCGAATAATCAATCCTAACCTTTCAATTACACGCCCTAGTATAGGCAACTCTCCCGTGAGTTTGGCGTCCCAACCATGACCAACTGTCATCTTGGGAACTGCACAGGTGGACAATCTTCACAAGGTAGCCTCATCTCAAACCTTGGCCGCAAGGGAACCCATACTAAGGTATATAAATTTCCATTCAAGCCCTACCCAAATTTCGGGTATTGTGGTTGTACTGTAAAATTGGAATGGTATCGCATCCAGACAACCAGCAGTTTTATAAAGGGCTAAGGCTCATGCCTTAACATTTTCATCATCAAAATCATCTGGTGTTCAAGAACACATGTCAAAACATTTCAGTAGAATAACTCATCATTCTAAGGTTTTTCATAACCATTTTCACCAAGTATTCCTAGCTAAAGTGGATCAAGTTTTATGCTTAGCACTAGCATCTATAAGTGGGAGTAAATACTAATGAGGGGTGGTAATCAAGTGTGACTTATCTAAGTTCAATCTTGTCACATCCCAAAATTTTCCAAATTTTGAAATGTGAAAAATAAATAAACAAAATAAATAATTGTTGAAATTTAGGGTGAAAAGAAACTTTTGTTTCTAAATGGAAACTTAAAAACCCATCTTGAACAAACTTTGAATAAAGTTTGAATCCAACTAAATTCAAATCAAGTGAAATGCATTCTTCATAAATGCATCTTAAAATTTAAACACTTGGAAAATAAACCAAAACCCAAATGGAAGAAAATCATTTCCAAGATCTCTCTAAGACTATGGAATTGATCCATATAAAAATTCAGCAACAATCATTTTAAAATGATCAAGAATGATAAATAAAACCATAGAAATTGGTTTCACTTAATTTAAAGCCACGGATAAAATCTTATGAAGATAGGTAATGATTTCCAAAGCTAATAATGCTCCTATCTAAAATCCATACCAATTGGTGAGCAAATAGTCCTAATGAGATATAAAAGGATAAACAAATATTAAATAAGATTTTACAAATTGGAATCACCAAGTTTGGATCTTTAAATAAAAAGATATGGATTTTATAAGACAAAGAAATAAATAAGTAAATAAGGAATATTTAAAAGCCAAATTAAAACTTGGCCTAATCCATAAGCAAATGGAATAAATATAATCCAAGTCGAAAATAAAATAGAAGGATAAAGAAGATTCAAATAAAATAATAGGGCATTAACTAAATTCTATTCCATTGGATTAAAGATAAAATCCCTAATAGAAATGATTAATTAAATCATGGGAAAATAAAGAATGGAATTTGCCCAAATTAAATGATTAGTAATCATATTAAAATATTTTAAATAATTCAAAGTAAGTTATTTAAACACCCTTCTAAATAAATAAAACCTACTGAAAAAGGTTTGGTGAAATTTTGATTTCAAATAAGGGTTTGAAAATTTAATTAAATCTTATTTAATAAAGGAAAGTGCCCTTTTCAAATAAAATATAAGCCATAAATAAATAAAGGATTTATTCCTAAAAAGGACTTTAAATACATGTTTAAAACATATTAAAAACTTACTGAAAAGTTTAGTAAAAATATGAATTCAAATTGTTATTTGAAATGTTTAAACAAATTCAAAACAGAAATGAAAATGTAAAAAGAAAAAGGATTCATAAAAAAATGGAAACCAGCCAGACCAGGCCCAACAGGCCTAGTCCAGCCCAGCAACAACCCACCTCTCTCCCCGAATCGTTTTTCTCTCACCCGCGAAACAACCCGCACCGTCAATGACCACTGGACCCTACTCTTTCTCTCTCTCTCTCTCTCTCTCTCTCTCTCTCTCTCTCTCTCTCTCTCTCTCTCTCTCTCTCTCTCTCTCTCTCTCTCTCTCTCTCTCTCTCTCTCTCTCTCTCTCTCTCTCTCTCTCTCTTTCTCTCTCTCTTACGCTGACAAAGTAACCCCACTCGTCAGTCGTCTTCCTCACCCCCCCCGCGGTGACCACGCCCTCACCTCACCGTTTTTGGCCGATTAAAATCGATTAAATTCTCGTTAATGGCGTGGCAATTCAGCCCAGTGATCACGCACGTTAAAGCGCCCGTTCCTCCTCTATCTTTTGCCCTAGACACCATCTCTCCTCTGCCACCAGGCTGCGCTGATTTCGCCCGAGACCATCCTCTGCTCCGACGAGCTTAGCAAGCAATTCTGGCCGCTCCTCGCCGCCCCTTTCCTCCCAGTACCCACGAGCGCATTCCCTATCACCCCCTGCAACTCCTAGTACCGCTCGTTTAGCTGCACATGCTCTGTAGGCTCGGCAAATTCTTCACCAGAGCAGCGCCGCCGTCTGCCTTGACTCCGGCGAGTTCCCCAGGTAGCATCTGACCGCATCTCTCCTCCTCTTTCACACAAGCATACTCTCCATGACTTTGCGCATCTAACCGTATCTTCCTTTCTCTTTGGCGTGCACCTTAGCCTCACCACCGTCCCCAACAGAGAGCACCCGATGCCGTCTCGATCTCCGACGAGCAATCAACGATGACTCCATGCGCCCCTTCGCCAGCCAAGCGCACCTTGAGCATCAGCGTGACACTGCGAGTCTGGTAACGCTCCCCATTCTCTCCCTCGCTTCCAGTAGCCGCTGCAGTGCCGTAGACCGAGCGCGTCGCCGCTCACCGTCGCACGTGCCGCCAGTTGATGGTCGTTTGATCAACGACCGTTAGATCCTGATTGCGTGGCTGCGATAGATTCATTAACGAAGGGGTATAGATTGATCTGTGTTCTGTGATGTTAAGTCGATCTTGCGGTCCACATTGCCTAATCCGAACGAAACGGTATGGACCAATCAGAACATTCCACGTGGCCTGGAGTTTGTCTTAAAACCAGAAACTTTTCTATTAGATGTGTGAAATTGTAAATTGCATAACTTTTGATCCACACGTCCCAATTTTGCAAAGTTTATATCAATGGAATCAGAAAAACAAGTAATTTCCAACTATGCACTTTGTTTAGTAAATTGCTTCTGTTAAATTGGTTGTTTTTACAGAAACTTGTGTAGGCATAAATTGAATATAAAAATTGTTCTAGAAATATTTTTAAGGTAAAATCTTTGGTAAATGATTTGATTTAAACCTACTGACCATAAAAACCAACTTATGGATTTAAAAATTCAATTTGTGATGCTAAAGAATAAATCTTTGAACAGGAGCATTTCTAGTTAAATAAAAATGTTGTTTATGTGTTAAAAATGCTTTTTGAGTAAAACCTTTGGAAAATTATTTGATTTAAACTCTCTGACCCTAAATACCAAGTTTTAGGAGTTAAAAATATATTTGATGAACCCTATAAAATATTACTTTGTTTAAAGGCATTTCTAACAAAATAAAATATGGCTTTGATTTAAAAATGGTTTATAAGTAAAACCCTTTCCAAATGATTTTAATATTAAACACTTGACCATAAAACACTAAAATTTTTGTTTAAAAATGTATTTGTCAAACACTACAAATTATTACTTTGATTAAATCATTTCTAACAAAACAAAAATGACTTAAAATGGTCATTTTCACTAACTTGTTATCCAATGGCTTTGCCACTTTAATAAATGAACAATATGTGTTTTAAAATGTTTATAGCTTAATATAAACCACTTTTACAAATAAAATAATGTTTGGCATGCTTGCATGCATTGCTTTGTTTTTATTATTCTATGTGATGAATTGCTTGAATGGTAGATTGAATTTGTGCCTTGATTGAATTGTAGTGAAATTTGAAGAGTGTGACTATTGCAAGATCAAGGAGTGAACTTATATTTCTACCAAAAAGGCAAGTGATACTTAATACTTTTGTCGCATTATTTTCACTATGCATTAGTGATATTTCAAAGTAGGACCTGCATGGAATTTTACTAAGTGTGCTATGCCATGGGAAATCCTAGTAGTTGAAGCCTTAGTAGAATTTTCCTAAGTTAAGATTCCTACTACTATCATGCTTAGCCTAGCTAGTAGAAAAAAGGGTGGATTATATTCATGCTATGGAATATTTCTAAGTCAAGGACTTGTGTTTTGTTTACTAAAACAACTAAGTGAATGAATCACCTGGGTGGAATGGTATTGCTTGGCAGGATTTTTGTTGAGTGGTTACACAAGGCCCATTTCCATGGTTTACCTTTTGTATATCACTTGTGGAATGCCACCCAGGAACAAAGAGATTTGAGATGTCAAATGTTGAGAAGCTTCAAGTGTAGCCACATGGCATTATGGGCTCTGCCTGGATCATATAGGTTGCAATAACTTAGCCAAATGGACAGTTGGTGGTAGGGGATGATAGGTTGGAACACGTCCATTCTGGTCTAAGGGAAGGCTTCTGAAAGATCTTGTCTCGATGCATGTCGAGTCTTGTGGGGAAAGTGCACCACCTCTGTAGAGTGAAGAATCTAAGTACTTAGCCGTGTCCCCGACAATGGACAATTTGAGCATAAAGACATGGAAGCTATCAAGAATCTCCTCATCCCAATTTCTAAGTTAAAAACTTGTGGTTGAACAAGGGTTTAAGGATCACCAATTTCTATTGGGAGATGCCTTTGGTGATTTTGACAAACAAAAACTTAGTGTTTTCAAATGATAAGGAAAATCTATTTTGAGCAAAGCAAGCCTAAGCTCCACCTAGCCAAATGCATATAGATGATAGACTCCACTATATTACCATAGTATCACTTGCCAATACAATTCAAATGTATTGACCCTTGTGGCTGTAACTTATTAGGTTGCAGGTTTGTTTGATGTTAGTGAAGTGTGTTGATTAGGATTACAAGTCTACAACCAACATGATTGCCTGTGGCACTTTGAAGATGAAGGAATCCATGCTATAGTTATTTCTGCTGCATTATAATGAGATAGCCAAATGAGCTATGTAAGATGTAATGAAATATTTTATTCTCGGTTATAAAGTTGTATTATGACCTTTGTTTCTTGATATTACATCTTAACTATGGATGCTAGCTATTGATTCAGGGACTAGCATTGTAAACACACGGATCTCTACCTTATTAAAGGTTGGGACCTCTACAAATATCATGCCTCAGGATGACATCAAGATTATCTAACTTAGGCCAAGTTTTATGCTCTTTATGATGGCTTATGATTCAATAGACCCCCAAAGGAATGAAAATAAGGAAACAAATTACAACGATGGCTTGGATAGACTGGTACCTCTTCGCGTGTGGGGGTTTAGGATCAGGATTCATAAAATTTAGACCATGTATGTAATGCCCACCAAGCCCGTATGGGACCAAACCATGTCTGTTATCGGGTATTTTGTGCATGTGATGTGGAAACGTAAGTGTCGAACTTGATTACAACACTTGCATGTGTGCGTCGACATTGCAACACCGCGTACGTAATTTAGGGTGAGTTCTTTTGAACCCATCAATGGGCTACCCTCACGCGCCCTCCTCTAATACGCACAGGGGAAATTCTACCCTTTCAGATATTTACAACTTTTCAGAGTAGGGGTTCTATGGAATCACACCTCCTTTATGATACCTTTAAATATCTTTCTAAAATCTACAAGTCACTAAGTAAACTCTAATAGAAAGCTTTGACAAAGAAATAAAAGAATTAAGCTTGCAAGTAAAACTAGGATTTGGTATCATCAAGTGGGTATAATCACATATGCTTAAAGCATCTAGTTTGCATAGTATCATGCAAGTTTTAGCTTGCCAAGTCATCTGACAGTACTATGCTTGCCTTGTGCAGAGCTGTGGTTGAAGTTCTCCTCGGCTTCTTCCTCGTAGTATCCTCCTTCCTCCTCATATCCTTGGTCGGTACTAGCGTCTATAAATAAATACGAGGTACACAATCACCAAACAATACTTAACTACTTTTACTTATCACACCAAGGTTTTCACTAGATGATCTAGCATCATCACCAATATTACAAAGATTAAGGCAATAGTTTATTTCCTTTATTTTAAAAAAGTAATTTATACTCATTGAAAAACTACTTAAGATTTAATATTATCCAACTAAAACATGGGATCATGTTGACACATGTCATCACCACATATTTCAGTACTTGGGAATATGATTCAAAGTGGTGTCACAATTTAATAAGGTTTAACCTTTTTATTATAATTCATTAAAGTGACTAGAATGGCCTATGAGGCATTCTTTTATTACTTGTCCATTAAACCTAGATATTTTTATATATTCTGAAAGGTCTTGTTAAATTTGATTTTTGAGAGTTGGAATCAACTCAAAAGCTTTTATGATTGAATTTTGAAAAATGTTTGAATGCAGAAAAGCTTCTGCCTTGTTATATTTACTATATCTGTTCTACAAATCCAATTGGTTTGAATCCAACGGTCTTGGATTAAGCATTCCATTACCTTTCTAACAAAATTGGTTTCATGCAATTTGGTTCAGTGAATCGAGCTGGGTTGATTTTTGAATCTAGGTACAGAACTGGGTTTGAAACTAAAAGAATAAACCTAAATTTGAATTACTGGGTCGTGCGGGATGTTAACTGGGCCGACCCATTGCGCACAGTGCGCGCGGGCTGGTTAAGTGGCTGTCCCCACTCGTTAGTGAGACAGAGAGTGGCGAAGCGGTACTGAGCGATTAGGTCCGTAGGATTAGAAGCTAGATCTATGCTGAGGTTCATCGTCCACGCCTGAACGGAACACGGCCAGGTCGAACCCTAACATGACCAGTGGGGGTCGTGGGAGGCTCACTGGGGCTCAGGCGAGGGTCGGCGATGGGGGCGAACGACGAAGTCGACGACAGCGAACCTCCTGGTACCGGCAGCTCCTCCTAGGCGGCTCCAACCAATGGTGCTCTTCTCCTCCAGCAGCGGCAAGCTCTGGTGAAATTCCGGTGATGCGCTGCTCGCCTTTCTCAGGGAGTGAGGTGGGGTGCTTCTGAGAGAGAGGGGAGTGAGATGGTGTGAAGAATTCGTGCTGGGAAGGCCTCTATTTATAGTGCAGCGAGGGGACCGAATGGCGCGGGCGAAGCTCGTCGTGGTCATCATCATAGCGAGCTACTGGCATGGGCAAAGGTAGGGGACGGTGCTGTGTTCCCTGGCGAAGCTCAACGGTATGGTTACACGACGTGGGGTGATACGTTGGAAACGTATCTATAATTTTTGATGCTCCATGCTTATTTAGTATCCACTTTGCTTTACTTGTCCACACTATGAGGTGCTTTTTACATGTTTTCTGGTACTAACCTACTAACACGTTGCAACAGTGCCAGATGCATGTTTTCTGCTGTTTTTGGTTTCAGAAAAGTTAGTAAAGAAATATTTTCAGAATTGGATGGGACAAAGGACAAAGTCAATTACTTTTCGTTGGGAACAAGAAGTCCAGAGGAGAGCCGGAGGGGCCGGCCAGAGAGGCCAGACCCACCCCAGGCGCGGGTGGGCCCCACCCCGCGCCTGGCTAGGGTTTGGTCGCCCTGGTCGCCGCCTCGGTCTCCCCCTTTGCCTATAAGAAGCCCCCAAAGTAGAAACCCTGAGGAGCCGATCAAAAATCCACGAAACCGTCTGTAGCCGCCGCCACCATCGTCCTTAGATCAGGGGGGATCTGAAGTTCTTCCCGTCACCCTGCCAAAGGGGAGATCATCCCGGAGCCTTCTCTCCGGTATGATACGTGAGTAGTTCCACGTTGGACAATGGGTCCATGTAGTAGCTAGATGTTTGTATCTCCTCCTTTGTGCTTTCATGTATAGATCTTGTGAGCTCCATTCATGATCAAGGTCTAATCTATTTGTAATCATGCATGTTGTGTTTGCGGGGATCCGATGGATATTGAGATTATTATGTTGGTTTGATTAATGGTTTTGTCTTTATGATTCTATCATGTATGTGTTGTTTGTGATCTTGCATGCTCTCCGTTGTTAGTAGATATCTTGGACAAGTAGTTGCTAGTGACCCCAAGAGGGGGTATTTATGCTCGATAGTGGGTTCATGTCTCTAGTTTCCAAGGGAAGTGACAGAAATCTCTTCGGTTGTAGATGTGATGTTGCTACTAGGGAGAAAATAATGGTCTCTTGTTCATGGAACATGTGGACTATTTACCTTACACAGTTTGCTTAAAGCAGTTGTCTATTGCTTGCAACTTAATACTGGAGGGGGTTCGGATGATAGGTGGACTTCTAGTCATAGATGCAGCTGGATGGCGGTCTATGTATCTTGTTGTATTTCCCAATCAACCTCATAGGACCTTTCTGACTAGTAATTGCATTGTTATGCCTTGCTCAGTTCCTGTCAATTGCCCTGCTATAATTTGTTTACACTTCATGCCATGTTGTTTATCTAAGGAGAGCACCTGTAGTGAAATATGGACCCCGGTCTAATCTTTACCATTGATACATATTCCACTGTTACTTGTTTACTTGCTACAAACCATTACCTTCCACACCATACATTTAATCCTTTGTTATAGCAAACTGGTGAGCTTGACAACCTCACTGTTCGTTGGGGCAAAGTCTTGAGTTTGTGTTGTGCAGGTCTCCACGTTGCTTGCAACACCTGTGTGACATTTCCTTCCTCCTTCTGGTTCGATAACGTCGGTCTCAATTGAGGGAAAACTTGCTGCTTGCTCTTCACACCCTGCGCTTGGGGTTACCAATAAAGTGCCACGTCGAGCGCCATCAAGTCTTTCTGGCGCCGTTGCCAGGGAGGCTAAGGATGTCTTCACTAGGGGAGTCCTTCACTTCCTTTCTATTTACTTTGTTTTTAGTGTGCTTTGTTTATTTTGCTTTTTTTGTTTGCCTCTTTTCAAGAAAACCCAAAAAAATTAGTCCCTGCTCTAGTTTCCACCTTGCTCTAGCTCACCATGTTACTCCCCAAGTTTGCCCTGAAAGATCTTGCAATAGGTAGTGGTTCCATAATTGGGAAAGATAATATTGAAGAATTCTTTAATTATGTTAGCAAGATGAGGATATTGAGGATAAATCTATAGCAGAGCTTGCTCCTAATTATGAGATTGCTGCAGTTTCTTTAGTTCATATGTTGGAGGCTAGGTTTGTTAGCCTTGACCCCTTCATACAATTCTTGTTCCTAAAACAAAAAGAAGAGAAGAATGCTGAAAAGATGGAATTCATCCTTGAAACTTTATCAAAAGAATTCCATGATGTTGCTAGGGAAGCCAAAAAGGTTTTTGAGCGTTTCAATATGCTAGGCTGAAGTGTAGATGTTGTGGGTATTTCTAATAAAACTTAGCCTAGAGAGTAATTCAATATACCCATACCCTTCAAGCTTGTTGGAATGCATGAAGCCTTTGAAAATAACTTTGATTGGATTGCTCCTGAAAATCTTTTTGATGAAAATAGTAGACCAAAGAGAGATGAGAAGGGATCCTCCAAAACCCATTTGGATGAGATACCTTTCATAGTTGAAGAATTTGCAAGTATGAATGTTAATGCTTCTTCATTTGAAAATACTTGATTCTTCTTGCTTCTTCTGCCTAACTTAAAGGCGTTAAAGAAAAGTACTTGTTGGGAGATAACCCAAGAGTTTCCTTGAGTCTTGGAAGTTAATACTTCAGTAATGACCTCTCCTTATCCTTTTTGTTTGGTTTTTGTGCCAAGAATGACCTCTAATGAGAGGGAAGTAAGATTTGGGGAATTGCTGTCCCGAAACAGATTCCTGTCCTCCCCCAAAAAAAATTCGTGAGAAGGCTCTGTAACTAGAATTGAGCTCAAAATTTACGAATAAATACCCCATTATGTTAGATAACTTTATTTAGTTCAACACTTGTTGATTTGAGCAACAGAAGATGTTCGAAAAAATCGGTTTCTACCTGCTGGTCTGTTTTGACAGATTTCTGCCATTATTTGCATTTGCTTCTTATTGATTCCTTTTTGAGTTCTCTTTAGGTAAATTGAGCTTTTTGAAGGATTTACTACAGTAGCTTTTGTTTTTAGTGAAAAGCCTTGCTGTTCCAAAGCTTTGACAGTGGTCTAATTCTTTTGAATACACTAATGTTGCTAATGAAGATTGTGTGCAATTTTGTATGAAGGAAAATTTTCAGGTGTAGAGAGAGAATGATGCAATGATATGAAGAATGGACAAAATCTCAAGCTTGGGGATGCCACCATGGTGTCACCCCAATAAATATCCAAGAGGTACAAGCGTCAAAGCTTGGGGATGCCCAAGGCATCCCCTTCTTCATCAATAAAAAGCTCAGGTCTGTCTAGACACTTTGTTTTTATTGTTTCATGCACAGTTGTGTTTTTCTTGGAGCGTCTTAGTTTTCATTTGCTTTGCTTAGGTTGTTTAGTTTGCTTGAAAAAAGAAGTTTGGACCCCCGTTCTCGCTGTATTGTTTTGCAAGTAAGGTTGCTTGGTGTTTGGAAAGGAGTAGTAAGTTCTTGCTTGAAGTGCAAGAGGAGCTTCCATTGACTGTGACTTAGACTTTAGCATGACATGCTAGGTGTTGTTTTAGCATTATGCTTAGTCATTATTTCTGTAGCATGTCTTGTTCCAAACAATTGGGATTTCTTAGTGTGCCTTGAAGAAATTATGCGTTGTTTTAGCATGCAAAAGCATAATATTGTGGTATTCTCCTTTGATGCATTGCTTGGGTTGACTTGGCACATGCTCACACCATGCTATGACTATGACAAGTCACCATTAGCCTCTATGATCATTTAGTCCTTGAATTGTAGTACCACTCTTTGCTTTGTTCAGTATGTTTATTGAACTGCATGATTATGGCCATTATTGCTCTCTTAGTTGGTTGCTCCTAGTCTTTTGCTAGCCTCCACTTGTATGAGTAAGTTCTACTCATGCCTCCAACTCCCAAGAAACCATGTTATTCCAAAGTGTCCACTATAAATTCCTATGCATGGTGTGTTACACCATTCCAAGTATATTCTTGTTTTCAACTATCTTCCAATTAAAAACTATTTTGTTATGTGAAAACTTAGTGATTAAAGCCCTCACGAACTTGATGGCACACTTTATTCTTTGCCCCTAATAAACTTGAACCATTGTGACAACTTTGTTGTATATGCTTGCACTTCTAAGTTGGAATTAGCAGAACCGCGCTGTCACGGGGAACGTTTTCAACATTGCACTTGTACCTTGTTGTACTCAGTTGATATCATGTTCTTTTGTCTATGGATGTCACCGGTGTGAAATAAAGTGGGGACTTGTAAGTCCATGGAGTTTGTAGTCTATGTTAGAGAAATGCCTAGGCCGCTAGCCTAAGCCATGCCTAATCATGGTGGAAACTTGCAGCATCACCATAATGAGCTATCTATGAAGCATCCTCAATAAAAAATCTATGCATATGGTAAATAAAAAGATTGCTGATATGCTCATTGTCTGCTTGCCTTGTCATTTTGGTTATGGGAAAGCTCCTGTACCATGTGCAAGAGGTACCCTGTTGGCGGTTCTCGATGATATGCAAATACTTATAGTGACAAGAACTTACCTGGACCCAAAGTTGAGTATGAATTAGGTGTGGCCCTCGTATTCAAGGGACTTGATATTGCCAGCTTATACTTCGTCAAGCATATACTCCAGATTTGCGACTTTAACCTTAACCACCTCAAGATGCTTATGATAGGGGCAATGAGGGATGAAAGCTAACAAGTACCATAATTTTTGGAAGCTCTTTTTGAAACTTGTAATCCCGGCTTCCTTTACAAAAAGGCCTTTCTTCCACCACTATTGAGTCTCCACCTTCTACCTTTAGGAACCATTAAGAGAGCATAGTTGTCATTCTGTGTGCAGTTTTCCAAAGCTTATTAATTGATGCATATTGTTTTATTACTTGCTCTTGTGCTACTTGTTTCTAGTCACCCTTGTGAACTTTGAAGGTGTCCTATGCATTTTATTGCTACTCTATGAGGGACAAGCTGAATGCCACTATGCTATGTTTTCTATATGGGAAACAAACAAACGTTTTTCAGTGCATGTTATTCATGATCTTTGTTTTTTGCTTGTCATGTTGCATGCATAGTTGCTATGTCCTACTATTAGAACTCCATCTTTCATGCACATGTTTAGAGTTCTTCGATCCTAGATTTCAATGCTTGCAAATGGTTGGATCTTTATTGTGAGGGTGCATGTCACCTAAAAAATTATTCTGTTTATCACTTACCTACTCGAGGACGAGCAGGAGTTAAGCTTGGGGATGTTGATACGTTGGGAACGTATCTATAATTTTTGATGCTCCATGCTTGTTTAGTATCTACTTTGTTTTACTTGTCCACACTTTGAGGTGCTTTTACATGTTTTCTGGTACTAACCTACTAACAAGTTGCAATAGTGCCAGATGCCTATTTTTTGCTATTTTTGGTTTCAGAAAAGTTAGAAAAGAAATATTCTCGGAATTGGAAGGGACAAAGGACAAAGTCAATTACTTTCCGTGGGGAACAAGAAGTCCATAGGAGAGCCCGAGGGGCCGGCCAAAGGGGCCAGACCGACCCCAGGTGCGAGTGGGCCCCACCCACGCCTGGCTAGGGTTTAGTCGCCCTGGCCGCGGCCTCGGTCTCCCCCTTCACCTATAAGAAGCCCCCGATGCAGAAACCCTAAGGACCCGATCAAAAATCCACGAAACCATCTGTAGCCGCCGCCACCATCGTCCCTAGATCAGGGGGCGGGGGATCTGAAGTTCTTCCCGGCAACCTACCGGAGGGGAGATCATCCCGGAGGCCTTCTCTCTGGTATGATGCGTGAGTAGTTCCACCTTGGACTATGGGTCCATGTAGTAGCTAGATGGTTGTATCTCCTCCTTTGTGCTTTCATGTATAGATCTTGTGAGCTCTGTTCATGATTGAAGATCTAATCTATTTATAATCATGCATGTTGTGTTTGCGGGGATCCGATGGATATTGAGATTATTATGTTGGTTTGATTAATGGTTTTGTCTTTATGATTCTATCAGGTCTGTGTTATTTGTGATCTTGCATGCTCTCCGTTGTTAGTAGCTATCTTGGCCAAGTAGTTGCTAGTGACTCCAAGAGGGGGTATTTATGCTCGATAGTGGGTTCATGCCTCTAGTTTCCAAGGGAAGTGACAGAAATCTCTTCGTTGTAGATGTTATGTTGCTACTAGGGAGAAAACAACGGTCTCTTGTTCGTGGAGCATGTGGACTGTTTACCTTACACACTTTTCTTAAAGCAGTTGTCTGTTGCTTGCAACTTAATACTAGAGGGGGTTCGGATGATAACCTTAAGGTGGACTTCTAGTCATAGATGGAGCTGGATGGCGGTCTATGTATCTTATTGTATTGCCCAATCAGCCTCATAGGATCTTTCTGACTAGTAATTGCATTTTTATGCCTTGCTCAGTTCCTGTCAATTGCCCTGCTGTAATTTGTTTACCCTTCATGCCATGTTGTTTATCTAAGGAGAGCACCTCTAGTGAACTATGGACCCCGGTCCAATCTTTACCATTGATACATCTTCCACTGTTACTTGTTTACTTGCTACAAACCATTACCTTCCAAACCATACATTTAATCCTTTGTTACAGCAAACCTGTGAGCTTGACAACCTCACTGTTTGTTGGAGCAAAGTCTTGAGTTTGTGTTGTGCAGGTATCCACGTTGCTTGCAACACCTGTGTGATGTTTCCTTCCTCCTTCTGGTTTGATAACCTCGGTCTCAACTGAGGGAAAACTTGCTGCTTGCTCTTCACACCCTGCGCTTGGGGTTACCAACAAAGTGCCACGTCGAGCACCATCATGGGGCGGTGCGAGACAGTCGGAACATCGTGGCGCTCTAGGCGGGTCCGACAGTGGTTTTAATGGCGCACAGGTGATACGGGTCACACGGTGGCGAACGGGCGTGTCTGGGGTGTTCCTGGGGTGGTGGCGATCCTGCTTGCACGCGGCGAGGGCAGCGCGTGGTCTATGGGCGTGTGTCGCGGGTGACGCTCTGGCGCGCTCTCGGCATGCTTGCAAAGAGGCTGGGCACGCTCGGGCTGTGTGGTCCAAGGGCTGGCTGCGCTCGAGGCTTGGACAGGGGGTGGCGATGGACGGTGGAGAGTGTCCCAGATGTGGTTTCTAGGCTTGGTTCTTCTCCTAGCTTGCTGTCGACTGAGGGGTGGCAAGTTGAGCTTGGCATGGTCACCATTGATGGCTATGGCAAGCTCATAGTGATTCTAAAGCTTGTTAAATGGGCTAGATGATCTACTAATAGCTTGCTGTGAACTAGAGAGGAACAAGTTAGGCCAAAATCACTGCTCCTAATAGTGTTTTATGTTTGTTGGTTTGGTGTTTGCAAGATGAAACGGCCGAAAGAGATTCAGATTTGAATTTTTGATTCAAACTTTGTGGGTGTGCTAGTTACATACTAGGGAGTCTCTGGTTAGTTGGAAAGGTCAAGTGGAATTGGTTTGGTTGGGTTTTGAGAAATGGTTCACATATGATAAAGATTCAATTTTGAATTATCATTTGAATCAAGTTGCCAAATGTTTCTGTAAGTTTGAAAGGTGGGCTTTGATTCACTTTTACTTGGTCTAGCAAGGGGTGAAAATAAATGGAAAAGTTTATGTTTGAAATCTTGGACTAGAACCACTCAAAGTGGCCTAGTGAGCAAGATTGGAAAAAATGACCATTTGCTTTATTTGTTTTGTTTTTGATTTTATCTTGATTTGTTTCTGCTTGGAAATGTTTTAGATGATGTTATTTTCATCTTTAAACCATTTCCTTGCTATTTAGATCAATCACACAAGTCCATTCATGCATTCATACAATCATCACCTTCACACATGCATTCATATTGATTTGATTAACAAAACTTTTTGTTAACCCTAATTTTGGTGATTGGAATTTGATAATCATTGTTCAACATTTTTGGGATGTTACAAACCTTCCCTCCTTAAACAAAATCTCGTCTCGAGATTTGATAAAGAAGAAAGAAGAAAACTAGGATTTAGAAAGATCGGGAAACTCCGTCTTGATGTGATCTTCTTGCTCCCAGGTAGCTTCTTCTTCAGTGTGGTTACTCCACTGAATCTTGAGAAACTTGATGCTTCGAGTACTGTTGGTTCTAAAAGATTCCTCCAAAATACGGATGGGTACTTCGGGATACGTCAGGTCATCGTTGATCTCTATGGTGCGGTGATCAATGTTCTTGAAAACTTCAGTCTTCTCCGGGACTTCTAGGCATTTGCGAAGTAATGATATATGGAACACATTGTGCAGGGCTGACATCTCCTCTAGCAGTTCCAATTGATATGATACTTCTCCTCGACGATTCATAATCTTGAAAGTTCCGATAATCTGGGGGCTAACTTTCCTTTGAGATGGAAACGTTGCATTCCTTTCAAAGGCGACACTTTGAGATACACAAAATCTCCGATATTGGAAGCGAGGTCTCGACGTCTCTTGTCGGCGTAACTCTTCTGTCTTGACTGGGCGGTCTTGAGGTGCTCACGGATCTTGTGAACTTTCTCTTCTGCTTCTCATAGGATGTCGGGTCCAAAAATCTGACCCTCTCCTACTTCTGACCAATTCAAAGGGGTGCAACACTTTCTTCCATACATGAACTCAAATGGGGCCATTTGCAAACTAGCTTGATAACTGTCATTGTAAGAAAATTCTGCGAAAGGCAGACAGTCTTCCCATTTAGATCCATACTCTAGCACACAGGCTCTCAACATATCTTTGAATATTTGATTTACTCGCTTTGTTTGTCCACCGGTCTGAGGGTGATAAGTTGTGCTGAAATCTAGTCGGGTTCCCAATCCTTCCTGGACTTTCTTCCAGAATCTCGAAGTAAACTGAGTTCCTCGATTTGACACAATGTTCTTGGTGACTCCATGCAAACTGACGATTCTAGCGATGTACAACTCCGCTAGCTTCGAGCTCTGGTAAGTGGCCTTAACTGGTAAGAAATGGGTTACCTTGGACAATCTATCAACTATGACCCAAATAGAGTCATTTCCCCTACTAGAATTAGGAAATCCGGTGATAAAGTCCATTCCAACGGAATCCCATTTCCATTCCGGAATATGGAGTGGCTGCAACAGTCCTGCGGGTCTCTGATGTCCCGCCTTGACTCTCTGACAAATATCACACTGGTCTATATATCTTTCGATTTCTCTCTTCATCTTATGCCAGCAAAATTGCTCCTTCAGATACTGATACATCTTTGTTCCTCCGGGGTGGATAGAATAAAGAGTATCATGGGATTCCTTCAAAATAACTTCTTTCAACTCTGAACCTGCTGGTACACAGAGACGTCCTTTGTACCACAACACTCCTTCTTCATCTTCGGTGAATCCGGGTACTTTTCCTGTACCGGTAAGACGTTTGATTCCGTCGATACTAGCATTTCCTTTTTATGCCTCCTTGATCTGACAGATCAAAGTGGGTTGAAGTTCTATGCTAGCCAAAAATTCTTCACTTACTAATTCCATTCTGAAATCTTCCATCTCCTTGTGCAAACTTGGTTGCTCCTTCAGAATCATGGAGTTCAAGCGACACGGCAATCTGCTACCACATTGGCTTTACCGAGGTGATAGTGAATGTCCAGATCATAGTCCTTGATTATCTCTATCCATCTTCTCTGCCTCATATTCAGCTCCTTCTGAGTTAATATATACTTTAGGCTCTTGTGATCTGATTAAATCTCACAACGGTTTCCCATAAGATAATGCCTCCATGTCTTCACGGCTAGAACTACGGCTGCTAGTTCAAGATCATGGGTTGGATAATTCTGTTCATGCTGCTTCAGTTGTTGGGACAGATAAGATATAACCTTGCCTTCTTGCATTAACACACATCTGAGACCAATCTTGGATGCGTCACAATACACATCAAACGACTTCGTGATATCCGGCATGATCAAGATTAGGGCTGAAATCAATCTCTTCTTGAGTTCTTGAAAACTCGCTTCACATTTGTCCATCCATTCGAACTTCTTATCCTTCATCAACAATTGGTTCATTGGTCTGGCGATACTCGAGAATCCTTCTATGAACTTGCGGTAGTATCCCGCTAATCCGAGAAATGCACGAACTTGGGTTTGAGTGGTTGGGGCTTGCCAATCTTCAACATCCTTCACCTTTGCAGGGTCAACGGCAATTCCTCCGGCCGATACGATATGCCCGAGGAATCCTACCTCCTGTAACCAGAATTCACATTTGCTAAACTTGGCATACAACTGATGCTCCCTAAGGGTTCCAAGGATGGTCCTTAGGTGTAGCTCATGTTCTTCTTCTGATTTGGAATAGATCAGAATGTCATCGATGAACACAACGATAAACTTATCGAGGAAGTCCATAAAAATATTATTCATGAGGTTCATGAAATAAGCAGGGGCATTGGTTAATCCAAAAGACATGACAGTATACTCGTATAATCCACATCTCGTGGTGAAGGCAATATTTCGAATATCCTCTGCGCGAATCTTGAGTTGATGATAACCAGTTCTAAGATCAATCTTAGAAAACACTTTGGCACTAGTCAACTGGTCAAATGGGTCTTCTATCTTTGGTAGTGGGTACTTGTTCTTGATGGTTACATCATTCAACTTCCGGTAATCCATACACAAACGGTTACCTCCAATCTTCTTCTCCACAAACAAGACAGGTGATCTCCATGGTGACGCACATGGTTGGATCAATCCTATCTCCAGCATGGCATCCAGTTGCTTCTTCAGCTTCACTAATTCTGACGGGTTCATACTATATGGTCTCTGGGCTATGGGTCCAATTCCAGGGATTAGTTCAACGATAAACTCGATATCCCGATCTGGGGCATACCGGGCAAAACATCTAGAAATACATCAGGATATTCACAGACTACTCTGACTTGGTCAGTGGTTGGCTGGGCTAGACTCTTGCTCACTTGAATTGACATGGCAATGTTTTAGATACGTGCTCTACTGATATTCCGGATGGACTGGTCATGGTTATGGATTTCTTGGCACAGTCGATTAACCTTTATGTTTCGACATCCAATCCATTCCTAGTACTACTTCCAAACCTTTAGTTCCGAGTACTATTAGATTATCATAAAAATATATACCATGGATTCGGATAGGTACGGCCTTGCAAATTTGTCTAGCTTTGGTGGTTGAACCAGGTATTTGAACTATCATAACATGCTTCAATTTGGTGGGTTGAATCTGACTAGTGCATGCAGATTCTTCAGTAACAAACGAGTGCGATGCTCCAGAGTCAAACAATACTCTTGCAAGTACTGAGTTAACAGAAAACATACCCAGCACAACATCTGCCGCTTCTTGGGATTCTTCCGCATGCATGAGAAAGAGGCGGCCGTTGCGGTTGAGCGAGTTCCCTGGGGCAAACCTTCTTCCAAGCTGAACACGACGCTGCTGCTGAGAATCTTCTTAGGGCACTCATTGGAATAGTAACCCTTGGTTCCACATTCATAACAAGTCACCTGAGACTTGTACTTTGCTACAACAGGCACAACATTGCTTCCAGTCCTTGGGGCAGTGTTGGTGTTGGTGGCGGCATTGTTGTTGTTGAACTTGGGCGGTGCACGGTTGAAATTGCTGGGGTTGCTGGGGTTGGTGTGATTTCCTCTGGGCCTTGGGTTTCCTCCTCCACGGTTGGGATAGGTCGGACGGTTCATCGAGGGTCTATTGGTTCTTGGGGCAAATCCTTGAGATGGGTTGGGGCGATACTTTGGGGTATGATGGGTTCCTGGTTGATGCATCATGCGACACTTGCGGTTCTCATTAGCTTGGTTGATCTTGCCTTCCATCTGAATGGCGGAGTCCACTAAGGCTTCAATATCAGCAAATGGGATGTTGAATAACACTGTCTGTATCTCATCATGCAGACCATTCAGGAATCTTTCCTTCTTCTTGGCTTCGGTGTCTATCTCATCCGGTGCATACCTAGCCAATGACAAAAAATTGTCACGGTACTCCACTACTGTCATCCTACCTTGCTTCAGTTCCCTGAATTCATCTCTCTTCCGCTTGATCAAACCTGGTGGCACATGGGTTCTGCTGAACTTGACTTTGAACTCTTCCCAAGTCATCAGCTGTCCTACAGTCATGGCGCGAACGCTGTTCCACCATGCTCTTGCATCTCCGGCCAGATAGTGGGTGGCGAACAGGACTTTATCGTTAGCTTCCACTCCTGCAACTTCTAGATTGTTCTCCATGGTTTGCAGCCAATCATCTGCATCTAGGGGCTCTTCAGACTTAGTGAAAACGAGTGGATTGGTGTTCTGGAAGTTCTTGAGCTTCGATCCATGGTTGTCCTGATTTCCATGGCCTTGATTGTTGTTGGCCATCTGAGCTATCTGTTGAAGGGTGGCTAAGTTGGCTTGACGTTCGGCCCTTTCGGCTTCGCGGTCCGAAACCAACATTTGCAAGATTTGCAACATCGGGTCCGGGGATGAAGTGCTTCCTCCGTGAGGCATATGAAGATTGAGATAGATCATGAGAAAAGGGGGAAATTTCTAAGGTTCAGGGGTTTGGTTTTTGAAAAGTTTTCAAATTTTGACTCAGATTTTTCTAGCAACTTGCTTTTCATTCATTCATAGCACACGATACATACACACAAAACAACGAATGAAAAACAGATGGTTTTAAGAACCATTCTATGAAACTACGATATAGTGGGACCGGATACAACTCACTAATGCTACTGCTCAAGTGCTACTACTCCTCAGAGTCAGTGTCCTCATCATCCTCATCATCATCATCAATGAAGGCGAAGTCATCCTCATCGGTGAAGAAGTCCATGGCCTGATCCTCTAGAAAGTTATCATCGTCACTGAGATAGGAGTAGGGGTCTCCACGAAGGTCTTCCCCTGCATTCTCCCTCTCCTCCAGCTGCATATCGCTCTCGCGGATAGTCTCCTCCAACTCTGTGATCTTGTGGCGGAGACGGGAAATGATGCGCTCCTTCTTGTCGAGCTGACGACAACGAGACTGGCGATCCTTCACTAGCATGGCAATGGTCTGATCCTTCTTGGCGACGATGGCGTACTTGTGGTTGGCGTAGGAGCGGGCATTGTCCAACTCCTTCTGATGGTCATACATCATGAAGCTGAGGTGGTCCAACTGAGTCTTCAGCTCATGGTGATATGGGGCCTCCAGTGGCTGTCCCATAACATCACGCCTTGGATAGAACTCAAAGCAGGTACCCTTGATCTGATTGATACTCTGCCCACACAGACGGGCAAGATCTTCTTGCATGGCCCTGGCAACTCCATCGAGCCAGTTGTTCTCTCTCAAGGTGAACTGAATTCCCTCTGAGGTGGGGGCTTCGATCTTTCCACGGAGACATGCAACAACTAGTCATTGCAACTCCTCTCCTTCCTGATCGTTGAGCTGAGCTCCGAAGAACTCGGGGTGCGAACGCTCCAGCATCTCTGACAGCTGGTCCAAGTCATTCTCAAAGATGAGGTCTCCTTCATTCCCCAACTGATAAAACTTGCTATACTTCACGTCCATCTATAAGAATGTAGGATGATTAAGTTAGTAGAGTGATCAAGTGTGTCAAATTTTTATGTAAGTTTGCAAGTATTTTTGAGGAACATGAATTTTCATTAAAGAGTCTAAGTGGTAAGAATGAGAATAAGTTTTCATAAATACTCACTTCCTTGGTTTTGAAACTAAGTTTTTGATTCAAACATCCATTCTAAACTAGGGTCTCCTATGGTCAGGATGGCTCTGATACCAACTTGTCAAAACCCGGATTTTTAATCCCAGATGCATGTTATGCCATACATCGCAATCCTAGGATTACCATTTTTGCGAGACATAACAGATTGGATATCACAGTACATCATCCATTACAAACCATACATAAGGTCTTACAAAAATAAAGGATCGCATGATACAGTCTTAATACAATTCAAGAAGCGGAATAACGTAATAATAACGATAGCGTAGGTGAGGCTCCATCTTCATGGTCATAGGCAATGCTGATGATGGGAGATGATCCTAGTTGTCGTAACCTTCCTGCTGTCCTTCTTCCTGATAGTCCTCTTCATAGTCTGGCCACGGGAATAGCCAGGGACAAAGCCATGAGTACTCTTTAAGTACTCGCAAACTAATACTAACAAGTGAAGTGGTTTTGGAATAGGAAGTACTAAGCTCTAGGTTGTTTTGCAAAAAGCTAGATTTATCTCTACTGAGTTCAGAAGCAAATAAATCTAATTGACTAATTTTTATAACACATAAGTGGGAACTTGAATTTCATATCACAACCCGGTTGTGGTCAAGTCAAGTCACGAATCATTTCATAAGTCATTTTGAAAACATCTAACGACCACACAGTATGGCCACTCCAAATGTCCATAACCGCGGACGCGGCTATTCAAATAGTTTGACACTCTGCAGAGGTGGTACACTTTCACCACAACATTCGATACATCCATCAGGAACAATCCTGAATTCACCATACTCATTATGCGGATAATCAATCCTAACCTTTCAATTACACGCCCTAGTATAGGCACCTCTCCTGTGAGTTTGGCCTCCCAACCATGACCAACTGTCATCTTGGGAACTGCATAGGTGGACAATCTTCACAAGGTAGCCTCAGCTAAAACCTTGGCTGCAAGGGAACCCATACTAAGGTATATAAATTTTCAGTCAATCCCTACCCAAATTTTGGGTATTGTGGTTGTACTATAAAATTGGAATGGTATCGCATCCAGACAACCATCAGTTTTATAAAGGGCTAAGGCTCATGCCTTAACATTTTCATCATCAAAATCATCTGTTGTTCAAGAACACATGTCAAAACATTTCAGTAGAATGACTCATCATTCTAAGGTTTTTCATAACCATTTTCACCAAGTATTCCCAGCTAAAGTGGATCAAGTTTTATGCTTAGCACTAGCATCTATAAGTGGGGGTAAATACTAATGGGTGGTAATCAAGTGTGACTTATCTAAGTTCAATCTCATGCCTCAGGATGACATCAAGATTATCTAACTTAGGCCAAGTTTTATGCTCTTTATGCTACCTTTAAATATGTTTCTAAAATCTATAGTAAACTCTAATAGAAAGCTTTGATAAATAAATAAAAGAATTAAGCTTGCAAGTAAAACTGGGATTTGGTATCATCAAGTGGGTATAATCACATATGCTTAAAGCATCTAGTTTGCATATTATCATGCAAGTTTTCGCTTGCCAAGTCATCTGGTAGTATTAGGCTTGCCTTGTGCAGAGCACTGGTTGAAGTTCTCCTCGGCTTCTTCCTCATAGTATCCTCCTTCTTCCTCGTATCCTTGGTCGGTACTAGCGTCTATAAATAAATACGAGGTACACAATCACCAAACAATACTTAACTACTTTTACTTATCACACCAAGGTTTTCACTAGATGATCTAGCATCATCACCAACATTACAAAGATTAAGGCAATAGTTTTATTTCCTTTATTTTAGAAAAGTAATTTCTACTTATTGAAAAACTACTTAAGATTTAATATTCTCCAACTAAAACATGGGATCATGTTGACACATGTCATCACCACATATTTCATTACTTGGGAATGTGATTTAAAGTGGTGTCACAATTTAATAAGGTTTAACCTTTTTATTTTAATTAATTAAAGTGACTAGAATGGCCTATGAGGCATTCTTTTATTACTTTTCCATTATTTCTGGAAGTAAACCTAGATATTTTTATATATTCTAAAAGGTTTTGTTAAATGTGATTTTTGAGAGTTGGAGTCAACTCAAATGCTTTTATGGTTGAATTTTGAAAAATGTTTGAATGCAGAAAAGCTTTTGCCTTGTTATTTTTACTATATTTGTTCTACAAATCCAATTGGTTTGAATCCAACGGGCTTGGATTAAGCATTCCAATAACTTTCTAACAAAATTGGTTTCATGCAATTTGGTTCAGTGAATCGAGCTAGGTTGATTTTTGAATCTAGGTACAGAACTGGGTTTGAAACTAAAAGAATAAACCTAAAATTGAATTACTGGGTCGCGCGGGATGTTAACTGGGCCGGCCCACTGCGCATAGTGCGCGTGCGGGCTGGTTAAGTGGTTGTCCCTACTCGTCAGTGAGACAGACAGTGGCGAAGCAGTATGGGGCGATTAGGGCCGTAGGATTAGAAGCGAGATCTACGGCTGAGGCTCATCGTCCATGCATGAACAGGACACGGCAAGGTCGAACCCTACCACGGCCAGTGGGGGTCGTGGGAGGCTCACGGGGGCTCAGGCGAGGGTCGGCGATGGGGGCGAACGACGAAGTCGACGACGACAAACCTCCTGGTACCAGCAGATCCTCCTGGGGCGGCTCCAATCAACGACGCTCTTCTCATCCAGCAACGGCAAGCTCCGGTGAAATTCCGGTGATGCGCTGCTCGCCTTGCTCCAGGAGTGAGGTGGGGTGCTTCTGAGAGAGAGGGGAGTGAGATGGTGTGAAGAATTCGTGCTGGGAAGGCCTCTATTTATAGTGCAGCTAGGGGACCGAATGGAGCGGGCGGAGATCGTCGTGGTCGTCATCACAGCGAGCTACTAGCATGGGAAAAGGTAGGGGACGGTGCTGTGTTCCCTGGTGAAGCTCAACGGCATGGCTACGTGACGTGGGGCGGTGCGAGACGGTCGGAACGTCGCGATGCTCTGGGCGGGTCCGATGGTGGTTTTAATGGCGCACATGTGATACGGGTCGCATGGTGGCGAACGGGCATGTCTAGGGTGTTCCTGGGGTGATGGCGATCCTGCTTGCACGTGGCGAGGGCGGCGTGTAGTCTGTGGGCATGTGTCGCGGGTGACGCTCTGGCGCGCTCTCGGCACGCTCGGGCTGTGTGGTCCAGGGGCTGGCTACGCTCGAGGCTTGGACAGGGGTGGCGGTGCACGGTGGAGAGTGTGCCAGACATGGTTGCTAGGCTTGGTGCTTCTCCTAGCTTGTTGTCGACTGGGGGATGGCAAGTTGAGCTCGGCATGGTCATCATTGATGTCTATGGCAATCTCACAGTGATGCTAAATCTTGTTAAATGGGCTAAATGATCTACTAATAGCTTGCTGTGAACCAGAGAGGAAACAAGTTAGGCCAAAATCACTACTCCTAATAGTGTTTGATGTTTGTTGGTTTGGTGTTTGCAAGGTGTTTGATGGAATGGCCGAAAGAGATTCAAATTTGAATTTTTGATTCAAACTTTGTGGGTGTGCTAGTTACATACTAGGGAGTCTCTGGTTAGTTGGAAAGGTCAAGTGGAATTGATTTGGTTGGGTTTTGAGAAATGTTGATCTTCACATATGATAAAGATTCAATTTTGAATTGTCATTTGAATCAAGTTGCCAAATATTTCTGTAAGTTTGAAAGGCGGGCTTTAATTCACTTTTACTTGGTCTATCAAGGGGTGAAAATAAATGGAAAAGTTTCTGTTTGAAATCTTGGACTAGAAACACTCAAAGTGGCCTCGTGAGCAAGATTGGCAAAAATGACCATTTGCTTTATTTGTTTTGTTTTTGACTTTATCTTGATTTATTTCTGCTTGGAAATGTTTTAGATGATGTTGTTTTCATCTTTAAACCATTCCTTGCTATTTAGATCAATTACACAAGTCCATTCATGCATTCATACAATCATCACCTTCACACATTCATTCATATTGATTTGATTACCAAAAGTTTTTGTTAACCCTAATTTTTGTGATTGGAATTTGATAATCATTGTTCAACATTTTTGGGATGTTACAGTTTATCATGCAATGTGATAGATAATGCATCGAGGGAGATGGGGTTGAGACCCACGCTATGAGTTGATCCTAGTGGCAACCCACTCTATGTGATCGGAGATCCCGTGAATTAGAGCTGGGAGACAAGCTGTTGGTTAGCTAAGAGGAGAGTATCCCCATATTATATTTACATCTCCATAAAGATGCAATACTCTCTTAATTTGCATGGCATGTTGATATTTATCTTAATGTGTTTCAAGTGGCTTTTATAAGCAGAGATGTTGTCCTGCAGAACATCTATTGAGGAACACACATATATGAGTCTGACTATCAAACGTCGCAGTGCGTGAGAGTTGGGTGCTCTCTAATAAACTAATAAAAGGCCCTGGAGTATGACACATAAGCTCTAAACCGCGGGGAAGCCGATGGAAGCCCTGTACCAGTTTAGATTTTGTGTGAAACTAGCGCACAAAAAACTTATAGTTTAAGGCATTGTCCACTATTCAAGTTGCTAGCTAGTGTAACATAAAGTTTAACGTGGAAGTTCAACTTAACAGTCTCCACTATATACCGGTATATAAAACAATGTTCTAAAAGAAAAGTGATGTGATGTGCCAATGAGACTCTGTGGGGAATTGTTGGAATTTGGTGAATATTGGGCTGTTGGCCCATTAGACAAATTCTGAAATTATCTTTGGCCCACTTGTGCATGACAACATATGGCCAAAGATAATTTCCAACTCCCCTTCCACTAGCAATGTGGGACTAAACTTTAGCACCTAGCAATAGCACACACCGGAATCCGAAGGGGAGCTTGACGAGGCCTTCCCGTGGGTAGAGCTTGGGAGGAGTCGAAGGGAGGCGGCGGGTCTGCAAGGTCGAGGGAGGCGGGGGCTTGGTCACAAGCAGGGGAGGCGTGTGCGATGGGGCGAGGGATCGATCGGATTGGGCCCGGTCGGTGCCCACCGCGTGTTGTGTGTACGTGTTGTGCGTGTGTGGTGTGTGACGCGCGGGCGCGAGTGCGGGTGCAAGTGCGCTGCGTGCTACTAAGCCTGTGTTGAATGTGTCGCTATGTGTGACGTGCTGCGTTGTGTCCGGTGTGGTGTGTGCGTGCGTGATAGCGATTAAGGTTTGAATCGGGGTGGTAGGTAGCTGGCTGGGCCTTTGGGCCTGGTCGGCTGCCTCCCCTTCAGAACCTTTCTATTTATTAGTTTTATTTTAAAAGACTTTTGCAAAATAGCTTTTAGATAAAGAAAATATTTCAAAAGATTGAGGTTTCAATTTGAAATTAAAAGAGGAGAATAATCAGAAAATAAAATAGGTTTTTAGTGAAAACGTTTTTAGGGTAAAAAACATGCATAATGATTATGCATGACTGTACGAAAAAGAAAACAACAAATAATTTTTATTTTAAAATATTTTTCAAGTATTACAGGATTTCTTTGACGTAGAGCCCTAGTAACCCTTAGTCTCCTGGTCGTTAAAGCGAACCTTATATTTCATTCAACAGACACATGCCATTAGGAGATGCACAAAATTTAATTGGAATCCGAGGTGTAAAAGCATGCGCTCTCACTCCACTCTATCATAAACCTTATCCATATCCAATTTTAGAGCACAGTAGCTTTCTTTCCCTTTTTTATATTATTTATTGCACTTTTATAAGCCAAAAGAATATTATCTGCAATTAGTCTACCAAGAACAAAAACATTCTGGGCCTTTGTATAAAGCCGGATGGGTGTGCACGTGTACTTGATTTCATATCCTCGATTCTCAACAAAAAACATTAAACATATTCTTAGATGAAACAAAATGTTCCCTCTATTCTAAATTAAATATATTTTTGAATAGGGTAGGGGTCTAGCCCGATATTTCCTTATATTAACGTTGGTGGAAAAACATTTACAGAGAGGGCCTTAGAAGAAAAAGGAAATACAACATGGCCTTGCAAATTTGCAAAGAAGACCTTGGAACAAAAAGTGAAAATGCGATCAGGTCGTAGACTTCTTCTTTCTCCTTTTTTACCGCAACCACAACGTTGTCGAGCACGGTCAACTGCACCACCATCGGGGACATGGCCACTTGGAGTGGAGAAGCGGGAGCACACCATCTCGGAGCTGAGAACCTTCGTGTCGACACCATGGCTTGGAGGAAGAAAGCCCTGTGCCAGCAGTGCAACGAACATGGAGGGAGCGGATGCCCTACTGCCATTCAGTTCGGCGACTGGATGGAGCATTCCGTCGATGCATCGTCAAAGTGTAGGGGTCCGTAGCATGGATAACAAAATTTTCTATAGCATGAACACACACAGGCAAGGATCTATCTACTAGATTGTAGCAATGAGTCGATAGAGTACTAACTCTCGAAGATCCAAAGCGGTTAACGAGAGCAGATTCTCGTGGGTGATATAGTCGTACACTTGCCGATCTCAAAATCGCGTAGACGATCCTTCCGGCGCTGCGTTCCGGCAGCGCTTCTACAGTCGGTCACACGTTCGGTACTCGATGTAGAACTTCCTCTCCCTTGTTCCAGCATGCAGCGGAGGTTGTAGTTCTCCCCTTGCGATTCCGGTAGCACGATGGCATGGTGCCGGAAGTAGAGGGAAGGTCCCACAGGGCTTCTCCTAAGCCAGAGCGGGTTATGGTGGATAATTAGGGTTTCCGGCGATCTAGGGTTTAGAGGGACAAAGAGGAGGAGGTGGAGTCGGTGGCGGCAAGGGCGGCGGAGACGAACCAGCAACGACAGTGGCTTCCGGTGGCGGCGCTCGGCGGTGGTGTGGGGGAGGGGGGCTGGTGTTGTGTCTCTTGGGGCACCCGCCCTCTATTTATGAGAGGGAGGGCATCTTGGGAGAGGGGAGTTTGAATCCTTCCCCAACTCCCTCTCCTAGTTGGCTTGTGCTGGAGGGAAAGAAGGATTCTTTCCTTCCTCCACTAGGATACATTCTCCGAGTTTGACTTTTCAAACTTTGCCTTTTGACTTTCAATTCAGAGCTCAATTTCTTTCTTACAAATGCCCAGCCAAGTGACATAGGACATTATGCAATCATTGCACTTATTAATGACACATTCATGAAGCCTTCCTCTTCCGTTCCGGTGAACCTTCAAGACCCTTCTAGAACCTTCTGATGAAAACACCGGAATTAAGCTTGAACTTCGGAATTAGACTTTCCTTATATGAATCTTATTCTTCGGACCATTCATGATCTCCTCGTGATATATCGGATCCCATCTGAGACTCCGAACAACATTCGGTCTCCCTACATACATTCCATATCTACTAAACAACATCGAATCCTTAAGTGTGTCTCCCTACGGTTCATTAATTATACATACATGACCAAGACTCTTCTCCGATCAATAACCAATAGAGGAATCTAGAAATTCATATGGTTCCCACATATTTCTACGATTACTTTGCAATTGAATGAACCATTTACACACGATACCAATTTCCCTTTATCTCGCAATTTTTTACTTATCCGAGGTTTGATCATCGGTATCTCTGCATACCTAGTTCAACCTCGTTACCGATAAGTACTCTTTACTCGTTCCTGTGGTATGTGATCCCTTGTGATCCAGTCACATTCTTGCAAGATAATTGGATGACATTCCACCGAGAGGGCCCAGAGTATATCTATCCGTCATATGGATGGACAAATCCCACTCTTGATCCATGTGCCTCAACACATACTTTCTGAACACTCAAAGCCACCTTTATAGCCACCCAATTACTGAGTGGTGTTTGATGTCATCAAAGCATCCATCCAGTGATTCTGATTACCATGATCGCATGGTCGAAGGATTTAGGTTACTATGTATTTGAAAGCTTATAGCAAGTGAACTATTTTAAATGACTTGATCTTATGCTACGCTTAACAATAGGAGTATGTCCATCACATCATTCTCCTAATGATATTACCTTGTTGTTAATAACATCTCAATGTTCATGATTAGGAAACTATGATCATATATTAACCAATAAGCTAGTTTAACAAGATGCTTTACTAGGGACTCTTTTATGTTTACAAATCACACAAGTATTAATGTTTCCGGTAAATACAATTATAGCATGGTATGTAAACATTTTTCATAAGAATGAAAATATGATAATAACCTCTTTATTATTGGCTCTTGGGCATATCTCCAATAGTCTCCCACTTGCACTAGAGACAATAATCTAGTTTCAAATCTTTGTGTATTCAATACCTATGGCTTTCCGGTGTTGTATGTACATGATTGCTAGTGGTCAACTGATCTTCGGATCCGTCACTTACAGGTCCATGTGTAATTGCATGTCTTTGCGTCTCCACGCATCACTCATTCTATAGTGAGATGGCTTTGTATAAATTTGGTCCTTTGGTGAGACCTTTAGTTCCTTAGGGTTAAAACATGTTGATAATATTGTCATACAATATATCTTCATAGTACTATCCTTCTGTGAACCACACCTAGTTTGGTAACAAACTACTTGACACAAATGCCCTCTTTTGCTGTTATAATAGAAGTTATATACTTAGCCTTTTGTTGTAGTATCTGTCACAATGTCTTAACTTTGGAACTCATCCAAATCCATTATGGAATTTACTTTCCATTATATTGTGCCACCCTTAGTTTAGATTGAGATAAACTTAATTTGTACTTTGTGACAAAACTAGTATCAACATAGTACTTTTACAATGAACTAGCCATCTATTTGTCACTTCTACAAAATAATATATTCTTAGTTCTTCCAAAACATCATAAGAATGTCCTTACTATCGTCCAACAATCATTTTATGAATCATTCTAGTATATGCTCATAATATTTAGATCATAGGACATATCTGGATTTGTACATATCATAGTATGATTGATAAAAATACTCTTTTTGATTTCATACATCAAGTATCAATCTATGTATATACACTAGAATTTCGATTCAATCCTTCTGTGCGACAAGAACCTTTCTTGTAGTTTCTATATTGAACTCATTTAATATATCATCTATGTACTTTTGGCACAACCATATTAGCGTCTCAATCTATCCATATATACATTGATGCCTAATATCCAGGTTTTGCCTAAGCCTTTCATCAAAATGAAATTCTTAACTTGTGTTAACAATATATACATCATTTCCAATCAACAATATGTCTTCCACATAATGTATTAGAAATATGTATTAGTGCTCCCACTTAATTTCTTGCAAATTGCAAGCATTCTTGATCATTTCTGATGAGATTAAACTCTTTTAACAGTTCCATCATGGCGAAGATTCCAACTTCGCGATGCTTATTTCAACCATTGAAGTTTGTATATGCTTTTAGCATCCTTTGAATTAACAAAACCCTTTGGATCATGTTAAGTATACATCCTAGGTAACAATTCTATTAGAATAACTTTGTTTTGTTTGTTCAACTATCATATACCAATATATGTAGTGGTTGCTTGTCAACTGCTTGAACATTGTCGTGAACTCTTTCCCGACATGTCGACTATTTCATAGATGTGAAACATCCATGTCTATTTCTTTATAGGTCCAAACACGACTGTAAGGTCTTACCCCTTTCCAGAGGGTCTTTCAAGTTCAAAGCTTGATTTCTCCTGTATGGAACTATCACAGATTTTATGTCTTCAAGCCATTTGATGGAGTCAGGGCCCATCATCGCTTCTTTGCATGTACTCAGTTCATTATTGTCAAATAATGATTCAAATCTAAAATCTTGGTATTTGATTGTTTACCCGACCTACTTGGTTCAATAGGAACTTAGACCTCCGTAACCACAACCTTTGAGGCACGTGAGCCATGAGCATTATTGCTGCCTCCGGAACACTTTCTGGTGCTGCGCAACTCAGCACATATAACTAAGGTTCTTTTAACCTTATCAAAGTTCTATTATCCTCCCACTTAACTTTTCACGAAAGAATTTCTTCTCAAGAAACTTGACGTTGTAAGAGACAAACACTTGTCTTTGGTGTTATGAAGGATTACTTAACGTTTATTCGAAATAACATACAAAGACATATTCATCCGACTTTGGTTTCAAACATCTTTCTTATGCATAGCATACCAATGTTTAAGAAAGGACAACTTGGGTTTTATCCCAAACCATAACTTTATATGGTGTCATTTCAACGGATCATGATGGAACTCTTTTCAGTAAAAAAGTGGTAGTCTCTAAAACTTTTAATCTTTAAAATATAATGGCAGTTTTATGAATTACACCTATGATCTTACCATGTCAAACAAGGTTTCATTGCATATCTCGATTTATTCCATACTCATATGGTGTTTCGGGAAACGCAAATCCATGGAACGATTCATCAAATCTTAGGTGTTATGCTAAACTTGTAACTCAAATATCTTCCTTTATGATCCTATCATAAATTCTTTATTTTCTTGTTACATTGATTTTTGCACTTCATCTTAAAAGTATTTAAACTTTTCAAATGTTTCACTTCATCCTCATTAAGTAAATATTCATATATTCACTCAAATTTTTGGAGAAAGCATATGAAGTTGAAATGCATCGCTCTCGACTACACATAATGAGCTTCACACATCTATATGTATAAGTTCCAATAAGATAGTCATTTTTTCACTTTTTTGCCTATGAACGGATTTTTAATTATCTTTAAGAAAGTTTCACAAGCGTCATTTGATAGAAATCAAAAGACTCCAAAATTCCATCCACATGGAGTTTCTTCATGTTTTCTTTCTAATATAATTTAAACGGCGATGTCACTTCTCAAGTGATCTTTCAATCAATTTTCTTTCGACATTTTTAGCACTAGTTTTATGGATGTGATTTCTTAAACTAGACGTGTACATCATACATCTATTATGGAATATAAAAATTATTTGAACAACATTTTATTCTCATAATACCTGATTAAAATAAATCTTGAAGGTAAGCTTTGATATCAATGAGAAACACAATAACTCTTTATTTTGTTTTCGATGAACAACACCACATATTCTGTTGCTAGTTACTTAGGCCATTGTAGTTCATGAATTATGTTGTTTCGTATGACGATTCACACCAACAATTTCAGAATCTAATACTTAAGAACTACATTGTTTAACAAGCAAAGAATATAGCCATAACATGTATATCTTCTATATACCTAAGCTAAACAATTCTAGTTTTTTCTCTTTTGCCAAACATTTCTTAGATTTCTCCTTTAGTATTTCTTTATCCTTTCAAAAGAATCTATCAACATCAATAGTGGCGCCATACTCATGACACATAGTCCAAAGCGTGTATAGTTAAATACCAATGTCTTTGGACTTGCACTTTGAAGTAGATCACCATCATCAAATGTTTGGTGTTCTTTCAAATTCCATTCTTTAGTAATCTTTTAGTGTAGTAAGCATTTCAGCTACATCAAATATTCATCCTTATCATGGAACTATTCATGATTAAGCAACTTTAGCTTATAATGGTGAATCACAAGTATAATGTTGCTCTCTAAAACCTTTTGGAGGATTAGGACGACTAGTGTCTCCAACCTTTTGCAAATTCTCATCAAATATGTGAACATGATTTTTGCCATATTATACTCTATCATGTTGCAACCAAAACTTCATTTCAGATATCATAATATCTTTCACACATGATGGTTTCTGAAACAATTCTTTCAGTTCTCCGATAAACTTGATATTAAAACAATCTTTTGAATATCAAGAATCATGGAGACAAACATGATACTTATATACTAATACTGGAATTGTTACTCTTGATTTAATACCAACTACAACTATTAAACTTCAAGGAGTAACCAAAACTTACTGAAAGTTTGCAATAGGACTTTTTAAACTTTAGATTAACACTTTAAAACAATACGATACTAGTTCATAAAGTAATGAACTAGAATTCTATAGTTCTAGTATCTCAATTATAACTAAGCGCAAGGTGGTAAACGGATGCCAATGACTACAACAATTATGAAAATTCAGTTTTATTTAATTTATGATAAATAGTGTTCAACTTTTAATCATATTGTTGTTGAACTCCCACTCAAAACAATATCCCTCACATTGTTTTAGTGATTACATGAACCGAATCCACAATACCAAGTCCGATCATCACGTGACATGATGTAGTTTCAAAGGCGAACAATCATCATGTTCATCATATCATCTATATGACTCATGCTTTACCTTTCGGTATTCCGTGTTCCGAGACCATGTCTGTACATGCTAGGATCGTCAAGATGTAACCTTAGTTTCAGCATGAGCAAATCTGGCTTGCTCCCGTTGTATACACTCACAGAATCTAACACACCCGATCATCACGTGGTGCTTCAAAAAAACGAGCTTTGGCAACGATGCCTACTAAGGATGAACACTTTATAACTTGATATGAGAGGGATCATCTTATAATGCTACCGTCGTGATCTAAGCAATACAAGATGCATAAAAGGATTAACATCACATGCAATTCATAATATGTGATATGATATGGCCTTTCTTCTTGTGCTTCCGATCTCCATCTTCAAGCACAAACATGATCTCCATCATCACCGGCATGGCGTCAAGGTCAATGGCACCGCTACATGGTTGTCATCCACCAGCATCAACTATTACAACTACTTTGAATAATAGACACGCAGGTCTTAACAAAATTAAAAGACAACCATAAGGCTCCTACCGGTTGCCGACTTACAATAAGGAACATTGCATACATCATATATAATCACAATCAAGGCCATATCACATCACATCACACCCCTGCAAAACAAAGTTAGACGCCTCTAATTTTCTTTGCATGTTTTACGTGGTTTGTGGCTTTCAATAAGTGTCGTTCTAACTTACGAACAAGAACCACAACGTTGATACTAGTATTGTCAATCACCCGTTGTAAATTGAATCTTCACTACTTTGGGAGAATCAGGCACCCGCAAAGCCACTTATGCAACACAAGTTGCATGTCAAGCGTGGAGCAAGTCTCATGAATGATGTCATATAAGGATAGCCCGGGCAGCTTCATCCCACCATCCCGCAAGATGCAAAGTACACAAGAAGGGATCGACAAAAAAAGAATCAATGCCCACAGTGACCATTGTGTTCTACTCGTGCAACAGATTTACATATAGACACGGCTCTGATACCACTGTAGGGGTTTGTATATGGAAAACAAAAAAGTTCTATTGCATGAACACACACAATCCAAGATCTATCTACAAGATTTTAGCAACGAGTCGATAGAGTACTAACCCTTGAAGATCAAAGTGGTTAACGAGAGCAGATTCTCGTGGGTGATGTAGTCGTACAATTGCCGATCTCAAGATCACGTAGACGACCCTTCCCGGCAGCGCTTCCACAGTCGGTCACACGTTCGGTACTCAATGAAGACCTTCCTCTCCCTTGTTCCAGCAGGCAGCGGAGGTTGTAGTTCTCCCCTTGCGATTCCGGCAGCACGATGGCGTGGTGCCGGAAGTAGAGGAAAGGTCCCACAGGGCTTCGCTTAAGCCGGAGCAGGTTATGGTGGAGAATTAGGGTTTCTGGCGATCTAGGGTTTAGAGGGCCTGAGAGGAGGAGGTGGAGTCAGCGGTGGCTAGGGCGGCGGCGACGTAACAGCGGCAGCGCTGGGCGGCGGCGGCTGGTGACGGCGACATTGGGCGGTGGTGTGGGGAGGGGCTAGTGGTGTGTCTCTTGGGGCACCCCCTCCCCTCTATTTATGAGAGGAAGGGTATCTTGGTAGAGGGGAGTTTTAATCCTTCCCCAACTCCCTCTCCTAGTTGGCTTGTCGTGGAGGGAAAGAAGGATTCTTTCCTTCCTCGACTAGGATACATTGTCCCAGATTGACTTTTCAAACTTTGCCTTTTGACTTTAAATTTGGAGCTCAATTTATTTCTTACAAATGCCCAACCAAGTGACCTAGGACATGATGCAATAATTCCACTTATTTATGACACATTCATGAACCCTTCCCCTTCCGGTCAGGTGAACCTTTAAGACCCTTCTAGAACCTTCTGATGAAAACACCGGAATTATTCCCGAACTTCGGAATTAGACTTTCCTTATATGAATCTTATTAACAGGACCATTTTGGATCTCCTCGTGATATCCCGGATCCCATCTGAGACTCCGAACAACATTCGGTCTCCCTACTTACATTCCATATCTACTAAGCAACATCGAATCCTTAAGTGTGTCTCCCTACGGTTCGTGAATTATGCAGACATGACCGAGACTCTTCTCCGATCAATAACCAATAGAGGAATATGGAAATTCATATGGTTACCACATATTTCTATGATTACATTGCGATCGAATGAACCATTTAGATACGATACCAATTTCCCTTTGTCTCGCAATATTTTACTAACCCGAGTTCTGATCGTCGGTATCTCTGCATACCTAGTTCAACCTTGTTACCAATAAGTACTCTTTACTCGTCCTATGGTATGTGATCCCTTGTGATACAGTCACATGCTTGCAAGATAATTGGATGACATTCCACCGAGAGGGCCCAGAGTATATCTATCCGTCATATGATGGACAAATCCCACTCTTGATCCATGTGCCTCAACACATAGTTTCCGAACACTCAATGCCACATTTATAGGCACCCAGTTACGGAGTGGTGTTTGATGTCATCAAAGCATCCATCCGGTGATGGTGATTACCATGATCTCATGGTCGAAGGATTTAGGTTACTATTTATTTGAAAGCTTATAGCAAGTGAACTATTTTAAATGACTTGATCTTATGCTACGCTTAATCATAGGACTATGTCCATCACATCATTCTCCTAATGATATGACCTTGTTGTTAATAACATCTCAATGTTCATGATCAGGAAACCATGATCATATATTAACCAACAAGCTAGTTTAACAAGAGGCTTTACTAGGGACTCTTTTATGTTTACAAATCACACAAGAATTAATGTTTCCGGTTAATACAATTATAGCATGTGTTGGCACTCGTTTTGGGCTCGTAGATAATCAAGGCAAATGGCAAGAGACACGCACTCGGAATGGTACACTACGAGGAATATTAATCATCATCAAAGAAACACCATCGAACAAACAAATCTACTACTTTTTCGTGTTCATCTAATTTTTATTCCTCTCCCTTGTATCTTTCTTCTCGTTCTTCGTCGTTCTTCAAGATTGGAGGCTGCGAATCCACGAGGTCCTAGCGGTGGTTAGGCCGACCTAGGGCAGCCCATAGCCGCTGCGCTGCCTAGACGGGGTCCCTCCTGGGCGAGCAGGGTTTCTGGTCTCAAAAGTGCCCGCTGGATTGTCTTGCGTATCGCGCTTCGCGTGAGCCTCCCTCGGCGCATGCTGCCACGCATCGCGCTCGGTGCTGAGGGTACACGGTGACGTGTTTGTGTGCGAACACACTTTTTGGCGACTCCGCTGGGGACCGAAGCTTTGAATGGTCTCCAGCCCGTTATTGCTACGAAGAGAGCGTCATCAAGAGGCTGCAATCTACAACGGTATCATGAATCCTCAATATTCCTACATAGATGCAGATTACTCTTATGTTGATGTTGCTAGATATTTTGATATGTGTACTGTATCGGCTATCCCTAGTTTTTACTATCTGTAAAAGCCAATGCAAAATAACCTACATGCTTCAACTCATCTTAGTAACTTGCAACATGTAAATTCAAATTCTCATGCATCGGCAACCCCAGAAATTCATATGCCGATGAACAACATGACGAATTCTGTTAATCCGCATGAAACACGTGATTTTAGAAATTTCAATGGCATGCAACCAAGTGTTTCATCTTTATATTCATCGGCAAATAACTTGCAATCTCTAGGTTCACCTTCAAACATGCTGATGGATAGGGAAACTGGACATGCTACAATTAGTTATTTGCCCAATTACTCACAATCAGCATATGCTACACCTTATGTTAGTAATGTTTCAGCACCATATGCAACTAGTGATATTCATAATTCGGCTCCACACCTTTACAATGGTTATAGCCGAATAAGTGGAAAGTCAGTAGGAGCTAATGTGCCTTTATCTAGTACTATAGAGTATGATACGTCCCTCACAGAATTGCAAAGTTTCAGTGACACCTCATTGCCGAAAGATACAAAAAGTATTAGGGGGCATTATTATGCAGAAACAAATGACTGGAAGGAAAAACATGCAGCTGAGTTCAAAAAGCTCAATTCTCTTCACCGAGAACTAGAAGAGAGGCCCCATGATCTTGCTACAATACAAGCTTATGAGGCATACAACAAGAAGCATGAAGAGGAGCGCAAGGCAAACAATATCAGGTTTTCCCCTTCTCAATTGCTAATTTTTGGCAACACTACATTTACGAAATAAAATAAAAGCATTGGGGGGGAAATCATGTGTTACTGAGGTTAACACCGATAAGGTCATTACGTTTAATGATTTATCAGAGGAACATCTCCAGTTATTTGAGACACTCAAGAAGAATCGTGATGAGAAGTTTGAAGCACTTGAAAAGAAGCTGAAAGAGGATCATGAAGCATATAAGAAAAAAC
The DNA here is from genome assembly GCA_916181665.1 of Avena sativa. Taxonomy (NCBI): domain Eukaryota; kingdom Viridiplantae; phylum Streptophyta; class Magnoliopsida; order Poales; family Poaceae; genus Avena; species Avena sativa. The sequence continues at coordinate 263,315,140 of OV702294.1, read as the reverse complement.
TTAAAGAGGAAGAACTGCAGCAGTTTCTTGCAAGTTTTGGAAAGGACCATCAAGAGAATAGTACTCAAGTTGAAGGAATCAATTCATCTCCTCCATGCAGCAATCAAGTTGAAACCTCTGCTACGCTGAGACAAAAAGAATAAGCTTTGCTTTCTAGTGAAATTCATAAAGGAAACATAAATGATTCGTCAAGTATGGCTAATTCGGTCATTGAAAAAGCCAAATCAGAAAATACATATGTTGAATCTATCGAATCAGAAGAAGCAAGCTTTGTTGATCAAGAGCATGGCAAGCTTAGCAAAACTGACGTGCTTGACTTTTCTGGATGTAAAGGAGCTTACATGTTGCCCTATGGGTTTCGTGCCAAAGAAATTTGTGAACATCAACAACAACAAGGTATAGCCGAACAATGTTCGGTTGATGAAGCACATCAAATTGAAGAGGCACAAAATCCAGAAAAGGAAGAAGGCAAGGCGTTGAAGAATTATCTAGAGTCCGAGCAAGATATTGTTTAGGACTTCCGATCATCACACGTTTCCAACGTCTTCCAAGAGGTACATCTAGCAAATAACTTACTTATATTCCGATTTGGTCAAGACTTTATTGTTGATACATCTGTTAGCAAAATTCTCATAAGCTATGAAAGACCAATCAAGAGAGGTAATTTATTTCTTAAAAATATAATTTTTAGAGAACATATCGGTCAACACATTGTGCCATTTAGAGATACCGATAATAACAAACTATTACAACCAAAGTTTTCCCCATCGTTTCATTTTCATTTTATATCTACATGGGTAGCTTTGTTTATTTCATACTTGGCTAACATTTGGTCTCAAGTGAGACATATGTGTTTTAGTATCTTTAGTTTCAGAAACCTAAAGCCAAGGTTATTGTCTCTTGGTAAAGCTGATGATAGTATAACTTTGTATTCAAGTACATCAGAAGAGAAGTACAAAAAAAATGCATAGACGAATTGGATGATGTGAAATCTGAAAAATTCGGTTGCTCAATTGCAAAGTCGTTCTCGCAACAAGATCGGTTAGAAGATAAAAGGTGTACCTACAGTTTGAGTATGTGTGATCATATCTTTGATACATTGTTGAAAATCGATTATGTTAGAATTCTTGATCACAATACTGAGCCATCATTACAAGGAAGAATGTATTGCAAGTTGCATGATTCGTTCGATCATAGTATAGAGAGTTGCAACACGTTTCATCAAATAGTACAATCGGTTGTTATAGGACAATTGAAATTTGTTGAAACACAAATTGATGAGGAATCTATTTTGATTGGTCTTGATGGCAAAACGACATTGCATCGGCTGCCTATAGCCGATTCATACGATGAGGAGCAGGTACACACCAAGGATGATGGGATCAAGCTTCCAAGCAAAGAGATTGTTGAAGAGCATATTGAAAATGTTCTTGAAGGCGAGAGTTCCATTGAAGCTACAATGAAGACATCAAGCACTGGGGGGCAACAAAAAAATCGAAGATCGATGCGTGCAAAGCTCCTAAAGACAAAGGCCACAATAAGAACAAGGGTAGCAAACCAAAAGTCACTTTCGCACAGCTGCTGGAAAAAAATAAAAAAGAGAGTGAAGCAAAAAGTTCTTATCGACCAAGTAGTGTAAAAGAATCAAGATCACCACCAAGGCAAAGTTCTAAAGACAGGGATTAGCGTAAGGAGAAATTCAATGCAACAAATTCGTCTCCTCCTTTTGGGCCACCAATGCCAATGTCATGGATACCTCCATATGCTAATTTTTATTCATATCCATCATGGGAAAGGTATTATCCATCTAATTCTAGACCATCTCACCCAAATTATGCAGCTCCAAGAAGGTCAATTGATCAGCAGTCACATGTGAAAGACCGTTTTAATAGAAAAGAATCGGTTCAGAGTTCATGGGTAAAGAAGGAGGTGGTCATGCAAGTATACCAGATCAAAAAAGATGGACGCAAGTGTGTTGTTTCAGACTCGACTCCAAATAATGAAAAGCCAATGGAATTGACATTGGCTACTAAGGGAAAGGAAGTGAAGCAAGTAACTTTCAATGTCCCAATCGTTGAGTCCAAACAATCCAAGTCGAAAGTGCCCAAGATTAATAAAGTCATGCCATTGTGTGAAAGAAAACCACAGCCGAGATTCCCACTCGGCTTATCACATTGGCATGAGAGGAAGCTATATCGGCTTAGAGCCGGGGAGCTGAAGAAAATAAACATGGCATGGTTTCTCAAAGTAAACCCTCAAGGCAAGGAAGATGTGCGAAATCCTGTCATAAGAAGGGCAGCAAGAGTGGAGAACAAAAAGATCATTCCAAAGAATTCGGTATCACTATCCAAAACGTCGGCCAACACATCGTCCATATTATTATACTTCACCATTAATGCCTATGCCATGGAATCCATCCCCATGTATGATTGGTTACCCTCGATGTTTTTATTTCGATACTTGGATGCATCATAATTTAATAGATGATGAAAGGGTATTGCCAAATCATTATTCATTTGATTAGTTGCAATTTTTTGCTAATCCAAGAGGCCGAACACTTGAAGTACATAATCAGATTTGTTCTTTTGTTTACTTCGGCCATACATACTTTGGTGGATGGGTTATACATGTCCATTGGGGCAAAGATATATGGCCGATATTTATTATATTGCCCTCAGATCATTATCCAGTTATGGCCGATGTGGTGTCCTAACATCGTACTTAGTGTTACTGAGACCGAGACAGGGTATGCATTCATTAGCAATTGTGCTTATGCTTATGTGTTGATAATTTGGCTTATAAACCTTTAAAATCTATAAAAGGCAAAATTGTCTTTAATTTCATTATTAGCGTAGATGCTGAGCATGATATTAACATTGATCTTGTCTCTATAGTACCATGGGAATTACATTTTGACTCTTCAATTTTAAAAGCAATAGTCAATGTGTTGGTATTGTTTATTTAACTCCTTATGGTACTGTTTTATGATGTCTCATGCTGCTTAGAATATCTTGCACAAAGAATCAGGCCGAATTTGTAGTTTTGATATTCGTGCTAGAACTTTTTATTGCTATAGGTGCTACAAATATTGAGGCTTCTAGTGATTCGTTGTGAGTAGTGCAACAATGTCCATGGTTTACCAAGGTTTCGACGAATCACTTGTTATTTATCTTGATACATGTCTAGATGTGAATTTCATCTTGGATTGATTTATCATTTCTCATATATCTAGACATGAGAACTGAAGTGCAAATGAGTTGGCTCAACTAAACATTCGGCTATCATGTTATTCATAATTTATTCCATATTCTAGAAGAGCCGATGCTTTGTTTTGCCAACATAGGTAAGGACAGATTGGAGACCACCATTTCGGCCGCTAATGAAAGATCTAGTGCAGGTGAAGGAGAACAACAAAGGAAATCCAATGTTTATTACATGAAAATTGTTGGAGATATGCCCTAGAGGCAATAATAAAAGTGGTTATTATTATATCTTTGTGTTTATCATAAATGTTTACATTCATGCTATAATAGTATTAACCGGAAACATTAATATTTGTGTGATTTGTAAACTAAATTAGAGTCCCTAGTAAAGCCTCTTTATAATACTAGCTTGTTGGTTAATAGATGATTGTGGTTTCCCGATCATGAACATTGAGATGTTGTTAACAACAAGATCATATCATTAGGAGAATGGTATGATGGACATACTCCTATAGATAAGCGTAGCATAAAGATCAAGTCATTTTAATAGTTCAATTGCTATAAGCTTTCTGATACATAGTAACCTAATTCCTTCGACCATGAGATCATGCTAATCACCATCACCGGAAGGATGCTTTGATTACATCAAACACCACACCGTAACTGGGTGGCTATAAAGGTGGCATTGAGTGTTCGGAAAGTATGGGTTGAGACACATGGATCAAGAGTGGGATTTGTCCATCCATATGACAGATAGATATACGCTGGGCCCTCTCGGTGGAATGTCATCCAATTAGCTTGCAAGCATGTGACTGGCTCACAAGGGATCACATATCACGGGAACAAGAAAAGAGTACTTATCGGTAACGAGGTTGAACTAGGTATGCAGAGATACCGACGATCAAAACCTCGGATAAGTAAAACATCGTGAGACAAAGGGAAATTGGTATTGTATGTAAGTGGTTCATTAGATCGCAAAGTAATCGTAGAAATATGTGGGAGCCATATGAATTTCCAGATTCCTCTATTGGTTATTGATCGGAGAAGTGTCTCGGTCATGTCCGCATAATTCACGAACCGTAGGAAGACACACTTAAGGATTCGATGTTGTTGTGTAGTTATGGAATGATGAGTAAGAGACCGAATGTTGTTCGGAGTCTCGGATGGGATCCGGGATATCACGAGGAGATCCGGAATGGTCTAGAGAATAAGATTCATATAAGGAAAGTCCTGTTTTGGAGTTCGGGAATGATTCCGGTGTTTTCACTAGGAATGTTCTAGAAGGGTCCGGAAGGTCCGACACTATGGAGGGGAAGGGTACATGGATGTGTCATGACAATATGGAATGGTTGCATCATGTACTAGGTCACTTGGCTGGGCAAAATAAAGAGAGAAATCAAATCAAAGTTTGAAAGTCAAACGCCAATTTGAAAACTAAAATCTCAAGTTTGCTTGGTGGAGGGAGAGTAGGAAAGCTACTTGGGGAGGAAGTCCCCTCCCTCCACCTACCGGCCAAGGAGGAGGAGTTGGAGGAGGACTCCCTCCTCCCAACCGGCCACCCTCCACCTATATAAGGAGGGGTAGGGCTGCCCCTACCGACACACCTCAAACCCTAGCTCTGGCGCCTCCACCTCCAAGTGCAGCCACTGCCTAGGGTTTCCCCTCCAACTCGGCGACTTGGGGCTTCCCCAATCCCTATCCGCCGGCCACACCCTCCCCTTGGTTCCCTCTAAACCCTAGATCACCAAGGCCTCTCTCATACTCCACCATACTCGATCCGGCTTAAGGCGAAGCCCTGTGAGATCTCCCCTCTACTTCCGACACCATGCCATCGTGCTGTCGGAATCGCGAGGAGACTGATACAACCTTTGCTGCCTGCTGGAACAAGGGAGAGGAAGGTCTTCATCGAGTACCAAACGTGTGACCGACTACGGAAGCGCTGCCGTAACACAGCGCCAGAAGGATCGTCTACACGATCTTGAGATCGGCAAGAGTACAACTACATCACCCACGAGAATCTGCTCTGGTTAACCGCTTTGGAATCTTCGAGGGTGAGTTCCTCTATCGACTCGTTGCTACAATATAGTAGATATATCTTGGCTTGTTTGTGTGCATGCAGTAGAATTTTTTTGTTTTCCATGCTACGAACCCCTACAGTGGTATCAGAGCCGTGTCTATATGTATATTTGTTGCACGAGTAGAACACAATGGTCATTGTGGGCGGTGGTGCTTTTATTATCAATTGCTTTTTGTGTACTTTGCATCTTGCGGTATGATGGGATGAAGAGGCCCGGGCTAACCTTACATGACATCGTTCATGAGACTTGCTCCACGCTCAACATGCAACTTGTATTGCATAAGTGGCTTTGCGGGTGCCTGTCTCTCCCATCATAGCATAGATCCAATTTACAACGGGCACTTGATAGTTCAAACATCAACGTTGTGGTTCTTGTTTGTAAGTTAGAACGACACTTATTGAAAGCCTCGAACCACGTAAAATATGCAAAGAAAATTAGAGGCATCTAACTTTGTTTTGCAGGGGTGTGATGTGATGTGATATGGCCATGATTGTGATTATATATGATGTATGCAATGTCCCTTATTGTAAGTTGGCAACCGGCAGGAGCCATATGGTTGTCTTTTAAATTCTGTTAAGACCTGCATGTCTATTAAAATTAGTTGTAATAGTTTAAGCTGGTGGACGACAACCATGAAACAGCGCCATTGACCTTGACGCCATACCGATGATGATGGAGATCATGTTCGTGCTTGAAGATGGAGATCGGAAGCACAAGAAGAAAGGCCATATCATATCACATATTATGAATTGCATGTGATGTTAATCCTTTATGCATCTTGTATTGCTTAGTTAACGACGGTAGCATTATAAGATGATCCCTCAAGCACACAAATTTCAAGTTTTAAAGTGTTCACCCTTAGTAAGCACCGTTGCTAAAGCTCATTGTTTCGAAGCACCACATGATGATCGGGTGTGTTAGGTTCTGCGAGTGTATACAACATGAGCAAGCCAGATTTGCTCATGCGGAAGCTAAGGTTTGATCTTGACGAGCCTAGCATGTACAGACATGGTCTCGAAACACGGATCACCGAAAGGTAAAGCATGGGTCATATAGTAGATATGATGAACATGTTGATTGTTCTCCATTGAAGCTACATCAACTCTCGTGATGATCGGTTTTAATGTGGTGGATTTGGTTTGTGTGATCACTAAAACAATGTGAGGGATATTGTTTTGAGTGGGAGTTCACCTATATTAATTTAACTATTAATTAGAACTCAATTTGTCATAAACTTAGTCTAAACTATTGCAAATATGTTGTAGATCAATGGCGGCCCCTACCATCAATTTTAATGTGTTCCTAGAGAAAGAAAAGTTGAAAAACAATGGAAGCAACTTTGTGGCTTGGTTCCGCAATTTGAGGATTGTCCTCAATGCTGGTAATTTGACCTATGTGCTGGATGCACCGCTGGGTGACCCTCCTACAGATACTGCTACCGATGAAGTAAAGAATGTTTACCTCACTCGGAAGAATCAGTACTCCACAGTTCAGTGCGCTATCTTGTATGGTTTGGAATTGGAGCTTCAGAAAAGGTTTGAGAACCATGACCCACATGATATTGTCCGTGAACTCAAAATGATATTTGAGGCTCACGCGGCAGTTGAGAGTTATGAGGCTTCTGAAAAGTTCTTTAACTGCAAGATGGAAGATGGAAGCTCCATCAATGAGCATGTGCTGAAGATGTCTGGGCACGCAAACAAACTCCAAAGTTTGGGTATAGTGATTCCTAATTCTTTGGGGATTCACCGTGTCCTCCAATCACTACCACCAAGTTACAAGAACTTTGTGATGAACTACAATATGCAAAACATGGACAAGACGTTGCCAGAACTCTTCTCCATGTTGAAATCTGCAGAAGTGGAGATCAAGAAAGAGCACCAAGTGTTGTTGGTCAACAAGACCACCAAATTCAAGAAAGGCAAGTCTAAGCAAAAGGGAAACTTCAAGAAGGGTGGTAAGAAAGTTGCCGCGCCGGCGAAGAAGACCAAGGCTCGGCCTAAGCCTGATATTGAGTGCTTTTACTGCAAGGGAGAAGGTCACTGGAAGCGGAATTTCCCAAAGTACTTGGCGGATTTGAAGAACGACAACATCAAGAAGAAAGGTATATCCGATATACATGTTATTGATGTGTATCTCACTAGTACCCGTAGTAGTGCCTGGGTATTTGATACTAGTTCAGTTGCTCATATTTGTAACTCGAAACAGGTACTGCAGAATAAATGGAAGCTAGCGAAGAACAAGGTGATGATGCACGTTGGAAATGGATCAAAGGTTGATGTGCTCACAGTCGGCACGCTACCTCTTCATCTACCATCGGGATTAGTTTTATACTTAAATAATTGTCATTTGGTGCCTGCGTTGAGCATGAACATTATATCTGGATCATGTTTATTGCGAGACGGTTACTTGTTTAAGTCCGAGAATAATGGTTGTTCGATTTATATGAGTAATATGTTTTATGCACATGCACCTTTGATAGATGGTCTATTCTTATTGAATCTCGATTGTAGTAATACACACATTAATAACATTGAGGCTAAACGTTTGAAATTGAGCGATAACACGACATATATGTGGCACTGTCGTCTTGGTCACATTGGAGTGAAGCGTATGAAGAAACTCCATTCTGATGGACTTCTTGAATCACTTGATTTCGAATCACTTGAAAGATGCGAAGCATGTCTGATGGGTAAAATGACTAAGACTCCATTTTCTGTATGATGGAGCAAGCTACGGACTTATTGGAAATCATACATACCGATGTGTGTGGTCCAATGAGTGTAGCATTGCGCGGTGGTTATCGTTATGTTCTTACCTTCATGGATGACTTGAGTAGATATGGGTATATCTATTTCATGAAACATAAGTTCGAAACTTTCGAGAAGTTTAAGGAATTTCGAAGTGAGGTTGAGAATCAACATAACAAGAAGATTAAATTTCTACGATCTGATCGTGGAGGTGAATATCTAAGTTACGAGTTTGGTGAGCATTTGAAGAAATGTGGAATACTTTCACAATTGACACCGCCGAGAACACCACATCGTAATGGTGTGTCCGAACGTCGTAATCGAACTCTCTTAGATATGGTTCGTTATATGATGTCACTTACAGATTTACTGCTATCGTTTTGGGGTTATGCATTAGAAACAGCCTCATTCACTTTAAATAGGGCACCATATAAATCCGTTGAAACGACACCGTATGAATTATGGTTTGGGAAGAAACCTAAATTGTCGTTCCTTAAAGTTTGGGGTTGCGAGGCTTATGTAAAGAAGTTATAGCCCGACAAGCTTGAACCCAAAGCAGAAAAATACGTCTTCATAGGATACCCGAAGGAAACTATTGGGTATACCTTCTATCATAGATCCGAGGGCAAAATCTTCGTTGCTAAGAATGGATCCTTTCTAGAGAAGGAATTTCTCTCGAAAGAAGTGACTGGAAGGAAAGTAGAACTTGACGAGGTTGTTGAACCTTCTCTCGAACTTGCGAGTAGCGCAGCACCGGAAGTAGTTCTTGTGGAAACTACACCAATAAGAGAGGAAGCTAATGATGATGATCACGAAACTTCGATTGAAGTTACTACGGAACCTCGCAGGTCAACGAGAACTCGTACCACTCCTGATTGGTATGATCCCGTTATGAATGTCATGTTGGTGGACAACACCGATGACCCTGGGACATATGAGGAAGCGATGATGAGCCTAGATTCCAATAAATGGCAAGAAGCCATGAAATCTGAAATTGGATCCATGTACGAAAACCAAGTATGGACTTCGGTGGACTTACCGGATGCCCGGAAGGCTGTCGAGAATAAATGGATCTTCAAGAAGAAAACAGATGCTGATGGTAATGTTACTGTGTATAAAGCTCGACTTGTTGCAAAAGGGTTTCGACAAATTCAAGGACTTGACTACGATGAGACTTCCTCACTAGTAGCGAAGCTAAAGTATGTGAGGATTATGTTAGGAATCGCTGCATATTATGATTATGAGATATGGCAGATGGATGTCAAAATGGCGTTCCTCAATGGAGACATTGATGAATAGTTGTATATGATGCAACCCAAAGGTTTTGTCGATCCTAAAGATGCTAACAAGGTGTGCAAACTTCAACGGTCCATATATGGATTGAAGCAAGCATCCCTAAGTTGGAATCAACGTTTTGATAAGGTAATCAAAAGCTTTGGTTTTATACAAACTTATGGAGAAGCTTGTATTTACAAGAAAGTGAGTGGGAGCTTTGTAGCATTCTTAACACTATATGTAGATGACATATTGTTGATTGGGAATGATGTAGACCTTCTTAATAGTGTCAAGAGTTATTTGAATAATAGTTTTTCAATGAAAGATCTTGGAGAAGCAGCTTACATATTAGGCATAAAGATTTATAGAGATAGATCGAGACGTCTGATATCATTGTCACAAAGTACATATTTGGACAAAGTTCTAAAGAGGTTTGGAATGGAAGATAGCAAGAAAGGGTCCTTGCCCATGTTGCCCAATACGACCTTGATTAAAACTCAAAGTCCTGCAACGGCAGAAGATAGAGAAAGGATAAGTAAGACTCTCTATGCCTCAGCCATAGGATCTCTAATGTATGCCATGCTATGTACTAGACCCGACATTGCATATGATGTTAGTTTGACTAGCAGATATCAAAGTGATCCAGTAGTGGATCATTGGACAGCGGTCAAAAACATCCTTAAGTACTTGAGAAGAACTAAGGATATGGTTCTTTCTTATGGAGGTGAAGAACAACTCGTTGTAAATGGTTACACCGATGCTAGTTGGAACACCGATCCGGATGATTCTAAATCTCAATCTGGATATGTATTTACTTTGAATGGTGCAGCAGTTAGCTGGAGGAGTGCAAAGCAAAGCGTTGTGGCAAGATCTTCAACTGAATCGGAATACGTAGCTGCTTCGGAGACTTCACAAGAAGCGATATGGATGAAGGAGTTCATTACAGAGCTTGGTGTGGTTCCAAGTGCGCTGGACCCAATGTCTATCTATTGTGATAACATGGGCGCCATAGCCAATGCGCAAGAACCAAGGTCACACAAGAAGCTGAAGCACATCAAGCTACGTTTTCACGCTATTCGAGAACATGTCCAGGATGGTGACATAAAGATTTGCAAAGTACACACATATCTGAATGTGCCGGATCCATTGACTAAACCTCTCCCGAGGGCAAAACATGACCAACACCAAACTGCCATGGGTGTTCGGTATATTACCATGTAATCTAGATTAGTTGACTCTAGTGCAAGTGGGAGACTATTGGAGATATGCCCTAGAAGCAATAATAAAAGTGGTTATTATTATATCTTTGTGTTTATGATAAATGTTTACATTCATGCTATAATAGTATTAACCGGAAACATTAATACTTGTGTGATTTGTAAACTAAATTAGAGTCCCTAGTAAAGCCTCTTTATAATACTAGCTTGTTGGTTAATAGATGATTGTGGTTTCCCGATCATGAACATTGAGATGTTGTTAACAACAAGATCATATCATTAGGAGAATGGTATGATGGATATACTCCTATAGATAAGCGTAGCATAAAGATCAAGTCATTTTAATAGTTAAATTGCTATAAGCTTTCTGATACATAGTAACCTAATTCCTTCGACCATGAGATCATGCTAATCACCATCACCGGAAGGATGCTTTGATTACATCAAACACCACACCGTAACTGGGTGGCTATAAAGGTGGCATTGAGTGTTCGGAAAGTATGGGTTGAGACACATGGATCAAGAGTGGGATTTGTCCATCCATATGACGGATAGATATACTCTGGGCCCTCTCGGTGGAATGTCATCCAATTAGCTTGCAAGCATGTGACTGGCTCACAAGGGATCACATATCACGGGAACAAGAAAAGAGTACTTATCGGTAACGAGGTTGAACTAGGTATGCAGAGATACCGACGATCAAAACCTCGGATAAGTAAAACATCGTGAGACAAAGGGAAATTGGTATCGTATGTAAGTGGTTCATTCGATCGCAAAGTAATCATAGAAATATGTGGGAGCCATATGAATTTCTAGATTCCTCTATTGGTTATTGATAGGAGAAGTGTCTCGGTCATGTCCGCATAATTCACGAACCGTAGGGACTTACACTGTGTTTGGATGCGCATAATTGGGCCTAGAATTAGGGAATTGAAAATAGAGCCTCTAATTCGGCCGTTTGGGTTGGTTAGAAATTAAAGCGTGGAAACGAGTACCAATTCCAGCCCGCGGGACCTCGTGCGCGAATAGTGCCTCGCTCGATTCCGACCTCGGGAGGTCGGAAACCTGCTGGAATTAGCGAATGGGTACGAGGGAAGCAAACTCTGCTCGACCTCAACCTCACCCGCGCATAGGACGCCGCCGACGGCACACAGGTAAGCCCCTCCCTACCCGCCCCTTCCCTGCCCAACCTCCCCTTGGCCTCCCTCTTCCATGTCCGCCTCTTCCCCGTCCGCCCCTGGCCTTCTTCCCCCTGGTTAGCCCCCTCCTCGGCAGGTCCGAACCCTAGTTCGTGGGCAGGGCCAGACCGGCGGCGGGATGGTGAACCGCGACAGCGGGAGGATGAACGGTGGAGGAGGGGACTGGGCGTGAGTCCTGGCACATCCCTTCCTGGTCATCTTTGTCACGCAGGACACATCACCTTTACAAAGCTATTTTAGCCTGATTTTTCCGAATGTGTGAGTTTAGAATGCGAGGCATGAAGCTCCTTGTTCTTAGTTGGTATTCTGCACAAATCTCAGATGGATATTGATCCAATCCTCTAAAAAGCCAAGTTTTGGCACAAAACTCGATCATGTTCTTGTTGGACTCGTCATCCCAATGCTCCATAGTTTGACTTGCAGGAACAAGCGTGTTCACTTATGTCTGCGTTCGATTGGTATAAGCTGCAGGGCGCCGCAGAATTACGCCGGCTACAGGTACTGAAACTAGAAGTGGAGACCGTGTAGATCACTTCTCTTCATATTTATCAAAATGTTGGCACAAACTACATGAAGCAAGGGCTTACTGAGCAAGGTTGCAGCCAGTTTGCACAAATTAAACCATCTATTGTAGATAACAAGAAGGTTTAGGGACAAGTCTCGATGTATTGCCTATGAATATATATACAGGTACAGGGCAAGAGAATAGGACTAGGCGTCTTTGGGAGACAACACGTGAACCTGAATATATATATGTATTATGTATGGAAAATAATATATGGAAAATAATATATATATATATACACGTTCTGATATACATATACTATTATTGATACATGTACACAAGTTTATATTGTTCAAACACAAGAAAAAATTTAATTCCATAGTTCTTACCTCCAAACAGAAATTGGAATTGGGTACCACCCTCTCATTCCATCAGCAAATTCCAAACCATCCAAACAACATAATTTGAATTGGAACTCATTTCCTTTTTAGCTCGGATTTGGAATTCCCACTCAATTCAATTCCAGGCATCAATTATGGGCATCCAAACAAAGTCTTAAGGATTCAATGTTGTTGTGTAGTTATGGAATGACGAGTAAGAGACCGAATATTGTTCGGACTCTCGGATGGGATCCGGGATATCACGAGGAGATCCGGAATGGTCCGGATAATAAGATTCATATAAGGAAAGTCCTGTTTCGGAGTTCGGGAATGATTCCGGTGTTTTCACCAGGAATGTTCTAGAAGGGTCCGAAAGGTCCGACACTCCGTAGGGGAAGGGTACATGGATGTGTCATGACAATATGGAATGGTTGCATCATGTACTAGGTCACTTGGCTGGGCAAAATAAAGAGAGAAATCAAATCAAAGTTTGAAAGTCAAACGCCAATTTGAAAAGTCAAATCTCAAGTTTGCTTGGTGGAGGGAGAGTAGGAAACCTACTTGGGGAGGAAGTCCCCTCCCTCCACCCGCCGGCCAAGGAGGAGGAGTTGGAGGAGGACTCCCTCCTCCCAACCGGCCACCCTCCACCTATATAAGGAGGGGTAGGGTTGCCCCCTACCGACACACCTCAAACCCTAGCTCTGGCGCCTCCACCTCCAAGTGCAGCCGCCGCCTAGGGTTTCCCCTCCAACTCGGCGACTTGGGGCTTCCCCAAGCCCTAGCCGCCGGCCACACCCTCCCCTTGGTGCCCTCTAAACCCTAGATCACCAAGGCCTCTCTCATACTCCACCATACTCGCTCCGGCTTAAGGCAAAGCCCTGCGAGATCTCCCCTCTACTTCCGACACCACACCGTCGTGCTGACGGAATCGCGAGGAGAGTGCTACAACCTCCGCTGCCTGCTGGAACAAGGGAGAGGAGGTATTCATCGAGTACCGAACGTGTGACCGACTGCGGAAGCGCTGCCGAAACGCAGCGCCGGAAGGATTGTCTACGCGATCTTGAGATCGGCAAGAGTATGACTATATCACCCACGAGAATCTGCTCTCGTTAACCGCTTTGCAATGTTCGAGGGTGAGTTCCTCTATCGATTCGTTGCTACAATCTAGTAGATAGATCTTGGCTTGTTTGTGTGCATGCGGTAGAATTTTTTTGTTTTCCATGCTACGAACCCCTACAAAAATCTGAACTAAAGGGTGAACATGACAGTTCATGTGTTCAAATACTCTTTAAGGTAATGATATTTATTGCCTAACGGTTGGTGATATTCTTCTTGAGCACTTGGATGAAGACCAGGCGAGGATCATTGTGGGAGTTGTTCAAAGACAATTGTGATATTCAAGATGAAGTGTTTGTTCTCAATGCAAATCATTTGAAGATATTATACCCAAGTGGCAACAAATCTAGACAGAAAATGGCCGATATAGAGTTATCGCCATAAGATAACCAGTGGCCGATGGAGTGTTGATATCGTCCTTAGAGTAAAAGTGAAGCAAGTTATTTTCTGACACGCAGCCAAAAAATAGGGGGCATGTGTTGAAACTCGTTTTGGGCTCGTAGCTAATCAAGGCAAATGGCGAGAGACACGCACTCGGAATGGTCCACTACGATGAATATTAATCATCATCAAAGATACACCAATCGAACAAACAAATCTACTACTTTTTCGTGTTCATCTACTTTTTATTCCTCTCCCTTGTATCTTTCTTCTCGTTCGTTCTTCAAGGTTGGAGGCTGCGAATCCACGAGGTCCTAGGGGTGGTTAGGCCGACCTAGGGCAGCCCATAGCGTCGCGCTGCCCAGACGGAGTCCCTCCCGGGCGAGCGGGGTTTCGGGTCTCAAAAGTGCCCACTGGATTCTCTTGCGTATCGCGCTTTCCGCGAGCCTCCCTCAGCGCTTGCTGCCGCGCATCGCGCTCGGCGTTGAGGGTACACGGTGACGTATTCGTGTGCGAACAGCATGTATGTAAACATTTATCATAAGCATGAAGATATGATAATAACCTCTTTATTATTGCCTCTTGGGCATATTCCAACACAAAGAAGAGTTCCCAGATAGATGGAGCAGCCGCCCTTCAGCTGATGTATTCAACAGGCCATCGAGATTTCGCTCCTACAAGGCACAACACCAGTGCATCCACACCACGACCTCCCAATCCACAGGGATGCAAGCGACAACTCTTCCTCCCCTCTTTGCCATGGCCGGCCAGAGAAAGAGTCGCAGCAAGACTCCCCAGCAGCAAAAGGTCACCCCGTCGAGCATCTATACCAAAGGAAGGCGAGATGGCCTGTGTCCTCTCCTCGCCACCATGAAAGGCCAGAGGATGACCGTCTACACCCTCACTATGCCATATGACAGATCGACAGAACTCGATCTTGTTTGAGGGAGTTGGGCCACTCTCATTCATCTTCCCCTCCAGCCAGAGGAGGAAGAAGATGCATACGAGGATCCCAAGCCTCCAGATCTGATCAGAACCTGGACACCTGATCCAGACTATGGGCACAAGGCCCGCTATCGACACATGACCAAGAACTCTATTACTACAACTATTGTATAGGTACCGGCCTCCGTCATGCGTCCCCTCATGCCGGTGAGGCCGCTGGAGTGCATGGAAGTACGAGTCGGGACACGTGGATGACTATCAAGAGCGTTGTGAAGTGAAATATGGGTGTAGGAGAACTAGGAGGAAAAAAATTTGAAAACGCTCTATTTTAGCCCGAGCTGCCTCCAGGTCGATTTGAGCGCCACGTGCCCCTTGGCCTCCTTTTCCACACCTTTTTCATCTTTTTTCCTCTGTTATTTGATCGACAACCTCCATGGCGCTCGCCTACTCCATGCCCCTATGGCTCCTGCTTGATCCACGACCTCCCATGGCGCCTGCTAGCCCTGCCAAGTAGTACATGTTTGAGTTTGAACCCGCCTTCAATCTCGAGCAGGGACGACGACCTATGGTCACGCTCGCCTGCCGCTCCGGCCTTGCCGGTGCCCTATTCCTCCTTGCGACACTGTCTTCAAGGGAAGATCAACGGAGAAGGCCTTGCAGCATAGCCTCTTCCTTACCTCTATCGCACCATAGGAGTTATTCTCCGAGGAGTCCGAGCTCGCAGCGACGAGGCCATATGGAGGAGATGGTGCTTCAGAGCTCGGGCGCGCCGACGCGGAGGGCAGCCAGGCGACCACCGTTTTTGCTCTGGCGATGGCTATTGTGACAACCGACGATGGCAGCGATGCTGTAAGCGGTGGTCGGCGTTGCTACCACCGCTCCGTGATTTTGCATCATAGGAAAAATTATGCTACAATTGTTCTTTAAATTTGTATTGTAGGAAATTTTTTATGCTATAAACTGAATTTGCATGATAGGAAGATTTTTTTGCTACGAAGATCTCTAGCAGAAAAAAGTTTCTATGATGATTTAATATCACAAATGTTTTGCTCTATACGTCTTGTGAATTTGTATCACTAGAAAAAACTTTTTGTTACAGGCCTCTGACAAAGTTTCAGACGATGTCTCTAGCGAATTTAGTTTTATTGCAATAGTATTTTATTTTGCTACAAGGTTTCTGGCAAGGTTAGTCTTTCTTTTGTTTTATGTTGAACTGACATTTTTGCTACATGTGACAAATTCAGGAAGATTTTTTATTACATGCAGCAAAACAGGACGTGGCAACACCACGACCCGGAGACGTTTTCAGCCTCGGGATGATGTTCAGTCCATGGAAAAAAAATGTCAAACAAAAAACCTCATGAAGGGTCAACGGAGTATGATGGCATCGGGTAGTTACGCCAATTCCAAAGGGCCTCGCATTTCAGACATCGATTTCGTTCGATTCTGTCTATTTGCGGGGTGAAGGATAGGTCATCCGGACTTAGCCCGGTTGCGGTGGTATGTGCCCCCAACCGGCTACCCCATATGCGGGCTTTCTCTATCCGTGGGGAGCCATCAACCTCAAGCTGACGGGAGTATCAACACTAATGGTGACCGGCGATTGTCTCGCTAGAACTGCAGTTCTCGCCTGTCGCCTCCGGTCTTTCCCGCCTAGGTCGTGCTATTTTCCGCACGGCTCTCCCTTCCCGCTCACCGTTCCCACCGATCCCCCCGCGAATATAAATAGGGGTCGGGCCGTCGGGACGGAGCACCAGCACTAACCCCTCCCTCACTATTCCTTCCTCGCCATTCCCTCCCTCGCCATGTCGAACAACCTCCCTGTGACCTGGGCCGAGCTCAGCAAGTTCGCCCTTCCCCTTCCCCACTGGGCGCCGGTGAATCTTCGAAGGGCGACAAGGACATGGGAGAGTTGGTGTTGGGCGAGACGGAGTTGGTGGCGTAGGCCAAGGCAGAGGCAGAGGCGGCAGATGGAGAAGTCGATAGCGCCGACGCCACACACTACGTTCTAGAGAAGTACGTCCGCAAGTTATACACGGCCTTCAAGGCCAGGGAGGCCGCCAGTCGGCATCCCGCCAAGCGGCTGCGACTGGAGGCTGAGGAGGTGACGAGGGAGGCGGTAGCGGCCATCAAGGAACACGACGAGCGGGAAGCGAAGGAATCGCTGGCGGCCGAGAAGATCGCTCGGCTCGCCACTAAGGCCATGCTAGAGGAGGAGCGGCAGCGGCAGGACGTGCAGGAGACGCCAAATGGGAGGATCTGGCGGAGGTGCGTGCTGTGGTCAAACGGGAGTTGCTGGTGGACACGACCACTTGCATGCAATGGTGGCGAAGGCGGCCCAACGGGCGGTGCTGGCAGCCGCCGCCAAACGGGAGGCGAGAGCCGGGCGCAACCGCGCATGTGCAAAGGCGGCCAGGCCGAAGGAGGTGGAGATCCTGGCACGCCACTGCCGGACGCAGGCAACAATGACCAAGACCGCAGCTTTGGCGGCCAGGCGGACGCAAACGGCCAAGGATGCAACCTTCGGCCGGGGCCGATGCTTAAGTAGATTTTAGTCTATGTAATGTTATTAGTAATTTTATATGTATGATGCGCGGATCTAGATGTTTGGCATATGACGCGCGGGCCTATCCATATTCCAGCTCCAGGTTTCGACCCCGATTTATGCCAAAACGGACCGTGCAACTCTGTCCAATCTATTTGTCGATGCGTGTCAGACCGTGACCTCAGTCCGAAAGGATGAGATCATAGTCCATTTACGGGAATCGCTAGAGTTGGCCTTACCTATTCAACCGGCCTTTTTGCCAGGTTTGCGCAATTGGGAGCGGCGACACTTTATGATGTTGCATTGAGAAAATATGCCAGCGTACTGAGAGGGCTGCTCCAACTGTGCTCTCAATAATATTAAAATGAAAAACAAAAAACTGAAATTAAACCGGTGTATTTCATTCGATTTTTTTAGGAAAAAACCAATCTAAACCAAGATCTAGCCACGCTGGTCGAAGATGTTGAGTCCAACCCATCGCTCTTGTCCTCGTCAAAGGAGACATAATGGTTTTTTTTTGAACGGATGCCCGAAGGCCAGGGAAGCTTTACTTAATCAATGTGGTCGGTACAAATTGCACCGAGACCCTTTACAAACAAATAATAAAAAGATAAGGCCTCAGATAAAACAAACAAGACCATGGAACAAATAGATAAAAATCAATCAGGTCCCTGCAGCTCGCCGCTGCTGATTGGAGACCGTCGCCGCCGGGAGCCAGCGTCGCAACCGGGGAACACGCCACTTGGGGATTTGCCGGTGATGGATCCCTACGCTAGGTCGAGTAAGATCCTCTATAAAGGCTCTCTGGCCAGGAGGAAGAAGAACGGGCCGCATAGCCCGTGACTGGGGCGGCTCCTGCTGCCATGGATAGCGCCGTCTTATCGCCGCCGCTTGGGAGTCCAGTAGAAAGCTTCCGACGCAGAGCTCCACTAGGCACCACCTCCCCGCCGAGGAAGGGAGCGACTTCCAGCCCAACCCTGCTCCTTCTCCTGTCTGCCACCACAACCACTGAGAGGAAGAACTGGGAGGGAGGAAGAAATTCCCCAACGCGGCTAGCCCAACCTCCATCTGATTCCGCCATGAGACATCAGGTGAAGCTGCTCCTCCTTCTCGCCCCCTCGGCCGGCTAGGAGAAATAATCTTGCACCGCCAACTCCGCCGCGTCGACCCTCCCTCTCGCAGCCCTGGCCGGCCAGGAGAATCATCGCCGCGAAGCCACCCCATAGCAGAAGATAGAGAGCGGCGCCTACTTTATTTGCGGAGGTAGTTGCCCTCACCATGTTCACGCGCTCTGGCCAGAGGAGCTGCAGCGAGGAAGCAAGGAACCCTAGGGAATAGGGGAGGCCTCCACCACCCTGAGATTTGCTCCAACAGGCCCAGAAGGGGCCAACCAAACCTAACCTACCTAAACTACAACCTATCACTACTTCGGCGCCATCCCTAGGCCATCCCTCACCAGCTAGTCCGGTGAGAGAGCCATGGAAGAGGCCGGGGGAGCCACTCAAGCCTTGCCTCTCGTTTCGTGCAAAGCGGTGGGAGGGGGAGTTGTCCGTAATGTGATGCTAAAGGAAACATAATGGTGTTGCTTCCCCATGCCAACTACTTGTTGACATACTCAACTGTGGTCGCTGAATACTGCGCTTTAAGGTGAGACCGCACTCGCATAACTAAGGTTAGGGAGTTGTCAAGTTTTTTTTACAATCAATATCACGTATATTCATAATAACAAATAGTATATGGTAGAGATACGTAAACTGTTTTCAGCGACTATAAAATAAAATATAAAGAAAATAAGCAAATCTCGAAGGTCATCAAATTTTTTCTTTCCTCACACAATCTTGCACTTGTCCGAAGGCAGCCCAATAAACATGACACGTATGTCAAACCATAGACCTGTATATATCAACGAGGGTTCTCTCGTAATTTTAATTTGTCCTCCAATACCAAGGCTAAGTGTACACACACAATCATTTACTAGTATAAAAAAGGCCTCTAGTCCCGGTTCGTAAGGGCCTCTAGTCCCGGATATGTATCGGAGACTACCGTATCGGGACTAAAGATAGAACATTTAGTTCCGATTCTGGTATAAATCAGGAAGATAATCTTCACGTGGCCACGCGTAGTGCGCTGGGCCGGAGGACCTTTAGAGCCGCTTCGTAAAATAAGCCAGGACTAAAAGTGTTCTGCCGCGGCAGCATTTTGGCGCAAATGGTTGCCGCGACAGGAGATAGGGTTTTAGGATTTTGCTTTTTTTGTATAATTATTTTTCATTTTGTGTTTATATTTCAAACAATTTTTCGTATACATATTCTACGTTACTGTAATATAATTTTTCTCACGAGCATACAAGTCCCAACCGGGATACAACTTGGTATATAAGTCCCAACCGGGATACAACTTGGTATACAAGTCTCAACCGGGATACAACTTGGTATACAATCCCATCTATTTGATTACATGAAAATCATTATATTACATGGATGGATGCTTTATTTTCTATTCCTCAAATTGTATTCTTCTTTTGGGTGTGATCTACTTAAGCAAAAATCCCCACAATTCTTCTTGAATTTCTCATAGTCGTTTCTGTGGTAGGATCTTATCCCGCATCACATCCTACTATATATAAAGAGGTAGATCATTATGAATAGAACTCAAAACAAATTATGATATAAAATAAATTGTGAATATATTGTTTACGTACTTTTCGTGCCCTGCTCAATACAGCCGCAAATAAACTCGTATACGTAGTATCCACATAAATTAGTTCCCTACGACCGCCTTGCACACTTTTTGAGAATATAATTCAACAATCAAATAATGATCAAGCATGATAATTATATTGAGACTAGAATTGAAGAAATGTGCGGACCTATCTCTCGTACTACTTACCGGGACCAGTTGAAAAATAAGCTTCTTACACCATTCACCCTTAACCTCCTTCGTGAAGCGTTTCCAAACCCTAACCGGCAAAAAAGAAATGAATGAATGAGTCATTAATTACTTGATATCTTAGAGAATGAATGAAAGAGACAAATATAGTATGATAATGATTGAAATTATTTTTAGGGCATAGTAGGCATGATGCAGTAGTCTTTCATGCTTTTCTTTAACGAGTCCGAGATTTCAATTTCAACTCTTGCATGATCAACGTCAATGTTTAGGAGAATCCAGTGGAAGTTGCGCATGTTTATATACACGGGTAACTCATCAATTACACTTAACATCAAGTAAGCAAAAGTGAATATGTACAAGACAGTAAGACTCTCACCCGTAGCTGTAAGGAAATAGTATTTGCAAACTGTAATGTTGCTCCTTTAAAAAAATTAGCAAGTTAAGCTCTGTTTTCTCAGGCTTCGACCTTAGCTATTTTCATTAACTCGATTTGGGTCAACGAACCCAACGGAATAGATTCTCCTTCTTCTACATTCCTTAATCTTCATTCTGCATAATAGCATAGGATATATATATATATATAGTAGAATAATTAGAGGCAATGAATTGAACGAGCTAACATAGAAACTTAATTACCTACAAACAAAATCAGCTGACGAGGGACTTGTCAAGGGCTTCTTGGTTGAATAATTGAAATAATTCACAAAGTTCAATAGAGATCTTGTCTGGACGGAAGTACTCATCTCCAACTTTCGCTAAGAGAAATTGTAGCTCTTCCTTTGTGACTTTCAAGTACTAGTCATGCAAAAGACGCATTTGTGTTGGCAGAAGATGGAGTGCCTCATTGCTAACCAGAGGCTCCCCGTAGACATATTTCTGTGCTATTGGTGCCTTGGCGAATTCTCCGATGCCTTGGAAATCTTCAAGACTCATTTGACACTCCTTGGCTAATTGCTTAGCGTGTTCCATATTTATTGCACCTTGAGCGGGATGGGGTAACACATTGAGCGGGGGGGGGGGGGGGGTCGTTTGCCAGCTGGGGAACTCTCTTAAGATTCTCCCGCTTGCACTGCTGCTTGATGTCTTCTCTTTCACTGTCTTCGTAATACAACATGTATAGTCATATTTCCTATATAACACATGTTGGGGTGGTTGTGCACGCATTTCCTTAAAGTTCTTCTTGACTTTCGGATCAATATGCACCTTTGGCTCGGGTTGTTTTGGTGCAAAATGGGCCTTCACTTAGGCTTGGGAGATCAGCCTGTTTTCCTTATCAGTCCGGTTGTAAGCTGTAGCATCCCAATTGTCTAACAATTGTAATGCTACTTGGTCTAGTAATATAATGGCTACTTCCTACATATAATTGTTGCATCATACTTATGTCATGCTCATGTCATCATGCCACCTTGCATTTGAGCATCATATAAAACCCTTTTCAATTTGGATCTTCTCTCATATGCATCATTAATTGTAATTGCCTCTTGATATTGTATTTGGTTATTGATATATTGTTTAAATGCCCAAGTTGAGTTGGGGCATATCTTTTATTCTACTCCACCACCCTTTCTTTTCAACACCTTATAATTCCACCATCCCATTTTCCATGAGCTTGTTTTTTATTTTCTTTTGGTACTTAATCTAGCTCATGGGAGATAGGGTGGATCTAATTCTGTAAATTCTTTTGCTTGGCTTTTATTCCACTTTTGGGAATGCATAAGAATAATGCCATGTTAATATTATTGTTTTCACAAGAATAAACATGGCATTAATTATTTTGCATGGGCCATGCAAGTACCACCACATTCTAGTCTTTTGGTTTTTATTTGAATTTTTGAATAGTGTATATCTCTTGGAGCTCTTCCTTCTCTCTCAAACCTTCCACCCATTCTTGTATGATCTAGCTTGATGCATGCAAGAACCAAAACCCTAACCTCACACCTTCATCTAGGCTTCATCTATAATCATGTGTTAAACCTAAAAATCCTACATGAAACCCTAAACCTAGCTCCCTCCCTCTCTTTAATCCCTCCTCTCTAAGCCACACCCCACCCTAACCACTCCATGCCGAGGCTGGCCCTGCTAGCCCTAACCTACCCCAGGCCGTAGCCCTACCCCAACCCTAGAGCCCCAACCCGAGCCACCCCTCCCTCCAACCCTAGCTCCATGCCACACCCCCCTCTCTCTCTATCCCTTCCAGGCCGACCCCACACCCGAGCCCTACCTGCCCTGCCCTGGACCTGCCCCTGCCGGCCAGCCCGAGCACGTGCTCGAGGAGGAAAAGGTGGCGACCGAGCCACCCTATCTACCCCGTGCCCACGCCTGCTTTCCTCTATCTCCCTCTCACTTTTTCCTCCCCACACGGCACCTCTGCCTCTCCCAGATCGGCCCAGATCCCCTGCCTCTCCCCTTCTTCTTCTCACCGACGCCAACCCTCTTCCGCCGGTCACCATCAGAAGCGCCGCCGCCCCCTCGTTCCAGCGGGTGTGGATGACGTGGAGGTGGTCGAGGTGATCGAGAGGGCTCCCCTGCTTCTCCTCGTACGCGCCAGCGAGGAGGAGAAGGACCCCAGCCGCCGCAGTACCGAGACGCCCCGACGAAACCCTAGCCCGTCGTTCGCCTGCCTCGTCGACGCCTTGCTGCTCCCCAAGCTGATCCGACCACACCAACCCAACCGCGGTGAGCCTCTCTCCCTCCCTGACATGATCCGCCTCGCTGTCGTCGTCTAGATCCGTCGTGCTTTTCGTCAAACACGCTGCGCGCGCCGTCGGCCACTGCGTTGGCTCGCTCCCGCGTCGCGTAGAACCTCATCTAGCCGCCCGCCGCTCCTATGTCACCATCCCTTAGCCCGCCGCGCTGGTTCCGTCCCTCAGCACGCACGCCCGCGACCAGGGATCGATCCCCCGCCCCGCGCCGCGCACCGATTTCTCGTCAGACCGCGGAGAAGAACAACAGTACGGGCCGGTGGACGTTTGCAAATAGCCCCTTCTTTTATTCTTCGCCTCAACCCGCGGTACGCAGAGCCCCACCAGTCAGCCTCCCTGTTCTTTTGACAAAGAGCACCCCGTAGATTCTTAGTCTAACCCGCGCTCCAGCCCTAGCCCCACCTGTCAGTCGCTGCAGTCCCCATCCCTGGCATGTGGGCCGTAACCGCTGGGCCCGCTTGTCAACCGCGTGGGCTAGCCAGAGCCGCGGTGGAAAAAGGTTTTTCTGCGCGCGTGGCCCCATTCCGTTTGAACCCACCCGTCAGTGACTGGGTCTGTAACAGGCTGAGTAGAAAAAGGTTTTTTGTTTTCTGTTTTAATTTAAACCTTTTCAAATTTGTTTTAAATTCAAATTCAAATCTGTTTTTTAAATAACTTTTAAAATATAATTCCAAATTAATCATGTAATATATGTTTTGAAATCAGAAAAATGTGAGGATTTCAAATATGCCCTTCAAAATATATTTTGAACACTTTAATTTTCGAGTTGATCAAAATTACAATAAAATGCCCTTTGCCTTATTTAATTAATAACTTTTGTTTTATAACTCCAAATTTGACAAATGATATGTCTAAAATGATCAGCTCGACGAGCCCGTTCTATCTATGCATTCCATGTTCTGAATTGCAGCATGTATCATATAAATATAAAGGATACAGCAACTTATTTGAGTATAAAAGGTGACTAAAACTCCATAAAATGCTTTATTCTTGTATTTCACACCTCATCCATGCCATCCTACTTTATTGCCATGCAAATTGTGCATCATTCATCATGGCATGATTGTTTGCTTGTCGCATTATATTCATATGCTTGTGCACTTTATTTATGTTGGCCCTTGTTTGTTTGGTTCTTCTTCGAATAGACGCTGAGCAGGGGATATATCAAGGAACCCAGGAGCACTACCCAGATCCGTCCCTCGCTTCAACTGAGCTTCCAGGCAAGCACTACCACATGCTTGCATACATATAGTACCTATTGCCTCTATCTTATTCTTGCATCATTGAGTCGCGATTGCATTAAATTGAATCCCAAGTACTGCATAGCCTTTACTTTTAAACCCCACCGAAGCTTGTTCCTCCATCCCATGAGCCATTACTACAGGAGTTGGTTGAGCCATGCGGGTCATAGAACAGCATGTGTAGGGTATGTGAGTGTCTGATGGATAACGAGGTACCTAAACAACTTAACCTGAGTAGTAATGGGATAACTAATGAAAGTGGCACCGGTGAGCAATATCTGCTATTTGGTTTTTCATGCTCACTTGTGTCCCGCAGGACCCCGAGTACTTGATTCCTGTTCCTTGAATATTCGCGCTATCCACATCCGGGAGGCTTATGAACCCCCCTGAGCCAGAGCTTGATTCATTCTTATTTCTTGGGGCCACAAAGTAGTTTGGGGCTTTATTACTATCCTGTACTTATGCCATGCTTTACTGCTTTATTTAAGATTGTGCGAGGAGCACCTGTACTGTTTTGGATGCGGAGTGTTTTCGCGGTATCGACAAGCCCAGTCACACTTTCGGGTTCCCAGTCGTTTACAGCCACTGACGCAAACCCTGGGTCCGTTTTGGAGCCGGCCAACTTCGTTGCGGGTAGCTTAGTGGGGTGGCCCCCTGAAATATTTCTGAATCCTGTGATCGCTTTGTCGTGAATGCCTCGTTGGGTTTTGATTTGGTTTTTCCGAGGTTGATCGAGTGTGTGTTGCTATTTGTGCACCCCTGCAGGGTAAAACTTTCTGAAAGCCGTGTCCGCGGTTATGGACGATTTGGAGCACAGTTTCTCGATCATAGACAAGTATAACTAAAGTACCGCTTTTAATTTGACTAAGTACCTGACTAGTAAATAATGCAACACTCATGGAATGGATAATAAAACTGCCAACGGATGGGGGGGCTGTTCGTCCGCTTCCTCGTTGGTAAGCGAGGAGGAGGATGGATCTGTTAATATTACCATTATAACTGTTGTTATTAATTCACGGACATCCGCCTATCTTTGGTTAGGCGGATGGTTAGCGAGTATCTATAGAATTGTTAGGTATTATCTTTTGCTGCAATTGCGTCACCCCAGGTTGTGTCCCCTTTAGAGGCATAAAGACTTGCTGAGTACCCCTAGGGTCTCACACGATAAATTGTTTGATTCAGATGAACAGGTGAACTCGCAAGATGGATACTGGGTGGAGGAGACGAACGATGAGGGCAACGATCACTCGGTGTAGAGATTCCGGGAACGGGGATCCGTGAGATCTGTGGGCGGGATGTGTTTATTTATGGGGCATCTTATGCCGATTTGCTTCTTATCCGTACTCGGATCTTGTTTTCCGCTTCCGCCTGATACTCTGATGTTTGGTGTATGAGGAGATATCCTAAACTATTATATCTATCTAGGATATTTGGATCTTGCCGTATGGCGTTGCAATATTTCTATTTCTTTTAGATGGAATGGCTCTGAGGACTGTTGTATGGTGGCTTGCATACATACTCATTTGTGTATGTAGTTGATCCCTTCGCCTGCCGATTAGGCCGCTCGTTCTTGTCCCGATGTTTGGAAATGGTTAGGACGGCCGAAAGGTCTACCTGTGAGTGGCATTTGGGCCCCACCGTACTATTTTAACCATTTCCGCTCATCCAGGCTTGTAACTAAGAGCGTAATTCACCGAGGTAGTTACAATTGGTATCAGAGCCAGGTTTCGATCCTGGGACATTACTTGCTTGGCAACCGTTGTGAAATCTTTTCTGATCACAAGAGTCTGAAGTATATCTTCACTCAGCCTGATCTCAACCTTCGTCAGAGGAGGTGGATCGAAGCAATCAATGATTTTGATTTGACCATCAACTACACTCCGGGCAAAGCTAATGTCATGGCCGATGCTCTCAGCCGCAAAGCTTATGTCAGCAACCTCATGATGGAAGAACAACAGCCGCTCTTGTGTGAGGAATTCCGTCAGCTCAACCTTGAAATTGTGGATCAAGGGTATCTTCTGAACCTTCTGGCAACCCCTCTCTTGGAAGAAAAGGTTCGCTCTTTTCAACTTGGTGATCCGTACACCAAAAAGATCATCTCCAACATCCAGCTTCCGAAGTATGAGTCCTTCCACGTCGATGACCAAGGCACGCTTTTCTTTGAACACCGGATGTTTGTTCCGAACTACCCGGGTTTGAGAGAGCAAGTTCTCAAGGAGGCGCATGATTCTGTTCTTTCTATCCACCCTGGCAGCACGAAGATGTACATGGACTTGAAAACACAATATTGGTGGCCGGGATTGAAACGATATTGTGCCAAGTATGTCTCGGAGTGTGATGTCTGCCGCAGAGTTAAAGCTGTCCATCAGAAACCTTCCGGTCTTCTACAGCCATTGAAACCCCCGGAATGGAAATGGGAGAAAGTAGAGATGGACTTCATCACTGGTTTTCCAAGGTCGCAGAAGGGCAACAATGCAATCTTTGTTGTCATTGATAGGCTTTCTAAAGTGGCTCACTTCTTTCCCGTCAAGGAAACAATTTTTGCAATTCAGTTGGCTGAGCTCTATATCAACAGAATTGTCTCTCTGTATGGGGTTCCTCTTGAGATCAGTTCAGACCGTGGAAGCATCTTCACTTCCAAGTTCTGGGGAAGTTTCCAAAATGCTTTGGGAACAAAATTGAACTTCAGCACAGCTTACCACCCTCAGTCGCAAGGACAAGTTGAAAGGATCAATCAGATTCCGGAAGATATGCTCCGTGCTTGCGTCATCTCTTTTGGCATGAAGTGGGAAGAATGTCTTCCTTATGCTGAATTATCTTACAACAATAGCTTCCAGAAAAGTCTAAAGATGGCACCATTTGAGGCTCTCTATGGTCGCAAATGCAGAACTCCGATTGTTGGTCGGGTGCAGGAGAAAGAATATTGTTTGGCCCCGACATTGTAACTCAAGCGGAGGAGAAGGTTCACATCATTCTTGAAAATATGAAGATTGCTCAAAGTCGCCAGAAGAGCAATTATGACAGAAAGCACACGGACATGGAGTATGTCCCTGGTGATCTCGTTTACCTTCGTGTCACTCCCATGAGAGGCACGCACCGCTTTGGTATCAAAGGAAAGCTGGCTCCTAGATACATCGGTCCGTTCAAAATTCGTGGAAGAAGAGGAGAAGTTGCTTATGCTCTTGAGCTCCTGGAAAAACTCAAGGTCCATGATGTTTTCCACATCTCTCAACTCAAGAAGTGCTTCAAGGATCCCGGTAGGACCGTGGACCATGAGCTTATCAATCTCCAAGAAGACCTGTCTTATCAAGAACACCCCACAAAAATCCTTGAAGTCGCAGAAAGAAGGACTCGCAACAAGTCCATCAAGTTCTGCAAGGTGCAGTGGTCGCACCATTCCGTTGATGAAGCCACTTGGGAACGTGAAGATGAGCTCCGTGCCAAGTATCCTACCCTCTTTGAGTCTTCTTCTTCTTCCTAGAATCTCGGGGCGAGATTCCTGTTTAGTGGGGGAGAGTTGTAGCATCCCAATTGTCTAACAATTGTAATGCTACTTGGTCTAGTAATATAATGGCTACTTCCTACATATAATTGTTGCATCATACTTATGTCATGCTCATGTCATCATGCCACCTTGCATTTGAGCATCATATAAAACCCTTTTCAATTTGGATCTTCTCTCATATGCATCATTAATTGTAATTGCCTCTTGATATTGTATTTGGTTATTGATATATTGTTTAAATGCCCAAGTTGAGTTGGGGCATATATTTTATTCTACTCCACCACCCTTTCTTTTCACCACCTTATAATTCCACCATCCCATTTTCCATGAGCTTGTTTTTTATTTTCTTTTGGTACTTAATCTAGCTCATGGGAGATAGGGTGGATCTAATTCTGTAAATTCTTTTGCTTGGCTTTTATTCCACTTTTGGGAATGCATAAGAATAATGCCATGTTAATATTATTGTTTTCACAAGAATAAACATGGCATTAATTATTTTGCATGGGCCATGCAAGTACCACCACATTCTAGTCTTTTGGTTTTTATTTGAATTTTTGAATAGTGTATATCTCTTGGAGCTCTTCCTTCTCTCTCAAACCTTCCACCCATTCTTGTATGATCTAGCTTGATGCATGCAAGAACCAAAACCCTAACCTCACCCCTTCATCTAGGCTTCATCTATAATCATGTGTTAAACCTAAAAATCCTACATGAAACCCTAAACCTAGCTCCCTCCCTCTCTTTAATCCCTCCTCTCTAAGCCACACCCCCACCCTAACCACTCCATGCCGAGGCTGGCCCTGCTAGCCCTAACCTATCCCAGGCCGTAGCCCTACCCCAACCCTAGAGCCCCAACCCGAGCCACCCCTCCCTCCAACCCTAGCTCCATGCCACACCCCCCCTCTCTCTCTCTCTCTATCCCTGCCAGGCGGACCCCACACCCGAGCCCTACCTGCCCTGCCCTGGACCTGCCCCTGCCGGCCAGCCCGAGCACGTGCTCGAGGAGGAAAAGGTGGCGACCGAGCCACCCTATCTACCCCGTGCCCATGCCTGCTTTCCTCTATCTCCCTCTCACTTTTTCCTCCCCACACGGCACCTCTGCCTCTCCCAGATCGGCCCAGAGCCCCTGCCTCTCCCCTTCTTCTTCTCACCGACGCTAACCCTCTTCCGCCGGTCACCGTCAGGAGCGCCGCCGCCCCCTCGTTCTAGCGGGTGTGGATGATGTGGAGGTGGTCGAGGTGATCGAGAGGGCTCCCCTGCTTTGCCTCGTACGCGCCAGCGAGGAGGAGAAGGACCACAGCCGCCGCAGTACCGAGACGCCCCGATGAAACCCTAGCCCGCTGTTCGCCTGCCTCGTCGACGCCCTGCTGCTCCCCAAGCTGATCCGACCACACCAACCCAACCGCGGTGAGCCTCTCTCCCTCCCTGACATGATCCGCCTCGCTGTCGTCGTCTAGATCCGTCGTGCTTTTCATCAAACACGCTGCGCGCGCCGTCGGCCACTGCGTTGGCTCGCTCCCGCGTCGCGTAGAACCTCATCTAGCCGCCCGCCGCTCCTATGTCACCAACCCTTAGCCCGCCGCGCTGGTTCCGTCCCTCAGCGCGCACGCCCGCGACTAGGGATTGATCCCTCGCCCCGCGCCGCGCACCGATTTCTCGTCAGACCGCGGAGAAGAACAACAGTACGGGCCGGTGGAGTTTGCAAATAGCCCCTTCTTTTATTCTTCGCCTCAACCCGCGGTACGCAGAGCCCCACCAGTCAGCCTCCCTATCCTTTTGACAAAGAGCACCCCGTAGATCCTTAGTCTAACCCGCGCTCTAGCCCTAGCCCCACCTGTCAGTCGCTGCAGTCCCCATCCCTGGCATGTGGGCCGTAACCGCTGGGCCCGCTTGTCAACCGCGTGGGCTAGCCAGAGCCGCGGTGGAAAACGGTTTTTCTGCGCGCGTGGCCCCATTCCGTTTGACCCCACCCGTCAGTGACTGGGTCTGTAACAGGCTGAGTAGAAAAAGGTTTTCTGTTTTCTGTTTTAATTTAAACCTTTTCAAATTTGTTTTAAATTCAAATTCAAATCTGTTTTTAAATAACTTTTAAAATATAATTCCAAATTAATCATGTAATATATGTTTTGAAATCAGAAAAATGTGAGGATTTCAAATATGCCCTTCAAAATATATTTTGAACACTTTAATTTTCGAGTTGATCAAAATTACAATAAAATGCCCTTTGCCTTATTTAATTAATAACTTTTGTTTTATAACTCTAAATTTGACAAATGATATGTCTAAAATGATCAGCTCGACGAGCCCGTTCTATCTATGCATTCCATGTTCTGAATTGCAGCATGCATCATATAAATATAAAGGATACAGCAACTTATTTGAGTATAAAAGGTGACTAAAACTCCATAAAATGCTTTATTCTTGTATTTCACACCTCACCCATGCCATGCTACTTTATTGCCATGCAAATTGTGCATCATTCATCATGGCATGATTGTTTGCTTGTCGCATTATATTCATATGCTTGTGCACTTTATTTATGTTGGCCCTTGTTTGTTTGGTTCTTCTTCGAATAGACGCTGAGCAGGGGATATATCAAGGAACCCAGGAGCACTACCCAGATTCGTCCCTCGCTTCAACTGAGCTGCCAGGCAAGCACTACCACATGCTTGCATACATATAGTATCTATTGCCTCTATCTTATTCTTGCATCATTGAGTCGCGATTGCATTAAACTGAATCCCAAGTACTGCATAGCCTTTACTTTTAAACCCCACCGAAGCTTGTTCCTCCATCCCATGAGCCATTACTACAGGAGTTGGTTGAGCCATGCGGGTCGTAGAACAGCATGTGTAGGGTATGTGAGTGTCTGATGGATAACGAGGTACCTAAACAACTTAACCTGAGTAGTAATGGGATAACTAATGAAAGTGGCACCGGTGAGCAATATCTGCTATTTGGTTTTTCATGCTCACTTGTGTCCCGCAGGACCCCGAGTACTTGATTCATGTTCCTTGAATATTCGCGCTATCCACATCCGGGAGGCTTATGAACCCCCCTGAGCTAGAGCTTGATTCATTCTTATTTCTTGGGGCCACAAAGTAGTTTGGGGCTTTATTACTATCCTGTACTTATGCCATGCTTTACTGCTTTATTTAAGATTGTGCGAGGAGCACCTGTACTGTTTGGGATGCGGAGTGTTTTCGCGGTTTCGACAAGCCCAGTCACACATTCGGGTTCCCAGTCGTTTACAGCCACTGACGCAAACCCTGGGTCCGTTTCGGAGCCGGCCAACTTCGTTGCGGGTAGCTTAGTGGGGTGGCCCCCTGAAATATTTCTGAATCCTGTGATCGCTTTGTCGTGAATGCCTCGTTGGGTTTTGATTTGGTTTTTCTGAGGTTGATCGAGTGTGTGTTGCTATTTGTGCAACCCTGCAGGGTAAAACTTTCTGAAAGCCGTGTCCGCGGTTATGGATGACTTGGAGCATAGTTTCTCGATCATAGACAAGTATAACTAAAGTACCGCTTTTAATTTGACTAAGTACCTGACTAGTAAATAATGCAACACTCATGGAATGGATAATAAAACTGCCAACGGATGGGGGGGGCTGTTCGTCCGCTTCCTCGTTGGTAAGCGAGGAGGAGGATGGATCTATTAATATTACCGTTTTAACTGTTGTTATTAATTCACGGACATCCGTCTATCTTTGGTTAGGCGGATGGTTAGCGAGTATCTATAGAATTGTTAGGTATTATCTTTTGCTGCAATTGCGTCACCCCAGGTTGTGTCCCCTTTAGAGGCATAAAGACTTGCTGAGTACCCCTAGGGTCTCACACGATAAATTGTTTGATTCAGATGAACAGGTGAACTCGCAAGATGGTTACTAGGTGGAGGAGACGAACGATGAGGGAAACGATCAATCGGTGTAGAGATTCCAGGAACGGGGATCCGTGAGATCTGTGGGCGGGATGTGTTTATTTATGGGGCATCTTATGTCGATTTGCTTCTTATCCGTACTCGGATCTTGTTTTCCGCTTCCGCCTGATACTCTGATGTTTGGTGTATGAGGAGATATCCTAAACTATTATATCTATCTAGGATATTTGGATCTTGCCGTATGGCGTTGCAATATTTCTATTTCTTTTAGATGGAATGGCTCTGAGGACTGTTGTATGGTGGCTTGCATACATACTCATTTGTGTATGTAGTTGATCCCTTCGCCTGCCGATTACGCCGCTCGTTCTTGTCCCGATGTTTGGAAATGGTTAGGACGGCCGAAAGGTCTACCTGTGAGTGGCATTTGGGCCCCACCGTACTATTTTAACCATTTCCGCTCATCCAGGCTTGTAACTAAGAGCATAATTCACCGAGGTAGTTACATAAGCTAACTTGGGAAGAGGCGGCGGTACCCTTGAGAGGGGCTCTTGTCGTTTTCCGTGTCGGTTATCCCTCAATGAAGTAGTGCTATTCTCACACTTTTGGCCCTTTGAGTTAGTGGGTGGAGGCGCCAGGTATGGAGATGTACTTGCGCTGCAGTCCCTTTTGGGGAGGGGTGGACTATTTCTTCTTGGAGGAGACGGTGGCCTCAAAGGTGATGGGCTGATCTCGGAGGATATGGTGGCCTCGGAGGTGATGGATTGATTCTCGGAGGAGAAGATGGCCTTGGCGCCTAGCCTGTAAGCACGATGTGCTCCTTTTTCCAAAGAATGATGCCACTCTCCACTTCTCCTAGTGTTTTCTCCCCCTCACCTGTAGGGATGTCAAGCTCCAGTGATTGAAATGCCAATACAACTTCATCGACACCGACACGAGGATAGCCAGCTATAATCTGATAGCCATGGTAGGTCGCTTCTAGTAGACAAGGTAAACCAAAGCCAAGCGCCACCTTCATGGAAATGTTCTTCAGTGTCACATGTAGCTCACAAGATGTCCTTGCCTCAAATTCATCCACGAGGTAGTGAACCATCGTTGCACCAGCCATATCATCTATCACCGGTGCATTATTCTCGATCAGCAGCACATTATTAGCCTGTACCTCCATGGAAGCCACGTTGTTTCTCTACTGAGATGGGCCGTCCGTACTATCGAATGCAGGATCTTGCTGTCGGGCCAATCCTCTAAGTTCATTAACCTGCTCCTGCTGTAGCTTGAACATGTCTTGAAATTCCTCGTTCTTTTTCAACCACCTCCAACCGCTCCGCCTCCTCTGGTTTCTGCCGGTTCATTTTTCTTGATCGACTTCTATAAGTGTCAATGTCCTCAGGGAACCCAATCTTCCATGGAAAATATGGTCCAAAGACTCGTGTTCGTCCGACCTTTTCAGCATTCCCGAGGGCCTTTGTCAGCTCATCGTTCTCTATCAGGAATGAACTTTACCTCTTCAACATATTTTATCACTTTGATAAGTTCATTCTTGGGTGCAACAATTTCTTCCTTTGCAAAAATAATGTTCCATGTATCTAGGTTATATGATCCCCCATGCCCAAGTAACCAATTTCTTGACCTCAAGGGACACTTATTTGTAGATAGAATGATCCCTTTAGCATGCAAGGAGGACTCCGTTTTTTCCCACTTAGGCATCACACTCTTATAGCCACATGTCACCAGATTATGGTGATATTTCTTTTGGGCCGCATTTTTCTGATTCTTTGCCGACCTTGCCATAGCTTGTTCCGATTCCTTGTACTCCACAAATGCCTTCTAGTTACCCCGCTGCGTATCTAGTGCGCTAGTGAATGGCGGAGTCAGCGACTTGACATAGTTGTGGTATAATCTTTTCTTCTAGTCCTTGAATTGTGTGCCCATCTTCTTAAGAGCCCACACCTTGACTTTCAACCTCAATGCCGCTGTGAGACCATCAGTTTCCAAGTCTCGTAGAGTGATATGTGTCATGAGCGTATTCCAAAGACAATCTTCGGCTCTGTCATAAAAAAAACTTGCTCCAACTTGATCCCTTTTCTTTCCTGGCTTATTCCACTCCCGAGTGGTGATCGGGATGGTGTCCCTAACTATCACTCCACATTGATGTTGATGCGTGCACCTAGCGTTGACGTGGGACACTTCGTTGGAACCCCAAGAGCAAGGTGTGATGAGCACAGCAGCAAGTTTCCCTCAGTAGAGACCGAGGTTATCGAACCTGAAGGAGGAAGGAAACGTCTCAAAGGTGTTGCAAGAAACATGGAGACCTGCAAAACACAAACTCAAGGCTTTGTCCCAACGAATCAGTGAGGATGTCAAGCTCACCGGTTTGCTGTAACAAAGGATTAAACATATGGTGTGGAAGGTAATGGTTTGCAGCAAGTAAACAAGTAACAGTGGAAGATGTATCAATGGTAAAGATTCGACCGGGGTCCATAGTTCACTAGAGGTGCTCTGCTTAGATAAACAACATGGCATGAAGGGTAAACAAATTACAGCAGGGCAATTGACAGGAACTGAGCAAGGCATAACAATGCAATACTAGTCAGAAAGATCCTATCAGATTCGATTGGGCAATACAACAAGATACATAGACCGCCATCCAACTGCATCTATGACTAGAAGTCCACCTTTAGGTTATCATCCGAACCCCCTCCAGTATTAAGTTGCAAGAAATAGACAACTGCTTTAAGCAAAGTGTGTAAGGTAAATAGTCCACATGTTCCATGAACAAGAGACCGTTGTTTTCTCCCTAGTAGCAACAACACATCTACAACCGAAGAGATTATTGTCACTTCCCTTGGAAACTAGAGGCATGAACCCACTATCGAGCATAAATACCCCCTCTTGGAGTCACTAGCAACTACTTGGCCAAGATAGCTACTAACAACGGAGAGCATGCAAGATCACAAACAACACAGACACGATAGAATCATAAAGACAAAACCATTAATCAAACCAACATAATAATCTCAATATCCATCGGATCCCCGCAAACACAACATGCATGATTACAAATAGATTAGATCTTGATCATGAACGGAGCTCACAAGATCTATACATGAAAGCACAAAGGAGGAGATACAACCATCTATCTATTACATGGACCCATAGTCCAACATGGAACTACTCACGCATCATACCGGAGAGAAGGCCTCCGGGTTGATCTCCCCTTCGACATGGTACCGGGAAGAACTTCAGATCCCCCCGATCTAGGGTCGATGGTTTTGGCGGCTACAGACGGTTTCGTGGTGATTTGATCGGGTACTTAGGGTTTCTGCATCGGGGGCTTCTTATAGGCGAAGGGGGAGGCCGAGGCGGTGGCCAGGGGCCCCACACCCCTCCTAGGCATGGGGAAGGGCCCACCCATGCCTAGGGTGGGTCTGGCCACCCTGGCCGGCCTCTCCGGCTCCCCTCTGGACTTCTTGTTCCCCACGGAAAGTAATTTACTTTGACGTTTGTCCCGTCCAATTCTGAGAATATTTCTTTACTAACTTTTCTGAAACCAAAAACAGCAGAAAACAGGCATCTGGCACTATTGCAACTTGTTAGTAGGTTAGTACCAGAAAAGATGTAAAAAGCACCTCAAAGTGTAGATAAGGCAAAGCAAAGTAGGTACTAAACAAGCATGGAGCATCAAAAATTATAGATATGTTTCCAACGTATCAGCATCCCCAAGCTTAAATCCTGCTCGTCCTCGAGTAGGTAAGTGATAAAAGAATAATTTTTGAGGTGACATGCACCCTCACAATAAATATCCAACCATTTGCAAGCATTGAAAGCTAGGACCAAAGAACTCTAAACATGTGAATGAAAGATGGAGTTCCAACAATAGGACATAGTAACTATGCATGCAACATGACAAGCTACAAACAAAGATCATGAATAATATGCAATGAAAAATGTTTGTTTGTTTCACATATAGAAAACATAGCATAGTGGCAATAAGCTTGTCCCTCATAGAGTAGCAATATAGATGCATAGGACACCTTCAAAGTTCACAAGGGTGACTAGAAACAAATAGTACAAGAAGAAGTAATATCACAATATGCTTCAATCAATAAGCTTTGGAACACTACACACAGAATGACAACTATGCTCTCTTAATGGTGCCTAAAGGTAGAAGGTGGAGACTCAATAGTGGTGGAAGAAAGGCCTTTTTTGTAAAGGAAGCAAGGATTACAAGTTTCAAAAAGAGCTTCCAAAAATTATGGTACTTGTTAGCTTTCATCCCTCATTGCCCCTATCATAAGCATCTTGAAGTGGTTAAGGTTAAAGTGACAAAGATGGAGTATATGCTTGACGAAGTATAAGTTGGCAATCTCAAGTCCCTTGAATACGAGGGCCACACCTCATGCATACTCAACTTTAGGCCCAGGTAAGTTCTTGTCATTATAAGTATTTGCATATCATTGAGAACCGCCAACGGGGTACCCCTTGCACATTGTACAGGAGCTTTCCATAACCAAAATGACAAGGCAAGCAGACAATGAGCATCTCAACAATCTTTTTATTTATCATATGCATAGCTTTTTATTGAGGATGCTTCATACATAGCTCATTATGGTGATGCTGCAAGTTTCCACCATGATTAGGCATGGCTTAGGCTAGCGGCCCAGGCGTTTCTCTAACACATGATACAAACTATATGGACTTACAAGTTCCCTCTTTATTTCACACCGGTGACATCCATAGACAAAAGATCATGATATCAAATGAGTATAAAGTACAAGTGCAATGTTGAAAACGTTCCCTGTGATAGCACGGTTATGTTAATTCCAACATATAAGTGCAAGCATATACAACAAATTGTCACAATGGTTCAAGTTTATTAGGGGCAAAGAATATAAAGTGTGCCATCAAGTTCGTGAGGGATTTAATCACTAAGTTTTCACAAAACAAAATAGTTTTTAATTGGAAGATAGTTGAAAACAAGAATATACTTGGAATGGTGTAACACACCATGCATAGTAGTTTATAGTGGACACTTTGGAATAACTTGGTTTCTTGGGAGTTGGAGGCATGAGTATAACTTACTCATACAAGTGGAGGCTAGCAAAATACTAGGAGCAACCAACTAAGAGAGCATAATGGACATAATCATGCAGAGCAACAAAGCATACTAATCAAAGCAAAGAGTGGTACTACAAGTCAAGGACTAAATGATCATAGAGGCTATGGTGACTTGTAATAGTCATAACATGGTGTGAGCATGTTCCAAGTCAACCCAAGCAAAACATCAAAGGAGAATACCACATTACTATGCTTTTGCATGCTAAAACAATGCATAATTTCTTCAAGGCACACTAAGCAATCCCAATTGTTTGGAACAAGACATGCTACAGAAATAATCACTAAGCATAATGCTAAGAGAACACCTAGCATGTTATTCTAAAGTCTAAGTCACAGTCAATGCAAGCTCCTCTTGCACTTCAAGCAAGAACTTACTACTCCTTTCCAACCACCAAGCAACCTTACTTGCAAAACAACACAGCAATAACGGGGGTCCAAACTTCTTTATTCAAGCAAACTAAACAACCTAAGAAAAGCAAACAAAAACTAAGACGCTCCAATAACAACACAACTGTGCATGAAACAATAAAAACGAAGTGTCTAGACAGACCTGAGGTTTTTATTGATGAAGAAGGGGATGCCTTGGGCATCCCAAGCTTTGACGCTTGTACCTCTTGGATATTTCTTGGGGTGACACCATGGTGGCATCCCCAAGCTTGAGCTTTTGTCCATTCTTCATCTCATTGCATTATTCTCTCTCTACAGCTGAAATTTTTCCTTTATACATAACTTCACGCAATCTTCATTAGCAACATTAGTGTATTCAAAAGATATTAGACCACTGGCAAAGCTTTGGAACAGCAAGGATTTTTAATAAAAACACAAGCTACTGTAGTAACTCCTTCAAAAATCTCAATTTACTTGAAGAGAACTCAAAAAGGAATCAATAAGTAGCAAATGCAAATAATGGCAGAAATCTGTCAAAACAGACCAGCAGGTAGAAACCGATTTTTTCGAACATTTTATGTTGCTGAAATCAAAAAGTGTTGAACTAACGAAAGTTAGCTAACATACTGCGGGATTTTTTCGTAAATTTTGAGCTCAATCCCAGTTACAGAGACTCCTCACGATTTTTTTTGGTGGAGGACAGAAATCTGTATCGGGACAGCAACTCCGCAAATCTTACTTCCCTCTCATTAGAGGTCATTCTTGGCACAAAAAGCAAACAAAAAGGATAAGAAGAGGTCATTACTGAAGTAATAACTTCCAAAACGCAAGAAAACTCTTGGGTTATCTCCCAACAAGTACTTTTCTTTAACGCCTTTAAGTTAGGCACAAGAAGCAAGAAGAATCAAGTATTCTCAAATGAAGAAGCATTACCCCTGTTGTTCTTTCCTTTATTACCTTTCTTCTTCTCTTTAGGGAAGATATGATTGCTTACCGGAGGATCAAAATGCATGATGCCTTTTCCCATATCTATTACTGCCCCAAGGTGTTTCTGTAGGGATCTTCCAAGTGTAATATGTCTCTTGCCTACACATTCAATAACAAGATAATCAATAGACACCATTTTTCCTGAGATTTTTGTAAACACACCTTCATCTATTCCAATGGGTAATATAGTGGCATTGTTGGTAAGAGATATTTCCTCTCCTCCTTGAATAAGCCCCGAAAGACTCAAGGAATCATAAATATCTTTAGGCATGAGACAAAATTCAGACATGATATCACAGCGAGCATCAAAAAGTGTAGTGTTTATTGAGACTTTGATTGTGGGAAACCACTTTGAAGGCTCAGAATTTATGGGAACATAATCATGGTAATCCCTAAGCGCGTGATAGCAACTATTCATAGGAGAAATACCTGTCTGAAGAGTGTTCAACCTGGCAAAAATAGTTGTGAAAGAGGAATCAGACTTGCTAGGTGTATTATAAATTGCAATCAACTTTTTATGGCATCAAAAGCTTCATCCTCAGTACATAGCAAAATATCTTTCCCAGCCACAGCATCCAAGGCATATCTATAACAAAGAGCAATACCGCGGTAGAAACTATGAATAACCAAGCTAAGACTCATCTCAAGATCGGTTTCCCTTTGTAAAGCGGAAATTCTAGACCAAGCTTCTTTAAAACTCTCTTCACCTTTTTGCTTAAAAGTGGAGATCTCTTCCATGGGTGAAATAAATATTGGTCCAAAACCAGACATGGTGGCAACTAGAGCAGGAACTAATTTTTGTGTGTTTTTGAATAAAGCAAGCAAACCAAGCTAGACTATTTTTTTGGGTTTTTTGGAAAGAGGCAAACAAAACCAAGCAAAAGAAACAAAGCAAACTAAAAACAAAGTAAAGAGAAAGGAAGTGAAGGACTCCCCTTGTGAAGACGTCCTTAGCCTCCCAGGCAACAGCGCCAGAAATCTTGATGCGTGCACCCAGTGTTAACGTGGGACACTTCGTTGGAATCCCAAGAGCAAACTGTGATGAGCACAACAACAAGTTTCCCTCAGTAGAGACCGAGGTTATCGAACCTGACGGAGGAAGGAAACATTTCAAAGGTGTTGCAAGCAACATGGAGACCTGCACAACACAAACTCAAGACTTTGTCCCAACGAATCAGTGAGGTTTTCAAGCTCACCGGTTTGCAGTAACAAAGGATTAAATGTATGGTGTGGAAGGTAATGGTTTGCGGCAAGTAAACAAGTAATAGTGGAAGATGTATCAATGGTAAAGATTGGACCGGGGTCCATAGTTCACTAGAGGTGCTCTCCTTAGATAAACAACATGGCATGAAGGGTAAATAAATTACAGCAGGGCAATTGACAGGAACTGAGCAAGGCATAACAATGCAATACTAGTCAGAAAGATCCTATCAGATTCGATTGGGCAATACAACAAGATACATAGACCGCCATCCAACTGCATCTATGACTAGAAGTCCACCTTCAGGTTATCATCTGAACCCCCTCCAGTATTAAGTTGCAAGCAACAGACAACTCCTTTAAGCACAGTGTGTAAGGTAAATAGTCCACATGTTCCATGAACAAGAGACCATTGTTTTCTCCCTAGTAGCAACAACACATCTACAGCTGAAGAGATTATTGTCACTTCCCTTGGAAACTAGAGGCATGAACCCACTATCGAGCATAAATACCCCCTCTTGGAGTCACTAGCAACTATTTGGCCAAGATAGCAACTAACAACGGAGAGCATGCAAGATCACAAACAACACAGACATGATAGAATCATAAAGACAAAACCATTAATCAAACCAACATAATAATCTCAATATCCATCGGATCCTCGCAAACACAACATGCATGATTACAAATAGATTAGATCTTGATCATGAACGGAGCTCACAAGATCTATACATGAAAGCAAAAGGAGGAGATACAACCATCTAGCTACTACATGAACCCATAGTCCAAGGTGGAACTACTCACGCATCATACCGGAGAGAAGGCCTCCGGGATGATCTCCCCTCTAGCAGGGTGTCGGGAAGAACTTCAGATCCCCCCGATCTAGGGACGATGGTGGCGGCAGCTACAGACGGTTTCGTGCAAATTTGATCAGGTACTTAGGGTTTATGCATCGGGGCCTTCTTATAGGCGAAGGGGGAGGCCGAGGCGGCAGCCAGGGGCCCCACACCCCTCCCAGGCGCGGGGAAGGGCCCACCCATGCCTAGGGTGGGTCTGGCCGCCCTGGCCGGCCTCTCCGGCTCCCCTCTGGGCTTCTTGTTCCCCACAGAAAGTAATTGACTTTTACGTTTGTCCTGTCCAATTCCGAGAATATTTCTTTACTAACTTTTTTGAAACCAAAAACAATAGAAAACAGACATCTAGCACTGTAGCAACTTGTTAGTAGGTTAGTACCAAAAACATGTAAAAAGCACCTCAAAGTGTAGACAAGGAAAATAAAAGTAGGTACTAAACAAGCATGGATCATTCAAGGCCTGAAAATTATGAAGTGGGATGACCCATTAAGAGAGCCCAAAAGTATCATGGCCCATTACTGTTTCATCCTGCACTGTTACAAACGGGCCCGCTGGTGCTGCCCGCTGTGGCCCATAAAATTTCGGGCCCATTAATGTTTCAACCTGAACTGTTTGGTATGGGCCCATTTGTAAGGCCCATAAAATGTAGAGCCATTGATGTTTCGCCCTGTACTGTTTGAATTGGGCCTGTTTGGCCAGCCCACTTTGTCCCGTAACCATTCTGGCCCATTACTATTCAATTCTACACTGTTCGAAATGGGACCATTTATGCAATCCGCTGTGGCCCATAAACTTTTGGGCCAATTACTGTTTAGTCCCATAAACTCCCTATGAATATTCTGGCATGTTACTCTTTTGGCTTGGTAGGTTTCTCGGCCGATTATTGTTTCTTCATGGTGCAATTCGGCATGTTACTGTTTTGTTCTGCTACGATCCTGGCCTTTTTCTGGCCTGGCCCGTTACTGTTTTGGCCATTTAAGCTTCTGACCCTTTTACTGTTCTGGTCCATTACTATTCTCGGGTTACTGTTTTGGCATTTTACTATTCTTGTCGGATACTGTTTCGGCATGTTACTGTTTTGTTCGGTGACTGTTTCGGCTTGTTACTTCTTTTGTTAGTTACTATTTTGTCCTATTACTATTTTGTCCATTTACTGTCATTAAGCATGCCTGTGGGTCGGGCCCGTTACTTTTACAGTTTCTCCACTTCTGGAGCCATTTGCGATAGCATAAAAGGTGTACAACTTATGAAGGATTTTACTGTTCATCGTCGGCCTAATGCAAGACAGTCAAATATGTAACATCTCAAAAATATTAATGAGGATATCAATTTTTAATCAACCAAAATTAGGGTTAACAAAAGCTTTTAATATTAAAACATTATATAAATGCATGTGTGTTATGAATGTGTATGAATGTTTGCAATGCCATGTTTGTTTGTTGTAAATGATGAGAAATGGTTTAAAGATCAAAACCATATCATCTAGGTCAAATCCAAATCAGATCAAAACAAAGAAAATCAATATATGAAGCATATGACCTAATGGTCATTTTTTGCAAAAGTTAACACCTAGCTCACTTTGAGCATTTCTAGCAAATGATTTCAAACAGAAACAATTCCCTTTCTTTTCTCACCTTCTAGACCAAGTGGCACTGAACACAATGGATATTTCAAAACTTACATAAACATTTCCAAATGCATTTGAGAGGAAATTCAAAATTGAATCTATCTTATGCATCAAGATAGTCATTTTTGAAAACCATCAAAACCTTCACCACTTAGCAAACCCGTGCACCCAGAGAATACCAAGCTTATGACCAGCACACCCACCAAAAATAATTTGAAAATTTGAAAGCTTAGTTCTTGCGGCCATTTAATCAAACACTTGGTGATCATAATACAACCTTACAAACTTTGCACTGTTTTGACCAACCTTGTTATCATCTTTGTGACCTCACGGAGCCTCCATGCCATGCCCGTAACTCCCCAAGTACCAGCCCGTGCAATTGAGGTCATATCACTTGCCATTGTGACTAGTATAAATTGTACTCGAGATCACCCATGTCACCCCGACACGGACACGCTGGCACACGCCGTGCCGTCCTCGCCCATGATGTCTAGGAGGTAGCCGTGACCTCATCGCCCCTGCCTATGCACGCCTCGACAAACGACCGCCCGCAATTTAGGCCAGCCACTTTAAATCACATTCTCAAGTATTGGAATATGTGGTGATGACATGTGTCAATATGATCCCATATTTTAATTGGAGAATATTAAATCTTTAGTAGTTTTTCAATGAGTATAAATTACTTCCCTAAAATAAGATAAATAAAATCATGTCACCCTTTTCTTGCAATGATAGAGATGATGCTAGATCATCTAGTGTGGATCCTTGTGTGTTAAATAGAAGTAGTTAAGTATTATTTGGTGATTGTGCACCTCGTATTTATTTATAGACGCTAGTATCAATCTGGGCTACGAGGAGGCAGAATTCTACGAAGAAGAGGAAGAGAACTTCGACCACCTTACCAACCAAGGCAAGATATACAATGCCAGATACACATTTGTTACCACCTTTATTATACCAATCCCATGTTTTTACCTGCAAGCTTTATCTTTTTATCCTTTTTTCAAAGTTTCTCAAGTAATTAATTAATTGGTGATTAGTGGAAAATAGGAAAGATGCCATCAAGAGCATAGAACTAGGTATTGATAGTTACACTTGATTAGCCCCCTCAATAGTGCCAACCTCATGGATAGATGCTAGTGCTAAACTAATCTTGATCACTATAGATGGGAACACTTGGAGAAAATGATTAGGAAAACCTTGCAATGATGAGTCATTATGTTGAAATGTTTTGACATGTGTTATGGAACACAATGAGATGAAGATGATATTGAATGGAGTATGTGCCCTGACTTTGATAAAAACTGATGGTTGGGTTCGGATGCGATACCATTCCAATTTTACCGTACAACCATAATACCCGAGTTTGGGTAGGGCTTAACTGGAAGTTTATGTGTCTTAGTACGGGTTCCCTGGTGGAACGAGGTGAGCTGAGGATACCTTGTGAATATGAATGTACACCTGTGCAGTTCCCAGGATGACAGATGGGCATGGCTGGGAGGCCAAACTCATAGGGGAGGTGTCCATACTAGGGTGTGTAATCGAAAGGTTAGGACTGATTATCCGCATACCAAGTATGATGATTCAGGGTTATCCCAGACGGATGTATCGAATGTTGTGGTGAAAGTGTACCACCTCTGCAGAGTGTCAAACTATTTGAATATCTGCGTCCGCGGTCATGGATAGTTGGATGACCATACTATTCCATTGTCAGATGTTTTCAAAATGACTGGTGACTTGAAATATGATGTTGGCTTGACTCCACAAGGATGTGGACATGAAACTAGTTTCCCTCTTAAGAAATCTATACCACTAAAGTTAGGTCTTTACTACTAAGTACTTGTGAAATAAAATTGGCTTATTGCAAACAAACCTAGAGCTTAGGATTCCTATTAGAATGGTCTTACTACTTTAGTGATAGTTTGCAAGTACTTTAAGAGTACTCATGGATTTGTCCCCGGCTATTCCCATGGCCAGACTACGAAGGAGAGTATGAGGAGGATGGACAGCAGGACGCCTATGATAACTAGGATCATCTCC
This sequence comes from Avena sativa, assembly GCA_916181665.1. Lineage (NCBI taxonomy): Eukaryota > Viridiplantae > Streptophyta > Magnoliopsida > Poales > Poaceae > Avena > Avena sativa. Next base: position 263,271,120 of record OV702294.1, on the reverse strand, counting down.
CATCGTCAGCATTGCATGTGACCCTAAAGATGGAGCCTCTACTACGCTACTATTCTGCTGCTATGATTTGTATTCAGACTTGATCTTATGATCAACTATTTGTAAGACTATTATGGTTTGTAATGGATGATGTACTGTGCTACCAATTCTGTTATGTCTCGCAAAAATGGTAATCCTGGGATTGCAATGTACGGCATAACAGGCACTTGGGATTAAAAATCTGGGTGTTGACATGTTGGTATCAGAGCCATCCTGACCATAGGAGACCCTAGTTAGAATGGACGTCTAAAAAACTTAGTTTACAAAACAAAGAAAGTGAATATTTATGAAAACCTATTCTCACTCTTATCCTTGAGATCCTTTCCAAAAGAAAGTTATTACCTTCCTCAAAAATTTTGCAATCATACATACAAATTGGCACACTTGATCACCTCTCTAACTTACTCCTCTTAATTGCTTGTAGATGGAGGTTAAGTATAGAAAGTTTTATCAGCTGGGCAACAGAGGAAACCTCATGTTCGAGAGTGACCTGAGTCAGCTTGCAGACTTTCTGGAGCGCCCGCAACCAGAGTTCTATGGAGCTCATCTCAATGATCAGCCTGGAGGGGAACTGTAGTGGCTGATAGTTTCTGATCTGAGGGGAAAGATGGAGGCACCCACATGTGAGACGATCCATTTCCGCATAAGGGAGTACAACTGACTGGATGGACTATCAAGAGCAATGCAGGAAGCACTTGACCGACTTTGTGGGCAGAACGTCAATCAGCTCGCCGGCACGGGCTTCGCTCACTATGCCAGGCCTGACTCCCTGGGATAGCCCTTTTCTATGCCAGGACACCCGGAGTTGAGGCACCATGTGGATCATCTCGCCTTCATGTTGCACAAGAACCAGAAAGAGCTGGACAACGCCCGTGAAGACGTCAACCATAAGCACAATGTTGGAGTGAAGAAGGACCAGACCCTCACCATCCTTGCTAAGGAGCGCAAGTCACTTTGCCGCTTGCATGACAAGAAGGACCGCATCATTGCTTGCCTCCGTCACAAAGTGTCAGCCCTGGAAGAAACCATCCATGATTGGGACATGTAGCTTGAGGAGAGGGAGAACAAAGGGGAATATATTCGTGGAGATCCCTACTCGTACCTCAGTGATGATGACGACTACTTGGAGGACATCAACTAGGAGTTCCACACTGATGATGAGGACCGTGACTTCATTGATGATGAAGAGGCCACCGATTCTGATGAGGAGTAGAATCACGAGAGCACTATCGTAGGTGTTAGTTGTATCTAGTCCCACTGTATCATAGCTTTGCAGAATGGTTCTTAAAACCATCTACTTTATTGTTGTGATGTGTTGTTTGGACTGTGTGGTTTGTATGAGTTCCTAGGAATGAATGAAACAGAGTTGTTGGCTTTCAAACCCTAGCCTTACTCAAAGTTTAAAAGCTTTTACACCAAACCCATAAACCTTAGAAAAATTTCTCTCTTGTCTTATGATCTATCTCAATCTTCAGATGACTCGCGGTGGAAGCAGCTCATCTCAAGACACGATGGTCCAAATTTTGCAAATGCTAGTAGCAGATCGCGAAGCCGGTAGAACCGAGCGTCAAGTCAATCTCTCCACTCTTCAACAGATCACCCAACTGGCGCATGACAACCAAGTCCATGGAAATCAAGATTACCATGGATCTAAGCTTAAGAGCTTCCAGAACACTAATCCTCCTATCTTTAGCAAATCTTAAGAGCCCCTAGATGCTAACGACTGGCTGCAAACAATGGAGAACAACTTAGAAGTTGCAGGAGTAGATGCTGTGGAGAAAGTACTGTTTTCCACTGTAAGATCCCTCCTTTGTAAAGGAAAGGATCCCTGTGATTGCAATGCTAGTCCCTGGATCAATGCTAGCATCCACAGTTTAAGATGAAGTACACAGAAACAAAGGTCATTATTACATATCATTCCAGAGACAAACATAGTCTTTTACAACTCCATGGCCACAGGCCTAATACAAGAGTTCAAATATATAATAAGGTAAATAAGTCTTCATCTTCATGTGCCACAGGCAAGCATGTTGAGTGTAGACTCATGACTCCTAATCATCATCAGAATATCCTGCAACATCACAAGTTACAGCCACAGTGGGTCAATACATTGGAATAGTATTGGCAAGTGATACCTTAGTAGAATATTGGTGGACTAAATACTATATGCATTTTGGCTAAGTGTAGCTTAGGCTTGCTTTGCTCAAAATAGGTTTTTCCTATCAGTTGAAAACACTAAGTTTTTCTTTGTCAAAACTTTTCCCAAGGAACCACCAATAGACATTGGGATCCTTCACCCTTGTTCAACCACAAGTTTTACTTAGAAATTGGGATGAGGAGATTCTTGATAGCTTCCATGTCTTGATGCTCAAATTGTCCAATACCAGGGACATGGCTAAGTACTTAGATTCTTCCATCTGCAGAGGTTGTGCACTTTCCCCACAAGACTTGATTTTCACCAAGACAGGACCTTTCAGAAGCCTTCCCTTAGACCAAATGGACGCGTTCCAACCTATCATCCCACTACCACCAACTGTCCAAATGGCTAAGTTATTGCAACCTATGTGATCCAGGCAGAGCCCATATTGCCAAGTGGCTGCACTAGAAGCTTCTTAACATTTGTCCTCTCAAATCCCTTTGTTCCTGGGTGGCTTTCCACAAGTGAGATACACAAGGTAAACCATAGAAATGGGCCTTGTGTAACCACTCAACATAAACCATTCCTTCCATTCCACCCAGGTGTTTCATTCACTTAGTTGTTTTATTAAGCAAAACACAAGTCCAAAGACTTAGAAATATTTTATCATAGCATGAATATTTCACCACCCTTGGTTGCTACTAGCTAGGCTAAGCATGGCATAGATAAACATCTTAACTTAGAAATTTCTAGAAATTCTACAACTACTAGGATTTCCCAAGCATAACATATAAGGACCAAAATTTATCAATGCAAGTCTAGCAAAATATTTCTAATGCATATTTGAAAAACATAGGAATAAAATCATGAAGTACCACTTGCCTTGGTAGTTTGGAGAGTAGCTACAATCCTCACAATCACAATCACTATTTGCACCAAAATCTACACATAAAATGATAACACCAAATCACAAACAAAATATACACAAGCAAAAATATATGGATGCATGCAATATGATATGTGATGATTTTCTATACCAAACATGACCAGTGCATAGTACTGATTCATAAACAAGTTCAAAACTTGCCAAACAAACTTTATTTGAACATTAAAACATTTCTCAAATAATTTATATACACAAAATAGACCTACACATGTTTCTGTAAAAATAACCATTTTAACAGTAGCAAAACATTAAAAACTTTGCATATATGGAAAGGGCTTTCTCTCCTGATTCCATTGATATAAAAATTTTCAAATTTGAACGTGGGAATCAAAAGTTATGATTAAAACAAAATCAAACATCTAATAGATATAATTCAAAATTTTAAAACGAAACTTGTGCCACGTGGCGGCTTCTAACTGGCTGGTACCGCTTCGCGCTGTATCACGCTTCTGAGGCGTTAGATCTAATTTAAACGCGCGGCTTAGATCTGCCCGTACCTCTTCGCCTAGCGTCTAGTCTCAACCACTAGATCTAGATCCAGTGGATCACATCTCGCTGACCTAAAACCGGCGGCACAGCAGGTTGCTGGCGGCGGTGGTGTTGCTGCCGACGATGTTCTGGCGAAACGAGAGGGGCAGGGGGGTCGTGTGTGTGCTTACTGAGACCGCGAGAACGTGGGGATGCTCAACGTGTGGACGGGCAGGGTCGGGGCGCACGGACACAGCAGCACGAGCTCGTCGGAGTTGCTGGCGGCGTTGGATGCTCACTGACGGAGTCGAAGGCGACGTTATGGGGCACGAGGATCCAAACAAAAGGTGTTAGAAGGTGCGCTAGATGCAGGCGAACATGCCTGTGTGATTCAGAAACAGAGGGGAACACGAGGCTCACCGAATTTAGTTGCCGGAGTCGAGGTGAGCTTCAGTCGCTTCCAGAGGTGGACGATGGCGACGGTCTAGGGAGATTCAGAAAGAAACAGTGGCATGAGAAGATGCGCAGGATGATTGTGAAGCAGCTCGCATGAACCCGAAATCAAGGGGCGCCTGCTACTCACCACGATGGCTCGCCGGAGTCTCTCAGTACAGCGGCGGTGCAAGTCAAATTGTGGGCAGCCTGGTGGCGCTTCTGGCTAGCTTTGTTGGGGGAAAAGGTCGCGAGGGGGAGGGGTTTATGTAGCCAGAGAGGGGGCGGAAATCACTCACCGAATCAATGCAATTAAGCGCGGCATCAGTGAGGGGGAAACGGCTGCGGCGAGGTGGTCGTCGGCGTTGATTGAGGACGAAGGGGTGACACGGCAGTGAGGGCCCAGTCGTCAGCAAGTGGGTACACACGTGTGGGGTAGGAAACGAGGGGAGAGGGGAAAACCCGGGTGGGCTGGTTGCTGGGCTTGCTTCGCTGTTGGGCCAAAAGCCCGACGCCAGCCTTTTTCCTTTTCCTTAATCTTTTTCTTTTTCTGATTGAATTTCCAGGAACCATTTTCAAATGATTTCAAAAGCTATTTGAATTCAAACCTTTTCAGGATTTTTGTAGAGTGCAACACTCACAAATCTGGACATAAAACCAAGTGGTCACTTTGCACTTGCCTGGTCACTTGGAATAAAACAAAATAAACAGTGACATAGCACTAGTTTTAAATAGGCTTTGAAGTTGGTTTTCAAATCATATTTGTTTTGTAAATTTTGGTTTAAGTGTTTGCAATCAAGCAACACAAACTGAGAGTAACAAGATTTGGTTTTGAACAAATAAATTCTCATTGGAGAGTAGCTTTTGATTTAGTGTTGATCACATAAAATAATGAGCAATAGATGCTCCTGTTTTAAAATGGTTTTGAAATGAAACCCTAAGTGTTCATGGATGCATGGATGATATGCATGAGTTTTGAAACATGATTTTAGGGATGTTACAGCCACCCACTAGCTGGCAAGTTCTGCAAGAGCATGGTGGAATAGCACTCGTACAATGAATGGAGGACAGATGATGACTTGGGAGGAATTCAAACTCAAGTTCAGTCGAACCCATGTGCCACCAGGTTTGATTCTGAGGATGTGGGATAAATTTAAGGAATTAAAGCAGGGAAGGATGACTATGGTGGAATACCGTGATAGATTTCTGTCTCTGTCTAGGTATGCCCCTAATGAGATCATCACTGAAGCCAAAAAGAAGGAAAGGTTTCTGAATGGTCTGCATGATGAGATGCAGACAGTGCTAGTCAATATTCCTTTTGCCTATTTAGAAGCTCTAGTGGGTTCTGATATCCATATGGAAGGAAAGATGAATCAAGCCACTAAGAACCGTAAGCGTCGTATGATGCACCAGCCTGGACCCCAACATACCCCAAAGTATCGCCCCCGTTCGTCTACAGGATTTGCACCAAGGAACAACAGGCCACCTATGAACCGTCCGAACTTTCCCAATCGTAGCAGAGCAAACCAAAGGCCCGGAGACAACAACAACTACAACAACAATAACCACAGTAGCTTCAACCGTGCACCTCCAAGGCCCACCACCAACAACAATAATACTACCCCAAGGACTGGAAGTAATGTTGTGCCTATTGCTGGGAAGGACAAGTCCATGATCACCTGTTTTGAATGTGGACTCACGGGTCACTACTCCAATGAGTGCCCCAAGATGTTGGCTGCAGCACCCAATGTCACTGCACCTGCCCAGCAGCAGCATCGTGTCCAGCATGGAAATATATTTGCCCCAGGCAACCCGTACAACCGTATCGGCTCTCTATTCCACATGAATGTTGAAGAAGCCTAGGAAGCGCTAGACGTTGTACTGGGTATGTTCTCTGTTAATTCGGTACTTGCAAGAGTGTTGTTTGATTTGGGAGCATCACACTCATTTATTATAGAATAATTTGCATCCACTAGTAAGATTCAACCAACAAATTTGAAGCATGTTATGATAGTTCAAATACCTGGGTCAACTACCAAAGCTAGAAAAATTTGCAAGGCCGTACCTATCAGAATACATGGAATAGATTTTTATGCGAACCTAATAGTACTTGGAACAAAATGTTTCGAGGTAGTACTACGAATGGATTGGATGTCAAAACATCAAGGATTAATAGATTGTGCCAAGTAAGCCATAACCATGACCAGTAGCACCGGAATATCAGTAGAGCATGTGTCTGAGACGCTGCCTCGTCAATTCAAGTGCAACAAGAGTTTAGACCAACCAACCATAGACCAAGTCAGAGTAGTCTATGAATACGCCGATGTGTTCCCAGATGAATTACCCGGTATGCCCCCAGATCGGGATATCGATTTTATCATTGAACTAATTCCAGAAACTGGACCCATAGCTTAGAGACCCTATAGTATGAACCCAGCAGAATTAATGGAGCTCAAAAAGCAACATGATGACATGTTGAGCAAAGATTTGATTCAACCAAGTGCATCACCATGGAGATCACCTGTTTTGTTTGTGGATAATAAAGATGGTGCCACCCGTTTATGTACGGATTACCGGAAGTTGAATGACGTCACCATCAAGAACAAGTACCCACTACAGAAGATAGAAGATTGGTTTGACCAGTTCACTGGTGCCAGAGTATTTTCTAAGATTGATCTTAGAACTGGTTATCACCAACTAAAGATTCACGTGACAGATACCCAAATACTACCTTCACTACCCGATATGGATTATATGAGTACAAGGTCAGGTCATTTGGATTAACCAATTCCCCCGCTTATTTCATGAATCTCATGAATAAGATTTTCATGAACTTCTTGGATAAGTTTGTCATTGTTTTCATCGATGACATTCTGATTTATTCCAAGTCGGAAGAAGAACATGATCAGCACCTAAGAACCATCCTTGGAACCCTTAGAGAGCATCAGTTGTATGCCAAGTTTAGCAAATGTGAATTTTGGTTAAAGGAAGTAGGATTCCTAGGACATATATTGTGGACAGGAGGAGTTGTCGTCGACCCCGCCAAGATTAAGGATGTTGAAGAATGGAAAGCCACAACCACTCAAACTGAATTTCGCGCATTAAATGGATTAGCGGGATATTACCGCAAGTTTGTTGAAGGATTTTCAATCATCGCAAGGCCGATGCCTCAGCTATTGAAGAAAGACAATAAGTTTGAATGGACGGACAAGTGTGAAGCATGTTTTCAAGAGCTCAAGAAGAGATTAATTTCAGCCCCAATTCTGATCATGTCGGATATCACGAAGCCCTTTGATGTGTATTGTGATGCATCCAAGATTGGTATCGGATGTTTGTTGATGCAAGAAGGCAAAGTGATATCATATCTGTCTAGAAAACTGAAGCAACATGAGAAGAATTACCCCACCCATGACTTAGAACTGGCAGCCGTAGTTTTAGCCTTGAAGACATGGTTTCATTACCTCTTGGGTAATTGCTATGAGATTTATTCAGATCAGAAGAGTTTGAAGTATATTTTCACCCAGAAGGAGCTGAATATGAGGCAAAGGAGATGGATAGAGTTAATCAAGGATTATTAACTTGACATTCACTACCACCCCAGCAAGGCCAATGTGGTAGAGGATGCCCTTAGTAGACTGCCGTGTAGATTAAACACCATGATTATGAAAGAGCAACCGAGTTTGCATAAAGATTTAGAGAATTTCAGAATGGAGCTACTTAGAGAAGGATTCCTAGCCAGTATCGAAATTCAACCCACTTTGATCGGTCACATAAAGGAAGATCAGAAAGGAAATGCCAGTGTCGACAGAATTAAGCGTCGTATCGATACAAGGGAGGTACCCGGATTCACAGAAGATGAAGAAGGAGTTCTGTGGTATAAGGGACGAATCTGTGTGCCAACAGATTCCGAGTTGAAACAAGTCATTTTGCAAGAATCCCATGATACTCTTTATTCTATTCATCCGGGAGGAAAAAAGATGTATCAGGATTTGAAGGAGCAATTTTGGTGGCACAAGATGAAGAGAGAAGTAAGAAGCTATATCGCCAAGTGTGACATCTGTCAGGGAGTCAAAGCAGAACACCAGCAACCCGCGGGACTTTTGCAACCTTTGTTCCAGAATGGAAATGGAATTCAGTTGGAATGGATTTCATCACCAGTTTGCCTACCTCTAATAGGGGAAATGATTCTATTTGGGTCAAAGTGAAGGGAATATGCCCTGAAAGGCAATAATAAAATGGTTATGATGTATATTCCAAGTATATTATAGATGTTTATTTTGCATGCTATAATTGTATTAATATGGAAACGTTAATACATGTGTGTTTAATAAACAAACAGAAAGTTCCTAGTTATGCCTCTATCATAAACTAGCTCGTTGATTAACAAGATGATCAAGTTTTCTTGATCATGGACATTGGATTTTGTTAATAATGAGGTCACAACATTATTGGAATGGTGTGATGAACATTCATCTGAAGTAAAGCATTACGATCAAAGTCATTGAGTTTATATTTCTATAACATCATACGAAGTGATCCTAATCCTTAGACCATGAGATCATGTCAATCACTAACACTAGAAGAGTAACTTGATAACATCAAACGTCACACCGCAACAGGGTGATTATAAAGATGGGTTCAGTACTACTAATGTGTTATGTTGAGGCCCATGGATCGAGAGTGGAATTTGTTCATCCCGATGACAGATAGATATGCTCTGGGCCCTCTTAGTGATATCACATTGATTAGCTTGCAAGCAAGTGATTTGATCACTAGAATGTTATATCACGGGAAAAAGAAAAGAGTACATATCAGTAACAAGATCAAACTAGGTATGGAGATACCGATGATCGAATCTTGCACATGTAATATATCACGAAACAAAAGGATTAAGATACTAGCATAAAAGGTTCCCGCGATCACAAGAAAGTCATCGTTGAATGTGTGCGAGACAGTATGGATCTCCAGGTCATGCTTCTGATTATTGATCTGAGAGGGGTCTTGATCATGTCCGCATTATTCACGAACCATAGGGTGACACACTTAAGAGACATCGACACCACTTGGAGCAAAAGTTTCATCCTGAAAAGAATAACAAGCGCAAGAATTTATTTCACTAGATACTGAAACTGGTTTTAGGGTGAAATTGCAGAGAGTGTTTTTGCATGTGAAATTAAATACTAGCAAGGGGTTATATGTGAATGTTTTTCATTAAAGTAATTTTCAAAATTCTGAATAAATAAAAAGAGTTTTATTTAATTAGAGTTTGCATTAAATTTGGTGGAAATTTAATGGGAATTTGAGTGGGTTTTTTAGTGGAGAAAATTGAAGGGCATTTTGTGAGTGGAGTGTACACCCACATGAGTGGAGGGAGGGCAAGGGGCAGCCCCCATGCGCCGGCCACCCACTTGGGGTTCCCCCTCCTCCTATAAAAGGAGCCCCTCCCTCTCTCTCACTCACACCTCCTCGTGAAGGATCTCTCTTCCCCTCTAGTATTTATCCCCCATGGTCTCGGACTAGCGAGATACACCTAGTGGCTATTCGGCAAGAAAGATTTGTGCTTCTGCTGCATCGCTGGAGCGAGGAGGCGGAGGTTGCTCGGTACCTCGGACGTGTGTGTGAGCACGGATGCGCCGCTGATTTGTGGCGCTAGGACTTCCTCTCGATCTTGAGATCAACAAGAGATCGTCTACATCAACCACGAGTTCAACCTCGTTTAGCTTTGTCGATCTTCAAGGGTATGTTCTCTACGGATGTATATCCACCCGTTGCTTGTATCTAGTAGATATATCTTGGTACATAGTTGTTCCTATCGTAGGAAATTTTTTGTTTTCTATGTTGTGAACCCTACAGTGGTATCAGAACCAGATCTATGCGTAGATGCTTTGCACGGGTAGTACACATATGAGTATGTGGGTGATGATGATCATGTTATTGCTTCTTAGTTGTACTTTGGATATTGGTGGTATAGTGGGATAAAGCGGCCCGGATAAACTTTACATGTCCTCACACATGAGACATGTTCCACGCTTGACATGCAACTAGTTTTGCATAAGTGGCTAGCGGGTGTCTGTCTCCTACTATAGTCAATATCTAATTTGCAACGAGTTGTCAACAATTTGGTTATCCTCGTTGTGGTTCATGTTTGTAGGTAAGAACGATTCTATCTTCGAAAGCCCTAAGCCACGTAAAACTTGCAATGAATAAATTAGAGGCGTCTAGTTTAGATTGTTCTAGGCTAGTATAATGATATGGTGATGTTGTAAGTAGAAGTATAAGTCGATACTCTTACAACACACATAACGTGTAAGTTGCATTGTCACATCCCAAAATTTTCCAAATTTTGAAATGTGAAAAATAAATAAATAAACAAAATAAATAATTGTTGAAATTTAGGGTGAAAAGAAACTTTTTGATTTCAAATGGAAACATCAAAAAGTTACTTGAACAAACTTTGAATAAAATAGAATCCAACAAAATTTCAATCAAGTGAAATGCATTCATCAATAAATGTATCTTGAACTTAAAACTTGGGAAAAATAAAACCAAAACCCAAAACCTTAATGGAAGAAAATCATTTCCAAGGTCACTCTAAGATTATGGATTTGATCCATATAAAAATTTGTCAACAAAAAATTTATAAATGATAAGAAAATGATAAACAAAAACATTATAAACCATAGAAAGTGGTTTCATTTAATTTGGAGCCATAGATAAAAACTTATGAGATTTATATGGCAAAAGGAAATATTTCCAAAGCTAATAAAGCTCCTATCTAAAATCGGTACCAAATTGTGAGAAAAATAATCCTAACAAGATTCAAAAAGATAAACAAATGTTAAATAAGATTTTACAAATTGGAATCACCAATTTTGAATCTATAAATAAAAAGATATGGATTTTATAAGATGAAGAAAGAAATAAATAAATAAGGAATATTTAAAAGCCAAATTAAATCTTGGCCAAAAAAATGAAAATAAAGATTATGGAATAATAAAAGGAATAAAGTATTATCTAAATAAAAACATAAGGAATGAACAAATATCCAATTTTATTTGAATAAATACAATTTGCCTAAATAATAAATCCCAAGAAAATTATTTAGAGGACAATTTAAAGATTGAATTAAATCCATAAGCAAATGGAAAAAAGATAATTCAAATCCAAATAAAATAAAGGGGATAAATAATAATAAAATAAAATTATATGGGAGTAAACCATATTCTAATTATATTTGAATAAAGACAAAATCCCTAATGGAAATGATTAATTAAATCATGGCAAAATAATTAAGTTGGAATTTCCCAAGGTGAATATAAAAGTTACTTAATTAACTTAAATGGAATAAAAGAATCATTTAAATAAAATTTAAATGGGATTAAAACCATATTTGATTTTATTGGAATACAGACAAATGCCCAATTTAAATGATTAATAAACCATATTAAAATATTCTAAATAATACAAAATGAATTATTTAACATACTAATGAATAAATAAAACCTACTGAAAAAGGTTTGATGAAAATTTGAATTCAAATAAGAGTTTGAAATTATATTTAAAATCTTATTTAAATAAAGGCAAGTGCCTATTTTAAATAAATAATAAACCATAAATGAATAAAATAAGTATTCTAAAATGGCCTTTAAAATACATGTTTAAACAGAATAGAAACTTACTGAAAGTTTGGAAAAGTTTTGAATTGAAATGTGTTTGAAACATTTGAATAAATCAAAACAGAATTCATAAATGGAAAAGAAAAAGAAAACAGAGAAAAAAATAGAAAAGGATCAGCCCATCTAGCCCAGGAGGCCCAGCTAGCCCAGTCAGTCCACCCGGCTCACCTCTCACCCCGCGAAACGTTTTCTCACCCACGCCCTTACCCCTCACCTCGCTGACCCGTGGACCCATGCCACGTTGGCATCCCAGTCATCACCTTCTTCCTCGCGCGCTGACCCCGCCCCTTCTCCCTCCTCGCCGTTTCTGGCAAAATTAACGCGCTAGTTAATCAGCCCCATGACCTCGCCCTCTTAAGCGCCCTCCTCTCCTCCCAATTTTCCCTCACTCGCCACTCCCTCTCTGCCACCAGGCTGCACAAATTGCTCGCTTGAACCTCTCTGCTCCGACGAGCTTCCCCGTCGAATTCCGGCGAACCCATACCTCCCCCTTCCCCCTGGACCACACGGGACTGACCGCCAACCTCGTGCGTACCTGCCAGCATCATCAGCTTGCTCGCGCGCGCCCCAGTATGCCGACGCCGTTTTTGTCTGAGCGCCGCCGTCTTTGACTCCGACTCCGGCGACCTCTCCTGGTAGTTTCTGACCTCCCCTCTCCCTCTCGATGATACTCGTGTGTTCACCTTTCTTGCGCGCATCTGACAAACCCTTTGCTTTGCCTTCTCATGCCTCGTAGCCTCACCTTCGTCGACGACAGAGCGTGCCCGATGCCGTCGCGAACTCCGACGAGCGATTCAGGACGACCCCGTGCGCCCCTCGACAAACGGCGACCACCTTGAGCTTCATGGCGATCCCGTGAGCACGGTAATCCTCTCCGTTTCCTCCCTTGCTTCCTGGTTGCGCCAGACCATTGCTGCCAGAGCCGTGCCGCCGCTCACCGTTGCCCAGCGTCGCCCATCTCTGGTCGAATCGCTGTGAGCCGTTAGATGCCAATCATGTGGTTGTGTTAGATGAACTTAAGCAAAACATTATCTTTTGATCTAGGCCGCACATATCTAATTAGATCCAACGCTACATGTAGCGTGATCCTCACGAACCGGTACCAGCCAATGAAATTGTGACACGTAGCCAGACTCAGGTTTTAAAAACAGAAAACATGTCTATTAGATGTTAGATTTGAAAACATCATAACTTTAAATCCACACGTCCAAATTTTACAAACTTTATATAAATGGAATCAGCAAGAAAAGTAATTTTCAACCATGCCCTTTGTTTAATGATTTGCTCCTGGAAAATTAGTTGTTTTGCAGAAACATGTGTAGGCATATTTTATGTATAGAATTTATTCTAAAAATGTTTTAGGATAAAATATTTTGTAAATGGATTGTTTTGAACCTACTGACCATAGAAACCAACTTTTGGTTTTAAAAATATATTTTGTGACACTTAGGGATTATTCCTTTGATTTAAAGCATTTCTAGTTAAATAAAAATGTTGAATATGTTTTAAAAATGCTTGTGAACAGCTCCGTAAGTGAGCATGTACTCAAGATGTCGGGTTACACCGATAAGCTTGTTTCCTTGGGAATGACAATTCCCATTGACTTAGGCATCCATCATGTTCTCCAGTCTCTGCCACCTAGATATAAGAGCTTCGTGATGAACTATAATATGCAAGGGATGAAGAAGTCTCTCCGCGAGCTTCTGTCAATGCTTAAAACTCCAGAAGTGGAGATCAAGAAAGAACATCAAGTGTTGATGATCAATAAGACCACTGGTTTCAAGAAAGACAAGAATGGTAAACAGAAGGGAAAGAAGGGCGGTGGGCCGGTTGCCGTGCCTGAAAGGAAACCCCGAGTTGGCCCTAAGTCTGATACCGAGTGCTATTATTGCAAGGGGACTGGCCACTGGAAGCGCAACTGCCCCAAGTATTTGGCAAACAAGAAGGTCGGCAAGGCAAATAAAGGTATATATGATATATATGTTATTGATGTGTACTTGACTAGTACTCACAGTAGCACCTGGGTATTTGATCCCGGTTTAGTTGCTAATATTTTTAACTCAAATCAAGGGCTGCGGAACAAGCGGCCGATAGCAAGGGGTGAGGTCAAGATGCGTGTCAGCAATGGATCAGGTGTTGATGTGATCGCCATCGGAACGCTACCTCACCACTTACCATCGGGATTAGTTATAAACTTGAATAATTGTTATCTGGTGCCAGCACTAAGCATGAACATTGTATCCGGATCATGTTTGATGCGCAGTGGTTATTCATTTAATCCGAGAACAATGGTTGTTCTATTTATATGAATGAAATATTTTATGGTCATGCACCTATCATGAATGGTTTATTTCTGTTGGATCTCGATAATAATGTTACACATATTCATAATGTTGATGCTAGAAGGATTAAACTTAATGATGATATATCCGCATATATGTGGCACTGCCGTCTAGGTCATATTGGCGTTAAACACATGACGAAACTCCATTCGGATGGACTTTTGGAATCACTTGATTTTGAATCATTTGATACATGTGAGCCATGCCTCATGGGCAAGATGAATAGAACGCCATTTTCAGTTCAATGGAACGGGCGACATATTTATTGGAAATCATACGTTCTGATGTGTGTGGTCTAATGAGTGTGTCGGCGCGAGGTGGATATCATTATTTTGTAACTTTCTCGGATGATTTGAGTAGATACGGTTATATCTACTTGATGAAACACAAGTCTAAAACCTTTGAGAAATTCAAGGAGTTTCAGAGTGAAGTGGAAAATCATCGTAATAGAAAGATCAAATTTCTATGGTCCGACCGGGGAGGTGAGTATCTAAGTTATGAGTTTAGCACTCATATGAAAGAGTGTGGAATATTTTCACAACTCGCACCTGTCGGCACACCACAGCGAAATGGTGTGTCGGAACGTCGAAATCATACTTTATTAGATATTGTTTGATCTATGATGTCTCTGACGGACTTGCCACTGTCATTTTGGGGTTATCCACTAGAAACTGCTGCATTCACTTTAAATCGGGCACCATCTAAATCCGTTGAAAAGACACCGCATGAATTGTGGTTTGGAAACAAACCTAAGCTGTCATTTCTTAAAGTTTGGGGATGCGATGTTTATGTGAAGAAACTTCAACCAGATAAAATTGAACCCAAAGCGGAAAAATGCGTCTTCATAGGATACCCTAAGGAAACTATTGGGTATTCCTTCTACCACAGATCCGAGGGCAAGGTTTTTGTTTCCAAGAATGGATCATTTTCTAGAGAAAGAGTTTCTTGCGAAAGGTGTGAATAGTCGGAAGGTAGAACTCAAAAAGGTTGTAGAACCTTCTCTTCATAGTATGGCGAGTAGCACAGTGCCAGAAGTCGTTCCGGAGTTGGCTTCACCAATTGAACAGGGAACTAATGATAACGATCATGAAGCTCCGAAAGAGAATACTACCGAACCTCGCAGGTCTAGCAGGACGCGTGCAGCTCCCGAGCTGTACGGAAATCCTATTATGAATTTCATGGTCGATGAAATTGATGACCCTGCGACGTATGAAGAACCGATGATGAGCCCTGTAAGATCCTTCCTTTGTAAAGGAAAAGGATCCCTGTGATTGCAATGCTAGTCCCTGGATCATTGCTAGCATCCACAGTTTAAGATGAAGTACACAGATACAAAGGTCATTTATTACATTCATTCTAGAGCTAAAACATAGTATTTTACAACTCAAGGCCACAGGCCTAATACAAGAGTTTTTGGAATAAGTAAATAAACATAAGTCTTCATCTTCATGTGCCACAGGCAAGCATGTTGAGTGTAAACTCATGACACCTAATCATCGTCGGAGTAACCTACAACATCACAAGTTACAGCCACAGTGGGTCAATACTTTGGAATAGTATTGGCAAGTGATACCTTAGTAATTTTTAAGTGGACTACATTACTATATGCATTTTGGCTAAGTGTAGTTTGGCTTGCTTTGCTCAAAATAGGTTTTTCCTATTAGTTGAAATCATTAAGTTTTTCTTTGTTGAAAACTTTCCCAAGAAACCACCAATGGACATTGGGGTCCTTCTCCCTTGTTCACCCACAAGTTTTACTTAGAAGTTGGAGTGATGAGATTCTTGATAGCTTCCATGTCTTGATGCTCAAGTTGTCCATTGCCATGGATTTGGCTAAGTACTTAGATTTTCCATCTGCAGAGGTTGTGCACTTTCCCCACTAGACTTGGTTTCCCAAGACAGGACCTTTCAGAAGCCTTCCCTTAGCCAAATGGACGCGTTCCAACCTATCATTCCCACTACCACCAACTGTCCAAATGACTAAGTTCTAGCAACCTATGTGATCAAGGCAGAGCCCATATTGCCAAGTGGTTGCACTATAAGCTTCTCAACACTTGGCCTCTAAAATCCCTTTGTGCCTGGGTGGCATACCACAAGTGAGATACACAAGGTAAACCATATCCATGGGCCTTGTGTAACCACTCAACCCAAAAACCACCAATCAAGTCCCATTCCACCCAGGAGGTTCATTGACTTAGTTGTTTTATTAAGAAAACATAGTCCAAAGACTTAGAAATATTTTCATCATAGCATGTAAATACTTTACCAACCCTTGTTTGCTACTAGCTAGGCTAAGCATGGCATAGTAACTTAACTTAGGAAATTTCCTAGCAATTCTACAACTACTTAGGATTTCCCAACATAGCACTTGGCAAAAAGTAACATGCAAGACTTAGCAAAATATTTCTAATGCTAGTACAAAATATAGGAATGGAATTATTCATGAAGTACCACTTGCCTTGTTAATGGGGAGAGTAGCACTCTTCACAATCACAGTCACTAGCACCAAAGTCTACACAAAAATGGTAGCACACAATTTACACACAATTCATATACAAACATAAATATATGCATGCATGCAAAAGAAAATGCTAAGTGATGATTTTTGAAATTTAACCAAGCAAGTGCAAGGTACTGAACTATAAACAAGTCAAAAACTTGCTAAACCAAGTTTATTTTACAATTAAACAATTTTCCAAACAATTTCTATACTCAAAATAGCCTTAAACAATATACCGCAAATAAAGT
The DNA here is from genome assembly GCA_916181665.1 of Avena sativa. Lineage (NCBI taxonomy): Eukaryota > Viridiplantae > Streptophyta > Magnoliopsida > Poales > Poaceae > Avena > Avena sativa. The sequence continues at coordinate 263,254,332 of OV702294.1, read as the reverse complement.
CATTTTAACAGAAACTTTTCACTAAACACATTGCAGATTCAGAAAGGGCTTGTCTCCCTGATTCCAACGGTATAAAATTTGCAAAAATCTAACGTGGGAATCAAAAGTTATAGCTATTTCAATTTTGGATCAAAATCTGATTTCAAATCTGTTTTTGAATCTAACCCTAGCCATGTGTCTTAACCCTACTAGCGCGTACCGGTTCGGACGGATCGAGCTCTGCGGGTCGTAGGATCTAAGTCAGATCTGGCGGCTCAGATGCGCGCTTACCTCTTCGCTTAAGTTCTAATCTCAGCCGCAGGATCTGCATCTAATGCTCCTAATTGCTTTGACCAAACACGAGCGGCGCTAGCGACAGCGAATGGCGGCGGCGCGTCTGACAGCGGCGGCGCTGGCGTTCTAGGTCGCGTGGGAGTGGGGGAAGTGGCTTACCAAAACCGCAGGAGGCTGCTGATGCTCAAGGTGGCGATGGCTCGGGAAGGGGCGCACGGGCACGGTCGCTGGGGCTCGTCGGAGTTGCGGGCGGCGTCTGTCGCTTGTAGTCGTGGTTGTTGCCGAGGTTTGGCGTCGCCCTAGCACGAACCAGAGGGATCAGGAGATGCACAAGACGCAGGCGAACAATCTCGTATAAGAGAGGGAGCAAGGGGCGCTCGGGTTTTACCTCAATTGATCGCCGGAGTTGAGCGGCGGCGCAGTCAGTTGCAGGCACGAACGGGAACGACGGCCTGGGTCACGAGAATGCAAACAAAGGGTATCAGGAGGTGCGCAAGATCAAGCTGGGCATGATTGTTTGAACCAGAGAGAGGGGGGCGGTCGAGGCTCACCGGAATCGGTCGCCGGAGTCGGCGGTGCTGCGGGGCTTCGAGGTCAAATGCGCGCAGCCTGGTGGCGGAGTGAGCGAGGAGAGTGGGGGGAAATGACCGCGGCGGGGTGTGGTTTAAATAGGCTCACGCGCGACAAGAAACGCTTGCGGCATCAAGGCTAATTACGCCGCGCCATTACCGGCATCGACAGCAGCGGCGACGTGGTCTGCGGGCGGGTTTTGGGGAAGAAGGTGTGACGTGGAGAGGGCCACCTGTCAGCGAGTGCTACAGAGTGGGGGTGGGGTCCGAGTGTCAGCGTCTGTGTGGGTGCGTCCGCGCGTGCGAGCGGGCGAGAGAGTGGCCGGGTGGGTTAGTTGGGCCGGTTCCTGCTGCTGGGCTAGATTAGGGCGCCTGGCCTTTTTCTTTTCTTTTACCCTTTTCTTTTTCTGTTTTGATTTTTCAGGAATGATTTTCAAATGAATTCAAGTCCCATTTGAATTCAAATCAATTTGAGATTTTTGCAGTGTGCAATAGTCTCAAATATAGGCCTCAAACCATGTGGTTACTTTGCAAAGGCTTGGTCACTCTTGGAGAAACAAAATATCAGGAGCTTTGCACTTGATTTGCAAATGTTTGAAAAATGGTTTTTGAACCATTTTCATTTTGTAAAGCTTGGTTCAAATTCCACACTCAAACCATTCAACAAGGGAGACAACAATCTAGGTTTAAAACATTCAAACTCTCAAATGGGGATGGCCATTTGATTTAAGTTGCTCACATGAAATGATAGCACTATGTGCTTCAGTTTTTCTGAAATGAGTTTTGAAATTGATCTCAGTTCTATATGCATGCATGAATGATATGCAAACTTTGAAATCATGATTTTAGGGATGTTACAAATCTAACCCCCTTAAGGTGAATCTCGCCCTCGAGATTCGGATTGGCTAGCAAATAGGTGAGGGTGGTCTTTCCGAAGATCATCTTCTCTTTCCCATGTTGCTTCCTCTTCGGAATGATGATTCCACTGCACTTTGCAAAACTTGATAGTCTTTGTCCTTGTGACTCTTTCTGCAGTCTCAAGAATTTTGATAGGTTTCTCTTAATAAGTGAGATCACTTTCTAATTGAACCTCCTCCAAAGGGATAGTATCCTTCAAAGAAGTTTCTTCCATTTCTGGGTGACATTTCTTAAGCTGACTCGCATGAAACACATTATGGACTGCTGACAAAGATTCTGGCAGTTCAATTTCATAGGCAACTTCTCTTTTGCGACTCAGAATCTTGAATGGCCCAACGTATCTTGGTGCCAACTTCCCTTTGACTCCGAATCTTTTCACTCCACGAAGTGGTGATACTCTAAGATAAGCCCTATCACCAACTTCGTAGGTGACTTCTCTATGTTTAGGATCTGCGTAACTTTTCTGTCGGGATTGTGCTATCTTCAACCTGTCCTTAACCAATTTGACCTTCTCTTCGGCTTCCTTGATAAGATCTGGCCCGAATAAACTTCTTTCTCCCACACCATTCCATAACAATGGGGTGGTACACTTTCTTCCGTAGAGAAACTCAAACGGTGCCATCTCAATGCTGGCTTGATAGCTGTTATTGTAAGAAAATTCTGCGTAAGGCAGACTTTCATCCCAACTGGCTCCATAGTCTAGGGCACATGCCCTCAACATGTCTTCCAGAATTTGATTAGTCCTTTCTGTTTGTCCATCGGTTTGAGGATGAAAAGCAGTACTGAATTCCAACCTCGTTCCCAACGACTCATGTAGCTGTCTCCAAAAATGGGAAGTGAATTGAGTTCCCCTATCAGACACAATACTCTTGGGCACACCATGTAGACACACAATTCTACTCATGTAGATTTTGGCTAACTTGGCACTTGTATAAGTTGTCTTCACGGGTATGAAATGAGCCACTTTAGTTAGGCGATCCACTACTACCCATATGGAATCATATCCTGATCTGGTCCTTGGTAATCCGGTAATGAAGTCCATACCAATCTTGTCCCACTTCCAATCAGGAATAGGTAGTGGTTGAAGTAAACCTGCTGGTTTCTAATGCTCCGCTTTTACTCTACTACACACATCACACAAAGCAATATGTTCGGCGATGTCTCTCTTGAGATTGCTCCACCAAAATCTTTCTTTCATGTCCATGTACATTTTGGTGTTACCCGGGTGAATAGAATACGGAGAGTTGTGTGCTTCCTGCAAAATCAGTTTTCGTAACTCCGGATCTTGTGGAACATAGATACGTTTCCCATGCCATAAAGTACCCTGTTCGTCTTCATGGAAATTTTTAGCTTTCCCTTGGCCAATCTTTTCCTTAATCTCTTCAATTTCCTTATTAGTCTTTTGAGCTTCACGAATCTTGTCCAACAAAGTGGGTTGAACATCCAAAGACATGAGATGTCCTTCGGGCACAATCTCCAATCTGAGTTCTCTGAATTGGGTACACAAATCATCTGGCAATTCTCCTTTGGTAAGGCCATTCACAAATACCTTACGACTTAGAGCATCTGCTACAACATTTGCTTTACCGGGGTGCTATTGCAAACTTAAGTCATAATCCTTGATAAGCTCTAACCATCTTCTTTGTCTCATATTGATTTCCTTTTGGGTGAAGATATACTTCAAACTTTTGTGATCAGTGAACACTTCACAACGCTTTCCCAAAAGGTAATGTCTCCATGTTTTGAGTGCATGGACGACAGAGGCTAACTCCAAATCATGAGTAGGGTAGTTTACCTCATGAGTTTTGAGTTGTCTCGAGGCATAAGCCACAACTTTACCATCTTGCATAAGTACTGCACCCAAACCTTGATGAGATGCATCACAATATACTTGGAAATCTTTTTCCAAATCTGGCAGACACAGAACTGGTGCTGTCACAAGTCTCTTCTTCAATTCTTGGAAGCTGACTTCACAACCTTCAGACCATGCAAACTTCTTGTCTTTCTTTAAAAATTCAGTCATTGGCTTAGCAACCTTTGAGAAATTCTCAATGAACCTTCTGTAGTATCCTGCTAAGCCAAGGAAACTACGAACCTCTTTCACATTCTTAGGAGATTCCCATTCAGTCACAGCTGAAACCTTAGCAGGTTCAACTGCTACACCATCCTTTGTCATAACATGACCAATAAAACCAACTTCTTCCAACCAGAACTCACACTTGCTGAATTTGGCATAAAGTTTATGCTCTCTCAACTTCTCAAGTATCAAACGCAAGTGTCCTTCATGTTCTTCCTTGCTCTTGGAGTAGACTAAGATGTCATCGATGAAAACGACAACAAATTTGTCAAGAAATTCCATGAACACCTTGTTCATCATATTCATGAAGTAGGCTGGAGCATTGGTCAAGCCGAAAGGCATTACGCTATACTCATATAATCCATACCTTGTGGTGAATGCTGTTTTAGGTATGTCTTGCTCCCTTATCTTGAGTTGAAAATAGCCTGACCGGAGATCAATCTTCGAGAACACACATGCTCCTTCAAGCTGATCAAATAAGTCATTGATTCTAGGCAAAGGATATTTGTTCTTGATAGTTACCTCGTTGAGTGAGCGGTAATCTATGCATAACCTTTGGCTTCTGTCTTTCTTCTCCACAAATAAGACTGGGGCTCCCCAAGATGAAGAACTGGGTTGAATAAATCCTTTCTGCAACTGTTCTCCTAGTTGCTTCTTGAGTTCTTTCAGTTCATCCACTGACATTTTATATGGCCTTTTTGCTATTGGTCCAGAACCTGGTACCAAATCTATCAGAAATTCCACATCTCGATCTGGTGGCATTCCTGGCAATTCTTCCGGAAATACATCCGGATACTCACACACAATTGGCACACTGTCCATGCTAACCCCCTTAAGAGAATTTAGCATACTCCTTTTTGCTTCAAAGCTGGTCTTGAATCTGATCCTTTTATTTTCCAGAGTTGTGAGTGAGACAGTGTGGCTGGCACAATCTATTACTCCTTTGTACTTAGTCATCCAGTCCATTCCCAGAATGACATCCAATCCTTGGGAGTTTAGTATTATCAAGTTAACGGGAAACTTATACTTCCCAAATTCTATGACTAGATCATGGCATCCAGAATTCACTATCATTTCTCCACCAGGAGAACTTACTTTTATAGGACACCCAATAGTTTCTACCGGTAGTTCATTTCTTTCAACAAACGCTCTCGATATGAATGAATGAGATGCACCAGTATCAAAGAGTACAAATGCTGGAATGGAATTGAGTCTGAACTTACCAGCAACAGCATCAGGCTCCTCATAGACCTCCTCCACATTGATGTGGTTCACCTGTCCTTTCTGGAAAGGATTGGGCTTGACAGGTCCTTCAACTTTCTTTTCGGGGCACTCATTTGCATAGTGTCCCATCTTCTTGCATTTGAAGCATTCAACCTGACTGATGTCCCTTTTAGCAGGTTGACTTCCACTTCCACTACCATTACCATCGTGGTGGCTCTTATGTCCACTCTTGTGGTTCTTGTACTTGTCATTGTCATGACTGCGATGATGCTTGTTGTCATGATGGTTGTGGTTGTGGTGCTTGTTGAATTTCCCATGCTTGTGGGATCCTGAGCTTCCACTGTCATCATAGTGAGATCGTTTGTGAGACGATCCCGAGCTGTGCTTGTCGGAGTGCTTTCTCTTTCTACTCTCGACTTGCTTCATTTTGTTCTCCAATATAGCAGCCTTGTCACAGAGCGACTGATAAGTGGGAACATATGCGACAGCCAGCTGCAGATTCAGCTCATCATTCAAGCCTTCCAGAAATTTTTCCTTTCTCTTGGCATCCGTGTCAACCTCATCTGGTGCATAACGCGCCAGATTGTTGAACTCTTCAATGTATTCAGCCACGCTGCGGTGGCGCTGCTTCAGATTGTGGAACTCTTTCTTTTTCAGGCTCATTATTCCTGACGAGATATGAGCAGTGCGAAAGCCTTCCTCAATGATAGCCCAAGTCACCTCATCTATAGGAGTGGTGATTTGGAAGTTGTCCCACCAAGTGGCGGCTGGCCCTTCCAGCAGATGTGCTGCAAATCTGACCTTTTCAGCGTCCGTGCAGCCCACGGTCACTAAGTCCTTGTTTACAGAACGTAGCCAATCATTGGCCACCATGGGATCAGTCGTCCCCGAGAACTTAGCTGGCCTCAATCGCAGAAATCTGGTGAGCATATCAAAGCCCAGAGGGTTGTTGTTGTTGTTATTGTTGTTGTTATTGGGGTTGTTGTTGTTGTTGTTATTGGGGTTGTTGTTGTTGTTGTTATTATTCTGGTTCTGAATGAATGTTGTCATCATCTGCATAAGCTGTGTTTGAGCAGGCATCATTTGCTGCATTTCTGGAGTGATGTTGTTGTTGGGGTTGGGGTTTGCGCGACGGGGAGGCATCTGTGGTTTGTTCATATAGAGATAAGAATGAGATACCCATAGATGTTTTATGCACATTACACCACATAAGCAAACACATAGCATGCAACACAAAGATAAAAGTTCAACAACAAGATAACAAGTTCACAAAGTAAAACACACAAGTAGCAAGCCATCCACATGTCGGATGGTCCAATAACAAGTTCACAAATAACAAGTACGATAATAAAATACAAACGAGTAGTCAAGTCTACTCATCAGCATCAATCTCCTCCTCGACAAAGGTAAGACCTGTGTTCTCCATCGCGGTCTTATTCTCCTCAATGGTAGTGGTCAAGGACTCAATCTTGGCCTTGAGAGCCCTCTTCTGGGAACGAAGCCTCTCTATCACCGTCTGCTGCTGCTCTAGCTCGAAGTCCTTGGACTGCAGTTCTTCAGTCATGTCCCGGATCTTCTTGTTCCTATCCTGGACATGCTTCTCCTGACTCTTGAACTTCCTGTCCTGGGTCTCGAACTTCGCCTCCATTTCCTTGACTATCTCGTCCTGCTGCGCGAAGAGCTTGTCCTTCTCGCGAAGCTGCACCTGGAGCTCGTCATTACTGAGCATGACATTGGTCATGTCCGTGTCCACATGCCTATTGAGAGACTCTAAGTCCTGGAGATACAGACGTATCGGCTATGCTGCGTCCCTCGAGTCGTCCTCGAAGTCGATGGACTCTCCATCCTCATCACGTCTTCCGAAGACGTGGAAGTGGGTGCCTCTAACTTGTCGGGAGTGACGGCCTAGTAGACGTCCTATCAGGTCCTGCATGACTACCTCCATGCCTCTCTCCCTATCATCGTGCATAAGCTTGAAGACGATGGCCTCCGTAGTAAGCTCTGTCTGGCGTCCGGGCTGGTTCACCTTGAAGCCACAGAGGTCCTTCCTCTCGAACTTGGTGAGTGGATGCACCATGATAGTGGGAAGAGGGAGATTGAGCAAGGTGGTAAGCTCAACGATACGAGGACCAAAGCGGGTAACCTGGAACTCCTCAACAGTGCTGATGGTAATAGGCATCTATTTATAAGATAGAAAAGTTAGAACAACACAATTTAAGATAAAACAAAGACAAACAACTCATACATATCCTTGGAACACAAAAACACACAATTCATGCATACATGATTCCATTACACCAACCAAGGTCCAAACTTATTTAAGGTATCATTTTGGAAAATAAGGTGATAGGTGCTGGTCCAACTAACGTAGTACGTTTACAATCCTATCTCACTGGATCTGGTGGCTAATACAATGTTCCTAGAGGCAATCAGCCTATCTTGCTCACATGTTTCCATCACTATGTCTATAATATCTCCCCTTAAGGTTTGGTTGGTGGCTTCCAACTCTTGGGTATGTTCCTTCTATTTCTCTAAGTCTTTTTGGAGGTTGAGCATTCTGCACTTGACTCTAGCACTAAGTTCTTTGATAGTTCTCCAAGCTGCTTCTCTTGCTGACTCAAAGAATGTGGTGTGCACCACAGTGTTGGTGTACATGCAGAATCCTTTTTCTTTGTGGTTGTCTTCCTTGTTTTTGTACAAGTGAAGTTGCACCCACCAGTACTCAACTCCTTCATCCATCACTGGAAAGCCTTTGTACACAGCTGCACCATGTATTTCCATTGCCACCATGAGGTCCTTGAGAATTTTGGGAAACTCAGTCTCACACTCCAAGGTCATGGTCATGAGTGGTCCTTTCTTTACGGCTTCGTTGATGGAGTTCATCTAAAAATAGAGATGATAATGAGAAGATTAGAAAGGTTTACGAGAAGAATAGACAAGTGTAGAAGTAGTTGAAATTTTTTCCTTAGTGGTTTCCAATCCTAGGGTCATAATCCTATAGGCAACACAGTGGTCTGATACCATCTGTAAGATCCTTCCTTTGTAAAGGAAAAGGATCCCTGTGATTGCAATGCTAGTCCCTGGATCATTGCTAGCATCCACAGTTTAAGATGAAGTACACAGATACAAAGGTCATTTATTACATTCATTCCAGAGATAAAACATAGTCTTTTACAACTCAAGGCCACAGGCCTAATACAAGAGTTTTTGGAATAAGTAAATAAACATAAGTCTTCATCTTCATGTGCCACAGGCAAGCATGTTGAGTGTAAACTCATGACACCTAATCATCGTCGGAGTAACCTGCAACATCACAAGTTACAGCCACAGTGGGTCAATACTTTGGAATAGTATTGGCAAGTGATACCTTAGTAATTTTTAAGTGGAATACATTACTATATGCATTTTGGCTAAGTGTAGTTTGGCTTGCTTTGCTCAAAATAGGTTTTTCCTATTAGTTGAAATCATTAAGTTTTTCTTTGTTGAAAACTTTCCCAAGAAACCACCAATAGACATTGGGGTCCTTCTCCCTTGTTCACCCACAAGTTTTACTTAGAAGTTGGAGTGATGAGATTCTTGATAGCTTCCATGTCTTGATGCTCAAGTTGTCCATTGCCATGGATTTGGCTAAGTACTTAGATTTTCCATCTACAGAGGTTGTGCACTTTCCCCACCAGACTTGGTTTCCCAAGACAGGACCTTTCAGAAGCCTTCCCTTAGCCAAATGGACGCGTTCCAACCTATCATTCCCACTACCACCAACTGTCCAAATGACTAAGTTCTAGCAACCTATGTGATCAAGGCAGAGCCCATATTGCCAAGTGGTTGCACTATAAGCTTCTCAACACTTGGCCTCTAAAATCCCTTTGTGCCTGGGTGGCATACCACAAGTGAGATACACAAGGTAAACCATATCCATGGGCCTTGTGTAACCACTCAACCCAAAAACCACCAATCAAGTCCCATTCCACCCAGGAGGTTCATTGACTTAGTTGTTTTATTAAGAAAAGATAGTCCAAAGACTTAGAAATATTTTCATCATAGCATGTAAATACTTTACCAACCCTTGTTTGCTACTAGCTAGGCTAAGCATGGCATAGTAACTTAACTTAGGAAATTTCCTAGCAATTCTACAACTACTTAGGATTTCCCAACATAGCACTTGGCAAAAAGTAACATGCAAGACTTAGCAAAATATTTCTAATGCTAGTACAAAATATAGGAATGGAATTATTCATGAAGTACCACTTGCCTTGGTAATGGGGAGAGTAGCACTCTTCACAATCACAGGCACTAGCACCAAAGTCTACACAAAAATGGTAGCACACAATTTACACACAATTCATATACAAACATAAATATATGCATGCATGCAAAAGAAAATGCTAAGTGATGATTTTTGAAATTTAACCAAGCAAGTGCAAGGTACTGAACTATAAACAAGTCAAAAACTTGCTAAACCAAGTTTATTTTACACTTAAACAATTTTCCAAACAATTTCTATACTCAAAATAGCCTTAAACAATATACTGCAAATAAAGTCATTTTAACAGAAACTTTTCACTAAACACATTGCAGATTCAGAAAGGGCTTGTCTCCCTGATTCCAACGGTATAAAATTTGCAAAAATCTAACGTGGGAATCAAAAGTTATAGCTATTTCAATTTTGGATCAAAATCTGATTTCAAATCTGTTTTTGAATCTAACCCTAGCCATGTGTCTTAACCCTACTAGCGCGTACCGGTTCAGACGGATCGAGCTCTGCGGGTCGTAGGATCTAAGTCAGATCTGGCGGCTCAGATGCGCGCTTACCTCTTCGCTTAAGTTCTAATCTCAGCCGCAGGATCTGCATCTAATGCTCCTAATTGCTTTGACCAAACACGAGCGGCGCTAGCGACAGCGAATGGCGGCGGCGCGTCTGACAGCGGCGGCGCTGGCGTTCTAGGTCGCGTGGGAGTGGGGGAAGTGGCTTACCAGAACCGCAGGAGGCTGCTGATGCTCAAGGTGGCGATGGCTCGGGAAGGGGCGCACGGGCACGGTCGCTGGGGCTCGTCGGAGTTGCGGGCGGCGTCTGTCACTTGTAGTCGTGGTTGTTGTCGAGGTTTGGCGTCGCCCTAGCATGAACCAGAGGGATCAGGAGATACACAAGACGGAGGCGAACAATCTCGTATGAGAGAGGGAGCAAGGGGCGCTCGGGTTTTACCTCAATTGATCGCCGGAGTTGAGCGGCGGCGCAGTCAGTTGCAGGCACGAACGGGAACGACGGCCTGGGTCACGAGAATGCAAACGAAGGGTATCAGGAGGTGCGCAAGATCAAGCTGGGCACGATTGTTTGAACCAGAGAGAGGGGGGCGGTCGAGTCTCACCGTAATCGGTCGCCGGAGTCGTCGGTGCTGCGGGGCTTCGAGGTCAAATGCGCGCAGCCTGGTGGCGGAGTGAGCGAGGAGAGTGGGGGGAAATGACCGCGGCGGGGTGTGGTTTAAATAGGCTCACGCACGACAAGAAACACTTGCGGCATCAAGGCTAATTACGCCGCGCCATTACCGGCATCGACAGCAGTGGTGACGTGGTCTGCGGGCGGGTTTTGGGGAAGAAGGTGTGACGTGGAGAGGGCCACCTGTCAGCGAGTGCTACGGAGTGGGGGTGGGGTCCGAGTGTCAGCGTCTGTGTGGGTGCGTCCGCGCGTGCGAGCGGGCGAGAGAGTGGCCGGGTGGGTTAGTTGGGCCGGTTCCTGCTGCTGGGCTAGATTAGGGCGCCTGGCCTTTTTCTTTTCTTTTACCCTTTTCTTTTTCTGTTTTGATTGTTCAGGAATGATTTTCAAATGAATTCAAGTCCCATTTGAATTCAAATCAGTTTGAGATTTTTGCAGTGTGCAATAGTCTCAAATATAGGCCTCAAACCATGTGGTTACTTTGCAAAGGCTTGGTCACTCTTGGAGAAACAAAATATCAGGAGCTTTGCACTTGATTTGCAAATGTTTAAAAAATGGTTTTTGAACCATTTCCATTTTGTAAAGCTTGGTTCAAATTCCACACTCAAAGCATTCAACAAGGGAGACAACAATCTAGGTTTAAAACATTCAAACTCTCAAATGGGGATGGCCATTTGAAATAAGTTCCTCACATGAAATGATAGCACTATGTGCTTCAGTTTTTCTGAAATTAGTTTTGAAATTGATCTCAATTCTATATGCATGCATGAATGATATGCAAACTTTGAAAACATGATTTTAGGGATGTTACAAGCCCGGATTCGAACAAATGGTTAGAAGCCATGAAATCTAAGATGGAATCCATGTACGAAAACCAGGTTTGGACCTTGGTGGACTTACCTCACGACCGAAAGGCCGTGGAGAATAAATGGATTTTCAAAAGGAAAACTGATGCTGATGGTAATGTGACCATCTATAAATCTAAACTTGTCGCAAAGGGTTTTCCACAAATTCAAGGAGTTAACTACGATGAGACATTCTCTCCCGTAGTGATGCTAAAGTCAGTTAGGATTATGTTAGCAATTTCTACATATTTCGACTATGAGATATGGCAGATGGATGTCAAAACTGCGTTCCTCAATGGCAATATTTAAGAAGAGTTGTATATGATACAACCAAAGGTTTTTGTTGATCCTAAGGATGCTAAAAAAGTATGGAATCTTCAGTGATCCATCTATAGACTGAAGCAAGCATCCCGGAGTTGGAATCTCCGCTTTGATGAGGTGATCAAAGAGTTTGGATTTGTCCAAACTTATGGAGAGGCTTGTATTTACAAGAAAGTGAGTGGGAGCTGGCACCCCGGATTTACGGTCCGAGATTACCCGTTATGAATACAATTCATGTTCCCATGATCAGTGAGCCGTGAGCATAACCGACTAGTATCATTACAACATCCATATAGTAATGAGTACAAAACTTACAAAGTGGTTGTTCTAGCGAATACAACATAATTAGCGGAAGTCTTCAGCGCATAGCCTGTGCCTTAACCTACAGGCAACTGACTGGGAAGACAGCCTACCTCGCATAGACGTCAGCACCTTCACTCCTTAACATCTGCAATCTGGCCAAGTAAATATCCAGGGACGATGCCTGTGAGTAATTGGAATGTACTCGCAAACCACCTTAAGATAACAATAATAATGGGTATGCAATATGGCTAGGGTAGGATGGCTCTAGAAGAGGTTCTTTTGTAAACTAGTTTCTCTTGTAGATATAGCATGTATATATATCTTTGTTGAAATTTTTTGTAGAACATTTTGGAAACCCTTTTTAAAAATTTTAAGAAAACAATAGGATTGGGTCACCCATTTGTTTTCCTTCTAATCATCCCATGAACAAATTCCTTCCTCCTTTTTCCGACCATCCCATGGTCAACACATTTTCGAGACATTGCTTTTTTGAAGTACTTTTTGAAATCAAAACCATCACCCGCCGTACAGCCGCCAACACAACCATCCATGACCAAGGACTCAGCTATTCGAATAGATTTACACTCTGCAGAGGTTGTACACTGTACCCATACCATACGATTACCCATCCCTGATCTACATCGACCATGGGTCGAATAACCGGTCAAGACCTTCTGAATGCCCTCTCCGATACAAGTGTCTACCCTATCAGGTTAATACCCTCAAAACCGGGACACCCTATATAGTTCACTAGCCAACCAGAGCGTGTTTTGCACCCCGCAGGGTGGGCGCTTTCAATGAGGGGCTCATAGTATCATCTGGCCGCCATTTAGACGGTATTTACCTTCCCCAGACCGTTGTTTCACATGGGCCTTTACAGGGGAAATCCCAGCCTCCGGGAATTTGTTCTTCCCTGTAGTAGTTTGAGACACCTATACCGGATTAGACAAACTTCCAGCCCATCCCCATCCCATTCCAGAGTAATGTGGTTGCACGGGTTAAGTGTTCCAGCTCGTCAACTATACAACCCAGCGTGTTTTCGTAAACATTTTTCCTCCATCCGTTTCCGAACCATTTTAAAAAACCAAAACCTTTCTCATTTTCAAAATTCACTTGCTAGGCCATGCCTCACCAAGGTTTTCACATAAAACATTTTTGTAAGTATTTTTCCCGGGGTCTTCCCATCCTACACTTTTGTTTCGGCTAAAACGGGGTTTCCAAAGGGTTATGGTGTTAAACACCATCTACCATACTAAGGGCAGGTAGGTATCATAAAAATGGGTTGTACATAATGGTACTAATGGGTAATGGTATGGAGGAGCCAATCATTTCCCTCATAACATAATATAGTAAAACAATGCATTTTGCATAAATGGGGTAGATAGAACATGCTTAATAAAATAATAGGGCAAGGCTTATAAGCATGGAGGTGGCTTGCCTGTGACTAGCGAGAATTTCCTTTAATAATGGTAATAAGAACAACCCCAATCCTTCCTTCTTCTCGGCGTCACACAATCGCGACTATCGCCGTTATCGAGCATACATGCAAACAAACATTACACCAATCAATACAAACATACAAGCATCAAACCTTACAGCAAGATAAGGATAAATATAGGCTAAACATCGGTAGGATGTTGGAGGTTTGATGTGATTGGATTGGGAGAAGATTTGGAGGCATTGGGGAAAAAGGATCCCTTTGGATTTCTAGTCTCAAAGATACCTAAGGGAGGGGTTTTTGGACCAAGTTTTAATATGTATGATACCATGGTATAAAAAATGATACCATAAGATAGTCATTGATAAAATGAAGCCAACAAAAGTGGTTTCACTATTTTATCAATTTCCCTTGATTTATAATGGGTTAAAAGTGGTTAAAACTCTAGTTTAAGGAAATAATTCACCAGAACTTATCTGGAGTGCCAAAATTATTTCCTTGGGTGATTAAGTAGTATTTGACGGAATGAATCCAGAGGAGTTGGAATCGCCTCAAAAAGTTTAGCAGATTTCCCTTGAGAAATTCCCAAAGGCAGTACTGGCTGGGATTTATCTTTTTCATCAGATTTATTTTACAGAATATTTTTAGTGGATTCTAAGGACACATGCTAGTGTCACATCCCAAGATTTTCCAAATCTTGTAATGTGAAAAATAAATAAATAAAATAAATTATTGTTGAATTTTGGGGTGAAAAGAAAACTTTGTTTTTAAATGGAAACTTTAAAATCCCATCTAGAACAAACTTTGGTTAATATTTGAGTCCAACTAAATCCAAATCAAGTGGAATGCATTCTCCATAAATGCATCTGGAAATTTAAACACTTGGAAAATAAATCCAAACCCTAAACCCTAATGTAAAATCATTTCCAAGTTATCTCCAAGCCTATGGATTTGATCCATATAAAGATTGGTCAAACAAACATTTCAAAATGATCAAGAATGACAAATGGAAATGTTATAAAACCATATAAATTGATTTCATTCAATTAGGAGCCATAAATAAAATCTTATGAATTTAATAAGATAAGGAAATTAAATTTCCAAAGCTAATAAAGAACCTACCTAAAAATCCATACCAAATGGAGAGCAAATAATCCTAAAGATATTTAAAAGGATAAATAAAGTTCAAATAAGATTTTACAAATTGGAATCACCAAGTTTGGATCTCTAAATAAAAAGATATGGATTTTATAAGATGAAGAAAGAAATATTAAATAAAGAATATTTAAAGACCAAATCAAATCTTGGCCAAATCCATAAGCAAATGGAATGAATAGAATCCAAATACAAATAAAATAAAAGGATAAAGAATTTCCAAAATAAAATAAAATGGCATTAACCATTCTATCCCTATTTTAATAAAGACAAATCTCTAATAAAAATAATTATATAATTCATGAGAAAATAGTATTTTGGAATTTACCCAAGTGGAATAAAAGTTGTTTAATTAATTTAAATAAAATAAATCTTCCTAATAAAATTTAGGGAATTAAAACTATATTTAATTGGAATTAAAACACATACCCAATTCAAATGATTTATGAATCATATTAAATACTTTCCAAATAATTCAAGATGAATATTTTGACACCCTATTAAGTGAATAAAAACCTACTGAAAAGATTTGGAAGGATTTAGAAATTTAAATGGTGTTTGAAAATATTATTATATCTTATTTGATTTAAAACAAGGGCCTTTTTGAATAATTAAAAAGACCCCAAAAAGAATAAAATTCTATTCCAAAATTGACTTCAGATTATATTACTAATCAGCATTTAAATCCACACAAAGTTTTGTTGAAATTTGAAATTCAATAGTTGTTTGAATTGTTTAGACAAAATCAAAACAAAAATGGAAATAGAAAAAGAAAAACAAAACAGTACAAAAAAAATGAATCTGGCCAGCCCAACCCACTAAGGCCTAGTTAGCCCATCTACCCACCCCGCGAGAAAAACGATTCGCACCATCGCCTGCACCCGCTCAGCAACTGACCGATGGACCCCACCCCCACACTCTCTCTCTCGCTTCCAGACGACCCCACCGCCACCTCACCATCGTCTTCACCCGCCGCTGACCGCGCCCCTCATTCCTCCTCGCCGTTTCTGGCCGTTGAAGCTGGCGTCAATACTCTTTACTGCCTGCGTTACTCCACCCCTCGACCATACTATCTTAAGCGCCAGCATTCCCTCTCCATTTTCCCCTCAGCCCCCCACCCTAGCGCGCCCCTAGGCTGCTCAATTTCCCCCTGCACCGCCCTCTGCTCCGGCAAGCTCCGATTGCAATTCCAGCCAAACCCTGCCGCCCCTCGCCTCCTCGACCACGCTCACTTGCTCCCCACCTCCTGGCGAACCTCCTCGTAGCATCATCTCGCTCGCGCGCGTGCCAGAACATCGGCAACGTCTTCACCAGTGCGTCAACGACAACCCCCGCAACTCCGGCGAGCTACTGACGCCAAACCAGGGCGCCCCTCGTGTTCTGGTGAGTACCTCTACAACCCCCCGAGACCGTGCGCATCCTCCTGATACTTTTCCTCGCTTGCTTGCATCCCAGGCGCTCGTCTTCGACCTCGACCGTGCACACCCGACGACAGCGAGAACTCCGGTGAGCGATTCAGGTAATCCTCGTGCGCCCCGTGCCTCCTCGCGAGTACCTTGAGCTTCCCCACGCCACGACGAACTCGGTGAGCACCTACCTTCGCCCTCTCGCATCCTGTAGCGTCATCACCGCCATCGTCTGACCGCTCCGCCGCCAGTCGCCGCCGCCAGCACCGCTGGTATATGGTCAAAGGTTGTGCGCCGTAGGATTTAGATCCAACGCTCGCGATAGAAACTAACCGAAGGGGTACGCTTGCCTCTGCGCCGTGCGATTAAACTTAGATCCAACGGCTGTTGTCTGTCGATCCAACCGAAGCGGTACAGATGAATAAAATCACGCCACGTGGCCCTGTTCGTTTGATTAAAAACAGAATTGATCTATTAGATGTTCTAATTTGAAAAATTCATAACTTTCAAACCACACGTCCAAATTTTGAAAATTTTATATCAATGGAATCAGCAAGACAAGTACTTTCTGACCATGCACTTTGTTTAGTAAAAATCTTCTGTTAAATTAATTGATTTTGCAGAAACTTGTGTATGCATGTTTAGAATATAAAAATTGTTCTAAAATGATTTTTGAGATAAAATCTTTGGAAAATGGATTGTTTTGAACCTAGTGACCATAGGAATCAAATTTTGGTTTCAAAAATATTTTTGGTGAAGCAAAAGAATGAATCTTTGATTTAAACCATTTCTAGTCAAATAAAAATAGTGTTTATTTACTAAAAATACTTTTGGGAGAAAATCTTTGGGAAATGTTTTGGACTAAACTCTCTGACCCCAAACACCAAGTTTTATGATTTAAAAATTTATTGGGTGAACTCTATAAAAATTGCTACTTTGATAAAGGCATTTTTAACCACATAAAATAATGATTGGTTTAAAAATGAATTATGAGTAAATCTTTTGCAAATGATTTTGCCACTTATATAAGATGACCAATAGGTGTTTTCCAATGTTTGTAAACCATTAGAAACCACTTTTCCAAATAAAACAAACCTTGGCATGCTTGCATGCATTACTTTGTTTCTATTATTTTATGTGATGTTTGCTTGAATGGTGGATTGAAATTGTGCCCTTGCTTGATTGAATTGTTGTGATTTGAATAGTGTGATCATTGCAAAGACAAGGAGTGAACTTATATTCTCTACCAAAAAGGCAAGTGATGCTTCATACTTTTGTCCCATTATTTTC
Source organism: Avena sativa (assembly GCA_916181665.1). Taxonomy (NCBI): domain Eukaryota; kingdom Viridiplantae; phylum Streptophyta; class Magnoliopsida; order Poales; family Poaceae; genus Avena; species Avena sativa. The sequence goes on along the minus strand of OV702294.1, from coordinate 263,237,082 downwards.
ACTATGCATTAGTGATATTTCTAAGTAGGACTTGCATGGAATTTTGCTAAGTGTAAACTATGCCATGGGAAATCCTAGTAGATGAAACCTTAGTAGAAATTTCCTAAGTTAAGATTCCTATTACTATCATGCTTAGCTTAGCTATTAGAAAACAAGGGTGGAATATATATTCATGCTATGGAAAAATTTCTAAGTCTGAGGACTTGTGTTCTGTTTAATAAAACAACTAAGTGAATAAATCACCTGGGTGGAATGGAAGGAATGGTTTGTGTTGAGTGGTTACACAAGGCCAGGGGACTGGTGAACCTTGTGTATCACACTTGTGGATGGCCACCCGGGAACAAAGAGATTTGAGATGTAAAATGTTGAGAAGCTTCAAGTGCAGCCACTTGGCATTATGGGCTCTGCCTGGATCATATAGATTGCAATAACTTATCCAAATGGACAGTTGGTGGTAGGGGATGATAGGTTGGAACGCGTCCATTCTGGTCTAAGGGAAGGCTTCTGAAAGATCTTGTCTTGGTGAAACCAAGTCTTGTGGGGAAAGTGCACCACCTCTGTAGAGTGTAAAATCTAAGTACTTAGCCATGTCCCTGGCAAAGGACAATTTGAGCATCAAGACATGGAAGCTATCAAGAATCTCCTCATCCCAATTTCTAAGTTAAAAACTTGTTGTTGAACAAGGGTTGAAGGATCACCAATTCTATTGGGATATGCCTTGGGAAAGATTTTGACAAACAAAAACTTAGTGTTTTCAAATGATAAGGAAAATCTATTTTCATCAAAGCAAGCCTAAGGTCCACTTAGCCAAATGCATATAGATGATAGACTCCACTATACTACCATAGTATCACTTGCCAATACAATTCAAATGTATTGACCCTTGTGGCTGTAACTTATTATGTTGCAGGTTTGTTTGATATTAGTGAAGTTTATTGATTAGGATTACAAGTCTACAACCAACATGTCTGCCTGTGGAACTTTGAAGATGAAGGACCCCATGCTATTGTTATATTCTGCTGCATTGTAATGAGATAGCCAAATGAGCTATGTAAGATGTAATAAATTATTTTATTCCTGGTTATAAATTTGTATTATGACCTTTGTTTCTTGATATTACATCTTAACTGTGGATGCTAGCTATTGATCCAGGGACTAGCATTGTAAACACAGGGATCTCTACCTTATTAAAGGTTGGGAACCTTACAGATGGTATCAGAGCATTGTGTTGCCTGTAGGATTTGTAACCCTAGGATTGGACAAAACCCATTAGAAAAATAGGAGTTGTATTTGTTCCAAAATTTATTTACAAACAATCTTGTAAACTCTTTCCTCAACCATTTTGGTTTTGACTCTACATCTCTTCTATTTCAACTTGATGGATAAAGCCTACCCCATGGCCAAAGACTTCACCATGTGCAAAGGACTTCATCAACTCTAATGACTTCAACATCTTCAAATGATTTCAACCTTATTCTCAACAAGGACCCCAACCTTGGAAATCACTAAGGACTACAAGTGAGACAAGGAGTGTTGCTCAAGATTTGAAGACTAAGGAAACACAACTTGGGAATCATCATCACCTTTGAAGTTTTGTGACCAAGAATTTTCCCAAGGAAACCATGATCTCATTCAAGAAGAATCCACCAAGAAGGATGGAAAGATCTCAAGTGAACCATATAGATGGACCACCATATTTAGTCAAACCCACCAAATCATGTGGTGTAACAAAATATTTTTGGTTGCCTAAAAATATGCTTGAAACTTGTTGTTTGAGTGGAATGCTTGTTTGTGATTGCTTGCACATTGCTTGTGTGAATTGTGATGTGTGTGATTAGAATTGATTCCTTAGAAATCTTTTGCCTATTCTAATCCCAGACCAACCTAAACAGATGACTTCTCCAAGAGACTCCAACATCAAGGATGGTGACAACAACAACCAAGAGATCAACATGAGAGATCAACTGCTACCAAAACAAACCCAGTTGAACCAAGTGACAACTCAGTTTTTAGCCAACAACAATGAGTTAGACCCAACCATGCAAAAAAATTGAAAACTCAATCCCAATTGTTGCAAGGGATGGCTACTCAAATGATCAACATGGGAGACAACTCTTCCCAAGGAGTTTATGACAACAAGGATGACAAAGATGTTATTCTAGAAGGAACCCAAGCTTGCAATATTTGTGGAGACAAGGATCACACTTCCAAGGAACATGAATATCAATGTCCCAATTGTGAAGAGAAACATCCAACCAATCAATGCCCCACATCTCAAGCTACTTGTTTCCTATGTGAAGGAAATACTCATGTCCCTATCCAATGCCCCATCTATTCCATAGTTCAACAAAGGAAACAAGGTGGAGTGCAACAAATGATTGCAGATTACCATGAGAGAGCCAAGTCTACCAGGAAGGATGAAGACAAAGGAAAATCTCAGTTTGCACCTCCATGCAATATGAATCAGTTTAAAGGACCAAAGAGGAGACATATGTACTATCCAAGGAATAAGAAAAGGTCAAGGAGACCAGAAAACATTCCTACCTTTGAGATAACATATGAAGAACATGAACTAGAAGCACTCGTAGCTTTGGAGAAGCCCAAGAAGAAGAAGTATAAGGAGATTAGCCAAGTGTGGTGCAACAACTGCAAAGAGTTAGGCCATTATGTGTCAACTTGTCCACAGAAGATACGTGAAGAACTCAATATTATCACATGTTACAACTGTGGTAACCAAGGACATTATGCAAGCAACTGTCCAAAAAAGATGAAGCACAAGATAAAGCCTATGAAGGATCTCAGCCTTGTCACATGTATCAAGTGTGGAAACAAAGGACACTATGCAAATCTTTGCCCAGAAAGATTTCAACAAGATCCCAAGCAAGCCAAGATGTAATCTAGTTGGAAAATTTTTAAGGGTGGAAGTACCCTAGATGCTTTGAGCCAACTTGTAACCCCTAGCCTCCCCAAATCTCGGGACGAGATTTATTTTAAGGGTGGTAGACTGTCACATCCCAAGATTTTCCAAATCTTGTAATGTGAAAAATAAATTAATAAAATAAATTATTGTTGAATTTTGGGGTGAAAAGAAACTTTTGTTTTTAAATGGAAACTTTAAAATCCCATCTGGAACAAACTTTGGTTAATATTTGAATCCAACTAAATCCAAATCAAGTGGAATGCATTCTCCATAAATGCATCTGGAAATTTAAACACTTGGAAAATAAATCCAAACCCTAAACCCTAATGGAACAAAATCATGTCCAAGTTATCTCCATGCCTATGGATTTGATCCATATAAAGATTGGTGAACCAAACATTTCAAATGGTCAAGAATGACAAATGGAAATGTTATAAAACCATATAAATTGATTTCATTCAATTAGGAGCCATAAATAAAATCTTATGAATTTAATAAGATAAGGAAATTAAATTTCCAAAGCTAATAAAGAACCTACCTAAAAATCCATACCAAATGGAGAGCAAATAATCCTAAAGATATTTAAAAGGATAAATAAATATCAAATATGATTTTACAAATTGGAATCACCAAGTTTGGATCTCTAAATAAAAAGATATGGATTTTATAAGATGAAGAAAGAAATATTAAATAAAGAATATTTAAAGACCAAATCAAATCTTGGCCAAATCCATAAGCAAATGGAATGAATAGAATCCAAATCCAAATAAAATAAAAGGATAAAGAATTTCCAAAATAAAATAAAATGGCATTAACCATTCTATCCCTATTTTAATAAAGACAAATCTCTAATAAAAATAATTATATAATTCATGAGAAAATAGTATTTTGGAATTTACCCAAGTGGAATAAAAGTTGTTTAATTAATTTAAATAAAATAAATCTTCCTAATAAAATTTAGGGAATTAAAACTATATTTAATTGGAATTAAAACACATACCCAATTCAAATGATTTATGAATCATATTAAATACTTTCCAAATAATTCAAGATGAATATTTTAACACCCTATTAAGTGAATAAAAACCTACTGAAAAGATTTGGAAGGATTTAGAAATTTAAATGGTGTTTGAAAATATTATTAAATCTTATTTTATTTAAAACAAGGGCCTTTTTAAATAATTAAAAAGACCCCAAAAAGAATAAAATTCTATTCCAAAATTGACTTCAGATTATATTACTAATCAGCATTTAAATCCACACAAAGTTTTGTTGAAATTTGAAATTCAATAGTTGTTTGAATTGTTTAGACAAAATCAAAACAGAAATGGAAATAGAAAAAGAAAAACAAAACAATACAAAAAAAATTGAATCTGGCTAGCCCAACCCACTAAGGCCCAGTTAGCCCATCTACCCACCCCGCGAGAAAAACGATTCGCACCATCGCCTGCACCCGCTCAGCAACTGACCGATGGACCCCACCCCCACACTCTCTCTCTCGCTGCCGGACGACACCACCGCCACCTCACCATCGCCTTCACCCGCCGCTGACCGCGCCCCTCTTTCCTCCTCGCCGTTTTTGGCCGTTGAAGACGGCGTCAATACTCTTTACTGCCTGCGTTACTCCACCCCGCGACCATGCTATCTTAAGGGCCAGCATTCCCTCTCCGTTTTCCCCTCCGTCCCCCACCCTAGCGCGCCCCCAGGCTGCTCAATTTCCCCCTGCACCGCCCTCTGCTCCGGCGAGCTCCGACTGCAATTCCGGCCAAACCCTGTCGCCCCTCGCCTCCTCGGCCATGCTCACTTGCTCCTCACCTCCTAGCGAACCTCCCCGTAGCATTGGCTCGCTCGCGCGTGTGCCAGAACGTCGGCAACATCTTCACCAATGCGTCACCGACGACCCCTGCAACTCCGGCGAGCTACTGACGCCAAACCAGTGTGCCCCTCGTGTTCTTGTGAGTACCTCTACAACCCCCGAGACCGTGTGCATCCTCCTGATACTTTTCCTCGCTTGCTTGCATACCAGGCGCTCGTCTTCGACCTCGACCGTGCACACCCGACGACAGCGAGAACTCCGGTGAGCGATTCAGGTCGTCCTCGTGCGCCCCTTGCCTCCTCGCGAGTACCTTGAGCTTCCCCACGCCACGGCGAACTCGGCGAGCACCTCCCTTCGCCCTCTCGCATCCTGTAGCGTCGTCACCGCCACCGTCTGACCGCTCCGCCGCCAGTCGCCGCCGCCAGCACCGCTGGTATATGGTCAAAGGTTGTGCGTCGTAGGATTTAGATCCAACGCTCGCGATAGAAACTAACCGAAGGGGTACGCTTTCCTCTGCGCCGTGCGATTAAACTTAGATCCAACGGTTGTTGTCTGTCGATCCAACCGAAGCGGTACAGACGAATAAAATCACAACACGTGGCCCTGTTCGTTTGATTAAAAACAGAATTGATCTATTAGATGTTCTAATTTGAAAATTTCATAACTTTCAAACCACATGTCCAAATTTTGCAAATTTTATATCAATGGAATCAGCAAGACAAGTACTTTCTGACCATGCACTTTGTTTAGTACAAAGCTTCTGTTAAATTGAATTTTTTGTAGAAACTTGTGTATGCATGTTTAGAATATAAAAATTGTTCTAAAATGAGATAAAATCTTTGGAAAATGGATTGTTTTGAACCTACTGACCATAGGAATCAAATTGTGGTTTCAAAAATATTTTTGGTGAAGCAAAAGAATGAATCTTTGATTTAAACCATTTCTAGTCAAATAAAAATAGTGTTTATTTACTAAAAATACTTTTGGGAGAAAATCTTTGGGAAATGTTTTGGAATAAACTCTCTGACCCCAAACACCAAGTTTTATGATTTAAAAATGTATTGGGTGAACTCTATAAAAATTGCTACTTTGATAAAGGCATTTTTAACCACATAAAATAATGATTAGTTTAAAAATGAATTATGAGTAAACCTTTTGCAAATGATTTTTCCACTTACATAAGATGACCAATAGGTGTTTTCCAATGTTTGTAAACCATTAGAAACCACTTTTCCAAATAAAACAAACCTTGGCATGCTTGCATGCATTACTTTGTTTCTATTATTTTATGTGATGTTTGCTTGAATGGTGGATTGAAATTGTGCCCTTGCTTGATTGAATTGTAGTGATTTGAAGAGTGTGATCATTGCAAAGACAAGGAGTGAACTTATATTCTCTACCAAAAAGGCAAGTGATGCTTCATACTTTTGTCCCATTATTTTCACTATGCATTAGTGATATTTCTAAGTAGGACTTGCATGGAATTTTGCTAAGTGTAAACTATGCCATGGGAAATCCTAGTAGATGAAACCTTAGTAGAAATTTTCTAAGCTAAGATTCCTATTACTATCATTCTTAGCTTAGCTAATATAAAACAAGGGTGGAATATATATTCATGCTATGGAAAAATTTCTAAGTCTGAGGACTTGTGTTTTGTTTAATAAAACAACTAAGTGAATGAATCACCTGGGTGGAATGGAAGGAATGGTTTGTGTTGAGTGGTTACACAAGGCCAGGGGACTGGTGAACCTTGTGTATCACACTTGTGGATGGCCACCCAGGAACAAAGAGATTTGAGATGTCAAATGTTGAGAAGCTTCAAGTGCAGCCACTTGGCATTATGGGCTCTGCCTGGATCATATAGGTTGCAATAACTTAGCCAAATGGAAGTTGGTGGTAAGGGATGATAGGTTGGAACGCGTCCATTTTGGTCTAAGGGAAGGCTTCTGAAAGATCTTGTCTTGGTGAAACCAAGTCTTGTGGGGAAAGTGCACCACCTCTGTAGAGTGTAAAATATAAGTACTTAGCCATGTCCCTGGCAAAGGACAATTTGAGCATCAAGACATGGAAGCTATCAAGAATCTCCTCATCCCAATTTCTAAGTTAAAAACTTGTGGTTGAACAAGGGTTGAAGGATCACCAATTTCTATTGGGAGATGCCTTGGGAAAGATTTTGACAAACAAAAACTTAGTGTTTTCAAATGATAAGGAAAATCTATTTTCAGCAAAGCAAGCCTAAGCTCCACTTATCCAAATGCATATAGATGATAGACTCCACTATACTCCATAGAATCACTTGCCAATACAATTCAAATGTATTGACCCTTGTGGCTATAACTTATTATGTTGCAGGTTTGTTTGATATTAGTGAAGTTTATTGATTAGGATTACAAGTCTACAACCAACATGTCTGCCTGTGGCACTTTGAAGATGAAGGACCCCATGATATTGTTATATTCTGCTGCATTGTAATGAGATAGCCAAATGAGCTATGTAAGATGTAATAAATTATTTTATTCCTGGTTATAAAGTTGTATTATGACCTTTGTTTCTTGATATTACATCTTAACTATGGATGTTAGCTATTGATCCAGGGACTAGCATTGTAAACACAGGGATCTCTACCTTATTAAAGGTTTGGAACCTTTACAGCTAGGTATTGAGAGTACATTTCTTTAGAGATTGGAATCAACCTTTTTGAGTTACATAGCTACTGTAAGGATTTTACTAGTGAATTAACCATGCACAGAATAGTTTAATTCACCAAAATTCAACAAAGGCTCATAGAAATATGAGCTACTGGATTTAGTAGGGTATAGATGTAGGTGTCATTTTAGAGTTAGAATTAGGTCAACACCTCAATTGGTTTGACCTAGAAAATTTGCTAAAGCATAAAAGAATTATTTTTGATATTTTTATCAGGGGAAAACTAAGAAGCAAACTAAGGTGGGGCCAGTGGGGTTCTAAAGGTATGGTTTATACCTTTCTTTACCAAGTGGATGTACTCCAGTTGGAGTTGTGAAAGTACCTAGGGAAAAATATTAGTGTTCTAGACATATCCTTGTAGGGGATTTATCATTTTTATCCTGAACATTATTTTAGTACAAAACTTGTTTTGCATGTTTGAGTGTGGTCTTAGGTACTGCTTAAAAATACTAGCCAAATTTATTTGGGCAATTTACATTTTAGTTTTGCATTTAAAGTAAACATCCAGATTTTAAGATCTAAAAAGAAAATAAAGAGAAGATAGGAGAGGTCACGGGCCGGATCTGGTCGGGTAGTGGACTCACTGGGCCTTCCCAGCCCAACAGGGCACCGCTGCACGAGGCAGGTGCTTTAAGTGCCGCCGGGAGGGGCCCACTTGGCGGTGAGTGAGAGGGATAAGGGGTAAGGAGGAAGGAGGGCCACCGGATTAGAGTCAATCTGACGGTGCCCCGTCATCTTCTTCGATGTGACTGGTCTGACGGCGGTCTAAAACCCTAGCTCGAGGTTGGCGGGATTGGGAGGCTTACCAGAGGCATGAGGAGGTGGACCCGGGGCTGCAGGGAGACGCGGTACATGAGGGCGACCACGGAGAGGGGCGACATCGTCAGTTTCCACCCCGGGATGGATTCGGACGGGGAAGGCCGAGAATGACACTTGGGAGCTTCGACGGAGTACCTCCTAGGGCGTCTGCACGTCAGGGGAAAGGGCAGGGTTAGTACGGCTAGAGCAGGGGTCACGCCAGAACAGAAATGAGGGAAGGAGATTCAATAGGGAGGGCACATGGCCTCCTCATTCCTTGCAGCAGCATGAGCTCGAGGCTCTCTGTCCAGGGCAAAGGAGGGCAGAGGGAAGGGTTGGAGCTTCGGGGGAGGTAGGTGGGAGCGAGTAGAGGGAAATGAGGGGCAGAGAGGATGCTAGGGAGGCTTTTGGCCCTCTTATAACAAGGTAGATCGGTTCATGGTGGACTTGGGCCATGGAGGGGGGTAGGGTTAGTCCAGGGCTTGCCCATTGGCTGCTAGTGGTGGTGGAGAGTGTGTGTGTGGGGCCTGGATGGGCAGAGGGGTGGCTGCATGGCTGGAGGGTGGAGATTTTTATTAGGAAATTCTTGCATGGCCATCCTTTCTCCCTCTCTTCTTCTCCAAAAGCTAGAGGACAATAGGGAACAGTGCCAAGCTAAAGTATAGCTCGACTAGGACGGTGGGGGAGGTGTGTTGTGTAAGTTTGCAAGTGGTGGGGTGGAGGTTTTGGGGGGTTTTCATAAGTGGTTTGCTTAACTTGCAAATTTGGGAAAAACAATAGTTATGAAGGGAGTTGATGATCTTGTATTGGACAAAGTGGGGAGAGGTTACTGGTGTGTATATAAGATCAATCCACCCTTGTAAGAATTGTTTGGGATTTTTCCTATGATTAAAAGTCCATTTAAACTTGTTTATTCAAAAAGTTCTTAGGTAGTTTCTAGAAGGTAATTTGTTATTTTTATATTGTACAAGAAGGGTTTTTTAGGTGAGATGGTCCTCTATACCATATTACACGTTGGAGAATTTATTTGGGATTTATTGAGGAGGAAAAGTATTTTTAAGTAATTATTTATTGTTTCTGCCATTTAAGAAAAAGGGCAAAAAGAAATAATAAAGAATCTCAAAAATATTTATGTTTGAGTTGGGAAGGTAGGATATGATAGTTAGGCATCAAATGTGTCTTAATTTGGCAAGGTTATTTGGATAAAAACAAACTTGTCTTTGTAGACAAGGGTTTTGAGGAATTTGCAGGATCAAGAAATAAAATAGTTTAATGATCCAAATAATTGTGGGAATTATTTGGGGATGCTTGTATCCAAGGTAGATGATGTACACTTGCTGTAGGCATCAAGGTCAACCTTGATTTTGAAGAAAAGAGGTGAAAAGGGTGGAAACTAGATTAGGGAGGGATCTAGGGTTTAGTTAATTTGATACCATCTAAACAAGGTTAGATTAGGGAGCTCAGAGCTCACCTTGGTACAAGGGGTAGATGGATGGATAGAACATGTCATATGGATGATCATGGAAGCAATATTTGGGCTTGGTTGCATTGGAGGTGGTTTTGGAGAGCTGGCAAACTTGGTTGAAAATAAGGCTGCCATAACAGACACATCAGTTAGCCTCCTAAACCATGGGGGTTTAAGAAGCACAAGGCTCCAACAGAAACAAGTGAGGTGGGGATTGATAGGACATGATTAGTAGATCACAACCATGCCAATATTTGCTCAAGGTGAGGTGGCATATAGATGTGGGCTTCTGCCAAAGTAGGCAAGATGATAAGATTTGCAGAAAATATTATTATCTTGACTACAAGACCATCATGGTTGAGTGAGAATTATAATGGCTTAGCCAAGGGAAAGAGTGGGCCTTGGTAGTAATAAATATGTACTACAAGAGGGTTCAAATGTATTTCCAAAAGTGCACATAGGTTGGAAAAGGTAGAGCTCCAAAGATTGTATCTGGGTAAGAAATTCAGACTTAGCCATTTTTGGAGATTTAGGGTTTTAGACTAGAGTTCAAGTGTACATGATTTTGAGAGGATGCTAAGTTCCAAACTCATGATAAAGGATATGATGTTGAAGTGTTAACTATGTATATAGGATCCATGCTTAGATTGGGTCTCCACTGAGTTGGAAACTATCAAAAAGGGATTATCCCTGATTGGTCTGATTAGGAGATGGGATGATCACCTTAGTGGCTCAGGATAGATCCAGACTTTGGTGCTTGATATGGGTTTGATGATCAAAAGCATATATTTGGTCCTAAGGAATGATCTACTAGATTAGCTCACTCTAGTTCCTAAGCAAACAAGGGAAATAGCAGATCAAGGCAATTCATCAGACAGCAGATCAAAGCAATTCATTAGACAGCAGATCAAGGCAATTCATATTATCAAGCTTATCCACTACTACTAAGATTACCATCAAGCCTAGCTTGGGGTAAGGATGGGTATTTTGGAAAGGGGTCTTGCTTTAAAGTAAGATAAGGATCATCTTGGTACTACTACCATGATTGGAATAAGAGGTTTTAATAAAAGTTGTTGGAAAAGCTAGTGATAAGGGTAGTTGAAGGTTGTGTCTTGAAAACATAAGGAGAGTATATATATATGTCTCCATAGTTTTGCCAATATAAGCTAGTAAAGTATTTGGTTGTGCCAAAGTCATCTTGGCTCAGGTTTTGAAATGCCAGAACATTTGAGAATATGAAAGAGGAGCCAAGACATCTCTTTTGTAAAAATAGTTTTTGTAAACTAGGGTTGAGATGAGGAGTACAAAACTAATACACCAACAGTTTCTTGAGCACAAGCAAACAATTAATCAAACATTTCAAGAAAAAGTTTTTGTTCCCCCTGATTTTTGCCTTCTGGACAGTTAATCAGGGTTTCTGAAATTGGGATGTTACAGACCTTTCCCCCTTAAAATAATCTCATCCCGAGATTAGGGAGGAGTAGGGTTGGGGTGATAACATCCGCTTAACAATTTCAGCGGTGGAAATTATTAGGCGCTAATAAGTTTTGCAATGACCCAATGCGGTTAGTCACGGGTTAGAGCTGAGGGGCTTCGGGTTTGGGGGGTTTGGATGAAATGAGTGGAAAAGACGCAGTCTTTTCCCCTTAGGACAAGTTTGGGTAGGTTTAACGTCAGCTTGGTACTTCCTTATTGAGGCGAGACGGCGAGTTTAGTCTTTGATACTCCCTTTTTCTTGGGGTCGACTTTTCTCTCTCCAAGGTCTTGATACACCGGGGTGTTGACAGGGCGGTCAACCTTGGAGTGGAGGACTTTCTTGAAGTACTTTCTGATGCTGGAGTGCCGATTGTCGTTCTTCTTGCCGGGTCAATGATTTGGGTTGGAGGGGTGGTCAGCTCTTGACGCTAACTAATGTTTGACTCTCGAGGTCTATCGAGTTTGGGCGGGAAAGACGCAGTCTTTCCCCCTTAGAGCAAAACTACGGGTGCTTGGTGAAGTTGCCTACTTTCTTGGGTGGAGTTGTATGCTGGTGTTGGAGAAAGGCGCTACATCTTTCCTTCGAGGTAGCTATCTTCCGTCGGCGTTTGTCGAAACCGCTTCATGAGTTAGGGGGTTTACCTGATTGGCGTCTACTAGCATCCGGGTAGTTAATTCTGAGCTAGTTAGGGGGTCTGATGGGTTGGAGGATTGTCGTTGGAGTTTGGCGGTCTAGGAAACAAGGTCCTTTGGAATGAGGTTGTTCATGGTCTGATGCAACGTCGTGGGTAAAACATGCAAGGAACAACATTACTCTTGCATATCATCCAATGGGGTTCATCCCTAATTCGGTGGATTTGCGCCGACCAATGGCGAAGGTACTTGACGCCTTACTGACCAGGTTTCGAGACGATCCATCACTTGCTACAGGTTAGTAGAGTAAGTGGGTAGGGAACGGAGGATTATGTCGAAAGTGCTCCTATAATCTTGTAGCCGTCCTTGGGTTGGGTACCAACCTTGGTTACTGTTTTTACTCGGGGTCTGAGGGGCCTTCAGCTCTTCAGTAGCGAGGGTCGTGCCTTCTCTGAGGTTTTTGCTGCAACGAGTGGATCTTTTGGGTGGGCGGATGACTTGAAGAGGGGTTGTTACTCATGAAGGGGATATCTCTTCATTCTCCATCTCAGGGTTTGTAGATTCGGAGGTCTTCTTTGGTGGGTCGTTAATAGCAGGAGCAGAGAAGGGGCTTCACAAAGTATTCAGAGAAACTTGATGTCTTGGGTTTCCTTTTGATCCTTGGAGAGCAGTATTGGTGGCACCGGGTAGTCTTGTCACCTTAATTCTGAAGGTCTCGGTTGTTTGTGAGGATCGAGCATTCTTTTGAAGATTGTTGAGGAAGTCTGTGTTCTGTTCCTCTGACAACTCTAAAGGTGGAGATTGGGGCAGATTCTTGGATTGGAGATCATCTGGTATAATCTTCTCATGGTCGGTCTTCTAGAATAGAGTGGAAAGACGCACACCTTAGAGCTTTACTTGGGGTCGTCGAGGTTGTGGTCGATCCTTCGCCTTGGGGCATTGGGATACTAGAGTTGAAGTCTTCGGTTGACGCCTTATTGCGACTACCTTCCTATGGTTATTACCTAATGAGTATAGGTTATCTTGTGATAGTTTTAGCGGTTAGCAATGCTTCTTATTAGTCCTTAGTCGAGGTGGAGGCATTTTGGTTACAGATGGGTTGTCCTCACTTGAACTCGTTTGTGTTGCTTTGGTTCGATGACGGAGTAGACTCGTTGTCTTCGGGCCTTCTTATCTTCCGGCTTCTTGGTGAAGACTTCATGTTGACTTGGCGGAGGGTTTATTAGGATTGTTGCTCTTTTGGGGTGATTAGAACTAAGGCACAAGTAGGAGTTGTCAGTGGTTTCTTTAGGTGGCCATCCTGCTGAGGAGAGATTTCTAGCTAGGGGGTTGCGAGGGTTAGTGTCGGGAAACGCCTACATGGTGTTCATACAAAAGGATCGAGTGATCCAAGGCAGACAAGAAACACCTTTAAAGCATCACCTAATCACATGACAAACATGCAGAGCGTACCATAGATACTAAGGGGATGACTACATGCAACAAGGGGAATTCCTTATTAGTGACGCTAATCCTAAGTATGGACGTTACGAGGGTCTTAACTTTTGTCTTGCCATTTGTTGTCATCGGTGTCGGACTTAATCAATTTGGGGGCGATGAATGGCATCCCAAAAATACTAAACTTGGATCATCAAACTCTAATCATCAAATTTAGGGTTAACAAAAACTTTGCTAAATAAAAATATGAAAGCATGCATGTGAGTATGCATTTCATTTTGAATTCTTTTGAACCAACTTGTTTGGGTGTTCCTTTGCTTGTAAATGGATGCTTAGGTGAAATAAACATCATCTAAACAATTCCCAAACTTTTCTCAAAGACAAGTAAATCAAAACAAATAAAATAAGGGAATGGTCATTTTGACCAATTTAACTCCCATGCCTACTTTGGCTGTCTCAAACTTTCAGAACTTAACAAAAACTTTTCTGGATCTTTGCACCCCTTGATTGTACTCATAACAAAGTATCAAGGCCTACTTTGTGATCATCCAGAAACATTCAAATGCATAGTTTAAAGGACAGTTCAAAATTGAATCTTTATCATATGGGAAGATCCCACTTTTTCAAAAACCACTCAAACAAGATCAACTTTCAAAACCCAAGCATCTGCAGACTCACCAGCACCAACCTAGCACACCCACCAAAAGTATTTTCAAAATTCAAAACTTGAATTCTTGCAGCCAGTTCATCAAACACAATGCAGACACAAATCATAAAAATCTTAAACACTATTGTGAGTAGTGATTGAAGCCTAACTTGTTCCCTCTCTAGCTCACAACCATCTCAGTAGATCATCTAGCAAGTTAAACCAAGCACTAGGCTCACTGTAAGCTGCGCAATGACATCAATGGTGAACAGCCGAAGCTCACCATGCCATCCCAGTGGAGACAGCAAGCTAGGAGGAGATTTAGCCGTGCCAAACTTGTCTAGGAGGCAGCCCACCGTCCACCGCCACTCCCTGTCCCAGCCGCGAGCGTTGCCAAACCCTGGACCACACGCATGAACTGCGCCCAGCTCGCCAGCAACCATGCCGAGCATGCGCCAGAGCGCCACACTCGACCGACGCCCACAGACCGCGCACCGCCCTCGCCGCGTGCATACATGATCGCCACCGACCCAGGAGACCGCCAGACATCACCGTTCGCCGCCCCATGACGCACAGCCACCACTCACCATCGAAGACGCCGCCTCTGCCGTGCAGAACATCGCGCGTTCCAGACCAAACCACACCGCCCCTACATGCACATTAAAGCCGTAGAGCATCGCCAGGAGATCACCAAGCGATCGCCACCGCTGGCCATGCCTCTAGCCGCTTGTAGCCATGTCGCCACCGTCGCCTGCCCATCCCGTTCGGTCTCATCGTTGCGACTATAAATAGAGGCCACCCCCAGCCGAATTGAGCACACCATCTCACTCCCCTCTCCTCACTGATCGTTCCACCCCGTTCCCGGAGCAAGGCGAGCAGCACTTCACCGGAATTTCACCGGAGTCTGCCGCTGCTGGAGAAGAAGGGGGCCAGCGATTGGAGCCACCCCAGGAGAAGCTGCCGGTAGCAGGAGGTTCGCCGTTGTCGACTTCGTCGTTCGCCCAACTCACCGACCCTCGACTGAACCCCGGTGAGCCCCCAACGACCCCCACTGGCCGCGCTAGGTTTCTGTCTCGCCGGCTATGCCCAACGTCGACGATGACCCTCAGTCGTTGGATTAGAACCAGATCGAATGCACCACATTGCCCCAAAAGCTTCGCACCCCCTCGTCTCCCTGATGCCTGGGGACAGCCACTTAACCATCCCGCGTAAGCGCTGTGCTTAGCAGGCCGGCCCAGTATCACTTCCCGCGCAGCCCAGTTATTTGAATTTAACCTTTTCCATTTTATTTCAAACACACTTTTATA
Source organism: Avena sativa (assembly GCA_916181665.1). Taxonomy (NCBI): domain Eukaryota; kingdom Viridiplantae; phylum Streptophyta; class Magnoliopsida; order Poales; family Poaceae; genus Avena; species Avena sativa. The sequence continues at coordinate 263,221,878 of OV702294.1, read as the reverse complement.
CCCAGTTTAAAAAATCAACCTAGGTTGATTCAGTGAACCAAATTGAATGAAACCAATTTTTTTAGAAAGGTCTGGGAATGCTGAATCCAATCCCATTGGATTCAAGTCATTTGGATATGTAGATCATCCTTGGTAAAAATAACAAGGCAGAAGCTTTTCTGCATTCAAACATTTTTCAAATTAAAACCATAATAGATTTTGAGTTGATTCCAACTCTCAAAAATCACATTTAACCATACCTTTTAGAATATATAAAAATATATAGGTTTACTTACAGAAATAAGGTTCAAGTAATAAAAGAATGCTACATAGGCATTTCTAGTCACTTTATTTAATTAAAAATAAAAGGGTAAAACCTTATTAAATTGGGACACCACTTTAAATCACATTCCCATGGACTAAAATATGTGGTGATGACATGTGTCAACATGATCCCATGTTTGGGTTTGGAGAATATGAAATCTTAAGTAGTTTTTCAATGAGTAGAAATTACTTTTCTAAAAATAAAAGGATTTAAACCAAGCTTTAATCTTGTAAAGTTAGTGATGATGCTAGATCATCTATAGGACCCTTTTGTGTGATGATTGCAAGTAGTTAAGTATTGTTTGGTGATTGTGTACATCGTATTTATTTATAGACGCTAGTACCGACCAAGGATACGAGGAGGAAGGAGGATTCTACGAAGAAGAAGCCGGGGAGAACTTCAACCACTGATCTGCACAAGGCAAGCCTAATGCTACTAGTTGAATGTGCAAGCTAACACTTGCAATTTAGCAAGCTTATACTGATACTGTGCAAGCCAATACTTGCTTGTCACCATGCCAACTATATGCCTTAAGCATAGATGATCCTACCCACTTGATAAACCAATCCTAGTTTTTACTTACAAGCTTAGTACTTTATTTCTTTATCAAAGCTATTACTTAGAGTTTACTTAAGTGATTTGTAGATACTAGAAAGATATTTGAAGGATGCATAAAGAGCATAAAATTTGGCCTAAGCTAGATAATCTTGATGTCACCCTAAGGCATGAGATTGAACTTAGTTGAAACTCCACTTGTTTACCACCCCTCATTAGTACTTACCCCCACTTGTAGATGCTAGTGCTAAGCATAAAACTTGATCAACTTTAGATGGGAATACTTGGTGGAAAAATGGTTATGAAAACCTTGGAATGATGGATCATTCTATTGAAATGTTTTGGACATGTGTTTCCAAACACCAGATGATTTATGGTGATGAAAATGTTGAGGCATGAGCCTTACCCCTTTATAAAACTGATGGTTGTCTGGATGCGATACCATTCCAATTTTATCGTACAACCACAATACCCGAGAATTGGGTAGGGCTTGACTGGAAACTTATATACCTTAGTATTAGTTCCCTCACGGCCAAGGTCTGAGCTGAGGCTACCTTGTGAAGATTGTCCACCTGTGTAGTACCCAAGATGACAGTTGGTCATGGTTGGGAGGCCAAACTCACAGGAGAGGTGCTTATACTAGGGCGTGTAATTGAAAGGTTAGGATTGATTATCCGCATACTGTGTATGATGAATTCAGGATTTTTTCCTGACGGATGTATCGAATGTTGTGGTGAAAGTGTATAATCTCTGCAGAGTGTCAAACTATTCGAATAGCCGAGTCCGCGGTTATGGACAGTTGGAGTGGCCATACTGTTCCCCCGTCAGACTTTTCAAAATGATTTGTGAAAGGAAGTGAGACTTTGACTTGACCACAACAGAGTTGTGACATGAGATACAAGTGCCCACTTAGGTGTTATAAAACTTCAACTAGCATTCGTTGCTTCTAAACTTAGTAGATGTAAATCTGGCTTCTTGCAAAACAAACCTAGAGCCTAGTGTCCTATTATCAAAAACCCCTTCCACTTGTTAGTATTAGTTTGCGAGTACTTAAAGAGTACTCATGGCTTTGTACCTGGCTATTCCCGTGGCCAGACTATGAAGAGGAGTACCTGGAGGATGGACCCCAGGAAGGTTACGACAACTAGGATCATCTCCCATCGTCAGCATTGCCTGTGACCCCGAAGATGGAGCTTCGCCTATGCTACCGTTATTATTACGTATCCCGCTGCTTGAAGTTGTATTAAGAACTGGATCATGAGATCCCTATTGGTGTAAGAACTTATGTACGGTTTGTAATGGACGATGTACTGTGGTATCCAATTCTGTTATGTCTCGCAAAAATGGTAATCCTGGGATTGCGATGTATGGCATAACAGGCATCTTGGATTAAAAATCCGGGTGTTGACAATGAAGGACTCCGTTGGTAGGGAGATCTTGTAGTGTCTTTCGACGTTGGTATCTCCTTTGTTTTGCTTGTCTTGGTGTCTCTTCATTCCAGGATCTCTGTCTTCATAGTCTCCAAGTCGGACTCTGTTTTTGTAAACGGAACATTTGAAGTAGACGAGAGATAGAGTAATCCTTTTTCGATCCTTTTAAATCAGAGAGGATAAGATAAGAAATCTTTTGAAAAGCTTTTGAGAAATAGTTTTCAAAATCCGGTGTTTTCGGAAATAGGGGTTGTCCTGTCTAACGTCCATGCTAACTAAGGTCTCCTACAGTCAGGATGGCTCTGATACCATGTCTTTGGCACCCTGGATTTACGGTCCAAGATTACCCGTTATGCATACAATTCACCTTCCCATGATCAGTGAGCCGTGAGCATAACCGACTAGTATCATTACAACATCCATATAGTAACGAGTACAAAACTTACAAAGTGGCCGATCGGACGAATACAACACAAATAGCAGAAGTCTTCAGCACAGAGCCCGTGCCTTAACCTACAGTTAACTAACTGGGATGGACCCCAGGAAGGTTACGACAACTAGGATCATCTCCCATCGTCAGCATTGCCTGTGACCCCGAAGATGGAGCTTCGCCTATGCTACCGTTATTATTACGTATTCCGCTGCTTGAAGTTGTATTAAGAACTAGATCATGAGATCCCTATTGGTGTCAGAACTTATGTACGGTTTTGTAATGGATGATGTACTGTGGTATCCAATTCTATTATGTCTCGCAAAAATGGCAATCCTGGGATTGCGATGTATGGCATAACAGGCATCTGGGATTAAAAATCCGGGTGTTGACAAGTTGGTATCAGAGCCATCCTGACCATAGGAGACCCTAGTTAGACTGGACGTTTGAATCAAAAACTTAGTTTCAAAACCAAAGGAAGCAAATATTTACAAAAACTTATTCTCATTCTTATCCCTTTGATTCTTTCATGAAAATTCATGTTCCTCGAAAACTCTTGCAACATACATAAAATTTGACACACTTGATCACTCTACTAACTTACTCATCCTATATTATTATAGATGGACGTGAAGTACAGCAAGTTTTATCATTTGGGGAATGGAGGAGACCTTATCTTTAAGAGGGATTTGGACTAGCTTTCAGAACTTCTGGAGCGTCCGCACCCCGAGTTCTTCGGAGCTCAGCTCAATGATCAAGGAGGAGAAGATCTGCAGTGGCTAATTGTTGCAAGTCTCCGAGGAAAGATTGAACCTCCCACTGCTGAGGGAATTCAGTTTACCTTAAGAGAGAACAACTAGCTCGACGGACTTGCCAGGGCCATCCGGTGTTTTCAGAAATAGGGGTTGTCCTGTCTAACGTCCATGCTAACTAAGGTCTCCTACAGTCAGGATGGCTCTGATACCATGTCTGTGGCACCCCGGATTTACGGTCCAAGATTACCCGTTATGCATACAATTCACCTTCCGATGATCAGTGAGCCGTGAGCATAACCGACTAGTATCATTATAACATCCATATAGTAATGAGTACAAAACTTACAAAGTGGCCAATCTGGCGAATACAACACAAATAGCGGAAGTCTTCAGCGTAGAGCCCGTGCCTTAACCTACAGTTAACTAACTGGGAAGACGGCCTAGCTCACATAGACGTCAGCACCTTCGCTCCTTCTTAACATTTGCAATCTGGCCAAGTAAATAGCCAGGGACAATGTCGGTGAGTACTTGGAATGTACTCGCAAACCACCTTTAGATAACAATAATAATGGGTATGCAATATGGCTGGGGTAGGATGGCTCCAGAAGAGGTTCTTTTGTAAACTAGTTTCTCTTGTAGATATATCATGTCTCTATATATTTGTTGAAAACTTTTGTAGAACATTTTGGAAACCCTTTTTAAAAGTTTTAAGAAAACACTAGGATTGGGTCACCCATTTGTTTTCCTTCCGGTCATCCCATGACCAAACTCCTTCCTCCTTTTTCCGACCATCCCATGGTCAAAAAAAATTCGAGACATTGCTTTTCTAAAGTCCTTTTTGAAATCAAAACCATCACCCGCCGTACAGCCGCCAGCACAACCGTCCATGACCGAGGACTCGGCTATTCGAATAGATTTACACTCTGCAGAGGTTGTACACTGTACCCACACCATCCGATTACCCGTCCCTGCTCTACATCGATGGTGGGTCGAAAAACCGGTCAAGACCTTCCGAATGCCCTCTCCAATACAAGTGTCTACCCTATGAGGTTAATCCCCTCAAAACCGGGACGCCCTATATAGTTCACTAGCCAACTGGAGTACGTTTTGCACCCCGCAGGGTGGGTGCTTTCAACAAGGGGCTCATAGTATCGTCTCGCTGCCATTTAGACGGTATTTACCTTCCCAGACAGATGTTTCACATGGGCCTTTACAGGGGAAAGCCCATCCTTTGGGAATTTTTTCTTCCCCGTAGTAGTTTGAGAGACCTATACCGAATTAGGCAAACTTCCAGCCCAGCCCCGTCCCATTCCAGAGTAATGTGGTTGCAGGGGTTAATTGTTCCAGCTCGTCAACTGTACAACCCAGCGTGTTTTCGTAAACATTTTTCCTCCATCCATTGCCGGACCATTTTGTAAAACCAAAACCTTTCTCATCTTCAAAATTCACTTGGTAGGACACGCCTCACCAAGGTTTTCACATAAAAAAATTGTAAGTCTTTTTCCCGGGGTCTTCCCATCCTACACTTTTCTTTTGGCTAAAACGAGGTTTACAAAGGGTTATGGTGTTAAACACCATCTACCATACTAAGGGCAGGTAGGTATCATAAAAATGGGTTGTACCTAATGGTACTAAGGGGTAATGGTATGGAGGAGCCAATCATTTCCCTCATAACATAATATAGTAAAACAATGCATTTTGCATAAACAGGTAGATAGAACATGCCTAGATAAAATAATAGGGCAAGTCTTATGAGCAAGGAGGTGGCTTGCCTGTGACCAGTGAGAAGTCCCTTGACGGGGTTATGAGCAAGGAGGATCCCTTTGGATTTCTAGTCCCAGAGATACCTAAGGTAGGGGTTTTTGGACCAAGGTTTTAATCTGTATGATACCATGGTATAAAAAATGATACCATCAGATGGGCATTGATAAAATGAAGCCAACAAAAGTGGTTTCAGTATTTTATCAATTTCCCTTGATTTATAATGGGTTTATAGTGGTTAAAACTCTAGTTTAAGGAAATAATTCACCAGAACCTCTATGGAATTCCAAAAATTATTTCCTTGGGTGATTAAGTAGTATTTGACAGACTGAATCCAGAGGAGTTGGAATCACCTCAAAACAATTTCCAGACTGCCCTTGAGAAATTCCCAAAGGTAGTACTAGATGGGATTTGTCTTTTTCATCAAATTTATTTTACAGAAGCTTTTTAGTTGAATCTAAGGACACATGCTAGGTACTGACAGTACCTTTCTGTAGAGATTGGAATCAACCTTTTTGGAGTTACATATCTACTGTAAAGATTTTACTAAGGAATTAACCATACACATAATAGTTTAATTCTCCAAAATTCAACACAGGCTCATAAAAATATGAGCTGCTAGATTTAGTAGGGTATAGATGTAGGTGTAATTTTAGAGTTTTAATTAGGTCAACACCTCAATTGGTTAGTCCTAGAAAATTTTCTAAAGGCATAAAAGAATTGTTTTTGATATTTTTATCAGGGGAAAACTAGGAAGCAAACTAAGGCAGGGCCAGTGGGATTCTAAAGGATAGTTTATACCTTTCTTTACCAAGTGGATGTACTCCATTTGGAGTTGTGAAAATACCTGGGGAAAAATATTATTGTTCTAGACAGATCCTTGTAGGGGATTTATCATTTTTATCCTCGACATTATTTTGGTACAAAACTTGTTTTGCATGTTTGAGGGTGGACTTAGGTACTGCTGAAAAATACTAGCCAAATTTATTTGGGAAATTTACATTTTAGTTTTGCATTTAAAGTATAGCCAAATTTACAGATCTAGAAAGAAAATAAAGAAAAGACGAAGATAGGAGAGGGCATGGGTCGGATCTGGTCGGGGAGTGGCCTCACTAGGCCTTCCCGGCCCAACAGGGCACCGCTGCACGTGACAGGGGCTTTAAGTGCTGCCGGGAGGGGCCCACTTGGCGGTGAGTGAGAGGGCGAAGGGGTAAGGAGGAAGGAGGGCCGCCGAATTAGAGTCAATCCGACGGTGCCCCGTCATGTTCTTTAGTGTGACTAGGCCGACGACGGTCCGAAACCCTAGCTCGAGGTTGGCGGGATCGGGAGGCTTACCGAAGGCATGGGGAGGTGGACCCGGGGCTGCAGGGAGACGCAGTACATGAGGGCGACCACGGAGAGGGGCGGCATCGACCGTTTCCACCCCGGGATGGCTTCGCGCAGGGAAGGTCGAGAATGGCGCTTGGGAGCTTCGTCGGAGTACCTCCCAGGGCGTCTGCACGTCAGGGGAAAGGGCAGGGTTAGTGCGACTAGAGCAGTGGTCACGCCAGAATAGAAATGAGGGAAGGATATGCAATAGGGAGGGAACATGGCCTCCTCATTCCTTGCAGCAGCATGAGCTCGAGGCTCTCTGTCCAGGGCGAAGGAGGGCAGAGGGAAGGGTTGGAGCTTCGGGGGAGGTAGGTGGGAGCAAGTAGAGGGAAATGAGGGGCAGAGAGGATGTTGGGACGCTTTTGGCCCTCTTATAACAAGGTAGATCGGTTCATGGTGGACTTGGGCCATGGAGGGGGGTAGGGTTATTCCCGGTCTTGCCCATTGGCTGCTAGTGGCGGTGGAGAGGGTGTGTGTGGGGCCAGGAAGGGCAGAGGGGTGGCTGCATGGCTGGAGGGTGGATATTTTTATTAGGCAATTCTTGTGTGGCCACCCTTTCTCCCTCTCTTCTTCTCCAAAAGCTAGAGTACAAGAGGGAACAATGCCAAGCTAAAGTGTAGCTCGACCAGGAGAGTGGGGGAGGTGTGCTGTGTAAGTCTGCAAGTGATGGGGTGGAGGTTTTGGGGGGTTTTCATAAGTGGTTTGCTTAACTTGCAAATTTTGGAAAAAACAATAGTTATGTAGGGAGTTGATGATCTTGTATTAGACAAAGTGTGGAGAGGTTAGTGGTGTATAGATAAGATCAAGATACCCTTGTAAGTATTGTTTAGGATTTTGCCTATGATTAAAAGTCCATTTAAACTTGTTTATTCAAAAAGTGATGAGGTAGTTTCTAGAAGGTCATTTGTTATTTTTACATTGTCCAAGAAGGGTTTTTGAGGTGAGATGGTCCTGGATACCATATTACACGTTGGAGAAATTATTTGGGATTTATTGAGAAGGAAAAGTATTTTTAAGGAATTATTTCTTGTTTTTGCCATTTAACAAAAAGGGCAAAAAGAAATAATAAAGAATTTCAAAAATATTTATTTTTGAGTTGGGAATATAGGATATGATAGTTAGGCATCAAATGTGCCTTAAGTTGGCAAGGTGATTTGGAGAAAAACAAACTTGTCTTTGAAGACAAGGGTTTTGAGGAATTTGCAGGATCAAGAAATAAAATAGTTTAACGATCCAAATAATTGTGGGAATTATTTGGGGATGCTTGAGTCCAAGGTAGATTATGTACACTTTCTGCAGGCATCAAGGTCAACCTTGATTTTGAATAAAAGAGGTGAAAAGGGTGGAAACTAGATTAGGGTGGGATCTAGGGTTTAGTTAATTTGATACCATCTAAACAGGGTTAGATGAGGGAGCTCAGAGCTCACATTGGTACAAGGGGTAGATGGATGGATAGAACATGTCATATGGATGATCATGGAAGCAAGAGTTGGGCTTGGTTACATTGGAGGTGGTTTTGGAGAGCTGGCAAACTTGGTTGAAAATAAGGTTGCCATAACAGACAAATCAGTTAGCCTCCTAAACCATGGCGGTTTAAGAAGCACAAGGATCCAATGTAAACAAGTGAGGTGGGGATTGATATGCCATGATTAGTAGATCAAAACCATGCCAAGATTTGTTCAAGGGGAGGTGGCATATAGATGTGGGCTTATGCCAAAGTACGCAAGAGGATAAGATTTGCAGAAAAGATTATTATCTTGACTACAAGACCATGATGGATGAGTGGGAATTAGAATGGCTTAGCCAAGGGAAAGAGTGAGCATTGGTAGTACTAAATATGTACTACAAGGGGGTTAAAATGCATTTACAAAAGTGCACATAGGTTGGAAAAGGTAGAGCTCCAAAGATTGTATCTGGGTAAGAAATTCAGACAGCCATTTTGCCAGATTTAGGGTTTTAGACTAGAGTTCAAACGTAGATGATTTTGAGAGGATGCTAAGTTCCAAACTCATGATCAAGGAGATTATGTTGAAGTGTTAAATGTGTAGATAGGATCCATGCTTATATTGGGTCTCCACTGAGTTGGAAACTATCAAAAAGTGATTATCCCTGATTGATCTGATTAGGAGATGGGATGATCACCTTAGTGGCTTAGGATAGATCCAGACTTGGGTGCTTGATATGGGATTGATGATCACAAGCATAGACTGAGTCCTAAGGAATGAGATACTAGATTATCTCACTCTAGTTCCTAAGCAGACAAGGCAAACGGTAGATCAAGGCAATTCATCAGACAGTAGATCAAAGCAATTCATTAGACAACAGATCAAGGCAATTCATCTTATCAAGCTTATCCACTACTACTAAGATTACCATCAAGCCTAGCTTGGGTTAAGGATGTGTATTTTGGAAAGGGGTCTTGGTTTGGAGTAAGATAAGGATCATCTTGGTATTAATACCAAGATTGGAATAAGAGGTTTTAATAAAAGTTGTTGGAAAACCTAGTGATAAGGGTAGTTGAAGGTTCTATCTTGAAAACATAAGGAGAGTATATACATGTCTCCATAGTTTTGGCAATAGAAGCTAGTAAAGTATTTGGTTGTGCCAAAGTCATCTTGGCTCAGGTTTTGAAATGCCAGAACATTTGAGAATATGAAAAAGGATCCAAGACATCTCTTTTGTAAAAATAGTTTTTGTAAACTAGGGTTGAGATGAGGAGTACACAACTAATACACCAACGGTTTCTTGAGCACAAGCAAACAGGTAAGCAAACATTGCAAGAAAAAGTTTTTGTTCCCCCTGATTTTTGCCTTCTGGACAGTTAATCAGGGTTGCTGAAATTGGGATGTTACAGGAGCAATGTGGAAATTCTATTATTATATGTTGATGAGATATTATTTATCGGAAATGATGTAGATCTTTTAAATAGTGTTAAAAGTTATCTAAACAGCAAATTTTCAATGAAGGACCTAGGTGAAGCGTCATACATATTAGGCATAAAGATCTATTGGGATAGATCTAGGCGCCTAATAGGGCTATCACAAAGTACATACCTTGATAAGATTTTAAAGAAGTTTAAAATGGACGGAAGTAAGAAGGGGTTCTTACCTATGTTGCAAGGAAAGACATTGAGTAAGACTCAAAGTCCAGATACGACGGAAGAAAGAGAGATTATGGACAAAGGACCCTATGCTTCAGCCATAGGCTCTATAATGTAGGCCATCCTATGTACAAGACCGGATGTGGCACGTGTTATTAGTTTGACTAGTAGGTACCAATGGGTTCCAGGATCGGAACACTGGATAGCGGTCAAGAATATCCTTAAGTACTTGCGAAGAACTAAGGATATGTTTCTTATATACGGAGGTGAAGAAGAGCTCGTCGCTAAGTGTTATGTCGATGCTAGCTTTGAAAAAGATCCGGATGACTCTAAGTCTCAATCCGGATACGTGTTTCTCATGAATGGTGGAGCGGTTAGTTGGAGGAGTTCCAAATAACCCGCGGTGGCAGGATCAACAACGGAGGCGGAATATGTTGCTGCTTCGGAAGCGGCTCAGGAAGTAGTTTGGATGAAGGAGTTCATAAGTGAACTAGGTGTGGTTGCTAGCGCGTTGGACCCAATGGTGATCTAATGTGACAACAATGGTGCCATAGCCAATGCCAATCAAGGTCTCACAAGAATTCCAAGCATATTAAGCGCCGGTTTCACTCCATCCGCGAGCATGTCAACGATGGAGATATAAAGATTTGTAAAGTACACACGGATCTCAATTTAGCAGATCCATTGACTAAAACTCTCGCTAGAGAAAAACATGATCAACACTAGAAATCCATGGGTGTTAGATTTATCACTATGTAACTAGATTATTGTCTCTAGTGAAACTGGGAGATTGAAGGGAATATGCCCTGAGAGGTAATAATAAAATGGTTATTATGTATATTCCAAGTATATGATAGATGTTTATTTTGCATGCTATAATTGTATTAATACGAAACCGTTAATACATGTGTGTTTAATAAACAAACAGAAAGTTCCTAGGTATTCCTCTCTCATAAACTAGCTCGTTGATTAACAAGATGATCAAGGTTTCCAGATCATGGACATTGAATGTTGTTAATAACAAGGTCACAACATTATTGGAATGTTGTGATGAACATTCATCCAAAGTATAGCATTACGATCAAAGTCATTGAGTTTATATTGATATAACATCGTACGAAGTGATCCTAAACCTTAGACCATGAGATCATGTCAATCACTAACACTGGAAGAGTATCTTGATAACATCAAACGTCACACCGTAACAGGGTGATTATAAAGATGGGTTTAGTACTACTAAAGTGTTATGTTGAGACCCAAGGATCGAGAGTGGAATTTGTTCATCCCGATGACGAATAGATATGCTCTAGGCCCTCTCAGTGATATCACATTGATTAGCTTGCAAGCAAGTTATTTGATCACTAGAATATTATATCACGGGAACAAGAAAAGAGTACATGTCAATAACGAGATCAAACTAGGTATGGAGATACCGATGATCGAATCTTGGACATTTAATATATCGCGAAACAAAAGGATTAAGATACTAGCGTAAAAGGTTCTCGCGACCACAAGAAAGTTATCATTGAATATGTGGGAGTCAGTATGGATCTCCAGGTCCCGCTTCTGATTATTGATCTAAGAGGGGTCTCAATCATGTCCGCATTATTCACGAATCATAAGATGACACACTTAAGAGACACCAACACCATTTGGAGCAAAAGTTTCATGCTGAAAAGAATAACAAGCGTAGGAATTTATTTCACTAGATACCGAAACTGGTTTTGAGGTGAAATTGCAGAAAGTGTTTGTGCATGTGAAATGAAATACTAGCAAGGGGTTATATGTGAATGTTTATCATTAAATTAATTGAAAAAATTCTGAATAAATAAAAGGAGTTTTATTTAATGAGAGTTTGCATTAAATTTGGTGGAAATTTAATGGGAATTTGAGTGGGTTTTTGAGTGGAGCAAATTGAAGGGCATTTTGGGAGTGGAGTGTCCACCCACATGAATGGAGGGAGAGAAAGGGGCATCCCCATGCGCCGGCAACCCCCTTGGGGTTCCCCTACTCCTATAAAAGGAGCCCCCTCCCTCTCTCTCACTCACACCTCCTCGTGAAGGATCTCTCTCCCCCTCTAGTATTTATCCCCCATTGTCTCGAACTAGCGAGATACATGTTCCCGGTGGCTATTCGGCAAGAAAGAGTTGTGCTTCCGCTACATTGCTAGAGAAAGGAGGCGGAGGTTTCTCGGTGCCTCGGACGTTTTTGCGAGCATGGATGCGCCGCCGATTTGCGGCGCTAAGACTTCCTCTCGATCTTGAGATTGTTAAGAGATCGTCTACATCAACCACAAGTTCAACCTCGTTAAGCTTTGTCGATCTTCATGGGTATGTTCTCTACGGATGTATATCCACCCGTTGCTTGTATCTAGTAGATAGATCTTGGTACATAGTTGTTCCCATCGTAGGAAATTTTTTGTTTTCTATGCTGCGAACCCTACACATAGTGGATAGACTTTTGAAAGTAGCTCATTTCATACCAGTCAAGACCACTTATCAAAGCTCGAACCTAGCCGAGTTGTATATTGCTAGAATAGTCAGTCTGGACGGAACCTCTAAGACAAGTGTGTCATATCGAGGAACCTAGTTTACCTCAAGATTTTTAAGAAAGTTCAAGAAGGATTAGGAACCAAACTGAACTTCAACACATCTTATCACCCGCAGATAGATGGACAAATGGAAAGAGTAAACCAGATACTAGAAGATATGCTGAGCCCCTGTGTGCTAGAATATGGATCTAAATGGGAAGACTACCTTCCTTTCATAGAATTATCATACAACAATAGTTATCAGGCCAGTTTGCAAATGGCCCCATTTGAGTTTTTATATGGAAGGAAGTGTCGTACCCCCCTGAATTGGTCGCAAGTAGGAGAGAGTCAGATATTCGGACCAAACATCCTACGAGAAGCCAAAGAGAAGGTTCACAAGATCCTTGAGCACCTCAAGACCACTCAATCCATACAGAAGAGTTATGCTGACAAGAGACGTGGAGATATAGCCTTCAATATCAGAGACTTTGGTTATCTCAAAGTATCACCCTTGAAAGGAATGCAGCATTTCCAACTCAAACGAAAGCTTGCACCCAGATCTATTGGATCCTTCAAGATTTTAAGTCGTCGAGGAGAAGTATCATCAGATAGAACTTCCGGAGGAGATGTCAGCCATTCATGATGTTTTTGATATCTCGTTACTTCGGAAATGCTTGGAAGTTCTAGAGAAGACAGAAGTTTTCAAGAACATCGATCATAGAGCCGTGGAGATCAACCCGGATTTAACCTATCGTGAATTACCCATTCGTATTTTGGAATAAGCTTTCAGAACCACCCGAACCAGGAGTATCAATTTTCTCAAAATTCAGTGGAGCAACCATACTAAAGAAGAAACCACCTGAGAATGACAAGACGACATGAGGACGGAGTTTCCCAATCTCTTTAGTTCCTAGTTTTTCATGAATCTCGGGACGAGATTCTTTTAAGGGGGGAAGGTTTGTAACATCTCAAACATATTAATTAGGATATCAATTTTTAATCAACCATAATTAGGGTTAACAAAATCTTTTAATATTAAAACATTATATAAATGCATGTGTGTTATAAATTTTTGCAATGCCATGTTTTTTGTTGTAAATGATGAGAAATGGTTTAAAGATCAAAACCATATCATCTAGGTCAAATCCAAATCAGATCAAAACAAAGAAAATCAATATATGAAGCATATGACCTAATGGTCATTTTTGCAAAAGTTAACACCTATCTCACTTTGAGCATCTCTAGCAAATGATTTCAAACAGAAACAATTACCTTTCTTTTCTCACCTTTCTAGACCAAGTGGCACTAAACACAATGGAGCTTTCAAAACTTACAGAAACATTTTGAAATGCATTTGAGAGGCAATTCAAAATTGAATATATCTTATGCATCAAGATAAGTCATTTTTGGAAAACCATCAAAACCTTCACCACTTAGAAAACCCTTACACCCAGGGACTACCAAGCTTATGACCAGCACAACCACCAAAAAGAATTTGAAAATTCGAAGGTTTAGTTCTTGCGGCCATTTAATCAAACACTTGGTGATCACAGTACAACCTTACCAACTATTCACTATTTTGATCAATCTTATGATCATCTTGTGACCTCACCGAGCCTCCACTACTCGCCCTTAACTCTCCCAGTACCACCCCGTGGAATGGAGCTCCTCCCACTCGCCATTGTGACCAGTAGAAATCGTACCCGAACTCACCCATGTCAACCGGACGCGGACACACCGCTACACGCTGCGCCGCCCTCGCCCATGATGTCTAGGAGGTAGCCATGACCTCACCGCCACTGCCTGTGCACGCCATGACCAACGATCGCACGCGAAGGAGCTAGCTCTGCTGCGCCCATTTAACACTCGACCATGCCGATCGAAGCGCCAGAGCACCGATAAATCCCACGCGAACACGACGCGCCTCGCTCTCGCCTTGCGCCAACAAGTTCGCCGCAACTCCATAAATCTCCCAGACACAATCGTTTAACCCCGCGCGCTCCGGGACCACCGTATGCCGTGACGAACACCGACGGTACCGCCGCAGAGCACGGACGTTCCCGACCGACTGAGACCGCGCCTCGTTGTGCCACTATGCGCATGATGACCGCGATGAAGCCCTGCGTCGACCTGCACCCTTGGCATGTTGATAGCTTCCTGTAATAACGTCGCCGACGAGCCCGAGCCTTGCCGCCATGCCCCCTTCACCGTAGGATAAATAGACCCCTCCCTGCCTCAAAACGCACACCATTCCACTCCCCTCTCACCCAGTGATCTCTCTGACCCGTCCCTGGAGCAAGGTAAGCACCACATCACTAGAATTTCACCGGAGGCTTCCGCTGTAGTGGAGGAGAGGAACCAACGCTAGGAGCCGCCCCAGGAGCTTTCACGACCACCAGTCGAATCGCCGTTATCAACTCGCTCATTCGACCACCTTGCCAGACCTACCTGGAGCCCTGGTAAGCCCCTGACGACCCCCGCCGTAGCACTAGGTTTAGCATCTCGCGCGCCCCGTGTAACCAGAATTTTAACATGCGGCCCGAAATTTCAGATGCCAAGGCAACGCAGGGTCCAAGTTGCGTGTAATCTCGCGGAAGGGCTGTAGTAGCTTCGCCAATTGTCGAGAGGGTCCAAATGGGGGTAAATACAAATCTAACAGCCAAACGATCGTTTGAACCAGTCAAAAAATGGTTGAACTCAAATCCTGCTGTTAGGTCAACTCTTCTTGCATTGACCCGTCATTATTTCCCGTTATCCTGGCGGTCGTGGACTGGTTTACCCCTGCAAGGACTAGATCTTCTTCTCTACTCTACTCCTCTATTATTCCCCTCTCCATTACCTTGCTTAGCTCCAGCTACTGGTCTCCAGATCGGAGCTCACCGTTGCTCTCCTTGCGTCCCCGCCATGGCCGGTCAACCTCCCACGCCCTTAATCGAAGCTCACCGATGTCGCCCTCGCCTCGTTTTTCCTAGTCGGCGTGTCGGAGCTTCGCGTTCCCAACCTAGGCTCACGCCGCTGCCTAGACCTTCTCGCACGGCGGAGCTCGTCCGGCCGGGCAATCCGAACCGGCGACCGGCCTCGGGCAGTTGCATGGTCGCACACCCCAGGCATGGTAGCCCTGGCAGAGGAGTTCATTGGCAACGCTCTCATGGCCACCATGCTGGGCACGCATACCGTCGTGTCGCCGGCAGACTTGCTGTCGGCTTTCAGGTCTCGTTTTGGGATCATACAAAAAGTGTTCAATATCAAGGTATGCGCGCCGCCATTCGATTTCTTCGTCCGTTTCACCCACAGCTCAGACAGTGAGCACGTTCTGCATTCTTCCCATTCTTTCGAGTGTTGTGGGGAGAAAATGAGCTTCCTGCATTGGCATCGCGCCTATGGGTGGGACGATCGCTTGGGGCAGCTTCAGTTCTTCTCTAAACTTGGCTTTGACGGCCTCCCTTTGCATGCTTGAGAACCGGAGGCCCTCAAGCAGGTCGTCAGTAGCCTTGGCAGCGAGCTAGTGGAGATTGTGCCACCGAGCGACAAATGGATCATCGAGGTAAAGGCATGTGAAAGTACCGACTTGATACGACTAGAGGGGGGGTGAATAGGCGTCTACCCAGTTTTAATTTGTTTCTCACTTTTAGGCTCAACAAGAAGGAAAGTTATCTAGAGATGCAACTAAGTGAACAACCTAAATGCAAGAAAAACAAACACCAACAACAAAAACAGTAAATAGCAAGGAGTAAAGGAAGGGAACGAAGTAACCGGCGAGGGGACACGGAGATGTAATTCCCGTAGTTCACTCCCAAGGAGATACGTCTACGTTGGAGAGGTGTCGGGACCACACAAGGTCACCCGAGGGCCACAAAGGCCTCACCTTCTTCTCCGGTGAGCTCCCCCACAAAGGAGGCCTCACAATCCACTAACCGGTGACCTTGAAGGCGCCAACCGAAACCTTTACACCAAGGTTGAGGGGGAGGCTCCACAACTCAATTGGAGGCCCTCAACGACACCTCGAAGCTTTACAACACACGCCTCAGCTCCGAGGATGCCCTACACCGTCTAGGGTTCCAAGAAACCCAAGAGCAACAAGATCCACAAAGGATGGGTGGGGGAAATCAATTCTTCTTTGGTGGAAGTGTAGATCTAGGTCACCTCCCTCACCTCTCAAAAGATCAAGTCATTTGAGTGGCTAGAGAGAGAGAGATCTAGTGAGGTGAAGCTCAAGCATTAATGGAGGAGAGAGAAAATTTCAAGAGAGGGTGGGAGGAAGAAGAGGGGTGCCTTAAATAGGCCCCTCGCGCTGAACCGTTACAGCCCCCGCGACCTCACCGGAAGTTCTGGTGAGGGGCCGGAAGTTCCGCCCAGCCTGGCTCCAACGGTCATCAGACCGTTGACGCCCGCTCCAGAAGCGCAACCGGAAGTTCCGGTCAAAACGGACTGAAAGTTCCGGTGAACTTCCGAGAAAGTTCCGATCAAGTTCCGGCAAATAGCACGCTTCAAAACAGAAGGTTACTGAGCCTTCACCGGAACTTGGGGCGGAACAAGGGGCGGAACTTTTGGGTCGCGAAGCGAGTCTGACCGGAAGTTCCGGCTTTCAGGCGGAAGTTCCGCTCAAGAACTTTTGGCAGGACAAGTTCTGATGCAAGTTCCGGCCAAGTTCCGGCTAAGTTCCGGCAAATAGCATACTTCAAAACAGAAGGTTACTGAACCGCCACTGGAACTTGGGCGGAACAAGCGTCGGAACAAACTGTAGAACAGCCCGCAGAAAAAAGTTTGAGCGGAACTTCCGGCCTATGACCGGAAGTTCCGGTGAGACACAAAAGGCCCCAACAGAACAGGAACACACTCTCTCTCACGGGATAATGGGATGGCTGTGGCGGTGCATATAGGTTTGTGCAAGAACAAGTGATTTCCCACAGCCTTCCAACATGGACCCCCTCTTAATAGTACGGGACCTAAAAACAACAACCGGAAAGAAACTAGGAGAAGACTAAAAGGGCCACCGTCTTCAAAAGATCACAGGAGAGCAACCAGCACAATAGAATGAGACAACAACGATGTTTCTCCTGAAACTCAAGAGCACAGTTAAAAACACGGTTGGGATTGTCATTTTAACACCAAAAACATCATGGGAAGATATAGTCCTTTCAATCTCCCCCTTTTTGGTGTTAGATGACAATCCCACAGATTTGCATAGAAACAAAGCAATCTTTGCAATGGACAGGGCAAGCTCCCCCTGTATGTGTGCAAGGTAGAGAGAAGACCTCTAAGGACAGGACTAGCACACATACACGGAGGCTCCCCCTAACAGTTGCAAAGATAGCACAAGTGCAAGGTACAAAAAGGGATAGAGATCATACCAGAACCAACTAAATGTGGTGGAGACAAACGGAGTAATAATAACAATAAGAGCAATGAGGCTCCACCACCATAGCAACAGCTCAAGAGATGACAACAAGATACCACACTCACGGCAAAGTATAAGATACCACAAAGATACCACATAGTAGATACCACAGAGTCTCAAACATAACATACCACAAGGTCCACAAGCACACAAATAAACTAGAGATTTCGCGAGTAAGAAAAGATCAAAGGCAAGAACAAGCTCGCGACTCAACCCATGCAAATCCCGTAGACAACCTAATAGACATCTTTCTCCCCCTTTGGCATCGAGACACCAAAAAGGAAGAAGAGATCAATCTACTCGTCCCAGCCACGAGAAGGGGGAGGAGGAGAAGACTCAGGCGGACCAGTGACCTCCTCCTCAGACTCATCTTCGGACCAGTTGCAGTTGTTGCGAACCCAATCGTCCTTGGGAGCAGTGACAGAGCTAGAGACCGGTGAGCAAGGAATGTTGAGGGCTGCCATGATGGCCTTCTGGCGCTGAATATTGTGACGCTGATCAGCATAAGCTTGATACTCGCGGTCCTGCAGAAAGCAGAAAGTTTTCTTCACTTTCCCAAGCAGCTTCTTTGCCCAAGATGGCTGCCTCTGGAGAGAAGGACCACCAGCACTAGAGCCACCAGGAGCAGAGGAGGGACCACTAGGAACATCTTGAGTTTTCTTGAGAGCAGCTTATTTTTCTTCCTGAGAACGAGGTTGTTGGTGCTTACTCACACGTAGCTTCAACTCCTCATGAATGGTGATGTTGTCTTGAGGGAAGGGGTTGCCAGTCTTCTCGAGCCATTTGTGATTGATGAGAGTCTGAATGTAGGGAGCATAGATGCAGGAGCGCTTTTCAATGAGAGCCGCCCACATCTCTGAGTAGATGAAGTGCATAACATCCATTGACCTGTCAGTGTCTCGGCGAAGATAAGTATGATGCATGAGGTCAACCTGATATCCATGAAACTGATCAAAGTTGCCAGCCTTGGGAGAGATGGTGTTCAAGTACACCCTGCGCATGATGTCAAAAACTGGCAGCAGATGATTCACATACCCAACAGATCCCCATCCTTCAATGTAGAGAGGCTCCAGGACCTCAGGATCAGCAGCTACAGGACCATGAACACGCCAACCATTTGCCCCGCGGCCAGGCTGAATGGGATAGCCAAGAAGCTCAGCAAACTCAGCCCAAGTAGCGGTAAGAAACACGTCCCTGGTCATCCACTTCATCACACCTTCAGTAGATGACTGCATGTGAAGAAATAGAGTGGAGTAGAACTGAGCAATAGCAGTCACATCAAAGTTCTAACGGTGCTCCATGAGGGGAATCAGCCCAAACTTCTGGCAGATATCAAGAGCCTCCCCAAAGTAGACTTGCTTCTCTTCCATGTGAGGCACATTGATGTACTTTTGAGGAGCAACCACGAACTTCTTCTTTGATGCATAAATTTCTTCATAAATCTGTTCCTGACGGCAGGTGTGAAAATGAGGGTCCAAGCAGAGACGATCACGAGGCACGAGGTAGGGATCTGTAGCCCTGAATGCAGAGTAAGCCTTCTGAGTCCACTTGGAAATCTTGCCTTTGGTCATGTCTGGCCCAGCAGCAGTGGCCTTTTGAGCAAGAGCAGGCCTCTTCCCTGCAGCAGCAGCAGCAGCAGCACGGCGAGCAGCAGCAGCCTTCTGGCGAGAAGTCTAAGCGGTTGGATGAACAACCTCAGCATCTTCCTCATCAATCTCAGGAGGAATGCCAGCGGATGGTCGGCGGGCACGCTTGCCTTGGCGAGTATCTCCTTCCCCTGAGAAGAAAGCACAAGAGTATGGAGGGAAGGTGGGATAAGTGCACAAGTTCGGAAGAGGAAACAAAAGAATTAGATTGGAAAAATACAAATAGGAAAAAAATTGCATTGTAGCCGGAACTTCCGCTGAAACGTCGGAACTTCTGGTGAAAAATGGTCCACCGGAAGTTCCGATCGTGGCTCACCGGAAGTTCCGGTGAGGCCACTAACTGACAGTTCCAACAGGATTTCCCTAGATCTAGATCTAAAGACCACAAATGCACAAAATTTTTCAAGGATGTATTGGACCAATCTACTCTAGCATGATACCCTAGGCCTACCAAGATCTTCCAACAAGTTCTAGCCAAAGAACTAGCCTAGACAAGGTGTGCCCTAACTCAAGCCATGGTGAGAGCAAGATCTCCATTAATGGAGGGAGTTAAGGGCAAATACCGGAGTCCATGGCGGGAGATCGAGGTGGGGAAGGATCCCATGGAGCAGATCTGCGGAGGAGAGGTTGGAGAAGAAGGGGCCGGAGCACCCTCTTGGAGAAGTCCTGGCCGGTGGCGCTCCAAATAGAAGATGGGTCTTGGGGGGAAAAAGGAAGAAGATCCCGTTTTCCCCCAGGTCCCACCTTATATAGGACAGGGAGCACCACCAGAAGTTCCGGTCAGGGACCGAAAGTTCCGGTGGACCGGAACTTCTGGGTCAGACTGACCGGAAGTTTCGCTGACGCCAGGAAGACCATCTCAGGATAGGATAACAAGGAAGAAATTGTGTAGGGAATAGAGAGGGCTTGAGGTAAGAAAAGGCTTAGGATAGATAGCTCAAACTGTGAAGAACCAAAACCAACAAAAACAAGAAAAACAAAAAGGTCAAAGACACAAAATAAAAAACGAGTCGGTGGTCGAAGCCACCTTATATAAGAGTAAATGGCTTGACACCACGAAGATATATCTTGGGTTCATTACCAACACTCATCATGAAGCTCAAATGGTCTCCTTTAGAGACTATAGAGTATGAAAACTTTAATGTGCGCATAATAGGGATAGTTTTTGTTCATAAGAGGAACTACACTCCCCCTAAATCCATGCCTACATCCAAACAAGATACACATTGAGACATGGGTAGGTGTGCAAGGGCTCAAGCAACATTGCTTGAATCAATGATATTTAGCTCATGCCTTAACTCTCGGAACCTTGCTTCATCAAGAGGCTTCGTGAAAAGATCCGCAAGTTTTGCCTTGGTGGGAACATACTCCAAAGAAATGTCTCCTCTAGCAACATGGTCCCGAATGAAATGATGACGAATATCAATGTGCTTGGTCCGGTTGTGTTGCACGGGATTGTGAGCAATAGCAATGGCACTCTCATTGGCGCAAAGAAGAGGCACCTTGTCAAAAGATAGTCCAAGATCCTTCAAGGTTTGCTTCATCCATAGCAATTGAGCACAGCAGCTTGCGGCAGAGATATACTCAGCTTCGGCAGTAGACATAGACACACAGTTTTGCTTCTTCGAGGACCAACAAACCAAAGATCTTCCGAGAAACTGACAAGCTCCGGAGGTTGACTTTCTTCCCACTTTGTCACTGTGGCGCCCCGCAAAAACCACTACTAGAAAATCGCGTTGTTTTTGTGCATTGCATCATCATGACCACATGCTCATGTCATCATGCCACATTGCATTTGAGCATCATCATCATGCATGGTTTTAGTCTAAACTATTTTCGAAATGTCTAGTTTTGTTTTCTAAATATTCCCGTCTTTATTCAAATCAAAATCCGGGTCTCCGGATTATTTTGTTTCCTCTACCGACGGTTTGCAAAAGCCTCGTTTTTAATAAATAAAATATTTAATTATTTTTGGGAGGCAGCCAGCTAGGCCCGAAAGCCTAGTCGGCCACCTCCAGATAAAAATCCTATCTACCCCAGAGAAACACCCAAACCTTTTCTACCAGAAACCCTACCCTATTTTTTTCCTACCCAGCCCCCTCCACCTCACCTGCACCAATCGGTGCACGCCACCTCATATCTCCTCCCTCCATCCACCCAACCACCATCTGCCACCTCATCCACCCACTCCCCAGCCCACACACGCACACACACGCAGCTGCACACGCACACACACCCGCGCGCACCAACCGCATGCAGCCCCACTCCCCTGGGCGCGCCGCCCCACCGACAGC
The DNA here is from genome assembly GCA_916181665.1 of Avena sativa. Classification (NCBI taxonomy): domain Eukaryota; kingdom Viridiplantae; phylum Streptophyta; class Magnoliopsida; order Poales; family Poaceae; genus Avena; species Avena sativa. The sequence goes on along the minus strand of OV702294.1, from coordinate 263,200,304 downwards.
CTCGGCACGCGCGCGCTCCCCCGACTACCCCGATCCTGACCCCGCCACCTGCTCCCGGGCCCACCCCGCGGTAGCCGCCCCCAGGCACGCCTCCCCCGCTCTCTCTCCCCTCGCCCTCGTCTTCCCACCAAGGCAGAGCCGCCTCCCTCCCCACCGACGCCTCCCTCTTCGCTCCGCTCCGGTTCCCTGACGCCGCCGCCGCGCCCGGCGCTCGCCGCCTCCCTCCTCCACCATCTCCGGTCGCCTCCTCCACGCGACGCCGACCGCCTGCCCCTCCGGCCCCGCCTCCGCCGGGCGCCTGCGCCGCCGCGGAACCCCGCCGGCCACCTGCGCCTCCCGCGGCCACCTCCTCGTCCGTCCTCGCGACTCCCCGTCGCTCGGCTCCCCCATGTCCGGCCGCCGTCCTCTTCCCCGCAAGCTTCCTCCGTCGTCGCGCGCCCTCCTCTCTGCCGCGAGCCTGCCTCCGGCCGCTCGTCCACCTCGGCCCCATGCCCGCGAGCGCCATCGACGCCCCCTGTCACCCCGCTGCCAAGCCCGTCCGGCCATGCCTCCTCTGTGCCCTCCTCTCTCTGCAGCGCCTCCGCCTGCCAGCACGACCTCCGCCAGCGCGAGCCCCACCTCGGAGCCTCTGCTGCCGGCCTCATCCTCGTGCCCCGGGGCTTTCCCTGTCCCTGCGAGCCCGCGGCCTCGTGCCCTTCCTCAGCCCCAAGCCCATCGCGCCGCCATCAACCGACCCTCCTCGTCGTCGCGTGGGCGCCACCAGGGCCGACCTCGCCGCCTTCCCTCCTGCAAGCCCTGCTGGCCGGCCTTTCCGAGCGCGCGCCCTCGCTCGCCGTCCTCTGGTGTGCCGCCCCTCGTGGCCCCTAAACCGCGTCGGTGCTTGCCCTGTGCCCCTGCCTCGGCCTCCGGTTGGCTCCTCGCAACACGTATCAAGCCGCACGCCCTCGTCGGAATCGCCATCGCTCGCGATAGTATCTGTCATGCGCACGCGAGCATGCCGTTTGTGCTGCTGTTGTCTAATTCCTGTGGGTCTCGACCCTTTGTGTTTTGGCTCAGCAAGGTTGCTGTTGTGGATGTGGATATGGCAAGGGATGAACCTGACATCTGATCCAGTATCGACGAGATCTTCGGCAAGGAACCCTAAGGTGATTCCGGAGGATTCCAACCTCTCCGTCACGGACGACAAGTACTCCCTCTCGGACCGCAAGACCGTTCTGCGAACCTGAAGATCCATCGTACCCGAAGACTGATCCCGTCGAGACTCGAACCCCGTTGAACCCAAGATCGTCGATCCCCAATGTGTGACCCCTATCCAAGACCCTCATATTTTTATAATATATGACTTGTCGCTTATTGCATATAATTTGCCATACTCGCATACATATTGTGGGTGTTTGGGGGTATTTTGACGGTTCACCTAAATTAAATATGGGATCCATATGCGGGCAAATCTAGTCTAATAATGACCCCATTTAAATTTGTGTAGCGAACCGATGCCATGTTTCGATTTGTTAAGACAACATTTAAATTGCGGGGTATCAAAATAACATAAACCACTTAATTAATTGTCGGGACCCCGGTTCCGCTTAATATTGCCTAATTGCATCGCATCTTTGCCATGTCATACATCATACATGCATCATGCCTGATCTTTGGCCGTAGCATTAAATAGTGCATCCGGTGTTTCTTCTAGTGCTTTGCTTCTTCACGGATTAGGCCGACGAGTTGATGCGAGTGTCGACCCGATCTTCGGATGAACCTTCGACAATGTTTTTCAGGCGAGCACCTCCCCCTTTCTACCTATCTTACTTTTATAGTATTTATTCCCCCTGTTGATCTATTGCTATCTGTGTTGCGATGCTCTAGTTTTCGTACCCGTGATATCCCTTGCAGCCTTATATTGCCTTGGACACATCCTATTACCTGTTGATTGGTAGATAGTTGGACTCGCGCGTCGTAGTCGCTTGCTCAAGTGCTGTTGCGTGTCGTCAAGTACCACAGTTGTTGGAGTATTGCCGCATGTTTAATGTTGGAGATGATCATGGCTTTAATTACTGTTTAATAACTAAAACTGAAGTAGGTAAATAATGCAGAGGCACCGGTGGGTAATAGACAATATTTGGTTTTTAACCGCTCACTGGTGTCCCGTAGGACCCCGAGTTCTTGACACCTGTTCCGAGATCGAGCGCGCTAACCACAGGTGGGGTGTGTGGGCACCCCCATCGATTTAGTACCTGATTTCAAAGTATTGTACCGGGGGACACAAAGTAGTTTGGGGATTTATTACTATCCTGTACTTATGCCATGCTTTACTGCCTTATTTACGATTGCGCGTGGAGCGCCTGTACTGTTTAGGAACCCCGTGACACGTTTTCGCTGTATCGACAAGCCCAGTCACACTTTCGGGTTCCCAGTCATTTACAGCCGTCTACACAAACCCTGGGTCCGTCTCGGAGACCGGCCGACTTCGTTACGGGTAGCTTAGTGGGGTGGCCCCCATGTGCTTGCTTTGGGTCTGGGAAACGTCGTGTCCGAAACCCCGTCGACATACCGTTGGGTGTATGTTTTGTGATCTTGTACCTACCTGATCTGACAACAAGGGTGTAGGTGCGTGTGGAAACTTTGGTGCACCCCTGCAGGGTTTAATCTTTTCGAGAAGCCGTGTCCGCGGTTATGGACGACTTGGAGCACATTTCTCGATCATAGACAACTATAACTAAAGTTTACTATTATAATTTGACTTGTATCTGATATGACTAGTAATCAGCTTCACTACAACGGAATGGCTAAATAAAAGTACCAACAACTGCTGGGTTTGGGATATCTCATGCTAATCGTATCTGACTAGTAAGTGTTGCAACTACAACGGAATGGTTAACTAAAACTGCCCACTGCTTATTCTATCAGGATGACTCATGCTATCCATATTTGACTAGTAATTGCCGCAACTATAATGGAATGAATAAAACTGCCAACTGTGTGAGTTCCTCGGTTGACTTCCTCGTTTGGTCTCGAGGGGGAAATACCAGGATGGGTATGTTTGGTGGTAGAATCAGGTTGGTTCCGAATAGGTCTTTCTTATCCCTCTCTGATAGCCGATAGTTATCTCGAGTCTCTATAGGTTGTTTAGTGCATGCCGCGCTGCCGCTCAGTCCACCATACCTATGTAGGCGAGGACCGCCGAATTCTAGTCTCGCCGTGTACTGGCCTCAGTACTGACCGCTCTCTTTTTCCTTTGCCCTTCGTCGGCACCCCTTTTGTTTAAGCAGGTTTTGAGATCGACGTCGTTAGCAGGGTTACCCTTCCGGCTTGGCCTGGGCAGGGTTATGGACGCCATTGGTTATTCTTCAGGGCTCTTAGCTCAATTTGCATCTTGTCCGTACTCGGACGCTGTATCGCTTTCAAGGTCATTTGGATCTTTGTATGTTATATCTGTATTCTTGACTCTTTGAGTCACTGTTGTATATTTATATTCTGTGGGTTCCATCGTGGACTATTGTGTAATGATATTACTTCGTTTTCCACCCGCACGAAAGTGCCTGGTGGGCACCTTTGAATCGTTTCTATGCGGGTTTGGCGGGAATCGCTGAAACTTGCATAGGGTCGATTCTGAGGGTGTTACAGTCACCAGCCCAGTCCGAGTCCGTGTAACCAATGAGATCAAAGCTGGCTCCCTTAGGGTACCACAACCCAAAGTTTGGGGTATGAACTAAATATCGAAAGATCCTCTTGACAGCCACCATGTGACTTTCCTTTGGTGCGGCTTGAAATCTTGCACACATACCCACACTCAACATAATATCCGGTCGGGATGCACAAAGATAGAGCAAAGAACCAATCATCGATCGATAGAGTTTTTGATCCACCTCCCTACCCTTGGGATCGAGATCAAGATTAACCTTAGTTGGCATGGGAGTCTTGGCACCTTTGACTTGATCAAACTTGAACTTCTTGAGCATGTCTTGGATGTACTTGGCTTGGTTGATGAAAGTCCCTTTCCTCAATTGTTTGACTTCAAATCCAAGGAAAAACTTCAACTCCCCCATCATGGACATCTCGAAGCGGTCGGTCATGAGCTTGGCAAAATCCTCATTAAAAGTTTTGTTAATAAACCCAAAGATAATGTCATCAACATAGATTTGGCATACAAACAAGTGGCCTCCAACTTTCTTAGTAAAAAGAGTGGGATCAATGAGGCCCACTTCGAAGCCACGGTCTAACAAGAGCTCCCTAAGGCAATCATACCACGCACGTGGGGCTTGCTTGAGGCCATAGAGTGCCTTATTGAGCTTGTAGACATGGTTCGGAAAAAGTGGATCCTCAAAACCCGGAGGTTGCTTGACGTATACCAACTCTTTCAAAGGACCATTAAGAAAAGCACTCTTAACATCCATTTGATGCAATTTAAAGTTATGATGGGTAGCGAAGGCAAGAAGCATACGAATGGATTCAAGGCGAGCAACGGGGGCGTAAGTCTCACCGTAGTCGATGCCCTCAACTTGTGAGTATCCTTGGGCCACTAACCTTGCCTTGTTGCGCACGACAATTCCATTCGCATCGCACTTGTTCTTTAAGACCCACTTGGTTCCAATGACGTTTTGACAGTCTTTAGGCCACTCAACCAATGTCCAAACATTGTTCCTCTTGAAGTTGTGAAGTTCCTCGTTCATAGCATCAAGCCAATCATCATCTTCAAGAGCTTCGAAGACTTTATGTGGTTCCACAAGAGAGATAAACGCATGGTGAGAGCAAAAGGAAGCTAGTTGCCTCCTAGTAGTGGAACCTTTATTGAAATCTCCATAGACATTATCAAGGATATGGCCATCTCGAACAAGCTTGGCGAGACGATAGACTTGACGACGGGCTTGTGCTTCAATTTGAGATTCTTGAGCTACCACTTGGTCATTTCCACCAATTGAACCGCCCCCTTGACTATAAGCACGAACACGAGGGTCATCTTCATCAATTTCCACCTCGGGGGAGTAATCACTTGGAGAGGATCCTTGAGGATCATTGACTTGCTCTTGATCTTGACGAGCTTGACCTTGGGGAGAAACGTGACCTTGAGGAGGAGCCCCATCTTGGGGAGGTTGATGAAGACCTTGTCCGTGGGAGGTGCCTTGAGGAGGAGCCCCATCATGGGGAGGTTGATGTTGTTGATGAAGAGCTTGTTATTTAGAGCTTGGAGAGTCATGAGAATGGGAAGCTTCGGAAGAGCTTGAGGGAGCTTGTTCCAAGAAAGTAGGTCCTTGAGGTGCAAGATGATCTTGTGAGAGTGAGGGCTCCACTTGAGTAGAGCTTGGTCCTTCTCCTTCGTCCATAAGGGGATCCTCAATGGGGAGGTGGAAACCCACACCCATTCTTCCTATGGCCTTGGGAGGAATTTCATCACTTGGATCACAAACACCATCTTGCCTAACAAGAGACTCATGATTTTCATCAAACTTCACGTTGCTCGTCTCTTCAACTCTTCCATTGGCTTTGTTGTAGACTCTATAAGCATGGGACTGATTTGAGTAACCAACGAAAATTCCTTCTTGAGCCTTGGATTCAAACTTTGACAACCGAACTCCTTTCTTGAGGATGTAGCACTTGCACCCAAACACCCGAAAGTAGCTAACATTAGGCTTTTTCCCGGTGAGAATTTCATAGGGGGTCTTGTTCTTATTCTTGCGGAGATAAAGCCGGTTGGTTGCATGGCAAGCGGTGGAGATGGCCTCGGCCCAAAAGTTGTATGGAGACTTGAACTCAGCTAGCATAGACCGAGCCGCATCCATCAAAGTGCGATTCTTCCTTTCTGCAACTCCGTTTTGTTGAGGGGTGTAGGGAGTGGAGTATTGATGCTTGATTCCTTCATCATTGAGAAACTCATCCAAGGTATAGTTTTTGAACTCGGCGCCATTATCACTTCGAATTGAGAGAATAGTTGCATTGTGCTTCCGTTGAACCTCATTAGCAAAGTCAATGACGGTTTGTTGAGTCTCACTCTTGTACTTGAAAAAGAACACCCACGTGTATCTTGACAAATCATCCACAATAACCAAGCAATACTTCTTGCCTCCAAGGCTATCATGAGAGGGAGGACCAAAGAGATCCATATGCAAGAGCTCCAAACATCTCTCGGTAGTGATTTGATTGAGCGCTTTGTGAGGAGTTTCATGCATCTTCCCTTCAATACAAGCCCTGCAAACACGATCTTTGGCAAAAGAAACATCATTAATTCCAAGGATGTGGCCCTCGGAGTGAAGTATTTGCAAAGTCCTCATGTTAACATGGGCTAGGCGGCGATGCCACAACCAGCCCTTGTCGGCTTTATCATAGAGACATAGAGCATGAGGAGTAGTGGTCCCTGAAAAGTCCACCACATACAAGTCATGTTCCACATATCCTACAAAAGCCACCTTGAGAGACTTGCTCCACATGAGTACCACGGAATGAGAATTAAAGAAAGAAGAAAGGCCCATAAGAGCAAGAGCACGAACTGAGAGTAAGTTGTAACCAAGAGTTTTGACAAGCATGACGTCAACCAAGGATACATCCGGGGTTACCACCACTTTGCCAAAACCCAAAACCTGAGAGCTTGTTTTGTCACCGTAGGAGACCATGGTGTTGGCAATATTGGGTCTCAATTCGGTCATGATAGACTTTCTTCCGGTCATATGACTCGTGGCGCCACTATCAAGCACCCATTTTGATCCGCAGGAAGCATAGTCCTACAAGAAAATCAAGCCTTGGTTTTAGGTACCCATTTTGCAATGGGTCCCCTTTTGTTAGTGACAAGAACCTTTGGCACCCAAATGGCCCAATGATAATCATGCGTGTAAGATGTCCCCACATATCTAGCATATACATGACCATCATAAGATTTGCAAAGAATGTAAGAGGGATTATTCTTTCCAGCAAAGTTGTCACTTTGCAAGAGGGTTAGGACATTTGGTACTCCTTGGGACATGCCCTTGTTCTTTTTCTTCTTCTTGTTCTTCTTCTTCTTCTTAGTCTTGGCAAGTTGATCCTTCAAAACCTTGACCTCCTCTATGAGATGCTCATGCTTGCAACAAGGGTTAGGAGAGCTAGACAAGTCTATAATTTGCACAGCGGAAGACTTAGAAAGATCACAAGTTAATTGAGTTTGAAGTTGTTCATGAGCCTCAAAAAGATTTGAGAATTTACTCTCCAAGGCTTTGTGTTCCTCTTTGAGTTTCTCAAGATCCTTTTGAGTCCTATCATGACCACCCACAAACTCAGCATTTTCTTTCTTGAGAACCTTAATCAAAGCAAGAGCATGGTCACATTCTTTAATTGTACAGGTCAAAGTGTTGTTATGATCATCTACAAGCTTAGACACATTTTCTTCGAGATTAATTCTCATATTTTGTTCATCCTCAAGACTTTGAGTGAGAGAGGCAATTTCATCGGCGGCATCTCTTTCATTTTTACTTAGCAAGTCAAGAAGTTCTTCCTTTTCATCTAAGGCATCTCTAGCATTTTCAAGTTGTGCAAGTAAGGATTCAAAGCAGTTTTTAGTTTCTTCATCTAAGGTAGCAACAAATTCACACATGTCAATCATCTCCTTCTTCACCTCTAGACCAACAAGATCAAGAGAGGAAGGCTCACTAGAGATAGGTTGAGGAGTGGGTTTCGGTGATACCTCGGTGGCCTTGGCCATGAAGCACTTTTGGTTGGAGGAGATGACATTTTCATTTGGCGAGTCGAAGAGGGATAGACGTGGAGTTGAGGTAGTGGCAATAGCAGCAACCCCCACAATCTCTCCACCATGAACTTCATCATCATCATCTTCATCCGTGCCCGAAAGATATTCTTCATGGACCACAATTGCTCGTTCCTTGTTAGTGGCATTCTTGACGGCGTAGTTCTTGTTTAAGGGATGAGGAGGTCTTGACTTGATCTTGCGAATGAGACGACCACCATTGTCTTCATGGTTCTCAAAGGGACACTTGGCCACGAAGTGACTCTTGTCGTTGCAATTGTAGCATGACCTTGCTTTGGGAGACTTGTTGGGTGAGTTGAATCTTGAGTTATCCCTTGATCTTGACTTGAATCCGGACTTGTTCCAAAAGGCCCTTGAAGCGAGAGCAAGATGTTCGTTGAAGGCACATTTGAGATCTTCTTGAGACCACTCACTTGATGTATCATCATCATCAACTTCAATAGCCTTGGCCTTCAAAGCAAGGTTCACTTTTGTTGATCCAATGGCTCTAGCTCGAGCGGACTCCGCATTCTTCTTAGCAATAGTCATGGCAATTACTTCACTCAAGACTTCTTGGGAGGTCATTAAGTGAAAGTTGGTTCTTCCCTTGATAGAGTTGAGCTTTTGTTCTTCAAATGGGAGAAGAGCTTGAATGAACTTCCTCTTCATAAACTTGTCATCAACATAGTGAGCCCCAAGGTCCCTCATAGTGGAACAAAGGACCTTAAGGCGCCTATACATGTCTTCAGGGGTCTCATCATCTTGCATTGCGAAACCATCGCACTCGTTGTTGATCTCATCAAACTTGGAGCTTTGGATGCTAGCATTCCCAACAAAGAGCTCGGTGAGTTGATCCCAAGCTCCCTTGGCAGTGTCAAATTGGCGAATGTGAGCAAAATCCTTTGGAGTCAAGGCCTTTTGAATCATTCCCAAAGCTGTAGCATTGAGTTGCTTGTCCACCACTTCACCTCGTGTCAAATTCTTTGGGTCAAATGGAGAGAATCCATCCTCCACAATCCTCATTAACTCAATGGATGAGCTGGAAATATGTGAGCGCATTAGATATTGCCAATTGGCAAAATTAGACGTATCTAGCATGGGTGGTGCTCCTTGAGGTATAACGTGTGGCATGGGAATGGGTGGATCCGGAGTGTACTTCGGCGGTGGGGGTACCGCCGAGTAGTCCTTTCCTCCATTCTCCCCTTTGGAAGTTGGGTTCTCGGGCTCCTCGATGTTCTCACTTGGAACCTTGGTAGAGGTTTGAGCAACAAAACCAAGTCCCAAGTGAGTGGTGGCAGCCGCGGGAGTTACCCCGGGGGCGGACACCATAACGGTGGGAGGAACCTCGTTGGGTTGGGGTGTGTCAATAGCAACCATGGGGTTTGGCTTGAGAGACTGCAGGAGAGTCATCATTTCCTCGAACTTGGACATCATGGATGACTCCAATTGCTTGAGGTCATCCATAGTGGCCAAGTTCTTGGCTTTTTCAGTTTCACTACCCCCTTCGTCGGCCATAGTCTCTTAGGCGGTAAAGCCCGAAGTAAGAGCCTGTGATCTGATACCAATTGAAAGTACTGACTTGATACGACTGGAGGGGGGGTGAATAGGCGTCTACCCAATTTTAATTTGTTTCTCACTTTTAGGCTCAACAAGAAGGAAAGTTATCTAGAGATGCAACTAAGTGAACAACCTAAATGCAAGAAAACAAACACCAACAACAAAAACAGTAAATAGCAAGGAGTAAAGGAAGGGAACAAAGTAACCGGCGAGGGGACACGGAGATGTAATTCCCGTAGTTCACTCCCAACGAGCTACGTCTAGTTGGAGAGGTGTCGGGGCCACACAAGGTCACCCGAGCGCCACAAAGGCCTCACCTTCTTCTCCGGTGAGCTCCCCCACAAAGGAGGCCTCACAATCCACTAACCGGTGACCTTGAAGGCGCCAACCGAAACCTTTACACCAAGGTTGAGGGGGAGGCTCCACAACTCAATTGAAGGCCCTCAACGACACCTCGAAGCTTTACAACACACGCCTCAGCTCCGAGGATGCCCTGCACCGTCTAGGGTTCCAAGAAACCCAAGAGCAACAAGATCCACAAAGGATGGGTGGCGGAAATCAATTCTTCTTTGGTGGAAGTATAGATCTAGGTCACCTCCCTCACCTCTCAAAAGATCAAGTCATTTGAGTGGCTAGAGAGAGAGATCTAGTGGGGTGAAGCTCAAGCATTAATGGAGGAGAGATAAAATTTCAAGAGAGGGTGGGAGGAAGAAGAGGGGTGCCTTAAATAGGCCCCCTCACGCTGAACCGTTACAGCCCCCGCGACCTCACCGGAAGTTCCGGTGAGGGGCCGGAAGTTCCGCCCAGCCTGGCTCCAACGGTCATCAGACCGTTGATGCCCGCTCCAGAAGTGCAACCGGAAGTTCCGGTCAAAACGGACCGGAAGTTCCGGTGAACTTCCGAGCAAGTTCCGATCAAGTTCCGGCAAATAGCACGCTTCAAAACAGAAGGTTACTGAGCCTTCACCGGAACTTGGGGCGGAACAAGGGGCGGAACTTTTGGGTCGCGAAGCGAGTCTGACCGGAAGTTCCGGCTTTCAGGCGGAAGTTCCGCTCAAGAACTTTTGGCAGGACAAGTTCCGATGCAAGTTCCGGCCAAGTTCCGGCAAATAGCATACTTCAAAACAGAAGGTTACTGAACCGCCACCGGAACTTGGGCGGAACAAGCGTCGGAACAAACTTTAGAACAGCCCGCAGAAAAAAGTTTGAGCGGAACTTCCGGCCTATGACCGGAAGTTCCGGTGAGACACAAAAGGCCCCAACAGAACAGGAACACACTCTCTCTCTCTCACGGGATAATGGGATGGCTGTGGCGGTGCATATAGGTTTGTGCAAGAACAAGTGATTTCCCACAGCCTTCCAACATGGACCCCCTCTTAATAGTACGGTGACCTAAAAACAACAACCGGAAAGAAACTAGGAGAAGACTAAAAGGGCCACCATCTTCAAAAGATCACAGGAGAGCATCCAGCACAATAGAATGAGACAACAACGATGTTTCTCCTGAAACTCAAGAGCACAGTTAAAAACACGGTTGGGATTGTCATTTTAACACCAAAAACATCATGGGAAGATATAGTCCTTTCAGCATGGCTGAAAGATCCAGACACCATTCCTAAGATGTACAATGTGGAGATTCCATGCAAGGCAAGAGGTCAGCTTTGCTGGAAGCACCCGGTGATCATCCACCTGTAGGAGGTTCTGGATCCGGTACATGGCATTCAGTACCCCGGCGAGGCGGCCAGAAAGCGTCCTCGTCGCCTGCAGTGTTGGCCTGGAAGGATCGATAGCACAAGATCACCACCATTCCGCGACGGAGCGCACGGTTTCGGTGGGGGGACCGGGCGTGGACAGGCTGGTGGTTCTGATTTCCCTCGAGTGAAGACAGAGGTTTAGTGAATCTGAAAGATTGCCGATTTGAGAGTCAAGAACATAGTACGCCTTATGTAATAGTTTAAACTGTTGTCGTATGTGTGGCTACTAAATTTGTAATGTGTGGCTACTGAATTCGTAGTATGTGTGGCTAATGATTTCATAGTATGTGTCTGAATGCTGTCTGAATCTTGCATGAATAAACCACCCAAGATCAGTTCATAAAATGTTGTCTAAATCTTGTCTGCCTCGGATTAGTATGACAGTAAATATATACAACCGCCGGTAGTAATTGAATAAATATATACATCTTGATAGTATTTGGTTACTTCTGAACTAGTTCCATACTACAGTATGGGATAGCTGCACAAAAGGGGGCTATTGCCTCTACAAAATGCATTCTACAGAGCTAGTCTCTGAACTTAACTATTCTACACTGAAGAAACTGCAGATCTCAACCATAAAAGTTGGCTAGCCAATTGCCTTGAGAGGACATAAGTTCAGTGATCGTTCAACCACAACTGATCTTTTTCCTTCCCGCTAAACTTCAAGAGATCTTCAATGTTCATGCACTAGTTGACGCGCTTGAACCAGTCCCGGTTCAGTACGAACATCCACGTCGCCACAACGATTTCTTTGAAGGTGGACTCCGGATTCTCGTGGCAGGGATCGTAGGTCCCTATGAATCTGAACCTAAATTCCGGCGCTAAGCTGTTGCCCGTCGTCGGCTCCAGCTGTCGAACACTCCAACAAGCTGAGTGTAGATGGATGCACGCCGCCGTGGTGTGGCCACCTATGTTGCGTAGGATGGATCGTCTTTGCCGCTGACGGCGTGCGCCCAGATTGCCCCACGGTAAGGTCGCCCGCACTGAGGCATGGAGGCGAGAGTTTCTTGACCTTGGCGCCACCCTGTTTGGGGGTTTGTTTACTTGGTGGGAAGCTCGCAGGAATGCTTCGGAACGTACCATCTTTACCGTGCATAGAGCACACAAAAATGCCACCACTCGCATTATCCACAACACTCGTTTGGCCCTTCTCGACGCCATGGCGGCATTCGTGGTTGCCTCCGCCGCCGCCGCAAATGCAGCACATTCTGTGAAATCAATTGTCTCGGATGGAAATGGAAGACCGGCCTTGTAGTACAGCCGCATGGCCTGCCTCAGAGGGGCCAAATAGCCAAGCTTCGGCGGCGGCCAGGGCGGCGGCGGCTTCTGCTTAGGCGGGGCCATAGCTAAGCTTCCTAAGAGTGTATCTTATTTATTCGAAACTAGTTCGACTAACTGCTGAATCTTTATTTCCCTTTCTCGGCATAAGTGTGCTAAGATATTAAAAATACAGGTCATGGCTAGCAACCAGATCGGGCAATGTACTAGGTGAGGGTTCCATTTTAAGTATATTTACCAGTGTGTCCTTAGTTGTGTCCAGAAATTTTTCCTGTGCCACTATGATTGTAGAATTCTAACAACACCATCAGAAACAGGGGAAGAGGACGTGGCGTTTTACTGACTGGTGGGACCCGCAACCTCGACCGTTAATGGCGCGCATCCCAGGTTCGAGGATTAGTGCCATTATTTTGTGATTTTCCATATTCCATCGCTCGCTCGCAGCTCCGCTCCGCTCCACCACTCTGGTCTTGCACGCCACCACTCCATCCCCTCTGGCAACACTCTCGTCCTCCCCTGGACTATCGTCCTCCCGTCATCCCCTACCCTCCATACCCACCATGCCTTTCCCCCTTGCCCTGTCTCCTTGCCTCCATCGCTGCCCAGACGCGTCTTGGAACGAAAATCGTTTGGTGCGAGCTAGGTTGTCACGCAACGACGGTGGATTTCTAGATCCCGCACGAAAATGGATCCTGCATGGCCGGAGAACACGGAGATGGGTCCTTCCCGGACGGAGAGCGAGGAGATGGAACCTTCAAGGCTGGAGAACATGGAGGAGCACGAAACAGGGGAAGAGGACGCGGGGTGCAAAGCTTTGGTGCTCTGGACCCCATTGAACATGTCGTACATCTTTCCTAAAGGGTAAGAACTGCAATTCCATCTCTGCATCTCCCAATTAGCGTTTCTAGTCCCGTGTTGATGGAGAGGATCTGTGTTGGTGACCATAGGACGTCTGCTTCATCTAGATTTCTTTTGAAGATTCGGCATGGGTGTCGGACTAAAACCTTGTCCGATGGTAGAATCGTAGTTACCAGTGGATTTGATTATCGGCTGACAGTAAACGTAGAGGACATAACTCTAAGTGACTTGCACATGAAATTTGGCAAGTTTCCCATTGGCCAGCATGATGAATTCGCAGGTACTACGACACAAATTCGCAGACTTTCTGCGACGTTAGAACTGAGGAGGCTCTGGCCATGATGTGGAGTAAACACCTCGGCACGGGATTGTGCTGATGTTTATGCACATCGTTAACAAAGATACTAGGGAAGAGACTGTCCTGAATGATACCGAGCCGTGTGGAACACGAACAGAGCAGGCTCTGTTTTCGATACCGAACACGACCGACCAGCCTTTTGTTGAGCATGAAGACATTGATATGTGTGGCGGTCAGCGTGATTTTATGCTCAAAGATTATGATGATGATGAGAAAGAATATCCATATGTGACTGCTGACCCTGATAGGATGGAGAGTAGGGAATATTTGGTTGATTCTAACTACGAGCCTGACTATGGGACTGATGAGGAAGAGGAATGTGAGGATGGGGAAATGGGATGCAGATACGATGACGAAGACAAGGACATGCCAGTGATACACTTTGACAAGGACAACCCTACAATTGATGAGGGGACTGTCTTTGATACTGTGGAGGAATGCAGATATGCCATTGCTACATATGCAATAAGAGTTGGGTTCGAATTTATCGTTGAAAAGAGCGACCAAAAGAGATTTAGGGTGCATTGTAGGTAAAGTAAGGTGTGTAAATGGAGATTGCATGCATCTCCAATGTGGGGTGGACACCCATTTCAGGTTGCAATAGCTACATTTAGTTTAAGAATTTCTCATATTTGTTCTGTTGTTGAGTCCTCTGATTTATTTTTATTCCCACTGAATGCAGATCAAGGTAAACATGAAGAAACACAACTACCCTAATACTTATTTAAGTGATAAAGTTAGACGGGCGACAACCAAGTGGATTGCTGCTAAGGTACTTGACTAGGTGAGGCAGGATCGTACTATTGGACCTGCTGAACTCAGAACTAAGCTTAGCAAAAAGTTTAATGTTCTGATTCCTTACCATAGAGTCTTTGATGGGAAGGAGATGCCTCTAGACTTCATTGAGGGCAAGTGGACTGACAATTTTCACATATTGTATAGTTTCAAAGATGAGGTATAGAAGACATCACCTGGTAGTGTTGTTGACATTGATTACGAGGTTGTGAAAGGAAGAGAAAAGGTCTCAAGGGGGGTCAAGTATAAGCATGCCGATAAGAAATGCTTCAGGAGATGTTTTGTCTGCCTGAAGGCATGCTGGAAGGGGTTCCTAGACGGCTGCAGGACATACTTGGCAACAGATGCAACTTCTTTAACAGGGAAGTTCAGGGGACAGCTTGCGCTATGGACGCGCATAACTGGCTTTTCCCGTAGCCTATGGGTGAATCGACTAAAAGCTGGACATGGTTCATCCAGAGACTACGTGCAGTAATTGGTCACCCTGAAGGCTTGGCGATACACACTGGTGCATGCAAGTGGATTTGGAATGTTGTTGATGCTGTGTTTCCTAGGGTTGAGCATAGGGAATGCATGCAGCACCTCGCTACTAGCTTCACAAAGAAGTTCAAAGGAAAAACCTTTGAAGACAACTTGTGGCGATCAGCATACACATACACCCCAAGCATGCATGCTACTTACATGCAGAACTTGTATACCATGCCGAAGCTGAAAGAATACCTCGAAGAACATTATAACAAGTTATGGGCCAGAAGCAATTTTGGTGAGTTAAGCAAAAAGTGGACTTTGTTTGCAATAATCTGACAGAAAGGTTCCATTCTAAGATTAGGACCATGAAGTCACTTGCAATTGTTATTTTGTCAGATGCAATAAGATAGTGTATAATAGTGAAGATGGATTTTAGGCGGAGAATTTGTGCGAGAAAATTTGTAGGCCATAAAATAATTCCAAAGGTGGTTTTATTACTGAATGCAAGAACCAGGGCAATGAGAACGATAAAGACGAGGATGGTCAGAAGTTCCAATACATTGGCTGAGGTTTATGCACAAGACAAGCACGGAACTGAACGGAGGTTTACTGTAGACATTGGTAGCAAGACTTGTTCATGCAGGAAGTGGCAGGTTACTGGTCTGCCATGCCGCCATGCACTGCACTTCATCTTAAATCTGAGAGGTAGAGGTGCTGAATTAGAGAACTATGTTCATAACTATTTCTCCGTGGACAAGTTTGCTGCAACTTATGCAGAAAACGTACCACCTATTGCTGATGAAAATGATTGGGAGATAGTCGATCCAGGGTTTAAACTCGAACCACCAGTTCTTAGGAGGCCACCTGGGAGGCCTAGAAAGGAAAGGACCGAAGCCTTCACCACAAAATATTCGAGACTAGGAGCAAGGAAGTGGAAGTGCAAACAGTGTGGAGGGTTGGGACATATCAAGAGGCTATGTAAAAACCCAGTTCCACATGATTTCGGACATGCCGACCTTGTCCCCGTTCACATCATGCAGGAACAAGATGAGGCTTCTCAGGAAGAACTGGAGGAAGCGCACCGAGATGAAATGGAGGAGGTGCTGCATGTGAAGGAAAACGGTGATGCGCATATGGAGGGAAACATTGGTGAGCAGCAATTAGCTGAGTACGTGGACGTGCCGACGGGGATAGGGGGCGAAAAGAAACAAAAGGGTAAGCATGAGCGAAAGGGAAACGATAATAATGGAGTTGAGTTTGAATATGAAGAAGTTGCTGGGGTGATTGAGGATATTCTTGAGGATCTTTTGGCTAAATGCAGGAGAAACAATAAATCTCTGTCAATCTCGTCTATGTACGATTCTCCGGATGAAAGATAAGCTTGAAACTAGTTTTACTTGGCATTTTGATCATTTTTGTTTCTGTCCTTATCAACTGTTGTTTAGTGCAGCGTGGGATTGAACAGTAATAAGAGGAGCAGAGAGGAGGTGGCACAGTAACGTCGTTTCTTGAATTTTCATTGAAATTTATTTATATCTGGTACTTGTAACAGGTATGTGATGTGTGGTGTCAACCTGATTCGAGGTCGTTAGATTGTACATTAATTTTAAAACTGATTACCCATAAACAATAGGGATTTCTATTTTTGTGCCCTTGGTTTGTTAGTTGTACTCACTTTCCCCAGCCGCTTAACTTCTCCTTACTTTTCCCCTCGCCATGTTAAGAAACCCTTGCGGGCGCTCACAGGCGCTAGGACGGAGGGATGCCGTCAGGTCAAAGGCATGAATATTACATGCTGACTGGTGGGACCGCATTGGGGCGGGTCGGGCGTTGAGCGTTACATTACGAGGCCTCGACTGGTGGGGCCATGTTGGGCAGGGTCCTGCATACGTGGTGAAGGGTGGAGCCATGTTAGGACGGGTCTTGCATACGTGGTGAATAGTGGGGCTGCATGGAGACACGTCGGAACGACCATTCTTGCTCACACAAAGCATTCTCCCTCCTACCTTATGTCGTCCTCGGCCCCAGAGCCGCCCCCTCCCCCTAGCTGTGGAGCCTACTCCACCTCCGGCTCTTCTCCCACCCTTTCTAGATCTACCCCTTTCGCGGAACAGTATGCAACGCCGGCTGGTGCACCGTCCATCCCCGTCGAGCATGGAGATGATTGGGTGGAATCACATGGATCTAATGCATGGATTCCATCTGGGTAAGCATCGTTTCCCTTTTGTGGGTTGATTATTCGTAGTATTTGAACGCGAATCGCTGGTGCTCAACTAACTGCCTTGATTTTCGAATAATTGATCCACTGCTGGCGTATTTTGTGTTTGTGAACAATATCTCTCTGGATTTTACTTCCCAGCGGTGGTTTCAACCTCCATAACTCTCAGAGATAGATAAAATCTCCCTAAAATCTATTGTAAATTCCCCTAGAGCAGTGGCGATTCAGTTGGTTTGCAAGAGTGTATATAATTATGAAACTCTCGCGCGGTTTGATACTATAATTGACACAACTCTCGCACGGCTAGCGATTCACTTTCAAATTAAAAAATTATACAACTCTTAATGTACAAGAGTGTGTATAATTGACACAACTCTTGAACAATTTCAAATTAAAAAAATATACAACTCTTAATGTAAAAGAGTGTTTATAATTGACATAACTCTTGAACACTTCAAAATTAAAAAATTATACAACTCTTAATGTAAAAGAGTGTTTATAATTGACACAACTCTTGAACGCTTTCAAATTTAAAAAAACCATACAACTCTTAATGTAAAAGAGTGTTTATAATTGACACAACTCTTGAACACTTTCAAATTGAAAAAATTATACAACTCTTAATGGACAAGAGTGTTTATAATTGACACAACTCTTGAACACTTTCAAATTTTAAAAAATTATACAACTCTTAGTTTAAAAGAGTGTTTCTAATTGACACTACTCTTGAACACATTCAAATTGAAAAATTATACAACTCTTAATGTAAAAGAGTGTTTATAATTGACACTACTCTTGAACACTTTCAAATTGAAAAATTATACAACTCTTAATGTAAGCCATGAAATTCAAATATACATCAGTTTGAAAATTATTGCCTCATTCAGACAAAATATGTTTTGTGGAGGGATGTTTCGGGGAGAGGCTTGAGTAGAAAGCCATAAACCTTCATAGATAGTAGGTGATTTGAGAAGTGGTGATTTAGGTTAAAACTTGATTTATATACATTTCTTATGGTGGCAGGTCACATAATAAGACTCCATGGGTAGATGCCACTATGTTTTGATCTTTTTGAATTTGTGGTGCATAAAATGACTCAATTAGCTAGCTAAAACCCATTCGTTGACTCTCTTTTGACCAGCCACCGGATCTTTTGACCAGCCATGGAGGGTCAAAGAGAGTATATTGCACTCTGAAGTGTTAGTACATGAGGGCAAAACTAAGTACAACCAAACTGCCAGTGCTACACTCGAGGGTATAACTGAGCACAACTAAGTGTCCAAGGTTAGACACGAGGGGGAAAACGTGACGCACAGTGGATGTGCCGTGGTGCACGGGACGGTAGCGGACGCGTCTGGTCGTGCATGGTGCAGTAGCGCACGCGGTTATGCGGTGCACGGTGGTGCAACAAAACGTCTCCTCCCTTCACCTTTATAGAGGCCTCCTCGAGACCTCGGCCTCCTCACTCTCACTCATCACTCACTCGCTCACTCACTCACGCAACCATCTCACTGTCCCATCACCTTCTGCAAACCCCCAAGAAAACCCTAACCACGCCGGCGATGGAGAAGAACGGTGTGGTGGCCATCGTCGCCTCCAAGGCGGCCAATGAGGAGGCCCCCGTCCCCATATTGGCCCCCTTCGAGACATTGAAGGCAGTTGCCATCCCCTTATAGACCCTCGTCCCCGCTTCCGCCGTAGCCGCCGGCGAGGAGGCCCCCGTCCCCATACATGCCTCTGTCGTTCTCCTGCAGATCCCGCACGGCTGGGACCCCTACGGGGAGAACGATTACATCAGGCTGGAGAACCCCTTCGACATCCCCTTCCTTTGTTCTTCTGCCATTCCCATTGTTGAATGCTCGATCGTGTGTTATTAGGGCTCGACTAATTGGTGGATGCTAGGTATTTTTACAGTAGCTAATCCTCTTGTGTTAGATCTTTTATTTGGATGAATGCCCCTAGTTGGGATCACACCAATCTGTAGTTGGGATCAGTACTAGCACTATTTTTTGTAATAGGTGGATGGCAGCGATGTCTGCAGCGACGACGAGTCCATGGACACCAAGACTCGTCAGGTGCTGAGGAGGCTGTTGTCCGGCCAGTTCAACGGCTTCTTCGCCGGTGACGTCTATAGGTGCCCCTTCTGCACCAGGAGCCTCGCCACCAACTTCAACTCCCTCATGATGCATGTCGAGGACGTGAAGACATGCGTCCCGTCAAAGATCATCAACACCTTCAGAGCCTAGCACAAGGCGCTCGGTTTTCACCTTCACAACCTCCAGAAGGTGGCCATCGAGGAGGATCGCATGCCCCCGATCAAGCCCAAGGCGCCGAAGGTCAAGGGACTGGGCAGCAGGAAGTGGAGGAAGCGCCAATGGGAGGAGGCGGAGGCCCTCCTAGCATAGGCCATGAGGGGCCACTGATCCTGTGCTGCTGCTGCTGTAAAGCAACTTCTTTTGTTTTGTTGTCTGTGTTGAACTTGTAAGCTGCTGCCGCTGAGCAGCCTAATTGTCGAACCTGGTTTAACTATCATACTATATAATCCTTTATTTGCTGCTTTATCTACATCTGCTCTGTTCATCTACATATTTATGGTGTTGGTTAGATTTGCTGCCAGATTGGAAAAATATGAGGGCCAAAAGGAACCATGAATGAAGAGAGAAGTTGCTCTAGATTTGCTGCCTTTTTGGGCAAAAATAACAACTGTTAGCGACATAAAGGGGAAAAGGCTCTCTTAAAAAGGCCAATAATAAAAATAATAAAAAATAAATCTTCCAATTTAGGCGACAGGGCGCATGTAACTACCATACGCGCCTCACTTAGTCCCACACCACATCCCCCAAAACGCGTTCCCAACAAGCCGGCCCCACACCATGGGGGGACCTGAATGCGGCCCCACTTGTCAGCTACCCTACCCTGTTCCGAACTTGATTGCGCTGTCATTTAATCACACATCTGGACCCACATGTCATCCTCTCATTAGAAGAAACGTATGTATGATGGATTTGAAAGTGAACGATTTAGCAATACAGACACTGAAACACAATAGCGGTACATATAGAACCAGTTCTTGTTTCACCTCTTAAAACCTTGGTCGACTAGAATCAACATCAATACCTAATCAAAAATTAGAACGGCAAATCATCATAATCAAGATGGTCATATCTGTCATCTACCACCTTATGGATGCAGAATGAGTAATCCAGGATGAACCTACCAGTTTTATTAATCAGAAAATTCCATAAATCTTTAGTCATCCTGGCGGCAGCCGGTGACGCGCTGCTCTTCGGCGCGAAAAACAGGATATATTCGGCGGACTCCTCCTGGTCCCCTCCCATCATTAAAGGTTTATATAAGTGCAACTCCACCATGTATCACAAAAACTTGCATGTTGTCGACCTGACGCACTCGACGGATATGGCGAGGCCAGAGTGGAGCATGTCAAATCGCACGGCGAATACTGTACCATCGTCCCTAGATCTGACGGTCTCTACTCTCCATGAGCCTGGTGCCAGCAAAGGCTGAGAGATGTACCTGTGTTCCACACCGTAGTGGAAACTATGCACTTCCATCAAATGGGATTTTTCGAGGTGGGCGAGGAGCGCTGTGGGCGGGGCTGCGAACTCGCAGCTAGGCTCAGGGTAGTAGCACGGACCATGCGGGCATGCCATCTTGTGGCTGAGGAAGTCATGGAAGGCGACCAATGTCCCGCAGCCATCGTTGGGGCATCTGCTACCTTTTCCGCCAGCGACTTGGCGGCACAACTCCTTGGAGCATGTGGCCAGCCTGATGGTGCTAGTAGTGTACATACGCATAGAGATTTCTCCGAAGGTGTCGTCCCCAAACTTGCTCCAGCCACCATACTAAAACTTGTGCATCTAATCCGCTATTGAGTCCGGATGAACTGGGGGCGAGGGCGGATTCATTATTTTTGGGGTTTCTTGGAGGAGAGTGATGGCGGCCTACAAGAACTGATTCTGCGGGCGAGAACGAAGTGCACAGTAGATGGAGAAGATGGGAGGCTCTTTGATCGAGGGGTGTTTGCGTGTTTCCTCGTCGGTCTTCTGCAGAGCGCAGATATATCGAGGACGCCGACTGGACTAGCAAGCGGGAAGTACATCTTTTGCGGATACGTGCGTCTTCTTCTCCTCTGACGCACACCAAAATTATGACTGTGCCATAAAGTGCTGGGAGAAGAGATAGCGTACCATCCCATCAGCCTCGCCTCGTATTTGTCAGCAACATCACATCGGCAACATCAGGGGCATTGATGCTCTATAAGAGGAAAAAGGCTAGACTCAAACAACGCTATACACGCTCTTATTACAACTTGGCCATTCTATCCGAACAGGTAATTAAAGCTACCGTACATAGATTAAATTTAGCCTCAAGTGACCCTAATCGACTATGCCGCTCCCGCTGTCTTAGTCGTGCACGACGTCCTCCGTGTCGCCATCCGCCTCTTCTTAGTGTGAATCGATGAGGATGAGCCTGGCGGCGTTCCTCTTCACGAGTGTTGCATGGTGCGCAACATCGATAACGGTGGAGGGCGTACGCCCAGGCACTACCCAGAAGCGCTGCCTCCCTTCGGGGTTACGCAGATCCGGGTGGATCTCCGAACGGCGAGCTCTGCAAATCCAAATCAACGCCTCCCGCTCCTTCTTGAAGCACCTTGGCTAGTACGCGCTGGTGCGCGCATATCGTTCCATTGCCCTTTTATGCTCCGGCAGCTGGTGGCGATGCTCCTCAATCTGCCTCGATAGCGTGATGACACGCAGGAGCGGCTCCACGGGCACCCCGTCGTAGCTGAGCTCATAACCGGCCGGTAGCCTCACAAGCGGTGGCGCGAGTATGTCGTACTGGGCGAAAAACTCGGCCTTGAGCAAGCTGAGACGGGGCCTCTCCATAGCGAGGCGCCGTTTCTTCAGGTAGGATTCGATGATAGTGCTAACGCGAGTTATAGGGAATGAACGGGGTTTGAGCTTCGGCCACACGGTCGTGTTTACAAAGTCAAGGAGGTAGGCCCACTGGTGGTTGCCAGGGACAATAGGGACGCAGAAATCCCTACTCGCGGAGCGCTATTGCAAAGAACTATCCTTATCATCCATTCTCCCCAATTCAACGGTGCCTAACTATTGGGACACAGAATCAACCTGGCCCATGGGGGGCCTTCTATAAGGCCCTAATCTTGCACCTCCTTTGGGAAAACGCCGATTTTTCGGGTCCAGAAAATGGTAAGTGGAGATTTCTCCAAAGCACCACGAAATCTCTAGTTGGAGAAGTCACTTGCGATGCCGAGAGGGAGCTAGGTGTCGGATTTGGGCTCAATCCATGAAATGGTTCCATGTTCTGGGCAGCGGGGGGATCTAGGGTTGGAAGCCATCTTTACTCATACTCGATAGACATCCTGGTGGTGCCTTGGTGCCAAATGACCTGGTATGCCCTACCTATAATTTTATGAGGGCAATGGGTCACATGCAAGGGCTCCAGGAGCCGTTTTCACGTTTTTTATTTTAGATTTTGTTTGGTGCTGCCCAAGAAAACGGCAAAACCCGCCGGCGGGCGTGGAAGCACGACGGTCGGTGCAATCTTGGACCCAGGCATGCATCCAGCCTAGGTACCCCATGGGGCACCCCAAACCATTTTTTCCCAAAAATTTAGAGTGTCTTATAGGGTACATACAGCTAGAAACCGCATTTACCCGGCCGTAACTCGAAAAAAATATAGTACATGCCCGGACCACGAGATAAATGCCCACCTCCCAGGAATGGCCATGCACCATGGTGTAGCATGCATGTAAATTGCCTCGGGCCCATGGGCACACCCTAATATTGCACCTCGTTTGGGAAAACTCGGTTTTTTTGGGTCGAGAAAATGGAAAGTGGAGATTTCTCCAAAGCACCACGAAATCTCTAGTTGGAAGTTGCGTGCGATGCCAAGAGGGAGCTAGGTGCCGGGTTTGGGCTCAATCCATGGAGTGGTTCCATGTTCTGGGCAGCGAGAGGGGATCTAGGGTTGGAAGCCATGTTTACTCACACTCGATAGACATCCTGGTGGTGCCTTGGGTGCCAAATGACCTGATATGCCCTGCCTACGATTTTATGAGGGAGTGGGTCACATGGAAGGGCTCTACGAGCCGTTTTCACGTTTTTTAATTTGTTTGGTGCTGCCCAAGAAAACGGCGAAACCCGCCTGTGGGAGCGGCATCGCGACAGTCGGTGGAATCTTGGACCGAGGAATGCATCCAGCCTGGGTACCCCATGGGGCACCCCAAACCATTTTTCCCCGAAAATTTAGAGTGTCTTATAGGGTACATACAGTTGGAAACCGCATTTACCGAGCCGTAACTCAGAAAAAATATACTACATGCCTGCACCACGAGATAAAGGCCCACCTCCTAGGAATGGCCATGCACCATGGTGTAGCATGCGTGGAAATTGCATCGGGCCCATGGGCGCGCCCTAATCTTGCACCTCCTTTGGGAAAACGCCGATTTTTCGGGTCCAGGAAATGGAAAGTGGAGATTTCTCCAAAGCACCATGAAATATCTAGTTGGAGAAGTCGCTTGCGATGCCGAGAGGGAGCTAGGTGCCGGGATCGGGCTCAATCCACGGAGTGGTTCCATGTTCTGGGCAGTGAGGGGGGATCTATGGTTGGAAGCCATGTTTACTCACACTCGATAGACATCCTGGTGGTGCCTTGGGTGCCAAATGACCTGGTATGCCCAGCCTATGATTTGATGAGGGTAGTGGGTCACATGCAAGGGCTCCAGGAGCAGTTTTCATGTTTTTTTTTTGTTTTCTTATATTTTTTTGGTGCTGCCCAAAAAAATGGCGAAACCCGCCGGCAGGCGCGGCAACGCGACGTTCGGTGCAATCTTGGACCCAGGCATGCATCCAGCCTAGGTACCCCATGGGGAACCCCAGACCATTTTCCCCCAAAAATTTAGAGTGTCTTATACGGTACATATAGTTAGAAACCACATTTACAGGGCCATAACTTGGAAAAATATAGTACATGCCCGCACCACGAGATAAATGCCCACCTCCCGAGAATGGCCATGCTCCATGGTGTAGCATGCGTGGAAATTGCCTCGGGCCCATGGACGCGCCCTAATCTTGCACCTCCTTTGGGAAAATGCCAGTTTTTCAGGTCTAGAAAATGGAAAGTGGAGATTTCTCCAAAGCACAATGAAATCTCTAGATGTAGATGTCGCATGCGATGCCGAGAGGGAGCTAGGTGCCAGGTTTGGGGTCAATCCATGGAGTGGTTCCATGTTCTTGAAGGAAATATGCCCTACAGGCAATCATAGAGATGGTTATATTTCTTATGTATCCATGAGTTATTGTAATGTTCCTTGAATATCCATATCAGGCAACTTGTATTGATTGGCAATTATGTGAATTGTTTGTGAAAATCTTTACTTGTATGGTTATTTAATAGTTGTCCCTAGTCGGAGTTCATGTGAGGACACACGTGAATATTAGACTAGCACATCGATTGGTTGATGACTATGTTTCGCAAGTCATAGACATGGAGATGTCAAACCAATGATGTGGACACATGTTATGAACATGGGGTTGGACTGACCCAACTTGAGACTGGCAATTAGTTGCAGCTCTCTCTCTCTACACATCGTGTATGTTTTGTCCTTAGACCTGAGATTGTCGTATGTACTTGAGATGTGGATCGACCTACTTTGGGGTTATCGAACGCTGCATCGTAACAGGGTAGTTATAAAGGTAGCTTTCGGGTTTGTCTTAAAGCATGCTGCAAGGCATGGTCAATCAAGATGGGATTTGCCCCTCTCTACTTGAGAGAGATATTTGTGGGCCCCTTGAGTGATCGGATCCAGAAATGCATGGCCGTGCTACATAAGGTTAAGAGTTAACCTAGTAAAGGGATTCCGAATCACAGTATTGAAAAAGGGAGGTTAGCTTGGAGCTAGACCAAATATCGTGAGGCAAAGGGAAATACATGTGCTAAACCTTGTGATGGTTCGTCCGATATGATCTTTTATGCGTTTAGGAGTTGGCAAGTCTTGCTAGAGGCCGCTACCAACTATTGACAGAATAAATGTATTCGTTGTAAGGGTTCGTAGCATGGAAAACAAAATTTTCTATCGCATACAAACAAACAAGCCAAGATCTATCTACTAGATTGTAGCAACGAGTCGATGGAATAACTTACCCTCGAAGATTCCAAAGTGTTTAACGAGAGCAGATTCTCGTGGGTGATGTAGTCGTACTCTTTCCGATCTCAAGATCGCGTAGACGATCCTTCCGGCGCCGCGTTCCCGCAGCGCTCCCGCAGTCGGTCACACGTTCGGTACTCGACGAAGACCTTCCTCTCCCTTGTTCCAGCAGGCAGCGGAGGTTGTAGCACTCTCCTCGCAATTCCGGCAGCACAACGGCGTGGTACCGGAAGTAGAGGGGAAATCCCGCAGGGCTTCGCCTTAAGCCGGTGCGAGTATGGTGGAGCTTATGAGAGAGGCTATTAGTGGTCTAGTAATTAGACACACCAATTAGAGGGCTCTAAACCAATTAGAAGGCTCTAAACCGAATAGCTCTAAACCGGGGTCTAGATCTAGGGTTTAGTTTAGAGAATAGGAAACTTGTGTGTCTCTAGGAGGAGCCCTGCCCCTCCTTTTATGGGAGGGGGGTCTTGGCGCGCCAGGGGAGGGAGGGAGTCCCTCCCCAACTCGGCCTTGGGCTGGGCGCCGGCCTGGAGGAGTCCAACTCCTCCTCCAGGTTGGTTCCAACTCCTCTTGCTTGTTTCCCACAGTTTCTTGTTTTGGCAGTTTGACTTTCAAACTGGACATTTGACTTTTCTGTTTTAGGATTCAATTTAATCCTATATTTGGGACAGCAAGAACACTTAGTACATGATGCAATCATTCCAATAAGTAATGACACATTCATGTACCCCTTCCCCCCCGGAGTGCCGGACAATCCGGAACCTTCTAGGATATCCCCGATGAAAACACCGGAATCATTCCCGAACTCCGAAACGGGACTTTCCTTATATGAATCTTATTCTCCGGACCATTCCGGATCACCTCGTGATATCCCGGATCCCATCCGAGACTCCGAACAACATTCGGTCTCTTTCTCATAATACCATAACTACTCAAACAACGTCGAATCCTTAAGTGTGTCTCCCTACGGTTCGTGAATTATGCGGACATGATCGAGACACTTCTCCGAACAATAACCAATAGAGGAATCTGGAAATTCATATGGCTCCCACATATTTCTACGATTACTTTGCGATCGAATGAACCACTTACATACGATACCAATTTCCCTTTGTCTCACGATATGTTACTTATCCGAGGTTATGATCGTCGGTATCTCTGCATACCTAGTTCAACCTCGTTACTGATAAGTACTCTTTTCTCGTTCCCGTGATATGTGATCCCTTGTGACCCAGTCACATGCTTGCAAGCTAATTGGATGACATTCCACCGAGAGGGCCCAGAGTATATCTATCCGTCATATGGATGGACAAATCCCACTCTTGATCCATGTGTTTCAACCAATACTTTCCGAACACTCAATGCCACTTTTATAGCCACCCTGTTACGGTGTGGTGTTTGATGACATCAAAGCATCCATCCAGTAAAGGTGATATGCATGATCTCATGGTCGAAGGAATTAGGTTACTATGTATCAGAAAGCATATAGCAATTGAACTATTGAAATGACTTGATCTTTACGCTACGCTTATCTATAGGAGTATGTCCATCACATCATTCTCCTAACGATATGATCCTGTTGTTAATAACATCTCTATGTTCATGATCAGGAAACAATGATCATATATTAACCAACAAGCTAGTTTAACAAGAGGCTTTACTAGGGACTCTTATTTTAGTTTACAAATCACACAAGTATTAATGTTTCCGGTTAATACAATTATAGCATGGTATGTAAACATTTATCATAAGTGTGAAGACATGATAATAACCACTTTATTATTGCCTCTTGGGCATATCTCCAACAGTCTCCCACTTGCACTAGAGTCAATAATCTAGTTTCGAACCTTTGTGTATATAACACCTATGGCTTTCCAGTGTTGTATGTACACGATTGCTAGTGGTCAACTGATCTCCGGATCTGACACTTCCAGGTCCGTGTGTAATTGCATGTCTTTGCGTCTCTACGCATCACTCATTCTCTAATGAGATGGCTTTGTATAAATTTGGTCTTTCGGTGTGACCTTTAGCTCTTTGAGGTTAAAAACATGTTGATAATATTGTCGCACAATATATCTTCATAGTATTATCCCACTGTGAACTACACATAGTTTGATAACAAACTACTTGACTCAAATGCCCTCTTATGCTGCTAAAATAGCAGTCATATACTTAGCCTTTTGTTGTAGTATCTGTCACAATGTCTTAATTTTGGAAATCATCCAAATCCATTATGGAACTCACTTTCCATTATATTGTGCCACCCTTAGTTTAGATTGAGATAAACTTAATTTGTACTTTGTGACAAAGCTAGTATCAATGTAGTACTTTTACAATGAACTAACCATCTATTTGTCACTTCTACAAATATTATACTCTTAGTTCTTTCAGAAGATCATAAGAATATCCTTACTATTGTCCAATGATCATCTTACGAATCATTCTGGTATACGCTCACAACTTTTAGAGCATAGGACATATCTGGACTTGTACATATCACAGTATGATTGATATAAATACTCTTTGTGATTTCATACATCAAGTATCAATCTATACTTGATTATTTGTTTCACTTTACCAAATGTCAATACACTTGAATATATCATCAACATTGAACTCATTCAATCCTTTCTGTGCGACAAGAACCTTTCTTGTAGTTTCTATATTGAATTCATTCAATATCTCGTAAATGTACTTCTGGCACAACCATATTAGCGTCTATTGATGCCAAATATTTGGTTTTTTGCCCAAGTCTTTCATCGGGATGAAATTCTTAATATGTGTTAATAAAAGATACATTATTTCCAATCAACAATATGTCTTCCACATAATGTATTAGAAACATGTCTTAGCGCTCCCACTTAATTTCTTGCAAATGCAAGCATCTTCATTGTCTCTGATGAAATTAAACCCTTTTAACAGTTTCATCATAGTGAAGATTCCAACTCCGCTATGCTTACTCTAACCATTGAAGTTTGCATATGCTTTTAGCATCCTTTGAATTAACAAAACCCTTTGGACTGTGTCATGCACACGTCCTAGGTAACCATTCTATTAGAAGAACTTGTTTTGTTTATTCTACTACCACATAACAAATTATATGTAGTGGTTGCTGCATTAATCCGTCTAGACTAAAAATCGCTATGAAAGATCAAATCTTGTCATATACAACCTTTGAACATTGTTGTGAACTCTTTCCCAACATGTCGAATATTTCATAGATGTGAAACATCCATGTCTACTTCTTTATAGATCCAAACACAACTGCAAGGTCTTACACCTTTTTCGAGGGTCCTTCAAGTTCAAAACTTGATTTCTCGTGTATGGAACTATCACGGATTATATGGCTTCAAGCCATTTGACGGAGTCAGGGCCCATCATCGCTTCTTTGCATGTAGTCGGTTCATTATTCTCAAATAATGATTCAACCCTCAAATCTTGGTATTTGATTGTTTACCCGATCTACTTGTTTCAATAGGAACTTAGATCTCCGTGACCACAACCTTTGAGGCACGTGAGCCATGAGTTTTGTTGCTGCCTCCGGAACACTTTTCGGCGCTGCGCAACTCTACATATAGCTAAGGTTCTTTTAACCTTATCAAAGTTCTATTGTCCTCCCACTTAACTTTTCACGAAAAATTTCTTCTCAAAGAAACTTGACGTTCTAAGCAACAAACACTTTTGTCTCCGGTGTTTTATGGAGGAACAGTTTATACAAAGACAGGTTCATCCGACTTTGGTTGCACACATCTTTCTTATGCATAGCATACCAATGTTTAAGAAAGGACAACTTGGGTTTTATCCCAAACCATAACCTTATATGGTGTCATTTCAACGGATTATGATGGAGCTCTTTTCAGTGAAAAAACGGTAATCTCTAAAGCTTTTAATCTTTAAAATACAATGGCAGTTTTATGAATTATACCTTTGATCTTACCATGTCAAACAAGGTTTAATTACATATCTCGAACGCTCCATATTCTTATGGTGTTTCGGGAAATGCAAATCCACGGAACGATTCCTTAAATCTTAGGTATTATGCTAAACTTGTAACTCAAATATCTTCCTTTATGATCTTTATCATAAACTGTTTATATTCTTGTTACAATGATTTTGCACTTCATCTTGAAAGTCTTTGAACTCTTCAAATATTTCACACTTCATCCTTATTAAGTAAATATTCATATATTCACTCAAATTTTCGGAGAAAGCATATGAAGTTGAAATCCATCGCTCTTGACTACACATAACGGACTTCGTACAACAATATGTACAAGTTCCAATAAGCTAGTCATTCGTTCCCTTTTGGCCTATGAACGAAGTTTTAATTATCTCTAAGAAAGTTTCACAAGCGTCATTTGATCAAAAATCAGAAGACTCCAAAATTCCATCCACATGGAGTTTCTTCATGTTATCTTTCCAATATAATTCAAACAGCGATGTCACTTCCTAAGTGATCTTTCAATCAATTTGTCTTTTGACATTTTAGCACTAGTTTTATGGATGTGATTTCTCCAACGAGATTTGTGAATCATCCATCTTTTATGGATTACGGCAATTATTTGAACAACCCTTTTGTTCTCATAATACCTGATAAAACAAATCTTGAAGGCAAGCTTTGATGTTTAACAAGCAACACAATAACCCTTTATTTTGTTCTCGATGAACATCATCACATATTCTTTTGCTAGTCACTTAGGCCATTGCAGTTCATGAATTGTGTTGTTTCGTATGATGATTCACACCAACAAATTCAGTATCAAATACTTAAGAACCACTTTGTTTAACAAGCAAAGAATATAGCCATAACATGTATATCATCTATATACTTAAACTGAACGATTCTAGTCTTTTCTTTTCTGCCATATATTTATGAGATTCTCTTTCAGTATTTCCTTTTCAGTTTGAAAGAATCTATCAACATCAATAGTGGAGTCATACATATGACATATAGTCCAAAGCGTGTATACTTAAATACCAATGTCTTTGGACTTGCACTTTGAAGTAGATCACCATCATCAAATATTTGGTGTTCTTTCAAATTCCTTTCTTTAGTAATCTCTTGGTGTAGTAAACATTTTACCTACATCAAATATTCACCCTTATCATGGAATCGTCCATTATCAAGCTACTTTTAGCTTATAACGATGAATTATGAGTATAATGTTGCTATCCAAAACCTTTTGGAGGATTAGGACAACAAGTGTCTCCAACCTTTTTGCAAATTCTCATCAAATATGAGAACATGACTTTTGCCATATTATACTCTATCATGTTGCAACCAAAACTTCGTTTCAGATATCACAATATCTTCCACACATCATGGTTTCTGAAACAACTCTTTCAGATCCTAGATAACCTTGATATTAAGGGAATCCTTTGAATATCAAGAATCATGGATACAAACATGATACTTATATACTAACACTTGGAATTGTTACTCTTGATTTAATACTAATTATTAAACTTCATGGAGTAACTGGAACTTACTGAACGTTTGCAATAGGACTTTTAAACTTTAGATTAACACTTAAAACAATACGATACCAGTTCGTAAAGTATCTAACCAGAATTCTATAGTTCTATCATCTCAATTATAACTAAGCGCAAGGTGGTAAACGGATGCCAATGACTACAACAACTATGCAAATTCACTTTGATTTAGTTTATGATAAATTGAGTTCTAATTAATAATTAAATTAATCTAGGTGAACTTCCACTCAAAACAATATCCCTCACATTGTTTTAGTGATCACACGAACCAAATCCACCACATCAAAACCGATCATCACGAGAGTTGATATAGTTTCAATGGCGAACAATCGACATGTTCATCATATCTACTATATGATTCATGCTTTACCTTTCGGTGATCCGTGTTCCTGAGGCCATGTCTGTACATGCTAGGCTCGTCAAGATCAAACCTTAGTTACCGCATAAGCAAATCTGGCTTGCTTACGTTGTATTCACCCGCGGAATCAAAGACACCCGATCATCACGTGGTGCTTTGAAGCAGCAAGCTTTGGCAACGGTGCATACTAAGGGTGAACACTTTAGAACTTGAAATTTATGTGCATGAGGGATCATCTTATAATGCTACCGTCGTCTACTAAGCAATACAAGATGCATAAAGGATTAACATCACATGCAATTCATAATATGTGATATGATATGGCCTTTCTTCTTTGTGCTTCTGATCTCCATCTTCAAGCACGAACATGATCTCCATCATCACCGACATTGCATCAAGGTCAATGACGCTTCTCCATGGTTGTCGTCCACCGGCTTCAACTATTACAACTACTTTGAATAGACACGCGGGTCTTAACAGAAATTAAAGACAACCATATGGCTCCTGCCGGTTGCCGACTTACAATAAGGAACATTGCATACATCATATATAATCACAATCATGGCCATATCACATCACTGCACACCCCTGCAAAACAAAGTTAGACGCCTCTACTTTCTTTGCATGTTTTACGTGGTTTGGGGCTGTTAATAAGTGTCGCTCTAACTTACGAACATGAACCACAACATTGATACTAGTATTGTTAATCACCCGTTGTAAATTGGATCTTAACTATGCTAGGAGAAACAGGCACCCGCAAAGCCACTTATGCAATACAAGTTGCATGTCAAGCGTGGAGCAAGTCTCATGAACGATGTCATGTAAGGTTAGCCCGGGCCGCTTCATCCCAACATACCGCAAGATGCAAAGTACACAAGAAGCAATCGACAATAAAAGCATCAACGCCCACAATGACCATTGTGTTCTACTCGTGCAACAGATCTACATATAGACACGGCTCTGATACCACTGTAAGGGTTCGTAGCATGGAAAACAAAATTTTCTATCGCATACAAACAAACAAGCCAAGATCTATCTACTAGATTGTAGCAACGAGTCGATGGAATAACTTACCCTCGAAGATTCCAAAGTGTTTAACGAGAGCAGATTCTCGTGGGTGATGTAGTCGTACTCTTTCCGATCTCAAGATCGCGTAGACGATCCTTCCGGCGCCGCGTTCCCGCAGCGCTCCCGCAGTCGGTCACACGTTCGGTACTCGACGAAGACCTTCCTCTCCCTTGTTCCAGCAGGCAGCGGAGGTTGTAGCACTCTCCTCGCAATTCCGGCAGCACAACGGCGTGGTACCGGAAGTAGAGGGGAAATCCCGCAGGGCTTCGCCTTAAGCCGGTGCGAGTATGGTGGAGCTTATGAGAGAGGCTATTAGTGGTCTAGTAATTAGACACACCAATTAGAGGGCTCTAAACCAATTAGAAGGCTCTAAACCGAATAGCTCTAAACCGGGGTCTAGATCTAGGGTTTAGTTTAGAGAATAGGAAACTTGTGTGTCTCTAGGAGGAGCCCTGCCCCTCCTTTTATGGGAGGGGGGTCTTGGCGCGCCAGGGGAGGGAGGGAGTCCCTCCCCAACTCGGCCTTGGGCTGGGCGCCGGCCTGGAGGAGTCCAACTCCTCCTCCAGGTTGGTTCCAACTCCTCTTGCTTGTTTCCCACAGTTTCTTGTTTTGGCAGTTTGACTTTCAAACTGGACATTTGACTTTTCTGTTTTAGGATTCAATTTAATCCTATATTTGGGACATCAAGAACACTTAGTACATGATGCAATCATTCCAATAAGTAATGACACATTCATGTACCCCTTCCCCCCCGGAGTGCCGGACAATCCGGAACCTTCTAGGATATCCCCGATGAAAACACCGGAATCATTCCCGAACTCCGAAACGGGACTTTCCTTATATGAATCTTATTCTCCGGACCATTCCGGATCACCTCGTGATATCCCGGATCCCATCCGAGACTCCGAACAACATTCGGTCTCTTTCTCATAATACCATAACTACTCAAACAACGTCGAATCCTTAAGTGTGTCTCCCTACGGTTCGTGAATTATGCGGACATGATCGAGACACTTCTCCGAACAATAACCAATAGAGGAATCTGGAAATTCATATGGCTCCCACATATTTCTACGATTACTTTGCGATCGAATGAACCACTTACATACGATACCAATTTCCCTTTGTCTCACGATATGTTACTTATCCGAGGTTATGATCGTCGGTATCTCTGCATACCTAGTTCAACCTCGTTACTGATAAGTACTCTTTTCTCGTTCCCGTGATATGTGATCCCTTGTGACCCAGTCACATGCTTGCAAGCTAATTGGATGACATTCCACCGAGAGGGCCCAGAGTATATCTATCCGTCATATGGATGGACAAATCCCACTCTTGATCCATGTGTTTCAACCAATACTTTCCGAACACTCAATGCCACTTTTATAGCCACCCTGTTACGGTGTGGTGTTTGATGACATCAAAGCATCCATCCAGTAAAGGTGATATGCATGATCTCATGGTCGAAGGAATTAGGTTACTATGTATCAGAAAGCATATAGCAATTGAACTATTGAAATGACTTGATCTTTACGCTACGCTTATCTATAGGAGTATGTCCATCACATCATTCTCCTAACGATATGATCCTGTTGTTAATAACATCTCTATGTTCATGATCAGGAAACAATGATCATATATTAACCAACAAGCTAGTTTAACAAGAGGCTTTACTAGGGACTCTTATTTTAGTTTACAAATCACACAAGTATTAATGTTTCCGGTTAATACAATTATAGCATGGTATGTAAACATTTATCATAAGTGTGAAGACATGATAATAACCACTTTATTATTGCCTCTTGGGCATATCTCCAACATTCGTGTCATGTCTATACGCATATGAACCTATAGGGTCACACACTTAAGGGGCTAGAAGCCTAATGAGGATTGGATCCGAATTAGACTAGTCTTAGGCTACTAATGGGCTGCAAATGTAGAAGACCACTAGGGAATCCTATATAAGAGAGGGTGGGACGAGATGACCAGGGTTAGAGCTTAGACCATTCCACCCAGCCGCCACACCTCTCGTCTGTGTTGCACACGCGGACCTAGCAGTCCGGTGTCTGACGCTTTCACCCCGCACCTGTGGATACCTCGGAGGTGCCGCATCTGTGGCACTTGGACGAGCCACGCAAAGGGAGATTCTCGTGGGACTAGGACAAGGAAGAGACGTGGAACGTCTGCACTGCCTCGACGCGCTTCCTCGATTCCGCAATTGTGCGTCTAGTGGTAATCCCGTGATCTATGACAACAGTAATCCTCGTATACGCGGTAGAATTTTTTGATTTGCGCTAGTGTAGCCTACCCGTATCCCTTCAGTTCTGGGCGGATGGGGGGCATCTGGGGTTGGAAGCCATGTTTTATCACACTCGATAGACATCCTGGTGGTGCCTTGGGTGCCAAATGACCTGGTATGCCCTGCCTATGATTTTATGAGTGTAGTGGGTCACATGCAAGGGCTCCAGGAGCCGTTTTAACATTTTTTTTTTAGATTTTGTTAGGTGCTGCCCAAGAAAACGGCAAAACCCGTCGGCGGGTGCGACAATGCGACGGTCGGTGCAATCTTGGACCCAGGCATGCAGCCAGCCTAGGTACCCCATGGGGCACCCCAAACCATTTTTCCTCGAATATTTAGAGTGTCTTATAGGGTACATAAAGTTAGAAACCGCATTTACCGAGCCATAACTCAGAAAAAATACAGTACATGCCCGCACCACGAGATAAATGCCCACCTCCCGAGAATGTCCATGCACCATGGTGTAGCATGCGTGGAAATTACCTCGGGCCCATGGGGGCGCCCTAATCTTGAACCTTCTTTGGGAAAACTCCGGTTTTTCGGGTCAAGGAAATGGAAAGTGGAGATTTCTCCAAAGCACCACGAAATCTCTAGTTGGAGAAGTCGCTTACAATGCCGAGAGGGAGCTAGGTGCCAGGTTTGGGCTTAATCCATGGAGTGGTTCCATGTTCTGGGCAGCGAGGGGGATCTAGGGTTGGAAACCATGTTTACTCACACTCGATAGACATCCTGGTGGTGCCTTGGGTGCCAAATGACCTGTTGTGCCTTCCAATGATATGATGAGGGTAGTGGGTCACATGCAAGGGCTCCAGCAGGCGTTTTCACGTTTTTTTTGTTTTTTTAGATTTTGTTAGGTGGTGCCCAAGAAAACGGCGAAACCCGCCGGCGGGCGCGGCAACAAGACGGTCGATGCAATCTTGGACCCAGGCATGCATCCAGCCTAGGTACCCCATGGGGCCCCCCAAACCATTTTTCCCCAAAAATTTAGAGTGTCTTATACGGTACATATAGTTAGAAACCACATTTACCGGGCCATAACTCGGAAAAATACAGTACATGCCCGCACCTCGAGATAAATGCCCACCTCCCGAGAATGGCCATGCTCCATGCTGTAGCATGCGTGGAAATTGCCTCGGTCCCATGGACGCGCCCTAATCTTGCACCTCCTTTGGGAAACGCCGGTTTTTCAGGTCTACAAAATGGAAAGTGGAGATTTCTCCCAAGCACAACGAACTCCCTAGTTGTAGATGTCGCATGCGATGTCAAGAGGGAGCTAGGTGCCAGGTTTGGGATCAATCCATGGAGTGGTTCCATGTTCTGGGCAGAGAGGGGGGATCTAGGGTTGGAAGCCATATTTTCTCACACTCGATAGATATCCTGGTGGTGCCTTGGGTGCCAAATGACCTGGTATGCCCTGCCTATTATTTTTTGAGGGCAGTGGGTCACATGCAAGGGCTCTAGGAGCCGTTTTCACGTTTTTTTTAGATTTTGTTTGGTGCTGCCCAAGAAAACGGCAAAACCCGGCGGCGGGTGCAACAATGCGACGGTCGGTGCAATCTTGGACCCAGGCATGCATCCAGCCTAGGTACCCCATGGGGCACCCCAAACCATTTTTCCCCGAAAACTTAGAGTGTCTTATAAGGTACATATAGTTAGAAACCGCATTTACCGGGCCATAACTCAGAAAAAAATACAGTACATGCCCGCACCACGAGATAAATGCCCACCTCCCGACAATAGCCGTGCATCATGGTGTAGCATGTGTGGAAATTGCCTCGGGCCCATGGGCGCGCCCTAATATTGCACCTCCTTTAGGAAAACTCCGGTTTTTCGGGTCCAGGAAATGGAAACTGGAGATTTCTCCAAAGCACCACGAAATATCTAGTTGGAGAAGTCGCTTGCGATGCCGAGAGGGATCTAGGTGCCTGGTTTGGGCTCAATCCATGGAGTGGTTCCATGTTCTGGGCAGAGAGGAGGGGATCTAGGGTTGGAAGCCATGTTTACTCACACTCGATAGACATCCTGGTGGTGCATTGGGTGCCAAATGACCTGGTATGCCCTGCCTATGATTTTATGAGGGCAGGGGGTCACATGCAAGGGCTCCAAGAGCCGTTTTCACTTTTTTTTGTTTTTTAGATTTTGTTTGGTGCTTCCCAAGAAAACGGCGAAACCCGCCTGCGGGGGCGGCAACGCGACGGTCGGTGCAATCTTGGACCCAGGCATGCATACAGCCTAGGTACCCCATGGGGCACACCAAAACATTTTCCCCCGAAAATTTAGAGTGTCTTATAGGGTACATAAAGTTATAAATCGCATTTACCGGGCCGTAACTCGGAAAAAATACAGTACATGCCCGCACCACGAGATAAATGCCCACCTCCCGGGAATGGCCATGCACCATGGTTTAGCATGTGTGAAAATTGCCTCGGGCCCATGGGCGCGCCCTAATCTTTCACCTCCTTTGGGAAACGCCAATTTTTCGGGTCTAGAAAATGGGAAGTGGAGATTTATCCAAAGCACCACGAAATATCTAGTTGGACAAGTCGCTTGTGATGCCTGTAGGGTGCTAGGTGTCGGGATTGGGCTCAATCCATGGAGTGGTTCCATGTTCTGGGCAGCAAGGGGGGTCTAGGTTTGGAAGCCATGTTTATTGACACTCGATAGACATCCTGGTGGTGCCTTGGGTGCCAAATGACCTGGTATTCCCTGCCTATGATTTTACGAGGGCAGTGGGTCACATGCAAGTGCTCCAGGAGCCGTTTTCACGTTTTTTTAGATTATGTTTGGAGCTGACCAAGAAAACGGCGAAACCCGTTGGCGGGGACGGCAACGCGACGGTCGGTGCAATCTTGGATCCAGGCATACATACAGCCTAGGTACCCCATGGGGCAGCCCAAACCATTTTCCCCGAAAATTTAGAGTGTCTTATAGGGTACATAAAGTTAGAAACCGCATTTACGGGGCCGTAACTTAGAAAAAATATGGTACATGTCCGTACCACGAGATAAATGCCCACCTCACAGAAATGGCCATCTACCATGGTGTAGCATGCGTGGAAATTGCCTTGGGCCCATGGGCGCGCCATAACCTTGCACCTCCTTTGGGAAAACGCTGGTTTTTTGGGTCCAGAAAATGGAAAGTGGAAATTTCACCAAAGCACCACGAAATCTCTAGTTGGAGAAGTCCCTTGCGATGCCGAGAGGGAGCTAAGTGCCGGGTTTGGGATCAATCCATCGAGTGGTTCCATGTTCTGGGCAGCGAGGGGGGATCTAGGGTTGGAAGCCATGTTTACTCACACTCGATAGACATCCTGGTGGTGCCTTGGGTGCCAAATGATCTGGTATGCCCTGCCTATGATTTTATAAGGGCAGTGGGTCACACGCAAGGGATCCAGTAGCCGTTTTCACGTTTTTTAAGATTTTGTTTGGTGCTTCCCAAGAAAACGGCGAAACCCGCCGGCGGGCGCGGCAACCCGACGGTCGGTGCAATCTTGGACCCAGGCATACATTCAGCCTAGGTACCCCATGGGGCACCCCAAACCATTTTCCCCAAAAATTTATAGTGTCTTATAGGGTACATATAGTTAGAAACCGCATTTACCGGGCTGTAACTCGAAAAAATTACAGTACATGCCCGCACCACGAGATAAATTCCCACCTCCCAGAAATGTCCATGCACCATGGTGTAGCATGTGTGGAAATTTCCTCGAGCCCATGGGAGCGCCCTAATCTTGCACCTCCTTCGGGAAAACGCTATTTTCGGTCTAGAAAATGGAAAGTGGAGACTTCTCCAAAGCACCATGAAATCTCTAGTTGGAGAAGTCGCTTACGATGCCAAGAGGGAGCTAGGTGCCGGGATTGGGCTCAATCCATGGAGTGGTTCCATGTTCTGGGCAGAGAGGGGGGATCTAGGGTTGGAAGCCATTTTTACTCACACTCGATAAACATCCTGGTGGTTCCTTGGGTGCCAAATGACCTAGTATGCCCTGCCTATGACTTTATGAGGGCAGTGGGTCACATGCAAGGGCTCCAGGAGCCATTTTCACGTTTTTTTTTGTTCTTTAGATTTTGTTTGGTGCTTCCCAAGAAAATGGCGAAACCCGCCGGCAGGCGCGGCAACACGACGATCGGTGCAATATTGGACCCATGCATGCGTCCAGCCTAGGTACCCCATGGGGCACCCCAAACCATTTCTCCCGAAAATTTAGAGTGTCTTATAGGGTACATATAGTTAGAAACCGCATTTACCAGGCCGTAACTCGGAAAAAATACAGTACATGCCCGCACCACGAGATAAATGCCCACCTCCCGGGAATGGCCATGCACCATGGTGTAGCATATGTGGAAATTTCCTCGGGGCCATGGGCGCGCCCTAATCTTGCACCTCCTTTGGGAAAACTCCGGTTTTTTGGTCCAGAAAATGGAAAGTGGAGATTTCTCAAAAGCACCACGAAATATCTAGTTGGAGAAGTCATTTGCGATGCTGAGAGGGAGCTAGGTGCCGGGATTGGGCTCAATCCATGGAGTGGTTCCATGTTCTGGGCAGCGAGGGGGGATCTAGGGTTGGAAGCCATGTTTACTCACACTCGATACACATCCTGGTAGTGCCTTGGGTGCCAAATGACCTGGTATGCCCTGCCTATGATTTTATGAGGGCAGTGGGTCACATGCAAGGGCTCTAGGAACCGTTTTCACGTTTTTTTGTTTTTTTAGATTTTGTTTGGTGCTGCTCAAGAAAACGGAGAAACCCGCTGGCAGGCGCGGCAACGCGACGGTCGGTGCAATCTTGGACCCAGGCATGCATCCATCCTAGGTACCCCATGGGGCACCCCAAACCATTTTCCCCGAAAATTTAGAGTGTCTTATAGGGTACATACAGTTAGAAACCGCATTTACCAGGCCATAACTCGGAAAAAATAGAGTACATGCCCGCACCACAAGATAAATGCCCACCTCCCGGGAATGGCCATGCACCATGGTGTATCATGCGTGGAAATTTCCTCGAGCCCATGGGCGCACCCTCATCTTGCACCTCCTTTGGGAAAACGCCGTTTTTCGGGTCCGGAAAATGGAAAGTGGAGATTTCTCCAAAGCACCACGAAATTTCTAGTTGGAGAAGTCGCTTGCGATGCCGAGAGGGATCTAGGTGCTGGGTTTGAGCTCAATCCATGGAGTGGTTCCATGTTCTGGGCAGCGAGGGGAGATCTAGGGTTGGAAGCCATGTTTACTCACACTCGATAGACATCCTAGTGGTGCCTTGGGTGCCAAATGACCTAGTATGCCCTGCCTATGATTTTATGAGGGCAGTGGGTCACATGCAAGGGCTCCAGGAGCCGTTTTCATGTTATTTTGTTTTTTTAGATTTTGTTTGGTGTTGCCCAAGAAAACGGCGAAACCCGCTGGCGGGCGCGGCAACGCGACAGTCGGTGCAATCTTGGACCGAGAAATGCATCCAGCCTAGGTACCCCATGGGGCACCCTAAACCATTTTCCCTCGAAAATTTAGAGTGTCTTATAGGGTACATACAGTTAGAAACCGCATTACCGGGCCGTAACTCGGAAAAAATACGGTACATGCCTGCACCACGAGATAAATGCCCACCTCCCGGGAATGGCCATGCACCATGGTGTAGCATGCACGGAAATTTCCTCAGGCCCATGGGAGCGCCCTAATCTTGCACCTCCTTTGGGAAAATGCCGGTTTTTCGGGTACAGAAAATTGAAAGTGGAGATTTCTCCAAAGCACCACGAAATCTCTAGTTGGAGAAGTCACTTGCGATGCCGAGAGGGAGCTAGGTGCCGGTTTGGGCTCAATCCATGTAGTGGTTCCATGTTCTGGGCAGAGAGGGGGGATCTTGGGTTGAAAGCCATGTTTACTCAGATTTGCCCTCTATGCTAGTCATGAATACTCAGAAAAGCCCTTTCTATAGCTCACGCAGAGACCATCACGCCCTGATTGATCAGACAGTTGTCACGCAGATTGTGCCAGTCAACCATTGATCCTCTTTGATACAACGGCCACACGAAATTATTACAGTAGCAACATCCCAATAGTATTACACACGACATGGTAGTTACAACAATTACAATGCAGGACGTGTAAATATGTAATAAAACAATACTAACAATAGAACATTACTCGCCGTCGTCGGTGGCAGCAGCGGTGTCCTCCGATGACTCGTTGGCAACTCCCTCCTCGTATATACGCGCCCTCTCCTCGTCGGAGTCCTCCTCCTCCTCGTAGTCCCACGGTTCGACGTCACTCTCCTCCGCTTCTGCCTCCATATGCTCCATGAATGCCTCCTCGTTGCCCGAGTCAGAGTCATCCTCGTCTCTGGCTCCTCTATTCCTCCTGCCCTTCTTCATGGTGGTCTCGCATGCTTTCCTCCGGTGCTCCCCCGTCTTGGCTGCCGGTGCAACGCACTTCTCGGGTGTGGAAGGTATGACAAGCTTTGACGTCTTGGTGTCCTCTAGCGCCGATGTTGATGGATCCGAGCACGGATGGACACGTCGTGGTACCTCAGATGGGTGCTGATACATCCAATTTGGATCACCATTCTATATCATAATTTGCCTCTATTCATTGATATATTTCATATTAAGAGGTGATACTTATGTCTTTTCATCTGTTTTTGCATGTTGGATGATTCTTGGAGGATGAACTGTCGGAGTCAGGATTCTGATGGAAAAAGAGGTGTTTTGATGCAATTTCGCAAAGATAAAAAATACCAGGAAAACTACGGAAAATCATATTTTCCCAGAAGACGGAGAATGCCAGAAGGGGAGGCAGAGATCACTACAAGGAATCTGCTGATACGTGACCCTCCATTTTCGTCACTAAATCGTCATTGTCTACAATATATGACGATCTTATGACGAAAAACATATCGTCAAAAACTGAGCGTCAGTAATTGCACAACGACGTTTTTCACGAAATCGTCATAACCGTCAATGACGATATTGGATCGTCACGCGTGGTCTACCCTAACCACGTCAGATCCTACGTGGCTGGTCCTACGTCGAAAACTTGTGACGAAATGAAATCGTCATAGTATCAAATTAGCCTGGTCCATTTTAATGGTCTAAACAGGCCAAGCCCAACAATTCTAACCTTTTATATAGAAGGTCTTGGCCTTTTATAGGCTGATTCTATTCTAGAACTTAGACATTTTATAGCCTTTTTATTTTGGGCGTCGGCCTCTAAGAGGCCCGTTTCTTTTTGGGCTGAACCTACTAGCCAGATGGATCCCAATTATCAGACTACTCAAGTAATTAGGTCCCACCGTTCAGTTACAAGATTTGGCAGCAAATAAATAATAAATAATTTAATCAGAATAGAGGAATATATGATATCGTTTTGGTAACAACCATAATCCATCATAATTTGACAGCAATTAACGACATTACAAAAATTCCATGTTTGGAATCACATACATAACACAAAATGAATCTTTAAGGACTGACACGAGGCGATATCCATCATGATAGTAGAACGAACAAACAAATCATGTCGGTCAGTCCAGCCGGACTAGGATCCTAATATCCATGCCCTTTTCTTGCTGCCGCATCATCGGAACCTTACCACTCCACCAACGCCAAGGCAACATGCCAACTGCTCCCATTGTGCACTTCCTCCGCCATCACGTCCCAGTAGCTAGCTACCTACCACCAATGTTTAAGAAAAATATTTCATTGTAGGCTTGTCCCTGCATGACACGACCATCCAAATATAAATTAGTCCACAAGTTTGCTTTCACATGTGAGAAAGCTACAATGCATAACCGTGTCAAGCCAACAGTAAAAACCATACATGAAATAGAGACTAGCCACAATAACCACTAGCGTTCCTAGTTAGCTGATATTGACTCCCCTGATCATTTGATGCCGAAGGTCCACTCTTGTACTTTAGTTCCTGCACAAAACCAGTTCTAGTTAGATTATTGTTGACAGCAAACAACTACATTATCTTTCAAGGAAAACATGTCTCATTTTGCTTATTTATGTTATGTTTACCATCTCATATTGAGATCATCATGGCAGCACAACTAAATAAAATTATCTACAAGTTTGACTCTAAATTTCAATTCAAAAGAGTAGTCTTATCCCTAGCGTCAATAAAAGTAGGAAAGTAAGTCGCATCTGTATAATCTTTAGATGTATAATTATGAACTAAAATTGATGAGAAATGAACTCTGTGATGTGTAATCATGAACTAAAAATCACTCTCTGTGATGTGTAATCATGACCTAAAAATCACACAGATATACACGCAGAGAAAAGCTAATGTACATCAAAACCAAGAAAATTATCATCTTCTTATAAAGTACCATCTAAGTTCAAAAAAAAGTACCATTTACGCGGTCACTGATAGACAAACAATATTGGTCTATCGTACATCCGCTAAGAAAATACTAATATAGAACCACTGAGGGAACCCGATATCAAAATATAATCTGGCACATATGGAAAAGAATGTGTACTTAAAAGGTTCGCATGTGGTTAGAACATGACATCATACTGGGTGTATTTATTTTTAAGCTTACCCTGATCCCATGAACTAACTTGCTTTTACGAACATTAAATATGTATGTTAGTAACATCTATGCAGAACATTAGAGAGTAACATCTATATATACATAAACATCTTAGCTTGTCCCTCACAAAAATGTACATCTAGTGAGGAAACTAGGAAATATAATCTGGTACAATAATAACACCTGTATTCCTAGAAAAGTTTGGAAGTGATTATCTGCTCCTTCTGGTCAAGACGGTTTGTTTCCGAAAATGCAAAGACATCCTTTATATCCTTGGTGTGAAATGTACCTTCCCTAAGTTTTTCTTCCCAACAACATACAAAGGGATTAAAAAAAATGAACCAAGTTTTCCATAGGTAACTCCTCTTCAACCACCAGAGGGGGTTGGTCATTTTCCTTGCACTGCAATATTTTTCTAAGTTTCTTGAACTTATGACCAGACTTTGGCGTCTTCAAGATCTTCTGTTATCATTAGAGAAAACTGGATTAGTCACAAAAAAGGTAGATAAACAGATAGCACATAAGAGATAAATAGATACAAATTAATAAGAGCATACATGTGCAGCCATACTAACAAATACTGCATGATCGTAATATATGCCATCGTGGTTATTTTTCTCATTCGAAAAAGTCACCTATATGCTAATGCAATGTTAAATCCTATAAGGTAAA
Source organism: Avena sativa (assembly GCA_916181665.1). NCBI lineage: Eukaryota > Viridiplantae > Streptophyta > Magnoliopsida > Poales > Poaceae > Avena > Avena sativa. The sequence continues at coordinate 263,156,689 of OV702294.1, read as the reverse complement.
AGCTAGATCAACTCCTAACAATTTTGGCACTTCATGAGATAGACATACCACCGCAAAACACAAGTACACTGCCAAACAAGTGGACCAAATTATACAACATGGATAGCTGAGATTTGCCTAAACTCCAAACAATCGGAAAGAAACCACAAAAATTAGCACTCCACTCCATAGGCAATTCAAACATCAAGTCACATAGAGAAAGAATCACAAATACAACACATTGAACTGAAGCACAACGGGCTGAGACTTCATATTGTATAGCGATCCGTGATCTTCTCGACTAGAACAGGATAAAACATTCACATTTAATTCACATTTAGTATTGGTACCTAACTATGCCCCTTATATGCAAAATTTAGGATGACCGAATCATCCAACAACCACAAACCACCTAAGGCCTAATTAAAAGATACATCACACCAGGCACTTTTGCCTCCAAACCATCAACGCACAACTTTGCAGCCACATAGAGCTCAGCACCAAATCAGCGTGCAAGAGCGGGCAGACAATTCATCAAAAACACCACTCCTACTACACCATCTTACTCATCAGTGATCAGCCACTAGCCAGAAAAGGCCAAGCTCCACGTCTTAGTTACGGACTACCGTCTAGAGAAAACATGGCAGCTAAACGAATAGAGCATACTCTTAGAGAAGTGGAGGGAGTGCGAGCAAGAGAAAGTGGGAAGTGGGAACCGACGAGGTCAACGAGAGCGGTCGCTCTGGTAACGGTCGTCGTAGGCTAGCGTGTCCGGCAGCCTGCAGTACTTGAGGACACCGAGCCTCCAATGGGTGACGATATCGTGGATGACTTGAGATACGTCTGTTCCTGATTCAACAGATGAGTAGCATTAGGATTTTGGGAGAGAGAGGTGGCAGAGGTGGAGCAACTCCGGCGACGACTAGACCTCGAGATCGAGATGGACGGGAACGGGAGGGTTGGTGAGGCCCGGGGAGATCCTCTCTCTCCTCTTCATGCCTGGCGAGATCCCAGATAGCACGGAAGCCATCGATTCATCTTCGCGCCGCGCTTCCGGTTCCGAGTGAAACTGGGGAGCACTAGGGGAACTAGAGACCGGCATAGGACCACTGTGATACGACCTTGGAGGCGGCTGGCTAGGCAGGTGTCGGGGGAGAGGAGAAAGCTGCGCGCGAGGTGGGAGGAGCGACGGCTGGCTGGGCAGGAGCCGACGAGAGAGGAGAGAATCGCACACAAGGTCTCTGGAGCGCCGGCTGGCCAGGCAGGAGGTGGTGGCGGCGGCGCACACGGAGGATGGCGCTAGGGTTTGGAGGCAGGGTGTCATGTGCGTGGGGAGTTGCTGAGGGCTGAGGCCGCGGCAGTAGTGCTTCTTCTGGTGAGCCACCACACGTTGGATGCCCTTTCAACGGTCCAGATCAGGGCGAGATGGATATCCGTGGGAGGCTGTTTGCTGCGATTTGATTGGGTGCATAAAAAGGCCTTCTTTATTTTCCTCAGAGATCCAATGCAAGTTTAGCGAGAAAAACCCTAGGTAAGAACCTTCATGCCCGCCGTTTTGACCATACTTTGAAACAGACATAAAAAATTCAAAAACGGTCCGATCAATGCAAATTTTTCACGTGGTGTCTTATTATGTGACATAGTTTTAATAAAAAATACCAAACTTGGTAAATTGCAAGTGTCTCAAAAAAACTTCTCAGAAATGACCCATCATGTATGAGGTTTCATGGCTTTCGGGCCAAACGACCAATGTTATGGCTAGAATCGCGGCATAGTTTGTGATAATGTGCCCATATTATGCACACATATGTATCATGGGTGGTGAACAATGTTGCAGGAGAAAGTTTTCCTTTTTGACGTACGGAAAATCTATTTTCCATTTTCCAAGCGCAAAAAACGGGGTATTTTGTGAAGCAACCACCAAATAACAGTTTTAGAATGGTACCACCACATTTTGTAAAAATATTAGACCATCTTACATGGACAATGTCCCAACAGGGGTATCTCAAACCTTTCCTTTTACCCCTGGCGAAAAAGACAAATTCCTGCCGAATCGGTAGGAAGTGGGTCCGATTTGAACTATAAGTACATGATCCGATGCTCATGATTTTTGGCAAAAATCATTTTTAGACTCACAATATGCTATTTATTCAGAGATCTAATGCAAGTTTAGCGAGGCTCAGCCCCTAGCTAAGAACCTCTGCGCCCACCGTTTTGACCATAGTTTGAAACAGGCATAAAAATTTCATGGCTTTCAGACCAAACGAGCAATATTATGGCCAGAATCGCGGCATATTTTGTGATAATGTTCCCATACTGTGCACACATATGTATCATCGGATGGCAAACAATGTTGTAGAAGGAAGTTTTCCTTTTCATCACACGGAAAAACCATTTTCCATTTTCCGAGCCCCAAAATTGCTTCGTTTTGTGAAGCAACCGCCAAATAAAAGTTTTAGAATGGTTTCACCATATTTTGTAAAAATATTAGACCACCTTAAATGGACAATGTCCCAACCGGGGTATCTCAAACCTTTCCGTTCATCCCTGGCGAAAAAGACAATTTCCTGCCGAATCGGTAGGAAGTGTCTCCGATTTGAACTACAGGTATATGATCTGATGCCCAAGATTTTTTGCAAAAATGATATTTAGACTCACAATATGTTGTTTTTTTAGAGATCCAATGCAAGTTTAGCAAGGATCATCCCCTAGCTAAGAACCTTCACGCCCGCCATTTTGACCATTGTTTGAAATAGACATAAAAAATTCAAAAACGATCCGATCAATGCAAATCCTTCGCGTGGTGTCTTATTATATGACATAGTTGCAAGTAAAAATACCAAACTTGGTATATTGCAAGTGTTTGTACAAAAATACCAAACTTTCGAGCCAAACACCCAATGTTATGGCCAAAATCATTTTGGTTCACAATATTCTATTTCATCGGAGATGTACCGCAATTTTAACAAGGTTCTATCCCTATCTATGAATAGTCATGCCTACCGTTTTAAGCACAATTTGATATGGGCATAAAAAATTCAAAATGATCAAAATCATGAAAAAACCTCCGCGTACATATTGCATTAGATTTGTACAGAATAACTAAATAAACATATTTGAGAAATGCACGTCTGGCATTAGATTTGTACAAAATAACTAAATAGTGCCACACAAAAATCAAATATGTAAATATTAGTGCAAGTGGTGAGTCTTTTGGTGCTACACTCACTATTGAACTAGGAATTATATTACAAACTTCAACTTGAGTAGTAGTACGTAAGATTTTAGTATTTCTTTTATCAATGTGTGCATACGTACTTTGCAAAATTGATGGTACATACAATTGGTTTGACTTTAAAAAAATAAAATAAACTTTCCAATTTATTTTAGGCTCAAACTTAAATGAAGCTGAAATTTGCACTCCATATAAACTCTCTAATGGCCTATGAGCCGTCGGTGCAGAAAAAAAGTAAAAGAGGCAGAGATTAAGAGGCCCTACTAAGGCCTAGCCCAACTGTAGCCTGATGTGTTTATAAATTCACAGTCCAGTAGCACATTCCTGGTCTGATGGTTATGAGTTGCTTGCTCGTGTGGGAGGTTTCTGGTTCGAGTCCCATAGGTAATATTTTTTGCATCATTTATTCACAAACGATCTATCATCCAGTCCAGCGTGGTAGTTGGGTCGGTTCAAAAATCTGCAAATAAACAAAATAAAATAAAATGATGACACATAGACAATACACATAGACAAAAAACGACACGCACATATGACACGTAGGCAAAATTACTAACGTGGTATATTGTTTAGACATAATGACGAAATTAAATCGTCAAAATCAACTATAAAAAACGTCGTAGGCTACTTCTTCCTTCCACCTTATGATGATTTTGCCTAGTCAAACTATGACGTTTCTGAACAAAATCGTCGTAAAATTTTAAGGTTTTGAATCTCTGAAACGTCTTACGACCATCTAGTGCAAAATCGTCATAACTCTATGACGAATTTGTTCACAGTCACTATCAGAAGGTCATAGATTAACACATTTCTTGTAGTGGATGGGCCACAGGGGGCCCACACCCCCAGGCGCGGGCCACCCCTAGGCCGCGCCTACAGGGGGTGTGGCCCACTTGGTCCACCTCCGGCTCCACCCTATCGCCTATTTCTTCCCCTCGAATCCCTAATACACGGAGGGGGCGAACATAGAAAGATTCCGCCGCCTCTGTGGGGCGGAAAACACCGAGAGAGAATGATCTCTCCGGCAGACAGATTCTTGCCTGGGAAATTCCTTCCCGGAGAGGGGAGATCGTCTCCATCAACACCATCATCAAGCTAGACTTTATCGGGATCATCATCATCATCATCCACACCATCATCTGCACCAGCACCATCATCACCACTCCATCCCGCTGTAATAATTGTGTTGAATACTTGCATAGTTCTTAGGGGAAACTTTCCCGGTGTTGATTACTATTGTAGTTGATGCTTGTGAGTAGAACCATTGGATTATTGTTTATGTTTAGATTGTTATCCATCACCATATCGTCTTTGATCTTGATCCATATGATGTCTCATGAGTAGTTCGTTTAGTTCTTGAGGACATGGGAGAAGTCATGTTGTTAGTAGTGGATTTGTGTTGAGATATTATTCAATGGTTTAGTATTTAAGTTGTGGTGCTATTCTTCTAGTGGTGTCATGTGAACGTCGACTATATGATACTTCACCATTTATGGGCCTAGGGGAATGCATTGTGTATTTGGCTACTAATTGTGGGGTTGCCGGAGTGACAGAAACCTGAACCCCCGTTAGGACACCATTGTGCAAGGGAGCGTAGGATCTCAGAGTTTAAGGATATGGTTAGGTTTATACCTTAATTGATTTCATGTAGTTGCGGATGCTTGCAGGGGGTTTAATCACCAGCATGTATTAGTCCAAGTAAGGTCGGTACATTAGCACAAGTTCACCCACACAACACTTACAAAGCCAAAAAAGACTACTCAACTATATGAAGCGAAAGCACTTGACAGTATTCCCATGTGTCATCGAGAATGTTTGTTCCTTATAAGTATTTCAACCGGCTTGTCCTTTGCTAAGAAAGGATTGGGCCACTTGCTGCAATTGTTCGTTGTCTTTCTTACTTGCACTTTATTTCTTTGCTCTATTAGAAAACCCCTAAAAATCCGTTTGCTAAGTATTTACAGAGATTTCCTGCTCCATACCACTAGTCAACACCTTCTTCTCCTTGTTGGGATCGACACTCCTATTTATCGAAAGTACTACGATACACCCCCTATACTTGTGGGTCATCAGGTGCCAGCATGCACGAACGATGCCGTGACGAGCAGGTGACGCAGGACGGTCAGCCACCGGCAAGGATCTACCACTGCCATGGCACGGTTCCATGCTGCGCGAGAAAGTTGTTCGGAAATGCGTGATGGCGGTTACGCAGAGTTGGGTGCCGATCCAGGGCCGCTAGGAGCATCTCATAGTCTAGTCACGTAAAAATTGTGCTACATCATAAAATATCTACATACTGGGAGTGTTGTCACGTAACAAACCAAAAACTGCGTGTGTGGCAGCGTCGGGAAGTGTCCAATACGTGCCTGTCGATGTGGAGTTGAACGCTCCATCATGTTCTGTATGTGCAGCAGTTGCGCACATCGTGACAACCCCTTGAGCACGCACGCACGCTAGTCGTGAAACCCGTAATTACTTCCTCCCTCGTAGTCCCACCCCCATCCACGGGAAACTAGGCGGCGCGCGCCGAAGCCCCCGCTGAACCGTCCATCTCATTAAAGCCGGTCCAATCGAGTCCCATCGTGTGGACTTTGGGGTTTTATTCCCTGGTTCTGTCAGTCACGCCTCTTTGAGAAGGAAGCGACATAGGACATCGATTAACAAATGAACGGTGGATGTAGGTTGACATAGCACTGGAGTAGACTGTGGTCTTGTATAAGACTATCCCACGGACTAGACTCTTTGACCATTATCCCCCGCACATCAATTTCTTCTTCCTCCTGCCCCCACCTTCCTCCGTCTGCATTAGCCATGGCTCTCCATAGGAGAGGCAGAGGTAGAGGCTGAGGCAGATCGACCGTGCATGCGGAGAGAATGGAGAGAAATCGCCTCCTTGGACTTACTACTCAACCAGCAGCTTAGTCCCCGCCTCGCACAGAGACCCAATCTCTCCTAGCAATGGCGCTGAATGTTCCAACAGGCTGGACTCCTTCCGCTCCCGGTACAGTCTTGTTCATCTTCTATGTTTTCTTCTCCTTCTTCTATGTCTACTTCTTATTCTTCTTCTTATTATGATGCTACATATTCCAGGGCGGCCGTGGACCCTGAAAGCAGCATGATGGTGGCGGCGGTGCTGCATGTTGCAGCAGGCTAGGAATCCTCCCGATATAGTCTTCTTGTTCTTCTTCTTCTATGTCTACTTCTTATTCTTCTTATTATTACTATTCTACATATTCCAGGGGGGCCGTGGAACCTGAAAGCAGCACGATGGTGGCGGTTGCACTGCATGTTGAAGCAAGCCAGGGCTCCTCCCGGTACAGTCTTCTTCTTCTTATTATTACTATGCTACATATTCCAGGGAGGCCGTGAACCCTAAAAGAAGCACGGTGGCGGTGGCGGCGCTTCATGTTGCAGCAGGCCAGGGCTCCTCCCGGTACGGTCTTCTTCTTCTATGTCTACTTATTATTATTATTATTATTATTCTATTTATTACTATGCTACATATTCCAGGGTAGCCGTGGACCCTGAAAGTAGCACGATGTCGGCAGCGGCGCTTCATGTTGCAGCAGGCCAGGGCTACTCCCGGTACAGTCTTCTTCTTCTTATTATTATTATTATTTTTCTTCTTCTTCTTCTTATTTTTCTTCTTCGTCTTCTTCTTCTTCTTCTTATTATTATTATTACTATGCTACATATTCTAGGGGCGGTTGTGGACCCTGAAAGCAGCATGATGGAAGTGGCGGCGCTACATGTTGTAGCAGGCCAGGGCTCCTCCCGGTACAGTCTTCTTCTTCTTCGTCTTCTTATTACTATGCTACATATTCCAGGGCGTTCGTGGACCCTGAAAGCAGCACGATGGCGGCGGCAGCGCTGCATGTTGTAGCAGGCCAGGGCTCCTCCCAATACTATGCTACATATTTGAGGGCGGCTGTGGACCCTGAAAGTAGCACGATGGCGGCGGCGCTGAATGTTGCAGCACGCCAGGGCACCTCCCGGTACAGTCTTCTTCTTCTTCTTATCCTCCTCCTCCTCATTCTTCTTCTTCTTATTCTTACTCTACTACATATTCCAGGATGGTCATGGATCCTGAAACCAGCACGATGGCGGCAGCATCGCAGGACCCGCTCGACACTGTTCTCCGGCTCACCGAGGTATGAACCCCCGACATGCATTTAGTTTTATTTTTGAGATTCTAAATGTGGAAATATTATCGTGTCTGCCCGCAAGTAGCCTCCAAGTAGGGACCACGCTCAATCTTCGTAGACACATTTGGGGTTTTTGTGACTTGAATATTGTGCTTCCCTGAAACATGTAGTATACTTATAGAGTGCCTATTTTAAATAACATGAATGATGCAGCAAGCGAAGGCCGATTGCCGTGACAAGGTGGCCATGATCAATGCCAAGATAGACAACCAACTGCAGGGTGCACGCTCCCTAACCCAGGCTAATGATCGCCTTCAAAGGCATTTGTCTCTGTAGAAGGAGATCACGCTTGATTTTTCACTTACCATCAGGGGGCTTGAAGCAGGGCGCGATGAGCTACATAGGTTGATCGACGAGCTGCAGAAGTTGATCGCACACATCTTGTCCAGACAAGACCTGGCCATCAACTTAATTACGAAGCTCTTGCGTAACTAGAAGAATCTCAATGATAGATGCGTCCTCCTGCTTGACGAAGGCACCGAGACACGCAGAGAACACATCATCGAAGCATACAATCACAGGGACCGTTGCTTGGATGCATTGAGACAGATGAAGGAGGACATGGGCCGAGGTCTCACCGTGCCCAAGAGTCCAAACAAGGATAACGGGGAGCCAACGGCAATGCCCAATTCAGATTCAGAGTAGGGGGGCGGGGGTGGGGCTGGGGGCAGGAATCTCAGTTCATGCTCCGCTGCTTTTGTAATTTATACATATCATGCAATTAAGCAATCTTGGAGAAACTCCTTATTTCTCTGTTTATCTTACTTGCCTGTCAACTTAATTATGGGTTTGTGTTCTCATGAATGGTCATCATCCTTTCTTTCCATTATGTATCTGAGCTTGGAATTAGATTATGACTATGCCACTCTATTTGGTTACATTGGAAAAACCCACAGCACCCTTAGTTGGATATAGTCCCACGTTGCTTTGAAATTGAAATTACTGTGCCACTACTTTATCCTGTTGAACTGGGAAAAATAGGCTTTATTGCTCTGAAATTGAAATTAGGACTGTGCCACTACTTTATGCTATTGAATTTGGAAAATAGGCTTTATTGCTCTGAAATTAAAATTAGGAATGTGCCACTACTTTATCCTGTTAAATTGGGAAAAAGGCTATATTGCTCTGAAATGGAAATTAGGACTCTGCCACTACTTTATCCTATTGAATTGGGGAAAAGGATATATTGCTCTGAAATTGAAATTAGGACTATGCCACTACTTTATCCTGTTGAATTGGAAAAAATGGTATATTGCGCACTCATATAAATTAGAAGTATGCCACTAGTTTATCTAGTTGAATTGGGAAAAAGCCTATATTGCTCTGACATTATATCTGGAATTAGGAATGTGCCACTAGTTGATTCTGTTAAATTTGTACAATCCTTGATTGCTCTGTCCTTCAAATTATGACTTTGACACTAGTTAATTGTTTAAATTGTGTAAACTAACCACATATTTTTGTTGCATCAGAAGAGGCGAAATCTCAACCCAGAACTGCCGACCTGGCTAAAGGACAAGATGGCTATCCAACTGGAGAAGCAGAATTTTTAGAAAGTGTCCCATGACCGCCTGAGAGAAGAAGTCACCATCCTTTATGACAAGTGCCATAGTCTGAAGGTGGACATCACCGGCTGGAAGGAACTTCACAAGAAAAGTATTGCCTCGACGCATGCGAAGGAGGACATCATCAAGGATCTCATGGTGGATAATCGTAAGCTTACTGATAAGCTTGTCGCTTCCTAGACAGAGCGCTTGAACCAGTGGGAGGTGCACGTCCAAGTACTGAGGGAGCAGGTAAAAACCAAAGCGGACCTGATCGAACGAACCCTCGAACTGGACACGACCATCTCCGCGCCAGGCTCAGTGAAAACTATAAGTTCCTCTGAAGTTAGTTTGCAAACTATGTGTTCCGATGGACCAAATCGTGGTTTAACCATGTGTAGTAGTGATTTTGTAAACGTGGACATCTCTCTATGCAAACTATGCTTTCTTCTGAAAGGTTATTTTGCTCAAGAATTGAGTTTGGATTAGTCAAGATGGCACAACTACAAGTCTTATAGTTAATTAGTTTCAGATATTGCCACGACACAAATTATTCATCTAAAATGTCCTTGATCGTTTGTAGCTCGTCCTTGTTCACCTCGCGCTCCTTATTCAGATCCTTCAACAGCTCCGCAATGCAGTACTCTAGATTCTTCTTACATGAGCTGATCCCTCTCCTTTTCCGCCTTCTGAATCTTCCGTGCAGTTCTCACCACCAAGATCCCATTGATTGTGTCATTTAGTTCTGACCGCAAATGCTTGATTTCCTGTTCCATCTCCGTATTTCGTACCAAGAGCTTGTAATTTTTTGCACCTGCATCACGGGCATATTTAAATCTCCCCGACCTTTTGATCTCATATATATCCCATAACTGGGCCAAACATTTCTTAAGTGCGTCTGGCCATTCAAGATCCACCCACTCTACTGCTTTACACACCAGGCCAACCTAAAAAAACACGGGACCTAATTATCAACATAACACTACACAATTGTTTTCATGTCGCCATTGTACAAAATGAAAGCAAACCCGATTTGTACAGCCCAAAAACCTTCTTTCAGTGTTACTGCCTTCAAATGCAACATATTTCCTCAGTTTTAGCCCATGGTCACATGGTACTTCCCAATCGAGATCTAGGCCCTCCCAATCGGGGTCGTAGATCGTGAGTGGTACCTATAAGGGAACAGAAAGCTAGAAATAAACAAGATTGCATGCACATTTCAAGTCTTGGGTCGAGGTAATTACCAATGCCTAACCATTGCCGAGAAAACAGAAGAACTCACATCGGGGAGGGAATACTCATTGTCGGAGAGAAAGCTGTCGCTGCTCGACTGGTCGTCCTCGTTGTTCTAGGGCGGCATGGCAAATGCGGCCGCGGCGACGCGTCGGCGACGGTGATGAGAGAGATAGAGGAAGGTAGTGAGTGGAGAGAGAAGGGGTGGGGAAAGTGAAGTGCATCAACGTTGCAACATTGACTAAATTGGCATGCTACAATGGTTTAATTGATATAATGTCCCGTGGCTGGATTACTATCTCATATCTAACAGTTTTTCTCTTCCTTCATTTTAATTTGAATATTAATCATGTACTTTCCCCTTCCCAATTTGTTTTACTTATAGCAACATATAAATAATCTTATATACAAAACAATATAGGATTATGGTTTAGGGTTTAGGGTCTAATGAACTGTTTATTGTACTAACCCCTTAACCCTTATTCATAAATCCTAGACCTGTGCGTCTAATAGATCACTGTCTCCTATTTAGTAAGTTTTTTTATTGATCCCACAGAGCATTATATTACATCATATTGATGTCCACTACAAGGTACTTATATATCACTTTTTTCAGTGATGGTTTCAATGAATGATATGTCCCAAAATCCCAACAGCTCACAGCACATTATATTACAATCTCTCAACAATCATAATCTGCAATGTACTTGTGTCTTATTACAACAACGATTCTTTCGTCGAGTGATATGTCTGAAAATATCAACATCTCACAGAACATCGGATTGCAATCTCTAAACAAACACGACCACATTAACATAGTTTCAAAGCAACAACAATCTTTGTAACAAATACAGGCAGGAGAGCCTTGCGTTCTATCTGACAAGCCCTGGGTATAAGCTCTCATTAGATCTGATCAACGTCTACCTCCTCGTTCTATTCAGCCACAGCAGGGGCCTCTGCATCCACTACAACCTGTCTAACAACATTAGAAATGGCAGCCAAGAAGAACACCCTCCTGATTTGCTTCTTTCGTCGCATAATTTGCATGATATCATCGGTATCCAAAACCTCTATGAACTCCTGCTTATTATGATGCCACCACCAGAGTCGTGCCATCAGCTTAGGGCCAATAATGATTTCCTTACCAATCATCTCTCTCAGTTCAACAAGAGTTATGTTTTTGGAATCGACGGCTATCTCCAGAGTACATGAAGAAATTTGCTTACTAACTCTGCCATCAAGTTTTGCTGTGTATGAATCCACCTCCAGGTGTATATTGAACTTAGCTTGATCACCATCGGGTGGTTCGTAAACTCGAGCAGCAGAAGCTCTAGATGCAAGATCTCCAGTATCTGCGTACATATCATCAACCATCGCTTCAACTTTCACCTGACGATCAACTGCACAACACTTCCAAAGCATCTGAAGCTCATGGGAGTGCTCAATTTGCACATAGGTATCACTCATGTTACGCCACACCAATTTTTCCCTCTGTATGGATCCTCAAGGAATTCTAGAATGAAGCATATCTATCAGCTGCGAAACAAACACAACCTCTTTGTAGTTGACAAGCAGACGCACATCCTGCCCAAACACAACCTTCTCGCAACCAAAATCTAGTTTTGCAGTGTACTGGCGAACATGAACCGTGAACTTATATAGGTCCGCTGCATCAAAGTTATTCCTAATTTGATTAAAAAGGGGACCTTTTAGTTCATTCGATGCTACTTTTCAATAACTAATCTATTTGCAAGACAAGGCATGGATAAGAAAAATTCACCTCTCGCTCTTCTCCTGGGTGGTTTTCTGCGAGATCTGGATTGCACGACCCCGCACTACAGCCGAACACTCCGCCGCCAGCCTAGCTTTTCTCTTCAACCCGCTGCTCGTAGGTACCCTGTTAGTAGACTTATGGCTGACCTCCTCGCTAACCTGGGCTGTAGACCCCGCCGATGCTTAGCTTGTCTAGCGTTGTGCCCGAGACGCTGGCTCCGACGAATCCAAATCAGTCGCCGACGTAGCTACCACCTTGGCCTCGCTTGAGATGTCGCCTGCTGATTCAGTGTGTGTGGGGAGGGAGGGGGAGGGGCGGGGAAAGTACAGAAAAAGACCGCCGCCGCCGGATTCAGTCTCAGGGATTAGGAAAGTACATAAATGGATTTCCCCGTGCGACATGTGGATGGTGACTTAGAAGGGGCACCACAGTTACTAATGTAACGTAATATCCTAACATAACGGCTAAGATTTGAAAATATTTGGTTTGGCCATCATTCACTCGAAATGCCCCTCTCGGTAATTACCCCTCGAACTTTTCAAATTGCGGTGATTATACGCAACTCGGGCCCTGCGTTGCCTTCGCCTGCGAACTTTCGGGCCGCAAAGTAGTATCCCCCCGTGCGAAGGAGATGACGACGCGGAGCCGTCGATCATGCTCTAATCGTGTGGTCTAGATTGTAGGATACCGTTTCGCATTGGATGAGCCACTAACGTGTGGGACCAACCCCAGTGCAGCCCACCGCGCACGTCGCGTAGTTGGGCTAGCCCGTTAGTATTCCCGTGCGAGCCCTTAGATTCAAACTTAGATTTTCCTTTTTTAATTCAAAATCCTATACTCTAGGTAACTTTGAAATTCAACTCAGGAAGTTTCGCTGAACCAAATTGAACGAATCCAATTTTGTTAGAAAGTAGATAAAAATATCTAATCACTCCCATTGGATTCAAACAGTTAGAAATTATAGATCACCCTAGTAAAAATAAAAAGACAGTAGCTTTTACCACTTCAAACATTTTTATAAAATCAACCATAAATGATTTTGAGTTGATTCCAACTCTCAAAAATCACATTGGCCATGATCTATCTGAATATGTAAAAATATATAATTTTGCATACAGTAGTCCTGGACTAAAAATAAAGAATGGCTTTATAGTCATTTCTAGTCACACAAATATTATTAAATGGCATTGTTAAACTTTGCAATTTAGGCCAACCACTTTAAATCACATTCTCATGTATTGGAATATGTGGTGATGACATGTTTCAATATTATCCCATATTTTAATTGGATAATATTACATCTTTAGTAGTTTTTCAATGAGTAGAAATAACTTTCCTAAAATAAGATAAATAAAATCTTGTCACCCTTTTCTTGTAGGGATTTCTATTTTCGTGCTCCTAGTTTGTTTGTTGCACTCAGTTTTCCCCAGCCACTTAACTTCTCCTCACTTTTCCCCTCGCCATGTTCAGAAACCCTCGCAGGCGCTCGAACGGAGGGATGCCGATAGGTCAAAGGCTTGACCATTACATGCTGACTGGTGGGACCGTGTTGGGGCGAGTCGGGGGTTGAGCGTTGCGTTACGAGGCCTCGACCGTTGCATGCCTGGCTGGTGGGGCCATGTGTGGGTCAGGTCCTGCATACGTGGTGAAGGGTGGGGCCACGTTGGGACGGGTCTTGCATATGTGGTGAAGGGTGCGGCCGGGAGACACGTCGGACCGACCATTCTTGCTCACCCAAAGCATTCGCTTCCCCCCGAGCCTGGAACAGCTCCCACATCGCCCCTCCGCTGCCCCGCCATTGTGCCCTCCTACCTTATGTCGTCCTCGGCCCCAGAGTCGCCCCCTCCCCTAGACTAGGAGCCTACTCCACCTCCGGCTCCGCTCCCGCCCCCGCTAGATCTACCCCTTTCGTGGAACAGTATGCAATGCCGGCTGGTGCACCGTTGATATCCCACAAGTATAGGGGATCATGTGTAGCCTTTTTGATAAGTAAGAGTGTCGAACCCAACGATGCGCTAAAGGAAGGATAAATATTCTCTCAAGTTCTATCAACCACTGATACAACTCTATGTAAACTAAAAGTTTGCAATATCTAGGAAATAAAACTAGAGCAACAAAACTAGTTCTAGAGAAAGCTTTGCAAGAAAATAAATAACAAGAAAGTAAGCTAGTTGCTGCAGCAATAAAATACACTAAACTAATAGAACCATGAGTGTGGAATAGTGGTGGTAATTGTGATGGCTTTGTCCAAGTTTAATTGGCGAATAAATCGGGTTCATTATCTTCGATGCAGTTTTCTATGTGGGAGAGGCCAAATATACATGCACTTCACTACTTGGAATTACATGTACTATATGATTGGATTCTTAGCAAACATCCGTAACTACTAACAATGCATTAAGGTTTCCCCAACCATAGCCTTAAGTTAATGGTCCTCTCACTCCCATACGTGCAACGTTCCGGTTCGTGTCCTTAGGTTTCTGACACTCCGGCAGAACTTCCCCTTCCTCTTACACATACTACAAACCATATGATGTTTAATCCATGCGCGCACAAGTATAATGGACACCAAAGGACTGTACCATATCAACATACAACTCTAATGAACCAAAGACGTTTAACCATTCAATCTAAGAACAAAGAAACTACACAAACATGACAAAGATCATAGGATTATAACTTATAGCAACAAACACCATGTTTACATAGGATGGTACAGAGGTGTGTGGGAGGATGAACCACTCCATACTAGTAGGATTAGGTGATGGAGATGGCGGTGAAGGGGATGAAGAGGGAGACGGCGGCGCCGGCAGCGATGCGGGGGACTCCTTCCCCGCTGCCGGTATCGTGGGGGAGCACCGCCCCTTAGCCCCCTTCCTTCATGGCTTCTTGGGAGCCCTCTCCCATGGATATGGGATCCATGGGGGAGGAAAAACGTGGCTTTGGTGGCTGCAAATTCGTGGGTGGAGGTGTCTCCCAGAAATTAGGTTTCCTCCCTTTATATAGCTTCTCGGATTCCCGTCACCCCATCTTGGGCTGAAGTAAATCGAGCCTAGCATGACCGTCTGGACTCAGAATCAGCTAAATTTTATGTCCAGAACAATTACCGCGAAATTTCCTACAATATTGTAGTTGAAGAGTTTTCCATTTGACGCCTTCTTCGACCTGAAACGTGACCATATTCAAAAAGTGTTTTGAGACAGATTTCTGGAAAATCCCAATTTGACTCCAACAAGGGTTCCACTTGTATTCTTGATAATTCCTACACATAAAAGTGTAAAACAAGAACATTGTGCACTTTTGCAACTATTAGTAGGTTAGTCTAAATAACTCATGAACTTTATATAAAGAGAAGTGTCAAAAGCATAATAATAGCATAAAACCATAAAAAATTATAGATACGTTATGGACGTATCAACCGTCCATCCGCGTCGAGCTAGGAGAAGATTGGCTGGAATCGCAAGGATCTAACGCATGGATTCCATCTGGGTAAGCATCGTTTCCATTTTGTGGGTTGATTATTGGCAGTATTTGAGCGCGAATCGCTGGTGATCAACTAACTGCCTTGCTTTTCGAATAGGATTTATCCAGTGCAGGCATTTTGGCTAGCGATTAGAATGGATACTTGCATAATTTGTGGTTGCGAACAATATCTCTCTGTATTTTACTTCCTAGCGGTGGATGCAACCTCCTTAACTTGCAGATATTTGATAGATAAAATCTATTGTAAATTTCCTTATAGCAGTGGCGATTCAGTTGATTTGCAAAATTTCAATATTAGTGAGCAAAGATTGCTCCTACTAACTAGCGAAGACGATCTGGTAATGCTTTTCTCTTTGAATACTGCCAAACGTTTTGGTTGAATTCGTCTCCATGTGCAACCTGAAGTTGAGCACATGGGAAAGAGTGTTAAATCACCATCTGGTGGTCACACATCATCAGGTGGTCGGGCATCATGTGTGTCAACACCCGGATTTTTCAATCCTAGATGCCTGTTATGCCATACATCGCAATCCCAGGATTACCATTTTTGCGAGACATAACAGAATTGGATACCCTAGTACATCATCCATTACAAACGGTACATAAGTTCTTACACAAAT
This sequence comes from Avena sativa, assembly GCA_916181665.1. Lineage (NCBI taxonomy): Eukaryota > Viridiplantae > Streptophyta > Magnoliopsida > Poales > Poaceae > Avena > Avena sativa. The sequence continues at coordinate 263,140,616 of OV702294.1, read as the reverse complement.
AGGGATCTCATGATCCAGTTCTTAATACAACATCAAGCAGCGGAATACGTAATAATAACGGTAGCGTAGGCGAAGCTCCATCTTCGGGGTCACAGGCAATGCTGACGATGGGAGATGATCCTAGTTGTCGTAACCTTCCTGGGGTCCATCTTCCAGGTACTCCTCTTCATAGTCTGGCCATGAGAATAGCCAGGGACAAAGCCATGAGTACTCTTTAAGTACTCGCAAACTAATACTAATAGGTAAAGGGGTTTTTTTGGATAATAGGACACTAAGCTCTAGGGTTGTTTTGCAAAAGCCAGATTTATCTCTACTAAGTTCTAAAGCTAGTCACAATTTTATAACTCCTAACTGGGAACTTGTATTTCATATCACAACTCTGTTGTGGTCAAGTCAAAGTCTTAGTTCATTTCACAGGTCATTTTGAAAAGTCTGACGGGGGAATAGTATGGCCACTCCAACTGTCCATAACCGCGGACGCGGCTATTCGAATAGTTTGACACTCTGCAGAGATTGTACACTTAGGAACAAATCCTAAATTCACCATACTCAGTATGCGGATAATCAATCCTAACCTTTCGATTACACGCCCTAGTATAAGCACCTCTCCTGTGAGTTTGGCCTCCCAACCATGACCAACTGTCATCTTGGGTACTGCACAGGTGGACAATCTTCACAAGGTAGCCTCAGCTCAGACCTTGGCCGTGAGGGAACTAATACTAAGGAATATAAGTTTCCAGTCAAGCCCTACCAAATATTCGGGTATTGTGGTTGTACGATAAAATTGGAATGGTATCGCATCCAGACAACCATCAGTTTTATAAAGGGCTAAGGCTCATGCCTCAACATTTTCATCACCAAAATCATCAGGTGTTTTCGGAAACACATGTCCAAAACATTTCAATAGAATGATCCATCATTCCAAGGTTTTCATAACCATATTTCCACCAAGTATTCCCATCTAAAAGTTGATCAAGTTTTATGCTTAGAACTAGCATCTACAGGTGGGGGTAGTACTAATGAGGGGTGGTAACTAGTGGAGTTTCAACTAAGTATAACCTCATGTCTCAGGCTGATGTCAAGGTTTCTATCTTAGGCCAAATTTTATGATCTTTATGCAACCTTCAGCATCTTTCCAATATCTACCAGTCACTTAAGTAAACTCTAAGTAAGCTTTGATAAAGAAATAAAGTAAGAAGCTTGCTCATAAAACTAGGATTGGTTTATCAAGTGGGTATGATCACATATGCTTAAGGCATATAGTAGTCATAGAACAGGTATGGGTTTGTTGCATCAGTAGGGTATCTTGCAAGGGTTAGCTTGCATAGGTATAGTATCATCTTGCATCAATATCAGTATAAGCTTGCACATTCACTAGTAGTATTAGGCTTGCCTTGTGCAGAGCAGTGGTTGAAGTTCTCCTCGGCTTCTTCTTCGTAGTATCCTCCTTCCTCCTCGTATCCTTGGTCGGTACTAGCGTCTATGAATAAATACGAGGTACACAATCACCAAACAATACTTAACTACTTGCAATCATCACACACAAGGGTCCTATGGATGATCTATCATCATCCCTAACATTGCAAGGTTAAGGCTTGATTTAATTCCTTTTATTTTTAGAAAAGTAATTTCTACTCATTGAAAAACTACTTAAGATTTAATATTCTCCAAACCCAACATGGGATCATGTTGACACATGTCATCACCACATATTGTAGTCCATGGGAATGTGATTTAAAGTGGTGTCACAATTTAATAAGGTTTTACCCTTTTATTTTAATTAATTAAAGTGGCTAGGAATGCTTATGTAGCATTCTTTTATTACTTGAACATTATTTCTGCAAGTAAACCTATATATTTTTATATATTCTAAAAGGTATGGTTAAATGTGATTTTTGAGAGTTGGAATCAACTCAAAAGCTATTATGGTTTAAATTTGAAAAATGTTTGAATGCAGAAAAGCTTCTGCCTTGTTATTTTTACCAAGGGTGATCTATAGATCCAAATGACTTGAATCCAACGGGCTTGGATTCAGCATTCATAGATCTTTCCAACAAAATTGGTTTCATTCAATTTGGTGCACTGAATCGATCTGGGTTGATTTTTGAAGTTGGGTACAGAAGTGTGTTTGGATTGAAATAGAAAAAGTTTAATTTGAATAACTGGGCTTGCGCGGGAAAAGTTACTGGGCCGGCCTGCTAAGCGCAGTGCTCCCGCGGGCTGCTTAAGTGGGTGTCCCCACTCGTCAGTGACACGGGGCTGGGCGAAGCGGTATGTGGCGATGTGGATCGTTCGTTCTAGTTCTAATCTAACAACTGGGGGTCATCGTCGACGCGAGACAACTCCGGCAAGAACGAAACCTAGCGCGGCCAATGGGGGTTGTTGGGGGCTCACCGGGGTACTGGCGAGGGTCGGCGAGGCGAGCGAACGACGAAGTCGACGACGGCGAATCTCCTGGTACCGGCGGCTTCTCTTGGGGCGGCTCCAATCACTGGCTCCCTTCTTCTCCAGAGGCGGCGGGCTCCGGTGAAATTCCGGCAGGGTGGTGCTTGTCTTGCTCTGAGAACGGTGTGGCACGATCAGTGAGGAGAGGGGAGTGAGATGGTGTGAAGAAATCATGCAGGGGTGGCCTCTATTTATAGTCGAGCGAGGGGACCGTCGGGGCGCACGGTGAGCTCGTCGGGGGCGAGGTTACAGGCAGCTAATGGCATGGGCAAGGGTAGGGGACGGTGCGGTGTCTCCTGGCGATGCTCAACGACATGGTCTCGAGGCATGGGGCGGTGTGGTTTGGTCTGGAACGGGCGGTGCTCTGCACGGCAGAGGCGGCGTCTTCGACGGCGGGTGGTGGCCGTGCGGCACGGGGCGGCAAACGGGGATGTCTGGCGGTCTCCTGGGTCGGTGGGGATTGTGTATGCACGCGGCGAGGGTGGCGCGCGGTCTGTGGGCTTCGGTCGAGGGTCGTGCTCTGGCGCATGCTCGGCATGGTCTCTGGCGGTCTGGGCGCGGCTTGTGCGCGTGGTCCATTGCTTGGCAACGCTCGCGGCTGGGACAGGTAGTGGCGGTGGACGGTGGGCTGCCTCCCAGACAAGGTTGGCAAGGCTAGTTCTTCCTCTAGCCTGCTGTCCACAATGGGGTGACAAGGGGGGTGCTCGGCTGTTCACCATTGATGGCAATGGCAAGCTCACAGGGGTGCTAGTCCTTAGTTAAACTTCCTAGATGATCTACTGAGCTGTGTGTGAGCTAACTAGGGAACAAGTTAGGCAAGATTCACTGCTCACAATAGTGTTTGATGTTTTGTTTGATTTGTGTCTGCAACCTGTTTGATGAAATGGCCGCATGAAATCAAGTTTTGAATTTTGAAAAGATTTTTGGTGGGTTTGCTAGATTGGTGCTGGTGAGTCTGCAGATGCTTGGGTTTTGAAAGTTGAGCTTGTTTGAGTGGTTTTTGAAAAAGTGGGATCTTCCCATATGATAAAGATTCAATTTTGAATTGTCATTTAAACTTGAAAGTTTCTGGATGATCACAAAGTGGGCCTTGGTACCTTGTTATGAGTACATTCAAGGGGTGCAAAGATCCAGAAAAGTTTTTGTTAGGTTCTGAAAGTTTGAGACAGCCAAAGTAGGCATGGGAGTTAAATTGGTCAAAGTGACCATTCATTTCATATATGTGTTTTGATTTACTTGTCTTTAGGAAAAGTGTGGGAAATGTTTTAGATGATGTTTATTTCACCTAAGAAACATTTTACAAGCAATGAAACAAACAAACAAACAAGGTGGTTTTAAAGGATGTCAAAATCCATGCATACACATATGCATGCATTCATGATTTCATTTAGAAAAGTTTTTGTTGACCTTAATTTTGATGATTAGAATTTGATGATCCAAGCTTGGTATTTTTGGGATGTTACAAACCTTCCCCCCTTAAACAAAATCTCGTCCCGATATTTGAAAAAGGACGAAAAGATTACCTAGGATTTGAAGAGATCGGGAAACTCCGTCCTGATGTGATCTTCGCGCTCCCAGGTAGCTTCCTCTTCTGTGTGGTTGCTCCTCTGAATCTTGAGAAACTTGATGCTTCGGGTTCGGGTAGTTCGAAATGCTTCTTCCAAAATGCGGATGGGTACTTCAGGATAGTTCAGGTCATCGTTGATCTCTATGGTCCGGTGATCGATATTCTTGAACACTTCGGTATTCTCGGGGACTTCGAGACATTTGCGAAGTAACGAGATATGGAACACATTGTGCACAACTGACATCTCTTCAGGTAGTTCCAATTGATACGATACTTCTCCTCGACGGTTCAGAATTTTGAAAGGTCCGATATATCTGGGGGCTAACTTTCCTTTGAGTTGGAAACGCTGCATTCCCTTCAATGGCGACACTTTCAGATAAACAAAATCTCCTATATTGAAGGCGAGGTCTCGACGTCTCTTGTCGGCATAACTCTTCTGTCGGGATTGGGCGGTCTTGAGGTGCTCACGAATCTTGTGAACCTTCTCTTCTGCTTCTCGGAGGATGTCGGGTCCAAAAATCTGACTCTCTCCTACTTCCGACCAGTTCAAAGGGGTGCGACACTTTCTTCCGTACATGAATTCAAATGGGGCCATTTGCAAACTGGCTTGATAACTATTGTTGTAGGAAAATTCTGCAAACGGCAGACAGTCTTCCCACTTGGATCCATATTCTAGCACACATGCTCTAAGCATATCTTCGAGTATTTGATTTACTCGCTCTGTTTGTCCATCGGTCTGAGGGTGATACTCAGTACTGAAATCTAGGCGGGTTCCTAAACCTTCTTGGACTTTCTTCGAGAATCTCGAGGTAAACTGAGTTCCTCGATCCGATACGATGTTCTTTGGGACTCCATGCAAACTGACGATTCTAGCGATGTACAACTCCGCTAGCTTCGAACTCTGATAGGTGGTTTTGACGGGCAAGAAATGGGCGACTTTGGACAATCTGTCCACTATGACCCAAATAGAGTCATTTCCCCTACTAGAAGTAGGTAGTCCAGTGATAAAGTCCATTCCTACAGAATCCCATTTCCATTCCGAAATTTGCAAAGGTTGCAACAATCCAGCGGGTCTTTGATGTCCTGCCTTGACTCGCTGACATATATCACACTTGGCGATATAGCTTTCGATTTCTCTCTTCATCTTATGCCACCAAAATTGCTCTTTCAAATCTTGATACATCTTAGTTTCTCTGGGATGGATAGAATAAAGAGTATCATGAGCCTCCTTCAAGATAACTTCTTTCAACTCCGAATCTACTAGTATACAAAGGCGTCCTTTGTACCACAGAACTCCTTCTTCGTCCTCGGTGAATCCGGGTACTTTGCCTGTACCGATACGACGCTTGATTCCGTCGATACTGACATTTCCCTTCTGTGCCTCTTTAGTCTGATTGATCAAAGTGGGCTGAAGTTCTATGCTAGCCAAAAATCCTTCACTTACTAATTCCATTCAAAAATCTTCCATCTCCTTGTGCAAACTTGGTTGCTCCTTTAAAATCATGGAGTTCAAGCGGCACGGCAATCTGCTAAGGGCATCGGCTACCACGTTGGCTTTACCAGGGTGGTAGTGAATGTCCAGGTCGTAATCCTTGATTAGCTCAATCCATCTTCTCTGCCTCATATTCAACTCCTTCTGAGTGAATATATACTTTAGGCTCTTGTGATCCGAATAAATCTCACAACGGTTTCCCATCAGGTAATGTCTCCATGTCTTCAGGGCTAGAACTACTGCTGCGAGTTCGAGGTCATGGGTTGGATAGTTTTGCTCATGTTGCTTTAGTTGTCGAGATAGATAAGATATAACTTTGCCTTCTTGCATTAGCACACATCCGATACCAATCTTGGATGCGTCACAATACACATCGAAGGGCTTCGTGATATCCGGCATGATCAAGATTGGGGCTGAAATCAATCTCCTCTTGAGTTCTTGAAAACTCGCTTCACATTTGTCGATCCATTCAAACTTCTTGTCCTTCTTCAGCAATTGGGTCATGGGTCGGGCGATACTCGAGAATCCTTCGACGAATTTGCGGTAATATCCCGCCAATCCGAGAAATGCACGAACTTGGGTTTGAGTGGTTGGGGCTTGCCAATCTTCTACATCTTTCACTTTGGCAGGATCAATGGCAATTCCTCCGGCTGATACAATGTGACCGAGGAATCCCACCTCCTGTAACCAGAATTCACATTTGCTAAACTTTGCATATAGCTGATGCTCTCTAAGGGTTCCAAGAATGGTCCTTAGGTGTAGCTCATGTTCTTCTTGTGATTTGGAATAAATCAGAATGTCATCGATGAAAACAACGACAAACTTATCCAGGAAGTCCATAAAAATCTTATTCATGAGGTTCATGAAATAAGCGGGGGCATTGGTTAATCCAAAAGACATGACTGTATACTCGTACAATCCATATCTGGTGGTAAAGGCAGTCTTTGGAATATCCTCTGCACGAATTTTGAGTTGATGATAGCCAGTTCTAAGATCAATCTTAGAAAACACTGGGGCATCGGTCAACTGGTCAAACAAATCTTCTATCTTGGGCAAGGGGTACTTGTTCTTGATGGTGACATCATTTAACTTCCTATAATCCGTACACAAACGGTTACCTACATCTTTCTTGTCCACAAATAAGACAGGTGATCTCCATGGTGACACACTTGGTTGAATCAATCCAATTTCTAGCATGGAATCCAGTTGCTTCTTCAGTTCGGCTAGTTCCGACAGGTTCATACTATAGGGTCTCTGGGCTATGGGTCCGGTTCCGGGGATTAGTTCGATGATAAACTCGATATCCCGATCTGGGTGCATACCGGGCAAAACATCTGGAAATACATCGGGGTATTCACAGACTATCAGGACTTGGTCAATGGTAGGTTGGGCTAGACTCTTGTTACACTTGAATTGGCGAGGTAAGGTTTCAGATATATGCTCGACTGATATTCTGGTGGTACTGGTCATGGTGATGGCTTTCTTAGCACAGTCAATCAATCCTTTATGTTTGGACATCCAATCCATTCCTAGTACTACTTCCAAACCTTTAGTTCCGAGTACTATTAGATTAGCATAAAAATCTATGCCATGGATTCGGATAGGGACGGCTTTACAAATTTGCCTAGCCTTGGTGGTTGATCCGGGAATTTGCACAATCATAACATGCTTCAGTTTGGTTGGTTGAATTTTACTAGTGAAGGCAAATTCTTCGGTGACAAATGAATGCGAGGTGCCAGAATCAAACAACACTCTTGCAAGTACTGAATTAACAGAAAACATACCCAGCACGATGTCTGGCGCTACCTGAGCTTCTTCAGCATGCATGAGAAAAAGACGGCCATTGCGGTTGAGTGAATTCCCTGGGGCAAATCTTCTCCCTGGCTCGACACGACGCTACTGCTAAGCTGGGGCATTGGCATTAGGGGCTGTAGCATTCTTCTTGTTGGGGCACTCGTTGGAATAGTGGCCTTTATTTCCACAGTCATAACATGTCACTTGTGACTTGTCCTTGGCTGCGACAGGCATAGCATTGCTCCCAGTCCTCGGGGCAGTGTTGGTGTTGGCGGTAGCATTGTTGGTGTTGAACTTGGGTGGGGCACGGGTGAAATTGCTAGAGTTGCCGGGGTTTTTGTGATTTCCTCCGGGTCTAGGGTTTCCACGGTTGGGGTAGGTCGGACGGTTCATAGGGGGTCTGTTGGTTCTTGGGGCAAATCCTGGAGATGGGTTGGGGCGATACTTTGGGGTCTGATAGGTTCCTGGTTGATGCATCATGCGACGCTTGCGGTTCTCATTGGCTTGGTTGATCTTTCCTTCCATCTGGATAGCAGAGTCGACAAGGGCTTCAATATCAGCAAAGGGGATATTGACTAACACCGTCTGCATCTCGTCATGCAGACCATTCAGGAATCTTTCTTTCTTCTTGGCTTCGGTGTCTATCTCGTCCGGGGCATACCTAGCTAATGACAAAAATCTGTCACGGTATTCCACTACAGTCATCCTTCCTTGTTTCAGCTCTCTGAACTCGTCTCTCATTCTCTTGATCAAACCTGGTGGCACATGGGTTCTGCTAAACTTGACCTTGAATTCCTCCCAGGTCATCATCTGGCCTCCGGTCATTGCACGAACACTGTTCCACCATGCCCTGGCATCTCCGGCTAGATAATGGGTGGCGAACAGGACTTTCTCGTTGGCTTCTACTCCGGCGACTTCTAGGTTGTTTTCCATGGTTTGCAGCCAATCATCGACATCTAGGGGTTCTTCTGATTTGGTGAAAACGGGTGGGTTGGTATTCTGGAAATTCTTGAGCTTAGATCCATGGTTGTCCTGATTTCCGTGGCCTTGGTTGTTGTGGGCTAGCTGGGCTATCTGTTGCAGAGTGGCTAGGTTGGCTTGACGTTCCGCTCTTTCAGCTTCGCGGTCAGAAGTCAACATTTGCAGGATCTACAACATCGGGTCCGGGGCTAAACCACTTCCTCCATGTGGCATCTGAAGATTGATATAGATCATGAGAAAAGAGGGAAATTTCTAAGGTTTTGGTTCTTTGAAAGGTTTTAAATGTTTGACTCAGATTTTTCTAGCAACTTGCTTTTTCATTCATTCATTCATAACACATAGTACAACACACATCACAACAAAGAAAAACAGATGGTTTTAAGAACCATTCTGGAATATACGATACAGTGGGACCGACTACTACTCACTACGCTAGTGCTTAGTGCTACTACTCCTCGGAGTCTGTGGCTTCATCATCTTCATCATCATCGATGAAGGCGAAATCATCCTCATTGGTGAAGAAGTCCATGGCCTGGTCCTCCAAAAAATCATCGTCATCGCTGAGATAGGAGTAAGGGTCTCCACGAAGATCCTCTCCGGCATTCTCCCTTTCCTCCAACTGCATGTCTCTCTCGTGGATGGTCTCCTTCAAAGATGAGATGCGGTGGCGAAGACGGGCAATGATGCGCTCCTTCTTGTCGAGCTGACGACAGCGAGACTTGCGATCCTTTGCTAGCATGGCGATGGTCTGATCCTTCGTCTTGATGATGGCGGACTTGTGGTTGCAATAGTCACGGCAGTTGTCCAACTCTTGCTGACGATCATAGATCATGAAGCTAAGGTGGTACAATTGAGTCTTCAGCTCGGGGTGGTATGGGGCTTCCAGTGGTTGTCCATTTGCATCACGCCTTGGGCAAAACTCAAAGCGAGTACCCTTGATCTGATTGATGCTCTGCCCACACAGACGGGAAAGAGCTTCCTGCATGGCTCTGGCAAGTCCATCGAGCCAGTTGTTTTCCCTCAAGGTAAACTGAATTCCCTCCGCAGTGGGAGGTTCAATCTTTCCTCGGAGACTTGCAACAATTAGCCACTGCAGATCTTCTCCTCCTTGATCATTGAGCTGAGCTCCAAAGAACTCGGGGTGCGGACGCTCCAGAAGTTCCGAAAGCTGATCCAGATCCCTCTCAAAGATAAGGTCTCCTCCATTCCCAAGTTGGTAAAACTTGCTGTACTTCACGTCCATCTATAAAAATAGAGGATGAGTAGATTAGCAGAGTGATCAAGTGTGTCAAATTTTTTAGGTATTTTGCAAGAGTTTTTGAGGAACATGAATTTTTATGAAAGAATCAAAGAGATAAGAATGAGAATAAGTTTTTGTAAATATTTGTTTTCTTTGGTTTTGAAACTAAGTTTTTGGTTCAAACGTCCAGTCTAACTAGGGTCTCCTATGGTCAGGATGGCTCTGATACCAACTTGTCAATACCCGAATTTTTCAATCCTAGATGCCTGTTATGCCATACATCGCAATCCTAGGATTACCATTTTTGCGAGACATAACAAAATTGGATACCCTAGTACATCATCCATTACAAACGATACATAAGTTCTTACACAAATAGGGATCTCATGATCCAGTTCTTAATACAACATCAAGTAGCGGAATACGTAATAATAACGGTAGCGTAGGCGAAGCTCCATCTTCGGGGTCACAGGCAATGCTGATGATGGGAGATGATCCTAGTTGTCGTAACCTTCCTGGGGTCCCTCTTCCACGTACTCCCCTTCATAGTATGGCCATGGGAATAGCCAGGGACCAAGCCATGAGTACTCTTTAAGTACTCGCAAACTAATACTAATAGGTAAAGGGGTTTTTGGATAATAGGACACTAGGCTCTAGGGTTGTTTTGCAAAAGCCAGATTTATCTCTACTAAGTTCTAAAGCTAGTCACAATTTTATAACTCCTAACTGGGAACTTGTATTTCATATCACAACTCTGTTGTGGTCAAGTCAAAGTCTTAGTTCATTTCACAGGTCATTTTGAAAAGTCTGACGGGGGAACAGTATGGCCACTCCAACTGTCCATAACCGCGAACGCGGCTATTCGAATAGTTTGACACTCTGCAGAGATTGTACACTTTCACCACAACATTCGATACATCCGTCAGGAACAAATCCTGAATTCACCATACTCAGTATGCGGATAATCAATCCTAACCTTTTGATTACACGCCCTAGTATAAGCACCTCTCCTGTGAGTTTGGCCTCCCAACCATGACCAACTGTCATCTTGGGTACTGCACAGGTGGACAATCTTCACAAGGTAGCCTCAGCTCAGACCTTGGCCGTGAGGGAACTAATACTAAGGAATATAAGTTTCCAGTCAAGCCCTACCCAATATTCAGGTATTGTGGTTGTACGATAAAATTGGAATGGTATCGCATCCAGACAACCATCAGTTTTATAAAGGGCTAAGGCTCATGCCTCAACATTTTCATCACCAAAATCATCCGGTGTTTTCGGAAACACATGTCCAAAACATTTCAATAGAATGATCCATCATTCCAAGGTTTTCATAACCATTTTTCCACCCAGTATTCCCATCTAAAAGTTGATCAAGTTTTATGCTTAGCACTAGCATCTACAGGTGGAGGGTAGTACTAATGAGGGGTGGTAACTAGTGGAGTTTCAACTAAGTATAACCTCATGTCTCAGGCTGATGTCAAGGTTTCTATCTTAGGCCAAATTTTATGCTCTTTATGCAACCTTCAGCATCTTTCCAATATCTACCAGTCACTTAAGTAAACTCTAAGTAAGCTTTGATAAAGAAATAAACTAAGAAGCTTGCTCATAAAACTAGGATTGGTTTATCAAGTGGGTATGATCACATATGCTTAAGGCATATAGTAGTCATAGAACAAGTATGGGTTTGTTGCATCAGTAGGGTATCTTGCAAGGGTTAGCTTGCATAGGTATAGTATCATCTTGCATCAATATCAGTATAAGCTTGCACATTCACTAGTAGTATTAGGCTTGCCTTGTGCAGAGCAGTGGTTGAAGTTCTCCTCGGCTTCTTCTTCGTAGTATCCTCCTTCCTCCTCGTATCCTTGGTCGGTACTAGCGTCTATGAATAAATACGAGGTACACAATCACCAAACAATACTTAACTACTTGCAATCATCACACACAAGGGTCCAATGGATGATCTAGCATCATCCCTAACATTACAAGGTTAAGGCTTGATTTAATTCCTTTTATTTTTAGAAAAGTAATTTCTACTCATTGAAAAACTACTTAAGATTTAATATTCTCCAAACCCAACATGGGATCATGTTGACACATGTCATCACCACATATTGTAGTCCATGGGAATGTGATTTAAAGTGGTGTCACAATTTAATAAGGTTTTACCCTTTTATTTTAATTAATTAAAGTGGCTAGGAATGCTTATGTAGCATTCTTTTATTACTTGAAAATTATTTCTACAAGTAAACCTATATATTTTTATATATTCTAAAAGGTATGGTTAAATGTGATTTTTGAGAGTTGGAATCAACTCAAAAGCTATTATGGTTTAAATTTGAAAAATGTTTGAATGCAGAAAAGCTTCTGCCTTGTTATTTTTACCAAGGGTGATCTATAGATCCAAATGACTTGAATGCAATGGGCTTGGATTCAGCATTCACAGATCTTTCCAACAAAATTGGTTTCATTCAATTTGGTGCACTGAATCGATCTGGGTTGATTTTTGAAGTTGGGTACAGAAGTGTGTTTGAATTGAAAGAGAAAAAGTTTAATTTGAATAACTGGGCTTGCGCGGGAAAAGTTACTGGGCCGGCCTGCTAAGCGCAGTGCTCCCGCGGGCTGCTTAAGTGGGTGTCCCCACTCGTCAGTGACACGGGGCTGGGCGAAGCGGTATGGGGCGATGTGGATCGTTCGATCTAGTTCTAATCTAACGGCTGGGGGTCATCGTCGATTGATGGCAATGGCAAGCTCATAGGGGTGCTAGTCCTTAGTTAAACTTCCTAGATGATCTACTGAGCTGTGTGTGAGCTAACTAGGGAACAAGTTAGGCAAGAATCACTGCTCACAATAGTGTTTGATGTTTTGTTTGATTTGTGTCTGCAACCTGTTTGATGAAATGGCCGCATGAAATCAAGTTTTGAATTTTGAAAAGATTTTTGGTGGGTTTGCTAGATTGGTGCTGGTGAGTCTGCAGATGCTTGGATTTTGAAAGTTGAGCTTGTTTGAGTGGTTTTTGAAAAAGTGGGATGTTCCCATATGATAAAGATTCAATTTTGAATTGTCATTTAAATTATGGATTTGAAAGTTTCTGGATGATCACAAAGTGGGCCTTGATACCTTGTTATGAGTACATTCAAGGGGTGCAAAGATCCAGAAAAGTTTCTGTTAGGTTCTGAAAGTTTGAGACAGCCAAAGTAGGAATGGGAGTTAAATTGGTTAAAGTGACCATTCATTTCATATATGTGTTTTGATTTACTTGTCTTTAGAAAAAGTGTGGGAAATGTTTTAGATGATGTTTATTTCACCTAAGAAACATTTTACAAGCAATGAAACAAACAAACAAGGTGGTTTTAAAGGATTTCAAAATCCATGCATACACATATGCATGCATTCATGATTTCATTTAGAAAAGTTTTTGTTGACCTTAATTTTGATGATTAGAATTTGATGATCCAAGCTTAGTATTTTTGGGATGTTACAATGTGTCTCTATTGTCTCTGCTAATAGTGTGCGTCCCGGCGATCCTTGTAGGTCCACAACAGTACCATCTATTCGCACAGCGAGTGTAAGCCAAATCGCTCGTGTGGCCGATGTGGAGGACGAGGTAGAGCCCGACGAGGGAGTGCCTCCACTAGATGATGAGGATGAGTTGATGTTTCCTGAATTTGTACATAGATTCAGTAAACAGGAAATAGAGGATCAATACAGGGATGAAATTGCCCAGGGTGCCAGATTTGATGATACTGATGACGAAGAGAACGAGGAGAACAATGATAGCCTTGTTTTAGCCGAGTACTATGGTGAGGACTTTCCAGTAATTAAGTGGGACAGGGACAATCCTAATATTTCAGATGGCACCGTATTTGAAATGATGCAGGACTAACATAATGCCCTTACTACATATTGCATTCACACCAATAATGCTTATGATGTTATTAAGAGTGAGCCAACAAGGTTCACAGTGAAGTGCCCATACAAGATGTGTAGGTGGAGGATGCATGCATCCACTATGCTCAGGAGCAGTTTGGTTTAGGTATTACAACCACTTGTGTATTTTAGATCACTATGTAGAGTTTGTTAGCTGTACCTAACATTTTAATTATGTTTCAGATAAAAATTAACTGGTTCAAACATTCTTGTCCACCTCAAGGGGGCCAACCAAAGAACAAAACAAAACTAGCAAAGACTAGGTGGTTGGCAGATGCAATCATGGATTGGATGAGAGAGAACCCACCACTTGGTGCAACAACACTCATAAAAGAAGTTTCTAAAAAGTTTACTATTACAGTACCCTACATGAGGATGTTCTATGCAAAGGAAATGGCTCTTGAGAGGATCAATTGTCCATGAAATGAAAGTTTTCAGTTGCTTTACAGCTTCAAAGCTGAAGTGGAGATGGCTAGTCTAGGTATTGTTGTAAAGATAGACAGGCATAAAGATCAATACAAAATAAGAGGGAAGACAATGGACAAGGAATGCTTTAGAAGGGATTTTGTTTGTTTCAAAGCTTGTTGGCAAGGGTTTCTGGATGGTTGCAGGCCTTATTTGGCCCTCGATGCAACAGCTCTTCATGGCAGATTTAAAGGACAGCTAGTAGCTGCTACTGCAGTTGATGGCCACAATTGGATGTTCCCTGTTGCTTATGGAGTTTTGGAGATTGAGTCAGAGGAAAGTTGGACTTGGTTTCTGGAGAATTTGTGCGACCTTATAAGTCATCCACCAGGACTTAGTGCATGGAAAGCTGTAGAAGCAGTATTCCCCGGAGTGGAGCATAGGGAATGTATGCGACACTTAGTGCAGGATTTTACCAAGAATTCAAGGGTAAAGTTTATACTGACAACCTATTGCCAGCTTCATACACATGCAGTTTGAGGAAGCATTTGTATCATTTGGAAGTGTTGTATAAACAAAAACCTGCGGTGCAGGAGTACTTGGATACACATCATGGAATGGTGTGGTCAAGAAGCCGATTTAATGAAATTTGCAAGGTAGACTATCTAACAAGTAACCTTGCAGAGAGTTTCAATGCAAAGGTCAAGTCACTGAAAGGGCTTATGCTGTGGCAAATATTTGATAAGATTAGGCAGATGATCATGATAAAGATTTATCCATGTCAAAGAATTGCATCAATAGTATATGTTGGCCATCTTATACTCCCATCTTTGATTAAGTATTTGCATGCCAGGGCAAAAAAATTGAAGATGAAATGTATTAGAAGTGGAATGGAGGCTGAGGTAACGTACACTTATAGTAAAGATTGGCGATGGAGGTATCCAGTGAGTTTGGTTGGTAGGACATGCCATTGCAGGCAATGGCAGCTCTGTGGGAAACCCTGCATACATGCATTGTTTTTCATGGGTGTTCTAGGAGGTGAAGAGGGTGAAGTTGATCAGTACATGTTGGAGTATTTCTCCATTGCCAAATTTATGGCATCATATGCTCAGAATGTTCCAGCCTTGTTGGGAAAATACCAATGGATGGAAGTGGATCTAGGCTTAAAGTTATACCCTCTAGTTTTTACTAGACCAGCAGGTATGCCAAGAAAGAATATGATAAGAGCTAGTGCAGAGGGTGGTGCACCACCTCGATGACGTAAGTGCAAACATTGTGGGATCCTAGGGCACATTGCTAGGCTTTGTAAAAATGCAGTGGACCCATCTTATGGAATGGATGATCAGGCGGGAGCAGCAAATGCAAATGAGAATGAAGCGTTTGAACGAGAGGAGAATGAAGCAATGGATACATTGCAGATTGAACCAATGGATCGAGAGGAGATTGAACCAAATGCAGAGGAGATTGAACCAAATGCAGAGGAGATTGAACCAAATGAAGGGGAGATTGAACCATTCGATCGAGAGGAGATTGAACCAAATGCAGAGGAGATTGAACCAAATGCAGGGGAGATTGAACTAGTTGATCGAGAGGAGATTGAACAAAATGCAGGGGAGATTGAACTAGTCTATCGAGATGAGACTGAACCAAATGCAGGGGAGATTGAACCAGTCGATCAGGATGATATTACATCAACTGCGTGGGAGATTGTAGCAGAGTTCAAGCATAAAGTAATTACACCAGCGGATATGGCAGAAATGGGGACAATGCTTTTTCAACCATATGAACCAGCGGATCGAAACATGATTGAACCAATTGTATGACAGACTGAAGCACTTGATTCATTGGATGCAGAGAAAAAGAACAAAGGGTAATACAGAAGAAGATGATGGTGGACTCCGAGAATATTCCAGCTAGGATCACCAGGAGCAAGGTGGTGAACCCAACAAAAAACACTAGGAGCAAGAAAAAATGGATTTGAATTATTAATTTTAATTTGTATGATAAATTTTAACTAATGTGAATGTTTGTATTTAATTCGAACTAGTGTGACGCTCCCAAGTTTGTATGTTGGATAATCCCATAATGTATGTGTTACTGCAAGTTTCTACGGTCATGCACCTAGTTGCTTAGCACTGCACAGTTTTGCCCTCTACATGTGGTCAACACATGGGGTTTAGCTAGTTGATGTTTAAACGTTGACCAATTGATCCAAAATTTGGCACACTTGTGTATCTTGGATTGATTTACCATATGAAATTGGAAATTTTGGATTAACTTGTAATGAGCCACATTTTTCTTTTTCTAAGTGATTAAATTCAAAAAATGTTTTAGGGTTAGTTTAATTCAAAAAAAGCAAAACATAGTGCAACCTTCAAATGGAGTCTTGTTATGCTGCCTACCTAGCATGAATAATAAAGGAAAAGGAAATAAAGAAAAATGGACTTATCCCCTACCACTTCTTAAACCCTTGTTGGAATGAGCTAATAGCTATGAAGAAGCATGGCTTTCTACTTGATTAACATCCAAAATAACCCATTCCAAAACACACTTTGTCTAAATGAGGCCAAATTTGGAACACTTGTCTATATCTGAGTTGCAAACAATATAATGTCACCCAAGACAAATGATTTTGTTCAAATAACACATTTTCCATTTTTTATGCCAAAAGCTTGAATTTACCTTACTCATTTTTTTATCTGAGTGTCCTTGTTTTCGTTAGCTCTACCCAGTTTTCCCCTCCCTCTAAAGTTTTCCTCACTTTTCCCCTCCCGCTAAAGTTTTACTCACTTTTCCCCTCTCTCCTGACTCAAACCCTCACAACAGCTCCTGCGCTCTGATTGGTCGAGATATATGTCACATGGATCTTGGCTAACCACCGTTGGATACATCATGATCCGACGGGCTGGAGGTCTCTCTCTCCCGATGGCTGCACCTACCTTGTACAGAGAGGAGAGCCTGATAGGCTGGAGGTCTCTCTCCCGATGGGCGCACCTACCTTGTACGGAGAGGAGAGCCCGATGGGCTGGATGTCTCTCCCTCCCTTTCCCTATCGCACGTATACCAGCCGCATCTTCCTCCCCTCATATCGACGTACGGTGGCGCGGTTCTAAGCGTGGCGGTCGGAACGGCGTGCGGCGGCGCGGACCTAAGCCTGGCGATCTGAACGGCGCGCGGCGGCACAGACCTAAGCGTGGGGGTCGGAATGGCGTGCGGCTGCGCGGACCTAAGCATGGGGGTCAGAACGATGTGTGGCGGCACGGATCCAAGCGTGGCGGCTGGAACGGAATGCGGCGGTGAGGATCTAAGCGTCTGATGGCTCCCAACACTTGTCGTGGGACGCTTCATTGGAAACCCCAAGAGCAAGGTATGAAGCAACACATCAGCAAGTTTACCTCAGTAAGCAACCGAGGTTATCGAACCAGTACGAGGAAGGAAACGTCAGACATGTGTTGCAAGCAACGCGGAGGCCTGCACAACACAAACTCAAGACTCTGCCCCAACGAATCAGTGAGGTTGTTAAGCTCACCGGTTTGCTGTAACAAAGGATTAAATGTATGGTGTGGAAGGTAATGGTTTGCAGCAAGTAAACAAGTAACAGTGGAAGATGTATCAATGGTAAAGATTGGGCCGGGGTCCATAGTTCTCTAGAGGTTCTCTCCTTAGATAAACAACATGGCATGAGGGGTAAACAAATTACAGCAGGGCAATTGACAGGAACTGAGCAAGGCATAACAATGCAATTACTAGTCATAAAGATCCTATGAGATTCGATTGGGCAATACAACAAGATACATAGACCGCCATCCAACTGCATCTATTACTAGAAGTCCACCTTCAGGTTATCATCCGAACCCCCTCTAGTATTAAGTTGCAAACAACAGACAACTGCTTTAAGCAAAGTGTGTAAGGTAAACAGTCCACATGTTCCATGAACAAGAGACCGTAGTTTTCTCCCTAGTAGCAACATCACATCTACAACCGAAGAGATTATTGTCACTTCCCTTGGAAACTAGAGGCATGAACCCACTATCAAGCATAAATACCCCCTCTTGGAGTCACTAGCAACTACTTGGACAAGATAGCTACTAACAACAGAGAGCATGCAAGATCACAAACAACATAGACATGATAGAATCATAAAGAAAAAACCATTAATCAAACCAACATAATAATCTCAATATCCATCAGATCTCCGAAAACACGACATGCATGATTACAAATAGATTAGATCTTGATCATGAACGGAGCTCACAAGATCTATACATGAAAGCACAAAGGACGAGATACAACCATCTAGCTACTACATGGACCCATAGTCCAAGGTGGAACTACTCACGCATCATACCGGAGAGAAGGACTCCGGGACGATCTCCCCTCCGGCAGGGTTCCAGGAAGAACTTCAGATCCCCATGATCTAGGGACGATGGTGGCGGCGGCTACAGACGGTTTCGTGGATATTTGATCGGGTCTTAGGGTTTCTGGATCGGGGGCTTCTTATAGGCGAAGGGTAGGCCGATGAGGCGACCAGGGTGTCAAACCCTACACAGGCACAAGGTAGGGCCAACCCGCGTCTAGGGCGGGTTTGGCCGCCCTGGCTTGCGTCTCGTCTCCCATATGGACTTCTTGTTCCCCACGGAAAGTAATGGAATTTGACGTTTGTCCCGTTCAATTCCGAGAATATTTCTTTACTAACTTTTCTGAAATCAAAAAACAGTAGAAAATAGGAAATTGGCACTGTGGCAACTTGCTAATAGGTTAGTACCAGAAAACATGTAAAAAGCACCTCAAAGTGTAGAAAAGCAAAGCAAAGTAGATACTAAACAAGCATGGAGCATCAAAAAATATAGATATGTTTCCGACGTATCAGCGTCTGAAATTTCTGTCTCTGTCCATCTCACTCCTGTTCACCTCCTCAGATCTGTTGATAATTAAACAAACCGAGGCGGCGGTGGTGCCGACAGTGGTCATCGATGCGACGACAATTGAAGCCATCATCCGCAACGTCACTGCGACGGAGCAGATCAAGCCCCCCGTGAACTGATTTGAATAAATTTGATACTCCCTCCAACCCATATTAGTTGACTTGGATTCATCTAGATATGAAACGTATCTAGTCAAGTTTTACTGCTAATATTAGATTCATAAGTAGTAGTACTTGCTTTGACAATCTCCGGTGGGCTTGTATTAGTTGATTTAGATTTGTCTAGATTCGATTGTACCTAGACATGAATTAGTATTAGATTCATCCGTATCTTGACGAATTTGAGTCAACTAAACTGGATCGGAGGGAGTAGTACTTTCTTTGACAGATTGCCTCTCTAGAGAAGAAGAATGGGGCGTTAGGAAGAACGGGGAATGGATGCTACAACTTGCAGATAAATTATAGGCCTAAGTCTACATGGCATTTGGCACGCCAACTATGGGCATCTAGATCCAATGGCAAGCAACTCGCGCCCCGCAATGCATTCTCATGACAACTTTGGGACCGCAAAGTGACTAAATTTGCAGGGACTCACAACCATCCATCGAATAACAATTCTACTATATAAATTATCTATCAATTCAACTAATTATTACATGTGCCACCTTCACCACAACCCCATAGTGTAACTGTTAGGAAGGGGATGACAACTACTAAAACTGCACACATGAATCTACTATTCACCTCCCCCTTCACTTGAAGTTTATGCTTTATATTTTCTACCACTTGATCAGATACGGCAAGATCATCCTCAAGTGTAAACTTCTCTTTGCGAATAAGCTCTGAGTTCTTCTTTTCTTCCTCGACAATACGCTTCAGCTCTAATATCAACAGGTTTTTACGGGCCAATTCATCACCTAAATTGGCAACCATCTCCTCCAAATCGATCCTCTGGCTAGACCACTGGGTTGATTCATCTTGGTATGCAATGTACCATGGATCATCGGCCTGCATAGCACACTAACAATCCCAAAACAAACCCAATTAAAATCAGTCCTACAAGCCATGGCGGCACTTCAAATTCAACGGTAGTACAAAGAGAAGGAGCTACCTGCACTTCCGACATGGTAGGAGAAGGAGAACATGGCCACGACATGATCGCATCCCCACCCTCGCCGGTGTACCCTCTACGACCAGACATTGAAGACTAATTTACCCCTGCAATATCGAGGAAATTACGCCAAACGAATCCATTAGGGTGGGAGGAGCAGGAGCGAAGGTCTTACCAAGCACTACTAGGAATTTCTACGACCGTGCGTCGAGCTATGTCTGTGGAACAAAATCCAGGTCGTCGTGGGCGGCGGACCTTCCTACGGTCGGTACTGCCTCAACGTACAATGCGTGCAGACGAAATGGGTGCTGCAGCGTGGCAGTCCATCTGACGCACCGTAAGACGGAGCCATCGACGCGCCGATGATGGCTGCTCTAACCACTGGTGGGGTAGGAGCTTCTCGGGGCTGGGGGCTGGGAGCGGATGAGAGAGAGAGCCGACCTCACAACCCCACCTGTCAATGTTTGGGGAGTAGATGCTCCGGGATTTTTGCATATTTGCCAATTTTGCATGTCTGCCAAACTTTTTCTTTGAAATTTGCTTATTTGCCACCTGGACACCACATGTCAGCGACACACAAAATGTAAAATATGCTAGCTTCAATCTAAAATGTGGCAAATATGCAAACCCCCCCTCCAGCCACACATCATAGCCCCATCGATCATTGTCTTCGACGACCCCACATGACGGCCCAATCATTCATTGGCTTCGATGGCCCCATAGGACGAACCTTTTCTTTGAAATTTGCATATTTGCAACATGACCACCACATGTCAGCGACACACAAAATGGCAAATATGCAAGTTGCAATCTAAAACATGGCAAATATGCAAATCCTCCCTCTAGCCCCACATCACAGACCCATCGATCATTGGCTTCAACCACCCCACATGATGGCCCCATCGTTGGCTTTGATGGCCCCACATAACGTGCTTTTCTTTGAAATTTGCATATTTGCAACATGACCACCACATGTCAGCGACACACAAAATGGCAAATATGCAAGTTGCAATCTAAAACGTGGAAAACATGCAAATCCCCCCTCCAGCCCCAGATCATGGCCCCATCGGTCATTGGCTTTGAACTCCCCACATGACGGCCCCATCATTCATTGGATTCGATGGCCCCATAGAACGAACCTTTTCTTTGAAATTTTCATATTTGCAACATGACCACCACATGTCAGGGACACACAAAATGGCAAATATGCAAGTTGCAATCTAAAACATGGCAAATATGCAAAACACCCCTGCAGCCCCACATCACGGCCCCATCGGTTATTGGCTTTGACCGCCCCACATGACGGCCCCATCATTCATTGGCTTCGATGGCCCCACAGAGATAACATTTTCTTTGAAATTTGCATATTTGCAACATGATCACCACATGTCAGCGACACACAAAATGGAAAATATGCAAGTTGCAACGTAAAACATGGCGAATATGCAAATCCCCCTCCAGCTCCACATCATGGCCCAATCAGTCATTGGCTTTGAGGCCCCACCCCCACATGATGGCCCCATCGTTCATTGGCTTCGATGGCCCCATGGAACGAACATTTTCTTTGAAATTTGCATATTTGCCACATGACCACCACATATCAGCGACACACAAAAATGGCAAATATGCAAGTTGCAACGTAAAATGTGGCGAATATGCAAATCCCCCATCTAGCTCCACATCACGGCCCCATCAGTAATTGCCTTCGAGGCCCCACCCCACATGACGGCCCCATCGATCATTGGCCCACGGGATGGCCCCACGGAACGGCCCCATTTTGTCATTGCCTGCACCAGCCACCCAATTAGGAAAAAACCGGCCCACAAGGCAGCGAGAGAAGGATGGCGGATCCGATGTGTATCCTGGCCCCCACCCATCAGCACGTATCGGCCACGGCAGGACCCGCACCAAAGCGGCCCCACTGGTCAGGCATGTAACGGTTGAGGCCTCGTAACGTAACGCTCAACGCCCGACCCGCCCCAACACGATCCCACCAGTCAGCATGTAATAGTCAAGCCTTTGACCTAACGGCATCCCTCCGTCCGAGCGCCAGCGAGCACCCGCGAGGGTTTTTTAACATGGCGAGAGGAAAAGTGAGGAAAAGTTAAGCGGCTGGGGCAAAGTGAGTACAACTAACGGACCAAGGGCACAAAAAATAGAAATCCCTTTCTTGTAATGATAGAGATGATGCTAGATCATCTAGTGTGGATCCTTGTGTGTTAAATAGAAGTAGTTAAGTATTGTTTGGTGATTGTGTACCTCATATTTATTTATAGACTCTAGTATCAATCCGGGCTACGAGAAGGAAGAATTCTACGAAGAAGAGGAAGAGAACTTCGACCACCTTACCAACTAAGGCAAGCTATACTATGCCAGACAGAACACTGCATGCACATTTGTTACCACCTTGATTATACCAATCCCAAGTTTTACATGCAAGCTTTATCTTTTTATCCTTTTTGCAAAGTTGCTCTAGTAGTTAATTAATTGGTGATTAGTGGAAAAATAGAAAAGATGCCATCAAGAGCATAGAACTAGGTATTTATAGTTACACTTGATTAGCCCCCTCAATAGTGACACCCTCATTGATAGATGCTAGTGCTAAACTAATCTTGATCACTATAGATGGGAACACTTGGAGAAAATGATTATGAAAACCTTGGATTGATGAGTAATTCTATTGAAATGTTTTGACATGTGTAATGGAACACAATGAGATGAAGATGATATTGAATGGAGTATGTGCCCTAACTTTGATAAAAACTGATGGTTGGGTTCGGATACGATACCATTCGAATTTTACCATACAACCACAATACCGGAGTTTGGGTAGGGCTTAACTGGAAGTTTATGTGTCTTAGTATGGGTTCCTCGCGGGACGAGGTGAGCTAAGGCTACCTTGTGAATATGAATGTCCACCTGTGCAGTTCCCAGGATGACAGATGGTCATGGCTGGGAGGCCAAACTCATAGGGGGGGTGCCTATACTAGGGTATGTAATTGAAAGGTTAGGATTGATTATCCGCATACCAAGTATGATGATTCAGGGTTATCCCTGACGGATGTATCGAATGTTGTGGTGAAAGTGTATCACCTTTGCAGAGCGTGAAACTATTCAAATAGCCGCATCCACGGTCATGGACAGTTGGATGGCCATACTATTCCGTTGTCAGATGTTTCCAAAATGGCTGGGGACTTGAAATATGACTTTGACTTGACTCCACAAGGATGTGGACATGAAACTAGTTTCCCTATTAAGTAATCTAGACCACTAAAGTTAGGTCTTTACTACTAAGTACTTGTGAAATAAAATTGTCTTATTGCAAACAAACCTAGAGCTTAGGATTCCTATTATAATGGTCTTACTGCTTTAGTGATAGTTTGCGAGTACTTTAAGAGTACTCATGGCTTTGTACTTGGCTATTACCATGGCCAGACTATGAAGGAGAGTACGAGGAGGATGTACATCAGGATGCCTATGATAACTATCACATCCCAAAATTTTCCAAATTTTGTAATGTGAAAAAAAAATAAAAAAAATAAATAATTGTCGACATTTAGGGTGAAAAGAAACTTTTTGTTTCTAAATGGAAACATTAAAACCCATCTTGAACAAACTTCAAAAAAAATTTAATCCAACTAAATTCAAATCGAGTGGAATGCATTCTTCATAAATGCATCTAGAAATTTAAACACTTGGAGAATAAACCAAAACTCTAAAATCCTAATGGAAGAAAAACATTTCCAAGTTATCTCAAAGACTAAGGATTTGATCCATATAAAGATTTATCAAGAAACATTTATAAATGATCAAAAGGGATAAATAGAAATATTATAAAACCATAGAAATTGGTTTCACTTAATTTGGAGCCATAGATAAAATCTTATGAATTTAATAAGATAAGGAAATTGAATTCCCAAAGCTAATAAAACACCTATCTAAAATCCATACCAATTTGTGAGCAATTAATCCTAAAAGAGATTTAAAAGGATAAACAAATATCAAATAAAATTATACAAATTGGAATCACCGAGTTTGGATCTTTAAATAAAAATATATTGATTTTATGAAGTAAAGAAAGAAATAATTAATAGGGAATATTTAAAAGCTAAATTAAATCTTGGCCTAATCCATAAGCAAATGGAATGAATATAATCCAAATCCAAATAAAATAGTAGGATAAATAACTTTTCAAATAAAATTATATGGAATTTAAAACAATATTTGATTTAAATGGAATAAAGACAATTGCCCAATTAAATGATTAATAATCATATTAAAATACTTTAAATAATTCAAAGTGAATTATTTAATACCATATTAAATAAATAAAACCTACTAAATAAAGGTTTGATGAAATTTTGATTTCAAATAAGGGTTTGAGAATTTAATTAAAACTTATTTAATAAAGGAAAGTGCCCTTTTAAAATAAAATATAAACCATAAATAAATAAGGGAATTATTCCTAAAATGGTATTTTAAAATACATGTTTGAAAAGAATAGAAACTTGCAGAAAAGTTTGAAAAGTTTTGAAATGAAAGAGGGTTTGAAATCATTTGAATAAAATCAAAATAGAAAATCTAAATAGAAAAAGAAAAATGATTCAGAATAAAAAAGGGGAAAGAAACAAACTAACCTAACAGGCCGAGTCTATCCCATTCCACAACCCAACTAAACCACCCCGAGCGTATCGTTTTTCACCCAGCCACTCACCCACACCCTCTCTGACGCCTGGAACCTACTTTCCCCTCCTTCTATCACTGACCACCAGGTCCCACTGCCCCGTCAGCATCTTCAACCCCGCGCGCGACCTGTTCTTCATCCCTCTGTCTCCCGTTTCTGCCAATTGATTCGCGTGTTAAATTCGCATCAATGCTGCGTGATTCTTGCCCCCTGACCACACACACTTAAGCGCCCATTTCCCCTCTAACTTTTCCCCCAGTCCCCACACCACCGGAGCCCCTAGGCTGCCCGTATTGCTTGCGACAACATCTCTGTCTCCGACGAGCATCCGCGGCGATTCCGGCCAGCCCACGCCTCCCCTTGATCCCTGGCGCATACAATCCTACTCCCTAGCCTCTAGCGCATCTCCCAGTGCCTCCCGTTCAGCCGCGTGTGCCCTGTATCGTCGACTCCGCCTTCGTCTGAGCATCGCCGCCGTCTGCTCCTTCTCCGGCGAGTTCCCCAGGTAGCGTCTGACCGCCCCTCTCCTCCTCCTTCACACGCGTGTACTCACCACTCTCCTGCGCATCTAACCGTGCTCCCCTTTTTCTCTGGCATGCTCTGTAGCCTCGTCTTCAATAACGTCTAAGTGCACCCGACGGTTCCACGAACTCCGGCGAGCGATTAGAGCCAGCACCGTGCACCCCTCCATCGATAGAGACCACCTTGAGCACCCACTCACCACGGCGATCTGGGTGAGCCCCTCCCCTGTCTCTTCTGCTTCCTGCATCGCTTGCACCACCCTCATCTGAGCACGCCGCCGCCATTCGCCGCCGCTAGCGCCGCCGTTTTAGGTTAGTCGGTTTAGGCCATTGGATTTTAATCTGAAGCATGCGATAGATTCATTAACTCGAAGAGGTATAGACAGATCTATGTCGTGCAATGTTAAGTAGATCCTGCGGTCCATGTTGCCTGATCCGAACGAAACGGTATGAGCCAATGAAAACACACCACGTGGCCACCCTTTTAAATTGAAAACAGAAACTTGTCTATTTAGTGCTTGATTTTGTAAATTGCATAACATTAAATATACACGTCCAAATTTTTCAAATTTTATATCAATGGAATCAGCAAAACAAGTACTTTCCAACCATGCACTTTGTTTATTGAATTGCTTTTGGAAACTTAGTTGTTTTGCAGAAACATGTGTAGGTATATTTTGAATATAAAATTTATTCTAGAAATGATTTTAGGATAAAATCTTTGGCAAATGGTTTGTTTTGAACCTACTGACCATATAAACCAACTTGTGGAATTAAAAGTGTATTTTGTGAAGCCAAAGAATAAATCTTTGAGTAAGAGCATTTCTAGTTAAATAAAAATATTGTATATGTGTTAAAAATGCTTTTTGAGTAAAACCTTTGAGAAATGGTTTGATTTAAACTCTCCGACCCTAAACACAAAGTTTTATGATTTAAAAATATATTTGGTGAACCCTATAAAAATTATTACTCTGCTAAAGGCATTTCCAACAACATAAAATATTGCTTTGGTATAAAAATGGTTTATAGGTGAAAACTTTTGCAAATGGTTTTAATATTAAACACTTGACCATAAAACACTAAGATTTGTGTTAAAAATATATTTGTCAAACACTAGAAAATATTACTTTGATTTGAACCATTTCTAGCAAAACAAATTTGATTTAAAGTAGCCATTTTACTAACTTGTTTCCAAATGGATTTACCACTTTTATAAATGACCAATATGTGTTTTATAATGTTTATAGCCTATTAGAAACCACTTTTCCAAATAAAACAATCTTTGGCATGTTTGCATGCATTGCTTTGTTTTTATTATTCTATGTGATGATTGCTTGAATGGTAGATTGAATATCTGCTTGCTTGATTGAATTGTAGTGGAATTTGAAGAGTGTGACTATTGCAAGATCAAGGAGTGAACTTATATTATCTACCAAAAAGGCAAGTGATGCTTCATACTTTTTTCCCATTATTTTCACTATGCATTAGTGATATTTCTAAGTAGGACTTGCATGTAATTTTTGCTAAGTATAAGCTATGCCATGGGAAATCCTAGTAGATGAAACCTTAGTAGAATTTTCCTAAGTTAAGCTTCCTACTACTATCATGCTTATCCTAGATAGTAGAAAACAAGGGTGGATTATATTCATGCTATGGAATATTTCTAAGTCAAGGACTTATGTTTTTGTTTAATAAAACAACTAAGTGAATGAAACACCTGGGTGGATTGGTAATTGCTTGGTGGTTTTTGGTTGAGTGGTTACACAAGTCCCATTTCTATGGTTTACCTTGTGTATCTCACTTGTGGATTGCCACCCAGGAACAAATAGATTTGAGATGTCAAATGTTGAGAAGCTTCAAGTGTAGCCACTTGGCATTATGGGCTCTGCCTGGATCATATAGGTTGCAATAACTTAGGCAAATGGACAGTTGGTGGTAGGGGATTGATAGGTTGGAGCGCGTCCATTCTGGTCTAAGGGAAGGCTTCTGAAAGATCTTGTCTCGATGCATGTCGAGTCTTGTGGGGAAAGTGCACCACCTCTGTAGAGTGTAAAAATCTAAGTACTTAGCCAATTTCTATTGGTGGTTCCTTGGGAGTTTTTGCTAAACAAAAACTTAGTGTTTTTCAAAGGGTAAGGAAAATCTATTTTGATCAAAGCAAGCCTAAGCTCCACTTAGCCAAATGCATATATATGATAGTTACCACTATACTACCATAGTATCACTTGCCAATACAATTCAAATGTATTGACCCTTGTAGCTGTAACTTATTATGTTGCAGGTTTGTTTGATGTTAGTGAAGTGTGTTGATTAGGATTACAAGTCTACAACAACCATGATTGCCTGTGGCACTTTGAAGATGAAGGACTCCATGCTATAGTTATTTCTGCTGCATTGTAATGAGATAGCCAAATGAGCTATGTAAGATGTAATGAATTATTTTATTCCTGGTTATAAAGTTGTATTATGACCTTTGTTTCTTGATATTACATCTTAACTGTGGATGCTAGCTATTGATCCAGGGACTAGCATTGTAAACACAGGGATCTCTACCTTATTAAAGGTTGGGACCTCTACAATAACTAGGATCATCTCCCATCGTCAGCATTGCCTATGACCCTGAAGATGGAGCCTCTACTACGCTATTATTCCGCTACTATGATTTGTATTTATACTTGATCTTATGATAAACTATTTGTAAGACTATTATGGTTTGTAATGGATGATGTACTGTGCTACCAATTCTGTTATGTCTCGCAAAAATGGTAATCCTGGGATTGCGATGTACGGCATAACATGCATCTGGGATTAAAAATCCGGGTGTTGACAAGTTGGTATCAGATCCATCCTGACCATAGGAGACCCTAGTTAGAATGGACGTCTGAAAACTTAGTTTACAAAACAAAGAAAGTGAATATTTATGAAAACCTATTCTCACTCCTATCCTTGAGATCCTTTCCAAAAGAAATTCATTACCTTCCTCAATTTTTTTGCAATCATACATAAAAATTGGCACACTTGATCACCTCTCTAACTTACTCCTCTTAATTGCTTGTAGATGGAGGTTAAGTGTAGCAAGTTTAATCAGATGGGAAACAGAGGAAACCTCATCTTCGAGAGTGACCTGAGTCAGCTTGTAGACTTTCTAGAGAGCCCGCACCCAGAGTTCTATGGCGCTCAGCTCAATGATCAGCCCAGAGTGGAACTACAGTGGCTGATAGTTGCTGATCTGAAGGGAAAGATGGAGGCACCCACATCTGAGAAGATCCAGTTTCGCCTAAGGGAGAACAACTGGCTGGATGGACTAGAAAGAGCAATGTAGGAAGCACTTGCCCGACTGTGTGGGCAGAACGTCAACCAGCTTGCCGGCACCCGCTTCGCTCACTATGCCAGGCGTGACTCCCAGGGACAACCCTTGTCTTTGCTAGGACACCCGGAGTTGAGGCACCATGTGGATCATCTCACCTTCATGTTGCACGAGAACCAGAAAGAGCTGGACAACGCCCGTAAAGATGCCAACCATAAGCACAGTGTTGGAGTGAAGAAGGACCAGACCCTCGCCATCCTTGCTAAGGAGCGCAAGTCACTTTGCCGCCTGCGTGACAAGAAGGACCGCATCATTGCTTGCCTCCATTACAAAGTGTCAGCCCTGGAAGAAACCATCCATGATTAGGACATGCAGCTTGAGGAGAGGGAGAACGAAGGGGAAGAACCAAATGCATTTCTGTTGACAATCGAGTTGATAGCATCCTCAATTTGCTTTCTCCATCTATCACCTGCATCTTACTTTTGAGTGACATCTACATTCGAAAACAACCTTGAGACATGATCTTGCAGCCCCCTCTTTGGTGGTGATAGCAATAATTGCAGTCTAAAACTAAGTAATAACAAGTTAATACATCAAACAAGACAAACTACTCATTTAACTAATACGTAGGAGCTATGAACTGGAGTTTAATACTGGTCAATGTTTCAAATATATTGACCATCACATCAAACAAACATGACAAGCAAGCATTAAACTAGTGAGCCTACCATGAAACGAGAAATATAACAATGTGTGTGGTTTAGAATTTCAGCAAATATAAACTAGCCAGGTCATATCAACAAATATATATATATATAGAAGAATAAACCAGACAATGGCATGCAGTTACTGTCATAGCTAAGAATGAACGAGACAAAAATTATAACGACATCATGCGTGAACTTGTAGAGCCAGAAAGAAAACCACAAATGAACTATACAGTAGAGGATAGTTATGTAGTTGCTTAGGACGAACCAGAACCAGAAACAAAATATAATGGCGTCGCTTGGTAACCTGTAGAGTAGGATATGCAAGCATTAGACAAGTATGCCTACAGTGAAATGAGCAATCAAACAAAGTGTTTCTTAGAATTTCAACAAATATAAACTATCCAGGTTATTTCAACAAATATATATGGAAGCAGTTGTATATCCTGGAAAGCAAGAGACGTTAGTTGACTCAGAATTTGCGGTGAGCTGCACAATGTCATGCAGTTACTGTCATACCTAAGAATGAACCAGATATAAATTGTAATGGCATCATACCAGAACTTGCAGAGCGGGAACACAAACCACGAATGAACTACACAATAGAGGATAGTTATGTCATTACTTAGGATGAACCGACACCAGATTAGAAATATAATGGTGTCTCTGGTGAACCTATAGAAGAGGACAAGCAAGCATTAGACAAGTGCGTCTATAATGAAATGAGGAATCAATCAAAGTGTTTCTTAGAATTTCAGCAAATATAAACTAGCCAGGTCATTTTAACAAATATATATGGAAGTAGTCGTTTATCCTCGAATGCAACAGACATTGGCTGACCCAAATTTTTCGGTGAGCTACACAATGGGCATGCAGTTACTGTCATAGATACGAACCGAATAAAAATTATAATGGCATCATAATAGAACTTGTAGAGAAAGAATGCAAACCATGAATAACATATATATAGAGGCTATGTCGCTGCTTAGGACGAATCATTAGATATGAAATATAACGACATTGCTTGTGAACCTGTAGAACTGGACAAGCAAGCATTACACAAGTGTGCCTACAAATAAATTGAGCAATGAAACATATTGTTTCCTAGAATTTCAGCAAATAAAAACTAGCCAGGTCATTTCAACAAATATATATGGAAGCAGTAGTATATCCTGGAATGTAAGAGACATTGGTTGACTCAGAATTTACGGTGACCTACACAATGGGCATGCAGTTACTTTTGTAAATAAGAATGAACAAGACAGAAATTATAATGGCATCATGCGAGAACTTGCAGAGTAGGAACGCAAACCATGAATGAACTACATAGTAGACGATAGTTATGTTGTTGCTTAGGATGAACCAGCACTAGATTAGAAATATAATGGTGTCTCTTGCAAACAAGTAGAAGAGGACAAGCAAGCATTAGACAAGTGTGCCTATAATGAAATGAGTAGTTAATCAAAGTAATTCTTAGAATTCCAGCAAATATAAACTGGCTAGGTCATTTCAACAAGGGATTTCTATTTTCGTGCCCCCTGGTTCGTTAGGTGTACTTAGTTTTCCCCAGCCGCTTAACTTTTCCTCACTTTTCCCCTCGCCATGTTAAGAAACCCTCACGGGCACTCGCGGGCGCTTGGATGGAGGTATGCCGGCAGGTCAAAGGCTTGGCCATTACATGCTGACTGGTGGGACCGCGTTGGGGCGGGTTGAGCATTGAGCGTTACGTTACGAGGCCCCGATCGTTACATGCCTGATGGGTGGGGCCGTGTGTGGGTTAGGTCCTTCATATGTGGTGAAGGGTAGGGTCGCGTTGGGACGGGTCTTGCTTAAGTGGTGAAGGGTGGGGCCGCATGGAGACACGTCAGACCGGCCATTCTCGCTCACCCAAAGCATTCGCTTCCCCCGAACTTGGAACATCTCCCACACCGCCCCTCCTCTACCACGCCGTCATGCCCTCCTACCTTATGTCTTTCTTCGACCCCAGAGCCGCCCCCTCCCCTAGCCGTGGAGCCCACTCCACCTCCGGCTCTGCTCCCGCTCCCGCTAGATCTACCCCTTTGTGGAACAGTATGCAACGCTGGCTGGTGCACCGTCCATCCGCGTCGAGCAAGGAGAAGATTGGGTGGAATCGCAGGGATCTAACACATGGATTCCATCTAGGTAAGCATCGTTTCCCTTTTGTGGGTTGATTATTGGCAGTATTTGAGCGCGAATCGCTGGTGCTCAACTAATTGCCTTGCTTTTCGAATAGGATTGATCCAGTGCTGGCATTTCCGCTGGCGATTAGACTGGATACTAGCATAATTCGTGGTTGTGAACAATATCTCTCTGTATTTTACTTCCCAGCGGCGGTTGCAACCTCCATAACTCGCAGGGATTTGATAGATAAAATCTATTGTAAATTCCCCTGGAGAAGTGGCAATTCAGTTGATTTGCAATATTTCAAGATTAGCGAGCAAAGGTTGCTCCCACTAACTAGCGAAGATGATCTGGTAATGCTTTTCTCTTTGAATGCTGCCGAACGTTTTGGTCGAATTCGTCTCCATGTGCAACCTAAAGTTGAGCACGTGGGAAAGAGTGTTAAATCACCATTTGGTGGTCACGCATAATCAGGTGGTCGGGCATCATGTGTCTCTAGTGTCTCTGCTAATAGTGTGCACCCCGGCGATCCTTGTAGGTCCACGGCAGTACCATTTGTTCGTACTGCGAGTGTAAGCCAAACCGCTCATGTGGCCTATGTGGAGGATGAGGCAAAGCCTGACGAGGGAGTGCCTCCACTAGATGATGAGGATGAGTTGATGTTTCCTGAATTTATAGATAAATTCAGTAAACAGGCAATAGAGGATCGATACATAGATGAAATTACCCTGGGTGCCAGATTTGATGACACTGATGATGAAGAGACTGAGGAGAACAATGAGAACCTCATTTTAGCCGAGTGCGATGGTGAGGACTTGCCAGTCATTGAGTGGGACAGGGACGATCCTAAGATTTCAGAAGGCACCATATTAGAAACGTTGCGAGACTGTCGTAATTCCCTTACTACATATTATATTCGCACCAATAATGATTATGATGTTATTAAGAGTGAGCCAGCAAGGTTCACAGTGAAGTGCCCATACAATAGGTGTAGGTGGAGGATGCATGCATCTACTATGCTCAGGAGTAGTTTGGTTCAGGTATTAAAACCACTTGTGCATTTTAGATCACTGTGTAGAGTTTGTCAGCTGTACCCGACATTTTAATTATGTTTCAGATACAAATTAACCGGTTCGATCATACTTTTCCACCTCAAGGGGGATAGCCAAAGGAAAAAACAAAACTAGCAAAGACTAGGTGGTTGGAAGATGCAATCATGGATTGGATGAGAGCAAACCCATCACTTAGTGCAACAACACTCATAAAAGAAGTTTCTAAAAAGTTTACTATTATAGTACCCTACATGAGGATGTTCTATGCAAAGGAAATGGCTCTTGAGAGGATCAATGGTCCATGGAATGAAAGTTTTCAGTTGCTTTATAGCTTCAAAGCTGAAGTGGATATGGCTAGTCCAGGTAGTGTTGTACAAATAGACAGACATAAAGTTCAGTACAAAATAAGTGGGAAGACTGTGGAACACTGGATTTACGGTCCGGGAATACCCGTTATGCATACAATTCACGTTCCCATGATCAGTGAGCCGTGAGCATAACCGACTAGTATCATTACAACATCCATATAGTAATGAGTACAAACTTACAAAGTGCCCATTATGGCGAATACAACATAGATAGCGAAAGTCTTCTAGCGTAGAGCCCGTGCCTTAACCTACAGGCAACTGACTGGGAAGACGACCTAGCTCACATAGACGTCAGCACCTTCGTTCCTTCTTAACATCTGCAATCTGGCCAAGTAAATAGCCAGGGACAATGCCGGTGAGTACTTTGAATGTACTGGCAAACCACCTTAAGAGAAAAGTAATAAAGGATATGTAATATGGCTGTGGTAGGATGGCTCCAAGAGAGGTTCTTTTATAAACTAGTTTCTCTTGTAGATATAGCATGTCTCTATATATTTGTTGAAAAACTTTTGTAAAACATTTTGGAAACATTTTTTATCGGTTTTAAGAAAACACTAGGATTTGGGTCACCCGTAATGTTTTTCCTTCCGGTCATCTCATGACCAAACTCCTTCCTCCTTTTTCCGACCATCCCATGGTCAAAACATTTTCAAGCCATTGATTTTCTAAAATACTTTTTGAAATCAAAACCATTACCGCTGTAAGGCTGCCAGCACAACCGTCCATGACTGAGGACTCGGATATTCGAATAGATTTACACTCTGCAGAGGTTGTACACTGTACCCACACCATCGTATTACCCGTCCCTGATCTACACTGATCATGGGTCGAATAACCGGTCAAGACCTTCTGAATACCCTCTCCGATACAAGTGCCTACCCTATGAGGTTAATGCCCTCAAAACCGGGATGCCCTATATAGTTCACAAGCCAACCAGAGCGCGTTTTGCACCCCGCAGGGTGGGCGCTTTCAATGAGGAGCTCATAGTATCGTCTGGCCGCCATTTAGACGGTATTTACCTTCCCAGACCGATGTTTCACATGGGCCTTTGTAGGGGAAAGCCCAGCCTCCAGGAATTTGTTCTCCCCCATAGTAGTTTGAGACACATATACCGGGTTGGACAAACTTCTAGCCCAGCCCCGTCCCATTCCAGGGTAATGTGGTTGCATGGGTTAATTGCGCTGGCTTCACAACTGGCCAGCGTGGTTGTTTTAGTAAACATTTTTCCTCCTTCCCTTGCCTTTCTTTTGTAAAAAAACTTTCTCCTTTTTAAAACCACTTTGTAGGCCAAGCCTGACCAAGATTTTCTCGTAAAACATTTTTATAAATCATTTCCAGGGGTGTTCCCATCTACAATTTTGCTTAGGCTAAAACAGGGTCTCCAAGGGGTTATGGTGTTGAACACCATCTACCATACTAAGTGAAGGTAGGTATCATAAAATGGGTTGTACCTAATGGTACTAAGGGGTAATGGTATGGAGGAGCCAAACATTTCCCATATAACATAACATAGTAAAACAATGCATTTTGCATAAACGGGTAGATAAAACATGCATAGATAAAATAATAGGACAAGGCATATTAGCAAGAATGTGGCTTGCCTGTGACCAGCGAGAAGTCCCTTGTTAGATAACCAGAATACCGAAAATAACAATAATCAGAGTAAGCCGATCCTTCCTTCTTCTTGGCGTCACGCAATCACAACTATCGCTGTTATCGATTATACATGCAAACAAACAATACACCAATCGATACCAGGCATACAAACATCAAATCATACATCATGTAATAGGATGCTGAAGTTTTGGTTTGATTGGATTGGGGGGAGGTTTGGCAGACATTAGGGAAAAAGATGCCTTTGGATTTAGAGTCTAGGAACTACCTAAGAGAGGGTTTTTGTCTAAGGACCTAATATGTAGGATACCATTGTATAAAAATGATACCATCAGATAGTTATTGATAAAATAAAACCAACAAAAGTGG
Source organism: Avena sativa (assembly GCA_916181665.1). Taxonomy (NCBI): domain Eukaryota; kingdom Viridiplantae; phylum Streptophyta; class Magnoliopsida; order Poales; family Poaceae; genus Avena; species Avena sativa. The sequence continues at coordinate 263,105,963 of OV702294.1, read as the reverse complement.
TTTCACTATTTTATCAATTTCCCTTGACTTATAATGGATTTTATAGTGGATAAAATCCTAGTTTTAGGAAATAATTCACCAGAACTGTTCTGGAGTTCCAAAAATTATTTCCTAGGGTAATTACGTAGTATTTGATGGAATGAATCAAGAGAAGGTTGAATCACCTCAAAACAATTAACAGAATGCCCTTGGGAAATTCCCAAAGACAATAGTGGCTGGGATTTGTCTTTTTCATCAGATTTATTTCACAAAATATTTTTAGTTTATTCCATGGACAAATGTTAGGTACTGATAATACCTTTCTGTAGAAATTGGAATCACCCTTTTTGGATTTACATAACTCAAATGGTGAATTTATTGGTTAACAAAAAATGCATAGAAAGGTTTAATTCATCATAATTCAGTACAAGTTCAGTATATCTTGGGATCCTAGGTTTTGGTACGTATAGGTATAGAGTTTTACTGGGAGTTAGAATTAGGTCAAAACCTCATTTTGTTTGACCTAGGGAAATTTCTAAAGTCAGAAATGGCTTGATTTTGTTATTTTTAGTTCCAGCAATCTATGAGGCAAATGGGTGTGGGGTCAGTGGGGCATGCAAGGTATGGCCAATACCACTCAGCACCAATTTGTTTTTCTTCATTTGGAAATACCAAACTTTCTGTAAGATTTTATTAGTGAAGGGGACACATCTAAGTATATGATTTATCATTTTTATTCTAAACCTCAAAGGGGCTAACCAAAACTTCTACATGTTAGAGAAAACATTAGTGTAACCAAGGAGAATTATATCTGGGAAAAATTACTCTTGATTTTCATTTTTGTGTGGATTTTATCCTTAAGGCAAGATTTCAGATCTGTAGGAAAACATTTAAAACAAAAAGGGGACGCTGGGCCAGATCCTGAGGGTATTGGGCCGCAATGCAGAATTCGGCCCACCTGGGCACACATGGGCGCGGGAGAGCCATTTGAAGGGATGATGACACGACCCCGTTCGTTAGTGAGGGAAAGAGGACGAACGGGTATCGAGCGAATCTGGACGTTCGATCAAGTGGCGATCGAAGGTCAGGCTTCGTCTTCCCCAGCATGATGGATCAGCGGTGGCGTAAACCCTAGGCGCACCGACAAGGTGCAGGGGAGCTCACCGAATGGCGCGGGGGACGTCGGGGATGGCTCAGGGCGACGCAGTTCGTCAGGGTGAGCTCGGGGAGGGGCCGAAGTAGGGGTTTCCACCGCGGGAAATGGCTCGCGCGTCCACGTCGGCGAGGGGGCTTCAGGAGCTTGGTGGTGATGCCGGTGGGGACTGTCCTGGGCCAAAAAGAGGGTAAGGTTAGATGCAAGGGGAGGAGGGGAGAACGATAGAAGAACATGTAGAGAGGGAAAGGCAAAGGAGAGAGCTCCTCGAGCTTGAACTCGTCCATGGCCGAAAATCCTTCTCCTCCCTCTCTAGAACAGCCATGGGCAGGGTAGGAAGAGGGAAGCTCTAGGGATGGTAGGTGGGTGGGGGAGAGGTCAAATTAGGGCCAGGGAGGCGCTGGGGTGGCCTCTACCCTTTTATCCCGAAGGGGTTGGGGGTAGGATGAACAATGTCCATGGTGGCCTCTCATTAGGTAGCCAGGGCGATGGAGAGTGGGGTGCGGGTGCCTCTGGTCGAGAAGGGGTAGGGTACAGGCCTGTGCAGCTGCTGGGTGAGTAAAGAGGGTGACAAGGCAAGAGGGTTAAAGAAATGGGCATATGTTCCCTTCTCTCCTTTCTCCAAGCACAAGAGGACAAGGGAGGAGCTGAGCACTGAGGTGCTATAGTACTGGACAACCAGGGGGGTACTGAGTACTTGAGTGAAGTGATGGACAAGTTTGGGGGTTGATTATTTTTGGTTTGAGGCAAGGTTTGACTAGTTTGCCATATTTGACAAAACTTGAGTTGTGAAGGAAGTCCAAGAATTTACATTGGCCAAGATGGGGAAAGGATACTGGTAGAAGGATATGTTCCTTGTACACCTCCAAGATTTATTTGGGATTTTTCTATGGAGTATTAGCCCACTTAAATTCATTTAATCAAAAAGGGCAGAATTAGTTTCTAGAAGCTAAATTGATACTTTTACATGGGTCAAGCTTGGGTTAGGAGGGGATATGGTCCTAAATACCATATCACACATTGGAGGATTTTATTGGGATTTATTGAGATGGAAAAGTATTTTTAGGGAATTATTCCTTGTTCGTGCCATTTAAGAAAAAGGGCAAAAAAATAATAAAGAATCTCAAGAATATTTATTTTTGAGTTTGGAAGATTGGGTATGATATATATAACTCAAATGTGCATTGAGTTGGCCAAGTGATTTGGATAATATCAGAGTTGCCTTTATAGTCAGAAAAAGAAATCAAATAGTTTCGGGCTCCAAGTAATTATGGGAATTATTTGGGGAACTATCCTAACCAAGTTAGAGGATGTAATATTGATTTATACCTCATTGTCCACCTGGGTTTGGAAGGATTTTGGGTAATAAGGAAAGAAACTAGATTTTTTTGGGAATCTAGGGTTTTGTTATTTTCATGCCACCAAAACATGGTTGGATCAGGGAGCTTAGAGCTCACCTTGATACAAGGGTTAGATGGATAGCTAGAACAAGTTATATAGATGATCAAGGAAGCAAGAGTTGGGCTTGGTTGCATTTGGGGTGCTCTAGAAGAGATGGCAAACTTTGTTGAAAATAAGGCTGCCATAACAAATACATTAGGTAGCCTCCTAAACCATGTGGTTTTAAGAAGCACAAAGCTCCAATGGAAACAAGTGAGGTGGGGCTTGATAGGCCTTGATTATAATATCATAACCCAGCAAAGAGTTGGTCACGGGGAGGTGGCATATAGATGTGAGCTTCTGCAAAAGTAGGCAAGATGATAAGATTTACAGAAAAGATTATTATCTTGTCTACAAAACCATCATGGATGAGGGGTAAATAGAATGGCTTAGTCAAGGGAAAGAGTGGGCCTTGGTATTACAACTGATGTAATACAAGATGGTTCAAATATATTCTCAATAATGTAAATGGGTTGGAAAAGGAGTAGCTCTAAAGATTGAATCTAGATAAGAATTCCAGACTTAGCCATTTTGGCAGATTTAGGGTTTTAGACTAGAGTGCAAGTGTAGATGATTTTGAGAGGATTCTAAGTTCCAAACTCATGATCAAGGAGATGATGTTGAAGTGTTAATTTTCGTAGATAGGATCCATGCCTAGATTGGGCCTTTGCTGAGTTGGAACTATTAGAAGGGCTTATCCCTGGATTGATCTGATTAGGAGGGGAGATGATCACCTTAGTGGCTTAGGATAGATCCAGACTTGGATGCTTGATGTGATATTGATGATCACAAGCATAGATTGGGTCCTAAGGGATGAGCTACTAGATTATCTCACCCTAGTTCATAAGCAAACAATGCAATCAGCAGATCAAGGCAATTCATCTTATCAAACTTATCTAGCTACTACTAGGGTTACCTTCAAGCCTACCTTGAGGTAAGGGTTGGTATTTTGAAGTGGTTATGTTTTGAAGTAAGATAAGTACCTCTTGGTATTTCTACCAAGATTAGAATGAAGAGTTTTTTAAATAGAGGTTTTGGAAAACCTAGGGGTGAGAGTAGTTAAGAGTTCTGTCTTGAAAACATAAGGATATTATATATAGGTCTCCATAGATTTGTTAATAGAAACTTAGTAAAGTATTTTGTTTTATCAAAGTCATATTGGATTAGGTTTTGAAATGTCAGAACATTTGAGAATATGAAAGATGAGCCAAGACATCTCTTTTATAAAATAGCTTTTGTCAACTAGGGTTGAGATAAGAAGTATAGCATCTAATACGCAATTAGTTGCAAGAACACAAGAAAGCAAGTGAACAAACGTTGCACATCTGATGAGAAAAAGTTTTTGTTCCCCCTGATTTTTTCCTTTTGGACATTTAATCAGGGTTGCTGAAATTGGGATGGTACAGACCTTTCCCCCTTAAAATAATCTCGTTCGAAGATTAGGGAGGAGTAGGGTTAGGGTGTTAACATTCGCCTAAAAATTTTAGGGGAGGAAAGTGTAGGGTGTTAGCAAGTCTTTAGAAAGCAGGAAGGGGCAGCTACGGCTCCGAGCTGAGAGGCTTCGGGTTTGGGGCGTTTAGATTAAGCGAGTGGGAAAAGACACAGTCTTTTCATCTTAGGACAAGTCTAGGTCGGTTTGGCGTCGATGGGGTACTTCATTCTTGAGGCGAGACGGCGATTTGAGTCTTCTTTATTCCTTCGCTTAGTGGTCGACTTTTCTCTCTTCGAGGTCTTGAAACGTCAGAAGTGGTGGCTGGGTTGTCGACTCTGCGATGGAAAACTTTCCTGAAGTACCTTCTGATTCTAGAGAAGTGCCGATTTCTATCCTTCTTGCAGGGTTGATGATTTTGGAGTTAGCAGGGGTGGTCCTCACTTAAAGGTAACTAGTGTTCGACTCCCGAGTTCTATCGGTTTTTTGGGCGGGAAAGTCAAAGTCTTTCCCCCTTAGAGTGACACTAGGGGTTCTTGGTGGAGTTTCCGACTTTCTTGGTTGGAGTCGTATAATGATGCTGGGGGATGGTGCTGCACCTTTCGTCTGGAGGTGGTTATCTTCTGTCGGTCTTGTATAGTCCAGTTAATGAGAGGCGTCGATATCACTTCTTGAGTTGGTAGGTCTACTAGAGAAGGCGTCTACGAACTTCTGGGTAGTTAGTTCTGAGCTAGTTAGGGGTACGATAGGTTGGAGGATGTCGTGGGAGGTTGGTGGTCTAGGAATGCAGTCCTGTAGAAAGGGGTCGTCTCGGGTTCGGTCTGATGCAACGTCGTGGGTAAAACACGCAAAGAAGGGCATTATTCTTGCCTTCCATCTAACAGGTCCATCCAGAGTTTAGAAAATTTGCGTCGGCCAATGGCGAAAGTACTTGACGCCTCACTGAACATGTTTCGAGACGATCCATCACTTGCTAGAGGTTGGAAAAGTGAGGGGGTAGGGTACGTAGCAGTGAGGGTCGTGCCTTCTCTGATGTTTATCTTCGATGAGTGGATCTCCCGGGGTGGTGACTTGAAGAGGGGTTGATACTTGTAAAGGGGATAGTTCTTCATTCTCCGTCTCAGGGTTTGCAGATTCGGAGGTTGATGCTTTTGGGTTTCTTTATTCTCCTTGGAGGGTAGTATTAGCGGTGTTGGGCAGTCTTGTTGTCTTAATTCTGAACGTCTCGGGTGTCGCGAGGATCAAGCAGACTTGTGGAGATTGTTGATGAAGTCGGTTTTCTATTCTTCTGACGGCTCTCAAGGTGATGCTTGGGGCAGGTTCTTGGATTGGAGATCTTCCTGTATTGTCTTCTCGTAGGTGGTCCTATGGCTTTGAGTGGAAAGACGCAGTCTTTCCACCTTAGAGCTTTACTTGGGGTCATTGAGGTTGGGGTAGATCCTTTGTCTTGGAACATGGGCATGACGCTTGAGTTGAGGTCTTAGAGTGATGCCTTGTTGCGACTATCTTGCTATGGTGGTTATCTACGAAGCCATGCAGGTTAACTCGGGATAAATTTAGCGGTTAGCGACGCTTCTTGTAGGTCCTTCGTCAGGGTGGTGGAAGGTTATCTCCAGAGCGGTTGTATTCACTTTGAACACCTCGTGTTGCTTTGGATTGATGACGGAGTAGACTCTTTGTCTTCGGGCCTTTGTATATTCCGGCTTCTTGGGGTGATTAGAACTAAGGCACGAGTAGGAGTTGTCAGGGGTTTCATTATGTGGCCATCCTACTGAGGAGAGGATTCCAGTTTTGGGGTTGTGAGGGCTAGAATCGGGATATGCCTACAAGGTGTTCATACAATCGGATCGAGTGATCCGAGGCAGACAAACAACACATTTCAAGCATCACACGAGCACATGACAGGCACACAGAGCATACCATAGATACTAAGGGGTGACTACGCGCCGTTAGGGGGAATCCTATCTTGGGGTTATTTATCCTAAGTAGGGATGATATGGGTTTCTTGGATTATGTCTTGCCATTTTTGTCGTCGGTGCCATACTAGATTGATTTGGGGCGATGAAGGACTCCATTGGTAGGGCGATATTGTAGTGTCTTTCGCTATGGGTAGCTCTTTTTTTTCTTGTCTCGGGGTCTCTTGATTCCGGGATCTCCGTATTCATAGTCTCCATATCGGACTTTGTTTTTGAAAACGGGACATTTGAAGTAGACGAGATATAGAGTAATCCATTTTAAAATAGTTTAAGTCAGAGAAGGTGAGATAAGAAATCTTTCGAAAAGCTTTTGGGGAAATAGTTTGCGAAAACCGGTGTTTTCATAAATAATGGTTGTCCTATCTAACGTCCATGCTAATTAAGGTCTCCTACAATCAGGATGGCTGTGATACCAAGTCTGTGGCACCCCGGATTTACAGTCCGCGAATACCCGTTATGCATAAAATTCACGTTCCCATGATCAGTGAGCCGTGAGCATAACTGACTATTATCATTACAACATCCATATAGTAACGAGTACAAACTTACAAAGTGGCCATTATGGCGAATACAACATAGATAGCGGATGTCTTCTAGCGCACAACCCGTTCCTTGACCTACAGGCAACTGACTAGGAAGACGGCCTAACTCGCATAGACGTCAGCACGTTCGCTCCTTCTTAACATCTGCAATCTGGCCAAGTAAATAGCCAGGGACAATGCCGGTGAGTACTTTGAATGTACTCCCAAACTACCTTAAGAGAATAGTAATAAAGGATATGTAATATGGCTGTGGTAGGATGACTCCAAGAGAGGTTCTTTTATAAACTAGTTTCTCTTGTAGATATAGCATGTCTCTATATCTTTGTTGAAAAACTGTTGTAAAACATTTTGGAAACCTTTTTGATCGGTTTTAAGAAAACACTAGGATTTGGGTCACCCGTAATGTTTTTCCTTCTGGTCATCTCATGACCAAACTCCTTCCTCCTTTTTCCGACCATCCCATGGTCAAAACATTTTCAAGCCATTGCTTTTCCGAAATCCTTTTTGAAATCGAAACCATTACTTCTGTATAGCTGCCAGCACAATCGTCCATGTCCAAGGACTCGGCTATTCGAATAGATTTACACTCTGCAGAGGTTGTACACTGTACCCACACCATCCGATTACCCGTCCCTGATCTACACTGATTGTGGGTCGAATAACCGGTCAAGACCTTCCGAATACCCTCTCCGATACAAGTGCCTACCCTATGAGGTTAATCCCCTCAAAACCGAGACGCCCTATATAGTTCACAAGCCAAACGGAGCGCGTTTTGCACCCCGCAGGGTGGGCGCTCTCAATGAGGGGCTCATAGTATCGTCTGGCCGCCATTTAGACGGTATTTACCTTCCCAGACCGATGTTTCACATGGGCCTTTGCAGGGGAAAGCCCAGCCTCCAGGAATTTGTTCTCCCTGTAGTAGTTTGAGACACATATACTGGGTTGGACAAACTTCCAGCCCAGCCCCGTCCCATTCTAGAGTAATGTGGTTGCACGGGTTGGCTTCACAAACTTGCCAGCCCGGTTGTTTTCGTAAACATTTCTCCTTCCCTTGCCTTTCTTTTGTAAAACAAAACCTTTATCCTTTTTAAAACCACTTGGTAGGCCAAGCCTCACCAAGATTTTCTCGTAAAACATTTTTGTAAATCATTTCCAGCAGTCTTCCCATCTATAATTTTGCTTAGGCTAAAACAGGGTCTCCAAGGGGTTATGGTGTTGAACACCATCTACCATACTAAGGGCTGGTAGGTATCATAAAAATGGGTTGTACCTAATGGTACTAAGGGGTAATGGTATGGAGGAGCCAAACATTTCCCACATAACATAGTAAAACAATGCATTTTGCATAAACGGGTAGATAAAACATGCATAGATAAAATAATAGGACAAGGCATATTAGCAAGAAGGTGGATTGCCTGTGACCATCGATAAGTCCCTTGTTAGATAACCAGAATACCGAAAATAACAATAATAAGAGTAACCCGATCCTTCCTTCTTCTTGGCGTCACGCAATCGCAACTATCGCCGTTATCGATTATACATGCAAACAAACAATACACCAATCGATACCAGGCATACAAACATCAAATCATACAGCATGTAAAGGATAGATATATGATATACATCAGTAGGATGTTGGAGGTTTGGTTTTATTGGATTGGGGGAAGGTTTGGGAGACATTAGGGAAAAAGATGCCTTTGGATTTAGAGTCTAGGAACTACCTAAGAGAGGGTTTTTGTTTAAGGACCTAATCTGTAGGATACCATTGTATAAAAATGATACCATCAGATAGGTATTGATAAAATAAAACCAACAAAAGTGGTTTCACTATTTTATCAATTTCCCTTGACTTATAATGGATTTTATAGTGGATAAAATCCTAGTTTTAGGAAATAATTCACCAGAACTATTCTGGAGTTCCAAAAATTATTTCCTTGATTTATTAGGTAGTATTTGATGGACTGAATCAAGGGGAGTTTGAATCACTTGAAAACAATTACCATAATGCCCTTGGGAAATTCCCAAAGACAATACTGGCTAGGAATTGTCTTTTTCATAAGATTTATTTTGCAGAAGATTTTTAGTTGAATCCAAGGACAAATGTTAGGTACTAAGAATACCTTTCTATAGAAATTAGAATCACCCTTTTTGGATTTATAGAACTCAATTGGTGAATTTATTGGTGAACAAACAATGCACAAAAATGTTTAATTCATCATAATTCAATACAAGACCAGTAAATCTTGGGCTCGTCGGTTTTGGTACTTATAGGTATAGAGTTTTACTAGGAGTTGGAATTCAGTAAAAACCTCATTTGGTTTGACCTAGGGAAATTTCTAAAGTCGGAAATGGCTTGATTTTGTTATTTTTAATTCCAGCAATCTACGATGCAAATGGGTGTGGGGCCAGTGGAGCATGCAAGGTATTGCCAATACCATTCAGCACCAATTGGTTTTGCTTCATTTGGAAATACCAAACTTTCTGTAAGATTTTATTAGTGAAGGGGACACATCTAAGTATATGATTTATCATTTTTATTCTAAACCTCAAAGGGGCTATCCAAAACTTCTGCATGTTAGAGAAAACATTAGTGTAACCAAGGAGAATTATATCTGGGCAATTACTCTTGTGTTTCATTTTTGTTTGGATTTTATCCTTAAGGCAAGATTTCAGATCTGTAGGAAAACATTTAAAACAAAAAGTGGGCGTTGGGCCAGATCTTGAGGGTATTGGCCGCAGTGCCCAATCCGGCCCACCTGGGCACACAGGCGCGCGGGAGAGCCATTTGAAGGGCTGACAGTGCGGCCCCGCTCGTTAGTAAGGACGAACGGGTATCGAGCGAATCTGGCCGTTCGATCAAGTGGCGATCGACGACCAGGCTTTGTCTTCCCCACCATGATGGAGAAGTGGCAGGGTAAACCCTAGGCGTGCCGGCAAGGTACAGGGGAACTCACCGGAGGGCGCGGGGGACGTCGGGGATGGCGCAGGGTGACCCGGTTCGTCAGGGCGAGCTCGGGGAGGGGCGGAAGTAGGGGTTTCCACCGTGGGAGATGGCTCGTGCGTCCACGCCAGCGAGGGGGATTCGGGAGCTTGGTGGTGACGCCGGTGGGGGCTGTCCTGGGACAAACAGAGGGCAACGTTAGATGCAGGGGAGGAGGGGAGCACGATAGAAGAACATGTAGAGAGGGAAAGGCAGAGGAGAGAGCTCCTCGAGCTTGAACTCGTCCATGGCCGAAAATCCTTCTCCTCCCTCTCTAGAACAGCCATGTGCAGGGGAGGAAGAGGGGAGCTCTAGGGATGGTAGGTGGGTGGGGGAGAGGGCAAATGAGGGCCAGGGGGGCGCTAGGGTGGCCTCTACCCTTTTATCCCGAAGGGGTTGGGGGTAGGATGGACAATGTCCATGGTGGCCTCTCATTAGGCAGCCAGGGCAGTGGAGAGTGGGGTGTGGGAGCCTCTGGTCGAGAAGGGGGAGGGTACATGCCTGCTGCAGCTGCTGGGTGAGTAAAGAGGGTGACAAGGCAAGAGGGTTAAAGAAATGGGCATATGTTCCCTTCTCTCTTTCCTCCAAGCACAAGAGGACAAGGGAGGAGCTGAGCACTGAGGTGCTATAGTACTGGACGACCAGGGGGTACTGAGTACTAGAGTGAAGTGCTGGACAAGTTTGGTGGTTGATTAGTTTTGGTTTGAGGCAACATTTGACTAGTTTGCCATATTTGATCAAAACTTGAGTTGTGAAGGAAGTCCAAGAATTTACACTGTCCAAGATGGGGAAAGGATACTGGTAGAAGGATATGGTCCTTGTACACCTCCAAGATTTATTTGGGATTTTTCTATGGAGTATTAGCCCACTTAAATTCATTTAATCAAAAAGGGCAGAATTAGTTTCTAGAAGCTAAATTGATAATTTTACATGGGGCAAGCTTGGTTTATGAGGGGATATGGTCCTAAATACCCTATCACACATTGGAGGATTTTATTGGGATTTATTGAGATGGAAAAGTATTTTTAGGGAATTATTTCTTGTTTCTTCCATTTAAGAAAAAGGGCAAAAAGAAATAATTAAGAATCTCAAGAATATTTATTTTTGAGTTTGGAAGATTGGGTATGATATATAGAACTCAAATGTGCATTGATTTGGCCAAGTGATTTGGAGAATATCAGAGTTGCCCTTATAGATAGAGGTTTCAGGGTTTTGCTAGAAAAAGAAATCAAATAGTTTCGAGCTCCAAGTAATTATGGGAATTATTTAGGGAACTATCCTAACCAAGGTAGAGGATGTAAGATTGATTTATACCTCATTTTCCACCTGTGTTTGGAAGGATTTTTGGTAATAAGGAAAGAAACTAGATTTTTTTGGGAATCTAGGGTTTTGTTATTTCCATGCCACCAAAACATGGTTGGATCAGGGAGCTCAGAGCTCACCTTGATACAAGGGTTAGATGGATAGCTATACCAAGTTATATAGATGATCAAGGAAGCAAGTGTTGGGCTTGGTTGCATTTGGGGTGGTCTAGAAGAGATGGCAAACTTTGTTGAAAATAAGGCTGCCATAACAGATACATCAGGTAGCCTCCTAAACCATGTGGGTTTAAGAAGCATAAGGCTCCAATGGAAAAAAGTGAGGTGGGGCTTGATAGTCCTTGATTAGAAGATCATAACCCAGCAAAGAGTTGGTCACGGGGAGGTGGCATATAGATGTGAGCTTCTGCCAAAGTAGGCAAGATAATAATATTTGCAGAAAAGATTATTATCTTTTCTACAAAACCATCATGGATGAGGGGTAATAGAATGGCTTAGTCAAGGGCAAGAGTGGGACTTGGTAGTACTACTGATGTACTACAAGATGGTTCAAATATATTCTCAATAATGCAAATGGGTTGGAAAAGGTAGAGCTCCAAAGATTGAATCTAGATAAGAATTCCAGACTTAGCCATTTTGGCAGATTTAGGGTTTTAGACTAGAGTGCAAGTGTAGATGATTTTGAGAGGATGCTAAGTTCCAAACTCATGATCAAGGAGATGATGTTGAATTGTTAACTTAGTAGATAGGATCCATGCCTATATTGGGCCTTTGTTGAGTTGGAACTATTAGAAGGGCTTATCCCTGGATTGATCTGATTAGGAGGGGAGATGATCACCTTAGTGGCTTAGGATAGATCCAGACGTGGATGCATGATGTGATATTGATGATCACAAGCATAGATTGGGTCCTAAGGGATGAGCTACTAGATTAGCCCACTCTAGTTCCTAATCAAACAATGCAATCAGCAGATCAAGGAAATTCATCAAACAGCAGATCAAGGCAATTCATATTATCAAACTTATCCAGCTACTACTAGGGTTACCTTTAAGCCTACCTTGAGGTAAGGGTTGGTATTTTGAAGTGGTTATGTTTTGAAGTAAGATAAGTACCTCTTGGTATTTCTACCAAGATTAGAATGAAGAGGTTTTTAAATAGAGGTTTTGGAAAACCTAGGAGTGAGAGTAGTTAAGAGTTCTTTCTTGATAAGGAGATTATATATAAGTCTCCATAGCTTTGTTAATAGAAACTTAGTAAAGTATTTTGTTTTATCAAAGTCATCTTGGCTCAGGTTTTGAAATGTCAGAACATTTGAGAATATGAAAGATGAGCCGAGACATCTCTTTTTTTAAAATAGCTTTTGTCAACTAGGGTTGAGATAAGAAGTATAGCATCTAATACACAATAAGTTGCAAGAACACAAGCAAGCAATTGAACAAACGTTGCACATGTAACGAGAAAAAGTTTTTGTTCCCCCTGATTTTTGCCTTTTGGACATTTAATCAGGGTTGCTGAAATTGGGATGTCACAAAGACAATGGAGAAGGAGTGCTTTAGAAGGGATTTTGTTTGTTTCAAAGCTTGCTGGCAAGGGTTTCTAGATGGTTGCAGGCCTTATTTGTCCGTGGATGCAATAGATCTTCATGGCAGATTTAAAGGACAACTAGGAGCTTCTACTGCAGTTCATGGCCACAATTGGATGTTCCCTATTGCTTATGGAGTTTTGGAGAGTAAGTAAGAGGAAAGTTGGACTTGGTTTCTGGAGAATTTGCGCGACCTTATAGGTCATCCACCAGGACTTACTATCCACACGGACGCTTGCAAAGGTCTAGAGAAAGCTGTAGAAGCAGTATTCCCCGGAGTGGAGCATATGGAATGTATGCGACACTTAGTGCAGAATTTTACAAAGAAATTCAAGGGTAAAGTTTATACTGACAACCTATGGCCATCTTCATACACATGCAGTTCGAGGAAGCATTTTGATACGTTGGAAACGTATCTATAATTTTTGATGCTCCATGCTTGTTTAGTATCTACTTTGCTTTACTTGTCCACACTTTGAGGTGCTTTTTACATGTTTTCTGGTACTAACCTATTAACAAGTTGCAACAGTGCCACATGCCTGTTTTCTGCTGTTTTTGGTTTCAGAAAAGTTAGTAATGAAATATTCTCGGAATTGGACGGGACGAAGGACGAAGTCAATAACTTTCCGTGGGGAACAAGAAGTCTAGAGGGGATCCCGGAAGGCCAGCCAGGGGGGCAGACCCACCCTAGGCGCGGGTGGGCCCTAGACTGCACCTGGCTAGGGTTTGGGCACCCTATCCGCCTCCCGGTCTTGCCCCTTCGCCTATAAGAAGCCCCCAATGCAGAAACCTTGAGTACCCGATCAGAAATCCACGAAACCGTCTGTAGCCGCTAGATCGGGGGGGGGGATCTGAAGTTCTTCCTGGCACCCTGCCGGAGGGGAGATCATCCCGGAGGCCTTCTCTCCGGTATGATTCGTGAGTAGTTCCACCTTGGACTATGGGTCCATGTACTATCTAGATGGTTGTAACTCCTCCTTTATGCTTACATGTATAGATCTTGTGAGCTCCGTTCATGATTAAGATCTAATCTATTTGTAATCATGCATGTTGTGTTTGTGGGGATCCAATGGATATTGAGATTATTATGTTGGTTTGATTAATGGTTTTATCTTTATGATTCTATCATGTCTATGTTGTTTGTGATCTTGCATGCTCTCCGTTGCTAGTGGTTATCTTGGCCAAGTGACAATAATCTCTTCGGTTGTAGATGTGTTGTTGCTACTAGGGAGAAAACAACGGTCTCTTGTTCATGGAACATGTGGATTGTTTACCTTACACACTTTGCTTAAAGAAGTTGTATGTTGCTTGCAACTTAATACTGGAGGGAGTTTGGATGATAACCTGAAGGTGGACTTCTAGTCATAGATGCAGTTGGATGACAGTCTATGTATATTGTTGTATTGCCCAATCAACCTCATAGGATCTTTCTAGCTAGTAATTGCATTGTTATGCCTTGCTCAGTTCCTGTCAATTGCCGCGCTGTAATTTGTTTACCCTTCATGCCATGTTGTTTATCTAAGGAGAGCACCTCTAGTGAACTATGGACCCAGTCCAATCTTTACCATTGATACATCTTCCACTGTTACTTGTTTACTTGCTGCAAACCATTACCTTCCACACCATACGTTTAATCCTTTGTTACAGCAAAATGGTGATCTTGACAACCTCACTGATTCGTTGGGGAAAAGTCTTGAGTTTGTGTTGTGCAGGTCTCCGTGTTGCTTGCAACACCTGTGTGACGTTTCCTTCCTCCTACTGGTTCGATAACCTCGGTTTCTTACTCATGGAAAACTTGCTGCTGTGATGCTTCACACCTTGCTCTTGGGGTTGCCAATGAAGCACTCCTACATCAACTCAGCGCTGCATCAAGCTTTTCTGGCGCCGTTGCCGGGGAGGCTAAGGACGTCTTCACTAGGGGAGTCCTTCACTTCCTTTATCTTTACTTTGTTTTTAGTTTGCTTTGTTTCTTTTGCTTGGTTTTTTTTGCCTCTTTTCAAAAAACACAAAAAAATTAGTCTAGCTTGGTTTGCTTGCCTTATTCAAAAACACAAAAAAATTAGTTCTTGCTCTAGCTCACCATGTTGCTCCCCCAGTTCTCTCTGAAAAATCTTGCAATAGGTAGTGGCTCCATAATTGGGAAAGATAATATTCAAGAATTCTTTAATTATGTTAGCAAGCATGAGGATATTGAGGATAAATCTATAGCTGAACTTGCTTCTAATTATGAGATTGCTGCAGCTTCTTTAGTTCATATGTTGGAGGCTAGGTTTGTTAGCCTTAACCCCTTCATACAATTCTTATTCCTAAAACTAAAAGAAGAGAAGAATGTTGAAAAAAGGGAATTCATCATTGAAACTTTATCAAAATAATTCCATGATGTTGCTCACGAGGCCAAAAAGGTTTTTGAACGTTTCAATATGCTAGGTTCAAGTGTAGATGTTGTGGGTATTTCTGATAAAACTAAGCCTAGAGAGGAATTCAATATACCCATACCCTATAAGCTTGTTGGAATGCATGAAGCCTTTGAAAATAACTTCGACTGGATTGCCCATGAAAATCTTTTTGATGAAGGTAGTAGAACAAAGAGAGATGAGAAAGGATCCTCCAAAACCCATTTGGATGAGATACCTTTCATAGTTTAAGATTTTGCAAGTATGAATGTTAATCCTTCCTTATTTGAAAATACTTGATTCTTCTTGCTTCTTGTGCCTAACTTAAAGGAGTTAAAGAAAAGTACTTGTTGGGAGATAACCCAAGAGTTTCCTTGAGTCTTGGAAGTTATTACTTCTGTAATGACCTCTCCTTATCCTTTTTGTTTGCTTTTTGTGCCAAGAATGACCTCTAA
This sequence comes from Avena sativa, assembly GCA_916181665.1. Lineage (NCBI taxonomy): Eukaryota > Viridiplantae > Streptophyta > Magnoliopsida > Poales > Poaceae > Avena > Avena sativa. Next base: position 263,090,715 of record OV702294.1, on the reverse strand, counting down.
TGAGAGGGAAATAAGATTTGGGGAGTTGCTGTCCCGAAACAAATTTCTGTCCTCCACCAAACAAATTCGTGAGGAGGCTATTTAACTAGTATTGACCTCAAAATTTACGAATAAATCCTCCAGTATGTTGGCTAACTTTCAATTAGTTCAACACTTTTTTTATTTGAGCAACAGAAGATGTTCGAAAAAATTCGTTTCTACCTGTTGGTCTGTTTTGACAGATTTCTGCCGTTATTTGCATTTGCTTCTTATTGATTCCTTTTTGAGCTCTCTTCAGGTAAATTGAGTTTCTTTGAAAGAGTTAATACAGTAGCTTGTGTTTTTAGTGAAAAGCCTTGCTGTTCAAAATCTTTGCCGGTGGTCTAATATCTTTTAAATAAGCTAATGTTGCTAATGAAGATTGTGTGAAGTTTTGTATGAAGGAAAATTTTTAGGTGTGGAGAGGGAATGATGCAATGAGATGAAGAATGGAGAGAATCTCAAGCTTGGGGATGCCACCATGGTGTCACCCCAAGAAATATCCAAGAGGTACAAGCGTCAAAGCTTGGGGATGCCCAAGGCATCCCCTTCTTCATCAATAAAAAGCTTAGGTCTGTCTAGACACTTCGTTTTTATTGTTTCATGCACAGCTGTGTTGTTCTTGGAGCATCTTAGTTTTCGTTTTCTTTGCTTAGTTTTTTTAGTTTGCTTTAGTAGTTTGGACCCCGCTCTCGCTGTGTTGGTTTGCAAATAATTTTGCTTGGTGTTTGGAAAGGAGTAGTAAGTTCTTGCTTGAAGTGCAAGAGGAGCCTGCATTGACCGTGACTTAGACATTAGCATGACATGCTAGGTGTTGTTTTAGCATTATGCTTAGTGATTATTGCTGTAGCATTTATTGTTCCGAACAATTGGGATTGCATAGTGTGCCTTGAAGAAATTATGCGTTGTTTTAGCATGCAAAAGCATAGTATTGTGGTATTCTCCTTTGATGTTTTGCTTGGGTTGACTTGGCACATGATCACACCATGTTATGACAATGACAAGTCACCATTAGCCTCTATGATCATTTAGTCCTTGACTTGTAGTACCACTCTTTGCTTTGATTAGTTTGCTTTGTTGCATTGCATAATTATGGCCATTATTGCTCTCTTAGTTGGTTGCTCCCAGTCTTTTGCTAGCCTCCACTTGTATGAGTAAGTTCTACTCATTCTTCCAACTCCCAAGAAACCAAGTTATTCCAAAGTCTCCACTATAAACTCCTATGCATGGTGTGTTACACCATTCCAAGTATATTCTTGTTTTCATCTATCTTCTAATTAAAAACTATTTTGTTATGTGAAAACTTAGTGATTAAAGCCCTCACGAACTTGACGGCACACATTATTCTTCGCCCCTAATAAACTTGAACCATTGTGACAACTTTGTTGTATATTCTTGTACTTATAAGTTGGAATTAGCAGAACCGTGTTGTCACGGGGAACGTTTTCAACATTGCACTTGTACCTTCTTGTACTCAGTTGATATCATGTTCTTTTGTCTATGGATGTAACCGGTGTGAAATAAAGAGGGGACTTGTAATTCCATGGAGTTTGTATCCTGTGTTAGAGAAACTCCTGGGCCGCTAGCCTAAGCCATGCTTAATCATGGTGGAAACTTGCAGCATCACCATAGTGACATCTATGAAGCATTCTTCTTATAAAAAAAGAGACACATTGAGAAAAGAGGAAAGAGAGATAAAAGCACCATATTCCCATGGTACATAAGAAGAATTGCTGAGATGCTCATTGGCTGCTTGCCTTGTCATTTTGGTTATGGGAAAGCTCCTGTACCATGTGCAAGGGGTACCCCATTCGTGGTTCTCAATGATATGCAAATACTTACAGTGACAAGAACTTACCTGGACCCAAAGTTGAGTATGCATGAGGTGGGGCCCTCGTATTCAAGGGGCATGAGATTGCCAACTTATACTTCGTCAAGCATATACTCCAGCTTTGCCACTTTAACCTTAACCACTTCAAGATGCTTATGATAGGGGCAATGAGGACTGAAATCTAACTAGTACCATAATTTTTGGAAGATCTTTTTGAAACTTGTAATCCCTGCTTCCTTTACAAAAAGGCCTTTCTTCCACCATTATTGAGTATCCACCTTCTACCTTTAGGCACCCTTAAGAGAGCATAGTTCTCATTCTGTTGCAGTGTTCCAAAGCTTATTAATTCATGCATATTGTGTTATTACTTGTTCATGTGCTATTTGTTTCTAGTCACCCTTGTGGACTTTGCAGGTGTCCTATGCATCATATTGCTACTCTATGAGGGACAAGCTGATTGCCACTATGCTATGTTTTCTGTATGTGAAACAAACAAATGTTTTTCAATACATATTATTCATGATATTTGTTTGTAGCTTGCCTTGTTGCATGCATAGTTACTATGTCCTATTGTTAGAACTCCATCTTTCATGAACATGTTTAGAGTTCTTTGATCCCAGCTTTCAATGTTTGCAAATGGTTGGATCTTTATTGTGAGGGTGTATGTCACCTCAAAAATTATTCTTTTGTCACATACTTACTCGAGGACGATCAGGAGTTAAGCTTGGGGATGCTGATATGCTGGAAACGTATCTATAATTTTTGATGCTCCATGCTTGTTTAGTATCTACTTTGCTTTACTTGTCCAAACTTTGAGGTGATTTTTACACGTTTTCTGGTACTGACCTATTAACAAGTTGCAACAGTGCCAGATGCGTGTTTTCTACTGTTTTTGGTTTCAGAAAAGTTAGTAAATAAATATTCTCGGAATTGGACGGGACGAAGGACAAAGTCAATAACTTTCCGTGGGGAACAAGAAGTCCAGAGGGGAGCCCGGAAGGCCAGCCAGGGGGGCCAGACCCACCCTAGGCATGGGTGGGCCCTAGCCCTCGCCTAGCTAGGGTTTGGGCACCCTGGCCGCCTCCTAGTCTCGCCCCTTCGCCTATAAGAAGCCCCCAATGCAGAAACCCTGAGTACCCGATCAGAAATCCACGAAACCGTCTGTAGCCGCCGCCACCATCGTCCCTAGATCGGGGAGGGGGGGTCTGAAGTTCTTCTCGGCACCCTTCCAGAGAGGAGATCATCCCGGAGGCCTTCTCTCCGGTATGATTCGTGAGTAGTTCCACCTTGGACTATGGGTCCATGTAGTAGCTAGATGGTTATATCTCCTCCTTTGTGCTTCCATGGATAGATCTTGTGAGCTCCGTTCATGATCAAGATCTAATCTATTTGTAATCATGCATGTTGTGTTCGCGGGGATCCGATGGATATTGAGATTATTATGTTGGTTTGATTAATGGTTTTATATTTATGATTCTATCATGTCTGTGTTGTTTGTGATCTTTCATGCTCTCCGTTGCTAGTGGTTATCTTGGCCAAGTAGTTGCTAGTGACTCCAAGAGGGAGTATTTATGCTCGATAGTGGGTTCATGCCTCTAGTTTCCAAGGGAAGTGACAATAATCTGTTCGGTTGTAGATGTGCTGTTGCTATTAGGGAGAAAACAATGGTCTCTTGTTCATGGAACATGTGGACTGTTTACCTTACACACTTTGCTTAAAGCAGTTGTGTGTTGCTTGCGACTTCATACTGGAGGGGGTTCAAATGATAACCTGAAGGTGGAATTCTAGTCATAGATGCAGTTGGATGACGGTCTATGTATATTGTTGTATTGCCCAATCAACCTCATAGGATCTTTCTGGTTAGTAATTGCATTGTTATGCCTTGCTCAGTTCCTGTTAATTGCCCCGCTGTAATTTGTTTACCCTTCATGCCATGTTGTTTATCTAAGGAGAGCACCTCTAGTGAACTATGGACCCCGGTCCATCTTTACCATTGATACATCTTCCACTGTTACTTGTTTACTTGCTGCAAACCATTACCTTCCACACCATACGTTTAATCCTTTGTTACAGCAAACTGGTGAGCTTGACAACCTCACTGATTCGGTGGGACAAAGTCTTGAGTTTGTGTTGTGAGGGTCTCCGCGTTGCTTGCAACACCTGTGTGACATTTCCTTCCTCCTACTGGTTCGATAACCTCGGTTTTTTACTGAGGGAAAACTTGCTGCTGTGCTGCTTCACACCTTGCTCTTGGGGTTCCCAACGAAGCGCTCCTACATCAACTCAGTGCTACATCACATTTGCATCATTTGGAAGTGTTGTATAAACAAAAACCTGCGGTGAAGGAGTACTTGGATGCACATCATGGAATGGTGTGGTCAAGAAGCCGATTCAATGAAATTTGCAAGGTAGACTATGTAACAAGTAACCTTGTAGAGAGTTTCAATGCAAAGATCAATTTGTGTCAAAGAATTACATCAACAGTATATGCTGGCCATCTCAACCTCCCATCTTTGATTAAGGATTTGCATTTTCCAGGGCAAAACAATTGAAGATGAAATGCATTAGAAGAGGAATGGAGGCAGAGGTAACATACACTGATAGTAAAGATAGGCAATGGAGGTATCCAGTGAGTTTGGTTGGTAGCACATGCCATTGCAGGCAATGGCAGCTCCGTGGGAAACCCTGCATACATGCATTGTTTTTCATGGGTGTTCTAGGAGGTGAAGAGGGTGAAGTTGGTCATTACGTGTCGGAGTATTTCTCCATTGTCAAATTTAGGGAAGCATGTGCTCAGAATGTTCCAGCCTTGTTGGGAAAAAACCAATGGATGGAAGTGGATCCAGGCTTCAAGCTATACCCTCCAGTTTTTACTAGACTAGCAGGTAGGCCAAGGAAGAATAGGATAAGAGCTAGTGCAGAGGGTGGTGCACCACCTCGACGACGTAAGTGCAAACGTTGTGGGATCCTAGGCCACATTGATATGCTTTGTAAAAATGCATGGACCCAGCTTATGGAATGGATGATCCAGCGGGAGCAGCAAATGCAGATGAGAATGAAGCATTTGAACGAGAGGAGAATGAAGCAATGGATACATTGCAGATTGAACCAATGGATCGAGAGGAGATTGAACCAAATGCAGGGGAGATTGAACCAAATGCAGAGGAGATTGAACCAAATGCAGAGGCGATTGAACCAAATGCAGAGGAGATTGAACCAAATGCCGGGGAGATTAACCAGTCAATCAAGAGGATATTGAACCAAATACAGAGGAGATTGAACCAAATGCAGGGGAGATTGAACCAGTCGATCGAGAGGATATTGAACCAAATGCAGGGGAGATTGAACCAGTCTATCGAGAGGAGATTGAACCAAATGCAGGGGAGATTGAACCAGTCGATCGAGATGATATTACATCAATTGCGTGGGAGATTGTAGCAGAGTTCAAGCGTAAAGGAATTACACCAGCGGATATGGCAGAAATGGGGACAATGCTTTTTCAACTTTATGAACCAGCAGATCGAAACATGATTGAACCAATTGTATGACAAACTGAAGCACTTGATTCATTGGATGAGAGAAAAAGAACAAAGGGAAAAAAGGAAGAAGCTGATGGTGGACTCTGAGAATATTCCAGCTAGGATCACCAGGAGCAAGGTGGTGAGCCCAGCTAAAAACACTAGGAGCAAGAAAAATGGATTTGAATTATTAATTTTAATTTGTATGATAAATTTGAACTACTGTTAATGTTTGTATTTAATTCAAACTAGTGTGACGCTCCCAAGTTTGTATGTTTGATAATCCCATAATGTATGTGTTATTGCAAGTTTCTATGGTCATGCACCTAGTTGCTTTGCACTGCTCAGTTTTGCCCTCTACATGTGGTCAACACATGGGGTTTAGCTAGTTCATGGCTTAAACGTTGGCTAATTGATCCAAAATTTGGCACACTTGTGTATCGTGGATTGATTTACCATATGAAATTGTAAATTTTGGACTAACTTGTAATCAACCACATTTTTCTTTTTCTAAGTGAATAAATTCAAAAAATCGTTTTAGGGTTAGTTTAATTCAAAAAAGTCAAAACATAGTGCAACCTTCAAATGGAGTCTTGTTATGTTGCCTACAACCTAGCATGAATAATAAATGAAAAGGAAATAAAGAGAAATGGACTTATCCCCTAAACCACTTCTTAAACCCTTGTTGAAATGAGCTACTAGCTATGAAGATGCATGTCTTTCTACTCAATCAACCTCCAAAATAACCGATCCCAAAACATACTTTGTCTAAATGAGGCCAATTTGGAACACTTGTGTATATATGAGTTGCAAAAAATATAACGTCGGCCAAGACGAATTAATTTGTTCAAATAACACATTTTCCATTTTTTATGCCAAAAGCATGAATTTACCTTACTCATTTTTTTATCTGAGTTCCCTTGTTTTTGCTAGCTCTACTCAGTTTTCCCCACCCTCTAAAGTTTTCCTCACTTTTCCCCTCCCGCTAAAATTTTCCTCACTTTTCCCCTCTCTCCTGACTCAAACCGTCACAACAGCTGCTGCGCTCTGATTGGTCGAGATGTATGTCACACGGATCTTGGCTAACCACCGTTGGATACATCATGATCCGACGGGCTGGAGGTCTCTCTCTCCCTATGGGCGCACCTGACTTGTACGTAGAGGAGAGCCCGACAGGCTAGAGGTCTCTCTCTCCCGATGGGCGCACCTACCTTGTACAGAGAGGAGAGCCCAATGGGCTGGATGTCTCTCCCTCCCTTTCCCTATCGCACATATACCAGTCACATCTTCCTCCCCTCCTATCGACGTACGGTGGCGCGGTTCTAAGTGTGGAGGTTCGAACGGCATGCGGCGGCATAGACCTAAGCCTAGCGGTTCGAACGGCGTGCGCTGGTGACTCCTTGTTTACATGGAGCACTTCGTCGGGAAACCCCAAGAGCAAGGTGTGAAGCAGCACAACAGCAAGTCTTCCCTCAGTAACAAACCAAGGTTACTGAACCAGTAGGAGGAAGGAAACTCCTCAAAGATGTTGCAAGCAACGTGGAAACTTCCACAACACAAACTCAAGACTTGCCCCAACGAATAGTGAGGTTGTCAATTGTAACATCCCAGGATTAGCACCTCGAAATAGTCAGGACACATGTTTGTGCATTGCATTCATGCATTCGGGGAATTTTCGCGCAAAACTAAAGAAGGTATAGAGGGATCGAGATCTCTCTTGTTCTGATTGAAACATCAGGACAAGTGCGATGGATTTCGACATGACATCTATTGTGCTTTTGTCTTTCAGGGGAAGATAATTCAAAATTTGAATTTTAAATTGAAAGATCTGAATATTAAAAGAATTTGAAATGGAATAATAATTGGAAAGTAAATTGTAATATAAATAAAAGGTGAACTCTTATTTATATTTAAGATACAATATTTACAATTATCTAAGTATACAAGATAATTGAAAATTCAAACACAAAAAGAAAAAAAAGGATTTACAATAAGAACTGAGTTCATAATAATAAACAAGATATGAATATTACAATAATTCAGATTACAAATAGAAAGAAAAATTAAGCTTTATTAAGATAATATAATATTACATTGTCTTTACAAATGAAATATAAAACAAATAACTTTATTAAATAAGATACAACCATACAATGTCTTTACATTATTTAAACAAAAAAGAAATTACAATAATAGTTAAAAGAAAGAAAAGAAAGAAAACCTAAATTATTTTCCTATCTACTTTTGTATCCAGTTTTCTTCATCCCTTCTTATCCTCCTTAGTCTTGATCCCTGAAGAAAGCAACAAGCAAAAGAAATAGAAAACACAGGGGGTTATGGGGGTTAGGGTACTCTCAGGTTTTAGAAATGTAATGCATTGCTTTGCCTCATCATTGAGTAATATCAAATTAAAAAGGGGCCATTGTAAAATCTGTTCTTATCTACAATTTAGTGCCTCAGTACAACCTCATTGGCTAAGGGGCAAATTTCACCAATCTAGTAAAAAGTAAGAAGGAAGACAGTGATAACCAGACACAAGAGATATTCTTAGTTGAACTGATCCACAAAGGAAGGGTCCCACTTGCAAGCAGCTTACACAACACATGCATAGCTCTGTGCTGTCAACACCACAAGCACAGGGGCATCACAAGGAGTACAAAAGTAAGCCCACAACCGTAGCTGATAAGCTAGAGGAAGATCAGAGTTTCTCCACACACCACACTTATCCAGAACTACACTTAGATCACTGGTTCATCCTCAGGAATAACACATGTTCTTTCTCATCACCACAAGATCACAGATTCATTTCTTCACACCCTCACCAAACCCACCACCCAATCAGCATCTGGTTGCTTATTTAAGCCATACAAGAGGAGATAAGGTAGTAGAAGGAGGGGGAAAGGAGGCATATCACAGGAGAATAAGTAATCACAAGAATCCAGTTCTATAGGATCCAGAAGGACAAGGTCCAGGAGCACAAGATTCACATGTGTAGGCTGATTAAGAGCAAGGCAGTAGTATTAGAAAGAGCAAGCCAAGTAAGCAGTAAGGAGGGACAGATCCAGAAGCATCCAGGAACAAGATCCACTGGGAACCACAAATCACAGCATAGAAGCAGCAACAACAAAAGGTTGCTATACCACTCTTCATGCATAGTATCTGTTTTTGTTCTATTTCACCATCATAAACAAGGGGATAAAGGGGGTTATTGCAAACCAATATCTAATAAACTACTCTGCAACTAGCACCTTTCTAGGAGAGTAGGAGAATAGTTTATCTCTCAGAATTGCATAGAAGTGCTATGCAAATTCATCATAGAGGGTCAAAGGCAACCAAGTATGTATCTGTTCTTATCAAGACTTAGTGTCTCAACCTTTGCATCATAGACTGGAACATATTGCACACAAACAAAGTTCAAGGGCTAGTGACCCTTAACCATGTAAAACTCATTTCAGAGTTAATTAGCCTCAGACCATGCATCATGGGCATTCAAGTCATAAATTCTCATGCAATCAATTCACACCAGTCACAATACCAAAACATTTACCCTCACTGCTAGCAGCAGATTAACCAACAGATCCATATTGGTGTTGGTTCTTATCATTTTAAGCAAGCAAATCATTTGAAAATCAAGCTCTCAGTGAGCATAGTGTTGCTATGCTAATTACATCCTAGAGATAGAATAAGGCAACCACAGTATTTCCTCTAAAAGGAATTCAAGCCTCAGTCTTTTGCATCCTTGGCATTGGACTAGAAATTTAGCCAGAAAAGAAGCCAGAGAATATCTAATCATTTTCCTAAGTATAAACACTAGGAATCATTTGTAGATAGTTATCAACATATCACAAGCTTACCAATTATAACAAGTCCATGGCAAGACATATATTTTTGAGAAGAAGATTTCTTGGATAAGAAAAAAGAAACCAAGGATCAAATATATAACTTCACTAGCACATGTGTCAAATATTAATATATTCACTAGCAGTTGATAAGGAGAGTATCCATTTTCTACCATGAAATTCCAATCAGCATCGAGTTCAGTAGAATAAATCACTAACTCATCCCAGAATACTATTAGTAAACTAAGCTCATAACCACAGAACCACTAATCCAAGATTAGTACCATCAGAGCACTTGCCCATCCAAGTTCAGGAAAGAACTTTGTATCAAATCAATTTAAGAAAACACCTGTAGATCATGCCATGCCAAGAATAAATAAACAGCAACATAGTAGTAATATCCCTTATATTCTAGGAAAATCCTAGGTATGTTAAGAACAACATCATTGAACCATAGTTTAGCACTCACCAACACTAGCAGCACAATCATTAACCAAATTAGGGCCACAAACAAACATAGCGGAATCATAGATTAGGGCCATTAGCACTAAAGCTGGTCACATGGAATCAAAACTCACCGAGGGTGCCGAGCACCTGTAGCGTTGGCTTGATGAAGACATGGATTATGTCCTGAACAACACCACCACAGAATCTGTGGAAGCCCCCGATGCCTGGGTTGCGCTGACAGCGCCGTCCCGCAGGCATCAGGTGAAGGAGACGCCAGGGTTGCGCCTGCGCACCTTTCCACTGGCGTCGAGCTGAGTCTAGGCCGACGAAGAGCTCCACAAGACCACCGGCACACGACGACCCCAACACCGAACCCTAGTACTAGGAGATGAGAGGGGGTGAGCTTGGAAAGTCCTCAGGGCCAAATCGAATCGGAGGACCCGATTGTCTAGGCGGCGACGGAGCTTCCATGGCCGAAATGGCGGCGTTCACTGAAATCGAGCCAAAGAGGGACATCCACATCGCCTGAGAGAGGACGAGCAGCGAAGAATGAGATAGGGTCGGGGTTGGGGTCAACCGACCCATAGAATCAGGCCAAGTGGTCTAGCCCAACCCAGTGGGATGGGCTACCTAATGGGCCCAAATTTATGAAGAAAAACAGATATTACAAATAAATAATAAAAGATAAAATGGAAATTTACCAAAATATCATCTAAACCTTTTGAGCTCTAGAAAATTATAAAAAATCCTAACAATATATAAATAATATATGTAAATTATCATAAAAATAAGATCTACTTAATAAAAATATAATTTTAATTGTTTTAAATAAATATAAAGTAAATAAATATTAACACCGTTAAATCCTAAATGAAATTCTGTGAAATAACAAAAACCCTAAAAATAAATAAAAAATCATTTTTGTGTATCAAAATAACTCTACGATTTTATAAAAATACTAATTAGAGATTTACAAATAAAAAATAAAGCAAATATTTAAAGGCACTTAATTCTTTGATGAATTTTATAAAAATAAAGATAATACTTAAAAATAAATAAAATTCATTTTTAAGGTCTTGAATAAATATATTACACTAGAAAAATATTAAATATATTATTAGGAAAGTCCTTAATATTTTAAATAATAAATCCTTACATACTACCTATTTTGTGAATTCTTTAAAAACAATTCTTAAGTAAGAAATAATCACAATTTTTTTAAAACCTTGAGCAATTAATGTCTTAGTACTAATTCCAAAACCATCACTTGAATTCATAATCAAACTTAAGTATAACTTTTAATTTTAAAATATTCTTTTAAAAAACTTATTAAGAATCCTTTTAAATAAACATCGGGTATCACCCATTTATATAATATGGTGAATAATCATTTTATTTTAACCACTATTAACATAACTTTAAATTCTAACAAATTACTAAGACCATCTAATTATGATTCCATTAAATAAATACATATTCCTTTCATAATAGCAAAACAAATTTAATCTAATCATTCACTTAAATAGAAAATGAATAATTCCACACCTTAGTTATACCTATCATAAATCTAAAACTTGGGAAGAATTAAAATATATTACATTTTAAGATTACTTAACCTTTTAAAGTTAACTTTTGTCTCAAAAGCTTATAAACATTATGTCTAATAAACTACTTATGTTTTTATAGTTAACTTTGGTCTATTTCAATCAAGACATAATGCATCTCAAGTCCAGACTATTCAAGCAAGCATAAACAACATCAATCACATTCTATCCAACATATATTCTAAAAGCTATCATGGTTGTTTAAACCTTAGGAAGGAAATATTTTCTTCAAATGTTCTTTTTGCCACTTCAAACAATAAGCTCATAATAAGTTCTTCAATTCTTAACAACTCAATCCCAAAGATGTTTATCAATAGTCACCAGATGAGAATTAACCATAATCACATAAATTTATACTTGTATATTTTGAATTGTTAACACTTAAGTTCCTTATAAAGGTCATTACTTATAAAGTAAAATTGGAAGATAAACCAACTCTTAAAAGAATCACTTGAATTCACTTCACTCAAAGTATTAGGGATTCTCTTTGGGAGTTTTACAAAAATGCATAGCATTACTTATGCATAACTACATATTGCTTGTTTAAACATTAGTCCTTTCCGGACCAATGATGCAGATTCAGATATTGGATCTTATGTCATCTCGAAGACCGTGAGTGCATAATCTTGCAATCAAAAAAGGCAAGTTCACACTTGATCATGTCCTTTGATTTTTTTCTGTAAAGTATTTTGCAAATCCAGTGTTGTCATCACCTGCATTTGAAAAAGGACAGAAAACACTATTTTCAGAATAATGTGATTATAGGTTATTTATCATGAGGTAATAACCTACTATAAGAGTTCCGGTGGTAAAGGAACATATTACCTAGGACTTAACAACCAATGTCGCCAGTGTTTCTTGTGCCGTATATTACGCGTTGACCATGAGATTTGGAATGGGACGGAGACGTCAGCTGTCTCTTTTCCCTCTCGCATGGAGCTGGATGTGCGGGTCGTGGCTGTTATCACTCTTAGCGTGCATATTATTTATGGTAATTCGTAGAGGATATGCAGCATATGGGTGGGAGCCCTCAACATCCCACGATAGTTCCAGCATCTGAACGGTCTGTACAAACCATTGCCGTAATTAAAATGGTGGGCATGGTGTACACCAAGGAGACATGCATGGTCGCGGAGAAGGCAGTGATTGGCTTGGATCTTTGGTTGGGCCTCAAACCAAGGAAGTTTGAACAGGGACATACTCCCGGCCGTGCAACAAAACCTAAGGTCTCTCATGGGAAAAGTGACGCACCTCTGCAGAGTGTAAGAACTGTAACTTGTTACTCCCTGTTCCAGGAAGGAGGTGCGAACGCGGCGGGAAAGGAACCCCATGAAGGTTCTAGTAAACCCGTGAAGGCTGACGGACATAGCTTTTTAGAATAAAAGCAACCCTTGAAGAAATGTTTAAGAAAACTTGCATTGCCTACGACCTACGGTCTGTGGCTGCAGATATAGTGCATCAAACACTCCTTTTCTAGTGAACTTGCTTAGTACGCTCATACTCAACGTATCTTCTTAACCCTTGCTAGGTTCTAAAGCTAGTACAGACTACGTCCACATCAAGCTATGCTCCAGGAATCATCATCAACAGCTAAAGCTCTTCAAGGAAGTCAAGAAAGTCAACATATACATCAACTCAAGTGAAGGCGAAGTTGCTGATTAGATAAGAATAGAATTTCTAACCATAGAACCTACTTCTGTAGAGTATTTTAATAACAGCAATGCAAGCCAATAGTTCAACTACTAGTTTTATAAGTATGGTAGCTATGAGTTATTTATTCTTGATTCTTCTTCATAAGAAATTTATTTCTCTCTCTTTAACCTAGAGTGTTCTCTGGATCTTGTGTAAAGAGTTGAGTTGTAACCTATAGTCATGTCTTGGACCTGCTATGTTTCTGTTGTACTACTCTGAGGGATGTAATACTAGTGAACGGTGTTTCATTGGTGTTATGTCAACGACTATAGTGTACTACATCATGCAGTGGTATGCTGGGTCACCGCAGTTGGTATCACAGCATATGCTTTGACCTTAGGATTCAATACCTTTTAGGAAGATCTATAGGTTGGATAGTGACTATAGAGCCATCTTTTCTAAACCAAATATTCTTATGACTTATGATGAGTATCCACTTGAGGATAACTTTGTCATACCTAAGTCAGATGCTTAAGTCATTCTTTCTTAGGAGTAATTATTTATTTTTCTCAAGTAAAGTGCTCTTTAGTGTTTTCCGAGGGAGACATAAACCACCAAGATACTGTAGAAAGTGTAAGACATCAATTGAAGTAGTCTTAATGGTATAGCCTAACCCTAGAATTTATGTAAGAAGAGTAAAATCTTAGTGTCACTTGATAACCCAAGGCAACATGATGAATATCATTAGGATGAATGTTGATGTAATGAGTAGTAATCATGTGGGATTCACTTGATAACTCTACGTGATGAAGTGAAATTATGTTAGGATTTAACGATGGAGTAAGGTGAAACAAAGTCATCATGGTTAGATTAGCTCCTAAATCATAATGCACAGGTAAAACATAATAAGATCATGGTGAGATTAGCTCCGAAACCATGATGAGGTTATAAATATGATGAGTAATTAGTAAATTATCTTTAGATAGAGTAAGAATATAACTTGGTAGAATCATGATTGAAGTCAAAGGTGTCATGAAATAGTGATAACCTTCAATCTTAGGGGTTCAAATAAAATCTGATTAGTCACTTGGTGAGATCATGTGAGGTTAGTTGGATAATAAAGAAAGGTTGAACATAGTTAGTCATTCCAAAGGTGAAACCAAAGGTTAGTCAAAACCAAATTGAGACCACTTTGCTTAATATTACCCTGTTGCACTTGAGCAATTTGGGTAAATATTGAGATAAAGGTTAGTTGACTTTATGTGCTAAGTATCACAATGTAAACCTATATGAGGAGGTGTCATATACTACACAACAAAGCCTAAATTGTAGAGATATTATACTCAACTACTATATTTCGGGCTTAGAATATTGTGTGTTATATGTACCACATTTGGATTTATTTGTTTTCCTTGGATCTTCTTGATTGACTAGATCTATACATGAAGTTTGACTTGGTGTGCAAATGCATGTTGCAACATCCAGTCACTACTTGATGTTATAGACCTAGATAGAGTAAGGGAATTCGTGTAAGGGAGTGACAAATTTCAAAGATAAAAATGAATACTTACATGAAGAATGAAGCCAAATGTAAGAATTATCAACTCAATTTGGAGGATGGATCAAGCTTAGATCATTATTAGTCAGTAACAAGAAGTGATGAACTTAAAGTTTAATCAAAATAGGTAATTTTGCTAAGAAGTTAATGGAGTTATTAAACAAGTTCATGGAAGTATCATGAATAAATACAAAGAAGTCGCTTTGAAACTAGAATAGTATTCAAGCTCTGACAATTCAGAGAGAATGTCAGAGGTATATCGGAAACCATAGGATAATACATATACCTTAGGATGGTTCACAGCTGGTATTTGATCCACAGTTGGTATCTTGTCCGCATCCAGTGTTGGTTGACATAGTTAATCCAATCATCTTAATGGTTGCATAAAGAGCATAAAATTTGACCTGAACTAAGTAAGTCCTAAAGGAGTATAAAATATTAAGTGACAAATTTCTAAAACGTTTCGCAAAGTCAGACTTATCCAAGCTAAAATGTCCAAAAGTAAGTAAGACAAATAATGCTGAAAGATTCACTTCGGAGATCCACAAATGTGTGGATACACCGTCCAATCTTTCATCAGACCCTAATTAGGCAGAGTATAAGCTGGATAGAGACGAATGTTCTATTTATAAAATTAAGAAATAATATATAGACATTTTGAAGACCATTAGTAGACCCTAAGGGGGAGAGTAAACATTATAAATGAAAGTTGAAAAAGTACCATAGGTAATAATGAAATAATATCTAAAGCCTAATAAGGTAAAAGCTCAAAGTAATAAAATAGGATAGTCCTAACAAACTAATCCTAAGAGGAAACAACTCTTAAGTGATCTTTAAGAGTGAATAATCACATCAAATTAGACATGTATAGAGAAATAAGGAAATTCCTATGGGTATGGACTAAATGAGTTCAAATCCAATTTTTCGAAGGACTACCAATATAAACCATATCATCACAAATCAAAAGTTAGTCTTTTGATTTTAGTCATTGTTTAATGGAGTTAAAATCCTATGTTACTGAGACTTCCTAAACCTTGTATAGTATAAGCAAGGATGTTTGATGATAAAAAAAGAGTTGGATTAGGATACCGAATCAAGGAAATGAATTAAATATGAGACCCCAATTAAAAGGAGTTTATAACAAGGACATATCCCTAAGGAAGTAAAGTAAAATGAACTTTGGAGTATTGAAGAAAACAAGTTGGCGATTGCCAAGAATGATAAGAATTCATAGAAAAATATTCGGATATGGAATACTACAATTATGTCCATTTGAGGTTACCATGAAGTTGAGAAATGTCGTAATCAATACAATAGCAATTCCTTATTTTGAAACATGAGAGTGTACGAACTTCGAGGACGAAGTTAATTTTAAGGGGGAGAGTCTGTAACATCCCAGGATTAGCACCTCGAAATAGACAGGACACATGTTTGTGCATTGCATTCATGCATAAGAAAATCCGGAGAATTTTCGTGCAAAACTAAAGAAGGTATAGAGGGATCGAGATCTCTCTTGTTCTGATGGAAACATCAGGACAGGTGCGATGGATTTCGACATGACCTCTATTGTGCTTTTGTCTTTCAGGGGAAGATAATTCAAAATTTGAATTTTAAATTGAAAGATCTGAATATTAAAATAATTTGAAATGGAATAATAATTGGAAACTAAATTGTAATAAAAAATAAAAGGTGAACTCTTATTTATATTTCAGATACAATATTTACAATTATCTAAGTATACAAGATAATTGAAAATTCAAAAACAAAAAGAAAAAAAGGATTTACAATAAGAACTGAGTTCATAATTATAAACAAGATATGAATATTACAATAATTCAGATTACAAATAGAAAGAAAAATTAAGCTTTATTAAGATTATATAATATTACATTGTCTTTACAATTGAAATATAAAACAAATAACTTTATTAAATAAGATACAACCATACAATGTCTTTACATTATTTAAACAGAAAAGAAATTACAATAATAGTTAAAAGAAAGAAAAGAAAGAAAACCTAAATTATTTTCCTATCTACTTTTGTATCATGTTTTCTTCATCCCTTCTTATCCTCCTTAGTCTTGATCCCTGCAAGAAAGCAACAAGCAAAAGAAATAGAAAACACAGGGGGTTATGGGGGTTATGGTACTCTCAGGTTTTAGCAATGTAATGCATTGCTTTGCCTCATCATTGAGTAATATCAAATTAAAAAGGGGCCATTGTAAAATCTGTTCTTATCTACAATTTAGTGCCTCAGTACAACCTCATTGGCTAAGGGGCAAATTTCACCAATCTAGTAAAAAGTAAGAAGGAAGACAGTGATAACCAGACACAAGAGATATTCTTAGTTGAACTGATCCACAAAGGAAGGGTCCCACTTGCAAGCAGCTTACACAACACATGCATAGCTCTGTGCTGTCAACACCACAAGCACAGGGGCATCACAAGGAGTACAAAAGTAAGCCCACAACCGTAGCTAATAAGCTAGAGGAAGATCAAAGTTTCTCCACACACCACACTTATCCAGAACTACACTTAGATCACTGGTTCATCCTCAGGAATAACACATGTTCTTTCTCATCACCACAAGATCACAGATTCATTTCTTCACACCCTCACCAAACCCACCACCCAATCAGCATCTGGTTGCTTATTTAAGCCATCCAAGAGGAGATAAAGTAGTAGAAGGAGGGGGAAAGGAGGCATATCACAGGAGAATAAGTAATCACAAGAATCCAGTTCTATAGGATCCAGAAGGACAAGGTCCAGGAGCACAAGATTCACATGTGTAGGCTGATTAAGAGCAAGGCAGTAGTATTAGAAAGAGCAAGCCAAGTAAGCAGTAAGTAGGAACAGATCCAGAAGCATCCAGGAACAAGATCCACTAGGAACCACAAATCACAACATAGAAGCAGCAACAACAAAAGGTTGCTATACCACTCTTCATGCATAGTATCTGTTTTTGTTCTATTTCACCATCATAAACAAGGGGATAAAGGGGGTTATTGCAAACCAATATCTAATAAACTACTCTGCAACTAGCACCTTTCTAGGAGAGTAGGAGAATAGTTTATCTCTCAGAATTGCATAGAAGTGCTATGCAAATTCATCATAGAGGGTCAAAGGCAACCAAGTATGTATCTGTTCTTATCAAGACTTAGTGTCTCAGCCTTTGCATCATAGACTGGAACATATTGCACACAAACAAAGTTCAAGGGCTAGTGACCCTTAACCATGTAAAACTCATTTCAGAGTTAATTAGCCTCAGACCATGCATCATGGGCATTCAAGTCATAAATTCTCATCCAATCAATTCACACCAGTCACAATGCCAACACATTTACCCTCACAGCTAGCAGCAGATTAATCAACAGATCCATATTGGTGTTGGTTCTTATCATTTTAAGCAAGCAAATCATTTGAAAAGCAAGCTCTTAGTGAGCATAGTGTTGCTATGCTAATTACATCCTAGAGCTAGGATAAGGCAACCACATTATTTCCTCTAAAAGGAATTCAATCCTCAGTCTTTTGCATCCTTGGCATTGGACTAGAAATTTAGCCAGAAAAGAAGCCAGAGAATATCTAATCATTTTCCTAAGTATAAACACTAGGAATCATTTGTAGATAGTTATCAACATATCACAAGCTTACCAATTATAACAAGTCCATGGCAAGACATATCTTTTTGTGAAGAAGATTTCTTGGATAAGAAAAAAGAAACCAAGGATCAAATATATAACTTCACTAGCACATGTGTAAAATATTAATATATTCACTAGCAGCTGATAAGGAGAGTATCCATTTTCTACCATGAAATTCCAATAAGCATCCAGTTCAGCAGAATAAATCACTAACTCATCCCAGAATACTATTAGTAAACTAAGCTCACAACGATAGAACCACTAATCCAAGATTAGTACCATCAGAGCACTTTCCCATCCAAGTTCAGGAAAGAACTTTGTATCAAATCAATTTAAGAAAACACCTGTAGATCATCCCATGCCAAGAATAAATAAACAACAACATAGTACTTAGTAATATCCCTTATATTCCAGGAAAAATCCTAGGTATGTTAAGAACAACATCATTGAACCATAGTTTAGCACTCACCAACACTAGCAGCACAATCATTAACCAAATTAGTACTTGCTCATCCAAATCTAGGAATTCTAGCTAGTAATCAATCAGCCACAAACAAACATAGCGGAATCATAGATTAGGGCCATTAGCACTAAAGCTGGTCACATGGAATAAAAACTCACTGAGGGTGCCGAGCACCTGTAGCGTTGGCTTGATGAAGACATGGATTATGTCTTGAACAACACCACCACAGAATCTGTGGAAGCCCCGATGCCTGGGTTGTGCTGACAGCGCCGTTCCGCAGGCATCAGGTGAAGGAGACGCCAGGGTTGCGCCTGCGCACCTTTCCACTGGCGTCGAGCTGAGTCCAGGCCGACGAAGAGCTCCACAAGACCACCGGCACATGGCGACCCCAACACCAAACCCTAGTACCAGGAGATGAGAGGGGGTGAGCTCGGAAAGGCCTCAGGGCCAAATCGAATCGAAGGACCCGATTGTCCAGGCGGCGACGGAGCTTCCATGGCCGGCAGCAGCGGACGAAATGGCGGCGTTCGCCGGAATCGAGCCAAAGAGGGACATCCATATCGCCTGAGAGAGGACGAGCAGCGAAGAAGGAGATAGGGTCGGGGTCGGGGTCAACCGACCCATAGAATTAGGCCAAGTGGTCTAGCCCAACCCAGTGGGCTGGGCTACCTAATGGCCCCAAATTTATGAAGAAAAATAGATCTTACAAATAAATAATAAAAGATAAAATGGAAATTTACCAAAATATCATCTAAACCTTTTGATCTCTAGAAAATTATATAAAAAAAATCCTAACAATATATAAATAATATATGTAAATTATCATAAAAATAAGATCTACTTAATAAAATTATAATTTTAATTGTTTTAAATAAATATAAAGTAAATAAATATTAACACCATTAAATCCTAAATGAAATTCCGTGAAATAACAAAAACCCTAAAAATAAATAAAAAATCATTTTTGTGTATCAAAATAACTCTACTATTTTATAAAGATACTAACTTAGAGTTTTATAAATAAAACATAAAGCAAATACTTAAAGGCACTTAATTCTTTAATGAATTTTATAAAAATAAAGATTATATTTAAAAATAAATAAAATTCATTTGTAAGGTCTTGAATAAATATATTACACTAGAAAAACATTAAATATATTATTAGGAAAGTCCTTAATATTTTAAATAATAAATCCTTACCTAATACCTATTTTGTGAATTCTTTAAAAACAATTATTAAGTAAGAAATAATCACAATTCTTATAAAACCTTGAGCAATTAATGTCTTAGTACTAATTCCAAAACCATCACTTGAATTCATAATCAAACTTAAGTATAACTTTTAATTTTAAAATATTCTTTTAAAAATCTTATTAAGAATCCTTTTAAATAAACATTGTGTATCACCCATTTATATAATATGGTGAATAATCATTATATTTTAACCACTATTAACATAACTTTAAATTCTAACAAATTACTAAGACCATCTAATTATGATTCCACTAAATAAATACATATTCCTTTCATAATAGCAAAACAAATTTAATCTAATCATTCACTTAACTAGAAAGTGAATAATTCCACACCTTAGTTATACCTATCATAAATCTAAAACTTGGGAAGAATTAAAATATATTACATTTTAAGTTTACTTAACCTTTTAAAGTTAACTTTAGTCTCAAAAGCTTATAAACATTATGTCTAATAAACTACTTATGTTTTTATAGTTAACTTTGGTCTATTTCAATCAAGACATAATGCATCTCAAGTCCAAACTATTCAAGCAAGCATAAACAACATCAATCACATTCTATCCAACATATATTCTAAAAGCTATCATGGTTGTTTAAACCTTAGGAAGGAAATCTTTTCTTCAAATGTTATTCTTTTTTCCACTTCAAACAATAAGCTCATAATAAGTTCTTAAATTCTTAACAACTCAATCCCAAAGGTTTTTATCAATAGTCACCAGATGACAATTAACCATAATCACATAAATTTATACTTTACTTGTATAGTTTGAATTGTTAACACTTAAGTTCCTTATAAAGGTCATTACTTATAAAGTAAAATTGGAAGATAAACCAACTCTTAAAAGAATCACTTGAATTCACTTCACTCAGAGTATTAGGGATTCACTTTGGGAGTTTTACAAAAATGCATAGCATTACTTATGCATAATTGCATATTGCTTCTTTAAACATTAGTCCTTACCGGACCAATGATGCAAATTCAGATATTGGATCTTATGTCATCTCGAAGACCGCGAGTGCATAATCTTGCAATCACAAAAGGCAAGTTCACGCTTGCTCATGTCCTTTGATTATTTTCTATAAAGTATTTTGCAAATCCAGTGTTGTCATCACCTGCATTTGAAAAAGGAAAGAAAACACTATTTTCAGAATAATGTGATTATAGGTTATTTATCATGAGGTAATAACCTACTATAACAGTTCCGGTGGTAAAGGAACATATTACCTAGGACTTAACAACCAATGTCGCCAGTGACTCTTGCGCCGTATATTACGCGTTGACCATGAGATTTGGAATGGGGCAGAGAAGTCAGCTGTATCTTTTCACTCTCGCATGGAGCTGGATGTGCGGGTCGTGGCTGTTATCACTCGTAGCGTGCATATTATTTATGGTAATTCGTAGAGGATATGCAGCATATGGGTTTGAGCCCTCAACGTCCCACGATAGTTCCGGCATCTGAAAGGTCTGTACAAACCATTGCCGTAATTCAAAAGGTGGGCATGGTGTACACTAAGGAGACATGCGGGGCCGCGGAGAAGGCAGTGATTGGCTTGGATCTTTGGTTGGGCCTCAAACCAAGGAAGTTTGAATGGGGACATACTCCTGGCTGTGCAACAAAACCTAAGGTCTCTCATGGGAAAAGTGACGCACCTCTGCAGAGTGTAAGAACTATAACTTGTTACTCCCTGTTCCGGGAAGGAGCTGCGAACGCGGCAGGAAAGGAACCCCATGAAGGTTCTAGTAAACCCGTGAAGGCTGACGGACATAGCTTTTCAGAATAAAAGCAACCTTTGATTGCCGGTTGCTACAGACGGTTTCGTGGAGTTTTCATCGAGTGCCTAGGGTTTTGGCATCGGGGGGACTTTATAGGCAAAGAGGCAAGGTAGGGAGGCCACCAGGGCGGCTGTGTGTGGCCTCCTGGTGAGCCTCCTGGTGAGCCTCCTCCGTCTCGTATTCTGGCTTTGTGTTGCCCATGGTAAAATATTGACTTTGGATTTTGTCCCATCCAATTCCGAGAATATTGATTTTCTGCCTTTCTAGAACCAAAAACAGAAGAAAACAGGCAACTAGCACTGTGGAAACTTGTTAATAGTTTAGTACCATAAAACATATAAAAACGCCTCAAAGTGTGGACAAAGCAAAGCAAAGTAAATAGTAAACAAGCATGGAGCATCAAAATTATAGATACGTTTCCGACGTATCAAGCATCCCCAATCTTAACTCCTGCCTTTCCTCGAGTAGGTAAGTGATAAAAGAATAATTTTTGAGGTGACCTGCACCATCAAAATCAAGATCAAACCATTAGCAAGCATTGAAAGCTGGGATCAAAGAACTCTAAACATGTGCATGAAATATGGAGTTCTAACAATAGGACAAAGTAACTATGCATGCAACATGAAAGGCTAGAAACAAAGATCATGAATAACATGCATTGAAAAACGTTTGTTTGTTTCACATACAGAAAACATGGCATAGTGGCATTCATCTTGTCCCTCATAGAGTAGCAAATAGATGCATAGGACACCTTCAAAGTTCATAAGAGTGACTAGATAAAAGTAGCACAAGAACAAGGAATATCAACAATATGCATCAATCAATAAGTTTTGGGACACTGCACATAGAACTAAGAATGACAACTATGCTCTCTTAATGGTGCTTAAAGGTAGAAGGTGGAGACTCAATATAGTAGTGGAACAAAGGTCCTTCATAAAGGAAAGCAGTGATTTCAAGTTTCAAAAAAGAGCTTCCAAAAGTTATGGTACTTGTTAGTTTTCAGCCCACATTGCCCGTATCATAAGCATCTTTAAGTGATTAAGGTTAAAGTGAACAAATATGGAGTATATGCTTGACAAAGTATAAGTTGGAAATCTCATGTCCCTTGAATACGAGGACCGCACCGCATGCTACTCAACTTTGGTCACCTGTAAGTTCTTGCCATAGTAAGTACATGTGTATCACAGAGAACCACCAACGGGGTACCCCTTGCACATGGTACATGAGCTATCCCATAACCAAAATGACAAGGCAAGCCGACAATGAGCATCTCAGCGATCTTTTTATTTACTATGTGCATAGATTTTTATTGAGGATGCTTCACATAATGCTCATTATGGTGATGCTGCAAGTTTCCACCATGATTAGTCATGGCTTAGGCTAGCGGCCCAGGCGTTTCTCTAACACAAAATACATAACTCCATGGACTTATAAGCTCCCTCTTTATTTCACACTAGCGACATCCATAAACAAAAGAGCATGATATCAACTGTGTACAAAGTACAAGTGCAATGTTGAAAACGTTCCCTGTGACAGCACGGTTCTACTAATTCCAACGTATAAGTGTAAGCATATAAAACATAGATGACACAATGGTTCAAGTTTATTAGAGGAAAGGAATATAATGTGTGCCATCAAGTTTGTGAGGGCTTTAATCACTAAGTTTTCACAAAACAAAATACTTTTTAATTGTAAGAGAGCTGAAAACAAGAATATACTTGGAATTGTGTAACACACCATGCATAGGAATTTATAGTGGACACTTTGGAATAACTTGGTTTCTTGGGAGTTATAATCATGAGTAGAGCTTACTCATACAAGTGGAGGCTAGCAAAAGACTAGAGCAACCAACTAAGAGAGCAATAATGGCCATAATAATGCAGAGAGACAAAACATTACTAATCAAAGCATAGAGTGGTAATACAAGTCAAGGAATAAATGATCATAGATGCTATGGTGACTTGTTCATAGTCATAACATGGTGTGAGCATGTGCCAAGTCAACCCAAACAAAGCATCAAAGGAGAATACCACAATATTATGCTTTTGTATGCTAAAACAACGCATGATTCTTTCAAGGCACACTAAGCAATCCCAATTGTTTGGAACAAGTCATGCTATAGCAATAATCACTAATCATAAGATCAAAGCAACACCTAGCATGTCATGCTAAAGTCTAAGTCATAGTCAATGCAAGCTCCTCTTGTACTTTCAAGCAAGAACTTTCTACTCCTTTCCAACACCAATCGACTTATTTGAAACAACACAGCGAGAACGGGGGTCCAAACTACTTTATTCAAGTAAAATAAACAACTAAGAAAAGCAAACGAAAACTAATACGCTCCAAGAACAACACAACAGTGCATGAAGCAATAAAAACGAAGTGTCTATAAAGACCTGAGCTTTTTATTGATAAAGAAGGGGATGCCTTGGGCATCCCCAAGCTTTGACACTTGTACCTCTTAGATATTTCTTCGGGTGACACCGGGGTGGAATCCCCAAGCTTGAGCTTTTGTCCATTATTCATCTCATTACATCATTCTCTCTCTACACCTGAAATTTTTCCTTCATACAAAACTTCACACAATCTTCATTAGCAACATTAGTGCATTCAAAAGATAATAGACCTTTGGGTTTAGCTTTAGAACAGCAAAACTTTTCACTAAAAACACAAGCTACTGCAGTAAATCCTTAAAAAAGCTCAATTTCCCCAAAAATAACCCAAAAAGGAATCAATAAGAAGCAAATGCAAATAATGACAGAAATCTATCAAAACAGACCAGCTGGTAGAAACCGATTTTTTCGAAAATCTTCTGTTGCTCAAATCAGAAAGTGTTGAACTAACGAAAGTTAGCTAACATACTGGGGGGTTTATTTGTAAATTGTCAGCTCAAACTAACTTACAGAGACTCCTCGCTAATTTTTATGGTGGAGGACAGAAATCTGTTTTGGAACAACAACTCCCCAAATCTTACTTCCCTCTCATTAGAGGTTATTCTTGGCACAAAAAGCAAACAAAAAGGATAAGGAGAGGTCATTACTGAAGTAATAATTTCCAAGACTCAAGGAAACTCTTGGGTTATCTCCCAACAAGTACTTTTCTTTAACGCCTTTAAGTTAGGCACAAGAAGCAAGGAATCAAGTATTTTCAAATGAAGAAGCATTAACATCAAACCTTGCTTTCAAAGGAGGAGCAAAAAGGCAACTTCTCTCCCCTCATAGGGAAGTGTTCAATACCTTTCTTGAATGGAAATTGATATTTAACGCTGCCTTTTTTCATATCAATGATGGCACCAATAGTTCTAAGAAAAGGTCTTCCCAAAGTAATAGGACAAGAAGCATTGTATTCAACATCCAAAACATTGAAATCAACAGGGACATAAGCATTGTTAACTATAATCAGAACATCATTAATACTCACCATGAGTTTCTTCTTAGCATTATAATCAAGTGGGACATCCAAATAACAATCTACCAATGGTGGCAAATCAAGCATTTCATAAATCTTCCTAGGCATAATAGAGACACTAGAACCAAGATCATATGAAGCTTTGAGATCAAATTCATTCACTTGCATATTAATAATGGGTTCCCAACTATCTTCTACTTTCCTAGGAATAGGAGCTTTGTGTTTTAACTTCTCTTCCTTAATCTTAACAAGAGCATCTGTAATGTGTTTGGTGAAAGCAACATGCATATCACTAGCATCAGGACTTCTAGCAAGTTTTTGCAGGAACAAAATCACTTCAGAAATATAGCAACCATCTATATCAAAATCAAACTTAGCATCACTAGTAGTATACTCTTCAGGATTAGGCATTGTATAAGGAGGAATATGACTTCTTGTGGTTTAGTGGTATCCATTCTAGTGATGGTGCACACACTATTGTTTCTATCAATTTCAGCTTCCCTTTCCCACTTAGCATGAAGTTGAGCTAATAGTCTCACATTTTCATCAATAGTAACTTGTATGGCATGAGTAGCAGCAAAGGTACTTTCGATGGTTTCAGGTTTAGCAGTCATTTTATTAATCAAGGAGGACTGTGCTTCAGACAAAAAGGAAATATTTTTCTCAACAGTTAAAAGTTTTTCCTCCACAGTCTTGTTGAAAGTGGTTTTGTTTACTAATAAAGTATTTGAGCATAACTTCAAGTTCAGAGGGGGAACTTCTAGCATTGTTGTAGGAGTTTCCATAGGAATTGCCATTATTAGGAGGATAAGGCCTATAATTATTGTTGCTACCAAAATTATTCCTATAGGCATTATTGTTGAAATTGTTGTTTCTAATGAAGTTCACATCAACTTTCTCTTCTTGAGCAACCAAAGAGGCTTAGGGAACATTGTTTGGATCTAAAGGATCTTTCCCATTAACAAGCATAGCCATAATAACATCAATATTATCACTCAAAGAGGAGGTTTCTTCAACAGAATTTACCTTCTTACCATGTGGAGCTCTCTCAGTGTGCCATTCAGAGTAATTAACCATCATATTATCAAGGAGTTTTGTTGCAGCACCCAAAGTGATTCTCATAAAGGTACCTCCAGCAGCTGAATCGAGTAGGTTTCTTGAAGAGAAGTTCAAACCTGCATAAAAAGTCTGGATAATCATCCAAGCAATGAGTCCATGAGTGGGACAATTCTTAACTAAAGATTTCATTCTTTCCCAAGCTTGAGGAACATGTTCATTATCAAGTTGTTTAAATTTCATAATGTCACTTCTCATAGATATAATCTTAGCAGGAGAGTAATACTTTCCAATAAAAGCATCCTTGCACTTAATCCAAGAATCAATACTATTTCTAGGCAAGGATATCAACCATTCTTTAGCTTTTCCTCTCGAGGATAAAGGAAATAGCTTGAGCTTAATAATATCTCCATCTACATCCTTATACTTTTGCATCTCACCAAATTCAACAAAGCTATTGAGATGGGCAGCAACATCATCAGAACTAGCACCAGAAAATTGCTCTCTCATCACAAGATTCAACAAAGCAGGCTTAATTACATAAAAGGTAGCATCAGGAGCAGGCAGAGCATTAGGAGTGCTAAGGAAATCATTGTTGTTTGTGCTAGTGAAGTCACACAACTTGGTGTTCTCAGCAGAGTTAATTTTGTCAAAAGTGGGGCAAGCCAAAATAGCAGCATCAGCTAGAGCAGGAACTAATTTTTTTGTGTTTTTGATAAGAGAAAGCAAACCAAACTAGACTATTTTTTTGGTGTTTTTGATAAAAAGAGGCAAACAAAACCAAGCAAAAGAAACTAATAAAACTAAAAACAATGTAAAGAGAAAGGTTAAGGAGGACTCCCCTTGTGAAGACGTCCTTGGCCTCCCCGGCAACGACGCAAGAAAACTTGTTGGTGACTCCTTATTGACGCGGAGCACTTCGTCGGGAAACCCCAAGAGCAAGGTGTGAAGCAGCACAGTAGCAAGTCTTCCCTCAGTAAGAAACCAAGGTTATCGAACCAGTAGGAGGAAGCAAATGTCTCAAAGGTGTTGCAAGCAACATGGAAAACTGCACAACACAAACTCAAGACTTTGCCCCAACGAACAGTGAAGTTGTCAATCTCACCGGTTGCTGTAACAAAGGATTAACTATATGGTGTGGAAGGTGATGATGGTTTGCAGCAAGTAAACAATAACAGTGGAAGATGTATCAATGGTAAAGATTTGACCAGGGTCCATAGTTCACTAGAGGTGTTCTCCTTACATAAACAAACAAGGCATGCTGGGTAAACAAATTACAGCAGGGCAATTGACAGGACTGAGCAAGGCATAACAATGCAATACTAGACACAAAGATCCTATGAGATTCGATTTGGCAATACAACAATATACATAGACCTCCAGCCAACTTCATTTATGACTAGAAGTCCACCTTCAGGTTATCATCCGAACCCCCTCCAGTATTAAGTTCCACGCAACAGACAACTGCTTTATGCAAAGTGTGTAAGGTAAACAATCCACTTGTTCCATGAACAAGAGACCGTTGTTTTCTCCCTAGTGGCAACAACACATCTACAACCCTAGAGATTTTTGTCACTTCCCTTGCTAAATAGAGGGATGAAGCCACTATCAAGCATAAATACCCTCTCTTGGAGTCACTAGCAACTACTTGGACAAGATAGATACTAACAACGGAGAGCATGCAAGATCACAAACAACACAGACATGATAGAATCAAATAGACAAAACCATTAATCATTCTGACATAGTAATCTCAATATCCATCGGATCCCCGCAAACACAACATGCATGATTACAAATAGATTAGATCTTGATCATGAACGGAGCTCACCAGATCTATACATGAAAGAACAAGGAGGAGATACAACCATCTAGCTACTACATGGACCCGTAGTCCAAGGTGGAACTACTCACGCTTCATACCGGAGGATGGCATGATGAAGAAGAAGGCCTCCGGGATGATCTCCCCTCTGGCAGGGTGTCAGGAAGAGCTGCAGATCCCCCGATCTAGGGATGATGGTGGCGGCGGCCACACACGGTTTCGTGGAGTTTTGATCGGGTGCCTAGGGTTTTGGCATCGGGGGACTTTATAGGCGAAGATGCGAGGGGGGGGGGGCACCAGGGCAGCTGCACCCCCCAGGCGCGGGGTGGGCCCACCTGCGCGGCCAGGGGGTGTGGCCCCCTGGTGAGCCTCCTTTGTCTCGTATTCTGGCTTCGTGTTGCCCGCGGTAGAGATTTGACTTTGGCTTTTGTCCCATCCAATTCTGAGAATATTGATTTTCTGCCTTTCTAGAACCAAAAATAGAAGAAAACATGCAACTGGCACTGGGGCAACTTGTTAATAGGTTAGTACCAGAAAACATATAAAAACACCTCAAAGTGTGTACAAATCAAAGCAAAGTAAATAGTAAACAAGCATGGAGCATCAGAAATTATAGATACGTTTCCGACGTATCATGCGTCGACGCGGACCTAAGCGTGGGGGTCGGAACGGTGTGTGGTAGCACGGATCTAAGCGTGGGGGTCAGAACAGCTTGCGGCGGAGTGGATCCAAATGTGGCGGCTGGAACGGCGTGCGACGGTAAGGATCTAAGCGTCTGAAATTTCTTTCTCTGTCCGTCTCACTCCTGTTCACCTCCTCAGATCCGTTGCTGATTAAAGACACCGAGGCGGCAGCGGTGCCGACAATGGTCATCGATGCAACGACGATTGAATCCATCATCCGCAACATCACCGTGACGGCGCAGATCGAGCCCCCATGAACCAATTTGAATAAATTTGATACTCCCTCCGACCCATATAAGTTGACTTGGATTCATCTAGATATGAAACGTATCTAGTCAAGTTTTACTGCTAATATGGGTCGGAGGGAGTATGTATTTGATCCGTGAGACTGGTGGATATGCTCTAAAGCTGATTCATAAGTAGCAGTACTTGCTTTGACAATCTCTAGTGGGCTTGTATTAGTTGATTTAGATTTGTCTAGATTCGATTATATCTAGACATGAATTAGTATTAGATTCATCCATATCTTAAAGAATTTGAGTCAACTAAATTGGATCGGAGGGAGTAGTACTTTCTTTGACAGATCGCCTCTCTAGAGAAGAAGAATGGGGCGTCAGGAAGAACGGGGAATGGATGCTGCCGTCAATGCTGCAAGTCTACATGGCATTTGGCACACCAACTATGGGAAGCTAGATCCAATGCCAAGCAACTCGGGCCTCGCAATGAATTCTCATGACAACTTTGGAGCCACAAAGTGACTAAATTTGCAGGAACTCACAACCATCCATCGAATAACAATTCTACTATCTAAATTAGCTATCAATTCAACTAATCATTAATGTGCCACCTTCACCACAACCCCATAATGTAATTGTTAGGATGGGGGTGACAACTACTAAAATTGCCCATATGAATCTACTACTCTCCTCGCTCTTCACTTGAAGTTCATGTTTTAGATTTTCTACCACTTAATCATATACGGCAAGATCAGCCTCAAGTATCAACTTCTTTTTGCAAATAAGCTCTGAGTTCTTCTTTTCTTCCTCGATAGTACACTTCAGCTCTAATATCTACAGGTTTTTACGGGCCAATTCATCACCTAAATTGGCACCATCTCCTCCAGATCCATCCTCTGGCTAGACCACTAGGCTGATTCATCTTGGTATGCAATGTACCATGGATCATCGACCTGCATAGCACACTATAACAATCCCAAAACCAACCCAATTAAAATCAGTCTGACAAGCCATGGCGGCACTTAAATTCAATAGTAGTACAAAGAGAAAGAGCTACCTGCACTTCCGACATGGTAGGAGAAGGAGAACATGTCCACGACATGATCGAATCCCCACCCTCGCCGGTGTACCCGCTACGACCAGACATTGAAGACTAATTTACCCCTGCAATATCGAGGAAATTACGGGAACCAAATCGATTAGGGTGGGTGGAGCAGGAGCGAAGGTCTTACCAAGGACTACTAGCAATTGCTGTGACCGTGCGTTGAGATATGGCGGCGGAACAAAATCCCGGTTGTCATGGGCGGCGGACCTGCCTGCGGTCGGTACTTCCTCAACGTACAATGCGTGCGGAGGAAATAGGTGCTGGGTCCATGGTTGAGGTGCAGCGCGGTAGTCCGTCCGACGCCACCGTAGGACGGAGCCACCGACGTGCCGACGATGGCTGCTCTGACCGGCGGTGGGGTAGGATCTGCTCAGGGCTAGGGGCTTGGAACGGATGAGAGAGAGAGCCGACCTCACGTGTGTCATACAAGACCCCACCTGTCAATGTTTGGGGGAGTAGCTGCTCCGGGATTTTTGCATATTTGCCAATTTTTCATATCTGCCAAACTTTTTCTTTGAAATTTGCATATTTTCCACATGATCACCACATGTAAGCGACACATAATGGAAAATATGCAAGTTGCAATCTAAAATGCGGCAAATATGCACCCCCCTCCATCCACACATCACGACCCCATCGGTCATTGGCTTCGACGGCCCCACATGACTACCCCATTGTTCATTGGCTTCGATGGCCCCACAGGATGAACCTTTTCTTTGAAATTTGCATATTTGCCACATGACCACCACATGTCAGCGACACACAAAATGGCAAATATGCTGGTTGCAATCTAAAACATGGCAAATATGCAAATCCCCCCTCCAGCCACACATCACGGCTCCATCGGTCATTGGCTTCGACAACCCCACATGATGGCCCCATCATTCATTGGCTTCAATGGCCCCACAGGACAAACCTTTTCTTTGAAATTTGCATATTTGCCACATAACAACCACATGTCAGCGACATACAAAATGGCAAATATTCAAGTTGCAATCTAAAACATGGAAAATATGCAAATCCCCCCTCCAGCCACACATCACGGCCCCATCGTTCATTGGCTTCGATGACCCAACATGACGGGGCCATCGTTCATTGGCTTCGATGGCCCCACAGAACAAACCTTTTCTTTGAAATTTGCATATTTGTAACATGACCACCACATGTCAGCGACACACAAAATGGCAAATATGCAAGTTGCAATCTAAAACATGGCAAATATGCAAATCCCCCCTCCAGCCCCACATCACGGCCCCATCGGTTATTGGCTTCGATGGCCCCACATGACGGCCCCATCGTTCATTGGCATCGATGGCCCCACAGAACGGACATTTTCTTTGAAATCTTCATATATGCCACATTACCACCAGATGTCAGCGACACACAAAATGGCAAATATGCAAGTTGCAACATAAAACGTGGCGAATATGCAAATCCCCCTCCATCTCCACATCATGTCCCCATCAGCCATTGGCTTCAACGGCCCCACATGACGGCCCCACGGAACGACCCCATTTTTCATTGCCTGCACCGACCACCCAATTAGGAAAAAAGCGGCCTACAAGGCAGCGGGAGAAGGATGGCAGGCCCGACGTGTATCCTAGCCCCTACCCGTCAGCAGGTATCAGCCATGGAAGGACCCGCACCAACGCGGCCCCACCGGTTAGGCATGTAATGGCCGAGGCCTCCTAACATAACGATGAATGCCCGACCCACCCCAACGCGGTCCCACTAGTCAGCATGTAACGGTCAAGCCTTTGACCTGACGACATCCCTTCGTACGAGCGCTTGCGAGTGCCCGCGAGGGTTTCTTAACATGGCGAGGGGAACAGTGAGGAAAATTTAAGCGGCTGGGGAAAATTGAGTACACCTAACAAACCAAGGGCACTAAAATAGAAATCTCTTTCAACAAATATATATGGAAGCAGACATTTATCCTGGAATGCAAGATACGTTGGGTGACCCAGAATTTGCGATGAGCTACACAATGGGCATGCAGTTACTATCGTAGCTATGAATCACATAGAAATTATAAAGGCATCATAAGAGAACTTCTAGAGCAAGAATGCAAACTACGAATGAACTATATATACAGTAGAGGATAACTATGTCGCTTCTTAGGACAAACCATTAGATATTAAATATAATGGCGTTGCTTGTGAACCTGTACAGTGATATTATAATGTAATCATGCGAGAACTTGCAAAGCAGGAACAAAACCACGAATAAACTACATAGTAGAGGATAGTTATGTCGTTTCTTAGGATGAATCAGCACCATATTAGAAATATAATGGCATCTGTTGCAAAGTTGTAGAAGAGGACAATCAAGCATTAGACAAGTGTGCCTACAATATATGACCAATCAATCAAAGTGTTTCTTAGAATTTCAGCAAATATAAACTGGCCAGGTCATTTCAACAAATATATATGGAAGAAGACGTTTATCCTGGAATGCAAGAGACGTTGGGTGACCTAGAATTTGCGGTGAGCTACACAATGGGCATGCAGTTACTGTTGTAGCTAGGAACCGCATAGAAATTATAATAGCATCATAAGAGAAATTGTAGAGCAAGAATGCAAACTATGAATGAACTATCTATACAGTAGAGGATAGCTATGTCGCTGCTTAGGACAAACCATTAGATATTAAATATAATGACATTGCTTGTGGAGCTGTAGAACAAGACAAGCAAGCATTACACAAGTGTGCCTATGATGAATTGAGCAATCAAACAGAGTGCTTCCTTGAATTTCAGCTAATATAAACTAGCCAGGTCATTTCAACCAATATATATGGAAGCAGTAGTATATCCTGGAATGCAAGATACGTTGGGTGACTCAGAATTTGCGGTGAGCTACACAATGGGCATGCAGTTACTTTCATAGATAATAATGAACGAGACAGAAATTATAAGGCATTATGCAAGAACTTGCAGAGCAGGAACGCAATCCACAGATGAAGTACACAGTAGAGGATAGTTATGTCATTGCTTAGGATGAACCAGCACCAGATAATAAAATAATGACATCCCGCTTGTGAACCTGTAGAAGAGGCTATGCAAACTACCATGTTCACTGTTATCTTTTGAGCTCTATGCAAAGAAGAAACAAATAGTCAGCGTTGCATATTTTAAAGATCCAGATAGCACCAACAAAATTATAATCGAACTAGTACGATGAGTTTAAATGGGTACTACAGGATAGAAGAACGATGTCAGGGAGGAAATAATAGCAGGAATTTAGCGCATGACGAACCAAATAGATTCAGTAAACTAGGGAGCAGGGGATCCAAACTAATATTTTCCACTAACTTTACAGTTTGCAACAACTACACAATATCATGCAATTAGTGTTTTAGGGAGTAGCTAAGAACATGTGCATGACAAAATAACAAACATGTGCATGAATTGAAATTTCTAGAGAAGCGAATGCAAACCAACTTATCCAGTGACCTTGTATGTAGCACAAAGAATAGGCATGCCCAGTGACTTGTGTGTACTAGCACGATTACAAAAAAGTAGTTCACTGCGACAGGCTTTAACCTGCTATACTGCTGAGAAAACAAAAAGGGGTTGAAGATTTGGTTACCTTGGTCGGAGAGGCGTCTAAGCATCATCGGTACCATGCAGGTGACATCCAGGCAACAGAGGGTGTTGCGGTTGTGGGGAAGCAAGTCTTGGGCAGTCGCGGAAGCATATTGTGACACCCCGGGATCAGGTCTAAACAAATCCCAGACCTCCGTCTGACATAAGCTTAACCTTGAGCTCGACAATATCCAGTGAAGAATCGGTAACACAACAGTGACTCTACGACACAAAATTTATTACAGCAAGCTCATAACTGAGCAGAGAACCAAATTATTACAAGCATAGGTCACTGACCACAAACATCAAACTATGGAAGGAAAATTATGGTATTAAGTATAGCAAACTTAACAAATGGCCTAAGAGGCCTGAAGCATAACGATGACGTCCCAGCCCATAGATTCCAGGCTGCCGGCCGGGAACCCCAAGCTACTCGTCGATGTCGATGTAGTATGGAACTCGTCTTCAGGTGAACACTTACTCTGCCAAAAGTATCAACGAAGAAAGGGTGAGTACAGGGTATACTCAGCAAGACTTATGGCTGGTGGAGTTGCTTTGCATAAAGCCATCTTTTGTTTATAAAACAAGAGGGAGAAGAAGCTCGTCTAATCAGAATATTTTAAAAAGGGGATAAGAGAGCGACATCTCTGAAATATTGATCATCATATCTTTTGATATCCACAAAATCATCATCATCTACCAACTAGGATCACCCCCTCATACCCATGATGAAGCATCCTTAAGCACACGTTGATCTTCCAAATTTTATGATTAGGTTAAAGTTCTCTATGATCTTATAATCTGGTCACCAAGCGTTCATAACCGTGAACACGACTTTTCTAAAATATTTAACCCTGCATGGGTGTACAACTTTACCCACACGTACCAACAGACTCTTAATGCCAACGTTATTAGCCCTCTTCCTTGGAAGGCCGACACAGGGTGGTTGGCCACAACCTTTACCTTGCTTTCGCCGAGACCATGATTCACGCAATAAGTATTGTTCCGCCGTAACGGGTCAAATCCCGAAGCCGATACTTAAAGATGTGAGGTGAGGTTGGTTTACCAGGGGCGCCATCAACCCCAGCAACTGCAGCCATGCTTCCCTACCTGTATGAATGCACCTCCTTCACCTCCTTCTTTCGAAAACGATTTCAATGCATATGTCGAATGGAACACCCGAACCATGTGACTCATGGAATCTAGTAGGCAAGTTAATTAGGCGAGGGGTTCCCAAGCCCCGTGTGGCTGTACGCTCATCTCGGTTCCAAAGGCAAGAACTCAGGTCCTAGTGGTGGCGAGCATGGGACTAGAAAAACCACATCCCACCGTGGCCTACTATACAAGCCTTAGCATGCTTAATCTCATATCACTGATCTCATCTCAACACATTCCCCTGTCATACTAGATTCTCTGCATCTGATACATCATCTGGATGGACCAAACTCAATAGCTATGCATGGCTAAGCAGGACACAAATAATAGCTCTAGCAGTGCACACAAGCCAAACCTAGTTATGCTAGGAGCAGTGGATCAGGTAATATAAGCTCAAAGGGAGTATGCAATAGATAGGATACTCTATCTATCATTAAAAGACCACAGTAGAATCGTATGCATCATGGCAGAATTGAAATACTTTTGAAATCATAGGATTATATCATGGTGGGGCTATGCTTGCCTTTGCCTATTGATAACAGATAAGTAGATCTTCGGGAGCCTTGTACTTGACTTGGTTACAGTTGGTCAAGTATTATTCGTCGATCTTCGATCTTTTTGATCTTTGATGGTGTTGCTCTCGGTCTTCGATCTTGATCTCGATATCGTATTCTACCGAGAAGAACCAAACACCGAAAAGAAAGGGAAAAACAATCAACACATGGCATCGATGCAATGCTCAAACAAGAATGATGATATGACAATTTGAATTGTACTAAAATGTAACCCTAATACATGCTTGGCAATTTTAGCGGGATCCGAAAGGTCCAAACCCTAATACAAGAGAGACCCCGGAATCACCTGCGGGGGTTCATTTAGTTCTCTAATTAAACTTGCAATGTAAATTGTTGAACAATGCATGATTATAGGTTAAATAGATAGATCTCATTTTTTTGAACATTTTGATATATTATTAGTATTTTTCTGACTTATAAATTAAAAGATATTGATTTTACTAGTTTTATTCATTTTCTGAAATTTTTAAACCAATTTAAATTGGTTTACTGTGTCAGCACATGGTCTGGGTCGTTTAACACCACGGGTTGGGCTAGCCACAGACACTGGCTACTAGGCCCTCGGGCCAGTTCACCTTGCCACGCTGGCGAAGGTTGCTGGTGCCACGCGAGCCACACATCAGCACCATGCGGAGCCACGTCGGCACCACGTGGACACCACGTTGGCACGTCGGCAAACCCTGCAGACGGCGGCGGCAGGCGGCGCTAGGGGCAAGCGAGGACGTGCGGAGCGGCTGGTTTGATGCACTAGAGCACGACGAGCCTAAGGGTGGCGGCCCAACCATATTTTGGTCACCGGAGCAGCCTGTATGGCAAGCTCTAGCGGTGGCCGACGGCGGCGTTCGAGGCTAGAGCAAACCAAAGAGGGAGGAAAGGAAGGGATGGGTCCTGGAGGACCGGTGGATCACCCTGAGCGCGTTAGAGACGTCGCTGAGGACGGAGGGAGACGGTCGGCGCCGGAATCGTCCACAACAACGACGACCGAAGCTCGGGAAGGAGGCTTCGATTGGCTTAATTTTGAGCACGCCGGTTCGATTCCGTTGGCAAGAGGAGGCAGGGAGACACGGTGGTTTCAATGGCATGCTCGGACGAGTATGGGGAGGCGTGATACAACGACGACCGGCGAGACCTGGGTGGCTAGGGTTCGGGCAGGAGAGGGATTGGGGAAGAGAGGGCCAGGGAGAGGGATAAGACCAGCAGGGGAGAGAGAGAGCAACGCGGCGACGTCCTTATCCTCTCTAGGGGCGCGGTGCGGTGGCGAGCATCGCGACGGCGCGGATCGATGGCGTTGGCCGAGCCAGACAGCTGCTTGACGTCCAGAGGAAGAAGACAATAGTTACTTTGGCCTGGGCCAAGGTGGGATGCGGCTGGGCCTCTGTGGGCTACTCGCGCAGCAGACAGAGGGAGGAAATAAGAGAAGGGAGCTGGGCTAGGCCTGGCAAGTCTACTGCTGCTCTTTTTTTTGAGAAAAACCCCTTTTCTTTTCCTGATTTCAAAATCTGTTTTGTATTTCTATTTTCAAATATGTTTTGAATATTTCAAAATTACCAAAGAGTTTATAAAATCTCTAAGATATTGCACAACCCTTGTATTCAATTTGGGCTCCATAAATTTTGGTAGTTTTCAAAATCAAACCATTTTGAATGGATTTTCAAATAGAGGGGAGGGGAGATTAGGGTTTGCATTTTATTTTCTTGGATGCATTTTTAGAGGATGATGCTCATGATGCACAAACAAACCCTAAATAAATATTAACTAAAATTGGGGTGTTATAGCTCTATCCCCCTTACGAGAATCTTGACCCGAGATTCCAAAGGTAGGAAGAGAGACATAGAGAGCAAAACAGGGCCACTCTAAGGATTAGAGGGAAACACACTAACCAACTCATAGAGTATCTAATGGTCAACTCATGAGGAAATGTTCAAAAACAATTCTCAGACGACAAACATGAAACACACCAAGGTAACAGAGGAAACAAGAGGAGAAGGTTTTCAAATTGTGAGATGGATGGTCTTCATAAAGATGGAGACCATGGAACTTACAGGAGGTTTTGAAGCTTCTGAAGAAGAAAGCTTCCAATAGAAAGAACATAACCACAGACTTCGATAGGGAACCTCTACTAAATGGCTTAAGTAGAGATTTCATTTTGCAGAGATATGGATCAACAAAACCAAGCTGTTGAACTACTTTTGACACAGAAGGATCACTCTTTTATTCAACAGAAGGCCAAGACAGAAAGGTTTTTTAGTGGAGAGGACTCATAAGAGTCACAAGAAACATGTAGCAAGAGGAACTTCTGATTACCAAAATCATAGTCACTCCTAAAACATGGTTGAGAAAACGAAGGAACTCTTTATTCATCCAGGTTTATCAAAATCTTCGCCAAAGATCATGATATCACTTTAAAGCACTAGATGAATAAGTCAAGAAGATTCCTGATGACACGAGAAAAAATAAACTTCATTCTCAGACTTCAATTATTTGGCACAACGAAGTGCTTGCCAACATAAAATAGTCTTGAGGATCGACCGAGAGACATTTAGCAACACTACTTTAAATGTTCTCCTTGATGTTTGAGAAATCAGACATCAAGGTCGGACTTCGGATACAAAGGAGACCATGAGAAGAACTCCTATAATAAATTATAGAAGAATCCTCATGAAGAGTGGTTGTTATTGCTGAATCAAGGGATATGACAAAGGGGTCTTTTTGGCTAAGTATGTCAACCATTACATAAATATTGCCGAATTTTACAAAGAGACCTATGTCGAAACCTTGAGGAACACCAACCATCATACCTGCTTGAGATTCAGATTTGGTTAGGTGAGATGATACTTCAGACTCAGCATGTCTGAATAGAAAATTTGCAACATTTACCGTGAAGGTAAAGTTTCTAGATTCTCAAGACAGGGACTATAGTGTAAAGCTCCAAGAGACTGAGCTAGATTGCTATACCCATGTATTTAGCAATTTGTCGGAAGACAACTGCATACATATAAAGTACTAACAATAAAACACACATGTGTCCTTAAGGAACATAGTTAACTATTCTCGAATCCACGGTAACATCTTTCAGCATTTGCATGTGAATCAGAGAAGGTCACTTCTAACATCCAGAACTCATACTTCGAGATAACACGAAGATGGTTCTTGAATTTTTCCAACATTAATGCCAAATGTTCCATATGAATCAAATCTATTATGGAGAAGATGAGGATGTCATCGATGGGCTCAACAACAAACTTATCAAGACAATCCATTAAGATGGACTCATATGTTGTGTGAACAAGGCAAGAGTATTGGTC
The DNA here is from genome assembly GCA_916181665.1 of Avena sativa. NCBI lineage: Eukaryota > Viridiplantae > Streptophyta > Magnoliopsida > Poales > Poaceae > Avena > Avena sativa. The sequence continues at coordinate 263,052,203 of OV702294.1, read as the reverse complement.
AGACCAAAGACATGAAGATGTACTCAAGTGAAACATCACAAGAAGAAACACCATCAATATAGTCCTTGGAACTGAGTTTGGTTTGACGATAACCCAAATCAAATCAAAGGTGGGGAAAGATAACATATGCAGAAAGGAAATATTATCATTCTTCAGCACGAACAAAACTAGACATCCCTTTTAGAAGGAACAGAGTTGGATAGAACTTTTGTCTTACAACTCTCCAAGTTGTTGTTTAAGCTCAACCAACTAGTTCAGGGGTATCCAGTACAAATCCTTGGAGAAAAGAGCAGTTCAGAGAACTTGCCTGCTCAAGAACTTGACATCACGATCATGTGGCAACATGGCGATACTTCTAGAAAGACGTCCAGAATATCACAAACCACCGATATGTCACTTAGTTCGAGAGAAAACTTGCTTGGTAATGCAAGAAGACATAGTCTCAGAGCTTTGGCACAAGCCTAACTCTTTGACCGAGGGGAGTGTACCAGAATATCGGACTTGGTAGCATAATCAAACTTCGCTTGGTGATAGGGTTAACCAATCACGCTAAGAATGACACAAATGTCCTTTGAGTTCTAAACAATCAAAATTGCTAGAATCTCAGACAGCCACATTATTACGCACACGCATCACTCACGAGCACGAAAGCTCGAGAAAGGGTGGGTAATATATGTAAGAGCATCACTTCATTAAGAGGGTTATGAAACTCAGCACAAACTCTTAGTATAAAAGAGTGTGATACTTTAAGGTAGAACATGTAGAACCTAATCATTGCCTCTAGATCTGCGGGTTTGGTACTTTAACCTGGTCCTAGATATGATGAGGTACTGGAGTTTGTTTCTCCTAACATCCTGAAATGGTTTGTCTTGACAGACCACAAGAGTCTCTTACATTGGAAGACACCGATGCACATTTACTACTTGGCTACAAACGGGTAGACAAAGGTCGGAAAACAACAAGGGGAAAAGAACATGCTCAGGATGGAAGCCCAAGATGTGGATTCATAAGTCAACAATCTTCCAAAAACCAATGCAGAGAAGGGGTAAGGTGTGGCAGAGTCACGAGTACAAATGCGAGACTCTCAAGGAGTACTCTTGTCGTGACCTATTTGGTTCCATTAGAGAACATCTGCCATAGCATGTGGTAGGGGAAGTCCTTTATCGTCACAATTCAATCGCGACAATAACCACAAGCTTGGAGGCTAGAATTGTAATACCAGCATCCTGAGGTAACGGGTGAACATTAACAACAGGGGTCAAAGGGATGGATCTTGGGTTAAAGATCAGCTTCATGTACAAGATTCACAACACTAGAATCCAACACAATTGGGGATCTTAGGTTCAAGTCCAAGGGTTAAAACCCAAGGAAATGAATAGCTACAACTTGAGTGACATAGTGTACACTACAAGTTAGTAACCACGAGGTAGCTTCCAAGAGAAGAAACGACTTCTGAAGTACCCAACAAACAAAAAGGAGGCACACAAGGCGAAAGGAAACCTCGAAGCCTAGAACAGAACACTGAAGATCCAACAATATAATATTGTGGGCCCAAAAGATAGAGAGATCATGATGGGAAGGAATCTCTCATAAGAAACAGAGCAAGGGAACAAGGAATTCATAACACACACAACTCTAGAGAACTCAACACTAGGTCAACTGGTTGAGAAACGACATGACTAGAAGGCACCTAAGCTTTGAAAGACTAGAAGAGATATGAAATCTTTTCCATGATCAACATCAGATAAGGTGACCCAGAGTTAGAGCGAAACTGGATAAGGAGTAAAAGAAGCATACTAAAGTTTTCACAATTAATTTTTGTCTTTAAAATAGTTTTCACAAACACTAGACTCAACATCGACCAATAACAAGGTTTTCCTACGGTCGGTACTGCTCTGATACCAAAACCTGTGACAACACCGGGATCAGGGCTAAACAAATCCCAGACCTCCGTCTGACATAAGCTTAACCTTGAGCTCGAGAATATCCAGTGAAGAATCGGTAACACAACAGTGACTCTACGACACAAAATTTATTACAGCAAGCTCATAACTGAGTAGAGAACCAAATTATTACAAGCAGAGGTCACTGACCACAAACATCAAACAACGGAAGGAAAATTATGCTATTAAGTATAGCAAACTTAACAAATGTCCTAAGAGGCCTGAAGCATAACGATGACGTCCCAGCCCATAGATTCCAGGCTGCCGGCCGGGAACCCCAAGCTACTCGTCGATGTCGATGTAGTACGGAACTCATCTTCAGGTGAACACTTACTCTGCCAAAAGTATCAACAAAGAAAGGGTGAGTACAGGGTGTACTCTGCAATACTTATGGCTGGTGGAGTTGCTTTGCATAAATCCATCTTTTGTTTATAAAACAAGAGGGAGAAGAAGCTGGTCTAATCAGAATATTTTAAAAAGGGGATAAGAGAGCGACATCTCCAAAATATTGATCATCATATCTTTTGATATCCACAAAATCATCATCATCTACCAACTAGGATCACCCCTCGTACGCATGAGGAAGCATCCTTAAGCACACGTTGATCTACCAAATTTTATGATTAGGTTAAAGTTATCTATGATCTTAGAATTAGGTCACCAAGTGTTCATAACCATGAACATGGCTTTTCGAAAAGATTTAACCCTGCAAGGGTGTACAAATTTACCCACACGTACCAACCGACTCTTAATGCCAACGTTATTAGCCCTCTTCCTTGGAAGGCCGACAGAGGGTGGTTGGCCATGACCTTTACCTTGCTTTCGCCGAGACCATGAGTCACGCAATAAGTATTATTCTGCCGTAACGGGTCAAATCCCGAAGCCGGTACTTAAAGATGTGAGGCAAGGTTGGTTTACCAGGGGCGCCATCAACCCCAAGCAACCGTGGCCAGGCTTCCCTACCTGTATGAATGCACCTCCTTCTTTCGAAAAAACGTTTTCAATGCGTATGTCGAATGGAACACCCGAACTATGTGACTCATGGAATCTACTAGGCAAGTTAATTAGGCGAGGTGTTCCCAAGCCCCGTGTAGCTGTACGCTCATCTCGGTTCCAAAGGCAAGAACTCAGGTCCTAGTGGTGGCGAGCATGGGACTAGAAAAACCACATCCCACCGTGGCCTCCCATACAAGCCTTAGCATGTTTAATCTCATATCACTGATCTCATCTCAACACATTCCCCTGTCATACTAGATTCTCTGCATCTAATACATCATCTGGATGGACCAGACTTAACAGCTATGCATGGCTAAGCAGGACACTGATAATAGCTCTAGCAGTGCACACAAGCCAAACCTAGTTATGCTAGGAGCAGTGGATCAGGTAATATAAGCTCAAAGGGAGTATGCAATAGATAGGATACTCTATCTATCGATAATAGACCACAGTAGAATCATATGCATCATGGCAGAATTGAAAAACTTTTGAAATCATAGGATTATATAAAGGTGGGGCTATGCTTGCCTTTGACTGTTAATAACAGATAAGTAGATCTTCAGGAGCCTTGTACTTGACTTGGTTACAGTTGGTCAAGTATTATTCGTCGATCTTCGATGGTGTTTCTCTTGGTCTTCGATCTCGATCTCGATATCGTATTCTACCGAGAAGAACCAAACACCGGAAAGAAAGGGAAAAACAATCAACACATGGCATCAATGCAATGCTCAAACAAGAATGATGATATGACAAGTTGAATTGTACTAAAATGTAACCCTATTACATGCTTGGCAATTTTAGTGGGATCCGAAAGGTCCAAACCCTAATACAGGACAGACCCCGGAATCACCTACGGGGGTTCATTTAGTTCTCTAATTAAACATGCAATGTAAATTGTTGAAGAATGCATGATTATAAGTTAAATAGATAGAGCTCATTTTGATACATTATTTGTATTTTTCTGATTTATAAATTAAAATATATTGATTTTACAAGTTTTATTCATTTTCTGAAATTATTAAACCAATTTAAATTGTTTTATTACGTCAGCACAGGGTCTGGGTCGTTTAACACCACGCGTTGGGCTAGCCACAGACACTGGCTACTGGGCCCTCGGTCCAGGTCACCTTGCCACGATGGCGAAGGTTGCTGGTGCCACGCGAGCCACACATCAACACCACACGGAGCCACGTCGGCACCACGTTGGCACGCCGGCGAACCCTGCAGATGGCGGCGGCAGGCGGCGCTAGGGGCAAGCGAGGATGTGCGGAGCGGCTGGTTTGACGCACTAGAGCACGACGAGCCTAAGGGTGGCGGCCCCACCATATTTTGGTCACCAGAGCAGCCTGTATGGCAAGCTCTAGCGGTGGCCGACGACGGCGTTCGAGGCTAGAGCAAACCAAAGAGGGAGGAAAGGAAGGGATGGGTCCTGGAGGACCGGTGGCTCACCCTGAGCGCGTCAGAGACGTCGTTGAGGACGGAGGGAGACGGTCGGCGATGGAACCGTCCACAGCGACGGCGGCCGGAGCTCGGGAAGGAGGCCTCGATTGGCTTGATTTTGAGCGTGCCGGTTCGATTCCGTTGGTGAGAGGAGGCAGGGAGACACAGTGGTTCCGATGGCATGCTCGAACGAGTACGGGAAGGCGCGATACGATGGCGACCAGCGAGACCTGGGTGAATAGGGTTCGGGCAGAAGAGGGATTGGGGAAGAGAGGGCCAGGAAGAGGAATAAGACCAGCAGGGGAGAGAGAGAGAGCAACGCGCCGACATCCATATCCTCTCCAGGGGCGCGGTGCGGTGGCGAGCATCGCGACGGCGCAGATCAACGGTGTCGGCCGAGTCAGATAGCTGCTTGACATCCAGAGGAAGAACACAATGAATAGTTACTTGGGACTGGGCCAAGGTGGGCTACTGCTGGGCCTCTACCTGCTGCTCGGGCGGCAGACAGAGGGAGGAAAGAAGAGAAGGGAGCTGGGCTGGGCCTGGCAAGGCTACTGCTGCTCTTTTTTTTTAGCAAAACCCCTTTTCTTTTCCTGATTTCAAAATATGTTGTATTTCTATTTTCAAATCTGTTTTGAATATTTCAAAATTACCAAAGAGTTTATAAAATCTCTAAAATATTGCAGAGCCCTTGTATTCAATTTGGGCTCCATAAATTTTGGTAGTTTTCAAAATCAAACCATTTTGAATGGATTTTCAAATAGAGGGGAGGGGAGATTAGGGTTTGCATTTTATTTTCTTGGTTGCATTTTTAGAGGATGATGCTCATGATGCACAAAGAAACCCTAAATAAAGATTAACTAAAATTGGGGTGTTACACAGATCTTGGAAGGTCGAAGATGCAGACCTTTGGAGGTCGCGGAAGCAGATCTTGGGCGGTCAATGCCGGTTGAGCGTGGTGGACGAGAGCGTCGCTAAGGCAAATGCGGCGCAACAAATAGCAATGCCCGTGCAGCTGGTATGGAGCGTTGAAAAGAGAACTCGTTGAACTAGATCCCGTCCGGTGGACACCAGTGAAGTTGCTTCGGCACGGTTGGGTACCTTTCATGGCGGGGAAGCAGAGTGATACGTCCAAAACGTATCTACTTTCTCGAACACTTTTCATATTGTTTCTCCTCTAAACTTGTGTGATTTGGATACAACGAACATGGACTGACGCTGTTTTCAGCAGAATTACCTTGGTGTCTAGTTTTTGTGCAGAAAATCAACTATCAGGAAAAATCCCGGAAAATATGCCAAAAATTATATTTCACCAGAAGATCCATGGAGCCATAAGACGAGACGGAGAAGGGGCTTGGTAGGCCCACACCCCTGCCAGGCGCGGGTCCAACTCTGGCCGCGCCTAGGGGGGGTGCAGCCACCCCAGGCACCCCCTTGGCCTCCCTCTACACCTATAAGTTGCCTTTGGACCTAAAAACAGAGGGGGGTTCGATAGTTTCCAGAAAGAGTTCCGCTCCACCGCCGCCACCAGAAACCAAGATTCGGATCCAGAAACTCCATTCTGGCACCCTACCAGGACGGGGAATTTGGAGAGGATCATCGCCATCGTCATCACCAACGCATCTCCATCAACCACCGATGTTTCCCTCATCCATGAGTGAGTAATCCCCACTGTAGGCTTGGGGATTGTAGGGATTGGATGAGTTCTATCATGTAACTGAATAAGATTGTTAGGGCATAGTGCCTAGTATCTCTATTAGAGATATTTGACTTTGTTGCAACTTGTTGTGCTTAATGCTTGTCACCAGGGACCGAGTACCATGATCTCAGATCTAAACTTATTATTGAATCATTATGATAGTATTGTTTGTGATCTTATCTGCAAGTTGTGTACACATATCATTGTCCGAATCCAAAGGCCCCGACGTGACAATAATTGGGACAACCGGAGGGGATGACTGTGGTGTGAGGATCACATGTGTTCGTGGAGTGTTAATGCTTTGCTCCGGTGCTCTATTAAAAGGAGCACCTTAATTGCCAGTAGTTCCCTAGAGGCCCCACTGCCACAGGCTGGCTGGACAGAAGATATTGTGCAAGTTCTCATTGCGAGCACGTATGACTATATATGGAGCACATGCCTAGGATTATTTAGTACTTGGATGCTTGTTATTATTTATCTGCAATTCCCTAGATCTTGAAGTTACATGTTTAGACTCGTCCATGCAACGCCCGTCCATCCATCCCTATGCCTACCGCACTCGAATCCCACTGATACGACCAATTTGCATCACCCTTCTATATCATAATTTACCTCTATTCATTGATATTTTTCTTATTATGAGGTATTATTTATGTCTTTTCCACTGTTTATGCATGTTGGATGATTCTTGGAGAATGGACTACTAGAGTCTGGATTCTGATGGAAAAGAGGGCGTTTCGATGCAATTTCGCGAAGATCAGAAAAATACCAGAAAAATATGGGAAAATATTATTTCCCCGGAAGCCAGAGGAAGCCAGAAGGGGAGGCGAAGAAGGGCCACAGGGGGCCCACACCCCCTAGGCGCGGTCCCACATGACCCCGTGCCTAGGGCAGGTGTGGCCCACCTTCCTGGCCTCTGACTCCGCCCCTTCGCCTATATCATCCCTACAGAACCCTAAGACTCGGGAGCGACCACATATAGATTTCCGCCTCCTCTGGGGGCAGAAAACACCGAGAGAGAAAGATCTCTCTGACAAATAGATTTTTGCCGAGGGAATTCCTTCATGGAGAGGGGAGATTGTCGCCTTCAACACCGTCATCAAGCTAGGCTTCATCAGGATCATCATATCATCATCCACCATCACCATCACCATCATCACCACTCCGTCCCGTTGTAACAATTATGTTGGATATTGCTTTAGTTCTTAGGGGAAACTTTCCCGGTGTTAATTACTATTGTAGTTCATGCTTGTGACTGGAACCATTGGATTATTGTTTATGTTCAGATTGTTATCCATTATCATATCATCTTTGATCTTGATCCATATGATTTCTCGTGAGTAGTTCGTTTAGTTCTTGAGGACATGGGAGAAGTCATGTTGTTAGTAGTGAATCTGTGATGAGTTATTATTCAATGGTTTAGTATTTAAGTTGTGGTGCTATTCTTATAGTGGTGTCATGTGAACGTTGACTACATGATACTTCACCATTTATGGGCCTAGGGGAATGCATTGTGTATTTGGCTACTAATTGTGGGGTTTTCGGATTGACAGAAACCTGAACCCCTATTAGGACACCTTTGCATAAGGGAGCGTAGGATCTCAGAGTTTAAGGCTGTGGTTAGATTTATATCTTAATTACTTTCCTATAGTTACGGATGTTTGTAGGGGGTTTAATCACAAGTATGTATTAGTCCAAGTACGGTCGGTATATTAGCACAGGTTCACCCACATAACACTTACAACACCAGAGAAGTGTACTCAGCTATTTCAAGTGAAAACACTTGACAGAATTCCCATGTGTCCTCGAGAACGTTTGGTCCTTATAAGTATTTCCACCAGCTTGTCCTTTGCTAAGAAAGTATTGGGCCACTTGCTCCGTTTGTTCGTTGTCTTTACTACTTGCTCCTTGTTTTGTTGCCTTGTCAGAAAACCACTAAAATCTGTTTACTAAGTATTCATAGGGATTTCCTGCTCCATACCACTGTTCAGCACCTTCTGCTCCTCATTGGGATTGACACTCCTATTTATCGAAAGTACTACGATACAGCCCCTATACTTGTGGGTCATCAATCCTCAAGTTCTTGCAAAATGTCTTAATGCCTTTGCCTCTTATATTGAAATTCCCAAGAAAGAGTGGGACAAGTACCATGCTCCTTATAAAGACATTGTCACTCATGTTCCTGCTAGCATAGAGGTTTGTACTGTTGATCCTATTTTTCCTGAACCGTATGTGGAGAAAGTCCCTTTCCCTGCTAAGGTAAGGGATCATTCTATTATAGCTAATGTGGTTAGAAAAAGCGCAAAGAAAACTGTGGGGACCGATGAGCTTATTGATATTGAGCCTGTGGTAGCTATTGTGAAAGACCTTGTCACTAGAAATATAGAGAATGAGCATATTGTCTTCTGTGAAGATGCCACGAATATTGTTTCTCATCCTAAGAAAGTTAGAAAAGCTAGTGTCCCTGTGCTTTCTGTTAAAATTGGTAGCCATAGCTATTATGGTTTATGTGATATTGGTGCTAGTTCTAGTGCTATTCCTTATGAGCTTTACAGGGAAATTATGCATTAAATTGGTCCTTGTGATCTTGAAGACATAGATGTGGTTATTCACCTTTCCAATAGGGAACAAGTTTGCCCCATTGGCATTGCAAGGGATGTGGAGGTCCTTTGTGGTAAGATTAAATATCCTGCTGATTTTATGGTACTTGGTAAAGAAGCTAGTAAAACCTATCCTAGTATCTTTGGTAGACCATTCCTGAATACTTGTGGGGCTATTATAGATTGTAGGAAGGAAAAAGTTTTGACTAAGTTTGATGGAGAGTCTTATGAGTTTAATTTTTCCAAATTTTCCAAAGCTCCTTATGAAAGTGAACTCCCTAATGATGATTTCATGGTTGAACAACTTTCTGCTATTTCTCTTGCTCCTAATAATGCCTTGCAGCTGTTCATGGAAGATCATGAACGTGATGTCTTCATGAAGGACATAAATGAGATTGACGAGGTTTTCCTTCGTCAGCCTGATTTACTAAAGCATAATCTACCTGTGGAAGATTTGGGTACCACACTACCACCTAAAGAGGACCCGGTTTTTGAATTAAATTCTTTAACTGATGATCTTAAATATGCTTATCTTGATAATAAGAAAGTGTATCCTGTTATTATTAGTTCTAAACTTTCAGGAAAGGAAGAAGAAAGGTTATTGGAAGTGTTTAAGAAACACTGAGGAGCTATGGGGTATCCTCTTGATGATTTAAAAGGAATTTATCCTACTATATGTCAGCATGCTATTAATATTGAGCGTAATGCAACACCAGTTGTTGAGCACCAACGCCGTCTAAATCCTAAGATGAAGGATGTGGTAAGAAATGAGGTATTAAAACTCCTTGATGCTGGTATTATTTATCCTATTGCCGACCGTCAGTGGGCTAGTCCTGTTCATTGTGTTTCCAAGAAAGGGGGAATAACTGTTGTGCCTAATTAAGATAATGAGCTTATACCTCAAAGAGTAGTGGTTGGGTATAAAATGTGCATTGATTTTATAAAAATCAATAAAGTTGCTAAGAAAGATCATTATCCATTGCCCTTTATTGATAAAATGCTTGAGAGGTTGTCCAAAAATACCCACTTTTGTTTTCTTGATGGTTATTCTGGGTTTTCTCAAATTGCTGTTAAAGCACAAGATCAAGAGAAAACTACTTTCGCTTGCCCTTATGGTACTTATGCTTATAGGCGTATGCCTTTTGGTTTATGTAATGCTCCTGCTACCTTTCAGAGATGTATGCCTTCTATCTTTCATGGTTTTTGTGAAGAAATTTTGGAGGTTTTCATGGACGATTTTTCCATCTTTGGAACTTCTTTTGATAACTATTTGCACAACCTTGATAAAGTTTTGCAGAGATCTGAAGAAACCAACCTTGTTCTTAATTGGGATAAATGCTATTCTATGGTTAATGAAGGGATTGTTCTTGGACACAAGATCTCTGAAAGAGGCATTGAAGTTGACAGAGCCAAAATTGAAGCAATTGAGAATATGCCCTGTCCTAGAGATATCAAAGGTATTCGTAGTATCCTTGGTCATGCTGGTTTCTATAGGAGGTTTATTAAAGATTTATCTAAAATTTCAAAGCCCCTTACTAATCTTATTCAAAAAGATGCACCTTTTGTTTTTGATGACGATTGTAAGGAAGCTTTTGAAACTTTTAAGAAAGCTTTGACAACTGCTCCTATTGTTCAACCACCTCATTGGAGTTTACCCTTTGAAATTATGTGTGATGCTAGTGATTTTGCTGTGGGTGTTGTCCTTGGACAACATGTTGATAAGAATTTGAATGTTATTCATTATGCTAGCAAGACTCTAGATGCTTCTCAAAGGAATTATGCTACTACTGAAAACGAGTTCTTAGCTATAATCTTTGCATGTGATAAGTTTAGGCCTTATATTTTTGATTCAAAGGTTACTATTCATAATGATCATGCTGCTATCAAGTACCTTATGACAAAGAAGGACGCTAAGCCTAGACTTATCAGGTGGGTTTTGCTTTTACAAGAGTTTGATATGCATATTGTAGATAGGAAAGGTGCTGAAAATCCTGTTGTTGACAATTTATCTTGTTTGGAAAACATTTGTTTTGACTCATTGCCTATTAATGATAGTTTTCCAAATGAGTAGTTGGCTGCGATAAGGGTAAGTCCGCATGATAGTCCTTGGTATGCTGATTATGCTAATTTTATTATTTCCAAGTATTTTCCTCCGACCTTTATAGCTCAGCAGAGAAGGAAATTCTTTTATGATCTAAGGCATTACTTTTGGGATGACCCACACTTATATAAAGAAGGGGTAGATGGAATTATGCGAAGATGTGTTCCAGAATTTCAACAACAAGAGATATTGAGAAAATGTCATGGAAGTTCTTATGGAGGACATCATGCAGGGGATAGGACTGAACACAGAATGTTTTACATTCTGGATTTTATTGGCCTACTCTTTTCAAAGATGCAAGGAAGTTTGTCTTATCTTGTGACGAATGTCAACAAGTAGGTAACATTTCTAGACACAATGAAATGCCTATGAATTATTCTCTTGTTATTGAACCTTTTGATTGTTGGGGATTTGACTTGATGGGTTCTTTTCCCCCTTCAAAAGGGTACACTCATATTCTTTTTCCTGTAGACTATGTTACAAAGTGGGTAGAAGCCATACCCACAAATAGTGCTGATGGTAATACCTCTTTCAAAATTCTTAAGGGATGTTATTTTTCCTAGGTTCGGTGTGCCTAGATATCTCATGACTGATGGAGGCTCTCATTTTATTCATGGGGGTTTTAGAAAAACTCTCGCTAAGTATGATGTAAACCATAGAATTCCTTCAGCTTATCACCCCTAAACTAGTGGGCAAGTAGAACTTTCCAATAGGGAAATTAAATCTATCTTGCAGAAGACTGTCAATAGATCTAGAAAAAATTGGGATAAAAAGTTGAGTGACGCTTTGTGGGCTGATAGAACTGCTTATAAAAATCCTATGGGGATGTCTCCTTACAAAATGGTCTATGTGAAAGCTTGTCACTTGCCTTTAGAGTTAGAACACAAAGCTTATTGGGCAGTGAAAGAGTTGAATAGAGATTTTAGACTTGCAGGTGAGAAAATACTGTCGATTTAAGTAATCTAGATGAGTGGAGAGGTGAAGCTTATGAAAATGCTAGGCTTTTTAAGGAAAAAGTAAAAAGATGGCATGATAGGAGAATTCTAAAAAGGGAGTTCCATGTTGGTGAGAAAGTTCTTTTGTATATGTCTCATCTCAATTTTTTTGTAGGGAAACTACTCTCAAAATGCGAAGGACCTCTTGTTATCTGGGAAGTATACCGTTCAGGTGCCATCAAAATTTCCTCTCTGAAGGATGACACAACACAGGTGGTTAATGGGCAATGACTAAAACATTATATTTCTGGAGATTCTTATAATGAAGATGTGGATGTTATTCGAATGGTGACTCAAGAAGAATTTATTAGAAGCCAAACACCAGAGTCTGCAGAGTTCGTCATCAAATAGGTAAAAGTGGTGAAAACCAAAGGTTCGTCAAACCCCAATCTTTTTATATTTTTGATGTTTTTAATACATATGGAAGACTATGAGACGGAACAGAGGAGGAACCAGAGTCCAGGGTGGACAAACCCACCCCAGGCGCGGGCCCAGCTGGCCGCGCCTGAGGGGGGTGTGCCACCCTCGAACTCCGTCTCCGCCTCGTTTCTGTGTCAAAACCTTCCTTATGCATTGAAACTTCGCAATATATAACCCCCTGTCAACACCCGGATTTTTAGTCCCAGATGCCTGTTATGCCATACATCGCAATCCCAGGATTACCATTTTTGCGAGACACAACAGAATTGGATACCACAGTACATCATCCATTACAAACCATACATAAGGTCTTACATAAATAAGGATCTCATGATCCAGTCTTAGTACAACACAAGCAGCGGAATACGTAATAATAACGGTAGCATAGGCGAAGCTCCATCTTCGGGGTCACAGGCAATGCTGACGATGGGATATGATCCTAGTTGTCGTAACCTTCCTGGGGTACATCTTCCAGGTACTCCTCTTCATAGTCTGGCCATGGGAATAGCCAGGGACAAAGCCATGAGTACTCTTTAAGTACTCGCAAACTAATACTAACAGGTAAAAGGGGTTTTTGTAGTGGGACACTAAGCTCTAGGGTTGTTTTGCAAAAAGCCAGATTTACCTCTACTAAGTTTGGAAACAACGAATGCTAGTTAAGGTTTTATAACACCTAAGTGGGAACTTGTATCTCATGCCACAACTCTGTTGTGGTCAATTCAAAGTCTCAAATCATTTCACAAGTCATTTTGAAAACATCTGACGGGGAAACAGTATGGCCACTCCAACTGTCCATAACCGCGGACGCGGATATTTGAATAGTTTGACACTCTACAGATATTGTACACTTTCACCACAACATTCGATACATCCGTCAGGAACAAATCCTGAATTCACCATACTCAGTATGCGGATAATCAATCCTAACCTTTCAATTACACGCCCTAGTATAAGCACCTCTCCAGTGAGTTTGGCCTCCCAACCATGACCAACTATCATCTTGGGCACTTCACAGGTGGACAATCCTCACAAGTTAGCCTCAGCTCAGACCTTGGCCGTGAGGGAACTAATACTAAGGTATATAAGTTTCCAGTCAAGCCCTACCCAATTCTCGGGTATTGTGGTTGTAAGGTAAAATTGGAATGGTATCGCATCCAGACAACCATCAGTTTTATAAAGGGCTAAGGCTCATGCCTCAACATTTTCATCACCATAAATCATCTGGTGTTTGGAAACACATGTCCAAAACATTTCAATAGAATGATCCATCATTCCAAGGTTTTCATAACCATTTTTCCACCAAGTATTCCCGTCTAAATTTGATCAAGTTGTAAGCTTAGCACTAGCATCTACAAGTGGGGGTAAGTACTAATGAGGGGTGGTAAACTAGTGGAGTTTAACTAAGTTCAATCTCATGCCTTAGGATGACATCAAGATTATCTAGCTTAGGGCAAATTTTATGCTCTTTATGCAACCTTCAAAATATCCTTCTAGTATCTACAATTTACTTAAGTAAACTCTAAGTAATAGCTTTGATAAAGAAATAAAGTATAAAGCTTGTAAGTAAAAACCAGGACTGGTTTATCAAGTGGGTAGGATCATCTATGCTTAAGGCATATAGTTGGCATGGTGACAAGAAAGTATTGGCTTGCATAGGTCAACTTGATTAGTAAGGCTTGCATAAGTATAGTATCTTGCAAGTGTTAGCTTGCACATTCAACTAGTAGTATTAGGCTTGCATCAGTATTAGTATAAGCTTGCTAAATTAATAGCTTGCAAGTATTGGCTTGCCTTGTGCAGAGCAGTGGTTGAAGTTCTCCTCGGCTTATTCTTCGTAGTATCCTCCTTCTTCCTCGTATCCTTGGTCGGTACTAGCGTCTATGAATAAATACGAGGTACACAATCACCAAACAATACTTAACTACTTGAAATCATCACACACAAGGGTCCTATAGATGATCTAGCATCATCACTAACATTACAAGATTAAAGCTTGGTTTAATTCCTTTTATTTTTAGAAAAGTAATTTCTACCCATTGAAAAACTACTTAAGATTTAATATTCTCCAAACCAAACATGGGATCATGTTGACACATGTCATCACCACATATTTTAGCCCATGGGAATGTGATTTAAAGTGGTGTCACAATTTAATAAGGTTTAACCTTTTATTTTTAATTAAATAAAGTGACTAGAAATGCTTATGTGGCATTCTTTTATTACTTGGTCATTATTTCTGTAAGTAAACCTATATATTTTTATATATTCTGAAAGGTATGGTTAAATGTGATTTTTGAGAGTTGGAATCAACTCAAAAGCTTTTATGGTTTAAATTTGAAAAAAATTGAATGCAGAAAAGCTTTTGCCTTGTTATTTTTACCAAGGGTGATCTACAGATCCAAATGATTTAAATCCAACTGGCTTGGATTCAGCACTTCCAGTCCTTTCTAACAAAATTGGTTTCATTCAATTTGGTTCACCGAATCGAGCTGGGTTGATTTTTGAAACTAGGTGCAGAAGTGTGTTTGAATGAAAATGGAAAAATCTAAATTCAAACAACTGGGCTGCGCGGGAAACGATACTAGGCAGGCCTGCTAGGCACAACGCTTACGTGGGCTGGTTAAGTTGCTGTCCCCACGCGTCAGTGAGACGAGGGGGTGCGAAGCGGTATGGGGCAATATGGTGCGTTTGATCTAGTTCTAATCCAACTGCTGAGGGTCGTCGTCCACGTCGGGCAACGCCAGCGAGACTGAACCCTAACACGGGAGGTGGGGGTCGTCAGGGCCTCACCGGGGCTCAGGGAGGGTCGGCGAGGTGGGCGAACGACGAAGTCGATGACGGCGAACCTCATGGTACTGGCAGCTTCTCCTGGGGCGGCTCCAATTGCTGGCTCCCTTCTTCTCCAGCAGCGGCAGGCTTCGGTGAAATTCCAGCGAAGCGCTGCTCGCCTTGCTTCGGGAACGGGGTGGAACGATCAATTAGGAGAGGGGAGTGAGATGGTGTGCTCAATTTGGCTGGGGGTGGCCTCTATTTATAGTCACGACGACGAGACCGAACGGGATGGGCAGGCGACGGTGGCGACATGGCTACGGGCTGCTAGAGGCATGGCCGGCGGTGGCGATCGCTTGGTGGTCTCCTGGCGATGCTCTACGGCTTTAATGCGCATGTAGGGGCGGTGGCAAATGGTCTGGAACGTGCGATGCTCCGCGCGGCCGAGGCAGCGTCTTTGACGGTGAGCGGTGGCTATGGGGCATGGGGCGGCGAACGGGGATGTCTGGAGGTCTCCTGGGTCGGTGGTGATCGTGTATGCACGCGGCGAGGGCGGCGCGCGGTCTGTGGGCTTCGGTCGAGGGTGGTGCTCTGGCGCATGCTCGGCATGGTTTTTGGCGAGCTAGGCACGGTCTGTGCGTGTGGTCCAGGGGTTGGCTGTAAGGTTCCCAACCTTTAATAAGGTAGACATCCCTGTGTTTACAATGCTAGTCCCTGGATCAATAGCTAGCATCCATAGTTAAGATGTAATATCAAAAAACAAAAGTCATAATACAACTTTATAACCAGGAATAAAATAATTCATTACATCTTACATAGCTCATTTGGCTATCTCATTACAATGCAGCAGAATATAACAATAGCATGGGGTCCTTCATCTTCAAAGTGACACAGGCAGACATGTTGGTTGTAGACTTGTAATCCTAATCATTAAACTTCACTAATATCAAACAAACCTGCAACACATCAAGTTACAGCCACAAGGGTCAATACATTTGAATTGTATTGGCAAGTGATACTATGGTAGTATAGTGGAGTCTATGATCTATATGCATTTGGCTAAGTGGAGCTTAGGCTTGCTTTGCTCAAAATAGATTTTTCCTTATCATTTGAAAACACTAAGTTTTTGCTTGACAAAATCACCCAACGCATCTCCCAATAGAAACTGGTGATCCTTCAACCCTTGTTCAACCACAAGTTTTTAACTTAGAAATTGGGATGAGGAGATTCTTGATAGCTTCCATGTCTTGATGCTCAAATTGTCCTTTGCCAGGGACATGGCTAAGTACTTAGATTTTACACTCCACAGAGGTGGTGCACTTTCCCCACAAGACTTGGTTTCCCAAGACAAGACCTTTCAGAAGCCTTCCCTTAGACCAGAATGGACGCGTTCCAACCTATCATCCCCTACCACCAACTGTCCATTTGGCTAAGTTATTGCAACCTATATGATCCAGGCAGAGCCCATATTGCCAAGTGGCTGCACTTGAAGCTTCTCAACATTTGACATCTCAAATCTCTTTGTTCCTGGGTGGCCATCCACAAGTGAGATACCAAGTTTTCCCCAGTATACTGGACTTGGTGATGCCCAAGTTTTCCCCAGCATACTGGACTTTCATAACCACTCAACACAAACCATTCCTTCCATTCCACCCAGGTGATTCATTCACTTAGTTATTTTATTAAACAAAACACAAGTCCACAGACTTAGAAATATTCCATAGCATGAATATATATTCCACCCTTGTTTTCTACTAGCTAAGCTAAGCATGATAGTAGTAGGAATCTTAACTTATCAAATTCTACTAAGGTTTCATCTACAAGGATTTCCCATAGCATAGTTTATACTTAGCAAAAATTCCATGCAAGTCCTACTTAGAAATATCACTTATGCATAGTGAAAATAATGGGACAAAAGTATGAAGCATCACTTGCCTTTTTGGTAGAGAATATAAGTTCACTCCTTGTCATTGCAATGATCACACTCTTCAAATCACTATAGATCAATCAAGCAAGGCACAATTTCAATCTACCATTCAAGCAAAACATCACATAAAATAATAGAAACAAAACAATGCATGCAAGCATGCCAAACTTTGTTTTAATTACAAAAGTGGTTTATAATAGGTTATAAACATTATAAAACACTTATTGGTCATTTTATAAAGTGGCAAAACTATTTCCAAAAGATTTTACCTATAAACCATTTTTAAACCAAAGTATTATTTTATGTGGTGAAGAAATGTTTTAATAAGGAAACAACCTATAGGGTTCAAAAAATATGTTTTCAAACCATAAAACCTTGTGCTTAGGGTCAGAGAGTTTATTACAAAACATTTCTCAAAGATTTTCTCCCAAAAGCATTTTTAATAAATAAACATTGTTTTTATTTAACTAGAAATGGTTTAAATCCAAAGTTTATTCTTTTTCTTCACCAAATATATTTTTGAAACCACAAATTGATTCCTATGGTAAGTAGGTTCAAAACAAACCATTTTCCAAAGGTTTTATCCTCAAAATCATTTTAGAACAATTTTTATATTCTAAACATGCATACACAAGTTTCTGCAAAATCAATCAATTTAACAGAAGCATCTTACTAAAAAAAGTGCATTGTAAGAAAGTACTTGTCTTGCTGATTCCATTGATATAAAATTTGCAAAATTTGGACGTGTGGTTTCAAAGTTATGAATTTTTCAAATTGGAACATCTATTAGACAAGTTTCTGTTTTTAAAACGAAGCCTGAGCCACGTGGCATGTTCTTACTCGCTGATACTGTTTCGTTTGGATCGAGCGATACAAGCCGTAGGATTTAAGTGACATTGCACGGCGCAGATCGATTGATACCCCTTCGGGCTAAGGTTCTATCGTGTCCTTTGGATCAAAATCCAACGGCGCGCAGCACGCTTGCCAACTGGTGGCGGTGCTTGCGGCGGCAGGTGGCGGCGCAGGCTCTGGCTATGGAGTCGCGGCGGTTATAGGAGGCGAGGGAGAGAAAGGAGTGGCTCACCAGGTTCGCCGAAGTGTGGGGATGCTCAAGGTGGTCCTTGTTGGTGAAGGGGCGCTCGAGTGTCGTCGGAATTCCTCGCCGGAGTCAGTGACAGCGTCGGTCTCGCTCAGACGTCGTTGGTGGCGAAGCTACAGAGCGTGCTAAGACGAGTGGAAGACACGGTCAGATGCGCAAGGTCCTGGCGTGCACAGGAGTATCAAAAAGAGGGGAAAGGGGGTCAGATGATACCGGAGAAGGTCGACGGAGTAAATGGCAGACGGCAGCGCTGCTGGTCGTTGTTGTTGCCGACGCTGGGGGGCACGCGCGGGCGAGCTGGAGCTACGGGGAGGTTCGCCAGGGGGTGGGGAGCAAGTGAGCGTGGTCGAGGGGGCAAGGGGCGGAGGAGGCTGGCCGGAATCGGCCGGGAAAGCCGTCGGAGACAGTGGGGTTCGGGAGAGAAATTTGTGCAGCCTGGTGGCTCCTGTGGGGTGTGGTCTGGGGGAGAAGGGAGAGGAGACCAGGGCGGTTAATAGTGCACAGTCGTGGCATCAACGCGTATTGAAGCTATCTTCAAATGGCAGTAACGGCGAGGAAGAAAGAGGGGCGCGGTCAGCGGCAGGTGAAGACGATGATGAGGTGGCGGTGGGGTCGTCTGGCAGCGAGAGAGAGAGTGTGGGGGTGGGGTCCATCGGTCAGTTGCTAAGTGGGTGCGGGCGATGGTGCGAATCGTTTTTCTCTCGGGGTAGGTAGATGGGATAACTGGGCCTTAGTGGGTTGGGCTGGCCAGATTCATTTTTTTGTACTGTTTTCTTTTTTTCTTTTTTTCTATTTCCATTTCTTTTTATTCTGTTTTGATTTTGCTTAATTAATTCAAACATCAATTTGAATTCAATCCTCAACCAAAATTTGTGTAGGTTTAAATACTGATTAGTAATATAATCTGAAGTCAATTTTTGAATAAAACTTTATTCTTTTTGGGGTCTTTTTAATTATTCAAAAAGCCCTTGTTTTTAATCAAATAAGATTTAATAATATTTTCAAACACCATTTAAATTTCTTTAAACTTTCCAAATATTTTCAGTAGGTTTTATATTCACTTAATAGGGTGTCAAAATATTCATCTACAATTATTTGGAAAGTATTTAATATGATTCATAAATCATTTGAATTGGGTATTTGTTTTAATTCCAATGGAATTAAATATAGTTTTAATTCCCTAAATTTTATTTGGATGATTTATTTTATTTAAATTATTTAAACAAATTTTATTCCACTTGGGTAATTCCAAAATACTATTTCTCATGAATTCTTATTAGAGATTTGTCTTTATTCAAATGGAATTTGGTTTAAGCCATTTTATTTTATTTTGGAAATTCTTCATCCAATATTTTATTTGGACTTGGATTATATTCATTCCATTTGGTTATGGATTAGGCCTAGATTTAATTTGGTCTTTAAATATTCTTTGTTTAATATTTCTTTCTTCATCTTATAAAATCCATATCTTTTTATTTAGAGATCCAAACTTGGTGACTCCAATTTGTAAAATCTTATTTAATGTTTATTTATCCTTTTAAATATCTTTACGATTATTTGCTCATCATTTGGTATGGATTTATAGATAAATGCTTTATTACTTTTGGAATTTACTTTTCCTTATCTTATTAAATTCATAAGATTTTATCCATGGTTCCAAATTAAGTGAAACCAATTTATATGATTTTATAATATTTCTATTTGTCATTCTTGATCAATTTGAAATGTTTGTTTAACCAATTTTTATAGGGATCAAATCCATAGGTTTGGAGATAACTTGGAAATGATTTTATTCCATTAGGGTTTAGGGTTTGGATTTATTTTCCAAGTGTTTAAATTTCAAAATGCATCTTATGAGGAATGCATTTCACTTGATTTGAATTTAGTTGGATTCAAATGTTAACCAAAGTTTGTTCAAGATGGGATTTTTAAGTTTCTATTTAGAAAAAAAAAGTTTCTTTTCACCCTAATTTTCAACAATAATTTATTTTTCACATTACAAGATTTGGAAAATCTTGGGATGTGACAGGCTACTACCCTTAAAATAAATCTCGTCCCGAGATTTGGGGAGGCTAGGGGTTACAAGTTTGCTCAAAGCAACCAGGGTACTACCACCCTTAAAAATTTTCCAACTAAATTACATCTTGGTTTGCTTGGGATCTTGTTGAAATCTCTCTGGGAAAACATCTGCATAGTGTCCTTTGTTTCCACACTTGAAACATGTGACAAGGCTGAGAGCCTTCATAGGCTTTATCTTGTGCTTCATCTTTTCTGGACAGTTGCTTGCATAATGTCCTTGGTTACCACAGTTGTAACATGTGATACGATTGAGTTCTTCACGTATCTTCTGTGGACAAGTTGACACATAATGTCCTAGCTCTTTGCAGTTGTTGCACCATACTATCTCCTTATACTTCTTCTTCTTGGGTTTCTCCAAAGCTAGGAGTGCTTCTAGTTCATGTTCTTCATATGTTATCTCAAAGGTAGGAAAGTTTCCTGGTCTCCTTGACCTTTTCTTATTCCTTGGATAATACATATGTCTCCTCTTTGGTCCTTTAAATTGAGTCATATTGCATGGAGGTGCAAGCTGAGATTTTCCTTTGTCTTCATCCTTCTTGGTAGACGTGGCTCTCTCATGGTAGTCTGCAATCAGTTGTTGCACTCCACCTTGTTTCCTTTATTGAACTATGGAATATATGGGGCATTGGATAGGGACATGATTATTTCCTTCACATAAGTAACAAATTAGCTTGGGATTTGGGGCATTGATTAGCTGGATGCTTCTCTTCACAATTGGTACATTGATCTTCATGTTCCTTGGAAGTGTGATCCTTGTATCCACAAACATTGCAAGCTTGGGTTCCTTCTATAATATCATCATTTTCATCCTTGTTGTCACAAGCTCCTTGGGAAGAGTTGTTTCCCATGTTCACCATTTGATCTGTCACCTTATGCAACAATTGGGTTTGGGTTTCCAAAAACCTTTGCATGGTTGGATCTACCTCACCAGTGTTGGCTATAAATTGAGCTGTCACTTGGTTCAACTGGTTTGGGTTACTATGAGTTCTCTCATGTTGTCCTCTTGGTTGTTGTTGTTGTCACCATCCTTGATGTTGGAGTTCTTTGGAGTAGTCATCTGTTTGGGTTGGATTGGGATTAGAATGGAAAAATATTTCTAAGGGAATAATTCTAATCACACACATCACAATTCACACAAGCAGAGTGCAAGCAATCACAAACAAACATTCCACTCAAACAACAAGTTTCAAGCACACTTATAGGCAACAATTTTTTTTCACCACATAAGTTGGTGGGTTTGACTTAAACTAAATATGGTGGTCCATCTATATGGTTCACTTGAGATCTTTCCTTTCTTCTTAGTTGATTCCTCATGAACAAGATCTTTGTATCCTTGGAGAATTTCTTGAATCTTGGTCACAAAAGTTCAAGGTGTTGATGGTTCATTCTAAGTTGTGTTTCCTTGGTCTTCAAGTCTTGAGTAACTTTTCTTGTCTTCACTTGTAGTCCTTAGTGATATCCAAGGTTGAAGTCCTTGTTGAGAATAAGGTTGAAATCACTTGAAGATGTTGAAGTCATTAGAGTTGATGAAGTCCTTTGCACATGGTGAAGTCTTTGGCCATGGTGTAGGCTTTATCCATCAAGTTGAAATAAAAGAGATGTGGAGTCAAAACCAAAATGGTTGAGTAAAGAGTTTACAAGATTGTTCGTAAATAAGTTTTGGAACAAATACAACTCCTATTTTCTAAGGGGTTTTGTCCAATCCTAGGGTTACAATCCTACAGGCAACACAATGCTCTGATACCATCTATAAGGTTCCCAACCTTTAATAAGGTAGAGATCCCTGTGTTTATAATGCTAGTCCCTGGATCAATAGCTAGCATCCACAGTTAAGATGTAATATCAAGAAAAAAAAGGTCATAATACAACTTTATAACCAGGAATAAAATAATTCATTACATCTTACATAGCTCATTTGGCTATCTCATTACAATACAACAGAATATAACAATAGCATGGGGTCCTTCATCTTCAAAGTGCCACAGGCAGACAGGTTGGTTGTAGACTTGTAATCCTAATCATTAAACTTCACTAATATCAAACAAACCTGCAACATAACAAGTTACAGCCACAAGGGTCAATACATTTGAATTGTATTGGCAAGTGATACTATGGTAGTATAGTGGAGTCTATGATCTATATGCATTTGGCTAAGTGGAGCTTAGGCTTGCTTTGCTCAAAATAGATTTTTCCTTATCATTTGAAAACACTAAGTTTTTGCTTGACAAAATCACCCAAGGCATCTCCCAGTAGAAATTGGTGATCCTTCAACCCTTGTTCAAGCACAAGTTTTTAACTTAGAAATTGGGATGAGGAGATTCTTGATAGCTTCCATGTCTTGATGCTCAAATTGTCCTTTGCCAGGGACATGGCTAAGTACTTAGATTTTACACTCCACAGAGGTGGTGCACTTTGCCCACAAGACTTGGTTTCCCAAGACAAGATCTTTCAGAAGCCTTCCCTTAGACCAGAATGGACGCGTTCCAACCTATCATCCCCTACCACCAACTGTCCATTTGGCTAAGTTATTGCAACCTATATGATCTAGGCAGAGCCCATATTGCCAAGTGGCTGCACTTGAAGCTTCTCAACATTTGACATCTCAAATCTCTTTGTTCCTGGGTGGCCATCCACAAGTGAGATACCAAGTTTTCCCCAGTATACTGGACTTGGTGATGCCCAAGTTTTCCCCAGCATAATGGACTTGCATAACTACTCAACACAAACCATTCCTTCCATTCCACCTAGGTGATTCATTCACTTAGTTGTTTTATTAAACAAAACACAAGTCCACAGACTTAGAAATATTCCATAGCATGAATATATATTGCACCCTTGTTTTCTACTAGGTAAGCTAAGCATGATAGTAGAAGGAATCTTAACTTAGGAAATTCTACTAAGGTTTCATCTACTAGGATTTCCCATATCATAGTTTATACTTAGCAAAAATTCCATGCAAGTACTACTTAGAAATATCACTTATGGATAGTGAAAATAATGGGACAAAAGTATGAAGCATCACTTGCCTTTTTGGTTGAGAATATAATTTCACTCCTTGTCTTTGCAATGATCACACTCTTCAAATCACTACAAATCAATCAAGCAAGGCACAGTTTCAATCTACCATTCAAGCAAAACATCACATAAAATAATAGAAACAAAACAATGCATGCAAGCATGCCAAACTTTGTTTTAATTACAAAAGTGGTTTATAATAGTTTATAAACATTATAAAACACTTATTGGTCATTTTATAAAGTGGCAAAACTATTTGCAAAAGATTTTACCTATAAACCATTTTTAAACCAAAGTATTATTTTATGTGGTGAAGAAATGTTTTAATAAGGCAACAACCTATAGGGTTCACAAAATATGTTTTCAAACCATAAAACCTTGTGCTTAGGGTCAGAGAGTTTATTACAAAACATTTCTCAAAGATTTTCTCCCAAAAGCATTTTAATAAATAAACATTGTTTTTATTTGACTAGAAATGGTTTAAATCCAAAGTTTATTCTTTTGCTTCACCAAATATATTTTTGAAACCACAAATTGATTCCTATGGTCAGTAGGTTCAAAACAAACCATTTGCCAAAGGTTTTATCCTCAAAATCATTTTAGAACAATTTTTATATTCTAAACATGCATACACAAGTTTCTGCAAAACCAATCAATTTAACAGAAGCATTTTACTAAACAAAGTGCATGGTAAGAAAGTACTTGTCTTTCTGATTCCACTGATATAAAATTTGCAAAATTTGGACGTGTGGTTTGAAAGTTATGAATTTTTCAAATTGGAACATCTATTAGACAAGTTTTTGTTTTTAAAACGAAGCCTGAGCCATGTGGCGTGTTCTTACTTGCTGATACCGTTTCGTTTGGATCGAGCGATACAAGCCGTAGGATTTAAGTGACATCGCACGGCGCAGATCGATTGATACCCCTTTGGGCTAAGGTTCTATCGTGTCCTTTGGATCAAAATCCAACGGCGCGCAGCACGCTTGCCAACTGGTGGCGGCGGCAGGTGGCGGCACGGGCTCTGGCTACGGCGTCGCGGCGGTTACAGGAGGAGAGGGAGAGAAAGGAGTGGCTCACCAGGTTCGCCGAAGTGTGGGGATGCTCAAGGTGGTCCTTGTTGGTGATGGGGCACACGAGTGTCGTCGGAATTCCTCGCCGGAGTCAGTGACGGCGTCGGTCTCGCTCAGACGTCATTGGTGGCGAAGCTACAGAGCATGCTAAGACGAGTGGAAGACACGGTCAGATGCGCAAGGTCCTGGCGCGCACATGAGTATCAAAAAGAGGGGAAAGGGAGGGGGGGGGTCAGATGATACCGGAGAAGGTCGATGGAGTAAATGACAGACGGCGGCACTACTGGTCGTTGTTGTTGCCGACGCTGGGGGGCACGCACGGGCGAGCTGGAGCTATTGGGAGGTTCTCCAGGGGGTGGGGAGCAAGTGAGGCGGATACCAGATTCTAGAAAACAAACGGTATGGCACCCAATACTGAATGGATAAGCAATTGGGGTGGTGGTTCCCACTGTAGAATGTACCAGCATTGGGTCAAAGCCCCCCGCCAAAAGACCTCTGCGTGTTGTCATTCAACTCCACACAAGCCTGTCGTTGGGCTACTTGCGTCTTCGGCAGATACAAAGGAGAAGTGACGGTCGGTGAAATAGCCCCCTATCTTCCCCATTTTCTAGAAGTAAAGGACAATGATTGCAAGAGGGATAGTAAAACTTAGGAAATAAATCCTCATAAGTGGAAGAAACCAGAACTGGTCGAGGGGGCAAGGGGTGGAGGAGGCTGGCCGGAATCGGCCGGGAAAGCCGTCGGAGACAGTGGGGTTCGGGAGAGAAATTTGTGCAGCCTGGTGGCTCCTGTGGGGTGTGGTCTGGGGGAGAAGGGAGAGGAGACCAGGGCGGTTAATAGTGCACAGTCGCGGCGAGTAATGGTCGCGGCATCAACGCGTATTGAAGCTGTCTTCAAATGCCAGTAACGGCGAGGAGGAAAGAGGGGCGCGGTCAGCGGAGGGTGAAGACGATGGTGAGGTGGCGGTGGGGTCATCTGGCAGCGAGAGAGAGAGAGTGTGGGGGTGGGGTCCATCGGTCAGTTGCTGAGCGAGTGCAGGCGATGGTGCGAATCGTTTTTCTCGCGAGGTGGGTAGATGGGCTAACTGGGCCTTAGTGGGTTGGGCTGGCCAGATTCATTTTTTTTGTACTGTTTTATTTTTTTATTTTTTTCTATTTCCATTTATTTTTATTCTGTTTTGATTTTGCTTAATTAATTCAAACATCAATTTGAATTCAAACCTCAACCAAAATTTGTGTAGGTTTAAATACTGATTAGTAATATAATCTGAAGGCAATTTTTGAATAAAACTTTATTCTTTTTGGGGTCTTTTTAATTATTCAAAAAGCCCTTGTTTTTAATCAAATAAGATTTAATAATATTTTCAAACACTATTTAAATTTCTTTAAACATTCCAAATCTTTTTAGTAGGTTTTATATTCACTTAATAGGGAGTCAAAATATTCATCTAGAATTATTTGGAAAGTATTTAATATGATTCATAAATCATTTGAATTGGGTATTTGTTTTAATTCCAATGGAATTAAATATAGTTTTAATTCCCTAAATTTTATTTGGATGATTTATTTTATTTAAATTAATTAAACAACTTTTATTCCACTTGGGTAATTCCAAAATACTATTTCTCATGAATTCTTATTAGAGATTTGTCTTTATTCAAATGGAATTTGGTTTAAGCCATTTTATTTTATTTTGGAAATTCTTCATCCAATATTTTATTTGGACTTGGATATTATTCATTCCATTTGCTTATGGATTAGGCCAAGATTTAATTTGGTCTTTAAATATTCTTTGTTTAATATTTCTTTCTTCATCTTATAAAATCCATATCTTTTTATTTAGAGATCCAAACTTGCTGACTCCAATTTGTAAAATCTTATTTAATGTTTATTTATCCTTTTAAATATCTTTAGGATTATTTTCTCATCATTTGGTATGGATTTATAGATAAATGCTTTATTAGTTTTGGAATTTACTTTTCCTTATCTTATTAAATTCATAAGATTTTATCCATGGTTCCAAATTAAGTGAAACCAATTTATATGATTTTATAATATTTATATTTGTCATTCTTGATAAATTTGAAATGTTTGTTTAACCAATTTTTATAGGGATCAAATCCATAGGTTTGGAGATAACTTGGAAATGATTTTATTCCATTAGGGTTTAGGGTTTGGATTTATTTTCCAAGTGTTTAAATTTCAAAATGCATCTTATGAGGAATGTATTTCACTTGATTTGATTTTAGTTGGATTCAAATGTTAACCAAAGTTTGTTCAAGATGGGATTTTTAAGTTTCTATTTAGAAACAGAAGTTTCTTTTCACCCTAATTTTCAACAATAATTTATTTTGTTTATTTATTTTTCACATTACAAGATTTGGAAAATCTTGGGATGTGACATTGGCAACGTTCGAGCGCTGGACAGGGAGTGACGGTGGGTTGTTGGCTTGCTCCCAGACATGTTGGCTAGGCTTTTTTCTTCTCCTAGCTTGCTGTCCACACTGGGGTGACATGGTGAGCTTCGGCTGTTCACCATTGATGGCATTGCCAAGCTTATAGTGGGGATAGTGCTTGGTTTAGTTGGCTATATGATCTACTGAGGTTGCTGTGAGCTAGAGAGGGAACAAGTTAGGCTCCAATCACTGCTCACAATAGTGTTTAGATTTTATGCGGAAAACGATATTGGTCCGGCCTGCTAAGCATAGCGCTTACGCGGGCTGGTTAAGTTGCTGTCCCCACACGTCAGTGAGACGAGGGGGTGCGAAGCGGTATGGGGCAATATGGTGCGTTCGATCTAGTTCTAATCCAACAACTAAGGGTCGTCGTCCACGTCGGGCAACGCCGGCGAGACTGAACCCTAACGCGGCAGGTGGGGGTCGTCGGGGGCTCATCGGGGCTCAGGCGAGGGTCGGCGAGGTGGGCGAACGACGAAGTCGACGACGGCGAACCTCCTAGTACTGGCAGCTTCTCCTGGGGTGGCTCCAATCGCTGGCTCCCTTCTTCTCCAGCAATGGCAGGCTCCGGTGAAATTCCGGCGAAGCGCTGCTCGCCTTGCTTCGGGAACGGGGTGGAACGATCAGTGAGGAGAGGGGAGTGAGATGGTGTGCTCAATTCGGCTGGGGGTGGCCTCTATTTATAGGCGCGACGACGAGACTGAACGGGATGGGCAGGCGACGGTGGCTACATGGCTATGGGCTGCTAGAGGCATGGCCGGCGGTGGCGATCGCTTGGTGGTCTCCTGGCGATGCTCTACGGCTTTAATGTGCATGTAGGGGTGGTGGAAAATGGTCTGGAACGTGCGATGCTCTGCACGAACAAGGCGGTGTCTTCTACGGTGAGCGGTGGCTACGGGGCATGGGGCGGCGAACGGGGATGTCTGGCGGTCTCCTGGGTCGGTGGTGATCGTGTATGCACGCGGCGAGGGCGGCACGCGGTCTGTGGGCTTCGGTCGAGGGTGGCGCTCTGGCGCATGCTCGGCATGGTTACTGGCGAGCTGGGCACGGTCTGTGCATGTGGTCCAGGGGTTGGCAACGTTTGAGCGCTGGACAGGGAGTGGCGGTGGGGTGTTGGCTTGCTCCCAGACATGTTGGCTAGGATTGTTTCTTCTCCTAGCTTGTTGTCCACACTGGGGTGACATGGTGAGCTTCGGCTGTTCACCATTGATGGAATTGCCAAGCCTACAGTGGGGCTAGTGCTTGGTTTAGTTGGCTAGATGATCTACTGAGGTTGCTGTGAGATAGAGAGGGAACAAGTTAGGCTCCAATCACTGCTCACAATAGTGTTTATATTTTATTTGATTTGAATCAGCAAGGTGTTTGATGAAATGGCCGCAAGAATTCAAGTTTTGAATTTTGAAAAGATTTTTGGTGGGTGTGCTAGATTGGTGCTGGTGAGTCTGCAGATGCTTGGGTTTTGAAAGTTGAGCTTGTTTGAGTGAGTTTTGAAAAAGTGGGATCTTCCCATATGATAAAGATTCAATTTTGAATTGTCATTTAAACTATGCATTTGAAAGTTTCTGGATGATCACAAGGTGGGCCTTGATACTTTGTTATGAGTACTATCAAGGGGTGTAAAGATCCAAATAAGTTTCTGTTAAGTTCTGAAAGTTTGAGGCAGCCAAAGTAGGCATGGGAGTTAAATTGGTCAAAATGACCATTCACTCATTTTGTTTGTTTTGATTTATTTGTCTTTGGGAAAAGTTTGGGAATTTTTTAGATGATGTTTATTTCACCTAAGAATCCTTTTACAAGCAAAGAAACACATAAACAAGGCAATTCAAAAGAATTCAAAATGGGAGGCATACACACATGCATGCTTTCATATTTTTATTTAGAAAAGTTTTTGTTAACCCTACTTTTTGATGCTTAGAGTTTGATGATCCAACTTTAGTATTTTTGGGATGTTACAAACCTTCCCCCCTTAAACAAAATCTCGTCCCGAGATTTGAAAAAGGACGAAAAGATTACCTAGGATTTGAAGAGATCGGGAAATTCCGTCCTAATGTGATCTTCGCGCTCCCAGGTAGCTTCCTATTCTGTGTGGTTGCTCCACTAAATCTTGAGAAACTTGATGCTTCAGGTTCTGGTGTTTCGGAAAGATTCTTCCAAAATACGGATGGGTACTTCGGGATAGGTCAGGTCATCGTTGATCTCTATGGTCCGGTGATCGATATTCTTGAACACTGCAGTCTTCTCTGGAACTTCGAGGCACTTGCGAAGTAATGAGATATGGAACACATTATGGACGGCTGACATCTCTTCAGGTAGTTCCAATTGATACGACACTTCTCCTCGACAGTTCAGAATCTTGAAGGGTCCGATATATCTGGGGCCTAACTTTCCTTTGAGTTGGAAACGATGCATTCCCTTCAATGGCGACACTTTCAGATACACAAAATCTCCTATGTTGAAGGCGAGGTCTCGACGTCTCTTGTCGGCGTAACTCTTCTGTCTGGACTGTGCTGTCTTGAGGTGCTCACGAATCTTGTGAACCTTCTCTTCTGCTTCTTATAGGATATCGGGTCCGAAGATCTGACTCTCTCCTACTTCCGACCAGTTCAAAGGGGTGCGACACTTCCTTCCGTACATGAATTCAAATGGGGCCATTTGCAAACTAGCTT
The DNA here is from genome assembly GCA_916181665.1 of Avena sativa. Taxonomy (NCBI): domain Eukaryota; kingdom Viridiplantae; phylum Streptophyta; class Magnoliopsida; order Poales; family Poaceae; genus Avena; species Avena sativa. Next base: position 263,022,929 of record OV702294.1, on the reverse strand, counting down.
GATAACTATTGTTGTATGAAAATTCTGCAAACGGCAGACAGTCTTCCCATTGGATCCATATTCTAACACATAGGCTCTCATCATATCTTCGATTATTTGATTTACTCGCTCCGTTTGTCCATCGGTTTGAGGGTGATATGCAGTACTGAAATCTTTTCGGGTTCCTAAACCTTCTTGGACTTTCCTCCAAAATCTTGAGGTAAACTGAGTTCCTCGATCCGATACGATGTTCTTGGGGACTCCGTGCAAACTGACGATTCTAGCGATGTATAACTCCGCTAGCTTCGAACTTTGATATGTGGTCTTGACGGGTAAGAAATGGGCGACTTTGGACAATCTGTCCACTATGACCCAGATAGAGTCATTTCCCCTACTAGAAGTAGGCAATCCGGTGATAAAGTCCATTCCAACGGAATCCTAGTTCCATTCTGGAATCTGCAATGGTTGCTACAGTCCAGCGGGTCTTTGACGTCCTGCCTTGACTCGCTGACATATATCACACTTGGCGATATAACTTCCGATTTCTCTCTTCATATTATGCCACCAAAATTGCTCTTTCAAATCTTGATACATCTTAGTTCCTCCGGGATGGATAGAATAAAGAGTATCATGAGCTTCCTTCAAAATAACTTCTTTCAACTCAGAATCTGCTGGTACACAAAGGCGTCCTTTGTACCACAGAACTCCTTCTTCGTCTTCGGTGAATCCGGGTACTTTGCCTGTACCAATATGACGCTTGATTCCGCCGATACTAGCATTTCACTTCTGCGCCTCTTTGATCTGACTGATCAAAGTGGGTTGAAGTCCTATGCTAGCCAAAAATCCTTCACTTACTAATTCTATTCGAAAATCTTCCATCTCTTTGTGCAAGCTTGGTTGCTCCTTCAAAATCATGGAGTTCAAGCGACACGGCAATCTTCTAAGGGCATCTGCTACCACGTTGGCTTTACCAGGGTGATAGTGAATGTCCAGGTCGTAATCCTTGATTATCTCAATCCATCTTCTTTGCCTCATATTCAGCTCCTTCTGAGTGAATATATACTTCAGGCTCTTGTGATCCGAATAAATATCACAACGATTTCCCATCAGGTAATGCCTCCATGTCTTTAAGGCGAGAACTACGGCTGCGAGTTCGAGGTCATGGGTTGGGTAATTTTGTTCATGTTGTTTCAATTGTCGAGATAGATAAGATATAACTTTGCCTTCTTGCATTAGCACACATCCGAGACCGATCTTGGATGCATCACAATACACGTCAAAGGGCTTTGTGATATCCGGCATGATTAAGATTGGGGCTGAAATCAATCTCCTCTTGAGTTCCTGAAAACTCGCTTCACATTTGTCGGTCCATTCAAACTTCTTGTCCTTCTTCAGCAATTGGGTCATGGGTCTGGCGATACTCGAGAATCCTTCTACGAACTTGCGGTAATATCCCGCCAATCCGAGAAATGCAAAAACTTGGGTTTGAGTGGTTGGGGATTTCCAATCTTCGACATCCTTCACCTTTGCAGGGTCAACGGCAATTCCTCCGGCTGATACAATGTGACCGAGGAATCCTACTTCCTGTAACCAGAATTCACATTTGCTAAACTTGGCATACAACTGATGCTCTCTAAGGGTTCCAAGAATGGTCCTTAGGTGTAGCTCATGTTCTTCTTCTGATTTGGAATAAATCAGAATGTCATCGATGAAAACAACGACAAACTTATCCAGGAAGTCCATAAAAATCTTATTCATGAGATTCATGAAATAAGCGGGGGCATTGGTTAATCCAAAGGACATAACGGTATAATCGTATAATCCATATCGGGTGGTAAAGGCAGTCCCGAGAATATCCTCCGCGCGAATCTTGAGTTGATGATAGCCAGTTCTAAGATCAATCTTAGAAAACACTTTGGCACCGGTCAACTGATCAAACAAATCTTCTATCTTGGGAAAGGGGTACTTGTTCTTGATGGTGACATCATTAAACTTCCTGTAATCCGTACACAAACGGTTACCTCCATCCTTCTTATCCACGAACAAAACAGGTGATCTCCAAGGTGACGCACTTGGTTGAATCAATCCTATTTCCCACATGGAATCCAGTTGCTTCTTCAATTCTGCCAGTTCTGACGGGCTCATACTATAGGGTCTCTAGGCTATGGGTCCTGTTCCAGGGATTAGTTCAATGATAAACTCGATATCCCTATCTAGGGGCATACCGGGCAAAACATCTGGAAATACATCAGGGTATTCACAGACTATCCGGACTTGGTCAATGGTAGGTTGGGCTGTACTCTTGTTGCACTTGAATTGGCGAGGTAAGGTTTCAGATATATGCTCGACTGATATTCTGGCTGTACTGGTCATGGTGATGGCTTTCTTGGCACAGTCAATCAATCCTTTATGTTTGGACATCCAATCCATTCCTAGTACTACTTCCAAACCTTTAGTTCCGAATACTATCAGATTAGCATAAAAATCTATGTCATGGATTCGGATAGGGACGGCTTTGCAAATTTGCCTAGCTTTGGTGGTTGAACCGAGAATTTGGACGATCATAACATGCTTCAGCTTTGTTGGTTGAATTTTACTAGTGCATGCAAATTCTTCGGTGAAAAATGAATACGATGCACCAGAATCAAACAACACTCTTGCAAGTACTGAATTAACAGAAAACATACCCAGCACGACGTCTGGCGCTTCCTGAGCTTCTTTAGCATCCATGAGGAAAAGACGGCCGTTGGGGTTGAGTGAATTCCCTGGGGCAAACCTCCTTCCTGGCTAAACACGACGCTGCTGCTGAGTTGGGGCATTGGTATTGGGGGTTGCGGCATTCTTCTTGTTGGGGTATTCGTTGGAATAGTGGCCCTTATTTCCACAGTCATAACAAGTCACTTGCGACTTGTCTTTTGCTGCTACAGGCACAGCATTGCTTCCAGTCCTCGGGGCAGTGTTGGTGTTGGTGGCAGCATTGTTGTTGTTGAATTTGGGTGGGGCACGGTTGAAATTGCTAGAGTTGCCGGGGTTGTTGTGATTTCCTCCGGGCCTAGGGTTTCCACGGTTGGGATAGGTCGGACGGTTCATTGGGGGTCTGTTAGTTCTTGGGGCAAATCCTGGAGATGGGTTAGGGCGATACTTTGGGGTCTGATGGGTTCCTGGTTGATGCATCATGCGACGCTTGCGGTTCTCATTGGCTTGGTTGATCTTTCCTTCCATCTGGATGGCAGAGTCGACAAGGGCTTCAATATCCATAAAGGGAATATTGACCAACACAGTCTGCATCTCATCGTGCAGACCATTCAGGAATCTTTCTTTCTTCTTGGCTTTGGTGTCTATGTCATCCGGGGCATACCTAGCTAATGACAAAAATTTGTCATGGTATTCCACTACGGTCATCCTTCCTTGCTTCAGTTCTCTGAATTCATCTCTCATTCTCTTGATCAAACCCGGTCGCACATGGGTTCTATTGAACTTGACCTTGAATTCCTCCCAGGTCATCATTTGGCCTCTGGTCATTGCGCGAACACTGTTCCACCATACCCTGGCATCTTCGGCTAGATAGTGGGTGGCTAACAGAACTTTCTCGTTAGCTTCCACTCCGGCGACTTCTAGGTTATTTTCCATGGTTTGCAGCCAATCGTCGGCATCTAGGGGCTCTTCAGACTTAGTGAAAACAGGTGGGTTGGTGTTCTGAAAATTTTTCAACTTAGATCCATGGTTGTCCTGATTTCCGTGGCCTTGGTTGTTGTGGGCAAGTTGAGCTATCTGTTGCAGGGTGGCTAGGTTGGCTTGACGTTCCGCTCTTTCAGCTTCGCGGTCAGAAACCAACATTTGCAGGATCTGCAACATCGGATCCGGGGATGAATCACTTCCTCCGCGTGGCATCTAAAGATTGAGATAGATCTTGAGAAAAGAGGGAAATTTCTAAGGTTTTGGGACTTTGAAAAGTTTTTAAAGTTTGACTCAGATTTTTCTAGCAACTTGCTTTTCATTCATTCATTCATAGCACACGATACAAACACACACCACAACAAGGTAAACATATGGTTTTAGGAACCATTCTAGAAACTACGATACAGTGGGACCGAATACTACTCACTATGCTAGTGCTCAAGTGATACTACTCCTCGGAGTCGGTGTAGTAGTCATCCTCATCATCCTCATCGTCATCGATGAAGGCGAAATCATCCTCATCGATGAAGAAATCCATAGCCCGATCTTCCAGGAAATCGTCATCATCACTGAGATAGGAGTAGGGGTCTCCACGAAGGTCCTCTTCGGCATTATCCCTTTCCTCCAACTGCATGTCTCTCGCATGGATGGTCTCCTCCAAATACGAGATACGGTGGCGAAGACGGGCAATGATTCTCTCCTTCTTGTCGAGATGACGACGGCGAGACTTGTGATCCTTCGCTAGGATGGCGATGGTCTGATCCTTCGTCTTGATGATGGCGGACTTGTGGTTGGAGTAGTCACGACAGTTTTCCAATTCTTGCTGACGATCGTACACCATGAAGCTAAGGTCATCCAATTGAGTCTTCAACTCGTGGTGGTATGGGGCTTCCAGGGGTTGTCCATTAGCATCACGCCTTGGGCAAAACTCAAAGCGGGTACCCTTGATCTGGTTGATACTCTGCCCACACAGACGGGCAAGAGCTTCCTACTTGGCCCTGGCAAGTCCATCGAGCTAGTTGTTCTCTCTTAAGGTAAACTGAATTCCCTCAGCAGTGGGAGGTTCAATCTTTTCTTGGAGACTTGCAACAATTAGCCACTTTAGATCTTCTCCTCCTTGATCATTGAGCTGGGCTCCAAAGAACTCGGGGTGTGGACGCTCTAGTGTTTCCGAAAGCTGGTCCAAATCCCTATCAAAGATAAGGTCGCCTCCATTCCCCAACTGGTAAAACTTTCTGTACTTCACGTCCATGTAAAATAATATAGGATGAGTAAGTTAGTAGAGTGATCAAGTGTGTCAAAGTTTATGTATTTTGTAAGAGTTTTTGAGGAACATGAATTTTTGTAAAAGAATCAAAGTGATAAGAATGGGAATACGTTTTTTTATAAATATTTGCTTCCTTTGGTTTTGAAACTAAGTTTTTGATTCAAACGTCCAGTCTAACTAGGGTCTCCTTTGGTCAGGATGGCTCTGATACCAACTTTTCAACACCCGGATTTTTAATCCCAGATGCTTGTTATGCCATACATCGCAATCCCAGGATTACCATTTTTGCGAGACATAACAGATTTGGATACCACAGTACATCATCCATTACAAACCATACATAAGGTCTTACATAAATAAGGATATCATGATCCAGTCTTAATACAGGACAAGCAGCGGAATACGTAATAATAACGGTAGCGTAGGCGAAGCTCCATCTTCGGGGTCACAGGCAATGCTGACGATGGGAGATGATCCTAGTTGTCTTAACCTTCCTGGGGTACATCTTCCAGGTACTCCTCTCATAGTCTGGCCATGGGAATAGCTAGGGACAAAGCCATGAGTACTCTTTAAGTACTCGCAAACTAATACTAATAGGTAAAAGGGGTTTTTGTAGTGGGACACTAAGCTCTAGGGTTGTTTTGCAAAAAGCCAGATTTACCTCTACTAAGTTTGGAAACAACGAATGCTAGTTAAGGTTTTATAACACCTAAGTGGGAACTTGTATCTCATGCCACAACTCTGTTATGGTCAAGTCAAAGTCTCAAATCATTTCACATGTCATTTTGAAAACATCTGACGGGGAAACAGTATGACCACTCCAACTGTCCATAACCGCGGACGCGGCTATTCAAATAGTTTGACACTCTGCAGAGATGGTACACTTTCACCACAACATTCGATACATCCATCAGGAACAAATCCTGAATTCACCATACTCAGTATGCGGATAATCAATCCTAACCTTTCAATTACACGCCCTAGTATAAGCACCTCTCCTGTGAGTTTGGCCTCCCAACCATGACCAACTGTCATCTTGGGTACTGCACAGGTGGACAATCTTCACGAGGTAGCCTCAGCTCAGACCTTGGCCGTGAGGGAACTAATACTAAGGTATATAAGTTTCCAGTCAAGCCCTACCCAATTCTCGGGTATTGTGGTTGTACGGTAAAATTGGAATGATATCGCATCCAGACAACCATCGGTTTTATAAAGGGCTAAGGCTCATGCCACAACATTTTCATCACCATAAATCATCTGGTGTTCGGAAACACATGTCCAAAACATTTCAATAGAATGATCCATCATTCCAAGGTTTTCATAACCATTTTTCCACCAAGTATTCCCATCTAAATTTGATCAAGTTGTAAGCTTAGCACTAGCATCTACAAGTGGGGGTAAGTCCTAATGAGGGGTGGTAAACTAGTGGAGTTTAACTAAGTTCAATCTCATGCCTTAGGATGACATCAAGATTATCTAGCTTAGGCCAAATTTTATGCTCTTTATGCAACCTTCAAAATATCCTTCTAGTATCTACAATTTACTTAAGTAAACTCTAAGTAATAGCTTTGATAAAGAAATAAAGTATAAAGCTTGTAAGTAAAAACTAGGATTGGTTTATCAAGTGGGTAGGATCATCTATGCTTAAGGCATATAGTTGGCATGGTGACAAGCAAGTATTGGCTTGCATAGGTCAACTTGATTAGTAAGGCTTGCATAAGTATAGTATCTTGCAAGTGTTAGCTTGCACATTCAACTAGTAGTATTAGGCTTGCATCAGTATCAGTATAAGCTTGCTAAATTAATAGCTTGCAAGTATTGGCTTGCCTCGTGCAGAGCAGTGGTTGAAGTTCTCCTCGGCTTCTTCTTCGTAGTATCCTCCTTCTTCCTCGTATCCTTGGTCGGTACTAGCGTCTATGAATAAATACGAGGTACACAATCACCAAAAAATACTTAACTACTTGCAATCATCACACACAAGGGTCCTATAGATGATCTAGCATCATCACTAACATTACAAGATTAATGCTTGGTTTAATTCCTTTTATTTTTACAAAAGTAATTTCTACTCATTGAAAAACTACTTAAGATTTAATATTCTCCAAACCAAACATGGGATCATGTTGACACATGTCATCACCACATATTTTAGCCCATGGGAATGTGATTTAAAGTGGTGTCACAATAAGGTTTAACCTTTTATTTTTAATTAAATAAAGTGTCTAGAAATGCTTATGTGGCATTCTTTTATTACTTGGTCATTATTTTTGTAAGTAAACCTATATATTTTTATATATTCTGAAAGGTCTGGTTAAATGTGTTTTTGAGAGTTGGAATCAACTCAAAAGCTTTTATGGTTGAAATTTGAAAAATGTTTGAATGCAGAAAAGCTTTTGCCTTGTTATTTTTACCAAGGTGATCCACAGATCCAAATGATTTAAATCCAACGGGCTTGGATTCAGCATTTCCAGACCTTTCTAACAAAATTGGTTTCATTCAATTTGGTTCACTAAATCAAGCTGGATTGATTTTTGAAACTAGGTGCAGAAGTGTGTTTGAATGAAAATGGAAAAATACAAATTCAAACAACTGGGCTGCGCGGGAAACGATACTAGGCCGGCCTGCTAAGCACAGCGCTTACGCGGGCTGGTTAAGTTGCTGTCCCCACACGTCAGTGAGATGAGGGGGTGCAAAGCGGTATGGGGCAATATGGTGCGTTCGATCTAGTTCTAATCCAACGGCTAAGGGTCGTCGTCCACATCGGGCAATGCCGGCGAGACTGAACCCTAACGCGGCAGGAGGGGGTCGTCGGGGGCTCACCGGGGCTCAGGCGAGGGTCGGCGAGGCGGGCGAACGACAAAGTCGACGACGGCGAACCTCCTAGTACTGGCAGCTTCTCCTGGGGCGGCTCCAATCGCTGGCTCCCTTCTTCTCTAGCAACGGCAGGCTCCGGTGAAATTCCGGCGAAGCGCTGCTCGCCTTGCTTCGGGAACGGGGTGGAACGATCAGTGAGGAGAGGGGAGTGAGATGGTGTCCTCAATTCGGCTAGGGGTGGCCTCTATTTATAGTCGCAACGATGAGATTGAACAGGATGGGCAGGCGACGGTGGCGACATGGCTACGGGCTACTAGAGGCATGGCCGGCGGTGGCGATCGCTTGGTGGTCTCCTGGCGATGCTCTACGGCTTTAATGCGCATGTAGGGGCGGTGGCAAATGGTCTGTAACGTGCGATGCTCTGTGCGGCCGAGGCGGTGTCTTCTACGGTGAGCGGTGGCTACGGGGCATGGGGTAGCGAACGGGGATGTCTGGCGGTCTCCTGGGTCGGTGGTGATCGTGTATGCACGCGGCGAGGGCGGCGCGCGGTCTGTGGGCTTCGGTCGAGGGTGGCGCTCTGGCGCATGCTCGGCATGGTTACTGGCAAGCTGGGCACGGTCTGTGCGTGTGGTCCAGGGGTTGGCAACGTTTGAGCGCTGGACAGGGAGTGGTGGTGGGGTGTTGGCTTGCTCCCAGACATGTTGGCAAGGATTGTTTCTTCTCCTAGCTTGCTGTCCACACTGGGGTGACATGGTGAGCTTCGTCTGTTCACCATTGATGGCATTGCCAAGCTTACAGTGGGGCTAGTGCTTGGTTTAGTTGGCTAGATGATCTATTGAGGTTGTTGTGAGCTAGACAGGGAACAAGTTAGGCTCCAATCACTGCTCACAATAGTGTTTAGATTTTATTTGATTTGAATCAGCAAGGTGTTTGATGAAATGGCCGCAAGAATTCAAGTTTTGAATTTTGAAAAGATTTTTGGTGGGTGTGCTAGATTGTTGCTGGTGAGTCTGCAGATGCTTGGGTTTTGAAAGTTGAGCTTGTTTGAGCTTTCCTTGTGCATCATCCCTAACATTACAAGGTTAAGGCTTGGTTTAAATCTTTTTATTTTTAGAAAAGTAATTTCTACTCATTGAAAAACTACTTAAGATTTAATATTCTCCAAACCCAACATGGGATCATGTTGACACATGTCATCACCACATATTGTAGTCCATGGGAATGTGATTTAGAGTGGTGTCACAATTTAATAAGGTTTTACCCTTTTATTTTAATTAATTAAAGTGGCTAGAAATGCTTATGTAGCATTCTTTTATTACCTGAACATTATTTCTGCAAGTAAACCTATATATTTTTATATATTCTGAAAGGTATGGTTAAATGTGATTTTTGAGAGTTGGAATCAACTCAAAAGCTATTATGGTTTAAATTTGAAAAAAAATTGAATGCAGAAAAGCTTCTGCCTTGTTATTTTTACCATGGGTGATCTATAGATCCAAATGACTTGAATCCAACGGGCTTGGATTCAGCATTCACAGGCCTTTCCAACAAAATTGGTTTCATTCAATTTGGTGCACTGAATCGATCTGGGTTAATTTTTGAAGTTCAGTACAGAAGTGTGTTTGAATTGAAATAGAAAAAGGTTTAATTTGAATAACTGGGCTGCGCGGGAAAAATTACTGGGCCGGCCTGCTAAGCGCAGTGCTCCCGCGGGCTGCTTAAGTGGGTGTCCCCACTCGTCAGTGACACGGGGCTGGGCGAAGCGGTATGGGGCGACGTGGATCGTTCGATCTAGTTCTAATCTAACGGCTGGGAGTCATCGTCGACGCGAGACAACTCCGGCGAGAATGAAACCTAGCGCGGCAGTGAGGGTCGCTGGGGGCTCACCGGGGTGCTGGCGAGGGTCGGCGAGGCGGGCGAACGACGAAGTCGACGACGGCGAATTCAGGGGTGGTCGCGGCAGCTCCTGGAGCGGCTCCAATCGCTGGCTCCCTTCTTCTCCGGCAGCGGCAGGCTCCAGTGAAATTCCGGCGAGGTGGTGCTCGCCTTGCTCTGAGAATGGTGTGGCACGATCAGTGAGGAGAGGGGAGTGAGATGGTGTGAAGAAATCATGCGGGGGTGGCCTCTATTTATAGTCGAGCGAGGGGACCGTCGGGGCGCACGGTGAGCTCGTCGGGGGCGATGTTACAGGCGGCTAAAGGCATGGGCAAGGGTAGGGGACGGTGCGGTGTCTCCTGGGGATGCTCAACGACATGGTCTCGAGGCATGGGGCGGTGTGGTTTGGTCTGGAACGGGCAGTGCTCTGCGCGGCAGAGGCGGCGTCTTCGATGGCGGGCGGTGGTTGTGCGGTATGGGGCGGCAAACGGGAATGTCTGGCGGTCTCCTGGGTCGGTGGGGACTGTGTATGCACACGGCAAGGGCAATGCGCGGTCTGTGGGTGATGGTCGAGGGTGGCGCTCTGGCGCACACTCGGCATGGTCTGGGCGCGGCTTGTGCGCGTGGTCTAGGGCTTGGCAACGCTCGCGGCTGGGACAGGTAGTGGCGATGGACGGTGGGCTGCCTCCCAGACATGCTGGCTAGGCTTGCTGCTGCTCCTAGCTTGCTGTCGACTATGGGGTGGCAAGAGGGTGCTCGGCTATTCAACATTGATGACAATGGCAAGCTCACTGTGGTGCTAGTGCCTGGCTAACCTTCCTAGATGATCTACTGAGTTGTGTGTGAGCTAAATGGGGAACCAGTTAGGCAAGAATCACTGCTCACAATAGTGTTTGATGTTTGTTTGATTTGTGTCTGCAACCTGTTTGATGAAATGGCCGCATGAAATCAAGTTTTGAATTTTGACATGATTTTTGGTGGGTTTGCTAGATTGGTGCTGGTAAGTCTGCAGATGCTTGGGTTTTGAAAATTGATCTTGTTTGAGTAGTTTTTGAAAAAGTGGGATCTTCCCATATGATAAAGATTCAATTTTGAATTGTCATTAAAACTATGCATTTGAAAGTTTCTGGATGATCACAAAGTGGGCCTTGATACCTTGTTATGAGTACATTCAAGGGGTGCAAAGATCCAGAAAAGTTTCTATTGGGTTCTGAAAGTTTGAGACAGCCAAAGTAGGCATGTGAGTTAAATTGGCCAAAATGACCATTCATTTCATATATGTGTTTTGATTTACTTGTCTTTAGGAAAGGTGTGGGAAATGTTTTAGATGATGTTTATTTCACCTAAGAAACCTTTTACAAGCAATGGAACAAACAAACCAGGTGGTTTTAAAATAATTCAAAATCCATGCATACACCTATGCATGCATTCATGATTTCATTTAGAAAAGTTTTTGTTAACCCTAATTTTGATGATTAGAATTTGATGATCCAAGCTTAGTCTTTTTGGGATGTTACATGGAGCTACAATGTCTTCCTCTAGATCACCCATGGAGGATTCCTCTATGGACGTCCTCAACCCATACATGTATGAGTTGAAGATCCATCCCAAGGAGCTGATTCTCAAAGATGGGAAGGTACAGATGAAAGAAGTTCGAGGCCCCAAGGGATACAGAAGTCTGGAAGACATGATAAAAGCATTGGAGCAGGAGGTCTTCAGGTACAAGAAGATGGCGGCACGCGAAGTGGATGTTATTCACAAGATAAGTTCAGAACTCATCGCCAAGAACGAGGAAGAGGTGGCTGAGATCTGAGAAGAGATCTTCTCACTCCTTCAGACCACCAACCAATTACAAGCACAGCTCTACGACATACAAAATCAAAACTGTGAGTATGAGGCTAGGTTTGATCGCATAAGCTCTGCTGCTAGTTTCAGGATTGCAGAGACAAGGACATCCTTTTTGGATGGGGAACCATTGCCTTGGAAGTTTTATGATGACAATAGAACACCACCACCACCGAAGGAGTAATTCTTCATCAGGTTTGGCATCCCCTTGTCTTGTTCCAAGCTTGGGGAGTGCCGCGGTATCACCACCATTATCTTTTATCTTTTACCTTTTTAGTGGATTCATATCTTTGGTAGAGAGGTTATCTTATAGTTTGGTTTGCATGTGGAAGTATCTCTCCTTTAGTTGATTATCTATGTATCCCTTGGTGTGAGTGCCTTTATTGGAATATTAATGAGAAGTCTCATCTTTTACTTTTTGCACTTCTTATTTTAGTTTTCAATCTCTATTATATGATGGATCTTGTTGATCAGTATTGACATCACTTTGGGAGCATCAAGTGGATCTAAATTGGTTTTGGCAAACCGAGTTCTGGTCAGTAGCAATACCTTTTGAAGTTTGAAAGAAAAAGAGAAAAAACTTTCAGGTATTTTTGTTTTCTTTCTTGTTGGCTCATAAGCTTAGTATTCTTTATTTTAAGATCTTTTTGTGTCTTCAAGGAAGATTGCATGTTTGGCTTTATTACTTGTATGTTTGCTTGTTTCTTTCAACTCTCTTGCTTGCTACCTAGCCTTGCTAGCTAAAAACCTATTTTTAGAAGGCACAATTCTCATGTTTCCAATCCCAAAGAACCAAAACCTTTGCCACTTGTCTCCACCATATCTACCTAGTAGAATTTGTTTTGCTATTCCAAGAAAATTCTCAAGCTTCATCTACCTTTAAATAAAAAGTATTTTAATATGTGAAAACTAGTTAGTAAAGCTCTCACGAACTTGACGGAACACTTTATTTTCTTGCCCCTAATAGACTTGAACCATTGCGCCATCGAAGTTGTATATGTTTGCATCTATACGTTGGAATTAGCAGAACTGTGCTACCGTGGGGAACGTTTTCAACATCGCACCTGTAGTTTGTAATCAGTTTATAACGTGCTCTTTTGTCTATGGATGTCAACGGTGTGAAATAAAGAGGGAACTTGTAAGTCCGTGGAGTTTGTATTTTGTGTTAGAGAAACGCCTAGGCTGCTAGCCTAAGCCATGCCTAATCATGGTGAACCTTGCAGCATCACCATAGTGAGCTATCTATGAAGCATCCTCAATAAAAAGCTATGTACATAGTATATAAAAAGATCGCTGAGATGTTCATTGTCTACTTGCTTTGTCATTTTGGTTATGGGAAAGCTCCTGTACCATGTGCAAGGGGTACCCCGTTGGCGGTTCTCTATGGTACGCAAATACTTACCGGTGACCAAAGTTGAGTAGCATGAGGAGTAGCCCTCATATTCAAGGGACATGAGATTGCCAACTTATATTTCGTCAAGCATATACTCCATATTTGTGCACTTTAACCTTAATCATCTCAAGACGCCTATGATAGGGGCAATGAGGGCTCAAAGCTAGTAAGTGCCATAATATTTTGGAAGCTCTTTATGACTTGTAATCCCTGCTACCCTCTATGAAGGGACCTTTCTCCTAGTTACCAGTTTGAGTCAGTAAACCTACTTCCTCTCTATCTCCAGCAAGCATTTGAGTTGTTGTGTTTCAAGCATTCATATGGTGATTTATTTAATCATGTTCTCTATCTTCCTTGTATGCACAAGACTCTTATTTATTGAGTATTACTTTGAAAGCCTTCACTTGTGAAAAACCTTTTTGAGCAAAGAGTGCTCCTATTGAAAAACTTCTACAAAAAGCTTTTTGTGAAACTGTTTACCAGGTGTTCTCTAACCAAGAACAAGTTTCCAATTCCAATTATGATTTATCTTTATGCATCTCTATTGTGACTGTTGTACCTAGTTGCAAGATAAGTCATATAATGCTGAGTTGCTTTCTTCTATGAGTTGTGTAATGGTAAGTGTGATGCTTCTTGTTCGTATTATTTTATCGACACTTCACTCCATAAACCTGTGGACATGTTTACTGATCTCAGTTTTCTCTTGGGGACAAGCGAAGGTCTAAGCTTGGGGGAGTTGATACGACCAATTTTCTCACCCTTCTATATCATAATTTACCTCTATTCATTGATATTTGTCTTATTATGAGGTATTACTTATGTATTTTCCACTGTTTATGCATGTTGGATGATTCTTGGAGAATGGATTGCTGGAGTCTGGATTCTGATGGAAAAGAGGGCGTTTTGTTGCAATTTCGCGAAGATCAGAAAAATACTAGAAAAATATTGTTTTCCCAGAAGCCAGAAGAAGCCAGAAGGGAAGGCGAAGAAGGGCCATAGGGGCCCACACCCCCTAGGCACAGGCCCACCTGACTCCGCGCCTAGGGCAGGTGTGGCCCACCTACCCGGCCTCCGACTCCGCCCCTTCACCTATACCTTCCCTATGGAACCCTAAGCCTCGGGGAGCGACCACAGATAGATTTCCGCCACCTCTGGGGGGCGGAAAACACCGAGAGAGAGAAAGATCTCTCCGGCAGACAGATTTCTGCTGGGGGAATTCCTTCCCGGAGAGGGGAGATCGTCGCCATCAACACCGTCATCAAGCTAGGGTTCATCGGGATCATCATCATCCACACCATCATCTCCACCAGCACCAACATCACCACTCCGTCCTGCTATAACAATTGTATTCGATATTGCTTCAGTTCGTAGGGGAAACTTTCCCGGTGTTAATTACTATTGTAGTTGATGCTTGTGAGTGGAAACATTGGATTATTGTTTATGTTCAGATTGTTATCCATTATCATATCATCTTTGATCTTGATCCATATGATGTCTCGTGAGTAGTTCGTTTAGTTCTTGAGGACATGGGAGAAGTCATGTTGCTATTAGTGGATTTGTGTTGAGTTATTATTCAATGGTTTGGTATTTAAGTTGTGGTGCTATTCTTCTAGTGGTGTCATGTGAATGTCGATTACATGATACTTCACCATTTATGGGCCTAGGGGAATGCATTGTGTATTTTTCTACTAATTGTGGGGTTGCCGTAGTGACAGAAACCTGAACCCCCGTTAGGACACCTTTGCACAAGGGAGTGTAGGATCTCAGAGTTTAAGGCTGTGGTTAGATTTATATCTTAATTACTTTCCTATAGTTACGGATGTTTGCAGGGGGTTTAATCACAAGTATGTATTAGTCCAAGTAAGGTCGATACATTAGGACATGTTCACCCATGCAACACTTACAACACCAAATAAGAGTACTCGGCTATATGAAGCAAAAGCACTTGACAGAATTCCCATGTGTCCTCGAGAACGTTTGGTCCTTATAAGTATTTCCACCGGCTTGTCTTTTGCTAAGAAAGGATTGGGCCACTTGCTACGTTTGTTATTTGTTACTTGCACTTCGTTTTGTTGCCTTATAAGAAAATCATTAAAAATCCGTTTGCTAAGTATTCACAGGGATTTCCTGCTCCACACTACTGTTCAGCACCTTCTGCTCCTTGTTGGGATCGACATCCCTATTTATCATAAGTACTACGGTACACCCCCTATACTTGTGGGTCATCACCCACTGTTTACTTTTACTGTTATTGTTACTATTTCTCCTATTTCACTTTTGATGTTGCTTTGTTGTTGCTACAACTGCTAGGAAAACAGTTATAGCCAATCAGCACATCCGTGGCTCACATGGTTGAAGTGCCCCATGGCTAAAACAGGCGTGGCTCACCTGTGCGCAGTTCCCTACTAGCAACTAGAACAACCGTGGCACACATGGTCGTAGTGCGCCACAAATATGTGTGGGCCAGGGCCCTGCTGGCCGCATGCCGCATACCCTTAGCGCACATAGGGGAGGTGCGCTACGATTGTTAGGGATATCCGTAGCGCACATGTGGCAAGTGCGCTACGCCTATGTGAAGCCCCCTCTGCTCCTTAAATGGGTAGAAACATCCGTGGCGCACTCTGGCATGTGCGCCACGGATGTGATTTTTCCCTGTGGCGCACTATGGCCATGTGCACCACAGATGTGTCGACCATGCATGTGCACAACATGTGATCATGTGATCATCCACCACCCCACAGTTCACTTTCCCCTTCTTCTTCCTCCTTAGATCTAGTCGGGATCCTTCTCCTTCCCACCTCAATTTCTCCACTCATTCACCATTTTTACGTAATAGAGGAAGCTCTTCGGTCTCTCGCATCTCCTTCTCCGGTCTCGCGCGCACCTCTCCTTTCCATCTTCTCGCGATCTCGGTCTCTCGTCTCGGTAAGTTGTCCATGTAAGTATGTGTTCATGTGTATATGGATGATATGCTCATATGTATGTAGATGATTGATGCTCATCATGTGTGTATGGAGAGGATCTATGGTCATGTGTGTGTATATATATGGAGAGTATCGATGCTCATATGCATGTGTGTATGGAGAGGATAATGATATGTTCATGTGTGTATGGATCGGTCTCTCTCTCTCTTGTGTTTGTGTGTGAACAAGTTGCCATTTGTTTTGCCAAAATGTTGATTCATTTCCATTTTGGCAAGACTTTGGCATTTCGAAAAGGTACTAATTTTAGGATAGGTCATGCCGAAATTTTCTATCGACCATTGCATGCATGCATTCATTATGTGGTTCTAATAGACTTCTAATTATACCGTGTACACCGTGCAGGAAAAAATGGTCCGCATAATGAGCGAAGGGATTGTGGCTAGATTTTTGAAATGTGCGACGGCCGACATGATACGAAAAAACAAGACGGATATAAGATGTCCGTGGAGAAGATGCAAACTCAACTAGGTAATCGACCCAGATTTCGGGAATCTACAGGCGCACCTGCTCCGCCATGGTTTCATAGATGGATACACTTGTTGGATAAGCAATGACGAAGACGATGGATATGGTGAAGGTGGGCAACGTGACGATGATCATCACGGCGAGGACGGGGGAAATGATGAAGAGTCTCCTGGTGAAGGTGCGGAAGCAGAACGGGATGATGATGATCTAGATGCCGGAGGAGCAGACGACGATGGAACAACGTCAGGCTGGGTGCGGGACCCTTATGTGCAAGAGCTGCTTCTCAAGCAGACGAGTAACGCCAGGGCTGCCGCTAGAGAGAAAGCCAAGCTTGCGCAACTTCACTACAATAAATGTGTCAACCTATGACTTTTTGATAGTGACCGTAGATAAAATTGTCATAGAGTTATGACGATTCACACCAGATGATCATAAGCCATTTGCGAGAGTCAAAACTCTGAATAATTAAGACGATTTGGCTTAAAAACGTCATAGTTTTAATACATGAAATCGTCATAACCAACAAGATATAAGAGAGGACAATATCGGCTGTTGGATATGAACCTGATGGACGGTTGAGATAGTGATGTTTGGGTAGTTGCCGTGGATTGATGACCTGGCATTGATTCATCACACGTAGACCCGGAAAATATTTCGATTTGCCACACACCTCGCGCCTAGTCACACACAATTGACCAATTATTTTTGTTAAGTCCCACCGAAGAACCCTAGTTCTCTCCCCGCCGCCTCCCACTATATTGTTCTCTCCACCGCCGCTACCCTACATTTCCTGCCGCAGCCACACGTCACCCGCCGCAGCCCAGTGTATCCCCACCTCCGGCCACCACCGCCCTCACCTCTCTGCCGGGGGGAGTGGAGAGGGGCGGAGAGCTACCTCCCCTGCCTCTGCTCACTCAATCTTGACCCCTAGTTAGCGCGGTGCCTCCGACTTCAGTCCACTGGTCCAACCTCGTAGGCTCCGTCGAGCAAGCCCATGCACTTGCGCTCCTCCACCACTGTTCGGACGCCGCTGTCACTGACCTAGGTGCGTGTGAGCAAATCCCCTCCCCGTCTCGTGAATCCATTATGGGGTGGGATATTTATTTTGTTTTGTTTACTAATGGCGGGTGGGATGGTGAAGTCGGTTTGATCGATCTCCATTGGTTCCGCGCAGGGTTGGGGGCTTGGTCCTCAGAGGAGCTTCTTCCTGCTCGCTGCTCCGGGGCCTTCTGGCCGGCAAATCGTGCATCCCTGAAATCTCCTCCACCCAGCCCACCATGGTGTTGTGCAGCTGCCGTCTGAAACGCCACCGACACCTTAACCTTGATCTGTCAATGTAGGGGCTCCCATGGTCGATGTATCCTCTATGGTTACCTTGAACTTGCTCGAGTTGTCCACCATAGGAGTCAGGTACCTGACTTGCACGCAGATCCAGAAGCGGGGAATAAAGGCTTGCATCAACCCGATCAACGACATCTGATCTCCTTCTCGGTAATTATTCCCCATGCCAAGGCCTGCTCTTTTTCTCTCTTAGATCTGCGCATGTGAAAGGGATCCAAATCCTTTGGTGGCTACTCCGTAGACATGTTTCAGTGAACTTTTATTTCTCCTCCCTAACTCGTGTTGTTGCTTCAATATATTCATATTGATGCCCTATTTGCCTCCTTTAACGTGTAGTTAGTCTACATATATGAGAAGCGGTAATTAACATGTGCTTTCTATGGTTCATTGGTTCATGTGATGCTGACATATAACCGGGATTATAATACTCCATCCGACCCATATTAGTTGATTTGGATTTGGCTAGATTCAGATGTATCTAGCACTAAAGTATGTCAAGATACATCTAAATCTAGCCAAATCCAAGTCAACTAATATGGGTCAGAGGAAGTAGTTGGTATTGCCTATACGGGTCAGCGGAAAACTTAATTCGCTCCAATGTGTTTCTTGTATATGCGAGTGTGGTGGTTACTGATGAATTGCTTGCATATGTGGATTAGAAATTGGATTTGTAGGTCTGTAGTCAGGTAGAGCTGCAGAGCGTACATAGTTCATGGAAGTGAAATGGAGACAGAAACCTGTTGAAGTGAAATTTTCCCTTTTAACAAAAACCAGAAGGGACCTTTCTATTTCTAAGTTTGTCTGCACTGGCATCTAGTTTATTACAGTCAAGCTATGATTATGGACAATTGGATGTAACATAACATGGAAACTTGTTATATTTTAGGATGGTATTTATGAGTTAATCATCTTTTTGGTTTAGAATTGAGCAGGAGATCGAGTTGTCTGGTGGGATATTTTGGAGCTTCCTGAGAGAGATCAGGAAGCGGGCTCGTAATGTTGAGGACGAGAAAAAGGGGATCAAGATCAAGAAATAGGACTGGAAGAAGTTGCATGTGCATATAGCATCGTACAATAACTTCCCAACTGCTGCTGGTTTGGCCTCTTTGGCTGCTAGATTTGCTTGTCTTGGTAAGTATCCTAGCTGATATCATGGCTATAATAAGTCAGTAAAACCAGATGTATTATTCTCCTAGCTCTTATATCATGCTTATAAGTCAATAATAAGAGCAGATGTATAATTAGTGAATATTTTTCGTGTTAAACTTGTATTTCCTTTTATTTTGTATAGAGCACAGAGCCAAGTATACTTATGTTTAGAAGTAAAGGTAGTGTTTCTCACTTCTGGTAACATTGTTCTCTAACCAATGCAATATGAAAGGAATCATTCTTGAGGGGATATGTTTTTAGAAGTGGTCAGTTATCCTGTAGAAGGCTGTAGAATACACCTTTTATGTGTTATCTATATCTTATTATAAAGTAGAACCCCATAAAGAGTTTTTTATGTTTGTCTATCTAAGCATGCAGGTCATCCACATCATCATCTATTATCAGCCAGATAATCTCACTGTCCATCTCCATAGTTACAAAGTCTAAACCATACTGCACCGTTACAATGTGTGTCCCATGCATGTCCACCTTACCGTTACAAAACAAACCCTGGATCTGGATGCATGGAGTTCTCTGTTAGTCTTTTGCAGCTACATCTTAAAAAGCACAAGACTAAGAATTGTATGGTCCGCCTTGATTACGCTCTCTACTTTGAAACCAACATAGGATAGGTCAATACAGTCAAGGTTGTGATCGATTTTCTCCCATTTATATCCTTGCGCTTCCAGGACTGTGTGTAGAAAATTGAAGCAAACTAGCTACCCAGATATCCTTGTACGTACTTGTGTCTGGCATGTCTTCCATAATTTGATAGGCATCCCTCTTTGCTTCTATGTAAGTGACCTAGTCAGGAAATATAGATGCATGAAAAAAAAGTTACTACATGAGCACCCATCCGTTCTTGATGGATACAGGCCATATCCATATCTAGTAGTTTGTATGTATGCATGGTACCCCTTCGTCCGTAAATAAGTGACTTTTATTTGTCTAGCGATGTAGCTTAAGAAGATGATTAAATTTAAATTAAAATGACCAATTTGATGAGACAATGATTAAATTTACTTGACAGTAATAGAAAACCAGCCGGCATGCTCATTAACACTCTCTCGATTACTTTGTTCCTTCTTTTATTGTAGCAACAATAGAACTGGCGTGTGCTGAGCGAATTGGTATATAGAAATTGTTTCCGTTTATGTATGTTGAAGGATGCTGAAATGCTCTTCTTGCCTTATAGTGCTAATAACTGTTAAGTGAATACTCCCTCAATATAAGTCTTAGAAAAGAGCACAATATAGGCTATCTCTCGTTGGAACTAGGGTATAACTACCATCCAAATTCTATGTAGTTGGTTTTACTGAACACAAGGGTCTGTTTTATTCATAACAAAGTTGTGCTAGCTTGCTAACTCTTTGATTTTTATCAGATCCCAGATGGTGGACTACTGTGATTTTTATTATATCACAACGAATCTCAGGGAGTTGATGTCGCGCCCGGTTGTTATGTTTCTATTTGATTAGGTCTTCATCTGCTGGCTAGGTGTTCAAATCTTCACGGTCTAATCATCTTCTTCACAATCTCCATGGTGTAGATAAGTCCCCTGTTCCACGTATGGTTCTCTTTGATTATACTTTGTCATGTTTTGCCTAGTATTATATGTCCAGTAGGCCTTGTATTGTCTTAGACACACAAATTTTGTGCTTGTTTAGTAGTACTGTTATTTCACGTTGATCCATGGTTAGTACTGTTGGCCACATAGATTATGTTGTCTTAGACACAAAATTGTAGGTAGTCCACTAGTTCAGTTGTTCAATAGAGTTGCATTCTAGTGTCCGGTGAGCTCCTTGAGGAGCAGTGTCGTCTAACAATGTCTATGAGGAGCAGCCTGCATCAGGCTCTATAGTCTGTACTACTGTCTAGTTTCTACTGTATTAGGATTTGTAACAATCCTAGTCTAATACTCTAAACTTTCTAGTTTATTTTGTAAACCCATTCTTCAGGCTTCAGTCTTTGTACTGTGTACTGATGCCTGTTCATGTATTGCTCTTTCTCAATCTGTAGCTAGTTTCTCATGTGCTCTTTCCCTTTAATTTAAAAGTACAAGCAGTCACTTGGTGGGCTGCTGTGGGCGTGCCCACTTACAACCTAACACATGGCTTGTGGTACTTACATATTTGCTTGCTGATACTTGAAATAGATGGTGATATCTATCTACATGTTGTAGTTGAATCATTGAAAACATAGGGTGCAATGAAAGTGGCTCTGCACATAGATGTTTTTATTTGCAAGTTTAATGCCCCAGCATTGATAAATACTCCATGGTTACTGACCCCCAACTTGCTTGGTTCTTGTAGACCCGATGGAGCTATGATGCTTACAATTGTGCTGGAGCCCATCAAACCCTGGCCATGGAACCACATTCTCAATCTCCGGATCAGACAATTCTTTGCCCTAAACCATTCTTTTCTTTTGTTACTTGGTTGATGTGCCATGACGCCATTTTGATTCTTTTTGAGTCTGTTAAAATCTTAGTTTATTCAAACTTTGTAAATCTACAATTCAAACAACTGAGAAAACGCTTGCATTTCATCGTTATTTAGTGATAGCTTGGTCCACTTACACAATGGCATCTTCAACTCACATGTCTTTCTTGTTGAAATTTATGTGTTGTTCCGAATGACACCAGTATGGATTTTAAGGAAATAGATGTTCTGAGTCTTCTAGCATGTATTGTTTAATGCTATCTATGCTACTTTGATTTACTTTTCCTGCATAACCATGTCCTTTCATTTACCGAAGTTATTTTTTAATACTGGTGCAGGCTATTTCTACAGGTCAACCTGAGTTATTTTTCAAGGCCCATGAAAAGGTAAAGCACCCTCAAAGAATCCTGTAATTCAAATATGTTGATGTATAAAATATGCTTCATTCTTCTACTACCATTTATCCTGTAAATACTTCATATTCGGTGTACGCCTTTTCTATTTCTCTCTATGTCGAGTGTTTGCAATATCACATTTAATTGTTGCACTCTCCTGTTAGTGAAGATGTTATGCTTAAACAATCAAAATTGCACTTATTTCTGCTAAATAGTGAACTACTTGCATTCCATTTATCTTCCTTTTTTATTATGTTTGTAATTATTTTGTTGGGACTGTCGCAGATACCCTATTGTTTATAGGAGCTGCAGGTTGATCTAGAAGCATGCATAAGTTCGAGAGGATCAAATTGTAGCTAGTTTTTATACTTGTTGTGAACTTTAGTTGTTGATTTGTAGGTACCAGGCCATCGAAGATTTGATTTCTAAACTAGTTGTAATTTAATTTGAGTGGAATTTCATGTGCTTAATTTATTCTGAACAGAATATTGTAATAAACTCATCTTTGTTGTGATGTTGTTTGAAGATTTTCATGTATTTTCTCCTTATTGGTACATTTTTTCTATTAATCTAGTGATTTGTTATTAATGGCACCCACTGTCTAGAAGAATCTTGTTACTAGGACCCACTGTGTAACAGTTCTGACAATTTGGACTCACATTGTCTAAACGGAACATCCCATAATATAATGGTCTGTATAATGGCCGAAAGTACTAGCCCAAATAAGAAGGCCCAAAGTAATTATCTGTCCATATAAAAGATCAATGCAAAGAAAAACAATACATAATAGTTGGGCCGAGCCCATGTGGAACCCAGAAATGGACTGGGCTGATTTTGATTTAAGACGATTTAATATCGTCATAATTTTGCCACGTAGGATCAGCCACGTAGGATCTGACTTGGCCAGGCTAGATAGCCCGTGACGATATTGGATCGTCATAGACGTTATGACGATCTAATATCGTCATAGATGGTTATGACGATTTTATCAAAAACATCGTTATAGTTCATTTACGACGCCCAAATTTCGACGATCTCAAAATCGTCATAGAAGCGTCATAAAAGGACTACTATGACGATTCTGTGACGAAAATCGAGGGTCATATATAGCCAGATTCCTTGTAGTGCTTGAGAAAGACGCGGTTACTCCATTATATGAAGGATGCAGGCCCAATGATACCCGGTTGAATGTAACGCTCAAGGCTATGGAGATGAAGGCAAGACACAAATTGAGCGACGCAAGCTTCGACGATATGATGGCATTCTGGCACGATCGTCTCCCGGAGGGGAACACATGTCCAACTAGTATCGAGGACGCCAAGAAAATCGTCTGTCCTCTCGATCTAACGCACGTTAGATATCACGTATGCATCAACGATTGCATCATTTATCGGGGCGAGGACGCGGAGAAAACCACATGTCCGGTGTGCGGCGTGAGTCGATACAAGAAAGGGAAGAAAGCACCTCGAAAAGTGGTATGGTACTTTCCTATCACTCCTCGTCTGCAGCGCTATTTCACGGATCCTAAGGAAGCGAAGCTCATGCGATGGCATACGGAAAGGAAGAAGCCAGGAGATGACGATGACCCCGAAAAGGATGAGCTGCTGATGCACCCTTCACATGCTAGCCAGTGGAAAGCATTGGACCTCGAATTCCCAGAATTTGGTGGAGATTCGAGGAACATCAGGCTTGGTGCAAGCACCGATGGACTCAATCCGTTCGGTAGCCAGAGCAGCACGCACAACACTTGGCCTGTGTTTGTATGGATGTACAACCTCCCTCCATGGTTGTGCATGAAGAAGAAGTACATACAAATGAGTATGCTAATTCAAGGGCCGAAACAACCTGGTACCGACATCAATCTGTATCTCGGGCTGTTGAAAGAGGAGCTAGCCACATTATAGGAATCTGGAGCCAATACTTACGACGCCGTCGCACAAGATTATTTCACTATGAGAGCCGCGTTGGTCACTATGGTGCAAGACTATCCAGGTTGCGGTTATATCTCGGGGCACGTTATCCAAGGATTCTGCGCATGCGTTAGGTGCATGGATATCACAAGCTATCTCTAACTAGATAAAGATCCAGGGTCTTCGAAAACTATGTTCATGGCGGACCGGAGGTGGCTCGGCAAGAATGATCCATGGAGAAAACGTGGAGACCTGTTCGATGCCAAATTCGAGACCCGAGGAATCCCAGAGCATAGGAGCAGCGAAGAAGTGGAAGAGTTGCTAAAAAACTAGAAAGATTATCCTAAGCCTGGAAAGAAGCGAAAGAGGCAGCAAGACATGCCACTGATGAAGGTATGGAAAACAAGGTCTGTTTTCTGGGAGTTGCCATACTGGAAGTTTCTCCGCACGCCTCATAGCCTCGACATCATGCCTATCACGAAAAACGTGTGCGAGAGTCTGGTCGCCACCATAATCAACATGCCAGATAGGACGAAAGATGGTCCGAAAGCAAGGCACGACCTGATATTCATGGGTATCCGGAAGGATCTTCACGGAGGACGCACTACTCCTGATGATCAGGAAGATGACGATGATCATGAGTCAGAGACGACACAAGGTCGTCGGAAGGGTAAAAAGTTCAAGAAGAATGAATATTACTGCCCTCCTTCTTGCTTCACTCTAAGCCAGGATGAGATCAAACAGTTTTTCAAGTGCCTTCTAGGAGTCAAATTTCCTTACGGCTACGCGGGCAAGATAAGCAGATACCTAGACGAGGCGAAGCGGAGGTTCAGTGGCATGAAGTCTCACGACTGTGCCGTGCTAATGATTCAGGTACTTCCGGTTGCACTAAGAGGGATAATGGACGAGCACGTCCGTGAAACGTTATTTGGCCTCTGCAAGATTTTCGACGTCATATCTAGGAAGTCGATTGGCGTGAATCACCTCGGGAGGCTACAGGAGGAGATCGTGGTGATACTATGCGAGCTTGAGGTCTACTTCCCACGCGCATTCTTCGACATTATGGTGCATCTGCTGGTCCATGTCGTGGAGGACATCGTCCAACTCGGGACGATGTTCCTCCGCAGCATGATGGCGTTCGAAAGGATGAACGGACACATCAAAGGATACGTTCGCAACTGGTCCCGTCCAGATGGAAGCATAGCCAAGGTCTTTCTGGCCAAAGAGTGCATCTCTTTCTGCACGAATTATCTAGACATCGAGAACCCTGTCGGTCTTCCCGTCAACGGGCACCTTGGGAATCTCGACGGATCTGGTCACCGAGAGGTTCGTCGCATACTGCATGCAGACTTCGATTTTCGATGCGCAGACTTTGATCGAGCAAACCTCGTCCCGCTATAGCATTTAGAACTAGTCGATCCTTGGGTACAAAAGCACAAAAGGTTAATCGAGAAGAAGTACAGTGACCGGGGCATACAGAGGACGTAGGGAGAAATAATCAAAGAGCACAACTCAGATTTCACGTGTTGGTTTAGGCAGACGCTCCTTGATAATCCCCTGCGATCGCATTCTTCTGATAGGGAAAAGATCATGTTCACCTTGTCGCAGGGACTGATGCAAAACCTGGTGACCTATCAGGTGTATGATATCAACGGCTACACATTCTACACGGAGGAAAATGACAACAAGTGTGATTATCAGAACTCAGGCGTAACGTCGGAATTCTACACCGATGACAATGTGAAGGAAAGATTCTACGGAAGAATCGAGGAGATCTGGGAGCTCGATTACTGTGGAGAAAAGGTGCCGATGTTCCGTGTCAGATGGGCAAAGAGCGTCGAAAGAGAAGACCGGTATTTCACAACCATGGTTATACCCGAAGCAGCCAAATCCAAGGCCGCCGGTGCGAACATGGCCGCGAAAAATGAACCGTGGATACTGGCTACCAAAGTGGACCAATGTTTTTTCATTACCGACCCGACAAAGCCTAGCCGTGTTGTCGTGAGGAGAGGAAAAAGAAATATCATCGGAATGCATGGAGTCGCCAACGAGCAAGACTTCGACCAGTACGGCGATCCAAAGATTGAAGATGGCGACGACTACGATGCAACAACATACATCACAAGAAGAAAAAGGACAACCCTACCCAAAAAACGTAGCCCGTTCAAAAGAAGAAACATTAATCTGCCAGGGCTTAATTATTCAACCGCGACAAAGAAGGGAAAAAAGATTGTAAAACGCTAGCTCAAAAAATATTTTAAAACGCGTGGTCGAAAAAGATTGTAATATTCATGTAAAAATTATTATTTAATTTAGTTATACTTTGAATCATATTTGTACCACTTTTATGACATATATTATCACTTTTGGGCATTTTTGGAATATTTAAAAGTATTTTTGAAATCAAAACAAAACTTCTATGGCATATATCACAACTTTTGGGCATTTTTTGGAACATTTAAAAGTATTTTTGAAATAAAAACAAAAAAGGTGGGCACCAGGATTCAAACCTGGGTGCTCATAGGTTTAGAATAGAGCTAAGGACGGAACCGGTGGGATAGGCTAGTGTAGTTGTTAGAGAGTGGGGCTGCAGTGTTCTTATACAGTCGTTGGAAGCCGATAGGCGTAGAGCACTAGCCCGGAGTGCGCTACAGCTATCCGTAGAGCACTATGCCCAAGTGCGCTACACCTAACTAGCTTTATCCACACGTGCGCTCGAGCCCCCACTCACATCCCCATCTCTCCATCTCAGCCCGAGCACGACCCCCCCCCCCCCCGCGCCGCAGCTGCTCTCGATCCGCCGCCTCGCTAGCTCCGCCAGCAGCCGCCGCTCGAGGAGGAGGCCCGCGCCACGTCCGCCTCTCTCATTCCCATCTCAGACACCACATCGAGCCCTGCCGCGCTGCGCTCTCGATCCGCCACCGCTGCGCTCTCGTGGAGGAGGAGGCTCGCGCCGCTCGAGGAGGAGGAGGAGGCCTGCGTCGCTGCCAATCCGTGGAGGAGAAGGTCGCGGCCGCTCGAGGAGGAGGAGGCCGCCGTAGCTCAAGGCTGAGGAGGAGGAGGCCACCGCCTCACCCACGCGCTCGTCGTCGTCCTCCTCTTAGAGGAGGTGAGCCTTCTCTTGTCAAATCCCAAGATTTTCCAAATCTTGTAATGTGAAAAAAATAAATGAATGAAATAAAACTTTGTTGATTTTCAGGGTGAGAAGAAACTTTTTGAATCCATTTGGAAACTTTCAAAACCTATTTGGATCAAATAAAATCCTAAAGGGATTTAAAAAGATAAATAAACAATAAACTTCAAAATATTTAAAATTACTATTTTGGATCTTTTAATAAAAGGTCTTGGTTTTCAAAAGAAAAGGTGGATTTATAAATAAAGATTATTTTATAAGAACCAAATTAAACCTTGGCCAAGCTTTTGAATTAAAACTTTTAGTTTTGATAAAAATAGTAAAGGTTTATTTAAATAAAATAATAAGTATTTAATATCCAATTTTATTTAAGTAAAGGCTTTTCCCATTTTAAATAAACACTAAAACTTATTTATTTATTTTAAATAAGTTTTCTTTGTATTTTATTTTTCTTAAATAAAACCTACTGAAGTATTTTGGTTTTATTTTAGATTTCAAAATAAATATTTTAATAGAACAAATCCTATTTGATTTAATAACTAAAGTCTATTTTATAATTATTAATGGACCCTAAAGCAAAAATGTTATTTTGTTTTAAACAAGTTTTCCAAGTATCTTTTGTTTTCAAATAAAACCTACTGATTTGGGTTCGTTATTATTTGGATTTTAAATGGATATTTTGTTAAATAAATCAAACCCTATTTGATTAAATAACTAAAGGTCCATTTTATTTAATTAATGAATGGATCCTAAAAAGAATAAAAATATTATTTTATTTTGGGATTTGGTTTATGTTGATAAACATAACCAAAAACTCATTACAAGTGTGGTGATTGTTTGAATTGTTTGAATGATTGGTTTGTTGTTTGATTTGCGATTTGAAATTCAAAACAGAAATTATTTTGGAAAAATAAAAAGGTTTCAGACAGAAAAAAAATAGAGCAGCCCAACCATCTGGCCCAGCTCCAACCCAACAGCCCAACAAGCCCACCTGTTCCCTCGCCCCCGAAGCGTTTTCTTTCACCCAACAACTCACCCACTCAGCGACTGACTACTGGCCCCACCTCCACTCCCTCTCTTTCGCTGACGAGCAGGCCCCACTTCGCCAGCCATCGTCTTCAAGCGCGACCCCGTCGCCCTGCCGTTGCAGCGAGTTACTCCGGCGTTGATTACACGTGATGGAGGCTTTGATTCCTCCCAGAGACCACGCTCCCTTAAACGTCTGCCCCTCCTCTCCCCTTCCCCTCTGTTCCCCCATCTCAACACGCCCCCAGGCCGCGGAATTTTGCCCTACACTCCCTCTGTTCCGACGATGCCTCGGCGAGAATTCCGGACGTGTCCTGCCACCCCTCGCCTCCTTAAGCACACTCACATACTCCCCTATCCCTGGCGCTTCTGCCGGCGCTTTCCATTCACCCGCGGGCGCCCCAGAACGCCGTCTTCGACAAGCTCTGAGCGCCGCCGCGTCTGTCTTCTTCTCCGGCGAGCTCCCCAGGTAGAATCCGACCGCCCCTCTTCTTCTCCTTCACACACACAACATCTCCTTGATCGTACGCGTCTAACCATGCTTCTGGTTTGCCTTCTTGTGACCCGTAGCATCGTCCTCGACCTCGACCGCGTGCATCCGTCCTCGACCTCGACCGCGTGCATCGTCAGAGTCCAGCGCCGCCCGTTTCTGGTCGAGGCACTGAGAGCCGTTAGATCTAGATCGGAGCGATATGATAGTTCACTTAAACGAAAGGGTATGCGTTGATCTGAGCCGCACATGCCCCTTTTAATCCTGTGGTCTGTATCGCTCGATCCACACGAATCGGTACCGCCCAATAAGAAACAGCCACGTGGCCTGTAGTTGATTTAAAAGACAGATTTGATCTATTAGATTTCCAATTTTGTAAATTGCACAACTTTTAAACCACACGTCCAAATTTTACAAATTTTATATCAATGGAATCAGTGAGACAAGCCCTAGCCAACCATGCCCTTTGTTTAGTCAAAAGCTTCTGGAAAAATGTTTGTTTTTGTAGAAACATTTGTATGCTTGTTAAGGTTGTGAAAATTGTTCAAAAATGTTTTTGGGGATAAAATCTTTGGAAAATGGTGTGATTTGAACCTACTAACATTGGGAAACACTTTGTGGATTCAAAAATGAATTTGGTGAAACAAAATAATGATTCTTTGATTTAAGACCATTTCTAATCAAATAGAAATGTGGTTTATTTATTAAAAATGGTTTTGGAAGAAAACCTTTGGAAAATGTTTTGTTTTAAACTCTCTGACCCCAAACACCAAGTTTTATGGTTTGGAAACTTATTTGGTGAACCCTATAGATTAATGCCCTAGTAAAAAAATATTGCTACACCACATAAAATGATACTTTATTTTGAAAATGGTTTTTGAGGTGAAACCTTTAGCAAATAACTTTGCCACTTTAAAAAATGACCACTAGGTGTTTTCAAATGTTTATGACCCATTAGGAACCACTTTTTAAAATAAAACAAAGCTTGGCATGCTTGCATGCATTTCCTAACTTTATGATTTTATGTGATGTTTTGCTTGATTGGTATATTGAGTTTGTGCCTTGCTTGATTGAATTGTAGTGACTTGAAGAGTGTGATTGTTGCAAGGACAAGGAGTGAACCTATACTCTACCAAGAAGGCAAGTGATGCTTCATACTTTTGTCCCATTACTTTCACTATGCATTAGTGATCTTTTCTAAGTAAAACTTGCATGGATTTTATTTTGCTTAGTATAAACCTTGCTATAGAAAAACCTAGTAGATGAAACCTTAGTGGAAATCTTCCTAAGTTAAGATTCCTATTACTATCAAGCTTAGCCTAGCTAATAGAAAACATGGGTGGAATATATATTCACACTATGGAAAAATATTCTAAGTCTGAGGACTTGTGTTTTGTTTAATAAAATAACTAAGTTAATGAATCACCTGGGTGGAATGGGACTTGCTTGGTGGATTTTGGTTGAGTGGTTCACAAGGCCCATGTATATGGTTTACCTTGTGTATCTCACTTGTGGATGGCCACCCAGGAACAAAGAGATTTGAGATGTCAAATGTTGAGAAGCTTCAAGTGCAGCCACTTGGCATTATGGGCTCTGCCTAGATCATATAGGTTGCAAGAACTTAGCCATATGGACAGTGGGTGGTAGTTTTTGATAGGTTGGAACGCGTCCATTTTGGTCTAAGGGAAGGCTTCTGAAAGATCTTGTCTTGGGAAACCAAGTCTTGTGGGGAAAGTGCACCACCTCTGCAGAGTGAAAAATCTAAGTACTTAGCCATGTCCCTGGTAAAGGACAATTTGAGCATCAAGACATGGAAGCAATCAAGAATCTCATCATTCAAATTTCTAAGATAAAAACTTGTGGTTTGAACAAGGGTTAATGAATTTTCAATCTTTGATTGGGAGATGCCTTGGAAAAGTTTTGTCAAAACAAAAACTTAGTATTTTCAAATGATAAGGAAAAATCTATTTTGAGCAATGCAAGCCTCAACTCCACTTAGCCAATTGCATATAGATGTTAGACTCCACTATACTACCATAGTATCACTTGCCAATACAATTCAAATGTATTGACCCCTTGTGGCTGTAACTTGAAATGTTGCAGGATTGATTGCTTTTAGTGAAGATTGATTGATTAGGATTACAAAGTCTACAACCAACATGTCTGCCTGTGGCACTTTGAAGATGAAGGACCCCATGCTTATAGATATTCTGTTGCAATGTAATGTAATAGCCAAATGAACTATGTAAGATGTAATAAAATAATGTTATTCCTGGTTATAAAGTTGTATTATGACATTTGTTTCTTGATATTACATCTTAACTGTGGATGCTAGCTATTGATCCAGGGACTAGCATTGTAAACACAGGGGACTCTACCTTATGTTAATAAAGGTTGGGACACTCCCACTACAGATGGTATCAGAGCATTGTGTTGCCTATAGGATTTGTAAACCTAGGATTGGACAAAAACCCTTAGGAAATAGGAGTTGTACTTGTTCCAAAAACTTATTTATAAAAACACTTGTAAACCCTTTCCTCAACCATTTTGGTTTCAACTCTACATCTCATCTATTTTCAACTTGATGGAAAAACCTACCCATGGCCAAAGACTACACCATGTGCAAAGGACTTCTTCAAGACTTTCAACTCTAATGACTTCAACTTCTTCAACTCTAATGACTTCAACATCTTCAGCATATTCACCAAGGACTTCCAACTTGGATATCACTAAGGACTACAAGTGAGACAAGGAAATCTTGCTCATGATTTAGAGACTGAGGGAATGCAAAAGTTAGAAGGAGCCTACATTACTTGAAGTTTTATAACCAAGGAGTTTTTCCCAAGGAAACCATGATCTCATGTAAAAAGAATCAACCAAAGAGGGATGGAAAGATCACAAGTAAACCCTATAGATGGACCACCATATTTTAGTTAAGTCAAACACACCAACTTATGTGGTGTAACAAAAATATTTTGTTGCCTAAAATTGTGATTGAACTTTGTTGTTTGAGTGAAATGTTGTTTGTGATTGCTTGCACATTGTTTGTGTGAATTGTGATGTGTGTGATTAGAAATATTTCCTTAGAAATATCTTGCCTACTCTAATCCCAATCCAACCCAAACAGATGACTACTCCAAGAGACTCCAACATCAAGGTTGATGACAACAACAACAACCAAGTGGACAACATGAGAGAACTTATAGCAACCCAAAACCAGTTGAGCCAAGAGATAACTCAGCTTTTAGCCAACAACAATGGACTAGACCCAGCCATACAAAGGATTTTGAAACTTCAATCCCAATTGTTGCAAGGAATGGTTACTCAAATGATCAACATGGGAGAAAACTTTTCCCAAAGAGCTAATGACAACAAGGATGACAAAGATGTTATTCTAGAAGGAACCCAAGTTAGCAATACTTGTGAAGTCAAGGATCATGCATCCAAGGAACATGAAGATCAATGCCCCAAGAAGAGAGAAAGATCTCCCACCTATGAAGAACATGAACTAGAAGAACTCCTAGCTTTGGAGAGACCCAAAAAGAAGAAGAAGAAGAAATGCCCCAACCCTAACAAGGAGGATATTACTCAAGTGCAATGTTACAATTGCAAAGAGATGGGACACTATGCCAATGAATGCCCAGAAAAGAAGAAGAACCAAAGAAACAAACAAGAGACAATAATACCAAAGGAAAAGAAAGATATCAGCCAAGTGATGTGTTTCAAATGCAAGGAACTAGGCCACTATGTAAACAATTGTCCAGAAAAGATGAAGAACAAGTTAAACAAGCCTATGAAGGATCTCAACCTTGGCCCATGAGTCAAGTGTGGAAACAAAGGACACTACGTAGAAGGTTGCCCAGAGAAGTTTCCCCAGGATCCCAAGCAAGCCAGGATGTAATTTAGTTGGAAAAATTTTAAGGGTGGTAGTACCCTAGATGTTTTGAGCCAACTTGTAAACCCTAGCCTCCCCAAATATCGGGACGAGATTTATTTTAAGGGTGGTAGCCTGTCACATCCCAAGATTTTCCAAATCTTGTAATGTGAAAAAAATAAATGAATGAAATAAAACTTTGTTGATTTTCAGGGTGAGAAGAAACTTTTTGAATCCATTTGGAAACTTTCAAAACCTATTTGGATCAAATAAAATCCTAAAGGGATTTAAAAATATAAATAAACAATAAACTTCAAAATATTTAAAATTACTATTTTGGATCTTTTAATAAAAGGTTTTGGTTTTCAAAAGAAAAGGTGGATTTATAAATAAAGATTATTTTATAAGAGCCAAATTAAACCTTGGCCAAGCTTTTGAATTAAAACTTTTAGGTTTGATAAAAATAGTAAAGGTTTATTTAAATAAAATAATAAGGATTTAATATCCAATTTTATTTAAGTAAAGGTTTTTCCCATTTTAAATAAACACTAAAACTTATTTATTTATTTTAAATAAGTTTTCTTTGTATTTTATTTTTCTTAAATAAAACCTACTGAAGTATTTTGGTTTTATTTTAGATTTCAAAATAAATATTTTAATAAAAAAAATCCTATTTGATTTAATAACTAAAGTCCATTTTATAATTATTAATGGACCCTAAAGCAAAAATGTTATTTTGTTTTAAACAAGTTTTCAAAGTATCTTTTGTTTTCAAATAAAACCTACTTATTTGGGTTTGTTATTATTTGGATTTTAAATGGATATTTTATTAAATAAATCAAACCCTATTTGATTAAATAACTAAAGGTCCATTTTATTTAATTAATGAATGGATCCTAAAAAGAATAAAAATATTATTTT
This sequence comes from Avena sativa, assembly GCA_916181665.1. Taxonomy (NCBI): domain Eukaryota; kingdom Viridiplantae; phylum Streptophyta; class Magnoliopsida; order Poales; family Poaceae; genus Avena; species Avena sativa. The sequence goes on along the minus strand of OV702294.1, from coordinate 262,989,949 downwards.
ATTTTGGGATTTGGTTTATGTTGATAAACAGAACCAAAAACTCATTACAAGTGTGGTGATTGTTTGAATTGTTTGAATGATTGGTTTGTTGTTTGATTTGCGATTAGAAATTCAAAACAAAAATTATTTTGGAAAAAGAAAAAGGTTTCAGACAGAAAAAAAATAGAGCAGCCCAACCATCTGGCCCAGCTCCAACCCAACAGCCCAACAAGCCCACCTGTTCCCTCGCCCCCGAAGCGTTTTCTTTCACCCAACAACTCACCCACTCAGCGACTGACTACTGGCCCCACCTCCACTCCCTCTCTTCCGCTGACGAGCAGGCCCCACTTCGCCAGCCATCGTCTTCAAGCGCGACCCCGTCGCCCTTCCGTTGCAGTGAGTTACTCCGGCGTTGATTACGCGTGATGGAGGCTTTGATTCCTCCCAGAGACCACGCTCCCTTAAACGTCTGCCCCTCCTCTCCCCTTCCCCTCTGTTCCCCCATCTCAACACGCCCCCAGGCCGCGGAATTTTGCCCTACACTCCCTCTGTTCCGACGATGCCTCGGCGAGAATTCCGGACGTGTCCTGCCACCCCATGCCTCCTTAAGCACACTCACATACTCCCCTAGCCCTGGCGCTTCTCCCGGCGCTTTCCATTCACCCGCGGGCGCCCCAGAACGCCGTCTTCGACAAGCTCTGAGCGCCGCCGCGTCTGTCTTCTTCTCCGGCGAGCTCCCCAGGTAGAATCCGACCGCCCCTCTTCTTCTCCTTCACGCACACAGCATCTCCTTGATCGTACGCGTCTAACCATGCTTCTGGTTTGCCTTCTTGTGACCCGTAGCATCGTCCTCGACCTCGACCGCGTGCATCCGTCGCCAGACCCAACTCCGGTGAGGAATCCCGCCTGTCCTTGTGCGCCCCTTCACCAACCAGTACCACGTTGAGCATCAGCATCATTCAGCGAACCAGGTGAGCACCCTCTCCCTCCTTCTCGCTTCCTGCAACACCGGCGACGCCACTATCAAGCCGCCGCCGCCGCGCGTCAGAGTCCAGCGCCGCCCGTTTCTGGTCGAGGCACTGAGAGCCGTTAGATCTAGATCGGAGCGATAGGATAGTTCACTTAAACGAAAGGGTATGCGTTGATCTGAGCCGCACATGCCCCTTTTAATCTTGTGGTCTGTATCGCTCGATCCACACGAATCGGTACCGCCCAATAAGAAACAGCCACGTGGCCTGTAGTTGATTTAAAAGACAGATTTGATCTATTAGATTTCCAATTTTGTAAATTGCACAACTTTTAAACCACACGTCCAAATTTTACAAATTTTATATCAATGGAATCAGTAAGACAAGCCCTAGCCAACCATGCCCTTTGTTTAGTCAAAAGCTTCTGGAAAAATGTTTGTTTTTGTAGAAACATTTGTATGCTTGTTAAGGTTGTGAAAATTGTTCAAAAATGTTTTTGGGGATAAAATCTTTGGAAAATGGTGTGATTTTAACCTACTAACATTGGGAAACACTTTGTGGATTCAAAAATGAATTTGGTGAAACAAAATAATGATTCTTTGATTTAAAACCATTTCTAGTCAAATAGAAATGTGGTTTATTTATTAAAAATGGTTTTGGAAGAAAACCTTTGGAAAATGTTTTGTTTTAAACTCTCTGACCCCAAACACCAAGTTTTATGGTTTGGAAACTTATTTGGTGAACCCTATAGATTAATGCCCTAGTAAAAAAATATTGCTACACCACATAAAATGATACTTTATTTTGAAAATGGTTTTTGAGGTGAAACCTTTAGCAAATAACTTTGCCACTTTACAAAATGACCACTAGGTGTTTTCAAATGTTTATGACCCATTAGGAACCACTTTTTCAAATAAAACAAAGCTTGGCATGCTTGCATGCATTTCCTAGACTTTATGATTTTATGTGATGTTTTGCTTGATTGGTAGATTGAGTTTGTGCCTTGCTTGATTGAATTGTAGTGACTTGAAGAGTGTGATTGTTGCAAGGACAAGGGGTGAACCTATACTCTACCAAGAAGGCAAGTGATGCTTCATACTTTTGTCCCATTACTTTCACTATGCATTAGTGATCTTTTCTAAGTAAAACTTGCATGGATTTTATTTTGCTAAGTATAAACCTTGCTATAGAAAAACCTAGTAGATGAAACCTTAGTGGAAATCTTCCTAAGTTAAGATTCCTATTACTATCAAGCTTAGCCTAGCTAATAGAAAACATGGGTGGAATATATATTCACACTATGGAAAAATATTCTAAGTCTGAGGACTTGTGTTTTGTTTAATAAAACAACTAAGTTAATGAATCACCTGGATGGAATGGGACTTGCTTGGTGGATTTTGGTTGAGTGGTTCACAAGGCCCATGTCTATGGTTTACCTTGTGTATCTCACTTGTGGATGGCCACCCAGGAACAAAGAGATTTGAGATGTCAAATGTTGAGAAGCTTCAAGTGCAGCCACTTGGAATTATGGGCTCTGCCTAGATCATATAGGTTGTAAGAACTTAGCCATATGGACAGTGGGTGGTAGTTTTTGATAGGTTGGAACGCGTCCATTTTGGTCTAAGGGAAGGCTTCTGAAAGATCTTGTCTTGGGAAACCAAGTCTTGTGGGGAAAGTGCACCACCTCTGCAGAGTGAAAAATCTAAGTACTTAGCCATGTCCCTGGTAAAGGACAATTTGAGCATCAAGACATGGAAGCAATCAAGAATCTCATCATTCAAATTTCTAAGATAAAAACTTGTGGTTTGAACAAGGGTTAAAGAATTTTCAATCTTTGATTGGGAGATGCCTTGGAAAAGTTTTGTCAAAACAAAAACTTAGTATTTTCAAATGATAAGGAAAAATCTATTTTGAGCAATGCAAGCCTCAACTCCACTTAGCCAATTGCATATAGATGTTAGACTCCACTATACTACCATAGTATCACTTGCCAATACAATTCAAATGTATTGCAGGATTGACTGCTTTTAGTGAAGATTGATTGATTAGGATTACAAAGTCTACAACCAACATGTCTGCCTGTGGCACTTTGAAGATGAAGGACCCCATGCTTATAGATATTCTGCTGCAATGTAATGTAATAGCCAAATGAGCTATGTAAGATGTAATAAAATTATGTTATTCCTGGTTATAAAGTTGTATTATGACCTTTGTTTCTTGATATTACATCTTAACTGTGGATGCTAGCTATTGATCCAGGGACTAGCATTGTAAACACAGGGGACTCTACCTTATGTTAATAAAGGTTGGAACACTCCCACTACATCTCTCCTCTTTCCCTCTCTCCCTTCCCACATGGTACTGCTCCGAACATATGATATGTTGGTCATCTTCTGTGTCTGTACAAGAATATGTTCAGAGAATATGTTGGTCATATGTTGATATGAAAAGTAGTTTTAGTCCACTGTGTCTGTACAAGAATATGTTGGTCATATTCACATATGATATGATGATAGCAAGGTTTAGTGTAGCTTGGTTGATAGCAAATTTAGTGTAGCTTGGTTGATAGCAAGGTTCAGAGTAAGCTTGGTTCATAGCTTAGGGTTCAGAGTAAGCTTGGTAGATAACTTAGGGTTCAGAGTAGCAAGGGTTCAGAGTAAGCTTAGGGTTCAGATCAGTAGCAAGGTTCAGAGTAAGCCTTGTAGATAGCAAGGTTCAGAGTAGCTTAGGGTTCATAGTAAGCTTGGTAGCAAGGTTCAAAGTAGCTTAGGGTTCAGAGTAAGGTTCAAAGTAGCTTAGAGTAAGGTTCAGAGTATCTGACAATACTGTGAAAATATATCTTTCTTTGTCATATTGTTTTATTTGATCAAATCTAGCTGGATTGCATTGCATTGTCAGATAGGCTTATTTATTACCTTGTGTTGTTCTTTAATGTGTAGGTTGTATGTATGTGCAAGGTAGTAAGATCCTTCTTTCAAGTAGATGTCCATTTCTGGCTTAGATATTACAAAAGTTTGCAATGATTGTTTATATAAATGATTAGACAAGATAAAATCATCTCATGGATAGTCTAGGTACAAGAAGCTAGCTAGGGTTAGCAAATTTAGCTTGGTAAAAAGCATCTGGTTTTGCACTCCTAGGTGGACACTCCTGGGTGCACCCCCTAGCTTCGGGTTTATCCAAATTTAGCTTGTATCAGAGTTGCACCCCCTAGCATCTTGTTTTGCACACCTGGGTGCACCTCCTAGTTTGTGGATGATCCAGCAACTACAAACAATGTGTATATACTAATGAACTTGTTATTTGCTGTCATATTTGCTATCATATACTTGCTGTCATATAATCCATACTTGCTATCATATTTGCTGTCATATACTTGCTGTCATATTTGCTGTCATAAACAATGTGTACAAACAATGTGTACAGATTTACTGATGATCCAGACTATCATATAATGACAGGTGCTATAATCTGCATGTATTTGCTTGCTGTCATCAATGACAGTTGATATAATCTGTGGTGGTATAATTGTAGCACTCGAAATTGTGCGTGTGCTTGTATATAAAGAACTTTATTATGTTGTGTATACAGGTTCTTGTATGAAATGAGTCCTGATTTTTGCCGGAATGTTGATTAACTTCCGTTTCGGCAGAAATCGGGCACTCCTAGTTCAAGAAAATTAGCAAAGGTCATGCCAGATTTTTCTGTGCATTTAACCAATTATTTGTTTTTTATTAGTGCAAAGATGTGTGACAACGACGAGGCTGGATGTTCTAAGCGCATCAGCGCTGAAGGAGAACTCAGACATCCGAATAAACAATTGACATTCTGGAAGGCGGCCCAGCGGCTAGAAGACGATGAAGCATACTATCCTTCGGAGAGCGAGGATGATGAGATGGAAGACGCGGAGGAAGAAGCCGAAGGAATGGCGGGTGGTGAAACCACTGATGGCGGGGAGGGCACAGGGAGTGGTAGCAATCCTCCTAAGAAGAATAAGAAGCCGAAGGAACGGCGCCCGAACACGGTCGGCACGGTCAGGGAGGAAATTACCGAAGTGAGCCCAGCAGGGGTTCCTTTGGAGCCCGACCTTGTCGTCAGAGGGTACGGTGGGCAAGTGGCGGCCATCACCCGGACAACCATCTCGATCAACACCGAGAATCTCCGGCATAAATATAATGGCCACTTGCGCACACTCCTCTTCAAGAAGCTGCACGCAAGATACAAGTACCCCGCTAAGTATCTGAACACAAATTATCATGGGAACGAAGTAAACAAATCCTCCCTCACAAAGATGAGCACCGCCCTGGCCAGCTGGAGAACCCGGATAAAGAAGAAGATCTATAAAGAAGGAAAAAGTCTCAAGGAGATCCAGAAGATTGACCCGCAGATCACCGAAGATCAGTTCCGGGAGTTCAAGGAGAGGTGTGAATCCGAAAGAGCCCTGGCCAATAGTAATCGGGAAAAGGTGCTGCAGGCGATGAATATAGGTCATCAACATCTCGGATCTGGTGGATACAGAACCACGGAGGCCAAATGGAATATGGAGGACGAAGAGTATAGATCTAAGGGGATAGAAAACCCCTTTGCGAAATTCGAACCCGGGCAGGTTCGAAACTTCATCAGGGCCCGTTACCATGTGGACCCAAAAACCAAACAACTCACTGCGGATCCTATGGTGAAGGAATTCGAGGAAATTGTGGTAAGTAATCTAATTACCGCGGATCAACTCGATTTCATTCTAATCGATGAAGTCTAGTTTCTAAACGATTCACTGTTACTTCTTCTGCAGGAGGAGGAAATTGTTGCTAGTCATGGATCCTAGGGTTCCTCATCCTACGGGTCGACGGCGGCCACCCGGTGGGATAACCCTTTTAACAGGGCGATGAACCGGGCCAAGAAAATAGAGCCGGTTACGAAGAAGCCGTTGGCGGCTGGCCATCTAGCCGGCCTCGGGGGTAAGAATTGGATGGATCATTTTGGTCCACCGCCGAGGACGCATGTGGCGCCGTCGGGAAGGAGCGAGGAGCAAAACCGCGAGGTTCAAGAACTTAAGGAACAAGTGGCGCGGATCCCGCAGATCGTCTAAGACAACCTGGCAATCACCCTCACATCCATCCTGCCTACCTTGGTGGAGTCAATAGCGAACTGGAGTGCGGGTGGTCGAGTAGGGCCGTGCCCGATTCCAAGCATGGTCAGCAGCCACTCGAACAACGCGGCGCCGATGAATCAGGCGAACTACGTGTTCGTGATTCCGCCCGCTAGCACTGCGGTGCCGCAAGTGTTGGTCACTCCCCCTGCCATCACCGCGGTGCCGGACATGTTGGTGGCCTCCCTGCCATTGTCGCGGCGGCGCCGGAGCTCCAAGCACCCGGTAGGGAGAATACACCGGCGGCCAGCATCGTGCCATCAAGCAGCCATTCCGTCTCTTGCACGCCTGTCGCTGTATGCGGTGCCTCGACATTAGCCGATCTCGACGCCATCATGGTAAACAAATTGCTTTACCGCCTTTCACGCCATCTATTACTCTTATGGCATCTCTGACGATGCCGTATATGTTTTCTGCAGACGGATGTTCCTTGCACTTTCTTATGCTACGTGAACAACGAGCTGAGGGATGTTGCCAAGGGTACCATCGTTCAACCCTTGCAGCGCACGTTCCACTCAAGGCCGATGCCAGATAGCGTGCACAGGGTTAAAATTAGTCGGGTGCTAAGGGGCTGCGACGACCTGGAACCTCCCATTCAACCCCCAGGAGCGGATGAAGAAGAGCCGGCTGTCCTCAGAAGTTGCTTCGGCTTATTCTTGCAATGGCCAAAGAGCATGATCCATTTGGGGACGGCGGGGGACATCACGCCACAGACAATAGCACTGCCTGTCGTGCCAGCGACAAGCGGTGGCAAGGCCCCTTACCGCCCTCGCCGTCACCTCCACGCGGTGGGTCGGATGATCATGTTGATGATATGCACATGGCGCAAGATCCGGCCGAGGACGACGAATACTGGAATGATCACTTCTTCAACACTCAGTTTAGCAACGAAGACCTAGCTGGTGGCCCCACAGAGAAAGCCACTATCACCAAGCATCTGTTTGGTTCTCAGGAGACGCCTCCAGCTTGCGCCTTTACAGAGCCAGCTGATACAACCAACCGACCCTTTATTTTAAGCCCTAACACACTACATAGGGTGGCCGGTGCTCAGATTGCGGTGCCTGCCCGCTCTCCAAAAGGAAAAAAGGGCAGGAAAAGAAAATCTAGCAGCTCGAGCCAGCTGGTGGCATCAACTGCGAATCCGATCAGGTTTCGGGACGGGCCACCAAGACCTGAGGGTATTATGTGGAGGATTCATGTGGCGGGTGAGCCCATGCTACCTAAGAATTTGCGGAGGCTCGCCAGTTCGGAACTGCAGAGTGTGCATGACGGCGCGCTGACGATAGAGGGACGCCTTCTGGCGGAGAAAGATCCCTCGCACCCGGTATTCGTGGTTAAGGTGCCACCAGGCTTGGGATTCATCGACAATGCCCCTGTGGATCTGTTCTTCCTGCGGTTCGACGACATATTCAATATGTTCCACCTATACCCGCTGCACTATACCATGGTCCACCTATTTTCTCTCAGCCTGGCCATGCAGATCATTAGAGAGAACACACCGGGCATCGCTATAGTGGACCCCTACTACATGCGTGACGGCTTCTTGGGTTCCCCCACTGAACAACGTATTGTGGCCTCGTACCTAAAAAAAATCCTCGTGGCAAACAAGACAAAGGAATACATTCTCGTGCCTTACTTTCCCGAGTAAGTCGTTATTCACTCGCCACCGTCGATTGGCTTTATTATATTATCATCATTCTTTTTCCAACACATTCCATTTGAATTTTTTGCGCAGAGATGAACACTACACGCTCATCTCCTTATCGCCGAAGCATTCCCACGCCACGTATTTCGACTCGGGGAGTCTAGAAAATAAGAAAAACTATGACAAGATCAAGGAAGTTCTGGATGATGCTCTCACTGGCTATGCCTCGACGGAAGGCACCACCTTCGTGCGTACGAAGGTCAAGTTCGGCAGGCACGTCTTCAACCATGTAACGGAGTTCCCCTGCATGAAGCAACCGGAAAACAGTAAGAAGGAAGCCTACTACGGACTCCATCACATGAGGGCGTTCCTACTTGACCAGCAGAATTCTACGCTGCTAGATCATCTCAAACAGTGGGCCGAAGCAAAGGCCAAGATCACTGATTCAGATATTAGACAAGAGATGTATCGCATCCAGCAGCAGTTTGGGGCAATCATATTTCGTGATGTCATGATTTCGGGGGGATCTTCTATGGAGGAAATATCCACGGATAACCGTGACATAGAAGATCGCCTAGAGATGCAGGGTGACTATAGGAAGTTCATGACGAGACAAGGCGTCCTCCCATTCCCTAAGCCGAGCCAGAAGGCTTGATGTTGGCCTAGTTGTAGTTACAAACTATAGATGACCTTTGTGTGTGTGTGGACAAGTGTACATGCTACTACTTATCTTATTAGGTTTATGAATCATCGCTTATTTCTTTTGCTTATTATTATATATCAATCAATGCTTGGTTTTTTTGCTTACTCTTTGGTCCTCTGCTCACTTTGGTCCTTTTTTCCTTACTTTATTAGTCTTTTTTTGAGAATAATGCCAATGATTGAAATGTCGTGGCACACTATATATGTGAATGTGCTACGACGGGATTGTGAGCCTTGTGATATGCACAAGTCCGGGTGTTATGCATCCTACTTGGCTTACAGTTCCATCATAGCATATTCCTGTGTCCAACAACCTATGTATATATATGAGGCATTCTTTTTGATTAACTTTCATATTTTTCGAGAATAATGCCAATGATTGAAATGTCGTGGCACACTATATATGTGGATGTGCTACGACGGGATAGTTAGCCTTGTGATATGCACAAGTCCAGGCCTTATGCATCCTACTTGGCTAACTGTTCCGTCGTAGCATATTCCTGTGTCCAACGACCTATCTAGTTATATATGAGGCATTCTTTTTGAGTTACTTTGGTATTTTTAGAGAATAATGCCGATGATTGAAATTTCGTGGCACACTATATATGTGAATGTGCTGTGATGGGATTGTAAGCCTTGTGTTATGCACAAGTCCAGATGTTGTGCATCCTACTTGGATTGCGATTCCATCATAACATATTTCTGTGTCCAACGACCTAGCTAGTTATATATGAGGCATTCTTTTCGAGTTACTTTGGTCTTTTTCGAGAATAATGCCGATGATTGAAATGTCGTGGCACACTATATATGTGAATGTGCTGCGATGGGATTCTATGCCTTGTGCTATGCACAAGTCCAGGTGTTGTGCATCCTACATGGCGTACAGTTCCATCATAGCATATTCCTTTGTCCAACAACCTAGTTATATATCAGGCATGATTTTTGAGTTACTTTGATGTTTTTCGAGAATGCTGATGATTGAAATGTCGTGGCACACTATATATGTGATTGTGCTGCGATGGGATTGTCCACCTTGTGCTATGCACAGGTCCAGGTGTTGTGCATCCTACTTGGCGGACGGTTCCATCGTAGCATATTCCTGTGTCGAACAACCTAGTTATATATGAGGCATTCTTTTTGAGTTTGGTCTTTTCGATTTAGGAGTACTTTCTATAAGTGTATCTTCATATGCGACTTTAATTATACATGTTTTTTCAATCACCGGTTAATTATTATTGTCAACTTGTAGATGACGTGGTACGTCGTGTACAAGGGACGGGTTCCCGGAGTCTACGATGATTGGGAAGACTAGCGGCGACAGGTGCACCGTTTCAGCGGCAATAGCTACAAAGGGTACAACACTATGGAGGAGGCGGAAGCTAGATACACACGCTATCTAGCGGGAGTTAAGACGAGGAACCGGATGAAAACCTACACCTTCGTCGCGGTGATCATGCTTATCGTCTTTGGTTGTTTATCCCGCGTTTGTGTCTAGCTAGTTTAGATGTCTAGGCGATCTTCCGAGCCCTAACTTGTTCAAGACACATGTATTCGCATGTCACCAACTACTTTGTAACTTGATCGAAACAATGTAACTTATACTATGTATTCATGTATGAGACTTATCTATACGTATTTGTTTCAATCTTGTTTTGCAAATTGTGTATTTATATATATAACTGTATATCTTATATCTGTGTGTATATCTGCCTGTAATATTGTATATAATCTGTATTGTATATCATCTAGCACTGAAATTAAAAAAAAGACACCCGTGGCGCACATGTCCTAGATTTTGTGACGCACTACAACTAAAGCGTACCTGCGCAGCTTAGTGGCGCACTGCAACGTGCGCCATAGAAGATCCAAAGCGTAGTGCACCTGCCCACATAGCCGTGGCGCACTAGCAGGTGCGCCACGCCTATCTCGACATAACCGTGGCGCACCAGGCAGTGCGCCACGGCTAGGAGATAGCCGTAGCGCGAGGCCTGTGGCGCACCCCTAGTGCGCCATAGATGTTGTTTACAGGTGCGCCACAAACGACCTATTTTCTAGTAGTGTACTACAAACTGTTTCTATTGATAAACTTCTATGAGCAAGAACTATTTATAGGTGCAGCTGAATTGACAACTCAGTTGTTAAGGCTTTCAAGTATTCTTTGGCTCCCCTTGTGTTGAATCAATAAATTGGGTAATACTACCTGCGAAGACTGTTGCGATCCCCTACACTTGTGGGTCATTAAGACTATTTTCTGGTGCCGTTGCCTGGGAGCGTAGCTTTATTTGTAAGTTCACTTGGGTCTAGTATTGGTCACTGCTACTCCGTTCATCATGGTAAGTCTCGTGATGGAAAGTTCCCTATTTTACCATCCCCTACAAGAAGAGGTACAGTCCTAAACACCTTTGTTGCTCTTGATTCACCATCTATTATAAGTAAGCTTGTCACACCACCACCACATACACATGCTACACACACTGCTACTACTACTGAATCTGAAACTTCTTTTGATGCTCATGATGTTACTTCTGTTGTGCTTGATGCGAGTGGTTCATTAGGTCCTTTCCTAGATGCTACTATGGCTAGTCTAGGAAATACCGAAACTCCTTGCTAGACGCACCATTATTCCTAGATCCTAAGTACTTTGTTACTAAGATCTTCCCTTTTTCACTACAAGGAGAATCTAGGGCTTGGTTTAATAGATTACCTTTTGGTTCCATTGATAGCCTTGATTTCTTGATTGCTTCTTTCTTCCATAAATATTTTCCTCCTGGTGCAAGACATGCTGCTTTGCAGAGACTTTTTTATTTTAAACAGGGAGAAGAAGAGAAACTGCCTAAGTCCTGGACAAGGTTCTGTGCCTTGATTCATGCACATCCTGGATGTCCATTACCTAAGAATGAGCTTCTTGATATTTATTATAATGGACTAACTGATGATTCTAGGACATACCTAGATAGCTTTGCTGATTGTGTTTTGAGGAAAATAACTCCTACAGATGCTAAAGAACTAATGGCTAAGATAAGCAAGAATTATGATGATTGGACTTCAGCTGAGCTAAATTCACCTGAGCCTATTACTCCTGAACCAGTTCCAACACCAACACCAAATAATAGGGGAGTTATTGCATTAAATGATGAAGTGATGAAGGAAGCTAAGAAGTGTCTAAAGGATAAAGGTATTAGAGCTGAAGATGTGAGGAATCTACCTCCTATAGAAGAGTTATGTAAGACAATTCCCCACTCATCCACTATTGAGGTACACTCTCTCCACCACTTTGATGAAGGTGATATTCCCTATGGTAAGCCTCCTGATCAATGCTTAGAGGAACTTGACACATTTATTGTTAAGCAAGGTAATTTTAATAAACAAGTTCAGAATAATTTATTGGAAAACTCTAGAGCTATCAATGAGTTGAAAGATATTATGGAAATAACTTCTAGATATTAAAATTCTTTGTAAACACTTTCAAATGGTTCAAACACAAATTGATCAACTTGCTAAGGTACAAAAGGATATGCTAGTTAATGCCTCAGGAGATAAACATGCTTATGGAATTAGAACTAGGGGTGGTATAGCTGCTCAAGATCCTTTATATCCTGAAGGACACCCTAAAAGAATTGAGCAGGATTCTCAATAAGGTGAGAGTAGTGGTAGTCCTCGTAAGAGAAAGAAAAATAAACATCAGATAGTTGAGAAACCACTTGAAACTACTGTAGATCCTAATAGTATATTTGTCTCTGATGCTAAAACTGAGAGGGGTAATGATAAAAATGATGCTCTTGATAAGGAGGAAGGTGAGGAAGAACCTAAGAAGCAGACTAAGAACACTAGGTACACAAAGGAAGATTTTATTGCTAAGAAACATGGTAAAGAGAGAGAACCTTGGGTGCAGAAACCTATGCCTTTTCTAGGTAAGAAACACAAGTCAAAGGAGGAAGAACACTACAACAAGTTTTGTGAGTGGATGGAAACTTTATTTTTGCAAATTACTTTGAGTGATGCTATTAAATTGCCTCCTTATTCAAAGTATATGAAGGATATTGTCTCTAACAAAAGGAAGATTCCTAATGAGGAGATTTCTACTTTGCTTGCTAATTACTCCTTCAATGGTAAGGTTCGAAAGAAACTTGGTGATCCAGGTATACCAACTATTCCTTGCTCTATTAAGAATAATTATGTTAGAACTTATTTATGTGATTTGGGAGTTGGAGTTAGTGTTATGCCTTTTTTCTCTCTACAAGAGACTCCAGCTAGAAAAGTTGATACCAACTGATATATCATTGCAAATGGCTGATAAGTCAGCTACCATTCCTGTTGGTATTTGTGAGGATGTTCCTCTTCAAGTGGCTCATAATTGCTTGGTTTTAACTGATTTTGTTGTGCTTGAAATGCCTGAAGATGATAATATGTCTATTATTCTTGGGAGACCTTTTCTTAATACTGCAGGTGCTTTCATCAATTGTAATCAAGGAAAGGTAACATTCAATAGTAATAAAAAGAGCATACTTTATATTTCCCCAAGAAGGTTGCTAAGAGCTATTGCCTAAATTCCATTGAAAATATTGAGAGTATCAAGGTTGGAGAAATATATTGTCCCATTCCACAAGAAAATTTTGAAACTATTATGATTGGGACCATTGCTCTGAAGTATGAGGTAACATAATCACCTTGTGGAATGCAAAGTTTTGTTTCATATAAGATTGTTTTTGGTAACAAGACTTGATCAACCTTGTTAACAAAAGGATTTTAAGGAACAAAATAATGGTTTCACTATGGTTATACTTGCTTTCTTTTACTTTTTCTCCTTCCTAGTCTTTGCCTTTCTTTTGCTAGCTTTGGTTTTGTTAGTTGTTTGCTTGTTTGTTTGTCTTAGAGCTCCTGTAGTTTGGATTTTGGTTTGCTTTTGCTTCTTCTAAAAAAACTGTTTTTGCGAGAAAATCAATTTTCATACCCTGAAAATTGGCCAAAAATAAAGTTTTCTGAAAAATCCCAGAAAATTCAAAATAAATTTTTCCTCGAAAAAAGGGAAGAGGGACACCTAAAGTGACCAAGGGGGCCACCCCAGGCCACCACACCCATGGTAGGCACGACCTACCTATGGGTGGCGCCTAGGGGGGTCTGGCCCACCTGGGCCCCTTCAAGGTGACCCCTCACGGCCATCTTCTTTCTCTCTCCCAAAAAACACCAGAAAACTTGATCAAGCTCGAGTTCTTGCTGTTCTTGCTCGCGATTTTCGATCTCTTTGCTCAGCCCATCTTTGCTGCTGATTTTTGGAGGGATTTCTCCTTGGTATGTGTCTCCTCCACTTGTCAAATTAGAGTTGTGATTGGTAGATTGTATCTTGAGTATTTTGCTTCTATAGGTGTCAGGTTGTTTGATCTTGCATGCTTGTTCTATGCTTAGAAACTTTATTTTGATGCATGTGTAGCCCTCTAGCAAGTTCCTATAGTAGTTGCTCATCATTTATCAACATGGAAATTACTTGGTTTGATGTTTGTCTAAAAATTTCAGCGAGGAAGATGAGTGCTTATCTACTGAATCAATATGACTTGATGGTGCCTAAGACAATGAAGGTTCATCGTGAGGAAGGAGTTTCCCTTCCATATATCCATGCCATGAATTTATGAGAACTGCAGGAATCTCCCAGGATTTCCAAACTTTGATTGCCAATGCAGGGTTGGAACACTTTGTTGAAGGTGAACCATTTCAATTTGTCAAGCTAACCATGGCTTTTGTGCAGGACTTCCGGTTCACTTGGTCTACATCCAATCCCATGGTCCATTACAAAATATACAATATACCTGTCAACCTGCGTATTGCTGATATCTGTGCATCAATTAGAGTACCTCAATGGGGATCTTGTGAGAAGATCAAGGAGAGACCCGAGTCACTTATGGATTTATATGCTGATATTTTCCAAGGTTTTGACTTCTCCAAGGAAAGTGGTAAAATTCAGAACATTCAGTTCCCAGCCATTAGATATTTTGCCTACTTCATTACCAAGTGTGTTCTTGCTAGAAAGATCGCTAGAAAGTTATCTTCTTTTGATATAGCTTTTATCGCAGCTGCTTTGAATAGGAATAGATCTTATAACTTGGGGTGCTTTGATAGCTTACCGTCTTACCACCAACCGCGAGAAGGGTGGAATTTGTGGAGGTCTAATTGCTTCTAGGTTGCTAGCTTTCCATGGTTTAAAGCCTCACCATTCAGATTATCAGTTCCCTATAGAGAGGCTTGATCTTGAATCCATGATTCAGCATGGTTTTGTTTCCTTGGGGGCTATTGTGAGAAGTTTACCATATGAATTATCTTTTTCCCAGCAAGGTCAGAGAAAGGGTATGACTGAGAAAATAGTTTATTTGCCTACACCTGCTTTGTTTAATTTTGATAACAGGCAAGGATGGTCGCTCACGGAGGAGGAGTTTGACACATATGTGGTGGAGCTCTCCCAACAAGAGGAGAATGTTGGAGAGGGTGCCGAAGACGATTCGGTTCAACCCTCCAACTTGGGAGAGTCTTCATACCAGCAATCTTCTTATAATTGGGGCACGTCTTCTTCATCGAAAGCACCTGACTACGATCATTCCTATGATGACCCACCAGCTTGGAGTTACTACCCGCACTATTGAGCCCCACTTAGGCCAAAATCCTAAGCTTGGGTGGAGCTTTCTTTTTGGTTCTTGTTGCTGCGTTCTCAAAAACCTCAAAAATACGAAAATATTTTCATTGTTTCTCTTGGTTTGTTTCTTTGCTTTGGTTTGCCTTAAAAAGAAAAAAATCCAAAAAGATGTTAGTTTGTTTGGTTTGTTTTTGCTTTGTTGGCTTGTTTGAAAAATCGAAAACACCAAAAATATTTGTTCTTCTTCTCTGGTTTTGTGGGTTCTTTGCAGGGTTCGGCCGTCCTTAGTGGATTTTGGTTTGATGTTATTATTCAAGTCACACAAGTGAAGGGCAATAATGAAGATTAAGACAACTTGAGGAGTGGTAAGAGGCTGGTAACAAACTCTATTTGTTTTCATTTTTGTACATATACTCATCATTGTGAGCATGCTTAGTCTGTTCATTGTAAGGAGTGTGTTACTGATGGATGCTTAGTAGTTCTTGCTTGTCTATGATTAGCTCCATCTTGCTAATAGTTTGTAGCATGTCATATAATGTTTGCTTGCATTGTTTTATTCATATTTTGGTATGATATTGTGGTATCCTCCTCTGAAAGTTTCATGTGAATTGTCTTGGAACATGCTCACGCATGCATATGACTAAACAATAGTCAGTAAGCCTCGCTGATTTATTTTTCCTTAGAGTTCTAGTATCACTTTCATGCCATAATTAGTCCTGTTTTGTTGCAAGAATGGTTATGACAATTATTGCTCTCTCGTTTGTTGCTCCCTCTCTTTTGCTAGCCTTCACTTGCATTGAGTATGAGCTCTACCTGCGCTTCCAACTCCTCAAAACCAATATTACCAGTTGTGTCCACATTACCTACCTATTAGCATCATTTTCTATTTCAGTGCATATTCAATATGCCTTGTTTTCTTCCAAATAAAATGTTTGTCTATTTTGAGTATGTTAGTTAGTAAAGCTCTCACGAACTTGATGGCACACTTTATTCCGTGCACTTAATAATCCTGAATCATTGTGACCTGTCCATGAAAGTTATATGCTTGCAAATTATATGCTGGGAGTCAGCAGAACCGTGCTGTCACGGGGAACGCTTTCAACACTATTTGGATATCCTATCCAGTTGATACTTTGCTCTTTTGTTTCCGGATGTCGACGATGTGAAATAAAAGGGGATCTTGTGAGTTCATGGAGTCTATACATTGTGTTAGAGAAACGCCTGGGCCACTAGCCTAAGCCATGCCTAATCATGGTGGAAACTTGCAGCATCACCATAATGAGCATTTATGAAACATCCTCAATAAAAAGCTATGCATATAGTAAATAAAAAGATCGCTGAGATGCTCATTGTCTACTTTCCTTGTCATTTTGATCACGGGATAGCTCCTGTGTCATGTGCAAGGGGTACCCCGTTGGAGGGTCTTTATGATATGCATGTATTTACAATGACAAGAACTTACAGGTAACCAAAGTTGAGTTGCATGAGGAGCGGCCCTCGTACTCAAGGGACTTGGGATTTCTAGCTTATGGTCTGTCAAGCATATAACTCATATTGGACCTCACTTTCACCTTAACCATATGAAGATGCCTATGATAGGGGCAATGAGAGATCAAAGCTAATGAGTACCTTCCTTTCATCATTTGGAAGCCTTTCAAAATTTTCAAAACCTTTTCACAACCTTGTTGAGTCACCACTTATTCTATGAGCACCTTCTTGAGAGCATAGTTGTCATTCTTGTGTTTGTTCCAAAACTTGGTTAATTATGTCATGACTTTGGTGCTTGTATCTATGATACCTTTACTTGTAGTCTTCCTATGAACTTCAGAGGTACCTTGGCATTTATATTGTGCTCTACAAACAAAGGCAATCGATATACCATTCTATCATACTTTGCTATGAGCATTACAATGTTTCTTATGTTTATGTTTCATGCTACTTATTATTATTGAGTGGGTTTCTCTTCATAGCTTGCAATGACTATTGAGTAGACTTAGTTGCATATTATTTATTATGAATGGTTTAAGCATCTACTCCTATGCTGAGAATATATACATCATATGAAGAAAATGTGTTTGTGAAAGTTCTTTTATCGCACTCAGTTTTCAACTGAATTGCTTGGGGACAAGCAATAAGCTAAGCTTGGGAGAGTTGATACGTCCAAAACGTATCTACTTTCCTGAACACTTTTGCTATTGTTTCTCCTCTAAACTTGTGTGATTTGGATACAACTAACACGGACTGACGCTGTTTTTAGTAGAATTACCTTGGTGTCTAGTTTTTGTGCAGAAAATCGACTATCAGGAAAAATCCCGGAAAATATGCCAAAAATTATATTTCACCAGAAGATCCATGGAGCCATAAGACAAGACGGAGAAGGGGCTTGGTGGGCCCACACACCTACTAGGCGCGGGCCCACCTCTGGCCACGCCTAGGGGGGTGCAGCCACCCCAGGCACCCCATCGGCCTCCCTCTGCGCCTATAAGTTGCCTCTCGACCTAAAAACAGAGGGGGGTTCGTTTCTAGAAAGAGTTCCGCTCCACCGCCGCCACCAGAAACCAAGATCAGATCCAGCAACTCCGTTCTGGCACCCTGCCAGGACGGGGAATTTGGAGAGGATCATTGCCATTGTCATCACCAGCGCATCGCCATCAACCACTGATGTTTCTCGTATCCATGAGTGAGTAATCCCCCACTGTAGGCTTGGGGATGGTAGGGATTGGATGAGTTCTATCATGTAATCGAATAAGATTGTTAGGGCATAGTGCCTAGTATCTCTATTAGTGCTATCTGACTTTGTTGCAACTTGTTGTGCTTAATGCTTGTCACTAGGGCCCGAGTGCCATGATCTCAGATCTGAACTTATTATTGAATCATTATGATAGTATTGTTTGTGATCTTATCAGCAAGTTGTGTACATATATGATTGTCCGGATCCAAAGGCCCCGAAGTGACAATAATTGTGACAACTGGAGGGGATGGCTGTGGTGTGAGGATCACATGTGTTCACGAAGTGTTAATGCTTTGATCCGGTGCTCTATTAAAAGGAGCACCTTAATTGCCAGTAGTTCCCTAGAGGCCCCGCTGCCACGGGCTAGCTGGACAGAAGATGTTGTGCAAGTTCTCATTGTGAGCAAGTATAACTATATATGGAGCACATGCCAAGGATTGTTTAGTACATGGATTCTTGTTATTATTTATCTGCAATGCCCTAGATCTTGAAGATACATGTTTAGAATCGTCCATGCAATGCCCGTCCATCCATCCCTATGCCTACCGCACTCGAATCCAACTATTTACTGTTATTGTTACTATTGCTCCTGTTTCACCGTTGCTGTTGCTACTACAAACTATTGCTACTGATAAACTTCTGTGAGCAAGAAATATTTCCAGGTGCATCTGAATTGACAACTCAATTATTAAGGCTTGCAAGTATTCTTTGGCTCCCCTTGTGTCGATCAATAAATTGGGTAATACTACCTGTGAAGACTGTTGCGATCCCCTACACTTGTGGGTCATCACATATCTTGAGCGGTCGACGATGCCATTGGCGCGGTCAGCGAGACCGCAGCTCCGGTACAGTTGCAAAGAGACCCAGTGAACTAGTCCGGTGGGGTGGGCGTCGATGAAGCGGCTCCACGGCGGTGCACGAGATCGCAGCTCAAGCGGCTCAGGCCGCCATGTAATTTCGTCCGGGCGGTGCGCACGGTGGGCCTGGAGATGAGGGCGTGGGCGAGGAGCCTGGAATTTTTGGGAGGGCCAGCGAAAAAACTGCACGAATTAGGGACAATGGAGGTGAAAATAAAAATAATTATGGTCGTGCCCCCAAGATACGGACTATAACTTGCCCATAGGGCGTCTACACAATGGGTAGTTTAGTGACCTCAGATCGGCAAAGATCCTAAGTCCCCGTGATTAACATGCTAGTCCCTAGATCAATAGCTAGCTCTCACAGTCGATGAAATATCATGTCAAAGACAAGTCTTTTTTTACATGAATCGAATAATCCAGAGTTTATATTATTACAATAGAAGCAAACTATATACAATTTGGAGTCCCATCAATGCCACAGGTAGGTTGAGTGAAGACCCACGATCCTAGCACACCTTTCAACGACCTCCAAATTCTGCACATAAAACGTGCAACCAAACGAGTTGGTCAATACTTTGAATGTATTGGCAGATTACACCATGAAGAAAAGACTTGGATATTTCTACATGCACAAGGCTAATAAAGGCTTGTGGTTCATTTGCATAAAGCCAATTTTTCTTATGTCAAGAAGAAGATAGAAAAATCTTTTATCCTACTTTGTAAATATTTGATAAGTAAAATATGGTCAAGTGGCTCGCAATGGATTCCACCAGGCTACCATCCCTCAAACTAACACATGGAATACACCATGCAATTCAAAATCCCATCTATGGACGATTCCACGACCATAGAGTTTTAGAACAGTTCTTTTAGAAAAGAGAGAGGAAATCCTTCAGAGGTTCCATCCTTCAGACGCTCAAAGTTGTTCTTTTCTATGAACATGTATGATCGATCAGGTTGATACTCTCGAGAGTTTGTACACTTTACTCACAATCCACAATAAAGTCCTTTTACAAACAAGGCAATGATGAAGCTTTACCTTAGTAGCCCTTTTACTCGGTTCCACGGGAGCCAAAATTGTGGTACTCAGGTGAGGTTTCCCACTAAGTACTAGGCCAAGACAGAGCCCATATGTATTGTGGTTGCACTGGAAGGTTCTGAATTCTGAATCATGGCAGACTTCTTTGATCTTGGGCGGTGGAGGGAATAGGCAGAGCCAATCCAGGTTACTTCCCCTACTAGTCGATCTAGACATACCACTTCATCAAGAGAAATACATAGTTTTATTTTGAAGTAGATTTGAGGAGAAAAACTTGCGCTCATACACAGAGCTCTTATGCTTAGAAATTTTTTTGTCTTTCGGAACCCCATTGGTATTTGTATATATATATATCATATCACAAGCATAACACTTAGAAAATTCAGGAGAACCTAGTAGGAGTGGAAATATTCCTAAGTATAATCTACTCATAGTATACTACAAAACAGCATAACACTTGTAAAATATTTCCTTTCTACAAAAACATCCTACACATGCATACTACAATTTTGAAGATGAAAACATGCATAGTAGCAAAATATGGGACAAAGATATGAACAAAGGTGTAACTTGCCTTATGTTAATTATATGTGTGATGATTTGAATTCCTCCGTAGCAATCGCACTCGCTCCGAATAATCTAACACAAGAACAGAGTAGTTCCAATCAAAACAATTGCAAACATAGCAAAGGCAACAATGATGATCATAAACATGCATGATGGTTTAATGTCACAATAGTTGTAATTTGTTTTCTAAACTTTATTATAACACATGATGCATACATGAGATCATTTAATGCAATAGGGTATTGGTTATTAATTCTTGATTGCCATTAAAGGGGTTTTAATACTTTTGACGCAAATTATGTCCTAATTTTCGAATTAAATTTGGTTCTTAGGTTTACTGGATAGAGGACATTAATATGAACCAGTACAAATTGGATTCACCTTAATCGAAGTTATAGATCATTTTCTGTGATTTATTTACTATATAAGAGAGTTTAAATTATTTAAAATATTTACTTCGTCAAAAATTATATCTAAGTCCAGATAAGTATTCTACACGAAATTATGAATCCAGGGACATATTTTTTAGATCTACAAACAATGTGTTATGCATTTTATGATCTATAAGGCCATTAATACTAATTAAATTTATTTCTAGTTAACTATTATCCAAAAGATTGATCTAATCAGATATTATTACACTACATTAAAGTAGATTCAATTTGATGTATTATTCATATTTTTATGACCTACGAATAATTTATTATAGATTTAATACTCTAAAAGGTCAATAAAACAATTAAAATTATTACATTAAAAACAGACTTCAAGGTTTATATCTAATCTTGTAATATTATTTGTATTTTTCGGAGTTATAATTATTTTTCTATGATTTAATAACATTAAAATTATATTTAACCAATTAAATTAGTACAAAAAACCTAAACTATGAAAATTAGATCTTATAACGAAACAGTGTTCTACACTAAATAATCTTTCCAATGGTATATTATTCATAATTTTTGGACATGTAAATATTTCTCTGTGATTTTTGCAATATTACATGCTTTTTGCCCTTTTATTCAATTTCCAGTTACATGGAAAAATCCAAAGTGCGAAGTGGCGTGTTTCTACTGGTCCATACCTCTTTGGTTAAGTGGATCAGTGTGGATCACTGCATCAAGATCTAACGGTGCAGAAGATACGGCTTGGACCTCGGCTGGCTTCAGCTCGCAATCAGCTTGGCTCTAGTCGGCTTGACGGCTTGGCTCGGCTCAAAGAGATCTGACGGTGGAGAGGTCGACGGTAGCAGGGCGGCAGCGAGGTTTGGAAGGCGACGGTGGAGATGTTCCTACGGTCCTCGGCATCCGTGGAGTGGTGGACGAGGTGTGTCATAGCATAGGGAGGCCGATGGTGGTCACGACACGGTCTTGAGATTCCTGTGGCGACAGAATGGAGTGTCTAGAGGTGTGCGGTGGTGGTGGTGCTCCGACAGTGTCCCGTGGGCATTCTAGTGGTCCTGCGGAAAGGGATGAAAGCATGAGGCAAGGCGGTAGAGGATGAGTAGAAGGATGCAGGGAAGAAGTAGAGTCGGAGGCGACGAGTTTCTCAAATTCAAGCTCCTCCATAAGGTACAATGGTGGCTGATACGTCCAAAACGTATCTACTTTCCTGAACACTTTTGCTATTGGTTCTTGTCTAATTTGTGTGATTTGCATACAACTAACATGGACTGACGCTATTTTTAGCAAAATTGCTTTGGTGTCTCATTTTTGTGCAGGAAATCAATTTTCAGGAAAAATCCCGAAAAATATCGCAAAACTCCTATTTTACCGGAAGACTCACGGAGCGAGAAGACGAGACGTAGTGAGGCCACGAGGGGCCCACACCACCTGGTGGCGCGGGCCAGACCAGGCCATGCCAGGCGGTAGTATGGCCGCCTCGATCTCCCCCTCGACCCCTACTTCCGCCTACAAATAGCCCCTGACCTAAAAACACCGGGGGGGTTCAACGTTTTTCCAGATAGAGTTCTGTTGTGCCGCCACCACCAAAAACCGCAATTCGGAACTAGAAACTCCGTTCTGGCACCCTGCCGGGACAGGGAATTGGAGAAGATCATCACCATCATCATCACCAACGCCTCTCCATCAACCATTCATGATTGCCCCATCCATGAGTGAGTAATTCCGCGCAGTAGGCTATGGGGATGGTAGGAATTGGATGAGATCTATCATGTAATTGCATAAGATTGTTAGGGCATGGTGCCTAGTATCTATTATTAGTGCTTTTTGACATTGTTGCAACTTTTTATGCTTAATGCTTGTCACCAGGACCCGAGTGCCATGATCTTATATCTAAACATGTTATTGATTCATGATGATATTATTGTTTGTGATCTTACCTGCAAGTTGTGTACACATAATATTTTCCAGAACCCGAGGCCCCGAAGTGACAGAAATCGGGATAACCGGAGGGAATGGATATGATATGAGGTCCACGTGTGTTCACGGAGTGTTAATGCTTTGCTCCGGTACTCTATTAAAAGGATTACCTTAATTGCCAGTAGATTCCCTTGAGGCCCCGCTGCAACAGGCTGGCGGGACAAAAGATGTTGTGCAAGTTCTCATTGAAAGCATGTATGACTATATATGGAACACATGCCTATGATTACATAGTACTTGGATTCTTTACCTTATTTATCTTTAAATGCCCTTGATCTTGATATTACATAAATAGTCTTGTCCATGCAACTCCCGTTCATCCAGCCCTATGCCTACTGCACTTTAATCCTGCTTTTTGCTACAATTGTTACTATTTCCTTTATTTTACTACTGCTTTTACTTTGCTATTCATACTACAAAACTGTTGCTACTGATAAAGTACTATGACCAAGACTATTTTCGGGTGCAGCTGAATTGAACTCAATTGTTAAGGCTTAGAAATATTCTTTGGCTCCCTTGTGTCGAATCAATAAATTGGGCTTTACTTCCATCAAAGACTGTTGTGATCCCATATACTTGTGGGTCATCAATACTATTTTCTAGCTCCGTTTCCGGGGAGCATAGCTTTATTTATAAAGTTCACTTGGAATTATTATTGTTCGCTGCTATATATTCATCATGGGTAAAACTCGTGATGGAAAAGTTTTTATATTACCATCCACTACAAGAAGAGGTACAGTTCTGAACACCTTTGTTACTCTTGATTCACCATCTGTTATGAGTAAGCTCCTTACACCACCACCACATACACATGTTACACATACTGCTACTTCTACTGAATCTGAAATTGCTTCTGATACTCATGATGTTACTTTTACTATGCTTGATGAGAGTGGTTCATTAGGTCATTTCCTAGATGCTACAATTGGTAGAACTAAAATTGGAAACACTGAAACTCCTAATGAAGATATTACTACACCTGTTAGCTCACCTGAGTCTTGAGAGAGACCTAGCTATGATATTAATGATGGTGATATTGAATTGACTGATGAATTTATTGAAGAATGTCGAAACACTCATGGTTCAAGTGCTATTAAAAATCTTCTTGAGAGACGTACTATTAGACCTAAACTATTTCCTGATGCTAAGTTTGCCACATCTCCCATAAACATACAGATAAAGATTATGATTTCTCTCTTGATTTATATTACACAACCATTGTTGAGAAAGAACCTTTTTGTGGGACTGAAATTGAAAGTGTTGTGCCACATATGACTGAGCTTTCTACCATGAGTGGCTTGTTTTCTCATGATATTAATATGCGCACCTACTTTGTTGCTAAAATTTTCCCTTTTTCATTGAAATGAGATTCTAAAGCTTGGTTTAATAATTTACCTCCTGTATTTATTGATAGGCTTGATTGTTTGATTGATACTTTCTTTCAGAAATATTTCCCTCCTAGTGCCCGACATGCCATTTTGCAGGAACTTTTTGATTTTAAACAGGGAGAAAACGAGAAATTGCCTGAATCATGGGCAAGATTTTGTGCTTTAATTCATGCACATCCTGGATGTCCATTACCTAAAAATAAGCTTCTTGATATATACTATAATAGACTAACTGATGAATCTAGGACATACTTGGATAGTTGTGGTGATTGTGTTTTCAGGAAAAGAACTCCCGAAGAAGCTGAGGAATTAATGGATAAAATAAGCTAGAATTATGATGATTGGACTACATCTGAGTCAACTACACCTGAGTCAACTACACCTAAGCCAAATGTGCCTGACCAACCCCAACACCAACACGAAAGAAGAGGGGAGTAATTGAATTAAATGATGAGTTGATGAAAGAAGCTAAGAAATGTCTGAAGGAAAAGGGTATTAAATCTAAATATGTGAAGAATTTACCTCCTATAGAATAATTATGTAAGCCAATTTCCCACTCATCCACTATTGAGGTACACTCTCTCCAACATTTTGATGAAGGTGATATTCCTTATTCTAAACCTCTTGATCAATGCTTATAAGAATTTGATATTTTTATTGTTAAGCAAGATAATTTTAATAAGAGAGTCCAGAATCATTTAATGGAAAACTCTAGAGCTATTAATGAGTTGAACAATATTGTGGAATGAACCTCCAAGATGTTAAAATGCTTGTTAAACATTTCCAAATGCTTCAAACTCAAATTGATCAGCTTACTAAAGTACAAAAAGATTTGCTAGTTAATGCTTCTAGAGAAAAACACGCTTACGAAATTAGAACTAGGAGTGGTGTTGGGGGGGTGACCCCGGATAGGGTCAAGATAGGGGAAAGAAGAAAGGAGTCTCCCTTACCTTAAGCCGAATTACTGACTGTGTCGGCCGAATCATGTAAGATCCGGCCGAGATAAGTAGAGCCATGGCAAATATAGAATTAGTAACACCTTACTCGGCCGACGTATGAGCTATGTCGGCCGAATGAGGCTGATCGACTTGTATGCAGGTGAAGTCCGAGCCGAGTTATGCGAGATGAGGCCGAATAACATGAAACCTGCAGGAGAAGGATGTGACTATAGTCAAACCCTAGTTGCTGGCTAGGAGGAATCTAGACAAAGCCAAGCGCTAAGGACAGGGATCAGAGCTGCAGAAGGGCAGACAAGCGTCGCGGAGGTGATAGTGAAGAAGCCCGAGGCGCACATGTGAAGGTCTCTGGAACATTGCCACCGATAGAAGGGGGATACGGAAAGGAGGCCGCCGAGTTACCACTTTGGGACAAGCATATTCCAAGAATATGCTTGCCACGTCAGCCCTAGAAGGAGTCAAGGAACCCCTTTATAAGGAGGGGAATAGGCTCCAGAGAGGGGGATCGATTCATTCCACTCCGAAAGGCTCGTGTAGTAGTTTTCTTCTCTATGATACAGTTCTCGGAGCATTTGTAGTTCTTGAGAAGAGAAATAAAGATCTACTTACTGGTCAGTTGAGTGTAGAAATCACTACATCTTCCCTCCCTGGATCCCTCTAGCATCCATTGGCCCCATACTTTAGCCTACCCATGGCATCTGCCGTGCCACCACCATGACAGTTGGCGCCCACCATGGGGCCAGCAGCGGTGCTAGCTGGAGTTAAGATCCATACGAGAAACTTCATCCACACTGGCGAGCGGGTTGTCTCTAGCTTAGTCCAAAGATTTGATATCTAGGACTATGTCAGCGATAACGCTAGCAGCTTCAGGAGGAAAGCACCTCTGCACAACGGCATATTCATCAACCTGGGCGCTCACAAGGTCTACGTCGGCATCGACACATCCTGCGTCTACCCGCACCAAGTCATTGAGGCAGGAGAACCTCCCCTCCGTGCTGCTAGCGGTCCACGTGGAGTACGCCCCGTAGGCAGCGTCGAGGTGATAATGACGGCCTTGGCACCAGCAGCGGGGGAAGGCGCCGAACCAAGCAGGGACCCGACAACAGGAGGACAGGTAGCCACGAAGCAGGCAGCTCCACAACCCACCGAGATAGATCCACCAGCAACAAACTCAGCCGAGGTGTAGGAGGTGACTCCAAAGGCGGCAAGGGTAAGATGGCCACCTCTGGAGAGGCCAGAAAATTTCCTTTAGGCAACTATAGATAATCTAACTACACCTATGGCGCCGATACTTGATTCGGCTAACCCACAGGCGGAGTTAGAAGAAACTAGACAGAAAGTGCTAGTAGAGGCAAAAAAGGTGTCGGCCTTGCGGGAGTCCTTAAACAGGACCCTGAATATGCTAGGGCAAACAAACTAGATATGGCCCCTAAGCGAGTAGATGAGTTGAGATTAAGAGGAAATAATCTCATAAATGATATCAACAAGGAGCATGAGGCTCGTCTAGATGATTCAGTCGATCCAGGATTGCCGAGGTATAGTACCCCGGCAAAGAACCTCAGGGCGACAAATGCCGCAGCCTTGGAGTTGGAACAATTAAGCGGGGAAGCCCGGCAAAAACAACAAGAAAGAGTGAATGAGCTGGTGCGCATCACGAAGCCAGGAGCTTCGCGCATGGTTCATTCGGCAGGAGCAGCCCCCGCACTATCTGCGGCAGCCGCGTCCTCACCTGGAAACAATGCGCGAAAAGATAGAGCGGTAACTTCGGGAAAAAGAAATAAGCAGATTGTCCCATATGATCCGGCGATGGCCGGGAAGGTCAATGAGAATAGAGGCAATGGAAGCCGAGTAATAGTGGAGATAGAAACCCTGGCCGTGCAAACAGAGAGCACGAAAACCTCGGAAGGGGAAATCGTGAGAACAATGACCTGGCGGAAGGGAGGAGGAACCCTCCGCAGGATCCTCAGCCGAGGTATGAGCCTCGGCAAGAGCGAGAAACTCGACCAGCTCAGCATAATCAAGCAAATGATAGATACAATGATGGCTACACGGACATGGAGTATGCAGAGCATGGTGGGCACAACCACTATGGGGTACAGGAAAGGGTTTTTTACAAAAACCTGTCGTCAACTGACGCAAGGTTAAAACTGGACAGGTTGTATCGGTCTGAGCTATTGGAAGAACAGGGTCCACCTGGTCCGGCGTGTTTTGGACCTCGAATCATGGGTGAACCACCCGTACCGAACTTCCAGTTAGCAAGGGGCACGAAAACATAGATTGGTTGATCGACTATGCCACAACGGTGAAGATAGCAATCGGAAATTTAAGATGGGCGGTAAGATACGTCCCACAAATGTTGGAAGGGCCGGTCAGAGTATGGTTGAATAATTTACCAGCAGGAAGTATCAACTGCTGGCTAGATTTTAAAGAAATGTTTGTCAGCAATTTTACCAGTACCTATAAGAGACCAAACAGGCCGCAACAGCTCGTAATGTGCAAGCAGAAGCCGAATGAAACAGACAGAGAATTCTTGACTCGATGGTGCAATCTCAGGAACTCATGCGAAGGGGTCATAAAATCTCAAGCGATAGCTTGGTTTGCTTAGGGTTGCCGATATGGAAGTGTATTATGGAAAAGGTTGCAAAGAGATATGCTAACCACGTTGGCAGAAACCATCAGGATAGCAGATTCATATGCCTTAGGGGATCCGACTCAACTAGAGTTAATGTCGACAGAGCATCGGGAACACTAAGATCAGTATGCTAGGGATGCATCCGGATCATCACGGCGCAATGAATACCGAGGTAGAAGAAGGGAAGAGAGGCTGGATTACAGATATGCTTCCAATCAAGTGGCATCGGTTACACAGGATCAGCCGAGTCATGGGAACAATCAGCAACAGAAGAACGATCCTCAGCAGTGGACGCCGATGAATGAAGGGAAAATACAGTGGACACCAGAACAGAAGAAGCAATGGCAGGAAAGGCCAAAGTACACATTTGAATCCATGCTGGATCAACCGTGTAAATTCCATACTCCAATCTCGGCCAAGCTGGCTAATCACACCACTCGCCAATGTGCTTGGATGAAAAATGCAATGGGAAATCCGGCGGGCATGCCGGCACCTTCTCATCAAGCACATCAATAGCAGTAGCCACAGCCACAGCTAACAGGGGCAAATGCGCATCAGCTAATGTTACCACCGCCCCCTCCGAGGTATGATAACTCGGACCGGAGGGATGCAGTACATCAAGTAGTAAATCAAAATCTAGATGGAAGAGCAAACCCCGGGAACAATTGGAGTAATGATTACAGGGAACATCATCAATTGTATTGTGTGTTCACAACAGAACAGCAAGATAGACAGAGTGTACAACGCCGGCATATGGAAGTGAATGCAGTTATGCCGGCAGTACCAAGATACGTGCCATGGTCTGATCAAGAGATAACCTGGAGCATAAAGGATCACCCGAAGATAATGCCGAACCCAGGGTCGTATGCATTAGTACTGGATCCGAAATTTGTCGGTCCTAACATTAATGTGAAATTCTCAAAGGTACTCATAGATAATGGAAGTAGTATCAACATTATGTACAAGGACACAATGCACAAACTCGGAATAGCACAGAATATGTTGCAGCCCACAAGGACCACGTTCATGGGATAGTGCCAGGGCTCTCATGTGAGACCATTGGGAAAGTCCGAGTAGATGTATTATTCGGTACGAGGGAGAATTACAGAGCGGAGAATCTGGAGTTTAAGGTGGTAGACCTGGAAAGTTGCTATCATGCTTTACTCGAACGGCCAGCACTAGCTAAATTCATGAGCAGCTGTCATATTACCTACCTGAAGATGAAGTTGCCAGGGCCTCAGGGGGTAATAATAGTGTCTAGGGATTATAGAAAATCAATGGAATGTGCTTCAGCTGGGTCGAACCTGGCCGAATCACTAGTAATTGCAAGGGACAAAAGAAGAATTCACGAAGTAGCAGCTCTTGCTCAGTCGGCACAGCTTAATATGCCGACATTGGCTAACCCTCATGGGAGTGTATCTTTCCAGCCCACTAAAGAGACGAAAAAAGATCCAGATTGATGATCAATTCCCAGAGCGCACCATCACGATTGGTGCAGGCCTAGATGCCAAGTAGGAAAGTGATCTCACCAACTTCCTCCGTGAGAATCGGGATATCTTTGCGTGGTCAACTCAGGACCTGCAAGGTGTGCCGAGGGAGTTGTCTAAGCATTCTTTGCATGTAAGACCAGGGGCAAGACCGGTGAAGCAACCTCTCCGCCGCTTCGCCGAAGGCAGAAGAAAGATAATAGGTGATGATATAGCTCGGCTCCTTGCAGCCGGGTTCATCATGGAAGTGTTTCACCCGAATTGGCTATCAAATCCGGTCTTAGTAGAAAATAAAAAGGATGACCCAAATGTAGCCATCGTATGGCGAATGTGTATCGATTACACGAACCTCAATAAGACGTGTCCCAAAGATCCTTTTCCTTTACCTACGATCAATGTTCCAAAAATCGGCCGATTAGACGATTAATCGTCCGATTAATCGGTAATCGGCAGGTCACCGTGTAGAATACATCAAATCGGGAGGGTTACTCGTTAGGTCCGTATAATCGGTCTGACAACCGATTAATCGGGATCAACCGATTAACTGGTCCAGCTGAAACGTCAAATTTTGTCCCATCCGCCCGACGCACCGCCTCCCAGCACGATTCTTGTGCCCCTCTATTAATGATGTGTGCTCCCCATTACTCCGCCTCCAAGCTACGATTCAATCAGCGTCTGTTTCTCCGCCGCTGCTCTGGATTCAATCGACGGCCTGTTTCGCCGCCGGCACTGTTGGGTTCAATCGGAGTCCACGCGCCCTGTCTCTCCTCTTCTCTCTCACGTCGCCTAGGATCAAGCTCGCCCTCGTGTTTCCTAGGATCGAGCGCGTGGCCTGGCGCACCCAGCTGCTCTGCATATCGGCTGCTCCAAGAACTCCCTGTCAGTCCAATCTACGGTATGATGTCCATCGGATTCCTAGTCTTATGCAGTACTCTAGTCTAGGGATGAATGGACCAAGATCAGACCAAATTTTCTACATGCAGATGCAGTACTATCAGTAGTCTATGTGAAATTATGCAAGTATGTAAATTCGTAGTCCATGCAGAGCATGGTGTTTATAATTTTATGTTAAATTGCTGTCAGTTTTTGCAATACATGATGCGCTGCATATTTATCATACTCCCTCCGATCCAAATTATTTGACTTAGATTTGTCTAGATTCGACTATATCTAGACATGATTTAGTATTAGATATATACGTATCTTGACAAATTTGACTCAACTAATTTGAGCCGAAGGGAGTATTAGTAGTTTTGTATAATAGTTTGTTTTTCTTCATCCAACTAAATAAATATTAATGGAACAGCATGTCGTGTTGTATGTAGATGGCTACTGCCAATTTTAATTTTCCCGTCAAAAATAGCATCATGTTTCTTACTGATATTTTTTGGAATATATGATACGGTTGCCACAAATTTTATTTTTTGTAGATGGCTGCAGCCGGTGCTTCTAAGGCGGCAAGTTCCCAAGCCTTTAAGAGGAATTCAGATGATATGGCATGGGAATTCGCCATGCTCATTGATCCTGATGACTTGCAAAGAGTCAAGTGTAAGTTGTGTGGGAAAGAGATGTTAGGAGGGGTCAATAGGATGAAGCAGCACATAGCTCAGATTAGAGGCCAAGTGTCACCTTGTTTGGTGGCTAATGCTGAACAGCAAAATCGGTGTAGGGAGGCTTTTGAGGCCCCAAAAAAGAGGAAGAAGCTAAAAGAAAAACAAGCAGAAGAAGTACGAGCCGAGGTGACCATAGACATTGAGGATGATAAAGAGTTAGATGCAGTTGGTAAAGGTGATCCGAAGAATGCAGGCCCCATGGATCAGTATGTGCTTCCAATTGACCCTAATGTGCCACTGAAAAAATTCCAACAGAATATAAATGATAGTATTGATAAGGAGAGAAGCTACTGAGTTGGGCAATATTTGACTAGATGGATGTACAAGAAAAATGTACCCTTCAATGCTATCAATGATAATGACTTCAAATAGTTTTGTGAGGCCCTTGGTTGCTATGGTCCTGATTGGAGGCAACCTTCACAATATCTCATCCGCGAGAAAATGTTGCTACAGGAGGTCGAAAGGACTAGGGATTTGTTGAAGCCACATGATGTTAAAAGGGAGAATACCGGTTTCTCTATCATGACAGATGCTTGGACGGACAAGAAAAGGAGGAGCATAATGAATCTGTGTGTGCATTGCAAGTTGGGAACAGTCTTTCTTGAATCAAAGGAGTCCTCAGCCGATTCACACACAAGTCTCTACATCTTCAATTATGTGGATGAGTGCATTGAGAAAATTGGTATTAATATTCAACTTTTAATTTCCTGTTATTCATTGCTTCTCAAGATTTTACAATGTGCATGCTCGCTGATTTTTACATCTTTATTATTGTGTTTTGCAATGGTGTTCTGTAGGTGCTGATAATGTGGTCCAAGTAGTCACGGATAATGCTTCAAACAACATGGGAGCAAAGGCGATGTTGAAAACTAAAAGGCCCAAGATATTTTGGAGTTCATGTGCAACACATACCATCAACTTGATGGTAGAAGCAATTGGAAAGTTGAAGCAATTTGGTCCTGTGATCACCAAAGCCAAGGAGCTCACTATTTTCCTTTATGCACATCATGCCACTTTGTCGTTGATGAGGTCTTATACAAAAAGAGACATTGTTAGGCCAGCGGTTACAAGATTTGCTTCAGCATTTCTTACTTTGCAAAGTCTTGCTGCCAAAAAGAAGCAACTAAAGGAGATGTGTTGTAGTGATGCTTGGGAAGAATGCAAGCACACATCAACAAGAAAAGGAAAGTCAGCCCATGCCACAATAATTAGTAGGGCATTTTGGAAAAATGTGTCTCTTTGCATCAAGGTATTCTTGGCTAAATACTACTGTTGTTTCCTTGTCTATAGTTTAATTGTGTAATGCATGTTAAAGTTAAATAATAAATATTAATATTGTGATTCTGTACGTTGCAATGCAAGGTTTTTGAGCCATTGGTGAAGGTGCTTCGTCTTGCTGATAGTGATGGTCAGTCCATGGCCTCTATCTATGGAGAAATAATAGAGGCAAAGAAGGCAATCATGCTTGCAGTTGAAGGTTCAGAGAAAGATTATAAAGCAATGTTCGGGAAATCGGTAATCGTTAACTGCTCGGTCGGCTTAAGTTTAATGATAAATCAAAAATCGGCCTATTAACTAATTTAATCGGTCGACTATTAATTGGCGAAGATTTTTAAAAGTTTCAGGTTTCGTAAACTAAAATATGGTACATTTAAGGAAAAAGTGAGAAATGAGCATAAAAGCAATATCTAGGAGAAGTATTAGTAACCTTTAATACTTGAAGTGAACATGACAAAGCTACAAAATGGAAAAAACTAACGTGTTATGAGTTCTGTGTCCTTAAGATGCATTAGTAAAATATTGATTAACAAAACCTAGGTGGCCATCTGCACAACAAATAAATAATAAACATATAATAATATCATGACTACTATATATTAGGAATGGCCAATCAACAATTCAACATAGAACAGTAGCAATGGAGTACGTAATGCAAATCAGGTCCACATATAGAAAATTAAATATAGATGTAGCATCACGACCTTCCATAGTCTATAGTACGTAACTAGGTCCAGCAAATAAATCTTAGTTCTCTAGTTCCAAAAATCGGCTATGTCTCATCCTCTCACAACAAAAGTAAAATAGATAGAAATACTAAATGTGAACTCTCTCCAATATTTAAGGCTGCGTCTCATCCTCTTCATCTTCATTGTCATTTGTTTCAATGACCCCGTCATCATTAGACTCAAACTCTATGTCATCCTCCATGGCACCATCATGTTCAGATTCATCATCAGAAATAAATTCTTCCACTTCATGGAGTTCTCTCACTCGTGCACTCCTACGAGGCTCAATTCCCATTGCTTCATCAATGATGGCATCATTCAATCTCATGGTTGGATTAACATCGTCATCAACGTATGCACCTTCAACTATCCAATCTTGTGCCATGGAAGCATCCTCACCAAGGAGAACATCACAAGAGGAGGAGTACTTCTTTCTCTTGTCCATCATTCTTCCGTTGAATTGAATATAAACCATATTGTCCCTACGGCACACATCTAGTTTA
This sequence comes from Avena sativa, assembly GCA_916181665.1. Classification (NCBI taxonomy): domain Eukaryota; kingdom Viridiplantae; phylum Streptophyta; class Magnoliopsida; order Poales; family Poaceae; genus Avena; species Avena sativa. The sequence goes on along the minus strand of OV702294.1, from coordinate 262,956,727 downwards.
TTTCTCCTCTTTGCATCAACCTACATATTGTGAAGTGAAGCTGTCAATCGCATTTGATCATCAATAAGGAATTAAGGATCATATTTGAGTAATTTCAAGTTGAGCGTTACTTGTTCAAAAACACTCCAAATTCTTTCACATCCAGAAGAACTTGTGGTCAAGTTGAGTATCCTCAAAGCCATGTCCATAAACACAGGAGTTTGTAGTCCATAAGTTGCCCACCACTCCCCTATATTTAGAGAAAATACAATTATCATGCATCAGCCCATAATTTCAAAATTTCAATATGTCGAAAAATATCTTTGAGAACAAGCTTACCAGCATTGAAATTTTGATTCTTAATTGCTTTTGTGGCAGCCACCTTCCCAAACATGTCTTCCTTCTTTTTAAACTTGGGCAACTCTATGTTAAGAACTTTATTTTGTTTCTCATCATCATCATGATAAAAGATCTCCACAACATCCATCAACGCAGACATGACCTCTACATCGGTAAATATGCTTGTACTAGCATAACTGTAGTAGGGGTTTAAGGCATATGCTGCCATGTGCAATGGGGTGTCTAACCTTCCATTCATCTTGCTCTCCATGGCTGTAGTGATCACTTTATAATCTTTCTCTGAACCTTCAACTGCAAGCATGATTGCCTTCTTTGCCTCTATTATTTCTCCATAGATAGAGGCCATGGACTGACCATCACTATCAGCAAGACGAAGCACCTTCACCAATGGCTCAAAAACCTTGCATTGCAACGTACACAATCAAAACATTAATATTTATTATTTAACTTTAACATGCATTACACAATTAAACTATAGACAAGGAAACAACAGTAGTATTTAGCCAAGAATACCTTGATGCAAAGAGACACATTTTTCCAAAATGCCCTACTAATTATTGTGGCATGGGCTGACTTTCCTTTCCTTGTTGATGTGTGCTTGCATTCTTCCCAAGCATCACTACAACACATCTCCTTTAGTTGCTTCTTTTTGGCAGCAAGACTTTGCAAAGTAAGAAATGCTGAAGCAAATCTTGTAACTGCTGGCCTAACAATGTCTCTTTTTGTATAAGACCTCATCAACGACAATGTGGCATGATGTGCATAAAGGAAAATAGTGAGCTCCTTGGCTTTGGTGATCACAGGACCAAATTGATTCAACTTTCCAATTGCTTCTACCATCAAGTTGATGGTATGTGTTGCACATGAACTCCAAAATATCTTGGGCCTTTTAGTTTTCAACATCGCCTTTGCTCCCATGTTGTTTGAAGCATTATCCGTGACTACTTGGACCACATTATCAGCACCTATAGAACACCATTGCAAAACACAATAATAAAGATGTAAAAATCAGCGAGCATGCACATTGTAAAATCTTGAGAAGCAATGAATAACAGGAAATTAAAAGTTGAATATTAATACCAATTTTCTCAATGCACTCATCCACATAATTGAAGATATAGAGACTTGTGTGTGAATCGGCTGAGGACTCCTTTGATTCAAGAAAGACTGTTCCCAACTTGCAATGCACACACAGATTCATTATGCTCCTCCTTTTCTTGTCCGTCCAAGCATCTGTCATGATAGAGCAACCGGTATTCTCCCTTTTAACATCATGTGGCTTCAACAAATCCCTAGTCCTTTCGACCTCCTGTAGCAACATTTTCTCGCGGATGAGATATTGTGAAGGTTGCCTCCAATCAGGACCATAGCAACCAAGGGCCTCACAAAACTATTTGAAGTCATCATCATTAATAGCATTGAAGGGTACATTTTTCTTGTACATCCATCTAGTCAAATATTGCCCAACTCAGTAGCTTCTCTCCTTATCAATACTATCATTTATATTCTGTTGGAATTTTTTCAGTGGCACATTAGGGTCAATTGGAAGCACATACTGATCCATGGGGCCTGCATTCTTCGGATCACCTTTACCAACTGCATCTAACTCTTTATCATCCTCAATGTCTATGGTCACCTCGGCTCGTACGCCAAAGAGGAAGCACTGCGGCGAGGTCGTGGGAGCCGCAGAACCGCAGCGGGATCATCGAGGGGGACGACGATGGCGCGGCCACTAGAACACAAACAGAGGCGGCAGCGCAAGGAAGAAGATGAAGGGAATAGAAATGGGGAAAGTGAATCATCCAACCTGCTCCCCTCTTTATAACCGTGTAGGGTAGACCGTAGTGGGATCATGGATGTGCCACGATAACCGCATAATCGCGTGTATGGCTTAACCGCTCGCGGGTAGTGGAGCCACACCGAAGACCACATGGCGCAGGAGGGGATCGGACCTTCTGACCGATGCGGTACTCGAGGCGTCACTGCGCCGACGCGATGGGCGCAGTAATCACTGTAGCTTGTCAGTGGACACTGTAGAGGAACAAAAAACTAGAGAACTATAATGAATGGGACACGTAGGACGAGGCTTTCCCAGGAAGCCAAGCGAATATCTCGAACGAAAGGAGATAACTTGGAGTGTAGCCCACAGCGGGAAAAGGATGAAATGAGGAAGAAGATAACGGAAAAAGAACGTCGGCAAAGAAATACCTCGGAAAGAAAGAAGATAAATGTTTGGAAACTGATGTTGCCCGGCCGAGGTTTCCGGCAGGACCGCACCAGCTTCGGGGACTAATGTTGGGGGGGGTGACCCCGGATAGGGTCAAGATAGGGGAAAGAAGAAAGGAGTCTCCCTTACCTTAAGCCGAATTACTCACTGCGTCGGCCGAATCATGTAAGATCCGGCCGAGATAAGAAGAGCCATGGCAAATATAGAATGAGTAACACCTTACTCGGCCGACGTATGAGCTATGTCGGCCGAATGAGGCTGATCGACTTGTATGCAGGTGAAGGCCGAGCCGAGTTATGCGAGATGAGGCCGAATAACATGAAACTTGCAGGAGAAGGAGGTGCCTATATTCAAACCCTAGTTGCTGGCTAGGAGGAATCTAGACAGATCCAAGCGCTAAGGACAAGTAGCATAGCTGTAGAAGGGCAGACAAGCGTCACAGAGGTGACAGTGAAGAATCCCGAGGCCCACATGTGAAGGTCTCTGGAACATTGCCACCGATAGAAGGGGGACACGGAAAGGAGGCCGCCGAGTTACCACTTTGGGACAAGCATATTCCAAGAATATGCTTGCCACGTCAGCCCAATAAGGATTCAAGGAACCCCCTTATAAGGAGGAGAACGGGATCCAGAGAGGGGGATCGATTCATTCCACACCGAAAGGCTCGTGTAGTAGTTTTCTTCTCTATGATACAGTTCTAGGAGCATTTGTTGTTCTTGAGAAGAGAAATAAAGATCTACTTACTAGTCAGTTGAGTGTAGAAATCACTACATCTTCCCTCCCCGGATCCCTCTACTTTACCCTACCCATGGCATCTGCCGTGCCACCACCATGAAAAGTGGGGCTTCCACTCAAGATCCTTTATATCGTGAGGGACATCCTAAAAGAATTGAGCAGGATCCTCAACAATTTGAAAAGAGTGGTACTTCTTCGAAGAGAAAGAAAAAGAAACATAAAATAGTTGTAGAATCTTCTGAACCCGCTATAGATCCTAATAGTATATCTATCTCTGATGCTCAAAGTAAAAGTGGTAATGATAAAAATGATGCTACTGATAAGGAAGAAATTGAAGAGGAACCTGAAAGGCACACTAAGAATACTAAGTACACTAAGGAAGATTTTGTTGCTAACAAACATGGTAGTGAAAGAGAGCCTTGGGTGCAAAAACAATGCCTTTTCCTGATAAGAAACACAAGTCAAAGGAAGAAGAACACTATAACAAGTTTTGTGAGTGGATGAAACCTTTATTTTGCAAATTCCTTTGACTGATGCTAATAAATTGCCTCCTTATTCAAAGTATATGAAGGATATTGTCTCTAATAAAAGGAAGATTCCTAATGAGGAAATTTCCACTTTGCTTGCTAATTATTCCTTCAATGGTAAGGTTCCAAAGAAACTTGGGGATCCAGGGATTCCAACTATTGCTTGCACTATTAAAAATAATTATCTTACAACTGTTTTGTATGATTTGGGAGTAGGAGTTAGTGTTATGCCTTTTTCTCTCTACAAGAGACTTCAACTGGAAAAAATGATACCAACTGATATATCTTTGCAAATGGCTGATAAGTCTACTACTATTCCTGTTGATATATGTGAGGATGTTCCTGTTTAAGTGGCTCATAATTTTTTGGTATTAACTGATTTTGTTGTGCTTGAAATGCCTGAAGATGATAATATGTCTATTATTCTTGGGAGACCTTTTATTAATACTATAGGTGCTGTCATTAATTGTAATCAAGGAAAAGTAACTTTTAATGTTAATGACAAGGAGCATACTGTTTATTTCCCCAAGACAATTGATAATACTTATGGCCTAAATTCAATTGAAAATATTGAGGGCATCAAAGTTGGAGAAATATATTGTCCCATACCACAAGAAAATTATGAAACTATTATGATTGGGACTATTGCTATCAATATTGGGGTAACATAATCATTTAGTTAAATGCAAAGTTTTGTTTCATATAAAATTGTTTTGGTAACAAGACTTGATCAACCTTGTTAACAAAGGGATTTTGGATGAACAAAACAATGTTTTCACCATGATTATCCTTGCTCACTTTTACTTTCTCATTTCCAATCTTTGCTCTTCACCTTGTTCATCTTAGTATTGCTAGTTGCTTGCATATTAGAGTGTCATAGAAATCCTGTAGTTTTAGTTGTGGTTTGATTTTGCATCTTTCCAAAATCTTTTTTCTACGAGAAAATCATTTATCATTACCTGAAAATTGCTAAAAAATTAAGTTTCTCGAAAAATTATAGAAAATTCATATTAATTTTTTACGCCAAAAAATGGGCAGACAGGTACCTGGAGTGACCCAGGGTGTCCCACCAGGAAGGCACACCACCTGGTGGCGCGGTTGGCCATGGTGTGGGCCACCCCTGGTCCTACACTTACTCTCCCACCTGCCACTCCACTCTCTCTCCCAAAAAACACCAGAAAATTTCTCAAAGCTCGAGTTCTTGTTGTTCTTTCTTGCGATTTTCGATCTCCTTTCTCAGCCCACCTTAGGTGCTTATTTTTGGAGGGTTTACTCTCCGGTATGTGCCTCCTCCGCTTGTCCAATTAGATTTTTGATTGGTGGACTATATCTTGAGTGTTTTGCTACTGTAGGTTACATGTTATGTGAGTTTGCATGGTTGTTCTATGCTTATAGAAATCATTTTGATGCATGTTTAGTCCTCTTGCAAGTCCCTATAGTAGTTCCCTATCACTTATTAGCTTTGAAATTACTTTGTATGATGCTTGTATAAAAATTTCAGAAAAAAGGGACATGGACAATCATACTATTGGAGAAGTGTTTGAAAGAGATACACCCAGGAGGGAAAGGCCTTCGAGATCATCCTCTCAATTTAGGCCATCATATAATGAAGATCTTATTGCGCTGCGCTTTGGCAATGAGGGAGATGATGGAGATGCGCACCCATCTACCTTCCCTTGTTTTTCCTTTTTTGCAAGCTACAGTGATCCTTGATGATTTCTTACTTCTTGTTCAGAGGGTTGGTCTAACCACCTACATGTAGGATAAGAGTGAGAAGTATGCCTTGCTCACCAATAATTTTGTGGAGAGTTTCACTTTGACTAACACCCCTTATAGGTCAACTATTTCATTTAAAATCTATGAAAACCTATCACCATACCATTGGAAAGATTTTGCAGCATTATAGGTATTGGCATGACTGGGACATCGATGAAGATCCAGGGGCGACCCGCTGATTTGCTGGAGCTCTACCGAGGTGTAACAAATGATAATGACCGCGCAACCCAGCGTGGGAAGATAAGAAACATTCAACTCCCAGATCTTAGATATTTTGCTTACCATCTTGCCATTAGCATTCTTGGTAGGGAGAACACTAGTAATATCTAAAATTACCATTTTCCTTTTCTTGCTGCTACACTTAATAACGAAACCAAGTATAATCTCGGTTCTCTCATTGCTCACCGCCTAGCCGCTAGAGGACCCATTTATGGGGGCATTATTGCTGCAAGTGTAGTTGTTGCCTTGGAACTTTCTACTGATCCAAATGATACAGTGATGGCCCCACAGAGGTTTGACATAGCTTCCATGAAAGCACATCACTTTGTTACTGCTAGCTCTAGTATTGAGAGTTTAGTTTACAGGATGTTGTTTACTGACGGAGAGGAGAGGGAAATTCCCTTGCCACACTCTACTTTGTTCCGTATTTTAAAGAGGCCATGGTCGCGCTCTAGGGAGTATATGGATGAGCAGTTGTGCTTGCTTGGTTTCCACGGGTGGCACCAGGGGGATGCGCCCTCTTATGACTACTCTTAGCACTATGCAGGGGCTTCCTCGAGTTCGTACCAAGACGAAGGCACTTCTTCGTCGTATTTTGGAGGCGCTCCTTCTTGGCCAGGATGGGATTATCTCCACTTAGGCCAAAAGCCTAAGCTTGGGGCGAGGTATACCGACATCACACACATCTACATATCATGGTCCGTTGATACTTTGCATATCCATGTTTCGCTTTATTTTTAGTTTTTTTTTCTACAGTCCAAAACACAAAAGACTAGAAATATTTTTGTTATTTCTCTTTATTTGCTTCTTCAGCTTTTATCTTTGGTTTTTTATAAGAAAAATCCAAAAACTTTTGTTTTGTTTGCTTTGGCCTTTAGCGCTTCCTTTAAAAAAAATCAGAAACCCAAAAATATTTGTTGTTCTTCTCTAGTTTTGTAAAGTTCGTTGCAGGGTTCAACAGTCCTCAGTGACTCCTTTGGAGTTTGGTTTCATATTATTATTCAAGTCACACAAGTGAAAGGCAATGATGATTTATGACAACTCGATATGTGGTAAGAGGCTGGTATGAACTCTATTTGTTTTCATTTTTTTGTAGATATACTCATCATAGTGGGCATGCTTAGTCTGTTCGTGTAGGGTGTATGTTATTTAATGGATGCTTAATAGTTCTTGATCTCTTATGATTAGTTCCAACTTTCTACTAGTTTGTGGCATGTCATATAAATGTTTGCTTGCATTTTTCTATTCATAACTTGGTATGACATTGTGGTATCCTCCTCTGAATGTTTTATTTGAATCGACTTGGCACATGCTCACGCATGCATATGAATAAACAAAAAGTCAGTTATGCCTTGATGATTTATTTTACCTCATAGTTCTTGTGTCACTTTTATGCCATAATTAATTTTGTTTTGTTGCAAGCATGATAGACAGTTACTGCTCTCTCGATTGTCGCTCCCTTTCTATTGCTAGCCTTCACTTGCACTAAGCATGAGCTCTATTCATGCATCCAACTCCCCAAAACCAAATGTCGTCATGGTGGCATGGCAGATGCCATGGGTAGGCTAAAGTATGGGGCCAATGGATGCTAGTGGGATCTGGGGAGGGAAGATGTATTGATTTCTACACACAAATGACTAGAACATATATCTTTATTTCACCTTAATCAAGTTACAAGTGCTCCTAGAGCTGTATCAGAGAGAGGTGGAAGGGAACTACTACGTGAGCCCTCTAGTGTCAAATGAATCGATCCCCCTCCAGGAACCCATGCCCCTCCTTATACAGGGGTCCCTTGGTTCCTCCTAGGGCTAACGTGGCAAGCATATTCTTGGAATATGTTTGTCCCAAAGTGGTAACTCGGCGGACTCCTTTCTGTGTCCCCCTTCTATCGGCAGCAAAGATCCAGAGACCCCCACATGTGATCCTCGGGCTTCCCCATTGTCACCTCTGTGACGCTTGTCTGCCCCTCTGCGGCTCTGCTCTTTGTCCTTAGCGCTTGGCCCTGTGTAGATTCCTCCTAGCCAGTAGCTAGGGTTTGACTCTAGGGTCTCCTTCTCCTGCAAGTTTCCTGTTATTCGGCCTTGTCTCGCATAACTCGGCTCGGCCTCCACCTGCATACGAGCTGATCAATCTTATTCGACCGACTTAGCTCATACGTCGGCCGAGTAAGGTGTTAATCACTCGATTCATGCCAAGCCATGGCTCATTCGGCCGATCCTTGCATGACTCGACCGACTTGGCTTATAATTCGGCCTATGATAAGAAAGGTTCCTTCCTTCTTTCCGCTATCTTGACCCTACCTGGGGTCATCCTCCCAACATTAGTCCCCGAAAGCTGGTGCGGTCCTTCCGGAAACTTCGGCCGGGTCACATCAGTTTCCAGACATTCATTCCTTCTAATTTCTTACTCGAGCTATTTCTTAGCTGATGCTCTTTTTTAGTTGTCCTCCTTCTCTTTATCCTCTCTTACCGAGGTATGAATTGTGTCCTGAGTTATTCTCTTTTTTCTAGTGTATCTACTTGGCTTCTAGAGTAAGCCTCGTCTTACGTGTACCAATCATCACTGCTGCCTAGTTTTTTGTTCCGCTATAGTGCTTGCTGACATGCTACAGTGATTACTGCGCCCGTCGCGTCGGCGTAGTGACGCTTCGATAAACGCAACGGTCAGACAGCGTGATCTCCTCTCACACCGTGTGGCCCTCGCTGTGGCTCCACTCTCTGTCCGCGGTTGGGTGATACACGCGATTATGCAGTTACCGCGGCACAGCCACGATCCCACTACCGTTCATCGTACGTGGTTATAAGGAGGGGAGTGGGGATGGGTCGATTCACTTTTCCCCTCCCCACTCCCTTCGTCTTCGTGCCGCTACCGTTCACGCTCCAGTAACTGCGCCACCACAGTTTCTCCTCGACGGGCACGCCGCAGCTCTCTGGCTCTCGCGACCTCGCCGCCGCGCCCCCGCTTTCTTTTTTCGCCGGTGTGCCTCTCTGCAGCGCTACTGCTAGGTTTCTGCCTTAGGTGTTCTTCTTGTTTTCTTCGATTTCCTGCGGTGGTTCTTTCTCTATTCCGCCGCCACGTCCGTCTCCATCGCAACGGGGCCCTGCACTTCTAGGCCTCTCCCTGCCGCCAGTTATTCTTCCGTCGATTCCTCCGACAAGTCCATGTCTAGCTCCGCCAGCGGCGCTCTCGTCGGGAAGAAGATCTTACGACGGGTCCAGAACGGGGTTCCTGGCAAGGCTCCACGGTTACTCGCCGGGAGGTTGAGTGTCTGATCAAGACTCGCCAAATCCCCGCCTAGGTAAGTTGTCGCTTACCTAGTAAAGAATCCTCCCCCGTACTTGATGAGGGTGAGTTCTTAGTTTTCATGTCCCATTTTGCTCGTGGATTCGGCCTACCTCTTAGTGATTTCGCTAGGAGCTTCTTAGATCACTTCGGCCTTCAGCCGCATCACCTACCGGCTAATGCCATAGCTTCTCTATCGGCTTTTATTTCGGCTTTAGAGGGGTACTTCGGCCTTTGTCCTTCTGTAGATGTATGGTCTAAATTCTATCAGATCCGAGCTAACGTAGTGCAGGATAAATCTCTCCATCCCTCTAAGAAATCTCTCACCCAATGCGGGGCCGCCTCCATTACACCTCGGAAAAACTCCGTGTTCCCCCCGTGTTGCGGGCCTTGAGTCTTGTAAGAAGTGGCATAGATCATTTTTCTATGTCAATAATACCGGAGAAGAAGATAAGATTCGGCTCCCCGCTTTCTCCATCGGTCCTCCTTCAAAAAATAACTGGCTCTATAATCCGAGGAAAACCCATGCTCTTGCCGAGGCATTCGAGCTCCGACTCAACGAGTTGATTCGTGTTGGGCTCCAGGGTGAATATTTGATGACTGTGTTTATTAGCAGCCAAATCTGCCCCTTCCAGCTTCGCTCCCACAAGCTCTGCTACACGAGTGGTCCTCTGGATCCCAACCGAGTTTCTACGGTTGAGCTTGATGACTACCAGATTTATAAACGTGTCCGGGCTATTTTCAAGACTGAGATGCCCGAGGAATGGAAGTGGGGAATGAAGCCATTTTATCGCGAGAATCCTCCTCCTCAGGTAAATTATACATAGGTGGTTTCATCCGAGTTATTCGTCCATTATTCTTTCGCTAACTCTCGTCTTCTTTTCTCGCAGAGGTTTGCTGAGCAGACCACAGAAGACGCCGAGGTTTTGGCTCTTCATGGACCGCTGACCGCAATACCCCGGACAACGGAAAACCTGATCCGGAGGATTTCATTCCTAAGACGGAAGCTGCTCCTGTTCGCGCTCGGAGCATGACCTCGGCCCTTGCTGATGAAGGTGAATCGGACGACGTCCAAATTCTCGAGGTAGTTGCCACGGTGCCTATCTCTTACGCATTTCCGGCTCCTTCTTTCCCAACTAATCAAGCTGGCCAGGTGCACGAGGTCGAGCCTCTTGCTTCCGAAGCTCCTGTTGCTTCGACGAAGCGCACTACTTCGACGGATCCTTCCGATGCTGCCCCCAGGAAGCGAACCCAGAAATCTTCTCAGCACATTCCGAGGCGTAAAACCATGCCTGGAGTTACTAGGTAAGTTTCCCTTTATATTTTCATTTGTATTTCTTGTTTCTCTCTTTCTATCTCTGAATCAACTTCTACTTTCTTGCCGAGCTCCACTTTCCTCAAAGCCATGCGGTCGGAGTATGACATCTCATACTACTTGGCCGCCTTCTCCCTCACCTTCGGAGGATGTTCGGGTTCCCAGTCCTCCACGTGTTGATTCTGCTCCAGAGCCAACTAACGCATCTCCTCGCCGTGATGAGACTGTTGCTCCCCCCGTTGTCTCTGAAGATACCCCAATGCTAGATCACCCGGCCGACTCTGTTGTCCCCCTCAAGACTCCCGAGGTTTCCCCCAATGATCCTTCGACCATCGCAGTTCCAGCTCCTGCTCCAACTTCCACTGAGATTACCACTAACTTGGCCCCTTTAGAGACTATTGTTCCTCCTGCCGCCAAGGACGTGGCCCCAGTGCTGAAGTTGTTGCTCCTGCCGAAGTTCTCGCCAAGAGCAAGAAAGTTGTTGCCGCTAAATCCTTGCCATCTCAGAAGGGGCCAACAAGCTCTTCTCAGCCCAGCATTGCTGATATACTTCGTAAAGGAGCTTCTACCGCTAAACCTGGTGTTTCCCTTGCCGCCAACACACAACTTATTCTTCATAAGAGTCCGGCGGCGGCAGTTACGCAACAGGCCCAAGGTGAAGTGTTGACACACACTGAGAGTAGGAATAGCCTCGGCTAGTTGGTGGATTATGCCAATAACTGGAATGCCGCCGATCAACTTGAAGGCAATCCGAGTAACCAACCATTCCAGCTTTCTGACATAAGCAGTCGCTTGCATATGGCTGCTAAGATTGTCCTCGAAAGTGATAAGATGAATGAGGTAAGCGCCTCAATTGATACTTCGTCTATTATCCATATGACACTATATACATACTAGTCCCCGAAGCTTGCAACCGGATGCTTTGTTATTCGTTTGGAAGCTTTTACTTGTTTCAAATATACCTACTTGCCGAGTCAAATTTCTTCGTGACTCGGATCAACTGTGGTTTTGAATATCCAGCCATCTAGATCCGATTCAATGTTTTACTTGATTCGAATCTGCCTTAATTTCGGATATCCAGCCATCTAGATCCGAGTCAAGTTTTACTTGATTCGGATCTGTTTTTACTTTAAATATCTAGCCCTCTAGATTCGAGTCAAGTTTTACTTGATTCGGATCTTTTTTACTTTTGCATATCTAGTCATCTAGATTCGAGTCAAGTTTTACTTGATTCGGATCTGTTTTACTTTTGAATATCCAGCCATCTAGATTCGAGTCAAGTTTTACTTGATTCAGATCTATTTTACTTTTAAATATCCAGTCATATAGACTCGAGTCAAGTTTTACTTGATTCGTATCTGTTTTACTTTTGAATATCCAGCCATCTAGATTCGAGTCAAGTTTCACTTGATTCGGATCTGTTTTTACTTTGTGTAACTTGTTGTTATTTTCAGGTTGCTCATGATCGGCGGACGACCGAATTTCAAAGGTTGCTCTTTGCGCACAAGAAACTTCAAGATCAATTTGAGCAAATGGTCCCTGTTGTGAAGAAAACTGGTAAACTACTCGGTTCGTTAGTGTGTTTTATCCTTATAAACAATTTAGTTTCTATACCAACTTCTATGGTGCTGATGTGCAGTTAATGTCAATAATCTGAATACCCGTCTTACCAAGAAAGTTGGCACTCTTGAAGGTTAGTTACTCCTTTTTCCTTTTAATTTATCGACTTTTGTTCGAGGTAAATCTTGGGTATCTTACGACCTCCCGGCTTTGGTATAGCCGAGTAAGAAACACTTGCAGCATCGCATCAATAATGCATATCTATGCATCATATGTTGCTGCATTTTTTAGAACAAGTTGTCACTCACTCGGCACAACTTAAGGAAAAAGGATGACGAGATAACCCGGTTACGCGCCGAGGTTGAATCTCTTAAACTTGCCCAGAAGTCCGAGTTAGAGAAGGTTGATCGGGAGTTCTCTGAGGAAAAGAACCGACTAAGTCTACAACTTCAGAAGGACAAGGAACTTCTTGATGCTGCCGAGCTAAAGAACCATGCGATGGGCGAAGAAATGACTCGTTTTGAGAAGAGTAAGGCCGACTGGGCCCGGGATCTCCAGAAAATGCTGAGTTATATCCATCGTTAGTTTCTGTTTCTTGTCTAGTGATTCTTTTCCCCTTGCTTTTCTTGACTTATATGACTTCCTTTCCATTTTCCAGAAGCTAAACCTGTGAGCTCCAAGGCTGTGATTTCTGCTCTCGAGCGCCGAGGTGTTCCCGTTGCTCTGAATCAAGAATATTTCATGGAAGATTTCTTGATTTCTGTTGCCGCTGCTATTGGTCCAATGAAAATTATGGGAAAAGATCTGGTGCGAACAGATATTCGAGCCTACCATGTCCTCTGGCCGAATGACCCGAAGATTGGAAGTAGAAGTGCTTGTGGCGAGGTTGATGGAATCCCAAACTCAACTGAATCTTTGGAGGGAATCTGCTAGATGGGTTGGTGCTGATATGGCGCTTACAGCTGTTTTGTCATGGTACGAGGATCTCTCCCTCGATATTATGATGAACTTGCACACTGGCTCTCCTTGGATTGAGAATCCGGATTTTGTTGCTCGTCGCCAAGCCCGTGCCTTCTAGCTTATTGAGTATGCTGATGTGCATCATTGGATCGAGGGGCCAAGTTTCCTTCCTAACCCGGCCGAAGATGATGCTAACGCTGAAAATGAATCTGGTGGCGATTCTGGTGATCAGGAAGGATCGGACGAAGGTTCCGATAATGCCGATGATTCCAGCGATAGATCAGGTGGGGATGCCGAGGCTTGATCCTCCTCCAAAGGAACTGAAGCTTCTCGAGCCCAAGGCGATGTCTCCCAGCAGCCAGAGCCTGCCCAAGACATTACTACCACCTCCGTCGATGCCAAGGTAACCTCCGCAGAGGCCCAAACAACCACGGAGCCCCATGTTCCTAAGGATGCACCTTCTAGACAAGCTGAGGTAGTCCTGACTGCGTTCGAGAAACCAACGTCAGAAACTCCTGGCGCTACTACTATTCCTCCCACAGGTGATTTGGCCACTGCCGATGTTTAGGTTCAACAACTCTTAATTGTTTAAGTCCCCGGTATGCCGGGTGTATGTTGTCTTAAAACAGTTATCCGCCTTTTGGTACAATGTGAACCGTTTTACTTTTGGCATCTTATGCTGTAGTAATGTTGTTACTTTATCTAGTAGAGTTTGTGTGATTCGTATCTTTGCTTTGCCAAATTTTAATCTCGTAAATCCGAATCATATTTTTCACATGTCTGATTTCCGTTTGGCATCCATCTTGTGTTTTTCATTTATTCTTAGTTGTAAAACTTTTGGTTTAGCTTCTATCCATTTAGTGAATTTATCAAGTACTACAAGCAGATGCGTAAACCCACATGGTGCCTTCTGTAACGTTCCCACCATGTCTAGCCCCCAGACTGCAAACGTCCAAGTTATTGGTATTGTTCGCAATTCTTCAGCAGGAACATGTGGTTGTCGGGCATAATACTTGCATCCCATGCATGTCTCAACCAGCTTGTCGACGTCCGCCTTCGCGGTCAACCAGTAGAATCCTTGCCGGAAGGCTTTCCCGACCAACGATCGAGGAGCGGCGTGATGCCCGCAATCTCCGAGATGGATTTCGCGTAGGATTTCCATACCTTCTAGCTGGGAAATACACTTTACGTATACACCAGTAGTGCTCCTTTTGTAGAGTTGTCCATTGATTATGGTATAACCCTTTGCTCGTCGTACTATTTGCCGTCGTTCGACCTCGTCGTCGGGCAAAGTTCCGTGTTCGACATATTCCATGAACGGTTTTGTCCAAGACGGAGGAACCTTTGTCGCCATGTTGACGCAAGAGTCAGCTCTATCCGGGTTGTCGATGACGGCTCCCTTCACGGATGGTGGTCATAGATGCTCTAGGAAATCTCCTGGCAGAATTCTTTTGCGCCCTGATCCAAGCTTAGATAGCAGATCAGCTGCCTCATTTTGCACCCTAGGTACATACTTGACTTCGTATCCCAAGAAGCTCTTGGCTATCTCGTCCACTTCGTCTCAATATGCTGCCATCATAGGGTTCCGCGCATTCCAGGTGCCAGCCACCTGCTGGGCAACCAAGTCGGAATCTCCACAACAAACTATGTGCTTGATGCCAATATCCTTGGCTACACGTAGTCTGTGAATGAGTGCTTCATACTCCGCCATGTTGTTTGTAGCCTCGACGTGGATCTGCAGAACATAGTGTAGCTTGTCTCCTGTTGGTGACTGTAGCAATACACTAGCCCCCAAGCCGTTGAGCAGCTTTGATCCGTCAAAGTGCATCACCCAGTACTCTGGCTCCGGCAACGGAGTAGCATCTGGCAACTCCGTCCAATCTGCAACAAAATCCACCAAGGCTTGTGACTTGATAGCGTCGCGTCTCTTGTAGGTGATCTCGAAGGCGGCAAGTTCAATGCCCCACTTCCGGACCCTTCCCGTAGCGTTGTTGTTGTTGATTATGTCGGACAGTGGAGTCTTGCTCACCACTATGATTGGATGCTCCTGAAAGTAATGCCTTAGCTTTTAGAAGCAAGGAATACTCCATAAGCTATCTTCTGGTAGTGCGGGTAATGCTGCTTTGACTCCGTCAAGACCTCGCTTACATAGTAAACTGGTCGTTGAACTCCGTGCTCATATCCTTGTTCTTTTCGCTCTACCACGACGACGATGCTGATTACTCGGTTGGTTTCCGCCATGTAGATTAACAGGGGCTCTCCAGGCTCAGGCGCTTCAAGGATGGGCGCTGAGGAAAGAATCTCCTTGATCTGCTTCAATGATGCATCTGCTTCATCCGTCTACGTGAATTTGTCTGCCTTCTTCAGTAACTTGTACAGCGCCAGAGCCTTCTCTCCAAGTCGGCTGACGAACCGACTAACTTCTACAACACAACATGTTAGTCGTTGAATGTCCTTTAGGCATGTCGGACGGTTTATGTTTAATATGGCCTTGATTTTCTCCGGGTTGACCTCTATTCCGTGCTGGGAAACGATGAAACAAAACAATTTGCCGGCTGGAACCCCGAAGACGCACTTCTTAGGGTTAAGCATCATGTTGTATTTCCGGAGATTATCAAAGGTTTCGTTTAAGTCAGAGATTAAGTCATTTGACTTTTTAGACATCACTGTGATATCGTCCACATAGGCGTGAACGTTCCGACCAATTTGGTCGTGATGGCAACGTTGCATTGTCCGCTGGTACGTAGCACCTGTGTTTTTTAGCCCAAAGGGCATCGTAACATAGCAAAGCGTGTCGTATGGGGTAGTGAACAAAGTGGCCAATTGGTCTGACTTCCTCATCTTGATCTGGTGGTATCCTGAGTATGCATCGAGAAAACACAAAAGTTCCAAGCCAGGCGTCGAGTCAATGACTTTGTCAATGCGCGGCAAAGAAAACGGATATTTGGGACATGCTTTGTTCAAGCCGGTGTAATCAACACACATTCTTAATTCTTTGGTTCCATTTTTGGGGACAAGTACAGGATTGGCCACCCATCGGCTGTGAAGGACTTCTCGGATAAATCTATCCATAAGTAACCTAGCTATCTCTTTGCCAATGGCACGTATCTTCTCGTCTCCGAAGCGTCATAGAGGTTGTTTCACTGGTTTGCATTTTGGATCAATGTTTAAGCTGTGCTCGGCAAGTTCCCTAGGTACACCTTTCATGTCGGAAGGTTTCCAGGCAAAGATGTCCCTATTCTCATGGAGGAACTCGACGAGCAGGCTTTCCTATTTGGGATCCAGGTTCGTTCCAATGGCGGTGACCTTGGAGGCATCGCCTACCACAAGTTCCACCGGCTTGGTCTCGATGGCGGCCTTGAATGCAGGAGCAGAGTCGGAGAACTGTTTCTTCGACGCGGGAATCTCTGAGTCATCGACCTTGCTCTGGATATCTTTGAATTCTTCGCTCTAGAGGACAGCTTTCGCGAAGGCTGCTTCGTTAATCTTGCAGTCTCTTGCCTTGGTAAAGCTTCCGGATACGGTGATGACACCGTTTGGTCCGGGTTTCTTGAGTTTGTTGTAGACGAAGCATGGCTTGGCCATGAATGTGTGGAATATGTCACGGCCGAATATGACGTGGTACACGCTCTTGAAGGGGACCACCTCAAAGGTCATGCGCTCTTGGTGGTAATTATTAACATCGCCAAAGGCAACCTGAAGTGTAATGCACCCAAGGGACCGAGCCTCCTGACTAGGAACTACGCCATGGAAGATGGTGTTGGTCCGCCTTAGGTTTGCCTCCATCAAGTTCATCTTCTGCAGTGTATCCAGGAACATGATGTTGATGCTGCTTCCACTATCCACCATACGCTTGGTGAACTCCACACCGTTAATCAAGGGGTTGATGACCATGGCGTATTGGTTCTCCGTAGGAATAAGGTCTGGGTGGTCCGTCCTGTCCCAAGTAATTGGAACCTCCGACCAGCGCAGGTACTGGGGAAATGGGGGTAGAGTAGCCATCAGGATCCTCATAGAGTTCTTCTATTGTCAGACGGTGGGGGTTCCAAGGAAAGTGTGGTAGACTGGGGCCTTCTTCACGAAGGGGTTCTTTCCCTTGTCGTCGCCCTTGGCGGCATGCTTGGGGTCAACATCCTCGTCCATGTCACTTGAATCCTTGGACTCCTCCTCCTTCTTCTTTCCCTTTCCCTTGCCTCGTGGTCTCTTCTTCCGACTTCGCTTGTAGCCAGACTCCGGGTCTTCCTTGAGGTCGTTGACGAACTTGTAGTGTCGATTGGTATGGGTGGCCTTGCCGTTGACATCGAGGTGCACGAGGCATGGCATATCGTGGTACTCCTCAAAGGATTGGGGAATACAGAGCGGCGCCGAGGTAGTTTCACTTCCTCGTTGCTGCCCACGATGTCCGCCATCACCTCGTCCTGCAAAAGTCATAGCGACCATGTCGGTAGATTGCTTTTCATCTGGAGCGGTTTTCCGCTTTGTGCTGCTGTTCCTCCGTGCTTGAGTTGGAACGGCCGTTTTCGGCAAGGATCCGTGAGCATCGTCATCGGCAGCTACGAACTCACTAGCCAACTGAATCATCTGGTTCAAGTCAAGCTGGTGATTATCCTGCAAGTGCTTCAGCTTATGTCGGATCAACGTGCCCCTTTCCAACCCATCGATGAAGGCGGCCATGGCGGTCTGAGCGTGCACTCCTGCGCAGGAATTCTTCATGTCCAGCCAGCGGGAGAGGTAGGTGCGAGATGTCTTGTCTTTTTCTTGCACGCACCGCTGTAGATCGCCAACAGTGGAGGGACGTTTGTACGTACCCTCAAAGTTCTTGGTGAACGCTTCTTGCATGTCCAACCAATTGCATATAGATTTCTCCGGAAAGTCATCGATCCATTGACGGGCCATGCCCGCCAACATTAACAGGAGGTACTTGACGGCGACATTGGGGTTGCCTCCGACAATCTCAACGGCGTTGTCGTAGTCCTGCAACCATGTGGCTGGCTTGGCGGTGCCGTCATAGGGCTTGATGGTCTTGTCAATCCGGAAACCTTTCAGGTAAGTTGCGGACCGTATTGCAGTTCCAAAGCAACGTGGTCCCAGGTATGGTCCTTCCCGGGCCTCGTGGATCTTATCGATCCGTGAACCTACATCGTATGGCTCCGGGTTCTTCTTCTTGTCAACAGGGGATGGGCTGCGTGAACGACGCGGGCCTCCTCCGCCATGGTGACTGCTAGGTGGTGATGGAGGCGGAGGTGGCGGTGGGTTAGCCATCTTGCTGTTACCCTCCTGCGACGCCTCACGCCTATCACCGTTGCTTGTCAGACGCGGAGGGTCATGGCGTGACCTGCTCTTGTGTCCTTGGTTGCGCTCTCTGTCATGACGGGTCTGCTCCGCGTTGTCACGGATCACGATGCTGCACTGCCTTGGCGGGGGCATATCCGTACGATGGTGAGCCTTGGGATCTTCGCGATGTCGGGGGGATCGGGGAGGTGGCGATGGGCGATGTTGTCGGGCCTTTTCTCCGTGGTTGGAGAATATAGGGATAGCATCCTTCCTGTTGCACGCATCCCTCCGTCTTCGCTCTGATGAACCTGTCTGGGACCCGACATCAAGAGGAGATATGTCCCTTGGCGGCTTATACTGGCTAGACTAGCAAAGAGCTGGGTCGGACTCAAGCCTCTAGGAGGTGGCCTTTTCTTGCTGCTTCACAGCCTTGGCCACTATGTCATATACCTGTTCCACTTCCTCGGGCGATCTATCCTGCTCCAGAAGGGTCTTGGCGACGGCGAGGTTAAGGAGTGCGGTGGGCATCACCTGTTTGCTTTCACTGTCAATGTATGGCTTGGCCTGTGCCGGCTTCGAGGGAGCCCATCCTAGGTTTCTCCGTACACCAGGGTCGTTGATGACGAGAGCCGGAGCTTTCTTGGCCTTCTGCTGCTGTAGCAGAGTCTTGTACTCGGCCTCCATTGCTATAGCTTTCTCTATGGACTTCTGCGCGTTGACTGGATCTCGGTCCAGCTTAGCGCCTTGCTCCGCGATGGCCTGCACTTCTTCCAGCAGCTGTTGGAGCTTCTCGTCGAGCTGAGTCACGTTCTGGATATGAGCTACGGTCAGTGGCTCAACGAGGAGATTGCCGTACATCACTCTATCAGCTGGAGTAACTTGGCCAGCAACAGACGTGGATGCTGGAGGCGGCAAGTTTGCGGTGTTGTTATTGCTCGGGCCGGTGCCGAGTTCCTGCGGCTGCTGCACTAGGTTAGGCGGAGGAGGCATGACCTTTGCGCGATCATCATCAGCAGCCGTAAGTGGCCCCTTCCCCTTTTCTAGCGTCGTAGGCGGAGCTCGTCTGGGTTGATCTTCATCCATCGCCGTCCCAATGGTGACAAACACCTCTCGAGACGTGATGACATTGTTGGCTTGCTCGTTGCGCGTGTACTCCTCCTCCATCTCCTACTTGGCGGAGTCTAGTTCCTCTGGACTAAAATCTATCTCCTCTGAATCTGCACTGAAGTTGGCATAGAGCGCGTCAATAACAGAGTTGGAGGGTGCCAGGACTTCCTCGATGACGGAAACCTTTGGGGTAAGTTGCGAACCGTATTGCAGGTCCAAAGCAACGTGGTCCCAGGTATGGTCCTTCCCGGGCCTCGTGGATCTTATCGATCCGCGAACGTGCATCATATGGCTCCGGGTTCTTCTTCTTGTCAACAGGGGATGGGCTACGTGAACGACGCGGGCCTCCTCCGCCATGGTGACTGCTAGGTGGTGATGGAGGCAGAGGTGGCGGTGGGTTAGCCTACTTGCTGTTACCCTCCTGCGACGCCTCACGCCTGTCACGGTTGCTTGTCGGACGCGGAGGGTCATGGCGTGACCTGCTCTTGTGTCCTTGGTTGCGCTCTCTGTCATGACGGGTCTGCTCCGTGTTGTCACGGATTACGATGCCGCACTGCCTTGGCGGGGGCATATCCGTACGATGGTGATCCTTGGGATCTTCGCGATGTCGGGGGGATCGGGGCGGTGGTGATGGGCGACGTGGTCGGACCTTTTCTCCGTGGTTGGAGGATATGGGGATAGCATCCTTCCTGTTGCGCGCATCCCTCCGTCTTTGCTCTGATGAACCCGTCTGGGACCCGACATCAAGAGGAGATCTGTCCCTTGGCGGCTTATACTGGCTAGACTGGCAAAGAATTGGGTCGGACTCAAGCCTCTGAGAGGTGGCCTTTTCCTGCTGCTTCACTGCCTTGGCCAGTAGGTCATATACCTGTTCCACTGCCTTGGGCGATCTATCTTGCTCCAGAAGGGTATTGGCGACGGCGAGGTTAAGGAGTGGGGTGGGCATCACCTGTTTGCCTTCACTGTCAATGTATGGCTTGGCCTGTGCCGTCTTCGAGGGTGCCCATCCTAGGTTTCGCCGTACACCAGGGTCGTTGATGACGCGAGCTGGAGCTTTCTTGGCCTTCTGCTGCAGCAGCAGAGTCTTGTACTTGGCCTCCATTGCTCTAGCTTTCTATATGGACTTCTGCGCATTGACTAGATCTCGATCCAGCTTAGCGCTTTGCTCCGCAATGGCCTGTGCTTCTTCCAGCAGCTGCTGGCGCTTCTCGTCGAGCTGAGTCACGTTCCGGATATGAGCTATGGTTAGTGTCTCAACGAGGAGATTGTCGTACATCACTCTATCAGCTGGAGTAACTTGGGCAGCAGCAGACATGGATGCTGGAGGCGGCAAGTTTGCGGTGTTGTTGTTGCTCGGTCCGGTGTCGAGTTCCTGCGGCTGCTGCACTAGGTTAGGCGGAGGAGGCATGACCTTTGTGCGATCATCGTCAGCAGCCATAAGTGGCCCCTTCCCCTTTTCCAGCGCCGTAGGTGGAGCTCGTCCGGGTTGATATTCATCCATCGCCGTCCCAATGGTGACAAACCCCTCTCGAGACGTGACGGCATTGTTGGCTTGCTCGTCGCGCGTGTACTCCTCCTCCATCTCCTACATGGCGGAGTCTAGTTCCTCTGGACTGAAATCTATCTCCTCTGAATCTGCACTGAAGTCGGCATAGAGCGCGTCAATAATAGAACCGGAGGGTGCCAGGACTTCCTCGATGACGGAAACCTTTGGGGTAAGTTGCGAACCGTATTGCAGGTCCAAAGCAACGTGGTCCCAGGTATGGTCCTTCCCGGGCCTCGTGGATCTGATCGATCCGCGAACGTGCATCGTATGGCTCCGGGTTCTTCTTCTTCTTGTCAACAGGGGATGGGCTGCATGAACGACGCGGGCCTCCTCCGCCATGGTGAATGCTAGGTGGTGATGGAGGCGGAGGTGGCGGTGGGTTAGCCATCTTGCTGTTACCCTCCTGCGATGCCTCACGCCTGTCACGGTTGCTTGTCGGACGCGGAGGGTCATGGCGTGACCTGCTCTTGTGTCCTTGGTTGCGCTCTCCATCATGACGGGTCTGCTCCATGTTGTCGCAGATTACGATGCCGCACTGCCTTGGCAGGGGCATATCCGTATGATGGTGAGCCTTGGGATCTTCACGATGTCGGGGGGATCGGGGCGGTGGCGATGGGCGACGTGGTCGAGCCTTTTCTCTGTGGTCGGAGGATATGGGGATAGCATCCTTCCTATTGCAAGCATCCCTCCGTCTTCGCTCTGATGAACCCATCTGGGACCCGACATCAAGAGGAGATCTGTCCCTTGGCGGCTCATACTGGCTAGACTGGCAAAGCGCTGGGTCGGACTCAAGCCTCTGAGAGGTGGCCTTTTCCTGCAGCTTCACTGCCTTGGCCACTAGGTCATATACTTGTTCCACTGCCTCGGGCGATCTATCCTGCTCCAGAAGGGTCTTGGCGACGGCGAGGTTAAGGAGTGGGGTGGGCATCACCTGTTTGCCTTCACTGTCAATGTATGGCTTGGCCTGTGCCGGCTTCGAGGGAGCCTATCCTAGGTTTCGCTGTACACCAGGGTCGTTGATGACGTGAGCCGGAGCTTTCTTGGCCTTCTGCCGCTGCAGCAGAGTCTTGTACTCGACCTCCACTGTTCTAGCTTTCTCTATGGACTTCTGCGCATTGACTAGATCTCGATCCAGCTTAGAGCCTTGCTCTGCGATGGCCTACGCTTCTTCCAGTAGCTGCTAGCACTTCTCGTCGAGCTGAGTCACGTTCTCGATATGAGCTACGGTCACTGGCTCAACGAGGAGATTGCCGTACATCACTCTATCAGCTGGAGTAACTTGGGCAGCAGCAGACGTGGATGCTGGAGGCGGGAAGTTTGCGGTGTTGTTGTTGCTCGGGCCGGTGCCGAGTTCCTGCGGCTGCTGCACTAGGTTAGGAGGAGGAGGCATGACCTTTTTGCGATCATCATCAGCAGCCATAAGTGGCCCCTTCCCCTTTTCCAGCGCCGTAGGAGGAGCTCGTCCGGGTTGATCTTCATCCATCACCGTCCCAATGGTGATAATCACCTCTCGAGATGTGACGGCATTGTTGGCTTGCTCGTCGCACGTGTACTCCTCCTCCATCTCCTGCATGGCGGAGTCTAGTTCCTCTGGACTGAAATCTATCTCCTCTAAATCTGCACTAAAGTCGGCATAGAGCGTGTCAATAACAGAGTCTGAGGGTGCCAGGAGTTCCTCAATGACGGGTTGTGGAGGTGCAATAGCAGCGACGATGACTGGAGGTGGCGGCACAGCTGCAACGATGGCGGCCGGAGGCGGTGGTGGCGGTGGCTGAATCGGAGGGGCTCCGTCAATGAGCACAAGTGCTGTCTAAGCTGTCGCTTTAGCCTCCGCATAGTTGTTGACGGTGTTCACCATGCCTTTGAAAGTAAGACATCCTGACGCCTGCTGCTATCTTAGAGAATGCCGGAGAAGCGTGCCATGGTCCAGTCCTACCACAAAGTGATACATAGCATCATCATTGGGGTAGTGGGCCAGATCGGCTCGTATGCGGAGCCACCTGGCCAGGTAATCGCGGGGGTTTTCGCCCTCTCTCTGAGCGCAATGCGCCAGATCGAAGATGGTAACCACGCCGACGAACTTGGATCTCTAGTGTCCAGTTGCGCGGGTGAAGCCGGCGGACTTGCAGCGATCTTCCACATTTATATCCTGCACATGGGCGGTTTGGGTGGGCCTTGAATTTTTCTGATCTTTGCCGGCAAACTCCGAAGAGAGATCCGACATCGACCCTTCCATGAACATGTCCTTCCCGTAGGCGTTCCGTCCGGGCCTTGATGCTCCTCAGACTCTCAGGGAACTAGTGCCCGAGTCGGTTTCGCCAATGAAGAGGTGGATGTCTCCGATAGGAATGGTCGAACACCGCGTAGGGTTCGTCTTTGCCGGGATCCAGAACTCGTCGGGAGGGACGACTGGAACGTAGCCGGAGAAGAGAAAGCGATCGATGGCCACGGTTTCACCGATTCCCGCAAAGATCTTGGTCCTCGCCCGCTGAAGAGCCTTAAGCGCCTCTTGCCCCACGGTGAGCGCCAACTGTCATGGTATTGCCGAGGAGTACGCCATGGAGGGGTCCTCACAGTGCGTATTTAGAGACGTGGGGGAAGGCGGACGGTTGACGGGTACGAGGTAACACAACGTACCCAGGTTCAGATCCCACAACGGTGGCGGAATCCTACTCCTGCTATAAATCACTATAAGGGCAATACGCCGAGTTATAGGGATTTGTTCACTATGCGAGGTTGTAAGTTATCATCTGAGGTTGTCTGAAGTTGTGCCCTAAAGGCTCCCATAGGCCCGACTTATAGTCGCCAGGTCCTAGGGTTACAGGGAAAAGTCCTAGCCGGACAGGTTACAGAGTCCTACACCGTCTATTACTAGTCTTGCGTGTCTTGTACTCCAAGGATCCGGGTATGTCGGTGACTCCAACCGTAGCATTCCTTTATCCGGCATGGGCCTCCCTTCTGGATCCATCTAACTGGGCCGCCTAGTAGGCCATGGGCCATGCTACCAACTGTGGGCCACCCGGGTTATCCGGATAGGAGACATGCTATGAGGATACCCCTATAGCATATCCCTAACAAGTTTAGCTAGGAAAGTGAAACAAATTCTTTTGGTTTATCTCTTTATTGAGAGATGAAAGACTTTTTTCTCTTGTTTCTTTAATCAATTAGGAGTGTCAACACCCGGATTTTTAATCCCAGATGTCTGTTATGCCATACATCGCAATCCCAGGATTACCATTTTTGCGAGATATAACATAATTGGATACCATAGTACATCATCCATTACAAACCATACATAAGGTCTTACACAAATAAGGATCTCATGATCCAGTTCTTAATACAACTCAAGCAGCGGAAATACATAATAATAACGGTAGTGTAGGCGAAGCTCCATCTTCGGGGTCACAGGCAATGCTGACGATGGGAGATGATCCTAGTTGTCGTCACCTTCCTGGGGTCCATCCTCCTGGTACTCCTCTTCATAGTCTTCAGCTCGTGGTGGTATGGGTCTTCCATTGGCTGTCCATTAGCATCACGCCTTGGACAAAACTCAAAGCGGGTTCCCTTGATCTGGTTGATACTCTGCCCACACAGACGGGCAAGAGCTTCCTACGTGGCCCTGGCAAGTCCATCGAGCCAGTTGTTCTCTCTTAAGGTGAACTGAATTCCCTCGGCAGTGG
This sequence comes from Avena sativa, assembly GCA_916181665.1. NCBI lineage: Eukaryota > Viridiplantae > Streptophyta > Magnoliopsida > Poales > Poaceae > Avena > Avena sativa. The sequence continues at coordinate 262,932,180 of OV702294.1, read as the reverse complement.
GAGGTTCAATCTTTCCTCGGAGACTTGCAACAATTAGCCACTGCAGATCTTCTCCTCCTTGATCATTGAGCTAAGCTCCAAAGAACTCGGGGTGCGGATGCTTCAGAAGTTCCGAAAGGTGGTCCAAATCCCGCTCAAAGATAAGGTCTCCTCCATTCCACAACTGATAAAACTTGCTGTACTTCACGTCCATCTAAAAGAATATAGGATGAGTAAGTTAGTAGAGTGATAAAGTGTGTCAAATTTTATGTATTTTGCAAGAGTTTTTGAGGAACATGGAGTTTTATGAAAGAATCACGGTGATAAGAATGGGAATAAGTTTTTGTAAATATTTGCTTCCTTTGGTTTTGAAACTAAGTTTTTGATGCAAACGTCTAGTCTAACTAGGGTCTCCTATGGTCAGGATGGCTCTGATACCAACTTGTCAACACCCGGATTTTTAATCCCAGATGCCTGTTATGCCATACATCACAATCCCGGGATTACCATTTTTGCGAGTCATAAAAATTGGATACCACAGTACATCATCCATTACAAACCATACATAAGGTTTACACAAATAAGGATCTCATGATCTAGTTCTTAATACAACTCAAGCAGCGAAAATACGTAATAATAACGGTAGTGTAGGCGAAGCTCCATCTTCAGGGTCACATGCAATGCGGACGATGGGAGATGATCCTAGTTGTCGTAACCTTCCTGGGGTCCATCCTCCTAGTACTCCTCCTCATAGTCTTGCCACGGGAATAGCCAGGGACAAAGCCATGAGTACTCTTTAAGTACTCGCAAACAAATACTAACAAGTGAAGGGGGTTTTTGGTAGTAGGACATTAAGCTCTATGGTTGTTTTGCAAATAGCCAGATTTACCTCTACGAAGCATGAAAAGCTAGTTGAAATTTTATAACACCTAAGTGGGAACTTGAATTTCATATCACAACCCTGTTGTGGTCAAGTCAAATTCTCAATCCATTTCACAAGTCATTTGAAAACATCTGACGGGGGAACAGTATGGCCACTCCAACTGTCCATAACCGCGGACGCGGCTATTTGAATAGTTTGATACTCTGCAGAGATTGTACACTTTCACCACAACATTCGATACATCTGTCAGGAACAAATCCTGAATTCACCATACTCAGTATGCGGATAATCAATCCTAACATTTCGATTACACGCCCTAGTATAGGCACCTCTCCTGTGAGTTTGGCCTCCAAACCATGACCAACTGTCATCTTGGGTACTGCACAGGTGGACAATCTTCACAAGGTAGCCTCAGCTCAGACCTTGGCCGTGAGGGAACCCATACTAAGGTATATAAGTTTCCAGTCAAGCCCTACCCAATTCTCGGGTATTGTGGTTGTACGGTAACGTTGGAATGGTATCGCATCCGGACAACCATTAGTTTTATAAAGGGCTAAGGCTCATGCCTCAACATTTTCATCACCAAAATCATCTGGTGTTCGGAACACATGTCAAAACATCTCAATAGAATGATCCATCATTCCAAGGTTTTCATAACCATTTTTCCACAAAGTATTCCCATCTAAAGTTGATCAAGTTTTATGCTTAGCACTAGCATCTACAAATGAGGGGTGGTAAACTAGTGGAGTTTAACTAAGTTCAATCTCATGCCTTAGGATGACATCAAGAATATTTAGCTTAGGCCAAATTTAATGCTCTTTATGCAACCTTCAATTATCTTTCTAGTATCTACAATTTACTCAAGTAAACTCTAAGTAAGAGCTCTGATAAAGAAGTAAAGTAGAAGCTTGCAAGTAAAACTAGGATTGGGTTATCAAGTGAGTGTGATCACATATGCTTAAGGCATATAGTGGTCATGGTAAAAACAAGTATTAACTTGCATAGGTCAACTTGATTAGTAAGGCTTGCATTAGTATCAGTATAAGATTTCTAAGTTAATAGCTTGCAAGTATTGGCTGGCATAAGTAGAGTATCTTGCAAGTGATAGCTTGCCTTGTGCAGAGCAGTGGTTGAAGTTTGCCTCAACTTCTTCTTCGTAGTATCCTCCTTCGTATCCTTGGTCGGTACTAGCGTCTATGAATAAATACGAGGTACACAATCACCAAAAAATACTTAACTACTTTCAATCATCACACACAAGGGTTCTATAGATGATCTAGCATCATCACTAACATTCAAGATTAAAGCACTTGCATTATTTATTTATTTTTAGAAAAGTAATTTCTACTCATTGAAAAACTACTTAAGATTTAATATTCTCCAAACCAAACATGGGGTCATGTTGAGACATGTCATCACCACATATTTCAGTACATGGGAATGTGATTTAAAGTGGTGTCACAATTTAATAAGGTTTAACCTTTTATTTCAATTAAATAAAGTGACTAGAAATGTCTATGTGGCATTCTTTTATTACTTGAACATTATTTCTGTAAGTAAACCCATATGTTTTTATATATTCTGAAAGATATGATCAAATGTGATTTTTGAGAGTAGGAATCAACCCAAAAGCTATTATGGTTTAATTTTGAAAAATGTTTGAATGCAGAAAAGCTTCTGCCTTGTTATTTTTACCAAGGTTGATTTATAGATTCAAATGATTTGAATCCAACGGGCTTGGATTAAGCATTTCAATATCTTTCTAACAAAATTGGTTTCATTCAATTTGGTTCACTGAATCGAGCTGGTTTGATTTTTGAAACTAGATACAGAAATATGTTTGAACTTAAAAAGAAAAAAGATAAATTCAAACGAGTGGGCTGTGCGGGAAAGGTTAACGGGCCGGCCCAGTGTCACTCCGCAGCGCGGGGCGCAACTAACAGAGGGGTCTACTGGTCAGTGACTCTTAACACGCGAAGCGGTACGGGGCGATATGGTGCGTTGGATTAGAAGGGCGATCAACAGCTGAGGGTCGTCGTCGACGATGAACTAGTCACCGGCGAGCTCGAACCCTAGCGCCTCAGTGGGGGTTGTGGGAGGCTCACCGGGGCTCAGGCGAAGGTCGGCGATGCGGGCGAACGACGAAGTCAACGACGGCGAACACAGGGGTGGTCACGGCAGCTCCTGGGGTGGACGAAATCGATGGATTCCTTCTCCTCCAGCAGCGGCGGACTCCGGTGAAATTCTGGCGATGCGCTGCTCGCCTTTCTTCGGGAATGAGGTGGGGTGGTTCTGGGTGAGAGGGGAGTATAATGGTATGAATAATTCGAGCGGGGGTTGCCTCTATTTATAGTGGCGAGAGGGGACCGACGGGCGCAAGCTGAGCTCGTCATGGTCGACGACACAGAGGGCTATCGGCGTGGGCGATGGTAGGGGCGGTGCTGTGATCCCTGGCGAAGCTCAACGGCGTGGTGGTGAGGCGTGGGGCGGTGCTGATCGGTCGGAACGCCGCGGTGCTCTGCGCTGATCCGACGGAAGTTTTGATGAAGCACAGCGCGCGTGGTCCGTGCAGCGGCGAACGGGCGTGTCTGCTAGGTTGCTGGGACGATGGTGATCACGTGTGCACGTGGCGAGGGCGGCGCGCGGTCTGTGGGTGCTGGTCGACGTGGCGCACGGGGCGCGCTCTCAGCATGCTTGTAGAGAAGGTTGGCATGGTTTGTGCGTGTGGTCCAGTGGCTGGCATTGCTCGCGGCTGGGACAGGGAGTGGCGGTGGGGTGCTAGCTTGCTCCCAGACAAGGTTGGCAAGGCTAGTGTTGCTCGTAGCTTGCTGTCGACTATGGGGTGACAATGGTGCTCTCGGCCTGCTCACCATTGACGATAATGGCCAGCTTACAGTAGTGCTAGTGATTAGTTAAGGTTGTTAGATGATCTACAAAGGCTAGTGGTGTTTAGAGAGGGAACAAGTTAGGCCCAAAACACTGCTCAACATAGTGTTTTGATTTTGTTTGATTTGCATCTGCAAGCTGAATGGCCGCATGAATTCAAGTTTTGAATTTTGAAAATATTTTTGGTGGGTGTGCTAGGCATGTGTTGAGGATTCTGTGGATGCTTGGGTTTTGAAAATTGAGCTGGTTTGAGTGGTTTTTGAAAAAGTGGGATCTTCCCATATGAAATAGATTCAATTTTAAACTGTCATTTAAACTTAGCACTTATATGTTTTTGGATGATCACAAAGTGGGACTTGGTACCTTGTTATGAATACTATCAAGGGGTGCAAAGATCCATACATGTTTCTGTTAAGTTCTGAAAGTTAGAGATAGCCAAAGTAGGCATGTGAGTTAAATTGGCCAAAGTGACCATTCACTTAATTTGATTGTTTTGATTTGTTTGTCTTTGGGAAAAGTTTGGGGATTGTTTAGATGATGTTTGTTTCACCTAAGAATCATTTTACAAGCAAAGAAACACATAATCATGGCAATTCAAAAGAATCCAAATTTTAATGCACACTCATATGAATGCTTTCATATTTTAATTTGAAAAGTTTTTGTTAACCCTAAATTTGGTGATTAGAGTTTGATGATTCTAGTTAAATATTTTTGGGATGTTACAAGGAGTACTCAATATGGCACCAAAAACATTCAATTTAAGAACAAATCATCTACTCCCATGTCAAAATTTCAAGACTCTCAAAGCACTTTTTTTCCTTTCCTTGCTTTTCAAAAATTTCAGCTCTTCCATAGAGAAATCATGCCACTGTTTTTAACATATTAATTGGGACTATGTTTTGCACTTGTGACCATGCCAATAGATAACTATTGAGCAATAGTGGGCTAGAGGATTACTATAACTTCACTTGGAACGTGAGACCACAAGGAGACTAAATTTTTTACTCGTCATAGCAGTGCATCTACAAACACTTACATAACTCAATAGACGAAATCAAGTGGTTTCCCACATTTAGATCGTTTGTTGGCCAGCAGAGTTAATAGTTCCCCATGGAGCAAGATAGTGTTGTAATGACATGCTTAAAGCAATATCTTACTTTAATTATTAAGAAAGAAGTGGCATAATCTCTAGTACTTCAAAGCGTCCATTTTATCAAACAATTTCATTTAGGAGTTCTATCAAGTCTATTACATTAAGATTAATGGGATTGAGTAGTTTCTAAAATCAAATCCTTTAGGATAAAAATGGACTCAAGTCATCTTTTGGATGCTTTTTCTTGTTGTAAAAATGTTGGAAATATTTTAACCAAGTTCATTGCTCATTATTTCAAATCTAAAAAGGAGACACTAGCAAGGGAATAGAGTTTGTAGGATAACAAGCAAAGTGGGGAGTGACTCAAGTGCAAGCGAGCAAATAGTTGTAGGGTCAATTTAAAATTGCAGAAGAGGTGATGAAAGGAATGTGATACCTCCTCTTGCTTTCTTTTTTCTTGTACTTGAGTTGAACCCCACTATATTTCCCTCTTGCCAAGTCACCTGAAATTGATCAATCTTCAAAAGAGACAAAGAAACAAATTTGCAATAGCGGTTACAACTATTTTTTGTGTGTTTTTTATTTAGGAATGAAAAACTGAAAGTAAACATGTAGTTTTTGAAGAAGTAAAATAAATCAAAAGAAGAAAATAAAAATATGAATGCAATGTTTGGAGGTTTTCAAACCCCCCAAACTTAGGCTATTGCCAGGCTTAGTTGTTGTCGTCATTTGGCGGCGGGTACGAGTATTACTAGTAGTAGTTGGGGAAGTTGGTCATGAAGTGACTAAAGTTGTGAGTTAGGGCACTAGCATCTTCATTCACTCCCCGTAGAGTGTGGTCTATCTCCCCAACGCGCTGGTTGAGCTGCAGAAAATCTTGATAGGGGACATTGTTGAACCCCTGCTGTTGTTGCTGCTGATTGGGCCATGGGTCCTAGGGTCCCTCCTATTGCTACTATTATCCTTCCCAATCAGGGTTATACCCCTGATCCTTCTCATCTTGATGCTCTCCTTCTTCATCTTATTCTTGGTTAGGCTAGAGTTCATCCATGATCTCCACCACTTGATCTGTCGTGGTATTGCCGACGAGTACACAATGCAGGGGTCCTCACAATGCGTGTTTAGAGACGTGGGGGAAGGCAGACGGTTGACGGGTACGAGGTAACACGGCTTACCCAGGTTCAGATCCCACAACGGTGGCGGAATCCTACTCCTTCTATAAATCACTATAATGGCAATACGCTGAGTTATAGAGATAGGTTCGTTGTGCGAGGTTGTCTTTAGTTGTCTATGAACGTCTGAGATTGTGTCCTAAAGGCTCCCATAGGCCCGAATTATATTGTCACCAGGTCCTAGGGTTACAGGGAAAAGTCCTAGCCGGACAGGTTACAGAGTCCTACACCGTCTATTACTAGTCTTGTGTATCTTGCACTCCAAGGCTCCGGGTACGTCGGTGACTCCAACCGTAGCCTTCCTTTATCCGGCATGGGCCTCCCTTCTGGATCCATCTAACTGGGCCGCCCAACAGGCCATGGGCCATGCTACCAACTGTGGGCCACCCGGGTTATCCGGATAGGAGACATGCTATGAGGACACCCATATAGCATATCCCCAACAGTAGCCCCCGGAGAACTCCGAGATATTGCGCCGTCTTGCCTCTTCGTGTGGAATGCTCCGTCTAGATGGATGTCGGCAAATCGTCAAGCAATATCTTGAAGTCCTCCCAAAGAACCCTGCGAGGTTTTCTCCGTCTTCAACACGTAAGTCGGAGAAATGCCAAATGTTCCATCATACTCTTCTGTAGCCGGATTGGATCCGTCCATGCCGGAATCTTCTGATGTGACAGATCATCTGCCTATGTCAGCTAGGACGACGTAGGCTTAGGTCAGCGACGCCTCGTAACTCACACATGCAGAGAATGCAATCATGTCCGATTTTCCCGCGCAAGCGATACGAACCGTTGGCAGCGACGGTTGGAGACATGGCGAAATTTCCGCGCACGTTCGCAAACACGTCATCTACGCGGCAACCGTCCGATCAAGCTGCGCGAATCTTGATGCTGGAGATGGTAAATAGTAACTTGGTGGAATTTCTACCTTTTACGTCATTCTCTCCTCGCATCATCTTCTTCCTCCAGCGCGTGCCTCCTCGATCTCTCCGCGCAAAACTCGTGAAAAACCCTAGCCTCAATCCGCACCAGTCACCTCCAACCTCTCTCCATGGCCAGCAGAAGCACCTCTCCTTCCATGGCGGCGTCAAGAAAAGCCGCGCCGAAGCCGGCGAGCTCTATCGTCGTCCCCCCAGAGGGCTTGGTCATCCCCGCCTCGGTGGTGATTGAGTCCACCGGCGGCGACCACAATATGGCGGCGCTGGAGCCATTGGAGGAGAAGCTAGACTCGCACAAGGGCGACTGGCGCGGCTCAGATATCACGGACCGTGATATCCAGGAGCTGATCGCTGAGGGCTACCTCCCTGCGATGGAGCGGCTCGTCTAGCAGGCGGCGCCGGTCGGCGAGGTGACACCTTCTCCCCAAGCCGGATAAAAGGTGTACCTCAAAGCCCAAGTAGTACGCGGCGTCTCCCTGCCCATCTCCAACTTCTTCCTCTCCGTCTTGAACCACTATAGAGTCTAGCACCAGAATATTTCTCCCAACAGTATCTTAGCGCTTAGTAACTATGCGGCGCTCTGCGAGGGTTACTTAGGGATAAAGCCTAGGCTAGACCTCTTCGTGTACTTCTTCACCGTCAAGTGTGAAGCCGGAGCTAGTAAGGAAGAACTTAGGAATTGCGGCACCATAAGCTTCAAGATCCGACCTAGCCGGCGGTTCCCCGACATCGTCGGCCACAAGTCCTACAAAAATTGGCAGCGTACTTACTTCTACGGCCCATATATCCCTCTGGCCGGCCGACAAGTAACGTACCCGGACTTCGTTGATGGATCTGCCGCTGAAGCCTCGTCATGGAGATCACAAGCTTCCCTCCCCTCCGACCTCGATGCCGCCATAGGGCGGATAGAATGGTTCGTAGAGACGGGTTTGACCGGCTTGTTCCTAGCCATGTGCTGGTTCATCAGGCAAATCCAACCACTGCAGCACCGCGCGAAGCTCATGCACGAGTATACCGGCGATAGAAGGGATAGCCTCCGCATCTCCGTGGACAACTTCTCGAGCGACTCCGTCAAGCTCCGCCTTAAGGACATCGTCAAGGTGAAGGACAAGAAGCGTGGCTTCACCATCACCTATGACATGTTCGTAGACGGCAAGTGCCCAAAGGTAGTTATTTATTTTCCGTGTATGACATATACTCCAGTTCTTCCGTCTTGCAAATGTCATCTGATCTAACACGGTGACTTCTCACTTAACAGCTTAGCGATTTAGAGGAGGACAACATGGCTGCCCAAATCTACGATCCAAAGATGAAGGAAATCACGGTCGTGTCCGACGACGATGCTCCGTTGGCGCGAAAGCGGAAGAGCTCCACCTCTGACGCTGCTGATGGAGGCAAGAAGAAGAAGACGGAGGGTGGAGCCTCCAAGAAGACTACCGCCGCCCTGGAGGCGGAGAAGAGAAAGATACCGGGATCCCCTTTGCTAAAGCACCCCCACTTGTGTAAGCTTATTTCTCTCCGACATTGTCTATTTGTCTGTCTTGCTCCTGTAATTATGCATTTTTGCACGTTTCAGGAAGAAAGCCACGACCAGCCTGAGGAAGACCTCCAAATTGGGGGCTTCTAGAACTATCAAGGACATGCTGCATCGTGAAGCATCTCCCGCCATCGCCCCTGCCACTCCCTCTGTCATGACCTCATCGGCCCCGACAAGCTCACAAGCTAAGGAGGCATCTGGACCTTCTGCCATGGAAGTGGACTCAGGTGCCTCTACCGAGGTTGTTGTCGTCGGAGAGCAAGCGACATAGGAGAGTGCTGCCCAACAAATGGCTGAAGCTCCGGCTAAGGATGCCATCGGTGGTGGTAAGGCGGTGGTGGAAGCAGGTACTTATGTCGTTGGTGGCTCCCTGCACCCAAGAAAACCATAGCCTATCCAAAGATAGTATATCCGGTACTTACACCGAATAGCACTACTCTGGTCCCTGGTGCGGCAGCGACATCTCCGACGTGCGGTCTAGAGGAGCTCCGCCGACAAGCAGAAATCTTGCAAGGAAAAAGTGAATCCTTTGGCAAGCTGCTGGCCGAGAGTGCTACAAACCTCAAGATCATTGCACTTGTAATTTTTATTTGCCTTTTGCATTTCGTATGAGTATCCCACTGTAGCCCCCGAGGATGTATATGGAAAACCATAGGTCTTTGCGTCTATATGCTCTAAGAGTGACTAAGTTAGAAAACCTCTCACTGTATCCCCCAAGCATGTAGGTGGAATGAATTATTCTGACTAGATGCTTTTAAGAGTAGCATACGCAGTGTTTATAAATTTCAATATTGTATCCCCCAAACTTCTAGTTGTAACTGAATTAGTTCCGACTAGATGCTTAAAGGAAAGCTAAGCATATATTCGAGTTAAAAAACTTTTATATTGTAGCCCCAAGCTTCTAATCGAAAACTGAATTAGTTCTAACTAGGTGCTTAAAGAAAAGCTAAGCATAATGCTAAGTCAAAAATTCTCGTTGTAGCCCCCGAGCGTCTAGGTGGAAAATTTCCGCCTAGAAGCTCCAAGCAGACCAGACAGAACGAGAGTGCTCGGAGGGGCATGGCCAATGACAAGTACCAGAAGATGCGCGCAGATTTGGAAGCTGAAAAGGGTAAAACTGCCTTCTTGAAGGAACAGATCACCAAGAGCAAGCGTCTGTTTTCTTTTTTGCATTCCGACTTGGTTTTGTGCCCATATTCTCCGAGTACTCACCATGTACTTTGCTTTCTCCGACTTGCTGAAAACATCACCAATGCCAAGAATATTGTCGAGCAATCCAAACACATTCAAGAGCTGGATAGCGAGAACAAAATTCTTAAGCAGGAGAGGAAAGACAAGCTGAAAATGCATGAGGAATCAATGAAGGCCCTGCAGGACTCTGCCACCGAGGAAATCAATCGCTTCAAGGAGGAGATCTCTATCTTAAGAGATCAGAAGCAAGCTGCTAATGAGCAGAATCAACGCCATAGTGAGGCGTATAAGCTCCTCCAACAAGAGAAAGAATCCTTGGCGGACACCCTCTGGCAAGCTGAGGCGAGCATCTTTTAGTAAGTTTTCTCTGTCTTGGATTTCTGTAGTCTGGGTACTCTGAATTATTGAACTCATGTGCTCCTTGTCGGAATTTGCAGCTCCCATGGGTTTAACCCGATCGCCTCCTCCAGCCAAGGAATGCATGGTTCTTGCCGGCAACTTCATCAACACCACCATCACTTAAGCTAAGGAGATCGCAAAGCCCCTCCAGATAAACATCAAGGCATCGGACTCCGTGGCGAAGTACTCGGAGATTCTGCGCCGAGCCCCCAAGCGTATCACAAGTTGGAAAGCTTCATGTGCATGGGCTGGTGCAAGGATGGCGCTGTCTATGGTGAAGACACACTATGAAGATGCCGACATCGACACGTTCACCTCTGGCATTCCCGTCGTAGACGATGGCAAAGAGATTAACCATGAATCCATCTTGTCGTCGCTCGCAGGCTATGACACCAGAGTTGCCGAGTTGGTGGACGTCAACGTCTTCGTGCCAATGAACACCATCAATAGCGGCAACCAAGGATCCTCTGAGTCCCTTCACACAGCCGACTTCGAGAGTGGCTCTCCTGCTGGTGATGACGCTGCTTCTAAGTCTCCTGCGCCAAAGGAATGAAGAACATCTTTTTATTATTTGTTTCATCTTTGGTGTATGTGCGGAAAAAACTTATTGATGTAACTTAAGGCGGAGAACAATGGTTGTTATTTCCTGCTACTCAAGAACTAGTTTCCAGCATGTATATATGTTTAAGAAAGTGCTGGCTTATCCATTACTTTGGTTCTTATGTTTGACTTTTCGTGAGTCGGAAGACTCGTTGTAGGAACCATGCGCTCAGGTGATGATGCCCAATGACACCGTCAATAACCTAAGCAAAAAATCGCCGACAATAAGTGCCGAAAGTCACTACTCCAGATTCCACATAAAAACAACAAAGAACGTGTAGACCAGAAAACTTAAGCTAACGCCCGTAGGTGGAATTTGCACAAGTGAAATTGCAAAGCTTGTGCATAAAGGTTTTACATGATCCAAAAATGAACACTAAAGGAGGTAAAAGACTCAGAAATATGAGTGAACTAGAGAGCTTTATTTCATTGATCATATAAGAGGTACACAATTAGATAAAAAATGCTAAGTGTAAAAAGGACGTAGCTGTGCTATGTTCAATGGCCGATCAAGCTCCGGGTAGTCATCACCCGGGACACGTCGCTTACGCTTATGATCCTTGTGGGGTCTATCCTTCAGTTCACAATTGTCAACGAGGTAGTAAGACCCATTAAGTAGCGCCTTGCATATGATGAACGGTCCTTCCCATGGCGGGGATAATTTGTGTGACCTCTTCTGCTTAAGTCGGAGCACCAAATACCCCTCTTTAAACGAGCGATGCCGAACGCGGCGACTATGCTAGCTGTGTAGCTTCTGCTGGTAGATGGCGGATCTTTGGCATGCCAAAACACGCTCCTCCTCGAGAAGGTCCACATCTAGGCGTCTGGATTCTTCAGCGTCATCTTCATCATAGGCGGCAACTCTTGGCGCATCGTGAAGTATGTCGGAAGGCAGGATGGCTTATGCTCCATATACCATGAAATAAGGGGTGTAACCGGTGGATATGTTGGGTGTAGTTCGTAAAATCCACAGCACAGATGGCAATTCTTCCGTCCAGGCTCCAGCTTCCCTATGTAGCGGTGCCTCAAGACGTGGCTTGATTCCCTGCAGAATTAATCCATTGGCTTGCTCAACTTGACCATTGGATTGTGGGTGTGCCACAGATGCAAGGTCAAGTCGGACGCCTTTCTCCCAACAATAAGCCTCAACTTCTCCGAGTGACAAATTGCTTCCGTTGGCGGTGATAATGCTATGTGGTAGACCAAATCTCACCACTAGATCCCGGACAAACCTGAGCGCAGTTGCCCCATCAAGCTTTCTAATGGGTTTAGCTTCTATCCATTTAGTGAATTTATCAACTGCTACAAGAAGATGTGTAAACCCACAAGGTGCCATCTATAACGGTCCTACCATGTCTAGCCCCCAGACTGCAAACGGCCAAGTTATTGGTATTGTTCGCAATTCTTCAGCAGGAACATGTGGTTGTCGGGCATAATACTGGCATCCCATGCATGTCGGCGTCCGCCTTGCGGTCAGCTAGTAGAATCCTTGCCGGAAGGCTTTCGCGACCAACGATCGAGGAGCGGCGTGATGCCCGCAATCTCTGAAATGGATTTCACGTAGGATTTCCATACCTTCTAGCTGGGAAACACACTTTAGGTATACACCAGTAGTGCTCCTTTTGTAGAGTTGCCCCTTGATTATGGTATAACCCTTTGCTCATCGTACTATTTGCCGTCTTTTGACCTTTTCGTCGGGCAAAGTTTCGTGTTCGAGATATTCCATGAACGGTTTTGTCCAAGCCGGAGGGACCTTGGTCACCATGTTGACGAATGGGTCAGCTCTATCCGTGTTGTCGATGTCGGCTCCCTTCACAGATGGTGTGCGCAGGTGTTCTAGGAAAACTCCTGGCGGAATTTTCTTGCGCCCTGATCCAAGCTTAGACAGCAGATCAACCGCCTCGTTTTGCTCCGTAGGTCATACTTGACTTTGTAGCCCAAGAAGCTCTTGGCTATCTCGTCCACTTCGTCTCGATATGCCGCCATCATAGGGTTCCGCGCATTCCAGGTGCTAGCCAGCTGCTAGGCAACCAAGTCGGAATCTCCACAGCAAACTATGCGCTTGATGCCAATATCCTTGGCTACACGTAGTCCGTGAATGAGTGCTTCATACTCCGCCATGTTGTTTGTTGCCTCGAAGTGGATCTGCAGAACGTAGTGTAGCTTGTCTCCTGTTGGTGACTGTAGCTGTACACCAGCCCCCGAGCCATTGAGCAGCTTTGATCCGTCAAAGTGCATCACCCAGTACTCTGGTTCCGACAACGGAGTAGCATCTGGCATCTCCGTGCAATCTGCAACGAAATCCGCCAAGGCTTGTGACTTGATAGCGTCGCGTCTCTTGTAGGTGATCTCGAAGGCAGCAAGTAGAATTCCCCACTTCATGACCCTTCCTGTAGCATCGCTGTTGTTGATTATGTCGGACAGTGGAGTCTTGCTCACCACTATGATTGGGTGCTCCTGAAAGTAATGCCTTAGCTTCCGAGAATCAAGTAATACTCCATAAGCTATCTTCTGGTAGTGCGGGTAATGCTGCTTGGACTCCGTCAAGACCTCGCTTACATAGTAAACTAGTCGTTGAACTCCGTGCTCATAGCCTGGTTCCTTCCGATCTACCACGACGATGATGCTGATTACCCGGTTGGTTGCCGCCATGTAGATTAATAGGGGTTCTCCAGGCTCGGGTGCTACAAGGATAGGCGCTGAGGATAGAATATCCTTGAGCTACTTCAATGTTGCGTCTGCTTCGTCCGTCCATGTGAATTTTTCCGCCTTCTTCAGCAACTTGTACAGCGATAGAGCCTTCTCTCCAAGTCGGCTGACGAACCGACTAACTGCTGCAACACAACCTGTTAGTCGTTGAATGTCCTTTAGGCATGTCGGACGGTTTATGTTCAAGATGGCCTTGATTTTCTCCGGGTTGACCTTGATTACGTGCTGGGAAATGATGAAACCCAACAATTTGCCGGCTGGAACCCCGAAGATGCACTTCTTAGGGTTAAGCATCATGTTGTATTTCCGGAGATTATCAAAGGTTTCTTTTAAGTCAGAGATCATGTCGTTTGACTTTTTAGACATCACCATGATATCGTCCACATAGGCGTGAACGTTCTAACCAATTTGGTCATGAAGGAAACGTTGCATTGTCCGCTGGTACGTAACACCTGCATTTTTAACCCCAAAGGGCATCGTAACATAGCAAAACATGTCGTATGGGGTAGTGAACGAAGTGGCCAATTGGTCCGACTTCCTCATTTTGATCTGGTGGTATCGTGAGTATGCATCGAGAAAACACAAAAGTTCTGAGCCAGCCGTCGAGTCAATGACTTGGTCAATGTGAGGCAAAGCAAACAGATCTTTGGGACATGTTTGTTCAAGCCGGTGTAATCAACGCACATTCTTAATTCATTGGTTCCCTTTTTGGGGACAAGTACAGGATTGGCCACCCATTGGGTGTGAAGGACTTCTTGGATAAATCTAGCCTTAAGTAACTTAGCTATCTCTTTGCTAATGGCGCGTCTCTTCTCATCTCCAAAGCGTCGTAGAGGTTGTTTCACTGGTTTGGATTTTGGATCAATGTTTAAGTTGTGCTCGTCAAGTTCCCTAGGTACACCTTTCATGTCGGCAGGTTGCCAGGCAAAGATGTCCCTATTCTCACGGAGGAACTCGACGAGCGCTCTTTCCTATTTGGGATCCAGGTTCGTCCCAATGTGGGTGGCCTTGGAGGCATCGCCTACAACAAGTTCCACTGGCTTGGTCTCGATGGCGTCCTTGAACGCAGGAGTGGAGTCGGAGATCTGCTTCTTCGACGCGGCATCTCTGAGTCATCGACCTTGCTCTGGATCTCTTTGAATTCTACGCTGTAGAGGACAGCTTCCGCAACGACTGCTTCATTGATCTTGCAGTCCCTTGCCTTGGTAAAGCTTCCGGATACGGTGATGACACCGTTTGGTCCGGGTATCTTGAGTTTGTTGTAGACGAAGCATGGCTTGTCCATGAACATGTGGAATATGGCGCGGCCGAATATGACGTGGTAGACGCTCTTGAAGGGGACCACCTCGAAGGTCATGCGCTCTTGGCGGTAATTATTAACATCGCCAAAGGCAATCTGAAGTGTGATGCACCCAAGGGACCGAGCCTCCCGACCAGGAACTACGCCGTGGAAGATGGTGTTGGTCCGCCTTAGGTTTGCCTCTGTCAAGTTCATCTTCTGCAGTGTATCCAGGTACATGATGTTGATGCTGCTTCCACTATCCACCATACACTTGGTGAACTCCACGCCATCAATCAAGGGGTTGATGACCATGGCGTACTAGTTCTCGGTGGGGATAAGGTCTGGGTGGTCCGTCCTGTCGCAAGTAATTGGAACCTCCGACCAGCGCAGGTACTGGGGAACTGGGGGGAGAGTAGCCATCAGGATCCTCAACAAGGTCTTTTGTTGTCGGACGGTGGGGGTGCCAAGGAAAGTGTGGTAGATTGGCGCCTTATTCACGAAGGGGTTCTTGCCCTTGTCATCGCTCTTGGCGGCGTGCTTGGTGTCAATGTCCTCGTCCATGTCACTTGAATCCTTGGACTCCTCCTCCTTCTTCTTCCCCATGCCCTTGCCTCGCGGTCTTTTCTTTTGACTTCGCTTGTAGCCGTACTCCGGGTCTTCCTTGAGGTCGCTGACGAACTTGCAGTGTCGATTGGTATGTGTGGCCTTGCCGTTGACGTCGAGGTGTACGAGGCACGACATATCGCGGTACTCCTCGTAGGTTTGGGGAACGCGGAGCGGCGCCGAGGTAGTTTCACTTCCTCGTTGCTGCCCACGACCAGCTCCCCTTCCTCGGCCATGTTGTCCGCCATCACCTCGTCCTGCAAAAGTCATAGCGACCATGTCGGTAGATTGCTTTTATTCTAGAGAGGTTTTCCGCTTTGTGCTGCTGTTCCTCCGAGCTTGAGTTGGAACGGCCGTTGCCGGCAAAGAGCCACGAGCATCATCGTCGGCAGCTGCAAACTCACTGGCCAACTGGATCATCTGATTTAAGTCAAGATGGTGATTATCCTACAAGCGCTTCAGTTTATGTCAGAGCAACGTTCCCCTTTCCAACCCATCGATGAAGGCGGCCATGGCGGTCTGAGCGTGCACTCCTGCGCAGGAATTCTTCATATCCAGCCAGCGGGAGAGGTAGGCGTGAGATGTCTCGTCTTTCTCTTGCACGCACCGCTGCCAACAGTGCAGGGACGCTTGTATGTACCCTCAAAGTTCTCGGTGAACGCTTCTTGCATGTCCAACCAATTGTAGATGGATTTCTCCGGCAAGTCGTCGATCCACTGACGGGCCGTGCCCGCCAACATTAATGGGAGGTACTTGACGGTGACGTTGGGGTTGCCTCCGGCAATCTCCACCGTGTTGCCGTAGTCCTGCAACCATGTGGCTGGCTTGGCGGTGCCGTCGTACGGCTTGATGGTCTTGTCAATCCGGAAAACTTTGGGGTAAGTTGCGGACCGTATTGTAGGTCTAGAGCAACGTGGTCCCAGGTATGGTCCTTCCCGTGCCTCATGGATCTTATCGATCCGCGAACGTGCATCGTATGGCTCCGGGTTCTTCTTCTTCTTGTCAACAGGGGATGGGCTGCTCAAACGACGTGGGCATCCTCCGCCATGGTGACTGCTTGGTGGTGACGGAGGCGGAGGTGGCGGTGGGTTAGCCGTCTTGCTGTTACCCTCCTGCGACGCCTCATGCCTGTCGCGGTTGCTTGTCGGACGCGTAGGGTCATGGAGTGACCTTCTCCTGTGTCCTTGGTTGCGCTCTCCGTCATGATGGGTCTGCTCCGCGTTGTCGCAGATGACGATGCCGCACTGCTTTGGTGGGGGCATATCCGTACGATGGTGTGTCTTGTGATCTTCGCGATGTCGGGGGGACCGGGGCGGTGGCGATGGGCGACGAGGTCGGGCCTTTTCTCCGTGGTCGGAGGATATGGGGATAGCATCCTTCCTGTTGCGCGCATCCCTCCGTCTTCGTTCTGATGAACCCGTCTGGGAACCGACATCAAGAGGAGATCTTTCCGTTGGCGGCTTATACTGGCTAGACTGGCAAAGCGCTGGGTCGGACTAAAGCCTCTGAGAGGTGGACTTTTCCTGCTGCTTTACCGCCTTGGCCACTAGGTCATAGACCTGTTCTACTGCCTCGGGCGATCTATCCTGCTCCAGAAGGGTCTTGGCGACGGCGAGGTTAAGGAGTGTTAAGGAGTGGGGTGGGCATCACCTGTTTGCCTTCACTGTCAATGTATGGCTTGGATTGTGCCGGCTTCGAGGTAGCCCATCCTAGGTTTCGCCTTACACCAGGATCGTTGATGACGCGAGCTGGAGCTTTCTTGGCCTTCTGCTGCTGCAACAAAGTCTTGTACTCGGCCTCCATTGCTCTAGCTTTCTCTATGGACTTCTGCGTGTTGACCAGATCTTGATCTAGCTTAGCGTCTTGCTCCGCGATGGCCTGCGCTTCCTCCAGCAGCTGCTGGCGCTTCTCGTCAAGCTGAGTCACGTTCCGGATATGAGCAATGGTAAGTGGCTCGACAAGGAGATTGTCGTACATCACTCTATCAGCTGGAGTAACTTGGGCTGCTGCAGACGTAGATGCCGGAGGCGGCAAGTTTGCGGTGTTGTTGTTGCTCGGGCCGGTGCCAAGTTCCTGTGGCTGCTGCACTGGGTTAGGCGAAGGAGGCATGACCTTTGCACGATCATCGTCATCATCAATAAGTGGCCCCTTCCCCTTCTCCAGCGCTATAGGCGGAGCTCGTCCGGGTTTATCTTCATCCATCGTCTTCCCAATGGTGACAAACACACCTCGAGACGTGATGGCTTGCTCGTCGCGCGTGTACTCCTCCTCCATCTCCTACATGGCGGAGTCTAGCTCTTCTGGACTGAAATCTAACTCCTCTGAATCTGCACTGAAGTCAGCATAAAGCACGTCAATGATAGAGTCAGAGGGTGCCAGGACTTCCTTGATGACGGGCGGTGGTGGTGCAACAGCAACAACGATGACTGGAGGTGGCGACGCAGCTGCGATGATGGCGGCCGGAGGCGGTGGTGGCGGAGGATGAATCGGAAGATCTCCGTCAATGAGCGCAAGCGCTGTCTGGGCTGCCGCGTAGTTGTTGAAAGTGCTCACCATGCCTTCGAGGGTAAGGCGTCCCGATGCCTGCTGCCATCTTAGAGAATGCCGGAGAAGCGTGCCACGGTCCAGTCCTTCCACGAAGTGATATATAGCATTATCATCGGGGTAGTGGGCCAGATCGGCTCGTATGCGGAGCCACCAGGCAAGGTAATCGTGGGGGTTTTCACCCTCTCTCTGAACGCAACGCGCCAGATCGAAGATGGTAACCATGCCGACAAACTTGGATCTTTGCTGTCCAAACACACGGGCGAAGCCGGTGGACTTGCAGCAATCTTCCACCTTTATATCCTGCATAGGGGCGGTTTGGGTGGGCCTTGAATTTTTCCGATATTTGCCGGCAACCTCCGAAGAGAGATCCGACATCGATCCTTCCGCGAACGTATCCTGCCCGTAGGCGATCCGTGCGGGCCTTGATGCTCCTCCGACTCCTAGGGAACTAGTGCCCGAGTCGGTTTCGCCGATGAAGAGGTGGATGTCTCTGATAGGAACGATCGAACACCGTGTAGGGTGCGTCTTCGCCTGGATCCAGAACTCGTCAGTAGGGACGATCGGAATGTTGCCGGAGAAGAGAACGCGACCGATGGCTACGGTTTCGCCGATTCCCGCGAATATCTTGGTCCTCGCCCGCTGAAGAGCCTGAAGCGCCTCTTGCCCCATGGTGGGTGCCAACTGTCGTGGTATTTCCGACGATTACACCATGTAGGGGTCCTCACAGTGCGTGTTTAGAGACGTGGGGGAAGGCGGACGGTTGATGGGTATGAGGTAACACAGCTTACGCAGGTTCAGATCCCACAACGGTGGCGGAATCCTACTCCTACTATAAATCACTATAATGGCAATACGCCGAGTTACAGAGATAGGTTCGCTGTGCGAGGTTGTCTGAAGTTGTCTCTGAACGTCTAAGATTGTGCCCTAAAGGGTCCCATAGGCCCAACTTATATAGTCGCTAGGTCCTAGGGTTACAGGGAAAAGTCCTAGCCGGACAGGTTATAGAGTCCTACACCGTCTATTACTAGTCTTGTGTATCTTGCACTCCAAGGCTCCGGGTACGTCGGTGACTCCAACCGTAGCCTTCCTTTATCCGGCATGGGCCTCCCTTCTGGATCCATCTAACTGGGCCGCCCAGCAGGCCATGGGCCATGCTACCAACTATGGGCCACCCGGGTTATCCGGATAGGAGACATTCTATGAGGACACCCATATAGCATATCCCCAACATGATCCTTGGTGAGGATCCAGTTGTCCTTCTCCAAAATCGAGAAAGCTTGTGGATAAGGAAACGACACCTGCTCATCGTGTGAGGCATAAGCAAACTGATATGCTCGGAGCCTCTTGTCAGCTCGGTAAACACCGAGGAAGCTACAAGCAGTTATATATTTGACATCCATAAGTATGGAGCTGTCAACATGTTGCATAAGAGGTATTGGAATTCTACAGGCTTGGACAAGGTGGGTTACCAATCCAGCAATGCGAATGTCACCTTTATTTTTGTTGCTCTAGTGGCGGAGGTACTAGAGGAGTAGATCCGCAGGATTGGGACTCTACGGTGCATCAGGGAAGAGTGTATTGGTGATCATGGCCATGTCTACGTTATCCATGGAACTGGTGTCTCCTCTTTCCAACAGTGTATTGGCGGGGAACAAGGCGAAGTAGCGAATTTTAGGTTCTGAATGGTGGAAATCTTCTTCTGGTAGAAGTCCCTGCCACCCTTAACAGAAATAAGCTCCCAAGTTTATCCACTTGAGACGCTATATAAATTTATAACAGTTTATTCCCCTTCTTGAGGGAATCCAAAAGCTTCAAATTTTTTTTTGAAAAGATATTTGATATAGCTGCTGGTTTATGGTGAAGCTTATTGTGCACTCATTACCTTTCTCCTTGTAGTAATCATAGAAGGAGGCGAGGAACTCAAAGGTGAGCTCAGTTTAGGTGTAGTGGCTTGCGTAGGCGAGGAGTGATAGCCCTGCATTTGCACACATGTGGTCGAAGTCCGCCCTTAACCCTGCCGCGGTGAGAAAGCCATCATCGGCCCAATGTGTGGGCATCACCCTCCTTGATGAAACATACTTGTTGTCGACATCAGCCGGAGCCTCGAGCCCTCGCCACGTTGGCGCTTGCTCTTGTGAAAAATGCTACCAAGCTTGTTCATCTTTATGCACTGTAAAAATTCAACATAAAACCTTAGACATATAGTTTCTACATGATATACAAACGATTCTACATGGAGAAATTTAATCCTAACATGAGAAATCAAAAGGGAAAATCAAACAAGCTTGAGTTCATATAATAAATCAATGTGAGAGTTTCAACCATGGAATTCTGAAAATAAAGAATGGATAGGGAGAGAAACATACCGATCTATTGATTCCCCAACTCAAACGAATGAAATCCGTGAAGAATCAAGAATTCTAGGTGGGTTTTGAGGACTTTGGAGAGAGAATATGAGAGAAAAAATGAGGAGGAGGAAGAACCCTAGCCCTGTCGGCTCGTTTAAGAGGTCGCACCGAACTATACGGGAGGGATATGTAGTTCCCGCCGTATAGTTGTAGCGGCATCCAAAATTAGGGTTTCTTTATGCCAGATGTCAACTATACGGGCGCAAATATACGGCCGGACCAAAATAGTCCCGCCGTATAGTTGGTTGTTAAACCTTCTGTATCTCGAGATGCATTTTGTGAAAAGGGGATCGATAACTAAACGACCAAAACTATATGGCCAGAATATTCCCGCCGTATAGTTGGTCGTTAGACTCTCCAGGACATGCTTTTTGCCCAAAATTTTCAGAGATACTCTTTTTAATCAGAACAATATGTTTAGGCTAGTTCTTGCACATAAAACTCAAACTTAGTTTTTACACTTAATATATGTTTATTCAGTCGATATTTCTACTACTTCTTAACAACTGCATCTTTACGGGCGCGCTTCCGCAAGAATGTCTGTGAAAAAGTTGTAGGAATGCGATGAACATTTTATTCTTTAATTGTAACATCCCAGCATTTAGGAACTAACAAAGGGTAGATTTAGGAATTTAAGATGTTGCATGCATTCATTTGTGAAAATGTGGGTAAATTTTTCGCCAAATAAAAACTTAAAGTGATCAAAGTTCCTTTCATGCTTTGAGCTTAGGTATAGTCTTGAAGGATGATTGCTGTAGACTTTGATATGATCTTTATGGATTAGAGTGTTTTGGGAAATGAAATTTGAATTTAAAATTTGAGTGTTGGAATTATAATTCAAAATAATTTTGAATATTGTTTGAATATTTGATTTAATTAAGAATTAACCCTTAATAACTCAAACTTTAAATAAAAGAAGATAATCAATAAAAATTAATATTCCAAAAATTCATTCAATAAATAAGTACAAAAATGTAACTTATGCACTTAATCAACAATCTTTACAATAGTAATAAATAGAAATATAATATTTCTTTATTGAATAATAGTACAATCTTTATTACAAAAGGATAAAAATAAAATTACAAAAGAATAAAAAAATATTACATATGACTAAAATCTTGAATTCCCAAGTCTGGTACCTGCAAAACAAACACAAACAAAACGAAAGAAAGTTCAGGTTAAAATTATATTACTCTGAGAATTGACAGTAAAGTGCACTGTTCAAGATTCATCTTTGAGTAATCTATTAAAAAGGGGCAAGTTTCACCAATATGAAAGAATATATCTTTCATAATTTCAAGCCATAAGTCAAATAAATAGCAAGGAGGGGAAAGTTTCACCAGCCAGGTAAAAAGTAACCTGATAACAGTAACGGCATGGTGTGTGCTGTTAGCACCATAGCAACAGCCCAATCACAAAAAACTACTCAGCACAGCAGTGGTGAAGCACTAGTGCATCTCTTCACTGCTCACACCACACAAGAACAACTAGCTTAGCTAGAGCCAAATAAACCAGCAACACCGTCTCACACCAGATCAAGCCACATATCACCTGATGGTGACATAAGGAGGGGAAGGATCAGGTGAATAGAAAGGCCACGCTCACAGGAGCTAGGAGGAGCTGAGTTCCTCGAGGCCAAGCACAAGCATCAAGGGAACATAAGAACAACATCAAGAGGAGAAGGACTGGATCAGACCAGCAACACCACCAGCACATCAAGCCATCACAAGCAAAGATTTTGTGGCGAGCATCATAAACAACCATATAATCTGTTTCTCTTATCCAAGCATAATATATGTGCTGATGCATAAGACAACCTCTCAATAATCACCAATGTGGGGTGAAGCTATCCTAGAGGTTTTAAATATAAAGATCAGGATCAAAATCTATGAAAAACACCAAATTCTCATACCAGCCTCACAGAATTGGTGATACCAAAGGCAACCTCTATATTCTATCATTTGTTCTTAAAAAATCTAGGCTATGGGCACATCTCCAAGAAGGAGTAGCACCTCAGATTTTATAAGCCACAAACAAAACCGTATATATTTAACCAACTAGGATCCAAGATCTAGTAAGCATTTGATGTCTTAACCAATTTTGAAAATGACAGGAACCTAGGAACTTAGTTCCTAGATCCTCAGACCAGCATCATTGGTTGGATCAAACAATAAGTTTCCCAATTTATTTATCAACATCCATCAAGTCCCAGAAATGACTATAAGTATAGTCAGTAACAAGATCTACTTATTTACCATCTTAAGAAGGTTTCATAAGCACTGACCTTATCACAAACACAATCAAATAGTCCAATCTACACAAATCATCTCCCTGAAACTAGATACAGGGATCATATCCTAATTATTTATTCATGATCAAAGAATCATTAGATTCTATTGAATAAAATTCAGACCAAGCATAATCTGGCAAGCCAACAATAACTAGGTCAATGAATTCTCACTGACTAGATCATTGTCAGTATCAAGATACTGACAACAAATAAACACATCAATTCACCAGAGTACCAACCAGAGGCAATACTATGCAACCCTAGCATTTAATCCAACCTTAGTCACAAATCAACAACAACACCACACAATCAAAGGGGGGTGACCACAAGCACTGAGGTGAAGAGCACCCAAATCCCCACTAAACAGCATAACCAGATCATAGGAGCATGTTACAAGCACCAGAGATGAACCCTAGTAGCATTACAAGCACAAACTATAACTAGCCACTAGATACACACAAGGGAATCCAAGGTGATAAGATGAACTAGGATCCACGAAGGCATAACTCACCAGGGTCCTCGCTGACGAATTGAAGAGGAAGCAGAATGGCCGACGAGCTCGCTGCGGCACGGGGAGCACCCCAGAGGGCGCTGCAACCCGCACCAGCCATGGCGGTGGCCACAACAGTGCGCAGGCACCACACCTCACCATGGGAGGGTCCGCGGCGGCGGCAGCAGCACCATCCCCAAACCCTAGGGTTCGGGAAGGGGCTAGCCTAACCATGGTAGGACCCTAGGATCAAATCGAACTTGACCAGATGGACGAGCGTGGTCGACAACCTCACCCTGCACCACGGCGGCGGCCAGGATGGTCCACGGCGCTGCGAATCGCCGGCGACAACGTCGCTGACCACGAGGTCGGGAGAGGAAAAGAAGAGGGGTGATATCGAGGGAGAGATAGAGAGTGAGTTGGGCTGGGTGGGCCCAAAACCCTTCAGGGTGTTGTTTTGACCTTGCCCTACTGGGCAACAAGGGCCCAATAAACCCAAACAGACAGCCCAAACCATTTATAGCCTGTTTTTAATAAATAGTAAAACACCAAAATGCCCCTGAACTTAAATAAATTCTAGAAAATAAAATAAAAGTTCAAAAATTCTAAATAAAATATTTTTGGATTCACAATAATCCAAACTATCCAAATCAATTAAGAAATAAAATTTTAAACATACAAATTTTATTAATTTCATTAAGAATTTTGTAATTTAAATATTCCGCATGGAATTTTACAAAATTATTGAAAGATGATAAAATTAAATAAAAATCACTAAAAAATATTGTAGTATTTTAGAAAAATACTGAACAAATATTTAATAAAAAATTTTGGTAATTAAATGATAATTCTTAAAGGAATTATCAAATCAATAAAATTCAAATAAAAGGGAAATAAAATAAAAGAACACAATATTCTATTATAAATATTAAAAATTAATATTTACAAATCCTTTATTATTAAAAAGAATTTTTATAATAATGGGGAGAATGCATATCAAGTTAAATGATGCATTACATTACTTTGCATAATCATTTTGCTTCTTTAAATATTGTCGTTATCAGGCAATAATGATGTTTTTGTAGACATAGAAGCTCAAGGTCCAGTGCAAGCATCAGACTTCACTACCTTCCCATCACAAGGCAAGTTCATCACTTGCTCATGTCCTTTGAAGAGTCTTTATCAAAGTATTTTCAAATGGTGTGTTATCATATATACTCTAAAGAAAAAAATATTATTTTCACAAATAAAGAAATCTTAGATATCATCCTAAGTGATGATATAATGGAGCAATAGAACTTAGGGTTCTAATTGCAATAATGATGATCAATTAGGGACTTAATAACCCCTGACATCAGTGATTCTAGCGCCGTATATTACGCGTTAGCCATGAGATTTGGAATGGGACAGAGAAGTCAGCTGTATCTTCTTCCTCTTGCATGAAGCCGGATGTGCAGGTCGTGGCTATTATCCTCGTAGCGTGCATATTAATTGGTAATTCATAGAGGATATGCAGCATATGGGTGGGAACCCTCATCGTCCCACGATAGTTCTGGCATCTAACGGTTTGTACAAACCATTGTCGTAATTCATTATGTGGGCATGGTGTACACCAAGGAGGCATTGAGGTCGCGAAGGGCACAATTATGGGCTTGGACCAACTACTGAGGGCCCCACATCATGGAATTGTGGACGGGAAAGTACGCCTGGTTTTGCAACAAGGAGTTGATCTCTCATGGGTAAAGTAACGCACCTCTGAAGAGTGTAAGAATTGTAACTTGTTACTCCCTATTCCGGGAAGGAGCTACGAACGCGGCAGGAAATGAACTCCATGAAAGTTCTGGTCAACCTATGAAGAAAGATTTACAAAAAACTGCATAGTGCCAAGGATTTATAATCCAAGGTGGTAGTTAGAGCATCAAACTTCCCACCTTGCATATAATGAACTTGTTGGGTAATGCTGTTACTCATCCTTTCCTTTGATCCCTTGCTATACTCTGAGGATCCCGAAGACGTGCCAATGTATGCAGTTGAATGTCAAGAATATGTGTTCTACGAAGAGCCTGGCCTGTCAGGAGGTGTTGCAGGAGTGGATTACGAAATCCGCTATAGTGTCAATGATAACGAGTCCAACTAAGAATCCTAGTTAGTAGTAACCAACGGAGCCGAGCAACATGAACTCTATAGAATAAGCAGCTAAGCTCAACTCCTATTTGGAGTTGCTACTTTTAAATTCCGCTGAAACACTTTATATTTTGGTTTGTAAGTTGAAACCTTTTGAAGTCTAGAACTTTTGGTATTGTAATAATAATAATGTGTGAATTCTTTTAATATGGACCCACAATGTTTCTGTTGTACCACTCTAAGGGATGTGACATTTACAGAACGGTGTTCTGTGGATGCCATGTCAACGACTATAGTGTACTACACATGTAGTGGTATGCTGGGTCACCGCAGTTGGTATCAGAGCAAATTGCTTTGACCTTAGGTTGGAAACCTAGTAAAGGGTATTACCTGTAGGAAAGTTTAGCAACAATAAAGAATTCTCTAAAAGTAATATAATGGGTATTCAAATGAGAATATTCCGTTATATGCTTTAGTGCGATAATTCTTTGTTATGATGCAATATATTATTGGTTACTAATCAAAATTATTTTTCTGATATACAGAGCTATGGCACCAAAGTTTCCAAAATAGACTTTGGTAAGGAAAGAGGAGACTCTTGATTATTATCAAGGATCATTCACAGACCAAATTCGTCAACTTTTAAAGATTTTTAGTTGTCCAACTAGAATTCCAGTGAATACTATAACTTACCTTGATGGCCGGATGTTATCCAAGTATCGTGTGAGTATCCAACTTCCAGAGGAGCTTGGATTATATCACGGTCTACCTATAGGTGAAGGTAGGAGTCACTTAGCAGCATATCATGTTGCGATAGCTAATATCCGGGAGCATAAAGCCAAGGAGTTAGAAGGTAGCACATTTTCTGTGATACCTCATGATTCTATGACTCGGAGCCTATACGGGATCATCTTACTTTGGTTAAGAAGCATCCTAAGTTAGCTTCCAAGTTTATGGATAGATATTGAACACTCGTTGCATCTTTTTACAAGACACATCAAGTGATTGTCGAATATAAAAATGACCTGTTAGAGGATCTAACTGATCCGGAAAGGAGGAAGCAGTTAGCATTCCGGTTAGAGAAGGAAGCAAGTAGTAGTGCAACACCTATATTTAAGGATATACCTATAGATCTTGAATCTTTTATACCATATCATTATTCAACAAGTCCTGAACCAATACACGATCCTACTATGGATATGAGGTATGCAATACCATAGGGTTCAGAGGATGGTTCTGACTCAGAACTTCCTATTGAGAATTCTGATGGTTGGAGAAGGGGATCATATGAAGGATCTCATGAACACCAGATGTCCATAGATGATTCTGACAGAAATGTTGGACAATCTAGCTGGATGGGTGTAAGCATTAACCCTAGTAACAGTAGTAGAAATGCCATGTCAATAGATAATGAGGATGAAGAAGAAGATCCTGAGGAGAGAGTGTTTGAATCATCAACATCTTCTCAAAACCCAGGGAATATACATTATCCAGTGTTTAACTATCTTGCCCAAAGGAGCACTTGGGATGCAGTAGGATCTGCGTATCCTGTTGACAACTCAAGGAATGAAGCTCAGGAGATGCAAGCAGGAGATAATGTTGAATATGTTTCTGAAGACTTTTCAGCTGAGCTAGAGGGAGGCAATGCACTTAGGTTGAGTAATGACTCAAGTCCTAACACTTTAGATACTGAGTATGTTCCTTCCGGGAGGCCATTTGTTTCACAAACTGTGCGACGAACGACATGTCATCACGGTTGGACATCGGGCATGTATGATGAGCGTAGTTACTAATAGAAGGAGGCAACTAGTTAGAGATATCAAGTACCGTGTATTATACTCCAAGGAAATAAGATAGTTAGATAAATAAGGTAGTGTCATGATTATACCTATATGGTATATGTTGTAATGACTTTGTATTATTATGATATTATGTATATTATGTGAAATGCATATTTGGATTTTCTTTGGATCTTCATTGTGTGACTAGTTCTAGGCGTAAAATCGAGCTCAGAACACATGTGCATGATGTAATTATGAGTATTCACTTTATGTTGCAGGACTAGAGAGTCATGGATACGGGTGTAGAAATCGAAACTGAGCAGCAGCGGAAGGAATGAGAGGCCAAGGAGAAGGCCGATGCAGATGCAGCAAATCAGGGAGAATTGCCACCACCACCACCAATGAGGCCATTAATGGAGCAGAACTTTATGCAGTGTACGCAAATGATGCAAGAGACCCAGAACAAGTTCATGGAGGAGTTGCTGGGACGAGCAAATCAGAGGGCACCTGAAGGCGGAGGAGTGAGTCTATCTGACTTCCAGAATGCAAGGCCGTTACCTTTTGCATCAGCTCCTGAACCAATGGATGCAGAAGATTGGCTAGCAGATACAAAAAGAAAGCTGAAGACTGGAGGTTGCAATGATGAGGAGAAATTGAGGTATGCAACTCATCTTCTGACTGGACCTGTAACATCATGGTGGGAGAATCATTTGGCCATGCAACAACCAGGAAGGGAGTTCACCTAGGAGGAGTTCAAACAGAGATTCCATGAATATCATGTTCTGGAAAGTGTTATGGAGTTGAAACGGAGAGAATTTGAGGAGCTTCAGCAGGGATATACTAGTGTCATGAAGTATATCCGGGAGTTTAGTCAACTGTCTCGTTATGCTGAGGAGGATGTTAACACGGAGGAGAAGAAGAAGCGTTTTTTGCGTGGATTATATCCATTTGTGAGGATGCAGTTGAGGTTGGCTAATAAGCAAACTTATCAGTAGTTGCTAGATGCAGCTATTACTTTTGAAGACGACTACAAGAATGTCCAAGAGGATAGGAGGAAGATAGCCAAGAAGGAAACCAAGAGAATCCAGGCAAGTAAACCTAAACCCAATCTGGAGTTCAAACCCCGGAACAAGAATTATGGCAACAATAACAATAACATTAACAATAACAAGGGAAGTGGTGGAAATCAATCCAATCCTAGAAGGAATGTTATTTGTAACAATTGAGGAATTCCAGGGCATTTCCAGAGAGAATGCAAAAATCCTGTAGTGATATGTTACGGTTGTGGTCAAAAGGGGCATATCAAGCCCGATTGTCCGAGCAAACCACTAGGAGGAGGACAAGCCAGTGGAGGAAATGGACAGCCCAATAAAGGAGGAAATAATGGCAATAACAACAATGGCAAGAGGAACAGACCTACTGGGAAACTGAACCTTGCAACCCTCAAGGAGGTGGATAATTCGGTGCATGCAGTGATAGGTACGCTCAATATCCTTACCAATACAGGCAAAGTTCTATTTGATACTGGTGCAACTACTTCATTCATTTTTGAAGAATTCTGTGATAAGTTCGGGATTAGAAGGGCAATGCTAGAAAACCCTATGACCATAGTTACGGCAGGGGGAAATGTGATTGTACACTACATCAAACAAGATCAGGTTATCTCGATCTGTGGTTGTACATACTTTGCAGACCTTTATGTGATTCCTTTGAAGGGAATTGTAGTAGTGCTGGGGATGGACTGGATGATGGAACACGGAGCTCAGATAAATTGTGAGGAGAAAACTGTCTCAATCAAAAGTCCAAGTGGAGCAAGGATAGTTTACGAAGGAGATAAGCACAGTCATATTATGGTAGATCTCCATGGGGAACACCAGTAATGTTTGTGGATAAGAGAGATGGTGGAAGAAGGATGTGTGGAGATTATAGAAATCTAAACAACGTTACTATCAAGAATAAGTATCCTTTACCAAGAATTCAAGATTTGTTTGATCAAGTGAAAGGAGCCAGAGTATTCTCAAAGATCGACTTAAGATCTGGATACCATCAAATAAAAATCAAACCGGAAGATGTTCCAAAGACAACATTTGTCTCAAGATATGGACACCATGAGTATCTGGTAGTACCATTTGGTTTGACCAATGCACTAGCAATATTCATGAATCTGATGAACAAAATCTTCATGCCATGCATATTTGGATAAGTTCGACATAGTTTTTATTGATGATATTCTGATATATTCCAAGGATAAGGAAGAACATGCTGATCATTTGAGAATAGCATTGTAGACAATCAGGGAACATAAACTTTATGATAAGTTCAGTAAGTGTGAATTTTGGCTAGATGAGGTAGAATTCCTCGGCCATGTGATTAGTAAGGATGGAATTGCTGTAAATCCATCTAAAGTTCAGTCAGTAATAGAGTGGACTGCACCAACCAATGTGAAGCAAATTCAAGGTTTCTTAGGAATGACTGGTTATTATCGGAGATTCATTGAAGGTTTCTCCAAAATAGCTAGACCAATGACCAAATTGCTAAGAAAGAATAAACCATTTGATTGGGATGAGAAGTGTGAAGCAAGTTTTCAGGAGTTAAAGACCAGGTTAACCACAGCTCCAATCTTAGCAGTTCCTGAAACAGGGAAGGACTTCACAGTATACTGTGATGCATCTAAAGAAGGTCTAGGTTGTGTGTTAATGCAAGATCGGAAAGTGATTGCTTATGGTTCAATACAACTAAAACCACATGAAGTCAATTATCCAACTCATGATTTAGAATTAGCAGCAGTGATTTTTGCACTGAAAGGATGGAGGCATTTTCTTTATGGCGCCAGATGTGAGTTATACACTAACAATAAAATTCTCAAATATTTCTTCACCCAAAAGGAACTGAATATGAGACAGAAGCGTTGGTTGGAACTAATCAAAGATTATGATTTAACAATCAACTATACCCCAGGAAAAGAAAATGTGGTAGCTGATGCTTTAAGCAGAAAGAGTGCAGACATTTAGCCTAGCAATAGGGAGTTACCAAAAGAGTTACAAATGGACATGGAAAGATTAGAACTTCAATTCATCAGAATAGGGGTTCTTGGAGGATTAGATACTATGCAAGTAGTTGCAGAGAAGGACAGTGATCTTAAACACGAGATTTTTAGACATCAAGCAGAAGATCCTTTTATTGCTGAGGATATCTCAAGGGCAAAAATCAGTTTTTCGCCTTGGAGATTATGAGTCTTTATGGTTTCAAGACCGTCTATGTGTTCTAGATGTGACTGAGATTCGTGATGTCATACTCCGAGAAGCACATGAAACACCATATTCTATACATCCAGGAAGTACTAAAATGTATATGGATTTAAAAGAACTATTCTGATGGAATAACATGAAAAGGGATATTGCTAAATATGTATCAGAATGCCATACTTGCCAAAGGGTGAAGGCCAAACATCAAAGTCCAGCAGGACCATTACAACCTTTAGAAATTCCCGAGTGGAAGTGGGAGGAAATAGGTATGGACTTCATCACAAGATTGCCTATGACACCTAAACGGAAGGATATGATATGGCTTATTGTGGACTGACTCACTAAAAGCGCACATTTTATTCCGGTAAATCAGAAAGATAATGCCGAGAAGTTAGTAGAAGTTTACGTTAAAGAAATAGTAAGTAAGCATGGGGTACCCAAAAAGATCGTAACGGATAGGGGATCAGTGTTTACTTCAGCATTTTGGAAGCAATTGCATGAAGCACTTGGTTCAAAGTTAGATTTCAGCACAGCCTATCATCCTAAGACAGGAGGTCAAACAGAGAGAACAAATCAGATACTAGAAGACATGTTAAGAGCTTGTGCATTAGATTTTGGAGGTACATGGGAAGATCATCTACCAGTGGAAGAATTTTCCTACAATAATAGCTATCAGAGTAGTCTAAAGGCATCTCCATACCAAGTTCTGTATGGAAGGAAGTGTAGATCACAATTATGTTGGTATGAGCCTGGTAGCAGCAAAGAATTTGCACCAGACTATATCAAGGAAAGACAAGATATCATTGATAAGATCAGGGATAGACTGAAAATAACCCAGAGTAGGCAGAAAAGTTATGTTGATCAAAGTCGAAGGTCATGGCATCCAGAAGTGGGAGACATGGTATACTTGAAAGTAAGTCCAATGAAAGGGGTGAAAAGGTTCGGAGTCCAAGATACATCAGACCATTCAAGATATTGAGTCAGAACAGAACTATAGCTTATGCTTTAGAGTTACCATCAAGATTGGCTCAAGTGCACAATGTTTTCCATGTGTCACAACTTCATAAATGTTTGAAAGTTCCAGATGATGCAATCACACATCAGGAGATAGAACTACAAGCAGACTTGCCTATGTTGAAAAGCCCTGTAAAATTTTGGAAGAAAACTAGAAAAGGTTGAGGAATAGAGCAATCAAGTACTGCAAAGTACAATGGGAAAATTACCCTAAAAGGGAAGCCACTTGGGAGAAATAAGAGGATTTAAGAAAAGCCTATCCAGAACTATTCAGGTACACCTCAACAAACTTCAGGACGAAGTTTAATTTAAGGGGGGAAGTCTGTAATATCCTAGCATTTAGGAACTAACGAAGGCTAGATTTAGGAATTTAAGATGTTGCATGCATTCATCTATGAAAATGTGGGTAAATTTTTTGCCAAATAAAAACTTAAAGTGATCAAAGTTTCTTTCATGCTTTGAGCTTAGGTATAGTCTTGAAGGATGATTGCTATAGACTCTTATATGATCTTTGTGGATTAGAGTGTTTTGGGAAATGAAATTTGAATTTAAAATTTGAGTGTTGGAATTATAATTCAAAAGAATTTTGAATATTGTTTGAGTATTTGATTTAATTAAGAATTAACCCTTAATAACTCAAACTTTAAATAAAATAAGATAATCAATAAAAATTAATATTCCAAAACTTCATTCAATAAATAAGTACACAAATGTAACTTATGCACTTAAGCAACAATCTTTATAATAGTAATAAATAGAAATATAATATTTCTTTATTGAATAATAGTACAATCTTTATTACAAAAGGATAAAAATTAAATTACAAAAGAATAAAAAAATATTACATATGACTATTCTACAAATAAAGAAGAAAACCTAAACTAAAATCTTGAATTCCCAAGTTTGGTACCTGCAAAACAAACACAAACAAAAAGAAAGAAAGTTAAGGTTAAAATTATATTACTCTCAGAATTGACAGTGAAGTGCACTGTTCAAGATTCATCATTGAGTAATCTATTAAAAAGGGGAAAGTTTCACCAATATGAAAGAATATATCTTTCATAATTTTAAGCCATAAGTAAAATAAACAGCAAGGAGGGGCAAGTTTCACCAGCCAGGTAAAAAGTAACCTGATAACAGTAACTCTCAAATTCAGAACATATCCACAAGTTGTACAGCAAGCACACAGGAAGCACACACACCAAACTGCATGGTGTGTGCTGTCAGCACCATATCAACTGCCCAATCACACAAAACTGCTCAGCATAGCCGTGGGGAAGCACCAGTGCATCTCTTCACTGATCACACCACACAAGAGTAGCTAGCTTAGACATAGCCAAATAAACCAGCAACACTATCTCACACCAGATCAAGCCACATGTCACCTGATGGTGACATAAGGAGGGGAAGGATTAGGTGAATAGCAAGGCCAAGCTCACAGGAGCTAGGAGGAGCTGAGTTCCTCAAGGCCAAGCACAAGCATCAAGGGAACACAAGAACATGATCAAGAGGAGAAGGACTGGATTAGACCAGCAACACCACTAGCACATCAAGCCATCACAAGCATAGATTTTGTGGTGAGCATCATAAACAACCATATGATCTGTTTATCTTATCCAAGCAAAATATATGTGCTGATGCATAATACAACCTCTCAATAATCACCCAAGTGGGGTGAAGCTATCCTAGTGGTTTTAAATATAAAGATCAGGATCAAACTCTATTAAAAACACCAAATTCTCAGACCAGCCTCACAGAATTGGTGATACCAAAGGCAACCACTATATTCTATCATTTGTTCTTACAAAATCTGGGCACATCTCCAAGAAGGAGTAGAACCTCATATTTTATAAGCCACAAACAAAACCATATATATTTAACCAACTAGGATCCAAGATTTAGTAAGCAGCTGATGTCTTAACCAATTTTGAAAATGACATCAACCTAGGAACTTAGTTCCTAGAGCCTCAGACCATCATCATTGGCTGGATCAAACAATAAGTTTCCCAACTTATCTATCAACATCCATCAAGTCCCAGAAATGACTATAAGTATAGTCAGTAACAAGATCTACTTATGTACCATCTTAAGAAGGTTTCATAAGCACTGACCTTATCACAAAGACAATTAAATAGTCCAATCTACAAAAATCATCTATCAAATCATCTCCCTAAAACTAGATACAAGGATCATATCCTAATTATTTATTCATGATCAAAGAATCATTAGATTCTATTGAATAAAATTCAGACCAAGCATAATCTGGCAAGCCAACAATAACTAGGTCAGTAAATTCTCACTGACTAGATCATTTTCAGTATCAATATACCGACAACAGATAAACACATCAATTCACTAGAGTACCAACCAGTGGCAATACTATGCAACCCTAGAATCTAATCCAACCTTAGTCACAAACCAACAACAGCACCACACAATCAAAGGGGGTGACCACAAGCACTGAGGTGCAGAGCACCCAAATCCCCACTAAACAGCATAACCAGATCATAGGAGCATCTTACAAGAACCTTAGATAAACCCTAGTAGCAATACAAGCACAAACTATAACTGGCCACTAGATACATACAAGGGAATCCAAGGTGATAAGATGAACTAGGATCCACGAAGGCATAACTCACCAGGGTCCTTGTTGACGAATTGAAGAGGAAGCAGAATGGCCGACGAGCTCGCGGCGGCATGGGGAGCACCCAGAGGGCGCTGCAACCTGCACCAGCCACGACGTCGGCCACAGCAGTGCACGGGCACCACACCTCACCACGGGAGGGTCTGCGGCAGCGACAGCAGCACCATCCCTAAGCCCTAGGGTTCGGGAAGGGGGCTAGCCTGACCATGGTATGACCCTAGGATGAAATCGAACTGGACAAGATGGACGAGCGTGGTTGACCTCGCCCCGCACCACGGCGGCGGCCAGGACGGTCCACGGCGATTTGCGAATCGCCGGCGATAGCATCGCTGACCACGGGGTCGGGAGAGGAGAAAAAGAGGGGTGAGATCGAGGGAGAGACGGAGAGTGAGTTGGGCTAGGTAGGCCGAAAACCCTTCGGGGTGTTGTTTTGACCTTTCCCTACTGGGCCACAAGGGCCCAATAAACCCAAACAGACAGCCCAAACCATTTAGAGCCTGTTTTTAATAAATAGGAAAAGACCAAAATGCCCCTGAACATAAATAAATTCTAGAAAATAAAATAAAAGTTCAAAAATTATAAATAAAATATTTTTGGATTCACAATAATCCAAACTATCCAAATCAATTAAGAAATAAAATTTTAAACCTATAAATTTATTAATTTCATTATGAATTTTGTAATTTAAATATTCCTTATGGAATTTTACAAAATTATTAAAAGATGATAAAATTAAATAAAAATAATTTTCATTATATATTATTATTGTAGTATTTTAGAAAAATACTAAACAAATATTTAATAAAAAAATCGTAATTAAATGATAATTATTAAAGGAATTATCAAATCAATAAAATTCAAATAAAAGGGAAATAAAATAAAAGAATACAATATTATATTATAAATATTAAAAATTAATATTTATAAATCCTTTATTTTTAAAAAGAATTTTTATAATAATGGGGAGAATGCATATCAAGTTAAATGATGCATTACATTACTTTGCATAATCATTTTGCTTCTTTAAATATTGTCGTTATCGGGCAATAATGATGTTTTTGTAGACATCGAAGCTCAAGGTCCAGTGCAAGCATCAGATTTCACTTCCTTGCCATCACAAGGCAAGTTCATCACTTGCTCATGTCCTTTGAAGAGTCTTTATCAAAGTATTTGCAAATGGTGTGTTATCATATATACTCTAAAGAAAGAAAATATTATTTTCACAAATAAAGAAATCTTAGATATCATCCTAAGTGATGATATAATGGAGCAATAGAACTTAGGTTTCTAATTGCAATAATGATGATCAATGAGGGACTTAATAACCTCTGAGATCAGTGATTCTAGCATCGTATATTACGTGTTAGCCATGATATATGGAATGGGACAGAGAAGTCAGCTGTATCTTCTTCCTCTCACATGAAGCCGGATGTGCAGGTCGTGGCTGTTAACCTCGTAGCATGCATATTAATTGGTAATTCGTAGAGGATATGCAGCATATGAGTGGGAACCCTCATCGTCCCATGATAGTTCTGTCATCTAACGGTTTGTACAAACCATTGCTGTAATTCATTATGTGGGCATGGTGTACACCAAGGAGGCATGCGAGGTCGCGAAGGGGGCAGTGATTGGCTTGGACCAACTACTAGGCCCATGTGGACGGGAAAGTACGCCTAGTTGTGTAACAAGGAGTTGATCTCTCATGGGTAAAGCAATGCACCTCTGCAGAGTGTAAGAATTGTAACTTGTTACTCCCTGTTCTGGGAAGGAGCTACGAACGCGGCATGAAAGGAACTCCATGAAAGTTTTGGTCAACCTGTGAAGGATGATGGTCATAGAATTTCTTAATAAAATAAATCTTTGAAGAAAGATTTACAAAAAACTGCATAGTGCCAAGGATTTATAATCCAAGGTGGTAGTTAGAGCATCAAACTTCCGACCTTGCATATAATGAACTTGTTGGGTAACGTTGTTACTCATCCTTTCCTTTGATCCCTTTCTTAGACTCTGAGGATCCCAAAGATGTGCCAATGTATGTAGTTGAATGTCAAGAAGATGTGTTCCACGAAGAGCCTGACCTGTCAGGAGGTGTTGAAGGAGTGGATTACAAAATCCGCTATGGTGTCGATGATAACGAGTCCAACTAAGAATCCTAGTTAGTATCGAGCAACATGAATGATATAGAATAAGCTGCTGAGCTCAACTCCTAGTTGGAGTTGCTACTTTTAAATTCCACTGAAACACTTTATATTTTGGTTTGTAAGTTGAAACCTTTTGAAGTCTAGAACTTTTTGTATTGTAATAATAATAATGTGTGAATGTTTGTAATATGGACCCGCAATGTTTCTGTTGTACTACTCTAAGGGATGTGATATTTACAGAACGGTGTTCTGTGGATGTCATGTCAACGACTATAGTGTACTACACATGAAGTGGTATGCTAGGTCACCGCATTAATTTATTTAATTAATGTGATGGGTTGACTCCCATTAAGCATTTTATTAAGAATGGTTGAATATTTCAAACCATTATCTATTCTCGAATTTTTACCTTGGGTTGCCCCTTATCAAGAGAACTTACCAGTTGAACTCATTTTGCCGGTGGAATATACCTTTGTCCTACTTCTAGTTTCTTTAGAAAATACTGGATGATTTCAGCATCATTAACATTGAAGATTATTTTTCCCTTAGCACAATCAACTGACGCTCCTGTAGTACTAAGGAAAGGTCTTCCAAGTATTATAGATAATTTTTCATCCTATAGCATTTCAAGAAAAATAAAATCGGTGGGAATAACATGCTCATCTATTCTAAGTAGAACATCCTCAATCATACCAATGGGTTGTTTAGTGGATTTGTCAGCCATCTATAAAGTGATAGAAGTAGGGGAATACTCCCCTAATCCTAACTTTTTATAGATGGAATATGGCATTACACTAAGTCCTACACCTAAATCACACAAGACATTGTGGATATCAGTTTTTCCAATTGAGCATGAAATAGTTGGTATTCCGGGATCTCCTGATTTAGATAATAACTTCCCATTAGCAGGATAACTAGTCACCATGGCAACAGTTTTAGTTATTTCTTTCTTTCTATTTATAATATCACTGAGAAATTTAGAATAGGTAGGAAGTTTTATTGCATCTGCAAATGGAATTTCTAGACGAAGATCACCAAGTGCCTTTTTGAAAGATTCATAGATTACCTGGTCCGGTGCTTTCTATTTCCGATCTGGATATGGATGTTTTTTCTCACCTTTCTTATTCTTGTATTTTACCTTTTGTGGGGGATCATGATCTTTAGTTACTTTATTTTGTTGCTGCTTATTGCCTTTCTTCTTTTCTACTGCACCAACTTCATCTTCATTGCTTATCTACTTTTCTTCTCTTGGATCAACAGTCTCTACATCAAATTCATAGCGGTCATCGTGTGCATCATTTTTCTCCTCCAAGGTTTATTGTGTTTCTTGAGCAGTTTCATATTGAGGATCAACCAGTGTAACATCTTATTAGCTTGCTTTGAGCAAGGCTTTTTTCCCTTCGATCTTTTTCGTCTTCATATTCTGGTGGTCCTAATAGTCCTATAACAACTACACCTCTCCTTGTAACAACATTTGTAGAAATAGAAATATTAATATCATCTTGAAGAAAAATTTGATAACCACATGCTATTTGTACACATTGGGTTTCAATCATACTAAGGTACTTGTGAAATAATTTTATTTCTTGGCCAATGTCATCATAATTTTTCGTGAGTTCTGCCAAAATATTCTTATGTCTCTAAAATTGCTTATGCAAGTTATTATGAGATTTTGCATGTCGATGTTTTAATTCTGGAAAAACTTTTCTGGCTTCATCTTCTTCAGTAAAAATCTGTAACAGTTCTACATTGTTTTCCTTAACCTGTTTAGAAGGTATACCTTTTTCTTTCATTGTTTTGCATACTTCAGGAATAATATCAGGGGTTATACGAAGTATCCCTTTTTCTAGCTTAGTGCCAAAATCAGGATTATAAAGAGAATCATTCATAGCCCTAGTGGACATCAATTCCAAACAGGCTTTAGAAGTTAAAGTATTTATCGATCCTCCTGCCAATATGTCAAGAAAGTCTCTGCATTGAGTATTAAGACCGTGGTAAAATAAGTGGCAATTGTGGATTCAGAATAGCTATGATTAGGAATACTATTGGTCATTTCAAAAAATCTAACCCAAGCTTGTGGGTAGTTTTCTCCCACGTTCTGACTGAAGTTGCCTATATGCTTTCTAATTTCAGTTACCTTTATAAAAGGATTAAATTTGTTTATGAATTTAACAATACATTTTTCCCAGCATT
Organism: Avena sativa; assembly: GCA_916181665.1. Taxonomy (NCBI): domain Eukaryota; kingdom Viridiplantae; phylum Streptophyta; class Magnoliopsida; order Poales; family Poaceae; genus Avena; species Avena sativa. The sequence continues at coordinate 262,894,032 of OV702294.1, read as the reverse complement.
TAATGTATAACGAGGGAGAGAATCTAACCAGTCTAGAGCCTTACATTTAAGAGACCAACAGAATAATTTTAGACGGGAGAAATCTCTAGGCAAACCTGTTGGTCCAATTGATGTTATCACATCATCGAACTCTCTAAGATGTCTTCCTGGGTCTTCATCTTCCCTTTCACTGAAAGCTTTTTCCTAATTTTTTTTAATAATCTCACCATTAAGTCGATATTCTCTAACTCTAGGATTAGGGAATTCTATTGGTTGTTTAAGATAAGAAGAATTTGGAGCACTGTATTCTCTGAGAGTTTTCTCAGGTTGTCACATCCCAAAATTCTCCTAATTTTTGGAATGTGAAATAAATAAAATAATTTTGATTGATTATTTGAGTTTGTTGAAAATTCTCAAATAAAAGAAACTTTTTGAATTGAAAATCCTCTCAACCTTGAATTCAAAGCCTTATATCCTTTTGTTATGAACTAAGTAGCCATATAGGCAAAAGGGCATGAATTTATTATGGATTGTACAATATTTGTGCAATAATTCAAAATTCAAAATCATGAAGCATGCATAATCATCCTTGCATTTAAACCTTAAGGAATAATTATATTGCCGAAAAGAAATACAAAACCCTTAATGGGATTTTCCCCATTCTAAGTACAACCCCTGAGCTATGGATTTGTCCGTAGTAACAATTAAGCAATAGATTCCATAAATGATATATATTTATGGATATCAATTTTAGAAAACCATAGAATTTGGTTTGGTGGATTTTAGAGCTAAAATGGAAAAGATATGAATTTCTATAAATTCTAGTTGGAAATTTTGAGTTAGAGTGAAAAAGGGTCCCTTGGCATCCTAAAAGACTGTTTTGAATTTTACAAAATTCTATAAATTGGAATGGAACAATTTGAATGCCTAAAACAAATTCTAGAAAATAAAACAGAAAAGAATAAAAAGAAAACAAATAAGAAACAAAAAAGGGAAACAGCCAGCTGAGACAATAAACCGGCCCAGCCCAGCCTCTACCCCGCTATCCATTGCCCGCGGGCATAGAGCAGCTGCCACTGCCAGCCTACCAACGGCCTAAGAAACAGCTCTAGCCCGCATCCCCTATCCCTGCCGCTGATAGCACGGTCCCACCAGGCTTCTTCCTCCCCTGATCAAGAGACCTACTCATGAACAGGAACATATCCCAAGCGATTCCCTGCAAATTTAGGCCGGTTGGTTCAACCCCTTACCCCTCTCACACGTAGTCGACCCTTATAAAATCCCGTCACAACTCCTCACCCCTTTTACCTTTTCACGAGACCTAGCGCCGCCATGGTCGAGTTTCAATCTCGCCGGCATTCTTCCGCTATCGCGAGCATGAACGCGAGGTTTCTGAGTTGCCCGCGCCTCCCCTTTACCTCCCTATCTCTTCGCCTCGTTCCTCTGCATTGCCTCACTATATTCCCGTCTCGCAGGACCACCCCAGCGCCCTCAATCGCTCGATGGAGTCTCGCGGAGCTCCGCCCCACTTTACCACTCCAGCCGCGTCGCGTCGTCCCCCGAGGAAGCAAAGCACCATGACGTGGCCATCAGAACTCCCGCCGTAGCAACCCGCACCCCGTCGTCTACTCCCTCGTCGACCAGGGCCACCGTCTACGCCGTCCACCATCACCGCCCGCGTCTATCACCATTGACCACGAGCCGCCGCTAGCTCGCCATCATCAACTAGAGCCGTCTGATCCCATCTAGAGGGACCAGATCAAATCCAACCGAGCCCCAGTCGATAGCTCAAGCCGATCATCTACAGCCATTCGATCCAGATCAAGTCGCCGTGAAAGCTTCGCTGAAACGAAGGGGTAAGAACCAATAGGAACACACCACGTCACAACCACGTCTCTGATTCTAGAAATAAATTTAAATAGGCAGAAAAACATGCAAACTTATAAAATGCATATAAAAATATTTGTAAGTCCAAAATTTACAAATAATATATCGTTGGATTTAGAAAAGTATGTACAATATTAATATGGGATTGTATACAACTTGTACAGTATATATTTACTGTGGTAATTTAAATAGTATAATGGCCTATTTGGAGTAAATAAATCATATTAAAATATTTGTAGATCATAAAAATACAAATAATGTATCTATGGAATACTTGTTTCATCTAGAACAATAATAATCTAGCATTATATTTAATTTTTATCGAAGGAAATAATTTAAATGATTTAAACCCTTCTACCTAGTATTTAAATCATAGAAAATTAACCAGAACTCCAAAATTAGTGAAACCAATTGGTACTGTTTTGTATTGATAATATCTATCCAAATAAATTGTGTGCAAAATTATTTGGTACTGTTAAAATCGAAATTCTTACAGAAATCTCTAAACCTATTGCAATTGTATTTTAATCAGAAGAAAAGATCTGTAACTCCTTTTTAGGTGATTCAAATTGCTACTGCCTCTAAATTGCATTACCTATCGAATAGCGTTTAATTCACAATTTAATCTGACAGAAACATCACTAGTTGAATTAAATAGAGATAAACCCTAGTAAATCAATAGAGCTTTAATAATAAATGCCTTAGTGCATTGAATGACTTTACACATACATCATATAATCTAATAATGTTCAGAACACTAAATGCAACAAGAGTGACCTATTAAATCATCATGCATGCATTTGTTCATCATTGTTTTATGGTACTGTTCCATTGTTACATATTTGCAATATTTTGAATGGTGTGTTTGTTGTGTTTGCTTCAAACGTTAGATTGTGAGAAGTGTAACTACTGTGATTGCAAATATTTTGAGTGCGACGATTTCAACCATTATATCTATGAGGATTGTGAGGATTAACTAATCGAGTACATCTACAACAAAGGAAAGTGGTGCTATCTTGGTAATAAATGTCCTACTGTTTTCCTATGCATTGTAGATGTTTTTGTAGAATTGCATGTGTAGGAATTGATGTGTATATGCTATGTTATGTCCCATATTATTCCCTAGTATTCCTTGTTTATGAGCCATCATACTGGTAGATTGCTTATCTATGCTATTTAGACGAGGAATGGAATCACACCATGAAAAGTTATATGTTTTAAAAGGATTATATTTTGCTAAATGACAAACCAACATGATTTTAATGAACCACCTAGGCGGAATGGCATTGATTGGGTCATCGAGTGTGGATTTATGGTGGGGAATACCGCCCAGGGTACTAAAAAGGATTGTTTTCTTTGTTTGGTATCTTTCGTGTGCCACCATGTGCCAGTAAGAAATGAGTGGTTGGCTCGACTTAGTAGGTTGTGGCGGCTTAAACCCTACGTAGCCAGAGATGTAGAATAGTGTAGGTTTGTACGGTGCTTGGATGGGTTTGGGAAGCTCTTCCCGAATGGTATAATCTTGGACTTCTCCCTATCATCACACAATATGAGTGTGGTGGTCCGAGCTAGGTTGGCCAGGTCACATGGGTAAAGTGTACAAACCCCTACAAGGTGTCTGAACTAAGTACTTAGTCGTGTCCCCGGTTATGGACAATTTGAGCGACCTGATACTGATGTTATGACATATTTCTCACTCATACTTATTTCTTAATTACTTAAAACTTGTTGGGTGAACTTCATTGGGTAGGAGCACCTGGGAGTGAACCAGAGTGTCCTATTTATCGTATTGGAAAACTACTTTGTTATAAACGTTAGGATAAAACTATTGCTTTATGCAAATGAGCCTAAACTCCACTTAGCCAAGTAAGGATGTAGTTGATAGATCTATTGTTAACCACTTTAGCCTACTTGCCAAACATTCCATGTATTGACCCTTTAGGGCTGCTACGTTTTATGTTGCAGGTTATATCGTTTCTGAGTGATCGTTCATAGGTCGCGAGACTGCACTCAACAATTGTTTGCCTGTGGCACATTTGAAGGATGGAGATCTAACTTGTAATTGCTTTCCGCTGTAATATAATGTAAATTCTAGACCATATTCGTTGTATTTATGATGCATAGTTATATTTAGTATCATTTTGTACTGTGTGTGTGACAGTGAACTGATCCAGGGATTGGCACTATACATATGATCTCAGCCTTATCAGGCGAGGGTGTTACACATGTTTATTGGGAGTTGTCCTGTGAATAGACATGATTTTCATGAAATCACTCAGGTTTTCAACTTCAACCTTATTTGATCTCAAAAGTTTTTTAATAATTTCTTTGCGCCTTTGAACTGGCACACGCTCAAAATAATCTGGTAGATAGGTCCGACCAGAGTGTGTAGACCCTTTGTCTCCTAGGGAGACCATCTTGTAGTAGTAACACCTGAAATGTCAAGTGACAAACACTTAGCTCCCCAGAAAAGGTGCCAGAAAATAGCTTGATGTCTGCAAGTGCACAGATCGTTTGTATCTAGTGTTGAATTTAAGATATCGATCCCACAGGGAGCCCAAAGGTAAGTGTTTATGAGTGAAGTCCCTGTCGCACTCAAAGTTGTCACAGGTCTTTGAGTGAATTGACTGCAAGTGTTGAAATAAGAATAAGATTTGGATTAAACTGAATGTAAAACATAAAATTTAGAAATAAAAAGCATAAAAGTAAAGAAAGATTAGATTGTTTGTTGTTTTCTATAGATGACAAAGTAGGCGCGGGGAAATACAGTTCATCGTGATAGTGACTGTGCCAAGTGGACTAGTGATAAGTGTAAAAATTAGAATCTTATAAGTATGTGTGTAGGCGAGCAGCCCATAATTAGCCGGAACTCCTCTTGGTAGATTTCATCCCAACTTCAATAATCCTACTAGTCTATTACCAAAACCATGGTCAATCACTAGGAGATTAAGATCCTTCAGGTTGCTTAGCAATTAAGCTCCTTGGATCAGACTAATGCAATAAGCACAGTGGTTCCTCGTGATCCTCGAGTCAAACTAGTTTTCCATTGATATCCCTGTGTCACTCGGGGGTCGCCGGTCTGCTAGAGAACACGATCTTATCTATGTAGAACAAAGCATCAGGTTGTCTGGACCCTTAATTGGACAACAAGCATTAGGCATCCCATAGATAGTCAAGGACACATAATATAGTAATTAAAATCAATCACAAACTAATGGAAAAATATATAGGCACATCACATCTCACCAATCCCTTACATCTCCCACGCCTAAGGGAACTTACTCACACATAAGAGAAGAAAGCATCATTGATATAATTGAATAAAAGGACTTCGTCTCGATATTACCGTGGAGATCCACAATATGAATAGAAAACCAATCCAACACAATTCAAGATAGGAAGAAACAATCTCAAACCTAATCTTGCAAGGTGAAGATCTCTCTCTCTCTCTCTCTCTCTCAAGTACAACTAATGGATATGGGAGTGTGGTGGCTAGGAGGTCGAAGATTGTAGAGTGAGATGAAAAACTTCTTCTCCTTCTTCTCCGGATCTCTCTTTTCTCCTTTCTGGATGGAATGGCGGATGCTGTGTTATGATTTCGCGTTTGGCCTCTTCACAAAATTTGTTCCTTTTGATAATAAGAAGGCGGTGGAAACTATATGGCGGGAACTATACGGCCGGAGAAAATATTCCCACTGTATAGTTGGTCGTTAAAACTTCTGGTTGCCTTCCTCAATTTCTTCCAAAAAGTGACTTGCTTGTTTTCGCATGAATATTGTATTTATGTTGTTAAAAATTTATGTTGATGTTCAGAACCTGAAACACATATTGGAAACCAATTTTTCTTTGCTACTGAAGTATTAGCATTAGGTAAAGCTAGAAAACCATCAAATCAAGATGAAAACCATCAAACATGACCAGTTAGAGTTTTGAAATCGTTGCTTCCCACGAAGTCCATCCAATGTTTTTGGGCGACTGATTCCCTTAGTATGCATGATGGGTGCAGATGAAGACTAACAAGAATCTTACCGACTAGATCGCTTGGAAATTCGTTGATTGTTGCATATGTTCTTCCACTAAAGCTGGTAGGATGGTGAAAATAGCACAAGTGCGTCATCAGAATCAAGTAAACTACAAAAGGAACAATGCACAACCCTAAAAAAGAATTAAGTAAAGACCACAATGCGTCATATAATTTGACAGGAAAATTTATCATCAAAATTTCATAAACTACAACTACACGCATCCGAAAAACTACCTAAATAGCAGAGTGTGTTAACAAAATACCTAAATAGCACAAGGAATCAACTAGAATAGTACAAAAGCATCAAAATGCTTGACCATGTTCGAACAGGGTAAAGGGAATGAAAAACATTTTTTCAGAGGTCACTAGAGAGGATAGAAAGGCCCCCACCTAAATTTTCTCGTTTTATCATAAAGAAGGGGAGAAAAAACGGACGCGGCTTCAGTGCCTTGGTGAACCCAGGTATCACGGTGACTTGCCCCAAAATCCACCTTCCATCTTAGATTCAAGGTATGACAGTAGCTTAGATTTTAAAATGAAGGGAAACTATTCGATTTTTTTTGAAAACAAAACTATAAATCATAGGTTCCTAGGTTTGAATCATTATCATTTCATCTCATTTAGATCACTAGTTTGTAATTAAATAGCTTTTTATGTTCCCAGTACTAGTAGTTTAAACTAATAGCCACTTCTTCTAGAAAAAACACCGGAGCGGAATAGATAAAAGAGGGAGGGAGTCAGAGACAATATCCAACGCAAAACTTACAAAGGGGTCGATGAGTTCTGAGCAAACGGAGCAGGCACCGCTGACTAATGACGATCCACAGCCACTCACGCTGAAGAAGCACGACCATGAGCTGACGCATTCCTAGCATCCCACGCATCCGTTACTTTAGCAGCGGCAACCAACATAGCCGAATTTGATCCAGCACAGCCGATGAGGATCTCGACTGCGCCTCCACATCTTTCCAAGCATCACTCAACACTGCACAAAATTCTGATGCAATACAAGCATCGGCCTCCGCATCCGCTTCATATGTATCCGCTGGTGCTGCTTCATCATCCACCTCAGCTTTACAAGCATCAGCCGACGCAGCAAAAGCATCCGCTGATGCCGATTCCATTTCCTGCAAAAGCCACCAGCTTATGTACTTCGCAATGCCCAAAATAAGTGTATTCTATCCATAATAAAGTATGTAATCGCTGGAGGTTGGGGACGTACGTACCGGCGAATGGCGGTGCGGTGGGGCTCAATGGTGGAGCGGCGGGGACGGTCCGGTCGAGTGAGAGCGGCCAGACGGAGAAGATGTCGATGAAGTTGAGGGAGGGCTCCCTCGAAACTAACTTTCTCCCTGCTATTTTTTTGTGAACCCCGATTTTTTAGTGGAAAAAACCCCGCTGTACAACATGACTAAGGATCTCGGCGTTGCTCATTTTCCTGCCTATAGGAATCAATTTTTGTATTCGTCTAATACAATGAATTGCCTTGTATTAAATGTTTCAGCAGGTAGAAGCCTGCCGTTAAATAGCATCAAGTTCTAGAGTTCAAACATCAACCTGAAATTACACAATCTACAACTAAAATTTTGGCTTACTACCAGATACATGCTTACAAAACACTCGCCACTGGCATTGACATCATCATTAAAAGATCTGAGAAGGAAAAAATTGAAAGATAAAAAACCACCACAAGTTAGAATAAGATGACTCCTGTTGCCAAATATCGTTACATAAAACCAGGTCCACTCCAACATATATTATGTCATAATAGTACATCAAATATATCGATTCATCAGCACCACACACCAGTAGAGCAAAAAAATAAGTTTTAGTACCGACTTAACAAACGTCATCCTCACAGGAGATCCTAAACTCTTCCAAAATGAAAGTAGAGCGGTCAATATGGTTTACATATTTCCTCATCTTTTGCAGGATCATTGTCGTGGGAATGGCCATGGAAGATGATGCGATTGGCAGCGAGTAGTAGAACGAGGGACAAGGGCAGCCAGCCATCTGCGGTGCGAGATGAGGGCAAAGACACAGGGATTTACCCAGGTTCGGGCCCCTAGAGGGTAAAGACCTACTCCTGCTAGATTGTATTGATGAGAGATTACAAGGGGCGAGCTCGGCGGCTAGGCGGCGAGTCGAGGGGGTGTATGATGGAACGTAAGTGCTATGCGTGCCCTAGGGAGGTTTATATAGAGTCACCTTGCTAGGTTTTACAGATGTACAACCGATTTAGATAAGTACTCAAAGGGCTTTGACCTAATCATACTGGGCCTTCAGCTTCTAGTCGCCTGTCTTCTTCTTGGGTCGCGGTCCAGTTGTCGTTCTGCAGGACCACTCGCTGGAAGTATGATCCAGTAGGGAATGTCCTGCAGGGTATACCCCAATCAGCATATCCCCATCAGTAGTCCCCGAGGTTGTCGTTGATTCGTCGTAGGTGTTCGGAGTATTCGGGTCCAATTTGGATGCCCAGTCGAATCGGCGATGGACTCCTTCAATGAAAGAAATAATCTTTAGCATGCATATTCAGTCACAATAACGGCGACTAGTCAAATCGCCAATTTCGCGAGTAGTCGAGTTGCAGCTTTGGCGAATGGGTCGACGAGTCGATTAGATGAAGTTGGACCGTCAGCTTGGTCAAACTAGCTGTCGGGTAATCCAATGGTAATATCGGTGTAATCACCGCACAATAATGGCTCCCCGAAATTGGCACGAACCAACCGCTATATAAGGAGAGTGACATGTGAGTTGCGAGCATTTCTCACACTTCCTCCGACTCCGCGCGCCCTTTAGTCTCCCATTCCCTCTAGAGCCTCCGGAGTGATCCAGCGAGCCCAGATCCTCGATCCGATAGCGCCTCCAAAGGAGTTGTGGGGGAAGTACAAGTGTACCAGGGGACACTGAAGTCCTTCGAGGACGCATGGACTCTCTGCGTCGGGAGATGGCGAGTTCCAGCGACCGGGAAGGTAGAACCAGATCCGCGCGCCGGCGAATTTATTTGCTTCACCAGCCATCTTGAGAGGGGGCTCAGATTCCCCATCTCGCTCTTCTTTCGGCGATTCTAAACCTACTACGGCATCCAGCCGTTAGATCTGGGGCCTCACAGCATCGAGAAGCTCGCCATCTTCGTGGCATTCTGCGAATGCTACTTGGGCTGCCCCCGTACTTTCCCCTATGGCAGGAATTGTTCCACGGGAGATTACTCGCGATGGGGCAGGCTACCTGATGTTGGCAGCGGGTGGCCTCACTTTCCAGCTGAAGTCCAAGGCCTCCTTCCTCGACCTCATGCTGCCGAAGAAGGCGACAAGTGAATGAAAGAAGCACTGGTTCTACGCCAGCGAGTCGATGCCGAACGGCGAGGTGCCACTCCCGACGTACTCCGCCGAGCGAACCGAGCCGCGCTGGATCCAAGTCGGCAAGATCCCGCACGACCAGTGGATGGTTGTAGACGAGATGCTGACGACGATTTGCCACCTGAAGAAGGATGGTCTCGAGACCATCAATTTATATAATTAATGGCTCGGGCGACAATTGGTACCCCTGGCCAGTCGTGCTAACTGGATGTATGAATACACCGGTAAAGATGACGGGACCAAGGCCTACACCGCCGAGTGGAAGGCCGACGACTATGCCTCCGTGCTGAGGAAGATCACCGATGTGGAATACCATGATCCGAAGGGTGGGATCGCCCCATACACTGCAAAGCGCAAGGCGCCAACTGTAAGTTCGTTTTCCCTTGTTTATTGTCGCAGTCGCATGAATGTAGTCGCGGTTTACTAATCATGTGTTATTGGTTCAGCTGTTCCAAGTTGGGGAAGGCTAGCTTCCTCTCGCCGATGATGAGAGCTAGGACGAGGCCGTGGGGGATGTAACACCCTGGGTAAAACCACTACTAGAAAATCGCTTGGTTTTTGTTTTGTTTTGTGCATCATCATGGTATCATACTCATGTCATCATACCACATTGCATTTGATCATTATACCAAACATTGCATATAATTGTCTTGCTTGTGTTGTTGCTATCAATCAAATTTACCCCTCTTTGATATCTCTATTTTGTTTTCAACAAAGGAGGATCCATTGCTAGTTCCAATATTTCCATAAATGTTTTTGTTCTTCTACTAAAACCCGAATCTGGTAAAATGCCCAAATTGGCACATACACATATTATGTATGTGGGCATCTCCTCCCCTTTAAATTATTCTCTCTTAATCCCTATTTGAATGCCACAACCCTCTATTCAAAATCATCGGAATTTTTTTTAAAGGATTTGAGTTAGTTTGTTGGTTTGCATTTGAAATATACCTATACAACCAAGAAAATAAAAATGAACACAGTAAATAACAAAGGAGAGAGGAGCCACTGCAGCCTAGACCAGTTTTCCTCCCGGCCAGCTCCCAACTCCCGCTGTGGCCCGTACCCCTTCGCGTCAAGAGACGGCGTCTCCTGTTCCTCTTCCCCGACGCCTCAATCTCTCTCTGATCCGCTAACGCCAGCGGGCAGGTCGCCGTTCCTCCTGTCATCCTCGTCATACCGCACCTCCACCTCGCGCCCTTCTTATCCCCAGGCCACCCCCCTGCAACCCTAGCGACCCCTTTCTTCCCAGCACGCCACCAGTTCCTCTGTCTCTCCTACCTTTTTCCCCCACCTCTCTGTGAGTCTCTGTGAGCAACTGAGAGCGGCACGGGCCGCACGGCTGCCTTCCCCAACCGTGTCGATGCCATGAGCTCCACAAGGCCGAGCTGAGGCCGGGAATTGCACCAGGACGCTTCCCTCATCAATTCGCTGAAGGAGGCAGAGCCGAAGCTATTGCAGAGGATGCCAAGGTCGTCTTACTGTACGCGGCCATTCACGCCATCGACTTCTTCTTTCCGGTGTCATCGCCCCCGTCGCCTCTCCGGCAGCCAACCTCCTTCATCAGCCCCTCTCGGTGAGCCTCCATGTCGCCCATCTCTCTGGCCTCGCCTTGCATCGGTGCAGCTCGCTGCAGTCGCCGCGCCCACCGACGCTCGCCGCAGCTCGCGCTCAGAACAGCACGCGCGCATCGCCGTCTCGCTCAACCTCTTTTTCCCTCTGAATTTCGACGCAAAACTCCATGATTCAGGCCATATCTCGTCGAGCACATTTTAGCAAAGATGTAGCCTGTAGATGGATCTATATTTACTCTCTTACCGGCGTCGTCCGTTTCGGCCTCCAGCTCTCGCCATCATCACCTGAAGTCAGTCGTCGCGCGAGCGAGCTTCGGCCGAACAAGCAGCAGCCGCAGTGGCACATCGACGTCAAATTGCCGCTCTGTTCCTCCCTCTTTCCTGACGCGTACAGTCCTCCTTTGAAGAAACTTGCTTTTACATAGTTTGACCCCTTGGGTAGATCTGCATCTTTTATTTTTGAAGCTTACCCAAATTCGTAACCTTTTGCTCGACATCTTCCTTCTAAGATTGGTTCAGCTAGCTCATTTGTAGAATCAGATTTCAGTTTTTCTCTGGATCAAACTGACGTGTCCTGGTTGGTTTGCAAAAAGACCCTTTCTCTTCTCAGTCCTCAACCCGCTATCCCTCCCTGCGTGGCTTTCTTTGAAAAAGGAAACCCAGCTTTGTAAAACCTCAACCCACGGCCCGTTGTACCACGTGGAGCCATCCAGATGCACCGTGAGCCAGTGGCCCCGTGGCTGTTCCTGTCCCCACCTGTCAACCCTGTGGGTACACTCGACCTGAGTAACCAAAGTCACCAAAGTCAGGAGCTGTTTCAGAATTCAAAACTAAAATTGATTTACATTCTGATTAAATACAAACTCATTTATAACTTTTAAATAAATAAGAATTTGAATAAGAGTTTAACATGAAATATGTTTAGTTTTTTTAATATGAATTCAAGTGCATATTCAAATATTTCCAAATCTGGGTCAAGCTAGTCAAACCTTTGACTTTGGCCTCTTTAATAATTTTGACTTAAATAATAATTTAAAATCATAATTTTGAATAATAAGTATAATATATGTTTTTGAATCAGAAAAATGTGAGAAATCTGTTTATGCTATTTATAATAATATTTGAGCAATTTAAAATTTTCGAATTATTAAATATTAACAAATGCCTATTTCTTAATAATTGCATAACTTTAAAACCGTAAATCCAAATTCAGTAAATAATATGTCCAAATCGATCAGTGCGATGAGACCTCTCCAACCATGATATCTATGTTATCATTTGCATCATGCATTAAGAGCAGTTTTATAATCAATACTATTTATGCAAGGAAAACATGATAAATAAAATTGGGAACTAATTGTTTCTTATTAATAGTGCCTCACAAGTGCTATATCATTAATGTGATATGCCCCTAATACCTTTTCGATATAGTTTACATCATTAACTTGCCATCTCATGCATCATATCATGATCATGCTGATTCTTAGTTGTAATTGTTGCATCGCGTGTTCTTTTTAGTGTTTTGCTTCTTCCCGGATAGGACGATGGGATGTTGTGAGATTCGACAAGTTCTTCAGTTATGAAACTTTGGCAATGTTTTCAGGCGAGCATTCTCCCCCTTTCTACCTATTTTACATTTCTAGTATTTATTTCCTCCTGTTGATCTATTGTTATGTGTGTTGCGATGCTCTAGTTTTCGTACCCGTGGTATCCCTTGCAGCCTTATATTGCCTTGGACACATCCTATTACCTGTTGTTTGGTAGATAGTTGGACTTGCGTGTCGTAGTCGCTTGCTCAAGTGTTGTTTGCGTGTTGTCAAGTACCACAGTTGCTGGAGAAATGTCTTATGCTTTATGTTGGAGACGATTATAACTTTAATTACCGTTTAATAACTAAAATGGAAGTAGGTAAATAATGCAGAGACACAGGTGGGCAATATATGTTATTTGGTTTTTAACCGCCCACTTGTGTCCCGTAGGACCCCGAGTACTTGATACCTGTTCTTTGAATATTCGCACTATCCGCATGTGGGCCCATGAATCCCCTTAGCATGAGCTGGAGTCACATCTTATTTCTTGGGGCCACAAAGTAGTTTGAGGATTTATTACTATCCTGTACTTATGCCATGCTTTACTGCTTTATTTATGATTGCGCATGGAGCGCCTGTACTGTTTTGGAACCCCGTGCCACGTTTTCGCGGTATCGACAAGCCCAGTCACACTTTCGGGTTCCCAGTCGTTTACAGCCGTCGTTATAAACCTCTGGGTCTGTCTCGGAGCCGGCCAACTTCGTAGCGGGTAGCTTGGTGGGGTGGCCCCCTGAAATATTATATGAATCTTGCGATTTCTTTGTCGTGATGCCTCGTTGGGTTTTATTTGGTTTTTCCGAGGTTGATCGTGCGTGTGTTGCTATTTGTGCCCCCTGCAGGGTAAAACTTTTTGAAAGCCGTGTCCGCGGTTATGGATGACTTGGAGCACAGTATCTCGATCATAGACAACTATAACTAAAGTAGTGCTATATATTTGACTTTATAATGACTAGTAGTCAGCTTCACTATAATGGAATGGCTAAATAAAAGTGCCAACAAGTGCTGGTTTGGATTGTCACCTGTTACCATTGTATCTGACTAGTAAGTATCACAACTACAACGGAATGGCTAAATAAAAGTAACAACAACTGCTGGGTTTTGGGATGCCTCATGTTATATGTATCTGACTAGTAAGTGCTACAACTACAACGGAATGGTTAACTAAAATTTCCCACTGCTTATTATACCAGGATGACTCTTGCTATCCATACCTGACTAGTAATTACCGTAACGATAACTAAATAAATAAAAGTGCCAACTGTGTGAGTTCCTCAGTTTGACTTCCTCGTTTGGTCTCGAGGGGGAAATACCAGGATGGGTATGCTTGGTGATAGTTTCAGGTTGGATCCGAATAGGTCTTCCTTACCCCTCTCTAATAGCCGCCAGTTGTATCGAGTCTCTATAGGTTGTTTACTGCATGCTTTGCTGCCGCTTCAGTCCACCATACCTATGTAGGCGAGGACCGCCGAATTCTAGTCTCGCCGTGTACTGGCCTCAGTACTGACCGCTCTCTTTTTCCTTTGCCCTTTGTCGGCACCCCTTTTGTTTAAGCAGGTTTTGAGGTCGACGTCGTTAGCAGGGTTACCCTTCTGGCTTGGCCTGGGCAGGGTTATGGACGCCATTGGTTATTCTTCAGGGCTCTTAGCCCAATTTGCATCTTGTCCGTACTCGGACGCTGTATCGTTTTAAATGTGATTTGGATCTTTGTCTTGTATATCTGTATTCTGGACTCTTTGAGTCGTTGTTGTATATATCTATTCTGTGGGTTCCATCATGGACTATTGTGTAATGATATTACTTCGCTTTCCACCTGCACGAAAGTGCCTGGTGGGCACCTTTGAATCGTTTCTATGCGGGTTTGGCGGGAATCGCTGAAACTTGCATAGAGCCGATTCCGAGGGTGTTATAGAGTGGTATCAGAGCTTAGCAGTTACGATACCCACTGGTCCAGCCTGTAGGATAACCTAGCTAATGGACGTTTTAGAGTGTCAAAACTATTTTGGAAAATCGGTTGGATAGATCTCATTAGGTCTGCTTTTACTCCTTACCCTCTCTATTCTCCTCTTACCTCTGCATGCTTTGAATCTGCTCTCTTATCTTTTCTTCGAGTCCAGGAATTCTCGTGGTTGGGTTTCCGTCGTACCTTTAGGGTTTCACTTCCATCCTTTGTTAACGGTGCTTTGACAACTGGTCTTCATGCTATCTGATGGATCTTTCATCTGTTGTACCGTTCAGTGGACCGAAGATTCACTAAATTTTTTCTTTCTATCCTCCGGCGTTTTCCGAAACAACGAAGTCATCTACATCAGATCTGATGAGAATCTCCATCCCTCCTTTGTTTCTGAACCTCGCTTGTCGAGATCTTCAGTCCGAATTCTGAGAGTTGGTAGCCTAATTCTCCTATTCATGTGTAGAGTAAAGCTTTGAGTGCGCGATGGACTGATCACCATCCGACTACTCTTATCATTCGCTCTTGTGCATTGAATCAGTGGATCAAGTAACTTTACTCTATCCGCAGAAGTTAAAGGTGGCCTTATTTTTTGAGACCTTTGCCTTCGCCCTTTGTTCCCGGTGTGTTCGCTCGACGAACGTGAGCCACACCCTTTGTTGGTGGTGTTGCCAATTTTAAGACGGAGAAATAATCTTTGTTAGTGGTGTCATGAAGATCTACACGAAAGAGAAGATTCAGCTCGTCGGCCTTATTCCCGTACCATGAGGTGGATCTCGACGGCGAGATCCATTGTTAGTGGTGTCGAATTGTAGCACCCCGGGTAAAACCACTACTAGAAAATCGCTTGGTTTTTGTTTTGTTTTGTGCATCATCATGGTATCATACTCATGTCATCATACCACATTGCATTTGAGCATTATACCAAACATTGCATATAATTGTCTTGCTTGTGTTGTTGCTATCAATCAAATTTACCCCTCTTTGATATCTCTATTTTGTTTTCAACAAAGGAGGATCCATTGCTAGTTCCAATATTTCCATAAATGTTTTTGTTCTTCTACTAAAACCCTAATCTGGTAAAATGCCCAAATTGGCACATACACATATTATGTATGTGGGCATCTCCTCCCATTTAAATTATTCTCTCTTAATCCCTATTTGAATGCCACAACCCTCTATTCAAAATCATCGGAATTTTTTTAAAAGGATTTGAGTTAGTTTGTTGGTTTGCATTTGAAATATACCTATACAATCAAGCAAATAAAAATGAACACAGTAAATAACAAAGGAGAGAGGAGCCACTGCAGCCTAGACCAGTTTTCCTGCCCGGCCAGCTCCCAACTCCCGCTGTGGCCCGTACCCCTTCGCGTCAAGAGACAGCGTCTCCTGTTCCTCTTCCCCGACGCCTCAATCTCTCTCTGATCCGCTAACGCCAGCGGGCAGGTTGCCGTTCCTCCCGTCATCCTCGTCATACCGCACCTCCACCTCGCGCCCTTCTTATCCTTAGGCCGCCCCCCTGCAACCCTAGCGACCCCATTCTTCCCAGCACGCCACCAGTTCCTCTGTCTCCCCTACCTCTTTGCCCCACCTCTCTGTGAGTCTCTATGAGCAACTGAGAGCGGTACGGGCCGCACGGCTGCCTTCCCCAACCGTGTCGATGCCATGAGCTCCACAAGGCCGAGCTGAGGCCGGGAATTGCACCAGGACGCTTCCCACATCAATTCGCTGAAGGAGGCAGAGCCGAAGCTGTTGCAGAGGACGCCAAGGTCGTCTTACTGTACGCGGCCATTCACGCCATCGACTTCTTCTTCTTTCTAGTGTCATCGCCCCCGTCGCCTCTCCGACAGCCAACCTCCTTCATCAGCCCCTCTCGGTGAGCCTCCATGTCGCCCATCTCTCTGGCCTCGCCTTGCATCGGTGCCGCCTCGCTGCAGTCGCCGCGCCCACCGACGCTCGCCGCAGCTCGCGCTCAGAACAACACGCGCGCATCACCGTCTCGCGCAACCTCTTTTTCCCTCTGAATTTCGGCGCAAAACTCCGTGATTCAGGCCATATCTCGTCGAGCACATTTTAGCAAAGATGTAGCCTGTAGATGGATCTATATTTACTCTCTTACCGGCGTCGTCCGTTTCGTCCTCCAGCTCTCGCCATCATCGCCTGAAGTCAGTCATCGCGCGAGCGAGCTTCGGCCGAACAAGAAGCAGCCGCAGCGGCACATCGACGTCAAATTGCCGCTCTGTTCCTCCCTCTTTCCTGACGCGTACAGTCCTCCTTTGAAGAAACTTGCTTTTACATAGTTTGACCCCTTTGGTAGATCTGCATCTTTTATTTTTGGAGCTTACCCAAATTCGTAACCTTTTGCTCGACATCTTCCTTCTAAGATTGGTTCAGCTAGCTCATTTGTCGAATCAGATTTCAGTTTTTCTCTGGATCAAACTGACGTGTCCTGGTTGGTTTGCAAAAAGACCCTTTCTCTTCTCAGTCCTCAACCCTCTGTCCCTTCCTGCGTGGCTTTCTTTGAAAAAGGAACCCCAGCTTTGTAAAACCTCAACCCACGGCCCGTTGTACCACGTGGCGCCATCCAGATGCACCGTGAGCCAGTGGCCCCATGGCTGTTCCTGTCCCCACCTGTCAACCCTGTGGGTACACTCGACCTGAGTAACCAAAGTCACCAAAGTCAGGAGCTGTTTCAGAATTCAAAACTAAAATTGATTTACATTCTGATTAAATACAAACTCATTTATAACTTTTAAATAAATAAGAATTTGAATAAGAGTTTAACATGAAATATGTTTAGTTTTTTTTAATATGAATTCAAGTTCATATTCAAATATTTCCAAATCTGGGTTAAGCTAGTCAAACCTTTGACTTTGGCCTCTTTAATAATTTTGACTTAAATAATAACTTAAAATCATAATTTTGAATAATAAGTATAATATATGTTTTTGAATCAGAAAAATGTGAGAAATCTGTTTATGCTATTTATAATAATATTTGAGCAATTTAAAATTTTCGAATTATTAAATATTAACAAATGCCTATTTCTTAATAATTGCATAACTTTAAAACCGTAAATCCAACTTCAGTAAATAATATGTCCAAATCGATCAGTGCGATGAGACCTCTCCAACCATGATATCTATGTTATCATTTGCATCATGCATTAAGAGCAGTTTTATAATCAATACTATTTATGCAAGGAAAACATGATAAATAAAATTGGGAACTAATTGTTTCTTATTAATAATGCCTCACAAGTGCTATATCATTAATGTGCTATGCCCCTAATACCTTTTCGACATAGTTTGCATCATTAACTTGCCATCTCATGCATCATATCATGATCATGCTGATTCTTTCGCATTAGTTGTAATTGTTGCATCGCTTGTTCTTTTTAGTGTTTTGCTTCTTCCCGGATAGGACGATGGGATGTTGTGAGCTTCGACATGTTCTTCGGTTATGAAACTTTGGCAATGTTTTCAGGCGAGCATTCTCCCCCTTTCTACCAATTTTACATTTCTAGTATTTATTTCCTCCTGTTGATCTATTGCTATCTGTGTTGCGATGCTCTAGTTTCCGTACCCGTGGTATCCCTTGCAGCCTTATATTGCCTTGGACACATCCTATTACCTGTTATTTGATAGATAGTTGGACTTGCGTGTCGTAGTCGCTTGCTCAAGTGTTGTTTGCGTGTTGTCAAGTACCACAGTTGCTGGAGAAATGCCTTATGCTTTATGTTGGAGACGATTATAACTTTAATTACCGTTTAATAACTAAAATTGAAGTAGGTAAATAATGCAGAGGCACAGGTGGGCAAAAGATGTTATTTGGTTTTTAACCGCCCACTTGTGTCCCGTAGGACCCCGAGTACTTGATACCTGTTCTTTGAATATTCACACTATCCGCATGTGGGCCCATGAATCCCCTTAGCATGAGCTGGATCATATCTTATTTCTTGGGGCCACAAAGTAGTTTGGGGATTTATTACTATCCTGTACTTATGCCATGCTTTACTGCTTTATTTATGATTGCGCGTGGAGCGCCTGTACTGTTTTGGAACCCCGTGCCACATTTTCGCGGTATCGACAAGCCCAGTCACACTTTCGGGTTCCCAGTCGTTTACAGCCGTCGTCACAAATCTCTGGGACCGTCTCGGAGCCGGCCAACTTCGTAGCAGGTAGCTTGGTGGGTTGGGCCCCTGAAATATTATATGAATCTTGCGATTTCTTTGTCGTGATGCCTCGTTGGGTTTTATTTGGTTTTTCCGAGGTTGATCATGCGTGTGTTGCTATTTGTGCCCCCTGCAGGTCAAACTTTCTGAAAGCCATGTCCGCGGTTATGGACGACTTGGAGCACAGTATCTCGATCATAGACAACCATAACTAAAGTAGTGTTATATATTTGAGTTTATAATGACTAGTAATCAGCTTCACTATAATGGAATGGCTAAATAAAAGTGCCAACAAGTGCTGGTTTGGATTGTCACCTGTTACCATCGTATCTGACTAGTAAGTATCGCAACTACAACGGAATGGCTAAATAAAAGTAACAACAACTGCTGGGTTTTGGGATGCCTCATGTTATATGTATCTGACTAGTAAGTGCTACAACTACAATGGAATGGTTAACTAAAATTGCCCACTGCTTATTATACCGGGATGACTCTTGCTATCCATACCTGACTAGTAATTACCGTAATGATAACTAAATAAATAAAAGTGCCAACTGTGTGAGTTCCTCGGTTTGACTTCCTCGTTTGGTCTCCAGGGGGAAATACCAGGATGGGTATGCTTGGTGATAGTTTCAGGTTGGATCCGAATAGGTCTTTCTTACCCCTCTCTAATAGCCGCCAGTTGTATCGAGTCTCTATAGGTTGTTTAGTGCATGCTTTGCTGCCACTTCAGTCCACCATACCTATGTAGGTGAGGACCGCCGAATTCTAGTCTCGCCGTGTACTGGCCTCAGTACTGACCACTCTCTTTTTCCTTTGCCCTTTGTCGGCACCCCTTTTGTTTAAGCAGGTTTTGAGGTCGACGTCGTTAGCAGGGTTACCCTTTTGGCTTGGCCTGGGTAGGGTTATGGACACCATTGGTTATTCTTCAGGGCTCTTAGCCCAATTTGCATCTTGTCCGTACTCGGACGCTGTATCGTTTTAAAGGTGATTTGGATCTTTGTCTTGTATATCTGTATTCTTGACTCTTTGAGTCGTTGTTGTATATATCTATTCTGTGGGTTCCATCGTGGACTATTGTGTAATGATATTACTTCGCTTTCCACCCGCACGAAAGTGCCTGGTGGGCACCTTTGAATCGTTTCTATGCGGGTTTGGCGGGAATCGCTGAAACTTGCATAGAGCCAATTCCGAGGGTGTTACAGGGGACAAAAGCGGGTCCTCCTCCGGTGACGACAATGATGAAGAAGTCGACGATGATGATGACGAAGCCGTGGAGGTCGCCGCACCCGCGGTTCGGAAAACTCGCGGGTAGCAGCAATGTTATCTCGAGGATACAAAGAGCCTCGAGAGTTACGACGGGGGCGAGGGCGACGCCCACGAACACAGCTCATGGCGCGTGGCCACACCGTCCAAAAAGAATTCGCCGAAGAAGAAGAAGAAGAATGAGGCGCCCAAAGCGGTGTCGGCGACTAGCACGACCGCCGACGCAGGGGCCGAGGCATTAATGAATGCGCTAGAGACGGCGAGTACGGCCGTGGTGGAGGACAAGGTTCCCCTGGCGTCGATTCCGCCCCCATTCTTGGCCGTCACGGTCTCGGGGCTACTTCAGTCGCAGACGCCTCAACATCGAGGGCGGCGCCCGCGTCGACCGGAGGGGAACTTCCTGCTACCGCGGCCTTGTTGACAAAGAAGGCCTCCGTGACATGGGCTCCGGCCCTGTTCAAAATGGGTATCAGCCGCAAGCTGGACCCAAAATTGGAGAAGGCGGCGCACATACGCACCGGCCTGTGCTACAACCCAGTCGCCAGGTGAGTGTTTGTCGTGTCGACTTGATCACTAGTTTGTAGATGTTGTCTGAATTGTTGATCGTTTCCTTTGTAGGACTGGCGTGAAGAAGATTGGTCACCCTTTGGTGGACAAGGTCCCAGTAGACTCCTCGGGGCTTGAGGCTGACCCCTCGAAGAAGAGGAAGGGTGACGACGACGAGGCGCCCGCTGAGGGTACAAAGAAGACGAAGGGCGACGATGTCGTCATTGTTTTGGACGAAGTGGCCGATCCGCCAAGTGAAACTCCGACTAGAGTGGTCGCGGCCGCGAAGGGCGACATGGACGCGGGGTCGCAGCAGGTGGAGCTGGCAATGCTGGTCGGTGCATCGGGGTGTCGGGGCCATGACGAGTGCTTCGGGAGCGGCAGTGGCAACATTCCCTCACTTCAAGGCAAGGACATGTACTTCAAGTGCCACGGTGCAATTGGCCCAAGTACCCGTGATATTGATCTCGGACGTCGAGAAGCGTCATGGATGCATGTACTTCATGCTACCCTCGGTGGATGCGGTCGAGCTGCACAACATGCTGGGTGCGGCTATTCAGGTATGTCCAGTCCCCGAGGATCTACTCGCTGGATTTCAGCAGGTAGATTCTTATTGCTTTTCATTACCTAGTCCCCGAGTGGCTAGTGGCTGAATTTCAGCGGTTAGGCACTTAGGAAATTCTTCGATATCCAGTCCTCGAGTGGATAATCGCTGGATTTCAGCGGCTGGGCACTTAGGAAATTCTTCGAAGTCCAGTACCCGAGTGGCTAGTCACTGAATTTTAGCGGCTAGGCACATAGGTTTCGATGTTTGCTTACATTAGTTTCGTCTGTGTAGGGCCTCCAACACGAATTGGTGGAGCGACTGGCCGCCAGAGAGCATCTGGAGCG
Organism: Avena sativa; assembly: GCA_916181665.1. Lineage (NCBI taxonomy): Eukaryota > Viridiplantae > Streptophyta > Magnoliopsida > Poales > Poaceae > Avena > Avena sativa. The sequence goes on along the minus strand of OV702294.1, from coordinate 262,872,795 downwards.
CTACCTCTGATTCGTGCATGAGGTGAAATAGCAGCTGCAGGCGACCGTGGGTAGGTTTTTGAGTTACCCTCTCTATTGCTTTCGTGTGCTTGATTGTGATCTTGGCCCTATTTTGCTGCAGAGGGGCATTCGGCCGCAGTTGCGAAGGCCCGCGAGGGTTTTGTCCCAGTCGGCGAGATGACGGCTGCCCAGTCCTTGTTGGCCGAGTTGTCGAGCTAGAGCAGGAGCTCAAGGCCACTAAGGCGGAAGCGAGCTCAGCGGAGGAGAGGGCCAAGGTGGCTGTCGCTTCCGCAGCTAATGAACGGAAGGTGTCCGATGCTCTTGCCGTAGGGCTGCAGAACGACTTTTCGGGTCTTCAAGATTTCATCACGGGGCACTGCCGTCCACTCATTGGTGAGTTTCTTAGGTTTGTAGTTTTTGTATCAGCGAGTCCCCGAGCGTGCGGGTCGCTTTTGGCATCGAGTCCCCGAGGGGGTGGACCCGAGTTGTGCGTCCTACTGATGCTAATTTGTTGTTGATTGCAGGGAAGATTCTTGATGATGAGACCGAGGCGCAGTTGTATGACGCTAGGCAGTGCGTCACCATGTTGGTGGATTCTGCCACAATTTTGGCGACCTGCATTCTCGCGTACCTCCAGGAGATATCACCCACGTAAGTGATTCCAAGCGAGCTCATAGAGGTGTGGCTCTACCTAGAGAGGGCGCCGACACTGGTGGAGTACATGTCGCAGTTAGCTTTCCTCCGTGGGGCCGCGTCTGCGCTGAGCTTTGGGCTTGCGCATTTCCCCGATGACTTCGATCTCGACGATGTTACCAGCGGGTACCCATCGGCGACTAGCTCGATTGAAATTGTTGAGATGTTGAAGTTGACCGATAGGCCGGCTATGTACTCTGCGCGGGTGCTGGCGATGGAAGACCTCCTACCGTACCAGGAGACGATCGTTGCTCCGAACGACCCCGAGCCGGCGCACCGCGACTTCAAGAAGGAGCACCGTTCCGTTCGGTGATGGCGGGCCCCTTGACCGCGTCTGCACCGTTCCGTTCGAAGCCGTGGGTCCGCTTCATCCGCATTCGTGGTGGTGGTGGCACGTCGTCTTCGAAGCCTACAGAGTAGATAGCTTGCCGATTGGCGTTAATTTAAATTAGTGTATGTCTGCCCTTGTACGCGAACAATTTTTTGTTGCCGTAAGGAATGCAAGTATGCTTGAGTCAGCTTTGATTTGAGTTTGGATTGTTTTTTTGTGCGAGTCCCCGAGCGCGTCCGACCTTTAATGGGGTTTTCCTCGTGTTTCTCTGTGTATGTTTGTTTGTATATTGTTAGTTAGTTGAGGTCGACTCGCCGTGGCTTGGGAAGCTAGTCACTTGGCGACCCCAAGGGGTTCTCTATACTTAGCTATTTTCCCGAACGCAAACGGGGTCAGTTGGATGAGTCCCCGTGCGAGGTACTTAGCCGTTCTAGTCGCATGCCCAAGGCTGGTGAGGACGGAGCGCGTTGTGCTTGGCGCGTCACTCTGCCTGACTCAGGGAGCCAGTCGCGTGGCGAGTCTAGGGAGCGCTCTCATACTTGGTCTTTTCCCTAGCTATAAAATCCCAAAATATTAATCAAGGTTATCAATTTCCAATCACCCAAAATTAGGGTTAAAAATTTTTTTTGGTTAATTAAAATCAATATGAATGCATGTGTGTATATGATGAATGCATGAATGCTTGTATGGACTTGTTTGATTGTTATGAATGGCAAGGATTGGTTTAAAGATGAAAACAACATCATCTAAATCATTTCCAAGCAGAACCAAATCAATAGAAATTCAAAAACAAATAGTATGAGCTAATGGTCATTTTGACCAAAGTTAACCACTAGACCACTTTGAGTGTTTCTAGTCCAAGATTCCGAACAAAAAGAAATCCAATTATTTTCACCCATGCTAGACCAAGTAATAGTGAACCCAAGCCCACCTTGCAAATCCAAAGAAAGATTTGGCAACCCTATCCAAATGACATTTCAAAATTGAATTTAGTTCATATGGTAAGATCATCATTTCTCAAAAACCAACCAAACCAGTTCAGCTTGACAAATCCAAACAACAAGATACTACCCAGTGTGTGATCAATGCACCCAACAATTTTCATCCAAAAATGCAAATATAATTTTCTTTCGGCCATTTCATCAAACACTTGGAGACACAAATCCAACTCTGCCTAACTTCACTGTTTTGAGCAGTGATCATTCAAACCTTTGTCTCCCTTTGATCACCCTTGTCTCCCCAAGTGAAAACCATTGCATTAAACCAGCTAGAACCCTACCCATGCACCATGCCGTGCATGCCCGAGCAACCCCTTGCTAGCCGACCATGTCAAGCTAGCAGGAGCGTTCACTGCGCCTAGCCACCATGTCCAGGAGGCAGACCACCGTCCACCGCCACCCCTGTCCAGCCCTCGAACACTACCAAGCCGTGGACCACAGAGAACGCGCTGCGCCCAGTTCGTCCCTACCATGGTGAGAGCACGCCAGAGCGCCGCGCCTGACATGCTCACACATGTCGCGCCTCGCTCTCGCCACCCGTCTACATGATCACCACCATACCAGGAGACCACCAGACATGCCCGTTTCCTCGACCGTGCCCCGTAGCCGCTGCACGCCGCCGTCGGTACCGCGTAGAGCACCGCAGGTTCCCGGCCAAACCACACCTGCCCGCACTTCGCCTTTAAGCCAGCAATGATCGCCAGGGAAAACCGCACCTTCCCCTAGCCTCAACCACGCCGCTAGCCGTTTGTAGCATCGTCACCAACGAGCTCGCACCGGCACCGTTCGGTCCCCTCGCTGTAGTATAAAAGGAGGCCACCCCCGCACCATTTCTCCACACCATTCCACTCACTGCTCCTCACTGATCCTCCCCCACTTCTTCCGGAGCAAGTAGAGCTCAGCATCGCCGGAATTTGGCCGGAGCCTGCCGCTGCTGGAGGAGAAGGGTGATGTCGATTGCGGCCACCCAAGGAGACAGCGCCAGTACTAGGAGAACCTCCATCATCGACTACCTCATTCGCCCCCATCGCCGACCCTCGTCTGAGCCCCAGTGAGCCTCCCTAGACCTTCACTGGTCGTGCTAGGGTTCGTCCCCGTCGTGTCCTATTCCGATGAGGACGATGGCCGTGAGCCGTTGATCCTACATCTAATCCTATGGTCGTAATCGGCACATACCCCTTCGGTACCCCTGTCTCGCTGACAAGTGGGGACACCACTTAAAACCAGCCCGCGTGCGCTATTCGCAGTGGGCCGGCCCAACTAGCTCTCCCGCGCAACCCAGGAGTTTAAATTTAGATTTTTCATTTTAGCTTCAAACCTAGTTTTGTCTATTGATTCAAAAATCAATTCAGAAAGATTCAATGAACCAAATTGCATGAAACAAATTTTGTTAGAAAGATAAGGAAATTCTTAATCCAAGCCCGTTGGATTCAACCCATTTGAAATTATAGATCACCTATAGTAAAAATAACAGTGCAGAGACTTTTCTGCATTCAAACAATTTTCAAAAATCAACCATAAATGCTTTTGAGTTGATTTCAACTCTCAAAAATCACAATTGATAAGACCTTTCTGAATATGTAAAATATCGAGGTTTACTTGCAGTAATAATGGACAAGTATTAAAAGAATGCCTCATAGGCATTTCTAGTCACTTTAATTAATTAAAATAATGAGGTTAAACATTATTAAATCGTGACACCACTTTAAATCACATTCCCAAGTATTAAAATATAAGGTGATGACATGTGTCAACATGATCCCATATTTTAATTGAAGAATATTAAATCTTAAGTAGTTATCAATGAGTAGAATTTACCTTTCCAAAATAAATTAATTAAGACTAAGTCTTTAATTCATGTGGTGATTGTGATGATGCTAGATCATCTAGTGTGAACCTTTGTGTGCTAAATAGAAGTAGTTAAGTATTGTTTGGTGATTGTGTACCTCGTATTTATTTATAGATGCTAGTACCGACCAAGGATACGAAGAGGAAGGAGACTACTACGAAGATGAAGCAGAGGAGAACTTTAACCACTGCACTACTCAAGGCAAGATTCACAATTCAAGTTAACTAAGCAAGCCATCCTAGCAAGCTAACATTTGCATCTTTGCAAGCTAGATCACTTATGCAATGCATTAGGCATGCTTTGATTAGACAACCTTGAGTATATGAAATCCCAGTTTTATTTGCAAGCTTGATTTTTTTTATCAAAGCTCTTTATGTTTACTTAGTGACTTGTGAATTTTGGAAAGATATTAGAGGTAGCATAAAGAGCATAAAACTTGGCCTAAGATATATAGAACTAGATTTCATATTGAGGCATGAGATTAGATTTAGATGAGTCACATTTGATTAGAACCATTCATTAGTGATTATCCCCAACTTAGTGGCTAGTGCTAAGTATAAAACTTGATCACTTTAGATGGGAATACTTGGTGAAAATGGTTATGAAAACCTTAGATTGATGAGTCATTCTAATGAAATGTTTTGACATGTGTTATGAACACTTGATGGTTTGATGATGAAAATGTTGAGGCATGAGCCTTAGCTCCTTTATAAAACTGATGGTTGTGTTTGGATGCGACACCATTCCAATTTTACCGTAAAACCACAATACATGAATTTGGGTAGGGCTTGACTGGAAGTTTATATATCTTAGTATGGGTTCCCTTGCGGCCGAGGATTGAGCTGAGGCTACCTCCTGATGATTATCCACCTGTGCAGTTCCCAAGATGACAGATGGTCATGGTTGGGAGGCCAAACTCATAGGGGAGGTGCCTATACTAGGGTGTGTAATTGAAAGGTTAGGATTGATTATCCGCATACTGAGTATGGTGAATCAGGATTGTTCCTAATGGATGTATCGAATTTTGTGGTGAAAGTGTACCACCTCTACAAAGTGTCAAACTATTTGAATAGCCGTGTCTGCGGTTATGGACAGTTGGAGTGGCCATACTGTTTGTCATCAGATATTTTCAAAATGACTTGTAAAATGAATCATGACTTTGACTTGACCACAACAGGGTTGTGAGCATGAAAAACTAAGTTCCCACTTAGGTGTTGAAAGACATTAAACTAGTTTTATTTACTTCTGAACTCACCTAGAGATAAACCTGGCTTTTTGCAAAACAACCTAGAGCATAGGATTCCTACTTGAACCACTTTACTTGTCAGTGATAGTTTGCGAGTACTTAAAGAGTACTCATGGCTTATCCCTGGCTGTTCCTATGGCCAGACTATGAGGAGGACTACCAGGATGATGGACAGTAGGAAGTCTACGACAACTAGGATCATCTACAGTCATCAGCATTGCCTATGACCCTTAAGATGGAGCTTCGCCCACGCTAACATTATTATATTATTCCACTGCGTTGATTGTATTAAGACTGGATCATGAGATCTTTTATTTGTAAGACCTTTATTATGGTTTGTAATGGATGATGAACTATGGTACCAATCTGTTATGTCTCACAAAAATGGTAATCCGGGGATTGCGATGTATGGCATAACAGGCATCTGGGATTAAAAATCCGAGTGCTGACAAGTTGGTATCGGATCCATCCTGACCATAGGAGACCCTAGTTAGAATGGACGCTTGAATCAAAATCTTAGTTTCAAAACAAAGGAAGTGATTTTTTATGAAAACCTATTCTCATTCTTATCACTTAGATTCTTTCATGAAAAATTCATGTCCTCCAAAAAAAATTCTTACAAAATCTTACATAAAATTTGACACACTTGATCACTCTACTAACTTACTCATCCTACATTCTTATAGATGGACGTGAAGTATAGCAAGTTCTATCAGCTGGGCAATGGAGGAGAGCTCATCTTTGAGCGTGATTTGGACCAACTCTCGGAACTTCTGGAGCGCCCGCATCCCGAGTTCTTTGGAGCACAACTCAACAATCAGCAAGGAGGATAATTACAGTGTCTGTTTGTTGCATGTCTCAGAGGCAAGATTGAAGCCCCCACCTCAGAGGGAATCCAGTTCACCTTAAGAGAGAACAACTGGCTAGATGTACTCGCTAGGGCTATGTAGGAAGCTCTTGCCCGTCTGTGTGGACAAAGCATCAATCAGATCAAGGGTACCCACTTTGAGTTCTACGCAAGGCGTGATGCTATGGGGCAGCCATTGGAGGTGCCATACCACCCAGAGCTGAAGCATCAGGTGGGTCATCTCAGCTTCATGTTGTATGATAGGCAGAAGGAGTTGGACAATGCCCGCTCCTACGCCAACCACAACTATGCCATCGCAGTCAAGAAGGACCAGACCATCGCCATCCTTGCAAAGTAGCGCAAGTCATTTTGCCGTTTGCGTGACAAGAAGGATCGCATTATTGCTCGCCTTCATCACAAAGTGACAGACTTGGAGGAGACCATCCATGAGCGGGACATGCAGCTTGAGGAGAGGGAGAATACATGTAAAATCCCAAAAATATTGAACAATGATTATCCAACTCCAATCACCAAAATTAGGGTTAACAAAAACTTTTGTTAATCAAATCAATATGAATGCATGTGTGAATGTGATGATTATATGAATGCATGAATGGACATGTGTGATTGATCTAAAATACAAAGGAATGGTTTACAGATGAAAACAACATCATCTAAAACATTTCCAAGCAGAAACAAATCAAGAGAAAATCAAAAACAAATCAAATAAAGCAAATGGTCATTTTTGCCAATCTTGCTCACTAGACCACTTTGAGTGTTTCTAGTCCAAGATTTCAAACAGAAACATTTCCATTTCTTTTCACCCCTTGCTAGACCAAGTAAAAGTGAATCAAAGCCCACCTTTCAAACTTACAGAAACATTTGGCAACTTGATTCAAATGACAATTCAAAATTGAATCTTTAACATATGTGAAGATCACCCATTTTCAAAACCTAACCAAACCAATGCACCTTGACAAATCCAATCAACCAGAGACTACCTAAGGTGTAACTAGCATACCCACAAAGTTTGAATCAAAAATTCAAATTTGAATTTCGTTGGGCCATTTCATCAAACACCTTGCAACCACAAAACAAACAAACATCAAACACTATTATGAGCAGTGATTTTGGCCTAACTTGTTCCCTCTCTAGTTCACAACAAGCTATTAGTAGATCATCTAGCCCAATTAACAAGATCTAGCACCACTGTGAGCTTCCCTTTGCCATCAATGGTGACCATGCCGAGCTCACCTTGCCACCCCTCAGTCGACAGCAAGCTAGAAGCTTCTCTAGCCTCGCCAACCTTGTCTAGGACACTCACCACCGTCCACCGCCACCCCCTGTCCGATGCCAAAGCGCAACCAGCCCCTGGACCACACAACCCAAGCATGCCCAGCCTCTCTGCGAGCGTTCCAAGAGCGCTCCAGCGCGCCACACGCGACACATGCCCACAGACCGCGCGCCGCCCTTGCCGCTTGCGTGCGTGATCACCACCGCCCCAGCAACCCAGACATGCCCGTTCGCCGCCGCGCGACCCGTACCGCTTGTGCGCCATTAAAACGTGTTCCGACCATCTCGCACCGCCCCACGCCGTGTGACCATGCCGTTGAGCTTCGCCAGGGAGCACAACACCGCCCCCTACCGTCGCCCATGCCAGTAGCTCATTGTGCCGATGACCACGACGATCTCCACCCGCGCCCTTCGGTCCCCTCTTTGCACTATGAATAGAGGCCACCCCCGCTCGATTTAATCACACCATATCATTCCCCTCTCTCTCAGAAGCACCCCACCTCACCCCCGGAGCAAGGCGAGCAACACATTGTTGGAATTTGTCCTGAGTCTGCCGCGGAGGAGGAAGAAAGGAGCCATTGATTGGAGACACCCCAGAAGAAGCCACCGGTACCAGGAGGTTCGCCGTTGTCGACTTCATCGTTCGCCCCATCACCAACCCTCGCGTGACCCCGGTGAGCCCCTGTAGACCCCCACTGGCCGCTCTAGGGTTCTGTCTCACCGGCGTTGCCCGACGGAGATGATAGGTCGTGGCCATTGGATTAGAGTTTGATCGCACGACCTAGATCACCCCGTACCGCTTCGCACCCCCTGTCTTGCTGACTGGTGGGGTCATTCACTTAAACCCACCCGCGCGTGCGCTATACACCGTGGGCCGGCCCAATTAACATCCCGAGCGGCCTAGTAATTCAAATTTAGGTTTATTCTTTTAGTTTCAAACCGAGTTCTGTACCTAGATTAAAAAAATCAATACAGGGAGATTCAGTGAATCAAAATGCATGAAACCAATTTTGTTAGAAAGGTGCTGGAATGCTTAATCCAAGCCCGTTGGATTAAAACCAATAGGATTTGTAGATTATTTATAGTAAAAATAACAAGGCAGAAGCTTTTCTGCATTCAAACATTTTTCAAAATTCAACCACAAAAGCCTTTGAGTTGATTCCAACTCTCAAAAATCACAATTAACTAGACCTTTCTGAATATATAAAAATATCTAGGTTTACTTGCAGTAATAATGGACAAGCTATAAAAGAATGCCCCATAGGCCATTCTAGTCACTTTATTTAATTACAATAAAAAGGTTAAACCTTATTAAATTTTGACACCACTTTAAATCACATCCCCATGTACTGAAATATGTGGTGATGACATGGGTCAGCATGATCCCATGTTTTAGTGGGAGAATATTAAATCTTAAGTAGTTTTTCAATGAGTCGAAATTACTTTTCTAAAATAAAGGAAATAAAACTATTGCGTTTAATCTTTGTGATGTTTGTGATGATCCTAGATAATCTAGTGAAAACCTTGGAGTGATAAATAAAAGTAGTTAAGTATTGTTTGGTGATTTTGTACCTCGTATTTATTTATAGACGCTAGTACCAACCAAGGATACGAGGAGGAAGGAGAATACTACAAGGAAGAAGCCGAGGAGAACTTCAACCTCTTCTCTGCAAAAGGCAAGCCTAATACTACAAGTTGACTTAGCAAGGTAATCCTTGCTAGTTCATACTACTATCTTAGCAAGCTAAACCATGCAAGTTTTACTTGCAAGATTACACCACTTGATACCCCATCCTAGTTTTATTTGCAAGCTTAGTATTTTATTTCTTTATCAAAGCTTTCTAGTAAAGTTTACTTGGTAATTTGTAGAGTTTAGAAAGATATTAAAAATGTAGCATAAAGAGCATAAAACTTGGCCTAAGTTATATAATCTTGATGTCATCCTGAGGCATGAGATTGAACTTAGATGAGATACACTTGTTTACCACCCCTCATTAGTATTTACCCCCGCTTGTAGATGCTAGTGCTAAGCATAAAACTTGATCAACTTTAGATGGGAATACTTGGTGAAAATGATTATGAAAACCTTGGAATGATGAATCATTCTACTGAAATGTTTTGACATGTGTTCTTGAATACCAGATGATTTTGATGATGAAAATGATAAGGCTTGAGCCTTAGACTTTTATAAAACTGATGGTTGTCTAGATGCGATATCATTCCAATTTTACCGTACAACCACAATACCCGAAAATTGGGTAGGGCTTGACTAGAAGTTTATATGCCTTAGTATGGGTTCCCTTGCGGTCAAGGTTTGAGCTGAGGCTACCTTGTGAAGATTGTCCACCTGTGCAGTTCCCAAGATGACAGTTGGTCATGGTTGGGAGGCCAAACTCACAGGAGAGGTGCCTATAATAGGGCGTGTAATTGAAAGTTTAGGGTTGATTATCCGCATACTGAGTATGGGGAATTCAGGATTGTTCCTGACGGATCTATTGAATGTTGTGGTGAAAGTGTACCACCTCTACAGGGTGTCAAACTATTTGAATAGCCACGCCCGCGGTTATGGACAGTTGGAGTGGCCATACTGTTTTGTCGTCAGATGTTTTCAAAATGACTTGTGAAATGATTCATGATTTGACTTGACCACAATAGGATTGTGTTATGAAATTCCATTTCCCACTTAGGTTTTCTAAAACTTTCAATTAGCATTCTTTGCTTCTGAACTCAGTAGAGATAAATTTGTCTTTTTGCAAAACAACCTAGAGTTTAGTATTTCCTACTCAAAACCACTTCACTTGTTAGTATTAGTTTGCGAGTACTTAAAGAGTACTCATGGCTTTGTCCCTGGCTATTCCCGTGGCTAGACTATGAAGAGGACTATCAGGAGGACGGACAGCAGGAACGTTACGACAACTAGGATCATCTCCCATCGTCAGCATTGCCTGTGACCATGAAGATGGAGCCTCGCCTACGCTTCCATTATTGTTACGTTATTCTGCTGCTATTTGTTGACAAGTTGGTATCAGAGCCATCTTGACCATAGAAGACCAGATCCTGTGATCCTTTATTTGTTGTAAGACCTTATGTATGGTTTGTAATGGATGATGTACTGTGATATCCAATCTGTTAGGTCTCGCAAAAATGGTAATCCTGGGATTATGATGTATGGTATAACAGACATCTAGGATTAAAAATCCGTGTGTTGACAAGTTGGTATCAGAGCCATCTTGACCATAGGAGACCCTAGTTTAGAATGGACGTTTGAATCACAAACTTAGTTTCAAAACCAAAGAAGTGAGTATTTATGAAAACTTATTCTCATTCTTACCACTTGGATTATTTCATGAAAATTCATGTTCCTCAAAAAGTCTTGCAAACTTACATAAAATTTGACACACTTGGTCACTCTACTAATTTACTCATCCTATATTCTTATAGATGGACGTGAAGTATAGAAAGTTTTATCAGTTGGGGAATGGAGTAGACCTCATCTTTGAGCGTGACTTGGACCAGTTGTCGGAAATGCTAGAGCGTCCGCACCCCGAGTTCTTCGGAGCTCAGCTCAACGATCAGGAAGGAGAGAGTTCCAATGGCTAGTGGTTGCAAGTCTCCGAGGAAAGATCAAAGCCCCCACTTCAGAGGGAATTCAGTTCACCTTGAGAGAGAACAACTGGCTCGATGGACTTGCTAGGGCCATGGAGGAAGCTCTTACCCATCTGTGTGGGCAGAGTATCAACTAGATCAAGGGTACCCGCTTTGAGTTCTATCCAAGGCGTGATGTTATGGGACAGCCACTGGAGGCCCCATATCACCATGAGCTGAAGACTCAATTGGACAACCTCAGCTTCATGATGTATGACTGGCAGAAGGAGTTGGACAATGCCCGCTCCTACTCCAACCACAAGTACGCCATCACCGCCAAGAAGGATCAGACCATTGCCATGCTAGTGAAGGATCGCCAGTCTCGTCGCCGTCATATCGACAAGAAGGAGCGCATCATTGCCCGTCTTCGCCACAATATCACAGAGTTGGAAGAAACTGTCCACGAGAGGGACATGCAGCTAGAGGAGAGGGAGAATGCAGGGGAAGACCTTCGTGGAGACCCCTACTCCTATCTTAGTGACGATGATGACTTTCTGGAGGATCAGGCCATGGACTTCTTCACCGATGAGGATGACTTCACCTTCATTGATGATGATGATGAGGACACTGACTCCGAGGAGTAGTAGCACTTGAGAACTAGCATTAGTGAGTTGTATCCGGTCCCACTGTATCGTAGTTTCCCAGAATGGTTCTGAAACCCATATGTTTCCTTTGTTGTGGTGTGTGTTTGTATCGTGTGTTATGAATGAATGAAAAGCAAGTTGCTAGAAAAAACTTAGTCAAACTGCAAAAACTTTACAAAACCCTGAACCTTAGAAATTTCCCTCTTTTCTCATGATCTATCTCAATCTTCAGATGCCTCGCGGAGGAAGCACTTCATCCCCGGACCCGGTGTGGCAAATCTTGCAAATGTTGGTTTCTCACCGCGAAGCTGAAAGAGCCGAACGTCAAGCCAACTTAGCCACCCTTAAACAGATAGCTCAGATGGCCAACAACAACAATCAAGGCCATGGAAATCAGGACAACCATGGATCCAAGCTCAAGAACTTCCACACACCAAACCACCCATTTTCACTAAGTCTAAAGAGCCCCTAGATGCCGATGATTGGCTACAAACCATGGAGAACAACCTGGAAGTTGCAGGAGTGGAAGACAATGAGAAAGTATTGTTTTCCACCCACTATCTGGCCGGAGACGCAAGAGCATGGTGGAATAGCGTTCGTGCCATGAATGGAGGTCAGATGATGACTTGGGAAGAGTTCAAAATCAAGTTTAGCAGAACCCATGTGACACCGGGTTTGATCAAGAGGATGAGAGATGAATTCAGAGAACTGAAGCAAGGGAGAACGATCGTAGTTGAGTACCATGACAAATTTTTGTCATTGGCTAGGTTTGCACCTGATGAGATTAACACTGAAGCCAAGAAGAAGGAGAGATTCCTGAATGGTCTGCACAATGAGATGCAGACAATGTTAGTCAACATCCCATTTGCTGATATTGAAACCTTAGTGGATTACGCCATTCAGATGGAAGGCAAGATCAACCAAGCTAATGAGAACCGCAAGCGTCGCATGATGCATCAGCCAGGAACCCACCATACCCCAAAGTATGGCCCCAACCCATCTCCAGGATTTGCCCCAAGAACCAACAGACCCCCGATGAACCGTCCAACCTATCCCAACCGTGGAAACCCAAGGCCCGGAGGAAACAACAACCCCGGAAACCCCAGCAATTTCAACCGTGCACCGCCTAAGTTCAACAACAACAATGTCGCCACCAACACCAACAATGCCCCAAGTATTGGAAGCACTGTTGTGCCTGTTGCAGCAAAGGACAAGTCTCAGGGGACTTCTTATGAATGTGCAACCAAGGGTCACTATTCCAATGAGTGCCCCAAGAAGATTTCCGCAGCCCCCAATGCAAATGCTCCAGCTCAGCAGCAGCGTCGAGTTCAGCCTAGAAGAAGGTTTGCCCCAGGTGACTCGCTCAATCGCAACGGCCGTATCTTTCTCATGCATGCTGAAGAAGCCTAAGAAGCGCCAGATGTCATGTTGGGTATGTTTTCTGTTAACTCGGTACTTGCAAGAGTTTTGTTTGATTCTGGAGCATCGCACTCGTTTGTTACCAAAGAATTTGCATGCACTAGTAAGATACAACCAACCAAATTGAAGCATGTTATGATAGTTCTAATACCTGGTTCAACCACCAAAGCTAGAAAAATTTGCAAGGCCGTACCTATCTAAATCCATGGCATAGATTTTTATGCTAATATAATAGTACTCGGAACTAAAGGTTTGGAAGTAGTACTAGGAATGGATTGGATGTCCAAACATAAAGGATTAATCTACTGTGCTAAGAAAGCCATAACCATGACTAGTACAGCCGGAATATCAGTCGAGCATGTATCTGAAACATTGCCCTGTCAATTCAAATGCAACAAGAGTTTATCCCAACCAACCATTGACCAAGTCAGGATAGTCTGTGAATACCCCGATGTATTTCCAGATGTTTTTCTCGGTATGCCCCTAGATTGGAATATAGAGTTTATCATTGAACTAATCCCTGGAACTAGACCCATAGCCCATATACCATATAGTATGAACCTGTCTAAATTAGTGGAGCTGAAGAAGCAACTAGATGCTATACTGGAGATGGGATTGATTCAACCAAGTGCGTCGCCATGGAGATCACCTATTTTATTTGTGGATAAGAAAGATGAGGTAATCGTTTGTGTACGGATTATTGGAAGTTGAATGATGTCACCATCAAGAACAAGTACCCACTACCAAATATAAAAGACCTGTTTGATCAGTTGACTGGTGCCAAAGTGTTTTCTAAGATTGATCTTACAACTGGTTATCACCAACTAAAGATTCGCGCAGAGCATATTCCAAAGACTGCCTTTACCACTAGATATGGATTACACGAGTATATTGTCATGTCTTTTGGATTAACCAATGCCCCCGCATATTTCATGAACCTCATGAATAAGATTTTTATGGACTTCCTAGATAAGTTTGTCGTTGTTTTCATCGATGACATTTTGATCTATTCCAAATCAGAAGAAGAACATGAGCTACACCTAAGGACCATCCTTGGAACCCTTAGGGAGCATCAGTTATATGCCAAGTTTAGGAAATGTGAATTCCGCTTACATGAGGTAGGATTCCTCGGACATATCGTGTCAGCCGGAGGAATTGCCGTTGACCCTGCAAAGGTGAAGGATGTTGAAGATTGGCAAGCCCCAACCACTCAAACCCAAGTTCGTGCATTTCTTGGATTAGTAGGATATTAATGCAAGTTCGTAGAAGGATTCTCGAGTATCGCCAGACCCATGACACAATTGTTGAAGAAAGATAATAAGTTTGAATAGACGGACAAATGTGAAGCGAGTTTTCAAGAACTCAAGAGGAGATTGATTTCAGCCCCAATCTTGATCATGCCGGATATTACGAAGCCCTTTGATGTGTATTGTGACGCATCCAAGATTGGTCTCGCATGTGTGCTAATGCAAGAAGGCAAAGTAATATCTTATCAATCCCGACAATTGAAGCGGCATGAACATAATTATCCTACCCATGACCTTGAACTAGCAGCCATTGTTCTAGCCCTGAAGACATGGAGGCATTATCTTATGGGAAACCGTTGTGAGATTTATTAAGATCACAAGAGCCTGAAGTATATATTCACTCGGAAGGAGCTGAATATGAGGCATATGAGATGGATAGAGCTAATCAAGGACTATGACATGGACATTCACTATCACCTCGGTAAAGCCAATGTGGTAGCAGATGCCCTTAGCATATTGCCTTGCCGCTTGAACTCCATGATTCTGAAGGAGAAACCAATTTTGCACAAGGAGTTGGAAGATTTTAGAATGGAATTAGTAAGTGAAGGATTTTTGGCTAGCATAGAACTTCAACCCACTTTGATCAGTCGGATCAAGGAGGCACAGAAAGGAAATGCTTGTATCGATGAAATCAAACGTCGCATCAGTACAAGCAAAGTACCCGGATTCACCAAACATGAAGAAGGAGTTTTGTGGTACACACGACGTATCTGTGTGCCAGCCGATTCAGAGTTGAACCAAGCTATTTTGAAAGAATCCCATGATACACTTTATTCTATCCACCAAGGAGGAATGAAGATGTATCTAGATTTGAAGGAACAATTTTGGTGGCATAAGATGAAGAGAGAAATCGGAAGCTATATTGCCAAGTGTGATATTTGCCATAGAGTCAAGGCAGGACATCAGAGACCTAAAGGACTGTTGCAACCACTACAGATTCCCGAATGGAAATGGGATTCAGTTGGAATGGACTTTATCACCAGATTGCCTACTTCTAGTAGAGGAAATGACTTTATTTGGGTCATAGTTGATAGATTGTCCAAAGTCGCCCATTTCTTACCTATCAAGACCACTTATCAAATCTTTAAGATAACAGAGTTGTACATTGCAAGAATCGTCAGTTTGCATTGTGTCCCCAAGAACATCGTGTCAGATCGAGGAACTCAGTTTACCTTGAGATTTTGGAAGAAAGTCCAAGAAGGATTGGGAACCCGACTTGATTTCAGCACGGCTTATCACCCCCAAACCGATGGACAAACGGAGCGAGTAAATCAAATACTCAAAGATATGTTGGGAGCATGTGTGCTAGAGTATGGATCTAAATGGGAAGACTGTCTGCCTTTCGTAGAATTTTCTTACAACAACACTTATCAAGCTAGTTTGCAAATGTCCACATTTGAATTCATGTATGGACGGAAGTGTCGTACCCCTTTGAATTGGTCAGAAGTAGGAGAGAGTCAGATTTTCAGACCCGACATCCTACGAGAAGCAGAAGAGAAACTTCACAAAATCCGTGAGCACCTCAAGACCGCCCAGTCAAGACAGAAGAGTTATGCCGACAAGAGACGTCGATACCTCGCTTTCAATATTAGAGATTTTGTGTATCTCAAAGTGTCGCCTTTGAAGGGAATGCAGTGTTTCCAGCTCGCCCCCAGATATATAGGACCTTTCAATATTCTGAATTGTCGAGGAGAAGTATCATATCAACTGGAACTGCCAGAGGAGATGTCAGCAGTGCATAATGTGTTCCATATATTGTTGCTTCGCAAATGCCTTGAAGTCTCAGAGAAGACTGAAGTTTTCAAGAACATTGATCACCGGACCATAGAGATCAACGATGACCTGACGTATCCCGAAGTACCCATTCATATTCTGGAGGAATATTTCAGGACCACCAGGACCCAAAGCATCAAGTTTCTCAAGAGTTAGTGGAGTAACCACACTGAAGAAGAAGCTACCTAGGAACGAGAAAATCACATCAAGACGGAGTTTCCCGATCTTTTTAAATCCTAGTTTTCTTCTTTCTTCTTTCTCAAATCTCGAGACGATATTTTGTTTAAGGAGGGAAGGTTTGTAACATCCCAAAAATATTGAACATTGATTATCCAATTCCAATCACCAAAATTAGGGTTAACAAAATCTTTTGTTAATCAAATCAGTATGAATGCATCTGTGAATGTGATGATTGTATGAATGGACTTGTGTGATTGATCTAAAATAAGGAATTGTTTATAGATGAAAATGTCACATCCCAAAATTTTCCAAATTTTGTAATGTGAAAAATAAATAAACAAAATAAATAATTATTGAAATTTAGGGTGAAAAGAAACTTTTTGATTCTAAATGGAAACATCAAAACTCATCTTGAACAAACTTTGAACAAAATGAAATTCAACAAATTTCAATCAAGTGAAATGCATTCATCAAAGAATGAATCTTGAAAGTTAAACACTTGGAAAAGTAAACCAAAACCCTAAAACCCTAAATGGAAGAAAATCATTTCCAAGATCTCTCAAAGACCATGGTTTGGATCCATATAAAAATTTGACAACAAACATTTATAAATGATCAAGAGTGATAAATAAAATATTATAAAACCATAGAAAATGGTTTCACTTAATCTGGAGCCATAGATAAAATCTTAAGAAGTTAATAAGATAAAGAAATTAAATTTCAAAGCTAATAAAGCTCCTATCTAAAATCCATACCAAATGGTGATCAAATTAATCCTAAAGGGATTTAAAAATATAAACAAATATTAAATAAGATTTTACAAATTGCAATCACCAATTTTGGATCTATAAATAAAAAGATATAGATTTTATAAGATAAAGAAATAAATAAATAAAGGATATTTAAAAGACAAATTAAATCTTGGCCAAATCCATAAGCAAACAGAATAAACATAATCCAAATAAAATAAAGGGATAAAGAATATTCATATAAAATAAAATGGCCTTAACCAAATTCTATTCCATTTGAATAAAGACAAAATCCCTAAAGTAAGTGATTAATTATATCATGGAAAAATAATAAATGGAATTTTCCCAAATGGAATAAAAGTTATTTAATTAGCTTAAATGGATTCAAAGAATTATTTGAAATAAAATTTATATGGATTTAAAACCACTTTGGATTTCATTTGAATGAGGAAAAATACCCAAATTAAATGATTAATAAAGAGTTTGAAAATATTTAATCTTATTTGAATAAAAAAACAAGTGCCCACTTTTAAATAAAATATAAGCCATAAAAGAATAAAATAATTATTCTAAAATGGACTTAAAATACCTATTTAAAACAGTATAAAAATATACTGAATATTTGAAAAAGGTTTGAATAATAAATCATAATTCAAAATGATAGTTTGAATTCAAAATAGAAAAAGAAAACAGAAAAAGGAAAAAGGAAACAGTATAAAAAAAGAGAAAGAATCAGCCCAACCCAGCAAGCCCACCAGGCCCAGCAGCCCACCTCTCTCCCCCTCGAAATGTTTTCTTTTCCACCCAGACCCGCACCCGCGCAGACTATGACCACTGGACCCCACCGCGTAACTCCCTCACTCAATGATCGGCCGACCCCACTTGCTAGTCGTCGTATCCACCGCGGACTCATTCTTTTCCCCCTCGCTGCCGTTCACTGTCCATTAAATCCTCGAGTAAATTCGCATAATTGTAGCGTTGATTCCGCACGGTAACCTTGCTCACTTAATCGCCCCGCCCCCTCTATGTTTTCCCCCATTCACCCGCACTCAACCGCCACCGGGCTGGCTCAATTCCTCTCAACACCTCCCTCAGCTCCGACGAGCTCCAACACCGATTTCGGCCAGCTCCTATCGCACCTTGCCTTCCAGACCCCACGAGGCTCGCTAGCACCAGGCGTACCTGCCAGTAGACGTAGCTCGCTCGTGCGTGCCCCAGGACATCGCCTCCGACGACACCAACATGCCACCGCCTCCTGCTCCAACTCCGGCGACACCCCCAGGTAGCATCTGACCTCGGCTCTCCTTCTTCTTCACACGCGCATACTCACCACGACTCGGCGCATCTAACAGTGCTTCCCTTTTTCTCTTGCGTGCATGGTAGCCTCGTGACCATCTTCAACAAAGCGTGCCCGAGCCAGTAAGGATCTCCGGCGAGCAATCCACTTCGACTCCGTGTGCCCCTTCGTCAACCAAGCACACCTTGAGCTTCAGCACGACGAGGCGAACTCGGTGAGCTAATCCTCCCTCTCCCGTGCTTCCTGTATCGCCAGCATCGTCCACGTCTTACCGTGCCGCCGCCAGCCGCCGCCGCCAGCGCCGCCCATTCCTGGTCACACATGCTGCAGCCGTTGGATCTTGATCGCATGGATAGGATAGAATCACTTAAACGAAGGGTTACGCTAGATCTGTGCCGCACGATCTTCTTTAGATCCAACGCACCATGTTATCTGATCCGTGCGAACCGGTACCGACGAATCAGAACATGACGCGTGGCCAGCCTTTGATTTAAAAACCAGATTTTGTTCTATGGAATGTTCAAACTTGTAAAAACCATAACTTTTTATCCACACGTCCAAATTTTGCAAATTTTATATCAATAGAATCAGCAAAACAAATACTTTCTAAAATTTCTGTAAACCTAGTTGTTTTTGTAGAAACTTGTGTAGGCATAATTTGAATATAAAAATTGTTCTAGAAATGTTTTAGGGTAAAATCTTTGGTAAATGGTTTGTTTTGAACCTACTGACCATAGAAACCAACTTATGGATTTAAAAGTGTATTTTGTGAAGCTAAAGAATAAATATTTGAATAAAAGCATTTCTAGTTAAATAAAAATATTGTTTATGTTTTAAAAATGCTTTTTGGGTAAAACCTTTGGAAAATAATTTGATTTAAACCCTCTGACCCTAAACACCAAGTTTTGAGATTTAAAAATATATTTGGTAAACCCTAGTAAAAATTATTACTTTGTTCAAAGGAATTTCCAACAAAATAAAATATTGCTTTGGTATAAAAATGGTTTATAGGTAAAACATTTTGCAAATGGTTTTAATATTAAACACTTGACCATAAAACACTAACATTTGTGTTTAAAAATGTATTTGTCAAACACTAGAAAATATTAATTTGATTTAAATCATTTCTAGCAAAACAAGAATGATTTAAATTTCCATTTTCACTAACTTAATGTCAAATGGTTTTGCCACTTTTATAAATGACCAATAGATGTTTCAAAATGTTTATAGCCTAATAGAAACCACTTTTCCAAATAAAACAATCTTTGGCATGCTTGCATGCATTGCTTTGTTTTTATTATTCTATGTGATGATTGCTTGAATGGTAGATTGAATATTTGCTTGCTTGATTGAAATGTAGTGGAATTTGAAGAGTGTGACTATTGTAAGATCAAGGAGTAAACTTATATTCTCTACCAAAAAGGCAAGTGGTGCTTCATATTTTTGTCCCAATATTTTGACTGTGCATTAGAAATATTTTGTATAGGGCTTGCATGATAATTTTTTCTAAGTATCTATATGCTATGCTTGGGAAATCCTAGTAGTTGTAGAATTGTTAGAATTTTCTCTAAGTTAAGATACTTGCTATTGCCATGCTTAGCCTAGCTAGTAGCAACCAAGGGTGGATTATATACACATGTTATGGAAAATATTTCTAAGTCTTTGACTTATATTTTGCTTAATAAAACAACTAAGTGAATGAAACACCTGGGTGGAATGGTGGATTGGTTTGTGTTGAGTGGTTACACAAGGCCCATTTATATGGTTTACCTTGTGTATCACACTTCTGGAATGCCACCCAGGAACAAAGATATTTGAGATGTCAAATATTGAGAAGCTTCAAGTGCAACCACTTGGCATTATGGGCTCTGCCTGGATCATATAGGTTGCAATAACTTACCAAATGGACAGTTGGTGGTAGGGGATGATAGGTTTGGAGCGCGTCCATTCTGGTCTAAGGGAAGGCTTCTAAAAGATCTTGTCTCGATGCATGTCGAGTCTTGCACTACTAGAGAAAAGGCTATAGGAGACATGCTTATGCGAGGCACATTTAGCATATGCGCCTCCTATAAAAATAGGCGAGGCGCACTTTGCGATATGCGCCTCTACTATAAAAATAGGCGAGGCGCATATGATAAGAATGCGCCTCCTATAATCCCTGTACGGACAGAATCTAGCAGCCCCATATTATGCGAGGCGCATTCTAGTCATATGCGCCTCCTATATATCAGATAAGCGAGGCGGATATGGACAGAATGCGCCTCGCATATTCTGTGTGGGCCCGCGTGTTGGTAGGTGCACGAATATGCGAGGCGCATATGGATATATGCGCCTCCTATATTTGATAATATGCGAGGCGCATATGGCCAGAATGCGCCTCGCATATTCTGTGTGGGCCCGCGCGTTGGTAGGTGCACAAATATGCGAGGCGCATATGGCTATATGCGCCTCCTATATTTGACAATATGCGAGGCGCATATGGCCATATGCGCCTCAAGTAACTCATGCGGGCCCGGGCGCTGGTAGGTGGCCGCATATGCGAGGCGCATATTGCTATATGCGCCTCCTATAGTTTGAATTATAGGAGGCGCATATTGTGCAATATGCGCCTCGCACAAGCTGGCACCACTTTTTTCCAGCTTTTTGCACATGGAGGCAACTACCACCCCACTCACTTGTGTCACTTCTTCGTCCTCCACCAAGACAAATCTGGTCGCCCCCCTCCTCCTCCCCACCTCATTTCCCCCATTGATTCACCTTCGAAGCTTGCTCAACATCCATTGGTTGACACCCATATGTAAGTGAAGTCTCTTGCTCCTCTAGATCTACAACATGTCCATTTACTTCTCCTCCGGCTCTCTTGCGCAAGTCGTTGTTGGAGGAAGCGTGAAGGCGTTGCTTGCATGTATGCGTGTTGTCAGAGACACCGACTATATGATTGTGTTGTGGTGCTACTTTTTGTGCAGGGATTTCATTTGAGATGCCAATGTCGTGGAGGATATCGTCCAACTCGGTCCTGTGTTTCTGCGAAGCATGATGCCGTTCGAAAGTCTCAATGGACACATCAAGGGATACGTTAAGAACAAGTCCCGTCCAGATGGAAGCATAGCAAACGGCTTCCTGGCCGAAGAGTGCATCTCTTTCTGCTCGAACTTTCTACAAAACGAGACCCCTCTTGGTATGCCATTCAACAAGCACCTCGGGAGGCTCGCTGGATGGGGTCACCGCGAGGGTCGACGTGCAAAGCATGTCGACATGGAGGGCCGAACCAAGGACTTTGAAAGAGCAAACATGGTCGCGCTGCAACACCTGCAGGTGGTTGATCCATACATACATGAGCACAAAGAGTTTATCAAGAAGAATTACGCTGATCAGGGGTGCCAGGTCCCGAGGGAGGAAGATGTTATCAAAGAGCACAACTCCGGTTTCACGCGGTGGTTTAGGGAGAAGGTCATAGCTAATCCACCGCAGGGCGAGTACTCGGAGGAAGATAAACTCATATTCTCATTGTCACAGGGCGCCTCGCACAACCTCATGACCTATCAGGCTTACGATATCAACGGATACACGTTCTACACAGAGGAAAAAGATAATAACTGCGATTACCAGAACTCAGGGGTAACAGGGATATTCTACACCGGCGACATCCCGAAAAGATACTACGGAAAGATCGAGGAGATTTGGGAGCTCGACTATGTTACAGAGAAGGTGCCGATGTTCCGTGTCAGGTGGGCCAAGAGCGTCGAGAAATAAGACCGGTATTTCACCACGATGGTTATACCGTCAAAGACCACCAGCGCGAACGCACCCGCAAGAAATGAGCCTTGGGTTTTGGCTAGCAAAGTCGACCAATGCTGGTACATCAAAGACCCGTCAAAGCCTAGCCGGGTTGTCGTCAGGAGAGGCAAAAGGAACATTATCGGAATGGACGGAGTCGCCAACGAGCAAGACTTTGACCAGAACGGCGACCCGAAGATAGAAGACGGGTATGGCAACCAAACACCGTACACCACAACCCTACCTAAGAAAGGACTTCCGTTCAAGAGAAGTAGTGAAGACGTCCTGGACCTAACCTATGCAACCGCGACAAAGAAGGGCAAGAAGACGACCATTGTCAAGAAACGCTAGCGCGCTCCGACCATTGTCAAGAACCGTCGTGTGTGTGGCCTACTATTATGTATCAAAACATTCTTAATTTTCATTATGTGTGTGTTATAATAATGTTGCATTGAGAATATTGTGTATCGACAAGACACATTCATTGAGAATACTCACTTTTGTTGTTTTAGCAATATTTGAATATTTAAAATATTTTTAGTATATTTTATAGTTCATATTTGTATTCTTTTACATGAAAATTGGCCTTTAAAAAATTTTCCAAAAATTTGGCCCCCTTTGGATTCGAACCTGGGTGGCTAGCAGTGAAGGACAAGGCATGTTACCACTAGGCTGCTATGTGATAGTTGATAAAAACTTGCGCACTGCCTTATTTGTCTAGGATTGCATATTATGCGAGGCGCATTTAGCCCAGATGCGCCTCGCGTAATATTATACGAGGCGCACTTTGCGATATGCGTCTCGCATAACCGGCACACATCGATCAAAAGTCACACATCGCACTAGCTAGTACATACACGACTTCTATCTTCCACGACACCACATCGATAGAAGCCGTCGCCGCCGTGGAGGAGCTCGACGCCGCCCCGTGGAGGAGGAGCCCGCCGCCCCGTGAAGGAGGAGCCCGACGCCGCCGCCCCGTGAAGGAGGAGCCCGACGCGCCGCCGCCCCGTAAAGGAGGCTCCGGGGACGATCTGTGAGTACCGCCCTCCCTCCCTTCATCCTCTTCTGCTTAAACTGGGCGAGCTCCTCGCGCCGTCGGCGCATGGCTGGGGCGCCCCTAGCCGAGTTTGATCGACGCGCATGGGCGTTCGCTCCGGGGATCCTTGTCAGGACGGGAATTTCTTCGTGCCCGCTGGTCTGGTCTGATTGTGCAGGGGTGCCACCTAGAATACCCTGGCACAGGTATTACTCGCCTAATCGGTTCTCAATTTCGTGGGAAGACCGGGCGTCTCGGTCCAGTTCGGGTTGGTTTGTTGAACCGGCGGCCGCCGGCGAGGCTTCTCGGGAAGAGGTGCCGCAGTTCGCGACTGGGATGATGCGAATCTCGCCTTCGGGGAGGTCTTGAACGCGTGTTGCTGCCTTGGAATTGGAGGATGTGTCTGTCTTCTTACTATCAAAGCCTTCTTCTCAGTTCGTGACGTTAATCGTTTCGCAATTGTTGTCGCGTACTAGTACTGAAGGAGAAAATTCTACAGTATTCTGCTAGTAGTAACATAGTAGTAGTATTGACATAGAACGAAAATTGGGAGGGCTCCTAATTTGGACGCATTCTCCTGGCGTGACCTCGATGATTTTACATTCTTGGATTATGTAAGATTGATCTAGGAATTAGGACCAAACGAATTGTTGTTAACAGTCCAAGGGATTTTTTTTAAGAAAAAAAAACTTAAATGCATGTTTCTATACTTGGAGAGTTCGTGCTCACCATGTATTTCATGGCTTTGGCTTTTCAGGACTGACGACCCCAGCGGATCGATCAGGTGGGTGTTCTCGTTGAGGGAGCTCCGGTCAGCCACAAACAGCTTCAATTACGACAACAAGATCGGAGAAGGCTCGCTTGGCAGTGTCTACTGGGGACAAGTTTGGGACGGCTCTCAGGTTTCCTGCTCTTTCCATGTCGATCCATCTTATGCATTTCCCTTGCTGGGAACTAGTAAAATGAAAAGCTCTATCACCTTCAAGTTGCTTGCGCTCTAGTTGGCCCAGTCTATTGCTTTATTTGTACTGTTGGGCAAATCCTTGTAAATTTTGATTACCAGGCAACAATGTTCCAGGGAGGGTTCTGGGTCAAATCATGCTTTGTTCGGCGCTTGTAGTTGCTGAATGTACAATTACTGTCTTCTTCCTAGTGTCTCCAACTTTACTCTTGATGATTGCTAGCCGCTGAGAGGGTAGCAGCTGTTCAAGTAGCATACCTAACTTTGGGCACAGTTGGGGAGGTTGTTTAGATTGTCCTTGGCGAGACCATATGGACTTTCTGACCTGGTTTTGCCATGTTTCTTGCACGAAACCAGGTTAGCTATTGGCACTTTATCTTCAGAGTGGAATTCTTACATGTCCATATGGGTGAATGGAAAACTTAAACCTGAGGATTCATTCAGAAGAAGATTCCATGGCTATATTTTCAGAAACTTGTGTGCATTTACTAAGATGAATTCGTTATTCTGTTAGACGAGTTTTTCTAGTGCTTGAGGCCGCACTTCCTCTGCTCAAGAGAGTACTCTGGAACTGGAGACGGACTCTGTTTGTTTTGGAGCAGCATGGAGTCCTTTGTTTTTGAGTTGTTGTTTTGCCCTTGCCTGTTGTAGTCTTGTAGACCTTGTGGTGACAATTTTTCAGTCTAAACCAAGTGGTGACAATTTTGTTTTCTCTGAACCTAGTGGTGAAAATTTTTGAACTTTATTGTGCCCCTGCAGTTCTGTACATTTGAGCTTCTGATTATTTATTCCTTTAGTTCGCTAGATTATGATGTGGACGTCAGCATTGTAGTGTCAGCATTTTAGTTCTCTGCCAGGGAGGGTTCTCGGAACGGAAATAAATCAACAATGTTCCAGTAAGAAATGAAGATGACATGTGTCATGGTAATCAAATTACCAGGCAACAATGGCACCTAAGGCTAAACAATATAAAACCACTAATCTAACTGACTACAACAAAATTTAGAGAAAATTACCAAGCAAACAAATTGGTAATCCCCTATCTAAGCACAGGTTGTTGACAAGCAAACAGATGATACATAGATAATCCCCTATCTAAGCACAGGTAGTTCATGCTCAGGTTGTAGGTAATTTTCTTGCCCAAGGTTGGACTATAGGAATTGTTGTAGCTATAATTCAGTCGATTCTAGTTTATAGAAATATTGGAACAACCTAGTTTGGTGATCAGTAGTGCTATAGTTTCAGATCAGTAGCTCCTGGTAACTGTACTATTTTCTCTGATTTGGTGATCAGTAGTGCTTTCACATCTTTGAAGTCATGCTTGCCATCTGTATTATTGTACTACTAGCTTAGAGAGTGTAAAACCATGAAGATATATCTGTATTATTTAGCACCTGGTGTTGGAGGATTTCAGTATTTGAAGAGAACCTTTTCTGATACACCTGTTGTTCTAATTTGTGTATACAGGGTTGTTCTGATACACCTGTTGTTCTGATTTCAGTATTTCAGTATGTATGGGTTGGTGCCTCTGTGTATACAGGGTTAATTTGTGTATACAGGGTTGGTGCCTCTGTGTATGTATGTCCTGGAGCATGACATATATACATGGTGTTTGTGTATGTATGCTAGCAAAATGGCTTTGATGATGGCAGTTGATCCTTTTTGTGCAGGTTTTTCTTTTTGAGTTGCCAATGTTTCGCCGGAATGTTGATTCATTTCCGTTCCGGCGAATTTCTGGCACTCATAGACATAGAAAATTAGCAAAGTTCATGCCAAAATTTTCTGTGAATTTTTGTGCTTATTAGTTTCATTTATTTGTGTGTTTAGAAATGTCGGATCCGGGCCCTTCTAGCCAGAAGCCCTTTTGGGAGCAGCAGGAGGAGATGGAATCCCTAGAGGCCCCGGAATTTGTTCCGCGGGACGACGAGATGGAGGAGGACGAGGATACCTCGTCGGGCAATGAGGAGAACTTGATTGTGAGAGACACTAGAATATGTTTCGTCAACCGTTGAACTTGATTGTGAGAGACACTAGCAAAACCTCTAGAACTTGCCTAGCAAAACCTCTAGAATATGTTTCGTCAACCGTTGAACTTGATTGTGAGAGACACTAGCTAGTTATTTGTGTTACGAACTATTTTAAGTGCTTGTTGCTTTTCATTTGTCATTGCTTCCCTACTTTCTTGTGGTTTGCTTTCTTTGTCTTTCTTCGAAATGCCGATGATTAGAACGTGTTGTGGTGTCACGTGTATGACTATGCCGCTGTTTGATCTTGTGTGCCAAGTAGACTAGTAATTTGGGCATATACTCTACTTGCCGCACAAGATCAAACAGCGAGCATTGTTATTTCCATGCCCAATCTAAGTATGAGGCACTAATCCATGTCATTCTTGGTTTGCTTTTTTTTGGTGTTCCTTCGAAATGCCGATGATTAGAACGTGATTTCTTACATTTTGTTGCACCCATATATATATATATGCATGATTCTATCTTGTGAACTGCTAGCTATTGCTTTCCACTGACATAAGTAATATCATCTTTATTATGTGTAGGAGATGCCGAGGTGTTATGTCGTGTACGTCGGTCGGGTTCCAGGTTTGTACGAGGAGTGGAAAGACTGCCAGAAGCAAGTGAACAACTTCTCGGGCAACAGCTACCAAGGCTATGAGAGTAGAGAGGTGGCGGAAGAGAAGTGGAGGAGGCATGGAAGGAAGAAGTGGAGGAACTTCCTCGTGATCACCACCTTGTTGCTCTTCATTGTAGGTTATGTGTTCTACTTCATCTAGGTAGAGCTACGTCGTTGGAGTTGTAATGTGATTGTGAACTTGTACTCGAAGGTGTAATGTGATTGTGAACTTGTACTCGGAGGTGTGAACTTGTGGCACAAACACTTGATGTATGAACTTGTATGTCATGATTGATGTGTAATGTATTGTATTCATGTTGGTTCTATTATGCTTTGGCAAATTGCAAGTTTCTGAAAAATTCTGTGCTCTTTAAAATGTATTCTGGACTATATTGTATATTTGAATATCTGTATATTATTATTTATAGTGGTCTGTAAAACTTGAATTTTGAAAATATTACCGAAGGCGCATATAGGATACTATAGGAGGCGCATATACTATAAATATCCGAGGCGCATTCTGAAACATATGCGAGGCGCATATGATATGTGCCTCCTATACTTCACATATGCGAGGCGCATATCGATATGCGCCTCGCATATGTGAAGTATAGGAGGCGCGCATAAGAAATACCCGAGGCTTGAAGCTATAGGCGCGTGTTATATGCGCCTCGGATAGGCTTTTTGGTGCGCCTCGCATAGACTTTTCTCTAGTAGTGTTGTGGGGAAAGTGCACTACCTCTGCAGAGTGTAAATTCTAAGTACTTAGCCGTGTCCCCGGCAATGGACAATTTGAGCATTAAGACATGGAAGCTATCAAGAATCTCCTCATACCAATTTCTAAGTTAAAAACTTGTGGTTGAACAAGGGTTAAAGGATCACCAAATTCTATTGGGAGATGCCTTGGGTGATTTTGAAAAACGAAAACTTAGTGTTTTCAAATGATAAGGAAAATCTATTTTGAGCAAAGCAAGCCTAAGCTCCACTTAGCCAAATGCATATAGATGATAGTTACCACTATACTACCATAGTATCACTTGCCAATACAATTCAAATGTATTGACCCTTGTGGCTGTAACTTATTATGTTGAAGGTTTGTTTGATGTTAGTGAAGTGTGTTGATTAGGATTACAAGTCTACAACCAACATGATTGCCTGTGGCACTTTGAAGATGAAGGACTCCATGCTATATAGTTATTTCTGCTGCATTGGAATGAGATAGCCAAATGAGCTATGTAAGATGTAATGAATTATTTTATTCCTGGTTATAGTGTTGTATTATGGCCTTTGTTTCTTGATATTACATCTTAACTGTGGATGCTAGCTATTGATCCAGGGACTAGCATTGCAATCACAGGGACCTTTACCTTTATAAAGGTGGGGTCTTACAGAAAACAACATCATCTAAAACATTTCCAAGCAGAAACAAATCAAGAGAAAATCAAAAACAAATCAAATAAAGCAAATGGTCATTTTTGCCAACCTTGCTCACTAGACCATTTTCAGTGTTTCTAGTCCAAGATTTCAAACAGAAACAATTCCATTTCTTTTCACCCCTTCCTAGACCAAGTAAAAATGAATCAAATACCACCTTTCAAACTTACAGAAAAATTTGGAAACTTGATTCAAATGACAATTCAAAATTGAATCTTTAACATATGTGAAGATCTCCCATTTTCAAAAACCAACCAAACCAGTGCACCTTGACAAATCCAATCAACCAGAGACTTCCTAAGATGTCACTAGCATACCCACAAAGTTTGAATCAAAAATTCAAATTTGAATTTCTTTGGGCCATTTCATCAAACACCTTGCAAACACAAAACAAACAAACATCAAACACTATTGTGAGCAGTGATTTTGGCCTAACTTGTTCCCTCTCTGATTCACAGCAAGCTATTAGTAGATCATCTAGCCCAATTAACAAGCTCTAGCACCACTGTGAGCTTGCCTTTGCCATCAATGGTGACCATGCCGAGCTCACCTTGCCACCCCTCAGTCGACAGCAAGCTATAAGCTTCTCTAGCCTCGCCAACCTTGTCTAGGACACTCACCACCGTCCACCGCCACCCCCTGTCCGATGCCAAAGCGCTGCCAGCCCCTAGACCACATAGCCTGAGCATGTCCAGCCTCTCTACGAGCGTGCCGAGAGCGCGCCACACGCGACACATGCCCACAGACCACGCGCCGCCCTCGCTGCTAGCGTGCATGATCACCACCGCCCCAGCAACCCCGCAGACATGCCCGTTCGCCTCCGCGCGACCCTATCAACACCCGGATTTTTCAATCCTAGATGCCTGTTATGCCATACATTGCAATCCTAGGATTACCATTTTTGCGAGACATAACAGAATTGGATACCATAGTACTTCATCCATTACAAACGATACATAGGTTCGTACACAAATAGGGATCTCATGATCCAGTTCTTAATACAACATCAAGCAGCGGAATACGTAATAATAACGGTAGCATAGGCGAAGCTCCATCTTCGAGTTCACAGGCAATGCTGACGATGGGAGATGATCCTAGTTGTCGTAACCTTCCGGGGTTCCATCTTCGAGGTACTCCTCTTCATAGTCTGGCCATGGGAATAGCCAGGGACAAAGCCATGAGTACTCTTTAAGTACTCGCAAACTAATACTAACAGATAAGGGGTTTTTGGATAATAGGACACTAGGCTCTAGGGTTGTTTTGCAAAAAGCCAGGTTTATCTCTACTAAGTTCCAAAGCTAGTCACAATTTTATAACTCCTAAGTGGGATCTTGTAGTTCAAGTCACAACTCTGTTATGGTCAAGTCAAAGTCTCACTTCATTTCACAAGTCATTTTGAAAAGTCTGACGGGGGAACAGTATGGCCACTCCAACTGTCCATAATCGCGGACGCGGCTATTCGAATAGTTTGACACTCTGCAGAGATTGTACACTTTCACCACAACATTCGATACATCCGTCAGGAACAAATCCTGAATTCACCATACTCAGTATGCGGATAATCAATCCTAACCTTTCAATTACACTCCCTAGTATAAGCACCTCTCCTGTGAGTTTGGCCTCCCAACCATGACTCACTGTCATCTTGGGTACTAGACAGGTGGACAATCTTCACAAGGTAGCCTCAGCTCAAACCTTGGCCGTGAGGGAACTAATACTAAGGTATATAAGTTTCCAGTCATGCCCTACCCAATATTCGGGTATTGTGGTTGTACGCAAAAATTGGAATGGTATCGCATCCAGACAACCATCAGTTTTATAAAGGGCTAAGGCTCATGCCTCAACATTTTTATCACCAGAATCATCAAGTGTTTGGAAACACATGTCCAAAACATTTCAATAGAATGATCCATCATTCCAAGGTTTTCATAACCATTTTTCCACCAAGTATTCCCATCTAAAGTTGATCAAGTTTTATGCTTAGCACTAGCATCTACAGGTGGGGTTGCTACTAATGAGGGGTGGTAACTAGTGGAGTTTTACTAAGTTCAATCTCATGTCTTAGGCTGAGATCAAGGTTTATAGCTTAGGCCAAATTTTATGCTCTTTATGCAACCTTTAGCACAACTGTCTAGTATCTACCAAACTCTTAGGTAGACTCTAAGTAAGCTTTGATAAAGAAATAAAGTAAGAGTTGCCATAAAACTAGGATTGGTTTTCAACAAGCAAGTAGGGTCACAAGTATGGGTTTGTGGCATCAGTAGGGTATCTGGCAAGGGTTGGCTTGCATCAATATGAGTATAAGCTGGCATAGGTATAGTATCTTGCAAGTGTTAGCTTGCACATTCACTAGTAGTATTAGGCTTGCCTTGTGTAGAGCAGTGGTTGAAGTTCTCCTCGGCTTCTTCTTCGTAGTATCTTCCTTCCTCCTCGTATCCTTGGTCGGTACTAGCGTGTATGAATAAATACGAGGTACACAATCACCAAACAATACTTAACTACTTGCAATCATCAAACACAAGGGTCCTATAGATGATCTAGCATCATCTATAACATTACAAGGTTAAGGCTTGGTTTAAATCTTTTTTTTGTTTTAGAAAAGTAATTTCTACTCATTGAAAAACTACTTAGGATTTAATATTCTCCAAACTAAACATGGGATCATGTTGACACATGTCATCACCACATATTGTAGTCCATGGGAATGTGATTTAAAGTGGTGTCACAATTTAATAAGGTTTTACCTTTTTATTTTAATTAACTAAAGTGACTAGAAATGCTTATGAAGCATTCTTTTATTCCTTGAACATTATGTTTGCAAGTAAACCTATATATTTTTATATATTCTGAAAGGTATGGTTAAATGTGATTTTGAGAGTTGGAATCAACTCAAAAGCTTTTATGGTTTAAATTTGAAAAATGTTTGAATGCAGAAAAGCTTCTGCCTTGTTATTTTTGCTATGGGTGATCTACAGATCCAAATGACTTGAATCCAACGGGCTTGGATTAAGCATTCACAGGCCTTTCCAACAAAATTGGTTTCATCCAATTTGGTGCACTGAATCGATCTGGGTTGATTTTTGAAGTTGGGTACAGAAGTGTGTTTGAATTTAAAAAGAAAAGGTTTAATTTGAATTGCTGGGCTGCGCGGGAAATTCTAATGGGCCGGCCTGCTAAGCGCAGTGCTCCCACGGGCTGCTTAAGTGGGTGTCCCCACTTGTCAGTGACACGGGGCTGGGCGAAGCGGTATGGGGCAACGTGGATCGTTCGATCTAGTTCTAATCCAACGGCTGTGGGTCATCGTCGACGCGAGACAGCTCCGGCAAGAATGAAACCTAGCGCGGCCAGTGAGGGTTGGCAAGGCGGGCGAACAACGAAGTCGACGACGGTGAACCTCCTGGTACCGGTGGCTTCTCCTGGGGTGGCTCCAATCGCTGGCTCCTTTCTTCTCCAGAGGCGGCGGGCTCCGGTGAAATTCCGGCGATGTGGTGCTCGCCTTGCTCTGAGGATGGTGTGGCACAGTCAGTGGGGAGAGGGGAGTGATATGGTGTGAAGAAATCGTGCGGGGGTGGCCTCTATTTATAGTCGAGCGAGGGGACCGTCGGGGCGCACGGTGAGCTCGTCGGGGGCGACGTTACAGGCGGCTAATGGCATGGGCAAGGGTAGGGGACGGTACTGTGTCTCCTGGCGATGCTCAACGACAGGGTCGCGAGGCATGGGGCGGTGTGGTTTGGTCTGGAACGGACGGTGCTCTGCGCGGCAGAGGCGGCGTCTTCGACGGCGGGCGGTGGCTGTATGGCACAGGGCGGCAAACGGGGATGTCTGGCGGTCTCCTGGGTCGGTGGTGATCGTGTATGCACGCGGTGTGGGCAGCGCGCGGTCTATGGATGCTGGTCGAGGGTGGCGCTCTGGCGCACGCTCGGCATGGTCTGGGCGTGTCTTGTGCGCGTGGTCCAGGGCTTGGCAACGCTCGCGGCTGGGACAGGCAGTGGCGGTGGACGGTGGGCTGCCTCCCAGACAAGGTTGGCACGGCTAGTTCTTCCTCTAGCCTGCTGTCGACTATGGGGTGGCATTGAGGTGCTCGGCTGTTCACCATTAATGGCAATGGCAAGCTCACAGGGGTGCTAGTGTTGGGCTAATCTTTCTAGATGATCTACTAAGGTGTGTGTGAGCTAACTAGGGAACAAGTTAGGCAAGAATCACTGCACACTATAGTGTTTGATGTTTTGTTTGATTTGTGTCTGCAACCTGTTTGATGAAATGGCCGCATGAAATCAAGTTTTGAATTTTGAAATAAATTTTGGTGGGTTTGCTAGATTGGTTCTGGTGAGTCTGCAGATGCTTGGGTTTTGAAAGTTGAGCTTGTTTGAGTGGGTTTTGAAAAAGTGGGATCTTCCCATATGAAGATGATTCAATTTTGAATTGTCATTTAAACTATGCATTTGAAAGTTTCTGGATGATCACAAAGTGGGCCTTGATACTCTGTTATGAGTACATTCAAGGGGTGCAAAGATCCAGAAAAGTTTCTGTTAGGTTTTGAAAGTTTGAGATAGCCAAAGTAGGCATGGGAGTTAAATTGGTCAAAATGACCATTCACTTAATATATTTGTTTTGATTTACTTGTCTTAAGGAAAAGTGTGGGAAATGTTTTAGATGATGTTTATTTTACCTAAGAAACATTTTACAAGCAATGGATCACACAAACAAAGTGGTTTTAAAGAAATTCAAAAACTATGCATACACATATGCATGCATTTATGGGTTTACTTAGAAAAGTTTTTGTTAACCCTAATCTTGGTGATTAGAAATTTGATGATCTAAGTTTAGTATTTTTGGGATGTTACAAACCTTCCCCCCTTAAACAAAATCTCGTCCCGAGATTTGAAAAAAGGACGAAAAGATTACCTAGGATTTGAAGAGATCTGGAAACTCCGTTCTGATGTGATCTTCGCGTTCCCAGGTAGCCTCCTCTTCTGTGTGGTTGATCCACTGAATTTTGAGAAACTTGATACTTCGGGTTCTGGTAGTTCGAAAAGCTTCTTCCAATATACGGATGGGTACTTCGGGATAGGTCAGGTCATCGTTGATCTCTATGGTCCGGTGATCGATATTCTTGAACACTTCGGTCTTCTCGGGGACTTCGAGACATTTGCGAAGTAATGAGATATGGAACACATTGTGCACAGCTGACATCTCTTCAGGTAGTTCCAGTTGATAAGATACTTCTCCTCGATGGTTCAAAATTTTGAAAGGTCCGATATATCTGGGGGCTAACTTTCCCTTGAGTTGGAAACGCTGCATTCCCTTCAATGGCGACACTTTCAGATAAACAAAATCTCCGATGTTGAAGGCGAGGTCTCGACGATGTTCTTGGGGACTCCGTGCAAACTGACAATTCTAGCGATGTATAACTCCGCTAGCTTCGAACTCTGATATGTGGTCTTGATGGGTAAGAAATGGGCGACTTTGGACAATCTGTCCACTATGACCCAGATAGAGTCATTTCCCATACTAGAAGTAGGTAGTCCAGTGATAAAGTCCATTCCTACAGAATCCCATTTCCATTCCGGAATCTGCAAAGGTTGCAACAATCCAGCGGGTCTTTGATGTCCTGCCTTGACTCGCTGACATATATCACACTTGGTGATATAGCTTCCGATTTCTCTCTTCATCTTATGCCACCAAAATTTCTCTTTCAAATCTTGATACATCTTAGTTCCTCCGGGATGGATAGAATAAAGAGTATCATGAGCCTCCTTCAAGATAACTTCTTTTAACTCAGAATCTGATGGTACACAAAGGCGTCCTTTGTACCACAAAACTCCTTCTTCGTCCTCGGTGAATCCGGGTACTTTGCCTGTACCGATACGACGTTTGATTCCGTCGATAATAGCATTTCCTTTCTGTGCCTCTTTAATCTGACTGATCAAAGTGGGCTGAAGTTCTATGCTAGCCAAAAATCCTTCACTTACTAATTCCACTCGAAAATCTTCCATCTCTTTGTGCAAACTTGGTTGCTCCTTCAAAATCATGGAGTTCAAGCGGCACGGCAATCTGCTAAGGGCATCGGCTACCACATTGGCTTTTCCAGGGTGATAGTGAATTGTCCAGGTCGTAATCCTTGATTAGCTCAATCCATCTTCTCTGCCTCATATTCAGCTCCTTCTGAGTGAATATATACTTTAGGCTCTTGTGATCCGAATAAATCTCACAACGGTTTCCCATAAGGTAATGTCTCCATGTCTTCAGGGATAGAACTACGGCTGCGAGTTCGAGCTCATGGGTTGGGTAATTTTGTTCATGTTGCTTCAATTGTCGAGATAGATAAGATATAACTTTGCCTTCTTGCATTAGCACACATCCGAGACCAATCTTGGATGCGTCACAATACACATCGAAGGGTTTCGTGATATCCAGCATGATTAAGATTGGGGCTGATATCAATCTCCTCTTGAGTTCTTGAAAACTCGCTTCACACTTGTCTGTCCATTCAAACTTCTTGTCCTTCTTCAGCAATTGGGTCATGGGTCGGGTGATACTAGAGAATCCTTCTACAAATTTGCGGTAATATCCCGCCAATCCGACAAAAGCACGAACTTGGGTTTGAGTGGTTGGGGCTTGCCAATCTTCGACATCTTTCACTTTGGCAGGGTCAACGGCAATTCCTCCGGCTGATACAATGTGACCGAGGAATCCTACCTCCTGTAACCAGAATTCACATTTGCTAAACTTTGCATACAACTGATGCTCTCTAAGGGTTCCAAGAATGGTCCTTAGGTGTAGCTCATGTTCTTCTTCTGATTTGGAATAAATCAGTATGTCATCAATGAAAACAACGACAAACTTATCCAGGAAGTCCATAAAAATCTTATTCATGAGTTTCATGAAATAAGCGAGGGCATTGGTTAATCCAAAAGACATGACTGTATACTCATACAATCCATATCTGGTGGTAAAAGCAGTCTTTGGAATATCCTCTGCACGAATTTTGAGTTGTTGATAGCCAATCCTAAGATTAATCTTAGAAAACACCTGGGCACCGGTCAACTGATCAAACAAATCTTCTATGTTAGGCAAGGGGTACTTGTTCTTGATGGTGACATCATTCAACTTCCGATAATCCGTACACAAACGGTTACCTCCATCATTCTTGTCCACAAACAAGACATGTGATCTCCATGGGGACGCACTCGGTTGAATCAATCCGATTTCTAGCATGGAATCCAGTTTCTTCTTCAGTTCTTCTAGTTCTGACGGGTTCATACTATAGGGTCTCTGGGCTATGGGTCCTGTTCCGGGGATTAGTTCGATGATAAACTCGATATCCCGATCTGGGGTCATACCGGGCAAAACATCTGGAAATACATCGGGGTATTCGCAGACTATCCGAACTTGGTCAATGGTAGTTTGGGCTATACTCTTGTTACACTTGAATTGGCGAGGTAAGGTTTCAGATATATGCTCGACTGATATTCCGGCGGTACTGGTCATGGTGATGGCTTTCTTGGCACAGTCAATCAATCCTTTATGCTTGGACATCCAATCCATTCCTAGTACTATTTCCAAACCTTTAGTTCTGAGTACTATTAGATTAGCATAAAAATCTATGCCATGGATTCGGATAGGGACGGCTTTGCAAATTTGCCTAGCCTTGGTGGTTGATCCGGGAATTTGTACAATCATCACATGCTTCAATTTGGTTGGTTGAATTTTACTAGTGCAGGCAAATTCTTCGGTGACAAATGAATGCGATGCACCCGAATCAAACAACACTCTTGCAAGTACTGAATTAACAGAAAACATACCCAGCACGACGTTTAGCGCTTCCTGAGCTTCCTCAGCATGCATGAGAAAAAGACGGCCATTGCGGTTGAGTGAATTCCCTGGGGCAAATCTTCTCCCTGGTTGGACACGACGCTGCTGCTGAGCTGGGACATTAGCGTTGGGGGCTGTAGCGTTCTTCTTGTTGGGGCACTCATTGGAATAGTGGCCTTTATTTCCACAGTCATAACAGGTCACTTGTGACTTGTCCTTGGCTGCGACAGGCACAACATTGCTTCCAGTCCTCGGGGAAGTGTTGGGGTTGGCGGTAGCATTGTTGGTGTTGAATTTGGGTGGGGCACGGGTGAAATTGCTAGAGTTGCCGGGGTTGTTGTTTCCTCCGGGTCTAGGGTTTCCACAGTTGGGGTAGGTAGGACGGGTCATAGGGGGTCTATTGGTTCTTGGTGCAAATCCTGGAGATGGGTTGGGGCGATACTTTGGGGTCTGATGGGTTCCTGGTTGATGCATGTAACACCCTCAGAATCACCCCTATGCAAGTTTCAGCGATTCCCGCCAAACCCGCATAGAAACGATTCAAAGGTGCCCACCAGGCACTTTCGTGCGGGTGGAAAACGAAGTAATACCATTACACAACAGTCCACGATGGAACCCACAGAACAGATATATACAACAACGACTCCATGAGTCAAGAATACAATATACAGTACAAAGATCCAAATCACCTTGAAAACGATACGGCGTCCGAGTACGGACAAGATGCAAATTGAGCTAAGAGCCCTGAAGAATAACCAATGGCGTCCATAACCCTGCCCAGGACAAGCCGGAAGGGTAACCCTGCTAACAACGTCGCTCTTAAAACCTGCTTAACAAAAGGGGTGCCGACAAAGGGCGAAGGAAAAAGAGAGCGGTCAGTACTGAGGCCACTACACGGCGAGACTAGAATTCGGCGGTCCTCGCCTACATAGGTATGGTGGACTGAAGCGGCAGCGCAGCATGCACTAAACAACCTATAGAGACTCAATACAACTGGCGGCTATCAAATAGGGATAAGAAAGACCAACTCGGATCCAACCTGATGCTACCACCAAA
Source organism: Avena sativa (assembly GCA_916181665.1). Lineage (NCBI taxonomy): Eukaryota > Viridiplantae > Streptophyta > Magnoliopsida > Poales > Poaceae > Avena > Avena sativa. The sequence goes on along the minus strand of OV702294.1, from coordinate 262,835,877 downwards.
CATACCCATCCTGGTATTTCCCCCTCGAGACCAAACGAGGAAGTCAACCGAGGAACTCACACAGTTGGCAGTTTTATTTATTCAGTTATCGTTGCAGCAATTACTAGTCAGGTATAGATAGTCATCCTGCTATAATAAGCAGTGGGCATTTTTAGTTAACCATTCCGTTGTAGTTGTAGTACTTACTAGTCAGATACATATAGCATGAGGCATCCCAAAAACCAGTAGTTGTTGGTACTTTTATTTAGCCATTCCGTTGTAGTTGCAATACTTACTAGTCAGATACAATGGGAATCAGGTGATAACCCAAACAAGCAATTGTTGGCACTTTTATTTAGCCATTCCATTATAGTGAAGCTGATTACTAGTCATTATAAAGTCAAATTTATAGTACTACTTCAATTATAGTTGTCTATGATCGAGATACTGTGCTCCAAGTCGTCCATAACCGCGGACACGGCTTTCAGAAAGTTTTACCCTGCAGGGGGGCACAAATAGCAACACATGCACGATCAACCTCGAGAAAAACCAATAAAAACCCAACGAGGCATCACGACAGAGCAATTTCAAGATTCATATAAATTTCAGGGGGCCACCCCACCAAGCTACCCGCGACGAAGTTGGCCGGCTCCGAGACGGACTCAGAGGTTTGTGCCAATGGCTGTAAACGACCGGGAACCCGAAAGTGTGACTGGGCTTGTCGATACCGTGAAAACATTTCACATTTGTTCCTAAACAGTACAGGCGCTCCACGCGCAATCGTAAATAAGCAGTAAAGCATGGCATAAGTACAGGATAGTAATAAAGCCCCAAACTACTTTGTGGCCCCAAGAAATAAATATGACTCAAGCTCTGGCTAGGGGGATTCATGGTCCCACATGCGGATAGTGCGAATATTCAAAGAACAGGTATCAAGTACTCGGGGTCCTACGGGACACAAGTGGACGGTTAAAAACCAAATAACATCTATTGCCCACCTGTGCCTCTGCATTATTTACTTACTTCAATTTTAGTTATTAAACGATAATTAAAGTTATAATCATCTCCAACATAAAGCATATGGCAGTCTTCCAACAACTGTGGTACTTGACGACACGCAACAACACTTGAGCAAGCGACTACGACACGCAAGTCCAACTATCTACCAAGCAACAGGTAATAGGATGTGTCCAAGGCAATATAAGGTTGCAAGGGATATCACGGGTTCGAAAACTAGAACATCGCAACGCAGATAGCAATAGATCAACATGAAGGAATAAAGACTATAAAGGTAAAATAGGTAGAAAGGGGGAGAATGCTCGCCTGAAAAACATTGCCGAAGGTTCATCCGAAGATCGGGTCGACACTCACATCAACTCATCGACCTAATCCGTGAAGAAGCAAAGCACTAGCAGAAACACCGGATACAATATTTAATACTACGGCAGAAGATTCGACATGATGCATGTATGATGTATGACATGGCAAAGTTGCAATGCAACTAGGCATTATTAAGCGGAACCGGGGTCCCGACATTAAGTATATGGTTGTAGTCGTTTAGATACCCCACAATTTAAATGTTGTCTTATCAAGGCAAAATATAGCACCGGTTCGCTACACAAATTTAAATGGGGCCAATATAAGACTAGATTTGTCCGCATATGGCCTCCATATTTAATTATAAGGTGAATTGGCATAAGGCCCCAAAACCACACAAATATGTATGCAAGAATGATCAATTTAATATGCAACAAATATATATCATTTATAAAATAAGGTTTGGATAGGGGTTATACACGGGGTTCGGCGAACTTGGTTCAGGGGTTCGACGAACTTGGTTCAGGGGTTCGACGGGGTTCAGCTCGTCAGGATCGGTCTTCGGGTTTCAGATATCGGATCCGTATCGGCGTACCCGGGGTCTCGGCAAGCTTGGTCTTCAGACTCCGGAAGGAGCACTTGAGTAGCATCGCCTTCGAGTTTCAGGGAGATCTTGGGGTTCCAAGTTGTTCATCGATGACGGACTTGGTTCGTCGTCGGGTCTTGTGGGCGGCTGATCTTGGTATCAATGGAGGTACCTCTCGTGGCATCGGTCGAACATGTTGAAGACATGGTACCCAGACACGAGCAAGATTGTCGACACGATTGCCTTAGGCTTGCACACAGACACATACGGATGCGCAGGAACAAAACAGCATGCATCTACAACACATACCAACTATGGCACCCAGTGGTGCAAGCCACTAGGCGCATGCCCACACGAGCACGCACAGGAGGCGTTCCTGGCCGCAGTGAACATGGCTGTAGCACTGTTTGCAGCAGAAGGCACCCCAGCGGCCAGAGAAGGGCCACGAGGCGGCCGGGCGCACTCGCGGAAGCGCGGCGCAGAGAGGGCGATGTGCAGCGGCGACGGCATCCGGGGACGCGTGGCCAGGCTCGGGAGGAGGGAGAAGGGCGACGCGGCCAGAGGCGGCGGTCGGGGGACTCACGCACAGGGGAATCTGACGGGAAACTTGGCGGCGACGCGCTCGACGGAAAAGTGACAGAGCTCGCACGCGAGGAGGAGATGGACGCCGGTGGCGACGACCCGGCCAAGGTGTGGTGGCGACCGGGGGCGGCAGGCACGGGGCCTGCTGGTGGCGGAGCATGGCGAGGTCAGGGAAGCGGTGACGATGCTTGTCGAGCATAGGAGAGGGAGGGAAGGCCGGAGGCGGGGGCTCCCGGAGGAAGAGGCGGGGCGTCGCTCGCTGCCGAGGTGGGCCGGCGGCAGGCAGAGGCGAGAAAGACCGGAGGCGGTGGAGGCCGGCTCTGGAGGCGGAAGGGGATGAGGAGGCCAGGCGACGAGGCGGGAGGGCGTCCCTGGCGGCGGCAGAGAGAAGCAAGGATAGGGACGAGTGCGGGAAGGGAGGTGGAGGCGGCCGGGATGCGCAGGTGGCGGCGCTGCGCGCGGGGATGGAGGCGAGCGGGGGAGAGAGGGTAGGTGGGGATGCGGGGTTGGGGAGCGGTTCGATTGGGGTGGGCCAGGAGCGCACGGTGGGGCCAGAGTGGTCAGTTGCTGCGGGCAGCGGCTGCGGCGTGCAATGTGTGCGTGCACGCGGGGTGGATCCAGGAAGGGCTGGTGGCGGCAAGGGGTGTGAAGGAGTGGGATTAGGGTTAGAGCAAGGGTTTGTCTAGTTTGGTCCGGGTAGGAGGCTGTTGCCAGCTGGGCCCTTTGGGGCTGGCCGGTGGCGGCCTCTCCGGACAAAATATTTATGTTTAATATTTTCATGTTTTATCTATGGGGCCTTTTATAAATAATTTTAGACAAAACAAAATATTCGGAAAAGACCGAGATTTTAATTTGAAATAGAGAAGGGGATAATTAGAAAACAATATTGGCTTTTGGAGAATAGGTTTAGTCAAACACATGCATGATGATGTCATGAGGATGCGCAACATACAAACAACCGCGATTTTCTAGTACTGGTTTTACCCGGGGTGCTACAATTCGACACCACTAACAATGGATCTCTCCCTCGAGATCCGCCTCCTAGTACAGGGAAGAAAACCGATGACCTGAATCTTCTCACTTCGTGTAGATCCTCGCGACACCACTAACAAGGGTTCCTTCTTCATCTTGAAATCGGCGACACCACCAACAAGGGCTCGTTGTTCTCGTTCGTCGAGAGAACACTCCAGAGAAACAAAGACGGAGGTAGAGGTATATAAAAAAAATAAGGCCACCTCTCACTTCCATGGAAAGAGTAAAATTGCATCAATCCGCTATTCCCTGTACAAAAGCGAATGATAAGAGTAGTGGTATGGTCGCGACTCCATCCCGCACTCAAAGCATTAGTCTGTACATGAATAGAAGAATTTGCAACTATCCTCGAGATTTAGATTGAAGATCTTAACAATTGATATTCGGAAACAAAGGAGTGATGCAGGTTCTTCATCAGACCTGATGCAGATGAAGTCGGCTCATTCAAAAACACCGGAGATACAAAGAAAATTTTTAGTGACTATTTGGTCCACTAAAAGATACACAGAAGAAGATTCGTCAAATAGCGTGAGGACCAGATGTAGCAACACCGTTACAAGGGAAAAGAAGTGAAGCCCTGAAGGTACGACGGAAACCCAACCACGAGAATACCTGGACTCGAAGAAAAGATAAGGGGTAGATTCAAAACACGCAAAGGTAAGAGGAGAATAGCAGAGGGGTAAGGAGTAAAAACAGACCTAATCAGATCTATCCAACCGATTTTTCAAAATAGTTTGACACTCTACCACGTCCGTTAGCTAGGTTATCCTACATGCTGGACCAGTGGGGTATCATAACTGCTGAGCTCTGATACCACTCTGTAACACCCTCAGAATCACCCCTATGCAAGTTTCAGCGATTCCCGCCAAACCCGCATAGAAACGATTCAAAGGTGCCCACCAGGCACTTTCGTGCGGGTGGAAAACGAAGTAATACCATTACACAACAGTCCACGATGGAACCCACAGAACAGATATATACAACAACGACTCCATGAGTCAAGAATACAATATACAATACAAAGATCCAAATCACCTTGAAAACGATACGGCGTCCGAGTACAGACAAGATGCAAATTGAGCTAAGAGCCCTGAAGAATAACCAATGGCGTCCATAACCCTGCCCAGGCCAAGCCGGAAGGGTAACCCTGCTAACGACGTCGCTCTCAAAACCTGCTTAACAAAAGGGGTGCCGACAAAGGGTGAAGGAAAAAGAGAGCGGTCAGTACTAAGGCCAGTACACAGCGAGACTAGAATTCGGCGGTCCTCGCCTACATAGGTATGGTGGACTGAAGCGGCAGCGCAGCATGCACTAAACAACCTATAGAGACTCAATACAACTGGCGGCTATCAGATAGGGATAAGAAAGACCTACTCGGATCCAACCTGATGCTACCACCAAACATACCCATCCTGGTATTTCCCCCTTGAGACCAAACGAGGAAGTCAACCGAGGAACTCACACAGTTGGCAGTTTTATTTATTCAGTTATCGTTGCAGCAATTACTAGTCAGGTATAGATAGTCATCCTGATATAATAAGCAGTGGGCATTTTTAGTTAACCATTCCGTTGTAGTTGTAGTACTTACTAGTCAGATACATATAGCATGAGGCATCCCAAAAACCAGTAGTTGTTGGTACTTTTATTTAGCCATTCCGTTGTAGTTGCAATACTTACTAGTCAGATACAATGGGAATCAGGTGATAACCCAAACAAGCAATTGTTGGCACTTTTATTTAGCCATTCCATTATAGTGAAGCTAATTACTAGTCATTATAAAGTCAAATTTATAGTACTACTTTAGTTATAGTTGTCTATGATCGAGATACTGTGCTCCAAGTCGTCCATAACCGCGGACACGGCTTTCAGAAAGTTTTACCCTGCAGGGGGGCACAAATAGCAACACATGCACGATCAACCTCGAGAAAAACCAATAAAAACCCAACGAGGCATCACGACAGAGCAATTGCAAGATTCATATAAATTTCAGGGGGCCACCCCACCAAGCTACCCGCGACAAAGTTGGCCGGCTCCGAGACGGACTCAGAGGTTTGTGCCAATGGCTGTAAACGACCGGGAACCCGAAAGTGTGACTGGGCTTGTCGATACCGCGAAAACATTCCACATTTGTTCCTAAACAGTACAGGCGCTCCACGCGCAATCGTAAATAAGCAGTAAAGCATGACATAAGTACAGGATAGTAATAAAGCCCCAAACTACTTTGTGGCCCCAAGAAATAAATATGACTCAAGCTCTGGCTAGGGGGATTCATGGTCCCACATGCGGATAGTGCGAATATTGAAAGAACAGGTATCAAGTACTCGAGGTCCTACGGGACACAAGTGGACGGTTAAAAACCAAATAACATCTATTGCCCACCTGTGCCTCTGCATTATTTACTTACTTCAATTTTAGTTATTAAACGATAATTAAAGTTATAATCATCTCCAACATAAAGCATATGGCAGTCTTCCAACAACTGTGGTACTTGACGACACGCAACAACACTTGAGCAAGCGACTACGACACGCAAGTCCAACTATCTACCAAGCAACAGGTAATAGGATGTGTCCAAGGCAATATAAGGCTGCAAGGGATATCACGGGTTCGAAAACTAGAACATCGCAACGCAGATAGCAATAGATCAACAGGAAGGAATAAAGACTATAAAGGTAAAATAGGTAGAAAGGGGGAGAATGCTCGCCTGAAAAACATTGCTGAAGGTTCATCCGAAGATCGGGTCGACACTCACATCAACTCATCGACCTAATCCGTAAAGAAGCAAAGCACTAGCAGAAACACCGGATACAATATTTAATACTACGACAGAAGATTCGACATGATGCATGTATGATGTATGACATGGCAAAGTTGCAATGCAACTAGGCATTATTAAGCGGAACCGGGGTCCCGACATTAAGTATATGGTTGTAGTCGTTTAGATACCCCACAATTTAAATGTTGTCTTATCAAGGCAAAATATAGCACCGGTTCGCTACACAAATTTAAATGGGGCCAATATAAGACTAGATTTGTCCGCATATGGCCTCCATATTTAATTATAAGGTGAATTGGCATAAGGCCCCAAAACCACACAAATATGTATGCAAGAATGATCAATTTAATATGCAACAAATATATATCATTTATAAAATAAGGTTCGGATAGGGGTTATACACGGGGTTCGGCGAACTTGGTTCAGGGGTTCGACGAACTTGGTTCAGGGGTTCGACGGGGTTCAGCTCGTCAGGATCGGTCTTCGGGTTTCGGATATCGGATCCGTATCGGCGTACCCGGGGTCTCAGCAAGCTTGGTCTTCAGACTCCGGAAGGAGCACTTGACTAGCATCGCCTTCGAGTTTCGGGGGAGATCTTGGGGTTCCAAGTTGTTCATCGATGACGGACTTGGTTCGTCATCGGGTCTCGTGGGCGGCTGATCTTGGTATCAATGGAGGTACCTCTCGTGGCATCGGTCGAACATGTTGAAGACATGGTACCCAGACACGAGCAAGATTGTCGACACGATTGCCTTAGGCTTGCACAGAGACACATACGGCTGCGCAGGAACAACACAGCACGCATCTACAACACATACCAACTATGGCACCTAGTGGTGCAAGCCACTAGGCGCATGCCCACACGAGCTTGCACAGGAGGCGTTCCTGGCCGCAGTGAACATGGCTATAGCACTGTTTGCAGCAGAAGGCACCCTAGCGGCCAGAGAAGGGCCACGAGGCGGCCGGGCGCACTCGCAGAAGCGCGGCGCAGAGAGGGCGATGTGCAGCGGCGACGGCATCCGGGGACGCATGGCCAGGCTCGAGAGGAGGGAGAGGGGCGACGCGGCCGGAAGCGGCGGTCGGGGGACTCACGCGCGGGGAAGCTGATGGGGAACTTGGCGGCGACGCGCTCGACGGAAAAGTGACAGAGCTCGCACGCGAGGAGGAGATGGACGCCGGTGGCGACGACCCGGCCGAGGTGTGGTGGCGACAGAGGGCGGCAGGCACGGGGCCTGCTGGTGGCGGAGCAGGGTGAGGTCAGGGAAGCGGTGACGATGCTTGTCGAGCAGAGGAGAGGGAGGGAAGGCCGGAGGCGGGGGCTCCCGGAGGAAGAGGCGGGGCGTCGCTCGCTGCCGAGGTGGGCCGGCGCCAGGCAGAGGCGAGAAAGACCGGAGGCGGTGGAGGCCGGCTCTGGAGGCGGAAGGGGATGAGGAGGCCAGGCGACGAGGCGGGAGGGCGTCCCTGGCGGCGGCAGAGAGAAGCAAGGATAGGGACGAGTGCGGGAAGGGAGGTGGAGGCGGCCGGGATGCGCAGGTGGTGGCGTTGCGCGCGGGGATGGAGGCGAGCGGGGGAGAGAGAGGGTAGGTGGGGATACGGGGTTGGGGAGCGGTTCGATTGGGGTGGGCCAGGAGCGCGCGGTGGGGCCAGAGTGGTCAGTTGCTGCGGGCAGCGGCTGCGGCGTGCAATGTGTGCGTGCACGCGGGGTGGATCCAGGAAGGGCTGGCGGCGGCAAGGGGTGTGAAGGAGTGGGATTAGGGTTAGAGCTAGGGTTTGTCTAGTTTGGTCCGGGTAGTAGGCTGTTGCCAGCTGGGCCCTTTGGGGCTGGCCGGTGGCGGCCTCTCCGGACAAAATATTTATGTTTAATATTTTCATGTTTTATCTATGGGGCCTTTTATAAATAATTTTAGACAAAACAAAATATTCGGAAAAGACCGAGATTTTAATTTGAAATAGAGAAGGGGATAATTAGAAAACAATATTGGCTTTTGGAGAATAGGTTTAGTCAAACACATGCATGATGATGTCATGAGGATGCGCAACATACAAACAACCGCGATTTTCTAGTACTGGTTTTACCCGGGGTGCTACAATGCATCATGCGGCGCTTGCGGTTTTCATTGGCCTGGTTGATCTTTCCTTCCATCTGAATAGCAGAGTCTACAAGGGCTTCAATATCAACAAAGGGGATATTGACTAACACCGTCTGCATCTCGTCATGCAGACCATTCAGGAATCTTTCTTTCTTCTTGGCTTCGGTGTCTATCTCGTCCGGGGCATACCTAGCTAATGACAAAAATTTGTCACGGTATTCCACTATAGTCATCCTTCCTTGCTTCAACTCTCTGAACTCGTCTCTCATCCTCTTGATTAAACCTGGTGGCACATGGGTTCTACTAAACTTGACTTTGAATTCCTCCCAGGTCATCATCTGGCCTCCGGTCATTGCACGCACACTGTTCCACCATGCCCTGGCATCTCTGGCTAGATAATGGGTGGAGAACAGGACTTTCTCATTGGCTTCGACTCCTGCTACTTCTAAGTTGTTTTCCATGGTTTGCAGCCAATCATCGGCGTCTAGGGGTTCTTCTGACTTGGTGAAAACGGGTGCGTTGGTATTCTGGAAATTCTTGAGCTTAGATCCGTGGTTGTCCTGATTTCTGTGGCCTTGGTTATTGTGGGCTAGCTGGGCTATCTGCTGCAGAGTAGCTAGGTTGGCTTGACGTTCCGCTCTTTCAGCTTCGCGGTCAGAAGTCAACATTTGCAGGATCTGCAACATCGGGTCCGGGGCTGAACCACTTCCTCCACGTGGCATCTGAGGATTGATGTAGATCATGAGAAAAGAGGGAAATTTCTAAGGTTTTGGGGTCTTTCAAAAGTTTTTAGAGTTTGACTCAAGTTGTCTAGCAACTTGCGTTTTCATTCATTTACTCATAGCACACAGTACAACACACACCACTTCAAGGAAAAACAGATGGTTTTAAGAACCATTCTGGAATCTACGATACAGTGGGACCGACTACTACTCACTACGCTAGTGCTCAGTGCTACTACTCCTTGGAGTCTGTGGCTTCATCATCTTCAACATCATCGATGAAGGCGAAATCATCCTCATCGGTGAAGAAGTCCATGGCCCAATCCTCCAGAAAATCATCGTCATCGCTGAGATAGGAGTAAGGGTCTCCACGAAGATCCTCTCCGGCATTCTCCCTTTCCTCTAACTGCATGTCTCTCTCGTGGATGGTCTCTTCCAGAGATGATATGCGATGGCGAAGATGGGCAATAATGCGCTCCTTCTTGTCGAGCTGACAGCGGCGAGACTTGCGATCTTTTGCTAGCATGGACATAGTCTGGTCCTTCGTCTTGATGATGGCAGACTTGTGGTTGCAATAGTCACGGCAGTTGTCCAATTCCTGCTGATGATCATACATCATGAAGCTAAGGTGGTCCAATTGAGTCTTCAGCTCGGGGTGGTATGGGGCTTCCAGTGGTTGTCCATTTGCATCACGTCTTGGGAAAAACTCAAAACGAGTACCCTTGATCTGATTGATGCTCTCTCCACACAGACGGGAAAGAGCTTCCTGCATTGCTCTGGCAAGTCCATCGAGCCAGTTGTTTTCCCTCAAGGTAAACTGAATTCCCTCCACTGTGGGAGGTTCAATCTTTCCTCGAAGACTTGCAACAATTAGCCACTACAGATCTTCTCCTCCTTGATCATTGAGCTGAGCTCCGAAGAACTCGGGGTGTGGACGCTCCAGAAGTTCCGAAAGCTGATCCAGATCCCTCTCAAAGATAAGGTCTCCCCCATTACCAAGTTGGTAAAACTTGCTGTACTTCACGTCCATCTATAAAAATAGAGGATGAGTAGATTAGCAGAGTCATCAAGTGTGTCAAAATTTTATCTATTTTGCAAGAGTTTTTGAGGAACATGAAGTTTTATGAAAGAATTAAAGAGATAAGAATGAGAATAGTTTTTTTGTAAATATTTGTTTTCTTTGGTTTTTTAAACTAAGTTTCTGGTTCAATGTCCAACCTAACTAGGGTCTCCTATGGTCAAGATGGCTCTGATACCAACTTGTCAACACCCGGATTTTTCAATCCTAGATGCCTGTTATGCCATACATCGCAATCCCAGGATTACCATTTTTGCGAGACATAACAGAATTGGATACCATAGTACTTCATCCATTACAAACGATACATAGGTTCTTACACAAATAGGGATCTCATGATCCAGTTCTTAATACAACATCAAGCAGCGGAATACGTAATAATAACGGTAGCATAGGCGAAGCTCCATCTTCGAGTTCACAGGCAGTGCTGACGATGGGAGATGATCCTAGTTGTCGTAACCTTCCGGGGTTCCATCTTCGAGGTACTCCTCTTCATAGTATGGCCATGGGAATAACCAGGGACAAAGCCATGAGTACTCTTTAAGTACTCGCAAACTAATACTAAGAGATAAGGGGTTTTTGGATAATAGGACACTAGGCTCTAGGGTTGTTTTGCAAAAAGACAGGTTTATCTCTACTAAGTTCCAAAGCTAGTCACAATTTTATAACTCCTAAGTGGGATCTTGTAGTTCAGGTCACAACTCTGTTGTGGCCAAGTCAAAGTCTCACTTCATTTCACAAGTCATTTTGAAAAGTCTGACGGGGGAACAGTATGGCCACTCCAACTGTCCATAATCGCGGACGCGGCTATTCGAATAGTTTGACACTCTGCAGAGATTGTACACTTTCACCACAACATCCGTCAGGAACAAATCCTGAATTCACCATACTCAGTATGCGGATAATCAATCCTAACCTTTCAATTACACTCCCTAGTATAAGCACCTCTCCTGTGAGTTTGGCCTCCCAACCATGACTCACTGTCATCTTGGGTACTGCACAGGTGGACAATCTTCACAAGGTAGCCTCAGCTCAGACCTTGGCCATGAGGGAACTAATACTAAGGTATATAAGTTTCCAGTCAAGCCCTACCCAATATTCGGGTATTGTGGTTGTACGCAAAAATTGGAATGGTATCGCATCCAGACAACCATCAGTTTTATAAAGGGCTAAGGCTCATGCCTCAACATTTTTATCACCAGAATCATCAAGTGTTTGGAAACACATGTCCAAAACATTTCAATAGAATGATCCATCATTCCAAGGTTTTCATAACCATTTTTCCAGCAAGTATTCCCATCTAAAGTTGATCAAGTTTTATGCTTAGCACTAGCATCTACAGGTGGGGTTGCTACTAATGAGGGGTGGTAACTAGTGGAGTTTTACTAAGTTCAATCTCATGTCTTAGGCTGAGATCAAGGTTTATAGCTTAGGCCAAATTTTATGCTCTTTATGCAACCTTTAGCACAACTGTCTAGTATCTACCAAACTCTTAGGTAGACTCTAAGTAAGCTTTGATAAAGAAATAAAGTAAGAGTTGCCATAAAACTAGGATTGGTTTTCAACAAGCAAGTAGGGTCACAAGTATGGGTTTGTGGCATCAGTAGGGTATCTGGCAAGGGTTGGCTTGCATCAATATGAGTATAAGCTGGCATAGGTATAGTATCTTGCAAGTGTTAGCTTGCACATTCACTAGTAGTATTAGGCTTGCCTTGTGTAGAGCAGTGGTTGAAGTTCTCCTCGGCTTCTTCTTCGTAGTATCTTCCTTCCTCCTCGTATCCTTGGTCGGTACTAGCGTGTATGAATAAATACGAGGTACACAATCACCAAACAATACTTAACTACTTGCAATCATCACACACAAGGGTCCTATAGATGATCTAGCATCATCTCTACCATTACAAGGTTAAGGCTTGGTTTAAATCTTTTTTTTTGTTTTAGAAAAGTAATTTCTACTCATTGAAAAACTACTTAGGATTTAATATTCTCCAAACTAAACATGGGATCATGTTGACACATGTCATCACCACATATTGTAGTCCATGGGAATGTGATTTAAAGTGGTGTCACAATTTAATAAGGTTTTACCTTTTTATTTTAATTAACTAAAGTGACTAGAAATGCTTATGAAGCATTCTTTTATTCCTTGAACATTATTTCTGCAAGTAAACCTATATATTTTTATATATTCTGAATGGTATGGTTAAATGTGATTTTTGAGAGTTGGAATCAACTCAAAAGCTTTTATGGTTTAAATTTGAAAAATGTTTGAATGCAGAAAAGCTTCTGCCTTGTTATTTTTGCTATGGGTGATCTACAAATCCAAATGACTTGAATCCAACGGGCTTGGATTAAGCATTCACAGACCTTTCCAACAAAATTGGTTTCATCCAATTTGGTGCACTGAATCGATCTGGGTTGATTTTTGAAGTTGGGTACAGAAGTGTGTTTGAATTTAAAAAGAAAAGGTTTAATTTGAATTGTTGGGCTGCGCGGGAAATTCTAACAGGCCGGCCTGCTAAGCACAGTGCCCCCGCGGGCTGCTTAAGTGGGTGTCTCCACTCGTTAGTGACACGGGGCTAGGCGAAGCGGTATGGGGCAACGTGGATCGTTCGATCTAGTTCTAATCCAACGGTTGTGGGTCATCGTCGACGCGAGACAGCTCCGGCGAGAATGAAACCTAGCGCGGCCAGTGAGGGGTGCTGGGGGCTCACCGGGGTACGGGCGAGGGTTGGCGAGGCGGGCGAACGACGAAGTCGACGACGGCGAACCTCCTGGTACCGGTGGCTTCTCCTGGGGTGGCTCCAATCGCTGGCTCCTTTCTTCTCCAGAGGCGGCGGGCTCCAGTGAAATTCCGGCGATGTGGTGCTCGCCTTGCTCTGAGGATGGTGTGGCACGGTCAGTGGGGAGAGGGGAGTGAGATGGTGTGAAGAAATCGTGCGGGGGTGGCCTCTATTTATAGTCGAGCGAGGGGACCGTCGGGGCGGACGGTGAGCTCGTCAGGGGCGACGTTACAGGTGGCTAATGGCATGGGCAAGGGTAGGGGACGGTGTTGTGTCTCCTGGCGATGCTCAACGACAGGGTCGCGAGGCATGGGGCGGTGTGGTTTGGTCTGGAACGGACGGTGCTCTGCGCGGCAGAGGCGGCGTCTTCGACGGCGGGCGGTGGCTGTATGGCACGGGGCGGTAAACGGGGATGTCTGGCGGTCTCCTGGCTCGGTGGTGATCGTGTATGCACGCGGTGAGGGCGGCACGCGGTCTGTGGATGCTGGTCGAGGGTGGCGCTCTGGCGCACGCTCGGCATGATCTGGGCGTGTCTTGTGCGCGTGGTCCAGGGCTTGGCAACGCTCGCGACTGGGACAGGAAGTGGAGGTGGACGGTGGGCTGCCTCCTAGACAAGGTTGGCACGGCTAGTTCTTCCTATAGCCTGCTGTCGACTATGGGGTGGCATTGAGGTGCTCGGCTGTTCACCATTAATGGCAATGACAAGCTCACAGGGGTGCTAGTGTTGGGCTAATCTTTCTAGATGATCTACTGAGGTGTGTGTGAGCTAACTAGGGAACAAGTTAGGCAAGAATCACTGCACACTATAGTGTTTGATGTTTTGTTTGATTTGTGTTGCAACCTGTTTGATGAAATGGCCGCATGAAATCAAGTTTTGAATTTTGAAATGAATTTTGGTGGGTTTGCTAGATTGGTTCTGGTGAGTCTGCAGATGCTTGGGTTTTGAAAGTTGAGCTTGTTTGAGTGGGTTTTGAAAAAGTGGGATCTTCCCATATGAATAAGATTCAATTTTGAATTGTCATTTAAACTATGCATTTGAAAGTTTCTGGATGATCACAAAGTGGGCCTTGATACCCTGTTATGAGTACATTCAAGGGGTGCAAAGCTCCAGAAAAGTTTCTGTTAGGTTTTGAAAGTTTGAGATAGCCAAAGTAGGCATGGGAGTTAAATTGGTCAAAATGACCATTCACTTAATATATTTGTTTTGATTTACTTGTCTTAAGGAAAAGTGTGGGAAATGTTTTAGATGATGTTTATTTTACCTAAGAAACATTTTACAAGCAACGGATCACACAAACAAAGTGGTTTTAAAGAAATTCAAAAACTATGCATACGCATATGCATGCATTTATGGGTTTACTTAGAAAAGTTTTTGTTAACCCTAATCTTGGTGATTAGAAATTTGATGATCTAATTTTAGTATTTTTGGGATGTTACAGACCCGTACCGCTTGTGTGCCATTAAAACTTCCGTCGGACCCACCCAGAGCGTCAACATGTTCCGACCATCTCGCAACGCCCCATGCCACGTGACCATGCTGTTGAGATTCGCCAGGGAGCACAACACCGCCCCCAACCGTCGCCCATGCCAGTAGCTCATTGTGCCGACGACCACGACGAGCTCCACCCGCGCCCATTGGTCCCCTCGTTGCACTATAAATAGAGGCCACCACCACTCGATTTCTTCACACCATCTCACTCCTCTCTCTCTCAGAAGCACCCCACCTCACCTCCGGAGCAAGGCGAGAAGCACATCGCCGAAATTTGGCCGGAGTCTGCTGCGGAGGAGGAAGAAAGGAGCCATTGATTGGAGTCGCCCCAGGAGAATCCGCCGGTACCAGGAGGTTCACCGTCATCGACTTAGTCGTTCTCCCCCATCGCCGACCCTAGCCTGAGCCTCGATGAGCCCCTGTAGACCCCCACTGGCCGCGCTAGGGTTCTGTCTCGTCGGCGTTGCCCAACGGAGACGATAGGTCGTGGCCGTTGGATTAGAGTTTAATCGCACGGCCCAGATCATCCCATACCGCTTCGCACCCCGTGTCTCACTAACTGGCGGGGTCATTCACTTAAACCCACCCTGCGCGTGCGCTGTGCACCGTGGGACGGCCCAGTTAACATCCCGAGCGACCCAGTAATTCAAATTTAGGTTTATTCTTTAAGTTTCAAACCTAATTCTGTACCTAGATTCAAAAATCAATCCAGGGAGATTCACTGAACCAAAATCCAAGAAACCAATTTTGTTAGAAAGGTAGTGGAATGCTTAATCCAAGCTTATTGGATTAAAACCAATTGGATTTGTAGATCATTTATAGTAAAAATATCAAGGCAGAAGCATTTCTGCATTCAAATTTTTTTGAAAATTCATCCTCAAAAGCTTTTGAGTTGATTCCAACTCTAAAAAATCACATTTCACTAGAACTTTCTAAATATATAAAAATATCTAGGTTTACTTGCAGTAATAATGGACAAGCAATAAAAGATTGCCCCATAGGCCATTCTAGTCACTTTATTTAATTAAAATAAAAAGGTTAAACCTTATTAAATTGTGACACCACTTTAAATCACATTCCCATGTATTGAAATATGTGGTGATGACATGTGTCAACATGATCCCATGTGTTAGTTGGAGAATATTAAATCTTAAGTAGTTTTTCAATGAGTAGAAATTACTTTTCTAAAATAAAGGAAATAAAACTATTGCCTTTAATGTTTGTGATGATCCTAGATCATCTAGTGAAAACCTTGGTGTGATAAATAAAAGTAGTTAAGTATCGTTTGGTGATTGTGTACCTCATATTTATTTATAGACGCTAGTACCGACCAAGGATACGAGGAGAAAGGAGAATACTACGAGGAAGAAACCGAGGAGAACTTCAACCACTACTCTCTGCACATGGCAAGCCTAATACTACAAGTTGACTTAGCAAGCTAATCCTTGCTAGTTCATACTACTATCTTAGCAAGCTAAACCATGCAAGTTTTACTTGCAAGCTTACACCACTTGATACCCCATCCTAGTTTTATTTGCAAGCTTAGTATTTTATTTCTTTATCAAAGCGTTCTAGTAAAGTTTACTTGGTAATTTGTAGAGTTTAGAAAGATATTAAAAAGGTAGCATAAAGAGCATAAAACTTGGCCTAAGTTAGATAATCTTGATGTCATCTCGAGGCATGAGATTGAACTTAGATGACATACACTTGTTTACCACCCCTCATTAGTATTTACCCCCACTTGTAGATGCTAGTGCTAAGCATAAAACTTGATCAACTTTAGATGGGGATACTTGGTAAAAATGATTATGAAAACCTTGGAATGATGAATCATTCTACTGAAATGATTTGACATGTGTTCTTGAACAACAGATGATTTTGATGATGAAAATTATAAGGCATGAGCCTTAGCCCTTTATAAAACTGATGGTTGTCTAGATGTGATACCGTTCCAATTTTACCTTACAACTATAATACTTGAAAATTGGTAAGGCTTGACTGGAAGTTTATATACCTTAGTATGGGTTCCCTTGCGACCAAGGTTTGAGCCGAGGCTACCTTGTGAAGATTTTCCACCTATGCAGTTCCCAAGATGACAGTTGGTCATGGTTGGGAGGCCAAACACACAGGAGAGGTGCCTATACTAGGGCATGTAATTGAAAGGTTAGGATTGATTATCCGCATACTGAGTATGGTGAATTCTGGATTGTTCCTGACGGATGTATCGAATATTGTGGTGAAAGTGTACCACCTCTGCAGAGTGTCAAACTATTCTTATAGCCACGTCCGTGGTTATGGATAGTTGGAGTGGCCATACTATTCCGTCGACAGATGTTTTCAAAATGACTTGTGAAATGATTCATGATTTGACTTGACCACAATAGGATTGTGTTATGAAATTCAATTTCCCACTTAGGTTTTCTAAAACTTTCAATGTCACATCCCAAAATTTTCCAAATTTTGTAATGTGAAAAATAAATAAACAAAATAAATAATTGATGAAATTTAAGGTGAAAAGAAACTTTTTATTTTCTAAATGGAAACTTAAAATCCCATCTTGAAAAAACTTGAGTGATGTTTGAATCCAACTAAATTCAAAACAAGTGAAATGTTTCTTCATAAATGCGTCTGGAAATTTAAACATTTGGAAAATAAACCAAAACCCTAAAACCCTAATGGAAGAAAAACATTTCCAAGTTATCTCAAAGACTGTAGATTTGATCCATATAAAATTGGTCAAACAAACATTTCAAAATGATCAAGAATGACAAATGGAAATATTACAAAACCATATAAATTGATTTCATTCAATTTGAAGTCATTAATAAAATCTTGTGAATTTAATAAGATAAGGGAATTGAATATCCAAAGCTAATAAAGAACCTATCTAAAAATCCATACCAAATAGTGAGAAAATAATCCTAAAGATATTTAAAAGGATAAACAAATATTAAATAAGATTTTACCAATTGGAATCACCAAGTTTGGATCTATAAATAAAAAGATATGGAATTTATAAGATAAAGATAGAAATATTAAATGAGGAATATTTAAAGGCCAAATTAAATCTTGACCTAATCCATAAGTAAATGCAATGAATATAATCCAAGTCCAAATAAAATAAAAGGATAAAGAATTTCCAAATAAAATAAAATGGCATTAACCAAATTCTAGTTCTATTTGAATAAAGATAAAATTCCTATTAGAATTGGTTAATTAAATAATGGGAAAATAGTATTTGGAATTTAACCAAGTGGAATAAAAGTTATTTATTTAACTTAAATGGGATCAAAGAAATCTTCCAAATAAAATTTGTGGAATTAAAACTATATTTAATTTCATTGGAATAAAGACAAATACCCAATTCAAATGATTTATAAATCATACTAAATATTTTCCAAATAATTCAAGGTGAATTATTTGACACCTTATTAAATAAATAAAACCTAGTGAAAAGATTTGGAAAGATTTAGAATTCAAATGGAGTTTTAAAACATTATTAAATCTTATTTGAATAAATGAAAGGGCCTATTTTAAATAATTAAAAGACCCTAAAAGAATAAAAGATTTATTCCAAAATTGACTTTAAAATGAATTATTAATCAGTATTTGAATAGACACAAATTTTGGTTGAAGTTTGAAATCAAATTGTTGTTTGAAAATTTTAAACAAAATCAAAACAGATTAATAGAAAAAGAAAAGGGAAAAACATTTAGAACAAAAAAATGAAAAGGAGCAGCCTAGCCCATCTGGCCCAGCAGCCCACTCCCTCTCCCCCTCCCCGAAACGTTTTTCTCACCACAGAACAGACCCTCTCCCTCGCTGACTGCATGGACCCACTCCCCTCTCTCCTTCGCTGACGAAGCGACCCCACTGCCACGTAGTCATCGTCATCCCCACGACCAGTTCGTCCCGAACGTTTCTGCGTTGATTTCGCGGGTTGAATTCACGATTAATGGCTCAGTAATTCTCACCGCGACCATGCTCGTTAAAAGCGCATGTCTCCCCTCTCCACTTCCCCTCTCTCGCTCGCACCATCTCGCCACCGGGCTGCGCTAATTTTGCCAGAGACCACGCTCTATTCCGGCGAACCTCCGAGCAAATTCCGGCAGCTCTTCGCCGCGCCTTTCCCCCTCGACCACGCTGGCATGTTCCCCATCAACCACTGCATCTTCCAGTAACCTCGGCTTTCTCGCGCTTGACCCACATCCTCGACAACGACGACCACTGAGCGCGCCACCGTCTGCCATTTTCTCCGACGACTCCCCTGGTAATGTTTTGACCGCCCCTCTTCTTTCCGATGATGCGCCTGTGCCCAGTGACATCTTCCGCAACTAACTCCACCGTTTTCTTGTCCTAGCTTGCACCATAGAGTCACCTCCGTCGTTGACAGTAAGCAGCCGCCGTCTGTCTCTTCTCCGGTGAGCAATCGCCGTCGTTTCTGTGCGCCCCTTGAAAGAAGTAAACCGCCTTGAGCTTCACCAGGACCACACGAACACTGTGAGCATCTTCTCTCCCTACTTTCCTTCCTGCTTCGCCAGAACCACCGCGAGCAGATCTTGGTCAAACCATTTATGTCCGTCGGATTTAGATCGCAAGGCATAGATAGAGTCACTTATACGAAAGCGTACGAGCTCATCTGCATCGTTCATCCTCACTTAGATCCAACGCCTCTCATCTGTTGATCCACGCGAAACGGTACTAGCGAATAGGAACAAGACACGTGGCCAGTCTTTTGAATAAAAACCAGAAATGATCTATTAGATGTTCAAGTTTGCAAAATTCATAACTTTTGATCCACACTTCCAAATTTTGCAAATTTTATATCCATGGAATCAGCAAGACAAGTACTTTCCAACCATTCACCTTGTTTAGTAAATTGCTTCTATTAAAATGATTGTTTTTGCAGAAACTTATGTATGCATATTTAGAATATAAAATTCATTCTAAAATTATTTTTGTGATAAAATCTTTGGAAAATGGGTTGTTTTGAACCTACTGACCTTAGAAACCAACTCATGGATTTGAAAATGTATTTGGTAAAACTAAAGAGTAAATCTTTGATTTAAAGCATTTCTAGTCAAATAAAAATAATGTTTATTTATAAAAAATGCTTTTTGAGGAAACCTTTGGGAAATGTTTTGGTTTAAACTCTCTGACCCTAAACACAAGGTTTTATGATTTAAAAATATATTTTAAAGAACCCTATAGATTATTACTTTGTTAAAGACATTTTCAACCACATAAAATATTGATTTGGTTTAAAAATGGTTTATAAGTAAAATATTTTGCAAATGATTTTGCCACTTATATAAAATGACCAATAGGTGTTTTAGAATGTTTATGACCCATTATAAACCACTTTTATAAATAAAACAATCTTTGGCATGCTTGCATGCATTGCTTTGTTTCTATTATTTTATGTGATGTTTGCTTGAATGGTAGATTGAAATTGTGCCTTGCTTGATTGAATTGTAGTGATTTGAAGAGTGAGATTATAGCAAGATCAAGGAGTGAACTTATATTCTCAACCAAAAAGGCAAGTGATGCTTCATACTTTGTCCCATTATTTTCACTATGCATTAGTGATATTTCTATGTAGGACTTGCATGGAATTTTTGTTAAGTATAAACTATGCCATGGGAAATCCTAGTAGATGAAGCCTTGGTAGAATTTTTCCTAAGTTAAGATTCCTACTACTATCATGCTTTGCTTAGCTGGTAGAAAACAAGGGTGGTTTATATTCATGCTATGGAATATTTCTAAGTCAAGGACTTGTGTTTTTGTTTAATAAAACAACTAAGTGAATGAATCACCTGGGTGGAATGGAAAGAATGGTTTGTGTTGAGTGGTTATGCAAGTCCAGTATGCTGGGAAAAACTTGGGCATCACCAAGTCCAGTATATTGGGGAAAACTTGGTATCTCACATGTGGATGCCACCCAGGAACAAAGAGATTTGAGATGTCAAATGTTGAGAAGCTTCAAGTGCAGCCACTTGGCATTATGGGCTCTGCCTGGATCATATAGGTTGCAATACCTTAGCCAAATTGACAGTTGGTGGTAGGGGATTGATAGGTTGGAGCGCGTCCATTCTGGTCTAAGGGAAGGCTTCTGAAAGATCTTGTCTTGGTGAAACCAAGTCTTGTGGGGAAAGTGCACCACCTCTACAGAGTGTAAAAAATCTAAGTACTTAGCCATGTCCCTAGCAAAGGACTGAGCATCAAGACATGGAAGCTATCAAGAATCTCCTCATCCCAATTTCTAAGTTAAAACTTGTGGTTGAACAAGGGATGAAGGATCACCAATTTCTATTGGGAGATGCCTTGGGTGATTTGTCAAGCAAAAACTTAGTGTTTTTCAAATGATAAGGAAAAATCTATTTTGAGCAAAGCAATCCAAAGCTCCACTTAGCCAAATGCATATAGATGATAGACTCCACTATACTACCATAGTATCACATGCCAATACAATTCAAATGTATTGACCCTTGTGGCTGTAACTTATTATGATGCGGGTTTATTTGATGTTAGTGAAGTGTGTTGATTAGGATTACAAGTCTACAACCAACATGTTTGCCTGTGGCACTTTGAAGATGAAGGATCCCATGCTATTGTTATATTCTGCTGCATTGTACTGAAATAGCCAAATGAGCTATGTAAGATGTAATAAATTATTTTATTCCTGGTTATAAAGTTGTATTATGACCTTTGTTTCTTGATATTACATCTTAACTGCGGATGCTAGCTATTGATCCATGGACTAGCATTGTAAACATAGGGATCTCTACCTTATTAAAGGTTGGGACCTCTACATTCAACTAGCGTTATTTGCTTCTGAACTCAGTAGAGATAAATCTGCCTTTTTGCAAAAGAACCTAGAGTTTAGTATTTCCTACTCAAAACCACTTCATTTGTTAGTATTAGTTTGCGAGTACTTAAAGAGTACTCATGGCTTTGGCCCTGGCTATTCCCGTGGCCAGACTATGAAGAGGACTATTAGGAGGACGGACAGTAGGAAGGTTACAACAACTAGGATCATCTCCCATCGTCAGCATTGCCTGTGACCATGAAAATGGAGCCTCGCCTACGCTACCGTTATTATTACATTATTCCACTGCTATGACTGTATTAAGAATGGATCCTATGATCCTTTATTTGTTGTAAGACCTTATGTATGGTTTGTAATGGATCATGTACTGTGATATCCAATCTGTTATGTCTCACAAAAATGGTAATCCTAGGATTGTAATGTATGGCATAACAGGCATCTGGGATTAAAAATCCGGGTGTTGATAATGCAGGGGAAGATATCCGTGGAGACTATTACTCCTACCTCATTGATGATGATGACTTCCTGGAGGACCAAGCCATGGACTTCCACACTGATGATGACTCCACCTTAATTGATGATGATGATGATGACACCGATTCTGAAGAGTAGTAGCACTTGAGCACTATCGTAGGTTAAGTTGTATCTGGTCCCGTTGTATCGTAGTTGCATAGTATGGTTCTTAAAACCATCATTTTCCTTATTGTGGTGTGTGTTGTATTGTGTGCTATGAATGAATGAAAAGCAAGTTGCTAGTTGGCAAAACCTGAGTCAAACTTTAAAAGCTTTTTCAAAAACAAATCGCTGAACCTTAGAAATCTCCCACTTGTCTCATGATCTATCTCAAATCTCCAGATGCCTCGCGGAGGAAGCAGTTCATCCCCGGACCCAATGCTACAAATCTTGCAGATGTTGGTTTCAGACCGTGAAGCTAAAAGAGCCAAACGTCAATCCAACTTAGCCACCCTTCAACACATAGCTAAGATGGCCAATAACAATCAAGGCCATGGAAACCAGGACAACCATGGATCCAAGCTCAAGAACTTTCAGAACACCAATCCACCCATCTTTAGTAAGTCTGAAGAGCCATTAGATGCGGATGACTGGCTGCAGATCATGGAGAACAACTTAGAAGTCGCAGGAGTGGAGGCCAATGAGAAAGTACTATTTGCCACCCACTATCTGGCAGGAGATGCAAGAGCTTGGTGGAATAGCGTTCGCACCATGAATTTAGGACAGATGATGGCTTGGGATGACTTCAAACTCAAGTTTAGCCGAACCCATGTGCCACCAGGTTTGATTATGTGGATGAGAGATGAATTCAAGGAGCTGAAGCAGGGAAGAATGAATGTGGTCGAGTACCATTGCAGATTCCTCTCTCTGTCTAGGTATGCCCCTGATGGGATTAGCACTACGGCCAAGAAGAAGGAGAGATTCCTGAACGGTCTGCATGATGAGATGCAGATAGTGTTCGTAAATATCCCGTTTGCTTACCTTGAAGCCTTAGTGGATTATGCAATCGAGATGGAAGGCAAGATCAATCAAGATAATGAGAATCACAAGCGTCGAATCATGCATCAACCAGGAACCCACCATACCCCGAAGTATCGCCCCAACCCGTCTGCAGGATATGCCCCAAGAAACAATAGACCCCCGATGACCCTTCCAAACTACCCCAACCGTGGAGGAGGAAACCCAAGGCCCGGAGGAACCCACAACAACAACCCCGACAACTCCAACAACTTCAATCGTGCACCGCCCAAAGTCCACAACCCCACCAACTCCAATACTACCCCAAGGACTGGAAGCAATGCCCTGCTTGTTTTAGGAAAGGACAAGTCTCAGGTGAATTGTTATGAATGCGAAACCAAGGGTCACTACTCCAATGAGTCCCCTAGGAAGCTTGCAACATCCCCCAATGTGAATGCCCCGTCTCTGCATCAGCACCGTGTTCAGACTGGAAGAAGATTTTTCCCAGGGAACTCGCTCAACCGCAACGGACGTCTGTTTCACATGAATGCTGAAGAAGCCCAAGAAGCGCCAGATGTCGTGCTAGGTATGTTTTCTGTTAACTCAGTACTTGCAAGAGTGTTGTTTGATTTTGTAGAATCGCACTCGTTTGTTACAGAAGAATTTGCATGCACTAGTAAGATTCGACCAACAAAATTGAAGCATGTTATGATAGTTCAAATACCTGGTTCAACCACCAAAGCTAGACAAATTTGCAAGGCCATACCTATCAGAATCCATGGCATAGATTTTTATGCTAATATAATAGTACTTGGAACCAAAGGTTTGGAAGTAGTACTAGGAATGGATTGGATGTCAAAACATAAAGGATTAATCGACTATGCCAAGAAATCCATAACCATGACCAGTACCACTCGAGTATCAATAGAGCATGTATCTGAAACCTTGCCCCGTCAATTCAAGTGCAACATGAGTCTAGCCCACCCAACCATTGACCAAGTCCGAGTAGTCTGTGAATACCCCGACGTATTTTCAGATATTTTTCCCGGCATGCCCCCAGATCAAGATATCGAGTTTATCATTGAACTAATCCCTGGAACCGGACCCATAGCTCAGAGACCTTATAGCATGAACCCATCTGAATTTGTGGAGACGAAGAAGCCACTGGATGCTATGATAGAGATAGGCTTGATTCAACCAAGTGCGTCGCCATGGAGATCACCTGTCTTGTTCATGGATAAGAAAGATGGATGTAACCGTTTGTGCACGGATCATCGGAAGCTGAATGACGTCACCATCAAGAACAAGTACCCACTACCGAAGATAGAAGATTTGTTTGACTAGTTGACCGCTGCCAAAGTGTTTTCTAAGATTGATCTTAGAACTGGTTATCATCAACTCAAGATTCGCATAGAGCATATTCCAAATACTGCCTTTACCACTAGATATCGAATGTATGAGTACACTGTCATGTCGTTTGGATTAACCAATGGCCCCGCTTATTTCATGAAACTCGTGAATAAGATTTTTATGGACTTCCTGGATAAGTTTGTCGTTGTTTTCATCGATGACATTGTGATCTATTCCAAATCAGAAGAAGAACATGAGCTTCACCTAAGGACCATCCTTGAAACCCTTAGGGAGCATCATTTGTATGCCAATTTTAGCAAATGTGAGTTATGGTTAAAGGAAGTAGGATTCCTCGGACATATCGTGTCGACCGGAGGAATTGCTGTTGACGCTGCCAAGGTTAAGGATGTTGAAGAATGGAAAGCCCCAACCACTCAAACCGAAGTCCGTGCATTTCTCGAATTAGGGGGATATTACCACAAGTTCGTAGAAGGATTCTCGAGCATCGCAAGACCCATGACCCAATTGTTGAAGAAAGATAAGAAGTTTGACTGGACGAACAAATGTGAAGCAAGTTTTCAAGAACTCAAGAAGAGATTAATCTCAGCCCCAATCTTGATTATGCCGGATATCACGAAGCCCTTTGATGTGTTTTGTGTCGCATCCAAGATCGGTCCCGGATGTGTGTTGATGTAAGACGGAAAAGTCATATCTTATCTATCCCAACAACTGAAGAAATATGAGCAGAATTATCCTACCCATGACCTTGAACTAGCAGCCGTAGTTTTAGCCTTGAAGACATGGCGGCATTACCTTATGGGTAACCGTTGTGAGATTTATTTGGATCATAAGAGCCAAGTATATTTTCACCCAGAAGGAGCTGAATATGAGACAAAGGAGATGGATAGAGCTAATCAAGCACTATGACCTTGACATCCACTATCACCTCGGTAAAGCCAATGTGGTAGTAGATGCCCTTAGCAGATTGTCGTGTCGCTTGAACTCCATGATTCTAAAGGAGCAACCAAGTTTGCACAAGGAGTTGGAAGATTTCAGAATGGAGCTACTAAGTGAAGGATTTTTGGCTAGCATAGAACTTGAACCCACTTTGATCAGTCAAATCAAGGAGGCGAAGAAAGGAAATGCTAGTATCGATGGAATCAAACGTCGTATTGGTACAGGGAAGGTACCCGGATTCATCGAAGATGAAGAAGGAGTTTTGTGGTACAAAGGACCTATCTGTGTGCCAGCAGATTCAGAGTTGAAACAAGCTATTTTGAAAGAAGCCCATGATACTCTTTATTCTACCCACCTCGGAGGAACAAATATGTATCAGGATTTAAAGGAACAATTTTGGTGGCATAAGATGAAGAGAGAAATTGGAAGCTACATAACCAAGTGTGATATCTATTAGAGAGTCAAGGCGGGACATCAGAGACCTACAGGACTGTTGCAACCATTGTAGATCCCGGTATGGAAATGGGATTCTGTTGGAATGGATTTTATCACCAGTTTGCCTACGTCTAGTAGGGGAAATGAATCTATCTGGGTCATAGTGGACATATTGTCCAAAGTCGCTCATTTCTTATCAGTCAAGACCACTTATCAGATTTCGAAGCTAGCAGAGTTGTACATTGGTAGGATAGTCAGTTTGCATGGAGTCCCCAAGAACATCGTGTCGGATCGAGGAACCTAGTTTACCTCGACATTTTGGAAGAAGGTCCAAGGAGGATTAGGAACAAGACTGGATTTCAGCACAACTTATCACCCTCAGACTGATGGACAAACGGAGCGAGTAAATCAGATACTCAAAGATATGTTGAGAGCTTGTGTGTTAGAATATGGATCCAAATGGGAAGACTATCTGCCTTTCGTGGAATTTTGATACAATAACAGTTATCAAGCCAGTTTGCAAAAGGCCCCATTTAAATTCATGTATGGAAGGAAGTGCCGTACCCCTTTGAATTGGTCGGAAGTAGGAGAGAGTCAGATTTTTGGACCCGACATCCTACGAGAAGCCGAAGAGAAAGTTCACAAGATCCATGAGCACCTCAAGACCGCCCAATCCAGACAGAAGAGTTAGGCCGACAAGAGACGTCGAGACCTAGCCTTCAATATCGGAAATTTCGTATATCTGAAAGTATCACCTTTGAAGGGAATGCAACGTTTCCAACTCAAAGGAAAGTTAGCCCCTAGATATATTGGACCTTTCAAGATTTTGAATCATCGAGGAGAAGTATTCTATCAACTGGAACTGCCGGAGGAGATGTCAGCCATGCATAATGTGTTTCATATCTCGTTACTTTGCAAATGACTAGAAGACCCAGAGAAGACCGAAGTTTTCATGAATATTGACCACAGAACCATAGATATCAACGATGACCTGACATATCCCGAAGTACCCATTCGTATTTTGTAGGAAGCTTTCATAACCTCCAGGACCCGGAATATCAAGTTTCTCAAGATCTAGTGGAGTAACCACACTGAAGAAGAAGCTACCTAGGAGCGAGAAGATTACATTAGGACCGAGTTTCCAGATATCTTTAAATCCTAGTTTTATTTTTCTCAAATCTCGGGATGAGATTTTGTTTAAGGGGGAAGGTTTGTAACATCCCAAAAATATTAATCAAGGTTAGCAATTTCCAATCACCCAAAATTAGGGTTAACAAAAACTTTTGGTTAATTAAAATCAATATGAATGCATGTGTGTATGTGATGAATGCACGAATGTTTGTATGGACTTGTTTGATTGTTATGAATGGAAAGGATCAGTTTAAAGATGAAAACAACATCATCTAAATCATTTACAAGAAGAACCAAATCAATAGAAATTCAAAAACAAACAATATGAGCTAATGGTCATTTTTACCAAAGTTAACCACTAGACCACTTTGAGTGTTTCTAGTCCAAGATTCCTAACAGAAACAAATCCAATTCTTTTCATCCCTTGCTATACCAAGTAAAAGTGAACCCAAGCCCACCTTGCAAACCCGCATAAACATTTGGCAACCCTATCCAAATGACATTTCAAAATTGAATCTAGTTCATATGGCAAGATCACCATTTCTCAAAACCCAACCAAACTAGTTCACCTTGACAAATCCAAACAAACAGATACTACCCATTGTGTGATCAATGCACCCAAAAAATTTCATCCAAAAATTCAAATATAATTTTCTTTCGGCCATTTCATCAAACACATGGAGACACAGATCCAACTCTGCCTAACTTCACTGTTTTGAGCAGTGATCATTCAAACATTTGTCTCCCTTTGATCACCCTTATCTCCCCCAGTGACAACCATTGTACTAAACCAACTAGAACTCTACCCATTGCACCATGCTGTGCATGCCCGAGCGACCCCTTGCCAGCCGACCATGGCAAGCTAGAAGGAGCGTTCGCCATGCCTAGACACCATGTCCAGGAGGCAGGGCACTGTCCACCGCCACCCCCTGTCCAGCCCTCGAGCACGGCCAAGCCATGGACCACAGACAACGCGTCGCGCCCAGTTCGTCCCTGCCATGCCGAGAGCATGCCAGAGCGCCGCGCCCGACACGCTCACACACACCACACCTCGCTCTCGACGCCCATCTACACGATCACCATCGTCCCAAGAGACCACCAGACATGCCCGTTTCCTCGACCGTGCCTCGTGGCCACCGCACGCCACGAAGTTCTCCATCGGTACCGGGCAGAGCACCGCATGTTCCCAACAAAACCACATCGCCCCGCGCTTCGCCTTTAAGCCAGCAACAATTGCCAGGAAGCACTGCACCGTCCCCTAGCCTCAGCCACGCCGCTAGCCGCTTGTAGCGTCGTCACCGACGAGCTTGCACCCGCATCATTCGGTCCCCTCGACCTAGTATAAAAGGAGGACACCCCCGCACCATTTCTCCACACCATTCCACTCACCACTCCTCAGTGATCCTCCCCCACTTCTTCCCGGAGCAAGGAGAGCTTAGCATTGCCGAAATTTTGGCCGGAGCCTGCCACTGCTGGAGGAGAAGGGCATCGTTGATTGCGGCCACCCCAGGAGACGCCGCCAGTACCAGGAGAACCGCCATCGTCGATAACCTCATTCACCCCCATCGCCGACCCTCTCCTGAGCCCCGGTGAGCCTCCCCAGACCCTCACTGGCCATGCTAGGGTTCTTCCCCGTCGTGTCCTATTTCGATGAGGACGATGGACGTGAGCCGTTGATCCTGCATCTAATCCTACAGTCGTAATTATCCCATACCCCTTCGGCACCCCTTGTCTCGCTGACAAGTGGGGACACCACTTAAAACTAGCCCATGCGCGATGTGCGTAGTGGGCCGGCCCATCTATCTCTCCCGCGTAACCCAGTAGTTTAAATTTAGATTTTTCATTCTAGTTTCAAACCTACTTCTGTCTATTGATTAAAAAATCAATTCAGAAACATTCACTTAACCAAATTGCATGAAAGAATTTTCTTTTTAGAAAGATATGGAAATTCTTAATCCAAGCCCATTGGATTCAACCCATTTGAAATTATAGATCACCTATAGTAAATATAACAAGGAAGAGACTTTTCTGCATTCAAACAATTTTCAAAAATCAACCATAAATGCTTTTGAGTTGATTCCAACTCTCAAAAATCAAATTTGATAAGACCTTTCTGAATATATAAAATATAAAGGTTTACTTGCAGTAATAATGGACAAGTATTAAAAGAATACCTCATAGGCATTTCTAGTCACTTCAATTAATTAAAATAATGAGGTCAAACATTACTAAATTGTTACACCACTTTAAATCACATTCCCAAGTATTAAAATATAAGGTGATGACATGTGTCAACATGATCCCATATTTTAATTGGAGAATATTAAATCTGAAGTAGTTTTCAATGAGTAGAAATTGCTTTTCTAAAATAAAATAATTAATACTAAGTCTTTAATTATGTGATGATTGTGATCATGCTAGATAATCTAGTGTGAACCTTTGTGTGCTAAATATAAGTAGTTAAGTATTGTTTGGTGATTGTGTACCTTGTATTTATTTATAGACACTAGTACCGACCAAGGATACGAAGAGGAAGGAGACTACTATGAAGAGGAAGCAGAGGAGAACTTCAACCACTGCACTAGTCAAGGCAAGCTTCACAATTCAAGTTAACTAAGCAAGCCATCCTAGAAAGCTAGCATTTGCAAGTTTGCAAGCTAGATCACTTATGCAATGCATTAGGCATGCTTTGATTAGACAACCTTGAGTATACGAAATCCCAGTTTTATTTGGAAGCTTGATTATTTTATTTCTTTATCAAAGCTCTTTATGTTTACAAAGTGACTTGTGAATTTTGGAAAGATATTAGAGGTAGCATAAAGAGCATAAAACTTGGCCTAAGATAGATAGAACTAGATGTCATACTGAGGCATGAGATTAGATTTAGATGAGTCACATTTGATTAGCACCCTTCATTAGTGATTATCCCCAACTTAGTGTCTAGTGCTAAGTATAAAACTTGATCACTTTAGATGGGAATACTTGGTGAGAATGGTTATGAAAACCTTAGAATGATGAGTCATTCTGATGAAATGTTTTGGCATGTGTTATGAACACCTGATGGTTTGATGATGAAAATGTTGAGGCATGATCCTTAGCCCCTTTATAAAACTGATGGTTGTGTTCGGATGCAACACCATTCCAATTTTACCGGACAACCACAATACCCGAATTTGGGTAGGGCTTAACTGTAAATTTATATATCTTAGTATGGGTTCCCTTGCGGCCGAGGTTTCAGCTGAGGCTACCTCATGATGATTGTCCACTTGTGCAGTTCCCAATATGACAGATGGTCATGGTTGGGAGGCCAAACTCATAGGAGAGGTGCCTATAATAGGGTGTGTAATTGAAAGGTTAGGATTGATTATCCGGATACTGAGTATGGTGAATCAGGATTGTTCCTGATAGATGTATCGAATGTTGTGGTGAAAGTATACCACCTCTGCTGAGTGTCAAACTATTCGAATAGCCGCATCCGCGGTTATGATAGTTGGAGTGGCCATACTGTTCCATCGTTAGATATTTTCAAAATGACTTGTGAAATGAATCATGACTTTGACTTGACCACAACAGGGTTGTGAGCATGAAAAACTAAGTTCCCACTTAGGTGTTGAAAGACATTAAACTAGTTTTCTTTACTTCTGAACTCAGCTAGAGATAAACCTGGCTTTTTGCAAAACAACCTAGAGCTTAGGATTCCTACTTGAACCACTTTACTTGTCAGTGATAGTTTGCGAGTACTTAAAGAGTACTCATGGCTTTTCCCTGGCTATTCCTATGGCCAGACTATGAGGAGGACTACCGGGATGATGGACAGCAGGAAGTCTACGACAACTAGAATCATCTCCCATCGTCAGCATTGCCTGTGACCCTGAAGATGGAGCTTCGCACATGCTACAGTTATTATATTGTTCCGTTGCGTTGATTGTATTAAGACTGGATCATGAGATCCTTCATTTTTAAGAACTTTATTATGTTTTGTAATGGATGATGAACTATGGTACCAATCTGTTATGTCTCACAAAAATGGTAATCCTGGGATTGCGATGTATGGCATAACAGGCATATGGGATTAAAAATCCGGGTGTTGACACTAGCCATGCAGGTTTGCACTGGCGTCAGTCCCCGAGTGTTGTACTTGACCGTTCGAGTCGCTGCACCAAGGATGCGGAGGACTAGGTCACTGTGAGAAGCGAGTGCGGTTGTCTTGGCCCGGCAGGCCAGTCGGGCAGGGCGACTTCGATGGAGGCTCCGGGTTGGCGTTTTCGTGGATGACGCAAGGCTCGAATGTCGGCGATGCCCTTGCGTCGCACTACTTAGCCGCGTCGGTCGCGCAACCAAGGGCTAACTTCCGTGATTAGTGTAATGATGTTTTTATGAGTGCGAATGGCACACGAGTTGGAGCGCACACACAATTTGTGTGAGTCGAATATATTTATTGAATGGTGGGGGAATACAGGTCGGAATTCTAGGTGTAGAACTTCCTTAGGATGTTTACATTCCACGGACACTTAATTTCAAGTTGTCCGTCGCCTCGGACGTCGATGAGGTAGTAGGCGTCGTTGCTCAGGACTCGCCCTATGGCGAATGGTCCCTCTCATGGGGGAGAGAGCTTGTACATGCCCTTCTTGTCCTAGATCAGCCGTAGGACCAGGTCGCCTTCCTGGAAGGTGCGAGTCCGAACTCGGTGACTATGGTAGCGGTGGAGTCCCTGCTAGTATATGGCGGTGCGGGAGCAAGCCAGGTCGCGTGCTTCGTCGATCTGGTTGACCCTGTCTTGGCGTGTGAGCTCATTGTCGGCCTCCGCGTAGTTGACGACATGAGGCGAATCGTACTCGAGGTCAGTCGGCATGACGGATTCGGCACCGTACACCATGAAGAAGGGCGTGAACCCATTCGATCGTTTGATGGAGGTGCGGATGCCCCAGATGACAGAGGGGAGCTCTTTGACCCAACATTTCGGGGTTCGCTCGAGGGGAACTTGCAGTCGCGGCTTGAGGCCGTGGAGGATGATCTGGTTGGCGCGTTCCGCCTAACCGTTGGACTCTGGGTGGGCGACTGAGGCGAGGTCGAGCCGCATGTTATGATCCTCACAGTACTCGGCCATGGCGCCCTTGGCGAAGTTGGTGTCATTGTCTATGATGATGCTGTGCGGGAATCCGTAGCGGTATATGAGCTCGCGTAGGAATTTGGCGGCGGTCTTCCCATCGCACTTGCGGACTGGCTTGGCCTCCACCCACTTGGTGAATTTGTTGACTGCGACCAGGAGGTGGGTGTAGCCAGAGGGGGCCTTCTTGAAGGGGCCCACCATGTCCATGACCCATACGGCGAATGGCTAGGTGATGGGGATGGTCTTGAGCGCCGAGGTGGGTACATGTGTATGTTTGGCGTACTTTTGTCATATGACGCAGAGTTGCACGATGTCGACCGCCTCGGCGTGCGCGGTGAGCTAGTAGAAGTCGTGTCGCATGGCTTTGGCGACCAGGGACCAAGCGTCGGCATGGTGGCCACAGTCGCCGTCATGGATGACTTGGAGGATCTTGCGGCCTTCCGCAGGCTACATGCAGCGTTGGAACACGCCAGTCACGCTGCGCTTGTGGAGCTCGCCATTGATGATGATGAAGGATTTGCAGTGGCGCACGATCATGCGTGACTCCGTCTCGTCTGCTGGCAGGGTCCCTCCCTCGAGGTAGGTGATGTATGGCACGGTCCAGTCGCTTGGCTCCTTGATCATGGCGACCAGAGCGGGTTCTGGTTAGAGCGGGATCCCAAGGTCGATATCCTTCGGGGGAGAGACAGAGGGCTTGTGGATGGTGTCTAGGAAGACACCGGCGGGTGGCGCTTGATGAGCCGACCCGATGCGAAAGAGGGCGTCAGCCTCTTCATTCTTGCGTCGGTCGATCCACTCGACGGAGTGGCCACCGAAGTGGCCCTCCCAGCTGGTCCACTGCTTGGCGATATGCCACCATGGTGAGGGGAGACGACAGGTACCGGCGACTTGCACGGCGACGAGGTCGAAGTCGTCGTAGCACCGTAGGCGATTGACGTTCATCTCCTTGGCGTCTCGCATGCCGTGAAGGAGGGCCTCGTACTCGGCCATGTTGTTGGTGCAGGGGGTGAAGTAGAGGTACAGCATGTAGCGGAGCTTGTTGCCCTTGGGGGAGGTGAGTACGATTCCTTCCCCTGTGCCATCTGTGTTCTTGGACCCGTCGAAGTGGAACGACCAGTAGTAGAGGTATGGAAACTTCTCTAGCTGTTGTGCCTCCTCCCAGTCGGCGAGGAAGTCCGCCAGGGCCTGCTACTTGATTGCCTTGCGCGGCTCGTACTTGATATTGTGGACTCCGATCTCGACGGCCCACTTGGCGACTCGCCCAGTCGCCTCGCGGTTGCAGATGATGTCCTGCAATGGCGTGGAAGAGACGGCCGTGATTGGGTGCTCCTCGAAGTAGTGTGGTATCCGTCGCTGGGCGCGGAAGACCGCGTATACCAGTTTCTGGTATTGTAGGTAGCGCTGTCGCGACTCGGTGAGGACCTCGCTGATGTAGTAGACGGGGCGCACGGAGCGCTCCTTGCCCTCCTATGTCCGTTCGACGACCATGACGGCACTGAGGACTCGCTCGGATGTCGCGACAAAGACGATCATTGGCTCCTTGTCAACGGGGGCGGCGAGCAGCGGGGCCACGAGTAGCACTTCTTTGAGTGTGTGGAGCCTGTAGTCTGCCTCCTTGTCCCACTAGAATGTGGGGTTCTTGGACATTAGGCGGTAGAGGGGCATTGCCTTCTCACCTAGCTGGGGGATGAAGCGGCCGAGAGCCGCAACTTGCCCGGTCAGCTTCTGGACGTCGCGGAGGCACTCGGGTTTTCCGAGCCAGATGATCATATCGATGTTGGTGGGGTTCGCCTCGATGCCTCACTTGGAGACTACGTAACAAAGTAGCTGTCCAGTGGGTGTTGGGGATATGCTATATGGGTATCCTCATAGCATGTCTCCTATCCGAAAAACCCGGGTGGCCCACAGTTGGTAGCATGGCCCATGGCCTGCTGAACGGCCCAGTTAGATGGATCCAGAAGGAAGGCCCATGCCGGATAAAGGAAGGATACGGAGGAGTCACCGACGTACCCGGAGCCTTGGAGTGCAAGACACGCTAGACTAGTTGTATGTAGTGTAGGACTCTGTAACATGTCCGGATAGGACTTTTCCCTGTAACCCTAGGACATAGCGACTATATAAGACGGGCCTATGGTAGCTTTTAGGGCAAAAGTCATATCGATCAACATCCACCTCGCACAACGAACCAATCCCTGTAACTCGGCGTATTGCCATTATAGTGATTTATAGCAGGAGTAGGACTCCGCCATTGTTGTGGGATCTGAACCTGGGTAAGCTGTGTTACCTCGTGCCCGTTAACCGTCCGCCTTCCCCCACGTCTCTAAACACGCACTGTGAGGACCCCTCCATGGTGTACTCGTCGATAATACCACGAAAGTTGGCGCCCATCGTGGGGCAAGAGGCGCTTCAGGCTCTGCAGCGAACGAGGTCCAAGATCTTCGCGAGAATCGACAAAACCATAGCCATCGGTCGCGTTCTCTTCTGCAGCAACGTTCTGATCGTCCCCCTGAAGAGTTCTGGATCCCGGCGAAGACGAACCCTACGCGGTGCTCAATCGTCCCCATCGGAGATATCCACCTCTTCATTGGCGAAACCGACTCGGGCAATAGTTCCCTGGGAGTCATAGGAGCGTCAAGACACGCATGGACTGCCTACGGGCAGGATACGTTCGCGGAACGATCGATGTCGGGTATCTCTTTGGAGTTTGCTGACAAAGATCGGAAAAATTCAAGACCCGCACGGACCGCCTATGGGCAGGATACGTTCGCGGAAGGATCGATGTCAGATCTCTCTTCGGAGTTTGCCGACAAAGATCGGAAAAATTCAAGGCCCACCCAGACCGCCCCTGTGCAGGATATAATGGTGTAAGATCGCTGCAAGTCCGACGGCTTCGTCCGTGCATCTGGACAGCAGATATCCAAGTTTGTTGGAGTGGTAACCATCTTCGATCTGTCGCGTTGCATTCAGAGAGAGGGCAAAAAAAACCGCGATTACCATGCCAGATGGCTCCGTATACGAGACGACCTGGCTCATACCCCAATGATGATGCTATGTATCACTTTGTGGAAGGACTGGACCAAGGTACGCTTCTCCGAAATACGCTAAGGTGGCAGCAGGCTTTAGGACGCCTCACTTTTGAAAGCATGGTGAACACCGTCAACAGCTATGCGGAGTCTAAGGAGGAATCTCAGATAGAAATTGCTCTCGTTGGCGGAGCCCCTCCGCCTCAGCCACCGCCGCCACAACCTCCAGTCGTTGTCGCCGCACCAGTCATCATCGTTGTTGTTGCACCTCCGCCCCATGTCATCGAGGAAGCCCCGACACCCTTCGACTCCGTGCTTGACGCACTCTACGCCGACATCAGCGCTGACTCGGAGGAGATAGACTTCATCCCAGAGGAGCTAGACTCTGCTATGCTGGAGATGGAGGAGGATTACAAGCGCGATGAGCAGGCCAACAACGCTGTCACGTCCCAAGAGGT
The DNA here is from genome assembly GCA_916181665.1 of Avena sativa. Lineage (NCBI taxonomy): Eukaryota > Viridiplantae > Streptophyta > Magnoliopsida > Poales > Poaceae > Avena > Avena sativa. The sequence goes on along the minus strand of OV702294.1, from coordinate 262,800,680 downwards.
GTTCGTCGCCATTGGGACGGTGATGGATGAAGATCAAACCGGGTGAGCTCCGCCTACAACGCTGGACAAATGGAAGGGACCACATGTTGCTGACGACAATGATCGCACAAAGGTCATGCCCCCTCCGCCTAACCCAGTGCAGCAGCCGCAGGAACTCGGCACCGGTCCGAGAAACAACAACACCGCAAACCCGCCGCCTCCGGCATCCACGTCTATTGCTTCCCAACTCACTCCAGCTGATAGAGTGATGTACGGTAATCTCCTCGTCGAGCCCAAGACCGTGGCTCATATTCGCAATGTAGTACATCTTGACGAGAAGAGCCAGCAGCTGCTAGAGGAAGCGCAGGCCATCGCGGAGCAAGGCGCTAAGCTAGGTCGAGATCTGGCCAATGCGCAGAAGTCAATAGTGAAAGCTAGAGCAATGGAGGCTGAATACAAAACTTTGCTACAGCAGCAGAAGGATAAGAAAGCTCCGGCTCGCGTCATCAACGATCCTGGTGTACGGCGAAACCTAGGATGGGCTCCCTCGAAGCCGGCACAGGCCAAGCCATACATTGACAGTGAAGGCAGGTAGGTGATGCCGACTCCTCTTCTCAACCTTGTCGTCGCCAAGACCCTTCTGGAGTAGGATAGATCACCCGAAGCTGTGGACCAGGTCTATGACCTAGTGGCCAAGGCGGTGAAACAGCAGGAAAAGGCCACCTCTCAGAGGCTTGAGTCTGACCCAGCGTTCTGCCAGTCTAGCCAGCATAAGCTTCCAAGGGAAAGATCTCCTCATGATGTCGGGTCCTAGACGGGTTCGTCAGAACGAAGACGGAAGGATGCGCGCAACAGGAAGGATGATATCCCCATATCCTCCGATCATGGAGCCAAGGCTCAACCTTTTCGTCCATCTCCACCTCCCCGCTCTCACCGACATCGCGAAGACACCAAGGCTCACCGTCGTACGGATATGCCTCCGCCAAGGCAGAGCGGCATCGTCATCCGCGACAACACGGAGAAAACCCGTCATGACGGAGAGCGCAACCAAGGACACCAGAGCAGGTTGCGTCATGACCCTCCGCGTCCAACAAGCAACCGCGACAAGCATGAGGCGTCACAGGAGGGCAATAGAAAGAAGGCTAACCGACCGCCACCTCCGCCTCCGTCACCACCGAGCAGCCACCATGGCGGAGGGGGCCTGCGTCGTTCATGCAGCCCATCCCCTGAGGTCAAGGGGACGAAGAAGGATGAGGAGTCCAAGGATTCAAGTGACATGAACGAGGATGTTGACCCCAAGCACACCGCCAAGAGCGATGGGAAGGGCAAGAACCCCTTCGAGAAGAAGGCGGCCGTTTTCCATACTTTCCTTGGCACCCCCACCGTCCGACAACATAAGACCTCTATATACTGATGGACACTCTACCCCCAGTTCCCTAGTACATGCACTGGTCGGAGATTCCAATTACTTGGGACAGGAAGGATCACCCAGACCTCATCCCTACGGAGAACCAGTACACCATGGTCATCAACCCCTCGATTGACGGCAATGAGTTCACCAAATGTATGGTGGATAGTGGAAGCAGCATCAACATCATGTACCTAGATACACTGCACAAGATGAACTTGACGGAGGCTAACCTAAGGCGGACCAGCACCATCTTCCACGGCGTAGTTCCTGGTCGGGAGTCTCGGTTCCTTGGGTGCATCACGCTTCAGGTCGCTTTTGGCGATGTAAATAATTACTGACAAGAACGCATGACCTTTGAGGTGGTCCCCTTCAAGAGCGTGTATCACGTCATATTCGGCCGCGACATCTTCCACGCCTTCATGGCCAAGCCATGCTTCTTCTACAACAATCTCAAGATCCCCGGACCAAACGGTGTCATCACCGTATCCGAAAGCTTTACCAAGGTAAGGGAGTGCGAGATTGGAGAAGCAGCCTTTGCGGAAGCTGTCCTCTATAGCGAAGAATTCAAGGAGATCCAGAGCAAGGTCGATGCCTCGGAGATGCCGGCGTCGAAGAAGCAGATTTCTGACTCCGCCCCAGCTTTCAAGGCCGCCATCAAAATCAAGCCGGTGGAACTTGTGGTAGGCAATGCCTCCAAGACCAGCGCCATTGGGACGAACCTGGATCCCAAATAGGAAAGCGCGCTCGTCGAGTTCCTCCGTGAGAACAACGACATCTTTGACTGGCAACCTGTTGACATGAAAGGTGTACCTAGGGAACTTGCCGAGCACAAATTGAATATTGATCCAAAATGCAAACCAGTGAAACAACCTCTACGACGCTTCAGAGACGAGAAGAGACGCGCCATAGGCAAGGATATAGCTAGGTTACTTAAAGGTAGTTTTATCCGAGAAGTCCTTCACACCTGATGGATGGCCAATCCTGTACTTGTCCCCAAAAAGGGAACCAAAGAATTAAGAATGTGCGTTGATTACACCGGCTTGAACAAAGCGTGCCCCAAAGATCCGTTTGCTTTGCCTCGCATTGACCAAGTCATTGACTTGACAGCTGGCTCGAAACTTTTGTGTTTTCTCGATGCATACTCAGGATACCCCCAAATAAAAATGAGGAAGTCGGACCAATTGTCCACTTCGTTCACCACACCTTACGGCACATTTTGCTATGTCACGATGCCCTTTGGGCTGAAAAACGCAGGTGCTATGTACCAACGGAAAATGCAGCGTTGCCTACACGATCAAATTGGTCGGAACGTTCACGCCTATGTGGACGATATAGCAGTGATGTCTAAAAAGTGAAACGACTTAATCTCCGACTTAAAAGAAACCTTTGATAATCTCCGGAAATACAACATGATGCTTAACCCTAAGAAGTGCGTCTTCGGGGTTCCAGCCGGCAAATTGTTGGGCTTCATCATTTCCCAGCGTGGAATCGAGGTGAACCCGGATAAAATCAAGGCCATCTTAAACATAAACCGTCTGACATGCCTGAAGGACATATAACGGCTAAGAGGTTGCATTGCAGCGGTTAGTCGGTTCGTCAGCCGACTTGGAGAGAAGGCTCTGCCGCTATACATGTTTCTGAAGAAGGCGGACAATTTTACATGGACGGACGAGGCAGATGCAGAACTGAAGCAGCTAAAGGAGATATTATCCTCGGCGCCTATCCTTGCAGCACCCGAGCCTGGGGAGCCTATGCTAATCTACATGGCAGCCACCAACCGGGTAATCAGCATCGTCGTCGTGGTAGAGCGAAAAGAACCAGGTTATGAGTACGGAGTTCAATGACCAGTTTACTATGTAAGCAAGGTCTTGACGGAGTTCAAGAAGTGTTACCCGCACTACCAGAAGATAGCTTATGGAGTGTTCCTTGCTTCTCGGAAGCTAAGGCACTACTTCCAGGAGCACCCTATCAGAGTGATGAGCAAGACTCCACTGTCTGACATCAACAACAACAGTGACGCTATAGGAAGGGTCACGAAGTGGGGCATTGAACTTGCCTCCTTTGATACCACCTACAAAAGACGCGACGCTATCAAGTCACAAGCCTTGGCGGATTTCATCGCAGATTGGACAGAGATGCCAGATGCTACCCCAATGCTGGAGCTAGAATATTGGGTGATGCACTTTGACGGATCAAAGCTACTCAATGGCTCGGGGGCTGGTGTACTGTTATAACCACCAACGGGGGACAAGCTACACTACGTTCTGCAGATCCACTTCGAGGCTACAAACAACATGGAGGAGTATGAAGCACTCATTCACGGACTGTGTGTAGCCAAGGATATTGGCATCAAGCGCATAGTTTGCTATGGAGATTTCAACTTGGTTACCCAGCAGGTGGTTGGCACCTGGAATGCGCGGAACCCTATGATGGTGGCATATCGAGATGAAGTGGACGAGATAGCCAAGAGCTTCTTGGGCTACGAAGTCAAGTGTACCTAGGGAGCAAAACGAGGCGGCTGATCTACTGTCTAAGCTTGGATCAGGGTGCAAACGAATTCCGTCAGGCGTTTTCCTGGAGCATCTATGGACACCATCCCTGAAGGGAGAAGACATCGACAAACCGAATAGAGTTGACTCTTTCGTTCACACAGTGACAAAGGTCCCTCCGGCTTGGACACAACCGTTCATGGAATATCTCGTACACGGAACTTTTCCCGATGACAAAGTCAAAAGACGGCAAATAGTACAATGAGAAAAGTGTTATACCATAATCAATGGACAACTCTACAAAAGAAGCACCACTGGTGTATACCTTAAGTGTGTTTTCTAGCAAGAAGGTATTGAAATCCTACGTGAGATCCATCTCGGAGATTGCGGGCATCACGCCGCTCCTCGATCTTTGGTCTCCAAGGCCTTCCGGCAAGGATTCTATTGGCTGACCGCGAAGGAGGATGCCAACAAGCTGGTTGAGACATGCACGGGATGCCAGTATTATGCCCGGCAACCCCATGTTCCAGCTGAAGAATTGCGAAGAATACCAATAACTTGGCCATTTGCATTCTGGGGGCTAGACATGGTTGGTCCATTGTAGACGGCACCATGTGGGTTTACACATTTGCTAGTAGCAGTTGATAAATTCACTAAATTGATAGAAGCTAAACCCATTAGCAAGCTCGATGGGGCAACTACCCTTAGATTTGTTTGGGATCTAGTGGCGAGATTTGGTCTCCCACACAACATTATCACCGACAACGGTAGCAACTTGTCACTCGGAGAAGTGGAAGCTTATTTTTGGGACAAGGGCATCCGACTTGACCTAGCGTATGTGGCGCACCCACATTCCAATGGCCAAGTTGAGAGAGCCAATGGATTAATTATGCAGGGAAATCAAGCCACGTCTTGAGGCACCGCTACATAGAGCAGTTCGAGCCTGGGCGGAGGAACTACCATCTGTGCTGTGGAGTCTACAAACTACACCCAACAGATCCACCGGCGACACCCCTTACTTCATGGTATATGGAGAAGAAGCCATCCTGCCTTCCGACATACTTCATGATGGACCAAGAGTTGCTGCCTCTGATGAAGATGATGCTGAAGACTCTCGACTCCTAGATGTGGACCTTCTCGAGGAGGAGCGCGTTTTGGCATGCCAAAGATCCACCATCTACCAGCAGAAGCTACATAGATACCATAGTCTCCGTGTTCGGCATCGCTCGTTTAAAGAGGGGGATCTGGTGCTCCAACTTAAGCAGAAGAAGTCACACAAATTATCCCCGCCATGGGAAGGACCGTTCATCATAAGCAAGGCGCTGCTCAATGGGTCTTACTACCTTGTTGACAATCGTGAACATAAGGATAGACCCATCAAAGATCATAAGCGTAAGCGACGTGACCCGTATGATGACTACCCAGATCTTGATCGGCCATGGAACATAGCACAGCTACGTCCTTTTTACACTTAGCATATTTTTTATCTATTGTGTACCTCTTATATGATCAATGAAATAAATCTATCTGGTTCACTCATATTTCCGAGTCTTTTACCTCCTTTAGTGTTCATTTTTGGATCATATAAAACATTTATGCGCAAGTTTGCATTTTCACTTGTGAAAATTTCACCTACGGGCATTAGCTTAAGTTTTCTGGTCTACACGTTCTTTGTTGTTTTTATGTGGATTCTAGAGTAGTGAATTTTGACACTTGTTGTCGGCGATTTTGTGCTTAGGTTTTTGACGGTGCCATTGGGCATCATCACCTGAGCGCATGGTTCCCACTATGGGTCTTCCGACTCATGAAAGGTCAAGCATAAAAACCAAAGTAATGGATAAGCCAACACTTGCTTAAAAAATATACATGCTGGAACCAGTTCTTGAGTAGAAGGAAAATACAACTATTGTTTTTCCACCTTAAGTTAACAAGTAGTTTTTTCCACATACAAATTCCAGAGGAAACAAATATTACATTTTTTCATACCTCTAGCATAGGAGACTTCAAAGCAGCATCATCGGCAGTAGGAGAGCCATCTTCCTCGAAGTCAGCGGTCTTGAGGGACTCGGAGTAGCTTTGCTGGTCGCCGTCAATGGTCTCTAAAGGCACGAAGACGTTGGGATCAACCAACTCGGCAAATCTGCTGTCAAGCCCCGCGAGCGACGTCCAGATGGCCTTATGATCAATCTTCTGACCTTCATCGTCTATGTCGGGAAGAGCAGAGGTTACCACGTTGATGTCGGCACCTTCGTAGTGCGCCTTGACCGTTGACAGTGCCATCCTTGCACCAGCCTGTGTACATGAAGCTTTCCATCTTAGAATACGCTCGGGGGCTTGGCGTGTCACATCCCAAGATTTTCCAAATCATGTAATGTGAAAAATAAATAAACAAAATAAATAATTGTTGAAATTTAGGGTGAAAAGAAACTTTTGTTTCTAAATGGAAACTTAAAATCCCATCTTGAATAAACTCTGGTTAAATATTTGAATCCAACTAAATTCAAATCAAGTGGAATGCATTCTTCATAAATGCATCTGGAAATTTAAACACTTGGAAAATAAACCAAAACCATAAAACCCTAATGGAAGAAAAACATTTCCAAGTTATCTCTAAGCCTATGAATTTTATCCATATAAAAAAATTGGTCAAACAAACATTTCAAATTGATCAAGAATGACAAATAGAAATATTATAAAACCATAGAAATTGGTTTCACTTAATTTGGAGCCATGGATAAAATCTTATGAATTTAGTAAGATAAGAAAATTTAATTTCGAAAGCTAATAAAGAACCTATCTATAAATCCATAACAAATGGTTAGTAAACAATCCTAAAGAGAGTTAAAAAGGATAAACAAATATTAAATAATATTTTACCAATTGGAATCACCAAGTTTGGATCCATAAATAAAAGGATATGGTTTTTATAAGATAAAGATATAAATATTAAATAAGGAATATTTAAATACTAAATTAAATCTTGGCCTAATCCATTAAGAAAATGGAATGAATAGAATCCAAATCCAAATAAAATAAAAGGATAAAGAATTTCCAAATAAAATGGCATTAACCAAATTCTATTGGAATAAAAATAAAATCCCTATTAGAAATGATTAATTAAATCATGAGAAAATAATATTTGGAATTTAACCAAGTGGAATAATGTCAACACCCAGTTTTTTAATCCTAGATGCCTGTTATGCCATACATCGCAATCCCAGGATTACCATTTTTTCGAGACATAACAGAATTGGATACCATAGTACATCATCCATTACAAAACGTACATAAGTTCTTACACAAATAGAGATATCATGATCCAGTTCTTAATACAACATCAAGAAGCGGAATACGTAATAATAACGGTAGCATAGGCGAAGCTCCATCTTCGGGCTCACAGGCAATGCTGACGATGGGAGATGATCCTAGTTGTCGTAACCTTCCTGGGGTCCATCCTCCAGGTACTCCTCTTCATAGTCTGGCCATGGGAATAGCCAGGGACAAAGCCATGAGTACTCTTTAAGTACTCACAAACTAATACTAACAAGTAAAAGGGGGTTTTGATAATAGGACACTAGGCTCTAGGGTTATTTTGCAAAAATCCAGATTTATCTCTACTACGTTAAGGAGCAACGAATGCTAGTTGAAGTTTTATAACACCTAAATGGGAACTTGTATCTCATATCACAACCCTGTTGTGGTCAAGTCAAAGTCTCAATTCATTTCACAAGTCATTTTGAAAAGTCTGACGGGGGAACAGTATGGCCACTCCAACTGTCCATAACCGCGGACGCGGCTATTCGAATAGTTTGACACTCTGCAGAGATTGTACACTTTCACCACAACATTCGATACATCCGTCAGGAACAAATCCTGAATTCACCATACTCAGTATGCGGATAATCAATCCTAACCTTTCAATTACACGCCCTAGTATAAGCACCTCTCCTGTGAGTTTGGCCTCCCAACCATGACCAACTGTCATCTTGGGTACTGCACAGGTGGACAATCTTCACAAGGAAGCCTCAGCTCAGACCTTGGCCGTGAGGGAACTAATACTAAGGTACATACGTTTCTAGTCAAGACCTACCCAATCTTCGGGTATTGTGGTTGTACGATAAAATTGGAATGGTATCGCATCCAGACAACCATTAGTTTTATAAAGGGCTAAGGCTCATGCCTCAACATTTTCATCACCAAAATCATCAGGTGTTCGGAAACACATGTCCAAAACATGTCAATAGAATGATCCGTCGTTCCAAGGTTTTCATAACCATTTTTCCACCAAGTATTCCCATCTAAAGTTGATCAAGATTTATGCTTAGCACTAGCATCTACAAGTGGGGGTAAGCAATAATGAGGGGTGGTAAACTAGTGGAGTTCTAACTAAGTTCAATCTCATGCCTTAATATGACATCAAGATTATCTAGCCTAGGCCAAATTTTATGCTCTTTATGCAACCTTCACATAGTCTTCTAGTATCTACCATTTACTTAGGTAACATCTAGGTAAGAGTTTTGATAAGGAAATAAAGTAAGAGGCTTGCAAGTAAAACTAGGATTGGTTTATCAAGTGGTTATGATCATGTATGCTTTAAGGCATATAGTTGACATGGTAACAAGCAAGTATTGGCTTGCACAATATCAGCATAAGCTTGCTAAATTGCAAGTGCTATCTTGCAAGGTTAATAGCTTGCATTGGTCAACTTGATTGGTAAAGCTTGCCTTGTGCAGAGCAGTGGTTGAAGTTCTCCTCGGCATCTTCTTCGTAGAATCCTCCTTCCTCCTCGTATCCTTGGTCGGTACTAGCGTCTATAAATAAATACGATGTACACAATCACCAAACAATACTTAACTACTTGCAATCATCACACAAAAGGGTCCTATAGATGATCTAGCATCATCACTAACCTTACAAGATTAAAGCTTGGTTTAATTCCTTTTATTTTTAGAAAAGTAATTTCTACTCATTGAAAAACTACTTAAGGTTTAATATTCTCCAAACCAAACATGGGATCATGTTGACACATGTCATCACCACATATTTTAGTCCATGGGAATGTTATTTAAAGTGGTGTCACAATTTAATAAGGTTTTACCCTTTTATTTTAATTAAATAAAGTGACTAGAAATTCCTATGAGGCGTTCTTTTATTACTTGAACATTCTTTCTGTAAGTAAACCTATATATTTTTATATATTCTAAAAGGTATGGTTAAATTTGATTTTTGAGAGTTGGAATCAACTCAAAAGCTATTATGGTTTAAATTTGAAAAATGTTTGAATGCATAAAAGCTTTTGCCTTGTTATTTTTACCATGGGTGATCTATAGATCCAAATGACTTGAATCCAATGGGCTTGGATTCAGCATTCCCAGACCTTTCCAACAAAATTGGTTTCATTCAATTTCATGCACTAAATCAATCTGGGTTGATTTTTGAAACTGGGTACAGAAGTGTGTTTGAAATAAAATGGAAAAGATTTAATTCAAATAACTGGGCTGCGCGGGAAAAGTTAACGGGCCGGCCTGCTAAGCGTAGCGCTTCCGCAGGCTGTTTAAGTGGATGTCCCCACACATCAGGGAGATAGGGGGTGCAAAGTGGTATGGGACGATCTGGGTCGTTCGATCTGATTCTAATCCAACGGCTGGGAGTCATCATCGACGTTGGGCAACGCCGGCGAGAAAGAACCCTAGCGCGACCAGTGGGGGTTGATGGGGGCTCACCGGGGTGCAGGCGAGGGTCGGCGAGGCGGGCGAACGACAAAGTCGACGACGGCGAACTCAGGGGTGGTCGCAGCAGCTCCTGGGGTGGACGAAATCGATGGCTCCCTTCTTCTCCAGAGGCGGCAGGATCCGGTGAAATTCCGGTGATGCGCTGCTCGCCTTGCTCCGGGACTGAGGTGGGGTGGTTCTGGTGAGAGAGGAGTGGAGTGGTGTGAAGAATTCGAGCGGGGGAGTCCTCTATTTATAGTATCGACGGTGAGACCGAACGACATGGGCAGGCGACGGTGGCGACATGGCTACGAGCTGCTAGAGGCATGGCCGGCGGTGGCGATCGCTTGGTGGTCTCCTGGCGATGCTCTACGGCTTTAATGCGCTTGTAGGGGCGGTGCGGTTTGTTCTGGAACACGAGACGCTCTGCGCGGTAGAGGCGGTGTCTTCGACGGCGAGCGGTGGTTGTGCGTCACGGGGCGGCGAACGGGGATGTCTGGCGGTCTCCTGGGTCGATGGTGATCGTGTATGCATGCGGTGAGGGCGGCGCGCGGTCTGTGGGCTTCGGTCGAGGGTGGCGCTCTGGCGCACGCTCGGCATGGTTGCTGGCGGTCTGGCACGGTCTGTGCGTGTGGTCCAGTGCCTGGAAATGTTCGAGCGCTGGACAGGGAGTGGCGGTGAACGGTGGGATGCCTCCTAGACATGCTGGCTAGGCTTGTTTCTCCTCCTAGCTTGCTGTCGACATGGGGGTGACAAGGTTGGCTTCGACTGTTCACCATTGATGGTTTTGGCAAGCTCACAGTGGTGCTAGTGCTTGGTTAATCTTGCTAGATGATCTACTAATATGGTTGTGAGCTATATAGGGAACCAGTTAGGCTCAAAACACTGCACACTATAGTGTTTTGATTTTGTTTGATTTGTGTCTGCCAAGTATTTGATGAAATGGCCGCATGAATTCAAGTTTTGAATTTTGAAAAGATTTTTGGTGATTGTGCTAGATTGGTGATGGTGAGTCTGCAGATGCTTGGGTTTTCAAAGTTGAGTTGGTTTGAGTGGTTTTTTGAAAAAGTGGGATCTTCCCATATGATAAAGATTCAATTTTGAATTGTCATTTAAACTATGCATTTGAAAGTTTCTGGATGATCACAAAGTGGGCCTTGATACTTTGTTATGAGTACATTCAAGGGGTGCAAAGATCCAGAAAAGTTTTGTTAGGTTCTGAAAGTTTGAGACAGCCAAAGTAGGCATGGGAGTTAAATTGGTCAAAATGACCGTTCACTCATTTAGCTTTGTTTTGATTTTTTTGTCTTTGGGAAAAGTTTGGGAAATGTTTAGATGATGTTTATTTTACCTAAGAAACATTTTACAAGCAAGGAAACATACAAACAAGGTGGTTCAAAAGAATTTCAAATTCAATGCATACTCATATGCATGCATTCATAATTTTATTTAAAAAAGTTTTTGTTAACCCTAATTTTGATGCTTAGAGTTTGATGATCCAAGTTCAATATTTTTGGGATGTTACAAACCTTCCCCCCTTAAAAAAAATCTCGTCCCGAGATTTGAAAAAGGACGAAAAGATTACCTAGGATTTGAAGAGATCGGGAAACTCCGTCCTGATGTGATCTTCGCGCTCCCAGGTAGCTTCCTCTTCTGTGTGGTTGCTCCGCTGAATCTTGAGAAACATTATGCTTCGGGTTCGGGTAGTTCGAAAAGCTTCTTCCAAAATACGGATGGGTACTTCAGGATAGGTCAGGTCATCGTTGATCTCTATGGTCCGGTGATCGATATTCTTGAACATTGTGTACGGCTGACATCTCTTCGGGTAGTTCCAATTAATACGATACTTCTCCTCGACGGTTTAGAATCTTGAAGGGTCCGATATATCTGGGAGCTAACTTTCCTTTGAGTTGGAAATGCTGCATGCCCTTCAATGGCGAGACTTTCACATAAACAAAATCTCCTATGTTGAAGGCGAGGTCTCTACGTCTCTTGTCAGCGTAACTCTTCTGTCTAGATTGGGCGGTCTTGAGGTGCTCACGAATCTTGTGAACCTTCTCTTCTGCTTCTCGTAGGATGTCAGGTCCAAAAATCTGACTCTCTCCTACTTCCGACCAGTTCAAAGGGGTGCGACACTTCCTTCCTTACATGAATTCAAATGGGGCCATTTGCAAACTTGCTTGATAACTGTTGTTGTATGAAAATTCTGCAAACGGCAGACAGTCTTCCCACTTGGATCCATATTCTAACACACATGCTCTCAGCATATCTTCGAGTATTTGGTTTACTCACTCCGTTTGTCCATCGGTCTGAGGGTGATACGAGGTGCTGAAATCTAGACGGGTTCCTAAACCTTCTTGGACTTTCTTCCAGAATCTCGAGGTAAACTGAGTTTCTCGATCCGATACGATATTCTTGGGGACTCCATGCAAACTAACGATTCTAGCGATATATAATTCTGCTAGCTTCGAACTCTGATATGTGGTCTTGAAGGGTAAGAAATGGGCGACTTTGGACAATCTGTCCACTATGACCCAGATAGAATCATTTCCCCTACCAGAAGTAGGAAGTCCAGTGATAAAGTCCATTCCTATAGAATCCCATTTCCATTCCGGAATCTGCAAGGGTTGCAACAATCCAGCGGGTCTTTGATGTCCTGCCTTGACTCGCTGACAAATATCACACTTGGCGATATAGCTTCCGATTTCTCTCTTCATCTTATGCCACCAAAATTGCTCTTTTAAATCTTGATACATCTTAGTTCCTCCGGGATGGATAGAATAAAGAGTATCATGAGCATCCTTCAAAATAACTTCTTTCAACTCAGAATCTGCTGGTACACAAAGGCGTCCTTTGTACCACAAAACTCCTTCTTCGTCCTCGGTGAATCCGGGTACTTTGCCTGTACCGATACGATGCTTGATTCCGTCCATACTGGCATTTCCCTTCTACGCCTCTTTAATCTGACTGATCAAAGTGGGCTGGAGTTCTATGCTAGCCAACAATCCTTCACTTACTAATTCCATTCGAAAATCTTCCATCTCTTTGTGCAAACTTGGTTGCTCCTTCAAAATCATGGAGTTCAAGCGGCACGGCAATCTGCTAAGGGCATCTGCTACCACGTTCGCTTTACCAGGGTGATAGTGAATGTCCAAATCATAATCCTTGATTAGCTCAATCCATCTTCTCTGCCTCATATTCAGCTCCTTCTGGGTGAATATATACTTTAGGCTCTTGTGATCCGAATAAATCTCACAACAGTTTCCCATTAGGTAATGTCTCCATGTTTTCAGGGCTAGAACTATGGCTGCGAGTTCAAGGTCATGGGTTGGGTAGTTTTGCTCATGTTGCTTCAATTGTCGAGATAGATAAGATATAACTTTGCCTTCTTGCATTAGCACACATCCGAGATCGATCTTGGATGCATCACAATACACATCGAAGGGCTTCATGATATCTGGCATGATCAAGATTGGGTCTGAAATCAATCTCCTCTTGAGTTCTTGAAAACTCGCTTCACACTTGTCGGTCCATTCAAACTTCTTGTCCTTCTTTAGCAATTGGGTCATGGTTCTGGCGATACTCGAGAATCCTTCTACGAATTTGCGGTAATATCCCGCCAATCCGAGAAATGCACGAACTTGGGTTTGAGTGGTTGGGGCTTGCCAATATTCTACATCTTTCACTTTGGCAGGGTCAACGGCAATTCCTCGGGCTGATACAATGTGACCGAGGAATCCTACCTCTTGTAACCAGAATTCACATTTGCTAAACTTTGCATACAGCTGATGCTCTCTAAGGGTTCCAAGAATGGTCCTTGGGTGTAGCTCATGTTCTTCTTCTGATTTGGAATAAATCAGAATGTCATCGATGAAAACAACGACAAACTTATCCAAGAAGTCCATAAAAATCTTATTCATGAGATTCATGAAATAAGCGGGGGCATTGGTTAGTCCAAAAGATATGACTGTATACTCGTACAATCCATATCTGGTGGTAAAGGCAGTCTTTGGAATATCCTCAACATGAATCTTGAGTTGATGATAGCCTGTTCTAAGATCAATCTTAGAAAACACTTTGGCACCGGTCAACTGATCAAACAAATCTTCTATCTTGGGCAAGGGTACTTGTTCTTGATGGTGACATCATTCAATTTACGATAATCCGTACACAAACGGTTACCTCCATCCTTCTTGTCCACAAACAAGACAGGTGATCTCCATGGTGACGCACTTGGTTAAATCAATCCAATTTCCAGCATGGAATCCAGTTGCTTCTTCAGTTCTGCTAGCTCGGACGGGTTCATACTATAGGGTCTCTGGGCTATGGGTCCGGTTCCAGGGATTAGTTCGATGATAAACTCGATATCCCGATCTGGGGCATACCGGGCAAAACATCTGGAAATACATCGGGGTATTCACAAACTATCCGAACTTGGTCAATGGTAGGTTGGGCTATACTCTTATGGCATTTGAATTGGCGAGGTAAGGTTTCAGATATATGCTCGACTGATATTCCGGCTGTACTGGTCATGGTTATGGCTTTCTTGGCATAGTCAATCAATCCTTTATGTTTGGACATCCAATCCATTCCTAGTACTACTTCCAATCCTTTAGTTCCGAGCACTATCAGATTAGCATAAAAATCTATGACGTGGATTCGGATAGGGACGGCTTTGCAAATTTGCCTAGCCTTGGTGGTTGATCTGGGAATTTGAACAATCATGACATGCTTTAGTTTGGTTGGTTGAATTTTACTAGTGCATGAAAATTCTTCGGTGACAAATGAATGCGATGCACCAGAATCAAACAACACTCTTGCAAGTACTGAATTAACCGAAAACATACCCAGCACGACATCTGGCGCTTCCTGAGCTTCTTCAGCATGCATGAGAAAAAGACGGCCGTTGCGGTTGAGAGAATTCCCTGGGGCAAATCTTCTTCCTGGCTGAACACGACGCTGCTGCTGAGCTGGGACATTGGCATTGGGGGTTGTAGCATTCTTCTTGTTGGGGCACTCGTTGGAATAGTGGCCTTTATTTCCACAGTCATAACAAGTCACTTGCGACTTGTCCTTGGCTGCGACAGGCACAGCATTGCTTCCAGTCCTCGGGGCAGTGTTGGTGTTGGCGGTAGCATTGTTGTTGTTGAACTTGGGTGGGGCACGATTGAAATTGCTAGCGTTGCCGGGGTTGTTGTGATTTCCTCCGGGCCTAGGGTTTCCATGGTTGGGATAGGTTGGACGGTTTATCGGGGGTCTGTTGGTTCTTGGGGCAAATCCTGGAGATGGGTTGGGGCGATACTTTGGGGTCTGATGGGTTCCTGGTTGATGCATCATGCGACGTTTGCGGTTCTCATTGGCCTGGTTGATCTTTCCTTCCATCTGGAGGGCTGAGTCGACAAGGGCTTCAATATCCGCAAAGGGGATATTGACTAACATAGTCTGCATCTCATCATGCAGACCATTCAGGAATCTTTCTTTCTTTTTGGCTTCGGTGTCGATATCATCCGAGGCATACCTAGCTAATGACAAAAATTTGTCACGGTATTCCACTACAGTCATTCGTCCTTGCTTCAGTTCTCTAAACTCGTCTCTCATTCTCTTGATCAAACCTGGTGGCACATGGGTTCTGCTAAACTTGACCTTGAATTCCTCCCAGGTCATCATCTGGCCTCCGGTCATTGCGCGAACACTATTCCACCATGCCCTGGCATCTCCGGCTAGATAGTGGGTGGCGAACAGAACTTTCTCGTTGGCTTCCACTCTAGCGAATTCTAGGTTATTTTCCATGGTTTGCAGCCAATCATCGGCGTCTAGGGGTTCTTCTGACTTAGTGAAAAAAGGTGGGTTGGTATTCTGGAAATTCTTAAGCTTAGATCCATGGTTGTCCTGGTTTCCTTGGCCTTGGTTGTTGTGGGCAAGTTGGGCTATCTGCTGTAGGGTGGCTAGGTTGGCTTGACGTTCCACTCTTTCAGCTTCGCGGTCAGAAGTCAACATTTGCAGAATCTGCAACATCGGATCCGGGGATGAACCACTTCCTCCACGTGGCATCTGAAGATTGAGATAAATCATGAGAAAAGAGGGAAATTTCTAAGGTTCCGGATTTTTGAAAAGTTTTTAAATTTTTGACTCAGATTTTCTAGCAACTTGCTTTTCATTCATTCATAGCACACGATACAAACACACACCACAATAAAGGTAAACATATGGTTTTAAGAACCATTACCGAAACTACGATACAGTGGGGCCGAATACTACTCACTACGCTAGTGCTCAAGTGCTACTACTCCTTGGAATCTGTGGCTTCATCATCCTCATCATCATCGATGAAGGCGAAATCATCCTCATCGGTGAAGAAGTCCATAGCCTGATCCTCTAGAAAATCATCGTCATCGCTGAGATAGGAGTAGGGGTATCCACGAAGATCCTCTCCGGCATTCTCCCTTTCCTCCAACTGCATGTCTCTCTCGTGGATGGTCTCCTCCAGAGATGAGATGCGGTGGCGAAGACGGGCAATGATGCGCTCCTTCTTGTCGACCTGACGGCGGCGAGACTTGCGATCCTTTGCTAGCATGGCGATTGTTTGGTCCTTCGTCTTGATGATGGCAGACTTGTGGGTTGTAGTAGTCACGGCAGTTGTCCAACTCCTGCTGACGATCGTACATCATGAAGCTAAGGTGGTCCAACTGAGTCTTCAGCTCGGGGTGGTATGGGGCTTCCAGTGGTTGTCCATTAGCATCACGCCTTGGGCAAAACTCAAAGCGAGTACCCTTGATCTGATTGATGCTCTGCCCACACAGACGGGAAAGAACTTCCTGCATGGCCCTGGCAAGTCCATCGAGCCAGTTGTTTTCTCTCAAGGTAAACTGAATTCCTTCCGCAGTGAGAGGTGCAATCTTTCCTCGGAGACTTGCAACAATTAGCCACTGCAGATCTTCTCCTCCTTGATCATTGAGCTGAGCTTCGAAGAACTCGGGGTGCGGACGCTCCAGAAGTTCCGAAAGCTGGTCCAAATCCCTCTCAAAGATCAGGTCTCCTCCATTCCCCAACTGATAAAACTTGTTGTACTTCACATCCATCTATAAGAATATAGGATGAGTAAGTTAGTAGAGTGATTAAGTGTGTCAAGATTTTATGTATTTTGCAAGAGTTTTTGAGGAACATGAATTTTCATGAAAGAATCAAAGGGATAAGAATGAGAATAAGTTTTTGTAAATATTTTTTTTCTTTGGTTTTGGAAACTAAGTTTTTGATTCAAACGTCTAGTCTAACTAGGGTCTCATATGGTCAGGATGGCTCTGATACCAACTTGTCAACACCCGGATTTTTAATCCCAGATGCCTGTTATGCCATACATCGCAATCCCAGGATTACCATTTTTGCGAGACATAACAGAATTGGATACCATAGTACATCATCCATTACAAACCGTACATAAGTTCTTACACAAATAGGGATCTCATGATCCAGTTCTTAATACAACATCAAGCATCGGATTACGTAATAATAACTGTAGCGTAGGCGAAGCTCCATCTTCGGGGTCACAGGCAATACTGACGATGGGAGATGATCCTAGTTGTCGTAACCTTCCTGGGGTCCATCCTCTAGGTACTCCTCTTCATAGTCTGGCCATGGGAATAGCCAGGGACAAAGCCATGAGTACTCTTTAAGTACTCGCAAACTAATACTAACAAGTAAAAGGGGGTTTTGATAATAGGACACTAGGCTCTAGGGTTATTTTGCAAAAAGCCAGATTTATCTCTACTACGTTAAGGAGCAACGAATGCTAGTTGAAGTTTTATAACACCTAAATGGGAACTTGTATCTCATATCACAACCCTGTTGTGGTCAAGTCAAAGTCTCAATTCATTTCACAAGTCATTTTGAAAAGTCTGACGGGGGAACAGTATGGCCACTCCAACTATCCATAACCGCGGACACGGCTATTCGAATAGTTTGACACTCTGCAGAGATTGTACACTTTCACCACAACATTCGATACATCCGTCAGGAACAAATCCTGAATTCACCATACTCAGTATGTGGATAATAAATCCTAACCTTTCAATTACATGCCCTAGTATAAGCACCTCTCCTGTGAGTTTGACCTCCCAACCATGACCAACTGTCATCTTGGGTACTGCACAGGTGGACAATCTTCACAAGGAAGCCTCAGCTCAGACCTTGGACATGAGGGAACTAATACTAAGGTACATAAGTTTCCAGTCAAGCCCTACCCAATCTTCGGGTATTGTGGTTGTACGATAAAATTGGAATGGTATCGCATCCAGACAACCATCAGTTTTATAAAGGGCTAAGGCTCATGCCTCAACATTTTCATCACCAAAATCATCAGGTGTTCGAAAACACATGTCCAAAACATTTCAATAGAATGATCCATCATTCCAAGGTTTTGATAACCATTTTTCCACCAAGTATTCCCATCTAAAGTTGATCAAGTTTTATGCTTACCACTAGCATCTACAAGTGGGGGTAAGCAATAATGAGGGGTGGTAAACTAGTGGAGTTATAACTAAGTTCAATCTCATGCGTTAAGATGACATCAAGGTTATCTAGCTTAGGCCAAATTTTATGCTCTTTATGCAACCTTCACATAGTCTTCTAGTATCTACCATTTACTTAGGTAACATCTAGGTAAGAGTTTTGATAAGGAAATAAAGTAAGAGGCTTGCAAGTAAAACTAGGATTGGTTTATCAAGTGGTTATGATCATGTATGCTTTAAGGCATATAGTTGACATGGTAACAATCAAGTATTGGCTTGCACAATATCAGCATAAGCTTGCTAAATTGCAAGTGCTAGCTTGCAAGGTTAATAACTTGCATTGGTCAACTTGATTAGTAAAGCTTGCCTTGTGAAGAGCAGTGGTTGAAGTTCTTCTCGGCTTCTTCTTCGTAGAATCCTCCTTCCTCCTCGTATCCTTGGTCGGTACTAGCGTCTATAAATAAATACGATGTACACAATCACCAAACAATACTTAACTACTTGCAATCATCACACAAAAGGGTCATATAGATGATCTAGCATCATCACTAACCTTACAAGATTAAAGCTTGGTTTAATTCCTTTTATTTTTAGAAAAGTAATTTCTACTCATTGAAAAACTACTTAAGATCTAATATTCTCCAAACCAAACATGGGATAATGTTGATACATGTCATCACCACATATTTTAGTCGATGGGAATGTGATTTAAAGTGGTGTCACAATTTAATAAGGTTTTACCCTTTTATTTTAATTAAATAAAGTGACTAGAAATGCCTATGAGGCATTCTTTTATTACTTGAACATTCTTTCTTTAAGTAAACCTATATATTTTTTATATTCTGAAAGGTATGGTTAAATGTGATTTTTGAGAGTTGGCATCAACTCAAAAGCTATTATGTTTTAAATTTGAAAAATGTTTGAATGCAAAAAATCTTCTGCCTTGTTATTTTTACCATGGGTGATCTATAGTTCCAAATGACTTGAATCCAATGGGCTTGGATTCAACATTCCCAGACCTTTCCAACAAAATTGGTTTCATTCAATTTCGTGCACTAAATCAATCTGGATTGATTTTTGAAACTGGGTACAAAAGTGTGTTTGAAATAAAATGGAAAAGATTTAATTCAAATAACTGGGCTGCGCGGGAAAAGTTAACGGGCCAGCCTGCTAAGCTTAGCACTTCCATGGGCTGTTTAAGTGGCTATCCCCACACGTCAGTGAGACAGGGGGTGCGAAGCGGTATGGGACGATGTGGGTCATTCGATCTGATTCTAATCCAACGGCTGGGAGTCATTGTCGACGTTGGGCAACGCCGGCGAGAAAGAAACCTAGAGCGGCCAGTGGGGGCTCACCGGGGTGCAGGCGAGGGTCGACGAGGCGGGCGAACTCAGGGATGGTCGCGGCAGCTCCTGGGGTGGACGAAATCGATGGCTCCCTTCTTCTCCAGAGTCGGCGGGCTCCGGTGAGATTCCGGCGATGTGCTGCTCGCCTTGCTCCGAGACTGAGGTGGGGTGGTTCTAGGTGAGAGAGGAGTGGAGTGGTGTGAAGAATTCGAGCGGGGGAGTCCTCTATTTATAGTATCGACGGTGAGACCGAACGGCATGGGAAGGCGACGGTGGCGACATGGCTACGGGCGGCTAGAGGCATGGCCGGTGGTGGCGATCACTTGGTGGTCTCCTGGCGATGCTCTACGGCTTTAATGCGCTTGTAGGGGCGGTGCGGTTTGGTCTAGAACACGCGATGCTCTGGGCGGCAGAGGCGGCGTCTTCGATGGCGAGCGGTGGTTGTGCGTCATGGGGAAGCGAACGGGGATGTCTGGCGGTCTCCTAGGTCGGTGGTGATCGTGTATGCACGCGGTGAGGGAGGCGCGCGGTCTGTGGGCTTCTGTCGACGGTGGCGCTCTGGCGCATGCTCGGCATGGTTGCTGGCAGTCTGGGCGCGGTCCGTGCGTGTGGTCCAGTGCCTGGAAACGTTTGAGCGCTGGACAGGGAGTGGCGGTGGACGGTGGGCTGCCTCCCAGACATGCTGGCTAGGCTTGTTTCTCCTCCTAGCTTGCTATCGACATGGGGGTGACAAGGTTGGCTTCGGCTGTTCACCATTGATGGTTTTGGCAAGCTCACAGTGGTGCTAGTGCTTGGTTAATCTTGCTAGATGATCTACTGAGATGGTTGTGAGCTAGATAGGGAACCAGTTAGGCTCAAAACACTGCACACTATAGTGTTTTGATTTTGTTTGATTTGTGTCTGCCAAGTGTTTGATGAAATGGCCGCATGAATTCAAGTTTTGAATTTTGAAAAGATTTTTTGTGAGTGTGCTAGATTGGTGCTGGTGAGTCTGCAGATGCTTGGGTTTTGAAAGTTGAGTTGGTTTGCGTGGTTTTTTGAAAGTGGGATCTTCCCATATGATAAAGATTCAATTTTGAATTGTCATTTAAACTATGCATTTGAAAGTTTCTCGATGATCACAAAGTGGGCCTTGATACTTTGTTATGAGTACATTCAAGGGGTGCAAAGATCCAGAAAAGTTTCTGTTAGGTTCTGAAAGTTTGAGACAGCCAAAGTAGGCATGGGAGTTAAATTGGTCAAAATGTTGGGAAATGTTTAGATGATGTTTATTTTACCTAAGAAATATTTTACAAGCAAGGAAACATACAAACAAGGTGGTTCAAAAGAATTTCAAATTCAATGCATGCATTCATAATTTTATTTAGAAAAGTTTTTGTTAACCCTAATTTTGATGCTTAGAGTTTGATGATCCAAGTTCAATATTTTTGGGATGTTACAAATAAAAGTTGTTTAATTAAACTTAAATAAAATCAAAGAAATCTTCCAAATAAAATTTATGGAATTAAAACTATATTTAATTTCATTAGAATAAAAGACAAGTACCCAAATTAAAAAAATGATTAATAAATCATTTTCCAAATAAGTCAAGGTGAATTATATGACCCCCTATAAAATAAATAAACCTACTGAAAAGGTTTTGTGAGAATTGAAATTAAATAAGGACCCCATGCTACGACGACAGCTGAGCATCGCCACCGTCGGCCTCGACTCCGGCGAGTCCTCCTGGTAAGAATAGACCGCCCCTTCCCCTATCTTGGATGCTCACATGTTCGTGACTCTCATTCGAACCTAACGGTGCCCTCCATTTGTCCTAGCATGCCATAAATCGTCGCCCCCGTCGACGAACAGACGAGCCCGAGGCGCAACTCAACTCCGGCGAGGAATCCACGAAGACTCTGTGCGCCCCTGTCCCTGCAACGACCATCACGAGCTTCAGCACGCCACAGCAAGTTCAGTAATGACCTCCTTCCTCTCCCGCGCTTGCTAGTATCGCCGGAATGCTTCTGGCCAAGCGTCGCCGCCACGCGCCACCGTCGAGCGCCGCTAGAGTATGGTCAGATCATTTCAGGTCATTAGATGTTGATCCAATGGACACGTTAGATACACTTAAGCGAAGGGGTATGTTAGATCTAAACCATGCGATCTCACTTAAATCCTACGGTCTGTATCGCTCGATCCAAATGAAACGGTACCAGCGAGTAAGATTCAGCCACGTGTCCAGTGATTTGTTTTAAAAACAGAAACGTGTCTATTAGATGTTCTAATTTGAAAAATTCATAACTTTCAAACCACACGGTCAAAATTTTCAAATTTTATATCAATGGAATCAGCAAGACAAATCCTACCCAACCATGCCCTTTGTTTAGTAAATTGTTTCTGGTAAAATGGTTGTTTTTACATAAACTTGTGTAAGTATATTTTGGATATAAAATTTGTTCTAAAATTATTTTTGTGATAGAACCTTTGGCAAATGGATTATTTTGAACCTACTGACCATAGAAATTAATTTTTGGTTTCAAAAACATATTTGGTGAAGCAAAAGAATAAATCTTCGATTTAAAGCATTTCTAGTCAAATAAAAATATTGTTTATATGTTAAAAATGCTTTTTGGATAAAACCCTTGGGAAATGTTTTGATTTAAACTCACTGACCCTAAACACCAAGTTTTAGATTTAAAAATGTATTTGGTGAACCCTACAAATATTATTGCTTTGCTAAAAGCATTTTCAACCACATAAAATATTGATTTGGTATTAAAATGGTTTATAAGTAAAATCCTTTGCAAATGGTTTTGCCATTTTTATAAAATGACCAATAGGTGTTTTAGAATGTTTATAACATGTTAGAAACCAATTTTCCAAATAAAACAATCTTTAGCATGCTTGCATGCATTACTTTGTTTCTATGATTTCATGTGTTGTTGCTTGAATGGTAGATTGAAATTGTACCTTGCTTGATTGAATTGTAGTGATTTTAAGAGTGTGATCTATGCAAATACAAGGAGTGAACTTATATTCTCTACCAAAAAGGCAAGTGATGCTCCATACTTTTGTCCCATTACTTTAACTATGCATTAGTGATATTTCTAAAGTAGGACTTGCATGGAATTTTTGCTAAGTGTAAACTATGCCATGGGAAATCCTAGTAGATGAAACCTTAGTAGAAATTTCCTAAGTTAAGATTCCTACTACTATCATGCTTAGCTTAGCTAGTAGAAAACAAGGGCGGGTGGATTATATTTCATGCTATAGAATATTTCTAAGTCAAGGACTTGTGTTTTGTTTAATAAAACAACTAAGTGAATGAATCACCTGGGTGGAATGGAAGGAATGGTTTGTGTTGAGTGGTTCACAAGGCCCATTTCTATGGTTTACCTTGTTTATCTCACTTGTGGATGGCCACCCAGGAACAAAGAGATTTGAGATGTCAAATGTTGAGAAGCTTCAATTGCAGCCACTTGGCATTATGGGCTCTGCCTGGATCATATAGGTTGCAATAAGTTAGCCAAATGGACAGTTGGTAGTAGGGGAATGATAGGTTGGAGCGCGTCCATTCTGGTCTAAGGGAAGGCTTCTGAAAGATCTTGTCTTGGTGAAACCAAGTCTTGTGGGGAAAGTGCACCACCTCTGCAGAGTGTAAAATCTAAGTACTTAGCCATGTCCCTGGTAAAGGACAATTTGAGCATCAAGACATGGAAGCTATTAAGAATCTCCTCATCCCAATTTCTAAGTTCAAACTTTGTGGTTGAACAAGGGTTGAAGGATCACCAATTTCTATTGAGAGATGCCTTGGGTGGTTTTGTCAAGCAAAAACTTAGTGTTTTCAAATGATAAGGAAAAATCTATTTTGAGAAAAGCAAGCCTAAGCTCCACTTAACCAAATGCATATAGATGATAGACTCCATTGTACTACCATAGTATCACTTGCCAATACAATTCAAATGTATTGACCCTTGTGGCTGTAACTTATTATGTTGCAGGTTTGTTTGATGTTAGTGAAGTTTATTGATTAGGATTACAAGTCTACAACCAACATGACTGCCTGTGGCACTTTGAAGATGAAGGACCCCATGCTATTGTTATATTCTACTGCATTGTAATGAGATAGCCAATTGAGCTATGTAAGATGTAATAAATTATTTTATTCCTGGTTATAAAGTTGTATTATGACCCTTGTTTCTTGATATTACATCTTAACTGTGGATGCTAGCTATTGATCCAGGGACTAGCATTGTAAACACAGGGATCTCTACCTTATTAAAGGTTGGGAACTTTACATGGCGCAGGATCTCTGAGAACTTCATCATGGAATCCACTGCCTTGATGTTAATTTGGAGGGGCTTGGCTATCTCCTTGGCTTACCTGATGGCGGTGATGATGAAGTTGCCAGCGAGGACCATATTCCTTAGGCGGAGGAGGCGATTGGGTTAATCCAATAGGAGCTCCAATTCCGACAAGGGAGCGCATGAGTTCAATAACACGGAAATTCGAAGTACCTGACCTACGAAAGGACGATATGGAGAATTACTTACCAAAGATGCTCGTCTCAGCCTGCTGGAGAGTCTCCGCCATGGAGTCCCGCTCTTGTCGGAGGATCTTGTATGCTTCAAGATTGCGCTGATTTTGCTCATCAGCAGCCTTGTTCGGCTCTTTCAGCATGGCAATCTCCTCCTTCAAGCGGTTCATCTCCGTGTCGGCAAACTCCTGCAGGACTTTCATGGAGTCCTCGTGCATCTTCAGCATATTTTTTCTCTCCTGCTTAACGATCTTGTTTTCCCTATCCAGCAACTCAATGTGCTTGCATTGCTCAACAATATCGTTGGCCTTGGCAATGGCTTCAGCAAGTCAGAGAAATGACAGTACACAGTGAGTATTCGGAGAGTGCTGGCACAAGACCAAGTCGGAGTACGAAAACAAAAGGAAAAATAGACTCTTGCTCTCGGTGATTTGTTCCATCAAGAAGGCAGTTTTACCCTTTTCATCTTCCAACTCCGCACGCATCTTGTGGAACTTCTCATTGGCGACACCTCTCCGAGCATTCTCATTCTATGGAAAGAACAATTGAAGTTGTTTAGTCTACTTGGAGCATCTAGCCGGACAACTATCCACCTAGAGGCTTGGGGGCTACAGTGAGAGTTTTAAAACTTGGCAGTATGCTTTAGTTTTTATTTAAGCATCTAGTCGGAACTCATTAAGTTTTCAACTAGAAGCTTGGGGGCTACAGTATAAAGTTTTTTACTCAGTCATATGCTTAGTCTTTCTTTAAGCATCTAGTCGAAACTAATTTAGTTTTCAACTAGAGGCTTGGGGGCTACAGTATCAAAATTTACAAACATTGCGTATGCTACTCTCAAAGTATTTAGTCGGAATAATCCATTCAAACTAAATACTTGGGGGCTACGGTGTGAAGGTTTCTAGATTAGTCACTCTTAGAGCATTCAGATGCAAAGACCTATGGTTTTCCGTCTAAATCCTTGGGGACTACAGTGGGATACTCATATGAAATGCAAATGGCAAATAAAACTTACAAGTGCAATGATCTTGAGGTTGGTAGCACTCTCGGCAAACAACTTGCTGAAGGAAAGGCTGCTTCCTTGCAAGATGTCTGCTTGTCGGAGGAGCTCCTCAAGACCACGGGTTGGAGATTTAGGCGCTGCACCAGGAACCAGAGTGGAGCTACTCGGCATAAGCGCCGGGTAGACTATATTTGGAAGCTATGTGGTTATCCTGGGTGCAGAGGACCCGCCTTTGATGGATGTTCCACCCACCACCACCGCCTTGCCGCTACCGATGGCATCCTTAGCCGGAGCTTCAGCCATTTTGGTTGCGGTACTTTCTTGCATCGCCTGCTTGCTGGCTACGACAAGATCCGCAGAAGCAGCTGAGTCCACTTCCATGGCAGAAGGGCAAGATGCATCCTTGGCCGGAGAGCTTGTCGGAGCAGGCGTAGGTTGGACGCTTGGAGTGACAGGGGCGATGGCAGGAGATGCTTGGTGTGGTACATCATGCTTCAACATATCTTTGATGTTTTTAGAAGCCCCCGATGTTTTGGAGGTCTTCTTCAAACTCAAGCCAACTTTCTTCCTGAAACATGCAAAAGTATAATTACAGGAAAAGGACAAACAATGGACAATGTCGGAGGAAAAGAAGCTTACACAATCGTGGGTGCTTTGGTAAAAGGGATCTCGGTAATCTTTCTCTTCTCCGCCTCTAGGGCGGCAGTGGACTTCTTGGAGGCTCCACCCTTGTCTTCTTCTTCTTGCCTCCGTCGGCAGCGTCAGAGGTGGAGCTCTTCCGCTTTCGCGCCAACAGTATATTGTCGTGGAACAGTACAGCGACTTCCTTCATCATTGGGTCATAAATTTGGACAGCCATGTCGTCCTTCTTTAGACTCTTAAGTTGTTAAAGTGAAATCATAAGGTGTTAAGATGACAAAGTTAAGACGGAAGAACTGGAGCAAATGTCATACACGGAAAATAAACAGGTACCTTTGGGCACTTGCCCTCCTCGAACATGTCGTAGGTGATGGTGAAGGCACGCTTCCTATCCTTCACCTTGACGATGTCCTTGAGGCGGAGTTTGACGGAGTCGCTGGAGAAGTTGTCCTCAGAGATGCGGAGGCTATCCTTCCTCTCCTTGGTATACTCATGCATCAACTTCGAGCAGTGCTGCAGAGGCTGGATCCGCCTGACGAACCAGCACATGGCCAGGTCCAATCCGGTCAAACCCGTCTCTACGAACCACTCTATCCACCTTATAGCACGGGAAGCATCGATGTCGGAGGGGAGGGAGGCTTGGGATCTCCATGTGGAGGCTTCGGCGGTAGCTCCATCGACGAAGTCCGGATACATCGCTTCTCAGCCAGCCAGAGGGATATCTGGGCCGTAGAAGTATGACCCTTGCCAGTTTTTACATGACTCATGGCCGACAATGTCGGGGAACTGCCGGCCAGGCCGGATCTTAAAACTAATAGTGCCACAGTTCCTGAGCTCGTCCTTGCTGGCTCCGGCTTCCCTCTTGATGATGAAGAAATAAATAAAGAGAACTAGCCGAGGCCTAATCCCTAAGTAACCCTCACAAAGCGTCGCGTAGTTGCTAAGAGCGAGGATGCTGTTGGGGGAGAGGTTTTGAGGCTGAACCCGGTAATGGTTTGAGGACAGCTAGGAAGAAATTGGAGATGGGCAAGGAAACGCCGCCTACCAGTTGTTCTTTGAGGTAAACCTTCTCTCCCTCTTGGGGAGAAGGGGTGACCTCGCCGGCCGGCGCCGCCCGCCAGATTAATCCCTCCGATGAGGGGAGGTAACCTTCGACGACCAGCTCCTTGATATCATTGTCTGTGATATCCAAGCCGCGCCAATCTCCCTTGTGGGAGTCGCCTTCTTCCTCCAGCAGCTCTAGCGACTGGAATTTGGTCATCGCCGGTGGATTCGACCACCACATGAACGGAGCCCGCCGGATTTGCCACGGCATCGCTTATCGCTGCCATGGATGTGCTGGTGATGCTGCTCGCCATTGATGAACGAAGGGGAGGTGACTATGAGATTGGAAAGCTAGGGTTTTGCGTTCGCGCGGAAGGCTCGAGGAGTGCTCGCTGGACGAAGAAGATGACATAGGAGGAGAATGAGGTGAAAAGTAAAGTCCACCGCAGTTGTAATTTATAACCCCTGGCGTCAAGATTTGTGCAAAGTGATCGAATGGTCGGGCGCGTGCACAGAAATTTCACCACGTGTGCGAGCGCGTGCAGAGAAATTTCACCACGTTCCCAACCGCCGCCGCCAACGGTTCGTATCCTTCGCGCGGGAAAAACAGACATGATTGTGTTCTCTACATGTATGAGTTACGAGGCTCGCTGACCTATGTCTACGTCGTCCTAGCTGTCACTAGCAGGTGAACCATCACATCAGAATATTCCAGCAACGACGGA
Source organism: Avena sativa (assembly GCA_916181665.1). Taxonomy (NCBI): domain Eukaryota; kingdom Viridiplantae; phylum Streptophyta; class Magnoliopsida; order Poales; family Poaceae; genus Avena; species Avena sativa. Next base: position 262,773,313 of record OV702294.1, on the reverse strand, counting down.
TCCAATCCAGCTATGGGAATAGTACGATGGAAGATTTAGCGTTTCTCCGACTTACACGTTGAAGATGGAGAATATTGCAGGGTTCTTGGGAGGACTACAAGATATTGCTTGACGATTTTCTGACATCCATCTAGATGGAACATTCAATCTGAAGAGGCAAGACGACGCAAGATCTCGGAGTTCTCTGGGGGCTACTGTTGGGGATATGCTATATGGGTATCCTCATAGCATGTCTCCTATCCGGATAATCCGGGTGGCCCACAGTTGGTAGCATGGCCCATGGCCTTCTGGGCGGCCCAGTTAGATGGATCCAGAAGGGAGGCCCATGCCGGATAAAGGACGGCTACGGAGGAGTCACCGACGTACCCAGAGCCTTGGAGTGCAAGACACGCTAGACTAGTTGTATGCAGTATAGGACTCTATAACCTGTCCGGCTAGGACTTTTCCCTGTAACCCTAGGACATGGCCACTATATAAGTTGGGACTATGGGATCCATTAGGGCACAAGTCATATCGATCAACATACACCTCACACAGTGAACCAATCCCTGTAACTCGGCGTATTGCCATTATACTGATTTATAGAAGGAGTAGGATTCCGCCACCGTTGTGGGATCTGAACCTAGGTAAGCTATGTTACCTCGTACCTGTTAACCGTCCGCCTTCCCCCACGTCTCTAAACACGCACTGTGAGGACCCCTCCATGGCGTACTCGTCGGCAATACCACGACAGTGGGTACACCGAAGGTGCACTTCCCTGGGTTGAGTTTGATATTGTACCTCCACAGATTCGTGAAGGTTTCGTCCAGGTCGGCGAGTAGATCGCTTTGGCGATTGTACTTGACCACCACGTCATCGATGTAGACGTGGATGTTCCGGCCTATTTGGCTCGCAAGGCACTCATGCATGCACCGCTGATAGGTTGCTTCGGCTTTCTTGAGGCCGAACGTCATGGCGGTGTGGAACAAGGCACCGAATGGCGTGATGAACGCCTTCTTCTCCTTGTCCTCGGCCGCCATTTGATCTGGTTATAACCAGAGTAGGCGTCGAGGAAGCATGGCGACTCAGAGCCCGCGGTCGAGTCGATGATCTGATCGATGCGCGGGAGGACGAACTACTCCTTTGGGCATGCGCTGTTGAGGTTTGTGTAGTCGATACTCATTCTCCAGGTCCCGTTCTTCTTTTCGACCAGGATTGGGTTTGCCAGCCACTTGGAGTATTTGATGGGCCGGATGAAGCATGCAGCGAGTAGACGTTGCACCTTCTTGGCGATTGCTCGGCGGCGCTCTTCATTGAAGGGCCACAACAACTGCTTGACCGATCGCGCTTTGGGGCCGGCGTTGAGTTTGTGCTCAGCGAGTTTCCTCGGGACACATGGCATGTCAGATGGATTCCATGCAAATACGTTGTGATTCTCACGTAGGAACTCGATAAGCACGCTTTCCTATGCAGGGATCATGCATGTCCCGATTGTCACCGTCTAGCTGGAGTCGCTTGGGACCAGCTCGACGGTGCGGGTGTGCGTGCTAGCCTCAAATGCGGTCGAGCCGCCGTTCTCCGTGTTGGGCTTCTTGAGTATGGCAGGGTCATCTTTGTCAACCCCGCTGGCGCATCTAGCTAGCTCCTCCGCGTGGTTGGCCTCTGCGGCGATGACGACGTCTGCAAGCTCGGCACCTTTCTCCTCGCACTCAATGGCCATGTCAGGTCGCCGTGGACGGTGATGATGTCGCACGGCTACGGTTACCCAGCATACCACTTCATGATGTAGTACACTCTAGTCGTTGACATAACACCAATGAAACACCGTTCACTAGTATTACATCCCTTAGAGTGGTACAACAGAAACACAGCAGGTCCAAGACATGACTATAGGTTGCAACTTGATACATCGGAAACGTATCTATAATTTTTGACGCTCCATGCTTGTTTTGTATCTACTTTGTTTTGCTTTGTCTACACTTTGAGGTATTTTTATATGTTTTCTAGAACTAACCTATTAACAAGTTGCCACAGTGCCAATTGCCTGTTTTCTTCTGTTTTTGGTTCCAGAAAGGCAGAAAATCAATATTCTCAGAATTGGGTGGGACAAAATCCAAAATTATTATTTTTCCTGGAGCAACACGGAACCACGAAGCAGAGCCGGAGGGGGGCCACAGGGTGGCCACACCCCCTAGGCGCGAGCAAGCCCTGGAGGCGCCCACAGGGGGTGTGGGCCCCTGGACCCCCATCGACCATGATTCCTGCGCCTATAAGAAGCCTCCTACCCAAAAACCCTAGGGCATCCAGAAGAAATCCACGAAAACCTCTGCTGCGCTGCCGCCACCGAAGGGGAGATTCGGGGGACAGAAAGTTTCTGTTCCGGCACCCTGCCAGGACGAGGAAGTGCCCCCGGATCCATCTCCATCGATCTCCACCACCATCTCCATCACCGTTGTTGATTCCCATGATGAGGAGGGAGTAGTTCTTCCTCGAGGCTAAGGGCTCTACCGGTAGCTATGTGGTCATCTCTCTCTATGCATGATCTTGTTGTGGTCATGAGCTTTGTAATCAAGTAGATCTACCTTTCTACTCAAGTTCTTCAATAGATCTCTGCTCTCCCCATGTGTGTGAAAGTGACAGCATGCACGCCATGGTGGCATTTAGGTGAGTCTACATAAATACTCTTTGTGCTTTAATAGATCTATGCTTTTCCCCACGTGTGTGAAAGTGACAGCAGGCCTACCGTGTGTGGCACTTTGGCTAGATTGAATATTTGTTATGAGTTATATTTGGAGTTGGATGCATCTATGAAATTGTGGTGTTTTTTGGAACCATCTAGCACTTAAGGTGACAGTGTGGGGTTATCTAGATTGGGGAAGGCGGACTTTGAGGAGTGTTATTATAGCCCTACTGATGATTAGAGTGTCCAACCAGAGAGTAGTTAAGAGTAGTATCATGAATAGAGGACATTTGTATGATCCCTAGGCCTTGTTTCTAAACATTGAAACACCGTTTGCATCTAGATCTGTTGCATGTTTGCTTGCTTCCTTCTTGTTGCCTTTAGTCTTTACCTCATCGTCAAGCTCTTTTCTGGCGCTGTTCCCGAGGAGGTTTTGGGGTTTTACCTTCCCTCCACGCCATAAGCTCTTTTCTACCACCATTACCACTTGTATTTCACTATCTCTTCGCCGAACTAGTGCACCTATACACCTGACAAGTGTATTGGGTGTGTTGGGGACACAAGATACTTCTTGTATCTTGATTGCAGGGTTGCTTGGGAGGGAATACCTTTGACCACTTCCTCCCTGAGTTCGATAAACCTTGGGTAATCCACTTAAGGGAAACTTGCTGTTGTTCTTCAAACCTTTGCACTTGGAGACCCAACAACTGTCTACAAGAATAGAAGTGCGTAGACATCAAGCTCTTTTCTAGCGCTGTTGCCGGGGAGGTAAGGTAAATGGTATTAACATCCTCCGGTGTGAGTTCTCGAAGTTATTTCCTTTAGATTCTGCAATTTTGTATTTTTGTTTCTTGTTTTCACTAGTTAGTCTTAATGGAAAACAACAACAAAATTAGAGAGCTTTATAGTGTTTATCTTGAGTTAGGACATGCAGTGTTTGAAGAGAAAATTAAAAAACCTATGGATATTTATTTGCATGCTAATAGAAATGTTATTAGTATGAATTCTTTGGACACCATTATTGCAAATGCTATGGTAAAGTCTAAGCTTGGGGAATCTAGTTTTGATGAAAATGATCTTTTTAGTCCCCCAACTTTAGAGGAGAAAATTTGGTTTGATGATACTAAACCTCCCATATATGATGATTACAATGATGAATATGATATTTTTAGTCCACCTACTATGGAGGAGAAAATTTATTGTGATTACAATATGCCTCCCATATTTGATGATTATGGTGATGAGAATAATAATGATAGCTATTTTGTTGAATTTGCTCCTACTACAATTAATAAGAATGACTATTATTATGTGGAGAGTAATAATTATTATATGCATGTGGATCATGATAAGAATGTCTTATGTGATAGTTATATTGTTAATTTTATTCATGATGCTACTGAAAGTTATTATGAGAGAGGGAAACATGGTCTTATGCATCTCAAAAATATTAAGTTTCCCCTCTTTATGTTGAAAGTCTTGAAGTTGCACTTGTTTTTGCTTTCCTATGCTTGTTGCTTTGTGCTTTCATGAATTTTTTCTTTACAATATTACTATGTATAGGAAATGGGTTAGAATTAAATATGTTTTGAATTTGCTTCTTGATGCTCTCTTTCACTTCAATTCATATTTCTTATGTGAGCATCTTCTCAAACTATCAAGCCTAACCTAAAGGAGTTAAAGAAAAGAACTTGTTGGGAGATAACCCAAGAGTTTTCTTGAGTCTTGGAAGTTATTACTTCAGTAATGACCTCTCCTTATCCTTTTTATTTGCTTTTTGTGACAAGAATGACCTCTAATGAGAGGGAAGTAAGATTTGGGGAGTTGCTGTCCTGAAACAGATTTCTGTCCTCCACCATAAAAAATCGTGAGGAGTCTCTGTAAGTCGGATTGAGTTGAAAATTTATGAATAAATCCCCTGGTATGTCAGGTAACTTTCATTAGTACAACACTTTTTGATTTGAGAAATAGAAGGTCTTCGAAAAATCAGTTTCTACCTGCTGGTTTGTTTTGACAGATTTCTTCCGTTATTTGCATTTGCTTCTTATTGATTCCTTTTTGGGTTCTTTTTGGGAAATTGAGATTTTTGAATGAGTTTACGCAGTAGCTTGTGTATTTAGTGAAATTTTTGCTGTTTTAAAACTAAAACCCAAAGGTCTATTATCTTTTGAATACACTAATGTTGCTAATGAAGATTGTGTGAAGTTTTGTATGAAGCAAAATTTCAGGTACAGAGAAAGAATGATGTAATGAGATGAATAATGGAGAAAATCTCAAGCTTGGGGATGCCACCCCATTTAAACCCAAGAAATATTCAAGAGGTACAAGCGTCAAAGATTGGGGATGCCCAAGGCATCCCCTTCTTCATCAATAAAAATCCCAGGTCTTTCTAGACACTTCTTTTTATTGTTTTATGCACAGTTGTGTTGTTCCTGGAGCGTCTTTGCTTTTGTTTTTAGTTTTAGTTTTCTTAGTTTTCTTGAAGAAAGTTGGTTGATCATAGAACACTTCTTTTGGAGAGAGAAACACTTTGTTTTCATTGCCTAGAACACTCTAGTTTTCATTCTTATTATTCTGTGAGTGTTCTCTTTTGCTAGCACTATGTTTAGCCTTAGTTTTCTTGTTCTTTCAGCTTAGAACTTTTTAGTTCTTCTTTGTGGATTTGTGAGACAATCTCACTGATCTTTATTGATTATTATCTTTGTGAATTGTTTCAAATAAGTCGATTGGTGTTGGAAAAGAGTAGAAAATTCATGCTTAAGTGGTACAAAAGGGAGCTTGCTTTGACTGTGACTTGGACTTTACCATGTCATGCTAGATGTTGTTTTGACCTTAGGCTTAGTGATTATTGTTGTATCATGACTTGTTACAAACAATTAGGATTGCTTAATGTTCCTTGAAAGAATCATGCGTTGTTTTAGCATACAAAAGCATAGTATTGTGGTATTCTCCTTTGATCCTTTGTTTGGGTTGACTTGGCACATTCTCACACCATGTTATGACTATGAACAAGTCACCATAGCCTCTATGATTATTTACTCCTTGACTTGTAGTACAACTTTATGCTTTGATTAGTAATGTTGTGTTGCTCTGCATGATTATGGCCATTATGCTCGCTTATTTGGTTGCTCCCAATCTTTTGCTAGCCTCCACTTGTATGACTAAGCTCTACTCATGCTTCCAACTCCCAAAAAACCAAGTTATTCCAAAGTGTCCACTATAAACTCCTATGCATGGTGTGTTACACCATTCCATGTATATTCTTGTTTTCAGCTATCTTCCAATTAAAAACTATTTTGTTATGTGAAAACTTAGTGATTAAAGCCCTCACTAACTTGATGGCACACTTTATATTCTTGCCCCTAATAAACTTGAACCATTGTGTCATCTATGTTGTATATGCTTGTACTTATACGTTGGAATTAGCAGAAGCGTGCTGTCACGGGGAACGTTTTCAACATTGCACTTGTACTTTGTACTCAGTTGATATCATGCTCTTTTATCTATGGATGTCACCGGTGTGAAATAAAGAGGGAACTTGTAAGTCCATGGAGTTTGTATCATGTGTTAGAGAAACGCCTGGGCCACTAGCCTAAGCCATGCCTAATCATGGTGGAAACTTGCAACATCACCATAGTGACATCTATGAAGCATTCTTCTTATAAAAAAAGAGACACATTGAGAAAAGAGGAAAGGGAGAAAAAAGCACCATATTCCCATGGTAAATAAGAAGATTGCTGAGATGCTCATTGTTTGCTTGCCTTGTCATTTTGGTTATGGGATAGCTCCTGTACCATGTGCAAGGGGTACCCCATTGGCGGTTCTCAATGATATGCAAATACTTACAATGACAAGAACTTACAGGTGACTAAAGTTGAGTAGCATGAGGTGTGGCCCTAGTATTCAAGGAACTTGAGATTGCCAACTTATACTTCGTCAAGCATATACTCCATCTTTGTTCACTTTAACCTTAACCACTTCAAGATGCTTATGATAGGGGCAATGAGGGCTGAAATCTAACAAGTACCATAATTTTGGAAGCTCTTTTTGAAACTTGAAATCCCTTCTTCCTTTATAAAAGGCCTTTCTTCCACCATAATTTGAGTCTCCACCTTCTACTTTTAGGCACCATTAAGAGATCATAGTTATCATTCTGTGTGCATTGTTCCAAAGCTTATTGATTGATGCATATTGTGATATTACTTGTTCTTGTGCTACTTGTTTCTAGTCACCCTTGTGAACTTTGAAGGTGTCATATGCATCTATTTGCTACTCCATGAGGGACAAGCTGAATGCCACTATGCAATGTTTTCTGTATGTGAAACAAACAAACGTTTTTCAATGCATGTTATTCATGATCTTTGTTTGTAGCCTCTCATGTTGAATGCATAGTTACTTTGTCTTACTTTTAGAACTCCATCTTTCATGCTCATGTTTAGAGTTCTTTGATCCCAGCTTTCAATGCTTGCAAATGGTTTGATCTTGATTTTTATAGTGCATGTCACCTCAAAAATTATTCTTTTTATCACTTACCTACTCGAGGACGAGAAGGAGTTAAGCTTGGGGATGCTTGATACGTCGGAAACGTATTTATAATTTTTTATGCTACATGATTGTTTTGTATCTACTTTGCTTTGCTTTGTCTATGCTTTGACGTGTTTTTATATCTTTTCTGGAACTAACCTATTAACAAGTTACCACAGTGCCAGTTGCCTGTTTTCTTCTGTTTTTGGTTCCAAAAAGGCAGAAAATCAATATTCTCGGAATTGGATGGGACAAAAGCCAAAGTTATTATTTTTCAAGGAGCAACACGGAACCACGAAACAGAGCTGGAGGGGGGACACAGGGTGGCCGCACCCCCCCTAGGCGTGGGAAAGCCCTGGAGGCGCCCATAGGGGGTGTGGGCCCCCTGGACCCCCACCGACCTTGATTCCTGCGCCTATAAGAAGCCTCCGACCCAAAAAGCCTAGGGCATCCATAAGAAATCCACGAAAACCTCTGTTGCGCCGCTGCTGCCGAAGGGGAGATTCGAGGGACAGAAAGTCTCTGTTCCGGCACCCTTCTGGGATGGGGAAGTGCCCCCGGAGCCATCTCCATCACCGTTGCTGATTCCCATGATGAGGAGGGAGTAGTTCTTCCTCAAGGCTAAGGGCTCTACCAGTAGCTATGTGTTCATCTCTCTCCCTCTATGCATGATCTTGTTGTGGTCATGAGATTTGTAATCAAGTAGATCTACCTTTCTACCCAAGTTCTTCAATATATCTGTAATCTTCCCATGTGTGTGAAAGTGACAGCGTGCACGCCATGGTGGCACTTAGGCTGAGTCTACATAAATATTCTTTGTGCTTTAATAGATCTATGATTTTCCCCACGTGTGTGAAAGTGACAGCGGGCATACCGTGTGTGGCACTTTGGCTAGATTGAATATTTGTTATGAGTTATATTTGGAGTTGGATGTCTCTATGAAATTGTGGTGTTTTTTGGAACCATCTAGCGCTCAAGGTAACAGTGTGGGGTTATCTAGATTGGGGAAGGCAGACTTTGAGGAGTGTTGTTATAGCCCTACCAATGATTAGAGTGTCCAACCGGAGAGTAGTTAAGAGTAGTATCATGAAGAGAGAACATTTATATGATAGAGTGTTCACTAGTGGAAGTATGATCCCTAGGCCTTATTTCTAAACATTGAAACACCGTTTGCATCTAGATCTGTTGCATGTTTGCTTGCTTCCTTCTTGTTGCCTTTAGTCTTTACCTCACCGCCAAGCTCTTTTCTGGTGCCGTCGCCGGGGATGTTTTGGGGTTTTACCTTCCCTCCAAGCCATAAGCTCTTTTCTGGCACCATTACCACTTGTATTTCACTATCTCTTCGTCGAACGAGTGCACCTATACACCTATCGGGGACACAAGAGACTTCTTGTATCTTGATTGCAGGGTTGCTTGAGAGGGAATACCTTTGACCACTTCCTCCCTGAGTTCGATAAACCTTGGGTAATCCACTTAAGGGAAACTTGTTGCTGTTCTACAAACCTCTGCACTTGTAGGCCCAACAACTGTCTACAAGAATAGAAGTGCGTAGACATCACAACTCGACTCTTTACATAAGATCTAGAGACCACTCTAGGTTAAAGAGAGAGAAATAAACTTCTTACAAAGAAGAATCAGAAATAATCAACTCATAACTATTATTCTAATAAGATTAGCATATAACTATTTGGCTTGTATTGTTGCTATTGCAATATTCTACAGAAGTAGGTTCTATGGCTAGAGATTATATTTATATCTAATTAGCAACTTCATCTTCACTTTAGTTGATGTATATGTTGGCTTCCTTTACTTCATTGAAGAGCTTGAGGTTTTGATGATGATTCGTGAAGCATAATTTCATGTAGACATCGTCGTAATGGCTTCAGAATCTAGCAAGGGTTAAGAAGATATGTTGAGTAAGAGCATACTCAGCAAGTTCACTAGAAAAGGTGTGTTTGATGCACTATATTTGCAGCCATAGACCATAGGTTGTAGGCAATGCAGGTTTTCGCAAACATTTCTTCAAAGGTTGCTTTTATTTTGAAAAGCTATGTCCGTCAGCCTTCACGGTTTTACCAGAACTTTCGTGGAGTTCCTTTCCTGCTGTGTTCGTAGCCCCTTCCAAGAACAGGGAGTAACAAGTTACTGTTCTTACACTCTATAGAGGTGCGTCACTTTACCCATGAGAGAACTTAAGCTTTGTTGCATGACCGGGAGTATGTCCCCGTTCAAACTTCCTTGGTTTTAGGCCCAACCTAAGATCCAAGTCAATCACTGTCCTTCTCCACGACCCTGCATACCCGACGGATTGCACATCAGGCCTAGGATAAAACTTGTTTCCAATAGCAGCCTAAGGTGTACAACCCTCATAGAGACCAGAAGCTATGGGACGTGTAGGGATCCCACCCATAAACTGCTAACCCTCTATAAGAGGAGTTGCAACAATGGCCCGGTCATCCGTTGGCATGCGAAAGAGAGCCGATCTAGCTGACTTCTCTGTCCTATTCCAAATCTCATGGTTAACGCGTAATATACGGTGCAAGAATCACTAGCGACATTGGTTCTTAAGTCCTAGGTAATATGTTCTTTTACCACCGGAACATTCATAGTGGGTTATTACCTCATGGTACATAACCTATAATCATATTATTATGAAAGTAGTGTTTTTTGACCTTTTTGAAATGCAGGTGATGACAACACTAGATTTGCAAAATACTTTATAGAAAATAATCAAAGGATATGAGCAAGTGTGAACTTGCCTTTTGTGATTGCAAGATTATGCACTCACGGTCTTCGAGACAATATAAGATCCAATATCTGAAATCAGCATCATTGGTCCGGTAAGGACTAATGTTTAAAGAAATAAGATGCGATTATGCATAAGTAATGTAATGCAATTTAGTAAACTCGAATCCCCGGAATAACATTGTTCTGGGGTTTGGATACTGGAAATGGTTTCTTTGTAATGTGTTGTTCCTTTAGATGAGTTTCACACTTGTGCGTCTTATTAGGGCTTGTGAGCGTGTGTGATACAACATGAAAGTATAATAAAGTACACACAAAAATAAAATATTCAAGTGTGAAATAGTATATAAAGACTCCTTATATGAAGGTTGTTACTTAAGTAGATTATTTTTGGAATGCTTAAGAATTACTTTTAGTGTTTCTTAAAAGAATAACTTTTAAAGAAAAGTTCACTTAACTAAACATAAGCATTTAAAATTTAAGTATTAACAATCTAAAATACACAAGTAGTGTATGAAGTAATGTGATTATGATTAATTGTCATCTGGTGTCTATGATAAAAGTCCTTGGGTTTAGTTGTTTAAGAGTTGGAGATATTATTATAAGTTTTGTTGTTTGAAGTGGCAAAATGGATAACCTTCGAAGAAAATGTTTCTTTTCTAAGGTTTAAACAATCTTGATGGTTAATAGAATATGGTCGATATCTCTTGGTGTTTACTCGGTTAGTTTGGTCTTGAGATGCACTAGGTCTTAATTGAAACAGACCAAAGTTAACTATAAAAACGTAAGTAGTTTATTAGATATGATGTTTATAAGCTCTGAGATTAAACTTAACTTTTAAAGGGTAAATAAACTTAAGATGTAATTTTGTTTTAATTATTCCCAAGTTTTAGATTTTTAGTAAGTATGACTAAGGTGTGGAATTATTCACTTTATATTTAAGTGAATGCTTAGATTAAATTTGTTTTGCTATTTGAAAATAAGAGGAAACTATTCAATAAAAGTAATATTATTAAATGGTTATATTTAAGGTCATGTTAACTATTATTTAGATATTAAGATCATTACCCCTTAATATCAGTGAGTGATGTATAAAATATCTTTATGGTTGTGGTTTTGAATTTTGATTTAAGGTTTCAAAAGAGTATTATTAAGTTAATGATTTACACTTAAGTTTTATTATAAATCTTAGTTATGGTTTAGAACTTTGGTAATTAGATTTTTAAAGTTTTAATATTTCTAAAGAAATATAATTATTATTTTTTACTTAATAAATGTTTTTAAAGAATTTTAAAAATAGGTTATAGATAAGGATTTATTATTTTAAAATAATAAAAACTTTTCTAATAATATATTTAATATTTTTAGTGTAATATATTTATTCAAGACCTTAAAAATTATTTTTATTTATTTTAAGTATTATTTTTATGTTTATAAAATTCCATAAAGGATTAAATGTATTTAAATATTTACTTCCAATTTTATTTATAAAAGAATTGAGTTAGTATTTTTATAAAATAGTATATTTATTTTTATACAAAAAAATTATTTTTATTCATTTTTTGGAATTTTCCTTATTTTATGAAATTTCACTTAGGTTTTAATGGCGTTAGTATTTATTGAATTTTATTTAACTTAAAGGTTTTTATTAGGTAGAGATTATTTTTGTGATCATTTTGATAAATTATATGTATTTTTATGAAATTTTTAAAGATATACTTTTTAAAAAGATTTATAATGGATTGTTTGTATTTTCCTAAATTTAGGTATTTCATTTAATTTATTTTATAACTGGGTCTGGCCTGTGATCAGCCCAGCCCAACTCAAAGACCCACGAGGCCCAATTACATTGCTTACTGGGCTTGGGTCAACATTGACCCCGACCCACTCCTCCCTATTGTGCATACACACGCACGCATGATTCTTCCCACTCTCGTTCTTCTATTACTCCGGTCGCCGTCATCGTCGATTGATTCCGACTGCCTCTACCGTTGCGGTCACCGCCACTGGTCGCCGGAGCTCCGCCTCCTTCTAGCTGATTTGGCCCTCCAATCCGATTTAACTCTAAGGCTCTCTCGAGCTTGCCCCCTTCCATTTTCTTGCGCTAGGTTTTCGGTGATGTGCCGCCACCGCTCGCTGGTTTACTCTGGTGCCTTCTCGCTTGGTGTGGTTGTCATCCTAGGGCAGGTGCACTATGTTGTACCCTTCGTGGGTGCTCCCTGTGCCGCCCTGGTGGTGTAGCGCGTCGCTGAGAGACGTTCTAGTACCGCTTCTGCCACGCCGGTGACGCTCCTTTGAGGTCATCGTCGACTACCTGGTACACTTTTCTCTACCTCTCTTCCTTCTCTATTCTACCTCCATTGGAATCTCACTAGTGACACACTATCTGAACCCTAATTATATTTTCCCCTCTGTTGTTTTATCCAAGTCTGCTAAGATTTGTTCATCAATATTTGGTTGAGTAGGGTTGCTCAACATAATTTATGTTCAAAGCTTTCAAGAATGCTATGATTTAGATGTCCTTATGTTAGTTTAGTTTGAGTTCGGATTTTGTCCATACAGTCCATTGCTTTCCTTCTAATTTGGTTAAAGTAGAGATGTTTGGTTTCAAACATGTGTTTGAATGCAATTTAATGGGCTCCTAGTGTAATCTGATGAATTCAGGGTATGATGATACTATATTGAAACTTGCCTTGCTGGGAAGCTTCTAGGCTCCACTATACTGCATCTTAGATTGAATGGTCATTGTCTGAACAGGATGATTATCACGAATGAAAGTGGATTTGGATATAAATATGATTCCTAGTAGAAATTATAGTACATGATTTGTGTTCTAGTGTAAACAAGCTTTTGCAAATAAAGCTTGCTCTTGTTCTCATTATTGTTATTTTGGCAGGGATTATGTGATAAATAATTGATGTGTTTTCTGTTTTAAGCAGAAAATGATTCCTATAAAATCTGGTTAGGAAAATGATTTGAGGCAATTCATTGTGACTGTAACTTACTCTTTTAGCATGAGAATTAAATACTGATCTTGGCTAGCAAATAAAGTAACCTCTTCTATTGAGAAGTTGCTACTAGAGTGCCTTTGTCTGGGGTGTGCATAGTGGTGCTTCTAGTATTATAATCTATTATCATTAGTGCTATTTGATGGATTGTGGTGCGTCATGTGATGCAAACAGGCTGAGGCTTAGAAGCATATGTAGCTTGTGTAAATAATATTGCCTTATAGATGATTTCCAGACTTCTGGTCTAGGAAAATGATAAAATTATTTGTTTGAATAACTTGAGGCTAGCTGATGAAGGATAATTTGTATGATGGCTTCTAATGGTTTGGACTGCTACTGTGGTTCCTCCATCCATGGAGTGTGCACAATAGTAGCCCAGGTAGCATGACTTGCTGTTATAACAATGATGAAATAGTTGATGTTGGTGTCCAAAAGATTGAAATCTAGTTTATGATGCAAAGACTGAAGTTAGTTGGGCTGGCAAAATTGTTAAGTTTACCACTGTGGTGCCTCCCCTATGAGTGTGCATAGTGATAAACATCTTAGATGTTGCTTGCTGGATTTCTTAGTTTGGCCTGTGATGCAAAAGCTAAGGCCAAATCCTTTGGATAAAAACAGATATGATTTGTTGGCTTTAATCTTCTGTGATGAACCTTGCATGGCACCTCCATGCAATTCTGAGAACATAACTCCATATATTCCCCCTAGATGAGAATCTAATGGAATAGTAGCTAGAGCTAGTTGATGTATATGATTTTCCTTATATGCCCAGATTTATATGCAAGATATGAGGACATTTACTATATAATATAGTGGATGATTCAGCTGATTTTTACCTGTTGCTGGTGAGTGTTCTATGGCCTGTTAGAAATCTTGGTTTATCACAACTACTTCTGGATTCACTTGCTACAACTTGATCCACCTTCTCCCCCTTGCTCCTGTGATCTGATACTGGTGTATGACTAGTTACTCTTTGCTATTGCTGGTCTGGCCTTCTCCACCTTGTTATTGCCATTGGATGGCTTCTTGAATAAACCATGGTGCAAATGATGTGGTGGTGATCTGGGCTAGTGTCTTGGTTGGTGATATATGAATTGGCTATGTTGAGTTATCAAGAGGAATGAGTTCTTGAGTTTTTTGGTGTAGTGATAGAATGGATCAGGACATGTTGGTCTTGTGGTCTGTAAACTAAGAATGGAATACTGTTTTTGCTAGCTGTCGTGTCTATCCTCTTATATTACAACTACTACTGCTACTTCTACTGCTGTGTCGACAGCACAACATTGTGCATGGTTGTGTGAGCAGCTTGTCTGCTTACCTCCAGTGGGTGGATCAGATCAAGTAATTTGGCTGTTACTCCTACTTCTTTACTATGTCCTTATCTAGTGTAACTTGCCTCTTGGCCAATGATATTGTATTGAGACTACATATCTAATAAGAATAGATGCTCTATTTGGTGAAACTTGCCCCTGCCTATGATGCATAAGCCTGAGGCAAAAATTCTAGATAAGAACATATTTTACAATGGCCCCTTTTTATTTAATAGTACTCAATGATGAGGCAAAGCAATACATTACATTGCTAAAACCTGAGAGTACCATAACCCCCAAAACCCCCTATTTTTCCATTTCTTTTGTTTGTTGTTTGTACTTGCAGGGAATAAGACTAATGATGATAAGAAGAAATGAAGAAAACAAGATACAAAAGTAGATAGGAAATTATTTTAGGTTTTCTTCATATCAAGTATTGTAATTACTTTTCTGTTTGAATATTGTACAAACATTGTACTAGTTTTCTTTTATAATTCATTTGCAAAGACAATGTAATATATATATATATATGCTTGTAATAAAGAATTCTTTGATTATTTCATTTTTTTGTAGTTCCTTTTTAGATTTATTTGTTTTATAGTAATTTATTTATTATTTTATTGTAACAACAATGTAACTTTGTATTATATAATAAAGTTTTCAATTATTCTTGGAGCTAATTAAATATTCATATCTTACTTATCAATAAGAATTCCATTCTTATTTATTATTATAGGTCATTTCTTTCAATTTTGTTTTATTAATTGAGACTTATAATTATTGTATATATAAATAAGAGTTCACCTCTTATTCCTTATTACAATTTGATTTCCAATTATTTATTATATTTCAAACTCTTTTAGTATACAAATCTATCAATTAAATATTCAAATTTGAATTGTCTTCCCCTAAATGACAAAAGTACAGTAGAGGTCATGTCGAAATCTATCGCACCTGCCCTGTTGTTTCCATCAGAACAAGAGAGACCTCGATCCCTCTATATCTTCTTTAGTTTTGCGCGAAAATTCCCCGGATTTTCTTATGCATGAATGCAATGCACGAACATGTGTCCTGTCTATTTCGAGGTGCTAATCCTGGGATGTTATAACGGCCCTGGGAGCTTCATCACGTTGTACGCGTAGTGCGGCGCCGCCATGAACTTGACAAACGCTTGTCGCCCCAAGATGCAGTGGTAGGGGCTATTGAATTTGACCAGCTCGAAGACGATCCACTCGGTGCGGAAGTTCGCTGGTGTGCCGAAGGTCTCTGGAAGCGTCACCTTGCCGATCGGGTATGCCTTCTGACCGGGGATGATGCTATGGAAGGTGGTGACGGTCATCTCGATCATCGACTGCGGGAGCCACAGCCGCCTGAATGTGTCCAGGTAGAGTATGTTGATGGAGCTCCCGCCGTCCATCAATGTCTTGGGGACCTAGTAGTCGCCCACTTTGGGCTTGACCACCAGGGCGAGTCGCCCCGGATATTCGATCCGTGGCGAGTGGTCCTCGTGGCTCCACGTGATGCGCTGATCGGACTAGTTGAGGAAGCAGGGGATGTTGACCTGGGACACCACGTTGACGATGACGGCGCGGGCGAGGACCTTCTTCTCGTGCTTGGTGCTAAGCCCGGTGAAGGTGTGGAGGGATCCGACGTCATTGCCAAATGCCCCTCCGTTTGGTGGGTTGTTGTTGGGGTCCTCCCTTGAACGTCGTGCTGTCCCGATCTCCTTCAAGGAGTGGCAGTCGGCGGTCGTGTGCGTGGTGGGCTTCCCCTCTCTACTGTGGAACACGTAGGGTTGGTTGAGGTGAGCCGCAGGGTCAAATTTCGGCCTTTCTCAGTAGTTTCCGCTATCGCGGTGTTGGCCTCCATCGCGGCAGAAGCCCTTGGGGTCACGTGGCGTGTAGCCGGCATTGGCGACGAAGTCGACTCGCTCGTCACTGTGGTGCTTGCCGGTGAGGCAAGTGTTGCTATAGCGCAGCTCGCGCTGACTGCCGTTGTCATGGCCGCTTGGGCGGCGATGTCCACCCGACTCGTCGTAGGTTTCTTGGTTCGGGTCCTTCTCCGCGTACCGCTTGGAGATCTCTAGGAGGTCTAGGATGTTGTCGAGTGTCTTGTACACCCTCTTGAGCTTGGAGACTAGGGGCTCATAGCGCCACGAGGTCTTGAAGCAGTGGATCGTCGTCTCTGGGTGGATGCCAGCTGCGTTGAACCACATGTCTTTCCATCTTTGGACCCAGTTGCGGGTCGACTCGCGGGGTCCTTGGACGCATCTCTCCAGGTCCTCGATGGTGGTGGCGTGGGTGTAGGATCCCTCGAAGTCCCTGACGAAGGCGTCGCGCATGTCCTCCCTGGAATCGATGATGTCCGCGGGGAGGGTGTTGATCCATTGCCGAGTCGCTCCCTCCATCATCAGGGGAGGTACCGGGCGGCGAGGAGGTCGGTGTGGCAGGCGATTCCCATCGCCATGAGGTATGTGTCCAGCCACACGACTGGGTCGTATGTGGGATCATAATTTTCGATATCCTTCTGTGCTTTAAAGTTCATCGGGTATTTATTGCCTAGGATCATCGATCTGAAGCACTGGGGGCCGACTCGACTGAGCGAGCCCCTTGGCTCGTCGTCGTGGCGGTTGGTGAGGGTATGCCTCAGGTCATTGGGCTGGCATGCGCGCTAGCTCTGGTTGTTGATGATGTGGGTTCGTGCATCGACTGGTTGCCCGTTGGCGGCGACCATGTTGTTCAACGGTCGTGGGTCATTGGTGGAGAGCGCCGCGTGTTCGGCCCTTGGATAGAGCTGCAGGGGCGCGGGTGGCGGGCAATTCAGGGTATTCGCCATCGATGGGTGGACGCTCGAGGCCGCCCTGCTTCCGGAGGAGCGGGAGTACATGCGCCCCTGTGAGTCGGCTCCTGCGACTTGCTGCTCCACGTCCTTGGCGAGTAGGGCCTTGGCGTACTCAATTTGTAGCGCGCCCTCCCCTGTGATGTTGAGGTTGGCGACTGCTGCTCGTCCCGTGATGACATTGTCCATCAGGGTGGAGTATAGCGGGAGGCCGTTCGCGTCCCACTCTTGCGGAGAGATAAGGACTCTCGGCTAGTTGGGAGGGGGCATGCGTCCTGGTGGCGGTGGGGGAGCTCCACTCGCTAGTGCATTCTCGCAGATCGCGCAATCAGCCACGCGAGTCGGGTCGTTGTCGTCATTGAATTTTAGGGCGTGGCCCTGAACTGTGGGGTTCAGGCGCGTCCTGATGCGGCATTGGTGGTAGAGTGATAGCTCATGCGTTATGGACTGCTCGAGGCGGAATTTTTCGCGGTCGGCTTGTTCCTTGCATACTGCCTCCTCCAGGAGCAGGCGCGCCTCCTCGACCTCCCCCACCGTCATGGTTGGCGGGATCGGCTTGGAGAAGGGGTCCGGCGGGGTGCTCGTGCCGCTCGCCTTGTAGGTCGTGATGAAGTGACCGGATCCGGCGTGGAGTTCTCCTATCCAGAGTCGGTGTCAAAGATCCCGAGGATGGATGGATCCTCAAAATCCCGCACGTTGGAGACTTGGGTGATGGAGCCCGCTGGTGACGCGGCGACAATGGATCTGGCGACCAAGGCCAGGGTCGCCGAGTCGGTGTCGTCGTTGAGGGCTACGTCGTCCACAACCGCATTGGTCTCGGCCACGTTGATGTTGGCTGAGTCGTACTCGGAGACAAGGCGGTGGATGGTGCGGTCCTGGCTCTCAAAGAGCCGATCGCGTGGCGGTTACTCGCCGATGCATTCCGAGTCCTCCGAGACGACGACGTCGGTGAAGCCAATGAAGAGGTTGATCGCGCCGACCGGCATGATGATGTTGTGGGTGACCGAGCGTGACATCAGGATGTAGCTATTGGGCAAGATCTGGAGGATCTCACCGATGGCGATCATGCGACCAGTGGCGATCGTCTGGTTGATGGGTAAATAGGGTCTCGCCGCAGAACACAGGCCTGACCGGCCAGGCCCCACGGTGGGCGCCACTGTCATGGGAATGGGCACAGCAGATGCTGCGATTGGCAGCGAGTAGTAGCACGAGGGGCAAGGGCGGACAGCCATCTACGGTGTGATATGAGGGCAAAGACATAGGGATTTACCCAGGTTCGGTCCCCCGGAGGGTAAAGACCTACTCCTGCTATATTGTATTGATGAGAGATTACAAGGGGCGAGCCCGGCGGCTAGGCAGCAAGTCGAGGGGTGTATGATGGAACGTAAGTGATATGCGTGCCCTAGGGAGGTTTATACAGAGTCACCTTGCTAGGGTTTAAAGATCTACAACCGAGTTAGATTAGGACTCGGAGGGCTTTCACCTAATCCGATTGGGCCTAGCTATGCTTCTGGGCCTTCAGCTTCCAGTTGCCTGGCTTCCTCTTGGGTCACGGTCCAGTCGCCGTCCTACAGGCCCACTCGCTGTAAGTATGATCCAGTAGTGAACGTCCTGCTGCGTATATCCCACTCGGCATATCCCCATAAATCATGACTGTATGGGCGTGGAGAATCTCGAATTTCTGTTAGGGTCTCATCTGCTTCTAAAGCCGAATTGAAAAGATTATCAGCTCGTATTTGCACCTGTTCCAAGATCCGGTGGTACCCCTGGCCAATCAGGTCGTCGCCATCCATATCAGGTGACTCAGGAAGTAAGTTGTCAGTGACGGACTTTTCAAAATCAATAGCGGAATCATGTGCAACTGAAATTGATCTATTCCATCCTGCAGTCAAATCAGCTATCCAATTAGTGAATGTCACAACTTATTTCATGCACCTAATCTGTTCCTGCTGGTGTTTCTCTTTCTCTTGAAGGAACAAAATCATGTGTCTATGAGCTTTGTATTTTTCTTGGAGACGGACAATTGTCCAGTCCTTGTAGTGACCAGCACCATTACGCCATGAGCGATATGAATAAGGTAGAAATTGTAGATAACAAATCTAAAATTAAACCAAATTCACATTTCAAAAAAAATAATCCAAATTCAGTTGCACACATCGTGCAAGCTCCACAGTGGTGCAGGAAAATGGCAAAGAACCAATGAGGAATATTGCCCAAACATGGGAAACAGAAGCGACATGAGAAGAGCTATACTTTAGGGTTTGCCTTCTTAGCTGACACATCAGCAGTCCTGGCCTTAGTAAGTGGCAAGAGATCAGAATGACTTCGTTTCTACAAATCATGATGCGACCAAAATGATCAATATATTTTGGGGACATTTTAAGGAATAAAGCGCCCTTTATCAAAAAAATGTTTTCGAGGACAAAACTTAGGTTACTGAAATTATAGCAAAGCAGTTGCATACATCAAAACACTTGTCACTCGATAAACACGATTAAGGCATGTCTTCATGCAATGCCTCCTCCACGGGTGGGACATGAGCATGATGCTAAATGAAATGCAGCAAAACCAGAAAATTTTAGGAAAGAACACATCAACTTCACAATGCAAAGAAGGATATGTGCATTAATCTAATGCCGAGGATTTGGCGTTCTCCCCTTAACCGAAAAATATAATTTAAAAAACTTAGCAATGCGGACACCAGCGAACAACAATCTGTTTATGAATGATATGCAGCAAATTACCTCTGCATTGTTCAGAAGAGGACCACTCTATGAAATAAAGCCAGGGGCCAAGCTCCCATCCTCATAAGACTCTTCTTGGCATCATATACCTCCCTATTTCCATTGTACCTTATAACTAATTCCATGCCTACATTCATGGTGATCCCAGATTCTTAATGTGGCATATAGATCAACTATTTCAAATAGCAATCACCTAAACAACAATCCGGATGGTTGCAGACTCACCAAAGATTGCGCTGATGCGATGGAGAGGTGGACGCTGCTAGGTAAAGAAGGTGCGCGATGTTGGAGGTGCACAAATGTGCAAAAAATGTAGCAATATTCATATATAGATAGAGATAGCAGTAACCACAAACTCGAGAAAGGTTGTAAGCAGACTATCAAATACTCCCATCTTAACTAACCTAGTGTAATTTAAAGTGGCAGTACTATGAGATGGTGAGTACTAGTAAATAAAAGGGGATTACTTAATTATTAGTGGAATCTATAGCCAGCCACCAAAAGCATCATGAGCATGCTCAATATCTAGATTGCAGATCGTGCTTCGTTAAGAACATAATGTCTAGCTCTGATTACCCAAATCTAAGAGCATCTATCATATTCACAACTGAGCATAGTGAGTTGGAGCCATCCGCGAACTTTGCAGGCATATCCTCGGCATGCATCTGCTGCCCCTCCTGCTCCTCATCTTCGAGCTTATCCCGGATCTCGAGATGTAACCATAGCGCCATCATCATGCGCTGCAAAAAAGTTAGTGTGGTAGATCGGCCTAGTGGACAAACATGGAGCGCTCGCATTACGAGTTGCAACCCAAGAAACTACGGCCAAAGTTTGTTCCCTCGAACACCGTTAGGCTATGGGGCGTGTCAGGTCGCAAGTCGCATCGGAGCGGGAGATCCATATCGGTAAACAAGCCATACCACTCCGAGTCTACCATCCATGCCGGCATCTGAACCCAGGAAATATCGTCGATAAAGACGGGCAGAATAGAGAAAAACCCCAAAAGCAGGAGAGACCCCATAAGATAAATTCTAGAAAATAAACTGAGACCGTGCACTCTGACGAACTTACCCTAACCCGACCGCCTTGCGCATCAAGATCCTCCGTCGTTCGCTGGACCGACATGAATGAATCTGTCGACATTGCTTGGAAATCGTGTGCGCCTTTAAAGCCTAGCGAAGAGGCTTCATGGAGAAGGAAGATGTAGGGGAGCCGATGCTCACATTCGCTCGATATTAACTGGACCACTGACTGGGGCCCACGGTAAAGAGCCCGTGGGCCCCAAACATTAGTGACCTTGTTTGATTTGCATTATTTTGGAAAATATAGTAAAAATCAATAAATTAACCAAAGGCCCCGATCTCTCTTTTAGAGAAACCCCGCTACAAAACGGAGACGCTCACAAATGCGTAGACACACTCACCCCTCTGAACGCAGGCATGCACACCCTACCCTATGAGCATCTCGGAAATATTGTGTCTTGAGACTGATACGTGGTGGCTTAAGCTTGATGAAGTAACCATAGGCACCTCACTATATATTGACGGGAATGTCACCTCCCACCGCCATCATAACCATCCTTCAAAGGCAAGCATCGAGGCTTCATGGATATGGAAGGGCTAGGGGAGTCGAAGATCACATTAGCTGGCTGCTATAGGATATAATTGGACCACTAAGGGCAACCACAATGTGCTATGGACAAATATGACACAGAACCATCATATGGCTGCGTTGCCAAATTGCTAATTTCTCTACAACGTGCTTGCTTGCCAAATTCTAGAGATGGGCCTGCTGCATGTAAGAAGTAAAGTAAAATATCTCCATTCTCTCTTCTCTACTGCGTTTCACCCTTCCACAGCATGCAAAGAACTACTTGCTTAATCATTTTTCTCAATTTAGCATCGGAGAAAGTTCCTGCTCCGGTTCCGTCCCCTTGTTGAGTTGGAACTATTCTCACAATGGTAGAAACTAGTTCTAAAAGACAAAAGAGAAATTTGGAACTAGATATAGCTACACATTGTGGGTGCCCTGATAACATGGCCCCATGGTAGTGTGCCGATAGGCCCTAGACATAACTGACCAAGTTTGACTTGCATTATAGGTACTTTTGGAAAACCGAGCAAAACTTAGTAAAAACGAAAGACCCCTCTCTCTATATCTCTCTTTGTGAAAACCCACTACAAAACGCAGACGCTCACAAATGCATACACACAATCACCCCTATGAATGCAAGAACGCACACCATACCCCTATGAGAACCACCGAAAGATTGTGTCTTGAGACTTATTTTGTGGGGCTTGAGCTTGACAAAGTCACCATATATAGGCACCTCTCTATCGACAAGAACGTCACCTCCTACTACCCTTATAACCATCCTTCAAATCCGAGCATCGAGGCTTCATGGATAAGGAAGAGTTAGGGGAGTCAGAGATCACATTTGTTGGGTTCTATAGGATATATCTGGACCACTAATAACGTTCTCCCATGGTAGTTAGCCCATAGGCCCGATACATTAGAGCAAGCACAGCGTGAGCCGTTACTAGACATGGCTAGAAATTTACAAGACTCTCTTCTAAGAGAATAAAATCGCCTCCACCATTTAGACCAAACAGGATATCCACTCATCTCGGTAGAAATGCCCACCTACCATTTGATTCCCTTAGACATGGGTCTTGTACTAGACCTGTGGTCGAGAAAAACTTAGCTAGACTCAGCCTCTCAAGGCATCCACTATGTTGTCCACAAGCTTGTCCATAAGGAAAAAAGTTGTGGCAGCTATCAACGAGCTAAAACCTTAAGGGTCACCACCCTTATCTTATGGGTAGTCCATAAGCTATAAAATATTGATATCTAGTACACATTGCAATATAAAACAATTTTTAATCACAAGACTATTAGAGGGTAGCTCTTTCGTGTTGGGTCCTATCTTATGGACAAGTCTGACTATATACATTGTGATGCAATCAACAAGCTTATGGTATAGCAAGTGGGTCCCATATTAAAGATAGTTTTGGCCATATACATAGGTGATGCCCTCAAGTTTTAGACCTAGGTCTAGGAAGAAAAATATTCTCTTTTAGACACCCCAATTCCAACGCTGCACATACTCTTAGTAACCTGGTTTGACTTGCATTATAGGTACTTCGGGATAACCGAGCAAAAATCAATAGAAACTAAAGGACGAACGCATGCACGCACACCCTACAACCTCTATATATGACCACCTCTAAAATACTGTGTCTTGATACTGATCCGACAGGGCTTGAGCTGGACGAAGTCAGCATACATGACTCGCTATAGATGGGAACATCGCTTCCCACCAAAGAATATTCCGCCTTGTATGAGACACCAATGTGCCAAACCCGTGTTTTGAACTATAGTGAGCTAGGGGTACCACTTCTCTCATATGTAATAACCATCCAACTAGGGGTGAGCTCTCTCTCTCCCTCTCTCTTGTACACTACATGGTACACAATAAATAACTGGCGTAGATGAAATTAGGTGAACACATTTTCTATGTTCGTTATTGTGACCAATCTTAACGCATAGCTCAAGAAACTCTTTAACAATATTGTTCAGTTTGTTAACATTAACGAGCAAAAAATATTGCTCACCTAAGTTCGTTAAGAAAACATACCAACCTCAAACGAGTCGACTAGACGAGTGCTCATTAGACTCGGCACGCAAGCTTGGAACTACCCCATTTTTAGACAAACGTTGAAAATGTTTAAGAATAATTCTAAAGATTTATGCAAGCTTTTGCATTGAAATAAGAATTTGCACGTCGACCCTATTTTGAAAATATTGAAATAAAATAAAATAAAAATAAAAAATGAAGACCTTTCTCATTTGATGCAATACATCAACAAGATCTACAAAAAGTGAGCAACGTGGTGATTTCTTTTGTTAACCAAATGGTACTAGCAGAAGGGTATGTCTCAGCTTCTTGGTGGAGAAATAGCTAGACCCAACTGCTTTATCTTGCTTCATTAATTTCAGGGTCCTTTGTGTTAAATGTATGGATGATATCGTTTTTATTTTCTAAGGTCCGATATGCAACTTGTACTTCCACCAACCGTACACACATTACTTATACAGGACCCACGTCAGTTATAAGAAAATGCCACCACCCGAATTTTCATACAAACTGGACCATGCTTTCTTACAATCCCCAAGTTTTTACTAGACTTTATCAAGATTACTAGCTAACTTGGTATACTTAAATGAATTTATGTCGATTTACCGAAATTAGGTCAAATTTCTCTTTCTATAAAAAAAGCTCAAAATAGAGGGGACATCGAATAACAAGAAGAGATTATGCATGCAAATTAATCGTGGAGTAACGTAATAGGGTGTCAAAGAGCAACTTACTTTTAGGCCTCTTTATATATATGGTTGTTGATCATTATTAATAGATTGCTCTTTACAATTTTGGGTGATAGATTGCTCTTGAATTAATTGTCTTTTTGAAGGTAGATGGGTGCATCTTCTTTTAGGAAATAGTGTGCCCGGTGTGAGTTTCCAACTATCAGAAAAGAACATTCTCAATTTTTTTTAGTGATGACGAGATTATTCCTTTCCATAAAGTAGGTCTGAATAATATAATATGGATCTGAATGCCAAAATACAAGATTTTTAGTCATATATAGTGGACTGACATGTTGTGTACTACTTATATGATTCCCATGTTTGAAAAGTTTCCAAAATTCGACCTTGCTAACTCTGCACTCTTGAATGGGCGCTATGTCGATTTATCAAAATTAGGTCAAATTTGAACTACGAGTAAATTGTATGTTGTATTGAAAGTTTTGCAATTTGTTTTTTTGGTAACCATCGGGGGGTCATTTTTAATATGTCACAAACCACCATCGAGATTTTTGACAATAGGTTCAACTTCTTGCTAAGATTTTGCATCTTGACAACTTAACGAAATTAGGTCAAACTTGAGCTACAAGTAAGCGCGATAGATTCCTCTTGAATTAATTATCTTTTCTTCAAAGGTAGATGGGTGCATCATCTTGTATAAACAATGTCGTTGATGACCCACAAGTATAGGGGGTGTATCGTAGTACTTTCGATAAATAGGAGTGTCGATCCCAATGAGGAACAAAAGGAGTTGACTAGTGGTATGGAGCAGGAATTCTCTGTAAATACTTAGCAAACGGATTTTTAGGGGTTTTCTGATAAAGCAAAGAAACAAAGTGCAAGTAATAAAGACAACGAACAACTTCAACAAGTGGTCAAATCCTTTCTTAGCAAAGGACAAGCCGGTGGAAATACTTATAAGGACCAAACGTTCTCGAAGACACATGGGAAATTTGTCAAGTGCTTTCGCTTCAAATAGATGCGTAGTCTTCTTTGGTGTTGTAAGTGTTGTGTGGGTGAACCTGTGTTAATGTACCAACCTTACTTGGACTAATACATACTTGTGATTAAACCCCCTGCAAGCATCCGCAACTACAGGAAAGCAATTAAGATATAAACCTAACCACAGCCTTCAACTCTGAGATCCTACGCTCCCTTATGCAATGGTGTCCTAACGTGGGTTCAGGTTTCTATCACTCCAACAACCCCACAATTAGTAGCCAAATACACAATGCATTCCCCTAGGCCCATAAATGGTGAAGTATCATGTAGTCGACGTTCACATGACACCACTAGAATAATAGAACCACAACTTAAATACTAAACCATTGAATAATATCTCAACACAAATCCGCTACTAACAACATGACTTCTCCCATGTCCTCAAGAACTAAATGAACTACTCACAAGACATCATATGGATCAAGATCAAAGATGATATGGTGATGGATAACAATCTGAACATAAACAATAATCCAATGGTTCCACTCACAAGCATCAACTATAATAGTATTCAACACCGGGAAAGTTTCCCCTAAGAACTATGCAAGTATTCAACACAACTGTTACAGCGGGATGGAGTGGTGATAATGGTGCTGGTGGAGATGATGGTGTGGATGATGATGATGATGATCCCGATGAAGTATAGCTTGATGATGGTGTTGATGGCGACGATCTCCCCTCTCCGGGAAGTAATTTCCCCGGCAAAAATCTGTCTGCCAGAGAGCTCTTTCTCTCTCGGTGTTTTCCGCCCCGCAGAGGCGGCGGAATCTTTCTTTGGCCGCTCCCTGTGTTTTAGGGTTTCGAGGAGAAGATATAGGCGAGAGGGCGGAGTCAGAGGCCGGCCAGGTGGGCCACACCCCCTCTAGGCGCGGCCTAGGGGTGGCCTGCGCCTAGGGGGTGTGGGCCCCCTGTGGCCCATCTCCACCTCCCCTTCTGGTTGCTTCGTCTTCTGGGAAAATATGATTTTCCATAATTTTTCTGGTATTTTTCTTATCTTCGCAAAATTGCATCAAAACACCTCTTTATCCATCAAAATCCTGACTCCGGCAGTTCATCCTCCAAGAATCAGCCAACATGCAAAAACAAAGGAAAAGACATAAGTATCACCTCTTAATATGAAATATATCAATGAATAGAGGCAAATTATGATATAGAATGGTGATGCAAATTGGACGTATCAAATCCCCCAAGCTTAGACCTTCGCTTGTCCCCAAGAGAAAACTGAGCTCAGTAAACATGTCCACAGGTTTATGGAGTGAAGTGTCAATAAAAGAATACGGCCAAGAAGCATCACACTTACCATTACACAACTCATAGAAGAAGGCAACTCACCATTATATAACTTAGCTTGCAACAAGTACAATAGTCACAATAGAGATGCATAAAGATAAATCATTATTGGAATTGGCAAAATTTTGTTCTTGTTCAGAGAACAGCTGGCAAACAGTTTCACAAAAATCTTTTGTAGAAGTTTTCACAACAGGAGTACTCTTTGCTCAAACATAAAATGTTTTTCACAATGATGGCTTTCATAGTAATACTCAATAGATAAGAGACTTGTGCAAACAAGGAATATAAAGAACATGATTGAATAAATCATCATATGAATGCTTGAAACACAACAACTCAAATGCTTGCTGGAGATAGAGAGGAAAACAAGGTTTACTAATTCAACATAGAAATAGGAGAATGGCCCTTCATAGAGGGAAGCAGGGATTTCAAGTTCATAAAGAGCTTCCAAAAGATTATGGTACTTACTAGCTTTGAGCCCTCATTGCCCCTATCATAAGCATCTTGAGGTGATTAAGGTTAAAGTGAACAAGGATGGAGTATATGCTTGACGAAATATAAGTTGGCAATCTCATGTCCCTTGAGTACGAGGGCCGCTCCTCATGCTACTCAACTTTAGTTACCGCCAATGGGGTACCCCTTGCACATGATACATGAGCTATCCCATAATCAAAATGATAAGTCAAGCAGACAAAGAGCATCTCAGTGATCTTTTTATTTGCTATTTGCATAGGTTTTTATTGAGGATGATTCACAGATCGCTCACTATGGTTATGCTGCAAGTTTCCACCATGACTAGGCATGGCTTAGGCTAGCGGCCCAGAAGTTTATCTAACACACATACATAACTCCATGGACTTACAAGCTCCCCTTTTATTTCACGCCGATGACATCCGCAAAGAAAAGAGCATGATTTAAACTGGATAAGTATCCATAAGTGTTGAAAGCGTTCCCCGTGACAACACGGTTCTGCTAATCCCAACGTATAGATGCAAGCATATACAACTTATATGACACAATGGTTCAAGTTTACTAGGGGCAAGAAAATAAGGTGTGCCATCAAGTTCGTGAGAGCTTTGCTAACTAGTTTTCACATAACAAAATAATTTTTAATTCGAAAGATAGATGAAGCTTGAGAATTTGCTTGGAATAGCAATAATTCTAGTAGGTAAATATGGTGGACACAAATGGCACAGGTTTGGTTCAAAGGGGTTGGATGGATGAGAAGTATGCCTTCTCAAAACAGGTTTTTGGCTAGCAAGACTGGGTAGCAAGCAAAAGAGTTGAAAGAAACAAGCTTATGAGTCAATCAAGAAATAAAATAAATGATACAAAGTACATGTAAGCTTTTTCTCTTTTCCTTTCAAACCTCAAAAAGTCTTGCTACTGACCAGAGATCGGTTTGCCAAAATCAGTTTAGATCTACTTGTTGCTCCCAAAGTGATACCAATACCGATCAACAAGATCAATCATATAATAGAGATTATAAACTAAAATAAGAATTGCAAAAAGTAAGAGATGAAACTTCTCATTAATATTCCATAAAGGCACTCACACCAAGGGATACATAGAAACTAAAGGAGATATTTCCACAATGCAAACCAATCTATAAGATAACTTCTCTACCAATGATAAAGCTCTACCAATGCAAAAAGGTAAAAGATAAAAGATAATTATGTGATACCGCGGCACTCCCCCAAGATTGGAACAAGCTAAGGGGATGCCAAACCTGATGATGAATTACTCCTTCGGTGGTGGTGGTGTTCTCTTGTTTAGGGTAAGGAAACCCTCCAGCATCTAATGAAGCCTATCATTCTCCTCTTGAAGTATATCCACCTTCATCCTCAGAGCACGATACTTATCACAAAACTCGTCAGTGGTTCGAAGGGCTTCCACTACATTAGGGCACGATCTGAAGTCAGGAACAAAGGCTATAATCCCATGCATGTTACGAGAAAAAGAACGTCCAGTGTTAATTCTCCTACAAAAGTAGGTTTCCTTTCCCTTGACCCTGCGGCGGTTTGTTCCTCCATCTTTATTTCCTCCTCGACGCTCAAATCCATGTCTTCACGCCTACCAGCGATCATTTCTTCTTCCACGGGCTTCTTGCCTTTGTTGTTGGTGGAGACCATGGTCCTCTAAACTTTGAGAAGATTTCCTAACAGAAACAGATTGAAATGAAAACACGATGAGAACACGATACATGAACCTCAGGGGATCCGGGGGGTTATATATTACGAAGTTGCATAAGGAAGGTACTAGTCCGAAAACAAGGTGGAGATAGAGCTCAGGGGGCTCACACCCCTCTAGGCGCGGCCAGCTGGGGCCCGTGCCTGGGGTGGGTGTGGCCACCCTGGCCTCCGTTTCCTCCACTGTTTCGTCGTGTAAACTTCCGTATGTATTAAAAACATCAAAAATATAAAAAGATACGGTTTTCACGAACCTTCTATTTTCACCACTTTTACCTATTCAAAGACAAACTCTACAGATTCCTTTTCTCCTTCTCCTGGAAATTCCTTTTCTCACGAGGAATTACACAAACTTTAATGGCAACATTAGTGTAAGCAAAAACAAAAAACTTTAGGTTCAAACTTCAACTGAAATCCATCAAAACAAAAGCTACTGTAGCAACTCCTTTCCAAAAATACAAAATAATCTGGAAGCGAATCAATATAAAAGGCAAATGCAAATGATGGCAGAAATCTGTCAAAACAGACCAGCAGGTAAAGATTGATTTTTTTCAAAAATCTTCTGTTGCTCAAATCAAAAAGTGAAAAACTAATTAAAGTTGGGTAACAACTTGGACAATAAGCACAGAAAAATACAGCTCCATCCAGATTACTGAGCTCCTTCACGAATTTTTACAATGCAGCACAAAAATCTGTCCCAAGACAACCATTTTTCACAACGCCTCTACTTCTCAAAAGTAGTTGATCTTGACACAAAAACCAAAACAAAAAAGGATAAGGAGAGGTTATTACTGAAGTAATAACTTCCAAGATTCGACAAAACTATGGGGTTTTCTCCCAAGAAGTACTTTTCTTTAATGCCTTTAAGTTAGGCTTGAAAATTTCAAAGATGCTCACATAGGAGATATATATCTGAAGTGAAAGAGAGCATCAAGAAGCAAATAACCAACACATTTGAGTCTAACCCACTTACTATGCATGGGAGTATCATGAGAAAACTAATTGTTGAAACAAAAAACCACTAGCATAGGAAGGCAAAACAAGTGCAACTTCAAAGCTTTCAACATAAAACGGGGAAACTTAACATTATTGAGATGCATAAAACCATGTTTCCCTCTTTCATAATAACTTTCAGTACCACCTTGAATAAAGTTGAAAATATAACTATCATAGGAAACAACTCTATCATTACAATGAGCATACTTACAGTCACCAAAAAGAGGACCAAGGTCATAAACTGGATCAATAGAAGCAAGTTGTTCCATCCTTAAATCTTCATTAGGCGGACTATTTTCACAAGGAGCTTTAGAAAATTTGGAAAATTTAAACTCATAAGAATATCCATCAAACTAAGTTAAAACTTTCTCCTTCTTACAATCTATAATAGCTCCACAAGTGTTCAAGAAAGGTCTACCAAAAATGATAGGACAAGTTTTACTAGCTGTCAAATTAAGCACTTGAAAATCAGCGGGATAATTAATCTTACCACAGAGGACCTCCATGTCTCTTACAATACCAATAGGGCAAATTGTTTCCTTATTAGCAAGGTGAATAACAACATCAATTTCCTTAAGATCACAAGGACCAATTTCATGCATAATTTCCCTGTAAAGCTCATAAGGAATAGCACTAGAACTAGCACCAATATCACATAAACCATAGGAGCAATGGTCACCAATTATAACAGAAAGCATAGGGACAGTAGCTTTTCTAGCTTTACTAGGATGAGAAATAATATTAGAAGCGTCTTCACAGAAGACAATGTGCTCATCCTCTATATTTCTAGTGACAAGGATTTTCACAATAGGTACCATAGGTTCAGTATTCATTTTCTCATCAGGTTCCACAGTTTTCTTTGTACCTTTGTTATTCGCACTAATCATCATAGAATACCCCTTTACCTTAGCTGGGAAAGGTATTTTCTCAACATAACGTTCAGGCAAAATATGATCAATAGTACAAACTTCAGTGCTTCTAACAGGAACATGACTAACAACATCTTTATAAGGTGCATGGTACTTATTCCACTTCTTTTTGGGAATCTCTGTGTAAGAATCAAAGGCTTTTAAACAATTGGCAATACTTTGGGAGTCAATACCAAACACATTACTAATATCACGAAAGTCATTAGTTCCCATAAAGGATTTTATGCATTCATAATCATAATTTATACCTGACTTTCTCCCTTTGTCATTCTCCCACACTTTAGTGTTCTCTTGAATATGGTCTAGGAGATCCCATTTAGCTTCTTCCTTCATACGTGTGAATGATCCAGCACAGGAAGCATCTAGTAAATCTTTATCATGAAGAGAAAGCCTAGCATAAAAGTTATTGATAACGATATTGTTAGGGAGTTCATGAATAGGACATTTAAGTATTAGTAACTTCAATCTCCCCCAAGCTTGAGCTGTACTCTCCATCACGAGGGAAAAATTTATATATCAGATTTCAATCCTTATGAATCTCACTAGGAGGATAAATTTTAGAATAAAAGAGAGGTACTATTTCCTCCCATTCCATGGATCGCCCATTCTTCAATAGCTTATACCATTCTTCAGCTCTCTCTTTCAAGGATATAGAGAGTAACTTCTTCTTCACCTGTTCAGTTGTGATACCTGCACACTTAAACAACCCACATAATTCATGGATAAAAAGCAAACGATCACCAGGGTGGACAGTTCCATCCCCTAAATAATAATTATCCATAACACGATCAACAATAGTTGTAGGTATCTTAAAAGGATCTATCTCAACAGGCGGTGGTTCATCTACTACCCTAACAGTGGTAGTAGTTTCCCAAACAGAAAACCAAGTGGGTTATCCATATTGGAAACAAAGTAACAAACAGAAATAAAAAGCAATACTCACAGTAGAAGTTTCCTTTACTAGTTCCACTCTTCAATAGCTCTTCATTCCTTGGCAACGGCACCAGAAAATAGTCTTGATGACCCATAAGTATAGGCGGTGTATCGTACTAATTTCGATAAATAGGAGTGTCGTTCCCAACGAGGAGCAGAAGGTGTTGACTAGTGGTATGGAGCAGGAAATCTCTGTAAATAATTAGCAAACGGAATTTTAGGGGTTTCTGATAAAGCAAAGCAACAAAGTGCAAGTAATAAAGATAACGAACAACTACAGCAATTGGCCCAATCCTTTCTTAGCAAAGGATAAGCCGGTGGAAATACTTATAAGGACCAAACGTTCTCGAGGACACATAGGAATTCTGTCAAGTGCTTTCGCTTCAAATAGCTGAGTAGTCTTCTTTGGTGTTGTAAGTGTTGTGTGGGTGAACCTGTGCTAATGTACCGACCTTACTTGGACTAATACATACTTGTGATTAAACCCCCTGCAAGCATCTGCAACTACAGGAAAGCAATTAAGATACAAAACCTAACCATAGCCATAAACTCTGAGATCCTACGCTCCCTTATGCAATGGTGTCCTAACGGGGGTTCATGTTTCTGTCACTTCGGCAACCCCACAATTAGTAGCCAAATACACAATGCATTCCCCTAGGCCCATAAATGGTGAAGTATCATGTAGTCGACGTTCACATGACACCACTAGAAGAATAGCACCACAACTTAAATACTAAACCATTGAATAATATCTCAACACAAATCCACTACTAACAACATGACTTCTCCCATGTCCTCAAGAACTAAATGAACTACTCACAAGACATCATATGAATCAAGATCAAAGATGATATGGTGATGGATAACAATCTGAACATAAAAAATAATCTAATGGTTCCACTCAGAAGCATCAACTACAATAGTAATCAACACCAGGAAAGTTTCCCCTAAGAATTATGCAAGTATTCAACACAATTGTTACAGCGGGATGGAGTGCTGATGATGGTGCTGGTGGAGATGATGGTGTGGATGATGATGATGATGATCCCGATAAGTCTAGCTTGATTATGGTTTTGATGGCGATGATCTCCCTTGTCCGAGAAGGAATTTCCCCAGCAGAAATCTGTCTGCCGGAGAGCTCTTTCTCTCTCGGTGTTTTCCGCCCCGCAGAGGCGGTGGAATCTTTTTTGTAGTCGCTCCCTGTGTTTTAGGGTTTCGAGGAGAAGATATAGGTGAGAGGGCAGAGTCGGAGGCCGGCCAGGTGGGCCACACCCCCTCTAGGCGCGGCCCAGGGGTGGCCCGCGCCTGGGGAGTGTCGGCCCCTTGTGGCCCATCTCTGCCTCCCCTTCTGGCTTCCTTCGTCTTCTGGGAAAATATGATTTTCCATTATTTTTCTGGTATTTTTCTGATCTTCGCAAAATTGCATTAAAACACCTCTTTATCAATTAGATTCCTGATTTCGGCATTTCATCCTCCAAGAATCATCCAACATGCAAAAACAGAGGAAAAGACATAAGTATCACCTCTTAATATGAAATATATCAATGAATAGCGGCAAATTATGATATAGAATGGTGATGCAAATTGGACGTATCAGTCGTTAGTGTGAGTTTCCAACTATCAGGAAAGAACATTCTCAATTTTCCCATGTTTTGCAAATTTTAAAACTTCCTAGCTAACTTTGCTAACTTAAATGAGACTTTGTGCCGATTTATCGAAATTAGGTCAAATTTGAACTACAATTAAATCGTAGGTTGCTTTGAAAGTTTTACGTAAAAGATTTTTGGTGGTTTTTGATATACTGAATTCCTTGTTGGCTTCAAAAGATTTTTTGAAAAATTTAAGACCATATTTGTAGTAAAAATTCAACATGGTCGGTGGGAGTACGGTCTACATAGAATACCTCAAAAATACAAAATTACATAGAGGTCCCTAAATTTAGCACAAAGGGCCCTAAAGTTAAGCAAGGAAAAGCGGTCGGGTCCTTCTCGAGTGAGCAGCCGAGCCATACCCTTCGTACTACTGTACTTACTTCACACACACACAATAAAGAACATTCTCAATTTTCCGAGTGATGATGACACTACTAGGAAAATGCTTATCGGTAAACTTACTACTAATGGCCCATAGCTAAAACGATGGGCCACTTATATATACTAGTGGCACCCCTTAACGGTGCCCCACTAGTATTCGAATACTAGTGGCCCACACGTAACTTGTTGCATCACTTATATATGATGGATGACCTGTATTGGACATCACTAGAACCATCCATATTATAGTTATGTGTCCAACCTAAGTATAAATATGAGGCATGCTTTCTATGTTGGCCATATTTTCGTTAAGTGTGTATTTTTATGAGGTTTACATCTATCTGCACCCATCATTTGATTATCATGTCAAACGCTTGCTTTCATTTGCCTAATACTATGTATCTTGTGTACAAAGATGAAGAAGTATTATGTCATGTACATCAACGAGGTTCTAGGAGTGTATGCCGAGTGGGAAAACTGTCTGAAGAAAGTGAAGAAGTTTTAAGGAAACAACCACAGAGGCTATAAGAGTAGATATGTGCAAGCTAAGTGGAGGAACCACGTGAGGAATTGGAACCGGAATCGCATGAAGACCTACATTGTAGTCCTCACCGATTGTAGTCCTCACCATTGTGATTGTGGTTATAATGTATTTGATTGTGGTTTAGGTGACTACCTCCATTGAGGTGAACATGCTAGCTACTTGATTGGACATGCACATGTAATAATTTCACACTTGTCACTATTTCGAATTCTAAGTAATGTGACGAACTACAGTTGTCTTGGTCTTATCATTGTTTAGCTCAAATTCAATATGTTATCATTTTATGTCTATATGTATACTGTATAATATACTAAATTGTATAACTGTGTATAAATACCTGTATAATATATTTATTTATTTTCTAAATATAGTAGTGGCCCACCATTTTTTTCTACTAGTGACCCACCTGTATAAGTGGCGCACCTAGTTGGTGCGCCACTACTATCCATTACTAGTGAGGCACGATGGTGATGCGCCACTAGTATATCGTACTAGTGAGGCACCAGCAGGTGCGCCACTAGTAAAGTTTACTAGTGGCACCTCGCTAATGGCGCACCACTAGTGGACCACTAATATCCGAATTTGGTGCCTCACTAGTAGGGTATTTCCTAGTAGTGTGAGAACGTTCCTTTCCGTAAAGAAAGTATGAAGACTCTGAATCTGAATGCCACCACCAAGAATTTTGACAACAGGTTCAATTTCTTGCTAAGATTTTGCATCTTGACAACTTAACTAAATTAGGTCAAACTGAGGTACCAATAAGCGCAACAGATTTCTCTTGAATTAATTGTCTTTTTGAAGGTAGATGGGTGCATCTTCTTTTAGTAAACAATGTCGTCGAGGTGAGTTTCCAACTATCAGGAAAGAACATTCTCAATTTTACAAGTGATGATGAGATTGTTCCTTTCTGTAAAGTAGGTCTAAAGAATATAATATGGATATGAATGCCGCAAGCCAAGATTTTCAGTCATATATATAGTGGACCGACATGTTTTGTACTACTTATATGATTCCCATGTTTCAAAAGTTTTCAAACTTCAGCCTAGCTAACTTCTCCCACTTGAATGGCGCTATGTCGATTTATTGAAATTAGGTCAAATTTGAACTACGAGTAAATTGTAGGTTGTGTTGACAGTTTTGCGATTTTTTAGGTAACCATCGGGGGTTATTTAATATATCACAAACCACCATAGGTTCAACTTCTTGCTAAGATTTTGCATCTTGACAATATAACGAAATTAGGTCAAACTTGAGCTATAAGTAAGCGCGATAGATTCCTCTCGAATTAATTGTATTTTCTTCGAAGGTAGATGGGTGCATCATATTTTAGTAAACAATGTCATCAGTGTGAGTTTCCAAGTATCAGGAAACAACAATCTCAATTTTCCCATGTTTTGCGAATTTTAAAACTTCCTAGCTAACTTTGCTAACTTGAATGAGACTTTGTGCCAATTTATCTAAATTAGGTCAAATTTGAACTACAAGTAAATCATAGGTTGGTTTGAAAGTTTTATGAAAAAGCTATTTGGTTGATTTCTATATACTGAATTCCTGGTTGCCTTCAAAATATTTTTTGAAAATTTTAAGAGCATACTTGTAGTAAAAATTCAACATAGTTGGTGGGAGTATGGTGTACATCGAAGACCTCGAAAAAGACAAAATTACATAGATGTCCCTAAATTTAGCACAAAGGGCCCTAAAGTTAAGGAAGGAAAAGCGGCCGGGCAATTATTGAGTGAGCAACTAAGCTATACCCTTCGTACTACCGTACTTTATTCACACACACAATAAAGAACATTCTCAATTTCCCGAGTGATGATGAGATTGTTCCTTTCTGTAAAGAAAGTATGAAGACTATGAATCTGAATGCCACAAGCAGAGCTTTCAAATATTTATAGTGGACCGACATGTTGTACTTATGGTTCCCATGTTTTATGATTTTTCAAACTTTGGCCTAGCTAACTATGCCCACTTGAATTACTCTATGCCGATTTATCGAAATTACGTCAAATATGAACTACAAGAAAAATGTAGGCTCCCTTGAAAATTTCATGATTTTTTTGGAGGTAACCTTCGGGGGTCATTTAATATAGCACAAACTACCACTAAGAGTTTGGACAACAGGTTCGACATCTTGCTAAGACTTTGCATCTTGACATCTAACAAAATTTGGTCAAACTTGAGCTACACAAGAGAACAAAAAGGAGGCAACGAGCCTTTTAAAGAAGTGTTGGAGATATGCCCTAGAGGCAATAATAAAAGTAGTTATTATTATATCTTTGTGTTTATGATAAATGTTTACATTCAGGCTACAATTGTATTAACCGAAAACATTAATACTTGTGTGATTTGTAAACTTGTTAGAGTCCCTAGTATAGCCTCTTTATAATACTGGCTTGTTGGTTGATAGATGATCATGGTTTCCTGATCATGAACATTGAGATGTTATTAACAACAAGATCATATCATTAGGAGAATGGTATGATGCACATACTCCTATAGATAAGCATACCATAAATATCAAGTCATTTGAATAGTTTGTTTTCTATAAGCTTCCAGATACATAGTAACCTAATTCCTTCGACCATGAGATCATGCTAATCACCATCACCATATGGATGCTTTGATGACATCAAACACCACTTCGTAACTGGGTGGTTATAAAGGTGGCATTGAGTGTTCGGAAAGTATGTGTTAAGGAACATGGATCAAGAGTGTGATTTGTCCATCCATATGACAGATAGATATACTCTAGGCCCTCTCGGTGGAGTGTCATCCAAATAGCTTGCAAGCATGTGACTGGCTCACAAGGTATCACATATCACATGAACGAGTAAAGAGTACTTATCGGTAACGAGGTTGAACTAGGTATGCAGAGATACCGACGATCAAACCTTGGATAAGTAAAATATCGCGAGACAAAGGGAGATTGGTATCATATGTAAATGGTTCATTCAATTGCAAAGTAATCATAGAAATATGTGGGAGCCATATGAATTTCTAGATTCCTCTATTGGTTATTGATCGGAGAAGAGTGTCGGCCATGTCTGCATAATTCACGAACCGTAGGGAGACACACTTAAGGATTTGATGTTGTTTAGTAGATATGGAATGTGAGTAAGAAGACCGAATGTTGTTCGGAGTCTCGGATGCGATCCGGGATATCACGAGGAGATTCAGAATGGTCTGGGGAATAAGATTCATATAAGGAAAGTCCAATTCCGGAGTTCGGGAATGATTGTGGTGTTTTCACCGGAATGATCTAGAAGGGTATAGAAGGTTCACCAAACTGGAAGGGGTAGGTTACATGAATGTGTCACGACAAAGTGAAATGCTTGCATCATGTCCTAGGTCAAAGGGTTGGGCAAATAAAATAGAGAAATCAAACTCCAAAATTGAAAGTCAAAAGGCAAGTTTGAAAAGTAAAACTAGGACAATGTATCCTGGTGGAGGGAGGAGAGGAAATATCCTCTCCCTCCACCACGCGCCAAGGAGGAGAGGGATTTGGGGGAGGATTTGACCTCCCCCTCCCCTAGTCGCACTCTCCTCTCATAAATAGAGGGGAGGGGGCTACCCTCCAACACAACTCCACACACCACCAAAACCCTAGCCCCCCAAGTCGCCGCCGCCTTGCGCCGCCACCTCCGCTGCACCTAGCCACCGCTGGCCCCACCTCCTCTTCTCCGGTCCCTAAAACCTAGAGGCCGAGGAATCCCTCTACTCCATCCTACCCGCTTCAGCTTAAGGCGAAGTCCTACAGGATCTCCCCTCTACTTCTGACACCACGCCGTCGTGCTGCCAGAATCGCGAGGAGAGAGCTACAACCTCCGATGCCTGCCGGAACAAGGGAGAGGAAGGTCTTCATCGAGTACCAAACGTGTGACAGACTGCGAGAGCGCGGCCAGAACGCGGCACCAGAAGGATCGTCTATGCGATCTTGAGATCGGAAAGTGAACGACTACATCACCCACGAGAATATGCTCTCGTTAACCACTTTGGAATCTTCGAGGGTGAGTACTCTATCAACTCGTTGCTACAATCTAGTAGATAGATCTTGGATTGTGTGTGTTCATGCGGTAGAAATTTTTTGTTTTCCATGCTACGAACCCCTACAAAAAGAGGCAGCACGAGAGCAGTGAAGAGGAGGAGGCGGTTCGATGTCAGATCAAAGTTATGATGGATTCCTGACATGAGGTACTCCTCTACTAGTAGTAAATTTCAGGACCTATGTATGCAAAAAATTGTGTGTTCTCTCTCTCCTTCGCTTCCTCTCATCTATCCCCACCCCTCTCCCCTCGTGCACCGGACCGGCTAATCTCTCCCTCGTCCATAGCATGGCGCTGCGCACGTGTGCCTTGGTACGGAGGCTTTGTTTTTTTTTTTTGAGAGGGTGGCTCTGTTTCTCTGGCATTTTTGGCAGCCTCCTTGGTGTGGAGTAGGAGGATTACATAGTAAGAAAACCACTTTGGTCCTTGGCGGCAAAAAAAATCAAACTTTTCGGTCTCGAAACTTTCACTTGCTTCCCAAACATCAAGAGGGAAAGGTTATTCAAAAGACCGGCCATTCACAGTTGTACTTCTTATCTAATATTTATATTTTCTTATCCCTTACAATACTATACAACTATAGGATAGTGTACGGATGACTTTAAACATTGACTGTTGGATCAAGACTGGAAAATCCAAACATTAGTAGCCGTTGGATCTTCCTTTCCATTCTTAGCATCCAGAAGATTCTATTGTTAGTCTTTAGCATGTATAATGAAAAATAGTATGCCGAAACCTCAAAACACACTTCACTTCTTAGTTTTAGGGACCTTGTGAAAAAATCATGGACTTGGATGTAATTTTCATTTTTATGAGGTCCTTGATGTAACTCGTACTTCCACCAACCGTGTTAACTGAAGCTCCTCGCTCCTACAGGACCTTCCACAGTTAGAAGAAAATGCCACTATCCCAATTATCACATAGAGTGGACAATGGTTTCTTATAGTTCCATTTTTCAAGCTTCCTAGCTAACTTCACACACTTCTTACCAATTTAACGAAATTTGGTCAAACTTGAGCTACAAGTAAACGCGATAGATTACCCTAGAATTAAATGTCTTTTCATAGGTAGATGGGTGCATCTTCTTGTAGCAAACAACATCGTTGTTGTGAGTTTCCAACTATCAGGAATTAACATTCTAAATTTTCTGAGTGATGACATCCTTTTTGAAAAGAAAGTCTGAAGAATATGGATCTGAATGCCACAAGCCAAGATTTCATACATATATAGTGGACCAGCATGTTGTACTTAAGATTGGCATGTTTTATGAGTTTTAAAACATCGTCCTAGCTAACTCTATTCACTTGAATAACTTTATGTCAATCTATCAAAATTAGGTCAAATTTCAACTACAAGTAAATTACAGATTGCGCTAAAAGTTTTACGAATTCTTTTGGAGGTCACCATCGAGAGGGGGGTTCATTTAATATATCACAACCCACCACCAAGAATTTTGACAACAAGTTCAACTTCTTGCTAAGATTTTGCATCTTAAAAACTTAACGAAATTATGTCAAACTGGTTACCAGAAAGAGCGATAGATTGGTCTTGAATTAATTGTCTTTTTGAAGGTAGATGGGTGCATCTTATTTTAGTAAATAATGTCATCGGTGTGAGTTTACATCTATTAGGAATGAACATTCTTAGTTTTCTGAGTGATGACGAGATTATTCCTTTCCGTAAAGTGGGTTTAAAGAATATAATCTGGATCTGAATGCCATAAGCCAAAATTTTCAGTCATATATATAGTGGACCGAAATGTTGTGTACCACTTATATGATTCCCATGTTTGAAAAGTTCTCAAACTTTGACCTAGCTAACTCTGCCCACTTGAGTGAGGATATGTCGATATCAAAATTAGGTCAAATTTGAACTACGAGTAAATTGTAGTTTGCATTGACAGTTTTGCAATTCGTTTTCTAGGTAACCATTGGGCAGTCATTTACTATATCACAAACCAACATCGAGAGTTTTGACAATAGGTTCAACTTCTTGCTAAGATTTTGCATCTTGACAACTTAATGAAATTAGCTCAAACTTGAGCTACAAGTAAGCGTGATAGATTCCTCTCGAATTAATTGTATTTTCATCGAAGGTAGATAGGTGCATCATCTTTTAGTAAACGATGTCATCGGTGTGATTTTCCAACTATCAGGAAAGACCATTCTCAATTTTCCCATGTTTTGTGAATTTTAAAACTTTCTAGCTTATTTTGCCGACTTGAATGAGACTTTGTGCTAATTTATCGAAATAATCTCAAATTTGAACTACAAGTAAATCATAGGTTGCTTTGAAAGTTTAATTAAAAAGCTTTTTGGTGGTTTTCGATATATTGAATTCCTTGTTGGCTTCAAAAGATTTTTTGAAAATTTTAAGAGCATACTTGTAGTAAAAATTTGACGTGGTCGGTGGGAGTACGGTCTACATCGAAGACCTAAAAAGACAAAATTACATAGAGGTTCCTAAATTTACCACAAAGGGCCCTAAAGTTAAGCAAGGAAAAGCGGTCGGGCCCTTCTCGAGTGAGCAGCTGAGCCATACCCTTCGTACTACTGTACTTTCTTCACACACACAATAAAGAATATTATCAATTTCCCGAGTGATGATGATATTGTTCTTTTTGGTAAATAAAGTATGAACACAAGGAATCTGAATGCCACAGGGAGAGATTTCAAATATTTATAGTTGACCGACATGTTGTACTTACGGTTCCCATGTTTTATGATTTTTCAAGCTTCGGCCTAGCTAACTCTGCCCACTTGAATGACTTTATGTTGATTTATCTAAATTAGGTCAAATATGGACTACAAGAAAAATGTATGCTCCCTTGAAAGTTTCGTGAGTTTTGAAGGTAAACATCAGGGGTCATTTAATATAGCACAAACTACCACCGAGAGTTTGGACAACAGGTTCTACATCTTGATAAGATTCTACATCTTAACATTTAATGAAATTTTTTCATACTTGAGATACACAAGAGAACAAAAGGGAGGCAGCGAGCCTTTAAAAAAGAGGCAGCACGAGAGAAGCGAAGAGGAGGAGGTGGTTTGATGTCAGAGCAAAGTTATGATGGATTCCTGACACGACGTACTCCTCTACTAGTATTAAATTTTAGGACCTATGTACGCAATAAAAATTGTGTGTTTTCTCTCTCCTTTGCTGCTTTTCATCTCTCCCCGCCCTATTGAACGCCCTGTTGGTAAACCCCAAGAGCAAGGTATGATGCTGCACAGCAGCAAGTTTTCCTCAGTAAGAAACCGAGGTTATCGAACCAGTAGGAGGAAGGAAACGCCTCAAAGGTGTTGCAAGCAACGTGGAAACCTGCACAGCACAAACTCAAGACTTTGCCCCAACTAACAGTGAGGTTGTCAATCTCACTAGTTGTTGTAACAAAAGATTAATTGTATGGTGTGGAAGGTGATGATGGTTTGAAGCAAGTAAACAGTAACAGTGGAAGATGTATCAATGGTAAAGATTGGACCGGGGTCCATAGTTCACTAGAGGTGTTCTCCTTAGATAAACAAACATGGCATGCTAGGTAAGCAAATTACAGCAGGGCAATTGACAGGACTGAGCAAGGCATAACAATGCAATACTAGACAAAGAGATCCTATGAGATTCGATTGGGCAATACAACAATATACATAGACTGCCATCCAACTGCATCTATGACTATAAGTCCACCTTCAAGTTATCATCCGAACCCCCTACAATATTAAGTTGCAAGCAATAGACAACTGCTTTAAGCAAAGTGTGTAAGGTAAATAATCTACTTGTTCCATGAACAAGAGACCATTGTTTTCTCCCTAGTCGCGACAACACATCTACAACCAAAGAGATTTATGTCACTTCCCTTGGAAACTAGAGGCATGAACCCACTATCGAGCATAAATAACCCCTCTTGGAGTCACTAGCAACTACTTGGCCAAGAAAGCTACTAACAACGAAGAGCATGCAAGATCACAAATAACACAGACATGATAGAATCAATAAGACAAAACCATTAATCAATCTACCATAGTAATCTCAATATCCATGGGATCCTTGCAAACACAACATGCATGATTACAAATAGATTAGATCTTGATCATGAACGGAGCTCACAAGATCTATACATAAAAGCACAAGGGAGGAGATACAACCATCTAGCTACTACATGGACCTATAGTCCAAGGTGGAACTACTCACGCTTCATACCGGAGGCTGGCATGATGAAGAAGAAGGCCTCCGGGGTGATCTCCCCTCTAGCAGGGTGCCGAGAAGAGCTTCAGATCCCCCGATCTAGGGACGATGGTGGCAGTGGCTATAGACGGTTCCGTGGAATATTGATCGGGTGTCTAGGGTTTCTCTATCGGGGGGACTTTATAGGCAAAGAGGCGAGGCAGGGGGGCACCAGGGAGGCTGCACCCCCCAGGCGCGGGGTGGGCCCACCCATGCGACCAGGGGGTGTGGCCCCCTGGTGAGCCTCATCCGTCTCGTATTCTGGCTTCGTGTTGCCACGGTAAAATATTGACTTTGGCTTTTGTCCCGTCCAATTTCGAGAATATTGATTTTCTACCTTTCTGGAACCAAAAACAGAAGAAAACATGCAACTGGCACTGTGGCAATTTTTTAATAGGTTAGTTCCAGAAAACATATAAAAACACCTCAAAGTGTAGACAAATCAAAGCAAAGTAGATACTAAACAAGCATGTAACATCAAAAATTATAGATACGTTTTCGAAGTATGAAGCATCCCCAAGCTTATCTCCTGCTCGTCCTCGAGTAGGTAAGTGATAAAAGAATAATTTTTGAGGTGACATGCACCATCAAAACCAAGATCAAACCAATTGCAAGCATTGAAAGCTAGGATCAAAGAACTCTAAACATGTGCATGAAAGATGGAGTTCTAACAATAATACAAAGTAACTATGCATGCAACATGAAAGGCTACAAACAAAGATCATGAATAACATGCATTGAAAAACGTTTGTTTGTTTCTCATACAGAAAACATGGCATAGTGGCATTCAGCTTGCCCCTCATGGAGTAGCAAATAGATGCATAGGACACCTTCAAAGTTCATAAGAGTGACTAGATAAAAGTAGCACAAGAACAAGGAGTATCAACAATATGCATCAATCAATAAGCTTTGGGACACTGCACATAGAACTAATAATGACAACTATGCTCTCTTAATGGTGCCTACAGGTAGAAGGTGGAGACTCAATATAATAGTGGAAGAAAGGCCCTTCATAAAGGGAAGCAGGGATTTCAAGTTTCAAAAAGAGCTTCCAAAAATTATGGTACTTGTTAGCTTTTAGCCGTCATTGCCCTTATCATAAGCATCTTGA
Organism: Avena sativa; assembly: GCA_916181665.1. Classification (NCBI taxonomy): domain Eukaryota; kingdom Viridiplantae; phylum Streptophyta; class Magnoliopsida; order Poales; family Poaceae; genus Avena; species Avena sativa. The sequence continues at coordinate 262,729,826 of OV702294.1, read as the reverse complement.
AGTGATTAAGGTTAAAGTGAACAAAAATGGAGTATATGCTTGACAAAGTATAAGTTAGCAATCTCATGTCCCTTGAATACGAGGGCCACACCTAATGCTACTCAACTTCAGTCACCTGTAAGTTCTTGTCATTGTAAGTACATGTGTATCATAGCGAACTGTCAATAGGTACCCCTTGCACATGGTACAGGAGCTATCCCATAACCAAAATTACAAGGCAAGCAGACAATGAGCATCTCAGTGATCTTTTTATTACTATGTGCATAGCTTTTTATTGAGGATGCTTCACAGAATGCTCATTATGGTGATGGTGCAAGTTTCCACCATGATTAGGCATGGCTTAGGCTAGCGGCCCAGGCGTTTCTCTAACACAAAATATATAACTCCATGGACTTACAAGTTCCCTCTTTATTTCACACCGACGACATACATAGACAAAAGAGCATGATATCAACTGTGTACAAAGTACAAGTGCAATGTTGAAAATGTTCCCCATGACAGCATGGTTCTGCTAATTCCAACGTATAAGTGCAAGCATATACAACATAGATGACACAATGGTTCAAGTTTATTAGGGGCAAGGAATATACAGTGTGCCATCAAGTTTGTGAGGGCTTTAATCACTAAGTTTTCACATAACAAATTACTTTTTTATTGGAAGATAGCTGAAAACAACAATATACTTGGAATGGTGTAATACACCATGCATAGGAGTTTATAGTTGACACTTTGGAATAACTTGGTTTCTTGGGAGTTTGAAAGCATGAGTATAACTTACTCATACAAGTGGAGGCTAGAAAAAGACTAGGAGCAACCAACTAAGAGAGCAATAATGGCCATAATCATGCAGAGCGACAAAACATTACTAACCAAAGCATAGAGTGGTACTACAAGTCAAGGACTAAATGATCATAGAGCCTATTGTGACTTGTTCATAGTCATAACATGGTGTTATCATGTGCCAAGTCAACCCAAACAAAGCATCAAAGGAGAATACCATAATACTATGCTTTTGCATGCTAAAACAACGCATGATTCCTACAAGGCACACTAAGAAATCCCAATTGTTTGGAACAAGTCATGCTACAACAATAATCACTAAGCATAAGGTCAAAACAACACCTAGCATGACATGCTAAAGTCTAAGTCACAGTCAATGCAAGCTCCTCTTGCACTTTCAAGCAAGAACTTTCTACTCATTTCCAACACCAATCGACTTATTTGAAAGAACACAGCGAGAACGGGGGTCCAAAATACTTTATTCAAGCAAACTAAACAAACTAAGCAAAGCAAACAAAAACTAAGACGCTCCAAGAACAACACAACAATGCATGAAAACAATAAAAACGAAGTGTCTAGAAAGACTTGAGATTTTTATTGATGAAGAAGGGGATGCCTTGGGCATCCCCAAGCTTTGACGCTTGTACCTCTTGGATATTTCTTGGGGTGACACCGGGGTGGCATCCCCAATCTTGAGCTTTTGTCCATTGCTCATCTCATTACATCATTCTTTCTCTACACCTGAAATTTTTCCTTCATACAAAACTTCACACAATCTTCATTAGCAACATTAGTGTATTCAAAAGATAATAGACCTTTGGGTATAGCTTTGGAACAGCAAAACTTTTCACTAAAAACACAAGCTATTGTAGCAACTCCTTCAAAAATCTCAATTTCCCCAAAAATAACCCAAAAAGGAATCAATAAGAAGCAAATGCAAATAATGACAGAAATCTGTCAAAACAGACCAGCTGGTAGAAACCGATTTTTTCGAAAATCTTCTGTTGCTAAAATCAAAAAGTGTTGAACTAACGTTAGTTATCGAACATACTGGGGGATTTATTCGTAAATTTTCATCTCCATAAGACTTACAGAGACTCCTCACGAATTTCTATGGTGGAGGACAGAAATCTGTTTCTGGACATCAACTCCCCAAATCTTACTTCCCTCTCATTAGAGGTCATTCTTGGAACAAAAAGCACACAAAAAGTATAAGGAGAGGTTATTACTGAAGTAATAACTTCCTGGACTCAAGGAAACTGTCACATCCCAAAATTTTCCAAATTTTGAAATGTGAAAAATAAATAAACAAAATAAATTTTGTTGAAATTTAGGGTGAGAAGAAACTTTTTGAATCCAATTGGAAGCATCAAAACCTATTTTGGTCACATAAAATCTTAAAGGGATTTAAAAAGATAAACAATTAATAAATAAAATTATGATAGTTGGATTTACTATTTTTGGATCTTTTAATAAAAAGATTTGGTATTCAAAAGAAAAGGTAGAATTATAAATAAGGATTATTTTATAGAGCCAAATTAAATCTTGGCCAAGCTTTTGAAATAAAATATTTCTATTTGATAAAAAGAGTAAAGGTTTATTTAAATAAAATAATGAGGATTTAGTAATATCCAATTTTGTTAATGTAAAGGCTTTTCCATTTTAAATAAACACTAAAACTTGTTAATTTATTTTAAATAAGATTTCCAAGTGTTTTATATTTTCAAAGAAAACCTACTGAAATGGTTTTGATATTATTTAGATTTCAAATAGAGTTTTTAAATAAATAAAATCCTATTTGAATTAATGACTAAGGTCTATTTATTTAATTATTAATGGATCCTAAAAAAGAATAAAAAAATATTTTATTTTGGACTTTGGATTGTGTTGTTAAACAGAATTAAATTAAATACAAAGTTTGGTGGTGGTTTGATTTGAATTTGTGTTTGAATTATTTTTTTGAAAATCAAATCAGAATATTCAAACAGAAAAAGGAAAAACATTTGGTATAAAAAAAGTGAAACAAACTGACCCAACCCAATAGGCCCAGCAGCCCAGCCCACCTGCTCACCCCCGCAGCGATTCGTTTTGCACTCAGAAGCAGACCCGTGCAGTCATTGACGTTCGGACCTCACCTCCCCTCTTTCTCTCTCGCTGCCAAGCGACCCCACGACCACGCCAGCGTCTTCCCCGCGCGACCTGTTCTTCCTCGCCGTTGCTGCTTTGAATCCGCGGCATGAATTCGCATCAATGCGCGAGTAATACTCGTCCGTGATCACGCACAATAAATCGCCTCTCCCTCCTCTCCGTTTCCCCCTCAGTCCCTCACCCTAGTGCGCCCCCAGGCTGCTTAATTTCGCACTACACCGCCCTGTCTTTGGCGAGCTCACCGAGCAATTCCGGCCAGTCGACGTTGCCCCTCGCCTCCTCAACCACACTAGCTTGCTCCCCATCCCCTGAAGCTTCTCTCTGCATCCTCAACTTGCCCGCGCGTGACCCAGAACGTGGGCAACCACCTCGACTGAACTTCGTCGCCGTCTGCCTCGCTCCGTCAACCTTTCCCGGTGAGTGCTGACCGCTTTTCTTCCTCTCGACGATGCACGTATGATCGCCAACCTTGTGCGCAGCTAATTCCGTCCTTAACTTGTCTTATCGTGGTTCGAAACATCGCCAACGACGACAGCCCGACCGCACCGCCGCCAGAAGCTTCTCCGGCGAGCGATTCCCATCGACCCCGGGCGCCCCTTCGACGGAGAAGACCACATTGAGCATCAGTGCGTCAAGGCGATTCTGGTGAGCCATTCCCCTTGTCCCCTTGCTTCCTATTTTGCCAGCTCCGCCGCCGTCTGACCGCGCCACCGCTAGCCACCGTCGCTTGCGCCGCCAGTTCTTGACCAGCTGCTGGGCACCGTCGGATTTAGATCGTAAGGCGTAGATAGAGTCACTTAACTAAAAGGGTATGGATAGATCTGTGCCACACGATTCGCATTAGATCCAGCGGTCCTCAATGCGTGATCCGAACGAACCGGTACCAGCCAGTAGCAAGCAGCCACGTGGCCGGTCTGTTTATAAAAAAACCAGGAATTGTTCTATTAGATGTTCCAATTTGAAAAATTCATAACTTTCAAACCACACGTACAAATTTTGCAAATTTTATATCAATGGAATCAGCAAGACAAGTACTTTCTGACAATACCCTTTGTTTAGTAAATTACTTCTTTTAAATTGTTTGTTTTTGCAGAAACTTGTATATGCATGTTTAGAATATAAAAATTGTTCTAAAATGATTTTTGAGATAAAACCTTTGGCAAATGGTTTGTTGTGAACCTACTGACCCTAGGAACCAACTTATGGATTTAAAAATGTATTTTGTGAAGATAATAAATAAATATTTGAATTAGCCCATTTCTAGTCAAAAAAAAATATTGATTATGATTTAGAAATGATTTTTGAGTAAAACCTTTGGGAAATGATTTGATTCAAATATTCTGACCCTAAACACCAAGTTTTGAGAATTAAAAATATATTTGGTGAACTCTTTGAAGAATATTGCTTTACTAAAAGCATTTTCAACCACATAAAATAATGATTTGATTTAAAAATGGTTTATAGATAAAACCTTTTGTAAATGGTTTTACCACTTTGATAAATGTCCACCTTGAACTTTATAATGTCTAGAGCCTAGTAGAAACCACTTTTGCAAATAAAACTATCTTTTGCATGCTTGCATGCATGACCTTGTTTCTATTATTTTATGTGTGATAAATTGGTTGGAATGCTAGTTGAACTTGTGTTTGCTTGATTGAATTGTAGTGGAATTAGAAGAGTGTGATATTTTCAAGATCAAGAAGTGAACCAACATTCTCTACTAAAAAGGCAAGTGACACTATCATCCATATCCTACTATTTTCATTACACTTAGTGGATTTTGTAACATGCATGGAAAGGTTTACTATATTTTATGCTATGCTAAATCCTAATAGGATACCTTATATCTCCCTTAGTGGAAACATTGTAGTTGTAGTAAGCTTAGCCCTGCTATATATTTGGGATGGGATACATGATATGATTATATGAAGAGTTGAAAATACATATGTTTTATATAATAAAACAAGTATTCAATGAACCACCTAGGTGGACAAGGATACTCAAGATTGGACAAGGTGGCAACAAAAGGAACCATGTTTATATGGCTATCTCTTTTTGTATGTGCACTAGAAGAAAACCACCCAGGGACTAAGGTTGAACATGTTTCTCGTACAGTGGCTTCCGTGTACAGCCACATGCTAAATGGGCTCTGGCTTAGTCAACTACATATTAGAAGACCCTTGCATTGGCATCTTCAGGTTAACTAGTATTGTGTAATGGAACTTGTAACCCTACATTGGTGCCTAGATGACAAGCTAGCATTGTGTATTGGGAGGACTTCTATGGAAAGACTTTGTCACTTTCTCAATCTGCCAGTACTCCATCTTGGTGAGTACTTATCCAGCGGCCACTGGTGGCATCAAGATGAGATTGTGTCATGTGGGTAAAGTGTACAACTTCTGTAGAAGATCAAAATTCTAAGTACTTAGCCGTGTCCCCGGTTATGGACAATACTGAGCAACTAAGGCCTGAAGCTATGGAAGATCTCGACATTCCAATTTCTCAAAGTAAAACTTGATGGTGACAACAAGGGATTTGAAACACTTGGAGTTTTACAAGAAGTTCAGAGAGATTTTGACAAAAGATTAAAACTATTTTGAAAAGATAGGACAAAACTATATTGCTTTCTGCAAAAGAGCCTAAACCCTACTTAGCCAAATATGCATGTAAATGATAGGATCCACTTATTTCTACATAGTAGTGAAACTTTCCAATACAATTCAAATGTATTAACCCTTGTGGCTGCAACTTATTATGTTGCAGGTTTGTTTGATGTTAGTGAAGTTTATTTAATAGGATTACAAGTCTACACCAACATGACTGCCTGTGGCACTTTGAAGATGAAGGACCCCATGCTATTGTTATATTCTGCTGCAATGTATTGTGATAGCCAAATAAGCTATGTAAGATGTAATGAATTATTTTATTCCTAGTTATAAAGTTGTATTAAGACCTTTGTTTCTTGATATTACATCTTAACTAAGGATGCTAGCTATTGATCCAGGGACTAGCATTGTAAACACAGGGATCTCTACCTTATTAAAGGTTGGGAACCTTACAGATGGTATTAGAGCACTGTGTTGCTTGTAGGATTGTAACCCTAGGATTGGACAAAACCCCTTAGAAGAATAGGAGTTGTATTTGTTCCAAAAACTTATTTACAAACAATCTTGTAAACTCTTTCCTCAACCTTTTGGTTTTGATTCTACATCTCTTCCTTTTCAACTTGATGGACAAAGCCTACACCATGACCAATGACTTCAACTTTAGTTTCACCAAGGACTTCATCAACTCTAATGACTTCAACATCTTCAAGTGATTGCAACCTTATTCTCAACAAGGACTTCAACCTTGGATATCACTAAGGACTACAAGTGAGAACCAAGAGACATTAGATTGCCTACCAAAAACATTGATATCATGTTAGTGTATGGATCATATTGACCTATGAGGTATGACTATACTAAGTTAATTATTTCAAGAAAACTTGTTGTTTCCTTCAACTCATGAGTTAAGCTCATAAGTTGTTAAGTAAATAGTTGCTTGTTGATTGCTTGATTGTTTGATTGAACTTGGTTGGTTTTGAGTTGTGTGTTAAAACTTCTTAAAAACCTATCCACCAGTACTTATCCCTAACAAACCAACAGATGCCTCCCCGTCGTGCCAACCCCAACCAAAACAACAACATCACTCCTGAGATGCAGCAGATGTTGACAGCTCAGACACAACTGATGCAGGAGATGACCACATTCATACAGAATCAGAACAACAACAACAACAACAACAACCACAACAATTAGAATAATCCTCCAGCACTTGACATGCTCACCAAGTTTCTGAAACTTAGGCCTGCAAGATTCTCTGGAACAACTGATCCAATGGAAGCCAATGACTGGTAACGTTCAGTGAATAAGGACTTAGTGACTGTTGGCTGCACCGATGAAGAAAAATTAGGTTTGCAGCATTTTTGCTTGAAGGACCAGCAACAACATGGTGGGACAACTTTCAGATCACCACTCCCCTTGAAGATGTAACTTGGGCTATTTTCGAGGATGGTTTCCGTACAGCTCACATCTCACCTGGAGTGATGTACTTGAAGAAAAAGGAGTTTCACAATCTGAAACAGCGTCACCTCAGTGTGGCTGAGTACATTGAAGAATTCAACAATCTGGCATGCTATGCACCGGATGAAGTTGATACAGATGCTAAGAGAAAAGAAAAATTTCTTGAAGGACTTAATGATGAGTTGAACCTGCAGCTAGCTGTTGCCTATGTCCCAACTTATCAATCACTCTGTGACAAAGCCACTATATTGGAAAACAAGATGAATCAAGTTGAGAATAGAAAGACGAAGCATAAACTCAAGCATCACTCAGGATCATCAAAAAAGAAGCATTCATTCAAAAAGAGCAAGGAAGATTCTGAACCACATCAGTATCACACAATAGCAATGGAAGTGATAATAATGGAAATGATACTGACAATGGAGATGACCTTGGTCAGAATCAACAAGACACTTTCAGGAAGAAAGACATTAGCCATTTGCAGTGCTATAATTGTAAGGAGCTTGGACACTATGCATCAGACTGTCCTGAGAAGAAAAAGAAAAAGGATGCTAGAAGAGCCAATGGAAATGACTCCAATGTGACCCAGAAAGGACATGTGAACCACATTGACATGGATGGAAACTTTGAAGAGATGGAAGAAGTGGATGTCAGAAACTAGTTAACTCCGAAGAGTCAAATAAGGATTCCTTGTCAGGATATAAAGTGTTGAACTCATAGTCAAGTGAACCATCAATGTAATCCTATGAGATTTTATTTTAAGGGTGGTAGTACCCTAGTTGCCTTGAAGCCAATTTGTAACCCTAGCCTTCCCAAATCTCGGGACGAGATTTATTTTAAGGGTGGTAGCCTGTCACATCCCAAAATTTTACAAATTTTGAAATGTGAAAAATAAATAAACAAAATAAATTTTGTTGAAATTTAGGGTGAGAAGAAACTTTTTGAATCCAATTGGAAGCATCAAAACCTATTTTGGTCACATAAAATCTTAAAGGGATTTAAAAAGATAAACAATTAATAAATAAAATTATGATAGTTGGACTTACTATTTTTGGATCTTTTAATAAAAAGATTTGGTATTCAAAAGAAAAGGTAGAATTATAAATAAGGATTATTTTATAGAGCCAAATTAAATCTTGGCCAAGCTTTTGAAATAAAATATTTCTATTTGATAAAAAGAGTAAAGGTTTATTTAAATAAAATAATGAGAATTTATTAATATCCAATTTTGTTAAAGTAAAGGCTTTTCCATTTTAAATAAACACTAAAACTTGTTAATTTATTTTAAATAAGATTTCCAAGTGTTTTATATTTTCAAAGAAAACCTACTGAAATGGTTTTGATATTATTTAGATTTCAAATAGAGTTTTTAAATAAATAAAATCCTATTTGAATTAATGACTAAGGTCTATTTATTTAATTATTAATGGCTCCTAAAAAGAATAAAAAAATATTTTATCTTGGACTTTGGATTGTGTTGTTAAACAGAATTAAAATAAATACAAAGTTTGGTGGTGGTTTTATTTGAATTTGTGTTTGAATTATTTGTTTGAAAATCAAATCAGAATATTCAAACAGAAAAAGGAAAAACATTTGGTATAAAAAAAAGTGAAACAAACTGACCCAACCCAATAGGCCCAGCAGCCCAGCTGCTCACCCCCGCAGCGATTTGTTTTGCACTTAGAAGCAGACCCGCGCAGTCACTGACGTTCGGACCCCACCTCCCCTCTTTCTCTCTCGCTGCCAAGCGACCCCACGAGCACGTCAGCGTCTTCCCCGCGCGACCTGTTCTTCCTCGCCGTTGCTGCTTTGAATCCGTGGCATGAATTCGCATCAATGCGCGAGTAATACTCGTCCGTGATCATGCACATTAAATCGCCTCTCCCTCCTCTCCGTTTCCCCCTTAATCCGTCACCCTAGCGCACCCCCAGGCTGCTTAATTTCGCACTACACCGCCCTATCTCCGGCGAGCTCACCGAGCAATTCCGGCCAGTCCATGTTGCCCCTCGCCTCCTCAACCACACTAGCTTGCTCCCCATCCCCTTAAGCTTCTCTTTGCATCATCAACTTGCCCGCGCGTGACCCAGAACTTGGGCAACCACCTCGACTGAACTTCGCCGCCGTCTGCCTCCGCTCCGTCAACCTTTCCCGGTGAGTGCTGACCGCTTTTCTTCCTCTTGATGATGCACGCATGATCGCCAACCTCGTGCGCAGCTAATGCCGTCCTTAACTTGTCTTATCGTGGTTCGAAACATCGCCAACGACGATAGCCCGACCGCACCACCGCCAGAAGCTTCTCCGGCGAGCGATTCCCATCGACCCCGGGCGCCCCTTCGACGGAGAAGACCACGTGGAGCATCAGTGCGTCAAGGCGATTCTGGTGAGCCATTCCCCTTGTCCCCTTGCTTCCTATTTCTCCAGCTCCGCCGTTGTCTGACCGCGCCACCGCCAGCCACCGTCGCTTGCGCCGCCAGTTCTTGACCAGCTGCTGTGCATCGTCGGATTTAGATCATAAGGCGTAAATAGAGTAACTTAACTGAAAGGGTATGGGTAGATCTGTGCCACACGATTCGCATTAGATCCAGCGGTCCTCAATGCGTGATCCGAACGAACCGGTACCAGCCAGTAGCAAGCAGCCACGTGGCCGGTCTGTTTATAAAAAAACCAGAAATTGTTCTATTAGATGTTCCAATTTGAAAAATTCATAACTTTCAAACGACACGTCCAAATTTTGCAAATTTTATATCAATGGAATCTACAAGACAAGTACTTTCTGACCATGCCCTTTGTTTAGTAAATTACTTCTTTTAAATTGTTTGTTTTTGCAGAAACTTGTGTATGCATGTTTAGAATATAAAAATTGTTCTAAAATGATTTTTGAGATAAAACCTTTGGCAAATGGTTTGTTGTGAACCTACTGACCCTAGGAACCAACTTATGGATTTAAAAATGTATTTTGTGAAGATAAGAAATAAATATTTGAATTAGCCCATTTCTAGTCAAATAAAAATATTGATTATGATTTAGAAATGATTTTTGAGTAAAACCTTTGGAAAATGATTTGATTCAAATCTTCTGACCCTAAACACCAAGTTTTGAGAATTAAAAATATATTTGGTGAACTCTTTGATGAATATTGCTTTACTAAAAACATTTTCAACCACATAAAATAATGATTTGATTTAAAAATGGTTTATAGATAAAACCTTTTGCAAATGGTTTTACCACTTTGATAAATGTCCACCTTGAACTTTATAATTTTTAGAGCCTAGTAGAAACCACTTTTGCAAATAAAACTATCTTTTGCATGCTTGCATGCATGACCTTGTTTCTATTATTTTATGTGTGATAAATTGGTTGGAATGCTAGTTGAACTTGTGTTTGCTTGATTGAATTGTAGTGGAATTAGAAGAGTGTGATATTTGCAAGATCAAGAAGTGAACCAACATTCTCTACTAAAAAGGCAAGTGAACCTATCATCCATGTCCTACTATTTTCATTACACTTAGTGGATTTTGTAACATGCATGGAAAGGTTTACTATATTTTATGCTATGCTAATTCTTAATAGGATACCTTATATCTCACTTAGTGGAAACATTGTAGTTGTAGTAAGCTTAGCCCTGCTATATATTTGGGATGGGATACATGATATGATTATATGAAGAGTTGAAAAGACATATGTTTTATATAATAAAACAAGTATTCAATGAACCACTTGGGTGGACAAGGATACTCAAGATTGGAAAAGGTGGCAACAAAAGGAACCATGTTTATATGGCTATCTCTTTTTGTATGTGCACTAGAAGAAAACCGCCCAGGGACTTAGAGGTTGAACATGTTTCTCGTACAGTGGCTTCTGTGTACAGCCACATGCTAAATGGGCTCTGGCTTAGTCAACTACATAGTGGAAGACTCATGCATTGGTATCTTCAGGTTAACTTGGATTGTGTAAGGGAACTTGTAACCCTACATTGGTGCCTGGATGACAAGCTAGCATTGTGTATTGGGAGGACTTCTATGGAAAGACTTTGTCACATTCTCAATCTGCCAGTACTCCATCTTGGTGAGTACTTATCCAGCGTCCACTGGTGGCATCAAGATGAGATTGTGTCATGTGGGTAAAGTGTACAACTTCTGCAGAAGATCAAAATTCTAAGTACTTAGTCATGTCCCCGGTTGTGGACAATACTGAGCAACTAAGGCCTGAAGCTATGGAAGATCTCGACATTCCAATTTCTCAAAGTAAAACTTGATGGTGACAACAAGGGATTTGAAACACTTGGAGTTTTCCAAGAAGTTCAGAAAGATTTTGACAAAAGATTAAAACTATTTTGAAAAGATAGGACAAAACTATATTGCTTTCTACAAAAGAGCCTAAACCCTACTTAGCCAAATATGCATGCAAATGATAGGATCCACTTATTTCTACATAGTAGTGAAACTTGCCAATACAATTCAAATGTATTGACCCTTGTGGCTGCAACTTATTATGTTGCAGGTTTGTTTGATGTTAGTGAAGTTTATTGAATAGGATTACAAGTCTACAACCAACATGACTGCCTGTGGCACTTTGAAGATGAAGGACCCCATGCTATTGTTATATTCTGCTGCAATGTATTGTGATAGCCAAATAAGCTATGTAAGATGTAATGAATTATTTTATTCCTGGTTATAAAGTTTTATTATGACCTTTGTTTCTTGATATTACATCTTAACTGTGGATGCTAGCTATTGATCCAGGGACTAGCATTGTAAACACAGGGATCTCTACCTTATTAAAGGTTGGGAACCTTACATAAACTCTTGGGTTATCTCCTGACAAGTACTTTTCTTTAACGCCTTTAAGTTAGGCACAAGAAGCAAGAAATCAAGTATTTTCAAATGAGGAAGCATTACCCCTTTTGCTCCTACCTTTCTTACCTTTCTTCTTTTTTTAGGGAAAATATGATTGCTTACTAGAGGAGCAAAATGCATAATGCCTTTTCCCACATCTATTATTGCTCCAAGGTGTTTCAGTAGGGATCTTCCAAGTGTAATCTGTCCTTTGCCTACACATTCAATAACAAGATAATCAGTAGACACCATTTTCCCTGAGATTTTTGTAAACACACCTTCAGCTATTCCAATGGGTAATAAAGTGGCATTATTGGTAAGTGATATTTCTTCTCCTCCTTTAGAAAGTCCCCAAAGAGTTAAAGACTCATAAATATATTTAGGCATAAGGAAAAATTCAAACATGATATCACAGCGAGCATCAAAATTTGCACTATTTATAGTGACTTTGATTGTGGGAAACCACTTTGAAGGCTCAGAATTCATTGGAACATAATTATGGTACTCCCTAAGTGTGTGATAGCAACTGTTCAAAGAAGCAGTACTGGACTCAAGAGTGTTCAACTTGGCAAAAATATCTATGAAAGAGGAATCAGACTTGCCAGGCGTATTATAAATTATAATCAATTTCTTTATGGCATCAAAAGCTTCAACCTCAGTACATAGCAAAATATCTTTCTCATCCACAGCATCCAAAGCATATCTATAACAAAGAGCTATACCGCGGTAGAAACTAGGGCAGAGGTTATAGACTCATCTTTGTAAAGCAGAGATTATAACCAAGCTAAAACTCATCTTGGTTTTAATAACCAAGCTAAGACTCATCTTAGACTCAGTTTCCCTTTGTAAAGCAGAGATTATAGACCAAGATTCTTTAAAACTCTCTTCACTTTTTTGCTTAAAAGTGAAGATCTCTTCCATAGGTGTCACAGAGATTGGACTAAACCAGACATGGTAGCAACTAGGGCAGGAACTAATTTTTTTGTGTTTTTTGATAAAAAAGAGGCAAACAAAACTAAGCAAACTAAAAACAAAGTAAAGAGAAAGGTTGAGAAGGACTCCCCTTGTGAAGACATCCTTAGCCTCCCCGACAATAGCGCCAGAAAAGTCTTGATGCGTGTTGAACGCCTCGTTGGGAAACCCCAAGAGCAAGGTATGATGCAACACAGCAGCAAGGTTTCCCTCAGTAAGTGTATAGGTCCCAACCTGTTAATAAGGAAGAGATCCCTGTGTTTGCAATGCTAGTCCCTGGATCAATAGCTAGCATCCATAGTTAAGATGTAATATCAAGAAACAAAGGTCATAATACAACTTTATAACCAGGAATAAAATAATTCATTACATCATACATAGCTCATTTGGCTATCTCATTACAATGCAGCAGAAATAACTATAGCATGGAGTCCTTCATCTTCAAAGTGCCACAGGCATCATGTTGGTTGTAGACTTGTAATCCTAATCAATATACTTCTCTAACATCAAACAAACCTACAACATAATAAGTTACAGCCGCAAGGGTCAATACAATTGAATTGTATTGGCAAGTGATACTATGGTAGAATAGTGATATCTATTATCTATATGCATTTGGCTAGGTGGAGCTTAGGCTTGCTTTGCTCAAAATAGATTTTCATTATCATTTGAAAATACTAAGGTTTTGTTTGTCAAAATCACCCAAGGAATCTACCAATCAAAGATTGAAGATCCTTTAACCCTTGTTCAACCACAAGTTTTTAACTTAGAAATTGGGATGAGGAGATTCTTGATAGCTTCCATGTCTTGATGCTCAAATTGTCCATTGTCGGGGACACGGCTAAGTACATAGATTTTACTCTCTCGAGAGGTGGTGCACTTTCCCCACAAGAATCGACATGCATCGAGACAAGATCTTTTAGAAGCCTTCCCTTAGACCAGAATGGACGCATTCCCAAACCTATCACCCCCTACCACCAACTGTCCATCTGGCTAAGTTATTGCAACCTATATGATCCAGGCAGAGCCCATAATGCCAAGTGGCTGCACTTGAAGCTTCTCAACATTTGGCATCCCAAATCCCTTTGTTCCTGGGTGGCTTTCCACAAGTGTGATACACAAGGTAGACCATAGATATGGGCCTTGTGTAACCACTCAACATAACCCAAACAACCATTCCACCCAGGTGTTTCATTCACTTAGTTGTTTTATTAAGCAAAAGCATAAGTTAAAGACTTAGCAATATTTTTCCATAGCATATATATATAATCCACCCTTGGTTGCTACTAGCTAGGCTAATCATGGCAATAGCAAGTATCTTAACTTAGAGAAATTCTAACAATTCTACAACTACTAGGATTTCCCAAGCATAGCATATAGATACTTAGCAAAAAAAATAACATGCGAGCCCTATACAAAATACCACTAATGCATATTCAAAATATTGGGACAAAAATATGAAGCACCACTTGCCTTTTTGGTAGAGAATATAAGTTCACTCCTTGATCTTGTAATGGTCACACTCTTCAAATTCCACTACAATTCAATAAAGCAAGGCACAATTTCAAAACTAACATTCAAACAATTCAACACATAGAATAATAAAAACAAAGCAATGCATGCAAGCATGCCAAAGATGGTTTTATTTGGAAAGGTGGTTTCTAATAGGCTATAAACATTTTAAAACACCTATTGGTCATTTATCAAAGGGCAAAACCATTTGATAACAAGTTAGTGAAAATGGCCACTTTAAATCATTTGTTTTGCTAGAAATGATTTAAATCAAGGTAGTAATTTCTAGTGTTTGCCAAATATATATTTAAACTGAAATGTTAGTGTTTTAAGGTCAAGTGTTTAATATTAAACCATTTGCCAAAGGTTTCATCTAAAAACCATTTTTAAAACAAAGCAATATTTTATTTTGTTGGAAATGCCTTTAATCAAAGTAATAATTTTTCTAGGGTTCACCAAGTATATTTTTAAATCCTAAAACTTGGTGTTTAGGGTCAGAGAGTTTAATTCAAACCTTTTTCAATAGTTTTTACTCAAAAAGCATTTTTAAAACATAAATGATTTTAAATCTAAACTGATTTTATTCAAACCTTTTAAATCAAAAATGATTCAAACCTTTTTCAATAGAGTTTAATCCTAAAATGATTTTATTCAAAGATTTCTTCTTTAGCTCCACAAAATACACTTTTAAATCTACAATTTGGTTTCTATGGTCATTGGGTTCAAAACAATCCATTTACAAAAGATTTTATCCTAAAAAAAATTTTAAAATAAATTTTATACACAAAATAAGCCTAAACAAGTTTCTGCAAAAACAACAATTTTTGCAGAAGCAATTGATTAAACAAAGGGCATGGTTGCAAAGTACTATTTTTGCTGATTCCATTGATATAAATTTTTTAAAATCTAACATCTAATAGAATAGTTTCTGTTTTTCAATCAAAACACGTGCCACGCGTCTGTTTCCTATTCGTCGGTACCGGTTCGGTGGGATCGTGTTATGCAGACCGTTGGATCTAAACAACAACGCATGGATCAGATTGAACGATACCTCTTCGTTTAAAAGATCTATCGCGTCCTTTGGATCGGCATCTAACAGCCAAAATGATCTAGCAAAAAAGGGCGGCGCTGCGACGGTGGCCAGCGGCGGCGACGCTCGGCCATAAGCGCTCCGGCGACTACAGGAAGCGAGGAAAGTAGTGGAGTAGCTCACCGAGTTTGCAGTGTCGAGAGGATGCTCAAGGTGGTCGTCATCGTCGAAGGGGCGCACTGCGTTGTCCTGAATCGCCCGCCAGAGTCGTCTCTGTTGACGGGCTCGCTCTGGTGTCGTTGATGGCGAGGCTACAAGGCACGGGAAGACCAAATAGTGGCAGCGTTAGACGCGCGAGAGAGATACGAAGGCGTGAGTGTTAAGGAGAGGAGGAGGCGCGATCAGAGGTTACCAGGGAAGCTCGACAGAGTAATGGCAGATGGTGGCGATGATCAGGTGAAGACGTAGTCGAGCATCTAGGGTGCTCGCGAGCAAGTGGGTGGTACTGGAGTGTGTGCCTGGCGATGGGGAGTAGGATAGTGGAAGCCAGGGAGCAAGGGGAGGCGTAGACTAGTCGGAATTGTCGTCGTAAGGTCGTCGGGGCAGGGGCATTTGAGCGAGAAATTCGAACGGCCTGGAGGTAGAGAGGGAGGGGAGAGTGAGGGGAAAGGTAGGGCCGAGGCAGGCGATTAAATGGGCATGGTCAGGGGGCTGAATCAACGCAGCTTTGATGCGTATTCACGCCGGCAAATCAAGGCAGGAAATGGTCGGGGAGGGGCGTGGTTAGCGGCGGGTGAGGAAGAAGGTGAGCTGGCGGTGGGGCCTGGCGTCAGCGAGATAGAGAGGGGTTTGGTGGGGCCTACTCATCAATGACTGCGTGGGTTTAGACACGGGTGAGGAAAACACTTCGGGAGGGGAAAGAGGAGGTGGGATTTTGGGCTTAGTGGGACAGGTTGGGTTGGGCTGCTTCCAATTCATTTTTTTTATTCTGTTTCTTTTTCCATTTTGATTTTCTGTTTTGAATTCAAATTATCATTTGAATTCAGACTTCTTTTTCAACTTTTTTTCTAAACATTCAGTATGTTTCTATACTTGTTTTAAATAGGTATTTAAGTCCACTTTAGAATAATTATTTTATTCACATATGGTTTATTATTTATTTAAAATAGGCACTTGCCTTTATTTAAATAGGATTTTAATTATATTTTCAAACCCTTATTTGAATTCTAATTTTCACCAAACCTTTTAAGTTGGTTTTATTTATTTAATAGGGTGTTAAATAATTCACTTTGAATTATTTGAAATATTTTTAATATGATTTATTAATCATTTAAATAGGGTAAATTGTCTTTATTCCAATAAAATCAAATATGGTTTTAATTCCATATAAATTTTATTTAAATGATTCTTTTATTCCATTTAAGTTAATTAAATAAATTTTATATCCACCTTGGGAAGTTCCACTTTATTATTTTCCCATGATTTAATTAATCATTTACTTTAGGGATTTTATCTTTAATCAATTATAATTACAATATGGTTTAATCCTATATGTTTTTATTTGAATATTGTTTATCCATTTATTTACTTGGATTTGGATTATCTTTATTCCATTTGCTTATGGATTTAACTCGAAATTTAAATTGTCTTCTAAATAATTCCTTTAGAATTTATTATTTAGATTAGGCAATTTATTTTTATTTAAATAAAATTGGGTATTGTTCAATCCTTATGATTTTGTTTAAATAATCTTTTAATCCTTTTTATAAATTCTCATTCCATTTGTTTATGGATTTGACCAAGATTTAATTTGGCTTTTAAATATTCCTTATTTATTTATTTCTTTGCCTTATAAAATCCATATCTTTTTATTTATAGATCCAAAATTGGTGATTCCAATTTGTATTTTTTATTGAATATTTATTTATCCTTTTATATTTCTTTAGGATTGTTTTGCTCACAATTTGGTATGGATTTTAGATAGGAACTTTATTAGCTTTGGAAATTTAATTCCTTTATCTTATTAAATTCATAAGATTTTATCCATGACTCCAAATTAAATGAAACCTATTTCTATGGTTTTATAATATTTTTATTTTTAATTCTTGATCATTTATAAATGTTTGTTGATAGATTTTTATATGGATCAAATCCATAGTCTTTGGGAGATCTTGGAATGATTAATTCCATTAGGGTTTTAGAGTTTTGGTTTTAACTTTTCCAAGAGTTTAAATTTTGTCAACACCCGGATTTTTAATCCTAGATGCCTGTTATGCCATACATCGCAATCCCAGGATTACCATTTTTGCGAGACATAACAGAATTGGATACCATAGTACATCATCCATTACAAACCATACATAAGGTCTTACACAAATAAGGATCTCATGATCCAGTTCTTAATACAACTCAAGCAGCAGAAATACGTCATAATAACGGTAGCGTAGGCGAAGCTCCATCTTCGGGGTCATAGGCAATGCTGACGATGGGAGATGATCCTAGTTGTCGTAACCTTCCTAGGGTCCATCCTCTAGGTACTCCTCTTCATAGTCTGGCCACGGGAATAGCCAGGGACGAAGCCATGAGTACTCTTTAAGTACTCGCAAACTACTACTAACAAGTGAAGGGGGTGTTTGTAATAGGACACTAAGCTCTAGGGTTTTTTGAAAAAGCCAGATTTACTTCTACTAAGTTTAGAAGCAATGAATGCTCGTTGAAGTTTTATAACACCTAAGTGGGAACTTGTATTTCATATCACAAATCTATTATGGTCAAGTCAAAGTCTCAATTCATTTCACAAGTCATTTTGAAAACATCTGATGGGGGAACAGTATGGCCACTCCAACTATCCATAACCGCATATGCGGCTATTCTAATAGTTTGACACTCTATAGAGATTCTACACTTTCACCACAACATTCGATACATCCGTCAGGAACAAATCCTGAATTCACCATACTCAGTATGCGGATAATCAATCCTAACCTTTCAATTACACGGCCTAGTATAAGCACCTCTCCTATGAGTTTGGCCTCCCAACCATGACCAACTGTCATCTTGGGTACTGCACAGGTGGACAATCTTCACAAGGTAGCCTCAGCTCAGACCTTGGCCGTGAGGGAACTAATACTAAGGTATATAAGTTTCCAGTCAAGCCCTACCCAATTCTCGGATATTGTGGTTATACGGTAAAATTGGAATGGTATCGCATCCAGACAACCATCAGTTTTATAAAGGGCTAAGGCTCATGCCTCAACATTTTCATCACCATAAATCATCTGGTGTTCGGAAACACATGTCCAAAACATTTCAATAGAATGATCCATCATTCCAAGGTTTTCATAACCATTTTTCCACCAAGTATTCCCATCTAAGTTGATCAAGTTTTATGCTTAGCACTAGCATCTACAAGTGGGTGTGAGTTCTAATGAGGGGTGGTAAACAAGTGGAGTTTCAACTAAATACAATCTCATGCCTTGGGGTGACATAAAGATTATCTAGCTTAGGCCAAGTTTTATGCTCTTTATGCAACCTTCAATTATCTTTCTAGTATCTACAAGTCACTTAAGTAAACTCTAAGTAATAGCTTTGATAAAGAAATAAAGTATAAAGCTTGCAAGTAAAACTAGGATTGGTTTATCAAGTGGTTATGATCATATATGCTTAAGGCATATAGTTGTCATGGTAACAAGCAAGTATTTGCTTGCATATTCAACTAGTAGTATTAGGATAGCTAAATTGCAAGTGTTAGCTTGCCTTGTGCAGAGCAGTGGTTGAAGTTCTCCTCGGCTTCTTCTTCGTAGTATCCTCCTTCCTCCTCGTATCCTTGGTCGGTACTAGCATTTATAAATACGAGGTACACAATCACCAAACAATACTTAACTACTTTCAATCATCACACAAAAGGGTCCTATAGATGATCTAGCATCATCACTAACATTACAAGATTAAAGCTTGGTTTAATTCCTTTTATTTTTAGAAAAGTAATTTCTACTCATTGAAAAACTACTTAAGATTTAATATTCTCCAAACCAAACATGGGATCATGTTGACACATGTCATCACCACATATTTTAGTCCATTGGAATGTGATTTAAAGTGGTGTCACAATTTAATCAGGTTTAACCTTTTATTTTACTTAAATAAAGTGAGTAGAAATGCCTATGTAGCCTTCTTTTATTACTTGAACATTATTTTTGTAAGTAAACCCAAATTTTTTTATATATTATGAAAGGTATGATCAAATGTGATTTTTGAGAGTTGGAATCAACTGAAAAGCTTTTATGGTTTAAATTTGAAAAAATTTTGAATGCAGCAAAGGTTCTGCCTTGTTATTTTTACCAAGGTTGGTCTATATATCCAAATGATTTGAATCCAACGGGCTTGGATTAAGCATTTCAAAACCTTTCTAACAAAATTGGTTTCATTCAATTTGGTTTACTGAATCGAGCTGGGTTGATTTTTGAAACTAGGTACGGAACTGTGTTTGAAACTAGTTAAATTCAAACAACTGGGCTACGCGGGAAACGATACTGGGCCGGCCTGCTAAGCACAGCGCTTACGCGGGCTGGTTAAGTTGCTGTCCCCATGCGTCAGTGAGAAGAGGGGGTGCGAAGCGGTACGGGGCAATGTGAGCCCTGGGATCTTGTTCTAATCTAACAGCCCTAGTTCATCGTCCATGTCGGGCAGCACCGGCGAGACAGAAACCTAACGCGGTAGGTGGGGGTCGTCGGGGGCTCACCGGGGCTCGGGCGAGGGTCGGCGAGGCGGGCGAACGACAAAGTCGACAACGGCGAACCTCCTGGTATTGGCAGCTTCTCCTGGGGCGGCTCCAATCGCTGGCTCCCTTCTTCTCCAGCAGCGGTGGACTCCGGCCAAATTCTGGCGATGCGCTACTCGCCTTGCTTCGGGACTGACGCGGGGTGGTTCTGGGTGAGAGGGGAGTGAGATGGTGTGCTCAATTCGGCAGGGGGTGGCCTCTATTTATAGTGGTCAGAAGGGACTAACGAGCGCAAGGTGAGCTCGTCGTGGCCGACGGCACAGAGGGATATCGGCGTGGGCGACGGTAGATGCGGTGCTCTGCTCCCTGGTGAAGCTCAACGACGTGGTGGCGAGGCGTGGGGCGGTGTTGATCGGTCGGAACACGGAGGTGCTCTGGACGTGCCCGACGGAAGTTTTTATGGCGCACAGCGCGCGTGGTCCGCGCGGCGGCGAACAGGCGTGTCTGCAGGGTTGCTGGGACGGTGGTGATCACGTATGCACGCGGCAAGGGCGGCGCGCGGTCTGTGGGCGTCCGTCGAGCGTGGCGCACGGGGCACGCTCTTGGCATGGTTGCTAGCGAGCTGGGCACGGTCTGTGCGTGTGGTCCTAGCTCGCTGGACAAGGAGTGGCGGTGGGGTGTTAGCTTGCTCCTAGACATGTTGTCTAGGCTTGGTGCTTCTCCTAGCTCGCTGTCGACATGCGGGTGGCAAGGGTGCACTCGGTCTACTCACCATTGATGACAATGGCTATCTTACAATAGTGCTAGAGATTAGTTTAGGTTGTTAGATGATCTACTAAGGCTAGTGGTGTCCAGAGAGGGAACAAGTTAGTCCAGAATCACTTCTCAAAATAGTGTTTTGATTTTGTTTGATTTGCATCTGCAAGGTGTGATGAAATGGCCGCATGAACTCAAGTTTTGAATTTTGAAAAGATTTTTGGTGGGTGTGCTAGGTAGGTGCTGGTGAGTCTGTAGATGCTTGGGTTTTGAAAGTTGAGCTTGTTTGAGTGGTTTTTGAAAAAGTGGGATCTTCCCATATGATATAGATTCAATTTTAAACTGTCATTTAAACTATGCATTTGAATGTTTCTGGATGATCACAAGGTGGGCCTTGATACTTTGTTATGAGTACTATCAAGGGGTGTAAAGATCCAAACAAGTTTCTGTTAAGTTCTGAAAGTTAAAGACAGCCAAAGTAGGCATGGGAGTTAAATTGGCCAAAATGACCATTCCCTTATTTTGTTTGTTTTGATTTATTTGTCTTTGGGAGAAGTGTGGGGATTGTTTAGATGATGTTTATTTCACCTAAGAATCCTTTTACAAGCAAAGAAACACATAAACAAGGAAATTCAAAAGAATTCAAAATGGGATGCCTACACACATGCATGCTTTCATATTTTATTTTAGAAATGTTTTTGTTAACCCTAAATTTGATGATTAGAGTTTGATGATTCTAGTTTAGTATTTTTGGGATGTTACAAACCTTCCCCCATTAAACAAAATCTCGTCCCGAGATTTGAAAAAGGACAAAAAGATTACCTAGGATTTGAAAAGATCGGGAAACTCCGTCTTGATGTGATCTTCGCGATCCCATGTAGCTTCCTCTTCTGTGTGGTTGCTCCACTGAATCTTGAGAAACTTGATGCTTCGGGTTCTGGTGGTTCAGAAAGCTTCTTCCAAAATACGGATGGGTACTTCGGGATAGGTCTGGTTATCGTTGATTTCTATGGTCCGGTGATCAATGTTCTTGAACACTTCAGTCTTCTCTGGGACTTCGAGACACTTGCGAAGTAATGAGATATGGAACACATTGTGCACGGATGACATCTCTTCGGGCAGTTCCAATTGATACGACACTTCTCCTCGACGGTTCAGAATTTTGAAAGGTCCGATATATCTAGGGGCTAACTTTCCTTTGAGTTGGAAACATTGCATTCCCTTCAATGGCGACACTTTCAGATATACAAAATCTCCTATGTTGAAGGCGAGGTCTCGACGTCTCTTGTCGGTGTAACTCTTCTGTCTGGACTGGGCTGTCTTGAGGTGCTCATGAATCTTGTGAACCTTCTCTTCTGCTTCTCGTAGGATGTCAGGTCCAAAAATCTGACTCTCTCCTACTTCCGACCAGTTCAAAGGGGTGTGACACTTCCTTTCGTATATGAATTCAAATGGGGCCATTTGCAAACTAGCTTGATAACTATTGTTGTACGAAAATTCTGCAAACGGCAGACAGTCTTCCCACTTAGATCCATACTCTAACACACATGCTCTCAGCATATCTTCGAGTATTTGATTTACTCGCTCCGTTTGTCCGTCGGTCTAAGGGTGATACGCGGTGCTGAAATCTAGTCGGGTTCCTAAACCTTCTTGGACTTTCTTCCAGAATCTCGAGGTAAACTGAGTTCCTCGATCCGATACGATGTTCTTGGGGACTCCGTGCAAACTGACAATTCTAGCGATGTATAACTCCGCTAGCTTCGAACTCTGATATGTGGTCTTGATGGGTAAGAAATGGGCGACTTTGGACAATCTGTCCACTTTGACCCAGATAGAGTCATTTCCCCTACTAGAAGTAGGTAAGCCGGTGAGAAAGTCCATTCCAACGGAATCCCATTTCCATTCTGGATCAAGACTATACAACTATAGGATAGTGTACGGATGACTTTAAACATTGACTGTTGGATCAAGACTGGAAAATCCAAACATTAGTAGCCGTTGGATCTTCCTTTCCATTCTTAGCATCCAGAAGATTCTATTGTTAGTCTTTAGCATGTATAATGAAAAATAGTATGCCGAAACCTCAAAACACACTTCACTTCTTAGTTTTAGGGACCTTGTGAAAAAATCATGGACTTGGATGTAATTTTCATTTTTATGAGGTCCTTGATGTAACTCGTACTTCCACCAACCGTGTTAACTGAAGCTCCTCGCTCCTACAGGACCTTCCACAGTTAGAAGAAAATGCCACTATCCCAATTATCACACAGAGTGGACAATGGTTTCTTATAGTTCCATTTTTCAAGCTTCCTAGCTAACTTCACACACTTCTTACCAATTTAACGAAATTTGGTCAAACTTGAGCTACAAGTAAACGCGATAGATTACCCTAGAATTAAATGTCTTTTCATAGGTAGATGGGTGCATCTTCTTGTAGCAAACAACATCGTTGTTGTGAGTTTCCAACTATCAGGAATTAACATTCTAAATTTTCTGAGTGATGACATCCTTTTTGAAAAGAAAGTCTGAAGAATATGGATCTGAATGCCACAAGCCAAGATTTCATACATATATAGTGGACCAGCATGTTGTACTTAAGATTGGCATGTTTTATGAGTTTTAAAACATCGTCCTAGCTAACTCTATTCACTTGAATAACTTTATGTCAATCTATCAAAATTAGGTCAAATTTCAACTACAAGTAAATTACAGATTGCGCTAAAAGTTTTACGAATTCTTTTGGAGGTCACCATCGAGAGGGGGGTTCATTTAATATATCACAACCCACCACCAAGAATTTTGACAACAAGTTCAACTTCTTGCTAAGATTTTGCATCTTAAAAACTTAACGAAATTATGTCAAACTGGTTACCAGAAAGAGCGATAGATTGGTCTTGAATTAATTGTCTTTTTGAAGGTAGATGGGTGCATCTTATTTTAGTAAACAATGTCATCGGTGTGAGTTTACATCTATTAGGAATGAACATTCTTAGTTTTCTGAGTGATGACGAGATTATTCCTTTCCGTAAAGTGGGTTTAAAGAATATAATCTGGATCTGAATGCCATAAGCCAAAATTTCCAGTCATATATATAGTGGACCGAAATGTTGTGTACCACTTATATGATTCCCATGTTTGAAAAGTTCTCAAACTTTGACCTAGCTAACTCTGCCCACTTGAGTGAGGATATGTCGATATCAAAATTAGGTCAAATTTGAACTACGAGTAAATTGTAGTTTGCATTGACAGTTTTGCAATTCGTTTTCTAGGTAACCATTGGGCGGTCATTTACTATATCACAAACCAACATCGAGAGTTTTGACAATAGGTTCAACTTCTTGCTAAGATTTTGCATCTTGACAACTTAATGAAATTAGCTCAAACTTGAGCTACAAGTAAGCGTGATAGATTCCTCTCGAATTAATTGTATTTTCATCGAAGGTAGATAGGTGCATCATCTTTTAGTAAACGATGTCATCGGTGTGATTTTCCAACTATCAGGAAAGACCATTCTCAATTTTCCCATGTTTTGTGAATTTTAAAACTTTCTAGCTTATTTTGCCGACTTGAATGAGACTTTGTGCTAATTTATCGAAATAATCTCAAATTTGAACTACAAGTAAATCATAGGTTGCTTTGAAAGTTTAATTAAAAAGCTTTTTGGTGGTTTTCGATATATTGAATTCCTTGTTGGCTTCAAAAGATTTTTTGAAAATTTTAAGAGCATACTTGTAGTAAAAATTTGACGTGGTCGGTGGGAGTACGGTCTACATCGAAGACCTAAAAAGACAAAATTACATAGAGGTTCCTAAATTTACCACAAAGGGCCCTAAAGTTAAGCAAGGAAAAGCGGTCGGGCCCTTCTCGAGTGAGCAGCTGAGCCATACCCTTCGTACTACTGTACTTTCTTCACACACACAATAAAGAATATTATCAATTTCCCGAGTGATGATGATATTGTTCTTTTTGGTAAATAAAGTATGAACACAAGGAATCTGAATGCCACAGGGAGAGATTTCAAATATTTATAGTTGACCGACATGTTGTACTTACGGTTCCCATGTTTTATGATTTTTCAAGCTTCGGCCTAGCTAACTCTGCCCACTTGAATGACTTTATGTTGATTTATCTAAATTAGGTCAAATATGGACTACAAGAAAAATGTATGCTCCCTTGAAAGTTTCGTGAGTTTTGAAGGTAAACATCAGGGGTCATTTAATATAGCACAAACTACCACCGAGAGTTTGGACAACAGGTTCTACATCTTGATAAGATTTTACATCTTAACATTTAATGAAATTTTTTCATACTTGAGATACACAAGAGAACAAAAGGGAGGCAGCGAGCCTTTAAAAAAGAGGCAGCACGAGAGAAGCGAAGAGGAGGAGGTGGTTTGATGTCAGAGCAAAGTTATGATGGATTCCTGACACGACGTACTCCTCTACTAGTATTAAATTTTAGGACCTATGTACGCAATAAAAATTGTGTGTTTTCTCTCTCCTTTGCTGCTTTTCATCTCTCCCCGCCCTATTGAACGCCCTGTTGGTAAACCCCAAGAGCAAGGTATGATGCTGCACAGCAGCAAGTTTTCCTCAGTAAGAAACCGAGGTTATCGAACCAGTAGGAGGAAGGAAACGCCTCAAAGGTGTTGCAAGCAACGTGGAAACCTGCACAGCACAAACTCAAGACTTTGCCCCAACTAACAGTGAGGTTGTCAATCTCACTAGTTGTTGTAACAAAAGATTAATTGTATGGTGTGGAAGGTGATGATGGTTTGAAGCAAGTAAACAGTAACAGTGGAAGATGTATCAATGGTAAAGATTGGACCGGGGTCCATAGTTCACTAGAGGTGTTCTCCTTAGATAAACAAACATGGCATGCTAGGTAAGCAAATTACAGCAGGGCAATTGACAGGACTGAGCAAGGCATAACAATGCAATACTAGACAAAGAGATCCTATGAGATTCGATTGGGCAATACAACAATATACATAGACTGCCATCCAACTGCATCTATGACTATAAGTCCACCTCCAAGTTATCATCCGAACCCCCTACAATATTAAGTTGCAAGCAATAGACAACTGCTTTAAGCAAAGTGTGTAAGGTAAATAATCTACTTGTTCCATGAACAAGAGACCATTGTTTTCTCCCTAGTCGCGACAACACATCTACAACCAAAGAGATTTCTGTCACTTCCCTTGGAAACTAGAGGCATGAACCCACTATCGAGCATAAATAACCCCTCTTGGAGTCACTAGCAACTACTTGGCCAAGAAAGCTACTAACAACGAAGAGCATGCAAGATCACAAATAACACAGACATGATAGAATCAATAAGACAAAACCATTAATCAATCTGCCATAGTAATCTCAATATCCATGGGATCCTTGCAAACACAACATGCATGATTACAAATAGATTAGATCTTGATCATGAACGGAGCTCACAAGATCTATACATAAAAGCACAAGGGAGGAGATACAACCATCTAGCTACTACATGGACCTATAGTCCAAGGTGGAACTACTCACGCTTCATACCGGAGGCTGGCATGATGAAGAAGAAGGCCTCCGGGGTGATCTCCCCTCTAGCAGGGTGCCGAGAAGAGCTTCAGATCCCCCGATCTAGGGACGATGGTGGCAGTGGCTATAGACGGTTCCGTGGAATATTGATCGGGTGTCTAGGGTTTCTCTATCGGGGGGACTTTATAGGCAAAGAGGCGAGGCAGGGGGGCACCAGGGAGGCTGCACCCCCCAGGCGCGGGGTGGGCCCACCCATGCGACCAGGGGGTGTGGCCCCCTGGTGAGCCTCATCCGTCTCGTATTCTGGCTTCGTGTTGCCACGGTAAAATATTGACTTTGGCTTTTGTCCCGTCCAATTTCGAGAATATTGATTTTCTACCTTTCTGGAACCAAAAACAGAAGAAAACATGCAACTGGCACTGTGGCAATTTTTTAATAGGTTAGTTCCAGAAAACATATAAAAACACCTCAAAGTGTAGACAAATCAAAGCAAAGTAGATACTAAACAAGCATGTAACATCAAAAATTATAGATACGTTTTCGAAGTATGAAGCATCCCCAAGCTTATCTCCTGCTCGTCCTCGAGTAGGTAAGTGATAAAAGAATAATTTTTGAGGTGACATGCACCATCAAAACCAAGATCAAACCAATTGCAAGCATTGAAAGCTAGGATCAAAGAACTCTAAACATGTGCATGAAAGATGGAGTTCTAACAATAATACAAAGTAACTATGCATGCAACATGAAAGGCTACAAACAAAGATCATGAATAACATGCATTGAAAAACGTTTGTTTGTTTCTCATACAGAAAACATGGCATAGTGGCATTCAGCTTGCCCCTCATGGAGTAGCAAATAGATGCATAGGACACCTTCAAAGTTCATAAGAGTGACTAGATAAAAGTAGCACAAGAACAAGGAGTATCAACAATATGCATCAATCAATAAGCTTTGGGACACTGCACATAGAACTAATAATGACAACTATGCTCTCTTAATGGTGCCTACAGGTAGAAGGTGGAGACTCAATATAATAGTGGAAGAAAGGCCCTTCATAAAGGGAAGCAGGGATTTCAAGTTTCAAAAAGAGCTTCCAAAAATTATGGTACTTGTTAGCTTTTAGCCGTCATTGCCCCTATCATAAGCATCTTGAAGTGATTAAGGTTAAAGTGAACAAAAATGGAGTATATGCTTGACAAAGTATAAGTTAGCAATCTCATGTCCCTTGAATACGAGGGCCACACCTAATGCTACTCAACTTCAGTCACCTGTAAGTTCTTGTCATTGTAAGTACATGTGTATCATAGCGAACTGTCAATAGGTACCCCTTGCACATGGTACAGGAGCTATCCCATAACCAAAATTACAAGGCAAGCAGACAATGAGCATCTCAGTGATCTTTTTATTACTATGTGCATAGCTTTTTATTGAGGATGCTTCACAGAATGCTCATTATGGTGATGGTGCAAGTTTCCACCATGATTAGGCATGGCTTAGGCTAGCGGCCCAGGCGTTTCTCTAACACAAAATATATAACTCCATGGACTTACAAGTTCCCTCTTTATTTCACACCGACGACATACATAGACAAAAGAGCATGATATCAACTGTGTACAAAGTACAAGTGCAATGTTGAAAATGTTCCCCATGACAGCATGGTTCTGCTAATTCCAACGTATAAGTGCAAGCATATACAACATAGATGACACAATGGTTCAAGTTTATTAGGGGCAAGGAATATACAGTGTGCCATCAAGTTTGTGAGGGCTTTAATCACTAAGTTTTCACATAACAAATTACTTTTTTATTGGAAGATAGCTGAAAACAACAATATACTTGGAATGGTGTAATACACCATGCATAGGAGTTTATAGTTGACACTTTGGAATAACTTGGTTTCTTGGGAGTTTGAAAGCATGAGTATAACTTACTCATACAAGTGGAGGCTAGAAAAAGACTAGGAGCAACCAACTAAGAGAGCAATAATGGCCATAATCATGCAGAGCGACAAAACATTACTAACCAAAGCATAGAGTGGTACTACAAGTCAAGGACTAAATGATCATAGAGCCTATTGTGACTTGTTCATAGTCATAACATGGTGTTATCATGTGCCAAGTCAACCCAAACAAAGCATCAAAGGAGAATACCATAATACTATGCTTTTGCATGCTAAAACAACGAATGATTCCTACAAGGCACACTAAGAAATCCCAATTGTTTGGAACAAGTCATGCTACAACAATAATCACTAAGCATAAGGTCAAAACAACACCTAGCATGACATGCTAAAGTCTAAGTCACAGTCAATGCAAGCTCCTCTTGCACTTTCAAGCAAGAACTTTCTACTCATTTCCAACACCAATCGACTTATTTGAAAGAACACAGCGAGAACGGGGGTCCAAAATACTTTATTCAAGCAAACTAAACAAACTAAGCAAATCAAACAAAAACTAAGACGCTCCAAGAACAACACAACAATGCATGAAAACAATAAAAACGAAGTGTCTAGAAAGACTTGAGATTTTTATTGATGAAGAAGGGGATGCCTTGGGCATCCCCAAGCTTTGACGCTTGTACCTCTTGGATATTTCTTGGGGTGACACCGGGGTGGCATCCCCAATCTTGAGCTTTTGTCCATTGCTCATCTCATTACATCATTCTTTCTCTACACCTGAAATTTTTCCTTCATACAAAACTTCACACAATCTTCATTAGCAACATTAGTGTATTCAAAAGATAATAGACCTTTGGGTATAGCTTTGGAACAGCAAAACTTTTCACTAAAAACACAAGCTATTGTAGCAACTCCTTCAAAAATCTCAATTTCCCCAAAAATAACCCAAAAAGGAATCAATAAGAAGCAAATGCAAATAATGACAGAAATCTGTCAAAACAGACCAGCTGGTAGAAACCGATTTTTTCGAAAATCTTCTGTTGCTAAAATCAAAAAGTGTTGAACTAACGTTAGTTATCGAACATACTGGGGGATTTATTCGTAAATTTTCATCTCCATAAGACTTACAGAGACTCCTCACGAATTTCTATGGTGGAGGACAGAAATCTGTTTCTGGACATCAACTCCCCAAATCTTACTTCCCTCTCATTAGAGGTCATTCTTGGAACAAAAAGCACACAAAAAGTATAAGGAGAGGTTATTACTGAAGTAATAACTTCCTGGACTCAAGGAAACTGTCACATCCCAAAATTTTCCAAATTTTGAAATGTGAAAAATAAATAAACAAAATAAATTTTGTTGAAATTTAGGGTGAGAAGAAACTTTTTGAATCCAATTGGAAGCATCAAAACCTATTTTGGTCACATAAAATCTTAAAGGGATTTAAAAAGATAAACAATTAATAAATAAAATTATGATAGTTGGATTTACTATTTTTGGATCTTTTAATAAAAAGATTTGGTATTCAAAAGAAAAGGTAGAATTATAAATAAGGATTATTTTATAGAGCCAAATTAAATCTTGGCCAAGCTTTTGAAATAAAATATTTCTATTTGATAAAAAGAGTAAAGGTTTATTTAAATAAAATAATGAGGATTTAGTAATATCCAATTTTGTTAATGTAAAGGCTTTTCCATTTTAAATAAACACTAAAACTTGTTAATTTATTTTAAATAAGATTTCCAAGTGTTTTATATTTTCAAAGAAAACCTACTGAAATGGTTTTGATATTATTTAGATTTCAAATAGAGTTTTTAAATAAATAAAATCCTATTTGAATTAATGACTAAGGTCTATTTATTTAATTATTAATGGATCCTAAAAAGAATAAAAAATATTTTATTTTGGACTTTGGATTGTGTTGTTAAACAGAATTAAATTAAATACAAAGTTTGGTGGTGGTTTGATTTGAATTTATGTTTGAATTATTTTTTTGAAAATCAAATCAGAATATTCAAACAGAAAAAGGAAAAACATTTGGTATAAAAAAAGTGAAACAAACTGACCCAACCCAATAGGCCCAGCAGCCCAGCCCACCTGCTCACCCCCGCAGCGATTCGTTTTGCACTCAGAAGCAGACCCGTGCAGTCATTGACGTTCGGACCTCACCTCCCCTCTTTCTCTCTCGCTGCCAAGCGACCCCACGACCACGCCAGCGTCTTCCCCGCGCGACCTGTTCTTCCTCGCCGTTGCTGCTTTGAATCCGCGGCATGAATTCGCATCAATGCGCGAGTAATACTCGTCCATGATCACGCACAATAAATCGCCTCTCCCTCCTCTCCGTTTCCCCCTCAGTCCCTCACCCTAGTGCGCCCCCAGGCTGCTTAATTTCGCACTACACCGCCCTGTCTTTGGCGAGCTCACCGAGCAATTCCGGCCAGTCGACGTTGCCCCTCGCCTCCTCAACCACACTAGCTTGCTCCCCATCCCCTGAAGCTTCTCTCTGCATCCTCAACTTGCCCGCGCGTGACCCAGAACGTGGGCAACCACCTCGACTGAACTTCGTCGCCGTCTGCCTCGCTCCGTCAACCTTTCCCGGTGAGTGCTGACCGCTTTTCTTCCTCTCGACGATGCACGTATGATCGCCAACCTCGTGCGCAGCTAATTCCGTCCTTAACTTGTCTTATCGCGGTTCGAAACATCGCCAACGACGACAGCCCGACCGCACCGCCGCCAGAAGCTTCTCCGGCGAGCGATTCCCATCGACCCCGGGCGCCCCTTCGACGGAGAAGACCACATTGAGCATCAGTGCGTCAAGGCGATTCTGGTGAGCCATTCCCCTTGTCCCCTTGCTTCCTATTTTGCCAGCTCCGCCGCCGTCTGACCGCGCCACCGCTAGCCACCGTCGCTTGCGCCGCCAGTTCTTGACCAGCTGCTGGGCACCGTCGGATTTAGATCGTAAGGCGTAGATAGAGTCACTTAACTAAAAGGGTATGGATAGATCTGTGCCACACGATTCGCATTAGATCCAGCGGTCCTCAATGCGTGATCCGAACGAACCGGTACCAGCCAGTAGCAAGCAGCCACGTGGCCGGTCTGTTTATAAAAAAACCAGGAATTGTTCTATTAGATGTTCCAATTTGAAAAATTCATAACTTTCAAACCACACGTACAAATTTTGCAAATTTTATATCAATGGAATCAGCAAGACAAGTACTTTCTGACAATACCCTTTGTTTAGTAAATTACTTCTTTTAAATTGTTTGTTTTTGCAGAAACTTGTATATGCATGTTTAGAATATAAAAATTGTTCTAAAATGATTTTTGAGATAAAACCTTTGGAAAATGGTTTGTTGTGAACCTACTGACCCTAGGAACCAACTTATGGATTTAAAAATGTATTTTGTGAAGATAATAAATAAATATTTGAATTAGCCCATTTCTAGTCAAAAAAAATATTGATTATGATTTAGAAATGATTTTTGAGTAAAACCTTTGGGAAATGATTTGATTCAAATATTCTGACCCTAAACACCAAGTTTTGAGAATTAAAAATATATTTGGTGAACTCTTTGAAGAATATTGCTTTACTAAAAGCATTTTCAACCACATAAAATAATGATTTGATTTAAAAATGGTTTATAGATAAAACCTTTTGTAAATGGTTTTACCACTTTGATAAATGTCCACCTTGAACTTTATAATGTCTAGAGCCTAGTAGAAACCACTTTTGCAAATAAAACTATCTTTTGCATGCTTGCATGCATGACCTTGTTTCTATTATTTTATGTGTGATAAATTGGTTGGAATGCTAGTTGAACTTGTGTTTGCTTGATTGAATTGTAGTGGAATTAGAAGAGTGTGATATTTTCAAGATCAAGAAGTGAACCAACATTCTCTACTAAAAAGGCAAGTGACACTATCATCCATATCCTACTATTTTCATTACACTTAGTGGATTTTGTAACATGCATGGAAAGGTTTACTATATT
This sequence comes from Avena sativa, assembly GCA_916181665.1. NCBI lineage: Eukaryota > Viridiplantae > Streptophyta > Magnoliopsida > Poales > Poaceae > Avena > Avena sativa. The sequence goes on along the minus strand of OV702294.1, from coordinate 262,697,595 downwards.
TTATGCTATGCTAAATCCTAATAGGATACCTTATATCTCCCTTAGTGGAAACATTGTAGTTGTAGTAAGCTTAGCCCTGCTATATATTTGGGATGGGATACATGATATGATTATATGAAGAGTTGAAAATACATATGTTTTATATAATAAAACAAGTATTCAATGAACCACCTAGGTGGACAAGGATACTCAAGATTGGACAAGGTGGCAACAAAAGGAACCATGTTTATATGGCTATCTCTTTTTGTATGTGCACTAGAAGAAAACCACCCAGGGACTAAGGTTGAACATGTTTCTCGTACAGTGGCTTCCGTGTACAGCCACATGCTAAATGGGCTCTGGCTTAGTCAACTACATATTAGAAGACCCTTGCATTGGCATCTTCAGGTTAACTAGGATTGTGTAATGGAACTTGTAACCCTACATTGGTGCCTAGATGACAAGCTAGCATTGTGTATTGGGAGGACTTCTATGGAAAGACTTTGTCACTTTCTCAATCTGCCAGTACTCCATCTTGGTGAGTACTTATCCAGCGGCCACTGGTGGCATCAAGATGAGATTGTGTCATGTGGGTAAAGTGTACAACTTCTGTAGAAGATCAAAATTCTAAGTACTTAGCCGTGTCCCCGGTTATGGACAATACTGAGCAACTAAGGCCTGAAGCTATGGAAGATCTCGACATTCCAATTTCTCAAAGTAAAACTTGATGGTGACAACAAGGGATTTGAAACACTTGGAGTTTTACAAGAAGTTCAGAGAGATTTTGACAAAAGATTAAAACTATTTTGAAAAGATAGGACAAAACTATATTGCTTTCTGCAAAAGAGCCTAAACCCTACTTAGCCAAATATGCATGTAAATGATAGGATCCACTTATTTCTACATAGTAGTGAAACTTTCCAATACAATTCAAATGTATTAACCCTTGTGGCTGCAACTTATTATGTTGCAGGTTTGTTTGATGTTAGTGAAGTTTATTTAATAGGATTACAAGTCTACACCAACATGACTGCCTGTGGCACTTTGAAGATGAAGGACCCCATGCTATTGTTATATTCTGCTGCAATGTATTGTGATAGCCAAATAAGCTATGTAAGATGTAATGAATTATTTTATTCCTAGTTATAAAGTTGTATTAAGACCTTTGTTTCTTGATATTACATCTTAACTAAGGATGCTAGCTATTGATCCAGGGACTAGCATTGTAAACACAGGGATCTCTACCTTATTAAAGGTTGGGAACCTTACAGATGGTATTAGAGCACTGTGTTGCCTGTAGGATTGTAACCCTAGGATTGGACAAAACCCCTTAGAAGAATAGGAGTTGTATTTGTTCCAAAAACTTATTTACAAACAATCTTGTAAACTCTTTCCTCAACCTTTTGGTTTTGATTCTACATCTCTTCCTTTTCAACTTGATGGACAAAGCCTACACCATGACCAATGACTTCAACTTTAGTTTCACCAAGGACTTCATCAACTCTAATGACTTCAACATCTTCAAGTGATTGCAACCTTATTCTCAACAAGGACTTCAACCTTGGATATCACTAAGGACTACAAGTGAGAACCAAGAGACATTAGATTGCCTACCAAAAACATTGATATCATGTTAGTGTATGGATCATATTGACCTATGAGGTATGACTATACTAAGTTAATTATTTCAAGAAAACTTGTTGTTTCCTTCAACTCATGAGTTAAGCTCATAAGTTGTTAAGTAAATAGTTGCTTGTTGATTGCTTGATTGTTTGATTGAACTTGGTTGGTTTTGAGTTGTGTGTTAAAACTTCTTAAAAACCTATCCACCAGTACTTATCCCTAACAAACCAACAGATGCCTCCCCGTCGTGCCAACCCCAACCAAAACAACAACATCACTCCTGAGATGCAGCAGATGTTGACAGCTCAGACACAACTGATGCAGGAGATGACCACATTCATACAGAATCAGAACAACAACAACAACAACAACAACAACAACAACCACAACAATTAGAATAATCCTCCAGCACTTGACATGCTCACCAAGTTTCTGAAACTTAGGCCTGCAAGATTCTCTGGAACAACTGATCCAATGGAAGCCAATGACTGGTAACGTTCAGTGAATAAGGACTTAGTGACTGTTGGCTGCACCGATGAAGAAAAATTAGGTTTGCAGCATTTTTGCTTGAAGGACCAGCAACAACATGGTGGGACAACTTTCAGATCACCACTCCCCTTGAAGATGTAACTTGGGCTATTTTCGAGGATGGTTTCCGTACAGCTCACATCTCACCTGGAGTGATGTACTTGAAGAAAAAGGAGTTTCACAATCTGAAACAGCGTCACCTCAGTGTGGCTGAGTACATTGAAGAATTCAACAATCTGGCATGCTATGCACCGGATGAAGTTGATACAGATGCTAAGAGAAAAGAAAAATTTCTTGAAGGACTTAATGATGAGTTGAACCTGCAGCTAGCTGTTGCCTATGTCCCAACTTATCAATCACTCTGTGACAAAGCCACTATATTGGAAAACAAGATGAATCAAGTTGAGAATAGAAAGACGAAGCATAAACTCAAGCATCACTCAGGATCATCAAAAAAGAAGCATTCATTCAAAAAGAGCAAGGAAGATTCTGAACCACATCAGTATCACACAATAGCAATGGAAGTGATAATAATGGAAATGATACTGACAATGGAGATGACCTTGGTCAGAATCAACAAGACACTTTCAGGAAGAAAGACATTAGCCATTTGCAGTGCTATAATTGTAAGGAGCTTGGACACTATGCATCAGACTGTCCTGAGAAGAAAAAGAAAAAGGATGCTAGAAGAGCCAATGGAAATGACTCCAATGTGACCCAGAAAGGACATGTGAACCACATTGACATGGATGGAAACTTTGAAGAGATGGAAGAAGTGGATGTCAGAAACTAGTTAACTCCGAAGAGTCAAATAAGGATTCCTTGTCAGGATATAAAGTGTTGAACTCATAGTCAAGTGAACCATCAATGTAATCCTATGAGATTTTATTTTAAGGGTGGTAGTACCCTAGTTGCCTTGAAGCCAATTTGTAACCCTAGCCTTCCCAAATCTCGGGACGAGATTTATTTTAAGGGTGGTAGCCTGTCACATCCCAAAATTTTACAAATTTTGAAATGTGAAAAATAAATAAACAAAATAAATTTTGTTGAAATTTAGGGTGAGAAGAAACTTTTTGAATCCAATTGGAAGCATCAAAACCTATTTTGGTCACATAAAATCTTAAAGGGATTTAAAAAGATAAACAATTAATAAATAAAATTATGATAGTTGGACTTACTATTTTTGGATCTTTTAATAAAAAGATTTGGTATTCAAAAGAAAAGGTAGAATTATAAATAAGGATTATTTTATAGAGCCAAATTAAATCTTGGCCAAGCTTTTGAAATAAAATATTTCTATTTGATAAAAAGAGTAAAGGTTTATTTAAATAAAATAATGAGAATTTATTAATATCCAATTTTGTTAAAGTAAAGGCTTTTCCATTTTAAATAAACACTAAAACTTGTTAATTTATTTTAAATAAGATTTCCAAGTGTTTTATATTTTCAAAGAAAACCTACTGAAATGGTTTTGATATTATTTAGATTTCAAATAGAGTTTTTAAATAAATAAAATCCTATTTGAATTAATGACTAAGGTCTATTTATTTAATTATTAATGGCTCCTAAAAAGAATAAAAAAATATTTTATCTTGGACTTTGGATTGTGTTGTTAAACAGAATTAAAATAAATACAAAGTTTGGTGGTGGTTTTATTTGAATTTGTGTTTGAATTATTTGTTTGAAAATCAAATCAGAATATTCAAACAGAAAAAGGAAAAACATTTGGTATAAAAAAAAGTGAAACAAACTGACCCAACCCAATAGGCCCAGCAGCCCAGCAGCGCAGCCCAGCTGCTCACCCCCGCAGCGATTTGTTTTGCACTTAGAAGCAGACCCGCGCAGTCACTGACGTTCGGACCCCACCTCCCCTCTTTCTCTCTCGCTGCCAAGCGACCCCACGAGCACGTCAGCGTCTTCCCCGCGCGACCTGTTCTTCCTCGCCGTTGCTGCTTTGAATCCGTGGCATGAATTCGCATCAATGCGCGAGTAATACTCGTCCGTGATCATGCACATTAAATCGCCTCTCCCTCCTCTCCGTTTCCCCCTTAATCCGTCACCCTAGCGCACCCCCAGGCTGCTTAATTTCGCACTACACCGCCCTATCTCCGGCGAGCTCACCGAGCAATTCCGGCCAGTCCATGTTGCCCCTCGCCTCCTCAACCACACTAGCTTGCTCCCCATCCCCTTAAGCTTCTCTTTGCATCATCAACTTGCCCACGCGTGACCCAGAACTTGGGCAACCACCTCGACTGAACTTCGCCGCCGTCTGCCTCCGCTCCGTCAACCTTTCCCGGTGAGTGCTGACCGCTTTTCTTCCTCTTGATGATGCACGCATGATCGCCAACCTCGTGCGCAGCTAATGCCGTCCTTAACTTGTCTTATCGTGGTTCGAAACATCGCCAACGACGATAGCCCGACCGCACCACCGCCAGAAGCTTCTCCGGCGAGCGATTCCCATCGACCCCGGGCGCCCCTTCGACGGAGAAGACCACGTTGAGCATCAGTGCGTCAAGGCGATTCTGGTGAGCCATTCCCCTTGTCCCCTTGCTTCCTATTTCTCCAGCTCCGCCGTTGTCTGACCGCGCCACCGCCAGCCACCATCGCTTGCGCCGCCAGTTCTTGACCAGCTGCTGTGCATCGTCGGATTTAGATCATAAGGCGTAAATAGAGTAACTTAACTGAAAGGGTATGGGTAGATCTGTGCCACACGATTCGCATTAGATCCAGCGGTCCTCAATGCGTGATCCGAACGAACCGGTACCAGCCAGTAGCAAGCAGCCACGTGGCCGGTCTGTTTATAAAAAAACCAGAAATTGTTCTATTAGATGTTCCAATTTGAAAAATTCATAACTTTCAAACGACACGTCCAAATTTTGCAAATTTTATATCAATGGAATCTACAAGACAAGTACTTTCTGACCATGCCCTTTGTTTAGTAAATTACTTCTTTTAAATTGTTTGTTTTTGCAGAAACTTGTGTATGCATGTTTAGAATATAAAAATTGTTCTAAAATGATTTTTGAGATAAAACCTTTGGCCAATGGTTTGTTGTGAACCTACTGACCCTAGGAACCAACTTATGGATTTAAAAATGTATTTTGTGAAGATAAGAAATAAATATTTGAATTAGCCCATTTCTAGTCAAATAAAAATATTGATTATGATTTAGAAATGATTTTTGAGTAAAACCTTTGGGAAATGATTTGATTCAAATCTTCTGACCCTAAACACCAAGTTTTGAGAATTAAAAATATATTTGGTGAACTCTTTGATGAATATTGCTTTACTAAAAACATTTTCAACCACATAAAATAATGATTTGATTTAAAAATGGTTTATAGATAAAACCTTTTGCAAATGGTTTTACCACTTTGATAAATGTCCACCTTGAACTTTATAATTTTTAGAGCCTAGTAGAAACCACTTTTGCAAATAAAACTATCTTTTGCATGCTTGCATGCATGACCTTGTTTCTATTATTTTATGTGTGATAAATTGGTTGGAATGCTAGTTGAACTTGTGTTTGCTTGATTGAATTGTAGTGGAATTAGAAGAGTGTGATATTTGCAAGATCAAGAAGTGAACCAACATTCTCTACTAAAAAGGCAAGTGAACCTATCATCCATGTCCTACTATTTTCATTACACTTAGTGGATTTTGTAACATGCATGGAAAGGTTTACTATATTTTATGCTATGCTAATTCTTAATAGGATACCTTATATCTCACTTAGTGGAAACATTGTAGTTGTAGTAAGCTTAGCCCTGCTATATATTTGGGATGGGATACATGATATGATTATATGAAGAGTTGAAAAGACATATGTTTTATATAATAAAACAAGTATTCAATGAACCACTTGGGTGGACAAGGATACTCAAGATTGGAAAAGGTGGCAACAAAAGGAACCATGTTTATATGGCTATCTCTTTTTGTATGTGCACTAGAAGAAAACCGCCCAGGGACTTAGAGGTTGAACATGTTTCTCGTACAGTGGCTTCTGTGTACAGCCACATGCTAAATGGGCTCTGGCTTAGTCAACTACATAGTGGAAGACTCATGCATTGGTATCTTCAGGTTAACTTGGATTGTGTAAGGGAACTTGTAACCCTACATTGGTGCCTGGATGACAAGCTAGCATTGTGTATTGGGAGGACTTCTATGGAAAGACTTTGTCACATTCTCAATCTGCCAGTACTCCATCTTGGTGAGTACTTATCCAGCGTCCACTGGTGGCATCAAGATGAGATTGTGTCATGTGGGTAAAGTGTACAACTTCTGCAGAAGATCAAAATTCTAAGTACTTAGTCGTGTCCCCGGTTGTGGACAATACTGAGCAACTAAGGCCTGAAGCTATGGAAGATCTCGACATTCCAATTTCTCAAAGTAAAACTTGATGGTGACAACAAGGGATTTGAAACACTTGGAGTTTTCCAAGAAGTTCAGAAAGATTTTGACAAAAGATTAAAACTATTTTGAAAAGATAGGACAAAACTATATTGCTTTCTACAAAAGAGCCTAAACCCTACTTAGCCAAATATGCATGCAAATGATAGGATCCACTTATTTCTACATAGTAGTGAAACTTGCCAATACAATTCAAATGTATTGACCCTTGTGGCTGCAACTTATTATGTTGCAGGTTTGTTTGATGTTAGTGAAGTTTATTGAATAGGATTACAAGTCTACAACCAACATGACTGCCTGTGGCACTTTGAAGATGAAGGACCCCATGCTATTGTTATATTCTGCTGCAATGTATTGTGATAGCCAAATAAGCTATGTAAGATGTAATGAATTATTTTATTCCTGGTTATAAAGTTTTATTATGACCTTTGTTTCTTGATATTACATCTTAACTGTGGATGCTAGCTATTGATCCAGGGACTAGCATTGTAAACACAGGGATCTCTACCTTATTAAAGGTTGGGAACCTTACATAAACTCTTGGGTTATCTCCTGACAAGTACTTTTCTTTAACGCCTTTAAGTTAGGCACAAGAAGCAAGAAATCAAGTATTTTCAAATGAGGAAGCATTACCCCTTTTGCTCCTACCTTTCTTACCTTTCTTCTTTTTTTAGGGAAAATATGATTGCTTACTAGAGGAGCAAAATGCATAATGCCTTTTCCCACATCTATTATTGCTCCAAGGTGTTTCAGTAGGGATCTTCCAAGTGTAATCTGTCCTTTGCCTACACATTCAATAACAAGATAATCAGTAGACACCATTTTCCCTGAGATTTTTGTAAACACACCTTCAGCTATTCCAATGGGTAATAAAGTGGCATTATTGGTAAGTGATATTTCTTCTCCTCCTTTAGAAAGTCCCCAAAGAGTTAAAGACTCATAAATATATTTAGGCATAAGGAAAAATTCAAACATGATATCACAGCGAGCATCAAAATTTGCACTATTTATAGTGACTTTGATTGTGGGAAACCACTTTGAAGGCTCAGAATTCATTGGAACATAATTATGGTACTCCCTAAGTGTGTGATAGCAACTGTTCAAAGAAGCAGTACTGGACTCAAGAGTGTTCAACTTGGCAAAAATATCTATGAAAGAGGAATCAGACTTGCCAGGCGTATTATAAATTATAATCAATTTCTTTATGGCATCAAAAGCTTCAACCTCAGTACATAGCAAAATATCTTTCTCATCCACAGCATCCAAAGCATATCTATAACAAAGAGCTATACCGCGGTAGAAACTAGGGCAGAGGTTATAGACTCATCTTTGTAAAGCAGAGATTATAACCAAGCTAAAACTCATCTTGGTTTTAATAACCAAGCTAAGACTCATCTTAGACTCAGTTTCCCTTTGTAAAGCAGAGATTATAGACCAAGATTCTTTAAAACTCTCTTCACTTTTTTGCTTAAAAGTGAAGATCTCTTCCATAGGTGTCACAGAGATTGGACTAAACCAGACATGGTAGCAACTAGGGCAGGAACTAATTTTTTTGTGTTTTTTGATAAAAAAGAGGCAAACAAAACTAAGCAAACTAAAAACAAAGTAAAGAGAAAGGTTGAGAAGGACTCCCCTTGTGAAGACATCCTTAGCCTCCCCGACAATAGCGCCAGAAAAGTCTTGATGCGTGTTGAACGCCTCGTTGGGAAACCCCAAGAGCAAGGTATGATGCAACACAGCAGCAAGGTTTCCCTCAGTAAGTGTATAGGTCCCAACCTGTTAATAAGGAAGAGATCCCTGTGTTTGCAATGCTAGTCCCTGGATCAATAGCTAGCATCCATAGTTAAGATGTAATATCAAGAAACAAAGGTCATAATACAACTTTATAACCAGGAATAAAATAATTCATTACATCATACATAGCTCATTTGGCTATCTCATTACAATGCAGCAGAAATAACTATAGCATGGAGTCCTTCATCTTCAAAGTGCCACAGGCATCATGTTGGTTGTAGACTTGTAATCCTAATCAATATACTTCTCTAACATCAAACAAACCTACAACATAATAAGTTACAGCCGCAAGGGTCAATACATTTGAATTGTATTGGCAAGTGATACTATGGTAGAATAGTGATATCTATTATCTATATGCATTTGGCTAGGTGGAGCTTAGGCTTGCTTTGCTCAAAATAGATTTTCATTATCATTTGAAAATACTAAGGTTTTGTTTGTCAAAATCACCCAAGGAATCTACCAATCAAAGATTGAAGATCCTTTAACCCTTGTTCAACCACAAGTTTTTAACTTAGAAATTGGGATGAGGAGATTCTTGATAGCTTCCATGTCTTGATGCTCAAATTGTCCATTGTCGGGGACACGGCTAAGTACATAGATTTTACTCTCTCGAGAGGTGGTGCACTTTCCCCACAAGAATCGACATGCATCGAGACAAGATCTTTTAGAAGCCTTCCCTTAGACCAGAATGGACGCATTCCCAAACCTATCACCCCCTACCACCAACTGTCCATCTGGCTAAGTTATTGCAACCTATATGATCCAGGCAGAGCCCATAATGCCAAGTGGCTGCACTTGAAGCTTCTCAACATTTGGCATCCCAAATCCCTTTGTTCCTGGGTGGCTTTCCACAAGTGTGATACACAAGGTAGACCATAGATATGGGCCTTGTGTAACCACTCAACATAACCCAAACAACCATTCCACCCAGGTGTTTCATTCACTTAGTTGTTTTATTAAGCAAAAGCATAAGTTAAAGACTTAGCAATATTTTTCCATAGCATATATATATAATCCACCCTTGGTTGCTACTAGCTAGGCTAAGCATGTCAATAGCAAGTATCTTAACTTAGAGAAATTCTAACAATTCTACAACTACTAGGATTTCCCAAGCATAGCATATAGATACTTAGCAAAAAAAATAACATGCGAGCCCTATACAAAATACCACTAATGCATATTCAAAATATTGGGACAAAAATATGAAGCACCACTTGCCTTTTTGGTAGAGAATATAAGTTCACTCCTTGATCTTGTAATGGTCACACTCTTCAAATTCCACTACAATTCAATAAAGCAAGGCACAATTTCAAAACTAACATTCAAACAATTCAACACATAGAATAATAAAAACAAAGCAATGCATGCAAGCATGCCAAAGATGGTTTTATTTGGAAAGGTGGTTTCTAATAGGCTATAAACATTTTAAAACACCTATTGGTCATTTATCAAAGGGCAAAACCATTTGATAACAAGTTAGTGAAAATGGCCACTTTAAATCATTTGTTTTGCTAGAAATGATTTAAATCAAGGTAGTAATTTCTAGTGTTTGCCAAATATATATTTAAACTGAAATGTTAGTGTTTTAAGGTCAAGTGTTTAATATTAAACCATTTGCCAAAGGTTTCATCTAAAAACCATTTTTAAAACAAAGCAATATTTTATTTTGTTGGAAATGCCTTTAATCAAAGTAATAATTTTTCTAGGGTTCACCAAGTATATTTTTAAATCCTAAAACTTGGTGTTTAGGGTCAGAGAGTTTAATTCAAACCTTTTTCAATAGTTTTTACTCAAAAAGCATTTTTAAAACATAAATGATTTTAAATCTAAACTGATTTTATTCAAACCTTTTTCAAACCTTTTAAATCTAAAATGATTCAAACCTTTTTCAATAGAGTTTAATCCTAAAATGATTTTATTCAAAGATTTCTTCTTTAGCTCCACAAAATACACTTTTAAATCTACAATTTGGTTTCTATGGTCATTGGGTTCAAAACAATCCATTTACAAAAGATTTTATCCTAAAAAAAATTTTAAAATAAATTTTATACACAAAATAAGCCTAAACAAGTTTCTGCAAAAACAACAATTTTTGCAGAAGCAATTGATTAAACAAAGGGCATGGTTGCAAAGTACTATTTTTGCTGATTCCATTGATATAAAATTTGTAAAATCTAACATCTAATAGAATAGTTTCTGTTTTTAAATCAAAACACGTGCCACGCATCTGTTTCCTATTCGTCGGTACCGGTTCGGTGGGATCGTGTTATGCAGACCGTTGGATCTAAACAACAACGCATGGATCAGATTGAACGATACCTCTTCGTTTAAAAGATCTATCGCGTCCTTTGGATCGGCATCTAACAGCCAAAATGATCTAGCAAAAAAGGGCGGCGCTGCGACGGTGGCCAGCGGCGGCGACGCTCGGCCATAAGCGCTCCGGCGACTACAGGAAGCGAGGAAAGTAGTGGAGTAGCTCACCGAGTTTGCAGTGTCGAGAGGATGCTCAAGGTGGTCGTCATCGTCGAAGGGGCGCACTGCGTTGTCCTGAATCGCCCGCCAGAGTCGTCTCTGTTGACGGGCTCGCTCTGGTGTCGTTGATGGCGAGGCTACAAGGCACGGAAAGACCAAATAGTGGCAGCGTTAGACGCGCGAGAGAGATACGAAGGCGTGAGTGTTAAGGAGAGGAGGAGGCGCGATCAGAGGTTACCGGGGAAGCTCGACAGAGTAATGGCAGATGGTGGCGATGATCAGGTGAAGACGTAGTCGAGCATCTAGGGCGCTCGCGAGCAAGTGGGTGGTACTGGAGTGTGTGCCTGGCGATGGGGAGTAGGATAGTGGAAGCCAGGGAGCAAGGGGAGGCGTAGACTAGTCGGAATTGTCGTCGTAAGGTCGTCGGGGCAGGGGCATTTGAGCGAGAAATTCGAACGGCCTGGAGGTAGAGAGGGAGGGGAGAGTGAGGGGAAAGGTAGGGCCGAGGCAGGCGATTAAATGGGCATGGTCAGGGGGCTGAATCAACGCAGCTTTGATGCGTATTCACGCCGGCAAATCAAGGCAGGAAATGGTCGGGGAGGGGCGTGGTTAGCGGCGGGTGAGGAAGAAGGTGAGCTGGCGGTGGGGCCTGGCGTCAGCGAGATAGAGAGGGGTTTGGTGGGGCCTACTCATCAATGACTGCGTGGGTTTAGACACGGGTGAGGAAAACACTTCGGGAGGGGAAAGAGGAGGTGGGATTTTGGGCTTAGTGGGACAGGTTGGGTTGGGCTGCTTCCAATTCATTTTTTTTATTCTGTTTCTTTTTCCATTTTGATTTTCTGTTTTGAATTCAAATTATCATTTGAATTCAGACTTCTTTTTCAACTTTTTTTCTAAACATTCAGTATGTTTCTATACTTGTTTTAAATAGGTATTTAAGTCCACTTTAGAATAATTATTTTATTCACATATGGTTTATTATTTATTTAAAATAGGCACTTGCCTTTATTTAAATAGGATTTTAATTATATTTTCAAACCCTTATTTGAATTCTAATTTTCACCAAACCTTTTCAGTTGGTTTTATTTATTTAATAGGGTGTTAAATAATTCACTTTGAATTATTTGAAATATTTTTAATATGATTTATTAATCATTTAAATTGGGTAAATTGTCTTTATTCCAATAAAATCAAATATGGTTTTAATTCCATATAAATTTTATTTAAATGATTCTTTTATTCCATTTAAGTTAATTAAATAAATTTTATATCCACCTTGGGAAGTTCCACTTTATTATTTTCCCATGATTTAATTAATCATTTACTTTAGGGATTTTATCTTTAATCAATTATAATTACAATATGGTTTAATCCTATATGTTTTTATTTGAATATTGTTTATCCATTTATTTACTTGGATTTGGATTATCTTTATTCCATTTGCTTATGGATTTAACTCGAAATTTAAATTGTCTTCTAAATAATTCCTTTAGAATTTATTATTTAGATTAGGCAATTTATTTTTATTTAAATAAAATTGGGTATTGTTCAATCCTTATGATTTTGTTTAAATAATCTTTTAATCCTTTTTATAAATTCTTATTCCATTTGTTTATGGATTTGACCAAGATTTAATTTGGCTTTTAAATATTCCTTATTTATTTATTTCTTTGCCTTATAAAATCCATATCTTTTTATTTATAGATCCAAAATTGGTGATTCCAATTTGTATTTTTTATTGAATATTTATTTATCCTTTTATATTTCTTTAGGATTGTTTTGCTCACAATTTGGTATGGATTTTAGATAGGAACTTTATTAGCTTTGGAAATTTAATTCCTTTATCTTATTAAATTCATAAGATTTTATCCATGACTCCAAATTAAATGAAACCTATTTCTATGGTTTTATAATATTTTTATTTTTAATTCTTGATCATTTATAAATGTTTGTTGATAGATTTTTATATGGATCAAATCCATAGTCTTTGGGAGATCTTGGAATGATTAATTCCATTAGGGTTTTAGAGTTTTGGTTTTAACTTTTCCAAGAGTTTAAATTTTGTCAACACCCGGATTTTTAATCCTAGATGCCTGTTATGCCATACATCGCAATCCCAGGATTACCATTTTTGCGAGACATAACAGAATTGGATACCATAGTACATCATCCATTACAAACCATACATAAGGTCTTACACAAATAAGGATCTCATGATCCAGTTCTTAATACAACTCAAGCAGCAGAAATACGTCATAATAACGGTAGCGTAGGCGAAGCTCCATCTTCGGGGTCATAGGCAATGCTGACGATGGGAGATGATCCTAGTTGTCGTAACCTTCCTAGGGTCCATCCTCCAGGTACTCCTCTTCATAGTCTGGCCACGGGAATAGCCAGGGACGAAGCCATGAGTACTCTTTAAGTACTCGCAAACTACTACTAACAAGTGAAGGGGGTGTTTGTAATAGGACACTAAGCTCTACGATTGTTTTGCAAAAGCCAGATTCACCTCTACTAAGTTTAGAAGCAACGAATGCTTGTTGAAGTTTTATAACACCTAAGTGGGAACTTGTATTTCATATCACAACTCTGTTGTGGTCAAGTCAAAGTCTCAATTCATTTCACAAGTCATTTTGAAATCATCTGACGGGGGAACAGTATGGCCACTCCAACTGTCCATAACCGCGGACGCGGCTATTCGAATAGTTTGACACTCTGCAGAGATTGTACACTTTCACCACAACATTCGATACATCCGTCAGGAACAAATCCTGAATTCACCATACTCAGTATGCGGATAATCAATCCTAACCTTTCAATTACACGGCCTAGTATAAGCACCTCTCCTATGAGTTTGGCCTCCCAACCATGACCAACTGTCATCTTGGGTACTGCACAGGTGGACAATCTTCACAAGGTAGCCTCAGCTCAGACCTTGGCCGTGAGGGAACTAATACTAAGGTATATAAGTTTCCAGTCAAGCCCTACCCAATTCTCGGATATTGTGGTTATACGGTAAAATTGGAATGGTATCGCATCCAGACAACCATCAGTTTTATAAAGGGCTAAGGCTCATGCCTCAACATTTTCATCACCATAAATCATCTGGTGTTCGGAAACACATGTCCAAAACATTTCAATAGAATGATCCATCATTCCAAGGTTTTCATAACCATTTTTCCACCAAGTATTCCCATCTAAAGTTGATCAAGTTTTATGCTTAGCACTAGCATCTACAGGTGGGGTTGGTACTAATGAGGGGTGGTAACTAGTGGAGTTTTACTAAGTTCAATCTCATGTCTTAGGCTGAGATCAAGGTTTCTAACTTAGGCCAAATTTTATGCTCTTTATGCAACCTTTAGCACAACTGTCTAGTATCTACCAAACTCTTAGGTAGACTCTAAGTAAGCTTTGATAAAGAAATAAAGTAAGAAGCTTGCCATAAAACTAGGATTGGTTTTCAACAAGCAAGTAGGGTCACAAGTATGGGTTTGTGGCATCAGTAGGGTATCTGGCAAGGGTTGGCTTGCATCAATATGAGTATAAGCTTGCATAGGTATAGTATCTTGCAAGTGTTAGCTTGCACATTCACTAGTAGTATTAGGCTTGCCTTGTGCAGAGCAGTGGTTGAAGTTCTCCTCGGCTTCTTCTTCGTAGTATCCTCCTTCCTCCTCGTATCCTTGGTCGGTACTAGCGTCTATGAATAAATACGAGGTACACAATCACCAAACAATACTTAACTACTTGCAATCATCACAAGTATTCCCATCTAAGTTGATCAAGTTTTATGCTTAGCACTAGCATCTACAAGTGGGTGTGAGTTCTAATGAGGGGTGGTAAACAAGTGGAGTTTCAACTAAATACAATCTCATGCCTTGGGGTGACATAAAGATTATCTAGCTTAGGCCAAGTTTTATGCTCTTTATGCAACCTTCAATTATCTTTCTAGTATCTACAAGTCACTTAAGTAAACTCTAAGTAATAGCTTTGATAAAGAAATAAAGTATAAAGCTTGCAAGTAAAACTAGGATTGGTTTATCAAGTGGTTATGATCATATATGCTTAAGGCATATAGTTGTCATGGTAACAAGCAAGTATTTGCTTGCATATTCAACTAGTAGTATTAGGATAGCTAAATTGCAAGTGTTAGCTTGCCTTGTGCAGAGCAGTGGTTGAAGTTCTCCTCGGCTTCTTCTTCGTAGTATCCTCCTTCCTCCTCGTATCCTTGGTCGGTACTAGCATTTATAAATACGAGGTACACAATCACCAAACAATACTTAACTACTTTCAATCATCACACAAAAGGGTCCTATAGATGATCTAGCATCATCACTAACATTACAAGATTAAAGCTTGGTTTAATTCCTTTTATTTTTAGAAAAGTAATTTCTACTCATTGAAAAACTACTTAAGATTTAATATTCTCCAAACCAAACATCGGATCATGTTGACACATGTCATCACCACATATTTTAGTCCATTGGAATGTGATTTAAAGTGGTGTCACAATTTAATCAGGTTTAACCTTTTATTTTACTTAAATAAAGTGAGTAGAAATGCCTATGTAGCCTTCTTTTATTACTTGAACATTATTTTTGTAAGTAAACCCAAATTTTTTTATATATTATGAAAGGTATGATCAAATGTGATTTTTGAGAGTTGGAATCAACTGAAAAGCTTTTATGGTTTAAATTTGAAAAAATTTTGAATGCAGCAAAGGTTCTGCCTTGTTATTTTTACCAAGGTTGGTCTATATATCCAAATGATTTGAATCCAACGGGCTTGGATTAAGCATTTCAAAACCTTTCTAACAAAATTGGTTTCATTCAATTTGGTTTACTGAATCGAGCTGGGTTGATTTTTGAAACTAGGTACGGAACTGTGTTTGAAACTAGTTAAATTCAAACAACTGGGCTACGCGGGAAACGATACTGGGCCGGCCTGCTAAGCACAGCGCTTACGCGGGCTGGTTAAGTTGCTGTCCCCATGCGTCAGTGAGAAGAGGGGGTGCGAAGCGGTACGGGGCAATGTGAGCCCTGGGATCTTGTTCTAATCTAACAGCCCTAGTTCATCGTCCATGTCGGGCAGCACCGGCGAGACAGAAACCTAACGCGGTAGGTGGGGGTCGTCGGGGGCTCACCGGGGCTCGGGCGAGGGTCGGCGAGGCGGGCGAACGACAAAGTCGACAACGGCGAACCTCCTGGTATTGGCAGCTTCTCCTGGGGCGGCTCCAATCGCTGGCTCCCTTCTTCTCCAGCAGCGGTGGACTCCGGCCAAATTCTGGCGATGCGCTACTCGCCTTGCTTCGGGACTGACGCGGGGTGGTTCTGGGTGAGAGGGGAGTGAGATGGTGTGCTCAATTCGGCAGGGGGTGGCCTCTATTTATAGTGGTCAGAAGGGACTAACGAGCGCAAGGTGAGCTCGTCGTGGCCGACGGCACAGAGGGATATCGGCGTGGGCGACGGTAGATGCGGTGCTCTGCTCCCTGGTGAAGCTCAACGACGTGGTGGCGAGGCGTGGGGCGGTGTTGATCGGTCGGAACACGGAGGTGCTCTGGACGTGCCCGACGGAAGTTTTTATGGCGCACAGCGCGCGTGGTCCGCGCGGCGGCGAACAGGCGTGTCTGCAGGGTTGCTGGGACGGTGGTGATCACGTATGCACGCGGCAAGGGCGGCGCGCGGTCTGTGGGCGTCCGTCGAGCGTGGCGCACGGGGCACGCTCTTGGCATGGTTGCTGGCGAGCTGGGCACGGTCTGTGCGTGTGGTCCTAGCTCGCTGGACAAGGAGTGGCGGTGGGGTGTTAGCTTGCTCCTAGACATGTTGTCTAGGCTTGGTGCTTCTCCTAGCTCGCTGTCGACATGCGGGTGGCAAGGGTGCACTCGGTCTACTCACCATTGATGACAATGGCTATCTTACAATAGTGCTAGAGATTAGTTTAGGTTGTTAGATGATCTACTAAGGCTAGTGGTGTCCAGAGAGGGAACAAGTTAGTCCAGAATCACTTCTCAAAATAGTGTTTTGATTTTGTTTGATTTGCATCTGCAAGGTGTGATGAAATGGCCGCATGAACTCAAGTTTTGAATTTTGAAAAGATTTTTGGTGGGTGTGCTAGGTAGGTGCTGGTGAGTCTGTAGATGCTTGGGTTTTGAAAGTTGAGCTTGTTTGAGTGGTTTTTGAAAAAGTGGGATCTTCCCATATGATATAGATTCAATTTTAAACTGTCATTTAAACTATGCATTTGAATGTTTCTGGATGATCACAAGGTGGGCCTTGATACTTTGTTATGAGTACTATCAAGGGGTGTAAAGATCCAAACAAGTTTCTGTTAAGTTCTGAAAGTTAAAGACAGCCAAAGTAGGCATGGGAGTTAAATTGGCCAAAATGACCATTCCCTTATTTTGTTTGTTTTGATTTATTTGTCTTTGGGAGAAGTGTGGGGATTGTTTAGATGATGTTTATTTCACCTAAGAATCCTTTTACAAGCAAAGAAACACATAAACAAGGAAATTCAAAAGAATTCAAAATGGGATGCCTACACACATGCATGCTTTCATATTTTATTTTAGAAATGTTTTTGTTAACCCTAAATTTGATGATTAGAGTTTGATGATTCTAGTTTAGTATTTTTGGGATGTTACAAACCTTCCCCCATTAAACAAAATCTCGTCCCGAGATTTGAAAAAGGACGAAAAGATTACCTAGGATTTGAAAAGATCGGGAAACTCCGTCTTGATGTGATCTTCGCGATCCCATGTAGCTTCCTCTTCTGTGTGGTTGCTCCACTGAATCTTGAGAAACTTGATGCTTCGGGTTCTGGTGGTTCAGAAAGCTTCTTCCAAAATACGGATGGGTACTTCGGGATAGGTCTGGTTATCGTTGATTTCTATGGTCCGGTGATCAATGTTCTTGAACACTTCAGTCTTCTCTGGGACTTCGAGACACTTGCGAAGTAATGAGATATGGAACACATTATGCACGGATGACATCTCTTCGGGCAGTTCCAATTGATACGACACTTCTCCTCGACGGTTCAGAATTTTGAAAGGTCCGATATATCTAGGGGCTAACTTTCCTTTGAGTTGGAAACATTGCATTCCCTTCAATGGCGACACTTTCAGATATACAAAATCTCCTATGTTGAAGGCGAGGTCTCGACGTCTCTTGTCGGTGTAACTCTTCTGTCTGGACTGGGCTGTCTTGAGGTGCTCATGAATCTTGTGAACCTTCTCTTCTGCTTCTCGTAGGATGTCAGGTCCAAAAATCTGACTCTCTCCTACTTCCGACCAGTTCAAAGGGGTGCGACACTTCCTTTCGTATATGAATTCAAATGGGGCCATTTGCAAACTAGCTTGATAACTATTGTTGTACGAAAATTCTGCAAACGGCAGACAGTCTTCCCACTTAGATCCATACTCTAACACACATGCTCTCAGCATATCTTCGAGTATTTGATTTACTCGCTCCGTTTGTCCGTCGGTCTAAGGGTGATACGCGGTGCTGAAATCTAGTCGGGTTCCTAAACCTTCTTGGACTTTCTTCCAGAATCTCGAGGTAAACTGAGTTCCTCGATCCGATACGATGTTCTTGGGGACTCCGTGCAAACTGACAATTCTAGCGATGTATAACTCCGCTAGCTTCGAACTCTGATATGTGGTCTTGATGGGTAAGAAATGGGCGACTTTGGACAATCTGTCCACTTTGACCCAGATAGAGTCATTTCCCCTACTAGAAGTAGGTAAGCCGGTGAGAAAGTCCATTCCAACGGAATCCCATTTCCATTCTGGAATCTATAATGGTTGCAACAATCCAGTGGGTCTTTGATGTCCGGCCTTGACTCGCTAACATATATCACACTTGGCGATAAAGCTTCTGATTTCTCTCTTCATCTTATGCCACCAAAATTGCTCTTTAAAATCTTGATACATCTTAGTTCCTCCGGGGTGGATAGAATAAAGAGTATCATGAGCTTACTTGAGAATCACTTCTTTCAACTTAGAATCTGCTGGTACACAAAGGCGTCCTTTGTACCACAGAACTCCTTCTTCGTCTTCGGTAAATCCGGGTACTTTGACTGTACCGATACGACGCTTGATTCCGTCGATACTAGCATTTCCTTTCAGCGCCTCTTTGATCTGGCTGATCAAAGTCGGTTGAAGTTCTATGCTAGCCAAAAATCCTTCGCTCACTAATTCCATTCGAAAATCTTCCATCTCTTTGTGCAAACTTGGTTGCTCCTTCAAAATCATGGAGTTCAAGTGGCACGGCAATCTGCTAAGGGCATCTTCTACCACATTAGCTTTACCGGGGTGATAGTGAATGTCTAGATCGTAATCCTTGATTAACTCAATCCATCTTCTCTGCCTCATATTCAACTCCTTCTGAGTGAATATATACTTCAGGCTCTTGTGATCCGAATAAATCTCACAATGATTTCCCATTAGGTAATGCCTCCATGTCTTCAGGGCTAGAACTACGGCTGCGAGTTCGAGGTCATGGGTTGGGTAATTTTGCTCATGTTGTTTCATTTGTCGAGATAGATAAGATATAACTTTGCCTTCTTGCATTAGCACACATCCGAGACCGATATTATATGCGTCACAATACACGTCGAAGGGCTTCGTGATATCCGGCATGATTAGGATTGGGGCTGAAATCAATCTCCTCTTGAGTTCTTGAAAACTCGCTTCACATTTGTCGGTCCATTCAAACTTCTTGTCCTTCTTCAGCAATTGGGTCATGGGTCTGACGATACTCGAGAATCCTTCTACGAACTTGCGGTAGTATCCCGCCAATCCGAGAAATGCACGAACTTGGGTTTGAGTGGTTGGGGCTTGCCAATCTTCGACATCTTTCACTTTTGCAGGGTCAACGGCAATTCCTCCAGCTGATACAATGTGACCGAGGAATCCTACCTCCTGTAACCAGAATTCACATTTGCTAAACTTGGCATACAACTGATGCTCTCTAAGGGTTCCAAGAATGGTCCTTAGGTGTAGCTCCTGTTCTTCTTCTGATTTGGAATAAATCAGAATGTCATCAATGAAAACAACGACAAACTTATCCAGGAAGTCCATAAAAATCTTATTAATGAGATTCATGAATAAGAGGGGGCATTGGTTAATCCAAAAGACATAACGGTATACTCGTATAATCCATATCTGGTGGTAAAGGAAGTCTTTGGAATATCCTCTGCACGAATTTTGAGTTGATGATAGCCAGTCCTAAGATCAATCTTAGAAAACACTTTGGCACCGGTCAACTGATCAAACAAATCTTCTATCTTGGGCAAAGGGTACTTGTTTTTGATGGTGACATCATTCAAGTTCTGGTAATCCGTACATAAACGGTTACCTCCATCTTTCTTGTCCACGAACAAAAAAGGTGATCTCCATGGTGATGCACATGGTTGAATCAATCCAATTTCCAACATGGCATCCAGCTGCTTCTTCAGTTCTGCTAGTTCAGACGGGTTCATACTATATGTCTCTGGCTATGAGTCCTGTTCCGGGGATTAGTTCAATGATAAACTCGATATCCCGATCTGGGGGCATACCGGTCAAAACATCTGGAAATACATCGGGGTATACACAGACTATCCAGACTTGGTCAATGGTAGGTTGGGCTATACTCTTGTTGCACTTGAATTGACGAGGTAAGGTTTCAGATATATGCTCAACTGATATTTCGGATGTACTGGTCATGGTGATGGCTTTCTTGGCACAGTCAATGAATCCTTTATGTTTGGACATCCAATCCATTCCTAGTACTACTTCTAAACCTTTAGTTCCGAGTACTATCAGGTTAGCATAAAAATCTATGCCATGGATTCGGATAGGGACGGCTTTGCAAATTTGCCTAGCCTTGGTGGTTGAACCGGGAATTTGGACGATCATAACATGCTTCAGTTTTGTTGGTTGAATCTTACTAGTGCAGGCAAATTCTTCGGTGACAAATGAATGAGATGCACCATAATCAAACAACACTCTTGCAAGTACTGAATTAATAGAAAACATACCCAGCACGACGTTTGGTGCTTCCTAAGCTTCTTCACCATGCATGAGAAAAAGACGACCGTTGCGGTTGAGTGAACTCCCTGGGGCAAACCTTCTTCCTGGCAGAACACGACGCTACTGCTGAGCTGGGGCATTTGCATTGGGGCCTGTGGCATTCTTCTTGTTGGGGCACTCGTTGGAGTAGTGACCCTTATTTACACAGTCAGAACAAGTCACTTGCGACTTTTCCTTTGCTGCAACAGGCACATCATTGCTTCCAGTCCTCGGGGCAGTGGTGGTGTTGGCGGTAGCATTGTTGTTGTTGAACTTAGGTGGGGCACGGTTGAAATTGTTAGAGTTGCCGGAGTTGTTGTGATTTCCTCCAGGCCTAGGGTTTCCACAGTTGGGATAGGTCGAACGGTTCATTGGGGTTTTGTTGGTTCTCGGGGCAAATCCTGGAGATGGGTTAGGGCGATACTTTAGGTTCTGATGGGTTCCTGGTTGATGCATCATGCGACGCTTGCGGTTCTCATTGGCTTGGTTGATCTTTCCTTCCATCTAGATAGCAGAGTCGACAAGGGCTTCAATATCGGCAAAGGGGATATTGACTAACACCGTATGCATCTCATCGTCCAGACCATTCAGGAATCTTTCTTTCTTCTTGGCTTCGGGGTCGATCTCATCCGGGGCATACCTAGCTAATGACTAGAATTTGTCACGGTATTCCACTACGGACATCCTTCCTTGCTTCAGTTCTCTGAACTCTTCTCTCATTCTCTTGATCAAACCTGGTGGCACATGGGTTCTGCTGAACTTGACTTTGAATTCCTCCCAGGTCATCATTTGTCCTACGGTCATTGCACGAACACTGTTCCACCATGCTCTGGCATCTCCATCTAGATAGTCGGTGGCGGATAGAACTTTCTCGTTGGCTTCCACTCCGGCGACTTCTAGGTTGTTTTCCATGGTTTGTAGCCAATCGTCGGCATCTAGGGGCTCTTCCAACTTAGTGAAAACAGGTGGGTTGGTGTTCTGGAAATTCTTGAGCTTAGATCCATGGTTGTCCTGGTTTCCGTGGCCTTGATTGTTGTGGGCTAACTGAGCTATCTGTTGAAGGGTGGCTAGGTTGGCTTTACGTTCGGCTCTTTCAGCTTCGCGGTCAGAAACCAACATTTGCAGGATCTGCAACATCGGGTCCGAGGATGAACCACTTCCTCCGCGTGGCATCTGAAGATTGAGATAGATCATGAGAAAAGAGGGAAATTTCTAAGGTTTTGGGACTTTAAAAAGCTTTTAAAGTTTGACACAGATTTTTCTAGCAACTTGCTTTTCATTTATTCATTCATATCACACGATACAAACACACACCACAAAACAAGAAAAACAGATGGTTTTAAGAACCATTCTGGAAACTACGATACAGTGGGACCGAATACTACTCACTACACTAGTGCTCAAGTGCTACTACTCCTCGGAGTCGGTGTAGTCGTCATCCTCATCATCATCGACGTCATTGATGAAGGCGAAATCCTTCTCATCGGTGAAGAAATCCATAGCCTGATCTTCGCTGAGATAGGAGTAGGGGTCTCCACGAAGATCCTCTCTTGCATTCTCCCTTTCCTCCAACTGCATATCTTTATCGTGGATGGTCTCCTCCAACGAAGAGATACGGTGGCGAAGACGGGCAATGATGCGCTCCTTCTTGTAGAGCTGACGGCGGCGAGACTTGCGATCCTTTGCTAGCATGGTGATGGTCTGATCCTTCGTCTTGATGATGGCAGACTTGTGGTTGGAGTAGTCACGGCAGTTATCCAACTCCTGCTGATGATCGTACATCATGAAGCTAAGGTTGTTCAATTGGGTCTTCAGCTCGTGGTGGTATGGGGATTCCAGTGGCTGTCCATTAGCATCACGCCTTGGGCAAAACTCAAAGTGGGTACCCTTGATCTGGTTGATACTCTGCCCACACAGACAGGCAAGAGCTTCCTACATGGCCCTGGCAAGTCCGTCGAGCCAGTTGTTCTCTCTTAAGGTTAATTGAATTCCCTCGGCAGTCGGAGGTTCAATCTTTCCTCGGAGACTTGCAACAATTAGCCACTGCAGATCTTCTCCTCCTTGATCATTGAGCTGAGCTCCGAAGAACTCGGGGTGCGGACGCTCCAAAAGTTCTGAAAGCTGGTCCAAATCCCTCTCAAAGATAAGGTCGCCTCCATTTCCCAACTGGTAAAACTTGCTGTACTTCACGTCCATCTAAAAGAATATAAGATGAGTAAGTTAGTAGAGTGATCAAGTGTGTCCAATTTTATGTATTTTGTAAGAGTTTTTGAGGAACATGAATTTTTATGAAAGAATCAAGGTGATAAGAATGGGAATAAGTTTTTGTAAATATTTGCTTTCTTTGGTTTTCAAACTAAGTTTTTGGTTCAAACGTCCGGTCTAACTAGGGTCTCCTATGGTCAGGATGGCTCTGATACCAACTTGTCAACACCCGGATTTTTAATCCCAGATGCCTGTTATGCCATACATCGCAATCCCAGGATTACCATTTTTGCGAGACAAAACATAATTGGATACCGTAGTACATCATCCATTACAAACCATACATAAGGTCTTACACAAATAAGGATCTCATGATCCAGTTCTTAATACAACTCAAGTTGCGGAAATATATAATAATAACGGTAGCGTAGGCGAAGCTCCATCTTCGGGGTCACAGGCAATGTTGACGATGGGAGATGATCCTAGTTGTCGTAACCTTCCTGGGGTCCATCCTCCAGGTACTCCTCTTCATAGTCTGGCCACGGGAATAGCCAGGGACGAAGCCATGAGTACTCTTTAAGTACTCGCAAACAACTACTAACAAGTGAAGGGGGTTTTGTAATAGGACACTAAGCTCTACGATTGTTTTGCAAAAGCCAGATTCACCTCTACTAAGTTTAGAAGCAACGAATGCTTGTTGAAGTTTTATAACACCTAAGTGGGAACTTGTATTTCATATCACAACTCTGTTGTGGTCAAGTCAAAGTCTCAATTCATTTCACAAGTCATTTTGAAATCATCTGACGGGGGAACAGTATGGCCACTCCAACTGTCCATAACCGCGGACGCGGCTATTCGAATAGTTTGACACTCTGCAGAGATTGTACACTTTCACCACAACATTCGATACATCCGTCAGGAACAAATCCTGAATTCACCATACTCAGTATGCGGATAATCAATCCTAACCTTTCAATTACATGCCCTAGTATAAGCACCTCTCCTATGAGTTTGGCCTCCCAACCATGACCAACTATCATCTTGGATACTACATAGGTGGACAATCTTCACAAGGTAGCCTCAGCTCAGACCTTGGCCGTGAGGGAACTACTACTAAGATATATAAGTTTCCAGTCAAGCCCTACCCAATTCTCGGGTATTATGGTTGTACGGTAAAATTGGAATGGTATCGCATCTAGACAACCATCAGTTTTATAAAGGGCTAAGGCTCATGCCTCAACATTTTCATCACCATAAATCATCTGGTGTTTGGAAACACATGTCCAAAACATTTCAATAGAATGATCCATCATTCCAAGGTTTTCATAACCATTTTTCCACCAAGTATTCCCATCTAAGTTGATCAAGTTTTATGCTTAGCACTAGCATCTACAAGTGGGTGTGAGTACTAATGAGGGGTGGTAAACAAGTGGAGTTTCAACTAAATACAATCTCATGCCTTGGGGTGACATAAACATTATCTAGCTTAGGCCAAGTTTTATGCTCTTTATGCAACCTTCAATTATCTTTCTAGTATCTACAAGTCACTTAAGTAAAGTCTAAGTAATAGCTTTGATAAAAAAATTAAGTATAAAGCTTGCAAGTAAAACTAGGATTGGTTTATCAAGTGGCTATGATCATATATGCTTAAGGCATATAGTTGGCATGGTAACAAGCAAGTATTTGCTTGCACATTCAACTAGTAGTATTAGGCTTGCTAAATTGCAAGTGTTAGCTTGCCTTGTGCAGAGCAGTGGTTGAAGTTCTCCTCGGCTTCTTCGTAGTATCCTCCTTCCTCCTCGTATCCTTGGTCGGTACTAGCGTCTATAAATACGAGGTACACAATCACCAAACAATACTTAACTACTTTCAATCATCACACAAAAGGGTCCTATAGATGATCTAGCATCATCACTAACATTACAAGATTAAAGCTTGGTTTAATTCCTTTTATTTTTAGAAAAGTAATTTCTACTCATTAAAAAACTACTTAAGATTTAATATTCTCCAAACCAAACATGGGATCATGTTGAAAACATGTCATCACCACATATTTTAGTCCATGGGAATGTGATTTAAAGTGGTGTCACAATTTAATAAGGTTTAATCTTTTATTTTACTTAAATAGAGTGACTAGAAATGCCTGTGTGGCCTTCTTTTACTACTTGAACATTATTTCTGTAAGTAAACCCAAATGTTTTTATATATTCTAAAAGGTATGATCAAATGTGATTTTTGAGAGTTGGAATCAACTCAAAAGCTTTTATGGTTTAAATTTGAAAAATGTTTGAATGCAGCAAAGGTTCTGCCTTGTTATTTTTACCAAGGTTGATCAATAGATCCAAATGATTTGAATCCAACGGGCTTGGATTAAGCATTTCAAAACCTTTCTAACAAAATTGGTTTCATTCAATTTGGTTTACTGAATCGAGCTGGGTTGATTTTTGAAACTAGGTACAAAACTATGTTTGAATTAAAATGGAAAAGGTTAAATTCAAACAACTAGGCTGCGCGGGAAACGATACTGGGCCGGCCTGCTAAGCATAGCGCTTACACGGGCTGGTTATGTTTCTGTCCCCACGCGTCAGTGAGACGAGGGGGTACGAAGCGGTATGGGGCAATGTGAGTCGTGGGATCTTGTTCTAATCTAACGGCCCTGGTTCATCGTCCACGTCGGGCAGCGCCGGCGAGACAGAACCCTAATGCGGCAGGTAGGGGTCGTCGGGGGCTCACCGGGGCTCAGGCGAGGGTCGGCGAGGCGGGCGAACGACGAAGTCGACGACGACGAACCTCCTGGTACTGGCAGCTTCTCCTGGGGCGGCTCCAATCGCTGGCTCCCTTCTTCTCCAGCAGCGGCGGACTCCGGCCAAATTCCAGCATGCGCTGCTCGCCTTGCTTCGGGACTGAGGCGGGGTGGTTCTGGGTGAGAGGGGAGTGAGATGGTGTGCCCAATTCGGCTGGGGGTGGCCTCTATTTATAGTGGCGAGAGGGGACCGACGGGCGCAAGGTGAGCTTGTCGTGGTCGACGGCACAGAGGGCTATCGGCGTGGGCGACGGTAGGGGGCGGTGTTGTGCTCCCTGACGAAGCTCAATGACATGGTGGCGAGGCGTGGGGCGGTGCTGATCGGTAGGAACGCGGTGTTGCTCTGCGCGTGCCCGACGGAAGTTTTTATGGCGCACAGCGCGCGTGGTCCGCGCGGCGGCGAACGGGCGTGTCTGCAGGGTTGCTGGGACAGTGGTGATCACGTATGCACGCGGCGAGGGCGGCGCGCGGTCTGTGGGCGTCTGTCGAGCGTGGCGCACGGGGCCGCTCTCGGCATGGTTGCTGGCGAGCTGGGCACAGTCTGTGCGTGTGGTCCAGGGGCTGGCAAGGTTCGAGCGCTAGACAGGGAGTGGCGGTGGGGTGTTAGCTTGCTCACAGACATGTTGGCTAGGCTTGGTGCTTCTCCTAGCTCGCTGTCGACATGTGGGTGGCAAGGGTCCACTCGGCCTGCTCACCATTGATGATAATGGCTAGCTTACAGTAGTGCTAGAGATTAGTTTAGGTTGTTAGATGATCTACTAAGGCTAGTGGTGTCTAGACAGGGAACAAGTTTGGCCAGAATCACTACTCAAAATAGTGTTTTGATTTTGTTTGATTTGCATCTGCAAGGTGTTTGATGAAATGGTCGCATGAACTCAAGTTTTGAATTTTGAAAAGATTTTTGGTGGGTGTGCTAGGTAGGTGCTGGTGAGTCTGTAGATGCTTGGATTTTGAAAGTTGAGCTTGTTTGAGTGGTTTTTGAAAAAGTGGGATCTTCCCATATGATATAGATTCAATTTTAAACTGTCATTTAAACTATGCATTTGAATGTTTCTGGATGATCACAAGGTGGGCCTTGATACTTTGTTATGAGTATTATCAACGGATGTAAAGATCCAAACAAGTTTCTGTTAAGTTCTGAAAGTTAAAGACAGCCAAATTAGGCATGGGAGTTAAATTGGCCAAAATGACCATTCCCTTATTTTGTTTGTTTTGATTTATTTGTCTTTGGGAAAAGTGTGGGGATTGTTTAGATGATGTTTATTTCACCTAAGAATCCTTTTACAAGAAAAGAAACACATAAACAAGGCAATTCAAAAGAATTCAAAATGGGATACCTACACACATGCATGCTTTCATTTTTTATTTTAGAAAAGTTTTTGTTAACCCTAAATTTGATGATTAGAGTTTGATGATTCTAGTTTAGTATTTTTGGGATGTTACAAATTTCAAGACACATTAATTGATGAATGCATTTCACTTGATTGAAATTTGTTGGATTCCATTTTATTCAAATTGTTCAAGATGGGTTTTAATGTTTCCATTTGAAATCAAACAGTTTATTTTCACCCTAAATTTCAACAATTATTTCTTTTGTTTATTTATTTTTCACATTTCAAAATTTGGAAAATTTTGGGATGTGACAGTAAGAAACTGAGGTTATCGAACCAGTAGGAGGAAGGAAACGCCTCAAAGGTGTTGCAAGGAACGTGGAAACCTGCACAACACAAACTCAAGACTTTTCCCCGACTAACAATGAGGTTGTCAATCTCACCGGTTGCTGTAACAAAGGATTAACTATATGGTGTGGAAGGTGATGATGGTTTGCAGCAAGTAAACAGTAACAGTTGAAGATGTATCAATGGTAAAGATTGGACTGGGGTCCATAGTTCACTAGAGGTGCTCTCCTTAGATAAAAAAACATGGCATGCTGGGTAAACAAATTACAGCAGGGCAATTGACATGACTGAGCAAGGCATAACAATGCAATACTAGACAAAGAGATCCTATGAGATTCGATTGGGAAATACAAAAATATACATAGACCTCCATCCAACTGCATCTATGACTATAAGTCCATCTTCAGGTTATCATCCGAACCCTCTCCAGTATTAAGTTGCAAGCAACAGAAAACTGCTTTAAGCAAAGTGTGTAAGGTAAACAATCCACTTGTTCTATGAACAAGAGACCGTTGTTTTCTCCCTAGTGGAAACAGCACATCCACAACCGAAGAGATTTATGTCACTTCCCTTGGGAACTAGAGGCATGAACCCACTATCGAGCATAAATACCCCTGTTGGAGTCACTAGCAACTCCTTGGCCAAGATAGCTACTAACAACGGAGAGCATGCAACATCACAAAAAACACAGACATGATAGAATCAATAAGACAAAACCATTAATCAATCTGACATAGTAATCTCAATATCCATTGGATCCCCGCAAACACAACATGCATGATTACAAATAGATTAGATCTTGATCATGAACGGAGCTCACAATATCTATACATGAAAGCACAAAGGAGGAGATACAACCATCTAGCTACTACATGGACCCATAGTCCAAGGTCGAACTACTCACGCTTCATACCGGAGGCTATCATGATGAAGAAGAAGGCGTCTGGGATGATCTCCCCTCCGGCAGGGTGCCGGGAAGAGCTTCAGATCCCCCCCGATCTAGGGACGATGGTGGTAGCGGCTATAGACGGTTTCGCGGAATATTGATCGGGTGTCTAGGGTTTCTGCATCGGGGGGACTTTATAGGCGAAGAGGCAAGGCAGGGAGCCACCAGGGAGGCTGCACCTCCCCAGGCGTGGGGTGGGCCCACCCGCGCGGCTAGGGGGAGTGGCCCCCTGGTGAGCCTCCTCCGTCTCGTATTCTGGCTTCATGTTGCCCACGGTAAAATATTGACTTTGGCTTTTGTCCCGTCCAATTCCGAGAATATTGATTTTCTTCCTTTCTGGAACCAAAAACAGAAGAAAACATGCAACTGACACTGTCGCAACTTGTCAATAGTTTAGTTCCAGAAAACATATAAAAACACCTCAAAGTGTAGACAAAGCAAAGCAAATTAGATACTAAACAAGCATGGAACATCAAAAATTATAGATACGTTTCCGACGTATCACACCCCTCTCCCCTCGCGCACTGGCCTGATTGATCTCTCCCTCGTCCACAACATGGCACTACGGACATGTGCCTTGGTACGGCGACTCTGTTTTTTTAGAGGGCGGCTCTGTTTCTCTGGCATGTTCGGAAGCTGCCTTGGTGTGGAGTAGGAGGACTACATAGGAAGGAAACCACTTTGGTCCTTGGCGGCAAAAATTAAACTTTTTCGGTCTCGAAATTTTCACTTACTTCCCAAACATCAAGAGGGAAAGGTTATTCAAAAGACCGGCCATTCACAGTAGTACGTCTTATCTAATCTTTATCTTGTCTTATCCCTTACAATACCATACGACTATAGTATAGTGTACGGATAACTTTGAACATTGACCGTTGGATCAAGACTGGCAAATCCAAACATTGGTAGCCATTGGATCTTATTTTCCATTCTTAGCATCCAGAAGTTTCTATTGTTAGTATTTAGCATGTACAATGAACCATAGTATGCGCAAACCTCAAAACATACTTCACTTCTTAGTTTTAGGGACCTTGTGCAAAATGCATGGACTTGGATATAATTTTCATTTTTATGAGGTCCTTGATGTAACTCGTACTTCCATCAACCTTGTTAACTGAAGCGCCTCGCTCCTACAGGACCTTCCACAGTTATAAGAAAATGCTACTGCCCCAATTATCACACAGAGTGGACCACGATTTCTTATAGTTCCATTTTTAAGCTTCCTAGCTAACTTCACACACTTCACTCACTTCTGGCCAATTTAACAAAATTAGGTCAAAATTGAGCTACAAGTAAGCACGATAGATTACCCTACTATTAAATGTCTTTTCATAGGTAGATGGGTGCATATTCTTGCAGCAAACAACACTGTCACTGTGAGTTTCCAACTATCGGGAATTAACATTCTAAATTTTCTGAGTGATGACGAGATTGTTCCTTTTTGATAAGAAAGTCTGCAGAACATGGATCTGAATGCCACAAGCCAAGATTTTAGACATATATAGTGGACCTTGCTAACTCTATTCAGTTGAATTACTTTATGTCGACTTATCGAAATTAGGTAAAATTTCAACTACAAGTAAATTATAGATAGCACTAAAACTTTTACAAATTATTTTGGAGGTAACCATCAGGAGGGGGGTCATTTAATATATCACAACCTACCACCAAGAATTTTGACAACAGGTTCAATTTCTTGCTAAGATTTTGCATCTGGACAACTTAATGAAATTAGGTCAAACTAAGGTATCAGTAAGAATGATAGATCGCTCTTGATTTAATTGTATTTTTGAAGGTAGATGGTGCATCTTATTTTAACAAACAATGTCATCGGTGTGAGTTTCAAACTATCAGGAAAAAACATTCTCAGTTTTCCGAGTGATGACGAGATTATTCCTTTCCTAAAGTGGGTCTGAAGAATATAATCTGGATCTGAATGCCACAAGCCAAGTTTTTCAGTCATATATATAGTGGACCGACATGTTTTGTACCACTTATATGATTCCCATGTTTTAAAAGTTTTCTAACTTTGACCTAGCTAACAATGCCCACTTGAATGGTGGTATGTCGATTTATCGAAATTAGGTCAAATTTGAACTATGAGTAAATTGTAGTTTGCATTTAAAGTTTTGCGATTTTTTTAGGTAACCATCGGGGGGGTCATTTAATATATCACAAGCCACCACGAGAGTTTTGACAATAGGTTCAACTTGTTCCTAAGATTTTGCATCTTGACAAATTAATGAAATTAGGTCAAACTTGAGCTACAAGTAAGAGCGATAGATTCCTCTAGAATTAATTGTCTTTTCTTCGAAGGTAGATGGGTGCATCATCTTTTAGTAATCGTTGGTGTGAGTTTCCAACTATTAGGAAAGAATATTCTCAATTTCCCATGTTTGAATTTTAGAATTTCCTAGCTAACTTTGCCGACTTGAATGAGACTTTGTGCTAATTTATTGAAATTAGGTCAAATTTGAAATACAAGTAAATTGTAGGTTGCTTTGAAAGATTCATGGAAAAGCTTTTTGGTGGTTTTTGTTATACTGAATTCCTAGTTGGCTTCAAAAGATTTTTTGAAAATTTTAAGAGAATACTTGTAGTAAAAATTCGACATGGTTGGAGGGAGTACGGTCTACATCAAAGACCTCAAAAAAGAAAAAATTACATAGAGGACCCTAAATTTAGCACAAAGGTCCCTAAAGTTAAGCAAGGAAAAGCGGTCGGGCCCTTCTCGAGTGAGAAGTTGAGCCATACCCTTCGTACTACTGTACTTGCTTCACACACAATAAAGAACATTCTCAATTTCCTGAGTGATTATGAGATTGTCCCTATCGGTAAAGGAAGTGTGAAGACTATGAATCTGAAAGCAACAAGGAGAGATTTCAAATATTTATAGTGGACCGACATGTTGTACTTATGATTCCCATGTTTTATGATTTTTCAAGCTTCGGCCTAATTAACTCTGCCCACTTGAATGATTTTATGCCGATTAATCAAAATTATGTCAAATATGAACTACAAGAAAAATGTAGGCTGCTTTGAAAGTTTCGTAATATTTTGGAGGTAATCATCAGCGGTCATTTAATATAGCACAAACTACCACCAAGAGTTTGGACAACAGGTTCAACATCTTGCTAAGATTTTTCATCTTGACAATTTAATGAAATTAGGTCAAACCTGAGCTAACACAGTAAGCACGATAGATTGTTCTCGAATTAAATATCATTTTAGAGGTAGATAAGTTCATCTTCTTTTAGTAAACAGTGCCGTCGATGCGAGTTCCCAACTATCTGGAAAGAACTTTCTGAATTTTCCAAGTGATGGACTAGAGGATGTCTTTTTCAATTTCTAAGGTCCTTGATGCAACTTGTACTTCCACCGACCCTGTTAACCGAAGCTCCTTGCTCCTACGATACCCACCCCAGTTAAAAGAAAATGACAACGCCCCAAATTTGGACCTTGCTTTAGTTTCATACAAATGTCATTTTTCGAAATCAGGTCAAATTTGAACTACAAGTAAATTGTATGTTGCTTTGAAAGTTCTACAAAAAAGCATTTCGATGGTTTTCAATATAGTGAATTCCTGGTTGGCTTCAAAAGATTTTTTCAAAAAATTAAGATAATACTTGTAGTTAAAATTCGACATTGTCGGTAGGAGTATGGTTTACATCAAAGATCTCAAAAAATAAAAAATTACATAGAGGTTCCTAAATTTCGCACAAAGGGCCCTAAAGTTAGGCGAGGAAAAGAGGTTGGGTCCTTCTCGAGTTAGCAGCTAAGTCATACCCTTCGTACTGATGTATTGTCTTCACACACACACACACGCACACGAAAAAAAGCTCCTTACTTTCGAACCAAAGTATTTCTTGTCGCAGGGTGTGAAATGGAACGACAAGGGAGGTCGACGCACGTGCGCCACCGAGAGTTTGGACAGAGGGTTTAAATTCTTGCAATAGCAAGGTTTTGCATCTTGACAATTTATCGAAATTTTGTCAAACTTGAGATACACAAGAGAACAAAAGGGAGGCAGCGAGCCTTTAAAAAAAGAGGCAGCACAAGAGCAGCGAAGAGGAGGCGGTTCGATGTCAGAGCAAAGTTATGATGGATTCCTGACATGAGGTACTC
Organism: Avena sativa; assembly: GCA_916181665.1. Classification (NCBI taxonomy): domain Eukaryota; kingdom Viridiplantae; phylum Streptophyta; class Magnoliopsida; order Poales; family Poaceae; genus Avena; species Avena sativa. Next base: position 262,664,983 of record OV702294.1, on the reverse strand, counting down.
CTCTATGAGTTGGAACAAAATTCAGGACCTATGTAAGCAAAAAAAATTGTGCGTTTTCTCTCTCCTTTGCTGCCTCTCATCTCTCCCCACAACTCTTCCCTCGCGCACCGGCCCGGCTGATCTATCCCTCGTCTATAGTGTGGCGCTGCGCATGTTTGCCTTGGTAGGGCGGCTCTGTTTTTTTAGAGGGCGGCTCTGTTTCTCTGGCATGTTCGGCATCCTACTTGGTGTGGAGTAGGAGGAGTACATAGTAAGTAAACCACTTTGGTCCTTGGCTGCAAAAAAATTAAACTTTTTCGGTTTCAAAATTTTCACTTGCTTCCCAAACATCGGAGGGAAAGGTTATTCAAATGACCGGCCATTCGCAGTAGTACTAATTATCTAAGCTTTATCTTGTATTACCCCTTATAATACCATACCACTATAGTATAGTGTACGGATAGCTTTGAACATTGATCATTGGATCAAGACTGGCAAATACAAACATTGGTAGTCGTTGGATCTTCTTTTCCATTCTTAGCATCCATAAGATTCTATTGTTAGTATTTAGCATGTAAAATGAACCCTAGTATGCGCAAACCTCAAAACACACTTCACTTCTTAGTTTCAGGGACCTTGTGCAAAATGCATGGACTTGGATGTAACTTTAATTTTTATGAGGTCCTTTATGTAACTTGTACTTCCACCACCCGTGTTAACTAAAGCACCTCACTCCTACAAGACCTTTCACAGTTATAAGAAAATTTCACTGCCCCAAGTATCAAACAAAGTGGACCATGGTTTCTTATAGTTCCATTTTCAAGCTTCCTAAATTCGGAAACTTCACTCACTTCTTGCAGATTTAATGAAATTAGGTCAAACTTCAGCTACAAGTAAGCGCGATAGATTGCCCTTGAATTAAATGTCTTTTCAGATGTAGATGGGTGCATCTTCTTGTAGTAAACAATGCCCCCGATGTGATTTTCCAACTATCAAGAAAGAATATTCTCAATTCCCGAGTGAACTTCTTGCTAATAAGATTTTGCATCTTGATAATTTAACGAAATTAGGTCAAACTTGAGCTACAAGTAATCGCGATAGATTGCTATTGAGTTTAGTCATTTCATAGGTAGATCAGTGCATCTTCTTGTAGTAAACAACACTGTTGCTGTGAGTTTCCAACTATTGGGAAATAACATTCTAAATTTTCTGAGTGATGATGAGATTGTTCCTTTTCGAAAAGAAAGTCTAAAGAATATGGATCTGAATGCCACAAGCTAAGCTTTTAGACATATATAGTGTAGCGGCATGTTGTACTTCGTCCTAGCTAACTCTATCCACTTGAATGACCTTATGTCGATTTATCAAAATTAACTCAAATTTAAACTACAAATAAATTGTAGATTGCGTTGAAAGTTTTACGAATTCTTTTGGAGGTAACCATGAGGAGGGGGGTCATTTAATATATCACAACCCACCACCGAGAATTTTGACAACAGGTTCAATTCTTGCTAAGATTTTGCATCTTGACAACTTAATGAAATTAGGTCAAACTGACGTACTAGTAAGCGCGATAGATTGCTCTTGAATTAATTTTATTTTTGAAGGTAGATACGTGAATCTTATTTTAGTAAAAAATGTCATCGGTGTGAGTTTGCAACTATCAGGAAAGAACATTCTCAATTTTTTGAGTGATGACGAGATTGTTCCTCTCCGTAAAGTAGGTATGAGAATATAATATGGCTTTGAATGCCACAAACTAAGATTTTTAGTCATATATATAGTGGACCGACATGTTGTGCACTACTTATATGTTTCCCATGTTTCAAAAGTTTTCAAACTTCGACCTAGCTAACTCTACCCACTTGAATGGCGCTATGTCGATTTATCAAAATAAGGTCAAATTTGAACTACGAGTAAATTATAGGTTGCGTTGACAGGTTTGCAATTTGTTATTTAGCTAACCATCAGGGGGTCATTTAATATATCACAAACCAATATCAAGAGTTTTGACAATAGGTTCAACTTCTTGCTAAGATTTTTTATCTTGACAACTTAACGAAATTAGGTCAAACTTGAGCTACAAGTAAGCGCGATAGATTTCTCTCAAATTAATTGTCTTTTCTTCGAAGGTAGATGGGTTCATCATATTTTAGTAAACGATGTCGTCGGTGCGAGTTTCCAACTATCAGGAAAGAACATTCTCAATTTCCCTTGTTTTGTGAATTTTAAAACTTCCTAGCTAACTTTGCCGACTTGAATGAGAATTTATGCCGATTTATTGAAATTTGGTCAAATTTGAACTACAAGTAAATCATAGGTTGCTTTGAAAGTTTTGTGATTTTTTGGAGGTAACCATCAGGGGGGTCATTTAATATATCACTAACCAGCACCGAGAGTTTTGAGAACAGATTCAACTTCTTTCTAATACTTTGCATCTTGACCATTTAACGAAATTAGGTCAATCTTGAGCTACTAGTAAGAACGATAGATTGCTCTCGAATTAAATATCATTTTAGAGGTTGATGGGTTCACCTTCTTTTAGTAAAAAGTGTCGTTGATGTGAGTTTCCAACTATCAGAAAAGAACATTCTCAATTTCCAAGTGATGGACTTGGATGTCTTTTTTATTTTCTATAGTTCTTGATGCAACTTGTACTTCCATAGACCATGTTAACTGAAGCTCATTGCTCCTACGAGACCCACTTGGTATACCAAGCTAGTTGATTGCACCACAATGTATCTAGTCAAACTTGTCCATAAGATAGGACCCACATGTAAGAGCTACCCTCTCATAGTCTTGTGATTAAAATTTGTTTTATACAACTATGTGTACTACTCCATATTTTTATTCTTATCAATATTTTAATGCTTATGGACTACCCGTAAGGTTTTTAGTTTGTGGATAGCTTCCACTATGTAAATGGAAGTCCATCAGGACTTTTTTCCTTGATGGACAACATAGTCCATGCCCTTTTACTCATAGTAGTATTTTTTTTACTTAGATATGTGCTCACCCTTGTCCATGCGCTGTATATGTAGAGAGAATAAATTATAGGCAGGGGAAGAGGGTAGTAGTGAAGAGAGAAGAGAAGTTGAAGGCGACTCGATGCCAGAGCAAAGTTATGATGGGTTCCAGACACAAGCACTACAAAAAATGTCCTTTTACAACGAACGATTTTTGTGGTTGAAGCCCTGTTTTTCATGGCTGAAGAGTCTTCTATGACGGATGCCCTTCGTAGTAAAAGCCCCGTCACAAATGAATCTACCACGGGTTTTTTTGACCGTGGCGGATGCACCCTTCAGCCATGAAAGGTCGTTCCGTTATAGATGTGTTCGCCAGCCGCGTTGACTGCTGACGTCATGCAAACTACCACGTGGCGAGTGCCATTAACGGCCAGTTAACATTGTTAACTTTCAATGAAACTGTGGTAGAAGACAGGCCCATCCAAGGCCTAGTAATTATTAAGTGGGACGGTCCATTAAGTAAGCCCAACAGGATCGTGGCCCATTATTGTTTCGACATGCACTATTACAAATAGGCCCACTGCTGCAGCCATAGTCGACCCGTAAACTTTCTGGCCCGTTACTGTTTCCACACGCATTGTTTGAAATTGGCTCGTTCGCACGACCCATAAATATTCGGGCCCGTTAGTGTTCCGCCCTGCACTGTTCGAAATTGGCTAGTTTGGTCATCCCTCTTTGGCCCGTAACAGTTCCGGCCCATTACTGTATATCCACGTACTGTTCGATCTGGGCCCATATACTTTGTGTTGGAGATATGCCCAAGAGGCAACAATAAAGTGGTTATTATTATATCTTCATGCTTATGATAAATGTTTACATATCATGCTATAATTGTATTAACAGGAAACATTAATACTTGTGTGATTTGTAAACATAAAAGAGTCCCTAGTAAAGCCTCTTGTTAAACTAGCTTGTTGGATAATATATGATCATGGTTTCCTGATCATGAACATTGAGATGTTATTAAAAACAAGGTCGTATCATTAGAAGAATGATGTGATGGACACACTCCTATAGTTAAGCGTAGCATAATATCAAGTCATTTCAATAGTTTGTTTGCTATAAGCTTTCTGATACATAGTAACCTAATTCCTTCGACCATGGGATCATGCTAATCACCATCACCGGAAGGATGATTTGATGACATAAAACACCACACCGTAACTGGGTGGCTATAAAGGTGGCATTGATTGTTCGGAAAGTATGTGTTGAGGCACATGGATCAAGAATGGGATTTGTCCATCCACATGACGGATAGATATACTCTGGGCCCTCTTGGTAGAATGTCATCTAATTAGCTTGCAAGCATGTGACTGGCTCACAAGGGATTACATATCATGGGAACAAGAAAATAGTACTTATCAGTAACGAGGTTGAACAAGGTATGCAGAGATACCGACGATCAGACCTCGGATAAGTAAAATATCGTGAGACAATGGGAAATTGGTAACATATGTAAGTGGTTCATTCGATCGCAAAATAATTGTAGAAATATGTGGGAACCATATGAATTTCCAGATTCCTCTATTGGTTATTGATCGGAGAAGAGTCTCGATCATGTCTGCATAATTCACAAACCGTAGGGAGACACACTTAAGGATTCGATGTTGTTTGGTAGATATAGAATGTAAGTAGGGAGACCAAATGTTGTTCGGACTCTCGGATGGATCCGGGATATCACGTGGTGATCCGAATGGTCTGGAGAATAAGATTCATATAAGGAAAGTCCAATTCTAGAGTTCGGGAATGATGTCGGTGTTTTCACCGGAATGATCTATAAGGGTCTAGAAGGTTCACCGGACCGGAAGGGGAAGGGTACATGAATATTTCATGACTAAAGAGGAATTATTGAATCATGTCCTAGGTCACTTGGTTGGGAATTTGTAAGAAATAAATTAAGCTCCAAATTGAATGGCGATATGTCGATTTATCGATTTGTCCATCCACATGACGGATAGATATACTCTGGGCCCTCTCGGTGGAATGTCATCTAATTAGCTTGTAAGCATGTGACTGGCTAACAAGGGATGACATATCATGGGAACAAGAAAATAGTACTTACCAGTAACGAGGTTGAACTAGGTATGCAGAGATACCGACGATCAGACCTCGGATAAGTAAAATATCGTGAGACAATGGGAAATTGGTAACATATGTAAGTGGTTCATTCGATCGCAAAGTAATTGTAGAAATATGTGGGAACCATATGAATTTCCAGATTCCTCTATTGGTTATTGATCGGAGAAGAGTCTCGATCATGTCTGCATAATTCACGAACTGTAGGGAGACACACTTAAGGATTCGATGTTGTTTAGTAGATATGGAATGTAAGTAGGGAGACCTAATGTTGTTCGGAGTCTCTGATGGGATCCGTGATATCACGAGGAGATCCGGAATGGTCCGGAGAATAATATTCATATAAGGAAAGTCCAATTCCAAAGTTCGGGAATGATTCCGGTGTTTTCACCGGAATGATCTAGAAGGGTCTAGAAGGTTCACCAGACCAGAAGGGGAAGGGTACATGAATGTGTCATGACTAAATAGGAATGATTGCATCATTTCCTAGGTCACTTCGTTGGGCATTTGTAAGAAAGAATTTAAGCTCCAAATTGAAAGTCAAAAGGAAAGTTTGAAAAGTCAAACTGGGACAATGTATCCTCGTGGAGGAAGGAAAGAATCCTTCTTTCCCTCCACCACAAGCCAACTAGGATAGGGAGTTGGGGACGGATTCAAACTCCCCTCTCCCAAGCTTCCCTCCCTCTCATAAATATAGGGGAGGGGGTGCCCCAAGACATACACAACCAGCCACTCCCGACACCGCCGCAGCGCCGCCGCCACCGACTCCACCTCCTTCTCTCCGGCCCTCTAAACCCTAGATCGCCGGAAACCCTAATTCTCCACCATAACCTGCTCCGTCTTAGGCTAAGCCATGCAGGATTTTCCCTCTACTTCCGACACCACGCCGTCGTGCTGTCGAAATCACGAGGGGAGAACTACAACCTCCACTGCCTGCTAGAACAAGGGAGAGGAAGGTCTTCATCGAGTATCGTATGTGTGACCGACTGCGGGAGCACTGCCGGAACGTCATGCCGGAAGGATCGTCTACGCGATCTTGAGATCGGCAAGTGAACGACTACATCACACACGAGAATCTGCTCTCGTCAACCACTTTGGATCTTCGAGGGTTAGTACTCTATAAACTTGTTGCACCGATCTAGTAGATAGATCTTGGCTTGATCATAGATTAGATCTTGATTGTGTGTTCATGCGGTAGAATTTTTTTGTTTTCCATGCTATGAACCCCAACAGTGGTATCAGAGCCGTGTCTAGGAGTAGATCTGTTGCATGAGTACAACACAATGGTAATTATGGGCGTTGATGCTTTTGTTGTCGATTGCTTCTTGTGTACTTTGCATTTTGCGGGATGGTGGGATGAAGTGGCCCGGGCTAACATTACATGACATCATTCATGATACTTTCTCCACGCTCAACATGCAACTTGTATTGCATAAGTGTCTTTGCAGGTGTCTGTCTCTCCCAACATAGTGAAGATTCAATTTACAACGAGCACTAGACAATACTAGTATCAACGTTGTGGTTCTTGTTCGTAAGTTAGAATGGTTCTTATTTGAAAGCCCCAAATAAGGTAAAACATTAAAATAAAATTAGAGGCGTCTAACTTTGTTTTGCAGTGGTGTGTTGTGATGTGATATGACCATGATTGTGATTATAAATGATGTATGCAATGATCCTTATTGTCAGTTGGCAACCAGCAGGAGCCTTATGGTTGTCTTTAAATTTCGTTAAGACCTGCATGTCTATTATTCAAAGTAGTTGTAATAGTTGATGTTGGTGGACGACAACCATGGAGCGGTACCATTGACCTTGACGCCACGCCGGTGATGATGGAGAGCATGTTCGTGCTTGAAGATGGAGATCGGAAGCACAAGAAGAAAGGCCATATCATATCACATATTTTGAATTGCATGTGATGTTAATCCTTTTATGCATATTGTATTGCTTAGATCGTGACGGTATCATTATAAGATGATCCCTCTCACAAAATATCAAGTTATAAAGTGTTCGTCCTTAGTAGGCATTGTTGCCAAGACTCGATGTTTCGAAGCACCTCGTGATGATCGGGTGTGTTAGATTCTGCGAGTGTATACAACGGGAGCAAACCAGATTTGCTCATGCGGAAACTAAGGTTAAAAATTGACGAGCCTAGCATGTACAGACTGTTGGAATTATGCCCTAGAGGCAATAATAAAGATGTTATTATTATAATTCTTGTTCATGATAATGTTTATATTCCATGCTAGAATTGTATTAAGCGGAAACTTTAATACTTGTGTGGTTTGTGAACAACACCGTGTCCCTAGTACGCCTCTATGGACTAGCTCATTGATCAATGATGGTTAAGGTTTCCTAACCATAGACATGAGTTGTCAATTGATAATGAGATCATATCATTGGGAGAATGATATGGTGGACAGACCCAAACTAAGCGAAGCAATTAGATCGTGTCATCGTGTTCGTCTTTGTGAAGCTTTTCTTATGTCAAATATTGTATTCCTTAGACCATGAGATAATACAACTCCCTGGTATCGGAAGAAAGCTTTGAGGTCATCAAACGTCATCCTATGAGAGGGTGATCATAAAGGTGTCTCTCAGGTGATCGGAAAGTATCTGTTGGGTTGTATGTATCGAGATGGGATTTGTCCCTCCCAAGTCGGAGAGATATACTTCGGGCCCACTCGGTAATCGATATCAACATCGCTTGCAAGCATGTGGTTAAGGAGTTAATCACAAAGTGATATCGGATTACAAAACGAGTAAAGTACTTGCTGTGAACGAGATTGAACTAGGTATGACGGTACCGACGATCGAATCTCGGGCAAGTAAAATATCGCGAGACGAAGGGAATATATATATGGTATTGATTGAATCCTGGCATCGTGGTTCATCCGATATGATCATCGATGAATGTGTGGGAGTCAATATGGGTTTCCAGACCCCGCTGTTGATTATTGATAGAAGATCATGTCTGCATATTCTCGAACCCGCAGGGTCACACACTTAACATGTCTCGACGCTAGGATAGATTGGATAATTGGTTTATGAGTTTTTGTTCGGAGTCTCGGATGGGATCCGGGACATCACGAGAGGTTCCGGAGTGGTCCGGAGAATAAGATTCATATAAGGCAGTGCAGTTTTTGGAGTTCGGAATTGTTCCGGGTTAATCGGTATTGTACCAGAAGCTTCTAGAACCTTCCGGAAGGGGACCAACATGGCCCCACATTCCGGGAGGGGGCATGGGCCTATGAGGGAGTGCCCTGGCCGCATTGGGCCAGGGGCACAAGGCCCCATAGGGCCCAGCCGGCCAAAGAGAGTTTAAACTCTAGATAGACCTTCTAGAAGGGGGGGTTTCCTTGCCCCCCACTCTTCCTCCTTGGGGCCGCCGGTTTGGCTTGGGGGAGGGGGCTAGGGCTGCGCCCAACCCTCTATATATAGAGGGCTGGGGGCGCACCACCCCCCTACAGCTTCCCCTCCAACCCTAGCTGCCCTGCTACCCTCCTCTCTCCCTCCCGACTGTTTGTAGGCGAAGCCCTGCTGCAGAAATTCTCCACCATATACACCATGCCGTCGTGTGGTAGATCCAATCCGTCACTCCACCATACTTGCTGGTCCGAGGAAGGAGGAGACTTCGAGGTGCTGCACGTGTGCATCTCACGGAGGCACCGCCACTTGTGGTGCTAGATCGGATCGGATCGCGAAGAGGAGAAGCGAGTACGACTACATCACCCACGTTCCGACGAACGTTTCGCTGTGCGAATCTTCAAGGGTATGAAGATCTAATCCAATCTCTCTCGTTGTTTGCATCTCCTAGATTAGATCTTGGCTTCCCCTCTGTTCGCATCCGTAGAAAATTTTTATTTACTATGCCGTGAAACCCTTTTAGTGGTATCAGAGCTAGATCTATGCGTAGATGTGTTTCACGAGTAGAACGCAACATGGTGGTTGCGGGCATTGATGTTTTCTGTTGCAAGCCTCTTGTTTGTGTTCTTCTTATGATGCGGGATAGTGAGATTGAAGCGGTCCAGGCCAACCTTACGCGACGTCGTTCGCGAGACTGGCTCCGCACTTGACGTGTGGCTTGTTCCACACATGCGGCTGGTGGATGTCAGTTTCTCTCACTATAGTTGTCATGGGATTAACACCGGAGTTTGGAAACCATAATATCACCGTTGTGGCTTTCCGTAGGTAAGAATCGTTCTTAGCATCTACTCCCATAAGCCACGTAAAACATGCAACAACAAAGTAGAGGCGTCTAACTTGTTTTTGCAGGGAGTGTTTTCTGTGATATGGTATGGCCCAAGATGTGATGTGTATAATGTATGCGATGATCATGTTTTGTAATGTTTCACGACTTGCATGTCGATGAGTACACAACCGGCAGGAGCCATATGGTTGTCTTTATAATTGTGTATGACATGTGTGTCAACTTCTTATGCGCCATGTAATAGTTTCACTTTATCGCTAAGTAGTTAGCAATAGTTGTAGTTGCTATTCGTGGTGGAGGAAATCATGGTGGAGTGATGGAGATCATGCCGGATCGCACAAGATGGAGATCATTGCGCAAAGGTTGGCTATACCATGTCACATTAAAGTTATATGCATGTGATGTTTATCCTTTTATGTATCTTATTATGCTTAGATCGCGACGGTAGCATCATAAGATGATTCCTCACTTAAAGATCAAGATAAAAACTGTGTTCTCCCCATGTATGCACCGTTGCGAAAGTTCGTCGTGTCCAAGCATCATGTGATGATCGGGTGCTATAGACTCTATGCTCACATACAACGGGTGCAAGCCAGTTTTGCACACGCGGAAATACTTGGGTCTAACTTGACGATCCTAGCATGTACAGACATGGCCTCGAAACACATGAACCGAAAGGTTAAGCATGAGTCATATGAATGATATGATCGACACTTCGTTGTCCACCATGGAAGCCACATCTCTTCTCGTGATGATCGGATTAGGTGTGGTGAATTTGGATCGTGTTCACTAAACAACTTGAGGGATGTTGAATATAGTGGGAGTTCATCTAGTAATTTGATTAAAAGTTGAACTAGTTATCATGAACATATTCTAATTTGTACTTGCAAATATTTTAGATCACATGGCTAAGTCCAACTTCAACTTCAACGTTTTTGCTGAGAAAGAAAAGCTTAAGAACAATGGGTCTAACTTCACCAATTGGTTCCGCAATCTGAGAATCATACTCTCTGGCGGTCAAAAGGACTATGTCCTTGGGAAAGCATTAGGTGACCCCCTCTGCTGCAACTGCGCCGGCTGATGAGAAAGTTGTCTATCAGTCACGCAAAGATGATTATGGTGTGATTAAGAGCACCATGTTGTTTGCTATGGAACCGGAACTTCAAAATCGTTTTGAAGACTATCCCTGGCCCTTTGAGATTCTCGAAGAGCTGAAAACCATGTTTCAGACTCAGGCCCGTTCTGAGAGATATGAGATCTCTGAGAAGTTCTTTAACTGCAAGATGGAGGAAGGGAGTTCCGTTAGTGAGCACGCCATTAAGATGGCGGGCTACACTCAACGGCTTGAGCAACTGGAATGCACGATTCCAGAGGATCTCAAGATTGACAGGGTTCTGCAATCACTCCCTCCCAGCTACAAAAGTTTTGTAGTGACTCATAATCAGATTGGTTCCACTGATATGATCACCGAGATCTTCGCAAAGCTGAAGGCCGCGGAAGTGGACATCAAAACGGATAATCATGTGTTGATGGTCAACAATCCCACCTTTAAGAAAGGTAAGGGAGCAAAGAAGCCCTTCAAGAAGGGCGGCGGCAAGCGCACTGCCCCTGCTGAGAAGAAGCTCAAGTCTGGTCCTAAGCCGGACACTGAGTGCTTCAATTGCAAGGACAAGGGTCACTGGAAGCGCAACTGTCCGAAGTACTTAGTGGACAAGAAGGCTGGCACCATCAAAGGTATATTTGATATACATGTTATTGATGTTTTCCTTACTAGCCCTGGTTGTAGTGCCTGGGTATTTGATACTGGTTCAGTTGCTAATATTTGTAACTCGAAACAGGAGCTATGGAATAGACGGTGGCTTGCGAGGGATGAGGTGACGATGCGCGTTGGCAACGGATCAAGAGTTGATGTGATGGCCGTCGGCACGCTCTCCTTAGTTTTACCTTCGGGATTAGTTTTAAACCTTAATAAATGTTATTATGTGCCTGCGTTGAGCATGAACATCATTTCTGGATCGTGTTTATTGCAAGACGGTTATTCATTTAAATCGGAGAATAATGGTTGTTCTATTTATATGAGTAACATCTTTTATGGTCATGCACCTATTGTGAATGGTTTATTTCTTCTAAATCTCGAAAGGGATGAAACACACATCCATAACATTGAGGCTAAGAGATGCAAAGTAGATAGTGATAATACTACTTATTTGTGGCACTGTCGTCTAGGTCATATTGGTGTAAAGCGCATGAAGAAACTCCATTCTGATGGACTTTTGGAGTCTCTTGATTTTGAATCATTTGACACATGCGAACCATGCCTCATGGGCAAGATGATCAAAACCCCGTTCTCCGGTATGATGGAGCGAGCAACGGACTTGTTGGAAATCATACATACCGATGTATGCGGACCGATGAGTGTTTCGACGCGCGGTGGATATCGCCATTTTCTCACTTTTACCGATGACTTAAGTAGATATGGGTATATCTATTTAATGAAACATAAATCTGAAACGTTTGAAAAGTTCAAGGAATTTCAGAATGAAGTGGAGAACCATCATAACAGAGAGATTAAGTTTCTACGATCCGATCGTGGAGGTGAATATTTGAGTTACGATTTTCTCACGCATCTTAAAGCAAGCGGAATCGTTTCGCAACTCACGCCACCCGGAACACCACAGCGCAATGGTGTGTCTGAACGCCGGAACCGAACCCTATTAGATATGGTCCGATCGATGATGTCTCTTACTGATTTGCCGTTATCATTTTGGGGTTATGCATTAGAAACCGTTGCATTCACTTTAAATAGGGCTCCATCTAAATCCGTTGAGACGACACCGTATGAACTGTGGTTTGGTGCTAAACCTAAGTTGTCGTTTCTTAAAGTTTGGGGATGCGAAGCTTACGTCAAGAAGTTGATGCCGGACAAGCTCGAACCCAAAGCGGAGAAATGCGTCTTCATAGGATACCCTAAGGAAACTATTGGGTATACCTTCTATCACAGAACCGAAGGCAAAGTGTTTGTCACAAAGAACGGTTCCTTTCTTGAGAAGGAGTTTCTCTCGAAAGAAGTGAGTGGGAGGAAAGTAGAGCTAGACGAGGTTATTGAACCTTCTCTTGAATTGGAGAGTAGCGCAGCACCTGAAATTGTTCCAGTGCCGCCTGCACCAACAATAGAGGAAGCTAATGACAAGGATCATGAAGCTTCGGACGATGCTGCTACTGAACGTTGCAGGTCGACAAGGTCACGTGCCCCTCCTGAGTGGTACGGCAACCCTGTCTTGACTGTCTTGTTAGTAGAAGACGGTGAACCTTCGAACTATGAGGAAGCGATGATGAGCCCAGACTCTGAGAAATGGCTAGAGGCCATGAAACCCGAATTGGGATCCATGAGCGAAAACCAAGTATGGACTTTGGTGGACCCTCCTAGCGACCGAAAGGCCGTTGAGTGCAAATGGATCTTCAAGAAGAAAACGGATGCGGATGGTAATGTTACCGTCTATAAAGCACGGCTTGTCGCGAAAGGTTTTCGACAAGTTCAAGGTGTTGACTACGATGAGACTTTCTCTCCCGTAGCGATGTTTAAGTCCATTCGGATTTTATTAGCAATTGCTGCGTTTCATGATTATGAAATATGGCAGATGGATGTCAAGACTGCGTTCCTCAATGGCAACATTGATGAAGAGTTGTATATGATGCAACCCGAAGGTTTTGTCGATCCTAAGGATGCTGATAAAGTATGCAAACTTTAGCGTTCCATTTATGGACTGAAGCAAGCATCTCGGAGTTGGAACCTTCGTTTTGATCAAGTGATCAAGAGCTTTGGATTTGTTCCAAATTGCTATGAAGCTTGTATCTACAAGAAAGTGAGTGGGAGCTCGGTGACATTTCTGGTACTATATGTGGATGACATATTGATTATTGGAAATGACATCAACATGCTTAACGATGTGAAGAGTTATTTGAACAAGTGTTTTTCAATGAAAGACCTAGGTGAAGCTGCTTATATATTGGGCATCAAGATCTATAGAGATAGACAAAGACGCCTGATAGCTTTAAGCCAGAGTACATACCTAGACAAAGTTCTGAAAAGGTTCAGAATGGATAAGGCAAAGAAAGGTTCAGTGCCTATGTTGTCAGGTAAGATATTGAGCAAGGCTCAGTGTCCAACTACGGTAAATGATAGGGAAGCTATGAGCAAAGTGCCTGATGCCTCGGCCATAGGTTCTATCATGTATGTCATGCTGTGTACTAGACATGATGTGTCCAATGCTCTTAGTTTGACGAGCAGATATCAAAGTGATCCAGGAGTGGAACACTGGACAGCCGTGAAGAACATCCTAAAGTACCTAAATAGGACTAAAGAAATGTTCTTAGTCTATGGGGGTGATGAACAGCTCGTCGTAAAAGGTTACGTCGACGCTAGTTTCGACACCGACAAGGATGATTCTAAATCTCAGACAGGATACGTGTATATTTTGAATGGAGGAGCTGTGAGCTGGAGAAGCTGCAAGCAAAGCGTGATCGCGGGATCTACAGTAGAAGCGGAATACATGGCTGCTGCAAAAGCGTCAAGTGAAGGAGTTTGGATCAGAAACTTCATCACTGAGCTTGGTGTGGTTCCAAGTGCATTGGACCCACTGGAGATATTGTGTGACAACACTGGCGCCATAACACTCGCTAAGGAACCAAGATATCATCCAAAGACCAAGCATATCAACCGCAAGTTTCATATAATCCGAGATTATATAGCAGATGGAGATCTGAAGATTAGCAAAGTACATACAGATCTGAATGTCGCAGATCCATTGACTAAACCTCTTCCGCGTGCAAAACATGATCAGCACCTCAGTGCCATGGGTGTGAGATTGTTGCCAAATGTAAACTAGATTATTGACTCCAGTGCAAGTGGGAGACTGTTGGAATTATGCCCTAGAGGCAATAATAAAGATGTTATTATTATAATTCTTGTTCATGATAATGTTTATATTCCATGCTAGAATTGTATTAAGCGGAAACTTTAATACTTGTGTGGTTTGTGAACAACACCGTGTCCCTAGTACGCCTCTATGGACTAGCTCATTGATCAATGATGGTTAAGGTTTCCTAACCATAGACATGAGTTGTCAATTGATAATGAGATCATATCATTGGGAGAATGATATGGTGGACAGACCCAAACTAAGCGAAGCAATTAGATCGTGTCATCGTGTTTGTCTTTGCGAAGCTTTTCTTATGTCAAATATTGTATTCCTTAGACCATGAGATAATACAACTCCCTGGTATCGGAAGAAGCTTTGAGGTCATCAAACGTCATCCTATGAGAGGGTGATCATAAAGGTGTCTCTCAGGTGATCGGAAAGTATCTGTTGGGTTGTATGTATCGAGATGGGATTTGTCCCTCCCAAGTCGGAGAGATATACTTCGGGCCCACTCGGTAATCGATATCAACACCGCTTGCAAGCATGTGGTTAATCGATATCAACACCTCTTGCAAGCATGTGGTTAAGGAGTTAATCACAAAGTGATATCGGATTACGGAACGAGTAAAGTACTTGCTGTGAACGAGATTGAACTAGGTATGATGGTACCGACGATCGAATCTCGGGCAAGTAAAATATCGCGAGACGAAGGGAATATATATATGGGATTGATTGAATCCTGGCATCGTGGTTCATCTGATATGATCATCGATGAATGTGTGGGAGTCAATACGGGTTTCCAGACCCCGCTGTTGATTATTGATAGAAGATCGTGTCTGCATATTCTCGAACCCGCAGGGTCACACACTTAACGTGTCTTGACGCTAGGATAGATTGGATAATTGGTTTATGAGTTTTTGTTCGGAGTCTCGGATGGGATCCGGGACATCACGAGAGGTTCCGGAGTGGTCCGGAGAATAAGATTCATATAAGGCAGTGCAGTTTTTGGAGTTCGGAATTGTTCCGGGTTAATCGGTATTGTACCGGAAGCTTCTAGAACCTTCTGGAAGGGGACCAACGTGGCCCCACCTTCCGGGAGGGGGCATGGGCCTATGAGGGATTTCCCTGGCCGCATTGAGCCAGGGGCACAAGGCCCCATAGGGCCCAGCCGGCCAAAGAGAGTTTAAACTCTAGATAGACCTTCTAGAAGGGGGGTTTCCTTGCCCCCCACTCTTCCTCCTTGGGGCCGCCGGTTTGGCTTGGGGGAGGGGGCTAGGGCTGCCGACCCCTCTATATATAGAGGGCTAGGGGCGCACCACCCCCCCTACACCTTCCCCTCCAACCCTAGCTGCCCTGCTACCCTCCTCTCTCCCTCCCGACTGTTTGTAGGCGAAGCCCTGCTGCAGAAATTCTCCACCATATACACCACGCCGTCGTGTTGTAGATCCAATCCGTCTCTCCACCATACTTGCTGGTCCGAGGAAGGAGGAGACGTCGAGGTGCTGCACGTGTGCATCTCACGGAGGCACCGCCACTTGTGGTGCTAGATCGGATCGGATCGCGAAGAGGAGAAGCGAGTACGACTACATCACCCACGTTCCGACGAACGTTCCGCTGTGCGAATCTTCAAGGGTATGAAGATCTAATCCAATCTCTCTCGTTGTTTGCATCTCCTAGATTAGATCTTGGATTCCCCTCTGTTCACATCCGTAGAAAATTTTGATTTACTATGCCGCAAAACCCTTCACAGACATGGTCTTGGAACACGGAATACCGAAAGGTAAAGCATGAGTCATATAGATGATACGATGAACATGATGATTGTTCGCCTTTGAAACTACATCATGTCACGTGATGATCGAACTTGGTGTAGTGGATTTGGTTCGTGTGATCACTAAAACAATGTGAGGGATATTGTTTTGAGTGGGATTTAAATAGTAATATGATTAAAAGTTGAACATTATTTATCGTAAACTAAATCAAAGTGAATTTGCATAGTTGTTGTAGTCATTGGCATCCGTTTACCACCTTGCGCTTAGTTATAATGGAGATAATAGAACTATAGAATTCTGGTTAGTTACTTTACGAACAGGTATCGTATTATTTTGAAGTTTTAATCTAAAGTTTAAAAGTCATATTGCAAACTTTCAGTAAGTTCCGGTTACTCCGTGAAGTTTAATAATTAGTATTAAATCAAGAGTGACAATTCCAGTGTTAGTATATAAGTATCATGTTTGTTTCCATGATTCTTGATATTCAAAATATTGTTTTAATATCATGGTTATCTAGGAGCTGAAAGAGTTGTTCCAGAAACCATGATGTGTCGAAGATATTGCGATATCTGAAACGATGTTTTGGTTGCAACATGAGAGAGTATAATATGGAAAAGTTTATGTTCTCATATTTGATGAGAATTAACAAAAGGTTGGAGACGCTTGTCATCATAATCCTCCAAAAGGTTTTAAAGAGCAACATTATACTCACGATTCACCTTTATAAGCTAAAGTACCTTGATCATGAATAGTTCCATGATAAGGATGAATATTTGATGTAGGTAAAATGTTTACTGCACTAAAAGATTACTAAAGAATGGAATATGAAAAAACACCAAGCATTTGATGATGGTGATCTACTTCAAAGTGCAAGTCCAAAGACATTGGTATTTAACTATACATGCTTTGGATTATGTGTCATGAGTATGGCACCACTATTGATGTTGATAGATTCTTTTAAAAAGGGGAATGCTGAAATAGAAATCTAAGAAATATTTGGTAGGAAAGAAAATACTAGAATTTTTCAGCTCAGGTATATAGAAGATATACATGTTATATCTATATTCCTTGCTTATTAAACAATGAGGTTCTTAAGTATCTAATACTGAATTTGTTGGTGTGAATCGTCATACGAAACAACACAATTTATGAACTGCAATGGCCTAAGTAACTAGCAAGAGAATATGTGATGATGTTCATCAAGAACAAATAAAGTGTTGATGTGTTTCTCGTTGACATCAAAGATTGCCTTCAAGATTTGTTTTATTAGGTATTATGAGAACAAAAGGGTTTTTCAAATAATTTCCGTAATCCATAAAATATGGATGATTTATAAATCTCGTTGGATAAATAACATCCATAAAACAAGTGCTAAAATGTTGAAAGACAATTGATTGAAAGATCACTTAGGAAGTAACATTGCTGTTTAAATTATATTAGAAAGAAAACATGAAGAAAATCCATGTGGATGGAATTTTGGAGTCTTTTGATTTCGATCAAATGATGCTTGTGAAACTTTCCTATAGATAATTAAAACTTCGTTCATAGGCCAAAAGTGAACAAATGACTAGATTATTGGAACTTGTACATATAGATGTATGAAGCTCATTATATGTGGTCGAGAGTGATGGATTTCAACTTCATATGCTTTCTCCAAAAATTTGAGTGAATATATGAATATTTACTTAATAAGTATGAAGTGTGAAACATTTGAAAAGTTTGAAGACTTTCAAGATGAAGTGCAAAATCAATGTAACAAGAAAATAAAGAATTTATGATAGGATCATAAAGGAAGATATTTGAGTTACAAGTTTAGCATAACACCTTAGATTTGAGGAATCGTTCCATGGATTTGCGTTTCCCGAAACACCATATGAGTATGGAATAATCGAGATAGGTAATAAAACCTTGTTTGACATGGTAAGATTAAAGGTGTCATTTATAAAATTGCCATTGTATTTTAAAAGATTATAGGCTTTAGTGACTACCGCTTTTTCACTAAAAAGAGCTTCATCATGATCCGTTGAAATGACACCATATAAAGTTATGGTTTGGGATAAAACCCAAGTTGTCCTTTCTTAAACATTGGTATGCTCTGCATAAGTAAGATGTTTACAACCAAGGTCGGATGAGCGTGTATTTGTAGGTTATTTCGAATAATCGTTGAGTATTCCTCCATAACACCAGAGACAAAAGTGCTTGTCGCTTAGAATGTCAAGTTTCTTTAAGAAGAATTTTTTCGTGAAAAGGTTAAGTGGGAGGACAATAGAACTTTGATAAGGTTAAGAGAACCTCAGCTATATGTGCAAAGTTGCGCAACACCGGAAAGTGTTTCGGAGGCAGCAACAACGCTCATGGCTCACGTGCCTCAAAGGTTGTGGTCACGAAGGTCTAAGTTCCTATTGAACCAAGTAGGTTGGGTAAACAATCAAACACCAAGCTTTTAGAGTTAAATCATTATTTGACAATGATGATCCGAATAAATGCAAAGAAGCAATGATGGGACTTGACTCTGTCAAATGGTTTGAAGCCATAAAATCTGTGATAGTTCCATGCACGAGAGATCAAGCTTTGAACTTGAAAGACCCTCTGAAAAGATACAAGCCCTTATAGTCGTATTTGGATCTATAAAGAAATAGACATGGATTTTTCACATCTATGAAATTGTCAACATGTCGGGAAAGTGTTCACGACAATGTTCGTTAACTATGACAAGATATGATCTTTCATTAAGCGATATTTAGTCTAGACGGATTAATGTAGCAACCACTACATATAATTTTGTTATGTGGTAGTTGAATAAACAAAACAAGTTCTTCTAATAGAATGGTTACCTAGGACGTGTGCATGACACGGTCCAAAGGGTTTTGTTAATTCAAAGGATGCTAAATGCGTATGCAAACTTCAATGGTTGAAGTAATCATAGAGGAGTTGGAATCTTCACCATGATGAAGCTGTTAAAAGATTTTAATTTCATCGGAGACGTTGAAGATGCTTGCATTTGCAAGAAATTAAGTGGGAGCGCTAAGACATATTTCTAATATATTATGTGGAAGACATATTGTTGATTGGAAATAATGTATTTTATTAACACAAGTTAAGAGTTTCAATTTTGATGAAAGACTTAGGCAAAACCTGAATATTTGGTATCAATATCTATATGGATAGATTGAGACGCTAATATGGTTGTGACAAATGTACATAGATGAGATATTGATTAAGTTCAATATGGAAATTTCAATAAAGGTTCTTGCCACACAGAAAGGATTAAATCGAAATTTAAGTGTATCGACACTTGGTAAGTGAAACAAAGATTCAAGTATTGATTGATACTTGATGAATGAAATCACAAAGAGTATTTTTCAATCATACTCTGATATGTACACATCCAGATATGAAATATGCTCTAAATGTTATGAGCATATACCAGAATGATTCATAAGATGTTTATTGGACGATAGTAAAGATATTCTTATGATCTTTCGAAAGGACTAATAATATATTATTTTTGTAGAAGTGACAAATAGATGGTTAGTTCATTGTAAAAGTATTACATTGATACTAGTTTTGTCACAAAGTACAGATTAATTTTATCTCAATCTAAACTAACGGTGGCACAATATAATGGAAAGTAAGTTCCATAATGGATTTGGATGAGTTCCAAAGTTAAGGCATTGTGACAGATACTACAACAAAAAGCTAAGTGTATTTTTTTTACTGTGATACCATAGGGGAAGCCCCAACGGTGTGATTTTCTTTATAAATTATGCACAAAGGCAAGACAAAAATGGGAGATTACATCAAGGGGGAAGAAAATACATAAAAAAATAAAGAGATATGTAGAACCCAGTCAACCAACAGTTGGACATGGACAGGCTTAACTCTAAAACGATGTAACATGAGATCACTTTGGAACCTGACCTTCCAACGATCAAAGGATGGTACTGTTTTTTGAATATAAAATCATTTCTTTCCTTCCACACGTTCCATACAGCACAGGAAAAGATTTCCATGAAGCAGGGACCCACAAAAGCAGCTCGATCAACGAGTAAGCGATCTGATATAGATTGATTAAGATCCAAATTAATTTGACAAAAGTCCCAACATGCCCTGACAAATATATAGTCAAAGAGTAAGTGGTTTCGGGTCTCTAATACATGGTCTGAACAAAGGATACAAGAGGAACTCGTATCCAAATGCCAATGCCTCAGTATCATAATATCTCTAGTATTAACTCTGTCTTTAAGGAGAAGCCAAGCAAACACTTTAAATTTGGGCAAGCACTTTGATTTCCAGATCATACATAAGGCTATTTTCGGAGGGAGCGCTGCAAATAAGAACTTGTAAAATTTAGCTGGTGAGTAAGACGTATTGCCCCAAACAAAAGTCCTATAATCCAATGCTCCTGGCTCGATGGAAACATCAGCTAAAATTTTTTGCACCTGAAAAATTTTGCCATGGGCTTCAACCGACAGAGGGAGGGCAAAAAGAGTTCTCAAATCAGTCGACAAGGCAAGATCAACTACAGAGGAGTCTTCCTCAAGGGCATAAAAGAACGGACGTGGAAATTGATCACACAAGGGAACCCCATTTGACCAAAAATCTTTCCAAAATAAAGTCATCTCTCCGCTACAAATATGTGCAGTAGTAATACTCCTGTAATCCCCAATAAAACTAAATATATCTCGCCACCAAAAGGAACCACGAGGACTTTGGGCATGAGGCACTCATGAACCATACAAAGACCAAACTTGTCAACACCCGGATTTTTTATCCCAGATGCCTGTTATGCCATACATCGCAATCCCAGGATTACCATTTTTGCAAGACATAACAAATTTGGATATCACAGTACATCATCCATTACAAACCATACATAAGGTCTTACACAAATAAGGATCTCATGATCTAGTTCTTAATACAACTCAAGCAGCGGAATAACGTAATAGTAACGATAGCGTAGGTGAAGCTCCATCTTCAGGGTCACAGGCAATGCTGACAATAGGAGATGACCCTAGTTGTCGTAACCTTCATGCGGTCCATCATCCTGGTACTCCTCTTCATAGTCTGGCCACGGGAATAGCCAGGGACAAAGCCATGAGTACTCTTTAAGTACTTGCAAACTAATACTAACAATTAAGAGGGTTTTTGTAGTAGGATACTAAGCTCTAGGGTTGTTTTGCAAAAAGCCAGATTTACCTCTACTAAGCTCAGAAGCAACGAAAACTAGTTGAAAGTTTTATAACACCTAAGTGGGAATTTGAATTTCATATCACAACTCTGTTGTGGTCAAGTCAAAGTCTTAATTCATTTCATAAGTCATTTTGAAAACATCTGACGGGGGAACAGTATGGCCACTCCAACTGTCCATAATCGTGGACGCGGCTATTCGAATAGTTTGACACTCTGCAGAGATTGTACACTTTCACCACAACATCGATACATTCGTCAGGAACAAATCCTAAATTCACCATACTCAGTATGCGGATAATCAATCCTAACCTTTCAATTACACTCCCTAGTATAGGCACCTCTAATGTTAGTTTGGCCTCCCAACCATGACCAACTGTCATCTTGGGTACTGCACAGGTGGACAATCTTCACAAGGTAGCCTCATCTCAGACCTTGGCCGCGAGGGAACCCATACTAAGGTATATAAATATCCAGTCAAGCCCTACCCAATTTTTGGGTATTGTGGTTGTACGATAAAATTGGAATGGTATCGCATCTAGACAACCATCAGTTTTATAAAGGGTCAAGGCTCATGCCTCAACATTTTCATCATCAAAATCATCTGGTGGTTCAGAAACACATGTCAAAACATTTCAGTAGTACTACTCATCATTCTAAGGTTTTCATAACAATTTTCACCAAGTATTCCCATCTAAAGTTGATCAAGTTTTATGCTTAGCACTAGCATCTACAAGTGGTGGTAACTACTAATGAGGGGTGGTAAACAAGTGGAGATTTGCTAAGTTCAATCTCATGCCTTAGGATGACATCAAGATTATCTAACTTAGGCCAAATTTTATGCTCTTTATGCTACCTTCCAATATCTTTCTAGTATTTACAATTCACTATGTAAACTCTAAGAGAATGCTTTGATAAAGAGATAAAGTATAAAGATTGTAAGTAAAACTAGGATTGGGTATCATCAAATGTGTCTAACCAAGCATGCTTAATGCATTGCATAGGTGATCTAACTTTCATAGTTGCAAGTGTTAGCTTGCCTTGTGTAGAGCAGTGGTTGAAGTTATCCTCGGCTTCTTCCTCATAGTATCCTCCTTCCTCCTCGTATCCTTGGTC
Organism: Avena sativa; assembly: GCA_916181665.1. Taxonomy (NCBI): domain Eukaryota; kingdom Viridiplantae; phylum Streptophyta; class Magnoliopsida; order Poales; family Poaceae; genus Avena; species Avena sativa. Next base: position 262,642,698 of record OV702294.1, on the reverse strand, counting down.
GGTACTAGCGTCTATAAATAAATAAATACGAGGTACAAAATCACCAAACAATACTTCAATATTTGCAATCATCACACAAAGGTGCATTATAGATGATCTAGCATCACCACTTAACATTACAAGATTAAAGCATTTGTCTTATTTATTTTAATTTGAGAAAAGTAATTTCTACTCATTGAAAAACTACTTAAGATTTAATATTCTCCAACTCAAACATGGGATCATGTTGACACATGTCATCACCACATATTTCAATACATGGGAATGTGATTTAAAGTGGTGTCACAATTTAATAAGGTTTAACCTTTTTATTTTAAATAAATAAGGTGACTAGAAATTCCTATGTGGCATTCTTTTATTACTTGAACATTATTTCTATAAGTAAACCCATATGTTTTTATATATTCTGAAAGGTATGATCAAATGTGATTTTTGAGAGTTGGAATCAACCCAAAAGCTCTTATGGTTGAATTTTGAAAAATGTTTAAATGCAGAAAAGCTTCTGCCTTTTATTTTTACCAAGGTTGATCTATAACTCCAAAGGGTTTGAATCCAACGGGCTTGGATTAAGCATTTCAGTACCTTTCTAACAAAATTAGTTTCATTCATTTTGGTTCAGTGAGTCGAGCTGGTTTGATTTTTGAATCTATGTACAGAACTGTGTTTGAAATTAAATGGAAAATCTAAATTTAAACTGTTGGGTCGCGCGGGAGATGCTAATGGGCCAGCCCAGTGTCACTCCGCAGTGCGGGGCTCAGCTGACAGGGGGATCCACCAGTCAGTGGCTCATAACAGGCGAAGCGGTACGGGGCGGTGTGGGACGTTGGTTCCAGGGCTCCAGCGACGACGGCGAGGCGGGCAAACGGACAGGTGGTCGACGGCGAGCTCAGGGATGGTCAAGGCAGCTCCGGGGGTGGTCGCAATCAGCGGCCCCTTCTCTTCCAGAGGTGGACTGCTCCGGTACAATTCCGGCGAGCTTCTGCTCCCTGTGCTCCGTCTAGAGGTGTGGGACGATAAGTGAGGTGAGGGGAGTGGAGTGGTGTGCTGCAAACGGCTGGGGGTGCCCTCCTTTTATAGGATCGACGGCGAGACCGAGAGGGATGGGAAGGCGACGGTGGCGACATGGCTACGGCCTGCTATCGGCATGGCTGAGGGTGGCGATTGACGCGCGGTCTCCTGGCGGTGCTCTAGGATTTTAATGCGGGCTTAGGGGCGGTGGTAAGCGGTCAGGCTAAGCTGGCGCTCTGAGCGGCAGAGATGGCGGCTTCAACGACAAGCGGTGGCTGTGAGGCATTGGATGGCGAATGGGGGTGTCTAGCATGCTCCCTGGGTCGTGGCGACGCGATGGGCACGGAATGCGGTCGAGGGGTGGCTTGTGCACGCGTGTCGGGTGCGGTGCTCTAGCGCGTGCTTGGCATGGCGCGGTGGCACTGGACGGGGATTTCTCGGTGGTCCACGACTGGGCCTGGCTCGAGGAGGGGACAGTGGGCGGTGGTAAGGTGCTGGCTATCTTCTAGACATGGCGAGAGAGGGGAGGCGGTCTGCTGCGACGGCAACCAAGTTGGCCGGCGAGGTGGGGCTCGGCTTGGCATGACCATGCTGCTAGGAGGTAGGGGATGGGTTAGTTATGCCCTGGTTTGATCCAGAGGGAACAATGTGAGCAAATGGGGGTCAAATGGGAGACAAGTTTGGCCAAAACACTATTCAAAATAGTGAATTTGGTTTTGTTTGATTTCTGCCTACCAAGTGTCTGATGAAATGGCCGCAAGAAAATTCTTTTTGAATTTTGAAAATATTTTTGGTGAGTGTGCTAGGCATAAGCTTGAGACTCTGTGGTTGCTTGGGTTTTGAAAATTGAGCTTGTTTGAGTGGTTTTTGAAATAGTGGGATCTTCCCATATGAAATAGATTCAATTTTAAACTATTATTTAAACTTAGCATTTGAATGTTTTTGGCAGATCACAAAGTGGGCCTTGGTACCTCATTATATGTACTAGCAATGGGTGCAAAGATCCACAATTGTTTCTATTAAGTTTTGAGTTCTAGGAATAGCCAAAGTAGGCATGATAGTTAATTTGGCAAAAATGACCATTCACTTCATTTATTTATTCTGAGTTGTTTTTCTTTGGGAAAAGTTTGTGAATGATTTAGATGATGTTTATTTCACCTAATAATCATTTTACAAGCAATGAATCACAGAACCATGACAATTCAATGAACTCCTAATTTACATGCACATACACATGAATGCTTTCATATTTTGAGATGGAAAAAGGTTTTGTTAACCCTAATTTTGATGATTTGGATCTTGATTAACTTGGATTAAAGTTTTGGGATGTTACAAAAATAATTTGACCCAGGGGATGTCGGCCTTGCAAAAGAACTTGTGGAGTTGCTTAATCAAAAGAGCCTTATTATGAAGCTTAATGTTCTTAATACCTAAACCACCATGGCGTTTGGGACAACAGACCATAGGCCAGGCTGCAAGAGCATTTCAGGTTGATGTATCCTCATCCTTTTTTGCCCACACACAATGACTACGAGAGCGATCAAAAGATTTAATGACCGTCTTGTGAAGAAAGCACTGAATTGACAAACTCCAAGCGACCGCCATATCCTCGGAACCGCGCACTCGCATTCAGCCGACATTCGACTTGGTAGACAATTGGGGATAAATATTTAACAGAGGGCCTTGTGACACCTAGAGGAAGCCCTAAGTATGTAAATGGTAAACTGCCAGTAGCACAACCAAAATCAGCCGCAAGATGAGCAAGTAGCTGACCATCAATATTAATGGACATCATACTAGTTTTGGAGTAATTCACTTGCAGACCGGTGGCCAAAGAAAATTCTTGCAAGAGGTGCTTGAGGGCAGACAATTGTAGTGGGCATGCTTGCATTATCAACAGCGTATCATCGGCGTACTGAACGATCAGAAAATGTGTGTCTGGTATGTGTAAAGGGAGGTGCAGCACACCAGATCGGAACAACAAGTTTATCATAGACTGCAGTAGATCAACTGCACTGACAAACAATAGTGGCGAGAAAGGATCGCCTTGACGGACACCATGCCAACAAAGAATTTTTTTACCAGGTACACCGTTTAGAAGGATCGAGGAGGTCCCTGTAGAAAGAATTGCATTTACCATGGCTAACCACCGATCATCAAACCCTTTGCATGCAAGGATTTTAAGTATAACTTTGTTCTCCATTGTATCGAAGGCTTTGGCAAAGTCAAGTTTCAGAATAATGGATGGAGTACCAGATTGCTTGGTTTGGTGGATATGTTCATACGCCCAACCGAGGCAGTCTTGAATATTCCTACTTTTCAAGAACCCATACTGATTGGTGTGTATGGTCTGATTGGTGTGTATGGTCTGAAGGATCTTGTCTTGCAATCTACTTGCTAAAATTTTGGTCAACAACTTAAGACAAGAATTCAACAAAGAGATAGGATGATAGTCATTAGGACCCATTGGACAGTGAACTTTGGGCACAAGGGTAATGAAAGAATCATTGATGCTCTAAAGATTAACCCTCCCTTCCCAGAAATCATGGCATAATTTATAAAAATCATACTTGATTGCGGTGACCCAGCATACCACTGCATGATGTAGTATACTATAGTCGTTGACATAACACCAATGAAACACCGTTAACTAGTATTACATTCCTCATAATGGCACAACAGAAACACAACGGGTCCAGTACATGGCTAAAGTTTACAACTCACTCTTTACATAGGATCCAGAGAACACTCTAGATTAAAGAGAGAGAAAGAACTTACGGAGAAGGATCAAAGTTAAACAATGCAAGAATGATTATACTATTAAGTCTAATATTCAGACTAAGAGGTTGGCATTGCTGCTATTGCAATGCTCTACAGAAATAGGTTCTTTGTCTAGAGATAATATTCATATCTAATCGGTAACTTTCGTCTTTACTTGAATTGAGGTATATGTTGACTTCCTTTTCTTCATTGAAGAGCTTTAGCTGGTCTTGATAAGTCCTGGAGCATATCTTAATGTAGTCATCGTTTTAATGGCTTCAGAATCTAGAAAGGGTTAAGAAGATACTTTGAGTACGAGCGTACTCAGCAAATTCACTAGAAAAGGAGTGTTTGATGCACTATATCTACAGCCACAGACCGTAGGTCATAGGCAATGCAAGTTTTCATAAACATTTCTTCAAAGGTTGCTTTTATTCTGAAAAGCTATGTTCGTCAGCCTTCACGGGTTTACCAGAACCTTCATGGGCTTCCTTTCCCGCCACGTTCGCAGCTCCTTCCCGGAACAGGGAGTAAAAAGTTACAGTTCTTACACTCTGCAGAGGTGCGTTACTTTACCCATGAGAGATCAACTCTTTGTTTCACAACCGGGCAGCTTATTCCCGTCCACAATTCCATGATGTGGGGCCCAGAAGATGATCCAAGCCAATCACTGGCCCCTTCGCGACCCCGCATGCCTCCTTGGTGTACACCATGCCCACATAAAGAATTACGGCAATGGTTTGTACAAACCGTTAGATGTCAGAACTATCGTGGGACGATGAGGGTTCCCACCCATATGATGCATATCCTCTACGAATTACCAATTAAAATGCACGCTACGAGGATAACAGCCACGACCTGCACATCCGGCTTCATGCGAGAGGAAGAAGGTACAGCTGACTTTTCCGTCCCATTCCAAATCTCATGGTCAACGCGTGATATACGGCGCAAGAATCACTGGCGACATTGGTGGTTAAGCTCTAGGTGATATAGTTCTGAATAGTGGTATTCCAACTGTCAGATTTAATAGATTAATTGATCACCCTGGATCAATAATCAATAGTTCTCATTATTATTGGAAAATAGTGTTTTCTGACCTTTTTCAAATGCAGGTGAAGCCAACACTGGATTTGTAAAATACTTTACAGAAAATAAACAAAGTACATGAGCAAGTTTGAACTTGCCTTTTGTGATTGCAAGATTATGCACTCACGGTCTTCGAGTCAGTGTATAAGATCCAAAATCTGAAATCAGCATCATTGGTCTGGTAAGGACTAATGTTTAAAGAAGCAATATGCTTTTATGCATAAGTAGTGAGATGCACGTTTTAAGTGTAAATTCCGGAATTAATGTTGTTCTAGGGTTTGGATTTCGAAAGTGGTTACTTTGGAATGTGTGGTCCTTTTGGATAATTTTCGTAGTTGTATTCTTATTAGAGTTTATGAGTGGTTGGAGTCAACACATATGTAGGAATAAAATATACATCCTTATGACATACTAGTTAGGACTACTTATATAAGATCTCTTGCTATTTAAAGTGGCAAAAAGGATAACCTTCGAAGAAAAGGTTTCTCTTCTAAGGTCTAAATAAATTTTGTGGTTAATTAGTGATATTTGATGTTATTTGTTTTAATCAAATGTTTTGAGATTAAGCGGCTTTATAGATTAACTAATTCAGACCAAAGTTAACTATAAAACATGTAGTAATGTGTATGGTATTATATTTAGACTTTTGGAGACTAAAGTTAACTTTAAAATGTAGATAGTTTTGAAAGTATGATACTTACACCCTGGTATCTTGTATATCTGAAATGTGTTCTTTAAGTTACTTTAAGAATGTTTGTTCTGTTACTTGAGATAATGGTTTCTTAATTCTATGATAGAGTAGTATCATTTACATTTTAAAGATAAGTGAGTAGGGTTTATAATTCCAGATATAATTTTTATTTAACTATCCTTAAACTTTCTCTAGTGTTATGGTAATTGTTGAAATTTGATAATTTAAAGTAAATGGAAAGGATCTGATTTATTCACAAGATGTTCTTTAAGGTTTTTATCATGAGTTGGAATCCTTTGAGTATATAATATTCACTTAGAGTTGAAGATAGTTTAGGATGTTTATAATATTTTTGAACCATTAGAGTTTCATTACATTAATATTTAAGATTTGTACTATATATTAAACTTATTTTATTCACTTAAAGGATATTAATAAATGTCATTTATCCTTTTATGAATTATTAATGAAGTGACTAAGTTTAAATTTGGAGTTATTAAAATATTTGAGTTTTTGTTTAGTTTAAAGTATAGTATGAGATTTTTATTATGTATATATTATTTTATGATTATTTTGGTATATTTATTTTTGTGATTAATAAATAATCAGTTATGATCTTTTTATTATTACTTTATAATTAAATAATAAATATTTAATTAAGTGAAATAAGAATGCATGATTATATTTTTAATTAGAATTTTTATTTTTCCAAGATTTTTGGTATTTTACTTATATTATAAACACTTATTCTTATAGAAATATAAATTATTTTTATTACTAATATTTATTTGGTATTTTTCAAAAATACTATAATATTAATAAATAATGAAAGTGATTTTTATTTATTTTATCACCTTTCAATAATTTTTGTAGAATTCCATAAGGAATATATAAATTACAAAATTCTTATAAAATTTTAAATGTCCAAAATTTGATATTTTATTTTCTTTGGAAAGATTGGACTATTGTGAATATAAAAATCTTTCATGTATAATTTTTGGACTATTTATTTATTTTCTATAATTTTATTGAGGTCAGGGGTATTTTGGTCTTTTCCAATTGATCAAAAGATTTATTAAACACCCTAGGATGGCCTCTTGGGCTTATTGGGTCGGGTGGCCCAATAGGGCAGGGTCAAAAGACCACCCTGAAGAGTTTTGGCCCATCCGGCCCACTCTGCCTCCTTCTCTCCCTCGACCTTATCTCCTGACTCGCCCCCGTGGCCGGCGATGCCGCCACCGTCGATTCTCGTCGTCGGCGGCCGCTCTGGCCGCCGCCGTGATGCGAGTTGGGGTTGTCGACGATGCTCGTTCGTTCTATCCACTTGGATTTGACTCCGGGGCTTCCCCGTGGTCAGTTCCAACCCATTCCCGAACCCTAGGGTTCGGAAAAGATGTTGTCTTCGCCGCAATCCCGCCTACGGTGGTGTGCTGGTCCCATGCTTGCTGCGGCCGCCACCGTGGCAGGTGTAGGTTGCAGCGCCCCCTGGGTGCTCCCTGTGCCTCTACGGTTCGTCGGCCCCTCTGCTTCCTCTTCGATTTATCAGCGAGGACCTCGGGTAAGTGGTCTCTATGGTGTTTGTCCATGCTACTGCCTTGATCCTTTTTGGTGTGTAGCTAGTGGCTTCTTATGTTAAGTGATTATGTGTTGATTGGTTCATCTCTGGATTAGGGTTCATAACCCATGTGGATCATATCTATCATGCTTTAGATTTAGTGTTGATCATATTTGATCATGGGAAATGATTACCTGCTGTGGTTAAGGATTGTTAGTAGCTTTGATGATACTAGTTGCCTGTCAGATTTGTCCTAGTGGTAATATTCCATGATTTATGCTAATGTTTCAATGGAATCCTTGATTGGATTATGTTGATTATCTTAGAAGTTTCCCTACTGTCGGAATACTTGTGCTTGCTAGTGGATTTCTCTCAGTAGTTGCTTATTGCAATTATAAGGTGGGCTTGTTTGAGATGATACACTCTGAATCATATCATTATATGTAATGATTTTCTGTGGATGTATAGATTCCTTTTAAATGTTGATTCCTGGCACTTAGCTTCAAGAAAATGATATATGATGATTTGTTCCTTTTTTTCCTGTGGGAACTAAGCAAAGATGATTTTAGCTCATTAAGATCTTGTCCTTGTGATACCATTGTATTTTGGCACACAAGTGATTGGGTTTTTATTTCTGGGCTTAGCTTGATTATGCTTGTGATTAGAATTGATAAGATGATATGGTAGCTTTCTTATCTTGCCTGCCTATGATGTTGGTCTGAGGCTCTAGGATTTAATTCCTAGTTAGTTGGGCTATAATTTGTTTGAATCTTATAGGATTAGAGGTGCTACTCTCTCTTTGAGAGTGTGCCCTGATCTGATAGGATCAAATGAAAATGATCTAAGTTGCAAAAAATAACATTGAACCCAGTGATGCTGGTCTGAGGGTTTAGTGTTTGGGGTTGAGCTTGATTTCTTATCCTTATACTTGAAATATCTAGGATAGATTCACCCCTCTTGGGTGCATATTGAGAGATCATTACAAAAAGCAACACATACTTTTGTTTAGATATTCTGATGAAAACATGTGATGGTTCTATGAGACTCACCACAAGATTTGATGTCGGTGTAGTACATTGTTGATCTTGATCTTGGTCTAGATCTTGATCTGCTTTAACTGTGCCCCTGAGCTTGCTCTTGAGCTTGCCTTCTCCTCCTAGCTCCTGGTCTTGACCTTGCTACCCACCAGATCCATTCCCCTCCTTATGTCACCATCCTGGTGGTGTTTGGGTTGATCTGGGTGGTTGGTTTGGTTGTTGTTCTTGGTTAAACTGTTGTTCACCCTGGTTGTGCTGGTGTGTTGTGTAATGGAGTGGTGCACTGAGGTGCTTCTCCTTGGATGTGCTGTGGTTTTGTGATCCTGACTGTGCTTGTGTGGTCGACAGCACACCATCTGCATGCTTATGTGTGTGCAGTCTGTGTGCCTGCTATGCACATATGGATAAATTCAGAAAATTTGAACTTACAATTACCAATCTACTTTTACTCTGGCTGGTGAACTGGTCCCCTTTGGCTGTCATTTACATTCTGGCTTTGAGTTTATGAAAGATGAAATCTTTCATATTGGTGAAACTTGCCCCTTTATAACATTTCTCAATGATGAGATTGTCATGTGCACCTCACTGACATATCTGAGAGAAATATTCTAACACTGATCCTATCTTGTTTTCAATTTAATCTTTGTTTTGCAGGTACAAAGGATAAAGATGAAGATTTAGTGTAGTTTTAGATATAGGATAATTAGTGGATATACCCATGTAGTTTTCTTATTCTTTTGTAATTTTTCTTTTATAATTTATGTAATCTTTATTTGGTTCATTTGTAATAAAGATTATATATTTATTAATAAATAATTTTTTTTATTCTTTACTCTTGTGTGAATTGTGCAGTTTGGAATAACTTTTGTAAGTTATTCTTTGTGACTTGATTTAGAATGTAAAATGAATTTCACATACAATATTGTTTTTAGATAAGATTTAAGTTATCATACCTTTCTCATATTTATTTTAATATTCAAATCTTATATCAAAATTATTACTTAAGTTTTAGAATCCAACCTCATTTCAAAACACCCATAATTCCTTTGAGATCATCTCAAAGTTTATAGCAATCCTTCTTTAAGACTGAACCTACTCTTAAAGTAAGAAAGAAACTTTGATCATTCAAGGTTTTTATTTGGAAAAAAAATTTACCCACAATTTTCACAAATGAATGCATGCAACAATACATATTCCTAACTCTACCCTTCGTTAGGTCCTAAATACTGGGATGTTATAGACTTCCCCCCTTAAATTAAACTTTGTCCCGAAGTTTGTGGAGATGTACCAGAATAATTCTGGATAAACCTTTCTTAAATTCTCTTTCTTCTCCCATGTGGCTTATCTCTCAGGGTGATGTTCCTATTGTACCTTGCAATATTCAATTGCTCTGTTCCTCAATCTTTTCCAATTTTCTTCCCGAATCTTACTGGGCTTTCAAGTATAAATTAGGTCTGCTTGTAGTTCTAACTCTTGATATGTTATTGCCTCCTCTGGAATTTTCAAACATTTGCGAAGTTGTGACATATGCAAAGCATTATGCACCTAAGCCAATCTTAATGGTAACTCTAAAGCATAAGCGATAGTTCTGCTTTGACTTAGTATCTGAAATGGTCTGATATATTTTGGGCTCAATTTCCCTTTAAGTCCCAATCTTTTTACTCTTATCATTGGACTTTACTTTCAAATAGACCATATCTCCTACTTCTGGATGCCATGATCTTCGGCTTGATCCGCATCACTTTGCTACCTGCTTTGGGCTATTTTCAGTCTTTCCCTGATCTTATCAATGATGTCTTGTCTATACTTCAACTAACTTCTCGACATTATCCTTTTGGATTTACTAGAATAAAATGTGCACTCTTAGTGAGTCTGTCCACATTTACCCATATCATATCTTTCCTTTTTAGTGTCATAGGTGATCCTATGATGGAGTCCATACCTATTTCCTCTCATTTCGGTTCGGGAATTTCTAAGTTTTGTAATGGTTGCTATACTCCCCACTCCATGATGATCTTCAATGGAATTAATCGGAATATTCTATAATCTGATTATATATCCTCATTCAATTCTTTTTCTTGAAGTAACAGCTTCGTTACTATATTTATTACAATTCGGTAGTTCTCATTACCATAAATTTTTATGTTTCTATATACGCATTTGAATGGTCAACAGACTATCTTACTATTCCTGTCATTATACCGTTGATATTGGTATTCCTTCCAAGATTGGATTTGAACTCAATTTGTCCATACCCATTGGAATTTTTTATTCTCGGCACTTGTTTAATTAGAGTTCTATATTACTTCTTAAGGGTTGCTTAAAATTTGTGTCCTTTCAAGTTGGATTGTTTAAATGTATCCTTCATCACCCTCAGATTTGTACCTACTTAAAATCTTTAATTAACTTTTCTTTATTACCCAAAGTATTTTCTTCAACTATCATTCCTAATGTTTACTCTTCCCCCGTTAAGCTTTACTAATAGTTTTGAAACTCCACACATCGAGGCTATTGATTCTTGAACTAAAATGTTGGTTCCTGTTCAGTTTATATTTTACTGCTTTAAAGTCCAATCAAAGATTATACGGTGCATCCACATAGTTGTGGATTTCCAAAGCAATTCTTTCAGCACTAAATGTCATACTTACTATCGGCATTCCTGCTGAAATAACTGGATTTTGCAAAGCATCTAGCCAAGCTATCGTCTTCAGATCTGTTAAACTTTCTTATGTCTTTTTTAACTTAGGCCAAATGTAATGCTCTTTATGCAACTTTTAATAAGGTTTGGTTAACTATTTCAACCAACTACCAGCTGCGGACAAAATACCAACTGTGAATTAGTTACTAGCTATGGATCAAATACCAATTGTGGATTATTATCAGCTGCGAACCGCCCTAGGGTGTGTTAATTACCCTATGGTTTCTCACATACCCCTCACATTCCCTCGGAATTGTTAGAGTTTGAATACAATTTTGGTTTCCAAAGCTAACTATTTGTAATTTTCCATGATACTTCCATGAATTTAGTACAATTCCTACATTACTTCTGAGTAGTATTACCTACTTATATACCCAACTTTTTCTTGAGTTTGATTAGGAATACTCTATGTTCTATCTATTCTCTAAGGGGTGTTAACACTCCTCATATCTGGCTTTATCCTTCCTGTAAGTGTTCTTTTGAAGTCATCGCTCCCTTACACGAATTCCCATTTCTATCTAGGTCTATATCATCAAGTAATAACTGGGTGTTACATCATGCATTTGCACACCTAATTAAACTTCATGTATAGATCTAGTCAATCAAGAAAATTCAATAAGATCCAAATGTCGATAAACAACAAAACATATATCTTGTATTACACATAGGTTTTGACTAATTTACAAATGTACTGGATGTTCCCACGGTTTGCTTCATACCTATTTACACAACTATCTTACAAGAACTGCTTGCTCTTGTGGATATATCCTCACTTATTTCGGCAGACCCTACAAACTACAATACGCATTACCCTTTGTGTACATTATTAAAGCCCGCATCCCTTGGGATGTTGTTTCTCTCTCACTTTCATCTTCCTCTAGTGCTTCCTGGAGTTCCGTACATGATGACGTGAAGTCCTACGACTGCCTTCTGGAGCATAGGAGCATTCAGGAGGTGCGTAATCTTGATTAGAAGTACCGAGACTGAGATTAGTCATTGAAAAATGACTAGAGTTGGCGTAATCTTCCACCGAATAGTTCGGGTTTTCTGGCAACGCTTCCTCATAGTAAGTCGGTTCCTTAATTTTTTTCTTGAGTTGGCGTAATCTTCCACCGAATACTTGTGCTTGCCAGTGGATTTCTCTCAGTAGTTGCTTATTGCAATTATAAGGTGGGCTTGTTTGAGATGATACACTCTGAATCATATCATTATATGTAATGATTTTCTATGGATGTATAGATTCCTTTTAAATGTTGATTCCTAGCACTTAGCTTCAGGAAAATGATATATAATGATTTGTTCCTTTTTTCCTGTGGGAACTAAGCAAAGATGATTTTAGCTTATTAAGAACTTGTCCTTGTGATACCATTGTATTTTGGCACACAAGAGATTGGGTTTTTATTTCTGGGCTTAGCTTGATTATGCTTGTGATTAGAATTGGTAAGATGATATGGTAGCTTTCTTATCTTGCCTGCCTATGATGTTGGTCTGAGGCTCTAAGATTTAATTCCTAGTTAGTTGGGCTATAATTTGTTTGAATCTTATAGGATTAGAGGTGCTACTCTCTCTTTGAGAGATGTGCCCTGATCTGATAGGATCAAATGAAAATGATCTAAGTTGCAAAAAATAACACTGAACCCAGTGATGCTGGTCTGAGGGTTTAGTGTTTGGGGTTGAGCTTGATTTCTTATCCTTATACTTGAAATCTCCAGGTAGATTCACCCCTCTTGGGTGCATATTGAGAGATCATTACAAAAAGCAACACATGCTTTTGTTTAGATATTCTGATGAAAACATGTGATGGTTCTATGAGACTCACCACAAGATTTGATGTTGGTGTAGTAGATTGTTGATCTTGATCTTGGTCTGATCTTGATCTGTTTTAACTGTGCTCCTGAGCTTGCCTGCTCCTCCTAGCTCCTGGTCTTGACCTTGCTACCCACCAGATCCATTCCCCTCCTTATGTCACCATCCTGGTGGTGTTTGGGTTGATCTGGGTGGTTGGTTTGGTTGCTGTTCTTGGTTAAACTGTTGTTCACCCTGGCTGTGCTGGTGTGTTGTGTAACGGAATGGTGCACTGAGGTGCTTCTCCTCGGCTATGCTGTGGTTTTGTGATCCTGACTGTGCTTGTGTGGTCGACAGCACACCATCTTCACTTGTGTATGTGCAGTCTGTGTGCCTGCTATGCATATATGGATACGTTCAGAAAAATTGAACTTACAATTACCAATCTACTTTTACTCTGGCTAGTGAACTGGTCCTCTTTGGTTGTCAGTTACATTCTGGCTTTGAGTTTATGAAAGATGAAATCTTTCATATTGGTGAAACTTGCCCCTTTATAACATTTCTCAATGATGAGATTGTCATGTGCACCTCACTACATATCTGAGAGAAATATTCTAACACTGATCTTATCTTGTTTTCTATTTAATCTTTGTTTTGCAGGTACAAAGGATAAAGGATAATTAGCGGATATACCCATGTAGTTTTCTTATTCTTTTGTAATTTTTCTTTTATAATTTATGTAATCTTTATTTGGTTCATTTGTAATAAAGATTATATATTTATTAATAAAGAATTTTTTTATTCTTTACTCTTGTGTGAATTGTGCAGTTTGGAATAACTTTTGTAAGTTATTCTTTGTGACTTGATTTAGTATGTAAAATGAATTTCACATACAATATTGTTTTTAGATAAGATTTAAGTTATCATACCTTTCTCATATTTATTTTAAGATTCAAATCTTATATCAAAATTATTACTTAAGTTTTAGAATCCAACCTCATTTCAAAACACCCATAATTCCTTTGAGATCATCTCAAAGTTTATAGCAATCCTTCTTTAAGACTAAACCTACTCTTAAAGTAAGAAATAAACTTTGATCATTCAAGGTTTTTATTTGGCAAAAAATTTAACCACAATTTTCACAAATGAATGCATGCAACAATACATATTCCTAAATCTATCCTTCGTTAGGTCCTAAATACTGGGATGTTACATTGATGATTGGCCAACAAATCTTGATAAAAATTCCAGTAAAATCGTCTGGACCAGGTGCCTTGTTAGTGGGTAGATGCTCCACAATGCAGTCAATCTCATCATTTGTAAGTGGTGCTGATAAACCATCTAGCCCATGACACGGTTGGAGGTATTGGGAGAAATCAAATGTATCATCAATAGGAACTGAGATGCCCAAGCGGTCTCTATAAGAGTGCCACAAAATACCTACCTTTTCAAAGTGTTCAACAGCTTCAGATCCATCATCACGCAAAAGAGATGAGATAGAGTTGCGACGGTAGCGAATTGTGGCCATAGAGTGAAAAAAAAATAGGTGTTTTCATCCCCTAATTTTTCCCAGCGAGCAGTACATCTCTTCCTCCAATAATCTTCCTTGCACAATAGTATATGTTGTAGACGCGATTTAACAATGTTACGGAAATTCCATTCAGTAATATGCAGCGGCCGGAGCTCTTCAAACTCATCTAGGCGCAAGATGATACTGTTACAATTATCAACCAATCTGTTTAGAACAGAAATACTCGTGCTCCAACTTTTCAGGGCTTTACGGAGTAGTTTAAATTTACCCGAGAGACACTTAGCACTGTCACCTGGTACATGAATATCCCAAATAGTTTGAACGACCTCCATAAATCCAGGCATGCGAATCCAATGATTTTCAAATCGAAAAACCTGAGCTTTAGGGATAATGGTACCAATAGAAACAACATACGGAATATGATCCAAGATAGGACGTGTCAACGGGTTGACCACCGTGTTAGGGAATTTAACAGTCCAAGAGTGGGATGTGAAGAACCAATCGAGCTGCTCGAGGAGTGGATTATCGTGCATGTCTCTCCACGTAAAGGCCCGCCCCTTGATCGGTAGTTCTATCAGACTGAGATAGCTAATAACCTCATTAAATATTGCAATGTCATCATAGTTTGCCCCGGTCTGTTTCTATTTTTTGCAAATCTATAGAAGTTAAAATCTCCTACGAGTAGCCACATTGCATCATCTGAGATATCCAGGCTAAAAAGCCATGCCACAAAGTTTTCCCCTAGCAAAACCCTCACAGGGACCATAAATATTGGCAAGAGTAATTTTTTCAGCATTGGCTGTGGAGACAAAGTCAACTACTAGACCAAAACTCTCCTCTAGAATCACTTGGCCAGCGAACATATTGCTAGCCCATAGAATTAATGAGCCTCCAGAAGCCCCATCCGAAGGAACAAATGCAAAACTGTCAAACCAATGAGGAGCAAACTTTCTTATGATATTTAAATCAAAATTTGCTCGTTTGGTTTCTTGCAAACATATAATGGATGCATTGCTCTCTTCAATTTTGTTTCTAAGAAGCGGCCATTTTTCTGACCCATTAACACCATGGATATTCCAACTTAAGAAAAACCACAAACGGTTATTCATGTCAAGGAGGCTTCAATTTAGGCATGGGGCTGCTGACAAAGACGCTCCTCGGTGAGCTCCTCCGGGGTGATGTGGCACTCCTCTATGCCAAGGCGTTGCATCTATGAAACCTGAAGCACTGCTGGAGGCATGGCGGCCGGAACAGAGGAAGACCGACGACGAGGAGCATGGTCCAGAAGACCAGGAAGGATGCAGCCATCATTGTGGTGACGTGTGCAGCGTCTCACTTGAGATTTAGATCGGGGGGTCTCAACTTTCTTTGGACGACCACGACGTCTAGCACCTTGGTTAGATTCAGGTGCAGAGGGACCAGGAACAATGGCAGTTTGAGATACCTCTTCATCAAGCATACTGTTAACACGGTCATACGGAGGGAGCAAAGAGATAGCAGGGGAGCTATGTTCAGTCTCCGGGTGAGCACTTTCCAGGATAGCCACCATTGGAAATGTTTCAGTTTCAGTAACTTCACCTACTTCAGTGACCAGAACATAAGAAGTCTGCGCCAAAGGGCCAGGTAGCAGACCAGCCAGATCGGAGCAAGTAACAATTTCCCGCTCAAGCTCATCTAACACTTCAGAGATATTTTCCTTCTTGTCGGTGACAAAGCCCAGATTAGCTAGATCAGCTAGCACAATTCCCCAAGTATAGTATTGTCAACTGAAGAAGTTAGCGATAATGTCGAGATATTGGCATAATCAAAAATCCTCACAGGAGGTGCATCATCACTAGCAGACTCGACTTGAGCCTGCTCATCATCACATACTAGTGCCCCAGATTCATTTAGATACAGATTACAAGAAAATGTTTTCAATACTCTCTTAGTTTGTTTAAACAGCATGCCATGACAAAGAAACAAAACTGAACCCAAAAAAATATGAACATTGACTGCACCCTGAGAATCATCCTGAAAAGCAGACAGAGACTGCACGTTGGGGATATTAGTCACTTGAAGCAAACCATCAGAGCTGGCGGGGATACAGAGCACATGAGAATATATCCACTTTTTAAAGAATAAAATGAGAGCACTAAACCATGACGCATCAATGACCATGCCATTCTCAGCTGGAACACTGAATTCTGCAATTTCAGTATCAGTAATGATCTCCGTTACTTTAGAAACATCAATGATTCTTAACTCATCATGCGCATTAGGAAATTTATCCTCTTGTAGAGTATGTTTCTTTTTAACAACCCAAATTTGACGATCAGTTGTATATAATTTGTTGGAGCCAGGCGTTCCTTCCTTTATCCTCCAATACTGCCTTTTAGATATCCTATTTGGACATGCACGGGCCCAATGACCCATTTTTTTACATAGTCTGCAACGTATGCCCACTTTACAATCTACTGAAAAATGCCCATAACCCAGACACTTGGTGCATGTCTGCGTCTCGTTGGAAACGGGCCTTTTACCTTGGCATACCTGGCATGAAAGACCCAATGTTTGGCAAGTTGGCACGGTCCTGGACAAGAGGCTCTGAGATGGTCAAAGAGGCCGCACCGTGAGCAACGACCCAGGAAACTGAACACCAGATCTTTCGGCAGGATGAACAGGATATTCAAGGCATGCATGATATCCTGATCCGAATATGTAGCTTGACGCATATCTTCCAATTGCTCCAGAGTATCTCGCGAGAGATTTCTGCAGAGATTAACAACAAACTTTTTCCCAACAAAAGACCAGCATTTATTAAGCGAAATTTCATGCGGAAAAGCCGATTCATTGAACCTTCCAAACTTGACACACGTTGACTCAGATCTTGCCAGAGGGCTCACCGTCGGCGGACAACCAGAGCCAAAATGAAAAGGAATATCAGTAGATGCAGAATTGTTTTGACGAAAACCGAACTTTGCTAATTCCAAGAGTGACAAAGAACCGTCTCGCTCAGTGCTTGAGGCTAGAAAATTTAGATCAGGGGTCCATTTAGTTGGGCTTCGTTGAGCAATCGCCAAGTTTTCTTCATCAGAATGCCAAGCAGATGGAGATGAATGGAGAAAACCACTAATCTCAGGATGAACTCGATGAAATAGAGATAAGTGGCAAACAAAGTCCGGCCAAAATCTATCTCTCAGA
Organism: Avena sativa; assembly: GCA_916181665.1. Classification (NCBI taxonomy): domain Eukaryota; kingdom Viridiplantae; phylum Streptophyta; class Magnoliopsida; order Poales; family Poaceae; genus Avena; species Avena sativa. Next base: position 262,625,364 of record OV702294.1, on the reverse strand, counting down.
CTATAAATAAAATGCCCCACTTTGCTAGAAGCCACGGAAAAACGATATCGGCGATCCGTCAATTGATAAACATGAAAACCAGCATGGTCACCACCAATACAGCATTGCAGCGCTAGGCCAATCGACTCCTCCGAGATATTGAACGAAGTCGAAGAGAAATAAACCACAAGAAAAAATTCCTTTGCCGATGGAGAGGGAGAGAAGTGAACCGAGGAACTAAACCGACGACACACATGTGCCTCAACCGCAAGGCCGGGTGAGAAATCCCAGTGTAGAAGGCCTTCCATGGTAGATAAGATTGAAGATCCATTGTTGAGGGTGGTGGGAGGGAGGGATACGTGGGAGGTGGAGAGGAGAGCCATTACGTGTTAAGGCTAAGTATATGACTTCTATTATAGCAGCAAAAGAGGGTATTTGTGTTAAATAGTTTGTTATCAAACTATGTGTAGTTTACAGCGGGATAGTACTATGAAGATATGTTGTACGAAAATATTATCAACATGTTTTTACCCTAAGGAACTAAAGGTCTCACCAAAGGACCAAATTTATACAAAGCCATCTCATTAGAAAATGAGTGATGCGTAGAGACGCAAAAACATGCAATTACACACGGACCTGAGAGTGTTGGATCCGAAGATCAGTTGACCACTAGCAATCGTGTGAATACAACACCGGAAACCCATAGGTGTTGAATGCACAAACGTTTAAAACTAGATTATTGACTCTAGTGCAAGTGGGAGACTATTGGAGATATGCCCAAGAGGCAATAATAAAGTGGTTATTATTATATCTTCATGCTTATGTTAAATGTTTCCATACTGTTCTATAATTGTATTAACAGGAAACATTAATACTTGTGTGATTTATAAACATAAAAGAGTCCCTAGTAAAGCCTCTTCTTAAACTATCTTATTGGTTAATATATGATCATGGTTTTCTGATCATGAACATTAAGATGTTATTAACAACAAGATCATATCATTAGAAGAATGATGTGATGGACATACTCCTATAGTTAAGTGTAGCATAAGATCAAGTCATTTCAATAGTTCGTTTGCTATAAGCTTTAAAATACATAGTAACCTAATTCCTTTGACCATTAGATCATGTTAATCACCACCACCGGAAGGATGCTTTGATGACATCAAACACAACACCGTAACTGGGTGGCTATAAAGGTGGCATTGAGTGTTCGGAAAGTATGTGTTGAGGCACATGGATCAAGAGTGGGATTTGGCCATCCACATGACAGATAGATATACTCTGGGCCCTCCCGGTGGAATGTCATCCAATTAACTTGCAAGCATGTGACTGTATCACAAGAGATCACATATCATGGGAACAAGAAAAGAGTACTTATCAGTAACGAGGTTGAACTAGGTATGCAGATATACCGACGATCAGACCTCGGATAAGTAAAATATCGTGAGACAAAGGAAAATTGGTATCGCACGTAAGTGGTTCATTCGATCACAAAGTCATCATAGAAATATGTGGCAACCATATAAATTTCTAGATTCCTCTATTGGTTATTGATCGGAGAAGAGTATCGATCATGTCTGCATAATTCACGAACCATAGGGAGACACACTTAAGGATTCGATATTGCTTAGTAGATATGGAATGTAAGTAGGGAGAACTAATGTTGTTCGGAGCCTCGGATGGGATCCGGGATATCACGAGGAGATCAGGAATGGTCCAGAGAATAAGATTCATATAAGGAAAGTCTAATTCCGGAGTTCGGGAATGATTTCGGTGTTTTCACCGGAATGATCTAGAAGGGTCTAGAAGGTTCACCAGACCGGAAGGGGAAGGGTAAATGAATTTGTCATGACTAAAGAGGAATGATTGCATAATGTCCTAGGTCACTTGGTTGGGCATTTGTAAGAAAGAAATTAAGCTCCAAATTGAAAGTCAAAAGGCAAGTTTGAAAAGTCAATCTGGGACAATGTATCCTGGTGGAGGGAGGAAAGAATCCTTCTTTCTGTCCACCACAAGCCAACTAGGAGAGGGAGTTGGGGAAGGATTCAACATCCCCTCTCCCAAGTTGCCCTCCCTCTCATAAATAGAGGGGAGGGGTGCCCCAAGACATACACAACCATCCCCTCCCCACACCGCCGCAGCGCCGCCACCGCCCCTGCCGCCACGCCGCCGCCGAATCCACCTCCTTCTCTCCGGCCCTCTAAACCCTAGATTGCCGGAAACCCTAATTTCCACCATAACCTGCTCCGGCTTAGGCGAAGCCCTGCAGGATCTTCCCTCTACTTTCGACACCACGCCGTCATGTTGCCGGAATCACGAGGGGAGAACTACAACCTCCGCTGCCTGCTAGAACAAGGGAGAGGAAGGTTTTTATCAAGTACAGTACGTGTGACCGACTGCCGGAGCGCTGCCGGAACAAGGCACCAGAAGGATCGTCTACGTGATCTTGAGATCGGCAAGTGAACGACTACATCACCCACGAGAATCTGCTCTCGTTAACCACTTTGGATCTTCGAGTGTTAGTACTCTATTAACTTGTTGCACCAATCTAGTAGATAGATCTTGGCTTGATCATAGATTAGATCTTGATTGTGTGTTCATGCGGTAGAAAATTTTTGTTTTCTATGCTACGAACCTCTACACTTTGGGCCCTACTGTTTAGGCCCATAAAAGTTGGGCCCATGGTTTAGACAGTTACTGTTTTAACCTGGTAAGTTCCTCGACATGTTACTATTCCGGCCTGGTATAAACTCGGCCTGTTATTGTTCTGGCTTGGTACGATCCTGGCCTTTTTCCTAGACAAGCTTGCTACTATTCTGGCCCGTTACTGTTTTGACCATTTAATGTTCTGGCCCTTTACTGTTTCTAGAGTTACTGTTTAGGCCTGTTACCGCCTTGGCATGTTACTGTTTTGACCTTTTACTTTCTCGGCCCTTTACTGTTTTGGCCTGTTACTATTTAGAGCTATTATTGTTTCGTCCTGCCATTATTTCGGTCTGTTACTGTTTCGGCCTGCCGCTATTACGGCATGGCACTGTTACGTACCGTTACTATTACTAATCTCGCGTGTGGGTCGGCCCCGTTATTTTTACAGTTTCTGAATTTTTGGAGCCCATTTCGAGACCATAAAAGGTGTACAACTTGGGAGCATTTTACTGTTCATCATCGGCCTAATACAAGACGGGCAAATACAGAGCACGATATTGTATCCTAATCGACCTGGCTAGCGCAGGTATGGTACCGCCTACCTCTATGTGTGGACGAGATCAACTAAATGCCTACACGGCCTATGCAATTGGTCTAGATATTACATCAAATGCAAACTACTTAAATTATTACATATTATCAACTCAAGGGAAAGAAAAATCGGCATTTCATTTGACAATCAAGTTGATAGCAATCCTAAATTTGCTTTCTCCATCTATCACCTCCATCTCCCGTTTGAGTGTGACATCTACATTGGAAAACAAACTTGAGACATTTTCTTGTAGCCCCCTCTTTGGTGGCGATAGCAATAATTGTTGTCTGAAACTAAGTAATAACAAGTTAATATGTGAAACAAAGCAAACTAGTCATTTAACTGATACGACAAGAGCTATGAACTGGAGTTTACTACTGGTCAATGGTTCAAATATATTAACCATCACATCAAACAAATAGGACAAGTAAGCATTAAACAAGTGTGCCTACCGTGAAACGAGAAATATAACAATGTGTGTGGCTTAGAATTTCAGCAAATATAAACTAGCCAAGTCATATCAACAAATATATATAGAAGAATAAACCAGACAATGACATGTAGTTACTGTCGTAGCTAAGAATGAACGAGATAGAAATAATAACGGCATCACACGAGGACTTCTAGAGCAGGAATACAAACCACAAATGAACTATATAATAGAGAATAGTTATGCCGTTGCTTAGTACCAACCAGAACCATATATGAAATATAATGGCGTCGCTTGTGAACCTGTAGAACAGGACATGCAAGCATTAGGCAAGTGTGCATACAATGAAATGAGTAGTCAAACAAAGTGTTTCTTAGAATTTCAGCAAATATAAACTAGCCAGGTTATTTTAACAAGTATATATGGAAGCAGTTGTATATCCTGGAAAGCAACAGACGTTGGTTGAATCAGAATTTGCGATGAGCTACACAATGGCATGCAGTTACTGTCGTATGTAAGAATGAACCCGATAGAAATTATAATGGCATCATACCAGAACTTGCAGAGCAGGAACGCAAACCACGAATGAACTACACTGTAGAAGATAGTTATATTGTTGCTTAGGATGAACTAGCACCAGATTAGAAATATAATGACGTCTCTGGCGAACCTATAGAAGACGACAAGCAAGCATTAGACAAGTGTTCCTATAATGAAATGAGTGATCAATCAAAGTGTTTCTTATAATTTCAGCAAATATAAACTAGCCAGGTCATTTCAACAAATATATATGGAAGTAGTTGTTTATCCTGAAATGCAAGAGAAGTTGGGTGACCTAGAATTTGCGGTGAGCTACAAAATGGGCTTGCATTTACTGTCATAGCTAGGAACCGCATAGAAATTATAAAGGCATCATAAGAGAACTTGTACAACTAGAATGCAAACTACGAATGAACTACATATATAGTAGAGGATAGCTATATCGCTGCTTAGGAGGAACCATTAGATATGAAATATAATGGAATTGCTTGTGAACCTATAGAATAGGACAAGCAGACAATACACAAGTGTGCCTAGAAATGAATTGAGCAATCGAACAAAGTGTTTTCTAGAATTTCAGAAAATATAAACTAGCCAGGTCATTTCAAAAAATATATATGGAAGCAGTAGTATATCCTGGAATGCAAGAGACGTTGGGTGACTCAGAATTTGCGGCGAGCTACACAATTTGCATGCAGTTACTTCCATATCTAAGAACGAACGATAAAGAAATTATAATGGCATCATGCGAGAACTTGCAGAGTGATACGTCGTAAACGTATCTATAATTTTTTATGTTCCATGCTTGTTTAGTATCCACTTTGCTTTTCTTTGTCTACACTTTGAGGTATTTTTATATGTTTTCTGGGACTAACCTATTAACAAGATGCCACAGTGCTAGTTGCCTGTTTTCTGTTGTTTTTGGTTCTAGAAAAGTCAGAAAATGAATATTCTCGGAATTGGACGGAACAAAAGCCAAAGTCAATATTTTATCGTGGGGAACATGGAGCCAGAAGACGAGACGGAGGAGGGCCTCAAGGGGGCCACACCCCTGGCCGCAAGGCTAGGCCTATCCCGCGCCTGTGGGGGTGCACCATCGCGGGCACCCCCTCGCCCTCCCTCTTCTCCTATAAGAATCCCCAGATACCTAAACCCTAAGTACCCGATCAATCTTCCATGAAATAGTCTATAGACGCCTCCACCATCGTCCCTAGATCAGGGGGATCTGAAGCTCTTCCCGGCACCCTGCCATAGGGGAGAGATCATCCCGGAGGTCTTCTTAATCACCATGACAGCCTTCGGTATGAAGCATGAGTAGTTCCACCTTGGACTACGGGTCCATGTAGTAGCTAGATGGTTGTTTCTCCTCCTTTGTGCTACCATGTTTAGATCTTGTGAGATCCGTTCATGATCAATATCATCCATTTGTAATCATGCATGTTGTGTTTGCGGGGATCCAATGGATATTGAGATTACTATGTCAGATTGGTTAATGATTCTATCTTATTGATTCTATCATGTCCGGGTTGTTTGAGATCTTGCATGCACTCCGTTTCTAGTAGCTATCTTGGCCAAGTAGATGCTAATGACTCCAAGAGAGAGTATTTATGCTCGATAGTGGGTTCATGCCTCTATTTAATCTAGGGAAGTGACAGAAATCTCTAAGGTTGTAGATGTGTTGTTGCTACTAGAGAGAAAACAACGATCTCTTGTTCATGGAACAAGTGGATTGTTTACTTTACAAACCTTGCTTAAAGCAGTTATCCGTTGCTTGCAACTTAATACTGGAGGGGGTTCGGATGATAACCTGAAGGTGGATTACTAGTCATAGATGCAGTTGGATGGTGGTCTATGTATCTTGTTGTAATGCCCAATCAAATCTCATAGGATCATGAATGTCTAGTATTGCATTGTTATGCCATGCTCTGTCATGTCAATTGCCCCGCTGTAATTTGTTTACCCAGCATGTTATGTTATTTATCTTAAGGATAACACCTCTAGTGAACTATGGACCCCGGTCCAATATTTTCCATTGATACATCTTCCACTGTTATTGTTTACTTTCTGCAAGACACCATTACCTTCCACACCATACAGTTAATCCTTTGTTTTCATCAAACCGGTGAGATTGACAACCTCACTGTTTGTTGGGGCAAAGTCTTGAGTTTGTGTTGTGCGGGTTTCCAAGTTGCTAGCAACACCTTTGTGTCGTTTCCTTCCTCCTACTGGTTCGATAACCTTGGGGAAAACTTGCTTTTGTGCCCATCATACCTTCCTCTTGGGGTCTCCCAATGAAGCTCTACAGTGATCTGAGCTACACATCATCAAGCTATTTCTGGTGCCGTTGCCGAGGAGGCTAAGGACGGCTTCACAAGGGGAGTCCTTCACAACCTTTCTCTTTACTTTGTTTTTGTTTTTCTTAGTTTTTTTGCTTTGTTTTGTTTTCATCTTTTTATCAAAAACTCCAAAATAATTAGTTTCGTTTGGTTTGCTTTCTTTTATCAAAAACACAAAAAAATTAGTTCCTACTCTAGTAGCTGGTTTGTTATTTCCTTGCGTTGTCATGCTTTCCATCAATGGCTGGTTTCTTTGAAACTAGTTTTTATTGGCAAGGTGGGTTCACGGAAGAACAAAAATATTATTATAAGGAACACCGCTTGTCACAAAAAGGGAAATACTTATGGGAACAAATTGATAAGTTGAATACTATTGCTAGAGACATGTTCTCTACTTATAATTTTACTTATTGCTTTAATAAATCTTGTTGCTGTAGGAGGTATAAACACATCCATTTTCAATGTGAGTATAATGATAATGTTACCATATCTTCTTGTGTTAAAGGAAATTATGACTTTTATGATGTGGAAAAAATTGAAGAATTTATTTCTTGGAGGGTGCATTAGAACTTGCTCGTTTTCTTGAAAATACTGATGATTCACCTTATCAATATGAGGTTTATGATATACTTAAATTTTGCTGAAACTGGAAGCTCATTAGATAAAAAAGAGGAGGAGAGTGATGAACAAAAGGAGAAAGAATGGATTAGCTACCCATGCCTACCTTCTAATGAGAGTACCTCTTTATCCCTTAAATTATTTGATTGTCCCCCTTGCTTAGCAAAGGAGGATTAATGTTATGTTCCTATGGATTCCTTTGAAATATCTGCCATGGGTAAAACTTGTGATAATAGTTATGCTCCTGTTATCTATGATAATCCTATATTTGTGCCTAACTTCGAAATGCATGGTACTAAATAGTTTTTCTTAGAAAATGTTTATGATAAAGCTATAGAAGATGGTCCTATATTGAATGATCAATCACCTTGTTATAAAATTGTTAAAAGTTGGTTTGGTTTTAATCCCACTATTTTTTGAGCTTGATAGAAATTATGTGTTTGTAGATAATGAAAAGCATGCTTTATGTGATAGCTATATTGTTGAGTTTATTCATGAGGCTACTGAAAATTATTATGAGAGAGGAAAATATGGTTGTAGAAGTTTTCATGGTACTGAAATACCTCTCTATGTGCTGAAAGTTTTGAACTTACTCTTGTTTCATCTTCCTATGCATGTCACTTTGTTCTTTGTGAATTTATTTTCGTACAATATTCCTATGCATAGGAAGTGGGTTAGACTTAAAGGTGTTTTGAATTTTCTTTTTGATGCTCTTTTACTTCAATTCATATTTCTTATGTGAGCATCTTCTCAAACTACTATCATGCCTAAATTAAAGGCGCTAAAGAAAAGTACTTCTTGGGAGATAACCTAATAGTTTTATTGAGTTTTGGAAGTTATTACTTCTGTAATAACCTCTCCTTATCCTTTTTATTTGATTGTTGTGCCAAGAATAACCTCTAATGAGAGGGGAGTAAGATTTGGGGAGTTGTTGTCCTGAAACAGATTTTTGTGCTCCACTGTAAAAATTCTTGAAAAATATCTGTAAGTCACATTGAGCTATAATTTTCTGAATAAATCCCCCAGGTTGTTAGATAACTTTCGTTAGTTCATCACTTTTTGATTTGAGCAACATAAGTCTTCGAAAAAATAGGTTTTCACCTGCTGGTCTGTTTTGACAGATTTCTGCCATTATTCGCATTTGCTTCTTATTGATTCCTTTTTGGGTTCTCTTTGGGAAATTGAGCTTTTTAAGGGAATTGCTACAGTAAATTGTGTCTTTAGTGAAAAGTTTTGCTGTTTTGAAACTAAACCCAAAGGTCTATTATCTTTTGAATGCACTAATGTTGCTAATGAAGATTGTGTGAAGTTTTGTATGAAGGAAAATTTTCAGGTGTAAGGAAAGAATGATGTAATAAGATGAAGAATGGACAAAAGCTAAAGCTTTGGGATGCCACCCCATGTCACCCCAAGAAATAGTCAAGAGGTACAAGCATCAAAGCTTGGGGATGCCCAAGGCTTCCCTTCTTAATCAATAAAAATCTCAGGTCTTTCTAGACACTTCGTCTTTATTGTTTCATGCACAAGTTGTGTTGTTCCTGGACCGTCATAGTTTTCATTTTTGTTTTTTTGTTTTATTAGTTTTCTTGAATAAAGTAGTTTGTACCTCCATTTTCACCGTGTTGTTTCAAATAAGTTGATTGGTGTTGGAAAGGAGTAGGAAGTTATTGCTTTAATAGTACAAGAGGAGCTTGCTTTGACTGTGACTTAGACTTTAGCATGTCATGTTAGATGTTGTTTTGACCATATGATTAGTGATTATTGTTGTAGCATGACTTGTTCCAAACAATTAGGATTTCTTAATGTGCCTTCAAAGAATCATGTGTTGTTTTAGCATACAAAAGCATAATATTGTGGTATTCTCCTTTGATGCTTTGTTTGGGTTGACTTGGCAGATGCTCACACCATGTTATGACTATGAAACAGTCACCATAGCCTCTATGATCATTTAGTTTTTGACTTGTAGTACCACTTTATGTTTTGATTAGTAATGTTTTGTCGCTCTGCATGATTATGGCCATTATTGCTCTCTTAGATGGTTGATCCCTATCTTTTGCTAGCCTCCACTTGTATGAGTAAGCTCTACTCATGCATCCAACTCCCAATAAACCAAGTTATTCCAAAATGTCCATTATAAATTCCTATGCATGGTGTTTTACAACATTCCAAGTATATTCTTGTTTTATCTATCTTCCAAATTAAACTTGTTATGTGAAACTTAGTGATTAAATCTCTCACAAACTTGATGGAACACTTTATTTTTCTTGCTCCTAAATAAACTTGAACCATTGTGTCATCTATGTTGTATATGCTTGCACTTATACATTGGAATTAGATGAACCATGTTGTCATGGGGAACACTTTCAACATTGCACTTGTACATTGTACACAGTTGATATCATGCTCTTTTGTTTGCGGATGTCGTTGGTGTGAAATAAAAGGGGAGCTTGTAAGTCCATGGAGTTATGTATGTGTGTTAGAGAAACGCCTGGACCGCTAGCCTAAGCCATGCCTAATCATGGTGGAAACTTGCAGCATCACCATATGAGCAATCTATGAAGCTTTCTTCTTATAAAAAAGAGGCACATTGAAAAGAGGAAAGAGAGAAAAAAGCACCATTTTCCCATGGTAAATAAGAAGATTGATGAGATGCTCATTGTCTGCTTGCCTTGTCATTTTTATATGGGATAGCTCATGTATCATGTGCAAGGGGTACCCCGTTTGCGGTTCTCTACGTTACACATGTACTTACTATGACAAGAACTTACCGGTGACTAACGTTGAGTAGCATGAGGAGCGGCCCTCGTACTCAAGGGACATGAGATTGCCAACTTATACTTTGTCAAGCATATACTCCATAGTTTGTTCACTTTAACCTTAATCACTTCAAGATGCTTATGATAGGGGCAATGAGAGCTGAAAGCTAACAAGTACCATAATTTTTGGAAGCTCTTTATGAGACTTGAAATCCCTGCTTCCCTTTATGAAGGTCCTTTCTTCCACTTTTATTTTGAGTCTCGACCTTCTATCCTTAGGCACCAATAAAGAGAGCATAGTTGCCATTCTTAGTTCTATGTGCATTGTCCCAAAACTTATTGATTGATTCATATTGTTGATATTGCTTGTTCTTGAACTATATGTATCTAGTCACTCTTATGAACTTTGAAGGTTTCCTATGCATTAATTGCTACTACATGAGGGACAAGTTGAATGCCACTATGCTATATTTTTTTATGTGAAATAAACAAACGTATTTCAATGCATTGTTATTCATGATCTTTGTTTGTAACCTTTCATGTTGCAGCATAGTTACTTTGTCTTATTGTTAGAACTTCTTCTTTCATGATCATGTTTAGAGTACTTTGATCCCAGCTTTCAATGCTTGCAAATGGTTTGATCTTGATTTTTATGGTTCATGTCACCTCAAAAATTATTCTTTTTATCACTTACCTACTCGAGGACGAGCAGGAGTTAAGCTTGGGGATGCTTGATACGTCATAAACGTATCTATAATTTTTGATGTTCCATGCTTGTTTAGTATCAACTTTTCTTTGCTTTGTATAAACTTTGAGGTATTTTTATATGTTTTCTTGGACTAACCTATTAACAAGATGCCACAGTGCCAGTTGCCTATTTTCTGTTGTTTTTGGTTCCAGAAAAGTCAGAAAATGAATATTCTCGGAATTGGACGGGACAAAAACCAAAGTCAATATTTTACCGTAGGGAACACGGAGTCAGAAGACAAGATGGAGGAGGGCCTCGAGGGGGCCACACCCCCTGGCTGTGTGACCAGGCCTGGCCTGCGCCTGGGGGGGTGCAGCCGCCTCGGACACCCCCTCGGCCTCCCTCTTCGCCTATAAGAATCCCCGATACCTAAACCCTAAGAACCCGATCAATCTTCGATGAAACAGTCCGTAGCCGCCTCCACCATCGTCCCTAGATCGGGGGGATCTGAAGATCTTCCCGACACCTTGCCGGAGGGGAGAGATTATCCCGGAGGCCTTCTTCATCACCATGCTAGCCTCCGATATGAAGCGTGAGTAATTCCACCTTGCACTACGGGTCCATGTAGTAGCTAGATGGTTGTTTCTCCTCCTTTGTGCTACCATGTTTAGATCTTGTGAGATCCGTTCATGATCAAGATCATCTATTTGTAATCATGCATGTTTTGTTTGCGGGGATCCGATGGTTATTGAGTTTACTATGTCGGATTGGTTAATGATTCTATCATGTCTGTGTTGTTTGAGATCTTTCATGCTCTCCGTTTCTAGTAGCTATCTTGGCCAAGTAGATGCTAGTGACTCAAAGAGGGAGTATTTATGCTCGATAGTGGGTTCATGCCTCTATTTAATCTAGGGAAGTGACAGAAATCTCTAAGGTTGTAGATGTGTTGTTTCTACTAGGAAGAAACCAACGATCTCTTGTTCATGGAACAAGTGGATTGTTTACTTTACACACCTTGCTTAAAGCAGTTATCCGTTTCTTGCAACTTAATACTCGAGGGGGTTCGAATGATAACTTGAAGGTGGATTAATAGTCATAGATGTAGTTGGATGGCGGTCTATGTATCTTGTTGTAATGCCCAATCAAATCTCATAGGTTCATGAATGTCTAGTATTGCATTGTTTTGCCTTGCTCTATCCTGTCAATTGCCCCGGTGTAATTTGTTTACCCAGCATGTTATGTTGTTTATCTTAAGGAGAACACCTCTAGTGAACTATGGACCCCGTTCCAATCTTTACCATTGATACATCTTCCATTGTTACTATTTACTTTATGCAAGACACCATTAACTTCCACACCATATAGTTAATCCTTTGTTTTTAGCAAACCAGTGAGATTGACAACCTCATTGTTTGTTGGGTCAAAGTATTGAGTTTGTGTTGTGCAGGTTTCCATGTTGCTAGCAACACCTTTGAGTCGTTTCCTTCCTCCTACTGGTTCGAATTTCTTTTAGGGTCTCATCTGCTTCTTGAGCCGAATTGAAAAGATTATCACCTCGTATTTGCACTTGTTCCAAGATCCGGTGATATGCCTGGCCAATCTGGTTGTCGCCATCCACATTAGGCGACTCAGGAACTAACTTGTCAGCGACGAACTTTTTAAAATCAACTACGACATCATGTTCAACTAAAATTGATGTATTCTATCATGTAGTCAAATCAGCTATCCGATTAGTGGATGTCGCCACTTCTTCTTCCTGGCGCCTAATCTATTCCTCCTTGTGTTTCTCTTTCTCTTGAAGGCACGAAATCATGTGTCTATGAGCTTTGTATTCTTCTCGGAGACGGACAATTGTCCAATCCTCACCATTACGCCATGAGCAATATGAATAAGGTGTAAACTGCATATAACAAATCGAAAATTAAACCAAATTCACGTTTCAAAAAAATAATCCAAATTCAGTTGCACACATCGTGCAAGCTCCAAAGTGGTGCAGCAAAATGGCAAAGAGCCAATGAGGCATATTTCCCAAACATGGGAAACATAGCCGACATGAGAAGATCCGTACTTCAGGGTTTGCCTTCTTAGCTGGCACATCAGCAGTCCCGGCCTTAGTAAGTGGCAAGAGATCAGAATGACTTCATTTCTGCAAATCATGATGCAACCAAAATGATTAATATATTTAGGGGACATTTTAAGGAATAAACCGCCCTTTATCAAAAAAAGTTTTCGGGGACAAAGCATAGGTTACTGAATTATAGCAAAGTAGCTGCATACATCAAAACACTTGTCACTCGATAAACACGATTAAGGCATGTCTTCATGCAATGCGTCCACCACGGGTGGGAAATGAGCATGATGCTAAATGAAGTGTAGCAAAAACAGTAAATTTTAGGAAAGAGCACATCAACTTCATAATGAAAATAAGGATATGTGCATTAATCTAATGCCGAGGATTTGGCGTGTTCCCCTTAACCAAAAAATATAATTTTAAAAACTCAACAATGCAGGACACGAGCGAACAACGATATGCTTATGAATGATATGTAGCAAATTACCTCGGCATTGTTCAGCAGAGGACCGCTCTGTGAAATAAAGCCAGGGGCCAAGCTCCTATCCTCATAATACTCTTCTTGGCAGCATATACCTCCCTATTTCCACTGTACCTTATAACTAATTCCATGGCTACATCCATGGTGATCCCAGATTCCTAATATGGCATATAGATCAACTATTTCAAATAGCAATCACCTAAACAACTATCCGAATGGTTGCGGACTCACCAAAGATTGCGCTAATGCGATGGAGAGGTGGACGCTGCTAGGTAGGTGCATGATGGGGGAGGTGCACAAATGTGCAAAAAATATAGCGATATTCATATATAGATAGAGATAGCAGTAACCACAAACTCCAAAAAGGCTGTAAGCAGACTGTCAACTACTCCCATCTTAATTAACCTAGTATAATTTAAAGTGGCCGTACTATAAGATGTTGAGTACTAGTAAACAAAAAGGGATAATTAATTATTAGTGGAAGCTATAGCCAGCCACCAAAAGCATCATGAGCATGCTCAATATCTAGATTGCAGACCGTGCTTGGTTAAGAACCTAATGTACAACTCTGTATTACCCAAATCTAAGAGCATATATCCTATTCACAACCGAGCGCAGTGAGTTAGAGACATAAGCTAAATCTGCAGCTATATCCTCGGCATGCATCTAATGCCGCTCCTGCTCCTCCTCTTTGAGCTTATCCCAGATCTCGAGCTGTAACCACAGCGCCATCATCGTGCGCTGCAGAAAAAGTGACTGCGATAGATGGACCCAGTGGACGAACGTACAGCGCTCACAGTCATAGTTGCAAACCCAAGAAACTACGGCTAAAGTTCGTTCCCTCGAACGTCGTTAGGCGACGGGGCATGCCAGGGCGCAAGTCGCACTGGAGCGGGAGATCCGTATCGCTAATGATTCTGTACCACTCAGCATCTGATGGTGGCTCAGTTGACTGTAGAGCCTCGATGGGAGACCCCAAGACCAAGGTGTGATGAGCACAGCAGCAAGTTTTCCCTCAGTTATGAAACCAAGGTTATCGAACCAGTAGGAGCAAGGAAACAACTCCAAGGTGTTGCTAACAACTTGGAATCCTGCACAACACAAACTCAAGACTTTGCCCCAACTTACAGTGAGGTTGTCAATCTCACTGGTTTGCTTAAAACAAAGGATTAAACGTATAATGTGGAAGTTAATAGTTGATTGTAGAACGTAAACGGTAATAGTAATAGATGTATCAATGGTAAAGATTAGACCGTGGTCCACAGTTCACTAGAGGTGTTCTCCTTAAGATAGATAACATGCTGGGTGAACAAATTACAGTGGGGCAATTGACAGGTTGAGCAAGCATAACAATGCAAATACTATACATCATGACTCCTATGAGATTTGATTAGACATTACAACAATATACATAGACCATAATCCAACTGCATCTATGACTAATAATCCACCTTCAGGTTATCATCCGAACGCCTTCTACTATTAAGTTGAAAGCAACGGATAATTGCATTAAGCAATGTGTGTAAAGTAAACAATACAATTGTTCCATGAACAAAAGATTGTTATTTTCTCCCTAGTAGCAGCAGCACATCTACAACCTTAGAGATTTATGTCACTTCCCCAGATTACTAGAGTCATGAACCCACTATCGAGCATAGATACTCCCTCTTGGAGTCACAAGCATCTACTTGGCCAAGATAGCTACTAGCAACGGAGAGCATGCAAGATCACAAAAAACACATACCTGATAGAATCAATAATCAATCTGACATGATAGAACCAATAATCAATCTGACATAGTATTTCAATATCCATCGGATCCTCGCAAACACAACATGCATGATTACAAATAGATCATCTTGATCATGAACGGAGCTCACAAGATCTAAACATGATAGCACAAAGGAGGAGAAACTACCATCTAGCTACTGTATGGACCCATAGTCCAAGGGTGAACTACTCACGCATCATACCGAAGGCTGACATGGTGATGAAGAAGGCCTACGGGATGATCTCTCCCCTCTGGAAGGGTGCCGGGAAGAGCTTCAGACCCCCCCGATCTAGGGACAATGGTGGCGGTGGATACAGACTATTTCGTGGAGATCTGATCGGGTGCTTAGGGTTTCTGCATCAGGGTGACTTTATAGGCGAAGAGGCAAGGCAGGGGCCGCCCGAGGGACCCACACCAGGTGGCGGCACGCCTTAGGGGATGTCCGCGTGGCCCTAGGGTGTGGCCACCTCATGGACCCCCTTTGGCTGCCCTTCGGTCTCTGTGTTCTCTTTGGTAAAATATTGACTTTAGCTTTTGTCCCATCTAATTCCAGGAATATTTCCTTACTAGCTTTTCTGAAACCAAAAATAGCAGAAAACAGGCAACTGGCACTTCAGCATCTTGTTAATAGGTTAGTCCCAAAAAATGTATAAAAATACCTCAAAGTGTAGACAAAGCAAATCAAAGTTGATACTAAACAAGCATGGAACATCAAAAAGTATAGATACGTTTACGACGTATCATCGTCTACCATCCATGCCGGCATCTGAACCAAGGAAACATCATCGATCAAGACGGGCAGAATAGAGAAAAACCCCAAAAGCAGGAGAGACCCCATAATAAAAATTCGAGAAAATAAACTGAGACCGTGAACTCTGGCAAACTTACCCTAACACGGCCGCCTTCGCATCAAGATCCCCCGTCTTTCGCCAGACCAGCATGACTGAATCCACCGACATTACGCTAAAAACATGCGCGCCTTCAAATCCTAGCGTAGAGGCTTCATGGAGAAGGAAGAGGTCAGGGAGCCGGTGCTCACATTCGCTCGCGATTAACTGGACCACTGGCTAGGGCCCATGGGCAAACATCAGTGACATTGTTTGATTTGCATTATTTTTGAAAACACAGTAAAACTCAATAAATTAACCAATGGCCCCTATCTCTCTTTTAGAGAAACCCAGCTACAAAATAGAGATGCTCACAAATGCATAAACACACACTCAATCCTATGAACACACGCACGCACACCCTACCCTATGAGCACTTAGAAATATTGTGTCTTGAGACTGATCCGGGGGGCTTAAGCTTGACGAAGTAACCATAGGAACCTCACTATATATACGACGGGAACATCGCCTCCCAACGCCAGCGTAACCATCCTTCAAAGGAAAGTGTCGAGGCTTCATGGAGAAGGAAGGGATAGGGGAGTCTAAGCTCACATTCTCTAGCTAGTATAGGATATAATTGGACCACTAAGGGCATCCACAATGTGCTATGGAAAAATCTGTCATAGATCATATGGTTGCGTTTGCCAAATTGCTAATTTCTCTACAACGTGCTTGCTTGCCAAATTCTAGAGATGGGACCCACTACATGTAAGAAGTAAAGTACAATATCTCCATTCTCTCTCTTCACTAGTGCCTTTCACCCTTCCACGGCATGCAAAGAACTTTCTTATTCATTTTTATCAATTTAGCATCAGAGAAAGTTCATGCTCCGGTTCTCTCGCCTTGTTGATTTGGAACGACCCTCACAATGGTAGGAACTAGTTCTAAAAGCCAAAAGAGAAATTTGGAACTAGATTTAGCTACACATTGTGGGTGCCCTGATAACATGGCCCCATGGTAGTAAGCCGATAGGCCCTAGGCCCTAGACATCACTGACCATGTTTGACTTGCATTACATGTACTTTTGGAAAACAGAGCAAAACTTAATAGAAACCAAATCACCCCTATGAACACAAGAACGCAAACCCTACGCCTATGAGCACCACCGAAAGGTTGTGTCTTGAGACTGATCTGGTGGGGCTTGCATGTTCTACATGGACATCTTATCTAGGTCTTGTTCTTCTGAATCATGTCCGCCTTCGCATCTTTCTTATACCTAGTAAATCGACCTTCGCTCATCCTGATGACCATATTTGCCTACGCGGTATGCACGTATATATCAAAAGAGAGAGTAGGTTAATTAGAAACCACACCTTATGCACACACAAACACACATGCATGGTCGCCGAAAAAATTCGGCATGACCTTTCCTAAAAGTAGGACATATGGGTGGTGCAAAAATTTACCGAAATGGAAATGAATCAACATTTCAGCAAACATCCATGCACCACATCGGGGCAAACAAGCAACAACAATAAACTTCTTCCCATGCAAACATTCATGCAACACACAAGCTTCATGCACAAACATCATCTTGGCACCATGCATCGCATGTACACACTGCTTGCGCGACAAGCTTCACACTTATAAAACATGCATATTCATGGCCAATTACTCACCTAGTAGATTGAATACCGAGTAGAGACCGTGATGTGAGAGAGTGTGGACCAATAGATCTATGGAGAGATAGTGGTAGACAAATAGAGATGTGGAGGAGAAAAGTAATTGTGTTTTAGATCTAGAAGTTGGAGAAAGGCTTTCCCTAACCAATCTATCAACGATAGTAGGTTTAAATACTACAAAATGGAGAAAATTATGGGCACAATGGGGTGAGAGAGAGGAGGAAGACGAGCTGGGAGGAGGGGGAAGAAGGATGTGAAATGTTTGGTGGTAGATAGAGGGGTGCAAAGTTGCCACCTTTTTGTGCACATCTGGACACAGGGTTCTGTGGCGCATATGGCCGATATGCGCCACAGAACCTTGGTCATAGGTGGCCAGACTGTGGGGACCACACAATGTTCGTCAGACTGTGGGGCATATCACCATATGCGGCATAGATGGTTGGTCAGAGCACGGTCAAAGCCCACTAGACTGTGCGGCCCACACCATGTTCTGTGGCGCATTTCAGCATATGCACCATAGAAGTGTCAACTTCTGTGGCGCATATGCTCAAATGCGCCACAGAAGTTTCATAGTCCAACGCTTGGTGTGGGTCCCACCTTACTTCTGTGGCGCATTGTCAAGGTGCATGCGCCACAGAAGTTTGAGGGTTGTATGGCGCATTGCCACATATGCGCCACTGGACTTCTTTTGTGGCGCATGGTCAGCCCCATGCGCCATAGAAGGTTTGTCTATCTATAGATATTTTCCTAGTAGTGAGATCCGATGACTAAACCTCTCCCTAGAGAAAAACATGACTAACACCATAACGCCATGGGTGTTAGGTATATTACCATGTAATCTAGATTATTGACTCTAGTGCAAGTGGGAGACTGTTGGAGATATGCCCAAGAGGCAATAATAAAGTGGTTATTATTATATCTTTGTGTTTATGATAAATGTTTACATTCCATGCTATAATTGTATTAATAGGAAACACTCATACTTGTGTGTTTTGTAAACATAAATGAGTCTCTAGTAAGCCTCTTGTTAAGCTAGCTTGTTGATTAAAAAATGATCATGGTTTCCTGATCATGAACATTAGATCTTATTAATAATAGGATCGAATCATTAGGAGAATGATGTGATGGACACACACCCATAGTAAGCATAGCATAAGATCAAGTCATTAACTTCATTTTGCTATAAGCTTTCAAATACATGGTAACCTAAGCCTTCGACCATGAGATCATGTTAATCACCCTCACCGGATGAGTGCTTTGATGACATCAAACGCCACTTCGTAACTGGGTGGTTATAAAGATGGCATTGTGTATTCTGAAAGTATGTGTTGAAGCGCATGGATCAAGAATGGGATTTGTCCATCCAAATGACGGATAGATATACTTTGGGACCTCTCGGTGGAATTTCAGCCAATTGGCTTGCAAGCATGTGACTAGGTCACAAGGGATGTCATATCATAGTATGAGTAAAGAGTACTTATCGTTAACGAGGTTGAAATAGGTATGGAGATACCGATGATCGAACCTCCGATAAGTAGAGTATCGCGAGACAAAGGGAATCGGTATCATACGTTAATAGTTCTTTCAATCACAAAGTCATCGTTGAATATCTAGGATCTATTACGGATCTTTAGGTCCCGCTATTGGTTATTGATCGGAGAGGTGTCTCGATCATGTCTACATAGTTCCAAACCGTAGGGTGACACACTTAAGGTTCAATGTTGTTTAAGTAGATATGGAATGTGAGTTGAAGACCGAATGTTTTTCGGATTCTTGGATTGTATCCAGGACATCAAAAGGAGGTCTGGAATGGTCCGGAGAATAATATTCATATAATGGAAGTCATCTTCCGGTGTTCAGAAAAGTTTTTTGTATTTTGACTGGAGCTCCTAGAAGGTTCTAGAGGACCGCCAGTGGGCCTACCACCCCGGGAGGGGCCACATGGGCTGAGGGAATGTTGTAGGACCCCATGGGCCAGTCGCAACAGGCCCAAGAAGCCCACACGGCCAAGCCCCAAAGGGATAAGAGAAAATCCCTAAAAAATAGGGGATAGACTTGGGGGGAAGAAAACATCCCCCTCCCCTGGCGCCAGCCCTAGGAGGTGGAGGGCAAAGAGGGGAGCCCTAGATGCACCCTCCCTCTATAAATAGAGGGGATGGGTGGACGACCCGTTTCCCCTTCACCAAACCCTATCCTCCATGTCTCCTCCCTCCTCTTTCTTCATGCGCCAGCTTAGGCGAAGCCCTGCAGAATTTCTCCTCCGACACCACCACCACGCCGTCATGCTGCTGGGATTCCGAGGGGATCTACTACCTCCGCTGCCTGCTGGAATGGGGAGAGGAAGGTCTTCATCGACTCCGTATGTTTGACCGAGTGCGGAAGCGCTGCCGGATCGCAGCGCCAGAAGGATCGTCTTCATCAACCACGAGATTAGATCTCGTTAAGGCTTTAGACTTTGAGGGTTAGTTCTCATCTATCTCATTGCACCTATCTCGTAGATTAGATCTTGGCTTTTCCATAGATTGGATCTTGGTTTTATTCGTTCTCACGGTAGAATTTTTTTGTTTTCTATGCTACGAACCCTATATCGCATCCTTCATGGTCCTAGGCCACCCAGATTCCTCATGGGCTTCATTATCAGGGGTGCATCATCGCATGGGATTCCTTTGGGACATATCGGATAGGCTAATATTAGGCACCTGTAGGTCATACCCATGTCATATATGTAGCACCAAGCTCCACTCTTGCCATAGAACCAACCTCAGGGCGGCGCGGTGCGCAGCAGCACGACAGTGGCCCGGCAGCGCAGCAACGTAGTGACATGGGGCTGTCGGCACCGAGGCAAGCTCACAATGTGGGGCATAAAGGGGGAGAACCAACATCGGGCGGCAAGGGGGGCAACATGGGGCAGCGTGGGCCCTCTCATGAATGCGGCGGTCGGTGATACGGCGAAGGCGTTCAACCGCCATGGCTATGGCCCGAGGAGGTTGACGAAGACCGCGACACCTTGGAGTCGCTACTGGCGGTGCGGCGGCGTTTGCTGCAAAGTTCTGGCGCACGGCGGCCCTCGCTGCAGGCAGTGCGGCAGCACAGGCGAGGGGTGCGGCGGGGCTATGACGCAGGCGAGGTGAGCAGTGCGCAATAGCTCAGGCTAGGGTGCGGCGGCGCAGGTAGCAGAAGGCACGGCTATGCGTGCAAGCTGGATGCAGCGCGAGGCACAGCGACCCGGGGGTCGATTCGGGGAACAATGTCACTTTTCTTATTTTATGGTTTTGGACTTTTTACGGTGCTCTGGCCATGTTCTGTCTGACTGGTATTGCCTCCATCCTCGCGCCTCCTTTTGCCGTTGTTCTGTGTGTCGCCTCACCCTGCATGTAGGTTTTCCCGGATCGATATCCATGGGAAGAAAGCTCAGAACCAGGTAATATTGATAATTCTATTAGGGCATCTCCACTGGCCCGACCCAAATGCTCCGAACACGTCTGAACGGGTCCAGTCAGACTAGCGGATAGCTGCGCACTGGCTTAGTGGGGCGACCCATCTGGACCGATTCGCGCGGACCGACCCATCCATGCACCAAATTTGGGCCACGGTTGCGTTGGCCAGGACAGCACGATTGTCCTCCCGCGTCCTCCCACTAGTTCGCCTGGGCCCTCTCTCCATTGCCACAAGAGGCACTCTCCTTCCCCAAACCCTCGCCCTCCATATCGACGGCCATAGCAGGAACAACTGTTGTTGCCGCCACTGCACGTTGATGTCATCGCCCCCTCAATATCGAGCATCATCGCAGGCACGTGCATTGCTAGAATTGAGCATTCCCATCCTGCCGCCCGACCGCCGCCTATGGATTAGACGCGCGACAGTCTGTGGTGTGCTTCGTGCACAACCTGCTCGGTCGTTTTCCTAACTATGGTTAAAGTATGTTCGCCAGTCATTTCTAGGTTATCTGGTCCCGGTGGGAGTTGGCATGGCCAATGACGACCGTATACTTTAACAGATGGGTAGCACTCGAAGGGTAATCGAGTTCTTATACAAGAATTTCATCGAGTCATCGTCCGAAGAGGAGTCCAACGGTGAGACTGAAGTTCCACTGACCGCTGCACAGATAGTGCACGGCCAATACCTCCTGCTGCCGCGTAGAGGTGGCTCGACGAAGAGGCGCGAAGCCAACCATGTATGCGGCCAAGAAGTTGGGCACATGCGCCTTTACAAGGACTACTTATACCCAACTAATATGGTCTTAAAAGAGAAGGTATTCCATCATCGCTATTGGATGTCCAGGAACCTGTTCTTGGACATTCTCGATGGGGTGAGGGAGTACGATGACTACTTCAAGGCCAAGTACGATTATACTAGTAAGATTGGATTCTCTTATTATGAGAAATATTCCGTTTCCATTGGGCAGCTTGCATATGGAGTGCGCGGTGATCTCCTCGACGACTACATGTCCATGAGTGAGTCCACATGCCATGAGGCCATATACCTGTTTTGCAACGCAAATATTGCGGTGTTTGGCAAAGTTACCTGAGAGATCCAAACACCAAAGACACTGCCCGCCTTTTGTCCATAAACGAGAGTAGGGGGTTTCCTAAGATGCTTGGCAGCATCGACTGCCTGCATTGGTAGTGGAAGAACTGTCCTTTTAAAGGAAATGTGCCCTAGAGGCAAATAATAAAGGAGTTTATTATACACATTCCATTTTTTCATAATAGTTTTATGTCGTGCTATAACTATATCAATAAGGAAACATTTATATAGGTGTGATACATAAACAAACCCAAGTCCCTAGTAGAATCTATTCAACTAGTTCATTATTCAATGGATGGTCAAAGTTTTCCTGACCATGAAGGTTCTTTGGCACCTAATTGACAATGGACCTATCTCATTGGATAATCAGATAGTGGACACCATTCTGCAGATGATTGTTGCAACACAATCATATCACAAAGTTCACAGTTGCAATCGTCAGAAACATACTGATTTGTTCCTCGGACTATGAGAACATATTTAATCACTGTCACCCGAGGATACTTTGATGGAACTTAACGTTACTCTTTGAAAAGGTGATCCTAAGGGTGTCGTTGGGTATCCGGAGGAACATGTTGAGGCGTATGTGTCAAGAGCAGGATTTGTACATCCGTTTGATGGAAGATACTCTAGGCCCACTCAGATAAGTTATATCAAATATGTTGCACAACATGTGACTAGGTCACGGGATATCACTTATTCGTACGAGTTTAAAGTAGCATTGTCGGTAATGAGATAGAACCCGGCATGGAGATGTCGATGATCAAATCTAGGAAAATGTAAGTATCACAAAGACAAAAGGAACATAACACATATTGTTTCAGGTTCAAAACGATGGTGAATCGTGAGTGTCATAGGGGTCACAAGTGCATCCCGGTTACCTCTATGATCATTAATGGATATTATGTCTATGGCATTCCCGAACCGTAGGGATGCACACTTAAGGGCATTACGACGTGTGGAGATCTACCTATAAGAGGGAATCCCGAAAGATATAGAATGAGAGAGAAACCAGAATGTTCTGGGGAGATCCAAAGTTATTCAGAGAGAGAAAGGAATAAGCAAAAGACTGAAAGGAGTTTCAGATAAATCGGAATTTAAATATAAATTTATTATATGTTAATTGTGAAATATATTCTAAATAATATTTAAATTAAGATTTATAAATAACTTTCTTATTAGTCCTAATTCCCAGAGGGAATAAAGCTAAAAAGAAAGTGTTACACGAAATAGGCAAAAGGGGAAACTGCTGCTGGGCTAGGTGTGACCCAGCCCAAGCAAATAGCAGGGTGGGCGATGGTTAAAGGGTGCCGCTAACGAGGGTTCGACTCGTCAATGCCCATTTTTATGGACCTAGGTTTTGGAGAAGATGGGGATGCTAGAGATCACGAGACGGTTAACAGACACATAGCAAGGGGACACGAGGTTTACCTAGGTTCAGGCCCCCGGAGGAAAAACCCTACTCCTGCTTGTCTGTTCTTGATTGATGGTGGAACGGAAGGTTATAGGGGGTGCGCAGATGCAATCTGGCGTGAGGTGTGTGTATGAGTTGAGAGATCCTCCTCGCCGTGCCCTCCTGGACTTTATATAGATAGGATAGGTCCCGAGGGTAGGTCAAGTCGATTAAAAGTTAGGGTTTCACCCTTAAAATTTCTATCTACCGCTAAGCCGTGTTCTCCAAGGAGTCGAACTTCTACCGGGCTTGGGCCATCTGGAGTCTCCTTGGGCAGCAATTCTTCACGTGGGCCTTCATTGGGCTGGACTGGGTATACCAATATCAGGTACCCATAGGGCATATCCATGTCAGTAGCCCCCGAATGTTCAGTTGAATCGGAGATTCGACTGGAGACTCTATAATTCTTCAAGTGCTTCTCATCTGAATATGTTTTTTGGATGGATACATTGGTTCATAAGGATTGTTGATACGTGTGCCAGACTCACCTGACGGATCGGGGTCAGTTAACTGTCATAGGACAAAACAACACTATATTCTTTAGACTCGAGTCCTCAGACTCGAATTCGGAACAATGCTGGCGTAATTCAACTCAGGCCGAGGAGGTATTACAGGAGTCGAATCCCAGTGAGTTTAAGTTAAGTACCAATGCGTCTGTCAGGAGTTTTCATCATGCATGTTGACACAGTATGTTACTAGCAGAGCGCAGTCAGGTGCGGTACCAGGCCATCATATGATATCTGTAGGACTTATCTTTGCATCATAAACACATCATCCAAAAATTTACCACTGTGGAGGTGTTTCGGGTGACCAACGATAGGACATCTCTCTTAGCATTAGTTAGGGCAGAGTTGCCATTATGAATTTTTTTGTCAAGAATGATCCGAAGAATCTCATCCAAATGGTTCATAGGGTGCGCGACCAGTGCTCCCTATGGGAGTGTAGGGTTTGTAGCATGGAAAACAAAAAAATTCTATCGCCTGAACACACACAAGCCAAGATTTTTCTACTAGATTGTAGCAACAAGTCGATAGAGTACCAACCCTCAAAGATCCAAAGCGGTTAACGAGATCGGATTCTCGTGGGTGATGTAGTCATTCACTTTCTGATCTCAAGATCGCGTAGACGATCCTTCCGACGCGTGTTCTGGCAGCGCTTCCGCAGTCGGTCACACGTATGGTACTCGATGAAGACCTTCCTCTCCCTTGTTCCAGCAGACAGCGGAGGTTGTAGCACTGTCCTCCCGATTCCGGCAGCACGACGGCATGGTGTCAGAAGTAGAGGGGAGATCCCACAGGGCTTCGCCGCCGGTGCGAGTATGGCAGAGTAGAGGGAGCCCCGGCGATCTAGGGTTTAGAGGGCCTAGGTTTAGAGGTGGCTAGCAACTAGGGTTTAGCTAATTGGTAGCCGTTTAGAGGAGGATATAGAGGCGGCGACTTGGGGGGCCAAGGCCGGCGGCTAGGGTTTGTAGTGGGGTGCAAGGGGGCGCCCCCTCCCCTCTATTTATGATAGGGAGGGGCGGTTGGGGAAGGGAAGTCCTTCCCCAGCTCCACCTCATGGGTCGGCTGCAAGGGAGAGGGAGGAATCCTCCCTTAGGTAGGATTCATTCCCTTCCTCCACTAGGCAACGTTGGGATTTGACTTTTTCAAATGGCGTTTGACTTTTCAAACTAGAGTTCGATTTATCTCTTCCCATTGCCTAGCCAAGTGACCTAGTACATGATACCATTCCACTTTGTCATGACACATCCATGTACCCTTCTCACTCCGGATCGGTGGACCTTCTAGACCCTTCTAGAACATTCTGGTGAAAACACCGAAACCCTTCCCGAACTCCTGAATTGGACTTTCCTTATATGAATCTTATTCTCCGAACCATTCCGGATCTCCTCGTGATATCCCGGATCCAACCCGAGACTCCTAACTACATTCGGTCTCTTTACTCACTTTGCATATCTACTAAACAACATTGAATCCTTAAGTGTGTCTCCCTACGGTTCATGAATTATGCATACATGATCGAGACTTCTCCGATCAATAACCAATAGAGGAATCTGTAAATTCATATGGCTCCCACATATTTCTACGATTACTTCATGATTGAATGAACCATTTACATACAATACCAATTTCCCTTTGTCTCGTGATACTTTACTTATCCGAGGTTTGATCGTCAGTATCTCTGCATACCTAGTTCAACCTTATTACCGGTAAGTACTCTTTTCTCGTTCCTATGATATGTGATCCCCTATGAGCCAGTCATATGCTTGTAATCCAATTGGATGACATTCCACCTAGATGGCCCAGAGTATATCTATCTGTCATATGGATGGACAATTCCCACTCTTGATCCATGTGCCTCAACACATACTGTCCGAACACTCAATGCCACCTTTATAACCACCCAGTTAGGAAGTGGTGTTTGATGTCATCAAAGCATCCATCTGGTGATGGTTATTAACATGATCTCATGGTTGAAGGGTTTAGGTTACTATGTATTGAAAGCTTATAGCATGTGAACTATTTAAATGACTAGATCTTATGCTACGCTTAACTATAGGAGTATGTCCATCACATCATTCTCCTAATGATATAACCTTGTTGTTAATAACATCTCAATGTTCATGATCAGGAAACCATGATCATATATTAACCAATAATCTAGTTTAACAAGAGGCTTTACTAGGTACTCTTTTATGTTTACAAACCACACAGGTATTAATGTTTCCGGTTAATACAATTATAGCATGGGGGTGTAAAAATTTATCATAAGCATAAAGATATGATAATAACCACTTTATTATTGCCTCTTGGGCATATCTCCAATAGTCTGCCAGTTGCACAAGAGACAACAATCTAGTTTCAAATCTTTGTGTATTCAACATTTATGGCTTTTCGGTATTGTATGTACACGATTTCTAGTGGTCAACTGATCTTCGGATCCGACACTTTCAGGTCTGCGTGTAATTGCATGTCTTTGCGTCTCTACGCATCACTCATTCTCTAATGAGATGGCTTTGTATAAATTTGGTCCTTGGTGAGACCTTTAGTTCCTTGGGGTTAAAATATGTTGATAATATTGTCGTACACTATATCTTCATAGTACAATCCTGCTGTGAACCACACCTAGTTTGATAACAAAACTACTTGACACAAATGCCCTCTTTTGCTGCTATACTAGCAGTCATATACTTAGCCTTTTGTTGTAGTATCTGTCACAATGTCCTAACTTTGGAACTCATCCAAATCCCTTATGGAACTTACTTTCCATTATATTGTGCCACCCTTAGTTTAGATTGAGATAAACTTAATTTGTACTTTGTGACAAAACTAGTATCAATGTAGTACTTTTACAATGAACTAACCATCTATTTGTCACCTCTAAAAAAATAATATATTCTTAGTTCTTCCAAAATATCATCAGAATATCTTAACAATCGTCCAATGATCATCTTATGAATCATTATGGCATAATCTCATAACATTTAGAGTATAGAACATATCTGGATATGTACATATCACAATATGATTCAAAAACACTCTTTGGATTTCATTCATCAAGTATTAAAAATACTTGAATCTTTGTTTCACTTATCACGTGTCGATACACTTGAATTTTTTATTTAATCCTTTCTGTGTGATAAGAACCTTTCTTGTCATTTCCATATTGAAATCTTTCAATATATCATCTATCTACATTTGGCACAACAAATATTGGCATCTCAATCTATCCATATAGATATTGATGCCAAATATTCGGGTTTTGCCTAAGTCTTTCATCAAGATGAAATTCTTAACTTGTGTTAATAAATGATACATCATTTCCAATCAACAATATGTCCTCCATATAATGTATTAGAAATATGTCTTAGCGCTCCCACTTAATTTCTTGCAAACACAAGCATATTCATCATCTCCGATGGAATTAAACCCTTTAACAATTTCATTACGATGAAGATTCCAACTCCTTGATGCTTACTTCAACCATTGAGTTTTGCATACGCTTTTAGCATCATTTGAATTAACAAAACCCTTTGGATAATGTCATGTACACGTCCTAGGTAACCATTCTATTAGAAGAACTTGTTTTGTTTGTTCAACTATCATATACCAATATAACTATTGGTTGCTACATTAATCCGTCTAGACTAAATATCGCTATGGAAGATCAAATCTTGTCATAGTCAACTGCTTGAACATTGTTGTGAACTATTTCCCGATATGTGAAATATTTCATAGATGTGAAACATCAATGTTTATTTCTTTATATATCCAAATATGACTGTAAGGTTTTACACCTTTCAGAGGGTCTTCCAAGTTCAAATCTTGATTTCTCATGTATGGAACTATCATGGATTCTATGGCTTCAAGCCATTTGACAGAGTCAGGGCCCATCATCGCTTCTTTGCATATTGTCGGTTCATCATTGTCAAACAACAATGATTTAATTTCAAATACTAGTATTTCATTGTTTACCCGACCTTCTTGGTTCACTGTGAACTTTAGACCTTCATGACCACAACCTTTGAGACACGTGAACCATGAGCATTGTTGATGCCTTCGGAACACTTTCCGGTGCTGCACAACTCAGCACATTATAGCTAAGGTTCTTTTAACCTTATCAAAGTTCTATTGTCCTCCCACTTAAATTTTCACGAAAAATTCCTTCTTAAGAAACTTGACGTTCTAAGCGACAAACACTTTTGTCTTCGGTGTTATGGAGGAATTCTCAACGATTATTTGAAATAATATACAAAGACATGTTTATCCGACTTTGGTTGCAAACATCTTACTTATGTATGGCATACCAATATTTAAGAAAGGAAAACTTGGGTTTTACCCCCCAAACCACAACTTTATATGGTGTCATTTCAACGGATCATGATGGATCTCTTTTCAGTGAAAAGTGGTAGTCTCTAAAGCTTTAATCTTTAAAATATAATGGCAGTTTTATAAATTTCACCTTTGATCTTACCATGTTAAACAAGGTTTCATTACATATCTCGAACACTCCATACTCTTATGGTGTTTTGGGGAATGCAAATCCATGGAACGATTCCTAGAATCTTTTTGCTAAACTTTGTAACTTAAAAAATCTTCCTTTATGATTGAATCATAAACTCTTTATTTTCTTGTTACAATGATTTTCCACTTCATCTTGAAAGTCTTTGAACTTTTTCAAATGTTTCATACTTTAATCCTTATTAAGTAAATATACATATATTCACTCAAATTTTTGGAGAAAAAAGCATATGAAGTTGAAATCCATCGCTCTCGACTACTCATAATGGGCTTCATACAACAATATGTACAAGTTTCAATTAGCTAGTCATTTGTTCCCTTTTGGCCTATGAACGGAGTTTTAATTATCTCTCGGAAAGTTTCACAAGAGTCATTTGATCGAAATCAAAAGACTCCAAAATTCCATCAAGAATGGAGTTTCTTCATGTTTTCTTTCCATTATAATTTAAACGGTGATGTCACTTCCTAAGTGATCTTTCAATCATTTTTCTTTTGATATTTTTAGCATTAGTTTTATGGATGTGATTTCTCCAACTAAATTTGTATATCATCATTTATTATGGAATATGGAAATTATTTGAACAACCTTTTGTTCTCATAATACCTGATTAAAACAAATCTTGAAGGTAAGCTTTGATGTTAACGAGAAACACATCTTTATCTGTTTTCAATGAACATCATCACATATTCTCTTTCTAGTTACTTAGGCCATTGCAGTTCATGAATTGTGTTGTTTCGTATGACGATTCACACCAACAAATTCAGTATCCAATACTTAAGAACTACATTGTTTAACAAGCAAAGAATATAGCCATAACATTTATATCATCTATATACCTAAGCTGAACAATTCTACTCTTTTCTTTTCTGCCAAATATTTCTTAGATTTCTCTTTCAGCATTTCCTTTTCTTTTCTAAATAATCTATCAACATAAACAATGGCGCCATGCATATGACACAAAGTCCAAAGCATGTATAGTCAAATACTAATATCTTTTGGATTTGCACTTTGAAGTAGATCACCATCATCAAATGTTTGACGTTCTTTTGAATTCCATTCTTTAGTAACCTTTTAGTGTAGTAAACATTTACCTACATATTATATTCATCCTTATAATGGAAATTTCCATGATCAAACTACTTTAGCTTATAACGGTGAATCTGAGTATAATGTTGCTCTCCAAAAACTTTTGGAGGATTAGGACGACCAGCGTCTCCAACCTTTTGCAAATTCCCATCAAACATGACAACATAAATTTTTCCATATTATACTCTATCATATTGCAACCAAAACATCGTTTCACATATCGCAATATCTTTCACACATGATGGTTTCTGAAACAATTCTTTCAGCTCCCCGATAATCTTGATATTAAAAAAATCTTTTGAATATCAAGAATCATGAAGACAAACATGATACTTATATAATAACACTAGAATTGTTACTCTTGATTTAATACCAATTATGAAACTTCACGGAGTAACTGGAATTTACTGAAAGTTTGCAATAGGACTTTTAAACTTTAGATTAACACTTCAAAACAATACGATGCCAGTTCGCAAAGTAACTAACCAAAATTCTATAGTTCTATTATCTCAATTATAACTAAGCGCAAGGTGGTAAACGGATGCCAATGACTACAACAATTATGCAAATTCACTTTGATTTAATTTATGATAAATAGTGTTCAACTTTTAATCATATTATTTGTAGAGGTCCCAACCTTTAATAAGGTAGAGATCCCTGTGTTTACAATGCTAGTCCCTGGATCAATAGCTAGCATCCACAGTTAAGATGTAATATCAAGAAACAAAGGTCATAATAAAACTTTATAGCCAGGAATAAAATAATTTATTACATCTTACATAGCTCATTTGGCTATTTCGGTATAATGCAGCAGAATATAACAATAGCATGGGGTCCTTCATCTTCAAAGTTCCACAGGCAAACATGTTGGTTGTAGACTTGTAATCCTAATCAACACACTTCACTAACATCAAATAAACCTGCAACATAATAAGTTACAGCCACAAGGGTCAATACATTTGAATTGTATTGGCAAGTGATACTATCATAGTATAGTGGAGTCTATCATCTATATGCATTTGGCTAAGTGGAGCTTAGGCTTGCTTTGCTCAAAATAGATTTTTCCTTATCATTTGAAAAACACTAAGTTTTTGCTTGACAAAATCACCCAAGGCATCTCCCAATAGAAATTGGTGATCCTTCATCCCTTGTTCAACCACAAGTTTTAACTTAGAAATTGGGATGAGGAGATTCTTGATAGCTTCCATGTCTTGATGCTCAAATTGTCCTTTGCCAGGGACATGGATAAGTACTTAGATTTTTACACTCTGCAGAGGTGGTGCACTTTCCCCACAAGACTTGGTTTCACCAAGACAAGATCTTTCAGAAGCCTTCCCTTAGACCAGAATGGACGCGCTCCAACCTATCAATCCCCTACCACCAACTGTCCATTTGGCTAAGTTATTCCAACCTATATGATCCAGGCAGAGCCCATAATGCCAAGTGGCTGCACTTGAAGCTTCTCAACATTTGACATCTCAAATATCTTTGTTCCTGGGTGGCATTCCACAAGTGAGATACCAAGTTTTCCCCAGTATACTGGACTTGGTGATGCCCAAGTTTTCCCCAGCATACTGGACTTGCATAACCACTCAACACAAACCATTCTTTCCATTCCACCCAGGTGATTCATTCACTTAGTTGTTTTATTAAACAAAAACACAAGTCCTTGACTTAGAAATATTCCATAGCATGAATATAAACCACCCTTGTTTTCTACTAGCTAAGCTAAGCATGATAGTAGTAGGAATCTTAACTTAGGAAAAATTCTACTAAGGCTTCATCTACTAGGATTTCCCATGGCATAGTTTATACTTAACAAAAATTCCATGCAAGTCCTACTTAGAAATATCACTAATGCATAGTGAAAATAATGGGACAAAGTATGAAGCACCACTTGCCTTTTTGGTTGAGAATATAAGTTCGCTCCTTGATCTTGCTATAATCTCACTCTTCAAATCACTATAATTCAATCAAGCAAGGCACAATTTCAATCTACCATTCAAGCAAACATCACATAAAATAATAGAAACAAAGCAATGCATGCAAGCATGCCAAATATTGTTTTATTTATAAAAGTGGTTTCTAATGGGTTATAAACATTCTAATACACCTGTTGGTCATTTTATATAAGTGGCAAAATCATTTGCAAAAGATTTTACTTATAAACCATTTTAAACCAAATCAATATTTTATGTGGTTGAAAATGTCTTTAACAAAGTAATAATCTATAGGGTTCTTCAAAATATATTTTTAAATCATAAAACCTTGTGTTTAGGGTCAGAGAGTTTAAACGAAAACATTTCCCAAAGGTTTCCTCAAAAAGTATTTTTAATAAATAAACATTATTTTTATTTAACTAGAAATGCTTTAAATCAAAGATTTACTCTTTAGTTTTATCAAATATATTTTCAAATCCATGAGTTGGTTTATAAGGTCAGTAGGTTCAAAACAACCCATTTGCCAAAGATTTTATCACAAAAATAATTTTAGAATGAATTTTATATTCTAAATATGCCTACACAAGTTTATGCAAAAGCAATCATTTTAACCGAAGCAATTTATGAAACAAGGTGCATGGTTGGAAAGTACTTGTCTTGCTGATTCCATTGATATAAAATTTGCAAAATTTGGACATGTGGATCAAAAGTTATGAATTTTGCAAACTTGAACATCTAATAGATCATTTCTGGTTTTTATTCAAACAGACTGGCCACTTGTCTTGTTCCTATTCGCCAGTACCGTTTCGCGTGGATCAACAGATGCGAGGCGTTGGATCTAAGTGAGGATGAACGGTGCAGATGAGCTCATACCCTTTCTATTAAGTGACTCTATCTATGCCTTGCGATCTAAATCCGACGGACAGAAATGCTTTGACCACGATCTGGTGGCGCTGGCATCGGTGAACGGCGGCGCGGGCTATGCTCGCGGTGGTTCTGGCGAAGCAGGAAGGAAAGGAGGGAGAGAAGATGCTCACAGTGTTCGCGTGGTCCTGGTGAAGCTCAAGGTGGTTTACTTCTGTCAAGGGGCGCACAAAAACGACGGCGATTGCTCAACGGAGATGAGACAGACGGCGGCTACTTATTGTCGACGACGGAGGCGACGCTATGGTGCAAGCTAGGACACGAAAACGGTGGCGTTATTTGCGGAAGAGGTCACTGGTCATAGGCGCATCATCGGAAAGAAGAGGGGCGGTCAGAACATTACCAGGGGAGTCGCCGGAGAAAATGGCAGACGGTGGCGCGCTCAGTGGTCATCGTTATCGAGGCTGTGGGTCAAGCGCGAGCAAGCCGAGGTTACTGGAAGATGCAGTGGTTGATGGGGAACATGCCAGCATGGTCGAGGGGGCAAGGCGTGGCGAGGAGCTGCCGGAATTTGCTCGGAGGTTCGCTGGAACAGAGCGTGGTCTCTGGCAAAATTAGCGCAGCCCGGGGGCGAGCTGGTGCGAGCGAGAGAGGGGAAGTGGAGAGGGGAGACAGGCGCTTTTAAAGAGCATGGTCACGGGGAGAATTACTGAGCCATTAATCGTGAATTCAACCCGCGAAATCAACGTAGAAACGTTCGGGACGAACTGGTCGTGGGGATGACGATGACTGTGTGGCAGTGGGGTCGCTTCGTCAGCGAAGGAGAGAGAGGGGAGTGGGTCCAGGCAGTCAGCGAGGGAGAGGGTCTGTTCTGTGGTGAGAAAAACGTTTCGGGGAGGGGGAGAGGGAGTGGGCTGCTGTGCCAGATGGGCTTGGCTGGGCTGGACTGCTCCTTTTCATTTTTTTTTGTTCTGAATTTTTTTCCCTTTTCTTTTTCTATTAACTATTTTGATTTTGTTTAAACTTTTCAAACAACAATTTGATTTCAAACTTCAACCAAAATTTGTGTGTATTCAAATACTGATTAATAATTCATTTTAAAGTCAATTTTGGAATAAATCTTTTATTCTTTTTAGGGTCTTTTAATTATTTAAAATAGGCCCTTGCATTTATTCAAATAAGATTTAATAATGTTTTCAAACTCCATTTGAATTCCAAATCTTTCCAAATCTTTTCAGTAGGTTTTATTTATTTAATAGGGTGTCAAATAATTCACCTTGAATTATTTGGAAAATATTTAATATGATTTATAAATCATTTGAATTGGGTATTTGTCTTTATTCCAATGAAATTAAATATAGTTTTACTTCCATAAATTTTATTTGGAAGATTTCTTTCATCCCATTTAAGTTAATTAAATAACTTTTATTCCACTTGGGTAAATTCCAAATACTATTTTCCCATTATTTAATTAACTAATTCTAATTGGAATTTTATCTTTATTCAAATAGAACTAGAATTTGGTTAATGCCATTTTATTTTATTTGGAAATTCTTTATCCTTTTATTTTATTTGTACTTGGATTATATTCATTCCATTTACTTATGGATTAGGTCGAGATTTAATTTGGCCTTTAAATATTCCTCATTTAATATTTCTATCTTTATCTTATAAAATCCATATCTTTTTATTTATAGATCCAAACTTGGTGATTCCAATTGGTAAAATCTTATTTAATATTTGTTTATCCTTTTAAATCTCTTTAGGATTATTTGCTCACCATTTGGTATGGATTTTTAGATAGGTGATTTATTAGCTTTGGATATTCAATTCCCTTATCTTATTAAATTCATAAGATTTTATTAATGACTTCAAATTGAATGAAATCAATTTATATGGTTTTGTAATATTTCCATTTGTCAGTCTTGATCATTTTGAAATGTTTGTTTGACCAATTTTATATGGATCAAATCTACAGTCTACTTGGAAATGCTTTTCTTCCATTAGGGTTTTGGTTTATTTTCCAAATGTTTAAATTTCCAGATGCATTTATGAAGAAAGCATTTCACTTGTTTTGAATTTAGTTGGATTCAAACATCACTCAAGTTTGTTCAAGATGGGATTTTAAGTTTCCATTTAGAAAATAAAAAGTTTCTTTTCACCTTAAATTTCATCAATTATTTATTTTGTTTATTTATTTTTCACATTACAAAATTTGGAAAATTTTGGGATGTGACATTATTGTTGATGTAAGAACCCACCTTTATAAAGGTAAAGGTCCCTGTGATAGCAATGCTAGTCCCTGGATAAAATGCTAGCATCCACAGTTTAAGATTAAGTACACAGAAACAAAGGTCATTATTACATCATCATTCCAAAGATAACATAGTCTTTTACAACTCCATAGCCATAGGCTAGTACAATAGTTCAACTTAACAAAATAAAGTAAAGTCTTCATCTTCATATTCCATAGGCAAACATGTTGAGTGTAGACTCATAACCCTAATCCTCATTAGAGTAACCTGCAACATCACGAGTTACAGCCACAGCGGGTCAATACATTGGAATAGTATTGGCAAGTGATACCATAGTAAAATAGTAGCTTCTAACTTCTATATGAATTAGGCTAAGTGTATCTTAGGCTTGCTTTGCTCAAAATAGGTTTTTCCTATCAGTTGAAAAAGACTAAGTTTTTGTTTATCAAAAATCACCCAAGGCATCTACCAATGAAAATTGGTGATCCTTTACCCTTGTTGAAACACAAGATTTTAACTTAGAAATTGGGATGAGGATATCCTTGATAGCTTCCATGTCATGATGCTCAAATTGTCCATTGCCGGGGACACGGCTAAGTACTTAGATTCTTCCTTCTCGAGAGGTGGTGCACTTTCCCCACAAGACTCGACATGCATCGAGACAAGATCTTTTAGAAGCCTTCCCTTAGACCAAATGGATGCACTCCATCCTATCACCCCCTACCACCAACTATCCATTTGGCTAAGTTATTGCAACCTATATGATCCAGGCAGAGCCCATATTGCCATGTGACTGCACTAGAAGCTTCTTAAAATTTGGCATCTCAAATCCCTTTGTTCCTGGGTGGCATTACACAAGTAAGATACACAGGGTAGGCCATGAAAATGGGGCCCTGGTAACCACTCAACAAAATCCATCCAAGCAATTACCATTCCACCCAGGTGTTTCATTCACTTAGTTGTTTTATTAAGCAAAAACATAAGTCAAAAGACTTAGTAAAATTTCCATAGCATGTGTATATACCATCCTTGTTTGCTACTAGCTAGGCTAAGCATGATAATATAGCAAGTATCTTAACTTAGAGAATATTTCTACCGATTCTACAACTACTAGGATTTCCCATAGAATAGCATAAAGATACTTAGTAAAAATATTATGCAAGCCCTATACAAAATATCACTAGTGCATAGTCAAAATAATAGGACAAATACATGAAGAACCACTGGACTTAGTAGTTGGGGGAGTAGCAACAATCCTCACAATCACAATCACCACTAGCACCAAAATCTACACATAAAATGATAGCACCAATTTACATTCAAACAAATCAAGCAAAAATATACGAATGTATGCAAATGCTATGTGATGATTCTTCTTAAACCAAACAAGACAAGTAAACAGTACTAAACATTAGACTAACTTTTATAGACTAAATAGACTCAAAATAGCTTTTAAAACATTTTCTAAATAATTTTTATACTCAAAATAAGCCTACAAATGTCTCTGCATAAACTACCATTTTTACAAAAGAAAAGTACAAAACTAAGCCCATAGAATTGTAGGATTTAATTTTGTGAATCCAGTGATATATTATTTTCATTTTTTGAATAAATAGAAATTAAGTTATGAATTTTACAAGTTCTAGACCAAATTTGGTTTTTAAATTGAAAAACAGGCACGCGGCGGCTCCTGATTGGTCAGTACCGCTTCGGGGTGGATCGCGTTTCCGTGCAGTTGGATCTAATCAGATTCAACATGCCAGATCTAAAGAAAATGTTTCGCGCTGGATCTAATTCTAGGCGCTACGATGCAGATCTAACGGTGCACACTACTCTGACCAATAAGTGGCGGCGCGAATGGCCACTGGCGGCAGCGCGAATGGCGGCGGTGGTACGGTGTAACATCCCAAAAATACTAAACTTAAATCATCAAACTCTAATCATCAAATTTAGGGTTAACAAAAACTTTTCTAATTAAAATTATGAAGGCATGCATATGTGTATGCATTTAATTTGAAATTCTTTTGAACCACCTTGTTTGTGTGTTTCCTTTCTTGTAAAATGCTTCTTAGGTGAAATAAACATCATCTAAACATTTCCCAAACTTTTCCTAAGGACAAATAAATCAAAACCAATAAAATAGAGGAATGGTCATTTTGACCAATTTAACTCCCATGCCTACTTTGGCTGTCTCAAACTTTCAGAACCTAATGGAAACTTTTCTGGATCTTTGCACCCCTTGAATATACTCATAACAAGGTATCAAGGCCCACTTTGTGATCATCCAGAAACTTTCAAATGCATGGTTTAAATGACAATTCAAAATTGAATCTTTATCATATGGGAAATCCCACTTTTTCAAAAACCACTCAAACAAGCTCAACTTTCAAAACCCAAGCATCTGCAGACTCACCAGCACCAATCTAGCAAACCCACCAAAAATCTTTTCAAAATTCAAAACTTGATTTCATGTGGCCATTTCATCAAACAGGTTGCAGACACAAATCATCAAAATCCTAAACACTATAGTGAGCAGTGATTGAAGCCTAACTTGTTCCCTCTCTAGCTCACAACCAGCTCAGTAAATCATCTAGCAAGATTAACTAAACACTAGCACCACTGTGAGCTTGGCATTACCATCAATGGTGAATAGCCGAAGTCAACCTCGTCACCCCCATGTCGATAGCAAGCTAGGAAGAGAAGAAAGTCTAGCCAGCATGTCTGGGAGGCAGCCCACCGTCCACCGCCACCCCCTATCCCAGCCGCGAGCGTTGCCAAGCCCTGGACCACACGCACGAACCATGCCAACCCCGCCAGCGACCATGCCGAGCATGCGCCCACAAACCGCGCGCCGCCCTCGCCGCGTGCATACACAATCCCCACCGACCCAGGAGACTGTAGCATCCCAATTGTCTAACAATTGTAATGCTACTTGGATTAGTAATATAATGGCTACTTCAAACATAAAATTGTTGCATCATCATTATATCATGCTCATGTCATCATGCCACCTTGCATTTGAGCATCATATAAAACCCCTTTTCATTTGGTTCTTCTCTCATATGCATTGTTAATTGTATTTGACTCTTGATATTGTATTTGGGTCTTGATATATTGTTTAAATGCCCAAGTTGAGTTGGGGGCATTTCTTTTACTAACTCCACCACCTTTTCTTTCACCACCTTATAATTCCACCATCCAACTACATATGAGCTTGGCACTTATTGGTTTTACCTCTAGCTCATGTGGGTTGGGATGGATCCAATTCTTTTCCACATGCTCTCATCTTAGCATCATGTTGTTTTCACATTATTGATATATGAGAGCCACATGGCCACCCTTGCATGCCTTGTGAGTGGAACCCTTTTTCCTAGCTTCCACATGGATTATTATGGATTATGCCATGTTGGGATATTTTTGGGACTATTGAGCATCTAGTGGCACATACACACTAGCAAGTCCCATTTCTATTCAAACATGGTCATCTCCATCTACTCCACATGGGGCATCCTTTTAATCCTTTTTGCTTGGCTATATTCCAATTTTTGGGAATGCAAAATAATAATGCCATGTAATAATATTGTTTCCACAAGAATCAACATGGCAATAAATATTTTTGCATGGGCCATGCAAGTGCCACCTTTTCTAGTATTTGGTTTTTATTTGAATCTTGAGTGGACCATCATCTCTCTCTATCTCTATCCTTTCTTTTGGCTTGATCTATGTTGATCTTGCTTAAAACCATATCACCACATCCCTCTCTTTTTCTTGACTTGATCTTGTTAGAGCTTGACATGCTCTAGCTTGTTCTTGTCAAAAGAAAGCCACTCCATCTATCTCTCCAAGCCCTAGACCATCACCTACCTCATCATCACCATACCCCCCCCATCTCTCCTCTCTAGCTAACCCTAGTTCTAATCCACCCCTCTAACCTAACCCAAGACCACCTCTCCCTAACCCTAGTCAAACCTAACCTGAGCCCCCCAAGCTATCCTAGCCCGAGCTACCCCTCCCCTGGTCCCCTCTTTTTCCTTCTCTAGCTAAAGAACAAAGAGAGAGGAGAGAGGGCAAACCCTAGCCCGAGCCCCCTCTCCTCACCTTTTTCCTAGCTACCACCACCAAACCCATGTGCTCTCCCCTCCTCCTTCATCTACCCTCACCTCAGAGCATCCAGGAGGCGCCCAGAACCCTCTTCCTCCTCCCTTCTTCCCCAGGCTAGACCGTGGCCACCACCTAGCTAAACCCTAGCCCCTTCGGCCTCGATCAAGATCTGCGCAGCCTGCTGCTCCCCAAGGCGATCCAGAAGCACCAGGACCCTCCTCTGTCTCCTCCACACCGCCCTGCACCGGCCACGCCTCCCCGAAGCCCTCCGAAGCTCCCCGGACACGCCGCAGCCACCGGATCCGAAGCTCGCAGAGCCCCTGCCTCTGCTCCGACCTGAGCCACCTCCGTGCCAACGACCACGCCGACGAGCACCTAGGTGAGATCCTCCTCCCCCTAGACATGGTCCCTCTCCTTCTAGCTCGCTGTAGCGCCACCGCCTTCCGTCGAACGTGCTGCGCGCGCGCCGCGCGTCGTGCTCTGGCAGACAGCGTCAGACCGCTGCACCGACCGCCTCTGTTCGCCGCCGAGCCCCGCGCGCTGTAGACCTTCTCCGGCGATGCCACCTGAACAAAAGTCGTAGCCCTACGTTCCCTCGTCGTGTTTCGTTTTTGCGGCGTGGTGAGATCCGCCGCCGTTTGGTCGTCATCGTCGACCAAACTCCGGCCGTTCTCCTGTGCTCTGCAGATCGGCGCACAGCAGCAGACCGTCGTCGACGTCGTTTTTGTAGAGAACCCCCTGATGTTTTTCCCGCCTGAACCCGAGCTCCCTAGTGCCCCACCTGCCAGCCTCAGCGCCCCTTGCAAGGAAACCCCCTGGAAAAGTATGGCCATCACGAACCGATCCCTCCCCGCGTCCTGGGATCGCCCACGTGGCGTGCGCCTGCTGGACGCGCCAGCGAGTGGCCCCGTCGAGCCCCGGTCCCGCCAGTCAGTCTCAGTGGCTGGCCTAACCCGCGGTGAGAAAAGCTGTTCTGCGCGCTGGGCTGCTGAGTCAGCCAGTGACCCCACCCGTCAGTGACTGTGTCTGGATCTGTCTGAGTATAAAAGGGTTTTCTGGATTTCTGTTTTAATTCAAATCTTTTTCAAATTAATTCAAATTCAAATTTATTTCTGTTTTTAAATATCTTTTAGAATATAAATCCAATTTAGACAAATAATATATGTTTTCAAATCAGAAAAACATGAGGAACTCAAAGATGCCATTCAAAATATATTTTTGAGCAATTAAAATTCCAAGTTGTTTTAAATTCCATTAAAATGCCCTTTTGTCTTAATTAATTAACAACTTTTGTTTTATAACTCCAAATTTAACAAATAATATGTCTAAAATGATTAGCTCGACGAGACCTTTCTGTTTATGCATTCCATGTTTTGATTTGAAGCATGCATCATATAAATATAATGTGTACAGCAACTAATATGAGGATAAAATGGGGCCAAAACCCAATAAAAATGTTTATTCTTGTATTCCACACCTCACCATGCCATGCTACTTATTGCCATGCAAATTGTGCATCATTCATCATGGCATGATTGTTTGCTTGATGCATTTTATTCATAT
The DNA here is from genome assembly GCA_916181665.1 of Avena sativa. Taxonomy (NCBI): domain Eukaryota; kingdom Viridiplantae; phylum Streptophyta; class Magnoliopsida; order Poales; family Poaceae; genus Avena; species Avena sativa. Next base: position 262,585,133 of record OV702294.1, on the reverse strand, counting down.
GCTTGTGCACTTTATTTATGTTGGCCCTTGTTTGTTTGGTTCTTCTTCGAATAGACGCTGAGCAGGGGATATATCAAGACAACCAGGAGCACTACCCAGATCCATCCCTTGCTTCAACTGAGCTGCCAGGCAAGCACTACCACATGCTTGCATACATATAGTACCTATTGCCTCTATCTTATTCTTGCATCATTGACTCGCGATTGCATTAAACTGAATCCCAAGTATTGCATAGCCTTTACTTTTAAACCCCACCGAAGCTTGTTCCTCCATCCCATGAGCCATTACTACAGGAGTTGTTTGAGCCATGCGAGTCGTAGAACAGCATGTGTAGGGTATGTGAGTGTCTGATGGATAACGAGGTACCTAAACAACTTAACCTGAGTAGTATTGGGATAACTAATGAAAGTGGCATCGGTGAGCCATATTCGCTATTTGGTTTTTCAGGCTCACTTGTGTCCCGTAGGACCCCGAGTACTTGATTCCTGTTCCTTGATTATTCGCGCTATCCACATCAGGGAGGCCTTATGGACCCCCCTGAGCCAGAGCTTGATTCATTCTTATTTCTTGGGGCCACAAACTAGTTTGAGGTTTTATTTACTATCCTGTACTTATGCCATGCCTTACTGCTTTAATTTAAATTGTGCGAGGTACTGCACACTGTACTGTTTAGGGCCGTGACCCGTTTTCGCTGTATCGACAAGCCCAGTCACACTTTCGGGTTCCCAGTCGTTTACAGCCGGCCACACAAACCTTGAGTCCGTCTCGTAGCCGGCCAGCTTCGTTGCGGGTAGCTTAATGGGGTGGCCCCCTGAAATATTTCTGAATCCTGTGATCGCTTTGTCGTGACTGCCTCGTTGGGTTTTGATTTGGTTTTTCCGAGGTTGATCGAGTGTGTGTTGCTATTTGTGCACCCCTGCAGGGTAAAACTTTCTGAAAGCCGTGTCCACGGTTATGGACGACTTGGAGCACAGTTTCTCGATCATAGACAAGAATAACTAAAGTACCGCTTTTAATTTGACTAAGTACCTGACTAGTAAATAGTGCAACACTCATGGAATGGATAATAAAACTGCCAACGGATGGGGGGGGTTGTCCGTCCGCTTCCCCGTCGGTAAGCGAGGAGGAGGATGGATCTGTTAAGATTACCGTTATAACTGTTATAACTGTTGTCCTTAATTCACGGACATCCGTCTATCTCTGGTTAGGCGGATGGTTAGCGAGTATCTGTAGAATTGCTAGTGTTTATCTTTTGCTGCAATTGCGTCACCCCAGGTTGTGTCCCCTTTAGAGGCATAAAGACTTGCTGAGTACCCCTAGGGTCTCACACGATAAATTATTGGTTCAGATGAACAGGTACACTCACAAGATGGATACTGGATGGAAGAGACGGACGATGTGGGCAACGATCATTCGGTGTAGAGATTCCGGGAACGGGGATCCGTGAGATCTGTGGGCGGGATGTGCTTATTTATGGGGCATCTTATGCCGATTTGCTTCTTATCCGCACTCGGATTTTGTCTTCCGCTTCCGCCTGATACTCTGATGTTTGATGTATGAGGAGATATCCTAAACTATTATATCTATCTAGGACATTTGGATCTTGCCGTATGGCGTTGCTATATTTCCTTTCTTTTAGATGGAATGGCTCTGATGTACTGTTGTATGGTGGCTTGCATACATACTCATTTGTGTATGTAGTTGATCCCTTCGCCTGCCGATTACGCCGCCCGTTCTTGTCCCGATGTTTGGAAATGGTTGGGACGGCCGAAAGGTCTACCTGTGAGTGGCATTTGGGCCCCACCGTACTATTTCAACCATTTCTGCTCATCCAGGCTTGTAACTAGGAGCGTAATTCACCGAGGTAGTAACAGAGACCGCCAGACATCCTTGTTCGCTGCCCCGTGCCGCACAGCCACCGCTCACCGTCGAAGACACCGCCTCTGCCGCGCAGAGCACCGTCGCGTTCCGACCAAGCCGCACCGCCCCATGCCTCAAAACCATGTTGTTGAGCATCGCCAGGGAACACCGCACCGTCCCCTACCTTCGCCCATGCCAATAGTCGCCTGTAACATTGCCCCCGACGAGCTCACTGTGCGCCCTGTCGGTCCCCTCGCTCGACTATAAATAGAGGCCACTCCCAGTCGATTTCACCGGATCGTGCACACCGTTCCCGGAGCAAGGCGAGCACCACCTCACCGGGATTTCACCGGAGCCCGCCGCCTCTGGAGAAGAAGGGCGCCATCGATTTCGTCCACCCCAGGAGCTGCCGCGACCACCCCTGAGTTCGCCGTCGTCGACTTCGTCGTTCGCCCGCCTCGCCGACCCTCTCCTGCACCCCAGTAAGCCCCCAGCACCCCTCACTGGCCGCGCTAGGTTTCTTTCTCGTCGGCGTTGCCTCGCGTCGACGATGACTCCCAGCCGTTGGATTAGAATCAGATCGAACGACCCTCATTGCCCCGTACCACTTCGCCCCTCCCTATCTCACTGACGAGTGGGGACACCCACTTAAGCGGCCGCGGGAGCACTGCGCTTAGCAGTCCGGCCCGTTAACTTTTCCCGCGCAGCCCAGTTATTCAAATTAAACCTTTTCTATTTTATTTCAAACTCACTTTTCTACCCAAATTCAAAATTTAACCCAGATCGATTCAGTGCACCAAATTGAATGAAACCAATTTTGTTAGAAAGGACTGGGAATGCTGAATCCAAGCCCATTGGATTCAAGTCATTTGGATCTATAGATCACCCTTGGTAAAAATAACAAGGCAGAAGCTTTTCTGCATTCAAACATTTTTCAAATTTAAACCATAATAGCTTTTGAGTTGATTCCAACTCTCAAAAATCACATTTAACCATACCTTTCAGAATATATAAAAATATATAGGTTTACTTGCAGAAATAAAGTTCAAGTAATAAAAGAATGCTACATAAGCATTTCTAGACACATTAATTAATTAAAATAAAAGGGTAAAACCTTATTAAATTGTGACACCACTTTAAATCACATTCCCTTGGACTACAATATGTGGTGATGACATGTGTCAACATGATCCCATGTTTGGTTTGGAGAATGTTAAATCTTAAGTAGTTTCAATGAGTAGAAATTACTTTTCTAAAAATAAAAGGAATTAAACCAAGCTTTAATCTTGTAATATTAGAGATGATGCTAGATCATCTATAGGACCCTTGTGTGTGATGATTGCAAGTAGTTAAGTATTGTGTGGTGATTGTGTACCTCGTATTTATTTATAGACGCTAGTACCGACCAAGGACACGAGTTGGAAGGAGGATACTACGAAGAAGAAGCCGAGGAGAACTTCAACCACTGCTCTGCACAAGGCAAGCTAATGCTATACCTATGCAAGATTATACTGGTATTGTGCAAGCTTTATTAACTAAGTAGACCAATGTAAGCTAACCCTTGCAAGATACCCTACTGATGCCACAAACCACTACTTGTTACTATGCCCACTATATGCCTTAAGCATATATGATCCAACCCACTTGACCAACCAATCCTAGTTTTTACTTACAAGCTTTATACTTTATTTCTTTATCAAAGCTATTCCTTAGAGTTTACTGAAGTGAATTATAGATACTAGAAAGATGTCGTGGGAATGGTCACGGCAGATGCTGCAATCGGCAGCGAGTAGTAGAACGAGGGGCAAGGGCGGCCAGCCATCTGCGGTGCGAGATGAGGGCGGACACACAGGGTTTTACCCAGGTTCGGCCCCCAGAGGGTAAAGACCTACTCCTGCTAGATTGTATTATGAGGGTTGTACAATGGGCGAGCTCGGCGGCTAGGCGGCGAGTCGCTTGGGTGTATGATGGAACGTATCTCTACACGCCCCGCAGGGAGGTTTATATAGGCTCACCTCCCCTAGGGTTTACATATCTCAACCGAATCAGTTAAGGCTTCGGTACTTGTTTAACCTAATCCGTCTGGGCCTATCTACTTGCCTGGGCCTTCAGCTTCCAGTCGCTTGCATCTACACCAGGCCTCGATCCAGTCGCCGTCTTGCAGGCCCACTCGCCAGTTTCTGGGCCAGTCGGAAACGTCCTGCTGGGTATACCCCGGTAGGCACATCCCCATCAGTAGTCCCCGAGGCCGTCGCCGATTGGGCATAGGTGGCTGCTGGCAGTCGGAGTATACGGCTTCAGAGCAGACATCCAGTCGAATCGTCGGTGGGCTCCTGTATAAAGGAGAAAACTAGTCATCCTTATCGCAGCTTTGGCAAGTCGAGTTGGCGAAACACTGTCATAGTGATCGGGTCGGCGAGCCGAGTGGCTGAAGTTGGACCGTTAGGCATGGTCAAACTAGCCGTGGGGGTAATCCAACGGTAACTTTTGGCGTAATCACCGCGTAGTAACGGCCTCCGGATTTGGCGGGTAACAACCGCTATATAAGGGGAATGGCAGGCGATCAGAGAACCACCTTCTCGCCATTTCCTCCGATTGCACGCACTCTCGCCTTCCTTCGCATCGTGATCCAGCCGACCCGAAATCCTCCGACCCCCCACAAATCCTTCCGCCATGGCCCTCTCCACCGAGCCTTGGGGTAGATCTAAGTGTACGAGGGCGCAGATGGCGTCCTTCGAGGAGGCCGGGATCCTGCACGCCGGCTGTTGGCGCATCCCCGCGGCCGGAGATGTGACCCCGAACCCACGCGAGGGGGAATTCATCTGCTTCACCAGCCACCTGGAACGAGGGCTAGGATTCCCTATGTCCCTGTTCTTCCGGCGCTTCTGCGCCTACTACGGGATCCAGCCGTCGGACCTGGGTCCTCACAGCATCGAGCAGCTCGCCATCTTCATGGCATTCTGCGAGTGCTACTTGGGCTGCCGGCCCTACTTCCCTCTGTGGCAAGATCTGTTTCATGGACGGATCAGCCGCGAGGAAGCGGGCGGCCCAATGCTTGCCACGGGCGGCCTGACATTCCAGCTGAAGTCGAAGGCTTCATTCTTTGACTTGATGCTGCCCGCCAAGGCAGCGAGCGACGGGAAGAAGTCTTGGTTCTATGTTGCCGAGGCGACCCCGGAGGGCGAGACGGCGATCCCACGATACTCCGCCAACCGGTCCGAACCGCGTCGTCTTCAAGTCGGCAAGCTCCCCAGCGACCAGCGGATGGTCGTGGACGAAATGCTCCAAACCATCCGCGGTTTGAAGAAGAAGGGCCTCCAGTCGATCAACTTATATAACTGCTGGCTCGGGCGGCGGCTCGTTCCTCTGGCTCGGCGCGACCACTACATGTACCAATACATGGGCCGGGAGGACTCGACGAAGTCCAGCCTAGCCGAGTGGAAGCTCGAGGACTACACCGCAGCAGTGAAGAAGATCACCCAGGCGGTGTACCTGGATGCATAGGCTGGGGTCACCCCCTACACCGCAAAGCGTCCAGCCCCAACGGTAAGCACCTCGCATCATTCGCAGTCGCAGTTTTTGCAGTCGCGGTCATTCTAATTTCATCTTGCGTTCATTGCAGCTATTCCAAGTGGTGGAAGGATGGCTCCCGCCTTCGGACGACGAGAATTCGAGATCGTCCGTCCAGGACATGGACGAGTCGCCTCCCGCCAAGGGCGACGCCGGGAGCGACGAGAGTAACGGCGACGACGAGTCCGAGGAGGAGGTCGCCCCGCTGGTCCGCAAAACCCGCGGGCAGCGTCAACGTGAGCTTGAGGCGAGCAAAAGCCTCGAGCGTCATGATTACGATGAAGAACTTCCGGAGACCACCTCGCGCTGCCAGGCTACTCCGTCGAAGAAGAAGAAGAAGAAGGAGAAGGAGGCGAAGGCTCCTCCGAAGAAGAAGACGAAGCTGATGAGACCGGCCTCGCCACCGCACTCGGCGAGCAGCTCCGACGCCCCCAGCCCGGCCAAGGACGAGGCGCCACCGACGGCAGCCGCACTGGACACGGCCACTGTCGAGGTGCCACTGGCTTCGATGCCTCCGCCATTCGCCCCAGTCTCTGGGCTGGGGGATGCTCTGGCTGTAGCGGCTTCGCCTCGCAGGGAAACTCCTGCCGAAGATGTCCCAGAGGCTCCCGTTGCAGCCTCGACGATGAATAAGCCGTCTGTGTCTTGGGCACGCGACGTCCTGGAGATGGGGCTCAGCCGCCGACTGGGCCCTGAACTGGAGAAGCCGGCCGGCCTCCGCAGGGGCTACGCTTCATTCCAGTCGCCAAGTGAGTTTGCTCACCTACCTTTGTCTTCCATAGCAGCTTGAATTATCTTGCTTACATGATTGATTTACAGGACCAGAGTGAAGAAGATGGGCCACCCGACCGTGGCTAAGGTGCCACCCGTCGTCAGCGAGGAGGATCCTTCCCGTAAGAGGAAGGCGGACGAGGTCGTCGTCCCTACGGATGGCGGCAAGAAGGCCAAGGGCGACAATGTCGTCACGATCTCTGACGACACGGCGGTCGCGCCGACTGAACCCGCAACAGAGGCGGCCGCATCCACGAAGGAGGGCGCTCCCTCGCCTGGAGCGGCCGAGCCGACCTCCTTTGGTGTGGGTGCCTCCATCGCGACATTCCCACGCTTCATGGCCAAAGCGGCCACAGCGAGTGGAACTTCGCCCTCGAGCCGTGCACCTGGGGTCGCCGATGCGGAAGTCGAGCAGCGTCGTGGGCACGCGCCAGCTCTCCTCGTGTCCGTGGACGCGATACAACTTCATGGCATGCTTGGCGCAGCCATCCAGGTATGTCCAGTCCCCGAGGATCAGGTCGGTGTGTTGCAGCGGTCTGATTCTTTCAGTGTATAGTTGTTATTTTTCGCGTCCAGTCCCTGAGTGCGCACTCGCTGAATTTCAGCGGGTGGGCACTTAGGAGTTTTTTTTGATTGCCAGTCCTCGAGTGCGCACTCGCTGAATTTCAGCGGGTGGGCACTTTAGGAATTTTTTGATTGCCAGTCCCCGAGTGCGCACTCGCTGAATTTCAGCGGGTGGGCACTTGGGAGTTTTTTGATTGCCAGTCCCCGAGTGTGCACTCGCTGAATTTCAGCGGGTGGGCACTTGGGAGTTTTTTGATTGCCAGTCCCCGAGTGCGCACTCGCTGAATTTCAGCGGGTGGGCACTTGGGAGTTTTTTGATTGCCAGTCCCCGAGTGCGCACTCACTGAATTTCAGAGGGTGGTCCACTTGGGAGTTTTTTGATTGCCAGTCCCCGAGTGCGCACTCGCTGAATTTCAGCGGGTGGGCACTTAGGATGTTGCTTTGATTAACTGTTTGAATGATGTGCAGGGTCTGCAACGTGAATCAGCTGACCGATTGGCGGCGAAGCACCGCGCGGAGAAGGAACTGGCCACCGTCCAGGAGGCGAAAAAGGGGCTTTAGGCGGTTGCCGCGATGGTGGAGGAGGCTCGCCAGGGGCTTGTCCCAGCGGGTGAGTTGGTGGTGGCTCAATCGGCACTGAGCTCGGCTGAGAAGCGGATCGCCGAACTCGAGCGCGAGCTGAGGGAGGCGAAGGAGGAAGCGAACTCGGCGGACGGGCGAGCCAAGGCCACTATTACCGCCGCCGCAGAGGATCTTAAAGTGTCCAACGCCCTTGTTGTTGGGCTTCATGACGACTATACTTCGCTTCAATGCTTCATCACGGATCTCTCCCGCCCCTAGATTGGTAAGTGTATCTGCCTCTGCCAATAACATGTGTTCTATTGTGATGCCCGACGTACTCATTGTTATCTTCTATTCGCAGGTCGCATCCTTGATAGCGCGGAAGAGGCGAGCTCGTTCGACGCGCGGCAGTGTGTGGCCACGCTCGTCGACTCGGCGACGTTGTCGGCGACGTGCATCCGAGCCTACCTCCAGGAGATATCACCCACGGAAGTAATTCCGAGCGACCTCGTCGAGGTGTGGAAGTACTTGGAGAAGGCTCCCTCGGTCGTTGAGTTCATGACGCGATCGGCGTTTCGGCGCGGAGCAGCGACGACGCTTAGCCTTGGACTTGCTCACTTCCCGGAGGACTTCGACCTCGACGACGTGACGAGTGGCTACCCGTCGTCGACTGGCGCAGTGGAGCTTTCCGAGGTGCTCAAGTTGACGGACCGCGCCACGATGTACTCCGAGCGTGTCTGGGCAAGGGGCAACCTCCTTCCGTACCAGGAGACGGTCGTCGCGCCCAATGACCCCGAGCCGCAGCACCGGGACTTCAAGGTCGAGCAGCCCTTCCGCGCGGCGATGGCGGGTGAGCTGACGACGTACCCGTCAAACCCGTACACGTCGTTCATCCGCAATCGCCGGGGTGCTGGCGAGTCGTCGTCGAAGCCAACAGAATAGGATAGTTTGCCTTGGGGCGTTAGTAGCAGGTCTGCCGTTTAGGCATATTTTGTAACTTGAAACAATGCGACATGCTATTGAATGAGACATCGTGTTTGTTTTGGGATTTGTCATGTGTTTTGTGATTGAAGTTTGAACGAGTCCTCGAGCGCGTCCGCCCTTTTATGGGATTTACCTCGTGTGTGACTTGTTTGTGGTTTTTGAATGTTTTGTTATTGTGGTCGACTCGCCTGGACCCGAAGAGCCAGTCGCAAGGCGACTCCCTTGAGCGCTCTGTACTTCACCGTTTTCCCTTGCGCGAACGGGGTCGGGTGGCCGAGTCCCCGAGCGTGGTACTTGGTTGTTCTAGGCGCGACTCGAGGGTGGGTGAGGACTTGGCGCGTCACTCCAGCCTGGCCTGTTGGGTCAGTCGCGTGGCGAGTCCTGGGCATGCTCTCATACTTAGCGTTTTCCCGAGCCGCTCGTGCTGAACTGGTCGTCAGTCCCCGAGCGTGGTACTTGGCCGTTCGAGTCGCTATGTCGAGGATGCGGAGGATCATGGTCGATGTAAGAAGCGAAGGCAGTTGTCTTGGCCCGTAGAGCCAGTTGGGCTGGGCGACTCCAATGGGGCTCCGGGTAGGCGTTTTTCGTGGACGGTGCAAGACCTGAGGTGACTCAGTGTAACATCCCAAAAATACTAAACTTAGATCATCAAATTTCTAATCACCAAGATTAGGGTTAACAAAAACGTTTCTAAGTAAACCCATGAATGCATGTATAGGTGTATGCATGGATTTTGAATTTCTTTAAAAACCACATTGTTTGTGTGATCCATTGCTTGTAAAATGTTTCTTAGGTGAAATGAACATCATCTAAAACATTTCCCACACTTTTCCTTAAGACAAGTAAATCAAAACAAATATATTAAGTGAATGGTCATTTTGACCAATTTAACTCCCATGCCTACTTTGGCTGTCTCAAACTTTCAAAACCTAACAGAAACTTTTCTGGATCTTTGCACCCCTTGAATGTACGCATAACAGAGTATCAAGGACCACTTTGTGATCATCCAGAAACTTTCAAATGCATAGTTTAAATGACAATTCAAAATTGAATCTTCTTCATATGGGAAGATCCCACTTTTTCAAAACCCACTCAAACAAGCTCAACTTTCAAAACCCAAGCATCTGCAGACTCACCAGAACCAATCTAGCAAACCCACCAAAATTCATTTCAAAATTCAAAACTTGATTTCATGCGGCCATTTCATCAAACAGGTTGCAGACACAAATCAAACAAAACATCAAACACTATAGTGTGCAGTGATTCTTGCCTAACTTGTTCCCTAGTTAGCTCACACACACCTCAGTAGATCATCTAGAAAGATTAGCCCAACACTAGCACCCCTGTGAGCTTGCCATTGCCATTAATGGTGAACAGCCGAGCACCTCAATGCCACCCCATAGTCGATAGCAGGCTAGAGGAAGAACTAGCCGTGCCAACCTTGTCTGGGAGGCAGCCCACCGTCCACCGCCACTGCCTGTCCCAGCCGCGAGCGTTGCCAAGCCCTGGACCACGCGCACAAGACACGCCCAGACCATGCCGAGTGTGCGCCAGAGCGCCACCCTCGACCAGCATCCACAGACCGCGCGCCGCCCTCACCGCATGCATACACGATCACCACCGACCCAGGAGACCGCCAGACATCCCCGTTTGCCGCCCCGTGCCATACAGCCACCGCCTGCCGTCGAAGACGCCGCCTCTGCCGCGCAGAGAATCGTCCGTTCCAGACCAAACCACACCGCCCCATGCCTCGTGACCATGTCGTTGAGCATCGCCAGGAGACACAGCACCGTCCCCTACCCTTGCCCATGCCATTAGCCGCCTGTAATGTCGCCCCCGACGAGCTCACCGTGCGCCCCGACGGTCCCCTCGCTCGACTATAAATAGAGGCCACCCCCGCACGATTTCTTCACACGGTCTCACTCCCCTCTCCCCACTGACCGTGCCACACCATCCTCAGAGCAAGGCGAGCACCACATCGCCGGAATTTCACCGGAGCCTGCCGCCTCTGGAAAAGAAAGGAGCCAGCGATTGGAGCCGCCCCAGGAGAAGCCACCGGTACCAGGAGGTTTGCCGTCGTCGACTTCGTCGTTCGCCCGCCTCGCCGACCCTCGCCCGTACCCCGGTGAGCCCCTAGCACCCCTCACTAGCCGCGCTAGGTTTCGTTCTCGCCGGAGTTGTCTCGCGTCGACGATGACCCCCAGCCGTTGGATTAGAACTAGATCGAATGATCCACGTTGCCCCATACCGCTTCGCCCAGCCCCGTGTCACTAACGAGTGGGGACACCCACTTAAGTAGCCCGCGGGAGCACTGCGCTTAGTAGGCCAGCCCGTTAGAATTTCCCGCGCAGCCCAGCAATTCAAATTAAACCTTTTCTTTTTAAATTCAAACACACTTCTGTATCCAACTTCAAAAATCAACCCAGATCGATTCAGTGCACCAAATTGGATGAAACCAATTTTGTTGGAAAGGACTATGAATGCTTAATCCAAGCCCGTTGGATTCAAGTCATTTGGATCTGTAGATCACCCATAGCAAAAATAACAAGGCAGAAGCTTTTCTGCATTCAAACATTTTTCAAATTTAAACCATAAAAGCTTTTGAGTTGATTCCAACTCTCAAAAATCACATTTAACCATACCTTTCAGAATATATAAAAATATATAGGTTCACTTGCATAAATAATGTTCAAGGAATAAAAGAATGCTTCATAAGAATTTCTACTCACCTTAATTAATTAAAATAAAAAGGTAAAACCTTATTAAATTGTGACACCACTTTAAATCACATTCCCTTGGACTACAATATGTGGTGATGACATGTGTCAACATGATCCCATGTTTAGTTTGGAGAATATTAAATCTTAAGTAGTTTTTCAATGAGTAGAAATTACTTTTCTAAAATAAAAAGATTTAAACTAAGCCTTAACCTTGTAATGTTAGAGATGATGCTAGATCATCTATAGGAACTTGTGTGTGATGATTGCAAGTAGTTAAGTATTGTTTGGTGATTGTGTACATCGTATTTATTCATAGACGCTAGTATCGACCAAGGATACGAGGAGGAAGGAGGATACTACGAAGAAGAAGCCGAGGAGAACTTCAACCACTGCTCTGCACAAGGCAAGATAGTAACTATGCAAGCTTATACTCATATTGATGCAAGCCAACCCTTGCCAGATACCCTACTGATGCCACAAACCCATACTTGTGACCCTACTTGCTTGTTGAAAACCAATCCTAGTTTTATGGCAAGTTTCTTACTTTATTTCTTTATCAAAGCTTACTTATAGTCTACCTAAGAGTTTGGTAGATACTAGACAGTTGTGCTGAAGGTTGCATAAAGAGCATAAAATTTGGCCTAAGCTAGAAACCTTGATCTCAGCCTAAGACATGAGATTGAACTTAGTAAAACTCCACTAGTTACCACCCCTCATTAGTACCAACCCCACCTGTAGATGCTAGTGCTAAGCATAAAACTTGATCAACTTTAGATGGGAATACTTGGTGGAAAAATGGTTATGAAAACCTTGGAATGATGGATCATTCTATTGAAATGTTTTGGACATGTGTTTCCAAACACTTGATGATTCTGGTGATAAAAATGTTGAGGCATGAGCCTTAGCCCTTTATAAAACTGATGGTTGTCTGGATGCGATATCATTCCAGTTTTTTCGTACAACCACAATACCCGAATATTGGGTAGGGCTTGACTGGAAACTTATATACCTTAGTATTAGTTCCCTCACGGCCAAGGTCTGAGCTGAGGCTACCTTGTGAAGATTGTCCACCTGTGCAGTACCCAAGATGACAGTGGTCATGGTTGGGAGGCCAAACTCACAGGAGAGGTGCTTATACTAGGGAGTGTAATTGAAAGGTTAGGATTGATTATCCGCATACTGAGTATGGTGAATTCAGGATTTGTTCCTGACAGATGTATCGAATGTTGTGGTGAAAGTGTACAATCTCTACAGAGTGTAAAACTATTCGAATAGCCGCGTCCGTGGTTATGGACAGTTGGAGTGGCCATACTGTTCCCCCGTCAGACTTTTCAAAATGACTTGTGAAATGAAGTGAGACTTTGACTTGACCACAACAGAGTTGTGACCTGAACTACAAGATCCCACTTAGGAGTTATAAAATTGTGACTAGCTTTGGAACTTAGTAGAGATAAACCTGGCTTTTTGCAAAACAACCCTAGAGCCTAGTGTCCTATTATCCAAAAACCCCTTACCTGCTAGTATTAGTTTGCGAGTACTTAGAGAGTACTCATGGCTTTGTCCCTGGCTATTCCCATGGCCAGACTATGAAGAGGAGTACCTCGAAGATGGAACCCCGGAAGGTTACGACAACTAGGATCATCTCCCATCGTCAGCATTGCCTGTGAACTCGAAGATGGAGCTTCGCCTACGCTACCGTTATTATTACGTATTTCGCTGCTTGATGTTGTATTAAGAACTAGATCATGAGATCCCTATTTGTGTAAGAACTTATGTATCGTTTGTAATGGATGAAGTACTATGGTATCCAATTCTGTTATGTCTCGCAAAAATGGTAATCCTGGGATTGCGATGTATGGCATAACAGGCATCTAGGATTGAAAAATCCGTGTGTTGACACTCAGTGCTCTTGCACCGCACTACTTATCCATGCCGATCGCTGTACCAAAGGTTGACTTCTGTGGTTAGCTTGACGCTGTTACTACGAGTGCGAGTGGCACAAGACACAGAGAGTAGGCGCAATTTGCGGTAACCAATTCTTTTTATTTCATAGCGACTGGAGAGTACATATGTGGGGTTCTAGGAGTAGAACTTCCGTAGGAGGTTTACATTCCATGGTCGCTTGACGTCGAGTTCGCCGTCCCCGCGGACGTCGATGAGGTAGTAGGCATCGTTGTCGAGTACTCGCCCGATGGCGAATGGTCCCTCCCACGGAGGGGAGAGCTTGTGCGTGCCCTTCTTGTCCTGGATGAGGCGCAACACCTGGTCGCCTTCTTAGAAGGTGCGAGTTTTCACCCGCCAGCTGTGGTAACGGCGGAGTCCCTGCTGGTAGATGGCGGTGCGTGACCGAGCGAGGTCACGTGCCTCGTCGAGTTGATCGACTCCGTCCTGGTGGGCGAGTTCGTTTGCAACCTCCGTGTAGTGGATGACCCGCGGCGAGTCGTGCTCGAGGTCGGTGGGCATGACTGCCTCGGCGCCGTACACCATGAAGAAGGGGGTGAATCCTGTCGACCTGTTGACCGAGGTGCGGATCCCCCAGATGACGGAGGGCAGCTCCTCGAGCCAACACCCAGCGGTGCGCTCGAGTGGTACTTGGAGTCGCGGCTTCAGGCCGTGGAGGATGCTTTGATTGGCCCGTTCCGCCTGGCCGTTGGATTCCGGGTGGTCGACCGACGCGAGGTCGAGCCGGATGTGGTGCTCTTCGCAGAATTCGGCCATGGCTCCTTTGGCGAAGTTGGTGTCGTTGTCCGTGATGATGCTGTTTGGGAACCCGTAGCGATATATGAGCTCGCGTAGGAATTTGGTGGCGGTCTTCCCGTCGCACTTCCGGACTGGCTTGGCCTCCACCCACTTTGTGAATTTGTCAACCGCGACCAGGAGGTGGGTGTAGCCGGAGGGAGCCTTCTTGAAGGGGCCTACCATGTCCATGCCCCATACGGCGAATGGCCAGGTGATGGGGATTGTCTTGAGCACTGAGCTCGGTACGTGCGTCTGACTGGCGTACTTCTGGCACCCGGCGCACCGCTGGACAATGTCGACGGCATCGGCGTGTGCGGTGGGCCAGTAAAAGCCATGCCGCATAGCCTTGGCGACCAGAGAGCGGGCGCCGGCGTGGTGGCCGCAGTCACCGGAGTGGATGTCATGGAGGATCTTGCGCCCTTCGGTTGGTTGGACGCAGCGTTGGAACACGCTGGTGACGCTGCGCTTGTGGAGCTCGCCGTCGATGATGGTATAGGACTTGCATCGGCGTGCGATCATCCGAGCGTCCGTCTCGTCTGCCGGCAAGGTGCCGGTCTCCAGGTAGGCGACGTAGGGCTTGGTCCAGTCGTCTGGCTCGATGACGAGTGCGACCAGGGCTGCCTCCGGTTGTAACGGGACTCCGATGTCGATCTCCCTCGGGGGAGAGACTGATGGCTTGGTGATTGTGTCCAGGAAGACGCTGGCGGGTGGTGCGAGTCGAGCCGACCCAATGCGAGAGAGTGCGTCGGCCTCCTCGTTCTTCTGCCTGTCGATCCACTCGACGGAGTATCCTGCGAAGTGTCCGCCCAGCTTGTCCACTGCTTGGCGGTACGCCGCCATGGTGGGGGAGACGGCGTCGCAGGTGCCAGCGACTTGCCCAGCGACGAGGTAGGAGTCTCCGTAGCAGCGTAGGCGGTTGACGTTCATCTCCCTGGCAGCTCGTATGCCGTGGAGTAAGGCCTCGTACTCGGCCATGTTGTTGGTGCAAGGTGTGAAGTCGAGGTAGAGGACGTAGTGGAGCTTGCCGCCCTTCGGTGAAGTTAGCACGATCCCAGCTCCTGCGCCGTCCGCGTTCTTGGAGCCGTCAAAGTGCAGGCTCCGGTAGTGGAGGTATGGCAGCTTCTCTGGCTGCTGGGCCTCCTCCCAGTCGGCGATGAAGTATGCTAGGGCCTGCGACTTGATTGCTTTTTGTGGCTCGTATTTGATGTTGTGGACGTCGATCTCGACGGCCCACTTGGCGACCCGCCCGGTCGCCTCACGGTTGCGGCTGATGTCCTGCAACGGTGCTGAGGAGACGACCGTGATCGGGTGCTCCTGGAAGTAGTGCGGAAGGCGCCGCTGCGCTCTGAAGACCGCGTATACCAGTTTCTGGTACTGCGGGTATCGCTGGCGCGACTCTGTGAGGACCTCGCTGATGTAGTACACCGGTCGCTGTACAGGTCGCTCCTTTCCTTCCTCCGGCCGTTCGACGACCATGACAGCGCTGACGACGCGCTCGGAGGCCGCGACGTAGACCAGCATGGGTTCTTTGTCGGCGGGGGCGGCGAGTAGCGGTGCGGCGAGTAGCACCTTCTTGAGGTCGCGGAGCGCGTCGTCCGCCTCCTTGCCCCACTGGAAGGTGGGGTTCTTGCGCATCAGACGGTATAGGGGCATCGCCTTTTCGCCCAGGCGTGGGATGAAGCGACTGAGAGTCGCTACTCGCCCGGCCAGCTTCTGGACGTCGCGGAGGCACTCGGGTTTGCCGAGTCGGGCGATCGTGTCAATATTGGTGGGGTTCGCCTCGATCCCGCGCTTGGAGACGACGTAACCCAGTAGTTGCCCTGCTGGTACACCGAAGGTGCATTTGCCTGGGTTAAGCTTTATCTTGTATTTTCGCAAGTTGGCGAACGTTTCCGCCAGGTCAGTGAGGAGATCACCCTGGCGAGCGGACTTTACGACCACGTCGTCGATATAGACGTGTATGTTGCGGCCAATTTGGCTCGCGAGGCACTCCTGCATGCACCGCTGGTAGGTCGCCCCGGCGTTCTTGAGGCCGAAGGTGATGGCGGTGTAGCAGAAGGCTCCGAATGGCGTGATAAACGCCGTCTTCTCCTCGTCCTCGACGGCCATTTTGATCTGGTTGTATCCAGAGTAGGCGTCGAGGAAGCATAGCGACACTGAGCCCGCAGTGGAGTCGATTATTTGGTCGATCCGCGGGAGGACGAACTACTCCTTTGGGCAGGCGCTGTTCAAGTTTGTGTAGTCGATACACATCCTCTAGGTCCCGTTCTTCTTCTCGACCAGGACTGGGTTTGCCAGCCACTTGGAGTACTTGATTGGCCGGATGAAGCCTGCAGCGAGTAGGCGCTGCACCTCCTCGGCGATGGCTCGGCGGCGCTCTTCATTGATGGGCCGCAGCGACTACTTGACGGGTCGCACTTTGGGGCCGGCGTTTACTTTGTGCTCAGCGAGCTCCCTAGGGACACCAGGCATGTCGGAGGGCTTCCATGCGAAGATATCCCTGTTCTCACGGAGGAACTCGATGAGCGCGCCTTCCTAGGCTAGGCTCATCCCTGTTCCGATCGTCACCGTCTGGCTGGAGTCGCCTGGGACCAGCTCGACGGTGCGAGTGTGCGTCGTTGCCTCGAAGGCTGAGGTGTTTGCGCCCTCCGAGTTGGGCTTCTTGAGTATGGTGGGGTCGTCGTTGTTCACCCCGCTCGCGTACTTGGCGAGCTCGTCAGCGTGGTTGGCCTCTGTCGTGATGACAGCATCGGTGAGCTTGGCTCCTTTGGCCTCGCACTCGGCGGCCATGTCGGGGTCGCCGTTGATGGTGATGACGCCGCACGGCCCAGGGAGCTTCATCGCGTTGTACGCGTAGTGTGGCGCTGCCATGAACTTGGCGAACGCCTGGCGCCCCAGGACGTAGTGGTAGGGGCTGTCGAAGGGCACCAGCTCGAAGACGATCCGCTCGGTGCGGAAGTTTGCTGGCGTGCCGAAGGTGACTGGCAGCGTGACCTTGCCGATCGGGTACGCCTTCCGACCGGGGACGATGCCGTGGAACGTGGTGTGGGTTGTCTCGATCATCGACTGTGGGAGCCAGTAGTCGCCCACCTTCGGCTTGACCACGAGGGCGACTCGGCCTGGGTACTCGATGCGCGGCGAGTGGTCCTGGTGGCTCCAGGTGATGGGTTGCTCCGACCAGTTGAGGAACTGGGGAATGTCCACCTGGGCCACCGCGTTGACGGCGACGGCACGGGTGATGACCTTCTTCTCGTGCTTCGTGTTGAAGCCGGTGAAGGTATGGAGCGAGTCGGCCACTTTGCCGAACTTTCCGCCGTTTGGTGGGTCGTTGTCGGGGTCCTCCCGTGCTCGCCGTGCCTTCTCGATTTCCCTGAGGGTGTGGCAGTCGGAGGTTGTGTGCGTTGCGGGCTTCCCTTCCCTGCTATGAAACGCACAAGGTTGGTTAAGGAGGGCCGCGGGGTCGAACCTTGGCTTGGCCTTGTAGTTGCCGCCGTCGCGGCGTTGTCCTCCGTCGCGGCGGAAGCTCTTGGGCTCGCGTTGTGCGTGCCCGGCGTTGGCGACGAAGTCGACTCGCCCGTCACTGTGGCGCTTGCCGGTGAGGCGAGTGTTGCTGTAGCGTAGGTCGGACCGTCGTCCGCTGTCATTGCCGCTCGTGCGGCGTTGACCTCCCGACTCGTTGTCGGTTTCCTGGTTTGGATCTTCCTCCGCATATCGTTTGGCGATCTCGAGGAGGTCCGGTATGTTGTCGAGTGTGCGAGAGTGTCGCTTGAGCTTGGCGACCAGCGGCTCGTAGCGGCACGAGGTCTTGAAGCAATGGATCGCGGTGTCCGGGTGGATGCCGACCGCGTTGTACCAGAGTTCCTTCCACCGTTGGACCCAGTTGCGGGTCGACTCGCGGGGTCCCTGGACGCATCGCTCCAGGTCCTCGATGGTGGTGGCGCGGGTGTAGGAGCACTCGAAGTGCCTGACGAAGGCGTCGCGCATCTCCTCCCAGGAGTCAATACTATCCTGGGGGAGGGTGTTGATCCACTGCCTGCACGTCCCCTCCATCATCAGGGGGAGGTAACGGGCGGCTAGCAGGTCAGTGTGGCCTGCGATCCCCATCGCCATGAGGTATGTATCGAGCCAGACGGCGGGGTCGTACGAGGGGTCATACTTTTCTATCTCCTTCGGCGCCTTGAAGTTTGGCGGGTACTTCTCGCCTCGGATCATTGGTCTGAAACACTTGGGGCCGAGTCGACTGAGCGACCCCATGGGCTCGCCGTCGCGGCGATTGGTTAGGGTGTGTCGCAGGTCGTCGGGCTGGCGTGCGCGCCAGCTTTGGTTGTTGATGATGTGGGTGTGGGCGTCGATGGGTTGACCGTTGGCGGCGACGAAGTTGGTCGCTGTCCTGGGGTCGTTGGTGGAGAGTGCCGCGTTCGCGGGCCGGTGTTGGAGCTGCAGTGGCTCTGGTGGCGGGCAGTTGAGGGTGTTTGCCGCCATTGGGCGGCCGCTTGAGGCCGCTCTGCTTCCCGAAGAACGTGAGTACACTCGACCCTACGAGTCGGCGCCCGCGTTTTGCTGCACGACGGCCTTTGCGAGCAGGGCCCTGACGTACTGGATCTGTAGGGCGCCGTCTCCGGTGGCCGTGATGTTGTCGGCTGCTGAGCGGCCTGCCACGAGGTTGTCCATCGGGGTGGAGAACAGTGGGAGGCCGTTTGCGTCTCGCTCCCGAGAGGAGACTACTATCCGCGGCTGGTCCCTGGGAGGTGTGCGGTTGGGTGGAGGTGGGGCGCCCATCGCCGTCGACCCTGGCAGGGGCCGGGCGCTTCCTCCTTGTGGCGCGTTCTCGCAGATCGCGCGCTCGGCCACGCGGGTCGGGTCGTTTTCATCGTCGAAGTTCAGGGCGCGCCCCTGAACGGTGGGGTTCAGGCGCAACCTGATCCGCTGCTGGTGGTAGCACGATAGCTCCTGCGCCGTCACCTGCTCAAGGCAAAAAATTTCGCGCTCGGCTTGCTCCTTGCGCACTGCCTCCGCCAGTTTCAGGCGGAGTTCCTCGACCTCCGTTGCCGTGGCGTTGGGAGGGATCGGGGTGGAGAACGGATCCTCCGGCGGGTCAGTGCCAGTCGCCATATAGGTTGCGGCGTGACGACTGGTCCCGTCGCGGAGTTCGGCGGAGTTTTCCGACCCGGAGTCGAAGTCGAAGATCCCAAGGATGGAGGGATCCTCGAAGTCTCCTATGTTGGAGACCTGGGTGATGGAGCCCGCGGGTGAACCCACGGTGATGGATCCGGCGAGTGACGCCGGGGTCGCCGAGTCGGCGTCGTCGTTGAGGGCCGCGTCCTCGACGGCCGCTGAGTTTTCGGCCACGTTACTGTGGGCCGAGTTGTACTCGGAGGCAAGGCGATGGATCGTGCGGATCTGGCTCTCGGAGAGCCGATCGTGTGGCGGCGACTCGCGGATGCGAGCCGAGTCCTCCGAGACGATGACGTCGGTGAGGCCGACAAAGAGGCTGATCGTGCCGACCGGTAGGATCACGCTGTGCGTGACGGGTCCCGCCGCCGGGACGTAGCTGCTCGGCAAGATTTGGAGCATCTCGCCGATTGCTATCATGCGGCCGGTGGCGACCGTCTCGTTGATGGGAAGATTGGATCTCGCCGCAGAACACCGGCCAGACCGGCCAGGCCCCACGGTGGGCGCCACTGTCGTGGGAATGGTCACGGCAGATGCTGCAATCGGCAGCGAGTAGTAGAACGAGGGGCAAGGGCGGCCAGCCATCTGCGGTACGAGATGAGGGCGGAGACACAGGGTTTTACCCAGGTTCGGCCCCCCGGAGGGTAAATACCTACTCCTGCTAGATTGTATTATGAGGGTGGTACAATGGGCGAGCTCGGCGGCTAGGCGGCGAGTCGCTTGGGTGTATGATGGAACGTATCTCTACACACCCCGCAGGGAGGTTTATATAGGCTCACCTCCCCTAGGGTTTACATATCTCAACTGAATCAGTTAAGGCTTTGGTACTTGTTTAACCTAATCCGACTGGGCCTATCTACTCGCCTGGGCCTTCAGCTTCCAGTCGCTTGCATCTACACCAGGCCTCGATCCAGTCGCCGTCTTGCAGGCCCACTCGCCAGTTTCTGGGCCAGTCGGAAACGTCCTACTGGGTATACCCCGGTAGGCACATCCCCATCAAAAGATATCTGAAGGTTGCATAAAGAGCATAAAATTTGGCCTAAGCTAGATAATCTTGATGTCATCTTCAGGCATGAGACTGAACTTAGTTAAAACTCCACTAGTTTACCACCCCTAATTATTGCTTACCCCCACCTGTAGATGCTAGTGCTAAGCATAAAACTTGATCCACTTTAGATGGGAATACTTGGTGGAAAAATGGTTATGAAAACCTTGGAATGATGGATCATTCTATTGAAATGTTTTGGACATGTGTTTCCGAACACCTGATGATTTTGGTGATGAAAATGTTGAGGCATGAGACTTAACCCTTTATAAAACTTATGGTTGTCTGGATGCGATACCATTCCACTTTTATTGTACAACCACAATACCCGAATATTGGGTAGGGCTTGACTGGAAACTTATATACCTTAGTATTAGTTCCCTCACGGCCAAGGTCTGAGCTGAGGCTACCTTGTGAAGATTGTCCACCTGTGCAGTACCCAAGATGACAATTGGTCATGGTTGGGAGGCCAAACTCACAGGAGAGGTGCTTATACTAGGGCGTGTAATCGAAAGGTTAGAATTGATTATCCGCATACTGAGTATGGTGAATTCAGGATTTGTTCCTGATGGATGTATCGAATGTTGTGGTGAAAGTGTATAATCTCTGCAGAGTGTCAAACTATTCGAATAGCTGCTCCGTGGTTATGGACAGTTGGAGTGGCCATATTGTTCCCCCGTCAGACTTTTCAAAATGACTTGTGAAATGAATTGAGACTTTGACTTGACCACAACAGGGTTGTGATATGAAATACAAATTCCCACTTAGGAGTTGTAAAATTTTGACGAGCATTCGTTGCTTCTAAACTTAGTAGAGGTAAACCTGGCTTTTGCAAAACAACCCTAGAGCCTAGTGTCCTATTATCCAAAAACCCCTTTTACCTGTTAGTATTAGTTTGCGAGTACTTAAAGAGTACTCATGGCTTTGTCCCTGGCTATTCCCATGGCCAGACTATGAAGAGGAGTACCTGGAGGATGGACCCCAGGAAGGTTACGACAACTAGGATCGTCTCCCATTGTCAGCATTGCCTGTGACCCCGAAGATGGAGCTTCACCTATGCTACCGTTATTATTACGTATTCCGCTGCTTGATGTTGTATTAAGAACTGGATCATGAGATCCCTATTTGTGTAAGAACTTATGTATCGTTTGTAATGGATGATGTACTATGGTATCCAATTCTGTTATGTCTCGCAAAAATGGTAATCCTGGGATTGCTATGTATGGCATAACAGGCATCTAGGATTGAAAAATCCGGGTGTTGACAAGTTGGTATCAGAGCCATCCTGACCATAGGAAACCCTAGTTAGGCTGGACGTTTAAAACCAAAAACTTATTTTCCAAAACCAAAGAAAACAAATATTTAAAAAAACTTATTCTCATTCTTATCCCTTTGATTCTTTCATGAAAATTCATGTTCCTCAAAAACTCTTGAAAAAATACATAAAATTTGGACACACTCGACCACTCTACTAACTTACTCATCCTATATTCTTATAGATGGACATGAAGTACAGCAAGTTTTACCAACTTGGGAATGGAGGAGACCTGATCTTTGAGAGGGATTTGGACCAGCTTTCGGAACTTCTGGAGCGTCCTCACCCTGAGTTCTTCGGAGCTCAGCTCAATGATCAAGGAGGAGAAGATCTGCAGTGGCTAATTGTTGCAAGTCTCCGAGGAAAGATTGAACCTCCCACTGCGGAGGTAATTCAGTTTACCTTGAGGGAAAACAACTGGCTCGATGGACTTGCCAGAGCCATGCAAGAAGCTCTTTCCCGTCTGTGTGGGCAGAGCATCGATCAGATCAAGGGTACTCGCTTTGAGTTTTGCCCAAGGCATGATGCTAATGGACAACCACTAGAAGCCCCATACCACCCCGAGCTGAAGACCCAATTGTACCACCTTAGCTTCATGATGTACGATCGTCAGCAGGAGTTGGGCAACTGCCGTGACTACTGCAACCACAAGTCTGCCATCATCAAGACGAAGGACCAGACCATCGCCCTGCTAGCAAAGGATCGCAAGTCTCGCCGCCGTCAGCTCAACAAGAAGGAGCGCATCATTGCCCGTCTTCGCCACCGCATCTCATCTCTAGAGGAGGAAATCCACGAGAGAGACATGCAGTTGGAGGAAAGGGAGAATGCCGGAGAGGATCTTCATGGAGACCCCTACTCCTATCTCAGCGATGACGACAATTTTCTGGAGGATCAGGCTATGGATTTCTTCACCGATGAGGATGATTTCGCCTTCATCGATGATGATGAGGATGATGAAGCCATAGATTCCAAGGAGTAGTAGCACTTGAGCACTAGCGTAGTGAGTAGTATTCGGTCCCACTGTATCGTAGTTCTCAGAATGGTTCTTAAAACCATCTGCTTTCCTTTGATGTGGTGTGTGTTGTATCGTGTGCTATGAATGAATGAATGAAAAAGCAAGTTGCTAGAAAAATCTGAGTCAAACCTTAAAAACTTTTCATAGACCCCAAAACTTTAGAAATTTCCCTCTTTTCTCATGATCTACCTCAATCTTCAGATGCCACGTGGAGGAAGTGGTTCAACCCCGGACCCGATGTTGCAGATTCTACAAATGTTGACTTCTGACCGTGAAGCTGAAAGAGCGGAACGTCAAGCCAACCTAGCCACCCTTCAGCAGATAGCCCAGCTAGCCCACAACAACCAAGGCCATGGAAATCAGAACCACCATGGATCTAAGATCAAGAATTTCCAGAATACCAACCCACCTGTTTTCACTAAGTCAGAAGAACACCTCGACGCCGATGATTGGCTGCAAACCATGGAAAATAACTTAGAAGTAGCCGGAGTGGAAGCCAACGAGAAAGTCCTGTTCGCCACCCACTATCTAGCCGGAGATGCCAGAGCATGGTGGAACAGTGTTTGCGCAATGACCGGAGGCCAGATGATGACCTGGGAGGAATTCAAGGTCAAGTTTAGCAGAACCCATGTGCCACCGGGTTTGATCAAGAGAATGAGAGACGAGTTTAGAGAGCTGAAGCAAGGAAGGATGACTGTAGTGGAATACCGTGACAAATTTTTGTCATTAGCTAGGTATGCCCCGGATGAAATAGACACTGAAGCCAAGAAGAAAGAAAGATTCCTGAATGGTCTGCATGATGAGATGCAGACAGTGTTAGTCAATATCCCCTTTGCGGATATTGAAGCCCTTGTCGACTCTGCTATCCAGATGGAAGGAAAGATCAACCAAGCCAATGAGAACCGCAAGCGTCGTATGATGCATCAGCCAGGAACCCATCAGACCCCAAAGTATCGCCCTAACCCATCTCCAGGATTTGCCCCAAGGACCAACAGACCCCCGATGACCCGTCCCACCTATCCCAACCGTGGAAACCCTAGACCCGGAGGAAATCACAACAACCCCGGCAACTCAACAATTTCAATCGTGCCCCACCCAAGTTCAACAACAACAATGTTACCGCCAACACCAACACTGCCCCGAGGACTAGAAGCAATGATGTGCCTGTAGTAGCCAAGGACAAGTCGCAAGTGACCTGTTATGACTGTGGAAATAAAGGCCACTATTCCAACGAGTGCCCTAACAAGAAGAATGCTACAGCCCCCAATGCCAATGTCCCAGCTCAGCAGCAGCGTCGTGTTCAGCCAGGAAGAAGATTTGCCCCAGGGAATTCGCTCAACCGCAATGGCCGTCTTTTTCTCATGCATGGTGAAGAAGCTCAGGAAGCGCCAGACGTCGTGCTGGGTATGTTCTCGGTTAATTCAGTACTTGCAAGAGTGTTGTTTGATTCTGGTGCATCGCATTCATTTGTCACTGAAGAATTTGCATGCACTAGTAAAATTCAACCAACCAAACTGAAGCATGTCATGATTGTTCAAATTCCCGGATCAACCACCAAGGCTAGGCAAATTTGCAAAGCCGTCCCTATCCGAATCCATGGCATAGATTTTTATGCAAATCTGATAGTACTCAAAACTAAAGGTTTGGAATTAGTACTAGGAATGGATTGGATGTCCAAACATAAAGGATTAATTGATTGTGCCAAGAAAGCCATAACTATGACCAGTACCGCCGGAATATGAGTCGAGCATATATCTGAAACCTTACCCCGCCAATTCAAGTGTAACAAGAGTATAGCCCAACCTACCATTGACCAAGTCCGGATAGTCTGTGAATACCCCGATGTATTTCCAGATGTTTTGCCTGGTATGCCCCCAGATCGGGATATCGAGTTCATCATCGAACTAATCCCCGGAATTGGACCCATAGCCCAGAGACCATATAGTATGAACCCGTCAGAGCTCGCAGAACTGAAGAAGCAACTGGATTCCATGCTGGAAATTGGATTGATTCAACCAAGTGCGTCACCTTGGAGATCACCTGTCTTGTTTGTGGACAAGAAGGATGGACGTAACCGTTTGTGTACGGATTATCGGAAGTTGAATGATGTCACCATCAAGAACAAGTACCCCTTTCCCAAGATAGAGGATTTGTTTGATCAGTTGACCGATGCCAAAGTGTTTTCTAAGATTGATCTTAGAACTGGCTATCATCAACTCAAAATTCGTGCAGAGGATATTCCAAAGACCGCCTTTACCACCAGATATGGATTGTATGAGTATACGGTCATGTCTTTCGGATTAACCAATGCCCCGCTTATTTCATGAATCTCATGAATAAGATTTTTATGGACTTCCTGGATAAGTTTGTCGTTGTTTTCATCGATGACATTCTGATTTATTCCAAATTAGAAGAAGAACATGAGCTACACCTAAGGACCATTCTTGGAACCCTTAGAGAGCATTAGTTGTATGCAAAGTTTAGCAAATGTGAATTCTGGTTACAGGAGGTAGGATTCCTCGGTCACATTGTATCAGCCGGAGGAATTGCTGTTGACCCTGCCAAAGTGAAAGATGTAGAAGATTGGCAAGCCCCAACCACTCAAACCCAAGTTCGTGCATTTCTCGGATTGGCGGGATATTACCGCAAATTCGTAGAAGGATTCTCTAGTATCGCCAGACCCATGACCCAATTGCTGAAGAAGGACAAGAAGTTTGAATGGACCAACAAATGTGAAGCGAGTTTTCAAGAACTCAAGAGGAGATTGATTTCAGCCCCAATCTTGATCATGCCGGATATCACGAAGCCCTTCGATGTGTATTGTGATGCATCCAAGATTGGTCTCGGATGTGTGCTAATGCAAGAAGGCAAAGTTATATCTCATCTATCGTGACAACTGAAGCAACATGAGCAAAACTACCCAACCCATGACCTCAAACTCGCAGCCGTAGTTCTAGCCCTGAAGACATGGAGACATTACCTGATGGGAAACCGTTGTGAAATTTATTCGGATCACAAGAGCCTAAAGTATATATTCACTTAGAAGGAGCTGAATATGAGGCAGATAAGATGGATTGAGCTAATCAAGGATTACGATCTGGACATTCACTATCACCCAGGTAAAGCCAACGTAGTAGCCGATGCCCTTAGCAGATAGCCGTGCCGCTTGAACTCCATGATTTTGAAGGAGCAACCAAGTTTGCACAAAGAGATGGAAGATTTTCGAATGGAATTAGTAAGTGAAGGATTTTTGTCTAGCATAGAACTCCAGCCCACTTTGATCAGTCAGATTAAAGAGGCGTAGAAGGGAAATGCCAGTATTGACATAATCAAGCGTCGTATCGGTACAGGCAAAGTACCCAGATTCACCGTGGACGAAGAAGGAGTTTTGTGGTACAAAGGACGCCTTTGTGTACCATCAGATTCTGAGTTGAAAGAAGTTATTTTGAAGGAGGCTCATGATACTCTTTATTCTATCCATCCCGGAGGAACTAAGATGTATCAAGATTTAAAAGAGCAATTTTGGTGGCATAAGATGAAGAGAGAAATCGGAAGCTATATCGCCAAGTGTGATATATGTCAGCGAGTCAAGGCAGGACATCAAAGACCCGCTGGATTGTTGCAACCCTTCCAGATTCCGGAATGGAAATGGGATTCTGTAGGAATGGACTTTATATCACTGGACTACCTACTTCTAGTAGGGGAAATGACTCTATCTTGGTCATAGTGGACAGATTGTCCAAAGTCGCCCATTTCTTGCCAGTCAAGACCACATATCAGAGTTCGAAACTAGAGGAGTTATACATCGCTAGAATTGTCAGTTTGCACGGAGTCCCCAAGAACATAGTATCGGATCGAGGAACTCAGTTTACCTTGAGATTCTGGAAGAAAGTCCAAGAAGGTTTAGGAACCCGCCTAGATTTCAGTACCGCGTATCACCCTCAGACCGATGGACAAACGGAGTGAGTAAATCAAATACTCGAAGATATGCTGAGAGCATGTGTGTTAGAATATGGATCCAAGTGGGAAGACTGTCTGCCGTTCGCAGAATTTTCATACAACAATAGCTATCAAGCCAGTTTGCAAATGTCCCCATTTGAATTCATGTACGAAAGGAAGTGTCGCACCCCTTTGAACTGGTCGGAAGTAGGAGAGAGTTAGATCTTTGGACCCGACATCCTACGAGAAGCAGAAGAGAAGGTTCACAAGATTCGTGAGCACCTCAAGACCGCCCAATCCCGACAGAAGAGTTACGCTGACAAGAGATGTAGAGACCTCGCCTTCAACATAGGAGATTTTGTTTATCTGAAAGTGTCGCCATTGAAGGGAATGCAGCGTTTCCAACTCAAAGGAAAGTTAGCCCCCAGATATATCGGACCTTTCAAAGTTCTAAACCGTCAAGGAGAAGTGTCGTATCAATTGGAACTACCTGAAGAGATGTCAGCCGTGCACAATGTGTTCCATATCTCATTACTTCGCAAGTGTCTCGAAGTCCCCGAGAAGACCGAAGTGTTCAAGAATATCGATCATCGGACCATAGAGATCAAGGATGACCTGACCTATCTGGAAGTACCCATCCATATTTTGGAAGAAGCCTTCAGAACTACCCGAACCCGAAGCATCAAGTTTCTCAATATTCAGTGGAGCAACCACAAAGAAGAGGAAGCCACCTGGGAACGCGAAGATCACATCAGGACGGAGTTTCCCGATCTCTTCAAATCCTAGGTAATCTTTTCGTCCTTCTTCAAATCTCGGGACGAGATTTTGTTTAAGGGGGGAAGGTTTGTAACATCCCAAAAATACTAAACTTAAATCATCAAACTCTAATCATCAAATTTAGGGTTAACAAAAACTTTTCTAATTAAAATTATGAAGGCATGCATATGTGTATGCATTTAATTTGAAATTCTTTTGAACCACCTTGTTTGTGTGTTTCCTTGCTTGTAAAATGTTTCTTAGGTGAAATAAACATCATCTAAACATTTCCCAAACTTTTCCTAAGGACAAATAAATCAAAACCAATAAAATAAAGGAATGGTCATTTTGACCAATTTAACTCCCATGCCTACTTTGGCTGTCTCAAACTTTCAGAACCTAATGGAAACTTTTCTGGATCTTTGCACCCCTTGAATGTACTCATAACAAGGTATCAAGGCCCACTTTGTGATCATCCAGAAACTTGCAAATGCATGGTTTAAATGACAATTCAAAATTGAATCTTTATCATATGGGAAGATCCCACTTTTTCAAAAACCACTCAAACAAGCTCAACTTTCAAAACCCAAGCATCTGCAGACTCACCAGCACCAATCTAGCAAACCCACCAAAAATCTTTTCAAAATTCAAAACTTGATTTCATGCGGCCATTTCATCAAACAGGTTGCAGACACAAATCATCAAAATCCTAAACACTATAGTGAGCAGTGATTGAAGCCTAACTTGTTCCCTCTCTAGCTCACAACCAGCTCAGTAGATCATCTAGCAAGATTAACTAAACACTAGCACCACTGTGAGCTTGGCATTACCATCAATGGTGAACAGCCGAAGCCAACCTTGTCACCCACATGTCGACAGCAAGCTAGGAAGAGAAGCAAGTCTAGCTAGCATGTCTGGGAGGCATCCCACCGTCCACCGCCACCCCCTGTCCCAGCCGCGAGCGTTGCCAAGCCCTGGACCACACGCACGAACCATGCCAACCCCGCCAGCGACCATACCGAGCGTGCGCCAGAGCGCCATCCTCAACCAGCGCCCACAGACCACGCGCCACCCTCGCTGCGCGCATACACAATCCCCACCGACCCAGGAGACCGCCAGACATCCTTATTCGCCGCCCCATGCCGCACAGCCACCGCTCACCGTCGAAGACGCTGCCTCTGCCGCGCAGAGCACCGTCGCGTTCCGACCAAGCCGCACCACCCCACGCCTCAAAACCATGTCGTTGAGCATCGCCAGGGAACACCGCACCGTCCCCTACCTTCGCCCATGCCAATAGCTGCCTGTAACATCGCCCCCGACGAGCTCACTGTGCGCCCCGTCGGTCCCCTCGCTCGACTATAAATAGAGGCCACCCCCATTCGATTTCTACAAACCACCTCACTCCCCTATTCTCATTGATCGTGCCACACCGTTCCCGGAACAAGGCGAGCACCACCTTGCCGGAATTTCACCGGAGCCCGCCACCTCTGGAGAAGAAGGGCGCCATCGATTTCGTCCACCCCAGGAGCTGCCGCGACCACCCCTGAGTTCGCCGTCGTCGACTTTGTCGTTCGCCTGCCTCGCCGACCCTCGCCTGCACCCCAGTAAGCCCCCAGCACCCCTCACTGGCCGTGCTAGGTTTCTTTCTCGCCGGCGTTGCCTCGCGTCGATGATGACTCCCAGCCGTTGGATTAGAATCAGATCGAACGACCCACATTGCCCTGTACTGCTTCGCCCCTCCCTGTCTCACTGACAAGTGGGGACACCCACTTAAGCAGCCTGCGGGAGCACTACGCTTAGCAGGCCGGCCCGTTAACTTTTCTCGCGCAGCCCAGTTATTCAAATTAAACCTTTTCTATTTTATTTCAAACTCACTTCTGTACACAACTTCAAAATTAAACCCAGATCGATTCAGTGCTCCAAATTGAATGAAACCAATTTTGTTAGAAAGGTCTGGGAATGATGAATCCAAGCCCGGTGGATTCAAGTCATTTGGATCTATAGATCACCCTTGGTAAAAATAACAAGGCAGAAGCTTTTCTGCATTCAAACATTTTTAAAATTTAAACCATAATAGCTTTTGAGTTGATTCCAACTCTCAAAAATCACATTTAACCATACCTTTCAGAATATATAAAAATATATAGGTTTACTTGCAGAAATAAAGTTCAAGTAATAAAAGAATGCTACATAAGCATTTCTAGACACATTAATTAATTAAAATAAAAGGGTAAAACCTTATTAAATTGTGACACCACTTTAAATCACATTCCCTTGGACTACAATATGTGGTGATGACATGTGTCAACATGATCCCATGTTTGGTTTGGAGAATGTTAAATCTTAAGTAGTTTTTCAATGAGTAGAAATTACTTTTCTAAAAATAAAAGGAATTAAACCAAGCTTTAATCTTGTAATGTCAGAGATGATGCTAGATCATCTATAGGACCCTTGTGTGTGATGATTGCAAGTAGTTAAGTATTGTGTGGTGATTGTGTACCTCGTATTTATTTATAGACGCTAGTACCGACCAAGGATACGAGGAGGAAGGAGGATACTACGAAGAAGAAGCCGAGGAGAACTTCAACCACTTCTCTGCACAAGGCAAGCTAATGCTATACCTATGCAAGATTATACTGATATTGTGCAAGCTTTATTAACTAAGTGGACCAATGCAAGCTAACCCTTGCAAGATACCCTACTGATGCCACAAACCACTACTTGCTACTATGCCCACTATATGCCTTAAGCATATATGATCCAACCCACTTGACCAACCAATCCTAGTTTTTACTTACAAGCTTTAAACTTTATTTCTTTATCAAAGCTATTCCTTAGAGTTTACTTAAGTGAATTATAGATACTAGAAAGATATCTGAAGGTTGCATAAAGAGCATAAAATTTGGCCTAAGCTATATAATCTTGATGTCATCTTAAGGCATGAGATTGAACTTAGTTAAAACTCCACTAGTTTACCACCCCTCATTATTGCTTACCCCCACCTGTAGATGCTAGTGCTAAGCATAAAACTTGATCCACTTTAGATGGGAATACTTGGTGGAAAAATGGTTATGAAAACCTTGGAATGATGGATCATTCTATTGAAATGTTTTGGACATGTGTTTCCGAACACCTGATGATTTTGGTGATGAAAATGTTGAGGCATGAGCCTTAAACCTTTATAAAACTTATGGTTGTCTGGATGCGATACCATTCCACTTTTATCGTACAACCACAATACCTGAATATTGGGTAGGGCTTGACTGGAAACTTATATACCTTAGTATTAGTTCCCTCACGGCCAAGGTCTGAGCTGAGGCTACCTTGTGAAGATTGTCCACCTGTGCAGTACCCAAGATGACAGTTGGTCATGGTTGGGAGTCCAAACTCACAGGATAGGTGCTTATACTAGGGCGTGTAATCGAAAGGTTAGGATTGATTATCCGCATACTGAGTATGGTGAATTCAGGATTTGTTCTTGACGGATGTATCGAATGTTGTGGTGAAAGTGTACAATCTATGCAGAGTGTCAAACTATTCGAATAGCCGCGTCCGTGGTTATGGACACTTGGAGTGGCCATACTGTTCCCCCGTCAGACTTTTCAAAATGACTTGTGAAATGAATTGAGACTTTGACTTGACCACAACAGGGTTGAGATATGAAATACAAATTCCCACTTAGGGGTTATAAAATTTTGATGAGCATTCGTTGCTTCTAAACTTAGTAGAGGTAAATCTGGCTTTTGCAAAACAACCCTAGAGCCTAGTGTCCTATTATCCAAAAACCCCTTTTACCTATTAGTATTAGTTTGCGAGTACTTAAAGAGTACTCATGGCTTTGTCCCTGGCTATTCCCATGGCCAGACTATGAAGAGGAGTACCTGGAGGATGGACCCCAGGAAGGTTACGACAACTAGGATCATCTCCCATCGTCAGCATTGCCTGTGACCCCAAAGATGGAGCTTCGCCTACGCTATCGTTATTATTACGTATTTCGCTGCTTGATGTTGTATTAAGAACTGGATCATGAGATCCCTATTTGTGTAAGAACTTACGTATCGTTTGTAATGGATGATGTACTATGGTATCCAATTCTGTTATGTCTCGCAAAAATGGTAATCCTGCGATTGCGATGTATGGCATAACAGGCATCTAGGATTGAAAAATCCGGGTGTTGACATACGGCGAGTCTAGAGGGGGCTAGGGGCGGAGCAGTAGCTTACCAGCGTCACACGGGTGCGAGGATGCTCGAGCTGGCTTCGGCTTGGACGGGGGTGAGATGTTGCGACCGTGGGGGCTCGTCGGAGTTGCGGACAGTGTCGGGCTGCAGCAAACGGCGACGAAGGCGACGACCTAGGCCACCGCAACACAAACGAAAAGCATTAGCGTTTGCACGAGGACAAGGCGCATCAGTGAGTCTGAACCAGAGAACAAGGGGCGTTCGATTTATATTGCAATTGGTTGCCGGAGTAGGGGACGGCATCGGGCACTTGCGGTTGTCGATGAAGACGAGGTTGTACGCCATCAGAGGGAAAACCGTGAGCAGCGTTAGACGCGCGGGATGTGGATAACATGACTATAAGAGTGAGAGGACAAGGGGCGGGGAGTCCTCACCAGAATCGGTCGCCGGAGAACGTCAGGGCAGTGGCATCGCAGCTCAAAATCCTAGCAGCCTGGTGGCGTAGATGATGTGCCGAGTGAGGGGAAATGGCGAGGGGCAGTGGGGTTTAAGTAGCAGGGCCGAGAGGGGCAATTATGCCAGAAATCAAGCACAACCAATCGAATTGAAACGAGGAGGAAACTGCAGATAGGGGGCGGTTCCTCCGGCGCGAGATAGACGACGGGGTCGACGTGGCAGTGGGGCCTGCCCGTCAGCGAGGTGGGGGTGTGCTTGCGCATGAGAAAGAGTGGAGAGGGGGAGGTGGCCGGGTGGATTTCGTGGGCTGATTCTGCTGCTGGGCCGTAACGGTGGCGCCAGCCTTTTCCTTTTTCTCTATTCTTTTTCTATTTCGATTTTCAGAAAAGCAATTCAATTCAAATTCAAGTGAGCTTGAATTCTAATTTCTTTTGGATTTTTGCAGCGAAAACCTTGCACATAAATGAGTATAACACCTTACTGTATGGTCAAATTCACTTTGACATTTTGAAAATAAAATAAACCATGTCTTTAATTGCTATACACATATATTAGGCATACAAATGGTTTTGCTTTGAATTTTGTTTTGAAAATGCTTGTGCAAGCTTTGCATCCCTTTTAAAACATCACTAAACCATCCAAAGCATTTTCATACTTTGAAAAGGAGAATAAAATAAGAGATAAAACCATTGCCTTATTTACATTAAATAATAGGTATCACATGGTTTTTCTTATTTTGAAATCTTGTTTGAAATGACCAAATATTATGAATGCATGAATGGTATGCAAACTTTTCAAATCATGATTTTTGGGATGTTACAAATCTAACCCCCTTAAGGTGAATCTCGCCCTTGAGATTCAGATTGGATAGCAAATAGGTGAGGGTGATCTTTCTGAAGGTCATCTTCTCTTTCCCAAGTTGCTTCCTCTTCGGAATGATGATTCCACTAAACTTTGCAAAACTTGATAGTCTTGGTGCGAGTGACTCTCTCTGCGGTCTCAAGAATCATGATAGGTTTCTCTTCATAAGTGAGATCACTTTACAACTGAACCTCTTCCAAAGGTATAGTATCCTTCAAAGAAGTCTCTTCCATCTCTGGAGGGCATTTCTTCAACTGACTTACGTGAAACACATTGTGAACGGCAAATAGTGATTCAGACAATTCAACTCCATAATCCACTTATCCTTTGCGACTTAAGACCCTGAATGGTCCAATATATCTTGGAGCCAATTTTCCTTTGATTCCAAATCTCTTCACTCCACGAAGTGGTGAAACTCTAAGGTAAGCTCTATCACCCACCTCATAGGTGACTTCTCTACTCTTTGGGTCTACGTAGCTCTTCTGTCGGGACTGTGCTATCTTCAATTTGTCCTTTACCAACTTGACTTTCTCTTCAGCTTCCTTGATTAGCTCTGGCCCGAACAAATTTCGTTCTCCAACACCACTCCATAGCAATGGTGTAGTACACTTTCTTCCATAGAGAAATTCAAACGGTGCCATCTCAATACTGGCTTGATAGCTATTATTGTAAGAGAATTCTTCATAAGGCAGACTTTCATCCCAACTAGCACATAGTCTAGGGCACATTCCCTCAACATATCTTCTAGAATATGGTTGGTCCTTTCTATCTGTCCATCAGTTTCAAGATGAAAAGTTGTGCTGAATTCTAATCTTGTTCCCAATGATTCATGCAGTTGCCTCCAAAAATGCAAAGTGAACTGAGTTCCTCTATCCGACACAATACTTTTGGGTACTCCATGCAGACACACAATCCTATTCATATATATCTTGGCTAACTTAGCACTTGTATAGGTTGTCTTCACAGGTACGAAATGTGCCACTTAGTTAGGCGATCCACCATGACCCAAATAGAATCATATCCTGATCTAGTCCTTGGCAGTCTGGTGATGAAATCCATGCCAATCTTTTCCCACTTCCAATAAGGAATAGGTAGTGGTTGTAACAATCATGCTGGTTTCTGATGTTCCGCTTTCACTCTACTACACACATCACACAAAGCAATATGTTCTGCGATGTCTTTATTGAGATTATTCCACCAAAATCTTTCCTTCACATCCATGTACATTTTGGTGTTACTCGGATGAATGGAATATGGTGAGTTGTGTGCTTCTTGTAAAATCAGTTTCCGAAGCTCCGGATCTTGCGGAATGCAGATACGTTTTCCATACCATAAAGTACCATGTTTGTCTTCATGGAATCCTTTAGCTTTCCCTTTGCTAATTTTTCCCTTAATCTCTTCAATTTCCTTGTCCATCTTTTGGGCTTCCCTAATCCTGTCCAACAATATGGGTTGAACATCCAATGACATGAGATGTCCCTCAGGCACTATCTCAATCTAAGATCTTTGAATTGGGCACACAGATCATCTGGTAACTCTCCCTTAGTGAGGCCATTCACATAAACCTTACGGCTTAAAGCATCTGCTACAACATTTGCTTTACCGGGGTGGTATTGCAAACTCAAGTCATAGTCCTTGATGAGCTCTAGCCATCTTATTTGTATCATATTCATTTCCTTCTGAGTGAATATATATTTCAGACTCGTGTGATCTTTGAACACTTCACAACGTTTTCCCAAAAGATAATGTCTCCATGTTTTGAGTGCATGGACAACAGAGGCAAACTCTAAATCATGAGTAGGATAGTTTACTTCATGGGTTTTGAGTTGTCTCGAGGCATAAGCCACAACTTTCCCATCTTGCATCAATACTCCACCCAATCCTTGGTGAGATGCATCACAATATACTTGGAAATCCTTTTCCAAATCTGGCAGACATAAGACTGGTGCTGTCACTAGTCTCTTCTTCAATTCTTGGAAGCTGAGTTCACACCCTTCAGTCCAGTCAAACTTCTTGTCTTTCTTAAGTAACTCCGTCATTGTCTTAGCTACCTTTGAGAAATTCTCAATGAATCTTCTATAGTACCCTGCCAAGCCAAGGAAACTACGTACTTCTTTCACTGATTTAGGAGATTCCCACTCAGTTACAGCTGACACTTTTGCGGGATCAACCGCTACACCATCTCCTGACACAATATGTCCGAGAAATCCGACTCCATTCAGCCAGAATTCACACTTGCTGAATTTGGCATACAACTTATGCTCCCTAAGCTTCTCAAGTATCAAACGCAAATGCTCTTCATGCTCTTCTTTGCTCTTGGAGTAGATCAAAATGTCATCGATGAATACGACAACAAACTTGTCAAGAAATTCCATGAACACTTTGTTCATCATATTCATGAAATAGGCTGGTGCATTTGTCAAACCAAATGGCATCACGGTGTACTCATACAATCCATACCTAGTGGTGAAAGCAGTCTTAGGTATGTCTTGCTCTCTAATATTAAGCTGAAAATATCCTGATCGGAGATCAATATTTGAGAACACATGGGCTCCTTCTAACTAATCAAACAAGTCATTGATTCTTGGCAAAGGATATTTGTTCTTGATAATTACCTCATTGAGTGAACGGTAATCTATGCATAACCTTTGACTTCTATATTTCTTTTCAACAAAAAAAAACTCGTGCACCCCAAGATGAAGAACTTGGTTGAATAAATCCTTTCTGTAACTGCTCTCCAAGCTGTTTCTTGAGTTCCTTCAACTCATCAACTGACATCTTGTAGGGTCTCTTTGCTATTGGTCCTGATCCTGGCAGTAATTCAATCAGGAACTCAACATCTCTATCTGGTGGCATTCCAGGCAATTCCTCCGGAAACACATCCAGATACTCTCTCACAATTAGCACACTGTCTATGCTAACCCCCTTAAGAGAATTTAGCTTACTCCCTTTAGATTCAAAATTAGACTTGAATCTAATCCGTTTCTTATCCGTGGTTGTGAGTGTGATAGTACGATTGGCACAATCTAGTACTCCTTCATACTTAGTGATCCAATCCATTCCCAAAATTACATCCAATCCTTGGGAATCCAGGATTATCAAACTAACTGGAAACTTATACTTCCCAAATTCTATCACTAGACCACGACATCCAAGGCTCACTATCATCTCTCCATGGGGAGAGCTTACTTTTATAGGACACCCAATATTTTCAGTTGGTAGTCCATTTTTATCAACAAATGCTCTTGATATGAATGAATGCGATGCGCCAGTATCAAAAAGAACAAGTGCTGGAAAAGAATTGAGCTTGAACTTACCAGCCACGGCATCAGACTCTTCATATATTTCTTCCACATTAATGTGGTTCACTTATCCCTTTTGGAAGGGATTGGGCTTGTTGGCACCTTCAACTTTCATTTCTGGGCACTCATTGGCATAGTGCCCCATCTTCTTACACTTGAAACACTCAACTTGACTGATATCTCTCTTTGGAGGCTGACTCCCATTACCACTTCCACTATGGTGGGTCTTGTGTCCACTCTTGTGGCTCTTGTACTTGTCATTATCATGACTGCGATGGTGCTTGTTGTCATGATGACGGTTGTGGTTGTGGTGGCTGTTGTACTTCCCATGTTTGTGGAATCCAGAACTTCCGCTATCATCATGATGAGAACGCTTGTGAGACGATCCCAAGCTGTGCTTATCAAACCTATGCTTCCTCTTCCTGCCCTCAACCTGCTTCATCTTGTTTTCCAAGATGGTAGCCTTGTCACAGAGTGATTGGTAGGTTGGGAAATAGGCAACAGACAGCTGCAGGTTCAACTCATCAATAAGTCCTTCGAGGAATTTCTCCTTCCTCTTGGGATCAGTATCAACTTCATCCGGTGCATAACGCGCCAGATTGTCGAACTCCTCGATGTACTCAGCCACACTGCGGTGACGCTGTTTCAGGTTGTGGAACTCATTTTTCTTCAAGTTCATCACCCCGGATGAGATGTGACCTGTGTGGAATCCATCCTCAAGAGGAGTGGTGATCTGAAAGTTGTCCCACCAGGTTGTTGCCGGTCCTTCGAGCAGATGTGCTGCAAACCTGACTTTTTCCTCGTCAGTGCAGCCGACAGTGACTAAGTCCTTGTTCACTGAACGTAACCAATCATTGTCTACCATTGGATCAGTGGTTCCCGAGAACTTTGCAGGTCTCAGTCTCAGAAATCTGGTGAGCATGTCAAATGCTGGTGGATTGTTCTGATTGTTGTTGTTGTTGTTATTGTTGTTCTGATTCTGATTCTGCATGAACTCCATCATCATTTGCATCAGTTGTGCTTGAGCTGTCATCAACTGCTGCATCTCGGGAGTGATGTTATTGTTGTTTTTTGGTTGGGGTTGGCACGACGGGGAGGCATCTATGGTTTCAATAAGGATAAAAATGAGATAACCATAGATGCTTAACATGCACAATACATCACATAGAAACAAACACAATAACCAAGCTCAAAATAACATAGAGTTTGAACGACATAAACAACAGGTTTTGAAAATGCAAACACACAATAGCAAGCCATCCACATGTTGGATGGTCATTGCGACTCAATAATCAAAGTATCATAGATACATGATAGTCGAGTATTCTATACTACTCCTCCATGTCGACCTCCATGTCAACAAGGGTAAGACCTGCATTCCCCATGGCGGTCTTGTATTCATCTACATTGGTGGTCAAGG
The DNA here is from genome assembly GCA_916181665.1 of Avena sativa. Classification (NCBI taxonomy): domain Eukaryota; kingdom Viridiplantae; phylum Streptophyta; class Magnoliopsida; order Poales; family Poaceae; genus Avena; species Avena sativa. The sequence continues at coordinate 262,547,903 of OV702294.1, read as the reverse complement.
CCTCGATCTTCGCACGGAGAGTTCTCTTCTGTGAGCGAAGCCTCTCGATCACTCCCTGCTGGTGCTCAAGCTCGAAGTCCTTGGCCTCTAACTCAGCCTTCATCTCCCTGATCTTCTTGTTTCTGTCTTGGACTCTTTTCTCCTGACTCTTGAATTTCTTGTCCTGGCTCTCAAATTTGGCCTCCATTTCCTTGACGATCTCGTCTTGCTCCACGAAGAGCTTATCCTTCTCCCTCAGCTGGACCTGGAGCTCGTCATTGCTAAGCATGACGTTGGTCCTCTCCGTGTCAAGGTGTCTAATAAGACCCTCTAGGTCCTAAAGGTACAGACGAACTGGCTCAATCGTCTCTCTAGTAGCATCATCATACTCTAGAGCCTCACCCTCCTCCTCGCGTCTCCCGAACAGGTGAAAGTAGAGACCTCTAAGCTCGGTGGAGTGGCTCCCAACCAGGTGTCCAAGTAACTCCTGCATGACTACATCTAAGCCTCTCTCCTTGTCATCATGCATCAGCTTGAAGGTGATAGCCTCTGTGGGTGGCTCTGCCTGGCGTCCCGGTTGTGTGACTCTGAAGCCCCAAAGGTCCTTCCTCTCAAACTTGGTGAAATACTAGGAAGTGGGAGGTTGAGCACACTAGTGAGCTCTATGATACGAGAACCGAAATGAGTTCCCTTGAACTCCTCGGCAGTGCTGATAACAATGTTAGGCATCTATTGTATAAGATAAAGAAAGGTTAGAATCAATACAAGTAGAGAAAAATTCACAAGAAAATAGAACACAAGTACATTTCTAACAATAAACACACAAGTCATGGCATACACAAATCAAAATCAAATACCCAGGCTCAACATAACTTAGACAAAATTTTGCGAGTAAAATGACAAATATGGTGGTCCAACTAACGGAGTACGTTACAATTTCTCACTCAATAGACAATATAGCTATCATGGCATCCTTAGTGGCAATCTGTCTATCTTGATCACAAGGCTCCCATATTAAGTCTATGATGTCTTCCCTTAGTCATTGATTGATAGCCTCTAAGTCTTGGGTATGCTTCTTTTCTTCTCTAAGGTCATTTTGAGTGTTGAGCATTCTACGCTTGAGCCTATCACCAAGCTCCTTGATGGCATTCCAAGCTGAATTTCTTGCAGAGTCAAAGAATGTTGTGTGCATTTCAGAGTTGGTGACCATGCAGAATCCTGACTGTTTATGGTTGTCTTCCTTGTTTTTGTACAAGTGAAGTTGCACCCACCAATACTCTTCTCCTTCATCCATCATAGGGAATCCCTTGTACACAGCTGCACCATGTATCGCCATGGTAACCATAAGGTTCTTGAGTGCCTTGGGAAACTCCGTCTCACACTCCAAAGTCATGGTCATGAGTGGTCCCTTCCTGACGGCTTCGTTGATGGATTTCATCTACAAATAGATATGAGAAAGAAGATTAGAAAAGTTTACGAGAAGAAAAGACAAGTGTGGAATTTTACAAAGTGTGAAATTTTCTTTAGTGGTTTCTTAGTCTAATCCAACCTAGGGTTACAATCCTACAGGAAAAACAGTGCTCTGATACCATCTGTAAGACCCCACCTTTATAAAGGTAAAGGTCCATGTGATTGCAATTCTAGTCCCTGGATCAAATGCTAGCATCCATAGTTTATGATGAAGTACACAGAAACAAAGGTCATTATTACATCGTCATTCCAGAGATAACAGTCTTTTACAACTCCATAGCCATAGGCTAGTACAAGAGTTCAACTTAACAGAATATAGTGAAGTCTTCATCTTCATGTGCCACAGGCAAACATGTTGAGTGTAGACTCATAACCCTAATCCTCATCAGAATAACCTGCAACATCACAAGTTACAGCCACAGCGGGTCAATACATTTGAATAGTATTGGCAAGTGATACCATAGTAGAATAGTAGCTTCTAACTTCTATATGAATTTGGCTAAGTGTAGCTTAGGCTTGCTTTGCTCAAAATAGGTTTTTCCTATCAGTTGAAAAACACTAAGTTTTTTATCAAAAATCACCCAAGGCATCTACCAATGAAAATTGGTGATCCTTTACCCTTGTTGAACCACAAGCGTTTAACTTAGAAGTTGGGATGAGGAGATCCTTGATAGCTTCCATGTCATGATGCTCAAATTGTCCATTGCCGGGGTGTAACACCCCAGTTTTTAGTAAATACTATTTAGGGTTTGTTTGAGCATTCGTTAGCATCATCTCTATTAATGCATGCAAGAAAGAATAGACAAAACCCTAGTTTTTCTTCTCTCTTTAAAATCCCATCAAAGTGGTTTTGAATATTTTGAAAATTACCAAACTGTATGGAAACAAATTGTTATAAGGCTCCCTATAATATTTTAAACATTTGAAAATGTTCTGGTATTTTTGAAATGGTCAAAACAGATTTGAAATGGGTTTGCAAAAGAAAGAAATAACAAAACTAAAAAGAAAAAGGTTTTATGTAAATAAAACAAGCCAAAGAGCCTCCAGGCCGGCCTAGCTCCTTCTCCTTGCTCTCTCTGCCGCCCATGTAGTGATCCGTGGCCCAGCTAAGGCCCAAGTGCAGCCCAGCCGCAACCTAGTAGGCCCAATACCACTTAGTTGTCTTCCCCGGGTCATCGTCTACCTCTCGATCCACCAAAGTTGCTCGCTGTCGGCATGTCGCCGGCCACCCCGCGTGGAGATGCCCGCCGCCGCTCTCTGGAGGAGATAAGGACCCCGCCGAGCCGTGCTCTTCTTCCCTGCCTCCCTCTCACTCTCCCTCTGGAGCACTCTCTATCTCGCGCGGCAAGCCCGAATCCTGGAGCCGCAGGCGCCGCTTGTCGCCGTTGCTCCTGGCCTCACCTCACCTATCTGATACCGCCACGAGCACCGCCGTGAAGCTAGCTCCCTCCCCGCCAATGGAATCGACGCGGAGTACCCCGAATCATCGGAATCGAGCACGTCTTCTCCGTCACCGACATCGGCCGTTGTCGTCATTTACGCTGTTCAGGACCTCCCCGCGCCTTCCCATCACGACCATGAGCACCAGGGTGAGCACGCAGATCTCACCGGCCCCTTTCCCTCTCTCTCTCTCGCTCTGTAGCCATCGCTCGCCGATGACCTGCAAACGCCGCCGCCGCTGCCCGTCGTGCGCCCTGCTCCGATGACCTATTTCGGGTGGCGCCACCATCAATAGGAAGCCCGCGTCGCGCTGCGTCTAACCTGCCTACTCGCGCATCTCCGCTCGCCCCCGAACGTCGTCCCCATTGCCGATCTGAGAGCAACCTCAGTGGTGACGTCACGCCTGCATCACCAGGACGTCAGCGCGCGGGGTCAAAGCAGTCAAACCTCGGGTGGGTCCCCCTTTGCTTGTGTGGCTGGTGAGGTGGCTCCGGGCCCCTCTGTCAGTCACTGTGGCTAGGTATGCCTGCGGTGTGAAAAGTTTCAGCGTGGTTTAATAAATCTAGAAAATTATTTAATAATTTCAAAAATTGTTTAAATATTGTAAAATCAATAACTAATTATTTATAAGTCAGAAAATACAAATAATATATCAAAATATTCAGAAAAATGAGAACTATCTATTTAAGCTATAATCATGCATTGTTCAATAACTTTCATGACAAGTTTAATTAGAGAACAAAATCAACCCCTCTCATGTGTTTCTAGAGTTTTCCCCGAGTTAGGGTTTTCACCCCTTGGAACCCCGATTGAGTTGTCGAGCATGCTTTAGGGTCACATTTCAATACTAATCAACTTGTCATATCATCATCCTTGCTTGAGCATTGCATCGATGCCATGTGTTGATTGTTTCCCTTTCTTTCCGGTGTTTGGTTCTTCCCAGTAGAATACAATATCGAGATCGAGATCGAAGACAAAGATCAACACCATCGAAGATTGAAGATCGACGAACAATACTTGACCAACTATAATCAAGTCAAGTACAAGTCTTCCGAAGATCTGCTTATCGGTTATCAACTGGCAAAGGCAAGCATAGCCCCACCATGATATAATCCTATGATTTCGAAAGCATTTTCATTCTTGCCATATTGCATACAATTCTACTGTGGTCTTTTATTGATAGATAGAGTATCCTATCTATTGCATACTCCCTTTGAGCTTATATTACCTGATCCACTTCTCCTAGCATAACTAGGTTTGGCGTGTGTGCATTGCTAGAGCTTATATTTGTTTCCTGCTGAGCCATGCATAGCCGTTGAGTCTGGTCCATCCAGATGATGTATCAGATGCAGATAATCTAGTATGACAGGAGAACGTGATGAGATGATATCAGAGGTGATATGAGTTTAAACATGCTAAGGCTTGTATGGGAGGCCACGGTGGGATGTGGTTTTTCTAGTCCCATGCTCGCCACCCTTAGGACCCTAGGTTCTTACCTCTTGAACCAAGACGGGCGTACAACCACACGGGGTAAATGGGGACCCCATGATTGACTAACTTGCCTAGTAGATTCCATGAGTCACATAGTTCGGGCGTTCCATTTGACATGCATTCTAGATCTTCTTGAAGGCGGTGATGGAGGTGCATTCATACAGGTAGGGAAGCGTGGATAGGGTTGCTTGGGGTTGATGGCGCCCCTGGTAAACCAACCTCGCCTCACATCTTTAAGTACCGACTTCGGGATTTGACCCGTTACGGCGGAACCATACTTATTGCGTGACTCATGGTCTCGGCGAAAGCAAGGTAAAGGTCGTGTCCAACCACACCCTCTGTCAGCACACCAAGGAAGTGTGTCAAGTGGCATTAAGAGTCGGTTGGTACGTGTGGGTAAAGTTGTACACCCCTGCAGGGTAATAATCTTTCGGAAAGCTGTGTCCACGGTTATGGATGACTTGGGAATGGATGGGAGATCATAGATAACATGAACTTAATCATAAAACTTGGCAACTAATGTTTGTTAAGGATGCTTCCTCAAGGGTACAAGGGGGTGATCCTAGTTCAGATTATGATGACTCAATGGATATCAAAAGATGATGATCAATAGTTTGGAGATGTTGCTCTCTTATCCCCTTTTAAAATACTCTGATTAGACGAGCTTCTTCTCTCTCTTGTTTTATAAACAAAGGATGGCTTTATGCAAAACAACTCCACCAGCCATAACTCTTGCGGAGTACACCATGTACTCACCCTTGATTTGTTGATACTTTTGGCAGAGTAAGTGTTCCTTGAAGATCAGTTTGGTACTACATCGACATTGACGAGTAGCTTGGGGTTCCCGGCCGGCAGACTGGAATCTATGGGCTGGGACGTCATCGTTATGCATCAGGCCTCTTAGGCCCTTTGTTAAGTTTGCTATACTTAATAGCATAATTTGCCTTCTGTTGTTTGATGTTTGTGGTTAGTGACCTTTGCTTGTAATAATTTGGTTCTCTGCTCAGTTATAAGCTTGCTGTAATAAATTTTGTGTCATAGGGTCACTATTGTGTTATCGATTCTTCACTGGATGTTCTCGAGCTCAAGGTTAAGCTTATGTCAGACGGAGGTATGGGATTTGTTTAGCCCTGATCCCGGGGGTGTCACACGGGGACACGGCTAAGTAATTAGATTCTTCCTTCTCGAGAGGTGGTGCACTTTCCCCACAAGACTCGACATGCATCGAGACAAGATCTTTCAGAAGCCTTCCCTTAGAACAAATGGATGCGCTCCATCCTATCACCCCCTACCACCAACTGTCCATTTGGCTAAGTTATTGCAACCTATATGATCCAGGCAGAGCCCATATTGCCATGTGGCTGCACTAGAAGCTTCTTAAAATTTGGCATCTCAAATCCCTTTGTTCCTGGGTGGCATTTCACAAGTAAGATACACAGGGTAGGCCATGAAAATGGGGCCGTGGTAACCACTCAACAAAAATCCATCCAAGCAATTACCATTCCACCCAGGTGTTTCATTCACTTAGTTGTTTTATTAAGCAAAAACATAAGTCAAAAGACTTAGTAAAATTTCCATAGCATGTGTATATACCATCCTTGTTTGCTACTAGCTAGGCTAAGCATGATAATATAGCAAGTATCTTAACTTAGAGAATATTTCTACCGATTCTACAACTACTAGGATTTCCCATAGAATAGCATAAAGATACTTAGTAAAAATATTATGCAAGCCCTATACCAAATATCACTAGTTCATAGTCAAAACAATGGGACAAATACATGAAGCACCACTTTCCTTGGTAGTTGGGGGAGTAGCAACAATCCTCACAATCACCACTAGCACCAAAATCTACACATAAAATGATAGCACCAATTTACATTCAAACAAATCAAGCAAAACTATATGAATGCATACAAATGTTATGTGATGATTTTTCTTAAACCAAACAAGACAAGTAAACAGTACTAAACATTAAACTAAACTTTTATAGACTAAATAGACTCAAAATATCTTTTAAACCATTTTCTAAATAATTTTTATACTAAAAATAAGCCTACAAATGTCTCTGCATAAAATTCCATTTTTACAGAAGCCAGGTACAAAACTAAGCACATAGAATTGTAGGATTTAATGTTGTGAATCCAGGGATATATTATTTGCATTTTTTGGATAAACATAAATTAAGTTACGAATTTTACAAGTTCTAAACCAAATCTGGCTTTTAAATTGAAAAACAGGCCACGCGGCGGCTCCTGATTGGTCAGTACCGCTTCGGGGTGGATCGTGTTTCCGTGCTGTTGGATCTAATCAGATTCAACGCGCCAGATCTAAAGAAAATTTTTTGCGCTGGATCTAATTCTAGGCGCTACGATGCAGATCTAACGGTGCACGCTGCTCTGACCAATAAGTGGCAGCGCGAATGGCCACTGGCGGCGGCGACGCTACTGGTGGTGGTGGTACGGCGATTCTAGAGGGGGATAGGGGCAGGGCAGTAGCTTACCAGCGTCGCACGGGTGCGAGGATGCTCGAGGTGGCTTCGGCTTGGACAGGGGTGAGCTGTTGCGGCCGTGGGGGCTCGTCGGAGTTGCGGACAGTGTCGGGCTGGAGCAAACGGCGACGAAGGAGACGACCTAGGCCATCGCAACGCAATCGAAAATCATTAGCGTGTGCACGAGGACAAGGCTCATCAGTGAGTCTGAACCAGAGAACAAGGGGCGTTCGATTTATACCGCAATTGGTCGCCGGAGTAGGGGACGGCGTCGGGCACTTGCGGTTGTCGACGAAGACGAGGCTGTAGGCCATCAGAGGAAAAACCGTGAGCAGCGTTAGACGCACGGGAGTGTGGCGAACACGACTATAAGAGTGAGAGGGCAAGGGGCGGGGAGTCCTCACCGGAATCGGTCGCCGGAGAGCGTCGGGGCAGTGGCGTCGCAGCTCAAAATCCTAGCAGCGTGGTGGCGTAGATGATGTGCCGAGTGAGGGGAAATGGCGGGGCAGTGGGGGTTTAAGTAGCAGGCCCAAGAGGGGCAATTACGCCAGAAATCAAGCACAATCAATCGAATTGAAACAAGGAGGAAACGGCAGAGAGGGGCGCGGTTCCTCCGGCGCGAGATAGACAACGGGGTCGACGTGGCAGTGGGGCCTGCCCGTCAGCGAGGTGGGGATGTGCTTGCACGTGAGAAAGAGTGGAGAGGGGAGGTGGTCAGGTGGGCTTCGTGGGATGATTCTGCTGCTGGGCCAAAACGGTGGCGTCGGCCTTTTCCTTTTTCTCTATTCTTTTTCTTTTTCTATTTCGATTTTCAGAAAAGCAATTCAATTCAAATTCAAGTGAGTTTGAATTCTAATTTCTTTTGGATTTTTGCAGTGAAAACCTTGCACATAAATGAGTATAACACCTTACTGTATGGTCAAATTCACTTTGACATTTTGAAAATAAAATAAACCATGTCTCTAATTGCTATACACATATATTAGGCATACAAATAGTTTTGCTTTGAATTTTGTTTTGAAAATTCTTGTGCAAGCTTTGCATCCCTTTTAAAACATCACTAAACCATCCAAAGAATTTTAATACTTTTAAAAGGAGAATAAAATAAGAGATAAAACCATTGCCTTATTTACATGAAATAATAGGTATCACATGGTTTTTCTTATTTTGAAATCTTGTTTGAAATGAAAAAATGTTATGAATGCATGAATGATATGCAAACTTTTCAAATCATGATTTTTGGGATGTTATATTTGAACTCCCGCTCAAAAACAATATCCCTCACATTGTTTTACTGATCACACGAACCAAATCCAGTACACCAAGTCCGATCATCATGTGACATGATGTAGTTTCAAAGGCGAACAATCATCATGTTCATCATATCATCTATATGACTCATGCTTTACCTTTCGGTATTCCATGTTCCGAGACCATGTATGTACATGCTAGGCTCATCAAGATTAACTTTAGTTTCTGCATGAGCAAATCTCGCTTGCTCCCGTTGTATGCACACGTTGAATCTAGCACACCCAATCATCATGTGGTGCTTCTAAACAACGAGTCTTGGTAACGGTGCTAACTAAGGATGAACACTTTATTACTTGATATTTTGTGAGAGGGGTCATCTTATAATGCTACTATCGCGATCTAAGCAATATAAGATGCATAAAAGGATTAAAATCACATGTAATTCATAATATTTGATATGATATGGCATTTCTTCTTGTGCTTCCGATCTCCATCTTCAAGCACGAACATGATCTCCATCATCACCGGCGTGGCGTCAAGGTCAATGGCACCGCTCCATGGTTGTCGTCCACCAGCATCAACTATTACAACTACTTTGAATAATAGACACGCAGGTCTTAACGAAATTTAAAGACAACCATAAGGCTCCTGCCGGTTGCCAACTGACAATAAGGATCATTGCATACATCATATATAATCACAATCATGGTCATATCACAGCACACCCCTACAAAACAAAGTTAGACGCTTCTAATTTTCTTTTCATGTTTTACGTGATTTGGAGCTTTCAAATAACAACTGTTCTAACTTACGAACAAGAACCACAACATTGATATTAGTATTGTCAAGTGCCCGTTGTAAATTGAATCTTCACTATGTTGGGAGAGACAGACACCTGCAAAGCCACTTATGCAATACAAGTTGCATGTTGAGCATGGAGCAAGTCTCATGAACGATGTCATGTAAGGTTAGCCTGGGCCGCTTCATCCCACCATCCCGCAAAATGCAAAGTACACAAGAAGCAATCGACAACAAAAGCATCAACGCCCACAATTACCATTATGTTCTACTCGTGCAACAGATCTACTCATAGACACGTCTCTGATACCACTATAGGGGTTTGTAGCATGGAAAACAAAAAAAATCTATTACATGAACACACACAAGCCAAGATCTATCTACTAGATTGTAGCAACGAGTCGATAGAGTACTAACCCTTGAAGATCTAAAGCGGTAAACGAGATCGTATTCTCATGGGTGATGTAGTCGTTCACTTTCCAATCTCAAGATCGCGTAGACGATCCTTCCGACGCTGCATTCCGGCAGCGCTTCCGCAGTCGGTCACACATACGATACTCGATGAAGACCTTCCTATCCCTTGTTCTAGCAGGTAGCGGAGGTTGTAGCACTCTCCTTGCAATTCCAGCAGCACGACGGCGTGGTGTCGGAAGTAGAGGGGAGATCCCGTAGGGATTCACCTAAGCCGATGCGAGTATGGCGGAGTAAAGGGAGCCCCGGCGATCTAGAGTTTATAGGGACAAGGTTTAGAGGTGGCTAGCAACTAGGGTTTAGCTAATTGATAGTCGTTTAGAGGAGGATCTAGAGGCGGCGACCTGGGGGGCCAAGGCCGGCGGCTAGGGTTTGTAGTGGGGTGCAAGGGGGCGCCCCCTCCCCTATATTTATGAGAGGGAGGGGCGGTTGGGGAAGGGGAGTGATTCCCCAACTCCAACTCATGGGCCGGCGGCAAGGGAGAGGGAGGAATCATCCCTTAGGTAGGATTCCTTCCCTCCCTCCACTAGGCAATGTTGGGATTTGACTTTTTCAAATTGGCGTTTGACTTATCAAACTAGAGTTTGATTTCTCTCTTCCCATTGCCCAGCCAAGTGACCTAGTACATGATGCAACCATTCCACTTTGTCATGAAACATCCACGTACCCTCCCCACTCTGGATCGGTGGACCTTTTAGACCCTTCTAGAACATTCCGGTGAAAACACCGAAACCATTCCCGAACTCTGGAATTGGACTTTCCTTGTATGAATCTTATTCTCCGGACCATTCTAGATCTCCTCGTGATATCCCAGATCCTATCTGAGACTCTAAACTACATTCGGTCTCTTTAATCACTTTCCATATCTACTAAACAACATCGAATCCTTAAGTGTGTCTCCCTACGGTTCATGAATTATGCAGACATGATCGAGACTCTTCTCCGATCAATAACCAATAGAGGAAACTGGAAATTCATATGGCTCCCACATATTTCTACAATTACTTCATGATCAAATGAACCATTTACATACGATACCAATTTCCCTTTGTCTCGCGAGACTTCACTTATCCGAGGTTTGATCATCAGTATCTCTGCATACCTAGTTCAACCTTGTTACCGGTAAGTACTCTTTTCTCGTTCCTATGATGTGTGATCCCTTGTGAGCTAGTCACATGCTTACAGGCCAATTCGATGACATTCCACCGAGAGGGCCCAGAGTATATCTATTTCTCAAATGGATTGAGAAATCCCACTCTTGATCCATGTGCCACAACACACACTTTCTGAACACGCAATGCCACCTTTATGACCACCTAGTTATGAAGTGGTGTTTGATATCATCAAAGCATCCATCCGGTGATGGTGATTAACATGATATCATGGTCGAAGGATTTAGGTTACTATGTATTGAAATCTTATAGAAAGTGAACTATTTAAATGACTTGATCTTATGCTATGCTTAACTATAGGAGTATGTCCATCACATCATTCTCCTAATGACATGACCTTGTTGTTAATAACATCTCAATGTTCATGATCAGGAAACCATGATCATATATTAACCAACAAGCTAGTTTAGCAAGAGGCTTTACTAGGGACTCTTTTATGTTTACAAACCACACAAGTATTAATGTTTCTGGTTAATACAATTATTGCAAGGGATGTAAATATTTATCATAAGAATGAAGATATGATAATAACCACTTTATTATTGCCTCTTGGGCATATATCCAACAGGGAGTAGCCCCCGAGTGTCTGTTTGAGTCGTAGACTCGAGCGAAGACTTGAACTTTGCGGATGACGTCCATGCCTTTTCGAATGCACGACCAGCGCTCCCTATGGGAGTAGCCCCCGAGTCCAAAGTGGAGTCACAGACTCGACAAAGGACTGAAAGTTTTAAAGGTACAAGAACTATGTCAATTTCTCAGGTGCGCAGCCAGCGCTCCTGAGAGGAGTAGCCCCCAGGTAGTTGGTTGAGTCGTAGACTAGAGTAAGTATTTTTTTTGTTCAGTCGAAAATTTCGAGCCATTGCTGGCTTTTTATTCGATGGCATCATTGCTGACCTCTGGTGAGCTACCCATCTATGGTAGCAGAGACAATGCGACAGGACGATCGTGGGACCCACCTTCTGACGTGGATTTCACTAGTCACGTGTAATTTTGGCAAAAATTACGGCGCCTCCTCGATTCCTGTGCGTAGTGGGCGGCGTGTTTATGACGGTTCGGGCGGCTGTTGACACGTGTACGGTGCGATGAAGGGCACGCGTTAGGGCTTCTTCATCAACGACTCCACTTCATCTTATTCGTCCTTTTATACTATGGGGAAACCAGAGTAATTTTCTCCTTCGCCATTTGCTTTCATCTTCTCCACTGCTTCCATTTCTAGATCTCGTGCTGCGCACTAGACATTCTTCACATCTTTCCTTCATATTTCCTAGGCGCTCATCGCAGCGCTCGCCGTGCTGCCAAGATGGGCAAGGCGAAGAAGTCATCTTCCTCCGCCGCGGCAGGGACAAGTGTTGCCGGTACTATGAAGAAGGCCTCCATCGCCAGCCGCATCACGGATGGTGGGTGGCGGCGCTCACATACACGGGATGCGGACCTGCGCCGGCTGCGTGAGGCCGGCCTCATATCCAAGACAAGGACGACGCTATCCTTTGTGGTGAGGACGTAATCCCGCACCCACGTGAAGGGTTTCGAGTCATGTTTTACGCTTTCTTTGTTTGCGGCCTTTCTTTGCCTGCCCACAAATTTCTTCATGGGCTTCTTTTTCTCTATGGGCTACAACTCCACCAGTTGTTGCCCAAATCTCTTCTTCACATCGCATGTTTCATCACGCTTTGCGAGTGCTGGCTCGGTGTCGAACCATACTTCGGCCCCTTCAAGAGACTCTATTCTCCGAAGAGGCAATCTGGCACCGGTGGTGTTTATCCACTGGGTGGGTGCGGAATTTCCATCTGCACCACTATCCAGTTCTTCTACTTCTATCTCTACGAGTCCATCCAGTAGTGGTGGAACAAATGGTTCTACATCTATGACGTCAAGATCGACGGACAACACTACGGCCTGGCTCCTTTCGACTCCAGCAAGCTGGTCATCCGAAAGTGTTCATGGTCGAATGACGTCATGGAGGGTGAAGTCGAGGAGGTGAATAAGCTGTATCAGCGGGTAGAGGCGCTCCATATGATACGAGGCAAGCAGGTTAGTGGTGTTGACATCATTCGCACCTTCCTCAAGCGTCGGGTGCAGCAGCTCCAAGCGAGGGGGCATCCGATGTTCTTGTGCTCTAGTGCCAGCGACCCGACGAGAGTGTCAGCAGAGGAGATGTCCTCGGTCGAGCTTGACAAAGTGCTTCAGCCTTTGCTGAGGCATAATGCCGACGAGGATCGGTCGGGGAAGTCTCTGACTTCCCCCTTTCATGCGAACAAGGAAGTCCCTCGGGCAAAACATGTGGTTGCATGTAATGCTTTTCGGGTGCTTCTTGCTTGCTGTTTTTGTTTGACTGAACTTTGCTTTTGTCTTTGACTCGCAGGACTTCAAGGTAGCAGGCATGATGTCACCTTTGCCTAAGAAGTTTGAGGCTACACCAGATGGTGGGGACGCGGAGTATGATTCCGAGATCCCCCCTGATCATTCACCAACGACGGAAGCCCCCGAGCATAGCGAAGGGCTATCTCAAAAGAGGTCCCAGAGAGAAAGTTCGGATGGGGCGACACCGCCAACGCAGAGCGGGCCTTCCTTCCTCGAGCTTCATGCTGGGTATGAAGGTACAACCTCCCCCATTCAGGCCATAGCTCCTTAGCCGCCAGCCAAGAAGAAGAAGAAGAAGAAGAAGAAGAAGAAGAAGAAGAAGAAGAAGAAGAAGAAGAAGAAGAAGAAGAAGAAGAAGAAGAAGAAGAAGAAGGAGAAGGAGACTCCAGTCTTCGACTTATCTGACATTCCCTCGTGAGTTTTTGATCCTCTATTGTCGATTTTGGTATGCTAAGTATTAGCTTTCTGTTGACTTGGTTATCCTGAAACTCTTCGAATGTGCTAGGAGGAACTCTTCGGAGGAATCTTTCGAGGAGGAACTTGAAGAGATGCATTGGGAGTCGAAGGTTGTTTCGATGTTCCTGAAGATGGTGGCCGACTCCGAAGACAACAATTCAAGCTCCTTGAGGCCAGGGGCTCGTGCAATTGTTGCTCGTAAGACACAAGTAAAACCCTCGGAGTCTTTGGGTGACCATGTAAGTAGTCTATTTCTTCTCGTGGGCGAGCCCTCGAGCCCTTTATTCATCTGGTGTGCTATTTTTCTTTGCAACCCTTCATCTGCGACGTAAATTGCTTGGGCCAGCAATACCTTGCTTCGGAGGGCGACCTCTAGCAAATTCGAGGTGCGTATATTTATTCTGTTTGATTTGCGAGTATCAATGAGTACTTGTTGTGGTGACCTATTCCTTGCTGAAATATTGCAGATAAGAATAATGAGGCCCTCTGCAAGCTGAATGCACTCGAGAAGAGTCTCGGCCAGGCGGATACCAAGGCGAAGGATGCCTCGGAGGCCCTTCAGCGCCAATAGCAGGAGGCCCAGGACCGTGAGGAGCATCTTGCGGCTGCCATGGCGTCTTGGGAGAAGTCCATGGCGGAGAAGCTTATGGCTGCTTCCAAAGTGCTATACGGTTAGTCATCATGTTCCTCTTCTTAAGCTTGTGTTTCCTTCTAGTGTGGTTCCTTTTGTCTCATCCAAAATTTGTTTGCGTCCTGCAGATGTGACCGGCGTTGCGTTTGATCGCAGCATCTTGGAGCATGGGGATCCCATGGTGGATCCCGTTGTAACGATCGACGATTGCTGCAGTTCTGTTGTGGAGTCACTAGGCAAGGACAAATAGGTCCTCACCCGCTTCTACAAGGATATCAACCCGAAGGCCTTCGCCCTTGACAATGTTGACTCCCTAGAAGAAGCTTTGGCGGGTGATGCTCCCGCGAGCTACAAGCGGGCGCAGAAGGGGGTGGGCGCCGCTATGGGGCTGGTGATGGCGGTGGCGTCTAGCATGTAGCTGGATCATCCGCAAAGTACCTCCAAGATTCCGACAGCAGCAGATTGCTAAGAGGTAGCATTTGCTCCATTCGCCTCGAAGTGCAAGCATTTTGGCCCGAAGCTTATTATTCTTCTGGCCACTTATGCGCTGGAGCAGCGGGTGACCAAGGCAAAAGCCTCGGGGTCCGAAGCTGCTCCTGATGCGGCTGCTTAGGTCATCTACCTCGTAGTTTTCTTGGTAGAGTTTGTTTTTGCCTTTTGTGCATGTAATGCTTCGAGCTGAACAAGTATTACTCTGCCACGTAGTGGCTTATTGATGTAGATATAAGTGTCTCCTTTGACTGTTATCATATGTCTTGGTTTTTATACTCCATCACTTATGCATTCGTAGGGTCCTTCGAATGCTGAGTCGGTGATCACACCTCCTTCCTTGATTGGTGCCCGTCCGCCGCCTACTGAGACGTCGCAGTTGCCTTTGCTAGGCTGATACGTTGTAAATGTATCTATAATTTTTGATGTTTCATGCTTGTTTAGTATCAACTTTTCTATGCTTTGTCTACACTTTGAGATATTTTTTATACATTTTCTGGGACTAACCTATTAACAAGATGTCGCAGTGCTAGTTGCCTGTTTTCTGTTGTTTTTGGTTTCAGAAAAGCCAGTAAGGAAATATTCTCGTAATAGGACGAAACAAAAGCCAAAGTCAATATTTTACCGGAACGAACACGGAGTCCAGAGGAGAGACGGAGGGGCGCCATAGGGAGGCCACCCCACCCCCCACCCCCCACCCCACCCCCCCCCCCCCCCCGCCCTAGGCACGGGCCCACCCTAGCCCGCGCCATGGCAGGATGTGGCCCCCCTGGCCGCCCTCCTGCCTTGCCTCTTCGCCTATAAAAGCCCCCGATGGAGAAACCCTAAGCACCCGATCATATCTCCACGAAACAGTCCGTAGCCGCCGCCACCATCGTCCCTAGATCAAGAGGATCTGAAGCTCTTCCCGGCACCCTGCCGGAGGGGAGAGATCATCCCGGAGGCCTTCTTCATCACCATGCCAGCCTTCGGTATGATGCGTGAGTAGTTCACCCTTCGACTATGGGTCCATACAGTAGCTAGATGGTTGTTTCTCCTCCTTTGTGCTATCATGTTTAGATCTTGTGAGCTCCGTTCATGATCAAGATCATCTATTTGTAATCATAAATGTTGTGTTTGCAAGGATTTGATGGATATTGAGATACTATGTCAGATTGATTATTGATTCCATCATGTCTTATTGATTATTGATTCTACCATGTCTGTGTTGTTTGTGATCTTGCATGCTCTCCGTTGCTAGTAGCTATCTTGGCCAACTAGATGCTAGTGACTCCAAGAGGGAGTATTTATGCTCGATGGTAGGTTCATGCCTCTAGTAATCTGCGGAAGTGACAGAAATCTCTAAGGTTATAGATGTGTTGCTGCTACTAGGGATAAAACAACAATCTTTTGTTCATGGAACAATTGTATTGTTTACTTTACACACATTGCTTAATGCAATTATCCATTGCTTGCAACTTAATACTGGAGGGGGTTCGGATGATAACCTGAAGGTGGATTATTAGTCATAGATGCAGTTGTATGACGGTCTATGTATATTGTTGTAATTCCCAATAAAATCTCATAGGAATCATGATGTCTAGTATTTGCATTGTTATGCCTTGCTCAGTCCTGTCAATTGTCCCGCTGTAATTTGTTCACCCAGCATGTTATCTATCTTAAGGAGAACACCTCTAGTGAACTGTGGACCCCGGTCCAATATTTACCATTGTTACATCATCTATTGTTACCTTTTACCTTTTACAAGCAACTACTATCTTCCACACTATACGTTTAATCCTTTGTTTTCAGCAAACCAGTGAGATTGACAACCTCATTGTAAGTTGGGGCAAAGTGTAAGGTTCCCAACCTTTAATAAGGTAGAGATCCCTGTTTTTACAATGCTAGTCCCTGGATCAATAGCTAGCATCCACAGTTAAGATGTAATATCAAGAAACAAAGGTCATAATACAACTTTATAACCAGGAATAAAATAATTTATTACATCTTACATAGCTCATTTGGCTATCTCAATACAATGCAGCAGAATATAATAATAGCATGGGGTCCTTCATCTTCAAAGTGCCACAGGCAGTCATGTTAGTTGTAGACTTGTAATCCTAATCAATAAACTTCACTAACATCAAACAAACCTGCAACATAATAAATTACAGCCACAAGGGTCAATACATTTGAGTTGTATTGGCAAGTGATACTATGGTAGTATAGTGGAGTCTATCATCTATATGCATTTGGCTAAGTGGAGCTTAGGCTTGCTTTGCTAAAAATAGATTTTCCTTATCATTTGAAATCACTAAGTTTTTGCTTGACAAAATCACCCAAGGCATTTTCCAATAGAAATTGGTGATCCTTCAACCCTTGTTCAACCACAAGTTTTTAACTTAGAAATTGGGATGAAGAGATTCTTGATAGCTTCCATGTCTTGATGCTCAAATTGTCCTTTACCAGGGACATGGCTAAGTACATAGATTTTACACTCTACAGAGGTGGTGCACTTTCCCCACAAGACTTGGTTTCCCAAGACAAGATCTTTCAGAAGCCTTCCCTTAGACCAGAATGGACGCGTTCCAACCTATCATCCCCTACCACCAACTTTCCATTTGGCTAAGTTATTGCAACCTATATGATCCAGGCAGAGCCCATAATGCCAAGTGGCTGCACTTGAAGCTTCTCAACATTTGACATCTCAAATCTCTTTGTTCCTGGGTGGCCATCCACAAGTGAGATACACAAGGTAAACCATAGAAATGGGCCTTGTGAACCACTCAACACAAACCATTCCTTACAATCCACCTAGGTGATTCATTCACTTAGTTGTTTTACTAAACAAAACACAAGTCCTTGACTTAGAAATATTCCATAGTATGAATATATATTCCACCCTTGTTTTCTACTAGATAAGCTAAGCATGATAGTAGTAGGAATCTTAACTTAGGAAATTTCTACTAAGGTTTCATCTACTAGGATTTCCCATGGCATAGTTTATACTTTAGCAAAAATTCCATGCAAGTCCTACTTAGAAATATCACTAACGCATAGTGAAAATAATGGGACAAAAGTATGAAGCATCACTTGCCTTTTTGGTAGAGAGTATAAGTTCACTCCTTGATCTTGCAATATTCACACTCTTCCAAACACTACAATTCAATCAAGCAAGCAATATTTCAATCTACCATTCAAGCAAACATCACATAAAATAATAGAAACAAAACAATGCATGCAAGCATGCTAAACATTGTTTTATTTGGAAAAGTGGTTTCTAACATGTTATAAACATTCTAAAACACCTATTGGTCACTTTATAAAAGTGGAAAAACCATTTGCAAAAATATTTTACTTATAAACCATTTTTAAACCAAATCATTATTTTATGTAGTTGAGAAATGCTTTTAATAAGGCAACAATCTATAGGGTTCATCAAAATATAATTTTAAATCATAAAACCTTGTGTTTAGGGTCAGAGAGTTTAAATCAAAACATTTCTCAAAGGTTTTTTCTCCAAAAGCATTTTTAATAAATAAACATTATTTTTATTTGACTAGAAATGCTTTAAATCAAAGATTTACTCTTTAGATTTACCAAATACATTTTCAAATCCATGAGTTGGTTTATAAGGTCAGTAGGTTCAAAAAAATCCCTTTTCCAAAGGTTTTATCTCAAAAATCATTTTAGAACAAATTTTATATTCTAAATATGCCAACACAAGTTTCTGCAAAAACATTCAATTTAACAGAAACATTTTACTAAACAAAGTGCATGGTCAGAAAGTACTTGTTTTGCTTAATCCATTGATATAAAATGTGCAAAATTTGGACGTGTGGTTTGACAGTTATGAATTTTGCAAGTTTACTAATACAATAGATCAAATTCTGTTTTTAAAATAACACACTGGCCACGCGTCGTGATTCTATTCGCCCATACCGGTTCGTGCGGATCGCTTACTCTGGTGTGTTGGATCTAAGTATAACTGTGCGGCTCAGGGCACTACTTACCCCTTCGGGTTAGTTCTAATCTCAATCGTCAGATCAAGATCCTACGGACCTCAATGCTTTGACCAAGAAGCAGCGGCGCTGGCGGCGGTGTGTGGCGGCGCGCGGTCAGACGGTGACGGTGTCGATGTTACAGGAAGCGAGAGAGCGAAGGGAGATGCTCACCAGAATCGCGGGGTCGTGGTGAAGCTCGAGGCGGTTTCCTTCTGTCAAGGGGCGCATAGAAGCGACGGCGATTGCTCGTCGGAGTCTGCACGGTGTCAGGCACACTCTGGTCGTCGAAGTTGGCGAGGCTACAGGCCACAGGAAGGAAAAATAATAGTTGCATTAGATGCGTATGGGGTCTGCGATCATGTGTGCATCAACGAGAGGTATGGGGGTGGTCAGTTACTACCTGGAGGGCTCGTTGGAGAAAAGACAGACGGCAGCGCTGCTGGTCGTCGTCGTTGCCGACGCTGGGGGTCAAGCGCGGGCAAGATGAGGGTGCAGAGAGAAGCGCCAGGGACTGGGGAACACGCGTGTGTGATCGAGGGGGCGAGGGGCGACGGAGACTGGCCAGAATTTCCGCCGGAGAGCGTCGGAGGCAGAGAGGCTTGAGCTCGCAATTCGCGCATCCTAGAGGCAGAGAGGAGATGGTGCTCGGGGGAAAAGAGAGAGGGGAGAATGGCGATTAATACTGCATGGTCACGGCGAGGAATAAACGCGGCATTAAGGCGGATTCAAGCAGAGAAATTAGTGCAGCAGCGGCAGCGGGGTTGGGGGAAGAAGAGGTCGTCGCGGGGTAGGAGAGAAAGCTGACAGGTGGGGCGTGGCTGTCTGCGAGAGAGAGAGAGGGGGAGTGGGTCCAGGCTGTCAGCGACTCTGTGGGTTCGTTTGCGAGTAAAATAAAACGCTTCAGGGGGAAAGAGAGAGGTGGGCTGCTGGGCCAGATGGGCTTAGCTGGGCTGGCTGCTCCTTTTCTTTTTTTGTACTGGTTTGTTTTTCTTTTTCCATTTCTAATTTCTGTTTTGATTTTGTTTAAACTTTCCAAACATCAATTTGATTTCAAACCTCAACCAAAATTTGTGTAGATTCAAATACTGACTAATAATTCATTTTAGAGTCAAAATTAGAATATTTCTTTTATTCTTTTAGGGCCTTTTAATTATTTAAAGTAGGTTCTTGTATTAATTCATTCAAGATTTAATAATGTTTTTAAAATCCATTTGAATTCTAAACCCTTCCAAAACCTTTCAGTAAGTTTTATTTACTTAATAGGATTTCAAATAATTCACCTTGAATTATTTGGAAATGTTTTTAATATGTTTTATTAATCATTTAAAATTGGATTTGTCTTTATTCAAATAGAATTTTGTTTACGCCATTTTATTTATTTTGGAAAATTCTTTATCCTTATATTTTATTTGGATTTGTATTATATTTATTCCATTTGCTTATGGATTAGGTCAACAGTTAATTTGGCCTTTAAATATTCCTCATTTAATATTTCTTTCTTTACCTTATAAAATCCATATCTTTTTATTTAAAGGTCCAAACTTGGTGATTCCAATTTGTAAAATCTTATTTAATATTTATTTATCATTTTAAATATATTTAGGATTATTTTCTCAACATTTGGTATGGATTTATAGATAGCTGCCTTATTAGCTTTGGAAATTCAATTTCCTTATCTTATTAAATTTATAAGATTTTATCTATGGTTCCAATTTAAGTGAAACCAATTTCTATGGTTTTATAATATTTATATTTGTCATTCTTGACCATTTATAAATGTTTGTTGACAAATTTTTATATGGATCAAATTCATAGGCTTGGAGATAACTTGGAAATGATTTTTATTCTATTAGTGTTTAGGGTTTTGGTTTATTCTCGAAGTGTTTAAATTTCAAGATGCATTTTATGAGGAATGCATTCCACTTGATTTGAATTTTAGTTGGATTCAAATCATAACCAAAGTTTGTTCAAGATGGGTTTTTAAGTTTCCACTTAGAAACAAAAGTTTCTTTTCACCCTAAATTTCAACAATTATTTATTTTGTTTATTTATTTTTCACAATACAAGATTTGGAAAATCTTGGGATGTGACACAAAGTCTTGAGTTTGTGTTGTGCGGGATTCCAAGTTGTTAGCAACACCTTGGAGTTGTTTCCTCGCTCCTACTGGTTCGACAACCTTGGTTTCATAACTAAGGGAAAACTTGTTGTTGTGCTCATCATACCATCCTCTTGGTGTTTCCCAACGAAGCTCTACAGATATTTGAGCCGCATCAAAACTTTTTCTGGCGTCGTTGTCGGGGACTTAAGGACAGCTTCACAAGGGGAGTCTTTCACAACCACTCTCTTTACTTTGTTTTTATTTTGCTTAGTTTCTTTTGATTTGTTTTGCTTGCTTCTTTTTATCAAAAATTCTAAAAAAAATAGTTTCGTTTGGTTTGCTTTTCCTTATCAAAAACACCAAAAAAATAGTTCCTACTCTAGGTGTTACTGCTGTTGGCTTGCTTCACCTTTGCAAAAATGAATTCTGCTGAGAACACCAAGTTGTGTGACTTCACTAGCACAAACAACAAAGATTTCCTGAGTACACCTATTGCGCCACCTGCTCCTGGTGCTACCTTTTATGAAATTAAACCTGCTTTGTTGAATCTTGTTATGAAAGAGCAATTTTCTAGGGCTAGTTCTGATGATGATGCTGCCCACCTTAATAACTTTGTTGAACTTTGTGAGATGCAAAAAATATAAGGATGTAGATGGAGATATTATTAAGCTCAAATTGTTTCCTTTCTCTTTGAGAGGAAAAGCTAAAGAATGGTTGCTATCCTTGCCTATAAGTAGTATTGATTCTTGGATTAAATGCAAAGATGCTTTTATTGGAAAATACTATCCTCCTGCTAAGATTATATCTATGAGAAGTGAAATAATGAAATTTAAACAACTTGATAATGAACATGTTGCTCAAGCTTGGGAAAGAACGAAATCTTTGGTAAAGAATTGTCCCACTCATGGACTGACTGCTTGGATGATTATCCAAACTTTTTATGCAGGACTAAATTTCTCTTCAAGAAATCTGTTGGATTCTGCTGCTGAAGGTACCTTTATGACCATTACTTTGGGTGCTGCAACAAAGCTCCTTGGTAATATGATGGTTAATTATTCTGAATGGCACACTGAGAGCTCCACATGGTAAGAAGGTAAAGTCTGTTAAAAAAACCTACTCCTTGAGTGATAAAATTTATATTATCATGTCTATGCTTGTTAATGGAAAAGCTCATATTGATCCAAATAATGTTCCTTTAGCCTCTCTGGTTGCTCAAGAAGAGTAAGTTGATGTGAACTTCATTAGAAATAATAATTTTGGCAACAATGCTTATGGTAATAATAATTATGGGCCATATCCTCCTAATAATTGCAATACTTATCATGGTAGATCTGGAATGCCTAGTGAAGATAGGATTCTAGAAGTTGAAAGATCCAATAAAAACTTCATGCAAATGCAATATGAGCAGAATAAAATATTCACTAAAACTATGGAAGAACAATCTGCTATTTTGAAAAATATTAGTCATCAACTTGAGAATTTGAAGAGGGAAATTCCTAGTTTGCAGTCCAAAATTTTGAATGCTGAGAACAATATTTCATCTTTGTCTGAAGCACAGTTCTCCTTGATTAATAAAATGGATGCTAAACCTGAAACCTTGGAAAATACCTTTGCTGATGCTCATGACATACAAGTTACTATTGATGAAAATGTTAGACTGTTAGCTAAATTACATGCTAAGTATAGTATTTGTACTATTATTACCACCAATGTTCATGCTAGCAAACCACAGGAAGTCCCATTCCTCTACAACAATGCCTAAACCCAATAAGAATACTGAAAAAAATTTAAATATGGGAAACAATAAGTCTAATACCTATGATGCTAAGTTTGATTTTGATCTTGATGGTTGCAATATATCTGAAGTGATTATGTTCCTACAAAAGCTTGCTAGAATTCCTAATGCTAGTGTTCTGAATATGGCTTTCAGAAAACACATTAGATGCTCTCATTAAAATTAAGGAAGAAAAATTGAAACACAAGGCTTCTATTCCTAAGAAAGTAGAAGATAGTTGTGAGCCCATCATTAATATGCAAGTGAATGATTTTGATCTGAAAGCTTTATGTGACCTTGGTTCTCGTGTCTCTATTATGCCTAGAAAGATTTATGAAATGCTTGATTTGCCACCTTTGGAAGATTGCTATTTAGATGTTCCACTTGATGATAATGCTAAGAAGAAACTCATGGGGAGTATTACTGACGTTATTATTATGGTTATGAATGCCTATGTCCCTCTTGATTTCTATGTTTGTATGTTGAATGCAATGCTTCTTGTCCTATTACTTTGGGAAGACCTTTTCTTAGAACTGTTGGTGCCATCATTGATATGAAAGAAGGCACCATTAAATATAAATTTCCATTCAATAAAGGTATAGAACACTTCCCTATAAGGAGGGAGAAGTTACCGTTTTCTCCTCCTTTGAAAGAAAATTTTGATGTTAATGCTTCTTCATTTGAAAATACTTGATTCTTGCTTCTTGTGCCTAACTTAAAGGCGTTAGAGAAAAGTCTTGGGAGATAACCCAATAGTTTTATTGAGTCTTGGAAGTTATTACTTCTATAATAACCTCTCCTTATCCTTTTTGTTTGATTTTTGTGTCAAGAACAACCTCTAATGAGAGAGAAGTAAGATTTGGGGAAGTTGTTGTCCCGAAACAGATTTTTGTGCTTCACTGTAAAAATTCGTGAAAAATATCTGTATGTCGGATTGAGCTGTAACTTTCTGAGTAAATGCCCAAGGTTGTTATCTAACTTTCGTTAGTTCAACACTTTTCGGTTTGAGTAACAGAAGGTCTTCAAACAAATTGGTTTTTACCTGCTGGTCTGTTTTGACAGATTTCTGCCATTATTTGCATTTGCCTCTTTATCGGTTTATTTTTTAGTTCTTCTTGATCATTTGAGATTTTTAAAGGAATTGATACAGTATCTTGTGTTTTAATGAAAGTTTTGCTGTGTTGAAACTAAACCAAAGGTTTATTATCTTGAATGCACTAATGTTGCTAATGAAGATTGTGTGAAGTTTTGTATGAAGGAAATTTTCAAGTGTAGGGGAAGAATGATGTGATGAGATGAAGAATGGACAAAATCTCTAGCTTGGGGATGCCACCCCGTGTCACCCCAATAAATATTCAAGAGGTACAAGCGTCAAAGCTTGGGGATGCCCAAGGCATCCCCTTCTTCATCAATAAAAATCTCTGGTCTCTTTCTAGACACTTTGTTTTTATTGTTTCATGCACTGTTGTGTTGTTCTTGGAGTGTCTTAGTTTTTGTTTTTTGTTTTCTTACTTTGCTTTAATAAAGTAGTTGGACCCCCGCTTTCCCTGTGTTGTTTCAAATAAGTTGATTGGTGTTGGAAAAGAGTAGAAAATTTCATGCTTAAGTGGTACAAAAGGGAGTTTGTTTTGACTATGGCTTAGACTTTATCATGTCATGCTAGATATTGTTTTGACCGTATGCTTAGTGATTATTGTTGTAGTATGACTTGTTCCAAAAAATTGAGATTGCTTAATGTGCCTTGAAAGAATCATGTGTTGTTTTAGCATACAAAAGCATAATATTGTGGTATTCTCCTTTGATGCTTTGTTTGGGTTGACTTGGCACATGCTCACACCATGTTATGACTATGAACCAGTCACCTTAGCCTCAGTGATCATTTAGTTTTTGACTTGTGGTACCAATTTGTGCTTTGATTCATAATGTTCTGTCGCTCTACATGATTATGGCCATTATTGCTCTCTTAGTTGGTCGCTTCCAGTCTTTTGCTAGCCTCCACTTGTATTGAGTAATATCTACTCATGCATCCAACCCCCAAGAAACCAAGTTATTCCAAAGAGTCCACTATAAATTCCTATGCATGGTGTATTACACCATTTCAGGTATATTCTTTTTTTATCTATCTTCCAAATTAAACTTGTTATGTGAAAATTAGTGATTAAAGCTCTCACACACTTGATGGCACACTTTATTTTTATTGCCCCTAATAAACTTGAACCATTGTGTCATATATGTTGTATATGCTTGCACTTATAAGTTGGGAATTAGCAGAACCGTGTTGTCACGGGGAACGCTTTCAACACCTGTAAATATCTACCCAGTTGATATCATGCTCTTTTGTTTATGGATGTCAGCAGTGTGAAATAAAAGGGGAGGTTGTAAGTCCATGGAGTTATGTATATGTGTTAGAGAAACGCCTGGGCCGCTAGCCTAAGAATTTCCTAATCATGGTAGAAACTTGCAGCATAACCATAGTGAGCAATCCATGAAGCATCCTCAGAAAAAATATAGAAAAAAAAGAGAGAGAAAAATTTATGCACCATGCTCATGGTAAATAAAAGGATTGCTGAGATGCTCACTGTTTGTTGCCTTGTCATTTTGATATGGGATAGCTCCTGTGTCATGGGTCAAGGGGTACCCCATTGGTAGTTCCCTGTGATACACATATACTTACAATGACAAGAACTTACCGGTGACTAAAGTTGAGTAGCATGAGGAACGACCCTCGTACTCAAGGGACATGAGATTGTCAACTTATGATTTGTCAAGCATATACTCCATACTTTGTTCACTTTAACCTTAACCACTTCAAGATGCTTATGATAGGGGCAATGAGTGCTTAAAACTAACAAGTACCATAATTTTTGGAAGCTCTTTATGAAACTTGAAATCGCTGCTTCCCTTTATGAAGGGCCTTTCTTCCTACTTTTATATTGAGTCTCCGCCTTCTTCCTTTATGCACCAATTAAGAGAGCGTAGTTGTCATTCTTAGTTCTATGAGCATTGTCCCAAAACTTATTGATTGATTCATAATGTTGATATTGCTTGTTCTTGAACTATGTGTATCTAGTAACCCTTATGACCTTTGAAGGTGTCCTATGCATTTATGTTTTGCTACTCCATGAGGGACAAGCTGAATACCACTATGTTATGTTTTCTATATGTGAAGCAAACAAACGTCTCTTAATGCATTCTTATTCATGATATTTGTTTGTATCCTTTCATGTTGCAACATAGTTGCTTTGTCTTATTGTTAGAACTTCATCTTTCATGCTCATGTTTAGAGTACTTTGATCCCAGCTTTCAATGCTTTGCAAATGGTTTGCTCAAGATTATGATGGTGCATGTCACCTCAAAAATTATTCATTTTATCACTTACCTACTCGAGGACGAGCAGGAGTTAATCTTGGGGATGCTTGATACGTCGTAAATGTATCTATAATTTTTTATGTTCCATGCTTGTTTAGTATCAACTTTGCTATGCTTTCTCTATACTTTGAGGTATTTTTTATACATTTTTTGGGACTAACCTATTAAAAAAGATGTCGCATTGCCAGTTGCCTGTTTTCTTCTGTTTTTGGTTTCAGAAAAGCTAGTAAGGAAATATTCTCGGAATTGGACGGGACAAAAGCCAAAGTCAATATTTTCCGGAACGAACATGGAGTCCAGAGGAGAGACAGAAGGGTGCCACAGGGCGGCCACACCCCCTAGGCGCGGGCCCACCCTAGGCCGCGCAAGGGCAGGGTGTGGGCCCCCTGGCCGCCCTCCTGCCTCGCCTCTTCGCCTATAAAAGCCCCTGGTGCAGAAACCCTAAGCACCCAATCAGATCTCCACGAAACAGTCTGTAGCCGCCTCCACCATTGTTCCTAGATCGGAGGGATATGAAGCTCTTCCTAGCACCCTGCCAGAGGGCAGAAATCATCCCGGAGGCCTTCTTCATCACCATGCCAGTCTCTGGTATGATGCGTGAGTAGTTCATCCTTGGACTATGGGTCCATACAGTAGCTAGATGGTTGTTTCTCCTCCTTTGTGCTATCATGTTTAGATCTTGTGATCTTCGTTCATGATTAAGATCATCTATTTGTAATCATACATATTGTGTTTGCGGGGATCCGATGGATATTGAGATACTATGTCAGATTGATTATTGATTCTATCATGTCTTATTGATTATTGATTCTATCATGTCTGTGTTGTTAGTGATCTTGCATGCTCTCCGTTTCTAGTAGCTATCTTGGCCAAGTATATGCTAGTGACTCCAAGAGGGAGTATTTATGCTCGATAGTAGGTTCATGCCTCTAGTAATCTGGGGAAGTGACAGAAAACTCTAAGGTTGTAGATGTGATGTTGCTACTAGGGAGAAAACAACAATCTTTTGTTCATGGAACAATTGTATTGTTTACTTTACACACATTGCTTAATGCAATTATCTGTTGCTTGCAACTTAATACTGGAGTGGGTTTGGATGATAACCTGAAGGTGGATTATTAGTCATAGATGCAGTTGGATGATGGTCTATGTATATTGTTGTAATGCCCAATCAAATCTCATAGGAATCATGATGTCTAGTATTTGCATTGTTATGCCTTTCTTAGTCCTTTCAATTGCCCCGTTGTAATTTGTTCACCCAGCATGTTATCTATCTTAAGGATAACACCTCTAGTGAACTGTGGACCCCGGTCCAATATTTACCATTGTTACATCATCTACTGTTACCTTTTACCTTTTACAAGCAACTACTATCTTCCACACTATACGTTTAATCCTTTGTTTTCAGCAAACCAGTGAGATTGACAACCTCACTGTAAATTGGGGCAAAGTCTTGAGTTTGTATTGTGCAGTATTCCAAGTTGTTAGCAACACCTTGGAGTTGTTTCCTTGCTCCTACTGGTTCGATAACCTTGGCTTTATAACTGAGGGAAAACTTGTTGTTGTGCTTATGATACCTTCCTCTTGGGGTTATCAACAAAACTCTACAGTGATCTGAGCCGCATCATAGGTGATCACATCCGAAGCCTGGAGAAGGACGTTCTCATGATCTGTGTCCATGCGGACGTTTGGAAGTCCAAGACCGAACGGGTCGTTGCGAGGGAGGAGTTTCTCCTTGAGGAATTTCGGCAGATTGGTGAGCAACTCTAGTGTAAGTCACCATGAGCATTTTATTTTTGACTACGACTGTATTGATCAACATGAACAGTAGAAGATTATACGCACTAACAGCCATAGTAAAACAACAGATCTGATGACGGTGTATGTACTGATCGGTTGTCTATGTAGTCGACGTTGGTGCAGTAGCCTGTCGAAGAATTCGACGTGCAGTAGGTCCGGCTTGACGACCGGGAAGACACACCGTGATGACAAACTTGAGCAGTCGCGCGGAGTGCTTCCCAAAAACCTCATTCGCCCTCTCCCATAAAGGATCACAAAGGCGAGTGGTTCCGGAGACCTGCTCTCCCGACCGCCGGTGCACACCGGCAAGCGGGATGGAGTAGACTACGGTGGCGGTGCAAGCAGAAAGGATGGCAAACCCTAGATTGGTTTGGTGTCGTACATTATGGAAGCCGCACAGGCGTTTATATAGAGCGGCTCGGACATCCCGTACAAGGGTCGGTTACAGATAGCCCACGATCCGGGAGCGACCCGAATCCACTAACTGTTGACACGTCACTACTAGGAAAACGCATGTTCGTGGCGCACCTGAAAAGGCCTTTCGTGGAGCACTAGCAGTGCGCCACGGGCCTTGCGCTACGACTATCTCGTAGCCGTGGCACACTGCATGGTGCGCCACGGTTGTGTTGAGATAGGCGTGGCGCACTACCAGGTGCGCCACGGCTAGGGGTACAGGGTGCAAAATAAAAAGCAATCGGGTCCGTGCATCGCCGCCGCAGTCGTGTCACCTCGCCGGAGCATGGCCGTGGCAGGGAGGTGCGGGAGGCCGTGGCCGCTCTAGTCCTCGCCGGCATCGAGGTGGTAGGAAGGGTGTGGTTGGATAAAGGAAGGTAGGAAGAGAGGGAGGAAGAGAGGGAGGAAGGAAGAGATGGAGGAAGAGAGGGAGGAAGGAAGAGATGGAGGAAGAGAGGGAGGAAGGGAGGTCGGGCGCCGCCGTCACTGCAAGGAGAGGAGGAGGCCGTCGTTGCACCGCCGCCGCCGCGCCACCGTCACTGCAAGGAGAGGAGGAGGTCGTCATCGCACCGTCACTGCAAGGAGAGGAGAAGGGGAAGGAGGAGAAGGAGAAGGAAGAAGGAGAAGGAGAAGGAGAAGGGAGAAGGAAGAAGGAGAAGGGAAAGGAAAAGGGAGAGGGAAAAGTAGGTGGGCGGGGTGAGGATTCAAATTTTGAATCCCGCCCAAGCTTATCCGTAGCGCACTAGGTGGTGGTGCGCTACGGGTAAGTTTTCTCTATTTTTTTCTGTAGGAAAAAAGGGTCTTTTGACCGTAACTTTTTACTCTTTTCGAATTTTGAAAATCTAAAAAATCTCTAAACGACCAAAGATTGTTGCGAGCGGATGCGAAATCTCGTTCTCGTCATTTTGGTATATTATACGATTGTTTTCCACATCGTATGCAAAAGTTACGGCCATTTTACCGTGGCATGACTTTTTTGCAGAAAAAGTGGAAAATCATGTTTGTTAATTTTTCTAGAAACTATACCACATTACCTACTTACATATGAAATGATTGTATTTTTTGAAGTGTTTATCATTTTCTTTTATTTTTTAGAAAGCCTAAAAAGACGATCCAAGGGTGGGGGTGGAGTTGGTGTAGGCCACTTAGTCGTAGGGCACTAGGATAGAGTGCCCTACGGCTAAGTTGACCCAGCTGCTGCAACATACAGCCCCGTAGCGCACTAGGCCGGAGTGCCCTACGGCTAAGTTGCACATCCGTAGCGCACCTTGACCTAGTGCGCTACGAATATGTGTGTTGCGGCCACACGTGCCTTGGACCACACATAGGCGTGGCGCACCATCCCCATGTGCGCCACGCTTACGGCAGTTAGCCGTAGGGCACCTGTGGGCAGTGCGTCATGCCTATTTTACCCGTGGGGCACCACTAGCACGTGCGCCACGGATGTGTGGATTACCTATAGCCGTTTTCCTAGTAGTGTGTCTATCTAACCGCACACATTTTCCTGAGCAGCAAAATAAAGCTCGGCTCGACGAGATTCCCGCTGACATGGTTATACCCCGTGGGTACATGATCTCAGCATACCTGGTCTAGCCCAAGGAAGGCCCACGGCAAATATACGCCGGCCCATGAAGACTTTCGGGTGGCCCAGGCCCATGACACCTCCGGATCCTTGGAGAGCAAGACTAGAGTAGATAGGATATTCAAAGGGGTAAAACCCTAGAATTTGTAACCGACTAGGTCTATGCCCGAGACCTGCCTAAGTCTATATAAAGGCCAGAAGGGCAGGACCTAGAGCTCTCGACTCATACTTTCGCATACACACCTCCACGCCAGATTGCATCTGCGCACCCCTGTAATCACCGGTTCCGCTGTAATCAAGAGCAGACAAGCAGGAGTAGGGTTTTCCCTCCGGGAGCCTGAACCTGGGTAAACCTCGTGTCCCGTATTGCTTGTTTGCTAACCGTTCCGCGATCTCCAGCATCCCCATCTTCTCCAAAACCCAAGTCCATAACAATGGGCATTGATGAGATCAAACCTCGTCAATTGGCGCCGTCTGTGGGAACTGGGGACGCTGATTGTGCGATCGTGACGGTCCCAACCCGATCGATCTACAACTCTACGGCGACGGAGAGTCACCTCCTCTTCGGCGCTTTCGACTTCACCGCCCACTCACCGGCCACCATGAAGGACTTCGAGCCCGTAGGCGACGGACTCGAGATCCTGTTCGGGAGCTTCTGCTTCCAGGTGGGGCAAACCGGCACCCTCCGCCTCCCTGAGCGGGTGCCCCTACCATCAATCAGGCCCGCTTCATGGACCCCACACCCTGTGCTACGCACAACATCATCAACAGATGATTCCTACGATAGCAGCTGCTGCAACTCCGATCTGTGCGATCCGCCATCGGATGAAGGGACCTACGGTTCCAGATCCGAAAGCTGCGGCAGCAGTGGACCAATCTACGAGCGCTACCAATGCGTCGTAGTCATCCAGGGCGACGTGGATCAGCAAACACCCAACCCGCCGCCCAACCCGACACCTAACCCGCCAGATCGAAACGGCGGGAACAGAAGAAGCCAGTCCCCCCACCCGAAGGGGACAACAACGGCCATGTCATCCGCCTTAGCAAAGAAGGATGGGCCCAGGCACACAACGCCGTGGCGGGCAACATAGTCCTGCCTGCAGACTCCTCCCGGGATCTGCTGATGGCCTACCATCTGCTCCTGATCGAGGAGCACAAGAAGCAGGTCAAGATGCAGGAGGTGCTTGACAAACACAAGCAAGCAGCCTCAGAGTCCAGCGCGCGACGAGCCGCGCTCTCCGCCATGGGCATCGGCTCCAGCTCGAACGGCAACCAAGGCAATAAGCACCGCTCTCGGATGGACAACATGGATCCCAAGGAGCGCCGTGAGGTGACCCGAACCCTCCACACATCCTTCATGGAGATGGACGCAACCTGCGGCGCACGCGTCGTGAAGAGACGAGGCGAGCGAGCGTGAGTGCGAGCGGCGGCGTGTAGCTCTCTTATTGTCACTCACTTACAAAGTGGTGCAACACTCCACCTTATAAGGTGGTGCAACTCTCCTTCAACTTCCCATGTGGGTCTAAACTTTAGCTCTCACTGCTCTTGCCACACACATGTGAGCTGCCACCAACTTGGGTCAAATCATATATGCTCTTCCACATACATGGGCCTTGAGATTTATGGAAAATCTGAAATCACACATGGGTCTAATGATTAGCCTATTATTTCTAACAATAACTGCCATTGGTGCTGGATAAGATCTGCGCGGAGCTGCTTATGAGTTGTTGCATTCTCAATCTGCCGATGTGCTTCAAGAAAACCTGCAATGTGATCGGGATTCCTTTCGGGTCACACTCGGGTGGCAACATTGTCATAAAAACATGGCAAGTTCATCCCTCTCTCATCCTCGATGATCATGTTGTGGAGAATCACACAACATATCATGATGTTGACAAGGATTTTCTTGTCCCAGAATCTAGCTGGACCTTAAACAATAGCAAATCATGCTTGCAAAACCCTAAAATCTCTCTCAATATCCTTGCGGGCTGCCTCTTGTGCCTTGGCAAATATAGCTTCTATTTTATCCCTAGGATCCTTGCTGGACATCACAATGGTTCCTTGCTGGACTTCACAATGGTTGCCCATTCGGGATAAATGTCATCGGCAAGATAGTACCACATTGTGTATTCATGATCCAGGACTTTGTAATTGCAAGCTGGTGCCTCTCCAGCTACAAGTTTTGCAAACAAATGGGATCTTTGCAAAACGTTGATGTCATTGAGTATTTCTGGCAAACAAAAAAACAATGCCAAATCCATAAATCTTGCGAAGCAACCGCCTCAAGCACAATAGTAGCATCACGACTTTTCCCGCAGTATATTCCATGCCATGATTTCGATAATTTTTCCATATCCAATTCATACAATCCACACTCCCAAGCATCCCGGCCAACCCTTTTTTGTTCATCTCCATTAACCTTTTTGTATCTTCATCATTGGGAGCTCGAAGATATGTTGGACCGAACAACTTGATAATCATTTTGGCGAACTTGCACATGGACTCGATGGTCGTATCTTCACCAATGTGAATATACTCATCGGTGTAGTCACAAGGACGCCATAGGCAAGCACTCTCATGGCAGATGATATTTTTTTATATGCGCTAAATCCTAGCTGTGGCAGGTGTTTCTACGTTGCTTGAAATAGGTCGAGTTGGCCTCCACGACTCCAACAATTTTCACGAACAAGATGCGACACATTCGGTACCTCCTATGGAAGAGATGAGGCAGATATGTTGGTACCTCTAGAAAGTAGTCCGCCATTAGGGTGGCGTGGCCGAGGAAGCGGTTCCGCTCGATGAACGTGCGGCCCTTCACCGAGCCGTGCCTCCGATTGAGCAGCTTCAGGCAGTCCTCGTGATCCTTGACGGTGAGGAGGAAGATGGTCGTCTCGTTGTCGTCGTCGTGCAGCAGCTCGTCAAGGTCGGAATCGTCCGACGATGACGACCAGTCGGACAGGTCTCCTTCCTCGACCGTGGTCATCCCCGCGGCCAGATCGATGTTGTCCATGGTCAGGCGGGGACGGAGGTGGGCGAATCGGTGGTGGCGGTGACAGGTGGAGGTGACAGCACACGAGTGGGAAGGATGTGCATGCGGCGGGGGTGAAACTTCAACACGCGCTAGGGTTCCTACGAGTGAGAGCTCGCGTACAGGCCGAGTTGCGAACCCTCGAACATAGAGGCCGGAGAAGGGTTTTCGCGTCGGCCCTCAATTTTTTTTATGGATCGCGTGATTTAAGAGTTCTATTTTGCGCCGCGTTTTCCCCCCAACCCGTAGAAGATCAGTTCTTTTACAGGTTTGGAATGTTTACGGGCTCCATCCTCCATTGCCAACCCCGCCGGGAGGCTGGGCCTGCTGCTCCAGCGACCACCTCCGTCGCACAGGGCCCAAACCAGCAGCTGACGTCCTTCGCCCTGGTACTCACATGCTACGCCTACACGCCAGGTGAAGAGCACAACGCCACAAAATTATTCATGCATGCAGCGATTTGATTGATCGAAAGAACTCATAACAAATGGACATGGTGTTGCAGATTTGGGATGCTCGGCCAAATAAATAAACACAGAATGGGGAATTGTCATGAAAAAATAAAAATGAAGTATATTTGCTGCACAAACAATTTCTTACATTAATTGTGTACTTCCATAAAAACATTACGTATTATCTAAAAAAATGATTCTCGTCTTACATCCATGGTTCCACAGCTACTCTAACCAAACGACTTCTAGATTTGTCACGGTTATCTTCTAACAGGAGCTTTCCTACAGTTCACAGTTCACAACAACTTATTATAAATCCACAGCTGAACCAAAAAATATGAAGATTTCATCTAAAAAAAGGATATGAAGATTTGAAACATATGGCGTTTGCTTTCGTTAGTTGGTATCTGTTCAAAACACACATGAATATGAACGTTTGGGAGAAAACTGGAATGCACATTTCATTTATTGAAAACCCAATGGTTGAGATACAAATTTCATATCAACTTCAATGTGACAGACAGGGAGCCTATCATTTTACTGTACCTCTGATAGTAGGTTCAGTGAAAACTCATAGCAATGTTGTGTTCAATCGTGTGGCGGTTGCATTAAAACAGTCAAGACTCCACGCTCGTCGCAGAGGTAGCTATATTCCAAAGATCAAAGTGTATAGCCTAAGGTAAAATTGTGCATGATCACACAGAAAGTAGAGCTCTAGACCTCTAGTCCTTCTTGTACACTACTGTTGGATAGACTGGATTCCACATATTGTTCTTGACGTACTCGATGGTTTCTTCCTGTAACACAAATTGTAGAGGATAATTAAGTAAAGAAGAAACCCATAATAATGAAGCCTGGATTGGATGGTAAGGTGATTTAACTACCTCATTGAGACTTGCAAGTTCACGTGCATCCATGTCACGGTATCCCTCAGCTAGGTTCTCTGCAACAGCTTCCCTCACAACTGCTGCTGCCACCTCCTTCGTGATGTCACGTATTCTGCGTGTGTATCAATAGTAGGCATAACAACACAGAAACTCCCTTCCCAAAAGAAACAACACTGAAAACTGAAACATATTTTTAGGAGTACTGAACCTGGAGGTTGGAGGGTAAATTATCCCTTGGAGAACTTCTTCCTCTTTCATGTATGAAGCCAAGCTAAACAATTTTCATGGTTAAGAAAATAAAGAAGATTAAATAAGTAATATGATTGTGTTAAAAGATGACAAGTTAAGGTAGTCACCGCTCTGCTGCGGCCTGAAGCATCCCATCAGAGACAATCCGTGCACCAGACAACAGGGTTCCAAGTCCTATTCTGCAGAGCGGTGAAGCAAATCAAATGAAATCACAATTTGCACAAGAACCAACTGCATATAGTTTACAATAGTAACATGACTAACCCAGGAAAGAGATACATGTTATTCCCCTGATTAGAGTGGCCGGTCTTCCCATCACCTACAAGATGACCATTAAAAGCTGCACTCAGAGTAACACCTTACAGATTCAGTTCACAATTCATCAAACAAGTTTTGATTACAACATCTGCTTGATCACTTGCTGAATGATGCCAAGCATAGATATTAATGCATAACTGATGTATTAGGAGATAGTAAGGCTCAGCTAACTTCGAATAATCGCAGGAAAGGAAGGACAAAATTGTATGGATGAGGACATACCAAGATCCACATCGTCAAATGGACTTCCACTGGAAAAGACGACCTTTTCACCAAGAATTGAGAAGGCTTCTTCAGGTGTACATTCAGCTATCATATGGAGTCAACACAAAATTAGATGAAAATTATCATAAAATAAACTTTGTAGTCAAATTCCGTATCACAAACCATTCTTAGTTGGATTTGACATTGCAAAAATTGCTGGTCTGGAAGAGGACGAGTCTTTTAGTGCTTCCAAAACCTGAAGGTACAAAGAACCCACCACAATCGGCATTACTTCAATTGTTGATCGTTATCAAAAACTCAAAAGGCACAATGCAACTAATGTTTTAGTTTAATGTAATTAACAGGTACCAAACTGGTCGTGATGCAAGGTCCATAACTTGAGATAAGCATAGGATTTGCAGGGATGATGATAGAATTGCCACCAAGGCAATAATAACATAGGAATGCTATTTTTTGCAAGCTATTTAGAAGACGAACAACTGAGACTGCAAGCATGTAAAACAAAAAGGCAATGACCTACAATTTGGATGCTAGTACTATAAGTACAACGATATTTCAATATTTAACCCGTGACAATCCCAACATGACTGGGAAGTTAATGGCTTTGCAATATATTAAATGTCCTGTTGTCATATAACTAGTCACTGAAACTAGTGGTGGAAACGACAGTAGGACACAAATCATGAGCATTACGGCTTCAGATTCGGTGTAACTGGCTTGGAGTCAATACTGACAGAAATCGGTATACCGTATACAGTTACTGTAAGATATCATACCTCCTTTGAGAACAAGCCACCAACAGCAGATAATCCAAGTATGACATCAGGCTTTACCTTTTTAACCTGTTGGATACACATGATACAATATAAACAGTTAAGCTTCAGCAGTGTTAGAACTTAAGAATCAAGACTATAAAAGATCAACACTAAATGACGCATGAGTTAAGCAACCTAGAATTCCAGATGGGTCCATTTAGAGCTTGACCAGTAAAATACACTACTACTAAATACTAATCATATGCATCAGTTCTGAACTCCTCGTCTTATTCTTTCATAAACTGAATTTTATTCTGGTAAGATAAATGATAATGAGAGAGGATGACACCCCCTCCCACCCCCTAGACACCCACCGCCGGCGATCTCCTTCTCCGGCCATCCATTAGCCATTCCATTCCTACCATCCTGCTCCCCCCTCTGTGATCTATTTTCCCATCCCCATGGAGGCTCTCATCCATTGGGATTTTTCACCTGGCCAAGCCCTGGCCGATCAGGTTCGTGCAAGGTTTGGATCTACAGTTCACTTCTCCCCCTCTGCAGGGGCCAAGGAATTCTTTCTTGTGGTCTCTTTCTCCTCGGCTTCATTTGCATTATCTGAAAAATCTGTTGGTGTTGCACTCCAATGTTGCATTGGTGGTTTGGCTCAAGGTTTTAAGGTTTTCAAACTCAGTGATCGACGTTTTCGGTTCTCGGTTTCTTCAAATAAAGTGGGTCATTTTGTTTGCCACTTCTCTCTATTTCGTGGAATTCATCCAGATGTCTCAGGGTTTATTAATCGGTCTAGTTGGAGTTCCAATGAAGAGATTGTGGAGATTTCACATAGGAGTGCTACCAGAATTCGTTCTGATCTAAGTTTTCTCAAGGAAAGTGCTGCAAGTGATAGTTCTAATTCATCAGTTTTGGAATTTGCTAAGTTTGGGTTTAATTCTCCCAAGAAGAATATTGCTGCTCCTATTTCCTCCTGTGATCGTCAAGACAGAGGTGCTTTGCGTTTCAGTTCCAATATTCAGACATTTAAGAATCGATTCATGTTGAAGTCTGCTAAGCTCGATTGTCAAAAGGTGATCTCTAATCCTGGTTTTTTCAATGATATCTCTAACTTTCAACGTGGGCATTCTAGTTGTGAGATTTCATTTGGAAATTTTATCTGCACCCTGCCATCCAATCGACATCATGTGACTGAGAGAAAGATGAGTTTCTATGGATTGACTTTTTCTGAAAACTTTTGTGCTTCCTGCCCGATTGTCAAGCTTGAGGAAATTGTGGATCTTCTGGATGCTAGTTACTCGGAGGAAGAAGTCAAAGAGATTGTTAATATCCCGTTTATTCCGCCTAAAGATGTTATTTTCAAATTCTTGGGCCGATGTAGCTCCTGCGGCCTGAAGGATCACTTTGCTGTAACGTGTCCTGGTTTCTGTTTTGCTTGTCGTGATCGGGGTGCTGCTTGTGATTCATGCTCTGCTGCTAGACAGGCCGATCTCGGTTGCTCTAAATGTCTTGGCGTTGGGCATCTGGCTAATAAATGCACTGTTGGGCTGAGGTGTAAGAGATGCAAGAATCTTGGTCATTGGGCCTCTAATTGCACCCGACAAATCTTTATTTGGAGACCGAAGAGACACAATAACCAGGCCAATTTATGTTGCCAGAAAATCCGGGTGGTTAAAGCAGATAAACCTGAATTAAAGGTAACAACCTCTCAAACATCTCTGCCTCCTCTGTTTTCGCCTGTCGTTTCGTCTCCTTGTTCTACAGTGCAACCCTCGATATCTTCGACTGCCGCCGCTGCCATTGTTGCTGATGTCCCCCTTGCCATGGCCAACTTTCCTGTCAACCCCCTTGCCTTCATTCCTGATGGCATGGCGGTCGAGCCAGGCCCAGTCAATCGTCGCATTCGTTCATACCTGGTGGTGAACCCTGTTCCGCCGCTGCAGCATGACAATGTTGTCATCGCTGAAACCAGCAGATTCATCCCAATCCAGTTCAGGGAGCAGACACGTCTAGAGATTGCTGATCTCCTGGTTGAAGCTGGTCATCCGCCACACCGTCTCGACGATCATCCTTTTGGTATTGGCACTTTTACTCTGCATGATGCTCTAGCTGCTGATACTATCATTGGTCTGAATTTTGCTTTGGATGAGGAAACTACAATTACTTTTGTCAAACATGATGCTGCTAGAAACATGAGATTGTCTGATTTTGGTAGAGAAATTTGGATTATGTTTCTAGGTTTTCCCCTGGATTATCAGACAAACTTTTACATCAACAGAGCCTGTGATGATTTTGGTCTACTCTCTAAATGGCACTTGCCTAGGTCAAACAATAAATATGTGTTAGCTAAAGTCTGGATTGTTGATCCTAAGTTTGTCCCAAAGAGTTTTGTGATGATGCAGTTGGGTGGTGCTAGGCGTAGCTGGACCATTCCTGTGATTATGTTAAGGTCTGCTGATTGGAATTCTCATGTGCATGATGTTCCTCCCCCTCCTGAGGATCCAGAACCTGAAGATGGTAACCCACATCCCCTGTTTGGTGTGGAATTGACTGCAGAGCAAATTTATCAACAGCAGGTTGCTAATTGGTTGCAGCAGAATGGAGCTCCCTTTGGTGCTCACAATAACCTGAATAATGGGGGCCAGCAGCACATGCCCATTGATAACAATGTTGATTTGGATAACATGATGGTGGATCCTCCTCATCAACTTTCAGGCTATTCTTGTTGAGCAAGGTGTGCATTTCTCTGCTGGAGTGCATCCACCTGCCACTAATTTGGCTGATAGCCCTGCTCAAGCCTGGAATGACAGCATTTCTGATAACTCTGGCTCAAGTTCTACCATTCATGATATGAACATGCAAGATGTTAGCACCACTCTCACTTTGAATTGTATGGTTCATGCTGATCACTCACATATTGATAGTGAACTACTGGCAAGACTGTCTGTGGCCAAGGCTTTGCTCTCTAGTGCTTTTGTGCCCAAGATTTAGAGCTTTGTGTCATTGTTTCCTTCCATCAAGTCGTCACCTGCTACTTTTCATGAACTTATTGGGGAAAGCTTCACTCTGTGGCAGAATAGGAAAACTTTTGGGGGTTTTAGTGTAAGCCCTGCCTCATCTGTGAAAATAAGGGATTTATCTGTCACTAGCAATACTTTGGTTGAGCCTGGTTCTGATCAGGATGTGGTTGTTGGTCAAAAGAGGAAATTGGAAACACGTATAGTGGAAAACCAAGTGAGGAGGAGTGCCAGGAAGAATAAATATGATGGTTTCAAACCTAAGGGCCCCTCAGATGTGAAGACAACAAAGTCCAAAGTCAAGCCTAGGTTGGTGCCTGCTATTGCTGAATGTAAGGTGGATGAGGATATTGATATTGGTCAGGGGTGTGTCCTTAACCCAACCCCTCCTTCTACTCCAATTTCCACTATTCAAGCTATTGGGATCAACCTCTGTGGGGTCCATCCTTTCAAGCTCTCTCCTAAGAAGTTGCTCAAGAATCCTCTTGATGAGGTGAAGAAGCCTAGAGGCAAGGAAGACAAGAAGACTTCATGCAGACTGTTAAGAAATGGTTTGTTTTGTGCTGGAATATTAGGGGTCTTAATGCTAGATCTAAACAACTAGCCTTATGTAATGCAATCCACTCTAGTGGGTGTGCTGTGGTTTGTGTTCAGGAAACTAAAAAGGAACACTTTGATGTGGCTTTTATGAAGGAATGTTGTCCTCCTTCTTTTGATGAATTTGTTTATGTCCCTTCTTGTGGTGCCTCTGGTGGTTTGCTTATTATCTGGAAAAGTGCAGTATTCTCTGGGCTTGTAATGCATTGTGAATCATTTGCTTTATCTGTCCATTTCACTGCAACTCAATCTGCACAGGAATGGGTTTTGCTTAACATTTATGGGCCTTGTCATGGGCAGGCTAGGGAACAGTTTATCCAATGGTTGTATAATCTAAACATTCCTGATACTGAAGATTGGCTTTTATTGGGTGATTTCAATTTCATTAGATCACCTAATAACAGAAATAGGAGTGGTGGTGATGCTAATGATATGTTCATTTTTAATGATTGGATAAGATCACAGCACTTGACTGAAATTCCAATTAAAGGGAGAAAATATACTTGGTCAAATATGCAGGAAAATCCTTTACTTGAGCAGCTTGATTGGTTTTTTACTTCTTTACATTGGACCAGTTCTTACCCAGCTACTCTGGTAAATCCACAAGGAAAGCCAACCTCCAACCTCTGATCACACACCTCTTGTTGTGTCCATTCAAACACATATTCCTGCCAGTAAAATCTTTAGATTTGAAAAATTTTGGGTGGCACACCATGGTTTCTTTGACACAGTGGCTAAAAGTTGGGAGAAACCAACACATAAGGAAAACAGTGCATCCAATTTAAATGCTAAATTTAAAAGGCTTAGATATGATCTGAAATTCTGGAGTAAATCAATTTCCAGATTGTCTGTATGTATTGACAACTCAAACAAAGCTCTTTTGGAATTGGATAATCTGGAGGATTATAGGGGCTTGACTGTACCTAAGGCAAATTTCAGAAGCATTTTTGAAAGGGCATGTATGCCCCCATGTGTGGTTTTGGTAATTAATGACAATCTCTATGGACTAATGTGTAAATTGAGTTTCACTTGTAGGTTTGTCCATTGGCATCGCTTGGGCCATGTGTTGGTCTCAAGGTTGGAAGATGAAGAAATGTCCAAGGGCTTTGTGCCCATTGGAATCATGAAGAAAGAAGGAGCTTGAAGGTCGATCAAGGCATGTGCAAAGAGTTGCATCAAGATGGATCAACCTCAAGTAAGGATGAAGAAGGACGAGCTCAAGATGCGCCATCTCTAGAAGATCTCATGCTTGAAGCTTGCCATCCTCGTGCTCATGGAATGATGAAGACAAGTTCAAAGAAGAGGTTTCCCCATGGAGTATGGGGGAGCATTTTGCAAGTCTTCATCAAGCAAGAGCGAGCAAGAGCAAACAAGAAAGGTGTTCCCACTATAGAAGAACAAGACGGTCTACATCAAGTTCAAGTGGGACGCTCAAGGCAAAGGTATGTTGATAGGGCTTCTCTTTTGCCGGTCTCGCGTTGTTAGTTGGGAGACCGGGTTTAGGATAGATAGCCGTTCTATCAAGAGGGGCTCTCAAGCGGGTGTCTCGTTTGCATCGTTCGGAGAGAGCTCAAACCTTTGCATTCATATCATCATCTTTCTTGGTTATTATTTGGTTCTTGTCCATGAGAGGATCTAGAGCTTGTGGTCACCATCATAACAAGCTCTAGCTCATCATCTAAGGATTTCACTTGCATATCTTACTGCGGTTTTTGATCTTGCGAGTTTTTCGGCTCCACACCTTGGGGGATAGATCACATATATATTCATGATATTTTCTCCCAAGGTGATACCCAATATT
The DNA here is from genome assembly GCA_916181665.1 of Avena sativa. NCBI lineage: Eukaryota > Viridiplantae > Streptophyta > Magnoliopsida > Poales > Poaceae > Avena > Avena sativa. Next base: position 262,507,005 of record OV702294.1, on the reverse strand, counting down.
TCGACTTTTTGTTGGATTCTATTCGTCATTATCTTTCCAACAAAATTGGTTTCATCCCGTTTGGAGTTCGGATGCAAAAGTTATTGCGTTTCTGGTTTTCTGGTTTCTGGAATTTCCCTGACCGGAAGTTCCGGCTTCCCACCGGAAGTTCCGCTAGGGCATCTTTGCCGCCGAAAGTTCCGGTGGAAGTTCCGGGTCTTCTTCCGCTCACGCTCAGTAACCTTCTGTTTTGAAGCGTTCTATTTGCCGGAACTTTGTCGGAACTTGCATCGGAAGTTCACCGGAACTTCCGGTCTGTTTTGACCGGATCTTCCGGTTGCGCTTCTGGAGCGGGCGTCAACGGTCTGATGACCGTTGGAGCCAGGCTGGGCGGAACTTCCGCCCAGAGCCGGAAGTTCCGGCCATGATTCGTTTTTTCAGTTTCTCGCTCCGCAGTTTTCGACCGATGGCTGGGTGCCACCGGAACTTCCGGCCTCCCACCGGAAGTTCCGGCCAGGTGTCGCGAATGCCCATAACGGGCAGATCTGGGAGCCCTTTAAAAGGGGCTCCTCTTCCCCTTCGTGGGCACCAGCTTTTCTTCTTGGTTCTTGGCTTTCTCTCTCTCCTCCATTGTCAACCTTGAAGAAGCTTTCCCTCTCCCTTTCCCCTCCTATGATTCTTGCATCTTTTTGAGGGATTTGAGAGAGGAGATCTAGATCTACAATCCCCCCAAGTCAAATCCCTTCTTTGTGAAGAAATCATTGGGATCTAGATCTTGGAGAGTTTTGTGTTCTCCTCTTGTGTTCTTCCTCCCTTATTCCTCCAATTGCTTTTGTAGCTTTGTTAGAATTTGGGAGAGAAGGACTTGCCCTTGCATTTGGTGCATAGGTTTGAGTTCTCCTCGGAGATTCGGCGAGTTCAAGCTTGTGAGCTTGTTTCTCTTGGGTTCCTTGGAACCCTAGACGGTTGTGTGGTTGATTGTTGACCTTTTGTGGTCTTGTTGACCTTTTGTGGTCTTGTAGCCTTTTGTGGCGTTGTTGGCCTTTTGTGGCATTGTTGGCCTTTTGTGGCTTTGTTGTTGGGAGCCTCCAATTGAGTTGTGGAGTTAGCCCCAATCTTGTACGGGTTCGGTGACCGCCCTCAAGCGTCCCATAGTGGAGCAAGTGGCCGCCTTTTGTGGTGCGCACTTGGGAGAATAGGGTGAGCCTTTTGTGGCGTCGGTGAGTTGCGTGCTTCCGCATCCGGGGTGAGGCCTTGTGTGGCGTTGGGTGAGCATCGAGCCACCACGCCTCGAGGTGAGCCATTTGTGGCGTTCGGAGAGCATTGCGCCATCGCACCTCTCCAACGGAGACGTAGCTTCTTTGGAAGTGAACTTCGGGAAACAAATCTTCGTCTCCGCGTCCATCGGTTATCTCTCAACCGAACCCTTTACTTATGCACTTTACATTGTGATAGCCATCGTGCTTGAAGTATTTATACCTTGCTATCACCTTGTTGCTTGTATTGCTTAGCATAGGTTGTTGGTGCACCTAGGTGAACTTAGTGGCTAGGTTTTGTGCTCAATAATTAAACGTTAGTTTTATTCCGCATTTACTTGAGCCTAAACCGTAATAATTTTAAAAGCCTATTCACCCCCCCCCCCTCTAGGGGGCTTCCTTTGTACTTTCAATTTTAAAGGAGCGCATATTGGAGTTGCTAGATTTTCAGAGAATTTATTGGAAAAAGAGATGCACAATCAGATGGACAAAATTTGGAGATGAAAATACCAAGTTCTTCCAGAATATTGCTACTGAAAGATACAGAAGAAATTCAATTTCTCAGCTTAAACTTGATGATGGAACTGTTGTTTCCAGCCATGAAGATAAAGAGAAGGTCATCTTTGATTCATTTAAGGTGAGACTTGGCACTAGTTGTTCCCCACCTATGCTTTTTGATTTAAGCTCCACTATTCAGCCAATTGATGGTTTGGATGATCTGTCTAAACCCTTCATCACTGAGGAAATTCAGTGGAAATTGATAATGTGGTCAAGCTTATGCCTGTTGACAAAGCTCCAGGCCCTGATGGTTTCAATGGGAAGTTCCTTAAAAGTTGCTGGCACATCATTAAGCAGGATATTTATCAATTGTGTTTTGACTTCTATGATGGACAACTTGATCTTGAGAGTATTAATATGGGTCATATCACACTTATCCCCAAGGTCCATACCCCTGAAACTGTTAATGAATTTAGACCAATCACACTGCTAAATTGTTGCTTGAAGATTATTACAAAGTTATTGGCTAACAGATTACAAAAAGTAGTTCTGAAAATTGTGCATAAAAACCAATATGGTTTTCTTAAAGGAAGAACTATTCAGGACTGCTTAGCTTGGGCCTTTGAGTTCATTCATCAGTGTGCTGCTTCTAAAAAGGAGATTATCTTACTTAAATTGGATTTTGCCAAAGCCTTTGATACTATTGACCATGAAGCTATGCTGAAAATTATGAAACAAATGGGATTTGATAAGAAGTGGTTACAATGGATTTCACTTATATTTGCTTCTGGAAAAAATCATTTGTTCTGTTAAATGGGGTTCCTGGCAGACAATTTTGTTGCAAGAGAGATGTCAGACAAGGTGATCCACTTTCTCCCCTGATTTTTGTACTAGCAGCTGATCTTCTTCAATCTGCAATTAATAAAGCATTTAGAGATCAGATACTTCTAGCACCCTTTTCCCCAGACTTTGGTATGGATTTCCCTGTCATACAGTATGCTGATGACACATTAATCATAATGCCTGCTTGCCATACTCAAATTAATGTGATGAAGGAGATTCTAAGAAAGTATGCAATATCTACTGGTCTTCATATTAATTTTCACAAATCATCCTTGATCTCAATCAACATTTCTACTGAGCAAGCACAAATTTATGCTGCCTCTTTTGGCTGTATTATTGGTCAGATGCCTTTCACTTATCTGGGACTACCATTGGGGACTACTAAGCCTTCAGTTATTGATCTTATGCCCTTAGTGGACGGGATTGAGAGAAAAATGATTGCTTCCTTCTTGATGATGACTTATAGTGGTAGAGTCACTGTCATAAACTCTCTGCTTACCTCAATTGCCATGTTTCCCATGTGCTCTCTGAATATTCATTCAAAAATAATTGACCATGTGGAGAAAATCAGGAGACATTGTCTGTGGAATAAGAAAACTGAGGATGGTGAAAAGTGTCATTCTTTAGTGGCATGGGATAAGGTGTGTAGGCCAAAAAATAAAGGAGGTACTGGCATTTTGAATTTAAAAATACAAAATCAAGCCCTGTTATTGAAGCATCTTCACAAATTTTATAATAAGATTGACACTCCTTGGGTGACACTGCTCTGGAAAACCTATTATCATGATAAGATTCCACATGTTGTGGCCCCTTGTGGGTCTTTCTGGTGGAAATACATTATTAAACTTATGCCAGGAATTACTTCTTGTCAGATTGGTACTGGTGAGGCTGTGTTATTCTGGAAAGATGATTGGCTAGGAACAATTGCTGCTGATAAATTTCCAAGAGCTTATTCATATGCTTTAAGTGAAGATGTGTCTGTTAAGTCTTTCTTGTTGGCCACTAGCTTATCTGCCAATTTCTCCCTTCCTGTATCCCCTGAAGCATTTGAAGAAATTAAGCAACTTCAACAGGAGGTTAGAAATGCTGATATTGGAGGGGGACCTCAGGACATTTGGAAATATGTTTGGGGCTCTGAATTTTATTCTTCTAAGAAATATTATGAGTTCTGTTTCAGGAATATTAAGCCTCATGCTGCTTTTAATTGGATTTGGAAATCCAAATGCACTCCAAAAGTTAAATTCTTCTGCTGGCTTCTCTTCTCAGATAGACTGAATACAAGGAATCTATTGAAAAGGAAGAATATGCTTCTACAATCAGGATATAGATGCATCATGTGTACAAATCCCCCTGAAGAAACAGTGGAGCATCTATTCTTTCATTGCCCTTTCAGTAAAGATTGTTGGAATATTCTGGGGATGTCTTGGCATAACCAAGGTAACAGGCTGACCATAGTTTCAAAGGCTAAAGAGAATAGAAATTGTAACATGTTCATGGAAAAATTCATGTTGGGAGCCTGGAATATTTGGAAGGAGGAACAATTTACACTTCAGGGATATTACTCCCACAGCCCAGAACTGGAAAACCAAATTTATTGAAGATTTTGGTCTTCTGGTGCATAGAACCAGAGAGGATTTGCATCCTTTTATTCATAGTTTTGTAACTTCTTTGTAAGACTTCTGTTCTTTTTATTTTTGGATGCCTCCTTGGCACCCACCCCCCCTTCATGTAAGTCCCCAGTTCTTATAAGTTAATGAAGAAAAGGAGGCAGTAGGGATTTTTCCCCTACTGTCATGAGGTTCAAAAAAAATATATAAATGATAATCTTAAATAAACTTAAGGCTTACCAATTTAACATTTTGATGGAAAGCTTACAGATATAAGCTGACATTGTTGGTCTGGGATAGTAGTATTTCTTCGTGTCTGAAAAACTGTTTCCACTAGCCTGAGGGCGGTGTTCTTGCGTCTCCAGCCTTCTCCCTTTATGACTGTTAAGTTTGCTTTGGTTTGTAATATGGATTCTAAGTCGCTTTGACCCCCTAGGTGGGTCAGTACTTCGTTCTGTGATGTGGATATGTGTGGTTGTTGTTCCGTTATCTGTTGATAATGGAACCCGATCCCTCTTTTTGGGGGATTGTATGGAAAAAAAAAAGATATAAGCTGACAAATGGAATATCTCGTACGTAACTAAGTACAGTTTCCGAGAAAAAATGTAAAAGAAACACACAGTATTACTGGTGGCAGTACCAGAACAAAAAAGGTTAAATGTAACAGAAATCCAGATTAGGTTTGTGTGATATAATTATATAATCTCACATGGAATATGGAAATAATGAATGACATTAGCTTTAGGTCAAAGCAAATTCACCATTAAAAGTTGCAAGTCAATATCATTGTGTGCATCATGACATCACAACAGCCAATACCAGATACTATTAGCATTAGCTCTGGAGTGACATCGCAATAAAAAGTGATATTAGGGTTTGAGTTTATCTCTGAACAATTTCCATGTATTGTTATTTAAAACCCCTTGAAAGAGCACTCTTCAAACATTGAAATATACTGTACTTGGCCAAGCCGTTAGAAAAAATGTCATGATAATAAATTGTCTGACTCGAACTAATTTTGGGAAGGCAGTCCAGTCTTCAGATACATGGACCTTGGTCGTCAGTAAGATGGAAGCCTATAACAGTGCATATGCTGTGAAGAACCATCTTTTCATCTAAACAGAAAATTTACTTCCTCCGTCCCGATTTAAAGGACACATATTGAAAATCATGCAATCCCAAAACTCCCCCACCTCCTAGGCACATAAGCATTTAATTTTAGAGAAAGGGCCAACCAGAGGATTAGTGAGAGCTAAATTAGCCCCAATCAGAGAAAGCCTAGGGCCCAGAGATTTGCTATATGTGCCCTTTAAACCGGGATGGAGGGAGTAGATAAATACCACTTCAAGTAAGCTTGCCCCCTCACTTAGGCCTTGGTGAGTCAGTTCACTCTTTCTCCTAGCAAAAGGACGTGCATCTGGGTCAATGTCTGCACGCTCCTCTGTTATTAAACCCTGGACAAAACAGAGTAGAGATGATGTAGTAACATTTCATGAAGAGTGCATGCAAGGAAGATCAATGGTGAAGATAAAAAAATCTAGACTGGTTCAACGCATTGCCAAATTATTCAGCTTACGATTGGCTGAAAAGCACAATCGATACTTTCGCAAGAAATGGGATAGTGCAGCTGATTTTGATAGAACATGCAATTAAGTTTGACAGAGCGACAGAGCAGTGTAACCCTCATTAAAACTGTTATCACAGAAATATAAGAAAATCACAGCAGACATAAGAAAAATTCTTAGAAATCCGACTCACATGAGCATCAACTATCCAGAATTGACTCCTGGCACTCTCAAAAGCAACATCGTTGTTTCCCAGCATCCTTGCCATGGTCCTGCTTGCAGCATTCACAACACCAATCCCAGCACTGCAAAAAGTGAATGTAATTGGCGTCATACTTCTGAAATGCACCTGACCAGAAGTAATAATAATTTGTTGACATGTACTACCTCCGTCCCATAATATAAGACTTTTTAGCAAACTAAAATAGCTTGCTACAAAATCTTATATTGTGGAACGGAGGGAGTATTAACAGAGTTTAAGTAACATAGTAGTCAGTATATAAGATCAGTTTAGTGATTAATCGCAAGTCATCTATAATCTACTTTTATTAAGAGTTTTAGAAAAAAATGGACATATTCCGAACCTGCCAGCACCTGCAACAACAATCTTTTGCTTTGGGAAGTCTATCATCGGCCTTCCTTGTGCCCGTACAGCTCCTAGCAGACCAGCTATTGCAACGCCAGCAGTTCCCTTCGTACATAAGGAATAGTCATTTCAAGAGTGATAATTTCACTCCATGAATTTCCAAATAAATGGCATATTATTAGCAAGCAAAAGGATTAAGAAGTGTATAAACCAACAAAAAACAAAAGAAATGACCAAGCTATCCTCATTTAGTACCTTGGAAACAGAAGAAGGAATAGTTAGTGATTTCATTCTTACAAAGGAGCAAAGATGTGATAAATGATGACAAACGAGGAAAATTATCAGTAACAAGTAAATTCGCATGCATCATGCATGCATTATATTCTGCACAAGATGGGAAAACTACCGGCCATATAAAAACGAACATAGGAAGTACCATTCTAATCGTCAATGAAGTAAATACAAGTAATAAATAGGAAAAAGGTTAATCTATCCATTGAACATAAATTCTCAAATCTCAAAACCCAGACTAAGACTTGATTTGACGGTAAGTTTGTAAGATAATCAACATAAAGACATTGGATGAAAATTACAAGTATGATGTAACTGATATTACTGTGAGACAAGCCAGGTGTCATTCCATGAGTATAGACAGTACTCCCTCCCTTTCATTTTATAAGGTGTATTTTGGTGCAGCACAACAATTAAGGAAGCCATTAAATAGTGGAGGCAAATTATCATGGTAGACATGTTGGCAATAGGAGAGAATAGTTAGTATATGTGTTTAACCATAAACGAAAATGATGAAGAGAGGTAAGAGATAAAGGATGGCCAAAGAAAGAAATGATCATTAATTCTATATTCATGCTTTTGCAAAAAAATAACGATAATGCCTTATATTTTGTACTGGAAGGAGTAGTGATCAATATGAATAGCACACAAACATTCTTTGTTTCAGGAGGGGGGACTAGTTACCTGCACATCATCATTGAACATGCGATAGGTGTTCCTGTAACGCTGCAACAACCTGAAGGCCCACTTGCTTTGGAAATCTTCAAACTAGAGGACATAAGAAAGGTAATTTTGAAAACGTTCCAGCTAAAAGCCACATGCATGAAATAAGCACCGGACAGCGAAAGAGCACCTGTACAATCACATTGGGCCAACGAGAAAAAACAGCTTCCATGAATTCATCAATAATTTCAACATATTCTTCTCCTTCAAGACGGTGTTCTTGTAAACCAAGATCTGTACAGCACAAAACTTAGAAAATAATAGCAGAAAAACCTACTCAATCTCTTGTTAGCTATCTAGTTAGAGACTGAAAAGGTACCATTATTTCTCTTTCTATTTAGAGAATAAGGGTGCTCATCTATTTTACATGACAATTGTGCATAACTATAAATTACAAAATTTATACTTATGCTCCCTCTATCACACATAGATGTCGTTTTGGACATTGACACGGTCTTCAAGATGCAACTTTGACCACTAATTTCTATTAAATATATGTATAAAACAAAAAATATTCTAAAATACTTTCAAAGACAAATATATACATATGATAATCAGATTTCCAATCTTAGTAATGGAAATGGGATTCATAGTCCAAGTTTAAAAGGTTTGACTGAAGGCAGGTCCAAAACGACATGTATCTGTGATATGGAGTATGCTGGAACTCCAAAACAGAAATGTTCAAAGAAGATCTTACAAAGAGGATCCTTGAGGAGTTTCTCATTGTTTGTTCCCACATCAATCATAACTGGAAGAACCTAGAAGGATATTAGTGTAATTAGAAACTGAACAAAAATATAAATTAACTAACACTAAATAATGCTCCCTCTGTTGCTTTTTGTCGGTGTCATAAGATTCCACTCCCTTTGTCCCAAATTAAAAGATGTTTTGGTAGACTAAAAAGCCTACCAAAACGTCTTATAATATGGAGGTAGTAATTATAATCAAAAGTAATTACTTATGATTGTGATTTTGCATCAAATGAACTGCCTATTAATAGAATAATTATTGGTCAAAGCCTTGTCTTAACAAATCAAAATATGCCCACAAAAAGAAACGGACAGCATAGTAAATAAATACCAGTAGAGCATTTTGAAACTTTATAATATCTACACAACAAGCGCTGTAAGGTGATTCCACACAAACACGATCATGAAGTCTCATATTTGAATATTTGTTTCTTTCAGATATGAAGTCATAATTTCACAGTTCGATAAACATGAAACAACATTCATCTTGGCTCGGTACAGAAGTAAGCTAAACTGGTAACATTCCAGAAGCGATTTAATCTCCCTGAATTATGATCGCAAATTATCAGATTAAGCAGCAGAACGTTATTTTCATCAATAAAGTCCCTACAGATGTCAAATATAAAATTATAGTTCTATGAAATTAGAGTTGCCTAGAATAGAAGATAAAAAATAAGGCAAGTCTAATATTTTTTTAAATAACAGCAAAAGCATACCCTCTGGGGATTTATTCCAGCAGCAGCAACATACAAATCCAGCTTCCCGATAGCAATCCCAATACCTTGCACGCCTAGATCACCAAGGCCCAATATCCTGCTTCCATCAGTCACGACTATCATGTCGACCTGCAAAAGATTAGCCACTTATATTTGTTTGAAATACAGTAAACTTTTCGTCAGCAATATTCTCTCCCAGTCCTAGGAGATCTTCAAAATACAAACAGGGTTTTAGGCTCTTAGCATTTTCTTTATGCCTTTAAACAACGAAAGAGTTCAACAGTACCTGATCAGCTGGCCAGTTGTATACCATGGACATCATTTCACCACGATCTTCTGCACTAAAATACATTCCCCGAGGCCGTCTAAATAGGCCACTGTAATTTTGGCAAACAGCACCAACGGTCGGTGTGTAAACAATAGGTGCATACTCCTCAATATTATCTATCAAGACCTATTAGAGAATCAAAATGAGATTAAATAAGGTAACCACTTTGAAAAGGCACCTACATCTGAGACTGCAATAACAACAGAGTTAACAAAGCAGGTGCACAACGATACATTGAGAATGTATGTTGGTTCATATTGAGCACATCAGAGGCTCTTGGGAGAAATATCATGAGCAGAAATAAGTTTGCACCTATAAGAATGCGTGAGCTGTGGAATTGCACACCTTGTAGTACATCGTTTCATTTCTGTCATGCAGTCTGTTAAGAATACGCCATTTCGCCAGTTGATAAGTATCAGATGGCCCATCTCTCGCATTTTTCTCCAGTCGTTCCAGGTCAAGCACTATTATGAAAGAAAGGAGAATAAGAGGTAAATCACCACTAAGATCAACACTGAATGCTCACTTAACACATTCCATTTGGGTGCTTCCACAAAGGCATATGTGTACCTCAGTTAACCTAGTACTAAACCCCATACATCTCTAGATCTGAGTGAAACTTGCAGCTTGAGCACTGGGGCCACGTGGATGTTTGGGCGATTCTACGTTGGAGCTTTGTGATCAGCATTTGAACTTTTAACTGATACTAACATCGGGCAGTCGGCTATACTTCATTCTAACGGTTAGACAAGTTATTTGACCTGGCTTGTAGAGCACCAGAAGAATTTGCCCAAGCTGGGACTTAACACAAAGCACGCGCGTACAAGACAAGAGCGATCAAACCAACAACTTATCCTGCAGATCCTCAGCATTCAGCAACGCATATACGAACACTAGTGTCGCTTCCGCCCCAATGCCTATGAGTTGGAGTACTATCTAAAGTCGCTCACCCTCCAGACCCCCAAAAATGGATCGATCTGGTCACCGTCAACCAAAATACCTCCCTGAGCAGCACCGCCCAGTCCCATTTGGGACAGCAGCAAAACGTGGGGACAGAGAGTAAGCAAGGAATCGGCGGGATTATCAAGTCGTACTGAATCGGTCGATCTGCTGCTGCGAGGAGACGACGCTGGGCGGGAGCAGGCCGCGGAGGCCGAGGCGGTCCCTCTCCGTCATCGAGAACGCGGTGCCCTGTAGAGGCAGCACAGCCCGCATGCGTCAGGCCACCGCCGCAGGAAGCAAAAAAAAATACCCTCCAAACGGGACAGGAGACGAGACGAGACGAGCGTACCCGGTTGAACCATGGGTCGTGGAGGATGTCGGGCCCGCGCTTGTGGAGGACGACGGGGCGGTGGCACTCCGCCGTCACGAACCCCCGCGCGTGCAGGAGGAGGCGGTGGAGGGGGTCGGGGGCGAGGGATCGCCGGAGACTCCGCGAGATGGACGCCATCCCCGCCCGGCTGGTCCCAGTGGAGGCTGCTGCTGCCTGCTGGTGCTGGTTCCTCCTCCTACAAGTGGGAAGGGGACGCGTAGTCGTAGTAGTAGCTTTTTCTGTGCGTGGTGTGAGGTGATGGAATTATTCTCCGATTTGGGCGAGACGACGAGGTGGGGATCTACTGCCCGATTGGCGCTGACACAGCGGGGACGAGCCCGACCTGCCCGAGTCCGCGGGTCTGTAACGCGGACAAAACGCCGTCTGACTCTGAGCGCACGTCCAACAGACCAACATCGATGGTCATCCCCGGTTTATTTTGACTCGTCAACGTACAGTTTTCTCTGTGTTGAAAACGGTCACTTTACAGCCTCGATCAGACGCACATCCTCCACAAAAAAGTGGTCACCAAGATTATCCTACGTCACAATGTAACAATCTAGACTGTAATGTGTTGGTTTCATGGATCAATGGTTGACGTGCATGGCCATCAGAGCATCTTACTCGTTGGGCGTTTTCACGCTAAATTTAGACCAAAATAGCATAGGATGAAGCTAGTTTTCGTCATGGGAATGCACTTTTTCTCTCGCGTTTCCAGCCCGAGTTCCTAAATCGGCGTTTTTTCGTCCAAATTCAGCTCAAATTTGACCAGTTCTCGGCATAATATAAATACAGGACAAATTTTGGCCTAGTTCGGCATAAAATTAAATATAGTTCGGCATACAATGATAATATAACATAGTTCGGCCAGTTCATGATCGACATCTACGTGTTGCCCCTGCATATTCATATGTGCTCAATCAGATCATCTTGCGGTTGTTGATGCACTATTAGATCTTGAATCTCCTGACGCGTGGCGATGAAGGCAGCCCAGGTTGGAGGCACCTGGCGATCAGGCTCTGCAAGAGGTCATTGTCTGTAGTATGACTCGTTCTCGACCAAACTTACTGGGTCCTTCCTCTCATCCTCAATAATCATGTTGTGCAAGGTCACACAACAGTTCATCACTTCTCACATCTGATCTTTCGACCAGGTCAGAGTAGGGAACCAGACAACTGCAAACCTTTGTTGGAGCACATCAAATGCCCGCTCCATGTCCTTCATGCAAGCTTCTTGTTCCTTGGCAAACTGAGCATGTTTGGGGAGCATTGGGTTTGAGATAGTCTTCACAAATATTGGCCATCTTGGATAGATGCCATCTGCAAGATAGTATCTCTTGTTGTAGTGATGCCCGTTGATCTCAAAGTCTACAGGAGGAGCATGACCCTTAACAAGTTTGGCAAAGATATTTGAGGAGTTGAGGACGTTGATGTCGTTGTTCGATCCTGCCATGTCAAAGAAGGAGTGCCAGATCCAAAAATCATGTGTAGCAATTGCCTCGAGTATCACAATGCAACCTTCTTTGTGACATTTATACATTCACTGCCATACAAATAGACAGTTCTTCCAGTGTCAATGCATGCAGTCTATGCTTCCAAGCATCCCAGGAAATCTTCTACTTCATTGACTACGAGGATCTGAGCAGTGTCTTCAGCAGTGGGTGTTCTCAAGTATTGTTTCCTAAACACTGTAATCACTGCCCTGCAGAACCTATACAAGCAATCGATAGCGGTGGACTCGGCCATGCGGAGATAGTCATCGGCACTATCATCCGGCGCTCCATATGCAAGTAACATCATCGCCACTGTGCACTTCTGCAGTGAGGAAAACCCAACCATGTCGGTGCAGTCCTTCTTGCACACGAAATAGGGGTTGTATTCTTGGATAGCATGCACGATCTCGATAAAGAGCTTCCGGATCATCCTAAAACGGCGCCAAAACACGGCCTCTTCATACAGCGACTCTTCGGCGAAGTAGTCGGCATACAACAAGCAGTAGCCCTCCATCCTCTGCCTTGCTTTGCATTTTCGGCGACCCTTCGCCGAACCTCCATGCTTCGGCACTGCAGTCTACATGTACAGTCGGGCAAGAGAGGCGAGGATCGTCATATGCTCTGCATCTTCGGCAGCTGTGGCGTTCTCCTCCTCCAGGAAAACGGCGAACATCTCCTCGTCTTCAGAATCCATGGCCGAACAGGCAAAATGCCGAACACTTGGCATGCGAGGTGGCGGAAACTCGGAGCGAAGCCGAGCTACGGCGAAACTTGCGCGGCGAAAGATGGCCTAGCCCGAGGGGAAAGGGCGGCGATGGCGGCGAGACTATCTACAGGTGTGGATATGGCTCGGCGTGGTGAAGCTTCGCCGGCGAAGGCATGGCGACCAGACAGCTAGGGGAGCTCTTCGCCGCAAGGAGGCGAGTGGAAGTGGGAATGGGGTTGTCTCGCCGACAGGGGTGGTCCGCACCCGTTTTCGCTTAGTCTGGCGTTCCGAGTGCCCCGGGTTCGGCCTGGGAATTCCAGACGAAAGTTGGCCCAAATCCAGACAAAACCTGAGTCTTGGGAACGCGAACCAATTTTCGACGTCCGAATAAAAAAATCAACCGCCTGGAAACGACATCCTGGGAAGCCGAGTGAAGATGCTCTTACTTCCTATAACTCGCACTAGTCTATCCGGCCATGCAGGGCATTCCCGCACGCATGCCCTTTATTACAATTGTGACAAGAAGATAACGAAGAACGAAAACGAAAAACTCAGCAAGGGGACACAGATTTAACGTGGAAAAACCTCTCCAACAAAGAGAGGAAAAAACCACGGGCGCCAGCCAGCAAAACTTCACTATATCGAGGAGTGTTTACAAACGCCGAGATTTCACAGATGCAACTCATCCCAACCGGCGGCTTACAAGGGGTTTATATATTGGTGGAAACCTAGGTCTTCGACGATCCTTACCGTACCGCGGGGGGCTATCGCCCCCCGCACCCCCCACAGGCGTCCCTGTTAGGCACGGTGTGGGCCAACTTCAGACTCGTTACACTTGGTCCAAGCCTCCAGCGACGGGCCTCGCTCCACTCGTCAGAAGTTGGTCTATGCTTTGTAGAATTTGGATCAACATATAACACCCTTGGATGTAGATGAACATTTGGGTTTTCACTCCCGCAGCAAATTACCGTCCTTGGATCTCGTTAATTCTCTTGTTATGTTTGGGTAGGATTGTCATGAATGACTACTAGGCCTCGTTGGTGTGGTTTCATGAAAATTACATGATTTATTTCCGGTTCATGGTACGCGGGTTGCACGACCTGACGGGTTAGAGGTCAAAACCTAGCAGCGTCTCCTCTCTCCTGTCCCTCGCCCAGCTGCCACCGTCACCTCCTCCCTCTCGACTACATCCTCCCCTCTGCCTTCCATGCCGCCCGAGGCTCACATGGTCCTGTCCCTACTGCCGCCATCGCCTGCAAGTCCGGTCGGTCACCACCGCCGGTTAGGCGATGGATCAGCGGGTGGACGACGCTCAGCGCTCGCACGAGCACTAGCCCGCCAGCACGTTCGTCTTCGTGATCCCAAAGCAATTTCAGGTGAGCACAATGTCATCTCTCTTCTTATCCCCGTTGATTGGTCTTCACAGGCTGGCTTCCTTGTGATTCATGGCAGGGCTTGGTGGCTACGGCCGCTTAAAACTGCCTGGTGGCCACACAAGCTATCCCCTTCTCCCATCTCTGTTTCTAGATTTTTAGATCCATTAATTTTGATTTGAGGTGTTAATTTGCAGTATTTTCCTTCTCTTTGATTATCCCAGGATGTTACTTCTTGCTAAAACAAGGTTGAGGTTAGTGGGACGTTGACGTGCGGTGGAACGTGTTGGATGTGGGTGCCAGTCGTGGCTGCAAGGGATATTGGAGAGACGGCAGCGATGGAGACTGAGGTCGCCACCCCCACCATGGCTCTCATGGTGCCTGGCTCCGCCTCTCCTCTCCTTGGCTGTTATGGAGCCACCACGCCGCCGCCGATTCTTGGCGCTCTCATCTCTGGTAAATTCCTCTCGATTTCGGTGTATAGTTTTATTTCCAACCATTTGTCTATCTGGTTTCTGATGGCGGTGGTGTGTGTTAGCAGTGAAACGACATAGCAGACCGAGTGGTGTAGGGAGGTAGTGCTATATCCTTGTTGGGATTTGCTTATGTGAGAGTAACATGCATGTTTGTGTGTTCAGGTTGTTGTTTTAGATAATTTGACAATGATTTGTTGCTTCTTGTTCGTTACTGCATTTGATTATTTAATTTGAATTGATGACGCGCCTCGTCTCGCCTTCTTCTTCAAGCTTCCCACTGCCTGTCACTAATACCTCGAGAAAGATGGTGGCAGTGGCAGGAAGCAAGAGGCGACACCCGCTGGATGCCAGGAGCTGTCCGATGTGGTCCACACCGAGGAAGACGACAGCTGCACACAAGTGGTCCTACACGTCCTTGTCGCACGTGCAGCAGCGCATTGCTTCACCAAGTTGGAGTTCGCCACCTACGACGAAACCGTCGACCCCCTGAACTGGCTCAATCAGTGCGACCAATTTTTCTGGGGGCAGCGGACCATGGCGTCCGACCGCACGTGGATCGCCTCCTACCACCTCTGTGGCGCCGCACAGACGTGGTACTACGCCCTCGAGCAGGCCGAGGGCGGGATGCCTCCGTGGGAGCGCCTTCGTGACCTGTGCCTCCTCCGGTTCGGCCCCCCATATGTGGGAGCCGCCTGGCCGAGCTTGGTCGCCTTCCCTTCACCACCTCGGTGTAGGACTTCGCCGACCGCTTCCAGACGTCGGTCTGCCATGCGTCTGGCGTCACGGCTCGCCAGCGCGCTGAGCTCTTCGTCGGCGGCCTTCCCGACCACATCCACGTCGACGTCGAGATGTGCGACCCACATGACCTGTAGACGGCCATGTACTACGCGCGCGCGTACGAGCAGCACGCCAACGCCATGCAGAAGGCATTCCCAGGCCACGGCGTGCGCCCCGACCCGCCCCGCACCAGCGGCCGCCACCCCGACGCGCCCCGCCCTGCCTCCCGCTACTGCAGCCGCCCCACACCGACGCGTACCTTTCGACGCTTGATGTCAGCCGAGCAGCTCGAGCGGCGCCGCAAGGGCCTGTGCTTCAACTGTAACGAGCCGTATGCGCCGGGTTATACGTGCGCCCGTCTGTTCTACTTGGAGACCGTCGACGACACGGAGGTGGATGCCCTCACCGCAGAGCTCGACACGACCACACTCTCCGAGGCCGGTGTCACGACCTACGGGCCGGTCGATGCAACCGCCTTCGGCGTCTCCCTTCATGCCATGGAAGGCATCAAGACGGCGAAGACGATGCTGCTTCCGGTGACGATCAACGGGGAGCGTCTCACCGCGCTCGTGGACACGGGCTCGACGCACAACTTCCTGTCCAGGGACGCCATGTGCCGCCTCGCACTTCAGCCGGCGGGCGCGGAAAAGTTCAGTGTCACCGTCGCCAACGGCGACCGTCTTACTTGCCACACCATAGGGCGGCGCCCCCCCCGGCCGTGCCTAGGCCAGGTGTGGCCGCCCTAGGGTGCGCCTCCCACTGGCCTTTGGACTCTGTCTTCGCTTCTGAAAAATAGGAAGTTCGGCTTTTGTTTTGTCCAATTCCGGAAATATTTCTTTAATAGCTTTTCTGAAACCAAAAACAGCAGAAAACAGGAACTAGCACTGTGGCATCTTGTTAATAGGTTAGTTCTAGAAAATGTATAAAAAGCCTCAAAGTGTAGACAAAACATAAGTTAGTTGGTACAAAACAAGCATGGAGCATCAAAAATTATATATACGTTTATGATGTATCAAGCATCCCCAAGCTTAATTCCTGCTCGTCCTTGAGTAGGTAAGTGATAAAAAGAATAATTTTTTAGGTGACATGCACCATCACAATCTTGATCGAAGTATTGCAAAGCATTGATAACTGAGATCAAAGTACTCTAACATAAGCATGAAATATATATTTCAAACAATAAGACATAGAAACTATGTTAGAACATGAAAGGCAACACAAACAAAAGATCATGAATAATGCTTTAAAAGACATTGTTTGTTTCACATATAGAAAACATAGCCAGAGTGGTATTCAGCTTGTCCTTCATGGAATAGAAAAACATAAATGCATAGGACACCTTCAAAGTTTATAAGGGTGACTAGATACAAATAATTTAAGAACAAGCAATACCAAAATTATGAATCAATCAACAAGTTTTGGGACAATGCACATTGAACTAAGAATGACAACTATGCTCTCTTAATTGGTGCATAAAGATAGAAGATGGAGACTCAAAAAAGGTAAAAAAGAAAGGCCCTTCACAGAGGTAAATAGGGATTTCAAGTTTCATAAAGAGCTTCCAAAAATTATGGTACTTACTAGCTTTGAGCTCTCATTGCCCCTATCATAAGAATCTTGAAGTGACTAAGGTTAAAGTGAGACAAATATGAGTTATATGCTTGATAAATCACAAGTTGAAAATCCCATGCCCCTTTAGTATGAGTACCATTCCTCATGCTACTCAACTTTAGTCATGAGCAAGTTCTTGTCATTGTAAGTATATGTGTATCATAGAGAACCGCCAACGGGGTACCTCTTGCCCCATGACACAGGAGCTATCCCATATCAAAATGACAAGGCAACGGACAATTAGCATCTCAACAATCTTTTTATTTACCATGAGCATGGTTTTTTATTCATTTTCTTCTTTGTTTTCTATTTTTTCTGAAGATGCTTTATAAAATGCTCATTATGGTTATGCTGCAAGTTTCCACCATGATTAGTCATGGCTTAGGCTAGCCGCCCAGACATTTCTCTAACACATATACAAACTCCATGGACTTACAAGCTCTCCTATTATTTCACACCGCCGTCATCCATAAACAAAAGAACATGATATCAACTGAATAGATATGTACAAATGTTGAAAGCGTTCCCCATGACAGCATGGTTCTGCTAAGTCCCAACTTATAATTTGCAAGCATATAAGCAACATAGATGGGCACAATGGTTCAAGTTTATTAAGTGCAAGAAAATAAAGTGTGCCATCAAGTTCGTGAGAGCTTTAATCACTAATTTTCACATAACAAAAATTTAATTTGGAAGATAGATAAAAACATGAATATACTTAGAATGGTGTAACACACCATGCATAGGAATTTGTAGTAGACTCTTTGGAATAAATTAGTTTCTTGGGAGTTGTATGCACGAGTAGAGCTCATACTCAGTACAGGTGGAGGCTAGCAAAAGACTGGGAGCGACCAACTAAGAGATCAATAATGGCCATAATCATGCAGAGCGACAAAACAATATTAATTAAAGCATAAAGTGATATCACAAGTCAAAAACTAAATGATCATAGAGGCTAAGGTGACTGGTTCATTGTCTTAGCATGGTGTAAGCATGTGCCAAGTCAAGCCAAATAAAGCATCAAAGGAGAATACTACAATATTATGCTTTTGTATGCTAAAACAACGCATGATTCTTCCATGGCATATTAAGCAATCTCAATTGTTTGAAACAAGTCATGCTACCGCAATAATCACTAAGCATATGGTCAAAGCAACATCTAACATGACATGATAAAGTCTAAGTCACAGTCAAAACAAGCTTCTTTTTGTACCACTGTAAGCATGAAACTTTCTACTCTTCTCCAACACCAATCGACTTATTTGAAACAACTCACAAAGATAATAATCAATAAAGACCAGAGAGCTTGTCTCACCTAACTACAAAGAAGAACTAAAAAGTTCTAAGCAAAAATAATAAGAAAACTAAAGCTAAACGAGTGCTAGCAAAAGAGAACACTCACAGAACAATAAGAGTGAAAACTAGAGTGTTCTAGGCAATGAAGAACTAGGTGTGACTTCTCCAAAATAGGTGTGTTAGGGTCCGACCAACTTATTGCAGCAAACAAAGCAAAAGAAAACTAAAAACAAAAACAAAGAGGCTAGCAAAAATAAAGTGTCTTGAAAGAAAACCTGAGATTTTTATTGATGAAGAAGGGGATGCCTTGGGCATCCCCAAGCTTTGACGCTTGTACCTCTTGAATATTTCTTGGGGTGACACGGGTGTCATACCCAAGCTTGAGCTTTTGTCCATACTTCATCTCATCACATCATTCTCTCCCTACACTTGAAAATTTCCTTCGTACAAAACTTCACACAATCTTCATTAGCAACATTAGTGTATTCAAGATAATAAGCCTTTGGGTTCAGTTTCAACTCGAGTAGATCATCCATTAAAACATAAGATATTGTAGCAACTCCTTTTAAAATATCAAGTGATCAAGAAGAACTCAAAAAGAAACCGATTAAGAGGCAAATGCAAATAATGGCAGAAATATGTCAAAACAGACCAGGAGGTAAATACCGATTTTTTTGAAAAACTTCTGTTGCTCAAATCGAAAAGTGCAAAACTCACGAAAGTTGGGTAAATACCAGGGGCATGCACACAAAAAATGTAACATCTCAAAAATATTAATGAGGATATCAATTTCTAATCAACCAAAATTAGGGTTAACATAAGCTTTTATTAATAAACAATATCTTAATGCATGTGTGTTATGAATATGTTGTTGGGAATATGCCCTAGAGGCAATCATGTATGATAATATTTCCCATTGCATTCATAAAGATATTAAGTTGTCCTTGTATAAACATCTGATGTGTATCATTGAATATGTGATTCGATTGTGGAACTATACATTCATGTTGTTTGTACTAAATATCCTTGGTCATCGAGGTTGTGCTGGACACACAACTTAGACCAATGTGAAAGTCAGCTTGATGACTCAGTTCCACTTGTCATGGGCATGGAGATGCTATTCCGACTTACACAGATTTGGTTAAATAGTTTAGCGAGTCGGATTGACTCATATGAGGTACAACGAACAAGTTGTCATTTGTATATCTCAATCAATGTAATCCTTAGACCTGAGGTTATTGCACAATCTGAGTTGAGGATCACCAACTAAGGTTCTGTCAAACGTTGCTCCGTAACTGGGCAGTTATAAAGGCAGAGTTCGGGTCGCCTAAGAATCAAGTTGCGTGATGTGAATAACCAAGATGGGATTTTGCCCTTCCACTTGGAGATATATTCTCTGGGCCCTCTCGAATGATATGATTCGGAAAGCATGGCCATGCATGACTCAGTTAAGTGTTAACCGAGGCGATCGACTAAGAGTTAGTCGGATGAATTACTTATCTCGGATCGAGAAGAGAGTCAGACTATTTAAGGGATGACAAATATTCGTCTATAGTCTGACAAGGTATATCGTGAGGCAAAAGGGACTCAGACGCAAGTCGCATTGGAAAGGCAAGTCGTCATGACTCTTTGGTACTTGGGAGTCGGCACGTTCTGCTAGGAGCCGCTACCGACTGATTGATTAAGAGTCGGACTCCAATTGTGTCCAAGTTGCCATGAGCCTACGGGGTCACACACTTAAGAGCGGGAGCAAGTTCGGATTGGATCTGAACCGGAAATCTGGTTGGGTTGGACCCGAGCCGGATTTGGACTGAGTCAGTGAGTTGGCCTCATAATGACTAATATTATATGGGCTTTAGTGAATGGGCCACGAGTGAGTGGAGCCCACTTTCACTCCCTATATATAGTGGGGCGCAACAACCTAGGAGGGTTGATCGGTTAGGTCATTCCATGAGCTAGAAACCCTATCTCCACAGCAGTCCTGCCGACGTACTGAACCTAGCAGTTCACCGTCGGAGCTCTTCCTTGTACGTGTGGACACCAGCAGAGGCATTGTACCATCAGCGCTTGGACGATCGTCGATTGGATCGAGATCAGAGGAACTGCACTGCATCAACTGACGCGCTTCATCAATAATCCACAACTGCGCGTCTAGTGGTAAACCTCGTGGCCTCCTACCTCATCTGGATCTTGGGATCACCATGTTAGAGCAAAAAGTTTTGTTTTATCTCTACGTGGCCCAATAGTGGTATCAGAGCGATAGCTTCTGGTTTTAGGCTCGAGATCATGCATATGTGATATGCGGTTGGCTGTAGATTGGATCTATGTGCTGTTTTGGTGGTCGATCTATGAGATAGATCGGTTTTGTACGATGTTGATTGGATCAACTGTACTCAGGGAATGGTAGATCTGATTTCCGTGATCATACTGCTAAGGTCGTGGAACGACATACCCCTACTAGTTGGTTTCCGCCATCGGGGTAGACTGTGACATGTAAATCTAGAAGCGGTGATCGAAGATCAAAGAGTTTTATCAAATCGAAACAATGGTCGGAATCCATGTCCAGATCGTAGATGAGATCTATGTTTTCGCCCTGTCGTGGCGCGTTAGACATTGTTGCGAGTTTCACAACACCGGTAGATAGCGTATCTATGCATAACTTGTTTTTTGCAGGAAGTTGTGAATGGTATGGTTCATGTGCATGTGATGTATGTGTGTAATCCATACGTGATCTGCGAATCACGGTTTTGTCAGCCGACTGGAGCCTAGGTGCTATCATTTTATTGTATAACGACATGCGTGTCGGATTCTCTATGTAATTTACTTTATTAAGCTAGTGTAGCTGTTTGGAGAACCCGGATGGCATGCAAGGCGATGTACATGTCGGCGACATGGAGTAATACGACAATTGACAAGAGTTGGCACGAGTCGGATTACAGGCTTTATGGAGATGGAGATCGCCATGAAGAGAGCCATACCATTTCACATTATAATTGCTTTATTTTGTGTTATTGATATGTCTCTGTTTTACCTCTATTAGATAATCGGTAAAATTTAATCCCTCAAAGAAGGTATAGTCTGTTTTCCCGCCAGTGTTTGCACCATCATAAGTCGGACATTTTTGGTAGTGGGCTCATAAAATTGAAGTGCTGCCAATTCTTCCCGACTAGGTGTGTTCGAGTCGGACTCTTACGACGGAAACACTCGGTAAGCTAGACGGGTCTATCACAACGGTTGTGGGGCTCGGGGAAAATTCAGACGGGAGCCGGGGCATGTGATTCCACTCGACCAACAGGAGTCGTATGAGATACGATTGACAAGGAGTTGTCTACCTAGATCACTTGGTGGCTAGCGGTGATGCTAAAGCTCACTAGCCGACTTGCTTATTTACGATCCTGATCACTATGTAACCATCGGAGGGGTGTTGGTTCTAGTGGGAGCATAAAATATTAAAGTGTTTAATATGCTTGCTCTTTTATGAATACATGTGTTAAGTATTTTGCATATTTTCTATTGTAGATCATAGCACCAAGTAGCAGTCACTCTTAGATATCCGGTTTTGCTTTGAGAACCATTCTTGAGAAGGATAAACTAAATGACACTAATTTTACCAACTGGTATCGAAATCTGAGAGTTGTTCTCAAACAAGAAAAGAAGGACCATGTCCTAGACAACCCACTTCTAGATGAGCCGAATGAAAATGCGACTATCGCTGCCACCAATGCCTACCGTCGGGCTAAGGATGAGTCCACGAATATTAGCTGTCTTATGCTTGCTCACATGGAACCGGACTTGCAAAAGCAGTTCGAGAATGTTGAGGCCTACGATATGATCGAAAGCCTCAAAACTATGTTCCAGGCTCAGGCGAAGACTAAGAGGTATCAAGTCTCTCAGGCTTTGCTGAGTTGCAAGCTTAAGGATGGTGATCCACTGAGTCCGCATGTGATCAAAATGGTTGGTTACGTGCAGTATCTGGAGAGGCTTGGCTACCCCATTAGCGAAGAGTTCGCTACAGATATAATTCTAAACTCTCTTCCTAGTGCATATGGGCAGTTCATTTCGAACTACCACATGCATGGTATGGATAAGAAGCTCACTGAATTGCATGGGATGCTCAAGCAGGAAGAGGTGGATCTCAAGAATGGCGTCAGTCAAGTGTTGATGGTGTAGAATAAGGCTAAGTTTAAGAAGATTTCTTCGACTAAGAAGAAGACTAAGTCAGGTGGAAAGCAGGCTCAGGACCCGGTCCCAAGCGCTTCCTCAGGTACTAAGCCATCTCCTTCAGCCGGATCCACTTGCTTCTACTGCAAGGCGGATGGCCACTAGAAGAGGAATTGCAGCAAGTACTTGGCCGACAAAGCCAAGAGTGGAGGTATGACTTCCGACTCAAGTACACTTGTTTGCAATGTTATAGACATTTATCTTGCTGATGCACCTAATAGTTCTTGGGTATATGATACCGGATCAGTTATTCACATCTGCAACTCGTTGCAGGGACTGGTAAGAACTAGGAGCGTAGCAAGATGCGAGGTTGATATTCGAGTCGGCAACAAAGCGAGAGTCGCTGCGTTGGAAGTCGGCACGGTGCAGCTTAATTTACCTTCTGGATTCATTATGGAACTGAATAATTGTTATTATGTTCCACTGCTCAGTCGAAACATTATTTCTGCTTCATGTTTGATGAGGCAAGGCTATGAGTCGAATATCAAGAATAATGGTTGTTCTTTATATTTGAATGATATGTTTCACGGCTTTGCACCCGTCCAGGACGGGTTATTTATTTTAATCTTGATGGTGAGTTGGTTTATAACATAAATGTTAAAAGGTTGAAACCGAGATAATTCATTTGCCGAGCCCCTTCGTCCCTGTCCCTCGACCCGCTCCTGTTGAGAGTCGACCCCCGCACCCCCCCGCCGCCCCTGTCCCTCTTGCTCTCCGGCGGCTCTGCCGGGCGGCGAGATGATGGATCAGGAGGTCTGGCACCCCCTGGTAGTTGTAGATTAGGTGGTGGTTTTGTGTTTGCCAAGATGGCGTCTGCCTTGATGGCGACTGAGGGTAGGCGGGAGGCTGCTAGCAGTCAGATCCTCCCTGCCTTGTTCTTCCTCTGCTTCTTGGCTCCCTGCTGGTGGTAAGTGGTGGCGCCGGCGGTGGGGTGGAGGACAAGCATCCCTCTTAATAAGATCTGCCATGGGTGCTTCGAGAAGAACGAGCTGGATCCCGTTCTGCCCGATGCGGTCCCTCCTGCTCCGGTGAAGATGCTCTCATGGGGTGAGCTGACGCTGGAGAGGACCACCGCACGCCTGCGTGATAAGATCCGGGCCCCCCTGGTGCGTCGCCGCCCCTATCTTCTTGGCTTGCTGTCCCGAGTCCGTGGCAGGTTCTCTGGTGATGGTAAGTGGCTTCTCCCGGTGTGGTGTCGGCGTGCTACTGCCGTTCTGGCTCTCTACCTTGCTCTGCTTCTCTTCAGATCCTTGAGCTCCATGGTAGAGATAGGGATTGGAGGGTACAGAGCAGACGAGCAGCTGGGTAGGCGTTGGAGTTCTAGAGCCTTTTCTTCATGGAGCAATTCTTCCAGGTCTAATCCCAAGATCTGTATTTATTCGGCCAAGATGGCCTGGTCAAAGCCGGTGTGCTCCGGCGTTAATTCATCCTCCTCTGTGAGGCCCTATTCGAGCTCGGGCACTGGGGGCTTCGCCGGGCCGGAGACAAGTGGTCTCGTCCCCGTCTCCGTCCATGGCTGCGGTGCTCTGCTCCCTCTGCTCCGCGGTGGGGAAGAGACTGGACTAGATTGTAATCTAAAATCTTTTAGCAAGGTCCTTTCTACAAATGCCAAGGATCTATGTGTAATTTTCTATTTTATGGGGTCCTTTGTAATCACTGTGTACACCCACTGTAATATTAATGAAAGGCTCTAGCCCCTTCTGGGGCGCTCCGTTGTTCAAAAAAAAAGGTTGAAACCAAATGATCTGAATATGACTTACTTTGGCACTATCGGCTTGGTCATATAAGTTGGAAATGCATGAAAAAGCTCCATGATGATGGAATCCTAACTTCGTTCGACTTGGAGTTGTTAGAGACATGCGAATCTTGCCTACTCGGCAAAATGACCAAGACACCTTTTGCAAAGAGTTGTGAAAGGGTGTCCGACTTGTTGGGACTAGTACATAGTGATGTATGTGGACCAATGAGCATGACAGACAGAGGTGGTTATGAGTACTTCATTACCTTCACTGATGATTTAAGTCAATATGGATATATCTACTTGATGAAACATAATTCGGAAGCCTTTGCAAAGTCCAAAGAATTCTAGAATGAAGTACAAAATCAACTCGGTAAGAAAATAAAGTTTCTTCGATCGGACCGAGGAGGCGTGTACATGAGCCATGAGTTTGATGACCATCTAAAAATTTGTAAAATAGTTCCCCAACTTACTCCGCCAGGAACGCCACAATGGAATGGTGTTTCGGAAAGGCGCAATCGGACCTTGTTGGACATGGTACGATCAATGATGAGTCAGACAGATCTGCCTTTATCATTTTGGGGTTATTGTCTAGAAACAACAGTGTTCACACTAAACTGAGTACCATCAAAGTTGGTAGAGAAGACACCGCATGAGATGTGGATAGGCAAAAAGCCAAGTTTGTCTTTTCTTAAGATTTGGGGTTGTGAAGCATTTGTCAAGTGACTTCAGTCGGACAAGCTTACAGCCAAGTCGAATAAATGTACTTTCGTGGGGGTATCCGAGGGAAACCTTGGGTTACTACTTCTACAACCGAGAAGAGGGCAAAGTGTTTGTCGCCCGGAACGGTGTCTTCCTTGAGAAAGAGTTTCTAAGTCGGGGAGTTAGTGGGAGTACGGTGCAGCTCGAAGAAATTCGAGACGAACCGGCTAGTAGCGGGTCGGCAAAAACCTTGGAGGTTGAGCCGGTCATGGTAGCTGAACCGGCACCAGCACCTATACTACAAAGATCGGCAAGATTATGAAATGTTCGTGATGTATTACTGTTAGATAGTGATGAGCCGACAAATTATTCGGAAGCGATGGTGGGATCTGATTCCGAGTCATGACTTGTAGCCATGATATCCGAGTTAAAGTCCATGGATGAAAATCAAGTTTGGAACTTGGTTGATCTGCCAGACGGTGCAAGACCTGTCGAGTGCAAATGGGTCTTTAAGAAGAAAACTGATATGGATGGAAATATTTCTATCTATAAAGCACGTCTTGTCGAGAAGGGGTTTCGACAAGTTCAAGGAGTTGATTACAACGAGACTTTGTCGCCCGTAGCGATGCTTAAATCAGTTCGGATCATGTTAGCTATAGCAGCCTATTTCGACTATGAGATATGTCAGATGGATGTCAAAACGGCTTTCCTTAACGGAAATTTAATTGAGGATGCGTATATGATACATCCCGAGGGTTTTGTCAATCTGGATAATGCTGACAAGGTGTGCAAACTTTAGAAATCCATTTATGGGTTGAAGCAAGCATCTCGGAGTTGGAATATTCGCTTTGATGAGGTAGTCAAATCGTTTGGCTTCATCAAGAGTGATCATGATTCTTGTCTATACAAGAAGTTTAATGGGAGCATAGTAAACTTTCTAATCTTATATGTGGACGACATATTATTGATTGGAAATGATGTCCAGATGTTGCAAGAAACCAAGGAATCATTGGAAAAGAGTTTCTCAACGAAAGACTTGGGTGAGGCAACATATATTCTTGGAATCCGGATCTATAGAGATAGATCAAGACAGATCATTGGATTGAGCCAGAGTACTTATTTGGACAAAGTGTTGAAGAAGTTCAACATGGAATCGTCTAAGAAGGGGTTCTTACCGATGTCCCATGGTGTAAAACTTAGCAAGACTCAGTGTCCTTCGACAACTGATGAGCGAAGTCGGATGAGTGCGATTCCATATGCCTCGGCAGTCGGATCCATCATGTATGCCATAATTTGTACTAGGCCGGATGTTTCATATGCTCTAAGTTTTGTGAGCAGATACCCGGCTGATCCTGGAGAAATCCACTGGACAATGGATAACATATCCTAAAGTACTTGAGAAGGACTAAGGACTAAAGGGTTACACGGATGCGAGTTATCTTACCGACTTTGATGATTCTTGTTCGCAATCCGGATACGTGTTTATTATAAACGAAGGTGCTGTGAGCTGGAAGAGTTCCAAGCAAGAGACTGTGTCTGCATCTACAACAGAGGCTAAGTATATTGCTGCCTTGGAGGCAGCAAAGGAAGCTGTTTGGATGAGGAACCTCCTCATGGATCTTGGTGTGGTTCAGAGCTCGTCCAATCCGTTAGATGTGTATTGTGACAACAATGGTGCTATTGCACAAGCCAAGGAACCTAGACAACACCAAAAGAACAAACACATACTCATGCGGTACCACCTGATTCGCCAGTTCGTGGATCAGGGTGATATCAAGTTATGCAAGGTACACACGGATGCAAATATTGCGGATCCATTGACAAAGCCGTTTTACCACAACCGAAGCATGAGGTGCACCTAAGAGCTATGGTAATTAGATGCCTAGACATGTGATGTCGGAAGATTGACTCTAGTGCAAGTGGGAGACTGTTGGGAATATGCCCTAGAGGCAATCATGTATGATGATATTTCCCATTGTATTCATAAATATATTAAGTTGTCCTTATATAAACATCTGATGTGTATCATTGAATATGTGATTCAGTTGTGGAACTATACATTTATGTTGTTTATACTAAATATCCTTGGTCATCGAGGTTGTGCTGGATACACAACTTAGACCAATGTGAAAGTCGGCTTGATGAATCAGTTCCACTTGTCATGGGCATGGAGATGCTATTCCAACTTACACATATTTGGATAAAGAGTTTAGCGAGTCGAATTGACCCATATTGAGGTACAACGAACAAGTTGTCATTTGTATATCTCAATCAATGTAATCCTTAGACCTGAGGTTATTGCACAATCCGAGTTGAGGATCACCGACTTAGGTTCTGTCAAACGCTGATCCGTAACCGGGAAGTTATAAAGGCAAAGTTCGGGTTGCCTGAGAATCAAGCTGCGTGATGTGAATAACCAAGATGGGATTTTGCCCCTCCACTGGAGAGATATTCTCTGGGACCTCTCGGATGATATGATTCGGAAAGCATGGCCATGCACGACTCGGTTAAGTGTTAACCGAGGCGATCGACTAAGAGTTAGTCGGATGAATCACTTATCTCGGATCGAGAAGAGAGTCGGACTATTTAAGGGATGACAAATATTCGCCTATAGTCTGACAAGGTATATCGTAAGGCAAAAGGGACTCAGACGCAAGTTGCATTGGAAAGGCAAGTCGTCATGAATCTTTGGTACTTGGGAGTTGGCACATTCTGCTAGGAGCCGCTACCAACTGATCGATTGAGAGTCGGACTTCAATCGTGTCCAAGTTGCCATGAGCCTGCGGGGTCACATAGTTAAGAGCGGGAGCAAGTTCGGATTGGATCTGAACCGAAAATCTGGTTGGGTTGGACCCGAGCTAGATTTGGACTGAGTTAGTTAGTCAGACTCACAGTGACTAATATTATATGGGCTTTAGTGAATGGGCCACGAGTGAGTGGAGCCCACTTTCACTCCCTATATATAGTGGGGCGCAGCAACCCAGGAGGGTTGATCGGTTAGGTCATTTCATGAGCTGGAAACCCTAGCTCCACAGTAGTCATGTCGACATACTGAACCTAGTAGTTCACCGCCGGTGCTCTTCCTTGTACGTGTGGACACTAATACTTCCAAAACGTATCTACTTTCCTGAACACTTTTGCTATTGCTTCTCCTCTAAACTTGTGTGATTTGGATACAACTAACACAGACTGACACTGTTTTCACCAGAATTACCTTGGTGTCTAGTTTTTGTGCAGAAAATCAACTATCATAAAAAATCCCGGAAAATATGCCAAAAATCCTATTTCACCAGAAGATCCACGGAGCTAGAATACGAGATGGAGGGGAGCCCTAGGTGGCCCACACCCCTGCCATGCTGGTGGGCCCACCCCGCGCCTTGGAGGGGTGTGGCCAGCCCAGGAACCCCCTCGGCCTCTCTCTTCGCCTATAAGATGCCTTCTGACCTAAAACCTCAAGGGGATTGGACGTTTTTCCAGAAAGAGTTCCACTGCGCCGCCACCACCAGAAACCGCGATTCGGATCCAGAAACTCCTTTCTGGCACCCTGTCGGGACGGGGAATTGGGGAGGATCATTGCCATCATCATCGCCAACGCCTTTCCATCAACCATCAATGTTTCCATCATCCATGAGTGAGTAATCCCCCAATGTAGGCTATGGGGATGGCAGGGATTGGATGAGTTCTATCATGTAATCGAATAAGATTGTTAGGGCATGGTGCCTAGTATCTCTATTAGTGCTATTTGACTTTGTTGCAACTTGTTGTGCTTAATGCTTGTCACTAGGGCCCGAGTGCCATGATCTCAGATATGAACTTATTATTGAATCATTATGATAGTATTGTTTGTGATCTTATCTGCAAGTTGTGTACACATATCATTGTCCGGATCCAAAGGCCCCGAAGTGATAGAAATTGGGACAAGCGGAGGGGATGGCTGTGATGTGAGGATCACATGTGTTCATGGAGTGTTAATGCTTTGCTCCGGTGCTATATTAAAAGGAGCACTTTAATTGCTAGTAGTTCCCTTGAGGCCCCGCTACCACGGGCTGGCAGGACAAAAGATGTTGTGCAAGTTCTCATTGCGAGCACACATGACTATATATGGAGCACATGCCTATGATTGTTTAGTACTTGGATGCTTATTCTTATTTATCTGCAATTGCCCTAGATCTTGAAGTTACATGTTTAGACTCGTCCATGACACGCCCGTCCATCCATCCCTATGCCTACCGCGCTCATATCCTACTGTTTGCTACTACTGTTACTATTGCTCCTATTTTACTGCTGCTGTTGTTGCTTGCTGTTGCTACTACAAACTGTTGCTACTAATAAACTTCTATGAGCAAGAACTATTTCTAGGTGCAGCTAAATTGACAACTCAGTTGTTAAGGCTTGCAAGTATTCTTTGGCTCCCCTTGTGTCGAATCAATAAATTGGGTAATACTACCCTCGAAGACTGTTGCGATCCCCTATACTTGTGGGTCATCAAGACTATTTTCTAGCGCCATTGCCGGGGAGCATAGCTTTATTTGTAAGCTCACTTGGATCTACTATTGTTCACTGCTACTCCTTTCATCATGGGTAAGTCTCGTGATGGAAAGTTTCCTATTTTACCATTCACTACAAGAAGAGGTACAGTCCTAAACACGTTTGCTGCTCTTGATTCACTGTCTGTTATAAGTAAGCTTGTCACACCACCACCACATACTCATGCTACACACACTGCTACTACTGCTGAATCTGAAACTGCTTTTGATACTCATGATGTTACTTCTACTGTGCTTGATGCAAGTGGTTCATTAGGTCCTTTCCTAGATGCTACTATGGCTGGTCTAGGAAATACTGAAAATCCTAGTGAAGACACTGTTACACATGTTAGCTCACGTGAGTCTAGAGAGAGTTATGATATTAATGATGGCTACATTGAGTTTACTGATGAATTTGTTGAGAGTCTCCTTGCAAGACGTACCATTATTCCTAAACTATCCTCTAATCCTAAGTTAACGCCTCTCCCATAGATATTAAAGATAAAGATTATGATTTCTCTTTTGATTTATCCTATTTAGACATTGTTGAGAAAGAACCTTTTTGTGGGACTGAAAATGAGAGTGCTGTAGCTCATATGAATGAGTTTTCCACTATGAGTGCTTTATTCTCTGATGATTTTAAGATGCGCAAGTACTTTGTTACTAAGATCTTCCCCTTTTCACTAAAAGGAGAAGCTAGGGCTTGGTTTAATAGATTACCTTCTGGTTCCATTGATAGTCCTGATTGCTTGATTGCTTCTTTCTTCTAGAAATATTCTCCTAGTGCTAGACATGCTGCTTTGCAGAGACTTTTTGATTTTAAACAGGGAGAAGAAGATAAATTGCCTGAGTCATGGACAAGGTTCTGTGCCTTGATTCATGCACATCCTGGATGTCCATTACCTAAAAATGAGCTTGTTGATATTTATTATAATGGAATAACTGATGATTCTAGGACATACCTAGATAGTTTTGCTGATTGTGTTTTCAGGAAAAGAACTCCTACAGATGCTGAAGAATTGATGGCTAAAATAAGAAAGAATTATGATGATTGGACTTCAACTGAGCTAAATACACCTGAGCCTATTACTCCTGAACCAGTTGTGCCTGAACCAGTTCCAATACCAATACCAAAGAAGAGGGGAGTTATTGCATTAAATGATGAAGTGATGAAAGAATCTAAGAAATGTCTAAAGGAGAAAGGTATTAGAGCTGAAGATGTGAAGAATCTACCTGTAGGGTTTGCAGCATAAAAAACAAAAAAAAATCCTACGATGGGAACAACTATGTACCAAGATCTATCTACTATATACAAACAACAGGCAGATGTATATCCGTAGAGAACATACCCTTGAAGACTGATAAAACTTAACGAGTTAAACTCATGGTTGATGTAGACGATCTCTTGCCGATCTCAAGATCGAGAGGAAGTCCTAGCGCCACAAATCAGCAGCGTATCCGTGCTCGCACACACGTCCGAGGCACCGAACAACCTCCGCCTCCTCGCTCCAGCGATGCAGCGGAAGCACAACTCTTTCTTGCCGAATAGCCACCAGGAACATGTATCTCACTAGTCCGAGACCATGTGGGATAAATTCTAGAGGGGGAGAGAGATCAGGAGGTGTGAGTGAGAGAGAGGGAGGGGTCCTCCTTTTATAGGAGGAGGGGAACCCCAAGGGGGTGGCCGGCGCATGGGTATGCTCCCTTGACCTCCCTCCATTCATGTAGGTGGACACTCCACTCCCAAAATGCCCTTCAATTTGCTCCACTCAAAAACCCACTCAAATTCCCATTAAATTTCCACCAAATTTAATGCAAACTCTCATTAAATAAAACTCCTTTTATTTATTCAGAATTTTGTCAATTACTTTAATGACAAACATTCACATATAACCCCTTGCTAGTATTTCATTTCACATGCACAAACACTTTCTCCAATTTCACCTGAAAACCAATTTCGGTATCTAGTAAAATAAATTCCTACGCTTGTTATTCTTTCCAGCATGTAACTTTTGCTCCAAATGGTGTCGGTGTCTCTTAAGTGTGTCACCCTATGATTTGCGAATAATGCGGACATGATTGAGACCCCTCTCATATCAATAATCAGAAGCGGGACCTGGATATCCATACTGACTCCCACACATTCAATGATAACTTTCTCGTGACCGCGAGAACCTTTTACGCTAGTATCTTAATCCTTTTGTTTCGCCATATATTACATGTCCGAGATTCGATCATCGTTATCTCCATACCTAGTTTGATCTCGTTACTGACATGTACTCTTTTCTCATTCCTGTGATATAATATTCTAGTGATCAAATCACTTGCTTACAAGCTAACCAATGTGATATCACCGAGAGGGCCCAGAGTATATCTATCCGTTATCGGGATGAACAAATTCCACTCTCGATCCATGGGACTCAACATAACACTTTATTAGTTCTAAACCCATCTTTATAATCACCCTATTATGGTGTGACGTTTGATGTTATCAAGAAACTCTTCCGGTGTTAGTGATTGACATGATCTCATGGTCTAAGGATTAGGATCACTTTGTAAGTTGTTATATAAATATAAACTCAATGACTTTGATCGTAATGCTATACTTCGGATGAATGTTCATCACACCATTACACTAATGTTGTGATCTCGTTATTAACAACATCCAATTTCCATGATCAGGAAACCTTGATCATATTGTTAATCAACGAGCTAGTTTATGAGAGAGGCATAACTAGGAGTATTGATAAATTGAATCCAACAAAAGTGGTTTCACCATTTCATCAATTTTCTTTGATTTATAAAGATTTTTATAGTGAATAAAACTCCAGGTTTAGGAAATAATTCCCCAGAATAGTTCAGGAGTTCCAAAAATTATTTCCTTCAGTGATTAGGTAGGATTTGGTGGACTGATTCAATAGGAGTTGGAGTCAACTTAAAATAATTAAAAGAATGCCCTCAGGAAAATCCCAAAAGCAGTACTGGATGTTATTTGTCTTTTTCACCAGATGAAATCTATAAGTTCTTTTGATGTGATTCCTGGGAAACATGCTTGGTATTTAAAATACCTTTCTGTATAAATTGGAATTACCCTTTTTGGATAAGAAGAACTAAAGTGGTGAATTTATTAGTGAATGAACTATGAACAGAAATGTTTAATTCACCAAAATTCATCAAATAGTTAATAAATTATGAGCTTCCATGGTTTGATGGCCATTGTTAGTGGTAAGTTTATAGAGTTCGAAATAGGTCAACACCTCATTTGGTTTGCCCTAGTGAATTTTCTAAAGGAAGATATGGCCTGATTTTGTTATTTTTGTTGTGGACAAACCAGGAAGCAAATTTGAGTATGGCCAGGGTGTCAAGAAAGATATGGATAATACCTTTCAGTACCAACAGGATTTAACTTATTTGGATTCATAAAACTTCCTGGAGGAATTTACTAGTGGAAACAGATACCTACTTGCATTTATTTTCCTAGAAAAAGGTGAATATCATTTTGGGCATAGGTATTGTTCTGCATGTTAGTAAAAGCACTCAGAAATCTGGTAAAATTTAGATCTAGTATATTTAGGCTATTTTCCATTTTCATTTAGATTTAAACTGAGCAACTGGTTTTCAGATCTATAATTTAAATAAAAATAAAAGGGAGCTGAGGGGATCCTAGGCTGGATCTGCTGGCATACTGGGCCGCGAATTGGATTTCAGCCCACCCGGGCTGCACGCTGCGCGGGAGGGAGGATTCAAACGGGCCACGGCGGGGCCCAGCGGTCAGCGGCACAGCGAGGGCGAAGGGGTATGAGGGACCGAGGATCGTTGGATTAGAAATGGATCGACGACCCAGAGGCCGTCTTCCTCGCTAGGACACGCGCAGCGGTGCTGCAAACCCTAGCGGCATTGGGAAGGAGAAGGGAGATCACCTGAGGGCTCACCGGTGATAGGGATACGATGGGAGAGACGCTATGGTCCACGGCGACCACGAAGATGGCCGGGAAGGTCCTGTTTGACCCCGTGAAGCAGCTTGCACGCAAGCACCCGAGGGGGTGGGCTCAGGAGCTTCACGCCGATGCCTGTCTGGGTGACCTGAGCAAGAAAACAAGGCAGGGTTAGATGTAGGAGCTCAAGGAGGGTCATCCTAGGTGACATGCAAAGGGAGGCGAGCAAGGGAGGGAGGATCTTGCTCGATTTTGGGGGAAAGCCCGAAGCTTCTCCCTTCTTCTCCCTCGAGCAGGGCAGAGCAAGTGGGATGGAGAGGGAGCTCTGGGAGGTGAAGTGGAGAGGAGAGGGGGCGAATGAGGGCAAAGGGTGGCGTTGGGGTGGCCTGGTTTTTTTTAACCCGAGCTAGATGGGTTCATGGTGAACATAGTGTAGGAGAGGTGTGGTGTAACATCCCAGCATTAGAGCTTAGAAATAAGCTGAACACAGATGTGTGCATTGCATTCATGCATAGAAAATCTGAATAATTTTCGCGCTTTTCAATAAAAACTTGTCGAAGTGATTGAAGCTTCTCTTAACCTGATGGAATTAAAGTAGATCATCAAGTTGACTGCGATAAGTTTCAATATGACCTTTGCTAAAACCTTATTTTGGGTAAACATGATTTGATCTAAGGGTAGATCGAATGGAATAAAACTAAACCCTAATACATTACTTAATGATTTATATTTGATCCTTAGGTGATCATATTATAGTATTCATTATAATCACTCATGAGTACCAAGTTAAGGATATAACCCAAATAATAAGAATGTAACAACTATAGTTTATTCTCATCTAATTATACCATGAGTATCATCGAAATACCTAACTTTAAATCTCTAGTGAGATTGAGTAGGAAAGAAACCAAAGTTAAGATCATTCACCATATATCTTTCTTTCCATATCAATCTACATGTTAAAAATGTGATATTCCACTTTTGAGTTAAATAAAAAGTTAAACACCTTCATAACTTGATTTAAACATATTTCTTTAGTTAATAATTCATATAATGTCAAATAAAATTTGTTAATATTTCTTAAATTAATGAATTTAGTCTAATAAAAAGTATTAGTCTTAAATATTCATAATATAAGTCCAAATGGTTCAACACATTTTAAATATAATTTTATTAAATTATCTCTCAACCGTTAATGTAGATTATTCTATAAAAGAATCCTTATCCAATCTAAAATCTCCAAGATTAATTATAATAAAATAAAAACCATTCCTTTACTTTAACCACAAGTTTATAAACAAATGAAAACACTATAGTGAGTTCATAAGTAGTAAATAATATTGTTTATTTATTCATAAACCTTAACCACACCATTGTAGGTCGATAAATTCCTTTATACATTTATAATGTATAGAAACCATTACCAACTAAAAATAATGCCATTCTTAAGTAACTTTCAAGAAACATCATAAGGTGAACAAGACATAAGTATAACAAGCATTACACCTAAATTCCATCTATGTTTTAAAGTTAACTTTAGTCTACCAAACTTTAAATATAATACTAAATACTTTATTACATGTTTTATAGTTAACTTTCATCTGTTATAGTTAAGTTATAAAGCATCTTAATACCAAACCAACCCAGTTAAAAACCAAGATAGATAAGTCTCAAATACTACTAATTTCAGTATTCCAATAAAGGCAATTCTTTCTAACTTAAAGACTATAACTAGAAATAACACCTCATAAGGTTAACTTAAAAGCTTAAATGCTTCTACTTAGTTGAGTAAGATTTTCTTCAAAAGTTATTTGTTTTGCCACTTCAATCAACATATGACAATTAATAGTAAACATCTTACTTTATACTTTACTTGTATAATAAAATTGTTAATACTTAAATTCTGTATAAGTGACATTACTTGTAAAGTAAAAAATTGAAGATAAACAATTAAGATGTAAGCAACCTTGAGTAGCATTCCATACTGTGTATTTTGTTGTTGTATAAATACATGTTGTTTCCCACACACTCACAAGCCTTAATAAGAAGCACATGTGTGAAACTTAATCTAAACGGGCAACACATTCCAAGGAAACCCTTTCCAGAATCCAAACCCAAGATCAACGCTATCCTCGGGATTCGCGTTTATCAACTTGCATCACTTTACTTATGCATAAAAGCATCTTGCTTCTTTAAACATTAGTCCTTACCGGACCAATGATGCAGATTTCCGCAATTGGATCTTATATTGTCTTGAAGATCGTGAGTGCATCATTTTGCAATCACAAAAGGCAAGTTCACACTTGCTCATGTCCTTTGATTATTTTCTGTAAAGTATTTTACAAATCCAGTGTTGTCATCACCTGCATTTGAAAAAGGTCAGAAAACACTATTTTCATAATAATGTGATTATAGGTTATTTACCATGAGGTAATAACCTACTATAAGAGTTCCGGTGGTAAAGGAACATATTATCTAGGACTTAACAACCAATGTCGCCAGTGATTCTTGCGCGGTGTATCACGCGTTGACCATGAGATTTGGAATGGGGCAAAGAAGTCAGCTGTATCTTTTCCCTCTCGCATGGAGCTGGATGTGCGAGCCGTGGCTGTTATCACTCATAGCGTGCATATTATTTATGGTAATTCGTAGAGGATATGCAACATATGGGTGGGACCCTCAACGTCCCACGATAGTTCCGGCATCTGAACGGTCTGTGCTGCCATTGCCGTAATTCAAAAGGTGGGCTGGCGTACACCAAAGAGACACACGGGGTCGCGGAGAAGGGAGTGATTGGCTTGGATCTTAGTCTGGGCCTCACACCAAGGAAGTGTGAACGAACATGCAATTCGGATGTGCAACAAAGCTAAGATCTCTCATGGGTAAATTGACGCACCTCTACAGAGTGTAAGAACTGTAACTTATTACTCCTTGTTCCGAGAAGGAGCTGCGAACGCGCGGGAAAGGAACTCCATGAAAGTTCTGGTAAACCCGTGAAGCCTGACGGACATAGCTTTTTAGAATAAAAGCAACCTTTGAAGAAATGTTTACAAAAACTTGCATTGCCTACGACCTATGGTCTATGGCTGTAGTTATAGTGCATCAAACACTCCTTTTCTAGTGGACTTGCTGAGTACGCTCGTACTCAAAGTATCTTCTTAACCCTTGCTAGGTTCTAAAGCCAGTACAGACAACGTCTACATCAAGTTATGCTCCAGGAATCATCATCAAAAGCTAACGCTCTTCAATGAAGTCAAGAAAGTCAACATATACATCAACTCAAGTGAAGACGAAGTTGCTGATTAGAGAAGAATAGAATTTCTAACCATAGAACCTACTTCTGTAGAGTATTGCAATAGCAGCAATGCAGGCCTCGTAGTTCAGCTACTAGTTTTATAAGTATGGTAGCTATGAGTTATTTATTCCCGATTCTTCTTTGTAAGAAGTTTCTTTCTCTCTCTTTAACCTAGAGTGTTCTTTGGATCTTGTGTAAAGAGTTGAGTTGTAACCTATAGTCATGTCTTGGACCTGCTATGTTTCTGTTGTACTACTCTGAGGGATGTAATATTAGTGAACGGTGTTTCATTGGTGTTATGTCAACGACTATAGTTTACTACATCATGCAGTGGTATGCTGGGTCACCGCAGTTGGTATCAGAGCATATTCTTTGACCTTAGGATTAAAACCCTTTTAGGAAGATCTGTAGGTTGGATAGTGACTATAGAAGCCATCTTATCTAAACCAAATATTCTTATGACTTGCGATGAGTATCCACTTGAGGATAACCTTGTCACACCTAAGTCATATGCTTAAGTCATTCTTTCTTAGGAGTAATTATTTATCTTTTGTCAAGTATAGTGCTCTTTAGTGTCTTCCGAAGGAGACATAACCCACCAAGATATTGTAGGAAAGTCAATTGGTCAAAGTATATTAGGATCAAGTTTAAGACATCAATTGAAGCAATACCAATAGTATAGCTTAACCCTAGAATTTAAGTAAGACAGTAAAATCTTAGTGTCAGTTGATAACCAAAGACAACCTTATGAATATTATTGGAATAAATGTGGATGTAATGAGTAGTAATCATGTGGGATTCACTTGAGAATTCTATGTGATGAAGTGAAATCATGCTAGTAATCAATGGTAGTACTATATGAAACAAAGTCATCATGGCTAGATTAATTCTTAAATCATGATGCACAGGTAAAACATAACCAGATCATGGTGATATTAGCTCCGAAACCATGATATAAGTGTAAGTATGACAAGTAGTTAGTAAATTATCTTTAGATGGAGTAAGAAGATAACTTGGTAGAATCATGATTGAAGTCAAAGGTGTCATTAAATAGTGATAACCTTCAATCTTAGGGGTTCAAAAGAATCTGATTAGTCACTTGGAGAGATCATGTGAGGTTAGTTGGCTAATAAAGAAAGGTTGAATATAGTTAATAATTCCAAAGGTGAGACCAAAGGTTAGTCAAAACCAAATTTGAGACCACTTTGCTTAATATTATCCTGTTGCACTTGAGCAATTTGGGTAAATATTGAGATAAAGAATAGTTGACTTTATGTGCTAAGTATCACAATGTAAACCTATATGAGGAGGTGTCATATACTACACAACTAAGCCTGAATTCTAGAGATATTATACTCAACTACTACATTTCGGGCTTAGAATATTGTGTGTTATATGTACCACATTTGGATTTATTTGTTTTTCTTGGATCTTCTTGATTGACTAGATCTATACATGAAGTTTGACTTGGTGTGCAAATGCATGTTGCAACATCCAGTTACTACTTGATGTCATAGACCTAGATAGGAATGCGAATTCGTGTAAGGGAGTGACAAGTTCCAAAGACCAAGATGAAGATTTACATGAAGAATGAAGCCAAGTGTAAGGTGCATCAAAACAAGTTGAAGGTTGAATCAAGTTTGATAATTGCTAAATAGCAATAAAAGGAAGATTACTATAGAAAATACTTGGAGCAACAAGGAGTACTAAACTTAAAGTTCATTTAAAGTAGGTAAGTTGCTAAGAAGTAATGGAATAGTGGTACAAAGTTTATGGAAGTATCATGAATAAGTACAAATGAGTAGCTTTGGAACCAAAATGATAATTCAAGCTCTGACAACTCAGAGAGATTGCCATAAGGATGTTGGGAACCGTAGGGTAATATATACACCCTAGGATGGTTCACAGCTGGTAATTATCCGCAGCTGGTATTTGATCCATAGCTAGTAATTGATCCACAGTTGGTATCTTGTCCGCAGCTGGTAATTGGTTGACATAGTTAACCAGATTATCTAAATGGTTGCATAAAAAGCATAAAATTTGGCCTCAGCTAAGTAAGACCTAAAGGAGTATAAAACTTAAGCGATCGTCTTTCGAGACTCTTCGTGAAAATTGGCCTATCAAAGAAAAAATGTCCTAATAGTAAGTAATACAAATAATGCTGAAAGATTCATTTCAGAGATCCACAATTGTGTGGATACACCGTACAATATTTCATCAAACTCTAACTTGGTAGAGTATAAGATGGATAGAGACCAATATTCTACTTATAAAGCCAATAAATACTAAATAGGCAGTTTGAAGACTATTAGTAAACCCTAAGTGGGAGAGTAAACATTATAAATGAAAGTTGAAGAAGTACTATTGGTGATAATGAAAGATTATCTAAAGCTTAATAAGGTAAAATCTTGAAGGTGACAAAATATTAAACCTAACAGACTAAGTCTAGAGGAAACAACTCTTAAGTGATCCTTAAGAGTGAATAATCACATCCAATTGGACAAGTATAGAGGAACAAGAAATTCCAATGGGTTTGGACTAAATGAGTTCAAATCCAATTTTCGGAAGGATCACCCGTCCAACTCATACAATGGTAAAACAAAGATCAGTCTTTTGACTATAACTATTGGCTAACAGAAATTTAAAACTTGTTTTAGTGAGACTTCCTAGATCTTACATAGTATAGTAAGAAAGTTCGATGATTAAATAAAAGGAGTTGGATTAGGATACCTAATTAGGAAAAAAATGAACTAAGGAAAACACCCCTATTTAAGAAGTTCATAATAAAGACATATCCCTATAGTAGAATAGTAGGAGAACTTTGGAGTATTGGAGACACCCAGTTAAAAATTGCCAAGTATGATAAGGATTCAGGGAAGAGATCTGGATATGGGATATTACAATTATTCCCATTCATGTTAACATGGAGTTGAGACATATCATAACCATTGCAAGATAATTCCCTACTCCGAAACATGAGAGTGCGAACTTCGAGGATGAAGTTTATTTTAAGGGGGAGAGTCTGTAACATCCCAGCATTAGAGCTTAGAAATGAGCTGAACGCAGATGTGTGCATTGCATTCATGCATAGAAAATCTGAATAATTTTCGCGCTTTTAAATAAAAACTTGTCGAAGTGATTGAAGCTTCTCTTAACATGATGGAATTGAAGTAGATCATCGAGTTGACTGCGAGAAGTTTCAATATGACCTTTGCTAAAACCTTATTTTGGGTAAACATGATTTGATCTAAGGGTAGATCAAATGGAATAAAACTAAACCCTAATACATTACTTAATGATTTATATTTGATCCTTAGGTGATCATATTATAGTATTCATTATAATCACTCATGAGTACCAAGTTAAGGATATAACCTAAATAATAAGAATGTAACAACTATAGTTTATTCTCATCTAATTATACCATGAGTATCATGGAAATACCTAACTTTAAATCTCTAGTGAGATTGAGTAGGAAAGAAACCAAAGTTAAGATCATTCACCATATATCTTTCTTTCCATATCAATCTTTATCATCTCTATTGAATCCTATCCTTATATTTGTTGTTCATCAATATTGAGAAATCAACTATTGATTCACCAATTATTAACCTATCAATTCTTGACCTATCAACTCTTGTACTTATTATACCATTCACTTAAGGCTTATAAAGAAAGAAGTCAGAAGAGGTAAATAGTGATGCTAGTTTTAGATGTTATCTATAGGATGGGAGTGATTGGAGGAAATCAAATCAATATGGTAACAAATAAGATTACAAGGATGAAGTCTGAAGCTAGTTACCAGGAGTAGTCCTATTGGATCAAGTAGGCATAATCAATGAATTATGTCTCTTACTCCAATAGAGTTAAACAGAAGATAATTATAATACAACTGTAATGTTGTATTGATGAAGCCTTGTTCAGCCAACTGAAACCTGAATCATAAAAGATCAAAGGATTATAATGATCATGCCTTATTCACCAAGATTGAATGCTTATACCATGTATAAGTGACATTGGTGGATAAAACATGATTGAACCATAGTATAGATATATTATCCTAGATTAGACATTAAAAGTCACATTAATATAATGTGAGGTTGGAATGTTAGATATTGGAGTCAAGTAGAGACAAGATAATATGATTAAAATGATGTTGGAGCAACATTGGATTAAAGAAGCAGTATTTTCCTCTTTGGAAATACTAAGCACTTGAAGTGAAGTAGGATTTTATGTATACATCTATTGAAGTGATATTAGTGAAGGATGATTAAGAAAGAGTATGATTGGAGTTAGAAGTAACCACTTGTTGGATTGGGGATTATCAGTAATAGAGTAGTTAATATAAGCCAAGTGTAGATATAAATAATTATGAAAGGCTTTAATGACAAGCTCATTGGATATATAAATGGCTTTAGAAGCATAAAAGGTGGATAAGAATATTCTTGTGAACCAAAGCTCATCATGTTAACACATGATGATGGATATAGAGAAGTAATATATCTAGGAAAGGAATTCCTTAATTAGAAGTCCAGAATTATGAAGTATGGAATATAGGAATCCTTGTTAAACACTAGAACCTAAATCTTTACCTAACATATTATCCATTTCATCTGATTGATATATCATCTTATTTACACAAAGCTTAATAAAAATATTTACTATATCAAATCACCTGAGCACATCTTTGTCATATTCAACCATCATTATCATAGGTGCTTATGGAACTATCTTTATCAATTCTTTCTCATAAGTTAGCTTAGAAAACAATTCCACTATTTTACTTTAAATGGTGATATCATTTATGATTATAAACATAAAGATAATATGTCTTAACCATTCACCTTTATTCACAATTTTAAAAGGATATAAATATATTAAAACTCCCATAATTCATGGTACCCATTTTACAAACTTCATCACTCCAAATAAAAGTGAAAACAATGTTATAGAAATATTTTAAGGTTTTAAACAAAATTCTAAAAACCTAGTTCTTAATTATTTTACTTAATATATAATTTCGAATAAAATTATGCGTATTGAAAAATACCAAGATAAGTAGAGCAATCAATTAGTATAA
Organism: Avena sativa; assembly: GCA_916181665.1. Taxonomy (NCBI): domain Eukaryota; kingdom Viridiplantae; phylum Streptophyta; class Magnoliopsida; order Poales; family Poaceae; genus Avena; species Avena sativa. The sequence continues at coordinate 262,465,324 of OV702294.1, read as the reverse complement.
TTACCTCTAGAATATTTTAAATACTGTATAGAAATTATGGTATTTCAACATGTGGAAATTAAAATTAAAAATAAAATCTTAAAACAAAAAATAGAAAGAATAAAGAAAAGGAAACGAACTCAGTCCAGAAAATGGCCCAAAGCCCATTACCTCACCTTCTAACTGACGCTCACGTGTAGTAGCAGAAAGATTTCGCTTGGTTTGCAACAGCCCAACAGCAACCCATTCCAGCCCAGTACCTCTTCGTCCTTTTCTTTTCTTCTTCCTCACGACCGGCGATAAGCACCTGCGTGGCAGAGCTCTCGCCGTCGATCTCTCCCGGCGCGAAGATCCACACCCCGCAACCCTGGAGCTAGGGATAAGAATGCCGCCGTCGTCTTCTCCCTCCCTGTACTTATCTCATTTGATCTCGCTTCCCCATTTTTCCCTTCTGGACCGAAACCCTAGCTCCATGTTGCCAATGATTGTTGTCATTCTGAGCCCTCTCGTGCTTCGTTGATCAAGCAATCATCATCGCCTTGCTCATTCAAGCCTCTTAGCCAAAGGAATCGTGGCGAGCCGACAGAAACCGACACCGCGAGGTCACCTTCCCGAAGTCCGGCCACCGTGGTTCTCGATGATTCCGACCATTCCCCGACTCGCCAGCTACTCCACGAGATTCCTGGTAATGTTCTGAGCATGATCATGCTCTCCTTTTTCTCGTTCTCTTCCTAATTTAAGTTTTAGCCGAACACCACAGTTGTTGGTCGTCGGAGTAGCTCCGACGACCAAAACGGAGCGGCGCCGCCACCATCCAACTCAGCGTGCTCGTCCGCGTCTAGCAACACCCTTCCCGCGTGCAAGCATCCTCCCAATTGATCGATCGAGCTTCGATCTAGGGGTGACAGTTCGTATGACGTCATCGTGAGGTCATGCTTGCGTCATCTTGACCAAGTCCACCCTGTTGATTGGTCTTTGTCGATGTGGCATATGACGTGGCCCTAAGCCCCACATGTTTGTGACCATGGGTAGATCCCATCTGAGTGTAAAAAGTTTCATGTCTGTTTAGAAATAATTAAAACATTATAAATTCAAATTTCAATATTCCAGAAATAAAATAAAATGATTAAATCTTGTAAATTTAATATCATTTGTTTTATAAATCAGAAAAATACATATAATATATGAAAATGTTTAGAAAAATAAAATCTACAACTTGAAACTATTATTAAATCTTAGAAAAATAAGAATTAGAGTTTAAAACTATAATTATACATTATTATTCCTCCCAATTAAATATTTATTATTTATTAAGTATTTTTAAAGTAATAAACCTTATTAAAATCATATCTTATTATTTATAAATCACAAAAATAAATGTAATATACCAAAATGATCACAAAAATAATATCTACATGTTAAAAATGTGATATTCCACTTTTGAGTTAAATAAAAAGTTAAACACCTTCATAACTTGATTTAAACATATTTCTTTAGTTAATAATTCATATAATGTCAAATAAAATTTGTTAATATTTCTTAAATTAATGAATTTAGTCTAATAAAAAGTATTAGTCTTAAATATTCATAATATAAGTCCAAATGGTTCAACACATTTTAAATATAATTTTATTAAATTATCTCTCAACCGTTAATGTAGATTATTCTATAAAAGAATCCTTATCCAATCTAAAATCTCCAAGATTAATTATAATAAAATAAAAACCATTCCTTTACTTTAACCACAAGTTTATAAACAAATGAAAACACTATAGTGAGTTCATAAGTAGTAAATAATATTGTTTATTTATTCATAAACCTTAACCACACCATTGTAGGTCGATAAATTCCTTTATACATTTATAATGTATAGAAACCATTACCAACTAAAAATAATGCCATTCTTAAGTAACTTTCAAGAAACATCATAAGGTGAACAAGACATAAGTATAACAAGCATTACACCTAAATTCCATCTATGTTTTAAAGTTAACTTTAGTCTACCAAACTTTAAATATAATACTAAATACTTTATTACATGTTTTATAGTTAACTTTCATCTGTTATAGTTAAGTTATAAAGCATCTTAATACCAAACCAACCCAGTTAAAAACCAAGATAGATAAGTCTCAAATACTACTAATTTCAGTATTCCAATAAAGGCAATTCTTTCTAACTTAAAGACTATAACTAGAAATAACACCTCATAAGGTTAACTTAAAAGCTTAAATGCTTCTACTTAGTTGAGTAAGATTTTCTTCAAAAGTTATTTGTTTTGCCACTTCAATCAACATATGACAATTAATAGTAAACATCTTACTTTATACTTTACTTGTATAATAAAATTGTTAATACTTAAATTCTGTATAAGTGACATTACTTGTAAAGTAAAAAATTGAAGATAAACAATTAAGATGTAAGCAACCTTGAGTAGCATTCCATACTGTGTATTTTGTTGTTGTATAAATACATGTTGTTTCCCACACACTCACAAGCCTTAATAAGAAGCACATGTGTGAAACTTAATCTAAACGGGCAACACATTCCAAGGAAACCCTTTCCAGAATCCAAACCCAAGATCAACGCTATCCTCGGGATTCGCGTTTATCAACTTGCATCACTTTACTTATGCATAAAAGCATCTTGCTTCTTTAAACATTAGTCCTTACCGGACCAATGATGCAGATTTCCGTAATTGGATCTTATATTGTCTTGAAGATCGTGAGTGCATCATTTTGCAATCACAAAAGGCAAGTTCACACTTGCTCATGTCCTTTGATTATTTTCTGTAAAGTATTTTACAAATCCAGTGTTGTCATCACCTGCATTTGAAAAAGGTCAGAAAACACTATTTTCATAATAATGTGATTATAGGTTATTTACCATGAGGTAATAACCTACTATAAGAGTTCCGGTGGTAAAGGAACATATTATCTAGGACTTAACAACCAATGTCGCCAGTGATTCTTGCGCCGTGTATCACGCGTTGACCATGAGATTTGGAATGGGGCAAAGAAGTCAGCTGTATCTTTTCCCTCTCGCATGGAGCTGGATGTGCGAGCCGTGGCTGTTATCACTCATAGCGTGCATATTATTTATGGTAATTCGTAGAGGATATGCAGCATATGGGTGGGACCCTCAACGTCCCACGATAGTTCCGGCATCTGAACGGTCTGTACTGCCATTGCCGTAATTCAAAAGGTGGGCTGGCGTACACCAAAGAGACACACGGGGTCGCGGAGAAGGGAGTGATTGGCTTGGATCTTAGTCTGGGCCTCACACCAAGGAAGTGTGAACGAACATGCAGTTCGGATGTGCAACAAAGCTAAGATCTCTCATGGGTAAATTGACGCACCTCTACAGAGTGTAAGAACTGTAACTTATTACTCCTTGTTCCGAGAAGGAGCTGCGAACGCGCGGGAAAGGAACTCCATGAAAGTTCTGGTAAACCCGTGAAGCCTGACGGACATAGCTTTTTAGAATAAAAGCAACCTTTGAAGAAATGTTTACAAAAACTTGCATTGCCTACGACCTATGGTCTATGGCTGTAGTTATAGTGCATCAAACACTCCTTTTCTAGTGGACTTGCTGAGTACGCTCGTACTCAAAGTATCTTCTTAACCCTTGCTAGGTTCTAAAGCCAGTACAGACAACATCTACATCAAGTTATGCTCCAGGAATCATCATCAAAAGCTAACGCTCTTCAATGAAGTCAAGAAAGTCAACATATACATCAACTCAAGTGAAGACGAAGTTGCTGATTAGATAAGAATAGAATTTCTAACCATAGAACCTACTTCTGTAGAGTATTGCTGATGCAGCCCGTCCTACGACCGCTACTACATCTACTCCCACGAGCTCCCCAAGTGGACCCATGACTCACGCCCGAGCCAAACTCCTTCAAGCAAAGGTGAACTCGCTCCTTTCCTTGTGTGACTTCGATACACCCTTGGATGGCCTGCTACTTCATACGCATACCTTGTGCATCATCAGGTACGAAGAAAAGGACCAAGAGAACGGAGGAGCACAAGCGGAAGAAACCAAATGCTCTCTGTCGCCAGTGGTACTACCGGACATGGCGACCGGTACTACCGCCCGGCGGCACTACCGCCCCTGCTATCGCCACCAACAGACGACGCCAACAGAAGCCAAATACTCTCTGTCTCCGGCGGTACTACCGGACCTGGAACCGGTACTACCGGTCCACGGCACTACCGCCCCCTACTACCGCTCCCCACTGAAGGCGCCAACGGAAGTCCCAGGACTGCATGCGGCACTACCGGACCCGAAAGCGGTACTACCGGTTGACCGGTACTACCGGACGAGCTGGACCGGTACTACCGGACGTGCGTGGACCTGATCGTGTTAAGTCAGCCCAGCGCCCTGTAACCCTCTCTATATTATGCTATTTGTTCCTAAAATACCCCTGTTTATGTGGTTGGCCTATAAATAGCCCCCACCCTCCATTGTAAACCCTAGACTTGGATAATAATAGATTAAGGACACCCCTTTGAGGATCTTTCAAACTATTGGTCTCATGCTCCTACCAAGGGGCACCCTATTATCCACCCTCCTCTTGGATCTTGCCTAGTGCGTTCAAGTTGTACAAGGCCTTGGGTTCTCGGTTTCTCGCCCCCAAGTCGTCAAGATCTCACGAAGCACCTCGTCCCCCGTTGTTGGCATGGAGAGAGAGCTTCGCCCAACACCGATCCTAGGGATTATGTTGGACCGGTTGCCACCGGCGTGAGTTATCGGCGTGTATCGTGTTTTGTGTGCGTGAGTTCATCGAGTTCTTCGTGTGCGTGTGTTCGTGGATTTCATTCCCTTTCCCCCTTCCACCGCTTTACCCTCGATTCCCGCGGAGATTCGTGAAAGATCGGGCCACCCCAAGGGGTTACCCCATTACATATTGGTATCAAGAGCAAGGTTGATCACGAATTCCCCCCCAATTTTTCTTTTATCCCCCTTAAAATTGAAATTCCCACCAAAAAGAGCCCCAATTTGCCTTCGGATCGATATTTGGATTTGGTGAGTTTTTCGTGGTTTTGGTCCATAGATCTGTTGCTTTTGGAGTCGATCTATAGCCCCTGTTGTTCCTAGCCCAGCCTTTCGGTCAGATTCCCACGAATTTGAGGTTTGTGTCAAGTGGATCTCGTTCTTGTTCTGCGACCAGCGGTACTACCGGTCGCGCAGGCGGTACTACCGCCGTCCGGTACTACCGGTCGTACATGGCGGTACTACCGCGCGACACAGAAAGATTTTCTTCTTCTCTTGATGCCTCAACTTCGTTTGCTGACTTTCCCTCTTTAACTTGTTCGTGTTTCACGTGTTTGTCGCCATTTTTACACAAGCTTCCGCATCAAAGTCACCACGCGCTCAACGACACCGCGACACTCGAACATCATCCCCACCAACGGTTGCAAGTCGTCAACAATACCAAAGGTATAACTTGCACCACTTTGACAGCCCCATATCTTCCTTTGTGTGTATCTATCCTATGAGAGCAACTCATTTTGTGTTTGTCTAAGCATTGTGCACTTGCCTTCAGAAAGTGAGAGTGTGAGGCCAAATACAAAAGTTAACATAGTAGCATAGAAAGGGAGAAAAAGGAAAAGAATCAAAAAAAATTGAACGATACATAGTCTCCCAATACAAAGAGAATACCAAGCTTGTAAGCCAAAGAGAGAGAGAAAAGAGCGCACCAAGGCAAGTGCATAAATCTATTGCTTATCCTCTTTTGGAAACCGAGTTGTGGTCTCTCCTTGAGTTGGCACGACAACCGAGCGTAGTCTTCGTTAGGACCTTTTGTGCTCATTTTCATAGTCGTGCCAACCCCGTTTTTCTCCACGTGTGCGTTTTTCCGTGTTTTTGTAGATCGTATCCTTTTGCTTTTGATCTTTGGTTCTTTACCACTTAGAACAATAACCTTTTGCTTGGATCGTTTTGTTTGGTTTTCCACAATCCTAACCTTCCACCAAAAGCTTTTGAGAGTTGTAGCATATTGGTGTGTGAGTTTCTTTGCCATTTCACTTTGCACGCTGTTCGCTCATTTGTGTGGCAATTGGTTTGATATAATCTCCAAGGTGAGGTAAAAGGCTAACTCTACGCACCCTTATTATCCATATACAACCCTTGTCGGCTTTGCATCATGGACAGGAATGGCGAGCCGTCCCAACCACCACCACCTCCGGAAGACGACACACAATACATGACAAGATGGGACCATTGGAAGGTCCGAGGCGAATTCAACTACCATTGTGAAGCTCTCGAGCGGCGCCAAGATGAACAATTTAGCGAAGCCCGCGTGGAGTTCAAGAACATCGACAACCGCTTTGAAGAAGTCCGAGGCCAAATGCATGCCATGCAACACAACCTCGGTCATCAAAATGAAGCTCTTGGTCGCGCCCTTGCCTCAACGGATGAGAAGCTTCAACGCCTCATCAATGGACTAGCAAGGCCAAGCTCGCGCGACTCAAGCTCATCTCGGCACTCCTCAAGTGAATCAAGTGCACCTTGCCGTCATGCTTCAAGGCACCGGGATGGACCCGTTCTTCAATCCATGAGCTCTTCTCAAGCGGTACCATCTCCGCGACACGCCGCAACGTCAAACTATGATGGTGACCTCTCCGTAAGACCTCCAAGACGTGAAGCGAACTGGCCACAACCAAGGGCACTTGCGATTCAACAAGAGCAACCTCACATGGACCACCAAACCCATCGCCGTCGACATGTCCTTTCAACAACAAGTGAAGCATCCGAAGAGGACGAACAATATCACCATCGTCGTGAAGCACTCGAAGATCCACCGAGGCGTCATCATCGACATGATCGTCAACGTCGACAACATGATCATCATGACGAGCCTCCTCCACATCAACAAGAAGGAGAACATCCCATTGCGCATGCGGCTCGACGTCCTCCTCGCCACATGGCGCAAGACAATGCCCCTCGGCATCAACCGCGACAAGAACAAGAGCAAGCTCCCCAAGCTCGTCGTGAGGACCATCAACCTCCTCCTCGTCCTCAACCGCGCCAACAACACGAGCAAGCTCCCCAAGCTCGTCGTCAAAACCAAGTTCCACCACCAAACGCGGCACCTCAACAACCGCAAGAGCAACGCAACCATCACCAAGCAAGACATGAGAGCTCGGATGATGATGACGACCGCCAAAATCATGGCAACCGCCGCAACCAGAACCGCAATGGAGAAGAAACTTTCGGCAAGCTCAAATTCACCATGCCCAAGTTCACCGGTTCCAATGAACCCGAAGAATATCTCTCGTGGGAACTCAAGGTTGACAAGATCTTCCGCATGCACAACTATAGCAATGAGAAGATGATGGCCATGGCATCCCTCGAGTTCGATGAGTATGCCAACCTTTGGTGGGAACAAGTCCAACTCGCTCGCAAAGCAAAAGAAGAGCCTCCAATCTCAACTTGGCAAGATATGAAGGCCCATATGAGATCCCGCTTTGTTCCTTCGCACTACACGCGTGACCTCTTCAACAAGCTTCAAACGCTTAGTCAAGGGACAAAGACCGTGGAAGAGTACTTCAAGCAAATGGAGCTCAACATGATCCGTGCCAACATTGAAGAGCGAGATGAACAAACAATGGCACGCTTCTTCAATGGCTTGAACCATCCCATCAAGCGCATCACCGAGTTCCAAAAGTACAACAACATGGTTGAGATTGTGCACATCGCATCAAAGGCCGAGCTCCAAGTGCAAGAGGACATCAAGTACAACAAGCCAAAGACGTACTTCACCTACAAGCAAGCACCAACCACTACTCCAACAACACCAAGTGGAAGCTCCTCAAGTACCACCAAGCTTCCCTTCAAGCCAACACTTCCTCAAGGAAAACAGCCCCCAAGTGGCAAATACACAAGGGATGATCAACCATTCAATGGTGAATGGTACAAGTGTGGAGGCAAAGGACACAAATCGGCCGCATGTGGAAACAAGAAAGTTTTGTTTATCCATGACAACGGCGATGAAGAATACTTGAGTGAAGAAGAGTTTGATGCAAGGGTCAAGGAAGCCATGGCAAGGCAACATTTGGAAGAGGACCAAGAACTTCTTGTGTGTGAGCATGACGCAAGTCCATCGCTGGTGGTCACAAGAGTCTTAACTACCCAAGCCAATGAGAATGAAGACCAATGCTCGAACATCTTCCAAACTCGTGCCGGCATCAATGGGAAGTCCATCAAAGTTGTCATCGATGGAGGGAGTTGCCACAATCTTGCAAGCACGGAATTGTGTGAGAAACTCAACCTCACCCTCCATCCACATAAACACCCCTACCATATACAATGGCTAAGTGACCAAGGGTCCGTCAAGATCAAGCACACCGTCTCGGTAACGTTCTCAATTGGACCCTACAAGGACACGGTGGAATGTGACGTGGTCCCAATGACGGTTTGCCATATGTTGCTCGGAAGGCCGTGGCAATATGACAAGCGTGCTTTGCATGATGGTCACTCAAACACTTATACCTTCAAATGGCTTGATAAAACTTGTGTGTTGCAACCAATGACTCCTAGCCAAATAATTGCGGACAATGCAAAGGCTTTAGCGAGGGCGCAATACACAAAAACACCTTGTGAGAAGAGTGGTGAGCGAGAGAACCACACCATCGTGAGTGAGTGCCACAAGCCAAACTCGAGTGGAAAAACTAAGAGTGTTCTTCTTGCCACCAAAAGTGAGATGAGAGAAGTGCGGAACAACCCATCCATCTTGCACTATATCCTTGTATGCAAGGGACTAGCGCAAGGAACTAACGACTTGACAAATGTTCCTCCTTCTTTGATGGCTATTTTGCAGGAATTCCAAGATGTATTCCCCGAAGAGCTTCCTCATGGACTTCCTCTTCTTCGTGGAATCAAGCACCGCATCGACCTCATACCCGGCGCCCCACTCCCAAACCGCGCCGTGTATCGCATGAACCCGGAAGATACAAAGGAGATAGAACGTCAAATCAACCAACTCGTCTCCAAAGGTTTGATCCAAGTAAGCACTAGCCCAAGCGCGGTCCCCGTGATTCTAGTTCCAAAAACGGATGATACGTTGCGGTTATGCATGGACTGCCGTCCAATCAATGCTATCACCGTGCATTATCGACATCCTATACCGCGCCTTGATGACATGCTTGATGAGTTATGTGGAGCCACTATATTTTCGAAAATTGATCTTCGTAGTGGTTACCATCAAATTCGCATGGCCGAAGGTGATGAGTGGAAAACCGCCTTCAAGACCAAGCTTGGTCTCTATGAATGGTTGGTTATGCCTTTTGGCTTATCAAATGCCCCATCTACCTTCATGCGCCTCATGAACCATATTTTGAGATCTCTCATTGGGAAGAGTGTAGTTGTTTACTTTGATGACATCCTTGTCTATGGCAAGTCACTAGAGGAGCATGTTACTCATGTTAAGGAGGTCCTTCAAATCCTTCGTCATGAAAAGCTTTATGCTAACCTCCCAAAGTGCACTTTCGCAAAAGACAAGCTGATTTTCCTTGGTTTTGTTGTGTCTTCTAATGGCATTGAAGTGGATGTCTCAAAAGTTAAGGACATACGAGATTGGCCCATCCCTACCAATGTTAGTGAACTTCGTAGTTTTCATGGGTTAGCTAGCTTTTACTATCGCTTTGTGAAAGACTTTTCTACCATTGCTTGCCCCCTCAACGAATTAACCAAGAAAAATGTCACATTCGTTTGGGGAAAGCACAACAAAAGGCTTTTGATGAGCTCAAAGCGAGGCTCACCAAAGCACCACTTCTTGCATTACCGGATTTCACAAAAACCTTTGAGATTGAATGTGACGCTAGTGGGATTGGCATTGGAGGCGTCCTTATGCAAAATGGGCGTCCTATTGCATACCATAGTGAGAAACTTGATGGCGCACGCCTAAACTATCCCATTTACGAGTCGAGGACGACTCTTTCCCAAGGGGGGGGGAGCTGATCCAGCCCGTCCTACGACCACTACTACATCTACTCCCACGAGCTCCCCAAGTGGACCCATGACTCGCGCCCGAGCCAAACTCCTTCAAGCAAAGGTGAACTCGCTCCTTTCCTTGTGTGACTTTGATACACCCTTGGATGGCCTGCTACTTCATACGCATACCTTGTGCATCATCAGGTACGAAGAAAAGGACCAAGAGAACGGAGGAGCACAAGTGGAAGAAACCAAATGCTCTCTGTCGCCAGCGGTACTACCGGACATGGCGACCGGTACTACCGCCCGGCGGCACTACCGTCCCTGCTACCGCCACCAACAGACAACGCCAACAGAAGACAAATACTCTCTGTCTCCGGCGGTACTACCGGACCTGGAACCGGTACTACCGGTCCACGGCACTACCGCCCCCCTACTACCGCTCCCCACTGAAGGCGCCAACCGAAGTCCCAGGACTGCATGCGTCACTACCGGACCCGGAAGCGGTACTACCGATTGACCGATACTACCGGACGAGCTGGACCGGTACTACCGGACGTGCGTGGACCTGATCGTGTTAAGTCGGCCGAGCGCCCTGTAACCCTCTCTATATTTCGCTATTTGTTCCTAAAATACCCCTGTTTATGTGGTTGGCCTATAAATAGCCCCACCCTCCATTGTAAACCCTAGACTTGGATAATAATAGATTAAGGACACCCCTTTGAGGATCTTTCAATCTATTGGTCTCATGCTCCTACCAAGGGGCACCCTATTATCCACCCTCCTCTTGGATCTTGCCTAGTGCATTCAAGTTGTACAATGCCTTGGGTTCTCGGTTTCTTGCCCCCAAGTCGTCAATATCTCACCAAGCACCTCGTCCCCCGTTGTTGGCGTGGAGAGAGAGCTTCACCCAACACTGATCCTAGGGATTATGTTGGACCGGTTGCCACCGACGTGAGTTATCGGCGTGTATCGTGTTTTGTGTGCGTGAGTTCATCGGGTTCTTCGTGTGCATGTGTTCGTGGATTTCATCCCCTTTCCCCTTCCACCCCTTTACCCTCGATTCCGGGGGAGATTCGTGAAAGATCGGGCCACCCCAAGGGGTTACCCCATAACAATTGCAATAGCAGCAATTCAAGCCTCGTAGTTCATCTACTAGTTTTATAAGTATGGTAGCTATGAGTTATTTATTCCTGATTCTTCTTTGTAAGAAGTTCCTTTATCTCTCTTTAACCTAGAGTGTTCTCTGGATCTTGTGTAAAGAGTTGAGTTGTAACCTATAGTCATGCCTTGGACCTGCTATGTTTCTGTTGTACTACTCTGAGGGATGTAATACTAGTGAACGGTGTTTCATTGGTGTTATGTCAATGACTATAGTGTACTACATCATGTAGTGGTATGCTGGGTCACCGCATGTGGGGAGGGAAGCTGGCTATTCATTGGGCAAGGAGGGCGGTGGAGAGGGTGATGTGGGGTACTGGGGTCGAGCAATGAGTGGTGGAAGGGGTGGTTGTGGTGTAACATCCCAAAAATATTAGACAAGATTATCAAGTTCCAATCACCCAAATTTAGGGTTAACAAAAACTTTTGTTAATTTAAATCAATATGAATGCATGTGTGTATGTGATGAATGCATGAATGCTTGCAATGACTTGTTTGATTGCTATGAATGGCAAGGATTGGTTTAAAGATGAAAAAACATCATCTAAATCATTTCCAAGCAGAATCAAATCAATAGGAATTAAAAAATAAACAATATGAGGTAATGGTCATTTTGACCAAAGTTAACCACTAGACCACTTTGAGTGTTTCTAGTCCAAGATTTCTAACAAAAACAAATCCAATTCTTTTCACCCCTTGCTAGACCAAGTAAAAGTGAACCCAAGCCCACCTTGCAAACCCATAGAAATATTTTGCAAACCTATGCCAAGGACAATTCAAAATTGAATCTAGTTCATATGGTAAGATCACCATTTCTCAAAAACCACTCAAACCAGTTCACCTTGACAAACCCAAGGAACCAGAGACTACCAAGTATGTGACCAATGCACTCACCAAATTTTATCCAAAAAATTTCAAATATAAATTTCTTGCGGCCATTTCATCAAACACCTTGCAGACACAAATAAACTCTGGCCTAACTACACTGTTTTGAGCAGTGATCTTTGAACCCTTTGGTCCCCTCTTAACTCCCTTGTCGATCCTGAGCCTAGGCAATCCCTAGACCAAACCCCTCTTAGCCGTGGTGCAAAGTGGAGTGCCGCCCATTTTTGGTCGTCGCTGGCCGACAGTGTATAGCGCGCCAGGAGCATCGCCGCCCTCACCCACGACGTGCACCAGACACGCGGCACTCCACCGCCACCCCTGTCCCATCCTCGATCGTAGAAGAGCCCTGGACCACCCTAGCACCGCCGCACCCTATACCTCTGTGCCATGTCCAGAGAGCGCCAGCTCGCCATAGCCGACCGCCTTGCATAGACTCCTCCTCGCCCTCACCGCGCACGCGCACACACGCCATGATCACAACAACCCCACAGACAGCCCCGTTCGCCGTCGCGCGACCCGCATCTGCCGCACGCCATCACAAACACTTCTGCGTCCGTGCAGAGCGCCGCACGCTCCCGACCAAACCACAATGCCCCATGCTTCGCCTTTAAGCCAGCAACGATCGCCAGGGAACACAACACCGTCCCCTAACCTCAGTCGCGCCGCTAGCCGACTGTAGCATCGTCACCGACGAGCTCGCACCCGCACCGTTTGGTCCTCTCGCCGTAGTATAAATGGAGGCCTCCCCTGCCTCATTTCTCCACACCCCAACACTCACCACTCCTCACTGATCCTCCCCCACTTCTTCCCGGAGCAAGGCGAGGTCTCCCTTGCGAGAATTTGGCCGGAGCCCGCCGCTGCTGAGGAGAAGGGCGCCGTTGATTTCGACCACCCCAAGACCTGCCGTTGCTGCCATTCTCTCTACCATCGTCGACAACCCCATTCGCCCCTGTTGCCGACCCTAGCTGGAGCCCAGGTCAGCCTCGCCGGACCCCCACCAATGCGTTAGGTTTAGTTCCTCGCCAGAGTAGTTCATCGTCAACGACGACTCTAAGCCATTAGATTAGAATTAGATCGCAAGGCTCAGATTCGTAGATACCGTTTTGTTTAGTTAGTCCCACTGACTGGTGGACCCCATCTTTCAGCAGCCCACGCATGCTGTGTGAAGTGGGCCGGCCCATCTAGCTCTCCCGCGCGACCCAGTTAGTTCAAATTTAGATTTTTCCATTTATTTCAAACTCTAGTTCTGTCTGTTGATTCAAAAATCACTTGAGAGAGTTTTACTGAACCAAATTGCATGAAACCAATTTTGATAGAAAGGTATGGAAATTTTTAATCCAAGCCCATTGGATTCACACCATTTGGAATTATAGATCACCTATAGTAAAAATAACAAGGCAGAGACTTTTTGGCATTTAAACATTTTTCAAAATTCAACCATAAATGCTTTTGAGTTGATTCCAACTCTCAAAAATCACATTTGATAAAAATATCTAGGTTTACTTGTAGTAATAATGGACAAGTAATAAAAGAATGCCCCATAGGCATTTCTAGTCACTTTGATTAATTAAAATAATAAGGTTAAACCTTATTAAATTGTGACACCAATTTAAATCACATTCCCAAGTATTAAAATATGTGGTGATGACATGTGTCAACATGATACCATATTTTTATTGGAGAATATTAAATCTTTAGTAGTTTTGAATGAGTAGAAATTACTTTTCCAAAATAAGATGAATAAGACTAATGCTTTAATCCTTGTGATGATTGTGATGATGCTAGATCATCTAGTGTGAACCTTGTGTGCCTAATAGAACTAGTTAAGTATTGTTTGGTGATTGTGTACCTCGTATTTATTTATAGACGCTAGTACCGACCAAGGATACGAAGAGGAAGGAGACTACTACGAAGAGTAAGCAGAGGAGAACTTCAATCACTGCACTACTCAAGGCAAGCTAAGCTAAACCATGCTAGATAACACTTGCAACTTTGCAAGCTAGATAACCTATGCAATGCATTAGGCATGCTTGGGTTATGCAACCTTGATTACACTAAATCCTAGTTTTACTTGCAAGATTTATTCTTTTATTTCTTTATCAAAGTTCTTTATTTACCCCTAGTTAGTACTTAGTGAGTTTTGGGAAAGATATTAGAGGTAGCATAAAGAGCATAAAACTTGACCTAAGTTAGATAGAACTAGATGTCATACTAAGGCATGAGATTAGATTTAGATAAGTCACACTTGATTAACACCCCTCATTAGTGATTACCCCCAAGTTTAGTGGCTAGTGCTAAGCATAAAACTTGAACACTTTAGATGGGAATACTTGGTGAAAATGATTATGGAAACCTTAGAATGATGAGTCATTCTAATGAAATGTTTTGACATGTGTTATGAACACCATATGATTTTGATGAGGAAAATGTTGATGCATGAGCCTTAGCCCTTTTGTAAAAGCTGATGGTTGGGTTCGGATGCGATACCATTCCAATTTTACCGTACAACCACAATACCCGAATTTGGGTAGGGCTTGACTAGAAGTTTATATATCTTAGTATGGGTTCCCTTGCGGCCGAGGTTTGAGACGAGGCTACCTCATGATGATTGTCCACCTATGTAGTTCCCAAGATGACAGATGGTCATGGTTGGGAGGCCAAACTCATAGGGGAGGTGCCTATACTAGGGTGTGTAATTGAAAGGTTAGGATTTATTATCCGCATACTGAGTATGGTGATTCAGGATTGTTCCTGACAAATGTATCGAATGTTGTGGTGAAAGTGTACCACCTCTGTAGAGTGTCAAACTATTCGAATAGCCGCGTCCGCGGTTATGGACAGTTGGAGTGGCCATAATGTTCTGTCGTCAGATGTTTTGAAAATGACTTGTGAAATGAATCATGACTTTGACTTAACCACAACAGGGTTGTGAAAGTGAAAGCTAAGTTCCCCTTAGGTGTTGAAAGACATTTAAATTAGTTTTATTTACTTCTAAACTCATTTATAGATAAATCTAGGTTTTTGCAAAACAACCTAGAGCTTAGGATTCCTACTTGAACCACCTTACTTGTTAGTGATAGTTTGCGAGTACTTAAAGAGTACTCATGGCTTTGTCCTTGGCTATTCCTATGGCCAGACTATGAGGAGGACTACCAGGATGATGGACAGCGGGAATTCTACGACAACTAGGATCATCTCCCATCGTCAGCATTGCCTGTGACTCTGAAGATGGAGCTTCGCCCACTCCACCGTTATTATATTATTCCGCTGCGTTGATTGTATTAAGACTGGATCATGAGATCCTTTATTTGTAAGACCTTTATTATGGTTTTTAATGGATGATGAACTATGGTACCAATCTGTTATGTATCGCAAAAATGGTAATCCTAGGATTGCAATGTATGGCATAACAGGCATCTGGGATTAAAAATCCAGGTGTTGACAAGTTGGTATCAGAGCCATCCTGACCATAGGAGACCCTAGTTAGAATGGACGCTTGAATCAAAACTTAGTTTCAAAACAAAAGAAGTGAGTATTTATGAAAACCTATTCTCATTCTTATCACTTAGATTCCTTCATGAAAATTCATGTCCTTCAAAAATTCTTGCAAACTTACATAAAATTTGACACACTTGATCACTCTACTAACTTACTCATCTTACATTCTCATAGATGGACGTCAATTATAGCAAGTTCTACCAGTTGGGCAACGGAGGAGAGCTCATCTTTGAGCGTGATTTGGACCAACTCTCGGAACTTCTTGAGCGTCCGCACCTCGAGTTCTTCAGATCCCAGCTCAACGATCAGCAAGGAGGAGAATTACAGTGGCTGATTGTTGCAAGTCTGAGAAGCAAGATTGAGTCACCCACCTCAGCGGGAATCTAGTTCACCTGAAGAGAGAACAACTGGCTAGACGGACTCGCCAGGGCTATGCAGGAAGCTCTTGCCCGTATGTGTGGGCAAAGCATCAATCAGATCAAGGGTACTCATTTTGAGTACTACGCAAGGCATGATGCTATGGGATAGCCATTGGAGGTGCCATGTCACCCGGAGCTGAAGCATCAAGTAGATCATCTCGACTTCATGCTGTATGGCAGGGAGAAGGAATCGGACAACGCCCGTGCATAAGCCAACCACAACTATGCCATCGCAGTCAAGAAGGACCAGACCATCGCCATCCTTGCAAGGGAGCGCAAGTCATTTCGCCATACGCGTGACAAGAAGGATCGCATCATTGCTCGCCTTCGTCACAGAGTGTTAGACTTGGAGGAGACCATCCATGAGCGGGACGTGCAGCTTGAGGAGAGGGAGAATGCAGGGGAAGATATCCATGGAGACCCTTACTCCTACCTAAGTGATGATGATGACTTCCTGGAGGACCAAGCTATGGACTTCCACACTAATGATGATGATTCCGCCTTCATTGATGATGATGATGACACCAATTCTGATGAGTAGTAGCACTTGAGCACTATCGTAGGTTTGAGTTGTATCCGGTCCCATTGTATCATAGTTTCACAGAATGGTTCTTAAAACCATCTGTTTCCTTATTGTGGTGTGTGTTTGAATTGTGTGCTATGAATGAATGAATGAAAAGCAAGTTGCTAGTTGGAAAAACCTGAGTCAAACTTAAAGTTTAAAAACTTTACAAAAACAAACCCATGGACCTTACAAATTTCCCTCTTGTCTCATGATCTATCTCAATCCTCAGATGCCTCGTGGAGGAAGCATTTCATCCCCGGACCCAATGCTGCAAATTTAGCAAATGTTGGTTTTTAACCGTGAAGCTGAAAGAGCCAAACGTCAAGACAACTTAGCCACCCTTCAACACATATCTCAGATGGCCAATAACAATCAAGGCCATGGAAACCAGGACAACCATGGATCCAAGCTCAAGAACTTTCAGAACACCAATCCACCCATCTTTAGTAATTTTGAAGAGCCATTAAATGCGGATGACTGGCTATAGACTATGGAGAACAACTTAGAAGTCGCAGGAGTAGAGGCCAATGAGAAAGTACTGTTTGCCACCCATTATCTGGCAGGAGATGCAAGAGCTTAGTGGAATAGCATTCGTACCATGAATGGAGGACAGATGATGGCTTGGGATGAATTCAAACTCAAGTTCAGCCGAACCCATGTGCCACCGGGTTTGATTCTGCGGATGAGGGATGAATTCAAGGAGCTTAAGCAGGGAAGAATGACTATGGTAGAGTACCGTGACAGATTTATATCTCTGTCTAGGTATGCCCTTGATGAGATTAGTGATAAAGCCAAGAAGAACGAGAGATTCTTGAATGGTCTGCATGATGAGATGCAGACAGTGTTAGTCAATATCCCGTTTGTTGACCTTGAAGCCCTAGTGGACTCTGCAATCCAGATGGAAGGCAAGATCAATCAAGCCAATGAGAATCTCAAGCATAAATGATGAATCAACCAGGAACCCACCATACCCCAAAGTATCGCCCCAACCATCTGCTGGATATGCCCCGAGAAACAATAGACCCCGATGACCTGTCTGAACTATCCCAACCGTTGAGGAGGAAACCCAAGTCCTGGAGGAAGCCAGAACAACAACCCCGGCAACACCAACAACTTTAACCTGCCCCGCCCAAAGTCAACAACCCCACCAACACCAACACTGCCCCCAGAACTGGAAGCAATGCCGTGCCTATTGCAGAAAAAGACAAGCCTCAGGTGACTTGTTATGAATGTGGAACCAAGGGTCACTAATCCAATGAGTGCCCCAAGAAGCTTGCAGCAGCTACCAATGTGAACGCCCCAGCTCAGCAGTAGTGCCGTGTTCAGCCTGGAAGAAGATTTGCCCCAGGGCAACGACCGTCTGTTTCACATGAATGCTGAAGAAGCCCAGGAAGCGTCAGATGTCGTGCTGGGTATGTTTTTTGTTAACTCAGTACTTGCAAGAGTGTTGTTCGATTCTGGAGCATCGCACTCGTTTCTTACAGAAGATTTTGCATGCACTAGTAAGATTCAACCAACAAAATTGAAGCATGTTATGATAGTTCAAATACCTGGTTCAACCACCAAATCTAGACAAATTTGCAAGGCTGTACCTATCAGAATCCATGGCATAGATTTTTATGCTAATTTAATAGTACTTGGAACCAAAGGTTTGTAGGTAGTACTAGGAATGGATTGGATGTAGAAACATAAAGGATTAATCGACTGTGCCAAGAAAGCCATAACCATGACTAGTACCACTGGAGTATCAGTAGAGCATGTATCTGAAACCTTGCCTCATCAATTCAAGTGCAACAAGAGTCTAGCCCAACCAAACATTGACCAAGTTAGAGTAGTCTGTGAATACCCCGACGTATTTCCAGATGTATTGCCCGGTATGCCCCTAGATCAGGATATCGAGTTTATCATTGAACTAATCCCTGGAACTAGATCCATAGCTCAGAGACCTTATAGTATGAACCCATCTGAATTAGTGGAGCTGAAGAAGCAACTGGATGCTATGCTGGAGATAGGATTGATTCAACCAAGTGCGTCGCCATGGAGATCACTTGTCTTGTTTGTGGATAAGAAATATGGAGGTAACCGTTTGTGTATGGATTATCGGAAGATGAATGATGTCACCATCAAGAACAAGTACCCACTGCCGAAGATAGAAGATCTATTTGACCAGTTGACTGGTTCCAAAGTGTTTTCTAAGATTGATCTTAGAACTGGTTACCATCAACTCAAGATTCGTGTAGAGGATATTCCAAAGACTGTCTTTACCACCAGATATGGATTGTATGAGTATACGGTCATGTCTTTTGGATTAACCAATGCCCCCGCTTATTTCATGAACCTCATGAATAAGATTTTTATGAACTTCCTGGATAAGTTTGTCGTTGTTTTCATCGATGACATTCTGATCTATTCCAAATCAGAAGAAGAACATGAGCTACACCTAAGCACCATCCTTGAAACCCTTAGAGAGCATCAGCTGTATGCCAAGTTTAGCAAATGTGAGTTCTGGTTAAAGGAAGTAGGATTCCTCGGACATATCGTGTCGGACGGAGGAATTGTTGTCGACCCTGCAAAGGTTAAGGATGTTGAAGAATGGCAAGCCCCGACCACTCAAACCCAAGTTCGTGCATTTCTCGGATTAGCGGGATATTACCGCAAGTTCGTAGAAGGATTCTCGAGCATCACAAGACCGATGACCCAATTGTTGAAGAAAGACAAGAAGTTTGAATGTACAGACAAATGTGAATCAAGTTTTTAGGAGCTTAAGAAGAGATTGATTTCAGCCCCAATCTTGATCATGCCGGATATTACGAAGCCTTTTGATGTGTATTGTGACGCATCCAAGGTTGGTCTCGGATATGTGCTAATGCAAGAAGGCAAAGTCATATCCTATCTATCTCGACAACTGAAGCAACATGAGAAGAATTACCCTACCCATGATCTTGAACTAGCAGCCGTAGTTTTAGCCTTGAAGACATGGCGGCATTACCTCCTGGGTAACCGCTGTGAGATTTATTCAGATCACAAGAGCCTGAAGTATATTTTCACCCAGAAGGAGATGAATATGAGGCAAAGGAGATGGATAGAGCTAATCAAGGACTATGATCTTGACATTCACTATCACCCCGGCAAAGCCCAGATGCCCTTAGCAGATTGCCAAGTCGATTGAACACCATGATTCTGAAGGAGCAAAAAAGTTTGCACAAGGAGTTGGAAGATTTCAGAATGGAGCTAGTAAGTGAAAGATTTTTGGCTAGCATAGAACTTCAACCCACTTTGATCAGTCAGATCAAGGAGGCGCAGAAAGGAAATCCTAGTATCGACGGAATCAAACGTCATATTGTTACAGGAAAGGTACCCGGATGCACCGAAGATGAAGAAGGAGTTTTGTGATACAAAGGACGTATCTGTGTGCCAGCAGATTCCGAGTTGAAGCAAAATATTTTGAAATAAGCCCATGATACTCTTTATTCTATCCACCCCGGAGCAACCAAGATGTATCAGGATTTGAAGGAGAAATTTTGGTGGCATAAGATGAAGAGAGAAATCGGAAGCTACATAGCCAAATGTGACATCTGTCAGAGAGTCAAAGCGGGACATCAGAGACCCGCAGGACTTTTGCAACCATTGCAGATCTCAAAATGGAAATAGGATTCTATTGGAATGGATTTTATCACTGGTTTGCCTACATCTAGTAGGGTAAATGACTCTATTTCGGTCATAGTGGATAGACTATCCAAAGTCGCACATTTCTTACCAGTCAAGACCACTTATCAGAGTTCGAAGCTAGCAGCGTTGTACATTGCTAGAATAGTCAGTTTGCATGGAGTCCCCAAGAACATTGTGTCGGATCGAGGAACCCAGTTTACCTCGAGATTTTGGAAGAAAGTCCAAGAAGGATTAGGAATAAGACTGGATTTCAGCACAGCTTATCACCCTCAAACTGATGGACAAACGGAGCGAGTAAACCAAATACTCGAAGATATGTTGAGAGATTGTGTGTTAGAATATGGATCAAAAAGGGAAGACTCTCTGCCTTTCGCAGAATTCTCATACCACAAGAGTATCAAGCCAGCTTGCAAATGGCCCCATTTGAGTTTATGTATGTAAGGAAGTGTCGTACCCCTTTGAATTGGTCGGAAGTAGGAGAGAGTCAGATTTTCGGACCCGACATCCTACGAGAATCCAAAGAGAAATTTCACAAGATCCGTGAGCACCTCAAGACCGCCCGATCCAGACAGAAGAGTTATGCGGACAAGAGACGTCGAGACTAGCCTTCAATATCAGAGATTTTGTGTATCTCAGAGTATCACCCTTAAAAGGAATGCAATGTTTCCAACTCAAAGGAAAGTTAGCCCCCAGATATATCAGACGTTTCAAGATTTTGAATCGTCGAGGAGAAGTATCGTATCAACTGGAACTGCCGGAGGAAATGTCAGCCATGCATAATGTGTTTCATATCTCGTTACTTCGCAAATGCCTAGAAGTCCCAGAGAAGATCGAAGTTTTCAATAATATTGATCACAAAACCATAGAGATCAACGATGTCCTGACATATCCCAAAGTACCCATTCGTATTTTGGAAGAAGCCTTCAGAACCACCAGGACCCGGAGTATCAAGTTTCTCAAGATCCAGTGGAGTAACCACACTGAAGAAGAAGCTACCTGGGAGCGAGAAGATTACATTAGGACTGAGTTTCCAGATCTCTTTAAATCCTAGTTTTCTTTCTCTTAAATCTCGGGAGGAGATTTTGTTTAAGGGGGGAAGGTTTGTAACATCCCAAAAATATTAGACAAGATTATCAAGTTCCAATCACCCAAATTTAGGGTTAACAAAAACTTTTGTTAATTTAAATCAATGTGAATGCATGTGTGTATGTGATGAATGCATGAATGCTTGCAATGACTTGTTTGATTGCTATTGAAAGGATACAGCTGTCGCCTAGAGGGGTGGGGTGAATAGGCGATTAAATTTTTTCCGAGAGAGGCTCAACAAAGGAGGAATTAAACTAGCATTTACTTTATTAAGAACAAAACCTAGAACAATCTAGGGTTCACCTATGTGCACCAACAACTTATGCTAAGCAATACAAACAACTATGTGATAGCAAGATATATACTTCAAGCATGAAGGCTATCACAAAGTAAAGTGCATAAGTAAGAGCTCGGGTATAGAGATAACCGAGGCACGCAGGGACGACGATATTTTACTGAGTTCCTCCCAACATAGAGTACGTATCGTTTTGAGAGGGGGTGGTATCTAACCACCTACGCCACAAAAGGCCTCCCTTATTCTCCGGTGAATCTCACCACAACGGGATCGATCCACACTTCCACTATCGGTGCACTTTTCAGTGGCAAACCGGAACCTCTCACAAGGTTGGGGCACTTCTCCACAAATTAATTGGAAGCTCCCAACAAACGCCACCAAGGCCACAACCTGCAACACCAACAAACCATCTAGGGTTCCAAGAACCCAAGAGTAAAAAGCTTCTCAACTTTCACTCACCAAATCCTCCGGGGAGAACTCAAACCGATGCACCAGTTGCAATGGCAAGAACACAAGTAGTGCTCAAATCCTTCTCTCCCAAATTCCACCAAAGCTACAAAAGCTTGTGGGGGAATAAGAGAGGAAGAACAATGGAGGAAACCCACAAAAGGCTCCAAGATCTAGATCCCAAGATGTTCCCCTCACTTAAAGGAGAGATGGATTGGTGGGATTGTAGATCTAGATCTCCTCTTTCAAATCCCTAAAGTATATGCAAGAATCAAGGGAGGGATTGAAGGGGGAGTAAGCTCAAGAGGGTCAAGAATGGAGGAGAAAGCCTGTAAAACTCGAGCAGGGACATTGGGGAAGAAGGGCCCCTTTTTATAGGCCCATAGATTTCTGACCGTTTTCTGCCCGTTGGGGAAAAGTCAGACCGGAGACTCCGGTCTACACTGGTGACTCCGGCCCAACCTCCGGACAAGCCTCCAGACCACCTATCAGACTGTCCCAGGCTGAATTCTGGAGCCCCCTCCGGGGACTCTAGGGGACACTCCGGACCACACCAGAGACTCAGGTCCATGCAGACCGGAGACTCCGGTCTGGACCAAATAAGAGGCAAACTTCAAATGGCGATATCTAGAGTTTGGAAAATCCGATTGACCCGAAACCAATTTTGTTGGAAAGAGGCCCTCAAATGGTGAAGTGTCATGTAGTCGACGTTCACATGACACCACTAGAATAATAGAAGCACAACTTAAATACTAAACCATTGAATAATAACTCATCACAGATTCACTACTAATAACATGACTTCTCCCATGTCCTCAAGAACTAGACGAACTACTCACAAGACATCATATGGATCAATATCAAAGATGATATGGTAATGGATAACAATATGAACATAAACAATAATCCAATGGTTCCACTCACAAGCATCAACTACAATAATAATTAACATCGGGAAAGTTTCCCCTAAGAACTAGAGCAATATCCAACACAATTGTTACAGCAGGACGGAGTGGTGATGATGGTCCTGGTGGAGATGATGGTGTGGATGATGATGATGATCCCGATGAATCCTATCTTGATGACGGTGTTGATGGTGACGGTCTCCCCTCTCCGGGAAGGAATTCCCCCGACAGAAATCTGTCTGCCGGAGAGATCTTTCTCTCTCGGTGTTTTCTGCCACCCAGAGGCAGCGGAAATCTATCTGTGGCCGCCCCCTAGGTGTTAGGGTTCCATAGGGAAGATATAGGCGAAGGGGCGGAGTCGGAGGCCGGGCAGGTGGGCCACACCTTCCCTAGGCACGAGGTCAGGTGGGCCCGCGCCTAGGGGGATGTGGGCCCCCTAAGGCCCCTCTTCGTCCCTCCTTCTGGCTCCCTCATTCTTCTAGATAAATAATATGTTTTCATATTTTTTAGGTATTTTTATGATCTTTGTGAAATTGCACCGAAACACCTTCTTTTCCATCAGAATCCAGACTCCGGCAGTCCATCCTCCAGGAATTATCCAACATGCATAAACAGATGAAAATCCATAAGTAATACCTCATAATAAGATAAATATCAATGAATAGAGGTAAATTATGATATAGAATGGCGATGCAAATTGGGCGTATCAACTCCCCCAAGATTAGACTTCGCTTGTCCCCAAGCGAATACTGAGCTCAGTAAACATGTCCACATGTTTATGGAGTGAAGTGTCGATAAAAGAATACGAACAAGAAGCATCACACTTACCATTGCACAACTCATAGAAGAAAACAACTCACCATTATACAACTTAGCTTGCAACCAGGTACAACAGTCACAATAGAGATGTCATAATTGGAATTGGCAAACTTGTTCTTGGTAAGAGAACACCTGACAAACAGTTTCACAAAAGCTTTTTGTAGAAGTTTCAAAACAGGAACACTCTTTGCTCAAAAAGGTTTTTCACAAGTGAAGGCTTTCAAAGTAATACTGAATAGATAAGAGTTTTGTGCAAACAAGGAAGATGAAGAACATGATTGAATAAATCAACATATGAATGCTTGAAACACAACAACTCAAATGCTTGCTGGAGAAAGAGAGGAAGTAGGTTTACTAACTCAAACTGGTAACTAGGAGAAATGTCCCTTTATAGAGGGTAGCAGGGATTACAAGTCATAAAGAGCTTCCAAAAGATTATGGTACTTACTAGCTTTGAGCCCTCATTGCCCCTATCATAAGCATCTTGAGATGATTATGGTTAAAGTGAACAAAGATGGAGTATATGCTTGACGAAATATAAGTTGGCAATCTCATGTCCCTTGAATACGAGGGCCACTCCTCATGCTACTCAACTTTGGTCATAGGTAAGTTCTTGTCATTGTAAGTATTTGCATATCATTGAGAACCGCCAACGGGCTACCCCTTGCACATGGTACAGGAGCTTTCCCATAACCAAAATGACAAGGCAAGCAGACAATGAGCATCTCAGCGATCTTTTTATTTACTATGTGCATAGCTTTTTATTGAGGATGCTTCATAGATGACTCACTATGGTGATGCTGTAAGTTTCCACCATGATTAAGAATGGCTTAGGCTAGAGTCCCAGGCGTTTCTCTAACACAGGATACAAACTCCATGGACTTACATGTTCCCTCTTTATTTCACACCGTTGACATCCATAGACAAACGAGCATGATATCAACTATGTACAGAGTACAAGTGCAATGTTGAAAACGTTCCCCGTGTCAGCACGGTTCTGCTAATTCCAGCGTATAGATGCAAGAATATACAACTTTGATGTTCACAATGGTTCAAGTCTATTAGGGCAAGTAAATAAGGTGTGCCATCAAGTTCGTGAGAGCTTTACTAACTAGTTTTCTCATAAAAAATATTTTTTAATTCGAAAGGTAGATGAAGCTTGAGAATTTGCTTGGAATAGCAAAAGCTACTAGGTAGATATGGTGGACACAAGTGGCAAAAGTTTTGGTTCAAAGGATTTTGGAAACATGTGAAGTATGCCTTCTTAAAACAGGTTTTTGGCTAGCAAGGCTGGGTAGCAGGCAAGAGAGTTGAAAGAAACAAACAAACATACAAGTAATAAAGCCAAACATGCAATCTTACTTGAAGACACAAAAGATCTTAAATAAAGAACAGTAAGCTTATGAGCCAACAAGAAATAAAACAAATGATACAAAATACCTGTAAGGTTTTTCTCTTTTTCTTTCAAACCTCAAAAAGTATTGCTACTAACCAGAACTTGGTTTGCCAAAACCAATTTAGATCCACTTGATGCTCCCAAAGTGGTGCCAATACTGATCAACAAGATCCATCATATAATAGAGATTGCAAACTAAAATAAGAAGTGCAAAAAAAGTAAAATATGAGACTTCTCATTAATATTCCAATAAAGGCACTCACACCAAGGGATACATAGATAATCAACTAAAAGAGAGATACTTCTATCGTGGTATTGCCGATGAGTACGCCATGGAGGGGTCCTCACAGTGCGTGTTTAGAGACGTGGGGGAAGGCGAACGGTTGACGGGTACGAGGTAACACAGCTTACCCAGGTTCAGATCCCACAACGGTGGCGGAATCCTACTCCTGCTATAAATCACTATAATGACAATACGCCGAGTTACAGAGATAGGTTCGCTGTGCGAGGTGTATGCTAATTGCTACTTGGTCATGCCCTAAAGGCTCCCATAGGCCCGACTTATATAGTCACCAGGTCCTAGGGTCACAGGGAAAATTCCTAGCCGGATAGGTTACAGAGTCCTACACCGCCTATTACTAGTCTTGCGTGTCTTGTACTCCAAGGCTCCGGGTACGTCGGTGACTCCACCGTAGCCTTCCTTTATCCGGCATGGGCCTCCCTTCTGGATCCATCTAACTAGGCCGCCCGGCAAGCCATGGGCCATGCTACCAACTGTGGTCCACCCGGGTTACCCGGATAGGAGACATGCTATGAGGATACCCATATAGCATATCCCCAATAGTAGCCCCCAGAGAACTCCGAGATCTTACGCCGTCTTGCCTCTTCATGTGAAATGCTCCGTCTAGATGGATGTCGTCAAATCGTCAAGCAATATCTTGTAGTCCTCCCAAAGAACCCTGCAAGGTTTTCTCCGTCTTCCACTTGTAAGTCGGAGAATTGCTGAATCTTCCATCGTACTCTTCCGTAGCCGGACTAGATCCGTCCATGCTGGAATCTTCTGATGTGATGGTTCATGTGCCTATGTCAGCTAGGGCGAATGTAGACGTAGGTCAGCAACGCCTCGTAACTCACACATGCAGAGAACGCAATCATGTCCACTTTTCCCGCGCGAGCGATACGAACCGTTGGCGGCGACAATTGAGACGTGGCAAAATTTCTGCGCACATTCGCGCACATGTCGTCTACACGGCAACCGTCCGATCAAGCTGCACGAATCTTGATGCTGGAGATCATAAATAGTAACTGCGGTGGAATTTTTACTTTTCACCTCATTCTCTCCTCGCATCATCTTCTTCCTCCAGCGAGCGCCCCCTCGAGCTCTCCGCGCAACTTGCGAAAAACCCTAACTCCAATCTCGCCAGTCACCTCCAAACACTCGCAATGGCCAGCAGCAGTTCTACTCCCTCGATGGTAGCGTCAGGCGAAGCCGCGGCGAAGCCGGCGAGCTCCGTCGTCGTGCCCCCAGAGGGCCTGGTCATCCCTGTCTCTGCGGTGTTCGAGACCACCGACGGCGACCACAATCCAGTGGCGCTGGAGCTGCTGGAGGAGGACAACGACTCCCACAAAGGCGATTGGCATGGTTTGGACATTACGGACCGCGACATCAAGGAGCTGATCGTCGATGGCTACCTTCCTGCAATGGAGGGGCTCGCTTGGCGGCCGGCGCTGGCCGGCAAGGTCACACCTTCTCCCCAAGCCGGAGAAAAGGTGTACCTCAATGCACAATTGGTACGCGGCGTCTCCCTGCCCATCTCTAACTTCTTCCTTGCCGTCTTGAACCACTACCGAGTATAACCCCAAAACCTTTCTCCCAACAGTATCCTAGCGCTTAGCAATTACGCGGCGCTTTGCGAGGGTTACCTAGGGATTAGGCCTAGGCTAGATCTCTTTGTGTATTTCTTCACCGTCAAGCGCGAAGCCGGGGCCAGCAAGGATGAACTTAGAAATTGTGGCACCATTAGCTTCAAGATCCGTCCTGGCCGGCGGTTCCCCAATATCGTCGTCCATGAGTCCTACAAGAACTCGTAGTGTACTTACTTCTACGGCCCATATATCCCTCTGGCCGGCCGAGAAGTAATGTACCCGGACTTCGTCGAGGGAGCCACCGCTGAAACTTCGACATGGAGATCCCAGGCCTCCCTTCCCTCCGACATCGACGCTTCCCGCTCTATAAGGCGGATAGAGTGGTTCATAGAGACGGGTTTGACTGGCTTGGACCTAGCCATGTGCTGGTTCATCAGGCGAATCCAGCCTCTGCAGCACCGCTCGAAGCTGATGCACGAGTATACCAGCGATAGAAGGGATAGCCTCTGCATCTTCGTGGACAATTTCTCGAGCGAATCCTTCAATCTCCGCCTCAAGGACATCGTCAAGGTGAAGGACAAGAAGCGTGGCTTCACCATCACCTACGACATGTTCGTAGAGAGCAAGTGCCCAAAGGTAACTGTTTGTTTTCCGTGTATGACATATACTCCAGTTCTTCCGTCTAATCGTTACCATCTCATCTAACACGGAGGTTCTTTACCTTAAAAGCTTAGCGACATAGATGAGGACAACATGGCTCCTCAAATCTACGATCCAAAGATGAAGGAAGTCACCGTCGTGTCCGATGACGATGCTCCATTGGCGTGAAAGCGGAAGAGCTCCACCTCTAACACTGTCGACGGAGGCAAGAAGAAGAAGACGGAGGGTGGAGCCTCCGAAAAGACTATCGCCGCCCTGGAGGCGAAGAAAAGAAATATTACTGGGATCCCTTTTGCCAAAGCACCCCCTCTTGTGTAAGCTTCTTTCTCTCTGACATTGTCCATTTATCTGTTTTGTTCCTGTACTTATGCATTTTGCATGTTTCAGGAAGAAAGTCACAACCAGCTTGAAGAAGACCTCCAAAACATCGGGGGCTTCTAGAACCATTAAGGACATGCTGCATCGCGACGCATATCTTGCCATCGCCCCTGTCACTCCCATCGTCAAGCCCTTATCCGCTCCGACAAGCTCCCAAGCCAAGGAAGCAGCTGGCCCTTCCGCCATGGAAGTGGATTCAGGTGCCTCTACCGAGCTTGCTGTTGTCGGCGAGCAGGCGATGCAGGAGAGTGCCGCACACCAAATGGCTGAAGATCCAGCTAAGGATGCCATCTGTTGCGGTAAGGTGGTGGTGGAAGCTGGTACTTCTGCCGTAGGCGGCGCCCCCGCACCCAAGAAAACCATAGAGTATCCAAAGATAGTTTATCCGGTACTTACACCGGGTAGCACTGCTCTGGTTCCTGGTGCGGCGCCGATACCTCCAACGTGCGGTCTAGAGGAGCTTCTCCGGCAAGTAAAAATCTTGCAAGGAAACAGTGCATCCTTCGGCAAGCTGCTGGCTGAGAGTCCTACCAACCTCAAGATCATTGCACTTGTGAGTTTTATTTGCCTTTTGTATTTCATATGAGTATCCCACTGTAGCCCCCGAGGATTTAGACGGAAAACCATAGGTCTTTGCGTCTAGATGCTCTAAGAGTTACTAAGCTAGAAAACTTCTCACTGTAGCCCCAAGCATATAGGTGGAATGAATTATTCCGACTAGATGCTTTAAGAGTAGCATACGCAGTGTTTATAAATTTCAATACTGTAGCCCCCAAGCCTCTAGTTGTAACTGAATTAGTTCCGACTAGATGCTTAAAGAAAAGCTAAGCATACATCCGAGTTAAAAACTTTATACTGTAGCCCCCAAGCTTCTAATCGAAAACTGAATTAGTTCTGACTAGATGCTTAAAGAAAGACTAAGCATATTGCGAAGTTAAAAACTCTCGCTGTAGCCCCGAGCGTCTAGGTGGAAATTTTCCGGCTAGATGCTCCAAGTAGACCAAACAACGTTTCACTTTTCTTTTTTCCACAGAACGAGAATGCTCGGAGGGGCATGGCCAACGACAAGTACCAGAATATGCGCGCTAACTTGGAAGCCGAAAAGGGTAAAACTGCCTTCTTGAAGGAACATATCATCAAGAGCAAGCGTCTATTTTTCCTTTCTTTTTCATATTCCGACTTAAACTTGTGTATTCTCCGAGTACTCACTGTGTACTTTGCTTTCTCCGACTTGCAGAAACCATTGCCAAGGCTAAGGACATTGTCGAGCAATCCAAGCACATTCAGGAGCTGGATAGCGAGAACAAGATCCTTAAGCAGGAGAGGAAGGACATGCTGAAGATGAATGAAGAATCGATGAAAGCCCTGCAGGACTTCGCCACCGAGGAGATGAACCGCTTGAAGGAGGAGATCTCAATCTTAAGAGATCAGAAGAAAGCTGCCAATGAGCAGAATCAGCGCCACCATGAAGCGTACAAGCTCCTCCAACAAGAACGGGACTCCTTGGCGGATACCCTCTGGCAAGATGAGGCTAGCATCTTCAGTAAGCGATTCTCCGTCTTGGATTTTTGTAGTCTAGATACTCTGAATTTTGGAACTCATGTGCTCCTTGTCGGAATTTGCAACTCCTATGGGTTTAACCCGGTCACCTCCTCCGGCAAAGGAATGCATGGTTCTTACCGGCAACTTTATCAACACCGCCATCGCGCAACCCAAAGAGATTGCCAAGCCCCTCCAGATCAACATCAAGCCATCAGACTCTGTGGCGAAGTTCTCGGAAATCCTGCACCGAGCCCCCGAGCGTATCACAAGATCGAAAGCTTCATGTGCATGGGCCGGTGCAAGGATGGAGCTGTCCATGGTTAAGGCACATTATGGGGATGCCAACATCGACACGGTAACCTCTGGCATTCCCGACATAGATGATGATGGCAAGGAGATAAACCATGAGTCCATCTTGTCGTCACTCGCGGGTTATGACACCGGAGTTGTCGAGTTAGTCGATATCAACGTCTTCGTGCCGATGAATACCATCGATGGCGGCAACCAAAGCTCCTCCGAGTCTCTTCACACTGCCGACTTTGAGGGTGATTCTCCTGCTGCTGATGACGCTGCTTCCAATTCGCCTGCGCCAAAGGAATGAAAAACAACTTGTAATATTTGTTTCATCTTTGATGCGTATGCGCAAAAAACTATGTATTAACTTAAGGCGGAAAACAATGATGTATGTCCTGCTACTTAAGAACTAATTTCCAACATGTATATATTTTTTAAGCAAGTGCTAGCTTATCCATTACTTTGGTTCTTATGCTTGACTTTTTGTGAGTCGGAAGACTCGTTGTCGGAACCATGCGCTCAGGTGATGATGCCCAATGGTACCGTCAATAACCTAAGCAAAAAATCGCCGACAATAAGTGCCAAAAGTCACTACTCCAGAATCCACATAAAAACAACAAGAACGTGTATACCAGAAAACTTAAGCTATCGCCCGTAGGCGGAATTTTCACAAGTGCAATCGCAAAACTGGTGCATAAAGGTTTTATATGATCCAAAAATGAGTGAACCAGAGAGCTTTATTTCATTGATCATATAAGAGGTACACAATTAGATAAAAAATGCTAAGTGTAAAAAGGACGTAGTTGTGCTATGTTCCATGGCCGATCAAGCTCCGGGTAGTCATCGTCCGGGTCATGTCACTTACGCTTATGATCCTTGTTGGGTCTATCCTTCAGTTCACGATTGTCAATGAGGTAGTAAGACCCATTGAGTAGCGCCTTGCTTATGATGAACGGTCCTTCCCATGGCGGGGATAATTTGTGTGAATTCTTCTGCTTAAGTCGGAGCACCAAATCCCCCTCTTTAAACGAGCGATGCCTAATGCGGTGACTATGGTAGCTGCGTAGCTTCTGCTGGTAGATGGCGGATCTTTGGCATGCCAAAACACGCTCCTCCTCGAGAAGGTCCACATCTAGGCGTCTGGATTCTTCCTTGTCATCTTCGTCATAGGCGGCGGCTCTTGGTGCATCGTGAAGTATGTCGGAAGGTAGGATGGCTTCTGCTCCATATACCATGAAATAAGGGGTGTAGCCGATGGATCTGTTGGGTGTAGTTCGTAAACTCCACAACACAGATGGCAATTCTTCCGCCTAGGCTCCAGCTGCTCTATGTAGCGGTGCCTCAAGACATGGCTTGATTCCCTACAGAATTAATCCATTGGCCCGCTCAACCTGACCATTGGATTGTGGATGTGCCACAGATGCAAAGTCAAGTCGGATGCCCTTCTCCCAACAATAAGCCTCCACTTCTCCGAGTGACAAGTTGCTGCCATTGTCGGTGATAATGCTATGTGGGAGACCAAATCTCACCACTAGATCCCGGACAAACCTGAGGGAAGTTTCCCCATCAAGCTTTCTAATGGGTTTAGCTTCTATCCATTTAGTGAATTTATCAACTACTACAAGCAGATGTGTAAACCCACATGGTGCCGTTTGTAACGATCCCACCATGTCTAGCCCTCAGACTGCGAACAACCAAGTTATTGGTATTGTTCACAATTCTTCAGCAGGAACATGTGGTTGTCGGGCATAATACTGGCATCCCATGCATGTTTCAACCAGCTTGTCGGCGTCCGCCTTTGCGGTCAGCCAGTAGAATCCTTGCTGAAAGGCTTTCGCGACCAATGATCGAGGAGCGGCGTGATGCCCGCAATCTCCAAGATGAATTTTGCGTAGGATTTCAATACCTTCTAGCTGGGAAACACACTTTAGGTATACACCAGTAGTGCTCCTTTTGTAGAGTTGTCCATTGATTATGGTATAACCCTTTGCTCGTCGTACTATTTGCTGTCTTTTGACCTCGTCGTCGGGCAAACTTCCGTGTTCGAGATATTCCATGAATGGTTTTGTCCAAGCCGGAGGGACCTTTGCCACCATGTGGACGAAAGATTCAACTCTATCCGGGTTGTCGATGTCGGCTCCCTTCACGGATGGTGTACGTAGATGCTCTAGGAAAACTGCTGGCGGAATTTCTTGCCGCCCTGATCCAAGCTTAGACATCAGATCAGCCGCCTCGTTTTGCTCCCTAGGCACATACTTGACTTCGTAGCCCAAGAAGTTCTTGGCTATCTCGTCCACTTCGTCTCAATATGCCGCCATCATAGGGTTCCGTGCATTCCAGGTGCCAGCCACCTGCTGCGCAACCAAGTCGGAATCTCCACAGCAAACTTTGCGCTTGATGCCAATATCCTTGGCTACGCGTAATCCGTGAATGAGTGCTTCATACTCCGCCATGTTGTTCGTAGCCTCGAAGTGGATTTGCAGAACGCAGTGTAGCTTGTCGCCAGTTGGTGACTGTAGCAATACACCAGCCCCCAAGCCGTTGAGCAGCTTTGATCCGTCAAAGTGCATCACCCAGTACTCTGGTTCGGGCAACGGAGTAGCATCTGGCATCTCCATCCAATATGCGATAAAATCCGCCAAGGCTTGTGACTTGATAGCATCGCGTCTCTTGTAGGTGATCTCGAAGGCGGCAAGTTCAATGCCCCACTTCGCGACCCTTCCCATAGCGTCGCTTTTGTTGATAATATCGGACAGTGGAGTCTTGCTCACCACTGTGATTGGGTGCTCCTGAAAGTAATGCCTCATCTTACGAGAAGCAAGGAATACTCCATAAGCTATCTTCTGGTAGTGCGGGTAACGCTGCTTGGACTCCGTCAAGACCTCGCTCACATAGTAAACTGGTCGTTGAACTCCGTGCTCATAGCCTGGTTCCTTCCGCTCTACCACGACGACGATGCTGATTACCCGGTTGGTTGCCGCCATGTAGACTAACTTGGGCTCTCCAGGCTCAGGTGCTGCAAGGATGGGCGCTGAGGAAAGAATCTCCTTGAGCAGCTTCAATGATGCATCTGCTTCGTCCGTCCATGTGAATTTTTCCGCCTTCTTCAGCAACTTGTACAGCGGCAGGGCCTTCTCTCCAAGTCGGCTGACGAACCGACTAACTGCTGCAACACAACCTGTTAGTCGTTGAATGTCCTTTAGGCATGTCAGACGGTTTATGTTTAAGATGGCCTTGATTTTCATCGGGTTGACCTCGATTCCACGCTGGGAAACGATGAAGCCCAACAATTTGCCGGCTGGAACCCCGAAGACGCACTTCTTAGGGTTAAGCATCATGTTGTATTTCCATAGATTATCAAGGGTTTCTTTTAAGTCGGATATTAAGTCATTTGACTTTTTAGATATCACCACGATATCGTCCACGTATGAGTGAACGTTCCGACCAATTTGGTCATGAAGGCAACGTTGCATTGTCCGCTGGTATGTAGCACCTGTGTTTTCATCCCAAAGGGCATCGTAACATAGCAAAACGTGCCGTATGGGGTAGTGAACAAAGTGGCCAATTGGCCCGACTTCCTCATCTTGATCTGGTGGTATCCTGAGTATGCATCAAGAAAACACAAAAGTTCTGAGCCAGCCGTCGAGTCAATGACTTGGTCAATGCGAGGCAAAGCAAACGGATCTTTGGGGCAAGCCTTGTTCAAGCCGGTGTAATCAATGCACATTCTTAATTCTTTGGTTCCCTTTTTGGGGACAAGTACAAGATTGGCCACCCATCGGGTGTGAAGGACTTCTCGGATAAATCTAGCATTAAGTAACCTAGCTATCTCTTTGCCAATGGCGCGTCTCTTCTCGTCTCCGAAGCGTCATAGAGGTTGTTTCACTGGTTTGCATTTTGGATCAATGTTTAAGCTGTGCTCGGCAAGTTCCCTAGGTACTTCTTTCATGTCGGTAGGTTGCCAGGCAAAGATGTCCCTGTTCTCACGGAGGAACTCGACGAGCGCACTTTCCTATTTGGGATCCAGGTTCGTCCCAATGGCGGTGGTCTTGGAGGCATCGCCTACCACAAGTTCCACCGGCTTGGTCTTGATGGTGGCCTTGAATGCAGGAGCGGAGTCGGAGATCTGCTTCTTCGACGCGGGCATCTCTGAGTCATCGACCTTGCTCTGGATCTCCTTGAATTCTTCGCTGTAGAGGACAGCTTCCGCAAAGGCTGCTTCATTAATATCGTAGTGCCTTGCCTTGGTAAAGCTTCCGGATACAGTGATGACACCGTTTGGTCTAGGTATCTTGAGTTTGTTGTAGACGAAGCATGGCTTGGCCATGAAGGTGTGGAATATGTCGCGGCCGAATATGACGTGGTACACGCTCTTGAAGGGGACCACCTCAAAGGTCATGCGCTCTTGGCGGTAATTATTAACATCGCCAAAGGCAACCTGAAGTGTGATGCACCCAAGGGACCGAGCCTCCCGACCAGGAACTACCCGTGGAAGATGGTGTTGGTCCGCCTTAGGTTTGCCTCCGTCAAGTCATCTTCTGCAGTGTATCCAGGTACATGATGTTGATGCTGCTTCCACTATCCACCATACATTTGGTGAACTCTACGCTGTCAATCAAGGGGTTGATAACCATGGCGTATTGGTTCTCAGTAGGGATGAGGTCTAGGTGATCCTTCCTGTCCAAGTAATTGGAACTTCCGACCATCGCAGGTACTGGGGAACTGGGGGCAGAGTGGCCATCAGTATCCTCAAAGAGGTCCTCTGTTGTCGGATGGTGGGGGTGCCAAGGAAAGTGTGGTAGACTGGCGCCTTCTTCATGACGGGGTTCTTTCCCTTGTCGTCGCTCTTGGCGGAATGCTTGTGGTCAACATCCTCTTCCATGTCACTTGAATCCTTGGACTCCTCCTCCTTCTTCTTCTCCTTGCCCTTGCCTCGCGGTTTGTTCTTTCGACTTTGCTTGTAGCCGGACTCCGGGTCCTCCTTGAGGTCGTTGACGAACTTGCAGTGTCGATTGGTATGGGTGGCTTTGCTGTTGGCATCGAGGTGTATGAGGCACGACATATCGCGGTACTCTTCGTAGGTTTGGGGAACACGGAGCGGTGACGAGGTAGTTTCACTTACTCGCTGCTGCCCATGACCAGCTCCCCGTCCTCGGCCACGTTGTCCACCATCACCTCGTCCTGCAAATGTCATGGCGACCATGTCGGGAGTTTGATTTTCTTCTGGAGCAGTTTTCCGCTTTGTGCTGCTATTCCTCCGAGCTTGAGTTGGAACGGCCGTTGCCGGCAGAGAGCCGCGGGTATCGTCGTCAGCAGCTGCGAACTCACTAGCCAACTGGATCATCTGGTTCAAGTCAAGCTGGTGATTATCCTGCAAGCGCTTTAGCTTATGTCGGAGCAACGTGCCCCTTTCCAACCCATGAATGAAGGCGGCCATGGCGGTCTGAGCATCCACTCCTGCGCATGAATTCTTCATATCTAGCCAGCGGGAGAGGTAGGCGCGAGATGTCTTGTCTTTCTCTTGCACGCACCACTGTAGATCGCCAACAGTGTAGGGACGTTTGTACGTACCCTCGAAGTTCTTGGTGAACGCTTCTTGCATGTACAACTAATTGCAGATGGATTTCTCCGGCAAATCATCAATCCATTGACGGGCTGTGCCCGCCAACATCAAAGGGAGGTACTTGACGGCAACGTTGGGGTTACCCCCGGCAATCTCTACCGCGTTGCCGTAGTCCTGCAACCATGTAGCTGGCTTAGCGGTGCCGTCATAGGGCTTGATGGTCTTGTCAATCCGGAAAACTTTGGGGTAAGTTGCTGACCGTATCGCAGGTCCAAACCAACGTGGTCCCAGGTATGGTCCTTCGCGGGCCTCATGAATCTTATCGATCCACGAACGTGCATCGTACGGATCCGGGTTTTTCTTCTTCTTGTCAACAGGGGATGGGCTGTGTGAGCGACGCGGCCCCCCTCCTCCATGGTGACTGCTAGGTGGCAACGGAGGCGGAGGTGGCGGTGGGTTAGCCTTCTTGCTATTACGCTCCTGCGACGCCTCACGCTTGTCGCAATTGCTTGCCGGACGCGGAGGGTCATGGCGCGACCTAATCTTGTGTCCTTGGTTGCGCTCTCTGTCATGACGGGTCTGCTCCGCATTGTCGCGGATGATGATGCCACTCTGCCTTGGCGGGGGCATATCCGTACGATGGTGAGCCTTGGGGTCTTCGCGATGTCGGGGGAAGCGGGGCGGTGGCGATGGGCAACGAGGTCGGGCCTTTTCTCTGTGGTCGGAGGATATGGGGATAGCATCCTTCCTGTTGCGCGCATCCCTCCGTCTTTGTTCTGATGAACCCGTCTGCGACCCGACATCAAGAGGAGATCTGTCCCTTGGCGGCTTATGCTGGCTAGACTGGCAAAACGCCGGGTCAGACTCAAGCCTCTGAGAGGTGGCCTTTTCCTGTTGTTTTACCGCCTTGGCCACTAGGTCATAGACCTGTTCCACTGCCTCGGGCGATCTATCCTGCTCTAGAAGGGTCTTGGAGACGGCGAGGTTGAGGAGTGGAGTGGGCATCACTTGTTTACCTACACTGTCAATGTATGGCTTGGCCTGTGCCGGCTTCGGGGGAGCCCATCCTAGGTTTCGCCGTACACCAGGATCGTTGATGACGCGAGCTGGAGCTTTCTTGGCCTTCTGCTGCTGCAGCGGAGTCTTGTACTCGGCCTCCATTGCTCTAGCTTTTTCTATGGATTTTTGCATGTTGACCAGATCTCGATCTAGCTTAGCGCCTTGCTCCGGGATGGCCTGCGCTTCCTCCAGCAGCTGCTGGCGCTTCTCGTCAAGCTGGCTCACGTTCCGGATATGAGCCCCGGTCAGTGGCTCGACGAGGAGGTTGTCGTACATCACTCTATCAGCTGGAGTAACTTGGGCAGCAGCAGACGTGGATGCCGGAGGCGGCAAGTTTGCGGTGTTGTTGTTGCTCGGGCCAGTGCCGGGTTCCTGCGGCTATTGCACTGGGTTAGGCGGAGGAGGCATGACCTTTGCGCGATCATCGTCAGCAGCAATAAGTGTCCCCTTCCCCTTTTCCAGCGCTGTAGGCGGAGCTCGTCCGGGTTGATCTTCACCCATCGCTGTCCCAATGGTGACGAACACCTCTCGAGACGTGATGGCGTTGTTGGCTTGCTCGTCGCGCGTGTACTCCTCCTCCATCTCCTGCATGGCGGAGTCTAGTTCCTCTGGACTGAAATCTATCTCCTCTGAGTCTGCACTAAAGCCGGCGTAGAGCGCGTCAATCATAGAGTCGGAGGGTGCCAGGACTTCCTCGATGACGGGGGGTGGAGGTGCAACAGGGGCGATGATGACTGGAGTTGGTGGCGTAGCTGCGGCGATGGCGTCTAGAGGTGGTGGAGGCGGCTGCTGAGGCGGCGGCGCTCCGCCAATGAGCGCAAGATCCGCCTGAGGTGCCCCTTCGGCCTCCGTGTAGCTGTTGACGGTGTTCACCATGCTTTCGAAGGTGAGACGCCCTGAAGCCTGTTGCCGCCTTAGAGAATGCCGGAGGAGCGTTCCCTGGTCCAGTCCTTCCCCCATGTGATACATAGCATCATCATTGGGGTAGTGGGCCAGATCAGCTCGTATACGGAGCCACCTGGGCAGGTAATCATGGGGGTTTTCTCCCTCTCTCTGAACGCAATGCACCAGATCGAAGATGGTAACCACACCGACGAACTTGAATCTCTGCTGTCCAGACGCACGGGCAAAGCCGGCGGACTTGCAGTGATCTTCCACCGTTATATCCTGCACAGGTGCGG
Organism: Avena sativa; assembly: GCA_916181665.1. Classification (NCBI taxonomy): domain Eukaryota; kingdom Viridiplantae; phylum Streptophyta; class Magnoliopsida; order Poales; family Poaceae; genus Avena; species Avena sativa. The sequence continues at coordinate 262,427,721 of OV702294.1, read as the reverse complement.
TTTGGGTGGGCCTTGAATTTTTCCAATCTTTTTCAGCAAACTCCAAAGAGAGATCCAACATCGATCCTTCCGCGAACTTATCCTGCCCGTAGGCAGTCCGTGCGGGCCTTGATGCTTCTCTGACTCCCACGGAACTAGTGCCCGAGTCGGTTTCGCCAATGAAGAGGTGGATGTCTCCGATAGGAACGATCGAACACCGCGTAGGGTACATCTTCACCAGGATCCAGAACTCATCAGGAGGGACGATCGGAACGTTGCCGGAGAAGAGAACGCGACCGATGGCTACGGTTTTGCCGATTCCTGCGAAGATCTTGGTCCTCGCCCGCTGAAGAGCCTGAAGCGCCTCTTGCCCCACGGTGGGCGCCAACTATCGTGGTATTGCCAATGAGTACGCTATGGAGGGGTCCTCACAGTGCATGTTTAGAGATGTGGGGGAAGGCGGAAGGTTGACGGGTACGAGGTAACACAGCTTACCCAGGTTCAGATCCCACAACGGTGGCGGAATCCTACTCCTGCTATAAATCACTATAATGGCAATACGCAGAGTTACAGAGATAGGTTCTCTATGCGAGGTGTATGCTAATCGCTACTTGGTCGTGCCCTAAAGGCTCCCATAGGCCCGACTTATATAGTCGCCAGGTCCTAGGAACATAGGGAAAAGTCCTAGCCGGACAGGTTACAGAGTCCTACACCGTCTATTACTAGTCGTGCGTGTCTTGTACTCCAAGGCTCCGGGTACGTCGGTGACTCCACCGTAGCCTTCCTTTATCCGGCATGGGCCTCCCTTATAGATCCATCTAACTGGGCCGCCCAACAGGCCATGGGCCATGCTACCAACTGTGGGCCACCCGGGTTATCCGGATAGGAGACATGCTATGAGGATACCCATATAGCATATCCCCAACAACTTCCACATGCAAACCAAACTATAAGATAACCTCTCTACCACAGATATGAATCCACTAAAAAGGTAAATGATAAAAGATAATGGTGGTGATACTGCGACACTCCCCCAAGCTTGGAACAAGCCAAGGGGATGCCAAAACTGATGACGAATTACTCCTTTGGTGGTGCTGGTGTTCTCTTGTCATCATATAACTTCCAAGGAAATTGTTCCCCATCCAAAAAGGCTGTCCTTGTCTCCGCAATCCTGAAACTAGCAGCAGAGCTTATGCAATCAAATCTAGCCTCATACTCACAATTTTGGTTCTGTATGTCATAGAGCTGTGCTTGCAATTTGTTGGTGGTCCCTTGGGGAATTTCCGCTTGATGGATGGAACGCAGATCTGTTCGAGGAACACACCTGGTGGCACCCTTGCGCAGGTGGAGCCGATGTTGGCGAGTCTGTCGGCCTCCTCGTTGCTTTCTCTTCCAACATGCCGAAGCTCGCAGCCGTCAAATTCTCCCTCGAGTGAGTTGTAGAGTGCGCGGTACGCGATCATGTTTTCGGCGTGTGCGTCACACTCATTCATCGTCTGTTGGACGACGAGGTTGGAGTCACCGTAGATGACCAGGCGCGTTGCGCCGCTGATCTTTGCCATCCTCATGCCGTGGATGAGGGCTTCGTATTCGGCCTCGTTGTTGGAAGATCGGAATTTCATCCGAAGGACGTACTTCATCTTGTCGCCCTGCGGGGAGGTCAGTATGACCCCGGCTCCCGCTCCATCTTCGCGCTTGGAGCCGTCGAAGTGCATCGTCCATGACTGCGACATGTCTGGGGTGTCTGGCAGCTGTAGCTCCATCCAGTGTACAAGGAAATCCGGGAGGACCTGAGACTTGATTGCGAGTCGCTTCTCGTAGACGATGTCTAGGGGTGACAGCTCGATGCCCCACAGGGCCACACGTCCTGTGGCCTCCGGATTGTTCAGGATGCTGTTCAGGGGTGCCTCGTTGACGACCATCACCTGGTGCTCCTGGAAGTAATGGCTCAACCGACGAGCCATCATGACCACGTCGTAGGCGAGTTTCTGGTAGTGAGGGTACCTCTGCTTTGTTGGTGTCAATACCTCGCTGAGGTAGTAGATTGGGCGTTGGATCCCATGGGTCTTGCCTTCTTCAGGTCGCTCGACCACTAGTACGGTGCTCACCACCTGGTGTGTAGATTCTATGTATAGCAGTAGGGGTTCGCTCTCCTTTGACGTGACCAAGACGGGCGAGGTAGAGAGCAGCCGCTTTAGATCTTTGAATGCGTCATCCGCCTCAGGCGTCCACTCAAATTTGTCGGCTTTGCGCAGCAGCTGGTAGAAGGGCAGTGCTTTCTCGCCCATGCGGCTGATGAATCTGCTTAATGCCACTATTCTTCCTGCAAGTTGCTGGACACCTTTGAGGTTTTTTGGCTTCTCCATGGCCATGATGGCCCTTATTTTCTTCGGGTTCGCCTCGATCCCTCGCTAGGAGATGAAGTAACCAAGCAGCTGACCCAATGGGACACCAAAGGTGCACTTTTCGGGGTTAAGCTTGATCCTGTAGCGGTCGAGATTATCGAACGTCTCGCGGAGATCGTCGATGAGTGTTCTCGCCTCCCTGGTTTTGATGACTATGTCGTCAACATAGACTTGGACGTTGCGACCAATCTGGTCCTTTAGGCATGCCTGCATGCACCACTGGTACGTGGCACCTACGTTCTTTAGCCCGAAGGGCATTGTGTTGTAGCAGAACACTCCGAACGGCGTGATGAACGCCGTTTTCTCCTGATCTTCGACTTTGAGTCGAATCTGGTTGTAGCCTGAGTAGGTGTCGAGGAAGGAGAGCTTCTCGCATCCTGCAGTCGAATCGATGATCTGATCGATCCGAGGGAGAGGGAAGTGGTCCTTTGGGCAGTGCTTGTTCAGCGATGTGAAGTCCACGCACATCGGCAGGATGTCCGTGTCCTTTTTGGGGACCATCACAGTATTGGCGAGACACTCGCTTTCCTTAATCTCCCTGATGAAGTTTGCAGTGAGTAGTCTGTTGACTTCAATCACTATGGCTTCGGCCCGGGGCTCAGACAGTCTCCGGATGGACTGCTTGACCGGCTTGGTGTCTGGAAAGACGTTGAGTGCGTGCTCGACGAATTCCCTGGGAACTCCTGGCATGTCCGCAGGACACCAGGCGAAGATTTCCCAGCGCTCATGGAGGAATTCGACGAGCGCGCTTTCCTATGCAGGGCTGAGATCATTGGCGATCAGCGCCGTCTTGGAGGCATCCGTCGGGTGGACCTGCACCTTCTTTGTGTTGATGGTGGAGTCGAAGGACATATCAGGTGTGTTTTGCCTTGCGACTAGGGGTGCCCCATTGTCCGTCACCTCGCGGAGCCTTACGATCTCCTCTTGCATGCCGAATGACTGGGAGATTCTGTTGAAGTCCCTGTCGCAGTGGTCCGATCGGGTAAAGCTCCTGTGGACCGTGATGACTCCCCTGGGTCCTGGCATCTTTAGTAGCAGGTACGCGTAGTGTGGTACTGCCAGGAACCTTGCGAATGCTACACGCCCGAGGATGGCGTGGTATTGTGATGGCCAGTCCACCACTTCGAACTCGAGCCGCTCGCATCGGAAGTTATCCGGTTTTCCGAAGATGACGTCGAGCCATATCTTTCCCAGGGGGAATATGCCCTTTCCTGGGACGATGCCATGGAACGTTGTGTCTGACTGTTCCAGGCTGCACAACGCGATCCGCATTGCTGCTAGAGTACTTGCGAACATCAGGTTGATGCCTCTGCCGCCGTCCATGAAGACGCGGCTCATCTCGAAACCTCCGATCTGCGCCTCCAGCACCACAGCAGCATGACCTGGGCGAGGGACCTGGCAAGGGTGATCCGAACGGCTGAACGTGATGCAGGACTCCGATCCGCTGAGGTACTGAGGGATGGCAGGTGGAGCTGTCACGGCCAGGTTGATCTGGCGGGTGATTTTCTTCTGCACCCTATTCGTTGGGTGCCCCTTCTGGATCATTAGTGCTCCTTTCGGCGGGCGATACCCGTGCCCAACGTTGTTCTGTGCTGGTGCGACTGGTTGGTTCGGGCCTCCTACAAGTGGCAGTGGAGGAGCTCCATGTGCTATCTCTCCTGGTGCAGGTGCATTCCCAAATCCAGGGGGTGGAGCTTGCTGCCTCATCTGAACCATGCTTTCGCTGAGCTTCTGGAACTCGCGGCAGTCCTTGAGCATGTGGCTTGCCTTCTTCTTACCATCCTGCTTGTCGATGTAGAAGTGGATGGTGCATGGACCCGACAGTTTTTCGTATGCTGAGGGTCCATCGTCGCGACCGCGGCGCTGCCACGACTGTGCTGGGCGTCCTCCGTCGTGGAAGTTGCCTCCGCGGTATCCGCCGCTGTTGCGGTTGGCGTCGTTGTGGCGATCAGCGTAGCCGGCCGCGACCATGTCGGGTCCATCGCGATAGTCGTAGACGCGCGGTCTCCTCTTGCTACGGTGCTCCCGTCATCGGCCGTAGTCGTCCTCTTCCTCCGATTGTGCCCGGTGGACGGAATCTTCTCTGTCGGCCCACCTGTTGGCGATGTCCATGAGGTGGTCGAGTGTCTTGGGCTTGACGTGCCCAAGTTCTTCCTTGAAGTCCTGGCGCTTGATGCCGTCCTTGAAGGCGTCGATGGCCCTTTCTTCGGAGATGTGCGCCGCGGAGTTCTTGGTGTTGGACCAGCGCAGTATGTACGAGCGAATGGATTTGCCCGTTCATTGAGTGCAGGCTCGCAACTCCTCGATCGAGGTGGGCCTCTTGCTGGTGCCTTTGAAGTTTCGAATGAAACTATAATCCAGCTCCTCCCAGCTTTAGATGGATCCTGAAGATAGGCTGCTAAGCCTGATCCGAGATGCGCCTGTCAGCTGCAGCTGAAGGCATTGCATGGCGGTTTCCTTGTTTCCACCGTGCAACTTGACGGATGACAGGTGGTCGCTGAGCCACGCTTTGGGGTCCTGTGTGCCGTTGAACTTCGGAGTATCCGAAGGAAGCTTGAAATTTCGCGGCATCCGTGTCCGTTGGATAGATCTGCTGAAGCACCGGGCCCCGTAGAATTCTCCTTCGTCCATCTCAGATTTAGACGAGCATGCGCGCTTGGCTCGTGCTTTGTTGATTTTGCGCTGTGTGAGCGCGTCTCTGGCGTCGTAATCACGGCTGCGATGGCGTGAGCTCTTGTGCCTTCGAGGAAGGTCATGGTCCTCTTCTTCGGATGAAGGAGTGGGGCTGCGGTCGAACCTGACCGTAGCTTTCTTCTTCGGCTCCGTAGGAGCTTCTTGATGGAGCGTAGCTCCGACGAGTCCGAGCCTAGTGAGTGCGGACTTGTGCATGGCTATTTTCGGGTCCCCCTCCGGAGGTGGGTGGGACACGAGGTATGCGGTGGCTGCCATGATCGCAGCTTGCGGCGTCTTCAGGATGATGTTGCCATTGGCATCCATCTCCATGAAGGATGCGTGGAGGGTTCGGGTCACCTCACGGCGCTGCTTGGGGTCCATGTTCTCCGTCCGGGAGCGGTGTTTGTTGCCGTGGTTGCCGTTCGAGCTGGAGCCGATGCCCATGGCGAAGAGCGCAGCTCGTCGCGCGCTGGACTCCGAGGCTGCTTGCTTGCGTTGTCAAGAACCTCTTGCATCTTGACCTGCTTCTTGTGCTCCTCGATCAGGAGCAAGTGGTATGCCATCAGCAGGTCCCGTAAGGCATCTGCAGGCAGGATTGTGCTGCCTGCCACGGCGGCGCGTGCCTAGGGCCATCCTTCTTTGCTAAGGCGGATGACCTGGCCGGCGTTGTCCCCTTCGGGTGGGGGGGACTGGCTTCTTCTGTTCCCGCCGTTTCGGTCCTGCGGGTTAGGTGGCGGGTTGGGCGGAGGGTTGGGCGCTCGCTGATCCACGTCGCTCTGGATGACTACGGCGCATTGGTAGCGCTCGTAGATTGGTCCGCTGCTGCCGCAACTTTTGGATCCGGAACTGTAGGTCCCTTCATCCGATGGCGGATCGCACAGATCGGAGTTGCAGCTGCTGCTGTCGTAGGACTCATCTGTTGATGATGATGTGCGTAGCACAGGGTGTGGGGCCCACAAAGCGGGCCTGATTGATGGTAGGGGCACCCGCTCTGGGAGGCGGAGGGTGCCAGTTTGCCCCACCTGGAAGCAAAAGCTCCCGAATAGGATCTCGAGTCCGTCGCCTACGGGCTCGAAGTCCTTCATGGTGGCCGGTGAGTGGGCTGTGAAGTCGAAAGCGCCGAAGAGGAGGTGACTCTCTGTCGCCGCAGAGTTGTAGATCGCTTGGGTTGGGACTGTCACGATCGCACAATCAGCATCCCCAGTTCCCACAGACGGCGCCAATTGACGAGGTTTGATCTCGTCAATGCCCATTGTTATGGACTTGGGTTTTGGAGAAGATGGGGATGCTGGAGATCGCGGAACGGTTAGCAAACAAGCAACACAGGACACGAGGTTTACCCAGGTTCAGGCCCCCAGAGGGAAAACCCTACTCCTGCTTGTCTGCTCTTGATTATGGAGGAACCGGTGATTACAGGGGTGCGCAGATGCAATCTAGCATGGAGGTGTGTATGCGAAAGTATGAGGTCAGTGATCTAAGTCGTGCCCTCCTGGCCTTTATATAGACTTAGGCAGGTCCCAGGCACAGATCTAGTCGGTTACAGGTTCTAGGCTTTACTCCTTTGAATTTCCTATCTACTGTAGTCTTGCTCTCCAAGGATCCGGAGGCGTCATGGGCCTTGGCCACCCAAAAGTCTTCATGGGTCGGCGTATATTTGCCGTTGGCCTTCCTTGGGCTGGACCAGGTATGCTAAGGTCATGTATCTGCGGGGTATAACCATGTCACCGACGGAGTAAAAACATCTCTTCTCGGAGCTCAGCTACTTCTCCCTCGTGCTTGGTGATGAGTTCTGAACTTATCTTGTGAATAACATCCACTTCGCGTTCTGCCATCTTCTTGTACCTGAAAACTTCTTGTTCCAATGCCTCCATCATGTCTTCCAGACTGCCTTCTCCTTTAGGGCCTTGAACTTCTTTCATCTGTACCTTCCCCTCCTTGAGGATCAACTCTTTGGGATGTATCTTCAACTCATACATGTACGGGTTGAAGATGTCCGCAGAGGAACCCTCTGTGGGTGATCCATAGGAAGACATTGAGGCTCCAAATCTGAGAATTTTCCTGACAGAAACAGATCAAAACGAAAACACGACGAGAACACCGTGCAAGAACCTCGGGGAACCTGGGGGTTATATATTATGAAGTTTCAATGCATAAGGAAGGTTTTGACATGGAAACAAGACGGAGATGGAGTTCGAGGGGGGAGACACCCCCCTCAGGTGCGGACAGGCTGGGCCCGTGCCTAGGGTGGGTTTGTCCACCCAGGGATCTGTTTCCTCTTCAGTTTCATCTCGTAGCTTCCCTTATGTATTAAAAACATCAAAAATATAAAAAGATTGGAGTTTCATGAACCTTCTGTTTTTTACCACTTTTACCTATTCAAAGACGAACTCTGCAGTTTCTGGTTTTTGGCTTTTGATAAATTCTTCCATAGTCACCATTTGAATAACATCTACATCCTCATTATAAGAGTCTCCAGAAATATAGTGTTTTAGTTTTAACCATTAACCACCTGTGTTGTGTCATTCTTCAGAGAAGAAATTTTGATGGCACCTGAATGGTACACTTCCTTGATAACAAAAGGTCCTTCCCATTTGGAGAGTAGTTTCCCTGCAAAAAAATCTGAGACAAGACCTATACAAAAGAACTTTCTCACCAACATGGTACTCCCTTTTGAGAATTCTCCTATCATGCCATCTTTTTACTTTTTCCGTAAAGAGCCTAGCATTTTCGTAATCTTCCCCTCTCCACTCATCTAGATTACTTAAATCGAGCAGTATTTTCTCCCCAGCAAGTCTAAAGTCTCTATTCAACTCTTTCACTACCCAATAAGCTTTGTGTTCTAATTCTAAAGGCAAGTGACAAGCTTTCCCATAGACCATTTTGTAAGGAGACATCCCCATAGGATTTTTATAAGCAGTTCTATAAGCCCACAAAGCGTCATTCAAATTTTTAGCCCAATTTTTTCTAGACCTATTGACAGTCTTCTGCAAGATAGATTTAATTTCCCTATTGGAAAGTTCTACTTGTCCACTAGTTTGGGGGTGATAAGCTGAAGCTATTCTGTGGTTTACATCATACTTAGCGAGAGTTTTTCTAAAACCCCCATGAATAAAATGAGAGCCTCCATCAGTCATGAGATATCTAGGCACACCGAACCTAGGAAAAATGACATCCTTAAGCATCTTGAAAGAGGTCTTACCATCAGCGCTGTTTGTAGGTATGTCTTCTATCCACTTTGTAACATAGTCAATGGCAACAAGAATATGAGTGTACCCCTTTGAAGGTGGAAAAGGACCCATAAAGTCTAATCCCCAACAATCAAAAGGTTCAATAACAAGAGAATAATTCATAGGCATTTCATTGCGTCTAGAGATGTTACCTACTCGTTGGCATTTGTCACATGATAAGACAAACTTCCTTGCATCTTTAAAAAGGGTAGGCCAATAAAATCCAGATTGTAAAACCTTTTGTGACGTCCTATCCCCAGATGATGTCCTCCATAAGCACTGCCATGACATTTTCTCAATATCTCTTGTTGTTCAAATTCTGAAACACATCTTCGCATAATGCCATCTACTCCTTATTTATATAAGTGTGGGTCATCCCAAAAGTAATGCCTTAGATCATAAAAGAATTTCCTTCTTTGCTGAGCTGTAAAGGTTGGAGGCAAATACTTGGAAACAATAAATTTAGCATAATCAGCACACCAAGGACTCTCATGTGGACTTACCCTTATTGCAGCTGACTGCTCATTTGAAAAACTATCATTAACAAGCAAAGGGTCAAAAGAAATATTTTCCAAACGAGATAAATTATCAGCAACAGGATTATCAACACCTTTCCTATCCACAATATGCAGATCAAACTCTTGCAAAAGCATCACCCACCTTATAAGCCTAGGATTAGCGTCCTTCTTTGTCATAAGGTATTTAATAGCTGCATGATTAGTATGAATAGTAACCTTAGAATTAACAATATAAGGTCTAAACTTATCACAAGCAAAGATTACAGCTAAGAACTCTTTTTCAGTAGTAGCATAATTCTTTTGAGTAGCATCTAGAGTCTTGCTAGCATAATGAATAAGATTCAGCTTCTTGTCAACACGTTGTCCAAGGACAACACCCATAGCAAAGTCACTAGCATCACACATGATTTCAAAAGGTAAACTCCAATCAGGTGGTTGGACTATAGGAGCAGTGGTCAAAGCTTTCTTCAAAGTTTCAAAAGCTTCCTTACAATCATCATCAAAAACAAAAGGTACATCTTTTTGAAGAAGATTAGTAAGGGGCTTTGAAATTTTGGAGAAATCTTTAATAAACCTCCTATAGAAACCAACATGACCAAGGATACTACGAATACCTTTGATGTCTCTAGGATAAGGCATCTTCTCAATTGCTTCAATTTTGGCTCTGTCAACTTCAATGCCTCTTTTATATATCTTGTGTCCAAGAACAATCCCTTCATTAACCATGAAATGGCATTTCTCCCAATTAAGAACAAGGTTGGTTTCTTCACATCTCTGCAAAACTTTATCAAGGTTGTGCAAACAGTTATCAAAAGAATTTCCATAGACGGAAAAATCGTCCATGAAAACCTCCACAATTTCCTCACAATAACCATGAAAGATAGCAGACATACATCTCTGAAAGGTAGCAGGAGCATTACATAAACCAAAAGGCATACGCCTATAAGCATAAGTACCATAAGGACAAGTGAAAGTAGTTTTCTCCTGGTCCCGTGCTTTCACAGCAATTTGAGAAAACCCAGAATAACCATCAAGAAAGAAAAAGTGAGTCTGTTTGGACAACCTCTCAAGCATTTGATCAATAAAGGGCAAAGGATAATGATCTTTCTTAGTAACTTTATTAATCTTTCTAAAATCAATGCACATTCTATACCCAGCCACTACTCTTTGGGGTATAAGCTCATTATCCTCATTAGGCACAACAGTTATTCCCCCTTTCTTGGGAACACAATGAACATGGCTAACCCATTGACTATCAGCAATAGGATAAATAATACCAGCATCAAGGAGTTTTAATACCTCATTTCTTACCACGTCCTTCATTTTAGGATTTAGACGGCGTTGGTGCTCAAAAAGTGGTTTTGCATCAGGCTCTATATTAATAGCATGCTGACATATAGTAGGAGAAATCCCCTTTAAATCGTCAAGAGTATAGCCCATAGCTCCTCGGTGTTTCTTCAACACTTCCAATAACATTTTCTTCTTCCTTTCCTGAAAGTTTAGAACTAATAATAACAGGATATACTTTCTTATCATCAATATAAGCATATTTAAGGTCATCAAGTAAAGGTTTTAATTCGAAAACAGGGTCCCCTTTAGGTGGTAGTGTGGTATCCAAATCTTCCACGGGTAGATTATGCTTAAGCTGTTCCGGTTGACGAAGGAAAACCTCGTCAATCTCATTTCTTTCCTTCATGAAGACATCACTTTCATGATCTTCCATAAACTGCTGCAAAGCATTGTTAGGAGCAAGAGAAATAGCAGAAAGTTGTTCAACCCTGAAATCCTCATCAGGAAGTTCATTTTCATAAGGAGTTTTGGCAAATTTAGAAAAATTAAACTCATAATATTCTCCAGCAAACTTAGTCAAACCTTTTTCCTTCCTGCAATCTATGATAGCCCCACAAGTATTAAGGAAGGGTCTACCAAAGATAATAGGATAGGTTTTACTAGCTTCTTTACCAAGTACTAGAAAATCAGCAGGATATTTAATCTTACCACAAAGGACCTCCACATCTCTTACAATACCAATAGGGCAAACTTGCTCTCTATTAGCAAGGTGAATAACCACATCAATGTCCTCAAGCTCACAAGGACCAATCTCATGCATAATTTCCGTATAAATCTCATAAGAAATAGCACTGGAACTAGCACCAATATCACATAAACCATAGTAGCTATGACTACCAATTTTAACAGAAAGCACATGGACACTAGCTTTTCTAACTTTCTTAGGATGATAAACAATATTAGGAGAGTCTTCACAGAAGACAATATGCTCATCCTCTATATTTCGAGTGACAAGATCTTTCACAATGGCTACCAAAGGTTCAATATCAATAAGCTTGTCGGACCCTATAGTTTTATTTGCGCTTTTGCTAACCACATTAGCCATAATAGAGTGCTCCCTTACCTTGGAGGGAAAAGGAATTTTCTCAACATAAGGTTCAGGCAAAATAGGATCGACAGTACAAACCTCTGTGCTAGCAGGAACATGGGTGACAATGTCTTTATAAGGAGCATGGTACTTGTCCCACTCTTTCTTGGGAATTTCAATATAAGAGGCAAAGGCATTAAAACATTTTACAAGAACTTGAGGATCAAGATCAAACTCATTACTAATATCACGAAAGTCATCAGTTCCCATAAAAGATATAATGCATTCATAATCATAGTTTATACCTGACTTTTTTCCTTGTCATTCTCCCAAGCTTCAGTGTTTTCTTGAATACGGTATAGTAGATCCCATTTAGCTTCTTCCTTCATACGTGTAAATGAATAGAAAGCCTAGCATAAAAGTTATTGAGAATAATACTGTTAGGGAGTTCATGAATAGGACATTTAAGCATTATTAACTTTCATGTCCCCCAAGCTTGAGTTGTACTCTCTCCATCAAGAGGCCAAAAGTTATATATAAGATTCCTATCCTTATGAATCTCACTGGGAGGATAAAATTTAGAGTAAAAGAGAGATGCCATCTCCTCCCATTCCATGGATTGTCCATTCTTCAGCAGCTTATACCATTCTTCAGCTCTCCCTTTCAAGGATACGGAGAGTAACTTCTTCTTCACCTGTTCCGTTGTGATACCTGCACACTTAAACAACCCGCATAATTCAGGGATAAAAAGCAAGTGATCACCGGGATGGACAGTTCCATCCCCTAAATAATAATTATCCATAACACGATTAACAATACTTGTAGGTATCTTAAAAGTATCTATCTCAATAGGAAGCAGTTCATCTACTACCCTAGCAGTGGTAGTAGTTTTGCCAAATAGGAAACCAAGTGGGTTATCCATATTAGAAACAGAGCAACAAGCAGTAACAAAAGCAATACTCATAGTAAAAGTTTCCCTTACCAGTTCGACTCTTCAATAGCGCTTCACTCCCCGACAATGGCGCTAGAAAATAGTCTTGATGACCCACAAGTATAGGGGGTGTATCGTAGTACTTTTGATAAATAGGAGTGTCGATCCCAACGAGGAGCAGAAGATGTTGAACAGTGGTATGGAGCAGGAAATCCCTGTGAATACTTAGCAAACAGATTTTTAGTGGTTTTTCTGACAAGGCAACAAAACAAGGAGCAAGTAACAAAGGTAAAGAACAAAAGGAGCAAGTAGCCCAATCCTTTCTTAGAAAAGGACAAGCCGGTGGAAATACTTATAAGGACCAAATGTTCTCGAGGACACATGGGAATCCTGTCAAGTGCTTTCACTTAAAATAGCTGAGTACTCTTCGCTGGTGTTGTAAGTGTTGTGTGGGTGAACCTGTGCTAATGTACCTACCATACTTGGACTAATACATACTTGTGATTAAATCCCCTGCAAACATCCATAACTACAGGAAAGTAATTGAGATATAAATCTAACCACAACCTTAAACTCTGAGATCCTATGCTCCCTTGTGCAAAGGTGTCCTAACGGGGGTTCAAGTTTCTGTCACTCCGGCAACCCCACAATTAGTATCCAAATACACAATGCATCCCCCTAGGCCCATAAATGGTGAAGTGTCATGTAGTCGACGTTCACATGACACCAATAGAAGAATAGAACCACAACTTAAATACTAAACCATTGAATAATAATTTATCACAGATTCACTACTAACAACATGACTTCTCCCATGTCCTCAAGAACTAGACGAACTACTCACAAGGCATCATATGGATCAAGATCAAAGATTATATGGTAATGGATAACAATCTTAACATAAACAATAATCCAATGGTTCCACTCACAAGCATCAACTACAATAGTAATTAACACCGAGAAAGTTTTCCCTAAGAACTAAAGCAATATCCAACACAATTGTTACAGCGGGGCGGAGTGGTGATGATGGTGCTGGTGGATATGATGGTGTGGACGATGATAATGATGATCCCGATGAAGCCTAGCTTGATGACGGTGTTGATGGCGATGGTCTCCCCGCTCCGGGAAGGAATTCCCCCGGCAGACATCTGTCTGTCGGAGAGATCTTTCTCTCTCGGTGTTTTCTGCCCCAGAGGCGGCGGAAATCTATCTGTGGTCTCCCCTTGGTGTTAGGGTTCCATAGGGAAGATATAGTCGAAGGGGCGGAGTTAGAGAACGGGTAGGTGGGCCACACCTTCCCTAGGCGCGGGGTCACGTGGGCCCACGCCTAGGAGGGTGTGGGCCCCCTAAGGCCCCTCTTTGTCCCTCCTTATGGCTCCCTCATTCTTCTGGAGAAATAATATGTTTCCATATTTTTCTGATCTTTGCGAAATTGCATCGAAACGCCTTATTTTCCATCAGAATCCAGACTCCGGTAGTCCATCCTCCAGGAATCATCCAACATGCATAAACAGATGAAAATCCATAAGTAATACTTCATAATAAGACAAATATCAATGAATAGAGGTAAATTATGATATAGAATGGTGATGAAAATTGGGCGTATCAGTTATGAACACCATATGATTTTGATGAGGAAAATGTTGAGGCATGAGCCTTAGCCCTTTTATAAAAGCTGATGGTTGGGTTCGGATGCGATACCATTCCAATTTCACCGTACAACCACAATACCCGAATTTGGGTAGGGCTTGACTGGAAGTTTATATATCTTAGTATGGGTTCCTTTGCGGCCGAGGTTTGAGCTGAGGTTACCTCGTGATGATTGTCCACCTGTGCAGTTCCCAAGATGACAGATGGTCATGGTTGGGAGGCCAAACTCATAGGGGAGGTGCCTATACTAGGGTGTGTAATTGAAAGGTTAGGATTGATTATCCGCATACTGAGTATGGTGATTCAGGATTGTTCCTGACGGATGTATCGAATGTTGTGGTGAAAGTGTGCCACCTCTGCAGAGTGTCAAACTATACGAATAGCCGCGTCCGCGGTTATGAACAGTTGGAGTGGCCATACTGTTCCGTCATCAGATGTTTTCAAAATGACTTGTGAAATGAATCATGACTTTGACTTGACCACAACAGGGTTGTGAAAGTGAATGCTAAGTTCCCCTTAGGTGTTGAAAGGCATTTAAATTAGTTTTATTTACTTCTAAACTCAGTTAGAGATAAATCTGGCTTTTTTCAAAACAACCTAGAGCTTAGGATTCCTACTTGAACCACCTTACTTGTTATTGATAGTTTGCGAGTACTTAAACAGTACGCATGGCTTTGTCCCTGGCTATTCCTATGGCCAGACTATGAGGAGGACTACCAGGATGATGGACAGCAGGAAGTCTACGACAACTAGGATCATCTCCCATCGTCAGCATTGCCTGTGACCCTGAAGATGGAGCTTCGCCCACACTACCGTTATTATATTATTCCTCTTTGTTGATTGTATTAAGACTGGATCATGAGATACTTTATTTGTAAGACCTTTATTATGGTTTGTAATGGATGATGAACTATGGTACCAATCTGTTATGTCTCGCAAAATGGTAATCCTGGGATTGCGATGTATGGCATAACACGCATCTGGGATTAAAAATCCGGGTGTTGACATGTGCCTGCTGCCCCTTTAATTCACAAGATATATCAAGATATTCCACTCTCTCTCTCTCTCTCTCTCTCTCTCTCTCTCTTGCATATAAGCTCATGGGACAAAATAGGGAGTTTTATAGTGTGGCATGACCAGAGGGGAGGTGGTGTGCTGTTCAAACTTATAGGACCAAACCTGGTGGTGGTTGGAGGTGATTTATCTCAAGGTTTGATTGAATTGCAAAATTTGACCAAAGAGGTGCTTGTGAAGGAAGCTAAAAATATTGCATTTGGCAAGGTGGGAAAAAAGTACCGGTGTGTAGATAGGGTCATTGCATAAGCCTAGGTATTATTTTGGATTTTTCCAAGGATTATAGGCCCACCTAAGAACTTTTATTCAAATAGTACAGAAATGGTTTGTAGAAGCTTATTTGATCTTTTTACATTGGGCAAGGTTAGTTTTTGATGTGATATGGTCCTACATACCATATCACACATTGGAGAATTTCTGGGAATTTATTGAGATGGAAAAGTATTTTTAAGCTAATGTTTCTTGTTTCAGCCATTTAAGAAAAAGGGCAAGAAGAAATAATAAAGAATCTCAAAAATATTTGTTTTTGAGGTGGGAAGGTGGGGGATGATGTATATTACTCAAATGTGCATTGAGTTGGCAAAGTGATTTGGAGAAAAATAAACTTGTCTTTAAAGACAAGGTTTGCTGGATTTTTCCTAAAATGGAAATTAAATAGTTTCAGGCTTCAAATAATTATGGGAATTATTTGGCAAAAGTTTATATACAAGGTGGAGGATGTCAACTTGGAGTATCTATCATAACCAACCTTGGTTATTGCAATAAAGGGAGTTGGTTTTGGAAAAGAACAAGGATTAGAGGATCTAGGGTTTTGTTATTGTCATACCACCTAAACATGGTAGGGATTAGGGAGCTCAGAGCTCACCTTGGTATAAGGGATATATGGATATATATACCAAGTTATATAGATAATCATGGAAGCAAAAGATGGGCTTGGTTGTGTTTGAGGTGGACTAGAAGTGATGGCAAACTTTGTTGAAATAAGGCTGCCATAACAGATGTGTCATGATGCCTAATAAACCATGAGGGTTTAAGAAGCACATGGTTCCAATGGAAACAAGTGAAGTAGGGTTTGATATACCATGGTTAGTATATCATAACCATCCAAAGATTTGGTCAAGGGAAGGTGGCATATCGATGTTAGCTTCTGTCAAAAATAGGCAAAATGATAAGATTTGCAGAAAAGATTATTATCTTGACTACAAAACCATCATGGATGAGTGGGAACCAGAATGGCTTAGCCAAGGAGAAAAGTCGTATTTGGTAGTACTAATGATGTACAACAATATGGTTCAAGAACATTTTCAAGAATGCACATAGGTTAGAATGGGTGGAGTCTCAGTGATTGAATCTAGTTAAAGATTCCAGACTTAGCCAATTTGGCAGATTTGTATGCAAGAGGGAGACACTTGAAAGAGTGGCAAGGGTTTATCCTCTTTATCAAGTGGTTCGTATTGAGGTATAGATGGGATATAGGGGATATATGTTGGTATTTGTTCTTTGATGGGTTGGATGCTAATACGAAGGATTAGCTCAGTATTGATTTGGGTTAAACAGATTTGAGATTCACCTGAGTGAATCAAGATAGATTGAGTTTGAGATACTTGGTTTGAGATTGTTGGTCTCACCTCTTGGTTTGATACTTAAGGATGAGCTACTAGATTAGCTCACTCTAGATCCTAAGCAAACAAGGCAATCAACAGGTCAAGACAATTCATCAGACAGCAGATCAAGGCAACTCATCTTATAAAACTTGTCAAGCTACTACTAAAGTCACCCTCAAGCCTAGATTGAGGTAATCATGGGTGTTTTTAAGAGGGTGTGTTTTGAGGTGAGGTAAGTACCTCTTGGTATTTATACCAAGATTGGAGGGAAAAGGTTTTAGGATTCCAAAACCTAGAGGTAAGAGTAGTTGAAGTTCTGTCTTGAAAACATAAGGAGATTATATATTGGTCTCCATAGTTTTGTTAATAGAACTAGTAAAATATTTTGTTGTGGCAAGGCTATCTTGGCTCAAATTTGAATTGTCAGAATCATCTGGGAATATGAAAAATGTGCCAAGACATCTCTTTTGCAAAAATAGTTTTTTTCAACTGAGGTTGAGGTAAGGAGTATAATATCTAACAACAATTGTATGAACACAAGCAAAAAAGTAAGCAAGCATTGCAATACTTAGCAAGAAAAAGTTTTTGTTCCCCCAGATTTTTTCCTTTTTGGACAACAATTCGGGGTTGCTGAAATTGGGATGTTACAGACCTTTCCCCCTTAAAATAATCTCATCCCGAGATTAGGGAGGAGTAGGGTTGGGTGATAACATCCGCTTAGCAATTTCAGCGGTGGAATTAAAAGATGCTAGAAGGTTTTTACAACAAACAAGCGCGGTCAGCTACGGGTCAGAGCTGGGTGGCTTCGGATTGGACGGTTTAGGTAGAACAAGTGGAAAAGACGTAGTATTTTCCCCTTAGGTAGATTCTAGGTAGGTTTAGCGTCGACAGGGTCCTTCCTTCTTGGGGTGAGACGGCGAGTTGAGCCTTCTTCAAACCTTTATCGCTGAAGTCAGCTTCTCTACCTTCTTGGTCTTGCAACACCAAAAGTGCTGGCTGGATGGTCGACTCTGCGATGGGGAACTTTCCCGAAGTATCATCTGATTCTGGAGAAGTGCCTATTACCTTCTTCTAAGCAAGGTCCATGGTTCTGATTTAGAGGGTGGTTATCTCCTAACGATAACTAGGGTTCGACTCCAGGGTTCTATCGGGTTTTGGGCGGGAAAGACGCAGTCTTTCCCCCTTACAGAGGGACTACAGAGTGCTTGGGGAAGTCATAGACCTTCTTTATTGGAGTCGTATGATGATGATGGGGGAGGGTGCCACACCTTTCGTCCGAAGGTGGTTATCTTTTGTAGACCTGGTAGAAGTTGCTTTATTAGAGACGCCGATGCCACTTCTTGAGGTAGTAGTCATAGCGGGAGAGGCGTTTAACTAGCTTACTAGTAGTTAGTTCTGGGCTAGTTAGGGGTCCGTTACGTTGGAGGGTATCGTTTGAGGTTGACGGGCTAGAGAGGCGGTCTTATAGGGTGAGGTCATTCTCAGCTGAGTCTGATGCAACGTCATGGGTAAAACACGTAGATGGAAACTGCGATTAGCATAGAATCCAAATTGGGTTCATGCAGGGATTAACATGTCTGCGCCAACCAATGGCGAGGGTACTTGAACATTACAGAATAGATCTGGACTGCGAGGCATTAGAGACTTAGAGTTTTTTTAAAAAGGTTCTGGGACGACACATAACTCCACCCTATGCCATAAGGGTGAGTCTAGGGGTGAGAAAGACTACTTCATGAGTACTACTTGAATCTTGTCGCCATCCTTGGGTTGGGGTACTGACTTCGGCTACTCCAGTTCCTCGGGGGTGAGGGGGATATTCAAATCTTTAGCAGTGAGGGTGAGTGTCGTGCCTTCTTTGATGGTTGCTTTGGCAGGTGGATCTTCTGGTGGTGGTGATTGAAAGATAGGTTGATACTCATAGAAGGACAATTCTTTATTTTCAGTCTCTCAGTTGACAACTTCAGAAGTTGATGAGGCTAGAGGGCCCACTCTCCTTTCCAGATGAGCGTTGGTGTCTTGTAGACTCTTCTCCCGGGTACGAAGTATGGCGAGATCCATACGCATGAGGATGTTCTGACGATGGGTCTTGTCGAGGTATTGTTGTTGGCGCTGGAGTAGGTATTCCATATTCTCTAGTTGGTTCCCAATGCAGCAAGTGGGAAAGGATTCAGTGGGGAGTCCATCCTTGTCACGCTTCCCGAACAGGTGGCAAGGGGTGTATTTCAGCTCCTCTTTATGGATCTTGCAGAGGTGTGCCATGATGTGTTGCATCGCTCGTACGACTCCATCTACCCAATTGTGGTCAATGAAGGTAAAGATGATGTGCTCGGGGTCATTCTCACGAGCTGTAATGGTGGCCTTGATGACCCACTGAGCTATGCTTGAATTGTTGCGAGGAAGCTCTGTCCCTTCGATCCTAGGTGGGGACGACGGACGATCTTTAGTAGGTCATGCAGTTGCTCTTCAAAGGTCCAGAAGCTTTCTCCAACGATGATGCTCTCTGAGCGGGAAGGAGCCATCTACAAAGTTTTGGTTTTTGAGGCGAGGGTAGGTATATATATGAAAATTCATCAAGGTATACAGGTAGTAGCAGGCGCAGGTAGGGTTTCGTATTCCTTTGACGACTCTCGCGGTGGAACGTGGGGCAGGTTCTTGGGTTGGAGATCTTCCTGGATTATCTCCTCGTAGGCGATCTTCTGGATTTGAGTGGAAAGACGGAGTCTTTCCACCTTAGAGCTTTACTTGAGGTCGTCGGGTTGGGGTAGATCCTCCGTCTTGCAGCATTGGCGTGACACTTGAATTGGGGTCTTCGGGTGATGCCTTATTGCGACTACCTTGCTATGGTGGTTAAAACTCGGGATTGTTTTAGGGGTTAGGGACGTTTCTTCTTGGTCCTTCGTCGGGGTGGTGGCATCTTAGCTTCAAAGGAGTGGTCCTAACTCAAACTCTTTGTGTTGCTTTGAAACTATGACGGAGTAGACTCTTTGTCTTGGGTCCTCCTTATCTTCCGGATTCTTAGGACATCTATGCTATGGTGAGGACCTACCATTGAATCGATAGGGGGTCGAATAGGATCGTTGCTCCTTTGGGGCGATTAGAGCTAAGTCATGAGTAGGGGTTGTCTTGGATTCCTTTATGTGGTCATCCTGCTGAGGAGGGGTTTCAGGTTATGGGCTTACGAAGGTTCATGTTGGGACATACCAACAAGGTGGTCATATATATAGGATTGAGTGATCTGAGGTAGACAAGCAACATACTTCAAGCATCATATAAGCACATGACAAGCAAGCGGAGCGTACCATAGATAACAGGAATGACTACACTCCATAAGGGGAATCCTATCTAGGGTTATTTATCCTAGGTACGGACGATATGGGTGACTGGTTTCTGTCTTGCCATCTGGTGGTGTCGGTGACGTACTTGATCCTTCGAGGCGATGAAGGACTTCGTTGGTAGGGCGATCTTGTAGTTTGTTTCGTCGTTGGTAGCTCCTTTGTTTTGCTTGTATTGGTGTCACTTCATTCTGGGATCTCCGTCTTTATAGTCTCCGAGTCGGACTTTGTTTGTGAAAACAGAACATTTGAAGTAGATGCGATATAAAGTAATCAATTTTCAAATAGTTTGAGTTAGAGAAGATAAGATAAGAAATCTTTTGAAAAGCTTTTGATAAAGTGGTTTTTGAAAGTCGGGGTTTTCCAAAAATAGGGGTTGTCCTGTCTAACGTCCATGCTAACTAAGGTCTCCTACAGTCAGGATGGCTTTGATACCAAGTCTGTAGCACCCCGGATTTTTGGTCCGAGAGTACCTGTTATGCATACAAGTCACATTCCCATGATCAGTGCGACGTGAGCATAATTCGACCAGTATCATTACAACATCCATAAATTACCAATTACAAAACTTATAGTATTGCCAATATGGCGATTACAACACAATTAGCGGATGTTGAGCCCATGTCATACCTTAACCTACATGCGACTGACTGGGAGACGGCCTAGATCGCATAAACGTCAGCTTCTTCTGTTGGAATTATGCCCTAGAGGCAATAATAAAGATGTTATTATTATAATTCTTGTTCATGATAAATTTTATATTCCATGCTAGAATTGTATTAAGCGGAAACTTTAATACTTGTGTGGTTTGTGAACAACACTGTGTCCCTAGTATGCCTCTATGGACTAGCTCATTGATTAATGATGGTTAAGGTTTCCTAACCATAGACATGAGTTGTCAATTAATAATGAGATCATATCATTGGGAGAATGATATGATGGACAGACCCAAACTAAGCGGAGCAATTTGATCGTGTCATCGTGTTCATCTTTGCGAAGCTTTTCTTATGTCAAATATTGTATTCCTTAGACCATGAGATAATACAACTCCCTGGTATCAGAAGAAAGCTTTGAGGTCATCAAACGTCATCCTATGAGAGGGTGATCATAAAGGTGTCTCTCAGGTGATCGAAAAGTACCTGTTGGGTTGTATGTATCGAGATGGGATTTGTCCCTCCCAAGTCGGAGAGATATACTTCGGGCCCACTCGGTAATCGATATCAACACCGCTTGCAAGCATGTGGTTAAGGAGTTAATCACAAAGTGATATCGGATTACGGAACGAGTAAAGTACTTGCTGTGAACGAGATTGAACTAGGTATGACGGTACCGACGATCAAATCTCGGGCAAGTAAAATATCGCGAGACGAAGGGAATATATATATATGGGATTGATTGAATCCTGGCATCGTGGTTCATCTGATATGATCATCGATGAATGTGTGGGAGTCAATATGGGTTTCCAGACCCCGCTGTTGATTATTGATATAAGATCATGTCTGCATATTCTCGAACCCAAAGGGTCACACACTTAACGTGTCTCGACGCTAGGATATATTGGATAATTGGTTTATGAGTTTTTGTTCGGAGTCCCAGATGAGATCCAGGACGTCACGAGAGGTTCCGGAATGGTCCGGAGAATAAGATTCATATAAGGCAATGCAGTTTTTGGAGTTCGGAATTGTGTCGGGTTAATCGGTATTGTACCGGAAGCTTCTAGAACCTTCCAGAGGGGGACCAACGTGGCCCCACCTGCCGGGAGGGGGAATGGGCCTATGAGGGAGTGTCTTGGCCGCATTGGGCCAGGGGCACAAGCTCCATAGGGCCCAGCCGGCCAAGCCTAGGGCAAAACCCTAGGGGAGCTTCTAGAAGGAATGGGGGAAACTTGCCCCCCACTCCTCCCTCCTTGGCCGCCGGCCTAGGGCTTGGGGGAGGGGATAGGGCTGGACGCCCACCCCTCTATATAAAGAGGGCTAGGGGCGCACCCCTCCCCTACACCTCCTCCTAAACCCTAGCCGCCCTGCTGCCCCTCCTCTCTCTCTCCCTCCCGACTATGTGTAGGCGAAGCCCTGCTGCAGAAACTCTCCACCGCTTGCACCGCGCTGTTGCGTTGTAGATCCAATCCATCTCTCCAACCCACTTGCTGGACCGAGGAAGTAGGAGACGTCGAGGTGCCGCACGTGTGCATCTCTCGGAGGCATCGCCACTTGCGGTGTTAGATCGGATCGGATCGCGAGGAGGAGAAGCGAGTACGACTACATCACCCACGTTCCGTCAAACGTTCCTCTGTGCGAATCTTCAAGGGTACGAAGATCTCATCTATTCCCCCTCGTTGTTTGCATCTTCTAGATTAGATCTTGGCTTTCCCGTTCGCATCCGTAGAATTTTTTTGATTTACTATGCTGCGAAACCCTTCATCTTCATCGTTTCTCGATCCTCTAAAAATCTGGCCAAGTAAATAGCCAGGGACAATGCCGGTGAGTACTTTGAATGTACTCACGAACCACCTTAAAAGAATAATAATAAAGATATGCAATATGGCTATAGCAGGTTGGCTTCACAAGAGGTTCTTTTATAAATTAGTTTCTCTGGTAGATATAGCTTATCTCTATATCTTTGTTGAAAAACTTTTGGAAAACATTTTTGGAAACCCTTTTTGAAAATTTTGGAAAACACTAAGATTGGGGTCACCCATTTGTTTCTTTCTCCCGATCATCCCATGACCAAACTTATTTTCTTCCTTTCCGACCATCCCATGATCAAAAAATATATCCTTTCCGACCATCACATGGTCAAAACATTTCCAAAGCCATTGCTTTTCTGAAAATTCTTTTTAAAATCAAAACCAGCACAGCTCTACAGCAACCATTCCAACCGTTAATGACCGAGGAATCGGCTATTCGAATAGATTTACACTCTGCAGAGGTTGTACACTTTACCCACATCATCCGGGTACCCTTCCATGATCTACACCAATCGTGGGTCAATTAACCGGTCAAGAACTTCGGAATGCCCACTCTAGTATAAGCACCTACCCTATGAGTCTTTCCCCTCAATACCGGGACACTCTATATAGTCCCCAAGCCAACCAGAGCGCATTTTACACTGCACAAAGTGGGCGCTTTCAATGAGGGGCTCATAGTAATGCATGGCGGCCCGCATACCGTTCGTTTCTTCTCCTGGTCGACGATTCGTGGACCATTACAGGAGAAGACCCAGCCTCCAGATATTGACATGTCTTGTAGTAGTTGTGAGGCACCTATACTAGAATAGATAAACTTCCAGCCCAGCCCTGTCCCATTCCAGAGTAATGTGGTTGCACGGGTTAATTGTTCTATCAAAACTGCACAGCCCGGTGTGTTTTTGTAAACCTTTTTCCTTCACCTTTCATCCAACCCTTTTGTAAAACTAAAACCTTTTTAAGTTTCTCAACATCTCTTGGTAGGTCAAACCTCACCAAGGTTTTCTCATAAAACATTTTATAGACAATTTTTTTCTAGGATCTTCCGATCCTATACTTTTGCTTAGGCTAAATCGGGGTCTCCAAAGGGTTATGATGTTAAAACACCATCTACCATACTAGGGGAAAATATGTGTCATCAAATGGGTTGTACTTAGTAGTACAAGTGGTATTAGCTGGAGGAGCCAAGCCACTACCAGATATGAAATCATCATAAGTAAAACAATGTAGTTTCATAAACAGTAGATAAAACATGCATAAGTAAAACGATAGGACAAGGGATAATGAGCAAGAAGGTGGCTTGCCTGTGACCAGCGAGATGTACCTTGACTTCGTTAGAAAACCAAAATACCGAATACAGTAATAAGAATAACCCGAGGCTTCCTTCTTCTCGGTGTTTCACAATTTGCAACTATCGTTGTTACCGAGCATACATGCAATCAAACAATACACCAATCAATTCAAAGCATACAAGTATTCATACATATAGCAATAAATGGACAAAACAATTTTATACATCAGTAAGGGTTGAGGACTTTTTTTGGATACAAAGGTAATGCTTTGATTGCATTGGTGGATTTGCTATTTAAGATTTATAGTCCAAAACTACCTAGCTAAGGGGTTTTAGATCAAGGTCAATTTTCATATGGTAACCTTGTGTGAAAATGATACCATCAGATAGGTATTGATAAATTGAATCAAACAAAAGTGGTTTCACCATTTTATCAATTTTCTTTGATTTAAAAGATTTTTATAGTGAATAAAACTCTAGTTTTAGGAAATAATTCCCCAGAATAGTTCTGGAGTTCCAAAAATTATTTCCTTGGGTGATTAGGTTGGTGGACTGATTCAATGGGAGTTGGAGTCAACTTAAAATAATTAAAAGAATGCCCTCAGGAAAATCCCAAAGGCAGTACTAGATGTTATTTATCTTTTTCACCAGATTAAATTTGTAAGTGCTTATGATGTGATTCCAGGTACACATGCTAGGAATTTAAAATATATTTCTGTAGAAATTGGAATCACCTTTTTTGGATAAGCAGAACTAAAGTGGTGAATTTATTAGTGAGTAAACTATGTACAGAAATGTTTAATTCACCAAAATTCATCCATAGTTAATAAATTATGAGCTTTGTGGTTTGATGGTGATTGTTAGTAGTTTTTAGAGTTGGAAATAGGTCAATACCTCATTTGGTTTGACCTATAGAATTTTCTAAAGGCAGATATGGCCTGATTTTGTTATTTTTGTTGTGGACAAACCAGGAAGCAAATTTGAGTAGGGCCAGGGTGTCAAGCAAGATATGTCTAATACCTTTCAGTACCAACATGATTTAACTTATTTGGATTCATAAAACTTCCTGGAGGAATTTATTAGTGGAAACAGATACCTCCTTGCATTTATTTACCCAGAAAAAGGTGAATATCATTTTGGGCATATGGCTTGTTCTGCATGTTAGTAAAAACACTCAGAAATCTAGTAAAATTTAGATCTAGTATATTTAGGCTATTTTCCATTTTCATTTAGATTTAAACTGAGAAGCTAGTTTTAAGATCTGTAATTTAAATGAAAAGAAAAGGGGGCTGAGGGGATCCTAGGCTGGATTTGCTGGCATATTGGGCCACAAATTGGATTTCGGCCCACCCGGGTTGCGCGCTACGCGGGAGGGAATATTAAAACGGGTCGCGGCAAGGCCCAGTGGTCAGCGGCACAACAGGGGAGAAGGGGTATGGGGGACTGAGGATCGTTGGATTAGAAATGGATCGACGACCCAAAGGCCGTCTTCCTCGCTAGGACACGCGCGGCGGCCCTGCAAACCCTAACATCGTTAGGGAGGAGTAGGGAGCTAACCCGAGGGCTCGCCGGCGACAGGGATAGGACGAGGGAGACGCGGTGGTCCACGGCGACCATGAAGATGGTCGGGAAGGTCCTGTTTGACCCCTCGAAGCAGCTTGCACGCAGGCACCCGAGGGGGGGGGGGGGTGGGCTCGGGAGCTTCACGCCAGCGCCTTTCTGGGTGACCAGAGCAAGAAAACACGGAAGGGTTAGATGTAGGAGCTCAAGGAGGGTCCTCCTAGGTGACATGCAAAGGCAGGCGAGCAAGGGAGGGAGGAGCTTGCTCGGTTTTTTGGGAAACGCCGAATCTTCTCCCTTCTTCTCCCTCGAGCAGGGTAGAGCAAGTCAGATGGAGAGGTGATGTCTACGCACTTACATTCTTATAGACAGTTGTTGGGCCTCCAAGTGCAGTGGTTTGTAGAACAGTAGCAAGTTTCCCTTAAGTCGATTACCCAAGGTTTATCGAACTCAGGGAGGAAGTGGTCAAAGGTATCCCTCTCAAGCAACCCTGCAATCAAGATACAAGAAGTCTCTTGTGTCCCCAACACACCCAATACACTTGTTAGGTGTATAGGTGCACTAGTTCGGCGAAGAGATAGTGAAATACAAGTGGTAACGGTGCCATAAAAGAGCTTCTGACTTGTTGTTGTCGTGGGAGAAACTAAAGGCAAACTGAAATAAAGATGGAAGCAAGAAAACATGCAACAGATCTAGATGCAAATGGTGTTTCAATGTTTAGAAACAAGTCCTAGGGATCATACTTTCACTAGTGAACACTCTCAATAAATATATTCTCTTCATGATACTACTCTTAACTACTCTCCGGTTGGACACTCTAATCCATGGTAGGCCTACAAAAGCACACCTCAAAGTCCGCCTTCCCCATTTAGATAACTCCACACTGTCACCTTGAGCGCTAGATGATTCCAACAAAAACCACAATTTCATAGAGACAACCAACTCAAAATATAACTCATGAATATATATGTAATCTAGCTTAAGTGCCACACACGGCGTGCACGCTGTCACTTTCACACACATGGGGAAAAGCACAGATCTATTAAAGCAATATGAGTATTTATGTAGACTCTAGCCTAAGTGCCACCATGGCGTGCACGTTGTCACTTTCACACACATGGAGAGAGGAGAGATCTATTGAAGCACTTGAGTATCAAGGTAGATCTACTTGATTACAAAGCTCATGACCACAACAAGATCATGCATAGAGAGATATGAACACATAGCTACTAGTAGAGCCCTTAGCCTCGAGGAAGAACTACTCCCTCCTCATCATGGTAATCAACAACGGTGATGAAGATGGTGGTGGAGATCGATGAAGATGGCTCCGGGGGCACTTCCCCGTCCCGACAGGGTGCTGGAATAGAGACTTTCTGTCCCCCGAATCTCCCCTTTGGTGGCGGTGGCGCTGCAGAACTTTTCATGGATTTCTGGTAGGGTACTTAGGGTTTAGGCATCGGGGGCTTCTTATAGGCGAAGAGGTGAGGCATGAGGGGGTGCCAAGGGGCCCACACCCTGCCCAGGCGTGCCCTAGGGTGGGACCGCGCCTGGGGGGTGTGCGGTCACCATGTGGCTCCCCTCCGTCTCTCCTCTGGACTCCGTGTTCTCCTGGGTGAAATATTGACTTTGGCTTTTGTACCGTCCAATTCCGAGAATATTTCCTTACTAGCTTTTGTGGAACCAAAAACAGTAGAAAACAGGCAACTGGCACTGTGGCAACTTGTTAATAGGTTATTACCAGAAAACATATAAAAACACCTCAAAGTGTGGACAAAGCAAAGCAAAGTAGATACTAAACAAGCATGGAACACAAAAAATTATAGATACATTTCCAACGTATCAAGCATCCCCAAGCTTAACTCCTACTCATCCTCGAGTAGGCAAGTGATAAAAAGAATAATTTTTGAGGTGACATGCACCATCAAAACCAAGATCAAACCATTTGCAAGCAATGAAAGGTGGAGTTCTAACAGTAATACAAAGTAACTATGCATGCAACATGAAAGGCTACAAACAAAGATCATGAATAACATGCATTGAAAAACTTTTGTTTGTTTCACATACAGAAAACATAGCATATTGACATTCAGCTTGTCCCTCATAGAGTAGGAAAAAGATGCATAGGACACCTTCAAAGTTCATAAGAGTGACTAGATACAAATAGCACAAGAACAAGTAATATCAACAATATGCATCAATCAATATGTTTTGGGACAATGCACATAGAACTAAGAATGGCAACTATGCTCTCTTAACTGGTGCCTAAAGGTAGAAGTTGGATGCTCAATATAATAGTGGAAGAAAGGCCCTTCATAAAGGGAAGTAGGGATTTCAAGTTTCAAAAAGATCTTCCAAAAATTATGGTACTTGTTAGCTTTCAACCCTCATTGACCCTATCATAAGCATCTTGAAGTGATTAAGGTTAAAGTGAACAAACTATGGAGTATATGCTTGACAAAGTATAAGTTGGCAATCTCATGTCCCTTGAGTACGAGGGCTGCTCCACATGCTACTCAACTTTAGTCAACGGTCAGTTCTTGTCATAGTAAGTACATATGTATCATAGAGAACCGCAAACGGGGTACCCCTTGCACATGATATAGGAGCTATCCCATAATCAAAATGACAAGGCAAGCAGAAAATGAGCATCTCAACAATCTTCTTATTTTCCATGGGAATATGGTGCTTTTTTCTCCCTTTCCTCTTTTCAATATGTCTCTTTTTTTATAAGAAGAAAGCTTCATAGATGTCATTATGGTGATGCTGCAAGTTTCCACCATGATTAGGCATGGCTTAGGCTAGCGGCCCAGGCGTTTCTCTAACACACATACATAACTCCATGGACTTACAAGCTCCCCTTTTATTTCACACCGACTACATCTATAAACAAAAGAGCATGATATCAACTATGTACAAAGTACAAGTGCAATGTTGAAAGCGTTCCTCGTGACTGCACGGTTCTGCTAATTCCAACGTATAAGTGCAAGCATATACAACATATATGACACAATCATTCAAGTTTATTAGGGGCAAGAAAAATAAAGTGTTCCGTCAACTTCGTGAGAGCTTTAATCACTAAGTTTTCACATAACAAAATACTTTTTAATTGGAAGATAGATGAAAACAACAATATACTTTGAATGGTGTAACACACCATGCATATGAATTTGTAGTGGACTCTTTGGAATAAATTGGTTTCTTGGGAGTTGGATGCATGATAGAGCTTACTCATACAAGTGGCGGCCATCAAACGAATGGGAGCGACCAACTAAGAGAGCAATAATGGCCATAATCATGTAGAGCGACAAAACATTACTAATCAAAGCATAAAGTGGTACTACAAGTCAATGACTAAATGATCATAGAGGCTATGGTGGCTTGTTTATAGTCATAACATGGTGTGAGCATGTGCCATATCAACCCAAACAAAGCATCAAAGGAGAATACCACAATACTATGCTTTTGTATGCTAAAATAACGCATGATTCTTGCAAGGCACATTAAGCAATCTCAATTGTTTGGAACTATAACATCCCAGCATTAGAGCTTAGAAATAAGCTGAACACAGATGTGTGCATTGCATTCATGCATAGAAAATATGAATAATTTTCGCGCTTTTAAATAAAAACTTGTCGAAGTGATTGAAGCTTCTCTTAACCTGATGGAATTGTAGTAGATCATCAAGTTGACTGCGATAAGTTTCAATATGACCTTTGCTAAAACCTTATTTTGGGTAAACATGATTTGATCTAAGGGTAGATAAAATGGAATAAAACTAAACCCTAATACATTACTTAATGATTTATATTTGTTCCTTAGGTGATCATATTATAGTATTCATTATAATCACTCATGAGTACCAAGTTAAGGTTATAACCCAAATAATAAGAATGTAACAACTATAGTTTATTCTCATCTAATTATACCATGAGTATCATGGAAATACCTAACTTTAAATCTCTAGTGAGATTGAGTAGGAAAGAAACCAAATTTAAGATCATTCACCATATATCTTTCTTTCCATATCAATCTTTATCATCTCTATTGAATCCTATCCTTATATTTGTTGTTCATAAATATTTAGAAATCAACTATTGATTCACCAATTATTAACCTATAAATTCTTGACCTATCAACTCTTGTACTTATTATTACCATTCACTTAAGGCTTATAAAGAAAGAAGTCGGAAGAGGTAAATAGTGATGCTAGTTTTAGATGTTATCTATAGGATGGGAGTGATTGGAGTAAATCAAATCAATATGGTAACAAAGAAGATTACAAGGATGAAGTCTGAAGATAGTTACCAGGAGTAGTCCTATTGGATCAAGTAGGCATAGTCAATGAATTATGTCTCTTACTCCAATAGAGCTAAAGAGAAGATAATTATAATACAACTGTAATGTTGTATTGATGAAGCCTTGTTCAGCCAACTGGAAACCCGAATCATAAAAGATCAAAGGATTATAATGATCATGCCTTATTCACCAAGATTGAATGCTTATACCATGTATAAGTGACATTGGTGGATAAAACATGATTGAACCATAGTATAGATATATTATCCTAGATTAGACATTACAAGTCACATTAATATAATGTGAGGTTGGAATGTTAGATATTGGAGTCAAGTAGAGACAAGATAATATGATTAAAATGATGTTGGAGCAACATTGGATTAAAGAAGTAGTATTTTCCTCTTTGGAAATACTAAGCACTTGAAGTGAAGTAGGATTTGATGTATACATCTATTGAAGTGATATTAGTGAAGGATGATTAAGGAAGAGTATGATTAGAGTTAGAAGTAACCACTTGTTGGATTGGGGATTATCAGTAATAGAGTAGTTAATATAAGCCAAGTATAGATATAAATAATTATGAGAGGCTTTAATGACAAGCTCATTGAATATATAAATGGATTTAGAAGCATAAAAGGTGGATAAGAATATTCTTGTGAAGCAAATCTCATCATGTTAACACATGATGATGGATATAGAGAAGTAATATATCTAGGAAAGGAATTCCTTAATTAGAAGTCCAGAATTATGAAGTATGGAATATAGGAATCCTTGTTAAACACTAGACCCTAAATCTTTACCTAACATATTATCCATTTCATCTGATTGATCTATCATCTTATTTACACAAATCTTCATAAAAATATTTACTATATCAAATCACCTGAGCACATCTTTGTCATATTCAACCATCATTATCATAGGTGCTTATGGAACTATCTTTATCAATTCTTTATCATAAGTTAGATTAGAAAACAATTCCACTATTTTACTTTAAATGGTGATATCATTTATGATTATAAACATAAAGATAATTTGTCTTAACCATTCACCTTTATTCACAATTTTAAAAGGATATAAATATATTAAAACTCCCATAATTCATGGTAACCATTTTACAAACTTCATCACTCCAAATAAAAGTGGAAACAATGTTATAGAAAGATTTTAAGGTTTTAAACAAAATTCTAAAAACCTAGTTCTTAATTATTTTACTTAATATATAATTTCGAATAAAATTATGGGTATTGAAAAATACCAAGATAAGTAGAGCAATCAATTAGTATAATTACCCCTGGAATATTTTAAATACTATATAGAAATTATGGTATTTAAACATGTGGAAATTCAAATTAAAAAGAAAATCTTAAAACAGAAAATAGAAAGAATAAAGAAAAGGAAACGAACTTAGTCCAGAAAATGGCCCAAAGCCCATTACCTCACCTTCTAACTGACGCTTACGTGCAGCAGTAGAAAGATTTCGCTTGGTTTGCAACAGCCCAACAGCAGCCCGTTCCAGCCCAGTACCTCTTCGTCCTTTTCTTTTCTTCTTCCTCACGACCGGCGATAAGCACCTGCGTGGTGGATCTCTCGCCGTCGATCTCTCCCGGCGCCAAGATCCTCGCCTCGCCACCCTGGAGCTGGGGATAAGAATGCCGCCATCGTCTTCTCCCTCCCTGTACTTATCTCATTTGATCTCGCTTCCCCATTTTTCCCTTTTGGACCAAAACCCTAGCTCCATGTTGCCAACGATTGCCGTCGTTCTGAGCCCTCTCGTGCTCCTTGATCGATAAATCATCATCTCCTTGCCCATTCGAGCCTCTTAGCCAAAGGAATCGTGGCGAGCCGACGGGAATCGACACTGCGAGGTCACCTACCCGAAGTCCGGCCACCGTGGTTCTCGCCGATTCCGACCATTCCCCGACTCGCCAGCTAATCCACATGATTCCTGGTAATGTTCTGAGCATGATAATCCTCTCCTTTTTCTTGTTCTCTTCCTAATTTTAGTTTTAGCCGAACACCGCCGTCGACCACCGAAGTTGTTGGTCGCCGGAGTCGCTTCGACGACCAAAACGGAGCGATGCCGCCACCATCCAACTCACCGTGCTCGTCCGTGTCCAGCAACACCCTTCCCACGTGCAAGCATCCTCCCAATCGATCGATCGAGCTTCGATCTGGGGGTGACAGTTCGTATGACGTCATCGTGAGGTCATGCTTGCGTCATCTTGACCAAGTTCACCCTGTTGACTGGTCTTTGTCAATGTGGCATATGACGTGGCCTTGTGCCCCACCTGTCTGTGACTTTGGGTATACCCTGTCTAAGTAAGAAAAGTATTTACTACTTAGAAATTAAATAAAACAATATTAATTCCAATACAATAAAATGTTAAATCTTGTTTCATTAATAACTTTTGTTTTATAAATCAGAAAAATACATATAATATATGAAAATGTTTAGAAAAGTAAAATCTACAACTTAAAACTATTATTAAATATTATTATGGTAATTATTTAAATAAATATTATTTAATAAATACTTTATAAAGTTTTAATACTTTGATAATTAATATTTTAATAATGGTAAATGTTAAAATTTAGTAAAATACCAAAAATCTTAGAAAAATAAGAATTAGAGTTTAAAACTATAATTATACATTATTATTCCTCCCAGTTAAATAATTATTATTTATTAAGTATTTTAAAGTAATAAACCTTATTAAAATCATATCTTATTATTTATAAATAACAAAAATAAATGTAATATACCAAAATGATCACAAAAATAATATCTACATGTTAAAAATGTGATATTCCACTTTTGAGTTAAATATAAAGTTAAACACCGTCATAACTTGATTTAAACCTATTTCTTTAGTTAATAATTCATATAATGTCAAATAAAAGTTGTTAATATTTCTTAAATTAATGAATTTAGTCTAATAAAAAGTATTAGTCTTAAATATTCATAATATAAGTCCAAATGGTTCAACACATTTTAAATATAATTTTATTAAATTATCTCTCAACCGTTAATGTAGACTACTCTATAAAAGAATCCTTATCCAATCTAAAATCTCCAAGATTAATTATAATAAAATAAAAACCATTCCTTTACTTTAACCACAAGTTTATAAACAAATGAAAACACTATAGTGAGTTCATAAGTAGTAAATAATATTGTTTATTTATTCATAAACCTTAACCACACCATTGTAGGTCGATAAATTCCTTTATACATTTATAATGTAAAGAAACCATTACCAACTAAAAATAATGCCATTATTAAGTAACTTTCAAGAAACATCATAAGGTGAACAAGACATAAGTATAACAAGCATTACGCCTAAATTCCATCTATGTTTTAAAGTTAACTTTAGTCTACCAAACTTTAAATATAATACTAAATACTTTATTACATGTTTTATAGTTAACTTTGATCTGTTATAATTAAGTTATAAAGCATCTTAATACCAAACTAACCCAGTTAAAAACCAAGATAGACAAGTCTCAAATACTACTAATTTCAGTATTCCAATAAAGGCAATTATTTCTAACTTAAAGACTATAACTAGAAAGAACACCTCATAAGGTTAACTTAAAAGCTTAAATGCTTCTAGTTAGTTGAGTAAGATTTTCTTCAAAAGTTATTCGTTTTGCCACTTCAATCAACATATGACAATTAATAGTAAACATCTTACTTTATACTTTACTTGTATAATAAGATTGTTAATACTTAAATTCTGTATAAATAACATTACTTGTAAAGTAAAACTTGAAGATAAACAATTAAGATGTAAGCAACCTTGAGTAGAATTCCATATTGTGTATTTTGTTGTTGTATAAATACATGTTGTTTTCCACACACTCACAAGCCTTAATAAGAAGCACATGTGTGAAACTTAATCTAAAAGGGCAACACATTCCAAGGAAACCCTTTCCAGTATCCAAACCCTAGATCAACGTTATCCTCGGGATTCGCGTTTATCAACTTGCATCACATTACTTATGCATAAAAGCATCTTGCTTTTTTAAACATTAGTCCTTACCAGACCAATGATGCAGATTTCCGCAATTGGATCTTATATTGTCTTGAAGACCGTGAGTGCATCATCTTGCAATTACAAAAGGCAAGTTCACACTTGCTCATGTCCTTTGATTATTTTCTAAAGTATTTTACAAATCCAGTGTTGTCATCACCTGCATTTGAAAAAGGTCAGAAAACACTATTTTAATAATAATGTGATTATAGGTTATTTACCATGAGGTAATAACCTACTATAAGAGTTCCGGTGGTAAAGAAACATATTATCTAGGACTTAACAACAAATGTCGCCAGTGATTCTTGCGCCGTATATCACGCGTTTTACCATGAGATTTGGAATGGGATGAAGAAGTCAGCTGTATATTTTCCCTCTCGCATGGAGCTGGATGTGCGGGTTGTGGCTGTTATCACTCGTAGCGTGCATATTATTTATGGTAATTCGTAGAGGATATGCAGCATATGGGTGGGAGCCCTCAACGTCCCATGATAGTTCCGGCATCTGAATGGTCTGTACTGCCATTGCCGTAATTCAAAAGGTGGGCTGGCGTACACCAAAGAGACATGCGGGGTCGCGGAGAAGGTAGTGATTGTCTTGGATCTTAGTCTGGGCCTCACACTAAGGAAGTGTGAACGAACTTGCAATTCGGATGTGCAACAAAGCTAATATCTCTCATGGGTAAAGTGACGCACCTCTGCAGAGTGTAAGAACTGTAACTTGTTACTCCCTATTCCGGGAAGGAGCTGCAAACACGGCGGGAAAGGAACTCCATGAAAGTTCTGGTAAACCCGTGAAGGCTGACGAACATAGCTTTTTAGAATAAAAGCAACCT
The DNA here is from genome assembly GCA_916181665.1 of Avena sativa. Lineage (NCBI taxonomy): Eukaryota > Viridiplantae > Streptophyta > Magnoliopsida > Poales > Poaceae > Avena > Avena sativa. Next base: position 262,393,471 of record OV702294.1, on the reverse strand, counting down.
TTCAAGAAATGTTTACGAAAACTTGCATTGCCTACGACCTACGGTCTGTGGCTGTAGTTATAGTGCATCAAACACTCCTTTTCTAGTGGACTTGCTGAGTACGCTCGTACTCAAAGTATCTTCTTAACCCTTGCTAGGTTCTAAATCCAGTATAGACGACATCTACATCAAGTTATGCTCCAGGAATCATCATCAAAAGCTAACGCTCTTCAATGAAGTCAAGAAATTCAACATATACATCAACTCAAGTGAAGACGAAGTTTCTGATTAGATAAGAATAGAATTTCTAACCATAGAACCTACTTCTGTAGAGTATTGCAATAGCAGCAATGCAAGCCTCGTAGTTCAGTTACTAGTTTTATAAGTATGGTAGCTATGAGTTATTTATTCCTGATTCTTCTTTGTAAGAAGTTTCTTTCTCTCTCTTTAACCTAGAGTGTTCTCTGGATCTTGTGTAAAGAGTTGAGTTGTAACCTATAGTCATGTCTTGGACCTGCTATGTTTCTGTTGTACTACTCTAAGGGATGTAATACAAGTGAACGGTGTTTCATTGGTGTTATGTCAACGACTATAGTGTACTACATGATGCAGTGGTATGCTGGGTCACCGCAGGAACAAGTCATGCTACAACAATAATCACTAAGCATAAGGTCAAAGCAACATCTAGCATGACATGATAAAGTCTAAGTCACAGTCAAAACAAGCTCCCTTTTGTACCACTAAAGCATGAAACTTTCTACTCTTTTCCAACACCAATCAACTTATTTGAAACAACTCACAAGGATAATAGTCAATAAAGATCAGTGAGCTTGTCTCACAAATCACAAAGAAGAACTAAAAAGTTCTAAACTAAAAGCACAAGAAAACTAAGGCTAAACATAGTGCTAGCAAAAGAGAACACTCACAAGACAATAAGAGTGAAAACTAGAGTGTTCTAGGCAATGAAAGCAGAGTGTGTCTCTCCAAAATAAGTGTGCTATAATCCAACCAACTTATTCAAGCAAACTAAACAAACGAAAACAAAAAACGAAAACAAAAACGCTCCAAAAACAACACAACAGTGCATGAAACAATAAAATCAAAGTGTCTAGAAAGACCTGAGATTTTTATTGATGAAGAAGGGGATGCCTTGGGCATCCCCAAGCTTTAACACTTGTACCTCTTGAATATTTCTTCGGGATGACACGGGGTGGAATTCCCAAGCTTGATATTTTTTCCATTCTTCATCTCATTACATTATTCTCTCTCTACACCTGAAAATTTTCCTTCATACAAAACTTCACACAATCTTCATTAGCAACATTACTATATTCAAAAGATAATAGACCTTTAGGTTTATCTTCATAATAGCAAAACTTTCACTAAAAACACAAGATACTGTAGCAATTCCCTAAAAAATCTCAATTTCCCAAAAAGAACCCAAAAAGGAATCAATAAGAAGCAAATGCAAATAATGGCAGAAATCTGTCAAAATAGACCAGCAGGTAGAAACCGATTTTTTGGAAGACCTTCTGTTGCTCAAATCAAAAAGTTTTGAACTAAAGAAAGTTATCTAACCTACTGGGGGATTTTTCGGAAAATATCAGATATATCCGACATATAGAGATTCGCCACGAATTTTTTACAGTGGAGCACAAAAATATGTCTCGGGACAACAACTCCCCAAATCTTCCTTCTCTCTCATTAGAGGTCATTCTTGGCACAAAAAAACATATAAAACGGATAAGGAGAGGTCATTACTGAAGTAATAACTTCCAAGACTCAAGAAAACTCTTGGGTTATCTCCCAACAAGTACTTTTCTTTAACGCCTTTAAGTTAGGCTTGATAGTTTGAGAAGATGCTCACATAAGAAATATGAATTGAAGTAAAATAGAGCATCAAGAAGCAAATTCAAAACACATTTAAGTCTAACCCACTTCCTATGCATAGGAATCTTGTAAATAAACAAGTCATGAAAGCACAAAGCAACAAGCATAGGAAAGCAAAACAAATGCAACTTCAAAATTTTCAACATAAAGAGGGGAAACTTAATATTTTTGAGATGCATAAGACCATGTTTACCTCTCTCATAATAACTTTCAGTAGCAACATGAATAAAATTAACAATATAACTATCACATAAAACATTCTTATCATGAGCCACATGCATATAATAATTATTACTCTCCACATAAGAATAGTATTTCTTATTAATTGTAGTGGGAGGAAATTCAACAAAATAGCTATCATTATTATTCTCATCACCATAATCATAAAATATAGGAGGCATATCATAGTCATAACAAATTTTATCCTCAATAGTAGCTGGACTGAAAATATCAGATTCATCATTGTAATCATCATATATTGGAGGTTTGGTATCATCATAAGCAATAGAATAGCTATCTTCCAAAGCTGGGGAACTAAAACGATCATTTTCATAAAAACTAGCTCCCCCAAGCTTAGACGTTTCTATAGCATTAGCAACAATGGTGTCCAAAGAATTCATACTAATAACATTGCTATTAGCATGCAAATAAAGTTCCATAGGTTCTTTAATTTTCTCTTCAAACACTTCATGTCCTAACTCAAGATAAACACTATAAAGCTCTCTAATTTTTTTGTTGTTTTCCATTAAGCCTAACTAGTGAAAACAAGAAACAAAAAGACAAAATTGCAGAATCTAAAGGAAAATAACTTCGAGCACTCACACCGGAGGATGTGAGTACCTTTTACCTTACCTCCCCGGCAACGACACCAGAAAATAGCTTGATGTCTATGCACTTCTATTCTTGTAGACAACTATTGGGCCTCCAAGTGTAGAGGTTTGTAGAACAGCAACAAGTTTCCTTTAAGTGGATTACCCAAGGTTTATCGAACTCAAGGAGGAAGTGGTCAAAGGTATCCCTCTCAAGCAACCCTGCAATCAAGATACAAGAAGTCTCTTGTGTCCCAACACACCCAATACACTTGTCAGGTGTATAGGTGCACTAGTTCGGCGAAGAGATAGTGAAATACAAGTGGTAACGGTGCCAGAAAAGAGCTTCTGACTTGTTGTTGACGTGGGAGAAACTAAGGGCAAACTGAAATAAAGATGGAATAAAGAAAACATGCAACATATCTAGATGCAAACAGTGTTTCAATGTTTAGAAACAAGGCCTAGGGATCATACTTTCACTAGTGAACACTCTCAATAAATATATTCTCTTCATGATACTACTCTTAACTACTCTCCGGTTGGACACTCTAATCCACGGTAGGCCTACAAAAGCACACCTCAAAGTCCTCCTTCCCCATCTAGATAACTCCACACTGTCACCTTGAGCGCTAGATGGTTCCAACAAACACCACAATTTCGTAGAGACAACCAACTCAAAATATAACTCATGAATATATATGTAATCTAGCTTAAGTGCCACACACGGCGTGCATGCTGTCACTTTCACACACATGGGGAAAAGCATAGATCTATTAAAGCAATATGAGTATTTATGTAGACTCTAGCCTAAGTGCCACCATGGCGTGCATGCTGTCACTTTCACACACATGGGGAGAGAAGAGATCTATTGTAGCACTTGAGTAGCAAGGTAGATCTACTTGATTACAAAGCTTGTGACCACAACAAGATCATGCATAGAGAGAGATGAACACATAGCTACTTGTAGAGCCCTTAGCCTCGAGGAAGAACTACTCCATCCTTATCATGGGAATCAGCAACGGTGATGAAGATGGTGGTGGAGATCGATGAAGATGGCTCCAGGGGCACTTCCCCGTCCCAGCAGGGTGCCGGAACAGAGACTTTCTGTCCCCCGAATCTCCCCTTCGGTGACGGCAGTGCTGTGGAAATTTTCGTGGCTTTCTGGTTGGGTACTTAGGGTTTAGGCATCGGGGCCTTATTATAAGCGAAGAGGTGAGGCAGGAGGGCGACCAGGGGGCCCACACCCTGCCCAGGCACGGCCTAGGGTGGGCCCGCGCCTGGGGGGGTGCGGTCGCCCTGTGGCTCCCCTCCGTATCTCCTCTGGACTCCGTGTTCTCCTCGGTGAAATATTGACTTTGGCTTTTGTCCCGTCCAATTCTGAGAATATTTCCTTACTAGATTTTCTGGAAGCAAAAATAGCAAAAAACAGGCAACTGGCACTGTGGCAACTTGTTAATAGGTCAGTACCGGAAAACATATAAAAACAACTCAAAGTGTGGACAAAGAAAAGCGTAGTAGATACTAAACAAGCATGGAACATCAAAAATTATAGATACGTTTCCGACGTATCAAGAGGGAGCTCTAGAGGTGAAATGGAGAGGAGAGGGGGCGAATGAGGGCAAAGGGTGGTGCTGGGGTGGCCTGGGGGTATTTAACCTAAGCTAGATGGGTTCATGGTGAACATAGTGTAGGAGAGGTGTGGGGAGGGAAGATGGCCATTCATTGGTTAAGGAGGGCGGTGGAGAGGGTGATGTGGGGTACTGGGGTCGAACAATGAGTGGTGGAAGAGGTGGTGTGGTTGCTGCCCCTTTAATTCACAAGATATATCATGATATTCCTCTATCTCTCTCTCTCTATCTCTCTCTCTTGCATATAGGCTCATGGGACAAAAGAGTGAGTGTTATAGTGTGGCACGACCAGAGGGGAGGTGGTGTGCTGTTTAAACTTATTGGACCAAACCCGGTGGTGGTTGGAGGTGATTTAGCTCAAGGTTTGATTGGATTGCAAAATTTGACCAAAGAGGTGCTTGTGAAGGAAGCTGAAAATATTGCATTTGGCAAGATGGGAAAAAGTACTGGTGTGTAGATAGGGTCATTGCATAATCCTAGGAATTATTTGGGATTTTTCCAACGATTATAGGCCCACTTAAGATCTTTTATTCAAGTAGTGCAAAAATGGTTTATATAAGCTTATTTGATATTTTTACATTGGTCAAGGTTGGTTTTTGACGTGATATGGTCCTACATACCATATCACACATTGGAGAATTTTCTAGGAATTTATTGAGATGGAAAAGTATTTTTAAGCTAGTATTTCTTGTTTGACCCATTTAAGGAAAAAGGCAAGAAGAAATCATAAAGAATCTCAAAAATATTTATTTTTGAGGTGGGAAGGTGGGGGATGATGTATAGTACTAAAATGTGCATTGAGTTGGAAAAGTGATTTGGAGAAAAACAAACTTGTCTTTAAAGACAAGGTTTGGTGGATTTTGCCTAAAATGGAAATTAAATAGTTTTAGGCTCCAAATAATTATGGGAATTATTTGGAAAAAGTTTATATCCAAGGTGGAGGATGTCAACTTGGAGTATCTATCATAACCAACCTTGTTTATTGCAACAAAAAGGGAGTTGGTTTTGGAAAAGATCAAGGATTAGAGCATCTAGGGTTTTGTTATTGTCATACCACCTAAACATGGTTGGATTAGGGAGCTCAGAGCTCACCTTGGTACAAGGGATAGATGCATATCTAGACCAAGTTATATAGATGATCATGGAAGCAAGAGTTGGGATTGGTTGTATTTGAGGTGGACTAGAAGTGATGGAAAACTTTGTTGAAAATAAGGCTGCCATAACAGATGTGTCATGATGCCTAATAAACCATGATGGTTTAAGAAGCACAGGGTTCCAATGAAAACAAGTGAAGTAGGGTTTGATAGACCATGGTTATTATATCATAACCATGCAAATATTTGGTCAAGGGAAGGTGGCATATGGATGTGAGCTTCGGTTAAAAATAGGCAAAAATGATAAGATTTGCAGAAAAGATTATTATCTTGACTACAAAACCATCATGGATGAGTGGGAACCAGAATGGCTTAGCCAAGGGTAAAAGTTGGATTTGGTAGTACTAATGATGTACTAATTGATGGTTCAAGCACATTTTCAAGAATGGACATAGGTTAGAATGGGTGGAGTCTCAAAGATTGAATCTAGGTAAAGATTCTAGACTTAGCCAATTTGGCAGATTTGAGGATTTTGACTAGTATGCAAGAGGGAGACACTTGAAAGAGTGGCAAGGGTTTATCCTCTTTATCAAATGGTTGGTACTGAGGTATATATGGGATAGAGGGGATATATGATGGTATTTGGTCTTTGATGGGTTGGATGCTAATACAAAGGATTATCTCAGTATTGATTTGGGTTAAACAGATTTGAGATTCACCTGAGTGAATCAAGATAGATTGAGTTTGAGATACTTGGTTTGAGATTGTTGGTCTCAACTATCGGTTTGATACTTAAGGATGAGCTAGTATATTATCTCACTCTAGCTTCTAAGCAAACAAGGCAATCAGCAGATCAAGACAATTCATCAGACAACAGATCAAGGAAACTCATCTTATCAAACTTGTCAAGCTACTACTAAAGTCACCCTCAAGCATAGATTGAAGTAAGCATGGGTGTTTTGAAGAGGTTGTGCTTTGAGGTGAGGTAAGTACCTCTTGGTATTTCTACCAAGATTGGAGGGAAGAGGTTTTAGGAAAGGTTTTGGAAAAACCTAGAGGTAAGAGTAGTTGAAGTTCTGTCTTGAAAACATAAGGAGATTATATGTTGGTCTACATAGTTTTGTTAATAGAACTAGTAAAATATTTTTTTGTGGCAAGGTTATCTTGGCTCAAGTTTGAATTGTCAGAATCATTTGGGAATATGAAAGATGAGCCAAGACATCTCTTTTGCAAAAATAGTTTTTGTCAACTGAGGTTGAGGTAAGGAGTATAATATCTAATACACAACAATTGTATGAACACAAGAAAAAAAGTAAGCAAGCATTGCAATACTTAGCAAGAAAAAGTTTTTGTTTCCCTTGATTTTTGCCTTTTTGGACAACAATTCGGGGTTGCTGAAATTGGGATGTGACGCTCACAAAACACTATCCATGCCATGAGATACGTCTTGCAGGATTATGTCCCTTAATAGCGCAGTAATTCAATTGGTGTTGATTGCTGTCTGCTGTGGTTATGAGGATGATTTGAGCAGTGGTTGATGCCTCTTTGTCCAAATACGAAGTTTCTCTCACACATACATAGTTGATAATTTTTATGATAATAATCTTCATCTTAGCCCCTTTATAATGTTAGTAGTGTATCCACTAATCCCTGAAAACGCTTTTTCCACTGAAGTTTCAAATCTCTTTTACATACGCGATACTTATTTTCTGTATTCAGTTTTGTTTACTTTATTCATTGTTCTCTTATACCAAAAACCCCAAAACACCTTTTTACGCAATACTCGCATTTTATCTTGTCACTTAGAACTTTATTTAGCAATTCTATTTTCATTATTTATTTTAAGAATTCCTAGACTTCAGACTCCTGCTCCCTGTAGGATCGATATCTTTATTTCGAAACTAGCTACAACCGATCTGTGCACTTGCATTCATCAATGTACTACAATAGGTATTACATTTGATGATTTTATTAAGATTTCATTTGAAAGTTATATTATTTGCAAGTTTTTTTTGTGCTTTGCGTTCGATTTGTCCTCTCAAACAGATGCCATGTAAGTTTGTTTTACTTTCTGTTGACAGGTGAACTAAATTATTCATACAAACTCCTATCCTATCTCCTTGCTTGGTCATGGTTATTGATTATTCATACAAATGCCTATCCTATCTCCTTTCTTGGTCATGGTTATTGCCTTCGAAGGGGTATCCTGTTAGTCTGCCATGCTTTTATGTCTCACTAAGACCCTCCCCTTTTTGTATCATTGCAGGCACCACCTGTTATCAAGGCGGGCCAGGCCATTATTTTCACTACTTTGTATCATCCATATATCATGTGGTGAAATCTTAATTTCTCAAATCAATGTTTATTGTTGTTGATATTAGTATTGCAAAGGTAAATCTAATTGCTTGGATGATAGTTTTTTTCTTCTGGGTGAATACTACAATTCCCGTATGTATTTAGATAGGTTATTGGTAATTTAACTAAAGCAGAGAATCAGAGCGATCTCTTTCTTATATCTTTTTAGGAATATCACTCAACTCTGAGAATTTGATAGCACGTTCCTGACTGTTAGGTTGTATTGCAGCCCCTTTTATGTCTCACTAAGAGCCTCCCCTTTTTGTATCATCGCAGGGACCACCTGTTATCAAGGCGGGTTCGCGTCTGTATTTAAATAGGTTGTTGGTAATTTAACTAAAGCAGAGAATCAATCTCTTTCTCATATCGTTAGGATGCATATCAATGACCTCCCCTACTATTTTCACTTAAATGAAAAATTACAGTGTATAGCATTCACTAGAGGCAAAATATAAGTTGGTGGTGTACAATCTTTTCCTTGGCCAAAGAGTAGCTTGGCTCCAGGCATACATGCATGCCCATAATTTAAGTCCTGAGGGGCATTTAGATTTATTTATTTATTTATCTACATCGACGAGTCGGCAAAGCATTGAGAGGGCGACTTTCGTCAAGGAATCCAAGAAAAACTTGACATCGTTGTTGTTATTAAGAAGACACAGTTTCCTTGTTTCAAGCTTTTGTAATATGATTTAGTTCCAAACTGAAGATGATGTTTGCTTTCTATTCAGGTTACTAGCGCAAGACTGTTTGTTCTGCTATTTAAAGTGGGCTACGCTAAGACCAGAGCGACAAGGAAGGAGTGACTGGCCTTCTAGGTTTCTTCAGCGTGCAAAGAAGGTCGGCGATTATGGTGGCTGTTTGTTCTACCGCTTAAAGTTGCTCTTGCTGGGTTGTTTTCATTAGGTATGCGTCCCGTGGTTTTTTTATTAGTGCTCTGGCTTTTTAATATGCTACTATAACTGTGTTAGTCCATTGCAATATTTGGATGTGTTAGGCATTGGAGAAAACAAATAGTACATGGAAGTAAATTGGTAAACAAATCAGTAAATCTGTGATCAACGACCACTATTCATGTCTGATAGGCCTTGCGATTCATGCTATGTCAATGAGTGGAGAGGTTTATTGAGCATAATGCTTTTCTGTGTGACAAATTGGTTGCTTAGATCGGTTCTCACTGACCATTTAGTCGGTTCTGAAGTTTGTAGGTAAAATGATATTGCAACTACAATGGTTTACTGGTATTTTTTTAACTCGACGACCTTTTAGTTAAGTGCATTGTTGGTTTTGTTCTTGAATTCAGGGAAAAGTCATAACGAAGAGAGAATTCAGTAAACCATGGGTTTAGTCTCATGCTATCGAGAGCGCATATGTGTTGTGCATCTCCTGTCTCTCACTCATTGGGGTTTGCTTCTGTCGGATATGGAAGATGACGAGGGACTAGATAGTGCATGAGAGAGAGTAGGCTAATTACCAGTACTGTTTTTTTTTTTCGAAATGGGGATAAGACCCCGGCCTCTGCATCGACAGATACATATGTCCTTTATTAACTTATTGAATTTATTACAAAAGTATCTTACATCCCCAGTTCGTGGGTCAGAAAGAGTCGAAACATGCACCATCCATCTAAAAAAAGCGAGGATCAAGAATAATCGGCACATCAACATGTTATTCTATTATCAAAACACCAGCCGCACTGGTTGAATATATCCCATGCTACCGATTCCAAGCGGCATCACCCAATATCCATTGCCAACCTGTGGTCCTCTGGCTGATGGATAGCCCATGTATGTATCCAGTGTATGGCTAATGGAATAACCTGCATAAAAGAAGCATTTGGTGATCTGTTAAAAACCATATCATTCCGAATATTCCAGATCGCCCAGAGCAAAGCACAGACACCCACTCACATTTGAACTTACTGTGTATGTTTAGTGTATGCTTAATGCAAGTGTAATCTGTTTGGTGCATGTTGCTGATTTTTAAGTTAATTCCAGTGTACTGTACAAAATGTCAAGGGCATAGATATTTGGTAAGTGTAATTGTAAAATACATGTGACGTATAGAGTGCTTGTAGAAAAATTAACAAGCATCTTTTCCGAGTGTCTTGTTCTAGATAATTCATTTACCTTGTACTACTGCCATTATTTACTAGAGATAATGTAAAAATGTATTGTATGATGTGCACCACATATTATTCGCTGAATTTCCTCTCTTCAACGAGTACCACTAGGAGACCGTTCATAACGTCAAGGTCACCACTGTTTTGAGCATGCTATTCGTTGGTTCAAATTTGTGATTGGCACTTCCGAATCTTATCTCTCTTTCAGTTCTACAAGCATAAGAGAGGAAAGTTTTGCTAGATGTAATCTGGAAAAACTATGTTTATTTTTATTACCAGTTTTGTTGTGATTAAGAAATCTGCATTTTCGAACGTTTGTTATACTTAAGAAGATATCAATGCGCCATCTGAATGTCTTCAGAAGGGAGAACATCTATGGATTTTCAGCTGCCTTTTATGTAGAGCTGAAGGCAACAGAAGAGGCGATTGACTAGCATGGCCAGGTGAGGAAGATTTGAAGTTTTAATGCAAGACATGGTTCTCCTACCGTAATATCTCGAAGGGCCTTAGGCCAATCTTTATTAAGATGGGGGGACATTCTCCTACTTCCTCCGGCCCATATTAATTGACTCAAATTTGTTTAGATTTATATGAATCTAGACACTATTTAATATATAGGTTCATCCAGAATTTGACAAATCAAAGTCAATTAATATGGATCGGAGGGAGTATTGTAATATTGTTTCATCTGTTTCAACTCTATCCAATTGCCTTTTGTTTCTAAATCAGCGCCACATATTATAGATCAGAGGAAGTATTTTATTTGGTGTTAAAAATGACTATGTAATGGATTAGATATTTTTATTTTGTCCAAGTGTCTGTCTTAGTGGTGAGCAGATTACAGTTTACTTTTTTATGTTAGTCGAGCTGAAAATGAAAATATCATTACTTTTTTAAACATGGGATGACTTGTGATAGGATGCCATGTGAAAGGGTAATGATTGGATACTGTCTTCGGGTCTTATCTTGGAATCAAGATGGCGATATGTTGTTTGCTTCTTTTTGAAACTGCAGAATTTTGTGTAGCGGTACTGCTGCAATCTGCCTATTGCTACCGGAGTGGTCTTACAAATGTGATCTCATGGAAGATGAGACTTATCTCTCCTTAGTTTTTCTCCATGTACATTTTATTTGGATTATCGTTGTCTTAGAAGATGCTCTATATTTATTTACATGTGAACTACTTGTTGGTCTGAGGCATATTGACCTACCTGCATTGGCACATGCCCACCGGCCAGGCCAACATTTTTTCCCAAGGGCTAAACCCCTGGCTATTTCATTAGCTAAGTGACGTTTACAATACAAACATACTACGTACGTTATGAAATAAACTTCAGCTAAGCTATTATAAAAAACTATCAACAACAACCCGTGACAAATAAATGTTAGTAGATACATCATGGCATGCATTTTCATATATTATATAAATATGGTATTGTTGTCCTCATAGTTTTTTATGTAAGATTACTCAAACTTTTACCCGCAAAAAAAAGGATTACTCAAGCTTTTTATTGTTTGGCTTAAAAAATATTATACGTCTTCTTTTACTGAACGGGGTGGTCTAATATAACCAAGCAGCTAGATAAATAAATGTTCTCATGATAAAATAGCACCCATGCATGGATTCCCTAAAATAAGGAATTTCAATCAATAATTAGTAAAACAATGGATACATAAAAGAACATTTTTATCGAGAATAGTTTTTTCTTTTCTAATCAAAACAACTATTCCTTTAACTATAATTATCGGCGCGGTTTAGTTTCATATGATTAAATCAGTGACTATAATATTATCTTGTTTTCGGCCTCGGCTCCAGAGACACGACGGGTCATCTAGTTTGCAAAAATACGCGAGAAAAGCGAGTTCATGTCTCACACATACGCTTCTATTTGTGGTTATGTCCCTCCTCTCAATTCGATTATTTCGTATAGTTCACCCATCTCTCTGCAAACTATAATTTTATATTCAAATTTGGACACCCATACTCTTAACTAAATCATCGGTTTTAGCCAAATTCTTTGGAGTGTTGACGTAGTTCATTCGAGTAAAAATCTGTCAAAGAGCCTAATACAATAGAAAGGGCGCTCTTTGATATTGTTGGTGCTCTCTCTGACACACACTTTTATCTTCGAATGTTTTGTCTCATTTGGTGCTCCGTCTTTTTCTTCTCTACCCTATCGTCCTTGCTTGTGCACTTTATCTAAGCAAAAACTGTCTGCGATTTATGTTGTTCAAGATCATCTTAGGACACTTAAAGTGTAGTAGTAATTTAGATCACAATGTGTGTTCATTTAAGGGGTCAACGGTTGACGTGTATGGGCATGCAAAGGCACACAACCACACATTGTTCCGTATCCCACACGAGTGTGCTTTGCACCGTGGCTTCGTAACTTATCCCATATCTATTATCTTATAGGATCTTATATTTTTTTAGAAATAAGGCACGTGACCCGGCTTTATAAATAAAGCCCTGAAGGACCAAGGTTTAACAAGATACACATCAACTGGCCAAGCCAGGATAAACACCAGAATAAAAGTTTAACCACTACACAACACGAAGTGGCCGGAGCACAACTTAAAACAGAAAAGTCTAGGGAAGACACGAGGCCTAGCCAAAGACGAAGGCTAAGAAGCAGGCAGGAGTCCATCTACTCATCCGCCACGGAATGCAGCTCCGAGATCTTGTGTCTGATGGCCTCAATCAAGGATACCATCGCCTCCCGCTCCGAACTGCGACAGAGCGGAGTCCACAACTGCAAGAAAACCACCAATTTAAACAAACCATCAGCAGGCGTGTTAATAAACTTTCTTTTAATAAGGGCTTTATTTCTAATGGTCCATAGCAACCAAGAGAAAGATGCAAAGGAAATCCACAGCATGCGCCTAGAGGTTCCAGAGATCCCTTGGATGAGCGCAAAGAACTGGGCAAAAGAAACAGGAGCCCACGAACAACCAAGAATTTCACGAAAGCAGGCCCCAAAAAGCTTAGCCAAACTGCAGGAGAAAAGAATGTGATCCTGGTTTTCAGGGAGGCGACAAAGGGGGGCACATGCCATCTCCTGGGTCGTGACGCTTCTGAACTTGATCACCACTCGGAAGGCGGCCTCTAGCCAAGAGCCAGAGGAAATGTTTTATTTTAAGCAGAATTCTCACTTTCCGAAACTCTTTGAACCTGATGAAAACCGAGCACCCTTCATGAAGATCTTTATACATGGACCCAGTTAAGGATGGAGAACACACCAGAAGGCTCCAGGAGCCAAGCTAACCTATCCTCTCCCCCATTAAGAGAGGTCGCACGTAGGTCTCCTTGAAATGCCGCCACTCAGCAGCTTTAGAAGGTCCAAAGGTGCGACGAAAGGCAGGCCATCCCAAGTCACTGTTGAGAACTTCCACAACCAAGACCTCCGGATTGTCAGAAATGCTAAAGAGTGCAGTGAATTTTGTGGCTAATGGCTCCAAGTGGACCCATCTGTCCAGCCAAAATAAAGTATTGCGTCCATTGCCCACCACATTGCGGGCACCAATTCTTAGTAACTGTCTAGACTTGATGATCAATTTCCAAAGCCGAGAGCCGCGTGACCACTTCGCAGAGCAGAGAGATGATTTTCCCAAGTACTTATTTTGCATAATATCCCACCATAGACCCCCTGGCCGTTAAACGCCTTCCAGGACCATTTGGCCATAATACAGTCATTGAGAATTCTGGTATTGGTGAAACCTAGGCCTCCAAGATCCTTGGGAATACACATGCCGTCCCATTTTACCATATGGTACTTTTTATTAGTCTTGTCTTTGGCCCAGTAAAATCTAGAGCGAACTTTGTCGAAGACTGCATGAATCCCATCTTGCATATGGTAAAATATCATGCCATATAGGGGAAAACTATCAAGACAAGCCTATATAAGGAACCCTCTTCCCCAGAGGAGGGAAACCTCGCCTTCCAAGGTTCAACCTTCTTGGAAACACGAGACATGATGGGTTTTAAAAGCCTCGATGGTCAGTCTATGTTGATCAACATGCATGCCAAGATAGGTCTTAGGCAGGGATCCAAGCTTGGAGTTAAGCATGAAAGCAATTCTGAGCTTCTCTTCTTCATCACCATTGATCACAAAAACGTAGAGGTAAATTAATTTTTTATTATCATTATGCTCCGCGTAATTTATTTGTGATTGTTATGCAAGCATGATCAAACAAGGTCCAACACACACAATTTATTTGTGATTGTTATGCAAGCATGATTAAACAAGGTCCAACACACACACACAAACAAAGACATTGTGTCCGGTTCAACACACCACATAGTCTCATGTTCTAGAAATGACAGAAACAACTTAGAATTCAAATTATTATGTGTTGTAGGAGGCAACAAGGTCACTTCTTGGCCGGCTTGGAGCGGCAGATCCCGATCCCGAAGGATGGGACTACAAGGCCGGTCCTGACGTACTCCCTTAGGAATTTGCCATACGCAGCGTGCTTAGCCTTGATCGCTGGCTTGTGTCTACTCGCTGAGCTTTTACCGAGGCCAACCGCATGCGAAATCATGATCTTTATCCTCGGGTTGACTTGTTTCTTGCAGAAGGGGCACATGAGCTCCCCACGTAGAGTGCGGAAAGGGACATCCCTACTCTTCATTCCCTTCAAGACGTGGCCGCTCTTGTTGTCCCTGTCCTCCTTGTCAGATTCCACTTCACTTGAATCAAACTGTAATGTGCAAAATGCAAAAGAATGTGGATTAATTTAGAATAGACTAAATCTCTTCATTCAGCGGGTTGTACGGTGCATCTAATCATGATCGGTAGAATAAGGAGTACTTGAACAGATTCGGTACTAGTACATCTACAACCCAACCAGAAAATATGAACAGTAAACTAGAAAGATGGATAAATAAATGTACCTCTAGGTACACAAGTAGAACGTGCTCGTCGAACTCCTCGCCCTCATCAGGGCCTCTGAATTCATTTGCACCCGCGAGCACATAGTTCTCATAAGGATCGAACTGGACGTCCTCCTTGCCCTGGGCTGCATGCATCTCCTCTAGATCTACGGCGGGAGGCACCGCATCGCCTGTAGTAGCCATAGGCATCCCGGCGGCAACGCCCGAAGACTCACCTCCAAGCACCCTCTTCATGGCATCAGAAGGGAGAAGGTGGCTATTTAACCTCGAGTTGTACGGTGAGGTTTGTGGGGTTTTGCTAGATCAGGGAGAATGGGTCGATGCATGGGAGGGACACAATGCAGAGGAGTAGGTTTTAAAGATGGGGCATTTTTAATTCTTCTCCTAGGGCCGTCCGCCTCGAGGCTCAATTGGTGCTCCGGTAGCTAGCTGTTTGGCTTCTGGCTGAAGCGTGGACGGTTCGTGCGATGGGCCCCAGCTGGAAGTGAGATTGCAGGTGCGGTACTATGAGGCCCATTCCCCTGTGCAGCTGGAGCAGTAGTAGGCTTTTTAGACGCGGTTAGGCGTGACATATCCACTCGACGGATTCTTTAATTTACAGCTCGATCGATTGCTTCTCGTAGAAGGGTCGAAAGGAGGGACGCCTGAAAACCCACCGGTTAAAGAATGGCTAGCCAAATCCATGCGTTGTCACGCTCTAATGTGAAGGGCATGGCGCGTGCAGCGGATGCATCATTCGACCCCCGCTGACACAACGTTATGGTAAATCATACTTGTGCCATGGTGGACGCGTTGTAACCGGTTAGACGAGCACCCCGCCACGTGTCCCCCTTGCTGCACTAGAAAACACACACATTTTTTATATTTTATCTACCCTCATGTATAAAAATCCAAATAGTTTATAATTTTCAAAGAATAAAAGGAGATGCATAGACACGCATATACAAAAATAATAAGCCTTTGTACACTTTCCTTCTATTTGACTATGGAAGAAAAGTATCGGTGGCAAACTAGTTATTTTGTGTAGATAGAGAGGTATGCCACAGAGAGAGAGAGAGAGAGAGAGAGAGAGAGAGAGAGAGAGAGAGAGAGAGAGAGAGTGTGAGAGAGAGAGGTTATCTTGCCCGTTAGATCACAGAGGATCAACATTGGATGGGAATGATCCGTGTGACAACCATCTCGACCAATCATGGCGTACCAACCAAAGTGAGGACGAGTTTCATGAGAGGGAGAAAACCGAAGTACTACCAAATTTTCATATCAACCCTAGACACAATACACACACACAACCTAGACCTCCCCCTCACTGCCCAGAGCATGGATCCACTATGCGGATTGAGCCAAAACCCTACACCTAGCTCCCTCTCGGCATTCTAAGAAACTTCTCCAACTAGAGATTTCAGGGTTCCATGAAGAAATCCAGAGTTTCCATTTACCGACTCTGAAAAATCTGCGATTTTGCAAAGGAGGTAAGAGAATTGAGCGCGCCCTAGGCCCTGAGGTAATTTACATGCATGATACATCATGGCAGACCGCTATTCTTGGGAGGTTGGTTTTTATCTCGTGGTGCAAGCATATGCTGTATTTTTCCTGAGTTATGTCCCGGTAATGGCAGTTTCTAACTGTAGGTAGCCTAGAAAGGGCCCTCAATTTTTGGGAAAATGTTTTGGGGGTGCCCCATGGGGTACCTAGGCGGGTTTGCCGATTTTGTGCACCCCCCAAAACCCCGTCAATAGAAATTCATCAAAAATCAAAACAATATGAAACTAGCTTGAGTAGCCCTTGTATGTCACCCACTACCATCAATAAAATCATAAACAAGACAAACTGAGACTTTTGGCACATGGTGCACCCCTCGGATGGCTATCGAGTAGGAGTTAACATGGCTTTCAACCCTAGACCTCCCCTCACTGCCTAGAACATGGATGCATTGCGCGGATTGAGCCCAAACCCGACACCTAGCTCCCTCTCGGCATTCTAAGAAACTTCTCCAACTAGATATTTCAGGGTTCCATAAAGAAATCGAGAGTGTCCATTTACCGATTGCGAAAAACCGGCGATTTTGCAAAGGAGGTGCAATAATTGAGCGCGGCCTAGGCCCCGAGGCATTTTACATGAATGCTACATCGTGGCGGACTGCTATTCCGGAAGGTTGGTATTTATCATGGTGCAAGCATATATTATATTTTTCCTGAGTTACGCCCCGGTAATGGCGGTTTCTAACTATAGGTACCCTAGAAAGGGCCCTCAATTTTTGGTAAGAAATGTTTTGGGGTGCCCCATGGGGTACCTAGGATGGGTATGTGCCTAGGTTCAAGGTTGCACTGGAACTCGTGTGCCTGCGTGTGCTGGCGGGTTTGCCGAGTTTGCCCACCCCATGAACTCCAGCAATAGGAAATTCATCAAAAATCACAAAAAATATGAAACCAGATCGAGTATCCCTTGTATGTCAGCCACTACCATCATAATATCATAAACAAGACAAACGGGGACTTTTCGCACATGGTGCACCCTCGGATGGCTATCGAGTAGGAGTTAACATGTTTTCAACCCTAGACCTCCCCCTCATTGCCCAGAACGTGGATCCACTATGTGGATTGAGACCAAACTCGGCACCTAGCTCCCTCTCGGCATTCTAAGCAACATATCAAACAGAGGATAGCCCCATTGACTGGCTGGAATTTCTAGGGTACAATCTGACCTAATCCTAACGACCAATAGCAGCCGCTGGATCGTAACCCTAGTGGCCAAAGGCGTCCATTAGATTGTGTCTTCTATAAGACCCCACCCCTTCCACCTTCCTAGGGAGTAAGTTCTGCATGCCGATGGTTACAGACTGTTCGATCGGGCCGCGTGGACGTTATGATGTTTCTTTGTAAGGCCGATCCGCGAGTAGGCTGTTCTGTGACATGATTCACCGCGCTTAATATTCAAATATATTAATATTTGCACTTCCCTTTTCCCTATATCAATAAAGCTCGTGATTGAGCATGTCTCTTTCAAAGCCATACCCCTTCTCCATCCCAACTCGCCGTGCCGGACGACGCCACCGGCTTTCGCCCTCTGTTCCCGGACAGCAGGAACTGACTTGAACCTTAAGGTAGGAAATCATTTGATTGGCGTTTGAATTTATCTTACAAATTTCTGTTGTCGGCTTAACTAACTGCACACCTATTATATGATTTATCGACGAACTTCATATGTGGAAGCCACGCAGCAAGGAGTACTCAGATCGCCAGCCCTTGAATATGGAGGAGATCCTCACATGCCACATCCTGGCGACGTACGCGATCGTGTGCTCCTGCCATTGATTCTCTCACCGTTACCCCTACTATGTTCTCCCAGGAATGATCTCGTGTGCTGGCATGGCGCGTGCGGCTGCACGGAGCCTTACTGCAACTACACCGGCCCGCTGACAAAGCTCATGGTCCACCTTGCAACGGATCACCCGATCGAAGTGATTAGGCTCTCTTATGGCTATGCCATTCTTCTCCAAGAGCAGGTGTTGTTCCCTGAGTCGGCATGCCGCCGACTCTTTTTGTAGGGGGGACAACTCTATTTTTTTCGTGACCATCACTGCTGGCATTGCAGGAACCATCGTTGGGACCACTATCACCGCTGGCGTTCCAGGAACCATCCCTGGGCCCAACTTCGTGTCTATGGTATGCGTCAGGTCAGTCTCGTGTACATGGCCGATTTACACTATGAGTATGTGGTCACATGCCCAGCCGCCATCGTTCAATGTAATGCATGTGATATCCGTGGCGCCGAGCTTCCCGACGCCGGGCGAGGTGGAGTTTATGGACATGAGGTCGGACCTGTGTGTGCCATCCAAGTACCTTGTCGATGTTGGACCAGCCAAGCAGATCAATTTCTGCATTTGCATCGAGAAGACCGACAGAGAGTTGTAGAACTTATGTTGTGCTTAAATGTAAGCCGTAATCAATACTAGTTCGATGTGGATAGCATACTTGTTGGGCAAATGTATGGTAGTCGTAGTTCTATAATATTCCTTAATAATCATGTGTGCTCCCACCTGCCAGTGTCACACTTTCCGTGTGCCGCGTACATAAGGCATTAGATGTGTTCGTGTAATAATAGCCGTTGGATTTTTTTTGTAGGGTTGGCTTTCTTTAATTCTCTTCCTTCCCCTCGAAGCCACTATCCTCGCTCCACTCCACTATACTCCCTTAGCCACTAGCAGGCGGCACGCCCCCACCAGTGACCGCTCCCGCCGCCACCCCGCTCCTCCACCTGCTTTTCGTCATGGCTTTGCAGGGAGACAACGAGGAAACGCGTGAAGATCACAGAGATGGTGAAAGCGATGTGAGTCATCTCATACCTTACATTTTATGGGGATTTCTTTATTTTGAGCTAGATGTACTCTAATTACTCATGTATGTCCGGTGTGCTAGTCCGTCGCAATGTTGTACGACTCCGATTATCACGGTTTAACAGAAGGAGAGAGTCCTCTCCGTTGTAAAAAACATGAGATTGTGGCCGCTAAATTTGTAGCATTCGAGGGACGCAACGCAGGCAAAAGGTTTTTAGGGTTTCAAGGGCAGGGTGAAGCGTGGCCAACCAAAAGTTGCGGTGTTGTCAAATGGGTAGATCCGGAGTGGCCATTGTCTATGCAGAAATCACTAGAAAAACTTTGGGAGAAGAATGTTGATTTGAAAGAAGCCTTAGTCAGCTCACTTCTTAAGAGTGCTGAGATGAGGTTAATGGGCCTTGATGACACACCAATACTTCTCCGTGATATCCGTAGGTTGCAAGACAAGGTTAGCAAAGTGGTGAAGGAGAGGGACGTGGCGATGGCCTTGAAGGCTAAAGAAGAGAAAGACCTGACTGCATCAAGGATTGAACTGCACGAGAAGAAAGTCCACGATGTCACAACTACCAATATGGACAGATTCCTGAGGATCAAGGCAGAGAAAGAACTGACCAAGTGCAAGGAGGATGCCAAAAAGATGGCGCTGACAATGCTAAGGTTAGGAAGATAATGGATGTGTGTGAAAACTAGGTTTGTTTAGATTGAAATCCCTACTATTAATTGTAATAGTATTTTCCGACCAAGTGGTCTGAAGTCTGAACTAGTAGGATCCCAAGCTGAAGCATGTCCGTGGATTTTCAGTTGTGTGTGGGAATGCTCAAAACAAAATGTAATAGTATTTGCCGACCAAGTGGTCTGAATTATGAACTAGTAGGTCTGCTCGGAATAAATTGGGTGTATGTTCGTTTATATTATGCCTTTCTTTCTTCATTTTGTCTGATGGTTGTAGTCTGAGTTTGCTGGTTTGTTTAAGCAGAATCTATATGGATTCTGCCGCATGCAACGAGCACATACACAATTTCTATTGTGGACGCACGGGACCTGTTATTGCGCTGAACACAACTATCCATAATTCCCATTGTAGCTTGCCAAACCCATTACAATAATTGTACTCGCATTAAACAGAACCGAAATTGCAACCAACCTAAAAAACATCTAGACCCAGATCACACCATTATCGTCGAAGTCCATCTCGATGCCATTCCCAGCGACATCCACTCCCGCCCGTGGCTTGCCCTTCGCCAAGGAGGCTTCAATGGCGTTCTGCATTGCTTCGTTGCCGTGCTTCGCCTTGTCGGAATAAAAAATGATGAAGGGGACGAGGGTGGCAACGATTGAGCCCCATCGCGCCTGGCGGAACCTGCTCGCCGCAGCAGTGCTTCTGTAGATAGGAGGGTCCAAGATCGGAGACGCAACACATCCATTTGGGTCAACAAACCATGGCCATTTTATACTGCGATGGTAGACTCTACGGATGGATCTGCCAGCACGAGCCATGAAAAGCTCATGCAGATTTTTCCTGATCCAGGGTGTACAGGGAGGGTGGAAAACTATGGGACCAGGCGTGTCTGGCAACTCGGCAAGGCCTCCCAGCGATATGTAAGGTGGGAATGAGGCCAAAAAATTTCGGTCAATGCACGCAAAATGGCCTTTGAACAATGAAGACACGGGCTTTGTAGGAGCCCCACCTGTTAGCCGAAGTGGAAAGTACGATTCTCCTTGATTTACTGGGTGGGATAAATCATGCTTCACTATTCCCCTGCTCTGACATCCAAGGCACCTCTGCCGTCCCCACTTTCCTCTAGGCTTCTTACTTTGTGGCCTGAAAGTTCATAGGCGAAGGCATCGTGGGGTCCGAGTTGCGTGTAATCACCGCGATTCGAAAAGTTAGTGGGGGTAATTATTGAGAGGGGCATTTCGTGTGAATGGTGGTCGAACCAAATATTTTTGAATCTTCGCCGTTATGTGAGGATATTCCGTTACACTACTACCTGCCGTGTCCCTGCTGTGCCCCCTTCTAGTCACCCTGCACGTGTTGTAGGGGCAAATCCATTTCTGTACTTTCCTAACAACCGACACTGAATCTGGCAGCGGCTGCGGCGGTCCTTTTTCTCCCTACCCCACACTGAATCTGGTTTTGCGGAGGCGGCGGCTGTCGTTTTTCTCCCCACGCCTCCCTCTCCCACACAGCCCCAGCCCCCTCCCCACCCACACACACACTGAATCCGGCAGCGGCGGTCCCTTTTCTCCATGTCCCTCCATATCCATGCCCAAAATGTCAAGAGAGGCCAAGGTGGTAGCTACATCGGCAACTGATTTGGCTTTGTCGGAGCCATCGTCTTGGGCACAATGCCATACAAGTGAAGCGGCGATGGGTATATATCCCAGGTTAGCAAGGAGGTCAGCCAGGAGTCTGCTAATAGGGTACCTATGAGTAGAGGGTTGAAGAGAAAATCTAGGCTGGCAGCGGAGTGTTCGGCTACAGTGTAGGGTCGTGCAACCCAGATCTCGAAGAAAACCACCCAAGAGAAGAGAGAGAGGTGAATTTTTCTTTTCTGTGCCTTGTCTTGCAAGTAGATTAGTTACTGCAAAGTAGTGTCGAATGAACTGAAAGGTCCCCTTTTTAATCAAATTAGGAATAACTTCAATGCAGCGGACCTATATGAGTTCACGGTTCATGTCCGCCAGTACACTTCAAAACAAGATTTTGGTTGCGAGAGGGTTCTGTTTGGGCAGGATGTGCATGTGCTTGTCAACTACATAGAGGTTGTGTCTGTTTCGCAGCTGATAGATATGCTTCATGCTAGAATTCCTTGGGGATCCAGACAGAGGGAAACATTGGTGTGGCATAACATGAGTGATCCATTTACCTCTCAAAATATATTTAATTCAAGAGAAATCTATCGCGCTTACTTGTGTAGCTCAAGTTTGACAAAAATTCGTTAAATTGTTAAGATAAAAAATCTTAGCAAGAAGTTGGAAGTGTCATCTAAAATCTCGGTGTTTCTGATATATTAGTTCTAACTCCCTAGTGGGTACCTTCCAAAAGTTTTTTCGTAAACTTTCAAAGCAACCCACAATTTAGTTGAAGTTCAAAATTTTCACCTAATCTTGGAAAATAGACATAAATATATTCAAGTGGACAGGGTTAGCTAGGTCAAAGGTTGAAAACTCCTAAAACATGAGAATTAATCATAAGTACAAACATGTTGGTCCACTATATATATCTAAAGCTTGGAATGTGGCATCCAGATCCATATTCTTCAGACTTTCTTTTTGGAAATGAATAATCTCAATCGTCATAACTAAGAAAATTAGAATGTTATATACTGATAGTTGGAAACTCACACCGATGGTATTGTTTACTACAAGAAGATGCACCCATCTACCGCTGTGAAATTACATTTAATTCGAGATCAATCTATCGCATCTACTTGTAGCTCAAGTTTAAGACCTAATTTTGTTAAGTTGTCAAGATGAATAATCTTAGCAAGAAGTTGAACCTATTGTAAAAACTCTCTGTAACATCCCAGCATTTAGGAACCAATGAAGGGTAGATTTTGGAATTTGTGATATTGCATGCATTCATCTGTGAAAATGTGGATAATTTTTTCGCCAAATAAAAACCTAAAGTGATCAAGGTTTCTTTCATACTTTGAGATTAGTTATAGTCTTGAAGGATGATTGTTATAGACTTTGATATGATCTTTGTGGACTTATGTGTTTTGGAAAATGGAATTTGAATTTAAACTTGAGTGTTGAATTTATAGTTCAAAAGAATTTAAAGTTATGTTTTAGTATTATGCTTTAGTCAAGAGTTAATAATTAGTAGTTCAAACTTTATATAAAGAAAACAATTAAGAATAAGAATCTTCATTTCAAAATTTTATTCAATAAATAATTTACACAAATGTAACTTATGGAAATGAGCAACAACCTTTACAATAATAATTAAATAGAAGAATAATATTTATTTATTGAATAATAGTACAATCTTTATTACAAAAGAATAAAAATAAAGATTACAATTGAATCAGAGAGATATTACAAGTGATTATTCTATAAAGAAAAAGAAAAAACCTAAACTAAAGTCTTGATCTTCAAATCTGGTACCTGCAAAATAAACAGAAACTTAAAAAAGAAAGGAAGTTAGGATTAGAATTATTTTACTCTCAGAATTGACAGTGAAGTGCACTGTTCAAGATTTCATCATTGAGTAATCTTTTAAAGGGGCAAATTTCACCAATATGAAAGAATATATCTTTCATAATTTTAAGCCATAAGTCAAATAAACAACAAGGAGGGGCAAGTTTCACCAGCCAGGTAAAAGGTAATCTGATAAAAGTAACTTTCAAATTCAGAACATATCCACAACCTGTTCAGCAGGCACACAAGCAGCACACACACCAAACTGTGGTTTTAATCATTGGGTTTAGATAAGATGGCTCCTATAGTCACTATCCAACCTACAGATCTTCCTAAAAGGGTTTTAATCCTAAGGTCAAAGCATATGCTCTGATACCAACTGCGGTGACCCAGCATACCACTCTTAAGTAATCCTTAAGAGGGAATAAAACACATCTAATTGGTCATGAATAAAATAGAAATTTCAATGGGGTTTGGACTAAATATGCTCAAAACCAATATTCGGAAGGACTACCAATACAACTCATACAATGATAAATCAAAGATTAATCTTTTGACTATAACTAGTGTCTGGTAGAATTGAAAAACCCTGTTTTAGTGAGACTTCCTAGAACTTACAGAGTATAATAAATAAGATTAATGATTAAGATAAAGAGTTGGATTAGGATACCTAATTATGATAAGGAACTAAAGAAGAAACCCCAAATTAAGGAGTTAATAATAAGGAAAAATCTCCAAGGGAGTAAAGAAAAAGGAGTTTGAAAGATTGAGACAACAAATTGGAAGATTCCAAGTATGAGAAGAATTCAAGAAAAAGATTTGGATATGGAATACTACCATTATTTCCATTTAAGGTTACCATGGAGTTGAGAAATGCTGTAAGCAACACAAGTCAATTCCTTACTCCGAAACATGAGAGTATGCGAACTTCGAGGACAAAGTTTATTTTAAGGGGGAGAGTCTGTAACATCCTAGCATTAGAGCTTAGAAATAAGCTGAACACAGAGGTGTGCATTGCATTCATGCATAGAAAATATGAATAATTTTCGCGCTTTTAAATAAAAAATTGTCAAAGTGATTGAAGCTTCTCTTAACTTGATGGAATTGAAGTAGATCATCAAGTTGACTGCGATAAGTTTCAATATGACCTTTGCTAAAACCTTATTTTGGGTAAACATGATTTGATCTAGGGGTAGATCAAATGGAATAAAATTAAACCCTAATACATTTCTTAATGATTTATATTTGATCCTTAGGTGATCATATCATAGTATTCATTATAATCACTCATGAATACCAAATTGTAAATATAACAAAAATAATAAAAAAATGTAACAACTATATCTTAATCTCATCTACTTATACCATGAGTATCATGGAAAGACCTAACTTTAACTTTTATTTGAGATTGAGTAGGAAAGAAACCAAGTCAAGGTCATTCACCACATATCCTCCTTTCCATATCAATCCTTATGGAATCCTATCTCAATATCTATTGTTCATCAATGTTGAGTAATCAACTATTGATTCACCCATTCTTAACCTATCAATTCTTGATCTATCAACTCTTGTCCTTATTATAGCATTCACTTAAGGCTTATAAAGAAAGAAGTAAGAAGAGATAAGTAGTGATGATTAGTTCTAGATGTCATCTATAGGATGGAAGTGATTTGAGGAAATCAAATCAATATGGTATCAAAGAATATTACAAGGATGAAGTCTACAGATAGTTACTAGGAGTAGTCCTATTGGATCAAGTAGGTATAGTCAATGAATTATATCTCTTAATCCAATAGAGATAAACAGAAGATAATTATAATACAACTGTAATGTTGTATTGATGAAGCCTTGTTTAGTCAACTGGAAACCTGAACCGTAAAGGATCAAAGGATTATAATGATCATGCCTTACTCACCAATATTGAATGCTTATACCATGTAGAAGTGACATTAGTGGATAAAACATGATTGAACCATAGTATAGATATATTATCCTAGATTACTCATTACAAGTCACATTAATATAATGTGAGGTTGGAATGTTAGATATTGGAGTCGAGTAGAGACAAGATATTATGATTAAAATGATGTTAGAGCAACATTGGATTAAATAAGTAGTATTTTCCTCTTTGGAAATACTAAGCCCTTGAGGTGAAGTAGGATTTGATGTATATATCTATTGAAGTGATATTAGTGAAGGATGATTAAGGAAGAGTATAATTTGAGTTAGAAGCAACCACTTGTTGGATGGGGACATTACTAGCAATAGAGTAGTTGATTTAACCAAGTACGGATATAAAAATATTATGAAGGCTTTAGTGTCAAGCTCATTGGATTTACCAATGGAATTAGAAGAATAAAAGGTGGAAAAGAATATTCTTGTGAAGTAGAGATCATCATGTTAACACATGTGATGGACATAGAGAAGTAATATATCCAGGAAAGGAATTCCTTAATCAAAAATCCAGAATTATGAAGTATGAAGTATAGAAATCCTTGTTAAATCCTAAACCCTAAATCTTTAACCAAATAGAGTATCCATCTCCAATAATTGATTTATCATCTTGTTTCCACAATGCTTTATAGAAATATTTTCCTATAAGAAGTCAAATAAGCACATCTTCTCTTAATTCCAATTATCATAACCATATGTGCTCAGGAGTTATCTTTATCAAATCCTCTTCATGAGACCTTCCAGACAACATCATTCTGATCTCAAACATAAATACAATGTGTTTAGCCATTAATCTTTATTCGCATCAACAAAAGAATATAAGTATAGCTAGTACCCTAAACCCTAGGGTAAGCAATTACAATTCAGAACCCTGAACTTATTAATGAGTTTTCTCATCAACATCTCATAAATATCCCATCTATAGTTATTGGGCAAATTCCTTGATCCATTTCTCTAACCACTCATTTCATATGAGCATGGAATAAGTAGGATACAATAATTATAAATCACCCTATGCTTTACTATGGGATTAAACACATAAAATTAAACCATATGACTATCATAAACATTTTAAAAACTTCATTTCTCCAAATAAAAGTCCACAAATTGAATCTAAATAACTGTATGATTGCTTCTATTATTTATCAAGGAAATTCCATTAAGAAATGTCAAAATAGTTTCTTAATTAAAAAGCTAGAAAATAAAACAGAATATAAGAAAAATATAAAATAAAAAGAAGGGGAACAAGTTAGCCCAGTTTCTGGCCCGCGGCCCATTTACTTCCCTCTCTATTCGTCGCCCGCAAGTCACAGCCAAAACTCACCGCACACTCCGCTGCAGCCCAGCAACAGCCCAAGCCCGCATACCGTTTGGAACTCTAATCCGTTGTCTTCCTCCCCTGGCAAGCTGCTCACTAGAGGGTCGCCGACCACCCGATGCCGCCGTCGACGTCACGCCTCCACCGATGCCTTCGCGAGGATAAGATCAACACGGTGACGCCCTAGTCCTCATCCTGATCACTTCACGCATGCTCTCTCTCTCTCAGTTCTCCCGATTTCTTCCCTTTCACTGAAACCCTAACTCCGGGCCACCGTCGATTGCCGCCGCTGTGAGCTTCCCCATGCTCCATTGATCAAACACGCAACCTCGCCTAGATCCATTGAACCTCTGGGTCCAAGGAATTGAAGAAGGGTGCCAAGAATCGACGCCAATGACTCCATCTCCCCGGAGCCCGACGACCACCGCCACTACCATTACTGATGCTAGAGCTTTCCTCCGGCTTCATCGAGCTTCCTATCGCAACAAGGGTAAGTTTCTGATTCGATGGAACCCTCTCCTGGCCTTCCTCATCCTCTGTACCGACCTGTCACCGAGCGCCGTCGTGCTGGTTCCGCTGTCGTCGTCGCCGGTGAGGTTTTCGATCTCCCCAGGACGCCGCGCCACCGTTTTTAGGTATCCTAGGACTAGGAGCTTCCGATTCGTGCTGGATTGCATCGCCACCTGCGCCGTAGCGCCGCCGCCGTAGGGTCGCCGACGTCTGTTGACTGCGTCCGTGTAACCAAGCCTGGTCAACCTAGGTGGGTCTCTCTCTCTCTGCTTAGGTGTCACACTGACGTGGCCATGGCCCACATGTCATTGACTAGTAGTAGAAATAGAAACGGTAACAGATGCATTTACTGCTTTGGGCATGCCATGTGGCAACTGGCCGACGGGTCAGTGACCCTGGGTAAGTTTAGCTCTGGTGTTAAAAGATTTAGTGTCTGTTTAGAAAAGAATTAAAACAATATGAATTCAAATTTCAATATTCCAAAAATAAAATAAAATGATTAAATCTTGTAAATTTAATATCTTTTGTTTTATAAATCAGAAAAATACATATAATATATGAAAATGTTTAGAAAAATAAAATCTAACTTAAAACTATTATCAAATATTATTATGATGATTATTTAAATAAATATTATTTAATAAATACTTTACAAAGTTTTAATACTTTGATAATTAATATTTTAATAATGGTAAATGTTAAAAATCTAAATAAAATACCAAAAATCTAAGAAAAATCAGAATTAAAGTTTAAAACTACAATCATGCATTATTATTCCTCTTAATTAAATATTTATTATTTATTAAGTATTTATAAAGTAATAAACCTTATAAAAATCATATCTTATTATTTTTAAACCACAAAAATAAATGTAATATACCAAAATGATCACAAGAATAATACCTACATGTTAAAAATATGGTATTCCACTTTTTAGTTAAATAAAAAGTTAAACACGTTCATAACTTTAATTTAAATCTATTTCTTTAGTTAATAATTCATATTATGTCAAATAAAACTTGTTAATATTTTTTAAATTAATGAATTGAGTCTAATAAAAAGTATTAGTCTTAAATATTGTTGTGTGAAGCCAAAATGATTTAACACACTTTAAATACAATTTTATTGAATTATCCCTCAACCATAAATGTAGATTGTTTTATAAAAGGATTCTTATTTAACATAAAATCTCCAAGAATAATTGTAATAAGTTAAAACCATTCTTTTAATTTAACCACAAGTTTATAAACAAATCAAAACACTATAAGTGAGTTCATAAGTAATAAATAATATTGTTTACTTATTCACAAACATTAACCACACCCTTATAAGAAGGTAAATTCCATTATACCATTGTAAAGAAATCACTACTCCAATAGAAGTAATGCCATTCTTAAGTAACTCTAAGGAGACAATATAAAATAAACATGATACAAGTATCATAAGTAATACACCCTAAGTCTATCTACATTCTTAAAGCTACTTATAGTTACCAAGCTTTAAGTATAATGCTAAAGACTTTATTATATGCTTTATAGTTAACTTTGGTCTGTTAAAATAAAGTTATAAAGCATATTAATACCAAACCAACCCAGTTAAAAACCTAGATAGATAAGTCTCAAATACTACTAATTTCATTATTCCAGTAAAGGCAATTCCTTCTAACTTAAAGACTATAAATAGAAAGAACACCTCATAAAGTTAACTTAAAAGCTTAAATGCTTCTACTTAGTTGAGTAAGATTTTCTTCAAAAGTTATTCGTTTTGCCACTTCAGAAAAAAAATAACAACTAATCACAATCACTTTACTTTATACTTTACTTGTATAATAAGATTGTTAATACTTAAATTCTTTATAAGTAACATTACTTGTAAAGTAAAACTTGAAGATAAACAATTAAGATGTAAACAACCTTATGTAGCATTCCATACTATATATTTTGTTGTTGTATAAATACCTGTTGTTTCACACACACTCACAAGCCTTATGTAGCATTCCATACTCTAGGTTAAAGAGAGAGAAGGAAACTTCTTACGAAGAAGAATCAAGAATAAATAACTCATAGCTACCATACATATAAAACTAGTAACTGAACTACTGGCTTGCATTGCTGCTATTGCAATACTCTACAGAAGTAGGTTCTATGGTTAGAAATTCTATTCTTATCTAATTAGCAACTTCATCTTCACTTGAGTTGATGTATATGTTGACTTTCTTGACTTCATTGAAGAGCGTTAGTTTTTGATGATGATTTCTGGAGCAAACTTGATGTAGACGTCGTCTGTACTGGCTTTAGAACCTAGCAAGGGTTAAGAAGATGCTTTGAGTACGAGCGTACTAAGAAAGTTCACTAGAAAAGGAGTGTTTGATGCACTATAGCTACAGCCACAGACCATAGGTCGTAGGAAATGCAGGTTTTCGTAAACTTTTCTTCAAAGGTTGCTTTTATTCTGAAAAGCTATGTCCGTCAGCCTTCACGGGTTTACCAGAACTTTCATGGAGTTCCTTTCCCGCTGCGTTCACAGCTCCTTCCTGGAACAGGGAGTAACAAGTTACAGTTCTTACGCTCTGCAGAGGTACGTCACTTTACCCATGAGAGATCTTAGCTTTGTTTCACATCCGAATTGCAGGTTCGTTCACACTTCCTTGGTGTGAGGCCCAGACTAAGATCCAAGCCAATCATTGCCTTCTCCACAACCCAGCATGTCTCCTTGGTGTACACCAGCCCACCTATTGAATTACGGCAATGGAAGTACAGACCGTTCAGATGACGGAACTATCGTGGGACGTTGAGGGCTCCCACCCATATGCTGCATATCCTCTATGAATTAGCATAAATAATATGCACGCTACGAGTGATAATAGCCACGACCCGCACATCCAGCTCCATGTGAGAGGGAAAAGATACAGCTGACTACTCCGTCCCATTCCAAATCTCATGGTCAACGCGTAATATACGGAGCAAGAATCACTGGCAACATTGGTTATTAAGTCCTAGATAATATGTTCCTTTACCATCTGAACTCTTATAGTAGGTTATTACCTCATGGTAAATAACCTATAATCACATTATTATGAAAATAGTGTTTTCTGACCTTTTTCAAATGCAGGTGATGACAAAACTGGATTTTTAAAATACTTTACAGAAAATAATCAAAGGAAATGAGCAAGTGTGAACTTGCCTTTTGTGATTGCAATATTATGCACTCACGGTCTTCAAGATAATATAAAATCCAATAGTTGAAATATGCATCATTGGTCTGGTAAGGACTAATGTTTAAAGAAGCAAGATGCTTTTATGCATAAGTAATGTAATGCAAGTTGATAAACGCGAATCCCGAGAATAATGTTGTTCTAGGGTTTGGATACTGGAAAGGGTTTCCTTGGAATGTGTTGCCGTTTTAGATTAAATTTTGTACATGTGCTTCTTATTAAGGCTTGTGAGTGTGTGAAAAACAACATGTATTTATACAACAACAAAATACACCGTATGGAATGCTACTCAAGGTTGCTTACATCTTAATTGTTTACCTTTAAGTTTTAATTTACAAGTAATGTCACTTATAAAGAACTTTAATGTAACATCCCAAAAATACTAATCTTGGATCATCAAATTCAAATCATCAAAATTAGGGTTAACAAAAACTTTGTTAAATAAAATTATGAATGCATGCATATGTGTATGCATGGATTTTGAATTCCTTTAAAACCACCTTGTTTGTTTGCTTCATTGCTTGTAAAATGTTTCTTAGGTGAAATAAACATCATCTAAAACATTTCCCACACTTCTCCTAAAGATAAGTAAATCAAAACACATATATGAAATGAATGGTCATTTTGGCCAATTTAACTCCCATGCCTACTTTGGCTGTCTCAAACTTTTAGATCCTAACAGAAACTTTTCTAGATCTTTGCACCCCTTGAATATACTCATAACAAGGTATCAAGGCCCACTTTGTGATCATCCAGAAACTTTCAAATGCATAGTTTAAATGACAATTCAAAATTGAATCTTTATCATATGAGAAGATCCCACTTTTTCAAAAACCACTCAAACAATATCAACTTGCAAAACCCAAGCATCTGTAGACTCACCAGCACCAATCTAGCAAACCCACCAAAAATCTTTTCAAAATTCAAAACTTGAGTTCATGCGGCCATTTCATCAAACAGGTTACAGACACAAATAAAACAAACATCAAACACTATAGTGTGCAATAAAATTGGCCTAACTTGTTACCTAGTTAGCTCACACACAGCTCAGTAGATCATCTAGGAAGATTAGCTAAGGACTAGCACCCCTGTGAGCTTGCCATTGCCATCAATGGTGAACAACCGAGCACCCCCTTGTCACCCCATTGTGGACAGCAGGCTAGAGGAAGAACTAGCCGTGCCAACCTTGTCTGGGAGGCAGCCCACCGTCCATCGCCACTGCCTATCCCAGCCGCGAGCGTTGCCAAGCCCTGGACCACGCGCACAAGCCGCGCCCAGACCGCCAGAGACCATGCCGAGCATGCGCCAGAGCACCACCCTCGACCAGCGTCCACAGACCGCGCGCCGCCCTCACCGCGTGCATACACAATCGCCACCGACCCAGGAGACCGCCAGACATCCCCGTTTGCCGCCCCGTGCCGCATAGCCACCGCCCGCCGTCGAAGACGCCGCCTCTGCCGCGCAGAGCACCGCCCGTTCCAGACCAAACCACACTGCCCCATGCCTCGAGACCATGTCGTTGAGCATCGCCAGGAGACACCGCACCGTCCCCTACCCTTTCCCATGCCATTAGCCGCATGTAACCTCGCTCCCGACAAGCTCACCGTGCGCCCCAACGGTCCCCTCACTCGACTATAAATAGAGGCCACCCCCGCACGATTTCTTCACACCATCTCACTCCCCTCTCCTCACTGATCGTGCCACACTGTTCTCAGAGCAAGGCAAGCACCACCCCGCCGGAATTTCACCGGAGCCCGCCGCCTCTGGAGAAGAAGGGAGCCAACGATTGGAGCCGCCCCAGGAGAAGCCACCGGTACCAGGAGATTCGCCGTTGTCAACTTCGTCGTTCGCCCGCCTCGCCAGTACCCCGGTGAGCCCCCAGCAACGCTCACTGGCCGCGCTAGGTTTCGTTCTCGCCGGCGTTGTCTTACGTCAACGATGACCCCCAGCCGTTATATTAGAACTAGATCGAACGATCCACGTTGCCCCATACCGCTTCGCCCAGCACCGTGTCACTGACGAGTGGGGACACCCACTTAAGCAGCCCGCGGGAGCACTGCGCTTAGCAGACCGGCCCAGTAACTTTTCCCGCGTAACCCAGTTATTCAAATTAAAACCTTTTCTATTTCAATTCAAACACACTTCTGTACCCAACTTCAAAAATCAATCCAGATCGATTCAGTGCACCAAATTGAATGAAACCAATTTTGTTGGAAAGGTCTGTGAATGCTGAATCCAAGACCGTTGGATTCAAGTCATTTGGATCTAAAGATCACCCATGGTAAAAATAACAAGGCAGAAGCTTTTCTGCATTCAAACATTTTTCAAATTTAAACCATAATAGCTTTTGAGTTGATTCAAACTCTCAAAAATCACATTTAACCATACCTTTCAGAATATATAAAAATATATAGGTTTACTTGCGGAAATAATGTTCAAGTAATAAAAGAATGCTACATAAGCATTTCTAGCCACTTTAATTAATTAAAATAAAAGGGTAAAACCTTATTAAATTGTGACACTACTTTAAATCACATTCCCATGGAGTACAATATTTGGTGATGACATGTGTCAACATGATCCCATATTTGGTTTGGAGAATATTAAATCTTAAGTAGTTTTTCAATGAGTAGAAATTACTTTTCTAAAAAAAAATAAAAGGAATTAAATCAAGCCTTAACCTTGTAATGTTAGGGATGATGCTAGATAATCCATAGGACCCTTGTGTGTGATGATTGCAAGTAGTTAAGTATTGTTTGGTGATTGTGTACCTCGTATTTATTCATAGACGCTAGTACCGACCAAGGATACGAGGAGGAAGGAGGATACTACGAAGAAGAAGCCGAGGAGAACTTCAACCACTGCTCTGCACAAGGCAAGCCTTACTAATTAAGTTGACCTATGCAAGCTAACACTTGCAATTTAGCAAGCTTATACTGATATTGATGCAAGTTAACCCTTGCAAGATACCCTACTGATGCAACAAACCCCTACTTGTTCTATGATTACTATATGCCTTAAGTATATGTGATCATACCCACTTGATAAACCAATCCTAGTTTTATGTGCAAGCTTCTTACTTTATTTCATTATCAAAGCTTACCTAGAGTTTACTTAAGTGACTGGTAGATATTGGAAAGATGCTGAAGGTTGCATAAAGAGCATAAAATTTGGCCTAAGTTAGAAACCTTGACCTCAGCCTGAGACATAAGGTTGTACTTAGTTGAAACTCCACTAGTTACCATCCCTTATTATTGCTTACCCCCACCTGTAGATGCTAGTGCTAAGCATAAAACTTGATCAACTTTTAGATGGGAATACTTGGTGGAAAAATGGTTATGAAAACCTTGGAATGATGGATCATTCTATTGAAATGTTTTGGACATGTGTTTCCAAACACTTGAGGATTTTGGTGATAAAAATGTTGAGGCATGAGCCTTAGCCCTTTATAAAACTGATGGTTGTCTGGATGCGATACCATTCCAATTTTATCGTACAACCACAATACCCCAATATTGGGTAGGGCTTGACTGGAAACTTATATTCCTTAGTATTAGTTCCCTCACGGCCAAGGTCTGAGCTGAGGCTACCTTGTGAAGATTTCCCACCTGTGCAGTACCCAAGATGACAGTTGGTCATGGTTGGGAGGCCAAACTCATAGGAGAGGTGCTTATACTAGGGCGTGTAATTGAAAGGTTAGGATTGATTATCCGCATACTGAGTATGGTGAATTCAGGATTTGTTCCTGACGGTTGTATCGAATGTTGTGGTGAAAGTGTACAATCTCTGCAGAGTGTCAAACTATTCGAATAGCCGCGTCCGCGGTTATGGACAGTTGGAGTGGCCATACTGTTCCCCCGTCAGACTTTTCAAAATGACTGGTGAAATGAATTGAGACTTTGACTTGACCACAACAGAGTTGTGATATGAAATACAAGTTCCCATTTAGGAATTATAAAATTGTGACTAGCCTTGGAACCTAGTAGAGATAAATCTGGCTTTTGCAAAACAACCCTAGAGCCTAGTGTCCTATTATCCAAAAACCCCTTTTACTTGTTAGTATTAGTTTGCGAGTACTTAAAGAGTACTCATGGCTTTGTCCCTGGCTATTCCCATGGCCAGACTATGAAGAGGAGTACCTGGAGGATGGACCCCAGAAAGGTTACGACAACTAGGATGATCTCCCATCGTCAGCATTGCATGTGACCCCGAAGATGGAGCTTCGCCTACGCTACCGTTATTATTACGTATTCCACTGCTTGATGTTGTATTAAGAACTGGATCATGAGATCCCTATTTGTGTAAGAACTTATGTAACGTTTGTAATGGATGATGTACTATGGTATCCAATTCTGTTATGTCTCGCAAAAATGGTAATCCTGGGATTGCGATGTATGGCATAACAGGCATCTAGGATTGAAAAATCCGGGTGTTGACAAGTTGGTATTAGAGCCATCCTGACCATAGGAGACCCTAGTTAGACTGGACGTTTGAACCAAAAACTTAGTTTCAAAACCTAAGAAAAACAAATATTTACAAAAACTTATTCTCATTCTTATCTCTTTGATTCTTTCATAAAAATACATGTTCCTCAAAAACTCTTGCAAAATACATAAAATTTTGATACACTTGATCACTCTGCTAATCTACTTATCCTCTATTTTTATAGATGGACGTGAAGTACAGCAAGTTTTACCAACTTGGGAATGGAGGAGACCTTATCTTTGAGAGGGATCTGGATCAGCTTTCGGAACTTCTGGAGCATCCGCACCCCGAGTTCTTCGGAGCTCAGCTCAATGATCAAGGAGGAGAAGATCTGCAGTGGCTAATTGTTGCAAGTCTCCGAGGAAAGATTGAACCTCCCACTGCGGAGGGAATTTAGTTTACCTTGAGGGAAAACAACTGGCTCGATGGACTTGCCAGAGCAATGCAGGAAGCTCTTTCCCGTCTATGTGGGCAGAGCATCAATCAGATCAAGGGTACTCGCTTTGAGTTTTGCCCAAGGCGTGATGCAAATGGACAACCACTGGAAGCCCCATACCACCCCGAGCTGAAGACTCAATTGGACCACCTTAGCTTCATGATGTATGATCGTCAGCAGGAGTTGGACAACTGCCGCGACTAGTGCAACCACAAGTCTGCCATCATCAAAACGAAGGATCAGACCATAGCCATGCTAGCAAAGGATCGAAAGTCTCACCGCCGGCAGCTCGACAAGAAGGAGCGCATTATTGCCCGTCTTCGCCACCGCATCTTATCTTTGGAGGAGACCATCCACGAGAGAGACATGCAGTTGGAGGAAAGGGAGAATACCAGAGAGGATCTTCATGGAGACCCTTACTCCTATCTCAGCGATGACGATGATTTTCTGGAGGATCAGGCCATGGACTTCTTCACCGATGAGGATGATTTCGCCTTCATCGATGATGATGAAGATGATGAAGCCACAGACTCCGAGAAGTAGTAGCACTGAGCACTAGCGTAGTGAGTAGTAGTTGGTCCCACTGTATCGTAGATTCCAGAATGGTTCTTAAAACCATCTGTTTTTCCTTGCTGTGGTGTGCGTTGTATCGAGTGAATGAATGAAAAAGCAATTTGCTAGAAAAATCTGAGTCAAACATTTAAAACTTTTCAAAGACCCAAAACCTTAGAAATTTCCCTCTTTTCTCATGGTCTATATCAATCTTCAGATGCCACGTGGAGGAAGTGGTTCAGCCCCGGACCCGATGTTGCAGATTCTGCAAATGTTGACTTCTGACCGCGAAGCTGAAAGAGCGGAACGTCAAGCCAACCTAGCCACTCTGCAACAGATAGCCCAGCTAGCCCACAACAACCAAGGCCACGGAAATCAGGACAACCATGGATCTAAACTCAAGAATTTCTAGAATACCAACCCACCCGTTTTCACCAAGTCAGAAGAACCCCTAGACGCTGATGATTGGCTGCAAACCATGGAAAACAACCTAGAAGTCGCCGGAGTGGAAGCCAACGAGAAAGTCCTGTTCGCCACCCATTATCTAGTTGGAGATGCCAGGGCATGGTGGAACAGCGTTCGTGCAATGACCGGAGGCCAGATGATGACCTGGGAGGAATTCAAGGTCAAGTTTAGCAGAACCCATGTGCCACCAAGTTTGATCAAGAGAATGAGAGACGAGTTCAGAGAGCTGAAGCAAGGAAGGATGACTGTAGTGGAATACCGTGACAATTTTTTGTCATTAGCTAGGTATGCCCCGGACGAGATAGACACCGAAGCCAAGAAGAAAGAAAGATTCTTGAATGGTCTGCATGACGAGATGCAGACGGTGTTAGTCAATATCCCCTTTGCTGATATTGAAGCCCTTGTCGACTCTGCTAGCCAGATGGAAGGAAAGATCAAACAAGCCAATGAGAACCGCAAGCGTCGCATGATGCATCAACCCGGAACCCATTAGACCCCAAAGTATCGCCCCAACCCATCTCCAGGATTTGCCCCAAGAACCAACAGACCCCCTATGAACCGTCCGACCTATCCCAATCGTGGAAACCCTAGACCCGGAGGAAATCACAACAACCCCGGCAACTCTAGCAATTTCACCCGTGCCCCACCCAAGTTCAACACCAACAATGCAAACGCCAACACCAACACTGCCCCGAGGACTGGAAGCAATGTTGTGCCTGTCGCAGCCAAGGACAAGTCACAAGTGACCTGTTATGACTGTGGAAATAAAGGTCACTATTCCAACGAGTTCCCCAACAAGAAGAATGCTACAACCCCCAAGGCCAATGTCCCAGCTCAGCAGCAGCGTCGTGTCCAGCCAGGGAGAAGATTTGCCCCAGGGAATTCACTCAACCGCAATGGCCGTCTTTTTCTCATGCATGCTAAAGAAGCTCAGGAAGTGCCAGACGTCGTGCTGGGTATGTTTTCTATTAATTTAGTAATTGCAAGAGTGTTGTTTGACTCTGGTGCCTCGCATTCATTTGTCACAGAAGAATTTGCCTGCACTAGTAAAATTCAACCAACCAAACTGAAGCATGTTATGATTGTGCAAATTCCCGGATCAACCACCAAGGCTAGGCAAATTTGCAAAGCCGTCCCTATCCGAATCCATGGCATAGATTTTTATGCTAATCTAATAGTACTCAGAACTAAAGGTTTGGAAGTAGTACTAGGAATGGATTGGATGTCCAAACATAAGGGATTGATTGACTATGCTAAGAAATCCATCACCATGACCAGTACCACCGGAATATCAGTCGAGCATATATCTGAAACCTTACCTCGCCAGTTCAAGTGTAACAAGAGTCTAGCCCAACCTACCATTGACCAAGTCCGGATAGTCTGTGAATACCCTGATGTATTTCCAGATGTTTTGCCCGGTATGCCCCCAGATCAGGATATCGAGTTTATCATCGAACTAATCCCCGGAACAGGACCCATAGCCCAGAGACCCTATAGTATGAACCCGTCAGAACTAGAAGAACTGAAGAAGCAACTGGATTCCATGCTAGAAATTGGATTGATTCAACCAAGTGCGTCACCATGGAGATCACCTGTCTTATTTGTGGACAAGAAGGATGGAGGTAACCGTTTGTGTACGGATTATCGGAAGTTAAATAATGTCACCATAAAGAACAAGTACCCCTTGCCCAAGATAGAAGATTTGTTTGATCAGTTGACCGGTTCCAAAGTGTTTTCTAAGATTGATCTTAGAACTGGCTATCATAAACTCAAAATTCGTGCAGAGGATATTCCAAAGACTGCCTTTACCACCAGATATGGATTGTATGAGTATACAGTCATGTCTTTTGGATTAACCAATGCCCCCGCTTATTTCATGAACCTCATGAATAAGATTTTTATGGACTTCCTGGATAAGTTTGTCGTTGTTTTCATTGATGACATTCTTATTTATTCCAAATCAGAAGAAGAACATGAGGTACACCTAAGGATCATTCTTGGAACCCTTAGAGAGCATCAGCTGTATGCAAAGTTTAGCAAATGTGAATTCTGGTTACATGAGGTAGGATTCCTCGGTCACATTGTATCAGCCGTAGGAATTGCAGTTGACCCTGCCAAAGTGAAAGATGTAGAAGATTGGCAAGCCCCAATCACTCAAACCCAAGTTCGTGCTTTTCTAGGATTGGCGGGATATTACCGCAAATTCGTAGAAGGATTCTCGAGTATCGCCAGACCCATGACCCAATTGCTGAAGAAGGACAAGAAGTTTGAATGGACCGACAAATGTGAAGCGAGTTTTCAAGAACTCAAGAGGAGATTGATTTCAGCCCCAATCCTGATCATGCCGGATATAATGAAGCCCTTCGATGTGTATTGTGACGCATCCAAGATTGGTCCCGGATGTGTGCTAATGCAAGAAGGCAAAGTTATATCTTATCTATCCCGACAATTGAAGCAACATGAGCAAAAATACCCAACCCATGACCTCGAACTCGCAGCAGTAGTTCTAGCCCTGAAGACATGGAGACATTACCTAATGGGAAACCGTTGTGAGATTTATTCGGATCACAAGAGCCTAAAGTATATATTCACTCAAAAGGAGTTGAATATGAGGCAGAGAAGATGGATTGAGCTAATCAAGGATTACGACCTGGACATTCACTATCACCCTGGTAAAGCCAACGTGGTAGCAGATGCCCTTAGCAGATTGCCGTGCCGCTTGAACTCCATGATTTTGAAGGAGCAACCAAGTTTGCACAAGGAGATGGAAGATTTTCGAATGGAATTAGTAAGTGAAGGATTTTTGGCTAGCATAGAACTTCAGCCCACTTTGATCAGTCAGATTAAAGAGGCGCAGAAGGGAAATGCTAGTATCGACGGAATCAAGGGTCGTATCGGTACAAGCAAAGTACCCGGATTCACCGTGGACGAAGAAGGAGTTTTGTGGTACAAAGGATGCCTTTGTGTACCAGCAGATTCTGAGTTGAAAGAAGTTATCTTGAAGGAGGCTCATGATACTCTTTATTCTATCCATCCCGGAGGAACTAAGATGTATCAAGATTTGAAAGAGCAATTTTGGTGGCATAAGATGAAGAGAGAAATCGGAAGCTATATCGCCAAGTGTGATATATGTCAGCGAGTCAAGGCAGGACATCAAAGACCCGCTGGATTGTTGCAACCTTTGCAAATTCCGGAATTGAAATGGGATTCTGTAGGAATGGACTTTATCACTAGACTA
Organism: Avena sativa; assembly: GCA_916181665.1. Taxonomy (NCBI): domain Eukaryota; kingdom Viridiplantae; phylum Streptophyta; class Magnoliopsida; order Poales; family Poaceae; genus Avena; species Avena sativa. The sequence continues at coordinate 262,354,053 of OV702294.1, read as the reverse complement.
CCTACTTCTAGTAGGGGAAATGACTCTATCTGGGTCATAGTGGACAGGTTGTCCAAAGTCGCCCATTTCTTGCCCATCAAAACCACCTATCAGAGTTCGAAACTAGTGGAGTTATACATCGCTAGAATCGTTAGTTTGCACAGAGTCCCCAAGAACATAGTATCAGATCGAGGAACTTAGTTTACCTCGAGATTCTGGAAGAAAGTCCAAGAAGGTTTAGGAACCCGCCTAGATTTCAGTACCGCGTATCACCCTCAGACTGATGGACAAATGGAGCGAGTAAATCAAATACTCGAAGATATGCTGAGAGCATGTGTGCTAGAATATGGATCCAAGTGGGAAGACAGTCTGCCGTTTGCAGAATTTTTATACAACAATGGTTACCAAGCCAGTTTGCAAATGGCCCCATTTGAATTCATGTACGGAAGAAAGAGTCGCACCCCTTTGAACTGGTCGGAAGTAGGTGAGAGTTAGATTTTCGTACCCGACATCCTCCGAGAAGCAGAAGAGAAGGTTCACAAGATTCGTGAGCACCTCAAGACCGCCCAATCCTGACAGAAGAGTTATGCCGACAAGAGACGTCGAGACCTCGCCTTCAATATAGGAGATTTTGTTTATCTGAAAGTGTCGCCATTGAAGGGAATGCATCGTTTCCAACTCAAAGGAAAGTTAGCCCCCAGATATATCGGACCTTTCAAAATTCTGAACCGTCGAGGAGAACTATCGTATCAATTGGAACTACCTGAAGAGATCTTAGGTGTGCACAATGTGTTCCATATCTCGTTACTTCGCAAGTGTCTCGAAGTCCCCGAGAAGACCGAAGTGTTCAAGAATATCGACCACCGGACCATAGAAATCAATGATGACCTGACCTATCCCGAAGTACCCATCTGCATTTTGGAAGAAGCTTTTCGAACTACCCGAACCCGAAGCATCAAGTTTCTCAAGATTCAGTGGAGCAACCACACAGAAGAGGAAGCTACCTGGGAGCGCGAAGATCACATCAGGACGGAGTTTCCCGATCTCTTCAAATCCTAGGTAATCTTTTCGTCCTTTTTCAAATCTCGGGACGAGATTTTTGTTTAAGGGGGGGAAGGTTTGTAACATCCCAAAAATACTAAGCTTGGATCATCAAATTCCAATCATCAAAATTAGGGTTAACAAAAACTTTGTTAAATAAAATTATGAATGCATGCATATGTGTATGCATGGATTTAGAATTCCTTTAAAACCACCTTGTTTGTTTGCTTCATTGCTTGTAAAATGCTTCTTAGGTGAAATAAACATCATCTAAAACATTTCCCACACTTTTCCTAAAGATAAGTAAATCAAAACACATATATGAAATGAATGGTCATTTTGGCCAATTTAACTCCCATGCCTACTTTGGCTGTCTCAAACTTTCAGATCCTAACAGAAACTTTTCTGGATCTTTGCACCCCTTGAATGTACTCATAACAAGGTATCAAGGCCCACTTTGTGATCATCCAGAAACTTTCAAATGCATAGTTTAAATGACAATTCAAAATTGAATCTTTATCATATGAGAAGATCCCACTTTTTCAAAAACCACTCAAACAAGATCAACTTGCAAAACCCAAGCATCTGCAGACTCACCAGCACCAATCTAGCAAACCCACCAAAAATCTTTTCAAAATTCAAAACTTGAGTTCATGCGGCCATTTCATCAAACAGGTTGCAGACACAAATAAAACAAACATCAAACACTATAGTGTGCAGTAAAATTGGCCTAACTTGTTCCCTAGTTAGCTCACACACAGCTCAGTAGATCATCTAGGAAGATTAGCTAAGGACTAGCACCCCTGTGAGCTTGCCATTGCCATCAATGGTGAACAGCCGAGCACCCCCTTGTCACCCCATTGTGGACAGCAGGCTAGAGGAAGAACTAGCCGTGCCAACCTTGTCTGGGAGGCAGCCCACCGTCCACCGCCACTGCCTGTCCCAGCCGCGAGCGTTGCTAAGCCCTAGACCACGCGCACAAGCCACGCCCAGACCGCCAGAGACCATGCCGAGCATGCGCCAGAGCACCACCCTCGACCAGCATCCACAGACCGCGTGCCGCCCTCATCGCGTGCATACACAATCCCCACCGACCCAGAAGACCGCCAGACATCCCCGTTTGCCGCCCCGTGCCGCACAGCCACCGCCCGCCGTCGAAGACGCTGCCTCTGCCGCGCAGAGCACCGCCCATTCCAGACCAAACCACACTGCCCCATGCCTCGAGACCATGTCGTTGAGCATCGCCAGGAGACACTGCACCGCCCCAACCCTTGCCCATGCCATTAGTCGCATGTAACCTCGCCCCCGACGAGCTCACTGTGCGCCCCGACGGTCCCCTGGATAGACTATAAATAGAGGCTACCCCCGCACGATTTCTTCACACCATCTGACTCCCCTCTCCTCACTGATCGTGCCACACCGTTCTCAGAGCAAGGCAAACACCACCCCGCCGGAATTTCACCGGAGCCCGCCGCCTCTGGAGAAGAAGGGAGCCAGCAATTGGAGCTGCCCCAGGAGAAGCCACTGGTACCAGGAGATTCGCCGTCGTCAACTTCGTTGTTCGCCCACCTCGCTGACCCTCGCCATTACCCCGGTGTGCCCCCAGCAACCCTCACTGGCCGCGCTAGGTTTCGTTCTCGCCGGTGTTGTCTCGCGTCGACGATGACCCCCAGTCGTTAGATTAGAACTAGATCGAACGATCCACGTTGCCCCATACCGCTTCGCCCAGCCCCGTGTCACTGACGAGTGGGGACACCCACTTAAGCAGCCCACGGGAGCACTGCGCTTAGCAGGCCGGCCCAGTAACTTTTCCCGCGCAGCCCAGTTATTCAAATTAAAACATTTTCTATTTCAATTCAAACACACTTCTGTACCCAACTTCAAAAATCAACCCAGATCGATTCAGTGCACCAAATTGAATGAAACCAATTTTGTTGGAAAGGTCTGTGAATGCTGAATCCAAGACCGTTGGATTCAAGTCATTTGGATCAATAGATCACCCATGGTAAAAATAACAAGGCAGAAGCTTTTCCGCATTAAAATATTTTTCAAATTTAAACCATAATAGCTTTTGAGTTGATTCCAACTCTCAAAAATCACATTTAACCATACCTTTCAGAATATATAAAAATATATAGGTTTACTTGCAGAAATAATGTTCAAGTAATAAAAGAATGCTACATAAGCATTTCTAGCCACTTTAATTAATTAAAATAAAAGGGTAAAACCTTATTAAATTGTGACACCACTTTAAATGACATTCCCATGGACTACAATATGTGGTGATGACATGTGTCAACATGATCCCATATTTGGTTTGGAGAATATTAAATCTTAAGTAGTTTTTCAATGAGTAGAAATTACTTTTCTAAAAAAATAAAAGGAATTAAATCAAGCCTTAACCTTGTAATGTTAGGGATGATGCTAGATCATCCATAGGACCCTTGTGTGTGGTGATTGCAAGTAGTTAAGTATTGTTTGGTGATTGTGTACCCCGTATTTATTCATAGACGCTAGTACCGACCAAGGATACGAGGAGGAAGGAGGATACTACGAAGAAGAAGCCGAGGAGAACTTCAACCACTGCTCTGCACAAGGCAAGCCTTACTAATTAAGTTGACCTATGCAAGCTAACACTTGCAATTTAGCAAGCTTATACTGATATTGATGCAAGTTAACCCTTGCAAGATACCCTACTGATGCAACAAACCCCTACTTGTTCTATGATTACTATATGCCTTAAGTATATGTGATCATACCCACTTGATAAACCAATCCTAGTTTTATGTGCAAGCTTCTTACTTTATTTCGTTATCAAAGCTTACCTAGAGTTTACTTAAGTGACTGGTAGATATTGGAAAGATGCTGAAGGTTGCATAAAGAGCATAAAATTTGGCCTAAGTTAGAAACCTTGACCTCAGCCTGAGACATAAGGTTGTACTTAGTTGAAACTCCATTAGTTACCATCCCTCATTATTGCTTACCCCCACCTGTAGATGCTAGTGCTAAGCATAAAACTTGATCAAATTTTAGATGGGAATACTTGGTGGAAAATGGTTATGAAAACCTTGGAATGATGGATCATTCTATTGAAATGTTTTGGACATGTGTTTCCAAACATTTGAGGATTTTGGTGATAAAAATGTTGAGGCATGAGCCTTAGCCCTTTATAAAACTGATGGTTGTCTGGATGCGATACCATTCCAATTTTATCGTACAACCACAATACCCGAATATTGGGTAGGGCTTGACTGGAAACTTTTATTCCTTAGTATTAGTTCCCTCACGGCCAAGGTCTGAGCTGAGGCTACCTTGTGAAGATTGTCCACCTGTGCAGTACCCAAGATGACAGTTGGTCATGGTTGGGAGGCCAAACTCACAGGAGAGGTGCTTATACTAGGGCGTGTAATTGAAAGGTTAGGATTGATTATCCGCATACTGAGTATGGTGATTTCAGGATTTGTTCCTGACAGATGTATCGAATGTTGTGGTGAAAGTGTACAATCTCTGCAGAGTGTCAAACTATTCGAATAGCCGCGTCCGCGGTTATGGACAGTTGGAGTGGCCATATTGTTCCCCCGTCAGACTTTTCAAAATGACTGGTGAAATGAATTGAGACTTTGACTTGACCACAACAGAGTTGTGATATGAAATACAAGTTCCCACTTAGGAATTATAAAATTGTGACTAGCCTTGGAACCTAGTAGAGATAAATCTGGCTTTTGCAAAACAACCCTAGAGCCTAGTGTCCTATTATCCAAAAACCCCCTTTACTTGTTAGTATTAGTTTGTGAGTACTTAAAGAGTACTCATGGCTTTGTCCCTGGCTATTCCCATGGCCATACTATGAAGAGGAGTACCTGTAGGATGGACCCCAGGAAGGTTACGACAACTAGGATCATCTCCCATCGTCAGCATTGCCTGTGACCCCGAAGATGGAGCTTCGCCTACGCTACCGTTATTATTACGTATTCCGCTGCTTGATGTTGTATTAAGATTTGGATCATGTGATCCCTATTTGTGTAAGAACTTATGTATCGTTTGTAATGGATGATGTACTATGGTATCCAATTCTGTTATGTCTCGCAAAAATGGTAATCCTGGGATTGCGATGTAGGGCATAACAGGCATCTAGGATTGAAAAATCCGGGTGTTGACATTTAAGTATTAACAATCTTATTATACAAGTAAGGTATAAAGTAAGGTGTTTACTATTAATTGTCATATGTTGATTGAAGTGGCAAATCAAATAACTTTTGAAGAAAATCTTACTCAACTAAGCAGAAGCATTTAAGCTTTTAAGTTAACCTTATGAGGTGTTCTTTCTAGTTATAGCCTTTAAGTTAGAAAGAACTGTCTTTACTGGAATAATGATATTAGTAGTATTTGAGACTTATCTATCTTGGTTTTTAACTGGGTTGGTTTGGTATTAAGATGCTTTATAACTTAATTATAACAGACCAAAGTTAACTATAAAGCATATAATAAAGTCTTTAGTATTATACTTAAAGCTTGGTAACTATAAGTAACTTTAAGAATCTAGGTAGACTTAGGGTGTATTACTTATGATACTTGTATCTTGTTCACTTTATATTGTTTCCTTAGAGTTACTTAAGAATGGCATTTCTTCTATTGGGGTAGTGATTTCTTTACATTATAATGGTATAAAGGGATTTATCTCCCTATAAAGGTGTGGTTAATGTTTGTGAATAAGTAAAAAATATTATTTATTACTTATGAACTCACTTATAGTGTTTTGATTTGTTTAAAAACTTGTGGTTAATATAAAGAATGGTTTTTATCTTATTACAATTATTCTTGGAGATTTTATATTAGATAAGGATTCTTTTATAAAATAATTTATACTTATGGTTGAAGGATCATTCAATAAGATTGCATTTAAATGGTGTTAAATCATTTTTACCTCATAATGTTTGTATTTAAGATTAATACTATTTATTACATTTAATTGGTTAATTTAAGAAATATTAAAAAAAATTATTTGTCATTTTATGAATTATTAACTAAAGAAATAGGTTTAAATTCAAGTTATGAAAGTGTTTAACTTTTTATTTAACTCAAAAGTGTAATATCACATTTTTAACATGTAGGTATTATTTTTGTGATTATTTTTGTATATTACATTTATTTTTTGTAATTTATAAATAATAAGATATGATTTTAATAAGGTTTATTACTTTATATATACTTAATAATTAATAAATATTTAATTAAGTGAAATAATAATGTATAATTATAATTTTAAAGTATAATTCTTATTTTTCTAAGATTTTTAGTATTTTATTTAGACTTTTAACATTTACCATTATTAAAATATTAATTATCAAACTTTTATTACTTATAAAACCTTTATTAAATAATATTTATTTAAACGATCATCGTAATAATATTTGATAATAGTTTTAAGTTGTAGATCTTATTTTTCTCAACATTTTCATATATTATATGTATTTTTATGATTTATAAAACAAGAGTTATTGATTTTATAAGATTGAATCATTTTATGAATTTTTTAATTAAATAACTAAATGTGTTTATGAGGTAATGCTAATGTCAGCATGAAACGAAGGGGTTTTATCACCAGAGCCTATCCTACCCCCAGTCACTGACTGGTGGGACCTTAGCCATGTCATTTCTATTAGTTTTTATTTATTATAGAAATATTATTACAATTTCTAAAATAATAAAAGAAAAATAGGAATATGACATCAGCGTGATGTCACGCTGACATCAATCCTGGATCATCCTCAGATCATGCTTGGATTCACGAGTCGGCTGCGTGTGCGGGGTTGTGCTTGGTCTTAAGGGAAAGAGGGTGTGACGGCGAACCCAGTAGTGGCGCCGCCGCCATTTTTTGGTCAACGGAGCGCGGCCAGTGACGGTGAACGGCAACAACGGCGACAGTTACATGGCGCGGGCTCGGTAGAGGAAAGGAGGAAGGCAACGGAGGGGTGACAGAGCACCACGAGCTCACCAGCATGCCGTTGATGGGCTTTAGAAGACTCGGGGTAGCCGGAATCGCGGTGGATGACGGCAGCCGGACTTCGGGAAGATGAGGTCGCCGCGTCGACTCGAGGCATCCTACTTCAATTTCTTCAGCAAGGAGGCTAAGGGGAACACGGCAAAGTTGTGTGCTTGATCAACGGAGCATGATGGAGCGTAGAACGGTGGGGAATCGAAGCTAGGGTTTCGAGCAAAGAGGAAATTTGAGAGGGAGAAGGGGATTAGGGTTCTCCGGCGGCGTCCAGGGATACTTGTAGACGACGTCTAGGACGGTAGCGCGTATCTCCTCGCAGCGGGAATCACGGTGAGACTGGAATGGCGCCGGCGTCGACACGCAGCTGCTCCTCGGCGGCGTCCTTCTGTCGTGAGGAGGAAGAAAGGAAAAAAGGTCGAAGGGGTACGCGGGCTGCTGTTGGGTCTCCGTGGGCTGCTGCGGAGCGAGCGGAGGAGTTTGGCTGTGACCTGCAGGCGATGAATAGAGAGAAAAGGAAATGGGCCAGATTTGATGTTCTCCCCTATTTTTTTTCCTAGTTCCATTTCTTTTCCAATTTCTGTTTTGCTTTTAGCTTTGAATTTCAGCAATAACTTTGACTTATCTTTATGGAATTTTATTTGCTGAACATTTGCAGCAACAATGAAGTTATTAAGAATCAATTTGGGAATTTTTATTATTTTTTGTGATATTTTCTTTATTTCCTTTATATATATCCTTTTTCTATTATTATTTGTGAGGGCCTTTAATATGAATTTAATTGGGCAAGAATTTTATAAACATATTATGGAATGCATTACTATTAACTAATGAGATTTTATTCTCATTAATATATAATATTAAGGCAACTTTTATATTTAGTGATACTTCATAAGTATTTGGTACAAAAAGTTCTAAGTACTAAATAATTGAGAAATAATGAGATAGTTCCTAAGCATCTATGATAATGATGATTGAAACTGAAAAAGATGTGCTCAGGTGATTTGCTATAGGAAAATATTTCTATGAAGCTTTTTATAAATAAGATGATAGATCATTTATATGAAATAGATATTATGTTTGGTTAAATATTTAGGGTTTAGTGTTTATCAAGAATTCCTATCTTACATATTTTATAGTTCTGACTTCTACTTAAAGAATTCCTTTCCTAGATATACTACTTCTTCCTATCCATTATCATGTGTTAACATGATGAACTTTACTACACAAAAATATTCTTATCCACCTTTTATTCTTCTTAATCCACTTGTAAATTCCAATGATCTTGATTCTAAAGCATTTCCTAATCTTTTCATATCTATACTTGGATATATCACTATTCTACTGCTGATAACTTCAACCCAACATATGGTTACCTCTAACTACATTCATACTCTTCCTTAATCATCCTTCACTAATATCGCTTCAATAGATGTATCCATCAAATCCTACTTCACCTCAAGTGCTTAGTATTTCCAAAGAGGAAAATACTACTTCTTTAATAATGTTGCTCTAACATCATTTTAATCATATTATCTTGTCTCTACTTAACTCCAATATCTAACATTCCAACCTCACATTATATTAATGTGACTTGTAATGACTAATCTAGGATAATATATCTATACTATGGTTCAATCATGTTTTATTCACCAATGTCACTCATATATGGTATAAGCATTCAATGTTGGTGAATAAGGCATGGTCATTATAATCCTTTGTGGTTTAGGTTTCCAGTTGGCTAATCAAGGCTTCATCAATACTACATTACAGTTGTATTGAAATTATCTTCTTAGTATCTCTATTGGATTAAGAGATGTAATTCGTTGACTATACCTACTTGATCCAATAGGATTACTCCTGGGAACTTGCTTCAGGGTTCATCCTTGTAATCTTCTTTGTTACCATATGGATTTGATTTCCTCCAATCACTTCCATCCTATAGATGACATCTTAAACTAGCTTCAGTATTTACCTCTTCTTACTTCTTTCTTTATAAGCCTTAAGTGAATGCTATAATAAGTACAAGAGTTGATAGTTCAAGAATTGATGGGTTAAGAATTGGTGAATCAATAGTTGATTTCTCAATATTGATGAACAACAAATAAAAGGATATGATTCAATAGAGATGATAAAGATTGATATGGAAAGAAAGATATATGGTGAATGATCTTGACTTTGGTTTCTTTCCTACTCAATCTCACTAGAGAGTTAAAGTTAGGTATTTCCATGATACTCATGGTATAAGTAGATGAGATTAAGATATAGTTGTTACATTCTTATTATTTGTTTTATATTTATAATTTGGTATTCATGAGTGATTATAATGAATACTATGATATGATCACCTAAGGATCAAATATAAATCATTAAGTAATGTATTAGGGTTTAATTTTATTCCATTTTATCTACCCTTAATCAAATCATGTTTACCCAAAATAAGGTTTTAGCAAAGGTCATATTGAAACTTATCGCAGTCAAATTCATGATCTACTTCAATTCCATCAAGTTGAGAGAAGCTTCAATCACTTTGACAAGTTTTTATTTAAAAGCGCGAAAATTATTCAGATTTTCTATGCATGAATGCAATGCACACATCTGTGTTCAGCTTGTTTCTAAGCTCTAATGCTGGTATGTTACAGACTCTCCCCCTTAAAATAAACTTCGTCCTCGAGGTTCGCACACTCTTTCGTTTCGGAATAAGGAATTGTCTTGTTTTGATTATGATATGTCTCAACTCCATGGTAACAGCAAATGGGAATAATTGTAATATCCCATATCCAGATCTTTTCCTTGAATCCTCATTATACTTGGCAATTTTTAACTGGGTGTCTCCAATACTCCAAAGTTCTCCTACTATTCTACTGTAGGGATATGTCTTTATTATGAACTTTTTTTAAATTGGGGTCTCTTCTTTGGTTTATTATTCTTATTAGGTATTCTAATCCAAATCCTTGACTTGATCATCATTCTTCCTTATTATACTATGTAATGTCTAGGAAGTCTCACTAAAACAGGGTTTTTCAATTCTATTAGACAATATTTGTGGCCAAAAGACTAATCTTTGATTTGTCATTGTATGTCTCAAGCTGGTAATCCTTCCAAGATTGGATGTGAACTCATTTAGTCCATACCCATTGGAGTTTCTTGTTACTCTATACTTATCCAATTGGATGTGCTTTATTCCCTCTCAAGGATTACTTAAGAGTTGTTTCCTTTAGAATTGGTCTGTTAAGACTATTCTGTTTTATTACTTCAAGTTGTTACCTTATCAAGATTTAGAATTTCTTTTGTTATTTCCTTAAATACTTCTTCAACTTCCACTTATTAGTTACCTTAAGGTCTAAGTACTACTACCTTGAAATAAACTTCTATCTTTCATCCAGACATACTTTCGAAAGTACTTTTAATAATGATGACTTCTTTTAACCTTATGAAAATAAAACTTGCTTTTGTTGTAGGTTAGTCCTTTTTCTCCTACCTTTATTCAGAAAGTTAGACAACAATACTTCCACTTATTGTTTACTCTCCCCCTTAGGGTTTACTAATGGTCTCTAAACTGCCTATAGAGTAACCATTGGCTTTATAACTAGAAGGTTGGGCTTTGTCTAATTTATTCTCTACCTAGTTAGGGTCTTATGAAAGATTGTATGGTGTATCCACACAATTGTGGATCTCCGAAGTGAATCTTTCAACATTATCTGTCTTACTTACTATTTGGACATTTTCGCTTTGATAAGTCAATTTTCGCGAAGAGTCTCGAAAGACAATCGCGTAAATTTTGTACTCATTTATGTCTTAATTAACTTAGGCCAAGTTTTATGTTCTTTATGCAACCATTAAGATGATCTGATTAACTATGTCAACCAACATCGGTTGCGGACAAGATACCAACTGTGGATCAAATACTAGCTATGGATCAAATACCAGCTGCGGATAATTACCAGCTGCGAACCATCCTAGGGTCGATGTATTACCCTACGGCTTCCAACGTACCACTGGCATTCTCTCTGAATTGTCAGAGCTTGAATACCATTTTGGTTCCAAAGCTACTTCTTTGTACTTATTCATGATACTTCCATGAACTTGGTACAATTACTCCATTAACTTCTTAGCAATATTACCTACTTTGGGGTGAATTTAAATTCATCACTTCTTGTTGCTCCGCATATTTTCTATACTAATCTTCCTTCTTATTGCTGGCTATTAATGATCTGAATTTGATCCATCCTTCAAATTGGATTGATACTCCTCATACTTGCCTCATTCTTCATGTAAGTCTTCATCTTGGTCTTTGGAACTCGTCACTCCCTTACATGAATTATCATTCCTATCTAGGTCTATAACATCAAGTAGTAACTGGATGTTGCAACATGCATTTGCACACCAAGTCAAACTTCATGTACAGATCTAGTCAATCAAGAAGATCCAAGAAAAACCAATAAATCCAAATGTGGTACATATAACACACAATGTTCTAAGACCAGAATATAGTAGTTGAGTATATTATCTCTAGAATTCAGGCTTAGTTGTGTAGTATATGACACATCCTCATATAGGTTTACATCGTGATACTTAGCACATAGTGTCAAACTATACTTTGTCTCAATATTTACCCAAATTGCTCAATTGCAACAGGATAATTTTAAACAAAGTGGTCTCAATTTGGTTTTCACTAACCCTTTTGTCTCACTTTTGAAATGATTAATATAACCAACCTATCACTATTTAGTAACTAACCTCACATGATCACTCCAAATGACTAATCAGATTCTATTTGCTAACTTAAACCAAAGCTTATCTAAATTTTTAGCACCCATGACTTATATCATAGCTCTACTATGATATTTTCATACTTCTACTTTAGAATGATTTACTAATTATTGGTCATACTTACACTTACATCATTGTTTCGAAGCTAATCTCACCATGATCCTATTCTGTTTTACCTATTTACCATGATTTAAGAGTTAATCTGGCCATGATGACTTTGTTTCACATTACGCTATCATTCAATCTTAACATAATCTCACTTCATCACGTGAAATTCTCAAGTGAATCCCACATGATTACTACTCATTTCATCAACATTTATCCTAATGATATTCATCATGTTGTCTTTGGTTATCAACTAACAACAAAATTCCACTCGCTACAAGAATTTTAGAGTTAGGCTACACCATTAAGACTACTTCCATACTTTCCTACAGTATCTTGGTGGTTTATGTGTCCCTCGGAAAACACTAAAGAACACTATACTTGAGAAAAGATAAATAATTACTCCTAAGAAAGAATTGTAGGGGTTCGTAGCATGGAAAACAAAAATTTTCTATCGCATACAACCAAACAAGCCAAGATCTATCTACTAGATTGTAGCAACGAGTCGATGGAATAACTCACCCTCGAAGATTCCAAAGTGTTTAACGAGAGCAGATTCTCGTGGGTGATGTAGTCGTACTCTTTCCGATCTCAAGATCGCGTAGACGATCCTTCCGGCGCCGCGTTCCCGCAGCGCTCCCGCAGTCGGTCACACGTTCGGTACTCGACGAAGACCTTCCTCTCCCTTGTTCCAGCAGGCAGCGGAGGTTGTAGCACTCTCCTCGCGATTCCGGCAGCACAACGGCGTGGTACCGGAGGTAGAGGGGAGATCCCGCAGGGCTTCGCCTTAAGCCGGTGCGAGTATGGTGGAGCTTATGAGAGAGGCTATTAGTGGTCTAGTAATTAGACACACCAATTAGAGGGCTCTAAACCAATTAGAAGGCTCTAAACCGAAACAGCTCTAAACCGGGGTCTAGGTCTAGTTTCTAGTTTAGAGGATAGGAACTTGTGTGTGTTAGGAGGGGAGCCCTGCCCCTCCTTATATAGGTGGGAGGGCTGGCTGCGCCATGGGGAGGAGAGTCCCTCCCCAAGTCGGCTTGGTGGGGCGCCGGCCAAGGGAGGAGTCCTCCCCCAATTCGGCCTCCACCAATCCTCCTCTTTTCCCACTTCCCAAAATTGGCAGTTTGACTTTCAAATTAGCCGTTTGACTTTTCCAATTTAGGAATTAAATAAACCCTTTATTTTGGACAGCGAGAACACCTAGTACATGATGCAATCATTCCAACTTGCAATGACACATTCATGTACCCCTTCCCCCCCGGAGTGCCGGACATTCCGGGACCTTCTAGAATGTTCCCGATGAAAACACCGGAACCATTCCCCAACTCCGAAATGGGACTTTCCTTTTATGAATCTTATTCTCCGGACCATTCCGGATCACCTCGTGATATCCCGGATCCCATCCGAGACTCCGAACAACATTCGGTCTCTTTCTCATAATACCATAACTACTCAAACAACGTCGAATCCTTAAGTGTGTCTCCCTACGGTTCGTGAATTATGCGGACATGATCGAGACACTTCTCCGAACAATAACCAATAGAGGAATCTGGAAATTCATATGGCTCCCACATATTTCTACGATTACTTTGCGATCGAATGAACCACTTACATACGATACCAATTTCCCTTTGTCTCACGATATGTTACTTATCCGAGGTCATGATCGTCGGTATCTCTGCATACCTAGTTCAACCTCGTTACTGATAAGTACTCTTTTCTCGTTCCCGTGATATGTGATCCCTTGTGACCAAGTCACATGCTTGCAAGCTAATTGGATGACATTTCACCGAGAGGGCCCAGAGAATATCTATCCGTCATGTGGATGGACAAATCCCACTCTTGATCCATGTGTTTCAACCAATACTTTCCGAACACCCAATGCCACTTTTATAGCCACCCTGTTACGGTGTGGTGTTTGATGACATCAAAGCATCCATCCAGTAAAGGCAATATGCATGATCTCATGGTCGAAGGAATTAGGTTACTATGTATCAGAAAGCATATAGCAATTGAACTATTGAAATGACTTGATCTTTATGCTACGCTTGTCTATAGGAGTATGTCCACCATATCATTCTCCTAACGATATGATCTTGTTTTTGATAACATCTCAATGTTCATGACAAAGAAACCACATCATCAATCAACCAACAAGCTAGTGAAGTATAGAGGCCATACTAGGGACTTCAAATTAAGTTTACAAATCACACAAGTATCAATGGTTTCCTTGTTAATACTATTATAGCATGAATGTAAACATTTATCATAAACACAAAGATATATAATAATAACTACATTTATTATTACCTCTAGGGCATATCTCCAACAGTCTCCCACTTGCACTAGAGTCATCTAATCTAGATTACATGGTAATATACCGAACACCCATGGCAGTTTGGTGTTGGTCATGTTTTGCCCTCGGGAGAGGTTTAGTCAACGGATCCGCCACATTCAGATCTGTGTGTACTTTGCAAATCTTTATATCCCCATCCTGGATATGTTCTCGAATAGCGTGGAAACGCAGCTTGATATGCTTCAGCTTCTTGTGTGACCTTGGTTCTTGCGCATTGGCTATGGCGCCCATGTTATCACAGTAGATAGACATTGGGTCCAGCGCACTTGGAACCACACCCAGCTCTGTAATGAACTCTTTCATCCATATCGCTTCTTGTGAAGCCTCCGAAGCAGCCATGTATTCCGATTCAGTTGAAGATCTCGCCACAACGCTTTGCTTTGCACTCCTCCAGCTAACTGCTGCACCATTCAAAATAAATACGTATCCAGATTGTGATTTAGAATCATCCGGATCGGTGTTCCAACTAGCATCGGTGTAACCATTAACAACGAGCTGTCCATCACCTCCATAAGAAGGAACCATATCCTTAGTTCTTCTCAAGTACTTAAGGATGTTTTTGACCGCTGTCCAATGATCCACTCCTGGATCACTTTGATATCTGCTAGTTAAACTAACAGCATATGCGATGTCGGGTCTAGTACATAGCATGGCATACATTAGAGATCCTATGGCTGAGGCATAGGGAGTCTTACTCATCTTTTCTCTATCTTCTGCCGATGTCGGACTTTGAGTTTTACTCAAGGTCATATTGGGCAACATGGGCAAGAACCCTTTCTTGCTATCTTCCATTCCAAACCTCTTTAGAACTTTGTCCAAATATGTACTTTGTGACAATGATATTTGGCGTTTCGATCTATCTCTATAAATCTTTATGCCTAATATGTAAGCTGCTTCGCCAAGATCCTTCATTGAAAAACTATTATTCAAATATTCCTTGACACTATTAAGAAGGTCTACATCATTCCCAATCAACAATATGTCATCCACATACAGTATTAAGAATGCTACAGAGCTCCCACTCACTTTCTTGTAAATACAAGCTTCTCCATAAGTTTGTATAAAACCAAAACTTTTGATTACCTTATCAAAACGTTGATTCCAACTTCGGGATGCTTGCTTCAATCCATAGATGGACCGTTGAAGCTTGCATACCTTGTTAGCATCTTTAGGATCGACAAAACCTTTGGGTTGTATCATATACAACTCTTCATCAATGTCTCCATTTAGGAATGCTGTTTTGACATCCATCTGCCATATCTCATAATCACAATATGCAGCGATTGCTAACATAATCCTCACAGACTTTAGCTTCGCTACCGGTGAGAAAGTCTCATCGTAGTCAACTCCTTGAATTTGTCGAAACCCTTTTGCGACAAGTCGAGCTTTATAGACAGTAACATTACCATCAGCATCTGTTTTCTTCTTGAAAATCCATTTGTTCTCGACAGCCTTCCGGCCATCCGGTAAGTCCACCAAAGTCCATACTTGGTTTTCGTACATGGATCCAATCTCGGATTTCATGGCTTCTTGCCATTTATTGGAATCTGGGCTCATCATCGCTTCCTCATATGTCTCGGGGTTATCGGTGTTGTCCACCAACATGACATTCATAACGGAATCATACCAATCTGGAGTGGTACGAGTTCTTGTTGACCTCCGAGGCTCTGTAGTAACTTCAACCGAAGTTTCATGATCACCATCATTAGCTTCCTCTCTTATTGGTGCAGGCACCACAGGAACTTCTTCCGGTGCTGCGCTACTCGCAATTTCGAGAGAAGGTTCGACAACCTCGTCGAGTTCTACTTTCCTTCCAGTCACTTCTTTCGAGAGAAATTCCTTCTCTAGAAAGGATCCATTCTTAGCAACGAAGATTTTGCCTTCGGATCTATGATAGAAGGTATACCCAACAGTTTCCTTCGGGTATCCTATGAAGACGCATTTTTCCGCTTTGGGTTCAAGCTTGTCCGGCTGTAACTTCTTTACATAGGCTTCGCATCCCCAAACTTTAAGGAACGACAATTTAGGTTTCTTCCCAAACCATAATTCATACGGTGTCGTTTCAACGGATTTAGACGGTGCCCTATTTAAAGTGAATGCGGCTGTTTCTAATGCATAACCCCAAAATGATAGTGGCAAATCTGTAAGTGACATCATAGAACGAACCATATCTAAGAGAGTTCGATTACGACGTTCAGACACACCATTACGCTGTGGTGTTCCCGGCGGTGTCAACTGCGAAAGTATTCCACATTTCTTCAAATGCTCGCCAAACTCGTAACTTAGATATTCACCTCCACGATCAGAACGTAGAAATTTAATCTTCTTGTTACGTTGATTCTCTACCTCACTTTGAAACTCCTTAAACTTCTCGAAAGTTTCGGACTTATGTTTCATAAAATAGATATACCCATATCTACTCAAGTCATCCGTGAAGGTAAGAACATAACGATAACCACTGCGCGATGCTACACTCATTGGACCACACACATCGGTATGTATGATTTCCAATAAGTCTGTAGCTCGCTCCATCATACCAGAAAATGGAGTCTTAGTCATTTTACCCATCAGACATGCTTCGCATCTTTCAAGTGATTCAAAATCAAGTGATTCAAGAAGTCCATCGGAATGGAGTTTCTTCATACGCTTCACTCCAATGTGACCAAGACGACAGTGCCACATATAGGTCAAATTATCGCTTGATTTCAAACGTTTAGCCTCAATGTTATTAATATGTGTATTTCTACTATCGAGATTCAATATGAATAGACCATCTATCAAAGGTGCATGTGCATAAAACATATTACTCATATAAATCGAACAACCATTATTCTCGGATTTAAACAAGTAACCGTCTCGCAATAAACAAGATCCCGATATAATGTTCATGCTCAACGCAGGCACCAAATAACAATTATTTAAGTATAAAACTAATCCCGATGGTAGATGAAGAGGTAGTGTGCCGACCGCGATCACATCAACCTTTGATCCGTTTCCCACGCGCATCGTCACCTCGTTCTTCACTAGCTTCCGTTTATTCTGCAGCTCCTGTTTCGAGTTACAAATATGAGCAACCGAACCAGTATCAAATACCCAGGCACTACTACGAGTACTAGTGAGATACACATCAATAACATGTATATCAGATATACCTTTCTTCTTGATGTTGCCGTTCTTCAAATCCGCCAAGTACCTTGGGCAATTCCGCTTCTAGTGACCTTCTCCCTTGCAGTAAAAGCACTCAGTATCAGGCTTGGGTCCAGCCTTGGTCCTCTTCGTCGGCGTGGTAACTTTCTTACCACCCTTCTTGAAGTGTCCCTTCTGCTTAGACTTGCCTTTCTTGAATTTGGTGGTCTTATTGACCATCAACACTTGGTGCTCTTTCTTGATCTCCACTTCTGCAGATTTTAACATAGCAAATAGTTCTGGCAACTCTTTGTTCATGTTCTGCATGTTGTAGTTCATCACAAAGTTCTTGTAACTTGGTGGTAGTGATTGGAGGATGCGGTAAACTCCCAAAGTATTAGGAATCACTATACCCAAACTTTGAAGTTTATTTGCGTGCCCAGACATTTTAAGCACATGCTCACTGACGGAGCTACCCTCTTCCATCTTGCAGTTAAAGAACTTTTCAGAAGCTTCATAACTTTCAATTGCCGCATGAGTCTCAAAGATTAATTTGAGATCCTCGACAATATCATATGGATCTGACTCTTCAAACCTTTTCTGAAGCTCCGATTCTAAACCATACAAGATAGCACACTGAACTATGGAGTACTGATTCTTCCGAGCGAGGTAAACATTCTTTACTTCATCGGTAGCATCAGCTGCAGGTGGGTCACCTAGCGGTGCATCCAGCACATAGGTCAAATTACCAGCTGTGAGGACAATCCTCAAATTGCGGAACCAATCCGCGAAGTTGCTTCCATTGTTTTTCAACTTTTCTTTCTCTAGGAACGCATTAAAATTGATGGTAGGGGCTGCCATTGATCTACAACATATTTGCAATAGTTTAGACTAAGTTTATGACAAATTGAGTTCAAATTAATTAATGAAATTAAACTAGGTGAACTCCCACTCAAAACAACATCCCTCACATTGTTTTAGTGATCACACGAACCAAATCCACTACATCAACACCGATCATCACGAGAGCTGATATAGTTTTAATGGCGAACAATCATCATGTTCATCATATCTACTATATGATTCATGCTTTGCCTTTCGGCGATCCGTGTTCTTGAGGCCATGTCTGTACATGCTAGGCTCGTCAAGATCAAACCTTAGCTTCCGCATAAGCAAATCTGGCTTGCTTACGTTGTAGTCACCCGCGGAATCAAAGACACCCGATCATCACGTGGTGCTTCGAAGCAGCAAGCTTTGGCAACGGTGCATACTAAGGGTGAACACTTTTAGAACTTGAAATTTATGTGCATGAGGGATCATCTTATAATGCTACCGTCGTCTACTAAGCAATACAAGATGCATAAAGGATTAACATCACATGCAATTCATAATATGTGATATGATATGGCCTTTCTTCTTTGTGCTTCCGATCTCCATCTTCAAGCACGAACATGATCTCCATCATCACCGGCATAGCATCAAGGTCAATGACGCTTCTTCATGGTTGTCGTCCGCCAACTTCAACTATTACAACTATTTTGAATAGACACGCAGGCCTTAACAGAAATTAAAGACAACCATATGGCTCCTGCCGGTTGCCAACTTACAATAAAGAACATTGCATACATCAAATATAATCACAATCATGGCCATATCACATCACTGCACACCCCTGCAAAACAAAGTTAGACGCTTCTACTTTCTTTGCATATTTTACGTGGTTTGGGGCTTTCCATAAGTGTCGTTCTAACCTACGAACAAGAACCACAACATTGATACTAGCATTGTTGATTACCCGTTGTAAATTGGATCTTTACTATGCTAGGAGAAACAGGCACCCGCAAAGCCACTTATGCAATACAAGTTGCATGTTAAGCGTGGAGCAAGTCTCATGAACGATGTCATGTAAGGTTAGCCCGGGCCGCTTCATCCCAACATACCGCAAGATGCAAAGTACACAAAAAGCAATCTACAATAAAAGCATCAACGCCCACAATGATCATTGTGTTCTACTCGTGCAACAGATCTACATATAGACACGGCTCTGATACCACTGTAGGGGTTCGTAGCATGGAAAACAAAAATTTTCTATCGCATACAACCAAACAAGCCAAGATCTATCTACTAGATTGTAGCAACGAGTCGATGGAATAACTCACCCTCGAAGATTCCAAAGTGTTTAACGAGAGCAGATTCTCGTGGGTGATGTAGTCGTACTCTTTCCGATCTCAAGATCGCGTAGACGATCCTTCCGGCGCCGCGTTCCCGCAGCGCTCCCGCAGTCGGTCACACGTTCGGTACTCGACGAAGACCTTCCTCTCCCTTGTTCCAGCAGGCAGCGGAGGTTGTAGCACTCTCCTCGCGATTCCGGCAGCACAACGGCGTGGTACCGGAGGTAGAGGGGAGATCCCGCAGGGCTTCGCCTTAAGCCGGTGCGAGTATGGTGGAGCTTATGAGAGAGGCTATTAGTGGTCTAGTAATTAGACACACCAATTAGAGGGCTCTAAACCAATTAGAAGGCTCTAAACCGAAACAGCTCTAAACCGGGGTCTAGGTCTAGTTTCTAGTTTAGAGGATAGGAACTTGTGTGTGTTAGGAGGGGAGCCCTGCCCCTCCTTATATAGGTGGGAGGGCTGGCTGCGCCATGGGGAGGAGAGTCCCTCCCCAAGTCGGCTTGGTGGGGCGCCGGCCAAGGGAGGAGTCCTCCCCCAATTCGGCCTCCACCAATCCTCCTCTTTTCCCACTTCCCAAAATTGGCAGTTTGACTTTCAAATTAGCCGTTTGACTTTTCCAATTTAGGAATTAAATAAACCCTTTATTTTGGACAGCGAGAACACCTAGTACATGATGCAATCATTCCAACTTGCAATGACACATTCATGTACCCCTTCCCCCCCGGAGTGCCGGACATTCCGGGACCTTCTAGAATGTTCCCGATGAAAACACCGGAACCATTCCCCAACTCCGAAATGGGACTTTCCTTTTATGAATCTTATTCTCCGGACCATTCCGGATCACCTCGTGATATCCCGGATCCCATCCGAGACTCCGAACAACATTCGGTCTCTTTCTCATAATACCATAACTACTCAAACAACGTCGAATCCTTAAGTGTGTCTCCCTACGGTTCGTGAATTATGCGGACATGATCGAGACACTTCTCCGAACAATAACCAATAGAGGAATCTGGAAATTCATATGGCTCCCACATATTTCTACGATTACTTTGCGATCGAATGAACCACTTACATACGATACCAATTTCCCTTTGTCTCACGATATGTTACTTATCCGAGGTCATGATCGTCGGTATCTCTGCATACCTAGTTCAACCTCGTTACTGATAAGTACTCTTTTCTCGTTCCCGTGATATGTGATCCCTTGTGACCAAGTCACATGCTTGCAAGCTAATTGGATGACATTTCACCGAGAGGGCCCAGAGAATATCTATCCGTCATGTGGATGGACAAATCCCACTCTTGATCCATGTGTTTCAACCAATACTTTCCGAACACCCAATGCCACTTTTATAGCCACCCTGTTACGGTGTGGTGTTTGATGACATCAAAGCATCCATCCAGTAAAGGCAATATGCATGATCTCATGGTCGAAGGAATTAGGTTACTATGTATCAGAAAGCATATAGCAATTGAACTATTGAAATGACTTGATCTTTATGCTACGCTTGTCTATAGGAGTATGTCCACCATATCATTCTCCTAACGATATGATCTTGTTTTTGATAACATCTCAATGTTCATGACAAAGAAACCACATCATCAATCAACCAACAAGCTAGTGAAGTATAGAGGCCATACTAGGGACTTCAAATTAAGTTTACAAATCACACAAGTATCAATGGTTTCCTTGTTAATACTATTATAGCATGAATGTAAACATTTATCATAAACACAAAGATATATAATAATAACTACATTTATTATTACCTCTAGGGCATATCTCCAACAAGAATGACTTAATCATCCGACTTAAGTGTGACAAGGTTATCCTCAAGTGGACAATCATCACAAGTCATAATATCATTGGGTTTAGATAAGATGACTCATATAGTCACTATCCAACCTACAGATCTTCCTAAAAGGGTTTTAATCCTAAGGTCAAAGAATATGCTCTGATACCAACTGCGGTGACCCAGCATACCACTACATGATGTAGTACACTATAGTCGTTGACATAACACCAATGAAACACCGTTCACTAGTATTACATCCCTCCGAGTAGTACAACAGAAACATAGCAGGTCCAAGACATGACTATAGGTTACAACTCAACTCTTTACACAAGATCCAGAGAACACTCTAGGTTAAAGAGAGAGAAAGAAACTTCTTACGAAGAAGAATCAAGAATAAATAACTCATAGCTACCATACTTATAAAACTAGTAACTGAACTACTGGCTTGCATTGCTGCTATTGCAATACTCTACAAAAGTAGGTTCTATGGTTAGAAATTCTATTCTTATCTAATTAGCAACTTCGTCTTCACTTGAGTTGATGCATATGTTGACTTTCTTGACTTCATTGAAGAGCGTTAGTTTTTGATGATGATTCCTGGAGCATAACTTGATGTAGACGTCGTCTGTACTGGCTTTAGAACCTAGCAAGGGTTAAGAAGATACTTTGAGTACGAGCGTACTCAGCAAGTTCACTAGAAAAAGATTGTTTCATGCACTATAGCTACAACCACAGACCATAGGTCGTAGGCAATGCAGGTTTTGGTAAACATTTCTTCAAAGGTTGCTTTTATTCTGCAAAGCTATGTCCGTTAGCCTTCACGGGATTACCAGAACTTTCATGGAGTTCCTTTCCCGCCGCGTTCGCGGCTCCTTCCCGGAACAGGGAGTAACAAGTTATAGTTCTTACACTCTGCAGAGGTGCGTCACTTTACCCATGAGAGATCTTAGCTGTAAGATCCCTCCTTTGTAAAGGAAAGGATCCATGTGATTGCAATGCTATTCCCTGGATCAATAGCTAGCATCCACAGTTAAGATGTAATATCAAGAAACAAAGGTCATAGTATGACTTTATAACCAGGAATAACATAATTTATTACATCTTACATAGCTCATTTGGCTATCTCATTACAATGCAGCAGAATATAACAATAGCATGGGGTCCTTCATCTTCAAAGTGCCACAGGCAGTCATGTTGGTTGTAGACTTGTAATCCTAATCAATAAACTTCACTAACATCAAACAAACCTGCAACATAATAAGTTACAACCACAAGGGTCAATACATTTGAATTGTATTGTCAAGTGATACTATGGTAGTATAGTGGAGTCTATCATCTATATGCATTTGGATAGATGGAGCTTAGGCTTGCTTTGCACAAAATAGATTTTCCTTATCATTTGAAAACACTAAGTTTTTGTTTGTCAAAAATCACCCAAGGCACCTCCCAATAGAAATTGGTGATCCTTCAACCCTTGTTCAACCACAAGTTTTTAACTTAGAAATTGGGATGAGGAGATTCTTGATAGCTTCCATGTCTTGATGCTCAAATTGTCCTTTACCAGGGACATGGCTAAGTACTTGGATTTACACTCTGTAGAGGTGGTGCACTTTCCCCACAAGACTTGGTTTCACCAAGACAAGATCTTTCAGAAGCATTCCCTTAGACCAGAATGGACACGTTCCAACCTATCAAACCCCTACCACCAACTGTCCATTTGGCTAAGTTATTGCAACCTATATGATCCAGGCAGAGCCCATATTGCCAAGTGGATGCACTTGAAGCTTCTCAACATTTGACATCTCAAATATCTTTGTTCCTGGGTGGCCATCCACAAGTGAGATACACAAGGTAAACCATAGAAATGGGCCTTGTGAACCACTCAACACAAACCATTCCTTCCATTCCACCCAGGTGATTCATTCACTTAGTTGTTTTATTAAACAAAACACAAGTCCTTGACTTAGAAATATTCCATAGTATGAATATATATTCCACCCTTGTTTTCTACTAGCTAAGCTAAGCATGATAGTAGTAGGAATGTTAACTTAGGAAATTTCTACTAAGGTTTCATCTACTTGGATTTCCCATGGCATAGTTTATACTTAGCAAAAATCCCATGCAAGTCCTACATAGAAATATCACTAATGCATAGTGAAAATAATGGGACAAAAGTATGAAGCATCACTTGCCTTGTTGGTAGAGAATATAAGTTCACTCCTTGATCTTGCAATATTCACACTCTTCCAATTTCACTACAATTCAATCTAGCAAGCAAGAATTCAATCTACCATTCAAGCAAGTCATCACATAAAATAATAGAATCAAAACAATGCATGTAAGCATGCCAAAGATTGTTTTATTTGGAAAAGTGGTTTATAATGGGTTATAAACATTTGAAAACACTTATTGGTCATTTTATAAAGTGGCAAAACCATTTGCAAAAGATTTTATCTATAAACCATTTTTAAACCAAATCAATATTTTATGTGGTTGAAAATGTCTTTAACAAAGTAACAATCTTTACCAAATATGTTTTCAAATCATAAAACTTTGTGTTTAGGTTCCGAGAGTTTCAATGAAAACATTTCCCAAAGATTTTCCTCCAAAAAGTATTTTTAACATATAACAACATTTTTATTTGACTAGAAATGGTCTAAAACAAAGATTTATTATTTTGCTTCACAAAATATGTTTTTGAAACCACAAATTGATTTCTATGGTCAGTAGGTTCAAAACAAACCATTTGCCAAAGGTTTTATCTCAAAAATCATTTTAGAACAATTTTTATATTCTAAATATTCCTATAAAAGTTTCTGCAAAAACAAACAATTTAACAGAAGCAATTTTATGAACAAAGGGCATGGTCAGAAAGTACTTGTCTTGCTGATTCCATTGATATAAAATTTGCAAAATTTGGACGTGTGGTTTGAAAGTTATGAATTTTTCAAATTGGAACATCAAATAGATCATTTCTGGTTTTATTCAAACAGACAGGGCCACGTGGCGTGTTGCTATTCGTCTGTACCGCTTCGTGCGATCGTGCAACGAGAGGAGTTGGATTTTAAACAGATCGTGTGTATCAGAAGCAAGCGTATCCCTTCGATCATGTTCAATCGTGGCGCTTGGATCTACATCCTACGGTGCACAGCACGCTAGCCATCGAGTGGCGGCGCTGGTGGCGGCAGGTGGCGGCGCGCGGTCAGACGGTGACGGTGTCGACGTTACAGGAAGCGAGAGAGTGAAGGGAGATGCTCACCAGAATCGTAGGGTTGCGCTGATTCTCGACGTGGTAGCCACAGGGTCAGGGGCGCACGGGGGTGACAGTGATTGCTCGCCGGAGAGATGCCTGGCGACGGGCTCGTACTATCGTGGTCGGAGACGAGGTTGTAGATCGTGCGCTGTTAATTGGCAATCACCTGGAGATGCACAAGACATAGGCGAACAAAACGGTATGATCCACTGGTTGAGGCGCGCATGGAGTCGAGTTCTAGGGCTCACCGGAGTTGCGAGGTCGTCGGTGGGGCACTGGTGAAGATGTTGCCGATGTTCTAGACCGAGCGCGAGTGAGCTGAGGCCACTGGAAGGTTCAGGGAGTGATGGGGCTGATGCTTGCGTGGTCGAGAGAGCGAGGGGCGACGACGACTGGCCTGAATTGCCGTCGGAGGACGTCAGAGACAGTGGCGGTGTGCGGTGAATTAGGACAGCCTAGGGGCTCCAGTGGGGTGATGTTTGGGGGAAAAGGGAGAGGAGAGCCTGGCTATTAATACTGCATGGTCACGGTGAGGAAATAACGCGGCATTAAGGGAGATTTAAGCCGATAAATCAGTGCAGCAACGACAGCGAGGTTGGGGGGAAGAGGTCGTCGCGGGGTTGAAGATGCTGACGGGGCAGGTGGGGTCGCTTGGCAGCGAGAGAGAGAAAAGGAAGTGGGGTCCAGCGGTCAGTGTCTTTGCGGGTGGCTTCTCTGGTTCGAAATGTTTTCCTGCGGGAGAAGAGAGGGAGTGGGCTTAGCTGGGCTAGGCTGCTCCGTTTCATTTTTTTTGTTCTGAATGTTTTTCTCTTTTTCCATTTCTAATTTCTGTTTTGATTTTGTTTAATTATTTCAAACCTCAATTTGATTTCAAACCTCAACCATAATTTGTGTAGATTCAAATACTGATTAATAACACATTTCAAAGTCAAATTTAGAATAATATATTTATTCTTTTTAGGGTCTTTTAATTATTAAAAATAGGCTATAGTATTAATTAAATAAGATTTAATAATATTTTTCAATCTCCATTTGAATTCAAATCTCCACAAAAATTTGGGTGAATTTTAATTCTATTTATCAACATATTTCAAAGTTCGAAATAGAACAATTATTTTTAGGGTTTATTATTTATTTTTAAAAGAATAATTAAATAGACTTTAGTCTTTAATTCAAAATAGGATTCAAATATGTTTTAAAACTCTATTTGACTTTCTAAATTTTTCCAAAACCTTTTTTTAGTAGGTTTTAATTGAAATTATAAAACACTTTGGAATTTTATTTAAAACACTTTAATAAGTTTTTTAATGTTTATTTTAAAATGGAAAAAGCATTTACTCAAATATAATTGGGTATAATAAATCCCTATTATTTTATTCAAATAATCCTTTACTCTTTTTATCAAATAGAAATATTTTATTTCATTTGTTTAGCCAAGATTTAATTTGGCCCTTTAAAATAGTCCTTATTTATATTTCTACCTTCGCTTTTGAAAACCAAATCTTTTTATTAAAAGATCCAAAAATAGTGACTCCAACTATTATAACTTTATTTATTATTTGTTTATCTTTTTAAATCTCTTTAGGATTTTTATTTGATCAAAATAGGTTTTGATGTTTCCAATTGGAATCAAAAAGTTTCTTCTCACCCTAAATTTCAAAAATTATTTATTTTGTTTATTTATTTTTTCACATTACAAGATTTGGAAAATCTTGGGATGTGACAGGCTACCACCCTTAAAATAAATCTCGTCCCGAGATTTGGGAAGGCTAGGGTTACAAGTTGGCTCAAAGCAACTAGGGTACTACCACCCTTAAAAATTTTCCAACTAGATTACTTCTTGGCTTGCTTGGAATCTTGTTGAAACTTCTCTGGGCAAACATCTGCATTGTGTCCTTTGTTTCCACACTTGAAACATGTGACAAGGCTGAGATCCTTCATAGGCTTGTTTATCTTGTGCTTCATCTTTTCTGGACAATTGCTTGCATAATGTCCTGGTTCCTTGCAATTGAAACACATCACTTGGCTGATATCTTTCTTTTCCTTTGGTATCATTACCTCTTGTTTGTTTCCTTGGTTCTTCTTCTTTTCTGGGCATTCATTGGCATAGTGTCCCATATCTTTGCAAGTGTAACATTGCTCTTGGGTAATATCCTTCTTGCTAGGGTTGGGGCATTTCTTCTTCTTCTTCTTCTTGGGTCTCTCCAAAGCTAGGAGTTCTTCTAGTTCATGCTCTTCATACTTCACCACAAAGGTGGGAAATCTTTCTCTCTTCTTGGGGCAGTTACTAGAGATATGACCTTCTTCTCCACAAGAGTAGCAACACTTTGTGGTCATTTTGGATTTGACCTTATGATGCATAGTTTTGACTTTGTCTTCATCCTTCTTGGTAGAAGTTGTTCTCTCATGGAAGTCTGCAATCAGTTGTTGCACTCCACCTTGTTTCCTTTGTTGAACTATGGAATAGATGGGGCATTGGATAGGGACATGATTATTTCCTTCACATAGGAAGCAAGTAGCTTGATATGGGGGTCATTGATTTGTTGGATGTTTATCTTCGCAATTGGGGCATTGATCTTCATGCTCCTTGGAAGTGTGATCGTTGTCTCCACAAATGTTGCAAGCTTGGGTTCCTTCTAGAATATCATCCTTTACATCCTTTTTGTCACAAATTCCTTGGGAAGAGTTGTTTCCCATGTTGATCATTTGAGTGGCCATCCCTTGCAACAATTGGGATTGAATTTCCAAAAACTTTTGCATGGTAGGGTCTAACCCATTGTTGTTGGCTAAAACTGAGTTGTCACTTGGTTCAACTGGGTTTGGTTTGCTAATAGTTGTTCTCTCATGTTGACCTCTTGGTTGTTGTTGTTGTTGTCATTCTTGATGTTGAAGTCTCTTGGAGAAGTCATCTGTTTGGGTTGGATTGGGATTAGAATAGGCAAAAGATTTATAAGGAATCAATTCTAATCACACACATCACAATTCACTCAAGCTATGTGCAAGCAATCACAAACAAACATTCCACTCAAACCACAAGTTACAGTCACATTTTTAGGCAATAAAATATTTTTTCTACACCACATAAGTTGGTGGGTTTGACTTAAACTAAATATGGTGGTCCAACTATATGGTTCACTTGAAATCATCCCATCCTTTTTAGTTGATTCTTCTTGAATGAGATCATGGTTTCCATGGGAAAATTCTTGGTCACAAAACTTTAAAGTGATGATGGTTCCTTCTAAGTTGCATTCCCTTAGTCTTCAAGTCTTGAGTAATATTTCTTGTCTCACTTGTAGTCCTTAGTGATATCCAAGTTGAAGTCCTTGGTGAAAATATAGTTGAAGTCTTTGGTCATGCAGAAGGCTTTATCCATCAAGTTGAAATAGAAGAGATGTAGAGTTAAAACCAAAAAGGTTGAGGAAAGAGTATACAAGATTGTTTGTAAATAAGTTTTGGAACAAATACAACTCCTATTTTTCTAAGGGGTTTGTCCAATCCTAGGTTTACAAATCCTACAGGCAACACAATGCTCTGATACCATCTGTAAGATCCCTCCTTTGTAAAGGAAAGGATCCATGTGATTGCAATGCTAGTCCCTGGATCAATATCTAGCATCCACAGTTAAGATGTAATATCAAGAAACAAAGGTCATAGTACGACTTTATAACCAGGAATAACATAATTTATTACATCTTACATAGCTCATTTGGCTATCTCATTACAATGCAGCAGAATATAACAATATCATGGGGTCCTTCATCTTCAAAGTGCCACAGGCAGTCATGTTGGTTGTAGACTTCTAATCCTAATCAATAAACTTCATCTGTAAGATCCCTCCTTTGTAAAGGAAAGGATCCCTGTGATTGCAATGCTAGTCCCTGGATCAATAGCTAGCATCCACACTTAAGATGTAATATCAAGAAACAAAGGTCATAGTACGACTTTATAACCAGGAATAACATAATTTATTACATCTTACATAGCTCATTTGGCTATCTCATTACAATGCAACACAATATAACAATAGCATGGGGTCCTTCATCTTCAAAGTGCCATAGGCAGTCATGTTGGTTGTAGACTTGTAATCCTAATCAATAAACTTCACTAACATCAAACAAACCTGCAACATAATAAGTTACAGCCACAAGGGTCAATACATTTGAATTGTATTGGCAAGTGATACTATGGTAGTATAGTGGAGTCTATCATCTATAAGCATTTGGCTAGGTGGAGCTTAGGCTTGCTTTGCTCAAAATAGATTTTCCTTATCATTTGAAAACACTAAGTTTTTGTTTGTCAAAAATCACCCAAGGCATCTCCCAATAGAAATTGGTGATCCTTCAACCCTTGTTCAACCACAAGTTTTTAACTTAGAAATTGGGATGAGGAGATTCTTGATAGCTTCCATGTCTTGATGCTCAAATTGTCCTTTACCAGGGACATGGCTAAGTACTTAGATTTTACACTCTGCAGAGGTGGTGCACTTTCCCCACAAGACTTGGTTTCACCAAGACAAGATCTTTCAGAAGCCTTCCCTTAGACCAGAATGGACGGGTTCCAACCTATCAAACCCCTACCACCAACTGTCCATTTGGCTAAGTTATTGCAACCTATATGATCCAGGCAGAGCCCATATTGCCAAGTGGCTGCACTTGAAGCTTCTCAACATTTGACATCTCAAATCTCTTTGTTCCTGGGTGGCCATCCACAAGTGAGATACACAAGGTAAACCATAGAAATGGGCCTTGTGAACCACTCAACACAAACTATTCCTTCCATTCCACCCAGGTGATTCATTCACTTAGTTGTTTTATTAAACAAAACACAAGTCCTTGACTTAGAAATATTCCATAATATGAATATATATTCCACCCTTGTTTTCTACTAGCTAAGCTAAGCATGATAGTAGTAGGAATCTTAACTTAGGAAATTTCTACTAAGGTTTCATCTACTTGGATTTCCCATGGCATAGTTTATACTTAGCAAAAATCCCATGCAAGTCCTACTTAGAAATATCACTAATGCATAGTGAAAATAATGGGACAAAAGTATGAAGCATCACTTGCCTTGTTGGTAGAGAATATAAGTTCACTCCTTGATCTTGCAATATTCACACTCTTCCAATTTCACTACAATTCAATCAAGCAAGCAAGAATTCAATCTACCATTCAAGCAAGTCATCACATAAAATAATAGAATCAAAACAATGCATGTAAGCATGCCAAAGATTGTTTTATTTTGAGAAGTGGTTTATAATGGGTTATAAACATTTGAAAAACACTTATTGGTCATTTTATAAAGTGGCAAAACCATTTGCACAAGATTTTATCTATAAACCATTTTTAAACCAAATCAATATTTTATGTGGTTGAAAATGTCTTTAACAAAGTAACAATCTTTACTAAATATGTTTTCAAATCATAAAACTTTGTGTTTAGGTTCCGAGAGTTTCAATGAAAACATTTCCCAAAGATTTTCCTCCAAAAAGTATTTTTAACATATAACAACATTTTTATTTGACTAGAAATGGTCTAAAACAAAGATTTATTATTTTTCTTCACAAAATATGTTTTTGGAACCAAAAATTGATTTCTATGGTCAGTAGGTTCAAAACAAACCATTTGCCAAAGATTTTATCTCAAAAATCATTTTAGAACAATTTTTATATTCTAAATATGCCTATACAAGTTTCTGCAAAAAACAAACCATTTAACAGAAGCAATTTTATGAAAAAAGGGCATGCTGATTCCATTGATATAAAATTTGCAAAATTTGAACGTGTGGTTTGAAAGTTATGAATTTTTCAAATTGGAACATCAAATAGATCATTTCTGGTTTTATTCAAACAGACACGGCCACGTGGCGTATTGCTATTCGTCTGTACCGCTTCGTGCGGATCGTGCAACGAGAGGCATTGGATTTTAAACAGATTGTGTGGCTCAGAAGAAAGCATACCCCTTCGATCATGTTCAATCGTGGCGCTTGGATCTACATCCTACGGTGCACAGCACGCTAGCCATCGAGTGGCGGCGCTGGCGGCGGCAGGTGGCGGCGCGCCATCAGACGGTGATGGTGTCGACGTTACAGGAAGCAAGAGAGCGAAGGGATATGCTCACCAGAATCGTAGGGTTGCGCTGATTCTCGACGTGGTAGCCACAGGGTCAGGGGCGCACTGGGGTGACGGTGATTGCTCGCCGGAGAGATGCCTGGCGACGGGCTCGTACTGTCGCGGTCGGAGACGAGGTTGTAGATTGCGCGCGGTTGTTTGGCGATCACCTGGAGATGCACAAGACACAGGCGAACAAAACGGTATGATCCACTGGTCGAGGCGCGCACGAAGTCGAGTTCTAGGGCTCACCGGAGTTGCGGGGTCTTCGGTGGTGCACTGGTGAAGACGTTGCCGATGTTCTGGACCGAGCGCGAGTGAGCTGAGGCCACTGGAAGGTTCAGGGAGTGATGGGGATGATGCTTGCGTGGTGGAGAGAGTGAGGGGCGACGGCGACTGGCCTGAATTGCCGCCGGAGGACGTCGGAGACAGTGGCGGTGTGCGGGTGAATTAAGACAGCCTGGGGGCTCCGGTGGGGTGATGTTTGGGGGAAAAGGGAGAGGAGAGCCTGGCGATTAATACTGCATGGTCACGGCGAGGAAATAACGCGGCATTAAGGGAGATTTAAGTCGAGAAATCAGTGTAGCAACGACAGCGAGGTTGGGAGGAAGAGGTCGTCGCGGGGTTGAAGATGCTGACGGGGCAGGTGGGGTCGCTTGGCAGCGAGAGAGATAAAAAGGAAGTGGGGTCCAGCGGTTAGTGTCTTTGCGGGTGGCTTCTCTGGTTTGAAACGTTTTCCTGCGGGAGAAGAGAGGGAGTGGGCTGCTAGGCCAGGTGGGCTTAGCTGGGCTGGGCTGCTCCATTTCATTTTTTTGTTCTGAATGTTTTTCTCCTTTTCCATTTCTAATTTTTCTTTTGATTTTGTTTAATTAATTCAAACCTCAATTTGATTTCAAACCTCAACCAAAATTTGTGTAGATTCAAATACTGATTAATAACAAATTTCAAAGT
Source organism: Avena sativa (assembly GCA_916181665.1). Lineage (NCBI taxonomy): Eukaryota > Viridiplantae > Streptophyta > Magnoliopsida > Poales > Poaceae > Avena > Avena sativa. Next base: position 262,322,395 of record OV702294.1, on the reverse strand, counting down.
CAAATTTAGAATAATATATTTATTCTTTTTATGGTCTTTTAATTATTAAAAATAGGCTCTAGTATTAATTAAATAAGATTTAATAATATTTTTCAATCTCCATTTTAATTCAAATCTCCACTAAACTTTGGGTGAATTTTAATTCTGTTTATCAACATATTTCAAAGTTCAAAATAGAACAATTATTTTTAGGGTTTATTATTTATTTTAAAAGAATAATTAAATACACTTCAGTATTTAATTCAAAATAGGATTCAAATATGTTTTAAAACTCTATTTGACTTTCTAAATTTTTCCAAAACCTTTTTTAGTATGTTTTAATTGAAATTATAAAACACTTTGGAATTTTATTTAAAACACTTTAATAAGTTTTTTAATGTTTATTTTAAAATGGAAAAAGCCTTTACTCAAATATAATTGGGTATAATAAATCCCTATTATTTTATTCAAATAATCCTTTACTCTTTTTATCAAATAGAAATATTTTATTTCATTTGTTTAGCCAAGATTTAATTTGGCCCTTTAAAATAGTCCTTATTTATATTTCTACCTTTGCTTTTGAAAACCATATCTTTTTATTAAAAGATCCAAAAATAGTGACTCCAACTATTATAACTTTATTTATTATTTGTTTATGTTTTTAAAACTCTTTAGGATTTTTATTTGATCAAAATAGGTTTTGATGTTTCCAATTGGAATCAAAAAGTTTCTTCTCACCCTAAATTTCAACAATTATTTATTTTGTTTATTTATTTTTTCACATTACAAGATTTGGAAAATCTTGGGATGTGACATTAGCTTTGTTGCACATCCGAATTGCAGGTTCGTTCACACTTCCTTCGTGTGAGGCCCAGACTAAGATCCAAGCCAATCAATGCCTTCTCCGCGACCCAGCATGTCTCCTTTGTGTACGCCAGCCCACCTATTGAATTACGGCAATGGCAGTACAGACCGTTCAGATGCCGGAGCTATCGTGGGACGTTGAGGGCTCCCACCCATATGCTACATATCCTCTACGAATTACCATAAATAATATGCATGCTACGAGTGATAACAGCCACGACCCACACATCCAGCTCCATGCAAGAGGGAAAAGATACAGCTGACTTCTCCGTCCCATTCCAAATCTCATGGTCCACGCGTAATATATGGCGCAAGAATCACTGGCAACATTGGTTATTAAGTCCTAGATAATATGTTCCTTTACCACCGGAACTCTTATAGTAGGTTATTACCTCATGGTAAATAACCTATAATCACATTATTATGAAAATAGTGTTTTCTGACCTTTTTAAATGCAGGTGATGACAACACTGGATTTGTAAAATACTTTACAGAAAATAATCAAAGGACATGAGCAAGTGTGTACTTGCCTTTTGTGATTGCAAGATTATGCACTCACGGTCTTCAAGACAATATAAAATCCAATAGTTGAAATCTGCATCATTGGTCCGGTAAGGACTAATGTTTAAAGAAGCAAGATGCTTTTATGCATAAGTAATGTAATGCAAGTTGATAAACGCGAATCCTGAGAATAACGTTGTTCTAGGGTTTGGATACTGGAAAGGGTTTCCTTGGAATGTGTTGCCCTTTTAGATTAAGTTTTATACATGTGCTTCTTATTAAGGCTTGTGAGTGTGTGGAAAACAACATGTATTTATACAACAACAAAATACACCGTATGGAATGCTACTCAAGGTTGCTTACATCTTAATTGTTTACCTTTAAGTTTTACTTTACAAGTAATGTCACTTATAAAGAACTTTAAGTATTAACAATCTTATTATACAAGTAAGGTATAAAGTAAGGTGTTTACTATTAATTGTCATATGTTTATTGAAGTGGCAAAACGAATAACTTTTGAAGAAAATCTTACTCAACTAAGCAGAAGCATTTAAGCTTTTAAGTTAACCTTATGAGGTGTTCTTTCTAGTTATAGCCTTTAAGTTAGAAAGAACTGTCTTTACTGGAATAATGATATTAGTAGTATTTGAGACTTATCTATCTTGGTTTTTAACTGGGTTGGTTTGGTATTAAGATGCTTTATAACTTAATTATAACAGACCAAAGTTAACTATAAATCATATAATAAAGTCTTTAGTATTATACTTAAAGCTTGGTAACTATAAGTAACTTTAAGAATGTAGGTAGACTTAGGGTGTATTACTTATGATACTTGTACCTTGTTCACTTTATATTGTTTCCTTAGAGTTACTTAAGAATGGCATTTCTTCTATTGGGGTAGTGATTTATTTACATTATAATGGTATAAAGGGATTTATCTCCCTATAAAGGTGTGGTTAATGTTTGTTAATAAGTAAACAATATTATTTATTACTTATGAACTCACTTATAGTGTTTTGATTTGTTTATAAACTTGTGGTTAATATAAAGAATGGGTTTTATCTTATTACAAATATTCTTGGAGATTTTATATTAGATAAGGATTCTTTTATAAAATAATTTATACTTATGGTTGAAGGATCATTCAATAAGATTGCATTTAAATGGTGTTAAATCATTTTGACCTCATAATGTTAGTATTTAAGATTAATACTATTTATTACATTTAATTGGTTAATTTAAGAAATATTAACAAATTTTATTTGTCATTTTATGAATTATTAACTAAAGAAATAGGTTTAAATTCAAGTTATGAAAGTGTTTAACTTTTTATTTAACTCAAAAGTGTAATATCACATTTTTAACATGTAGGTATTATTTTTGTAATTTATAAATAATAAGATATGATTTTAATAAGGTTTATTACTTTATATATACTTAATAATTAATAAATATTTAATTAAGTGAAATAATAATGTATAATTATAATTTTAAAGTATAATTCTTATTTGTCTAAGATTTTTCGTATTTTACTTAGATTTTTAACATTTACCATTATTAAAATATTAATTATCAAAGTTTTATTACTTATAAAACCTTTATTAAATAATATTTATTTAAATGATCATCATAATAATATTTGATAATAGTTTTAAGTTCTAGATTTTATTTTTCTCAACATTTTCATATATTATATGTATTTTTCTGATATATAAAACAACAGTTATTGATTTTATAAGATTGAATCATTTTATGAATTTTTTAATTAAATAACTAAATGTGTTTATGAGGTAATGCTGATGTCAGCATGAAACGAAGGGGTTTTCTCACTAGAGCCTATCCTACCCCCAATCACTGACTGGTGGGACCTTAGCCATGTCATTTCTATTAGTTTTTATTTATTACAGAAATCTTATTACAATTTCTAAAATAATAAAAGAAAAATAGGAATATGACATCAGCGTGATGTCACGCTGACATCAATCCTGGATCATCCTCCGATCATGCTTGGATTCGCGAATCGGCTGCCTGCGCAGGGCTGTGCTTGGGCTTAAGGGAAAGAGGGTGTGACGGCGAACCCAGTAGTGGCGGCGCCGCCATTTTTTGGTCAACGGAGCGCGGCCAGTGACGGTGAACGACAACAACGGTGATAGTTACATGGCACGGGCTCGGTAGAGGAAAGGAGGAAGGCAACGGAGGGGTGACAGAGCACCACGAGCTCACCAGCATGCCATTGATGGGCTTTAGAAGACTCGGGGTAGACAGAATCGCGGTGGATGACGGCAGCCGGACTTCGGGAAGACGAGGTCGCCGCGTCGACTCGAGGCATTCTACTTCAATTCCTTTAGCAAGGAGGCTAAGGGGAGCACGGCGAAGCTGTGTGCTTGATCAACGGAGCACGGTGGAGCATAGAACGGTTGGGACTCGAAGCTAGGGTTTTGAGCAGAGAGGAATTTTGAGAGGGAGAAGGGGATTAGGGTTCTCCGGCGATGTCCAGGGCTACTTGTAGACGACGTCTAGGACGGTAGCGCGTATCTCCTTGCAGCGGGAATCACGGCGAGACGGGAACGGCGCCGGCGTCGACACGCAGCTGCTCCTCGGCGGCGTCCTTCTGTCGTGAGGAGGAAGAAATGAAAAAAGGTCGAAGGGGTACGCGGGCTGCTATTGGGCCTCCGTGGGCTGTTGCGGAGTGAGCGGAGGAGTTTGGCTGTGACCTGCAGGCGATGAATAGAGAGAAAAGGAAATGGGCCAGATTTGATGTTTTCCCCTATTTTTTTCCTGGTTCTATTTCTTTTCCAATTTCTATTTTGTTTTTAGCTTTGAATTTCAGCAATAACTTTGACTTATCTTTATGGAATTTTATTTGCTGAACATTTGCAGCAACAATGAAGTTATTAAGAATCAATTTGGGAATTTTTATTATTTATTGTGATATTTTCTTTATTTCCTTTATATATATCCTTTTTCTATTATTATTTGTGAGGGCCTTTAATATGAATTTAATTGGGCAAGAATTTTATAAACATATTATGGAATGCATTACTATTAACTAATGAGATTTTATTCTCATTAATATATAATATTAAGGCAACTTTTATATTTAGTGATCCTTCATAAGTATTTGGTACATAAAGTTCTAAGTACTAATGGGGTTAATATTATTCCCATGAATTTAGGAAATAGCAATATAACTATTTTATTATTACTAACTTAAGAGTTAAAGATTTGAGATTATAATTGGCTATCATGAATTATGGGAGTTTTAATATTTTATAACCTTTGATAATTGTGAATAAAGGTGAGTGGTTTAGATATATTATCTTTATGTTAAAGATCTTGAATGATATCACCATTTGGAATAAAATGGTGGGATTGTTTCCTAGGCTAACTTATGAGAAATAATTGATTAAGATAGTTCCTAAGCATCTATGATAATGATGATTGAAACTGACAAAGATGTGCTCAAGTGATTTGCTATAGGAAAATATTTCTATGAAGCTTTGTATAAATAAGATGATAGATCATTTATATGAAATAGATATTATGTTTGGTTAAAGATTTAGGGTTTAGTGTTTATCAAGAATTCTTATCTTACATATTTTATAGTTCTGACTTCTACTTAAAGAATTCCTTTCCTAGATATACTACTTCTTCCTATCCATTATCATGTGTTAACATGATGAACTTTACTTCACAAAAATATTCTTATCCACCTTTTATTCTTCTTAATCCACTTGTAAGTTCCAATGAGCTTGATTCTAAAGCATTTCCTAATCTTTTCATATCTATACTTGGATATATCACTATTCTACTGCTGATAACTTCAACCCAACATACGGTTACCTCTAACTACATTCATACTCTTCCTTAATCATCCTTCACTAATATCGCTTCAATAGATGTATCCATCAAATCCTACTTCACCTCAAGTGCTTAGTATTTCCAAAGAGGAAAATACTACTTCTTTAATCCAATGTTGCTCTAACATCATTTTAATCATATTATCTTGTCTCTACTTAACTCCAATATCTAACATTCCAACCTCACATTATATTAATGTGACTTGTAATGACTAATCTAGGATAATATATCTATACTATGGTTCAATCATGTTTTATTCACCAATGTCACTCATACATGGTATAAGCATTCAATGTTGGTGAATAAGGCATGGTCATTATAATCCTTTGTGGTTTAGGTTTCTAGTTGACTAATCAAGGCTTCATCAATACTACATTACAGTTGTATTGAAATTATCTTCTTAGTATCTCTATTGGATTAAGAGATGTAATTCATTGACTATACCTACTTGATCCAATAGGATTACTCCTGGGAACTTGCTTCAGGGTTCATCCTTGTAATCTTCTTTGTTACCATATGGATTTGATTTCCTCCAATCACTTCCATCCTATAGATGACATCTTAAACTAGCTTCAGTATTTACCTCTTCTTACTTCTTTCTTTATAAGCCTTAAGTGAATGCTATAATAAGTACAAGAGTTGATAGGTCAAGAATTGATAGGTTAAGAATTGGTGAATCAATAGTTGATTTCTCAATATTGATGAACAACAAATATAAGGATAGGATTCAATAGAGATGATAAAGATTGATATGGAAAGAAAGATATATGGTGAATGATCTTGACTTTGGTTTCTTTCCTACTCAATCTCACTAGAGAGTTAAAGTTAGGTATTTCCATGATACTCATGGTATAAGTAGATGAGATTAAGATATAGTTGTTACATTCTTATTATTTGTTTTATATTTATAATTTGGTATTCATGAGTGATTATAATGAATACTATGATATGATCACCTAAGGATCAAATATAAATCATTAAGTAATGTATTACGGTTTAATTTTATTCCATTTGATCTACCCTTAGATCAAATCATGTTTACCCAAAATAAGGTTTTAGCAAAGGTCATATTGAAACTTATCGCAGTCAACTTGATGATCTACTTCAATTCCATCAAGTTGAGAGAAGCTTCAATCACTTTGACAAGTTTTTATTTAAAAGCACGAAAATTATTCAGATTTTCTATGCATGAATGCAATGCACACATCTGTGTTCAGCTTGTTTCTAAGCTCTAATGTTGGGATGTTACACATAAGGAGGGGGTAGATCAGGTAGATAGCAAGGACAAGATCAAGCCACCAGGACCAAGAGGTGAAGGGCTAGATCAAGGACAAGGTAGGAGTTGTAAATACCAGGAGAGCACCAGATCAAGTTAGCACAAGATCAACCACTGGCAAGCCCAACATTAAATAAGTGTGGTGAGTAAAATAGACCATCACATGATCTATGTGTCTAAGATTAGAGAAGCATACATGATCTATCTCTTACTCAAATTCTCAGAAAGCACCCAAGTGGGGTGAATCCATCACTGAAGTTTTTTAAACACTACAAGCAATCACAAAAGTATAAGGATCCAACTAAGATCTCAGGACAACAGAATTGATCTAAGATATCAAGCTATATTTCAATTCAAGAATGAATATATCCAAGATTTAAACTTCTAGGCACATCTCTAAGACAGGAGTAGCACCTTAGAATTTAATCTTATGGATCTATATAAGTTATCAAGCCTACAATCATTTTTTCCAACTTTGATTCAAGAAACAGTAACTGGTATCACTACCAGAACCAATCCATGAGAAATAAGAGAAGGGTCTAATCCCTAAACCTCAGACCAACATCATGGGTTCTAGGGATGCAAGGAAAGAGAATTCCACCTATCTATAATGCCAAGCCAATTTAAGCTTGAACAAGACCAACCCAAGTAATAGAATCTAATCTTGTGTGCCATACAAGGATGGTGTCACACGAACAGCTCTAAACTAAGCAGGTTAAGCATCTAATCTTCATAGATACAACCAACCAACTATAAATCATTTTCCTGTTCTTAATCACAGGAATCATAACCAAGAATATTCATATATATATCTTCACTGTAAGAGGCCATTTTGATCTGAAGCTATATATGAATTCTTAAGTCAATAGTTCTAAGACAGTGACTTCATCACACAACACTCACTGTCATTAACCAAGTAATGATAGTGGTGAGCTATTAAACCACTAGATTTTCCAAGTATTGCTTCTAAAGCAACTTTACCATCTAAACCATATCAAAATTAATCCATATAATCATATGATAAACCACTAGCATCACCACATCTAACCATCAACAATAATCCTCAGCAAGTCACCACTCAACAGGTTCAAGGATCATCAATACATGATCCAATTCATCAAAATATCTAATCCATAGAGGGGTATGAACCCTAAGTAGAACAAACCACCTTAATCAGAACAGGACACTAACCAGGAAAGGCCACTACGAACATCTAGCATGGGATGGTCTAGCATAGAGTGCATGAGAGGGAGAGGGACAACTTACCGCAGGTCCTCACTGTAGAATAGAAGAGGAAGCAGAGGAGGCCGACGACCACGGCGGCATGGGGAGCACCCCCAAGGGGGCGCTGCGACCCACACAACGCCATGTCAGCAACCATAGCCACACCTGGGGGAGAGGAGCATCCCCACGGCACACGACAGCAGCAGCGGCGTCAGCAACAACGCCAACCCCAAACCCTAGGGTTCGTAACGGCATCGATCTGGCCGCAGGAGGGCTCCAGGTCCAAATCCAATTAGATAGTAGGGTAGAGCGGGGCCGAAAACCTCATCCTGCACCACGACGGTGGCCAAGGAGGTCCACGACGGCGTGAATCACCGGCGGTGACACTGCTGACCACAGGGTCGGGGAAGGACAAGGAGAGAGGTGAGCTCGAGAGAGAGACAGAGAGTGTTGGGCTGGGTTGGGCTAATAACCCTTTGGGGTGTTATTTTCACTTTGCCCTTTTGGGCCGCAAGGGCCTAATAAACCCAAACAGTCAGCCCAAATCTTTTAGAGCCTGTTTTAATAATTGTAAAAGACCAAAATGCCCCTGAACTTAAATAAATTCTAGAAAATAAAATAAAAGTCCAAAAATTATAAATAAAATATTTTTGGATTCACAATAATCCAAACTATCCAAATAAATTGAGATAAAATTTTAGACATATAAATTTTATTAAGAATTTTGTAATATATATATTCCTTATGGAATTTTACAAAATTCTTGAAAGATGATAAAAATAAATAAAAATAACTTTCATTATATAATAATATTGTAGTATTTTAGAAAAATACTAAACAAATATTTAATATCATTATTTGGTATTTAATGATAATTATTAAAGGAATTATTAATTAAATAAAAGCAAATAAATTAAAATAAAATAAAAGAATACAATATTCAATAAATATTAAAAATTAATATTTATAAATTCTTTCTCATTAAAAGAATTTTTATAATTTAAATAAATGGGGGAGAATACATATGGTGACCTAGCATACCATTGCATGTTGTAGTATACTATAGTCGTGGACATAACACTCACGGAGTATCATTCTCATTCTGCAAATATTACATCCTTAGAGTGGTACAACAGAAACAAAGCGGGTCCACAACATACATTGTCATTATTATAATCAGAAATTTACATGACGACTTTGAGATCCTCCTAGGTCCATAGAGGGATCTCGATGACTCAAGGTGTAACATCCCAAAAATACTAAACTTGGATCATCAAACTCTAATCATCAAAATTAGGGTTAACAAAAACTTTTCTAAATAAAATTATGGAAGCATGCATGTGAGTATGCTTGTTTGTGTGTTCCTTTGCTTGTAAATCGATGCTTAGGTGAAATAAACATCATCTAAACAATTCCCAAACTTTTCCCAAAGACAAATAAATCAAAACAAACAAAATTAGTGAATGGTCATTTTGACCAATTTAACTCCCATGCCTACTTTGGCTGTCTCAAACTTTCAGAACCTAACATAAACTTTTCTGGATCTTTGCACCCCTTGATTGTACTCATAACAAAGTATCAAGGCCCACTTTGTGATCATCCAGAAACTTTCAAATGCATAGTTTAAATGACAATTCAAAATTGAATCTTTATCATATGGGAAGATCCCACTTCTTCAAAAACCACTCAAACAAGCTCAACTTTCAAAACCCAAGCATCTGCAGACTCACCAGCACCAACCTAGCACACCCACCAAAAATCTTTTCAAAATTCAAAACTTGAGTTCTTGCGGCCATTTCATCAAACACTTGGCAGACACAAATCAAACAAAATCCAAACACTATTGTGAGCAGTGATTGAAGCCTAACTTGTTCCCTCTCTAGTTACAACTAGGTTTTAGTAGATCATCTAGCTCAATTGCACACCCTTAGCATCACTGTAAGCTTGGCATTGCCATCAATGGTGAGCAGGCCGAATGCACCCTTGTCACCCACATGTCGACATCAAGCTAGGAGGAGAAACAAGCCTAGCCAGCATGTCTGGGAGCAAGCCAACACCCCACCGCCACCCCCTGTCCAGCGCTCGAACGTTGCCAGCCACTAGACCACACGCACGACCCATGCCAACCTCGCCAGCAACCATGCCGAGAGCACGCCCCGTGCGCCACGCTCGACCGACGCCCACAGACCGCGCGCCGCGCTCGCCGCGTGCATGCGTGATCACCACCGTCCCAGCAACCCCGTAGACACGCTTTGTCAACACCCGGATTTTTCAATCCTAGATGCCTGTTATGCCATACATCGCAATCCCAGGATTACCATTTTTGCGAGACATAACAGAATTGGATACCATAGTACTTCATCCATTACAAACGATACATAAGTTCTTACACAAATTGGGATCTCATGATCCAGTTCTTAATACAACTGTTGGAGATATGCCCAAGAGGCAATAATAAAGTGGTTATTATCATATCTTCATACTTATGATAAATGTTTACATACCATGCTATAATTGTATTAACTGGAAACATTAATACTTGTGTGATTTGTAAACATAAAAGAGTCCCTAGTAAAGCCTCTTGTTAAACTAGCTTGTTGGTTAATATATGATCATGGTTTCTTGATCATGAACATAGAGATTTATTAACAACAGGGTCATATCATTAGGAGAATGATGTGATGGACATACTCCTATAGTTAAGCGTAGCATAAAGATCAAGTCATTTAATATAGTTCATTTGCTATAAGCTTTCTGATACAGAGTAACCTAATTCCTTCGACCATGAGATCATGCATATCACCTTTATCGGAAGGATGCTTTGATGACATCAAACACCACACCGTAACAGGGTGGCTATAAAGGTGGCATTGAGTGTTCAGAAAGTATTGGTTGAGACACATGGATCAAGAGTGGGATTTGTCCATCCATATGACGGATAGATATACTCTGGGCCCTCTCGGTGGAATGTCATCCAATTAGCTTGCAAGCATGTGACTAGCTCACAAGGGATCACATACCACGGGAACGAGAAAATAGTACTTATCAGTAACGAGGTTGAACTAGGTATGCAGAGATACCGACGATCATAACCTCGGATAAGTAAAATATCGTGAGACAAAGGGAAATTGGTATCGTATGTAAGTGGTTCATTCGATCGCAAAGTAATCATAGAAATATGTGGGAGCCATATGAATTTCCAGATTCCTCTATTGGTTATTGATCGGAGAAGTGTCTCGATCATGTCCGCATAATTCACGAACCGTAGGGAGACACACTTAAGGATTCGATGTTGTTGAGTAGTTATGGAATGATGAGTAAGAGACCGAATGTTGTTCGGAGTCTCGGATGGGATCCGGGATATCACGAGGAGATCCGGAATGGTCCGGAGAATAAGATTCATATAAGGAAAGTCCTATTTCGGGGTTATAGAATGATTCCGGTGTTTTCATCGGGAATGTTCTAGAAGGTTCCGGAATGTCCGGCACTCCAGAGGGGAAGGGTACATGAATGTGTTATATCAAGTTGGTATGATTGCATTATGTACTTGGTGTCATCGCTGTACCAAATAGAGGGTTTATTCAAATCCTAGTTTGAAAAGTCAAACGGCTAGTTTGAAAAGTCAAACGGCTAGTTTTGGGAAAGAGGAGAAGGAGGTTTGAAACCGACTTGGGGGAGGAGTTCCTCCTCCCACCGCCGGCCCACCTTGGGTCCGAGTTGGGGAGGGACTCCCCTCCCCAGGCGCGCCTCCCTCCACCTATAAGAGGAGGGGCAGGGCTCCCCTCCTAGACACAAGTTGCCTACCTCTAAACCTAAACCCTAGCCACAGCCTAGGGATTTCTCCCAAGCCGCCGAGTTAGAGCTTCTAATTGCCCTAGCCGCTGGTTTAGCCCCTTCTAATTGGTGTGTCTAAATCCTAGATCACCAAGGCTCTCTCATAGTCCACCATACTCGCTCCGGCTTAAGGCGAAGCCCTGTGAGATCTCCCCTCTACTTCCGGTACCACGCCGTCGTGCTGCCAGAATCACGAGGAGAGTGCTACAACCTCCGCTGCCTGCTGGAACAAGGGAGAGGAAGGTCTTCATCGAGTACCGAACGTGTGACCGACTGCGGAAGCGCTGCCGGAACGCAGCGCCGGAAGGATCGTCTACGCGATCTTGAGATCGGCAAGAGTACGACTACATCACCCACGAGAATCTGCTCTCGTTAAACGCTTTGGAATCTTCGAGGGTGAGTTCCCCTATCGACTCGTTGCTACAATCTAGTAGATAGATCTTGGCTTGTTTGTTTGCATGCGGTAGAAATTTTTTGTTTTCCATGCTACGAACCCCTAAAGTGGTATCAGAGTCGTGTCTATATGTAGATCTGTTGCACGAGTAGAACACAATGGTCATTGTGGGCGTTGATGCTTTTCTTGTTGATTGCTTCTTGTGTACTTTGCATCTTGCGGGATGGTGGGATGAAGCAGCCCGGGCTAACCTTATATGACATCGTTCATGAGACTTGCTCCACGCTTGACATGCAACTTGTATTGCATAAGTGGCTTTGCGGGTGCCTGTTTCTCCCAACATAGTTAAGATTCAATTTACAACGGGTGATTGACAATACTAGTATCAATGTTGTGGTTCTTGTTCGTAAGTTAGAACGGCACTTATTGAAAGCCCCAAACCACGTAAAACATGCAAAGAAAATTAGAGGCGTCTAACTTTGTTTGGCAGGGGTGTGCTGTGATGTGATATGGCCATGATTGTAATTATATATGATGTATGCAATGTTCCTTATTGTAAGTTGGCAATCGGCAGGAGCCATATGGTTGTCTTTAAATTCTGTTAAGACCCGCTTGTCTGTTCAAAGTAGTTGTAATAGTTGAAGCTGGTGGACGACAACCATGGAGCGGCGTCATTGACCTTGATGCAATGCCGGTGATGATGGAGATCATGTTCGTGCTTGAAGATGGAGATCGGAAGCACAAGAAGAAAGGCCATATCATATCACATATTATGAATTGCATGTGATGTTAATCCTTTTATGCATCTTGTATTGCTTAGTTAACGACGGTAGCATTATAAGATGATCCCTCAAGCACACAATTTCAAGTTTTAAAGTGTTCATCCTTAGTAAGCACCGTTGCTAAAGCTCGTTGTTTCGAAGCACCACGTGATGATCGGGTGTGTTAGATTCTGCGAGTGTATACAACGTGAGCAAGCCAGATTTGCTCATGCGGAAGCTAAGGTTGATCTTGACGAGCCTAGCATGTATAGACATGGTCTCAGAACACAGATCACCGAAAGGTAAAGCATGAGTCATATAGTAGATATGATGAACATGTTGATTGTTCGCCATTGAAGCTACATCAACTCTCGTGATGATCGGTTTTGATGTGGTGGATTTGGTTCGTGTGATCACTAAAACAATGTGAGGGATATTGTTTTGAGTGGGAGTTCAATGGCAATATGATTAAAAGTTGAACACTATTTATCATAAATTAAATCAAAGTAAATTTGCATAGTTGTTGTAGTCATTGGCATCCGTTTACCACCTTGCGCTTAGTTTTAATTGAGATGATAGAACTATAGAATTCTGGTTAGTTACTTTATGAACTGGTATCGTATTGTTTTGAAGTGTTAATCTAAAGTTTAAAAGTCCTATTGCAAACTTTCAGTAAGTTCCGGTTACTCCATGAAGTTTAATAATTAGTATTAAATCAAGAGTGACAATTCCAAGTGTTAGTGTATGAGTATCATGTTTGTCTCCATGATTCTTGATATTCAAAGGATTGTCTTAATATCAAGGTTATCTAGGATCTGAAAGAGTTGTTTTAGAAACCATGATGTGTGTAAGATATTGTGATATCTGAAACAAAGTTTTGGTTGCAACATGATAGAGTATAATATGGCAAAAGTCATGTTCTCGTATTTGATGAGAATTTGCAAAAGGTTGAAGACACTCGTTGTCCTAATCCTCCAAAATGTTTTGGAGAGCAACATTATACTCGCAGTTCACCGTTATAAGCTAAAAGTAGCTTGATCATGGATAATTCCATGATAAGGGTGAATATTTGATGTAGGTAAAGTGTTTACTACACCAATAGATTACTAAAGAAAGGAATTTAAAAGAACACCAAACATTTGATGATGGTGATCTACTTCAAAGTGCAAGTCCAAAGACATTGGTATTTAATTATACACGCTTTGGACTATGTGTCATATGTATGACTCCACTGTTGATGTTGATAGATTCTTTCAAACAGAAAATAAATACTGAAAGAGAATCTCATAAATATATGGCAGAAAAGAAAAGACTAGAATTGTTCAGTTTAAGTATATATATGATATACATGTTATGGCTATATTCTTTGCTTATTAAACAATGTGGTTCTTAAGTATTTGATACTGAATTTGTTGGTGTGAATCGTCATACGAAACAACACAATTCATGAACTACAATGGCCTAAGTAACTAGCAAAAGAATATGTGATGATGTTCATCGAGAACAAATAAAGGGTTATTGTGTTGCTCGTTAAACATCAAAGCTTGCCTTCAAGATTTGTTTTATCAGGTATTATGAGAACAAAAGGGTTGTTCAAATAATTGCCGTAATCCATAAAAGATGGATGATTCACAAATCTCGTTGGAGAAATCACATCCATAAAACTAGTGCTAAAAATGTCGAAAGACAAATTGATTGAAAGATCACTTAGGAAGTGACATCGCCGTTTAAATTATATTGGAAAGAAAACATGAAGAAACTCCATGTGGATGGAATTTTGGAGTCTTTTGATTTTTGATCACATGACGCTTGTGAAACTTTCCTAGAGATAATTAAAACTTCGTTCATAGGCCAAAAGGGAACGAATGACTAGCTTATTGGAACTTGTACATATTGTTGTATGAAATCCATTATATGTAGTCAAGAGCGATGGATTTCAACTTCATATGCTTTCTCCGAAAATTTGAGTGAATATATGAATATTTACTTAATAAGGATGAAGTATGAAACATTTGAAAAAGTTCAAAGTCTTTCAAGATGAAGTGCAAAATCATTGTAATAAGAATATAAATAGTTTATGATAAAGATCATAAAGGAAGATATTTGAGTTACAAGTTTAGCATAATACCTAAGATTTAAGGAATCGTTCTGTGGATTTGCATTTCCCGAAACACCATAAGAGTATGGAGCGTTCGAGATATGTAATTAAAACCTTGTTTGACATGGTAAGATCAAAGGTGTAATTCATAAAACTGCCATTATATTTTAAAGATTAAAAGCTTTAGAGACTACCGTTTTCCACTGAAAAGAGCTCCATCATAATCCGCTAAAATGACACCATATAAAGTTATGGTTTGGGATAAAACCCAAGTAGTCCTTTCTTAAACATTGGTATGCTATGCATAAGAAAGATGTTTGCAACCAAAGTCGGATAAACCTGTCTTTGTATTACTGTTAAGTATTCCTCCATAAACACCGGAGACAAAAGTGTTTGTCGCTTAGAACGTCAAGTTTCTTTGAGAAGGAATTTTTCGTGAAAAGATAAGTGGGACGACAATAGAACTTTGATAAGGTTAAAGGAACCTTAGCTATATGTGCAGAGTTGCGCAGCACCGAAAAGTGTTCCGGAGGCAGCAATAATGCTCATGGCTCACGTTCCTCAAAGGTTGTGGTCACGGAAATCTAAGTTCCTATTAAAACAAGTAGGTCGGGTAAACAATCAAATACCAAGATTTGAGAGTTAAATCATTATTTGACAATAATGATCTGACTACATGCAAAGAAGCGACGATGGGCCCTGACTCCGTCAAATGGCTTGAAGCCATAAAATCCGTGATAGTTCCATACACGAGAAATCAAGTTTTGAACTTGAAGGACCCTCGAGAAAGGTGTAAGACCTTACAGTTGTGTTTGGATCTATAAAGAAGTAGACATGGATCTTTCACATCTATGAAATAGTCGACATGTTGGGAAAGAGTTCACAAAAATGTTCAAAGGTTGACTATGACAAGATTTTGATCTTTCATAGCGATATTTAGTCTAGACGGATTAATGTAGCAACCACTACATATAATTTTTGTTATGTGGTAGTTGAATAAACAAAACAAGTTCTTCTAATAGAAGGGTTACCTAGGACGTGTGCATGACACGGTCCAAAGGGTTTTGTTAATTCAAAGGATGCTAAATGCATATGCAAACTTCAATGGTTGAAGTAAGCATAGCGGAGTTGGAATCTTCACTATGATGAAACTGTTAAAAGAGTTTAATTTCATCGGAAACAATGAAGATGCTTGCATTTGCAAGAAATTAAGTGGGAGCGCTAAGACATATTTCTAATACATTATGTGGAGGACATATTGTTGATTAGAAATGATGTATCTTTTATTAACACATATTAAGAATTTCATCCTGATGAAATACTTAGGCAAAACCCAAATATTTGGCATCAATAGACGCTAATATGGTTGTGCCGAAAGTACATAAATGATGTATTGAATGAGTTCAATATAGAAACTACAAGAAAGGTTCTTGTCACACAGAAAGGATTGAATGAGTTCAATATTGATGATATATTCAAGTGTATTGACACTTGGTAAGTGAAACAAAGATTCAAGTATAGATTGATACTTGATGTATGAAATCACAATAAGTATTTATATCAATCATACTGTGATATGTACAAATCCAGATATGTCCTATGCTCTAAATGTTATGAGCATATACCAGAATGATTCATAAGATGATCATTGGACGATAGTAAGGATATTCTTATGATCTTTTGGAAGAACTAAGAGTATATTATTTGTAGAAGTGACAAATAGATGGTTAGTTCATTGTAAAAGTACTACATTGATACTAGTTTTGTCACAGAGTACAAATTAAGTTTATCTCAATCTAAACTAAGGGTGGCACAATATAATGGAAAGTAAGTTCCATAATGGATTTGGATGAGTTCCAAAGTTAAGACATTGTGACAGATACTACAACAAAAGGCTAAGTATATGACTGCTATAATAGCAGCTAAAGAGGGCATTTGTGTCAAGTAGTTTGTTGTTAAACTAGGTGTAGTTCACAGCGGGATAATACTATGAAGATATATTGTACGACAATATTATCAACATGTTTTAACCCCAAAGAACTAAAGGTCTCACCGAAGGAACAAAATTATACAAAGCCATCTCATTAGAGAATGAGTGATGCGTAGAGACGCAAAGACATGCAATTACACACGGACCTGGAAGTGTCAGATACGGAGATCAGTTGACCACTAGCAATCGTGTACATACAACACCAGAAAGCCATAGGTGTTGAATACACAAAGGTTTGAAACTAGATTATTGACTCTAGTGCAAGTGGGAGACTGTTGGAGATATGCCCAAGAGGCAATAATAAAGTGGTTATTATCATATCTTCATACTTATGATAAATGTTTACATACCATGCTATAATTGTATTAACCGGAAACATTAATACTTGTGTGATTTGTAAACATAAAAGAGTCCCTAGTAAAGCCTCTTGTTAAACTAGCTTGTTGGTTAATATATGATCATGGTTTCCTGATCATGAACATAGAGATGTTATTAACAACAGGGTCATATCATTAGGAGAATGATGTGATGGACATACTCCTATAGTTAAGCGTAGCATAAAGATCAAGTCATTTAATATAGTTCATTTGCTATAAGCTTTCTGATACATAGTAACCTAATTCCTTTGACCATGAGATCATGCATATCACCTTTACCGGAAGGATGCTTTGATGACATCAAACACCACACCGTAACAGGGTGGCTATAAAGGTGGCATTGAGTGTTCAGAAAGTATTGGTTGAGACACATGGATCAAGAGTGGGATTTGTCCATCCATATGACGGATAGATATACTCTGGGCCCTCTCGGTGGAATGTCATCCAATTAGCTTGCAAGCATGTGACTAGCTCACAAGGGATCACATACCACAGGAACGAGAAAAGAGTACTTATCAGTAACGAGGTTGAACTAGGTATGCAGAGATACCGACGATCATAACCTCGGATAAGTAAAATATCGTGAGACAAAGGGAAATTGGTATCGTATGTAAGTGGTTCATTCGATCGCAAAGTAATCGTAGAAATATGTGGGAGCCATATGAATTTCCAGATTCCTCTATTGGTTATTGATCGGAGAAGTGTCTCGATCATGTCCGCATAATTCACGAACCGCAGGGAGACACACTTAAGGATTCGATGTTGTTGAGTAGTTATGGAATGATGAGTAAGAGACCGAATGTTGTTCAGAGTCTCGGATGGGATCCGGGATATCACGAGGAGATCCGGAATGGTCCGGAGAATAAGATTCATATAAGGAAAGTCCTATTTCGGGGTTATAGAATGATTCCGGTGTTTTCATCGGGAATGTTCTAGAAGGTTCCGGAATGTCCGGCACTCCGGAGGGGAAGGGTACATGAATGTGTTATATCAAGTTGGTATGATTGCATTATGTACTTGGTGCCATCGCTGTACCAAATAGAGGGTTAATTCAAATCCTAGTTTGAAAAGTCAAATGGCTAGTTTGAAAAGTCAAACGGCTAGTTTTGGGAAAGAGGAGAAGGAGGTTTGAAACCGACTTGGGGGAGGAGTTCCTCCTCCCACCGCCGGCCCACCTTGGGTCCGAGTTGGGGAGGGACTCCCCTCCCCAGGCGCGCCTCCCTCCACCTATAAGAGGAGGGGCAGGGCTCCCCTCCTAGACACAAGTTGCCTCCCTCTAAACCTAAACCCTAGCCATAGCCTAGGGATTTCTCCCAAGCCGCCGAGTTAGAGCTTCTAATTGCCCTAGCCGCTGGTTTAGCCCCTTCTAATTGGTGTGTCTAAATCCTAGATCACCAAGGCTCTCTCTCATAGTCCACCATACTCGCTCCGGCTTAAGGCGAAGCCCTGTGAGATCTCCCCTCTACTTCCGGTACCACGCCGTCGTGCTGCCGGAATCGCGAGGAGAGTGCTACAACCTCCGCTGCCTGCTGGAACAAGGGAGAGGAAGGTCTTGATTGAGTACCAAACGTGTGACCGACTGCGGAAGCGCTGCCGGAACGCAGCGCCGGAAGGATCGTCTACGCGATCTTGAGATCGGCAAGAGTACGACTACATCACCCACGAGAATCTGCTCTCGTTAAACGCTTTGGAATCTTCGAGGGTGAGTTCCCCTATCGACTCGTTGCTACAATCTAGTAGATAGATCTTGGCTTGTTTGTTTGCATGCCATAGAAATTTTTTGTTTTCCATGCTACGAACCCCTACAATAACATCAAGCAGCGGAATACGTAATAATAACGGTAGCGTAGGCGAAGCTCCAGCTTCGAGTTCACAGGCAATGCTGACGATGGGAGATGATCCTAGTTGTCGTAACCTTCCGGGGTTCCATCTTTGAGGTACTCCTCTTCATAGTCTGGCCATGGGAATAGCCAGGGACAAAGCCATGAGTACTCTTTAAGTACTCGCAAACTAATACTAACAGGTAAGGGGTTTTTGGATAATAGGACACTAGGCTCTAGGGTTGTTTTGCAAAAAGCCAGGTTTATCTCTACTAAGTTCCAAAGCTAGTCACAATTTTATAACTCCTAAGTGGGATCTTGTAGTTCAGGTCACAACTCTGTTGTGGTCAAGTCAAAGTCTCACTTCATTTCACAGGTCATTTTGAAAAGTCTGACGGGGGAACAGTATGGCCACTCCAACTTTCCATAACCGCGAACGCGGCTATTCGAATAGTTTGACACTCTGCAGAGATTGTACACTTTCACCACAACATTCGATACATCTGTCAGGAACAAATCCTGAATTCACCATACTCAGTATGCGGATAATCAATCCTAACCTTTCAATTACACTCCCTAGTATAAGCACCTCTCCTGTGAGTTTGGCCTCTCAACCATGACCACTGTCATCTTGTGTACTGCACAGGTGGACAATCTTCACAAGGTAGCCTCAGCTCAGACCTTGGCCGTGTGGGAACTAATACTAAGGTATATAAGTTTCCAGTCAAGCCCTACCCAATATTCGGGTATTGTGGTTGTACGCAAAAATTGGAATGGTATCGCATCCAGACAACCATCAGTTTTATAAAGGGCTAAGGCTCATGCCTCAACATTTTTATCACCAGAATCATCAAGTGTTTGGAAACACATGTCCAAAACATTTCAATAGAATGATCCATCATTCCAAGGTTTTCATAACCATTTTTCCACCAAGTATTCCCATCTAAAGTTGATCAAGTTTTATGCTTAGCACTAGCATCTACAGGTGGGGTTGGTACTAATGAGGGGTGGTAACTAGTGGAGTTTTACTAAGTTCAATCTCATGTCTTAGGCTGAGATCAAGGTTTCTAACTTAGGCCAAATTTTATGCTCTTTATGCAACCTTTAGCACAACTGTCTAGTATCTACCAAACTCTTAGGTAGACTCTAAGTAAGCTTTGATAAAGAAATAAAGTAAGAAGCTTGCCATAAAACTAGGATTGGTTTTCAACAAGCAAGTAGGGTCACAAGTATGGGTTTGTGGCATCAGTAGGGTATCTGGCAAGGGTTGGCTTGCATCAATATGAGTATAAGCTTGCATAGGTATAGTATCTTGCAAGTGTTAGCTTGCACATTCACTAGTAGTATTAGGCTTGCCTTGTGCAGAGCAGTGGTTGAAGTTCTCCTCGGCTTCTTCTTCGTAGTATCCTCCTTCCTCCTCGTATCCTTGGTCGGTACTAGCGTCTATGAATAAATACGAGGTACACAATCACCAAACAATACTTAACTACTTGCAATCATCACACACAAGGTCCTATAGATGATCTAGCATCATCTCTAACATTACAAGGTTAAGGCTTGGTTTAAATCTTTTTATTTTAGAAAAGTAATTTCTACTCATTGAAAAACTACTTAAGATTTAATATCCTCCAAACTAAACATGGGATCATGTTGACACATGTCATCACCACATATTGAATTCCATGGGAATGTGATTTAAAGTGGTGTCACAATTTAATAAGGTCTTACCTTTTTATTTTAATTAATTAAAGTGACTAGAAATGCTTATGAAGCATTCTTTTATTACTTGAACAATATTTCTGCAAGTAAACCTATATATTTTTATATATTCTGAAAGGTATGGTTAAATGTGATTTTCGAGAGTTGGAATCAACTCAAAAGCTTTTATGGTTTAAATTTGAAAAATGTTTGAATGCAGAAAATCTTCTGCCTTGTTATTTTTGCTATGGGTGATCTACAGATCCAAATGACTTGAATCCAACGGGCTTGGATTAAGCATTCACAGACCTTTCCAACAAAATTGGTTTCATCCAATTTGGTGCACTGAATCGATCTGGGTTGATTTTTGAAGTTGGGTACAGAAGTGTGTTTGAATTTAAAAAGAAAAGGTTTAATTTGAATTGCTGGGCTGCGCGGGAAATTCTAACGGACCGGTCTGCTAAGCGCAGTGCTCCCGTGGGCTGCTTAAGTGGGTGTCCCCACTCGTCAGTGACATGGGGCTGGGCGAAGCGGTATGGGGCAACGTGGATCGTTCGATCTAGTTCTAATCCAACGGCTGGGGGTCATCGTCGACGCGAGACAACTCCGGCGAGAACGAAACCTAGCGCGGCCAGTGAGGGGTGCTGGGGGCTCACCGGGGTACGGGCGAGGGTCGGCGAGGCGGGAGAACGACGAAGTCGACGACGGCGAACCTCCTGGTACCGGTGGCTTCTCCTGGGGCGGCTCCAATCGCTGGCTCCTTTCTTCTCCAGAGGCGGCGGGCTCCGGTGAAATTCCGGCGATGTGGTTCTCGCCTTGCTCTGAGGATGGTGTGGCACGGTCAGTGGGGAGAGTGGAGTGAGATGGTGTGAATAAATCGTGCGGGGGTGGCCTCTATTTATAGTCGAGCGAGGGGACCGTCGGGGCGCACGGTGAGCTCGTCGGGGGCGACGTTACAGGCGGCTAATGGCATGGGCAAGGGTAGGGGACGGTGCTGTGTCTCCTGGCGATGCTCTATGACATGGTCGCGAGGCATGGGGCGGTGTGGTTTGGTCTGGAACGGACGGTGCTTTGCGCGGCAGAGGCGGCGTCTTCGACGGCGGGCGGTGGCTGTATGGCACGGGGCGGCAAACAGGGATGTCTGGCGGTCTCCTGGGTCGGTGGTGATCGTGTATGCACGCGGTGAGGGCGGCGCGCGGTCTGTGGATGCTGGTCGAGGGTGGCGCTCTGGCGCATGCTCGGCATGGTCTGGGCGTGTCTTGTGCGCGTGGTCCAGGGCTTGGCAACGCTCGCGGCTGGGACAGGCAGTGGCGGTGGACGGTGGGTTGCCTCCCAGACAAGGTTGGCACGGCTAGTTCTTCCTCTAGCCTGCTGTCGACTATGGGGTGGCATTGAGGTGCTCGGCTGTTCACCATTAATGGCAATGGCAAGCTCACAGGGGTGCTAGTGTTGGGCTAATCTTTCTAGATGATCTACTGAGGTGTGTGTGAGCTAACTAGGGAACAAGTTAGGCAAGAATCACTGCACACTATAGTGTTTGATGTTTTGTTTGATTTGTGTCTGCAACCTGTTTGATGAAATGGCCGCATGAAATCAATTTTTGAATTTTGAAATGAATTTTGGTGGGTTTGCTAGATTGGTTCTGGTGAGTCTGCCGATGCTTGGGTTTTGAAAGTTGAGCTTGTTTGAGTGGGTTTTGAAAAAGTGCGATCTTCCCATATGAAGAAGATTCAATTTTGAATTGTCATTTAAACTATGCATTCGAAAGTTTCTGGATGATCACAAAGTGGGCCTTGATACTCTGTTATGAGTACATTCAAGGGGTGCAAAGATCCAGAAAAGTTTCTGTTAGGTTTTGAAAGTTTGAGACAACCAAAGTAGGCATGGGATTTAAATTGGTCAAAATGACCATTCACTTAATATATTTGTTTTGATTTACTTGTCTTAAGGAAAAGTGTGGGAAATGTTTTAGATGATGTTTATTTCACCTAAGAAACATTTTACAAGCAATGGATCACACAAACAATGTGGTTTTTAAAGAAATTCAAAATCCATGCATACACCTATACATGCATTCATGGGTTTACTTAGAAAAGTTTTTGTTAACCCTAATCTTGGTGATTAGAAATTTGATGATCTAAGTTTAGTATTTTTGGGATGTTACACGCTCGTTCGCCGCCGCACGGACCACGCGCGATGTGCGCCATTAAATTCTCTGTTAGGCACGCGCAGAGCACCGTCGCGTTCCGACCAAGCCGCACCGCCCCACGTCTCGCCACCGTGTCGTTGAGCATCGCCAGGGAGCACCGCACCGCCCCCTACCGTCGCCCATGCCGATAGCCGTCTGTACCATCAACCATGAAGAGCTCACCGTGCGCCCCGTCGGTCCCCTCTCGCCACTATAAATAGAGACCACCCCCAACCGAATTGAGCACACCATCTCACTCCCCTCTGCTCACTGATTATTCCACCCCGTTCCCGGAGCAAGGCGAGCAGCGCAGCGCCGGAATTTCACCGGAGCCCGCCGCTCCTGGAGAAGAAGGGAGCCAGCGATTGGAGCCGCCCCAGGAGAAGCTGCCGGTATCAGGAAGTTCGTCGTTCGCCCGCCTCGCCGACCCTCGCCTAAACCCCGGTGAGCCCCCAACGACCCCCACTGGCCGCGCTAGGTTTCTAGCTCGCCGGCGTTGCCCAACATCGACGATGACCCTCAGCCGTTGGATTAGAACCAGATCGAACGCACAACATCGCCCCATACCTCTTCGCACCCCCTCGTCTCACTGACGCGTGGGGACAGCCACTTAAACCAGCCCGCGGAAGCGCTGTGCTTAGCAGGCCGGCCCGTTAACCTTTCCCGCGTAGCCCATTTATTTGAAATAAACCTTTTCCATTTTATTTCAAACACACTTCTGTACCCAGTTTCAAAAATCAACCCAGATCGATTCAATGCACCAAATTGAATGAAACTAATTTTGTTAGAAAGGTCTTGAAATGCTAAATCCAAGCCCGTTGGATGCAAGTCATTCGAATCTGTAGATCACCCTTGGTAAAAATAACAAGGCAGAAGCTTTTCTGCATTCAAACACTTTTCAAATTAAAACCATAATAGCTTGTGAGTTGATTCCAACTCTCAAAAATCACATTTAACCATACCTTTCAGAATATATAAAAATATATAGGTTTACTTACAGAAATATTGACCAAGTAATAAAAGAATGCCACATAGGCATTTCTAGCCACTTTAATTAATTAAAATAAAAGGGTAAAACCTTATTAAAATGTGACACCACTTTAAATCACATTCCCATGGACTAAAATATGTGGTGATGACATGTGTCAACATGATCCCATGTTTGGTTTGGAGAATATTAAATCTTAAGTAGTTTTTCAATGAGTAGAAATTACTTTTCTCAAAATAAAAAGGAATTAAACCAAGCTTTAATCTTGTAATGTTAGTGATGATGCTAGATCATCTATAGGACCCTTTTGTGTGATGATTGCAAGTAGTTAAGTATTGTTTGGTGATTGTGTATACCGTATTTATTTATAGACGCTAGTACCGACCAAGGATACGAGGAGGAAGGAGGATACTACAAAGAGGAAGCCGAGGAGAACTTCAACCACTGCTCTGCACAAGGCAAGCCTAATACTACTAGTGAATGTGCAAGCTAACCCTTGCAAGGTATTCTACTGATGCAAGCAAACCCTTACTTGTTACCATGCCAATCCTATGCCTTAAGCATATGTGACTATACCCACTTGATAACCCAATCCTAGTTTTATTTGCAAGCTTTCTACCTTATTTCCTTATCAAAGCTACTTCCTTAGAGAGTACTTAAGTGACTTGTAGATTCTAGAAAGATATAGTTGAAGGTTGCATAAAGAGCATAAAATTTGGCCTAAGCTAGATAATCTTGATGTCACCCTAAGGCATGAGATTGAACTTAGTTGAAACTCCACTAGTTTACCATACCTCATTAGTACTCACCCCCACTTGTAGATGCTAGTGCTAAGCATAAAACTTGATCAACTTTAGATGGGAATACTTGGTGAAAATGGTTATGAAAACCTTAGAATGATGGATCATTCTACTGAGATGTTTTGACATGTGTTTCCAAACACCAGATGAATTTGGTGATGAAAATGTTGAGGCATGAGCCTTAGCCCTTTATAAAACTGATGGTTGTCTGGATGCGATAGCATTCCAATTTTATCGTACAACCATAATACCCGAAGGTTCGGTAGGGCTTGACTGGAAACTTATATACCTTAGTATTAGTTCCCTCACGGCCAAGGTTTGAGCTGAGGCTACCTTGTGAAGATTGTCCACCTGTGCAGTACCCAAGATGACAGTTGGTCATGGTTGGGAGCTCAAACTCACAGGAGAGGTGCTTATACTAGGGCGTGTAATTGAAAGGTTAGGATTGATTATCCGCATACTGAGTATGGTGAATTCAAGATTTGTTCCTAACGGATGTATCGAATGTTGTGGTGAAAGTGTACAATCTCTGCAGAGTTTCAAATTATTCGAATAGTCGCGTCCGCGGTTATGGACAATTGGAGTGGCCATACTGTTCCCCAGTCAGATGTTTTTAAAAAGACTTGTGAAAAGAACTGAGACTTTGACTTGACAACAACAGGGTTGTGCTACGAAATACAAGTTCCCACTTAGATGTTATAAACTTCAACTAGCTCTCTTGCTTCTGAACTAGTAGAGATAAATCTGGCCTTTGCAAAACAACCCTAGAGCCTAGTGTCCTATTATCCAAAAACCCTTTTACTTGTTAGTATTAGTTTGCGAGTACTTAAAGAGTACTCATGGCTTTGTCCCTGGCTATTCCCGTGGCCAGACTATGAAGAGGAGTACCTGGAGGATGGAACCCGGGAAGGTTACGACAACTAGGATCATCTCCCATCGTCAGCATTGCCTGTGACCCCGAAGATGGAGCTTCGCCTACGCTACCGTTATTATTACGTATTCCGCTGCTTGAAGTTGTATTAAGAACTGGATCATGAGATCCTTATTTGTGTAAGACCTTATGTATGGTTTGTAATGGATGATGCACTATGGTATCCAATTCTGTTATGTCTCGCAAAAATGGTAATCCTGGGATTGCGATGTATGGCATAACAGGCATCTGGGATTAAAAATCCGGGTGTTGACACAGGGCTAAACTATAATAACTCGGAGAACAGAAGTAAGAAGCAACTAAGGTTTATACGAGATTTATAGAAGAAGATAGAGATCTATGCTACTGGACTAGATCTCTATATATGCTACATCTATACTTCAGATACGTCAGTCTCCATTCTATAAATGTTTTCGTAATTGTTCCCTTCGACGCTTCCGGATACTTCTGGTTCTTCATAGCGGAATTCTTCTTGGTCTTCAATTGGATATAGTATTTCCTCTTCCTGGACGATAATGTCTTCAGAATCTAGTAAGGGTTAATAAGATATGTTGAGTACGAGCGTACTCAGCAAGTTCACTAAAAAGGAGTGTTTGATGCACTATATCTATAGCCACAGACTATAGGTCGTAGGCAATGCAAGTTTTTGTAAACATTTCTTCAAAGGTTGCTTTTATTCTGAAAAGCTATATCCATTAGCCTTCACGGGTTTACCAGAACTTTCATGGAGTTCCTTTCCCGCCGTGTTCGCAGCTCCTTCCCGGAACAGGGAGTAACAAGTTATAGTTCTTTCACTCTATAGAGGTGCGTTACTTTACCCATGAGAGATCTTAGCTTTGTTGCACATCCGGGCACGCATTCCCATTCACACTTCCTTGGTATGAGGCCCAGACTAAGATCCAAGCCAATCACTATCCTTCTCCACGATCCCGCATACACCATAATTGTTGGATACCCAAACTCAAGGTAGACTTTTCCCCGTATAAAACGACTATACCTTAGTTGGATACACACAGCAACCATTAACACTAGAAATCTGTCTTCTGTAAGCCTAGATCCACGGTAGACTTCCCCCGTATAAAACGGCTATACCCACGATCTTCAACTTACAAATGCCCAGAACAGTGTCTAATGCATGCGAAAGGGAGCTGATCCGGCGGACTTCTCCATCCCATTCCAAATCTCATGGTTAACGCGTAATATACGGCGCAAGAATCACTGGCGACATTGGTTGTCAAGTCCTAGATAATATGTTCCTTTACCACCGGAACTTTCATAGTAGATTATTACCTCATGGTAAATAACCTATAATCACATTATTATGAAAATAGTGTTTTCTGACCTTTTTCAAATGTAGGTGATGACAACACTAGATTTGTAAAATACTTTACAGAAAATAATCAAAGGACATGAGCAAGTGTGAACTTGCCTTGATATAGCGAAGTATTGTTGTCGAAAGTCTCGACTTGACCCTGGACCTTGGGTTCTACAAAAGTACCATCATTGCCCGGTAAGGACAATGTTTAAAGAAGTAATATGATGTTATGCATAAGTAATGCTATGCATTTTGTAAAACCTTAAGTAATTCCCCAACATTACATGTGAGTTGGATTTAGATGATTTATTTAGGATGTGAGTTATCTTTAATTTCACTTCATAAAGGAGTGTAGTTCTAAGGGTTTTTGGATAACATATAAGACAAGAAAGTAAGGTACAATTGTAATACAATTTTAAGATTGGGTGATATCATGTAATCATTACAAGGTTTATACTTTATTTTTGTTATGGCTTAAAAGAAATGGTATAGTGTTTCTTTTGGAAGTGGCAAAAAGAATAACATTTGAAGAAAATATTATTTATGTTAAGTTAATCAACTCTGAAGATTAATAAGATTAAAGTTATGGTTTAGGATAAGGTTTAAATGATTTTGAGTCATTACATACCTAGCTTATGATATGTCAGACCAAAGTTAACTATAAAGATATAACTGGACTTGGGATATAATATTTATGGAATTAACAATAATTAGGGTTTTACTTAAGCATGATGAAACTTAGTCTTAAAGACTTAAAGGTAGTATATTTAATAGTCATATATTATACTATAATATTTTTCTATATAAAGTAAATAGGTGAATTTATTTTATAATATATTTAGTGAATACTAAGTTTGTTAATAAGATTATATATGAATTGAGATCACTTATTTCCAATTTAAGTTAATGATCTGCAAGACTAACTTTGTAAATCTTGGACTTATAGTTGATTAAATATTTTAAAGGAATATTAGAAAATTGATTGTTTATATTTGTATAGTATCCTAAATTATAATTATAGGTTAGACTATTTTAGAGTTAAAAGATTGTGTTTTGAACATGATTATTTCTTACTTAGGAAATAATGTTAAATAATTAATAAAATAACTATCTCATTTTAATAATTGAAGATATATGATCTAAGAATTTTAAAATGTTTTTGGAATAATATATTTAGTATTATCCTAGTAAGTATTCTTACTTAAAATCTTAAAATTGAATTTTATTTATCTTTAGGTATTATCTTATTTTTTTATAAAATTTCTCAATTATTGAATGTCTTTAAATATTTGTGTTAAGTTTTATTTGTAAAATTTTGAGTTAGTATTTTATTAGATAAGAGATTTATTTTTATGTATGAAAGTGATTTTTATTTATTTTTAGGAATTTATCTGAATTTATTAAATTTCATTTAGTTATTTAAGGGTGTTAATGTTTATCTGCATTTTATTAAACTTAAATATATATGATTATATTTCTCTTAGGTAGATATGGTTTTAATAAACATTTCGATATATTAATTATATTTTTAGGATTTTTCTACATTTTTTATAGAGATAAAATAGTGTATAGAGTATCTTGGTTATTTCCTTATTTTAGCTTATATTATTTTTATCATTAGTTTTATTAGAAGCTGTTGGGTTGGTAATTAGAATGGCCCGGCCCGGCCCAACCAGGTCTGGCTCGGGGTCAACACGACCCCGTCCCCTTCACCCTTCTCGCTCACATCCCCTTCCTGGGACAAACCCGATCCTCCCCTCTGTGACTCCTACTCCGCCGCTCGCCAAATCCCGGCGAACACCGGTCGCTACGGCCACCGCCGCCAGCCACCCTAGCTCTGCCCATCCCAGACCTACTCATCCCTCCAATTCGATTTGTGTATGACGCCCTATTGATCTCGCCCCTTCAATTATCTGGTTCTAGGGTTCTTGCTGCCCATGGCTCTAGAGGTTGATTTGTGGTGGTGACCTGGTGATGCAGAGAGGGTCTGGTGGTGGTGTGTTCGTGGTCGCTGGCCACAGTTGCTTGCGGTTATGAGCTAGTGGTGCTGATTTCCGCAGGTTGCAGCTTGGCGCGGGGCTAGCACTTGGTGCTCCCTGGGCCGCTGCTCGATTTGGGTTTATCTCTGCCTCCTCTTCGACGAGCAGTAGCTTGTCAAAGGTAGGTGATCCTTTACTCACTCCTCCCTCTCATTTTTACTCCTGCCACTTTATCTGTGTCCAACCCTAGCTAGGGTTCCTCTCTCTGGTTCCTAAGTACATTACAGTAGCTTTGCTACTGAACCTGACTAGCAGGTTTTATCCTAAAATTCTACTTATCTGAATTGAGCTAGTGGATGGCATAGGGCTGAGATTACCTTATGATGATGACACTAGCTAATTATGTAGCTAAAAGAACAAGTGGAGCTAGTGCTTCTAAGTTGAACTATCACCTAATTTCATCAAAGAAAGTATTGGAACCATCGTTATCACCCTTGGTAGTAGTTATATAAGATAAGCTACTCCAGTATAAAGGGATGTCTCTGTTTGGATGAAGTTCTCATCCAGAAATGTGTGGTTTTGTTATGGTATTTTCTTTGATCAAGGTATATCCTTATTATGTTGTTAACAGGCATATCCTAGTGATGGATCCAATGGTTGATGCTTTAATTAAAGATAGTGGCCTTGACTATATTGATCTTATTAAACTGATGGAATAGTCTGATACTGAAATGCATGATTCCTAGAAGAAAGATTCTAGGAAAATGATTTGCTTAAATTTCTTTATTTAACAGAATGTTAGTTCATGTACTTGCCAATGATGCCAAGTTTGAGGCTTTACTTGTGTGGCACATGATCATATATAATTGTTGCCTTGCAACCTAGTTGGCTAATGCCCAACTACCATTAATAAGATAGTGATCATATGATTCCTAGTTACTTTTATCTAGGAAAAGGATTATGTGGTGTTATTCTCATGTGCTATGTAGATTCACTAATGAGATATCACTTTGATGCCTCCCTTAGGATGGAACACAGTGATATCCATTACTGTATAAGCTAAGCTTGCCAAGTAGAATATGGAAAAAAATATCATTCAGTTTGGATGTCTTGATGCAGATTTCTAATATGTGATCTTGGTCAATGATGCATAAGGCTGAGACCAATTCTTTCTAAGATAAGAACAGATACTAAGATTTAGAAAGCCTTGTATGTCTCTATGATGATTTTGCAAAGCAACACTTTGCAATTATGAGAGTACCACTCAACCTAATCCTCCTAGATATATTCTAGTTGAAGGGTAGGTGGAATTTGTTGATTTGTAGAGTTCCCCTGGTGTTTCCAGATCTATGTGTGGAATACAAGAATGGTTTCTACAAGATCCAGTGGTTGGTTCTGATGATTTTTACCTGATGTTGGTGAGTGGCTTATGGACTGTTGTAGATCTTCTACTTGCCTTTGATCAGCTGCTGGAACTCCGCCTTGAGCACCTGGATGGCTTTCCCAAGCAACCAGGGTGCTTGTGATGTAGATGATTCTGTTCTGTTGACTGATCTAATGCTTTTCCTGCTCCTCCTTGCACTCCCTGGCCTTCTTCCTCTTGATCCAGTTACTAATCTCTTCTTGGATTGGTCTTGATCCTCCTCCTCCTTGATTGTGCTTAGGTACAACTACTTCCTCTTGTGGAGTGGTTTACCCATATCCTACTGCAGTAATCTAAAGATGTGAAGTTTGTTGTGCTAGCTATTCTGAATTTCAGTAATCTTGTGTTCTTGTTGTTCTAGTGATGTGGAGGAAATGGAAATGCTAGTAGCTGTGATACGGCTGTGCTTCTTCATATGTACTTCCTGTGATGTTTGTGGTGTTGACAACACAACAGCTGCATGTGGTGTGTGTGTTGCCTGCTTGCTTGCACATGGGTCCCTCTCACGTCCAAGTTTCAATGTTAGGATTGTGGATGAGCTCAAATAGGAACTGGAGATATTTTCCTAAAACTTGATTGTTTGCCTTTTACTATACAGTGGTGAAACTTGCCCCTATTTGTCGATGATGTTGTACTGAGCCCAGATTTGAAATAAGAACAGATACTATTTCATTTGGTGAAACTTGCCCCTCTTTCTAAATAAGCTCAATGATGAAATGAACAGTGCACCCCACTGTTAGACTGAGAGCAAAATTATTAACACTAACTCCTTTTTGTTTTTATCTTCTATTTCTTTGTTTTGCAGGAATCAAAAGAATATCCAAGATCATCAAAGTAGATAGAGATTCTAGCTTAGGTTTAAAGCTTCTATAATCTTCTTATTTAATTGTAATAACAATGTAATTCTTATATATTTTAGTGAAGCTTTTCTTTTTTCTTTATTTGCAACTATTCATCTATGTAATGACTTCTAATTACTTGTATTGATTAAATCTTTGTATGATTAAATAAAGAGTTATTCTTATTTGTTTTCTGTATTTTACTTTATTCTTATTCTTTTATTGTAAAATAATAATATAATACTTCATGTATTCTTTTTTATAAATAATTTTGTAATTTCCTTGTTGTAATCTTTTCTTTTTATTCCTTTGTTATAAAAGGATAATGTGATATACATATATTCTTTTAATAAAGAACTTTTCCATTTGTTTCATTAATGTAATTCATTTTCCATTTTCTTTATTCATTTTATTATTATTTTTTATACTATTTTCTTTATTCTTTTATTATGAAAGAACAATGCAATGTTGGTCTTAAAGAATCTTTATACTTTTGTTGATAGCACTTGTATCAGTCTTATTGTGAATAATTATTTATAATTCAAATTCCTCCCCTCATAATTCAACAAAACAACAGAGGTCAAAATAAAGCATTAAGTTCTTCCAAATTTGGTCGTGCATCCACCCCGAGCTACTTTTAAGCATGACAAAGAAAACTGAAACTTGAGTCGTGACTTACATCTGATCACCAAATCAAGGCTAACAAAACTGAAACTTAAGTCGTGACTTACATCTTGCAGATGAACTTCCGTGGAGCTTTTTTTCCTCACTTCTTCCAGCAACTGCACGATGATCAGGATAGTCATTTGGATTAATCCAACAAGGGAAAAATTCTGATGGTAATAGGAAACGGAACAACAATGGAGAGGTGAGAAATGTGCATAGAAGAGAGGGTAATGGTGGTTTTTTTCTCATTAGAACATGGTACGATATGTTTTCAGAGTGCACATAGAGCAACAATACATCACATGGAATTTCTTTTGACCAAACTATATTCATCTTGACATAATCTGTAATATCTAGTTTCAAATAGGAATGTTCTATGTTAAGCCTTGCCAGGACTGTTTACCTTGGTATGTCTGTGCTGTGAGGATAGCAGCTGTTAACTCCTGGGACATGATAGAGCTAAATCCAGCTCCACCTTCCACTCGTCGAGCCAGTCTATATTTGTTCAATCACGTATTTAGAACCGTTTTGATATTGATCTTCCAATTGCAATGCCACGACCACTGAAAAAAGGCAAATCAGACCATCAATCACCAGTCCCTAAACCGTTTAATATAGGCCTGAAATAGGAAAAACTTGAAACAGTGAATTAGACGTGGCTGAGTACAGAAAACATGAGATCTGGTGACAAGCTAGCAAAATCAGAAATTGCTAAAACGATGAAATAAAAGAGGAAGAGCAAACCTAAAATTGTACTTTAAACCTAGGCGGTTGTGGACAACCGATGACCGACGGTGTGCCACACCGGTGCCAGGCACTCCAAGGCGCGACGCCGTCCTCCTCCGTGTGCGCTCCTGCAGCGCCTCCTGCAGCCCGCCACCGCAGCCGTCCCTGTCCGCTCGCCACAGTCCTCTGGGATGCGCTCCCACAGCGCCTCCTCCATCCCGCCACCGCGGCTGTCCCCGTCCGCCAGTGCTGCTGCAGCAGCGCCTCCTACCGGCCGCCACCATGGTCGCCCTGTCCGGCTCCCCATCCCGCCACCACTGTAGTCCTTGTCTGCTCGCCGCAGTGCTGCTGCAGCGCCTCCCGCCACCATGGTCGCCCCGTCCGGATCTCCTCCATCCCGCCACCGCGACTATCCCCATCCGCTAGCCGCAGTGCTGCTGCAGCGCCTCCTACCGGCCGCCACCGTGGTCGCCCTGTACGGCTCCATCTTCTCGCCACTCGAGAAGGCGCCCGTGGAATGGAGCAGAGGAGAGATGGGGAGAGGCGGCTGGGATGGGAGGGGAAGAATGAGGCCAGGAACCCTAGTGGTTTGGTTTGGTCATCTCTGTCCACGAGGCGAGAAGAGAGCACAACAACGTCTTGGGAAGGCAGAAACGCAATGCAAAGAACCTGCCTTTGTTGTCTCTGACCTACGGCCCCGCACGCATGTGGTCCTAGGATGTCATGGAGTCACTCAGAGAAACAGGAAGTAAGAAAAGAACACAACACATCCAACGGCTGCAAACCAAAAGAGGTGTCGGAAGCTTCTATTCATAACCGATCCAACGACGGACGACCACACGCGCGCTGAGGAGCTCTGAGGAGGCGGGTTGCCTAGCGGCCATTATAGGTAAGAATTACTCAGGTTTTGCTCATTTTTTACATTTACCCTTTATTCTGATTCTAAGATGGCCTACATATATTGTATTTACTTTTTTGCATTTGGTCTGCTACAGTTCCTGATTAGCTTACTTTTGCGCTGCTTATGGCGCTAAGGTTGCCATTACAGTTAGTTAAACACTTAAACTTCCCGATCATTAATTATGTGCAGATGTAAGCTTTGTGAAGTACAACTGTCTACGTATACATCAAATTTCAAGGTTTAAAATCTCTTTTAATCTGGGTATTTCATAATCAGGCGTATGATACAGATCCTTCCGACATATAGATAAGGGT
The DNA here is from genome assembly GCA_916181665.1 of Avena sativa. NCBI lineage: Eukaryota > Viridiplantae > Streptophyta > Magnoliopsida > Poales > Poaceae > Avena > Avena sativa. The sequence continues at coordinate 262,288,648 of OV702294.1, read as the reverse complement.
AATGTAAAAAAAAATCAGCATGGTCCCTACATGGTCATACCAGTTAGTCATCCATGAATCCATATCCATAAACTCTATTCCACATTGATAATCCCCCAAATACCTGTAAGAAACTTAAATTCATTATATGGACATGTAAATCTCTTCTTTTGGCATAGCCATTCATACTAAAATTGTTGGCATAATGCAATGTTTTTTCAAAACTCCTTCAGTATTAGTTGATCTTAAAAGAAACTATTGAGAATGATACAAGGTTACATAAATCATTATATTGTCCATGTACATTCTCAGTGTTCACTGATATATACTTCTAAGATAACTGTACATATTTTATGTTCTGCGGATCTCTTTCAAATTTTAAAGTATGCATTATCGCTCCCTTCCTATGTATAATTAGGTTCTTTAGATGATTAGTTGTGCAATTAAATCTTCTAAAAAAATAGAGAAATACACATATATAATCACACGCTATGCTGTATTGCACAATATAGTTTTTTTCTAGATTTTTAACCTTTGTTTCAGCAGGTATTACTGCTAGAATTGGGGCTCAAGGTTGAACCAGAGCTAAGTTTCATAGCTCTTCTAGATCGGCATGAATAAACATGTGTGTTGCTTACGGTGTACTTCTACTATTCAAATGACATTGGTCATAAAAGGTAATTTCTGTCTTCATCTTCACATGATATGTTATCAGCGACTCTGACATGATAATATCTTCTTAAAGTTAATTATTATTAAGTTTTTTGTACTATTTGTCTAATAGTTAAAAACGTTGTTTGCCTGTGCGAATGCATGGGTTAATGACTAGTCTGACCTAATTTCGATAAATCGGCATAAAGTCACTCAAGTGGGCAGAGTTAGCTAGGGAGTTTGAAAACTCATAAAACATTGAAATCTCAATTGCCGACAACATGTTGGTCCACTTAATATGTCTAGTAGCTTGCTGGATTATGGCATTCAGATCCATATTCTTTGGACTTTATTTCTTTATGAAAAAAACAATCTCATCATCACTCGGAAAATTGAGAATGTTCTTTTCAGATAGTTTGAAACTCACACCGACAACATTGTTTGCTACAAGAAGACGCACCCATATATCTCCGAAATTACATTTAATTCAAGAGCAATTAATCTACCGCGCTAACTTATAGCTCAAGTTTGACCTAATTTCGTTGAATCCACAAAGAAGTAAGTGAAGTGTGTGAAGTTAGCTAGGAAGCTTGAAAAATGGAATTATATAAGAAACTGTGGTCCACTTTGTGTGATAATTGGGAAGTTCGCATTTTCTTCTAACTCTGGTAGGTCCTCCCGGAACGAGGTGCTCAGTTAACATGGTCGATGGAAGTACACGTTACATCAAGGACCTTGTAAAAAATGAGAATCACATCCAAGTCCATGCATTTAGCACAAGGTCCCTGAAACTAAGCAATGAAGTGTGTTTTTAGGTTTGCGCACAAAAGCGTTCATTGTGCTAAAGACTATCAATTGAATCTTCTAGATGCAAAGAATTGAAAATAAGATCCAATGGTTAGCAATGTTTGGATTTGACAGTCTTGATCCAATGGTCCATGTTCGAATTTCAAAAACGGAAAAATCCTTAAACTTGGGGAAACCATAAGAAAGAATTGTCCACTTTGTACGAAAAATTGTTGGAGGAATTCTTTGTTCTTTAATTTATTCTACTACTACCTCCGACCCATATTAGTTGACTCAAATTTGTCTAAATTTGGATGAATCTAGACACTATTTAGTATATAGGTTCATCAATTTTTGACAACTCGAAGTCAACTAATATGGGTCGGGGGAGTAGTAAAAATATTTGAAAAACTCGTTTGACGATATGGCCTATTATACCATGTACTCCGCGTGTACTTTCTTGGGTTTCAGGCCAAATGACCAATGTCATCGTCTACTTTTTTTGAAAACCGGGTGGTGGCACATTATTTTTCTGACCGGGGTATATCCTGAGGGAGCGAGATGTTTGAATTAACACGATCATAGGATGTGTACATATATGTTACGCTAAGGACCTCACAAAAGAGAAAATTACATCCAAGTCCAAATATTTAGTACAAAGGACACTGAAAAAGCAAGGAAAAGTAGTAGGATGATTAAGTTGCATGTGCTTTGCACATGCGTGTGGCATAATATATAGAAGTTTGACATATAATTTCAAAGAACACTTAAATCCTAAATATAAACATTATCACCAAACTTACTTTACAGCCAAAATACACCGTTCCTAGTGCCAAAATAGACCCTATCTCCAAGTACTACTACAGTAACAAGTAAACGAGTGGAACTCTAGAATTAAATTAACTAGTAATATATCATTACCATCGCGTTGGGATCATTAGCAGAATTTTAAGATTAATTCTTTTTGTTGATGCAAACGGAGAAAGAGAACACCTTCTGGTACTGTCCACGAGCCACAGTTATGTTCTGTGGCGGCACCGTGGAGAATGTCAGATCTTCGAGGACGACACTACAGGGTGACGTGCAGCTCGTTGGCTCCATTACCCCCATTAATGGTGTCCGTCGAAAAGTCCGTCAGCGACTGCGGCCCAGTTGCGCATAGCTTCATCCTGTACCGGGGCCACAAGCACGCGACTGCCCTGACACACACCAAGGAAACGGCGGCGGCCTGGCCGAGCTCGCCGATGATGAGGCCGAACACGCTAACATCATCACAGTAGACGATGACCATGGATGGCGAAAATGACAGTAATGGCATCGTTGCTGTAAACTCCATGGACTGGTCGTACGATATCCTATGCACTCGTACCTTGTGGTAACCGTTGAGGTGCATAAGGAGCTGGACCAGCGAGGCGGTGAAAATGCAACCCACCTCTGTGCAGCTGCACGGGCTATATGGGCACACGGTCTTGTGGTCGTCGAGCTCGTGGTAGGCGACCATGGTGAGACAACGGTGAAAGGATCGTATAGGCACCTAGAGGGGGGGTGAATAGGTGATACTTCAAATTTTCTTCTTTTTCAAATTAAGGTTTGACAATAAGGTAAATTCTCTAGATAATGCAACTACGGTGAATTTACCTATATGACAATTATGCAAGGGCTACCACAACACAAAGTAGTAACAAGTAAGGTGCGGTAAAGGATAGAAGTAACCGAAAAGTGGACGCGAAGACACAAGGATTTGTTTCCCGTAGTTCCTTCCTTTTGAGGGGAAGTACGTCTACGTTTGGAGAGGGGGTGGTTTCAAACCACCAACGCCACGAGAGGCCTCCCTTGTTCTCCGATGAATCTCACCCCAACGGGATCGATTCACCTTCCACTATATCGGCAACCTTCAACGTGGAAGCCGGCACCGTTACAAGTTTGGGGCACACATCCACAACTTAATCGGAGGCTCCCAAATACAAGCAAGCTGTCAAAGCAATCAAATACAAGCTTGTACGAACCAAAACAAGAACTAGGGTTTCCAAGAAAACACTAGAGAAAAGGGGCCCTCAATAAAGTGAGGGGGAAATGAAGATCTCTTTTGGTGAAGTAGTAGATCGGGGCCTCCTCCTTCGATTCCCCAAAGGTCAAGGACTTTGGGTGGTGGGATGAGGAGATCTTGAAGATTTGGGTGGCTCCAATGGACTCCAATGGTGGTCTTTGACTTTAATGAACTGAGCAATTTGTCCCAAGGTAGGTGGAGGGGTATTTATACCCCTCCACGAAATATGGCCGTTGGAGCATTTAATGTACCGGTAGTACCGGTACTCAAGCGGTAGTACCGCTTGCAAGTGGTACTACCGGTCAAGTACCGGACCAGGTACCGGAGGTGCTTTAGTTCTTCAGCATTCTTCAGTTTTGGGCGGTATCGCCCTTGCGGTACTACCCCCAAGCGGTAGTACCGGTCGTAAGACGCGGTACTACCGGTTTGGGCGGTAGTACCGGTCGTAAGATGCGGTACTACCGGTTTGGGCGGTAGTACCGGTCCCAAGTACCGCTTGGTACTGACAAAGTCAGTATGCCCCGGTACGGTCGAGCGGTACGACCGTGTCAAGCGGTACTACCGGTTGGACCGGTAGTGCTGCTCCATGGTACCGGGTGGTACTGACTAGCACACACCTTTATCAGCTTTGGACAGTGCCAACCGGTACTGGAACCGGTAGTACCGGTGTCAAGCGGTAGTACCGGTCGTAGTTCCGGTACTACCGGTTGGCACAGAGGTTTTTTGCAAGGGGAAATGATATGCCAATATTTGTGCCACCTCTTATCAACCCTGTGATAAACTTAGCACACAGTTAAACCGATAAGTGTGTTGTTATCAAACATCAAAATCAGAGGGATAGGAAAATGCTCTTTCAATCTCCCCCTTTTTGGTGTTTGATGACAATACACTTTTGCAAGATGATTTTAATAGTACGCATATGGTATTTATATAGAGACGGGACTCCCCCTAGATGTGTAGAAACAAACCTCCCCCTCTATTTTACAAACCCAACATGGGTGCACAAATATGGATACTAGCATTTGAAAACATACCTTTGCACAAAACATGTGATGAGGAATATATAGACAATAGATATCGCATAACATCACAAGATGGATCCAATGAAATAAACCACATAGTCTCATAAGATGGATCCAACCACATAGTCTCACACGACATAAACACATAGTCTCACACATAAATAGAGGGAAATCGAAGTTCACAAGCAATAAAAGGATCAAAGAGAGGAACGAGCTTGTGACTTCCCATGCAACACCCGTGCCTAAAGTGCAACTTCTCCCCCTTTGGCATCAAGACGCCAAAAAGGGACAAGCGCAAAACTACCGTCCCAACGGTCAATCATCCTCCTCCTCCTCATCCTCAGGGTCCTCCTCATCCTCGTAAGGGGGTGGGGCGCGGTGCGAGGAAGATACATCATCGTCCCAACGGCTGTGCTGAGAGATCCACTGATCTTTTGGAGTGATGTTGTTTTCGGACCCCTCAGAGATGGTCAAACCTTGAGCAGGCATCATTTCCTTCTTCCGAGCACTGGCTTTCTTGGCATACACATGCGCCTCATACATGCGCTTCTGGTTGTCAACCTAGAAGCAGAAGATCTTCTTGACCTTGACCTCCATCCTTTTGACCCAAGAGGGCTTAGAATTCTTGCGACGAGAGACAACATAATCAGTGTCATGACCACTGTCAGCATCCTCGGAGTCATCCTCATCCACCTCACCCACCGCAACGTGAGGTTTAGCATGTGTCTTGATCTTGAGTGCCTTTGGCTGTGCACAATGAGAGAGCGAGTGGAGAGAGTCCTAGCAATGACGGGGCACTTTGACACAATGAGGGCCATAATATAAGGAGCAAATGGTGGAACCCTCCGAGTGTGTGCAGTAGCAACCATTTCATTCCATATGAAGTCTGTGACATCAAGAGGATTGCCTGATTCTCGGTTGAGGAAGGTGTTGAACAACAAGTCAATAGAGAACCCATGTATCTCATCCTTGTTGCCCGCACGAGGAGCAATAGTCTCATGGAAAATGCGATGGAGAATGTCATATGTGGGGAGTAGATCCTTGATCTTGCCAGCAACCCCACGGCCTCGAATTTACAAAGGTGTAAGAACATCCTTTTTGGAGGGATGCTCCCGCATGTGACAGCGAAAACCACAAGGAACGTCCCGGCCGCGATCTTCATACCCCAAGATTGCAGCAAACTCCGCAAGTGTAGCTTCCTTGACAGCACCTTGAGTCATCCAGGTAATCTTCCGAGTGCGGCCATTGTGGAAATGTGCAGTGGCATAAAATTTCCAGATAAGGAGGGGATCATAGTCATACTGAAACTCCATAATGGGGAACAAGCCAAGGTGAGAGCAGATTTCCTTAGCTTCAGCAAAGTAGTCAAGATTCTTGTCAATGTGTCCCATGTCAATCCACTGCTGAGGCACCACCATCTGGATGTTGGTCAAAAGAACCTCATGATAAACACGCTCTTGGAAATCATCATAGAAGAGACTGTCTTCCCTTTCCTCGCTCCGGTTGCGGGAGTATGCATTTTCAATCCGGAGAGCCCTAAACTCTGACTCAGAGATGTCTGACAGTTTCTTTGGCCCAGATGGCCCAGAGCTGAGACTTTTGGTACGCCCAGTGGAAGGGGGCAAGAGGGAGGGGCGCTGCCATGCCCAGCTGAGCGCTTGGTAACCCTTTCATGACCCCCACGACCACCTCGAGTGGCAGGCAACTTGGAACGGTGTCTTGGCTGTGGCATAACCTCTTCCTCAGACTCCGTCTCTTCCTCAACAATCTCACGGCTAGACTTGGAGCGCTTGCGTGCACCCCGAGAACCACCTGCATCTGTGAAAGCACGAGGGAGGATAGCAAGGGGTTAAGGGCACAAGAATAAAAAAGGAGCAAACGAGAGAATCTTCAATTTAGGCAGAAAAATGTGGTCAGAGTGGACCGATACTACCGGGCCTGACGACCGGTAGTACCGCTTGTAAGCGGTAGTACCGGAAAAAATTCCGGTACTACCGGTTGAGCGGCACACAATCATCAGATCTGATGGAAACGACCCAAATTGACGGCATAAAACTGCAAAATAGATGATTCTACTCGGTAACAAGGAAGCATATGGCAGTACAACCTTGCAAATAGTCAATTTCTCCACAAATCTAAGCCAAACCTAGATCTAATGGGGAGACCAAACATAAAGATAAAGGGCGGTTGTACCGGGATCCATGGCGGTGGAAAGGAGTGGGAGCCCGCCAAGAGGCCGAATCCAAGGGGAATCCGGAGAGAGGAGGGCGCGGCAGGGCTCTGGTGGCTTCAAGATCTCTGGTGGCGGCGCAGGTTTGAGTGGAGGGCATGGGGAATAATGAGGCACTGAGGGGTGCCTCTCCCCACGCGTCCAATATATACCTGGAAACCGTCAACCGGTAGTACCGGTGACCGGTAGGACCGGACATGTGGGCGGTAGTACCGTTCCTGGAGCAGTTTTTTCAGGAGACGACCTCGGAACTTACCAGGTCCGGTAGTACCGCTCGCACATCCGGTAGTACCGGTCCCATCTGATTCCAAAGACAGGGATCAAGGATGATTCTTGTGCGGATAGAGAGAGGGTTTTCGTGAGGGAGTACTGAGGAATGGGTTAAGACAAGTGAGCTGAGAAGCACATGCACTCAAAAAATTGAAGAAACAAATAAATACCAAACTAGAGTGCATGAGACTAAGAACGATGAAGACAATTCAAATAGATGACAATCATGAGTGAAAACCAATTCAACTAGGTGACAAACACGAGTAAGCACATCAACCTCTCGATTGAGAGGGGGCGGTGGCCTAGGCCACCATATTTGAGTATACTCGGCTTGGCACCACGAAGATATATCTTGGGTCCATTACCGAAACTCATCATTGAGCTCACATATCACAAAATGATATTAAGAGGAATGATTTTGTTTACTTTGCGAATAATGGGGGGAGGGATAGTCCAATCAATTAGGACCGCACTCCCCCTATGTCCATGCCTACACCTAAACCAAACATGGGTCGAGTATTAGGTGAGAGTGCAAGATAATCAAGTCAAACTCCTTGAATCTACGATATTTAGTTCATTCCTCAAGTAGCAAAACCTTGCTTCATCAAGTGGCTTCGTGAAGATATCGGCAAGTTGATCTTTGGTTGATACATAGGATAGATCAATAACACATCTAGCAACATGATCTCTAATGAAGTGATGTCGAATCTCAATATGCTTTGTCCTTGTGTGATCCACCGGGTTGTATGCAATCTTGATGGCACTTTCATTGTCACATAGAAGAGGCACTTTGTCACAATGGACACCGTATTCCTTTAAAGTTTGCCTCATCCATAGAAATTGGGTGCAAGCACAGCGGCAGCAACATAATCGGCTTCGCCGGTGGAGAGAGATATACAATTTTGCTTCTTAGAAGACCAACATACCAAGGACCTACCAAGGAATTGGCAAGCCCCGGATGTTGATTTTATATCATCCTTGTCTCCCGCCCAATCCGAATCCGTGTATCCACAAAGAGCGAATGTTGAGCCTTGAGGGTACCAAAGACCATAAAATGGGGTATGAACTAAATATCGAAAGATTCTCTTGACCGCCATTAAATGGCTTTCCTTAGGAGCTGCTTGATATCTTGCACACACACCTACACTCAACACAATATCGGGTCTAGATGCACAAAGGTAAAGCAAATAACCAATCATAGACCGGTATACCTTTTGATCCACATCTTTAACATTTGGATTTTGTTCTAGATGAGTCTTTGTAGCCATGGGAGTTGGAGCTCCATTCAAATCTTGCATTTTGAATCTCTTGAGCATATCTTGAGTATACTTGGCTTGATTGAAGAATGTTCCTTCTCTAACTTTCTTGATCTCAAAGCCAAGAAATACTTTCAACTCCCTCATCAAAGACATCCGGAACCTACTAGTCATAAGCTTTGAGAATTCATCATTAAAAGCTTTGTTAGATGAGCCAAAGATAATATCATCAACATATATTTGGCATACAAAAAGCTCCCCATTGACCCTCTTAGTAAAAAGAGTGGGATCGATTTTCCCAACCTCAAAGCAACGGTCAAACAATAACTCTCTAAGGTGCTCATACCACGTGCGTGGGGCTTCCTTGAGCCCATAGAGCGCCTTATCAAGTTTGTAGACATGGTTTGGGAAGTTGGGGTCCTCAAATCCCAGGGGTTGCTTAACATATACCAATTCATTTAAAGGACCATAAAGGAATGCACTTTCTACATCCATTTGTTGCAACTTAAAGTTATGATGTGCCGCATAAGCAAGAAGGATACGGATGGACTCAAGGCGAGCCACGGGTGCATAAGTCTCTCCATAATCAATGCCTTCAATTTTAGAATACCCTTGTGCAACTAATCTAGCCTTGTTCCTTACTATAATTCCATGCTCATCTTGCTTGTTCTTGAATATCCACTTTGTTCCAATAACATTGCGGCAATCCTTTGGCTTTTCAACTAACTCCCACACTTTGTTTCTCTCAAAGTTGTTGAGCTCTTTGTGCATAGCTTCTAACCAATCCAAATCTTCAAGAGATTCCCCCACTTTCTTTGGTTCAATCATGGAGATGTGTGCTTGGTGTTCACTGAACCTCTTCAATTATGCTCTTGTGTAAATTCCTTTTCTTAGATCTCCAACAACATTTTGGAGGGTGTGGTCTCTTATTTCCAACATACTTTCCTTTCTAGCTTCGCGACGAGCGTGGATCTCCTCATTGTTTCTTGGAGGTCCCTCTTCATCATTTTGATCCTCGTCTTGACCATCAACTTGACCTTGATCATCATTGGAGTCATCCTCTACATTGAGAGGCAAGGATTGACCTTGGTCTTGATCAAGTGCTCTTCTAGCATCAATTTGAGCTTGTCTCAAAATAGTTTGGATGGATCTTCCTTGACAAATTGACTTGGCACCACTTTACAACCCATCGAATGGACCAAGCACCCTTTGACTAGAGTTCACACATTGATCACTATGTTGAGGGTCCACATCTTGTCTTTGGCTTGAGTCAATGTCCTCTTCGGTAGATGGAGCATGTTGAGGTTGTGAAGATGAGGGCTCCACTCGAGTGGAGCATAGTTCTTCTCGATCCGCCATAAGGGGTTCCTCAACGGGGCGGATATAACCCACACTCATTCTTCCTATGGCATCCTGAGGCATTTCATCATCTGCATCACAAGCATCAACACGCCCCCCATGGGGACCATCATATTCTTCGAAGGTCACACTACAAGATTCTATGACGGCTCCGGAGAGCTTGTAATAGATTCTACAAGTGTGAGATTCGAGACCATAGCCAACAAAAATACCCTCTAATGCTTTAGACTCGAATTTAGACAAACGAACACCTTTGATGAGATAGGAACACTTACAACCGAACACCCGGAAATAAGATATGTTGGGTTTGTTACCGGTAAGTATCTCATATGGAGTCTTGTTGATTTTCTTGCGGAGGTAGAGTCGGTTTGAAGCATGGCAAGCGGTGGAGATGGCTTCGGCCTAGAAGTTGTATGGAGATTTAAACTCCGCCAACATGGTCCTAGCCATCTCAATAAGAGTCCGATTCTTCCTTTCGGCCACACCATTTTGTTGAGGGGTGTATGCAGCGGAATATTGGTGTTTAATCCCCTCATCACTAAGGAAATCATTCAAGGTGTAGTTATTGAACTCGGTGCCGTTGTCACTTCTTATAATCAACACGGGAACATTGTGTTTCCTTTGAACCAAGTTGATGAAGTCGATAAAACTCCTTTGAGTTTCACTCTTCAACTTGAATAAATAAACCCAAGAGTATCTTGAAAAGTCGTCAACAATCACCAAACAATATTTCTTCCCTCCAAGACTTGCATGAGATGGAGGACCAAATAGATCCACATGGAGGAGTTCCAAGATCTTGTTAGACTTGATTTGGTTCGTGGGCTTGTGAGGAGCGTCATGCATCTTCCCTAGAACACATGCCCTGCAAACACGATCTTTGGCAAAGGAAACATTTTCTTTTAGTCCCACAATATGGCCCTCTTTATGGAGACTTTGCAAAGTTCTCATATTGACATGGGCTAGTCGGCAGTGCCATAGCCAGCCCACATCGGCCTTTCCGTATAAGCACATCGGACCTGCAGTGGCTTGCCCTGAAAAGTCCACCACATACAAGTCATTTTCGACGTACCCAACGAAAGTGATCTTGAGAGACTTGCTACACATGAGGACCACAATATCATCATCAATAAAGACGGCAAAGCCCATCTTTCCAAGAGCACGGACTGAAAGTAAATTGTATCCAAGGGTTTCAACAAGCATGACGTTCACGAGTGTAATGTCGTAAGCCACCACTACCTTGCCGAAACCCATTACCTTAGACTTTGACTTGTCGGCATATGTGACGGTGATTTGATCATCATTTGGCACCAAGTCCTTGACAATAGACGAGCTTCCGGTCATATGACTTGTGCAACCACTATCGATCACCCATTTTGACCCTCCGGAAGTATAAGTCTACAAAAGATCAAGCTAGTTTTTAGGTACCTATTTTTCAATGGGTCCTCTTTTGTTAGAAACAAGGGTCTTGGGAACCCAAATAGACCAAGCAATATAACCATCATAAGGGCCAACATATTGTGCATACACATCACCATAATAATCACGCATTAGAACATAGTGAGGATTAGCACTTTCCGCAAAATCATCATGAGACATAGTTTTACAATTTGTGGTCTTACTCTCCACAATGGTCTTGTTGGTCTCTCGTGCGGGCATGTCCTTCTTCTTCTTATTGTTCTTCTTCTTGGTTTTAGAAACAAAACCAATGCCCCCTTTATCACCACTACGCCTTTGCTTGCTTAAAAGATCATCAATAGACTTGTTTCCTTGTGGAAATGTGGCCTTAGCAAGCTCCCCCTTTAACCTAGCATTCTCTTCAAGAATAGTTGTGCTACTAGATGGAATGAAGTTACTAGGTGAAGGAATATTGGCCAATTGAGTTTGAAGCGTTTCATGGGACTTTGTGAGTGACAAGAGTTCACTTTCCAAAGCCTTGTGGGCCTTGTTAAGCAAGCTAAAGTCCTCGGCAAGTTTTTCATGAACCACACCAAACTCAACCTTGTCCTTTTTAGCTCTTTTATATTTAGCAATAGCATGATCACGCTCTTTGATGAGTTTGTTAACAATAATGTCATTGGCCTCATCAAGCCCTTCAAGTTTCAATTCAAGTGACAACCTAGTTTCTTGTTCTTCTTCTAGAGCATTGTTTAGGGCCTCTAGCTCAATCATATGTTCATGCCCAAGTTTACATCTTACGTCTAGAAGCTCTTGAGTATGTGATAGTTGATCTAAGATGTTTCCAAAATGTAGCTTAGCATCACCTTCTAGGTTAGTCATAAACTCATCAAAGGCAATTAAATCCTTTTTAACATCAAGAGACATCTCATCATCAATTTCATCATTATCTAAGTGAGTAGAGCGGGATGATGAGGATACCTTCGTTCCTCTTGCCATAAGGCAAGTGGCGTTCTTGATGGAAGAGTTCTCATTTGGAGAATCGAAGAGTGAGAATGTCGGAGTAGAGGTGGTGGCAAGAGCAGCCACACCATGAGAAGTTTCCTCTTCGTCATCTTCATCATCTTCATTATCGGAGGAGTACTCTTCATGAGTGATCAAGACAATTTCACCCGGCTTCTTGTTGATGGAATTCTTTTTGATGAAAGGTTTCTTGTACGATCCCATGAGAGTCTTCTTCAACACAAGCTTACCACCATGATCTTCTCTCTTCTCATAGGGGCAACTAGCCACAAAGTGGTAGCGGTCACCACAATTGAAGCAAGTTCTCAACCTTGTGGTGTTCTCTCTTTTCCCATTTGGATTGCTTCTCCGTTCCATTTCCATGTTGGCCTTGGCGGGGTTCTTCCAAAAGTTCTTTGCATAGAAAGCCATATATTGACCATGAGCAATCTTTACTTCATCGGGATGTTCCATGGAAATCCCTTCATCACTATCATCTTCATCCCCATGGTCCACCACTTTGGCCTTCAAAGCAACATTGAAAACATTTCTCATACCAAGGGCACGAGCACGGGCATCTTTGGCATTCTTGGCGGCAACCTTGAAAGCAGCCATCTCTTGCATAACTTCATTTGAGGTCATGAGATGGTAGTTGTGTCTTCCTTGTAGGCTCTTCAAGTTGGTGGGATCAAAAGGCATGAGTGCACTCACATATTTCCTTTTTATCCATGCATCATCCACATGTGAGGCACCCACATTCCTAAAAGCAGTGGTGGTGGTCTTGAGCCTTCGGTACATGTCTTTGTGATCTTCACCTTCTTTCATATAGAAGCCTTCGGCTTCATATCGGTTCCTCCTCATACTCTCATTTCCAATAAACAACACAGTGAGAGCATCCCAAGCTTCCTTGGCAATGCTAAAGTGCTCAATGTGTGGATAATCCTTTGTTCCCAAACCTTGTTGAATCATATGCAGAGCAGTGGCATTGAGTTGACTATTAACAATCTCTCTTCTTGTCAAGTTGTTTGGATACCCAATAAAGAGTCCATGCTCAATGATGTTCCATAGTTCAATGCAAGAGCTGCGCATATGAGTTCTCATTAGTGATTGCCATTGAGCAAAAGTAGCAGATTCTTCAAGCTTAGGTGGGTCACCTCTATTGTATACATGAGGGTGAGGGATCGGAGGGTCGGGAGAGTACCATGAGTCACGGTGCTCACCCTTCCCACAATTATTGTGCGTGGAGGAATTAACATTGTCAATTTTACTCCCACCACCATATCCTCGGCGGATACTGACGTATTCCCCTTAGGTAAAATGGATGGTTGATCCTCTTGAGGAGGTGGGGGTGATGAGCCTTCTTTGTCTTTAAGAAGTTGCTCTAGCATCTTCTTGACTTCGTTGACCAAGGAAGAGCTCAATCTTTTTTCCAAGTTTTTGAGATCTTCCATGGTCACCGTGGTCGGCTCACCATCAACATCCCCTTCACGGCTACCCATATTCTCTTAGGAGGTAAAGCCCAAATAAAGAGTCGTGGCTCTGATACCAATTGAAAGGATCGTATGGGCACCTAGAGGGGGGGTGAATAGGTGCTACTTCAAATTTTCTTCTTTTTCAAATTAAGGTTTGACAATAAGGTAAATTCTCTAGATAATGCAACTACGGTGAATTTACCTATATGACAATTATACAAGGGCTACCACAACACAAAGTAGTAACAAGTAAGTAAGGTGCGGTAAATGATACAAGTAACCGAAAAGTGGACGCGGAGACACAAGGATTTGTTTCCCGTAGTTCCTTCCTTTTGAGGGGAAGTACGTCTACGTTTGGATAGGGGGTGGTTTCAAACCACCAACACGACGAGAGGCCTCCCTTGTTATCCGATGAATCTCACCCCAACGGGATCGATTCACCTTCCACTATATCGGCAACCTTCAAGGTGGAAGCCGGCACCGTTACAAGTTTGGGGAACACATCCACAACTTAATCGGAGGCTCCCAAATACAAGCAAGCTATCAAAGCAATCAAAGACAAGCTTGTAAGAACCAAAACAAGAACTAGGGTTTGCAAGAAAACACTAGAGCAAAGGGGCCCTCAATGAAGTGAGGGGGAAATGAAGATCTCTTTTGGTGAAGTAGTAGATCGGGGCCTCCTCCTTCGATTCCCCAAAGATCAAGGACTTTGGGTGGTGGGATGAGGAGATCTTCAAGATTTGGGTGGCTCCAATGGACTCCAATGGTGGTCTTTGACTTTAATGAACTGAGCAATTTGTCCCAAGGTAGGTGTAGGGGTATTTATACCCCTCCACGAAATATGGTCGTTGGAGCATTTAATGTACCGGTAGTACCAGTACTCAAGCCGTTCTACCGGTCAAGTACCGGACCAGGTACCGGAGGTGCTTCAGTTCTTCAGCATTCTTCAGTTTTGCGCTGTATCGCCCTTGCGGTACTACCCCAAAGTGGTAGTACCGGTCGTAAGACGCGGTACTACCGGTTTGGGCGGTAGTACCGGTCCCAAGTACCGCTTGGTACTGACAAAATCGGAGAGGGGTGAGTGCTAGTCAGTATGCCCTGGTACGGTCGAGCGGTACGACCGTGTCAAGCGGTAGTACCGCTTGTATCAAGCGGTACTACCGGTTGGACCGGTAGTGCCGCTCCGTGGTACCGGGTGGTACTGACTAGCACACACCTTTATCAGCTTTGGACAGTGCCAACCGGTACTGGAACCGGTAGTACCGGTGTCAAGCGGTAGTACCGGTCGTAGTTCCGGTACTACCGGTTGGCACAGAGTTTTTTTGCAAGGGGAAATGATATGCCAATATTTGTGCCACCTCTTATCAACCCTGTGATAAACTTAGCACACAGTTAAATCGATAAGTGTGTTGTTATCAAACATCAAAATCAGAGGGATAGGAAAATGCTCTTTCAAGCGGTCGTGGGGGCATGGAACCGTTATTGGCGCTAGCTCGTCGAGATTGTGGTAGACGACCATGGTGAGACAGGCATCGTGGGGGCATGGAATAGTTATTGGCGCTAGCTCATCTTTGTCCATCGCCGGCGAGCTCTTGGTGGAATACGCCTATATGCGTGGCGTTGGAGTGGTTCCCTAGAAGCTCGGCTCGTCGATGTAGTGCCTGCAGTACATAATTCTTTTAGAACATTGAATATGGGGTCCCTTGATCCATCCTAGTGCCATGCTCCTACATAAAAATGGAGTAAGTAGGTATCGCTACTTCAACACCATGCTTCAAACTGGTCGGTCAAAACAAGGCTGCAGGATGTTGATAGGTGAGAGTAAACCAGGTATCACGTTGTACAATAACAGATCCTACCCACGTGAAGGTCTACTCCTAGAGAGAGACGGAGAAGCCCGGGGTCTGGAGCAAAGTGTAAGTGCTGCAGGGGAGAGATCGAGGACTACATGCATGCCTTCAACATGATCTGCATTTATTCTATCTCGCTGCCTCTTTTGGCTCTTTCATTTCTCTCTTTTTTAAAGGGAAAGGGCACCTGCCTTGGTTGAAACCAAGTTTACAACATTCTGGTCCACAGGGAAAACGTCAGGATCGATGCCCCGGTACATAAAACCTAAGCACAGTTCCATTTCTTTCTTGTGTTTAAGATTTTCTAGATACATGTACTAGGATTAATTTACAAAAAACAGGTCCAGATTTTGGAAACTCCATGGAGTAGTAACCGCAGTAGAACAGTAGTAGCAGTAGTTGTACATTTGTACTAATACTTCGGTAATACATGTATTTTTATACTCGAGTAGTACATCGCTTTTTTACAGTGCTCTGGTAGGTATAGGAATTTATGTTGGGCGGGCGGCGATAGCTATTTACGGCTTTTTACTAGGTAGTACTCGAGTTCTCTCATGACTTTATAAAGTGAGACTACAGAACAGTACTGTACTACTCAGATGCAGCTGTCATCACACAGTTCCTAGGGGCACGCCAGAGATGCATGTGCTGAGATGTACGTCCTTGCTGCCAAGGCAATGCATTTCGCTCCTCTCTATTTCTCGTGTATAGATGGTTGCGTTCTTGCTTGATTTTGTTGGCGACGCAGCCTTTTTGACGTGCTGTGGTGCCGTCCAGGGATAACATGTTGGGCGCAGTTGAGTTTTCATATCAATGTGACATTAAATAATTTAATTCAATGCCGAGAAAGGAGATGATTTATGTGTAAGTACGCTATATATAGGTTATTTTTTATCCAGGGACTTTGATAGTAGTACTCCGTATTTCACTTAATCACTACGAATACATGCGGTTTCCCAGGTTTCTTACTTTTAGTAGGAGTATTACAAATAACCACCTGAAATCACGTGAGTACTAATTGACGTCACTTTCTCTACATTGGCACCCCTCTTTGCTAGAACGCATGCAGAAATTAAGGGGAGGAAGTAATACAGAGTACAAGAGGTTTTATTGCGTCGTAGTGGGGGAGATGAAATGACAAATGTAGTACTTGTGCTAGATCCCAACATCGTTCCAACTTGCACTTGATGGTATTCAATCTCCAAACCTTATTATAGATAGGTAGTACTAGAGGTTAAATTAATCATAAGACTTCTTCTTCTTGGACCTGGATCCTTCCACTATGACCTTCCTATTGGCGTCATCCTTCCACTTCCTGTATCATCCCCCAGCTCTCGCCTTCTTCTTCTTCAAGCCTCCCGCCTCCTTCTCCTTCCTCTTCTTATTGCTAGTGAAGAAGGGATCAAGTGCACTCTTCTTGTAGACGATTTCAGACCCCTCATCCTCCTGCTTCCTCTTCTTATTGCCGAAGAAGGGTGGATCGAGTGAACTCTTCTTGAAGACGACATGTCCATCATAGATGAAAGATAAACCATCGTCGTCGTCCTCATCCTTTGTGATCTCTAGCAGCGTCCCCTCCATCAGATGACGGTAAGCAGGGTCCTCTCTACCCCCTCCCACACAACCCCAACCCCCCCCCACACACAATCCTCGCCTGCAGCTAGGCAAGCTCTGCGGAAAAACGTAAATCTAACCTTCACCACCTTACCGTAAATCTGTTGCTTCGCCTATATCGTCCAGCGCTCGGAGCAATCCTTGTTCTACTTCCACAATTACCGCCAGGAATCTGCTTCTTCGCCGCTATCGTCCAGTGCTCAGAGCAACATGCGCAGGATGCCTAGAAGCCGTCCCAAACTAGGTAACTAGATCTCCTTCGATTTTCGTATGATAAATATGGAGCAGTTAATTGTATTTTGTATTGAAGCACTTTCATAGTAACTTACCAGTGCTATACTTTTTATCCTTATCCCAAATAAATCTTTGTAGTTATGTTTAATTGTAACGAGTTGAACTGTGATTTTGGTTGTCATGGCGAAATATGAGCCAGGGAATGGTGAACACATTTGTTTCCATTATCTCCTTTATTAAAGTGCCCGCACATAAGTGATTCCATTGTAATTTCTCTCTATTTTGGCATAGGCTATGGCACTAACTGTTATTTACTGCCTGATGTTGTTCTCTTTTCTTTGCAGTACATATTTACATTCGTTATACTGCTACACTTAATAGGTTGGGTTTATTTGATTCTGCTTACCCCATGATTCCTAACAGTTTGTTGTTGTTACACAATGAACATGTGCAGTTTACACTAGAAATCGTAGAATTAAGGACACCTATAATCTAGTAAGTATCTATTCCTTTCTTATCACTTCATGCTAACATCTATCAAAATGGAACCTTTTTGTGTTTACTATCCACTGCACCTTTATACAGAGGCCCAGCACTGGAGGATGGAGACCACCAGTCCAATTACATGATGTAGCGGACATCGTCAACGAACATACCTGTAACCAGATAAGAAACAATGAGACTCTACATAGAGGTACTGTATGCACCCCTCCCCCACACAATTTTTAAGGTTTAAGTCCCCTCGTTTTAGGCCATTTAGTCTAGTTCAGTTTTATTTTTGTCGGAGGAAGATTTGCAACATAATCTAATATAACAGTAAGAGAAGGATCATAATCAACCATTCACTTCAATTCTCACTCTGGTATCTGCCACTTGGCTGGCTATTTTAGTACGAGGAACACGATAGTTCAATTGGTCTTTGGGCAGACAATAAAAAAATTTAAATATGAATGTTTATGTATCAATCTGTTTGATAAATTGTTTCACCATTTGTCTAAAATGATCTGGCTAGTCTATTAGAGGCACAATATTGTTCTATTTGTAATTTGACTGAGTTACTATAGTAGTTTGTCGATGATTACAACAATTCCACCTACCTAGGATTCAGATCCAACTTCACATTGAATAGGCTAGTTAATATCAACCATAATGGTTAAATTCTTATTTTGTTCTTCGGTAAATGCTTCCCTATCAGTTTAAGGAGCTCTCAGTCGATGGATTCATTACATTCGTAAATCACTCATTCTACTTAGATCAGTTTGCTTGAGGTGTTTGGTTGAGTGCTTATATTGCTATATCAGACCAAAATAATCTTTTGCGAATGAATAGGTAGTTTTGTTCCTTCGTATGATATTGTGAATTTTTTATCTTAGTGTCAGCCTTCATCAAGTAGAGCAGTCATTTCACAGAGCAGAAGTGACAGTTGCACACGATCTCTGTCAACACTCGGATTTTTAATCCCAGATGCCTCTTATGTCGTACATCGCAATCCCAGGATTACCAGTTTTGCGAGACATAACAGATTGGTACCGTAGTTCATGATCCATTACAAACCATAAAGGTCTTACAAATAGTTGCTCTCATGATCAAGTCTGATTACAACCAAAGCAGCCAAATAATAATAATAATAAATGTAGCATGGTCGGGGCTCCATCTTCAGGGTCTGATACGTCCAAAACGTATCTATCTTCCCGAACACTTTTGCTATTGTTTCTCCTCTAAACTTGTATAATTTTGATACAACTAACACGGACTGACGCTGTTTTCAGCAGAATTACCTTGGTGTCTAGTTTTTGTGCAGAAAATCAACTATCAGGAAAAATCCTGGAAAATGTGCCAAAAATCATATTTCACCAGAAGATACATGGAGCCAGAGTGGAGGCCTGGGGGGCCCCACACCCCTTCCAGGCATGGGCCAGGCCTGGCCGTGCCTAGGGGGGGTGCGGCCATCCCAGGCACCGCCTCGGCCTCCCTCTTTGCCTATAAGTTGCCTTCTGATCTAAAAACTCAAAGGGGTTTGACGTTTTTCTAGAAAGAGTTCTGATGCGCCGCCACCACCAGAAACCAAGAATCGGATCAAGATACTCCGTTCTGGCACCCTGCCGAGACGGGGAATTTCGAGAGGATCATCGCCATCGTCATCACCAACGCCTCTCCATCAACCATCAATGTTTCCCTCATCCATGAGCGAGTAATCCCCCACTGTAGGCTATGGGGATGGTAGGGATTGGATGAGTTCTATCATGTAATCGAATAACATTATTAGGGCATAGTTCCTAGTATCTCTGTTAGTGCTATTTGACTTTGTTGCAACTTGTTGTGCTTAATGCTTGTCACTAGGGCCCGAGTGCCATGATCTCAGATTTGAACTTATTATTGAATCATTATGATAGTATTGTTTGTGATATTATCTACAAGTTGTGTACACATATCATTGTCTGGATACAAAGGCCCCAAAGTGACAAAAATTGGTACAACTGGAGGGGATGGCTGTGGTATGAGGATCACATGTGTTTCCCTAGAGGAGCACCTTAATTATCAGTAGTTCCCTAGAGGCCCCGCTGCCACGGGCTGGCTAGACAAAAGATGTTGTGCAAGTTCTCATTGCGAGCATGCATGACTATATATGGAGTACATGCCTATGATTGTTTAGTACTTGGATGCTTATTCTTATTTATTTGCAATTGCCCTAGATCTTGAAGTTACATGTTTAGACTCGTCCATGCAATGCCCGTCTATCCATCCCTATGCTTACCGCGCTCATATCCTACTATTTTGTACTACTGTTACTATTGCTCCTGTTTTACTGCTGTTGTTGCTTTGCTGTTGCTACTACAAACTGTTGCTACTGATAAAACTTATATGAGCAAGAACTATTTCGAGGTGCAGCTGAATTGACAACTCATTTGTTAAGACTTGCAAGTATTCTTTGGCTCCCATTGTGTCGAATCAATAAATTGGGTAATACTACCCGCGAAGACTGTTGCGATCCCCTATACTTGGGGGTCATCAAGACTATTTTCTAGCGCCGTTTCCAGGGAGCATAGCTTTATTTGTAAGTTCACTTAGATCTATTATTGTTCACTGCTACTTCTTTCATCATGGGGAAGTCTCGTGATGGAAAGTTTCCTATTTTACCATCCACTACAAGAAGAGGTATAGTCCTAAACATGTCTATTGCTCTTGATTCACCGTTTGTTATAAGTAAGCTTGTTACACCACCACCACATACTAATGCTACACACACTGCTACTACTGCTGAATCTAAAACTGCTTTTGATGCTCATGATGTTACTTCTACTGTGCTTGATGCGAGTGGTTCATTAGGTCCTTTCCTAGATGCTACTATGGATGGTCTAGGAAATACTGAAACTCCTAGTGAAGACACTGTTACACCTGTTAGCTCACCTGAGTCTAGAGAGAGTTATGATATTAATGATGGCTACATTGAGTTTACTGATGAATTTGTTGAAGAGTGCTGAAACACACATGGTGCTAGTGCTATTAAGAGTCTCCTTGAAAGACGTACTATTATTCCTAAGCTATCCTCTGATCCTAAGTTTGCCACCTCTCCCATGGATATCAAAGATAAAGATTATGATTTATCTCTTGATTTATCCTATTTAGACATTGTTGAGAAAGAACCTTTTTGTGGGACTGAGAGTGAGAGTGTTGTGGCTCATATGAATGATATTTCTACTATGAGTGCTTTATTCTCTGATGATTTTAAGATGCACAAGTACTTTATTACTAAGATCTTCCCTTTTTTCACTAAAAGGAGAAGCTAGGTCTTGGTTTAATAGATTACCTCCTGGTTCCTTTGATAGCCCTGATTGTTTGATTGCTTCTTTCTTCCAAAAATATTTTCCTCTCAGTGCTAGACATGCTTCTTTGCAGAGACCTTTTGATTTTAAATAGGGAGAAGAAGAGAAATTGCCTGAGTCCTGGACAAGGTTATGTGCCTTGATTCATGCACATCCTGGATGCCCATTACCTAAAAATGAGCTTCTTGATATTTATTATAATGGACTAACTGATGATTCTAGGACATACCTAGATAGCTTTGCTGATTGTGTTTTTAGAAAAAGAACTCCTACAGATGCTGAAGAATTAATGGCTAAGATAAGAAAGAATTATGATGATTGGACTTTAACTGAGCTAAATACACCTGAGCCTATTACTCCTGAACCAGTTGTACCTGAACCAGTTCCAATACCAACACCAAAGAAGAGGGGAGTTATTGCATTAAATGATGAAGTGATGAAAGAAGCTAAGAAGTGTGTAAAGGAGAAAGGTATTAGAGCTAAAGATGTGAAGAATCTACCTCCTATAGAAGAATTATGTAAGCCAATTCCCCACTCATCCACTATTGAGGTACACTCTCTCCAACACTTTGATGAAGGTGATATTCCTTATGGTAAGCCTCCTGATCAACGTTTAGAGGAACTTGACATTTTTATTGTTAAACAAGGTAATTTTAATAAACAAGTTCAGAATCATTTATTGGAAAACTCTAGAGCTATTAAAGAGTTGAAAGATATTGTGGAAAGAACTTCTAATGATATTAAAATGCTTTGTAAACACTTTCAAATGGTTCAAACCCAACTTGATCAACTTGCTAAGGTACAAAAGGATATGCTAGTTAATGCCTCAGGAGATAAACATGCTTATGGAATTAGAACTAGGAGCGGTATAGCTACTCAAGATCCTTTATATCCTGAAGGACACCCTAAAAGAATTGAGAAGGATTCTCAACAAGGTGAAAGTAGTGGTAGTCCTTATAAGAGAAAGAAAAAGAAACACAAAATAGTTGAGGAACCACTTGAACCTGTTGTAGATACTAATAGTATATCTGTCTCTGATGCTGAAACTGAGGGTGGTAATGATAAAAATGATGCTCCTGATAAGGAAGAAGATGAGGAAGAGCCTGAGAAGCATACTAAGAACACTAGGTACACTAAGGAAGACTTTATTGCTAAGAAACATGGTAGTGAAAGAGAGCCTTGGGTGTAGAAACCTATGCCTTTTCCAGGTAAGAAACACAAGTCAAAGGAGGAAGAACACTACAACAAGTTCTGTGAGTGGATGAAACCTTTATTTTTGCAAATTCCTTTGACTGATGATATTAAGTTCACTCATTCAAAGTATATGAAGGATATTGTCTCTAATAAAAGGGAGATTCCTAATGAGGAGATTTCTACTTTGCTTGCTAATTATTCCTTCAATGGTAAGGTTCCAAAGAAACTTGGTGATCCAGGTATACTGACTATTCCTTGCTCTATTAAGAATGATTATGTTAGAACTGCTCTATGTGATTTGGGAGCTGGAGTTAGTGTTATGCTTTTTCTCTCTACAAGAGACTCTAGCTAGAAAAGTTGATACCAACTAATATATCTTTGCAAATGGCTGATAAGTCAACTACTATTCCTGTTGGTATATGTGAGAATGTTCCTGTTCAAGTGGCTCACAATTGCTTGGTTTTAACTGATTTTGTTGTGCTTGAAATGCCTAAAGATGACAATATGTCCATTATTCTTGGGAGACCTTTTCTTAATACCGCTGGTGCTGTCATCAATTGTAATCAAGGAAAAGTAACATTCAATATTAATGACAAAGAGCATACTGTTTATTTCCCCAAGAAGGTTGCTAAGAGCTATTGCCTGAATTCCATTGAAACTATTGAGAGCATCAAGGTTGGAGTAATATATTGTTCCACAAGAAAATTTTGAAACTATTATGATTGGGACCATTGCTATCAAGTATGAGGTAACATAATCACTTTGTGGAATGCAAAGTTTTTTTTCATGTAAGATTGTTTTGGTAACAAGACTTTATCAACCTTGTTAACAAAAATATTTTAATGAACACAATAATGTTTTCATGGTGGTTACACTTGCTTTCTTTTTCTTTTCTCCTTCCTAGTCTTTGCCTTTTCTTTTGCTAGCTTTGGTTTTGTTAGTTGTTTTCTTGTTAGAGTGTCTTAGAACTTCTATAGTTTGGTTTTTGGTTTGTTTTTGCTTCTTCTAAAAAACTGTTTCTGCGAGAAAATCAATTTTCATACCCTGAAAATTGGCCAAAAATAAAGTTTCCCGAAAAATCCTAGAAAATTCAAAATAAATTTTTCCTCGAAAAAAGGGGAAGTGGGACACCTGGAGTGACCCAGGGGGCCACCCCAGGGAAGCACATCCCTGGTAGGCGCGACCACCCCCCAGGTGGCGCCTGGCTGGGGTGTGGCCCACCTGGGCCCCTCCAAGGTGCCTCCTCCCAGCCATCTTCTTTCTCTCTCCCGAAAAACACCGGAAAACTTTCTCAAGCTCGAGTTCCTACTGTTCTTGCTCGCGAATTTCGATCTCCTTGCTCAGCCCATCTTTGTTGCTGATTTTTGGAGGGATTGCTCTTTGGTATGTGCCTCCTCTGCTTGTCCAATTAGATTTGTGATTGGTAGATTGTATCTCAAGTATTTTGCTTCTATAGGTGACAGGTTGTGTGAGCTTGCATGCTTGTTCTATGCTTAGAGATTTCATTTTGATGCATGTGTAGTCCTCATCATTTATCAACATGGAAATCACTTGGTTTGATGTTTGTCTAAAAATTTCAGAAAAAAGGGTCATGACAATCACACATTTGGTGAAATATTTGAGAGTGATGCACCTAGGAGGGCAAGGCCTTCAATATCATCTTCCCGAGCTATTCCCTCATACAATGAGGATCTCATTACACTACGATTTGGTGACGAGGGAGATGCTCACCCTTCCACCTTTCCTTGCCTAACCTTTTTGTGGGATGCTGGGATTCTTGATGATTTTACAACCTTGGTTCGGAGGGTTGGAATAACAAGCTATATGCAGAATGAGATCATGCAATATGCAATGCTCACTAAAACATTTGTGGAGAGCTTTTCTTTTACTAACAGCTTGTTCAAGCTAGATGTGTCTCTCAAAATTTATGGCAGGCCTTACAACATGACATTGAAGAAATTTTGTGAGGCTCTGGGGCTTGGTACAGCTGGGTCGGCGAAGAAGATTCCAGCTCAAAGCTTTGATTTGTTGGAGCTCTACCGCGGGATAACTAATGATGATGACCGTAGAGCCCAACGGGGAAAGATAAGAAATATTCAACTCCCAGACATCAGGTACTTTGCTTACTATCTTGCCACTAGTGTTCTTGGAAGGGAGAACACTAGTAATATTTCCAACTATCATTTGGCCATCATAGCTGTTGCGCTCAACAATGAAACTAAATACAATCTTGGTTCTCTCATTGCTCGTCGCTTATCTACTAAGGGACCCATTTATGGGAGAATTATTGTTGCACGTGTTGTTGCTGCCTTGGACCTTGCTGTTGATCCAAATGATACAGTTTTGGCTCCTCAGAGGCTTGATCTTGCTGCCATGAAGGCGCATCACTTTGTCACTACTGGCTCTACCCTTGAGAGTTTGGTTTATAGAATGTTGTTTATTTATGGGGAAGAGAGTGAGAGATCCCTCTCCACCAAACCACTTTGTTTAGTATTTCCTAGGGACCTTTGTCGCGCTCCAAGGAGGATATGGATGACAAGCTGCACATTCTTGGCTTCCATGGACACTATCAGCGGGACGCGCTCTCATAAGACCCCTTTGTGTACCACACAGGGGAGTCCTCGAGCTCTTACCAGGATGAAGGGGCCTCCTCGTCGTACTATGGAGGTGCAACTTCTTGGCCACCATGGAGTTGAGCCCCACTTAGGCCAAAAGCCTTAGCTTGGGGGGAGGTATACCGACATTACACTCATCTATATATCATGTTCAGTCGGTTCTTTATATATCCATTGTTTCGCTTTCTTTTTGGTTTTTGTTTCTGCTTTCCCAAAACACAAAAATACCAAAAATATTTTCGTTGTTTCTCTTGGTTTGTTTCTTTGCCTTTTAGCTTTGGTTTGCCTTAAAGAAAAAAAAGATTTTGCTTTGTTTGTTTCTGCTTTGTTTGTTTTTGCTTTGTTTGCTTGTTTGAAAAAAAATCAAAAACACCAAAAATATTTGTTGTTCTTCTTTGGTTTTGTGAGTTCTTTATAGGGTTCAGCCGTCCTCAGTGGATTTTGGTTTCATGTTATTATTCAAGTCACACAAGTGAAGGGCAATAATGAAGATTAAGACAACTTGAGGTGTGGTAATAGGCTGGTAACGAACTCTATTTGTTTTCATTTTTGTACATATACTCATAACTGTGATCATGCTTAGCCTGTTCATGTAAGGTGTATGTTACTAATGAATGCTTAGTAGTTCTTGCTTGTCTGTGATTAGCTCCAGCTTGCTAATAGTTTGTAGCATGTCATATGAATGCTTGCTTGCATTGTTTTATTCATAATTTGGTATGATATTGTGGTATCCTCCTCTGAAAGTTTCATTTGAATCGACTTGTCACAGGATCACGCATGCATATGACTAAACAATAGTCAGTAAGCCTCGACGATTTATTTTGCCTCAGAGTTCTTGTATCACTTTCATGCCATAATTAGTCTTGTTCTGTTGCAAGCATGATTATGACAATTATTGCTCTCTCGTTTGTCGCTCCCTCTCTATTGCTAGCCTTCACTTGCACTAAGTTTGAGCTCTACTTGTGCATCCAAATTACCAAAACCATTATTGCCAACAGTGTCCACCATACCTACCTATTAGCATCATTTGCTATTTAAGTGCATATTCTATATGCCTTGTTTTTTTCCATATAAAATGTTTGTCTCTTTTGAGAAAGTTAGTTAGTAAATCTCTCACGAACTTGATAGCACTCTTTATTCCTTGCACTTAATAATCCTGAACCATTGTGACCTGTCCATAAAAGTTATATGCTTGCAAATTATAGGCTGGGAGTTAGCAGAACCGTGCTGTCACGGGGAACGCTTTCAACACTTATGGATATATATCCAGTTGATACTTTGCTCTTTTGTTTGTGGATGTCATCGGTGTGAAATAAATGGGGAGCTTGTGAGTTCATGGAGTATATATATGTGTTAGAGAAATTGCTTGGGCCGCTAGCCTAAGCCATGCCTAATCATGGTAGAAACTTGTAGCATCACCATAATGAGCATTCTGTGAAGCATCCTCAATAAAAAGCCATGCACATAGTAAATAAAAAGATCGCCGAGATGCTCATTGTCTGCTTGCCTTGTCATTTTGATCACGGGATAGCTCCTGTATCATGTGCAAGGGTACCCCGTTGGTGGTTCTCTATGATATGCATGTATGTACAATGACAGGAACTTACAGGTAACCAAAGTCGAGTAGCATGCGGAGCGGCCCTCGTACTCAAGGGACTTGGGATTTCCAGTTTATAGTCTGTCAAGCATATAACTCATATTGGACCTCACTTTCACCTTAACCATATGAAGATGCCTATGATAGGGGCAATGAGAGCTCAAACCTAATGAGTACCTTACTTTTATCATTTGGAAGCCTTTCAAACTTTTCAAAACCTTTTCACTTCCTTGTTGAGTCACCACTTAGTCTATGAGCACCTTCTTGAGAGCATAATTGTCATTCTTGTGTTTGTCTCAAAACTTGGTTAATTATGTCATGACTTTGATGCTTCTATCTCTGATATATTTACTTCTAGTCTTCATGTGAACTTCAGAGGTGCCTTGGCATTTATATTGTGATCTACGAACAAAGGCAAGCGAGATACCACTCTATCATACCTTATTATGAGCATTGCAATGTTGCTTATGTTTATGTTTCATGCTACTTATTATTATTGAGTTGGTTTCTCTTCATAGCTTGCAATGATTATTGAGTAGACTTATTTGAATACTCTTTACTATGAATGGTTTAAGTATCTACTCCTATGATGAGAATATATACATCATATGAAGCAAATGTGTTTGTGAAAGTTCTTTTATCGCACTCAGTTTTCAACTGAATTGCTTGAGGACAAGCAATAAGCTAAGCTTGGGGGGAGTTGATATGTCCAAAACGTATCTACTTTCTCGAGCACTTCTGCTATTGTTTCTCCTCTAAACTTGTGTGATTTGGATACAACTAACACGGACTGACGCTGTTTTCAGCAAAATTACCTTGGTGTCTAATTTTTGTGCAGAAAATCAACTATCAGGAAAAATCCCGGAAAATATGCCAAAAATCATATTTCACTAGAAGATCCACGGAGATAGAGTACGAGACGGAGTGGAGGCCTGGGGGGGCACAACCCTCCCAGGCG
This sequence comes from Avena sativa, assembly GCA_916181665.1. Taxonomy (NCBI): domain Eukaryota; kingdom Viridiplantae; phylum Streptophyta; class Magnoliopsida; order Poales; family Poaceae; genus Avena; species Avena sativa. The sequence goes on along the minus strand of OV702294.1, from coordinate 262,261,293 downwards.
CGGGCCAGGCCTTGTCGCGCCTAGGCGGGTGCAGCCACCCCAGGCACCCCCTCGGCCTCCCTCTTCGCCTATAAGTTTCCTTCTGACCTAAAAACTCAGGGGGGTTCGACGTTTTTCTAGAAAGAGTTCCGCTGCGCCGCCACCACCAGAAACCAAGATTCGGATCCAGAAACTCCGTTCTGGAACCTTGCCGGGACGGGGAATTTGGAGAGGATCATCACAATCGTCATCCTCAACGCCTCTACATCAACCATCAATGTTTCCCTCATCCATGAGTGAGTAATCCCCCGCTGTAGGCTACGGGGATGGTAGGGATTGGATGAGTTCTATCATGTAATCGGATAAGATTGTTAGGGCATAGTGCCTAGTATCTCTGTTACTGCTATTTGACTTTGTTGCAACTTCTTGTGCTTAATGCTTGTCACTAGGGCCCGAGTTCCATGATCTCAGGTCTGAACTTATTATTGAATCATTATGATAGTATTGTTTGTGATCTTATCTGCAAGTTGTGTACACATATCATTGTCTGGATCCAAAGGCCCCGAAGTGACCGAAATTGGGAAAACCGGAGGGGATGACTGTGGTATGAGGATCACATGTGTTCATGCAGTGTTAATGCTTTGCTCCGGTTCTCTATTAAAAGGAGCACCTTAATTGCCAGTAGTTACCTAGAGGCCCCGCTGCCACGGGCTAGCTGGAAAAAATATGTTGTGCAAGTTCTCATTGCGAGCACACATGACTATATATGGAGCACATGCCTATGATTGTTTAGTACTTGAATGCTTATTCTTATTTATCTGCTATTTCCCCAGATCTTGAAGTTACATGTGTAGACTCGTCCATGCAACGCCCGTCTATCCATCCCTATGCCTACCGCGCTCATATCCTACTGTTTTCTACTACTGTTACTATTGCTCCTGTTTTACAGCTGCTGTTGCTTTGTTGTTTCTCCTACAAACTGTTGCTACTGATAAACTTCTATGAGCAAGAGCTATTTCCAAGTGCAGCTGAATTGACAACTCAGTTGTTAAGGCTTGCAAGTATTCTTTGGCTCCCCTTGTGTCAAATCAATAAATTGGGTAATACTACCCGCGAAGACTATTGCGATCCCCTATACTTTTGGGTCATCAGGTTCACAGGCAATGCTGACGATGGGATATGATCCTAGTTATCGTAAGCATCCTGTTGTCCTTCTTCTTTGTAGTGTCCTTCATAGTCTGGCCATGGGAATAGCCAGGGACGAAGCCATGAGTACTTTGAAGTACTCGCAAACTTCACTAAAACAGTAAGTCCATTCTATAGGATTCATAAGCTCTAGTTTTTTTTGCCATAAGCCAATTTTATTTCAACCAGTATCTAGTAATAAAAGTCTAACTTTAGTTGTCTAGGTTACTTAGGTGGGAACCTAACTTCATCTCCACAACTTGTGGGGTCAAGTCAAAGTCATCTTTCAAGTCACGGGTCATTTTGTAAAACATCTGACAACGGAACAGTATGGCCATCCAACTGTCCATAACCACGGACGCGACTATTCGAATATTTTGATACTCTGTAGAGGTGGTACACTTTCACCACGATATTCGATACATCCGTCAGGAACAATCCTGAATCATCATACTTAGTATGCGGATAATCAATCCTAACCTTTCAATTACACAACCTAGTATAGGCACCTCCCCCATGTGTTTGGCCTCCCAACCATGACCATCTGTCATCTTGGGCACTGCATAGGTGGACAGTCGCATTAACAAGGTAGCCTCAGCTCACCTCGTTTTGCGGGGGTACCTATACTAAGACATATAAACTTCTAGTCAGGCCCTACCCAAATTCGAGTATTGTGGTTGTACGGTAAATGTTGGAGTGGTATCTCATCCGAACCCAACTATCAGTTTTTATCAAAGTCAAGTCACATACGTTCTTCACCATCAGCTTCAAGTCATTGTGTCCATAACACATGTCAAAACATTTCAATATAATGACTCATCATTCTAAGGTTTTCATAATCATTTGTTCCCATCTAATGATCAAGTTCAGTTCATCACTAGCATTTATCAAGGTGGGGGTGTCACTAGTTGTAGGGTATTAGGCTGGTGTATATATCTTCATCAAGCTCCAAGCTCTCGATGAAACTTTCCTCATCATCCACTAATCATCCAATTTATTAACTACTGAACAACTTTGCGAAAGGTAAAGCTTGCAAATAAAAATGGGATTTGGTATAGTAAAAAGGGGTATCACAAAGGTGTGTATAATAAGGCTTGCATATCTTAGCATGCTCAGTATAGCTTGCCTTGATTGGTAAGGTGGTCGAAGTTATCTTCCTCGTCTTCGTAGATTTCCTCCTCGTCGTAGCCCAGATTGATACTAGCGTCTATAAATAAACAGGAGGTACACAATCACCAAACAATACTTAACTACTTTTATTTATCACACAAGGGTCACACTAGATGATCTAGCATCATCTCTATCATTACAAGAAAGGGTGATCAGATTTTATTTATCTTATTTTTAGGAAAGTAATTTATACTCATTAAAAAGTTGCTTAGGATTTAATATTCTCCAAATTAAAAGTATGGGATCATATTGACACATGTCATCACCACATATTCTAATACCTGAGAAGGTGATTTAAAATGGTTGGACTAAGTAATAAAATTTAACACTATTATTTAATAATATTTAAATGGCTAAAAATGATTAGGAAATCATTTTTTTAGTTTTGGTCCAGGACTACTGTATGTAAGTATGTAGATTTTTACATATTCAAAAAGATCTCGGAAAATGTTATTTTTGAGAGTTGGAATCAACTAAAAATCACCTATGGTTGATTTTAGAAAAATGTTTCAAGTGCCAAAAGCTACTGGATTGTTATTTTTACTGAGGGTGATCCATAGTTTCAAACTGTTTGAATCCAACAGGAGTGATTAGATATTTGCATCTACTTTCAAAAAAAAATTGGATTCATTCAATTTGGTGACGTGAATCTCTCTTAATTGATTTTTAAAGTTCATTATAGAAAAGGTTTTTGAATAAAAAAAGACTAGATTTGAATTACTGGGCTCGCACGGAAAATTTTATTGGGCTGGCCCAACTGCAAAGTGCGCGTGCATCAGGCTCACTCAGGCTAGTCCCACGCGTCAGCGATTCATCTAACGCGAAGCAGTGATGATCAATATTATCCCTACGATTACAACATGATCTACGGTCTAGGTTCATCGTCTATGTCATGGTGCTCCGGCGAGATTCTAACCTAGTGGCACGACGAGGGTGGCTGGGGGCTTACCAGGGCTCCATCTGGGGTCGGCGGGGTGGGTGAATGAGCGTGTCGACGACGACGAGTCGAATGGAGGTCACGGCAGCTCCCGGGGTGGATCCAATCGACGATGCCTTTCCCTCACGGCGGGGGTAGACTCCGATCAAATTCCGGCGACAGGGTGCTCGCCTTTCTCCAGGAACAGTTCAGGGGTGTTTTTGAGTGAGAGAGGAGTGGAATGGTGTGAAGATTGAGGCTGGGGGAGGGGTCTATTTATACCCTCGAGGGTGAGGCAGTGCGGCATGGTCAGGACTCATCGGCGACGTTGCTACAGGTCGAGATATGCATGGAGAAGGGCATGGGTTGGCGGGGTTGGGTGTGGCGATCGTCATGCTAGTGGTGGCTCGATAAGGGGCGGTCTCAGTTGGTCGGATGGTGTCGGTGTTCTATGCGGGTACGGAGGTGTTCGTCAGTGAGTACGGTGGTCAAGGGGCGCACGGTGACCAATGGGCATGTCTGGGCGGTGGCTGGTGACGCCACGGTTGCAAGTACGAGCAGAGAGGTCGAGTCGCAGCGTGTGTGCGCGAGGCGACTGTGGCGCTCCGTCATGCTCTCGGCATGTCCGTGTCTTAAATGGGCGTGGCCATTATAGGGTATCCGCGTCTCGCCATTGGTTGAGGGGTGGACAGAGAGGGGAGGTGAGGTCACAGCTACTAGCTAGACATCGCGAGCGAATGAGGCGCGGCCTGTGGCGTGCTATCCATGTCCGAGTGACATGGTGAGCTCGGGTACCACTGACATTGATCAAGGTAGTGAATAAGAATGGCTCAATTGCACGGCTGGGTACTGGGGGTGATCGTGGGTGTGGCACCCCAGATTTACGGTCTGAGAATACCCATTATGCCTGCAATTCACGTTCCCATGATCAGTGAGCCATGATCATTACCGACAAGTATCATTACAACATCCATAATTAACGAATACAAGTACTTACATTTGTGCCTAGCGGAAGTCTTCAAGCGTAGAGCCCATGTCATGCCTCAACCTACAGGTGACTGACTAGGATGACAGCCTAGCTCGCATAGACGTCAGCAAACTCCATCGCTCCTCTTGCTTCTGAAAGTCTGGCCAAGTAAATAGCCAGGGACAATGCCGATGAGTACTTTGAAGGTACTCGCAAACCACCTTAAGATAGAACTAAGTAAAGGATATATAGTATGGCTGTGGTAGGATGGCTCCAAGGGAGGTTTTTTTATAAACTATTTTCTCTTGTAGAAAAACTTTGTTGAAAAACTTTTGTAAAACATTTTGGAAACCCTTTTTGAAAAGTTTTAAGAAAACACTAGGATTGGGTCACCCATTGGTTTTCCTTCTGGTCATCTCATGACCAAACTCCTTCCTCCTTTTTCCGACCATTCCATGGTCAAATCATTTTCAAGCCATCTCTTTTTCGAAGTCCTTTTTGAAAACAAAACCAGCACCGCTCTAAAGAAACCTTCCCAACCGTCCATGACCGTGGAAACAGGCTATTCGAATAGATTCATACTCTGCAGAGGTTCTACACTTTACCCACATCATCCGATTGTTGGAGATATTCCCTAGAGGCAATAATAAATATAGTTATTATTATATCTTTGTGTTTATGATAAATGTTTATATTCATGCTATAATGGTATTAACATGGAAACATTAATACTTGTGTGATTTGTAAACTTAAATTGAAGTCCCTAGTAAAGCCTCTATACATCACTAGCTTGTTGGTTAATAAATGATTGTGGTTTCCCTATCATGAACATTGAGATGTTATTAACAACAAGATCATATCATTAGGAGAATGATATGGTGGACATACTCCTATAGATAAGCATAGCATAAAGATCAAGTCATTCTAATAGTTCAATTGCTATATGCTTTCTGATACATAGTAACCTAATTCCTTCGACCATGAGATCATGCATATCACCTTTACCGGATGGATGCTTTGATGACATCAAACACCACACCGTAACTGGGTGGCTATAAAGGTGGCATTGAGTGTTCGGAAAGTATTGGTTGAGACACATGGATCAAGAGTGGGATTTGTCCATCCATATGACGGATAGATATACTCTGGGCCCTCTCGGTGAAATGTCATCCAATTAGCTTGCAAGCATGTGACTAGCTCACAAGGGATCACATATCATGGGAACGAGAAAAGAGTACTTCTCGGTAACGAGGTTGAACTAGGTATGCAGAGATACCGACGATCATAACCTCGGATAAGTAAACTATCATGAGACAAAGGGAAATTGGTATCGTATGTAAGTGGTTCATTCGATCGCAAAGTAATCGTAGAAATATGTGGGAGCCATATGAATTTCTAGATTCCTCTATTGGTTATTGTTCGGAGAAGTGTCTCGATCATGTCCGCATAATTCACGAACCGTAGGGAGACACACTTAAGGATTCGACGTTGTTTGAGTAGTTATGGAATGATGAGAAAGAGACCGAATGTTGTTCGGAGTCTCGGATGGGATCCGGGATATCACGAGGAGATCCGGAATGGTCTGGAGAATAAGATACATATAAGGAAAGTCCCGTTTTGGAGTTGGGGAATGGTTCCGGTGTTTTCATCGGGAATGTTCTAGAAGGTTCCGGAATGTCCGGCACTCCGGAGGGGAAGGGTACATGGATGTGTTATATCAAGTTGGTATGATTGCATCATGTACTAAGTGTCATCGCTGAACAAAATAGAGGGATTAATCAAATCCTTGTTTGAAAAGTCAAACGCCAAGTTTGAAAGTCAAACGGCTATTTTTGGGAAGTGGAGAGGGAGGTGGAAACTGACTTGGGGGAGGAGTTCCTCCTCCCACCGCCGGCGCACCACCAAGCCGAGTTGGGGAGGGACTCCCCTCCCCTTGGCCGGCCCCCTCCACCTATATAAGGAGGGGTAGGGCTCCCCTCCTAGACACAAGTTCCTACACCTCTAAACCCTAGCCCCAAGCCGCCGCCTCCATAGCCGTCGCCAGCCCTAGGGCACTCGCCGCCGCCGCCTAGGTGAAACCCTAGCCACCGGCCTAGCCCCCTCCTTGGCGTGTCTAAACCCTAGATCGTCAAGGGCTCTCTCATAGTCCACCATACTCGCTCCGGCTTAAGGCGAAGCCCTGCGAGATCTCCCCTCTACTTCCGGTACCACGCCGTTGTGCTGCCGGAATCGCGAGGAGAGTGCTACAACCTTCGCTGCCTGCTAGAACAAGGGAGAGGAAGGTCTTCGTCGAGTACCGAACGTGTGACCGACTGCGGGAGCGCTGCCGAAACGCAGCGCCGGAAGGATCGTCTACGCGATCTTGAGATCGGGAAGAGTACGACTACATCATGCACGAGAATCCGCTCTCGTTAAACACTTTGGAATCTTCGAGGGTGATTTATTCCATCGACTCGTTGCTACAATCTAGTAGATAGATCTTGCCTTGTTTGTTTGTATGCGGTAGAATTTTTTTGTTTTCCATGCTACGAATCCCTACAGTGGTATCAGAGCCGTGTCTATATGTAGATCTGTTGCACGAGTAGAACACAATGGTCATTGTGGGCGTTGATGCTTTTATTGTCGATTGCTTCTTGTGTACTTTGCATCTTGCGGGATGTTGGGATGAAGCGGCCCGGGCTAACCTTACATGACAACGTTCATGAGACTTGCTCCACGCTTGACATGCAACTTGTATTGCATAAGTGGCTTTGCGGGTGCCTGTTTCTCCTAGCATAGTTAAGATCCAATTTACAACGGGTGATTAACAATTGTAACACCCCGGTTCTAAAAAGACCGTGGATTCTATGTGACACGCCAATCCCTGGATCGGTTCATTGGCCCACAATAGAAAAAGACGAATAACATAGCAAATATCCGTGTATCATAAATAACAAAGATCCAGAGTACCATTATTACAATAAAAGCTTAGCTCAAGGCTAGCTCAAATTATTCAGGTAGCAACATAAACAAAGTAAATCCTCCATTCTTCAAATTGCCCACAAGTGAACAAGTGCCGAGTGGAGTACCGTGGCCTATATCGATTACTCAAAATCGGAATAACCTGCAACATGAAACGTAGCAGCCCCGAAGGGTCAATACATGGAATGTATGGCAAGTAGAGATAGTAATGGAGACAATGGTACTAACATCTACATGCATATTTGGCAAGTGGAGCTGTGTCTAGCTTGCATTTGCAAATACATTTGTCCTACTTTCATAAACGGTTTTTCATTTTCTTTGAAAAGATCCCAATTAAGTTAACCCAACAATATTAAAACAATTATGAAATTAGAATGAGCGAGAAACATGTCATGGAATCAATATCAAGCAACTCAGTTGTCCATAACCGGGGACACGGCTAATCGATTAGATTATACACCCTGCAGGGATTAGTACACTTTACCCATGTGACTTGGCCAGCCCAGCTCGTACCATCACTCTCATTTTGGGTGATGATAGGGAGAAGTCCAAGAAGAGACTGTTCGGGAAGTAGCTCCCCAATCCCGACGCGCACCGGTCCAACCTACCAAAATTCTACATCTCTGGATACGCGGGTTTGAGTTACCACAACCTACTAAGTCCAACCAACCGCCCATTTCATTATTGGCACATGGTTGTACACGTAAGCTACACAATAAAGAAGTCAATCATTCTCTCTTGATACCTGGGTGCCTTTCCGCAATGAAACCACCAAAAATTATCAATACCATCACACCCAGGGGATTCATTGATTAAGTTGTTTTAGTTTTCGCAAACCAATACTTTTAGAAACAACTTTCAGTGATGCAACCCAGCCCTCGTTCATCATAGCATGGCTAAGCACATCTACCAACGGTGGTTCATCTACAAGGAAAGCCCTACCACATAATAGGACATAGCATAGCGATAGTATCATCCTACACATGCATCTACAAAATACACGACAATGCATTGAAAATAGTAGGACGATATCGTGAACAAATTAGCATCTACTTGCCTTGGTTGTAGCGGTCGGAAGAACAATCCACACACGAGCAAGCGTTGCACTCGTCACAATCTACATGATACAATTGCAATCATAAACAAACAATCCACAAGCATATGCAGCAAAGATGATGCATGAAGGTATGCAAGGCAAGTGAATTGGTGCTACAGCTGCACCACATAATCCTAATCAATAATACTACTGATTGCAAGCAGGGAAAATAGTTTTAGCGCAAGGAAAACTATTACGCAGAAAGTAATGCTCAAAACTAGAGCTAGAACTCAAATAATTCACTACTGGTAGTATGCTATTTGTAAAATCTTGGGAAAATTCTACCGCATAGGCTTTGCTAATTAGGAGCAGTACCAACTGGAATTACTCAAAAAGGAATAATAAAACTCCCCGAGTAATTAAAACACTGCATAAAGCCACTAGACAGTTTCTGCAGAAGTTTTTACTGTAAGCCTATCTTTTTAATTAACGATGAGATTCTCCTCGTTCCACTGAATCCAGGGACATATCATACGCAATTTTTGGAGTTACAGATCTTTTTCTACGAATTAATTACTCCAAAAAGGCCATTAACCTATTTGATTAAACTGTACTAAATCTTGCTGCAAAAGTGTGAACCAAAGGTACAGCAAGATTCTACACGACTCACTGAATCTATACATATTTTATTTGCAATTTTTGGCCCAGCGGTTTAATTTCTATGCAATTTACAAGTTTCTATCGAAATCTGTCAATTTTTGGCCCAGCGGCGCGGGCACGGAGTCCGAGGGCGGCACGGCGGCGGTTCCAGGAGGCGGCGCGCGGTGCGGATCCCGAGGGCGGCGCGGGTATCGAGGAGGCGGGTGCGGGGTTCGAGGCAGGGCGGCGGCTGGGTCCTTTTAAGTGGGGCCCCCTTGCGGGTCCTAGTCCGATTCGGGGCGCGGTTGGATACGGACACGGCGAAGTCGGCCCGATTTTCTATCTTTTAATAAAACGACCGTAACTTTTCCGTACGGATTCCTAATCGGGTGATTCTTTCTCCTACGGTTTTGTAAAATCGAGGGGAACAATCTAGGGTCAAGGGTTGAGCGAAACCTCTAGGCTACAAGGGTGGGCGACACAAGTTCTACTAAAGCCTCCCGTAGGAGCCTCGTAGTAAAATAGAAAAGGGTTTCGAAAATAGCGTTTCGCCGATTCTTTTCACTCGACGGTTTTGCGTGGAAAGGTATGATGCAATGATATGAATGATATGCAGAACCAAATCTAAAATTTGGGATGTGACAAGACTAACCCCCTTAAGATGAATCTCGTCCTCGAGATTCGGCGCGGCTAGCAAATAGGTGTGGGTAGTCCTCTCGGATGTCATCCTCACGCTCCCAAGTGGCTTCCTCTTCAGTGTGGTGGCTCCACTACACCTTGCAAAACCTGATTGTCTTGGTACGAGTAGTCCTCTCCGCTGTCTCTAGAATCTTGACCTGTTTCTCCTCATAGGTCAAGTCGTTCTCAAGCTGAACCTGCTCTAGCGGTACAGTGTCTCTCAATGGTGTATCCACCATCTCCGGATGGCATTTCTTCAGCTAGGATACATGGAACACATTGTGAACAGCGGATAGAGCCTCTGGCAGCTCCAACTGGTAAGCAACTTCCCCTTTGCGTGCTAAGACCCGATACGGTCCAATAAACCGAGGTGCCAGCTTACCCTTAATTCCAAATCTCTTGATTCCATGAAGTGGCGACACTCTGAGGTATGCTCTATCACCTATCTCATACACCACTTCCTTGCGCTTGGCGTCCGCGTAGCTCTTCTGCCTTGATTGTGCTACCTTCAGTCTGTCCCTAATCAAGGCGACCTTCTCCTCAGCATCCTTGATCAAATCGGGCCCAAACAACTGACGTTCTCCTACTCCATCCCAAAGCAATGGTGTCCGGCACCGTTTCCCATACAGCACATCGAACGGTGACGTCTTGATGCTTGTTTGATAGCTGTTGTTGTAGGAAAACTCAGCATACGGCAAATTCTCATCCCAACTAGAGCCATGAGCCAAGGCGCAAGCTCTCAGCATGTCTTCCAAAATCTGATTCACCCTCTCAGTCTGTCCATCGGTTTGTGGGTGAAACGCTGTGCTAAACTCCAACCTAGTACCGAGTGACTCGTGCAGCTGGCGCCAGAAGTGTGAGGTAAATTGGGTGCCTCTATCAGATACGATACTCTTGGGAACTCCGTGTAGGCACACAATCCTGTCCATGTAAATCTTGGCCAACTTTGCACTCGTATAGGTCGTATTTACCGGTATAAAGTGGGCTACCTTGGTCAAATGGTCGACCACTACCCAGATGGAGTCATATCCTGACCTGGTCCTGGGCAATCCTGTGATAAAGTCCATTCCCACTCTATCCCACTTCCAATCCGGCACGGGCAATTGCTGTAGCAGTCCTGCTGGCTTCTGGTGTTCCGCCTTTACTCGGCTACAAACGTCACATAGGGCAATATGCTCTGCGATGTCTCCCTTCATGTTGTTCCACCAGAACCTGTCCTTTAGGTCCATATACATCTTCGTATTGCCCGGATGTATGGAATACAGCGAGTCATGAGCTTCCTGCAGAATCAACTTCCTTATCTCCGGATCGTTGGGAACGCACAAACGATCCCCATACCACAAGGTTCCTTGCTCATCCTCGCGGAATTCCTTTGCTCGATCCTCCTTCATCTTTTCCCTTATTTCATCCATCTCTTTGTCTCCCACTTGAGCCTTCCTGATTCTGTCCTGTAGCATTGGTTGGACTTCCATCGTTGCCAAGTATCCTTCAGGTACTACCTCCAGTCTAAGGTCCTTGAATTGCTTGCACAAATCTCCTCAGGCAATTCACCAATTGTTAATCCATTGGCATAAACCTTCCGGCTCAGAGCATCTGCTACTACATTGGCCTTTCCTGGGTGGTATTGCAAATTCATATCATAGTCCTTGATAAGTTCCAACCATCTCCTTTGCCTCATGTTCAGTTCCTTCTGTGTAAATATGTACTTCAGGCTCTTGTGGTCGGTGTACACATTGTAGTGTTTTCCCATTAAGTAATGCCTCCATACCTTGAGCGCATGAACCACTGACGCTAACTCCAAGTCGTGTGTGGGGTAATTCCGCTCATGGTGCTTGAGTTGTCGCGAGGCATATGACACTACTCGTCCATCTTGCATCAGCACACTGCCAAGTCCCTGTCGAGAAGCATCACAGTACACTTGGAAATCCTTCTGAAGATCTGGTAAACACAGAACAGGCGCGGTCACTAGTCGACGCTTCAGTTCCTGAAAGCTGGCTTCACACACGTCTGACCATTCAAACTTCCTCTACTTCTTTAGAAGTTAGGTCATCGGCTTAGCAATCTTGGAGAAGTTTTCAATGAACCTCCTGTAATATCCAGCAAGTCCCAAAAAGCTTCGTATCTCACCTGCGTTCTTGGGCGCTTCCCACTCAGTTACTGTAGTCACTTTGCTTGGATCAACAGCGACTCCTTCTGACACTACGTGTCCAAGAAACCCAACAGTGTTAAGCCAGAATTCACACTTGCTGAATTTGGCATACAGCTTGTGTTCCCTCAGCTTCTCCATAATCAGTCGTAGATGCTTCTCATGCTCAGCATTATCCTTGGAATATATCAGTATGTCATCAATAAACACCACCACGAACTTGTCCAAGTACTCCATAAATACCTTGTTCATCATGGTCATGAAGTATGCCGGGGCATTCGTTAGTCCAAAAGACATAACAGTATACTCATATAAACCATACCTAGTGGTGAAGGCGGTTTTTGGTACGTCCTCCTCTCGGATCTTCAATTGGAAATAGCCTGATCGCAGATCAATCTTGCTAAACACCTTCACTCCTTCCTGTTGATCAAACAAATCATTTATGTTCGGCAGAGGGTATTTGTTCTTGATGGTCACCTCGTTCAGCGAGCGATAGTCCACCACTAATTTCTTGCTGCTGTCTTTCTTTTCCACAAACAGAACAGGTGCTCCCCATGACGACGAACTAGGCTGAATGAATCCCTTTTCCAGCTGCTCTTTCAACTGCTTCTTCAATTCCTTCAGCTCATCCACATCCATCTTATATGGTTTCTTTGCTATAGGTCTTGTTCCCGGCATCAGGTCGATGAGAAACTCTACTTCCCTGTCAGGTGGCATTCCTGGCAGCTCTTCCGGAAACACGTCGGGGTAATCCCTAATCACTGGCACAGTATCCATGCTAACCCCTTTAAGAGAATTCAACTTACACCTTCCTGGTCGTACATCCGACTTGAATCTAATCCTCTTACCATCCGGGGTTTTGAGTGAAACAGCTCGCTGTGCACAATCTATGTGTCCCTCATGCATAGACATCCAATCCATACCCAGAATAACATCTAACCCCTGTGATTCCAACACTACTAGATGTGCAATGAAGTTGTGTGTTCCAATCCTCACGGTCAAGTTGCGGCATCCCGCGCTGGCTATCATATCTCCTCCAGGTGAACTCACTCTAATAGACCCTTTCATAGACTCAGTAGGTAACTTATACTTATCCACAAACGCCCTTGATATGAATGAATGCGATGCACCAGTATCGAAAAGTATAAGTGCAGGGTGAGTGTTGATTGGAAACTTACCAATCACAAGGTCAGGCTCATCTGGGATCTCCTCCACATTCATGTGGTTCACTGTGGCCTTCTCGTTGTTGGTTGGCTTCAGTCCTTTCCTCTCCGGACAGTTGTCAGCACAGTGTCCCTTCTGTTTACACTTGAAGCACGTCACCTCACTCAGATCCTTCTTCACAAAGCTGCGATCACGGTTGCGGTCATGTCCACCGTGTCCTCCAGAGTGATGAGAGTGTCCTCCCTTGTGGCTATGGTGGCTGCTCCTATGGTTGTCATGACGATGTCCATCGCCCCCATGGTGGTGGTGGTCATGGCTCCCATGGTCACTCCCTCCATGCTTGGAGTATCCATCATAGGAAGTGCGAGACTTGTGGTGTGAACCAGAGTGGTGATTGTTCCTCTTTCTCTTCCGGTTCTCCACCTGCTTGTGCTTCCCTTCCAAGATCCTGGCCTTGTCCATAAGCTCCTGGAAAGTGGGGCAATAAACCACCAGTAGATGTACTGAAAGCTCATCACTGAGGCCATCCAGGAATCTCTCCCTCCTTTTTGCATCAGTGTCAACATCCTCAGGTGCATAACGGGACAGGTTGTTGAACTCCTCAATGTACTCAGCCACGGTGCGGTTGGTTTGGCGCAAGTTGCGGAACTCCTTCCTCTTCAGGCTCAGAACTCCTGAAGACACGTGGTTGGTCCTGAAACCTTCCTCAAACATTGCCCAAGTCACAGTGTCCAGCGGGTGGGTGATCTGAAAAGTGTCCCACCAAGAAGCGGCTGGTCCCTCCAGTAGGTGAGCGGCAAACCTCACCTTCTCAGCATCAGTGCATCCAACCGTTACCAGATCCTTATTGACTGAACGCAACCAGTCGAGAGCAACCATTGGTTCCGTTGCAGTAGAGAACTTAGCTGGCCTTAGACTCAGAAATCTGGTGAGAGCATCTCCCTGAGGCTGGTTGTTCCCATTGTTGTTGTTGTTCTGAGCTTCCATGAACTGGGTTATAACTTGGGTGCCTGAGCTGCCATGAGTTGCTCCAACTCAGTGGGTTGACGGCGAGGAGGCATCTGCGGTTCAGCACAGGTAAGTTTAGAAAGAATCAACTACGATAATAGGATTCTACCCATACATATGATCAAACAACAACAAACAATAGCAGACAATCACAAGCAAGCAACACATCAACAAACAAGTGATCCAGCAACATCCCAGGGGTTATCCTAGGAGTATATACCTACTGAAATAGTTTTACAAGAGTTGGCAATGGTTAACTAAATAGTTGATCAACTAAACAACAAAACAGCAATCTGCCAGAACAGTCCAGCAGCATTCGCGAATTTTTCCGCCTGACTTAAACTCTTCAGAAAATTTAGCTGATTTTTGCACATATAGTACAGAGAGTTTCGCATCAGCCCAATTTTTTTCAGATTTTTCCCAGTTACCAGAAAAATATGAAAAATCGTACAGTACTGCTGTATCAGCAGAAAAACTGCAGCGAAAATAACACAGATGTTAACCAAACTTGCCATAACTCTTTCATAAAATTCGCACAAATAAATCCTAGGATATCGGAGTACACAAATAAGCAACTAAACACTCTTGAACTAACACGAACTAAGCTTCACAACGATCGAGACTAATCTTAACGAATTTGCCTAACGTGGACTAATTGGTGGACTTCTATCTACTCCTTAAAGAGGTTGCGGTAGGTCCTTGCTGTCATGCGTTGGCGCTTCGGTTCGCGGTACAACCATGGCGACGGAGTGTACACCTCTCCTGAATCATCACTTGAGATCTCAAACTCCACCTCTTCTGGATCCTCCTCTTCTTCTTCACTCTCAGCTGCAACTGCAACAGCTTCATCTCCTCCACTATCATCGTCTCCATCATCATCATCCTCGTCCTCATCATCATCATCATCGTTCCCACTGTCATCATCATCCCCATTGTTGCCATCATCTCCATTGTCATCATCAGAGGGTGGATTCAGCTGTGCTTGGAGAGCGGCAATCTGGGTTGTCATAGCTTCAATAGTTTGATCCCTTTCCTGGACGGTCCCTTGCAACTGTTGTATGTTCAGGGTGTTCTCCTGCACAGTACCATGAAGATGAGCTATGGTTGCATCTCTGGCTATCAGGGCATTCTCCAGAACTCCCACAGCTTCATGCAGGGTGTCAATCTCCTGTCCTTGGACCACCATACCATTGCTGGCAAAGTCTGCAATCTCCTTTATCATCATCACTTTCTCAGCTAGAGCTCCATTCTCCCTTTCCATGTCCTCTATGTGCCTCCGACGGGGCGGCATGTTGTTCCTGTCGCCCGGGGTAACCACAATGTGCCCATCTTCATCACGCCTCCCATAGTCACGGTAGGGTGAATCTGCCGGCAGTAGGTGTCAGACATTATGGCACTGGCGAGACAGGGCTTCATGTATGGCCAAGTTGATACCAAGTCCCCAGTTGCAGTATGTCTTGGTGTAGATCAAGTGCACGGGGTTTGGCAAGGCGGCATCTCTGAATATGAAGGTGGTGATCTCCCATGCATCCTCTCCATATCCATAGGTGTACAACCTTCTTTCCTTGAACATGGGCAGTGGCAATCCCAATGACTGCGAGAGCTGAGCTAACTGCCTTGCAAAGGGCCTCGGTGACTCCATGGTGGCATACTCAGTCCTGAATTCTCCCATCTATCAAGTAAAATAGGAAAGTGTGAGAATAGCATATGGTAAGAATTTTTACGAGGGTGAAAGGCATAAGATGAAAGACAGAGTTAATATAGGCTTTAATAAATCTATGGCTTCCTAATCCAATTCCTAGGTCACGATCCTACAGTCGACACACGGGCTATGATACCATCTTGTAACACCCCGGTTCTGAAAAGACCGTGGCTTCTATGTGACATGCCAATCCCTGGATCGGTTCATTGGCCCATAATAGAATAAGACGAATAACATAGCAAATATCCGTGTATCATAAATAACGAAGATCTAGAGTACCATTATTACAATAAAAGCTTAGCTCAAGGCTAGCTCAAATTATTCAGGTAGCAACATAAACAAAGTAAATCCTCCATTCTTCAAATTGCCCACAAGTGAACAAGTGCCGAGTGGAGTACCGTGGCCTATATCGATTACTCAGAATCGGAATAACTTGCAACATAAAACGTAGCAGCCCCGAAGGGTCAATACATGGAATGTATGGCAAGTAGAGCTAGTAATGGAGACAATGGTACTAACATCTACATGCATATTTGGCAAGTGGAGCTGTGTCTGGCTTGCATTTGCAAATACATTTGTCCTACTTTCATAAACAGTTTTTCATTTTCTTTGAAAAGATCCCAATTAAGTTAACCCAACAATATTAAAACAATTATGAAATTAGAATGAGCGAGAAACATGTCATGGAATCAATATCAAGCAACTCAGTTGTCCATAACCGGGGACACGGCTAATCGATTAGATTATACACCCTGCAGGGGTTAGTACACTTTACCCATGTGACTTGGCCAGCCCAGCTCGTACCATCACTCTTATTTTGGGTGATGATAGGGAGAAGTCCAAGAAGAGACTGTTCGGGAAGTAGCTCCCCAATCCCGACGCGCACCGGTCCAACCTACCAAAATTCTACATCTCTGGATACGCGGGTTTGAGTTACCACAACCTACTAAGTCCAACCAACCGCCCATTTTATTATTGGCACATGGTTGTACACGTAAGCTACACAATAAAGAAGTCAATCATTCTCTCTTGATACCTGGGTGTCTTTCCGTAATGAAACCACCAAAAATTATCAATACCATCACACCCAGGGGATTCATTGATTAAGTTGTTTTAGTTTTCGCAAACCAATACTTTTAGAAACAACTTTTAGTGATGCAACCCAGCCCTCGTTTTTCATAGCATGGCTAAGCACATCTACCAACGGTGGTTCATCTACAAGGAAAGCCCTACCACATAATAGGACATAACATAGCGATAGTATCATCCTACACATGCATCTACAAAATACACGACAATGCATTGAAAATAGTAGGACGATATCGTGAACAAAGTAGCATCTACTTGCCTTGGTTGTAGCGGTCGGAAGAACAATCCACACACGAGCAAGCGTTGCACTCGTCACAATCTACACGATACAATTGCAATCATAAACAAACAATCCACAAGCATATGGAGCAAAGATGATGCATGAAGGTATGCAAGGCAAGTGAATTGGTGCTACAGCTGCACCACATAATCCTAATCAATAATACTACTGATTGCATGCATGGAAAATAGTTTTAGCGCAAGGAAAACTATTACGCAGAAAGTAATGCTCAAAACTAGAGCTAGAACTCAAATAATTCACTACCGGTAGTATACTGTTTGTAAAATCCTGGGAAAATTCTACCGCATATGCTTTGCTAATTAGGAGCAGTACCAACTGGAATTACTCAAAAAGGAATTATAAAACTCCCCGAGTAATTAAAACACTGCAGAAAGCCACTAGACAGTTTCTGCAGAAGTTCTTACTGTAAGCCTATCTTTTTAATTCACGATGAGATTCCCCTCATTCCACTGAATCCAAGGACATATCATACGCAATTTTTGGAGTTACAGATCTTTTTCTACGAATTAATTACTCCAAAAAGGCCATTAATCTATTTGATTAAACTGTACTAAATCTTGCTGCAAAAGTGTGAACCAAAGGTACAGCAAGATTCTACACGACTCACTGAATCTACACATATTTTATTTGCAATTTTTGGCCCAGCGGTTTAATTTCTATGCAATTTACAAGTTTCTACCGAAATCTGTCAACTAAATCGATTAAAGTAATTACCCAGTCAACTGTGTCTGTTGACTGGTCAACGCAGCTGCTGACTGGACGCTGACTGGGCGTCTGACTAGTCAACGCCTGGATACTGACCGGTCAACACCGATCTGGACCGCTGATCTGAGATCCAATGGTGGCTGCGGACTCACCGGAGACGAACGGCGGTGAACTCGGGACGACGACGACGATCGGTTCCGGCGACAGTGTTTTTCCTACGCGGAAGGATAGTGGTCAGCGCTCGGATCAAAACGGTCATCGCGGCGGCGCGAGGAGACGGCGCGCGAGGCGGGCACGCGAAGCGGCGGCGGTGCGGCTGCGAGGCGAGCGCGCGTGCGCGTGCGTGGCGGCGGGGCAGGCGGCAGGCGGCGGTGGCGCGCTGCGAGCAGCGGCGAGGCGCGCGGCTGGCGGAGGCGGCTCGGCGGCGGGGCAGGCGCAGGCGATGGTGGCGCGCTGGGAGGCGGGCGGCGAGGCGACGGGCGGCGGTGGCGGGGTGTACCTGGGGGCGGCGGCGCGGGCACGGAGTCCGAGGGCGGCGCGGCGGCGGTTCCAGGAGGCGGCGCGCGGCGCGGATCCCGAGGGCGGCACGGGTATCGAGGAGGCGGGTGCGGGGTTCGAGGCAGGACGGCGGCGGCTGGGTCCTTTGAAGTGGGGCCCCCTTGCGGGTCCTAGTCCGATTCGGGGCGCGGTTGGATACGGACACGGCGAAGTCGGCCCGATTTTCTATCTTTTAATAAAACGACTGTAACTTTTCCGTACGGACTCCGAATCGGGTGATTCTTGCTCCTACGGTTTTGTAAAATCGAGGGGAACAATCTAGGGTCAAGGGTTGAGCGAAACCTCTAGGCTACAAGGGTGGGCGACACAAGTTCTACTAAAGCCTCCCGCAGGAGCCTCGTAGTAAAATAGAAAAGGGTTTCGAAAATAGCGTTTCGCCGATTCTTTTCACTCGACGGTTTTGCGTGGAAACGTATGATGCAATGATATGAATGATATGCAGAACCAAAGCTAAAATTTGGGATGTGACAACAATACTAGTATCAATGTTGTGGTTCATGTTCGTAAGTTAGAACGACACTTATTGAAAGCCCCAAACCACGTAAAACATGCAAAGAAAGTAGAGGCGTCTAACTTTGTTTTGCAGGGGTGTGCAGTGATGTGATATGCCCATGATTGTGATTATATTTGATGTATGCAATGATCCTTATTGTAAGTTGGCAACCGGCAGGAGCCATATGGTTGTCTTTAATTTATGTTAAGACCCGCTGGTCTATTCAAAGTAGTTGTAATAGTTGAAGCCGGTGGACGACAACCATGGAGAAGCGTCATTGACCTTGATGCAATGCCGGTGATGATGGAGATCATGTTCGTGCTTGAAGATGGAGATCGGAAGCACAAAGAAGAAAGGCCATATCATATCACATATTATGAATTGCATGTGATGTTAATCCTTTATGCATCTTGTATTGCTTAGTAGACGACGGTAGCATTATAAGATGATCCCTCATGCACATGAATTTCAAATCATAAAGTGTTCACCCTTAGTTAGCACCGTTGCTAAAGCTTGTTGTTTCGAAGCACCACGTGATGATCGGGTGTGTTAGATTCCGCAAGTGTATACAACGTGAGCAAGCCAGATTTGCTCATGCGGAAACTAAGGTTTGATCTTGACGAGCCTAGCATGTACAGACATGGTCTCGGAACATGGATCACCGAAAGGTAAAGCATGAATCATATAGTAGATATGATGAACATGTCGATTGTTCGCCATTGAAACTATATCAACTCTCGTGATGATCGATGTTGATGTGGTGGATTTGGTTCGTGTGATCACTAAAACAATGTGAGGGATATTGTTTTGAGTGGGAGTTCACCTAGATTAATTTTATTATTAATCTGAACTCAATTTGTCATAAACTTAGTCTAAACTATTGCAAATATGTTGTAGATCAATGGCAGCCCCTACCATCAATGTGCTGGATGCACCGCTAGGTGACCCACCTGCAGCTGATGCTGCCGATGAAGTAAAGAATGTTTACCTCACACGGAAGACTCAGTACTCCACAGTTTAGTGTGCTATCTTGTATGGTTTAGAATCGGAGCTTCAGAAAAGGTTTGAGAATTCAGACCCATATGATATTGTCGAGGATCTCAAATTGATCTTTGAGACTCATGCGGCAATTGAAAGCTATGAGGCTTCTGAAAAGTTCTTTAATTACAAGATGGAAGAGGGCAGCTCCGTCAGTGAGCATGTGCTTAAGATGTCTGGGCACGCGAACAAACTTCAAGGCTTGGGTATAGTGATTCCTAATGCTTTGGGGATTTACCGCGTCCTCCAATCACTACCACCAAGTTACAAGAACTTTGTGATGAACTACAACATGCAAAACATGAACAAGACGTTGCCAGAACTCTTTGCCATGTTGAAGTCTGCAGAAGTGGAGATCAAGAAAGAGCACCAAGTGTTGTTGGTCAATAAGACCACCAAATTCAAGAAAGGAAAGTCTAAGCAGAAGGGACACTTCAAGAAGGGTGGTAAGAAAGTTACCACGCCGACAAAGAAGACCAACGCTGGACCTAAGCCTGATACTGAGTGCTTTTACTGCAAGGGAGAAGGTCACTGGAAGCGGAATTGCCCAAAGTACTTGGCGGATTTGAAGAACGGCAACATCAAGAAGAAAGGTATATCCGATATACATGTTATTGATGTGTATCTCACTAGTACTCGTAGTAGTGCCTGGGTATTTGATACTGGTTCGGTTGCTCATATTTGTAACTCGAAACAGGTGCTGCAGAATAAACGGAAGCTAGCGAAGAACGAAGTGACGATGCGCGTTGGAAACGGATCAAAGGTTGATGTGATCGCGGTCGGCACGCTACCCCTTCATCTACCATCGGGATTAGTTTTATACTTAAATAATTGTTATTTGGTGCCTGCGTTAAGCATGAACATTATATCGGGATCTTGTTTATTGCGAGACGGTTACTTGTTTAAATCCGAGAATAATGGTTGTTCGATTTATATGAGTAATATGTTTTATGCACATGCACCTTTGATAGATGGTCTATTCTTGTTGAATCTCGATAGTGGAAATACACATATTAATAACATTGAGGCTAAACGTTTGAAATCGAGTGATAACTCGACCTATATGTGGCACTGTCGTCTTGGTCACATTGGAGTGAAGCGCATGAAGAAACTCCATTCCGATGGACTTCTTGAATCACTTGATTTCAAATCACTTGAAAGATGCGAAGCATGTCTGATGGGTAAAATGACTAAGACTCCATTTTCTGGTATGATGGAGCGAGCTACGGACTTATTAGAAATCATACATACCGATGTGTGTGGTCCAATGAGTGTAGCATCGCACGGTGGTTATCGTTATGTTCTTACCTTCACGGATGACTTGAGTAGATATGGGTATATCTATTTCATGAAACATAAGTCCGAAACTTTCGAGAAGTTTAAGGAATTTCAAAGTGAGGTAGAGAATCAACGTAACAAGAAGATTAAATTTCTGCGTTCTGATCATGGAGGTGAATATCTAAGTTACGAGTTTGGCGAGCATTTGAAGAAATGCGGAATACTTTCACAATTGACACCGCCGGGAACACCACAACGTAATGGTGTGTCCGAACGTCGTAATCGAACTCTCTTAGATATGGTTCGTTCTATGATGTCACTTACAGATTTACCGCTATCATTTTGGGGTTATGCATTAGAAACAGCCCCACTTTAAATAGGGCACCATCTAAATCCGTTGAAACGACACCGTATGAATTATGGTTTGGGAAGAAACCTAGATTGTCGTTCCTTAAAGTTTGGGGATGCGAAGCCTATGTAAAGAAGTTACAGCCGGACAAGCTTGAACCCAAAGCGGAAAAATGCGTCTTCATAGGATACCCGAAGGAAACTATTGGGTATACCTTCTATCATAGATCCGAAGGCAAAATCTTCGTTGCCAAGAATGGATCCTTTCTAGAGAAGGAATTTCTCTCGAAAGAAGTGACTGGAAGGAAAGTAGAACTCGACGAGGTTGTCGAACCTTCTCTCGAAATTGCGAGTAGCGCAGCACCGGAAGAAGTTCCTGTGGTGCCTGCACCAATAAGAGAGGAAGCTAATGATGATGATCATGAAACTTCGGTTGAAGTTGCTACAGAGCCTCGCAGGTCAACGAGAACTCGTACCACTCCAGATTGGTATGATCCCGTTATGAGTGTCATGTTGGTGGACAACACCGATGACCCTGCGACATATGAGGAAGCAATGATGAGCCCAGATTCCAATAAATGGCAAGAAGCCATGAAATCCGAGATTGGATCCATGTACGAAAACCAAGTATGGACTTTGGTGGACTTACCGGATGGCTGTCGAGAACAAATGGATTTTCAAGAAGAAAACAGATGCTGATGGTAATATTACTGTCTATAAAGCTCGACTTGTCGCAAAAGGGTTTCGACAAATTCAAGGAGTTGACTACGATGAGACTTCCTCACCAGTAGCAAAGCTAAAGTCTGTGAGGATTATGTTAGCAATCGCTGCATATTATGATTATGAGATATGGCAGATGGATGTCAAAACAGCATTCCTCAATGGAGACATTGATGAAGAGTTGTATATGATGCAACCCAAAGGTTTTGTCGATCCTAAAGATGCTAACAAGGTATGCAAACTTCAACGGTCCATCTATGGATTGAAGCAAGCATCCCGAAGCTGGAATCAACGTTTTGATAAGGTGATCAAAAGTTTTGGTTTTATACAAACTTATGGTGAAGCTTGTATTTACAAGAAAGTGAGTGGGATCTCTGTAGCATTCTTAATACTATATGTAGATGACATATTGTTGATTGGGAATGATGTAGACCTTCTAAATAGTGTCAAGGAATATTTGAATAATAGTTTTTCAATGAAGGATCTTGGCGAAGCAGCTTACATATTAGGCATAAAGATTTATAGAGAGAGATCAAAACGCCAAATATCATTGTCACAAAGTACATATTTGGACAAAGTTCTAAAGAGGTTTGGAATGGAAGATAGCAAGAAAGGGTTCTTTCCCATGTTGCCCAATACGACCTTGAGTAAATCTCAAAGTCCAACATCGGCAGAAGATAGAGAAAGGATGAGTAAGACTCCCTATGGCTCAGCCATAGGATCTCTAATGTATGCCATGCTATGTACTAGACCCGACATTGCATATGCTGTTAGTTTAACTAGCAGATATCAAAGTGATCCAGGAGTGGATCATTGGACAGCGGTCAAAAACATCCTTAAGTACTTAAGAAGAACTAAGGATATGGTTCTTTCTTATGGAGGTGATGAACAACTCGTTGTTAATGGTTACACCGATGCTAGTTGGAACACCGATCCGGATGATTCTAAATCACAATCTGGATAAGTATTTACTTTGAATGGTGCAGCAGTTAGCTGGAGGAGTGCAAAGCAAAGCGTTGTGGCGAGATCTTCAACTGAATCGGAATACATGGCTGCTTCGGAGGCTTCACAAGAAGCGATATGGATGAAAGAGTTCATTACAGAGCTGGGTGTGGTTCCTAGTGCGCTGGACCCAATGTCTATCTACTGTGATAACATGGGCGCCATAGCCAATGTGTAAGAACCAAGGTCACACAAGAAGCTGAAGCATATCAAGCTACGTTTTCACTCTATTCGAGAACATGTCCAAGATGGGGACATAAAGATTTGCAAAGTACACACAGATCTGAATGTGGCGGATCCGTTGACTAAACCTCTCCCGAGGACAAAACATGACCAACACCAAACTGCCATGGGTGTTCGGTATATTACCATGTAATCTAGATTAGATGACTCTAGTGCAAGTGGGAGACTGTTGGAGATATGCCCTAGAGGCAATAATAAATATAGTTATTATTATATCTTTGTGTTTATGATAAATGTTTATATTCATGCTATAATGGTATTAACAAGGAAACATTAATACTTGTGTGATTTGTAAACTTAAATTGAAGTCCCTAGTAAAGCCTCTATACATCACTAGCTTGTTGGTTAATAAATGATTGTGGTTTCCCTATCATGAACATTGAGATGTTATTAACAACAAGATCATATCATTAGGAGAATGATATGGTGGACATACTCCTATAGATAAGCATAGCATAAAGATCAAGTCATTTTAATAGTTCAATTGCTATATGCTTTCTGATACATAGTAACCTAATTCCTTCGACCATGAGATCATGCATATCACCTTTACCGGATGGATGCTTTGATGACATCAAACACCACACCGTAACTGGGTGGCTATAAAGGTGGCATTGAGTGTTCGGAAAGTATTGGTTGAGACACATGGATCAAGAGTGGGATTTGTCCATCCATATGACGGATAGATATACTCTGGGCCCTCTCGGTGAAATGTCATCCAATTAGCTTGCAAGCATGTGACTAGCTCACAAGGGATCACATATCACAGGAACGAGAAAAGAGTACTTATCGGTAACGAGGTTGAACTAGGTATGCAGAGATACCGACGATCATAACCTCGGATAAGTAAACTATCGTGAGACAAAGGGAAATTGGTATCGTATGTAAGTGGTTCATTCAATCGCAAATTAATCGTAGAAATATGTGGGAGCCATATGAATTTCCAGATTCCTCTATTGGTTATTGTTTGGAGAAGTGTCTCGATCATGTCCGCATAATTCACGAACCGTAGGGAGACACACTTAAGGATTTGACGTTGTTTGAGTAGTTATGGAATGATGAGAAAGAGACCGAATGTTGTTCGGAGTCTCGGATGGGATCCGGGATATCACAAGGAGATCCGGAATGGTCCGGAGAATAAGATTCATATAAGGAAAGTCCCGTTTCGGAGTTGGGGAATGGTTCCGGTGTTTTCATCGGGAATGTTCTAGAAGGTTCCGGAATGTCCGACACTCCGGAGGGGAAGGGTACATGGATGTGTTATATCAAGTTGGTATGATTGCATCATGTACTAAGTGTCATCGCTGAACAAAATAGAGGGATTAATCTGTTGGAGATATGCCCAAGAGGCAATAATAAAGTGGTTATTATCATATCTTCATACTTATGATAAATGTTTACATACCATGCTATAATTGTATTAACCGGAAACATTAATACTTGTGTGATTTGTAAACATAAAAGAGTCCCTAGTGAAGCCTCTTGTTAAACTAGGTTGTTGGTTAATATATGATCATGGTTTCCTGATCATGAACATAGAGATGTTATTAACAACAGGGTCATATCATTAGGAGAATGATGTGATGGACATACTCCTATAGTTAAGCGTAGCATAAAGATCAAGTCATTTAATATAGTTCATTTGCTATAAGCTTTCTGATACATAGTAACCTAATTCCTTCAACCATGAGATCATGCATATCACCTTTACAGGAAGGATGCTTTGATGACATCAAACACCACACCGTAACAGGGTGGCTATAAAGGTGGCATTGAGTGTTCGGAAAGTATTGGTTGAGACACATGGATCAAGAGTGGGATTTGTCCATCCATATGACGGATAGATATACTCTGGGCCCTCTCGGTGGAATGTCATCCAATTAGCTTGCAAGCATGTGACTGGCTCACAAGGGATCACATACCACGGGAACGAGAAAAGAGTACTTATCAGTAACGAGGTTGAACTAGGTATGCAGAGATACCGACGATCATAACCTCGGATAAGTAAAATATCGTGAGACAAAGGGAAATTGGTATCGTATGTAAGTGGTTCATTCGATCGCAAAGTAATCGTAGAAATATGTGGGAGCCATATGAATTTCCAGATTCCTCTATTGGTTATTGATCGGAGAAGTGTCTCGATCATGTCCGCATAATTCACGAACCGTAGGGAGACACACTTAAGGATTCGATGTTGTTGAGTAGTTATGGAATGATGAGTAAAAGACCGAATGTTGTTCGGAGTCTCGGATGGGATCCGGGATATCACGAGGAGATCCAGAATGGTCCGGAGAATAAGATTCATATAAGGAAAGTCCCGTTTCAGAGTTGGGGAATGGTTCCGGTGTTTTCATCGGGAATGTTCTAGAATGTTCCGGAATGTCCGGCACTCCGGAGGGGAAGGGTACATGAATGTGTTGTATCAAGTTGGTATGATTGCATCATGTACTAAGTGTCATCGCTGAACCAAATAAAGGATTAATTCAAATCCTAGTTTGAAAAGTCAAACAGCTAGTTTGAAAAGTCAAACGGCTAAATTTGGAAAGAGGAAAAGAGGAGGTAGGTTGAAACCGACTTGGGGGAGGAGTTCCTCCTCCCACCGCCGGCCCACCTTGGGTCCGAGTTGGGGAGGGACTCCACTCCCCAGGCGCGCCTCCCTCCACCTATAAGAGGAGGGGCAGGGCTCCCCTCCTAGACACAAGTTGCCTCCCTCTCAACCTAAACCCTAGCCACAGCCTAGGGATTTCTCCCAAGCCGCCGAGTTAGAGCTTCTAATTGCCCTAGCCGCTGGTTTAGCCCCTTCTAATTGGTTGTCTAAACCCTAGATCACCAAGGCTCTCTCATAGTCCACCATACTCGCTCCGGCTTAAGGCGAAGCCCTGCGAGATCTCCCCTCTACTTTCGGTACCACGCCGTCATGCTGCCGGAATCGCGAGGAGAGTGCTACAACCTCCGCTGCCTGCTGGAACAAGGGAGAGGAAGGTCTTCATCGAGTACCGAACGTGTGACCGACTGCGGAAGCGCTGCCGAACGCAGCGCCGGAAGGATCGTCTACGCGATCTTGAGATCGGCAAGAGTACGACTACATCACCCACGAGAATCTGCTCTCGTTAAACGCTTTGGAATCTTCGAGGGTGAGTTCCCCTATCGACTCGTTGCTACAATCTAGTAGATAGATCTTGGCTTGTTTTTTTGCATGCGGTAGAATTTTTTTGTTTTCCATGCTACGAACCCCATGAAGTCCTATTGCAAACTTTCAGTAAGTTCCGGTTACTCCATGAAGTTTAATAATTAGTATTAAATCAAGAGTGACAATTCCAAGTGTTAGTGTATGAGTATCATGTTTGTCTCCTTGATTCTTGATATTCAAAGGATTGTCATAATATCAAGGTTATCTAGGATCTGAAAGAGTTGTTTCAGAAACCATCATGTGTGGAAGATATTGTGATATCTGAAACAAAGTTTTGGTTGCAACATGATAGAGTATAATATGGCAAAAGTCATGTTCTCGTATTTGATGAGAATTTGCAAAAGGTTGAAGACACTAGTTGTCCTAATCCTCCAAAATGTTTTGGAGAGCAACATTATACTCGCAGTTCACCGTTATAAGCTAAAAGTAGCTTGATCATGGATAATTCCATGATAAGGGTGAATATTTGATGTAGGTAAAGTGTTTACTACACCAATAGATTACTAAAGAAAGGAATTTGAAAGAACACCAAACATTTGATGATGGTGATCTACTTCAAAGTGCAAGTCCAAAGACATTGGTATTTAATTATACACGCTTTGGACTATGTGTCATATGTATGACTCCACTGTTGATGTTGATAGATTCTTTCAAAATAAATACTGAAAGAGAATCTCATAAATATATGGCAGAAAAGAAAAGACTAGAATTGTTCAGTTTAAGTATATAGATGATATACATGTTATGGCTATATTCTTTGCTTATTAAATAATGTGGTTCTTAAGTATTTGATACTGAATTTGTTGGTGTGAATCGTCATACGAAACAACACAATTCATGAACTACAATGGCCTAAGTAACTAGCAAAAGAATATGTGATGATGTTCATCGAGAACAAATAAAGGGTTATTGTGTTGCTCGTTAAACATCAAAGCTTGCCTTCAAGATTTGTTTTATCAGGTATTATGAGAACAAAAGGGTTGTTCAAATAATTGCCGTAATCCATAAAAGATGGATGATTCACAAATCTCGTTGGAGAAATCACATCCATAAAACTAGTGCTAAAACTGTCGAAAGACAAATTGATTGAAAGATCACTTATGAAGTGACATCGCCGTTTAAATTATATTGGAAAGAAAACATGAAGAAACTCCATGTGGATGGAATTTTGGAGTCTTTTGATTTTTGATCACATGACGCTTGTGAAACTTTCCTAGAGATAATTAAAACTTCGTTCATAGGCCAAAAGGGAACGAATGACTAGCTTATTGGAACTTGTACATATTGTTGTATGAAATCCATTATATGTAGTCAAGAGCGATGGATTTCAACTTCATATGCTTTCTCTGAAAATTTGAGTGAATATATGAATATTTACTTAATAAGGATGAAGTATGAAACATTTGAAAAAGTTCAAAGTCTTTCAAGATGAAGTGCAAAATCATTGTAATAAGAATATAAATAGTTTATGATAAAGATCATAAAGGAAGATATTTGAGTTACAAGTTTAGCATAATACCTAAGATTTAAGGAATCGTTCTGTGGATTTGCATTTCCCGAAACACCATAAGAGTATGGAGCGTTCGAGATATGTAATTAAAACCTTGTTTGACATGGTAAGATCAAAGGTGTAATTCATAGAACTGCAATTATATTTTAAAGATTAAAAGCTTTAGAGACTACCATTTTCCACTGAAAAGAGCTCCATCATAATCCGCTGAAATGACACCATATAAAGTTATGGTTTGGGATAAAACCCAAGTAGTCCTTTCTTAAACATTGGTATGCTATGCATAAGAAAGATGTTTGCAACCAAAGTCGGATAAACCTGTCTTTGTATTACTGTTAAGTATTCCTCCATAAACACCGGAGACAAAAGTGTTTGTCGCTTAGAACGTCAAGTTTCTTTGAGAAGGAATTTTTCGTGAAAAGATAAGTGGGAGGACAATAGAACTTTGATAAGGTTAAAGGAACCTTAGCTATATGTGCAGAGTTGCGCAGCGCCGAAAAGTGTTCTGGAGGCAGCAATAATGCTCATGGCTCACGTGGCTCAAAGGTTGTGGTCACGGAGATCTAAGTTCCTATTAAAACAAGTAGGTCGGGTAAACAATCAAATACCAAGATTTGAGAGTTAAGTCATTATTTGACAATAATGATCTGACTACATGCAAAGAAGCGACGATGGGCCCTGACTCCGTCAAATGGCTTGAAGCCATAAAATCCGTGATAGTTCCATACACGAGAAATCAAGTTTTGAACTTGAAGGACCCTCGAGAAAGGTGTAAGACCTTACAGTTGTGTTTGGATCTATAAAGAAGTAGACATGGATGTTTCACATCTATGAAATAGTCGACATGTTGGGAAAGAGTTCACAAAAATGTTCAAAGGTTGACTATGACAAGATTTTGATCTTTCATAGTGATATTTAGTCTAGACGGATTAATGTAGCAACCACTACATATAATTTTTGTTATGTGGTAGTTGAATAAACAAAACAAGTTCTTCTAATAGAAGGGTTACCTAGGGCATGTGCATGACACGGTCCAAAGGGTTTTGTTAATTCAAAGGATGCTAAATGCATATGCAAACTTCAATGGTTGAAGTAAGCATAGCAGAGTTGGAATCTTCACTATGATGAAACTGTTAAAAGAGTTTAATTTCATCAGAGACAATGAAGATGCTTGCATTTGCAAGAAATTAAGTGGGAGCGCTAAGACATATTTCTAATACATTATGTGGAGGACATATTGTTGATTATAAATGATGTATCTTTTATTAACACATATTAAGAATTTCATCCTGATGAAAGACTTAGGCAAAACCCAAATATTTGGCATCAATAGACGCTAATATGGTTGTGCCGAAAGTACATAGATGATGTATTGAATGAGTTCAATATAGAAACTACAAGAAAGGTTCTTGTCACACAGAAAGGATTGAATGAGTTCAATATTGATGATATATTCAAGTGTATTGACACTTGGTAAGTGAAACAAAGATTCAAGTATAGATTGATACTTGATGTATGAAATCACAAAGAGTATTTATATCA
Organism: Avena sativa; assembly: GCA_916181665.1. Taxonomy (NCBI): domain Eukaryota; kingdom Viridiplantae; phylum Streptophyta; class Magnoliopsida; order Poales; family Poaceae; genus Avena; species Avena sativa. Next base: position 262,231,725 of record OV702294.1, on the reverse strand, counting down.
ATCATATTGTGATATGTACAAATCCAGATATGTCCTATGCTCTAAATGTTATGAGCATATACCAGAATGATTCATAAGATGATCATTGGACGATAGTAAGGATATTCTTATGATCTTTTGGAAGAACTAAGAGTATATTAATTGTAGAAGTGACAAATAGATGGTTAGTTCATTGTAAAAGTACTACATTGATACTAGTTTTGTCACTGAGTACAAATTAAGTTTATCTCAATCTAAACTAATGGTGGCACAATATAATGGAAAGTAAGTTCCATAATGGATTTGGATGAGTTCCAAAGTTAAGACATTGTGACAGATACTACAATAAAAGGCTAAGTATATGACTGCTATAATAGCAGCTAAAGAGGGCATTTGTGTCAAGTAGTTTGTTGTCAAACTAGGTGTAGTTCACAGCGGGATAATACTATGAAGATATATTGTACGACAATATTATCAACATGTTTTAACCCCAAAGAACTAAAGGTCTCACCGAAGGACCAAAATTATACAAAGCCATCTCATTAGAGAATGAGTGATGCGTAGAGACGCAAAGACATGCAATTACACACGGACCTGGAAGTGTCAGATCCGGAGATCAGTTGACCTCTAGCAATCGTGTACATACAACACCAGAAAGCCATAGGTGTTGAATACACAAAGGTTTGAAACTAGATTATTGACTCTAGTGCAAGTGGGAGACTGTTGGAGATATGCCCAAGAGGCAATAATAAAGTGGTTATTATCATATCTTCATACTTATGATAAATGTTTACATACCATGCTATAATTGTATTAACCGGAAACATTAATACTTGTGTGATTTCTAAACATAAAAGAGTCCCTAGTAAAGCCTCTTGTTAAACTAGCTTGTTGGTTAATATATGATCATGGTTTCCTGATCATGAACATAGAGATGTTATTAACAACAGGGTCATATCATTAGGAGAATGATGTGATGGACATACTCCTATAGTTAAGCGTAGCATAAAGATCAAGTCATTTAATATAGTTCATTTTCTATAAGCTTTCTGATACATAGTAACCTAATTCCTTCGACCATGAGATCATGCATATCACCTTTACCGGAAGGATGCTTTGATGACATCAAACACCACACCGTAACAGGGTGGCTATAAAGGTGGCATTGAGTGTTCGGAAAGTATTGGTTGAGACACATGGATCAAGAGTGGGATTTGTCCATCCATATGACGGATAGATATACTCTGGGCCCTCTCGGTGGAATGTCATCCAATTAGCTTGCAAGCATGTGACTGGCTCACAAGGGATCACATACCACGGGAACGAGAAAAGAGTACTTATCAGTAACGAGGTTGAACTAGGTATGCAGAGATACCGACGATCATAACCTCGGATAAGTAAAATATCGTGAGACAAAGGGAAATTGGTATCGTATGTAAGTGGTTCATTCGATCGCAAAGTAATCGTAGAAATATGTGGGAGCCATATGAATTTCTAGATTCCTCTATTGGTTATTGATCGGAGAAGTGTCTCGATCATGTCCGCATAATTCACGAACCGTAGGGAGACACACTTAAGGATTCGATGTTGTTGCGTAGTTATGGAATGATGAGTAAAAGACCGAATGTTGTTCGGAGTCTCGGATGGGATCCGGGATATCACAAGGAGATCCGGAATGGTCCGGAGAATAAGATTCATATAAGGAGAGTCCCGTTTCGGAGTTGGGGAATGGTTCCGGTGTTTTCATCGGGAATGTTCTAGAATGTTCCGGAATGTCCATCACTCCGGAGGGGAAGGGTACATGAATGTGTTGTATCAAGTTGGTATGATTGCATCATGTACTAAGTGTCATCGCTGAACCAAATAAAGGATTAATTCAAATCCTAGTTTGAAAAGTCAAACAGCTAGTTTGAAAAGTCAAACGGCTAAATTTGGAAAGAGGAAAAGAGGAGGTAGGTTGAAACCGACTTGGGGGAGGAGTTCCTCCTCCCACCGCCGGCCCACCTTGGGTCCGAGTTGGGGAGGGACTCCCCCCCTAGGCGCACCTCCCTCCACCTATAAGAGGAGGGGCAGGGCTCCCCTCCTAGACACAAGTTGCCTCCCTCTAAACCTAAACCCTAGCCACAGCCTAGGGATTTCTCCCAAGCCGCCGAGTTAGAGCTTCTAATTGCCCTAGCCGCTGGTTTAGCCCCTTCTAATTGGTGTGTCTAAACCCTAGATCACCAAGGCTCTCTCATAGTCCACCATACTCGCTCCGGCTTAAGGCGAAGCCCTGCGAGATCTCCCCTCTACTTCCGGTACCATGCCGTCGTGCTGCCGGAATCGCGAGGAGAGTGCTACAACCTCCGCTGCCTGCTGGAACAAGGGAGAGGAAGGTCTTCATCGAGTACCGAACGTGTGACCGACTGCGGAAGCGCTGCCGGAACGCAGCGCCGGAAGGATCATCTACGCGATCTTGAGATCAGCAAGAGTACGACTACATCACCCACGAGAATCTGCTCTCGTTAAACGCTTTGGAATCTTCGAGGGTGAGTTCCCCTATCGACTCGTTGCTACAATCTAGTAGATAGATCTTGGCTTGTTTGTTTGCATGCGGTAGAAATTTTTTGTTTTCCATGCTACGAACCCCAACATAATCAAATCCTTGTTTGAAAAGTCAAACGCCAAGTTTGAAAGTCAAACGGCTATTTTTGGGAAGTGGAGAGGGAGGTGGAAACCGACTTGGGGGAGGAGTTCCTCCTCCCACCGCCGGCGCACCACCAAGCCAAGTTGGGGAGGGACTCCCCTCCCCTTGGCCGGCCCCCTCCACCTATATAAGGAGGGGCAGGGCTCCCCTCCTAGACACAAGTTCCTACACCTCTAAACCCTAGCCCCAAGCCGCCGCCGCCGGCCCTAGGGCACTCGCCGCCGCCTAGGTGAAACCCTAGCCGCCGGCCTAGCCCCCTCCTTGGCATGTCTAAACCCTAGATCGTCAAGGGCTCTCTCATAGTCTACCATACTCGCTCCGGCTTAAGGCGAAGCCCTGCGAGATCTCCCCTCTACTTCCGGTACCACGCCGTTGTGCTGCCGGAATCGCGAGGAGAGTGCTACAACCTCCGCTGCCTGCTGGAACAAGGGAGAGGAAGGTCTTCGTCGAGTACCAAACGTGTGACCGACTACGGGAGCGCTGCCGGAACACAACGCCGCAAGGATCGTCTACGCGATCTTGAGATCGGGAAGAGTACGACTACATCACCCGCGAGAATCCGCTCTCGTTAAACACTTTGGGATCTTCGAGGGTGAGTTATTCCATCGACTCGTTGCTACAATCTAGTAGATAGATCTTGGCTTGTTTGTTTGTATGCGGTAGAATTTTTTTGTTTTCCATGCTACGAATCCCTATACCGATTACCTGTCCCTGATCTACACCGATCGTGGGCCGAATAATCGGTCAGACCTTCCAAATGCCCGCACCGATACAAGTTCCTACCCTATGAAGTTAATCCCCTCAAAACCGGGACACCCTATATAGTCACAAGCCAACCGGAGCGCGTTTTGCACCCCGCAGGGTGTGCGCTTTCAATGAGGGGTTCATAGTATCATCTGGCCGCCATTAGACGGTATTTACCTTCTCCAAACTGATGTTTCACATGTGCCTTTACAGGAGAAAGCCCAGCCTCCGGGGATTTGTTCTCCCCCGCAGTAGTTTGAAACACCTATACCAGATTAGATAAACTTCTAGCCCAGCCCCGTCCCATTCTAGAGTAATGTGGTTGCACGGGTTAATTGTTCTAGCAAAATTGCAAAGAACCGGGTGCGTTTTCGTAAACATTTTTCCTCCATCATTTGTCCGACCATTTTGTAAACCAAAAACCTTTCTCGTTTTCGACGTCACTTGGTAGGCCAAGCCTCACCAAGGTTTTCTCATAAAACATTTTTGTAACCTTTTTTCGGGGTCTTCCCATCCCATAGTTTTTGCTTTGGCTAAACAGGGTTTCCAAAGGGGCACGGTGTGTTACACCATCTATCATACTTGGGGCAGGTAGGTATCATAAAAGTGGGTTGTACCTAATGGTACTGAGGGGTAATTGTTTGGAGGAGCCAAACATTCCCCATATAAACTATATCATAGTAAAACAAATGCACTTTGCATAAATGAGTAGATAAAACATGCATAGATAAAATAATAGGAAAAGTTGTATGAGCAAGAAGGTGGCTTGCCTGTGACCATCGAGATGTCCCTTGATGGCATTAGAAAACCAAAATACTGATAGCAATAATAATAAGAATAACCCGGAGGCTTCCTTCTTCTCGGCGTCTCACAGTCGCAACTATTGCCGTTATCAAGCAACATGCAAGTAAACAACACCAAAATAAATACAATGCATACCAACACCAAATCATACAGAAAGCAATTGACAAGACCAGTTTATATATCAGTAAGGATTGAGGATTTGATTTGGCGAAAACAAGGGAAATGCTTTGGTGGCATTTGTGGGTTTTTCTATTTAGGCTTTAAAGTTCCAAAGCTCGCTAGCTAGGGGGTTTTAGAACAAGGTCAGGTTCTATAGGTTAACATTGGGTAAAAATGATACCATCAGATTGATATTAATAAAATTAATCCAACAAAAGTGGTTTCACTATTTTATCAATTACCATTGATTTATAATGGATTTTATAGTGATTAAAACTCTAGTTTTAGGAAATAATTCACCAGACATGTTCTAGAGTTTCATAAATTATTTCCTTGGGTTATTAGATAGTATTTGATGGAATGATTCAAGAGGAGTTGGAATCACCTCAATTCAATTACTAGAATGCCCTTGAGAAATTCCCAAAGACAGTACTGGATGGGATTTGTCTTTTTCATCATATTTAAACTACAGAAGATTTGATGTGATTCCAAGGGCACATGCTAGGTATTTAGATTACCTTTATGCATAAATTGGAATCACCCTTTTTGTATTTACATAACTCAATTTGTGGATTTATTGGTGAACAAACCATGCACAAGAATGTTTAATTCACCACAATTTAATAAAATATCAATAAATCTTGGGCTCCAGGGTTTTGGTTCTTATTGGTATGGAGGTTTACTGTGAGTTGGAATTAGGTCAAATCCTCATTTGGTTTGACCTGGATAAATTTATAAAGTTAGAAAGGTCTTGAGTTTGTTATTTTTAATGCAGGTAGACTAGGAAGAAATTTTATGTGGGGCTAGTGGGACAAGTATGGTATGGTCAGTAAATTTCATTGCCAAATGGTTTTACTCAATTTGGATGAGTAAAACTTTCTGGAGATAAAAATGTGTGTAAAGGACAGATGTTAGTAGATGATTATTCATACTTATTCTAAACATAAAATTTCGTCCAGAACCAAGTCTACCTGTTAGAGTGTGGACTTAGTTACTGGTGAAAATTATTAGCTAAATTTATTTAGGCCCTTTTCATTTTCAAGAAGATTTAAACCAGAAGGTTATTTTTCTGGATCTGAGAAAAAGAATAAAAAGGGGGCATTTGGGCATGGGCTAGATCTGCGGGGGAACTGGGCCACTCAGCGGATTTGGCCCACCCGGGTTAGTGCAGCACGCGGCGGGAGCCGGTTTGAAATTGCCGGGGAGGGGCCCAGTGGTCATACATAGTGGGAGCAAAGGGGTAAGGAGGAATGAGGGCCGCAGGATTAGAGTCGATCTGACGGTGCCCCATCGTCTTCTTCGGTGTGCCTGGGCCGACGGCGGCCGAAACCCTAGCTCGCGTTTGGGAGTAGCAGAGGCTCACCTGCAGGCTCGATAGGCGACGGGGAGGGTCGGAGGTGAAGCGGTCCACCTCGGTGAGAAGAATGAGGGGCGGAAGAGGGGGTATCCACCACAGGAAGGGCCTCACGTGATGGGGACTAGATTAGCTTCCTCGGGGGCTTGTCGGGGAAACTTTCAGGGGCTCCTTCCTGCGAGAGAGAGGGTCGGGGAGGTTAGAACAGGGGTGGAGGAGACGAGCTAGGCCACATGAAGAGGGAGGAGGGAAGGGGAGGAGTGAACCTTGCTCATTTCTTTGCCATGGCTGAGGGGCCTTTCTCTTCTTCTCCTGGTTAGTACAGAGCGAGGGGAGCTAGTGGGGGAGTTAGGGGAATGAGGGAAGAGTGAATGAGGCCAGGGAGAGCCGCAGGGGTGGCCTCTGGCTATATAAATCGAGGTAGAGGGGTGTGGGATGGACATGGGCCATGGGGAGCATTGAGGGAGGTGCTGCCCAAGGATTGGCTCAGTGGGGTGGTGGAGTGGTCGTGTGGGACCAGTGGCTTGACCAGGGGGTGCTGGAGTGTAGATATTTTGTTAGGCATGTGTTTGTGGCCACACATCTCTTTCTCCTCTCTCAAAGAGATAGAAGACAAAGGTGAATAGTGGCAAGCTACAGTGCTGGTCGACCAGGGTAATGTGTGCTACTGAGAAGGGGTGTTGGGCAAGTTTGGAGATGGTTTGGCTTTGATTTAACTCAAGCTTCATGGTTTTTCAAAATGTTGATCAAATGACTGCTTGTGAATGAAGTTGAAGAAATTGCATTGGGAAAAGTGTGCAAATGGTACTGGTGTGTGTGTATAGGGTCATTGCATAACCCTATGAATTATTTGGGATTTTTCTAAAGATTATAAGCCCATTTAAAAGATTTATTCAAAAAGAGCATAAATAGATTATGGAAGCTAAGATGATATTTTTAAATTGGGAAAACTTGGTTTTTGATGTTATATGGTCCTAAATATCATATTACACATTGGAAAATTTTATTTGAATTTATTGAGATGGAAACGTACTTTTAGGGAATTATTTCTTGTTTCTGCCATTTAAGAAAAAGGGAAAAAAGAAATAATAAATAATCTAAAAATATTTATTTTTGAGATGGGAAGGTGGGGTTTGATGTATAGAGCTTATATATGCCTTGAGTTTGCCAAGTGGTTTGGAGAAAAACAAACTTGCCTTCATAAACCAAGATTTTAGGGTTTTGACAAAAGTGGAATTTAAATTGTTTTGGGATCCAAATAATTATGGGAATTATTTGGGGAAGCATCATATCCAAGGTAGATGATGTAACCTTGATGTATACATCATTTCCAACCTTAGGTTTGGAATAATCGTGGTGAAAATGGAAGGAAATAGATTTTCGGGAATCTAGGGTTTTGTTATTTTGATGCCACATAAACAGGGTTGGATTAGGGAGCTCAGAGATCACCTTGGTACAAGGGGTATATGGATGGATAGACCATGTCATATAGATTATCATGTAATCAAGAGTTGGGCTTGCTTACATTTGAGGTGGTTTAGAAGAGATGGCAAACTTTGTTGAAAATAAGGCTGCCATAGCAGATACATCAGGTAGCCTCATAAACCATGTGAGTTTAAGAAGCACAAGACTCCAATGGAAACAAGTGAAGTGGGGGTTGATAGGACATGATTATTAAATCATAACCATGCAAAGATTTGGTCAAGGGGAGGTGGCATATAGCGGTGAGCTTCTGCCAAAGTAGGCAAGATGATGAGATTTGCAGAAAAGATGGTTATCTTGACTACAAAACCATCATGGATGAGTGGGAATTAAAATGGCTTAGCCAAGGGCAAGAGTGGTATTTGGTGGTACTAATGATGTACTACAATATGGTTGAAACACATTCTTAAGAATGCCCATAGGTTGGAAGAGGTATAGCTCCAAAGATTGCATCTAGATAAGAATTTCAGACTTAGCCATTTTGGCAGATTTAGGGTTTTAGACTATAGTGCAAGTGTAGAGGATTTTGAGAGGATGCTAAGGAAAAACTCATTATCAAGGATATGATGTTTAAGTGTTAACTAAGTAGGTAGGATCCATGCTTAGATGGGGTCTTCACTGAGTTGGAACTACTAGAAGGGATTATCCCTAGGTTGATCTGATTAGGAGGGGAGATGATCACCTTAGTGGCTTAGGATAGATCCAGACTTGGATGCTTGATATGAGATTGATGATCACAAGCATAGATTGTGTCCTAAGGTATGAGCTACTATATTAGCTCACTTTAGTTTCTAAGCAACAAGGCAATCAGCAGATCAAGGCAATTCATCAGACAACAGATCGAGGCAATTCATCTTATCACTTATCCAACTACCACTAGGGTTACCATCAAGCCTAGCTTGAGGTAAGGATAGGTATTTTGAATTGGTTATACTTTTATGTAAGATAAGGACCATCTTGGAATTTCTACCAAGATTGGAATGAAAAGGTTTTGAATAGAGGTTTTGGAAAACCTAGGGGTAAGAGTAGTTGAGAGTTCTATCTGGAAAACATAAGCAGATTATATTTTAGTTCTCCATAGTTTTGTTAATAGAACTAGTAAAAATATTTTTGTTTTGTCAATGTCATCTTGGCTTAGGTTTTGAAATGCCAGAACATTTGAGAATATGAAAAATGAGCCAAGACATCTCTTTTGTAAAATAGATTTTGTCAACTAGTGTTGAGATAAGAAGTATAGAAGCTAATACACAATCAGTTGCAAGAACACAAGCAAGCTAGTAAACAAACATTGCGCATGTAACAATAAAAAGTTTTTGTTCCCCCTGATTTTTGCCTTTTGATCACAATTCAGGGTTGCTTAAATTGGGATGTTACAGTGGGTGAGCTAGGGCAAAGATTTGGGGTACAATGGATGAGCAATTGATTGATCACAAATAGTAGATAGTTGGTAGTTGTACTGTGATCACCAAGTGTTCGATCAAATGGCGGATGTCTACGCACTTCTATTCTTGTAGACAATTGTTGGGCCTCGAAGTGTAGAGGTTTGTAGAACAATAGCAAGTTTCCCTTAAGTGGATTACCCAAGGTTTATCGAACTGAGGGAGGAAGTGTTCAAAGGTATCCCTCTCAAGCAACCCTGCAATCAAGATACAAGAAGTCTCTTGTTTCCTCAGCGCACCCAATACACTTGTCAGATGTACATGTGCACTAGTTTGGCGAAGAGATAGTGAAATACAAGTGGTAACGGTGCCAGAAAATAGATTCTAAGTTGTTGTTGACGTGGGGTAACGTGTGTGAGTGTCAGAAAAGATCTTGGCGATGAGGTAAAGATTAAAGAAACCAAACATGCAACAGATCTAGTAGCAAACGGTGTTTCAATGTTTAGAAACAAGGCCTAGGGATCATACTTTCTCTAGTGAACACTCTCTCATATAAATATCTTCTCTTAATGATACTACTCTTAACTACTCTCCGGTTGGATACTCTAATCCATGTTAGGGTCTTCCCCAATCTAGATAACCCCACATTGTCACCTTGAGCGCTAGATGGTTCGAACAAACACCACAATTTCATAAAGACATCCAACTCCAAATATAACTCATGAATATATATATGTAATCTAGCTTAAGTGCCACACCCGGCGTGCACGCTGTCACTTTCACACATGTGGGGAAAAGCATAGATCTATTAAAGAACAATGAGTATTTATGTAGAGTCGAGCCTAAGTGCCACCATGGCGTGCACGCTGTCACTTTCACACACATGGGGAGAGCAGAGATCTATTGAACCACTTGAGTAACAGAGTATATATACTTGATTACAAAGCTCATGAACGCAACAAGATCACGCATCGAGAGAGAGATGAACACATAGCTACCGGTATAGCCCTTAGCCTCGAGGAAAAACTACTCCCTCCTCATCATGGGAATCAGCAGCAGTGATGAAGATGGTGGTGGAGATCGATGGAGATGGATCCGGGGGCACTTCCCCGTCCCGGCAGGGTGGCGGAACAGATAATTTCTGTCCCCCTAATCTCCCCTTCCGTGGAGGTGGCGCTACTGAACTTTTTTTGGAAGTATGATGGATGATTTCGGGTTTTCTCCCCGGGGGATTCTTATAGGCGCAGGAGGCAAGGTCGGTGGAGGGCCAGGGGGCCCACACCCCCTGTAGGCGCTACCATGGCATGCCCGCGCCTGGGGGTGTGTGGCCACCCTGGTGCCCTACTCCGTCTCTACTTCGCGGTTCTGTGTTGCTCCGGGGAAATAATGACTTCGGCTTTTATCCCGTCCAATTCCAAGAATATTGATTTTCTGCCTTTTTTGGAACCAAAAATAGAAGAAAACATGCAACTGGCACTGTGGCATCTTGTTAATAGGTTAGTCCAGAAAAACATATAAAAATACCTCAAAGTGTAGACTAAGAAAAGCAAAGTGGATATAAAACAAGCATGGAGCATCAAGTATTATAGATACATTTCCGACGTATCAAGCATCTCCAAGCTTAACTCTTGCTCGTCCTCTAGTAGGTAAGTGATAAAAGAATAATTTTTCAGGTGACATGCACCATCAAAACTAAGATCAAACCATTTGCAAGCATTGAAATCTAGGATCAAAGAACTCTAAACATGAGCATGAAAGATGGAGTTCTAACAGTAACACAAAGTAACTATGCATGCAAAATGAAAGGTTAGAAACAAAGATCATGAATAACAATGCATTGAAAGACTTTTGTTTGTTTCACATATAGAAAACATGGCATAGTGGCATTCAGCTTGTCCCTCATGGAGTAGCAAATAGATGCATAGGACACCTTCAAAGTTAATAAGAGTGACTAGATACAGATAGCACAAGAACAAGCAATATCAACAATATGAATCAATCAATAAGTATCGGGACAATGCACATGGAACTAAGAATGGAAACTATGCTCTCTTAATTGGTGCATAAGGATAGAAGGTGGAGACTCAATATAATAGTGGAAGAAAAGCCCTTCATAAAAAGGAAGCAGGGATTTCAAGTTTCAAAAGGAGCTTCCAAAAATTATGGTACTTGTTAGCTTTCATCTCTCATTGCCCCTATCATAAGCATCTTGAAGTGATTAAGGTTATAGTGAGAGTTAATGTTTGACAAAGTATAAGTTGGAAATCTCATGTCCCTTGAATACGAGGGCCGCACCGCATGCTACTCAATTTTAGTCACCTGTAAGTTCTTGTCATAGTAAGTACATGTGTATCATAGAGAACCGCCAACGGGGTACCCCTTGCACATGGTACAGGAGCTATCCCATAACCAAAATGACAAGGCAAGCAGACAATGAGCATCTCAGTGATCTTTTTATTTACTATTTGCATAGATTTTTATTGAGGATGCTTCACAAATTGCTCATTATGGTGATGCTGCAAGTTTCCACCATGATTAGGCATGGCTTAGGCTAGCGGCCCAGGAGTTTCTCTAAAACAAAATACATAACTCCATGGACTTACAAGCTCCCTCTTTATTTCACACCGACGACATCCATAGACAAAAGAGCATGATATCAACTGTGTACAAAGTACAAGTGCAATGTTGAAAGCGTTCCCCGTGACAGCACGATGCTGCTAATTCCAACGTATAAGTGCAAGCATATATAACATAGATGACACAATGGTTCAAGTTTATTAGGGGAAAGAAATATAAAGTGTGCCATCAAGTTTATGAGAGCTTTAATCACTAAGTTTTCACATAACAAAATATTTTTTAATTGGAAGATAGATGGAAACAAGAATATACTTGGAATGGTGTAACACACCATGCATAGGAATTTATAGTGGACTCTTTGGAATAACTTGGTTTCTTGGGATTTGGATGCATGAGTAGAGCCTGCTCATACAAGTGGAGGCTAGCAAAAGACTGGGAGCGACCAACTAAGAGAGCAATAATGGCCATAATCATGCAGAGCGGCAAAACATTACTAATCAAAGCATAGAGTGGTACTGCAAGTCAAGGACTAAATGATCATAGAGGCTAATGTGACTGGTTCATAGTCATAACATGGTGTGAGCATGTGCCAATTCAACCCAAACAAAGCATCAAAGGAGAATACCACAATACTAAGCTTTTGTATGCTAAAACAATGCATGATTCCTTCAACGCACATTAAGCAATCCTAATTGTTTGGAACAAGTCATGATACAACAATAATCACTAAGAATAAGGTCAAAACAACATCTAGCATGACATGATATAGTCTAAGTCATAGTCAAAGCAAGCTCCCTTTTGTATCACTATAAGCATGAAGCTTCCTACTCTCTTCCAGCACCAATCAACTTATGTGAAACAACTCACAAAGATAATAATCAATAAAGACAAGTGAGCAAGTCTCAAAAATCCACAAAGAAGAACTAAAAAGTTCTAAGCTGAAAGCACAAGAAAACTAAGGCTAAACACAGTGCTAGCAAAAGTGAACACTCACAAGACAATAAGAGAGAAAACTAGAGTGTTCTAGGCAATGAAAACAGAGTGTGTCTCTCTCCAAAAGAAGTGTGTTGTCATCAACCAGCTTACTCAAGCAAACTAAGCAAACAAAAACCAAAAACGAAAACTAAGGCGCTCCAAGAATAACACAATAGCGCATGAAACAATAAAAACGGAGTGTCTAGAAAGACCTGAGATTTTTATTGATGAAGAAGGGGATGCATTTGGCATCCCCAAGATTTGACGCTTGTACCTCTTGAATATTCCTAGGGGTGACACGGGGTGGCATACCCAAGCTTGAGCTTTTGTCCATTCTTCATCTCATTACATCATTCTTTCTCTACACCTGAAAATTTTCCTTCATACAAAACTTCACAAAATCTTCATTAGCAACATTAGTGTATTCAAAAGATAATAGACCCTTGGGTTTAGCTTTAGAACAGCAAAACTTTCACTAAAAACACAAGCTACTGTAGCAATTCCCTCAAAAAGCTCAATTTCCCAAAAAGAACCCAAAAAGGAATCAATAAGAACCAAATGCAAATAATGGCTGAAATCTTTCAAAACAGACCAGCAGGTAGAAACCAATTTTTTCGAAGACCTTATGTTGCTCAAATCAAAAAGTGTTGAACTAACGAAAGTTATATAACATACTGGGGGATGTATTCGTAAATTTTCAGCTCAATCCTACTTATAGAGACTCCTCACGAATTTTTATGATGGAGGACAGAAATCTGTTTCTGGACAGCAACTCCCCAAATCTTACTTCCCTCTCATTAGAGGTCATTCTTGGCACAAAAAGAAACTAAAAATGATATGGAGAGGTCATTACTGAAGTAATAACTTCCAAAACTCAAGAAAATTATTGGGTTATCTCCCAACACGTACTTTTCTTTAACTCCTTTAAGTTAGGCACGATAGTTTGAGAAGATGCTCACATAAGAAATATGAATTGAAGTAAAAGAGAGCATCAAGAAGAAAATTCAAAACACATTTAAGTCTAACCCACTTCCTATGCATAGGAATCTTGTAAAGAAACAAGTCATAAAAGCACAAAGCAACAAGCATAGGGAAGCAAGACAAATGCAACTTCAAAATTTTCAACATAAAGAGGGGAAACTTAGTATTTTTGAGATGCATAATACCATGTTTCCCTCTCTCATAATAACATTCAGTAGCATCATGAATAAAATTAACAATATAGCTATCACATAAAACATTCTTATCATGATCCACATGCATAAAATGATTATTACTCTGCACATAAGCATAGTCATGCTTATTAATCATAGTGGGAGCAAATTCAACAAAATAGCTATCATTAATATTCTCATCACCATAATCATCAAATATAGGAGGCATGTTGTAATCATAATTAATTTTCTCCTCAATAGTAGGTGGACTAAAAATATCATAATCATCATACATTGGAGGTATAGTATCATCATAAGCAATAGAATAGCTATCTTCCCAAGTGTGTTCATTTGTAAAGATATCATCATTGGAAGGAACATGGATAGCACTAACAGCACACCAATTATTAATATTATCATTTTCAGAATTGGTCCAAAGAGATTTTCAATATGAAAATTTGTGTGCTTTTCCCAATCATGATCACTAATATAGGTAACAGGCATAGGAACATCATCTAGTTCAGACTCATCAGCAAAAACTATGATAGGAGCAACATGCTTAGGGGAAGATACTGTTTCCTCTCTCCTTCTACTCCTCTTCTTATTCTTGTCCTCTTTAGGAGGGAGTGGCTTGAAAGGAAGCTTCTCCACATACCCTGGTTTATTGTTAGAGACAATAGAAGAAACATTGGAGGATTCCTCCTTTTCATTAATAAGAACAAAACTCATATCAGTCCTATCATATTTTGGTAAAATATCATCTTTTATAAGATTTTGTATGTATGTATTCGCGTGGCAACTATCAACACAATAAATATGACACCCATGCAGGACGAAATTCATACCAAGAGCACTCATGTCTACTAATCAAGTTTTTCTTGATAACTCTTCACACCCAAAAAACAATGTAAGTTCATCATGTTGATTATCAGTGATCGCGTTATCACAATACAAGCTTGTAGTACTCATTGGATTAGAAAGGTTATTATTATGGCCTGAGCATTGAAAATTGAAATGACCCACTTCATAGCAGAGTTCACAAATAAAAGGGTAGAGGGCACAATTTGTTTTTACCAAGATCATTTAGAGCCTTATACCATGTTCTGGTTTTTTCATTCTAGTGGGTGATACAATATCCTTCTTCTATTCTATTCTTCTCACAAGGTCTATGCATACCACAAAAATTAACACGCTTATAAGAAATAGTACTTTCAGAAGTTTGAGCATGTTTATTGCAATGATTAATAACATTTTCATTTTCCATCAAAGTGTCTTTAAAAGGTTCATGATACATGTCCCATTTTTCTTTAGGAGCATTAATATGGGAAGAAAAGGCTCTATAATATATAACAAGAATTTGAGGATCAAGACCATATTTAGCACTAATCTCTTGAAAATCAACAATTTTAGCGAAAGAATTAATGCAATCATACTCATAGTTTATACCTGGTTCTTTACCTTTGTCATTATCCCAATCTTCGGTATTGCTTTGAATTGTTTCAAGAAGATCCCACTTAGCTTTGACCTCCTTACTTGTGAAGGATCCCTCAAAATAGGTATCTAGATAGTCCTTGTAATCTCCTGAAAGCCTTGCATAAAAATTATTAATAACAATATTACTGGGGAGCTCATGAATGGGACATTTGAGAATTAGTGACTTCAATCTCCCCAATCTTGGGAAATACTTTCTCCATCATGAGGATGAAAATTATAAATATAATTCCTATCTTTATGAATTTCCTAAGGAGGATAAAATTTAGAATAAAAGAGAGATTCAAGTTCTTTCCACTCCAAATGATGAGGATCATTGTAAGGTTCCCAACCTTTAATAAGGTAGAGATCCCTGTGTTTACAATGCTAGTCACTGGATCAATAGCTAGCATCCACAGTTAAGAGGTAATATCAAGAAACAAAGGTCATAATACAACTTTATAACCAGGAATAAAATAATTCATTACATCTTACATAGCTCATTTGGCTATTACATTTCATTGCAGCAGAATATCTATAAGCATGGGGTCCTTCATCTTCAAAGTGCCACAGGCAATCATGTTGGTTGTAGACTTGTAATCCTATTCAACAAACTTCACTAACATCAAACAAACCTGCAACATAATAAGTTGCAGCCACAAGGGTCAATACATTTGAATTGTATTGGCAAGTTTCACTACTTTGTAGAAATAAGTGGATCCTATCATTTACATGCATATTTGGCTAAGTAGGGTTTAGGCTCCTTTGCAGAAAGCAATATAGTTTTATCCTATCATTTCAAAATAGTTTTGATCTTTTGAAAAATATTTCTGAACTCCTTGGAAACCTCCAAGTGCTTCAAAATCCCTTGTTGTGACCATCAAGTTTTACTTTGAGAAATTGGAATGTCGAGATCTTCCATAGCTTCAGGCCTTAGTTGCTCAGTATTGTCTATAACCGGGGACACGGTTAAGTACTTAGAATTTGATCTTCTGCAGAAGTTGTACACTTTACCCACATGACACAATCTCATCTTGATGCCACCAGTGGCCGCTGGATAAGTACTCACCAAAATGGAGTACTGGCAGATTGAGAATGTGACAAAGTCTTTCCATAGGAGTCCTCCCAATACACAATGCTAGCTTGTCATCCAGGCACCAATGTATGGTTTCAAGTTCCCTAGCACAAATCTAGTTAACCTGAAGATGCCAATGCATGGGTCTTCCACTATGTAGTTGACTAAGCCAGAGCCCATTTAGCATGTGGCTGTACATGGAAGCCACTGTACGAGAAACATGTTCAATCTCTAAGTCCCTGGGTGGTTTTCTTCTAGTGCACAACAAAAAGAGATAGCCATATAAACATGGTTCCTTTTGTTGCCACCTTGTCCAACCTTGAGTATCCTTGTCCACCCAGGTGGTTCATTGAGTACTTGTTTTATTATATAAAACATATATCTTTTCAACTCTTCATATAATTCATAACATGTATCCCATCCCAAATATATAGCAGGGCTAAGCATACTACAACTACATTGTTTCCACTAAGGAATATATAAGGGTATCCTATTAGGATTAGCATAGCATAAAATATAGTAGTTCTTATCATGCATGTTACAAAATCCACCAAGTGTAATGAAAATAGTAGGACTTGGATGATAGTGTCACTTGCCTTTTTAGTAGAGAATGGTGGTTCACTTCTTGATCTTGCTAATATCACACTCTTCTAACTTCACTACAAATCAATCAAGCAAACACAAAATAAACTAGCATTCCAAACAATTTATCACACATAAAATAACAAAAACAAGGTCATGCATGCAAGCATGCAAAAGATAGTTTTATTTGCAAAAGTGGTTTCTACTAGGCTCTAAACATGATAAATTTCAAGGTAGTCATTTACTAAAGTGGTAAAACCATTTGCAAAAAGGTTTTCTCTATAAACCATTTTTAAATCAAATCAATATTTTATGTGATTGAAAATGCTTTTAGTAAAGCAATATTCTTTAAAGAGTTCACCAAATATATTTTAATTCTCAAAACTTGGTGTTTAGGGTCAGAAGGTTTGAATCAAACCATTCCCCAAAGGTTTCACCCAAATATCATTTCTAAAACAAAAACAGTATTTTTATTTGACTAGAAATGAGCTAATTCAATTATTTACTCCTTAACTTCACAAAATACATTTTTAAATCCATAAGTTGGTTCCTAGGGTCAGTAGGTTCACAAAAAATCATTTTTCAAAGATTTCACATTAAAATTATATCTAGAACAATTTTTATATTCATAATAAGCCTACACAAGTTTCTGCAAATTCAACCAATTTTCCGGAAGCAAAACATTAAAAAATATGCATGGTTGCAAAGTACTTGTTCCACTGATTCCATTGGTATAAAATTTGCAAAATTTGGACGTGTATAACTAAAGTTATAAATTTTACAAGTTTGCATATCAATCAGATTCAAATTTATGTTTTAATCTAAACCTTGTCCACGTGGCGCAATATAACTGGACGATACCGCTTCGGGTGGATCGAGCTCTCTGGACCGTAGGATTTAAGTTATATCTAGTGGCTCAGATGGGTTCATAACCTTTCGACCAAATCTAATCTTAGCCGTAGGATCAGGATCCAACGGGCTCAGCTGCTTCGACCAAGGACTGGCGGCGCTGTGCGGCGGCTGGCGGCGGCGCACGGTCAGACGGTGAGCTTGCCGACGTTGCAGGAAGCGAGGGAGAGGGGGAATGGCTTACAGCGTTTGCATGGTCGAGGTGAAGCTCGAGGTGGCGTTGGCTTGGCGAGGGCCGCTCAGGAACGGCGACGATTGCTCGCCGGAGTAGCTCCTGACGACGGGCGGCTCTGTTTGCTGACGGAGGTGAGACTGCAGGTCACGCCGAGGTAAAACAAAGACGTGGTCAGATGCGTACTGATCTGGGGAAGATGGGAGCATCAACAGGAGGCGCTGGGGCGGTCGAGGCTTACCAGGGAACTTCGTCGGAGACGAGTCAGACGCGGCGGTGCTCAGGTGATGACGAAGCCGACGATTCGGAGCGCGCGCGAGCGAACGAGTGGCACGGGGAGATGCGCTAGGAGGTGAGGAGCGAGCTCATGTGCAGTAGGAGGCGAGAGGCGATGGGGTGTGGCCGGAATTGTTCGGAGACGCTCGCCGGAGCAGTGGCGGTGCAAGAGGAAATCGGGGCAGCCCTGGGGAAGATAAGGAGGGGCGAGTGAGGGGAAATGGCGAGGAGAGGCGGGCGCTTAAGTGTGCGTGATCACAGCGAGGTTTTACTCAGCCAATTATGCGTATTGACGCCGGCAATAACGCGGCAGCAACGGCAGGGCGACGTGGTCGCGAGATTGAAGACGACTGCGTGGCAGTGGGGTCCATCTGGCAGTGAGGGAGAGAGAGAGGGCGTTGGGTCCACCTGTCTGTGTCTCTGTGGGTTGTTATCTGCGTAGAAAACGTTTTGCCGTGGGGGAGAGCTGGTGGGCTGGACTGGGCCTTGTTGGGCCAGTTGGGTTGGGTCTATTGTTTCATTTTTTTATTCTGAAGCCTTTTCTTTTTCTAATTTGAATTTCTGTTTTGATTTTATTCAAACACCCAAATGAATTCAAACCTTTGCCAAACTTTGTGTAGTTTTTAACTCTGTTTAACAACACAAATCAAAGTCCAAAACAAAATAATTTTTATTCTTTTAGGATCCATTTAATAATTAAATAAATAGACCTTAGTCATTAATTCAAATAGGATTTAATTTATTTTAAATCTCTATTTGAAATCCAAAATAATACCAAATTCAATTCAGTAGGTTTTATTTGAAAATATAAAACACTTGGAAATCTCATTTAAAATAAATTAACAAGTTTTAGTGTTTATTTGAAATGGAAAGCCTTTACTTTAATAAAATTGGATATTAATAAAACCTCATTATTTTATTTAAATAAACCTTTACTCTTTTATCAAATAGAAATATTTTATTTCAAAAGTTGGCCAAGATTTAATTTGGCTCTATAAAATAATCTTTATTTATAATTTTACCTTTTCTTTTGAAAACCAAATCTTTTTATTAAAAGATCCAAAAATAGTAATTCCAACTATTATAACTTTATTTATTATTTATTTATCTTTTGAAATCCCTTTAGGATTTTATTTGATCAAAATAGGTTTTGATATTTCCAATTGGAATCAAAAAGTTTCTTCTCACCCTAAAATTCAACAATTGTTTATTTATTTTTCACATTTCAAAATTTGGAAAATTTTGGGATGTGACAATCATCTAGTAGCTCATAACACTCCCTTGATTTGTCCCTAAGTGAGAAAGGGAATAGCTTCCTCTTAACTTGGTCCATTGATATACCTGCACACTTGAACAACTCGCATAATTCATGTATAAAGAGTAAATGATCACTAGGATGGACAGTTCCATCTCCAAAATAGCAGTTATTCATAACACGTTCAACAATTTCAATAGGTATTTTAAAAGGGACACCTTTAGTATGGAGATTTAAAATATCACAAGTATCATTAGAATTACCACATATGGGAGATGAAGTATCATCAGAACAAATTTTCTAACCTAAAGCTGGGGAACTAAAAAGATCTTTCTCATAAAACTAGCTTTCCCAAGCTTAGACGTTTCCATACCATTAGTAACAATGGTGTTCAAAAAATTCATACTAATAACATTGCTATTAACATGTAAAGAAAGTTCCATAGGTTTTTTAATTCTCTTTTCAAACCACTCAAGTTCTAACTTAGGAAAAATACTAAAAAGCTCTCTAATTTTGTTGTTGTTTTCCATTAAGCATAAATAGTGAAAACAAGAAACAAAAAGACAAAATTGCAGAATCTAAAGGAAATAACTTCGAGCACTCACACCGGAGGATGTGAGTACCTTTTACCTTACGTCCCCGGCAATGGCGCCAGAAAATAGCTTGATGTCTACGCACTTCTGTTCTTGTAGATAGTTGTTGGGCCTCCAAGTGCAGAGTTTTGTAGAACAGCAACAAGTTTACCTTAAGTGGATTACCCAAGGTTTATCGAACTCTGGGAGGAAGTGGTCAAAGGTATCCCTCTCAAGCAACCCTACAATCAAGATACAAGAAGTCTCTTGTGTCCTCAACACACCCAATACACTTGTCAGATGTACAGGTGCACTAGTTAGGAGAAGAGATAGTGAAATACAAGTGGTAACGGTGCCAGAAAATAGCTTATTACTTGTTGTTGACATGGGGTAACGTGTTTGAGTGCCATAAAAGAGCTTGACGGTGAGGTAAAGACTAAAGCAAGCAAACATGAAACAAATCTAGTAGCAAACAGTGTTTCAATGTTTAGAAACAAGGCCTAGGGATCATACTTTCACTAGTGAACACTCTCTCATATAAATATCTTCTCTTAATGATACTACTCTTAACTACTCTCCGGTTGGATACTCTAATCCATGGTAGGGCCTTCCCCAATCTAGATAACCCCACACTATCACCTTGAGCACTAGATGGTTCCAACAAACACCACAATTTCATAAATACATCCAACTCCAAATATAACTCATGAATATATATATATGTAATCTAGCTTAAGTGCCACACACGGCGTGCACGCTGTCACATTCACACACGTGGGGAAAAGCATAGATCTATTAAAGCACAGTGAGTATTTATGTAGACTCAAGCCACCATGGCGTGCACGCTATCACTTTCACACACATGGGGAGAGCAGAAATCTATTGAAGCACTTGAGTAATAGAGTAGATATACTTGATTACAAAGCTCATGACCACAACAAGATCATGCATAGAGAGATAGATGAACACATAGCTACCGGTAGAGCCCTTAGCCTCAAGGAAGAACTACTCCCTCCTTATCATGGTAATCAACAACTGTGATGAAGATGGTGGTGGAGATCGATGGAGATGGCTCCAGGGGCACTTCCCTGTCCCGGCAGGGTGGCGGAACAGATAATTTTTGTCCCCCCGAATCTCCCCTTCGGTGGCGGCGGCGGCGCTGCGGAACTTTTTCTAGAAGTATGATGGATGATTTAGGGTTTTCTCCCCGGGAGCTTCTTATAGGCGCGGGAGGCAAGGTCGGTGGAGGGCCAGGGGGCCCACACCCCCTGTAGGCGCCACCAGGGCTTGTGTAACATCCCAAAAATACTAAACTTAAATCATCAAACTCTAATCATCAAATTTAGGGTTAACAAAAACTTTTCTAATTAAAATTATGAAGGCATGCATATGTGTATGCATTTAATTTGAAATTCTTTTGAACCACCTTGTTTGTGTATTTCCTTGCTTGTAAAATGTTTCTTAGGTGAAATAAACATCATCTAAACATTTCCCAAACTTTTCCTAAGGACAAATAAGTCAAAACCAATAAAATAAAGGAATGGTCATTTTGACCAATTTAACTCCCATGCCTACTTTGGCTATCTCAAACTTTCAGAACCTAATGGAAACTTTTCTGGATCTTTGCACCCCTTGAATGTACTCATAAAAAGGTATCAAGGCCCACTTTGTGATCATCCAGAAACTTTCAAATGCATGGTTTAAATGATAATTCAAAACTGAATCTTTATCATACGGCAAGATCCCACTTTTTCAAAAACCACTCAAACAAGCTCAACTTTCAAAACCCAAGCATCTGCAGACTCACCAGCACCAATCTAGAAAACCCACCAAAAATCTTTCCAAAATTCAAAACTTGATTTCATGCGGCCATTTCGTCAGACAGGTTGCAGACACAAATCATCAAAATCCTAAACACTATAGTGAGCAGTGATTGAAGCCTAACTTGTTCCCTCTCTAGCTCAAAACCAGCTCAGTAGATCATCTAGCAAGATTAACTAAACACTAGCACCACTGTGAGCTTGGCATTACCATCAATGGTGAACAGCCGAAGCCAACCTTGTCACCCCCATGTCGACAGCAAGCTAGGAAGAGAAGCTGGTCTAGCCAGCATGTCTGGGAGGCAGCCCACCGTCCACAGCCACCCCCTGTCCCAACCGCGAGCGTTGCCAAGCCCTGGACCACACGCACGAACCATGCCAACCTCGCCAGCGACCATGCCGAGCATGCGCCAGAGCGCCATCCTCGACCAGCGCCCACAAACCGCGCACGGCCCTCGTCGCATGCATACACAATCCTCACCGACCCAGGAGACCGCCAGACATCCGCCGCCTCGTGCCGCACAGCCACCGCTCGCCGTCGAAGACGTCGCCTCTGCCGCGCAGAGCACCGTCACGTTCCGACCAAGCCGCACCACCCCACGCCTCAAAACCATGTCGTTGAGCATCGCCAGGGAACACCGCATCGTCACCTACCTTCGCCCATGCCAATAGCCGCCTGTAACATCGCCCCCGACGAGCTCACTGTGCGCCCCGCCGGTCCCCTCGCTCGACTATAAATAGAGGCCACCCCAGTCGATTTCTTCACACCACCTCACTCCCCTCTTCTCACTGATTGTCCCACACCATTCCCAGAGCAAGGCGAGCACCACCTCGCCGGAATTTCACCGGAGCCCACCGCCTATGGAGAAGAAGGGCGCCATCGATTTCGTCCACCCCAGGAGCTGCCGCGACCACCCCTGAGTTCGCTGTCGTCGACTTCGTCGTTCACCCGCCTCGCCTGCACCCCAGTAAGCCCCCAACACCCCTCACTGGCCACGCTAGGTTTCTTTCTTGCCGGCGTTGCCTCGCGTCGACGATGACTCCCTGCCGTTGGATTAGAATCAGATCGAACGACCCACATTGCCCCGTACCGCTTCGCTCCTCCCTGTCTCACTGACGAGTGGGGACACCCACTTAAGCAGCCCGCGGGAGCACTGCGCTTAGCAGGCCGGCCCGTTAACTTTTCCCGTGCAGCCTAGTTATTCAAATTAAACCTTTTCTATTTTATTTCAAACTCACTTCTGTACCCAAATTCAAAATTCAACCCAGATCGATTCAGTGCACCAAATTGAATGAAAACAATTTTGTTAGAAAGGTCTGGGAATGCTGAATCCAAGCCCATTGGATCCAAGTCATTTGGATCTATAGATCACCCTTGGTAAAAATAACAAGGCAGAAGCTTTTCTGCATTCAAACATTTTTCAAATTTAAACCATAATAGCTTTTGAGTTGATTCCAACTCTCAAAAATCACATTTAGCCATACCTTTCATAATATATAAAAATATATAGGTTTACTTGCAGAAATAAAGTTCAAGTGATAAAAGAATGCTACATAAGCATTTCTAGACACATTAATTAATTAAAATAAAAGGGTAAAACCTTATTAAATTGTGACACCACTTTAAATCACATTCCCTTGGACTACAATATGTGGTGATGACATGTGTCAACATGATCCCATGTTTGGTTTGGAGAATGTTAAATCTTAAGTAGTTTTTCAATGAGTAGAAATTACTTTTCTAAAAATAAAAGGAATTAAACCAAGCTTTAATCTTGTAATGTTAGAGATGATGCTAGATCATCTATAGGACCCTTGTGTGTGATGATTGCAAGTAGTTAAGTATTGTGTGGTGATTGTGTACCTCGTATTTATTTATAGACGCTAGTACGACCAAGGATACGAGGAGGAAGTAGGATACTACGAAGAAGAAGCCGAGGATAACTTCAACCACTGCTCTACACAAGGCAAGCTAATGCTATACCTATGCAAGCTTATACTGATATTGTCCAAGCTTTATTAACTAAGTGTACCAATGCAAGCTAACCCTTGCAAGTTACCCTACTGATGCCACAAACCACTACTTTTTACTATGCCCACTATATGCCTTAAGCATATATGATCCAACCCACTTGACCAACCAATCCTAGTTTTTACTTACAAGCTTTATGCTTTATTTCTTTATCAAAGCTATTCCTTAGAGTTTACTTAAGTGAATTATAGATACTAGAAAGATATCTGAAGGTTGCATAAAGAGCATAAAATTTGGCCTAAGCTAGATAATCTTGATGTCATCTTAAGGCATGAGATTGAACTTAGTTAAAACTCCACTAGTTTACCACCCCTCATTATTGCTTACCCCCACCTGTAGATGCTAGTGCTAAGCATAAAACTTGATGCACTTTAGATGGGAATACTTGGTGGAAAAATGGTTATGAAAACCTTGGAATGATGGATAATTCTATGGAAATGTTTTGGACATGTGTTTCCGAACACCTGATGATTTTGGTGATGAAAATGTTGAGGCATGAGCCTTAGCCCTTTATAAAACTGATGGTTGTCTGGATGCGATACCATTCCAATTTTATCGTACAACCATAATACCCGAATATTGGGTAGGGCTTGACTGGAAACTTATATACCTTAGTATTAGTTCCCTCACGGCCAAGGTCTGAGCTGAGGCTACCTTGTGAAGATTGTCCACCTGTGTAGTACCCAAGATGACAGTTGGTCAGGGTTGGGAGGCCAAACTCACAGGAGAGGTGCTTATACTAGGGTGTGTAATTGAAAGGTTAGGATTGATTATCCGCATACTGAGTATGGTGAATTCAGGATTTGTTCCTGACGGATGTATCGAATGTTGTGGTGAAAGTGTACAATCTCTGCAGAGTGTCAAACTATTCGAATAGCCGCGTCCGCGGTTATGGAAAGTTGGAGTGGCCATACTGTTCCCCCGTCAGACTTTTCAAAATGACTTGTGAAATGAATTGAGACTTTGACTTGACCACAACAGGGTTGTGATATGAAATACAAATCCCACTTAGGAGTTATAAAATTTTTATGAGCATTCGTTGCTTCTAAACTTAGTAGAGGTAAATCTGGCTTTTGCAAAACAACCCTAGAGCCTAGTGTCCTATTATCCAAAAAACCCTTTTACCTGTTAGTATTAGTTTGCGAGTACTTAAAGAGTACTCATGGCTTAGTCCTTGGCTATTCCCATGGCCAGACTATGAAGAGGAGTACCTGGAGGATGGACCCCGGGAAGGTTACGACAACTAGGATCATCTCCCATCGTCAGCATTGCCTGTGACCCCGAAGATGGAGCTTCGCCTACGCTATCGTTATTATTACGTATTCCGCTGCTTGATGTTGTATTAAGAACTGGATCATGAGATCCCTATTTGTGTAAGAACTTATGTATCGTTTGTAATGGATGATGTACTATGGTATCCAATTCTGTTATGTCTCGCAAAAATGGTAATCCTGGGATTGCGATGTATGGCATAACAGGCATCTAGGATTGAAAAATCCGGGTGTTGACAAGTTGGTATCAGAGCCATCCTGACCATAGGAGACCCTAGTTAGGCTGGACGTTTAAAACCAAAAGCTTATTTTCCAAAACCAAAGAAAACAAATATTTACAAAAACTTATTCTCATTCTTATCCCTTTGATTCTTTCATGAAAATTCATGTTCCTCAAAAACTCTTGCAAAAATACGTAAAATTTGGACACACTTGACCACTCTACTAACTTACTCATCCTATATTCTTATAGATGGACGTGAAGTACAACAAGTTTTACCAACTTGGGAATGGAGGAGACCTGATCTTTGAGAGGGATTTGGACCAGCTTTCGGAACTTCTGGAGCGTCCTCACCCTGAGTTCTTCGGAGCTCAGCTCAATGATCAAGGAGGAGAAGATCTGCAGTGGCTAATTGTTGCAAGTCTCCGAGGAAAGATTGAACCTCCCACTGCGGAGGGAATTTAGTTTACCTTGAGGGAAAACAACTGGCTCGATGGACTTGCCAGAGCCATGCAAGAAGCTCTTTCCCGTCTGTGTGGGCAGAGCATCGATCAGATCAAGGCTACTCGCTTTGAGTTTTGCCCAAGGCGTGATGCTAATGGACAACCACTAGAAGCCCCATACCACCCTGAGCTGAAGACCCAATTGTACCACCTTAGCTTCATGATGTACGATCGTCAGCAGGAGTTGGACAACTGCCGTGACTACTGCAACCACAAGTCTGCCATCATCAAGACGAAGGACCAGACCATCGCCCTGCTAGCAAAGGATCGCAAGTCTCGCCGCCGTCAGCTCGACAAGAAGGAGCGCATCATTGCCCGTCTTCGCCACCGCATCTCATCTCTGGAGGAGACCATCCACGAGAGAGACATGCAGTTGGAGGAAAGGGAGAATGTCGGAGAGGATCTTCATGGAGACCCCTACTCCTATCTCAGCGATGATGACGATTTTCTGGAGGATCAGGCTATGGATTTCTTCACCGATGAGGATGATTTCGCCTTCATCGATGATGATGAGGATGATGAAGCCACAGATTCCGAGGAGTAGTAGCACTTGAGCACTAGCGTAGTGAGTAGTATTCGGTCCCACTGTATCATAGTTCTCAGAATGGTTCTTAAAACCATCTGCTTTCCTTTGATGTGGTGTGTGTTGTATCGTGTGCTATGAATGAATGAATGAAAAAGCAAGTTGCTAGAAAAATCTGAGTCAAACCTTAAAAACTTTTCAAAGACCCCAAAACTTTAGAAATATCCCTCTTTTCTCATGATCTACCTCAATCTTCAGATGCCACGTGGAGGAAATGGTTCAACCCCGGACCCGATATTGCAGATTCTGCAAATGTTGACTTCTGACCGTGAAGCTGAAAGAGCGGAACATCAAGCCAACCTAGCCACCCTTCAGCAGATAGCCCAGCTAGCCCACAACAACCAAGGCCATGGAAATCAGGACCACCATGGATCTAAGCTCTAGAATTTCCAGAATACCAACCCACCTATTTTCACTAAGTCAGAAGAACCCCTCGACGCCGATGATTGGCTGCAAACCATGGAAAATAACTTAGAAGTATCCGGAGTGGAAGCCAACGAGAAAGTCCTGTTCGCCACCCGCTATCTAGCCGGAGATGCCAGAGCATGGTGGAACAGTGTTCGCGCAATGACCGGAGGCCAGATGATGACCTGGAAGGAATTCAAGGTCAAGTTTAGCAGAACCCATGTGCCACCGGGTTTGATCAAGAGAATGAGAGACGAGTTCAGAGAGCTGAAGCAAGGAAGGATGACTGTAGTGGAATACCGTGACAAATTTTTGTCATTAGCTAGGTATGTCCCGGATGAAATAGACACTGAAGCCAAGAAGAAAGAAAGATTCCTGAATGGTCTGCATGATGAGATGCAGACGGTGTTAGTCAATATCCCCTTTGCGGATATTGAATCCCTTGTCGACTCTGCTATCCAGATGGAAGGAAAGATCAACCAAACCAATGAGAACCGCAAGCGTCGTATGATGCATCAGCCAGGAACCCATCAGACCCCAAAGTATCGCCCTAACCCATCTCCAGGATTTGCCCCAAGGACCAACAGACCCCCGATGACCCGTCCTACCTATCCCAACCGTGGAAACCCTAGACCCGGAGGAAATCACAACAACCCCGGCAACTCTAGCAATTTCAATCGTGCCCCACCCAAGTTCAACAACAACAATGTTACCGCCAACACCAACACTGCCCCGAGGACTGGAAGCAATGCTGTGCCTATAGCAGCCAAGGACAAGTCGCAAGTGACCTGCTATGACTATGGAAATAAAGGCCACTATTCCAACAAGTGCCCCAACAAGAAGAATTCTACAGCCCCCAATGCCAATGTCCCAGCTCAGCAGCAGCGTCGTGTTCAGCCAGGAAGAAGATTTGCCCTAGGGAATTCGCTCAACCGCAATGGCCGTCTTTTTCTCATGCATGCTGAAGAAGCTCAGGAAGCGCCAGACGTCGTGCTGGGTATGTTTTCGGTTAATTCAGTACTTGCAAGAGTGTTGTTTGATTCTGGTGCATCGCATTCATTTGTCACCAAAGAATTTGCATGCACTAGTAAAATTCAACCAACCAAACTGAAGCATGTCACGATTGTTCAAATTCCCGGATCAACCACCAAGGCTAGGCAAATTTGCAAAGCCGTCCCTATCCGAATCCATGGCATAGATTTTTATGTAAATCTGATAGTACTCGGAACTAAAGGTTTGGAAGTAGTACTAGGAATGGATTGGATGTCCAAACATAAAGGATTAATTGATTGTGCCAAGAAAGCCATAACTATGACCAGTACCGCCGGAATATCAGTCGAGCATATATCTGAAACCTTACCCCGCCAATTCAAGTGTAACAAGAGTATAGACCAACCTACCATTAACCAAGTCCGGATAGTCTGTGAATACCCTGATGTATTTCCAGATGTTTTGTCCGGTATGCCCCCAGATCGGGATATCGAGTTCATCATCGAACAAAATCCCGGAACTGGACCCATAGCCAGAGACCATATAGTATGAACCCGTCAGAGCTCGCAGAACTAAAGAAGCAACTGGATTCCATGCTGGAAATTGGATTGATTCAACCAAGTGCGTCACCTTGGAGATCACCTGTCTTGTTTGTGGACAAGAAGGATGGAGGTAACCGTTTGTGTACGGATTATCGGAAGTTGAATGATCTCACCATCAAGAACAAGTACCCCTTGCCCAAGATAGAGGATTTGTTTGATCAGTTGACCGGTGCCAAAGTGTTTTCTAAGATTGATCTTAGAACTGGCTATCATCAACTCAAAATTCGTGCAGAGGATATTCTAAAGACCGCCTTTACCACCAGATATGGATTGTATGAGTATACGGTCATGTCTTTCGGATTAACCAATGCTCCCGCTTATTTCATGAATCTCATGAGTAAGATTTTTATGGACTTCCTGGATAAGTTTGTCGTTGTTTTCATCGATGAAATTCTGATTTATTCCAAATCAGAAGAAGAACATGAGCTACACCTAAGGACCATTCTTGGAACCCTTAGAGAGCATCAGCTGTATGCAAAGTTTAGCAAATGTGAATTATGGTTACAGGAGGTAGGATTCCTCGGTCACATTGTATCAGCCGGAGGAATTGCTGTTGACCCTGCCAAAGTGAAAGATGTAGAAGATTGGCAAGCCCCAACCACTCAAACCCAAGTTCGTGCATTTCTCGGATTGGCGGGATATTACCGCAAATTCGTAGAAGGATTCTCTAGTATCGCCAGACCCATGACCCAATTGCTGAAGAAGGACAAGAAGTTTGAATGGACCTACAAATGTGAAGCAAGTTTTCAAGAACTCAAGATGAGATTGATTTCAGCCCCAATCTTGATCATGCCGGATATCACGAAGCCCTTCGATGTGTATTGTGATGCATCCAAGATTGGTCTCGGATGTGTGCTAATTCAAGAAGGCAAAGTTTTATCTTATCTATCACGACAACTGAAGCAACATGAGCAAAACTACCCAACCCATGACCTCGAAATCACAGCCGTAGTTCTAGCCTGAAGACATGGAGACATTACCTGATGGGAAACCGTTGTGAAATTTATTCGGATCACAAAAGCCTAAAGTATATATTCACTCAGAAGGAGCTGAAAATGAGGCAGAGAAGATGGATTGAGCTAATCAAGGATTACGATCTGGACATTCACTATCACCCAGGTAAAGCCAACGTAGTAGCCGATGCCCTTAGCAGATTGCCGTGCCGCTTGAACTCCATGATTTTGAAGGAGCAACCAAGTTTGCACAAAGAGATGGAAGCCTTTCGAATGGAATTAGTAAGTGAAGGATTTTTGGCTAGCATAGAACTCCAGCCCACTTTTATCAGTTAGATTAAAGAGGCGCAGAAGGGAAATGCCAGTATTGACGGAATCAAGCGTCGTATCGGTACAGGCAAAGTACCCAGATTCACCAAGGACAAAGAAGGAGTTTTGTGGTACAAAGGACGCCTTTGTGTACCATCAGATTCTGAGTTGAAAGAAGTTATTTTGAAGGAGGCTCATGATACTCTTTATTCTATCCATCCCGGAGGAACTAAGATGTATCAAGATTTAAAAGAGAAATTTTGGTGGCATAAGATGAAGAGAGAAATCGGAAGCTATATCGCCAAGTGTGATATATTTCAGCGAGTCAAGGCAGGACATCAAAGACCCGCTGGATTATTGCATCCCTTGCAGATTCCGGAATGCAAATGGGATTCTATAGGAATGGACTTGATCACTGGACTACCTACTTCTAGTAGGGGAAATGACTCTATCTGGGTCATAGTGGACAGATTGTCCAAATTCGCCCATTTCTTGCCAGTCAAGACCACATATCAGAGTTCAAAACTAGCGGAGTTATACATCGCTAAAATTGTCAGTTTGCACGGAGTCCCCAAGAACATAGTATCGGATCGAGGAACTCAGTTTACCTCGAGATTCTGGAAGAAAGTCCAAGAAGGTTTAGGAACCCGCCTAGATTTCAGTACCGCGTATCACCCTTAGACCGATGGACAAACGGAGCGAGTAAATCAAATACTCAAAGATATGCTGAGAGCATGTGTGTTAGAATATGGATCCAAGTGGAAAGACTGTCTGCCGTTCGCAGAATTTTCATACAAAAATAGCTATCAAGCCAGTTTGCAAATGGCCCCATTTCAATTCATGTACGGAAGGAAGTGTTGCACCCCTTTGAACTGGTCGGAAGTAGGAGAGAGTCAGATCTTCGGACCCGACATCCTACGAGAAGCAGAAGAGAAGGTTCACAAGATTCGTGAGCACCTCAAGACCGCCCAATCCCGACAGAAGAGTTACGCTGACAAGAGACGTATAGACCTCGCCTTCAACATAGGAGATTTTGTTTATCTGAAAGTGTCGCCATTGAAGGGAATGCAGCGTTTCCAACTCAAACGAAAGTTAGCCCCCAGATGTATCGGACCTTTCAAAGTTCTGAACCGTCGAGGAGAAGTGTCGTATCAATTGGAACTACCTGAAGAGATGTCCGCCGTGCACAATGTGTTCCATATCTCATTACTTCGCAAGTGTCTCGAAGTCCCCGAGAAGACCGAAGTGTTCAAGAATATCGATCATCGGACCATAGAGATCAACGAAGAAGATTTTCGAATTTGGAAGAAGCTTTTCGAACAACCTAAACCCAAAGCATCAAGTTTCTCAAGATCCAGTAGAGCAACCACATAGAAGAGGAAGCCACCTGGGAACGCGAAGATCACATCAGGACAGAGTTTCCCGATCTCTTCAAATCCTAGGTAATATTTTCATCCTTTTTCAAATCTCGGGATGAAGCTTTTGTATAAGGGGGGAAGGTTTGTGACATCCCAAAAATACTAAACTTAAATCATCAAACTCTAATCATAAACTTTAGGGTTAACAAAAACTTTTCTAATTAAAATTATGAAGGCATGCATATGTGTATGCATTTAATTTGAAATTCTTTTGAACCACCTTGTTTGTGTGTTTCCTTGCTTGTAAAATGTTTCTTAGGTGAAATAAACATCATATAAACATTTCCCAAACTTTTCCTAAGGACAAATAAATCAAAACCAATAAAATAAAGGAATGATCATTTTGACCAATTTAACTCCCATGCCTACTTTGGCTGTCTCAAACTTTCAGAATCTAATGGAAACTTTTCTGGATCTTTGCACCCCTTGAATGTACTCATAACAAGGTATCAAGGCCCACTTTGTGATCATCCAGAAACTTTCAAATGCATTGTTTAAATGACAATTCAAAATTGAATCTTTATCATATGGGAAGATCCCACTTTTTCAAAAACCACTCAAACAAGCTCAACTTTCAAAACACAAGCATCTGCAGACTCACCAGCACCAATCTAGAAAACCCACCAAAATCTTTTCAAAATTCAAAACTTGATTTCATGCGGCCATTTCATCAAACAGGTTGCAGACACAAATCATCAAAATCCTAAACACTATAGTGAGCAGTGATTGAAGCCTAACTTGTTCCCTCTCTAGCTCACAACCAGCTCAGTAGATCATCTAGCAAGATTAACTAAACACTAGCACCAGTGTGAGCTTGGCATTACCATCAATGGTGAACAGCCGAAGCCAACCTTGTCACCCCCATGTCGACAGCAAGCTAGGAAGAGAAGCAAGTCTAGCCAGCATGTCTAGGAGGCAACCCACCGTCCACCGCCACCCCCTGTCCCACCCGCGAGCGTTGCCAAGCCCTAGACCACACGCACGAACCATGCCAACCTCGCCAGCGACCATGCCGAGCATGCGCCAGAGCGCCATCCTCGACCAGTGCCCACAGACCGCGCGCCGCCCTCGCCGCGTGCATACACAATCCCCACCGACCCAGGAGACCGCTAGACATCCTTTTTCGCCGCCCCGTGCCGCACAGCCACCGCTCGCCGTCGAAGACGCCGCCTCTGCCGCGCAGAGCACCTTCACGTTCCGACCAAGCCGCACCGCCCCACGCCTCAAAACCATGTCGTTGAGCATCGCTAGGGAACACCGCACCATCCCCTACCTTCGCCCATGCCAATAGCCGCCTGTAACATCGCCCCCGACGAGCTCACCGTGCGCCCCGTCGGTCCCCTCGCTCGACTATAAATAGAGGCCACCCCAGTCAATTTCTTCACACCACCTCACTCCCCTCTTCTCACTGATTGTGCCACACCGTTCCCAAAGCAAGGCGAGCACCACCTCGCCAGAATTTCACCGGAGCCCGCCGCCTCTGGAGAAGAAGGGCGCCATCGATTTCGTCCACCCCAGGAGCTGCCGCGACCACCCCTGAGTTCGTCATCGTCGACTTCGTCGTTCGCCCACCTCGCCAACCCTCGCCTGCGCCCCAGTAAGCATCCAGCACCCCTCTTTGGCCGCGCTAGGTTTCTTTCTCGCCGGCGTTGCCTCGCGTCGACGATGACTCCCAGCCGTTGGATTAGAATCAGATCGAACGACCCACATTGCCCCGTACCGCTTCCCCCATCCCTGTCTCACTGACGAGTGGGGACACCCACTTAAGCAGCCCGCGGGAGCACTGTGCTTAGCAGGTCGGCCCGTTAACTTTTCCCGCGCAGCCCAGTTATTCAAATTAAACCTTTTCTATTTTATTTCAAACTCACTTCTATACCCAACTTCAAAATTCAAACCAGATCGATCCAGTGCACCAAATTGAATGAAACCAATTTTGTTAGAAAGGTCTGGGAATGCTAAATCCAAGCCCGTTGGATTCAAGTCATTTGGATCTATAGATCACCCTTGGTAAAAATAACAAGGCAGAAGCTTTTCTGCATTCAAACATTTTTCAAATTTAAACCATAATAGCTTTTGAGTTAATTCCAACTCTCAAAAATCACATTTAACCATACCTTTCAGAATATATAAAAATATATAGGTTTACTTGCAGAAATAAAGTTCAAGTAATAAAAGAATGCTACATAAGCATTTCTAGACACATTAATTAATTAAAATAAAAGGGTAAAACCTTATTAAATTGTGACACCACTTAAAATCACATTCCCTTGGACTACAATATGTGGTGATGACATGTGTCAACATGATCCCATGTTTGGTTTGGAGAATGTTAAATCTTAAGTAGTTTTTCAATGAGTAGAAATTACTTTTCTAAAAATAAAAGGAATTAAACCAAGCTTTAATCTTGTAATGTTAGAGATGATGCTAGATCATCTATAGGACCCTTGTGTGTGATGATTGCAAGTAGTGAAGTATTGTGTGGTGATTGTGTACCTCGTATTTATTTATAGACGCTAGTACCGACCAAGGATACGAGGAGGAAGGAGGATACTACGAAGAAGAAGCCGAGGACAACTTCAACCACTTCTCTGCACAAGGCAAGCTAATGCTATACCTATGCAAGCTTATACTGATATTGTGCAAGCTTTATTAACTAAGTGTACCAATGCAATCTCACCCTTGCAAGATACCCTACTGATGCCACAAACCACTACTTTTTACTATGCCCACTATATGCCTTAAGCATATATGATCCAACCCACTTGACCAACCAATCCTAGTTTTTACTTACAAGCTTTATACTTTATTTCTTTATCAAAGCTATTCCTTAGAGTTTACTTAAGTGAATTATAGATACTAGAAAGATATCTGAAGGTTGCATAAAGACCATAATATTTGGCCTAAGCTAGATAATCTTGATGTCACCTTAAGGCATGAGATTGAACTTAGTTAAAACTCCACTAGTTTACCACCCCTCATTATTGCTTACCCCCACCAGTAGATGCTAGTGCTAAGCATAAAACTTGATCCACTTTAGATGGGAATACTTGGTGGAAAAATGGTTATGAAAACCTTGGAATGATGGATCACTCTATTGAAATGTTTTGGACATGTGTTTCCGAACACCTAATGATTTTTGTGATGAAAATGTTGAGGCATGATCCTTAGTGTAACATCCCAAAAATACTAAACTTAGATCATCAAACTCTAATCATCAAATTTAGGGTTAACAAAAACTTTTCTAAATAAAATTATGAATGCATGCATATGAGTATGCATGGATTTTGAAATTCTTTGGAACCACCTTGTTTGATTGTTTCATTGCTTGTAAAATGTTTCTTAGGTGAAATAAACATCATCTAAAACATTTAACACTCTTTTCCTAAAGACAAGTAAATCAAAACAAATATATTAAAGGAATGGTCACTTTGACCAATTTAACTCCCATGCCTACTTTGGCTGTCTCAAACATTCAGAACCTAACAGAAACTTTTCTAGATCTTTGCACCCCTTGAATGTACTCCTAACAAAGTATCAAGGCCCACTTTGTGATCATCCAGAAACTTTCAAATGCATAGTTTAAATGACAATTCAAAATTGAATCTTCATCATATGGGAAGATCCCACTTTTTCAAAAACCACTCAAACAAGCTCAACTTTCAAAACCCAAGCATCTGTAGACTCACCAGCACCAACCTAGCAAACCCACAAAAAATCTTTTCAAAATTCAAAACTTGAATTCATGCGGCCATTTCATCAAACAGGTTGCAGATACAAATCAAACAAACATCAAACACTATAGTGTGCAGTAAAATTGGACTAACTTGTTCCCTATTTAGCTCACAACCAGCTCAGTAGATCATCTAGGAAGATTAACCAAGCAGTAGCACCACTGTGAGCTTGCCATTGCCATCAATGGTGAACAGCCGAGCACACCCATGTCACCCCCATGTTGACAGCAAGCTAGGAGGAGACACAAGCCTAGCCAGCATGTCTAGGAGGCAGCCCACCGTCCACCGCCACTCCCTGTCCACCACTCGAACCTTGCCAACCACTGGACCACACGCACGGACCGCGCCCAGACCGCCAGCGACCATGCCGAGCGTGCGCCAGAGCACCACCCTCGACCGAAGCCCACAGACCGCGCGCCGCCCTCATCGCGTGCATACACAATCCCCACCGACCCAGGAGACCGCCAGACATCCCCATTCGCCACCCCGTGATGCAGAGCCACCGCTCGCCATCTAAGACGCCGCCTCTGCCGCGTAGAGCGTCGCATGTTCCAGACCAAGCCGCACCACCCCACGCCTCGAAACCATGTCGTTGAGCATCACCAGGGAACACCGTACCGTCCCCTACCATCGCCCATGCAAATAGCCTCCTGTAACATCGCCCCCGACGAGCTCACCGTGCGCCCCGTCGATCCCCTCGCTCGACTATAAATAGAGGCCACCCCCGCTCGATTTCACCGGAGCCCGCCGCCTCTGGAGAAGAAGGGCGCCATCGATTTCTTCCACCCCAGGAGCTGCCGCGACCACCCCTGAGTCCGCCATCGTCGACTTCATCGTTCGCCCGCCTCGCCGACCCTAGCCAGCACCCCGGTGAGCCCCCAGCACCCCTCACTGGCCGCGCTAGGTTTCTTTCTCGCCGGTGTTGTCTCGCGTCGACGATGACTCCCAGCCGTTGGATTAGAATCAGATCGAACAACCCACGTTGCCCCGTACCGCTTCGCCCCTCCCTGTCTCACTAGCAAGTGGGGACACCCACTTAAACAGCCCGCGGGAGCACTGCGCTTAGCAGGCCGACCCAGTAACTTTTCCTGCGCAGCCCAGTGATTTGAATTACATCTTTTTCTTTTTAATTCAAACACACTTCTGTACCCATTTTCAAAAATCATTCTAGATCGATTCAGTGCACCAATTTGAATGAAACCAATTTTGTTGGAAAGGTCTGTGAATACTGAATCCAAGCCCGTTGGATTCAAGTCATTTGGATCTATAGATCATCCATGGTAAAAATAACAAGGAAAAAGCTTTTCTGCATTCAAACATTTTTCAAATCTAAACCATAATAGCTTTTGAGTTGATTCCAACTCTCAAAAATCACATTTAACCATACCTTTCAGAATATATAAAAATATATAGGTCTACTTACAGAAATAATGTTCAAGTAATAAAAGAATGCTACATATGCATTTCTAGTCATTATATTTAAATAATATAAAAGGGTAAAACCTTATTAAATTGTGACACCACTTTAAATCACATTCCCTTGGACTACAATATGTGGTGATGACATGTGTCAACATGATCCCATGTTTGGTTTGGAGAATATTAAATCTTAAGTAGTTTTTCAATGAGTAGAAATTACTTTTCTAAAAATAAAAGGAATTAAACCAAGCCTTAAACTTGTAATGTTAGAGATGATGCTAGATCATCTATAGGACCCTTGTGTGTGATGATTGCAAGTAGTTAAGTATTGTTTGGTGATTGTGTACCTCGTATTTATTCTTAGACGCTAGTATCGACCAAGGATACAAGGAGGAAGGAGGATACTACGAAGAAGAAGCCGAGGAGAACTTCAACCACTGCTCCGCTCAAGGCAAGCTATTAACCTTGCAAGCTAACACTTGCAATTTAGCAAGCTGATGCTATACCTATGCAAGCTTATATTGACATTGATGCAAGCTAACACTCGCAACATACTTTACCCATGCAAGCCAATACTTGCTTGTTACCATGCCTACTATATGCTTTAAGCATATATGATCATACCCACTTGATAAACCAATCCTAGTTTTATTTGCAAGCTTCTTACTTTATTTCTTTATCAAAGCTATTACTTAGAGTTAATTAAGTGAATTATAGATACTAGAAAGATATTTGAAGGTGGCATAAAGAGCATAAAATTTGGCCTAAGCTAGATAATCTTGAAGTCATCTTAAGGCATGAGATTGAACTTAGTTAGCACTCCACTAGTTTACCCCCCTCATTAGTACTCACCCCCAGTTGTAGATGCTAGTGCTAAGCATAAAACTTGATCTACTTTAGATGGGAATACTTGGTGGAAAAATGGTCATGAAAACCTTGGAATGATGGATCATTCTATTGAAATGTTTTGGACATGCGTTTCTGAACACCTGATGATTTTGGTGATGAAAATGTTGAGTCATGAGCCTTAGCCCTTTATAAAACTGATGGTTGTCTGGATGCGATACAATTCCAACTTTATCGTACAACCACAATACCCGAAGAT
This sequence comes from Avena sativa, assembly GCA_916181665.1. NCBI lineage: Eukaryota > Viridiplantae > Streptophyta > Magnoliopsida > Poales > Poaceae > Avena > Avena sativa. Next base: position 262,194,760 of record OV702294.1, on the reverse strand, counting down.
TGGGTAGGGCTTGACTGGAAACTTATATACCTTAGTATTAGTTCCCTCACGGCCAAGGTCTGAGCTGAGGCTACCTTGTGAAGATTGTCCACCTGTGCAGTACCCGAGATGATGGTTGGTCATGGTTGGGAGGCCAAACTCACAGGAGAGGTGCTTATACTAGGCGTGTAATTGAAAGGTTAGGATTGATTATCCGCATACTGAGTATGGTGAATTCAGGATTTGTTCCTGACGGATGTATCGAATGTTGTGGTGAAAGTGTATAATCTCTGTAGAGTGTCAAACTATTCGAATAGCCGCGTATGCGGTTATGGACAGTTGGAGTGGCCATACTGTTCCCCCGTCAGACTGTTAAAAATTGATTTGTGAAATGAATTGAGACTTTGACTTGACCACAACAGAGTTGTGACATGAGTTACAAGATCCCACTTAGGAGTTATAAAATTGTGACTACCTTTGGAACTTAGTAGAGATAAATCTAGCTTTTGCAAAACAACCCTAGAGCCTAGTGTCCTATTATCCAAAAACCCCTTTACCTGTTAGTATTAGTTTGTGAGTACTTAAAGAGTACTCATGGCTTTGTTCCTGGCTATTCCCATGCCCAGACTATGAAGAGGAGTACCTGGAAGATGGACCCCAGGAAGGTTACGACAACTAGGATCATCTCCCATCGTCAGCATTGCCTGTGACCCCGAAGATGGGGCTTCGCCTACGCTACCGTTATTATGACGTATTCCGCTGCTTGATGTTGTATTAAGAACTGGATCATGAGATCCCTACTTGTGTAAGAACTTATGTACGATTGTAATGGATGTTGTACTATGGTATCCAATTCTGTTATGTCTCGCAAAAAATAGTAATCCTGGGATTGCGATGTATGGCATAACAGGCATCTAGGATTGAAAAATCCGGGTGTTGATAAGTTGGTATCAGAGCCATCCTGACCATAGGAGACCCTAGTTAGACTGGACGTTTGAACCCAAAAACTTAGTTTCAAAACCAAAGAAAACAAATATTTACAAAAACTTATTCTCATTCTTATCTCTTTGATTCTTTCATAAAAAATCATGTCCTCAAAAACTCTTGCAAAATACATAAAATTTTGACACACTTGATCACTCTGCTAACCTACTCATCCTCTATTTTTATAGATGGACGTGAAGTACAGCAAACCAACTTGGGAATGGAGGAGACCTTATCTTTGAGAGGGATTTGGACCAGCTTTCGGAACTTTTGGAGCGTCCGCACCCCGAGTTCTTCGGAGCTCAGCTTAATGATCAAGGAGGAGAAAACCTGTAGTGGCTAATTGTTGCAAGTCTCCGAGGAAAGATTGAACCTCCCACTGCGGAAGGAATTCAGTTTACCTTGAGGGCAAACAACTGGCTCGATGGACTTGCCAGAGCAATGCAGGAAGCTCTTTCCCGTCTGTGTGGGCAGAGCATCAATCATATCAGGGGTACTCGCTTTGAGTTTTGCCCAAGGCGTGATGCAAATGGACAACCCCTGGAAGCCCCATACCACCCCGAGCTGAAGACTCAATTGGACCACCTTAGCTTCATGATGTACGATCATCAGCAGGAGTTGGACAACTGCCGTGACTACTCCAACCACAAGTCTGCCATCATCAAGACGAAGGATCAGACCATCGCCATGCTAGCAAAGGATCGCAAGTCTTGCCGCCGTCAGCTCGACAAGAAGGAGTGCATCATTTCCCGTCTTCGCCACTGCATCTCATCTTTGGAGGAGACCATCCACGAGAGAGACATGCAGTTGGAGGAAAGGGAGAATGCCGGAGAGGATCTTCGTGGAGACCCCTACTCCTATCTCAGCGATGATGATGATTTTCTAGAAGATTAGGCTATGGATTTCTTCATCGATGAGGACGATTTCGCCTTCATCGATGATGAGGAAGATGACGAAACCACAGATTCCTAGGAGTAGTAGCACTTGAGCACTAGCGTAGTGAGTAGTATTCGGTCCCACTGTATCGTAGTTCTCAGAATGGTTCTTAAAACCATCTGTTTTTCCTTGTTGTGGTGTGTGTTGTATGGGGTGCTATGAATGAATGAAAAGCAAGTTGCTAGAAAATCTGAGTCAAACTTTAAAAACTTTCCAAACTCCCCGAAACTTTAGAAATTTCCCTCTTTTCTCGTGATCTATCTCAATCTTCAGGTGCCACGTGGAGGAAGTGGTTCAGCCCCGGACCCGATGTTGCAGATTCTGCAAATGTTGACTTCTGACCGCGAAGCTGAAAGAGCGGAACGTCAAGACAACCTAGCCACCCTGCAGCAGATAGCCCAGCTTGCCCACAACAACCAAGGCCACGGAAATCAGGACAACCATGGATCTAAGCTCAAGAATTTCCAGAACACCAACCCACCTGTTTTCACTAAGTCGGAAGAGCCCCTAGACGCCGATGATTGGCTACAAACCATGGAAAATAACCTAGAAGTCGCTGGAGTGGAAGCCAACAAGAAAGTTCTGTTTGCCACCCATTATCTAGCCGGAGATGCCAGGGCATGGTGGAACAGTGTTCGTGCAATGACCGAAGGCCAGATGATGACCTGGAAGGAATTCAAGGTCAAGTTTAGCAGAACCCATGTGCCACCGGGTTTGATCAAGAGAATGAGAGACGAGTTCAGAGAGCTGAAGCAAGGAAGGATGACTGTAGTGGAATACCGTGACAAATTTTTGTCATTAGCTAGGTATGTCCCGGATGAAATAGACACTGAAGCCAAGAAGAAAGAAAGATTCCTGAATGGTCTGCATGATGAGATGCAGACGGTGTTAGTCAATATCCCCTTTGCGGATATTGAAGCCCTTGTCGACTCTGCTATCCAGATGGAAGGAAAGATCAACCAAGCCAATGAGAACCGCAAGCGTCGTATGATGCATCAACCAGGAACCCATCAGACCCCAAAGTATCGCCCCAAACCATCTCCAGGATTTGCCCCAAGAACCAACAGACCCCCGATGAACCGTCCAACCTATCCCACCCGTGGAAACCCTAGACCCGGAGGAACCACAACAACCCCGGCAACTCTAGCAATTTCAATCGTGCCCCAACCAAGTTCAACAACAACAATGCTACCGCCAACACCAACACTGACCCTAGGACTGGAAGTAATGTTGTGCCTGTCGCAGCCAAGGACAAGTCACAAGTGACTTGTTATGACTGTGGAAATAAAGGCCACTATTCCAATGAGTGCCCCAATAAGAAGAATGCTACAGCCCCCAATGCCAATGTCCCAGCTCAGCAGCAGCGTCGTGTTCAACCAGGAAGAAGGTTTGCCCCAGGGAATTCACTCAACCGCAATGGCCGTCTTTTTCTCATGCATGCTGAAGAAGCTCAGGAAGCGCCAGACTTCGTGCTGGGTATGTTTTCTGTTAATTCAGTACTTGCATGAGTGTTGTTTGACTCTGGTGCATCGCATTCATTTGTCACCGAAGAATTTGCATGCACTAGTAAAATTCAACCAACCAAATTGAAGCATGTGATGATTGTGCAAATTCCCGGATCAACCACAAAGGCCAGGCAAATTTGCAAAGCCGTCCCTATCTGAATCCGTGGCATAGATTTTTAGGCAAATCTGATAGTACTCGGAACTAAAGGTTTGGAAGTAGTACTAGGAATGGATTGGATGTCCAAACATAAAGGATTGATTGACTGTGCCAAGAAAGCCATAACTATGACCAGTACCGCCAGAATATCAGTCGAGCATATATCTGAAACCTTACCTCGTCAATTCAAATGCAACAAGAGTATAGCCCAACCTACCATTGACCAAGTCCGAATAGTCTGTGAATACCCCGATGTATTTCCAGATGTTCTGCCCGGTATGCCCCCAGATCGGGATATCGAGTTCATCATTGAACTAATTCCCGGAACAGGACCCATAGCCCAGAGACCCTATAGTATGAACCCGTCAGAGCTCGCAGAACTGAAGAAGCAACTGGATTCCATGTTGGAAATTGGATTAATTCAACCAAGTGCGTCCCCATGGAGATCACCTATGTTGTTTGTGGACAAGAAGGATGGAGGTAACCGTTTGTGTACGGATTATCGGAAATTGAATGATGTCACCATCAAGAACAAGTACCCCTTGCCAAAAATAGAAGATTTGTTTGATCAGTTGACCGGTGCCAAAGTGTTTTATAAAATTTATCTTAGGACTGGTTATCATCAACTCAAGATTCGTGCAGAGGATATTCCAAAGACTGCCTCACCAGATATGGACTATACGAGTATACGGTCATGTCTTTCAGATTAACCAATGCCCCCGCTTATTTCATGAACCTCATGAATAAGATTTTTATGGACTTCCTGGATAAGTTTGTCGTTGTTTTCATCGATGACATTCTGATTTATTCCAAATCAGAAGAAGAACATGAGCTACACCTAAGGACCATTCTTGGAACCCTTAGAGAGCATCAGTTGTACGCCAAGTTTAGCAAATGTGAATTCTGGTTAAAGGAGGTAGGATTCCTTGGTCACATTGTATCAGCCGGAGGAATTGCCGTTGACCCTGCCAAAGTGAAAGACGTAGAAGATTGGCAAGCCCCAACCACTAAAACGCAAGTTCGTGCATTTCTCGGATTGGCGGGATATTACCGCAAATTCGTAGAAGGATTCTCTAGTATCGCCGGACCCATGACCCAATTGCTGAAGAAGGACAAGAAGTTTGAATGGACCAACAAATGTGAAGCGAGTTTTCAAGAACTCAAGAGGAGATTGATATCAGCCCCAATCTTAATCATGCCGGATATCATTATGCCCTTCGATGTGTATTGTGTCGCATCCAAGATTGGTCTCGGATGTGTGCTAATGCAAGAAGGAAAAGTTATATCTTATCTATCCTGACAATTGAAGCAACATGAGCAAAATTACCCAACCCATGACCTCGAACTCGCAGCCGTAGTTCTAGCCCTGAAGACATGGCGACATTACCTGATGGGGAATCGTTGTGAGATTTATTCGGATCACAAGAGCCTAAAGTATATATTCACTCAGAAGGAGCTGAATATGAGGAAGAGAAGATGGATCGAGCTAATCAAGGACTATGATCTGGACATTCACTATCACCCTGGTAAAGCCAACGTAGTAGCCGATGCCCTTAGCAGATTGCCGTGCCGCTTGAACTCCATGATTTTGAAGGAGCAACCAAGTTTAGACAAAGAGATGGAAGATTTTCGAATGGAATTAGTAAGTGAAGGATTTTTGGCTAGCATAGAACTTCAGCCCACTTTGATCAGTCAAATTAAATAGGCGCAGAAGGGAAATGCCAGTATCGACGGAATCAAGCATCGTATCGGTACATGCAAAGTACCCGGATTTACCGAGGACGAAGAAGGAGTTCTGTGGTACATATGACGCCTTTGTGTACCATCAGATTCTGAGTTGAAAGGAGTTATTTTGAAGGAGGCTCATGATACTCTTTATTCTATCCATCCCGGAGGAACTAAGATGTATCAAGATTTAAAAGAGCAATTTTGGTGGCATAAGATGAAGAGAGAAATCGGAAGCTATATCGCCAAGTGTGATATATGTCAGCGAGTCAAGGCAGGACAACAAAGACCCGCTGGATTGTTGCAACCTTTGCAGATTCCGGAATGGAAATGGAATTCTGTAGGAATGGACTTTATCACTGGACTGCCTACTTCTAGTAGGGGAAATGACTCTATCTGGGTCATAGTGGACAGATTGTCCAAAGTCGCCCATTTCTTGCCCGTCAAAACCACATATCAGAGTTCAAAACTAGCGGAGTTATACATCGCTAGAATCGTCAGTTTCACGGAGTCCCTAAGAACATTGTATCAGATCGAGGAATGCAGTTTACCTCGAGATTATGGAAGAAAATCCAAGAAGGTTTAGGAACCCGCCTAGATTTCAGTACCGCGTATCACCCTTAGACCGATGGACAAACGGAGCGAGTAAATCAAATACTCGAAGATATGCTAAGAGCATGTGTGTTAGAATATGGATCCAAGTGGGAAGACTGTCTGCCGTTTGCAGAATTTTCCTACAACAACAGTTACCAAGCCAGCTTACAAATGGCCCCATTTGAGTTCATGTACGGAAGGAAGTGTCGCACCCCTTTGAACTGGTCGGAAGTAGGAGAGAGTCAGATTTTCGGACCCGACATCCTACGAGAAGCAGAAGAGAAGGTTCACAAGATTCGTGAGCACCTCAAGACCGCCCAATCCAGACAGAAGAGTTACGCCGACAAGAGACGTAGAGACCTCGCCTTCAACATAGGAGATTTTGTTTATCTGAAAGTGTCGCCATTGAAGGGAATGCAGTGTTTCCAACTCAAAGGAAAGTTAGCCCCCAGATATATCGGACCTTTCAAAATTCTGAACCGTCGAGGAGAAGTATCATATCAATTGGAGCTACCCGAAGAGATGTCAGCAGTACACAATGTGTTCCATATCTCGTTACTTCGCAAGTGTCTCGAAGTCCCAGAGAAGACCGAAGTGTTCAAGAATATCGACCATCGGACCATAGAGATAAACGATGACTTGACCTATCCTGAGGTACCCATCCGTATTTTGGAAGAAGCCTTTCGAACTACCCGAACCCGAAGCATCAAGTTTCTCAAGATTCAGTGGAGCAACCACACAGAAGAGGAAGCTACCTGGGAGCGCGAAGATCACATCAGGACGGAGTTTCCCGATCTCTTCAAATCCTAGGTAATCTTTTCGTACTTTTTCAAATCTCGGGACGAGATTTTGTTTAAGGGGGGAAGGTTTGTAACATCCCAAAAATATACTAAACTTAAATCATCAAACTCTAATCATCAAATTTAGGGTTAACAAAAACTTTTCTAAATAAAATTATGAATGCATGCATATGAGTATGCATGGATTTTGAAATTCTTTGGAACCACCTTGTTTGATTGTTTCATTGCTTGTAAAATGTTTCTTAGGTGAAATAAACATCATCTAAAACATTTCCCACACTTTTCCTAAAGACAAGTAAATCAAAACAAATATATTAAAGGAATGGTCACTTTGACCAATTTAACTCCCATGCCTACTTTGGCTGTCTCAAACTTTCAGAACCTAACAGAAACTTTTCTGGATCTTTCCACCCCTTGAATGTACTCCTAACAAAGTATCAAGGCCCACTTTGTGATCATCGAGAAACTTTCAAATGCATAGTTTAAATGACAATTCAAAATTGAATCTTCATCATATGGGAAGATCCCACTTTTTCAAAAACCAATCAAACAAGCTCAACTTTCAAAACCCAAGCATCTGCAGACTCACTAGAACGAACCTAGCAATCCCACCAAAAATCTTTTCAAAATTCAAAACTTGAATTCATGCGGCCATTTCATCAAACAGGTTGCAGATACAAATCAAACAAACATCAAACACTATACAGGCCTATTTAGCTCACAACCAGCTCAGTAGATCATCTAGGAAGATTAACCAAGCACTAGCACCACTGTGAGCTTGCCATTGCCATCAATGGTGAACAGCCGAGCACACCCATGTCACCCCCATGTCGACAGCAAGCTAGGAGGAGACACAAAGCCTAGCCAGCATGTCTGGGAGGCAGCCCACCGTCCACCGCCACTCCCTGTCCACCGCTTGAACCTTGCCAACCACTAGACCACACGCACGGACCGCGCCCAGACCGCCAGCGACCATGCCGAGCGTGCGCCAGAGTACCACCCTTGACCGAAGCCCACAGACCGCGCGCCGCCCTCACCGCGTGCATACACAATCCCCACCGACCAAGGAGACCGCCAGACATCCCCGTTCGCCACCCCGTGACGCACAGCCACCGCTCGCCGTCGAAGACGCCGCCTCTGCCGCACAGAGCGTCGCATATTCCAGACCAAGCCGCACCGCCCCACGCCTCGAAACCATGTCGTTGAGCATCGCCAGGGAACACCGCACCGTCCCCTACCATCGCCCATGCCAATAGCTGCCTGTAACATTGCCCCCGACGAGCTCACCGTGCGCCCCGTCGGTCCCCTCGCTCGACTATAAATAGAGGCCACCCCCGCTCGATTTGTTCACACCATCTCACTCCCCTCTCTTCACTGACCGTGCCACACCGTTTCCAGAGCAAGGCGAGCACCACCTTGCCAGAATTTCACCGGAGCCCGCCGCCTCTGGAGAAGAAGGGCGCCATCGATTTCGTCCACCCCAGGAGCTGCCGCGACCACCCCTGAGTCCGCCATCGTCGACTTCATCGTTCGCACGCCTCGCCGACCCTCGTCAGCACACCGGTGAGCCCCCAGCACCCCTCACTGGCCGCGCTAGGTTTCTTTCTCACTGGCGTTGTCTCGTGTCGACGATGACTCCCAGCCGTTGGATTAGAATCAGATCGAACGATCCACGTTTCCCCGTACCGCTTCGCCCCTCCCTGTCTCACTAGCAAGTGGGGACACCCACTTAAGCAGCCCGCGGGAGCACTGCGCTTAGCAGGCCGGCCCAGTAACTTTTCCCGCGCAGCCCAGTGATTTGAATTACATCTTTTTCTTTTTAATTCAAACACACTTCTATACCCATTTTCAAAAATCAATCCAGATCGATTCAATGCACCAATTTCAATGAAACCATTTTTGTTGGAAAGTTCTGTGAATACTGAATCCAAGCCCATTGGATTCAAGTCATTTGGATCTATAGATCATCCATGGTAAAAATAATAAGGCAGAAGCTTTTCTGAATTCAAACATTTTTCAAATTTAAACCATAATAGCTTTTGAGTTGATTCGAACTCTCAAAAATCACATTTAACCATACCTTTCAGAATATATAAAAATATATAGGTCTACTTACAGAAATAATGTTGAAGTAATAAAAGAATGCTACATAGGCATTTCTAGTCATTATATTTAAATAAAATAAAAGGGTAAAACCTTATGAAATTGTGACACCACTTTAAATCACATTCCCTTGGACTACAATATGTGGTGATGACATGTGTCAACATGATCCCATGTTTGGTTTGGAGAATATTAAATCTTAAGTAATTTTTCAATGAGTAGAAATTACTTTTCTAAAAATAAAAGGAATTAAACCAATCCTTAAACCTGTAATGTTAGAGATGATGCTAGATCATCTATAGGACCCTTGTGTGTGATGATTGCAAGTAGTTAAGTATTGTTTGGTGATTGTGTACCTCGTATATATTCATAGACGCTAGTACCGACCAAGGATACGAGGAGGAAGGAGGATACTACGAAGAAGAAGCCGAGGAGAACTTCAACCACTGCTCTGCTCAAGGAAAGCTATTAACCTTGCAAGATAACACTTGCAATTTAGCAAGCTGATGCTATACCTATGCAAGCTTATATTGACATTGATGCAAGCTAACACTTGCAACATACTTTACCCATGCAAGCCAATACTTGCTTGTTACCATGCCTACTATATGCTTTAAGCATATATGATCATACCCACTTGATAAACCAATCCTAGTTTTATTTGCAAGCTTCTTACTTTATTTCTTTATCAAAGCTATTACCTAGAGTTAATTAAGTGAATTATAGATACTAGAAAGATATTTGAAGGTTGCATAAAGAGCATAAAATTTGGCCTAAGATAGATAATCTTGATGTCATCTTAAGGCATGAGATTGAACTTAGTTAGCACTCCACTAGTTTACCCCCCCCCCTCATTAGTACTCACCCCCACTTGTAGATGCTAGTGCTAAGCATAAAACTTGATCATCTTTAGATGGGAATACTTGGTGGAAAAATGGTTATGAAAACCTTGGAATGATGGATCATTCTATTGAAATGTTTTGGACATGTGTTTCCGAACACCTGATGATTTTGGTGATGAAAATGTTGAGGCATGAGCCTTAGCCCTTTATAAATTTGATGGTTGTCTGGATGCGATACCGTTCCAACTTTATCGTACAACCACAATACCCGAAGATTGGGTAGGGCTTGACTGGAAACTTATATACCTTAGTATTAGTTCCCTCACAGCCAAGGTCTGAGCTGAGGCTACCTTGTGAAGATTGTCCACCTATGCAGTACCTGAGATGACGGTTGGTCATGGTTGGGAGGCCAAACTCACAGGAGAGGTGCTTATACTAGGGCGTGTAATTGAAAGGTTAGGATTGATTATCCGCATACTGAGTATGGTGAATTCAGGATTTGTTCCTGACGGATGTATCAAATGTTGTGGTGAAAGTGTACAATCTCTGCAGAGTGTCAAACTATTCGAATAGCCGCGTCCGCGGTTATGGATAGTTGGAGTGGCCATACTGTTCCCCCGCCAGACTATTAAAAATTGATTTGTGAAATGAATTGAGACTTTGACTTGACCACAACAGAGTTGTGACATGAGTTACAAGATCCCACATAGGAGTTATAAAATTGTGACTAGCTTTGGAACTTAGTAGAGATAAATCTGGCTTTTGCAAAACAACCCTAGAGCCTAGTGTCCTATTATCCAAAAACCCCTTTACCTGTTAGTATTAGTTTGCGAGTACTTAAAGACTACTCATGGATTTGTCCCTGGCTATTCCCATGGCCAGACTATGAAGAGGAGTACCTGGAAGATGGACCCTAGGAAGGTTACGACAACTAGGATCATCTCCCGTTGTCAGCATTGCCTGTGACCCCGAAGATGGAGCTTCGCCTACGCTACCGTTATTGTTACGTATTCCGCTGCTTGATGTTGTAATAAGAACTGGATCATGAGATCCCTACTTGTGTAAGAACTTATGTACGGTTGTAATGGATGATGTACTATGGTATCCAATTATGTTATGTCTCGCAAAAATGGTAATCCTGGGATTGCGATGTATGGCATAACAGGCATCTAGGATTGAAAAATCCAGGTGTTGACACTTAGCCCTTTATAAAACTGATGGTTGTCTGGATGCGATACCATTCCAATTTTATCGTACAACCACAATACCCAAATATTGGGTAGGGCTTGACTGGAAACTTATATACCTTAGTATTAGTTCCCTCACGGCCAAGGTCTGAGCTGAGGCTACCTTGTGAAGATTGGCCACCTGTGAAGTACCCAAGATGACAGTTGGTCATGGTTGGGAGGCCAAACTCACAGGAGAGGTGCTTATAGTAGGGCGTGTAATCGAAAGGTTAGGATTGATTATCCGCATACTGAGTATAGTGAATTCAGGATTTGTTCCTGACGGATGTATCGAATGTTGTGGTGAAAGTGTACAATCTCTGCAGAGTTTCAAACTATTCGAATAGCCGCGTCTACGGTTATGGATAGTTGGAGTGGCCATACTGTTCCCCCGTCAGACTTTTCAAAATGACTTGTGAAATGAATTGAGACTTTGACTTGACCATAAGAGGGTTGTGATATGAAATACAAATTCCCACTTAGGAGTTATAAAATTTTGACGAGCATTCGATGCTTCTAAATTTAGTAGAGGTAAATCTGGCTTTTGCAAAACAACCCTAGAGCCTAGTGGCCTATTATCCAAAAACCCCTGTTACCTGTTAGTATTAGTTTGCGAGTACTTAAAGAGTACTCATGGCTTTGTCCCTGGCTATTCCCATGGCCAGACTATGAAGAGGAGTACCTAGAGGATGGACCCAGGAAGGTTACGACAACTAGGATCATCTCCTATCGTCAGCATTGCCTGTGACCCCGAAGATGGAGCTTCGCCTATGCTACCGTTATTATTACGTATTCCGCTGCTTGATGTTGTATTAAGAACTGGATCATGATATCCCTATTTGTGTAAGAACTTATGTATTGTTTGTAATGGATGATGTACTATGGTATCCAGTTCTGTTATGTCTCGCAAAAATGGTAATCCTGGGATTGCGACGTATGGCATAACAGGCATCTAGGATTGAAAAATCCGGGTGTTGACAGCTTGCCCACGCCTGGGGGGTGGTGTGGCCACCCTGGTTCCCTACTCCATCTCTTCTTCGTGGTTCCGTGTTGCTTCGGGAAAATAATGACTTTGGCTTTTGTCCCGTCCAATTCCGAGAATATTGATTTTCTACCTTTTTTGGAACCAAAAATAGAAAAAACAAGCAACTAGCACTATGGCATCTTGTTAATAGGTTAGTACAGAAAAACATATAAAAATACCTCAAAGTGTAGACTAAGCAAAGCAAAGTGGATATAAAACAAGCATGGAGCATCAAAAATTATAGATATGTTTCCGACGTATCAATGGCCGCATGAACTAAATCATCACCAAATTCAATGATTTTTGGTGAGTGATCTGATACTAATCTTGGTAGTCTCTGGGTGCAATGGTTTGCCAAGTGGTGTTGGTTTGAGTGGTTTTCCAAAAATGGCTATCTGGACATATGAGATAGATTCAAATTTGAATTGCCTCTCAAAAGTTTGAAAAAGTTTCTGCAAGGTTGGTAAGTTCCTTTGGGTTCAGTTTGACTAGGTATAGCAAGGGGAGAAAAGAAATGGGAAAGTTTCTATTTGAGATTAGTTGGTAGAGATGCTCAAAGTGAGCTAGTGGTTAAGTTTGGCAGAAATGACCATTAGGTCTTATGCTTCATATTTTCTTTTTCTTTTGTTTTGATTTGATTTGGTAGTGACCTAGATGGTATGGTTTTGATCTATAAACCATTTATCATCATTTACAACAATCAAACTGTTGGAGATATGCCCTAGAGGCAATAATAAATGTAGTTATTATTATATCTTTGTGTTTATGATAAATGTTTACATTCATGCTATAATAGTATTAACAAGGAAACATTAATACTCGTGTGATTTGTAAACTAAATTAGAGTCCCTAGTAAAGACTCTTCATAATACTAGCTTGTTGATTAATAAATGATTGTGGTTTCCCTATCATGAACATTGAGATGTTATTAATAACAAGATCATATCATTAGGAGAATGGTATGGTGGACATACTCCTATAGATAAGTGTAGCATAAAGATCAAGTCATTTTAAATAGTTCAATTGCTATAAGCTTTCTGATACATAGTAACCTAATTCCTTCGACCATGAGATCATGCTTATCACCATCACTGGAAGGATGCTTTGATGACATCAAACACCACACCGTAACTGGGTGGCTATAAAGGTGGCATTGAGTGTTTGGAAAGTATGGGTTGAGACACATGGATCAAGAGTGGGATTTGTCCATCCATATGACGGATAGATATACTCTGGGCCCTCTCGGTGGAATGTCATCCAATTAGCTTGCAAGCATGTGACTGGCTCACAAGGGATCACATACCACGGGAACGAGAAAAGAGTACTTATCGGTAACGAGGTTGAACTCAGTATGCAGAGATACCGACGATCAAAACCTCGGATAAGTAAAATATCGTGAGACAAAGGGAAATTGGTATCATATGTAAGTGGTTCATTCGATCGCAAAGTAATCATAGAAATATGTGGGAGCCATATGAATTTCCAGATTCCTCTATTGGTTATTGATCGGAGAAGTGTCTCGATCATGTCCGCATAATTCACGAACCGTAAGGAGACACACTTAAGGATTCGATGTTGTTGAGTAGTTACAAAATGATGAGTAAGAGACCGAATGTTGTTCGGAGTCTTGGATGGGATCCGGGATATCACGAGGAGATCCGGAATGGTCCAGAGAATAAGATTCATATAAGGAAATTCCTATTTCGGAGTTGGGGAATGATTCCGATGATTTCATCGGGAATGTTCTAGAAGGGTCTAGAAGGTCCGGCACTCCGGACGGGAAGGGTACATGAATGTGTCATAACAATGTGGAATGGTTGCATCATGTACTAGGTATCATCACTGAGAAAAATAAAGGGATAAATCAAATCCTAGTTTGAAAAAGTCAAACGCCAATTTGAAAAGTCAAACGTCAAGTTTGCTTGGTGGAGGGAGAGTAGGAAACCTACTTGAGGAGGAAGTCCTCCTCCCTCCACCGCCGGCCAAGGAGGCTGACTTGGCGGAGGACTCCCTTCCCCTTGTCCACACCCTCCCACCTATAAAAGGAGGGGCAAGGGTGCCCCTCTAGACACACACCTCTCTCCACCAAAACCCTAACCCTAGCCGCCGGCCACCAAGTCGCCGCCGCCGCCCTAGGGTTTGCCCTAGCCGCTGAGTTGGGGCCCTCCCCAAGCCCTAGCCACCGGCCTAGCCCTCTCTCCTTGGTGTCTCTAAACCCGAGATCACCAAGGCCTTTCTCATAGTCCACCATACTCGCTCCGGCTTAAGGCGAAGCCCTGCGAGATCTCCCCTCTACTTCCGATACCACGCCGTCGTGCTACCGGAATCGCGAGGAGAGTGCTACAACCTCCGCTGCCTACTGGAACAAGGGAGAGGAAGGTCTTCATCGACTACCAAACGTGTGAACGACTACGGAATCGCTGCCGGAACGTAGCGCCGGAAGGATCGTCTACATGATCTTGAGATCGGCAAGAGTACGACTACATCACCCACGAGAATCTGCTCTCGTTAAACACTTTGGAATCTTCGAGGCTGAGTTCTTCTATCGACTCATTGCTACAATCTAGTAGAGAGATCTTGGCTTGTTTGTTTGTATGCGGTAGAAATTTTTTATTTTCCATGCTACGAACCCCTTTAGTGGTATCAGAGCCGTGTCTATATGTAGATCTGTTGCACGAGTAGAACACAATGGTCATTGTGGACGGTGGTGCTTTTATTATCAATTGCTTCTTGTGTACTTTGCATCTTGCGGTATGATGGGATGAAGCGGCCCGGGTTAACCTTACATGACATCGTTTATGATACTTGCTCCACGCTAAACATGCAACTTGTATTGCATTAGTGGCTTTGCGGGTGTTTGTCTCTCCCATTATAGTATAGATCCAATTTACAACGGGCACTTGATAGTTCAAACATCAACATTGTGGTTCTTGTTCGTAAGTTAGATCGACACTTATTGAAAGCCCCAAACCACATAAAATATGCAAAGAAATTAGAGGCGTCTAACTTTGTTTTGCAGGGGTGTGATGTGATGTGATATGGCTATGATTGTGATTATATTTCATGTATGCAATGATCCTTATTGTAAGTTGGCAACCGGCAGGAGCCATATGGTTGTCTTTAATTTCTGTTAAGACCCGCGTGTCTATTCAAAGTCGTTGTAATAGTTGAAGCTGGTGGACGACAACCATGGAACAGTGTCATTGACCTTGATGCAATGCCGGCGATGATGGAGATCATGTTCGTTCTTGAAGATGGAGATCGGAAGCACAAAAAAGAAAGGCCATATCATATCACATATTATGAATTGCATGTGATGTTAATCCTTTATGCATCTTGTATTGCTTAGTTAACAATGGTAGCATTATAAGATGATCCCTCATGCACATAAATTTCAAGTTTTAAAGTGTTCATCCTTAGTAAGCACCGTTGCTAAAGCTTGTTGTTTCGAAGCACCAAGTGATGATCGGGTGTGTTAGATTCTGCAAGTGTATACAACGTGAGCAAGCCAGATTTGCTCATGCAGAAGCTAAGGTTTGATCGTGGCAAGCCTAGCATGTACAGACATGGTCTTGGAACACGGATCACCGAAAGGTAAAGCATGAATCATATAGTAGATATGATGAACATGTCGATTGTTCGCCATTGAAGCTACATCAACTCTCGTGATGATCGGTTTTGATGTGGTGGATTTGGTTCGTGTGATCACTAAAACAATGTGAGGGATATTGTTTTGAGTGGGAGTTCACCTAGATTAATTTAACTATTAATTAGAACTCAATTTGTCATAAACTTAGTCTAAACTATTGCAAATATGTTGTAGATCAATGGTGGCCCCTACCATCAATTTTAGTGCGTTCCTAGAGAAAGATAAGTTGAAAAACAATGGAAGCAACTTCGCGGATTGGTTCCGCAATTTGAGGATTATCCTCAATGCTGGTAATTTGACCTATGTGTTGGATGCACCGCTGGGTGACCCGCCTGCAGCTGATGCTACCGATGAAGTAAAGAATGTTTACCTCGCTCGGAAGAATCAGTACTCCACAGTTCAGTGTGCTATCTTGTATGGTTTGGAATCGGAGCTTCAGAAAAGTTTTGAGAACCATGACCCACATCATATTGTCCGTGAACTCAAATCGATATTTGAGACTCATGCGGCAGTTGAGAGTTATGAGGCTTCTGAAAAGTTCTTTAACTGCAAGATGGAAGAGGGCAGCTCCGTCCGTGAGCATGTGCTTAAGATGTCTGGGCACGCAAACAAACTTCAAAGCTTGGGTATAGTGATTCCTAATGCTTTGGGGATTTACCGTGTCCTCCAATCACTATCACCAAGTTACAAGAACTTTGTGATGAACTACAATATGCAAAGCATGAACAAGCAGTTGCCAGAACTCTTCTCCATGTTAAAATCTGCAGAAGTGGAGATCAAGAAAGAGCACCAAGTGTTGGTGGTCAATAAGACCACCAAATTCAATAAAGGAAAGTCTAAGCAAAAGGGTAACTTCAAGAAGGGTGGTAAGAAAGTTGCCGCACCGGCGAAGAAGACCAAGGCTGGAACTAAGCCTGATACTGAGTGCTTTTACTGCAAGGGAGAAGGTCACTGGAAGCGGAATTGCCCAAAGTACTTGGCGGATTTGAAGAACGACAACATCAAGAAGAAAGGTATATCCGATATACATGTTATTGATGTGTATCTCACTATTACTCGTAGTAGTGCCTGGGTATTTGATACTGGTTCGGTTGCTCATATTTGTAACTCGAAACATGTGCTGCAGAATAAACGGAAGCTAGCGAAGAACGAGGTGACGATGCGTGTTGGAAATGGATCAAAGGTTGATGTGATCGCGGTCGGCATGCTACCTCTTCATCTACCATCGGGCTTAGTTTTATACTTAAATAATTGTTATTTGGTGCCTGTGTTAAGCATGAACATTATATCGGGATCTTGTTTATTGCGAGATGGTTACTTGTTTAAGTCCGAGAATAATGGTTGTTCGATTTATATGAGTAATATGTTTTATGAACATGCACCTTTGATAGATGGTCTATTCTTATTGAATCTCGATAGTGGAAATACACATATTAATAACATTGACGCTAAACGTTTGAAATTGAGCGATAACTCAACCTATATGTGGCACTGTCGTCTTGGTCATATAGGAGTGAAGCGTATGAAGAAACTCCATTCTGATGGACTTCTTGAATCACTTGATTTGGAATAACTTGAAAGATGCAAAGCATGTCTGATGGGTAAAATGACTAAGACTCCATTTTCTGGTATGATGGAGGGAGCTACGGACTTGTTGGAAATCATACATACCGATGTGTGTGGTCCAATGAGTGTATCATCGCGCGGTGGTTATCGTTATGTTCTTACCTTCACAAATGACTTGAGTAGATATGGGTATATCTATTTCATGAAACATAAGTCCGAAACCTTCGAGAAGTTTAAGGAATTTCAAAGTGAGGTAGAGAATCAACGTAACAAGAAGATTAAATTTCTACGTTCTGATCGTGGAGGTGAATATCTAAGTTACGAGTTTGGCGAGCATTTGAAGAAATGCGGAATACTTTCACAATTGACATAGTCGGGAACACCACAGCGTAATGGTGTGTCCGAACGTCGTAATCGAACTCTCTTAGATATGTTTCATTCTATGATGTCACTTACAGATTTACCGCTATCATTTTGGGGTTATGCATTAGAAACAGCTGCATTCACTTTAAATAGGGCACCATCTAAGTCCGTTGAAACGACACCGTATGAATTATGGTTTGGGAAGAAACCTAAATTGTCGTTCCTTAAAGTTTGGGGTTGCGAAGCCTATGTAAAGAAGTTACAGCCAGACAAGTGTAAGATCCCTCCTTTGTAAAGGAAAGGATCCCTGTGATTGTAATGCTAGTCCCTGGATCAATGCTAGCATCCATAGTTTAAGATGAAGTACACAGAAACAAAGGTCATTATTACATATCATTCCAGAGTCAAACATAGTCTTTGACAACTCCATGGCCACAGGAATAATACAAGAGTTCAAATATATAATAAGATAAATAAGCCTGCATCTTCATGTGCCACAGGCAAGCATGTTGAGTGTAGACTCATGACTCCTAATCATCATCAGAATATCCTGCAACATCACAAGTTACAGCCAAAGTGGGTCAATACATTGGAATAGTATTAGCAAGTGATACCTTAGTAGAATATAGGTGGACTAAACACTATATGCATTTTGGCTAAGTGTAGCTTAGGCTTGCTTTGCTCAAAATAGGTTTTGCCTATTTAGTTGAAATCACTAAGTTTTTCTTTGATAAAATCTTTCCCAAGGAACCACCAATAGACATTGGGGTCCTTCACCCTTATTCAACCACAAGTTTTACTTAGAAATTGGGATTAGGAGATTCTTGATAGCTTCCATGTCTTGATGCTCAAGTTGTCCAATACCAGGGACATGGCTAAGTACTTAGATTCTTCCATCTGCAGAGGTTGTGCACTTTCCCCACAAGACTTGATTTCACCAAGACAGGACCTTTCAGAAGCCTTCCCTTAGACCAAATGGACGCGTTCCAACCTATCATCCCACTACCACCAACTGTCCAAATGGCTAAGTTATTGCAATCTATGTGATCCAGGCAGAGCCCATATTGCCAAGTGGCTGCACTAGAAGCTTCTTAACATTTGGCCTCTCAAATCCCTTTGTTCCTGGGTGGCTTTCCACAAGTGAGATACACAAGGTAAACCATAGAAATGGGCCTTGTGTAACCAATCAACATAAACCATTCCTTCCATTCCACCCAGGTGTTTCATTCACTTAGTTGTTTTATTAAGCAAAACACAAGTCCAAAGACTTATAAATGTTTTATCATAGCATGAATATTTAACCACCCTTGGTTGCTACTAGCTAGGCTAAGCATGGCATAGATAAGCATCTTAACTTAGAAATTTCTAGCAATTCTACAACTACTAGGATTTCCCAAGCATAGCATATAGACAAAATATCCATGCAAGTCTAGCAAAATATTTCTAATGCATAAGTGAAAACATAGGAATAAATCATGAAACACCACTTGCCTTGGTAGTTTGGAGAGTAGCTACAATCCTCACAATCACAATCACTATTTGCACCAAAATCTACACATAAAATATTAGCACCAAAATCACATACAAAAATAATACAAGCAAAAATATATGGATGCATAATCCATGTGATGATTTTCTACACCAAACAAGACAAGTGCATGGTACTGAATCATAAACAAGTTCAACACTTGCCAAACAAACTTTATTTGAAGATTAAAACATTTCCCAAATAATAATTATACACAAAATAGGCCTACACATGTTTCTGTAAAAACAACCATTTTAACAAAGGCAAAACATTAAACACATTGCAAATATGGAAAGGATTTTCTCTCCTGATTCCATTGATATAAAATTTGTCAAATTTGGACGTGGCATTCAAAAGTTATGATTTAAACAAGTTTTAATATCAAATAGATCAAATTTCTGATTTTAAACCTAACTCACAGACACGCGGCGGCATCTGATTGGCTGGTACCGCTTCGCGCTGGATCGCGTCTGCGAACCGTTGGATCTAACTAAAACGTGCGGCACAGATCTGATCCATACCCCTTCGGCTATGTTCTATCGCATCCACTGGATCTAAATCGAACGGCCCTAAGCAACTGACCGACAAGTGGCGGCGCTAGCGGCGGCGACAGGCAGCGGCGCGCTCTGTCAGTGGCGGAGCCGGCGAACTAGGTCGCGCGGGGAGGTGGGAGGATGCTCACCAGAATCACCGTGACGAGGAGATGCTCAACATGGGCTTGGTTGGCGAAGGGGCGCTTGGAGTCGTCGTAGATTGCTCGTCGGAGTAGTCCCTGGCAACGGTGCTCTCGGTTGACGATGAAGGCGACGCTCTGGGCCACGCTAAGACGAGATAAGGATGCAGTTAGATGCGTAGAAGGTTGGGGATCACACGCATATCAACCAGAGGGAGAGTGGAAGCTGGGACTTACGGGGAACGATCGTCGGAGTTCGAGCAGAGGGTGGCGGAGCTCAGTCGTTGATGCTGCCGAGGCTACAGATCATGCGCGAGCAAAGGAGAGTGTCAGTAGGTGCGCACGGAGATGTAGAATAAGCCAGTATGAACAATAGGCAGAGGGGAGCACGGTGCTCACCGGAATTCGACGACGAACTCGTCGGAGCAGCGGGCGTCCAGAGAGAAATTCGAGCAGCCTGGTGGCTCCGGTGAGGTGTGGTTTGGTGGAAAAGGAGGAGGGGAGCATGGTGTTTAAGTAGGCAAGACGGGGGCGTGAATTACTCAGGCATTGAACGGGAATTGAAGCCGTGAATTAAACAGGAAATGCCCGGCGTGATTTGGGGATGAACCAGTCGTTGGGGGTGGAGACGACGACTGCCATGTGGGCCGCGGTTGTCAGCGAGAGAAAGGAAGAGGGGATGGGTCCAGGCGGTCAGTGACTCTGTGGGTGCGGCTGCGAGTGAAAGAAAACGTTTCGCGGGGAGGGGCTGCTGGGCTAGCTGGGTCGAGTTGGGCTGGTTGGGCCAGATTGGTTGTTTGTCTTATTTTTTTCCTTTTCTCCTTTTTCTTTTTCTGTTTGATTTTCTAGAAATGATTTTTCAACTCTAATTCAAATAAGTTTGAATTCAAATCTTCTCTAGGTTTTTATACAGTCACTTTGCACTCAAATGTGTGTCAAAACTCCTCTGTTTACTCAAACACACTTTGCTCATTTGAAAATAAAAATAAAATCAAGCCTTAATGTGACATAAACAATAGGCATAATATAGTTTTATTCTCACACTTTGTTTTGAAAACTTTGCTCAAGCTTTGGAAAGTACTTAAGTTCGAATTCAAAACATTACTGAACATAACAAGTACTCTTCTCATAACAAGTACTCTTCTCATTAGAAAGTAGCACTAAGGCTAGAGCATACTTACATAAAATAATGAGCAACATATGCTCCTGTTTTTGAGATGGTTTTTGCAAATGGAACCCTAGATGATCATGGATGCATGGATGATATGCATGAGCTTTGAAACATGATTTTAGGGATGTTACAAATCTAACCCCCTTAAGGTGAATCTCGCCCTCGAGATTAGGGTTGGCTAGCAAATAGGTGAGGGTGGTCTTTCAGAAGATCATCTTCACTTTCCCATGTTGCTTCTTCTTCAGAATGATGGTTCCATTGAACTTTGCAGAATTTTATAGTGTTAGTCCGAGTAACTCTTTCTGCAGTCTCAAGAATCTTGATAGGTTTCTCTTCATAGGTGAGATCACTTTCCAATTGGACCTCTTCCAAAGGTATAGTATCTTTCAAAGAAGTCTCTTCCATTTCTGGATGACATTTTTTAAGCTGACTCACATGGAACACATTATGAACAGCTGACAAAGACTCTGGCAATTCAATCTCATAATTACTTCTCCCTTACGACTCAGAATCTTGAATGGTCCAACATATCTTGGGGCTAATTTACCTTTGACTCCAAACCTCTTCATTCCACGAAGTGGTGACACTCTAAGATAAGCTCTATCACCAACTTCATCGGTGACTTCTCTACGCTTAGGATCTGCGTAGCTCTTCTGTCGGGACTGTGCTATCTTCAATCTGTCCATGACTAGCTTGACTTTCTCTTCAGCCTCTTTGATTAGTTCTGGTCCAAACAAACTTCTTTCTCCCACACCATTCCATAGCAATGGGGTGGTACACTTTCTCCCATAGAGAAACTCAAATGGTGCCATCTCAATACTGGCTTGATAGTTGTTATTGTAAGAGAATTCTATGTAAGGCAGACTTTCATCCCAACTGGCTCCATAGTCTAGAGCACATGCTCTCAACATATCTTCAAGAATCTGATTAGTCCTTTTTGTCTGTCCATTGGTTTGAGGGTGAAATGTAGTGCTGAATTCCAACCTCGTTCCTAATGACTCATGTAATTGCCTCCAAAAATGAGAAGTGAATTGAGTTCCCCTGTCAGACACAATACTCTTGGGTACTCCATGTAGACATACAATTATACTCATATAGATCTTGGCTAACTTAGCACTTGTGTAAGTTGTCTTCACGGGTATAAAATGAGCCACTTTAGTCAAGCGATCCACTACTACCCAAATAGAATCATATCCTGACCTGGTCCTTGGCAATCCGGTGATGAAATCCATACCAATCTTGTCCCACTTCCATTCAGGAATAGGTAGTGGTTGTAACAATCCTGCTAGTTTCTGATGTTCCGCTTTCACTCTACTACATACATCACACAAAGCAATATATATATGTTCGGCGATGTCCTTCTTGAGATTATTCCACCAAAATCTTTCCTTCATATCCATGTACATTTTGGTGTTACCCTGATGAATGGAATACGGTGAGTTGTGTGCTTCTTGTAATATCAGTTTCTGAAGTTCCGGATCCTGTGGAACACAGATACATTTTCCATGCCATAAAGTACCATGTTCATCTTCATGGAATCCTTTGGCTTTTCCCTTGCCAATCTTTTCCTTAATCTCTTCAATTACCATATTTGTCTTTTGGGCTTCTTTGATCTTGTCCATCAAAGTGGGTTGAACATCCAATGACATAAGATGTCCTTCAGGCACAATCTCCAACCTGAGATCCTGGAATTGGGCACACAGATCATCTGGCAATTCTCCCTTAGTAAGGCCATTCACAAAAACCTTACGGCTTAGAGCATCCGCTACAACATTTGCTTTACCGGGGTGGTATTGCAAACTCAAGTCATAGTCCTTGATGAGTTCTAGCCACCTTCTTTGTCTCATGTTAATTTCTTTCTGGGTGAAGATATACTTCAAACTCTTGTGATCTGTGAACACTTCACATCGCTTTCCCAAAAGATAGTGTCTCCATGCTTTAAGTGCATGGACAACAGAGGCTAACTCCAAATCATGAGTAGGGTAGTTTACCTCATGAGTTTTGAGTTGTGTCGAGGCATAAGCCACAACTTTCCCTTCTTGCATAAGTACTGCACCTAATCCATAATGAGATGCATCACAATAAACTTGGAAGTCTTTCTCCAAATCTGGCAAACATAAGACTGGTGCTGTCACTAGTCTCTTCATCAATTCTTGAAAACTGAGTTCACAACCCTCAGACCAAGAAAATTTCTTGTCTTTCTTTAACAATTTTGTCATAGGTTTAGCTACCTTGGAGAAATTCTCAATGAATCTTCTATAGTATCCTGCCAAGCCAAGGAAAATACGAACCTCTTTGACTGACTTAGGTGCTTCCCATTCAGTTACAGCTGAAACTTTAGCAGGATCAACTGCTACACCATCTCCTGACACAACGTGTCCAAGAAATCCAACTTCATTCAACCAAAACTCACACTTGCTGAATTTGGCATACAGCTTATGCTCTCTAAGCTTCTCCCGTATCAAACGCAAATGTCCTTCATGCTCTTCTTTGCTCTTGGAGTAGATCAAAATGTCATCGATGAAAACGACAACAAACTTATCAAGAAATTCCATGAACACCTTGTTCATCATATTCATGAAGTATGCTGGTGCATTGGTTAAACCAAATGGCATCACGGTATACTCATACAATCCATACCTTGTGGTGAAAGCTGTCTTAGGTATGTCTTGTTCCCTTATCTTAAGCTAGAAATAACCTGACCGGAGATCAATCTTTGAGAACACACAGGCTCCTTCTAACTGATCAAACAAGTCATTGATTCTAGGAAAAGGGTATTTGTTCTTGATAGTCACCTCATTGAGTGAACGGTAATCTATGCATAACCTTTGACTTCTATCTTTCTTTTCCACAAACAAGACTAGTGCTCCCCAAGATGAAGAACTTGGTTGGATAAAACCTTTCTGCAACTGTTCTCCAAGTTGTTTCTTGAGTTCCTTCAACTCATCCACTGACATCTTGTACGGTCTCTTTGCTATTGGTCCAGATCCTGGTAGCAAATCAATAAGAAATTCCACATCTCTATCTGGTGGCATTCCTGGAAATTCTTCCGGAAACACATCCGGATATTCACTCACAATAGGAACACTATCCATGCTAACCCCCTTAAGAGAATTTAGCTTACTCCTTTTTGCCTCAAAGTTGGGCTTGAATCTGATCCTTTTGTTTTCCGGAGTTGTTAGTGAGACAGTATGGTTGGCACAATCTATCACTCCCATGTGCTTAGTCATCCAGTCCATTCCCAATATAACATCCAATCCTTAGGAGTTTAGGATTATCAGGTTAACGGGAAACTTATACTTCCCAAACTCTATGACTAGATCATGACATCCTGAATTCACTATCATTTCTCCGCCAGGAGAACTTACTTTTATAGGACACCCAATAGTTTCTACCGGTAGTTCATTTCTTTCGACAAATGCTCTTGATATGAATGAATGAGATGCACCAGTATCAAAGAGAACAAATGCTGGAACAGAATTGAGTTTGAACTTACCAGCAACAACATCAGGTTCCTCATAAATTTCCTCCACATTGATGTGGTTCACTTGTCCCTTTTGAAAAGGGTTGGGCTTGTTGGGTCCTTCAACTTTCTTTTCTAGGCATTCATTTGCATAATGCCCCATCTTCTTGCACTTGAAACATTCAACCTGACTAAGATCCTTCTTGACAGGCTGGCTTCCACTGCCACTTCCACTTCCATTGTGGTGGCTCTTATATCCACCCTTGTGATTCTTGTACTTATCGTTGTCATGACTACGGTTGTGCTTGTTGTCATGATAACGGTTGTGGTTGTGGTGCTTGTTGAATTTCCCATGCTTGTGGGATCCAGAACTCCCACTGTCATCATAATGGGAACGCTTGTGAGACGATCCCGAGTTGTGCTTGTCAGAGTGGTTTCTCTTCCTGCTTTCAACTTGTTTCATCTTGCTCTCCAAAATAGCAGCCTTGTCACAAAGAGACTGGTATGTGGGAACATAGGCCACAGCTAACTGCTGGTTCAATTCATCATTCAACCCTTCAAGGAACTTTTCCTTCTTCTTAGCATCAGTATCAACTTCATCCGGTGCATATCGCACCAGATTGTTGAACTCCTCAATATATTCAGCCACGCTGCGGTGGCGCTGCTTCAAGTTATGGAACTCTTTCTTCTTCAAACTCATCACTCCGGATGAGATGTGAGCAGTTTGGAAACCATCTTCAAAGATATCCCATGTCACATCCTCAATGGGAGTGGTGATCTGGAAGTTATCCCACCAAGTGGCTGCTGGTCCTTCCAACAAGTGAGCTGCAAATCTGACTTTCTCTTCATCAGTACAGCCAACAGTTACCAAGTCCTTATTCAGAGATCATAGCCAATCATTGGTCACCATAGGATCAGTAGTTCCTGAGAATTTTGCTGGCCTCAATCTTAAGAACCTGGTAAGCATGTCAAAACCTGGTGGGTTGTTCTGATTGTTGTTGTTGTTATTGTTGTTATTGTTGTTGTTGTTGTTGTTCTGATTCTAGATGAACGTAGTCATCATTTGCATCAGCTGAGTCTGAGCTGTCATCATTTGATGCATCTCAGGAATGATGTTGTTGTTGTTGTTGTTGGGGTTGGGATTGGCACGTCGGGGAGGCATCTGTGGTTTTCAATAAGGATAAGAATGAGATACCCATAGATGCTAACATGCAGAATACATCACATAACAAATCACAATCATGCATCATAGTAATAAAAGTTCAACAACATACACAACAAGTTCTGAAAAGTAAACACACCAATAGCAAGCCATCCACATGTTGGATGGTCATTGCGACTCAATAATCAAAGACATGATAAATAAAGGTAAATGAGTAGTCATCACTACTCCTCGGCATCAACCTCCTCATCAACAAGTGTAAGACCTGCATTCTCCATAGCGGTCTTATATTCCTCGACATTGGTGGTCAAGGTCTCTACTTTGGCTTTGAGAGCCCTCTTCTGTGAACGAAGTCTCTCAATCACTGTCTGTTGATGCTCGAGCACGAAGTCCTTGGCCTCTAGTTCTGCAGTCATGTCTCGAATCCTCTTGTTCCTATCTTGGAATCGCTTCTCTTGAATCTTGAACTTTCTGTCCTGACTCTCAAACTGGTCTCCATCTCCTTGACTATCTTATCTTGCTCCGTGAAGAGCTTGTCCTTCTCACGAAGCTGCACCTGGAGTTCGTCATTGCTGAGCATGATGTTGGTCCTATTGGTGTCTACGTGCCTAAGAAGAACCTCTAAGTCCTGGAGGTATAGGCGAATTCGCTCTGTCGTCTCTCTCGAAGTATCCTCAAAGTCAATGGCCTCACCATCCTCATCACGTCTACCAAAGGTGTGGAAGTGAGTACCTCTAACCTGTCGAGAGTGTCTCCCTAACAGACGTCCAATCAAATCATGCATGACTACCTCTAGGCCTCTCTCCTTGTCATCATGCATGAGCTTGAAGATGATGGCCTCCGTGGCTGGCTCAGTCTGGCGTCCGGGCTGATTAACCTTGAAGCCCCAAAGGTCTTTCCTCTCAAACTTGGTGAGGGGAAGGACCATGATGGTAGGAAGAGGGAGATTGAGCAAACTAGTGAGCTCAATAATACGAGGGCCAAAACGAGTTCCCTTGAACTCTTTAGCCGTGCTGATGGTAACATTAGGCATCTATTTATAAGATAGAAAAAGTTAGAGTCAACACAATGAATAATTTACAAGACAAAGCATCACAGGCATAACATTGACAAACACACAAGTCATAGAATACATAAAATCCATCACAAGCATCCAAGGTTCAACTTATTTTAGACAACATTTTTGGAAAATAAAATGATAAGTGTGGTGGTCCAACTAACGGAGTACGTTTACAATCCCATGTCACTTGCCAAGTTGGCTAACAGGGCATCCCTAGAGGCAATCTGTTTATTTAGATCACATGACTCCATTGATAAGTCTATGATGTCTTTCCTTAAACTTTGGTTGGTAGCCTCTAGCTCTTGGGTATGCTTCTTTTCTTCCCTAAGATCATTCTGGGTGTTAAGCATTCTGCACTTGATTCTATCACCAAGTTCTTTGATGGCCCTCCAAGATGCATCCCTTGCTGAATCAAAGAATGTAGTGTGCATCACTGTGTTGGTGACCATGCAGAATCCTGAGTCCTTGTGGTTGTCTTCCTTGTTTTTATACAAGTGAAGTTGCACCCACCAGTACTCAACTCCCTCATCCATCACAGGAAAACCTTTGTACACAGCTGCACCATGTATTCCCATGGCAACCATGAGGTCCTTGAGAGCCTTGGGGAATTCTGTCTCACACTCCAAAGTCATAGTCATGAGTGGTCCCTTCCTCACGGCTTCATTGATGGAGTTCATCTACAAATAGAGATGAGAAAGAAGATTAGAAAAGTTTACGAGAAGAAAATACAAGTGTGGAAGTTGTTGAAAAAATTTCCTTAGTGGTTTCCAATCCTGGGGTCATAATCCTACAGGCAACACAGTTCTCTGATACCATCTATAAGATCCCTCCTTTGTAAAGGAAAGGATCCCTGTGATTGTAATGCTAGTCCCTGGATCAATGATAGCATCCACAGTTTAAGATGAAGTACACAGAAACAAAGGTCATTATTACATATCATTCCAGAGACAAACATAGTCTTCTACAACTCCATGGCCACAGGCCTAATACAAGAGTTCAAATATATAATAAGATAAATAAGCCTGCATCTTCATGTGCCACAGGCAAGCATGTTGAGTGTAGACTCATGACTCCTAATCATCATCAGAATATCCTGCAACATCACAAGTTACATCCACAGTGGGTCAATACATTGGAATAGTATTGTCAAGTGATACCTTAGTAGAATATTGGTGGACTAAACACTATATGCATTTTGGCTAAGTGTAGCTTAGGCTTGCTTTGCTCAAAATAGGTTTTGCCTATTTAGTTGAAATCACTAAGCTTTTAGTTGATAAAATCTTTCCCAAGGAACCACCAATAGACATTGGGGTCCTTCACCCTTGTTCAATCACAAGTTTTACTTAGAAATTGGGATGAGGAGATTATTGATAGCTTCCATGTCTTGATGCTCAAGTTGTCCAATACCAGGGACATGGCTAAGTACTTAGATTCTTCCATCTGCAGAGGTTGTGCACTTTCCCCACAAGACTTGATTTTCACCAAGACAGGACCTTTCAGAAGCCTTCCCTTAGACCAAATGGACGCGTTCCAACCTATCATCCCACTACCACCAACTGTCCAAATGGCTAAGTTATTGCAACCTATGTGATCCAGGCAGAGCCCATATTGCCAAGTGGCTGCACTAGAAGCTTCTTAACATTTGGCCTCTCAAATCCCTTTGTTCCTGGGTGGCTTTCCGCAAGTGAGATACACAAGGTAAACCATAGAAATGGGCCTTGTGTAACCAATCAACATAAACCATTCCTTCCATTCCACCCAGGTGTTTCATTCACTTAGTTGTTTTATTAAGCAAAACACAAGTCCAAAGACTTAGGATTGTTTTATCATAGCATGAATACTTAACCACCCTTGGTTGCTACTAGCTAGGCTAAGCATGGCATAGATAAGCATCTTAACTTAGAAATTACTAGCAATTGTACAACTACTAGGATTTCCCAAGCATAGCATATAGACAAAATATCCATGCAAGTCTAGCAAAATATTTCGAATGCATAAGTGAAAACATAGGAATAAATCATGAAGCACCACTTGCCTTGGTAGTTTGGAGAGTATATACAATCCTCACAATCACAATCACTATTTGCACCAAAATCTACACATAAAAAAATAGCACCAAAATCACATACAAAAATAATACAAGCAAAGATATATGGATGCATAATGCCATGTGATGATTTTCTACACCAAACAAGACAAGTGCATGGTACTGAATCATAAACAAGTTCAACACTTGCCAAACTAACTTTATTTGAAGATTAAAACATTTCCCAAATAATAATTATACACAAAATAGGCCTACACATGTTTCTGTAAAAACAACCATTTTAACAGAGGCAAAACATTAAACACATTGCATAGATGGAAAGGATTTTCTCTCCTGATTCCATTGATATAAAATTTGTCAAATTTGGACGTGGCATTCAAAAGTTATGATTTAAATAAGTTTTAATATCAAATAGATCAAATTTCTGATTTTAAACCTAACTCACAGACAAGCGGCGGCATCTGATTGGCTGGTACCGCTTCGCGCTGGATCGCGTCTGCGAATCGTTGGATCTAACTAAAACATGCGGCATAGATCTGATCCATACCCCTTCGGCTATGTTCTGTCGCATCCACTAGATCTAAATAGAACGACCCTAAGCAACTGACCAACAAGTGGCGGCGCTAGCGGCGGCGACAGGCGGCGGCGCGCTCTGTCAGTGGCGGAGCCGGCGAACTAGGACGCGCGGGGAGGTGGGAGGATGCTCACTAGAATCTCCGTGACGAGGAGATGCTCAACATGGGCTTGGTTGGCGAAGGGGCGTTCGGAGTCGTCGTAGATTGCTCATCGGAGTAGTGCCTGGCAACGGTGCTCTCGGTTGACAACGAAGGCGACGCTCTGGGCCATGCTAAGACGAGATAAGGATGCAGTTAGATGCGTAGAAGGCTGGGGATCACACGCGTATCAACCAGAGGGAGAGGGGAAGCTGGGACTTACGGGGAACGATCGCCGGAGTTCGAGCAGAGGGTGGCGGAGCTTAGTCGTTGATGCTGCCGAGGCTATAAATCATGTGTGAGAAAACGGAGAGTGTCAGTAGGTGCGCACGGAGATGTAGAATAAGCCAGTATGAACCATAGGCAGAGGGGAGCGCGGTGCTCACCGGAATTCGACGACGAACTCGTCGGAGCAGCGGGCGTCAAGAGAGAAATTCGAGCAGCCTGGTGGCTCCGGTGAGGTGTGTTTTGGGGGAAAAGGAGGAGGGGAGCATGGTGTTTAAGTAGGCGAGACGGGGGCGTGAATTACTCAGGCATTGAATGGGAATTGAAGCCGCAAATTAAACAGGAAACGCCCGGCGTGATTTGGGGATGAACCAGTCGTTGGGGGTGGAGACGACGACTGCCATGTGGGCCGCGGTTGTCAGCGAGAGAAAGGAAGAGGGGATGGGTCCAGGCGGTCAGTGACTCTGTGGGTGCGGCTGCGAGTGAAAGAAAACGTTTCGCGGTGAGGGGCTGCTGGGCTAGCTGGGTTGAGTTGGGCTGGTTGGGCCAGATTGGTTGTTTGTCTTATTTTTTTCCTTTTCTCCTTTTTCTTTTTCTGTTTGATTTTCTAGAAATGATTTTTCAACTCTAATTCAAATAAGTTTGAATTCAAATCTTCTCTAGGTTTTTATACAGTCACTTTGCACTCAAATGTGTGTCAAAACTCCTCTGTTTACTCAAACACACTTTGCTCATTTGAAAATAAAAATAAAATCAAGCCTTAATGTGACATAAACAATAGGCATAATATAGTTTTATTCTCACACTTTGTTTTGAAAACTTTGCTCAAGCTTTGGAAAGTACTTAAGTTTGAATTCAAAACATTACTGAACATAACAAGTACTCTTCTCATAACAAGTACTCTTCTCATTAGAAAGTAGCACTAAGGCTAGAGCATACTTACATAAAATAATGAGCAACATATGCTCCTGTTTTTGAGATGGTTTTTGCAAATGGAACCCTAGATGATCATGGATGCATGGATGATATGCATGAGCTTTGAAACATGATTTTAGGGATGTTACAACAAGCTTGAAACCAAAGCATAAAAATGTGTCTTCATAGGATACTCGAAGGAAACTATTGGGTATTCCTTCTATCATAGATCCGAAGGCAAAATCTTCGTTGCCAAGAATGGATCCTTTCTAAGAGAAAGAATTTCTCTCGGAAGAAGTGACTGGAAGGAAAGTAGAACTCGATGAGGTTGTTGAACCTTCTCTCGAACTTGCGAGTAGTGCAGAACCGGAAGAAGTTCATGTGGTGCCTACACCAATAAGAGAGGAAGCTAATGATGATGATCATGAAACTTCGGTTGAAGTTGCTACAGAACCTCACAGGTCAATGAGAACTCATACCACTCCTGATTGGTATGATCCCGTTATGAGTGTCATGTTGGTGGACAACACCGTTGACCCTGTGACATATGAGGAAGCGATGATGAGCCTAGATTCCAATAAATGGCAAGATGCCATGAAATCCGAGATTGGATCCATGTACGAAAACCAAGTATGGACTTTGGTGGACTTACCGGATGGCCGGAAGGCTGTAGAGAACAAATGGATTTTCAAGAAGAAAACAGATGCTGATGGTAATGTTACTGTCTATAAAGCTCGACTTGTCGCAAAAGGGTTTCGACAAATTCAAGGAGTTGACTACGATGAGACTTTCTCACCAGTAGCGAAGCTAAAATCTATGAGGATTATGTTAGCAATCGCTGCATATTACGATTATGAAATATGGCAGATGGATGTCTTTAGAGGTCCCAACCTTTAATAAGGTAGAGATCCCTGTGTTTACAATGCTAGTCCCTGGATCAATAGCTAGCATCCACAGTTAAGATGTAATATCAAGAAACAAAGGTCATAATACAATTTTATAACCAGGAATAACATAATTTTATTACATCTTACATAGCTCATTTGGATATTACATTACATTGCAGCAGAATATCTATAAGAATGGGGTCCTTCATCTTCAAAGTGCCACAGGCAAACATGTTGGTTGTAGACTTGTAATCCTAATCAATAAACTTCACTAACACCAAACCAACCTGCAACATTACAAGTTACAGCCACAAGGGTCAATACATTTTAATTGTATTGGCAAGTTTCACTACTATGTAGAAATAAGTGGATCCTATCATTACATGCATATTTGGCTAAGTAGGGTTTAGGCTATTTTGCAGAAAGCAATAGTTTTATCATATCTTTTCAAAATAGTTTTTTTTTATCTTTGATATTTTGTCAAATCTTTCTGAACTCCTTGGAATCCACCAAGTACTTCAAGTCTCTTGTTGTCACTTTCAAGTTTTTCTTTTAGAAATTGGAATGTCGAGATTTCCCATAGCTTCAGGCCTTAGTTGCTCAGTATTGTCCATAACCGAGAAAACGGCTAAGTACTTAGATTTTTATCTTCTGCAGAAGTTGTACACTTTACCCACATGACACACTCTCATCTTGTTGCCACCAGTGGCCGCTGGATAAGTACTCACCAAGATGGAGTACTGGCAGATTGAGAATGTGACGAAGTCTTTCCATAGGGTCCTCCCAATACACAATGCTAGCTTGTCTTCAGGCACCAATGTAGGGTTCCAAGTTCCCTCATTCTAGTAACCTGAAGAGGCCAATGCATGGGTCTTCCACTATGTAGTTCACTAAGCCAGTGCCCATTTAGCATGTGGCTGTACACGGAAGCCACTGTACGAGAAACATGTTCAATCTCTAAGTCCCTGGGTGGTTTTCTTCTAGTGCATAACAAAAAGAGATTGCCATATAAACATGGTTCCTCTTGTTGCCACCTTGTCCAAAACTTGAGTATCTTTGTCCACCCAGGTGGTTCATTGAGTACTTGTTTTATTATATAAAACACAAGTCTTTTCAATACTTCCCATAATCTCAACATGTATCCTTTCAAAAAAAATATAGCAGGGCTAAGCATATTACAACTACATTGTTTTCACTAAGGAATGTATAAGGGTATCCTATTAGGATTTAGCATAGCAAAATATAGTAGACCTCATCATGCATGTTTCAAAATCCACTAAGTGTAATCAAAATAGTAGGACTTGGATGATAGTGTCACTTGCCTTTTTGGTAGAGTATGTTGGTTCACTTCTTGATCTTGCTAATATCACACTAACTTCACTACTGTGGAGGGAGTATCCCAACCTTTATTAACATAAGGTGGTGTCCCCTGTGTTTACAATGCTAGTCCCTGGATCAATAGCTAGCATCCACAGTTAAGATGTAATATCAAGAAACAAAGGTCATAATATAACTTTATAACCAGGAATAACATAATTTTATTACATCTTTACATAGCTCATTTGGCTATTACATTACATTGCAGCGGAATAACTATAAGCATGGGGTCCTTCATCTTCAAAGTGCCACAGGCAGATGTTGGTTGTAGACTTTGTAATCCTAATCAATCAATCTTCACTAAAATCAATCAAACCTGCAACATCACAAGTTACAGCCACAAGGGTCAATACATTTGAATTGTATTGGCAAGTGATACTATGGTAGTATAGTGGAGTCTAACATCTACATGCATTTGGCTAAGTGGAGTTGAGGCTTGCATTGCTCAAAATAGATTTTCCTTATCGTTTTGAAAATACTAAGTTTTTGTTTTGACAAAAACTTTTTTCTCAATCAAAGATTGTAGATCCTTTAACCAAGGCATCTCTCAATCAAAGATTGAAGATTTCAAATAACCCTTGTTCAAACCACAAGTTTTTATCTTAGAAATTTGAATGATGAGATCCTTGATTGCTTCCATGTCTTGATGCTCAAATTGTCCTTTACCAGGGACATGGCTAAGTACTTAGATTTTACACTCTGCAGAGGTGGTGCACTTTCCCCACAAGACTTGGTTTCCCAAGACAAGATCTTTTAGAAGCCTTCCCTTAGACCAAAATGGACACGTTCCAACCTATCAAAAAAAATACCACCCACTGTCCATATGGCTAAGATCTTGCAACCTATATGATCATGGCAGAGCCCATATTGCCAAGTGGTTGCACTTGAAGCTTCTCAACATTTGACATCTCAAATCTCTTTGTTCCTGGGTGGCAATCCACAAGTGAGATACACAAGGTCAACCATAGACATGGGCCTTGTGAACCACTCAACCAAAAACCACCAAATCAAGTCCCATTCCACCCAGGTGATTCATTAACTTAGTTGTTTTATTAAACAAAAACACCAGTCCTCAGACTTAGAAATTTTTCCATAGTGTGAATATATAGTCCACCCATGTTTTCTATTAGCTAGGCTAAGCTTGATAGTAGTAGGATTCTTTACTTAGGAATTTTCTACTAAGGTTCCATCTACTAGGTTTTCCTATAGCAAGGTTTATACTTAGCAAAATAAAATCCATGCAAGTTTTACTTAGAGAAATCACTAATGCATAGTGAAAGTAATGGGACAAAAAGTATGAAGCATCACTTGCCTTTTTGGTAGAGTATAGGTTCACTCCTTGTCCTTGCAACAACCACACTCTTCAAGTCACTACAATCCAATCAAACAAGGCACAAACTCAATCTACCAATCAAGCAAAACATCACATAAAATGACAAAGTCAAAGTAATGCATGCAAGCATGCCAAGGATTGTTTTATTTGAAAAAGTGGTTCCTAATGGGTATTAAACATTTGAAAACACCTAATGGTCATTTTGAAAAGTGGCAAAGTCATTTGCTAAAGGTTTCACCTCAAGAACCATTTTCAAAACAAACTATCATTTTATGTGGTGTAGAAATACTTTTTACCAGGGCATTAATCTATAGGGTTCACCAAATAAGTTTTCAAACCATAAAACTTGGTGTTTGGGGTCAGAGAGTTTAAAACAAAACATTTTACAAAGGTTTCCTTCCAAAACCATTTTTAATAAATAACCATATTTCTATTTGACTAGAAATGGTTTTAAATCAAAGAATCACTATTTTGTTTCACCAAATTCATTTTTGAATCCACAAAGTGTTTCCTAATGTTAGTATGTTCAAAATACACCAGTTGCCAAAGATTTTATCCCAAAAATCATTTTTGAACAATTTTTACATCCTTAACAAGCATACAAATGTTTCTGCAAAAACAACCATTTTTCCAGAAGCTTTTTACTAAACAAAAGGCATGGTTGGCTAGGGCTTGTCTTGCTGATTCCATTGATATAAAGTTTGTAATATTTGGACGTGTGGTTTAAAAGTTGTGCAATTTACAAAACTGGAAACCTAATAGATCAATTCTGTCTTTTAATTCAACTACAGGCCACGTATCTCACTCTGATTTGACGAAAACGGTTCGCACGGATCACGCGCTGCAGGCCGTTGGATCTAACTGATATCGCACGGCTCAGTTTCTCTCTTACCCCTTCGCTCACTTTCTTTACTAGCCGCTGGATGCTGATCTAACGGCTCTCAGTGCCTCGACCAGAAGCTGGCGGCGCTCAACGGTGGCATATGGCGGCGCGGCTCTGACGGTGACACTGCCGGTGAACTAGGACGCGAGGGAAAGAGTGAAGTTGCTCACCAGGTTCGTAATGAAGCACTGATTCTCGTTGTTTCTTTGGCTGGCCAAGGGGAGCACGGAGGTGACGACAATTGCTCGCCGGAGTCCCTACTTCCGTCAGGCACGCTCGGTCGTTGTCGGGAACGAGGCTACAAGGCACGCCGGTGTAAAACAGAGGGAGCGTTAGACACGTACGAGGAAGGAGAGTAAGCTAGTGTCAACTAGAGAGGAGGGGCGGTCAAGGATTACCATAGGAGCTCGTCGGAGTTGACCTAGCCGTCGGTGGCGCTCAGACGAAGACGGAGGCGAGGCTGTGGGGCATGCCTGGGTGAACGGAGGCCATGGGCAGGTGCGTGAGATGATGGGGATCAAGCTGGTGTGAGCTAGGAGGTAGGAGAGGGTCAGGGCTCGCCGGAATTTGACAGGGAACTCGTCGGTGGCAGTGAGGCTTCGAGCAAAAATTGTGGACACCCTGGGGCTCCGGTGGTGTGATGACTGGAAGGGAAGGGAGAGAGGAGGGAGGCGAGTTTACGAGCATCATCACTGGGCGGAATTAGTGCGTCATTTAGGCGAATTGAACACGAGCAATCGACGCTGGAAACGGCCGGAGTGAGCGGAAGAATTGGTCGCGCGGTTTGAAGACGACGCCAACGTGGCTGTGGGTCCTCTTTGTCAGTGAGAAAGGGAGTGAGGGGAAGGGGTCCACTTGTCATTGGTTCTGCGGGTGCGGTTCTGTGTGAGAAAACGTTTCGGCAGAGGGGAGGGGGAAATGGGCTGCTGGGCTGGGATGGGCTTTAGCTGGGCTGGGTCGTTTTTCTCTATTTATTTTTTTCTGTCTGAAACCTTTTTCTTTTTCCAAATTAATTTCTACTTTGAATTTCAATCAACTATTCAAACATTCAAACAATTCAAACAATCACTAAACTTTGTATTGTGTTAGTTCTGTTTTAACCATACAAAACCAAAGTCCAATAATAAAATAATATTTTTATTTTAGAGTCCATTTATAATTAAATAAAATGGACACTAGTTAATAAATCAAATGGGTTTTAATTTATTTTAAAACTCCATTTGAAATCTAAATATTTTCAAAACCAAATCAGTATGTTTTATTTGAAAATAAAAGATACTTGGAAAACTTGTTTAAAATAAAATAACATTTTATTTTAGGGTCCAATAACAATTAAATGAATGGACCTTAGTTAATAATTCAAATAGGATTTGTTTTATTAAAATCTTTATTTGAAATCTAAAATAAAACCAAAACACTTCAGTAGGTTTTATTTGAGAATATAAAATACTTGGAAAACTTATTTAAAACAAATAAACAAGTTTTTATGGTTTAGAAATAATAAAACCTTTATTAATAAAAACTTGGATATTAAATCCTTGTTACTTTATTTAAATAAACCTTACTATTTTTTATAAAAACAAAATGTTTTATTTTCAAAGGCTTGGCCAAAGTTTAATTTGTCTCTATAAAATAATATTTATTTATAAATCTATCTTTTCTTTTGAAATCCAAAACTCTTTATTTAAAGATCCAAAATAGTGTTTCCAAAATATTTTATTTTCCTTTATTAAATGTTTTAACTTTTTAAATCCCTTTAGGTTTTAATTGTTCAAAATAGGTTTGAAGATTCCCATTGGATTTCAAAAAGTTTCTTCTGGCCCTGAAAATCAACAAGGTTTTATTTTATTCATTTATTTTTCACATTACAAGATTTGGAAAATCTTGGGATGTGACAGGCTACCACCCTTAAAATAAATCTCGTCCCGAGATTTGGGGAGGCTAGGGTTACAAGTAGGCTCAAAACAACTAGGGTACTACCACCCTTAAAAATTTTCAAACTAAATTACATGTTGGCTTTCTTGAGATCCTGGGGAAACTTCTCTGGGCAACCTTCTGCATAGTGTCCTTTGTTTTCACACTTGAAGCATGTGACAAGGCTGAGATCCTTCATAGGCTTGTTTAACTTGTTCTTCATCTTTTATGGACAATTGATTACATAGTGGCCTAGTTCCTTGCATTTGAAACGCATCACTTGGCTGATATCTTTCTTTTCTTTTGGTATCATTGCCTCTTGTTTGTTTCCTTGGTTCTTCTTCTTTTCTGGGCATTCATTGGCATAGTGTCCCATCTCTTTGCAATTGTAACATTGCACTTGAGTAATATCCTCCTTGTTAGGGTTGGGGCATTTCTTCTTCTTCTTCTTCTTTTTGGGTCTCTCCAAAGCTAGGAGTTCTTCTAGTTCATGTTTTTCATAGATGGGAGATCTTTCTCTCTTCTTGGGAGGCATTGATCTTCATGTTCCTTGGATGTATGATCCTGGTCTCCACAAATATTGCTAGCTTGGGTTCCTTCTAGAATAACATCTTTGTCATCCTTGTTGTCATTAGCTCTTTGGGAAAAGTTTTCTCTCATGTTGATTATTTGAGTAACCAATCCTTGCAACAATTGGGATTGAAGTTTCAAAATCCTTTGTATGGCTGGGTCTAGTCCATTGTTGTTGGCTAAAAGCTGGGTTGTCTCTTGGCTCAACTGGTTTTGGGTTGCTATAAGTTCTTTCATGTTGTCCTCTTGGTTGTTGTTGTTGTCATCAACCTTGATGTTGGAGTTTCTTGAAGAAGTCATCTGTTTGGGTTGGATTGGGATTAGAATAGGCAAAATGTTTCTAAGGGAATAATTCTAATCACACACATCACAATTCACTCAAGCAATGTGCAAGCAATCTCAAACAACATTCCACTCAAACAACAAGTTTCAAGCATATTTTTAGGCAACCAAAAATATTTTTTTGTTACACCACATAAGTTGGTGTGTTTGACTTAACTAATATATGGTGGTCCATCTATATGGTTCACTTGTGATCTTTCCATCCTTCTTTGGTTGATTCCCCTTGAACAAAATTTTTGTATCCTTGGAGAAAATTTCTCATGTCTTGGTCACAAAACTTCAAAGGTGATGAGGGTTCTTTCTAACTTGTGTTTCCTTAGTCTCCAAATCTTGAGAAACATCTCTTGTCTCACTTGTTCTTAGTGATATCCAAGTTGGAAGTCCTTGGTGAATATGCTGAAGATGTTGAAGTCATTAGAGTTGAAGAAGTTGAAGTCATTTAGAGTTGAAGAAGTTGAAGTCATTAGAGTTGAAAGTGTTGAAGAAGTCCTTTGCACATGGTGTAGTCTTTGGTCATGGGTAGGTTTTTCCATCAAGTTGAAATAGAAGAGATGTAGAGTTGAAACCAAAATGGTTGAGGAAAGAGTTTACAAGTGTTTTTATAAATAAGTTTTTGTAACAAGTACAACTCCTATTTTTCTAAGGGTTTTTGTCCAATCCTAGGTTTACAATTCCTACAGGCAACACAATGCTCTGATACCATCTGTGGAGGGAGTATCCCAACCTTTATTAACATAAGGTGGTGTCCCCTGTGTTTACAATGCTAGTCCCTGGATCAATAGCTAGCATCCACAGTTAAGATGTAATATCAAGAAACAAAGGTCATAATATAACTTTATAACCAGGAATAACATAATTTTATTACATCTTTACATAGCTCATTTGGCTATTACATTACATTGCAGCGGAATAACTATAAGCATGGGGTCCTTCATCTTCAAAGTGCCACAGGCAGATGTTGGTTGTAGACTTTGTAATCCTAATCAATCAATCTTCACTAAAATCAATCAAACCTGCAACATCACAAGTTACAGCCACAAGGGTCAATACATTTGAATTGTATTGGCAAGTGATACTATGGTAGTATAGTGGAGTCTAACATCTACATGCATTTGGCTAAGTGGAGTTGAGGCTTGCATTGCTCAAAATAGATTTTCCTTATCGTTTTGAAAATACTAAGTTTTTGTTTTGACAAAATCATTTTTCTCAATCAAAGATTGTAGATCCTTTAACCAAGGCATCTCTCAATCAAAGATTGAAGATTTCAAATAACCCTTGTTCAAACCACAAGTTTTTATCTTAGAAATTTGAATGATGAGATCCTTGATTGCTTCCATGTCTTGATGCTCAAATTGTCCTTTACCAGGGACATGGCTAAGTACTTAGATTTTACACTCTGTAGAGGTGGTGCACTTTCCCCACAAGACTTGGTTTCCCAAGACAAGATCTTTTAGAAGCCTTCCCTTAGACCAAAATGGACGCGTTCCAACCTATCAAAAATAAACTACCACCCACTGTCCATATGGCTAAGATCTTGCAACCTATATGATCATGGCAGAGCCCATATTGCCAAGTGGTTGCACTTGAAGCTTCTCAACATTTGACATCTCAAATCTCTTTGTTCCTGGGTGGCAATCCACAAGTGAGATACACAAGGTCAACCATAGACATGGGCCTTGTGAACCACTCAACCAAAAACCACCAAATCAAGTCCCATTCCACCCAGGTGATTCATTAACTTAGTTGTTTTATTAAACAAAAACACCAGTCCTCAGACTTAGAAATTTTTCCATAGTGTGAATATATAGTCCACCCATGTTTTCTATTAGCTAGGCTAAGCTTGATAGTAGTAGGATTCTTTACTTAGGAATTTTCTACTAAGGTTCCATCTACTAGGTTTTCCTATAGCAAGGTTTATACTTAGCAAAATAAAATCCATGCAAGTTTTACTTAGAGAAATCACTAATGCATAGTGAAAGTAATGGGACAAAAAGTATGAAGCATCACTTGCCTTTTTGGTAGATTATAGGTTCACTCCTTGTCCTTGCAACAACCACACTCTTCAAGTCACTACAATCCAATCAAACAAGGCACAAACTCAATCTACCAATCAAGCAAAACATCACATAAAATGACAAAGTCAAAGTAATGCATGCAAGCATGCCAAGGATTGTTTTATTTGAAAAAGTGGTTCCTAATGGGTCTTAAACATTTGAAAACACCTAATGGTCATTTTGTAAAGTGGCAAAGTCATTTGCTAAAGGTTTCACCTCAAGAACCATTTTCAAAACAAACTATCATTTTATGTGGTGTAGAAATATTTTTTACTAGGGCATTAATCTATAGGGTTCACCAAATAAGTTTTCAAACCATAAAACTTGGTGTTTGGGGTCAGAGAGTTTAAAACAAAACATTTTCCAAAGGTTTCCTTCCAAAACCATTTTTAATAAATAACCATATTTCTATTTGACTAGAAATGGTTTTAAATCAAAGAATCACTATTTTGTTTCACCAAATTCATTTTTGAATCCACAAAGTGTTTCATAATGTTAGTATGTTCAAAATACACCAGTCGCCAAAGATTTTATCCCCAAAATCATTTTTGAACAATTTTTACATCCTTAACAAGCATACAATTGTTTCTGCAAAAACAACCATTTTTCCAGAAGCTTTTTACTAAACAAAAGGCATGGTTGGCTAGGGCTTGTCTTGCTGATTCCATTGATATAAAGTTTGTAAAATTTGGACGTGTGGTTTAAAAGTTGTGCAATTTACAAAATTGGAAACCTAATAGATCAATTATGTCTTTTAATTCAACTACAGGCCACGTGTCTCACTATGATTTGACGAAAACGGTTCGCACGGATCACGCGCTGCATGCCGTTGGATCTAACTGCGCTGCCGGTGAACTAGGACGCGAGGGAAAGAGTGAAGTTGCTCACCAGGTTCGTAATGAAGCACTGATTCTCGTTGTTTCTTTGGCTGGCCAAGGGGAGCACGGAGGTGACGACAATTGCTCGCCGGAGTCCCTGCTTCCGTCAGGCACGCTCGGTCGTTGTCGGGAACGAGGATACAAGACACGCCGGTGTAAAACAGAGGGAGCGTTAGACACGTACAAGGAAGGAGAGTAAGCTAGTGTCAACTAGAGAGGAGGGGGCGGTCAGGGATTACCAGAGGAGCTCGTCGGAGTTGACCTAGCCATCGGTGGCGCTCAGACGAAGACGGAGGCGAGGCTATGGGGCATGCGTGGGCGAACGGAGGCAGGAGAGGGTCAGGGCTCGCCGGAATTTGACAGGGAACTCGTCGGTGGCAGTGAGGCTTCGAGCAAAAATTGTGGACACCCTGGGGCTCCGGTGGTGTGATGACTGGAAGGGAAGGGAGAGAGGAGGGAGGCGAGTTTACGAGCATCATCACTGGGCGGAATTAGTGCGTCATTTAGGCGAATTGAACACGAGCAATCGACACTGGAAACGGCCGGAGTGAGGGGAAGAATTGGTCGCGCGATTTGAAGACGACGCCAACGTGGCTGTGGGTCCTCTTTGTCAGTGAGAAAGGGAGTGAGGGGGAGGGGTCCACTTGTCATTGGTTCTGCGGGTGCGGTTCTATGTGAGAAAATGTTTCGGCAGAGGGGAGGGGGAAATGGGCTGCTGGGCTGGGTCGTTTTGCTCTATTTTTTTTCTGTCTGAAACCTTCTTCTTTTTCCAAATTAATTTCTACTTTGAATTTCAATCAACTATTCAAACATTCAAACAATTCAAACAATCACTAAACTTTGTATTGTGTTAGTTCTGTTTTAACCATACAAAACCAAAGTCCAATAATAAAATAATATTTTTATTTTAGAGTCCATTTATAATTAAATAAAATGGACACTAGTTAATAAATCAAATGGGTTTTAATTTATTTTAAAACTCCATTTGAAATCTAAATATTTTCAAAACCAAATCAGTATGTTTTATTTGAAAATAAAAGATACTTGGATATCAAAAAGTTTCTTCTGGCCCTGAAAATCAACAAGGTTTTATTTTATTCATTTATTTTTCACATTACAAGATTTGGAAAATCTTGGGATGTGACAACTACAAATCAATCAAGCAAACATAGATTCAACTAGCATTCCAACCAATATTCAAACAATTTAACACACATAAAAGTCATGCATGCAAGCATGCAAAAGATAGTTTTATTTGCAAAGTTGGTTTCTACTAGGTTCTAAACTTTGTAAGGTTCAAAGTGGTCAATTTCTAAAGTGGAAAAGTCATTTGCAAAAAGAGTTTTATCTATAAACCATTTTTAAATCAAATCATTATTTCATGTGGTAGAAAATGTTTTTAGCAAAGCATCAAATTTATGTTGTTCACCAAATAAGTTGTTAATTCACAAAACTTGGTGTTTAGGGTCAGTAGGTTTAAATCAAAACATTTCCCAAAGGTTTTACTCAAAAATCATTTCCATAACAAAATCAATGTTTTTATTTGATTAGAAATGAGCTAGTTCAATTATTCAATCCTAATCTTCACAAAATACATTTTTAAATCCATAAGTTGGTTCCTAGGGTCAGTAAGTTCACAACAAACCATTTTGCAAAGATTTCAATCCCAAAATCATTTTGAAATAAATTTTATATCCTAAACAAGCATACACAAGTTTCTGCAAAAACAAACAATTTAACAGAAACTTTTTACTAAACCAGTGTGGATCAAAAGTTATGCAATTTACAAGTTTGTATCTAAATCAATTTAACACAAACAATTTAACAAACAAACAATTTAACACAAACAATTTTGGACGTGTGGATCAAAAGTTATGCAATTTACAAGTTTGTATCTAAATCAGATTTAGAGTTTTGTTTTAAATCAAAACCAGTCCACGTGGCCTAATCTCATTGGCCGGTACCGGTTCGCATGGATCGGCAACGTGGACCGCAGGATTTAAAGCATATCGTGCGGAGCAGGATTGATCTTACCCCTTCGGCTAAGGTTCTATCGTAACCATCAGATCAAAATCTAACAGCGCATAGCACGCTTGCCAACTAGTGGGGGCGCTTAACGGTGGCTGGCGGCGGCGACGCGCTGCTGGTGGTGCTACGGCGACTACAGGAAGCAAGGGAGAGGACGGATATGCTCACCGGGTTCGCAGGGCTGCGCTGATTCTCGACGTGGTCTCCACAAGGTCAGGGGCACACGGGGGTGAGGACAATTGCTCGCCGGAGGAATGCCTGGCGTCGTGTGCGGTCAGTCGTTGTCGAGGGTGAAGATAGAGGACGTGCTAAGACAAGTAGAATGCACTGTTAGGTTCGCAAGAGGGAGGCGAGTATGTG
Organism: Avena sativa; assembly: GCA_916181665.1. Classification (NCBI taxonomy): domain Eukaryota; kingdom Viridiplantae; phylum Streptophyta; class Magnoliopsida; order Poales; family Poaceae; genus Avena; species Avena sativa. Next base: position 262,151,724 of record OV702294.1, on the reverse strand, counting down.
TGCATCACAGAGAGGTGAAAAGGAGGTCTGGTCTCACCAGTAGATGCTACCGGAGTTGGAGAAGGAGGTGGTGGCGTGCAGGTGTCGTCGGGGGCGACGTCCTGGGGCGTGTGCGAGCGAGCTACCGCCACTGGGAGGTATGCCTGGTGCTGGCGAGCACGCTCGTGTGCTCCAGGGGCAGTGGGGTTGTCTGGCTTCGCCGGAATTCGAGCAGAACCTTGTCAGAGTTGGTGTGGTTGCAGCGACCAATTAGAGTAGCCCTGGGGCGGAGAGGAGCTGGAAACAGAGGGGAAATGGGGAGAAGAGGGAGGCGTTTAAGGGGGCGTGGTCGCGGCGAGATTAAGGCGAGGCATTGAAGTGAATTCAATCGCGACATCAATGGCAGAAAACGGCCGGGAGGAATTGCCGCGGTGAAGACGACGCTGAGGTGGCGTGGGGCCGCGCTGTCTGCGAGAGAGAGGAAGAGGGAGTGGGGTCGAGGGTTCAGTGACTCTATGGGTTGGTTTTTCGGTGGAAAACGTTTCGCAGAGAGGGGGAAAAACTGGGCTGCGACTAGGCTGTTGGGCCAGATGGGTTGGGTTGAGTTTGTTTCCTTTTTTTTGTACTGAATGTCTTTTCTTTTTCCATTTGATTTTCTGTTTTGAAATTCAATCAAACAATTCAAACAATCACATGAATTCAAACCTTCGTCAAAGTTTGTGTAGTTTTTAATTCTGTTTAACAACAGAATCCAATGTCCCAAATAAAATATTTTTTATTCTTTTAGGATCTATCTAATAATTAAATAAAATAGTCCTTAGTTATTAATTCAAATAGGATTTGATTTATTAAAATCTCCATTTGAAATCTAAAATAAAACCAAAAACACTTCAGTAGGTTTTATTTGAGAAAATAAAATACTTGGAAAAATAATTTAAAATAAATTAATAAGTTTTAGTGTTTATTAAAATGGAAAAGCCTTTACTTTAACAAAATTGGGTATTAATAAATCCCCATTATTTTATTTAAATAAACCTTTACTATTTTTGTCAAATAGAAATATTTTATTTCAAAGGCTTGGCCAAGATTTAATTTGGCTCTATAAAATAATCCTTATTTATATTTCTACCTTTTCATTTGAAAACCAAATCTTTTTATTAAAGATCCAAAAATAGTAATTCTACTTATTAAAATCTTTCTTTATTAATTGTTTATCCTTATAAATCCCTTTAGGATTTATTTGATCAAAATAGGTTTGAAAGCTTCTAATTGGAATCAAAAAGTTTCTTCTCACCCTGAAAATCAACAAAGTTTTATTTTATTCATTTATTTTTCACATAACAAGATTTGGAAAAATCTTGGGATGTGACAGGCTACCACCCTTAAAATAAATCTCGTCCCGAGATTTGGGAAGGCTAGGGTTACAAGTTGGTTCATAGCATCTGGGGTACTACCACCCTTAAAAATTTTACAACTAAATTACATATTGGCTTGCTTGGGATCTTGGGGAAACTTCTCTGGGCAAACATCTGCATAGTGTCCTTTGTTTCCACACTTGAAACATGTGACAAGGCTGAGATCCTTCATAGGCTTGTTTATCTTGTGCTTCATCTTTTCTGGACAGTTGCTTGCATAATGTCCTTGGTTACCACAGTTGTAACATGTGATAAGTTTGAGTTCTTCACGTATCTCCTGTGGACAGGTTGCTGCATAATGGCCTAGCTCTTTGCAGTTGTTGCACCATACTTGGCCAATCTCCTTATACTTCTGTTTCTCTGGACATTCACTAGCATAGTGTCCCATTTCTTTACAATGATTACATTGCACATGGCTTTTGTCCTTCTTTTTCTTGGGTTTCTCCAAAGCTAGGAGTGCCTCTAGTTCATGTTCTTCATATGTTATCTCATAGGTAGGAATGTCTACTCGTTTCTTGGACCTTCTATTTCTCCTTGGATAATTCATATGCTTCTTCTTTGGTCCTTTAAATTGGGTTGTATTGCATGGAGGTACAAGTGGAGATTTTCCTTTGTCCTCATCCTTCTTGGTAGGATAGTCTGCAATCAGTTGTTGCACTCCACCTTGTTTCCTTTGTTCAACTATGGAATAGATGGGGCATTGGATAGGGACATGATTATTTCCTTCACATAGGTAACAAGTAGCTTGAGAGGTGGGACATTGGCCAACTGGATGTTCCTCTTCACAGTTGGGGCATTGATCTCCATGCTCCTTGGAAGTTTGATCCTTGTCTCCACAAATATTGCAAGCTTTTGTTCCTTCTAGAATAACATCTTTGTCATCCTTGTTGTCACAAACTCCTTTGGAAGAGTTGCCTTCCATGTTGATCATTTGATCTGTCACCTTATGCAACATTTGGGCTTGGGTTTCCAAAAATCCTTGCAGGGTTGGATCTTCCCCACTGGTGTTGGCTATGAATTGAGCTGTCACTTGGTTCAACTGGTTTTGGGTTGCTATAAGTTCTCTCATGTTGTCCTCTTGGTTCTTGTTGGTGTCATTAACCTTGATGTTGGAGTCTCTTGGAGTAGTCATCTGTTTGGGTTTGAATTGAGATTAGAATAGGCAAAATATTTCTAAGGGAATAATTCTAATCACACACTTCACAATTCACACAAACAATGAGCAAGCAATCACAAACAAACACTCCTTTCAAACAAAAGTTTCCAAGCATATTCTTAGGCAACCAAAAATATTTTTGTTACACCACATAAGTTGGTGGGTTTGGCTTAAACTAAATATGGTGGTCCATCTATATGGTTCACTTGTGATATTTCCTTCCTTCTTGGTTGATTCTTCTTGCATGAGATCATGGTTTCCTTGGGAAAACTCTTGGTCACAAAAACTTTAAAGTGATGATGGCTCCTTCTAAGTTGTGTTTCCTTAGTTTCCAAATCTTTGAGCAAGATTTCTTGTCTCACTTGTCCTTAGTGATATCCAAGGTTGAAGTCCTTGGTGAAAAATGCTGAAGATATTGAAGTCATGAGAGTTGAAGATGTTGAAGTCATTAGAGTTGAAGATGTTGAAGTCATTAGAGTTGAAGATGTTGAAGTCATTAGAGTTGATGAAGTCCTTTGCACATGGTGAAGTCTTTGGCCATGGGGTAGGTTTTTCCATCAAGTTGAAATAGAAAAGATGTAGACTCAAAACCAAAATGGTTGAGGAAAGAGTTTACAAGATGGTTTGTAAATAAGTTTTTTTTTGAAACAAATACAACTCCTATTTTTCTAAGGGTTTTGTCCAATCCTAGCATTACAAATCCTACAGTAAACAAAATGCTCTGATACCATCTGTAGAGGTCCCAACCTTTAATAAGGTAGAGATCCCGGTGTTTACAATGCTAGTCCCTGGATCAATAGCTAGCATCCACAGTTAAGATCTAATATCAAGAAACAAAGGTCATAATACAATTTTATAACCAGGAATAACATAATTTTATTACATCTTACATAGCTCATTTGGCTATTACATTACATTGCAGCAGAATATCTATAAGCATGGGGTCCTTCATCTTCAAAGTGTCACAGGCAAACATGTTGGTTGTAGACTTGTAATCCTAATCAATAAACTTCACTAACACCAAACCAACCTGCAACATTACAAGTTACAGCCACAAGGGTCAATACATTTGAATTGTATTGGCAAGTTTCACTACTATGTAGAAATAAGTGGATCCTATCATTACATGCATATTTGGCTAAGTAGGGTTTAGGCTCTTTTTGCAGAAAGCAATAGTTTTATCATATCTTTTCAAAATAGTTTTTTTTATCTTTGATCTTTTGTCAAATCTTTCTGAACTCCTTGGAATCCACCAAGTACTTCAAGTCTCTTGTTGTCACTTTCAAGTTTTTCTTTTAGAAATTGGAATGTCGAGATTTCCCATAGCTTCAGGCCTTAGTTGCTTAGTATTGTCCATAACCGGGGACACGGCTAAGTACTTAGATTTTTATCTTCTGCAGAAGTTGTACACTTTACCCACATGACACACTCTCATCTTGTTGCCACCAGTGGCCGCTGGATAAGTACTCACCAAGATGGAGTACTGGCAGATTGAGAATGTGACGAAGTCTTTCCATAGGGTCCTCCCAATACACAATGCTAGCTTGTCTTTAGGCACCAATGTAGGGTTCCAAGTTCCCTCATTCTAGTAACCTGAAGAGGCCAATGCATGGGTCTTCCACTATGTAGTTGACTAAGCCAGTGCCCATTTAGCATGTGGCTGTACACAGAAGCCACTGTACGAGAAACATGTTCAATCTGTAAGTCCCTGGGTGGTTTTCTTCTAGTGCACAACAAAAAGAGATTGCCATATAAACATGGTTCCTCTTGTTGCCACCTTGTCCAAAACTGGAGTATCTTTGTCCACCTAGGTGGTTCATTGAGTACTTGTTTTATTATATAAAACACAAGTCTTTTCAATACTTCCCATAATCTCAACATGTATCCTTTCAAAAAAAATATAGCAGGGATAAGCATATTACAACTACATTGTTTTCACTAAGGAATGTATAAGGTTATCCTATTAGGATTTAGCATAGCAAAATATAGTAGACCTCATCATGCATGTTTCAAAATCCACTAAGTGTAATGAAAATAGTAGGACTTGGATGATAGTGTCACTTGCCTTTTTGGTAGAGGATGTTGGTTCACTTCTTGATCTTGCTAATATCACACTCTTCTAACTTCACTACAAATCAATCAAGCAAACATAGATTCAACTAGCATTCTAACCAATATTCAAACAATTTAACACACATAAAAGTCATGCATGCAAGCATGCAAAAGATAGTTTTATTTGCAAAGGTGGTTTCTACTAGGTTCTAAACTTTGTAAGGTTCAAAGTGGTCAATTTCTAAAGTGGCAAAGTCATTTGCAAAAAGGGTTTTATCTATAAACCATTTTTAAATCAAATCATTATTTCATGTGGTGGAAAATGTTTTTAGCAAAGCATCAAATTTATGTTGTTCACCAAATAAGTTGTTAATTCACAAAACTTGGTGTTTAGGGTCAATAGGTTTGAATCAAAACATTTCCCAAAGGTTTTACTCAAAAATCATTTCCATAACAAAATCAATGTTTTTATTTGATTAAAAATGAGCTAGTTCAATTATTCAATCCTAATCTTCACAAAATACATTTTTAAATCCATAAGTTGGTTCCTAGGGTCAGTAAGTTTACAACAAACCATTTTGCAAAGATTTCAACCCCAAAATCATTTTGAAATGAATTTTATATCCTAAACAAGCATACACAAGTTTCTGCAAAAACAAACAATTTAACAGAAACTTTTTACTAAACAAATGGCATGGTTGGCTAGGGCTTGTTTTTCTGAATCCATTGATATAAAATTTGCAAATTTTGGACGTGTGGATCAAAAGTTATGCAATTTACAAGTTTGTATCTAAATCAGATTCAGAGTTTTGTTTTAAATCAAAACCAGTCCACATGGCCTAATCTCATTGGCCGGTACCGGTTCGCACGGATCGCAACGTGGACCGCAGGATTTAAAGCGTATCGTGCGGCACAGGACTGATCTTACCCCTTCGGCCAAGGTTCTATCGTGACCATCTGATCAAAATCTAACGGAGCATAGCACGCTTGCCAACTAGTGGCGGCACTTAATGGTGGCTGGCGGCGGCGACGCGCTACTGGTGGTGCTACGGCGACTACAGGAAGTGAGGGAGAGGACGGATATGCTCACCGGGTTCGCAGGGCTGCGCTGATTCTTGACGTGGTCTCCACAAGGTCAGGGGCGCACGGGGGTGAGGACAATTGCTCGCCGGAGGAATGCCTGGCGTTGGGTGCGGTCAGTCGTCGTCGAGGGTGAAGATAGAGGATGTGCTAAGACAATTAGAATGCACTGTTAGGTTTGCAAGAGGGAGGCGAGTACGTGTGCATCACAGAGAGGTGAAAAGGAGGTCTGGTCTCACCAGTAGATGCTGCCGGAGTTGGAGAAGGAGGTGGTGGCGTGCAGGTGTCGTCGGGGGCAACGTCCTGGGGCGTGTGCGAGCGAGCTACCGCCACTGGGAGGTACGCCTGGTGCCGGCGAGCACGCTCGTGTGCTCCAGGGGCAGTGGGGTTGTCTGGCTTCACCGGAATTCGAGCAGAACCTTGTCGGAGTTGGTGTGGTTGTAGCGACCAATTAGAGTAACCCTGGGGCGGAGAGGAGCTGGAAACAGAGGGGAAATGGGGAGAAGAGGGAGGCGTTTAAGGGGGCGTGGTCGCGGTGAGATTAAGGCGAGGCATTGAAGCGAATTCAATCGCGGCATCAATGGCAGAAAACGGCCGGGAGGAATTGCCGCGGTGAAGACGATGCTGAGGTGGCGTGGGGCCGCGCTGTCTGCGAGAGAGATGAAGAGGGAGTAGGGTCGAGGTTTCAGTGACTCTGCGGGTTTGTTTTTCGGTGGAAAATGTTTCGCAGAGAGGGGGGAAACTGGGCCACGACTGGGTTGTTGGCCAGATGGGTTGGGTTGAGTTTGTTTCCTTTTTTTGTACTGAATGTCTTTTCTTTTTCCATTTGATTTTCTGTTTTGAAATTCAATCAAACAATCACATGAATTCAAACCTTTGTCAAAGTTTGTGTAGTTTTTAATTCAGTTTAACAACAGAATCCAATGTCCCAAATAAAATAATTTTTATTCTTTTAGGATCTATCTAATAAATAAATAAAATAGTCCTTAGTTATTAATTCAAATAGGATTTGATTTATTAAAATCTCCATTTGAAATCTAAAATAAAACCAAAAACACTTCAGTAGGTTTTATTTGAGAATATAAAATACTTGGAAAACTTATTTAAAATAAATGAATAAGTTTTAGTGTTTTATTAAAATGGAAAAGCCTTTACTTTAACAAAATTGGGTATTAATAAATCCCCATTATTTTATTTAAATAAACCTTTACTATTTTTGTCAAATAGAAATATTTTATTTCAAAGGCTTGGCTAAGATTTAACTTGGCTCTATAAAATAATCCTTATTTATATTTCTACCTTTTCATTTGAAAACCAAATCTTTTTATTAAAGATCCAAAAATAGTAATTCTACTTATTAAAATCTTTCTTTATTAATTGTTTATCCTTATAAATCCCTTTAGGATTTATTTGATCAAAATAGGTTTGAAAGCTTCTAATTGGAATCAAAAAGTTTCTTCTCACCCTGAAAATCAACAAAGTTTTATTTTATTCATTTATTTTTCACATAACAAGATTTGGAAAAATCTTGGGATGTGACAATGTCAAAACAACGTTCCTCAATGGAGACATTGATGAAGATTTGTATATGATGCAACCCAAAGGTTTTGTCGATCCTAAAGACGCTAACAATGTATGCAAACTTCAACGGTCCATATATGGGTTGAACCAAGCATCCCGAAGTTGGAATCAACGTTTTGATAAGGTAATCAAAAGTTTTGGTTTTACACAAACTTATGGAGAAGCTTGTATTTACAAGAAAGTGAGTGGGACCTCTGTAGCATTCTTAATACTATATGTAGATGACATATTGTTGATTGGGAATGATGTAGACCTTTTTAATAGTGTCAAAGAATATTTGAATAATAGTTTTTCAATGAAAGATCTTGGCGAAGCAGCTTACATATTAGGCATAAAGATTTATAGAGATAGATCGAGACGCCTAATATCATTGTCACAAAGTACATATTTGGACAAAGTTATAAAGAGATTTGGAATGGAAGATAGCAAGAAAGGGTTCTTGCCCATGTTGCCCAATACGACCTTGAGTAAAAATCAAAGTCCAGCAACGACAGAAGATAGAGAAAGGATGAGTAAGACTCCCTATGTTGTTAGTTTGACTAGCAGATATCAAAGTGATCCAGGAGTGGATCATTGGACAGCGGTCAAAAACATCCTTAAGTACTTGAGAAGAACTAAGGATATGGTTCTTTCTTATGGAGGTGATGAACAGCTCGTTGTTAATGGTTACACCGATGCTAGTTGGAACACCGATCCGGATGATTCTAAATCACAATCTGGATACGTATTTACTTTGAATGGTGCAGCAGTTAGCTGGAGGAGTGCAAAGCAAAGAGTTGTGGCGAGATCTTCAACTGAATCGGAATACATAGCTGCTTCGGAGGCTTCACAAGAAGCGATATGGATGAAGGAGTTCATTACAGAGCTCGATGTGGTTCCAAGTGCGCTGGACCCAATGTCTATCTACTGTGATAACATGGGCGTCATAGCCAATGCGCAAGAACCAAGGTCACACAAGAAGCTGAAGCACATCAAGCTACGTTTTCACGCTAGTCGAGAACATGTCCAAGATGGTGACATAAAGATTTGCAAAGTACACACAGATCTGAATGTGGCGGATCCGTCGACTAAACCTCTCCCGAGGGCAAAACATGACCAACACCAAACTGCCATGGGTGTTCGGTATATTACCATGTAATCTAGATTAGTTGACTCTGGTGCAAGTGGGAGACTGTTGGAGATATGCCCTAGAGGCAATAATAAATGTAGTTATTATTATATGTTTGTGTTTATGATAAATGTTTACATTCATGCTATAATAGTATTAACAAGTAAACATTAATACTTGTGTGATTTGTAAACTAAATTAGAGTCCCTAGTAAAGCCTCTTCATAATACTAGCTTGTTGATTAATGAATGATTGTGGTTTCCCTATCATGAACATTGAGATGTTATTAATAACAAGATCATATCATTAGGAGAATGGTATGGTGGACATACTCCTATAGATAAGCGTAGTATAAAGATCAAGTCGTTTTAATAGTTCAATTGCTATAAGCTTTCTGATACATAGTAACCTAATTCCTTCGACCATGAGATCACGCTTCTAACCATCACTGGAAGGATGCTTTGATGACATCAAACACCACACCGTAACTGGGTGGCTATAAAGGTGGCATTGAGTGTTCAGAAAGTATGGGTTGAGACACATGGATCAAGAGTGGGATTGTCCATCCATATGACGGATAGATATACTCTTGGCCCTCTCGGAGGAATATCATCCAATTAGCTTGCAAGCATGTGACTGGCTCACAAGGGATCACATATCACGGGAACAAGAAAAGTACTTATCGGTAACGAGGTTGAACTAGGTATGCAGAGATACCGACGATCAAAACCTCGGATAAGTAAACTATCATGAGACAAAGGGAAATTGGTATCGTATGTAAGTGGTTCATTCAATCGCAAAGTAATCGTAGAAATATGTGGGAGCCATATGAATTTCCAGATTCCTCTATTGGTTATTGATCGGAGAAGTGTCTCAATCATGTCCGCATAATTCACGAACCGTAGGGAGACACACTTAAGGATTCGATGTTGTTGAGTAGTTATGGAATGATGAGTAAGAGACCGAATGTTATTCGGAGTCTCGGATGGGATCCGGGATATCACGAGGAAATCCGGAATGGTCCGGAGAATAAGATTCATATAAGGAAAGTCCTGTTTCGGAGTTGGGGAATGATTCCGATGATTTCATCGAGAATGTTCTAGAAGGGTCCGGAAGGTCCGGCACTCCGGAGGGGAAGGGTACATGAATGTGTCATAACAATGTGGAATGGTTGCATCATGTACAAGGTATCATCGCTGAGCAAAATAAAGGGATAAATCAAATCCTAGTTTGAAAAAGTCAAACGCCAATTTGAAAAGTCAAACGGCAAGTTTGCTTGGTGGAGGGAGAGTAGGAAACCTACTTGGGGAGGAAGTCCTCCTCCCTCCACTGCCGGCCAAGGAGGCCGACTTGGGGGAGGACTCCCTCCCCCTTGTCCGCGCCCTCCCACCTATAAAAGGAGGGGCAAGGGTGCCCCTCTTGACACACACCTCTCTCCACCAAAACCCTAACCCTAGTCGCCGGCCACTAAGTCGCCGCCGCCGCCCTAGGGTTTGCCCTAGCCGCCGAGTTGGGGCCCTCCCCAAGCCCTAGCCGCTGGCCTAGCCTCTCTCCTTGGTGTCTCTAAACCCTAGATCACCAAGGCCTCTCTCATAGTCTACCATACTCGCTCCGGCTTAAGGCGAAGCCCTGCGAGATCTCCCCTCTACTTCCGGTACCACACCGTCTTGCTGCCGGAATCGTGAGGAGAGTGCTACAACCTCCGCTTCCTGTTGGAACAAGGGAGAGGAAGGTCTTAATCGAGTACCGAACATGTGACCGGCTATGGAAGTGCTGCCGGAACGCAGCGCCGGAAGGATCGTCTACACGATCTTGAGATTGGCAAGAGTATGACTACATCACCCACGAGAATCTTCTCTCGTTAAACACTTTGGAATCTTTGAGGGTGAGTTCTTCTATCGACTCGTTGCTACAATCTAGTAGATAGATCTTGGCTTGTTTGTATGCGGTATAAAATTTTTGTTTTCCATGCTATGAACCCCTTCACAAACATGGCATTGCAATCATTCGTACACACAAGCATAAAGATTTGAATTTAATTAATAAAAGATTTTGTTAACTCTAATCTTGATTAATTAGGGAATGATCCTCATTAATATTCTTGGGGTGTTACAAACCTTCCCACCTTAAACATAATCTCGTCCCGAGATTCAGGAAAAACTAGGAACTAAAGAGATTGGGAAACTCCTTTCTTATGTAATCCTCACGCTCCCAAGTGGCTTCCTCTTCAGTATGGTTGCTCCATTGGATCTGGAGAAACTTGATACTCCTGGTCCGAGTAGTCCGGAAAGCTTCTTCCAAAATATGGATAGGTTCTTCACGATAGGTTAGGTCTGGGTTGATCTCCACATATCTATGATCGATGTTCTTGAAAACTTCCGTTGTTTCTGGGACTTCTAAACACTTACGAAGTAACAAGACATGAAACACATCATGCACGGCTGACATCTCTTCTAGCAGCTCTATTTGATAAGATACCTCTCCTCGGCGACCTAGAATCTTGAAGGGTCCAATGTATCTGGGGACAAGCTTTCCTTTGAGTTGGAAACATTGCATTCCTTTCAAGGGTGATACTTTCAGATACACAAAATCTCCGATAGTGAAGGCTAGATCTCGACGTCTCTTGTCGGCATAACTTTTCTTTCTAGATTGGGCGGTCTTAAGGTGCTCACGGATCTTGTTAACTTTCTCTTTGGCTTCTCATAGGATGTCGGGTCCGAAAATCTGACTCTCTCCTACTCCTGACCAATTCAGCGGGGTTCGACACTTCCTTCCATACATAAACTCAAATGGGGCCATTTGCAAACTGGCTTTGTAACTGTTGTCGTATGAGAATTCTGCGAAAGGCAGACAGTCCTCCCATTTAGATCCATATTCCAACACACAAGCTCTCAACATATCTTCGAGTATCTGATTTACTCGCTTCGTTTGTCCATCGGTCTATGGGTGATAAGTTGTGCTGAAATTCAGTTTGGTTCCTAATCCTTCTTGGACTTTCTTCCAAAATCTTGAGGTAAACTGGGTTCCTCGATCCGACACAATGTTCTTGGGGATTCCATGAAAACTGACTATCCTAGCAATGTACAACTCTGCTAGCTTCGAGCTCTGATAAGTGGTCTTGACAGGTAAGAAATGAGCTACTTTGGAAAGTCTATCCAGTATGACCCAAATAGAATCATTTCCTCTACTAGATATAGGCAAACCGGTGATGAAATCCATTCCAACTAAATCCCACTTCCATTCTGGGATTTGCAAAGGTTGCAAAAGTCCTGCGGGTCTATGATGTTCCGCTTTGACTCTCTGACAGATATCACATTTGTCCGTCCATTCAAACTTCTTGTCTTTCTTGAGTAACTGAGTCATTGACCTAGCGATGATTGAAAATCCTTCAACAAACTTGCGGTAATATCCCGCTAATGCAAGAAATGCACGAACTTCAGTTTGAGTGGTTGGTTCTCTCCATTCCTCAACATCCTTAATCTTGGCAGGGTCGACAGCAACTCCTCCAGCTGACAAGATATGTCCTAGGAATCCTACTTCCTTTAACCAAAACTCACACTTGCTGAACTTGGCAGACAACTGATGCTCTCTCAAGGTTCCAAGGATGGTTCTGAGGTGTTGTTCATGTTCTTCCTCCGATTTGGAGTAGATTAGAATGTCGTCGATGAAAACAACGACAAACTTATCTAAGAAGTTCATAAAAATCTTATTTATGAGATTCATGAAATAAGCGGGGGCATTGGTTAATCCAAAAATACATGACCTTGTACTCATATAATCGATATCGGGTCGTGAAAGCAGTCTTTGGAATATCCGTTGCACCAATTTTTAGTTGATGATAACCAGTTCTAAGATCAATCTTAGAGAATACTCTGGCACCGGTCAACTGGTCAAACAAATCTTCTATCTTTGGCAAAGGTTACTTGTTCTTGATGGTGACATCATTCAACTTCCGATAATCCGTACATAAACGGGTGGCACCATCCTTATTATCCACAAACAAAACAGGTGATCTCCAGCGTGATGCACTGGGTTGAATCGGATCTTTGCTAATCCAGTTGGGTTCATACTATAGGGTCATGTCATCCAGTTGCTTCTTGAGCTCCAGTAACTCTGATGGGTTCATACTATAGGGTCTCTGAGATATGGGTCCAGTTCCACGGATTAGTTCTATGATAAACTCGATATCCCTATCTGGAGGCATATCGAGCAATGCATGTGGGAACACGTCGGGGTATTCACAGACTATTCTAACTTGGTCAAGGGTTGGTTGGGCTAAACTCTTGTTGCACTTGAATTGACGGGGCAAGGTATCCGACACATGCTCAACTGATACTCCGGTACTACTGGTCATGGTTATGCCTTTCTTGGCACAATCTATGAGTCCTTGATGTTTTGACATCCAATCCATTCCTAGTACTATTTTGAAACCTTTTGTTCTGAGTACTATTAGATTGGCATAGAAATCTATTCCATGAATTCTACTGGCATAGAAATATATTCCTTGATGTTTTGACATCCAATCCATTCCTAGTACTACTTCCAAACCTTTTGTTTTGAGTACTATTAGATTGGCATAGAAATCTATTCCATGAATTCTGATAGGTATGGCCTTGCAAATTTTCCTAGCTTTGGTAGTTGAACCAGGTATTTGAACTATCATAACATTCTTCAAATTTGTTGGTTGAATCTTACTAGTGCATGCAAATTCTTCCGTAACAAATGAGTGCGATGCTCTAGAATCAAACAACACTCTTGCAAGTATTGAATTAACAGAAAACATACCCATCACGACATCTGGCGCTTCCTAGGCTTCTTTAGCATTCATGTGAAACAGACGGCCAACACGGTTGTTCGGGTTTCCTGGGGCGAATCTCTTTCCATGTTGGACACTACGGTGCTGCTGGGCAGGTGCATTAAAGTTGGGTGCTGTAGCATTCTTCTTGGGGCACTCATTAGAGTAGTGACCCATCACTCCACACTCAAAGCAGGTGATTGCTGACTTGTCCTTTTCGGCAATAGGTATGTCATTACTTCCAGTCCTTGGGGTAGTACTGTTATTGGGATTGGTGGGCCTTGGCAGTGCACGGTTGAAGTTATTGGAGTTGCCATGGTTGTAGTGGTTGTTGCCTCCAGGTCATGGATTTCCTCCACTACGATTAGGAAAGTTCGGGCGAGACATAGCTGGCCTAAGGTTCCTTGGTGTAAATCCAGCAGACGAATTGGGGTGATACTTTGGGGTATGGCGGGGTCCTGGTTGATGCATCATACGACGCTTACGGTTTTCAGTAGCTTGGTTGATCTTTCCTTCCATCTGGATTGCTGAATCCACTAAAGCTTCCAGATCAGCAAACGGAATATTGACTAACACCGTCTACATCTCATCATGCAAACCATTCAGAAATCTCTCCTTTTTCTTGGCTTCAGTTGCAATCTCATCAGGGCATACCTAGACAGAGACAGAAATCTGTTGTGGTACTCTACCAAAGTCATCCTTCCCTGCTTCAGCTCTTTGAATTCATCCCTCATCCGCAGAATCAAACCCGATGGCACATGGGTTCGGTTGAACTTAAGAATGAATTCATCCCAAGTGATCATCTGTCCTCCATTCATAGTACGGGTGCTATTCCACCATGTTCTTGCAGAACTAGCCAGATAGTGGGTGGCAAACAGTACTTTCTCGGCCTTCTCTACTCTAGCTAGTTCTAAGTTGTTCTCTATAGTCTGCAGCCAGTCATCAGCGTCTAAGTGATCTTCCAATTTACTAAAGATAGGGGAATTGGTATTCTGGAAGTTCTTAAGTTTGGATCCATGAAGATCCTTATTTCCAAGGCCTTGGTTATCATGGGTTAGTTGAGAGATCTGTTGAAAAGTGGCTAGATTAGCTTGATGCTCGGTCCTACCGGCTTCTCGGTCGGCTATTAACACTTGCAAGATTTGGAACATCGCGTCTTGAGATGAGCTACTTCCTCCGCGAGGCATCTGAAGATTGAGATAGATCATGAGACAAGAGGGAAATTTTTCTATGGTTTCTAGGTTTGGTTTTTAAAGCTTTTAAACTTTTGAGTAAGGCTAAGGTTTTGAAAGCCAACAACTCATTCTCATTCATTTCCCAGTCACATCATACAAACAACACATTCCAAACAACACACCAAAACAAACAGATGGTTTTAAGAACCATTCTGGCAAGCTACAATATAGTGGGACTGGATACAACTCACACCTACGATAGTGCTCAAGTGCTACTACTCATCAGAACCGGTGGCTTCTTCATCATCAATGAAGGCGCCGTCCTCATCATCAGTGTGGTACTCCTGGTCCATGTCCTCTAAGTAGTCATCATCATCACTGAGATACGAGTAGGGATCTCCATGAATATCTTCCCCTTCGTTCTCCCTCTCCTCAAGATGCATGTCCCGATCATGGATGGTCTCCTCCAAGTCCGACACTTTGTGACAAAGGCGAGCAATTATGCGATCCTTCTTGTCACGCAGTTTGCGAAGTGACTTGCGCTCCTTCACGAGGATGGCGAAGGTTTGATCCTTCTTGGCGGCACCGAGTTGCTTCATATTGGAGTTAGCACGAGCATTGTCCAGTTCCTTCTGACTCTCACTAAGCATGAAGGCAACATGGTCCACATGATGCCTCAAGTCAGGGTGGGCTGGCAGATCCAGGGGTTGTGCATTGGAAACACTTCTGTCGTAGTGAGCGAAGCGGGTACCGATGATATTGTTGATATTCTGTCCACATAATCGAGCAAGTGCTTCCTGCATAGCTCTAGCCAGTCCATCGATCTAGTTGTTCTCTCAGATGGTGAAATGCATCTCCTCCGAGGTAGGTGGTTCCATCTTTCTGCGGAGATCGGCAACTATCAGCCATTGTAGCTCCCCTCCGGCGTGATCATGGAGTTGAGCTCCATAGAACTCCGGATGCGGGCGCTCCAGAAATTCTGTCATCTCGCTCAGGTCGTTCTCAAATATGAGATTCCGTCCATTGCCTAGCTGGTAGAACTTACTGTAGTCGTAGTCCATCTATAAGCAATTTGAGAGGAGTAAGTTATAGAAGTGACCAAGTGTGCCAAATTTTAGGTAAGGTTGAAAAATTTTTAAGAAACATATGACTCACTTTTGTAAAGAATTTCAAGGGTAAGAGTGAGAATAGGTTTTCAAAGATACTCACTTTCTTGGTTTTGGAAACTAAGTTTTTCTGACGTCTATGCTAACTAGGGTCTCCTATGGTTAGGATGGCTCTGATACCAACTTGTCAACACCCAGATTTTTAATCCCAGATGCCTATTATGCCGTACATCGCAATCCTAGGATTACCATTTTTGTGAGACATAACAGATTGGTATCATAGTTCATCATCCATTACAAACCATAAAGGTCTTACGAATAATTGATCTCATGATCAAGTCTGATTACAATCAAAGAAGCGTAATAATAATAAAGGTAGCATGGTCGAGGCTCCATCTTTAGGGTTATAGACAATGCTGATGATGGGAGATGATCCTAGTTATCGTAAGCATCATGTTGTCCTTCTTCCTCGTAGACTCCTTCATAGTCCGGCCATGGGAATAGCCAGGGACGAAGACATGAGTACTTTGAAGTACTTGCAAACTTCACTAAAACAGTAAGGCCATTCTATATGATTCATAAGCTCTAGGTTTGTTTGCCACAAGCCAATTTTATTTCAACCATTATCTAGTAGTTGTCTAGGTTACTTAGGTGGGAACCGAACTTCATCTCCACAACTTGTGGGGTCAAGTCAAAGTCATCTTTCAAGTCACGGGTCATTTTGGAAAACATTTGACAACGGAACAGTATGGCCATCCAACTGTCCATAACCGCGGACGTGGCTATTCAAAGAGTTTGAACCTCTGCAGAGGTGGTACAATTTCACCATGATATTCGATACATCCGTCATGAACAGTCCTGAATCATCATACTTAGTATGCGGATAATCAATCCTAACCTTTCAATTACACAACCTAGTATAGGCACATCCCCTATGAGTTTGGCCTCCCAACCATGACCATTTGTCATCTTGGGCACTACATAGGTGGACAGTCACATAGGTAGCCTCAGCTCACCTCGTTCCGTGAGGGAACCCATACTAAGAAATATAAACTTCCAGTCAGGCCCTACCCAAATTCGGGTATTGTGGTTGTACGGTAAACGTTGGAGTGGTATCACATCCGAACCCAACTATCATTTTTTAACAAATTCAAGGCACATACTTTCTTCACCATCATCTTCAAGTCATTGTGTCTATAACACATGTTAAAACATTTCAATAGAATGACTCATCATTCCAAGGTTTTCATAATCATTTATTCCCATCTAATGATCAAGTTTAGTTTAGCACTAGCATTTATCAAGGTGGGGGTGTCACTAGTTGTAGGGTACAAGGCTGGTGTATCTATCTTCATCAAGCTCCAAGATCTTGATGAAACTTTCATCATCATCCACTAATCATCCAATTTATTAACTACTGAACAACTTTGCGAAATGTAAAGCTTGCAAATAAAACTGGGATTTGGTATAGTAAAAAGGGGTATCACAAAGGTCTGTATAATAAGGCTTGCATAGCTTGGCATGCTCAATATAGCTTGCCTTGATTGGTAAGGTGGTCGAAGTTCTCTTCCTCGTCTTCGTAGAATTCCTCCTCGTCGTAGCCCGGATTGATACTAGCGTCTAGAAATAAACACGAGGTACACAATCACCAAACAATACTTAACTACTTCTATTTATCACACAAGGGTCACACTAGATGATCTAGCATCATCTCTATCATTACAAGAAAGAGTGATCAAATTTTATTTATCTTATTTTTAGGAAAGTAATTTATACTCATTGAAAAGTTGCTTAGGATTTAATATTCTCCAAATTAAAATTATGGGATCCTATTGACACATGTCATCACCACATATTCTAATACTTGAGAAGGTGATTTAAAATGGTTGGCCTAATTTATAAAGTTTAACACTATTATTTAATAATATTTAAATGACTAAAAATGACTAGGAAGTCATTCTTTTAGTTTTGGTCCAGGACTACTGTATGTAAGTATGTAGATTTTTACATATTCAGAAAGGTCTTAACAAATGTGATTTTTGAGAGTTGGAATCAACTCAAAATCACCTATGGTTGATCTTAGAAAAATGTTTGAAGTTGCAAAAGATACTGGCTTGTTATTTTTACTAAGGGTGATCCATAGTTTCAAACTGTTTGAATCCAACGGGAGTGATTAGATATGTTCATCTACTTTCAAACAAAATTGGATTCATTCAATTTGGTGTAGTGAATCTCTCTGAATTGATTTTTAAAGTTCACTACAGAAAAGGTTTTTGAATAAAAAGAAAAAGACTAGATTTGAATTACTGGGCTAGCCCAAGTGCACAACGCGCGTGCAACGGGCTCACCCAGGTTGGTCCCACGCGCCAGCGAGTCATCTAATGTGAAGTGGTATCGATCAATATTAGCCCTACGATTACAATACGATCTATGGTCTAGGTTCATCGTCTATGTCGCGGTGCTCCGGTGAGATTCTAACCTAGAAGCACAGCGAGGGTAGCTGGGGGCTTACCAGGGCTCCAGCTAGGGTCGGCGGTGCGGGCGAACGAGCTTGTCAACGATGGAGAGTCGAATGGCGGTCACGGTAGCTCCTGGGGTGGCTCCAATCGATGGCGCCTTTCCCTCACGGCGGCAGCAGACTCCAATCAAATTACGGCGATAGGGTGCTCGCCTTGCTCCGGGAACAGGTCAGGGGTGTTTCTGAGTAAGAGAGGAGTGGAATGGTGTGAATATTGAGGCTGGGGGAGGGGTCTATTTATACCCTCGAGGGTGAGGCAGTGCGGCATGGTCAGGGCTCGTCAGCGACGTTGCTACAGGTCGAGATAGGCATGGAGAAGGGCATGGGTCGACGCGGTTGGGTGTGGCGATCGTCATGCGAGTGGTGGCTCGACAAGGGGCGGTCTCAGTTGGTCAGACGACTTTGGCGTTCTATCAGGTACGGCGGTGTTTGTCAGCGAGTTCGGTGGTCAAGGGGGCACACAGTGACCAATGGGCATGTCTGGCCGGTGGTTGGTGATGCCACGGTTGCGAGTACAGGCGGAGAGGTCGAGTCGTGGAGTTTATGCGCGAGGCGACTGTGGCGCTCCGTCGTGCTCTCGGCATGTCCATGCCTTAAATGGGCATGGACGTTCTGGGGTCTCCGCGTCTCGCCATTGGTCGAGGGGTGGACAGAGAGGGGCGGTGAGGTCACGGCTACTACCTAGACATCACGAGCGAGTGAGGCGCAGCCTGTGGCATGCTATCCATGTCTGAGTGACATGGTGAGATCGGGTACCATTGGCATTGATCAAGGTAGTGAATAAGAACGGCTCAATTGCATGGCTGGGTAATGGGGGTGATCGTGGGTGAGCTAGGGCAAAGATTTGGGGTATAATGGATGAGCAATTAATTGATCACAAACAGTAGATAGTTGGTAGTTTTACTGTGATCACCAAGTGTTCGATCAAATGGCCGCATGAACTAAATCATCACCAAATTCAATGATTTTTGGTGTGTGATCTGATACTAATCTTGGTAGTTCCTGGGTGCAATGGTTTGCCAAGTGGTATCGGTTTGAGTGGTTTTCCAAAAATGGCTATCTTGACATATGAGATAGATTCAAATTTGAATTGCCTCTCAAAAGAGTTTGAAAAAGTTTCTTCAAGGTTGGTAAGTTCCTTTGGGTTCAGTGTCACTAGGTCTAGAATGGGAGAAAAGAAATGGGAAAGTTTCTGTTTTAGATTAGTTGCTAGAGATTCTCAAAGTGAGCTAATGGTTAACTTTGGCAGAAATGACCATTAGGTCTTATGCTTCATATTTTCATTTTATTTTGTTTTGACTTGATTTGGTAGTGACCTAGATGATATGGTTTTGATCTATAAACCATTTCTCATCATTTACAACAATCAAACATGGCATTGCAATCATTCATACACACAGGCATAAAGATTTGATTTTAATTAATAAAAGATTTTATTAACCCTAATCTTGATTAATTAGGGAATGATCCTCATTAATATTTTTGGGGTGTTACAATCTCATCCCTCTATGAATTCGAATGTTCCAGTTATTACAGAAGATGGAGATGTATGAGGCCCTGCTGCTACTAGTTGACTGATTTGAAATTCTTTGGTTTTTATTTTCCTTGGTAATGATGATATAGGACATTTGTTTTTTGTTTCAGGTTGCAAGTATAAATATGAAGGAAGAACATAAAACAAATACTTCAAATGCAGATCTCTTTGCACAGAGCAGCAGTGACAGTGCATATTGCTCACATAGGTACATGATGTCGATTGTTCCATACATTCCAGCAGAAAGATTTTTTTGGAGCTGCACTCCGAGATGCACTTGATGTAGTTGGACAGTAAGCCAACTTAACATATGCAGTAGTATCCATAGCATGGAATGAGTTATCTGAATTGAAGAACAGGCAAGCTTTAACGGAGAAACTACTTAACAATTTCCTCAGCAAGTCTTGTGGTAAGCTCGTCGTTACATGTAAGGCGATGCGAGCTTCCTAAAAGGAACATTTTTTAAACCGAGTTTTTGTGTGTTTATCAGTTGCGTTGTAATACGATGATGCTGTTTTAGCTACGGATTTTTTCTAGCCTGTAATAATTTAATATTTTTACAGTTATAAGTTTTACTTCCATAGTTCCAGAATTCTTTTAGTACTGTCGATAATCTAGTACTGGGAATATGCCCCCCATTTTCTTAGTTTTGTACCAGCCCTTGATGGGCCGACAATCAACAGTGACGGGCCTTTCGTGCCGCCATGTGGTAGCGGGCAGTTTAACCTGTACACTCTAAATAGCAAAAGGCTAAAACAGTAAAAGGCCAGAACAGTAGAAGGCCAAAACAGTAAAAGGCCAAAACATTAAATGGCCAGAACAGTAAAAGGCCAGGAGTAAAAGCCCAAAATGCAACGGCCCACTAGTGTGCATAGACTGGCCTTCTATAGGCCAGAACAGTAATGGGCCCGAAAGTCTATGGGACATTGCGGGCTACATAAATAGGCCCACTTCATACAATGTAGGAATGTACAGTAACGGGCCAAAAAGCAGGCTGTCCAAAGGGGCCAATTAGAACAGTGCAGGGTGGAATAGTAACAGGCCCGATCTCTTATGGGCCGCACAACCGGCCAATTTCAAACAATGTATGTGGAGACAGTAACGCGCCAGAAAGTTTACGGGCCGCCTAAGGCTGCACCACTAGGCCCATTTGTAACGATGCATGGTGAAACAGTAATGGGCCATGATCCTGTTGGGCTTCCTTAATGGGCTGGCCCACTTAATAATTACCAGGCCTTGGTTGGGCCTGGCTTCTACCACGGTTTCATTGACAGTTAACGGCATTAATTGGACATTAACGGCGCTCACCACTTGGCAGTTTGCATGACGTCAGTAGTCAACGCAGCTGGCGAACAGATCTATGACTGAACGATTTTTCGTGGCTAAAGTGTATGATCCGCCACGGTCGGAAAAACCGTGGTAGAATCATTTGTGACGGGACTTCTACCACGATGGTCATCCGTCGTAGAAGGCTTTTCGGCCACGAAAACATACCTTCAACCACGAAAATTGTCCGTTGTAAAAGGAAATTTTCTTGTAGTGAATAGAGAGAATGCCACAACCTAGGGATATAAAAGGTATAAGAAGTTTCTTTGGTCATGTGGATTTTTATAGAAGATTCATTAGAAATTTCTCTAGAATCTGTAAACCTTTGAATAAACTTCTACAAAAGGGAGTAAGATTTAATTTTGATGATAAATGCCTTGCAGGCTTTGATAAACTTAAATATGCTTTATCCCATGCTCCTATCATTAAACCACCTATCTGGGATATGACTTTTGATTTAATATTTGAAGCTAGTGATGATGTTGTAGGAGTAACTCTAGGACAACATACATGCCGCAGATTTAATATTATACATCATGCTAGTAGAACTCTTAATAGTGCTCAAAAGAATTATCCTAAAAAGATAGAGAAATTTTTGATGTATTTTTATCTTGCGATAAATTTCATTCTTATATAGTTGATGCAAAAGTAAGAGTTCATACGGATCGTGATGGTTTAAAAGAACTACTTGAGAGGAAAAATCATCAGCCAAGACTGATCCGTTGGATTCTTTTACCTCAAGAATTTGAGTTGCAAATTATGCAGAGGCAAGAAATAAAGATATTGGATGCAGTATCCATAGTGTCTTTGCAAGGCACCAATCTTATTGACAGGAACTTTATTCTTGTTGATTTTCGGTTACAAGAATTAAATTAGATGAACTAAGGTCAATTCCTCCAAAAGAAAAGAAATCCTTGTTGTTGGAGGAGCTTGTCACCCCCAACTAAATAAAAGGTAAGTACAAGGTAAGTTTTATTTCAGTAAATAAGTGATTTGCTTTCACAATTTATACTCCTAAAATTTTTACCTTTGAATTCCTCATGTTTTTCTGAAGTTTCTAAAGGTTTTACCAACTATACGGTCGCAACTATACGGCTGGAGAAAAATCTTGCGCCGTATAGTTGGTCGTTCAACCTTCTGTACCTTCTTTGCGAAATATTTTTTGGTGTCTGGAAACTATACAACCAAACTATACAGCCGGAGAAAAAACCTTCCGCCATATAGTTGGTCGTTAAACCTTCTGGATGCTCCGTCCTTTTTCCATTTTTATTAATCTATTTTTTTGTTTTGCCAGTTCCAAGAGGGTAACCAAACCGACCTGGACTAGAGATATTTGGAAATATCTGCCCGGAAGCAACTATACGGCCGGAGCTATACGGGCCGCGCTCATATAGTTGGTCGTTACACGACAGGACTTCTCCAAATCCGTGATTTCTTTCCCTATTCCGTTAAGATTCTTTTCTTGGGCATGACTTTGGTGTTTTTCGTGAGTTTTACCGACCTCTGACCCCCCTTATATACTGCCATTGTGTCCGTGTTTAATCATAATCACTAGGAACCAATCTACCTCTTGTTCCTACAAGAGGATATACCACATAGAGCAACCAGGATCCGAGAAGCCAAGGAGATAAGTTCCTATGGAGAACGGGAGCAATAGGAAGCAAAACAAGGAGATCAAGACCATCCCTATGGAGTTTCTTGACGCTGACAAAGAACACCAGAAGAGGGAGTTGAAAGCCCTCGAGCTATAGATTGCAGATGTGGATAAGGAGACGCCAGGGACACCCATGCATCATCTGTTGTTGAGACTTTATCTTGGTAAACTTGATGAAGATATTAAGCATACAACCTAATCAGGTTTTTCTATGAGTCTTAAGGCGATACAAACCCTCCAAGATAACAATGAGCTCTGATGCAGCACTGAGTTGATGTAGGAGTGCTTCGTTGGGAACCCCAAGAGCAAGGTGTGAAGCAGCACAACAGCAAGTTTTCCCTCAGTAAGAAACCGAGGTTATCGAACCATTAGGAGGAAGGAAACGTCACACAGGTGTTGCAAGCAACACGGAGACCTGCACAACACAAACTCAAGACTTTGCCCCAACGAATCAGTGAGGTTGTCAAGCTCACCGGTTTTCTGTAACAAAGGATTAAACGTATGGTGGAAGGTAATGGTTTGCAACAAGTAAACAGTAACAGTGGAAGATGTATCAATGGTAAATATTGGACCGGGGTCCATAGTTCACTAGAGGTGCTCTCCTTAGATAAACAACATGTCATGAAGGGTAAAAAAATTACAGCGGGGCAATTGCAGGAACTGAGCCAGGCATAACAATGCAATTATTAGTTAGAAAGATCCTATGCCGCTGATTGGGCAATACTATAATATACATAGACCGCCATCCAACTGCATATATGACTATAAGTCCAACTTCAGGTTATCATCTGAACGCCCTCTAGTATTAATTTGCAAGCAACAGACAACTACTTTAAGCAAAGTGTGTAAGGTAAACATTCCACATGCTCCATGAACAAGCGACCGTTGTTTTCTCCCTAGTAGCAACAACACATCTACAACCGAAGAGATTATTGTCATAGTAACATCCCAATTTCAGCAACCCTGATTACATATCCAAAAGGCAAAAAGCAGGGGAACAAAAACTTTTTCTTGCATTGTGTGCTTACTTGTTTGCTTGTGCCCAAACAACTATTTGTGTATTACTTGTGTACTCCTCATCTCAACACTAGTTTACAAAAACTATTTCACAAAAGATAAGTCTTGGCTCATCTTTCATATTCTCAAATGTTCTGGCATTTCCAAAACCTGAGCCAAGATGAGTTTGACACAACAAAATTCTTGTAAGATCCCTCCTTTGTAAAGGAAAGGATCCCTGTGATTGCAATGCTAGTCCCTGGATCAATGCTAGCATCCAAAGTTTAAGATGAAGTACACATAAACAAAGGTCATTATAACATATCATTCTAGAGACAAACATAGTCTTTTACAACTCCATGGCCACAGGCCTAATACAAGAGTTCAAATATATAATAAGATAAATAAGTCTTCATCTTCATCTACCATAGGCAAGCATGTTGAGTGTAGACTCATGACTCCTAATCATCATCAGAATATCCTGCAACATCACAAGTTACAGCCACAGTGGGTCAATACATTGGAATAGTATTGGCAAGTGATACCTTAGTAGAATATTGGTGGACTAAATACTATATGCATTTTGGCTAAGTGTAGCTTAGGCTTGATTTCCTCAAAATAGGTTTTGCCTATCAGTTGAAAACTCTAAGTTTTTCTTTGCCAAAAACTTATCCCAAGGAACCACCAATAGACATTGGGGTCCTTCACCCTAGTCCAACCATAAGTTTTTACTTAGAAATTGGGATGAGGAGATTCTTGATAGCTTCCATGTCTTGATGCTCAAGTTGTCCAATACCAGGGACATGGCTAAGTACTTAGATTCTTCCATATGCAGAGGTTGTGCACTTTCCCCACAAGACTTGATTTTCACCAAGACAGGACCTTTCGGAAGCCTTCCCTTAGACCAAATGGACGCGCTCCAACCTATCATCCCACTACCACCAACTGTCCAAATGGCTAAGTTGTTGCAACCTATCTGATCCAGGCAGAGCCCATATTGCCAAGTGGCTGCACTAGAAGCTTCTTAACATTTGGCCTCTTAAATCCCTTTGTTCCTTGGTGGCTTTCCACAAGTGAGATACACAAGGTAAACCATAGAAATGGGCCTTGTGTAACCACTCAACATAAACCATTCCTTCCATTCCACCCAGGTGTTTCATTCACTTAGTTGTTTTATTAAGCAAAACACAAGTCCAAAGACTTATAAATATTTTATCATAGCATGAATATTTCACCACCATTTGTTGCTACTAGCTAGGCTAAGCAAGGCATAGATAAACATCTTAACGTAGAAATTTCTAGCAATTCTACAACTACTAGGATTTCCAAAGCATAACATATAAAGACCAAAATTATCCATGCAAGTCTAGCAAAATATTTCTAATGCATATTTGAAAAAACATAGGAGTAAATTCATGAAGCACCACTTGCCTTGGTAGTTTGGAGAGTAGATACAATCCTCACAATCACAATCACTATTTGCACCAAAATCTACACATAAAATGATAGCACCAAATCACATACAAAATAAATACAAGCAAAAAAATATATGGATGCATGCAATATGATATGTGATGATTTTCTATACTCAACAAGACAAATGCACAGTACTGATTCATAAGCAAGTTCAAAACTTACCAAACAACCTTTATTTGAACATTAAAACATTTCTCAAATAATTGTTACACACAAAATAGGCCTACACATGTTTCTGTAAATATAACCATTTTAACTGAAACAAAACATTAAACACATTGCATATATGGAAAGGGCTTTGTCCCCTGATTCCATTGATATAAAATTTGTCAAATTTGGACGTGGGAATCAAAAGTTATGAATTTATCAAGTTTAAACTTCTAATAGATACAAAATCTGATTTTAAATCAAAGAACTGGCCACGCGGCAGCGTCTGATTGGACGATACCGCTTCGCACCGGATCACGCTCGGGCACCGTTGGATCTAAATAAACATGCACGGCTCAGATCTAAACTTACCTCTTCGTCACAGATCTAATCTTACACGTTAGATCTAAATCCTACGGCCACAGTCCTATTGACCACATACGGGCAGCGCTAGCGGCGGCGACTGGCGGCGGTGGCTCTGTCAGAGTTGTTGCCGATGTTCTAGGTCGCGCAGGAGAGGGGGAAGGGGCTTACTGTGCTCGCCGTGTGCTGCTGATGCTCAAGGTGGGCTTAGATGGCGAAGGGGTGCGCAGAGGTGGTCGCTGGAGCTCGTCAGAGCGTGCACGGTGTCGGGTCCTTGCAGACGGAGTTGATGCCGATGCTCTGGACCTTCCTAGCACAAACCAGAGGCATCAGTAGTTGCGCAAGGACAAGGCGAACCCAATCGTATGCAAGAGGGGTCAAGGGGCGCTCAGTATTTACCGTAATCGATCGCCGGAGTTCGAGCAGAGGGCGGCGGAGCTCAGTCGTTGACGTTGCCGAGGCTACAGACCATGCGCGAGCAAACAGAAAGCATCAGTAGGTGCGCACGGAGATGTAGAACAAGTCAGCATGAACCATAGGCAGAGGGGCGTGCGGTGCTCACCGGAATTCGACGACGAACTCGTCGGAGCAGCGAGGTTGCGGCGAGGAATTCTCGTAGCCTGGGGGCGCTCTATGCTTGGGGTTTGGGGGGAAATGGATGGGGGGCAGAGGGGGTTTAAGTAGCAAGGGTGCTATGCGATTAACTCAGGCATTGAACAGGAATTGAAGCCGCAATCAAACAGGAAATGCCCAGCGAGATTTTGGGGATGAACTGGTCGCCAGGGTGGAGACGACGACTGCCATGTGGGCCACGGCTATCAGCGAGAGAAAGAAAGAGGGAATGGGCCCAAGCGGTCAGTGACTCAGTGGGTATGGCTACGAGTGAGAGAGAGAGAAGGGGGAACCCGGGTGGGCTTAGTGGGCTGGTTTCACTGTTGGGCCAAATGACTGGCGCCGGCCTTTTTCCTTTTCTCTATTCATTTTCTATTTCTGTTTTGATTTTCTGAATCCATTTTCAAACAAATTAAAATGCCATTTGAATTAAAATTTGTTCTGGATTTTTGTAGAGTGTAGCACTCACATTTTGGTCATATAATCATGTGGTCTCTCTGTAATAGCTTGGTCCCTTGATCAAACAAAAATAAACAGTGACATAGCACATGATTTGATCATGTTTTGAAAATGATTTTTAAATTCACATTTGTTTTGCAAATTTTTGGTTTAAGCATTAGAAAGCAAGCAAAACATTCTGAGAGCAACAAGGTTTGGTTTTGAACAAATAATTTCCCATTGGAGAGTGGTAATTGATTTATGCTTGATCACATAAAATAATAGCACTTAGTGCTTTGTTTTCTTGAAATGGGTTTGATATTTGATCCCTAAATGATATGCATGCATGAATGATATGCAATCTTTGAAAACATGATTTTAGGGATGTTACAAATCTAACCCCCTTAAGGTGAATCTCGCCCTCGAGATTCGGATTGGCTAGAAAATAGGTGAGCGTGGTCTTTCCGAAGATCATCTTCTCTTTCCCAAGTTGCTTCTTCTTCAGAATGATGGTTCCATTGAACTTTGCAGAATTTGATAGTCTTAGTCCGAGTAACTCTTTCTGCAGTCTCAAGAATCTTGATAGGTTTCTCTTCATATGTGAGATCACTTTCCAATTGGACTTCTTCCAAAGGTATAGTATCCTTCAAAGAAGTCTCTTCCATTTCTGGATGACATTTCTTAAGCTGACTCACATGAAACACATTATGAACTGCTAACAAAGACTCTGGCAATTCAATCTCATAAGCTACTTCACCTTTTTGAGTCAGAATCTTGAATGGTCCCACATATCTTGGGGCCAATTTTCCTTTTACTCCAAACCTCTTCACTCCACGAAGTGGTGACACTCTAAGATAAGCTCTATCACCTACTTCATAGATGACTTCTCTACGCTTAGGATCTGCGTAGCTCTTTTGTCGGGACTGTGCTATCTTCAATCTGTCTTTAACCAACTTGACTTTCTCTTCAGCCTCTTTGATGAGTTCTGGTCCGAATAAACTTCTTTCTCCCACACCATTCCATAGCAATGGGGTGGTACACTTTCTCCCATAGAGAAACTCAAATGGTGCCATCTCAATACTGGCTTGATAGCTGTTGTTGTAAGAAAATTCTGCGTAAGGCAGACTTTCATCCCAACTGGCTCCATAGTCTAGAGCACATGCTCTCAACATATCTTCAAGAATCTGATTAGTCCTTTCTGTTTGTCCATAAGTTTGAGGATGAAAAGCAGTGCTGAATTCCAACCTCGTTCCCAATGACTCATGTAGCTGCCTCCAAAAATGAGAATTGAATTGAGTTCCCCTATCAGACACAATACTCTTGGGTACTCCATGTAGACATACAATTTTGTTCATATAGATCTTGGCTAACTTAGCACTTGTATAAGTTGTATTTACGGGTATGAAATCAGCCACTTTAGTTAGGCGATCCACTACTACCCAAATAGAATCATATCCTGACCTGGTCCTTGGTAATCCAGTACTGAAATCCATACCAATCTTGTCCCACTTCCAATCAGGAATAGGTAGTGGTTGTAACAATCCTGCTCGTTTCTGATGTTCCGCTTTCACTCTACTACATACATCACACAAAGCAATATGTTCGGCGATGTCCTTCTTGAGATTATTCCACCAAAATCTTTCCTTCATATCCATGTACATTTTGGTGTTACCCGGATGAATGGAATACGGTGAGTTGTGTGCTTCTTGTAAAATTAGTTTCCGAAGCTCCGGATCTTGTGGAACACAGATACGTTTTCCATGCCATAAAGTACCCTGTTCGTCTTCATGGAATCCTTTGGCTTTTCCCTTGCCAATCTTTTCCTTAATCTCTTCAATTTCCTTATCAGTCTTCTGGGCTTCTTTGATGTTGTCCAACAAAGTAGGTTGAACATCCAAAGATATGAGATGTCCTTCAGGCACAATCTCCAATCTGAGATCTCTAAATTGGGCACACAGATCATCTGGCAATTCTCCCTTAGTAAGGCCATTCACAAAAACCTTACGGCTTAGAGCATCAGCTACAACATTTGCTTTATCGGGGTGGTATTGCAAACTTAAGTCATAGTCCTTGATGAGTTCTAGCCATCTTCTTTGTCTCATGTTAATTTCCTTCTGGGTGAATATATACTTCAGACTCTTGTGATCTGTGAACACTTCATATCGCTTTCCCAAAAGATAATGTCTCCATGTTTTGAGTGCATGGACAACAGAGGCTAACTCTAAATCATGAGTAGGGTAGTTTACTTCATGAGTTTTGAGTTGTCTCGAGGCATAAGCCACAACTTTCCCTTCTTGCATAAGTACTGCACCTAATCCATGATGAGATGCATCACAATACACTTGGAAATCTTTCTCCAAATCTGGCAAACATAAGACTGGTGCTGTCACAAGTCTCTTCTTCAATTCTTGAAAGCTGAGTTCACAACCTTCAGACCAGGCAAATTTCTTGTCTTTCTTTAGCAATTTTGTCATAGGTTTTGCCACCTTGGAGAAATTTTCAATAAACCTTCTATAGTAACCTGCTAAGCCAAGGAAGCTACGAACCTCTTTCACTGACTTGGGAGATTCCCATTCAGTTACAGCTGAAACTTAGGCAGGATCAACTCCTACACCATCACCTGACACAACGTGTCCAAGAAATCCAACTTCATTTAACCAAAATTCACACTTGCTGAATTTGGCATATAGCTTATGCTCTCTAAGCTTCTCTAGTATCAATCGTAAATGTCCTTCATGCTCTTCCTTGCTCTTGGAGTAGATTAAAATGTCATCAATGAAAACGACAACAAACTTATCAAGGAATTCCATGAACACCTTGTTCATCATATTCATGAAGTATGTTGGTGCATTGGTTAAACCAAATGGCATCATGGTATACTCATACAATCCATATCTTGTGGTGAAAGCTGTCTTAGGTATGTCTTGTTCTCTTATCTTGAGCTGGAAATAACCTGACCAGAGATCAATCTTTGAGAACACACAAGCTCCTTCTAGCTGATCTCACAAGTCATTGATTCTAGGCAAAGGGTATTTGTTCTTGATAGTCACCTCATTGAGTGAACGGTAATCTATGCATAGCCTTTGACTTCTATCTTTCTTTTCCACAAACAAAACTGGTTCTCCCCAAGATGAAGAACTTGGTTGGATAAATCCTTTTTGCAACTATTCACCAAGTTGCTTCTTGAGTTCTTTCAACTCATCAACTGACATCTTGTACGGTCTCTTTGCTATTGGTCCAGATCCTGGTAGCAAGTCAATAAGACACTCCACATCTCTATCTGGTGGCATTCCCGGCAATTCTTCCGGAAACACATCCGGATATTCACTCACAATTGGCAAACTGTCTATGCTAACCCCCTTAAGAGAATTTAGCTTACTCCCTTTTGATTCAAAGTTAGACTTGAATCTAATCCGCTTATTTTCCGGGGATGTGAGTGCAACAGTACGATTGGCACAATCCAGTACTCCTTCATACTTAGTCATCCAATCCATTCCCAAAATCACATCCAGTCCTTGGGAATCTAGGATTATCAGACTCACTGGAAACTTCTGTTTTCCAAACTCTATCACTAGATCCCGGCATCCGAGACTTACTATCATGTCTCCACCTGGAGAACTTACTTTTATTGGACACCCAATGTTTTCAGTTGTAAACCCATTTCTATCAACAAATGCTTTTAATATGAATGAATGCGATGCTCCAGTATCAAAAAGAACAAGTGCTGGAATAGAATTGAGTTTGAACTTACCAGCAACAACATCTGGCTCTTCATAGATTTCCTCCACATTGATGTGGTTCACTTGTCCCTTCTGGAAAGGGTTGGGCTTGTTGGGTCCTTCAACTTTCTTTTCTGGGCATTCATTTGCATAATGCCCCATCTTCTTGCACTTGAAACATTCAACCTGACTAAGATCCTTCTTGACAGGTTGGCTTCCACTGCCACTTCCACTGTGGTGGCTCTTATATCCACCCTTGTGATTCTTGTACTTATCATTGTCATGACTACGGTGACTCTTGTTGTCATGATGACGGTTGTGGTTGAGGTGCTTGTTAAATTTCCCATGCTTGTGGGATCCAGAACTCCCACTGTCATCATAATGGGAACGTTTGTGAGACGATCCCGAGTTGTGCTTGTCAGAGTGCTTTCTCTTCCTGCTTTCCACTTGTTTCATTTTGCTCTCCAAAATAGCAGCCTTGTCACAAAGAGACTAGTATGTGGGAACATAGGCCACAGCTAACTGCAGGTTCAGTTCATCATTCAACCCTTCAAGGAACTTTTCCTTCCTCTTAGCATCAGTGTCAACTTCATCCGGTGCATATCGCGCGAGATTGTTGAACTCCTCAATATATTCAGCCACGCTACGGTGGCGCTTCTTTAGGTTATGGAACTCTTTATTCTTCAAACTAATCACTCCGGATGAGATGTGAGCAGTACGGAAACCATCTTCAAAGATAGCCCATGTCACATCCGCAATGGGAGTGGTGATCTGGAAGTTATCCCACCAAGTGGCTGCTGGTCCTTCCAACAAATGTGCTGCAAATCTGACTTTCTCTTCATCAGTACAGCCCACTATTACCAAGTCCTTGTTCACATAGCGTAGCCAATCATTGGCCACCATAGGATCAGTAGTTCCCAAGAACTTTGCTGGCCTCAGTCTCAAGAACCTGGTAAGCATGTCAAAACCCGGCGGGTTGTTCTGATTGTTGTTATTGTTATTGTTGTTATTATTGTTGTTGTTGTTCTGATTCTGGATGAACGTAGTCATCATTTGCATCAGCTAAGTCTGAGCTGTCATCATTTGTTGCATCTCAGGGGTGATGTTGTTGTTTTTGGGGTTGGGATTGGCACGTCGGGGAGGCATCTGTGGTTTGTTCAATAGAGATAAGAATGAGATACCCATAGATGCTAACATGCACAATACATCACATAAACAATCACCAAACATGCAACATAATAATAAAAGTTCAACAAGATAGACAACAAGTTTGCAAAGTAAACACACCAATAGCAAGCCATCCACATGTTGGATGGTCATTGCGACTCAATAATCAAAGACATGATAAATAAAGGTAAATGTGTAGTATCACTACTCATCGGCATCAACCTCATCCTCAAGAAATGTAAGACCTTCATTCTCCATAGTGTTCTTGTATTCCTCGACATTGGTGGTCAAGGTCTCTACCTTGGCTTTGAGAGCCCTCTTCTGTGAACGAAGCCTCTCAATCACAGTCTGCTGATGCTCGAGCTCAAAGTCTTTGGCCTCCAGTTCTGCAGTCATGTCTCGAATCCTCTTGTTCCTATCCTGGACTCGCTTCTCTTGACTCTTGAACTTTCTGACTTAACTCTCAAACTTGGCCTCCATCTCCTTGACTATCTCATCTTGCTCCGCGAAGAGCTTGTCCTTCTCACGAAGCTGCTCCTGGAGTTCGTCATTGCTGAGCATGACGTTGGTCCTATCAGTTTCCACGTGCCTAAGAAGAACCTCTAAGTCATGGAAGTATAGACGAATCGGCTCTGCTGTCTCCCTCGAAGTATCCTCGAAGTCAATGGCCTCACCATCCTCATCATGTCTACCGAAGGCGTGGAAGTGAGTACCTCTAACCTGTCGAGAGTGTCTCCCTAACAGACGTCCAATCAAGTCCTGCATGACTACCTCTAGGCCTCTGTCCTTGTCATCATGCATGAGCTTGAAGATGATTGCCTCCGTGGTAGGCTCAGTCTGGCGTCCGGGCTGATTGACCTTGAAGCCCCAAAGGTCTTTCCTCTCAAACTTGGTGAGGGGAAGCACCATGATGGTAGGAAGAGGGAGATTGAGCAAACTAGTGAGCTCAATAATACGAGGGCCAAAACGAGTTCCCTTGAACTCTTCAACCGTGCTGATAGTAACATTAGGCATCTATTTAATAAGATAGAAAAAGTTAGAATCAACACAATTCAAGACAAATCACAAGACAAGGCATCACATGCATAACTTTGGAAATCAAAACACACAAGTCATGGCATACATGGATCCATTACAAACAACCAAGGTTCAATTTATTTTAAACAACATTTGGGAAAATAAAATGATAAGTGTGGTGGTCCAACTAATGTGGTACATTACAATCCCATCTCACTTGCCAAGTTGGCTAACAGGGCATCCCTAGAGGCAATCTGTTTGTCTAGATCACAAGACTCCATTGCTAAGTCTATGATGTCCTTCCTTAGGCTTTGGTTGGTAGCCTCTAACTCTTGGGTATGCTTCTTTTCTTCCCTAAGGTCATTCTGGGTGTTAAGCATTCTGCACTTGATTCAGTCACCAAGTTCTTTGATGGCCCTCCAAGCTGCATCCCTTGCTGAATCAAAGAATGTGGTGTGCATCATTGTGTTGGTGACCATGCAGAAACCTGAGTCCTTGTGGTTTTCTTCCTTGTTTTTATACAAGTGAAGTTGCACCCATCAGTACTCAACTCCTTCATCCATCACAGGAAAACCTTTGTACATAGCTGCACCATGTATTCCCATGGCAACCATGAGGTCCTTGAGAGCCTTGGGAAACTCTGTCTCACATTCCAAAGTCATAGTCATGAGTGGTCCCTTCTTCACGGCTTCGTTGATGGAGTTCATCTACAAATAGAGATGAGAAAGAAGATTAGAAAAGTTTACGCGAAGAAAAGACAAGTGTGGAAGTTATTGAAAAAAATTCCTTAGTGGTTTCCAATCCTAGGTTCATAATCCTACAGGCAACACAGTGCTCTGATACCATCTGTAAGATCCCTCCTTTGTAAAGGAAAGGATCCCTATGATTGCAATGCTAGTCCTTGGATCAATGCTAGCATCCACATTTTAAGATGAAGTACACATAAACAAATGTCATTATTACATATCATTCCAGAGACAAACATAGTCTTTTACAACTCCATGGCCACAGTCCTAATACAAGAGTTCAAATATATAATAAGATAAATAAGTCTTCATCTTCATGTTCCACAGGCAAGCATGTTGAGTGTAGACTCATGACTCCTAATCATCATCAAAATATCCTGCAACATCACAAGTTACAGCCACAGTGGGTCAATACATTGGAATAGTATTGGCAAGTGATACCTTAGTAGAATATTGGTAGACTAAATACTATAAGGATTTTGGCTAAGTGTATCTTAGGCTTGCTTTGCTCAAAATACGTTTTGCCTATCAGTTGAAAACCCTAAGTTTTTCTTTGCCAAAAAATTATCCCAAGGAACCACCAATAGACATTGGGGTCCTTCACCCTTGTTCAACCATAAGTTTTTTACTTAGACATTGGGATGAGGAGATTCTTGATAGCTTCCATGTCTTGATGCTCAAGTTGTCCAATACCAGGGACATGGCTAAGTACTTAGATTCTTCCATCTGCATAGGTTGTGCACTTTCCCCACAAGACTTGATTTTCACCAAGACAAGACCTTTCGGAAGCCTTCCCTTAGACCAAATGGACGCGCTCCAACCTATCATCACACTACCACCAACTGTCCAAATGGCTATGTTATTGCAACCTATGTGATCCAGGCAGAGCCCATATTGCCAAGTGGCTGCACTAGAAGCTTCTTAACATTGGGCCTCTTAAATCCCTTTGTTCCTGGGTGGCTTTCCACAAGTGAGATACACAAGGTAAACCATAGAAATGGGCCTTGTGTAACCACTCAACATAAACCATTCATTCCATTCCACCCAGGTGTTTCATTCACTTAGTTGTTTTATTAAGCAAAACACAAGTCCAAAGACTTAGAAATATTTTATCATAGCATGAATATTTCACCACCCTTGGTTGCTACTAGCTAGGCTAAGCATGGAATAGATAAACATCTTAACTTAGAAATTTCTAGCAATTCTACAACTACTAGGATTTCCCAAGCATAGCATATAAAGACCAAAATTATCCATGCAAGTCTAGCAAAATATTTCTAATGCATATTTGAAAAACATAGGAGTAAATTCATGAAGCACCACTTGCCTTGGTAGTTTGGAGAGTAGCTACAATCCTCACAATCACAATCACTATTTGCACCAAAATCTACACATAAAATGATAGCACCATATCACATACAAAATAAATACAAGCAAAAAAAAATATGGATGCATGCAATATGATATGTGATGATTTTCTATACTCAACAAGACAAATGCACAGTACTGATTCATAAGCAAGTTCAAAACTTGCCAAACAACCTTTAGTTGAACATTAAAACATTTCTCAAATAATTGTTACACACAAAATAGGCCTACACATGTTTCTGTAAAAATAACCATTTTAACAGAAACAAAACATTAAACACATTGCATATATGGAAAGGGCTTTCTCCTCTGATTCCATTGATATAAAATTTGTCAAATTTGGACGTGGGAATCAAAAGTTATGAATTTATCAAGTTTAAACTTCTAATAGATACAAAAGCTGATTTTAAATCAAATAACTGGCCACGCGGCAGCGTCTGATTGGACGATACCGCTTCACACTGGATCACGCTCGGGCACCGTTGGATCTAACTCAACATGCACGGCTCAGATCTAAACTTACCTCTTCATCACAGATCTAATCTTACACGTTAGATCTAAATCCTACGGCCACAGTCCTATTGACCACAGACGGGCGACGCTAGCGGCGGCGACTGGCGCCGGCTCTGTCAGAGTCGTTGCCGACATTCTAGGTCGCGCGGGAGAGGGGGAAGGGGCTTACTGTGCTTGCCGTGTGCTGCTGATGCTCAAGGTGGGCTTAGATGGCGAAGGGCGCGCAAAGGTGGTCGCTGGAGCTCGTCGGAGTCGTGCACGGCGTCGGGTCCTTGCAGACGGAGTTGTTGCCGACGCTCTGGACCTTCCTAGCACAAACCAGAGGCATCAGTAGTTGCGCAAGGACAAGGCAAACCCAGTCGTATGCAAGAGGGGTCAAGGGGCGCTCAGTATTTACCGTAATCGATCGCGGGAGTTCGAGTAGAGGGCGGCGGAGCTCAGTCGTTGACGTTGCCGAGGCTACAGACCATGCGCGAGCAAACGGAAAGCATCAGTAGGTGCGCACGGAGATGTAGAACAAGTCAGCATGAACCATAGGCAGAGGGGCGTGCGGTTCTCACCGGAATTCGACGACGAACTTGTCGAAGCAGCTTGCGGCGAGCAATTCTCGCAGCCTGGGGGCGCTCTGTGCTTGGGGTTTGGGGGGAAATGGAGAGGGGGCAGAGGGGGTTTAAGTAGCAAGGGCGCGGCACGATTAACTCAGGCATTGAACGGGAATTGAAGCCACAATCAAACAGGAAACGCCCGGCGAGATTTTGGGGATGAACTGGTCGCCAGGGTGGAGACGACGACTGCCATGTGGGCCGCGGCTGTCAGCGAGAGAAAGAAAGAGGGAATGGGCCCAAGCGGTCAGTGACTTAGTGGTTATGGCTGCGAGTGAGAGAGATAGAAGGGGGAACCCGGGAGCAAACGAAAAGCATCAGTAGGTGCGCACGAAGATGTAGAACAAGTCAGCATGAACCATAGGCAGAGGGGCGTGCGGTGCTCACCGGAATTCGACGACGAACTTGTCGGGGCAGCGAGGTTGCGGCGAGGAATTCTCAAAGCCTGGGGGCGCTCTGTGCTTGGGGTTTGGGGGAAATGGAGAGGGGGCAGAGGGGGTTTAAGTACCAAGGGCGCGGCACGATTAACTCAGGCATTGAACGGGAATTGAAGCCGCAATCAAACAGGAAACGCCCGGCGAGATTTTGGGGATGAACTGGTCGCCAGGGTGGAGACGACGACTGCCATGTGGGCCGCGGCTGTCAGCAAGAGAAAGAAAGAGGGAATGGGCCCAAGCGGTCAGTGACTCAGTGGGTATGGCTGCGAGTGAGAGAGAGAGAGAAGGGGGAACCCGGGAGCAAACGGAAAGCATCAGTAGGTGCGCACGGAGATGTAGAACAAGTCAGCATGAACCATAGGCAGAGGGGCGTGCGGTGCTCACCGGAATTCGACGACGAACTTGTCGGAGCAGCAAGGTTGCGGCAAGGAATTCTCGTAGCCTGGGGGCGCTCTGTGCTTGGGGTTTGGGGGGAAATGGAGAGGGGGCAGAGGGGGTTTAAGTAGCAAGGGCGCGGCGCGATTAACTCAGGCATTGAACGTTAATTGAAGCCGCAATCAAACAGGAAACGCCCGGCGAGATTTTGGGGATGAACTGGTCGCCAGGGTGGAGACGACGACTGCCATGTGGGCCGCGGCTGTCAGCGAGAGAAAGAAAGAGGGAATGGGCCCAAGCGGTCAGTGACTCAGTGGGTATGGCTGCGAGTGAGAGAGAGAGAAGGGGGAACCCGGGTGGGCTTAGTGGGCTGGTTTCACTGTTGGGCCAAATGACTAGCGCCGGCCTTTTTCCTTTTCTCTATTCATTTTCTATTTCTGTTTTGATTTTCTGAATCCATTTTCAAACAAATTCAAATGCCATTTGAATTAAAATTTGTTCTGGATTTTTGTAGAGTGTAGCACTCACATTTTGGTCATATAATCATGTGGTCTCTCTATATTAGCTTGGTCCCTTGATCAAACAAAAATAAACAGTGACATAGCACATGATTTGATCAAGTTTTGAAAATGATTTTTAAATTCACATTGGTTTTGCAAATTTTTGTTTAAGCATTAGCAAGCAAGCAAAACATTCTGAGAGCAACAAGGTTTGGTTTTGAACAAATAATTTCCCATTGGAGAGTGGTAATTGATTTATGCTTGATCGCATAAAATAATAGCACTTAGTGCTTTGTTTTCTTGAAATGGGTTTGATATTTGATCCCTAAATGATATGCAATCTTTGAAAACATGATTTTAGGGATGTTACAATACTTTACTAGTCTCTATTGCAAAAACTATGGAGACATATATATACTCTCCTTATGTTTTCAAGACATAACCTTCAACTACCCTTATCCCTAGGTTCTCCCAAAAACTTTAGTAAAACCTTTTCATCTCCATCTTGGTAGAGACACCAAGATGGTACTTATCTTACTTCAAACAAAACCCCTTTCAACCTACTCATACTTACCTCAAGCTAGGCGTGATGGTAACCCTAGTACTAGTTGGATAAGTAATATGATGAATTGCCTTGATCTGCTGGTTGATGAATTGCCTTGATCTGCTGGTTGATTAATTGCCTTGATCTGCTATCTGATGAATTACCTTGATCTGATGATTGCCTTGTTTGCTTAGGAACTAGATTGAGCTAATCTAGTAGCTCATCCCTTAGGACCCAATCCTTGTTTTTGATCATCAATCTCAAGCAAGCACCCAAGTCTGAATCTATGCTAAGCCACTCAAGTGCCCCTCTCATCTCCTGCTCAGATCAATCCCAGGATAATCCCTCTAGATGGTTTCCAACTCATCTCCTTGATCATGAGTTCGGAACCTAACCTTCTCTCAAAATCATCTACACTTGCACCTAGTCTGGATTTCTTATCTAGATTCAATTTTTGGAGCTCTACCATTTCCAACCTATGTGCATTCTAGAGAATGTACTTTAACCATATTGTAGTACATCTTTAGTACTAATAAGTCCCACTCTTTCCCTTGTCTAAGCCATTCTATTTACCCCTCATCCATGATGGTTTTGTAGTCAAGATAATAATCTTTTCTGCAAATCTTATCGTCTTGCCTACTTTGGCAGAAGCTCACTTCTATATGCCACCTCCCCTTGACCAACTCTTTGCCTGATTATGATCTACTAATCATGGCCTATCAACTCCCACTTCACTTGTTTCCATGGGAGCCTTGTGCTTCTTAAACCCACATGGTTTAGGAGGCTATCAGATGTATCTGTTATGGCAGCCTTATTTTCATGATCATCTATATGACATGGTTTAGGAGGCTATCTGATGTATCTGTTATGGTGCCATCTCTCCTAGATCACCTCAAATGCAACCAAGCCCAACTCTTGTTTCCATGATCATCTATATGACATGGTGTATCCATCCATACACCCCTTGTACCAAGATGAGCTCTGAGCTCCCTAATCCAAACTTGTTTAGGTGGCATCAGAATAACAAAACCTTAGATCCTCCCTGAATCTAGTTTCCATCCTTTTCACCACTTCCCTCAAAACCAAGGTGAACCTTGATGCCTGCATCAAGTTTACATCATACACCTTGGATAAAAGCTTCCCCAAATAATTCCCACAATTATTTGGATTATTAAACTATTTTATTTCCCTTACCTACCAAATTCTTAAAATCTTTGTCTTTAAAGGAAAGTTTGGATTCCTCCAAATAACTTTGTCAACTAAATGCATAATTGAGTTCTCCTCATCGTATCCCGTCCTTCCAACTCAAAAATAAATATTTTTGAGATCCTTTATTAATTCTTTTTACCCTTTTTCTTAAATGGCAGAAACAAGGAATAATCCCATAGAAATACTTTTCCACCTCAATAAATCCCAATAAAATTCTCCAATGTGTGTTATGGTATGTAGGGCCATATCACCTCAAAAACCAAGCATTCCCAATGTAAAAATATCATTCTTGCTTCCATAATCTATCCCTGCACTTTTTGAATAAGTGCATTTAAATGGGATTATAATCATCCGAAAAATCCCATTTAAATCATGGAGAGATCACTTGACCCACTCTACTTAACAGTACCATTTCCACACCTTGTCCAATGCCAATTGATCAACTTCCTTCACAAGCCTCCATTGGATCAACATTTTGCAAACTAAGCAAACTTGATTCAAACCAACTCCAAACTCCACCAAATCTTGTCAAGTACTCCTCCACAGCAGCACACACACCCCTCTGGTCGACCAAAACTGTAGCATCACCGACCCCTTGTCCTTTTGTGCTTGTTTGAAGAGGGATACAAAGGTCATGTCCCATCAAGGCCATATTAAAACACATTGCAGCACCCCCACTCCCTCTCTGCTCTATGCACGACCCTAAGCACACCACACCCCCTCCCCACCGCCATTGACCACCAATGGGAAGCCCCTAAACCAGGACCTAGCTCCTCCATGAGCTATGTCCACCATGGACCTCCTCACTAGGGTTCATAAGGCCCAAGGCCACCCAACTCTCCCCTGCTCCCTCATTTGCCCCCAACCACCCTCAGTCACCTCGCTAGAGCTCCTCTCCCTCTCCCTTGCCTTGCCTTGCTCGAGAGAAGGAGCTAAAGAAGCTTTGGCCTCCGAGACAGAATCGAGCATAGCTCTTTCCCTTGTGCTCCTCTGGCCCTGCATGTCCCTCTGCAGTACTCCCCTCCTCCTCCTCTATCTAACCCTGGCCATATCTTTGACATGCATCCACCCCTGCGGCCGCACCGGCGAGCTCCGACGAGCTCCACTTTGGCCATTGTCGCACGAGCTCCTCCATGATGACAAACCACCTCATGTCGCCCATCCCCGGACTCGCAGTCATCGACCGCGTCACCTAATCGCCTCCACGACCACCATCCAGCCCCCGGTGAGCCTCCCCGCCTCTCTCCATCGCCTCTAGGGTTTCCGATCTGGCGAGGTGACCCGCGCAAGGACGACGCCCCGCGCCCGTCAGATCCCACCAGATCCAACGGCCGGGAGCGCCCCGTACCCCTTCGCTTGAGTCCTCGCGTGCAGGCCCGCTACTGGGCCGCGGCTGGCTGCGTGCCGCCCACGTGGGAGCGCTGCGCCTGGGCTGATTTGGCTTCTCGGGCCCATTTCCCCCTCAGATCTGGCCCGACTGTTGTTCTTCCTGTTTTCCTCTTTATTTTCCACCAGACCTGCATAATACTAGTTTGGTCTAACTCAAAATAAAAAGGGAAAATGAACCAAACTGCTTAGATCTAAATTTTCTCAAGTGTCTGCATGTCTTTACAAACATGTAGACCAAGTTTTGTATCCGAATAATGTCCAGAATAAAAATGATAAATCCCCTACGAGTATCCGTCCAGAACACTAATTAAATTCTCCTGAAAGATTGGTATATCCAAATGGGATAGAACCAATTGGTGATGAAAGGTATAAACTATACCTTTCAAGTCCCACTAGCCCCCCTTAGTTTACTTCCTAGTTTTCCCCTAATAAAAATATCAAAACAGAGCCTTTCTGACTTTAGGAAATTCTCTAGGTCAACCCAAATGAGGTTTTGACCTAACTCCAACTACTGGTACACTTATACATCAATACCTTTCATAATCTAGCAGCTCATATTTTTATGAGCCTCTTTTGAATTTTAGTGAATTAAACTCTTCTGTGCATGGTTTATTCACTAATAAAAACACTACAGTAGATATGTAACTCCAAAAAGGTTGATTCCAATTTCTACCAAAAGGTACTCTCAGGACCAAGCAGGTGTCCATGGAATCAACTAAAAATCTTCTGTAGATTAAATCTGATGAAAACGACAAATCTTGTCCAGTACTGTCTTTAGGAATTTCTCAAGGGCATTCTGGTAATTGTTTTGAGGAGATTCCAACTCCTCTTGATTCAGTCCACCAAATACTACCTAATCACCCAAGGAAATAATTTTTGGAACTCCAGAGAAGTTCTGGTGAATTACTTCCTAAAACTAGAGTTTTATCCACTATAAAATCCATTATAAATCCTAGGAAATTGATAAAATAGCGAAACCACTTTTGTCGGCTTCATTTTATCAATGCCTATCTGATGGTATCATTTTTATACAATGGTAACATACATATCAAGCCATTCATCAAAAACCCTCCCTTAGGCAGTTCTTAGGTTTCAAATCCAAAGGGAATTCTTTCCCTAAATGCCTCCAAATCTTCTCCCAATCCAATCACATAAAACCTCTAATATCTTATTGATGTATATCATGTATCCACCCTTTAATTGTTGTATGGTTTGATGCTTGTATGCCCTATAATGATTGTGGGTTGTTTGCTTGCATGTATGCTCAATAACGACGATAGTTACGATTGCGTGACACCGAGAAGAAGGAAGGATCGGGTTTCTCTTATTATTATTGTACTCGGTATTCTGGTTATCTAACGCCGTCAAGGGACATCTCTCTGGTCACAGGCAAGCCACCATTCCTGAACTCCTGTATTAAATCATTTCTGTTTATCAACTGTTTTATATCTCGTTTAGAAATTGCATGATCACAAACATGGCTTATTTCAAATAAATAGACGTGAGTAACTTGGCTCCTCCAAGTTATGCATGAGTGTCTATTGGAAACCTACCCTATTTACACCTACTTTTACCCCTTAGAACGAGGCTAAGATGATTAGCATCTTCCCTCTTGGAACCCACGGATTTTCAACGGTAAAACTATTTTGGGTTATACCCTACTGCAGAGTTTTCAAAATAAAACCCTTGGAAAGAGGCATCCTTTCCGAGTGGAAGTTTACAAAAATAAAATATGAGGTGGATGAAGAGAAAGTTAAGTAAGAGAAAGGAAGGGATGTTCTAAACCAATGTCTTGAACCATTTATCTGCGCAACCACATTACCCAAGATGCTGGGACTTAGCTCGTAGTTTGTGATCTTTAGCCAGGCTACTCTTACTCGCTAAAGGGGAGAAATCCCCTGAAATCCGGGCTACCTATAGGGTAAGGCACTAGTGCAACAATTGGGTCTCTCGCGGACGGTATGCTTTTAGGTAGTACGGATGGAAGATTGTCACTATTGCTACCGGCCAGACTTCGGTCTGGAGGTAGGGGTCAGTACGAGAGGAAGGACCAGGGTCATCGTACCCCATACTCGTCCCAGAGAGATAAACCCAAAAGGAAAAGCCGCCATTGCTAGGTATGGACAAATGAAAAGCGTAAGTTTGATTATCCGAGCCCCTGTATACCGTGTGTAGCAGGCCGTGGTTTTATCCCGGCGGATGTATTGATTCTTGTGGGTAAAGTGCGCAAACTCTGCAGAGTCTAATCTATTCGAATAGCCGTGTCCACGGACAAGGACGATTGGAATGGCAAGTGCTAGGAGGACCCTTCGGTTAAGTTGAGATGAACTAAAGGATGTGACTTGGTCACGAGAAAAGATAAAGAATAAGCTGGTTTTGACCAGAGATGGTCTATAAGGTTTTAAAAAGGGTTTTACAACAAAACTGTTTTAGAAATCTTTTTAATAAGAATGTGGAGATGTCCGAATTTCCAAAAAGGAGGCATGTTTTCTAAAAACTCTTTTTCAACAAAGATATAGAGATGCCAATGTAGTTATTTCTAAAGAAACCGTAGTGTAGAGCTTTCTCGCCACAGCCAGATATGCATTATCTTATTACCTTGTCTTGGTGGTTTGCGAGTACATTCAAAGTACTCACCGGCATTTTCCCTGGCTATTTACTTGGCCAGATTGCAGATGTTAAGAAGGAACGAAGGTGCTAACGTCTATGCGAGCTAGGCCGTCTTCCTAGTCATTTTCCTGTAGGTTAAGGCACGAGCTCTGCGCTAAAGACTTCCGCTATTTGTGTTGTATCGCCAAAATGGCCACTTTGTAAGTTTTGTACTCGTTACTATATGGATGTTGTAATGATACTAGTCGGTTATGCTCAAGGCTCACTGATCATGGGAACATGAATTGTATGCATAATGGGTATTCTCAGACAGTAAATCCGGGGTGCCACAGTCACTTCCCTTGGAAACTAGAGGCATGAACCCACTATCGAGCATAAATACCCCCACTTGGAGTCACTAGCAACTACTTGGCCAAGATAGCTACTAACAACGGAGAGCATGCAAGATCACAAACGACACAGACATGATAGAATCATAAAGATAAAACATTAATCAAACCAACATAATAATCTCAATATCCATCAGATCCCCGCAAACACAACATGCATGATTACAAATAGATTAGATCTTGATCATGAATGGAGCTCACAAGATCTATACATGAAAGCACAAAGGAGGAGATACAACCATCTAGCTACTACATGGACCCATAGTCCAAGGTGTAACTATTCACGCACCATACTGGAGAGAAGGCCTTCGGGATGATCTCCCCTCCGGCAGGGTGCTGGGAATAACTTCAGATCTCCCCGATCTAGGGACGATGGTGGCAGCGGCTACAGACGGTTTCGTGGATTTCTGATCGGGTACTCAGGTTTTTGCATCGGGGGCTTCTTATAGGCGAAGGGGAGACCGAGGCGGCGGACAGGGGCGCCAAACCCTAGCCAAGCGCGGGGTGGGGGGCACCCGCGCCTGGGGTGGGTCTGGCCCCTCTGGCTCTCCTTCGGACTTCTTGTTCCCCACAGAAAGTAATTGACTTTGTCCTTTGTCCCGTCCAATTCCGAGAATATTTCTTT
The DNA here is from genome assembly GCA_916181665.1 of Avena sativa. Lineage (NCBI taxonomy): Eukaryota > Viridiplantae > Streptophyta > Magnoliopsida > Poales > Poaceae > Avena > Avena sativa. The sequence continues at coordinate 262,108,003 of OV702294.1, read as the reverse complement.
ACTAACTTTTCTGAAACCAAAAACAGCAGAAAACAGGCATCTGGCACTGTTGCAACTTGTTAATAGGTTAGTACCAGAAAACATGTAAAAAGCACCTCAAAGTGTAGACAAGTAAAGCAAAGTCGATACAAAAGAAGCATGGAGCATCAAAAATTATAGATACGTTTCGAACGTATCAGCATCCCCAGGCTTAACTCCTGCTCGTCCTCGAGTAGGTAAGTGATAAACAGAATAATTTTTGAGGTGACATGCACCCTCACAATAAATATCCAACTATTTGCAAGCATTGAAAGCTGGGATCAAAGAGCTCTAAACATGTGCATGAAAGATGGAGTTCTAACAATAGGACATAGTAACTATGCACACAACATGGCAAGCTACAAACAAAGATCATGAATAACATGCATTGAAAAACGTTTGTTTGTTTCACATGTAAAAAACATAGCATAGTGGCAAACAGCTTGTCCCTCATAGAGTAGCAATATTGATGCATAGGACACCTGCAAAGTTCACATGGGTGACTAGAAACAAGTAGCACAAGAACAAGTAATAACACAATATGCATCAATTAATAAGCTTTGGAACACTGCACACAGAATGACAACTATGCTCTCTTAATGGTGCCTAAAGGTAGAAGGTGCAAACTCAATAATGGTGGAAGAAAGGCCTTTTTGTAAAGGAAGCAGGGATTACAAGTTTCAAAAAGAGCTTCCAAAAATTATGGTACTTGTTAGCTTTCAGCCCTCATTGCCCCTATCATAAGCATCTTGAAGTGGTTAGGGTTAAAGTGGCAAACCTAGAGTATATGCTTGACGAAGTATAAGTTGGCAATCTCATGCCCCTTGAATACGAGGGCCACACCTCATGCATACTCAACTTTGGGTCCAGGTAAGTTCTTGTCACTGTAAGTATTTGCATATCATTGAGAACCGCCAACGGGATACCCCTTGCACATGGTACAGGAGCTTTCCCATAACCAAAATGACAAGGCAAGCAGACAGTGAGCTTTCCCATAACCAAAATGTGTCTCTTTTTTTATGAGAAGAATGCTTCATAGATGTCACTATGGTGATGCTGCAAGTTTCAACCATGATTAGGCATGGATTAGGCTAGCGGCCTAGGCGTTTCTCTAACACAGGATACAAACTCCATGGACTTACAAGTTCCCTCTTTATTTCACACCGGTGACATCCATAGACAAAAGAACATGATATCAATTGAGTACAACAAGGTACAAGTGCAATATTGAAAACGTTCCCCGTGACAACACGGTTCTGCTAATTCCAACTTATAAGTGTAAGAATATACAACAAAGTTGTCACAATGGTTCAAGTTTATTAGGGGCAAAGAATAAAGTGTGCCATCACGTTCGTGAGGGCTTTAATCACTAAGTTTTCGCATAACAAAATAGTTTTTAATTGGAAGATAGTTGAAAACAAGAATATACTTGGAATGGCGTAACACACCATGCATAGGAGTTTATAGTGGACACTTTGGAATAACTTGGTTTCTTGGGAGTTGGAGGCATGAGTAGAACTTACTCATACAAGTGGAGGCTAGCAAAAGACTGGGAGCAACCAAGTAAGAGAGCATTAATGGCCATAATCATGCAGTGCAACAAAGCATACTTATCAAAGCAAAGAGTGGTACTACAAGTCAAGGACTAAATGATCATAGAGGCTAATGGTGACTTGTGAGAGTCATAACATGGTGTGAGCATGTGCCAAGTCAACCCAAGCAAAGCATCAAAGGAGAATGCCACAATACTTTGCTTTTGCATGCTAAAACAACGCATAATTTCTTCAAGGCACACTAAGCAATCCCAATTGTTTGGAACAATACATGCTACAACAATAATTACTAAGCATAAAGTCAAAACAACACCTATCATGTCATGCTAAAGTCTAAGTCATAGTCAATGCAAGCTCCTCTTGCACTTCAAGTAAGAATTTACTACTACTTTCCAAACACCAAGCAAACTTATTTGCAAAACAACACAGCGAGAACGGGGGTCCAGACTACTTTATTCAAGAAAACTAAACAACGAAAACTAATACGCTCCAAGAACAACACAACTGTGCATGAAACAATAAAAACGAAGTGTCTAGATAGACCTGGGCTTTTTATTGATGAAAAGGGGATGCCTTGGGCATACCCAAGCTTTGACGCTTGTACCTATTGGATATTTCTTGGGGTGACACCATGGTGGCATCCCCAATCTTGAGATTTTTTCCATTCTTCATCTCATTGCATCATCCTCTCTCTACATCTGAAATTTTTCCTTCACACAATCTTCATTAGCAACATTAGCTTATTCAAAATATATTAGACCACTGGCAAAGCTTTGGAACAACAAGGCTTTTCACTAAAAACACAAGCTACTGTAGTAACTCCTTCAAAAAGGTCAATTTAACTAAAGAGAACTCAAAAAAGGAATCAATAAGAAGCAAATGCAAATAATGGCAGAAATCTGTCAAAACAGACCAGCATGTAGAAATGATTTTTTCCGAACATCTTCTGTTACTGAAATCAAAAAGTGTTGAACAAACGAAAGTTAGCTAACATACTGGGGGATTTATTCGTAAATTTTGAGCTCAATCCGAGTTACAGAGACTCCTCACGAATTTGTTTGGTGGAGGACACAAATATGTTTCGGGATAGCAACTCCGCAAATCTTACTTCCCTCTCATTAGAGGTCATTCTTGGCAAAAAAAAAGCAAACAAAAACGATAAGGAGAGGTTATTACAGAAGTAATAACTTCCAAGACTCAAGGAAACTCTTGGGTTATCTCTCAACAACTACTTTTCTTTAACGCCTTTAAGTTAGGCACAAGAAGCAAGAAGAATCAAGTATTTTCAAATGAGGAAGCATTAACATTCATACTTGCAAAATCTTCAATTATGAAAGGTATCTCATCCAAATGGGTTTTGGAGGATCCTTTCTCATCTCTTTTAGGTCTACTAACTTCATCAAAAATATTTTCAGGGGCAATCCAATCAAAATTCTTTTCAAAGGCTCCATGCATTCCAACAAGCTTAAAGGGTATGGGTATATTGAATTCCTCTCTAGGCTTAGTTTTATCAGAAATACCTACAACATCTACCCTTGAACCTAGCATATTGAAATGTTCAAAAACCTTTTTGGCCTACCTAGCAACATCATGGATTTCTTTTGATAAAGTTTCAAGGATAAATTCCCTCTTTTCAGCATTCTTTTCTTCTTTTAGTTTTAGGAACAAAAATTGTATGAAGGGGTTAAGGCTAACAAACCTAGCCTCCAACATATGGACTAAAGAAGCTGCAACAATCTCATAATTAGGAGCAAGCTCTGCTATAGATTTATCCTCAATATCCTCATGCTTTCGAACATAATTAAAGAATTCTTCAATATTATCTTTCCCAACTATGGAGCCACTACCTATTACAAGATCTTTCAGAGCGAACTTGGGGAGCAACATGGTGAGCAAGAGAAAGGTGGCACCTAGAGCAGGAACTATTTTTTTGTTTTTGAATAAGACAAGCAAACCAAACTAGAATACTTTTTTTGGGTTTTTTGGAAAGAGACAAACAAAACCAAGGAAAAGAAACAAAGCAAACTAAAAACAAAGTAAAGAGAAAGGAAGTGAAGGACTCCCCTAGTGAAGACGTCCTTAGCCTCCCCGGCAACAACGCTAGAAAAGCTTGATGCAGCACTGAGTTGATGTAGGAATGTTTCGTTGGGAACCCCAATAGCAAGGTGTGAAGCAGCACAGCAGCAAGTTTTCCCTCAGTAAGAAACCGAGGTTATCGAACCAGTAGGAGGAAGAAAACGTCACACAGGTGTTGCAAGCAACGCGGAGACCTACACAACACAAACTCAAGACTTTGCCCCAATGAATCTGTGAGGTTGTCAAGTTCACCGGTTTGTTGTAACAAAGGATTAAACGTATGGTGTGGAAGGTAATGGTTTGCAGCAAGTAAACAGTAATAGTGAAAGATGTATCAATGGTAAAGATTGGACCAGGGTCCATAGTTCACTAGAGATTCTCTCCTTAGATAAACAACATGGCATGAAGGGTAAACAAATTACAGCGGGGCAATTGACATGACTGAGCTAGGAATAACAATGCAATTACTAGTTAGAAAGATTGTATGAGGCTGATTGGGCAATACAACAATATACATAGACCGCCATCCAACTGCATTGATGACTAGAAGTCCACCTTCAAGTTATCATCTGAACCCCCTCCAGTATTAAGTTGCAAGCAACAGACAACTGCTTTAAGCAAAGTGTGTAAGGTAAACAGTCCACATGTTCCATGAACAAGAGACTGTTGTTTTCTCCCTAGTAGCAACAACACATCTACAACCGAAGAGATTATTGTCACTTCCCTTGGAAACTATAGGCATGAACCCATTATCGAGCATAAATACCCCCTCTTGGAGTCACTAGCAACTACTTTGCCAAGATAGCTACTAACAATGGAGAGCATGCAAGATCACAAACAACACAAACATGATAGAATCATAAAGATAAAACCATTAGTCAAACCAACATAATAATCTCAATATCCATCGGATCCCCGCAAACACAACATGTATGATTACAAATAGATTAGATCTTTATCATGAACGGAGCTCACAAGATCTATACATGAAAGCACAAAGGAGGAGATACAACCATCTAGATGATACATGGACCCATAGTCCAAGGTGGAACTATTCATGCATCATACTGGAGAGAAGGCCTTCGGGATGATCTCCCGTCCAGCAGGGTGCCGGGAAGAACTTCAGATCCCCCTGATCTAGGGACGATGGTGGGGCGGCTATAGATGGTTTCGTGGATTTCTAATCAGGTACTCAGGGTTTCTGCATCGGGGGCTTCTTATAGGCAAAGGGGGAGAACGAGGCGGCGGCCAGGGGCGCCAAACCCTAGCCAGGTGCGGGGTGGGGCCCAACCGCGCCTGGGGTGGGTCTGGCCCCTCTGGCTCTCCTCTGGACTTCTTGTTCCCCATGGGAAGTAATTGAATTTGTCCTTTGTCCCGTCCAATTCCAAGAATATTTCTTTACTAACTTTTCTAAAACCAAAAACAGCAGAAAACAGGCATCTGACACTGTTGCAACTTGTTAATAGGTTAGTACAAGAAAACATGTAAAAATCACCTCAAAGTGTAGACAAGTAAAAAACAAACATGGAGCATCAAAAATTATAGATACGTTTCCAACGTATCAAGATCATTAAAGAACAAGTGAAAGTGCTGGAGAGGAATAATCTTTTCTACAAGCTGCGTGTTAAAGAACTAGAGGCTGTCAATCAATCCCTTCGTCTCAGGGTGTCCTGTGAAGAGAAGATACCACATGCCATGGTGCCACAGTGATCTACAATAATCACGGTATCAAGTAATCGCGAGGGATTATTTGATCCCGCCTAGCTTGATTCCAAGCTTGGGGAGATCTTTAAGACCTTGTAATCCATCTTATAAGTTTTATATTACTATTTTAGCTTTGCATTAGTTTGAACTTAGAAATAAATTCTGCATCATTAGAATTCCCTTCAGGAATAATTGATCCCTTTTATGAAATCTTGAGTTTATTATCATATATGGAGCATTATTGAGTTTATGTTTGTCTTATTAGATATACGAATGGCTTAAGTATAATTTTACTTGCACTTGATGACAGAAATATGAGTTTTCCACACCATTGGTATTACTGAACATACAAGATAATTTGGTCAATATGTTGGAAGTTCATGGTTTGATTTACAAAAGGAAAAATTATATAATGAGTTAAGTTGAAAAAGAAACCTTGAACAAAGGAAAATTAAAAGTGCTATCAAATTAGCGTGAGAACAAGACGAGGTAGAATATTCCAGCCATAAAGATGCTTCATATACAGTTGGAATTTGATAATTGAGATTGCTGATCTTTGAATTCCCTCATGGAGTGGAATGTATGGCTAGCTCCTTTATATAAAAAAGAGAGAAAAAAGAAAAGAAAATGTGCAAAGAGCAAATAGGCATACACCACTATCTTTTGGTGAGACAAAGGAACGTTTAAGATTTTGAATCCCAAGCACTTGGGACTACCTCGCTAACTCATTCGGTCGAACCGAAACTCTTTTACATCATATTGAGAGTAAACTTTTGTGAACTATGAAATGCTAAGGTATGGAAGTTTTCTAATATTATTCGGATGGTTCGAGTAAGGTACTATTCATGAACTAATTCCTATGTATCATTATGATAAACACATGCTGCAATTGCCACATTTATTTTATCGACTCAGCTTCATGAATATGAGGATCACATCCATTAAGCTAAACTTGCGGTACGAGCAAGAGTCTAAGCTTGGGGAAGTTGATGAGTGCATATTTGCATCATGTTTTATATTATTATTTTGCACTGTAGTTGTAGGATCTTGGTATTTTATGACATTCATGCGCATATTTTAAGTCTATTTTCACCAGGATCAGGACAGATGATGGATACGAAGGACAAATTTTTTGGACCAGTTGTATTGGAGCGAAAAGGAGTCAAAAATAGCGTAAATCGTATATTTGGGAAATATAAATAACACCAGAAGAAAAACCGAAGCGATCGCAGGAGGCAGAAGGTTTAACGACCAACTATACGGCGAGAATAAATTATCCGGCTGTATAGTTCCTGCCATATAGTTGGCGCCGCCACCGCCTCCTCAAATAGTTTCACCCCCTGCAACTGGATCGGAGAGATGACATACAGGACGACCAGAAATCGCAGAAACCTCACCTCCGGAAGGGATCTAGAGGGGGAACTCAACCACCGGGGATCCATCTTCACCCTACGCAGATCTGGAAGGCTAAGGCATCGATCTTCATCATCAACCGCTGCATCACCACCATCTCCACCCATCTCATCTACATCTTGTCTAGATCTTGTTGTCATTTCTGTACTCGTTGTGGATTTATACAATTACTATTCATCTATGATAGATCCCATTGTTTTTGCCATGAGGTTGATTGCCTCCATGTCTGAGTAGGTCATTAGTTCTTGGGGAGATGGAGAAACCCTAGCATGATATTGAAATAAGATAAAGTTTATTATGATATTCATAGTTGTGACCATGTGTTAGATTGTCTTCATCTTGATGTTGGGAGAAGTCGACCTCTCAATATTTGCCTCTTGTGGGGACTTGATGGAGGGAACTACTTGTTGGTAGACGGGGGTGTGCTAGCACTTATAGCGACTATAAAGCTGTTGGCAGTCCTTACGTATCAACTTGGGAACCGAGGAAACTCACGGAACACTATCCATGCCATGGGATACATCCTACGGGATCAAGTCCCTTAATAGTGCAGTAATTTGATTGATGTCGATTGTTGTCTGCTGTGGTTATGAAGATGATGTGAACAGCGGTTGCTCCCACACATACATAGTTAAGAATGTTCATGATAATAATCTTTACTTTAGACCCTTATAATGTTAGAGGTGTATCTGATACTCCCTGAGAATGCTTTTTCCCATTGCAGTTTCACATCTCTTTTACATACACGATACTTACTTTTTGTATTTAGTTTGTTTTACTTTACATATTGTTCTATTATACCAAAAACCAAAAAACACCTTTTTACACAATACTCGCATTTTATCTTGTTACTTAGAACGTTATTTAGCATTACTATCTCAGTATTTAATTCAAGAGTTATTAGACTTCAGAACTCCCGCTCCCTATGGGATCAATATATTTATTTGGAAACTAGCTACAAACGATCTGTGCACTTGCAGTAATCACTCGCCGCCAAGGTTACTAACGACCTTATTGAGGGCCTCCTTCCCAAGCATGCAAAGGGAGGCCATTAAAGCCTAGTTTAGAGAAGAAACAAAGTTACCCCAAGCGATCGCCCCACCCACATGCGCGATGCCAACACATGAAGCTCATTTTATCCCCATAGCACTCGAAAGAACGGGAAGAATGCAGAACATGCACGTTGTCTAAGCCGTGGGCGAACCGGACAAAGAAATCGAATGGCGACGCGCATACCTCAATATTAACCACTTTTCGTCTGATACCAAAACGAGACCTGAAGATGACAGCAAGTCTGTCGGTGACACGACGGGACGCATTCCCATCATGGTGGCAATGAGAGCATTTTTGTTGAACTCCTCTTCCAGGGCTAACATGCTTGGGGTTCACAACAACACGCAACCGCCCGAGGCCGGTCGCCAGTCCGAATTGCCTGGCCGGACGCGCTCCGCCGTGCGAGAAGGTCTAGGCAGCGGCGAGAGGCTAGGCTAGGGACACGAAGCTCCAACGCGCCAACTAGGAAAAACAAGGTGAGGGTGATGGCGGCGAGCTTCGATTAAGGGCGTGGAAGGTTGACCGTCCATGGAGGGGACGCAAGGAGAGCAACAGCAAGCTCCGATCTGGAGACCAGTAGCCGGAGCTAAGCAAGGTAATGTAGAGGGGAATACGAGGGGATAATAGCAGAGGAGAGAAGAAGATCTAGTCCTCACAGGGGTAAACGAGTCCACGACCGAAAAGGATGACGGGAAATACTGACAGGGCGGGGCAAGAATAGTTGACCTAATAGTGGGATTTTAGTTCAACCGTTTTTTGACTGGTTCAAACGATTGTTTGGCTATTAGATTTTTATTTACCCCCATTTGGCCCCTCTCAACAACTGGCGAAGCTACTACAGCCCCTCCGCGATATTACAAGAAACTCGGACCCTGCGATGCCTTGGCGTCTGACCTTTCGGGCTACATATTAAAAATATCCTTTCCTATGCCCTTGCTCGCCTAGCCCATCGCTCACAGCTCATGCAGTACGTCTCAAGCGGAATTAGGGTCGGCTCAACACCGCCAGACGTGTGCCCCCATCAGGTACTGGAAGACGCCCTACGATTACTACCCCGAGATGTTATGTTTGTGTATTGAGAATATGTCGAGATGTATTTCTTGGACCGACGAAAATACTATAGGAAAATTCAGCAACTGTGGCATCAGAGCGGTAACCTCGTATGCTATGCGTAATTGGTAACCCTAATCCGGGAAGCGTTATGTAGTTTTGTGTTTGCTTGCTTCGATTGTTAGCAGGAAGGGAAGGGACCGTGATGTGACAAGTTTGTGTGGATCGAAAAGCCCCTTACAGGTTTTCACAAAGAGCTTGTTCAGGATCTTCGTGATGCTATGTGGGACAAGGAAGAAGAGATTCATGTGCTGGAGCGAGAGATCCAGGAGCTTCGATAGATGAAGGGGAGGCAGGAGCAGAGAGGAGTCATGTAGGCTAAGTTGCGGAAGCAAGATGGTGAGATAGATCAGCTAAAGATTAGGCCGAAAAGTGGAAAAAATTCCCCAGTATCTGTTTCCTTTGTTGTTTATGTTGCCATGCCTTTTTCCAGCAGCTGAAATAAATTGCTGCTTCGTGGGATTGTAGCAGCTTAGAACTTTTTTTTCAGCTCAGAACCTTTTAATAAGTGTAATGCTAAAATTAGGGATTTAATCCGACTGGCGCAAACAGAAAGCGCTTATGTAAATTATGTCTGTGCCACTACCGTCCATCGAAATGGAGAAGCAATCACCCTTGGCTCCGGTTCTGCGAGTGTATAGATAGTAGTGGCACATTCACAATTTCGGCTTCAATAAGTGACTTCAGCCATAACCAAACCTCAAGTCATGATACATTTCACTACGAGAGAGGGATGACATAGTCCATGAATGGAGAAGTAAGAGAACGTGAAATAACTCATATTATCTTATACACCACTACATGCTTGTTTCACCCGACAATTCCCACGAACACAACTCTAGAATTTTACCGAATACATAGACATGGTCAAGATCAACACATTATTATGCTTCTTCTTAGACAACCTTCTTACCCTTCCTGGGTGCTAAATTCTTTGCTTTGGTGTCCTTTGTCTTCTTCATTGTCTGCCTTCCTCCTCATCCTGGGTGCCATCGTTCTTACCTTCATGTACTCTGCACTCCGGGCTGAGGAAAGTGAGGCCAAATCAGCATTAGAATCGTGTTCAGCATCATCACTCCACTCGTTTTGATTTTCTTCCCGTAGCAAAATCACTGAGTCCGCGGTCATGTTTCTTACCTTGCGCTTCCTATCAAAAATCAGGACATGGTTAAGCACCTAATATCTATAGAGTACGACCAAAAAACTTTTTATAGGTACCATCTCAGACCTAGGTTTGGGACCATTATGAGGACACACCGCTTCTCTATGTCCTATAAGACGGCAGGTCTTGCATCGGATTTTTTCCCTTCTTGATACCACTAAAAACCGAACCGCCCTCTATAGAAAATTCTTAAACCCCTCCACATATGGTCTTCCTCTGCCCCTTCTTGTTACTGGCTTGAACAACTAAAAACTCAGTTGGACTTGAGGCCCCTGAGATGGGTCTGTACAGGGCTCGATGGAACCAGCATACACAGCTCTGAAATTTTCTAGAGAGAAGTAGTCAGACAAATATTGATCCAAATGTGGTAGGGTTCTTTCCTTCACCAAGAAGACCAATGCGTGGTCACATGGTTTCCCAGTATGCTGCCACTCTATGCAGGTGCATTCCCGCCACTCGATGTTCACAACGTCGTTGTGGCCGTTTTTGGACATATCAACCACCTCACAGCTGCTGCTGTTTGATGGGAGAACCCTAAGATGACCAAGCCCTCGTCTTCTCTGCAGTTGCTTTACAACATGCGGTAGCATATGGCCTCTAAGTCTACGACCGATCTCTCTCCTTATATTGAGCAGCTTCATGATCATACCCCATATACCATCCATCAACATATGAACAGGACGGACTTTTATGTCCTTCACCCAGTTATTCAGGCATTCAACCAGGTTATTGTTTATGTACTCAACTTTCATGTCAGGGTTGAACTTACTCCTCCTCCATAGCTGTGAATGATGTGTGGCCAACTACTGCGGAAGATCTGGGGATTCCGCAAAAATCTTGCTCATGAAATATTCGCAGCGCCCAGCTCTGTAAGATCTAGCGGCAGCAAACATGTAACCAAATACGCTGCCTGCATAGTGCTTGTACAGGTTAAGCATTAGGTGGGCATGGCATTCTCTACTCTCATCTCGCGGGCACACCTCGTTCGCTGGATTCATCGGCCCTTTGGATGCATCTATTTGTATATCCAATGGATCCATTTGTCATATTGATCTCCTGAGCCGCCTCATAAACCAGACCCAGTTTTCCTCTGTCTCTCTATCGAACAACCCGAATGCCACGGGAACATCCAGTTGTGACCATCCAGTGATGTCGCAGATGCTAGGAAGCCTTTCCATTTGCCAGTTAGGATACTATAGTCTATGCTCAGATATGGCCTATAGCCGTCCTTGAATCCCTGGATGCAAGGTTTAAGCACCATAAAAAATCTATTGAAATAAATTTTACCACCTTCCGATTTAGTGTCGATCTCCACAACACTCCCTGGATACCTATCATGTACCTCATCCTTGAAGTTGTATAGCATCCTAAATCTATTAATCCAATCCCCATGCAAGATTTTCAGAGCTTTCTCTTGAACTTTCCAAACTATGTAATATGGTAGGACAATGTTGTACTTAGAAACGATTTTATTCTGAATATTCTTCGCGGTCTCCCTAGGGTTATGCTTTAGTATGGACATAGCTTGTAAATCCACCCACTCTGTATCAGCCATCGAGGATTTTAGCATGCTCCCTGTCACACACATGTGGGGAGGGCCCAATTTTTTCACCTTTAACACTGATTAATTTACAGCATAAGTGGAGTTTCTAGATAGATCTTGCACATCAACTATAGTTATATTATATATTGAACAATGACAAAGTTGAGATGGTTTTCTCCATTCATTGTCCAAATACCCTAATTGCCTTTGATGCAGGTAGGGCTCTGGCTGCGATCCTCATTCTTCCACTCTAACCTGCAAATGGCCTCATACCTCTAGGCAGTGTTCTTCAGTCTATGAACATCGAACTCCGCCTTGATAAAAAATGTAGGAACAACACCCTGAACTCATGCATGCTGCTAAACTCGGTGCCAACCGAAATTATAGGATCCTCGTGGTCATGTATCATCTCTTCTACGTTAGGACCCAAGTCATCAACTGGAATGCCATCCCCATCCTAAAGTGTCTCGTCTATCTCATCATCACCGGATTCTTGATGCTCCACAGTGCCATCTTCTACATCTGATTCAGAATCTTCACCATCCTCACCAGTGCCTAGTACTGCACACATCGTATTGACTCCCAGTGGTGGGGCTGCACCATCATTTTCACCTACATAGACCGTAACATTGGCCCAATCTACCTCCCCAGCAACTTTGTTTTCTCCCAGACGCTCTGTTGGTGCTACTGCAACCACATGGGGTGGTCTTACACTATCATGCATCACATGTTTGTTGCAGACAAATAGTAATTAGATTCTATTTCATCTCGACTCTATAGAAACCTCTTGCTCTTCTTGTGGACATCCTCCTTCTTGATGGAATACTTCCTGATGGTACCATTCGTGATGGTAGCTCCATTAGGGCTTGACCTCTATGTTGTGTTCCTCATTGAACTAGCCTGTTTGCTGCTACTCCTCGGTGTGATATCCTTCCTGCTTCCCCTCACGGGTGTTGGCTCCTATGTGCCGGCATCATTGTCTGACCTCCATGGCGTGTTCCTCTTAGAATTATCCCTTTTTCTACCACTATTGGGAATGCTATCCTTCGCGCCGGCATTATTGTCGGACCTCTACGGTGTGTTCCTCTTCAATCTAGCATTTTTGCTACAACTATTAGGCATCTTCTCCTTTGTGACGACATTATTGCCGAACCTCTGTGGCGTGTTCCTCTTCAAGCTAGCATTTTTGCTGCCACTATTGTGTGTTGTATCCTCCATGCGAGCCACCTTAGCCTTTTTGCTATTGCTCCTGGGTGTGTTCACAACCTCGTTCACCACAGGGCTGGCCCTCTTGATTTTTTGCTTCTACTGTTCGGCATTGCATTATGACTGGATCTCAGGGGTGTATTCCATGGCATGGTGCCTTTTTCGTATAACTCATGGGTGTCCTCTTCTCTGGCGTGGTCTGCTTTGTGATGGCCTTCTTCGGGGTGCTCTTTCTGGGGATGCTCTTCCTGCTCCTATTTATGCTGCTCCCCTATAAGTCTCTCCTCTGTTCAAATCTATTGTCGTTCGAACAACCACGAGCGAGGCCATCCATCTAGTCAATCATGTTTTCTACAAGTTTGTCTTTATCATTGTCGACCTCAAATTCATGCTCACGTAATGCTGCTATCAGTTTAGATATCTATACCACTTCAGAATCGTATGTGCCAACGACTGCATCAATTTCGTCGATCAGATTTTCTATGCCATCATCTAATTTTGTAGTGAACTTCTCGACACTGATACGAAACAGTACCTTGCCATCACCAGTTTCCTCAGGAACAAAACCACCGAGAGGTTTGATGGCAAAATCACCCGTAGCTGGAGTAGTCTCGGTTATAGTATTAGCAGGAGGAGCAACACGAGTAGTATCAAAGACCAGACCATGGGCTTGCTCCTCAAAAATAGGTCTTCGAGTAGCCGCATCAGCATCAACATGCTGAATTTGACAATAGGTTTGAGGATACCAGTGCCCAAGACAGCAGTTCTGGCAACAACAACAGCTGAGCGACCTCCGGAAGCCTTAGTTTTTGCAACAACAACAGGGATTAGGTCAGTAGCATGCTGAGCAACAACACGAGCAGATTCCACAATAGTGGGCGGCCTCCCGAATATTTAGTTTGCACAACACCAACAGGGATTGGGTCAGTAGCAGGCTGAGCAACAACACCAACATATTCCACAACAGCGGGGTGGCCTCCCAAAGTCTTAGTTTCCGCAACAGCAGCAGGGATTGGGTCAGTAGCAGGTTGAGCAACAACACCAGAAGATTCCACAACTACGGGGCGGCCTCCTGAAGCCTTAGTTTGCACAACAACAGCAATAATTGGGTCAGTAGCAGGATCACCAACATATTTCACAAAAGCAGGGTAGCCTCCCAAAGCCTTACTTTGCACAATAGCAGCAGGGATTGGTTCAGTAGCAGGTTGAGCAACAACACCAGAGTGGAAACACCCAGATTTTTAATCCTAGATGCCTATTATGCCATACAACACAATCCCATGATTAACATTTTTGCGAGACATAACAAATTGGATATCACAGTACATCATCCATTACAAACCATACATAAGGTATTACAACAAATAAATGATCTCATGATCCAGTCTTAATACAATCATAGCAGCGGAATAACGTAATAACAACCATAGCGTGGGCGAGGCTCCATCTTCATGGTCACAGGCAATGCTGACGATGGGAGATAATCCTAGTTGTCGTAACCTTCCTGTGGTCCATCCTCCTGATAGTCCTCTTCATAGTTTGGCCACAAGAATAGCCAGGGACAAAGGCATGAGTACTCTTTAAGTACTCGCAAACCAATACTAACGAGTGAAGGGTTTTTGAGTAGGAAATACTAGGCTCTAAGTTGTTTTGCAAAAAGCCAGATTTATATCTAACTGAGTTCAGAATCAAATAAAGCTAGTTGAAAGTTTTATAACACGTAAATGGGAACTTAGCTTCCACTTTCACAACCATGTTGTGGTCAAGTCAAAGTCATGATTCATTCACGAGTCATTTTGAAAACATCTGACGACGGAACAGTATGGCCATTCCAACTGTCTATAACCACGGACGTGGCTATTCGAATAGTTTGACGCTCTGCAGAGGTGGTACAATTTCACCATAATATTTGAACAATCCTGAATTCACCATACTCAGTATGCGGATAATCAATCCTAACCTTTCAATTACACATCCTAGTATAGGCACCTCTCCTATGAGTTTGGCCTCCCAACCATGACCATCTGTCATCTTTGGAACTACACAAGTGGTCAATCATCACGAGGTAGCCTCAGCTCAAACCTCGGCCGCAAGGGAACCCATAGTAAGGTATATAAACTTCCAGTCAAGCCCTACCCAATTTCTGTTATTGTGGTTATATGGTAAAATTGGAATGGTATCGCATCCATACACAACCATCAGTTTTATAAAGGGGCAAGGCTCATGCCTCAACATTATCATCATCAAAAATCATCTGGTGCTCATAGCACATGTCAAAACATCTCATTAGAATGACTCATCATTCTAAGGTTTTCATAATCCTTTTCACCAAGTATTCCCATCTAAAGTGATCAAGTTTTAAGCTTAGAACTAGCCACTAAGGTTGGGGATAAACACTAATGAGGGATGTTAATCAAGTGTGACTTATGTAAGTTCAATCTCATGCCTCAGGATGACATCAATTATACTTAACTTAGGTCAATTTTTATGATCTTTATGATACCTTTAATAATCTTTCCAAAATCTACAAGTCACTAAGTAAACACAAATATAAAGCTTTGATAAAGAAATAAAAGAGTTAAGCTTGCAAGTTAAACTAGGATTGGGTATAATAAGGTAGTATAATCACATATGCCTAAGGAATCTATTTGGCATAGTTATGTTGCAAGTGTTAGCTTGGAAAGTTAACTTGTATTGTGAAGCTTGCATAGGTAACATGCAAGTGGTAGCTTGCCTTGTGCAGTGCAGTGGTTGAAGTTCTCCTAGGCTTCTTCCTTGTAGTATTATCCTTCCTCTTCGTATCCTTGCTCGGTACTAGCGTCTATAAATAAATATGAAGTATACAATCACCAAACAATACTTAACTACTTCTATTTATCAAACAAAGGCTCACACTAGATGATCTAGCATCATCACTATCATCACAAGGATTAAGGCAAAAGTCCTATTTATTTTATTTTAGAAAAGTAATTTATATTCTCCAATTAAAACATGGGATCATGTTGACACATGTCATCACCACATATTTTAATACTTGGGAATATTATTTAAAGTGGTGTCACAATTTAGTAATGTTTATCCTTATTATTTTAATTAATTCAAGTGACTAGAAATGCCTATGAAGCATTCTTTTATTACTTGTCCATTATTACTATATGTAAACCTAGATAATTTTTTATATTCAGAAAGGTATTATCAAATGTGATTTTGAGAGTTGTAATCAACTCAAAAGCATTTATGGTTGGATTTTGAAAAATGTTTAAGTGCGGAAAAGTCTCTGCCTTGTTATTTTTACTATAGGTGATCTATAATTTCAAATGATTTAAATCCAACGGGCTTGTATTAAGAATTTACATACCTTTCTAACAAAATTGGTTTCATGCAAATTGGTTCAGTGAATCTCTCTGAAATGATTTTTAAATCTACTGCCAGAACTAGGTTTGAAACTAAATAGATAAATCTAAATTCAAACGAACTAGGTCACGCGGGAAATCTAACTGGGCCGACCCACTGAGCACAGCGCGTGCGGGCTGGCTGGTTAAGTGGTTGTCCCCACACGTCAGTGGGACAGGGTGTGCGAAGGGGTACGGGCTAGCTACGACCGTAGGATTAGATCGAGGATCAACGGCTCACGGCCATCGTCCTCGTCTGAACAGCACTCGACGGGCACGAACCCTAGTGCATCCAGTGGGGGTCTATGGCGGCTCACCGGGGCTAAGGCAATGGTCGGAGATGGGGGTGAACGATGAAGTTGATGACAACGGTTCTCCTGGTACTGGCGTCTCCTCCTGGGTGGCTCCAATCAACAGCGCCCTTCTCCTCCAGCAGCGGCAGGCTCTGGTGAAATTCCGGTGATGCTGCCCTCGCCTTTCTCCAAGAAGAAGTGGGCACGATAAGTGAGAGGTGGGGAGTGGAATGGTGTGAAGAAAACAAACGGGGAAGGCCTCTATTTATACTGCAACGAGGGAACCGAAGGGTGCGGGCAGAGCTCATCGAGGTCGGCGTTACAGCGAGCTACGGGCATGGCTGACGGTAGGGGACGGTGCGTGGTTCCCTGGCGGTGCTCAAGGAAGTAATGGCGCGGTAAGGGGCGGTGCGGTTCAGTCAGAATGCGTCGATGCTCTGAGCGGCACCGACGGTGGTTTTGATGCCGCATAGTGGCTACGGGTCGCGCGGCGGTGAACGGGGTTGTTTGGGAGGTTCCTAGGACGGTGGTGATCACGTAGATAGGCGGCGAAGGCAGGGCGCGGTCTGTTGGAGCGTGTCGAGCGCGGAGCTCTGGCGCGCTCTCGACATGGTCGTAGAGAAATGGGCGCGTGCATTCTCTATGGTCCAGTGCCTGGTAGGGCTCGAGGGCTGGACAGAGGGTGCCGGTGGATGGTGGCGTGCTTCCTGGACACGGTGTCTAGGAGCGGTGCTTGCTCCTGCTAGCTAGCCATGGTCGGCTGGTCGGGGTTGGCTCGGGCATGCACGGCATGGTGCATTGGGTAGGGTCTAGGTTGGTTCAAGGCATTGGTTGGAACTAGGGGAGACAGGGATGATCAATGGTGAACAATGTTTAGCCAAATTACTACTCAAAACAGTGAAGTTTGGCCAATTTGATTTTCTGTCTCCAAGTGTTTTATGAAATGGCCGAAAGAAACTCATATTTGTATTTTTGGATGAAACTTGGTGGATGTTGTAGGGGTTCGTAGCATGGAAAACAAAAATTTTCTATCGCATACAAACAAACAAGCCAAGATCTATCTACTAGATTGTAGCAACGAGTCGATGGAATAACTCACCCTCGAAGATTCCAAAGTGTTTAACGAGAGCAGATTCTCGTGGGTGATGTAGTCGTACTCTTTCCGATCTCAAGATCGCGTAGACGATCCTTCCAGCGCCGCGTTCCCGCAGCGCTCCCGCAGTTGGTCACACGTTCGGTACTCGACGAAGACCTTCCTCTCCCTTGTTCCAGCAGGCAGCGGAGGTTGTAGCACTCTCCTCGCGATTCCGGCAGCACAACGGCGTGGTACCGGAAGTAGAGGGGAAATCCCGCAGGGCTTCGCCTTAAGCCGGTGCGAGTATGGTGGAGCTTATGAGAGAGGCTATTAGTGGTCTAGTAATTAGACACACCAATTAGAGGGCTCTAAACCAATTAGAAGGCTCTAAACCGAATAGCTCTAAACCGGGGTCTAGATCTAGGGTTTAGTTTAGAGGATAGGAAACTTGTGTGTCTAGGAGGGGAGCCCTGCCCCTCCTTATATAGGTGGGAGGGTGTGGGCGCGCCAGGGGAGGGAGGGAGTCCCTCCCCAACTCGGCCTTGGGCTGGGCGCCGGCCTGGAGGAGTCCAACTCCTCCTCCAGGTTGGTTCCAACTCCTCTTGCTTGTTTCCCACAGTTTCTTGTTTTTGGCAGTTTGACTTTCAAACTGGACATTTGACTTTTCTGTTTTAGGATTCAATTTAATCCTATATTTGGGACAGCAAGAACACTTAGTACATGATGCAATCATTCCAATATGTAATGACACATTCATGTACCCCTTCCCCCCCGGAGTGCCGGACAATCCGGAACCTTCTAGAATATCCCCGATGAAAACACCGGAATCATTCCCGAACTCCGAAACGGGACTTTCCTTATATGAATCTTATTCTCCGGACCATTCCGGATCACCTCGTGATATCCCGGATCCCATCCGAGACTCCGAACAACATTCGGTCTCTTTCTCATAATACCATAACTACTCAAACAACGTCGAATCCTTAAGTGTGTCTCCCTACGGTTCGTGAATTATGCGGACATGATCGAGACACTTCTCCGAACAATAACCAATAGAGGAATCTGGAAATTCATATGGCTCCCACATATTTCTACGATTACTTTGCGATCGAATGAACCACTTACATACGATACCAATTTCCCTTTGTCTCACGATATGTTACTTATCCGAGGTTATGATCGTCGGTATCTCTGCATACCTAGTTCATCCTCGTTACTGATAAGTACTCTTTTCTCGTTCCCGTGATATGTGATCCCTTGTGACCAAGTCACATGCTTGCAAGCTAATTGGATGACATTTCACCGAGAGGGCCCAGAGAATATCTATCCGTCATGTGGATGGACAAATCCCACTCTTGATCCATGTGTTTCAACCAATACTTTCCGAACACTCAATGCCACCTTTATAGCCACCCTGTTACGGTGTGGTGTTTGATGACATCAAAGCATCCATCCAGTAAAGGTGATATGCATGATCTCATGGTCGAAGGAATTAGGTTACTATGTATCAGAAAGCATATAGCAATTGAACTATTGAAATGACTTGATCTTTATGCTACGCTTGTCTATAGGAGTATGTCCACCATATCATTCTCCTAACGATATGATCTTGTTGTTGATAACATCTCAATGTTCATGACAAAGAAACCACATCATCAATCAACCAACAAGCTAGTGAAGTATAGAGGCTATACTAGGGACTTCAAATTAAGTTTACAAATCACACAAGTATTAATGGTTTCCTTGTTAATACTATTATAGCATGAATGCAAACATTTATCATAAACACAAAGATATTTAATAATAACTATATTTATTATTGCCTCTAGGGCATATCTCCAACAGTCTCCCACTTGCACTAGAGTCATCTAATCTAGATTACATGGTAATATACCGAACACCCATGGCAGTTTGGTGTTGGTCATGTTTTGCCCTCGGGAGAGGTTTAGTCAACGGATCCGCCACATTCAGATCTGTGTGTACTTTGCAAATCTTTATATCCCCATCCTGGATATGTTCTCGAATAGCGTGAAAACGTAGCTTGATATGCTTCAGCTTCTTGTGTGACCTTGGTTCTTGCGCATTGGCTATGGCGCCCATGTTATCACAGTAGATAGACATTGGGTCCAGCGCACTAGGAACCACACCCAGCTCTGTAATGAACTCTTTCATCCATATCGCTTCTTGTGAAGCCTCCGAAGCAGCCATGTATTCCGATTCAGTTGAAGATCTCGCCACAACGCTTTGCTTTGCACTCCTCCAGCTAACTGCTGCACCATTCAAAATAAATACGTATCCAGATTGTGATTTAGAATCATCTGGATCGGTGTTCCAACTAGCATCGGTGTAACCATTAACAACGAGCTGTTCATCACCTCCATAAGAAAGAACCATATCCTTAGTTCTTCTCAAGTACTTAAGGATGTTTTTGACCGCTGTCCAATGATCCACTCCTGGATCACTTTGATATCTGCTAGTTAAACTAACAGCATATGCGATGTCGGGTCTAGTACATAGCATGGCATACATTAGAGATCCTATGGCTGAGGCATAGGGAGTCTTACTCATCCTTTCTCTATCTTCTGCCGATGTCGGACTTTGAGTTTTACTCAAGGTTGTATTGGGCAACATGGGCAAGAACCCTTTCTTGCTATCTTCCATTCCAAACCTCTTTAGAACTTTGTCCAAATATGTACTTTGTGACAATGATATTTGGCGTTTCGATCTATCTCTATAAATCTTTATGCCTAATATGTAAGCTGCTTCGCCAAGATCCTTCATTGAAAAACTATTATTCAAATATTCCTTGACACTATTAAGAAGGTCTACATCATTCCCAATCAACAATATGTCATCCACATACAGTATTAAGAATGCTACAGAGCTCCCACTCACTTTCTTGTAAATACAAGCTTCTCCATAAGTTTGTACAAAACCAAAACTTTTGATTACCTTATCAAAACGTTGATTCCAACTTCGGGATGCTTGCTTCAATCCATAGATGGACCGTTGAAGCTTGCATACCTTGTTAGCATCTTTAGGATCGACAAAACCTTTGGGTTGTATCATATATAACTCTTCATCAATGTCTCCATTGAGGAATGCTGTTTTGACATCCATCTGCCATATCTCATAATCATAATATGCAGCGATTGCTAACATAATCCTCACAGACTTTAGCTTCGCTACCGGTGAGAAAGTCTCATCGTAGTCAACTCCTTGAATTTGTCGAAACCCTTTTGCGACAAGTCGAGCTTTATAGACAGTAACATTACCATCAGCATCTGTTTTCTTCTTGAAAATCCATTTGTTCTCGACAGCCTTCCGGCCATCCGGTAAGTCCACCAAAGTCCATACTTGGTTTTCGTACATGGATCCAATCTCGGATTTCATGGCTTCTTGCCATTTATTGGAATCTGGGCTCATCATCGCTTCCTCATATGTCTCGGGGTCATCGGTGTTGTCCACCAACATGACATTCATAACGGAATCATACCAATCTGGAGTGGTACGAGTTCTCGTTGACCTCCGAGGCTCTGTAGCAACCTCAACCGAAGTTTCATGATCACTATCATTAGCTTCCTCTCTTATTGGTGCAGGCACCACAGGAACTTCTTCCGGTGCTGCGCTACTCGTAATTTCGAGAGAAGGTTCGACAACCTCGTCGAGTTCTACTTTCCTTCCAGTCACTTCTTTCGAGAGAAATTCCTTCTCTAGAAAGGATCCATTCTTGGCAACGAAGATTTTGCCTTCGGATCTATGATAGAAGGTATACCCAATAGTTTCCTTCGGGTATCCTATGAAGACGCATTTTTCCGCTTTGGATTCAAGCTTGTCCGGCTGTAACTTCTTTACATAGGCTTCGCATCCCCAAACTTTAAGGAACGACAATTTAGGTTTCTTCCCAAACCATAATTCATACGGTGTCGTTTCAACGGATTTAGACGGTGCCCTATTTAAAGTGAATGCGGCTGTTTCTAATGCATAACCCCAAAATGATAGCGGTAAATCTGTAAGTGACATCATAGAACGAACCATATCTAAGAGAGTTCGATTACGACGTTCAGACACACCATTACGCTGTGGTGTTCCCGGCGGTGTCAATTGTGAAAGTATTCCGCATTTCTTCAAATGCTCGCCAAACTCGTAACTTAGATATTCACCTCCACGATCAGAACGTAGAAATTTAATCTTCTTGTTACGTTGATTTTCTACCTCACTTTGAAACTCCTTAAACTTCTCGAAAGTTTCGGACTTATGTTTCATGAAATAGATATACCCATATCTACTCAAATCATCCGTGAAGGTAAGAACATAACGATAACCACCGCGCGATGCTACACTCATTGGACCACACACATCGGTATGTATGATTTCCAATAAGTCCGTAGCTCGCTCCATCATACCAGAAAATGGAGTCTTAGTCATTTTACCCATCAGACATGCCTCGCATCTTTCAAGTGATTCAAAATCAAGTGATTCAAGAAGTCCATCGGAATGGAGTTTCTTCATACGCTTCACTCCAATGTGACCAAGACGACAGTGCCACATATAGGTCAAATTATCGCTTGATTTCAAACGTTTAGCCTCAATGTTATTAATATGTGTATTTCTACTATCGAGATTCAATATGAATAGACCATCTATCAAAGGTGCATGTGCATAAAACACATTACTCATATAAATCGAACAACCATTATTCTCGGATTTAAACAAGTAACTGTCTCGCAATAAACAAGATCCTGATATAATGTTCATGCTTAACGCAGGCACCAAATAACAATTATTTAAGTATAAAACTAATCCCGATGGTAGATGAAGAGGTAGCGTGCCGACCGCGATCACATCAACCTTTGATCCGTTTCCTACGCGTATCGTCACCTCGTTCTTCACTAGCTTCCGTTTATTCTGCAGCTCCTGTTTCGAGTTACAAATATGAGCAACCGAACCAGTATCAAATACCCAGGCACTACTACGAGTACTAGTGAGATACACATCAATAACATGTATATCAGATATACCTTTCTTCTTGATGTTGCCGTTCTTCAAATCCGCCAAGTACCTTGGGCAATTCCGCTTCCAGTGACCTTCTCCCTTGCAGTAAAAACACTCAGTTTCAGGTTTAGGTCCAGCCTTGGTCTTCTTCGTCGGCGTGGTAACTTTCTTACCACCCTTCTTGAAGTGTCCCTTTTGCTTAGACTTGCCTTTCTTGAATTTGGTGGTCTTATTGACCATCAACACTTGGTGCTCTTTCTTGATCTCCACTTCTGCAGATTTTAACATAGCAAATAGTTCTGGCAACTCTTTGTTCATGTTCTGCATGTTGTAGTTCATCACAAAGTTCTTGTAACTTGGTGGTAGTGATTGGAGGATGCGGTAAACTCCCAAAGTATTAGGAATCACTATACCCAAACTTTGAAGTTTATTTGCGTGCCCAGACATCTTAAGCACATGCTCACTGACGGAGCTACCCTCTTCCATCTTGCAGTTAAAGAACTTTTCAGAAGCCTCATAGCTTTCAATTGCCGCATGAGTCTCAAAAATTAATTTGAGATCCTCGACAATATCATATGGGTCTGACTCTTCAAACCTTTTCTGAAGCTCCGATT
Source organism: Avena sativa (assembly GCA_916181665.1). Classification (NCBI taxonomy): domain Eukaryota; kingdom Viridiplantae; phylum Streptophyta; class Magnoliopsida; order Poales; family Poaceae; genus Avena; species Avena sativa. The sequence continues at coordinate 262,084,796 of OV702294.1, read as the reverse complement.
CTAAACCATACAAGATAGCACACTGAACTATGGAGTACTGATTTTTCCGAGCAAGGTAAACATTCTTTACTTCATCGGTAGCATCAGCTGCAGGTGGGTCACCTAGCGGTGCATCCAGCACATAGGTCAAATTACCAGCTGTGAGGACAATCCTCAAATTGCGGAACCAATCCGCGAAGTTGCTTCCATTGTTTTTCAACTTTTCTTTCTCTAGGAACGCATTAAAATTGATGGTAGGGGCTGCCATTGATCTACAACATATTTGCAATAGTTTAGACTAAGTTTATGACAAATTGAGTTCAAATTAATTAATGAAATTAAACTAGGTGAACTCCCACTCAAAACAACATCCCTCACATTGTTTTAGTGATCACACGAACCAAATCCACTACATCAACACCGATCATCACGAGAGCTGATATAGTTTTAATGGCGAACAATCATCATGTTCATCATATCTACTATATGATTCATGCTTTGCCTTTCGGCGATCCGTGTTCCTGAGGCCATGTCTGTACATGCTAGGCTCGTCAAGATCAAACCTTAGCTTCCGCATAAGCAAATCTGGCTTGCTTACGTTGTATTCACCCGCGGAATCAAAGACACCCGATCATCACGTGGTGCTTCGAAGCAGCAAGCTTTGGCAACGGTGCATACTAAGGGTGAACACTTTAGAACTTGAAATTTATGTGCATGAGGGATCATCTTATAATGCTACCGTCGTCTACTAAGCAATACAAGATGCATAAAGGATTAACATCACATGCAATTCATAATATGTGATATGATATGGCCCTTCTTCTTTGTGCTTCCGATCTCCATCTTCAAGCACGAACATGATCTCCATCATCACCGGCATAGCATCAAGGTCAATGACGCTTCTTCATGGTTGTCGTCCACCAGCTTCAACTATTACAACTATTTTGAATAGACACGCAGGTCTTAACAGAAATTAAAGACAACCATATGGCTCCTGCCGGTTGCCAACTTACAATAAGGAACATTGCATACATCAAATATAATCACAATCATGGCCATATCACATCACTGCACACCCCTGCAAAACAAAGTTAGACGCTTCTACTTTCTTTGCATATTTTACGTGGTTTGGGGCTTTCCATAAGTGTCGTTCTAACTTACGAACAAGAACCACAACATTGATACTAGCATTGTTGATTACCCGTTGTAAATTGGATCTTAACTATGCTAGGAGAAACAGGCACCCGCAAAGCCACTTATGCAATACAAGTTGCATGTCAAACGTGGAGCAAGTCTCATGAACGATGTCATGTAAGGTTAGCCCGGGCCGCTTCATCCCAACATACCGCAAGATGCAAAGTACACAAAAAGCAATCTACAATAAAAGCATCAACGCCCACAATGACCATTGTGTTCTACTCGTGCAACAGATCTACATATAGACACGGCTCTGATACCACTGTAGGGGTTCGTAGCATGGAAAACAAAAATTTTCTATCGCATACAAACAAACAAGCCAAGATCTATCTACTAGATTGTAGCAACGAGTCGATGGAATAACTCACCCTCGAAGATTCCAAAGTGTTTAACGAGAGCAGATTCTCGTGGGTGATGTAGTCGTACTCTTTCCGATCTCAAGATCGCGTAGACGATCCTTCCAGCGCCGCGTTCCCGCAGCGCTCCCGCAGTTGGTCACACGTTCGGTACTCGACGAAGACCTTCCTCTCCCTTGTTCCAGCAGGCAGCGGAGGTTGTAGCACTCTCCTCGCGATTCCGGCAGCACAACGGCGTGGTACCGGAAGTAGAGGGGAAATCCCGCAGGGCTTCGCCTTAAGCCGGTGCGAGTATGGTGGAGCTTATGAGAGAGGCTATTAGTGGTCTAGTAATTAGACACACCAATTAGAGGGCTCTAAACCAATTAGAAGGCTCTAAACCGAATAGCTCTAAACCGGGGTCTAGATCTAGGGTTTAGTTTAGAGGATAGGAAACTTGTGTGTCTAGGAGGGGAGCCCTGCCCCTCCTTATATAGGTGGGAGGGTGTGGGCGCGCCAGGGGAGGGAGGGAGTCCCTCCCCAACTCGGCCTTGGGCTGGGCGCCGGCCTGGAGGAGTCCAACTCCTCCTCCAGGTTGGTTCCAACTCCTCTTGCTTGTTTCCCACAGTTTCTTGTTTTTGGCAGTTTGACTTTCAAACTGGACATTTGACTTTTCTGTTTTAGGATTCAATTTAATCCTATATTTGGGACAGCAAGAACACTTAGTACATGATGCAATCATTCCAATATGTAATGACACATTCATGTACCCCTTCCCCCCCGGAGTGCCGGACAATCCGGAACCTTCTAGAATATCCCCGATGAAAACACCGGAATCATTCCCGAACTCCGAAACGGGACTTTCCTTATATGAATCTTATTCTCCGGACCATTCCGGATCACCTCGTGATATCCCGGATCCCATCCGAGACTCCGAACAACATTCGGTCTCTTTCTCATAATACCATAACTACTCAAACAACGTCGAATCCTTAAGTGTGTCTCCCTACGGTTCGTGAATTATGCGGACATGATCGAGACACTTCTCCGAACAATAACCAATAGAGGAATCTGGAAATTCATATGGCTCCCACATATTTCTACGATTACTTTGCGATCGAATGAACCACTTACATACGATACCAATTTCCCTTTGTCTCACGATATGTTACTTATCCGAGGTTATGATCGTCGGTATCTCTGCATACCTAGTTCATCCTCGTTACTGATAAGTACTCTTTTCTCGTTCCCGTGATATGTGATCCCTTGTGACCAAGTCACATGCTTGCAAGCTAATTGGATGACATTTCACCGAGAGGGCCCAGAGAATATCTATCCGTCATGTGGATGGACAAATCCCACTCTTGATCCATGTGTTTCAACCAATACTTTCCGAACACTCAATGCCACCTTTATAGCCACCCTGTTACGGTGTGGTGTTTGATGACATCAAAGCATCCATCCAGTAAAGGTGATATGCATGATCTCATGGTCGAAGGAATTAGGTTACTATGTATCAGAAAGCATATAGCAATTGAACTATTGAAATGACTTGATCTTTATGCTACGCTTGTCTATAGGAGTATGTCCACCATATCATTCTCCTAACGATATGATCTTGTTGTTGATAACATCTCAATGTTCATGACAAAGAAACCACATCATCAATCAACCAACAAGCTAGTGAAGTATAGAGGCTATACTAGGGACTTCAAATTAAGTTTACAAATCACACAAGTATTAATGGTTTCCTTGTTAATACTATTATAGCATGAATGCAAACATTTATCATAAACACAAAGATATTTAATAATAACTATATTTATTATTGCCTCTAGGGCATATCTCCAACAGATGTAATGGTCACATACTAGGTAGTCTCTGGTTGATTGGATTTTCCAAGGTGCACTAGTTTGGTTGGGTTTTGAGAAAGAGTAAAATGCACCGAAGGTCCTAAAAGTTTGGACGAAACTGTATGCAGGTCCTATTTTTAACTTGTGCAGCGCAGGTCCTAATTCTCAGATCCATGTGCACTGTAGCCATGGCTATAGCAAAGAATTAGGACCTGCAGTGCACAATTAACTGAGAATTAGGACCTGTAGTGCACAACTAACTTAGAATTAAGACCTCAGTGAACAATTTGAAACTTTTAGGACCTGCATACGGTTTCGTCCAAACTTTTAGGACCTCCGGTGCATATTACTCTTTGAGAAATGATGATCTTCCCATATGAACTAGATTCAATTTTCAAATGTCATTTGAATAGGGTTGCCAAATGTTTCTGTGGGTTTGTAAGGTGGGCTTGGGTTCACTTTCACTTGGTCTAGCAAGGGGTGAAAAGAAATGGATTTGTTTCTGTTTGAAATCTTGGACTAGAAACACTCAAAATGGTCTAGTGAGAAAGATTGGCAAAAATGACCATTTGCTTGTTTTGTTTGTTTTTGAATTTCTATTGATTTGATTCTGCTTGGAAATGATTTAAATGATGTTGTTTTCATATTTAAACCAATCCTTGTCATTCATAACAATCACACAATTCCATTCAAGCATTCATGCATTCATCACATACACACATGCATTCATAAAGATTTTAATTCACAAAAGTTTTTGTTAACCCTAATTTTGGGTGATTGGAATTTGATAACCTTGATTAATATTTTTGGGATGTTACAAGAAGATTCCACAATGGAAGCACGACCTCATCCACAATAGGGTTTTGCACCACGTCAAAATGGGCACTCCTACGAGGAGGTTATGCTGCAGAAGCATGGCGCAGACGAGGAACCAAATTTTGTTTAACATCAGCGGGGCTTCGAGTCAGACCAGCCTGAGCTTGAATAGTAGGGCCACTAGGAGTGGAAGCACCTTCCACATCCACTATTCTACACTCCAGGAGAAACATTCGAGCCCTCGGACACCATTTCAGCAACCCGAACATCTAATTGTCACGGTTTATAGTAATCTTTCTGCCTTGTTCATCCATCCAGCTGAACCGTGCAGTCTGCATCGGCCGCATTTCAATATGTTTACGCATAGCAGCAATCATACAAGGGACAATGCAAATCTGCGTCGGTGCTTCTTTAATCGTGACTAAAGTACCATAATTCCACTTGGCCTTAACATTTGCTAATTGTGGTTGGTAGCCCCCACGTGTACCGAAACCACGTAAGGGGTCTCTGGGGGGACCCTATTTGAGAGAAATTTGGGAACAAAAAATAAGAACTTGTCATTACGGTAGCAAACAATTCTAGGTTCGATCTATCTATTGCAGGTGAATAGACAGCTAGCGGTTATCGTTAGTGCGAAAATCAAAGAGAAGAGTAGCTCACCCGCATGTATCCAGCACTTCTTTTAGGGTAGCGATGATCTGCCATCCTCCATGCTTCTCAGCTTGTTCGGTGGCAGAGGCAGGCTAGACCTCTGAACGGCGGGCACATCATGTGGCATTAGAGATCGGGATCAGCGAGAGGGTGCAACAACTTGGTTCCGGAAGGCAAATGTACCAAGGGATCATTCTTGGTGGAGGGTGGATTTTGCCGCCAATGGTGCTAGGGTTCATGCGAAGGAGGGCGAAAAGGCTAGAAAAAGGGCGCGCTCCTGGAAGGTCACGCCGTGTCGCAGTTGCTGCATGCACGTCGCGGGCACGGAGTGCCTCATGCGTTGTCCCTGCCTTCTCCCGTGCGACACGTGGTGGATGCAGAGGGGGTCACAGGTCCTTTTTCCTTTTCTTTTTGTAGATTTGAACACAAAAACTGTGATATCTTTCAAATGGAGAGTCCAAATCAATATCCTTTTGCATGGCCTTGCTAGTCATGTTTAGATCTTCAAAACTAAATCCATTGTTGATATGTTTCAACAAAAAAAATCTCGTACTGCCTTTGATGCGTATGTTGCACCGCCTTTTGGTCAAGTGCTTGGTGACTTCAGTTGCAATGCACGACATGGTATCCTGGCAGTGCACTTCCTTGTTGTACTATGTTGCACTGCCTAAGGTCACAGTACATTGCGCGATATCCTGGTAGTACACTATCCATGCACTACCTTGTTGTACTGTGCTACACTTCCTAAGGTCGTAGTGCACTACGCGAAGTTCTGGCAGTGCACCGCTGACGCACTTCCTTGTTGTTCTGTGTTGCACTGCCGTAGTTCATAGTGTACTGCACGGTGTCCTGGCAGTGTACTACGTCGTTGTACTACCTTCGATCATAGTGAACTGCGCGGTGTCTAGGCAGTGCAATGCGCACTGTCCAAGCAGTGCACCGTCCATGCACTACCTAACGTCGCATTGCAACGCGCGGTGTTCTGGAAGTGCACGGTCCATGCACTGCCTTGTTGTAGTGTGTTGCACTGCTTTCGGTCGACAGTGCACGGGTTGCACCACTGTGCACTAACTTATTGCACTGCGTTGAACTGCCTTTGGTCGCGTGCACTACATGAGTAGCTAGACACGTGTCATGTTGTCGTGCGACTGGAAATACGCGCACTGTGGAGCGGCCAAAAATACGCGCGGGTGAACTTCCACGCGCCACATGTCGGGCTGCCATGAGGCCAGAAATACGCGTGCTAGCGAGCGGCCGAAAACACGCGCGCTGCAGCCGAAGCACGCGCTTCCTGGATAGTGCGACCCGCTAGTCGTCCTCCAACGAGGGAGTGAATTTGTGAATTTCGTCAACTCTCTAAGGCGTGGGGTCTAGTTCCTTGTTTTGCCTATGTGGTTGCTGACTTGGCGCTCGCATCACTAACATATTAGTGACATGGAGGTCCCGAACATCTCCTTCACGGGGCAGTTGACGGAAAGTTTGTATTTGGCAGGGGTGGGACGTATTTGGATTGAAATGGACCTTCTTAGTGATTGGCAGCCCAAGTTTGCAAACCTCGGAGATTACATGGAACTTGGACGCCACGTTGCACTCGCACGGGAAGTCAGACCCCGCATGTTGAAATCCCCCTCTCTATTGTCAATTCCTTGCACTTGTCGAAAACCCTTTACAACAAGTCTATCCTTGTGGACAATCACATTGCAATCAGCATTTCTCTTCTTCTTAAAGATTCATATATTTTCCACAACCTTTTGACCTTCAGGAAGATCTACCAAGTTCCAAACTTGGTTCTCATACATGGATCCTATCTTGGATTTCATTGCTTCTAGCCATTTCTTGGAGTCAGCACTCACCATTGCTTTCTTGTAGTTTCTAGGTTCTTCTTGTTCATCTAACAAGACTGACATCACAAGATTACCATACCAATCTGGAGTGCTACGTACTCTTGCAGATCTCCGAACCATAGGAGCTTTGATGTTATGATCAACATCATTTGATTCTTTTTCCACTGCAGAGGGTGATTCTAGAACAGTTTCCATTGCGCTACTCGGTATTTGGATAGAAGGGTCAACGACCTCATCAAGCTCTATCTTCCTTCCACTAACTCCTTTCGCGAGAAACTCTTTCTCTAGAAAGGTGTCGTTCTTAGCGACAGACGTTTTGCCCTCAGCTTTGTTGTAGAAGGTATACCTAATAGTCTCCTTTGCGTATCCTACAATGAAACACTTTTCGGCCTTGGGTTCGAGTTTGTTAGGATGTAGTTTCTTAACGTAAGCCTCACATCCCCAAACATTCAAGAATGACAACTTTGGCATTTTTCCTTGCCATATCTCATATGGTGTTGTCTCCACGGATTTGTATGGTGCTCTATTTAAAATAAAAGCGGCAGTTTCTAACGCATATCCCCAGAATGACATGGACAAATCAGTTAAAGACATCATGGACTTCACACTATCCAGTAGGGTAGGATATGCCATTCCGACACACCATTATGTTGTGGTGTTCTAGATGGCATAAGCTATGGTACAATACCGCAGTCCTTCAAGTGAATGCCAAACTCATAACTCAAGTATTTGCCTCCCTGATCTGATCAAAGGTGCTTAATCTTCTTGTTGAGTTGATTCTCTACTTCATTCTGAAATTCTTTGAAATTTTCAAAGGTCTTAGATTTGTTCTTCATTAAGTAGATATACCCATATCTACTCAAATCGTCAGTAAAGGTAACAAAATAACTATATCCATTGCGTGTTGAGAAACTCATTGGTCCACACACATCTATATGTATGATTCCCAACATGTCTGTTGCCCACTCCATTGTGCCACAGAAGGGTGTCCTGGTCATCTTGCCCATGAGGCAAGGCTCGCATGTTTCAAAAGATTCAAAATCCAACGATTCTAGAAGTCCATCAGAATGGAGTTTCTTCATGTGTTTTATGCCAATATGACCAAGAAGGCAATGCCATAGGTATATGGTACTATTTTCATTGTGCTTGCAATGCTTGGTATCAATATTATGGATGTGGGTACTACTATCAAGATCCAGTAAGAATAAACCTTTGCATACAAGCACATGAACATAAAAGATATTATTCATATAAATAGAACAACCACTTGTTCCGGATTTAAACGAATAATGATCTTGCAACAAGAAAGATCCACTCACAATCTTCATACTTAATGCGGGTACAAAGTAACACTTATTCAAAACTAAAATTAATCCTGAACGTTGATTGCAGAGATACATATCTGATGGCCTTAACATCAACATTCGATCCGTTGCTGACGCACATCGTCACCTCGTCCTTCCCCAAGCGCCTTTTATTACATAGCTCCTTCTAGGAGTTACAAATATGAGCAACAAAACTAGTATCAAATACCCAGATGCTACTCATGGCACTTGTAAGATATACATCAATAACATCTATATCATATATACCTTTTTAATTTGCGGCAAACTTGCTGGCTTTCTTCTCCTCGAGGTACTTGGGGCAGATGCGCTTCCAGTGCCCGTCTCCCTTGTAGTAGAAGCACATGACGCCAGGCTTAGGACCGGGTCTTGTAGCCTTAGAGGGGTTGGCAACTGGCTTGCCATCCTTCTTAGTCTTCTTGCCCTTTTTATGTGTCGACTTCTTAAAGTTGGTGGTCTTATTGACCATCAACACCGTGTGCTTCTTCTCGATTTCCACCTCAGTAGTTTTGAGCATGGAAAACAACTCAGCGAGGGTCTTAACCATCCCCTGCATGTTGTAGTTCATCATGAAGCCCTTGTAGCTAGGGGAAACAAGTGAAGCACCCTATCAATCACGATCTCACCCAGGATTTTGCAACCCAGGGCATTCAAGCGTTGAACGTAGCTAGACATATTAACCACATGCTCGCTCACACTACTATGCTCTTCCATCTTGGTAGAGAAGAAGAGCTCAGAAGCTTCATACCTCTCGGCCCGATCCTATAGACCAAAGATGGCCTTAAGATCCTCAAGGATTTCAAAAGCATTCATCTTCTCAAAACGCTTTTGAAGATCTGGCTCCATGGCATAGAGCATTCGACTCTAGATGAGGGAGGAATCATCTGCCTTAGACTACCAGCCATTCTTTTTGTCCTAGGTGGCAGTATCAGTGGGTTTGACGGGAAGCTCTGCCTCTAAGAGATATGTGAGCTTGTAGGGGACCAGGAGGTTTCTAAGGATCTAGTGACAGGCGGTGAAGTTGAACCCATCGGTTTTCAGCCTGTCCTTCTCTAGGAATGATCTAAGGTTGAAGGTGGGTGGTCGAGACATCTACAATATATTTGCAAAGTGTTTATACCATGTTCATAATATAATGAGCTCAAGTTTTAAGTTTACACTAAATTAAAACTAATAGGGATCCCACTCAAATAAACACCCCTCTATTTATTTAGTGATCACGTGATCCCAATTCACCATATCATCCCCGATCATCACGGCTGATAATATGTAGGGTAGCTTATATGTTTCTAGATCTATGAAGAACAAGAGAGAAATAGATCAATCTACTGCCACAAACCCATAGCCCAGAGGTGGAATACTCCCTCTTCATCTTGGTGATGATGCCGGAGACGTTGGAGAGGGTGGAGATCTCCCTGGAGGTGTCTCTGGTGGAGTTTCCCCTCCAATCTGTAACATCTCAATTTCATCAACCCTGATTTGATGTCAAAAAGGAAAAAATCAGGGGGAACAAAAACTTTTTCTTGTTAAGTGTTTATTTGTTTTCTTACTTATTTGTTTGGTTCTTGCCAATGTTTGTGTACTCGATGACACACTTCTTATATCAACCCCAGTTGACACAAACTATTTTTTCAAAAGAGATGTCTTGGTTCATCTTTCATATTCTCAAATGTTCAGACATTCAAACTTGAGCCAAGATGACCTTGCCATAAAAAAATATTTTACTAGTTCTATTAACAAAACTATGGAGACCTATATATAATCTTCTTATGTTTTCAAGACAGATCTTTCAACTACTCTTATATCTAGGTTTTCCAAAACCCTTTTCATTCCAATCTTGGTAGAAGTACCAAGAGGTCCTTATCTTACTTCAAAACCCAACCTATTCAAAATACCCATCCTAACCTCAAGATAGGCTTGATGGTAACCTTAGTAGTAGTTGGATAAGTTTTATAAGATGAATTGCCTTGATATGTTGTTTGATGAATTTCCTTGATCTGTTGTGTGATGAATTGCTTTAATCTTCTTAGGAAGTAGGATGAGCCAATCTAGGATCTCATCCTTAAGGATCAAACCAGTGGTTAAGATCCCCAAATCTTAAACCAAGCCTCCTAAGCTGGATCTATCTCAAGTGACCACCTACCCTACTTAATCAGATCAATCCTGAGCTTATCCAGTGTTTTAGCACCCATCTCATCAAAGACCAAATACAAGCATGAACCTATTCTACTTAATATATATTTCAATATCATCCACTTGATGATAAGAATAAACCTTTGCACCCTCTCTAAATGTTTTCCTCTTGCATACTTGTCCAGATCCACAAATCTGCAATTTGGCTAAGTTTGGAATACTTATCTAGATTCAATCTTTGGAACTCTACCTAATATAATTTGTGTGCATTCTTGAGAATGTACTTGAACCGTCTTGTAGTACATCATTTGTACTAACAAAGCCTACTCTTTCCCCTGGCTAAACCATTCTTATACCCACTCATCCATGATGGTTTTGTAGTCAAGATAATTATCTTTTCTACAAATTTTATCATCTTTCCTACTTTGACTGTGCTTCTTAAACCCACATCTAGTACCATCACTCCTATACCATCACATTTATGAGGCTTCATGATGCATCTGTTATGGCAGCCTTAATTTCAACAAAGTTTGCCATCACTCCTAGACCACCTCAAATACAACCAAGCCCAAATCTTTATTCCATGATCATATATATATATATATAACTTGGTCTAGGTATCCATCTATCCCTTGCACCAAGGTGAGCTCTGAGGTCACTAATCCAACCATATTTAGGTGGCATAAAAGTATCAAAACCCTAGATTCCCCCAAATCTAGTTTCCTTCCAATTTCACCATAATTCTTCAAAACCCAATGTTGAAAATGACGGATAAATCAAGTTGACATCATATAACTTGGATATAATCATTCACCAAATAATTCCCATAATTAATTGGAACCTAAAACTATTTAAATACCCTCATTTACAAAATCCTCAAAAACCTTCTCTATAAAGGCAAGTTTGCTTTTCTCCAAATCACTTGGCTAAATCAAGGCACATTTGATGCCTATATATCATATCCCAACTTCCCATCCCAAAAAATAAATATTTTTGAGATCCTTTATTTTTCCTTTTTTTCCTTTTTTCTTAAATGGAAGAAACAAGAAATAATTGCTTAAAAATACTTTTACCTCCAAATAAATTCAAGGAAAATTCTCCAATGTGTAATATGGTATTTAGGATCATATAACATAAAAAAACACCTTGCACTACTAGAGAAAACCTTATGCGAGGCGCACCTAAAAGCATATGCGAGGCGCATATCGTATGCGCTTCTAGCTTTGAGTCTCGCCTATTTTTTATGCGAGGCACATATGATATGCGCCTCCTATATTTCACATATGCGAGGAGCATATCAATATGCGCCTCCTATATATAATAGAAGGCGGAGGCGCATATCATATGCGCCTCGCATATGTTTCACAATGCGCCTCGTATATTTATAGTATATGCGCCTCCTATAATGTCCTATATGCGCCTCCTATAATATTTCTGAAATTTAAGTTTTACAGATCACTATAAATAACAGTATACGGATATTCAAATATACAATAGAGTCCAGAATACAGTATAAACAACGCATAATTTTTCAGAAACTTGTAATTGGCCAAAGCATAATAGAACCAACATGAATACAATACATTACACATCAATCGCGACATACGAATACATCAAGTAGAATCAACAAGTGCCAAGTTTTCACACAACACCACATGTTTGTCCCACAAGTTCACACCTCGTGAGTACAAGTTCACAATCACATTATCCAAGTACAAGTTCACAATCACATTACAACTCTGACGACGGAGCTCTAGCTAGATGAAGTAGAGCACATAACCTACCATGAAGAGCAACAAGGTAGTGATCACGAGGAAGTTCCTCCACTTCTTCCTTCCGTTCCTCCTCCACTTCTCTTCCGCCACCTCTCTAATCTCGTAGCCTTGGTAGTTGTTATCCGAGAAGTTGTTCACTTGCTTTTGGCAGTCTTTCCTCCTCGTACACACCTGGAACCCGACCGATGTACACGACATAGCACTTCTTCACCATCTCCTACACATAAGAAAGATGATATTAGTTATGTCAGTGGAAAGCAATAGCTAGTAGTTCACAAGATAGAATCATGCATATATATGGGTGCAACAACATGTAATAAATTACGTTCTAATCATCAGCATTTCGAAGACCATGTCAGTCTGTTTGAGTGGCCGATAATCAGTGGCTCCGCGACAGTGCCACAGACATTAGACAGAACATAGATGGTCCAGCTCTTGCAGCTTGGGTTGATACCGGAAAGCAAGTTGTACGCTATCTTAAGTTAAGAAATTAATAATAAAACTTCAGAGGGCAAGTAATGGAGATGAAACATAAACAAAAAAGGCAGCAAGTACATATTAACATGAAATAGCATGGGCAGGCTAAACATATCCAAGTGAGGAAGCGTGACTGCATAAAAGAAATATGCCAATCAATCTGCAATCTACTCAAGTTTCAGGAACGCATGGAAATCAATGCACAGGATGCAAAAGCAGAAACCTTGGAAAGGAAAACCATGTGTGCTCACAGGATTAAAACTGTAGACCAAAAGTTGGTCCAAAAGCGGCATTAGGAAATCACGAAAAACAGGAGTGTAATTTATCTTTTACTGCCATACACAAGCAAAAACATTGATAACCTAAGTAGCTGTAGTGGAAAAATCTGAAAACACGATATTTCGTAGTCTCTAAACTACATGTTCCCTCTCCATTCTCAATTTGGATTTTCAGCGACTCTCTTGAAGTAATTTGGGAAACGGGTCAAAAGCCACTAAGGTTTGACGTTGGCAGCAAAGAGGGACAGGGATTAGCATCGCTGAAGTGTGAAAGGACACTTTTAGTTTATTTTTTGCGGACAAAGATATTATTTACATATACAGTGTCACAAATGTTGGAACCAGTTATGAAAGTAGCTTCGAAATGAAAAGAATTACATGCATCATATCTGATACAGCAGACTGATTGACGAGCTATGTTACTGCATTTGGTACAAACAACTTCCAGTAACTAAAGATAGGGGTAGGGATTTCTAGTGTGGTACAACTTCCAGTAAAAAAATATGTGGTACAACTTCCAGTAACAAAATATGTGGTACATGTATTTAGTATGAACTATTTTTGGAAGACAGGAAGCTAGTTTCAGAATAACAAGTTTCAGAATACAGCGTCACTCTTTGGAACACAGGAAGCTAGTTTCAGAATAACAAGTTTTAGTATGAACTATTTTTGGAACACAAGAAGCTAGTTTCAGAATAATAAGTTTCAGAATAACGAGTTGTGGAACTTTCAATTCAGCGTTAAAACAACAGGACCTGCTGTTCAGAATAACAAGTTTCAGAATAACAAGTCGTGGAGTTTCAGAATAGTTTCAGAGTCGTGCAGGACCTGTTGTTCAAAGGAGAATAGGACGACAGGAGAATAACAAGTTCAAACGATAGACGACAGGAGAATAACAAGTTCAAAGGAGTTCAAGCTCGTGGAGGACCTGCTGTTCCTGCTCTAGGTAGCAGAGGGGTAAGGGAGACGGGGGAGCGGCGCTCACCTTGGGGTGCTCGGCGAGGACGGAGGTAAGGTTGTAGACGACGGTGGTCGGCGGTAGGAGCTGTCCACGAGGTGGTCTTCGAGCAGCAGCAACAGCAGGTCCTCCATGAGGCGGGGCGGCGGCGAGCTCCTCCTTCACGGGGCGGACGGCGTCGGGCTCCTCCTCCACGGGGCGGGCGGGTCACGGGCGAGATGTGCTCCTCCTATGGCTGGTCGCCGAAATATCAGGGAGAGGGAAGAGGGGTAGGGGAAGGGAAGGGAGAGGGGAATGGGGTCGGGGCTCACCTCTCGACGATGGTGGACGGCGGGCTGCTGCGGGCGCGGACGGCCGGCGGCAGGAAGGGCTGCTGCGGGCACGGACGGCCGGCGGCAGGACGACGACTTCAATCTGGTACTGCGGTGCGTGAGATGTGTGTGGGTTCGATTGAGAGAAAAGGGGAAACCGTCCTGTGCGCGTGCGAGGTACCAGATATGCGAGGCGTAGGTTGTAGAGTGTGCCTCGTATATACGCCTCGTATAATATGCAGTCTTAGACAAATAGTATTGCGATGTTGTCTATCAAGAAACATAAAGCAGCCCAGTGGTTACATGCCTTGTACTATTCCAAACACTGGCCACTCAGGTTTGAATCCTGGGGGTAACAATGTTTTTTGAAAAAAAAATTAAAGGCCATTTTTCATGTAAAGCATTGTCCAAACACAGTATGAACTATAAAATATACTGCAAATATTTTAAATATTCAAATATTACAAAAACAATAAATACTACAAATATTTTAAATATTCAAATATTGCTAAAACAACAAAAGTGAGTATTCTCAATGAATGTGTCTCGTCGATACATAATATTCTCAATGCAATATTATTATAACATACACAAAATAAAAATTAAGAATGTTTCGATGCATAATAGTAGGTCACACACACGACGGTTCTTGACAATGGTCGGAGCGCGCTAGCGTTTCTTGATAGTGGTCGTCTTCTTGCCCTTCTTTATTGCGGTTGCATAGGTTCGGTTCGGGATGTCTTCACTATTTCTCTTGAACGAAAGTCCTTTCTTAGATAGGGTTGTGGTGGTAGTTGGCTCCATGTGCAAAAAGCTGGAAAAAGGTGGTGTCAGGTTATAGAAGGCGCATATTGCATAATATGTGTCACATCCCAAGATTTTCCAAATCTTGTAATGTAAAAAATAAATAAACAAAATAAATAATTGTTGAATTTTAGGGTGAAAAGAAACTTTTGTTTCTAAATGGAAACTTAAAATCCCATCTTGAACAAACTTTGGTAAAAGTTTGAATCCAACAAAAATCCAAATCAAGAGAAATGCATTCCTCAATAAATGTATCTGGAAATTTAAACACTTGGAAA
This sequence comes from Avena sativa, assembly GCA_916181665.1. Taxonomy (NCBI): domain Eukaryota; kingdom Viridiplantae; phylum Streptophyta; class Magnoliopsida; order Poales; family Poaceae; genus Avena; species Avena sativa. Next base: position 262,069,764 of record OV702294.1, on the reverse strand, counting down.
ATAAATCCAAACCCTAAACCCTAATGGAATAAAAATCATTTTCAAGTTATCTCCAAGCCTATGGATTTGATCCATATAAAAATTTGTCAACAAACATTTACAAAAGATCAAGAAAGACAAATAGAAATATTATAAGATCATAGAAATTGGTTTCACTTAATTTGGAGCTTGGATAAAATCTTATGAATATAATAACATAAGGAAATTAAATTTCCCAGGCTAATAAAGCACCTATCTAAAAATCCAAACCAATTGATGAGAAAATGATCCTAAAAGTATTTAAAAGGATAAACAAGAATTAAATAAGATTTCACAAATTAGAATCACCAAGTTTGGATCTCTAAATAAAAAGATATGGATTTTATAAGATGAAGAAATAAACATTAAATAAAGAATATTTCAAGACCAAATCAAATCTTGGCCAAATCCATAAGCAAATGGAATGAATTATAATCCAAATCCAAATAAAATAAAAGGATAAAGAATTTCCAAAATAAAATAAAATGGCATTAACCATTCTATCCCTATTTCAATAAAGACAAATCTCTAATAAGAATTCATGAGAAATAGTATTTTGGAATTACCCAAGTGGAATAAAAGTTGTTTAATTAACTTAAATAAAATAAATCTTCCAAAATAAAATTTAGGGAATTAAAACTATATTTAATTCCATTGGAATTAAAACAAATACCCAATTTAAATGATTTATGAATCATATTAAAAACTTTTCCAAATAATTCAAGATGAATTATTTGACACCCAAATAATCAAATAAAAACCTACTGAAAAGATTTGGAAGGTTTTGGAAATTCAAATGGTGTTTGAAAATATTATTAAATCTTAATTGATTTAAAACAAGGGCCTAATTAAATAATTAAAAGACCCTAAAAAGAACAAAATTTTATTCCAAAATTGACTTCAGATTATATTACTAATCAGTATTTAAACCTACACAAATTTTGGTTAAGGTTTGAATTAAAATTGATGTTTGAATTAACTAAGCAAAATCAAAATAGAAATTAGAAACGGAAAAAGAGAAAATCATTCAGAATAAAAAAATGGACAAAGTCGACCCAGCCCCAGCCGGCCCAACTGACCCAGCAGCAGCCCAACTAACCCCTCTCTCCCCGAAACGTTTTCTCACCGCAAGAAAAACCCGCAGCGTCACTGACCGCCTGGACCCACTCCCCCTCTCTCTCTTGTAGGGTTTCGTAGCATGGAAAACAAAAAATTTCTACCGCATACAAACAAACAAGCCAAGATCTATCTACTAGATTGTAGCAACGAGTCGATAGAATAACTCACCCTCGAAGATTCCAAAGTGTTTAACGAGAGCAGATTCTCGTGGGTGATGTAGTCGTACTCTTTCCGATCTCAAGATCGCGTAGACGATCCTTCCGGCGCTGCGTTCTGGCAGCGCTCCCGTAGTCGGTCACACGTTCGATACTCGACGAAGACCTTCCTCTCCCTTGTTACAGCAGGCAGCGGAGGTTGTAGCACTCTCCTCGCGATTCCGGCAGCACAACGACGTGGTACCGGAAGTAGAGGGGAGATCTCGCAGGGCTTCGCCTTAAGCCGGAGCGAGTATGGTGGGCTATGAGAAATCCCTCGACGATCTAGGGTTTAGACACGCCGAGGAAGAGGTGCTAGGGCCAGCGGCTAGGGTTTGGTGGTGCCCAAGTCGGCGGCAAGGAGATCCCTAGGCGGCGGCGGCTAGGGTTAGGGTTTTCGGGGCAAGGGACTTGTGTGTGCTAGGAGGGAGCCCTGCCCCTCCTTATATAGGTGGAGGGGCCGGCCGGCCAAGGGGAGGGAGGGGAGTCCCTCCCCAACTCGTCTTGGGTGGGCGCCGCCGGTTGGAGGAGGGAACTCCTCCCCAACTCGGTTTCCCACTCCTCCTCTTTTCCTCTTTCCAAATTTAGCCGTTTGACTTTTCAAACTAGCTGTTTGACTTTTCAAACTAGGATTTGAATTAATCCTTTATTTGGTTCAACGATGACACTTAATACATGATGCAATCATACCAAATTTATACAACACATTCATGTACCCTTCCCCTCCGGAGTGCCGGACATTCCGGAACATTCTAGAACATTCCCGATGAAAACACCGGAACCATTCCCCAACTCCGAAACGGGACTTTCCTTATATGAATCTTATTCTCCGGACCATTCCGGATCTCCTCGTGATATCCCGGATCCCATCCGGGACTCCGAACAACATTCGGTCTCTTTCTCATCATTCCATAACTACTCAAAACAACGTCGAATCCTTAAGTGTGTCTCCCTACGGTTCGTGAATTATGCAGACATGATCGAGACACTTCTCCGAACAATAACCAATAGAGGAATCTGGAAATTCATATGGCTCCCACATATTTCTATGATTACTTTGCGATCGAATGAACCACTTACATACGATATCAATTTCCCTTTGTCTCACAATAGTTTACTTATCCGAGGTTATGATCGTCGGTATCTCTGCATACCTAGTTCAACCTCGTTACCGATAAGTACTCTTTTCTCGTTCCCGTGATATGTGCAAGCATGTGATCCAGTCACATGCTTGCAAGCTAATTGGATGACATTTCACCGAGAGGTCCCAGAGTATATCTATCCGTCATATGGATGGACAAATCCCACTCTTGATCCATGTGTTTCAACCAATACTTTCCGAACACTCAATGCCACCTTTATAGCCACCCAGTTACGGTGTGGTGTTTGATGTCATCAAAGCATCCATCCGGTAAAGGTGATATGCATGATCTCATGGTCGAAGGAATTAGATTACTATGTATCAGAAAGCATATAGCAATTGAACTATTAAAATGACTTGATCTTTATGCTACGCTTATCTATAGGAGTATGTCCATCATATCATTCTCCTAACAATATGATCTTGTTGTTAATAACATCTCAATGTTCATGATAGGGAACCACAATCATCTATTAACCAACAAGCTAGTATTATATATAGAGGCTTTACTAGGGACTTCAAATTAAGTTTACAAATCACACAAGTATTAATGTTTCCTTGTTAATACTATTATAGCATGAATGTAAACATTTATCATAAAGACAAAGATATAATAATAACTACATTTATTATTGCCTCTAGGGCATATCTCCAACAGTCTCCCACTTGCACTAGAGTCATCTAATCTAGATTACATGGTAATATACCGAACACCCATGGCAGTTTGTTGCTGGTCATGTTTTGCCCTCGGGAGAGTTTTAGTCAACGGATCCGCCACATTCAGATCTATGTGTACTTTGCAAATCTTTATATCCCCATCTTGGATATGTTCTCGAATAGCGTGAAAATGTAGCTTGATGTGCTTCAGCTTCTTGTGTGACCTTGGTTCTTGCGCATTGGCTATGGCGCCCATGTTATCACAGTAGATAGACATTGGGTCCAGCGCACTAGGAACCACACCTAGCTCTGTAATGAACTATTTCATCCATATCGCTTCTTGTGAAGCCTCCAAAGCAGCCATGTATTCCGATTCAGTTGAAGATCTTGCCACAACGCTTTGCTTTGCACTCCTCCAGCTAACTGCTGCACCATTCAAAATAAATACGTATCCAGAATGTGATTTAGAATCATCCGGATCGGTGTTCCAACTAGCATCGGTGTAACCATTAACAACGAGTTGTTCATCACCTCCATAAGAAAAAACCATATACTTAGTTCTTCTCAAGTACTTAAGGATGTTTTTGACCGCTGTCCAATGATCCACTCCTGGATCACTTTGATATCTGCTAGTTAAACTAACAGCATATGCAATGTCGGGTCTAGTACATAGCATGGCATACATTAGAGATCCTATGGCTGAGGCATAGGGAGTCTTACTCATCCTTTCTCTATCTTCTGCCGATGTCGGACTTTGAGTTTTACTCAAGGTCGTATTGGGCAACATGGGCAAGAACCCTTTCTTGCTATCTTCCATTCCAAACTTCTTTAGAACTTTGTCCAAATATGTACTCTGTGACAATGATATTTGGCGTTTCGATCTATCTCTATAAATCTTTATGCCTAATATGTAAGCTGCTTCGCCAAGATCCTTCATTGAAAAACTATTATTCAAATATTCTTTGACACTATTAAGAAGGTCTACATCATTCCCAATCAACAATATGTCATATACATATAGTATTAAGAATGCTACAGAGCTCCCACTCACTTTCTTGTAAATACAAGCTTCTCCATAAGTTTGTATAAAACCAAAACTTTTGATCACCTTATCAAAACGTTGATTCCAACTTCGGGATGCTTGCTTTAATCCATAGATGGACCGTTGAAGTTTGCATACCTTGTTAGCATCTTTAGGATCGACAAAACCTTTGGGTTGCATCATATACAACTCTTCATCAATTTCTCCATTGAGAAATGCTGTTTTGACATCCATCTGCCATATCTCATAATCATAATATGCAGCGATTGCTAACATAATCCTCACAGACTTTAACTTTGATACTGGTGAGAAAGTCTCATCGTAGTCAACTCCTTGAATTTGTCGAAACCCTTTTGCGACAAGTCGAGCTTTATAGACAGTAACATTACCATCAGCATCTGTTTTCTTCTTGAAGATCCATTTGTTCTCGACAGCCTTCCGGCCATCCGGTAAGTCCACCAAAGTCCATACTTGGTTTTCGTACATGGATCCAATCTCGGATTTCATGGCTTCTTGCCATTTATTGGAATCTGGGCTCATCATCCCTTCCTCATATGTCTCAGGGTCATCGGTGTTGTCCACCAACATGACACTCATAACGGGATCATACCAATCTGGAGTGGTACGAGTTCTCGTTGACCTGCGAGGCTCTATAGCAACTTTAACCGAAGTTTCATGATCATCATCATTAGCTTCCTCTCTTATTGGTGCAGGCACCACAGGAACTTCTTCCGGTGTTGCGCTACTCGCAATTTCGAGAGAAGGTTCAACAACCTCGTCAAGTTCTACTTTCCTTCCAGTCACTTCTTTCGAGAGAAATTCCTTCTCTAGAAAGGATCCATTCTTGGCAACAAAGATTTTGCCTTCGGATCTATGATAGAAGGTATACCCAATAGTTTCCTTCGGGTATCCTATGAAGACGCATTTTTCCGCTTTGGGTTCAAGCTTGTCCGGCTGTAACTTCTTTACATAGGCTTCGCACCCCCAAACTTTAAGGAACGACAATCTAGGTTTCTTCCCAAACCATAATTCATACGGTGTCGTTTCAACGGATTTAGACGGTGCCCTATTTAAAGTGAATGCGGCTGTTTCTAATGCATAACCCCAAAATGATAGCGGTAAATCTGTAAGTGACATCATAGAACGAACCATATCTAAGAGAGTTCGATTACGACGTTCGGAAACACCATTACGCTGTGGTGTTCCCGGCGGTGTCAACTGCGAAAGTATTCCGCATTTCTTCAAATGCTCGCCAAACTCGTAACTTAGATATTCACCTCCACGATCAGGACGTAGAAATTTAATCTTCTCGTTACGTTGATTCTCTACCTCACTTTGAAATTCCTTAAACTTCTCGAAAGTTTCGGACTTATGTTTCATGAAATAGATATACCCATATCTACTCAAGTCATCCGTGAAGGTAAGAACATAACAATAACCACCGCGCGATGCTACACTCATTGGACCACACACATCAGTATGTATGATTTCCAACAAGTCCGTAGCTCGCTCCATCATACCGGAAAATGGAGTCTTAGTCATTTTACCCATCAGACATGCTTCGCATCTATCAAGTGATTCAAAATCAAGTGATTCAAGAAGTCCATCGGAATGGAGTTTCTTCATACGCTTCACTCCAATGTGACCAAGACGACAGTGCCACATATAGGTCGAGTTATCGCTCGATTTCAAACGTTTAGCCTCAATGTTATTAATATGTGTATTTCCACTATCGAGATTCAACAAGAATAGACCATCTATCAAAGGTGCATGTGCATAGAACATATTACTCATATAAATCGAACAACCATTATTCTCAGACTTAAACAAGTAACCGTCTCGCAATAAACAAGATCCCGATATAATGTTCATGCTTAACGTAGGCACCAAATAACAATTATTTAAGTATAAAATTAATCCCGATGGTAGATGAAGGGGTAGCGTGCCGACCGCGATCACATCAACCTTTGATCCGTTTCCCACGCGCATCGTCACCTCGTTCTTCGCTAGCTTCCGTTTATTCTGCAGCACCTGTTTCGAGTTACAAATATGAGCAACCGAACCAGTATCAAATACCCAGGCACTACTACGAGTACTAGTGAGATACACATCAATAACATGTATATCAGATATACCTTTCTTCTTGATGTTGTCGTTCTTCAAATCCGCCAAGTACTTTGGGCAATTCCGCTTCCAGTGACCTTCTCCCTTGCAGTAAAAGCACTCAGTATCAGGCTTAGGTCCAGCCTTGGTCTTCTTCGTAGGCGTGGCAACTTTCTTACCACCCTTCTTGAAGTGCCCCTTCTGCTTAGACTTGCCTTTCTTGAATTTGGTGGTCTTATTGACCAACAACACTTGGTACTCTTTCTTGATCTCCACTTCTGCAGACTTCAACATGGCAAAGAGTTCTGGCAACGTCTTGTTCATGTTTTGCATGTTGTAGTTCATCACAAAGTTCTTGTAACTTGGTGGTAGTGATTGGAGGACACGGTAAATCCCCAAAGCATTAGGAATCACAATACCCAAGCTTTGAAGTTTGTTTGCGTGCCCAGACATCTTAAGCACATGCTCACTGACGGAGCTGCCCTCTTCCATCTTGCAGTTAAAGAACTTTTCAGAAGCCTCATAGCTTTCAATTGCCGCATGAGTCTCAAAGATCAATTTGAGATCCTCGACAATATCATATGGGTCTGAATTCTCAAACCTTTTCTGAAGCTCCGATTCTAAACCATACAAGATAGCACACTGAACTGTGGAGTACTGAGTCTTCCGAGTGAGGTAAACATTCTTTAATTCATCGGCAGCATCAGCTGCAGGTGGGTCACCCAGCGGTGCATCCAGCACATAGGTCAAATTACCAGCTGTGAGGACAATCCTCAAATTGCGGAACCAATCCGCGAAGTTGCTTCCATTGTTTTTCAAATTTTATTTCTCTAGGAACGCATTAAAATTGATGGTAGGGGCTGCCATTGATCTACAACATATTTGCAATAGTTTAGACTAAATTTATGACAAATTGAGTTCAAATTAATAATAAAATTAATCTAGGTGAACTCCCACTCAAAACAATATCCCTCACACTGTTTTAGTGATCACACGAACCAAATCCACCACATCAACACCGATCATCACGAGAGTTGATATAGTTTCAATGGCGAACAATCGACATGTTCATCATATCTACTATATGATTCATGCTTTACCTTTCGGTGATCCGTGTTCCGAGAACATGTCTGTACATGCTAGGCTCGTCAAGATCAAACCTTTGTTTCCGCATGAGCAAATCTGGCTTGCTCACGTTGTATACACTTGCGGAATCTAACACACCCGATCATCACGTGGTTCTTCGAAACAACAAGCTTTAGCAACGGTGCTAACTAAGGGTGAACACTTTATGACTTGAAATTCATGTGCATGAGGGATCATCTTATAATGCTACCGTTGTCTACTAAGCAATACAAGATGCATAAAGGATTAACATCACATGCATTTCATAATATGTGATATGATATGGCCTTTCTTCTTTGTGCTTCCGATCTCCGTCTTCTAGCACGAACATGATCTCCATCATCACCGGCATTGCATCAAGGTCAATGACGCTTCTCCATGGTTGTCGTCCACCGGCTTCAACTATTACAACTACTTTGAATAGACACGCGGGTCTTAACATAAATTAAAGACAACCATATGGCTCCTGCCGGTTGCCAACTTACAATAAGGAACATTGCATACATCAAATATAATCACAATCATGGCCATATCACATCACAGCACACCCCTGCAAAACAAAGTTAGACGCCTCTACTTTCTTTGCATGTTTTACGTGGTTTGGGGCTTTCAATAAGTGTCGTTCTAACTTACGTACATGAACCACAACATTGATACTAGTATTGTTAATCACCCGTTGTAAATTGGATCTTAACTATGCTAGGAGAAACAGTCACCCGCAAAGCCACTTATGCAATACAAGTTGCATGTCAAGCGTGGAGCAAGTCTCATGAACGATGTCATGTAAGGTTAGCCCGGGCCGCTTCATCCCAACATCCCGCAAGATGCAAAGTACACAAGAAGCAATCGACAATAAAAGCATCAACGCCCACAATGACCATTGTGTTCTACTCGTGCAACAGATCTACATATAGACACGGCTCTGATACCACTGTAGGGTTTCGTAGCATGGAAAACAAAAAATTTCTACCGCATACAAACAAACAAGCCAAGATCTATCTACTAGATTGTAGCAACGAGTCGATAGAATAACTCACCCTGGAAGATTCCAAAGTGTTTAACGAGAGCGGATTCTCGTGGGTGATGTAGTCGTACTCTTTCCGATCTCAAGATCGCGTAGACGATCCTTCCGGCGCTGCGTTCCGGCAGCGCTCCCGTAGTCGGTCACACGTTCGGTACTCGACAAAGACCTTCCTCTCCCTTGTTCCAGCAGGCAGCGGAGGTTGTAGCACTCTCCTCACGATTCCGGCAGCACAACGGCGTGGTACCGGAAGTAGAGGGGAGATCTCGCAGGGCTTCGCCTTAAGCCGGAGCGAGTATGGTGGGCTATGAGAAATCCCTCGACGATCTAGGGTTTAGACACACCGAGGAAGAGGTGCTAGGGCCGGCGGCTAGGGTTTGGTGGTGCCCAAGTCGGCGGCAAGGAGATCCCTAGGCAGCGGCGGCTTGGAGGGAGGCGGCGGCTAGGGTTAGGGTTTTCGGGGCAAGGGACTTGTGTGTGCTAGGAGGGAGCCCTGCCCCACCTTATATAGGTGGAGGGGCCGACCGGCCAAGGGGAGGGAGGGGAGTCCCTCCCCAACTCGTCTTGGGTGGGCGCCGCCGGTTGGAGGAGGGAACTCCTCCCCAACTCGGTTTCCCACTCCTCCTCTTTTCCTCTTTCCAAATTTAGCCGTTTGAATTTTCAAACTAGCTGTTTGACTTTTCAAACTAGGATTTGAATTAATCCTTTATTTGGTTCACCGATGACACTTAATACATGATGCAATCATACCAACTTGATACAACACATTCATGTACCCTTCCCCTCCAGAGTGCCGGACATTCCGGAACATTCTAGAACATTCCCGATGAAAACACCGGAACCATTCCCCAACTCCGAAACGGGACTTTCCTTATATGAATCTTATTCTCCGGACCATTTCGGATCTCCTCGTGATATCCCGTATCCCATCCGGGACTCTGAACAACATTCGGTCTCTTTCTCATCATTCCATAACTACTCAAAACAACGTCGAATCCTTAAGTGTGTCTCCCTACGGTTCGTGAATTATGCAGACATGATCGAGACACTTCTCCGAACAATAACCAATAGAGGAATCTGGAAATTCATATGGCTCCCACATATTTCTATGATTACTTTGCGATCGAATGAACCACTTACATACGATATCAATTTCCCTTTGTCTCACGATAGTTTACTTATCCGACGTTATGATCGTCGGTATCTCTGCATACCTAGTTCAACCTCGTTACCGATAAGTACTCTTTTCTCGTTCCCGTGATATGTGATACCTTGTGAGCCAGTCACATGCTTGCAAGCTAATTGGATGACATTTCACCGAGACGGGCCAGAGTATATCTATCCGTCATATGGATGGACAAATCCCACTCTTGATCCATGTGTTTCAACCAATACTTTCCGAACACTCAATGCCACCTTTATAGCCACCCAGTTACGGTGTGGTGTTTGATGTCATCAAAGCATCCATCCGGTAAAGGTGATATGCATGATCTCATGGTCGAAGGAATTAGATTACTATGTATCAGAAAGCATATAGCAATTGAACTATTAAAATGACTTGATCTTTATGCTACGCTTATCTATAGGAGTATGTCCATCATATCATTCTCCTAACAATATGATCTTGTTGTTAATAACATCTCAATGTTCATGATAGGGAAACCACAATCATCTATTAACCAACAAGCTAGTATTATATATAGAGGCTTTACTAGGGACTTCAAATTAAGTTTACAAATCACACAAGTATTAATGTTTCCTTGTTAATACTATTATAGCATGAATGTAAACATTTATCATAAACACAAAGATATAATAATAACTACATTTATTATTGCCTCTAGGGCATATCTACAACATCTGTTACACTGACAACGGACCCCACTGCCACCTCACCTTCTTCCTCCCCGCGCGTAGACCACGCCCTCCTCCCCCTGCCGTTCCATCGGCGGTTTCTTCGATTAATTGCTCGGTAATGGCGCAATAACCCAGCCCCGCGACCCCGCCTACTTAACAGCCTCTCCCTCCTCTCTGTTTCCCCTCGATTCCCCACCCTAGTGCGTCCCCAGGCTGCCTGATTTCATGCTTCACCGCTTCTGTCCCCGGCGAGCTTCAAGAGAAATTCCGGCAGCTCTGCGTCGCCCCTTGCCCCATCGACCACACACGCGTGGTCCACGAACCCTGGCGCACCTCCCAGTGGCCTCAGCTCGGCCGCGCTCGCCCCAGAGCGTCGGCAAGGACGATCACTGCCGCCGCCGTCGTCTACTGCCTCTCCAACGACTTCCCTAGTAACCTTATGGCCACCCCTTGTCCTTCCGATGATATGCCTGTGACCATTGTACTCGCCCGCATCTAACGCCACTTGTTCCGTGTCCTAGCGCGCTATGTAGCCTCGCCTCCGACGACTCCCGAACATGCTGACGCCAGGAGCATCTCCGACGAGGAATTCCGACAACACCCGTGCGCCCCTTGACCAACCGCAAGCACGTTGAGCATCGCCGTGATCTCCTGAACCTGGTGAGCCAATCCCCTTCCTCCCTCGCTTCCTCTATCACCAGCCCCGCCGTAGCCAGAGCAAGCGCCGCCACCAGCCGCCGCCAGCGCCGCCCATCTCTGGCAAGCGTGCTATACGCCGTTTGATCTTGATCTAGTGGCTAGGAAAGAAGCTAAGCAAAGGGGTAAGTAGCAACCTGTGCCGTGTGATCTAACTTAAATCCTACGGCTTGTATCGCTCGATCCAAACGAAACGGTATCAGCGAATCAGAACTAGACACGTGGCCCGGTTGGTTTGATTTAAAACAGAATTGATCTATTTGATGTTCCATTTTGTAAAATTCATAACTTTCAAACCACACGTCCAAATTTTTCAAATTTTATATCAATGAAATCAGAAAGAAAAGTACTTTCTGACCATGCACTTTGTTTAGTAAAATGCTTCTGTTAAATTGATTGTTTTTGCAGAAACTTGTGTATGCATGTTTAGAATATAAAAATTGTTCTAAAACGATTTTGGGGATAAAATCTTTGGCAAATGGTTTGTTTTGAACCTACTGACCCTAGGAATCAATTGGTGGTTTCAAAAATGTATTTGGTGAAGCAAAAGAATAAAACCTTGAATTAAAACATTTCTAGCCAAATAAAAATATGGTTTAATTGTTAAAAATGATTTTGGAGGAAAACCTTTGGGAAATGTTTTGATTTAAACTCTCTGACCCTAAACACCAAGTTTTATGATTTAAAAATATATTTGGTGAACCTTATAAAGATTACTACTTTGATAAAGGCATTTTCAACCACATAAAATAATGACTTGGTTTAAAATGGTTTGTGAAATAAAATCTTTTGCAAATGGTTTTGCCACTTTATAAAATGATCATTAGGTGTTTTCAAATGTTTATAACCTATTAGAAACCACTTCTCCAAATAAAACCATCTTTAGCATGCTTGCATGCATTGTTTTGTTTCTATCATTTTATGTGTTGTTTGCTTGAATGGTAGATTGAAATTGTCCCTTGCTTGATTGAATTGTAGTGATTTGGAGAGTGTGATCATTGCAAAGACAAGGAGTGAACCTATATTCTCTACTAAAAAGGCAAGTGATGCTTCATAGTTTTGTCCTATTATTTTCACTATGCATTAGTGATATTTCTAAGTAGGACTTGCATGAAATTTTACTAAGTGTAAACTATGCCATGGGAAATCCTAGTAGATGAAACCTTAGTAGAAATTTCCTAAGTTAAGATTCCTACTACTATCATGCTTAGCTTATCTAGTAGAAAACAAGGGTGGAATATATATTCATACTATGGAAATATTTCTAAGTCTGAGGACTTGTGTTTTGTTTAATAAAACAACTAAGTGAATGAATCACCTGGGTGGAATGGAAGGAATGGTTTGTGTTGAGTGGTTCACAAGGCCCATTTCTATGGTTTACCTTTGTGTATCTCACTTGTGGATGGCCACCCAGGAACAAAGATATTTGAGATGTCAAATATTGAGAAGCTTCAAGTGCAGCCACTTGGCATTATGGGCTCTGCCTGGATCATATAGGTTGCAATAACTTAGCCAAATGGACAGTTGGTGGTAGGGGTTTGATAGGTTGGAGCGCGTCCATTCTGGTCTAAGGGAAGGCTTCTGAAAGATATTGTCTTGGTGAAACCAAGTCTTGTGGGGAAAGTGCACCACCTCTGCAGAGTGAAAAATCTAAGTACTTAGCCATGTCCCTGGTAAAGGACAATTTGAGCATCAAGACATGGAAGCTATCAAGAATCTCCTCATCCCAATTTCTAAGTAAAAACTTGTGGTTGAACAAGGGTTAAAGGATCACCAATTTCTATTGGAAGATGCCTTGGGAATGATTTTGCTAAACAAAAACTTAGTGTTTTCAAATGATAAGGAAAATCTATTTTGAGCAAAGCAAGCCTAAGCTCCACTTAGCCAAATGCATATAGATGATAGACTCCACTATATTACCATAGTATCACTTGCCAATACAATTCAAATGTATTGACCCTTGTGGCTGTAACTTATTATGTTGCAGGTTTGTTTGATATTAGTGAAGTTTAATGAATAGGATTACAAGTCTACAACCAACATGTCTGCCTGTGGCACTTTGAAGATGAAGGACCCCATGCTATTGTTATATCCTGCTGCATTGTAATGAGATAGCCAAATGAGCTATGTAAGATGTAATAAGTTATTTTATTCCTGGTTATAAAGTTGTATTATGACCTTTGTTTCTTGATATTACATCTTAACTGTGGATGCTAGCTATTGATCCAGGGACTAGCATTGTAAACACAGGGATCTCTACCTTATTAAAGGTTGGGAACCGTACAGATGGTATCAGAGCATTGTGTTGCCTATAGGATTTGTAACCCTAGGATTGGATAAAACCCCTTAGAAAAATAGGATTTGTATTTGTTCCAAAACTTATTTACAAACAATCTTATAAACTCTTTCCTCAACCATTTTGGTTTTCATTCTACATCTCTTCTATTTCAACTTGATGGATAAAGCCTTCTCCATGGCCAAAGACTTCACCATGTGCAAAGGACTTCATCAACTCTAATGACTTCAACATCTTCAAGTGATTTCAACCTTATTCTCAACAAGGACTTCAACTTGGATTTCACTAAGGACTACAAGTGAGACAAGAAATATTACACAAGACTTGAAGACTAAGGGAATACAACTTAGAAGGAACCATCATCACTTTGAAGTTTTGAGACTAAGATGCAAGAAATTCTCTAAGGATACAAACATCTTATTCAAGAAGAATCAACCAAGGAGGATGGAAAGATCTCAAGTAAACCATATAGTTGGACCACCATGTTTAGTTTAAAATTAAACACACCAACTTAAGTGGTGTAACAAAAATATTTTTGGTTGCCTAAAAATATGCTTGAAACTTGTTGTGGAATGTTTGTTTGTGATTGCTTGCACATTGCTTGAGTGAATTGTGATGTGTGTGATTAGAATTATTCCCTTAGAAATCTTTTGCCTATTCTAATCCCAACCCAACCCAAACAGATGACTACTCCAGGAAACTCCAACATCAAGGATGGTGACAATAACAACAACCAAGAGACCAACATGAGAGAACTCATAGTAACCCAAACCCAGTTGAACCAAGTGACAGCTCAATTTTTAGCCAACACCAGTGAGGTAGATCCAACCATGCAAAGGTTTTTGGAAACCCAAACCCAATTGTTGCATAAGACGACAGATCAAATGATCAACATGGGAGACAACCTTTCCCAAGGAGTTTGTGACAACAAGGATGACAAAGATGATATTCTAGAAGGAATACAAGCTTGCAATATTTGTGGAGACAAGGATCACACTTCCAAAGAGCATGAAGACCAATGCCCCAATTGTGAAGAGAAACATCCAGCTAATCAATGCCCCACAACCCAAGCTACTTGTTACTTATGTGAAGGAAATAATCATGTCCCTATCCAATGCCCCATCTATTCCATAGTTCAACAAAGGAAACAAGGTGGAGTGCAACAACAGTTTGTAAACCCTCATGAAGGAACAACTTCTACCAAGAAGGATGAAGGCAAAGTCAAAACTATGCACCATAAAGCCAAATCCAAAGTGATCACAAAGTGTTGCTACTCTTGTGAAGAAGAAGGTCATATCTCTAGAAAATTCCCCAAGAAGAGAGAAAGATTTCCCACCTTTGTGGTGAAATATGAAGAGCATGAACTAGAAGAACTCCTAGCTTTGGAGAGACCCAAAAGGAATAAGAAAGACATAAGACAGTTGCAATGTTACAATTGCAAAGAAATGGGACACTATGCCAGTGATTGCCCAGAAAAGAAGAAGAACCAAGGAAATAAACAAGAAGAATTGATTCCAAAGAAGAAGAAGGATAATAGCCAAGTGATATGTTTGAAATGCAAAGAGCTAGGCCATTATGCAGACAAGTGTCCAGAGAAGTATCATCAAGACCCCAAGCAAGTCAAGAAGTAATCTAGTTGGAAAATTTTTAAGGGTGGTAGTACCCTAGTTGCTTTGAGCCAACTTGTAACCCCTAGCCTCCTCAAATCTCGGGACGAGATTTATTTTAAGGGTGGTAGCCTGTCACATCCCAAGATTTTCCAAATCTTGTAATGTGAAAAATAAATAAACAAAATAAATAATTGTTGAATTTTAGGGTGAAAAGAAACTTTTGTTTCTAAATGGAAACTTAAAATCCCATCTTGAACAAACTTTGGTAAAAGTTTGAATCCAACAAAAATCCAAATCAAGAGAAATGCATTCCTCAATGAATGTATCTGGAAATTTAAACACTTGGAAAATAAATCCAAACCCTAAACCCTAATGGAATAAAAATCATTTCCAAGTTATCTCCAAGCCTATGGATTTGATCCATATAAAAATTTGTCAACAAACATTTACAAAAGATCAAGAAAGACAAATAGAAATATTATAAGATCATAGAAATTGGTTTCACTTAATTTGGAGCTTGGATAAAATCTTATGAATATAATAACATAAGGAAATTAAATTTCCCAGGCTAATAAAGCACCTATCTAAAAATCCAAACCAATTGATGAGAAAATGATCCTAAAGGTATTTAAAAGGATAAACAAGAATTAAATAAGATTTCACAAATTAGAATCACCAAGTTTGGATCTCTAAATAAAAAGATATGGATTTTATAAGATGAAGAAAGAAACATTAAATAAAGAATATTTCAAGACCAAATCAAATCTTGGCCAAATCCATAAGCAAATGGAATGAATTATAATCCAAATCCAAATAAAATAAAAGGATAAAGAATTTCCAAAATAAAATAAAATGGCATTAACCATTCTATCCCTATTTTAATAAAGACAAATCTCTAATAAGAATTCATGAGAAATAGTATTTTGGAATTACCCAAGTGGAATAAAAGTTGTTTAATTAACTTAAATAAAATAAATCTTCCAAAATAAAATTTAGGGAATTAAAACTATATTTAATTCCATTGGAATTAAAACAAATACCCAATTTAAATGATTTATGAATCATATTAAAAACTTTTCCAAATAATTCAAGATGAATTATTTGACACCCAAATAATCAAATAAAAACCTACTAAAAAGATTTGGAAGGTTTTGGAAATTCAAATGGTGTTTGAAAATATTATTAAATCTTAATTGATTTAAAACAAGGGCCTAATTAAATAATTAAAAGACCCTAAAAAGAATAAAATTTTATTCCAATATTGACTTCAGATTATATTACTAATCAGTATTTAAACCTACACAAATTTTGGTTGAGGTTTGAATTCAAATTGATGTTTGAATTAATTAAGCAAAATCAAAATAGAAATTAGAAATGGAAAAAGAGAAAATCATTCAGAATAAAAAAAATGGACAAAGTCGACCCAGCCCAGCCGGCCCAACTGACCCAGCAGCAGCCCAACTAACCCCTCTCTCCCCGAAACATTTTCTCACCGCAGGAAAAACCCGCAGCGTCACTGATCGCCTGGACCCACTCCCCCTCTCTCTCTCTTATGCTGACAACGGACCCCACTGCCACCTCACCTTCTTCCTCCCCGCGCGTAGACCACGCCCTCCTCCCCCTGCCGTTCCGCCGGCGGTTTCTTCGATTAATTGCTCGGTAATGGCGCAATAACCCAGCCCCATGACCCCGCCTACTTAGCCGCCTCTCCCTCCTCTCTGTTTCCCCTCGATTCCCCACCCTAGTGCGCCCCCAGGCTGCCTGATTTCACGCTGCACCGCTTCTGTCTCCGGTGAGCTTCGAGAGAAATTCTGGCAGCTCTGCGTTGCCCCTTGCCCCCTCGACCACACACGCGTGCTCCACGAACCCTGGCGCACCTCCCAGTGGCCTCAGCTCGGCCGCGCTCGCCCCAGAGCGTCGGCAAGGACGATCACTGCCACCGCCGTCGTCTGCTACCTCTCCGGCGACTTCCCTGGTAACCTTCTGGCCACCCCTTGTCCTTCCGATGATACGCCTGTGACCATTGTACTCGCCCGCATCTAACGCCACTTGTTCCGTGTCCTAGCGCGCTATGTAGCCTCGCCTCCGACGACTCCCGAACATGCTGACGCCAGGAGCATCTCCGGCGAGGAATTCCGACAACAACCGTGCGCCCCTTGACCAACCGCAAGCACGTTGAGCATCGCCGTGATCTCCTGAACCTGGTGAGCCAATCCCCTTCCTCCCTCGCTTCCTCTATTACCAGCCCCGCCGTAGCCAGAGCCAGCGCCGCCACCAGCCGCCGCCAGCGCCGCCCATCTCTGGCAAGCGTGTTGTACGCCGTTCGATCTTGATCTAGTGGCTAGGAAAGAAGCTAAGCGAAGGGGTAAGCAGCAACCTGTGACGTGCGATCTAACTTAAATCCTACGGCTTGTATCGCTCGATCCAAACGAAACGGTATCAGCGAATCAGAACTAGACACGTGGCCCAGTTGGTTTGATTTAAAACAGAATTGATCTATTTGATGTTCCATTTTGTAAAATTCATAACTTTCAAACCACACGTCCAAATTTTGCAAATTTTATATCAATGGAATCAGCAAGACAAGTACTTTCTGACCATGCACTTTGTTTAGTAAAGTGCTTCTGGTAAATTTATTGTTTTTGCAGAAACTTGTGTATGCATGTTTAGAATATAAAAATTGTTCTAAAATGATTTTGGGGATAAAATCTTTGGCAAATGGTTTTTTTTGAACCTACTGGCCCTAGGAATCAATTGGTGGTTTCAAAAATGTATTTGGTGAAGCAAAAGAATAAAACCTTGAATTAAAACATTTCTAGCCAAATAGAAATATGGTTTAATTGTTAAAAATGATTTTGGAGGAAAACCTTTGGGAAATGTTTTGATTTAAACTCTCTGACCCTAAACACCAAGTTTTATGATTTAAAAATATATTTGGTGAACCTTATAAAGATTACTACTTTGATAAAGGCATTTTCAACCACATAAAATAATGACTTGGTTTAAAAATGGTTTGTGAAGTAAAATCTTTTGCAAATGGTTTTGCCACTTTATAAAATGATCATTAGGTGTTTTCAAATGTTTATAACCTATTAGAAACCACTTCTCCAAATAAAACCATCTTTAGCATGCTTGCATGCATTGTTTTGTTTCTATCATTTTATGTGTTGTTTGCTTGAATGGTAGATTGAAATTGTCCCTTGCTTGATTGAATTGTAGTGATTTGGAGAGTGTGATCATTGCAAAGACAAGGAGTGAACCTATATTCTCTACCAAAAAGGCAAGTGATGCTTCATAGTTTTGTCCTATTATTTTCACTATGCATTAGTGATCTTTCTAAGTAGGACTTGCATGAAATTTTACTAAGTGTAAACTATGCCATGGGAAATCCTAGTAGATGAAACCTTGGTAGAAATTTCCTAAGTTAAGATTCCTACTACTATCATGCTTATCTTAGCTAGTAGAAAACAAGGGTGGAATATATATTCATACTATGGAAATATTTCTAAGTCTGAGGACTTGTGTTTTGTTTAATAAAACAACTAAGTGAATGAATCACCTGGGTGAAATGGAAGGAATGGTTTGTGTTGAGTGGTTCACAAGGCCCATTTCTATGGTTTACCTTTGTGTATCTCACTTGTGGATGGCCACCCAGGAACAAAGAGATTTGAGATGTCAAATGTTGAGAAGCTTCAAGTGCAGCCACTTGGCATTATGGGCTCTGCCTGGATCATATAGGTTGCAATAACTTAGCTAAATGGACAGTTGATGGTAGGGGTTTGATAGGTTGGAGCGCGTCCATTCTGGTCTAAGGGAAGGCTTCTGAAAGATCTTGTCTTGGTGAAACCAAGTCTTGTGGGGAAAGTGCACCACCTCTGCAGAGTGAAAAATCTAAGTACTTAGCCATGTCCCTGGTAAAGGATAATTTGAGCATCAAGACATGGAAGCTGTCAAGAATCTCCTCATCCCAATTTCTAAGTAAAAACTTGTGGTTGAACAAGGGTTAAAGGATCACCAATTTCTATTGGAAGATGCCTTGGGAATGATTTTGCTAAACAAAAACTTAGTGTTTTCAAATGATAAGGAAAATCTATTTTGAGCAAAGCAAGCCTAAGCTCCACTTAGCCAAATGCATATAGATGATAGACTCCACTATATTACCATAGTATCACTTGCCAATACAATTCAAATGTATTGACCCTTGTGGCTGTAACTTATTATGTTGCAGGTTTGTTTGATATTAGTGAAGTTTAATGGATAGGATTACAAGTCTACAACCAACATGTCTGCCTGTGGCACTTTGAAGATGAAGGACCCCATGCTATTGTTATATTCTGCTGCATTGTAATGAGATATCCAAATGAGCTATGTAAGATGTAATAAGTTATTTTATTCCTGGTTATAAAGTTGTATTATGACCTTTGTTTCTTGATATTACATCTTAACTGTGGATGCTAGCTATTGATCCAGGGACTAGCATTGTAAACACAGGGATCTCTACCTTATTAAAGGTTGGGAACCTTACAATATGTGCCTCCTATAATTCAAACTATAGGAGGCACATATAATAATATGCGCCTCGCCTATGCGGCCACCTATCTTCACCCGGGCCTGCAGGAGTTACTTGAGGCACATATGGCCATATGCGCCTCGCATATTATCAAATATAGGAGACGCATATGACCATATGTGCCTCGCATATTAGAGCACCTACCAACACGCGGGCCCACACAGATTATGCGAGACGCATTCTTCCCATATGCGCCTCGCCTATCTGATATATAGGAGGCGCATATGACTAAAATGCGCCTCGCATAATCTGAGGCTACTTGATTTCGTCTTTACAGGGAATATAGGAGGCGCATTCTTATCATATGCGCCTCGCCTATTTTTATACTAGAGGCGCATGGAGAAGGAGTGCGCCTCGCCTATTTTATAGGAGGCGCATATGGTCCAAATGTGCCTCCTATAAGCATGTCTCCTATAGCCTTTTCTCTAGTAGTGTTGTCCAATCTAAGAATATCACAGGAGTTTCTAGAAACCATTTTTGCACTTTTTGAATAATAGATAGAATGATGAGATAATGTATTCAGAAACTTCCCAAATAATTCAAGGAGATGCCTCTTAATCACATCTAGCTACCAGTATCATTATCTCACCCTGCCAAGATCAAAATTTAGAACTTTCCTTCATAATCATTATTAGGGCTAAATTGGAACCTTGATCAAACATGAACTAATTCCTAACCAAAACCCATCCAAATCTTGCAAAGCAATTTACCACAACACCCAGCACTCTCCCTGGTCAAAAACACTGTAGATAAACAATACTCTCCCTCCACCCTTTGTCCCATGTGCTTGAAGAGAGTGACACGGAGAGAGGTAAGCCACTTTTGCAAATCTTGTAAAGTAATAGGACAGCAGCCTCCACCCTCCTCTCCACTCAATGGTCAAATCATAGCCCCACCACACTCTCTCAACCACCCCTCTGCCCAAGCAGCAACCAGGACCATGTCCTATGCCCTCTCTTGGACTTGGTCCACCAAGGACATGACCCCTTCGAGATATAAGGCTCGAGGCCAGCCAGCCTCCCCTTCTGCCTCTCATTTGCGTCTCCTCGCTCCCACCTACCACCCCCCAATCTCCCCAACATCACCCCACCTCTGCCACACTCGGGAGAAGAAGAAGCAGCACCCCTCGTCCATCAAATAGATCTGAGCATGGAGCCATCTTCCTTTCCTCTTTTCTTTGGCATGTTGCGTACCCGAGGCCCCTGCTTCCTCCTCTAACTAACCCTTCCCTCCCCTATGTCAGGAATGGACTGATTCCCTGCCGCCGTCGACTTCCCGAACAAGCTCCGTCGGGAACTCTGATGCAACACTAAGTTGATGTAGGAGTGCTTTGTTGGGAACCCCAAGAGCAAGGTGTGAAGCAGCACAGCAGCAAGTTTTCCCTAAGTAAGAAACCGAGGTGATCGAACCAGTAGGAGGAAGGAAACATCACACAGGTGTTGCAAGCAACGCGGAGTCCTGCACAACACAAACTCAAGAATTTGCCCCAACGAATCAGTGAGGTTGTCAAGCTCACTGGTTTGCTCTAACAAAGGATTAAACGTATGGTGTGGAAGGTAATGGTTTGCAGCAAGTAAACAGTAACCATGGAAGATGTATCAATGGTAAAGATTGGACCGGGGTCCATAGTTCACTAGAGGTGCTCTCCTTAAATAAAAAACATGGCATGAAGGGTAAACAAATTACAGCGAGGCAATTGACAGGAACCGAGCAAGGCATAACGATGCAATTACTAGTCAGAAAGATCCTATGAGTTTGATTGGGCAATACAACAATATACATAGACCGCCATCCAACTGCATCTATGACTACAAGTCCACCTTCAGGTTATCATCCGAACCCCCTCTAGTATTAAATTGCAAGTAACAAACAATTGCTTTAAGCAAAGTGTGTAAGGTAAACAGTCCACATGTTCCATGAACAAGAGACCGTTGTTTTCTTCCTAGTAGCAACAACACATCTACAACCGAAGAGATTATTTTCACTTCCCTTGGAAAGTGGAAGCATGAACCCACTATCGACAATACCCTCTCTTGGAGTCACTAGCAACTACTTGGCCAAGATAGCTACTAACAACGGAGAGCATGCAAGATCACAAACAAGACATACATGATAGAATCATAAAGATAAAACCATTAATCAAACCAACATAATAATCTCAATATCCATCGGATCCCCACAAACACAACATGCATGATTACAAATAGATCAGATCTTGATTATGAACGGAGCTCACAAGATCTATACATGAACGCACAAAGGAGGAGATACAACCATCTAGCTACTACATGGACCCACAGTCCAAGGTGGAACTATTCACGCATCATACCGGAGAGAAGGCCTCCAGGATGATCTCCCCTCCGGCAGGGTGCCGGGAAGAACTTCAGATCCCCCGATCTAGGGACGATGGTGGTGGCAGCTACTGACGGTTTCATGGATTTCTGATCGGGTACTCAGGGTTTCTGCATCGGGGGCTTCTTATAGGCGAAGGGGGAGACCGAGGCGGCGGCCAGGGGTGCCAAACCCTAGCCAGGTGTGGGGTGGGGCACACCCGCGCCTGGAGTGGGTTTGGCCCCTCTGGCTCTCCTCCGGACTTCTTGTTCCCCAGGGAAAGTAATTGACTTTGTCCTTTGTCCCGTCCAATTCCGAGAATATTTCTTTACTAACTTTTCTCAAACCAAAAACAACAGAAAAAGGCATCTGGCACTGTTGCAACTTGTTAATAGGTTAGTACCAGAAAACATGCAAAAAGCACCTCAAAGTGTAGACAAGTAAAGCAAAGTAGATACAAAACAAGCATGGAGCATCAAAAATTATAGATACATTTCCAACGTATCAGCATCCCCAAGCTTAACTCCTGCTCGTCCTCGAGTAGGTAAGTGATAAACAGAATAATTTTTGAGGTGACATGCACCCTCACAATAAAGATCCAAGCATTTGCAAGCATTGAAAGCAGGGATCAAAGAACTCTAAACATGTGCATGAAAGATGGAGTTCTAACAATAGGACATAGTAACTATGCATGCAACATGGAAAGTTACAAACAAGGATCATGAATAACATGCATTGAAAAACGTTTGTTTGTTTCACATGAAGAAAGCATAGCATAGTGGCAAACAGCTTGTCCCTCATAGAGTAGCAATTTTGATGCATAGGACACCTGCAAAGTTCACATGGGTGACTAGAAACAAGTAGCACAAGAACAAGTATTATCACAATATGCATCAATTAATAAGCTTTGGAACACTGCACACAGAATGTCAACTATGCTCTCTTAATGGTGCCTAAAGTTAGAAGGTGGAGACTCAATAATGGTGGAAGAAAGGCCTTTTTGTTAAGTAATCAGGGATTACAAGTTTCAGAAAGAGCTTCCAAAAATTATGGTACTTGTTAGCTTTCAACCCTCATTGCCCCTATCATATGCATCTTTAAGTGGTTAACGTTAAAGTGGCAAACCTAGAGTATATGCTTGACAAAGTATAAGTTGGCAATCTCATGCCCCTTGAATACGAGGGCCACAGCTCATGCATACTGAACTTTGGGTCCAGGTAAGTTCTTATCACTATAAGTATTTGCATATCATTGAGAACCGCCAACGGGGTACCCCTTGCACATGGTACAAGAGCTTTCCCATAAGCAAAATGACAAGGCAAGGAGACAGTGAGCATCTCAGCAATTCTTCTTATGTACCATGGGAATATGGTAATTTTTTCTCTCTTTCCTCTTTTCTCAATGTGTCTTTTTTTTATGAGAAGAATGCGTCATAGGTGTCACTATGGTGATGCTGCAAGTTTCCACCATGATTATGCATGGATTAGGCTAGCGGCTCAGGCGTTTCTCTAACACAGAATACGGACTCCATGGACTTACAAGTTCCCTCTTTATTTCACACCGGTGACATCCATAGACAAAAGAACATGATATCAACTGAGTACAACAAGGTACAAGTGCAATGTTGAAAACGTTCCCCGTGACACCACAGTTCTGCTAATTCCAACTTATAAGTGCAAGCATATACAACAAAGTTGTCACAATGGTTCAAGTTTATTAGGGGCAAAGAATAAAGTGTGCCACCAAGTTCGTGAGGGTGTTAATCACTAAGTTTTCGCGTAACAAAATAGTTTTTAATTAGAAGATAGTTGAAAACAAGAATATACTTGGAATGGTGTAACACACCATGCATAGGATTTTCTAGTGGACACTTTGGAATAACTTGGTTTCTTGGGAGTTGGAGGCATGAGTAGAACTTACTCATACAAGTGGAGGCTAGCAAAAGACTGGGAGCAACCAACTAAGAGAGCAATAATGGCCATAATCATTCAGTGCAACAAAGCATACTAATCAAAGAAAAGAGTGGTACTACAAGTCAAGGACTAAATGATCATAGAGGCTAATGGTGACTTGTGAGAGTCATAACATGGTGTGAGCATGTGCCAAGTCAACCCAAGTAAAGCATCAAAGGAGAATACCACAATACTATGTTTTTGCATGCTAAAATAACACATAATTTCTTCAAGGCACACTAAGAAATCCCAATTGTTTGGAACAAGACATGCTACAGCAATAATTACTAAGCATAAAGTCAAAAAAACACCTAGCATGTCATGCAAAAGTCTAAGTCACAGTCAGTGCAAGCTCCTCTTGCACTTCAAGCAAGAACTTACTACTCCTTTCTAAACACCAAGAAAACTTATTTGCAAAACAACACATCAAGAACGGGGGTTCAAACTACTTTATTCAAGCAAACTAAACAACCTAAGCAAAGCAAATGAAAACTAAGATGCTCCAAGAGTCACACAACTGTGCATGAAACAATAAAAGCGAAGTGTCTAGACAGAACTGAGCTTTTTATTGATGAAGAAGGGGATGCCTTGGGCATACCCAAGCTTTGACGCTTGTACCTCTTGGATATTTCTTGGGGTGACACCATGGTGGCATCCCCAAGCTTGAGCTTTTGTCCATTCTTCATCTCATTGCATCATCCTCTCTCTATACCTGAAATTTTTCCTTCACACAATCTTCATTAGCAACATTAGCTTATTCAAAAGATATTAGACCACTGGCAAAGCTTTGGAACAGAAAGGATTTTCACTAAAAACACAAGATACTGTAGTAACTCCTTCAAAAAGCTCAATTTACCTGAAGAGAACTCAAAAAAGGAATCAATAAGAAGCAAATGCAAATAATGGCAGAAATCTGTCAAAACAGACCAGCAGGTAGAAATGATTTTTTCCGAACATCTTCTATTGCTCAAATCAAAAAGTGTTGAACTAACAAAGTTAGCTAACATACTGGGGGATTTATTCGTAAATTTTGAGCTTAATCCGAGTTACAGAGACTCCTCAAGAATAGTTTTGGTGGAGGATAGAAATCTGTTTCGGGACAGCAACTCCCCAAATCTTACTTCCCTCTCATTAGAAGTCATTCTTGGCACAAAAAGAAAACAAAAAGGATAAGGAGAGGTTTTTACAGAAGTAATAACTTCCAAGACTCAAGGAAACTCTTGAGTTATCTCCCAACAAGTACTTTTCTTTAATGCCTTTAAGTTAGGCACAAGAAGCAAGAAGAGTCAAGTGTTTTCAAATGAGGAAGCATTAACATCAAACCTTGCTTTCAAAGGAGGAGCAAAAAGCAACTTCTCTCTTCTCATAGGGAAGTGTTCAATACCTTTCTTGAATGGAAAATGATATTTAATGGTGCCTTCTTTCATATCAATGATGGCACCAACTATTCTAAGAAAAGGTCTTCCCAAAGTAATAGGACAATAAGCATTGTATTCAACATCCAAAACATAGAAATTCATAAGCATTGTTAACAATAATGAGAACATCATTAATACTTCCCCATGAGTTTCTTATTAGCATTATCATTGAGTCGGACATCCAAATAACAATCTTCTAATGGTGGCAAATCAAGCATTTCATAAATCTTCCTAGGCATAATAGAGACACTAGAACCAAGATCACATGAAGCTTTGAGATCAAAGTCATTCACTTGCATATTAATAATGGTTTCCCAACTATATTCTACTTTCCTAGGAATAGAAATTTTGTGTTTTAGCTTCTCTTCATGAATCTTAACAAGAGCATATGTAATGTGTTTGGTAAAGGCAACATGCATATCACTAGCATCAAGACTTGTAGCAAGCTTTTGTAGGAACATAATCACTTCAGAAATATTGCAACCATCAATATCAAAGTCAAGCTTAGCATCGCTAGTGGTAGGTTCAATAGGCTTAGGCTTAATAGGAGTAGGAGTAGGGACTACTTGTGGCTTAGTGGTGATGGTGCACACACTATTGTTTCTATCAATTTGAGCTTCCCTTTCCCACTTAGAATGGAGTTGAGCTAACAGGAGTCAATTCCCTATGAGCAAAAAGCAACTTCTCTCTTCTCATAGGGAAGTGTTCAATACCTAAGCAACCCCTATCATTGCATCAAAGTATTCTCCTATGAGACCATATAGGTGAAGTAATATGCTATCTACATTCGCATAAGACCATCATAGAACAATAAAAAAAATAAAAACTGGAACACATACTCATTGGATATTATCTAGAAATCATAGTCAATTCATCCTATGCCCTTAGGAACATGGGGATCTACTCACAAGTGACAAACATGATATAGATCAGTATCATATGGTATACAACAAAATATTAAAATATAATATCTCCACCAAATAGAGACAAGATGCCAATCATAAACATGTAAATAGCCCTTAAAACAATATCCGAGGTTCAATCAATCACAAACTATGAGGGGAACGATATGGCTCTTGGAGATGGTGATGGTGATGATGATGGTGCTGATGAAGATTTGATGGAGAGGCCTCCCCCTACACCTAGGAGTAGTAGTGATGACGATGGCGTCGATTTCCCCCTCACTGCAGGCTGCGGTGCAGCAGGATCTGCCCCCTCCCAGAGTAGGAGAGGACTTTTGCCTCCATCGCTGCCTCTATAAATCATGGGAAAAATATGGTGTAGGTTTTCTGGCGATACAGAGGCGTCTGTAAAAAGGAGAAGCCGATATGACGCTCGATGGCCGAAAGAGCATGGGTGGCGCGCCTAGGGGGTAAGCGCACCACCTACCCTCTTTCGGTCCTCGTGGCTCCCCTTGCTTCATTCTTTGGCCCATAGTCTTTCTCCAGGTGAAGAACTCATCATGTATTTTTCCTTCAATTTATTGATGTCCACAAGGTCCTGAAATAGCAAAAACATGAAAAAGGAGGTTCTGTGCCTCCCAGAAATTAAATACCAATAAAAGGGACTTTATAGGAAAGTCTCGTAAATCATCTAAATATGCATAAATAATGATGGATCATTGTAAATATGATTCTAAATAGTGCATATAATTCCTAAAGATGATGATGCAAAATGCAAGTATCACTCGTACCTGATATCTCAAGGGGATAGTTCAATGCCCCAAAGAGAGACACGTCCTATAGCTTCTGGGTTGTTGAGTATGTTGGAGAGGGGGCCTCATTGACTACCACTATCGGATGCTCTAATAAATAATGGTGCAGCTTGCGCGTTGTCATGAAGATGCCATATGCGAGTTTTTGGTAGTGCGGGTACCTTTGTTTGGATGGAGAATGAACTTCACTAAGGTAGTACACCGGCCTCTGGATGCCATAGGTTTTCCCTTCCTCAGGTCGTTCGATGACCAGAACTATACTGACCACCTGATTTGTGGTAGCAACATAGAGTAGCAGCGGCTCTTTTTCTTTAGGGGACACGATGATACTTGATGTCAAAAGTGTCCTTTTAAGTGCTTCAAATTCTCGTTGGGCCTTGTCGGTCCACTCGAATTTTTCTAATTTTTTTATGAGGGCTCAGAATGGGAGCGCCTTTTCTCCTAGCCAAGCGATGAATCTCCTTAGTGCTGCCACACGTTCGGCCAATTGTTGGACACCCTGGAGATTTGTCAGCTTCTTCATTGTGAGTATTGCTTGTATCTTCTCTGGGTTCACCTCTATTTCTCTTGCCGATACTAGATACCCGAGGAGTTGCCCTGCTGGGACTCCAAAAGAACATTTTATCGGGTTGAGCTTGATGCGGTATATGTCGAGATTATCAAAATTTTCCCATAGGTCGTCAATAAAAGTCGATTCTTTTTTTTGTGGTGATGATGACATCATCGATGTAGACTTGAACATTGTTGCAAATGGCATTCTGAGGAATTTTTGCATCATCCACCTGTATGTAGAACCCATAATTTTTAGGCCAAAAGGCATCATTTTTTAGCAGAATACACCATAGGATGTGATAATGTTGCTTTTTCTTGATCCTCTTCTTTCATATGAATTTGGTGGTATCCGGAGTATGCATCCAAGAAGGAAAGATGCTCGCACCTGAAAGTCACATCGATAATTTGATCAATTCGCGGGAGCAGGAAGTGATCCTTTGGACGGAGTTAATTTAGTGCGGTGAAGTCGATGCACATACGTAGCTCTTTAGTATTTTTCTTTGGGACACATACAGGGTTGGAGGCCCATAGTGCTTGCTTGATTTACTTGATAATTTTGGCATCCAATGGCCTTTCTTTTTGGTTCCGCGAAACGGCGAAGTGACTGCTTCACTGGTCTGGAATCAAGATATAAGTTGAGTGTGTGCTTACCAAGTTCCCTAGGGATTCCTGTCATGTCTGATGGTACCCATGAAAAAATACCCCAGGGCTCACTGAGTAACTCAATGAGCATGCTTTCATGTACGGGGCTAAGGTTGGTGGACACCAAGGCTATTTTCTTCGGGTTTGTAGGGTGGACTTCGATCTCCCTTGTATGTTTTGCGGTGTCGAAAGCTAGATCAGGCATAACCCGAGATTATGTCCATGTCTGCTGATATCTTCAGATGCTCAAACTCTGTCGCCATCCCAAAAGATTCAGAGATTTTGTTGAATTCCTGATTGCAATTGTTAGATCGGGTAAAGCTTCCCCTCACTATGATGATTCCATTGGGCACTGGCATTTTCATCACCAGGTAGGCATAGTGCGGTAATGCCATGAACCTTGCGAAAGTTGGGTGCCCCAGTATCGCGTGGTATTGTGACGGCCAATCCATGCATTCAAACTTGAGTTTTTCCCGCCTGAAATTATCTCGGGATCCAAAGACAACATCAAGATATAGTTTGCCTAGAGGAATTTCGGGTTTACCTGGGACTATCCTGTGGAAGGATGTTTCCATTGGTGCTAGATTCATCAAGGAGATGTTCATGGCCCGTAGGGTCTTGGCATAGATGAGGTTGATGCTGCTACCAGCGTCCATGAAGACCTTGCTCATATCAAACCCGCCAATTTGTGCATCAACGATGAGAGATGAATGACCCGGAAAAATTACTCGAAGTGGGTGATGGCTCTACTAAAAGTGATTTCTTGCTCTAACTAGTGAAGAAATTCAGGAGTTGGGGGTGGCGCCGTTACCGCCATATTGACCTGTCGGGTAATCAGTTTTTGGATCATGTTTGATGGGTGTCCTTTCTGGATCATAGACATTGCTCCTCTGGACCTTAGGTATTCCTCCTCTTGGTTTCTATTTCTGGTAGGTTGCGGTTGTCCCGCCATTGCTGGTCCTAGTGGAGGTGGCGGTGCCACCAAAGCAAGAGTTCCTAGTGCTACGGTGTACCCGCGGTTTGTTGCTCGTTCACCTTTGCGTTGCACACTGCTTGCATCTCGAGGAATGTTCGACAATCTTTCATGAGGTGGGTCAATCGCCGCCATCCCTCGGAGTCGACGTAGAAGTGCATATTGCATGGTCCTTCCATTATCTCCATTGGGGACATTGGGGGTTCCCTTGGTCGATATGGCTGAGTTGGCCTACTTTTTCCTTCCTCCTCTTGACTTCCGCAGTATCCTCCACTGCAGTTGTCACTCTTTCGGTTATCCTCCCCGATGAAACCAGTTGTTTCGTAGTTTGGTCTTCTATAACCATCGGAATTATGCATTCTTATATTATCATTGTTTCTCCTATCGTGGTCCTCCTCGGGTGAGCGCCCACGTTTGTTATGTATGGCATCTTCACTATCAGCCCAGCGGTTTGCCATGTCCATCGATTGAGAAATTGTTTTTGGCATAACCTGTCCCAACTCTTCAATGAAATACTTTCTCTACAAACCATCGTTGAAAGCATCGATTGCCCTCTCGTCGTAGATGTGCTCAGCAGAATTTTTGCTGATGTTATAGCACTGAATATGTGTCCTGATAGATTTCCCAGGTTTCTTCTTGCATGCCGACTGTTCCTTGATAGACGCGGGTCGCTTGAATGTGGATTTGAAGTTATGGATGAACTTGTCCTCCAAATTGCTCTAGTTGCTAATAGAATATTCGGGTAACTGCCTGATCCATGAGGTGCTTCTCCGCTTAAATGTAACTGGAGGGTCTGCATCGCTATGGCTTTTGATCCACCCTGGAGTTTGACAGTTTGCAAATAATCGTCTAGCCATGCCCAGGTTCCTGGAGTCCGTCGTATTTTTCGCTGTCATGAGGGAGCTTAAAATCCTTGTGTACTGGAGTTTTGCGAACCTGATGGGTAAAGCAACTGGTGCCACATGGTTCGTGCTGGTCATCACTTTCTACATCAGAATATCTTCAAGTAATGTGTTCCTCCATTTATCTATCAACCCTTCTCTGTGGGATGTCGTTTTTGGCGTCGTCGTGTGAAGAATGTGTAAATCGCACATGGTGAGGGGATCTAGATAGTCGGTTGTTTCCTGTATGACGAGGGCTACTGCAACAACTTGGTGATTTGTCGGCTTGTTACATGACTCCTTTCTCTCCTTGTGCAAGAGTATCACCTACCATGCCCAGCCCCATGAGAGCGCAGCAATGAATGGCTTCCCGTGGGTCATCGGCTGCTGGCTGAGTTGTTAAGAGATATGTCTGGGCGATGACAAGGGTGGCATGTGCTATTTTTTCTTTGATGTTGCTCACGGAATCTACTGACATGAACAACATATCCAAGTCTCTAGCCAACTCGTGTCTTTCGGCTTCTGGGATGTGTTGTAGCCACGAAGTGCTTCTCCTGGGTTGTGGTCCTCTAGTGACACTACCAGAATTTCAGGTGGAGCTGAGCTATGCCTGACGGAGGCTGGATTCATCGGCTAACCTTTTAATCTCCTCTTGAAACCATTGCAGTCGAAGCAAGTCCCTCTTCTTGTGGTGCATCAAGTACTGGTAAGCCATCAATTCTTCCCTCGTGGAATCTGCTGTCATTGGCACTGCACCCTATACAGCGTCTCGGGCCTTCTACCAAGTTGCTGGAGGTAACCAAAGTGTTATGCACTCGCCATCGCATTCTCCACCTCTTTAGACGACATGACAGTCTCCTTTTGGCAGATCATGTCTCTCTTTGTGTCATCCTGTGGCATCATCCGACAAAATATCATCAGGGTTAATAATCGGGTTACCATTGGAGTCCACGGGTGCTAAAGTTTCTCCTTCCTACAGGATCGCGCACACTTGGTGGTGCATGATGTATGATTGGCTGTCATCAATGTTGTATACATAGGAGACATTGACTTGTGAATCAGTGAAGTCCTAGGGATCTTGGTCTAGATATGATTCTCCCTTCCTGATGTCGGAGTTGATGCTTTCTTCTATTTTGTTAGGAATTATGCTTGATGAGCTTGGGTAGCTGCAATGTGCCTTGCGTGCCTGAGCCAAAAGAGAGATTGTCATATAGATCAGCCAAAATTTTCAGATATGTGAAGTTTCTGTGGTTTTTGTCGATGTTTGTAGGGTTAGATGTGGTCTCTCTAGTTGAGACGATAGAAGATGCTGGTGTCACTGTAGGCGACACAGGTGTGGCTGACGGATCCGAATAGATCGGAACCAAAAGGTATAGGTCCTTGGATCCTCCCATCTGAAACTGGAAACTTCCGATCATGAGATCGGTCTCCTGTTCGAAATCGATGAGAACCGACAAAGGGGTGAGCTGGGGCGAATCATCAAGATCGTAATGGACTTCACAAACCTCGATCATCAGGTTGCTACTTGGTGAAGGGGAAGCTGTCGAATCCATAAGTCCAACGCTCAGAGTTCCCACGGACGGCACCAATTGACGAGGGGTAACCTCGTCAATGGCCATTGTTATGGACTTAGGGTTTCATGGAAACGAGAGCGTTGGGGATTTCGTCGTCTGACCAGACAAACAAGGAAGCAGATGTAGTCTGATTATAGAGAAAGCTCGGTTACAAAGTCGCTGATTCGCTAGTTGCGATCTAGCTCACGGTGGTTTGTAGAAAAGCTAAGGTGTCTCTTCCGACGGGTCCTCCCAGCCTTCATATGAGAGGCTGGGTCCTGGAGCTGTATCCGGAGATATTACAAGTTTACCAGTACAATGCAAACTCTATGTCCGTTCATAACTATTCCTTTATTGGTAAGGCAAGTCTTTATTCATAGGGTGCTTCTTGGATTCCATTGGGCCTTTGTGGTCCATAAGCTTTTATGCGCCTAGGGTAACTAATCATAGGGAGCCGATAGGTCATACCTATTTCAAGGAGCTGCCTGCACTTTTGATGTGGTAGGATAAGGAGAATGTGGCCACGACATGATCGAATCCCCACCCTAGCCGGTGTACCATCTACGACCAGACATTGAGGACTAATTCACACCTACAATCTCGAGGAAATTATGGGAACCGAATCGATTTGGGTGGGAGGGATAGGAGTAAAGGTGTTACCAAGCACTACTAGCAATTGTTGTGATCGTTTGTTGGGCTACGGCGATGGAACAAAATCTCGATCGTCATGGGTGGCGGATCTGGCTGCGGTGGGTACTACCTCAACGTAAAATGCGTGCAGATGAAACAGGTGCGAGAGCCTTGGTTGAGATGCAGTGCCATAGTTCGTCTAACACCACCATAGGACAAAGCCGGTGATGCGACAAGGCATCGACAATGGCTTCTCTGTCCGCCGGTGGAATAGGAGCTGCTCAGGGCTAGGGGTTGGGAGCGGATGAGAGAGAGCCGACCTCATGTCTCATACACGACCACACATGTCAATGTTTGGGGGAGTAGCTTCTTGGGCCCCAAATCACAGCCCCATCGGTCATTTCCTTCAGCGGCCCCATAGAGAAGCCTCATTTGTCATTGGTTGCACCGGTCACACAATCAGGAAATAAACAGACCCACACGTCAGCGAAATATGGATGGCTAGTTCGACATGTATCCTAGCCCCACCCATCAGCATTTAATGGCCATGGCAGGACCCATCCCAATGTGGTCCCAGCCGTCATCATGTAACAGTCAAGGCCTTTGACCTGACGACAACCCTCCATCCGAGCGTGTGGGCGGGGGGGGGGGTTAGAATATAGGAAGGGGAAAAGTGAGGAAAAATTAAGCGTCTAGGGAAAACTGAGTACAATTAACGATCCAGGGGCACAAAAATAGAAATCGCAAAGTTATATGGAGACTTGAATTCCACCAACATGGTCCAAGACACATCCATCAAGGTATGATTCTTCCTTTTGGCAACACCATTTTGTTAAGGGATATAAGGAGTGGAGTATTGGTGCTTGATCCCGTCATCACTAAGGAACTCATCCAAGGTATAGTTTTTAAACTCGGTGCCATTGTCACTTTGAATGGACAAAATAGTTGCATTGTGTTTCTGTTGGACAAGATTTGCAAAGTCGATGATGGTATTTTGAGTCTCACTCTTGAACTTGAATAAAAAAACCCATGTGTTTCTTGAGTAATCATCCACAATCACGAAGCAATATTCTTTCATTCAAGACTATCATGAGATGGAGGACCGAAAGTATAAACGTGAAGGAGTTCCAAGCACCGTGCTGTGGTGATTTGATTGAGAACCGTGTGAGCTATTTCATGCATCTTCCCTTCAACACAAGCCCTGCTCACATGATCTACGGCAAAGGAAACGTATTTTAGTCCAAGAATGTGGCCCCCGTGTGGAGACTTTGCAAATACCTCATGTTTACATGGGCCAAGCGGTGATGCCACAAATATCCCACGTCGAACTTTGTGTAGAGACACAGTGCATGTATAGAGGATTTTCCGAGAAAATCCACCACGTACAAGTCATGCTCAACATTCCCTACAAAAGCCACCATATGATTCTTGTTCCACATGAGTACCACAATATGCGCATTAAAGAAAGACGAAAGACCCATGATTGCTAGAGCACCAACGGAAAGGGTGTTGGAGCCAAGGGTTTCGACAATCATGACGTTAACCAAGGATACATCCGGGGTTACCACCACCTTGCCAAAACCCAATACCTTAGAACTTGGTTTATCACCATAGGAGACCATTGTGTAGGCAAAGTATATCTTCGGTATGATTGACTTACTCCTGGTCATATGACTTGTGGCTCCACTATCGAGCACCCATTTCTCTCCATCGGAAGCAAAGTCCTACAAAACGAT
Source organism: Avena sativa (assembly GCA_916181665.1). Lineage (NCBI taxonomy): Eukaryota > Viridiplantae > Streptophyta > Magnoliopsida > Poales > Poaceae > Avena > Avena sativa. The sequence continues at coordinate 262,035,933 of OV702294.1, read as the reverse complement.
CAAGATTTGATCTTAGGTACCCATTTTGCAATGGGTCCCTTTTTGTTAGCAACAAGGGTCTTCGGTACCCAAATAGTCCAATGATAATCATGAGTGTAAGAAGTGTATTGATATGTTGGAAACGTATCTATAATATTTGATGCTCCATGCTTGTTTAGTATCTACTTTGCTTTGCTTGTCTACACTTTGAGGTGATTTTTACATGTTTTCTGGTACTAACCTATTAACAAGTTGCCATAGTGCCAGTTGCCTGTATTCTGCTGTTTTTGGTTTCAGAAAAGCTAGTAAAGAAATATTCTTGGAATTGGACGGGACAAACGTCAAAGTCAATTACTTTCCGTGGGGAACAAGAAGTCCAGAGGGGAGCCGGAGAGGCCGGCCAGGGCGGCCAGACCCAATCTAGGCCTGGGTGGGCCCTGCTCCGCGCCTGGGAGAGGTGTGGGGCCCCTGGCCACCGCCTCAGCCTCCCCCTTCGCCTATAAGAAGCCCCCAATGCAGAAACCCTAAGCACCCGATCAAATCTCCACGAAAGCGTCTATAGCTTCCGCCACCATCATCCCTAGATCGGGGGATCTGAAGTTATTCTCGGCACCCTGCCGGAGGGGAGATCATCCCGGAGGCCTTCTCTCCGGTATGATGCGTGAGTAGTTCAACCTTGGACTATGGGTCCATGTAGTAGCTAGATGGTTGTATCTCCTTCCTTGTGCTTTCATGTATAAATCTTGTGAGCTCCGTTCATGATCAAGATCTAATCTATTTGTAATCATGCATGTTGTGTTTGCGGGGATCCGATGGATATTGAGATTATTATGTTGGTTTGATTAATGGTTTTTTCTTTATTATTCTATCATGTCTGTGTTGTTTGTGATCTTGCATGCTCTCCGTTGTTAGTAGCTATCTTGGCCAATTAGTTGCTAGTGACTCCAAGAGGGGGTATTTATGCTCGATAGTGGGTTCATGCCTCTAGTTTCCAAGGGAAGTGACAGAAATCTCTTCGGCTGTAGATGTGTTGTTGCCACTAGGTAGAAAACAATGGTCTCTTATTCATGGAACATGTGGACTGTTTACCTTACACACTTTTCTTAAAGAAGTTGTCTTTTGCTTGCAATTTAATACTGGAGGGGGTTTGTATCACAACCTGAAGGTGGACTTCTAGTCATAGATGCAATTGGATGGCGGTCTATGTATCTTGTTGTATTGCCCAATCGAATCTCATAGGATCTTTCTGGCTAGTAATTGCATTGTTATGCCTTGCTCAGTTCCTGTCAATTTCCCTGCTATAATTTGTTTACCCTTCATGCCATGTTGTTTATCTAAGGAGAGCACCTCTAGTGAACTATGGACCCGGTCCAATCCTTACCATTGATACATCTTCCACTGTTACTTGTTTACTTGATGAAAACCATTACCTTCCACACCATACGTTTAATCCTTTATCACAGCAAACCGGTGAGCTTGACAACCTCACTGATTCATTGGGGCAAAGTCTTGAGTTTGTGTTGTGCAGGTCTCTGCGTTGCTTGCAACACCTGTGTGACGTTTCCTTCCTCCTTCTGGTTCGATAACCTCGGTCTCAACTAAGGGAAAACTTGCTGCTTGCTCTTCACACCCTACGCTTGGGGTTACCAACGAAGTGCCACGTCGAGCATCATCAAGACTTTCTGGCGCCATTGCCGGGGAGGCTAAGGACGTCTTCACAAGGGGAGTCCTTCACTTCCTTTCTCTTTACTTTGTTTTTAGTTTGCTTTGTTTCTTTTGCTTGGTTTTGTTTGCCTCTTTCCAAAAACCCCAAAAAAATTAGTCTAGTTTGGTTTGCTTGCTTTATTCAAAAAACAAAAAATCAGTTCCTGCTCTAGCTGTTGCTGCTATTTTTGGCTTGCCCACCTTTGCCAAAATGAACTCTGCTGAGCACACCAAGTTGTGTGACTTCACTAGCACCAACAATAATTATTTCCTAAGCACTCCTATTGCTCCACCTGCTCCTGATGCTACCTTTTATGAAATTAAGCCTACTTTATTGAATCTCGTGATGAGAGAGCAATTTTCTGGTGTTGGTTCTGATGATCCTGCTGCCCATCTCAAATAGCTTTGTTGAACTTTGTGAGATGCAAAAGTATAAGGATGTAGATGGAGATATTATTAAGGTCAAGCTTTTTCCTTTCTCCTTGAGAGGGAAAGCCAAAGAATGGTTGCTTTCTTTGCCTAAAAATAGTATTGATTCTTGGACTAAGTGCAAAGATTCTTTTATAGGAAAGTACTATCCTCCGGCTAAGATTATATCTATGAGAAGTGAAATTATGAAATTTAAACAACTTGATAGTGAACTTGTTGCTACATCTTGGGAAATAATGAAGACTTTGGTTAAGAATTGTCCCACTCATGGACTCACTGCTTGGATGATTATCTAGACTTATTATGCAAGATTGAATTTCTCCTCAAGAAATCGGCTGGATTCAGCTGCTGGAGGTACTTTTATGGGCCTCACTTTGGGTGTTGCAACAAGGCTCCTTGATAATATGATGGTTAACTACTCTGAATGGCATGTTGAGAGAGCTCCACATGGTAAGAAGGTAAATTCTGTTGAGGAAACTTCCGCTTTGAGTGAAAAGATTAATGTTATTATGGCTATGCTTGTTAATGGGAAAGCTCCTCTAGATCCTAATAGTATTCCCTTAGCCTCTTTGGTTGCTCAAAAAGAGCAAGTTGATGTGAACTTCATTAGAAACAACAATTTCAACAACAATGCCTATAGGAATAATTTTGGTAGCAACAACAATTATAGGCCTTACAATAATGCTAGCAATCCCTATGGAAGCTCTTACAATAATGCTAGAAATGCCCCCTCTGAACTTGAAGTCATGATCAAAGACTTTATTAGTAAACAAACCACTTTCAATAAGACTATAGAGGAAAAGCTTTTAACTATTGAGAAAAATATATCCTCTTTGTGTGAAGCTCAGTCCTCTTTGATTAATAAAATGGCCGCTAAACCTGAAGCCATGGAAAATACCTTTCCTACTGCTCATGCCATACAAGTTACTATTGATGAAAATGTTAGGTTGTTAGCTCAACTTCATGCTAAGTGGGAAAGGGAAGCTGAAATTGATAGGAGCAATAGTGTGTGCACCATCACCACTAAACCACAAATAGTCCATATTTCTCCTCCTACTATGCCTAATCCTATTAAGAATACTACTAGTGATGCTAAGTTTGACTTTCATATTGATGGTTGCAATATTTCTGAAGTGATTATGTTCTTGCAAAAGCTTGCTAGAAGTCCTGATGATAGTGATATGCATGTTGCTTTCACTAAACACATTACAGATGCTCTTGTTAAGATTAAGGAAGAGAATCTAAAACACAAATCTTCTATTCCTAGGAAAGTACAAGATAGTTGGGAACCCATTATTAATATGCAAGTGAATGACTTTGATCTTAAAGCTTCATGTGATCTTGGTTCTAGTGTCTCTATTATGCCTAGGAAGATTTATGAAATGCTTGATTTGCCACCGTTGGAAGATTGTTATTTAGATGTCCCACTCAATGATAATGCTAAGAAGAAACTCATGGGGAGTATTAATGATGTTCTCATTATGGTTAATAATTCTTATGTCCCTGTGGATTTCTATGTTTTGGATGTTGAATACAATGCTTCTTGTCCTATTACTTTGGGAAGACATTTTCTTAGAACAATTGGTGCCATCATTGATATGAAAGAAGGCACAATTAAATATCATTTTCCATTCAAGAAAGGTATTGAGCACTTGCCAATGAGGAGAGACAAGTTGCTTTTTGCTCCTCCTTTAAAAGCAAGATTTGATGTTAATGCTTCTTCATTTGAAAATACTTGATTCTTCTTGCTTCTTGTGCCTAACTTAAAGGCGTTAAAGAAAAGTACTTGTTGGGAGATAACCCAAGAGTTTCCTTGAGTCTTGGAAGTTATTACTTCAGTAATGACCTCTCCTTATTCTTTTTTTGTTTGCTTTTTGTGCCAAGAATGACCTCTAATGAGAGGGAAGTAAGATTTGGGGACTTGCTGTCCCAAAACAGATTTCTGTCCTCCACCAAAAAAATCGTGAGGAGTCTCTGTAACTTGGATTGAGCTCAAAATGTAAGAATAAATCTCCCAGTATGTTAGCTAACTTTCTTTAGTTCAACACTTTTTTATTTGAGCAACATAAGATGTTCGAAAAAATCGGTTTCTACCTTCTGGTCTGTTTTGACAGATTTCTGCCATTATTTGCATTTGCTTCTTATTGATTCCTTTTTGAGTTCTCTTTAGGTGAATTGAGCTTTTTGAAGGAGTTACTACAGTAGATTGTGTTTTTAGTGAAAATACTTGCTGTTCCAAAGCTTTGCCAGAGGTCTAATATCTTTTGAATACACTAATGTTGCTAATGAAGATTGTGTGAAGTTTTGTATGAAGAAAAAAATTCAGGTGTAAAGGGAGAATGATGCAATGAGATGAAGAATGGAAAAAAGATCAAGCTTGGGGATTCCACCATGGTGTCATCCCAAGAAATATCCAAGAGGTACAAGCGTCAAAGCTTGGGGATGCCCAGGGCATCCCCTTCTTCATCAATAAAAAGCTCAGGTCTGTCTAGACACTTCGTTTTTATTGTTTCATGCACAAGTTGTGTTGTTCTTGGAGCATATTAGCTTTCGTTTGCTTTGCTTAGGTTGTTTAGTTTGCTTGAATAAAGTAGTTTGGACCCCCGTTTTTGCTGTGTTTTTTTGCAAATAAGTTTGCTTGGTGTTTGGAAAGGAGTAGTAAGTTCTTGCTTGAAGTGCAAGAGGAGCTTGCATTGACTGTGACTTAGACTTTAGCATGACATGCTAGGTGTTGTTTTGGCCTTATTCTTAGTGATTATTGCTGTAGCATGTATTGTTCCAAACAACTGGGATTGCTTAGTGTGCCTTGAAGAAATTATGTGTTGTTTTAGCATGCAAAAGCATAGTATTGTGGTATTCCTTTGATGCTTTGCTTGGGTTGACTTGGCACATGCTCACACCATGTTATGACTATGAAAAGTGTAGCATCCCAATTGTCTAACAATTGCAATGCTACTAGCCTAGTCTAGATATATGCTACCTTCCTACATATAATTGTTGCATCATCATTATATCATGCTCATGTCATCATGCCACCTTGCATTTGAGCATCATATAAGACCCTTTTCATTTGGTTCTTATCTCCTCTGCATTGTTAATTGTATTTGCCTCTTGATATTGTATTTGGTTCTTGATATATTGTGTAATGCCCAAGTTGAGTTGGGGGCATATCTCTTATTAACTCCACCACCTTTTCTTTCACCACCTTATAATTCCACCATCCAACTAAATATGAGCTTGGCACTTATTGGTTTTACCTCTAGCTCATGTGTGTTGGGATGGATCCAATTCTTTTCCACATGCTCTCATCTTGGCATCATTATGTTTTCACATTATTGATATATGAGAGCCACATGGCCACCTTTGCATGCCTTGTGAGAGGAACCCTTTTTCCTAGTTTCCATATGGATTACTATGGATTTATGCTCATGTGGGAATATTTTTGGGACTAGTAAGCAGCTAGTGGAATATACACACTAGCAAGTCCCAATTTTAATCAAATATGATCATCTCCATCTATTCCACTTGGGGCATTCTTTTAATTCTTTTGCTTGGCTTTATTCCAATTTTGGGAATGCATAATAATAATGCCATGGGATAATCTTGTTTTCACGAGAACCCACATGGCAATAAATATTTTGCATGGGCCATGCAAGTACCCCTTTAGCTTGTCATTTGGTTTTTATTTGATTTCTGAGTGGATCATCTCTATCTCTATCCTTTCTTTTAGCTTGATCTTATTTTTGATCATGCTTAAACCACCTCACCCTCTCTTCTCCTTGTCTAGTTCTTGCTTGCTCTTTACTTGATCTTGCTTGAGCTTGACAAAACAATAAACCTCATCCCTCATCTCTCTCATCTCACCCTCTCTCTTCACCTTTCTATCTAAACCCATACCCCATCCTAGCTAAACCCTAAGCTACCACCTTCCCCTCTTTCTCTCCTCTCTAGCCGAGTCACCCCTCTAAACCAAACCCTAGCTGGCCCCACCGGCCACCCTCTCTCCCTGGCCACCCACCCCTGCCCTAGCTACCCTCTAACCAAGCCTAGCTCCAAACCTAAACCCTACCCGAGGCTACCCCCCTCTCCCTCTCTCACTCTCTCTCTGCCCTAGGGGCCCCAGCCCGAACCACCCCTGCCCTGGTCCTGCCCGAGCCTACCACGTGAAGAAGGAGAGGAAAAAGGTGGTTGAGGCCACCTTTTCCATCTACCCCTCCCCACGGCGCCTCCCTCTCCCCTCTGCCTTACCACCATCCTCTGGCTCGCCTCTGTCCCCCAGATCTACCCCAGACCGTCCCCTCTCTCTGCCTTTCCCCCCCGCCACCGTCTACCCTCGACGCCGACCACCGTCGGCCTCCTTCTCCTCCACATAAACCGGCCAGTGGCGAGGCGTCCGCTGGTGTCGAGGAAGGTCACGACGCTCCACCGCATCACCCTGTGCCCGGCGACGAGGAGGAGACGGACCGGAGCCACCAGCACCAGCGCTGCACCGACGCTAACCCTAGATCTTCGGGCCGTCTGCATCGCCGTCGATCGCCTGCTCGCCGACCCGATCTGACCACGCCGACACCCTCCTGGTGAGCCCATGATTCCCCCTGACATGGTCCGCATCTCTGTAACCCCCTAGCCTCGCCGGACCTTGCGTCGAACGGCCTCCGTGCGTCGGCGTGCACCGGCGTCTGCACGCTCGCGCTCTGCATAGGACCCTATCTAGGCCTCGCCCGCATCCCTGAGACCTCCCCTAGCCCTACCGCACTGGTTGCACCCCGCAGCGCGCACCCCCGCGTCCCAGGATCGAACCCCGCTTCGCCCGCGCCGCACATCGATCGGTCGATCGCGGCAGAGAAGAGGAACAGTGCCACGACGTCCTTTTACGGATACCCCCTGCTTTCCTTTTGCATCAACCCGCGGTCCATCAGCCCCACCTGCCAGCCTCCCTTTCCGTTTTGCAAAACGCCCCCGCATCTTTTAGCCCGTAACCCGCGTAGGCCTCAGACCGCCCACGTGTCGCCACCCCGCTGGGTGACGCGCGCGCGCGTGGCCCCGCAGCCTCTGGGCCCGCTTGTCATCCACGCGGGCTAGGCAGAGCTGCGGTGAGAAAAGCTGCTCTGCGCGCTGAGCTGCTGAGTCAGCAGTTGGTCCCACCTGTAAGCGTCTGTGGCTAGATTCCTCTCGGTATAAAAATGATTTCTGAAATCTGTTTAAATTCAAATCTTTTTCTAATTATTTCAAATTCAAATATAATTCTGTTTTTAAATAACTTTTAAAATATAAATCCAATTTATACAAATAATATATGTTTTAAAATCAGAAAAATGTGAGGAATTCAAATCTTTCATCCAAAATATATTTTGAACATTTAAAATTGCAAGTTGATCTAAATTACAATAAAATGCCCCTTGGACTTAAATAATTAATAACTTTTGTTTTATAAATCCAAATTTAATAAATGATATGTCTAAAATGATTAGCTCGACGAGACCTTTCCGTTTATGCAATCCTTTGTCTGTTTTGAAGCATGCATCATATAAATATAATGTGTACAGCAACTGTTATGAGGCTAAAAATGGGGCCAAAACTAAATAAAATGGTTTATTCTTGTGTTCCACACCTCACCCATGCCATGCTACCTATTGCCATGCAAATTGTGCATCATTCATCATGGCATGATTGTTTGCTTGTCGCATTTTATTCATATGCTTGTGCACTTTATTTATGTTGGCCCTTGTTTGTTTGGTTCTTCTTCGAATAGACGCTGAGCAGGGGATATACCGAGAGAACCAGGAACACTACCCAGATCCTTCTCTCGCTTCAACTGAGCTGCCAGGCAAGCACTACCACATGCTTGCATACATATAGTACCTATTGCCTCTATCTTATTCTTGCATCATTGAGTCGCGATTGCATTAAACTGAATCCCAAGTATTGCATAGCCTTTACTTTTAAACCCCACCGAAGCTTGTTCCTCCATCCCATGAGCCATTACTATAGGAGTTGTTTGAGCCATGCGAGTCGTAGAACAGCATGTGTAGGGTATGTGAGTGTCTGATGGATAATGAGGTACCTAAACAACTTAACCTGAGTAGTAATGGGATAACTAATGAAAGTGGCACCGGTGAGCCATATCTGTTATTTGGTTTTTCAGGCTCACTTGTGTCCCGTAGGACCCCGAGTACTTGATTCCTGTTCCTTGAATATTCGCGCTATCCACATCCAGGAGGCTTATGAACCCCCCTGAGCCAGAGCTTGATTCATTCTTATTTCTTGAGGGCCACAAACAAATTGAGGTTTTATTTACTATCCTGTACTTATGCCATGTTTTACTGCTTTAATTTAAATTGTGCGAGGTAATGCACACTGTACTGTTTAGGTCCGTGACCCGTTTTTGCTGTATCGACAAGCCCAGTCACACTTTCGGGTTCCCAGTCGTTTACAGCCGGCTCCACAAACCTTGAGTCTGTCTCGGAGTCAGCTAACTTCGTTGCGGGTAGCTCAATGGGGTGCCCCCCTGAAATATTTCTGAATCCTGTGATTGCTTTGTCGTGACTGCCTCGTTGGGTTTTGATTTGGTTTTTCCGAGGCATATCGAGTGTGTGTTGCTATTTGTGCACCCCTGCAGGGTAAAACTTTCTGAAAGCCGTGTCCGCGGTTATGGACGACTTGGAGCACAGTTTCTCGATCATAGACAAGCATAACTAAAGTACCGCTTTTAATATGACTAGACTAGGTACCTGACTAGTAAATAGTGCAACACTCACGGAATGGATAATAAAACTGCCAACGGATGGGGGGCTGTTCGTCCGCTTCCTCGTCGGTAAGCGAGGAGGAGGATGGATCTGTGGAGATTACCATGATAACCGTTATAACTGTTGTTATTAATTCACGGACATCCGTCTATCTATGGTTAGGCGGATGGTTAGCGAGTATCTATAGAATTGTTAGGGTTTATCTTTTGCTGCAATTGCGTCACCCCAGGTTGTGTCCCCTTTAGAGGCATAAAGACTTGCTGAGTACCCCTAGGGTCTCACACGATAAATTATTGGTTCAGATGAACATGTACACTCGCAAGATGGATACTGGGTGGAAGAGACGGACGATGTGGGCAACGATCATTCGGTGTAGAGATTCCGGGAACGGGGATCCGTGAGATCTGTGGGCGGGATCTGCTTATTTATGGGGCATCTTATGCCGATTTGCTTCTTATCCGTACTCGGATTTTGTCTTCCGCTTCCGCTTGATACTCTGACGACTGATGTATGAGGAGATATCCTAAACTATTATATCTATCTAGGATATTTGGATCTTGCCGTATGGCATTGCTATATTTCCTTTCTTTTTAGATGGAATGGCTCTGATGTACTGTTGTATGGTGGCTTGCATACATACTCATTTGTGTATGTAGTTGATCCCTTCGCCTGCCGATTACGTCGCCCGTTCTTGTCCGATGTTTGGAAATGGTTGGGACGGCCGAAAGGTTTACCTGTGAGTGGCATTTGGGCCCCACCGTACTATTTCAACCATTTCTGTTCATCCAGGCTTGTAACTAGGAGCGTAATTCACCGAGGTAGTTACAATTGGTATCAGAGCCATCCCTCCCTTCAGGGTCTCAGCCAAATGGTCGTTGTCTGTCTAGCAAATATTTTTGGTAGTTATGTATACTAGGGAAAAACAAAACGCGAGAGTAGGACTGCTTCCACTTTTCTTCTTACCTACCCACCACCCTTTTGTGGTAAGGAAGTGTAACGTTTTCAATCCTCTTCTTAAAATTCAAACTAGGATTCACGTGTTCTGGGCTTCCGTAGTACCATAGGGTGTGTGTGTGTGTGTAATTCCTTGTCTATCCGTTGCATCCAACTTGTTATCTTATCTGCCTTTGGTTATCAACTGTTGGTACATTCCATACTAACAGGCTTCTGCAAACCGGCGCGATCTATCTGACTTCTTGTTAACCGGTGCCATCTTCTTAAGGGTGTCCTTCCTTCTAGCAACTCCATATTCTGTGAAACATCAGTTGCTAATCTCTATCTGATAAGTGATTTTGCGCATCTATTGGTATTTTAATGCCGAAAAATGCGGAAAATTTTTCTTTGATACATCTGTGTTTCCACACTCCTTTCCAGTCGTGTGTGAAACATTATCTATCTTCCTTTTATCAGCATGTCCATGCTAACTCATTCTTTTGTCACCGACGCTTGATCCTAGAGTTTCTTTTCATCTCCAATCCTCTTGGGCTAATTACATAACATGTGTCGATCCGATGCTGGTGATTGTAATTTGGCTCTCGGCATAGCTATATTCCACTCATGATAAGTGTCGATTGGAATATGGAAAATGCTATCAACCGTCACCATCTGGAGGATAAGGTTATCTCCTGTGATTTTGAGTACACCGTGATCATATCTATGCATATTCAAGCATCTTTGGCAATCCGGAGTTTCTCAAGGCACTACGGCGGTCTATCATCTGTTCATCATGCTGCACATCTTTTTCAACTCCATATCTGCACATCTTTTTCGTCTCTGATAGCTCATACCATAAGCAAAGCTATATCATCTTTTCTTTATCCAAGATCTCCTTATCTTTGTAACCGGTGATCCGATCGACAATGTGAACCAGGTGTCATCTCTTTTTCTTCCGAAGGACCAGATAATCTATTCTTCCAGTGCATCTTCTTCAACACAAACCCGTGCTCTTAATGTTGATCTTTCAAAAGAGCGTTGAGTTCAGAAAGTGTTTCGAGCATTTGTTCGTTTCTCCCGCCTCTTGAACTTGATATTCTGGGAATATCCTGTTAATCCATGGTGGAATATGTTGATAATATGCTTACCTATTCCATATCAATGGAAGGACATGGAAGATCATCTGTGTCTTTTTCTCTCAAGCTTCGTGAGCACTGCCTGTGTGCAAAGTTCACAAAGCGTGAATTCTGGCTTCTTGAAGTCACCTATCTCGGCCACGTCCTTCTGCTAAATATATCACTTCAATTCTGGAATCAGCAAGTTCATTGTTAATTCCATCTTCCATCTTCAATCAAATCCGGAGTTGTTCCTTGTTGGCAAGTTATCATCATCGTTTCGCTAAAGTTTTTCCTCAAAACTTCTAAATCTCTCTCAATCTTTTCAAGCACAACATGGAGTTCTTTCACCTCAGTATCGTCAAGTGATCTTTTGAAAACCTCTCATTCTATCATCTATGCTCAATCCACCGGAGGCCATGAAGACTTTTCAGATCTTTCGTAATCCTTCTGTTCAAGTGGTGCTATCTTTTTCTTTATCTATGGAATCTTGCAGTTGTTCTCCGTAATCTTCCTTCAAATCTTTCCGGTGGCTTGGTACTTCCGACATGACGACAACATCATCACCCTTATCTATCTTGAATCCGGCGAATCGTTTGCATCTATCCTTGTTTTCTAACGGAGTTCCATGAGCTCTTCTTATCAATACCTTCAGTCTGATTCGGTAGTTGGGTTGCATTGTTTTCTTATTCATGTGCGGAGTAATGCTTTGAGTGCGGGATGGAGTAGCTACCATAACACTACTCTTATCATTCGCTCTTGTACATTGAATTGGTGAATTAATGTGATTTCACTCATTCCACGGAAGTTAGAAGTGGACTTTATCCCTCGATACTTTTACTTCCGTCCTTGTTTTCCGGAGTGTTCTCTCGAAGAAAGTAATCAATAATCTCTTGTTGGTGATCTCACCCTTTCTACACGGAGCAAAATCCTCAATTATCTGGTGGAAACAAACGCAAACTCTTTTCTGTCCTCGTCCTTCTACCGGTGCTCGACATCCCCAAACAAGATGAAAGGAAACCCTATCTCTCTTTGTTTCATCAATTCTTTTTCTGTGGTAAAGCCAATTATGGTTGATGCCATCAGCCGCAAATCTATTGCGTTAGCCTCAAGGCTAAAGAAAGCAATAAGTATATCTACAATAAATTCCAGATCCTCTATGTTCTTTGCTTCTCAGCATTCCACCATGATCTGGCTTCACATCCGTCTCTAGAAGTTATATCCGCACACCCCAATTGCGTGATCCTTTGGTTCTTACCGGCGCAAGAAGAATCTAATCCGACGACGTCTAGCTAAATCTGTCTGTTCATATCAAGGGACTCTATTGTTTGAAGGCAATGTTGTTTCCATACTTCATTTCTCTAAACCCGAGAGAATATACGATGCTATTGTCATAGTAGTTCAAACCTCTCCAATCTAGCTCTTTTTCTTCCGGCGACACAAACATCCATCCTCTCTAGTATCGGCGAATCTTTAATCTTAACGGTGTGTCTTTTCTTATCCATGATACATCATCTTTTCCTTTTCTTTCACAAGTGCCTCTGTTCTGTTATCATGTTTCTTGAGAAAACCGGAGCTATGTCCATCCTATCCTTCTTGTCTCACGACAATCCTTCAATTCTTCTAACCCTTTGTTTCTCAAGCAAAACGCAAGACTCGCAACAAGTCTAGCAAGTTTTGCAAGGTGTAGTGGTCGCACCTTTCCGTTGTTTATCAACTTGGGAACGTGAGGGTCACCTTCGTTCGAACACCCGCCTCTCCTTGCGTTGTTTTCTTTTTCCTAGGAATCTTGGGGCGAGATTCTTGTTTAGTGGGGGAGAGTTGTAGCATCCCAATTGTCTAACAATTGCAATGCTACTAGCCTAGTCTAGATATATGCTACCTTCCTACATATAATTGTTGCATCATCATTATATCATGCTCATGTCATCATGCCACCTTGCATTTGAGCATCATATAATACCCTTTTCATTTGGTTCTTATCTCCTCTGCATTGTTAATTGTATTTGCCTCTTGATATTGTATTTGGTTCTTGATATATTGTGCAATGCCCAAGTTGAGTTGGGGGCATATATCTTATTAACTCCACCACCTTTTCTTTCACCACCTTATAATTCCATCATCCAACTAAATATGAGCTTGGCACTTATTGGTTTTACCTCTAGCTCATGTGTGTTGGGATGGATCCAATTCTTTTCCACATGCTCTCATCTTGGCATCATTATGTTTTCACATTATTGATATATGAGAGCCACATGGCCACCTTTGCATGCCTTGTGAGAGGAACCCTTTTTCCTAGTTTCCATATGGATTACTATGGATTTATGCTCATGTGGGAATATTTTTGGGACTAGTAAGCAGCTAGTGGAATATACACACTAGCAAGTCCCAATTTTAATCAAATATGATCATCTCCATCTATTCCACTTGGGGCATTCTTTTAATTCTTTTGCTTGGCTTTATTCCAATTTTGGGAATGCATAATAATAATGCCATGGGATAATCTTGTTTTCACGAGAACCCACATGGCAATAAATATTTTGCATGGGCCATGCAAGTACCCCTTTAGCTTGTCATTTGGTTTTTATTTGATTTCTGAGTGGATCATCTCTATCTCTATCCTTTCTTTTAGCTTGATCTTATTTTTGATCATGCTTAAACCACCTCACCCTCTCTTCTCCTTGTCTAGTTCTTGCTTGCTCTTTACTTGATCTTGCTTGAGCTTGACAAAACAATAAACCTCATCCCTCATCTCTCTCTCATCTCACCCTCTCTCTTCACCTTTCTATCTAAACCCATACCCCATCCTAGCTAAACCCTAAGCTACCACCTTCCCCTCTTTCTCTCCTCTCTAGCCGAGTCACCCCTCTAAACCAAACCCTAGCTAGCCCCACCGGCCACCCTCTCTCCCTGGCCACCCACCCCTGCCCTAGCTACCCTCTAACCGAGCCTAGCTCCAAACCTAAACCCTACCCGAGGCTACCCCCCTCTCCCTATCTCACTCTCTCTGCCCTAGGGGCCCCAGCCCGAACCACCCCTGCCCTGGTCCTGCCCGAGCCTACCACGTGAAGAAGGAGAGGAAAAAGGTGGACGAGGCCACCTTTTCCATCTACCCCTCCCCACGGCGCCTCCCTCTCCCCTCTGCCTTACCACCATCCTTTGGCTCGCCTCTGTCCCCCAGATCTACGCCAGACCGTCCCCTCTCTCTCTGCCTTTCCCCCCGCCACCGTCTACCCCCGACGCCGACCACCGTCTGCCTCCTTCTCCTCCACACAAACCGGCCGGTGGCGAGGCGTCCGCTGGTGTCGAGGAAGGTCACGACGCTCCATCGCATCACCCTGTGCCCGGCGACGAGGAGGAGACGGACCGGAGCCACCAGCACCAGCGCTGCACCGACGCTAACCCTAGATCTTCGGGCCGTCTGCATCGCCGTCGATCGCCTGCTCGCCGACCCGATCTGACCACGCCGACACCCTCCCGGTGAGCCCACGATTCCCCCTGACATGGTCCGCATCTCTGTAACCCCCTAGCCTCGCTAGACCTTGCGTCGAACGGCCTCCGTGCGTCGGCGTGCACCGGCGTCTGCACGCTCGCGCTCTGCGTAGGACCCTATCTAGGCCTCGCCCGCATCCCTTACACCTCCCCTAGCCCTACCGCACTGGTTGCACCCCGCAGCGTGCACCCCCGCGTCCCAGGATCGAACCCCGCTTCGCCCGCTTCGCCCGCGCCGCACACCGATAGGTCGATCGCGACAGAGAAGAGGAACAGTGCCGCGACGTCCTTTTACGGATACCCCCCTGCTTTCCTTTTGCATCAACCCGCGGTCCATCAGCCCCACCTGCCAGCCTCCCTTTCCGTTTTGCAAAATGCCCCCGCATCTTTTAGCCCGTAACCCGCGTAGGCCTCAGACCGCCCACGTGTCGCCACCCCGCTGGGTGACGCGCGCGCGTGGCCCCGCAGCCTCTGGGCCCGCTTGTCATCCACGCGGGCTAGGCAGAGCTGCGGTGAGAAAAGCTGCTCTGCGCGTTGAGCTGCCGAGTCAGCAGTTGGTCCCACCTGTAAGCGTCTGTGGCTAGATTCCTCTGGGTATAAAAATGATTTCTGAAATCTGTTTAAATTCAAATCTTTTTCTAATTATTTCAAATTCAAATATAATTCTGTTTTTTAATAACTTTTAAAATATAAATCCAATTTATACAAATAATATATGTTTTAAAATCAGAAAAATGTGAGGAATTCAAATCTTTCATCCAAAATATATTTTGAACATTTAAGATTGCAAGTTGATCTAAATTACAATAAAATGCCCCTTGGACTTAAATAATTAATAACTTTTGTTTTATAAATCCAAATTTAATAAATGATATGTCTAAAATGATTAGCTCGACGAGACCTTTCCGTTTATGCAATCCTTTGTCTGTTTTGAAGCATGCATCATATAAATATAATGTGTACAGCAACTGTTATGAGGCTAAAAATGGGGCCAAAACTAAATAAAATGGTTTATTCTTGTGTTCCACACCTCACCCATGCCATGCTACCTATTGCCATGCAAATTGTGCATCATTCATCATGGCATGATTGTTTGCTTGTCGCATTTTATTCATATGCTTGTGCACGTTATTTATGTTGGCCCTTGTTTGTTTGGTTCTTCTTCGAATAGACGCTGAGCAGGGGATATACCAAGAGAACCAGGAACACTACCCAGATCCTTCTCTCGCTTCAACTGAGCTGCCAGGCAAGCACTACCACATGCTTGCATACATATAGTACCTATTGCCTCTATCTTATTCTTGCATCATTGAGTCGCGATTGCATTAAACTGAATCCCAAGTATTGCATAGCCTTTACTTTTAAACCCCACCGAAGCTTGTTCCTCCATCCCATGAGCCATTACTACAGGAGTTGTTTGAGCCATGCGAGTCGTAGAACAGCATGTGTAGGGTATGTGAGTGTCTGATGGATAATGAGATACCTAAACAACTTAACCTGAGTAGTAATGGGATAACTAATGAAAGTGGCACCGGTGAGCCATATCTGTTATTTGGTTTTTCAGGCTCACTTGTGTCCCGTAGGACCCCGAGTACTTGATTCCTGTTCCTTGAATATTCGCGCTATCCACATCCGGGAGGCTTATGAACCCCCCTGAGCCAGAGCTTGATTCATTCTTATTTCTTGAGGGCCACAAACTAGTTTGAGGTTTTATTTACTATCCTGTACTTCTGCCATGTTTTACTGCTTTAATTTAAATTGTGCGAGGTAATGCACACTGTACTGTTTAGGTCCGTGACCTGTTTTCACTGTATCGACAAGCCCAGTCACACTTTCGGGTTCCCAGTCGTTTACAGCCGGCTCCACAAACCTTGAGGCCGTCTCGGAGTTAGCTAACTTCATTGCGGGTAGCTCAATGGGGTGGCCCCCTGAAATATTTCTGAATCCTGTGATTGCTTTGTCGTGACTGCCTCGTTGGGTTTTGATTTGGTTTTTCCGAGGCATATCGAGTGTGTGTTGCTATTTGTGCACCCTGCAGGGTAAAACTTTCTGAAAGCCGTGTCCGCGGTTATGGACGACTTGGAGCACAGTTTCTCGATCATAAACAAGCATAACTAAAGTACCGCTTTTAATATGACTAGACTAGGTACCTGACTAGTAAATAGTGCAACACTCACGGAATGGATAATAAAACTGCCAACGGATGGGGGGCTGTTCGTCTGCTTCCTCGTCGGTAAGCGAGGAGGAGGATGGATCTGTGGAGATTACCATGATAACCGTTATAACTGTTGTTATTAATTCACGGACATCCGTCTATCTATGGTTAGGCGGATGGTTAGCGAGTATCTATAGAATTGTTAGGGTTTATCCTTTGCTGCAATTGCGTCACCCCAGGTTGTGTCCCCTTTAGAGGCATAAAGACTTGCTGAGTACCCCTAGGGTCTCACACGATAAATTATTGGTTCAGATGAACAGGTACACTCGCAAGATGGATACTGGGTGGAAGAGACGGACGATGTGGGCACCGATCATTCGGTGTAGAGATTCCGGGAACGGGGATCCATGAGATCTGTGGGCGGGATCTGCTTATTTATGGGGCATCTTATGCCGATTTGCTTCTTATCCGTACTCGGATTTTGTCTTCCGCTTCCGCTTGATACTCTGACGATTGATGTATGGGGAGATATCCTAAACTATTATATCTATCTAGGATATTTGGATCTTGCCGTATGGCGTTGCTATATTTCCTTTCTTTTTAGATGGAATGGCTCTGATGTACTGTTGTATGGTGGCTTGCATACATACTCATTTGTGTATGTAGTTGATCCCTTCGCCTGCCGATTACGTCGCCCGTTCTTGTCCAATGTTTGGAAATGGTTGGGACGGCCGAAAGGTCTACCTGTGAGTGGCATTTGGGCCCCACCGTACTATTTCAACCATTTCTGTTCATCCAGGCTTGTAACTAGGAGCGTAATTCACCGAGGTAGTTACAAAAAGTCACCATTAGCCTCTATGATCATTTAGTCCTTTACTTGTAGTACCATGCTTTGATTAGTATGCTCACACCATGCTTTGATTAGTATGCTTTGTTGCTCTGCATGATTATGGTCATTATGCTCTCTTAGTTGGTTGCTCCTAGTCTTTTGCTAGCCTCCACTTATATGAGTAAGTTCTACTCATGCTTCCAACTCTCAAGAAACCAAGTTATTCCAAAGTATACACTATAAACTCATATGCATGGTGTGTTACACCATTCCAAGTATAGTCTTGTTTTCAAATATCTTCCAATTAAAAACTATTTTGTTATTTGAAAACTTAGTGATTAAAGCCCTCACGAAATTGATGGCCCACTTTATATTATTTGCCCCTAATAAACTTGAAGCACCGTGACAACTTTGTTGTATATGCTTGCACTTATAAGTTGGAATTAGCAGAACCGTGCTGTCACGGGGAACGTTTTCAACATTGCACTTGTACTTTGTACTCAGTTGATATAATGCTCTTTTGTCTATGGAAGTCACCGGTGTGAAATAAAGAGGGAACTTGTAAGTCCATGGAGTTTGTATCCTGTGTTAGAGAAACGCATGGGCTGCTAGCCTAAGCCATGCCTAATCATGATGGAAACTTGCAGCATCACCATAATGAGCTATCTATGAAGCATCCTCAATAAAAAGCTATGCATATGGTAAATAAAAAGATTCCTGAGATGCTCATTGTCTGCTTGCCTTGTCATTTTGGTTATGGGAAAGCTCCTGTACCATGTGCAAGGGGTACCCCGTTGGCGGTTCTCAATTATATGAAAATACTTACAATGACAAGAACTTACCTAGACCCAAAGTTGAGTATGCATGAGGTGTGGCCCTTGTATTCAAGGGACTTGAGATTGCCAACTTATACTTCGTCAAGCATATAATCCATATTTGCCACTTTAACCTTAACCAATTCAAGATGCTTATGATAGGGGCAAAGAGGGCTGAAAGCTAACAAGTACCATAATTTTTGGAAGCTATTTTTGAAATTTGTAATCCCTGCTTCCTTTACAAAAAGGCCTTTCTTCCACCATTATTGAGTCTCCACCTTATACCCTTAGGCACCATTAAGAGAGCATAGTTGTCATTCTGTGTGCAGTGTTCCAAAGCTTATTAAATGATGCATATTGTGATATTACATGTTCTTTTGATATTTGTTTCTAGTCACCCTTGTGAACTTTGAAGGTGTCCTATGTATCTATATTGCTACTCTATGAGGGACAAGCTGATTGCCACTATGCTATCTTTTCTGTATGTGAAACAAACAAATGTTTTTCAATGCATGTTATTCATGATCTTTGTTTGTAGCTTGTCATGTTGCATGCATAGTTACTATGTCCTATTGTTATAACTCCATCTTTCATGCACATGTTTAGATTTCTTTGATTCCAGCTTTCAATGCTTGCAAATGGTTGGATCTTTATTGTGAGGGTGCATGTCACCTCAAAAATTATTCTTTTATCACTTACCTACTCGAGGACGAGCAGGAGTTAAGCTTGGGGATGTTAATACGTTGGAAACGTATCTATAATTTTTGATGCTCCATGCTTGTTTAGTATCTACTTTGCTTTGCTTGTCTACACTTTGAGGTGCTTTTTACATGTTTTCTGGTACTAACCTATTAACAAGTTGCCATAGTGCCAGTTGCCTGTTTTCTGCTGTTTTTGGTTTCAGAAAAGCTAGTGAAGAAATATTCTCGGAATTGGACGAGATAACTTTCAAAGTCAGTTACTTTCTGTAGGCAACAAGACGTCCAGAGGGGAGCCGGAGAGGTCGGCCAGGGCGGCCAGACCCACCCTAGGCACGGGTGGGCCCTGCCACGCGCCTGGGAGGGGTGTGGGCCCCTGGCCGCTACCTCGGCCTCCCTCTTCGCCTATAAGAAGCCCCCGATGCAGAAACCCTAAGAACCCGATCAAATGTCCATGAAACCGTCTGTAGCCACCGCCACCATTGTCCCTAGATCAGGGGGATATGAAGTTCTTCCCAGAACCCTGCCGGAGGGGAGATCATCCCGGAGGCCTTCTCTCCGGTATGATGCGTGAGTAGTTCCACCTTGGACTATGGGTCCATGTAGTAGCTAGATGGTTGTATCTCCTTCCTTGTTCTTTCATGTATAGATCTTGTGAGCTTCGTTCATGATCAAGATCTAATCTATTTGTAATCATGCATGTTGTGTTTGCGGGGATCCGATGGATATTGAGATTATTATGTTGGTTTGATTGATGGTTTTGTCTTTATGATTCTATCATGTCTGTGTTGTTGGTGATCTTGAATGCTCTCCATTGTTAGTAGCTATCTTTGCCAAGTAGTTGCTAGTGACTCCAAGAGGGGGTATTTATGCTCGATAGTGGGTTCATGCCTCTAGTTTCCAAGGGAAGTGACAGAAATCTCTTGGGTTGTAGATGTGGTGTTGCCACTAGGGAGAAAACAACGGTCTCTTGTTCATGGAACATGTGGACTGTTTACCTTACACACTTTTCTTAAAGCAGTTGTCTGTTGTTGCAACTTAATACTGGATGGGGTTCGGATGATAACCTGAAGGTGGACTTCTAGTCATAGATGCAGTTGGATGGCGGTCTATGTATCTTGTTGTATTGCCCAATCGAATCTAATAGGATCTTTCTGACTAGTAATTGCATTGTTATGCCTTGCTCAGTTCCTGTCAATTGCCCTACTGTAATTTGTTTACTCTTCATGCCATGTTGTTTATCTAAGGAGAGCACCTCTAGTGAACTATGGACCCCGGTCCAATCTTTACCATTGATACATCTTCCATTGTTACTTGTTTACTTGCTGCAAACCATTACCTTCCACACCATACGTTTAATCCTTTGTTACAGCAAACCGGTGAGCTTGACAACCTCACTGTTTCGTTGGGGGCAAAGTCTTGAGTTTGTGTTGTGCAGGTCTCTGCGTTGCTTGCAACACCTGTGTGACGTTTCCTTCCTCCTTCTGGTTCGATAACCTCGGTTTCAACTGAGGGAAAATTTGCTACTTTCTCTTCACCCCCTACGCTTGGGGTTACCAACTGTAGCACCCTGGGTAAACCACTACTAGAAAATCGCTATTAATTTTATTATGTGCACCATCATGACATCATCATGCATCTGTTTGTTAAAAACTATTTTACAAAGGTCTATTTTGTTTTCCCAAATACCCCTTCTTAATTCAAATCAAAACCCCGGGCTTGTCCGGAGTATTTGGTTGTCTAAAACTAACCGCAAAATGTTTTGTCTAAAATAAATAGTAATAACAATAAACGAGTTTATAAAAGTTTTCGGGGAGGCAGCCCAGCCTTTCAGGCCAGGCCACCTACTACCCGGCCCAAAAGAAACCTTCATCTAAACCTATACAAAACGAAACCCTAATCCTACCTACCCTAAACCCTAGACCTCACCCATTTTCCCTCCCTGCCGCCGCCAGGTACCCAACATACTACCGCACGCACTCGAGCCCAGTGTCAAACGCACGCACATAGCGTGCACGCAACGCAATCGAACCCACCCCGTCGTGACCCACCTAGCCCCACTCCCCCCGCTCCACCCGGGCCCCACCTCGTGTCAATCCCACGCCGCGAGAACCGCTCCTCCCTCTCCCCCGGATTCCCTCGTTCCGCTCCTATCGTTCCCACCACGCCTTCCCTCCTTCCTCCTCGCCAACCACCGCCACCGGTCACCTCCCACCCCGGATCTTCCTCCACGAAGCCCAGAGCTCCTATCGCGCTTGCAGCTCCTCTCGTGCAGCCGCCGCCGCCCGCAGGAGACGCGCCCTGGCCACGACCCCCGTACCCAACCAACCCAAAGAGGCGGCCGCCCCGTGGATCTCCTCCACCCGAGGCCGCCTCCTTCCCACCTAACGCAGGACTTCGCCTCGACCACGATCCCCTCCCCTGAACCCCGCCTCCCTTGTCCGATAGCAAGCTGCTGCTCGAGCCTGTTCCCGAGCTTCCTCCGCTGTGGCCCGGCTATGACCGTCGAGCCGCCAAAGCGTCCGCGTCGGCCTCCTCGTCACCTATGCCTCCCTGCCGTTGAGCCGCCGCCGACCGCCTCTACCCGCGAGCAGCGTCTCCGCGTTGTTCGCCTGCGACCAGCACATCTCCGCCTCGTCCAGCCTCCAGCAACTACCCCGCCGGGCCCCACGTCGCCAACCCTGTCGTCCGTCAACGAGCCGTCCGTGGCTGCGGCTGCAACATCAAGCCTGCTGCCCCTGAGGCCACGTGAAGTGCCTGCTGCGTCTGTTACAGATAGCCTTTCCTTATATGTTGATGTTTAGTGAACGAGTCTCCTGATGTTACACATAGTGAAAGGGAGACGTGCTCCTGAAGTAGTGCTTGTATGTGGGCAGTGAGGATGGTGTATTTTCGCCTAGCTTCGATTACCTCGGTTATGATCGACACCGACCAAGACAAAATCGATGAACCACCGGTGCTGCAACCCGAGTTTGGCACCGAAAAATCAAGTCGTTACCGTCAAGATCTCCATCGCGGGCTTCAAATTCCCTTTGGATACGATAATATCTCCTTCCTGGCCCGAGTTCTCCTTTTCGGAATGGCAAGATCCTCTCCCCGGACCCGAAGACATCGAGACCCCCAACCCTGAAGATCGATCACGGACCCTTGAAGACCGATCACGGCGTCCTCCTCCCTCTCGGATCCGAAGACCGAACCTGGACCCCTACAAGCACCAAGATCATCGATCTGATGTGTGACCCCTATCCGAGCCCTATTTTATAAATGATATATAATTGTTGCATATAAATTGTTCATTCTCGCATACATAATCATTTGTTTGGGCGTTATATTGTCGATTCGCCTCATAATTAAATATGAAGACCATATCGGGCGAATCCAGTCTTATATGGGCCCCATTTAAATTTCTGTAGCGAACCGATGATATAATTTTGCCTTGTTAATACAACATTTAAATTGCGGGTATCTAAATAACTTGAACCACTTAAATAATTGTTGGGACCCCGGTTCCGCTTAATATGGCCTAATTGCATCACACCTTTGCCATGTCATACATCATACATGCATCATGCCCGATCTTCTGTCATAGTATTAAATAGTGCATCCGATGTTTCTTCTAGTGTTTTGCTTCTTCGCGGATAAGGCCGATGAGTTGATGTGAACTTCGACCCGATCTTTGGATGAACCTTCGACAATGTTTTCAGGCGAGCATTCTCCCCCTTTCTACCTATTTTACATTTATAGTCTTTATTTCCTCCTGTTGATCTATTGCTATCTGTGTTGCGATGCTTTAGATTCCGTACCCCGTTATGCTTCCCTGCAGCCCTTATATTGCCATGGACATATCCTATTACCTGTTGTTTGGTAGATAGTCGGCCTTGCGAGTCGTAGTTGCTTACGCAGGTGACGTGTCGCGTCGTCGATCTTCCATAGTTGTTGGAGTAATTTCGCATGTTTAATGTTGAAGATTATCATGGTTTTAATTACCGTTTAATAACTAAAATTGAAGTAGGTAAATAATGTAGAGGCACGGGTTGGCAATAGATGTTATTTGGTTTTTAACCATCCACTTGTGTCCCGTAGGACCTCGAGTACTTGATACCTGTTCTTTGAATATTCGCACTATCCGCATGTGGGACCATGAATCCCCTTAGCCAGAGCTTGAGTCATATATTATTTCTTGGGGCCACAAACTAGTTTGGGGCTTTATTACTATCCTGTACTTATGCCATACTTTACTGCTTTATTTACGATTGCGCGTGGAGCACCTGTACTGTTTAGGTAAGCGGAGTGTTTTCACGGTATCGACAAGCCCAGTCACACTTTCGGGTTTCCAGTCGTTTACAACCACTGACGCAAACCTCTGGGTCCGTTCCGGAGCCGGCCAACTTCGTCGCGGGTAGCTTGGTGGGGTGGCCCCCTGAAATATTATATGAATCTTGCAATTGCTCTGTCGTGATGCCTCTTTGGGTTTTCATTTTGTTTTTCTCGAGGTTGATCGTGCGTGTGTTGCTATTTGTGCCCCCATGCAGGGTAAAAGTTTCTGAAAGCCGTGTCCGCGGTTATGGACGACTTGGATCACAATATCTCGATCATAGACAACTATAACTAAAGTAGTGCTATAAATTTGACTTTATAATGACTAGTAATTAGCTTCACTACAACGGAATGGCTAAATAGAAGTACCAACAACTGCTGGTTTTGGGATGCCTCATGCTATATGTATCTGACTAGTAAGTACTGCAACTACAACGGAATGGTTAACTAAAATTGGCCACTGTTTATAATATCAGGATGACTCATGCTATCTATATCTGATTAGTAATTGCCGCAACTATAACGGAATGAATAAAACTATCAACTGTGTGAGTTACTCGGTTGACTTCCTCGTTTGGTCTCGAGGGGGAAATATCAGGATGGGTGTCGTGGTATTGCCGACGAGTACGCCATGGAGGGGTCCTCATAGTGCGTGTTTAGAGACGTGGGGTAAGGCGGACAGTTGACGGGTACGAGGTAACACAGCTTACCCAGGTTCAGATCCCACAACGGTGGCGGAATCCTACTCCTACTATAGATCACTATAAGGGCAATACGCCGAGTTACAGAGATTGGTTCGATGTGCGAGGTTATATGAAGTTGTAAGTTATCGTGCCCTAAAGGCTCCCATAGGCCTGACTTATATAGTCGCCGGGTCCTAGGGTTACAGGGAAAAGTCCTAGCCGGACAGGTTACAAAGTCCTACACTTTCTATTACTAGTCTTGTGTATCTTGTACTCCAAGGCTCCGGGTACATTGGTGGCTCCACTGTAGCCTTCCTTTATCCGGCATGGGACTCCCTTCTGGATCCATCTAACTGGGCCGCCCAGCAGGCCATAGGCCATGCTACCGACTATGGGCCACCCGGGTTAGCCGGATAAGAGACATGCTATAAGGATACCCATATAGCATATCCCCAACAGTAGCCCCCGGAGAACTCCGAGATCTTGCGCCGTCTTGCCTCTGCATGTTGAATACTCCGTCTAGATGGATGTTGGCAAATCGTCAAGCAACATCTTGTAGTCCTCCTAAAGAACCCTGCAAGGCTTTCTCCGTCTTCGACTTGTAAGCCGGAGAAATGCCGAATCTTCCATCGTACTCCTTCGTAGTCGGATTGAATCCGTCTATGTCGGAATCTTTGATGTTACGGCTCATCTACCCATGTCAGCTAGGACGATGTAGGCTTAGGTCAGTGACGCCTCGTAACTCACACATGCAGAGAACGCAATCATATCCGATTTTCCCGCGCAAGCGATACGAACCGTTGGTGGCGACAGTTGGAGACGTGGCGAAATTTCCGCGCACGTTCGCGAACACGTCGTCTACGCGGCAACCGTCCGATCAAGCTGCATGAATCTTAACGCCGAGGATGATAAATAGTAACCGTGGGGAAATCTCCACTTTTTACCTCATTCTTCTTGCATCATCTTCTTCCTTCAGCTGTGCGTCTCCTCGAGCTCTCCGCGAGAAACCTCGAAAAAACCCTAGCGCCCATCTGCATCAGTCGCACCCAACCTTCACCCCATCGATCGTGGCGTCGAGCGAAGCCGCGGTGAAGCCGGCGAGCCCCGTCGTCGTGCCCCCAGAGGGCCTGGTCATCCCCGCGTCGGCGGTGATCGAATCCACCGGCGGCGACCAAAATTTGGCGGCGCTAGAGCCACTAGAGGAGGAGCCAGACTCGCAGAAGGGCGACTGGCGCGGCTCGGACATCACCGACCGCGACATCCAAGAGATAGTCACCGAAGGATACCTCCCCACGACGAAGGGGCTCGCTTGGCGGGCGGCGCCGGCCGGCGAGGTGACACCTTCTCCACAAGACGGAGAAAAGTTGTACCTCAAAGCTCAGCTGGTACGCGACGTTTCCCTGCCTATCTCCCACTTCTTCCTCTCCGTCTTAAACCACTACAAGGTCCAGCCCCATAACCTTTCCCCCAATAGTATCTTAGTGCTTAGTAACTTCGCGGCACTTTGCGAGGGATATCTAGGGATAAGGCCTAGGTTAGACCTTTTTGTGTACTTCTTCACCGTCAAACATGAGGCCGAACATAGTAAGGAGGAGCTTAGGAACTACGACACCATAAGCTTCAAGATTCGACCTGGCCGGTGGTTCCCCGACATCGTCGGCCACGAGTCCTGCAAGAATTGGCAGCGGACGTACTTCTACGGCCCCGACAATCCTCTGGCGGGCCGAGAAGTAATGTACCCGGACTTTGTGGACGGAGCTGCCGCTGAAGTTTCCACATGGAGATCCCAAGCCTCCCTTCCCTCCGACCTCGATGCTTCTCGCGCTATAAAGCGGATCGAATGGTTTGTAGAGACGGGTTTGACCGGCTTGGACCTAGCCATGTGCTGGTTCATTAGGCGAATCCAACCTCTGCAGCACCGCGTGAAGTACATGCACGAGTATACCAGCGACAGAAGGGATAGCCTCCGCATCTCCGTGGATAACTTCTCGAGCGACTCGGTCAAGCTCTGCCTTAAGGACATCGTCAAGGTGAAGGATAAGAAGCGATCACCTACGCATGTTTGTAGACGGCAAGTGCCCAAAGGTAGGTTTTTATTTTCCATGTATGACATATACTCCAGCTCTTCCGTCTTGCAAATGTCATTTTGTCTAACACGGTGACTTCTTACTTAATAGCTTAGCGATCTAGAGGAGGGAAACCTGGCTGACCAAATCTACGATCCAAAGATGAAGGAAGTCACGGTCGTGTCTGACGATGATGTCCCGTTGGCGCGAAAGCGGAAGAGCTCCACCTCTGACGCTGCCGACAAAGGCAAGAAGAAGAAGACGGAGGGTGGAGCCTCCAAAAAGACTACCACCGCCCTGGAGGCGGAAAAGAGAAGAACCACCGGGAGTTTTGCCAAAGCACCCCCCCTAGTGTAAGCTTTTCATTCTCCGACATTGTCTATTTATCTCTCTTGCTCCTGTACTTATGCATTTTGCACGTTTCAAGAAGAAAGCCACGACCATCCTCAAGAAGACCTCCAAAACTTTGGGGGCTTCTCGAAATATCAAAGACATGCTGCATCGTGACGCCTCCCCCGCCATCGCCCCTGCTACCCCTGCCATCAAGCCCTCGTCCGCCCCGACAAGCTCACAAGCAAAGGAGGCACCAGGCCCTTCCGCCATGGAATTGGATTCTGGCGCCTCTACCGAACTTGCTGTTTTCGGCGAGCAGGCGACGCAGGAGAGCACCGCTCAACGAATGGCTGAAGATCCGGCTAAGGATGCCATCGGTGGCGGCAAGGCGGTGGTGGAAGCAGGTACTTCTGCCGAAGGCGGAGCCCTTGCTCCCCAGAAACCCTTTGAGTTCCCAAAGTTAGTCTACCCGACGCTTACGCCGAGTAGCACAACTCTGGTTCCTGGAGGAGTACCGTCATCTCCGACATGCGGTCTTGAGGAGCTCCTCCGACAAGCAGAAATATTGCGAGGAAATAGCGTTTCCTTTGGCAAGCTGCTAGCCGAGAGCGCTACAAACCTCAAGATCATCGCACTAGTAAGTTTACTTTGCCTTTTGCATTTCATATGAGTATCCCACTGTAGCCCCCGAGGATGTAGACAGAAAACCATAGGTTTTACATCTATATGCTCTAAGAGTGACTAAGTTAGACAAAACTCTCACTGTAGCCCCCAAGCATTTAGATGGAATGAAATGTTCCGACTAGTCGCTTTAAGAGTAGCATAAGCGGTGTTTATAAATTTCAATACTGTAGCCCCCGAGCCTCTAGTTGTAACTGAGTTAGTTCCGACTAGATGCTTAAATAAAAGCTAAGAAGATTCCGAGTTAAAAACTTTATACTGTAGCCCCCAAGCTTCTAATCGAGAACCGAATTAGCTCCGACTAGATGCTTAAAGAAAAGCTAAGCATACTGCTATGTAAAAAACTCTCGCTGTAGCCCCTGAGCATCTAGGTGGAAAATTTCCGACTAGATGCTCCAAACAGACTAAACAACGGTTTAACTTTTTTCTTTTTTCCATAGAACGAGAATGCTCGGAGGGGCATGGCCAACGACAAGTACCAGAAGATGCGCGCAGATCTTGAAGCCGAAAAGGGTAAAACTGCCATCTTGAAGGAACAGATCATCAAAAACAAGAGTCTGTTTTCGTTTTGCGCATTCCGTCTTGGTTTTGTGCCTACATTCTCCGAGTACGCACTGTGTACTTTGTTTTCTCCGACTTTGCAGAACATGTTGCCAAGGCCAAGGACATTGTCGAGCAGTCCAAGCACATCCAGTAGCTGGACAGCGAGAACAAGATCCTTAAAAAGGAGAGAGAAGACATGCTGAAAATGCATGAAGAATCAATGAAGGCCTTGCAGGACTCCGCCGCCGAGGAAATCAATCGCTTGAAGGAGGAGATCACGATCTTGAAAGATCAAAAGCGTGCTGCCGATGAGCAGAATCACCGCCATGGCGAGGCGTACAAGCTCCTCCAACAAGAGAAACAATCCTTGGCGGACACCCTCTAGCAAGATGAGGCCAGCATATTTAGTAAGATTTCTCCGCCTTGTATTTCTGTAGTCTGGATACTTTGAACTGTTGAACTCATGCGTTTCTTGTTGGAATTTGCAGCTCCTATGGGTTTAACCAGATCGCCTCCTCTAGCCAAGGAATGCATGGTTCTTGCCGGCAACTTCATCAACACCACCATCACCCAAGACAAAGAGATTGCCAAGCCCCTCCAGATAGACATCAAGGCCTCGGACTCCATGGCGAAGTACTCGGAGATTCTGCGCCGAGCCCCCGAGCGTATTACAAGCTGGAAAGCTTCATGTGCATGGGCTGGCGCAAGGATGGCGCTGTCAATGGTGAAGGCACACAACGAAGGTGCCGACATTGATACGGTGACCTCTGGTATCCCTGACGTTGACGATGACGGCAAAGAGATTGATCACGAAGCCATCTTGTCGTCACTCACGGGTTATGACACCAGAGTTGCTGAGTTGGTGGACATCGACGTCTTCGTGCCCATGAACACCATCGACAGCGTCAACCAAGACTCCTCCGAGTCCCACCACAGTGCTGATGTTGAGGGTCATTCTCCGGCTGGTGACGATGCTGCTTCCATATCTCCTGCGCCAAAGGAATGAAAAACAACTTTGTAACATTTGTTTCACCTTTGGTGTATGCGTGGAAAAAACTTGTTGATGTAACTTAAGGCGGAAAACAATGGTTGTTATTTCCTGCTACTTAAGAACTAGTTTCCAGCATGTATATATTTTTTAAGCAAGTGTTGTCTGATCCATTACTTTGGTTTTTATGCTTGACCTTTCATGAGTGGAAAGACTCGTTGTCGGAACCATGCGCTCAGGTGATGATGCCCAATGGCACCATCCATAAACTGAGCACAAAATCACCGACAATAAGTGCTGAAAGTCACTACTCCAGAATCCACATAAAAACGACAAAGAACGTGTAGACCAGAAAACTTAACCTAACGCCCGTAGGCGGAATTTTCACAAGTGCAAAGGCAAGACTTGTGCATAAAGGTTTTACATGATCCAAAAATGAACACTAAAGGAGGTAAAAGACTCAGAAATATGAGTGAACGAAAGAGCTTTATTTCATTGATCATATAAGAGATACACAATTAGATAAAAAATGCTAAGTGTAAAAAGGACGTAGCTGTGCTATGTTCCATGGCCGATCAAGCTCCGGGTAGTCATCATCCGGGTCACGTCGCTTACGCTTATGATCCTCGTTGGGTCTATCCTTAAGTTCATGATTCTCCACAAGGTAGTAAGACCCATTGAGTAGCGCCTTGCTTATGATGAATGGTCCTTCCCATGGCGGGGATAATTTGTGTGACTTCTTCTGCTTAAGTCGGAGCACCAAATCCTCCTCTTTGAACGAGCAATGCCGAACACGGCGACTATGGTAGCTGCGTAGCTTCTGCTGGTAGATGGCGGACCTTTGGCATGCCAAAACGCGCTCCTCCTTGACAAGGTCCACATCTAGGCGTCTGGATTCTTCAGCGTCATCTTTGTCGTAAGCGACAACTCTTGGTGCATCGTGGAGGATGTCGGAGGGCAGGATGGCTTCTGCTCCATATACCATGAAATAAGGGGTGTAGCCGGTAGATCTGTTGGGTGTAGTTCGTAAACTCCACAGCACAGATGGCAATTCTTCCGCCCAGGCTCCAGCTTCTCTATGTAGCGGTGCCTCAAGACGTGTCTTGATTCCCTGCAGAATTAATCCATTGGCTCGCTCAACCTGACCATTGGATTGTGGGTGTGCCACAGATGCAAGGTCAAGTCGGATGCCTTTCTCCCAGCAATAAGCCTCCACTTCTCCGAGTGATAAATTGCTGCTGTTGTCGGTGATAATGCTATGTGGGAGACCAAATCTCACCACTAGATCTCGGACGAACCTGAGGGCAGTTGCCCCATCAAGCTTTCTAATAGGTTTAGCTTCTATCCATTTAGTGAATTTGTCAACTGCTACAAGCAGATGCGTATACCCACAAGGTGCCGTCTGTAACGGTCCCACCATGTCTAGCCCCCAGACTTCAAAAGTCCAAGTTATTGGTATTGTTCGCAGTTCTTCAGCAGGAACATGTGGTTGTCGGGCATAATACTAGCATCCCATGCATGTCTCAACCAGCTTGTCGGCATCCGCCTTCGCGGTCAGCCAGTAGAATCCTTGCCGGAAGGCTTTCGCGACCAACGATCGAGGAGCGGCATGATGCCCGCAATCTCCGAGATGGATTTCGCGCAGGATTTCCATACCTTCTAGCTGGGAAACACACTTTAGGTATACACCAGTAGTGCTCCTTTTATAGAGTTGTCCATTGATTATGGTATAACCCTTTGCTCGTCGTACTATTTGCTGTCTTTTGACTTTGTCGTCGGGCAAAGTTCCATGTTCGAGGTATTCCATGAACGGTTTTGTCCAATCCGGAGGGACCTTGGTCACCATGTTGACGAAAGAGTCAGCTCTATACGGGTTGTCGATGTAGGCTCCCTTCACGGATGGTGTGCGCAGGTGCTCTAGGAAAACTCCTGGCGGAATTCGCTTGCGCCCTGATCCTAGCTTAGAGAGTAGATCAGCCGCCTCGTTTTGTTCCCTAGGCACATACTTGACTTCGTAGCCCAAGAAGCTCTTGGATATCTCGTCCACTTCGTCTCGATATGCCGCCATCATAGGGTTCCACGCATTCCAGGTGCCAGCCACCTACTGGGCAACCAAGTCGGAATATCCACATCAAACTATGCGCTTGATGTCAATATCCTTGGCTACACGTAGTCCGTGAATGAGTGCTTCATACTCCGCCATGTTGTTTGTAGCCTCGAAGTGGATCTGCATAACGTAGTGTAGCTTGTCTCCTATTGGTGAATGTAGCAATACACCAGCCCCTAAGCCGTCGAGCAGCTTTGATCCGTCAAAGCGCATCACCCAGTACTCTGGTTCTGGCAACGGAGTAGCGTCTGGCATCTCCGTCCAATCTGCAACAAAATCCGCAAAGGCTTGTGACTTGATAGCGTCGTGTCTCTTGTAGGTGATCTCGAAAGCGGCAAGTTCAATGCCCCACTTCGCGACCCTTCCTGTAGCGTCACTGTTATTGATGATGTCGGACAGTGGAGTCTTGCTCACCACTGTGATTGGGTGCTCCTGAAAGTAATGCCTTAGCTCCGAGAAGCAAGGAATACTCCATAAGCTATCTTTTGGTAGTGCGGGTAATGCTGCTTGGACTCCGTCAAGACCTCGCTCACATAGTAAAATGGTCATTGAACTCCGTGCTCATAGCCTGGTTCCTTCCGCTCTACCACGACGACGATGCTGATAACCCGGTTGGTTGCCGCCATGTAAATTAACAGTGGCTCACCAGGCTCGGGTGCTATAAGGATGGGCGCTAAGGAAAGAATCTCCTTGAGATGCTTCAATGCTGCATCTGCCTCATCCGTCCACGTGAATTTGTCTGCCTTCTTTAGCAACTTGTAAAACGGCAGAGCCTTCTCTCCAAGTCGGCTGGCGAACCGACTAACTGTTGCAACACAACCTGTTAGTTGTTGAATGTCCTTTAGGCATTTGGACGGTTTATGTTTAAGATGGCCTTGATTTTCTCCGGGTTGACCTCGATTCCACGTTGGGAAACGATGAGGCCCAAAAATTTGCCGGCTGGAACCCTGAAGACGCACTTCTTAGGGTTGAGCATCATGTTGTATTTCCGGAGATTATCAAAGGTTTATTTTAAGTCGGAGATTAAGTCGTTTGACTTTTTATACATCACCACGATATCGTCCACATAGGCGTGAACGTTCCGACCAATTTGGTCATGAAGGCAACGTTGCATTGTCCGCTGGTAGGTAGCACATGTGCTTTTTAGCCCAAAGGGCACCGTGACATAGCAAAACGTGTTGTATGGGGTAGTGAACGAAGTGGCCAATTGGTCCGACTTCCTCATCTTTATCTGGTGGTATGCTGAGTATGCATCGAGAAAACACAAAAGTTTCGAGCCAGCCATCGAGTCAATGACTTGGTCAATGCGAGGCAAAGCAAACGGATCTTTGGGACGTGCTTTGTTCAAGTCGGTGTAATCAACGCACATTCTTAATTCATTGGTTCCCTTTTTGGGGACAACTACAGGATTGGCCACCCATCGGGTGTGAAGGACTTCTCGGATAAATCTAGCTTTAAGTAACCTAGCTATCTCTTTGCCAATGGCGCGTCTCTTCTCATCTCCAAAGCGTCGTAGAGGTTGTTTCACTGGTTTACATTTTGGGTCAATGTTTAAGCTATGCTTGGCAAGTTCCCTAGGTACACCTTTCATGTCAGCCGGTTGCCAGGCAAAGATGTCCCTATTTTCACGGAGGAACTCGACGAGCGCGCTTTCCTATTTGGGATCCAGGTTCGTCCCAATGGCGGTGACCTTGGAGGCATTGCCTGCCACAAGTTCCACCGGCTTGGTCTCGATGGCGGCCTTGAACGCAGGAGCGGAGTCGGAGATCTGCTTCTTCGACGTGGGCATCTCTGAGTCATTGACCTTTCTCTGGATCTCCTTGAATTCTTCGCTGTAGAGGACAGCTTCTGCAATGGCTGCTTCGTTGATCTCGCAGTCCCTTGCCTTGGTAAAGCTTCCGGATATGGTGATGATGCCGTTTGGTATGTGTATCTTGAGTTTGTTGTAGACGAAGCATGGCTTGTCCATGAACGTGTGGAATATGTCGCGGCCGAATATGACGTGGTACACGCTCTTGAAGGGGACCACCTCAAAGGTCATGCGCTCTTGGCGGTAATTATTAACATCGCCAAAGGCAACCTGAAGTGTAATGCACCCAAGGGACCGAGCCTCCCGACCAGGAACTACGCCGTGGAAGGTGGTGTTGGTCCGCCTTAGGTTTTCCTCCGTCAAGTTCATCTTCTGCAATGTATCCAGGTACATGATGTTGATGATGCTTCCACTATCCACCATACACTTGGTGAACTCCACGCCGTCAATCAAAGGGTTGATGACCATGGCGTACTGGTTCTCTGTGGGTATAAGGTATGGGTTGTCCGTCCTGTCCCAAGTTATTGGAACCTCTGACCAGCGCAGGTACTGGGGGACTGAGGGTAGAGTAGCCATCAGGATCCTTAGAGAGGTCTTCTGTTGTCGGACGGTGGGGGTGCCAAGGAAAGTGTGGTAGACTGGGGCCTTCTTTGTGAAGGGGTTCTTTCCCTTGTCGTCGCTCTTGGCTGTGTGCTTGGGGTCAACGTCCTCGTCCATGTCACTTGAATCCTTGGACTCCTCCTCCTTCTTCTTCCCCTTGCCCTTGCCAGGCGGTCTGTTCTTCCGACTTCGCTTGTAGCCAGACTCCGGGTCTTCCTTGAGGTCGTTGACGAACTTGAAGTGTCGATTGGTATGGGTGGCCTTGCCGTTGGCGTCGAGGTGTACGAGGCACGGAATATCGCGGTACTCCTCGTAGGTTTGGGGAACGCGGAGCGGCACCGAGGTGGTTTCAATTCCTCGCTGCTGCCCACGACCAGCTCCCCTTCCTCGACCATGTTGTCCGCCTTCTCCTCGTCCTGCAAAAGTCATAGCGACCATGTCGGTAGATTGCTTTTCTTCTAGAGCGGTTTTCCGCTTTGTACTGCTATTCCTCCGAGCTTGAGTTGGAACGGCCGTTGCCGGCAAGGATCCACGAGCATCGTCATCAGTAGCTGCGAACTCACTAGCCAACTGAATCATCTGGTTCAAGTCAAGCTGGTGATTGTCCTGCAAGCACTTCAGCTTATGTCGGAGCAGCGTGCCTCTTTCCAACCCATCGATGAAGGCAGCCATGGCGGTTTGAGCGTGCACTCCTGCGCAGGAATTCTTCATATCCAGCCAGCGGGAGAGGTAGGCGCGAGATGTATCGCCTTTCTCTTGCACGCACCGCTGTAGATCGCCTAGGGTGCAGGGACGCTTGTATGTACCCTCAAAGTTCTTGGTGAACGCTTCTTGCATGTCTAGCCAGTTGTAGATAGATTTTTCCAGCAAGTCGTCAATCCATTGACGGGCCGTGCCCGCCAACATTAATGGGAGGTACTTGACGGCGACGTTGGGGTTGCCTCCAGCAATCTCCACCGCGTTGTCGTAGTCCTGCAACCATGTGGCTGGTTTGGCGGTGTCGCCATAGGGCTTGATGGTCTTGTCAATCCGGAAACCTTTGGGGTAAGTTGCGGACCGTATTGCAGGTCCAAAGCAACGTGGTCCCAGGTAAGGTCCATCTCGGGCATCGTGGATCTTATCGATCCGCGAACGTGCATCGTATGGCTCCGGGTTCTTCTTCTTTTTGTCAACAGGGGATGGGCTGCATGAACGACGCGGGCCTCCTCCGCCATGGTGACTTCTTGGTGGTGACAGAGGCGGAGGTGGCGGTGGGTTAGCCTTCTTGTTGTTACCCTCCTGCGAAGCCTCACGCCTGTCATGGTTGCTTGTTGGACGCGGAGGGTCATGGCATGACCTGCTCTTGTGTCCTTGGTTGCGTTCTCCGTCATGACGGGTCTGCTCCGTGTTGTTGCGGATGACGATGCCGCACTGCTTTGGTGGGGGCATATCCGTACGATGGTGAGCCTTGTAATCTTCACGATGTCGGGGAGATCGGGGCGGCGGCGATGGGCGGCGAGGTCGGGCCTTTTCTCCGTGGTCGGAGGATATGGGGATGGCATCCTTCCTGTTGCACGCATCCCTCCATCTTCGTTCTGATGAACCCGTCTGGGACCCGACATCAAGAGGAGATATGTCCCTTGGCGGCTTGTATTGGCTAGATTGGCAGAGCGCTGGGTCAGACTCAAGCCTATGAGAGGTGGCCTTTTCCTGCTGCTTCACCGCCTTGGCCACTAGGTCATAGACATGTTCCACTGCCTCAGGCGATCTATCCTGCTCCAGAAGGGTCTTGGCGACAGCGAGGTTAAGGAGTGGGGTGGGCATCACTTGCTTGCCTTCACTGTCAATGTATGGCTTGGCCTGTGCCGGCTTCGAGGGAGCCCATCCTAGGTTGCGCCGTACACCAGGATCGTTGATGACGCGAGCCGGAGCTTTCTTAGCCTTCTGCTGCTGTAGCAAAGTCTTGTACTTGGCCTCCATTGCTCTAGTTTTTTTCTATGGACTTCTGCGCGTTGACCAGATCTAGTTTAGCGCCTTGCTCTGCGATGGCCTGCGCTTCCTCCACCAATTGTTGGCACTTCTCGTTAAGCTGGGTCACATTCCGGATATGAGCGACGGTTAGTGGATCGACAAGGAGATTGTTGTACATCACTCTATCAGCTGGAGTAACTTGGGCTGCTGCCGACGTAGATGCTGGAGGCGGCAAGTTTGCGGTATTGTTGTTGCTCGGGCCGGTGCCGAGTTCCTGCGGCTGATGCACTGGGTTAGGCGGAGGAGGCATGACTTTTGCGCCATCATCGTCAGCAGCAATAAGTAGCCCCTTCCCCTTTTCCAGCGCTGTAGGCGGAGCTCGTCCGGGTTGATCTTCATCCATCGCCGTCCCGATGGTGACGAACACCTCTCAGGACGTGACGGCATTGTTAGCTTGCTCCTCACGCGTGTACTCCTCCTCCATCTCCTGCATGGCGGAGTCTAGCTCTTCTGGACTAAAGTCTATCTCCTTTGAATCTGCACTGAAATCAGCATAAAGCGCGTCGATGACAGAGTCGGAGGGTGCCAGGACTTCCTCGATGACGGGCGGTGGAGGTGCAACGGCCTCGACGATGACTGGAGGTGGCGGTGCTTCTGCGATGATGGCGGCGGGAGGTGGTGGCGGCGGTTGCTGAATTAGAGGGGCTACGTCAATGAGCACAAGCGCTGTCTGATCTGCCGGTTCGGCCTCCGCGTAGTTGTTGACGGTGTTTACCATGCCTTCGAAGGTAAGGCGTCCTGACGCCTGATGCCGTCTTAGAGAATGTCGGAGAAGCGTGCCATGGTCCAGTCCTTCCATAAAGTGATACATAGCATCTTCATTGGGGTAGTGGGCCAGATCGTCTCGTATACGGAGCCACCTGGCCAGGTAATCGCGGGGGTTTTCGCCCTCTCTCTGAATGCAGCGCGCCAGATTGAAGATGGTAACCACGCCGACGAACTTGGATCTCTGCTGTCCAGACGCACGGATGAAGCCGGCGTATTTGCAGTGATCTTTCACCTTTATATCCTGCATAGGAGCGGTTTGGGTGGGCCTTGAATTTTTCCGATCTTTGCCGACAAACTCCGAAGAGAGATCCGACATCGATCCTTCCGCAAATGTATCATGCTCGTAGGCGGTCCGTGCGGGCCTTGGTGATTTCTGATCTTTGCCGGAAAACTCCGAAGAGAGATCCGAAATCGATCCTTCCGCGAACATATCCTGCCCGTAGGCGGTCCGTGTGGGTCTTGATGCTCCTCTGATTCCCAGGGAACTAGTGCCCGAGTCGGTTTCGCCAATGAAGAGGTGGATGTCTCCGATAGGAACGATCGAACACCAAGGGTTCGTCTTCGCCGGGATCCAGAATTCGTCGGGAGGGGCGATCGGAACGTTGCCAGAGAAGAGAACGCGGCCGATGGCTACGGTTTCGCCGATTCTCGCAAAGATCTTGGTCCTCGCCCGCTAAAGAGCCTAAAGCGCCTCTTGCCCCACGGTGGGCGCCAACTGTTGTGGTATTGTCGATGAGTACGCCATGGAGGGTCCTCATAGTGCGTGTTTAGAGACGTGGGGTAAGGCGACGGTTGACGGGTACGAGGTAACACAGCTTACCCAGGTTCAGATCCCACAGCGGTGGTGGAATCCTACTCCTTCTATAAATCACTATAAGGGCAATACGCCGAGTTACAGAGATTGGTTCGCTGTGCGAGGTTATATGAAGTTGTAAGTTATCATGCCCTAAAGGCTCCCATAGGCCCGACTTATATAGTCGCCAGGTCCTAGGGTTACAGGGAAAAGTCCTAGCCGGACAGGTTACAGAGTCCTACACTGTCTATTACTAGTCTTGTGTATCTTGTACTCCAAGGCTCCGGGTACGTCGGTGACTCCACCGTAGCCTTCCTTTATACAGAATGGGTCTCCCTTCTAGATCCATCTAACTGGGCCGCCCAGCAGGCCATAGGCCATGCTACCGACTATGGGCCACCCGGGTTAGTCGGATAAGAGACATGCTATAAGGATACCCATATAGCATATCCCCAACAATGGGTATGATTGGTGATAGTTTCACGTTGGATCTGAATAGGTCTTTCTTATCCCTATCTGATAGTCGCCAGTTGTATTGAGTCTCTATAGGTTGTTTAGTGCATGTTGCGTTGCCGCTTCAGTCCACCATACCTATGTAGGCGAGGACCGCCGAATTCTAGTCTCGCCGTGTACTGGCCTCAGTACTGACCGCTCTCTTTTTCCTTTGCCCTTTGTCGGCACCCCTTTTGTTTAAGAAGATTTTGAGATCGACGTCGTTAGAAGGGTTACCCTTCCGTCTTGGCCTGGGCAGGGTTATGGACGCCATTGGTTATTCTTCAGGGCTCTTAGCTCAATTTGCATCTTGTCCGTACTCGGACACTATATCATTTTAAAGGTGATTTGGATCTTTGTATTGTATATCTGTATTTTTGACTCTTTGAGTCATTGTTGTATACATCTGTTCTATGGGTTCCATCGTGGACTATTGTGTAATGGTATTACTTTGTTTTCCACCCGCACGAAAGTGCCTGGTGGGAACCTTTGAGTCGTTTCTATGCCGGTTTGGAGGGAATCGCTGAAACTTGCATAGGGCCGATTTGAGGGTGTTACACCAATGAAGTGCCACATCAAGCATCATCATGTATGTACTTTGGATAGACATGACCATCATAAGATTTGCAAAGAATATTAGATGTCTTGTTATCCCCGGCAAAGTTATCACTTTGGACACCAATGGGACCAAACAAAGGCTGTTGAGCATTGCCCTTCTTCTTGTTCTTGGGCTTGGGAACATACCCAATCCCACTCTTGTCAACTTTCCCTTTTGCAAGTTGAGCCTTCCACTACTAGGAAACTAGCTATAGATAGACATCCATGTTGTGGCGCATGGTTCTGACCATGCGGCACAAAAGATTGCCAGTGGCGCATCTGGCACAATGCGCCCCAGAACCCTAAATCTTCTGTGGCGCATACCAATGGGCAATGCGCCACAGAAGAAAGGTGGGACCCACACCAGGCCTTGGTCTATGAAACATCTGTGGCGCATATGGCAATATGCGCCACAGAAGTTTGCACTTCTATGGCGCATATAACCATATGCGCCACAGAATAATCAGGTGGGACCCAAAGCAGGCGAGGTTTGACCATGCTCTAACCAAGCTTCTGTGGCGTACATCAACATATGCGCCACCGAAGTTTATATATTCTATGGCGCATATGTCCATATGCACCACAGAACAGTAATGTGGGCCCCACAGCCTGGCCACCTAGGACCAAGCTTCTGTGTCGATATGCATCTTTATCTCGGGCTATTGAAAGAGGAGTTAGCCACGTTGTGGGAGACGCCAGCCCGTACGTGGGACGCCTACAGTAAAGAATATTTCCCTCTGAGAGCCGTGTTGCTCACGACGGTGCAGGACTATCCTAGGTACGCATATGTATCGGCCCAGGTGAACCACGGACACAACACATGTGTCAAGTGCATGGATAAGACCCCGCATCTCCAGCTACCCAAGGATCCCGGGTCTTTGAAAACCATGTTCCAAGGGACTCGAAAGTGGCTTCGCATGGATCACCCGTGGAGAAAACGCTG
The DNA here is from genome assembly GCA_916181665.1 of Avena sativa. Classification (NCBI taxonomy): domain Eukaryota; kingdom Viridiplantae; phylum Streptophyta; class Magnoliopsida; order Poales; family Poaceae; genus Avena; species Avena sativa. Next base: position 261,997,307 of record OV702294.1, on the reverse strand, counting down.
TTCAATGGTAAAGACGAGCTCGAAAGAGCCCCACGTACGAGGAGCAGCAAAGAAATCGAGGAGCTTCTGAATAATTGGAATGAGTTCCCTGCGCCAGGAAAGAAGCGACCAAGGAAAAGCCGCTTCTAGGTCTATGGAAAGCGAGGTCTGTTTTCTGGGACCTGCCGTACTGGAAGGTCCTACACACGCCCCATAGCCTCGATGTAATGCACATCATGAAGAACGTTACCGAGAGTCTGCTTGGCACTCTCCTCAACATGCCGGAGAGGACCAAGGATGGGCCAAAAGCAAGAAACGACATGAAATTGCTTGGCATCAAGAAGGAGCTTCAGTACCCTGATAGTGATGATGATGACGATCAAACGGAAGGTACTTAGGGTCGTCGCAAAAGGGTTAAGAAGAATGAGGTGGTTGTGCTTTGTGATGCCTGCTTCACTCTGTGTCACGAGGAGATCGAGCATTTTTCAGGTGCCTGCTAGGAGTCAAAGTTCCTCACGGTTACTTGGGAAAGATAAGCAGATATCTCGACGTAGCGAAGAATAGGTTCAGCGGTATGAAGTCCCACGACTATCACGTGATGATGACACAGATACTTCTAGTTGCCATACGAGGGATAATGGACGAGCACGTCCGTGAGACGCTTTTTGGCATGTGCAACTTTTTTGACGTCATCTCTAGGAAGTCGAAGGGCATGAAGCAGCTCTACAGCCTACAGTAAGAGATCGTGGTGATACTATGCGAGCTCGAGATTTACTTTCCGCCCGCATTCTTCGACATCATGTTGCATCTACTTGTCCATGTCATGGATGACATCATCCAGCTCAGGCCGACATTCCTGCACAACATGATGTCGTTTGAAAGGCTGAACGGTGTCATCAAAGGATTCGTTCGCAATAGGTGCTGTCCAGATGGAAGCATAGCCAAGGGCTTTCTGATCTACGAGCGCATCTCTTTCTACCAGAACTATCTAACCACTAAGAACGAGGATGTTGGAATACCCACCAAGAAGCACCTTGGCAGGCTCGCTGGATATGGTCACCACAAGGGCCACCGCTCACTAGGTATATGATTCAGGATTTTTGAGAATAATATAATTATGTATATGATATTCGGGTTTTTTTATGTATATGATTCTTGGTTTTAAATATATTTGTAACTTGTAACTAAAAATAATTTTTAAATAAGGAAAAAATTGAGACGGCCAGGATTCGAACCTGGCTGCCCAGATTAGTGCTGTCAAGCAAGACCAATAGGCTAGTGAGTGATTCATGTCAAACTACAACATTGCACCGTTTTGGACTAAGTGCCAAGGTTCTGTGGCGCATATCGCCTGAATGTGCCACAGAAGTTTAACTTCTGTGGCACATTCAGGCGATATGCGCCACAGAACCTTGGCACTTAGTCAAATGGATGGTTTGGCCTTTTCGTTACCCCACCTCTGTTTCACTTTCCCCAAATCAAACATGCACATCCCCGATGAACCCTAGCGACCGCCGTAGCGCCGCTCGCCCCAGCGCACGACCGCCCAAGCGACGCCCGCGCGCCCGCCACACCAGAGGATAAGCCGCCAAATCCCATGGAGGAGGAGCCGCCGTGCGCCTGTGGAGGAGGAGCCACTGGAGCCCGTGGAGCCACCGTGCGCCCGTGGAGGAGGATCTGCCGGAGCCCGTCCCGTGCGCCCTAGGAGGAGCAGGCCAGTCCGTGGAGGAGGAGCAGGCCAGTCCACTGCCATGACCACCTCCCCATCCCGCGCCATCTCGCCACCGCAGGTATACATCTCTGATGAGGGTTCCTGCACACCGCAGTAGGATTCCTAGGGATGCTCTGTATTTTTCTGATTGGGGTTCCTAGGAATGCACTTTAGCTTTCTAATTAGGTTCCTAGGCATGCTCTGAACTTTACATCTCTGAAAAATTCAGTGTTTACATATGTGGGATTTAATCCCCTATGGTCCTAAAATGTTTGTTTAGTTGCTGTTGCGTAGTAGATGATTCATCAGCCCATTTTGTTCTTTTGAGAAACATTTGTGCTTGCAGGCCGTGTTCTTTTTTATTGATGAACAAGTGAAATTGCAGCAGCTATTGAGATCACTGCTGATTTTTTCCTGGAGTATATCCAGTATACGTGAAGTTCTATACTTCTATCACTGTCCAAAATTCGTATGATTATGAAAAAGATGTTACCTTTGTCGTTGTTGGAGCAGCCATGTGGAATATAGGGGTTGACTGTATAGCCGTTGTTACAGAAGCATTAGTAGCCATTTCTTGATGTTGTGTAGGGGTCACTTGCAGCATAGTTGTAGCCACACCCAGAATGGTCGCTGATACATGCAACACATGCAGATTGATTCCCCATATCCCATGAGAGCTTTAAGCCTTCAGTAGTTATGCTGATTTTATCCCACAACTGAAAGGTCAGTCTAGAGCGAGCCCATGCTGGTGTTTTTTGTGTGCTGTGGACAAATTTGAACTGATACATGCATCTTGGCATAGCTTTCCACAACTACATGACAACACCCGAAGCCATTACAGTTGTGCACAGCTACCGTCTCTATGATTTCTGGGTCTGGGCACACAGTACAGTTGCACAGATTGAGTGGATGGCATTCTCTTTCATAGAGTACCTAGTAATAGGCATTGATGGTCATGATTTATCAATGATGCCTAGTCTTCTGATTTGTACTGCAAACTATTACAGAATACCCAGTAATAGGCATTTCTTTTTGATCAAACAACATCATTCCTATTACTACAAACTAGTAAATAAATCTGAGTTGTAAATAAATCCCAAATCCCTAGTAAATAAATCTGATTTGTACTCATGTTACATTTCTGTCTTAGTTACTAGACCTGGTGCTGGTGGCCTGGTGCTGCTTATTTTGTGAATGGTGCTGCTTATTGTGTGAATGGTGCTTCTTATTTTGTGAATGATGTCAACATCATTTCTGTCTTATTTCTGGGGGCCTGGTGCTGCTTATTTTGTGAATAAGATGGTGAATAAGATGGTGTTTGTGAATAAGATGCTGCTTATTTTGTGACCTGGTGCTGCATGACTTGTGACCTCGTGTTGCTTATTTTGTGACCTGGTGCTGCATGACTTGTGACCTGGTGTTGCTTATTTCTGTGACCTGTGACCAGTGCATGACCTGTGACCTATTTTTTTCTAACTGAGAAAAAGAGCACCTAGGCAGAGTTTGTTTATTTTGTGAATGGTGCTACTTTATATGTTATTAAATGGTGCTGCAGAGTTTGTTTATTTTGTGAATGAGATGGTTTTGGATGATGATGGATGGTGTCAATGGGGTTATCAATGGGGCTGGGGTGTTTTTTCTTGCAGGGATTTCAATTGAGTTGTCCATTTCTCCCGAAGTGTTCATTCACTTCCGTTTCGGTTGAGAAATGGGCACTCATAGGTCCAAATTTTAGCAAAGGTCATGCCGAATTTTTTGGTCGATATTTGTGCTAACTTTTTGCCTCTTTTTTAATAATAAAGCGTAAACATGTTGACCAACGACGAGGCCAGTCCTTCTAAACACATGAGCATCAAGGATCTAGCTCGAGAGGCCAACAAGTCGTTCTGGGGCCGTCCCAAGAGCATGAGGAGGCGGAGGATATTAGAATGACACCACCACCGGTGATCGTCGTCGGAGGTGCTGGGGGCAACGAGGAAGATCCAGACTATGAGGGGGACGACGGTGACTACGGCGGAACTAGTGAAGGTGGCGGGAAGGAGGGTAACACCACCACGGATGGCGGCGAGCACATAGATGCCGGTAGCGGCAACCCGGCCGCTATACAGAAGAAGAAGAAGAAGAAGAAGAAGAAGAAGAATGAGATTAAGGATCGGAAGCCGCAAGTGCTCACCAATTTCTGTGATGAGTTCACCGAGGTCACAGAAGGTGGCCAACCCATTGCGCCTGCATCAATTGCCTGCGGGTACGGCATGCAACTCGGGTGCATCATTCGGGAAAGCATCTCGATCAACATGAAGTACATCCGAAGTAATTAGGCTTTGGTGGAGAACCTCCTTAAGAAGCTTCACAAGCGATACACATTCCCAGAGAAGTTTAGAAACCTAGAGAGAAAGAACCCGGTGAACAAACTAGCACTGACAAAGATGAGCAACGCCTTGAGCAGCTGGAAAACCCGAGTAAAGAACAACATTGAAAAAGGTGAAACCTGGGAGATTATAAGTAGGAAAAATCCAATGCTCTACGAAGAAGAGTTCAAGATATTCAAGGCGGACTTAGATACCGCTTACTCTAAAGCATGGACTAAGTGGGGAAAGACTATGCGAGAGCATAACATAGGTAAACACCGTCTTGGAAGCGGCGGATACAGAGGGAAACAACCCATTTGGGACAAGAAGGACGCCGAGCTTGAACGCCTGGGTAAAGAGAACCCATGGAATAAAATCACAGACCTATAGATCCCAAACTTTGTCCGGGCCCACTACTACCTAGACACTGTTACAAGGGAGTTCGTCACCGACGACCCGGATGTGAAGGACTTTGAGGAGGAGCTGGTAAGGAATTTATCGTGGATCTCTCAAGAGTTTCTAATTAAAATAATTAAGCCAAGAATATAAATGCATGGGTTCACCTCTCCTTGTCTCTCTGCAGGAGAAGGAATTGAACGCTACTGGTGACTTGTCGTCCCAGGATTAGGCGGCGGAGCCATGGGACACTGTTTTCAACAGGGCAACGAACACTTACAAGAAGAGGGACAAGAATTTTCCACCAAAATCAGCTGGCTGTGTGTCCGGTTTCGGTACGAGCATGAAGTTTACTGAGTACTACAAAGAGGACGCAAAGAAGAGGAGGGAGAGGAAGAACCAGTCGGCGGCTAAAGATAAAGCTGAGGTTGAAGAGCTGAAGTTGAAGGTGAATACATTAGAGGTTAGTCGACGAGAAACTTCATGCAATCATCCCCCTGGGTTGATGGAGGGGCTAGTTGTTTGGAATGCGGCAGGTCGACAGGAGCCGATACACGTGCCCAGCTTTAGCGGTAGCAACTTGAGCATCAACGTTAACGCATCGCCGGACTTGGTGACCCTGCCGGCCACCATCGCCGCGGCGCAGCCGCAAGAGTTGGTCATCACACAGCTGACCCTTGCTGCTCCCACCAAAAATACCAAGCCGCAGCCGCCGGCGGCACCAGTACCGCGGGAGAATGCTGATGATAGGCCTGCCGCCGGGACCGGCCGTGTGTCGACATTAGCCGAGCTCAACGCCCTCACCAAGGTAACTAATTAGTTACTCCGCTTCATCTTCTTTATGCGCCTTTGGCACTACTAAATAAAACCTTATGCGAGGCGCACCTAAAAGCATATGCGAGGCGCATATCGTATTCGCATCTAGCTTTGATCCTCGCCTATTTTTTATGCGAGGCGCATTTCGATATGCGCCTCCTATACTTCACATATGTGAGGCGCATATCGATATGCGCCTCCTATAATATATAACCATATGTGCCTCGCATATTCGTGCACCTACCAACATGCGGGCCCACACAGATTATGCGAGGCGCATTCTGCCCATATGCGCCTCACCTATCTGATATATAGGAGGCGCATATGACTAGAATACGCCTCGCATAATATGGGGCTGCTTGATTTCGTCCGTATAGGGATTATAGGAGGCGCATTCTTATAATATGCGCCTCGCCTATTTTTATACTAGAGGCGCATGGAGAAGGAGTGTGTCTCGCCTAGTTTATAGCAGGTGCATATGGTCTAAATGTGCCTCCTATAAGCATGTATCCTATAGCCTTTTCTCTAGTAGTGTGGTGACTGCCACCTCGATCATGATGCCCAACATATGCGTTTTGACTCAGGACGCTGCTTGCATACTACTCCACAATGCCGGCGGTGAGTTGACGGATGTTGCCAAGGGAATTATCATACAACCGGCGAACCGCACGATGCACAACAATGCAATGGACGATGTCATGATGAGGGTTCGGATTGCTTGGGTGTTTCCAGGGTGCGACGACATAGACCCCCCTTTCAACCTCAGGGAGCCGATGAACACAAGACCCTTGCAGTATGCCACGGCTGGCCCTTGACATGGCCGAAGACTCAGATCTGTCTTACGGGGCACACCGGCGCCACCTCGATCGTCCGGCCACCACCTCGGAAGCCAGCTGTCACCGGCGCCACCTCGATCGTCCAGCCACCACCTCGGAAGCCACCTATCGTCATCGCCACCACCAGTCGCCACCAACAACTATTGGGAGTGTGTGGGCCGCCCCAAGGCGAATTCGTCGCAACGCAACCGCCGTCGCCCCCTCCACCACCATCACCACATGGTGGCAACAAGGATGATGATGAAGAATTTGTCAACGTCGACGACTTCATCAACACCGGCGTCAGCAAAGGATTGTACATGCCTGCTATGGATGAAGAACCCTTCGTCGCACGCAACAGTCAAGGTGGACGTCCCACTACAAGCACGCGATGCCCGGTCTTCCATGGTTTATCTCCAGAGATGGCTCCGGCTGCCGATCAACATGAGAAACCTGTTGGATTCGGCTTTAGCCCTGGCACACTCCAAAAGGCGGCCGTTAAGCACTTAGCATCCCTAGTGGAGGAGCCTGCTTAGAAGACGAAGAAGCACAGGAAGAGAGGTAAGAAGCCGAGAGACAACCTCCTCTGAAGAGGATCTGGGCTAAGGATGACGTCGTACCAGCCCGCGAGGATGGCTTGTCAAGGATACATATAGCCGGTGAAGCGATACTGACTCCGGAGCTGCTTCGCCTTGCTCGTGGACATATGCTCGCTTTGAGTGATAGTATCAAAACACTAGAGGGCATACTTCTTAAAGACAAAGATCCAAATTACCCGGTTTTCACTGTCAAGGTGCCATCGGACGTGGACTTCGTCCATGAAGCCCCCGCGAGCGTGTTCTTCATAAAGTACGAGGACATCCTCAAGTTGTTTCCCTCATAACGGCTGGACTATAACATGGTCTGCCTATTCGCGCTCAATCTGGCGATGAAGACCAAGAGAGAGCAAACCCCCTACATCGCAATAGTGGATCCCTACTACATGCGTGATAGCCAGTTGAGGGAAGGATCAGAGACACGTGCCAAGGCGATGGCGTACCTTGAGAAGTTCATGGTGGACCACAAGAGGACGGACACGCTTCTTTTGCCTTTCTTTCGCGAGTAAGTACACACACCTGCTAGCATTGGTAACTTAGGCTTTATTATAGCTTTCTTCCTTTGCCCTTTTCCAACATCCCATTTCAATTGTGTTGTGCAGAGAAAAATACTGCACACTCATCGTCATTTCCATAAAGTACTTGATAGCAACGTATTTCGATGGGGGAGTAAGAAGAAGAAGAAAGACTACACCAAAATAAGGGGTGTTATGAATGAGGCTCTCGAGGGCTACGCTAGAAAGGGATGCCCCTTCGTCAGCAAGGGTGAATGTTTCAAGGATGATAAACACGTTTTCAAGAACGTGCATGAGTTCCCCCGTGTCAAGGAGCCGGCTACTAGCAGCGTCAAGGAGGCCTTCTATGTCATGCATCACCTTAAAGGGTTTGTCCAGGATTTCCAGAACCTAACTCTGCCATCTAGTCTCCGAGCAGGGGCCGAAAATTTGGCGCAAAATGACGATGATGATCTTAGATAAGACTTCCATCGCATCCAGCTTAAGTTGTCGGAAATCATCGTGGAAGATGTCAACACAAGGGGAGGGGTCCTAATACAAAATAGAGGGTTGACTAAGAGGGAGATTGAAAATATTCTTCGTAAGCAGGGTGACAACAGGACGTGGATGACGAAGGATGGCTATCTACCGTTCCCAAAGCCGAGCATTAGCAGTTCTCAACAATGATCGATGTGTGCGCCTAGAATTATCATAGATGTTTTTGTGTAGTGTTGTGTCACAAACTATACTACTGTGGTCGTATGTTGTAAACTTCAATATTGTGGTCGTTGTCGTCGAAGTTCTATGATTGTGATCGATGTGCTATTTTTTATGTTTACTGATCTTTTGCTTTCGTTTATGTGAACATATATGCATGTGAACCAATTTAGTTCTTTCTGTTGCATGATTTACTAATATGCCTTATCTATAGAGATGACGAAGTGGTACATGGTGTACAAGGGTTGGGTTCCAGGAGTCTACGATGAGTGGGAGGACTGTTAGAAATAGGTGAACAAGTTTAGCAGCAACAACTACAAAGGATACGCGACTCGAGAGGAAGCGGTAGCCATGTGGAGGAACCGCATGTGGAAGGAGAACCGGATGAAGATATTGCTAGTGCTCTTGCTCTTGCTCACCGTCATCATAGCTGTATTCTGTTTGATTCTAGTGTAGGCGGTGACCACTTCATTTGTAATGTGATGAGATGGTGAACTTTGTACCAAACACTTGTATAAATATTCGCCACCTTTAACTTGTATTGTAATGTCATGACCACTTGTCTACCTCGATCGGGCTCTAAGTAGTGTGATGGCACTATATTCGTGTTTCTATTATGCTTGTTTTCATATACTAAGTGAAATACACTGTTTCTACTGCTATGTGTATAATACTTGTATAATACTGTATAACACCTATACAACCACATTGATTATGGACCAGTACTACTTTTTGTTAATACCTGATATACACACCAGTGGCGCATCTGTTTTGATGTTCTGTGGCGCATAGCACTTCAGTGGCGCATTTTCCACAATGCGCCACTGAACACTGTCCTGTGGCACATCTGGAAGAATGCGCCACAGAAGTATCATGACTTCTGTGGCGCATTTCGAAATGCGCCACAGAAGTTTTCATCAGTGGCGACATAACAGTGGCGCATCTGATATGCGCCACAGAAGGCCAAAATGTACGCGCCACTAATGAAGGTTTTCCTAGTAGTGTTCAACTCCTTTTTCTCCTCAACAAGATTCACATGCTTGCAACAAGGGTTAGAAGAACTAGGAAAATTCACAATATGCATAGTGGAAGACTTTGATTGTTCATTAGTTAATCGAGTTCAAAGTTGCTCATGCAATTCAAAGAGGCTTAAGAATTTTCTCTCCAAGGTTTTGTGTTCCTCTTTGAGTTTCTCAAGATCCTCTTGACTCCTATCATGACCAACACCAAACTCGATCTTTTCATTTTTAAGGACTTTAACCAAAGCTAGAGCATGAGCAAGTTCTTTAATGAGAAGATACATGGAGAGATTATTATCCTATACTATCTTAGAAACACTCTCCTCAAGAGTGAATCTCGGATTTTGTTCATCCTCAAGATTTTGAGATAAAGAAGCAATTTCATCGGAGGACCCTCTCTCTCATATTTACCTTGTAAGTCGATGAGTTCTTCCTTTTCATCTAGAGTATCCCTAGCATAATCAAGGAAAGAGCATAAAAGAATGTTTTAGTATCATCATCCAAACTAGGAATGAAATCACACATGCTCCATTTCTTTCTTAACCTTGAGACCCTCGAGATCATGCAAGGAAAAATCATTTGAGATGGACTTTAATGGGGGTGTTACCTCGGTGTCTTTAGCCATGAGACACTTTTGGTTGCAGAAGTTGATGTTCATGTTCAGAGAGTTGAAGAGGGATAATCATGGAGTAGATGTAGTGGAAATATAAGAAACTCCCTCAATATCACCACCTTGACCTTCACTATCATCATCATCTTCTGTTACCGAGAAGTATTCTTCATGGACCACCATTGCCCTTTCCTTGTTGGGAGATTCTTGCTAAGGAAGTTCTTGTTCATTGGATGAGGAGGTTTTGACTTGATCTTGTTGATAAAGTGACCACTATTGTCTTCTCTATTCTCGAAGGGATATCCGGCCACAATGTCACTCTTGTCATTGCAACTATAGAAAGTCCTCACTTTTGGAGCCTTTGTAGTTGAGTTGAATCTTGAGTTGTCCCTTGACCTTGATTTCAAGCCCAGCTTGTTCCAAAAGGCTCTTGATGCAAGTGTTAGGTGCTCGTTGAAGGCACACTTGATGTCCTCTTGAGACCACTCACTAGTGTCATCTTCTTCATCAAGCTCTACCACTTTGGCCTTCAAGGCAAGATTCACCCTTTGAGATCCATAGGCCCGACCACGCGCGGATTCCACATTCTTCTTAGCAATCTTCATGGAAATCACCTCATTCAACACATCTTGAGAAGACACCATATGATATTTGCTTATTCCCTTGATGGAGTTGAGATTTTCTTCTTCAAATGGTAGGATTGCTTGAACAAACTTCCTCTTCATGAACTTGTTATCAACATAGGTAGCTCCACGGTCCCTCATGGTGACAAATAGGACTTTGAGCCGGCGATACATGTCTTTGGAAGTCTCATCTCCTTGCATGGCAAAGCCATCGCACTCATTGTTTATCTCGTCAAATTTAGAGCTTTGAATGCTCACATTCCCCAAAAATATCTTGGTGAGTTGATCCCAAGCTTCTTGGGCGGTGGATAATTGACGGATGTGAGCAAAGTCCTTGGGAGTCAATTCCTTTTGAATCATGCCCAAAGCATTGGCATTGAGTTGCTTGTCCATGACCTTGCCTCGAGTCAACTTCTTTGCATCATAAGGCGAGAACCCTTCTTCCACAATCCTCATTAACTTAATAGAAGAGCTGGAAATAAGAGACTTCATTAGATATTGCCAACTGGAAAAAATTGAAGTATCTGACATAGGTAGATCTCCTTGAGGAATGATATGAGGCATGGGGATTGGTGGGTCCGGAGTGTACTTCGAAGGAGGGGGCACCATCGAGTAATCTTTTCCCTCATATCCCTCTTTGGAGGGTGAGTCACATAGTCCCTCGGTGCTCTCACTTGGGTGCTTAGAAGTTTGAGCAACAAAACCCAATCCCAAGTGGGTGGAGGCCACCACGAGAGCCACCACGGGGGGCGACCATGGGAGCGGTCTTGAGAGGAGGCTGGTGGTTTGGGGAGTAACGAGAGGATTGGTATTAATGGGGGTGGGCTTGAAGGAATGTAAAGGGGTCATAATTTCCTTGAGTTTGGACATCATGGAAGTCCCCAATTTCTTGCGGTCTTCCATGGAGGCCAAATTATTGGTAGCTTCGCTACCACTACCCTCATCGTCGGCCATAGTCACTTAGGTGGTAAAGCCCAAAATAAGATCCTAGGTTGTGGTACCAATTGAAAGCGTCGAGTTTGGTCAACTAGAGGGGGGTGATTAGGTGAATACCAATTTTTATCCTTTTAATCAAGTTTAGGATTTGCAATAAGTAAGGTTCTCTAGAGATGCAGCTAGATGAACAATCATATATGATAGATAACAACAACAAGTAGCAAAGCAGTAAAGGACAAAGAGTAAAGGTGAGGAGAGAATAAAATAGAGAGGAGATGTGGAAATGTAATTCCCGTAGTGCACTTCCAAGTAAGCTACGTCTATATTGGAGAGGTGTCGGGTCCACACAAGGTCACCCGAGCGGCACAAAGGCCTCACCTTCTTATCAAGTGAGCTCCACGACAAAGTCGAGATCACGATCCACTAACTGGTGACCTTGAAGGCGCCAACTGAAACTTTACAACAAGGTTGAGAGTAGTCTCCACAACTTAATTGGAGTGCCCTCAACGACACCATGGAGCTTCACAACACATGCCCGAGCTCCAAGGATGCCCTACACCATCTAGGGTTCCAAGAACCCAAGAATAACAAGATGCACACATGATGGGTTGGGGAATCAAGATTCCTTGGGTGGAAGTGTAGATCTAGGTCACCTCTCCCACTCCTCAAATTATAAAGAGGTTTGGGTGGCTAGGTAGAGAGATCTAGGAAGATTGAGCTCTTGTATTAATGGAGGAGAGAGAAAATTGAAGAGTTAAATGGGGAGGAGGAAGAAGGGGACCTTAAATAGGCCCCTTCAAATCGAACCGTTGCTAGGTTCTATGACACCCGGTACTACCGGTGGGGAGCCAGAACTACCGGTCAGGCACATTCCAACGTCTCGAAAGCTGTAGGAACTGCCTTAGAGTACGGGACGGAACATCCGAATGAGTGCAAAGCAGAACTTCCGATCGATACTACCGGTCCAACAACTGATCAAGTTCTTATAAATAACATTATCAAAGTAGAGAAGGTACTGAGCTGAGGCAAGGCCTCATCGGAACTGGACCGGAGCTTGGACCGAAAGTTTTGGGTCGCGAAACCCCTGACCGGAACTACCAACGGCTAGTCGATAGTACCGACAACAAGTACCATAGGAATGGTACCTAGGACGTGACAAGATAATACTAGCCGGAAGTTCTGTGCAGAGATGACAGGAACTTCCGACCGGTGCTACCTGTCAAATTACAACCCAAGTTCTGGTAAATAAATACCCATAAACCAGTGAGATCACTAGAGGCTTCCTAGGTGCATCAGAACTTGGCCAGTACTTGTGTCGGTACTAATGCCGACGCCATCCCTAAAAATTCCTATGGGCGGAACTACCGGTGCTACACCGGTACTTCCGGTTAGAACAGGGAACAACTCGAAACCTCAAACAGGTCGCTCTCTCGCCGAAAAGTGGGAAGGCTGTGGAGTTGCAAATATGGTTTGTGCAAGAAACATGATGACCCATACCCTTCCGAGGTGGACCCCCTCTTGATAATACATCCTCATAAAACAACAAAGTAAAGAGAACTGCAAAACAAGAGGCACCGTCTTCAAGAGTCTTCAAGAGATGAGTGCAACCAACAACATGGACTTAAATAAATCCTGTAACTTGGGCACACGAATAAACCAGAAGTGGAGTTGTCATAAACACCAAAACACTTAGATAGATCAATTCCTTTTCAAAGACTTTCCAAGAAAGAAGGATACATCAAGGTACGACCTGCCACATGATCTCCACACATCTTGAAACAGGTAAGTAAGCCTATTTTTATGGCTATAAAGGAAATGCTTTTCGGGAGGCAACACGGTTGTTTTTATTTTATATTTAATTTTTCCACTCTTGTTGTAGTAAGAGAGTTCTCTTTTAGTTTACTTTATGTAGTTTTTAATAAAGTCTCAAGTTTAACCCATTTGGATGTTCAAAAGTTGATAGAACTATTGGGAGTGTAGATTCCTACATGGTGTTATTTACAAGAAAAATTCCCTATGGAGTTATTTAACTTACATTGAGTTCATATTTATACTGTAGGTACAAATTGTGATCCTATATATGCAAAAAAACAGCAAAAAATCCTAACATGTTTAAGTAGGGTAAATAATTACATTTTGCAGTTGTTATTTTTCTAGACATGAGTTTCAATTTGATTCCTTATGAATCTTTTGATCTTATATTGATGTTAGCAACTTAATATAATCTATGTAAATCTCAAACCAAAATTTATTTGGGAGTTTTATGGCAGCTTGCAATATATCTTTGTGCCCAGTAAAGTCACCTCTAAAAAAGTGATGGGAAGAAAAGTTTGTGTTGAAGTTTTTTCACATGGAATGGAGAAATACCATACAATGATAAATCGAATAATGGTGAAAACCATAATCTTGGGAATTCCCAAGGCACCCCACTAGACCAATTACACTCACAGTTTGCAAACCTCTAAACTTTGTTTTTCGAGCAACATATTACTTTTTGCTTAAACTTGGAGAGTTTGTACCTATTTTTATGTTTACTTTTATGTTTTATCTTTTTAATAAGAAGACCACCATATGAATGTGTGTTAGATATGTATGAAAGATATACTTGATGGGGTTCTTGCATAGAAAACTGTAACATCCCAACTTCAGCAACCCTAATTTATTGTCCAAAAGGAAAAAATCAGGGGGAACAAAAACTTTTCTTGTTAAGTGTTGAAATGTTTGCTTACTTGTTTTCTTGTGGTCATGCAACTGATTGTGTATTAGATGATATACTCCTTACCACAACCATGGTTGACAAAAAACTATTTTACAAAAGAAATGTCTTGGATCATCTTTCATATTCTCAAATGTTTTGGCATTTCAAACTTGAGCCAAGATGAGTTTGATACAAAAAAATGTTTTACTAGTTTCTATTAACAAAACTATGGAGACCTATATATACCTTATGTTTTCAAGAAAAAACTTTCAACTACTCTTACCTCTAGATTTCCAAAATCTTTCCTAAAACCCTTTTCATTCTATCTTGGTCAACATACCAAGAGGCCCTTATATTATTTCAAAACACAAACATTCTCAAAATACCCATCCTTACATAAATATAGGCTTGATGGGAACCTCGGTAGTAGATGATTGTTTGACAAGATGAGTTGCCTTGATCTATTGTCTACTGAATTGCTTTGATCTGCTAATCTAGGAGCTCATCCCCCTAGGATCCAAATAATAGTTAAGATCGCCAATCTTAACCAAGATACCCAAGCTTCATCTCTCCTTAGTCACTAGAGTGACCCTTTAATTCCCTTAACCAGATCAAACCTGAGCTAATCTTTTGTATAAGCATGGATTCCCTCCACCCAATATATACTTCAATATCATCCACTCTATGATGAGAATGGACCCTTGGATCTTCCCAAAATCCTTCCCTTTTCCATACTTGTCCAAATCCACAAATCTGCCAAATTTGGCTAAGTCTGAAATCCTTATCTAGATTCAATCTTTGAGACTCCACCTATTTCAATCAGTGTGTCTACTTTAACAATCTTGTAGTACATCATGTGTACCAAAAAATTCCACTCTTTCTCTTGGCTAAACACTTCTTGGACCCACTCATCCTTGATGGTTTTGTAGACAATAAAATATCCTCCTTCTGCAAAATCTTAGCATCATGCCTATTTTGGAAGAATCTCACATCCTTATGATATACTCCCTTTACCAACTCTCTACATGGTTATGATGTACTAACCATGTCATATCCCTCCACACTTTACTTGATACCAAAGGAACTCTATGCTTCTTAAACCCTTATGGCAGACTTATTTTCAACAAAGTTTGCCACCACTCCTATGCCACCTAAAATACAATCAAGACCAACTCTTGGTACATTGATCATCTAAATAACTTGGTATATCCATACATCTATCCCTTGCATCAAGGTGAGCTCTGAGACCACTAATCCAACAAGGTTTAGGTGGTATAAAAATAATAGTGCCCTAGATCCTCTAACCCTTGTTCTTGCCCAAAACCAAGTTCCATTTGCAAAACCCAATGTTTCCATTGATGTATAAATCAAGTTTACATAATCCACTTTGGACATAACACATTTACCAAATAATTCTCATAATTATTTGGGCCCTAAAACTATTTATTTCCTCATCCCGCTAAACCTTCAAAACTTCCTCCATAAAGGAAATATTGTTTTTTCCAAGGTACTTTGCCAAGTCAAGGTACACTTGAAGCCTATATATCATATCCTATCTCCCCATCTCAAAAAAAAATATTTTTGATAAGCCTTATTATTTCTTTTTGCCTTTTTTATTAAATGGAAGAAACACGAAATAAATGCCTAAAAATACTTTTCTATCTCAATAAATCCTAGGAAAATTCTCCAAGGTGTAACTTGGTATTTAGGACAATCTCACACCAAAAACCACACTTTTCCAATTCAAAAATATCAAATGAACTTATAAAAACCAATTCAGCACTATTTGGTTAAATGTTATTAAGTGGACTTTAAATCCTTAGAAAAATCCCAAGTAAATCCTAGAGATATACCTTGACCTTGACCATCTACCAGTATCATCTCCCCATCTTTTTAAGACCAAATTGCTCGACCTCCTTTATAACCATCTTTATGACCAAATTTTCAAACTAAGCAAATTCTTTAAGCACAACCCCATCAAACCTTGCCCAAACTGGTCAAACAAACTTACACAGCACACTGCCACACCCCTGGTTGAGCTACACTGTAGCAAGCACTATAGCTCACTTATGACCTTGTATCTTAGTGCTTTTATGTAAATAAAAATAATGCAACGGTCATTTCTTGTCCCACATTTACTTGCAACTTCTACCACCCTCTCTCTCTGCCATGAACCAGACCAGAAACCACTCCCTCGTCGCCCATAGTAAGACCAGCCCTGCTTTCACCCCTCCCCATTGCTTCCCTGGACTTGTTCCACCATGAGCCTTCCCTCTATGGTTTATAAGGCAATAAACCAGCACAAAACTCCCCATATGGATCATTTTCCTCCCCACACTCCCACCTACCTCGCCATAAGCCCCAATCCTCCTCCCCTTCCCTTCCATGCCCAAGAGAAAGAGAGAAGGGAACTCTCTGCCATGACAAAGACATGAACGTAGCTCCTCCGCCCCTGCTCCCCTTCCTCTGCATGTTGCATTTTCATAACCTCCTAACTCCCCTGCAAATAACCATGTCCTTCTTCTTGCTCACGACGACCCCTAGAGTTGCACCGGCGAGCCCCCGAAGGCACCCTCATGGTGAAGACGAGTGGGCCCATTTTTCCCTCACTGAAACTATCCTTGCCGCCCATCCCTCAGCTCCCTATTGTCCACCACCTTCCCTCGCACCAACCCCGGTGCCCCTGGAGCTTTAGGTAAGCCGCCCCGCTTCTTTTTGGAACCCTCTAGGGTTTCTCCTCCACACGCGTGACCAGGGGAGGAAGACCACCACTGGCCATCAATTCAAGCTTGATCGAATGGTCAGGGCGCCTCCATAATGTTTCGGCCTACCCCTGGGCCGCCAAGCTGCGGGCCACAGTGCCCTTGGCCATGCCGCGAGAGCAGGAGAAACTGGACGGCCTAGTGCCGCGTTCCCTCGGCCACCCTTGCTTGGACCCTTCTCCCATTTCTGAAATTTATTCAATTTTCCTAGATCTACTCAAAGACCCGTTGGTTTAAATCAATCCAAAAATGGAAAACCCCTCTATAGGTTCATATCTAAATTTCACATGACCTAATATGATTTCCTTAACATGAATTAGCATTAGTAGACCAAAATATTGCCTAGATTATTTATAGTAAATCAGCTACCAAAATGTATGCTTTTCACCAATAAATTCCTACGGAGAGTTCTACAACTCTAAAAGGGTTGAAACCTTTTTGTATTGCAAGGTACTTGTGATACCCATGTCAACATGGCCCAATCTCAAGTTGTTTCCTAAATTTCCTATACTAAAAAATAACAAAAATATCCCCATTCTGCAATTAGGAATTTCTCCAGGTCAAACCAAAAATGCTATTTACCTGATTCCAACTCTAAGAACTCGCAAATCCTCACATATTTCAAACCCTAGAAGCCTAGAATTTATTAATCCCTGGTTGATTTATTATGATTTTAACTATTCTATGTATGATTAATTCACTAATAAAATCACTCAAATAATTACTTATATCGAAAGTTGATGATTCCAATTTCTACAGAAAGATATTTCAAATATATAACATGTGTATTTTGAATCATACCAAAATCCCCCACAGATTTAATCTAGTGAAAAAGAGAAATACCTTCTAGAACTGTATTTATGATTTTCCTGAGGGCATTCTAGTAAATATTTTGAAGTGATTCTAAATCTCACTAAACCAGTCCATCAGTCCCTACCTACCCCTAAGAGGAAATCATCTTTGCACCAACTGATCATTTCTCGTGATTTAATTACTAAAACTAGAGATTTTCTCACTAGATAACTCATAATAAATCAAGGAAAATCGATAAAATAGTGAAACCACTTTCGTTGGTTTCATTTTATAAATAACTATATAGTGGTATAATTGTTATACAATTATATCATAAATAACCTGGCCTCGGTGTAAAACCCGTCAATTAAGTAGTTCTTGGACTATAAATCATAATTGGAATTCAAACAAATGCTTCCAATTCAATTCCGATCTCTCTCAAGCCATTATCCCAAACCTACTGAAGTAGATTATGTACTTCCTTTGTTTGATGTATCGTGTTTATACTTGTATAACTTGGATCGATTGGAGTGTTGCTTGTATGCATATATTCTCGATGACAGTGATAGATGTGATTGTGTGACGCCGAGAAGAAGGATACCGCTTATTATTATTATTGGTATTATAGAGAATCCTAGGGACATCTCGCTGGTCACAGGCAAGCCACCATTCTAGAACTCTGATACTTGTCCTACTCCTGTTTATAACTTGTTTATATATCGTTTGTAAAATACTTTACTACATGCATGGTTTGTTTGAATAAAACCATGTTAGTAACTTGGATCCTCCAAGTTATGAAGGAGTGTCCTGTAGTACACCTACCATTACCGCCACCTACCTTACCCCTTTAGATTGAGGTCAAGATGGCTAGCATCCTACCTCACGGGCCATGGTTTTCGATGAATAAAACTATTTTGGGGTTTACCCTACTTTCAAATGTTTCAAAAATGATTTATAAAAACCCTTGGAAATAGGCATCATTTCCAAGTGGATGTTTTACTAAACAAATGATGATGAGAAAGAAGAAATACGGACAAGAGAAAGAGAAGGGATGTTCTACGCCTTTACCGGAACAATTTATCTGTGCAACCACATTACCCCATGAGCTGGGGCTTAGCTCATAGTTTTTTGTCTTTGGCTTGGGCAGTACCTACACGTGCTATAGGGGAGAAATTCCCTGAATTCTAGGCGGGATCTTGTAAATGTCTACGGATCTAGAGCTTTCGAACTGCCTTTGATAGGAGCCAATGCAATAATTGGGTCTCTCGCGGACGGTATGACTTAGGAGTGGAGAAGGAAGTGGAGTCACCAAGTTACAGTATATTGCCAAGCTGCAAGTTTGGGTATACGGATGTGCAGAAGGGAAGACTATGGCCCTGAAGTGCCACATACTCATTGCCGGGGAGAACAAACCCAAAAGGGAAAGTTGTTTTTGGTAGGGATGACAAATGAAAGGTTAGGTTTGATTCCCTGTTTACTTTGAGTAGCGGGCTGTGGTTGAATCCCGTTGGATATATTGATTCTTGTGGGTAAAGTGCACCAACTCTATAGAGTATAATCTATTGAATAGCCGTGTCCACAGTCAAGGACAGTTGGAAAGGTGATTGCTAGGAGTACCCTTGGAATGAGCTGGAGAAATAAAAGAAAGTAAGATGATAAGGTTTTTTTTACCTTAAATGGTCCCAAAGGTTTTGAAAAGGGTTTTACTATAAAAATGTTTTATAAAAGTTTGATAAATGGATATGCTTATATCCAGGTTTTCAAAAGGGAGGCATGTTTCTAAAAACTCTTTTTTCAACAAAAATATAGAGATGCCAATTTAGGCTATTCAAAAACAATGGTAGTTTAGGGCTACCTTGCCACAGCCAAATGTGCATTATCCTTGTTTATCTTATCTCGCTGGTCTTACGAGTACATTCAAAAGTGCTCACGGCTTCGTACTTGGCTATTTACTTGGCCAGATTTCTAGATGTGAGCTAGGTCATCTTCCCAGTCTGTCGCCGGTAGGTTAAGGCATGACATGGGCTCTGCGTTCGATGAAGATCCGCTGCTAATATTCATGCCGCCATAATGGAACTATGTAAGTCTTCTACTTTGTTACTTATGGATGTTGTAATGGTACTTGTCAGTTATGCTCACGTCTCACTGATCATGGGAACGTGAATTGCAAGCATAACCGGGATTTCTCGGACCTTAAATCCGGGGTCTCACAAAAACAAAACAAAAAGTCATACGGTTGCAACTGCCAAGATCAAATCTAGGCGATACTTTGTAACAGTTTCAAAAGGACCCACCTTTGAATACCATAAGCGGGATAGCGTTCCTGCAAACAAACTTGGTTGATGTAGAGTGTACATGATTGTACTCAAGGACGTGTAGACAATCATTGCCACAAGAGGGCAACGCCTCCGTAATCGGTCACACGTATGGTGTGCCGACGACTTCCGTCCCTTGTTCCAGCCAGACAGCAGAAGTGGTGGATCCCCGGGAACTCCAACATCACTACGACATGGTAGAGGTGGTGGAGGGGAAGATCTCGAGAAGGGTTTCACCTAAAAACCTTTCTCTTGGAAATGGACAAAGCTAGCAAGGGGGAAGATGTCATCCAAAGGGCATATGATAGGACAGGAAGTGTGTGTGGAAGAGAGAGGAGGAGGGGCTCCTTTTGTAGGTGAGGGGGCATCCCCAAGGGGCATGGCGCACCAGCCATGGTGGTTCCCCCACCTCTCTGCTAATTATGTGGGTGTACACTACACTCACAAAATATTAAGCTCCACTTTCTCCCATTGATTCTCCACTCAAAACCCAAAGGTATTCCCATTAAAGCACTTTAATTCTCTTGGTTTAATGCAACTCAATTTAATGAAGACTTCATTTAATGAGTACTTTATTTAATGAACACTTCATTTAATGAACACATTAACATGGTATTCCCTTGCTTTGTTTCGATACACCGAAACTGTTCCGGCAGATTCGACAAAACAAATTCCTGCGATGTCTAGTATCTTCTCATGTGTTCCCTATCCACTCTAATGCATCGACTGCCCTTAAGTCTGTCTCCCTATGGGTTCAAGAACTATGTGTACATGATCGAGACTATATCCTATCAATAATCGTTAGCGGGACCTGGAGATCCATAACGACTCCCACTAGCTCCACGAAAATCCAATGACCGTCTGAACCTTTTTCGCTGTAATCAAATTCCTTTTGTCTCGCAATATTTTACTTGTCCAATATCGGATCATTTGGTATCATCCATACCTTGTTTAATCTAGTTCCCAACAAGTACTCTTTTTCTCGTTCCCATGATATAACATTCTAGTGATCAAATCACTTGATTGCAAGCTATGTCAATGTGATATCACTGAGAGGGCCCTGAGTATATCTCTCCATCATATGGATGGAAAAATCTCACTCTTGATCCACGAGCGTCAACTAACACTTTACAAGTACCTGATGACACCTTTATAATCACCTTGTTACGGTGTAATGTTTGATGGAATCAAAGTACTTTTCTGGTGGAAGTGATTGACGTGATCTCATGGTCTAAGGACATTGAGTTACTATGAATGTGATAGAAATATAAACTTGAGGGCTTGATTGTATTGCTAAATCTACTGGTGGTGACTGTTCATCATATCATTCTCCAATGATATGGCCCTGTTATTAACAACATCCAATTTTCCTGATAAGGAAACCTTTGAACATCTTTTAATCAACAAGCTAATATGAAGAGAGGCATTACTAGGAAGCTTTTCTTTGTTTATAAATCACACATGTATTAGAGTTTCAGGTTAACACAATTATACTATGAGAAGTAAACATTTAACATAAACATGGAATAAGATAATAACCACTTTATTATTGCCTCTCGGGCATATTCCTTTCAATACTGGAATAGAAAAAAGATTGAGTTTGATGCTATAATAGTAAGGGAATGGGGAAGTAAAAGTTGAGATACAAGTTATGCATGTTGTTGTTTGTTTCATATGATTTAATAATGATAATCTGCAAATGCCTTATGTATGACTACCTTTTATTTACATACATGGATGATTAGCTTTAAGTTACATTGTCTGATATAGGATGAGTAGTACTATGGATACTTTTGCATGCTTGTAGATGATTGAATTTATCCACTTACCAACCCAATATTCAAACAAGCAAAGACTTGTACATCCAAATCCATGTATAACCAAATTATTCCAACAGTGTGCACCATGCCTACCTATGTATCACTTGCTATTCCAAGTATATTATATGTGCTATGTCTTTGAATATTTCAAAATCATCTCTTTTGTGTAGTTTAAAGCTCATGAAAAAGTAAGATGTGGGGTAAAACCACTAGTGCACAACTGCTTGAAACAAGGAAAAATATTTGAACCTGGCCCATTGTGATTGGAATTATATCGGTTATGTACTTGACAACTTATGAGTTGAGTGTTAGCAAAACCATGCTGACAAGGGGTACACTTTCATCATTGCACTACTTACTAATATCATGTTTACTTTTGGCTGTGGATGCCTACCATGTGAAATAAGCTAGAGCAAGTTATCTTCTTGTACCACACGATGACACACTCGACCCATTCCTCCCTTCTCTCTGCTTCGTTATCTTTGAGAGTCATCCAAGTTTCCCCGGTTCCTCTCCCTCCTCTCTCTCTAGTGGCCTCGCCAGCCGGAGGGGATGGGGGAGGGGAGGTTGGTTCTTCTCTATATATAGTTGTAGATGTAGGTTGTTTTCCCCTTGTGGAGTCTGGCGTGATGCCGCTAGGGAGATGCCTGCCGATGCATCTGGTATACACGCGGTGGATGGTGGGGGTCGTTCTTGTCTTCATGGCACTCCTGTGGTTGGAGCAAAATATGGGAGGACATGGATTATCTGCCTACCCAAGGAATAAGCTCTATGTGAACCCTCCAGATCTAGAGGTTTTAGTTGGTGATGTTCAAGTGGTTGTTGCCGTTCGTCCTCTCTTCATGAGTCATCCGGGAGATGGAGAATAGGGGAGGAAGAAGGGTGATCTGCTTCAATCTAATCAGCAGGGTGATCATGCTACATCCAACATGTGATGTCCGAGACCACAATCAGCAGCACATCGACGAACGCAAGCGGTCTTGCTGCTGAATGATATGGTTGTTTGGTGGCCACTCCCTTCCTGTGTGCCAGAGACTGTGGGTATGTGTCTCCATTTGTGTTGGCGACAGGAGATGTTCAACCTCCAGGCATTAATTCCATGTTGGAGGACCTTCGACTCAGATGCCATAGGCTCTCGCCGCTGTACCGCAAGTGGCCATGTTGGGGATATGCTAAATGGGTATCACCATTGCATGTCTCTAATCCGGATAACCCGGGTGGCCCATAGTCGGTAGCAAGGCCTATGGCCTACTTGGCGTCCCAGTTAGATGGATCCATAAGGGAGGCCCATGCCGGATGAAGGAAGGCTACGGTGGAGTCACCAGCGTACCCGGAGCCTTGGAGTACAAGACACGTTAGACTAGTTGTGTACCGTGTAGGACTCTATAACCTGTCCGGATAGGACTTTCCCTATAATCCTAGGATCTGGCGACTATATAAGACGGACCTGGAGGAGCCTTTAGGGCACCAATCAACTCATACCTTGCTCAGCGAACCAATCCCTGTAACTCGTTGTATTGCCATTATAGTGATTTATAGCAGGAGTAGGATTCTGCCACTATCGTGGGATCTGAACCTGGGTAAGCTGTGTTACCTCATACCCACCAACCTTCCGCCTTACCCCATGTCTCTAAACATGCATTATGAGGACCCCTCCATGGCGTACTCGACAGCAATACCACGACAGTTGGCGCCCACCGTGGGGCAAGAGGCGCTTCAGGCTCTACATCGGGTGAGGTTAAAGCTCTTCACGGGAATTGGCAAAACCGTATCCATCGACCGTGTTCTCTTCTTCGGCAAACATTCTGATCGTCCCTCCCGACGAGTTCTAGATCCCGGCGAAGAAGAACCCCACCAGCTGCTCGATCATCCCAATCAAGGACATCCACCTCTTCATCGGCGAAATGGACTCGGGCACTGGTTCCCTGGAAGTCGGAGGATCGTCAAGGCCCGCACGGACCGCCTACGGGCAAGATACGTTTGTGGAAGGATCGAAGTCGAATCCCTCTTTGGATTTTTCCGGCTTAGATCGGAAAAATTCAAGGCCCGCCCAAACCGCTCCTGTGCAGGATATAATGGTGGAAGATCACTACAAATCCGCCGGCTTCGCCCATGCATCTAGAAAGTAGAGATCACAGTTTGTCAGTGTGGTGACTATCTTCGATCTGGCGCGTTGCATTCAGAGAGAGGGTGAAAACCCCCGTGATTACCTTGCCAGGTGGCTCCGTATACGGGACAATCTGGAGCATTACCCCAATGATGATGCTATTTATCACTTTGTCAAAGGTCTGGACCGCGGTACACTTCTCCGGCATACCCTAAGGCGGTAACAGGCCTCGGGATGCCTCACTTTCGAGGGCATGGTTGACACTGTCAATAACTACGCGGCCGCTGAGGCAGAAGCTTAGGCAGTGCTCGGGGCTGTACCTGGCACCCTGCCGCCTCAGTCACCACCACCTCTAGTCAACGTCCCTACAGCCTTAGCATCTTCTTACGTCGTCGAGGAATCCCCCGCACCCTCTGACTCTGTTTTGGATGCGCTCTACACCGACATCAGCATGGACTTGGAGGAGATGGATATCAACCCGTAGGAACTTGACTCTGCTATGCAGGAGATGGAGGAAGACCACAAGCGCGAGGAATAGGCCGACAAGGCCATCACATCCCGAGGTTATTCGTCTCCATTGGGAGCGTGATGGAAGAAGACCAACCTGGACAAGCTACGCGTAACGCGCTGGAAAAGGGGAAGGGATCGGCTGATGGTGCCACAATGATAGCTCAAAGGCCATGCCCCCTCCGCCTAAACCAGTGCAGCAACCACAAGAACTCAACATCGGTCTGAGTAACCCAACACCGCAAATCCGTCGCCTCCAGCATCTAAGTAGGTGGCTGCCCAAATCACTCCAGCTCATAGAGTGATGTACCACAATTTGCTCGTCGAGCCCATGACTGTGGCTCATATACGAAACATAGTCCAGCTTGACGAGAAGCGCCAGCAGCTGCTGGAGGAAGCACAGGCCATCGCGGAGCAATGCACAAAGCTAGATCAAGATCTGTCCAAGGCGAAAAAGACAATCGAAAAAGTTAGACCCATGGAGGCCGAGTACAAGACTTTTCTCAAGCAACAGAAGGCTAGGAAAGCTCCGGCTCGCGTCATCAAAAATCCTGGTGTATGTTGCAATCTAGGATGGGCTCCCCCGAAGCTGCCACAAGCCAAGCCATACATTTACAGTGAGGGCAGGCAGGTCATGCCCACTCCTATCGTCAACTTAGCCATCGCCAAGACCCTCCTGGAGCAGGATAGATCACCCGAGCTGTGTAACAGGTCTATGACCTTGTAGCAAAGGAGGTCAAACAGGAGGAAAAGGCAACCTCTCAGAGGCTTGAGTCTGACCCATCATATTGCCAGTCTAGCAATCCTAAGCCGCCAAGGGAAAGATCTCCTCATGATGTCGGGTCCCAGACGGGTTCATCAGAGCAAAGACGGAGGGATGCACGCAACAGGAAGGATGTTATCCCCATATCCTCCGACCATGGAGGCAAGGCTCATCCTCGCCGCCCATCTTCACCACCCCGATCTCCCCGACATCACGATGACCCAAAGGCTCACCACCGTATGAGCATGCCTCCGCCAAGACGCCCTCAGGGTGGCATCGCCATTCGTGACAACACAGAGCAGCCCCGTCACGATGGGGAGCGCAACGGAAACCAAGGACACAAGAGAAGGTCACGCCATGACCCTTCACGTCCGACAAGCAATCACGACAGATGCGAGGCAGTGCAGGAGGGTAACAGCAAGAAGGCTAACCCACCGCCACCTCTGCCTTTGTCGCCACCTAGCAGCCACCATGGCGGAGGAGGCCTGCATCATTCATCCAGCCCGTCCCCTGGTGGCAAGAAGAAAAGAGCAAGCCTGGAGCCATACGATGCATGCTCACGCCTGGACAAGATTCACGAGGCCCGGGAAGGATAGTACCTGGGACCACGTTTCTTTGGACCTGTAATACGTACCGCAACTTACCCCAAGGGTTTCCGGATCCACAAGATGATCAAGCCCTATGACGGCACCGCCAAGCCAGCTACGTGGTTGCAGGATTATGGCAACGCGGTGGAGATCGCCGGGGGAAACCCCAATGTTGCCGTCAAGTACCTCCCACTAATGTTGACGGGCATGGACCTCCAATGGATTGATGACTTGACGGAAAATTCCATCTGCAACTGGTTGGACATGCAAGAAGCATTCACAAAAAACTTCGAGGGTACGTATAAGTGTCCCGGCACTGTTGGCGATCTACAGCGGTGCGTGCAAGAGAAAGACAAGACATCTCGTGCCTACCTCTCTCGCTGTCTGGATATGAAAAATTCCTGCAAATAAGTGCACGATCAAACCGCTATGGCTGCCTACATTGATGGTTTAGAGAAGGGTACATTGCTCTGACATAAGCTGAAGCGCCTGCAGGACAATCACAGACTAGATCTCAATTACATGATCTCTCTCGCTAGTGAGTTCGCGGCTACCGATGACGATGCTCGCGGCTCCTTGCTGGCAATGGCCATCCGAACCCAAACCAAGAGGAATAACAACACCAAGTGGAAGAGTCCGCCACAAGAAAATCCAGCCTCCGACATGGTCGCGATGATGTTTGCAGGAAGAGGTGATGGCGGACAGCGTGGCCGAGCATGGGGGCTGGTCGTGGGCAGCAGCAAGGTAGTGAAACTACCCCGGTAGCACCCCACGTTCCCCAAATGTATGAGGAGTACCACGATATGCCATGCCTTACACACCTCGAAGCCAATATAAAAGACATTCACACCAATCGCCATTACAAGTTCGTCAATGACCTCAAGGAAGATCCGAGGTTTGGCTACAAACGAGGCTGGAAGAACATACCACGAGGCAAGGGCAAGGGGAAGAAGAAGGAAGAGGAGTCCAAGGATTCAAGTGACATGCACAAGGATGTTGACCCCAAGCACGCCGACAAGGGCGATGGAAAAGGCAAGAACCCCTTCGAGAAGAAGGCCCCCATCTACCACCCCAACTGTCCGGGCACAAAAAACCTCGCCGAGGATATTGATGGCCACCCTACCCCCAGTTCCCCAATACTAGCGCTGGTCGGAATTTTCGATTAATTGGGATAGGAAGGATCACCCAGACCTCATCCCAATGGAGAACCAATACGCCATGGTCATCAACCCCTTGATTGATGGCAATGAGTTCACCAAATGCATGGTGGACAGTGGAAGCACCATCAACATCATGTACCTGGATACACTGCACAAGATGAACTTGACGGAGACCAACCTCAGGCGGACCAGCATCATGTTCCATGGTGTAGTTCCTGGTCGGAAGGCTCGGTCCCTTGGGTGCATCACGCTTCCGGTCGCTTTTGGTGATGTTAACAATTGCCGCCAAGAATGCATGCCCTTTGAAGTGGTCCCCTTCAAGAGCGTGTACCACATCATATTCGGACGCGACATCTTCCATGCCTTCATGTCCAAGCCATGCTTCGTCTACAACAAGCTCAAGGTACCCGGACCAAACGGTGTCATCACCGTATCCGGAAGCTTTACAAAGGCAAGGGACTATGAGATTGGAGAAGCAGCCTTTGAAGAAGTTGTCCTCTACAGCAAAGAATTCAAGGACATATAGAGCAAGGTCGATGCCTTGGAGATGCCGGCATCGAAGAAGCATATTTCTAACTCTGATCCCGCCCTCAAGGCCATCATCGAGACCAAGTCGGTGGAACTTGTGGTAGGCGATGCCTCCAATGTCACCACCATTGGGACGAACCTGGACCGTAAATAGGAAAGCGCGCTCGTCGAGTTCCTCCATGAGAATAGGGACATCTTTGCCTGGCAACCTGCTGGCATGAAAGGTGTACCTAGGGAACTTGCCGAGCACAACTTGAATATTGATCCAAAATGTAAGCCGGTGAAACAACCTCTACGACGCTTCGGAGACGAGAAGAGACGCGCCATAGGCAAAGAGATAGCTAGGTTACTTCAGGCTAGTTTTATCCGAGAAGTCCTTCACACCCGATGGGTGGCCAATCCTGTATGTGTCCCCAAAAAGTGAACCAAAGAATTAAGAATGTGCGTTGATTACACCGACTTGAACAAAGCGTGTCCAAAAGATCTGTTTGCTTTGCCTCGCATTGACTAAGTCATTGACTCGACGGCTGGCTTGGAACTACTGTGTTTTCTAGATGCATACTCGGGATACCACCAGATAAAATTGAGAAAGTCAGACCAATTGACCACTTCATTCACCACACCTTATGGCACATTTTGATATGTCATGATGCCCTTTGGGCTAAAAAACGCAGCTGCTATGTACCAGCGGACTATGCAGCATTGCCTACACGATCAAATTGGTCGGAACGTTCACGCCTATGTGGATGATATAGCGGTGCTGTCTAAAAAGTCAAATGACTTAATCTCCGACTTAAAAGAAACCTTTGATAATCTCCAGAAATACAGAATGATGCTTAACCCAAAGAAGTGCGTTTTCGGGGTTCCAGCTGGCAAATTGTTGGGCTTCGTCATTTCCCAGCGTGGAATCAAGGTCAACCCGAAGAAGATCAAAGAAATCCTAAACATAAATCATCCGACATGCCTGAAGGACATCCAACGGCTAACAGGCTGCGTTGCAGCAGTAAGCCGATTCGTTAGCCGACTTGGAGAGAAGGCCCTGCTGCTGTACAAGTTGTTGAATAAGGTGGACAGATTTACGTGGACAGAAGAAGCAGATGCTGCGCTTAAAAAGCTAAAGGAGATACTCTCCTATGCACCTGTGCTTGCAGCACCCGAGCCTATGGAGCCTATGTTGATCTACATGGCGGCCACTAACCGGGTAATCAGCATCGTTGTCGTGGTGGAGCGGAAAGAACTAACGCATGAATACGGAGTGCAACGACCAGTTTACTATGTAAGCGAGGACTTGACAGAGTCCAACCAGCGGTATCCGCACTACCATAAGCTAGCTTATGGAGTGTTCCTTGCTTCTCGGAAGCTAAGGCACTATTTCCAGGATCACCCTATCACAGTTGTGAGCAAATCTCCATTGTCCGACATCATCAATAACAGCGACGCTATAGGAAGGGTTGTGAAGTGGGGAATTGAACTTGTCACCTTCGAAATCACCTACAAAAGACATGACGCTATCAAATCACAGGTCTTGGCGGATTTTATTGTAGATTGGACGGAGATGTCGGATGCTACCCCTGTACCAGAGCCAGAATACTAGGTGATGCACTTTGACGGATCAAAGCTACTCAACGGCTCGGGGGCCGGTGTACTGCTACAGTCACCAATAGGGGAAAAGCTACACTACATTCTGCAGATCCACTTTGAGGCTACAAATAACATGGTGGAATATGAAGCACTCATTCACAGACTTCCCATAGCCAAGGATATTGGCATCAATCGCATAGTTTGCTGTGGAGATTCCAACTTGGTTGCCCAGTAGGTGTCTGGCACCTAGAACGCGCGGAACCCTATGATGGCGGCATATCGAGACGAATTAGACGAGATAGCCAAGTGCTTCGAGGGCTATGAAGTCAAGAGGGAGGAAAATGAGGCGGCTGATCTACTGTCAAAGCTTCGATCAGGACGCAAACCAATTCCACCTAGCGTTTTTCTGGAGCATCTACGGACACCATCCGTGAAGGGAGCGGACCCCGAGAACCCAGATAGAGTTGACTCTTTTTTTCATATAATAACAAAGGTCCCTCCAGCTTTGAAAAAACCATTCATGGAATATCTCGTACACAGAACTTTGCCCATTGACGAAGTCGAAAGTTGGCAAATAGTACGTAGAGTGAAGGGCTATACCATAATCAATGGACAGCTCTATAGAAGAAGCACCACTGGTGTATACCTAAAGTGTGTTTCCCTGCAAGAAGGTATTGAAATCCTTCGTGAGATCCATCTCGGAGATTGCGGGCATCACGCTGCTCCTCGATTGTCGATCTCCAAAGCCTTCTGGCAAGGATTCTACTGGTTGACCGCGAAGGTGGACACCGACAAGATGGTTGAGACATGCATGGGATGCCAGTACTATGCCCGACAACCACATGTACCAGCTCAAGAATTGCGAACAATACCAATAACTTGGCCATTTGCAGTCTGGGGGCTGGACATGGTTGGCCCATTACAGACGGCACCTTGTGGGTTTACGCATCTGCTAGTAGCAGTTGATAAATTCACCAAATGGATAGAAGTTAAACCCATTAGAAAGCTTGATGGGGCAACTGCCCTTAGGTTTGTCCGGGATCTAGTGGTGAGATTTGGTCTCCCACATAACATTATCACCGACAATGGTAGCAACTTGTCACTCAAAGAAGTGGAAGCCAATTGTTGGGAGAAGGGCATCCTCCTTGAATTAGCGTCTGTAGCACATCTACAGTCCAATTGGCAAGTTGAGTGGGCCAATGGATTAATTCTGCGGGAAGGCACGTCTAGAGGCACCGCTACATAGAGCAGCTGGAGCCCGGGCGGAGGTTACCATCTGTTATGCGGAGTTTACGAACTACACCCAACAGATCCACCGGCTACACCCCTTATTTCATGGTATATGGAGCAGAAGCCATCCTGCCTTCCGACATCCTCCACGATTCACCAAGAGTTGATGCCTACGATGAGGATGACACTGAAGAATCTAGGCGCCTAGATGTGGACCTTCTTGAGGAAGAGCGCGTTTTGGCATGCCATA
Organism: Avena sativa; assembly: GCA_916181665.1. NCBI lineage: Eukaryota > Viridiplantae > Streptophyta > Magnoliopsida > Poales > Poaceae > Avena > Avena sativa. The sequence goes on along the minus strand of OV702294.1, from coordinate 261,967,147 downwards.
GATCCGCCATCTACCAGCAGAAGCTACGCAGCTACCATAGTCGTCGCATCCGGCATCGCTCGTTTAAAGAGGGGGATATGGTGCTCCGACTTAAGCAGAAGAAGTCACACAAATTATCCCCGACATGGGAAGGACCTTTCATCATTAGCAAGGCGCTACTCAATGGATCTTAATACCTCGTTGACAATTGTGAACTAGAGGATAGACCAAACGAGGATCATAAGCATAAGCGATGTGACCCAGATGATGATTACCCGGAGCTTGATCGGCCATGGAACATAGCACAACTACGTCCTTTTTACACTTAGCATATTTTTTATCTACTATGTACCTCTTATATGATCAATGAAATAAAGATCTCTGGCTCACTCATATGCTTGAGTCTTTTACCTCCTTTACTGTTCTTTTTTTATCATATAAAACCTTTATACGCAAGTTTTGCATTTGCACTTGTGAAAATTCTGTCTACGGGCGTTAGCTTAGTTTTCTGGTATACACGTCCTTTGTTGTTTTTGTGTGGATTCTGGAGTAGTGAATTTCGGCACTCGAAGTTAGTGATTTTGTGCTTAGGTTCTTAACGGTGCCATTGGGCATCATCTATTGAGTGCATAGTTCCGACTATAGGTCTTCCGACTCATGAAAAGTCAAGCATAAAAACTAGAGTAATGGATAAGCCAGCACTTGCTTAAAAAATATATACATGCTGGAATTAGTACTTAATTAGCAGGAAACACATAGCTATTTTTTTCTACCTTAAGTATAACCCATTGTTTTTCTGCATACATACAACATACCCAGAGGAAACAAATATTACATAGTGTTTTCATTCCTCTGGGGAAGGAGACTTCGAGGTAACGTCATCAGCAGCAGGAGAGTCATCTTATTCATCAACGAAGTCGGTGGTCTTGAGGGAGTCAGAGGAGCTGGACTGGTCGGCATCAATAACCTCAAGGGATAGAAAGGTGTTTGCATCCACCAACTTGGCGACCCTGGTGTCGTAGCCGGCGAGTGATGATCAGATAGCTCCGTGATAAATCTTCTGGTCATCATCATATACGTCGGGAAAGCCGGAGGTCACCGTTTTGATGTCGGCATCATCATAGTGAGCCTTGACCATTGACAGCGACATCCTTGCACTATCCCGGGTACATGAAGCTTACCAGCTTATGGTACGCTCGGGGGCTTGGCGCAGGATCTCCGAATACTTCATGATGGAGTCCACCGCTGTGATGTTGATGTTCAAGGGATTGGCAATTTCTTTTGCTTGGGTGATGGCGGTGCTGATGAAGTTGCCGGCAAGAACCATGCATTCCTTTGGCGGATGAGGATTATTGGTCAAACCAATAGGAGCTGCATTTCTAGCCAAATGATTGAGTACATGAGTTCATAATAATAAAAGTTCAGAGTATCTAGTTTATAGAAGTACAAGACGGAGATTGCTTACCAAAGATGCTATCCTCAGCTTGCTGGAGCGTCTCCGCCATGGAGTCCCGTTCTTGTCGGAGGACCTTGTAAGCATAAGGTTGCGAGTATTCTGCTTGGCGGCAGCTTTGTTCTATTCCTTGCGGATTGCAATTTCCTATTTTAGGCGGTTGATCTCTGTGTTAGTGGACTCTTGCACGGCCTTCATAGAATCCTCGTGCATCTTCAAAGATTCAGCCCTCTCCTGCTTAAGGATTTTTTTCTTGCTATCCACGAGTTGCATGTGCTTGGATTGCTCGACAATATCCTTCGCCTTTGCAATAGCTTCTGCATGTCGGAGAAATGATAGGGCACAATGAGTAGTCGGAAGTTAATGGCGGATGACCAAGATTGAGTGTGAAATTTGAAAGAAAAACAGACTCTTGCTCTTAGTGATTTGATCCTTCAAGAAGGAAGTTTTACCCTTTTCATCTTCGAGATCAGAGCGCATCTTGTGGAACTTGTCGTTGGCGACGTTCCTCCGAGCATTCTCATTATGAGAAAAAGATCAACATTACATAGTCTACTTGGAGCATATAGCCGGATAAGTATCCGCCTAGAGGCTTGCGGGTTACAATACGAGTTTTTAACTCGGCAATATGCTTAGTCTTTCTTTAAGAATCTAGTCGGAACTAATTCTGTTTCAACTAGAGGCTTGGGGCTACAGTATTGAAAAATTACAAACACTGCGTATGCTACTCTTACAAGTATCTAGTCAGAATAATTCATTCAAACTACATGCATGGGGGTACAGTGCAAAGGTTCTAGCTTAGTTACTCTTAGAGCATTCAGACCCAAAGACCTATGGTTTTCCGTCTAAATCCTTCGGGGCTATAGTGGGATACTACATATGAAATGCAAAAGGCATATAAAACGTACAAGTGTAATGATCTTGAGGTTGCTGGCGCTCTCGGTGAATATCTTGCTAAAAGCAAGGTTGTTTACGCACAAAATCTTCGCCTGCTTGAGCAGATCCTCAAGACCACACGTGGGAGAAGTCGGCGCTGCACCAAGAGCCAGAGCTGAGCTACTCAATGTAAGCACCGGGTAGACAATATTTGGGAGCTCTGAAGGTGTCTTGGGTGCAACGGCTATGCCTACGGCAGAAGTTCTTCCTTCCACCATCGCCTTACCGCTATTAGTGTGTAACATCCCAAAAATATTAAGCAAGATTATCAAGTTCTAATCACCCAAGTTTAGGGTTAACAAAAACTTTTGTTATTAAAATTAATTTGAGTGCATGTGTGTGTGATTAATGTATGAATGATTGATATTGCTATGTTTGATTGCTATGAAAGATAAAGATTGGTTTAGAGATGAAAACAATATCATCTAAATTATTTCCAAGCAGAATCAAATGAAGATAAAATCAAAAATAAGACATATGAGCAAATGGTCATTTTGACCAAAGTTAACCACTAGACCACTTTGAGTGTTCCTAGTCCAAGGTTTCTAACAGAAACAAATCCAATTCTTTCCACCCCTTTCTAGACCAAGTAACAAAGAACCCAAGCCCAATTTACAAACCAACAGAACAAATTCCAAATCTATTTAAAGGAAAATTCAAAATTGAATCATTAATAGATACTAAGATCACCATTTCTCAAAACCAACCAAACCACTTCACCTTGCCAAACCCAAGAAACCAGATACTACCAAGCTTGTGACCAGAGCACTCACCAAAATTCATCCGAAAATTCAAAACTAAATTTCATGCGGCCATTTCATCAAACAGTTGGTGAGCTCAGATTAAACTTGCCTAGCTTCTACTGTGCTTGATCAATACCTTGTCCTCTAGTTGTCACCACTACTATCCCTTGTCACCCCCAGTACCCAACACGGCATTGAACCAGCCCCCTCTTCATTGCTTGCACTAATGCCATGCCACCCAAAGCCACCATTGTCGGCCGACCATGGCCAGCACGCAGGAGGCAGCATCGTGCCCATCCACGATGTCCAGGAGGCAGGCCACTGTCCACCGCCACTCCCTGTCCAACCCTCAAGCGCAGCCAAGCCCTAGACCACATGTAAACGGTCGCACCCATTTTCTCTCTGCCATGCCGAGAGCGCGCCAAAGCGCCGCAGCCAACACGCGCGCACACGCCGCGCCTTTCCCTCGCCGCGCTTATCTACACGCGCCATGCCCCTAGATACCTCCCAGACACGACCGTTCGTCGCCGCGCGACACGAAACCCATGTACATCGTCACCATCGGTGTCGTGCAGAGCATCGACCCATTCCGACCATTCTCGACCGCCCCTTGCCGTGCCATTAAGCCCGTGATGATTTCCAGGAGACACCGCACCGTCCTACGCCCTTCTCCATGCCTTTAGCTCGCTGTGCCGACGTCACCGAAGGAGCCTGACCATTCCGCGCTGCCCCTCTCGCCGGTGTATAAATAGAGGCCACCCCCGCATCAATTATTCACACCTTCTCACTCCCCTCTCTCTCAGAACCATCCAAACCCTTCCCCGGAGCACCAGTCCGCCGGAATTTCACCGGATTCCACCGCTGTAGAGGAGGAGCGAAGTCATTGATTGGAGCCACCCCAGGAGCCGCCGTGACCATTGTTCGAACCGTCGTCACTGACAACGTCGTTTGCCCCCATCGCCTACCCTAGTTGGAGCCCAGGTGAGCCACCACGTACCCCCACCGTCGCGTTAGGGTTTGGTCTCGTCGAAGCTTTTCGATGGAGACGACGAACGTGAGCCGTAGATCGTAGTCTAAGCGCATGGCCCAGATTGAAACATACCCCGTTTGATCTAACCGCATGAACGTGACGCCTGGACCCCTCCCCCCCGTCAGCATCCCACTGCATGCGTGCTATGCAGCTGGGCTGGCCTAGTAACTTTCCCGCGTGTAGCCCAGTAGTTCAAAATAGATATTTTCCATTTTTATTCAAACCTAGTTCAGTCAGTGACTTTGAAAATCAATTCAAAGAGTTTTACTGAACCAAATTGCATGAAACCAATTTTGTCAGAAAGGTATTGAAATGATCAATCCAAGTCTGTTGGATTCAAATCATTTGAAATTATAGATCACCTATAGCAAAAATAGCAAGACAGAGACTTTTCTACATTCAAACATTTTTCAAAAATCAACCATAAATGCTTTTGAGTTGATTCCAACTCTCAAAAATCACATTTGACAAGATGTTTCTGAATATGTAAAGGTTTGTAGGTTTACATGCAGTGATCTTGGACTAGTATTAAAAGAATGCTACATAGGCATTTCTAGTCACTTTAATTATATAAAATAATCATTTTAAACTTTATAAAATTTGACCACCACTTTAAATCACATTCGCAAGTATTGAAATATGTGGTGATGACATGTGTCAACAAGATCCCATATTTTAATTGGAGAATATTAAATCTTAAGTAGTTTTCAATGAGTAGAAATTACTTTTCTAAAATAAAATAAATAAGACTAGGTCCTTATTTCATGTGATGATGCTAGATTATCTAGTGTGAACCTTTGTGTGCCTAATGGAGGTAGTTAAGTATTTTTTGGTGATTGTGTACCTTGTATTTATTTATTGACACTAGTACCGACCAAGGCTACGAGGAGGAGGAGTACTAGGAAGAAGAAGAAGAAAGAAGAAGAAGAAGAATAAAACTTCAACCACTACACCAATCAAGGCAAGCTAAGCTAAACCATGCAAGCCATACTTGCAAGCCTAATCCTACCAGTTAACCTATGCAAGATGCATTAGGCATACTTTGGTTATGCAACCTTGATTATACCAAATCCCAGTTTTACTTGCAAGCTTTATTCTTTTATTTCTTTATCAAAGTTCTTTATTACTTTTAGTTAGTGTTTTCTGAGTTTTGGAAAGATAGTATAGATAGCATAAAGAGCATAAAACTTAGCCTAAGTTAGTTAGAACTAGATGTCATACTGAGGGATGAGATTATATTTGGATAAGTCACACTTGATTAGCACCCGTCATTAGTGATTACCCTCAATTTTACTGGCTAGTGCTAAGCATAAAAGTTGATCACTTTAGATGGGAATACTTGGTGAAAATGATTATGAAAACCTTGGAATGATGAGTCATTCTAATGAAATGTTTTGACATGTGTTATGAACACCAGATGATTTGATGATAAAAATGTTGAGGCATGAGCCTTAGCCCTTTATAAAAATGATGGTTGGGTTCGGATGCGATACCATTCCAATTTTATCGTACAACCACAATACCAGAATTTGGGTAGGGATTGACTAGAAGTTTATATATCTTAGTATGGGTTCCCTTGCGGAAGAGGTTTGAGCTGAAGCTACCTCATGATGATTGTCCACATGTGCAGTTCCCAAGATGACAGATGGTCATGGTTGGGAGGTCAAACTCATAGGGGAGGTGCCTATAATAGGGTGTGTAATTGAAAGGTTAGGATTGATTATCCGCATACTAAGTATGGTGATTCAGGATTGTTCCTGACGGATGTATCAAATGTTGTGGTTAAAGTGTACAACCTCTGCAGAGTGTCAAACTATTCGAATAGCCGCGTCCGCGGTTATGGATAGTTGGAGTGTCCATACTGTTCCATCGTAAGATGTTTTCAAAATGACTTGTGAAATGAACTGTGACTTTGACTTGACCATAACAGGGTTGTGAACATGAAAACTAAGTTCCCACTTAGGTGTTGTAAAATCTTAAGTTAGTTTTCTTTACTTCTAAACTCAGTTAGAGATAAACCTGGCTTTTTGCAAATAAACCTAGAGCTTAGGATTCCTACTAGAACTACTTACTTGTTAGTGATAGTTTGCGAGTACTTAAAGAGTAATCATGCCTTTGTCCCTGGATATTCCTATGGCAAGACTATGAAGAGGACTACCAGGATGATGGACAGCAGGAAGTCTATGACAACTAGGATCATCTCCCATCATCAGCATTGCATGTGACCTTGAAGATGGAGCTTCGACCATGCTCCCCTTATTATTATTCCGCTGCGTTGATTATATTAAGACTGGATCATGAGATCCTTTATTTGTAACACCGTTATTATGGTTTGTAATGGATGATGAACTATGGTACCAATATATTATGTCTCGCAAAAATGGTAATACTGGGATTGCGATGTATGGCATAACAGGCATCTGGGATTAAATATTCGGGTGTTGACACAGTGGCATCCTTAGCCGGAGCTTCATCCACTTTAGATGATGTGCTCTGTTGTGTCGCCTACTCGCTGACAACAACAAGTTTCGCGGCAACATCTAGGACCTCCTAAGAAGGAGTTGGGTCCACTTCCATGGAAGAAGGTTCATACGTTAGCTTTGTTGGAGAGCTTGTCGGTGCGGTGGCAGGCTGTACGCTCGGAGTTGGTGGGGCGATGGCGGGAGATGCTTGGTGAAACATTTCCTTGATGTTTTTAGAAGCCCCCGATATTTTGGAGGTCTTCTTCAAACTCATACTGTCCTTCTTGATGAAATGTGCAAAAAGTATAAGTATAGGAATAAGACGAGCAAGAGACAATGTCAGATGTTAAGAAGCTTACACAACGATTTGTTCTTTGGTTAACGGGATACCAATCATTCTTCTTTTCTCCGCCTCCAGGGAGGCTATCGTGGTATTGCCGATGAGTACACCATGGAGGGGTCCTGACAGTGCGTGTTTAGAGACTTGGGGGAAGGCGGACGGTTGACAGGTACGAGGTTACACAACTTACCCAGGTTCCGATCCGACAACGGTGGCGGAATCCTACTCCTGCTATAAATCACTATAAGGGCAATACGCCGAGGTACAGGGATTGGTTAGCTGTGCGAGGTGACTAGAGAGTCTAAGTTATCGTGCCCTAAAGGCTCTCATAGGCCCGACTTATATAGTCGCCAGGTCCTAGGGTTACAGGGAAAAGTCCTAGCCGGACAGGTTTTAGAGTTCAACATTGCTTACAACTAGTCTAGCGTGTCTTGCACTCCAAGGCTCCGGGTACGTCGGTGACTCCTCCATAGCCTTCCTGTATCTCGCATGGGCCTCCCTTCTAGATCCATCTAACCGGGCCGCCCAGAAGGCCATAAGCCATTCTACCAACTATGGGCCACCCGGTTATCCGGATAGGATACATGCTATGAGGATACCCATTTAGCATATCCCCAATAGTAGCCCCTGGAGAACTCCGAGATCTTGCGCCGTCTTGCCTCTTCAGGTTGAATGCTCTGTCTAGATGGATGTCGGCAAATTGTCAAGCAATATCTTATAGTCCTCCCAAGAACCCTGCAAGGTTTTCTCCGTCTTCAACCTGTAAGTCGGAGAATTGTTGAATCTTATATCGTACTCTTCTATAGCCGGACTGGATCCATCCATGCCGCAATATTCCGATGTGATGGTTCACCTGCTAGTGACAGCTAGGACGACGTCAGCGGCGCCTCGTAACTCACACATGCAGAGAACACAATCATGTCTGTTTTACCCACGTGAGCAATACGAACCGTTGGCGGCGACGGTTTGGAATGTGGCGAAATTTCCGCGCACGCGCCCGCACACGTCGTCCATGCGCTGACCATTCGATCATCTTGCACGAATCTTGATGCCAGGAGTTATAAATTGTAGCTGCGGTGGATTTTTACTTTTCACCTCATTCTCCTCCTGTGTCGTCTTCTTCCTCCAGCGAGCATCTCCTCGATCTCTCCGCACGTTCGTGAAAAACCCTAGCCCTTCAATCCTTCCAGCCACCACCTCTCCCCTTCCAATGGCAAGCAGCAGCTTCGCTCCCTCCATGGCGGCGCTAAGAGATGCCGCGGCAAAGCTGGCAAGCACCGTTCTCGTGACTCTAGAGGGCCTGGTGATCCCAAAGTCTGCGGTGGTCGAATCCACCAGCGACGACCACAATCCAGCGGCGCTGGAGCTGCTGGAAGAGGAGAGTGATTCCCACAAAGGGGATTCACGCGGTTCGGACATCACAGACCGCGACATCAAGGAACTGCTCGTCGAGGGCTACCTCCCTGCGACGGATGGGCTCGTCTGGCAGGCGGCGCCGGCCGGCGAGGTAACCCCTTCTCCCCAAGCCGGAGAGAAGGTGTACCTCAAAGCCCAATTGGTACGCGGCATTTCCCTACCGATCTCCAATTTCTTCCTAGCTGTCCTTAGCCATTACCGAGTACATCCTCAAAACCTCTCCCCCAACAGCATCCTTGCGCTTAGCAACTACATGGCGCTTTGTGAGGGTTACTTAGGGATTAGGCCTAGACTAGATCTCTTTATTTATTTCTTCACTATCAAGAGGGAAGCCGGAGCTGGCAAGGACAAGCTTAGGAACTGTGGGACAATTAGTTTTAAGATCCGTCCTGGCCAGCGGTTCCCCGACATCGTCGGCCATGAATCTTGCAAGAACTAGCAACAGACGTACTTCTATGGCGGATATATCCCTCTGGCTGGCCAAGAAGAAATGTATCTGGACTTTGTCGACGGAGCCGCTGCCAAAGCCCCGACATGGAGGTCCCAAGCCACCTTCCTCCCGACAACGAAGCCTCCCACGTCATTAGGCGGATAGCGTGGTTCATAGACACAGGTCTGACCGGGTTGGACCTAGCCACGTGCTGGTTCGTCAGGCGGATCTAGCCTCTGCAGCACCACTCCAAGCTAATGCACGAGTACTCTAAGCAGAGGAAGGATAGCCTCTACATCTCCGAGGATAACTTCTCGAGTGACTCCGTCAAGCTCCTCCTCAAGGACATCGTCAAGGTGAAGGACAGGAAGCGTGGCTTCGCCATCACCTACGACATGTTCGAGGAGGCCAAGTGCCTAGAGGTACCTTTTTATTTTCCGTGTATGACAAATACTCCAGTTCTTCCGTCTAGCCATTACCATCTCATCTAACACTTTTGGGATTTCACTTAACAGCTCAGCAGTCTAGAGGAGGATAGTATGGCTGTGCAAATCTATGACCCAAAGATGAAGGAACTCACTGTCGTGTCCGACGACGATGTCTCGCTGGCACGAAAGTGGAAGAGCTCCACCTCTGATGCTGTCGACGGCAGAAAGAAGAAGAAGACGAGAGTGGAGTCTCCAAGAAGTCCACTTCCGCCCTGGAGGCAGAGAAAAGAAGAGTTACCGGGATTCCTTTTGCCAAAGAACCCTCTGTTGTGTAAGCATCTTTCTCTCCGAAATTTGTCCATTGCTCGTCTTCTTCCTGTACTTATACTATTTTGCACGTTTCAGGAAGAAGGCCACTACTAGTTTGAAGAAGACCACCAAAACTTTGGGGGCTTCTAGAAATATTAAAGATATGTTGCATCGTGACGTGTCTCCCCACGCATCTCCCGCCATCGCCCCTATCACTCCTAGCGTCCAGCCTACACCCGCTCCGACAAGCTCACAGGCCAAATATGCATCTGGCCCTTCCGCCATGGAAGTGGGCTCAGGTGCCTCTGCGGAGATCGTCGTTGTCGGCGAACAGGCGACGCAAGAAAGTACCGCAACCCGAATGGATGAAGCTTCGGCTAAGGATGCCATCGGTAGCGGTAAGGCGGTGGTGGTGGGTGGAACGTCTTCTGAAGTTGACTCTTCCGCACCCAGGATAACCATAAAATTCCCGAAGATAGTCTTCCCGGCGCTCACGCCGAGCAGCTCCTCTTTGGTTCCTGGTGCAGTGCCGACATCTCCGACTTGCGATCTTGAGAAGATTCTCCGATAAGCAGACATTTCGCGAGGAAACAACCTTTCTTTTGGCAAGTTGCTTGCTGAGAGTGCTACCAACCTCAATATCATCGCACTTGTAAGTTTTATTTGCCTTTTGCATTTCATACGAATATCCCACTATAGCCCCCGAGGATTTAGACGGAAAACCATAGGTATTTCCATCTGAATTCTCTAAGAGTGACTAAGCTAGACAACTTCTCACTGTAGACCCCAAGTATTTAGCTTGAATGAATTATCCCGACTAGATACTTTCAGAGTAGCATACACAGTGTTTGTAAATTTCGATATTGTAGCCCCCAAGTCTCTAGTCGTAACTGAATTAGTTCCGACTAGATACTTAAAGAAAGACTAAGCATATGATTGAGTTAAAAAACTTTATACTGTAGCCCCCAATCTTCTAGTTGAAAACCAAATCAGTTCCGACTAGATGCTTAAAGAAAGACTAAGCATATTGCCAAGTTAAAAAACTCTCACTGTAGCCCCCAAGTCTCTAGGTGGATAGTTATCCAGCTAGATGCTCCAAGTAGACTAAACAACTTTAATTTTTCTTTCCACAGAATGAGAATGCTCGGAGAGGCGTGGCCAACGAGAAGTTCCAGAAGATGCGTGTGGGCTTGGAAGCCGAAAAGGGTGAAACTGCCTTCTTGAAGGAACAAATCATCAAGAGCAAGTGTCTGTTTTTCCTTTCTTTTTTGTATTCCGACATGGTCTTGTTCCAACATTCTCCGAGTACTCACTGTGTACTGTTCTTTCTCTGACTTGCAGAAACCACTGCGAAGGCCAAGGATATTGTTGAGCAATCCAAGCACATTGAGTTGCTAGATAGAGAAAACAAGATCCTCAAGCAGGAGAGGAAGGATATGCTGAAGATGCACGAGGACTCCATGAAAGTCTTACAGGAGTCCGCTAACATGGAGATGAACCGCTTGAAGGAGGAGATCCGAATGCTGAAAGAGCAGAAGAAAGCTGCCGATGAGCAAAATCAACGCCATCTTGAAGCATACAGGATCCTCCGACAAGAATAGGACTCCATGGTGGATACCCTCCGGTAGGATGAGATTAGCATCTTTAGTAAGTGATTCTCCCTCTTGTACTTCTGTAAGATAGATACTTTGAACTTTGTGTGTTACTAAACTCATGCGTTCCCTTGTCGGAATTTTACAGCTCCGATTGGGTTGACCCAGTGGCCTCCTCCGCCAAAATAATGCATGGTCCTTGCCAGCAACTTTATCAACACCGCCATCAAGCAAGCCAAAGAGATAGCCAAGCCCCTCCAGATCAACATCAAGGCGGTGGATTCCGTGATGAAGTTCTCGGAGATCTTGCGCCAAGCCCCCGAGCGTATTGTAAGCTGGAAAGCTTCATGTACCCGGGATGGCACGAGGATGGCGCTGTCAATGGTCAATGCTCACTACGAGAACGCCGACATCGACACGGTGACCTCCGGTATCCCCGACATGGACGATGATGGCCATAAAATAGACCACAAAGCTATCTTGGCGTCCCTCGCGGGTTTTGATACCAAAGTCTCCGAGCTAGTCAACCATGACGTCTTCGTGCCTAGGGAGACTATTGACGGCGAGAATCCAAACTCCTCTGAGTCCCTCAACACTACTGACTTCGAAGAGGATGGCTCTCCTGCTGCTGATGACGCTGCATCAAAGTCACCTGCGCTAGAGGAATGAAAAAAACAATATGTAATATTTGCTTCCCTCTGGGATTTGTATGCGGAAAAAACTACCTGTTAACATAAGGCGGAAAAACAATGGTTGTATTTCCCTGCTACTTAAGCACTAGTTCCAGCATGTATATATTCTTTAAGCAAGTGCTGGCTTATCCATTACTTTGGTTTTTATGCTTGACCTTTCATGAGTCGGAAGACTCGTTGTCGGAACTATTCGCTCAGGTGATGATGCCCAATGCCACCGTCAATAACCTAAGCACAAAATCGCCGACAATATGTGCCAGAAGTTACTACTCCAGAATCCACATAAAAACGACAAAGAACGTGTAGACCAGAAAACTTAAGCTAACGCTCGTAGGCGGAATTTTCACAAGTGCAATCGCAAAGCTTGTGCATAAAGGTTTTATACGATCCAAAAATGAACACTAAAGGAGTGAACCAGAGAGCTTTATTTCATTGATCATATAAGAGGTACACAATAGATAAAAAATGCTAAGTGTAGAAAGGACGTAGTTGTGCTATGTTCCATGGCCGATCAAGCTCTGGGTAGTCATCATCCGGGTCACATCGCTTACGCTTACGATCCTTGTTGGGTCTATCCTTCATCTCACGATTGTCAACGAGGTAGTAAGACCCATTGAGTAGCGCCTTGCTTATGATGAATGGTCCTTCCAATGGCGGGGATAATTTGTGTGACTTCTTCTTCTTAAGTCGGAGCACCAGGCCCCCCTCTTTAAATGAGCGATGCCGAATGCGGCGACTATGGTAGCTGCGTAGCTTCTGCTGGTAGATGGTGGATCATTGGCATGCCAATACGCGCTCTTCCTCGAGATGGTCCACATCTAGGCGTCTGGATTCTTCAGCGTCATCTTTGTCGTAGGCGGCAACTCTTGGTGAATCGTGAAGGATGTCAGAAGGCAGGATCGCTTCTTCTCCATATACCATGAAGTAAGGGGTGTAGTCATGATGGGGATATGCCTACCGAGGTATACCCAGCAGGACGTTTCCGACTGGCCCAGGCACGTGTGAGTGGGCCTACGGTAACGGCGACTCGATCAATACCTGGCGTGGACTCAAGCGACTGGAAGCTGAAGGCCTAGAAGCGTAGATAAGCCCAGTCGGATTAGGATTAAACGATTGCTGAAACCTTAACTGATTCGGTTGAGATCTGTAAACCCTAGGGGGTGAGTCTATATAAACCTCCCTAGAGGGCGTGTAGAGGATACGTTCCATCATCCACCCAAGCGACTCGCTGCCTAGCCGCCGAGCTCGCCCCATTATACTTCCATCATAATACAATCTAGCAGGAGTAGGTCTTTACCCCTCGGGGGGCCGAACCTGGGTCAATCCTTGTGTCTCCGCCCTCATCTCGCACCGCAGATGGCTGGCCGCCCTTGCCCCATGTTCTACGACTCGCTGCCGATTGCAGCGTCTGCCGTGGTCATTCCCAAGACAGTGGCACCCACTATGGGGCCTGGCCGGTCTGGTCGGTGTTCTGCGGCGAGATCCAATCTGCCCATCAACGAGTCGATCGCCACCGGCCGCATGATAGCGATCGGCGAGATGCTCCAAATCTTGCTGAGCAGCTACGTCCTGGCGGGGCGAACCGTCACGCATAGCATGATCCTGCCGGTTGGCACGATCAGCCTCTTCGTCGGCCTCACCGACGTCATCGTCTCGGAGGACTCGTCTCGCATCCGCGAGTTGCCACCACGCGACCGGCTCTCTGAGAGTCAGGTCTGCATGATCCACCGCCTCGCCTCCGAGTACGACTCGGCCCACAACGACGTGGCTGAAACCACCGCGGCTGCGGAAGACGCGGCCCTCAACGACGACGCCGACTCGGCGACCCCGGCGTCACTCGCCGGATCCATCGTCGCCGCGTCGCCCGAGGGCTCCATCACCCAGGTCTCCAACATCTGGGACTTCGAGGATCCCTCCATCCTTGGGATCTTCGACTTCGACTCCGGTTCGGAAAATTCCGCCGATCTCCGCGACGGGACCGGCCGTCACGCCGCGACCTACATGGCGACTGGCACCGACCCGCCGGAGGATCCATTCTCCACTCCAATCCCTCCCAACACAATGGCAATGGAGGTCGAGGAACTCCACCTGAAGCTGGCGGAAGTAGTCCGCAAGGAGCAAGCCGAGCGCGAAAAATTTCGCCTCGACCAGGTGACGGCGCAGAAGCTGTTGCGCTACCACCAGCAACGAATCAGGTCGCGCCTGAACCCCACCGTCCAGGGGCGCGCCCTGAATTTCGACGACGAGAGCGACCCGGCCCGCGCGGCCGAGCGCGCGATCTGTGAAAATGCGCCACCAGGAGGAAGCGCCCAGCCCCCACCAGGGTCGACGGCGAATGGCGCCCCACCACCACCCAACCGCGCACCCCCCAGGGACCAGCCGCGGATCATGGTCTCCTCACGGGAGCGAGACGCGAACGGCCTACCACTGTTCTCCACCCCGATGGACAACCTCGTCGCGGGCCGAGCAGCAGCCGACAACATCACGGCCACCGGTGACGGCGCCCTACAAATCCAGTACGCCAAGGCCTTGCTTGCAAAGGCGGTCGAGCAACAAAACGCAGGCGTCGACTCATAGGGTCGGATGTACTCGCGTTCATCAGGCAGTAGAGCGGCCTCAAGCGTCCGCCCACTGGCGGCAAACACCCTCAACTGCCCGCCACCCTAACCACTACAGCTCTAACACCGACCAGCGAACGCGGCACTCTCCACCAATGACCCCCGGCCGGCGACCAACTTCGTCGCCGCTAATGGTCAGCCCGTCGTCGCCTGCGCCCACATCATCAACAACCAGAGCTGGCGCGCACCCTAGCCCAATGACCTGCGGCATACCCTAACCAACCGCCGCGACGGTTAGCCGAGGGGGTCGCTAAGCCGACTCGGGCCCCGGTGCTTCAGACCGATGATCCGAGGCTAAAGATACCCAGCGAACTTCAAAGCGCCGAAGGAAATAGAGAAGTACGACCCCTCGTACGATCCCTCTGTGTGGCTGAATACTTACCTCATGGCAATGGGGATCGCCGACCACACCGATCTACTCGCTGCCCGCTACCTCTCCCTGATGATGGAGATGGCGTGCAGGCAGTGGATCAACACTCTCCCCGCGGATAGCATCGACTCCTGGGAAGAGATGAGCGACGCCTTCGTCAGGCACTTCGAGGGTTCATACACCCGCGCCACCACCATCGAGGACCTGGAACGATGCGTCCAGGGACCTCGCGAGTCGACCCGCAGCTAGGTCCAACGGTGGCAAGAACTGTGGTACAACACGGTCGGTATCCACCCAGACGCCGCAATCCACTTTCAAAACCTCGTGCCGCTACGATCCCCTGGTTGCCAAGCTCAAACGAGCATACTGCACACTCGACAACATACCGGACCTCCTAGAGATCGCCAAAAGATATGCGGAGGAAGACCCAAACCAAGAAACCGACGACGAGTCGGGAGGATAATGCCGCATGAGCGGCAACGACAACGGACGACGATCCAATCTACGCTACAGCAACACTCGCCTCACCGGCAAGCGCTGCAGTGACGGGCGAGTCGACTTCGTCGCCAATGCTGGGTACGCGCAGCGCGAGCCCAAGAGCTTCCGCCGCGACAGGGGCAACGCCGCGACGGCGGAAACTACAAGGCGAAGCCAAGGTTCGACCCCGCAGCCCTCCTTAACCAAACTTGTGTATTTCACAGCAGGGAAGGAAAGCCCGCCACGCATACGACTGCCGACTGCCACTCTCTCAAGGAGATCGAGAAGGCACGACGAGCGCGGGAAGACCCCGACAACAACCCACCAAACGGCGGAAAATTCGGCAGCGTGGCCGGCTCGCTCCACACCTTCACAGGCTTCAACACGAAGCGCGAGAAGAAGGTCATCGCCCGCGCCGTCGCCGTCAATGCGGTGGCCCAGGTGGACGTTCCCCAGTTCCTCAACTGGTCGGAGCAACCAATCACTTGGAGCCGCCAGGACCACTCGCCACGCATCGAGTACCCAGGCCGACTCGCCCTGGTGGTCAAGCCCAAGGTGGGAGACTACTGGCTCCCCAAGACATTGATGGATGGCGGCAGCTCCATCAACATCCTGTACCTGGACACCTTCAGGCGACTGCGGCTCCCGCAGTCGATGGTCGAGACGACCTACACCACGTTCCACGGCATCGTCCCCGGTTGGAAGGCGTACCCGATCGGCAAGGCCACGCTGCCAGTCACCTTCGGCACACCAGCAAACTTCCACACCGAGCGGATCGTCTTCGAACTGGTGCCCTTCGACAGCCCCTACCACTGCGTCCTGGGCGCCAGGCGTTCGCCAAGTTCATGGCTGCGCCCCACTACGCGTACAACGCGATGAAGCTACCCGGACCGCGTGGCGTCATCACCATCCACGGCGACCCCGACATGACCGCCGAGTGCGAGGCCAAAGGAGCCAAACTCGCCGACGCCGTCATCGCGGCAGAGGCCAACCATGCCGATGAGCTCGCCAAATACGCGAGCGGTTTCAACAACGATGACCCCACTATACTCAAGAATCCCAACTCGGAGGGCGGCAACACCTCAGCCTTCGAGGCAACGACGCATACCCGCACCGTCGAGCTGGTCCCAGGCGACTCCAGCCAGACGGTGACGATCGAGACGGGCATGAGCCCAGCATAGGAAGGCGCGCTCATTGAGTTCCTCCGTGAGAACAGGGACATCTTCGCATGGAAGCCCTTTGACATGCCTGGTGTCCCTAGGGAACTCGCTGAGCACAAACTCAACACCGACCCCAAAGTGCGACCTGTCAAGCAGTCGCTGCGGCCCTTCAATGAAGAGCGCCACAGAGCAATCGCCGAGGAGGTGCAGCGTCTACTCGCTGCAGGCTTCATCCGGCCAATCAAATACTCCAAGTGGATGGCAAACCCAGTCCTGGTCGAGAAGAAAAATGGGACCTGGAGGATGTGTATCGATTACACAAACTTAAACAGCGCCTGCCCGAATGAGCAATTCGTCCTCCCACGGATCGACCAAATAATCGATTCCACCGCGGGCTCGGAGTCGCTATGCTTCCTCGATGCCTACTCTGGGTACAACCAGATCAAAATGGCCGTTGAGGACGAAGAGAAGACGGCGTTCATCACGCCATTCGGAGCCTTCTACTACACTGACATGACCTTCGGCCTCAAGAACGCCGAGGCGACCTACCAGCGGTGTATGCAGGAGTGCCTTGCGAGCCAAATTGGCCGCAATATCCACGTCTACATCGACGACGTGGTAGTGAAGTCCGCTCTCTAGGGAGACCTACTCGCCGACCTGGCGAAAACGTTCGCCAACCTGCGGAAATACAAGATAAAGCTAAATCCAGGCAAATGCACCTTCGGTGTACCAGCAGGGCAGCTACTGGGATACGTCGTCTCCAAGCGCGGGATCGAGGCGAATCCCACCAAGATCGACACGATCGCTCAACTCAGCAAACCCGAGTTCCTGCGCGACGTCCAGAAGCTGGCCGGGCAATTCGCGGCTCTCAGTCGCTTCATCTCCCGATTGGACGAAAAGGCGATGCCCCTATACCGCCTGATGTGCAAGAACGCCACCTTCCAGTGGGACAACGAGGAAGACGATGCGCTCCGCGACCTCAAGAAGGTGCTACTCGCAGCACTGCTACTCGCCGCCCCCATCGACATGGAATCCATGGTGGTCTACGTCGCGGCTTCCGAGCGCGTCGTCAGCGCCGTCATGGTCGTCGAGCGACCAGAGGAAGGAAAGGAGCGCCCAGTACAGCGACCAGTGTACTATATCAGCGAGGTCCTCACCGAGTCGCGCCAGCGATACCCGCAATACCAGAAACAAGTATACGCGGTCTTCAGAGCACGGCGGCGACTGCCACACTACTTCCAGGAGCACCCGATAACGGTCGTCTCCTCGGCACCGTTGCAGGACATCATCCACAACCGTGAGGCGACCGGGCGAGTCGCCAAGTGGGCCGTCGAAATCGGCGTCCACAACATCAAGTACGAGCCATGCAAAGCGATCAAGTCGCAGGCTCTCGCGGACTTCATCGCCGACTGGGAGGAGGCCCAGCAGCCAGAAAAGCTGCCATACCTCCACTACTGTAGTTTACACTTCGACGCTTCCAAGAATGCGGACGGTGCAGGAGCAGGGATCGTGCTAACCTCTCCGAAGGACGACAAGCTACGCTACGTCCTCTGCCTCGATTTCACCCCCTGCACCAACAACATGGCCGAGTACGAGGCACTACTCCACGGCATGCGAGCCGCCAAGGAGATGAATGTCAACCGCCTACGCTGCTACGGAGACTCCGACCTCGTCGCTGGGCAAGTCGTTGGCACCTGCGACGTTGTCTCCCCCACCATGGTGGCATACCGCCAAGCAGTGGACAAACTGGGCGGACACTTCGCAGGCTATTCCGTCGAGTGGATCGACAGGCGGAAGAACGAGGAGGCCGACGCACTCTCTCGTATCGGCTCGGCTCGACTCGCACCACCCGCCGGCGTCTTCCTAGACACCATCACCAAGCCTTCCGTCTCTCCCCCAAGGGAGATCGACATCAGAGTCCCGCTGCAACCAGAGGCAGCCCTGGTCGCACTCATCACCGAGCCAGAGGACTGGACTACGCCGTACATCGCCTACCTAGAGGGAGGCACCTTGCCAGCAGACAAAACAGACGCCCGGATGATAGCACGCCGCTGCAAATCCTTCGTCATCATCGACGGCGAGCTCCACAAATGCAGCGTGACCAGCCTGTTCCAACGCTGCATCCAACCCGCTGAAGGACACAAAATCCTCCACAACATCCACTCCGGGAACTGCGGCCACCACGTCGGCGCCCGCTCTCTGGTCGCAAAGGCTATGTGACACGGTTTCTACTGGCCCACCGCACACACAGACGCTGTCGACATTGTCCAGCGCTCCGCTGGGTGCCAGAAGTACGCCAACCAGACCCACATGCCGAGATCGGCGCTCAAGACAATCCCCATCACCTGGCCGTTCGCCGTGTGGGGTATGGACATGGTAGGCCCTTTCAAAAAGGCCCCCTCCGGCTTCACCCACCTCCTGGTCGCAGTCGACAAATTCACAAAATGGGTGGAGGCCAAGCTAGTCCGGAAATGCGACGGCAAGACCGCCACCAAGTTCCTACGCGAGCTCATCAATCGCTACAGGTTCCCAAACAGCATCATCACGGACAACGGCACCAACTTCGCCAAAGGAGCCATGGCCGAGTTCTACGAAGAACATCACATCCAACTCGACCTCGCCTCAGTCGCTCACCCGGAGTCCAACGGCCAGGCGGAACGGGCCAACTAGAGCATCCTCCATGGCCTGAAGCCACGGCTCCAAGTACCACTCGAGTGCACCACTAGGCGCTGGGTCGAGGAGCTACCCTCCGTCATCTGGGGCATCTGCACCTCCGTCAACAGGTCGACAGGGTTCACCCCCTTCTTCATGGTGTATGGCGCCGAGGCAGTCATGCCCACCGACCTAGAGCACAACTCGCCCAGGGTTGTCAACTACACGGAGGCCGCAAACAAACTCGCACGCCAGGATGGAGTCGACCAACTCGACGAGGCACGTGACCTAGCCCGCTCCCGCACCGCCATCTACCAACAAGGGCTCCGCCGCTACCATAGCCGGCGAGTAAGGACTCGCACGTTCCAGGAAGGTGATCTGGTGCTACGCCTCATCCAGGACAAGAAGGGCATGCACAAGCTATGCCCCCCTTGGGAGGGACCATTCGCCATCGGGCGAGTCCTCGACAACGACGCCTACTACCTCACCAACGTCCGAGGAGACAGGAAACTCGACGTCAAGCGACCGTGGAATGTAAACCTCCTACGGAAATTCTACTCCTAGAATTCCATACATGTACTCTCCACCTGCTATGAAATAAAATAGATTGGTTACCGCAAATTGCATCTACTCTCCGTGCCTCGTGCCACTCGCACTCGTAATAACAGCGTCAAGCTAACCACAGAAGTCAACCTCTGGTACAGCGACCGGCATGGCCAAGTAGTGCGTTCCGAGGGCACTAGGTTACCCCAGGACTCGTAACGTCCACGAAAAACGCCAACCCAGAGCCCCATTGGAGTCGCCTAGCTCAACTGGCTTAACGAGCCAAGATAACTACCCTCGTTCCTCACAGCGACCAAGGTCCTCCGCATCCTCGGCACAGTGACTCGAACGACCAAGTACCACGCTCGGGGACTGACGACCAGTCGAACACGAGCGACTAGGAGAAAAACGCCAAGTATGAGAGTTTGCCCTGGACTCGCCATGCGACTGACCCTACGGGTCAGGCAGGAGTGACGCGCTTACTCTAACGCGCTCAGTCCTCACACACCCTGGAGCTGCGACTAGAACCACCAAGTACCACGCTCGGGGACTCGGCCACCCGACCTCGTTCGTGCAAGGGAAAACGGTCAAGTAAAGAGCACTCACGGGAGTCGCCCTGCGGCTGGCTCTCCGAGCTCGGGCGAGTCGACCTCAATAGCAACACAACTGACAAAACATTCAAAACCACAAACACATAACAAACGAGGTAAACCCCATAAAAAGGGCGGACGCGCTCGGGGACTCGTCCAACTAGCATTCAAAATCACGAAACCATTCACAAAATAACACGAAGTTTCATTACAGCAGTACAAAGTGGTTCGAAAATACAAGTTGTGTCCAATGGCCAATTGCTACTAACACCCCAGGGCACAATGTTTCTATTCCGCAGGTTTCGACGGCGACTCGCTGCCACCCCTGCGGTTGCGAATGAAGGGCGTGTACGGGTTCGACGGGTACGTCATCATATCACCCTCCATCTCCGCACGGAATGGCTGCTCGACCTTGAAGTCCCGATGCGGCGGCTCAGGATTGTTGGGGAGACAGTCGTCTCCTGATACGGGAGGAGGTCGCCCATCGCCCAGACACGATCGGAGTATACCGCGGCCCGGTCCGTCAGATTCAGCACTTCGGCGATCTCCACCGAGCCCGTCGACAAGGGGTAGCCACTCGTCACATCGTCAAGATCGAAGTCCTCCGGGAAGTGGGCAAGCCCAAGGCTGAGAGCCGTCGCCGCCCCGCGCCGGAACGCCGACCGCGTCATGAACTCGACGACTGACGGCGCCTTCTTCAGATACCGCCATACTTTGATGAGGTCGCTGGGAATCACTTCCATGGGCAATATCTCCTGAAGATATGCTCGAATGCAAGCCACAGACAACGTGGCCGAGTCGACCAGAGTGGTCACACACTGCCGCACGTCGTACGACTGCGCCTCCTCCGAGCTGTCGATAATCCGACATGCGGATAGAGGTCATCAGTGAGTACAACAACGATTTCATAATGCAGCTACTACAGGCAGAGGCAGAAAGTTTACCAATTAAAGTACGGCAGAGGCCCGTGATGAAGCTTTGAAGCGAGGAGAAGTCGTTTTGTAGCCCAACAACGAGGGCGTCAGAGACCTTTCGCTCTTCAGCAGCAGCCGTAACAGCAGCTTTTGCTCGCCCATCCGCCGAGCTCGCCTCCGCCTTCGCTTCCTTGAGCTCGCGCTCCAGTTCAGCGATCTGCTTCTTAGCCGTACTCAAAGCAGATTGAGCCGTTGTCAGTTCACCCGCCGGGACAAGGCCCTGGCGGACCTCCTCTGCCTTGGCAGCGATTGCTTGGAGTCCCTTATTCGTTTCTTGGACGGCAACAAGTTCCTTCTCCACGCGACACTTTGCAGCAAGATGATCGGCCGATTCACGCTGCAAGCCCTGCACACAAATCAAACTGTCAACAACAATAGAATCCTAAGTGCCCACCCGCTGAAATTCAGCGACTAGGCACTCAGCGAGTGGAGGTCAAAAATCCTAAGTGCCCACCCACTGAAATTCAGCTACTAGGCACTCGGGGACTGAAGGTCAAAAAATCCTAAGTGCCCACCCGCTGAAATTTAGCAACTAGGCACTCGGGGACTGTACGCTACAAAAGCACTAAAAGAATCCGACCACTGAAATTCAGTGGCCCGATCCTCGGGGACTGGACATACCTGGATGGCTGCGCCCAACATGCCATGGAGCTGTAGCGCGTCCACAGACGCAAGCAGAGCTGGAGTGTGTCCACGACGCTGCTCGACCTCCGTCTCGACGACCCAAGGTGTTTGGCTCGTTGGCAGTGCGCCACTCGTTGTGGTCGCTTTGGCCATGAAATGGGGGAAGGTCGCAGCAGATGCCCCAGCGCCACTAGGAGTCGGCTCGGTCACCCCGGGCGAGGAAACAGCCTCCTTGTTCTTCGAAGCCACCTCCGCTGCAGTCGGAGGATCGCTCAGAGCAACTGCCGTGTCGTCAGAGACCGTGACGACATCGTCGCCCTTCGCCCTCTTAGCGCTGTCTGCGGGAGCGGTGAGCTCATCAGCTTTCCTCTTCCACGAGGGGTCCTCCTCGGCGACGACTGGCGGAACCTTAGCCACGGAAGGGTGGCCAATCTTTTTAACTCCAGTCCTGTGAAACAACGATATAAGAAAAATTGTCCGATTACAACGGAAGGCAAGCAGACGAACAAGACTTACTTGGCGACTGGTATGAACCGCAGTCCTGTGCGGATGCTGGCCGGCTTCTCCAGCTCGGGGCCTAGTTTTCGACTGAGGCCCATCTCGAACACATCATGTGCCCAAGACACAGAGGGCCTCTTCGAAGATGAGGCCGCGACTGGAGCCTCCGTGATGACGTCTGCAGGAGCTCTCCTAGGAGGCGAAGCTGCTATGGCTGGAGTAGCCCCCAACCCAGAGACCGGGGCGAATGGGGGTGGAAGCGAGGCCAGAGGTACCTCATCCAGGAGGGCGGCGGCATCCGGTGCTGCTGTCATATGCATCGCTTCACCCTTAGCCGAGCTGGTGGTGTCGAAACTAGTCGCCAAACGAGGCGGAGACGCATGCTTCGCCGGCTTTGACTTCTTCCTTGGCGGAGCCTTCACTTCCTTCTTCTTCTTTTTCTTTGACAGTGTAGCCTCACGACGCGAGGTGTGCTCGGGGAGCTCGTCGTCATCGTCATCGTGACGTTCGAGGCTCCTACTCGCCTCGAGCTCGCGCTGATGTTGCCCACGAGTTTTGCGAACCATCGGGGTGGCGTCTTCCACGGGCTCGTCGTCATCATCGTCGTCATCACCCGCGTCGCTCCTGACGTCTCCTTTGGTGGGCGGCGACTCGCTCCCGTCCTGAACGGACGAGCTCGAGTTTTCGTCGTCTGCGGGTGGGAGCCATCCTTCCACCACTTGGAACAGCTACATGGAAAATGAAACAAAGTCAGCATAACCGCGACTGCACCATCTGCGAACTGCGAATGATGACGAAAATGGCGACTTACCGTCGGAGCTAGGCGCCTTGCGGTATAGGGGGCGACCCCAGCCTTCGCGTCCAGGTACGCCGCCTGGGTGATCTTCTTCAGGGCCAGGATGTAGTCTTCGAGTTTCCACTCGACGAGGCAGGATTTTGTCGGGTCGTCCCTACCCGCATACTCGTACATATAATGGTCGCGGCGGGCTAAAGGCACGAGCCGCCGCCCGAGCCAGCAGTTGTAAAGATTGATGGTTTGGAGGCCCTTATTCTTCAGGCCGCGGATGGTTTGCAACATTTCGTCGACAACCATCCGCTGGTCCAGCGGGAGCTTGCCGACCTGGAGCCGACGCAGTTCGGGTCGGTTGGCGGAGTACCTTGGAAGCGCCACCTCGCCATCTGGAGTCGTCTCAGTGACGTAGAACCAGGATTTCTTCCACTCGTTTGCCGCCTTGGCCGGCAGCATCAGGTCAAAGAACGACGCCTTCGACTTCAGCTGAAACGTCAGGCCACCCGCAGCCAGCATTGGGCCGCCTGATTCTTCGCGACTAATCCTCCCATGGAATAGATCTTGCCACAGGGGAAAGTAGGGCCTGCAGCCCATATAGCACTCACAGAACGCCACGAAAATGGCGAGCTGCTCGATGCTATGCGGGCCCAGGTCCGACGGCTGGATCCCGTAGAAGGCGCAGAAGCACCGGAAGAAGAGAGAAGTGGGAAACCCCAGCCCCCGCTCCAGGTGGCTGGGGAAGCAAACGAATTCTCCCTCGCGCGGGTCCGGAGTCTCCTCTCTCGGGGATGCGCCATCTGCCGGTGCACAGGATCCCGGCCTCCTCGAACGACGCTAGTAGTGCCCTGGTGCACTTGGATCGGCCCCATGGTTCGGTGGAGGGGGCCATTGGTTGGAAGATTTGTGGAGGTCGGGGCTCTCTGGATCGGTTGGATCACGATGCAGAGTGGAAACGGAGATGGGCGAGATCGGAGGAAAGATGAAGGAGTGTTTCCCCGCTCGCCTGTCATTCTCCTTATATAGCGGTTGTTACCCGCCAATTTCGGGAGCCGTTACTACGCGGTGATTACGCCAAAAGTTACCGTTGGATTACCCTAACGGCTAGTTTTGACCCCACTTAACGGTCCAACTTCATCCACTCGACTCGTCGTTCCGCGCGACTTGCTTATTCGTCGACCCGATCACTACAACAGTGACTGACTATTCGCCGACCCGTTCGCCGAGCTGCGACCCAATCGGTCGTCGTTAGTGCGACTAGAGTAACTGGTTTTTCCTTTATTCTGGAGTCTGCCGCCGATTCGACTGGGCGTCTGCATTGGATCCGTATACACCGACTGCCAGCGACCACCTGTGACCAATCAACGACTGCCTCGGGGACTACTGATGAGGATATGCCTACCGAGGTATACCCAGCAGGACGTTTCCTACTGGCCCAGGCACCTGCGAGTGGGCCTACGGTAACGGTGACTGGATCAAGACCTGGGTGGACTCAAGCGACTGGAAGCTGAAGGCCCAGAAGCATAGATAGGCCCAGTCGGATTAGGATTAAACGATTGCTGAAACCTTAACTGATTCGGTTGAGATCTGTAAAGCCTAGGGGGTGAGTCTATATAAACCTCTCTAGAGGGCATGTAGAGGATACGTTCCATCATCCACCCAAGCGACTCGCTGCCTAGCCACCGAGCTCGCCCCATTGTACTTCCACCATAATACAATCTAGCAGGAGTAGGTATTTACCCTCCAGGGGCCGAACCTGGGTAAATCCTTGTGTCTCCGCCCTCATCTCGCACCGCAGATGGCTGGCCTCCCTTGCCCCGTGTTCTACTACTCGCTGCCGATTCCAGCGTCTGCCGTGGTCATTCCCACGACAAGTCAGTAGATCTATTGAGTGTAGTTCATAAGCTCCACAACCCAGATGGTAATTCCTCCGCCCAGGCTCCAGCTGCTCTATGCAACAGTGCTTCTAGACATGGCTTGATTCCCTGCAGAATTAATCCATTGGCTCGCTCAACCTGACCATTGGACTGTGGATGTGCCACAGATGCAAGGTCAAGTCGGATACCCTTCTCCCAACAATAATCTTCCACTTCTCCGAGTGACAAGTTGCTGCCATTGTCGGTGATAATGCTATGTGGGAGACCAAATCTCACCACTAGATCCTGGACAAACCTAAGGGCAGTTGCCCCATCGAGCTTTCTAATGGGTTTAGCTTCTATCCATTTGGTGAATTTATCAACTGCTACTAGCAGATGCGTAAACCCACATGGTGCCATCTGCAACGAACCAACCATGTCCAGCCCCCACACAGCGAACAAACCAAGTTATTGGTATTATTCATAATTCTTCAGCTGGAACATGTGGTTATCGGCATAATACTGGCATCCCATGCATGCCTCAACCAGCTTGTCAGCGTCCGCCTTCGCGGACAGCCAGTAGAATCCTTGCCAGAAGGCTTTAGCGACCAATGATCGAGGAGCGGCGTGATGCCCGCAATCTCCGAGATGGATTTCGCTGAGGATTTCAATAACTTCTTGCTGGGAAACACACTTAAGGTATACACCAGTGGTGCTTCTTTTGTAGAGCTGTCCATTGATTATGTATAGCCCTTTGCTCGACGTACTATTTATCGTCTTTCGACTTCGTCGTCAGGCAAAGTTCTGTGTAGGAGATGTTCCATGAATGTTTTTGTCCAATCCGGAGGGACCTTTGTCACCATGTGAACAAAAGAGTCAACTTTGTCCGGGTTGTCTATGTCTCCTTCCTTCACGGATGGTGTCTGTAGATGCTCCAAGAAAACGCTAGGTGGAATTCGTTTGCGCCCTGATCCAAGCTTAGACAGTAGATCAGCCGCCTCGTTTTGCTCCCTAGGTACATATTTGACCTCGTAGCCGAAGAAGCTCTTGGCTATCTCGTACACTTTATCGCGATATGCCTCCATAATAGGGTTCCGCGCGTTCTAGGCGGCATCCACCTGCTGGGCAACCAAGTCGGAATCTCCACAGCGAACTATGCATTTGATTCCAATATCCTTGGCTACGCACAGTTCGTGAATGAGTGCTTCATACTCTGCCATGTTGTTCGTAGCTTCGAAGTGGATCTGCAGAACGTAGTGTAGCTTTTCCCCGGTTGGTGACTGTAGTAGTACACCAGCCCCCGAGCCATTGAGTAGCTTTGATCCGTCAAAGTGCATCACCCAATATTCTAGCTCCGGCATTGGGGTACCATCTGGCATCTCCGTCCAATCTGCGATAAAATCCACCAAGGCTTGTGACTTGATAGCGCCACGTCTATTGTAGGTGATCTCGAAGGAGGCAAGTTCAATGCCCCACTTCGTGACCCTTCCTGTAGCGTCGATGTTGTTAATAATGTCGGACAGTGGAGTCATGCTCACCACTGTGATAGGGTGCTCCTGGAAGTAGTGCCTCAGCTTCCGAGAAGCAAGGAACACTCCATAGGCTATCTTCTGGTAGTGCGGGTAACGCTGCTTGGACTCCGTCAAGACCTTGCTTACATAGTAAACTGGTCATTGAACTCCATACTCATAGCCTGGTTCCTGCCGCTCTACCACGACGATGATGCTGATTACCCGGTTGGTGGCCGCCATGTAAATTAACATGGGTTCTCCAGGCACGGGTGCTACAAGGATAGGCGCTGAGGAAAGTATCTCCTTGAGCTGCTTCAATGCTGCATATGCCCCGTCCGTCCACGTAAATTTGTCCGCCTTCTTCATCAACTTGTACATCGACAGAGCCTTCTCTCAAAGTTGGCTAACGAACCAACTAACCACTGCAACACAACCTGTTAGCCGTTGTATGTCTTTTAGACATGCCAGACGGTTTATGTTTAAGATAGCCTTGATTTTCTCTGGGTTGACCTCGATTCCACGCTGGGAAACGATAAAGCCCAACAATTTGTCGACTGGAACCCCGGAGACGCACTTCTTAGGGTTAAGCATCATGTTGTATGTTTGGAGATTATCGAAGGTTTCTTTTAAGTCGGACATTAAGTCGTTTGACTTTTTAGATATCACCGCTATATCGTCCACATAGGCATGAATGTTCTGACCAATTTGATCGTGTAGGAAATGTTACATTGTCCGTTGGTACGTAGCACTTGCGTTTTTCAGCCCAAAGGGCATCATGACATAGCAGAACGTGTCGTAGGGTGTAGTGAACGAAGTGGACAATTGGTCTGACTTCCTCATCTTGATCTGGTGGTATCTAGAGTATGCATCGAGAAAACACAAAAGCTTCGAGATAGCCGTCGAGTCAATGACTTGGTCAATGCGAGGCGAAGCAATTAGATCTTTGGTACATGCATTGTTCAAGCCGGTGTAATCAACGCACATTCTTAATTCTTTGGTTCCCTTTTTGGGGACAAGTACAGGATTGGCCACCCATCGGTGTGAAGGACTTCTCGGATAAAACTAGACTTAAGTAACCTAGCTATCTCTTTGCCTATGGCGCGTCTCTTGTCGTCTCCGAAGCGTCGTAGAGGTTGTTTCACTGGTTTACATTTTGGATCAATACAAGCTGTGCTCGGCAAGTTCCCTAGGTACACCTTTCATGTTGGCAGGTTGCTAGGCAAAGATGTCCATGTTCTCATGGAGGAACTCGACGAGCGCGCTTTCCTATTTAGGGTCCAGGTTCGTCCCAATGGCGATGGTCTTGGAGGCATCGCCTACCACAAGTTCCACCGGCTTGGTCTCGATTGCGGCCTTGAATGCTAGGGCGGAGTCAGAAATCTGTTTCTTCGATGCGGGCATCTCCGAGGCATCGACCTTTCTCTGGATCTCCTTAAATTCTTCGGTATAGAGGACAGCTTCTGCAAAGGATGCTTCTCCAATTTTGCAGTCCCTTGCCTTGGTAAAGCTTTCGTATATGGTGATGACACCGTTTGGTGTAGGTATCTTGAGATTGTTGTAGACAAAGCATGGCTTGGCCATGAAGGTGTGGAATATGTCGCGGCCGAATATGACGTGGTACACGCTCTTGAAGGGGACCACCTCAAAGGTCATACGTTCTTGGCGGTAATTATTGACATCACCAAACGCGACCTGAAGTGTGATGCACCCAAGGGATCGAGCCTCCCGACCAGGAACTACGCCATGGAAGATGGTGCTGGTCCCCCTTAGGTTTGCTTTCGTCAAGTTCATCTTGTGCAGTGTATCCAGGTACATGATGTTGATGTTGCTTCCACTATCCACCATGCATTTGGTGAACTCATTGTCGTCAATCAGGGGGTTAATGATCATGGCGTACTGGTTCTCCGTAGGGATGAGGTCTGGGTGATCCTTCCTATCCCAAGTAATTGGAATCTCCGACCAGCGCAGGTATTGGGGAACTGGGGGTAGAGTGGCCATCAGTATCCTCATGGAGGTCTTCTGTTGTCGGACGGTGGGGTGCCAAGGAAAGTGTGGAAAACTGCCGCGTTCTTCTCGAAGGGGTTTTTGCCATCGCCATTCGTGGCGTGCTTGGGTTCAACGTCCTCGTCCATGTCACTTGAATCCTTGGACTCCTCCTCCTTCTTATTCCCCTTGCCCTTTCCTCGCGGTCTATTCTTCCGACTTCGCTTGTAGCCGGACTCTGGGTCCTCCTTGAGGTCGTTGATGAACTTGCAATGGCGACTGGTGTGTGTGGCCTTGCTGTTGGTGTCGAGGTGTACGAGGCACGGCATATCGTGGTACTCCTCATAGGTCTGGGGAACGCGGAGCGCTGCCGAGGTTGTTTCACTACCCCGCTGCTGCCCACGACCAGCCCCCATCCTCGGCCACGCTATCCACTATCACCTCGTCCTGCAAAAGTCATGGCGACCATGTCGGAGGTTTGCTTTTCTTTTGGAGGGCTCTTCCGCTTGGTGTTGCTGTTCCTCTGAGCTTGAATTGGAACGGTTGTTGTCGGCAGGGAGCCGCGAGCATCGTCGTCGGCAGCCGCGAACTCACTAGCCAGCTGGATCATCTGGTTGAGATCTAGCTGGTGGTTATCCTGCAAGCGCTTCAACTTATGTCGGAGCAACGTACCCCTTTCCAACCCATCAATGAAGGCGGACATGGCGGTCTGTGAGTGCACTCCTGCGCAGGATTTCTTCATATCCAGCCAGCGGGAGAGGTAGGCGTGAGATGACTCGTCTTTCTCCTGCACACCGATGTAGGTCGCCAATAGTACAGGGAAGTTTGTATGTACGCTCGAAGTTCTTGGTGAATGCTTCTTGCATGTACAGCCAGTTGCAGATAGATTTCTCCGGCAAGTCATCGATCCATTGTCGGGCCGTGCCCACCAGCATCAATGGGAGGTACTTGACGGCAATGTTGGGGTTTCCCTCGGCGATCTTCACCACATTGACGTAATCTTGTAACCATGTAGCTGGCTTGGCGGTTCCATCATAGGGTTTGATGGTCTTGTCAATCCAGAAACCCTTGGGGTAACCTGCGGTCCGTATTACAGGTCCAAAGCAGCGTGGTCCCAGGTATACTCCATCCCGGTCCTTGTGGATCTTGTCCAGACGTGATCGTGCGTCATATGGCCCTGGGCTTCTTTTCTTCTTTTTGCCATCAAGGGATGGGCTGCGTGAAAAACGCGGGCCTCCTCCGCCATGGTGGCTGCTGGGTGGAGACGGAGGCGGAGGTGGCGGTGGGTTAGCCTTCTTGTTGTTACCCTCCTGCGACGCCTCATGCTTGTCACGGTTGTTTGTCGGACGCGGAGGGTCGTGGCGTGACCTGCTCTTGTGTGCTTGGCTGCGCTCCCCATCATAACGGGCCTACTCTACGTTTTTGCGGATGATGATGCCACGTTGCTTAGGAGAAGGCATGTTCGTACGATGGTGAGCCTTGGTGTCTTCGCGATGTCGGGGAGAGCGGGGCAGTGGAGATGGGTGACGAGGTTGAGCCTTGCCTCCATGGTCGGAGGATATCAGGATGGCATCTTTCCTATTGCGCGCATCCTTCCGTATTTGTTCTAACGAACCCTTCTGGGACCCAACATCAAGAGGAGATTTGTCCCTTGGCGACTTATGCTGGCTAGACTGGCAAAACTCTGGGTCAGACTCAAGCCTCTGAGAGGTGGCCTTTTCCTGCTGTTTCACCGCCTTGGCCACTAGGTCATAGACCTGGTTCACCGCTTCGGGTGATCTATCCTGCCCCAGAAGGGTCTTGGCGACGGCGAGGTTGAGAAGAGGAGTGGTCATCACCTGCATGCCTTCATTGTCAATGTTTGGCTTGGCCTGTGCCGGCTTCGAGGGAGCCCATCCTAGGTTTCGCCGTACACCAGGATCGTTGATGACGCGATCTGGAGCTTTCTTAGCCTTCTTTTGCTGCAACAGAGTCTTGTACTCGGCCTCCATTGCTCTAGCTTTTTCTATTGACTTATGCGCATTGGCCAGATCTCGATCTAGCTTTGCGCCTTGCTCCACGATGGCCTGCGCTTCCTCCAACAGCTGTTGGCGCTTCTCGTCAAGCTGGACTACATTGCGAATATGAGCCACGGTCATAGGCTCAACGAGGAGGTTACCGTACATCACTCTATCAGATGGAGTGACTTGGGCAGCAGCGGACGTAGATGCTGGAGGCGGCGGGTTTGCGGTGTTGTTGTTGCTCGGACCGGTGCCGAGTTCCTGCGGTTACTGCACTGGGTTAGGCGGAGGGGGCATGACCTTTGTGTGATCATTGTCGGCACTAAAAGTTGGTCCCTTCCTTTTGTCCAGTGTCGTAGGCAGAGCTCATCCGGGCTGATCTTCATCTATCGCCGTCCCAATGGTGATGAACACCTCTCAGGACGTGATAGTGTTGTTGGCCTGCTCATCGCGTTTGTAATCTTCCTCCATCTCCTGCATGGCAGAGTCTAGCTCCTCTGTACTGAAGTATATATCCTTTGAATCTACGCTGATGTCGGCATAGAGCGCATCAAGCACGGAGTCGGAGGGTGCCAGGGCTTCCTCGATGACGGGAGGTGGAGGTGCGACATCAGCGACGATGACTGGAGGTGGTGGTGCAGCTGCGGCAATGATGACCGGAGGCGGCGGTGGCTGAGGCGGAGGTGCTCCATCATGGAGCGCAAGAGCTGTCTGAGCTGCCTCCTCTGCCTCCGCGAAGTTGTTAACGGTGTTCACCATGTTTTCGAAAGTGAGGCGTCCTGAAGCCTGCTGCCGCCTTAGCGTATGCCGGAGAAGCGTACCTTGGTCCAGTCCTTCCACAAAGTGATACATAGCATCATCATTGTGGTAGTGAGCCAGGTCGGCCCGTATAGGGAGCCACCTAGAGAGGTAATCGCGTGGGTTTTCGCCCTCTTTCTGAACGCAGCACGCCAGATCAAAGATGGTAACCACTCCGACGAACTTGGATCTCTGCTATCCAGACGCACGGGCGAAGCCGGTGGATTTGCAGCGATCTTCCACCATTATATCCAGCACAGGGGCGGTTTGGGTGGGCCTTGAATTTTTCCGATCTTTGCCGGCAAACTCCGAGGAGAGGTCCGACATCGATCCTTCCACGAACTTATCGTGCCTGTAGGCGGTCCGTGCGGGTCTTGATGCTCCTCCGACACCCAAGGAACTAGTGCCTGAGTCATTTTCGCCGATGAAGAGGTGGATATGTCCGATGGGGACGATCGAGCACCGCATAGGGTACGTCTTTGCCAGGATCGAACTTGTCGGGGGGACGATCGGAATGTTGCCGGAGAAGAGAACGTGACCGATGGCTATGGTTTTGCCGATTCCTACGAAGATCTTGGTCCTCACCCGCTGAAGAGACTAAAGCGCATGAAGCCCCCACGGTGGGCGCCAACTGTCGTGGTATTGCCGACGAGTACGCCATGGAGGGGTCCTCACAGTGCGTGTTTAGAGACGTGGGGGAAGGAGGACGGTTGACGGGTACGAGGTTACACAGCTTACCCAGGTTCAGATCCCACAATGGTGGCGGAATCCTACTCCTGCTATAAATCACTATAAGGGCAATACGCCGAGTTACAGGGATTGGTTTGCTGTGCGAGGTGACTAGAGAGTCTAAGTTATCGTTCCCTAAAGGCTCCCATAGGCCCGACTTATATAGTCGCCAGGTGCTAGGGTTACAGGAAAAAGTCCTAGCCGGACAGGTTACAGAGTTCTACATTGCTTACAACTAGTCTAGCGTGTCTTGCACTCCAAGGCTCCGGGTACGTCGGTGACTCCTCCGTAGCCTTCCTTTATCCGGCATGGTCCTCCCTTCTGGATCCATCTAGCTGGGCCACCCAGCAGGCCATAGGCCATTCTACCAACTGTGGGCCACTCGGGTTATCCGGATAGGAGACATGCTATGAGGATACCCATATAGCATATCCCCAACAGAGGCGGTGGATCTCTTGTAGGCTCCACCTACCATCTTATTTTTCTTGCCTCCGTTGGCAGCGTCAGAGGTGGAGCTCTTCCGCTTTCACGCCAACAGGACATCGTCATCGGACACGACGGTGACTTCCTTCATCTTGGGATCGTATACTTGGGCAGCCATGCTACCTTCATCTAGACTCTTTAGCTATTAAGTGAATCCCAAAGTGTTAAACGCAATGGTCAAGGCAAGACGGAAGAACTGGAGTATATGTCATACATGGAAAAATAAACAAGTACCTCTGGGCACGTGCCGCCCTCGAACATGTCATAGGTGATGGTGAACCATGCTTCCTATCCTTCACCTTGACTATGTCTTTGAGGCGAAGCTTGACGGAGTCACTCGAAAAGTTGTCCTCGGAGATGCAGAGGCTATCCTTCCTGTCCTTGGAATATTCGTGCATAAGCTTCACGTGGCGCTGCAGAGACTGAATCCGCCTGATGAACCAGCACATGGCTAGGTCCAACCCGGTCAGACCCGTCTCTACGAGCCAGTATATCCTCCTTACAGCATGAGAGGCTTCGTCGTCAGAGGGAAGGAGGTCTTAGGATCTCCATGTTGGGGCTTCAGCGGCAGCTCCATCGACAAAGTCTGGGTACATTTTTTCTCGGCCAGCCAGATGGATATCTGGGCCGTAGAAATACGTCCTCTGCCGGTTCTTGTAGGACTCGTGGCCTACGATGTCGGGGAACCGCCGACCAGGACGAATCTTGAAGATAATGGTTCCGCAATTTCTAAGATCATCCTTTCTCACTCTGGCTTCCCTCTTGACGGTGAATAAGTAGATAAACAGATCTAACCCAGGCCTGATCCCTAGGTAACCCTCACAAAGCGTCGCATAATTGCTAAGCGTGAGGATGCTATTCAGGGATAGGTTCTGGGGTTGAACCCGGTAGTGGCTAAGGACTTCTATGAATAAGTCAGAGATTGGGAGGGAGATGTCGCACACCAGTTGGGCTTTGAGGTATACTTTTTCTCCAGCATGGGGAGAAGGGACGACCTCACTGGCCGGCGCTGCCCGCCAGACCAAACCCTCCATCGGAGGGAGGTACCTCTCGGCAAACATCTCCTTGAGATCGTTCTCGATGATATCTGAGCCGCGCCATTACCCCTTGTGGCAATCAGCCTCTTCTTCTAGCAGTTCCAGCCCCGCTGGAACACGGTCGCTGCCGGTGGAACATGGACGGAGCTCGTTGTCTTAGCCGTGGCTTCGCCCGAAGCCACCATGGATAGAGTCGTGCTGCTGCTAGCCATTGGTGCAGACGAAGGGTGGCTCTGAGATTGGAAGGAAAATCTAGGGTTTTTTATCCGTGCGCGTGGAGAGCTCGAGGAGACGTTGGCTAGAGGAAGAAGACGATGCGAGGAAGAATGAGGTGAAAATATAAAAATCTCCACGATTACAATTTATAGTACTCGGCATCAAGATTCATGCAAGTTGGTCGAACGGTTGCTGCGTGGACAGCGCGTGCGCATAAATTTTTCCACGTTCCCACTGCCGCCGCCAATGTTTTGTATCCTTCGTGCGGGAAAACGTCTATGATTGTGTTCTCTGCATGTGTGAGTTACAAGGCGTCGTTGACCTATGGTCTACGTCACTCTACTGGCATAGGCAGGTGAACCATCCCATATGAAGATTCCGGCATGGACGGATCCAGTCCGGCTACGAGAAGAGTACGATGGAAGATGCAGCAGTTCTCCGACTTACATGTTGAAGACGGAGAACATTGTAGGGTTCTTGGGAGGATTACAAGATATTGTGTAATGATTTGTTGGCATCCATCTAGATGGAGCATTCAATCTGAAGAGGCAAGACGGCGCAATATCTTGGAGTTCTCCGGGGCTACTGTTGGGGATATGCTAAATGGGTATCGCCATTGCATGTCTCTAATCCGGATAACCCGGGTGGCCCATAGTCGGTAGCAAGGCATATGGCCTACTGGGCGGCCCAGTTAGATGGATCCAGAAGGGAGGCCCATGACGTATGAAGGAAGGCTATGATGGAGTCACCAGCGTACCCGGAGCCTTGGAGTACAAGACACGTTAGACTAGTTATGTACCGTGTAGGACTCTATAACCTGTCCGTCTAGGACTTTGCCTGTAACCCTAGGATCTGGAAACTATATAAGCCGAACCTGGAGGAGCCTTTAGGGCACCAATCAACTCATACCTCGTGCAGCGAACCAATCTCTGTAACTCAGCGTATTGCCATTATAGTGATTTATAGCAGGATTAGGATTCCACCACCATCGTGGGATCTGAACCTGGGTAAGCTATGTTACCTCGTACCCGCCAACCTTCCGCCTTACCCCATATCTTTAAACACGCACTATGAGGACCCCTTCATGGCGTACTCGTCAGCAATACCACGATAGGCCATGTCCCCGGTGGTACTATGGTTGATTGCAACAAGAGGTTTCAGCGTGGATTCGGTGGAGGACGAGCTAGAAGAAGCCCTAGACCTGATTGCTTTTTCTATTTTTACTCTAGGGTCTTTAGTGCTTATTTCCAGGACCAAGTTGTACCTATTTTTTATTTTTGAGGTCCTTCCTATAAGATGTACTTCACCGTTGTTGACTCAATGTATCCTTAGGGGTCCTTCGAGACCCCTATGCCCGTTCAAAAAAATTATTTTTTCAAGTATGCATATGCGTCAGAGGGAGCATTGAGATGCTATCCTAAGCCATGCTATGCATGATGGTGAAAATCTATAGCATGAACATTCAATGAAGCATTTTAAATAAAAAGTTATGCAAATAGTATATAAAAAACAATGATGGTTCATTTTTATGTTTATCTTGTCATCTGAGTATGGGTAGCCCCTCACAAAGGGACTCCTTGTAAAAGGGGGGTAGAGGTACCTCAGTGCCACCTCGTTTGGAACTGTATGCATATTATGAAGAAAGTCCTAAGTTGAGTAACGTGTCATCTGAGTACTTGTGGTCAATCGGCATGAGACATTCAACTTGTAAGAGGTCAAGCATATAAACCAAATTGCTTTTACTTTAACCATAACAATAAAGGATGCCTGGATTCCAACTCTTATGATTACCATTGGCATGATCCACGTATCTTTTCAATTTCTCTCATAATCCTTTTATTTTATCAAATATGTAGCACATGTATTCCTTTCTTACTGTCTATTACTCAAGTTTCTAGGAATGAAGAAAGAAAGAAGTGAAAATATGATCCTAAAAACCAATCTATGATTTACTTTTTTGCACTTTATATGCTTAATGGTACATAATACTTTCATTTATTATTATGCAAGTTGATATATTGTTAAGCATAGATGTAAGTTCATAATATATATATCACTTCATAGCTTGTTTGATTGTTGTTATTACTTACGAAATGAACCATTTAAACATGTGTAGTGTAGCATCCCATCTGTCTAAGATTTGTAATTCTACTTGGATGAATAATAAAATGCTACTTCCTACATGTCATTATTGCATCATCATAATATCATGCTCATGTCAGCATGCCACCTTGCATTTGAGCATCATATAAAACCCGTTTCATTTGGTTCTTATCCCATATGCATTATATTGCATTAGTTGTATTTGCCTCTAGATATATTGTATCTGCTTCTTGATAAATTGCTCCATGCCCAAGTTGAGTTGTGGGCATATCTTTTACAACTCCACCACTTTTCTTGTCACCACCTTATAATTCCAGCATCCAACTATATGTGAGCCTTTGCTTCTCTATTGACATTTACACCTAGCTCATATGTGTTGGGATGGATCCACTTCTAATCCTACATGTTCTCTTATTGTTTTCACAATAATAACTATGTGGAGCCACATGGCCACCTTATCATGTCATGTGAGTAAATGCTTCTATTAAGCTTCCATATGGTTTTATTTAATATATGCTCATGTATGATGTTATTTTTGGCTATAAGTGGATCTAGTGGAAAAAATACACACTACCATGGTCCTTCGGCTTCATATGTATGCATATGTCAAATAATCTCCTATGAATAGCAAGATTTCTTCTTATGTTGAGCCACAATTCAAATATTTGAATGCATGGGATATGGCTGTGACACCCCCAGGATCAGGGCTAAGCAAATCCCAGACCTCCGTCTGACATAAGCTTAACCTTGAGCTCGAGAATATCCAGTGAAGAATCGGTAACACAAAAGTGACCCTATGACACAAAAATTTATTACAGCAAGCTCATAATTGAGCAGAGAACCAAATTATTACAAGCAGAGGTCACTGACCACAAACATCAAACAACGGAAGGAAAATTATGCTATTAAGTATAGCAAACTTAACAAATGGCCAAAGAGGCCTGAAGCATAACGATGACGTCCCAGCCCATAGATTCTAGGCTGCCGCCGGGAACCCAAAGCTACTCGTCGATGTCGATGTAGTATGGAACTCGTCTTCAAGGGAGCAATTACTCTGCCAAAAGTATCAACAAAGCAAGGGTGAGTACAGGGTGTACTCCACAAGACTTTTGGCTGGTCGAGTTGTTTCGCATAAAGCCACTTTTGTTTATAAAACAAGAGAGAGAAGAGTCTCGTCTAATCAGAGTATTTTAAAAGGGGATAAGAGAGCGACATCTCCGAAATATTGATCATCATCTTTGATATCCACCAAATCATCATCACCTGAACTAGGATCACCCCCTCGTACCCATGAGGAATCATCCTTAAGCACAAGTTGATCTACCAAGTTTTACGATTAGGTTATATTTCTCTATGATCTCACGTCCATTCCCAAGTCGTCCATAAATGTGGACACGGCTTTCCGAAAGATTATTACCCTGCAGGGGTGTACAACTTTACCCACATGTACTAACCTTCTCTTAGTACCACGCGATAAGCCCTCTTCCTTGGAAGGCCGGCAGAGGGTGGTTAGACAAGACCTTTACCTTACTTTCTCCTAAATCCATGAGTCTCCAAGGAAGGGTTCCATCAGCCCATATCCATATGTCCAAGGATCGGGAGTACTCCTGGAGCCTCCTTCCTCCTTGGTCATGCCCTGTATGATGCACCAACTTCAACCCATAAAAATATGCAGATGCCAAATATCTAACTACGAACTCATGGATCAGACTAGGCACGTTAATGAGTCAAGGGGGTTCCCAAGCCCCCGCGTGGTTGCACGCTCGTCTTGGTTCAAGAGGCAAGAACTTCCGGGTCCTAGGGGTGGCAAGCATGGCACTACAAAAACCACATCCCACTGTGGCCTCCCATACAAGTCTTAGCATGTTTAATATCATATCACCTTTGATCTTATCTCATCATGTTCTCTTGTCATACTAGATTCTCTGCATCTGATACATCATCTGGATGAACCAGGCTC
The DNA here is from genome assembly GCA_916181665.1 of Avena sativa. NCBI lineage: Eukaryota > Viridiplantae > Streptophyta > Magnoliopsida > Poales > Poaceae > Avena > Avena sativa. The sequence continues at coordinate 261,929,368 of OV702294.1, read as the reverse complement.
AACAACTAAGCATGTCTAAGCAGACACATATATAAGCTATATCAGTGCACACAAGCCAAACCTAGTTATGTTAGGAGCAGTGGATCAGGTTATATAAGCTCAAAGGGAGTAATGCAACAGATAGGATATTCTATCTATCGATAAAAGACCACAGTAGAATCGTATGCATCATGGCAGGAATTGAACTGCTTTCAAAATCATAGGATTATATCATGGTGGGGCTATGCTTTCCTTTGCCAGTTGATAACCAATAAGAAGATCTTCGGGAGCCTTGTACTTGACTTGATTACAGTTGGTCAAGTATTGTTCATCGATCTTCGACGGTCTTGATCTCGGTCTTCGATCTCGATCTCGATATCGTATTCTACCGAGGAAGAACCAAACACCGGAAAAAAAAGAGGGAAACAATCAACACATGGCATCGATGCAATGCTCAAGCAAGTATGATGATATGACAAGTTAATTTGTATTGAATTAAACCCCTAAAGCATGCTAGACAATTTAATCGGGGTTCCGAGGGGTGCAAACCCTAACTCAGGGAAACTCCAGAATCACCTGTGAGGGGTTACTATGTTATTATAATTAAAATTGCTATTAAAGTTGTTGAACAATGCATGATTATAGATTATATAGGTATTTCTCATTTTTCTGAACATTTTGATATATTATTTTTATTTTTCTAACTTAGAATGAATTAGTTATGATTTTTGCCAATTTAAATCCATTTTAAAACATTTTAGGAAATTATAAAACATTTTTGGATTATATTAAATATTTATCGACTTGGTCCCACATGTCATAGTTTTATTCATTTCAGAAATCATTTTCCAAAATTAATAAATATCTGACAGACTGGGCCCACAGGGGTTAATTTATTTCTAGAAAATAATTACACAAAAGATTAAAAGAAAAGGAAAAGATTTACTGCATCACTGTGACGTCACCATGACGTCAGCAATGGTGGAACTCTCAGATCGAGAGTGGGACGGGTGTTAGGGGGCGCGGGAGCGAGCAGGGTTGAGCTTTCTGGAAAGAGGGGGCTGAGGCGGACCGAGTAGTGGTGGCGCTGCCCGGATTTGGTCACCGGAGCGTCGCTGGCGACCAGGTACTGACGGGGAAACAGTATGGCCACTCCAACTGTCCATAACCGCGGACGCGGCTATTCGAATAGTTTGACACTCTGCAGAGATTGTACACTTTCACCACAACATTCGATACATCCGTCAGGAACAAATCCTGAATTCACCATACTGAGTATGCGGATAATCAATCTTGAACTTTCAATTACACGCCCTAGTATAAGCACCTCTCCTGTGAGTTTGGCCTCCCAACCATGACCAATTGTCATCTTGGGTACTACACAGGTGGACAATCTTCACAAGGTAGCCTCAGCTCAGACCTTGGCCGTGAGGGAACTAATACTAAGGTATATAAGTTTCCAGTCAAGCCCTACCCAATCTTCGGGTATTGTGGTTGTACGATAAGATTGGAATGGTATCGCATCCAGACAACCATCAGTTTTATAAAGGGCTAAGGCTCATGCCTTAACATTTTTATCACCAAAATCATCAGGTGTTCGGAAAACACATGTCCAAAACATTTCAATAGAATGATCCATCATTCCAAGGTTTTCATAACCATTTCTCCACCAAGTATTCCCATCTAAAGTTGATCAAGTTGTATGCTTAGAACTAGCATCTACAGGTGGGGGTAAGCACTAATGAGGGGTGGTAAACTAGTGGAGTTTTAACTAAGTTTAATCTCATGCCTTAAGATGACATCAAGATTATCTAGCTTAGGCCAAATTGTATGCTCTTTATGCAACCTTCAAGTATCCTTCTAGTATCTACCATCTATTCCGGTAAACTCTAAGTAAGAGCTTTGATAAAGAAATAAAGTAATAAACTTGCATCTAAAACTAGGATTGGTTTATTAAGTGGTTATGATCATATATGCTTTAAGGCTTATAGTTGACATGGTAACAAGCAAGTATTGGCTTGCATAGGTCAAATTGATTATTAAGGCTTGCAAGTATTGGCTTGCACAATATCAGTATGATCTTGCTAAATTGCAAGTGTTAGCTTGCAAGGTTAATAGCTTGCCTTGAGTAGAGCATTGGTTAAAGTTCTCCTCGGCTTCTTCTTTGTAGATTCCTCCTTCCTCCTCGTATCCTTGGTCGGTACTAGCGTCTATAAATAAATACGATGTACTAGCGTCTAAGTATTCCCATCTAAGTTTGATCAAGTTGTAAGCTTAGCACTAGCATGTACAAGTGGGGGTAAGTACTAATGAGGGGTGGTAAACTAGTGGAGTTTTAACTAAGTTCAATCTCATGCCTTAGGATGACATCAAGATTATCTAGCTTAGTCCAAATTTTATGCTCTTTATGCAACCTTAAAAAATATCCTTCTAGTATCTACAATTTACTTAAGTAATAGCTTTGATAAAGAAATAAAGTATAAAGCTTGTAAGTAAAAACTAGGATTGGTTTATCAAGTGGGTAGGATCATCTATGTTTAAGGCATATAGTTGGCATGGTGACAAGCAAGTATTGGCTTGCATAGGTCAACTGGATTAGTAAGGCTTGCTAAAGTAGAGTATCTTGCAAGTGTTAGCTTGCACATTCAACTAGTAGTATTAGGCTTGCATCAGTATCAGTATAAGCTTGCTAAATTAATATCTTGCAAGTATTGGCTTGCCTTGTGCAGAGCAGTGGTTGAAGTTCTCCTCGGCTTCTTCTTCGTAGTATCCTCCTTCTTCCTCGTATCCTTGGTCGGTACTAGCGTCTATGAATAAATAGGAGGTACACAATCACCAAACAATACTTAATTACTTGCAATCATCACACACAAGGGTCCTATAGATGGTCTAGCATCATCACTAACATTACAAGATTAAAGCTTGGTTTAACTCCTTTTATTTTTAGAAAAGTAATTTCTACTCATTGAAAAACTACTTAAGATTTAATATTCTCCAAACCAAACATGGGATCATGTTGACACATGTCATCACCACATATTTTAGTCCATGGGAATGTGATTTAAAGTGGTGTCACAATTTAATAAGGTTTAACCTTTTATTTTTAATTAAATAAAGTGACTAGAAATGCTTATGTGGCATTCTTTTATTACTTGGTCATTATTTCTATAAGTAAACCTCTATATTTTTATATATTCTGAAAGGTATGGTTAAATGTGATTTTTGAGAGTTGGAATCAACTCAAAAGCTTTTATGGTTTAAATTTGAAAAATGTTTGAATGCAGAAAACCTTCTGCCTTGTTATTTTTACCAAGGGTGATCTACAGATCCAATTGATTTAAATCCAACGGGCTTGGATTCAGCACTTCCAGACCTTTCTAACAAAATTGGTTTCATTCAATTTGGTTCACTGAATCAAGCTGGGTTGATTTTTGAAACTAGGCTTGCTAACAGAAGTGTGTTTGAATGAAAATGGAAAAATCCTGTCACATCCCAAGATTTTCCAAATCTTGTTATGTGAAAAATAAATAAACAAAATAAATAATTGTTGAAAATTAGGGTGAAACGAAACTTTTGTTTCTAAAAGGAAACTTAAAATCCCATCTAGAACAAACTTTGAATAATGTTTGAATCCAACTAAAATTCAAATCAAGTGAAATGCATTCTTCATAAATGCATCTGAAAATTTAAACACTTGAGGAATAAACCAAAACCCTAAAACCCTAATGGAATAAAATCATTTCCAAGTTATCTCTAAGACCATGGTTTTTGATCCATATAAAATTTTGTCAACAAAAATTTATAAATGATCAAGAATGACAAATAGAAATATTATAAAACCATAGGGATTGATTTCATTCAATTTGGAACCATAAATAAAATCTTATGAATTTAATAGGATAAGGGAATTGAATTTCAAAGCTAATAAAGCACCTATTTAAAATCCATACCAAATAGTGAGAAAATAGTCCTAAAGATATTTAAAAGGATAAACAAATATAAAATAAGATTTTACAAATTGGAATCACCAAGTTTTGATCTATAAATAAAAAGATATGGATTTTATAAGATAAAGATAGAAATATTAAATAAGGAATATTTAAAGACTAAATTAAAACTTGGCTAAACAAATGAAATAAAATAATTCTATTTGATAAAAAGAGTAAGGGACTATTTGAATGAAATAATAGGGATTCATTATACCCAATTATATTTGAGTAAAGGCCTTTTCCATTTTAAAATAAACATTAAAAACTTATTAAAGTGTTTTAAATAAAATTCCAAAGTGTTTTATAATTTCAATTAAAACCCACTGAAAAGGTTTTGGAAAAATTTAGAAAGTCAAATAGAATCTTAAAACATATTTGAATCCTATTTTGAATTAAAGACTAAAGTCTATTTAATTATTATTTTTAAATAAATAATAAACCCTAAAAATAATTGTTCTATCTTGGACTTTGAAATATGTTGATAAACAGAATTAAAATTCACCCAAAGTTTGGTGGTGATTTGAATTCAAGTGGAGATTAAAAAAATATTATTAAATCTTATTTAATTAATACTAGAGCCTATTTTAAATAATTAAAAGACCCTAAAAAGAATAAATATATTATTCTAAATTTGACTTTGGAATGTGTTATTAATCAGTATATGAATCCACACAAATTTTGGGTTGAGGTTTGAAATCAAATTGAGGTTTGAAATGTTTAAACAAAATCAAAACAGATAAATAAAAAAAGAAAAGGAAAAACAAATGTGTACAAAAAAAAGAACTAAGCCTGCCCGACCCAGCAAGCCCAGTAAGCCCATCAGCAGCCCATCTCTATCCCCCAAACCGTTTCTTTTCTCACGCGCAAACTCACCCGCTCAGTCACCGACGCATGGACCCCATCTCCCCTCTTCCTCTCTCGCTGACTAACCAGGACCACGGCCACGTCGTCATCGTCCTCACCCGCGCGCGCTGACCATGCCTCCCGGCCGTTTTCTGCCGTTAACTCCTCGGAGTAAATTCGCTGCAATGGCTCGACGTTTAATCCTTGCGATCACGCCTGATAAATCCCCTCCCTCTTCTCTTCCTTTCCCCTCAAACCCCGCTGCCAGAGAGCCACCGGGCTACCTCCAATTTGCTTTGCACTGCCGCTGTCTCCGACGTCTTCCGGCGACGATTTCGGCCACACCTCGCTGCCCCTTGCCTCCTCGACCACGCGAGCCTGCTCCCCTCTTCCATATGCATCTCCCAGTGGCCTCTACTCGGCCGCGCTCGCCCCAGAGCGTCGGCAAGGACGTCCTCTGCCCGCCGCCATCGTCTGCTACCTCTCCGGCGAAACCTCCTGGTAATTCCTGGCCGCCCCATTCCCTCTGGCTGATACTCCCGTATTCTCCTCTCTCTCACGAACCTAATGGCGTTGCTTGTTTGGTTTGGCATGAACAATAGACCTGCCTCCGACGACGAACAGACGAGCCCATCGCCAGGCATATCTCCGGCGAGCAATCACCGTCACCACCGTGTGCCCCTCGACCAACAACGATGACTTTGAGCTTCAGCGCGTCGTGGAGATTCTGGTGAGCATCTCCCTTCACTCTCTCGCTTCCTGTAACATCGACACCGCCACCGTCTGACCGCGCACCGCCGGCGCCGCCACTCGATGGCAAGCGTGTTGTGCGCCGTTCGATTTCGATCTAGTGGCTAGGATAGAATCTAACTCGAAGGGGTACGCTTGCTTCTGAGCCACACGATCTGTTTAAAATCCAACGCCTCTTGTTGCACGAATAGCTACACGCCACGTGGCCCTGCCTGTTTATAAAAACCAGGATTTGATCTATTTGATGTTCCAATTTGAAAAATACATAACTTTCAAACCACACGTCCAAATTTTGCAAATTTTATATCAATGGATTCATCAAAACAAGTAATTTCTGACCATGCACTTTGTTTAGTAAAATGTTTCTGTTAAATTGATTGTTTTTGCAGAAACTTATGTATGCATATTTGGAATATAAAATTTATTCTAAAATGATTTTTGAGATAAAAACTTTGAAAAATGGTTTGTTTTGAACCTAATGACCATAGAAATAAATTGGTGGTTTCAAAAATATATTTGGTGAAGCAAAAGAATAAATCTTTGATTCAAACCATTTCTAGTCAAATAAAAATGTTGTTATATGTTAAAAAATACTTTTTGGAGGAAAATCTTTGGGAAATGTTTTGATTTAAACTCTCTGACCCCAAACACCAAGTTTTATGATTTGAAAATGTATTTGGTGAACCCTATAAAGATAGTTACTTTGTTAAAGGCATTTTCAACCACATAAAATATTGATTTGGTTTAAAAATGGTTTATAGATAAAATCTTTTGCAAATGGTTTTGCCACTTTATAGAATGACCAATAGGTGTTATCAAATGTTTATAACCTATTAGAAACCACTTTTCCAAATAAAACAATCTTTGGCATGCTTGCATGCACTACTTTATTTTTAATATTTTATGTGATGTTTGCTTGAATGGTAGATTGAAATTGTGCCCTTGCTTGATTGAATTGTAGTTATTTGAAGAGTGTGATCATTGCAAAGACAAGGAGTGAACTTATATTCTCTACCAAAAAGGAAAGTGATGCTTCATACTTTTGTCCCATTATTTTCACTATGCATTAGTGATGTTTCTAAGTAGGACTTGCATGGAATTTTGCTAAGTATAAACTATGCCATGGGAAATCCTAGTAGATGAAACCTTAGTAGAATTTTCCTAAGTTAAGATTCCTACTACTATCATGCTTAGCTTAGCTAGTAGAAAACATGGGTGGAATATATATTCATACTATGGAATATTTCTAAGTCAAGGACTTGTGTTTTGTTTAATAAAACAACTAAGTGAATGAATCACCTGGGCGGAATGGAAGGTATGGTTTGTGTTGAGTGGTTCACAAGGCCCATTTCTATGGTTTACCTTGTGTATCTCACTTGTGGATGGCCACCCAGGAACAAAGAGATTTGAGATGTCAAATGTTGAGAAGCTTCAACTGCAGCCACTTGGCAATATGGGATCTGCCTGGATCATATAGGTTGCAATAACTTAGCCAAATGGATAGTTGGTGGTAGGGGATGATAGGTTGGAACGTGTCCATTCTGGTCTAAGGGAAGGCTTCTGAAAGATCTTGTCTTGGGAAACCAAGTCTCGTGGGGAAAGTGCACAACCTCTGCAGATGGAAGAATCTAAGTACTTAGTCATGTCCCTGGCAAAGGACAATTTGAGCATCAAGACATGGAAGCTATCAAGAATCTCCTCATCCCAATTTCTAAGTTAAAACTTTGTGGTTGAACAAGGGTTGAAGGATCACCAATTTATATTGGGAGATGCCTTGGGTGATTTTGTCAAGCAAAAACTTAGTGTTTTCAAATGATAAGGAAAATCTATTTTGAGCAAAGCAAGCCTAAGCTCCACTTAGCCAAATGCATATAGATGATAGACTCCACAATATTACCATAGTATCACTTGCCAATACAATTGAAATGTATTGACCCTTGTGGCTGTAACCTATTATGTTGCAGGTTTGTTTGATGTTAGTGAAGTTTATTGATTAGGATTAGAAGTCTACAACCAACATGTTTGCATGTGGCACTTTGAAGATGAGGGACCCCATGCTATTGTTATATTCTGCTGCATTGTAATGTGATAGCCAAATGAGCTATGTAAGATGTAATAAATTATTTTAATCCTGGTTATAAAGTTGTATTATGACCTTTGTTTCTTGATATTACATCTTAACTGTGGATGCTAGCTATTGATCCAGGGACTAGCATTGTAAACACAAGGATCTCTACCTTATTAAAGGTTGGGAACCTTACAGATGGTATCAGAGCATTGTGTTGACTGTAGGATTTGTAAACCTAGGATTGGACAAAACCCCTTAGAAAAATAGGAGTTGTATTTGTTCCAAAACTTATTTACAAACAATCTTGTAAACTCTTTCCTCAACCATTTTTGGTTTTGATTCTACATCTCTTCTATTTTAAAACTTGATGGACAAAGCCTACCCCATGGCCAAAGACTTCACCATGTGCAAAGGACTTCATCAACTCAAATAACTTCAACATCTTCAAGTGATTTCAACTTTATTTTCACCAAGGACTTCAACTTGGATATCACTAAGGACTACAAGTGAGACAAGAAATATTGCTCAAGACTTGAAGACTAAGGAAACACAACTTAGAAGGAATCATCATCACCTTTGGAGTTTTGTGACCAAGACACAAGAATTTTTCCAAAGAAACCATGATCTCATGCAAGAAGAATCAACCAAGAAGGAGGGAATATCTCAAGTGAACCATATAGTTGGACCACCATATATAGATTAAATCAAACACACCAACCTATGTGGTGTAGCAAAAATATTTTGTTGCCTAAAAATGTGTTTGAAACTTGTTGTTTGAGTGGAGTGTTTGTTTGTGATTGCTTGCACATTGCTTGAGTGAAATGTGATATGTGTGATTAGAATTATTTCCTTAGAAATCTTTTGCCTATTTTAATCCCAATCCAACCCAAACAGATGACTACTCCAAGGAACTCCAACATCAAGGATGGTGACAAGAACAACAACCAAGAGATCAACATGAGGGAACTCATAGTAACCCAAACCCAGTTGAACCAAGTGCCAGCTCAATTTTTAGCCAACACCAGTGAGGTAGATCCAACCATGCAAAGGTTTTTGGAAACCCAAACCCAATTGTTGCATAAGGTGACAGATCAAATGATCAACATGGGAGACAACTCTTCCCAAGGAGTTTGTGATAACAATGATGTCAAGGATGATATTTTAGAAGGAACTCAAGCTTGCAATATTTGTGGAGACAAGGATCACACTTCCAAAGAGTGTGAAGATCAATGCCCCAATTGTGAAGAGAAACATCCAAAAAATCAATGCCCCACATCTCAAGCTACTTGTTTCCTATGTGAAGGAAATAATCATGTCCCTATCCAATGCCCCATCTATTCCATAGTTCAACAAAGGAAACAAGCTGGAGTGCAACAACTGATTGCAGACTACCATGAGAAAACAACTTCTACCAATAAAGATGAAGAAAAAGGAAAATCTCAGCTTGCACCTGCATGCAATATGACTCAATTTAAAGGACCAAAGAGGAGACATATGTATTATCCAAGGAAAAGGTCAAGGAGACCAGGAAACTTTCCCACCTTTGAGATAATATATGAAGAGCATGAACTAGAAGCACTCCTAGCTTTGGAGAAACCCAAGAAAAAGAAAGACAAAAGCCAAGTGCAATGTTGTCATTGCAAAGAGATGGTACACTATGCCAATGAATGTCCAGAGAAGAAGAAGAAGTATAAGGAAATTAGCCAAGTGTGGTGCAACAACTGCAAAGAGCTAGGCCATTATGTATCAACTTGTCCACAGAAGATATGTGAGGAACTCAATATTATCACATGTTACAATTGTGGTGATCAAGGACATTATGCAAGCAATTGTCCAGAAAAGATGAAGCACAAGATAAAGCCTATGAAGGATCTCAGCCTTGTCACATGTTTCAAGTGTGGAAACAAAGGACACTATGCAGATGTTTGCCCAGAGAGTTTTCAACAAGATCCCAAGCAAGCCACGAAGTAATCTGGTTGGAAATTTTTTAAGGGTGGAAGTACCCTAGTTGTTTTGGAGCCAACTTGTAACCCTATCCTTCCCAAGTCTCGGGACGAGATTTATTTTAAGGGTGGTAGCCTGTCACATCCCAAGATTTTCCAAATCTTGTTATGTGAAAAATAAATAAACAAAATAAATAATTGTTGAAAATTAGGGTGAAAAGAAACTTTTGTTTCTAAAAGGAAACTTAAAATCCCATCTAGAACAAACTTTGAATAATGTTTGAATCCAACTAAAATTCAAATCAAGTGAAATGCATTCTTCATAAATGCATCTGAAAATTTAAACACTTGAGGAATAAACCAAAACCCTAAAACCCTAATGGAATAAAATCATTTCCAAGTTATCTCTAAGACCATGGTTTTGATACATATAAAATTTTGTCAACAAACATTTATAAATGATCAAGAATGACAAATAGAAATATTATAAAACCATAGGAATTGATTTCATTCAATTTGGAACCATAAATAAAATCTTATGAATTTAATAGGATAAGGGAATTGAATTTCAAAGCTAATAAAGCATCTATCTAAAATCCACAAATAGTGAGCAAATAATCCTAAAGATATTTAAAAGGATAAACAAATATTAAATAAGATTTTACAAATTGGAATCACCAAGTTTTGATCTATAAATAAAAAAGATATGGATTTTATAAGATAAAGATAGAAATATTAAATAAGGAATATTTAAAGACTAAATTAAAACTTGGCTAAACAAATGAAATAAAATAATTCTATTTGATAAAAAGAGTAAGGGACTATTTGAATGAAATAATAGGGATTCATTATACCCAATTATATTTGAGTAAAGGCTTTTTCCATTTTAAAATAAACATTAAAAACTTATTAAAGTGTTTTAAATAAAATTCCAAAATGTTTATAATTTCAATTAAAACCTACTGAAAAGGTTTTGGAAAATTTTAGAAAGTCAAATAGAATCTTAAAACATATTTGAATCCTATTTTGAATTAAAGACTAAAGTATATTTAATTATTATTTTTAAATAAATAATAAACCCTAAAAATAATTGTTCTATCTTGGACTTTGAAATATGTTGATAAACAGAATTAAAATTCACCCAAAGTTTGGTGGTGATTTGAATTCAAATGGAGATTAAAAAATATTATTAAATCTTATTTAATTAATACTAGAGCCTATTTTAAATAATTAAAAGACCCTAAAAAGAATAAATATATTATTCTAAATTTGACTTTGGAATGTGTTATTAATCAGTATATGAATCCACACAAATTTTGGGTTGAGGTTTGAAATCAAATTGAGGTTTGAAATGTTTAAACAAAATCAAAACAGATAAATAAAAAAAGAAAAGGAAAAACAAATGTGTACAAAAAAATGAACTAAGCCTGCCCGACCCAGCAAGCCCATCAGCAGCCGATCTGTCTCCCCTGAACCGTTTCTTTTCTCACGCGCAAACTCACCCGCTCAGTCACCAGCGCGTGGACCCCATCTCCCCTCTTCCTCTCTCGCTGACTAACCAGGCCCACGGCCACGTCGTCATCGTCCTCACCTGTGCGCGCTGAACATGCCTCCCGGTCGTTTTCTGCCGTTAACTCCTCGGAGTAAATTCGCTGCAATGGCTCGACGTTTAATCCTCGCGATCACGCCTGATAAATCCCCTCCCTCTTCTCTTCCTTTCCCCTCAAACCCCGCTGCCAGAGAGCCACCAGGCTGCCTCCAATTTGCTTTGCGCTGCCGCTGTCTCCAACGTCTTCCGGCGATGATTCTGGCCACACCTCGCTTCCCCTTGCCTCCTCGACCACGCGAGCCTGCTCCCCTCTTCCATACGCATCTCCCAGTGGCCTCTGCTCGGCCGCGCTCGCCCTAGAGCATCGGCAAGGACGACTTCTGCCCGCCGCTGTTGTCTGCTACCTCTCCGGCGAAACCTCCTGGTAATTCCTGGCCGCCCCATTCCCTCTGGCTGATACTCCCGTATTCGCCTCTCTCTCACGAACCTAATGGTGTTGCTTGTTTGGTTTGGCATGAACCGTAGACCTGCCTCCGACGACGAACAGACGAGACCATCGCCAGGCATCTCTCCGGCGAGCAATCACCGTCACCACCGTGCGCCCCTCGACCAACAACGACGAACTTGAGCTTCAGCGCGTCGTGGCGATTCTGGTGAGCATCTCCCTTCTCTCTCTCGCTTCCTGTAATGTCGACACCGCCACCGTCTGACAGCGCGCCGCCACCTGCCGCCGCCAGCGCCGCCACTCGATGGCAAGTGTGCTGTGCGCCGTTCGATTTCGATCTAGTGGCTAGGATAGAATCTAACTCGAAGGGGTACGCTTGCTTCTGAGCCACACGATCTGTTTAAAATCCAACGCCTCTCGTTGCACGATCCGCACGAAGCGGTACAACCGAATAGCTACACGCCACATGGCCCTGCCTGTTTATAAAAACCAGGATTTGATCTATTTGATGTTCCAATTTTAAAAATTCATAACTTTCAAACCACACGTCTAAATTTTGTAAATTTTATATCAATGGATTCAGAAAACAAGTAATTTTTGACCATGCACTTTGTTTAGTAAAATGTTTCGGTTCAATTTATTGTTTTTGCAGAAACTTATGTATGCATATTTGGAATATAAAATTTGTTCTAAAATGATTTTTGAGATAAAACCTTTGGCAAATGGTTTGTTTTAACCTACTGACCATGGAAATCAATTGGTGGTTTCAAAAATATATTTGGTGAAGCAAAAGAATAAATCTTTGATTTAAACCATTTCTAGTCAAATAAAAATGTTGTTATATGTGAAAAATACTTTTTGGAGGAAAATCTTTGGGAAATGTTTTGATTTAAACTCTCTGACCCCAAACACCAAGTTTTATGATTTGAAAATGTATTTGGTTAACCCTATAAAGATAGTTACTTTGTTAAAGGCATTTTCAACCACATAAAATATTGATTTGGTTTAAAAATGGTTTATAGATAAAATCTTTTGCAAATGGTTTTGCCACTTTATAGAATGACCAATAGGTGTTTTAAAATGTTTATAACCTATTAGAAACCACTTTTCCAAATAAAACAATCTTTGGCATGCTTGCATGCACTACTTTATTTTTAATATTTTATGTGATGTTTGCTTGAATGGTAGATTGAAATTGTGCCCTTGCTTGATTGAATTGTAGTGATTTGAAGAGTGTGATCATTGCAAAGACAAGGAGTGAACTTATATTCTCTACCAAAAAGGCAAGTGATGCTTCATACTTTTGTCCCATTATTTTCACTATGCATTAGTGATGTTTCTAAGTAGGACTTGCATGGAATTTTGCTAAGTATAAACTATGCCATGGGAAATCCTAGTAGATGAAACCTTAGTAGAATTTTCCTAAGTTAAGATTCCTACTACTATCACGCTTAGCTTAGCTAGTAGAAAACAAGGGTGGAATATATATTCATACTATGGAATATTTCTAAGTCAAGGACTTGTGTTTTGTTTAATAAAACAACTAAGTGAATGAATCACCTGGGTGGAATGGAAGGAATGGTTTGTGTTGAGTGGTTCACAAGGCCCATTTCTATGGTTTACCTTGTGTATCTCACTTGTGGATGGCCACCCAGGAACAAAGAGATTTGAGATGTCAAATGTTGAGAATCTTCAACTGCAGCCACTTGGAAATATGGGCTCTGCCTGGATCATATAGGTTGCAATAACTTAGCCAAATGGACAGTTGGTGGTAGGGGATGATAGGTTGGAACGCGTCCATTCTGGTCTAAGGGAGGGCTTCTGAAAGATCTTGTCTTGGGAAACCAAGTCTTGTGAGGAAAGTGCACAACCTCTGCAGATGGAAGAATCTAAGTACTTAGCCATGTCCCTGGCAAAGGACAATTTGAGCATCAAGACATGGAAGCTATCAATAATCTCCTCATCCCAATTTCTAAGTTAAAACTTTGTGGTTGAACAAGGGTTGAAGGATCACCAATTTCTATTGGGAGATGCCTTGGGTGATTTTGTCAAGCAAAAACTTAGTGTTTTCAAATGATAAGGAAAATCTATTTTGAGCAAAGCAAGCCTAAGCTCCACTTAGCCAAATGCATATAGATGATATACTCCACAATATTACCATAGTATCACTTGCCAATACAATTCAAATGTGTTGACCCTTGTGGCTGTAACTTATTATGTTGCAGGTTTGTTTGATGTTAGTGAAGTTTATTGATTAGGATTACAAGTCTACAACCAACATGTTTGCATGTGGCACTTTGAAGATGAAGGACCCCATGCTATTGTTATATTCTGCTGCATTGTAATGTGATAGCCAAATGAGCTATGTAAGATGTAATAAATTATTTTATTCCTGGTTATAAAGTTGTATTATGACCTTTGTTTCTTGATATTACATCTTAACTATGGATGCTAGCTATTGATCCAGGGACTAGCATTGTAAACACAGGGATCTCTACCTTATTAACGGTTGGGAACCTTACAAATCCAAATTCAAATAACTGGGCTGCATGGGAAATGATACTGGGTCGGCCTGCTAAGCACAGTGCTTACGCGGGTTGGTTAAGTTGCTGTCCCCACGCGTCAGTGAGACAAGGGGGTGCGAAGTGGTATGGGGCAATATGGTGTGTTCGATCTAGTTCTAATCCAACGACTGAGGGTCGTCGTCCACGTCGGGCAACACCGGCGAGACTGAACCCTAACGCGGCAGGTGGGGGTCGTCGGGGGCTCACCGGGGCTCAGGCGAGGGTCGGCGAGGCGGGCGAACGACGAAGTCGATGACGGCGAACCTCCTAGTACCGGCAACTTCTCCTGGGGCGGCTCCAATCACTAGCTCCCTTCTTCTCCAGCTGCGGCGGGCTCCGGTGGAATTCCGGCGAAGCGCTGCTCGCCTTGCTTTGGGAACGGGGTGGAACGATCAGTGAGGAGAGGGGAGTGAGATGGTGTGCTCAGTTAGGCTGGGGATGGCCTCTATTTATAGTCGTGACGACGAGACCGAACGGGATGGGCAGGCGACGGTGGCGACATGGCTACGGGCTGCTAGAGGCATGGCCGGCGGTGGCGATCGCTTGGTGGTCTCCTGACGATGCTCTGCGACTTTAATGCGCATGTTGGGGCGGTGGCAAATGGTCTGGAACGTGCGATGCTCTGCGCGGCCGAGGCGGCGTCTTTGACGGCGAGCGGTGGCTACGGGGCATGGGGCGGCGAACGGGGATGTCTGGCGGTCTCCTGGGACGGTGGTGATCGTGTATGGACGCGGCGAGGGCGGCGCGTGGTCTGTGGGCGTGTGTCGAGGGTGGCGCTCTGGCGCATGCTCGGCATGGTTGACAGAGGCACGGGCGCGGCGTTCCTGGTTGTTCTGGTCGATGTCTTCGAGGCAGGGATGGTCGAGAGGGGGCGGTGAGGCATGGGTGATCTCCCAGACAAGGTTGGCATGGCTAGTTCCTCTCCTAGCTTGCTGTCTACACTGGGGTGGCATGGGTGGCTTCGGCTGTTCACCATTGATGACATTGCCAAGCTTACAGTGGTGCTAGACATTTACAAATGAGCTAGATGATCTACTAAAGCCTAGTTGCAACCAGAGAGGGAACAAGTTAGGCTCAAATCACTGCTCCAAATAGTGTTTGGATTTTATTTGATTTGCATCTGCAAGGTGTTTGATGAAATGGCCGCATGAATTCAAGTTTTTAATTTTGAAAAGATTTTTCGTGGGTGTGCTAGGTTGGTGCTGGTGAGTCTGTAGATGCTTGGGTTTTGAAAGTTGAGCTTGTTTGAGTGGTTTTTGAAAAAGTGGGATCTTCCCATATGATAAAGATTCAATTTTGAATTGTCATTTAAACTATGCATTTGAAAGTTTTTGAATGATCACAAGGTGGGCCTTGATACTTTGTTATGAGTACTATCAAGGGGTGTAAAGATCCAAACAAGTTTCTGTTAAGTTCTGAAAGTTTGAGACAGCCAAAATAGGCATGGGAGTTAAATTGGTCAAAATGACCATTCACTCATTTTGTTTGTTTTGATTTATTTGTATTTGGGAAAAGTTTGGGAATTGTTTAGATGATGCTTATTTCACCTAAGAATCCTTTTACAAGCAAATAAACACATAAACAAGGCAATTCAAAAAGAATTCAAAATGAGAGGCATACACACATGCATGCTTTCATAATTTTATTTAGAAAAGTTTTTATTAACCCTAATTTTGATGATTAGAGTTTGATGATCCAAGTTTAGTATTTTTGGGATGTTACATTCGCCAGGGAGCACAGCACTGCCCCTACCGTCGCCCATGCCATTAGCCCACTGTGCCGAAGACCACGACGAGCTCCACCCGCGCTCTTTGGTCCCCTTTTGGCACTATAAATAGAGGCCACCCCCTCTCGATTTCTTCACACCAACACACTCCCCTCTCTCTCAGAACCACCCCCACTCATCCCCGGAGCAAGGAGAGCAGCAGGTCGCCGAAATTTGGCCGGAGTCTGCCGCGGAGGAGGACTAAAGGAGCCAGCGATTGGACCGCCCCAGGAGAAGCCGCCGGTACTAGGAGGTTCGCCGTCATCGACTTCATCATTCACCCCCATCGCCAACCCTCGCCTGAGCCCCTGTGATCCCCCGTAGACCCCCACTGGCCACCCTAGGTTTATGTCTCGCCGGCGTTGCCCGAAGGAGACGATAAGTCACAGTCGTTAGATTAGATGTTGATCGTGCGGTCCACATCACCCCGTACCGCTGTGCATGCCCTGTCTCGCTGACTGGTGGAGACATCCACTTAAACTTACCAGCGCACGCGCTGTGCACCGTGGGCCGGCCCATTTACATTCCCGCGTGACCCAATAGTTTGAATTTAGGTTTATTCTTTTAGTTTCAAACTCAGTTCTATACCTAGATTCAAAAATCAACCCAGGTTGATTCACTAAACCAAAATGCATGAAACCAATTTTGATAGAAAGGTACTGGAATTCTTAATCGAAGCCCATTTGATTCAATTCATTTGGAATGGTAGATCACCTATAGTAAAAATAACAAGGCAGAAGCTTTTCTGCATTCAAACATTTTTCAAAATTCAACCACAAGAGCTTTTGAGTTGATTCCAACTCCCAAAAATCACATTTAACTAGACCTTTCTGAATATATAAAAATATCTAGGTTTACTTGCAGAAATAATGGACAAGCAATAAAAGAATACCCCACAGGCAATTCTAGTCACTTTATTTAATTAAAATAAAAAGGTTAAACCTTATTAAATTGTGACACCACTTTAAATCACATTCCCATCTACTGAAATATGTGGTGATGACATGTGTCAACATGATCCCATGTTTTATTTGGAGAATATTAAATCTTAAGTAGTTTTTCAATGAGTAGAAATTACTACTCTAAAATAAAACAAATAAAACTATTGCCTTAATCTCTGTGATGTTTGTGATCATCCTAGATCATCTAGTGAAAACCTTGGTGTGATAAATAGAAGTACTTAAGTATTGTTTGGTGATTGTGTACCTCGTATTTATTTATAGACGCTAGTACCGACCAAGGATACGAGGAGGAAGGAGAATACTATGAGGAAGAAGCCGAGGAGAACTTCAACCACTGCTCTACTCAAGGCAAGCTAACACTTGCAACTTAGCAAGCTAATCCTTGCAAGCTTATACTAATATCTTAGCAAGCTAAGCTAAACCATGCAAGTTTTACTTGCAAGCTTACATCACTTGATACCCAATCCTAGTTTTACTTGCAAGCTTAGTATTTTATTTCTTTATCAAAGCTTTCTAGTTAAGTTTACTTAGTAAATTGTAGAGCTTAGAAAGATATTTAAAGGTAGCATAAAGAGCATAAAACTTGGCCTAAGTTAGATAAATCTTGATGTCATCCTGAGGCATGAGATTGAACTTTGATAAGATACACTTGTTTACCACCCCTCATTAGTATTTACCCCCACCTATAGTTGCTAGTGCTAAGCATAAAACTTGATCACTTTACATGGGAATACTTGGTGAAAATGGTTATGAAAACCTTAGAATGATGAGTCATTCTACTAAAATGTTTTGACATGTGTTCTTGAACACCAGATGATTTTGATGATGAAAATGTGAAGGCATGAGCCTTAGCCCTTTATAAAACTGATGGTTGTATGGATACGATACCCTTCCAATTTTACCGTACAACCACAATACCCGAAATTTGGGTAGGGTTTGACTGGAAATTTATATACCTTAGTATGGTTTCCCTTGCGGCCAAGGTTTGAGCTGAGGTTACCTTGTGAAGATTGTGCACCTATGCAGTTCCCAAGATGAAAGTTGGTCATGGTTGGGAGGCCAAAATCACAGGAGAGGTGCCTATAATAGGGCGTGTAATTGAAAGGTTAGTATTGATTATCCGCATACTGAGTATGGTGAATTCAGGATTGTTCCTGACGGATGTATCGAATGTTGTGGTGAAAGTGTACCACCTTTGCAGAGTGTTAAACTATTCGAATAGCCGTGTCCGTGGTTATGGAAAGTTGGAGTGGCCATACTGTTCCGTCGTCAGATGTTTTTCAAAATGACTTATGAAAGGATTCGTAACTTTGACTTGACCACCACAGGGTTGTGATATGAAATTCAAGTTCCCACTTAGGTGTTATAAAACTTTCAACTAGCTTTCTTTGCTTTTGAACTCAGTTAATGTAAACCTAGATTTTTGCAAAACAACCTAGAGCTTAGTATTCCTACTCAGACCCACTTCACTTGTTAGTATTAGTTTGCGAGTACTTAAAGAGTACGCATGGCTTTGTCCCTGGCTATTCCCGTGGCCAGACTATGAAGAAGACTATCAGGAGGACGGACCGCAGGAAGGTTATGACAACTAGGATTATCTCCCATTGTCAGCATTGCCTGTGACCATGAAGATGAAGGTTCGCCCATGCTACCGTTATTATTACGTTATTCCGCTGCTTGATTGTATTAAGACTAGATCATGTGATCCTTTATTTGTTGTAAGACCTTATGTATGGTTTGTAATGGATGATGTACTATGATAACCAATTTGTTATGTCTCGCAAAAATGGTAATCCTGGGATTACGATATATGGCATAACAAGCATCTGTGATTAAAAATCCGGGTGTTGACAAGTTGGTATCAGAGCCATCCTGACCATAGGAGACCCTAGTTTAGAATGGACGTTTGAATCAAAAACTTAGTTTCGAAACCAAGTAAGTGAGTATTTATGAAAACTTATTCTCATTCTTACCACTTAGACTCTTTCATGAAAATTCATGTTCCTCAAAAATTCTTGCAAACTCACCTAAAATTTGACACACTTGATCACTCTACTAACTTACTCATCCTACATTCTTATAGATGGACATGAAGTATAGCAAGTTCTATCAGTTGGGGAATGGAGGAGACCTCATCTTTAAGAGTGACTTGGACCAGCTGTCGGAAATGCTGGAGCGTCCGCACCACAAGTTCTTCGGAGCTCAGCTCAATGATCAGGAAAGAGAGGAGTTGCAATGGTTGATTGTTGCAAGTCTCCAAGGAAAGATCGAAGCCCCCACCTGTCAACACCCGGGTTTTTAATCCTAGATGCCTGTTATGCCATACATCGCAATCCCAGGATTACCATTTTTGTGAGGCATAACAGATTTTGATATCACAGTACATCATCCATTACAAACCATACATAAGGTCTTACACAAATAAGGATCTCATGATACAGTTCTTAATACAACTCAAGCAGTGGAATAACGTAAAGATAACGATAGCATGGGCAAAGCTCCATCTTCGGGGTCACAGGCAATGCTGACGATGGGAGATGATCCTAGTTGTCATAACCTTCCTGCGGTCTGTCATCCTGATACTCCTCTACATAGTCTGGCCACGGGAATAGCCAGGGACAAGCCATGAGTACGCTTTAAGTACTCGCAAACTAATACTAACAAGTGAAGGGGTTTTGAATAGGATATACTAAGCTCTAGGGTTGTTTTGCAAAAAGCCAGATTTACCTTAACTAAGTTCAGAAGCCAAGAAATCTAGTTGAAAAGTTTATAACACCTAAGTGGGAACTTTAATTTCATGTCACAACTCTGTTGTGGTCAAGTCAAAGTCATAAACCATTTCATAAGTCATTTTGAAAACATCTGACGATAGAACAGTATGGCCACTCCAACTGTCCATAACCGCAGACGCGGCTATTCGAATAGCTTGACACTCTGCAGAGATTATACACTTTCACCACAACATTCGATACATCCGTCAGGAACAATCCTGAATTCACCATACCTAGTATGCGGATAATCAGTCCTAACCTTTCAATTACACGCCCTAGTATAGGCACCTCTCCTGTGAGTTTGGCCTCCCAACCATGACCAACTGTCATCTTGGGAACTACACAGGTGGATAATCTTCACAAGGTAGCCTCAGCTCAGACCTTGGCCGCAAGGGAACCCATACTAAGGTATATAAATTTCCATTCAAGCCCTACCCAAATTTCGGGTATTGTGGTTGTACGGTAAAATTGGAATGGTATCGCATCCAGACAACCATCAGTTTTATAAAGGGCTAAGGCTCATGCCTCAACATTTTCATCATCAAAATCATCTGGTGTTCGAGAACACATGTCAAAACATTTCAGTAGAATGACTCATCATTCTAAGGTTTTCATAACAATTTTCACCAAGTGTTCCCATCTAACTTGATCAAGTTTTAGACTTAGCACTAGCATCTACAAGTGGGGGTAAATACTAATGATGGGTAATAAACTAGTGGGGATTTACTAATTTCAATCTCATGCCTTAGTATGACATCAAGATTATCTAACTTAGGCCAAATTTTATGCTCTTTATGATTCCTTCAGTTATCTTTCTAGAATCTACAAGTCACTAAGTAAACTATAAGACAAAGCTTTGGTAAAGAAAATAAAGTATTAAGCTTGCAAGTAAAACTAGGATTGGGTATCAAGTGGTGTAAGCTTGCTAAGTTGCAAGTGTTAGCTTGCTCAGTTAATAGCTTGCTAAATCAACTAGTAGTATAAGGCTTGCATAAGTAGGGTATCTTGCAAGTTTTAGCTTGCCTTGAGCAGAGCAGTGGTTGAAGTTCTCCTCGGCTTCTTCGTAGTATTCTCCTTCCTCCTCGATTCCTTGGTCGGTACTAGCGTCTATAAATAAATACGAGGTACACAATCACCAAACAATACTTAACTATTGCTAATCATCACACAAAGGTTCACACTAGGTGATCTATCATCATCACTAACATTACAAGGATTAAAAAACTTGTCCCATTTATTTTATTTTGAGAAAAGTAATTTCTACTCATTGAAAAACTACTTAAGAATTAATATTCTCCAACTAAAACATGGGATCATGTTGACACATGTCATCACCACAAATTTCAGTACATGGGAATGTGATTTAAAGTGGTGTCACAATTTAATAAGGTTTAACATTTTTATTTTATTTAATTAAAGTGACTAGAAATGCCTATGTGGCATTCTTTTATTACTTGATCAATATTTCTGTAATTAAACCTATATATTTTTATATATTCTGAAAGGTATGGTCAAATGTGATTTTTGAGAGTTGGAATCAACTCAAAAGCTTTTATGGTTGAATTTTGAAAAATATTTGAATGCAGAAAAGCTTCTGCCTTGTTATTTTTACCATGGGTGAGATACAATTCTAAATGGTTTGAATCCAACGGGCTTGGATTAATCATTCCAGTACCTTTCTAACAAAATTGGTTTCATGCATTTTGGTTTAGTGAATCGACCTGGGTTGATTTTTGAATCTAGGTATAGAACTGTGTTTGAAATTAAATGAATAAAATTAAATTTGAATTGTTTGGTCGCGCGGGACGTTTAGCTGGGCCGGCCCACTACGCACAACACACGCACGGGCTGGTTAAGTGGCCGTCTATGCTCGGGGCTGGGACAGGGAGTGACGATGTACGGTGCTGCGTGTTCCAGACAAGGTTGGCGGGGCTAGTTCTTCCTCTAGCTCGCTGGCGACATTGGGGTTGGCAAATGGGCTCGGCATGGTCACCATTAATGGCTATGCCAAGCTGACAGTGGTACTAAGGCTTGTTAATTGGGCTAGATCATCTACTGATCGTATAGTGAGAGATAGAGAGGGAACAAGGTTGGCCAAATTCACTGCTCACTATAGTGTTTGTTGTTTGTTTGTTTGCTGCAAACAGGGTATTTGATGAAATGGCCGAAAGAAATTCAAATTTGAATTTTGGATCAAACTTGGTGGGTTTTCTAGGCACATACTAGGGAGTATCTGGTTAGTTGGATTGGTCAAGGGGCACTGGTTTGGTTGGATTTTGAAAATGTGTGATCTTCACATATGTTAAAGATTCAATTTTTAATTATCATTTGAATGGGTTTGCCAAATGTTTCTGCAAGTTTGAAAGGTGGGTTTTGATTCACTTTTACTTGGTCTAGCAAGGGGTGAAAAGAATTGGAAAAGTTTCTTTTTGAAATCTTGGACTAGAAACACTGAAAGTGACCTAGTGAGCAAGACTGGCAAAAATGACCATTTGCCTTAATTGATTTGTTTTTAATTTTATCTTTATTTGTTTCTGCTTGGAAATGTTTTATATGATGTTATTTTCATATTTAAACCATTTCTTGCTATTTAGGTTAATCACACAAGATCATTCATGCATTTATCAAATCCTCACATACACACATGCATTCATATGATTTAAATTAATCAAAGTTTTTGTTAACCCTAATTTTTGTGATTAGAGTTTGATGGTCATTGTTTTATTTTTTTGGGATGTTACAAACCTTCCCCCCTTAAACAAAATCTCATCCCAAGATTTGAAAAAGGAAATAAAAGATTACCTAGGATTTAAAAAGATCGGGAAACTCCGTCCTGATGTGATCTTTGCGCTCCCAGGTAGCTTCTTCCTCGGTGTGGTTGCTCCACTGAAACATGAGAAACTTGATGCTTTGGGTTCTGGTGGTTCTGAAAGCTTCTTCCAAAATACGAATGGGTAATTCAGGGTACGTCGGGTCAGCGTTGATCTCTATGGTCTGATGATCAATGTTATTGAAAACTTCAGTCTTCTCCGGAACTTCAAGGCATTTGCGAAGTAACGATATATGGAACACACTGTGCACTGCTGACATTTCCTCTAGCAGTTCCAATTGATATGATACTTCTCCTCGACGATTTAGAATTTTGAAGGGTCTGATATATCTGGGGGCTAACTTTCCTTTGAGCTGAAAATGTTGCATTCCCTTCAAAGGCGACACTTTGAGATACACAAAATCTCCGATATTGAAAGCAAGGTCTCGACATCTCTTGTCGGCGTAACTCTTCTGTCTTGACTGGGCGGTCTTGAGGTGCTCACGAATCTTGTGAACTTTCTGTTCTTCTTCTCGTAGGATGTCAGGTCCGAAAATCTAAATCTCTCCTACATCCGACCAATTTAAAGGGGTGCAACACTTCCTTCCATACATGAACTCAAAGGGGGCCATTTGCAGAATAGCTTGATAATTGTTGTTGTACGAAAATTCTGCGAAAGGCAGATAGTCTTCCCATTTAGATACATACTCTAGCACACATGCTCTCAACATATCTTCGAGTATTTGATTTACTCGCTCTGTTTTTCCATCGGTCTGAGGGTGATACGCTGTGTTGAAATCCAGTCAGGTTCCTAAACCTGCTTGGACTTTCTTCTAGAATCTCGAGGTAAACTGGGTTCCTCGATCTGACACGATGTTCTTGGGGACTCCGTGCAAACTGACGATTCTAGCGATGTATAACTTTGCTAGCTTCGAACTCTAGTATGTGGTCTTGACTGGTAAGAAATGGGAGACTTTGGACAATCTGTCAACTATGACCCAGATAGATTCATTTCCCCTACTAGAAGTAGGCAATCCGATGATAAAGTCCATTCCAAATGAATCCCATTTCCATTCCGGAATCTGAAATGGTTGCAATAGTCCTGCGGGTCTTTGATGTCCCGCCTTGACTCTCTGACATATATCACACTTGGCGATATAGCTTTCGATTTCTCTCTTCATCTTATGCCACCAAAATTGTTGCTTCAAATCCTGATACATCTTCGTTCCTCCGGGGTGAATAGAATAAAGAGTATCATGGTCCTCTTTCAAAATAACTTCTTTCAACTCCGAATCTGCTGGTACACAGAGACGTCCTTTGTACCACAGAATTCCTTCTTCGTCTTCGGTGAATCCGGGTACTTTGCCTGTACCGATACGACGTTTGATTCCGTCGATACTATCATTTCCTTTCTGTGCCTCTTTGATCTGATTGATCAAAGTGGGTTGAAGTTTGATGCTAGCCAAAAATCCTTCACTCACTAATTCCATTCAGAAATCTTCCATCTCTTTGTACAAACTTGGTTGCTCCTTCAAATCATGGAGTTCAAGCGGCATGGCAATCTGCTAAGGGCATCTGCTACCACATTGGCTTTACTGGGGTGATAGTGAATGTCCAGGTCATAGTCCTTGATAAGCTCCATCCATCGTCTCTGCCTCATATTCAACTCCTTCTGAGTGAATATATACTTCAGGCTCTTGTGATCCGAATAAATCTCACAACGGTTTCCCATCAGGTAATGCCTCCATGTTTTCAGGGCTAGAACTACGGCTGCTAGTTCAAGTTCATGTGTTGGATAATTTTGTTCATGCTACTTCAGTTGTCGGGATAGATAAGATATAACTTTGCCTTCTTGCATTATCACACATCCGAGAACGATCTTGGATGCGTCACAATACACATCAAAGGGCTTAGTGATATCCGGCATGATCAAGATTGGGGCTGAGATCAATCTCCTCTTGAGTTCCTCAAAACTCGCTTCACATTTTTCCGTCCATTCAAACTTCTTATCCTTCTTCAGCAATTGGGTCATGGGTCTAGCGATACTCGAGAATCCTTCTACGAACTTTCGATAGTATCCCGCTAATCCTAGAAATGCATGAACTTGGGTTTGAGTGGTTGGGGCTTGCCAATCTTCGACATCCTTCACCCTCGTAGGGTCAGTGGCAATTCCTCTAGCTGATACAATATGTCTGAGGTATCCTACCTCCTGTAACCAGAATTCACATTTGCTAAACTTGGCATATAGCTGATGCTCTCTAAGGGTTCCAAGGATGGTCCTTAGGTGTAGCTCATGTTCTTCTTCTGATTTGGAATAAATCAGAATGTCATCAATGAAAACAATGACAAACTTATCCAGGAAGTCCATAAAAATCTTATTCATGAGGTTCATGAAATAAGCGGGGGCATTGGTTAATCCAACAGACATGACAGTATACTCATATAATCCATATTTGGTGGTAAAGAAAGTCTTTGGAATATCCTCTGCGCGAGTCTTGAGTTGATGATAGCCATTTCTAAGATCTATCTTAGAGAACACTTTGGCACCAGTCAACTGGTCAAACAGGTCTTCTATTTTTGGCAATGGGTACTTGTTCTTGATGGTGACATCATTCAACTTCCGATAATCCGTATACAGATGGTTACCTCCATCTTCTTGTCCACGAACAAAACAGGTGATCTCCATGGTGACGCACTTGGTTGAATTAGTACAATTTCCAACATGGCATCCAGTTGCTTCTTCAGTTCTGCTAGTTCAGACGGGTTCATACTATATGGTCTCTGGGCTATGGGTCCGGTTCCACAATGATAAACTCAATATCCCGATCTGGGGGCATACCGGGCAAAACATCTGGAAATACATCAGGGTATTCACAGACGATCCGAACTTGGTCAATGCTTGGCTCGGCTATAATCTTGTTGCACTTGAATTAACGGGGCAAGGTTTCAGATACATGCTCGACTAATATTCCGGCTGTACTGGTCATGGTTATGGCTTTCTTGGCACAGTCAATTAATCCTTTGTGTTTGGACATCCAATCCATTCCTAGTACTACTTCCAAACCTTTAGTTCCGAGTACTATTAGATTAGCATAAAAATCTATGCCATGGATTCGGATAGGGACGGCTTTGCAAATTTGCCTAGCTTTGGTGGTCGAACCAGGTATTTGAACAATCATAACATGCTTTAGTTTGGTTGGTTGAATCTTACTAGTGCATGCAAATTCTTCAGTAACAAATGAGTGCGATACTCCTAAATCAAACAATACTCTTGCAAGTACTGATTTAATATAAATCATACCTAGCACAACATCTAGCGCTTCCTGGGCTTCTTCAGCATGCATGAGAAAGAGATGGCCGTTGCGGTTGAGCGAATTCCTTGGAGCAAACCTTCTTACGGGCTGAACACGACGCTGCTACTAAGCTGGGCATTTGCATGGGGGGCTGCGACAATCTTCTTGGGGCACTCATTGGAATAGTGACCCTTGGTTCCACATTCATAACAAGTCACTTGCGACTTGTCCTTCGCTACAACAGGCACAACATTGCTTCCAGTCCTTGGGGCAGTATTGGTGTTGGTGGTGGCATTGTTGTTGTTGAACTTGGGTGGGGCACAGTTGAAATTGCTGGAGTTGCCGGGGTTGTTGTGGTTTCCTCCGGGCCTTGGGTTTCCACGGTTGGGATAGGTCGGACGGTTCATCGGGGGTATGTTGTTTCTTGGGGAAAATCCTGGAGATTGGTTGGGGCGATACTTTTGTGTATGGTGGGTTCCTGGTTGATGCATCATGCGACGCTTGCGGTTCTCATTAGCTTGGTTGATCTTTCCTTCCATCTGAATGGCAGAGTCCACTAAGGATTCAATATCTGCAAAGGGGATATTGACTAACACTGTCTGCATTTCATCATGCAGACCATTCAGGAATCTCTCTTTCTTCTTGGCTTCAGTGTCGATCTCATCCGGTGCATACTTAGCCATTGACAAGAATTTGTCACGGTATTCTACTAGTGTCATCCTTCCTTGTTTTAGTTCCCTGAATTCATCTCTCATCCTCTTGATTAGACCCGATGGCACATGGGTTCTGCTGAACTTGACTTTGAACTCTTCCCAAGTCATCAGCTGACCTCTTGTCATTGCGCGAACACTGTTCCACCATGCTCTTGCATCTCCGGCCAGATAGTGGGTGGCAAACAACACTTTCTTGTTAGCTTCCACTCCTGCAACTTCTAGATTGTTCTCCATGGTTTGCAACCAATCATATACATCTAGGGGCTCTTCTGACTTAGTGAAAATAGGTGGATTGGTGTTTTGGAAATTCTTGAGCTTAGATCCATGGTTATCTTGATTTCCATGGCCTTGATTGTTGTTGGCCATCTGAGCTATCTGTTGAAGGGTGGCTAAGTTGTCTTGACGTTCGACGCTTTCGGCTTCGCGGTCAGAAAACAACATTTGCAAGAGTTGCAACATCGGGTCCGAGGCTGAGTTGCTTCCTCCTCTAGGCATCTGAAGATTGAGGTAGATCATGAGAAAAGAGGGAAATTTCTAAGGTTTAGGGTTTTTTGAAAAGTTTTTAATGTTTTACTCAGATTTTTCTAGCAACTTGCTTTTCATTCATTCATTCCTTCATAGCACACAATACAAACACACACCACAACAAAGAAAAATAGATGGTTTTAAGAACCATTCTGTGAAACTACGATACAGTGGGACCGAATACAACTCACTAACGCTAGTGCTCAAGTGCTACTACTCCTTGGAGTCAGTGTCCTCATCATACTCATCATCGATGATGGCGAAGTCATCCTCATCGGTGAAGAAATCCATAGCCTGATCCTCCAGAAAGTCATCATCATCGCTGAGATAGGAGTAGGGGTCTCCACGAAGGTCTTCCCCTGCATTCTCCCTCTCCTCCAACTGCATGTCTCTCTCATGGATGGTCTCCTCCAAATCCGTGATCCGGTGGCGAACACGGGCAATGATGCACTCCTTATTGTCGAGCTGACGACAACGATACTTGTGATCCTTCACTAGCATGGCGATGGTATGATCCTTCTTCTGGGCGATAGCGTACTTGTGGTTGGCGTAGGAACGGGCATTGTCCAACTCCTTCTGACGGTCATACATCATGAAGCTGAGGTGGTCCAATCGACTCTTCAGCTCGTGGTGATATGGGGCCTCCAGTGGCTGTCCCATAACATCACGCCTTGGGTAGAACTCAAAATGGGTACCCTTGATCTGATTGATACTCTGCCCACACAAACGGGCAAGAGCTTCCTGCATTGCCCTGGCCTGTCCATCAAGCTAGTTGTTCTCTCTTAAGGTGAACTGAATTCCCACTTCAGAGGGAGGTTCAATCTTTCCTCGGAGACTTGCAACAACTAGCCACTGTAGTTCTTCTCCTTCCTGATCATTGAGCTGAGCTCCGAAGAACTCGAGGTGCGGACGCTCCAGCATCTCCGACAGCTGGTCCAAGTCACGCTCAAAGATGAGGTCTCCTCCATTCCCCAACTGATAAAACATGCTATACTTCACGTCCATCTATAAGAATATAGGATGAGTAAGTTAGTAGAGTGATCAAGTGTGTCAAATTTTATGTACTTTGCAAGAAATTTTTAGGAACATGAATTTTCATGAAAGAATCCAAGTGATAAGAATGAGAATAAGTTTTTGTAAATACTCACTTCCTTTGGTTTTGAAACTAAGTTTTTGATTCAAACGTCCATTCTAACTAGGGTCTCCTATGGTCAGGATGGCTCTGATACCAACTTGTCAACACCCGGATTTTTAATCCTAGATGCCTGTTATGTCATACATCGCAATCCCAGGATTACCATTTTTTGCGAGACATAACAGATTTGGATATCACAGTACATCATCCATTACAAACCATACATAAGGTCTTACACAAATAAGCATCTCATGATCCAGTTCTTAACAACTCAAGTAGCAGAATAACGTAAAGATAATGATAGCCACTACTAGGAAAATAGCAGTTAGTGGCGCACCTGAAAAGATCATCTGTGGCGCACTAGCAGTGCGCCACATGCCTTGCGCTACGGCTATCTCCTAGCCGTGGCGCACTGCCTAGTGTGCCACGGTTGTGTCGAGATAGGCGTAGCACACCTGCTAGTGCGCCATGGCTATGTGGGCAGGTGCGCTACGCGTAGGATCTTCTGTGGCGCACTTCCCAGTGCGTCACTAAGCTTCTAAAGTGCGCTTTAGGTGTAGTGCGCCACAAAAGGTAGGTCATGTGCGCCACAGGTGTGTCTTTTTTTTAATTTCCGAGCCAGATTATATACAATACAGATTATATACAATATTACAGCAGATATACACACACAGATACAAGATATACAATTATATATATAAATACCCAATTTGAAAAACAAGATTGAAACAAATACATATAGATAAGTCTCATACATGAATACATAGTATAAGTTACATTGTTTTGATCAAGTTACAAAGTAGTTGGTGACATGCGAATACATGTGTCGATCGAACAAGTTAGAGCTCGGAAGCTCGCCTAGACATCTAAACTAGCTAGACACAAACGCAGGATAAACAACCAAAGAAGATAAGCATGATCACCGCCGCGACGAAGGTGTAGGTCTTCATCCGGTTCCTTGTCTTAACTCCCGCTAGATAGCGCGTGTATCTAGCTTCCGCCTCCGCCATAGTGTTGTACCCTTTGTAGCTATTTCCGCTGAAACGGTGCACCTGTCTCCGGTAGTCTTCCCAATCATCGTAGACTCCGGGAACCCGTCCCTTGTACACGACGTACCACGTCATCTATAAGTTGACAATAATAATTAACCGGTGATTGAAAAAAAACATATATAATTAAAGTCGCATATGAAGATACACTTATAGAAAGTACTCCTAAATCAAAAAGACCAAACTCAAAAACCATGCCTCATATATAACTAGGTTGTTCGACACAGGAATATGCTACGATGGAACTGTTCGCCAAGTAGGATGCACAACATGCACCTGGACCTGTGCATAGCACAAGGCGGACAATCCCATCGCAGCACATTCACATATATAGCGTGCCACGACATTTCAATCATCGGCATTATTCTCGAAAAAGACCAAAGTAACTCAAAAAGCATTCCTCATATATAACTAGCTAGGTCGTTGGACACAGGAATATGCTACGATGGAACCGTAAGCCAAGTAGGATGCACAACATCTAGACTTGTGCATAACACAAGGCTAACAGTCCCATAGTAGCACATTCACATATATATTGTGCCACGACATTTCAATCATCGGCATTATTCTCTAAAAAGACCAAAGTAGCTCGAAAAGAATGCCTCATATATAACTAGCTAGGTCGTTGGACACAGGAATATGCTATGACAGAACGGTTAGCCAAGTAGGATGCATAATTCCTGGACTTGTGCATATCACAAGGCTAACCATCCCGTCGTAGCACATTCACATATATATTGTGCCACGACATTTCAATCATCGGCACTATTCTCGAAAAAGACAAAAATAACTCGAAAAGAATGCCTCATATATATATACATAGGTCTCGTTGGACACAGGAGTATGCTACGATGGAACGGTGAGCCAAGTAGGATGCACAAGACCTGAACTTGTGCATATCACAAGGCTCACAATCCCATCGTAGCACATTAACATATATAGTGTGCCACGACATTTCAATCATCGGCATTATTCTCGAAAAAAGAGTAAGGAAAAAAAGAAGGACCAAAGTGAGCAAAGGACCAAAGAGTAAGCAAAAAACCAAGCATTGATTGATATATAATAATAATAATAAGCAAAAGAAGTAGGCGATGATTCATAAACCTAATAAGATATGTATAGTAGCATGTACACTTGTCCACACACACACAAAGGTCATCTATAGTTTGTAACTACAACTAGGCCAACATCAAGCCTTCTGGCTCAGCTTAGGGAACGGGAGGACGCCTTGTCTCGTCATGAACTTCCTATAGTCACCCTGCATCTCTAGGCGATCTTCTATGTCACGGTTATTCGGGATATTTCCTCCGTAGAAGATCCCCCCCGAAGTCATGCCATCACGAAAGATGATTGCCCCAAACTGCTGCTGGATGCGATACATCTCTTGTCTAATATCTGAATCATTGATCTTGGCCTTTGCTTCGGCCCACTGTTTGAGATGATCTGGCAGCGTAGAATTCTGCTGGTCAAGTAGGAACGCCCTCATGTGATGGAGTGCGTAGTAGGCTTCCTTCTTACTGTTTTCCGGCTGCTTCACGCAGGGGAACTCCGTTACATGGTTGAAGATGTGCCTGCCGAACTTGACCTTCGTACGCACGAAGGTGGTGCCTTCCGTCGAGGCAAAGCCAGTGAGAGCATCATCCAGAACTTCCTTGACCT
Source organism: Avena sativa (assembly GCA_916181665.1). Taxonomy (NCBI): domain Eukaryota; kingdom Viridiplantae; phylum Streptophyta; class Magnoliopsida; order Poales; family Poaceae; genus Avena; species Avena sativa. Next base: position 261,898,557 of record OV702294.1, on the reverse strand, counting down.
TGTCATAGTTTTTCTTCTTTTCTAGACTCCCCGAGTCGAAATACGTGGCGTGGGAATGCTTCGGCGATAAGGAGATGAGCGTGCAGTGTTCATCTCTGCGCAAAAAATTCAAATGGAATGTGTTGGAAAAAGAATGATGATGATCTAATAAAGCCAATCGACGGTGGCGAGTGAATAACGACTTACTCGGGAAAGTAAGGCACGAGAATGTATTCCTTTGTCTTGTTCACCATGAGGATTCTTTTTAGGTACGAGGCCACGATACGTCGTTCGGCGGGGGAACCCAAGCAGCCGTCACGCATGTAGTAGGGGTCCACTATAGCGATGCCCGGTGTGTTCTCTCTAATGATCTGCATGGCCAGGCTGAGAGAAAACAGACGGACCATGGTATAGTGCAGCGGGTATAGGTGGAACATATTGAAGATGTCGTCGAACCGCAGGAAGAACAGATCTGCAGGGGCATTGTCGACGAAGACCAAGCCTGGTGGCACCTTAACCACAAATACCGGGTGCGAGGGATCTTTCTCCGATAGAAGGCGTCTCTCTATCGTCAGCACGCCGTCATGCACACTCTGCAGTTCCAAACTGGCGAGCTTCTGCAAATTCTTAGGTAGCATGGGCTCACCCGCCACATAATCCTCCACATAATACCCTCGGGTCTTGGTGGCCCGTCCCGAAACCTGATCGGATTCGCAGTTGTTGACGCCACCGGCTGGCTCGAGCTGCTAGATTTTCTTTTCCTGCCCTTTTTCCTTTTGGAGAGCGGGCAGGCACCGCAATCTGAGCATCGGCCGCTCTATGTAGTGTGTCAGGGCTTAGAATAAAGGGTCGGTTGGTTGTATCAGCTGGCTCTGTAAAGGCGCAAGCTGGAGGCGTCTCCTGAGAACCAAACAGACGCTTGGTGATAGTGGCTTTCTCTGTGGGGCCACCAGCTAGGTATTCGTTGCTAAACTGAGTGCTGAAGAAGTGATCATTCCAGTCTTCGTCGTCCTCGTGCGGATCCTGCGCCATGTGCATATCATCAACATGATCATCCGACCCATCGCGTGGAGGTGATAGTGAGGGCGGTAAGGGGGCCTTGCCACCGCTTGTCGCTGGCACGACAGGCGGTGTTGTTGTCTGTGGCGTGATGGCCCCCGCCGTCCCCAAACGGATCATGCTCTTTGGCCGTAGCAAGAATAAGCCGAAGCAAGTTCTGAGGACAGACGGCTCTTCTTCATCCGCTCCTGGGGGTTGAATGGGAGGTTCCAGGTCGTCGCAGCCCCTTAGCACCCGACTAATTTTAACCCTGTGCACGCTATCTGACATCGGCCTTGAGTGGAACATGCGCTGCAAGGGTTGAACGATGGTACCCTTGGCAACATCCCTCAGCTCGTTGTTCACGTAGCATAAGAGAGTGCAAGGAACATCCGTCAGCGGAAAACATGTACGGCGTCGTCAGAGATGCCATAAGAGTAATAGATGGCATGAAAGGCAGTAATTAAAGCAATTTGTTTACCGTGATGGTGTCGAGATCGTCTAATGTCGACGCACCGCATACGGCGACGGGCGTGCAAGAGACGGAAGGGCTGCTTGATGGCGCGGTGCTGGCCGCCGGTGTATTCACCCTCCCGACGGGTGCTTGGAGCTCCTGTGCCGCCGCGACGATGGCAGGGGGCACCAACATGTACTCCGGCGCCGCGGTGATGGCAGGGGGAGTCACCAACACTTGCGGCGCCGCGGTGCTAGCGGGCGGAGTCACGAACACGTAGTTCGCCTGATTCGTCGGCGCCGTGTTGTTCGAGTGGCTGCTGACCATGCTTGGAATCGGGCACGGCCCTACTCGACCACCCGCACTCCAGTTTGCTATTGACTCCACCAAGGTAGGCAGGAAGGACGTGAGGGTGATTGCCAGGTTGTCTTGGACGATCTGCGGGATCCGCGCCACTTGTGCCTTAAGTTCTTGAACCTTGCGGTTTTCCTCCTCGCTCCTTCCCGACGGCGCCACATGTGTCCTCGGCGGTGGACCAAAATGATCCACCCAATTCTTACCCTCGAGGCTGGCCAGACGGCCAGCCGACGACGGCTTCTTCGTAACCGGCTCTATTTTCTTGGCCCGGTTCATCGCCCTGTTAAAAGGGTTATCCCACCGGGTGGCCGCCGTCGACCCCTAGGATGAGGAACCCTGGGATCCATGACTAGCAACAATTTCCTCCTCCTGCAGAAGAAGTAACAGTGAATCGTTTAGATCATCGATTAGATTGCAATCGAGTTGATCCGCGGTAATTAGATTATACTTACCATAATTTCCTCGAATTCCTTCACCGCAGGATCTGCGGTGAGTTGTTTGGTTTTTGGGTCCACATGGTAACGGGCCCTGATGAAGTTTCGAACCTGCCCGGGTTCGAATTTAGCAAAGGGGTTTTCTATCCCCTTGGATCTATACTCTTCGTCCTCCTTATTCCATTTGGCCTCCGCGGTTCTGTATCCACCAGATCCGACATGGTGATGACCTATATTCATCGCCTGCAGCACCTTTCCCCGATTACTATTGGCCAGGGCTCTTTCGGATTCACACCTCTCCTTGAACTCCCGCAACTGATCTTCGGTGATCTGCGGGTCAATCTTCTGGATCTCCTTGAGACTTTTGCCTTCTTTATAGATCTTCTTCTTTATCCGGGTTCTCTAGCTGGCCAGGGCGGTGCTCATCTTTGTGAGGGCGGATTTGTTTACTTCGTTCCCATGATAATTTGTGTTCTGATACTTAGCGGGGAACTTGTATCTTGCGTGTAGCTTCTCGAAGAGGAGTGTGCGCAAGTGGCCATTATCTTTATGCCGGAGATTCTCGGTGTTGATCGAGATGGTTGTCCGGGTGATCGCCGCCACTTGTCCATCGTACCCTTTGACGACAAGGGCAGGCTCCAAAGGAACCCCCGATGGGCTCACTTCGGTAATTTCCTCCCTAACGGTGCCGACCGTGTTTGGGCGCCGGTCCTTCGGCTGCTTCTTCTTCTTAGGAGGATTGCTACCACTCCCTGTGCCTTCGCCGCCATCAGTTGTTTCATCACCCGCCGTTCCTTCGGCTTCTTCCTCCGCGTCTTCCATCTCATCATCCTCGCTCTCCGAAGAATGGTATTCGTCATCGTCTTCTAGCCGCTGGGCAGCCTCCCAGAATGTCAATTGTTTATTCGGAGGTTTGAGTTCTCCTTCAGCACTGATGCGCTTAGAACATCCAGCCTCGTCGTTGTCACACATCTTTGCACTAATAAAAAACAAATAATTGGTTAAATGCACGGAAAAATCCGGCATGACCTTTGCTAATTTTCTTAAACTAGGAGTGCCCGATTTTTGCCGAAACGGAAGTTAATCAACATTCCGGCAAAAATCAGGACTCATTTCATACAAGAACCTACATACACGACATAATAAAGTGCTTCATACAAGCACAAGCATAGCCAGTACATTACCAGCACATTACCAGCACAACAAGCACATCAAGATCATTACTAGGTATATAAAAATAAATGGCCAGATCCAGAAACACATATAGTAGTAGTAGCACAGTAGTTTTTTGCAGCCAGCAGCACATATAGTAGTAGCAACCAGATGAACAACAATGCTTAGATGATCAAAAACATTAGCACATATAGTTTTCCATCAATTCTAGCACCAGGTTATGCCTAGCATCACAAACAGTACCTTGACATTCATATTGATGCAATGATGCTGAAACTGTTACAGCATGATCTAGGCCAAACTCCCCTACTAACTCGCTGCATGATCTGGGCTGTGCCATCCCACAGGCATCCTATGTAGCAACTATGTCTAAAACTGAAACAAACCTTGCTACTGTCAGCTGTAACGTGCACAAACACACACGCCACACTCTAAACTTTATTGCTGGGATGATGATCATCAAGTGAAACAAACAAAGTGGCACCAGCAAATAGTAATCAGAGGCACATAAAAATCTAGAACTATCTATTCCAAACAGAAGCGATGTTTCCATCAGGAAGCAGCAACTTCTACTAACTAGCATCTATATATTGGTGGGATGATCATCATCAACTCAAATGAACAAGTGACACTAGAAAATAGCAAGAAGAGGCACAGAAATGTGACATCCATCCACTAATCCATTTCAGATTGGGATATGAAATAAAAACACATACATAATTTCAAGAATAACCGATGAACATTTATATTGGGATAACGACTTGGAATTTATGGGAACAGTAAGAGAGAAGGGACAAAAATAGAATACAACCACAACAACAGGAATTAAGGTAGCTGCCAAATAGAAATCTCAAAATGTTCTAGAACTGTCTTACCATAAATTTTGTAACAGCTAAAGCAGTTTTTTTGGTTTTCTATTCATAGCGACTATACAGAATTCCTTAATGCACCAGCCTCATTGGAAGCCAAAAATAACAGTTCAATTTACAGAAATTGTTTATACTAGCCCATTTATAGAAACTGTTTATACTAGCCCATTTACAGAAACTGTAGTATAAAATGTTTATAGCATGTTTTAACTTCAGTTTAATGTTGTAAGAAATTGTTTATACTAGCCCATTTACAGAAACTACTGCACTGGTTTAACTAGCCCATTTCAAGCCAAAATTGTTTATAGTACAGACATTAAATTCGAATTCAGATCACTATGAGAAAAAATATCGAATTTAGATCAAAATGGTAAACCATTTCAGATTAACAGCTAAATCATTTTAGATTAATAGCTTGCATCATTTCAGCACTAAATCTACTGCTAAATCAAGCTACTGCTACTACCTAAACCTAAACCTAAATCTAATCCTAAATCAACCTAAACCTCACTGTCAACCTAAACCTAAATCTAATATGCATATCTTTGTTCTAAACCTCAGAGCTAGCTAGCTAGCTACTGTCTTGTTTTTGATAGCTTGCATTCATTCATTCATTTCAGATTAATAGCTTGCATTCATTCATTCAACTACAGTTGAGAGAGAGGGAGAGAGGAAGAGAGGGAGAGAGAGGGAGAGAGGGAGAGAGGGGAGGTGGGCAGGGGACTCACCGGGAGGGAGCGGCGGTGGACGATGGCGGGCGGACGACGGCGGGCGGGCGGGCGGACGACGGCGGGTTCCTCCACGGACTCCTCCTCCTCGGACGCGCACGGCTCGGGCTCCTCCTCCTCCACGCGCAGCTGGCAGGGCAGCGGCGGATCGAGAGTGTGGCGGCGGGGCACGGTTGAGATCGGCGGTGTCTGATCTGAGATGGGGAGAAGAGACGCGCGAGGCGTGGGGTTGACTACTAGCACCGAGTTAGGCGTAGCGCACCCTGTCCAAGTGCGCTATGCCTAACTCGGTGCTAGTAGTCACATAAGAAGGCGCGGCCACCCCTATAGACAACTAACACTGCCCTATCCCACTGGTTCCACCCACTGCTCTAATTTAAACCTGTGAGCACCCAGGTTCTAATCCTGGTGCCCACCTTTTCTATTTTTATTTTCAAAATATTTTTAAATGTTCCAAAAAATGCCCAAAAGTGGTGGTATATTCTATAAAAGTTTTGTTTTGTTTTTAAAATACTTTTAAATATTCCAAAAATGCACGAAAGTGATAATATATGTCATAAAAGTGGTACAAATTAAATATGATTCAAATATGTCATAATAATTTGTCCATGAATATTACAATCTCTTTCGACCACGCGTTTTACAATATTTTTTGAGCTAGCATTTTACAATCTTTTTTCCCTTCTTTGTCGCGGTTGAATAATTTAGCCCCGGCACTTTAATGTTTCTTCTTTCGAACGGGCTACCTTTTTTAGGTAGGGTTGTCCTTTTTCTTCTTGTGATGTATGTTGTTGCATCGTAGTCGTCGTCATCTTCAATCTTTGGATCGCCGTACTGGTCGAAGTCTTGCTCGTTGGCGACTCCATCCATTCCGATGATGTTTCTTTTTCCTCTCCTCACGACAACACGGCTAGGCTTTGTCGGGTCGGTAATGAAAAAACATTGGTCCACTTTGGTAGCCAGTACCCACGGTTCATTTTTCGTGGCCACGTTTGCACCGGCGGCCTTGGATTTGGCTGCTTCGGGTATAACCATGGTTGTGAAATACCGGTCTTCTCTTTCGACGCTCTTTGCCCATCTGACACGGAACATCGGCACCTTTTATCCACAGTAGTCGAGCTCCCAGATCTCCTCGATTCTTCCGTAGAATCTTTCATTCACGTTGTCATCGGTGTAGAATTCTGACGTTACGCCTGAGTTCTGATAATCACACTTGTTGTCCTTTTCCTCCGTGTAGAATGTGTAGCCGTTGATATCATACGCCTGATAGGTCACCAGGTTTTGCATCGGTCCCTGTGACAAGGGGAATATGATCTTTTCCGTGTCAGAAGAATACGATCGCGGGGGATTATCAAGGAGCGTTTGCCTAAACCAACGCGTGAAATCTGAGTTGTGCTCTTTGATTATTTCTCCCTGCGTCCTCTATATGCCCCGGTCACTGTACTTCTTCTCGATTAAACTTTTGTGCTTCGGTACCCAAGGATCGACCAGTTCTAAATGTTGTAGCACGACGAGGTTTGCTCGATCAAAGTCTGCGCGTCGAAAATCGAAGTCTGCATGCAGTATGCGACGACCCTCTCGGTGACCAGATCCGTCGAGCTTGCTAAGGTGCCTGTTGACAGGAAGACCGACAGGGTTCTCGATGTATAGATAATTCGTGCAGAAAGAGATGCACTCTTCGTCCAGAAAGCCCTTGGCTATGCTTCCATCTGGACGGGACCTTTTGCGAACGTATCCTTTGATGTGTCCGTTCATCCTTTCGAACGCCATCATGCTGCGGAGGAACATCGGCCCGAGTTGTACGATGTCCTCCACGACATGGACCAGCAGATGCACCATAATGTCGAAGAATGTGGGTGGGAAGTAGACCTCAAGATCACATAGTATCACCACGATCTCCTCCTGTAGCCTCCCGAGCTGATTCACGCCAATCGACTTCCTAGAGATGACGTCGAAAAACTTGCAGAGGCCAAATAACGTTTCTCGAACGTGCTCGTCCATTATCCCTCTTAGTGCGACCGGAAGTACCTGCGTCATTAGCACGGCATAGTCGTGAGACTTCATGCCACTGAACCTCTGCTTCGCCTCGTCTAGGTATCTGCTTATCTTGCTCGCGTAGCGGTAAGGAAATTTGACTCCTAGAAGGCACTTGAAAAACTGTTTGATCTCATCCTGGCTTAGAGTGAAGCAAGAAGGAGGGCAGTAATATTCGTTCTTCTTGAACTTTTTACCCTTCCGACGACCTTGTGTCGTCTCCGACTCATGATCATCGTCATCTTCCTCATCATCAGGAGTAGTGCGTCCTCCGTGAAGCTCCTTCCGGATACCCAAGCATATCAGGTCGTGCCTTGCTTTCGGACCATCTTTTGTCCTATCTGGCATGTTGATTATGGTGGCGACCAGACTCTCGCACACGTTTTTCGTGATATGCATGATGTCGAGGCTATGAGGCGTGCGGAGAAACTTCCAGTATGGCAACTCCCAAAAAACAGACCTTGTTTTCCATACCTTCATCAGCGGCTTGTCTTGTTGCTGCCTCTTTCGCTTCTTTCCAGGCTTAGGACAATCTTTCCAGTTTTTCAGCAACTCTTCCACTTCTTCACTGCTCCTATGCTCTGGGATTCCTCGGGTCTCGGATTTGCCATCGAACAGGTCTCCACGTTTTCTCCATGGATCATTCTTGCCGAGCCACCTCCGGTGCGCCATGAACACGGTTTTTGATGACCCTGGATCTTTCTCTAGTTGGAGATAGCTTATGTTATCCATGCACCTAACGCATGCGCAGAATCCTTTGATAACCTGCCCCGAGATATACCCGCAACATGGATAGTCTTGCACCGTAGTGACCAACGCGGCTCTCATAGTGAAATAATCTTGTGCGACGGCGTCGTAAGTATTGGCTCCAGATTCCCATAATGTGGCTAGCTCCTCTTTCAACAGCCCGAGATACAGATCGATGTTGGTACCAGGTTGTTTCGGCCCTTGAATTAGCATACTCATTTGTATGTACTTCTTCTTCATGCACAACCATGGAGGGAGGTGGTACATCCATACAAACACGGGCCAAGTGCTGTGCGTGCTGCTCTGGCTACCGAACGGATTGAGTCCATCGGTGCTCGCACCAAGCCTGATGTTCCTCGAATCTCCACCGAATTTTGGGAATTCGAGGTCCAATGCTTTCCACTGGCTAGCATCTGAAGGGTGCGTCAGCAGCTCATCCTTTTCGGGGTCATCATCATCTCCTGGCTTCTTCCTTTCCGCATGTCATCGCATGAGCTTCGCTTCCTTAGGGTCCACGAAATAGCGCTGCAGACGAGGAGTGATAGGAAAGTACCATACCACTTTTCGAGGTGCTTTCTTCCCTTTCTTGTATCAACTCACGCCGCACACCGGACATGTGGTTTTCTCCGCGTCCTCGCCCCGATAAATGATGCAATCGTTGATGCATACGTGATATCTAACGTGCGGTAGATCGAGAGGACAGGCGATTTTCTTGGCGTCCTCGATACTAGTTGGACATGTGTTCCCCTACGGGAGACGATCGTGCCAGAATGCCATCATATTGTCGAAGCTTGCGTCGCTCAATTTGTGTTTTGCCTTCATCTCCATAGCCTTGAGCGTTACATTCAACCGGGTATCATCGGGCCTGCATCCTTGATACAATGGAGTAACCGCGTCTTTCTCAAGTTGCGCAAGCTTGGCTTTCTCTCTAGCGGCAGCCCTGGCGTTACTCGTCTGCTTGAGAAGCAGCTCTTGCACATAAGGGTCCCGCACCCAGCCTGACGTTGTTCCATCGTCGTCTGCTCCTCCGGCATCTAGATCATCATCATCCCGGTCTGCTTCCGCACCTTCACCATCTCCAGGAGACTCTTCATCATCTCGCCCGTTCTCGCTGTAATGATGATCATCGTCATGTTGGCCACCTTCACCGTCTCCATCGTCTTCGTCATTGCTTATCCAACGAGTGTATCCATCCATGAAACCATGGCGGAGCAGGTGCGCCTGCAGATTCCCAGAATCTGGGTCGATCACCCAGTTGAGTTTGCATCTTCTGCACGGACATCTTATATCCGTCTTGTTATTTCGTATCATGTCGGCCGTCGCACATTTCAAAAATCTAGCCACAATGCCTTCGCTCATTATGCGTACCATTTTTGCCTGCACGGTGTACACGATACAATTAGAAGTCTATTAGAACCACATATATGAATGCATGCATGCAATGGTCGATAGAAAATTTCGGCATGACCTATCCTAAAATTAGGACCTTTGCGAAATGCCAAAGTCTTGCCAAAATGGAAATGAATCAAAATTTTGGCAAAACAAATGGCAACTTGTTCACATACAAACACAAGAGAGAGACACCGATCCATACACACATGAACATATCATTATCCTCTCCATACACACATGCATGAGCATCATCGATACTTTCCATATACACACACATATGACCATCGATCCTCTCCATACACACATCATGAGCATCGATCATCTACATACATATGAGCACACCATATACACATGAACACATCCTTACATGGACAACTTACCGATATGAGAGACCAATCGCGAGAAAGATGGAAAGGAGAGGTGCGCGCGAGACCGGAGAAGGAGATGAGAGACCGGAGACCTTCCTCTATTACTTATGTAACATCCAAGGCAAGTTCTACATGCTAAAAATGGTGAATGGGTGGAGAAATTGAGGTGGGAAGGAGAAGATCCCGACTAGATCTAAGGAGGAAGAAGAAGGGGAAAGTGAAGTGTGGGGTGGTGGATGTGGTCACACATGTGCACATAAAGTGCTGTCAAAAAAAATCGACACATCTGTGGCGCACTCTGCCCTAGTGCGCCACAAGGAGTAGTAACATCCGTGGCGAACATGCCATAGTGCGCCACGGATGTGTCTGGCCGTTTCACAGCAGAGGGGGGCATGCGCTTAGGCGTAACGCACCCCCTCCATGTGCGCCACGGTTGGCACTAACAACCGTAGCGCACCTACCCTATGTGCCCTACAGATGTTTGGCGTGCGGCCAACAGGGCCCTGGCCCACACATATCTATGGAGCACTATGGTCATGTGCGCCACGGTTGATCTAGTTACTAGTAGGGCACTGCCGATAGGTGAGCCACGCCTGTTTTAGCCGTGGGGCACTTCAACCATGTGAGCCACGGATGTGCTGATTACCTATAGCCATTTTCCTAGTAGTGAGCGTGGGCGAAGCTCCATCTTCGGGGTCACATGCAATGCTGACGATGGGAGATGATCCTAGTTGTCGTAACCTTCCTACGGTCCGTCATCCTTATACTCCTCTTCATAGTATGGCCACGGGAATAGCCAGGGACAAGCCATGAGTACTCTTTAAGTACTCGCAAACTAATACTAACAAGTGAAGGGGTTTTGAATAGGATATATTAAGCTCTAGGGTTGTTTTGCAAAAAGCCAGATTTACCTTAACTAAGTTCAGAAGCCAAGAAATCTAGTTGAAAAGTTTATAACACCTAAGTGGGAACTTTAATTTTATGTCACAACTCTGTTGTGGTCAAGTCAAAGTCATAAACCATTTCATAAGTCATTTTGAAAACATCTGATGATAGAACAGTATGGCCACTCCAACTGTCCATAACCGCGGACGCGGCTATTCGAATAGCTTGACACTCTGCAGAGATTATACACTTTCACCACAACATTCGATACATCCGTCAGGAACAATCCTGGATTCACCATACTCAGTATGCGGATAATCAATCCTAACCTTTCAATTACACGCCCTAGTATAGGCACCTCTCCTGTGAGTTTGGCCTCCCAACCATGACCAACTGTCATCTTGGGAACTACACAGGTGGATAATCTTTACAAGGTAGCCTCAGCTCAGACCTTGGCCGCAAGGGAACCCATACTAAGGTATATAAATTTCCAGTCAAGCCCTACCCAAATTTCGGGTATTGTGGTTGTACAGTAAAATTGGAATGGTATCGCATCCAGACAACCATCAGTTTTATAAAGGGCTAAGGCTCATGCCTCAACATTTTCATCATCAAAATTATCTGGTGTTCGAGAACACATGTCAAAACATTTCAGTAGAATGACTCATCATTCTAAGGTTTTCATAGCCATTTTGACCAGGTGTCCCCATCTAAAGTTGATCAAGTTTTAGACTTAGCACTAGCATCTACAAGTGGGGGTAAATACTAATGATGGGTAATAAACTAGTGGGGATTTACTAATTTCAATCTCATGCCTTAGGATGACATCAAGATTATCTAACTTAGGCCAAATTTTATGCTCTTTATGCTACCTTCAGTTATCTTTCTAGAATCTACAAGTCACTAAGTAAACTATAAGAGAAAGCTTTGGTAAAGAAAATAAAGTATTAAGCTTGCAAGTAAAACTATTATTGGGTATCAAGTGGTGTAAGCTTGCTAAGTTGCAAGTGTTAGCTTGCTCAGTTAATAGCTTGCTAAAACAACTAGTAGTATTAGGCTTGCATAATTAGGGTATCTTGCAAGTGTTAGCTTGCCTTGTGCAGAGAAGTGGTTGAAGTTTTCCTCGGCTTCTTGTTCGTAGTATTCTCCTTCCTCCTCGTATCCTTGGTCGGTACTAGCGTCTATAAATAAATAAGAGGTACACAATCACCAAACAATACTTAACTATTGCTAATCATCACACAAAGGTTCACACTAGGTGATCTATCATCATCACTAACATTACAAGGATTAAAACACTTGTCCCATTTATTTTATTTTGAGAAAAGTAATTTCTACTCATTGAAAAACTACTTAAGATTTAATATTCTCCAACTCAAACATGGGATCATGTTGACACATGTCATCACCACATATTTCAGTACATGGGAATGTGATTTAAAGTGGTGTCACAATTTAATAAGGTTTAACCTTTTTATTTTATTTAATTAAAGTGACTAGAAATGCCTATGTGGCATTCTTTTAATACTTGATCATTATTTCTGTAAGTAAACCTATATATTTTTATATATTCTGAAAGGTATGGTCAAATGTGATATTTGAGAGTTGGAATCTGCTCAAAAGGTTTTATGGTTGAATTTTGAAAAATGTTTGAATGTAGAAAAGCTTCTGCCTTGTTATTTTTACCATGGGTGAGCTACAATTCTAAACAGTTTGAATCCAACGGGCTTGGATTAAGCATTCCAGTACCTTTCTAACAAAATTGGTTTCATGCATTTTGGTTCAGTGAATCGAGCTGGGTTGATTTTTGAATCTAGGTACAGAACTGTATTTAAAATTAAATGAATAAAAGTAAATTTGAATTGTTGGATCACGCGTGACGTTTATCTGGGCCGGCCCACTACGCACAGCGCATGCGCGGGCTAGTTAAGTGGTTGTCTGCACTCGGGCTGGGACAGGGAGTGGCAGTGGACGGTGCTGCGTGTTCCAGACAAGGTTGGCGGGGCTAGTTCTTCCTCTAGCTCGCTGGCGACATTGGGGTTGGCAAATGGGCTCGGCATGGTCACCATTAATGGCTATGCCAAGCTGACAGTGGTACTAAGGCTTGTTAATTGGGCTAGATCATCTACTGATCGTATAGTGAGAGATAGAGAGGGAACAAGGTTGGCCAAATTCACTGCTCACTATAGTGTTTGTTGTTTGTTTGTTTGCTGCAAACAGGGTATTTGATGAAATGGCCGAAAGAAATTCAAATTTGAATTTTGGATCAAACTTGGTGGGTTTTCTAGGCACATACTAGGAAGTATCTGGTTAGTTGGATTGGTCAAGGGGCACTGGTTTGGTTGGGTTTTGAAAATGTGTGATCTTCACATATGTTAAAGATTCAATTTTTAATTATCATTTAAATGGGTTTGCCAAATGTTTCTGCAAGTTTTAAAGGTGGGTTTTGATTCACTTTTACTTGGTCTAGCAAGGGGTGAAAAGAATTGGAAAAGTTTCTGTTTGAAATCTTGGACTAGAAACACTGAAAGTGACCTAGTGAGCAAGACTGGCAAAAATGACCATTTGCCTTAATTGATTTGTTTTTAATTTTCTCTTTATTTGTTTCTGCTTGGAAATGTTTTATATGATGTTATTTTCATATTTAAACCATTTCTTGCTATTTAGGTTAATCACACAAGATCATTCATGCATTTATCAAATCATCACATACACACATGCATTCATATGATTTAAATTAATCAAAGTTTTTGTTAACCCTAATTTTTGTGATTAGAGTTTGATGGTCATTGTTTTATTTTTTTGGGATGTTACAAACCTTCCCCCCTTAAACAAAATCTCATCCCAAGATTTGAAAAAGGAAATAAAAGATTACCTAGGATTTAAAAAGATCGGGAAACTCCGTCCTGATGTGATCTTTGCGCTCCCAGGTAGCTTCTTCCTCGGTGTGGTTGCTCCACTGAAACATGAGAAACTTGATGCTTTGGGTTCTGGTGGTTCTGAAAGCTTCTTCCAAAATACGAATGGGTAATTCAGGGTACGTCGGGTCAGCGTTGATCTCTATGGTCTGATGATCAATGTTATTGAAAACTTCAGTCTTCTCCGGAACTTCAAGGCATTTGCGAAGTAACGATATATGGAACACACTGTGCACTGCTGACATTTCCTCTAGCAGTTCCAATTGATATGATACTTCTCCTCGACGATTTAGAATTTTGAAGGGTCTGATATATCTGGGGGCTAACTTTCCTTTGAGCTGGAAATGCTGCATTCCCTTCAAAGGCGACACTTTGAGATACACAAAATCTCCGATATTGAAAGCAAGGTCTCGACATCTCTTGTCGGCGTAACTCTTCTGTCTTGACTGGGCGGTCTTGAGGTGCTCACGAATCTTGTGAACTTTCTGTTCTTCTTCTTGTAGGATGTTAGGTCCGAAATCTAACTCTCTCCTACATCCGACCAATTTAAAGGGGTGCAACACTTCCTTCCATACATGAACTCAAAGGGGGCCATTTGCAGAATAGCTTGATAATTGTTGTTGTACGAAAATTCTGCGAAAGGCAGATAGTCTTCCCATTTAGATACATACTCTAGCACACATGCTCTCAACATATCTTCGAGTATTTGATTTACTCGCTCTGTTTGTCCATCGGTCTGAGGGTGATACGCTGTGTTGAAATCAAGTCAGGTTCCTAAACCTGCTTGGACTATCTTCTAGAATCTCGAGGTAAACTGGGTTCCTCGATCTGACACGATGTTCTTGGGGACTCCGTGCAAACTGACGATTCTAGCGATGTATAACTTTGCTAGCTTCGAACTCTAGTATGTGGTCTTGACTGGTAAGAAATGGGCGACTTTGGACAATCTGTCAACTATGACCCAGATAGATTCATTTCCCCTACTAGAAGTAGGCAATCCGATGATAAAGTCCATTCCAAATGAATCCCATTTCCATTCCGGAATCTGAAATGGTTGCAATAGTCCTGCGGGTCTTTGATGTCCCGCCTTGACTCTCTGACATATATCACACTTGGCGATATAGCTTTCGATTTCTCTCTTCATCTTATGCCACCAAAATTGTTGCTTCAAATCCTGATACATCTTCGTTCCTCCGGGGTGAATAGAATAAAGAGTATCATGGTCCTCTTTCAAAATAACTTATTTCAACTCCGAATCTGCTGGTACACAGAGACGTCCTTTGTACCACAGAATTCCTTCTTCGTCTTCGGTGAATCCGGGTACTTTGCCTGTACCGATACGACGTTTGATTCCGTCGATACTATCATTTCCTTTCTGTGCCTCTTTGATCTGATTGATCAAAGTGGGTTGAAGTTTGATGCTAGCCAAAAATCCTTCACTCATCCCAACAATATTGAACAATGATTATCAATTTCCAATCACCCAAAATTAGGGTTAATACAAAACTTTTGTTAATTAAATCATATGAATGCATGTGTGTTTGTGATGATTGTATGAATGCATGAATGGACTTGTTTGATTGTTGTAAATAGCAAGGAATGGTTTAAATATGAAAAAAACATCATCTAAAACATTTCCAAGTAGAAACAAATCAAGAGAAAATCAAAAACAAACAAAACAAGCAAATGGTCATTTTTGCCAATCTTGCTCACTAGGCCACTTTGAGTGTTTCTAGTCCAAGATTTCAAACAGAAACAATTCCATTTCTTTTCACCCCTTGCTAGACCAAGTAAAAGTGAATCAAAGCCCACCTTTTAAATTTACAGAAACATTTGGCAACTTGATTCAAATGACAATTCAAAACTGAATCTTTAACATATGTGAAGATCACCCATTTTCAAAAACCAACCAAACCAATTCACCTTGACCTTTCCAACTAACCAGAGACTACCTAGTATGTAGCTAGTGCACCCACCAAGTTCGAACCAAAAATTCAAATTCAAATCTCTTTCGGCCATATCATCAAACACCTTGCAAACATAAAACAAACAAACAACAAACACTATAGTGAGCAGTGATTTGGCAACCTTGTTCCCTCTCTGGCTCACAACAGGCTATTAGTAGATCATCTAGCTTAGTTAACAAGCCCTAGCACCACTTTGAGCTTGCCATTGCCATCAATGGTGAGCATGCCGAGCCTCACCTTGCCACCCCTTGGTCGACAGTAAGCTAGGAGCTGCACCCAGCCTAGCCACCTTGTCTGAGGTATTGACCACCGTCCACCGCCACCCCCTGTCCAAGGCCAACGCCCTGCCAGCCACTAGACCACTCTAGAAATGTCGCGCCCTATGCCTCTTCGCCATGCCGAGATCCCGCCAGAGCGCGCACTCAACACGCGCCCACAGACTGCGCGCCGTCCTCGCCGCATGCAAGCGTGATCAGCACCGTCCTTGGAGACCGCCAGATAACCCCGTTCACCGCCGCGCAATCCGTAGCCGCGGTGCGCCATTAAAATGCCCGTCGGACCCGAGGAGTAGTAGCACTTGAGCACTAGCGTAGTGAGTTGTATCCGGTCCCACTGTATCGTAGTTTCCTAGAATGGTTCTGAAAACCATCTGTTTTTCCTTGTTGTGGTGTGTGTTTGTATTGTGTGCTATGAATGAATGAATGAAAAGAAAGTTGCTAGAAAAACATGAGTCAAACTTGAAAACTGTTCAAAAACAAAACCCTGAACCTTAGAAATTTCCCTCTTTTCTCATGATCTACCTCAACCTTCAGATGCCTCGCGGAGGAAGCACTTCATCCCCGGACCCGATGTTGCAAATCTTACAAATGTTGGTTTCTAACCGCAAAGCTGAAAGAGCCGAGCATCAAGCTAACTCAGCCACCCTTCAGCACATCGCTCAGATGGCCAACAACAATCAAGGCCATGGAAATCAGGACAACCATGGATGCAAGCTCAAGAACTTCCAGAACACCAACCCACCCATTTTCTCTAAGTCTAAAGAGCCCCTTGATGCCGATGATTGGCTGCAAACCATGGAGAACAACCTAGAAGTTGCAGGAGTGGAAGGTAACCAGAAGGTACTGTTCGCCACCCACTATCTGGCCGGAGATGTAAGAGCATGGTGGAACAGCGTTCGTGTCATGAATGGAGGAGAAATGATGACTTGGGATGAATTCAAAATCAAGTTTAGCAGAACCCATGTGCCACAAGGTCTGATCCAAAGGATGAGAGATGAATTCAAGGAACTGAAGCAAGGAAGGATGACCGTAGTTGAGTACCCTGACAAATTCTTGTCATTGGCTAGGTATGCACCAGATGAGATAGATACCGAAGCTAACAAGAAGGAGAGATTCTTGAATGGTCTGCATGATGAGATGCAGATAGTGTTGGTCAATATCCCATTTGCTGATATTGAAGCCTTAGTGAACTCTGCCATTCAGATGGAGGGAAAGATCAACCAAGCCAATGAGAACCGCAAGCGTCGCATGATGCATCAACCAGGAACCCACCATACCCCAAAGTATCTCCCCAACCCACCTCTAGGATTTTCCCTAAGAAACAATAGACCCCCGATGAACCGTCCGACTTATCCCAACCGTGGAGGAGGAAACCCAAGACCTGGAGGAAATCACAACAAGAACCCCAGCAACTCTAGCAATTTCAACCGTGCACCGCCTAAGTTCAACAAAAACAATGTCGCCACCAACACCAACACTGCCCCAAGGACTGGAAGCAATGGTGTGCCTATTGCAGCAAAGGACAAGTCTCAGGTGACTTGTTATGAATGTGGAACCAAGGGTCACTATTGCAATGAGTTCCCCAAGAAGATTGCCGCAGCAACCAATGCAAATGCCCCAGCTCAGCAGCAACGTCGAGTTCAGCCTGGAAGAAGGTTTGCCCCAGGGAATTCGCTCAACCGCAACGGCCGTCTCTTTCTCATGCATGATGAAGAAGCCCAAGAAGCGCCAGATGTCATGCTGGGTATGTTTTCTGTTAACTCAGTACTTGCAAGAGTATTGTTTGATTATGGAGCATCGCGCTCGTTTGTTACTAAAGAATTTGTATGCACTAGTAAGATTCAACCCACCAAATTGAAGCATGTTATGATAGTTCAAATACCTGGTTCAACCACCAAAGCTAGACAAATTTGCAAGGCCGTACCTATCTGAATCCATGGAATAGATTTCTATGCAAATCTAATAGTACTTGGAACAAAAGGTTTGGAGGTAGTACTGGGAATGGATTGGATGTCGAAACATAAAGGATTAATCGACTATGCCAAGAAAGCCATAACCATGACCAGTACAACAAGAATATCAGTAGAGCATGTATCTGAAACCTTGCCCCGTCAATTAAAGTGCAACAAGAGTCTAGCCCAACCAACCATTGATCAAGTCAGAGTAGTCTGTGAATACACCGATGTATTTACAGATGTTTTGCCCAGTATGCCCCTAGATCGGGATATCAAGTTTATCATTGAACTAATCCCTGGAACTGGACCCATAGCCCAAAGACCTTATAGTATGAATCCGTCTAAATTAGAGGAGCTAAAGAAGCAACTAGATGCTATACTGGAGATAGGATTGATCCAACAAAGTGTGTCGCCCTAGAGATCACCTGTTTTATTTGTGGATAAGAAAGATGGAGGTAACCGTTTGTGTACGGATTATCGAAAGTTGAATGATGTCACCATCAAGAACAAGTACCCACTGCCAAAGATATATGACATGTTTGACCAATTGACTGGTGCCAAAGTGTTTTCTAAGATTGATCTTAGAACTGGTTATCATCAACTCAAGATTCGCGCAGAGGATATTCCAAAAACTGCATTTACCACCAGATATGGATTATCTATACCACTATATAGTACACGAGTTTTTAAATTTGAAGTTATCACTCATTTTCACAGCTTTCCCGCCAATACACCATGGGAGTAATCCTAGCCGTTAATTTACCTTTTAGAGCTTTTTTCTGCCGTTCATCATACCACAACGCAGTTGATCTAACGGCTATAATTGCTTGGATTCGCCACCCTGCATACCTACGCGAGTGTGCAGTCTCGACTGTTCAGGATAAGTCTGCCAGGCCAAGGAAAAAAGCTGCAGCTGTCATTGGGTGGTCATCTTTGGGGGCCCACCTATGTGCGTGCGTCCACTATGGTCTGGACTCTGGAATAAATTACCGCTAGCATTTTACCAAGTCAAACGGTTATCCTACACACTAAATCATCCATTCATCTAATCAGATGTTATATAATCAAGATGTTCAAATCAACTACTCCCTCTGACTCAAAATAAATGTAGGATGTTTGTCAAAAATTTGGGTGAATTTATGTACTCTCTTCGTCTATAAATAACTGACTTACAATTGTCTAGATTCAAATATATCTAGACGCATTTAGTGTATAGATCCATTTAAATTTAGTCAAACTTAAGTTAGTTAATTTTGGATAGAGGATACTAAATAGTGCTTTGATTTATCTAAAAAAAATTGCTAAGGAGATTTATCTAAATTTTGACAAATCCATGATATATATTTTGAAACGAAGGGAGTAAAAACTCCCGTTAGAAAGTGAGATAGAACAAGATATAAATGTATACGCCATTAGGTAGCATACTCACTCCATGCATCTATGAACACAACATATCGGACATCTGTAACTAATTTCGATCGTTATATTTAGCATGAACAATTTAGTAAACAATGCGAAACTGGTTTTTGAGGTAAACACGTAAAACTGTGACAATATGAAACCTTGGTTCTTTTATGGAATATACTTATTAATAGTTTTATTTCATTGCAATTCTACAAGGTTAATTTTCATACTCCTAAGGCAAGGTATCGATCGTGTATTTCCACATGAATATATATATATATATATATATATATATATATATATATATATATATATATATATATATATAAATTCCACCCAACCATTGCAAATTTAAGTAACATATGCGGCACTACGGATCAGACATTAGGTCCTTGTATAATGTTATTTCGGTGGAAACCATTTTTTGTGTTATAATTCTTGCTGATGGACACATTGTGTTATCCTATCATGTTCGGCTGGTGAAAACATTTTTTGCCGCATGAGATGGTAAAAAAGATTAGTAATAAATAGCATGTAGTGGGAACATTTTTAGATATGAATATCACATCTCTTTTTGGGCTATTTCATGCACGGTTGGAGTTTAACATAACTTTTGGGAAGTAGAAAAAAGAGTAGACCAAATTTACACAACGGCAAATGGAGGCTCAAATCAGTGTTCATGGAGATCATGCTCATTTTCTTCATGGACCGCAAATGTGTAGTGAATGGTGCAAGAACAAAATCGCATAGGTCAACAGTTATGCGTTGCTACTTCTAAATACCTAAGAAATAAGTATTTGCAAATCGATGTGTTTTACCCAGCTTTCGAATTATGCTGGGTATTATTACTATATATTGATAAGGTAAGATATGGACGTGCAAAGCACGTGCAGTTTACTAGTATACGAGTATACTGTCATGTCTTTTGGATTAACCAATTTCCCCACTTATTTCATGAACCTCATGAATAAGATTTTTATGGACTTCCTGGATAAGTTTGTCATTGTTTTCATCGATGACATTCTGATCTATTCCAAATCAGAAGAAGAACATGAGCTACACCTAAGGACCATCCTTGGAACCCTTAGGGAGCATCAGTTGTATGCCAAGTTTAGCAAATGTGAATTCTGGTTACAGGAGGTAGGATTTCTCAGACATATCTTATCAGCCGGAGGAATTGCCGTTGACCCTGCCAAGGTGAAGGATGTTGAAAATTGGCAGGCCCCAACCACTCAAACCCAAGTTCGTGCATTTCTCGGATTGGCGGGATATTACCGCAAGTTCGTAGAAAGATTCTCGAGTATCACAAGACCCATGACCCAATTGTTGAAGAAGGACAAGAAGTTTGAATGGACGGACAAATGTGAAGCGAGTTTTCAGGAACTCAAGAGGAGATTGATTTCAGCCCCAATCTTGATCATGCCGGATATCACGAAGCCGTTTGATGTGTATTGTGACGCATCCAAGATCGGTCTCGGATGTGTGTTGATGCAAGAAGGAAAAGTTACATCTTATCTATCCCGACAACTAAAGCAGCATGAGCAGAATTATCCTACCCATGACCTTGAACTAGCAGCCGTAGTTCTAGCCCTGAAGACATGGAGGCATTACTTGATGGGAAACCGTTGTGAGATTTATTCAGATCACAAGAGCTTGAAGTACATATTCACTCAGAAGGAGTTGAATATGAGGCAGAGAAGATGGATCGAGCTAATCAAGGACTATGATCTGGACATTCACTATCATCCAGGTAAAGCCAATGTGGTAGCAGATGCCCTTAGTAGATTGCCGTGTCACTTGAACTCCATGATTCTGAAGGAGCAACCAAGTTTGCACAGAGAGTTGGAAGATTTCAGAATGGAATTAGTAAGTGAAGGATTTTTGGCTAGCATAGAACTTCAACCCACTTTGACCAGTCAGATCAAGGAGGCGCACAAAGGAAATGCTAGTATCGACGGAATCAAACGTCGCATCGGTATAGGCAAAGTACCCGGATTCACCGAAGATGAAGAAGGAGTTTTGTGGTACAAAGGGCGTCTCTGTGTACCAGCAGATTCAGAGTTGAAGGAAGATATTTTGAAAGAGGCCCATGATACTCTTTATTCTATCCACCCCGAAGAAACGAAGATGTATCAAGATTTGAAGGAGCAATTTTGGTGACATAAGATGAAGAGAGAAATCGGAAGCTACATCGCCAAGTGTGATATTTGTTAGAGAGTCAAGGTGGGACATCAGAGACCCGCAGGACTATTGCAACCACTGCAGATTCCAGAATGGAAATGGGATTCAGTTGGAATGGACTTTATCATTGGATTGCATACTTCTAGTAGGGGAAACGACTCTATTTGGGTCATAGTTGATAGACTGTCCAAGGTCGCCCATTTCTTACCAGTCAAGACCACCTGCCAGAGTTTGAAGCTAGCAGAGTTGTACATCGCTAGAATCGTCAGTTTGCACTGAGTCCCCAAGAACATTGTGTCAGATCGAGGAACTCAGTTTACCTCGAGATTTTGGAAGAAAGTCCTAGTAGGATTAGGAACCCAACTAGATTTCAGCACAGCGTATCACCCTTAGACAGATGGACAAACAGAGCGAGTAAATCAAATACTCGAAGATATGTTGAGAGCCTGTGTGCTAGAGTATGGATATAAATGGGAAGACTATCTCTCTTTCGCAGAATGTTCTTACAACAACAGTTATCAAGCTAGTTTGCAAATGGCCCCATTTGAATTCATGTATGGAAGGAAGTGTCGTACCCCTTTGAATTGGTCGGAAGTAGGAGAGAGTCAGATTTTCGGACCCGACATCCTACGAGAAGCAGAAGATAAAGTTCACAAGATTCGTGAGCACCTCAAGACCGCCCAGTCAAGATAGAAGAGTTATGCCGACAAGAGACGTCGAGACCTAGCCTTCAATATCGGAGATTTTGTGTATCTCAAAGTGTCTCCTTTGAAGGGAATGCAGTGTTTCCATCTCAAAGGAAAGTTAGCCCCCAGATATATCGGGCCTTTCAAGATTTTGAATCGTCGAGGAGAAGTATTGTATCAATTGGAACTGCCAGAGGAGATGTCAGCAGTGCATAATGTGTTACATATATCGTTACTTCGCAAATGCCTAGAAGTCCCGAAGAAGACTGAAGTTTTCAAGAACATTGATCACCGCACCATAGAGATCAACGATGATCTGACGTATCCCGAAGTACCCATCCGTATTTTGGAGGAAGCTTTCAGAACCACCAGGAACCGAAGCATCAAGTTTCTCAAGATTCAGTGGAGTAACCACACTGAAGAGGAAGCTACCTGGGAACGAGAAGACTACATCAAGATGGAGTTTCCCGATCTTGTTAAAGCCTAGTTTTCTTCTTTCTTCTTTCTCAAATCTCGGGACGAGATTTTGTTTAAGGAGGGAAGGCTTGTAACATCCCAACAATATTGAACAATGATTATCAATTTCCAATCACCCAAAATTAGGGTTAATAAAAAACTTTTGTTAATTAAATCATATGAATGCATGTGTGTTTGTGATGATTGTATGAATGCATGAATGGACTTGTTTGATTGTTGTAAATAGCAAGGAATGGTTTAAAGATGAAAAAAACATCATCTAAAACATTTCCAAGTAGAAACAAATCAAGAGAAAATCAAAAACAAACAAAACAAGCAAATGGTCATTTTTGCCAATCTTGCTCACTAGGCCACTTTGAGTGTTTCTAGTCCAAGATTTCAAACAGAAACAATTCCATTTCTTTTCACCCCTTGCTAGACCAAGTAAAAGTGAATCAAAGCTCACCTTTCAAATTTACAGAAACATTTGGCAACTTGATTCAAATGACAATTCAAAACTGAATCTTTAACATATGTGAAGATCACCCATTTTCAAAAACCAACCAAACCAATTCACCTTGACCTTTCCAACTAACCAGAGACTACCTAGTATGTAGCTAGTGCACCCACCAAGTTCGAACCAAAAATTCAAATTCAAATCTCTTTCGGCCATATCATCAAACACCTTGCAAACATAAAACAAACAAACAACAAACACTATAGTGAGCAGTGATTTGGCCAACCTTGTTCCCTCTCTGGCTCACAACAGGCTATTAGTAGATCATCTAGCTTAGTTAACAAGCCCTAGCACCACTGTGAGCTTGCCATTGCCATCAATGGTGAGCATGCCGAGCCTCACCTTGCCACCCCTTGGTCGACAGTAAGCTAGGAGCTGCACCCAGCCTAGCCACCTTGTCTGAGGTATTGACCACCGTCCACCGCCACCCCCTGTCCAAGGCCAACGCCCTGCCAGCCACTAGACCACTCTAGAAATGGCGCGCCCTATGCCTCTTCGCCATGCCGAGATCCCGCCAGAGCGCGCACTCAACACGTGCCCACAGACTGCGCGCCGTCCTCGCCGCATGCAAGCGTGATCAGCACCGTCCTTGGAGACCGCCAGACAACCCCGTTCACCGCCGCGCAATCCGTAGCCGCGGTGCGCCATTAAAATGCCCGTCGGACCCGCCCAGAGCACCGCAGTGTTCTGACCGTATCGCACTGCCCCACGCCTCGAGACCACGTTGTTGAGCTTCGCTAGGGAGCACAACACTACCCCCTACCGTCGCCCATGCCATTAGCCCACTGTGCTGACGACCACGACGAGCTCCACCCGCGCTCTTCGGTCCCCTCTTGGCACTATAAATAGAGGCCACCCCCGCTCGATTTATTCGCACCAACACACTCCCCTCTCTCTCAGAACCACCCCCACTCATTCTCGGAGCAAGGCAAGAAGCAGGTCACCGGAATTTGGCCGGAGTCTGCCGCGGAGGAGGAAGAAAGGAGCCAGCGATTGGAGCCTCCCCAGGAAAAGCCGCCGGTACCAGGAGGTTCGCCGTCATCGACTTTGTCGATAGCCCCCATCGCCAACCCTCGCCTGAGCCCCGGTGAGCCCCCGTAGACCCCCACTGGCCGCGCTAGGGTTCTGTCTTGCTGGTGT
Organism: Avena sativa; assembly: GCA_916181665.1. NCBI lineage: Eukaryota > Viridiplantae > Streptophyta > Magnoliopsida > Poales > Poaceae > Avena > Avena sativa. The sequence goes on along the minus strand of OV702294.1, from coordinate 261,874,597 downwards.
TGCCTGACGGAGATGATAAGTCACATCCGTTAGATTAGATGTTGATCGTGCGGTCCACATCACCTCGTACCGCTTCACACCCCCTGTCTCGCTGACTAGTGGGGACACCCACTTAAACTCACCAGCGCGCGCGCTGTGCGCTATGGGCCGGCCCATTTCCATTCCCGCGTGACCCGGTAGTTTGAATTTATAATTATTCTTTTAGTTTCAAACTCCATTTTGTACCTAGATTCAAAAATCAACCCAGGTCGATTCACTGAACCAAAATGCATGAAACCAATTTAGTTAGAAAGGCACTGGAATTCTTAATCCAAGCCCGTTTTATTCAATTCATTTGGAATTGTAGATCACCTATAGTAAAAATAACAAGGCAGAAGCTTTTCTGCATTCAAACATTTTTTAAAATTCAACCACAAAAGCTTTTGAGTTGATTCCAACTCTCAAAAATCATATTTAACTAAACCTTTCTGAATATATAAAAGTATCTAGGTTTACTTGCAGAAATAATGGACAAGCAATAAAAGAATGCCCCATATGCAATTCTAGTCACTTTATTTAATTAAAATAAAAAGGTTAAACCTTATTAAATTGTGACACCACTTTAAATCACATTCCCATGTACTGAAATATGTGGTGATGACATGTGTCAACATGATCCCATGTTTTAGTTGGAGAATATTAAATCTTAAGTAGTTTTTCAATGAGTAGAAATTACTTTTCTAAAATAAAAGAAATAAAACTATTGCCTTAATCTTTGTGATGTTTGTGATGATCCTAGATCATCTAGTGAAAACCTTGGTGTGATAAATAGAAGTACTTAAGTATTGTTTGGTGATTGTGTACCTCGTATTTATTTATAGACGCTAGTACCGACCAAGGATACGAGGAGGTAGGAGAATACTACGAGGAAGAAGCTGAGGAGAAGTTCAACCACTGCTCTACTCAAGGCAAGCTAACACTTGCAACTTAGCAAGCTAATCCTTGCAAGCTTATACTAATATCTTAGAAAGCTAAGCAAAACCATGCAAGTTTTACTTGCAAGTTTACATAACTTGATACCCAATCCTAGTTTTACTTTCAAGCTTAGTATTTTATTTCTTTATCAAAGCTTTCTAGTTAAGTTTACTTGGTAAATTGTAGAGCTTATAAAGATATTTAAAGGTAGCATAAAGAGCATAAAACATGGCCTAAGTTAGATAAATCTTGATGTCATCCTGAGGCATGAGATTGAACTTAGATAAGATACACTTGTTTACCACCCCTCATTAGTATTTACCCCCACCTGTAGTTGCTAGTGCTAAGCATAAAACTCGATCACTTTAGATGGGAATACTTGGTTAAAATGGTGATGAAAACCTTAGAATGATGAGTCATTCTACTGAAATGTTTTGACATGTGTTCTTGAACACCAGATGATTTTGATGATGAAAATGTTAAGGCCTGAGCCTTATCCCTTTATAAAACCGATGTTTGTCTGGATGCGATACCCTTCCAATTTTACCGTAGAACCACAATACCCGAAATTTTGGTAGGGCTTGACTGGAAATTTATATACCTTAGTATGGGTTTCCTTGCGGCCGAGGTTTGAGCTGAGGCTACCTTGTGAAGATTGTCCACATGAGCAGTTCCCAACATGACAGTTGGTCATGGTTGGGAGGCCAAACTCACAGGAGAGGTGCCTATACTAGGGCGTGTAATTGAAAGGTTAGGATTGATTATACGCATACTGAGTATGGTGAATTTAGGATTGTTCCTGACGGATGTATCGAATGTTGTGGTGAAAGTGTACCACCTCTGTAGATTGTCAAACTATTTGAATAGCCGCGTCCGCGGTTATGGACAGTTGGAGTGTCCATACTGTTCCGTCGTCAGATGTTTTTCAAAATGACTTATGAAAGGATTCATGACTTTGACTTGACCACAACAGGGTTGTGATATGAAATTCAAGTTCCCACTTAGGTGTTATAAAACTTTCAACTAGCTTTCTTTGCTTCTGAACTCGGTTAAGGTAAACCTGGGTTTTTGCAAAACAACCTAGAGCTTAGTATTCCTACTCGGACCCACTTCACTCATTAGTATATATTTTGCGAGTACTTAAAGAGTACTCATGGCTTTGTCCCTAGCTATTCCCGTGGCCAGACTATGTAGAAGACTATCAGGAGGACGGACCGCAGGAAGGTTATGACAACTAGGATTATCTCCCATCGTCAGCATTTCCTGTGACCATAAAGATGGAGCTTCGCCCATGCTATCGTTATTATTACGTTATTCCGCTGCTTGATTGTATTAAGACTGGATCATGTGATCCTTTATTTGTTGTAAGACTTTATGTATGGTTTGTAATGGATGATGTACTATGATATCCAATCTGTTATGTCTCGCAAAAATGGTAATCCTGGGATTGCGATGTATGGCATAACAGGCATCTCTAATTAAAAATCTGGGTGTTGACACTTCCATTTTATTATTACCCACCCTTTTTCTGGTAAGGAAGTGTATCATTTATCAATCCTCTTCTAAAAATTCAAACTAGGATTCACGTGTTCTAGGTTTCCGTAGTACCATAGGATGTGTGTGTCAAATCTTTTGTCTATCTGTTGCATCCAACTTGTTATCATATTCTACCTTTGGTTATAAACTGTTGGTACATTCCATATGACAGATATTGTAAACCGATGCGATCTATCTAACTCTTTGTAAACCGATGTGATCTATCTGATTCTTTGTCTACCGACATGATATAGTTAGGGGTGTTCGTTCTTTAAGTATGCTTTCACGTGATGTGGAGTTGCTAATCTCTATCTATTAAGTGGTTTTGTGCACTTAGTGGTATTATAATGCCAAAAAATGCGGAATTTTTTTCTTTGGTAGATTTGTGGTCCACACTCCTTTTCAGTCGTGTGCATTATGCTAACTCTCTTCTAGGTGCTATGAACTTTGCTTGATATTTTAATATCTTAGTAAATTGTATCCTTTAATCATGGTTAATTCCATTTTAGTGTTCTCCTAGATTATTAATAATTCTCCATTATGGTACTAACGCAAGTTTTTCCATCTATAACATGATGGCTCCTCCTCTGCATCACAATGCTGAGAAGAGGCTCCAGGCTTGCCGGAGTTGGGTGTTGCACTAGTCAGCATTGCAAGTACTCTAGGACTTTGTAGAGGAACCATCAGAGGTTTGAGGCGAGTGTCCACGGGAATGAGTTTGCACCACCTCCTCCGCCTCCCAATGTGGAACCATGGAGGACTTCCTAAAGTTCAGCCCGCAGAACTTTGAGGTGACTGCTGATCTGTTGGAGATATGCCCTAGAGGCAATAATAAAAGTGTTTATTATTATATCTTTGTGTTTATGATAAATGTTTACATTCATGCTATAATAGTATTAACCGGAAACATTAATACTTGTGTGATTTCTAAACTAAATTAGAGTCCCTTGTAAAGCCTCTTTATAATACTAGCTTGTTGGTTAATAGATGATCATGGTTTCTTGATCATGAACATTGAGATGTTATTAACAACAAGATCATATCATTAGGAGAATGGTATGATGGACATACTCCTATAAATAAGCATAGCATAAATATCAAGTCATTTCAATAGTTCGTTTGCTATAAGCTTTCTGATACATAGTAATCTAATTCCTTCGACCATGAGTGTCAACACCCGGATTTTTAATCCCAGATGCCTGTTATGCCATACATCACAATCCCAGGATTACCATTTTTGCGAGACATAACAGAATTAGATACCATAGTACATCATCCATTACAAACTGTACATAAGTTCTTACACAAATAGGGATCTCATGATCCAGTTCTTAATACAACATCAAGCAGCGGAATACGTAATAGTAACGGTAGCGTAGGTGAAGCTCCATATTCGGGTTCACAGGCAATGCTGACGATGGGAGATGATCCTAGTTGTCGTAACCTTCCTGGCGTCCATCCTCCAGGTACTCCTCTTCATAGTCTGGCCATGGGAATAGCCAGGGACAAAGCCATGACTACTCTTTAAGTACTCGCAAACTAATACTAACAAGTGAAAGGGGTTTTTGATAATAGGACATTAGGCTCTAGGGTTATTTTGCAAAAGCTAGATTTATCTCTACTAAATTTAGAAGCAATGAATGCTAGTTGAAGGTTTATAACACCTAAGTGGGAACTTGTATTTCATATCACAACCCTGTTATGGTCAAGTCAAAGTCTCAATTCATTTCACAAGTCATTTTGAAAAGTCTGACGGGGGAACAGTATGTCCACTCCAACTGTCCATAACCGCGGACGCGGCTATTCGAATAGTTTGACACTCTGCAGAGATTGTACACTTACACCATAACATTCGATACATCCGTCAGGAACAAATCCTGAATTCACCATACTCAGTATGCGGATAATCAATCCTAACCTTTCAATTACACGCCCTAGTATAAGCACCTCTCCTGTGAGTTTGGCCTCCCAACCATGACCAACTGTCATCTTGGGTACTACACACGTGGACAATCTTCACAAGGTAGCCTCAGCTCAGACCTTGGCCGTGAGGGAACTAATACTAAGGTATATAAGTTTCCAGTCAAGCCCTACCCAATCTTCGGGTATTGTGGTTGTACGATAAGATTGGAATGGTATCGCATCCAGACAACCATCAGTTTTATAAAGGGCTAAGGCTCATGCCTCAACATTTTTATCACCAAAATCATCAGGTGTTCGGAAAACACATGTCCAAAACATTTCAATAGAATGATCCATCATTCCAAGGTTTTCATAACCATTTTTCCACCAAGTATTCCCATCTAAAGTTGATCAAGTTTTATGCTTAGCACTAGCATCTACAGGTGGGGGTAAGCACTAATGAGGGGTGGTAAACTAGTGGAGTTTTAACTAAGTTTAATCTCATGCCTTAAGATGACATCAAGATTATCTAGCTTAGGCCAAATTTTATGCTCTTTATGCAACCTTCAAGTATCCTTCTAGTATCTACCATCTATTCCAGTAAACTCTAAGTAAGAGCTTTGATAAAGAAATAAAGTAATAAACTTGCATCTAAAACTAGGATTGGTTTATTAAGTGGTTATGATCATATATGCTTTAAGGCATATAGTTGACATGGTAACAAGCAAGTATTGGCTTGCATAGGTCAAATTGATTAGTAAGGCTTGCAAGTATTGGCTTGCACAATATCAGTATGATCTTGCTAAATTGCAAGTGTTAGCTTGCAAGGTTAATAGCTTGCCTTGAGTAGAGCATTGGTTGAAGTTCTCCTCGGCTTCTTCTTTGTAGATTCCTCCTTCCTCCTCGTATCCTTGGTCGGTACTAGCGTCTATAAATAAATACGATGTACACAATCACCAAACAATACTTAACTACTTGCAATCATCACACACAAGGTTCCTATAGATGATCTAGCATCATCACTAACCTTACAAGATTAAAGCTTGGTTTAATTCCTTTTATTTTTAGAAAAGTAATTTCTACTCATCGAAAAACTACTTAAGATTTAATATTCTCCAAACCAAACATGGGGTAATGTTGACACATGTCATCACCACATATTTTAGTCCATGGGAATGTGATTTAAAGTGGTGTAACAATTTAATAAGGTTTTGCCCTTTTATTTTAATTAAATAAAGTGACTAGAAATGCCTATGGGGCATTCTTTTATTACTTGAACATTATTTATGCAAGTACACCCATATATTTTTATATATTCTGAAAGGTATGGTTAAATGTGATTTTTGAGAGTTGGAATCAACTCAAAAGCTATTATGGTTTAAATTTGAAAAATGGTTGAATGCAGAAAAGCTTCTGCCTTGTTATTTTTACAATGGGTGATCTACAGATCCAAATGAATTGAATCCAACGGGCTGGGATTCAGCATTTCCAGACCTTTCTAACAAAATTGGTTTCATTCAATTTGGTGCAATGAATCAATCTGGGTTGATTTTTGAAACTGGGTAGAAAAGTGAGTTTGAAATAAAATGAAAAAGGTTTAATTCAAATCACTGGGCTGCGCGGGAAAAGTTAACGGGCCGGCCTGCTAAGCGTAGCGCTTCCGCGGGTTGTTTAAGTGGCTGTCCCCAATCGTTAGTGAGACAGGGGGGTGCGAAGCGGTATGGGGCGATGTGGGACGTTCGATCTGGTTCTAATCCAACGGTTGGGAGTCATCGTCGACGTTGGGCAACACCGGCGAGACAGAAACCTAGCACGGCCAGTGGGGATTGCTAGGGGCTCATCGGGGTGCAGGCGAGGGTCGGCGAGGCGGGCGAACGACAAAGTCGACAACGGCGAATCTCCTGGTACCGGTGGCTCCTCCTGGGGCGGCTCCAATCGCCGGCTCCCTTCTTCTCCAGAGGCGGCGGGCTCCGGTGAAATTCCGGCGAAGTGTTGCTCGCCTTGCTCCAGGAACGGTGTGGCACAATCAGTGATGAGAGGGGAGTAGAATGGTGTGCTTAATTCGGCTGGGGGTGGCCTCTATTTATAGTCGAGCGAGGGGACCGACAGGGCGCACGGTGAGCTCATCGGGGGCGATGGTACAGACGGCTATTGGCATGGGCAAAGGTAGGGGACGGTGCGGTGTTCCCTGGCGGTGCTCAACACTACGGTGGCGAGACGTGGGGCGGTGCGGGTTGGTCTGGAACATGCGATGCTCTGCGCGGCAGAGGCGGCGTCTTTGACGGCGAGCGATGGCTGTGCGGCATGGGGCGGCGAACGGGGATGTCTGGCGGTCTCCTGGGTCAGTGGCGATCGTGTATGCACGCGGCGAGGGCGGCGCGCGGTCTGTGGGCTTCGGTCGAGGGTGGCGATCTGGCGCATGCTCAGCACGGTTGGCAGAGGCACGGGCGCGGCGTTCCTGGGTGCTCTGGTCGGTGTCTTCGGGGCAGGGCTGGCCGATAGGGGGCGGTGAGGCATGGGTGATCTCCCAGACAAGGTTGGCACGGCTAGTTTCCTCCCTAGCTTGCTGTCGACATGTGGATGGCAAGGGTGGCTTCGGCTGTTCACCATTGATGTTTTTGGCAAGCTCACAGTGGTGCTAGTGCTTGGTTAATCTTGCTAGATGATCTACTGAGCTGGGTGTGAGCTAGATAGGGAACCAGTTAGGCTCAAAACACTGCACACTATAGTGTTTTGATTTTGTTTGATTTGTGTCTGCCAAGTGTTTGATGAAATGGCCGCATGAATTCAAGTTTTGAATTTTGAAAAGATTTTCGGTGGGTGTGCTAGATTGGTGCTAGTGAGTCTGCAGATGCTTGGGTTTTGAATATTGAGCTTGTTTGAGTGGTTTTTGAAAAAGTGGGATCTTCCCATATGATAAAGATTCAATTTTGAATTGTCATTTAAACTATGCATTTGAAAGTTTCTGGATGATCACAAAGTGGGCCTTGATACTTTGTTATGAGTACAATTAAGGGGTGCAAAGATCCAGAAAAGTTTCTGTTAGGTTCTGAAAGTTTGAGACAGCCAAAGTAGGCATGGGAGTTAAATTGGTTAAAATGACCATTCCTTTATTTTATTTGTTTTGCTTTACTTGTCTTTGGGAAAAGTGTGGGAAATGTTTTAGATGATGTTTATTTCACCTAAGAAACATTTTACAAGCAAAGAAACACACAAACAAGGTGGTTCAAAAGAATTCAAAATGAAATGCATACTCACATGCATGCTTTCATAATTTTATTTAGAAAAGTTTTTGTTAACCCTAATTTTGATGATTAGAGTTTGATGATTTAAGTTTAGTATTTTTGGGATGTTACAAACCTTCCCCCCTTGAACAAAATCTCGTCCCGATATTTGAAAAAGGACAAAAAGATTACCTAGGATTTGAAGAGATCGGGAAACTTCGTCCTGATGTGATCTTCGCGCTCCCAGGTAGCTTCCTCTTCTGTGTAGTTGCTCCACTGAATCTTGAGAAACTTGATGCTTCGGGTTCGGGTAGTTCGAAAAGCTTCTTCCAAAATACGGATGGGTACTTCAGGATAGGTCAGGTCATCGTTGATCTCTATGGTCCGGTGATCGATATTTTTGAACACTTCGGTCTTCTCGGGGACTTCGAGACACTTGCGAAGTAACGAGATATGGAACACATTGCGCACGGCTGACATCTCTTCGGGTAGTTCCAATTGATATGATACTTCTCCTCGACGGTTCAGAATCTTGAAAGGTCTGATATATCTGGGGGCTAACTTTCCCTTGAGTTGGAAACAATGCATTCCCTTCAATGGCGACACTTTCAGATAAACGAAGTCTCCTATGTTGAAGGCGAGGTCTCGACGTCTCTTGTTGGCGTAACTCTTTTATCTGGATTGGACTGTCTTGCGGTGCTCACAAATCTTGTGAACCTTCTCTTCTGCTTCTCGTAGGATGTCGGGTCCGAAAATATGACTCTCTCCTACTTCCGACCAGTTCAAAGGGGTGCGACACTTCCTTCCGTACATGAATTCAAATGGGGCCATTTGCAAACTGGCTTGATAACTGTTGTTGTATGAAAATTCTGCAAACGGCAGACAGTCTTCCCACTTGGATCCATATTCTAACACGCATGCTCTCAGCATATCTTCGAGTATTTGATTTACTCACCCCGTTTGTCCATCGGTCTGAGGGTGATACGCGGTGCTTAAATCTAGACGGGTTCCTAAACCTTCTTGGACTTTCTTCCAGAATCTCGAGGTAAACTGAGTTCCTTGATCCGATACGATATTCTTGGGGACTCCATGCAAACTAACGATTCTAGCGATGTACAACTCTGCTAGTTTCGAACTCTGATATGTGGTCTTGACGGGTAAGAAATGGGCGACTTTGGACAATATGTCCACTATGAACCAGATAGAGTCATTTCCCATACTAGAAGTAGGCAGTCCAGTGATAAAGTCCATTCCAACAGAATCCCGTTTCCATTCTGGAATCTGTAAGGATTGCAACAATCCAGCGGGTCTTTGATGTCCTGCCTTGACTCGCTGACAAATATCACACTTTGCGATATAGCTTCCGATTTCTCTCTTCATCTTATGCCACCAAAATTGCTCTTTTAAATCTTGATACATCTTAGTTCCTCCGAGATGGATAGAATAAAGAGTATCATGAGCCTCCTTCAAAATAACTTCTTTCAACTCAGAATCTGCTGGTACACAAAGGCGTCCTTTGTACCACAAAACTCCTTCTTCGACCTCGGTGAATCCGGGTACGTTGCCTGTACCGATACGACGCTTGATTCCGTCCATACTGGCATTTCCCTTCTGTGCCTCTTTAATCTGACTGATCAAAGTGGGCTGGAGTTCTATGCTAGCCAAAAATCCTTCATTACTAATTCCATTCGAAAATCTTCCATCTCTTTGTGCAAACTTGGTTTCTCCTTCAAAATCATGGAGTTCAAGCGGCACGGTAATCTGCTAAGGGCATCGTCTACCACATTGGCTTTACCAGGGTGATAGTGAATGTCCAGGTCATAATCCTTGATTAGCTCAATCCATCTTCTCTGTCTCATATTCAGTTCCTTCTGAGTGAATATATACTTTAGGCTCTTGTGATCCAAATAGATCTCACAACGGTTTCCCATCAGGTAATGTCTCCATGTTTTTAGGGCTAGAACTACGGCTGCGAGTTCTAGGTCATGGGTTGGGTAATTTTGCTCATGTTGCTTCAGTTGTCGAGATAGATAAGATATAACTTTGCCTTCTTGCATTAGCACACATCCGAGACCAATCTTGGATGCGTCACAATACACATCGAAGGGCTTTGTGATATCCGGAATGATCAAGATTGGGGCTTAAATCAATCTCCTCTTGAGTTCTTGAAAACTCGCTTCACACTTGTCTGTCCATTCAAACTTCTTGTCCTTCTTCAGCAATTGGGTCATGGGTCTGGCGATACTAGAGAATCCTTCTACGAATTTGCGGTAATATCCCGCCAATCCGAGAAATGCATGAACTTGGGTTTGAGTGGTTGGGGCTTACCAATCTTCTACATCTTTCACTTTGGCAGGGTCAACGGCAATTCCTCCGGCTGATACAATGTGACCGAGGAATCCTACCTCCTGTAATCAGAATTCGCATTTGCTAAACTTTGCATACAACTGATGCTCTCTAAGGGTTCCAAGAATGGTCCTTAGGTGTAGCTCATGTTCTTCTTCTGATTTGGAATAAATCAGAATGTCATCGATGAAAACAACGACAAACTTATCTAGGAAGTCCATAAAAATCTTATTCATGAGATTCATGAAATAAGCGGGGGCATTGGTTAGTCCGAAAGACATGACTGTGTACTCATACAATCCATATCTGGTGGTAAAGGCAGTCTTTGGAATATCCTCTGCGCGAATTTTGAGTTGATCATAGCCAGTTCTAAGATCAATCTTAGAAAACACTTTGGCACCAGTCAACTGATCAAACAAATCTTCTATCTTGGGCAAGGGGTACTTGTTCTTGATGGTGACATCATTCAATTTCCGATAATTCGTGAACAAACGGTTACCTCCATCCTTCTTGTCCACAAACAAGACAGGTGATCTCCAAGGTGATGCACTGGGTTGAATCAATCCAATTTCCAGCATGGAATCCAGTTGCTTCTTCAGTTCTGCGAGCTCTGACGGGTTCATACTATAGGGTCTCTGTGTTATGGGTCCTGTTCCAGGAATTAGTTCGATGATAAACTCGATATTCCGATCTGGGGGCATACCGGGCAAAACATGTAGAAATACATCGGGGTATTGACAGACTATCCGGACTTGGTCAATGGTAGGTTGGGCTATACTCTTGTTGCATTTGAATTGGCGAGGTAAGGTTTCAGATATATGCTCGACTGATATTCCGGCTGTACTGGTCATGGTTATGGCTTTCTAGGCACAGTCAATCAATCCTTTATGTTTGGACATCCAATCTATTCCTAGTACTACTTCCAATCCTTTAGTTCCGAGTACTATCAGATTCGCATAAAAATCTATGCCATGGATTCGGATAGGGACGGCTTTGCAAATTTGCCTAGCCTTGGTGGTTGATCCGGGAATTTGAACAGTCATAACATGCTTCAGTTTGGTTGGTTGAATTTAACTAGTGCATGCAAATTCTTCGGTGACAAATGAATGCGATGCACCAGAATCAAACAACATTCTTGCAAGTACTGAATTAACAGAAAACATACCTAGCACGACGTCTGGCGCTTCCTGAGCTTCTTCAGCATGCATATGGAAAAGACGGCCGTTGTGGTTGAGTGAATTCCCTAGGGCAAATCTTCTCCCTGGATGAACACGACGTTGCTGCTGAGCTGGGACATTGGCATTGGGGTCTACGGCATTCTTCTTGTTGGGGCACTCGTTGGAATAGTGGCCTTTATTTCCACAGTCATAACAAGTCACTTGCGACTTGTCCTTTGCCGCTACAGGCACAGCATTGCTTCCAATCCTAGGGGCAGTGTTGGTGTTGGCGGTAGCATTGTTGTTGTTGAACTTGGGTGGGGCATGATTGAAATTGCTAGCGTTGCCGGGGTTGTTGTGATTTCCTCCGGGCCTAGGATTTCCACGGTTGGGATAGGTCGGACGGTTCATTGGGGGTCTATTGGTTCTTGGGGCAAATCCTGAAGATGGGTTGGGGCGATACTTTGGGGTCTGATGGGTTCCTGGTTGATGCATCATGCGACGCTTGCGGTTCTCATTGGCTTGGTTGATCTTTCCTTCCATCTGGATAGCTGAGTCGACAAGGGCTTCAATATCCGCAAAGGGGATATTGACTAACACAGTCTGCATCTCGTCATGCAGACCATTCAGGAATCTTTCTTTCTTCTTGGCTTCGGTGTCGATCTCATCCGGGGCCTACCTAGCTAATGACAAGAATTTGTCACGGTATTCCACTACGGTCATCCTTCCTTGCTTCAGCTCTCTGAACTCGTCTCTCATTCTCTTGATCAAACCTGGTGGCACATGGGTTCTGCTAAACTTGACCTTGAATTCCTCCCAGGTCATCATCTGGCCTCCGGTCATTGCGCGAACACTGTTCCACCATGCCCTGCCATCTCTGGCTAGATAGTGGGTGGCAAACAGAACTTTCTCGTTGGCTTCCACTCCAGCGACTTCTAGGTTATTTTCCATGGTTTGCAGCCAATCATCGGCGTCTAGGGGTTCTTCTGACTTAGTGAAAACAGGTGGGTTGGTATTCTGGAAATTCTTGAGCTTAGATCCGTGGTTGTCCTGATTTCCGTGGCCTTGGTTGTTATGAGAAAGCTGGGCTATCTGTTGCAGTGTGGCTAGGTTGGCTTGACGTCCCGCTCTTTCAGCTTCGCGGTCAGAAGTCAACATTTTTAGAATCTGCAACATCGGGTCCGGGGATGAACCACTTCCTCCACGTGGCATCTGAAGATTGAGATAGATCATGAGAAAAGAGGGAAATTTCTAAAGTTTTGGGTCTTTGAAAAAATTTAAAGTCTGACTCAGATTTTTCTAGTAACTTCCTTTTCATTCATTCATTCATTCATAGCACCCGATACAACACACACCACAACAAAGAAAAACAGATGGTTTTAAGAACCATTCCGGAAACTACGATACAGGGGGACCGAATACTACTCACTATGCTAGTGCTCAAGTGCTACTACTCCTCGGAATCGGTGGCTTCATCGTCCTCATCATCATCGATGAAGGCGAAATCATCTTCATCGGTGAAGAAGTCCATAGCCTGATCCTCTAGAAAATCATCGTCATTGCTGAGATAGGAGTAGGGGTCTCCACGAAGATCCTCTCCGGCATTCTCCCTTTCCTCCAACTGCATGTCTCTCTCGTGGATGGTCTCCTCCAAAGATGAGATGCGGTGGCGAAGAAGGGCAATGATGCGCTCCTTCTTGTCAAGCTGACGGCGACGAGACTTGCGATCCTTTGCTAGCATGGCGATGGTTTGGTCCTTCGTCTTGATGATGGCAGACTTGTGGTTGGAGTAGTCACGGCAGTTGTCCAACTCTTGCTGACGATCGTACATCATGAAGCTAAGGTGGTCCAATTGAGTCTTTAGCTCGGGGTGGTATGGGGCTTCCAGTGGTTGTCCATTTGCATCACGCCTTGGGCAAAACTCAAAGCGAGTACCCTTGATCTGGTTGATACTCTGCCCACACAGACGGGAAAGAGCTTCCTGCATGGCCCTGGCAAGTCCGTCGAGCCAGTTGTTCTCTCTTAAGGTAAACTAAATTCCTTCCGCAGTGGGAGGTTCAATCTTTCCTCGGAGACTTGCAACAATTAGCCACTTCAGATCTTCTCCTCCTTGATCATTGAGCTGAGATTCGAAGAACTCGGGGTGCGGACGCTCCAGAAGTTCTGAAAGCTGGTCCAAGTCCCTCTCAAAGATAAGGTCTCCTCCATTCCCCAATTGGTAAAACTTGATGTACTTCACGTCCATCTATAAGAATATAGGATGAGTAAGTTAGTAGAGTGATCAAGTGTGTCAAATTTTATGTTTATTGCAAGAGTTTTTGAGGAACATGAATTTTCATGAAAGAATCAAAGGGATAAGAATAAGAATAAGTTTTTGTAAATATTTGTTTTCTTTGGTTTTGAAACTAAGTTTTTGATTCAAACGTCCAGTCTAACTAGGGTATCCTATGGTCAGGATGGCTCTGATACCAACTTGTCAACACCCGGATTTTTAATCCTAGATGCCTGTTATGCCATACATCGCAATCCCAGGATTACCATTTTTGCGAGACATAACATAATTGGATACCATAGTACATCATCCATTACAAACCATACATAAGTTCTTACACAAATAGGGATCTCATGATCCAGTTCTTAATACAACATCAAGCAGCGGAATACGTAATAGTAACGGTAGCGTAGGTGAAGCTCCATCTTCGGGTTCACAGGCAATGCTGACGATGGGAGATGATCCTAGTTGTCGTAACCTTCCTGGGGTCCATCCTCCAGGTACTCCTCTTCATAGTCTGGCCATGGGAATAGCCAGGGACAAAGCCATGAGTACTCTTTAAGTACTCGCAAACTAATACTAACAAGTGAAAGGGGTTTTTGATAATAGGACATTAGGCTCTAGGGTTATTTTGTAAAAGCCAGATTTATCTCTACTAAGTTTAGAAGCAACGAATGCTAGTTGAAGGTTTAGAACACCTAAGTGGGAACTTGTATTTCATATCACAACCCTGTTGTGGTCAAGTCAAAGTCTCAATTCATTTCACAAGTCATTTTGAAAAGTCTGACGGGGGAACAGTATGGCCACTCCAACTGTCCATAACCGCGGACGCGGCTATTCGAATAGTTTGACACTCTGCATAGATTGTACACTTTCACCACAACATTCGATACATCCGTCAGGAACAAATCCTGAATTCACCATACTCAGTATGCGGATAATCAATCCTAACCTTTCAATAACACGACCTAGTATAAGCACCTCTCCTGTGATTTTGGCCTCCCAACCATGACCAACTGTCATCTTGGGTACTGCACAGGTGGACAATCTTCACAAGGTAGCCTCAGCTCAGACCTTGGCCGTGAGGGAACTAATACTAAGGTATATAAGTTTCCAGTCAAGCCCTACCCAATCTTCGGGTATTGTGGTTGTACGATAAGATTGGAATGGTATCGCATCCAGACAACCATCAGTTTTATAAAGGGCTAAGGCTCATGCCTCAACATTTTTATCACCAAAATCATCAGGTGTTCGGAAAACACATGTCCAAAACATTTCAATAGAATGATCCATCATTCCAAGGTTTTCATAACCATTTTTCCACCAAGTATTCCCATCTAAAGTTGATCAAGTTTTATGCTTAGCACTAGCATCTACAGGTGGGGGTAAGCACTAATGAGGGGTGGTAAACTAGTGGAGTTTTAACTAAGTTTAATCTCATGCCTTAAGATGACATCAAGATTATCTAGCTTAGGCCAAATTTTATGCTCTTTATGCAACCTTCAAGTATCCTTCTAGTATCTACCATCTATTTCGATAAACTCTAAGTAAGATCTTTGATAAAGAAATAAAGTAATAGACTTGCAACTAAAACTAGGATTGGTTTATTAAGTGGTTATGATCATATATGCTTTAAGGCATATAGTTGACATGGTAACAAGCAAGTATTGGCTTGCATAGGTCAACTTGATTAGTAAGGGTTGCAAGTATAATCTTGCACAATATCAGTATGAGCTTGCTAAATTGCAAGTGTTAGCTTGCAAGGTTAATAGCTTGCCTTGAGCAGAGAAGTGGTTGAAGTTCTCCTCGGCTTCTTCTTCGTAGATTCCTCCTTCCTCCTCGTATCCTTGGTCGGTACTAGCGTCTATAAATAAATACGATGTACACAATCACCAAACAATACTTAACTACTTGCAATCATCACACACAAGGTTCCTATAGATTATCTAGCATCATCACTAACCTTACAAGATTAAAGCTTGGTTTAATTCCTTTTATTTTTAGAAAAGTAATTTCTACTCATTGAAAAACTACTTAAGATTTAATATTCTCCAAACCAAACATGGTATCATGTTGACACATGTCATCACCACATATTGTAGTCCATGGGAATGTGATTTAAAGTGGTGTCACAATTTAATAAGGTTTTGCCCTTTTATTTTAATTAAATAAAGTGACTAGAAATGCCTATGGGGCATTCTTTTATTACTTGAACATTATCTTTGGAAGTAAACCCATATATTTTTATATATTCTGAAAGGTATGGTTAAATGTGATTTTTGAGAGTTGGAATCAACTCAAAAGCTATTATGGTTTAAATTTGAAAAATGTTTGAATGCAGAAAAGCTTCTGCCTTGTTATTTTTACCATGGGTGATCTATAGATCCAAATGACTTGAATCCAACGGGCTTGGATTCAGAATTCCCAGACCTTTCTAACAAAATTGGTTTCATTCAATTTGGTGCAATGAATCAATCTGGGTTGATTTTTGAAACTGGGTACAGAAGTGAGTTTGAAATAAAATGAAAAAGGTTTAATTCAAATCACTGGGCTGCGCGGGAAAAGTTAACGGGCCGGCCTGCTAAGCGTAGCGCTTCCGCGGGATGTTTAAGTGGCTGTCCCCACTCGTCAGTGAGACAGGAGGTGCGAAGCGGTATGGGGCGATGTGGGACGTTCGATCTGGTTCTAATCCAACGGCTGGGAGTCATCGTCGACGTTGGGCAATGCCGGCGAGACAGAAACCTAGCGCGGCCAGTGGGGGTTGTTGGGGGCTCACTGGGGTGCAGGCGAGGGTCGGCGAGGCGGGCGAACAACGAAGTTGACGATGGCGAATCTCCTGGTACCGGTGGCTCCTCCTGGGGCGGCTCCAATCGCTGGCTCCCTTCTTCTCCAGAGGCGGCGGGCTCCGGTGAAATTCCGGCGAAGTGCTGCTCGCCTTGCTCCGGGAACGGTGTGGCACGATCAGTGATGAGAGGGGAGTAGAATGGTGTGCTTAATTCGGCTGGGGGTGGCCTCTATTTATAGTCGAGCGAGGGGACCGACGGGGCGCACGGTGAGCTCGTCGGGGGTGATGGTACAGACGGCTATTGGAATGGGCGAAGGTAGGGGACGGTGCGGTGTTCCCTGGCGATGCTCAACACTACGGTGGCAAGACGTGGGGCGGTGTGGGTTGGTCTGGAACATGCGACACTCTGCGCGGCAGAGGCGCCGTCTTTGACGGTGAGCGGTAGCTGTGCGGCATGGGGCGGCGAACGGGGATGTCTGGCAGTCTCCTGGGTCGGTGGCGATCGTATATGCACGCGGCGAGGGCGGCGCGCAGTCTGTGGGCTTCGGTCGAGGGTGGCGCTCTGGCGCATGCTCGGCACGGTTGGCAGAGGCACGGGCGCGGCGTTCCTGGGTGCTCTGGTCGGTGTCTTCGAGGCAGGGCTGGCCGATAGGGGGCGGTGACGCATGGGTGATCTCCCAAACAAGGTTGGCACGGCTAGTTTCCTCCCTAGCTTGTTGTCGACATGTGGATGGCAAGGGTGGCTTCGGTTGTTCACCATTGATGGTTTTGGCAAGCTCACAGTGGTGCTAGTGCTTGGTTAATCTTGCCAGATGATCTACTGAGTTGGGTGTGAGCTAGATAGGGAACCAGTTAGGCTCAAAACACTGCACACTATAGTGTTTTGATTTTGTTTGATTTGTGTCTGCCAAGTGTTTGATGAAATGGCCGCATGAATTCAAGTTTTGAATTTTGAAAAGATTTTTGGTGGGTGTGCTAGATTGGTGCTGGTGAGTCTACAGATGCTTGGGTTTTGAAAGTTGAGCTTGTTTGAGTGGTTTTTGAAAAAGTGGGATCTTCCCATATGATAAAGATTCAATTTTGAATTGTCATTTAAACTATGCATTTGAAAGTTTCTAGATGATCACAAAGTGACCTTGATACTTTGTTATGAGTACAATCAAGGGGTGCAAAGATCCAGAAAATTTTCTGTTAGGTTCTGAAAGTTTGAGACAGCCAAAGTAGGCATGGGAGTTAAATTGGTTAAAATGACCATTCCTTTATTTTATTTGTTTTGCTTTACTTGTCTTTGGGAAAAGTGTGGGAAATGTTTTAGATGATGTTTATTTCACCTAAGAAACATTTTACAAGCAAAGAAACACACAAACAAGGTGGTTCAAAAGAATTCAAAATGAAATGCATACTCACATGCATGCTTTCATAATTTTATTTAGAAAAGTTTTTGTTAACCCTAATTTTGATGATTAGAGTTTGATGATTTAAGTTTAGTATTTTTGGGATGTTACAATGAGATCATGTTAATCACCATCACCGGAAGAATGCTTTGATCACATCAAACACCACATGGTAACTGGGTGGCTATAAAGGTGGCATTGAGTGTTCGGAAAGTATGTGTTAAGGCACATGGATCAAGAGTGGGATTTGTCCATCCATTTGACGGATAGATATACTCTAGGACCTCTTGGTGGAATGTCATCCAATTAGATTGCAAGCATGTAACTGGCTCACAAGGGATCACATATCACGAGAACGAGAAAAGAGTACTTATCGATAACGAGGTTGAAATAGGTATGCAGATATACTGACGATCAAACCTCGGATAAGTAAACTATCGCGAGAAGAAGGGAAACTAGTATCGTATGTAAGTGGTTCATTCGATCGTAAAGAAATCGTAGAAATATGTGGGAGCCATATGAATTTCTAGATTCCTTTATTGGTTATTGATCGGAGAAGTGTCTCGGTCATGTCCGCATAATTCACGAACCGTAGGGAGACACACTTAAGGATTCGATGTTTTTTAGTAGATATGGAATGTAAGTAGGGAAACCAAATGTTGTTCGGAGTCTCGGATGGGATCCGGGATATCACGAGGAGATCCAGAATGGTCTGGAGAATAAGATTCATATAAGGAAAGTCTGATTCTGAAGTTCGCGAATGATTTCGATGTTTTCATCGCAGAGGTTCTAGAAGGGTCTAGAAGGTTCACCGGACCGAAAGAGGAATGGTTCATGAATGTGTCATGGTTAAGTGGAATGATTGGATCATGTCCTAGGTCACTTTGGTTGGGCATTTGCGAGAGAGAAATAAAGCTCTAAATTGAAAATCAAAAGGGAGGTTTGAAAAGTCAAACTGGAACAATAGTTGCCTAGTGGAAGAAGGAAAGAGTCCTTCCTTCTATCCAACTTGGCTTTGGGTATGGATTCAAACTCCCCTCTCCCAAGCTGCCCTCCCTCTCATAAATAGATGGGGAGGGCTTCCCCAAAGCACACAACACCTGCCCTCCCTACCCGTGCGCCGCCGCCTCCCAAGCCGCCGCCGTCGGCCTGTCGTCGTCGCCCTAGCCACCGCCGACACCTCCTCCTCCTCTTTGGCCTTCTAAATCTAGATCGTCGGAAACCCTAGATTTACCATAACTTGAACCGGCTTAGGCGAAGCCCTGCGGGATCTTCCCTCTACTTCCGACACCACGTCGTCGTGCTGCCGGAATCGCGAGGGGAGAACTACAACCTCCGCTGCCTGCTGGAACAAGGGAGAGGAAGGTCTTCATCGAGTATCGAACGTGTGACCGACTGCGGAAAGGATTGTCTACGCGATCTTGAGATCGGCAAGTGTATGACTACATCACCCACGAGAATCTGCTCTCGTTAACTGCTTTGGAATCTTTAAGGGTGAGTACTCTAATCGACTCGTTGCTTCAATAAAGTAGATAGATCTTGGCTTGTTTGTATGCATGCGATAGAAATTTTTTGTTTTCCATGCTACGAACCCCTACAGTGGTATCATAGCCGTGTCTATATGTAGATCTGTTGCACGAGTAGAACACAATGGTCATTGTGTGCATTGATGCTTTTGTTGTCGATTGCTTCTTGTATACTTTGCATCTTGCGGGATGGTGGGATGAAGCGGCCCGGGACATCGTTCATGAGACTTGCTCCACGCTTGACATGCAACTTGTATTGCATAAGTGACTTTGCGGGTGCCTGTTTCTCCCAACATAGTGAAGATTCAATTTACAATGGGTAATTGACAATACTAGTATCAACGTTGTGGTTCTTGTTCATAAGTTAGAAAGACACTTATTGAAAGCCCCAAACCACATAAAAGATGCAAATAAAATTAGAGGCGTCTAACTTTGTTTTGCAGGGGTGTGCTGTGATGTGATATGGCCATGATTGTGATTATATATGATGTATGCAATGTTCCTTATTGTAAGTCGGCAATCGGCAGGAGCCATATGGCTGTCTTTTAATTTCATTAAGACATGCGTGTCTACTATTCAAAGTAGTTGTAATAGTTCATGCTGGTGGACAACAACCATGAAGCGGCGCCATTGACCTTGACGCCATGCTGGTGATGATCGAGATCATGTTTGTGCTTGAAGATGGAGATCGGAAGCACAAGAAGAATGGCCATATCATGTCACATATTATGAATTGCATGTGATGTTAATCCTTTTATGCATCTTGTATTGCTTCGTTCGCAACGGTAGCATTATAAGATGATCCCTCTCACAGAAATTTCAAGTTATAAAGTGTTCATCCTTAGCATCGTTGCTAAAGCTCGTTGTTTCGAAGCACCACATGATGATCGGGTGTGTTAGATTCTGCGAGTGTATACAACGGGAGCAAGCCAGATTTGCTCATGCAGAAGCTAAGGTTTGATCTTGACGAGCCTAGCATGTACAGACATGGTCTCATAACACGGATCACCGAAAGGTAAAGCATGAGTCATATAGTAGATATGATGAACATGTTGATTGTTCGCCATTGAAGCTACATCAACTCTCGTGATGATCGGTTTTGATGTGGTGGATTTGGTTCATGTGATCACTAAAACAATGTGAGGGATATTGTTTTGAGTGGGAGTTCACCTAGATTAATTTAATTATTAATTATAACTCAATTTGTCATAAACTTAGTCTAAACTATTGCAAATATGTTGTAGATCAATGGCGGCCCCTACCATCAATTTTAATGCGTTCCTAGAGAAAGAAAAGTTGAAAAACAATGGAAGAAACTTCGCGGATTGGTTCCGCAACTTGAGGATTGTCCTCAATGCTGGTAATTTGACCTATGTGTTGGATGCACCGCTAGGTGACCCACCTGTAGCTGATGCTACCGATGAGGTAAAGAATGTTTTCCTCGCTCAGAAGAATCAATACTCCACAGTTTAGTGTGCTATCTTGGATGGTTTGGAATCGGAGCTTCAGAAAAGGTTTGAGAACCATGACCCACATGATATTGTCCGTGAACTCAAAATGATATTTGAGGCTCACGCGGTAGTTGAGAGTTATGAGGCTTCTGAAAAGTTCTTTAACTGCAAGATGGAAGAGGGCAGCTCCGTCAGTGAGCACGTGCTTAAGATGTCTGGGCATGCAAGCAAACTTCAAAGCTTGGGTATAGTGATTCCTAATGCTTTGCGGATTCACCGTGTCCTCCAATCACTACCACCAAGTTACAAGAACTTTGTGATGAACTACAATATGCAAAACATGGACAAGTTGTTACCCGAACTCTTCTCCATGTTAAAGTCTGCGGAAGTGGAGATCAAGAAAGAGCACCAAGTGTTGATGGTCAATAAGACCACCAAATTCAAGAAGCAAGGCAAGTCTAAGAAAAAGGGAAACTTAAAGAAGAGCGGTAAGAAAGTTACCGCACCAGCGAAGAAGACCAAGGCTGGGCCTAAGCCTGATACTGAGTGCTTTTACTGCAAGGGAGAGGGTCACTAGAAGCGGAATTGCCCTAAGTACTTGGCGGATTTGAAGAACGGCAACATCAAGAAGAAAGGTATATCCGATATACATGTTATTGATGTGTATCTCACTAGTAGTCATAGTAGTGCCTGGGTATTTGATATTGGTTAGGTTGCTCATATTTGTAACTCCAAATAGGTACTGCAGAATAGACGGAAACTAGCGAAGAACGAGGTGATGATGCGCGTTGGAAATGGATCAAAGGTTGATGTGATCGCGGTCGGCACGCTACCTCTTCATCTACCATCGGGATTAGTTTTATACTTAAATAATTTTTATTTGGTGGCTGTGTTAAGCATGAACATTATATCCGGATCATGTTTATTGTGAGACGGTTACTTGTTTAAGTCCGAGAATAATGGTTGTTCGATTTATATGAGTAATATGTTTTATGCACATGCACCTTTGATAGATGGTCTATTCTTATTGAATCTCGATTGTAGAAATACACACATTAATAACATTGAAGCTAAACATTTGAAATTGAGCGATAACTCGACCTATATGTGGCATTGTCGTCTTGGTCACATTGGAGTGAAGCGTATGAAGAAACTCCATTCCGATGGACTTCTTGAATCACTTGATTTCGAATCACTTGAAAGATGCGAAGCATGTCTGATGGGTAAAATGACTAAGACTCCATTTTCTGGTATGATGGAGCGAGCTACGGACTTATTCGAAATCATACATACCGATGTATGTGGCCCAATGAGTATAGCATCGCGCGGTGGTTATCGTTATGTTCTTACCTTCACAGATGACTTGAGTAGATATAGGTATATCTATTTCATGAAACATAAGTCCAAAACTTTCGAGAAGTTTAAGGAATTTCAAATTTTAAGTAGAGAATCAACGTAACAAGAAGATTAAGTTTCTACGATCTGATCGTGGAGGTGAATATCTAAGTCACGAGTTTGGCGAGCATTTGAAGAAATGCGGAATACTTTCACAATTGACACCGTCGGGAACACCACAACGTAATGGTGTGTCCGAACGTCGTAATCGAACTCTCTTAGATATGGTTCGTTCTATGATGTCACTTACAGATTTACCGCTATCATTTTAGGGTTATGCATTAGAAACAGCTGCATTCACTTTAAATAGGGCACCATCTAAATCCGTTGAAACGACACCATATGAATTATGGTTTGGGAAGAAACCTAAATTGTCGTTCCTTAAAGTTTGGGGTTGCGAAGCTTATGTAAAGAAGTTACAGCCAGACAAGCTTGAACCCAAAGCGGAAAAATGTGTCTTCATAGGATACCCGAAGGAAAATATTGGTTATACCTTCTATCATAGATCCGAGGGCAAAATCTTCGTTGCCAAGAATGGATCTTTTCTAGAGAAGGAGTTTCTCTCGGAAGAAGTGACTGGAAGGAAAGTAGAACTCGATGAGGTTGTTGAACCTTCTCTCGAACTTGAGAGTAGCGCAGGACCGGAAGTGGTTCCTGTGGCGCCTACACCAATAAGAGAGGAAGCTAATGATGTTGATCATGAAACTTCGGTTGAAGTAACTACGGAACCTCGCATGTCAACGAGAAATCGTACCACTCCTGATTGGTATAATCCCGTTATGAGTGTCATGTTGGTGGACAACACCGATGACCCTGCGACATATGAGGAAACAATGATGAGCCCAGATTCCAATAAATGGCAAGAAGCCATGAAATCCGAGATTGGATCCATGTACGAAAACCAATTATGGACTTTGGTGGACTTACCGGATGGCTGGAAGGCTGTCAAGAACAAATGGATTTTCAAGAAGAAAATAGATGCTGATGGTAATGTTACTGTCTATAAAATCTCGACTTGTCGCAAAAGGGTTTCGACAAATTCAAGGAGTTGACTACGATGATACTTTCTCACCGGTAGCGAAGCTAAAGTCTGTGAGGATTTTGTTAGCAATCGCTGCATATTATGATTATGAGATATGGTAGATGGATGTCAAAATGGTGTTCCTCAATGGAGACATTGATGAAGAGTTATATATGGTACAACCCAAAGGTTTTGTCGATCCTAGAGATGCTAACAAGGTATGCAAACTTCAATGGTCCATTTATGGATTGAAGCAAGCATCCCGGAGTTGGAATCAACGTTTTGATAAGGTAATCAAAAGCTTTGGTTTTATACAAACATATGGAGAAGCTTGTATTTACAAGAAAGTGAGTGGGAGCTCTGTAGCATTCCTAGTACTATATGTGGATGACATATTGTTGATTGGGAATGATGTAGACCTTCTTAATAGTGTCAAGGATTATTTAAATAATAGTTTTTCAATGAAAGATCTTGGAGAAGCATCTTACATATTAGGCATAAAGATTTATAGAGATAGATCGAGATGCCTAATATCATTGTCACAGAGTACATATTTGGATAAAGTTCTAAAGAGGTTTGGAATGGAAGATAGCAAGAAAGGGTTCTTGCCCATGTTGCCCAATATGACCTTGAGTAAAACTCAAAGTCCTGCAACGGCAGAAGATAGAGAAAGGATGAGTAAAACTCCCTATGCCTCAGCCATAGAATCTCTTATGTATGCCATGCTATGTACTAGACCCGACATTGCATATGATGTTAGTTTGACTAGCAGATATCAAAGTGATCCAGGAGTGGATCATTAGACAGCGGTCAAAAACATCCTTAAGTACTTGAGAAGAACTAAGGATATGGTTCTTTCTTATGGAGGTGATGAACAGCTCGTTGTTAATGGTTACACCGATGCTAGTTGGAACACCGATCCGGATGATTCTAAATCTCAATCTGGATACGTATTTTTTTTTGAATAGTCTAGCAGTTAGCTAGAGGAGTGCAAAGCAAAGCGTTGTGGCAAGATCTTCAACTGAATTGGAATACATAGCTTCTTTAGAGGCTTCACAAGAAGCGATATGGATGAAGGAGTTTATTACAGAGCTCGGTGTGGTTCCAAGTGCGCTGGACCCAATGTCTATCTATTGTGATAACATGGGCACCATAGCCAATGCACAAGAACCAAGGTCACACAAGAAGCTGAATCACATCAAGATACATTTTCATGCTATTCAAGAGCATGTCTGTAACATCCCTAAAATCATGTTTTAAAACTCATGCATATCATCCATGCATCCATGATCATTTAGGGTTTCAATTCAAAATCATTTCAAAAACAGGAGCATATGAGCTCATTATTTTATGTGATCAGCATTAAATCAAATGCTACTCTCCAAGGAGAGATTGTTGTTCATAAATCAAACCTTTACTTTCAGATTGTTTTGCTTGATTGCTAACACTTAACCAAAAATTTATAAAACAAATATGATTTGAAAACCATTTTCAAAGCCTATTTAAAACTAGTGCTATGTCACTATTTATTTTGTTTTATTCCAAGTGACCAAGCAAATGCAGAGAGACCACTTGGTTTTGCACACAATTGTATGAAGGTTTCACTTTACAAAAACACAGAAAAGATTTGAATTCAATTAGCATTTTAATTTGTTTGAAAATGGATTCAGAAAATCAAATCAGAAATAGAAAATGAATTGAGAAAAGGAAAAGGGCCGGCGCCAGGATTTTGGCCCAACAAGCGAATCAAGCCCAACAGCCAGCCCACCTGGGATTTCCCTCTCCTCCTGTTTTTCTCACCGCACCCGCGCTACCTAATGAGTCACTGACCGGTGGACCCTCGCCAGCTCACCACCGTCTTCCCCAAATCACGCCCACGACCACGTCGTCGGCTGTTTCCTCCGCCATTCACTGCCGCGTTTTAAAACCAAGTTATTGCCGGCGTTTCCTCGCGTGATCCTCGCCCCGCTCTGGCTATAAGACCCCCTCCCCTCGCCGCTCATTTCCCGTCACCTAGCACAGACGCCACGCCACCAGGCTGCCAGTAATTGCCATTGCCTCGCCGCAGACAGAAGCCACTACGGCGACCAATCCTGGTGAGCTCCGTGCGTGCCTTCCTCTCTGGTTCATGCGAACTGCTTCACAACCTTCTTGCGCTCCTACTGACATCCTTAGTTTGTCTTGTACTGCCCCAGGTCGTCGACTCCAACGAGCACCGCAAGTTTCCGACGCCGTCTCCAACTCCGGCGAGTGATTAAGGTAAAAGCCGACCGCCTCGTGCCTTCCCTTTGACACTAACCTGTTCGCCTGATCGATGTGCACCCACTGATGCCCTCTGTTTGTGTTAGGGCGGATCAGAACATCGCCAACGTCGCCGTCCACCCGATCCCGACGCTGTCCTCTACTCCGATGAGCTCCCACGGCCACTGCAGTGCGCCCCTTGTCAAGCCATCGCCGCGTTGAGCTTCAGTACATCGCTGCGAGTCTGGTAAGCATCTCCGACGACCCCAAACCCCCTGTAGCCTTCGTGCCGCCGTAGACAGAGCGCTCCGCCGCCAGCCGTCGCCGCGCGCCGCCAATCTTTGGTTGTTTGATCGCGAACCGTTGGATCTAGATTCGATGGGCTAGATAGATCACTTACGCGAAGGGGTACGAACAGATCTGGGCCGTGCAGATTAAGTTCGATCTAACGGCTCACGTGTGTGATCCGGTGCGAAAGGTATCAACCAATAGGAACACGCCGCGTGGCTAGGATTTGAATTTAAAAACTGGAATTAGATCTATTAGATATTAAAACTTGTTTAATTCATAACTTTTGATTCCCACGTCCAAATTTGATGAATTTTATATCAATGGAATCAGGAGAGAAAGCCCTTTCCAAATATGCAATGTGTTTAATGTTTTTTCTGTTAAAATGGTTTTAATCACAGAAACATGTGTAGGTTTATTTTGTGTATATAAATTATTTGATAAATGTTTTAGTGTTCAAATAAAGATTGTTTGGCAAGTTTTGAACTTGTTTATGAACCAGTATTGTGCACTTGTCTTATTGAGTATAGAAAATCATCACATATCATATTGCATGCATCCATATATTTTTGCTTGTATTTATTTTGTATGTGATTTGGTGCTATCATTTTATGTGTAGATTTTGGTGCAAATAGTGATTGTGATTGTGAGGATTGTAGCTACTCTCCAAACTACCAAGGCAAGTGGTGCTTCATGATTTATCCCTATGTTTTCAACTATGCATTAGAAATATTTTGCTAGTCTTGCATGGTTATATTTTGCTTATATGTTATGCTTGGGAAATCCTAGTAGTTGTAGAATTGCTAGAAATTTCTAAGTTAAGATGCTTATCTATGCCATGCTTAGCCTAGCTAGTAGAAACCAAGGGGGGCTATATGTTCATGCTAATAATAAATATTTCTAAGTCTTTGGACTATGTTTTTACTTAATAAAACAACTAAGTGAATGAACCACCTGGGTGGAATGGTTGTGAATGGGTTATGTTGAGTGGTTACACAAGGCCCATTTCTATGGTTTACCTTGTGTATCTCACTTGTGGAAAGCCACCCAGGAACAAAGGGATTTGAGAGGCCAAATGTTAAGAAGCTTCTAGTGCAGCCACTTGGCAATATGGGCTCTGCCTGGATCATATAGGTTGCAATAACTTAGCCATTTGGACAGTTGGTGGTAGTGGGATTAATAGGTTGGAGCGCGTCCATTTGGTCTAAGGGAAGGCTTCTGAAAGGTCCTGTATTGGTGAAAATCAAGTCTTGTGGGGAAAGTGCACAACCACTGCAGATGGAAGAATCTAAGTACTTAGCCATGTCCCTGGTATTGGACAACTTGAGCATCAAGACATGGAAGCTATCAAGAATATCCTCATCCCAATTTCTAAGTAAAACTTGTGGTTGAACAAGGGTGAAGGACCCCAATGTCTATTGGTGGTTCCTTGGGAAAAGTTTTTGACAAAGAAACACTTAGTGTTTTCAACTGATAGGCAAAACCTATTTTGAGCAAAGCAAGCCTAAGCTACACTTAGCCAAAATTGCATATAGTATTTAGTCCACCAATATTCTACTAAGGTATCACTTGCCAATACTATTCCAATGTATTGACCCATTGTGGCTGTAACTTGTGATGTTGCAGGATATTCTGATGATGATTAGGAGTCATGAGTCTACACTCAACATGCTTGCCTGTGGCACATGAAGATGAAGACTTATTTATCTTATTACTTATTTAAACTCTTGTACTAGGCTTGTGGCCATGGAGTTGTAAAATACTATGATTGTCTCTGGAATGACTGTAATAATGACCTTTGTTTCTGTGTACTTCATCTTAAACTGTGGATGCTAGCATTGATCCAGGGACTAGCATTGCAATCACAGGGATCCTTTTCCTTTATAAAGGAGGGATCTTACAATGTCCAAGATGGTGACATAAAGATTTGCAAAGTACACACAGATCTGAATGTGGCGGATCCGTTGACTAAACCTCTCCCGAGGGCAAAACATGACCAGCACCAAACCGCCATGGGTGTTCGGTATATTATCATGTAATCTAGATTAGTTGACTCTAGTGCAAGTGGGAGACTATTGGAGATATGCCCTAGAGTCAATAATAAAAGTGGTTATTATTATATCTTTGTGTTTATGATAAATGTTTACATTCATGCTATAATAGTATTAACCGGAAACATTAATACTTGTATGATTTGTAAACTAAATTAGGGTCCCTGGTAAAGCCTCTTTATAATACTAGCTTGTTGGTTAATAGATGATCGTGGTTTCTCGATCATGAACATTGAGATGTTATTAACAACAAGATCATATCATTAGGAGAATGGTATGATGGACATACTCCTATAGATAAGCGTAGCATAAAGATCAATTCATGTCAATAGTTCGTTTGCTATAAGATTTCTGATACATAGTAACCTAATTCCTTCAACCATGAGATCATGTTAATCACCATCACTGTAAGAATGCTTTGATGATATCAAACACCACACCGTAACTGGGTGGCTATAAAGGTGGCATTGAGTGTTCGGAAAGTATGTGTTGAGGCACATGGATCAAGAGTGGGATTTGTCCATCCATATGACGGATAGATATACTCTGGGCCCTCTCAGTGGAATGTCATCCAATTAGCTTGCAAGCATGTAACTGTCTCACAAGGGATCACATATCACGAGAACGAGAAAAGAGTACTTATCGGTAACGAGGTTGAACTAGGTATGCAGATATACCGACGATCAAACCTCGGATAAGTAAACTATCGCGAGAAAAAGGGAAATTGGTATCGTATGTAAGTGGTTCATTCGATCGCAAAGAAATCGTAGAAATATGTGGGAGCCATATGAATTTCCAGATTCCTTTATTGGTTATTGATCGGAGAAGTGTCTCGGTCATGTCCGCATAATTCACGAACCGTAGGGAGACACACTTAAGGATTCGATGTTGTTTAGTAGATATGGAATGTAAGTAGGGAAACTGAATGTTGTTCGGAGCCTTGGACTGGATCCGGGATATCACGAGGAGATCCAGAATGGTCCGGAGAATAAGATTCATATAAGGAAAGTCCGATTCCGGAGTTCGGGAATGATTTCGATGTTTTCATCGGAGAGGTACTAGAAGGGTCTGGAAGGTTCACCGGACCGAAAGGGGAATGGTTCATGAATGTGTCATGGTTAAGTGGAATGATTGGATCATGTCCTATGTCACTTTGGTTGGGCATTTGCGAGAGAGAAATAAAGCTCTAAATTGAAAGTCAAAAGGGAGGTTTGAAAAGTCAAACATGAACAATAGTTTCCTAGTGGAAGAAGGAAAGAGTCCTTCCTTCTATCCAACTTGGGTTTGGGTATGGATTCAAACTCCCCTCTCCCAAGCTGCCCTCCCTCTCATAAATAGAGGGGGAGGGCTGCCCCAAAGCACACAACGCCTGCCCTCCCCACCCGTGCACCGCCGTCGCCGCCCAAGCCATCGCCACCGCACCGCCTCCCTGTGCCGCCGCCAGCCCGTCGCTGTCACCCTAGCCGCTGCTGACACCTCCTCCTCCTCTCCGGCCTTCTAAATCTAGATCGCCGGAAAGCATAGATCTACCATAACTCGCACCGGCTTAGGCGAAGCCCTGCGGGATCTTCCCTCTACTTTCAACACCACGCCGCCGTGCTACCGGAATCACAAGGGGAGAACTACAACCTCCGCTGCCTGCTGGAACAAGGGAGAGGAAGGTCTTCATCGAGTACCGAACGTGTGACCGACTGCGGAAGCACTGCTGAAACGCAGCGCCGGAAGGATCGTCTATGCGATCTTGAGATTGGCAAGTGTACGACTACATCACCCACGAGAATATTCTCTCGTTAATCACTTTGGAATCTTAGAGGGTGAGTACTCTAATCGACTCGTTGCTTCAATCTAGTAGATAGATCTTGGCTTGTTTGTATGCATGCGGTAGAAAAATTTTGTTTTCCATGCTACGAACCCCTACATGATCCACTAGATGCTAATGATTGGCTCCGTGAGATTACAAGGCTACTCAACACCGTTGATGTTGCTGAACAAGACAGAGTCAATTTCGCTACTCACCTTCTGCATGGAGAGGCTGCACTTTGGTGGGAGAACTATCTAGAGTCAAGCCTACCTGTATATTTCATCCATATTGGGAGCGATTCACTGATGCTTTCAAGGAACAATATCATCCTAAGATTGTGATGGAAAGGTTGAAGGAAGTGTTTCTGAATCTTAGGGCAACGATAATGTCAACACTTACATCAAGAACTTCGAAAATCTATCCCGCTATGGAGGTGATGAGGTTCCGCCAAGGTCTCAAAGCTTCTATCAAGTATGTTGTGACTCATACAATTGCAAGCTAATTTCTCAAGCTCCAGCAAGCGGCTCTCCTAGAATAAGCAAGTAAACAGGCTTATGAGGAATCAAAGAAGCATAGTCGTGACAGTGTTGGGTCCTCTTCTGTGTGGCTGCTCCTTGTAAGCATCGAGTGTGGGTTACTCATACTGCATCGACGCTTCCTCCTTCGCCAATACCTTCAGGATTCGCGCCAAGGCCAGCGAACTCCTTCAATGCCGCTCCAAGGGGCTACACCAAAAATACCCAAGAGCGTCGTATGGTGGCTACTCTGCTCCTCGCCTGAGTGGCGTGGTGACACTGGACACCGGCAATCGAACTATCTGATGAACAACAGAGCTCTTACTCCACCCCCGCCAAGACCTGCTTCTACAACTCCTATGGTTCAAGCAATTGCTCCTCGGACTCTCAACATCAACACTAAGTCGGGGTAAGATGTGGCTCGCGCCAACAACATCAACATTGTTCAAGCGAAGCATGCTTCTAGAGTTGTGCTGGGTACGCTTCCCGTGAACTCTTTCCCTGCATGAGTATTATTTGATACTAGAGCATCGCATTCATTTGTGCCATTCAAGTTTTTGGAAAGTAATGGGTTGCCTTCGTATTCTTTGCCTACTCGTCTCGTGGTAAAATCTCTAGGATCAAACATGAGAGCTTCCAAGATCAGTCATGGCAATCACGTTCAAATTGGTGGTTCTTCATTTTTGGCCTCTCTGGTCATCCTTGGCAGCTCAGATATTCATATTATCTTGGGCATGGATTGGCTAAGAACAAATGGAGTCATGATTAATTGTTCTGATTACTCAGTTTCCTTGAAAATTCCTGAAGGCCACATTGTCTATTCTCCAAGGAAAACTCCCTCTATTCAGCTCTACTCTTTCGGTGTTTAGAACGTTGATGTTATGGATGCTCTATAGAATGTACCGGTGGTATGTGAAGTCCCTGATGTATTTCCTTAAGAGTTACCAGGTATGCTTCCTGACTGAGAGGTCGAGTTTGTGATTGAACTGGAACCTGGAACTGCTCTTATCTCCAAGTGTCCTTATAAAATGGGACCTAATGAGCTAGCTGAACTCAAGCGGCAACTCGATGAACAAGAGAAGTTGGGTTTCATTCAGCATTGCACTTCTTCCTAGGGTAGCCCGATAATCTTTGTAAAGAAGCGAGACCGAACTGATCGACTTTGTGTTGACTACCGAGATCTCAACGCAAAAACAATCAAGGAAAAGTACCCTCTTCCTCACATCAATAACCTCTTTGACCAGCTCGTTGGAGCCGTGGTATTCTCTAAGATCGATTTGAGAAGTGGATATCATCAAATTAGGATTTGCAAAGAAGACATTCCCAAAACGATGTTCTCTACTCGATATGGCATGTATGAGTACAAGGTCATGTTCTTTGGTCTCACCAATGCACCTGTTACATTCTCGAGGCTCATGAACTCAGTTTTCATGGAGTATCTTGACAAGTTCATGGTGGTCTATCTCAATGATATTCTTATCTATTCCAAGTCAAAAGAAGAACATGAAGAACATCTTTGTTGTGCCCTCACCAAGCTTCGCTAGAACCGCCTCTATGCAAAGTTCTCCAAGTGCGAATTCTAGCTACCAAAATTCACTTATTTGTGCCATGTCATTTCTAAATAAGGCATTTCTGTCAACCTGGAGACTATTCGGACAATTGTGCAGTGGCTTCCTTCGAAGAATGTCAAAGAAGTATGCAGTTTCCTCGGATTGGCGAGCTATTGTCACCGATTTGTTCAAAACTTCTCAAAGATAGCCAATCCTCTTACCTATCTCCTCAAGAAATGGAAGAAATACCTTTGGACACCGGCTACCAAAAAAGCTTTCAAACTCTCAAGGAAAAGCTCACTTCCACACCTGTCTTGGTTCCTCCAGATACATCAAAGCATTTTCATGTCTTCTGTGATGCATCACTCTAAGGACTTGGTACCGTTCTCATGCAAGACAAGAAAGTCATTACATATGCTTCTTGCTAATTGAAAACCCATGAGGTCAACTATCCAACTCATGATCTAGAACTTGCAGTAGTTGCCTTTGCTTTGAAAGTATGGAGACACTACTTGATGGACAACCGTTGTGAGATCTTTTCTGACCACAAGAGCCTCAAAAATATATTCACACAGCCTGATCTCAACCTTTAGTAGAGGAGATGGATTAAAACCATCAATGACTTCAATCTTACAATCAACTACACACCGGGCAAAGCAAACGTGATGGCCGATGCCTTGAGTCGCAAAGCTTATGTATAAAATCTTAAGGTGAAGAAACTTGAACCTCAATTGCACGAGGAATTCCGTCAACTCAACCTCGGGCTTGTTCCCCAAGGCTACCTTGCAAACTTGGTGGCTACTCCTTCCTTGGAAGAAAAGATTTGATCCGCTCAGTTTGAGGATCCCTTCTGCAAAGAATATGAATAAAGTCTCAGAATCTAAAGTATGAAACATACCGCCTCGATGATCAAGGCACTCTTTTCTATGATCACATGATGGTTGTTCCTGAACTACTAGGCTTGAGAGAAGAGGTTCTTAAAGAATCTCATGATTCTGTCTTATCTATGCACCCTGGTAGCACAAAGATGTACATGGATCTGAAAACACAGTATTGGTGGCCTGGATTGAAAAATGACTCTGCCAGGTATGTCTCCAAGTGCGACGTCTGCTACAGAGTGAAAGTCGTTCATTAAAAACCATCTGGTCTCCTTCAACCTTTGAAGCCTCCATAATGGAAATGGGAGAAAGTATAGATGGACTTCATAACTGGCTTTCTAAGGTCAAAGAAAGGCAACAATGCAATCTTTGTTGTCATCGATAGGCTTTCCAAAGTGGCTCATTTCTTTCTAGTCAAGGAAACTATGTCTGCAATTCAAATGGCTGAGCTCTATATCAATAGAATTGCCTCGCTCTATGGAGTTCCTCTAGAAATCAGCTCGGATCGTGGGAGTATCTTCACCTCCAAGTTCTGGGAAAGTTTCCAACAAGGCTTGGGAACTAAGCTCAATTTCAGCACAACATACCACCCTCGGTCTCAAGGACAGGTGGAAAGGATCAATAAAATTCCCGAAGGTATGCTTCACGGTTGTGTAATATCCTTTAGCATGAAGTGCGAGGAATGCCTTCCATATGTCGAGTTCTCCTACAACAATAGCTTCCAAAAAAGTATCAATATGGCACCATTTGAGGTTCTCTATTGCCGCAAGTGTCGTACTCCGATTGGTTGGTTAAGGGCAGGTGAAAGAAGCTTATTTGGCCTCGACATTGTCACTCAAGCAGAAGAGAAGGTTCTTATCATCCTTGAGAACTTGAAAGTTGCTCAAAGTCGACAAAAAAGCAACTATGACAGGAACCATGTGAATATGGAGTATGTTCCTAGTGATCTGGTTTACCTCCATGTCACTCCCATGAGAGGCACTCGTCATTTCAGTATCAAAGGCAAGCTTGCACCGAGATACATCGGTCCCTTCAAAATCCGTGGAAGAAGAGGAGAAGTGTCTTATGCACTGGATCTTCCTAAAAAATACACACTAGATCTTCCCAACCAAAGTGATCTAGCTCATATGTGTTGGGATGGATCCACTTCTAATCCTACATGCTCCCATACATGTTCTCTTATTGTTTTCACAATAATAACTATGTGGAGCCACATGTCCACCTTTGCATGTAATGTGAGTATAAATGCTTCTATTAATCTTCCATATGGTTTTATTTAATATATGCTCATGTATGATGCTATTTTTTGGCTACAAGTGGATCTAGTGGGAAAATACACACTATCATGGTCCTTTGGCTTCATATGTGTGCATATGTCAAATAATCTCCTATGACTAGCAAGCTTCATTCTTATGTTGAGCCACAATTCAAATATTTGAATGCATGGGTGGATAATATGGCCATATGAAATTATGGTTGTTTTTTAAGGGTTTCGCGGCATAGTAAATCAAAATTTTCTACGGATGCGAACAGAGGGAAGCCAAGATCTAATCTAGGAGATGCAAACAACGAGAGAGATTGGATTAGATCTTCATACCCTTGAAGATTCGCACAGCGGAACGTTCGTCGGAACGTGGGTGATGTAGTCGTACTCGCTTCTCCTCCTCGCGATCCGATCCGATCTAGCACCGCAAGTGGCGATGCCTCCATGAGATGCACACGTGCAGCACCTCAACGTCTCCTCCTTCCTTGGTCCAGCAAGTATGGTGGAGAGATGGATTGGATCTACAACGCGACGGCGTGGTGCAAGTGGTGGAGAGTTTCTGCAGCAGGGCTTCGCCTACACGCAGTCGGGAGGGGGAGAGAGAGGAGGGCAGCAGGGCGACTAGGCTTGAGAAAAGGTGTGGGGGTGGTGCGCCCCAGCCCTCTATATATAGAGGGGTGGGCGCCAGCCCTATCCCCTCCCCCAAGCCTAGGTCGGCGGCCAAAGGAGGGAGGAGTGGGCGGCAACGAAACCCCCCCCCCCCTTCTAGAAGCTCCAAACTAGGGTTTCCCCTTGTTTGGCCGGCTGGGACCTATGGGGCCTTGTTCCCCTGGCCCAATGTGGCCAGGTCACTCCCTCATAGGCCCATGCCCCCTCCCGACAGGTGGGACCACGTTGGCCCCCTTCCGGAAGGTTCTAGAAGCTTCCGGTACAATACCGATTAACCCGGAACAATTCCGAACTCCAAAAACTGCACTGCCTTATATGAATCTTATTCTCCGGACCATTCTGGAACCTCTCGTGATGTCTCGGATCCCATCCGAGACTCCTAACAAAAACTCATAAACCAATTATCCAATCTATCCTAGCATCGAGACACGTTAAGTGTGTGACCCTTCGGGTTCGAGAATATGCAGACATGATCTTCTATCAATAATCAACAGCGGGGTCTGGAAACCCATATTGACTCCCACACATTCATAGATGATCATATCGGATGAACCACGATGCCAGGATTCAATCAATCCCATATATATATTCCCTTCGTCTCGCGATATTTTACTTGCCCGAGATTTGATCGTCGGTACCGTCATACCTAGTTCAATCTCGTTCACAGCAAGTACTTTACTCGTTCTGTAATCCGATATCACTTTGTGATTAACTCCTTAACCACATGCTTGCAAGCGTTGTTGATATCGATTACCGAGTGGGCCCGAAGTATATCTCTCCGACTTGGGAGGGACAAATCCCATCTCGATACATACAACCCAACAGATACTTTCCGATCACCTGAGAGACACCTTTATGATCACCCTCTCATAGGATGACGTTTGATGACCTCAAAGCTTTCTTCCGATACCAGGGAGTTGTATTATCTCATGGTCTAAGGAATACAATATTTGACATAAGAAAAGCTTCGCAAAGATGAACACGATGACACGATCTAATTGCTTCGCTTAGTTTGGGTCTGTCCATCATATCATTCTCCCAATGATATGATCTCATTATTAATCGACAACTCATGTCTATGGTTAGGAAACCTTAACCATCATTAATCAATGAGCTAGTCCATAGAGGCGTACTAGGGACACGGTGTTGTTCATAAACCACACAAGTATTAAAGTTTCTGCTTAATACAATTCTAGCATGGAATATAAACATTATCATGAACAAGAATTATAATAATAACATCTTTATTATTGCCTCTAGGGCATAATTCCAACAGTCTCCCACTTGCACTAGAGTCAATAATCTAGTTTACATTTGGCAACAATCTCACACCCATGGCACTGAGGTGTTGATCATGTTTTACACGTGGAAGAGGTTTAGTCAATGGATCTGCGACATTCAGATCTGTATGTACTTTGCTAATCTTCAGATCTCCATCTGCTATATAATCTCGGATTATATGAAACTTGCGGTTGATATGCTTGGTCTTTGGATGATATCTTGGTTCCTTAGCGAGTGCTATGGCGCCAGTGTTGTCACACAGTATCTCCAGTGGGTCCGATGCACTTGGAACCACGCCAAGCTCAGTGATGAAGTTCCTGATCCAAACTCCTTCACTTGACGCTTCTGCAGCAGCCATGTATTCCGCTTCTACTGTAGATCCCGTGATCACGCTTTTCTTGCAGCTTCTCCAGCTCATAGCTCCTCCATTCAAAATATACATGTATCCTGTCTGAGATTTAGAATCATCCTTGTCGGTGTCGAAACTAGCATCGACGTAACCTTTTACGACGAGCTGTTCATCACCCCCATAGACTAAGAACATTTCTTTAGTCCTATTTAGGTACTTTAGGATGTTCTTCACGGTTGTCCAGTGTTTCACTCCTGGATCACTCTGATATCTGCTCGTCAAACTAAGAGCATTGGACACATCCGGTCTAGTACACAGCATGGCATACATGATAGAACCTATGGCCGAGGCATAAGGCACTTTGCTCATAGATTGCCTATCATTTACCGTAGCTGGACACTGAGCCTTGCTCAATATCTCACCTGAAAACATAGGTACTGAACCTTTCTTTGCCTTATCCATTCTGAACCTTTTCAGAACTTTGTCTAGGTATGTACTCTGGCTTAAAGCTATCAGGCGTCTTTGTCTATCTCTATAGATTTTGATGCCCAACATATAAGCAGCTTCGCCTAGGTCTTTCATTGAAAAACACTTGTTCAAATAACTCTTCACATCGTTAAGCATGTTAATGTCATTTCCAATAATCAATATGTCATCCACATATAGTACCAGAAATGTCACCGAGCTCCCACTCACTTTCTTGTAGATACAAGCTTCGTAGCAATTTGGAACAAATCCAAAGCTCTTGATCACTTGATCAAAACGAAGGTTCCAACTCCGAGATGCTTGCTTTAGTCCATATTTGGAACGCTGAAGTTTGCATACTTTATCAGCATCCTTAGGATCGACAAAACCTTCGGGTTGCATCATATACAATTCTTCATCAGTGTTGCCATTGAGGAACGCAGTCTTGACATCCATCTGCCATATTTCATAATCATGAAATGCAGCAATTGCTAATAAAATCCGAATGGACTTAAACATCGCTACGGGAGAGAAAGTCTCATCGTAGTCAACACCTTGAACTTGTCGAAAACCTTTCGCGACAAGCCGTGCTTTATAGACGGTCACATTACCATCCGCGTCCGTTTTCTTCTTGAAGATCCATTTGCACTCAACGGCCTTTCGGTCGCTAGGAGGGTCCACCAAAGTCCATACTTGGTTTTCGCTCATGGATCCCAATTCGGATTTCATGGCTTCTAGCCATTTCTCAGAGTCTGGGCTCATCATCGCTTCCTCATAGTTCGTAGGTTCACTGTCTTCTACTAACAAGACAGTCAGGACAGGGTTGCCGTACCACTCAGGAGGGGCACGCAACCTTGTCGACCTGCGATGTTCAGTAGCAGCATCATCCGAAGCTTCATGATCCTTGTCATTAGCTTCCTCTATCGTTGGTGCAGGCAGCACTGGAACAATTTCAGGTGCTGCGCTACTCTCCAATTCAAGAGAAGGTTCAGTAACCTCGTCTAGCTCTACTTTCCTCCCACTCACTTCTTTCGAGAGAAACTCCTTCTCAAGAAAGGAACCGTTCTTTGCGACAAACACTTTGCCTTCGGTTCTGTGATAGAAGGTATACCCAATAGTTTCCTTAGGGTATCCTATGAAGACGCATTTCTCCTCTTTGGGTTCGAGCTTGTCCGGCATCAACTTCTTGACATAAGCTTCGCATCCCCAAACTTTAAGAAACGACAACTTAGGTTTAGCACCAAACCACAGTTCATACGGTGTCGTCTCAACGGATTTAGATGGTGCCCTATTTAAAGTGAATGCAGCGGTTTCTAATGCATAACCCCAAAATGATAACGGCAAATCAGTAAGAGACATCATTGATCGGACCATATCTAATAAGGTTCGATTCTGGCGTTCAGACACACCATTGCGCTGTGGTGTTCCGGGTGGCGTGAGTTGCGAAACGATTCCGCTTGCTTTAAGATGCGTGAGAAAATCATAACTCAAATATTCACCTCCACGATCGGATCGTAGAAACTTAATCTTTCTGTTACGATGGTTCTCCACTTCATTCTGAAATTCCTTGAACTTTTCAAATGTTTCAGATTTATGTTTCATTAAATAGATATACCCATATCTACTTAAGTCATCGGTAAAAGTGAGAAAATAGCGATATCCACCACGCGTCGAAACACTCATCGGTCCGCATACATCGGTATGTATGATTTCCAACAAGTCTGTTGCTCGCTCCATCATACCGGAGAACGGGGTTTTGATCATCTTGCCCATGAGGCATGGTTCGCATGTGTCAAATGATTCAAAATCAAGAGACTCCAAAAGTCCATCAGAATGGAGTTTCTTCATGCGTTTTACACCAATATGACCTAGATGACAGTGCCACAAATAAGTAGTATTATCACTATCTACTTTGCATCTCTTAGCCTCAATGTTATGGATGTGTGTTTCATCCCTTTCGAGATTTAGAAGAAATAAACCATTCACAATAGGTGCATGACAATAAAAGATGTTACTCATATAAATAGAACAACCATTATTCTCCGATTTAAATGAATAAACATTTTGCAATAAACAAGATCCAGAAATAATGTTCATGCTCAACGCAGGCACATAATAACATTTATTGAGGTTTAAAACTAATCCTGAAGGTAAAACTAAGGAGAGTGTGCCGACGGCCATCACATCAACTCTTGATCCGTTGCCAACGCGCATCGTCACCTCATCCCTCGCAAGCCGCCGTCTATTTCGTAGCTCCTGTTTCGAGTTACAAATATTAGCAACTGAACCAGTATCAAATACCCAGGCACTACAACGAGGGCTAGTAAGGAAAACATCAATAACATGTATATCAAATATACCTTTGATGGTGCCAGCCTTCTTGTCCGCTAAGTACTTCGGACAGTTGCGCTTCCAGTGACCCTTGTCCTAGCAATAGAAGCACTCAGTGTCCAGCTTAGGACCAGACCTAAGCTTCTTCTCGGCAGGGGCAACGCGCTTGTTGCCGCCTTTCTTGAAGGGCTTCTTTGCACCCTTACCTTTCTTGAAGGTGGGGGCCTTGTTGACCATCAACACATGATTATCCTTTTTGATGTCCACCTCCGTAGCCTTCAGCTTTGCGAAGAGCTCGGTGATCGTATCAGTGAAACCAATCTGATTGTGAGTCACTACAAAACTTTTGTAGCTGGGAGGGAGTGATTGCAGAACCCTGTCAATCTTGAGATCCTCTGGAATCTTGCAGTCCAGTTGCTCAAGGCGTTGAGTCTAGCCCGACATCTTAATGGCGTGCTCACTAACGGAACTCCCTTCCTCCATCTTGCAGTTAAAGAACTTCTCAGAGATCTCATATCTCTCAGAACGGGCCTGAGTCTGAAACATGGTTTTCAGCTCCTCGAGAATCTCAAAGGGCCCGGGATAGTCTTCAAAAGGATTTTGAAGGTCCGATTCCATAGCAAACAACATGGTGCTCTTAATCACACCATAATCATCTTTGCACTACTGATAGACAGCTTTCTCATTAGCCGGCGCAGTAGCAGCAGGGGCGTCACCTAACGCATTCTCAAGGACATAGTCCTTTTGACCGCCAGAGAGAATGATTCTCAGATTGCGGAACCAGTTGGTGAAGTTAGACCCATTGTTTTTAAGCTTTTCCTTCTCAGCAAAAACGTTGAAGTTGAAGTTGGACTTAGCCATTTGATCCCTTGAATATTTGCAAGTACAAATTAGACTATGTTCATGATAACTAGTTCAACTTTTAATCAAATTACTAGATGAACTCCCACTAAATTCAACATCCCTCAAGTTGTTTAGTGAACACGATCCAAATTCACCACACCTAATCCGATCTTCACGAGAAGAGATGTGGTTTCAATGGTGGACGACGAAGTGTCGATCATATCATTCATATGACTCATGCTTAACCTTTTGGTTCATGTGTTCCGAGGCCATGTCTGTACATGCTAGGCTCGTCAAGTTAGACCCAAGTATTTCCGCGTGTGCAAAACTGGCTTGCACCCGTTGTATGTGAACGTAGAGTCTATAGCACCCTATCATCACGTGATGCTTGGACACGACGAACTTTCGCAACGGTGCATACTTGGGAAGAACACAGTTTTTATCTTGATCTTTAAGTGAGGAATCTTCTTATAATGCTACCGTCGCGATCTAAGCATAATAAGATACATAAAAGGATAAACATCACATGCATATAACTTTATGTGACATGGTATAGCCAATCTTCGCGCAATTATCTCCATCTTGTGCGTGCCGGCATGATCTCCATCACTCCACCATGATTGCCTCCACCACGAATAGCAACTACAACTATTGCTAACTACTTAGCGATAAAGTGAAACTATTACATGGCGTATAAGAAGTTGACACACAGGTCATACACAATTATAAAGACAACCATATGGCTCCTGCCGGTTGTGTACTCATCGACATGCAAGTCGTGAAACATTACAAAACATGATCATCGCATACATTATACACATCACATCTTGGGCCATACCATATCACAGAAAACACTCCCTGCAAAAACAAGTTAGACGCCTCTACTTTGTTGTTGCATGTTTTACGTGGCTTATGGGAGTAGCATGCTAAGAACGATTCTTACCTACGGAAAGCCACAACGGTGATATTATGGTTGCCAAACTCCGGTGTAAATCCCATGACAACTATAGTGAGAGAAACTGGCATCCACCAGCCGCATGTGTGGAACAAGCCACACGTCAAGTGCGGAGCCGGTCTCACGAACGACGTCGCGTAAGGTTGGCCTGGACCGCTTCAATCTCACTATCCCGCGTCATAAGAAGAACACAAACAAGAGGCTTGCAACAGAAAACATCAACGCCCGCAACAACCATGTTGCGTTCTACTCGTGAAACACATCTACGCATAGATCTAGCTCTGATACCACTGAAGGGTTTCGCGGCATAGTAAATCAAAATTTTCTACGGATGCGAACAGAGGGAAGCCAAGATCTAATCTAGGAGATGCAAACAACGAGAGAGATTGTATTAGATCTTCATACCCTTGAAGATTCGCACAGCGGAACGTTCGTCGGAACGTGGGTGATGTAGTTGTACTCGCTTCTCCTCCTCGCGGTCCGATCCGATCTAGCACCGCAAGTGGCGATGCCTCCGTGAGATGCACACGTGTAGCACCTCGACGTCTCCTCCTTCCTTGGTCCAGCAAGTATGGTGGAGAGATGGATTGGATCTACAACGCGACGGCGCGGTGCAAGTGGTGGAGAGTTTCTGCAGCAGGGCTTCGCCTACACGCAGTCGGGAGGGAGAGAGAGAGGAGGGCAACAGGGCGACTAGGCTTGAGGGGAAGGTGTGGGGGGTGGTGCGCCCCAGCCCTCTATATATAGAGGGGTGGGCGCCAGCCCTAGCCCCTCCCCCAAGCCTAGGCCGGCGGCCAAAGGAGGGAGGAGTGGGGGGGCAAGGAAACCCCCCCCCCCCTTTCTAGAAGCTCCAAACTAGGGTTTCCCCTTGTTTGGCCGGCTGGGCCCTATGGGGCCTTGTGCCCCTGGCCCAATGCAGCCAGGGCACTCCCTCATGGGCCCATGCCCCCTCCTGACAGGTGGGACCACGTTGGCCCCCTTCCGGAAGGTTCTAGAAGCTTCCGGTACAATACTGATTAACCCGGAACAATTCCGAACTCCAAAAACTGCACTGCCTTATATGAATCTTATTCTCCGGACCATTCCGGAACCTCTCGTGATGTCTCGGATCCCATCCGAGACTCCAAACAAAAACTCATAAACCAATTATCCAATCTATCCTAGCGTCGAGACACGTTAAGTGTGTGACCCTTCGGGTTCGAGAATATGCAGACATGATCTTCTATCAATAATCAACAGCAGGGTCTGGAAACCCATATTGACTCCCACACATTCATCGATGATCATATCGGATGAACCACGATGCCAGGATTCAATCAATCCCATATATATATTCCCTTCGTCTCGCGATATTTTACTTGCCCGAGATTTGATCGTCGGTACCGTCATACCTAGTTCAATCTCGTTCACAGCAAGTACTTTACTCGTTCCGTAATCCGATATCACTTTGTGATTAACTCCTTAACCACATGCTTGCAAGCGTTGTTGATATCGATTACCGAGTGGGCCCGAAGTATATCTCTCCGACTTGGGAGGGACAAATCCCATCTCGATACATACAACCCAACAGATACTTTTCGATCACCTGAGAGACACCTTTATGATCACCCTCTCATAGGATGACGTTTGATGACCTCAAAGCTTTCTTCCGATACCAGGGAGTTGTATTATCTCATGGTCTAAGGAATACAATATTTGACATAAGAAAAGCTTCGCAAAGATGAACACGATGACACGATCTAATTGCTTCGCTTAGTTTGGGTCTGTCCATCATATCATTCTCCCAATGATATGATCTCATTATTAATCGACAACTCATGTCTATGGTTAGGAAACCTTAACCATCATTAATCAATGAGCTAGTCCATAGAGGCGTACTAGGGACACGGTGTTGTTCACAAACCACACAAGTATTAAAGTTTCCGCTTAATACAATTCTAGCATGGAATATAAACATTATCATGAACAAGAATTATAATAATAACATCTTTATTATTGCCTCTAGGGCATAATTCCAACAGTTTTCACAATTATAAAAATGGCATTTATTCCACATGCATGGCCTATGCAAGCTTACCATCATCTTCCTATTTTGAATGCTTTGGATCATGGATCTTGTTTGATTGGAATGCACATAAGCTAAGTCAAATTCAAATAAATCCAATGTTCATTTGGATTTCCTTCCCTCCCTTTTTCCATCTCTTCATGAGTTCATGCATGCAACTTTCTTCTGTCATGTTACATCCCTAGTAATTCCTTGCTTTGGTTTTAAATGGTTATGTTATGGTTTGAATTCAAAACTAATTGGATAAATATATTGTTTTGGGCAATCCTAATCTACCCCACCTCATCTCTCAAATCTTTCTCACCTAAACCATCTACCCCAACTACCTATCTACCTCTAGCTATGGCCACCACATGCCTTGTGGTCACATCCCTCTAAACCCCTCTCCCTTGATTTCTTGCTTGGAATTATGGTCAAAACCCAGAACTCCCACACGCATAACCTCCCCTGGCCCCCCTCCTTCTTCCCTCTCTTGCTAAATAACAAGGAAGGGAGAAATAAACCCTAGCTTGATCCTCTCTCCCCTCTCCTTTTCCTCTGCCTTTTGCATAAAGTGTGCCCCATGTGTCCTGCCCCCTCTGCTCCATATCTACTCGCCAACCCAGCCCGAACCTAGGCACCATCCACCTTTACTCCCTCCTTCATCAACCATGGCCATGTCCATCTTCTTCTCAACCTAAACCCTAGTCTCTGACTATGTTACCACTGGCATTGGGGAGCAGGAGAAGGGAGCGCAGGAGTTGGGGAAGACCACTAGTAGAATCATTGTCGATGTGTACACGGAGAAGAAGAGGCCACCTCGCCACCGCCATGCCCGAACCCGCAGCACGCTTCTACCACCAAGCCTCGGCACCAATCCACATCGCCCCTCCATCTCCGGCTTCACATAACAGCTAGGTGAGCCCCTGGCTTCCTCCTAGACATGCCCTCTTCCTCCCACTTGTCATGTATCGCCGTCGACGACCGTCAAGCGCTCTGCATGCACGCTATCCGCCGCGGTCTCCGTCAGCAGCAGTAGCAGCAGCAGCAGTGCCCAAACACCAATGTTCCTTGCAAGACCCCGAGCCCTGTAGCCCTTCATAGTCGATTCATCCTGAACAAAAGTAGTACACTAAGGGTTCCTCTACATGTTTCGTTTTGGGACCATCGCGTAAAGCGCCGCTGTTTAGTCGCCATCTTCTTCGGAAGATCGCCGAAGTCGCCGCGCGTCGCAAACTGTCCGTCGGTATTGATACACATGTTGAGCAGCCGCACGATGTTTTTGCATCTAGTTACCAAAGCTTCTTTGTAACCCGCGATCCCAGCAACCCCACCTGCCATCCTCTCTATAACCCAGACCATCCAGGCCATTTTATAAAAGGGACATGCACTTTGTAATTATCAACATGTGGTCCGGATCCACCACGTGTTAGCGCATAACTGGGCTGCACGTGTGGACCCGCAAGCACCCGTGACCCCACCTGTAAGCGCATGTGGGTAGCTCTTTCCCTAGTAACAAAACCAGGCCCAATTTCAAATTCAAATCAAACTCAATTTCATTTCTGTTTAAATACAAAACCATTTTTAAATTCTAAATAAATTCGAATTTGAATAAATTATTAATATGAAATCTGCTTTATTTCTGTATATGAATTCAAATGTAAATTCAAATCTTTTTAGAACTAATTCAAACT
The DNA here is from genome assembly GCA_916181665.1 of Avena sativa. Classification (NCBI taxonomy): domain Eukaryota; kingdom Viridiplantae; phylum Streptophyta; class Magnoliopsida; order Poales; family Poaceae; genus Avena; species Avena sativa. The sequence continues at coordinate 261,830,415 of OV702294.1, read as the reverse complement.
AGTCAAACCTTTGACTTTGACCTAATTTTGATATAATTTGATTTAATATTGTTTTAAATTTATAAAACCAAATAATATATGTTTTTTCATCAGAAAAATGCCAGGAATATGAATATGCCATTTAAAATATATTATGGCCATTTAAAATTTTCGAATTAACAAATACCATTTAAATGCCTTTTTCTTAATAAATTCACAACTTTAATTCCGTAACTCCAAATTCGACAAATGATATGTCTAAAATGATCAGCGCGATGAGCCTGTTCTAACTATGCATTCCATGATATGAATTAATGCATGTATCATATAAATATTAATGGGGGCAGCAAGGTTTATGGGAGAAAAATATGACTAAATTATTAATAAAATGCTTTATTCTTTACCCCACACCTCAACCATGCCATGATATGTTATACCATATAATTTTGCATCATTCCATAATAGCGTACCTTGCATTGCTTGTTGCATATGATTTATATGATTGCGTACTTTATTTATTATGGACCATGACGTCGAGTAAGGGAACTATCAGGAGCCTCGAGAGTATTACCCAGATCCCACCTATTCTGTAACTGAGCTACCAGGCAAGAAATTCCCCATGATTGCACTATATATAGTACCTATTGCATCTGTCTTATTCTTGCATCATGAATCGCGTCACGAATTAAAATGTAATCCCAAGTACTGCATAGCCTTTACTTTTAAACCCCGCCGAAGCTTGTTCCCTCAATCCTATGAGCCATTACTACAGGAGTTGCTTGAGTCATGCGAGTCTTTGAACTGCATGTGCAGGATTTGTGAGAGTCTTTGAATAATGAGTTGCCTAAACAACCAAATTGAGTACTAATGTGATAACTAAAGAAAGAGGCACCGGTGGGAAATATGTGATATGATGGGGATATGCCGAGTGGGGTATACCCAGCAGGACGTTTCCTATTGGCCCAAGATTCCAGCGAGTGGGCCTGTAGGATGGCGATTGGATCAAGACTTAACAAGGAGCCAGGCGACTGGAAGCTGGAGGCCCAGAAGTGTAGCTAGGCCCAGTCGGATTAGGTCAAGTATCCTCTGAATCCTTAACTAATTCGGTTGTAGATCTGTAAATCCTAGCGAGGCGAGGCGAGCCTATATAAACCTCCCTAGGGTACGCATAGAGGACACGTTCCATCATACACCCCTGCGACTCGCCGCCTAGTCGTCGAGCTCTCCATTTGTACTCTCTCATCAATACAATCTAGTAGGAGTACTTACCTCCAGGGGTCGAACCTGGGTAAACCCTTGTGTCTCCGCCCTCATCTCGCACCGCAGATGGCTGGCCACCCTTGCCCCTCGTTCTACTATTCGCTGCATATTGCAGCATCTGCCGTGGCCATTCCCATGACAGTGGCGCCCACCGTGGGGCCTGGCTGGTCAGGCTGGTGTTCCACGGCAAGATCTAATCTGCCCATCAACAAGACGATCGCCACCGGCCTCATGATCGTGATCGGCGAGATCCTCTAGATCTTGCCGAGCAGCTACGTCCCGGTGGCGCGCCCCGTCACGTGCAGCGTGATCATGTCGGTCGGCACGATCAGCCTCTTCGTCGGCTTCAGCGACGTCATCGTCTGGGAGGACTTGGCTCGCATTCGCGAGTCGCCACCGCGTGAGCAGCTCTCCGAGAGTCAAGTCCGCACCATCCACCGCCTTGCCTCCGAGTACGACTCGACCAACAGCAACATGGCCGAAACCAGCGTGGTCGCGAATGACGCGGCCCTCAACGACGACGCCGACTCGGTGACCCCAGCGTCAGTCGCCTAATCCATCGTCACCGCGTCGCCCGCAGGTTCCATCACCCAGGTCTCCAACGTGGGGGACTTCGAGGACCCCTCCATCCTTGAGATCTTCGACTCCGATTCCGGATCGGAGAATTCCGGCGACTTCCACACCGGATCTGGTCGCTACGCCGCGACATATATGGCGAGCGGCACGGGCGCCCCGCCGGACCCCTTCTCCAAGCTGATCCTCCCAACTGCAACAGCAATGGAGGTCGAAGAACTCCGCCTGCGACTGGCGGACGCGGTCCGCAAGGAGCAAGCCGAGCGTGAAAATTTTCACCTCGAGCAGGCAACAGCACAGGAACTCTCGCGCTACCACCAGCTCCACATCAGGTCACGCCTGAACCCCATCGTTTAGGGCCGCGCCCTGAACTTTGACGACGAGAACGACCCGGCCCGTGCGGCCGATCACGTGATCTGCGAGAATGCGCCGCCAGGAGGAAGCGCTCGACCACCACCAGGCGCATCAGCGAATGGCGCTCCCCCACCACCGCCCAGCCGCACACCCCCTCCAAACCAACCGCGGATCATGATCTCCGCGCAGGAGCAGGACGCGAACGGCCTACCGCTATTTTCTACTCCGATGGACAATTCATCGCGAGCCGAGCCGCGGTCGACAACATCAACATAACCGGGAAAGGCGCCCTGCAGATCCAGTATGCCAGGGCCTTACTCGCCAAGGACATCGAGCAACAAGCTGCGGGAGCAGACTCAAGGGGACGCGTCTATTCCCGCTCGTCAGGAAGCAGGGTGGCCTAGAGCGTCCGCACGACAATGGCAAACACTCTCAATTGTCCACCCCCCAAGCCCCTGCAACTCCAACCGTGACCCGCGAACGCGGCACTTTCTACCAACGACCCGCGCCCGACGAACAACATGGTCGCTGCCAACGGGCAGCCAGTCGACGCGCAGACTCACATCATCAATAACCAAAGCTGGCACGCACGCCAACCTGACGATCTGAGGCATACCCTCACCAATCGCCGCGATGGTGAGCCGAGGGGATCACTCAGCCGGGTCGGCCCCTAGTGCTTCGAACCATTGATCTGAGGCGAAAAATACCCGGCGACCTTCAAAGCACCGAAGGAAATCGAGAAGTATGACCCCTCGTACGACCCATCTGTGTGGCTGGACACGTAACTCATGGCAATGGGAATCGCCGGCCACACCAACCTGCTTGCCGCCTGCTACCTCCCTCTGATGATGGACGGAGTGTGCCGGCAATGGATCAACACCCTCCCCGCAGACAGCATCGATTCCTGGGAGGATATGCGCGACGCCTTTGTTAGGCATTTCGAGGGCTCCTACACCCGCGCCACCACCATCGAGGACCTGGAGAGATGCGTCCAGGGACCCCGCGAGTCGACCCGTAGCTGGGTCCAGCGGTGGCAAGACCTATTGTACAACGCGGTCGGCATCCACCCGGACACCACGATTCACTGCTTCAAGACCTCGTGCCACTACAGCCGTTGGTAGCCAAGCTCAAGCGAGTGTACAAAACACTCGACAACAAACCGGACCTCCTCGAGATCGGCAAATGATACGTGGAGGAGGACCCGAACCAAGAAACCGACGACGAGTCAGGAGGAAACCGCTGCACGAGCGGCCAAGACAATGGGATACGACCTCCGAGCTACGCTACAGCAACACTTGCCTCACCGTCAAGCGTCGTGGTGATGGGCGAGTCGACTTCGTTGCCAACGCCGGCTACGCTCCGCGCAAGCACAAGAGCTTCCGCCACGATAGAGGCCAGCATCGCGATGGTGGCAATTACAATGCAAAGCTGAGGTTTGACCCCGTGGCTCTCCTCAACCAGCCCTGTGTGTTCCACAGAAGGGAGGGGAATCCCGCCACACACACGACCGCCGACTGCCACTCACTGAGGGAGATCGAGAAGGCACGGCGCGCAAGGGAGGACCCCAACAACCACCCGCCAAACAGCGGGGCATTCGGCAATGACGTAGGATCGCTCCACACCTTCACCGGGTTCAGCACCAAGCGCGAGAAGAAGGTCATCTCCCATGCCGTCGCCGTCAACACGGTGTCCCAGGTCGACGTCCCGTGCTTCCTCAACTGGTCCGAGCAGCGGATCACCTAGAGTCGTTAAGATCACTCGCCACTTATCGAATATCCGGGGCGAGTCGCCTTGGTGGTCAAGCCCAAGGTGGGAGACTACTGGCTCCCCAAGACGCTGATGGACGGCGTAAGATCCATCAACATTCTATACCTGGACACGTTCAGGCGACTACGGCTCCCGCAGTCGATGATTGAGACGACCTACACCACCTCCCACGGCATCGTCCCCACTCGGAAGGCGTACCCGATCGGCAAGGTGACGCTGCCAGTAACCTTCAGCACTCCAGAGAACTTCCACACCGAGCGGATCGTCTTCAAGCTGGTGCCCTTCAACAGCCCCTACCACTGCGTCTTGGGGCGGCAGGCGTTCGCCAAATTCATGGCAGCGCCCCACTACACGTACAACGCGATGAAGCTCCCAGGGTCGTGCGGCATCATCACCGTCCACGGTGACCCCGACATGGCCGCAGAGTGCGAGTCCAAAGGCGTCGAGCTCGCCAACGCTGTCATAGAGGCAGAATCCAACCATGCGAAGGAGATCTCCAAGTACACGAGCGAGGTCAACAATGACGACCCCACAATACTCAAGAATCCCAACTCGGAGGGCGGCGGCTCCACCACCTTCGAGGCAACGACGCACACTCGCACCATCGAGCTGGTCCCAGGCGACTCCAGCCAGACGGTGACTATCGGAACGGGCATGAGCCCAGCATAGGAAGGCGCACTCATCGATTTCCTACGTGAGAATCGCGACATCTTCGCATAGAACCTATCCGACATGCCTGGTGTCCCGAGGGAACTCGCTGAGCACAAACTCAACGCCGACCCCAAAGCGCGACCTGTCAAACAGTCGCTGCAGCCCTTCAATGAAGAGCGCCGCCAAGCAATCGCCGATGAGGTGCATCGTCTACTCGCTGCGGGCTTCATTCGGCCAATCAAGTACTCCAAGTGACTGGCAAACCAGTCCCGGTCGAGAAGGAAAATAGGACCCGGAGAATGTGTATCGACTACACAAACCTAAACAGCGCCTACCCGAAGGAGCAGTTCGTCCTCCCGCGAATCGATCAAATCATCGACTCGACCGCGGGCTCAGAGTCGCTGTGCTTTCTTGACGCCTAATCTGGTTACAACTAGATCAAAATGGCAGTCAAGGACGAGGAGAATACGACGTTCATCACGCCATTCGGAGCAGTCTGCTACACCGCTATGACCTTCGGCCTCAAGAACATCGGGGCGACCTACCAGAGGTGCATGCAGGAGTGCCTTGCGAGCCAAATTGGCAGCAACATCCACGTCTACATTGACGGCGTGGTGGTGAAATCCACTCGCCAGGGCGATCTACTCGCCGACCTGGCAGAAACCTTCGCAAACCTGCGGAAGTACAAGATCAAGCTAAACCCAGGAAAGTGAACCTTTGGTGTACCTACTGGACAGTTGTTGGGGTACGTCGTCTCCAAATGAGGGATCGAGGCAAACCCCACCAAGATCAACACGACCGCTCGGCTCGGCAAACCCGAGTGCCTGCGCGACGTACAGAAGTTGGCCGGGCTAGTCGCGGCTCTCAGTCGCTTCATCCCCCGGCTAGGCGAGAAGGCGATGCCCCTCTACCGCCTAATGCGCAAAAATCCCACATTTTAGTGGGACAAGGAGGTAGACGACGCGCTCCACGCACTCAAGGAAGTGCTACTCGCGGCCCCGATACTCGCTGCCCCCATCAACAAGGAGCCCATGCTCGTCTACGTCGCGGCCTCCGAGCGAGTCATCAGCGCCGTCATGATCGTCGAACGACCAGAAGAGGGCAAGGAGCGCCCCGTGTAGCGACCTGTGTACTACATCAGTGAAGTCCTCACCGAGTCGCGCCAGCGCTACCCGTAGTACCAGAAATTGGTGTATGCAGTCTTTAGAGCCCAGCGGCGACTGCCGCACTACTTCCAGGAGCACCCAATCACGGTCGTCTCCTCAGCACCGTTGCAGGACATCATCCGCAACCGCGAGGCGACCGGGCGAGTCGCCAAGTGGGTCGTGGAAATCGGAGTCCACAACATCAGGTACGAGCCACGCAAGGCAATCAAGTCGCAGGCTCTGGCAGTCTTTCTCGCCGACTGGGAGGAGGCGCAGCAGCCAGAGAAACTGACGTACCTCCACTACTGGTCCCTACACTTCTACGGCTCCAAGAACGCAGACGGTGCAAGGGCAGGGATCGTCCTCACATCCCCAAAGGGCGACAAGCTGCGCTACGTCTTGTACCTCGACTTTACCCTTGCACCAACAACATGGATGAGCCGCTCCTCCACGGCATGGGAGCAGCCAAGGAAATGAACATCAATCGTCTGCGCTGCTACGGCGACTCTGACCACGTCGCCAGGCAAGTAGCCGGCACATGCGATGCAGTCTCCCCTACCATGGCGGCATACTGCCAAGCTGTGGACCAGCTAGGAGGCCACTTCGCCGGCTACTCCGTCGAGTGGATCGATCGGCGCAAGAACGAGGAGGCCAACGCCCTCTCTCGCCTCGGGTCGGCTCGCCTTGCGCCACCTGCCGGCATCTTCCTCGACACCATCACCAAGCCTTCTGTCTCTCCCCCGAGAGAGATCGACATCAGGATTCCACTGCAACCAGAAGCATCCTTGGTCGCCATGCTCGTGGATCCAAGCGAATGGACCGCGCCATACGTCACCTACCTGGAGGGAGGGACCCTACCCGCTGACGAAAATGGAGGCCCGGATGATAGTACGCCGCTGAAAATCCTTCGTAATCATCAACGGCAAGCTCCACAAGCATGGCGTGACCGGCATGTTCCAACGCTGCGTCCAACCCGCAGAAGGTCGCAAGAGCCTCCAACACATCCATGCTGGCGACTGCGGGCACCACGCCGACGCTCGGTCCCTGGTCGCCAAGGCCATGCGACATGGCTTCTACTAGCTCACCACGCACGCCGATGCGGTCGACATCTTCCAACGCTGCGTCGGGTGCCAGAAGTACGCCAACCAGACTCACGTCCCAATCTTGGCGCTCAAGACCATCCCCATCACCTGGCCATTCGCCGTGTGGGGCATGGATATGGTAGGCCCATTCAAGAAGGCCCCCTCCAGCTTCACCCACCTCCTAGTCGCAGTCGACAAATTCACAAAGTGGGTGGAGGCCAAGCCAGTCCGCAAATGCGACGGGAATACCGCCACCAAGTTCCTACGCGAGCTCATCCATCGCTACGGGTTCCCGCATAGCATCATCACGGACAATGGCACCAACTTCGCCAAAGGAGCCATGGCCAAATTCTGCGAGGAGCACCACATACGACTCGACCTCGCCTCAGTTGCCCACCCGGAGTCCAACGGCCAGGCAGAATGCGCCAACCAGAGCATCCTCCATGTCCTGAAGCCGCGATTTCAAGTTCCCCTTGAGCGAACTCCTGGGTGCTGGGTCGAAGAGCTCCCCTCCGTCATCTGGGGCATCCGCACCTCCATCAACAGGTCGACAGGGTTCACCCCCTTCTTCATGGTGTACGGTGCCGAGGCCGTCATGCCAACCGACCTCGAGCATGACTCACCGCGGGTGGTCAACTACGCGGAGGACGACAACGAGCTCGCACGCCAAGACGGGGTCGAACAGCTCAACGAAGAACGTGACCTAGCTCGCTCCCGCACCGCCATCTACCAGCAAGGACTTCGCCGCTATCACGGCCGGCGAGTTCGGACTCGCACCTTCCAGGCAGGCTACCTGGTACTGTGCCTGATCCAGGACAAGAAGGGCATGCACAAGCTCTCTCCCCCATGGGAGGGACCATTCACCATCGGGCGAGTCCTGGGCAACGACGCCTACTACCTCATCGATGTCAGAGGCAACGCAAAACTCGACGTCAAGCGGCCATGGAATGTAAAACTCCTACGTAAGTTCTACTCCTAGAACTCCAGACATATACCTCCTACCCACTATGAAATAAAGAAGATCGATTCATACAAATTGCGTCCACTCTCCACAACTTGCGCCATTCGCACTCATAATAACAGCGCTATGCTACTCATGGAAGTCAACCCTTGGTCACATGACCGGCACGGCCAAGTAGTGCGGTACGAGGGCACCGAAAAATTTCGGGCCTTATACCATCCACGAAAAAATCCAACCCGGAGCCCCATCAGAGTCGCCTCGCTCGACTGGCTTTTCGAGCCAAGACAACCGCATTCGCTTCCCACAGCGACCTAGTCCTCCACATCCTTGGCGCAGCGACTCGAACGGCTAAGTACCACGCTCGGGGACTGACGCCAGTCCAAACCTGGGCGACTAGGGAAAACGCTAAGTATGAGAGCGCGTCCTGGACTCGCCACGCGACTGGTCCCACAAATCAGGTGGAGCGACGCGCCTAATACAACGTCCCCGTCCTCACCTACCTTGGGAATGCGACTAGAACGTCCAAGTACCACACTCGGGGACTCGGCCACCCGACCCCGTTCGCGCCCGGGAAAACGGCTAAGTACAGAGCACCCCTCAGGGTCGCCACGCGACTAGCTTTCCAAGCCATGGCGAGTTGACCTCAACTAACTAACAGTTTGACAACATACATACACATAAAAACGAGGTAAACCCCCACAAAAGGGCGAACGCGCTCGGGGACTCGCACAACCCTCAATCAAATCAAAACATTGACAAAACATCCATGCATTCCTTACGGCGGCAAAATATGTTCGCTCACAAGGGCAATACATAGTTATTTCAACTCATGCCACTCGGCAACCTACTTTACTCCACAGGCTTCAACGACGACGTGCCGCCACTCCTGCAAACACAGATGAAGGGAACCCACGGGTTCGATGGGTACGTCGTCAAAGTATCATCCATCACCGAGCAGAAGGGCTGCTCCACCTTGGAGTCGCGACTCGCCGGCTCGGGGTCGTTGGGCGTAACAATCGTCTCCTGGTATGGCAGGAGATCACCCATCGCCAGCACTCGATCGGAGTAAACCGCAGCCCACTCGGTCAGCTTTAGCACTTCAGATATTTCAATCGCGCCCGTCGATGAAGGGTACCCGCTAGTGACAGCGTCCAAATCAAAGTCGTTGGGGAAGTGTGCGAGCCCAAGACTCAGCGCAGTCGCAGCACCACGTCAGAAGGCCAAGCGTGACATGAACTCCACAACCGCCGGAGCCTTCTCCAGATAACGCCAAACTTCGACGAGGTCGCTGGGGATCACCTCCGTCGGAGAAATCTCCTGGAGACACGCGCGGATGCAAGTCGCCGACAGCGCGGCTGTGTCTACCAATGTAGTGACACACTGTCGTGCGTCGTACGACTGCGCTTTAGCCTCGTCGGCAAGAATATTCCCTACAAACCAGGAAAAGCTTCAAGTCAAGAACATGCAAAATAGTAAAGACGACCCGCGCGCTCGAGGACTCGCAAGACCAAACACACAAAAACAAAAAATCTCACCAATCAAAGGGCGATAGATCCCCGTGATGAAATCCTGTAGACCAGAGAGATCATCTTCCAGCCCGGCAATGAGTGCGTCTGACATCTTCCGCTCCTCAGCAGCAGCAGCAGCAACGGCTTCCTTGTCCCTCTCATCCGCCGAGGTCACCTCCGCCTTCGCCCCCTTGAGCTCCCGCTCCAGATCGGTGATTCGCTTCTCCGCGGCACTCAAGGACGGCTGAGCAGCCGTCAGATCACTCGCAGGGACCGTGCCTTCACGAGCCTTCTCCACCGCGGCCGCATGACCCTCTGCATCAACAAAACCGTAAGTACGCAGAAAGCAAGTGATACTTTCAACAACAAGCATAGCAACCACTTACCAGCAGTCGCCCGAAGCTGCCCGTTTGTCTCTTGGACGACGTGAAGCTCCCTTTCCAGACGCTCCCTAGCGGCAAGTCGCTCCGCCGACTCGCGCTGCAGTCCCTGCACAACCGTGAAAGCATCAGAGAAGAAATACCTAAGTACCTAGCCGCTGAAATTCAGCTACTAGCCACTCGGGGACTGGGCAGCAAAAGAAATTCCTAAGTGCCTAGCCGCTGAAATTCAGTGATTAGCCACTCGAGGACTGGACAGCGAAATCAACAAGGATCCGACCGCTAAAACTCAGCGACCAGATCCTCGGGGACTGGATATACCTGGATCGCCGCACCTAACATGTTGTGGAGCTCAATCGCGTCCGCCGATGAGAGCACAGCAGGTGTGCGCCCGCAACGCTGCTCCACTTCCGCTGATTGCGCTGGGGCACTCGGCGTGGAGGCCCTCGCAACAAAGCGAGGGAAGGTAGCCACTGCCGCCCCCGCGGCACTCACCGTTGGGCCTGTCGCATCAACCGGTGCCGCGGGCTCGACCTGCTGCGACTCCGCGTCCATCGCGGCCGTCGCAACCGCACCCGCTCCCATCGGAGCCTCACTCGGGGTGTCGATTGGCTCATCCGAGATTGCGATAATGTTGTCGCCCTTTGCCTTCGTCGCGCCCTCAACGGGCACCTCCACCTCGTTGCCCTTCCTCTTCTTCAAAGAGTCGACTCGCGCTTCCGTGGCACCCAACGGGACCTTGGCCACCGAAGGGTGACCTATTTTCTTCACTCCAGTTCTGCAAAACAATGCCATCAGCAAATTCGAGACGGCCAGATATGAATTGATTGGACAAACAAATACCTTAGGGGGTACTCACTTGGCGACTTGGATAAAACGCAATCCAGTACGAATGTTGGCTGGCTTCTCCAACTCCGTCCCCAGCTTCCGACTGAGGCCCGTCTCGAACATGCTCTGTGCCCAAGACACCGAGGGCTTCTTCAAGGATGAAGCCGCGGCAGCAGGATCTGTGGTGATCGCCGCAGGCGCTCCCCTCGGCGGCGAGGCCCCCGCGAGTGGAGCGGCCTCGAGCCCGGTAACTGTGGCGAAGGGTGGTGGCAGTGACGCCAACGGCACCTCACCTTCTACCACGGCCGTGTCGGCCGCCCCGTTCGCATGCGCCGGCGTGCCGGCCCCATCTTTCTCGGTTGCGCTGGTAGCGTCGGAGCTACTCGCGGACCGAGGAGGTGACGCCGGCTTAGCCGGCCTCTTCTTCTTCCGTGGCGATTTCTTCTTCGACGGCGTGGCCACGCGCCGTGAAGTGTGTTCAGGGAGCTCGTCGTCATCCCCGTTGTGAGCCTCGAGGCTCTTTCTAGCCTCGAGCTCGCGTTGCCGCTTCCCACGGGTCTTACGGACCGTGGGTATGGTGACCTCCACGGCTTCGTCATCATCTTCATCATCGTCATCGTCACCATCATCGGCATCGTCGCCTCTGATGTGACCCTTTTTGGATGAGGACTCGCTCTCGTCCTCGGAAGACTCGATCGAGTTCTCGTCGTCAGCGGATGGAAGCCAACCTTCCACCACTTGGAACAACTGCGAAGACAAAATACGATTAGCACGAACCACGACTGCATATCTGCGACTGCGAATAAACAAGACAGCATGAACTTACCGTCGAAGCCTTGCAATTCGTGGTGTAAGGGGGAACCTCGGCCTTCGCGTCGAGGTATTCCGCGTCGATGATTTTCTTCAGGGCCAATGTATAATCATTGAGCCTCCACTCGGCGGTGCAAGACTTTGTCGGGTCGTCCTTGCCCGTGTACTCGTACATGCAGTGGGCGCGACTGGCCAGAGGCACCAGTCGCCGCCCAAACCAGCAATTGTACAAGTTGATCGTCTAGAGGGCCTTCTTCTTCAAGCTGCGGATTGTCTGCAGCATTTCATCGACCACCATTCGCTGGTCGTGCGGAAGCTTGGCGACTTGGAGCCAACGTGGCTCGTGCCGGTCATCGGAATACATTGGAAGCGCCACTTCATCGTCTAGCGGCAACTCGGTCACGTAGAAAAATGCTTCTTCCACTCGTTCACTGCCTTATTTGGCAACATCAGGTCGAAGAAGGAGGCCTTCGACTTCAGCTGAAAGGTGAGGCCGCCCGCGGCCAGCATCGGGCCGCCTGTTTCTTTGCGCCCGACCCTCCTGTGGAATAGATCTTGCCACAGGGGGAAATATGGCTGGCAGCCTAGGTAGCACTCGCAAAACGCCATGAAGATGGCGACTTGCTCGATGTTGTGCGGCCCTAGGTCTGACAGCTAGATGTCGTAGTACGCGCAGAAGCGGCGAAAGAAGAGGGAGGTGGGGAATCCGAGCCCCCTCTCCAGGTGACTGGTGAAGCAGATGAACTCTTCATCGCGCGGATATGGTACCATTTCTCCGGCCGCGGGATGCGCCACCTCCCGGCACGGAGGATCCCTGCCTCCTCAAAAGATTTCAGCAGCACTTTCATGCACTTGGATCTCCCCCATGGTTCAGTCGAGGGCGCCATCGGTTGGAGGATCTAGGGTTGTGGGTCGCTCTGGACGCTACAGAGGAACGGAAGATAGGGAATGCGCGAGATCAGAGGAAGTGTGAGAAATGATCGTCCTTCGCCCGTCACTCTCCTTATATAGCATTTGTTACCCGCCATTTTCAGGGAGCCGTTACTGCGCGGTGATTACGCCGATATTACCGTTGGATTACCCAACCACTAGTTTGACCAGTGCTGACGGTCCAACTTCGTCTACTCGACTCGCTGGCTTCAGCGACTCGACGATTCGCCGACCAGATCGCCCTAGCTGCGATTCGACTGCTCGCCGACCTGATCACCATAGAAGTGATTCGACTACTCACCGACCCATTCGCCGTGCTGCGATTCGACTGGTCGCCGTTATTGCGACTAAGATAACAAGTTCCCTCTTTCATTCGAGGAGTCCACCACCGATTCGACTGGGCGTCCAAATTGGACCCGCATACTCCGACTGCCAACAAACACCTGCGACGAATCAACGAAGGCCTTGGGGACTACTGATGGGGATATGATGAGTGGGGTATACCCAGCAGGACGTTTCCTATTGGCCCAAGATGTCAGCGAGTGGGCCTGAAGGACGGCGACTGGATCAAGACTTAACAAGGAGCCAGGTGACTGGAAGCTGGAGGCCCAGAAGCTTAGCTAGGCCTAGTCGGATTAGGTCAAGTATCCTCTGAATCCTTAAGTAATTCGGTTGTAGATCTGTAAACCCTAGCGAGGAGAGCCTATATAAACCTCCCTAGGGTACGCATAGAGGACACGTTCCACCATACACCCCCTGCGACTCGCCGCCTAGTCGTCGAGCTCTCCCTTTGTACTCTCTCATCAATAAAATCTAGCAGGAGTACTTACCCTCCGGGGGGCGAACCTGGGTAAACCCTTGTGTCTTTGTCCTCATCTCGCACTGCAGATGGCTGGCCACCCTTGCCTCTCGTTCTACTATTCGCTGCAGATTGTAGCATCTGCCATGGCCATTCCCATGACAGTGGTGCCCATCGTGGGGCCTGGCCAGTCAGGCTGGTGTTCTGTGGCAAGATCCAATCTTCCCATCAACGAGACGATCGCCACCGGCCGCATGATCGCGATCGGCGAGATCCTCTAGATCTTGCCGAGCAGCTACGTCCCGGCGGCGCGCCCTGTCACGCGCAGCGTGATCATGTCGGTCGGCAGGATCAGCCTCTTCGTCGGCTTCACCGACGTCATCGTCTGGGAGGACTTGGCTCGCATTCACGAGTCGCCACCGCGCGATCGGCTCCCCGAGAGTCAAGTCCGCACCATCCACTGCCTTGCCTCCGAGTACGACTCGGCCAACAGCAACATGGCCGAAACCAGCGTGGTCGCGAATGACGCGGCCCTCAACGACGACGCCGACTCGGTGACCCCGGCGTCAGTCGCCGGATCCATCGTCACAGCATTGCCCGCAGGTTCCATCACCCAGGTCTCCAACGTGGGGGACTTCGAGGACCCCTCCATCCTTGGGATCTTCGACTCTGATTCCTGATCGGAGAACTCCGATGACTTCCACCGATACTTTACTTATCTGATACTTTACTTATCCGAGTTCTGACTGTCGGTATTGATGACCCACAAGTATAGGGGGTGTATCGTAGAACTTTTGATAATAGGAGTGTCGATCCCAACAAGGAGCAGAAGGTGTTGACTAGTGGTATGGAGCAGGAAATCTCTGTAAATACTTAGCAAACGGATTTTTAGTGGTTTTCTGATAAAGCAACAAAAAAAGTGCAAGTAATAAAGAAAAAGAACAAATGCAACAAGTGGACTAATCCTTTCTTAGCAAAGGACAATCCGGTGGGAATACTTATAAGGACCAAACGTTCTCGAGGACACATGGGAATTCTGTCAAGTGCTTTCGCTTCAAATAGCTGAGTACTCTTCTTTGGTGTTGTAAGTGTTGTGTGGGTGAACCTGTGCTAATGTACCGACCTTACTTGGACTAATACATACTTGTGATTAAACCCCCTGCAAGCATCTGCAACTACATGAAAGTAATTAAGATATAAACCTAACCACAACCTTAAACTCTAAGATCCTACACTCCCTTGTGCAAAGGTGTCCTAATGGGGGTTCAGGTTTCTGTCACTCCGGCAACCCCACAATTAGTAGCCAAATACACAATGCATTCCCCTAGGCCCATAAATGGTGAAGTATCATGTAGTCGACGTTCACATGACACCACTAGAAGAATAGCACCACAACTTAAATACTAAACCATTGAATAATAACTCAACACAAATCCACTAATAACAACATGACTTCTCCCATGTCCTCAAGAACTAAACGAACTACTCACAAGACATCATATGGATCAAGATCAAATATGATATGGTGATGAATAACAATCTAAACATAAATAGTAATCAACATTAACTACAATAGTAATCAACACCGGGAAAGTTTCCCCTAAGAACTAAAGCAATATCCAACACAATTGTTACAGCGGGACGGAGTGGTGATGATGGTGCTGGTGGAGATGATGGTGTGGATGATGATGATGATGATCCCGATGAAGCCTAGCTTGATGACGTGTTGATGGCGATGATCTCCCCTCTCCGAGAAGGAATTTCCTCGGCAGAAATCTGTCTACCGGAGAGATCTTTCTCTCTCGGTGTTTTCCGCCCCGCAGAGGCGGCGAAAATCTATCCGTGGTCGCTCCCCTGGTGTTAGGGTTCCGTGAGGAAGATATAGGCGAGAGGGCGGAGTCGGGAGCCGAGCAGATGGGCCACACCTGCCCTAGGCGCGGCCTAGGTGGGACCCGCGCCTATGGGGTGTGGGCCCCCTGTGGACCTTCTTCGCCTCCCCTTCTAGCTTCCTCTGTCTTCCGGGAAAATATAATTTTCCCATATTTTTCTGATATTTTTCTGATCTTCGCGAAATTGCATCAAAACACCTCTTTTTCCATCAGAATCCAGACTCCGGCAGTCCATCCTCCAAGAATCATCCAACATGCATAAATAGATGAAAAGACATAAGTATTACCTCATAATAAGACATACATCAATGAATAGAGGCAAATTATGATATAGAATGGTGATGCAAAATGGACGTATCAACTCCCCCCAAGCTTAGACCTTCGCTTGTCCCCAAGCGAAAATTGAGCTCAGTAAACATGTCCACAGGTTTATGGAGTGAAGTGTCGATAAAAGAATACGGACAAGAAGCATCACACTTACCATTACACAACTCATAGAAGAAATCAACTCACCATTATATAACTTAGCTTGCAACAAGTATAGGAGTCACAATAGAGATGCATAAAGATAAATCATAATTGGAATTGGAAAATTCTTGTTCCTGGTCAGAGAACAGCTAGCAAACAGTTTCACAAAAAGCTTTTTGTGGAAGTTTTATAACAGGAGCACTCTTTGCTCAAAAAGGTTTTTCAAAGAAGGCTTTCAAAGTAATACTCAATAGATAAGAGTTTTGTGCAAACAAGGAAGATAAAGAACATGAGTGAATAAATCACCATATGAATGCTTGAAACACAACAACTAAAATGCTTGCTGGAGATAGAGAGGAAGTAGGTTTACTGACTCAATCTTAGAAAATAGGAGAAAGGTCCCTTCATAGAGGGTAGCAGGGATTACAAGTCATAAAGAGCTTCCAAAATATTATGGTACTTACTAGCCTTGAGCCCTCATTGCCCCTATCATAGGCATCTTGAGATGATTAAGGTTAAAGTGCACAAAGATGGAGTATATGCTTGACAAAATATAAGTTGGCAATCTCATGTCCCTTGAATATGAGGGCCACTCCTAATGCTACTCAACTTCAGTTACCGGTAAGTTCTTGTCATTGTAAGTACATGCGTATCATAGAAAACCGCCAACGGGGTACCCCTTGCACATGGTACAGGAGCTATCCCATAACAAAAATGACAAGGCAAGCAGACAATGAGCATCTCAGCGATCTTTTTATTTACTATGTGCATAGCTTTTTATTGAGGATGCTTCATAGATAGCTCACTATGGTGATACTGCAAGTTTCCACCATGATTAGGCATGGCTTAGGCTAGCGGCCCAGGCGTTTCTCTAACACAAAATACAGACTCCATGGACTTACAAGTTCCCTCTTTATTTCACACCGTTGACATCCACAGACAAAAGAGAACGATATCAACTGTGTACAAGGTACAAGTGCAATGTTGAAAGTGTTCCCCATGACAGCACGGTTCTGCTAATTCCAACGTATAGATGCAAGCATATACAACTTCGATGACACAATGGTTCAAGTCTATTAGGGGCAAGAAAATAAGGTGTGCCATCAAGTTCGTGAGAGATTTACTAACTAGTTTTCACATAATAAAATACTTTTTAATTCGAAAGATAGATGAAGTTTGAGAATTTGCTTGAAATAGCAAATGCTAATAGGTAGATATGGTGGACACAAATGGCACAGGTTTTGGTTCGAAGGGATTGGAAACATGACAAGTATGCCCTCTCAAAACAGGTTTTTGGCTAGCAAGGCTGGGTAGCAAGCAAAAGAGTTGAAAGAAACAAGTAAACCTACAAGTGATAAAGCCAAACATGCAGTCTTCCTTGAAGACTCAAAAGATCTTAAATAAATAATACTAAGCTTATGAGCCAACAAGAAAGAAAATAAATGATACAAAATACTTGTAAGATTTTTCTCTTTTCCTTTCAAACCTCAAAAAGTGTTGCTACTAACCAGAGCTCGATTTGCCAAAACCAATTTAGATCCACTTGATGATCCCAAAGTGATGCCAATACTGATCAACAAGATACATCATATAATATAGATTGCAAACTAAAATAAGAAGTGCAAAAAGTAAAAGATGAAACTTCTCATTAATATTCCATAAAGGCACTCACACCAAGGGATACATAGATAATCAACTAAAGGAGAGATACTTCCACATGCAAACCAAACTATCAGATAACCTCTCTACCAAAGATATGAATCCACTAAAAAGGTAAAAGATAAAAGATAATGGTGGTGATACCACGGCACTCCCCCAAGCTTGGAACAAGCCAAGGGGATGCCACACCTGATGACGAATTACTCCTTCGGTGGTGGTGGTGTTCTCTTGATAAGATCTTCAATAAGTTTCTTCAAATCCTCAATCTCAAAGGTCATAGTATGAATCAACTCCGAATTCTGCTCAATGCGGTTCATGATCATGTTAGGACTAGAATTCCAGTCCTTGTTATTCTTTCCCCACTCTTCCTCCTTAGAGTGTTCCTTCCCTGCATTGTTAGAACGAGGCAAATCCCACATCGAGGGCAAGGTCCCTTTGGGCACATGTTGATATTGATGCTCATGTATAAGAGTATGTAAGGGTCTCTTGGTACGTGGAGGATATGACCGTGGATTGTAGATAAGACGTGGAGGTTTCCCTCCTATAGACATCCGTGTTGTCCTCCTAAGCTTGGTAGGGTTTGCCACCACTCCAATGCTTGCGATGGTAGTGCGGGTGTCCGGTTGCTTGTCCTCCTCCATGTCTTCTTCATCCCCTACAAAGATCTCCTCCTCCTTGGATTGTGAGGATCATCTTCCTCGGGCTTCTTGCCTTGGTCATTGGCGGAGACCATGGTGCTCTAAACTTGAGAAGATTTCCTGATAGAAACAGATCGAAACAAAAACACGACGAGAACACGATGCATGAACCTCGGGGGATACGAGGGGTTATATAATACGAAGTTTCAAAGCATAAGGAAGGTGCTGATACGAAAATGAGGCGGAGTCGAAGCTCGGGGTGGTCACACCCCCTCCAGGCGCGGGGCAGCTGGGGCCCGCGCCTGGGGTGGGTTTGGCCACCCCACCCTTTGGTTCCTCCTCTGTTCCGTCTTGTAACTTTCCTTATATAATAAAAACACCAAAAATATAAAAAGATTAGGATTTCATGAACCTTCTGTTTTCACCACTTTTACCTATTCAAAGACGAACTCTGCAGACTCCTTTTCTCCTTCTCCTGGAATTTCCTTTCCTCATAAGGCAATACACAAACTTCAATAAAAAATTAGTGTAAGAAAAACAATTAACCTTTAGGTGCACACTTCAACTGAAATCCATCAAAACAAAGGCTTTTATATGAGGCAAATAGAAATGATAGCAGAAATCTATCAAAACAGACCAGCAGGTAAAGATTGGTTTTTTCAACAACCTTATGTTGCTCAAATCAAAAAGAGCAGAACTAATGAAAGTTGGGTAACAACTTGGAGAACAAGCTCGGAAAAATACAGCTCCATTCGACATACTGATCTCCCTCACGAATTTTTATGGTGCAGCACAAAAAATCTGTCCCAGGACAGCCAATTTTCACAACTCCTCCACTTCTCAAAAGTAGTTGAACTTGACACAAAAACCAAAACAAAAAAGGATAAGGAGCGGTTATTACTGAATTAATAACTTCCAAGACTCGACAAAACTCTTGGGTTATCTCCCAACAAGTACTTTTCTTTAATGCTTTTAAGTTAGGCTTGAAACTTTCAAAGATGCTCACAAAGGAGATATAAATCTGGAGTGAAAGAGAGCATCAAGAAGCAAATAACCAACACATTTGAGTCTAATCCACTTCCTATGCATGGGGGTATCATGAGAAAACGAATTGTTGAAACAAAAAGCAACTATCAAAGGAAGGCAAAACAAATGCAATTTCAAAGCTTTCGACATAAAACGGGGAAACTTAACATTATTGAGATGCATAAAACCATGTTTACCTCTCTCAAAATAACTTTAGCACTTTGAATAAAGTTGACAATATAACTGTCACTGGCAACAACTTTATCATAAGAATGAGCATACTTACAATCACCAAAAAGAGGTCCAAGGTCATAAACTGGATCAATAGAAGCAAGTTGTTCCATCCTGAAATCTTTATTAGGCAAGCTATTTTCACAAGGAGCTTTAGCAAATTTGGAAAAGTTAAACTCATAAGAATCTCCATCAAACTTAGTTAAAACTTTCTCCTTCTTACAATCTATAATATCTCCACAAGTGTTCAAGAAAGGCCTACCAAAAATGATAGGACAAGTTTTGCTAGTTGCTGAATTAAGCACTAGAAAATCAGCAGGATACTTAATCTTACCACAAAGAACCTCCACATCTCTTACAATTCCAATGGGGCAAATGGTTTCCTTATTTGCAAGATGAATAACCACATCAATGTCCTCAGGCTCCACAGTTTTCTTAGTACCTTTATTATTTGCACTAATCATCATAGAATAGCTGGGAAAGGTATTTTCTCAACATAAGGTTCAGGCGCAATATGATTAGTAGTACAAACTTCAGCACTTCTAAGAGGAACATGATTAACAACATCTTTATAAGGAGAATGGTACTTGTTCCACTTCTTTTTGGGAATTTCTATGTAAGAGGCAAAGGCTTTAAAACAGTTGGCAATACTTTGGGAATCAAGACCAAACTCATTACTAATATCACGGAAGTCGTCAGTTCCCATAAAATATTTAATGCATTCATAATCATAGTTTATACATGAATTTCTTTCTTTTTCATTCTCCAAAGCTTCAGTGTTCTCTTGAATACGGTCTAGGAGATCCCATTTAGCTTCTTCCTTCATACGTGTGAATGATCCAGCACAAGAAGCATCTAGTAAATCTTTATCATGAAGAGAAAGCCTAGCATAAAAGTTATTGATAATAATATTGTTAGGGAGTTCATGAATAGGACATTTAAGCATTAGTAACTTCAATCCCCCCCAAGCTTGAGTTGTACTCTCTCCATCAATAGGCCAAAATTATATATCACTATCCTTATGAATCTCACTGGGAGGATAGAATTTAGAATAAAAGAGAGATGCCATTTCCTCCCATTCCATGGATTGTCCATTCTTCAGCATCTTATACCATTCTTCAGCTCTCCCTTTCAAGGATATAGAGAGTAACTTCTTCACCTGGTCAGTTGTGATACCTGCACACTTAAACAACTCGCATAATTCATGGATAAAAAGCAAATGATCACCAGGATGGACAGTTCCATCACCAAAATAATAATTATCCATAACACGATCAACAATACTTGTAGGTATTTTAAAAGGATCTATCTCAACAGGTGGTGGTTCATCTACTACCCTAACAGTGGTAGTAGTTTTCCCAAATAGAAAACCAAGTGGGTTATCCATATTGGAAACAAAGTAACAAGAAGCAACAAAAAGCAATACTCATAGTAGAAGTCTCCTTTACCAGTTCCACTCTTCAATAGCGCTTCACTCCCTGGCAACGGCACCAGAAAATAGTCTTGATGACCCACAAGTACAGGGGGTGTATCATAGTACTTTCGATAAATAGGAGTGTCGATCCCAATGAGGAGCAAAGGTGTTGACTAGTGGTATGGAGCAGGAAATCTCTGTAAATACTTAGCAAATGGATTTTTAGTGGTTTTCTGATAAAGCAACAAAACAAAGTGCAAGTAATAAAGACAAAGAACAAACGCAGCAAGTGGCCCAATCTTTTCTTAGCAAAGGACAAGCCGGTGGGAATACTTATAAGTACCAAACGTTCTCGAGGACACATGGGAATTCTATCAAGTGCTTTCGCTTCAAATAGTTGAGTACTCTTCTTTGGTGTTGTAAGTGTTGTGTGGGTGAACTTGTGCTAATGTACCGACCTTACTTGGACTAATACATACTTGTGATTAAACCCCCTGCAAGCATCTGCAACTACATGAAAGTAATTAAGATATAAACCTAACCACAGTCTTAAACTCTAAGATCCTACGCTCCCTTGTGCAAAGGTGTCCTAACGGGGGTTCAGGTTTCTGTCACTCCGGCAACCCCACAATTAGTAGTCAAATACACAATGCATTCCCCTAGGCCCATAAATGGTGAAGTATCATGTAGTCGACGTTCACATGACACCACTAGAAGAATAGCACCACAACTTAAATACTAAACCATTGAATAATAACTCAACACAAATCCACTAATAACAACATGACTTCTCCCATGTCCTCAAGAACTAAACGAACTACTCACAAGACATCATATGGATCAAGATCAAATATGATATGGTGATGAATAACAATCTAAACATAATAGTAATCAACATTAACTACAATAGTAATCAACACCGGGAAAGTTTCCCCTAAGAACTAAAGCAATATCCAACACAATTGTTACAGCGGGACGGAGTGGTGATGATGGTGCTGGTGGAGATGATGGTGTGGATGATGATGATGATGATCCCGATGAAGCCTAGCTTGATGACGTGTTGATGGCGATGATCTCCCCTCTCCGAGAAGGAATTTCCTCGGCAGAAATCTGTCTACCGGAGAGATCTTTCTCTCTTGGTGTTTTCCGCCCCGCAGAGGCGGCGGAAATCTATCCGTGGTCGCTCCCCTGGTGTTAGGGTTCTGTGAGGAAGATATAGGCGAGAGGGCGGAGTCGGGAGCCGAGCAGATGGGCCACACCTGCCCTAGGCGCGACCCAGGTGGGACCCACGCCTATGGGGTGTGGGCCCCCTGTGGACCTTCTTCGCCTCCCCTTCTAGCTTCCTCTCTCTTCCGGGAAAATATAATTTTCCCATATTTTTCTGATATTTTTCTGATCTTCGCGAAATTGCATCAAAACACCTCTTTTTCCATCAGAATCTAGACTCCGGCAGTCCATCCTCCAAGAATCATCCAACATGCATAAACAGATGAAAAGACATAAGTATTACCTCATAATAAGACATATATAAATGAATAGAGGCAACTTATGATATAGAATGGTGATGCAAAATGGACGTATCAGGTATCTCTGCATACCTAGTTCAACCTCGTTACCGATAAGTACTCTTTACTCGTTCCTGTGATATGTGATCCCTTGTGAGCCAGTAACATGCGTGCAAGATAATTGGATGACATTCCACCAAGAGGGCCTAGAGTCTATCTGTCATAAGGATGGACAAATCCCACTCTTGATCCATGTGCCTCAACACATACTTTCCGAACACTCAATGCCACTTTTATAACCACCCGGTTACGAAGTGGTATTTGATGTCATCAAAGCATCCATCTGGTGATGGTGATTAACATGATCTCATGGTCAAAGGATTTAGGTTACTATGTATCTGAAAGCTTATAGCAATCGAACTATTGAAATGACTTGATCTTTATTCTACGCTTATCTATAGGAGTATGTCCATCACACCATTCTCCTAATGATATGATATTGTTGTTAATAACATCTCAATGTTCATGATCAGGAAATCATGATCATCTATCAACCAACAAGCTAGTATTATAAAGAGGCTTTACTAGGGACTCTAACAAGTTTATAAATCACACAAGTATTAATGTTTCTGGTTAATACAGTTATAACATGAATGTAAACATTTATCATAAACACGAAGATATAATAATAACTACTTTTATTATTGCCTCTTGGGCATATCTCCAACAGATGCTACTAGGGTAGCTTATATAGAGGAGGCAAGGCGACGTAAGAGAATCCGGGAGCGAGATTGGCACACGATGTACCTAGGTTCACGTCCTTTCGATGGAGGATCGCTACGTCCTACTGCCAATCGAGTATATGATTATAGATTGGTTTACAATGGAGCCACCGTAGGCGCAGGGAGAGACGAGATCTAATGAGATATCCCCGTGGGGTACCCCTGGTGGCTTTATATATGCAGCCAGTTAGGGTTTACAAGTGTTTTGGTGGGCTAGGTATTGCAATCGTTGTCTTGGGCCTCTAGTTGGCGAGTCGTCTGGGTCCAGTATACGACAGTCGCTGTATTGGGCGAGTCAACCCGCTGGGCTTGGCATCAGTCTACTCGATCTAGCTGGTGAATCCTCTTCATGGGTATACCCTGATTGATATGCCCCCATCAGTCATTGCAAACCCCTTGGTCCATCGTGGAGCCTAGCCAATTTTGTAGCGGGTAGCTTAGTGGGGTGGCCCACTAAAATATTTTATAAATCTTGTGAGTGCTTTGTCGTAATGCCTCATTGCGTTTCATTTGGTTTTTTCGAGATTGATCGTATGTGTGTTCCTATTTGTGCACCCCTCTAGATAAATTTTTCTGAAAGCCGTGTCCGTGGTTATGGACGACTTGGAGCACAGTTTCTCGACCATAAACAACTATAATTAAAGTATCGCTTTTAACTTGACTAAACACGACTAGTAAATAGTGTCATATTCATGGAATGATTAATAAAACTGGCAATAGAAGGGATGTTCATCTGCCTTCTCATTTGGGGAACGAGAAGGAGGGAGAGCGACATTTACTTATGCTGATATATCTGTTGGGTAATTAACTGTTGTTTATTTAACGAGCGTTCGTCTTTTATTGATTAGGCGGATGTTGTAGCATGTCTATATAGAACTGTCAGGCTTTATTTTCACTGCAATTGCGTCACCCTCAGGTTATTCCCTTTAGATGCATAAAGACTTGCTGATCCCCCTAGGATCTCACAGGATAAATATTGTTTAGATAGACAGGCTTACTCTCAGGAAGGTTACTGGGTCGAGGAGACCGATGATGGTGGCAACGACTGTCAGGTGTAGAGATTCCGAGGAATGGAGATCCGTGAGATCTATGGGCATGATGTGCTTATTTCTAGGCATCTTATGTCAGTTTGCTTCTTATCCGTACTCAGATCTTGTTTTCCACTTCCGCTTGATAATCCGATATGTGATGTATGAGGATGTATCCTATAATATTATCTCTATCTAGAATATTTGAATCTTACTGTATGGCGTTGAATATTTCTATTTCTTTTAGATGGTCTGACTCTGATATACTATTGTATATCGCTGACATACATATTTGTGTATTTTTTGTTTGCATGCCTATCGACTAAGTCGCTCGCACCTGATACGATGTTCTTGAAAAGTGGGTAAGGTGGTTGGCCTTTACCGTGCCCTGCTCTGCTTAGACAGGCCTACATGTGGGTGATCTTTGGGCCTCCGTGGTAGCACACCTTATCCACTTTTGGTTCATCCTAGCTTGTTTCTTAAAGCGTAGTGTCTAAGGTATTACATGTAGCAATGATCATGACTTATGCTATAAAATATAGAAACAAACTCCAAAGTTTATGTTTAGTTTTATTACCTTCATGCTCAAGGACGAGCATATGTTAAGCTTGGGGATGTTGATGCATGTAAAATATACACATGAATTTTATAGTTTATTGACACATATTCCCATATATCTATATCTTATAGAATGTTATATCCGTGTTTTACATTGATTTACAGGAATTTACCAATTATCCTCTTTATTTTGGTTATAACTCTACAGGGCAGGAAAACCATGTTTTGTGTATTTTTATCTTTTAGGGACCTAAACAAAGTCAAATGGCCGAAGATTTTTCGAGGATTATTTTTGCGAAGACAAGCATCTGGAGCACTAGAACCTTGGAGGGGAGCAACGAGACCCAAACAAGGCCCAGCGGAACGGGCCCACCTTGGGTAGCGCCACCAGGTATCGTTCCCTCCTCGAGCCTCCGCAACCATCCATCTTCATTCCAGACTCGAAGTCTTGAGCTAAAATCACCTATAAATAGACTCCCCAGGGCAATCTCAGAGGAGGCGGGGAAAAAACACAGGAATAGAGCCAAAACCAGCAAATATTGGAGGGGGAAAAGCCGTCGGAGCTGCCGCCGGTTAGATCTCTACCTTCTCCAACACCATCTCCATCATCTCCATGATGACGAGGGAATAGTCCACCTCTATACTATGGGTTTGTGGTAGTAGCTTTATACCTCTCTCTTGATCTAGTACAATATGAGTTGTCCTACATGATTATGGTCACCTATGTAATTTCTATGTGGTCGATCTTTGTTTTATGATTTGATATATAAGATTAAAATTCTATTATCTGTAAGATGTATTAGTAGATGCATATTATGTATCTCGTTTCTAAGTACTTGTTATGATCAAACTTGTATGGAAAAATATGTATGGGGGAGCATGTGTATTAGATGGAGTAACATGGTGGTGGTGATTGGACATAGTGATATAAAACTCGAGATTAACTATGGTTTTTACCTTTTTGTTATCTCACTAGGAATAAAATTAATGCATATATTATAATCATCTAGTGACAGCTAAGATGATCTTATTTGTTCAAGGTAGCATAGTTGATATTCAAACATCATGTCAAAGTACATAAGGCTATACTATGTTTGTTCTTAATTCTATATTGCTTGGAGTTTTCCCTTTCTAGAGGAGTATAAGAGAGATGTGTTACATCATCTTTATATTAGGACGTGATGCCCATATAAATGCTAATCAAACACATAATAAAATTTTAACAAAATTATATTTTTCTGAGCAGTTTCATGTCCATTACACTTTATGAGGTAATAGTCAAGTGAATCCATGAACCCGGTCCACTTTTTATCATAAGAAGCCACTTTACACTACTTTTATAGCCTTTTATATTTTCTGTACTAATTAAATTCAAAAATACAAAAACACTTTTACTTTTAGCAAACACAAACAAAACCCCCAAAAATAACTTTACTTTATTTGTTTTTATTTCTTTGCCAAGTCAGATTGTTTACTTTTCTTTATCTATAATTTTATTTTAGTTGTACTAATACGAAACCTTGTGCTTGACAACCACACAGTAGAGTTGGGGACACAAGACAAATACTTTATTTTGTAGGTTGTTTGAAAAAGATAAAGAGGAGAAGTCTGTAGCCAATCCTCCGAGAGTTCGATATAAACTCTCGAGTCACCATTTTGGAAAAAAGACGTTTGCTACAATACTCTGCACTTGGAGTCCCAACGAGTTGGTACACACAAAGTTGTTGCCATCACACGTGTCCAGAAAAAAATGCCTAGTCTGGCACAATTCAAAAACGCAAAGTGCTATTCTCATTTTTTTCTACGACCTATGCCAGGCAGAATCTACAACCCATACCTAGAACGACCCCTAATTTTCTAGGCCTTGAGGCGACTGCCCCTCTAGACCCCACGCCCTGATGATATGCCCTCATGTAACTGTGATCACGCTCTTTTGTGTATCATCGTTCCTATACAATCCTACACCAGATAATTGGCCATGGAATGTGACAACAATATTGGTGAGGTCCAATATATATCGTTTTGAGGAGATATAACCTCATATACCTTCAAAGATTGTTGGGGATGAAGCACACATAAGATGTACAACAAATCGAGCATACAATAGTCCAAATACATGCATACAAGTGAATATAAATATTCTACAACTAGTTGCGCCTCAAGCCATGTTAACCTATCTTCATTTTGAGTTCTTAAAAAATGTGGAAAAAAATCTTGGATGTAGCTTATGTTGTATTTGTGCACCTGCAAATTTGTATCATAATATGACAATGTGTCACATGTGTGAGAAAAAAACAAGTAAATCTTTCGTAGGTATACACAACACATAACCCATGTTTTTTTTCATATTCTTTGAAAACTCAAGAGGATGACATGCAGCGGTACTGGCCTAACTAGTTGTGAACATGTCCTTATTATAGAATTAGAATGTTAGATTGCCTTTTTTCTAAAAGAAGAGCTTTGTCTCTCTAGGAATGTGAAATTCTTATTATCAATTTCTCATAAATTCACATTCTCCCTCAAATAGGGAGGTCATGCAAATTTTGGAAAGTGAACCATACACTGCGTTTGAATGTTACGTCCTAGATTCGCCAGTGAGTCGCACCATATACGCCCCTAATCCAGTATTGTGTTATAGGAGGAAATTTTGTCCATAACATGCATGTGTGCTCTAGTAATTATATTTATGTTTACAACTTTACATGTTTCATAATGTTAACCTCCCAAGATCTCCTACCTTCGTGACTTACCTTCATTTCTGTTTTGTACACGTGTTTAATTGAAAAGGGTTTCATTTCCGGCCTTCCAGCCTCGCAAGCGCTTGCTAATAAACGGCAGGCACCAATCTCGGGGACGCGCAACGTGGGGGAGCGGAGAGCGCGAGAGAGAGCAAGGAGGGGCAGGGCGAGAGCTTCGGGGAGACTCCCACCCATACCGCGCCACCGAGCGAGCGAGATCCCGCCCCCTCCCCCTTCTCCATCCACCCGCCCCGCCGGACCCGATCCCGATCTGATCTCCGACGCCGCCTCCGCGCGCCGGACAACATGGCCCCCGTCTCGGCCCTGGCCAAGTACAAGCTGGTCTTCCTCGGCGACCAGTCCGTCGGCAAGACCAGCATCATCACCCGCTTCATGTATGACAAGTTCGACAACACCTACCAGGCATGCCACCCTCCTCGATCCCCTCGATCACCTGCCCCTTTGCTTGTTTGATTTTGTCGCTTGCTAGTCACGACCCGGGGTGGTTGGATCTATCGATCTGATCGCGGCGGATCCGGCCTGGGCTTGCGTGCCGGCCGTTTCGTTCGATCTGATTCTGTGATCGGATCTGCCGATACAAATGGTTATCGCATCTGAGACTTGTGCATTTTTGTTACACCTTTTGGTCTGGGATGTGTCGCGGGGCAACGAAATCTTCATGATCCCTTAGTCGAGGAAGATGAATTGGTGTCTCGCTGTAGGTGTGTGATTACCGCAATATGTATTTGGAGTTTAGGGCGTGAGAAATTATGCAGCAGGCAATGGTGTCACTGGAGGATCACAGCGTTGTTCGGTGAAAAAATGCTCCCGCCACTCAGTGAGTCCATTGGCATAATGGTTGGGATGGGAATGTCCTGCTGGAGAATTCTGGCCTGTGTAATGTATTGAATGATAGCTAATAGTCGTTTCAATCTCCTCTTGCGAGGTGAGCAAGAGGTACCATGACACCTGTGATAGGGAACCTTTGCCATTTCAAGGCCTTCACCATGGCACATGTGATCCCAATTTGATATGGAACCTTTGCATTTCTAGGCGTTTGATATTATATAGCCGTCAATGGTGTCATTGGAGGATCACACTGTTGTTCAGTGAAAGTCCATCGGCATAATGGAAGAGATGGGAATGTCCTGCTGGAGGATTCTGGTTGATATATGTAGGGAATGATGGCTAATACCTAGTTTTTTCAATGACCTGTTGCAAGGTGAGCGAGCAGTACCGTCACACCTGTCATCCCAATATGATAGGGAACCTTTGCTATTTCTGGGCTATCACTGTGACACATGTGATTCCAGTTTGATATGGAACCTTTCCCATTTATATGCGTTCCGCATGGGCCTAACATTGACCCTGCTTCCACAGAATTGTTGCGACTTAAAAGACCTTCAAGCCAGTGTAGAATAGATGCACAATCTGAAGTCTAAACTACCATTCAACTTCTTCATGTGTATATCGGTATACCTCCAATAGGCTTGTTTTTCTTGGTGAACAACGATGGCTCTTAACACTCTACTGTATTGTTGTCGGAGTGATGCTGATGCTCTGATTCATCTTTTCCTTGCACACTTTTAGGGTAAAATACCAAAATTTTTGCTTAGAATTCTAAGTTAAATGTCTTATGTTTTGTTCTTCCTTAAACAGGCTACCATTGGTATTGACTTCCTGTCGAAGACAATGTATCTTGAAGACAGAACTGTGAGACTTCAACTCTGGTATGGACACTTCTTTTACCGCATTTACTGACTGTCTGTTCTGTCCATTCGAGTAGTGCTGAGTGCTTATCACCATCATACGTATTTTTGATCTTCATTTTCAGGGATACAGCTGGTCAGGAAAGATTCAGGAGTTTAATTCCAA
Organism: Avena sativa; assembly: GCA_916181665.1. Lineage (NCBI taxonomy): Eukaryota > Viridiplantae > Streptophyta > Magnoliopsida > Poales > Poaceae > Avena > Avena sativa. Next base: position 261,801,577 of record OV702294.1, on the reverse strand, counting down.
GCTACATCAGAGATTCTTCAGTTGCTGTTATTGTATTCGATGTTGCAAGTATGTTCTCTCTCTCTGACTTTCTTCAGCATATAATGATGTCTCTGCAAGAGTTGCTAACTTTATTGGCAGCATGTTTTTTTGTTTAATAGCAGATTAAAAGCATCGATTCGTTTCCCTTATTTTTTCTTTTATGTTCTTAGGCAGGCAGTCTTTCTTAAACACTTCGAAGTGGATAGAGGAAGTCCGCACTGAGAGGGGCAGTGATGTCATCATTGTACTTGTTGGGAACAAAACTGACCTTGTCGACAAGAGGTGAGTGGAGTTCACATTGCTATACATTTAATGAGTTTGTTTTATTTCAGTATTTCCATTTCATACCACCTGGTCACATGTGATGTCAGATATACTTCTCCAGATGTCTTGTGTTGTTAGCCCTATGTGTACCAAAATTTGCAGTTCGATTGCCTTGTATAAACCGTTGATCAATGCTGTCACTGAACTGAATACTAGATTTACCCAGCACAACAAAATTGTGAGCAAAAGTAACTAGCACCATTCTGATTATTTTCCTTTACAATTATTTTGTTAGATCTCACCATGAGTTCAGTGACTGTTGACAAATGCCACGCACTTTGAGTATGACAGGTGGACCTCGGTCTGATCCACATGTCAGTTTTTTAAGAGAGCTGCTTTTTATTTATTCAGTTGCATCTTGGTGTATCAATTTATTGCACGCGGGGCATAAGCTCAGAACCTCAGATCTCACGGCCACAGCTTAAGTGCTCTATAACCTCCTTTTCATGATATGTTAAACTGGCCACACAGGGATATTTGAATCTTAGGACAATCTGCCCCCTCAAATCCCAGAGATCCAAATTGAACCTTCTATACTGGTGGCAAATTACCTTATACATTGAGTCAATAAGTTAGTTTAAAAAGGTACTCCCTCCGTCCACTAATATAAGATGTTTGGGCAAACTAGCCAAAACATCTTATATTGGGGAACAGAGGAGGTACCACTTTAATGTGCTGATGTAGGGTTGGTTCTTTTTTTAGAATTGGTGGGGTTGAACATAAGCAGCCAATGTGGCAGACACACTACTTTTTCCTTAACTAGATTAGCTAAATTACCAATAATTTCCTTTGTTATTAAGGTCGCAATATGATCTATCAAATAGTATGCTCACATATCTTGCTGATTTCTGCGTTCTGTGATGCAACAGGCAAGTCTCCATTGAGGAAGGGGAAGGCAAGGCAAAAGACCTAGGTGTGATGTTTATTGAAACCAGCGCTAAAGCTGGTTTTAACATTAAGGTGTGCTTCAAAATAGATATTTATTCTGCATTTCATATACTTAAAGCTGGCCCCACGTTGGAGATAGTTAATTTTTGTGAAACTCAAACGCAGTGTTTTTTCCTTGATGATAAATGTTATGTGGTTTATCGAGTGGATGGGTCATGTGCCAGTCCTTTCTCTTTGTTGTGTATTAACTACATTCTCAAGAAGGCTTTGCATTAACCACCACAAAATTTTGGCCAGGCTCTGTTCCGCAAGATTGCTGCTGCACTGCCTGGAATGGAGACCCTTTCATCAGCAAAGCAGGAAGATATGGTTGATGTTAACCTGAAATCCGGCAGCGCGAACTCATCCCAGTCACAGGCGCAGGCTGGGGGATGCAGTTGTTAGCTCCAGTTCCACACTTTTTGCAGCTCATGATGTCAAGGACCCCATGCCCATCAAACAAAACATCTACATTACTGCTTCTCTCTCTCTCGGTTTCAGGGGGATTGACTGTCTTCCAGCAGTGAGTCCATGATCCGAGTCAATGAACGAGAAACATTTCCGTTGGAAAGATACGCTTTAAGAGTTTCTAGTATTTTGTCAGTGGCCTAAGCTAGCAACAGTGTATAGTTGGGTTGGCACTGTGAACTCCCATTGCTCGAGCTGAGTATTAGAGTTAGTGATTGGTTTATGTTTCAACCTATATTTCTGTCGCCCATCTTGTTTCTGTCAGCCCAAGTCTGTGTTTTTCTATGGTGTACTGAATATATATATACTGGATTTTTTCGCAAGCTAATAAGTCCTATGTTATCCTAGATATTTGAGGGATGGAGTATTTGGTTTATGGTTGCAAATCCCCGGCCGGCATGCCTATGGGGTTCACAGTATATTCATGTCTGCTATGCCAGCCGTGGGGCTGAATAAACAAGCAACTACATGAGAGATCTGCTTCTTTTTTCCTTCCCTGCAAAGTTGGTGCTTCGCATGGGAAAGTTCTGGCTAGTTTGAATCATCAGATGTGAAGCCAACATTTGAATTTGCTCCATTTTTCAACTGGTTATTGCTGGTTTGGCCGGTCACCACGTGGGGTTACTGTTCGTCAGCTCTATTTCAATTCTATGCAGCTATGCTCATTGATCAATTTAATCTTTTTTTTTTTGAACGGGAAGGAGGTCAAAGAGACCCCCGAGAGCTGCATTAAAAAACTAAAGCGGTGGGTACAATTTGTAAACAGGCCCCTCAACAAAGATACACTGAAAAGCAGGCCTGCTAATAGATGAAAAGAACCCTGGAAAGAAAAAGAAAAAGCAATCCGGTCCAGCTTCTTCTCCACCGCTGACGAGATTCCGATGCCGACCTCCATCGACCTGCTGCCGGGGACAAACCACTTGGCCGCGGGGAGGAGAGAAACGCCAGCAAGGATCCCGAAGAAGGGCCTCCATCTTGGAGGTTGAACATGCGCTGTCCAGGCAGCGACTTGGGTGGCCATCTTGGCCACAGATCATGGCGACAAGCATATCGACCATGTGATGTGCTCCGAGTTGCAGCAAAAGAGTGGCTAAGCTTTTAGCAACGCTGCTCCATCGAGATCCCCTCCTTCCACATGCTACCTCCGCATCCAGCAAGAGAGAACAATTCGATGAGAAGCTGCTTCGAGCCGCCAGGATCCATCGACGCTGCTCTATTAAACCAAGCTCCCTCCTCAGAGCTCCTGCCCGAGATGAGGAGGAGGAGCTGAATATGGTGCAGCGCCAACAAATCCAAAATCTACAGCACCATCTCCAGAAAGCAGAGGTCGCATTGTGAAGCCTCTTCCCCTCGCCTCCACGGCCGGCCGGGAGAAACTTCACCACACCACACGCCACGCAGCGACGCATCTCCTCCTCGCCACCTCGGCCGGCCAGGAGATACATCACAGCTTCCATTCTCTGCTTCCAAAGATAGCTCCTACATGGGCGCTTATTGAAGGGGATGGTCGAATCGCAGAGCTCCTTTGTCTTCCACCTCGGAAGCTCGCCGGAGGTACCAGTCAACGACTGCCTGGCTCCACGCCACAGCGCCAAGACAACACATCCCCACCACCGCCAGGCTACCGCCTCCAGCATGCGGTCTCTTCTTCTTCCCTCGCCGCCACGGCCGGCCGAAGAAGAAGGAGACAACGACTGCACAGCAAGAAACCCAGCGTGGCCAGAAGCTTTATTTGTGGAGGAGCTCAAGACACCACCACTCGCCGCATGAGGCTCCACCCTCTGGAGCACAACGACAAGCAGTAGCCTCAGCAGCAGACACCGATTCCAGCTCCAAGAAACCGGTGAAATCCTCCCGGCATAGCGCCATACCACAGCACATGGCCAACTACGACTACTCCTAAAACTACTCTGCACTGCACGGCGTCCCCTCCACCATCTTCGTCGGCCAACGAGGCCACCGACAAGACACGGGAGAGGAGCCGTGAACGGATAGACGACTCTCAAAGCGGCGAGCTGCCTCTAGAATCGTGCGGGTTGTTCGGCTGGGTCCGTTTCTATTGATCAATTTAATCAGAGCATTATTCTTCTTCAACTGGAAACCAAAAAACTTCGCTCCATTTTCTGAAATCTTAGAGCATCCCTTTCCTTGCCTACTGAAAAGGTTGCACATTTGTTTCCCACCTGAATAGTAGCCTCTTCACATTTTAAACACGAGGCAATGGGTGCCTGCTTACCCTGCGGGTTTTTACCCATTAGGGTAAGAATATGGTAGTAAAGTTATACCCACGAGTAAATAATTGGACAAAAATCTCTACCCGTCGAGTATTGCGGGTGCGGGTATGGTAATGAAAAACCCGTACTGGCATACCCACCTATTCGGATGGAGATATTGAGTTAGTTTGCTGAAGATTTTGGGACTTGGAATATTGGCATAACCATCATTTTTTGGTATCTTCAAAATGTTGAAGTATGATGATCAGATTTATGTTGCAGTTTTATCTGAACTTTATTTTAGTATTGAGATTATGAACTTGTAGAGTTGATGAGTGTCACTATGTGACTGATTGCGGTATGCCCGTGTTTTGCAATTCTTTTGAGACTTCAAAGTTTAAACTATATACGTCTCACAACTTATGTTTGGACGTAACTTGTTTTCTTCACATATATCATGCGTTTGGCTATGGCTTTTCTTTATTTAATATATATTTTGTTGCTTGCTAAATCCATGAATAATAAAATATATGCTGTCGTTTTTTTATATATTGTGTTATTCAAATGTCTTGTTAAGTTATTTGGACTGATGGGTGGAAATTATCCGCGGCTTTTTTTACCCTCGACGGATACGCGTATGGAACAAAATCTATACTCATGTACGGATACGAATACGGCTTGCGGGAAGAATCTATAATTATGAATGTGGGTTTGGTTAAATTCCACCCGCCGCCCAACAACTGCGGGTGAAAGCATACACAGAGAGATGCACCGTCCAACGTTTTGGTTCAATATGACTCACACAATTGATTATCGGAAAGTACAATATCTAGCTGTTTACAAGTTGGTTTTATGTTTAAATCTAATTATATTCGAGCTCATATTCAATATTTTCTTTGAGCTGGAAACAGATTTTCCATTAACCAGACGGTGCCACAGTATCGCGAACAACCAAGTCGTGGGCAAAGGAAGGAACCCACTGGCCAAACGGCTTGGGGTCCAAGGATCATCTTCACACCATAGTTCGCCAAAGCGTCAACAACCTTATTACACACCCGAGGGCAATAGCAAATAGAAAACGATGTAAAGTTTAAGTAAACTAGAGCTTTAATCTAACGAAGCAAAACAACAATTGGTGCTAAATCAAACTGTGCATATTGAATTGCTTGAACCAGCATTTGGGCATCAGTTCCCACCATAATGTCAACAGGGGATCACTGTTGAGCTCATATTCAATATTCATATGTCAACAGGGCCTCTACCCTGATATTGTCTTGGATGTTTATATCGGAAACATCAAAATCATAGATTTGTCATGAGAATTATTTCTAAAATATTATAATTTTGTTGATCGCCACACATATATTACGATAAAAAATAACAGTCAAAGTTACTCTGAAATGTTACGATATACTCCCTCCGTTTAAAAATAAAGTTTATCTAGACTTAAATGTATCTAGACGTATTTTAGTGTATAAATATATTTAAATCTAAACAAACCAAAATTAGTTATTCCTGGACAAAAAAAGTATTAAAGTATATTTCAGTGACCAATATCCTATCATCATCTTCGTCATCATCAATGTATAAACATCAGTCGTTTCCTTAAACCGGAGCACTCGAAAAGAAGAAAAAGGTAGAGCGAGCACAACGGCCGATCTCGAGTGACCACACCTCCCAATCATCGGCGGAGCCACCAGGGGGTCGAGCCTGGTCGACCGACCCGGCTCAACAAATCCTTTGCAAGCTATCCAGGTCATGTGACTTTGTGTTGCATGTATCGGCATGCATGACACATATCGAATTGATCCAGCTGATTAGCTAGATATAGCTAGCTAGCAGCACAACATATACATAGCTCTGTTCTTGCTACGCTTGGACTGACTCCCTCAATTTGCAAATAAGTGTACTTATAGGTTTATCCAAAGTCAAACTTCGTAAACTTTGACTAAATTTATAGAAAAATGTAGTGACATTTATGACACTAAATTGGTACCACTTGATGTGTTTTCGAAATTAGTTTTATAATATGATAAATTTTATGTAATATATATTGATATATCTGTACCTAATAATAAAGGACGAAGTGTTTCTTCCGGTCCAACACTTCTTTGGACCGGTTTACTCTTTCATTAAATTTTATATTACAACAAATCTATACCTAATAATAAAGGACGAAGTGTTTCTTCCGGTCCAACACTTTTTTGGTTGGACCGGTTTACCTTCCATCAAATTTTATATTACAACAAATGTCACCTATAAGTGAATAAAACTTTTCGTCTAATATTTCGTATTGTAAGTCAGCAGGATTAGTTTTATCCATATCGCGCAGGCTCTAGCTTCCGTCATTGTCATTGTTTCATCATCAGCCTAGCGGGCCAAAGTTGGGCCTGAAAAGTGCACCGTACGAGAAAATACGTCAAAACTTGATAGAGACTCGTGTTTAATCCCACACTGCTCGTTTGATCTCTGCGCTACCGGTTTAAATACTTTCGAAACTGCGCAAGATACACTGAACCAAGTCGGGAAGCAGCAAAGCAGACCCACCGTTGTGGGAAACGAAAATGGGATTGTGGGCATATGTTGGTGCGCGCAAACGGGGGGATTTGTGTGTCGGCTGTGCAATCTGAGCATATATATGTATATACGAGATTAAGAGAATCTATGTCAGGATTAAGTTGGGTGTAAATGGAATCTATGTCAGGATTAAGTTGGGTGTAAATGGAACAGTGGGTTGTCTTGACACGTGCACACAGTCTGCATGGTTCATAATTGAATGAAGGCAATGCAACAAGACGTGCACACAGTCTGCATGGTTCATAATTGAATGAAGGCAATGCAACAAGACATTATAGTGACGGGTATGGCTCGGCAGCTCACACAAAAATATTCAGGATGATGCCAGAGCCGGCAGTGGTTGGCGCCAAAGAAAAGAAACAACGAATTGATCGAGGTGCGGATGCCACTCACATGCACTGATTTAAAAAAACTTATCACTAGCATAACAAAGACTACCTTCTTACGCCGCAACGCGCGGGCATTTGGCTATCTATACCTAATAATAAAGCATATAGTGTTTTTTGTGGTCCAACTTTTTTTGAACGACTTTAACCATACAATTTGGAGCAAATTATCCACCACTGCCGCTGCTAAGTTATATATTCTCCGCTTTACCGGTGGAAATCGACTAGGTGGAAAATCGACTGGTAGGTGCTCACTTCATCCGAACTGCGACTCTGTACACATCAACGAGAGCAAGGAATAGTCCCACGTTGCCCCTATATATTAAATCCCACCGGTTCATATACGTTCTCAGGTGTTTGGAATCAGCAAGCCGATCAGGGACCAAATAAGGACTCTCTGAAATCAAATCAAATGAGAAAAAGGAATTAAATTGGCGAGAGAGAGCAAACGGATGCACAGAGGAGGGAACGATCGAGGAAGACAAGATCGAGGATTGACGGCAGAATGCGGCGAGGCCATCGAGCTCGACGCCTATGGGGGCTCAGTCTCTCGGGGCAAGGCAGCCATGGTCGTTCGCGCCGCTGCTGGCCGAGGAGGCGGCCATGGCGCAGGAGGTGGACGGCGACGGGATGCAGAGGAGGGAGGAGGCGTCTGGGATGGGCTCGACGCCGATGGAGGCTCAAGCTCCCGCGGTCAGAGGCGCGGAGGCTCTCGGGGCAAGGCGCGCAGAGCGGGGGGAGGGAGTCGCGAGCGGGGACGGCGCAGAGCGGGGGGGGGGGGGGGGGGGGGGGGGGGGGGGGGGGGGAGGGGGGAGGGAGGGCTCGGGGGGAGTTGTGGTGGCCCAGGGTAACGATCGATAGTGGGGATGGGTGGGGGAACCGTGTGCGTGGGCTCGTGTGTAGCGTGTGTGTGTGTTGCTGTGTCCTGTCGACTTGGCCCAGCTGGTGCCGCGTCGGTCCGGGTTGTAAATGAAAAAAATTAGCGTGCTACTTGGGCATATGGACAAGTTATGATGGGATGTGTACATATGTGCTACTTCTTTTTCTTAAGTTCATTTAGGCTAAATGTATGATTGGCGTTGGGCACGTCTAGAATTTTTTTACGAATTCGGTGGAACAGATAATCAAAAGAGTAGTCATGACATCCACATCTCAACTCATCCTCTTATCAGCAAAAAAAACTCATCTTCTAAAGATTTATCCGTCGTTCTATGCATCCTTTGCTCCCAGGTCCCAAGTTTGGCGAAGGCCTTCGAGGGGTGCATTAACAACACGCTTAAAAACAGAGCCCGTGGAAGCTGACTGATTTGCATGACACGCCGTTACTATTTTAATGACAAGTTACTTTCTGTGCTTACATGATATATAAAATTGCCATATCATCTTTTATAAATAGGAAATAAATAAATTACTTTGTATCTTTTTGTTCCTGCCGCCGCTCGAGCGTCCATGAGGGAACAACAATGGTGATTCAAAGGTCATTAAGAGGCTGTCGATGACACGAAAAGATATATAAAAATATTGTTTTCTCTTCCACCTTAATGCGTGGGTATTTTGCTAGTTTATCTAAAAGGTTGGTCAAATTTGATAAAGTTTAACTTAGACAAAACCTAAAAGTACACTTATTTACAAACAAAGGGAGTAACAAAGAAAATATAGGTTTTGCTTCAAAAAGCTAGATCAAAACTTGTTAAGTGACCAAGCACGATGGTAGAGCGCGTTCCACTAGACCCAACACACGGTTAGAACCCTATCCTAGTGCCATTACCTTAAATTATCAAAACTGAAAAGTAAAATTAATACAAAATCTTCAAATCAACAAAAAATACCCTACGCACCGAGCTATGGCCAAGTCGCTCTATTAGCACACTACCATCTCTCTTCTCATCAGTCTAAGAGCATCTCCATCTAGTTTTTAAAACCGGTACGGTGAGTGAACTGGTGTCTCTTAAAAAACCAATGAGACCATCAGTTCAAATTTTTCTGACAGACCATTGAATCGGTCTTTTTTTAGTACTATGTCTCCAGCCAGGCCCCAAGATCCCCCCTAGGCGCTAAAAATCTTCCTACGCCCTTTTTAGCATCGACGACACAAAACAGCGAAAAACTGCCCAGCCACGCCTCCATAGCCCCCAAGCAGCCAAAATAGTGCCGACGAACCCAAGCCAAACCCAAGGCATCGGGGGCCTGTTGGAGGCGCCGGCGAAAGCAGCGTCCAATCGTTTGGATCCACGCGTCCTTCTTTCTAGCCCGCCTAACCACTTTTCGTTTCGAGATGGTTCTGGGAGAAGGGGCAACGGTTGTAAAGATATCCCTTTTTCATCCATCGGAAGCGTTTTGCCTCCGACGGCTGGAGTTGCTCTCAAGTTGATTCAAACTAGACAAATATAGCACTATTTTATGTAGTTTTCTTGTTCTTTCTAGTCAATTTGTAGTTGTACTTGATAAAATATGAAAGCTGAATCTGCTTGGAACATTTTTTGCTGAATACACTTACTTTTGTGCCTAAAAGTTTTTTAGAGCTTATATGTGCGACCCGGGTCAACTCAATTTCTGGCTCCGCCACTGCTCCCAATCCCATCGCAGCTGCCGGGTGCCAGCACCGTCCACCTCGCGCACTTACGGGCGAGCTCATCGCGTGCCCGCGCCGCGGCTTCACGGGATCCGAGGACTCCTCCCGGCCTGGACACGAGCGGCGTCCCTGCCGCCGCCCCATCTCCTGCTGGTACGCCAGCCCTCCCCTTTGTCTACTTGAATCGCCGGCTGAATGCTGTGCCGAGTCAGATCCTGGAGCGATCTCGTTCCCAGTACCTTCTGTTGTAAAACCCCCATCGTTCTCATGTACTGTACTCCATAGACGCGGGATTGGTTTCTATGCAATTGTATGTTTCGGCTGTGTGTGTTACAAGATATCTTAGATATGTATAGCTGGTTTTGTTAGGAACTGAATTATATTAGTAGAGATCAAACAGCTGATTGAAAATGGCATGCTCGTTACTTCAGGGTGATCATTGGTCAGATTGGATGGTTTCACTGAACAGTTGATGACCCGGTCTGTGTGGTGGGTTGGAGAATATGTTCATTCTTTAGTTTTGGTTTTTTGAAACAGCAGTGCAGTACATAGTTTCATGTTAATGGATTTGGGCGTGTTCACTGAAATACAGTTTTGCGACTTTCCAGTAAGTAGCTTTACTGCACGGCTGCACGCGCGTCACATTCTGTGTATTAGCAAGCTCATGTTTCCTTCCTGTATGTGGTTTCCCCACTTGCGCTGTGCCGCTCTAGGCCTGAATGCTTTTATTCCCTGGCAGGTAGCACTTGCCAAATGAATTCTCTCTCGCTGCGTTAAGCTCCAATTTCGGAGATGGCAGAGTCCAGACAAACTCAACAGTTTTCCCATGTTATTCTTGGTTTGGATGGTACGCTCGTAAATACAGGTAATGGGAGATCAGTGGAAATATATTGCATGCAGAGTTGTTCCTTTATCTGTATCAATGGTCTTTCTGGATCCTCAATCTTACCTTTCTTGTTTATAACCCATGACAGATTATGTTGTACATCAAGTGCTAAAATCATTTCTTGCCAAGGAAGGGAAAAAATGGGATAGCAAGAAAGCTCAGTGTTTGTTAGGAAAGGGACCCTATGAAGCTGCAGTTGCTGTTTTCGAAGACTGCGAACTCCCTTACTCAGCAGAAGAGTTCCTCAACTTGATTACTCCAATGCTTACTGAGAAGTAATATCAGCAAATCCCCTGCCTTTTCTGTTGCATAAGGGTTATAACATGATATGTCAGCTCGAAATTCAGATGCATGTGTTATCCCCCTTTACAAATCTTACGCACATTCGGTTAAGGATATCTGTTTATGTACTTATTAAGAAACTGTCAGTGCATATATACATAAATATCCAATTCTGTGTCTCGCATGTATTTTCCTATACATGGATATCTAAACATCCCTATGTGTTTCTGTTTGCACTAAAACCTACAAATTTCTCTATATAAGCCTCAGTGCATGCATGCCTGACTTTAAATATAGAGTCAGTGCTGAATTTCTCTTAAGCAATAGAAGATAATATTGATATATCGTATGAGAATGCATGCTGCTATCTAGTCAGAGTTCTTGCGTTATGTAGTTGTTTTGAAAGGCAATGAAGAAGAATGCCATCTAATAATTATTTTCATCCAACATTATAGTCTTGCGCGCGATCATTGTCCTTTTGCATTTTTTCCGTACTGTGGCATGTAGAGTAGTTGTCCTATACTCTTACAAAAATATGTTCAGTAATGCTTTCATTTACTATTTGAACTTTTTCCAGTCTAAATGGCGAATCAAATTCCGCATTGCAGGTGGGGCAATATAAAAGCTCTTGCAGGAGCTAATCGATTAGTAGAGCATTTAAGGAGTAGGGGTATATGTGTTGCTCTGGCTTCCAACTCCCCAAGAGCAAACATTAGAGCAAAGCTCTCTTGTCATCCAGGTAATGCTTTCCATGTATATAAAAGGTGGACTTGTATCCTGCTTCTGAGTACTAATAAGGTGTTCTTACGGTGATTTTGTCCATATGGTATATAGGATGGGAAGAATTTTTTGCAGCAATTGTTGGTGGTGATGAAGTGACAAAGGGAAAGCCATCTCCAAACATGTGAGTTATTGCAATTTTGCAGTCTGTACTGACAACATGCATTTGTGGACACGTGAAGTGCATTTTGTTTGTTATGGCTAATTTACTTCTATTTGGATATTCAAGTTTTCTGGAAGCTGCAAAGAGAATGAACTCTGATCCATCAAACTGCATCGTAATTGAGGATTCCTTGTAAGTGTGTTTGCTATCTTCTGGTTATTTAGAGCTGTTTGTGTTATTATCTTAACTAATATGATTACAGTGGAACGCAATGCTTTTCTTTCTTTGCTGGAGTTCATGCATTTTTTCAAACGTGCTCCATTTTCCTTATTTTCAAGATCTCCCATATGTACTTATTAGATTAAGATTAGACCACATGAGTGAGATGTTTCACATCTGAGGTGCCTGCCTACCTAACGATAGCATATACTTCGTAATTTGCTATGGAGTTGCAATGGGGCTCTTGCTTTTACATCGGAAACCTTTACTGTTCCCTGTCTGATGATGGTTCTCTTTACCTTCTTAGTCCAAAAGTTTGTAGTTTATTTAATGTGTGGTAATTAATTGTTATGCTAGGCCAGGTTTCCTGGCTGGTAACGCTGCAGGCATGCACGTGATAGCTGTACCTTCAATACCCAAAAGCACTGCTGAATCTGGTGCTGCTGATGAAGTGATCAATTCTCTCCTTGACTTACGGCTTGAAAAATGGGGCTTGCCACCGTTTGTCGATTGTACGACTCAAGATTGTTATCCTTCTGGGGTCAAAGAATTTAAGTTATGCAGATATTATGGTACTATACCTCCGATCCATAATAAGTGTCGCTGATTTAGTACAAGTTTGCACTAAATCAGCGACACTTATTATGGATTGGAGGGAGTAGTATTTTCTAGATAGCTTGAGCTTGTTGCTGTATTTTTCTGCAGGGATTGAGGACACCTTGCCAATAGAGCCATGGTTTATCAGCGGACCTGTGATAAAAGGATATGGCCGTGGTTCTGGATTACTAGGGATACCAACAGGTAGGGGGGGGGGACAATATATCTAGATACAATTTCTGCTTCACATAAATTACATGCATGTTTTCTGGCACCTAAATTCTCAGACCATAGTTTAGCTATCCCGTCTACTTTCAGTTACCTGTTTTCTGGCAGTACGTCTCAAAGGGGAGTTGGGCGCCAACAAAAGCTAGCTAGGGTTGTACATAAGATGTCAATGCTGTTTGGGCACTTCATACTGCCTCCTTGATAGATTTGTAAAAAAAAATCTTACATGTGTGTCCACCTAACCAGTACACGTTAGACATGATTTAAATTCATAAACAGCAGCTATTGGTTAAATTTGATATCTTCCGTTACAAATAGTGTTTCTCCTTGGTTTTGTAGTCTTTATCATGCTAAGTTGGCGCACAGGATTTTACACTATGAATATGAAGTCACTTCTAATTATTTATTTTGATACCACCCTACTCTGTGTTTTTTACATCTTTGCAGCCAACTTACCTGTAGACAAGTTCTCTGACATACTCTCAGAGCATACTTCTGGGGTATACTTTGGTTGGGCTGGACTGAGTAAAGGAGGTATCTACAAGATGGTCATGAGCGTCGGTTGGAACCCATATTTTCATAACTCGGAGAAAACTATTGTGAGTTGTCTTGGCAATAGTTATTTTCACCTTTAGGTTTGTCGCACATTCTAAAAGTCGCTGGTTGCAGGAGCCATGGATACTTCATGACTTCAGTGAGGATTTCTATGGAGAGGAGCTCAGCCTTGCTATAACTGGCTACATAAGACCTGAGGTGAACCTATGGCCATATACCAGCAAAAACAAACACACCAGTTTTTAATGCTCCCGTCACTTCTCACCTGTTTGTGAAAATCCATTTTTCCAAATGCTCAGGCCAACTTCCATTCAGTTGAAAGTTTGATAGAGAGGATTCGTGAAGATGGAAGAATAGCAGAGAAAGCCCTTGATCTTCCAGTCTACACCTGCTATAAGGACTCGACATACTTGAGAAGGGGTCAAAGCAATTGAGCAGTCCTACAGCCAAAGTAGCCGCCATATAAATTTATACTCGTCCGTGGTTCTAGTTCAAATTTGAACTAAAACCACATCCAGTGTTTTGGAACGGAAGGAGTGCCAGACATATTCATATTACTCCGGGGTGTATTTACAACCATGTGTGTTTACCCAATTTACGCAGTATCTTTTATGCAGTATCTTTTATACTAGAGAGTATGTATGAGTAGTGTAATATATACTTCCTCCATCCAGAAATAATTGACTTGAGTTTGTTTAGATTCGAATGTATCTAGACACATATTAGTGTATAGACACATTCGAATCTAGACAAATTCAAGTCCGTTATTCCTGGACGGAGGGAGTATAAGGCTATTTAGGTACTATATATATGAGTATTTTTTTACTTAGCATGTACAATTTGTTCACACTCTTTTTCAATACAAATATGAATGTATTTTTTTGGAATGATGTGCAAAATATAGGACAACTTGCAAACTTTTCACTTTAAAGTATCTTAGATAGTATATGAACATACTCAATCCAATAAAGTACTACATATGCTACCCCATGAGTATATGAGACGTGTGTCTAATTGAGATAAAACAATTTTTTTTCACCATGTAGAGATAAAACAAAACTTTTTCACCTATGCTGTGATCCTAAGATCTAGCTGAGGTAGAAGGCCATGAGAATTACCACTAGATGCGTAGTTGTGGAATTGATGAAGCACGTCTGTTGAATGCAGTGCAGTTCTCACGATTCGATCTAATTCCTATCGTCGAGGTGCCGATCGTACAACATCGCTGCTGGTATCCACACGTACAAGGAGGAGCGTTGGCCGCTAGACTGAACTGGAGTTAGGGTTTCAACGCATGGAATGACCTAATCAGCTATGTGTGCCCCAGTATATATAGGGAGTAAAAATGGGCTCCACTCACTCGTGGCTCATTCACTAAAGCTCATATCAGTCACTGTGAATCCGACTCACTAACTTAGTCCAAATCCGGTTCAGGTCCAACCCAAACAGATTTTTGATTTAGATGCAATCCGAACTTGCTCCCGCTCTTAAGTGTGTGACCCCGCAGGCTCATGACAACTTAGGCACGATTGGAGTCCGACTCTCAATCGATCAGTCAGTAGTGGCTCCTAGTAGAAGTGCCGACTTCCAAGTATCAAAGAGTCATGGCGACATTCCTTTTCAATATGACTTATGTCCGAGTCTCTTTTGTCTCACGGTATACCTTGTTGAGTTATAGGCAAATGATCGTCATCTATTAAATAATCCAACTCTCTTCTCGATCCAAGATAAGTGATTCATCCGACTAACTCTTAGTCGATCACCTCAGTTAACACTTAATTGAGTTGTGCATGTCAATGCTTTTCAGATCATATCATCTAAGAGGGCCCAGAGAATATCTCTCCAAATAGAGGGGCAAAATTCCATCTTGGTTATCCACATCGCGCAGCTTAATTCTCAGTCGATCCGAACTTTGCCTTTATAACTGCACTGTTACGGAACAGAGTTTGACAGAACCTAAGTCGATGATCCTCAACTCGGATTGTGCGACAATCTCATGTCTAAGGATTACATTGATTGAGACATACAAATGACGACTTGTTCGTTGTATCTTAATATGGGTCAATCCGACTCGATAAACTCTTTAGCCGAATCTGTGTAAGTCGGAATGACATCACCATTGCCCATGACGAACCGAGTCATCAACAAAATTTCACATTGGTCTAAATTATGTGTCTAGCACAACCTCGATGACCAAGAATATTTAGTATGAATAATATGAATGCATAGTTTGACAACTGAATCACATATTCAATGATATATATCTGATGCTTATATAAGGACAAATGAATAACTTTATGAATATAATGAGAATTACATCATACATGATTGCCTCTAGAGCATATTCCCAACAATCTTTCACTTGTACTAGAGTCAATCTCCTGACATCACATGTTTAGGCATCTAATGCTCATAGCTCTCAGGTGCGCCTCATGCTTCGGCCGTGGTAGCGGATTTGTCAACGGATCGACAATATTTGCATATGTGTATATCTTGCATAACTTGATATCAGCCTGATTCATGAACTAGCAAATCAGGTGGTACCGCATGAGTATGTGTTTGTTCTTATGGTATTGTTTAGGTTCCTTGGCTTGTGCAATAGCACCATTGTTGCCACAATAGACGTCTAACAGATTAGACGAGCCCTGAACCATATCAAGATTCATGAGGAAATTCCTCATCCAAACAACTTTATTTGCTGCCTCCGAGGCGGCAATATACTCAGTCTCTGTTGTAGATGCTGATACAGTCTCTTGCTTGGAACTCTTCCAGCTCATGGTCCCTCTGTTTATTACAAATACATATCCGGATTGCGAACTATAATTATCAGTCGGTAAGATAACTCGCATACGTGTAACCCTTTACACTGATTTCATATTCACCTCCATAAATCGAAAACATATCCTTAGTCCTTCTCAAGTACTTTAGGATATTTTTAGCCACTGTCCAGTGGATTTCTCCAGGGTCAGCCTGATATCTGCTCACAACACTTAGAGCATAGGAAACATCTGGCCTAGTACAAATCATGGCATACATGATAGATCCGACTGCCGAAGCATACATAATCGCACTCATCCGACTTCGCTCATCAGTCGTCGAAGGACACTAAGTCTTGCTAAGTTTTACACCATGGGACATCGGTAAGAACCCCTTCTTAGACGATTCTATGTTGAAATTCTTCAACACTTTGTCCAAATATGTACTCTAACTCAATCCAATGAGCCATCTTTATCTATCTCTATAGATCTAGATTCCTAGAATGTATGTTGCCTCACCCAAGTCTTTCATTGAGAAACTCTATTTCAACGAGTCCTTGGTTTCTTGCAATATCTAGACATCATTTCCAATCAGTAATATGTCATCCACATATAAAATTAGAAAGTTTACTTTTCTTCCACTGAACTTCTTGTATAAACAAGAATCATAATCACTCTTCATGAAGCCAAATGATTTGACTACCTCATCAAAGCGAATGTTCCAACTCCCAGATGCTTCCTTTAACCCATAAATAGATTTCTGAAGTTTGCATACCTTGTCAGCATTAGCCGGATCGACAAAACCCTCGGGCTTTATCATATACACATTCTCGGTTAAATTTCCATTAAGGAAGCCGTTTTGACATTAATCTGCCATATCTCATAGTCAAAATAGACTACTATAGCTAACATGATGCAGACTGATTTAAGTATCGCTACGGGTGAGAAAGTCTCATCGTAGTCAACTCCTTGAATTTGTCGGAACCCCTTCGCGACAATCTGTGCTTTATAGACAGAAACATTTCCATCCATACCAGTTTTCTTCTTAAAGACCTATTTGCACTCGAAGGGTCTTGCACCGTCTGGTAGATCAACCAAGTTCCAAACTTGATTTTCATCCACGGACTTTAACTTGGATCGCATGGCTCCAAGCCATAACTCGGAATCAGATCCCACCATTGTCGTCGGATTGTCGACAAGTACGCCATATGGGGTCCTGAAGGCGTTGAGAAGATGGGGTGTGAGACGTACGGTGTTCCGTAATTGGTGAGCACAAGTTTACCCAGATTCAGATCCGACTGCGGTGATCGGATCCTACTCTTGCTAGCAACCCAGTAATATATTGGCGAGAGCCGGATGTTACAACGGATTACAAGAGAGGTCCGCCCGTGCGAGTATGTTGTGGTATTGGTGCCCAAAAGGCTCCCTCAAGTCCGGTTTATATAGTCACTGGGGCCTAGGGTTACAGGAGATACCTATCCAACTAATTTATGGAGTCGATAACTAGATACTGCTTGGACTACAAGTAATACTACAGACCTAAGTCGGTAACTCTTCTGGGCCTTGTCGTAGCCGGAAGTGACTCCTCTTTCTCTAACTAGGCCGCCCGTGAAGCAAAGCTCTAACCTGTTAGTGGGCCACCCTGGTCAGCGAGTCCTGTGGGTATATCCGGAAAGTATATCCCCAACAGTAGCCCTCGGAAGTCTCCAAGATCCAAAGTCGGATAAATCGTCTACCTTGATGGTTTCTTCGTCTTGAGAATCTTGAAGGGTTCCATAAAACTTCTTCTAGTATTGTAGGATTCCGAGTCTCTTCTGAGTCGGATATGTCTTCTTAACTTTAGTCATTTTCCCACTCATTTCAAAACATGAGCCGAACTTAAACAGTGTCATGTTGTCTGACAACTTTTTTAGACCATGTCTTGTCACTGAAAAATATCCCGTCAGCACGACCGTTGGTGGACCTTCTTTTTACGAACAGAACACCGTTTCAATGCCTGCGCGAGAATCAAGGGGGCGGAGGCGTCGCGAGGAAGCCACTTATCTCTCTCCTATACGCGTGGCGCAAATCGCGCGAATTAACGCGAATCTTGGCACAGAGGTTAATAAAAGAAGAAATCTCTTTCTCCCAGATTCATTCCTCGCCGTTCTTCATTGCCTCCTCATGCTCCTCGAGCGCTCCGCATACTACCCCATCTACACACACAAAAACCCTTAGCGCCGCCAGTTCTTAACCTCCTCCGGCGAGATGGAAACACCATCAAGCTCTGGAGCAGCGGCGGCGGCAGGCACGGCAACGACATATGAGAGGAAGCTGCGAGGCCTTTGGGTCCCGAGCGCCATGGACAACGCCGAGCTCCAAGTCATGGAGGACGAGGGCTACCTCATCGCCGGCGTGTGGCGGAGCGGTGTGGAGATGTCGTTCCCGCACTGCACGGCGACGAACGAGTTCTCTTCGGCACGCACATCGACTATGGCCTCAGTCTTCCACCGTCGAAGTTCTTCACCGAAGTTATCCAACATTACGGTGTGCAACTTCACAATCTTCCTGCCAACTCTTTGCTTGAGCTTAGTGCTCATGTAGCTCTTAGTGAGGGATTTCTCGGTATTAGATCGAGTCTCTTTTCCGGTACTACTATGGTACCTGGAAGAACTCCATTAGTGCTGGTGTTCCTTATATCACTGGCACTCTTAGCTTAGTCCTTAGGAGAAACCGAGTTTATCCTAGGATTAACGCTAGTAATATGTAAAAAGATGGGCCAGAACCTTCTTTTATCATAAGGATATTCCGGATCCAAACAAGGCGGAAGGTCTTTCGGCCTTGGTTGACGGTGCTGCTCCCCACCAAGAATCGTGGGATGCAGAAGCGTCGGAATTGTGCGAAGACTTAGTCCTTGTCAAAAGGTGGATCAAGTTTTTGATGAAGCACAAGGGGCTCCGTGGATCTGACTTGATCCACTGCTGTCTGGATCGCCGGATTTATCCACTGTATCACGGAGACCGCTTGATGCACACGGTCACCATAGACCGAAAAGACAGCCTAAGGGTCAGTCCGAATCGCATTCCTTCGAAGGATTACAAGACCCGGATGCAATTTTTGATCATGGAGAGAGTGGAAAGGAGGCTCCCCGAAGTCTCCATGAAAATGCTCACTGCCGACCATCCCCTGACTCCGGTAAATATTTCGACTTTGTTTTAAGTTTTATTGCCCTTTTCTGTCTTTTCCTCCGACTCTATTTTTACTGAAGCTCTTCAACTTATCAACTCAAGAGCCTCCCCGAGTATGAGTTGGCTCCTCTTGAGGGCTATCTTTCAGACGATTCGGAGGTGACGGAGGATGACGAGGTGCGGGAAGTTCCTGCCTCCGCCTCGAAGAAGCACAAGGCCAAGGAATCTGTTGTTACCACTGGCACACAAGTATTGCCAGTGGTTAAAAGGTGAGCACCATATAATATTTTAGTACTTTGTACATTGTTTCTTTCCTAAGCACACCTGACACTTATTGTGTGTTTCAGAGCTAAATTAGTCTTGAAGAGTAAGCTTAAGTCGGAAGGCAAGCCAGCCAAGAAACTGCGCCAGCAGAAGCTTGCATTATCTCCAGCTGTGCCTCCTCCAACTCCCAGCGGTACTCATACCTCAGCACCAGAGGTTTCTGCCTCTCCTAGCGCTAGTTCCATCATCCCTGATGCTGCCGCAACCTCACTAGCCCTGGTTACCGTTGGTAGCCAGGCAACTGACAAGGGTGAACCCATCAAGGGTAATGATCCCATGGTAAAATCGCCAGGGAAGGTTGATAAAATGGCCGACTCTGTTGCCTCCGGCCTGAAGCGGAAGAAGAAAGAGGAGATCCTCAAGTTGGCGCAATCCAGTCTCGAGAAGCAAGTCCTTACTCCAGAGGCTGCGAGCCAGGAGACGGAGGATGTCAAGCTGGTGAGCCTCCTGGACCAAATTTTGGTCCGGGATGCCAAAATCGAGTCTGGCGAGCTTCCAACAACAAGCGTTTCTCCTCTCTCCCTTGTCGAGAAAGTGTTCCAGAACACGAAACTCGGATTTGAAAAGCTGCACTTGGAGCACATTATAAGTTTTTTGATTCTCGTTTGCAGTATTTATTATCACATCTTCTAGCCTCAAGCATGAAGTCGGATAAAGATCGTAGTATAAGATCCGAGTTGATGCTTATATGATGCAAAAGAAAGATATAGTGTAGCCCCCAAGGCTCGTGTTGTATTTTGACTTAGTTGAAGGTGCAGCCCGAGTCTTTGTAGCCGTCTAACGGTTTCCGTCTTTAACATACATAAAGTTGCATATTACAACCAGAATTTGCTCAAGAACATTTGCAATAAGCGCAAGGAGATTAAGGCCTTGTGTCTTGATAATTCCAAGCTGCAGGTTGAGAAGGATGAGGCGGAAGGTAATTTTTTCTGACCTTTTTCCTTAGTGATTGTCATAGTCAAATTGTTTAGCCAAATGATAGTTTTTTCCTTTTGCAGAATTGCTAAATCAATCCAGCAAGATGGTGGAAGAGGCCGAAAACTTCAAGGTCTTACAATTGGAAAATGCAGAACTTCGGGACAAGCTTGATAAGCTTAAAACTGAATCGGAGAAATCCGTGAACGCCGTCCTGGAGTCAATCAATATGGCGACCGATAGGCTCGAGAAGCTGTTGGCCCTCCAAGATAAACAACTTGATGATTTGAGGAAGGATTTCGACAGCCAGAGGGATCTAGCCTAGGCCACAGAAGAAAAACTGAAGAGTCTTCGGGAGGAGCATTCTCAGTGGAACCACTGTGTGCTAGGTAATATTTTCAACTTTTCTCTTCCTTTGATTTTCGACTTTCTTTTAGTCAGATTTTGATTTTTGGTTCTTTCCCAGATCCTCTGCATCTTTCCGACTCCTCTTCCTCTAAACCTCGCCTCGAGCGCATTAAACTTGTCGGAGATGTTCTTTTCGACTTCCGCTAGACTCTTGAAGAGGTTGACAAGTCGGTCAGACTTTTCGGCTTGAACAATATGCCAGTGCTTGAGGTGAGGGACAGAGCGAAAGAGATTTCAAAGCTCATCGAGGATTGAAAGATTTCCTACACCCGGATTGCTGCACAAACTTCCCTCACTATGGTGATGAGCCACCACAATGATATGGAAATCTGGCATGTCACCAAGGGCATCGCCGACGAGGACGATGAAGGTAACCCGCAAGACATCAAGGCCATCCAAGAATCTTGCAGGGGTTATGCTTGTCGCGTGGCGGAGATGACGAATTACACAATGACATTCTTCTAATTCGTCGATGTGCCTCCTTTGCCCTAGGAGCCGGAAGGTAGCATCATTGAAGAAGCTTCTGAATCTCATGAGCAAGGTGGCGACGATGTCGACTCCAATTCTCCAAGGTCTCCACCACCACCGCCTGAATCTGCAGCATAAAACACTTGATGCATTATCCTAAACTTTTCATTTGGTTTGTAATGATGGGAAAAATATTTTGTTTTAAATATGCTGGTATGTAAGAACTGATGTTTTACTACTTAGCACTTGTTGTATATATTTTGATTTGTGTGCTCGAAAGTTTCTTAAGCACTGCGCGTTTATACTTACTTTTCGTTTTATCTGGCTCTCTGCCTCGTCCCTTTCATGAGCCGGCCAACTTTAAGCATTGAAATTCTGCCAGTCAAAGGAGCGCAATTGCTAAACCAGTTTAAACTTGGAAACAGAGCCGGCCTTCAGTACCAACAATTCATTAATCGGAATATACTCGCGTCTGAGCAATCAGATAAAAAACCAAAGTATAAACACAAAATTAGATTTACACCCTAAGATAACATTTTTATAGATATCAAAAATCATAATAAAAACGAACATGAGCATAAAGTACTTTCAAGCATCCTGAGATTTTTGAAAATGACATGATCTTTTGGAAATAAAATGGTAAAAACTTCTCAAAAAATAACATATGATGAAACCAAAACTTTGTTTCTCTTTGTACATGTACATATATGATTACAAGTAAATATAACTAAAAATAGAAGGGACGTAACTGTGCAATATTCCAAGGTTGGTCTAATTCATTTGGGTCTATTCTACCACTAGCTCTCTTCCTTTTTCGAGTATCAGGTCGTTCCTTGATTGGTCTCATATCGGTTAAATAATATGACCCGTTATGCAGAACTCTGCTGATCATAAAAGGTCCTTCCAAAATTGGAGAAATTTTGTGCTTTATTTTTTGGAATTTCTATTTTCGTGCCCTTGGTTCGTTAGTTGTACTCAGTTTTTCCTAGCCTCTTAACTTTTTCTCACTTTTGCACTTCTCCTACTATGAAACTCTCACACGGTCTGAAACTCGCTGTC
Organism: Avena sativa; assembly: GCA_916181665.1. NCBI lineage: Eukaryota > Viridiplantae > Streptophyta > Magnoliopsida > Poales > Poaceae > Avena > Avena sativa. The sequence goes on along the minus strand of OV702294.1, from coordinate 261,779,342 downwards.
CGTTACATGCTGACAAATGGGGTCGCATTCGGTCCCGTAGTGGACCCTCGCCGTTACGTGCTGACAAGAGGGGCTGCGGTCTGTTAGGTCCCGTAGTGGACCCTTGCCATTACATGCTGACAAGTGGGCCGCGTTAAGTTGGTTCCCGTAGTGGACACCTCTCTCCACTTATCCAGATCAACATGGAACCCACATCTTATCCACGTGAGGTTCGGACCCACAACTTATCCACGTGAGCCAGCCCCGCGCCCGTGTCATTGCCTCCCCTTTCTTCTTCTTCTCCGGCGACGGCGACCCTTCTCCAGCGACGCCGACCCTTTTTTGAGTTTCACTTTGGCCTCCCGTTCGTCCTGGCCGTAGTATGGTGCCGTCCCGTTGACCTGTATGAAGGATGGCAATGGCAACCATGCGTAGAGAAGACTACATCTCGCATCAAAATGTTCTGATTAGATGGGGGCGCTTGGTGTGGAGAATGCGACCGGCGAGCCATTCCGATGATTTAATTAGTTTATCGAGTTAATGTCTCAACTGCAATCAAGTGAAAGAGTGTTTATAATTAAAAAATAGGGAGATGGATGTATAAGAAATAATAAAATGACACAACTCTTGAACACTTTGAAATTAAAAAAATTATACAACTCTTAATGTAAAAGAGTGTTTATAATTGACACAACTCTTGAACACTTTTAAATTTAAAATATATACAACTCTTAATATAAAAGAGTGTTTATAATTGACACAACTCTTGAACACTTTCAAATTAAAAAAATTATGCAACTCTTAATGTAAAAGAGTATTTATAATTGACAAAACTCTTGAACACTTTCAAATTAAAAAAATTATAAAACTTTTAATGTAAAAGAGTGTTTATAATTGACACAACTCTTGAACACTTTCAACTAAAAAAATTATACAACTCTTAATGTATAAGAGTGCTTATAATTATAATTGACACTACTCTTAAACACTTTCAAATTAAAAAAATTATACAACTCTTAATGTAATAGAGTGTTTATTATTGACACAACACTTGAACACTTTCAAATTAAAATATTTATACAACTCTTAATGTAAAGAGTGTTTATAATTGACACAACTCTTGAACACTTTCAAATTGAAAAAATTATATAACTCATAATGTAAAAGAGTGTTTATAATTGACACAACTCATGAACACTTTCAAATTACAATTTGGACATGATAATGTTGTCCTAAGAAAATCTTGAGAGTTTACCATTTTTAGAGCGCGAAAAGTGATCCCTAAACTAAAATCTTTATGCCTTGTGCATATATGAAACTTATACACCTTTGAACTCTTTATAATCGCACTTAGGACATGATAATGTTGTGCTAATAAAGTCATGTTCATTTATCATTTTTATGGCGTGAAATATAATGCATAAACTTGCGTATACGAAAATTATAAACCTTTGAACACTATGAAATCGCACTTAATACGTGATAATGACGTGCTAAGAAAATCTTGAAAGATTATCATTTTCATAGAATGCAATGCATAAACTTGCATATGGCAAAAATTATACACCTTTGAACTCTTTGAAATCGCACTTAGGACATGATAAGGTTGTGCTAATAAAATCCTGATCATTCATCATTTTCATGCAGTTAAATATAATGCATAAACTTGCATATACGAAAATTATACACCTTTGAACACTTTCTCTTCAAATTATATTGAAAATAATTTGTTTATGGAGTTAAAGTACCGGTGGCACCCGATAGATATAGGGGTTATCCTGTCTGCTAGATCACACATGATCAATTAGAGGATCAACGGTTGGTGGGTACGATCCGCGTGATAACTGTCTCGACCAATCAGAGTGTAACAGCCAAGATGAGCACATGTGTGAGAGTTTGTGACTAAGGGTGACTTCTTTTGGGCTTATGCTTATGCATAAGTGTAATGCCCCGGAAAATAATCCGAAATAAAATTACGTGTTATTTTCTTTTTCGCATCATCATGACATCATCATGCATATTTTGCCTCTAAATCTTTTCACTAAAAACCTATTTTGTTTTCTAATCAGTCCATCCTTTAATTTCAAATTAAAACCCTAGGTCTGCCGGGATCTTCTATTTGTCTAAAACCTATTTACAAAATAGTTTAGTTTAAAAGAAATAAAAATAAGTAATAAAAATGTTCTGTTGAGGGAGGCAGTCCATCCGGTCAGGCCCAAAGGCCCAACTAGACAGACCACCTACTACCCCAAACCCTAACCCTAGATCTGTCTAGACTAAACCCTAATCTTGGAAACCCTAACCCTAGACCCGACTCTGTTCCAGCTGAACCAACCCATGCACCCTGTGCACCCAACACACACACCCACCAACCCACACCGACGCGTCGCCACACCCTAACTAACCGACCCGGTACACCACATACACACTCAACAAGAACGCCCCATGTCCCTGCCGCGATGCATACGGGCCCACCCGCACACCACGTTCGGTTCCTCCCCGAGCCCTGCACGCGGTCGATCCCCCACCCCTGTCGCCTCCTTCCTCGCTAGGCTCCACCGTCGCCAGCGCCTACCCTGCCGCCCACAATCCTCGCCCTCTCCTCCTCGTGTATCCTCCTTCCGCTGCAGGCAAGCGTCACCACCTCTCTCCTTCCGCGGCCGCTCTTCCCCGCCCTGTCACCTCTGGCGCTCCCCGCTGCCGGAGCCCCTGCACGTCGCCGCCCGCCACCAGACCTCCTTCCCGCCTGCGCCCCGTTGCCACCTAGCCAAGCCGCAGCTGCCGCCCTCCTCCGCATCCCTTTTCCCCATCGACCCGAGCGTCGCCTGGGGCGCGACCATGCCGCCGGCCTCGCCTGTCCCCGGCCCACGCGCCCCCTCACCTCTCTGTGCGGCACCGCCTGTCCTCCTCCCTGCGGCCACGCGCTCTTCCTCGGACCCAAGCCCAAACTTCCGCCGTTGACCAACCCTCCCCCCGTGCCTCCTCGCCGGCCTCCATTCGTCCGCGTGTGGCCGCGTTGCGTCGGTGCCTCGCCGTTCCCGACCTCGCCGTGTTTCGGCCGGCTATCCGTACCCTGCAGTGATGCCAAGGCCAGTCCTTCCTTTGCGCCATGTTCGGCCCCAGATGCATGTCCTCGAACCGATGACCCGGTGTCGCCTTCTCTCTGTAGCAAGTCGTTGCTCTCTATCATGTTGGCGTGCGTCTCCTGTTGTTCTTGTTCTAGGTCTGGGTTGCTGCTGTGTGTAAGTGAGGAACTGTGGTGGCCTGTGGAGATGTGGTGTACCTCAACTAATTTGACCTTTGTTGCCAATAATCGTAGCACTAATCGAAGACCGCCCCGGTGTTGAATCAAGTTTACTGCCGACCGAACCCAGAGAACCGCGCTGGCGATACACTCGATGACCATCGACAAGTACGATGTCATGGAAAACCGCAAGGGCTTCGACATGGAAGGATCTACCATATGGATCCTTTGGGAAGCCCCGATCTCGTCGGAAGCAAGTTCTTCGAGCCCCTACGTGTGATCTCTATCCGAGCCCCTATTTTATAAATTGCCATATTAAACTTGTTGCATATTAAATCATTCATACTCGCATACATATTTATTTGTCTAGGGTACTTTGTTGATTCACCTCATAATTAAATATGGAGACCATATGCGGGCTATATTTGTATTGTCCTAGTTCCATTTAATATTGTGTAGCGAACCGATGCCATGATTTATCTTGTTAACCAATATTTAAATTGCGGGGTAGATAAACAACTGGAACCATATTATTTATTTGTCGGGATTCCGATTCCGTTTAACATTGCTAATTTAGACCGCATATTGCCATGCCATGCATCATATCATAAACATGTCAGATCTTCTGCCCTAGTATTAAATAGTGCATCCGGTGTTTGTGCTAGTGCTTTTCTTCTTCACAGATTAGGCCAATGAGTTAATGCGAGTGTTGACCCGATCTTCGGTTGAAACTTCGGCAATGTTTATCAGGCGAGCATTCTCCCCCTTCTACCTATTTTGCATTTATAGTCTTTACTTCTTCCAATTGATCTATTGATATCCTTATTGTTGATGCTATAGTACCGTTCCTTGATTTACCTACTCCACTATATTGCCTTGGTTATCCTATTGCCTGGTTTGATTAGCTAGCTTTGCCCTTGCGAGTCATACGCGTGCTAGTATTAGTCTCATACAGGTGAAACATGATACTCGGATATGGTTGGTGATAAGATAATTAATCTGATGTTGTTGGTTATGGTTTCACCTAATGATAAGGCCCCGACAGGGACCACCTTTGGGAATTGCTTGAGCCGACTTAGGACCCGTTCGTTCTACGATACCAGTTCTGAGTTGATCACGCTAACCAAACATGGGGGCCTCTGGGATCTCCCCTCAACTACCGGCGCTATTCGTACATCCAGAGGGTTACAAAATTGGTTTTCCATTTGGTGCATACGCATAATATGTCCTCGGACATGGGTGAGTTGATATGTCTTCGGACTTGATATTTTGGTGGATTGTCATGGCTTGCATACATAAATTGCGGTACACGGTGGCGGCACCCACGGTGTGTACAAGTTACCCGAGGGCCCGATCCACCAGTAGGCGCAAACGCTGTGCCTTCCTTGAGAATCGTCGTAACTCTTGGTTGGTTCCCCACAGTAGGTGATGCCTCTGGATATGCGCGTAGTTAAGAGACAGTTCTTGTTGTGAGATTCGGATGGCACACGTGATATGTTGCTTGAAGGGTTGAGCATGCGTTTGGGTACATTAGTGCACCCCTGCAGGGTAAATCTTTTTGAGAAGCCGTGTGTCCACGGTCATGGACGTCTCAAGAGTACAGTGTCATGTTCATAGACAACACCACTAATATTTTGCCTTTAATAATATGATTAGTAATTATCCTAATCAACTAAACACCTGCTTAACTAAAACTGCCACCGTGTGTGTTTCGCAAGAGGACTTCCTCGACTGGTCTTCGAGGGGGAACTCTTTGGATGGGTTATGTTTGGTGTTATATTATAGTTACCGCATATCGCTCTCTTATCTAGCTCTAATAGCCGGAGTTGTAGCGTGTCTCTATAAGTTAGATAGTGAAAGCTTTGCTGCCGCTGAGCCCACCATACCTATGTAGGCGAGGACCGCGGAATTCTAGTCTCGCCGTGTACTGGCCTCAATACTGACCGCTCTCTCTGTTTTCCTTTGCCCTTTGTCGGCACCCTTTCGGCTGGACATGTATGTGATTAACGATGTTAGCAAGGTTACCCTTCCGGCTTGGCCTGGGCAGGGTTGGACATCGCTTGGTTATTCTTCAGGACTCTTAGTCCCATTTGGTTCTTATCCGTACTCGGATACTATTTTGCTTTATCTTTGAATTGTATCATTTGTATTCTTGACTCGTTGAGTCGTTATTGTATATATAAGTTCTTGTGGACTCTGTTGTAAACTACTGTGATGTAACTACTTGTATTCAAATCCCACCCACACGAAAGTGTCTGGTGGACGTCTTTGAATCGCTTCTATGCGGATTTTGGCGGGAAATGCTGATATCTGCATAGACCCGATTCGGGGGCGTTACAATAAGACTGCTTATAGATTCCGGTGGGAAAAATCTGCGGTGGATAGAAGCTCCTAGAAACTCCAAGGAGACTTCTTTTAGGCTTATACTATTTTGGCTTATTTGTTGCGATGAGTTGTGAGATGTCTGTTATGTCCCTGAACTTGATATAACCACTTAATAAAATGATGCATAGTATACATATGCTAGTTTTAAGTAGAAAAGTAGTTAGAAATAAAATTGAAATAATATGAAAAAGTACATGGTATGATGTTGTAGTAACAACTGAGGATCAAACTTTGGTTACATACATTCACACTCCATGCCTTCATCAACTGACCAAGACAACACCTATACTACAGATCAGTAGCAATACTAGTTTTTATCAACAATTCATCCGGTAAACATGGTATGTTAGGAATGTTCTATGTCCAGAACGTGAGCTTCCACATTATTAACGTCATGCGCTAGCAATTTGCGCACCGGTCATCCATCAACATCAAAAATTTGAGGGAGAAAAATCTGGTACACCGGCCTTGCTTCCTCACTGGAGAGGCCGGCCTCGAGCCGGCCGGCCTCGTAGGTCGGCGAGCCGGAGCAGAGCACGGACCGGGGCAGAAATCAGGGCTTCCAGGATCAGGCCACGAGCTGCCAAGATCCGGAGGCGGCGGGTCGGGTCAGTGCGGGAGCGGTGAGAGCAGCGGGGCGATGGGGGATTAGCGGCACGGAAGGGGAGCCATGGAGGAGAGAGGTCGGGGAAGGAGGGCCATGTTCGTGTCGGATGCCCACTGGCTGCTGGGATCTGGACGACGGTGTTGGGAGGGCGGCTGTGGGTGACCGGCGGCTCAATGGGGAGCCTCGCTTCGAGCGGGTCGGAGGCAGGACGCGCGTGGAGAGTTCCTCGCTTCGAGCAGGGCCGGGGCAGTTTGCCTATTTTTTTCAATCCACTCGTTTCCTCAGGTTTCCTCAGCCATGGCATTTAGGTGTAATTTTTGAGAAGGACATGTCTATTTGTAAAGAACGGTTCACATCCCATGGGAGAATCTCGGGAAACTGCTCTCCTCCAGTTTCTCCCCACTGTGTGTAAATGGGCTTCTGGGGGTTTCTCGGTGAGGAAAAGCTGGAGACTTCTGTTCTGCTTATGCGGTGGGGAACCCAGAAGCCAGGTTAGAATCCCAAAAGAAGTCACCCTAAGAGAGAGAGGGGAAACTGAGTAGAACTTAAAAACCAAGGGCAAAATGATACGTCGGAAATGTATCTATAATTTTTGATGCTCCATGCTTGTTTAGTATCTACTTTGCTTTGCTTTGTCTACATTTTGAGGTGTTTTAATATGTTTTATCAAACTAACCTATTAACAATTTTCCATAGTGCCAGTTGCCAGTTTTCTTCTGTTTTTGGTTCCAGAAAGGCAGAAAATCAATATTCTCGGAATTGGACGGGACAAGATTCTAAGTCAATATTTTACCATGGGCAACACAAAGCCAGAATACGAGACAAAGGAGGCTCACTAGGGGGCACACCCCCTAGCTGCACGGCTGGGTCCACCCCACGCCGGGGGAGGGGGGTGCAGCCACCCCTGGTGGCCCCCTGCCTCGTCTCTTCGCCTATAAAGCCCCTCGATGTAGAAACCCTAAACACCCAATCAATATTCCACAAAACCGTCTGTAGCCTCCGCCACCATCGTCCCTAGATCGGGGAGGATCTGAAGCTCTTCTCGGCACCCTACCGGAGGGGAGATCATCCCGGAGGCCTTCTTCTTCATCATGCCAGCCTCCGGTATGAAGCGTGAGTAGTTCCACCTTGGACTACGGGTCCATGTAGTAGCTAGATGGTTGTATCTCCTCCTTTGTGCTTTCATGTATAGATCTTGTGAGCTCCATTCATGATCAAGATCTAATCTATTTGTAATCATGCATGTTGTGTTTGCGGGGATCCGATGGATATTGAGATTACTATGTCAGATTGATTAATGGTTTTGTCTTATTGATTCTATCATGTCTGTGTTGTTTGTGATCTTGCATGCTCTTTGTTGTTAGTAGCTATCTTGTCCAATTAGTTTCTAGTGACTCCAAGAGGGGGTATTTATGCTCGATAGTGGGTTCATGCCTCTAGTTTCCAAGGGAAGTGACAGAAATCTCTTCGGTTGTAGATGTGCTATTGCCTCTAGGGAGAAAACAACGGTCTCTTGTTCATGAAACAAGTGGATTTTTTTACCTTACACACTTTGCTTAAAGCAGTTGTATGTTGCTTGCAACTTAATACTGGAGGGGGTTCGGATGATAACCTGAAGGTGGACTTCTAGTCATAGATGCAGTTGGATGGCGGTCTATGTATATTGTTGTATTGCCCAATCGAATCTCATAGGATCTTTTTGTCTGGTATTGCATTGTTATACCTTGCTCAGTCTTGTCAATTGCCCTGCTATAATTTGTTTACCCAGCATGCCATGTTTGTTTATCTAAGGAGAGCAACTCTAGTGAACTATGGACCCCGGTCCAATCTTTACCATTGATACTTCTTCCACTGTTACTGTTTACTTGCTACAAACCATCATCACCTTCCACATCATATAGTTAATCCTTTGTTACAGCAACCGGTGAGATTGACAACCTCACTGTTCGTTGGGGCAAAGTCTTGAGTTTGTGTTGTGCAGGTTTCCACGTTGCTTGCAACACCTTTGAGACGTTTCCTTCCTCCTACTGGTTCGATAACCTTCGTTTCTTACTGAGGGAAGACTTGCTGCTGTGCTGCTTCACACCTTTCTCTTGGGGTTTCCCCACGAAGTGCTCCACGTCAATAAGGAGTCACCACAAAACTGAGTAGAACTTAAAAACCAAGGGCAAAACTGACAAAGGTATTCAAATAGAAAACAAAAAGAGATTTAAAAAATGGAAAATGCTTCTTTTATATAATAAAATACATCTTGGCATACATCAAACTATTTGAAATTCAAATATATATCAGTTTGATAATTATTGCCTCATTCAGACAAACTATGTTTTGAGGAGGGATGTTTTGGGAAGAGGCTTGAGTAGAAAGCCATGAACCTTCATAGATAGTAGATGATTTGAGAAGTGGTGATTTAGGTTAAAACTTGATTTATATACATGTTTTATGGTGGCAGGTCACATAATAAGACTCCCTGGGTAGATGCCACTATGTTTTGAACTTTTTAAATTTGTTGTGCATAAAATGACTCAATTAGCTAGCTAAAACCCATTCGTTGACTCTCTGTTGACCAGCCACCGAAGGGTAAAATTGAGTGTACTGCACACGACAGTGTTAGTATTGGAGGGCAAAACTGAGTACAATCAAACTGCCAGTGTTACACTCGAGGGTATAACTGAGCACAACTAAGTGGCCAAGGTTAGACACGAGGGGAAAACATGAGACGCGGTATGCGTGTCACGGTGGACGAGGCGGTAGCGGACGCGTGTGGCCATGCACGGTGTAGTAACTTACGCGGTTACACGGTGCACGATGGTGCAACGGAACGTCTCCTCCCTTCACCTTTATAGAGGCCTCGTCACTCTCACTCATTACTCGCTCACTCACTCACGCAACCATCTCCACTGTCCCATCACCTTCTACAAACCCCCAAGAAAACGCCAACCACACTGTCAATGGAGAAGAACGACGTGGTGGCCATCATCGCATCCAAGGCCACCGGCGAGGAGGCCCTCGTCCCTATATAGGCCCCCATTGAGTCATCGAAGGCAGCCGTCGTCCCCATCCAGACCCCTGTCCCCACTTCCGCCGTAGCCACCGGCGAGGAGGTCCCCGCCCGTTTCGGGCAGATCCTGCATGGCTGGGATCTCTACAAGGAGGAGTACATCAGGCCGGAGAATCTCTATGACACCACCATCACCGACCCATGGTCGGAGGTGTAACATCCCAGGATTAGCACCTCGAAATAGATAGGACACATGTTTGTGCATTGCATTCATGCATAAGAAAATCCAAGGAATTTTTGCGCCAAACTAAAGAAGCTGTAGAGGGATTGGGATCTCTCTTGTTCTGATGGAAACATCAGTGCAGGTGTGATGGAGTTCGACATGATCTCTACTATAATTTTGAGTGTTGGGAAAATAATTCAATTCATATTTGAAATGGAAAATTGAAATACTAATTTGAATACTTGGGAATATTCCCATGTTAAGTAAATAATATATATACAAAAAAGTAAAAAAATGATATACAAAAATATTTAATCATACAATAGATGGACCTTTAAAATAATAGTGGAAATAGAATTGCAATCAGGAAATAAAATGTATTCCTTTTAATAATAAATGTTTTTACTATATTCCTTATAATAAGGGTATTACAATAATATACTACAAATGAATTCTTATATATAAGATGAATATAAATATTGTATTGTCCTTTATATAAAACAAAAGGATACTTCTTATTCTCTTCTCTATTTAGTAACAACAAATCAAATAAAATGTAATAAATAAAAGATTACATTACAGAAAGAATTAAAGAGAGAAAATTTAACTTTAATGAATAAGATACAACAATACAATGTTTTTACAATGTTCAAAGAGAAAAGAAATTACTATACTTGATAACAAGAAAACCTAAATTATTTTCCTATCTACTTTTGTATCTTCTTTTCTCCATTTCCTATCCTTGTCTTGTACTTGTTTCCTGCAAAAATAAAAAGAAAGCAAAGAGGGAAAGTGTGAGGGGTTAGTGTTAGTTGTACTCTCATGTTTTAGCAATGTAATGCATTGCTTTGCCTCATCATTGAGTTGTATAAGAAAAGGACAAAGTAGTAATCTGTTCTTATCATAGAAATGAGCCTCAGTCCTACATCATTGGCATTAAGTGGGGCAAGTTTCACCAAAGCCAGATAAGAAAGTAAAGAGGTAAAACATCAGGAAATATCAAGCTTTCACTTGATCTGATCCATAGGTACAGCCAAATAGTCAAGCAACTCACACACCACATGTAGTTAGTGTGCTGTCAACAGCAAGTGAGAGGAAGAGGGCATAAGGTCACATCTCGCCCATAACCAGCCTATTTTGCTCACCAGTTCACAACCACAACCAGAGTTCTCTCTTAAGAACACACAAGGAACCACATAATATTTTCAGCCAGAATTCCATCATCTCAACCAGCAAAACCTTGCAGAAACCCTATCAGATCACCACCATGATAGCTAAATAGGAGGGGGTGGATTAGGTGTTGAGTAAGGAAAAGCCATAGAATAAACAGTCCTATTCAAGGAGGAGCAAGTATAGCTCCAGGAGGTGCAGAACAAGATCAAGAAGGAATGGTCAGCAACTGCAGTCATTAGAGTAGCAGGCAACAGTATCACAAGGCAATAGCTACCACAGTACTTTAAATCCAAGGTAAATCTTAAATCTTTTGATCCAACACTTGATCATATACATGTATACAAGATAAATGTTGGAAAATATCCTTAGTATTCATGCAAGATACATGATCTGCATATCATTGGATTTTAAAGAAAAGGGGAAGCAAAGTAGCACTTGTTCAAATTACATCTTAGGTCTTAGACTGTGCATCACTGACCTAAGAAGATATTTTCTAGTTTTTAAACTAGATACCAGCCATTACAGAGATGGTCTTCTATTGGGAACATCCCAATTTTTGGGTAGCACCCCAATAGAAGCTAAGAGAATAGCCATCTGTATATCATTAAGCCATCTTATGCAAGCTTCCATAAGCCAAATACATTAATCACTTTCCTAAAAAATCATTTAGGAATCATTTTTCTCTCAAAGATAATTACAACAAATAATCACAGAGTATGGCTTATATATTTATAATTCCATTTTTTGTGCATCATCAGGATAAAATCCTGAATTAAATAAATACATAAATATTTCTCATAATCAATCCATCAGAACAGATTCCATATATAGCAAGCGACACTGCTTCAAAATAATGAAGTATTATAACCATGACCCAATAATTATATGTTCATCCAAGGGAATAATCATGGTATCCTTGATCAAGCCAGTACTTTCTAGTCTAAACTAGATATCAACATATCAAGCCATGAAATGCTACAGGTCACATTCTAATAAATGGTAGCATCTCTGTAGCAACTCAATTTTTCTATTTCATCAGATAAGGTTTAACCAACATCATAGAAATCACAGGTTAATTCCAATATATGTGCCACTCAGAGAGGGTGTCACAAGACCTAGTATGACTAGGTAGCCCAAAGATAGAGTTCATAATCCAACAATCTTTAGAAAACAAAAGTTATTAATCGTCTTCCTAAACATCACAGTTTAGGAATCATACACACACACATATATATATATATTTCCACTCAAGTTCATCAAGGTTCATCAGAGATATTTACATATGGGATTAACTAAATACCTTAACCCTGAAGCACATCCACCATAGCCAAAGGCTATGTTTCTAATCACAACATAGCCAGAAAGGCATCAGTGTAAGATCCCTCCCTTTATAAAGGTAAGGATCCCTGTGATTGCAATGCTAGTCCCTGGATCAATGCTAGCATCCACAGTTTAAGATGAAGTACACAGAACAAAGGTCATAATTACATATCATTCCAGAGACAAACATAGTCTTTTACAAACTCCATGGCCACAGGCCTAATACAAGAGTTCAAATATATAATAAGATAAATAAGTCTTCATCTTCATGTGCCACAGGCAAGCATGTTGAGTGTAGACTCATAACCCCTAATCATCATCAGAATAACCTGCAACATCACAAGTTACAACCACAGTGGGTCAATACATTGGAATAGTATTGGCAAGTGATACCTTAGTAGAATATTGGTAGACTAGATACTATATGCATTTTGGCTAAGTGTAGCTTAGGCTTGCTTTGCTCAAAATAGGTTTTACCTATTAGTTGAAAACACTAAGTTTTTCTTTGATAAAACTTTCCCAAGGAAACACCAATAGAAATTGGTGAACCTTCACCCTTGTTCAACCACAAGTTTTTACTTAGAAATTGGGATGAGGAGATTCTTGATAGCTTCCATGTCTTGATGCTCAAGTTGTCCAATACCAGGGACATGGCTAAGTACTTAGATTCTTCCATCTGCAGAGGTTGTGCACTTTCCCCACAAGACTTGATTTTCACCAAGACAGGACCTTTCAGAAGCCTTCCCTTAGACCAAATGGACACGCTCCAACCTATTATCCCACTACCACCAACTGTCCAAATGGATAAGTTATTGCAACCTATATGATCCAGGCAGAGCCCATAATGCCATGTGGCTGCACTAGAAGCTTCTTAACATTTGGCCTCTCAAATCCCTTTGTTCCTGGGTGGCTTTCCACAAGTGAGATACACAAGATAAGCCATAGAAATGGGCCTTGTGTAACCACTCAACATAACCCATTCTTTCCATTCCACCCAGGTGTTTCATTCACTTAGTTGTTTTATTAAGCAAAAACATAAGTCTAAAGACTTAGAAATATTTTCTCATAGCATGAATATATAACCACCCTTGGTTGCTACTAGCTAGGCTAAGCATGGCACTGATAAAAATCTTAACTTAGAAATTTTCTAGCAATTCTACAACTACTAGGATTTCCCAAGCATAGCATATATAGATCAAAATATCCATGCAAGACTTAGCAAAATATTTCTAATGCATAGTTGAAAAGCATAGGGATAAAATCATGAAGCACCACTTGCCTTGGTAGTTTGGAGAGTAGCAACAATCCTCACAATCACAATCACTATTTGCACCAAAATCTACACATAAAATAATGACACAAAATCACATACACAATATATACAAACAAAAATACATGAATGTATGCAATATGCAATGTGATGATTTTCTACACCAAACAAGACAAGTGCACAGTACTGAATCATAAAAAGTACAAAACAAGCCAAACAAACTTTATTTGTAAACCAAAACATTTTCCAAATAATTACTATACTCAAATTATGCCTAAAAATGTTTCTGCAAAAACAACCATTTTAACAGAAGCAAAACATTAAACACATTGCATAAATGGAAAGGATTTTCTCTCCTAATTCCATTGATATAAAATTTGTCAAATTTGGACGTGGGAATCAAAAGTTATGAATTATTCAAGTTTAAACATCTAATAGATCTAATTTCTGGTTTTTATTAAACAGACAGGCCACGTGGCTGCTTCCTATTGGTCCATACCGTTTCGGTTGGATCGGCTAACACAGACCACGGGATCTCATTTAGATCTCACGGTGCAGATGCTTCCATACCGCTTCGGTGATTGAATCTATCGCATCTAGTGGATCAAGATCTAACGTCCCTAAGCAGCTAACCCTAAATGGGCGGCGCTAGCGGCGGCGACTGGCGGCGGCGTGCTCGGACAGGGATGTTCTGGTGAAAACAGGAAGCAAGGGAGAGGGAAAAATTTCTCACCGGGTTCGCCGTGAAGTGCTGGTTCTCAAGGTAGTCGAGGTGGGACAGGGGGCGCACGAGGTCTTCGTGGATTCCTCACCGGAGAGGTTGTTGTCGTCGGTCACGCACGGTTCTTGTCGGAGGTGAGCACCTGGGACGCAAGCGAGCAGGGCAACACGTCAGTGGGGTGCGCGCATGTTCGGGGAGTGTCGGTAAACTCACCAGGGAGCAAGGGACTTACGGGGATGACGGCTATTGCTTGCCGGAGATAGTAGGTGCGTACGAGGATGCATAATCAGCTAGTCTGAACCATAGGAAGAGGGGAATGCGGGGCTTACCGGAATTCGACGACGAGCTCGTCGAAGCAGAGGGGTGTCTCGAGAAGATTCTGAGCAGCCTGGGGGCTCTCTGTGGGTGTGGCATGAGGGAAAAAGAGCGGAAGGAGGAGGGGATTAAGTAGAGGGGATCGGGGGAGGAAATTACTCGCCGAATCAATGCAATTAAGCTCGGCATTAGTGGGGAAAACGACAGCGGCGAGGTGGTCGTCGGCGTTGATTGGGGACGAAGGGGGTGACGTGGCAGTGAGGCCCAGTCGTCAGCGAGTGGGTGCGCGTGTGCGGGGTAGGAAACGAGGGAAGAGGGGGAAACGACCCGGGTGGGCTTGTGGGCTGTTAGTGGTGCTGGGCCGAAAGGCTGGCGCCAGGTTTTATTTTTTTCCTTTTTGTTTTTCTTTTTTTGTTTGATTTTCTAGAAATGGGTTTCAAACCCTAATTCAAATAAGTTTGATTTCAAATCTTCTCCAGATTTTTATACAGTGAACTCTGTACTCAAATGTGTGTCAAACACTTCTGTTTACTCAAATACACTTTGATCATTTGAAAAAAATAAAATAAAACCATGCCTTAATGAGATAAATAATTGGCATAAAATTGGTTTCATTTGGAGTTTTTGATTTGAAAAATAAATTTGTGCAAGTCAAGAATGCTATGAATACATGAATGCAATGGATGCTTTTGTAACACATGAATTTTGGGATGTTACAAATCTAACCCCCTTAAGGTGAATCTCGCCCTCGAGATTCGGATTGGCTAGCAAATAGGTGAGGGTGGTCTTTCCGAAGATCATCTTATCTTTCCCATGTTGCTTCTTCTTCGGAATGATGGTTCCATTGAACTTTGCAGAATTTGATAGTCTTAGTCCGAGTAACTCTTTCTGCAGTCTCAAGAATCTTGATAGGTTTCTCTTCATAAGTGAGATCACTTTCCAATTGAACCTCCTCCAAAGGTATGGTATCCTTCAAAGAAGTCTCCTCCATTTCTGTATGGCATTTCTTAAGCTGACTCACATGAAACACATTGTGAGCGGCAGACAATGATTCTGGTAATTCAATCTCATAAGCTACTTCTCCTTTACGACTCAGAATCTTGAATGGTCAAACATATCTTGGAGCCAATTTTCCTTTGACTCCAAACCTCTTCACTCCACGAAGTGGTGACACACTAAGATAAGCTCTATCACCTACTTCATAGGTGACTTCTTTATGCTTAGGATCTGCGTAGCTCTTCTGTCGGGACTGTGCTATCTTCAATCTGTCCTTAACTAGCTTGACTTTCTCTTCGGCCTCCTTGATTAGTTCTGGCCCGAACAAACTTCTTTCTCCCACGCCATCCCATAGCAATGGGGTGGTACACTTTCTCCCATAGAGAAACTCAAATGGTGCCATCTCAATACTGGCTTGATAGCTGTTATTGTAAGAGAATTCTGCGTAAGGCAGACTTTCATTCCAACTGGCTCCATAGTCTAGGGCACATGCCCTCAACATATCTTCAAGAATCTGGTTGGTCCTTTCTGTTTGTCCATCAGTCTGAGGATGAAAAGCAGTGCTGAATTCCAACCTCGTTCCCAATGACTCATGTAGTTGCCTCCAAAAATGAGAAGTGAATTGAGTTCCCCTATCTGACACAGTACTCTTGGGTACGCCATGTATACATACAATCCTACTCATGTAGATCTTGGCTAACTTAGCACTTGTATAGGTTGTCTTCACGGGTATAAAATGAGCCACTTTAGTTAAGCAGTCCACTACTACCCAAATAGAATCATATCCTAACCGGGTCCTTGGCAATCCGGTAATGAAATCCATACCAATCTTGTCCCCACTTCCAATCAGGAATAGGTAGTGGTTGTAACAATCCTGCTGGTTTCTGATGTTCCGCTTTCACTCTACTACATACATCACACAAAGCAATATGTTCGGCGATGTCCTTCTTGAGGTTATTCCACCAAAATCTTTCCTTCATATCCATGTACATTTTGGTGTTTCCCGGATGAATAGAATATGGTGAGTTATGTGCTTTTTGTAATATCAGTTTCCGAAGCTCCGGATCTTGTGGAACACAGATACGTTTCCCATGCCATAAAGTACCTTGTTCGTCTTCATGGAATCCTTTGGCTTTACCTTTGCCAATCTTTTCCTTAATCTCTTCAGTTTCCTTGTCTGTCTTTTGGGCTTCTTTGATTTTGTCCAACAAAGTGGGTTGAACATCCAATGACATGAGATGTCCTTCAGGCACAATCTCCAATCTGAGATCTCTAAATTGAGCACACAGATCATCTGGCAATTCTCCCTTAGTAAGGCCATTCACAAAAACCTTACGGCTTAGAGCATCCGCTACAACATTTGCTTTACCGGGGTGGTATTGCAGACTCAAGTCATAATCCTTGATGAGTTCTAGCCATCTTCTTTGTCTCATGTTAATTTCTTTCTGGGTGAAGATATATTTCAAACTCTTGTGATCTATGAACACTTCACAATGTTTTCCAAAAAGATAGTGTCTCCATGTTTTAAGTGCATGGACAACAGATGCTAACTCTAAGTCATGAGTAGGGTAGTTTACCTCATGAGTTTTGAGTTGTCTCGAGGCATAAGCC
Source organism: Avena sativa (assembly GCA_916181665.1). Classification (NCBI taxonomy): domain Eukaryota; kingdom Viridiplantae; phylum Streptophyta; class Magnoliopsida; order Poales; family Poaceae; genus Avena; species Avena sativa. The sequence goes on along the minus strand of OV702294.1, from coordinate 261,762,497 downwards.
ACAACTTTCCCTTCTTGCATAAGTACTGCACCTAATCCATGATGAGATGCATCACAATATACTTGGAAATCTTTCTCCAAATATAGCAAACATAAGACTGGTGCTGTCACTAGTCTCTTCTTCAATTCTTGAAAGCTGAGTTCACATCCTTCAGACCAAGCAAATTTCTTGTCTTTCTTTAGCAACTCTGTCATAGGCTTAGCAATCTTGGAGAAATTCTCAGTGAACCTTCTGTAGTATCCTGCCAAGCCAAGGAAACTACGAATCTCTTTCACTAACTTAGGAGATTCCCATTCAGTTACAGCTGAAACTTTAGCAGGATCAACTGCTACACCATCTCTCGACACAACGTGTCCTAGAAAACCAACTTCATTTAACCAAAATTCACACTTTATGAATTTGGCATACAGCTTATGCTCTCTAAGCTTCTCGAGTATCAAACATAAATGTCCTTCATGCTCTTCTTTGCTCTTGGAGTAGATCAAAATGTCATCAATAAAGACGACAACAAACTTGTCAAGGAACTCCATGAATACTTTGTTCATCATATTCATGAAATAAGCTGGTGCATTGGTCAAACCAAATGGCATCACGGTGTACTCATACAATCCATACCTAGTGGTGAAAGCTGCCTTAGGTATGTCTTGTTCCCTTATCTTGAGCTGGAAATAACCTGACCGAAGATCAATCTTTGAGAACGCACAAGCTCCTTATAATTGATCAAACAAGTCATTGATTCTAGGCAAAGGGTATTTGTTCTTGATAGTCACCTCATTGAGTGAACGGTAATCTATGCATAACCTTTGACTTCTATCTTTCTTTTCCACAAACAAAACTGGTGCTCCCCAAGATGAAGAACTTGGTTGAATAAATCCTTTCTGCAACTGTTCTCCAAGTTGTTTCTTGAGTTCTTTCAACTCATCAACTGACATCTTGTACGGTCTTTTTGCTATTGGTCCAGATCCTGGTAGCAAATCAATAAGAAATTCCACATCTCTATCTGGTGGCATTCCCGACAATTCTTCCGGAAACACATCAGGATATTCACTCACAATAGGCACACTGTCTATGCTAATCCCCCTAAGAGAATTAAGCTTACTCCCTTTCGATTCAAAATTGGACTTGAATCTTATCCGTTTCTTTTCCGGGTTGTGAGTGCGACAGTATGATTGGCACAATCTAGTACTCCTTCATATTTGGTCATCCAATCCATTCCCAAAATTACAACCAGTCCTTGGGAATCTAAGATTATCAGACTCACTGGAAACTTATGCTTTCCAAACTCTATCACTAGATCCCGGCATCCAAGACTTACTATCATATCTCCACCTGGAGAACTTACTTTTATTGAACACCCAATGTTTTCAGTTGAAAACCCATTTCTATCAACAAAGGCTTTTGATATGAATGAATGTGATGCACCAGTATCAAAAAGAACAAGTGCTGGAATAGAATTGAGTTTGAACTTACCAACAACAACATCAGATTCCTCATAGATATCCTCCACATTAATGTGGTTCACTTGTCCCTTTTGAAAAGGGTTGGGCTTATTGGGTCCTTCAACTTTCTTTTCTGGGCATTCATTTGCATAATGCCCCATCTTCTTGCACTTGAAACATTCAACCTGACTAAGATCCTTCTTGACAGGCTGGCTTCCACTACCACTTCCACTTCCATTGTGGTGGCTCTTATATCCACTCTTGTGATTCTTGTACTTATCATTGTCATGACTACGGTGGTGCTTGTTGTCATGATAACAGTTGTGGTTGTGGTGCTTGTTGTACTTCCCATGCTTGTGGGATCCAGAATTCCCACTGTCATCATAATGGGAACGCTTGTGAGACGATCCTGAGCTGTGCTTGTCAGAGTGCTTCCTCTTCCTGCTTTCAACTTGTTTCATCTTGCTCTCCAAGATAGCAGCCTTGTCATAAAGAGACAGATAAGTGGGAACATAAGCCACAGATAGCTGCAGGTTCAGTTCATCGTTCAATCCTTCAAGGAACTTTTCTTTCCTCTTAGCATCAGTGTCAACTTCATCCAGTGCATAACGCGCCAGATTGTTGAACTCCTCAATATACTCTGCCATGCTGCGGTGGCGCTGCTTCAAGTTATGAAACTCCTTTTTCTTCAGACTCATCACTCCGGATGAGATGTGAGCGGTACGGAAACCATCTTCGAAGATATCCCATGTCACATCCGCAATGGGAGTGGTGATCTGGAAGTTATCCCACCAAGTGGCTTGTAACTACCTCGGTGAATTACGCTCTTAGTTACAAGCCTGGATGAGCGGAAATGGTTAAAATAGTACGGTGGGGCCAAATGCCACTCACAGGTAGACCTTTCGGCCGTCCTAACCATTTCCAAACATCGGGACAAGAACGAGCGGCGTAATCGGCAGGCGAAGGGATCAACTACATACACAAATGAGTATGTATGCAAGCCACCATACAACAGTCCTCAGAGCCATTCCATCTAAAAGAAATAGAAATATTGCAACGCCATACGGCAAGATCCAAATATCCTAGATAGATATAATAGTTTAGGATATCTCCTCATACATCAAACATCAGAGTATCAGGCGGAAGTGGAAAACAAGATCCGAGTACGGATAAGAAGCAAATCGGCATAAGATGCCCCATAAATAAACACATCTCGCCCATAGATCTCACGGATCCCCGTTCCCGGAATCTCTACACCGAGTGATCGTTGCCAACATCGTCCGTCTCCTCCACCCAGTATCCATCTTGCGAGTTCACCTGTTCATCTGAATCAAACAATTTATCGTGTGAGACCCTAGGGGTACTCAGCAAGTCTTTATGCCTCTAAAGGGGACACAACCTGGGGTGACACAATTGCAGCAAAAGATAATACCTAACAATTCTAGGGATACTCGCTAACCATCCGCCTAACCAAAGATAGACGGATGTCCGTGAATTAATAACAACAGTTATAACAGTAATATTAACAGATCCATCCTCCTCCTCGCTTACCAATGAGGAAGCGGACGAACAACCCCCCATCCGTTGGCAGTTTTATTATCCATTCCATGAGTGTTGCACTATTTACTAATCAGGTACTTAGTCAAATTAAAAGCGGTACTTTAGTTATACTTGTCTATGAACGAGAAACTGTGCTCCAAGTCGTCCATAACCGCGGACACGGCTTTCAGAAAGATTTACCCTGCAGGGGTGCACAAATAGCAACACACACTCGATCAACCTCGGAAAAACCAAATCAAAACCCAACGAGGCATTCACGACAAAGCGATCACAGGATTCAGAAATATTTCAGGGGGCCGCCCCATTAAGCTACCCGCGACGAAGTTGGCCGGCTCCGAGACGGACTCAAGGTTTGCGTCAATGGCTGTAAACGACTAGGAACCCAAAAGTGTGACTGGGCTTGTCGATACCGCGAAAACACTCCACATCCAAAACAGTACAGGTGCTCCTCGCACAATCTTAAATAAGCAGTAAAGCATGGCATAAGTACAGGATAGTAATAAAGCCCCAAACTACTTGTGGCCCCAAGAAATAAGAATGAATCAAGCTCTGGCTCAGGGGGGTTCATAAGCCTCCCGAATGTGGATAGCGTGAATATTCAAGGAACAGGAATCAAGTACTCGGGGTCCTACGGGACACAAGTGAGCATGAAAAACCAAATAGCAGATATTGCTCACCGGTGCCACTTTCATTAGTTATCCCATTACTACTCAGGTTAAGTTGTTTAGGTACCTCATTATCCATCAGACACTCACATACCCTACACATGCTGTTCTACGACCCGCATGGCTCAAACAACTCCTGTAGTAATGGCTCATGGGATGGAGGAACAAGCTTCGGTGGGGTTTAAAAGTAAAGGCTATGCAGTACTTGGGATTCAGTTTAATGCAATCGCGACTCAATGATGCAAGAATAGGATAGAGGCAATAGGTACTATATGTATGCAAGCATGTGGTAGTGCTTGCCTGGAAGCTTAGTTGAAGCCAGAGAAGGATCTGGGTAGTGCTCCTGGGTTTCTTGATATATCCCCTGCTCAGCGTCTATTCGAAGAAGAACCAAACAAACAAGGGCCAACATAAATAAAGTGCACAAGCATATGAATAAAATGCGACAAGCAATCAATCATGCCATGATGAATGATGCACAATTTGCATGGCAATAATGTATCATGGCATGGGTGAGGTGTGGAATACAAGAATAAAGCATTTTATGGAGTTTTAGTCACCTTTTATCCTCAAATAAGTTGCTGTATACTTTATATTTATATGATGCATGCTGCAATTCAGAACAAGGAATGCATAAACAGAAAGGTCTCGTCGAGCTGATCATTTTAGACATATCATTTGTCAAATTCGGAGTTATAAAACAAAAGTTATTAAATAATTAAGGCAAAGGGCATTTTATTTGTAATTTTGATCAACTCGAAAATTAAAGTGTTCGAAATATATTTTGAAGGGCATATTTAAATTCCTCACATTTTCCTGATCTCAAAACATATATTATATGTTTAAGTTGGAATTATAATTCAAAAGTTATTTAAAAACATATTGAATTTGAATTTAAATTAATTTTGAAAAGTTTAAATTAAAACAGAAAAACAGAAAGCCTTTTGTCACTCAGCCCAGACCTAGCCACAGACAGTGACAGGTGGGGCCAAGCTGACTGGGACAACACACGCACAGAAAAGGTGTTTCTCACCGCGGTCTTTCCTAGCCTCCGAGTATGACATTTGGGGCCAGCTGGCTAGGGCCCAGGTGCCAGTGGGTGAACCGGCAGAGGCTGACAGGTGGGAAGCGTGCTAGAGCGTGGGTTAAGTTTACGAAAACTGGAGTCTCTATTTGTAAAAAGTTCACAGCAGCTGGCAGGTGGGCTCGCGAGTACCGCGGGTTGAGCGAGAGTAAAAAGAGGGGGCTATATGTAAATCGACCACAGGCCCGTACTGTTCTTCGTCTCCGCGGTCTAACGAGAAATCGATACGCGGCGCGGGGCGGGGGATCAAACCCAGGTCGCGGGCGTGCGCGCTGGGGGTGCGAGCCAGTGCGGTAGTGCTAGGGGAGCTGATGGGGAGGAGGGCGCGGGCTAGATAAGGCTCTATGCGGCGCGTACGCCGTGCAGACAACGGCGAACGACGCGCACGGTGGGCGTTCGACGAAACGATTGGCGGATCTAGACGGCGACAGCGAGAGCGAGGATGTCAGCGAGGATTAGGGGCTCACCGAGGAGAGGATGGTGGTGTCAGATCAGCTTGGGGAGCAGCAGGGCGTCGACGAGGCAGGCGAACGGCGGGCTAGGGTTTTCGTCGGGGCGTCTTGGTATTGGCATGCCTGGGGCTTCTCCTCCTCGCTGGCGGGTCCAGGGCGAAGCAGAGGGTGGTCCTTGGTCTCCTCGATCACCTCCACGACGAGCTTGACGGCCGGAATGACGAGGACGTCGATGTGCTGGCGGCGGCGGCGTCGGCTGTTGGTGGCCGGAGCGGTAAGAGGGGAAGGAGGAGGCGGCTCTGGGGCGGATCTGGGGACGCCAGAGAGCCGTGTGGGAGGGGGAAAAAGGAGGGAGAGGGAGGAGATGGCGTGTGGGACTCGGGGTAGAAAAAGGTGGCTTCGGCCACCTTTTCCATCTCCTTCCTCACGTGCTCGGGCTGGACGGCAGGGGCAGGGGTAGGTGATGGAGGCTGCCAGGTAGGCCAGGGAGGGAGGAGAGGAAGGTGGGGCTGGCACGGCAGTTAGAGAAGAGAGAGAGGGCAGGTAGGCTCGGGTGTAGCTAGGTTAGCTAGGGGAGAGGCTCGGGTTAGGGTTTGTTAGGGTTGGGGTAGGGTAGCTAGGGTGTGGGCCAGGGAGAGAGAGGGCCAGGTGGGGCCAGCATGGTAGGGAGAGGGGATACCTCGGCATGGTGAGAGGAGAGGGTGAGAGAGAGAGGGAGATGGGTGGCTTAGGGTTTTGATGAGGAAAGAGGAAAGAGAGAGAGGGAGATGTGGTGGTGGCTTTTTAGCAAGATCAACAAGATCAAGCAAAAGGAGTGGTAGAGAGGGATAGAGGTGATGGATGGATAAAGCCCCAAAAAGAGAAAACCCATTTAAACCAAGAGAGAAACAATTGGCTAAAGGTGGAGGTACTCTTGCATGGCCCATGCAATTCAATAAATGCCATGATTAAATTCTTGTGAAAGCAAAAATAATAGCATGGCATTATTCTTATGTATTCCCAAGAAGTGGAATAAATGCCAAGCAAAAGAATTTATAGAATTGGATCCACCCTATCTCCCATGAGCTAGATTAAATACCAAAAGAAAATAAAATACAAGCTCATGGATAATGGGATGGTGGAATTATAAGGTGGTGAAAAGAAAGGGTGGTGGAGTAGAATAAAAGATATGCCCCCAACTCAACTTGGGCATTTAAACAATATATCAATAACCAAATACAATATGAAGAGGTAAATACAATTTACAATGCATATGAGAGAAGAACCAAATCAAAAGGGTTTTATATGATGCTCAAATGCAAGGTGGCATGATGACATGAGCATGATATAATTATGATGCAACAATTATATATAGGAAGTAGCCATTATATTACTAGACCAAGTAGCATTACAATTGTTAGACAATTGGGATGCTACAACTCTCCCCCACTAAACAGGAATCTCGCCCCGAGGTTCTAGGAAGAAGAAGAAGACACAAAGAGGGTAGGATACTTGGCACGGAGCTCATCTTCACGTTCCCAAGTGGCTTCATCAACATAATGGTGCGACCACTGCACCTTGCAGAACTTGATGGACTTGTTGCGAGTCCTTCTTTCTGCGACTTCAAGGATTTTTGTGGGGTGTTCTTGATAAGACAGGTCTTCTTGGAGATTGATAAGCTCATGGTCCACGGTCCTGCCGGGATCCTTGAAGCACTTCTTGAGTTGAGAGATGTGGAAAACATCATGGACCTTGAGTTTTTCCGGGAGCTCAAGAGCATAAGCAACTTCTCCTCTTCTTCCACGAATTTTGAAAGGACCAATGTATCTAGGAGCTAGCTTTTCTTTGATACCAAAGCGGTGCGTGCCTCTCATCGGAGTGACACGAAGGTAAACGAGATCACCAGGGACATACTCCATGTCCGTGTGCTTTCTGTCATAATTGCTCTTCTGGCGACTTTGAGCAATCTTCAGATTTTCAAGAATGATGTGAACTTTCTCCTCCGCTTGAGTTACAATGTCGGGGCCAAACAATATTCTTTCTCCTGCACCCGACCAACCAATCAGAGTTCTACATTTGCGACCATAGAGAGCCTCAAATGGTGCCATCTTTAGACTTTTCTGGAAGCTATTGTTGTAAGAGAATTCAGCATAAGGAAGACATTCTTCCCACTTCATGCCGAAAGAGATAACGCAAGCACGGAGCATATCTTCCAGAATCTGATTGATCCTTTCAACTTGTCCTTGCGACTGAGGGTGGTAAGCTGTGCTGAAGTTCAATTTTGTTCCCAAAGCATTTTGGAAACTTTCCCAGAACTTGGAAGTGAAGATGCTTCCACGGTCTGAACTGATCTCAAGAGGAACCCCATACAGAGAGACAATTCTGTTGATATAGAGCTCAGCCAACTGAATTGCAGAAATTGTTTCCTTGACGGGAAAGAAGTGAGCCACTTTAGAAAGCCTGTCAATGACAACAAAGATTGCATTGTTGCCCTTCTGCGACCTTGGAAAACCAGTGATGAAGTCCATCTCTACTTTCTCCCATTTCCATTCCGGGGGTTTCAATGGCTGTAGAAGACCGGAAGGTTTCTGGTGGACAGCTTTAACTCTGCGGCAGGCATCACACTCCGAGACATACTTGGCACAATATCGTTTCAATCCCGGCCACCAATATTGTGTTTTCAAGTCCATGTACATCTTTGTGCTGCCAGGGTGGATAGAAAGAACAAAATCATGCGCCTCCTTGAGAACTTGCTCTCTCAAACTCGGGTAGTTCGGAACAAACATCCAGTGTTCAAAGAAAAGCGTGCCTTGGTCATCGACGTGGAAGGACTCATACTTCGGAAGCTGGATGTTGGAGATGATCTTTTTGGTGTACGGATCACCAAGTTGAATGGAGCGAACCTTTTCTTCCAAGAGAGGGGTTGCCAGAAGGTTCAGAAGATACCCTTGATCCACAATTTCAAGGTTGAGCTGACGGAATTCCTCGCACAAGAGCGGCTGTTGTTCTTCCAACATGAGGTTGCTGACATAAGCTTTGCGGCTGAGAGCATCGGCCATGACATTAGCTTTGCCCGGAGTGTAGTTGATGGTCAAATCGAAATCATTGATTGCTTCAATCCACCTCCTCTGACGAAGGTTGAGATCAGGCTGTGTGAAGATATACTTCAGACTCTTGTGATCAGAAAAGATTTCACAACGGTTGCCAAGCAAGTAATGCCTCCATACTTTCAAAGCAAAGACAACTGCTGCGAGTTCGAGGTCATGTGTAGGATAGTTGATCTCATGCGTCTTCAACTGTCGAGAGGCATAAGCAACAACTTGTTTTTCTTGCATAAGGACCGCACCCAAACCTTGCAAAGATGCGTCACAGAATATCTGGAAAGGCTTGGAGGTATCTGGAGGAACCAAGACTGGTGTGGAAGTGAGCTTCTCTTTGAGTGTTTCAACGCTTGCTTGACATGCAGGAGTCCAAAGGTATTTCTTGCCTTTCTTGAGGAGATCGAAAAGAGGCTTCGCTATCTTTGAAAAGTTCTGAACGAAGCGACGGCAATAACTAGCCAAACCAAGGAAGCTCCAGACTTCTTTGACATTTACAGGAGGAAGCCAGTCAACAATTGTCTTTACAGTTTCCGGGTTGACGGCAATGCCCTTGGCAGAGATGACGTGACCAAGATAGGTGACTTGAGGCAGCCAAAACTCACATTTGGAGAACTTTGCATACAGGCGGTTCTCACGAAGCTTGTTTAGGACACACCGAAGGTGTTCTTCATGTTCTTCCTTTGACTTAGAATAGACTAGGATGTCATCCAGATAGACCACAACGAACTTATCAAGATACTCCATGAAAACCGAGTTCATAAGCCTCGAGAAGGTGGAAGGTGCGTTGGTGAGACCGAAAGACATGACCGTGTACTCATACAGGCCATAGCGGGTGGTGAAAGCTGTTTTAGGAACATCTTCCTTGCGAATCTTGATTTGATGATAACCACTTCTCAAGTCAAGCTTAGAGAATACCACAGCTCCATCTAGCTGATCGAAGAGATCATTAATCCGCGGAAGGGGATATTTATTCTTTATGGTTTTAGCATTGAGATCCCGATAGTCAACACAAAGTCTATCAGTCTTGTCTCGCTTCTTCACAAAGATGGTTGGGCTACCCCAAGAAGAAGTACTGTGTTGAATGAAACCCAACTTCTCTTGTTCATCAAGCTGACGTTTGAGTTCCGCCAACTCAGCAGGACCCATTTTATAAGGCCGCTTGGAGATAGGAGCCGTTCCAGGTTCAAGCTCAATTACAAACTCAACCTCACGATCCGGAGGCATACCTGGCAACTCTTCAGGAAAGACATCTGGGAACTCACAGACCACCGGAACACTCTGAATAGCTTCCATAGCATCAGCATTCAGAGCCGCCAAGGAGAAAAGCTGAATAGCAGGAGTCAGACTCGGAGAATAGACTATATGGCCTTCAGGTATTTTCAGAGAAACCGAGCGTTTAGCACAATCAATCACAGCTGCATTTGCTGTCAACCAATCCATGCCCAAGATGACATCAATGTCAGAATTGCCCAGAACAATTAAGGACGCCGAGAACGAAGAGCCACCAATCTCAATTTGGTTGTTATGGCTGATTTTAGAAGCTGCCATTGTTGCTCCAGGAGAAAGGACCATTAACCGCTTAAGGAGAGGATCCATAGCTAACTCATTCTCATTTGCAAATTTGTGAGAAACAAAAGAATGCGATGCACCAGAATCAAACAAAACTCGTGCAGGGACTGAGTTAACGGAAAGCATACCCATCACAACTCCAGGTGCATGCTCAGCTTGAGCGGCGTTGACATAGTTGGCACGAGCAACAGTAGACCCGGGCTTGGTCTTGATGTTGAGAGCCCGAGGTGGTGGTGCACGAACCATAGGAGAGCTTGTCGCAGGTCTAGGAGGTGGTGGAGGAAGAGCTTTGTTGTTCATTGGACAGTTCCAGTGTTGATGCCCAGTGTTTCCACAAGTGTAACAAGCACCAGGTGGACGTGGAGCAACGTAGCTAGGGACTCCGCCAGGCGCTCTAGGGTAGTGGTGGTTGTAGCCCCTGGGAGCAGCAGTGAGGAAGTTTGGTGGCCTTGCCGCGTAGCTTGAAGGTCTTGGTGGAGCCGGGAGCGACGGTGGGGTGTTAGGAACCCAGACACGACGCTTAGAAGGAGTTGACATAGCTGAAGAGCTTGTTGCATCGCGGTTGTGTTTCTTTGACTCCTCAAACACTTGCCTACTTGCTTCTTCCTGCAGAGCTGTATGCTGAAGCTCCAGAAAAGACGCCGGCCTTGCATGTGTGATTGCATATTTAATCGATGCATTGAGCCCTTGCCGGAACCTCTTTTGCTTCTTCTTGTCATCAGAGATCTCATCGCCACCATAACGAGAAAGGTTCATGAAGTTTCTGATGTAGGTATTGACATTGTCATTGCCCTGCTTGAGGTTGAGAAACACTTCCTTCATCCTCTCCATGACAATTTCTGACAGGTACTGCTCTTTGAAAGCTCCAGTGAACTGTTCCCAAGTAGGCTGAAAACCAGTGTAGTTTGCCTTAAGGTAATTCTCCCACCACAGAGCTGCATCTCCCTTCAGAAGGTGAGTGGCACATTTTACCCATTCTTGCTCAGGAACATCAGCAGTCACCAGTAACCTTGACATCTCACGCAACCAATCATCAGCATCAAGTGGTTGACCGGACACATCAAATTGACGTGGGTTGAACTTCAGGAAGCTTTTGATGTCTCCTCGCTTGGGAGGTGGAGGTAGCGGAACAAACTCATTCCTCCTGACACTTTCTTCAAAACGCTGCTGGTTCTGCTGCATTGCTGCCAAGGCATTGGCGATGCTTGACAACGCAGCCCCCAGTTCAGGTTGTATGTCCTCCTCAGAACGGCGTGGTGGTGCCATCCTGTGATTGATATAAAACACAAGTCAGTACTATAATGGAGAATAATAATAATCCAAAATAGTACCAAGTTGGAATTAACCAAGATTAAAGGATACAATTTACTAAGATGATATTAAAATATCAACAAAGTTCAAAGCACCTAGAGATATTAAGCACATCGCACACGACTAAAAAGGAGTGTGGAAGCACATATGTATCAAAGAAATTTTTTCCGCATTTTCGGCATTAAAATACCAATAGATGCGCAAAAATCACTTAATGAATCAATATTAGTGACTCTACCAATTCAATATACAAGAGAGAATGATAAAAGTAGTGGTATGGTCGCGACTCCATCCCGCACTCAAATCATTACTCCGCACATGAATAAGTAGAACACGTATCCCAACACCTTCTTCTCAAGATGAACCTAAAGATTAGTAACTACGGAAACGAACACCCCAAACAAGATAACGTCGGATAACAAAGAGTAAGACATATCGTGGCGGTATACAACAAATCAGATAGATCGCGTCGGTTTGCAAAAGCCTGTCGGTATGGAATGTACCAACAGTTGATAACCAAAAGGCAGATAAAGATAACATGTTGGATGCAACAGATAGACAAGGAATTACACACACACACACACACACACTTTCTATGGTACTACGGAAACCCAGAACACGTGAATCCTAGTTTGAATTTTAAGAAGAGGATTGAAAACGTTACACTTCCTTACCAGAAAAGGGTGGGTGGGTAAGAAGAAAAGTGGAAGCAGTCCTACTCTCACGTTTTGTTTTTCCCTAGTATACATAGCTACCAAAATATTTGCTAGACTGACAACGACCATTTGGCTGAGACCCTGAAGGGCGGGATGGCTCTGATACCAATTTTAACTACCTCGGTGAATTACGCTCTTAGTTACAAGCCTGGATGAGCGGAAATGGTTAAAATAGTACGGTGGGGCCAAATGTCACTCACAGGTAGACCTTTCGGCCGTCCTAACCATTTCCAAACATTGGGACAAGAACGAGCGGCGTAATCGGCAGGCGAAGGGATCAACTACATACACAAATGAGTATGTATGCAAGCCACCATACAACAGTCCTCAGAGCCATTCCATCTAAAAGAAATAGAAATATTGCAACGCCATACGGCAAGATCCAAATATCCTAGATAGATATAATAGTTTAGGATATCTCCTCATACATCAAACATCAGAGTATCAGGCGGAAGCGGAAAACAAGATCCGAGTACGGATAAGAAGCAAATCGGCATAAGATGCCCCATAAATAAACACATCCCGCCCACAGATCTCACGGATCCCCGTTCCCGGAATCTCTACACCGAGTGATCGTTGCCAACATCGTCCGTCTCCTCCACCCAGTATCCATCTTGCGAGTTCACCTGTTCATCTGAATCAAACAATTTATCGTGTGAGACCCTAGGGGTACTCAACAAGTCTTTATGCCTCTAAAGGGGACACAACCTGGGGTGACGCAATTGCAGCAAAAGGTAATACCTAACAATTCTAGGGATACTCGCTAACCATCCGCCTAACCAAAGATAGACGGATGTCCGTGAATTAATAACAACAGTTATAACAGTAATATTAACAGATCCATCCTCCTCCTCGCTTACCAACGAGGAAGCGGACGAACAACCCCCCATCCGTTGGCAGTTTTATTATCCATTCCATGAGTGTTGCACTATTTACTAATCAGGTACTTAGTCAAATTAAAAGCGGTACTTTAGTTATACTTGTCTATGAACGAGAAACTGTGCTCCAAGTCGTCCATAACTGCGGACATGGCTTTCAGAAAGATTTACCCTGTAGGGGTGCACAAATAGCAACACACACTCGATCAACCTCGGAAAAACCAAATCAAAACCCAATGAGGCATTCACGACAAAGCGATCACAGGATTCAGAAATATTTTAGGGGGCCACCCCATTAAGCTACCCGCGATGAAGTTGGCCGGCTCCGAGACGGACTCAAGGTTTGCGTCAATGACTGTAAACGACTGGGAACCCGAAAGTGTGACTGGGCTTGTCGATACCGCGAAAACACTCCGCATCCAAAACTGTACAGGTGCTCCTCGCACAATCTTAAATAAGCAGTAAAGCATGGCATAAGTACAGGATAGTAATAAAGCCCCAAACTACTTGTGGCCCCAAGAAATAAGAATGAATCAAGCTCTGGCTCAGGGGGGTTCATAAGCCTCCCGGATGTGGATAGCGCGAATATTCAAGGAACAGGAATCAAGTACTCGGGGTCCTACGGGACACAAGTGAGCATGAAAAACCAAATAACAGATATTGCTCACCGGTGCCACTTTCATTAGTTATCCCATTACTACTCAGGTTAAGTTGTTTAGGTACCTCGTTATCCATCAGACACTCACATACCCTACACATGCTGTTCTACAACCCGCATGGCTCAAACAACTCTTGTAGTAATGGCTCATGGGATGGAGGAACAAGCTTCGGTGGGGTTTAAAAGTAAAGGCTATGCAGTACTTGGGATTCAGTTTAATGCAACCGCGACTCAATGATGCAAGAATAGGATAGAGGCAATAGGTACTATATGTATGCAAGCATGTGGTAGTGCTTGCCTGTCAGCTCAGTTGAAGCGAGAGAAGGATCTGGGTAGTGCTCCTGGGTTTCTTGATATATCCCCTGCTCAGCGTCTATTCGAAGAAGAACCAAACAAACAAGGGCCAACATAAATAAAGTGCACAAGCATATGAATAAAATGCGACAAGCAATCAATCATGCCATGATGAATGATGCACAATTTGCATGGCAATAATGTAGCATGGCATGGGTGAGGTGTGGAATACAAGAATAAAGCATTTTATGGAGTTTTAATCACCTTTTATCCTCAAATAAGTTGCTGTATACTTTATATTTATATGATGCATGCTGCAATTCAGAACAAGGAATGCATAAACAGAAAGGTCTCGTCGAGCTGATCATTTTAGACATATCATTTGTCAAATTCGGAGTTATAAAACAAAAGTTATTAAATAATTAAGGCAAAGGGCATTTTATTTGTAATTTTGATCAACTCGAAAATTAAAGTGTTCGAAATATATTTTGAAGGGCATATTTAAATTCCTCATATTTTCCTGATCTCAAAACATATATTATATGTTTAAGTTGGAATTATAATTCAAAAGTTATTTAAAAACAAATTGAATTTGAATTTAAATTAATTTTGAAAAGTTTAAATTAAAACAGAAAAACAGAAAGCCTTTTGTCACTCAGCCCAGACCTAGCCACAGACAGTGACAAGTGGGGCCAAGCTGACTGGGACAACACGCGCACAGAAAAGGTGTTTCTCACCGCGGTCTTTCCTAACCTCCGAGTATGACATGTGGGGCCAGCTGGCTAGGGCCCAGGTGCCAGTGGGTGAACCGACAGAGGCTGACAGGTGGGAAGCGTGCTGGAGCGCGTGTTAAGTTTACGAAAACTGGGGTCTCTATTTGTAAAAAGTTCACAGCAGCTGGCAGGTGGGCTCGCGAGTACCGCGGGTTGAGCGAGAGTAAAAAGAGGGGGCTATATGTAAATCGACCACAGGCCCGTACTGTTCTTCGTCTCCGCGGTCTGACGAGAAATCGGTGCGCGGCGCGGGGCGGGGGATCGAACCCAGGTCGCGGGCGTGCGCACTAGGGGTGCGAGCCAGTGCGGTAGTGCTAGGGGAGCTGATGGGGAGGAGGGCGCGGCCTAGATAAGGCTCTATGCGGTGCGTACGCCGTGCAGACAACGGCGAACGACGCGCATGGTGGGCGGTCGACGAAACGATCGGCGGATCTAGACGGCGACAGCGAGAGCGAGGATGTCAGCGAGGATTAGGGGCTCACCGAGGAGAGGATGGTGGTGTCAGATCAGCTTGGGGAGCAGTAGGGCGTCAACGAGGCAGGCGAACGGCGGGCTAGGGTTTTCGTCGGGGCGTCTCGGTACTGGCGCGCCTGGGGCTTCTCCTCCTCGCTGGCGGGTCCAGGGCGAAGCAGAGGGTGGTCCTTGGTCTCCTCGATCACCTCCACGACGAGCTTGACGGCCGGAACGACGAGGACGTCGATGTGCTGGCGGCGGCGACGTCGGCTGTTGGTGGCCGGAGCGGTAATAGGGGAAGGAGGAGGCGGTTCTGGGGCGGATCTGGGGACGCCAGAGAGCCGTGTGGGAGGGGGAAAAAGGAGGGAGAGGGAGGAGATGGCGTGTGGGACTCGGGGTAGAAAAAGGTGGCTTCGGCCACCTTTTCCATCTCCTTCCTCACGTGCTCGGGCTGGACGGCAGGGGCAGGGGTAGGTGATGGAGGCTGCCAGGTAGGCCAGGAAGGGAGGAGAGGAAGGTGGGGCTGGCATGGCAGTTAGAGAAGAGAGAGAGGGCAGGTAGGCTCGGGTGTAGCTAGGTTAGCTAGGGGAGAGGCTCGGGTTAGGGTTTGTTAGGGTTGGGGTAGGGTAGCTGGGGTGTGGGCCAGGGAGAGAGAGGGCCAGGTGGGGCCAGCATGGTAGGGAGAGGGGATACCTCGGCATGGTGAGAGGAGAGGGTGAGAGAGAGAGGGAGATGGGTGGCTTAGGGTTTTGATGAGGAAAGAGGAAAGAGAGAGAGGGAGATGTGGTGGTCGCTTTTTAGCAAGATCAACAAGATCAAGCAAAAGGAGTGGTAGAGAGGGATAGAGGTGATGGATGGATAAAGCCCCAAAAAGAGAAAACCCATTTAAACCAAGAGAGAAACAATTGGCTAAAGGTGGAGGTACTCTTGCATGGCCCATGCAATTCAATAAATGCCATGATTAAATTCTTGTGAAAACAAAAATAATAGCATGGCATTATTCTTATGCATTCCCAAGAAGTGGAATAAAGGCCAAGCAAAAGAATTTATAGAATTGGATCCACCCTATCTCCCATGAGCTAGATTAAATACCAAAAGAAAATAAAATACAAGCTCATGGATAATGGGATGGTGGAATTATAAGGTGGTGAAAAGAAAGGGTGGTGGAGTAGAATAAAAGATATGCCCCCAACTCAACTTGGGCATTTAAACAATATATCAATAACCAAATACAATATCAAGAGGCAAATACAATTTACAATGCATATGAGAGAAGAACCAAATCAAAAGGGTTTTATATGATGCTCAAATGCAAGGTGGCATGATGACATGAGCATGCTATAATTATGATGCAACAATTATATATAGGAAGTAGCCATTATATTACTAGACCAAGTAGCATTACAATTGTTAGACAATTGGGATGCTACATGGCTGCTGGTCCTTCCAATAAGTGTGCTGCAAATCTGACCTTCTCTTCATCAGTACAGCCAACAGTTACCAAGTCCTTGTTCACAGAGCGTAGCCAATCATTGGCCACCATAGGATCAGTAGTTCCTGAGAACTTCACTGGCCTTAGTCTTAAGAACCTGGTAAGCATGTCAAAACCCGGTGGGTGGTTCTGATTGTTGTTGTTGTTGTTATTATTATTATTATTATTATTATTATTGTTGTTGTTGTTGTTCTTATTCTGGATGAACTTGGTCATCATTTGCATCAACTGAGTCTGAGCTGTCATCATCTGTTGCATCTCAGGGGTGATGTTGTTGTTGTTGGGGTTGGGATTGGCACGTCGGGGAGGCATCTATGGTTTTCAATAAGGATAAGAATGAGATACCCATAGATGCTAACATGCACAATACATCACATAACAAACCACAATCATGCATCATAGTAGTAAAAAGTTCAACAACACAGATAACAAGTTTTGAAAAAGTAAACACACCAATAGCAAGCCATCCACATGTTGGATGGTCATTGCGACTCAATAATCAAAAGTATGGTAAATAAATGGTAAATGAGTAGTCATCACTACTCCTCTGCATCAACCTCCTCATCAACAAGTGTAAGACCTGCATTCTCCATAGCGGTCTTGTATTCCTCGACATTGGTGGTCAAGGTCTCTACTTTGTCTTTGAGAGACCTCTTCTATGCACGAAGCCTCTCAATCACACCTTGCTGATGCTCGAGCTCGAAATCCTTGGCCTCTAGTTCTGCAGTCATGTCTCAAATCCTCTTGTTCCTATCTTGGACTCTCTTCTCTTGACTCTTGAACTTTCTATCCTGACTCTCAAACTTGGCCTCCATTTCTTTGACTATCTCATCTTGCTCTGCGAAGAGCTTGTCCTTCTCACGAAGCTACACCTGGAGTTCGTGATTGCTGAGCATGACGTTGGTCCTATCAGTATCTAGGTGCCTAAGAAGAACCTCTAAGTCCTGGAGGTATAAACGAATCGGCTCTGCCGTCTCTCTCGAAGCATCCTCGAAGTCAATGGCCTCACCATCCTCATCATGTCTACCGAAGGCGTGGAAGTGAGTACCTCTAATCTCTCGAGAGTGCCTCCCTAGCAAACGTCCAATCAAATCCTGCATGACTACCTCTAGGCCTCTCTCCTTGTCATCATGCATGAGCTTGAAGATGATTGCCTCCGTGGTAGGCTCAGTCTGGCGTCCTGGCTGATTAACCTTGAAGCCCCAAAGGTCTTTCCTCTCAAACTTGGTGAGGGGAAGCATCATGATGGTAGGAAGTGGGAGATTGAGCAAACTAGCGAGCTCAATAATACGAGTGCCAAAACGAGTTCCCTTGAACTCTTTAGCCGTGCTGATAGTAACATTAGGCATCTATTTAATAAGATAAAAAAGTTAGAATCAACACAATTTAAGATAAATCACAAGACAAGGCATCACATGCATATCTTTGGAAATCAAAACACATAAGTCATGGCATACATGGATCCATTACAAACAACCAAGGTTCAACTTATTTTAAACAAAATTTGGGAAATAAAATGATAAGTGTGGTGGTCCAACTAACGAAGTACGTTACAATCCCATCTCACTTGCCAAGTTGGCTAACAGGGCATCCCTAGAGGCAATCTGTCTATCTAGATCACATGACTCCATGGCTACGTCTATGATGTCCTCTCTTAAACGTTGGTTGGTAGCCTCTAACTCTTGGGTATGCTTCTTTTCTTCCCTAAGGTCATTCTGGGTGTTTAGCATTCTGCACTTGATTCTATCACCAAGCTCTTTGATGGCCTTCCAAGCTGCATCCCTTGCCGAACCAAAGAATGTGGTGTGCATCACTGAGTTGGTGACCATGCAGAATCCTGAGTCCTTGTGGTTGTCTTCCTTGTTTTTATACAAGTTAAGTTGCACCCAACAGTATTCAACTCCTTCATCCATCACAGGAAAACCTTTGTACACAGCTGCACCATGTATTCCCATGGCAACCATGATGTCCTTGAGAACCTTGGGGAATTCTGTCTCACACTCCAGAGTTATAGTCATGAGTGGTCCCTTCCTCATGGCT
Organism: Avena sativa; assembly: GCA_916181665.1. Classification (NCBI taxonomy): domain Eukaryota; kingdom Viridiplantae; phylum Streptophyta; class Magnoliopsida; order Poales; family Poaceae; genus Avena; species Avena sativa. Next base: position 261,744,033 of record OV702294.1, on the reverse strand, counting down.
TTGTTGATGGAGTTCATCTACACATAGAGATGAGAAAGAAGATTAGAAAAGTTTACGAGAAGAAAAGACAAGTGTGGAAGTTGTTGAAAATTTTCCTTAGTGGTTTCCAATCCTAGGGTCATAATCCTACAGGCAACACAGTGCTCTGATACCATCTGTAAGATCCCTCCCTTTATAAAGGTAAGGATCCCTGTGATTGCAATGCTAGTCCCTGGATCAATGCTAGCATCCACAGTTCAAGATGAAGTACACAGAACAAAGGTCATTATTACATATCATTCCAGAGACAAACATAGTCTTTTACAAACTCCATGGCCACATGCCTAATACAAGAGTTCAAATATATAATAAGATAAATAAGTCTTCATCTTCATGTGCCACAGGCAAGCATGTTGAGTGTAGACTCATAACCCCTAATCATCATCAGAATAACCTGCAACATCACAAGTTACAGCCACAGTGGGTCAATACATTGGAATAGTATTGGCAAGTGATACCTTAGTAGAATATTGGTAGACTAGATACTATATGCATTTTGGATAAGTGTAGCTTAGGCTTGCTTTGCTCAAAATAGGTTTTACCTATTAGTTGAAAACACTAAGTTTTTCTTTGACAAAACTTTCCCAAGGAAACACCAATAGAAATTGGTGAACCTTCACCCTTGTTCAAACACAAGTTTTTACTTAGAAATTGGGATGAGGAGATTCTTGATAGCTTCCATGTCTGGATGCTCAAGTTGTCCAATACCAGGGACATGGATAAGTACTTAGATTCTTCCATCTGCAAAGGTTGTGCACTTTCCCCACAAGACTTGATTTTCACCAAGACAGGACCTTTCAGAAGCCTTCCCTTAGACCAAATGGACGCGCTCCAACCTATCATCCTACTACCACCAACTGTCCAAATGGCTAAGTTATTGCAACCTATATGATCCAGGCAGAGCCCATAATGCCATGTGGTTGCACTAGAAGCTTCTTAACATTTGGCCTCTCAAATCCCTTTGTTCCTGGGTGGCTTTCCACAAGTGAGATACACAAGATTAGCCATAGAAATGGGCCTTGTGTAACCACTCAACATAACCCATTCTTTCCATTCCACCCAGGTGTTTCATTCACTTAGTTGTTTTATTAAGCAAAAACATAAGTCTAAAGACTTAGAAATATTTTCTCATAGCATGAATATATAACCACCCTTGGTTGCTACTAGCTAGGATAAGCATGGCATTGATAAAAATCTTAACTTAGAAATTTTCTAGCAATTCTACAACTACTAGGATTTCCCAAGCATAGCATATATAGATCAAAATATCCATGCAAGACTTAGCAAAATATTTCTAATGCATAGTTAAAAAGCATAGGGATAAAATCATGAAGCACCACTTGCCTTGGTAGTTTGGAGAGTAGCAACAATCCTCACAATCACAATCACTATTTGCACCAAAATCTACACATAAAATAATGACACAAAATCACATACACAATATATACAAACAAAAATACATGAATGTATGCAATATGCCATGTGATGATTTTCTACACCAAACAAGACAAGTGCACAGTACTGAATCATAAACAAGTACAAAACAAGCCAAACAAACTTTAGTTGAAAAACAAAACATTTCCCAAATAATTACTATACTCAAATTATGCCTACAAATGTTTCTGCAAAAACAACCATTTTAACAGAAGCAAAACATTAAACACATTGCATAAATGGAAGGATTTTCTCTCCTAATTCCATTGATATAAAATTTGTCAAATTTGGACGTGGGAATCAAAAGTTATGAATTATTCAAGTTTAAACATCTAATAGATCTAATTTCTGGTTTTTATTAAACAGACAGGCCATGTGGCTGCTTCCTATTGGTCCATACCGTTTCGGTTGGATCGGCTAACACAGACCACAGGATCTCATTTAGATCTCACGGTGCAGATGCTTCCATACCGCTTCGGTGATTGAATCTATCGCGTCTAGTGGATCAAGATCTAACGGCCCTAAGCAGCTAACCCTAAACGGGAGGCGCTAGCGGCGGCGACTGGCGGCGGTGCGCTCGGACAGGGATGTTCCAGTGAAAACAGGAAGCAAGGGAGAGGGAAAAATTGCTCACCGGGTTTGCCGTGAAGTGCTGGTTCTCAAGGTAGTCGAGGTGGGACAGGGGGCGCACGAGGTCTTCGTGGATTCCTCGCCGGAGAGGTTGTTGTCATCGGTCACGCACGGTTCTTGTCGGAGGTGAGCACCTGGGACGCAAGCGAGCAGGGCAATGCGTCAGTGGGGTGCACGCGTGTTCGGGGAGTGTGGGTAAACTCACCAGGGAGCAAGGGACTTACGGGGACGACGGCTATTTCCTGCCGGAGATGGGGCAGACAGCTACGGCGAGTAGGCAAGGTCGGAGTCGATCTTCTGGAGCATGGGTGAGAAAGCGGAGGGTGTCAGTAGGTGCGTACGAGGATGCAGAATCAGCGAGTCTGAACCATAGGTAGAGGGGAATGCGGGGCTTACCGGAATTAGACGACGAGCTCGTCGGAGCAGAGGGGTGTCTCGAGAAGATTCTGAGCAGCCTGGGGGCTCTCTGCGGGTGTGGCGTGAGGGAAAAAGAGCGGAAGCAGGAGGGGATTAAGTAGAGGGGATCGGGGGAGGAAATTACTCGCCGAATCAATGCAATTAAGCGCGGCATCAGTGGGGAAAACGACAGCGGCGAGGTGGTCGTCGGCGTTGATTGGGGACGAAGGGGGTGACGTGGCAGTGAGGCCCAGTCGTCAGCGAGTGGGTGTGCATGTGCGGGGTAGGAAATGAGGGAAGAGGGGGAAATGACCCGGGTGGGCTTGTGGGATGTTAGTGGTGCTGGGCCGAAAGGCTGGCGCCAGGTTTTTTTTTTCCTTTTTGTTTTTCTTTTTCTGTTTGATTTTCTAGAAATGATTTTCAAACCCTAATTCAAATAAGTTTGATTTTAAATCTTCTCCAGATTTTTATACAGTTAACTCTGTAGTCAAATGTGTGTCAAACACTTCTGTTTACTCAAATACACTTTGATCATTTGAAAAAAATAAAATAAAACCATGCCTTAATGAGGTAAATAATAGGCATAAAATTGGTTTCATTTGGAGTTTTTGATTTGAAAAATAAATTTGTGCAAGTCAAGAATGCTATGAATACATGAATGCAATGCATGCTTTTGTAACTCATGAATTTTGGGATGTTACAATCAGACTAACACTAATAGTAAGAAAAGTTCAGGCATCAGACTAACAATGATAGTAATTACTGTCAACATTCCATAACAGGGTAGATAATCAATCCATAAACCTAATCGCAGAAGGTAAGCATACATTAGTTCATCATTTACATATGCACATGACGGGGAAGAACCCTAGTTATTCTCTTTTAGCACACAGAGAGAGCACTCTGCAAGGGCACAGAGGGAGCACACTGCATGAGTGCACATAGAGAGTGCAGAGAGGGGTGAAGGAGAATGACTTGTCGAGGTCCTAGCAAAGTTATCAAAGACGAAGTAGAGAGAATGCCGACAGCAGAGAGGAGCGGCGACACGAGGAGCACCCCGAAGGGGCGCTGCGACCCGCGCCAACAACACGTTGGAGGAAGCCACAGGGGGAGAATAGCATGAACACCATCAAGGGACCACTGGAGCGTCAAGGGTGTGGCGGAGCTCCAAAACCTAGGCACAGGATGGGGCCAGCACACCCAGTAGAGGGCGCCAGCTCCGAATCGAGCTGGACACCGACAAGCAGCAGCGTCGACCACGTCGTCCTGTGTCGGGGCAGCGGTCAGGCGGCCGGAGGTGGCCGGAATCGCCCGTGACAACGACATCGGGCGACTTGAGTGGTGTCGCGAGAGAGGAGAAAGCATGTGGGGGTACTGGGCCGTTGCCCAAGGGGGGCTTTTGGACTAGCCCAAGTAGGCCGGGTCGGGCCGTGCCAGCCCAATGGGCCAGGCCTATGTTCTAGAAGGGGCTTGTTTTAAAAAACATAATTACAAATATAGCCCTAAAGTAAAATAAGCTCTAGAAAAATAAATATCCTAAAAATACATATAATAGATCAAAATTATCACAAAAATAATATCTACCTAATAAAAAAATATAATTTTATTTGTTTGAGTTAAATAAAATGCAGATAAATATTAACACCATTAAATAATAAGTGAAATTTCATAGAATAAGGAAAAGTCCTAAGAGCCAATAAAAATCATTTTTGTGTATAAAAATAAATATACTATTTTATGAAATTACTAAGTTATTTTGTTTACAAATAAATCTTGAAACAAATATTCAAATACATTTAATCCTTTATAAAATTTTACAAACATAAGAATAATACTTAAAAATAAATAGAAAGCATTTTCAAGATCTTGAATAAATATATTATACTACAAAAATATTAAATATATTATTAAAAGGGTTTTAAGATTTTAAAGTAATAAATCCTTATCCATTACATATTTTTAAAATTCTTTAAAAACATTTCTTAAGTAAGAAATAATTATATTCCTTTAAAAATATTAAAACCTTAGGATCTAGTTACTAAAGTTCTAAACCATAACTAAGGTTTATAATAAAACTTAAGTGTAAATTATTAACTTTATAGAACTATTTTAAAACCTTAAATCGTTTATATATATAAATACTAATATCAAAACCATAACTTGAATTGGTAATCAGGCTTAAGTATAACCATTAACTTTACAATACCCTTTTAAAATTGTAAGATCAAAATTAAAACCAAACACTTTTAAATGTGTATCACTCAAATATAATATGGTGAAAGTTATTCATCCCTTAACCACCCATAAAAATGACTCCAAACCCTAACCAATTAATAAAGATCCTTAAATAAGTTGCATGCTAATTTCATAATAACAAAACAAATTAAAAACAAATCATTCACTTAAATATAAAGTGAATGATTACACATCCTTACGCATACCTATCATCACCCTAAAAACTTGGTAATAGTTAAAACTTATTACCTCTTAAGTTTATTATTACTTTAAAGTTAACTTTAGTCCTAAATTTCATAATCATGATATCTAAAAATTATTTATTTTTTTATAGTTAAGTTTGGTATGTTTCAATTAATACGCTAGATATCTCAAGTTCAAACTATCCGAGCAAACACAAGTGAAATCGATTACATTCTGTTAATCATAAAGATTATTTAAACCTTATTAAAGAAACCTTTTCTTTAAAAGTTATTTGTTTTGACACTTAAAACAACAACTATATAATAATTTCTTCCAAATCCTTAAACCGACATTTGGATTCCTATCATAACCACCAGATAGCAATCAACACCAATCCTAAATTATTTTATACTCTATTGTTATACCTTAGATACTAAAACTCAAGTTCATTATAAACACATCTATTTGTAAAGTAAACACTGAAGACAAATCAAGTCTTAAAAAATCACCTAAGTTTAACTCACTTAAATTATTAGGAATGCATTTTTTGAATTTTATTAAATGCATAGCATTACTTATATATAACTGCATATTGCTTCTTTAAACATTAGTCCTTACCGGACCAATGATGTTATTTGCAGATTTGGATTTTTTATTGTCTCAAAGACCGTGAGTACATAATCTTGGAATCACAAAAGGCAATTTCACACTTGCTCATGTCCTTTGGTTATTTTTTGTAAAGTATTTACAAAACCAGTGTTGTCATCACTGCATTTCAAAAGAGTCAGAAAACACTATTTTTGATAATAAGATGAACTATTGGTTATTGATCCAGGGTGATCGGCTAATCTATTAATCCTGGCAGTTTGAATACCACTACACAGGAATATATCATCTAGGACTTAACAACCAATGTCACTAGTGATTCTTGCGCCATATATCACGCGTTAATCATGAGAATTGGAATGGGACGGAGAAGTCAGCTTGATCTTCTTCCTTTCATATGTAGGCAAGACGACCTTAACGTGACGTTGTGTTTCCTTGCTAGGATCCAGCATATGGGTGGGCACCCTTAGGCCCCATGATTTTGGTGTCTAGATTATTTATGAGTGGCTGCTGGAGGTATAGTCGGACCTATGTGGAGCTTTCCAGGGGCATCACCATCTCATAGAGTCTTCAGGAACTCATCAGGGTTGTAGCTTGCCCGAAAGGGGGCTTAACGGAGATGTAGCTCGGCCCGAAGGATCGCGCAGACATATAGGATCATGGAGAAGGGCAGTGATTAGCTTGGATCATTTACTGGGCCACACATCATGGAATTGTGGACGGGAATAAGCTGCCCGGTTGTGCAAGAAGGATTTATTCTCTCATGGTAAAGCAACGCACCTCTGCAGAGTGTAAGAACTGTAACTTGTTACGCCCTGTTCTGGGAAGGAGCTACAAACGCGACAAGAAAGGAACTCCATGAAATTTCTGGTAAACCTATGAAGACTGACTGACATAGCTTTTCAGAATAAAAGCAATCTTTGAATAAATGTTTACAAAATAAATTGCAAAGCCTTTGACCTATGGTCTATGGCTGTAGCTAGTGCATCAAACAATCCTTTTTAGTGAACTTGCTAAGTACGCTCATACTCAACGTATCTTATTAACCCTTGCTAGATTCTGAGGCCAATATAGACGATGTCTACATCAACTTTTGCTCAAGGGAATCATCACCAAAATCCCAAGTTCTTCAATGAAGACAAGAAAATCAACAAATACATCAACTGAAGTGAATACGAAGTTACTAAGTGGAGTATAATGTCTATCCATAGAACCTACTTCTGTAGATCAATGCAATAGAAGCAATTGTAAGACAAATAGTTTAGATACTAGTCTTATTAGAAGAATAGATGTGAATTATTTATTTTCTGGTTCTTCTTTGTAAGAAGTTTATTTTTCTCTCTTTAACCTAGAGTGTTCTCTGGATATTTTGTAAAGAGTCGAGTTGTAACCCATAGTCATGTCTTGGACCTGCTGTGTTTGTGTTGTACCACTCTGAGGGATGTAATACTAGTGAACGGTGTTTCATTGGTGTTATGTCAACGACTATAGTGTACTACATCATGGAGTGGTATGCTGGGTCACCACAGCTGGTATCAGAGCATATGCTTTGACCTTAGGTTGGAAACCTAGTAAATGGGTAGAACCTGTAAGGAAGAGTCTAGCAATGATAAAGTGTTCTCTAAATATATGATGAATATTCAATTGAGAACAATGTCGTCATGTTGCTAGTGCGATAATTCTTGATTATGATGCAATTTCAAGTAATTACCACGAGTTTTAACTCATTTTGAATGATGATAATTTCTTATCTACAGTATAAAATGGCACCTCGGTATCCACACTGGAATGTTCAAGTGTTAAATAGGACTTTAGATGACTATGGAGGGGATTGTACTAATACTCTCAGACAACTTCTGTGGAGTCTGGATTGTGAATCAAGACTTCTAGTCAAGATTTACAGTTACTATGATGGGCAGGTATTAGCCAAGTACCGTGTCATGATCATGTTACCCAAGCAGTTAGGACTTAATGGAGAAATTCCATTAGGAAAGGCAAGGTGTATGGCATCGACTTATCGGATTGCAGTAGTGGCAGCCATAACCTTGATCAGAGGACATAAATCCCAAGCTCTGGTAGGTAGCACTCACACTATTATACCCCATGAAACCTCAAGTTCGAAGCCTGAGTTAGATCATTCTGCTCTGGTGCGAACTAAACCTACTTTATCTATAGAGTATATAGATCGATATAGGTCTCTACTGAATACTTTCCAAAATACTCACCAAGTACTAGTTAAACAGTGGTATACTGTCATTGAGGATTTTACTGAACCTGTCAAAGCAATGGCACATAGAAAGAAGTTAGATAAATAAGCTAGGTATCCTAAAGCCATCTTTTCAGGGGAAGTGTACGAAGAAACCGAATTCGATGATCCATAGTCGGAAACTTGTGCCTACTACCAGAATAAACCTCAATCACCTAAAGACCCATGGACCAAATATGCTTTAGAACAGAAAACTTGGGGCGAAGCCAATCCAAATATTCCTGTGGAGGACTATTATGGATGGGGAGTAGAGTCCCAGGATGGGTCTATAAGAAATCCTATACCTTGTGATTCTTACACCGGAGAAGAAACCAATTGTAACCTTAGAGAGCCTTATGGATTTATGGGGGTAATACCAATCCTATCAACCTAGAAGAATGTCCTGGTAGTTATTACACCAATATGTATGAATGGATCAAGGAAAAGTCGAAGGAACCATCTTAATTTGAGAAAGCGTTGGAAGAAACACAGGAACATCCTGAAGAAAATCACACCAAATCTAGTCATTTTTCAATGACTAACCTCAATCTAGGTACTTCTAATCAAGAATACGCACCTCTTGGATGCTCTTATGCTCCAGGAGGCAGTCGTAGCCCTTTACCTCATCCTGGACGGAACTCCAGGAAGCACTAGAAGAGGGTGAAAGTAAGAATGGAAAGTAATCCGAAGGGAAGAGTTCTTGAATAATGTACATATTGGGTAATGCGTATTGTAGTATTCAAGAGGTTTGCTGAAATAAGTGAGGATATACTCACATGGACAAGAAAGTTCTTGTAATATAAATATGTATTGTAATATGTGAGGCAGACAGTTGTAGTTGGGAAGCTCAGTTCATCTGTAACCTATATGAAACCTAGGTATAATACATGTATATTTTGGTTGTTATTGATTTTCTTGGGGTTTTCTTGAATCTTCTTGATTGACTAGATATGTACATGAAGTTTGACTTGGTGTGAAAATGCATGTTGCAACATCCAGTTACTACTTGATGTTATAGATCTAGATAAAAAGGGAATTCGTGTAAGGGAGTGACGAGTTCCAAAGACCAAAATGAAGACTTACATGAAGAATGAAGTCATGTATAAGGAGTATCAACCCAATTTTTAGGATGGATCAAGTTCAGATCATTAGTTGGTTAGCAATAAGAAGGAAGATTAGCGTAGAAAACGTATAGAGTAACAAGAAGTGATGAACTTAAGTTTTTCCAAAGTAGGTGATGTTGCTAAGAAGTTAATGAAGTAGTCGTAACGAGTTTAGGGAAGTATCATGAATAAGTGCAAAAAATAAGCTTTGGAACAAAATGAAATTCAAGCTCTAATAATTCAGAGATAATGCCAAGAGTACGTCAAAAACATTAGGGTAATTCATACACCCTAGGTTGGTTTTCAACAGGTATTTGGTTGACTTAGTTAACCAGTGTAAGACCTCACCGCTTAAGGTAAAGGCCCCTGTGATTGCAATGCTAGTCCCTGGATCAAATTGCTAGCATCCACAGTTTAAGATGAAGTACACAGATACAAAGGTCATTATTACATCGTAACATCCAGAGATACAATAGTTCTTACAACTCATTAGCCCAAGGCTAATGCATAGAGTTCACAATACTTAACAAAATAAATAAAGTCTTCATCTTCATGTGCCACAGGCAAACATGTTGAGTGTAGACTGATAACCCTAGTCACCATCAGAGTAACCTACAACATAATAAGTTACAGCCACAAAGGGTCAACACATTTGGAATTGTATTGGCAAGTGATACCATAGTACTATAGTAACATCTAATAACTATATGAATTTGGCTAAGTGTAGTTCAGGCTGGCTTTGCTCAAAATAAGGTTTTATCTTATTAGTTGGAAAAAACTAAGTTTTTGTTTGACAAAACACCCAAGGAACCACCAATAGACATTGGTGAACCTTTACCCTTGTTCAACCACAAGTTTTAACTTAGAGAAATTGGGGGAGATCCTTGATCATTTCAATGTCTTTGAGGCTCAAAATGTCCGTTACCGGGGACACGGCTAAGTACTTGGGTTTTAACCTCTCGAGAGGTGGTGCACATTCCCCACAAGAATCGACATGCATCGAGACAAGACTTTTTAGAAGCATTCCCTTAGACCACCATGGACACATTCCATCCTATCAACCCTACCACCAACTGTCCATCTGGCTAAGTTCTTGCAACCTAGTTGGTCAAGGCAGAGCCCATATGCCATGTGGTTGCACTAGAAGCTTCTCAACACTAAACATCTCAAATCTCTTTGTTCCTGGGTGGCCATCCACAAGTGTGATACACAAGGTAAACCATAGACATGGGCCTTGTGTAACCACTCAACACAAACCAATCTTTCCATTCCACCCAGGTGATTCATTCACATGTTGTTTTATTAATCAAAAACATAGTCATAGATTTTGCATAATATCATAGCATGAATAATCCACCCTTGTTTTCTACTAGCTAGGCTAAGCATACTAGTATAACAAGTTTCTTAACTTAGGGAAAACTACTATCTATAGGGTTTACCCAAGCATAGCATATACTTAGAAAATAACCATGCAAATCCTACTCAAAATATCACTAGTGCATAGATAAAATAATGGGACAAAAGATGAAGCATCACTTGCCTTGGTAGTTGGGGGGGAATAGGCACAATCCTCACAATCACACTCTCCACAATCACCAAAATCTACACATAAAATCATACCACAATAATCACATTCAATATACAAGCAAAAATATAGATGAATGCATGCAAAATGCAAATGAATGTTTTGTCACACTTTCCAAATCAAACAAAACAGTAATGAATACAAAGCATACTTTCTAAGGTCCAAATAAACCAAAATTTACTTTAAAATAATTTTCTAAACAATTTATATAGTCAAAATAGGCCTACAAATGTTTCTGCATAAAATCCTAATTTTACAGAAGCAAATGTACAAACCAAGGCCATAGTTGTAAAGAGCTCATTTTTCTGAATCCAATGATATATAATTTGTAATTTTTGGACAAATAGATCAAAAGTTATTGAATTTACAAGTTTGAATAACTAATAGATCTAAATTCAGATTATAAATCGAAATCAGTGACACGCGGCAACGTCTGATTGGCGCGTACTGCTTCGCGCTGGATCATGCTGCCGCTCCGTTAGATCTAAATAAATCCTGTGGATCAGATATAAACATACCCCTTCGTTCTAAATCTAATCCTGACCGCTAGATCTAGATCCAAAGGGCCAGATCTAACTGACCATACGCGGGCGACGCAAATGGCTCTAGCAGCGGCGACGTCACTGACGGCGACGCGCCGACGATGCTAGGGGGTTAGGGGAGGGGTACAGATGCTTACCAAGGTCATGAGGATGCGTGGAAGCTCAACACGCACTTGTCTTGGACAGGGGCGCACGGACACGGGCGGAAAACCTCGTCGGAGCTTGACCTAACGTCGGGTGCTCACTGCTGGAGACAAAGGCGACAAACTAGGACGCAATAAGGCAAACTTAGGGCATTAGCAAGTGTGCAAGGTCACGACGAACACAGTAGCGTGAACTAGAGGTCAAGGGGCGCTCGGACTTTACCGAAATCATTCGTCAGAGTTGGAGGTGCCTTAGGTGCTTGCAGTTGATGACTGGGGCGGTGATCTGGGGCAGGATTGGACAAGCAGAGGGTATGAGAAGCTGCGCGAGAGCACGAGGACCACGATCGTGGGAAACAGAGGTAGAGGGGCGTGCTGTTCTTACCAGAATAGCTCGCCGGAGCTGCTCGGTCCCGCGGTTGTGCAAGCGAGAATTAGAGGATCCTGGCGGCGCTTGGTACTAGCTAGGTGAGGGGAAATGGCCGCAAGGGGGTGGGGGTTAAGTAGCCGGAGCAGGGGCAAGAATCACACGCGCATTCAACGTAAATTAACGAAATCAATTGCGGCAGTGACTGTGGGGAAGAAACAACGGAGGAACTGGTCACGGGTGGGGTTTGGGGACGACGACATTGACGTGGCAACGGGTCCACTTGATAGTGAGGGGGAAGGTGTGCACGCGGGTGAGAAATAGAGAGGGAGAGGGGAAAACCGGGTGGGCTTAGTGGGCCGCGAGGGGGGGGGGGGGGGTTGGGACAGATAGGTTGCGCCTATTATTTTTCCCTTTTTCATTTTTCCTTTTCTGTTTTGATTTTCTAGATTGAATTTGAATTACTATTTCAAATCCAAATCAAATCTTCACCAAATTTTTGTATGGTGATCCTAGTAACCAAAAGTGTGTCAAACACATCTAAGCACTCAAAAACCATTTTGAGGTCATAAAATAAAGTAAAACCTTGCCCCATATATAATATATAAAAAGGGGTTTAAATATGGTTTTATTAGGGTTTTTGTTTTGAAAATTTTTGTGCAAGATGAATATGCCATGATGCTAAGAATGCAACAACATGATTTTGCATTTGATGAAATTTGGGATGTTACAAATCTAACCCCCTTAAGATGAATCTCGCCCTCGAGATTCGGATTGGCTACAAAATAGGTGAGGGTGATCTTTCCGAAGGTCATCTTCTCTTTCCCAAGTTGCTTCTTCTTCGGTATGATGATTTCACTGTACTTTATAGAATTTGATAGTCTTAGTACGAGTGACTCTTTCTGCTGTCTCGAGAATCTTGATAGATCTCTCTTCATAAGTGAGATCACTCTCCAACTGTACTTCTTCCAATGGTATAGTGTCCTTCAATGAAGTTTCTTGCATCTCCGGATGACATTTATTCAACTGACTCACATGAAACACATTGTGAACTGCAGATAGTGATTCAGGCAATTCTATCTCATAAACCACTTCTCCTTTGCGTCTCAAAATCTTGAATGGCCCTACATATCTAGGTGCCAATTTCCCCTTGACTCCAAATCTCTTCACACCACGAAGTGGTGAGACTCTAAGATAAGCTCTATCACCTACCTCATAGGTGACTTCTCTACGCTTTGGATCTGCATAGCTCTTTTGTCTGGATTGGGCTATTTTCAATCTGTCCTTTACCATTCTCACTTTCTCTTCGGCTTCCTTGATCATTTCTGGTCCGAATAAATTTCTTTCTCCTACCCCATTCCATAGTAATGGCGTAGTACACTTCCTTCCATAAATTGAAATGGAGCAATCTCTATGCTGGCTTGATAACTGTTATTGTAAGAGAATTCTGCGTATGGCAGACTTTCATCCCAACTAGATCCATAGTCTAGTGCACATGCTCTCAACATATCTTCCCAAATCTGATTGGTCCTTTCTGTCTGTCCATTAGTCTGAGGATGAAATGCTGTGCTGAATTCTAGCCTTGTTCCCAATGATTCATGCAGTTGTTGCCAAAAATGTGAAGTGAACTGAGTTCCTCTATCAAACAGAATGCTCTTAGGTACTCCATGTAGACATATAATCCTATTCATATAGATCTTAGCCAGTTTAGCACTTGTATAAGTAGTCTTCACGGGTATGAAATGAGCCACTTTAGTTAGGCGATCCACAACAATCCATATGCAATCATATCCAGATCTGGTCCTTGGCAGTCCGGTGATAAAATCCATACCAATCTTATCCCACTTCCAATCAGGTATAGGTAGTGGTTGCAATAACCCTGCTGGTTTCTGATGTTCCACCTTCACTCGACAACACACATCACACAAAGCGATGTGCTCCGCGATATCTTTCTTGAGATTGTTCCACCAAAATCTTTCCTTCACATCCATGTACATCTTGGTGTTACCCGGATGAATAGAATAAGGTGAATTTTGTGCTTCTTGCAGAATCAATTTTCGAAGCTCCGGATCTTGTGGAATGCAGATACGCTTTCCATACCATAAAGTTCCTTGTTCATCTTCATGGAATCCTTTCGCCTTTCCTTTACTAATTTTACTCTTAATCTCCTCTATTTCCTTGTCCAACTTTTGGGCTTCTTTGATCTTATCCAACAGTGTTGGTTGAACTTCCAATGGCATGAGATATCCTTCAGGTACTATCTCCAATCTTAGCTCCTTAAATTGGGCACACAAATCATCTGCTAATTCTCCTTTGGTGATACCATTCACATAAACTTTACGACTTAAATCATTGGCTACAACATTTGGATCTGCATAGCTCTTTTGTCGGGATTGGGCTATTTTCAATCTGTCCTTTACCATTCTGACTTTCTCTTCGGCTTCCTTGATCAATTCTGGTCCGAATAAATTTCTTTCACCTACCCCATTCCATAGTAATGGCGTAGTACACTTGCTTCCATAAAGGAATTCGAACGGAGCCATCTCTATGCTGGCTTGATAACTGTTATTGTAAGATAATTCTGCATATGGCAGACTTTCATCCCAAATTGATCCATAGTCTAGTGCACATGCTCTCAACATATCTTCCAAAATCTGATTGGTCCTTTCTGTCTGTCCATTAGTCTGAGGATGAAATGCTGTGTTGAATTCTAGCCTTGTACCCAATGATTCATGCAGTTGTCGCAAAAAATGCGAAGTGAACTGAGTTCCTCTACCAGACACAATGCTCTTAGGTACTCCATGTAGACATACAACCCTATTCATATAGATCTTAGCCAGTTTAGCACTTGTATAAGTAGTCTTCACGGGTATGAAATGAGCCACTTTAGTTAGGCGATCCACAACAACCCATATGGAATCATATCCAGATCTGGTCCTTGGAAGTCCGGTGATAAAATCCATACCAATCTTACCCCACTTCCAATCATTATAGGTAGTGGTTGCAATAACCTTGCCGGTTTCTGATGTTATGCCTTCACTCGACTACACACATCACACAAGGAAATGTGCTCCGTGATATCTTTCTTGAGATTGTTCCACCAAAATCTTTCCTTCACATCCATGTACATCTTGGTGTTACCCGGATGAATAGAATAAGGTGAATTGTGTGATTCTTGTAGAATCAATTTTCGAAGCTTCGGATCTTGTGGAATGCAGATACGCTTTCCATACCATAAAGTTCCTTGTTCATCTTCATGGAATCCTTTCGCCTTTCCTTTACTAATTTTACTCTTAATCTCCTCTATTTCCTTGTCCAACTTTTGGGCTTCTTTGATCTTATCCAACAGTGTTGGTTGAACTTCCAATGACATGAGATATCCTTCAGGTACTATCTCCAATCTTAGCTCCTTAAATTGGGCACACAAAGCATCTAGCAATTCTCCTTTAGTGATACCATTCACATCAGCTACAACATTTGCTTTACCAGGATGGTACTGCAAACTCAAGTCATAATCCTTGATAAGCTCTAGCCACCTTCTTTGTCTCATATTGAGTTCCTTCTGAGTGAAAATATATTCCAAACTCTTGTGATCCGTGAACACTTCACAATTTTTTCCCAAAAGATAGTGTCTCCATGTTTTGAGTGCATGGACAACAGAGGCTAACTCTAAATCATGAGTAGGATAGTTTACTTCATGAGTCTTGAGTTGTCTCGAGGCATAAGCGACAAATTTTCCTTCTTGCATCAATACTCCACCAAATCCTTGGTGATATGCATCACAATAGACTTGAAAGTCCTTCTATAAATCTGGTAGACATAAGAATGGTGCTGGCACTAGTCTCTTCTTCAATTCTTGGAAACTGGTTTCACAACCTTCTGTCCAATCAAACTTCTTCTCTTTCTTAAGCAATTCCGTCATTGGCTTAGCCACTCTCGAGAAATTCTCGATGAACCTTCTATAGTATCCTGCCAAGCCTAGGAAACTACGAACTTCTTTAACTGACTTGGGAGATTCCCACTCAGTTACAGCTGACACCTTTGCGGGATCGACAGCTATACCATCTATAGACACTATATGTCCAAGAAATCCAACTTCATGCAACCAAAATTCACACTTACTTAACTTGGCATACAACTTGTGATCCCTGAGTTTCTCAAGAATCAAACGCAAATGTTCTTCATGCTCTTCATTTCTCTTGGAATAGATCAAAATGTAATCGATGAATACGACAACAAAATTCTCAAGAAACTCCATGAAAACCTTGTTCATGAAATAAGATGGTGCATTTGTTAATCCAAATGGCATCACAGTATACTCATACAATCCATACCTAGTGGTCAAAGAAGTCTCAGGTATGTCTTGGTCTCTAATCTTTAGCTGAAAATAGCCTGATCGGAGATCAATTTTTGAGAACACTCAGGCTCCTTCTAGCTGATCAAATAGATCATTGATTCTAGGTAAGGGATACTTGTTCTTTATAGTCACCTCATTGAGTGAACGATAATCTATGCATAGCCTTTGACTTCTATCTTTCTTCTCAACAAACAGAATTGGTGCACCCCAAGACGAAGAACTTGGTTGGATAAATCCCTTTCTGTAACTGTTCTCCAAGCTATTTCTTGAGTTATTTCAACTCATCAACTGACATCTTATAGGGTCTCTTTGCTATGGGTCCAGATCCTAGCAGTAAGCCAATCAAAAACTCCACATCTCTATCTGATGGCATTCCCGGTAATTCCTCCGGAAATACATCCGGGTACTCTTTCACCACCGGTACATTGTCTATGCTAACCCCCTTAAGAGAATTTAGCTTACTCCCTTTGGATTCAAAGTTAGATTTGAACCAAATCCGTTTCTTATCCGGGGTTGTGAGTGTAACAATACGATTGGCACAATCTATTACTCCCTCATACTTAGTCGTCCAATCCATGCCCAAAATTACATCCAATCCTTTGGAATCTAGGATTATCAGACTAACTGGAAACTTATACTTTCCAAACTCTATTACTAGGTCATGACATCCAAAATTTACTATCATCTCTCCTCTTGGGGAGCTTACCTTAATAGGACATCCAATAGTTTCTGTTGGAAGTCTATTTTTGTCTATAAATGCTCTTGATATGAATGAATGTGATGCACTGGTATAAAAAAGGACAAGTACTGGAAAAGAATTAAGCTTGAACTTACCAGCCACAACATCAGACTCGTCATAAATTTCTTCCATGTTGATGTGGTTCACTTGACCCTTCTGAAAAGGGTTTGGCTTGTTGGCTCCTGATACGTCCAAAACGTATCTACTTTCCCGAACACTTTTGCTATTGTTTCTCCTCTAAACTTGTGTGATTTGGATACAACTAACACGGACTGACGCTGTTTTCAACAGAATTACCTTGGTGTCTTGTTTTTGTGCATAAAATCGACTATCAGGAAAAATCCCGGAAAATATGCCAAAAATTATATTTCACCAGAAGATCCACGGAGCCAGAAGACGAAACGGAGTGGAGGCCTAGGGGGCCCACACCCCTGTCAGGCGCGGGTGGGCCCTACCCCGCGCCTAGGGGGGTGCGGCCACCCCAGGCACCCCCTTGGGCTCCCTCTGTGCCTATAAGTTGCCCCTTGACCTAAAAACCGAGGGGGGTTCGACGTTTTTCCAAAAATAGTTCCGCTCCTCTGCCACCATCAGAAACCAAGATTCGTATCAAAAAACTCCGTTCTGGCACCCTGCCGGAACGGGGAATTTGGGGAGAATCATTGCCATCGTCATCACCAACACCTCTCCATCAACCATCGATGTTTCCCTCATCCATGAGTGAGTAATCCCCTGTTGTAGGCTATGGGGATCGTAGGGATTGGATGAGTTCTATCATGTAATCGAATAAGATTGTTAGGGCATAGTGCCTAGTATCTCTATTAGTGCTATTTGACTTTGTTGCAACTTTTTGTGCTTTATGCTTGTCACTAGGCCCGAGTGCCATGATCTTAGATCTGAACTTATTATTAAATCATTATGATAGTATTGTTTGTGATCTTATCTCCAAGTTGTGTACACATATCATTGTCCGGATCCAAAGGCCCCGAAGTGACAGAAATTGGGACAACCGGAGGGGATGGCTGTGGTGTGAGGATCACATGTGTTCATGGAGTGTTAATGCTTTGCTATGGTGCTCTATTAAAAGGAGCACCTTAATTGCCAGTAGTTCCCTAGAGGCCCCGCTGCCACGGGCTGGCTGGACAGAAGATGTTGTGCAAGTTCTCATTGCGAGCACGTATGACCCCGTTGTACACTACACAGGGGAGTCCTCGAGCTCGTACCAGGACGAGGGAGCCTCCTCGTCATACTACGGAGGTGCACCTACTTGGGCACCATGTGATTGAGCCCCACTTAGGCCAAAAGCCTAAGCTTTGGGGGAGGTATACCGACATCACACTCATCTATATATCATGTTCGGTCGGTTCTTTGTATATCCATTGTTTCGCTTTCTTGGATTTTGTTTCTGTTTTCTTAAAACACAAAAATACCAAAAATATTTTCATTTTTTCTCTTGGTTTGTTTCTTTGCGTTTTGCTTTGGTTTGCCTTAAAAGAAAAATCCAAAAATATTTTGCTTTGCTTGGTTTGTTTTTTGCTTTGCTTGTTTTTGCTTTGTTGGCTTGTTTTAAAAAATCGAAAATACCAAAAATATTTGTTGTTCTTCTTTGGTTTTGTGAGTTCTTTGCAGGGTTTAGTCGTCCTCAGCGGATTT
The DNA here is from genome assembly GCA_916181665.1 of Avena sativa. Classification (NCBI taxonomy): domain Eukaryota; kingdom Viridiplantae; phylum Streptophyta; class Magnoliopsida; order Poales; family Poaceae; genus Avena; species Avena sativa. The sequence continues at coordinate 261,725,779 of OV702294.1, read as the reverse complement.
TGGTTTCATGTTATTATTCAAGTCACACACGTGAAGGGCAATAATGAAGATTAAGACAACTTGAGAAGTGGTAAGAGGCTGGTAACAAACTCTATTTGTTTTCATTTTTGTACATATACTCATCATTGTGAGCATGCTTAGTCTGTACATTGTAAGGCGTATGTTACTGATGGTTGCTTAGTTGTTCTTGTCTATGATTAGCTCTAGCTTGCTAATAGTTTGTAGCATGTCATATGAATGTTTGCATGCATTGTTTTATTCATATTTTGGTATGATATTGTGGTATCCTCCTCTGAATGTTTCATGTGAATCGACTTGGCACATTCTCACGCATGAATATGACTAAACAATAGTCAGTAATCCTCGGCGATTTATTTTGCCTCAGAGTTCCTGTATCACCTTCATGCCATAATTAGTCCTGTTTTGTTGCAAGCATGATTATGACAATTATTGCTCTCTCGTTTGTCGCTCCCTATCTATTGCTAACCTTCACTTGCAATGAGTATGAGCTCTACCTGTTCTTCCAACTTCCCAAAACCAATATTGCCAACCGTGTCCACCACACCTACCTATTAGCATCATTTGCTATTTCAGTGCATATTCTATATGCCTTGTTTTCTTCCAAATAAAATGTTTGTCTGTTTTGAGAAATTTAGTTAGTAAAGCTCTCACGAACTTGATGGTACACTTTATTCCTTGCACTTAATAATCCTGAACCATTGTGATTTTTCCATGAAAGTTATATGCTGGGAGTTAGCAGAACCGTGCTGTCACGGGGAACGCATTCAACACTTTTTGGATATCCTATCCAGTATATACTTTGCTCTTTTGTTTGCGGATGTCGACAGTGTGAAATAAAAGGGGAGCTTGTGAGTTCATGGAGTCTATATATGTGTTAGAGAAACGCCTGGGCCGCTAGCATAAGCCATGCCTAATCATGGTGGAAACTTGCAGCATCACCATAATGAGCATTCTATGAAGCATCCTCAATAAAAAGCTATGCATATAGTAAATAAAAAGATTGTTGAGATGCTCATTGTCTGCTTTCCTTGTCATTTTGATCACGGGATAGTTCCTGTATCATGTGCAAGGGTACCTCGTTGGTGGTTCTCTATGATATGCATGTATGTACAATGACAGGAACTTACAGGTAACCAAAGTTGAGTAGCATGCAGAGCGTCCCTCGTACTCAAGGGACTTGGGATTTCCAATTTATGATCTGTCAAGCATATAACTCAGATTGGACCTCACTTTCACCTTAACCATATAAAGATGCCTATGATAGGGGCAATGAGAGATCAAAGCTAATGACTACCTTTCTTTCAGCATTAGGAAGCCTTTCAAACTTTTCAAAACCGTTTTCACTTCCTTGTTGAGTCACCACTTATTCTATGAGCACCTTCTTGAGAGCATAGTTGTCATTCTTGTGTTTGTTGCAAAACTTGGTTAATTCTGTAATGACTTTGATGCTTGTATCTCTGATATTTTTACCTCTAGTCTTCACTTGAACTTTAGAGGTGCCTTGGCATTTATATTGTGCTCTACAAACAAAGGCAAGCGAGATACCACTCTATCATACCTTACTATGAGCATTGCAATGTTGCTTATGTTTATGTTCCATGCTACTTATTATTATTATTATTGAGTTGGTTTCTCTTCATAGCTTGCAATGACTATTGAGTAGACTTAGTTGCATACTTCTTATTATGAATGGTTTAAGCATCTACTCCTGTGCTGAGAATATATACATCATAAGAAGCAAATGTGTTCGTGAAAGTTATTTTATCGCACTCAGTTTTCAACTGAATTTCTTGAGGACAAGCAATAAGCTAAGCTTGGGGGAGTTGATACGTCCAAAACGTATCTACTTTCCCGAACACTTTTGCTATTGTTTCTCCTCTAAACTTGTGTGATTTGGATACAACTAACACAACCTAACGCTGTTTTCAGCAGAATTACCTTGGTGTCTTGTTTTTGTGCAGAAAATCGACTATCAGGAAAAATCCCGGAAAATATGCCAAAAATTATATTTCACCAGAAGATCCATGGAGCCAGAAGACGAAATGGAGTGGAGGCCTGGGGGTCCCACACCCCTTCCAGGCGCGGCTGGCCCTGCCCCGCGCCTAGGGGGGGGGGTGGGGGTGCGGCCACCCCAGGCACCCCCTCGGGCTCCCTCTGTGCCTATAAGTTGCCCCTTGACCTAAAAACCGAGGGGGGGGAGGGTTCGATGTTTTTCCAAAAAGAGTTCCGCTCCATGTAGAGGTCCCAACCTTTAATAAGGTAGAGATCCCTGTGTTTACAATGCTAGTCCCTGGATCAATAGCTAGCATCCACAGTTAAGATGTAATATCAAGAAACAAAGGTCATTATACAACTTTATTACCAGGAATAAAATAATTTATTACATCTTACATAGCTCATTTGGCTATCTCATTACAATGTAGAAGAATATAACAATAGCATGGGTCCTTCATCTTCAAAGTTCCACAGGCAGTCATGTTGGTTGTAGACTTGTAATCCTAATCAATAAACTTCACTAACATCAAACAAAACTGCAACATAATAAGTTACAGCCACAAGGGTCAATACATTTGAATTGTATTGGCAAGTGATACCATGCTAGTATAGTGGAGTCTATCATCTATATGCATTTGGCTAAGTGGAGCTTAGGCTTGCATTGCTCAAAATAGATTTTCCTTATCATTTGAAAACACTAAGTTTTTGCTTGACAAAATCACCCAAGGCATCTCCCAATAGAAATTGGTGATCCTTCAACCCTTGTTCAACCACAAAATTTTAACTTAGAAATTGGGATGAGGAGATTCTTGATAGCTTCCATGTCTTGATGCTCAAATTGTCCTTTACCAGGGACATGGCTAAGTACTTAGATTTTACACTCTGCAGAGGTGGTGCACTTTCCCCACAAGTCTTGGTTTCACCAAGACAAGATCTTTCAAAAGCCTTCCCTTAGACCAGAATGGACGTGTTCCAACCTATCAAAACCCTACCACCAACTGTCCATTTGGCTAAGTTATTGCAACCTATATGATCCAGGCAGAGCCCATAATGCCAAGTGGCTGCACTTGAAGCTTCTCAACATTTGACATCTCAAATCTCTTTGTTCCTGGGTGGCCATCCACAAGTGAGATACACAAGGTAAACCATAGAAATGGGCCTTGTGTAACCACTCAACACAAACCATTCCTTCCATTCCACCCAGGTGATTCATTCACTTAGTTGTTTTATTAAACAAAACACAAGTCTTTGACTTAGAAATATTCCATAGCATGAAATATAATCCACCCTTGTTTTCTACTAGCTAAGCTAAGCATGATAGTAGTAGGAATCTTAACTTAGGAAATTTCTACTAAGGTTTCATCTACTAGGATTTCCCATGACATAGTTTATACTTAGCAAAAATTCCATGCAAGTCCTACTTAGAAATATCACTAATGCATAGTGAAAACAATGGGACAAAAGTATGAAGCATCACTTGCCTTTTTGGTAGAGAATATAAGTTCACTCCTTGATCTTGCAATATTCACACTCTTCAAATCACTACAATTCAATCAAGAAAGGCACCATTTCAATCTACCATTTCAAGCAATCATCACATAAAATAATAAAAACAAAGCAATGCATGCAAGCATGCTAAAGATTGTTTTATTTGTAAAAGTGGTTTCTAACATGTTATAAACATTCTAAAACACCTATTGGTCATTTTATATAAGTGGCAAAACCATTTGCAAAAGATTTTACCCATAAATCATGTTTAAACCAAATCAATATTTTATGTGGTTGAAAATGCCTTTAGCAAAGCAACAATCTTTATAGGGTTCACCAAATACATTTTTAATTCCAAAACTTGGTGTTTGGGGTCAGAGAGTTTAAATCAAAACATTTCCCAAAGGTTTTTCTCCAAAAAGTATTTCCAACATATAAACAACATTTTTATTTGACTAGAAATGCTTTAAATCAAAGATTTATTCCTTTTCTTCACAAAATATGTTTTTGAATCCACAAGTTGGTTTAGATGGTCAGTAGGTTCAAAACAAACCATTTGTCAAAGGTTTCATCACAAAAAATAATTTTAGAATGAATTTTATATTCAAAATATGCCTACACAAGTTTCTGCAAAAGCAACCATTTTACCAGAAGCAATTTACTAAAGAAAGTGCATGATTGGCAAGTACTTGTCTTGCTGATTCCATTGATATAAAATTTGCAAAATTTGGACGTGTGGTTTGAAAGTTATGAATTTTACAAAATTGAACATCTAATAGATCAATTTCTGTTTTTATAACAAACTCTGGGCCACGTGGCTGCTTCCTATTGGACAAAAACGGTTCGCGTGGATCAACAGATACAGACCGCAGGATCTAACTTAATCGCACGGCATAGATCGCTCATACCCTTTCGTTTAAGACATCTATTCCTATCCACGCGATTTAGATCTAACGGTGTACAGGGGCCTGGCCATATCTGAGCGGCGCTAGCGGCGGCGGACGGCGGCGCGCGCTCTGGCGGTGTCGTTGCCGACGATGCAGGATGCGAGAAGGGGATGGAGGGGGCTCACCGAGTTCACAACATGCTACAGATGCTCAACGTGTTCGCGAGGAGGCAGGGGGCGCACGAGGACGGTCACAATTGCTCGTCAGAGTTGTGCTCACCGTCGGGTACGCTCAGATGTCATCGAAGGCGAAGCTAGAGGTCGAGCTAGGACAAGTAGAATGCATAGTTAGGTTCGCAAGAGGAAGGCGAGTATGAGAGTGTCAACGAGGGTGAGAGGGGCGGTCGGGTTTACCGGGGAGAGGTCGCCGGAGACGAGGCAGACGGTGGCGATGTTCGGGTATGGTCGTTGTCGATGATACGGTGCTTGCGCGGATGAACGGAAAGCATAGGGAGATGCGCCAGAGATTGGGGATCACACTCGCGTGAACCACGAGGCGAGAGAGGGTCAGACGGCGCCGGAATTGGCCGGACAGCTCGTCGGAGAAGGGAGCATTGTCGCAAGCAATACAGGCAGCCTGGGGGCAAGGAGAGTCTGGTGAGTGAGGGAAAGAGAGAGGGGGCGCAGGCGATTTAGTACGCGTGATCGCGGGGCTGAACCAATGCGCGGTTAATGAGGATTGAAGCGAGCTTTTAACGGGCAGAAACCGCCGGCGAGGTTAGCGCGGGTGGGGAAGACAGTGAGCTGGCAGTGGGGTCGCATCATCAGCAAAGGAGAGAGGGGGGAGGTGGGGTCCGGACGTCAGCGGCTTTGCGGGTGAGAGCAGCGGTGTGAAACGTTTTCCGCGGGGAGAGAGGGAGTGGGCTGATGTTGGGCTTAGTGGGCCAGGTCTGGTTGGGCTGCTCTGTTTTATTTTTTTCTCCTCCTGTTTTTTTTCCAATTCTTTTATTCTGTTTTTATTCTGTTTAATCAATTCAAACATTCATTTGAAATCAAAATTTTTCCAAACTTTGTGAATAATCAAACACTGTTTATTAACACATTCTGAAGTCAAATTTAGAATAATAATTTTATTATTTTTAGGGGGATATTAATTAATTAAAATAGGCCCTTGTATTAATTCAAATAAGATTTAATAATGTTTTTCAAACTCCATTTGAAATCTAAATCTTTCCAAATCTTTTCAGTAGGTTTTATTTGTTTAATAGGGTGTCAAATTATTCACCTTGAATTATTTGGAATATTTTTAATATGATTTATTAATCATTTAAAATTGGGTATTTCTCTTTATTTCAATGAAATTAAATATAGTTTTAATTCCATAAATTTTATTTGGAAGATTTCTTTGATCTTATTTAAGTTAATTAAACAACTTTTATTCCACTTGGGTAAATTCCAAATATTATTTTCCCATGATTTAATTAATCATTTCTAATAGGGATTTTGTCTTTATTCAAATGGAAATGGAATTTGGTTACTGCCATTTAATTTAATTTGAAAATTCTTTATCCTTTTATTTTATTTGGATTTGGATTATATTTATTCTATTTTCTTATGGACTAGGCCAATATTTAATTTGGTCTTTTAAATATTCCTTATTTAATATTTCTTTCTTTATCTTATAATATCCATATCTTTTTATTTATAGATCCAAACTTGGTGATTTCAATTTGTAAAATCTTATTTAATATTTGTTTATCCTTTTAAATCTCTTTAGGATTATTTGCTCACCATTTGGTATGGATTTTTAGATAGGTGCTCTATTGGCTTTGGAAATTCAATTTCCTTATCTTATTAAATTCATAAGATTTTATCTATGGCTCCAAATTAAGTGAAACCAATTTCTATAGTTTTATAATATTTATATTTGTCAATATTGATCATTTGTAGATGTTTGTTGACAAATTTTTATATGGATCAAAACCATGGATTTAGAGGTAACTTGGAAATGTTTTCTTCCATTAGGGTTTTAGGGTTTTGGTTTATTTCTCAAGTGTTTAAATTTCCAGATGCATTTATGAAGAATGCATTTCACTTGATTTGAATTTAGTTGGATTCAAACATTAACCAAAGTTTGTTCAAGGTGGGATTTTAAGTATCTATTTAGAAACAAAAGTTTCTTTTCACCCTAAATTTCAGCAATTATTTATTTTGTTTATTTATTTTCACATTACAAAATTTGGAAAATTTTGGGATGTGACAGGCTAGCACCCTTAAAATAAATCTCGTCCCAAGATTTGGTAAGGATAGGGGTTACAAGTTGGCTCAAAGGCAACTAGGGTACTACCACCCTTAAAATTGTCCAACTAGATTACTTCTTGGCTTGCTTGGGATCTTGTAGAAATTTCTTTGGACACTTGTCTGCATAATGGCCTAGCTCTTTGCATTTGAAACACATCACTTGGTTATTATCCTTCTTTTCCTTTGGTATCCTTGCCTCTTGTTTGTTTCTTTGATTCCGCTTCTTTTCTGGGCATTCATTTGCATAGTGTCCCATCTCTTTGCAAGTGTGACATTGCTCTTGGGTAATATCCTTCTTGCTAGGGTTGGGGCATTTCTTCTTCTTTTTGGGTCTCTCCAAAGCTAGGAGTTCTTCTAGTTCATGCTCTTCATATTTCACCACAAAGGTGGGAAATCTTTCTCTCTTCTTGGGGCAGTTACTAGAGATATGACCTTCTTCTTCACAAGAGTAGCAACACTTTGTGGTCACTTTGGATTTGTCCTTATGATGCATGGTTTTGACTTTGCCTTCTTCCTTCTTGGCAGTGGTTGTTCCTTCATGGAGTTTTCCAAACATTTGATGCATTCCATCTTGTTTCCTTTGTTGAACTATGGAATAGATGGGGCATTGGACAGGGACATGATTATTTCCATCACATAGGAAACAAGTAGCTTGAGATGTGGGGCATTGGTCAGTTGGATGTTTCTCTTCACAATTGGGGCATTGATATTCGTGCTCCTTGGAAGTGTGATCCTTGTCTCCACAAACATTGTAAGCTTGAGTTCCTTCTAAAATATCATCCTTGACATCCTTGTTGTCATAAACTCATTGGGAAGAGTTGCCTCCTATGTTGATCATTTGATTTGTCACCTTATGCAACAATTGGGTTTGGGTTTCCAAAAACCTTTGCATGGTTGGATCTAACTCACTGGTGTTGGCTAAAAACTGAGTTGTCACTTGGTTCAACTGGGTTTGGGTTACTATGAGTTCTCTCATGTTGATCTCTTGGTTGTTGTTGTCACCATTCTTGATGTTGGAGTTTCTTGGAGTAGTCATCTGTTTGGGTTGGATTGGGATTAGAATAGGCAAAAAAATTCTAAGGAATCAATTCTAGTCACACACATCACATTTCACTCAAGCAATGTGCAAGCAATCACAAACAAACACTCCACTCAAACAACAAGTTCAAGCACATCTTTAGGCAATAAAATATTTTTGTTACACCACATAAGTTGGTGTGTTTTATTTAATCTAAATATGGTGGTCCAACTATATGGTTCACTTGAGATCCTTCCCTCCTTCTTAGTTGGTTCTTCTTGATCAAGATCCTTGTATCCTTGGAGAATTTCTTGAATCTTGGTCACAAAACTTCAAGGGTGATGATGGTTCTTTCTAGGTTGTGCTTCCTTAGTCTTCAAGTCTTGAGTAACATTTCTTGTCTCACTTGTAGTCCTTAGTGATATCCAAGGTTGAATTCCTTGTTGAGAATAAGGTTGAAATCACTTGAGTTGGTGAAGTCCTTTGCTCATGTTGAAGTCTTTGCTCATGGAGGAGGCTTTGTCCATCAAGTTTGAAAAGGGAGAGATGTAGAATCAAAACCAAAAAGGTTGAGGAAAGAGTTTACAAGATTGTTTGTAAATAAGTTTTGGAACAAATTCAACTCCTATTTTTCTAAGGTTTTTTTTCCAATCCTAGGGTTACAATCCTACAGGCAACACAATGCTCTGATACCATCTGTAGAGGTCCCAACCTTTAATAAGGTAGAGATCCCTGTGTTTATAATGCTAGTCCCTGGATCAATAGCTAGCATCCACAGTTAAGATGTAATATCAAGAAACAAAGGTCATTATACAACTTTATAACCAGGAATAATATAATTTATTACATCTTACATAGCTCATTTGGGTATCTCATTACAATGTAGCAGAATATAACAATAGCATGGGGTCCTTCATCTTCAAAGTGCCACAGGCAGTCATGTTGGTTGTAGACTTGTAATCCTAATCAATAAACTTTAGTAACATCAAACAAACCTGCAACATAATAAGTTACAGCCACAAGGGTCAATACATTTGAATTGTATTGGCAAGTGATACTATGCTAGTATAGTGGAGTCTATCATCTATATGCATTTGTCTAAGTGGAGCTTAGGCTTGCATTTCTCAAAATAGATTTTCCTTATCATTTGAAAACACTAAGTTTTTGCTTGACAAAATCACCCAAGGCATCTCCCAATAGAAATTGGTGATCCTTCAACCCTTGTTCAACCACAAAATTTGAACTTAGAAATTGGGATGAGGAGATTCTTGATAGCTTCCATGTATTGATGCTCAAATTGTCCTTTACCAGGGACATGGCTAAGTACTTAGATTTTACACTCTGCAGAGGTGGTGCACTTTCCCCACAAGACTTGGTTTCACCAAGACAAGATCTTTCAGAAGCCTTCCCTTAGACCAGAATGGACGCGTTCCAACCTATCAAACCCCTACCACCAACTGTCAATTTGGCTAAGTTATTGCAACCTATATGATCCAGGCAGAGCCCATAATGCCAAGTGGCTGCACTTGAAGCTTCTCAACATTTGACATCTCAAATCTCTTTGTTCCTGGGTGGCCATCCACAAGTGAGATACACAAGGTAAACCATAGAAATTGGCCTTGTGTAACCACTCAACACAAACCATTCCTTCCATTCCACCCAGGTGATTCATTCACTTAGTTGTTTTATTAAACAAAACACAAGTCTTTGACTTAGAAATATTCCATAGCATGAAATATAGTCCACCCTTGTTTTCTACTAGCTAATCTAAGCATGATATTAGTATGAATCTTAACTTAGGAAATTTCTACTAAGGTTTCATCTACTAGGATTTCCCATGGCATAGTTTATACTTAGCAAAAATTCCATGCAAGTCCTACTTAGAAATATCACTAATGCATAGTGAAAACAATGGGACAAAAGTATGAAGCATCACTTGCCTTTTTGGTAGATAATATAAGTTCACTCCTTGATCTTGCAATATTCACACTCTTCAAATCTCTACAATTCAATCAAGCAAGGCACCATTTCAAGTAATCATCACATAAAATAATAACAACAAAGCAATGCATGCAAGCATGATAAAGATTGTTTTATTTGGAAAAGTGGTTTCTAACATTTTATAAACATTCTAAAATACATGTTGGTAATTTTATATAAGTGGCAAAACCATTTGCAAAAGATTTTACCCATAAATCATGGTTAAACCAAATCAATATTTTATGTGGTTAAAAATGCCTTTAGCAAAGCAACAATCTTTATAGGGTTCACCAAATACATTTTTAATTCCAAAACTTGGTGTTTGGGGTCAGAGAGTTTAAATCAAAACATTTCCCAAAGGTTTTTCTCCAAAAAGTATTTCCAACATATAAACAACATTTTTATTTGACTAGAAATGCTTTAAATCAAAGATTTATTCTTTTGCTTCACAAAATATGTTTTTGAATCCACACGTTGGTTTAGATGGTCAGTAGGTTCAAAACAAACCATTTCTCAAAGGTTTCATCACAAAAATAATTTTAGAATGAATTTTATATTCAAAATATGCCTACACAAGTTTATGCAAAAGCAACCATTTTACCAGAAGCAATTTACTAAACAAAGTGCATGATTGGCAAGTACTTGTCTTGCTGATTCCATTGATATAAAATTTGCAAAATTTGGACGTGTGGTTTGAAAGTTATGAATTTTACAAAATTGAACATCTAATAGATCAATTTCTGTTTTTATAACAAACTCTGGGCCACGTGGCTGCTTCCTATTGGACAAAAACGGTTCGCGTGGATCAACAGATACAGACCGCAGGATCTAATTTAATCGCACGGCACAGATCGCTCATACCCTTTCATTTAAGTCATCTATTCCTATCCACGCGATTTAGATCTAACGGTGTACAGGGGACTGGCCATATCTGAGCGGCGCTAGTGGCGGCGGACGGCGGCGCGCGCTCTGGCGGTGTCATTGCCGATGATGCAGGATGCGATAAGGGGAGGGAGGGGGCTCACCGAGTTTGCAGCATGCTACAGATGCTCAACGTGTTCGCGAGGAGGCAGGGGCGCATGAGGATGATCGCAATTGCTCGCCGGAGTTGTGCTCACCGTCAGGTACGCTCAGATGTCATCGAAGGCGAAGCTAGAGGTCGAGCTAGGACAAGTGGAATGCATAGTTAGGTTCACAAGAGGAAGGCGAGTACGAGAGTGTCGACGAGGGTGAGAGGGGCGGTCGGGTTTACCGGGGAGAGGTCGCCGGAGAGGAGGCAGACGGTGGCGGTGTTGGGGTGTGGTCGTTGTCGATGATACGGTGCTCGCGCGGATGAACAGAAAGCACAGGGAGATGCGCCAGAGACTGGGGATCACGCTCGCATGAACCAGGAGGCGAGAGAGGGTCAGACGGCGCCGGAATTGGCCGGACAGCTCGTCGGAGAGGGAGCGTTGTCGCAAGCAATACATGCAGCCTGGGGGCGAGGAGTGTATGGCGAGTGAAGGGAAAGAGAGAGGGGGCGCAGGCGATTTAGTATGCGTGATCGCGGGGCTGAATCAACACGCGGTTAATGAGGATTGAAGCAAGCTTTTAATGGGCAGAAACCGCCGGCGAGGTTAGCGCGGGTGGGGAAGACAGTGAGCTAGCGGTGGGGTCGCGTCGTCAGCGAAGGAGAGAGGGGGAGGTGGGGTCCGGACATCAGCGGCTTTGCGGGTGAGAGCAGCGGTGTGAAACGTTTGCCGCGGGGAGAGTGGGAGTGGGCTGATGTTGGGCCTAGTGGGCCAGGTCTGGTTGGGCTGCACTATTTTATTTTTTTCTCCTCCTGTTTATTTTTTTTCCAATTCTTTTATTCTGTTTTGATTTTGTTTATTCAATTCAAACATTCATTTGAAATCAAACTTTTGCCAAACTTTGTGAATAATCAAACACTGTTTTTTAACACATTTTGAAGTCAAATTTAGAATAATAATTTTATTCTTTTAGGGGGATATTAATTAATTAAAATAGGCCCTTGTATTAATTCAAATAAGATTTAATAATGTTTTTCAAACTCCATTTGAAATCTAAATCTTTCCAAATCTTTTCAGTAGGTTTTATTTGTTTAATAGGGTGTCAAATTATTCACCTTGAATTATTTGGAATGTTTAATATGATTTATTAATCATTTAAAATTGGGTATTTGTCTTTATTTCAATGAAATTAAATATAGTTTTAATTCCTCCCCTCCGGTTATCCCGATTTCTGTCACTTCGGGGCCTCGGGTTACGGACAATGATATGTGTATACAACTTGCTGGTAAGATCAAAATAATATCATCATGAATCAATAACATGTTCAGATCTGAGATCATGGCACTCGGGCCCTAGTGACAAGCATTAAGCATAAACAAGTTGCAACAATGTCAAAAAGCACTAACAATAGATACTTGGCACCATGCCCTAACAATCTTATGCAATTACATGAGAGATCTCATCAAATAACTACCATCCCCATAGCCTACTGCAGGGGATTACTCACTCATGGATGGGGAATCATGGATAGTTGATGGAGAGGCATTGGTGATGATGATGGCGATGATCTCCTCTAATTCCCTGTCCCGGCAGGGTGCCAGAACGGAGTTTCTGGTTCCGAATCGTGGTTTCTGGTGGTGGCGTCGAAACGGAACTCTATCTGGAAAAACGTTGACCCCCCCTATGTTTTTAGGTCAGAGGGCTTATGTAGGCGAAAGGAGAGGTCGAGGCGGAGACCGGGTTGGCCACACCATGCCCTGGCGCGGCCAGGACTGGCCCGCGCTAGGGGGTGGTGTGGTCCCCTCGGGCCTCTTCTCCCCTCCGTCTTCTGGCTCCGTGAGTCTTATGAGAAAATAGGATTTTCGACATATTTTCTGGGATTTTTCCTGAAAGTTCATTTCCTGCACAAAAACGAGACACCAAAGCAATTCTGCTGAAAACAGCGTTAGTCCACATTAGTTGTATCCAAATCACACAAATTAGAGAAGAAACAATAGAAAAAGTGTTCAGGAAAGTAGATACGTTTTGGACGTATCAACTCCCCCCAAGCTTAGCGTATTGCTTGTCCTCAAGCAATTCAGTTGAAAACTGAGTGCGATAAAAGAAACTTTCATGAACACATTTGCTTCATAAGATGTATATATTCTCAGCATATGATCAAATACTTAGGCAATTCATAATAAGGAGTATACAAAGAAGTCTACCCAATAGTTATGCAAGCTATGAAGAGGTTCCAATACAATAATAATAAGCGACATGAAACATAAGCATATGCAATATTGTAATGCTCATAAGAAGGTATGATAGAGTGGTATCTCACTTGCCTTTATTTTGGAGCAAAACATAAATGCCAAGGCACCTCTGAAGTTTAAATGAAGACTAGAAGTAAAGATATCAAAGAGACAAGTGTCAAAGTTATGTCACAATTAACCGTGTTATGGGACAAGCACATTACACTAAGAATGACAGCTATGCTCTCGGGAAGGTGCTCATAGAATAAATGGTGACTCAACATAGAAGTGAAAGAAAATATTAAAAAGTTTGAAAGGCTTCCAAATTCCTGAAAGTATGGTACTCATTAGCTTTGAGCTCTCATTGCCCCTATCATAAGCATCTTTAAAGTGGTTAAGGTTAAAGTGAGGTCAAATATGAGTTATATGCTTGACAGATCATAAGCTGAAAATCTCATGTCGCTTGAGTACGAGGGACGTTCCTCATGCTTCTCAACTTTAGTCACAGGTAAATTCTTGTCATTGTAAGTATATGTGTATCATAGAGAACCGCCAACGGGGTACCCCTTGCCCCATGACACAGGAGCTATCCCATATCAAAATGGCAAGGCAACAGACAATGAGCATCTCAGCGATCTTTTTATTTACCATGAGTGTGGTGCCTCTCTTTTTTTTCTCTTTTTTTCTTATATTTTTTTTTCTAAATATGCTTCATAGATTTCTCACTATGGTTATGCTGCAAGTTTCCACCATGATTAGGCATGGCTTAGGCTAGCCCCCCAGGTGTTTCTCTAACACATATACATAACTCCATGGACTTAAAAGCTCCCCTTTTATTTCACACCGCCGACATCCATAAACAAAAGACCATGATATCAACTGGGTAAATATGTACATGTGTTGAAAGCGTTCCCCATGACAACATGGTTCTGCTAACTCCCAACTTATAATTCGCAAGCATATAACTACATAGATCGTCACAATGGTTCAGGTTTATTAAGTGCAAGAAAATAAAGTGTTCCATCAAGTTCATGAGAGCTTTACTAACTAATTTTCTCATAACAAGCAAACATTTTACTTGGAAGAAAACAAGGCATAATAAATATGCACGGAATAGCAATGATGCTAATAGGTAGATATGGTGGACAATTTTTGACAATTTTGGTTTAGGGGAGTTGGATGCATGAGCAGATCTCATACTTAATGCTAGTGAAGGATATCAATAGAAAGGGAGCGACAATCGAGAGAGCAGTAACTGTCATAATCATGCTTGCGACCAAACAAAATTAATTATGGCAGAAAAGTGACACAAGAACTCTGAGGAAAAATAAATCATCAAGGCTTAACTAAATTTTTGTTTAATCATATGCATGCGTAAGCATGTACCAAGCCGATTCAAATAAAACATTCAGAGGAGGATACCACAATGTCATACCAAGTTATGAATAGAACAATGCAAGCAAACATTTATATGACATGCTACAAACTATTAGTAGATTGGAACTGATCATAAGAGAGCAAGAACTACTAAGCATCCATTAAATAACATACACCTTACATGAATAGACTAAGCATGCCCACAATGATGAGTATATGTACAAAAATGAAAACAAATAGAGTTCATACCAGCCTCTTACCACACCTCGAGTTGTCATAAATCATTAATGACTTTCACTTGTGTGACTTGAATAATAATATGAAACCAAACTCCAAAGGAGTCACTGAGGACTGCGGAATCCTGCAACAAACTTTACAAAACTAGAGAAGAACAACAAATATTTTTAGGTTTTTCGATTTTTTAAAGCAAGAGCTGAAGGCAAAAACCAAACAAAGCAAAATATTTTTGGATTTTTTATAATGAACCAAAGCTAAAAAGGGTGAAACAAACCAAAGATAAAAGATAAAGAAGCGACAAAGAGAAATACAAAAAATATTTTTGGTCTTTTTGTGTTTTGGAAAGCAGAAACTAAAACTAAAAAGAAAGCGAAACATGGATATGCAAAGTACCGACAGAACATGATATGTAGATGAGTGTGATGTCGGTATACCTCCCCCCCAAGCTTAGGCTTTTGGCCTAAGTGGAGATCAATCCCATCCTGGCCAAGAAGGAGCGCCTCCATAATATGATGAAGAAGTGCCTTCGTCTTGGTACGAACTCGAGGAAGCCCCGACGTAGTGCGTAGAGTAGTCATAAGTGGGCGCATCCCCCAGGTGCCGCCCGTGGAAACCAAGCAAGCGAAGCTGCTAGTCCATCTCCTCCTTGGAGCGCGACCATGGCCTCCTGAAAATACTGAACAAAGTAGACTGTGACAAGGGAATTTCCCTCTCCTCCCATTAGTAAACAACATCCTATAAACTAAACTCTCAATGCTAGAGTTAGCAGTAACAAAGTGATGTGCTTTCATGGCAGCTAGATCAATCCTCTGTGGGGACAACACTATATCATTTGGATTAACAGAAAGGTCCAAGGCAGCAACTATGTGTGCAGCAATAATGCCCCCATAAATGGGCCCTCTAGCAGCTAGGCGGCGAGCAATGAGAGAACCAAGGTTATACCTGGTTTCATTATTAAGTGCAGCAGCAAGAAAAGCCAAATGATAATTAGAAATATTACTAGTGTTATCCCTACCAAGAATGCTAGTGGCAAGATAGTAAGCAAAATATCTAAGAGCTGGAAGTTGGATGTTTCCTATCTTCCCATGCTAGGCTGCGCGGTCTACATCATTTGTTACACCTCGGTAAAGCTCCAGCAAATCAGCGGGTCGCCCCTGGATCTTCTTCGATGTCCTAGTCATGCCAATACCTATAATGCTACAAAATCTTCCAATGGCATGTTGATAGGTTTATCATATATTTTAAATGAAACAGTTGACCTATAAGGATTGTTAGTGAAAGTGAAACTCTCCATAAAAGTTTTGGTGAGCAAAGCATACTGCTCACTCTCATCCTGCATGTAGGTGGTTAGACCAACCCTCTGAACAAGAAGTAAGATATCATCAAGGATCCATGTAGCTTGCAAAAAGGCAAAACAAGGTAAGCTAGATGGGTGCACATCTCCATCATCTCCCTCATTGCCAAAGCGTGGTGCAATAAGATCTTCATTATATGATGGCCTAAATTGAGAGGCTGATCTCAAAGGCCTTGCCCTCCTGGGTGTATCTCTTTCAAACACTTCTCCAAAAGTATGGTTATCCATCTCTCTTTTTTCTTAAATTTTTAGACAAACATCAAAACAAGTGATTTCAAAGCTAATAAGTGATGGGGAACTACTGTAGGGACTTGTAAGAGGGCTAAACATGCATCAAAACAATTTCTCTAAGCATAGAACAAGCATGCAAACTCACATAACCTATCACCTACAGTAGAAAAATACTCAAGATATAGTCCACCAATCAAAAATCTACTTGGACAAGCGGAGGAGTCACATACCGAAGAGCAAACCCTCCAAAAATCAGCAGCTAAGGTGG
This sequence comes from Avena sativa, assembly GCA_916181665.1. Taxonomy (NCBI): domain Eukaryota; kingdom Viridiplantae; phylum Streptophyta; class Magnoliopsida; order Poales; family Poaceae; genus Avena; species Avena sativa. Next base: position 261,709,382 of record OV702294.1, on the reverse strand, counting down.
GCTGAGCAAGGAGATCGAAAATCACGAGCAAGAACAAAAACAACACGGGTTTGAGTCGATGAAATGGTGTTTTCTTAGGAGAGAGAAAGAAGTTGCAGGTGGGATAGTAAGTGGAGGGTCAGGGTGGCCCACACCATGGCCAGGCGCGCCCCTAGTCTAGCCGCGCCACCAGGTGGTGTGCCTGCCTGGTCGGCCCCCTGGGTCACTCCAGGTGCCTCTTTGCCCTTTTTGGCGTACAAATTTAATATGAATTTTCTAAAATTTTCGAGAAACTTTATTTTTGAGCAATTTTCAGGTACTCATAAATGATTTTCTTACAAAAAATGATTTTGGAATGATGCAAAAGCAAATCGAAACTAAATCTACAGAAGTTCTACGACACTCTAATATGCAAGCTACTAGCAATACAAAGATGAACAAGGTGAAGAACAAAGATTGGAATAGAGAAAGTAAAAGTGAGGAAGGGTAATCATGGTGAAAACCTTGTTTTGTTCATCCAAAATCCCTTTGTTAACAAGGTTGATCAGGTCTTGTTACCAAAAATTTTTATATGAAACAAAATTTTGCATTTCACTAAATGATTATGTTACCTCAATCTTGATAGCAATAGTCCCAATCATAAAAGTTTCATAATTTTCTTGTGGAATGGGACAATATATTTCTCCAATTTTGCTGCCCTCAATGTTTTCAATTGAATTTAGGACATAAGTCTTATCAATTTTCTTGGGGAAATAAACAGTATGCTCCTTGTCATTAACAATGAATGTTAACTTTCCTTGATTACAATTAATGACAGCACCAGCAGTATTAAGAAAAGGTCTCCCAAGAATAATAGAGATATTATCATCTTCAGGCATTTCAAGCACAACAAAGTCAGTTAATATCAAACAATTATGAGCCACTTGAACAGGAACATCCTCACATATACCAATAGGAATAGTAGTAGACTTATCAACCATTTGCAAAGATATATCAGTTGGTATTATGTTTTCCAGTTGAAGTCTCATGTAGAGAGAAAAAGGCATAATACTAACTCATGCTCCCAATTCACACAAAGCAGTTCTAACATAATTATTTTTAATAGAGCAAGGAATAGTTGGAATCCCTGTATCCCCAAGTTTCTTTGGAACCTTACCATTGAGGGAATAATTAGCAAGCAAAGTGGAAATTTCCTCATTAGAAATCTTCCTTTTATTAGAGACAATATCATTCATATACTTTGAATAAGGAGGCAATTTAATAGCATCAGTCAAAGGAATTTGCAAAAATAAAGTTTTCATCCACTCATAAAACTTGTTATAGTGTTCTTCTTCATTTGACTTGTGTTTCTTTAGGAAAAGGCATTGGTTTTTGAACCCAAGGCTCTCTTTCACTACCATGTTTGTTAGCAACAAAATCTTCCTTAGTGTACTTAGTATTCTTAGTGTACCTTTTAGGTTCCTCTTCAATTTATTCCTTATCAGGAGCATCATTTTTATCATTACCACTTTCAGTTTCAGCATCAGAGACGGATATACTATTAGGATCTATAGCAGGTTCAGAAGATTCTACAACTGTTTTATGTTTCTTTTTCTTTCTCTTAGAATAAGTACCAATATTTTCAGCTTGTTGAGAGTCCTGCTCAATTCTTTTAGGATGTCCCTCAGGATATAAAGGATCCTGAGTGGAAGCACCAGTCCTAGTTCTTATTTCATAAGCATGTTTTTCTCCAGAAGCATTAACTAGAAAATATTTTTGTACTTTAGTAAGCCGATCAATTTGAGTTTGAACCATTCTGAAATGTTTAACAAGCATTTTAACATCATTAGAGGTTCTTTCCACAATATCTTTCACCTCATTAATAGCTCTAGAGTTTTCCATTAAATGATTCTGCACTCTCTTATTAAAATTATCTTGCTTAACAATAAAAATATCAAATTCATCTAAGCATTGATCAGGAGGTTTAGAATAAGGAATGTCACCTTCATCAAAATGTTGGAGAGAGTGTACCTCAATAGTGGATGAGTGTGAAATTGGCTTACATAATTCTTCTATAGGAGGTAAATTCTTCACATCTTCAGATTTAATACCCTTCTCCTTAAGACATTTCATAGCTTCCTTCATCACTTCATCATTTAGTTCAATCACTCCTCTCTTCTTGGGTGTTGGTGTTGGGGTTGGCACAGGTGTAGTCCAAGCATCATAATTCTTGCTTATTTTAGCCATTAATTCCTCAGCTTCTTTGGGAGTTCTTTTCCTGAAAACACAATCAGCACAACTATCCAGGTATGTCCTAGATTCATCAGTTAGTCCATTATAGTATATATATCAAGAAGCTCATTTTTAGGTATAGAACATCCAGGCTATGCATGAATTAAAGCACAAAACCTTGCCAATGATTCAGGCAATTTCTCCTTTTCTCCATGTTTAAAATCAAAAAGTTCCTGCAAAATGGCATGTTGAGCACTAGGAGGGAAATATTTCTGAAAGAAAGTATCAATCAAGAAATTAGGGCTATCAATGGATCCAGGAGGTAAATTATTAAACCAAGCTTTAGCCTCTCCTTTCAATGAAAAAGGAAAAAAAATAGCAACAAAGTAGGTGCCCATCTTAGTATCATCAGAAAATAAGCCACTCATAGTAGAAAGCTCAGTCATATGTGCTACATCACTTTCATTTTCAGTACGACAAAAAGGTTCTTTCTCAACAATGGTTATATAGGATAAATCAAGAGAGAAATCATAGTCCTTATCTTTAATGTTTATGGGAGATGTGGAAAACTTAGCATCAGGAAATAGTTTAGGTCTAATAGTACGTCTCTCAAGAAGACTTTTAATAGAACTTGCACCATGAGTGTTTCGACATTCTTCAATAAATTCATCTGTCAATTCAATATAACCGTCATTAATTTCATAGATAGGACTCTCTCTAGACTCAGGTGAGCTAACGGGTGTAGTAGTATCTTCATTAGGAGTTTTAGTGTTTCCCATTATAGTTTTAACAATTGTAGCATCTAGGAAAGGACCTAATGATGCACTCTCATCAAGCATAGTAGATGTAACATCATGAGTATCAGAAGCAATTTCAGATTTAGTAGAAGTAGCATTATGTGTAACATGTGTATGTGGTGGTGGTGTAAGGAGCTTACTCATTACAGATGGTGAATCAAGAGCAACAAAGGTGTTCAGAACTATACCTCTTCTTGTAGTGGATGGTAATATATAAACTTTTCCATCATGAGTTTTACCCATGATGAATGGATAGGATCAAACAATAATAATTCCAAGTGAACTTTATAAATAAAGCTATGCTCCCCGGCAACGGTGCCAGAAAATAGTCTTGATGACCCACAAGTATAGGGGATCGCAACAGTCTTCGAGGGAAGTAAAGCCTAATTTATTGACTCGACACAAGGGGAGTCAAAGAATATTTATAAGCCTTAACAACTGAGTTGTCAATTCGGCTGCACCTGGAAATAATCTTTCTCGCAGTAGTTTATCCATAGAGACAGTTTTGTAGTAGCAATGCAAAAGTAATATCAGTAGTAAAATAAAGACAATAGTAATAATTGTAGTAAACAGCAGGATTAAAGTGCAGTAGGCATAGGGATGGATGGACGGGCGTTGCATGGACAAGTATAGACATGTAACTTCAAGATCTAGGGCAATTGCAGATAAATAAGATAAAGCATCTAAGTACTAAACAATCATAGGCATGTGTCCCATATATAGTCATACGTGCTCGCAATGAGAACTTGCACAACATCTTTTGTCCTGCTAGCCCATTGCAGCGGGGCCTCAAGGGAATCTACTGGCAATTAAGGTACTCCTTTTAATAGAGTACCAGAGCAAAGCATCAACACTCCATGAACACATGTGATCCTCACATCATAGCCATCCCCTCCGGTTATCCTGATTTCTGTCACTTCGGGGCCTCGAGTTCCGGACAATGATATGTGTATACAACTTGCAGGTAAGATTACAAACAATAATATCATCATGAATCAATAACATGTTCAGATCTGTGATCATGGCACTCGAGCCCTAGTGACAAGCATTAAGCATAACAAGTTGCAACAATGCCAAAAAGCACTAACAATAGATACTAGGCACCATGCCCTAACAATCTTATGTAATTACACGAGAGATCTCATCCAATCCCTACCATCCCCATAACCTACTTCGGGGGATTACTCACTCATGGATGGGGGAATCATGGATGGTTGATGGAGAGGCATTGGTGATGATGATGGCAACGATCTCCTCCAATTCCCTGTCCGGCATGGTGCCAAAATGGAGTTTCTGGTTCCGAATCGCAGTTTCTGGTGGTGGCAGCACATCGGAACTCTATCTGGAAAAACGTCGAACCCCCTTATGTTTTTAGGTTAGAGGGCTTATGTAGGAGAAAGGAGAGGTCGAGGCGGAGACCGAGGCGGCCACACCATGCCCTGGAGCGGCCAGGCCTGGCCCGCGCCAGGGGTGGTGTAGGCCCCTTAGGCCTCTTCTCCCCTCCATCTTCTGGCTCCTTGAGTCTTTTGGGAAAATAGGATTTCGGCATATTTTCTGGGATTTTTCCTAAAAGTTGATTTCCTGCACAAAAAAGAGACACCAAAGCAATTCTGCTGAAAACAGCGTTAGTCCGCATTAGTTGTATCCAAATCACACAAATTAAAGAAGAAACAATAGCAAAAGTGTTTGGAAAAGTAGATACGTTTTGGACATATTAGGGGGCTACTCCTATCAGGAGAGCTGGTCGAGCATTTAAAGTTTTGGCATCAGCCCTCATATCAATCAACAAAAATCATGGAACTTCGATTCCTTCTTCGAGTTTGCGACTCACTTACGGACTCGGGGGCTACTCCCATAGGGAGCTTGGTCACCCGAATAGTTTTCGGATCATTGTTTTCCATAACTAACAAATTAAAGTTTCTACTCGAGTCTGCAACTCGAACAGGCCCTCGGGGGCTACTCCCATAAGTAGCGCTAGTCGCGCACACGAAAAACACCGATGTTGATGGCATTCGCAGAATTAAAGTCTTTGTCCGAGTCTATGACTCAAACAGACACTCGGGGGGATACTTCCATAGGGAGCGCTGGTCGCGCACCCTATGAACTATTCGAATGATATCCTTCAGATCCTTCATGAAAATAAAAACAGATTTCAAAAGAAAAATTGGCAACTTTGCCCAAATTGATGCTAAGAGAGATACCATCTCCTTGGTCACCCAAAACGCCTCCGCGACGATAAATTTTCGGATGTTGTGTCTATGACGCAAAGATAAGACCTACAGATATCATCTGATGGCCTGGTATTGCACCTGGGTACACTCTTCCAGTAATATAGCATGTCAACGGGCACGATGAAAAATCCTGACGGACGCGTTGGGTACTAATACGTCCAAAACGTATCTACTTTCCTGAACACTTTTGCTATTGTTTCTCCTCTAAACTTGTGTGATTTGGATACAACTAACACGGTCTGACGTTGTTTTCAGCAGAATTACCTTGGTGTCTAGTTTTTGTGCAGAAAATCAACTATCAGGAAAAAATCCCGGAAAATATGCCAAAAATCCTATTTCACCAGAAGATCCACGGATCCAGAAGACGAAACGGAGTGGAGGCCTGGGGGGCCCACACCCCTGCCAGGCGCGGGTGGGCCTAGCCCGCGCCTAGGGGGGTGCGGCCACCCCAGGCACCCCCTCGGGCTCCCTCTTCGCCTATAAGTTAACCCTTGACCTAAAAACTGAGGGGGGTTAACTTTTTCTAGAAAGAGTTTCGCTGCGCCACCACCACCAGAAGCCACGATTCGGATCCAGAAACTCCTTCCTGGCACCTTGCCGGAACGGGGAATTTGGGGAGGATCATCGCCATCGTCATCACCAACACCTCTCCATCAACCATTGATGTTTCCCTCATCCATGAGTGAGTAATCTCCCGCTGTAGGCTATGGGGATGGTAGGGATTGGATGAGTTCTATCTTGTAATCGAATAAGATTGTTAGGGCATAGTGCCTAGTATCTCTATTAGTACTATTTGACTTTGTTGCAACTTGTTGTGCTTAATGCTTGTCACTAGGGCCCGAGTGCCATGATCTCAGATATGAACTTATTGTTGAATCATTATGATAGTATTTGTGATCTTATCTACAAGTTGTGTACACATATCATTGTCCGGATCCAAAGGCCCCGAAGTGACAGAAATTGGGACAACCGGAGGGGATGACTGTGGTGTGAGGATCACATGTGTTCATGGAGTGTTAATGCTTTGCTCTGGTGCTCTATTAAAAGGAGCACCTTAATTTCCAGTAGTTCCCTAGAGGCCCCGCTGCCATGGGCTGGCTAGACAGAAGATGTTGTGCAAGTTCTCATTGCGAGCACGTATGACTATATATGGAGCACATGCCTATGATTGTTTAGAACTTGGATGCTTATTCTTATTTATCTACAATGCCCTAGATCTTGAAGTTACATGTTTAGACTCGTCCATGAAACGCTCGTCCATCCATCCATATGCCTATCGTGCTCATATCCTACTGTTTGCTGCTACTGTTACTATTGCTCCTATTTTGCTACTACAAACTGTTGTTACTGATAAACTTCTGTGAGCAAGAACTATTTCTAGGTGCAGCTGAATTGACAACTCAATTGTTAAGGCTTGCAAGTATTCTTTGGCTCCCCTTGTGTCTGTAACATCCCAATTTCAGCAACTCTGTTTAAATGTCCAAAAAGGCAAAAATCAGGGGGAACAAAAACTTTTTCTTGCATTGTGTGCTGACATTTTTGCTTGTGCTCAAGCAACTATTTGTGTATTATATGTGTACTCCTCATCTCAACCCTATTTTACAAAATCTATTTTACAAAAGAGATGTCTTGGCTCATCTTTCATATTCTCAAATATTCTGGCATTTCAAAACCTGAGCCAAGATGACTTTGACATAACCATGTACTTTACGAGACTCTATTAACAAAACTATGGATACATATATATAATTTCCTTATGTTTTCAAGACAGAACTCCCATCTACTCTTATCCCTAAGTTTTCCAAAACCTCTATTAAAAGCTTTTCCTATCAATCTTGTTAGGGATACCAAGATAGTACTTATCTTACTTCAAAGCAAAACCCCTTTTCAACATACCCACCCTTACCTCAAGCTAAGCTTGATGGTAACCCTAGTACTAGTTGGATAGGTAATAAGATGAATTTCCTTGATCTGCTGGTTGATGAATTGCCTTGATCTGCTCTCTGATGATTTGCCTTGATCTGTTGATTGCCTTGTTCTCTTAGGAACTAGAGTGAGCTAATCTAGTATCTCATTCCTTAGGAAACAATCCTTGCTTGTGATCATTAATCCCAAGGCAAGAATCCAAGTTTGGATCTATCCTAAGCCACCCAAGTGATTACCTCATCTCATGCTTATCTCAATCCATGGATAATCCCTCTTGATGGTTTCCAACTCAGTGAACACCTAATCTAAGCCTGAATCACATCTACTTAGTTAGTACCTCAACATAATTTCTTTGATCATAGTATTGGAACCTAGCATCCTCTCAAAAGCCTCTATACTTGTACACTAGTCAAAATCTCCAAATCTGCAAAAATGGCTAAGTCTGGATTTCTTATCTGGATACCATCTTTGGAGCTCTACCTTTTCCAACCTAGGTGCATTCTTGGGAATGCATTTGAACCATCTTGTAGTACATCTTTACTACTACCAAAGCCCACTCCTGACCTTGTCTAAGACACTCTATTCCCACTCATCCATGATGGTTTTGTAGTCAAGATAATAATCTTCCTGTAAATCTTATCATCTTGCCTACTTTAGCAGAAGTTCACATCTATATGCCACCTCCCCTTGACAAACTCTTTGCATTGTTACGATCTACTAATCATGGCCTATTAATCACCACTTCACTTGTTTCCATTGGAGCCTTGTGCTTCCTAAACCCACATGGTTTAGGAGGCTACCTGATGTATCTGTTATGGTAGCCTTATTTTCAACAATGTTTGCCACCAACTCTACATCACCACGAATCCAACTAAGCCTAACTCTTGCTTCCATGATCATCTATATGACATGTTCTATCCATCCATATACCTCTTGTACCTAGGTGAGCTCTGACCTCCCTAATCCAACCATGTTTAGATGGCATCAGGATAACTAAACCCTAGATCCTCCCTTATTTAGTTTCCATCCTTTTTGCACTTTCCTTCAAAACCAAGGTGACCTTGATGCCTAAATCAAGTTTACATCATCTACCTTGGATATAAGCATCCCCAAATAATTTCCATAATTATTTGGATTATTAAACTATTTAATTTCCTCTACTTACCAAATTCTCAAAATCTTTGTCTTTAAAGGAAAATTTGTTTTTCTCCAAATAACTTTGCCAAATCAATGCATAATTGAGTTCTCCATCTCAGATCCCATCTTTCCAACTCATAAATAAATATTTTTGAGATTCTTTATTATTTCTTTTTGCCCTTTTTCTTAAATGGTAGAAACAAAAAATAATTCCCCAAAAATACTTTTTCCACCTCAGTAAATCCCAATAAAATTCTCCAAGGTGTAATATGGTATTCAGGACCGTATCACATCAAAAACCAAGCCTGCCCAATGTAAAATTTCCATCTTAGTTTCCATAATCTACTTTCGCACTTTTTGAACAAGTGCATTTAAATGGGATTATAATCTTCAAAAAAATCCCATTTAAATCCTGAAGAGATTAATTGACCTACTCCGCCTACCAGTACCATTCCCACCCTTTTGCCCAATGCAAATTTACCAACTCCCTTCACAAGCCTCCATTTGATCAATTTTGCCAAACCAAAGCAATCTTGATTCAAACCAACCCCAAACACTTAGTTAGTACCTCAACATCATTTCTTTGATCATAATATTGGAACCTAGCATCCTCTCAAAAGCCTCTATACTTGTACACTGGTCAAAATCTCCAAATCTGCCAAAATGGCTAAGTCTGGATTTCTTATCTGGATACCATCTTTGGAGCTCTACCTTTTCCAGCCTAGGTGCATTCTCGGGAATGCATTTGAACCATATTTTAGTACATCTTTAGTACTACCAAAGCCCACTCCTTCCCTTGGCTAATACACTCTATCTCCCACTCATCCATGATGGTTTTGTAGTCAAGATAATAATCTTCCTGCAAATCTTATCATCTTGCCTACTTTAGCAGAAGTTCACATCTATATGCCACCTCCCCTTGTACAACTATTTGCATGGTTACAATCTACTAATCATGGCCTATCAATCCCCACTTCACTTGTTTCCATTGGAGCCTTGTGCTTCCTAAACCCACATGGTTTAGGAGGCTACCTGATGTATCTGTTATGGCAGCCTTATTTTCAACAATGTTTGCCACCTCCTCTACATCACCACGAATCCAACTAATCCCAACTCTTGCTTCCATGATCATCTATATGACATGGTCTATCAATCCATATACCCCTTCTACCTAGGTGAGCTCTGAGCTCCCTAATCCAACCCTGTTTAGATGGCATCAGGATAACTAAACCCTAGATCCTCCCTTATCTAGTTTCCATCCTTTTTATCACTTTTCTTCAAAACCAAGGTGACCTTCATTCCTACATAAAGTTTACATCATATACCTTGGATATAAGCATCCCTAAATAATTCCCATAATTATTTGGATTATTAAACTATTTAATTTCCTCTACTTACCAAATTCTCAAAATATTTGTCTTTAAAGGCAAGTTTGTTTTTCTCCAAATAACTTTGCCAACTCAATGCATAATTGAGTTCTCCATCTCATATCTCATCTTTCCAACTCATAAATAAATATTTTTGAGATTCTTTATTATTTCTTTTTGCCCTTTTTCTTAAATGTCAGAAACAAGAAATAATTCCCCCAAAATACTTTTTCCACCTCAATAAATCGCAATAAAATTCTCCAAGGTGTAATATGGTATTCAGGAACATATCACATAAAAAACCAAGCCTTCCCAATGTAAAATTTCCATCTTAGTTTCCAAAATCTGCTTTAGCACTTTTTGAAGAAGTGCATTTAAATGGGATTATAATCTTCAAAAAAATCCCATTTAAATCCTGAAGATATTAATTGACCTACTCCGCCTACCAGTAACATTCCCGCCTTTTTTCCCAATGCAAATTTACCAACTCCCTTCACAAGCCTCCATTTGATCAATTTTGCCAAACCAAAGCAATCTTGATTCAAACCAACCCCAGACACCACCAAACCTTATCAAGTACTACTCCACAGCATCATCACCCTCTCCTGGTCGTGCACAGTACCCTAAGAAACTGTAGCACCTCCTCCCCCTTGTCACATGTGCTTAAGAGAGAGACAGAGAGAAGCATCCTATCTTGCAAAGATCTTTGTATTAAAGAGGCAGTAGATACACCACTCCCCCTCTCCCTCTCTAGTCGAGCTACAGGCCCCACACCACCCCAGCACCACCCCCTCTTGCCTAATGAGCAGTCAACATCTTGCCCATGTCCTAATGGACCTTGCCCACCCCCTCTCTGGTTTATAAGGCCCAAGGCCAGTACCACTCTCCCCCTCGCCCTCATTTGCCCCCGGCAGCCTCCACTCACATCCCCAGAGCTCCACCTCCCTCTCCTATCCTCTGCTCTCGCCAAGAAAAGATCAAACTAGCCCCTCGGCCAGTAATGGAAACTTGAGCTCTACCCCTTCTCCCTTGCTCCACTCCCTGTGCATGTAGCATCCCTACACTCCCCTTCCCCTAATCTACTCTCCCCTAGCTCCAGAGATCATACCAGCCACTACCCTGCCCGTGGGAAGAAGAACAAGAAGTTTCGGCCTCCCCTTCTCCTGCAAGAACACCTCCTCACCTCTGTTTCATAGGTTGCATGCCTCTCTCCAGCTCTCCTCTACCCTCTTTGACCCTCCCCCATGTTTTTCCCGTGCGCAGGAATGCTCCAGGAAGCTCCTCCGACGAGCTCCCGCGAGCACCCCCGCGGGCGTCTTTGTGCGAGCCGGGTCCCAACGTCACACCCCACCTCGCTGCCCCTCTCTAGACTCGTCGTCGTCCGCCGTGTCGCCCCCGCTACCTCCCCGACGCCCTCGAGCCCCTGGTAATCCCCACCGCTCCTTCCTGGCCGTCCCTAGGGTTTCCTCTCTATTCTTCCCCAGACATAGGTGGAAGACGAGCCGATGCCGTCGATCCCCACTAGATCCGATAGCCAGCAGCTCGCCATACCCCTTCGCTCCCCCGCAGCCGCTGACAGGCCGGTCCCTCCTGTCAGCGCTTCAATCCCCTCCCCGCGCAAGCCACTCCCGGGTGGGCCAGGATTCTCCCTGCTCGTCCCAGCACCGTCAGGGATCTGGCCCAGAAAACCCTCCCCCTTTTCCTTTTTATTTCTTTTCTCAGATCTGTTTATGTGCAGTTTGGTTTAAATCAAAAAAAATGGTAAACCACCCTCCTGCAGATTGCCCCACCCAACTAGTCACCTCTTTCCTCTATGAAGGTCAAGACCATGTCCTGGCCAACTGCCCCCTCTACCTCCTGATTGTCAAGGCTCGTCAACTCCTCTGCGTCAACATTGTGAAGAAATCAAGAGAAGGACGCTCCAAGAAAGGCACATGCTTCTCCTGTGACGAACGGGGCCACTTCAGCCGAGAGTGCCCCTAGCGTGGTCTTGACAAACCTCCTACCAAGGAAAAGGCCAAGATATTCCCTGCCCCCGTAAAAATCTCAAAGCAAGCCCAAGGAGGATCTGAAGCCAAGAGAAGCGTTTGTTACACCTATGGAGACCCTGAGCACTTCGCCCGAAACTGTCCAGACCAGTACTAGATGAACCTGGAGCAAGCAACTCCGACACCCAAAAATGGCAAGAAAACCCGAGCCCCTTCGGCTAAGGGAATCAGGGGGACGCTATCCCTAGAACCTCCCCTTCCCCCGAGAAAGCACTACCTGCGGGGAAACCTTTCACCCCAGAAAGGCGACAAGAATCTAGACGTTCCCCCCAAAGTAGTTTCGCACCCGGAAACTCGCCTATTCCCAACTCTGATAGAGACATGTAACGTCCCCAGGACCTGTTTTGTAAAACTATAAGTGCCTTGTCACCCTGCGGCACAGACCTGTTTTATAACCCCTTAAGTACCGCCGCCACCGACCGGATGAACCCTGCTAAATTTATGGATGTTATTCAAGTATGATATCCTTCTTTGCATGTTTTACCCATGACGTTGCATCAGACCAAACCGGAATGACCCCCTTTCCAAAGGACCTCATTTCCTAGACCACCAAACTCCAATGGCATCCCCTAAACCATCGGACTCGTAAACCGCTTAGAACTAACTACCCGGAAGATAGTAGACACCCTTTCCGATAGACCTTCCATCTCATGAAGAAGTTCCGACAATGTCGACAAAAGATAACTACCCCGAAGGAAAGGTGTAGCGCCTTACCCCAACATTAGCCTATGACTCCAACCAAGAACGTCGGCGACTTCACCAAGAACCCCTAATTTTGCTCTAAGGGGAAAGACTTCGTCTTTCCCGCCCAAAAACCCGATAGACCCCTGAAGTCGACCCCTAGTTAGCATTAAGCAATGACCATCCTCCAAGCCCGAATCACCGACCCTGCAAGAAGAACGACAATCAGCACTTCTCCATAATCAGAAGGTACCTCAAGAAAGTCCTACACTCCAAGGTCAACCGTCTAGTCAACACCCTGATGTATCAAGACCTTGAAGAGAGAAAAGTTGACCACGAGACGAGGGAATGAAGAAGATTCAACTCGAAATGTCGCCTCTCAAGAAGGAAGTATCCCGTCGATGCAAAAACCACCTAGACTTGTCCTAAGGGTAAAAGACTGCGTCTTTTCCACTCGCTTAATCTAAACCACCCAATACGAAGCCACTCAGCTCCAACCCGTGACTAACCATGTTGGGTCTTTGTAAAACTTATTAACACCTAATAATTTCCACCGCTGAAATTGTTAAGCGGATGTTATCCCCCGAACCCTACTCCTCCCTAATCTCGGGACGAGATTATTTTAAGGGGGAAAGGTCTGTAACATCCCAATTTCAGCAACCCTGTTTAAATGTCCAAAAAGGCAAAAATCAGGGGGAACAAAAACTTTTTCTTGCATTGTGTGCTGACCTGTTTGCTTGTGCTCAAGCAACTGTTTGTGTATTAGATGTGTACTCCTCATCTCAACCCTATTTTACAAAAGAGATGCCTTGGCTCATCTTTCATATTCTCAAATATTTTGGCATTTCAAAACCTGAGCCAAGATGACTTTGACATAACCATGTACTTTACGAGACTCTATTAACAAAACTATGGAGACATATATATAATTTCCTTATGTTTTCAAGACAGAACTCCCATCTACTCTTATCCCTAAGTTTTCCAAAACCTCTATTAAAACCTTTTCCTCTCAATCTTGGTAGGGATACCAAGATAGTACTTATCTTACTTCAAAGCAAAACCCCTTTTCAACATACCCACCCTTACCTCAAGCTAGGCTTGATGGTAACCCTAGTACTAGTTGGATAGGTAATAAGATGAATTTCCTTGATCTGCTGGTTGATGAATTGCCTTGATCTGCTGTCTGATGATTTGCCTTGATCTTCTGATTGCCTTGTTTTCTTGGGAACTAGAGTGAGCTAATCTAGTAGCTCATTCCTTAGGACCCAATCCTTTCTTGTGCTCATCAATCCCAAGTCAAGCATCCAAGTCTGGATCTATCCTAAGCCACCCAAGTGATTACCTCATCTCATGCTTATCTCAATCCATGGATAATCCCTCTTGATGGTTTCCAACTCAGTGAAGACCCAATCTAAGCCTGAATCTAATCTACTTAGTTAGTACCTCAACATCATTTCTTTGATCATAATATTGGAACCTAGCATCCTCTCAAAAGCCTCTATACTTGTACACTGGTCAAAATCTCCAAATCTGCCAAAATGGCTAAGTCTGGATTTCTTATCTGGATACCATCTTTGGAGCTCTACCTTTTCCAGCCTAGGTGCATTCTCGGGAATGCATTTGAACCATATTTTAGTACATCTTTAGTACTACCAAAGCCCACTCCTTCCCTTGGCTAATACACTCTATCTCCCACTCATCCATGATGGTTTTGTAGTCAAGATAATAATCTTCCTGCAAATCTTATCATCTTGCCTACTTTAGCAGAAGTTCACATCTATATGCCACCTCCCCTTGTACAACTATTTGCATGGTTACAATCTACTAATCATGGCCTATCAATCCCCACTTCACTTGTTTCCATTGGAGCCTTGTGCTTCCTAAACCCACATGGTTTAGGAGGCTACCTGATGTATCTGTTATGGCAGCCTTATTTTCAACAATGTTTGCCACCTCCTCTACATCACCACGAATCCAACTAATCCCAACTCTTGCTTCCATGATCATCTATATGACATGGTCTATCAATCCATATACCCCTTCTACCTAGGTGAGCTCTGAGCTCCCTAATCCAACCCTGTTTAGATGGCATCAGGATAACTAAACCCTAGATCCTCCCTTATCTAGTTTCCATCCTTTTTATCACTTTTCTTCAAAACCAAGGTGACCTTCATTCCTACATAAAGTTTACATCATCTACCTTGGATATAAGCATCCCTAAATAATTCCCATAATTATTTGGATTATTAAACTATTTAATTTCCTCTACTTACCAAATTCTCAAAATATTTGTCTTTAAAGGCAAGTTTGTTTTTCTCCAAATAACTTTGCCAACTCAATGCATAATTGAGTTCTCCATCTCATATCTCATCTTTCCAACTCACAAATAAATATTTTTGAGATTCTTTATTATTTCTTTTTGCCCTTTTTCTTAAATGTCAGAAACAAGAAATAATTCCCCCAAAATACTTTTTCCACCTCAATAAATCGCAATAAAATTCTCCAAGGTGTAATATGGTATTCAGGAACATATCACATAAAAAACCAAGCCTTCCCAATGTAAAATTTCCATCTTAGTTTCCAAAATCTGCTTTAGCACTTTTTGAAGAAGTGCATTTAAATGGGATTATAATCTTCAAAAAAATCCCATTTAAATCCTGAAGATATTAATTGACCTACTCCGCCTACCAGTACCATTCCCGCCTTTTTTCCCAATGCAAATTTACCAACTCCCTTCACAAGCCTCCATTTGATCAATTTTGCCAAACCAAAGCAATCTTGATTCAAACCAACCCCAGACACCACCAAACCTTATCAAGTACTACTCCACAGCATCATCACCCTCTCCTGGTCGTGCACAGTACCCTAAGAAACTGTAGCACCTCCTCCCCCTTGTCACATGTGCTTAAGAGAGAGACAGAGAGAAGCATCCTATCTTGCAAAGATCTTTGTATTAAAGAGGCAGTAGATACACCACTCCCCCTCTCCCTCTCTAGTCGAGCTACAGGCCCCACACCACCCCAGCACCACCCCCTCTTGCCTAATGAGCAGTCAACATCTTGCCCATGTCCTAATGGACCTTGCCCACCCCCTCTCTGGTTTATAAGGCCCAAGGCCAGTACCACTCTCCCCCTCGCCCTCATTTGCCCCCGGCAGCCTCCACTCACATCCCCAGAGCTCCACCTCCCTCTCCTATCCTCTGCTCTCGCCAAGAAAAGATCAAACTAGCCCCTCAGCCAGTAATGGAAACTTGAGCTCTACCCCTTCTCCCTTGCTCCACTCCCTGTGCATGTAGCATCCCTACACTCCCCTTCCCCTAATATACTCTCCCCTAGCTCCAGAGATCATACCAGCCACTACCCTGCCCGTGGGAAGAAGAACAAGAAGTTTCGGCCTCCCCTTCTCCTGCAAGAACACCTCCTCCTCCCCTCCGTTTCACCGACTGCATGCCTCTCTCCGGCTCTCCTCTACCCTCTTTGACCCTCCCCCGTGTTTTCCCCGTGCACAGGAACGCCCCAGGAAGCTCCTCCGGCGAGCTCCTATGAGCAACCCCGCGGGTGTCTTCGTACGAGCCGGATCCCAGCGCTGCACCCCCCTCGCCGCCCCTCTCTGGACTCGTCGCCATCCGCGCGTCTCCCCCGCTACCTTCCTGACACACTTGAGCCCCTGGTAAGCCCCGCCGCTCCTCCCTGGCCCTTCCTAGGGTTTCCTCTCTGTTCTTCCCCAGCCAGAGGTGGAAGAGGAGTCGATGTCGTTGATCCCCACTAGATCCGACGGCCAGCAGCTCTCCATACCCCTTCTCTCCCCCGCAGCCGCTGACAGGCTGGCCCCGCCTGTCAGCGCTTCAAACCCCCTCCCCACAAAAGCCACGCCCAGGTGGGCCGGGATTCCCCCTGCTCTGCCCAGCACCGTCAAGGATCTGGCCCAGAAAACCCTCCCCCTTTTCCTTTTTATTTCTTTTCTCAGATCTGTTTATGTGCAGTTTGGTTTAAATCCAAACAAAATGGTAAACCACCAGATCTTGGCCAGATCTAATTTTTCACACATGCATGCACCTTTCCTCTAACATGCAGACCCAGATCTGGACCAAAAGTTGGTCTAAAATAATTATGATAAATCATATACTAAGATATGTCCATATCACTAAACAAAACCTCCTGAAAGTTTGGTATCTCCAATTGGAGCAAATCCAATTGGTGATGAAAGGTACACTCCATACCATTCCTGTCCCACTGGCCCCATCCCCACTTGCTTCCTAGTTTACTAGTAGCAAAAATGTCAAAATCAGGTCCTTCTTGACTTTAAGAAATTCCCTAGGTCAAACCACATGAGGTTTTGACCCAAATCCAACTCATAGTAAACACACATAACCAAATCTTCCAAAATCCAGGAGCCCCTAATTTTATGAGCATATTATGAATTTTAGTGAAATAAACTCTTCTGTGCATGGTTTATTCACTATTAAAATCACTATAATAGCCCTGCAACTCCAAAAAGGTTGATACCAAATTCTACAGAAAGTTATTCTCAGTACCTAACATGTGTCCTCGGAATCACCTAAAAAGCTTCTATAAATTTAATGTGATAAAAAAGACAAATCTCATCCAGTACTGTCTTTGGGAATTTCTCAAGGCATTCTGGTAATTATTTTGAGGTGATTCCAACTCCTCTTGATTAAGTCCACTAAATAATACTTAATCACACAAGGAAACAATTTTTGGAACTCTAGAGAAGTTCTGGTGAATTATTTCCTAAAATTAGAGTTTTAATCACTATAAAATCCATTATAAATCAAGGGAAAATGATAAAATAGTGAAACCACTTTTGTTGGATTCATTTTATCAATACCTATCTGATGGTATCATTTTTACACAATGGTATCATACAGACCAAGTCATTGGTCAAAAACCCCTCTATTAGATAGTTCCTAGACTTTAAATCCAAAGAGGATCCCTTTTTCCAGTGTCTCCAAATCCTCTTCCCATCCAATCAAATCAAACCTCCAAACATCTTACAGATGTTTATCTTGTAATTATACTTGTTTGTTGTATAGTTTGATGCTTGTATGCCTTGTATTGATTGGTGTATTGTTTGCTTACATGTATGCTCGATAATGGCGATAGTTGCGATTGTGTGACGCCGAGAAGAAGGAAGCATCGGGGTTATCTTATTATTGTTATTATTGGTATTCTGGTTATCTAACGCCGTCAAGGGACATCTCGCTGGTCATAGGCAAGCCACCATTCCTGAACTCCTATATTAACCTACTCCTGTTTATCAATTGTTTTATATCTCGTTTATCAACGGCATAATTAAATTGCATGGTTTGTTTCAATCAAGAAGACATGAGTAACTTGGCTCCTCCAAGTTATGGATGAGTGTCCATTAGGAAACCTACTCTCTGTACACCTATTTTTACCCCTTTAGACCGAGGCTAAGATGATTAGCATCTTCCCTCTTGGAACCCACGGATTTTAATGATAAAACTATTTTGGGTTTTACCCTACTATAAAGTTTTCAAAATAAAACCCTTGGAAAGAGGCATCCTTTCCAAGTGGAGGTTTTACTAAAAGAAGATATGAGGTGGATGAAGATAAAGTCAAGGAAGAGAAAGAGAAGGGATGTTCTAAGCCAATGTTCGGAACAATTTTACTCGTGCAACCACATTACCCTAGACGCTGGGGCTTAGCTCATAGTTTGTGGTCTTTAGCCAGGGCTGCTCGTACTCGCTAAATGGGAGAAATCCCCTAAAATCCGGACTGCCATGGGCAAGGTACCGGTGCAACAATTGGATCTCTCGCGGACGGTATGATTTTAGGTAGTACGGATGGAAGATTGTCTCTATTGCTATCTGCCAAACTACGGTCTGGAGATAGGGGTTAGTACGGGAGGAAGGACCAGGGTTGTCGTACCCCATACTCGTACCACAGAGAACAACCCAAAAAGGAAAAGTCGCCATTGCTAGGGATGGACAAATGAAAAGTTTAAGTTTGATTATCCGAACCCCTGTCTACCGTGTGTAGCGGGCCGTGGTTGTAATCCCGGCGGATGTATGGATTCTTGTGGGTAAAGTGCGCAAACTCTACAGAGTCTAATCTATTCGAATAGCCGTGTCCATGGTCAAGGACGGTTGGAATGGCAAGTGCTAGGAGAACCCTTCGGTTATGTTGAGATGAACTAAAAAGGATGTGACTTGGTCACGAGGAACGATAAGAATGAGTTTGATTTTGACCAGAAATGGTCGAAGTTGTCAAAAAGGGTTTTACTACAAAACTGTTTTTAAATCTTTTCAACAAGGATGTGGAGATGTCCGGCTTTTACAAAAACTCTTTTTCAACAAAGATATAGATATGCCATTGCTAGACTTGTTCAGAAAAACAACTGTAGTGTAGAACTATCTCGCCACAGCCAAATATGCATTATCTTGTTATCTTGTCGCAGTGGTTTGTGAGTACATTCAAAGTACTCACCGGCATTGTTCCTGGCTATTTACTAGGCCAGTTTGCAGATGTTAAGAAGGAACGAAGGTGTTGACGTCTATGCGAGCTAGGCCATCTTCCTAGTCAGTTGCCTGTAGGTTAAGGCACGGTCTCTGCGCTGAAGACTTCTGCTACTTGTGTCGTAATCGCCATAATGGCCCCTTTGTAAGTTTTTTGTACTCGTTACTTTATGGATGATGTAATGATACTAGTCGGTTATGCTCACGGCTCACTGGTCATGGGAACGTGAATTGCATGCATAACGGGTATTCTCAGATCGTAAATCTGGGGTGCCACAATGTCGAATCAATAAATTGGGTAATACTACCCGTGAAGACTGTTGCGATCCCCTATACTCGTGGGTCATCAAGACTATTTTATGTCGTCGTTGCTGGGGAGCATAGCTTTATTTGTAAGTTCACTTGGATCTACTATTGTTCACTGCTACTCCTTTCATCATGGGGAAGTATCGTGATGGAAAGTTTCCTATTTTACCATCCACTACAAGAAGAGGTACAGTCCTAAACACCTCTGTTGCTCGTGATTCACCGTCTGTTATAAGTAAGCTTGTTACACCACCACATACTCATGCTACACACACACACTGCTACTACTGCTGAGTCTGAAACTGCTTTTGATGCTCATGATGTTACTTCTACCGTGCTTGATGCGAGTGGTTCATTAGGTCCTTTCCTAGATGCTACTATGGCTGGTCTAGGAAATACTAAAACTCCTAGTGAAGACACTATTACACTGTTATCTCACCTGAGTCTAGAGAGAGTTATGATATTAACGATGGTTACATTGAGTTCAGTGATGAATTTGTTGAAGAGTGCCGAAACACACATGGTGCTAGTGCTATTAAGAGTCTCCTTGCTAGACGTACCATTATTCCTAAACTGTACTTTGATCCTAAGTTTGCCACCTCTCCCATAGATATTAAAGATAAAGATTATGATTTCTCTCTTGATTTATCATATTTAGACATTGTTGAGAAAGAACCTTTTTGTGGGACAGAAAATGAGAGTGCTGTGGCTCATATGAATGAGCTTTCTACTATGAGTGCTTTATTCTCTAATGATTTTAAGCTGCACAAGTACTTCGTTACAAAGATCTTCCCTTTTTCACTAAAAGGAGAAGATAGGGCTTGGTTTAATAGATTACCTCCTGGTTCCATTGATAGCCCTGATTGTTTGATTGCTTCTTTCTTCCAGAAATATTTTCCTCCCAGTGCTAGACATGCTGCTTTGCAGAGATTTTTTGATTTTAAACAGGGAGAAGAAGAGAAATTGTCTGAGTCATGGACAAGGTTCTGTGCCTTGATTCATGCACATCCTGGATGTCCATTGCCTAAGAATGAGCTTCTTGATATTTATTATAATGGACTAACTGATGATTCTAGGGCATACCTAGATAGTTTTGCTGATTGTGTTTTCAGGAAAAGTACTCCTATAGATGCTAAAGAACTAATGACTAAGATAAGCAAGAATTATGATGATTGGACTTCAACTGAGTTAAATACACCTGAGCCTATTACTCCTGAACCAGTTGTGCCTGAACCAGATCCAATACCAACACCAAAGAAGAGGGGAGTTATTGCATTAAATGATGAAGTGATGAAGGAAGCTAAGAAATGTCTAAAGGAGAAAGGTATTAGAGCTGAAGATGTGAAGAATCTACCTCCTATAGAAGAATTATGTAAGCCAATTCCCCACTCATCTAATATTGAGGTACACTCTCTTCAACACTTTTATGAAGGTGATATTCCTTATGGTAAGCCTCCTAGTCGATGTTTATAGGAACTAGACATTTTTATTGTTAAGCAAGGTAATTTTAAAAAACAAGTTCATAACCATTTATTGGAAAACTCTAGAGCTATTAATGAGTTGAAAGATATTGTGGAAAGAACTTCTAATGACATTAAAATTCTTTGTAAACACTTTCAAATGGTTTAAACCCAACTTGATCAACTTGCTAAGGTACAAAAGGATATACTAGTTAATGCCTCAAGAGATAAACATGCTTATGTAATTAGAACTAGGAGTGGTATATCTACTCAAGATCCTTTATATCATGAAGGACACCCCAAAAGAATTGAGCAGGATTCTCAACAAGGTGAAAGTAGTGGTAGTCCTTGTAAGATAAATAAAAAGAAACATAAGGTAGTTGAGGAACCACTTGAACCTGCTGTAGATCCTAATAGTATATCTGTCTCTGATGCTGAAATTGAGATTGGTATTGACAAAAATGATGCTCCTGATAAGGAGGAAGGTGAGGAAGAACCTGGTAAGCACACTAAGAATAATATGTACACTAAGGAAGATTTTGTTGCTAAGAAACATGGTAGTGAGAGAGAACCTTGGGTGCAGAAACCTATGCCTTTTCCAGGTAAGAAACACAAGTCAAAGGAGGAAGAACACTACAACAAGTTCTATGAGTGTATGAAACCTTTATTTTTGTAAATTCCTTTGACTGATGCTATTAAGTTGCCTCCTTATTCAAAGTATATGAAGGATATTGTCTCTAATAAAAGGAAGATTCCTAATGAGAAATTTCCACTTTGCTTGCTAATTATTCCTTTAATGGTAAGGTTCCAAAGAAACTTGGTGATCAAGGTATACCAACTATTCCTTGCTCTATTAAGAATAATAATGTTAGAACTGCTTTATGTGATTTTGGAGCTAGAGATAGTATTATGCCTTTCTCTCTCTATAAGAGGCTCCAGCTAGAAAAGTTGATACCAACTGATATATCTTTGCAAATGGCTGATAAGTCAACAACTATTCATGTTGGTATATGTGAGGATGTTCCTATTCAAGTGGCTCATAATTGCTTGGTTTTAACGGATTTTGATGTGCTTGAAATGCCTGAAGATGATAATATGTCTATTATTCTTGGTAGACCTTTTCTTAATACCGTAGGTGTTGTTATTAATTGCAATCAAGGAAAAGTAATATTCAATATTAATGACAAAGAGCATACTGTCTATTTCCCCAAGAAGGATGTTAAGAGATATTGCTTGAATTCCATTGAAAATATTGAGAACATCAAGGTTGGAGAAATATATTGTCCCATTCCACAATTTTTTTTTGAAACTATTATGATTGGGACCATTGCTATCAAGTATGAGGTAACATAATCACCTAGTGGAATGCAAAGTTTTGTTTCATATAAGATTGTTTTGGTAACAAGACTTGATCAACCTTGTTAACAAAAGGATTTTAATGAACAAAATAATGTTTTCACTCTCGTTATACTTGCTTTCTTTTACTTTTCTCCTTCCTAGTCTTTGCCTTTTCTTTTGCTAGCTTTGGTTTTGTAGTTGTTTTCTTGTTAGAGTGTCTTAGAGGTTCTGTAGTTTGGATTTTGGTTTGCTTTTTCTTCTTCTGAAAAAACTGTTTCTGCGAGAAAATCAATTTTCATTCATACCCTGAAAATTGGCCAAAAATAAAGTTTCCCGAAAAATCTCAAAAAACTCAAAATAAATTTTTCCTTGAAAAAAGGGGCATAGGGACACCTGGAGTGACCCAGGGGGCCACCCCAGGCACCCACACCCATGGTGGACACGACCTACCTACAGGTGGCGCCTAGGGGGTGTGGCCCACCTCGGCCCCTCGAAATGTCTCCTCCCACCCATCTTCTTTCCCTCTCTCGAAAAACACTGGAAAACTTGCTCAAGCTCGAGTTCCTAATGTTCTTGCTCGCGATTTTCGATCTCCTTGCTCAGCCCCTCTTTGTTGTTGATTTTTGGAGGGATTGCTCCTTGGTATGTGCCTCCTCCACTTGTCCAATTAGATTTGTGATTGATAGATTGTATCTTAAGTATTTTGCTGCTATAGGTGACAGGTTGTGTGAGCTTGCATGCTTGTTATATGCTTAGAGATTTCATTTTGATGCATGTGTAGCCCTCTAGCAAGTTCCTATAGTAGTTTCTCATCATTTATCAACTTGGAAATCACTTGGTTTAATGTTTGTCTAAAAATTTCAGAAAGGAAGATGAGTGCATATCCACTAAATCCATATGACCTGGTGGTGCCTGAGCCAATGAAAGTTCATTATGAGGAAGGAGTTTTTCCTTCCATATATCCATGTTATGAATTTAGGAGAACTGTGGGAATCTCCCAGGATTTCCAAACTATGATTGCCAATGCAGGGTTGGAACACTTTCTTGAAGGTGAACCATTTCAGTATGTTTAGCTAACCATGGCTATTGTGCAGGACTTCCAGTTTACTTGGTCTTCATCTAATCCCATGGTCCATTATAAGATATACAATATAGCTGTCGACCTGCCTTTTGCTGATTTCTATGCATCAATTAGAGTACCTCAGTGGGGATCTTGTGAAAATATCAAGGAGATGCCCAAGTCACTTATGGATTTATATGCTAAGATTTTCCAAGGTTTCGACTTCACAAAGGAAAGTGTAAATTTCAGAACATTCAGTTCCTAGCCATTAAATATTTTGCCTATTTCATTACCAAGTGTGTTCTTGCTAGAAAGATTGCTAGGAAGTTATCTTCTTTTGATCTAGCTTTTATCGCAACTACTTTGAATAGGAATAGATCTTATAACCTGGGTGCTTTGATAGCTTACCATCTCAGCACCAACCGCGAGAAGGGTGGAATTTGTGGAGGTCTTATTGCTTCTAGGTTGCTAGCTTTCCATGGTTTAGAGCCTCACCATTCAGATTATCGGCTCCCTATAGAGAGTCTTGATCTTGAATCCATGATTCAGCATGCTTTTGTTTCCTTGGGGGCTACTGTTTTGAAGTTTACCGTATGAACTATCTTTTGCCCAGCGTGGTTGGAGAGGGGGTAGGACTGAGAAAATAGTTTATTTGCCTGCACCTGCTTTGTTTAACTTTGATAACAGGCAAGGATGGTCACTCACGGAGGAGGAGGTTGACACATATGTGGTGTAGCTCTCCCAGCAAGAGTAAAATGTTGGAGAGGATGCCGAAGATGATTCGGTTCAGCCCTCCAACTTGGGAGAGTCTTCATACCAGCAGCCCTCATTTGATAGGGGTGCGTCTTCTTCTTCATCGCAAGCGCCTGACTATGATCATTCCTATGATGACCCACCAGCTTGGGGTTACTACCCGTGCTATTGATCCCTAGTTAGGCCAAAAGCCTAAGCTTGGGGGGAGGTATACTGACATCACACTCATCTTTATATCATGTTCGGTCGGTTCTTTGTATCCATTGTTTCGCTTTCTTTTGTGGTTTTTGTTTCTGCTTTCTCAAAACACAAAAAAATACCAAAAATATTTTCGTTGTTTCTCTTGGTTTGTTTCTTTGCTTTGGTTTGCCTTAAAATAAAAAAAATCCAAAAAGATTTTGCTTTGTTTGGTTTGTTTTTGCTTTGTTGGCTTGTTTTAAAAATAATCGAAAACACCAAAAATATTTGTTGTTCTTCTTTGGTTTTGTGAGTTCTTTGCAGGGTTCAGCCGTCCTCAGTGGAATTTGGCTTGATGTTATTATTCAAGTCACACAAGTGAAGGGAAATAATGAAGATTAAGACAACTTGAGGTGTGTAAGAGGCTGGTAACGAACTCTATTTGTTTTCATTTTTGTACATATACTCATCATTGTGAGCATGCTTAGTCTGTTCATGTAAGGTGTATGTTACTGATGGATGCTTAGTAGTTCTTGCTTGTTTGTGATTAGCTCCAGCTTGCTAATAGTTTGTAGCATGTCATATGAATGTTTGCTTGCATTTTTTTATTCATATTTTGGTATGATATTGTGGTATCCTCCTCTGAAAGTTCATATGAATCGACTTGGCACATGCTCATGCATGAATATGACTAAACAATAGTCAGTAAGCCTCGATGATTTATTTTGCCTCAGAGTTCTTGTATTTCTTCCATGCCATGATTAGTCCTGTTTTGTTGCAAGCATGATTATGACAGTAATGGCTCTCTCGTTTGTCACTCCCTCTCTTTTGCTATCCTTCACTTGCACTGAGTATGAGCTCTACTTGTGCTTCCAACTCCCCAAAACCAATATTGCCAATTGTGACCACCATACCTACCTATTAGCATCATTTGCTATTTTAGTGCATATTCTGTATGCCTTGTTTTCTTCAAAATAAAATGTTTCACTGTTTTGAGAAAGTTAGTTAGTAAAGCTCTCATGAACTTGATGGCACACTTTATTCCTTGCACTTAATAATCCTGAACCATTGTGACTTGTCCATGAAAGTTATATGCTTGCAAATTATATGCTGGGAGTTAGCAGAACCATGCTGTCACGGGGAACGCTTTCAACACTTTTTGGATATTTTTATCCAGTTGATACCTTGCTCTTTTGTTTGCAGATGTTGACGGTGTGAAATAAAAGGGGATCTTGTGAGTTCATGGAGTATATATATATGTTAGAGAAACGCCTGGGCCGCTAGCCTAAGCCATGCCTAATCATGGTGGAAACTTGCAACATCACTATAATGAGCATCTATGAAGCATCCTCAATAAAAATCTATGCACATAGTAAATAAAAAGATCGTTGAGATGCTCATTGTCTGCTTGCCTTGTCATTTTAATCACGGGATAGCTCTTGTATCATATGCAAGGGGTACCCCGTTGGCGGTTCTCTATGATATGCATGTATGTACAATGACAAGAACTTGCAGGTAACCAAAGTTGAGTAGCATGCGTGTAACATCCCAAAAATACTAAGCTTGGATCATCAAATTCAAATCATCAAAATTAGGGTTAACAAAAACTTTGTTAAATAAAATTATGAATGCATGCATATGTGTATGCATGGATTTTGAATTCCTTTAAAACCACCTTGTTTGTTTGCTTCATTGCTTGTAAAATGTTTCTTAGGTGAAATAAACATCATCTAAAACATTTCCCACACTTTTCCTAAAGATAAGTAAATCAAAACACATATATGAAATGAATGGTCATTTTGGCCAATTTAACTCCCATGCCTACTTTGGCTGTCTCAAACTTTCAGATCCTAACAGAAACTTTTCTGGATCTTTGCACCCCTTGAATGTACTCATAACAAGGTATCAAGGCCCACTTTATGATCATCCAGAAACTTTCAAATGCATAGTTTAAATGACAATTCAAAATTGAATCTTTATCATATGAGAAGATCCCACTTTTTCAAAAACCACTCAAACAAGCTCAACTTGCAAAACCCAAGCATCTGCAGACTCACCAGCACCAATCTAGCAAACCCACCAAAAATCTTTTCAAAATTCAAAACTTGAGTTCATGCGGCCATTTCATCAAACAGTTTGCAGACACAAATAAAACAAACATCAAACACTATAGTGTGCAGTAAAATTAGCCTAACTTGTTCCCTAGTTAGCTCACACACAGCTCAGTAGATCATCTAGGAAGATTAGCTAAGGACTAGCACCCATGTGAGCTTGCCATTGCCATCAATGGTGAACACCCGAGCACCCCCTTGTCACCCCATTGTGGACAGCAGGCTAGAGGAAGAACTAGCCGTGCCAACCTTGTCTAGGAGGCAGTCCACCGTCCATCGCCACTACCTGTCCTAGCCGCGAGCTTTGCCAAGCCCTGGACCACGCGCACAAGCTGCGCCCAGACCGCCAGAGACCATGACGAGCATGCGCCAGAGCACCACCCTCGACCAGCGTCCACAGACCGCGCGCCGCCCTCACCGCGTGCATACACAATCCCCACCGACCCAGGAGACCGCCAGTCATCCCCGTTTGCTGCCCCGTGCCGCACAGCCACCGCCCGCCGTCGAAAACGCTGCCTCTGCCGCGCAGAGCACCGCCCGTTCCAGACCAAACCACACCGCCCCATGCCTCGAGACCATGTCGTTGATCATTGCCAGGAGACACCGCACCGTCCCCTACCCTTGCCCATGCCATTAGCCGCCTGTAACCTCGCCCCCGACGAGCTCACTGTGCGTCCCGACGGTCCCCTCGCTCGACTATAAATAGAGGCCACCCCCGCATGATTTCTTCACACCATCTCACTCTCCTCTCCTCACTGATCGTGCCACACCTTTCTCAGAGCAAGGCAAGCACCACCCCGTCGGAATTTCACCAGAGCCCGCCGCCTCTGGAGAAGAAGGGAGCCGGCGATTGGAGCCGCCCCAGGAGACGCCACCGGTATCAGGAGATTCGCCGTCGTCAACTTCGTCATTTGCCTGCCTCGCCGACCCTCGCCAGTACCCCGTATTTATTCATAGACGCTAGGTTTCGTTCTCGCCGGCGTTGTCTCGCGTCGACGATGACCCCCAGCCATTAGATTAGAACTAGATCGAACGATCCACGTTGCCCCATACCGCTTCGCCTAGCCCCGTGTCACTGACGAGTGGGGACACCCACTTAAGCAGCCCGCGGGAGCACTGTGCTTAGCAGGCCGGCCCAGTAACTTTTCCCGCGCAGCCCAGTTATTCAAATTAAAACTTTTTCTATTTCAATTCAAACACACTTCTGTACCCAACTTCAAAAATCAACCCAGATCGATTCAGTGCACCAAATTGAATGAAACCAATTTTGTTGGAAAGGTCTGTGAATGCTGAATCCAAGACCATTGGATTCAAGTCATTTGGATCTATAGATCACCCATGGTAAAAATAACAAGGCAAAAGCTTTTCTGCATTCAAACATTTTTCAAATTTAAACCATAATAGCTTTTGAGTTGATTCCAACTCTCAAAAATCACATTTAACCATACCTTTCAGAATATATAAAAATATATAGGTTTACTTGCAGAAATAATGTTCAAGTAATAAAAGAATGCTACATAAGCATTTCTAGCCACTTTAATTAATTAAAATAAAAGGGTAAAACCTTATTAAATTGTGACACCACTTTAAATCACATTCCCATGCACTACAATATGTGGTGATGACATGTGTCAACATGATCCCATATTTGGTTTGGAGAATATTAAATCTTAAGTAGTTTTTCAATGAGTAGAAATTACTTTTCTAAAAAAAAGGAATTAAATCAAGCCTTAACCTTGTAATGTTAGGGATGATGCTAGATCATCCATAGGACCCTTGTGTGTGATGATTGCAAGTAGTTAAGTATTGTTTGGTGATTGTGTACCCCGTATTTATTCATAGATGCTAGTACCGACCAAGGATACGAGGAGGAAGGAGGATACTACGAAGAAGAAGCCGAGGAGAACTTCAACCACTGCTCTAAACAAGGCAAGCCTTACTAATTAAGTTGACATATGCAAGCTAACACTTGCAATTTAGCAAGCTTATACTGATATTGATGCAAGTTAACCCTTGCAAGATATCCTACTGATGCAACAAACCCCTACTTGTTCTATGATTACTATATGCCTTAAGTATATGTGATCATACCCACTTGATAAACCAATCCTAGTTTTATGTGCAAGCTTCTTACTTTATTTCGTTATCAAAGCTTACCTAGAGTTTACTTAAGTGACTGGTAGATATTGGAAAGATGCTGAAGGTTGCATAAAGAGCATAAAATTTGGCCTAAGTTATAAACCTTGACCTCAGCCTGAGACATAAGGTTGTACTTAGTTGAAACTCCACTAGTTACCATCCCTCATTATTGCTTACCCCCACCTGTAGATGCTAGTGCTAAGCATAAAACTTGATCAACTTTTAGATGGGAATACTTGGTGGAAAAATGGTTATGAAAACCTTGGAATGATGGATCATTCTATTGAAATGTTTTGGACATGTGTTTCCAAACACTTGAGGATTTTGGTGATAAAATTTTTGAGTCATGAGCCTTAGCCCTTTATAAAACTGATGGTTGTCTGGATGCGATACCATTCCAATTTTATCGTACAACCACAATACCCGAATATTGGGTAGGGCTTGACTGGAAACTTATATTCCTTAGTATTAGTTCCCTCACGGCTAAGGTTTGAGCTGAGGCTACCTTGTGAAGATTGTCCACATGTGCAGTACCCAAGATGACAGTTGGTCATGGTTGGGAGGCCAAACTCACAGGAGAGGTGCTTATACTAGGGCATGTAATTGAAAGGTTAGGATTGATTATCCGCATACTGAGTATGGTGAATTCAGGATTTGTTCCTGACGGATGTATCGAATGTTGTGGTGAAAGTGTACAATCTCTACAGAGTGTCAAACTATTCGAATAGCCGCGTCCGCGGTTATGGACAGTTGGAGTGGCCATACTGTTCCCCCGTCAGACTTTTCAAAATGACTGGTGAAATGAATTGAGACTTTGACTTGACCACAACAGAGTTGTGATATGAAATACATGTTCCCACTTAGGAATTATAAAATTGTGACTAGCCTTGGAACCTAGTAGAGATAAATCTGGCTTTTGCAAAACAACCCTAGAGCCTAGTGTCCTATTATCCAAAACCCCCTTTTTCTTGTTAGTATTAGTTTGCGTGTACTTAAAGAGTACTCATGGCTTTGTCCCTGGCTATTCCCATGGCCAGACTATGAAGAGGAGTACCTGGAGGATGGACCCCAGGAAGGTTACTACAACTAGGATCATCTCTCTTCGTCAGCATTGCCTGTGACCCCGAAGATGGAGCTTCGCCTACGCTACCGTTATTATTACGTATTCCGCTGCTTGATGTTGTATTAAGAACTGGATCATGAGATCCCTATTTGTGTAAGAACTTATGTATCGTTTGTAATGGATGATGTACTATGGTATCCAATTCTGTTATGTCTCGCAAAAATGGTACTCCTGGGATTGCGATGTATGGAATAACAGGCATCTAGGATTGAAAAATCCGGGTGTTGACAATGCGGAGCGGCCCTCGTACTCAAGGGACATGGGATTTCCAGTTTATGGTTTGTCAAGCATATAACTCATACTGGACCTCACTTTCACCTTAACCATGTAAATATTCTTATGATAGGGGCAATGAGAGCTCAAAGTTAGTGAGTACCTTACTTTCGGCATTTGGAAGCTTTTCAAACTTCTCAAAACCTTTTCACTTCCTTGTTGAGTCACCACTTATTCTATGAGTACCTTCTTGAGAGCATAGTTGTCATTCTTGTGTTTGATCCAAAACTTGGCTAATTATGTCATGACTTTGATGCTTGTATCTCTTATATTTTTAACTCTAGTCTTCATGTGAACTTTAGAGTTGCCTTGGCATTTATATTGTGCTCTACAAACAAAGGCAAGCGAGATACCACTCTATCATACCTTACTATGAGCATTGCAATGTTCCTTATGTTTATGTTCCATGCTACTTATTATTATTGAGTTGGTTTCTCTTCATACCTTGCAATGACTATTGAGTAGACATGGTTGCTTACTTCTTATTGTGAATGGTTTGAGTATCTACTCCTGTGCTGATAATATATACATCATATGAAGCAAATGTGTTCGTGAAAGTTCTTTTATCGCACTCAGTTTTCAACTGAATTGCTTGAGGACAAGAAATAAGCTAAGCTTGGGGGAGTTGATACGTCCAATATGTATCTACTTTCCCGAACACTTTTGCTATTGTTTCTCCTCTAAACTTGTGTGATTTGGATACAACTAACATGGACTGATGTTGTTTTCAGCAGAATTACCATGGTGTCTAGTTTTTGTGCAGAAAATCAACTATCAGGAAAAATCCTAGAAAATATGCCAAAAATCCTATTTCACCAGAAGATCCACGGAGCCAGAAGACGAAATGGAGTGGAGGCCTGGGGACCCACACCCCTGCCAGGCGCGGGTGGGCCTAGCCCGCGCCTAGGGGGGTGCGGCCACCCAGGCACCCCCTCGGGCTCCCTCTTTGCCTATAAGTTACCCCTTGACCTAAAAACTGAGGGGGGGTTGACGTTTTTCCAGAAAGAGTTTCGCTGCGCCGCCACCACCAGAAGCCACGATTCGGATCCAGAAACTCCGTTTTGGCACCCTGCCGGGATGGGGAATTTGGGGAGGATCATCGTCATCGTCATCACCAACGCCTCTCCATAAACCATCAATGTTACCCTCATACATGAGTGAGTAATCCCCTGCTGTAGGCTATGGGGATGGTAGGGATTGGATGGGTTCTATCTTGTAATCGAATAAGATTGTTAGGGCATAGTGCCTAGTATCTCTACTAGTGCTAGTTGTCTTTGTTGCAACTTGTTGTGCTTCATGCTTGTCACTAGGGCCCGAGTGGCATGATCTCAGATCTGAACTTATTATTGAATCATTATGATAGTATTTTTTGTGATCTTATCTGCAAGTTGTGTACACATATCATTGTCCGGATCCAAAGGACCCGAAGTGACAGAAATTGGGACAACCGGAGGGCATGGCTGTGGTGTGAGGATCACATGTGTTCAAGGAGTGTCAATTCTTTGCTCCGGTGCTCTATTAAAAGGATCACCTTAATTGCCAGTGGTTCCCTATAGGCCCCGCTGCCACGGGCTGGCTGGCAGAAGATGTTGTGCAAGTTCTCTTTGCGAGCACATATGACTATATATGGAGAAGATGCCTATGATTGTTTAGTACTTGGATGCTTATTCTTATTTATTTGCAATGCCCTAGATCTTGAAGTTACATGTTTAGACTCGTCCATGTAACGCCTGTCCATCCATCCCTATGCCTACCGCGCTCATATCCTACTGTTTGCTGCTACTATTACTATTGCTCCTATTTTGCTGCTGTTGTTTCTTTGTTGTTGCTACTACAAACTGTTGCTACTGATAAACTTCTATGAGCAAGAACTATTTCAAGGTGCAGCTGAATTGACAAATCAGTTGTTAAGGCTTGCAAATATTCTTTGGCTCCCCTTGTGTCGAATCAATAAATTGGGAAATACTACCCACGAAGACTGTTGCGATCCTCTATACTTGTGGGTCATCAGGTACTTAGCTTAAAACATTGGAATTCAACTTCTGTAAGACCTCCATGGCCTGAGTCGAATTATGCCAGCAATTTGCTAGATTCGAGTCTAGGGACTCGAGTCTGAGTAGATCACGTTGTTTAATCCAAAGACAGTTAACTGGCTCCAATCCATTGGAAGAGTCAGGAACGTGCATCAACTATCCCTATGAACCAACATATCCACCTGAAACATGTTCCGATGAGAAGCATTCGAAAGACTAGTGAGTCTCCAGTTGAATCTACGATTCGACTGAACACTCGGGGCTACTGACATGGATATGCCCTACGGGTACCTTATGTTAGCCTACCTGGTCTAGCCCAGCAGAAGCCCACAGGAAGGGCCTACTGCAATCGTGAATACCAAGGGGACTTCGGATGTCCCAAGCCTAGAGAGAGCTCGACTTCTTGGAGGACACGGCTAATGTAGATAGAAATTCAAAGGGGCCAACCCTAATCTATAACCGGCTCGACCTACACGAGACCTGGTCTCCTTATATAAACGCCAGGAGGGCACGACGAGGAGGCTCTCTCTCAACCTCATAACCCTAGAACACACATCACGCCAGATTGCATCTGCACACCCTTGTAATCATCGACATCGCCATCAATCATGAACAAACAAGAAGGAGTAGGGTTTTCCATCCGAGGGCCTAAATATGGGTAAACCTCGTGTCCCTGTTGTAACACCCTCAGAATCGGCCATATGTAAGCATTAGCGATTCCCGCCAAACCCGCATAGAAACGATTCAAAGGCGCCCACCAGGCACTTTCGTGCGGGTGGAAAACGAAGTAATATCATTACACAATAGTCCAAGATAGAACCCACCAAACAGATATGTATACAACAACGACTCCATGAGTCAAGAATATAGATGTACAATACAAAGGTCCAAATCACCTTGAAAACGATACAACGTCCGACTACGGACAAGATGCAAATGGGGCTAAGAGCCCTGAAGAATAACCAATTGCGTCCATAACCCTGCCCAGAACAAGCCGGAAGGGTAACCCTGTCTCAAAACCTGCTAAAACAAAAGGGGTGCCAGCAAAGGGGAAAGGAAAAAGAGAGCGGTCAGTACTAAGGCCAGTACACGGTGGACTAGAATTCGGCGGTCCTCTCGCCTACATAGGTATGGTGGACTGAAGCGGCAGCGCAGCATGCACTAAACAACCTATAGAGACTCGATACAACTATCGGCTATTAGAGAGGGATAAGAAAGACCTATTCGGATCCAACCTAATACTAACACCAATCATACCCATGCTGGTGTTTTCCCCTCGATACCAATCGAGGAAGTCGTACCGAGGAAACTCACACAGTTGGAAATTTTATCCATTCCCTTATAGTTGCGGAAATTACTAGTCATATATAGATAGCATGAGTCATCCTGATATCATAAGCAGTGGGCAGTTTTAGATAACCATTCTGTTGTAGTTGCAATACTTACTAGTCAAATACATATACCATGAGACATTCAAAAAACCCAGCAGTTGTTGGTACTTTTATTTAACCATTCCGTTATAGTGAAGCTGATTACTAGTCATTCCAAAGGCAAATTTATAGCACTACTTTAGTTATAGTTGTCTATGATCGAGATACTGTGCTCCAAGTCGTCCATAACCGCAGACACGGCTTTCAGAAAGTTTTACCCTGCAGGGGGGCACAAATAGCAACACGCACGATCAACCTCAGAAAAAACCAAATAAAAACCCAACGAGGCATCACGACAGAACATTCGCACGATTCATATTTGATTTCAGGGGGACACCCCACTAAGAAACCCGCGACAAAGTTGGTCGGCTCCGAGACGGATCCACAGGTTTGTGTCAATGGCTGTAAACGATTGGGAACCCGAAAGTGTGACTAGGCTTATCGATACCGCGGAAACATTCCACATTTGTTCCTAAACAGTACAGGCGCTCCACGCACAATCGTAAATAAAGCAGTAAAGCATGGCATAAGTACATGATAGTAATAAAGCCCCAAACTAGTTTGTGGCCCCAAGGAATTAAATATGACTCAAGCTAGGGTTAGGGGCTTCATGGTCCCACATGCGGATAGTGCGAATATTCAAAGAACAGGTATCAAGTACTCGGGGTCCTACGGGACACAAGTGGACGGTTAAAAACCAAATAACATCTATTGTCCACCTGTGCCTCTGCATTATTTACCTACTTCAATTTTAGTTATTAAACGGTAATTAAAGTCATGATCATCTCCGACGTTAAGAATACGGCAATACTCCAACAACTGTGGAACAATGATGGCGCGGCGCAGCACCTGAGCAAGCAACTATGACTCGCAAGGCCGATTATCTACCAAACAATAGGTAATAGGAGGTGTCCAAGGCAATATAGTGGCTGCAAGAGATATCATGGGTACAAAAAACTAGAGCATCGCAACACATATCGCAATAGATCAACAGGAGGAAATAAAGACTAGAAATATAAAATAGGGAGAAAGAGGGAGAATGCTCGCCTGGAAAACATTGTTGAAGATTCATCCGAAGAACAGGCATCACTCGCATCAACTCATCGGCCTAATCCGTGAAGAAGCAAAACACTAGAAGAAACATCGGATGCACTATTTAATACTACGGCAGAAGATCGGGCATGATGCATGTATGATGTATAACATGGCAAAGGTGCGATGCAATTAGGAAATATTAAGCGGAACCGGGGTCCCGACAATTAATTAGATAATTCATATTGTTTAAGATACCCACAATTTAAATATTGTCTTAACATGGCAAAATTTATCACCAGTTCGCAACACAATTTTAAATGGAACCCATATTAGACTAGATTCTCCCACATATGGCCTCCATATTTAATTTAGGTGAATCGGCTAAAAGCCCCCAAACCATACCACACAATGTATGCAAGTATGAACAATTTAATATGCAACAATTTATATAGATGGCATTTATAAAATAGGGGTCTCGGATAGGGGTCACACATCGAGGGGTTCGGCTCTGGGGCCTCGAGGTTCAACAGGGTTCGGATCCGGGAAGGCGATCTTGGCGCGGCGCCGGGTTCAGGATCGGTCTTCAAATTCCAAGTGGACGACCTTGGCTTCCGGGGCTGTTCCGGAAGAAAAACTTGGCGTTCGGCTTATGAATCTTGTGCACTGTCATATCTTGAAACATCATATGGTCATCAGTTTGGTGCAACCTTGCGCATACACCACTATTGCACCATGCATCCTCACCTCAATAACACTACCTCCACATCATCTCTTCTTACCAGTACAACAGGGAGAGCCCGACAGATGTTGAGCTGCAAGGCAGAGACACTTCGGTGGCAAGACGCGCTTGGTGAGGTCGGGGTAGGCGACGAGGATAGGCGGCAAGGCATCCATGGCGAGGGCCACAGCAGAGCTCGCCCAGGGCGGTCCATGGCGTGCGGCCACGGACGGTGGAGCAGAGAGGAGGTTAAGGCAGAGGATAGCGAGGGCGCTCAGGAGGTGGCCGTCGAGGAAGGCGTCCCTGGCGACGCTGGAGGCGGGCGACGTCGGCGTGCAGGGTGAAGAGGAAGAATCGAAGGAGGGATGGCAAGGACGGAGAGGACCAAGGAGGCCCCAACGGCGCGGCGTGCTCGAGACGGACCGAGGATGGAGAGATCGCTAGCCGGCGGCGGACGCACAGAGACGCAGGGCCCCATGAGGTGATGGTGAAGGACGACCCGGCCGAGGGTGGGTGCATGCGGTGGCACGCAGGCCGGGTTGCAGAGGCCAGAAATAGGAGAGGCGCGCGCGACGGGACGACGGTCTACCCAAGCGGCGGTGAGCAGAGCGGAGGGAGGGCAGCCGGCAGTGCTCGCAGGACACGGAGCTCTATAGGCCGGCGAGGTAGGGGAGCAGGCACGTGCGGCGGCGGCAGAGAGGATCGCGAGAAGGGGATAGAAGCGAGGCAGTAGGGAGAGGACGCGGTCAGATGGCGATAAGACCAAGGAGGGATGGGGTCCAGGTTGCGAGGACGCGGTGCATGCATACAGCATACACGGAGGCAGCTGTGTGCGATGGGCAGGTGGGTGGGTGTGGTCTGGTTCGTGTGTGGGCGGGATCGGGTCAAAGGGACGGGTGCGGGTCAGCGCGTGCGTCGCTGGGCTAGCGGGGGTGGTGGGGCTGGTTGAGGAAGTGGCGGCGGGTGGGATTTGGGTGGTGGCAGCTGGGGTGGAGGGAGGGAGGGTTTGAGGTAGGGGATTAGATCTAGGGTTTGCTAGGGTTAGGGTTAGGATTTGGTTGGAGGTGCTCGGCCGGGCTTTTGGGCCTAGCTGGCTGCCTCCCAAAAATAATATAAAATTTTTATTTAATATTTAAAAGACGCTTGTAATTAGGTTTTAGACAAATAAAATATCCAGGTAGACCCGGGAGGTTTTTATTTTTAAATAAGGAAGGGGAGTATTACAGAAAACAAAATAGGCTTTTGTATTATACTTTTATGACAAGGCATGTATGATGATGTTATGATGATGGAGAAATCAAACTTAACAAGCAATTTCTAATTAGGATCTCACAGGATGCTACAATTCGACACCACTAACAAGGGATCTTGCCCTCGAGATCCGCCTCATGGTACGAGGAAGAAGGCTGACGGTCTGAATCTTCTCGCTTCATGTAGATCTTCGCGACACCACGAACAAGGATTCTTTCTTCATGTTGAAACCGGCGACACCACCAACAAGAGGTCGTTGTCCATGATTATCGAGAGAACACTCTGGAGAAACAAATACGAAGGTAAAGGTATCAAAAGATAAGGCCACCTCTAACTTCTATGGAATAAGTCAAATTGCTTGATCCACCGATTCGATGTACAAGAGCGAATGATAAGGGTAGTCGGATGGTGATCAGTCCATCGCACACCCAAAGCATTACTCTGCACATGAATAGGAGAATTATGTAACCAACTCTCACAATTCAGACTGAAGATCTCGACAATCGAGGTTCGGAAACAAAATAATGATGTAGGCTCTTTGTTAGATCTAATACAGATGATGTCGTCGTGCCAAAAAACATAGGAGGATACAAAGAAAAATTTTAGTGAATTTTTGATCCACTGAAAGGTACAACAGATAAAAGATTCCTTAGATAGCATGAAGGTCGGACGTCGAAGCAAGGTTACAAGAGGAGGAAGCAAAACCCTAAAGGTACGACGAAAAACCAACCACGAGAATTCCTGGACTCGAAGAAAATATAAGAGGAAAGATTCAAAACACGCAGAGGTAAGAGGAGAATAGCACATGGGTAAGGAGTAAAAGCAAACCTAATCAGATCTATCCAACCGATTTTGCAAAATAGTTTTGACACTCTAAAACGGCCGTTAGCTAGGTTATCCTCGAGGCTGGACCAGTGGGATATCGTAACTGCTGAGCTCTGATACCACTCTGTAACACCCTCAGAATCGGCCCTATGCAAGTCTTAGCGATTCCTGCCAAACCCGCATAGAAACTATTCAAAGCGCCCACCAAGCACTTTCGTGCGGGTGGAAAACAAAGTAATATCATTACACAATAGTCCACGATGGAACCCACAAAACAGATATATATACAACAACGACTCCATGAGTCAAGAATACAGATATACAATACAAAGGTCCAAATCAACTTGAAAATAATACAACGTCCGACTATGTACAAGATGTAAATGGGGCTAAGATCCCTAAAGAATAACCAATGGCGTCAATAACCCTGCCCAGGCCAAGCCGGAAGGGTAACCCTGCTAACGACGTCGATCTCAAAACCTGCTAAAATAAAAGGGGTGCCGGCAAAGGGCAAAGGAAAAAGAGAGCGGTCACTACTGAGGCCAGTACACGGCGAGACTAGAATTCGGCGGTCCTCGCCTACATAGGTATGATGGACTGAAGCGGCAGCACAACATGCACTAAACAACCTATAGAGACTCGATACAACTATCGGCTATTAGAGAGGGATAAGAAAGACCTATTCGGATCCAACCTAATACTAACACCAATCATACCCATCCTGGTGTTTTCCCCTCGATACCAATCGAGGAAGTCGTACCAAGGAAACTCACAGAGTTGGCAATTTTATCCATTCCCTTATAGTTGCAGCAATTACTAGTCAGATATAGATAGCATGAGTCATCCTGATAACATAAGCAGTGGGCAGTTTTAGATAACCATTCTGTTGTAGTTGCAATACTTACTAGTCAAATACATATACCATGAGATATTCAAAAAACCCAGCAGTTGTTGGTACTTTTATTTAACCATTCCATTATAGTGAAGATGATTACTAGTCATTCCAAATGCAAATTTATAGCACTACTTTACTTATAGTTGTCTATGATCGAGATACTGTGCTCCAAGTCCTCCATAACCGCGGACACGGCTTTCAGAAAGTTTTACCCTGCAGGGGGACACAGATAGCAACACACGCACGATCAACCTCGGGAAAAACCAAATGAAAACCCAACGAGACATCATGACAGAACATTCGCAAGATTCATATTTGATTTCAGGGGGACACCCCACTAAGCAACCCGCGACGAAGTTGGCCGGCTCCGAGACGGACCCAGAGGTTTGTGTCAATGGTTATAAACGACTAGGAACCCGAAAGTGTGACTGGGCTTGTCGATACCGCGGAAATATTCCACATTTGTTCCTAAACAGTACAGGCGCTCCACGCGCAATCGTAAATAAAGCAGTAAAGCATGGCATAAGTACAGAATAGTAATAAAGCCCCAAACTAGTTTGTGGCCCCAAGGAATTAAATATGACTCAAGCTAGGGTTAGGGGGATTCATGGTCCCACATGCGGATAGTGCGAATATTCAAAGAACAGATATCAAGTACTCGGGGTCCTACGGGACACAAGTGGACGGTTAAAAACCAAATAACATCTATTGCCCACCTGTGCCTCTGCATTATTTACCTACTTTAATTTTAGTTATTAAATGGTAATTAAAGTCATGATCATCTCCAACGTTAAGCATACGGCAATACTCTAACAACTGTGGAACAACGACGGCGTGACGCAGCACCTGAGCAAGCAACTACGACTCGCAAGGCCGATTATCTACCAAACAATATGTAACAGGAGGTGTCCAAGGTAATATAGTGGCTGCAAGAGATATCACGGATACGAAAACCTAGAGCATCGCAACATAGATCGTAATAGATCAACAGGAGGAAATAAAGACTAGAAATATAAAATAGCTAGAAATAGGGAGAATGCTCGCCTGGAAAACATTGTCAAAGATTCATCCGAAGAACGGCGTCACTCGCATCAACTCATCGGCTTAATCCGCGAAGAAGCAAAACACTAGAAGAAATATCAGATGCACTATTTAATACTATGGCAGAAGATTTGACATGATGCATGTATGATGTATAACATGGAAAAGGTGCGATGCAATTAGGCAATATTAAGCGGAACCGGGCTCCCGACAAGTAATTAGATAATTCATATTGTTTAAGATACCCACAATTTAAATATTGTCGTAACATGGCAAAATTTATCACCGGTTCGCTACACAATTTTAAATGGAACCCATATTAGACTAGATTTGCCCGCATATGGCCTCCATATTCAATTTAGGTGAATCGGCTAAAAGCTCCCAAACAAAACCACATAATGTATGCAAGTATGAATAATTTAATATGCAACAATTTATATAGATGGCATTTATAAAATAGGGGTCTCGGATAGGGGTCACACATCGAGGGGTTCGGCTCTAGGGCCTCGAGGTTCAACAGGGTTCGGATCCGGGAAGGCGATCTTGGCACGGCACCGGGTTTAAGATCGGTCTTCGAATTCCAAGTGGACGACCTTGGATTCCGGGGCTGTTCCGGAAGAAAAACTTGGCGTCCGGCTTATGAATCTTGTGCACTATCATATCTCGAAACATCAGATGGTCATCAGTTTGGTGCAACCTTGCGCATACACCACTATTGCACCATGCATCCTCACCTTAACAACACTACCACCACATCATCTCTTCTTACCAGTACAACAGGGAGAGCCCTACAGATGTTGAGCTGCAAGGAAGAGACACTTCGGTGGCAAGACGCACTTGGTGAGGTCGGGGTAGGCGACGAGGATAGGCGACAAGGCATCCATGGCGATGGCCACAACAGAGCTCGGCCAGGGCAGTCGAGGGCGTGCGTCCGCGGACGGTGGAGCGGATAGGAGGTTCAGGCAGAGGACAGCAAGGGCGCTCAGGAGGTGGCCATCGAGGAAGGCGTCCCTGGCGACGCTGGAGGCGGGCGATGTCGGCGTGCAGGGCGAAGAGGAAGAAGCAAAGGAGGGATGGCGAGGACGGAGAGGACCGAGGAGGCCCCGACGGCGCGGCGTGCTCGAGACAGACCGAGGATGGAGAGCTCGCTCGCCGACGGCGGATGCGCAGCGACACAGGGCCCCATGAGGTGATGGTGAAGGACGACCAGGCCGAGGGTGGTGCCTGCGGCGGCGTGCAGACCGGGTTGCAGAGGCCGGCAACAGGAGAGGCGCATGCGACGGGACGACGGTCTACCCGAGCGGCGGTGAGCAGAGTGGAGGAAGGGCAGCCGGCGGTGCTCGCAGGGCACTGATCTCTACAGGCCGGCGAGGTAGGGGAGCAAGCATGTGCGGCGGCGACGGAAAGGATCGCGAGAAGGGGATAGAAGCGAGGCAGGAGGGAGAGGACACTGTCGGGTGGCGATAAGAACAAGGCGGGGTGGGGTCCAGGTTGCGAGGACGCGGTGCATGCGTACAGCATACACGGAGGCAGCTGTGTGCGATGGGCAGGTGAGGTGGGTCGTGGTATGGTTCGTGTGTGGGCGGGATCGGGTCAAAGGGACGGGTGCGGGTTGGGTGCAGCGCGTGCGTCGCTGTGTTGGCGTGGGGGTGGTGGGGCTGGTTGAGGGAGTGGCGGCGGGTGGGATTTGGGTGGTGGCGGCTGGGTGGAGGGAGAGAGGGTCTGAGGTAGGGGATTAGATCTAGGGTTTGCTAGGGTTAGGGTTAGGGTTTGGTTGGAGGTGCTCGGCCGGGCTTTTGGGCCTAGTTGGCTGCCTCCCAAAAATAATATAAATTTTTTATTTAATATTTAAAAGACGTTTGTAATTAGGTTTTAGACAAATAAAATATCCAGATAGACCCGGGAGGTTTGTATTTTGAAATAAAGAAGGGGAGTATTACAGAAAACAAAATAGGCTATTGTATTATACTTTTATGACAAGACATGCATGATGATGTTATGATAATGCAGAAATCAAACTTAACAAGCAATTTCCAATTAGGGATCTCACAGGATGCTACACCTGTGTTGAATCTGTTAGCCGTTCCGTGATCTCCAGCTTCCCCTCATTCTCCAAAACCGAAGTCCATATCAATAGGCATTGACGAGTCAAACCCTCGTCAGTATGTATGGAG
This sequence comes from Avena sativa, assembly GCA_916181665.1. Taxonomy (NCBI): domain Eukaryota; kingdom Viridiplantae; phylum Streptophyta; class Magnoliopsida; order Poales; family Poaceae; genus Avena; species Avena sativa. The sequence goes on along the minus strand of OV702294.1, from coordinate 261,668,364 downwards.
TTTTACCTTGTTTACTAAAAGAAACAAAAATGAGTGCCTGAACTAACTCAAGTTGTAGCTAGATTTGTGAGAAATATTTCAGTTAACTTTATTTTGTGCAGGCTCCATGTTACCCTGTTTGCACGAGCATTGAGGGACCATGCAGCTAGAAGAATCACCATAGCTTATTTTTCGTACTAACTATGCATGTGGGGACCAAAGATACAATATTATGTGACGTTATGTACATCATGTAAAGTTAAATGGATTATTTATATTGATAGCATATAAAGGAATTTGCAAAACATTTAGTCTATTGTTTATGAATTGCTGCACTGCATGAGATAAATGATTGTTGTTTTTTGTAGTATATTCCTTTCCATGTCAGGAAACAGTTAAATGAAATAACTTCTCGTGACAAGATGCACATCGTGACGCCAGATGGATATTTGTATTACTTTGAACTGCTCAAAGAAAAGGACAAAACAATGATATGAAGTGACCAATAGGATAATTTTATCATCCACTACTGTATCTGCTCCTATGATCAGATTGTTGTGTATTTGGATGGTGACCAAAAATTCTTCAAAGCTATTATATATAACAAACTTGGTAGTAAGAAAACAATTTCTGAAAATCCAAATTAGTTCTTATATACTCTCTGTTTACAATTTCCTGTGCATGTCTGTATGTTGAGATATATTATACTAACTCTGAATGCATGATGCAGATGAGGAAATCAATGTGAAACTATATCCGCTTGCCATACAGGGTAACTAAATAAAAATAATCATCATATCATAAGTATTTTTGTTTGAATCATATGGTTTCTTCAGATCTTCAAGCTAGCACTATAATTTTTATTAACTTAGAAAGTATTGGACTAATGTTGTATTTGCAGGACATGATAAGATCCTTAATTTGGTGATAAAACATCTATCAATGCCACTCACATCCATAAGAAAGCTGGTGTCGTTGATTTTACCATAGACAAGTATACTCGTAGAAGCCCAATTATTGTCTATACATTGACAGAGAAAAACATTGGGCATAAAACACTTGTAAGTAGTTAAAAAAGAAATTCAGTTTATTTCACATATTTTTTCTATATGCCACACTAGCTCACGTAATGTTCATTACATTGCAGAAGCTAAGCAGTGGTTTTATGAGACAGTGTGGCCTCTCCTCGTCGACAGTGTGACCTCTCCTCGTCAGGAAAAGTTTGGTTGTGCGGCGGCATAGCTGTTCTTGTGTTCTCTAAATAGTCTTAGGATAAAGAAGGCAGATTAGTTATGGGCAAGGCCATCTGGCATGATTTTGTTTATCGTGGGGGTTATAAAGTCGACGAGATAGTTGTGTTTTGCATCATAAAGTCTAAGCAAGAAAGTAGCTTCAATATGTGCTTCTCAAGAGTTTGACATTCAACTTGCTTCCTCGTATGTAAAGAACGAGATATGTAAAGAATTCAGTCCTAGTTAGCTACTACTAGATGACCTGGTGCGCCGCTGGCACGAAAGCTGAAAGTGAGAAAAATAGTTTAGTCACAAGTGTTATCTATCATAAACTTAGGGTCTAGTTTGGGAGCTCCACTTTTTGTAAATTACGGTATTCTAAAACTAAAGTATTTTTGTGCATAGCTAATAAATACTTCAGCTTCATCATACTTTTTTGATAAAAAATCAATAGCGTTTGGGAAGTGCAGTTTTATTGTTTGTATCTGGTCGTAGTACTGCTAATACTACAATACGTACTGACGTGTGACTGCGTGAGATTGCATTCAATCATGCATGATACATTGATACTAGCGGAACGATGGGCTTCTTGGAGCCGCTCGTGACATCGTGCAGTTGCTGTTGTTTCATGCCTTTCTCGAACAGTGCAAGGAAGTATTGCTGCCATCAGATTTACGTTGACCGTCAGGTGCCGGAGCATCAGCTTTCGGGCCGCCGCCGGCCGGCCAGCCGTGAGCTCGGCTGTGAAAATACATCTGCCAATACATACAGGTGGAGCCAAAGAAATAGATTATAGAAACACATCTACGAATATCAGGCCTGTAAAAACACATCTACAAATCGTAGGTTGGATTCGTGCATGAATCTAAGAAATGGGGACATCGGGCTGTGAAGGATCGCCAAAACTAGTAAACGATGTGCGTTCGTGTGGAATCGGAGATCTCGATATGAATACCATTGGAATCAAATCAGGATACCGAAAAAAAGCAGATTCTAACCACTGGAATCGAATCAGACTAGAACAAAGCTTCTATTCTAGATGGTGAGCCTGCTCTCTTCTTGCTTGATGAAGAGGACATGGCTCTGGTGGTGCCATAGGTGAAGATGATTGCAGGAAGAGACGATGCGTTTCTTAAAGAGCGACACTAGCGTTTCTCCATTTAAAAAAGAAAAGGTTGGAGCTGAAGTTCTTAATACGGCAAAAAAACTAAAGTTTTGTTGATACTTCGGTTTGCAAAACCACATTATTTCTTGAACCCAAACGCATTGAAATTTTCAATACTGTAGTATTTCTAGAAACCGAAGTATCTTAGAATACTTAAAAAAACCAAGCTCCCAAACAGAGCCTAGATAACATTAGAAGAAAATAAACATATTGTAATCCTATTTACCCCGCGACGTCTCCATTGTCAGTGTGCTCATCCATGACATAAAACAACATGATTCTACATGTGTGCAAATCTAGCCAACGGGCCGGCCCGGCACAGGCTTCACGTGCCTGGCCCGGTACGGCACGCCATCGCCCGTCAGGTTTACGGGCCGGGCTGGGCCGGCACGCGTGCCTGCATTCTAGGCCCAGGCACGGCATCAAAGCTAAACAGGCCGGTCTGTGGCCCGTCAAGCACGCGGGCCTCTTAGTTAAATTCTGCTGGCTCGTCAAATTAATGTATAAATAATTTATCTCTGGTGCCGGCATCGAGCGGTAGGTTGCGAGTTCGACCCCCTTCCATGCCTTTTTGCACCTATATTTCACAATTTATCTCTGGTGCCAGGCTTAACGGGCCGTGTCGGGCTGGCCCGCGTGCTTGCGGCACGGGCACGGGCACGACCCCGACGCTTGACGGGTTGGCACGGGCCAGGCTGGAGGCGGGCTTTTCTCGCGGGCTTACGTGTCGGCACACCGGAGCGTGGCCCGTTAGCCAAGTTTGCCTGTGTGCCTCTTTCTTTGGAGCCACCCTTGCGTTGGCCCACTCTCCTGTTTAGGGTTTAGGCCCATGTATCTATTAGCTTCTACAGTTTTTTTTTAGATACTAGAGTCATGTAAGAATTTGTCTGAATAAGTTTCCCACCCTAGAGATGAAGTCCCAAATACCTCAGAGATGTCGAGGTTCTTCAGGCAACCAAAATATAATCTATCTATATATCTACTAATTTATATTGAGGTAGGTTCGTCTCCCCTCTTTTTCCGACCGAAATTTTTTAGACCGTTTTATCCCTGACTATTTGAGGATATTACAGGACTGCCATCGTAAAAACGTTTGGTCCTTTTCTCCTCTCCCCTGCACACCGCCCATCGGGCCAGCCGCCTCGCCCCCTTCTCTCCATTGCGCCTACAGCTCTACCCATCGCGTCCGTAGTGCCGGCCCTCGACCTCGTCGGGACCGGCCAGCCACCTTGCCCCTCCTCCCTCGCTTCAGAACAGCAGCGCTGGCATGCGCCGAGCCGCCGACTGCTTCCACATCTGCCGTCGTCGAGCCACCCCGTTGTCGGTTGGTCTCGCGCGCGCCGTTCGCTGCCAGCCCAGCATCACACACCTCCTGCCGCCGGCCGACTGTCCCGCGTGCCATCCGACGCCTGTCCGATCTCCCACGTGCCACCGGACTGGATCCATAGTGCGCCGCCGCTCCAGGCCCACATAGCCGGCAAGGTCCTGACTCCTGAGCCGCCCCGACCTCCAGTACCTGACGAATTACTCTCCCTCCCGCTGGCGACCGGCGGCCAGGGACCTAACCTTCCATTGGCATCTCGAGCCCTGGAAATAGTACTACTTGGCAATGCCCTTGCCGCCTGAGGAGGAGGACCAGGCGGCCATGGCGTTGCTCCCCACCATCTTCCCCTTGCCCGAGGACCTGACCGTCAAATTTGGCTCTGCCGGCAAGTTCTTCCCGAGCAAGGTGAGCTCTTTGCTTGTCAGATTTGCCGAGGCGGACACATACACACATGAGGTCGAGGGGCCGTCGAGTGGCCAGAGCATCCACGGAGGGAGGACCGCACGCCCGCTGCCACCGGCCATCGAAGAGTTTGCTGCCTAACCTCACGCCCGTCGTCCAAGGATGCAATCGAGCATGCTCCTAACTACGGCGTGCGATTCTAATGTGCGGCCAAGGATACATGATACGAATGGTGGATTCATAGCTTGCTACAATAGATGATGCGATTTTAATGTGTGACACTGATATTACCTTAGGTTGTTCATTCGTCAGGCACCTTTATTTCCTCGTTCAGAAGTATGGACTGTTGGAATATTAGGCATAATTTCTAGGATTAATTCCAGAATATAAGTCATGACAACAACAGCTATAATCACGTGAACCTCTAATATACTAAATGTATTGATCAACATGAACAGTAGCAGATCATACGCACTAACAGCCATAGTAAAACAACAGATCTGATGACGGTGTACGTATTGATCGGTTTTTGATGTAGTCGCCGTTGGTGCAGTAGACTAACGAAGAAGTCGGCGTTGAAGACGACGCGCACGAGGTCCGGCTTGACGACCGGGAAGACGCGCCGTGTTGAAGAACTTGAGCAGTCGCGCGGAGCGCTTCCCAAAAACCTTATTCGTCTTCTCCCGTACAGGATCACAAAGGCGAGTGGTTCCGGAGACCTGCTCTCCCGATCGCCGGTGCACGCCGGCAAGCGGGATGGAGTAGACTACGGTGGCGGCGCAAGCAGAGAGGATGTCAAAACCCTAGATTGGTTTAGTGTTATTCGTTGTGGAAGCCGAGCAGGTGTTTATATAGAGCGGCTCGGAAATCCCGTACAGGACACGAAGTGGACCAAGCCCACGTCGTGCACGTTCGGGTCGGTTACAGATAGCCCACGATTTGGGAGCGACCCAAATCCGCTAACTGTTGACACGTCTGTCTAACCGCATACATTTTCCTGAGCAACAAAATAAAGCTCGGTTCGGCGAGATTCCCGAAACACGTGGCGCGCACGTCGTGATGTGATGTGACGTGACGTGACGAGGCGTGCGTGCATGCGAGCGGCGGCGTCGTCGGAGGAGGAGCGCGCTGTAGCTCTTTTATTGTCACTCACTTACAAATTGGTGCAACACTCCACCTTATAAGGTGGTTCAACTCTCCTTCAACTTCCCATGGGGGACTAAACTTTAGCTCCCACAGCTCTTGCCACACACATGTGAGCTGCCACCAACTTGTGCCAAATCACATATGGGCTTCCACATACATGGGCTTTGAGATTTAGGGAAAATCTGAAATCACACATGGGTCTAATGATTTAGCCCATTATTTCTAACAATCCCCCATCAGATCTCCAATGCCCATTTGAAGATTTGCCAATCCTCGCTACTTATTTATATACCAGTGTTTCAGCAGAGACTCTTAAGTTGAACTTCCACCTAAAATCTTGAACTACGTCTATCAACAACTTGAACAATGGACGAACCTTGAATTGCAAGTTTGGTGCCATAGACTTCACTCAAAATCAGAACTAGTACCTGGCTGCCAGTAGCCTACCCCGCGGGTTGGAGCATATGCGTCATACTCCCTGGTCTCTTCTCGAGTTTACTAGAGATCACCCAAGTCTCATAGACCGCGACGTTTACAGTCGAGCTCATATAGGTGTGTTCTTTCAAGAATACCATGTAGGACGGCATCTTTGCTAATTAAAGTCAACAGAAACACATTAAGGCATGTTGCCAACCTGCCTTACAGATTATGAGAGTTGTGCATCTTCACATAGAGAGGGTTACAAAATACTCTCCTCAGTCCACCCACTAGCTTGTTCTTTCCAGGTCCTAATTCACGGGATCTCCGATCACATAGGTTGGGTTACCACTAGGTGTGACATCCATGGGTCTCAACCCCATCTCCCTTGATGCACTTTCTATCACATTTCGTGATAGTCCCTTTGTAAAGGGATCTGTCAGGTTTTTGTCTGTTTGAATATACGTAACAGTTATTACTCCGGAGTTTCTCAATTTCCTGATAGACTTCAGACGTCTCTTCACGTGTCTTGATGACTTCGCGTTATCCTTAGAATTGTTCACTTTGACAATCACAGTTTGGTTGTCACAATTCAAAAGGATTGCCGGCACAGGTTTCTCAACCACAGGCAAGTCCATCAAGAGCTCACGCAGCCATTCTGACTCAACAGTGGCTGTGTCTAAAGCAGTAAGTTCTGCTTCCATAGTTGACCTCGTCAATATGGTTTGTCTACGAGATCTCCATGACACCACACCACCTCCAAGGGTAAACACATACCCGCTCGTGGCATAGAGTTCATCAACGTTAGAGATCCAGTTAGAATCACTATACGCTTCAAGCACAGCAGGGTGCCCTGAATAGTGAATCCCATAGCTCATTGTACCACATAGATAGCGCATGACCCTTTCAAGTGCATACCAATGATCAATACCCGGGTTAGACATGAACCTACTCAACTTGCTCACGGCAAAAGAGATATCAGGTCTTGTAGCGCTGGCTAAGTACATGAGAGAACCAACAACTTGTGAATATTTCAGCTGATCTATTGGTTCCTTCTTATTCTTCCGTAATGTCAAACTGGGATCATAAGGTATTGGAGAAGTCTTGCCATCAACAAAGCCAAATTGGCTCAAGACCTTCTCAACATAATGAGATTGCGTTAAAGTAATCCCATTCTCGTTCTTAATAAGCTTGATGTTCAGAATCACATCAGCCTCTCCCAGATCTTTCATATCAAAACTCTTTGACAGGAAAGACTTGACTTCATTTATCACTTTCATGTTTGTACCAAAGATCAGAATATCATCCACGTACAAACATAATATAACGCTATCGCCCCCACCATGGCGATAGTAAACACACCTATCAGCCTCATTAATGACAAAGCCAGCAAAAAGTAGAGTTCTGTAAAACTTCTCATGCCATTTCTTAGGTGCTTGTTTCAGGCCATATAAAGATTTTAATAACTTGCACACCTTTGTCTCTTCACCTTTTACCACAAACCCATCCGGCTGATCCATGTAGATCTCCTCTTCCAACTCTCCATTAAGGAAAGCTGTCTTCACGTCCATTTGATGAACGAGAAGACCATAAGAGGCAGCCAGGGATAGTACTACTCGAATGGTGGTCAGTCTAGCGACAGGTGAATAGGTGTGAAAGTAATCTTCGCCTTCTTTCTGTGTGTAGCCCTTAGCTACAAGTCGCGCCTTGTACTTCTTAATAGTACCATAAGGCCTTAGCTTCTTCTTAAACACCCACTTACAGCCTACAGGTTTGCAACCATAGGGTCGTTCTGATAATTCCCAAGTTCCATTAGAAAGAATCGAGTCCATCTCATTTTGGACAGCTTCTTTCCAATCATCTGCATCAGGAGATGCATATGCCTTTGCAATGGATCTAGGAGTATCGTCCACAAGGTACACGATGCAATCATTACCAAAGGATTTTGCAATCCTCTGTCTCTTACTCCTCGTGAGAGGTTCATCATCATCCTTCTCAAGGACTTCCTCATGTGGTTGTTCAGAATTCTCAATAGATGCACTAGATTCAGGAAGTATTTCAGAAGAAATTCTACCAATGCTATGCATATATTTCATAGGAAAAATATTCTCAAAGAATGTTGCATCACAAGATTCCATTATAGTATCAACACGCATATCAGGTACCTCAGATTTAACCACTAGAAATATATAGCCTACACTCCGTGGAGCATATCCTTGAAAGATACAATCCACTATCTTAGGTCCCAGCTTGCGTTTCTTGGGAATCGGTATGTTGACCTTTGCCAAACACCCCCAAGTGCGCAAATACGAAAGTGATGGTTTTCTCCCAGCCCACTCCTCATAAGGGGTCTTTTCTTTATTCTTGTTAGGAACTCTATTCAGGACATGACATGAAGTCAACAAAGCCTCCCCCCACCATGCCTTTGATAAACCAGTAGTGGCTAACATGGAATTCACCAAGTCAGTTAGCGTGCGGTTTTTCCTCTCGACAACCCTGTTAGATTGGGGCGAGTAGGGAGGCGTCCTCGCATGAATAATTCCGTGTTCCTGACAGAATTCGTCAAATATTTTGGGAAAATACTCACCACCACGATCCGACCTAAGACGCTTGATCTTTCTCTCTAGTTGATTTTCAACTTTGGCCTTATAGATTTTAAAGTAGTCTAAAGCCTCATATTTAGTTTGCAACAAGTAAACATAGCAGAATTTAGTAGCATCATCTATCAACGTCATGAAATATCTATTTTCACCTTTTGTCAACACACCATTCATCTCGCATAGATCAGAATGCATGAGTTCTAGAGGTGCCAAGTTTCTCTCCTCGGCAGCCTTGTGAGGCTTTCGAGGTTGCTTTGATTGCACACAACTATGGCACTTAGAACCTTTGGGAATAGTGAAATTCAGAATTAAACTCATACTGGACATCCGAGACATCAAACCAAAATTAATGTGACATAAACGAGAATGCCAAACACTGGTATCATCATTAACATCACCACAAATATGATTCACGGGTTTATTATAAAACTCTGAAAGTGAAAACCGGAACAAGCCTCTGAACTCATAACCTTTACCAATAAATTGTCCATGTTTCGAAACAATGACTTTATTGGACTCTAACACAACTTTAAACCCATCTCTACATAGAAGGGAGCCACTAACGAGATTCTTGTTCATAGTAGGGACATGCTGCACGTTCCTCAGTTGCACGATCTTTCCGGAAGTAAACTTCAGATCCACGGTGCCAACACCACGAACAGAAGCATGTGATCCATTCCCCATTAGGACGGCTGAATCCCGAGCGACCTGATAAGAAGTGAACATAGAGATGTCAGCACACACGTGAACATTAGCACCCGTATCAATCCACCAACATGGTGATTGAAATACTGAAAGAACAGTAAATAAATTAGCATACCCATCAGTGTTGCTAGCGGTCACGACGTTGACAGTCTTCCCATCTTTCCCTCTGCGATTTGCACGATCTGGGCAGTCCTTGAAAAAGTGGCCGAGCTCTCCACATGAATAACAATGTAGCTCGGCCTTGTTCAGCTTCTTCTTCTTGAAGGTTGTAGTCTTTTCAGGCTTGTTGAACGAGGGCTTATAGTTCCCTTTGTTCTTGCCGAAGGTCTTCTTCTGCGCCATGTAGGCGCTAGACTGACCCTCGCCTCCTCTCTCAAAAGTGTCCTTAGCTCGAGCCTTCTCCTCAACATCAAGAGACGCTATCAGGTTTTCAACTAATATCTCATGTCTCTTGTGTTTGAGAGTTGTGGCAAAGTTCCTCCACGAAGAAGGCAACTTTGCAATAATGCACCCAGCCACAAACTCATGATACACTTGAGGATTTCAAGCTCCTTGGCAAAGCACTGTATCTCATGAGCTTGCTCAACTACAGAACGGTTGTTAACCATCATGTAATCATGAAAGTACTCCATGATGTACAGCTCACTGCAATGCTACACCGAATTTAGCGTTCAGTGTCTCCCAAAGATCTTTTCCATTTTTGATGTGCATATACACATCAAATAGCTTGTTGTCAAGAACACTCAGAACGCATCCCACAAAGGCAAGATTGGTTTTCTTGAACTTGTTCTAAACCTCGTCAGATGTATTTCCTTCAGGTAAACCCTTACTAGCCTCGAATACTTTCAGAGCTTGCAGCCACATGGTGGTCTTATACTGCCACCTCTTAAAATGAACACCGGTAAAATTTTCTGGCTTCATAGCATCGGCCAAATGTCCCATGTTTAATTCAGGAAATTGCCTATAATAAGGTTTTTAGATTGTTGGAATATTAGGCATAATTTCCACGATTAATTCCAGAATATAAATCATGACAACAACAGCTATAATCACGTGAACCTCTAATATACTAGATATATTGATCAACATGAACAGTAGCAGATCATACTCACCAACAGCCATAGTAAAACAACAGATCTGATAACGGTGTACGTACTGATCAGTTGTTGATGTAGTCGCCGTTGATGCAGTAGACTGACGAAGAAGTCGGCGTTGAAGACGACGCGCACGAGGTCCGGCTTGACGAACGGGAAGAAAACCTTATTCGCCCTCTCTCGTACAGGATCACAAAGGCGAGTGGTTCCGGAGACCTGCTCTACCGATCGCCGGTGCACGCCAGCAGTAGACTACGATGGCGGCGCAAGCAGAGAGGATGACAAAACCCTAGATTGGTCTAGTGTTGTTCGTTGTGGTAGCCGAGCAGCAAAATAAAGCTCGGCTCGGATGGGCGAGATTTCCGCATGACGCGTCGCGACGAGGCGTGCGAGCGGCGGCGTTGTCGGAGGAGGAGCGCACGTGTAGCTCTCTTATTGTCACTCACTTAAAAAGTGGTGCAACACTCCACCTTATAAGATGGTTCAACTCTCCGTCAACTTTCTATGTGGGACTAAACTTTAGCTCCCACAGCTCTTGCCACACATATGTGAGCTGCCACCAACTTGGGCCAAATCACATATGGGCTTCCACATACATGGGCTTTGAGATTTATGGAAAATCTAAAATCACACATGGGTCTAATGATTTAGCCCATTATTTCTAACATGGGCATGGATACTCGGTGGCTTAGTGGATGGGGATAAGTATTTTCATGGATGGGGATCGAGTAGGGATGGTATTTTTATCATACACGGGTGTCTTTTTCGTGGTAATCTGATTTTAAGAAAGGCTGCTAGGGCCCACACAAAAATTAGCATGGCAACTTTCCTCATCCCGTCACGCTGTAGGTTGTTGCAAGCCTGGCATTTAAAAAATTGATATACTATATTATACTACATCCATCCCAAGCTTAAGGCTTATAATTTTTTTCAAAAATCAAACTATTTAAAGTTTGACCAAGTATTTCAAAAATCAGACTTTCAGTACTTGAAACTCACAAGCTACAAATTAATATTAACTCCTACAACACACACTGACAACTTATTCACTGTCAACTCGTTCAGTGAATAATGTTCAGAGTAACGGAAGAAAAGGCAGTTAAAAAAAGACACTTAGAGTGCAAGCACTACTACAAGGAGTACAAAAAAAGGCAACCTGAATGTGCATACTACTGATGCATTGATACCAAGGACATGTCAAGGGCTAGTTCAAATTGGCTTCACACTTTATCACACTCTCTATCACACTTAGCTTTATCACACTCTGCTATCACACTTAGCTTCATCACAGGAATACTTCAGTAGGTGAGAACAAGCAAGATTCTACTCTTACTGTTGTTAATCATGAGACTAAGATCTACTGAATATGTATCGACTAGAAAGATTACACTTTCTCTGAACTTATCTACCGCTGTCGCACTTTATCACAGGTAGCAAGGACTTGACATTATAATGCTTGGTAAACAGTGCATCATTGTAAGAATAAGTAAAACTATAGTTAATTAATACCAGCACAACATCATTTGAGAAAATCATGGATAGATATGTATGCCAACACTCGGCTGCATATTAGCAACAGCCAAAGAACATAAAGCAAGACCTTTATAACAGCAAACTCCAAGCTCTTTTTTAAATGTACATATATGCCATGCCTTGACTGTCAGTTTAAAACAATAAGAACTCAAAGTACCATTACCATGTCATCATCCATTGCTGATGAACCCACGCTGCTTCGACTGGTGGAAAAAGGGCCTCCAGTCCCGGGCCGCAACTGGCTCTAGTCCCGGTTTTGGGCCCGGGACTGCGAAAACGGGACTAGAGCCCCCCCTAGTCCCGGCTCGCTATGGCCCGTGACTGATAACAAACACGTGGCTGTTTCAGCGCCGCGGGGGCGAAAACCCTCTAGTCCCGGGCTGTAACACCACCCGGGACTAAAAGGTTTCCTGCCGCGGCAGAGATTGTGTATTTCCTTTTTTTTTGCCATTTCGTTCCTTTTTCGTTTTGTGTTTCACTATAATTCAAACATATATTTCAGTATACATATTATACGCTACTATATACACACTACACGTCGATGCATTTATATAATTAATTGATCCCTTGCAAGCATACATATAATCAATCATATCAAAAGGAAGAAATGTTTTGAAATTACATGGTCATTGATGAATATATATATCATATCAGCTACATGAAGATGACTAAGGCAAATAGAGTTCCATGTCATCCGCATAATGCTCTCCATGTACATCAAGGACTTCCTTCATCATAAATCCCACCAGCTCCTCTTGAATTGCTCTTATGCGCTGGTCTGACTCTAGTTTCTCCCGCAAATCATAAATATAATGTGAGTCAACTTTCCGCTCACTGGTCAACTCGCGGATGTACTCGCAGACGTAGTATCCACATAAATGAGTTCCCGGTGTCTGCTGTAAACTCTTCACCATTCTATAAGTTAACTCCTCTTTGAATGGACCTAGTATTTTCTGTCTGAATCCTTTCCAACACCTGCTCGGCAAAGAAAATGAACAAAGGAGTTATTAGTTACTTGATATCAAGAAATGAATGAAAGAGGACGATATAATGCGATAATGATTGAAATTACTTATGGAGCATTGCTTTCATGTCGCTCCACTGCTCTTGGTCCCAACTTAATGAGTCGTGGACTTCAACTAGGGAGTTGTCAACTTGAATGTTTAGCAAGATCCAGTGGAATCTGCGGACATTTACATAAGCATACATGCATAGCTCATCCAGTAAGCAAAAATAAAATATGTACAAGATATAAACACTCACTTGAAGTTGTAAGGAAAAAGTATTTTCTTAACAAAATTATGCGCGGTTACGAACCTGCACAGGTCTTCCTCCACGTCCTTGGGGTGATTCTTTAACGTATATTCATTAATGATATATGGGTCAATGAACCCAACGTCGTATCTTCTAGATCTTTTGCATTCAAGCATCTTCATTGTGCAGAATATAATATCATCATACAAAAGGATATATAGTTAGGATAATATATTAAATGCAATGAACGAGCCGAGCTACAAACTTAATTATAGAAATAAATAACTTACAGACTGTAGCAACCAATGATAGATTTGTCAAGGGCGCGCTGGTTATATAACTGAAACAGTTCGGTCATTTGAACCTGTATCGAGTATGGTTTGAAGTGATGCTCCTTTCTAACGTCCACCGGAAACCAATCTTTCTGATGCTTTTTTTCTGCTTGCGACATGTACCATTCGTGCAGATTTCGCATATGTGTGGATAGACGCGCGAGCTCCTCATTACTGACTAGAGGCTCCCCTTGGACATATTGTCGTACTATCTGACCCACTGACGTATCTTCATAGCCTAAATATTGACCAAGAGACATATTTGCTTCATTAGCAAGTGCTTTGGCCTGCGATACAGTGATTTCCATAAGTGCAGCATTATTACGGGCTCTAGGGTCCATTATTTGCATGTTCATATCCATTTCAGCTCTAAAGGCCTTGTCGAGGTCTGAAATGACTTTGAGCGGGGTGACCGATTGATTCTTCTGTGCTTCGAGCTGGGCAACTTGCTTTCCGCTTTTTGCACTTGTGATTTTTTTCTTCTGTTCTTGCTTAATAATCTCCCGGTCATAGTCTGATTCCAGATTCATCGATATCTGGGATGGTTGCTCAAGAAAGGACTTAGCCCACTTTTTGGTTTTTTCATTATATACCGGCTTTGGCTCAGGCTTTTTGGGTGCAAAATGCGTCTTAACTTTGGCAGCCACATCCGCGTTAGTTTCCTCATCGGTCTTGTCATAAGGTCTCTTTGGAAGAGCCGGCGGAATGTCGACTATCTTCGGCGTTTGACCTTTCTTCGATGTGGGGCGCGGGGGACCTCGAACTTCCGTTTATTCGACAAGGTAGTAGTATTGCACGGAGGCAGAGGCGGAGATCGAGTTGATGTACTCCTGCTGCGGCGATCGTCAGCGGGGCGGGGTGGACTTGGAGGTTGGCGATAATCGGGTTGGGGTGGACTTGGAGGTTGACGATATTCGATGCGGGGTGGACTTGGATTCCTCGGAGTCGGTGGCCTTGGCGCCGAGCCTGGAAACTTGATGTACTTCTTATTCCATAGAATGATGTTGCGCTTGACATCTCCTAGTTTCGTAAGGCCTTCAGGCGTAGTGATTTCAATCTCTAGGTCCGCAAAATCCTCCACTATGTCATCCACCATGACACGATCATAGCCTGGTGGAATCGGAAGTGAATGGTGGAGTGCTCCAGGTAGACAATGTAAAGCAGTGCCGATCGCCACCTTGAAGGACAGGTTGTTCATTGGCTGATGTAGCTCACATTATGCCATCTTTCTGAAATCATCCACGGGGTAGTGACAAGCCGGTGCATCATCCAGCAGTGCTTGATCATCAGCCCGGACCTCCGTGGAAGCCACGCTGCTTCTCCGCTGGCTAAGATCCAATGCAGGATCATCAGACCACGGGTGAGTTGACGACGGCGGCCTTTGGATAATTTCATGCATGAGGTTCTTCAGATCAGCTAGGTCCTGCTCTACCCTGGAGATCCATTCTGCCTCCCGGTCCTTCTTTCTCTAACGGCTTCTGTAACTGGCATCGTACTGAGGAAACCCTTTCTTCCACGAGACACCGGCGCCTTTGCCTCGTGTTCGTCCTCCCTTTTCAGGATTCCCTAGGGCGCGTGTAGCTCGTCGTTCTCTCTTTCGGGATGGAACAATCCCAATTAAGCATTGTTCATTTCTTTAATAAGGTCTTGGGAGGGTTTTAGAATTTTATCATGAAATAATGTCTTCCCTGTTTCTGGGTCCAAGGATCCCCTGTGCCCGTACCACCAGTGCTTTGACCTCTCGGGCCATCCATCTATACCAGGAGTTATGCCTCTAGCCCTCATGTTCTTCTCCATAGTTTCCCACTTAGGGAAGACACTCTTGTAGCCACCTGTCCCCATTTTATGATGGTATTTCTTGTTGGCAGCATTTAACGTGTTCTTTGCCGACTTTGCCTTTGCTTTATCACATTGCTTGTACTGTACAAAATCGGGGCACTGTTCTCTCAACTTCTCGTTTACTCCTTTGAAGTCTGGAGTTTTCTTTTTTGTGACATATTTCGCGTATAAACTTTTCTTGTGGTTCCGGTACAGTTCAGCCATCTTGCTCAGTGCCCACTCCTTGACTTTCGCTCTATTTTCAAGCCCACCCGGCCTTGGGGTAATACCATCTACCTCAAATTCCTCATACTCTGGAGGTAGTATGAAATGCGCTATGAGCTTCTGCCAAAGGTCATCTTTGGCATCATCGGTGACATAGCTGTTGGATTCTTCACCGGATTTCTTTGACTTATTCCATTCTTGGATGGTGATCGGCAGGTTGTCCCTAACAATCACCCCGCATTGATTTATAAACATCCTCCGGTGCTTCTCCAGAGCAATCGGTTCACCATCATCATCTATTTCTTCGATGGTGAACCTCTGATTACCACCCAACTTTTTGTTCGGCCCTCATTTCGTTCGAGCTGTCGATTGTTTCGATCCGGTGGGCTAAAAGAAGAAGAGAGAGTGGTTAATATATCTCTAGATCAGTTAATGAATAGAGGTAACACGAGAATTTATATATATATGTACCTCGCCGGATCCTGTCGAGGGGCCATCATTACTGTTGTTATTTGTTTGCCCTTCGTCCATCCGGTCTTCCCCTTGGTACATTAGGTTTTCCTCTAGTCCATCACCGGATGGATTCAGATATGAGGATATCTCTTCCTCGAGCAAAATATCTTCGGCGCCGGTAGTAATATTAAGAGGAATTTCACCTCTTATCATGCCCTGAAGAAAACCTTCACCGATGCGACCAGGATCTTCGGAAGGATCCATGACTTATCTATAACAAAAAGAGAGTTAAACAAGTTAGAAAAAACAATAATCCTAATAACTAAAACAATATAAACCTAATTATAATAATCCTAATATTATTTGTGCTAAAACAATAATCATAATAACTAAAACAAAAAATAACCCTAATAAAACAATATAATCCTAATAAATAAAACAAAAAAAATAACTAAAACAATAATCCTAATCCTAATTCTAATATTTTAATTAAAACAATAATTCTAATACTAAAACAAAAAAACCCTAATATAAAAAAACTATAACAAAAAAACCTAATAAACCTAATTATAATAATCCTAATTATAATCCTAATAACTAAAACAATAACTAATCCTAAAAACTATGAAAACTATAGAAAAAATATAACAAAAAACTATAAAAAGTACTAACATTTCCTAATAATATAATAATAATATAAATACTAACATTTCCTAACATTTATACAAAAGCTAAATATTACTACTAATAATAATAACCACCTCCTAATACATTTATACAAAACCTAAATACATTTCCTAATATTACTAATTAATACTAGACTAATTATATACAAAAACCTAACTATATAATAATAACCACCTCCGGCGAGGTGGGCGGCCGGAGGAACAACGGCGCGGCGAGGCGGCGCGGCACGGCGTGCGCGACACGTACGGCGGGCGGCGCGGAGGCTAAGCGGGCAGCGCGACGTGCGACGCATCTGCGGTACGGAGGGGCGGCCGGAGACGAGGGCGGCGGCACGGGATTCGGCCGACGGGTAGCACCTCCCCTCTTCTCTGTGTCGATGGCGCCTCGTCTTCGTCGTCAAATCTTGCTAAGTGCTGGCTCGGCGCGCCAGGGACGAGCACGCGTATATAAAGGGTCAACTCTTTAGTCGGGGGCTAAGCCACGGGATGGGACTAAAGAGTCTTTAGTCCCGGTCCGTGGCTTAACCCGCGACTAAAGACCCCCTTTAGTCGCGGGTTAAGCCACGGCCCGGGACTAAAGGGTTTTTCGGCCGCTTCGTTTTCGCGTGCGCAGGCACCCTTTAGTCCTGGGTTCAGCCATGACCCGCGACTAATTGTTTTTTTGTAAATTTTCTTTTTTTTAATTCAAAACAAATATAAAAACTTTAGAAAATCATATCTCTTATTGTAATAATCCGAATAAAACAAATAATATGTCTATTATTATCAGAAAAATATAAAGAATCTTAATATAATATCCATTTATCTATTTGCATCATTTATAAATTATTTCATTTGTAAATTTTCTTTTTTTTAATTCAAATCAAATATAAAAACTTTGGAACATCATATCTTTTATTGTAATAATCCAAATAAAACAAATAATATGTCTATTATTATCAGAAAAATATAAACAATATTAATATAATATCCATTTATCTGTTTGCATCATTTATAAATTATTTCACTGGTAATTTTTCTTTTTTTTAATTCAAATCAAATATAAAAACTTTGGAAAATCATATCTTTTATTGTAATAATCCAAATAAAACAAATAATATGTCTATTATTATCAGAAAAATATAAAGAATCTTAATATAATATCCATTTATCTGTTTGCATCATTTATAAATTATTTCATTTGTAAATTTTCTTTTTTTAATTGAAACCAAATATAAAAACTTTGGAAAATCATATATTTTATTGTAATAATCCAAATAAAACAAATAATATGTCTATTATTATCAGAAAAATATAAAGAATCTTAATATAATATCCATTTATCTGTTTGCATCATTTATAAATTATTTCATTGGTAATTTTTCTTTTTGTAATTCAAATCAAATATAAAACTTTGGAAAATCATATATTTTATTATAATAATCCAAATAAAACAAATAATATGTCTATTATTATCAGAAAAATATAAAGAATCTTAATATAATATCCATTTAGTCCCGATTGTAGTCACAAACCGGGACTAAAGATATTTCCCGCCATTTCCCACCGCTTCCCGCCAAGTTTTCCCGCCCTTTCTTTTCTACGAGAGCTTTTAGTCTCGGATGTAGTCACTAACCGGGTCTAAAGATATTTTCCGCCAGTTCCCAAAGCTTCACGCCAAGTTTTCCCGCCCTTTCCCTCTATATTTAGGGTGATCGTGCCATGGCTATCCACACATTCACACCTTCCTCTCTTAGAACAATGGACAACGCCTACTCGGCCATTCTGACCCTCAAGGAGACCGAGGCGCTGTGCGCCTCCAACTAACCTTGTCCGCCGGGCTACCGGCCGCCCGCCAGGCTACCGGCCGCCCGTCGGCTGGATGCTGAGCACTGGAGGGGTTCCTGTCCCTCCTGTCCCTCAAGGTTCCGCACGCCAGGCGGCCATCATAAACCACTTCTACCATGAGCTCACGCCGGAGCAGCGGATGGATCCCAGTGGGATCCCGACAACTACGACACCTGGAATGCCTTCTTTGCTAATAGGAGGGAAAGGGAGCTCGCCGGGTACGAGGGTGATGGCCCGCACCCGGTGAACCACAATGAAGCCGGCTGTCATCTGTGGTGGGCGAACCGTACTATCATCGGAGTGATGCGCTACATCTCCGGGGGAGACCATCCTCGCCTGCGGTGCCCACGAGTCCACCCGCCACAAAGCCACAAAAAGGCCCCACACCGGCCCGACGGTAGCGGCATCGTCTTCCGGGAGACCCCTCCCCCGCCCGCCGTGAATCCGAGGCTGGAATGGCCCCTGGTATATGCCATGGATGGGCTGAGGATCCCCGGAGTGGCAGGTGAGGATGACGATGATGATGACGATGACGAAGAAGACCCTGAAGCTGCGTACTATAGGACTAGGTATGATTATGACTAAAGGGGGCGGCTTTAGTCCTGAGTGTTAGCTAGTCCCGGTTTGTCCCGGTTTTTAATATTAATAAATGTCTTGAGTGTTACCTAATAAATAGAGGGAAATGCCTATAAAGAGAGGGTTCATCTTTAGTCCCGGTTGGAGAAACCAACCGCGACTGAAGGGATTGCGGCAAACTGGGTCAGGCAACACTAATAATAGGGGTGAGTGTCGACATTATGTCGTGCGGCTTGTACCTTGTCCCGGATGGTGTCACCAACCGGGACTAAAGATGAACCTTTAGTCCCGGTTGGAGACACCAACCGGGACAAAACATGAGTCAGCACTAATAATAGGGGTGAGTGTCGACATTATGTCGTGAGTGTCGACATTATGCCGAGCTGCTTGTACTATAAATAGGCATCCTTGTGAGTCCAGTCCTCCAGCCAGTTTGAGGCATCTCCAAGATGGTTTTCGAGAGCAGGGACACCACTACGGCCAGTTTCAGGGAGATGCCGCCGGAGCCCAGTCCTCCGACAACTCCGAGAAACTGGTCATAGAGGCACTCCCTAATATGTGAAATTAGTTAGCTCTCATGCGTATTGATCTAGTTAGAGAAGTTACAAGCTGCAAGATGGTTTTCGAGAGCAGGGACACCACTACGGCCAGTTTCAGGGAGATGCCGCCGGAGCCTAGTCCTCCGGCATCTCCAAGAAACTGGTCATAGAGGCACTCCCTAATATGTGACCTCACGCGTTTGGAGATCAGATCTTAATGGTAAGTATGAATCGGGACTAAAGGCCCTCCTTTAGTCCCGGTCCAGCCATAAAACGGGACTAACACACTCAAGATTGTTTGCAGACAACACTATAAAAATGGACACATGGAGCATCTTCACTCATAAAATGTTACAATTATTACATATCATTTCTTCGCGTGTGTTCCTTTCTGATCTCGTCGTATCCATGGAGCATCTTCATTCATTAACATGATGCTTGGGTCATCCTTCACCGCGAAGGGAGGAATTTCATGAAACTTATCATAATCTTCTGACATGTCTGTCTTGTCCTCCACTCCCATGATGTTTCTTTTTCCTGAAAGAACTATGTGGCGCTTTGGCTCATCGTCTGATGTATTCTTTTTCTTATCTTTTTCTTTTTCTAGGTTTGGTAGGCATGTCCTTCACATAGAAAACCTGAGCCACATCATTGGCTAGGATGAATGGTTTGTCTAAGTACCCAAGATTGTTGAGATCCAACGATGTCATTCCGTATTTCTTGTCTACCTCAACCCCTCCTCCTGTCAGCTTGACCCATTTGCACCGAAACAAGGGGACCTTAAAAGTAGGTCCATAGTCAAGTTCCCATATCTCCTCTATGTAACCATAATATGTGGTCTTTGACCCATTGTTGTCTGTTGCATCAAAGCGGACAGCACTGTTTAGGTTGGTGCTCTTTTTATGTTGGGCTATCGTGTAAAATGTATACCATTTATCTCGTACCCTTGGAAAGTCGATATAGTCGAAGATGGTGACCTAGACAACAAGTATAGCTGATCTCCAAGAGTGTTGTTTTTGATGAGATGTTGCAACCAACCGCCGAAACTCTTCATGTGTTCATCTCTAATCCAAGAGTCATGCTTTCCAGGGTTGTTGGAGCGTAAGATTTTCTTGTGTTCCTCGATATATGGGGCTGCCAAGATAGAATTCTGTAGAACGGTGTAATGTGCTTCGGTGTAAGAATGTCCGTCCCTACCTATTATTGATTTCCTTCCTAGAGTACCCTTTCCACTTAGTCTCCCCTCATACCGCGATTGAGGAAGACCAATCGGCTTAAGGTCAGGAATGAAGTCAACACAAAATTCAATGACCTCCTCTGTTCCATAGCCCTTGGAGATGCTTCCTTCTGGCCTGGCACGGTTATGAACATATTTCTTTAAGATTCCCATGAACCTCTCAAAGGGAAACATATTGTGTAGAAATACAGGACCGAGAATGGAAATCTCTTCGACTAGGTGAACCAGCAGGTGCGTCATAATATTGAAGAGGGATGGTGGGAACACCAACTCAAAACTAACAAGACATTGGACCACATCATTCTGTAACCGTGGTAGATCTTCAGGATTGATTATCTTCTGAGAGATTGCATTGAGAAATGCACATAGCTTCACAATGGGCACTCGAACATTATCTGGTAGAAGCCCCCTCAATGCAATCGGAAGCATTTGCGTCATAATCATGTGGCAATCATGAGACTTTAGGTTTTGGAACTTTTTTTCTGCCATATTTATTATTCCCTTTATATTGGAGGAGAAGCCAGACGGGACCTTAATACTGCTTAGGCATTCAAAAAATATTTCCTTCTCTTGTTTGGTAAGAGCGTAGCTGGCATGACCTTGAAACCATTCTGGATGCAGGCCATCTGGGTCTTTCATACGTTGATGGTCCTTTCGTGCTTCCGGTGTATCTTTTGTCTTCCCATACACGCCCAAGAAGTCTAGCAGGTTCACGCAAAGATTCTTCGTCACATGCATCACATCGATTGCAGAGCGGACCTCTAAGAATTTCCAATATGGTAGCTCCCAAAATATAGATTTCTTCTTCCACATGGGTTCGTGTCCTTCAGCGTCCTTCGGAACAGATTTTCCTCTAGGACCCTTTCCAAAGGTTACCATTTGATCCAAATCTTTGACCATATCAAATATATCAGCACCAGTACGCTCCTTAGGCTTCGTCTGGTGACATGCCAGACCGTTGAAATGCTTGCCTTTCTTTCTTAAGGAATGCTTGGCCAAAAGAAATCGACGATGCTCATTGTATACATTCTTCTTACAATGTTCCAAATATATACTTTTAGTCTCATCTAAACGGTGTGTGCATGCATTGTATCCCTTATTTGACTGTCACCAGGGTCCTCTCGTCTAATCTTATATCGAAGTGAAGTGCATACCGGACATGCATCCAAATTCTCATACTCCTCACCGCGGTAGAGAATGCAGTCATTACGGTATGCATGTATCTTCTAAACCTCTAAACCTAGAGGACAGACAACCTTCTTTGCTTCGTACGTACTGGCGGGCAATACGTTATCTTTTGGAAGCATATTCTTCATCATTTTCAGCAACTTTTCAAATGAGGAGTCAGGTATTGCACACTCAGCCTTCCATCGCACCAATTCCAGTGTGCTGCCCAGCTTTTTCAGACCATTTTCGCAATTTGGGTACAACAACCTTTTGTGATCCTCTAACATGTGATTGAACTTCTCCCTATCCTTTTCAGTTTTACAATCTCTTCGTGCATCGGCAATGGTCCGACCAAGATCACCAGCGGGTTCATCATGTGTCTCTTCTTCATCTTCCCCTTCAGCATCCCCCATGAAAGTGTCTCCGTACTCAGGAAAACTATGATAGTTATTATCCTCCTCCTCTTATTTATTGTCTTCCATTATAACCCCTCTCTCTCCATGCTTGGTCCAACAATTATAACTGGGCATCAAGCCGGACTCCAACAGGTGGCTGTGAAGGGTTTTTGAGTCAGAGTAATCCTTCTGATTCCTACATCCATTACATGGACAGAATACAAAACCATTGCGCTTGTTTGCATCAGCAACACAGATGAATTCATGCACGCCATTAATGAACTCGCCAAAGCGTCGGTCAGTACCGTACATCCATTTCCGGACCATCTGCATTATAGTAAAAATATATCAAAAATCATTATACAACATGATAAAATTATTACAAGTTATATTGAGAGCTTCTAGAGAATTAATTTTGAATTTTGAAAAATTTACATGCACCAATTTGTGAATTGGAGAAAACAATCAACATGATAAATGTGGAGTTTTTTATTATTGTTCTATCAGTGAAAACCTTATTCCATTCTAAACTCTGAAACTCTAAAATTACACATTTCAATTTTCAGTAACTATGTGCCTAATCAAAATTTGTTACACATATATATCAAAATCCTTCTAACTACTTCTAGAGCATGCATGCATTTGATCCATATCTCTATACTTCTAGAGCATTATAGAGCTAAAGTAGCAATAAGAGATGAAAGAATAAAGTTCTAACCTTTTAAAGCTTTGGATTTAGGTGTTGCAAACTAAATCTTGACAAATCTTGAGAAAAAATGGCATGAACTCTCTTGCTTCTTTGAGAAAAATGGCCACCATATGCTTTAGGACAGCAGGACAGGATCCAGAATATATAGTGGTGGACAACTAGTCTCGGGTCGTGATACGACCCAGGACTAATAGTCCACGAAAGGACCAGCTGTCCTACTCCAGGTTATTAGTCCCGGGCCGTATTACGGATCGGGACTAATGACCTGGTTCGGCCCGGAACTAGTGACTACGGCCGTTTAGAGGCCTCACAGCCCAGGACTAGTGCTCCCACTAGTCGCAGACTGTGCCAGGCCGGGACTGCTGGCCTTGTTCACATCGAACCGAAGATGGTTTTTCCAGTAGTGTTCCCTTCCATTACCATTACCCTATTGATGTCTTAACAAACGGTGCGAATCTGCAATACCAAAAAAACCCACATGAACACTAAAATAAATCGAATTGTTTTTTGAATCTAGCCTGAATTCATGAACGTTTCTATTTCTTTAAAATTCTAGGACTATCAAGATACTGCAGAAATCACTCAATGAGGACTGATCTCCCAAGAACCCATATCCAGTACAAAGAGGTACTGATCTTGTTGTACCTCTGGTCTTCTTGCCGTTGTTGGTGTAGAGTTCAGAAGCCATGGAGGTATAGACGTGGCGGAGGAGAATGAGCGGAAGGCCTTGTGCGCCTCCCGGTCGATGAGGAAGATGGCGAAGTCATCGGCACCAGAGAGGTCGAGGTCAGGACAGCGGAGGTCAGCATATTCTCCTCCCGCCTCAAAGGATCCAGCCCCGTCGCTCACGGATCTGCCGCACATGGCCAGAAAAATCCGACCTTGACCTCACCATCGTCTCCATGGAGGGACACGAGGCGTGAGGGAGGCGCCGGTGGCCATGCGGGAGCAACACGGTGGCGGCGTAGGGGAGCAAGGCGGGGCGGCGTGGGAGGTGTGTAGAGGGGCAAGGCGGCGGCGACACGGTGGGAAAGCGAGTGGAAGACGGCGAGCGAGGTGAGGAAGAGAGCAATGTTGTGGGCTGTCGGTGCGCGACATCGCGGTCTCGACCTTTCCATGTGCGACGCAATCGAGGGCAAAATGGGAAACTCCGAAACTTCCGTAACGTAAATTTTTTTGACTATGATTTTCTTAAACGTCTTACATTCCGAAACAGAGGGAGTATTACACAGGAGGTCTCGTGGCAACTTGCATATATAGAGACAAGCAACAACCAAAGACTCACATATGAACGGGAAGCATAACTGTTGCATTAGGCAGTATTTAGATTGGTACAAATGTCAGTAGTACAAATTACATAAATCGTGGAGACCTGGATGCTCTTAGAGCACAATAGTGAATTATAGAGTGATAATAACAATGATCTGGCGTAGGCTTTGCACTTGCACATGTTTAGCATGTTTTGAACCTTCTTTTCTCCGTCTGCTTTCGAGGGGAAAGCTCATACATTTGAACCTATGGCGCACCTCATCAGAACATCCAAGTGTAATCTTGTTGACAGTCCCTTGCCCGCACCGAAATTAAGAGTTATCAAGTTCTGAATTTGTTGTGAAAACGAATCCATGTATTTTTTTTTTGCCTTATTCTTGCTACACAATTAATGATGTAGTTTCTTAGCTTCAGTCGACTATAGTACATCTCTGGTAGAGGCTACGGTTCTACCAGGTCTTGGGCGTAGATTATAGGGGTGGAAGTGAGGGCGGTGAGGCTAGAGGCGCAGACGCCGACGGCTGGGCGCCGTCATTGCGAGAGGGAGGTGGCGGCGGCTAGGGTTTGGGGCTCCCGTATCCTGAGGGAGACGACAACAGAATATGTTTATTGTCTGATTATAATCAAAGGGGTACATGCGTTTATATAGGAGGGAAGCTCCTCTAAACCCTAGATAACTTGGGCTAAGCCCCTAATTGGGCCTCTTCCGTGTATACTGGAGCCTAGCCATAACATCTCTCCCCGCCTTCTCAAACAGCTCGTCCTCGAGCTGAACATCTGGAAACTGCTAGCGGAAATCGTCGAGCTGCTCCCAAGTTGCTTCCTCCTCGGACAGGCCGGCCCACTGCACCAAGATATGCCACACGCCGCGACGCTGCTGCGCCTGCATCACCTTTGCCACCTTCGCGGGAGCTGGCAGAAGTCGACCATCCGAAGTAGGAGGAAGGGCCGGTGGCGCTACAGGAGGTTCCCCGCGGTAGGCCTTCAGTAAGCCAACATGAAAGACGTCGTGGAGGCGAGACCCAGCTGGCAGCGCAAGGCGGTATGCGAGTGTGCCAACACGCTCCAGCACACGAAAGGGACCGGCGTAGAAGGGTCCCAATTTGCGCTTGGAGCACGGGTCCAGGGACTGTGTGGTCCTATGAAGGAGGCGCAACCAAGCCCAGTTGTCCACCGCGAACTCCGCCTCGCGATGATGAGCATCATAGTACTTCCTGGCCAGCTTATGTGCTTGGAGAAGACGCTGGCGCGCCTTAGTCAGGATCTCATCGCGGGTGCGGAGTAAGTCGCCCGCTGTCTCAGACCGAGTCGTGCCAGGCTCATAAGGAAGCATCGCCGGAGATGGGCGCCCGTAGAACACCTCAAAAGGTGTGGCATGCAGGGCAGAGTGATAGGAGGTGTTGTAGTAGTACTCCGTCCATGCCAACCAGTCCACCCAAGCTCGTGGACGATCACCCATAACACAACGCAAATACATGGCGATCACCTTGTTGACCACCTCGGACTGGCCGTCCGTTTGAGGGTGAAACGCCGTGCTCATGCGGAGCTTCACGCCCGCCAGCCAAAAGAGATCCCGCCACACGTGACCCATGAACATAGGATCACGGTCGCTGACGATGGACGAAGGAAACCCGTGGAGGCGGACGATGCCTTCGAAGAAGGCCCACGCCACGGACGCAGCTGTATAGGGGTGGCCGAGGGCGATGAAGTGCGCGTACTTGCAGAAACGGTCAACCACCATGAGGATGACGGATTTGCCGCCCACCTTGGAAAGGCCCTTGATGAAGTCCATGGAGATATCAGCCCACACCTGGGAGGGTACGTCCAGCGGCTGTAGCATACCAGCGGGTCGCAGCGTCTCCATCTTGTTCCGCTGGCATGTCACGCATGACCGCACCCAGTCACGAACCAGCGCGCCATCACCGGGGATGTAGAAATCAGCACAGAGGCGATGGAGGGTCTTCTGCATGCCCTCGTGTCCTGCAGAGTGTGCCAGGGACAAGACCTGGTGGCGCAGGTCACCGTGGTCGGGAACAAAGAGGCGGCGCCCGTGTATAAGCAGCCCATCGTCCAGGCACCAGGGCGCCCCCAGCTCGCCGGCGTCAAGGCGCCCGCGGAGCGCCTGTGCGTCCGCGGCAGTAGAAGTTGCCCGGCGGATGTCGTCGATCAAGGCGAAGGATGGTTCGGAGCGGATGCACAAGACGGCGTCCGCCGTGGCAACATCGTCCATGACATCCTCGGTGTCGTGGCGGGACAAGGCGTCGGAGACCGTGTTGAGACGGCCGGGGCGGTACTCGACGGTGAAGTCGAAGCCGAAGAGCTTGCTGATCCACTGGTGCTGCGGGATGGTGGAGAGGCGCTGGTCCAGCAAGAACTTGAGGCCGTAGTGGTCTATACGCACACAGAATGACCGTCCCCAAAGGTAAGGTCGCCAGTGGCGCACTGCCTGGACCAGCCTGATAAGCTCGCGCTCGTATGCCGCGAGCTTGTGATGGTGAGCAGCGAAGGGGCGGCTGAAGAAGGCCAGCGGCCCTTCGCCCTGGTGGAGGACGGCGCCGAAACCGATGCCGGAGGCGTCACAGTCCACCACGAACGGCATGTCGAAGTCTGGCATCTGGAGGACGGGTCCCGTCGTGAGCGCCCGCTGGAGAGCTTCGAACGTTGTAGTCGCCTCCTTTTCCCAGGAGAAGGCGTCACGGCGAAGGAGGCGCAGCGATGAGGCCGAAGTCCCGGATGTACTTCCGGTAGTAGCCGGTGAGGCCCAAGAAGCCGCTTGAGAGCCCACGGGGACCGCAAGGTCGGCCACGCGGTGATGGCGGCGACCTTGTCCGCGTCCATCGCGACACCTTCCGCCGAGATGACGTGCCCCAGGTACGCGACGAAGGTCATGCCAAACGAGCACTTTGAGCGCTTGAGGTGGAGACGATGCGCTCGAATCTCGTTGAAGATGATGGCCACGTGCTGCAGGTGCTCTGCCCAAGATGAACTGTAGATAAGAATGCCATCCAATAAAACAAGCACAAAGCGACGCAAGTATGGGATGAGCACGTCATTCATCAGGGCCTGGAAGGTTGCCGGTACGTTGGAGAGGCCAAACGGCATCACCAAGAACTCGAAGTGGCCATGGTGAGTACAGAACGCCATCTTCTCGATGCCGTCCGGGTGCATGTGCACCTGATGCCGTGTAGCTCGTCCAAGAGCTCATCCATGACGGGGATGGGGAACTTATCCTTGGACGTCATCGCGTTGAGGGCGCGGTAGTCGATGCATAAGCGCCATATGCCGTCGGTCTTGCGCTCAAGGAGCATCGAGGAGGAGGACGGCGATGTCGAAATCCGGATGATGCCCTGCGCGAGCATGACCGCCACCTGGCGCTCGAGCTCATCCTTCTGCAGCTGGGGGTAATGGTACGGGCGCACGGCGACAGGCGCCGTGTCCGACAGCAGGTGGATGCGGTGGTCATAGGGTCGCGTGGGTGGGAGGCCCTGTGGCTCGTCGAAGATGTCACTGTGCTGCTGCAGGAGGTCGGCCAGGAGCGTATGCGCCTCGTCAAGTGCGGCCACCATCAACTGAAGCTGCGGGGTCACGGCGCCGGAGCCTCCGATGCCCTTCCACTGAACACGACGCCCCCCGCGCGCCAGAAGATGAGGGACAGCCCTTCGAGGCCCCAAAGGATGGGGCCTAGTGTGGACAGGAAATCGACGCCGAGGATGAAGTCCTAGCAGCCTAGGTCGATGCCGACGCAGTTGATGGAGAAGGGCTCGTCGCCGATGAGGACGGGAACCTGCCGCGCCACACCGTGGCATGTAAGCCGGTCCCCGTTGGCGACGGTGACGCTGAACTTTTCCACGCCTGCCGGCTGAAGTGCGAGGCGACGCATGGCGTCCCTGGACAGGAAGTTGTGCGTCGATCCCGTGTCCACGAGCATGGTGAGACGCTCCCTGTTGATCGTCACCGGAAGCAGCATCGTCTTTGCCGTCTTGATGCCTGCCATGGCATGAAGGGAGACGACGAAGGCGGTCGTATCGGCCGGCCCGTAGGTCGTGACGCCGGGCTCAGAGAGTGTGGTGGCGTCGAGCTCTGCGGTGAGGGCCTCCACCTCCGCATCGTCGACGGAATCCAAGTAGAACAGACGGGCGCACGTATGACCCGGCGCATATGGCTCGTCGCAGTTGAAGCACAGGCCCTTGCGTCGCCGCTCGAGCTTCTCGGCTGAAGTCAAGCACCGGAAGGTACGCGTCGGTGCAGGGGCGGCTGCAGTAGCGGCCGGCAGGGCGGGGCGCATCGGGGTGGCGGCCGTCAGTGCGGGGCGGGTCGGGGATGCGTGTCGCGGCCCGGGAACGCCTGTTGCATGGCGTTGGTGCGCTGCTCGTACGCGCGCGCGTAGTACATGGCCGTCTGCAGGTCCTGGGGTCGCGCATCTCGACGTCGACGCAAATGTGGTCGGGAAGGCCGCCGACGAAGAGCTCGGCGCGCTGGCGAGCCGTGATGCCAGGCGCATGGCAGGCCAACGTTTGGAAGCGGTCGGCGAAGTCCTGCACCGAGGTCGTGAAGGGGAGGCGAGCGAGCTCGGCCAAGCGGATCCCACATATGGGGGGCGAACCGGAGGAGGCATAGGTCGCGAAAGTGCTCCCACGGAGGCATCCCGCCCTCGTCCTGCTCGAGGGCGTAGTACCACGTCTGTGCGACACCACGGAGGTGGTAGGAGGCGATCCACATGCGTTCGGACGCCATGGTCCGCTGCCCCTGGAAAAACTGGTCGCACTGATTGAGCCAGTTCAGGGGGTCAATGGTTCCATCGTAGGTGGCGAACTCCAACTTGGTGAAGCGAGACGGCTACTGCACGTGTGGCGAGGCCGTGTAGGCGCTCTCGTGGCGACCGTCGCGGCGGGAGGAGAGTACTGCGGAACCATGGAGCTCCCCGCGTATGGGTCAGTATACCCGCCGAAGGTGGTGGAAGGCGGCGGCAGCACCGTCGGCTGTGGCGGCGCCGACATGTAGGTCGGCGTGTCGATCCACATCGGCATCGGTGACGGTGACGATAGGAACCGGATCTAGGTGATCGGGATTCCCTGGGGCGTGACGGTGAACGGTGGTGGTGGCGCGAAGGGCGCCGCCGATGGGGGCGGTGGCGGCGGTGGCGCGTAGGTGAAAGAACATGTGGCCCCATGTGTGGTTTTGGCAATTAATGACTATTTCTATGGACTAATGCTTGTATCGAGTTGTACTTGTAGGAATTGTCCATAGGCAATGCTTGAACCATATGTTGGCTTCAAGGTTTGGAGAAGAAGTGAAGAGGATCATGTGGTGACCAAGGTGTTCAAAGAATGATCCACAGATTGGTCATGTGAGAGTTAAACCTATGGCAAGTATGTCTTGAAGAATAAGATGGAGTAATATCTCTGGTGTACCTTCAAGACATCAACATAATAAAGAAAAGAAGAAATGATGTGCAAGCTAAAGATGTGCAATATATAGAAGATCTCATGCTTAAAGCTTGCCATCCTCGGTGATCATGGATCGATGAAGACAATGTCAAAGTAAAGGTTTCCCCATGTTGTATGGGGAAGTAACTTGCAAGTCTTCATCAAGCAAGTGAGTACAAGAGCAATCAAGAAAGGTGTTCCATCTTGAGAAGGACAAGACCGTCTACATCATAATCAAGTGAAATATACGCAAGGCAAAGGTATGATCTTGATAGGGTTTCCTTCTTACCGGTCTCATGTTATTAGTTGGGGAGACCGGTTTATAGGATAGATAACCGTACTATCAAGAGGGCCTCTCAAGTGAGTAACTCAATCATATCTTTCCGAGAGAGCTCAAACATTTGCATACTTAGCATCATCCTTTCTTGGTTGTTATTTGGTTATTATCCATGTGAGGTTCTAGAGCTTGTGGTAATATTCATAACAAGCTCTAGTTCATCAAAAAACGGATTTCCCTTTTATGTCATATTGCGTTTTTGATCTTTGAGGTTTTTCGGTTTCTCACCAAGGGAGGTATCTCACATTTTAATACATGAAAATGTTCTCACTTGGTGGTAACCAATTATCCCATCTTTTTGTTGGGTACCTATTGTTGTCCTCTTTCCAACAAAATTGGTTTCGGGTCAATCGGAGTTTCCAAACTCTAGATATCGCCATTTGAAGTTTGCCTCTTATTTGATCCAGATCGGAGTCTCCGGTCTGCGTGGAACGGAGTCTCCGGTGTGGTCCGGAGTGTCCCCCGAAGTCCCCGGAGGGGGCTCCAGAATTCAACCTAGGACAGTGTGATAGGTGGTACGGAGGCTAGTCCGGAGGTTGGGCCGGAATCTCCGGTCTGACTTTTCCCCAACGGACAAAAAACGGTCAGAAATCTATGGGCCTATAAAAAGGGGCCCTTCTTCCTCAATGTCCATGCTCGAGTTCCACAGGCTTTCTCCTCCATTCTTGACCCTCTTGAGCTTGCTCCCCGTCAATTCCTCCCTTGATTCTTGCATATACTTTAGGTATTTGAAAGAGGAGATCTAGATCTACAATCCCACCAATCCATCTCTCCTCTAAGTGAGGGGAACATCTTGGGATCTAGATCTTGGAGTCTTTTGTGGATTTCCACCGTTGTTCTTCCTCACTTATTCCCCCACGAGCTTTTGTAGCTTTGGTGGAATTTGGGAGAGAAGGATTTGAGCACTACTTGTGTTCTTGCCATTTCATTTGGTGCATCGGTTTGAGTTCTCCCCGGAGGATTTGGTGAGTTAAAGTTGAGAAGATTTTTACTCTTGGGTTCTTGAAAACCTAGACGGTTTGTTGTGTTGCAGGTTGAGGCCTTGGTGACATTTGTTGGAAGCCTCCAATTAAGTTGTGGAGAAGTGCCACAACCTTGTGGTCTTTGGCGTTTGTTGGGAGCCTCTAATTAAGTTGTGAAGAAGTGCCCCAACCTTGTGAGAGGTTGCGGTTGCCACCGACAAGTGCACCGATAGTGGAAGCGTGGATCGATCCCATTGGGATGAGATTCACCGGAGAATAAGGGAGGCCTTTTGTGGCGTTGGTGGTTTGATACCACCCCCTCTCCAAACAAGACGTACTCCATGTTGGGAGGAACTCGGTAAAATATCATCGTCCCCGCGTGCCTCGGTTATCTCTATACCCGATCTCTTTACTTATACACTTTACATTGTGATAGCCTTCGTGCTTGAAGTAATCTATATCTTGCTATCACATTGTTGCTTGTATTGCTTAGCATAAGTTGTTGGTGCACATAGGTGAACCCTAGTTGTTCTAGGTTGGGCTTGACAAAGTAAACGCTAGTTTTATTCCGCCTTTGTTGAGCCACTCTAAGAAAAGTTTTAATCGCCTATTCACCCCCCCCCTCTAGGCGACATATGTATCCTTTCAGTAGGGAGCCTGGAGGAAGGTCCGGAGGTTCGAGACCACCAGGGTGAGGCCGCGGATCGCCGACGACATCTCCGCCGGAGAGAGGACGGGGGCCGCGGCGCCCGAGGCGGGTGGACCCAGGGTGGCCAACGGCGACGGCTGGGACAGCGATGGCGGCTGCTGCAAGGTGGCGGTGGCCGCGCCAGTGGAGGCGGCAGCGGTGGTGGGGAGGCCAGAAGAACTCATCGAACCAGAGCAAACTGATACCAAGTTGGTAGAGGCTACGGTTCTACCAGGTCTCGAGCGTAGATTATAGGGGTAGAAGTGAGGGCGGTGAGGCTGGAGGCGCAGATGCCGGCGGCTGGGCGCCGTCGCTGCGAGAGGGAGGAGGTGGCGGCTAGGGTTTGGGGTTCCCGTCTCCTGAGGGAGACGACAACAGAATATGTTTATTGTCTGATTATAATCAAAGGGATACATGGTTTATATAGGAGGGCAGATCCTCTAAACCCTAGATAACTTGGGCTAAGCCCCTAATTGGCCTCTTCCGTATATACTGGAGCCCGACCATAACAATCTCTCTCATCACCATATTCTCCGTGGTTTCAATATAATGGATAGATTCAGCAACTACAGGCTTTGGTACTCTTTAAGTTTTTGTAACATCAGATCAAGAAGTAGCCTGTATGGTATTTTGACTATCCTTGTGACATTCTGCGATACAAAAGGGAAAAGAAACCAAATTATTAGACTTGGATTGACTAAGAATGCATTGAAATAGATATTTCCTTGCGGTTGTGTTAATTTGAGAGCATTGTAAGCGGGACAGCCTATAACAGTGACAAAGTGCAGGCATTGTTTAGTAATAACAGAATTATTTTTACCAAAAGTTGTTCAGAAGTGAAAACAAACAGACAGACCATGATATGTCCCAATGAAAAGCAAGCACCATATAGTTGCAGTGATTAGATTTTAAAAGGTTAAATAATTCATGCTTCAAACCATTTTAAACACAGCTTACATTGTGTATAGAAACAAGCAGAGACATCCTACACATGCTAACTCTACAACAATAGAGATAAATGAAATCTCAGAGGTAGAAATACAAATCACTGTAAAAAACACAGATTTAAGGGATATAGTGTGCATTCAAGGAATATAGTGTGTATTGTCCAAACGGTTTCAGCGGAAGCCTGTGCAGCTTAAGTTGAACACTGATGACAGCCAAAACGAATTTCAGCATTTGATAAAAAAAGAAATAACAAGTCGCTTCCATCTCAAGCCATTAGCTAGATCTAGTTACAATATTACACAAAACTTCAAAACTTTTCAGTAGAAAAGGAAAGCCTAACTTTTTATGGGCCATCTTATCTCGAAGAAGGAAAGTGGCACATGGAATGGATCCATTCGAGTCCATTTAAAAGGTACCAGGGAGAGTATTATTGAGCGTTCTCTACTAAAATTAGCTGAAGGTCACATGTACCAACAGAAAGCTAAGCTGGAACAAAATAACTAGTTATAAGCTTAAGTCGGTCTTCCTCTCTAGTATGTGATGCCACAAATAATAAATTGGGTGAAAATAGGAGTGTTCCTTTTGTTTGAGAAAAATGTGCAATATCTGATATCTGTCATACGCGGTATGATTTCAGACATACAAAAACACTGCTAAAAACAAGATAGAATAGTCCAAAGTTATATTTTTCAAGACAATTATCATGGGCACACAAACAACTAAAGAAAAGGAACCAGCGTTAATGACAGTTGAAAAGTAACTACTATGTGTTTTAGTACATAATATTACATGCAATCAAGTATAAATTTTGTTCTAGAAAACATTGGTTCAAATGACTATGGGGACAAACCGAAACTGCTAAATGTGATATTTTTACCTCAATCTGAAACGCAATCCACATTCATTGTTGTAGATAGCCAGAGACAATTTAATCCCATGTTGTAATTGCAACTGAAATGCAAAGAAATAGCAAAATGCTAAGGAATAGGTATTTAGAAATAAGTGAAGAGCATGCAGGTTCACCTCTTCCCATACCTTCTGGAAGAAAACTGGGGATGCGCTGCTCCCATGCCATCCGGCGTTGACGAACCAGACCAGCCTCGCGTGGCTTCTCCTAGTCCTCCTCGACATCCCCCTCTCCACCGACCTCCCAGCCACGGCCTTCCATGTCCTCCTCCTCCGGCTCATCTCGTCGGGGCGGTGCTCCTCCGTCTCCAATGGCTTCGAGCGCGTTCCTGCCCCGACATCCACGAGCTGCTGTCGTCGACCTGCTGCTGTGAGCGGATTGGGGGTGGAGGAGAGGATGCGGGGATTGGGGAGAAGGGGAGGAGGAGAGGAGGCGAGGATTGGGGAGGAGAGAAGCGTGCGGGGATTGGAGTAGGAGAGCGGATATAGTATAGCTCTTTTCCTTAGTAGACCAGATTTATTAAATCTTCGGGAAGCAGAAAACAAAGTAAAATTACTTAAATGAACCTTCGAGAGTTTTAAATTTCTTTTGTGTTTTTACCGGACCAAGAGTTTGCGATCTTTTTTGCTGTTGTTGACGATGGAGAGAGAGAGGGCCTAGGGTCTTCGGTTTCACCGGTAGCTGTGCAAAACATCTGATGGAAATAAAAGATAACAATTAATTATGCATGTAATTGTTAGAGCAAGATAATTATATGTGGACAGTGCATCTATAATTTGCTATCGCCTATGCAAACGCTTATAGCAATAGCCTACTAGTATCATCCATAGAAGAAAGAGAACTAATGATGTGCATAGTAATGTCACCGTTTAATCCCAAGAAGATTTCTCACATACAGCCGTACTACGCCTTTCGTCACTGGGGTTCCCGTCCTGCAGATCAGTCATTACTCACACTCCCTTTACATGGATCATTCCTCGGGGTCTTGGGTACCTGACAAGTCCTTAGATTGAGGCAAGAGAGGATACTATAATCATCATGTCATACAAACTATTACATGATCCCATCTATTATAAATAACATGCACAAAAATCTATATGGCTAGACCGAAGCCCTTAGAATAAGGTAATTACTCACACAAAGAGATGAAATCAATAATCATAAACATTATAACAGAGATCATAAGATTGATAGCAAATAGTCTTACAATGTCGCCAATTGGAGAAGAGATCTACTATTACAAGTGGTGGTGGAGAAGGGTTTATAGGTTTAGATCTAGATCTATTCCTCCAGTGTGGCGGCTTCTAGTGGCAGGGAGAGTTGAGGTCGAAAAAGAAGCTCTGTTTCCCGTCGCCCGAAGCCTCTTTATATAGGGGTTCCTTCACAAAATTTGTTCTGTTTGACCTAATAAAGTCGATGGCAACTATACGGCCGGAATAAATTTCCCGCTATATAGTTGGTCGTTAAGGCTTCTGCCTCCACTTCACGGTTCCTGGTTTCTTTGACGTGTTGGAAATCTCGTATCTTTGGCATTTATGTTGTGATTCCCATGATTATACGTTATTATCTGTGTAGGGAAAAATAACAAGAAAGGATTGCATACCCCTTTGATCATTAGGCATTAGTGGCAGGGTTAGAGAGATATTTTATCAAATATACGAATAATATCTAATTTAAAAGCGGACGTGGATGGTTATATTTCACATCCATCAACCGCCCCAAGCTTAAACTTGATCGTCCTCGAGCAAGAAAACCAAAATCAAAAGGTAACTCGGCATTTAAACTGAAATAACAAGATGATGATCTTACTCATGATTGGTAATCTCATGTTTCCTCCACTTTATTAATCTGAAAAACTTCATCATAGATAGAGTAATGGCAAGCATATTATACAGGTATCATGAATCTTTATAGCGCAGCAAAATTATTGTAAGCATGTATGATTAAAAAGAGTAAACTTTATTCCAAGTCATGTAATCAACTCATAATCGTGCCTTTGAACAATAAGTATAATCATATAAAATTGAGAGTGTGAGATTTTGTCATGAAAAGCATATACACTAAAGTATCTCAATTCTCCTACATCAATAAATCAAGACTTTTCAAGCACTACTTTTCTATTCATTGTCCTTCAAGAATTCCAGTTCTTAAGTAATTGAGAGCATGCCAAAAAAATTCATTAGTTTATCGGGCTGTGATGGACACTCGTGGCATCACTAAGGTTTTTGTTCCTTTTGCATAATGATTACTCATATCATCCAGAGGAGTGATTCCATCATGTTTATAGCTACCTGAGAGTGCCAAGAATCATACCCATTATAGTATTGATGCAACATATGTTTAATTAACTCATAGCCGAAATCTAGGAGTTTCCTCCATGAAGATCGTTCGTAGGCCAGCGGAGTTGTTGGCATCCCATGAAGTTTGACACGCATAAAGTTATATCATTCTTATGATTCACAAGTCAAACTTGGGCATGCTCACAAAAACCGCTAAACATTAATTCAATTGAACAAATCCTTTCAAAGAGAGCTATCAAGTCAATCATTATTTTATGTGGTGTTGAGTGTCTCTAGGAATAAGATTTCAAGACTAAACACTACAACACCCAAGCCTTTCAACTGTGAGATTTTTTCTTATTTCAATTGTTTAGCAAATTTTTAGACAAGACTTGGTTAACTATAACAACTAGAATAAAACATACTCAATTAAATACCCATGCAAGCAAAATTTAACCACAATATAGAGACTCACTCCTCCGATATAACATCTTAACATTACTACTAACTAGCATAGGTTTCTCAAACTTCAAAAGTGGGGAGTCATAAGGCATACCTCTCATGTTTGGTTCCACTTCTCTCTTTCCTTTTTATTTTTTCTTGGAAACTCAAAGTCAATCACTCTCCTACAAATACATGAGAACTTCAAGGCGAAAAGAAAAGAAATAGGGAAATAAACATAAACGGAGAAATCTTTTTGTGGTTTTTGAGAAGGGGAATTACAGAATAGAAAATTGGCGACAAAGCTCGGCTTGAAAATCTCAAACAAAATAAAGTAACTAAATATAAAGTGTTGGGGAAACCAAAACGAGTGCTTATAAACTCAAATAAAATCATAACCTAATTAAATAAGTCAAATGAATGCCAAAATAAAAATAGATAGAAAACCTCCCCAAGCTTAGGCTCTTGCAAGCCCTTTAAATCATTGAGGTGGGGGAAAATAGTTGTAACTCCAGTCCGCGAATTGAGTTGATAAGTTACTTGTTGTTTCTCAGAGGTTCAGGGCGATATTATGCATCCCCTCCACAGTTCCTCCAAGTTCTTGGAAATCTTTATATGTAGCTAACCGGTTTGGTGGCTGCTCCTCTTGATGAGGGACTTCTTGCTCATTCTCTTGGTCCTCATCCTCTTCCGGAATCTATTCCTCGGGTTGGTGTTGCCCAACCTACAAGTCATAAAGCACGCGTCCTTCCTCGGTAGAGAAAATACCATTAGGCAAAGGATCGGGGTAGAGACGCCCAACTCTAGCAATATGCAGATAATAAACATCACCTCTCCTAGTGACCATTCCATAAGCCCTCAAAGTAGAGAATACAACACGTCGCTCACCTAGTAGCGGTACAAACTCACCTAGGTCGATGCCCAGGGCATTGGCAAGCACGGTGATGATGCCTCCACAAGTGATTGGTCCTTGGCTTTGGGAGGATTGGAACTCCAAGTAGCGCACAAGAATTGTGCCCAAGTTGAGTGACGTGTTGTCATAGTTGAAAGCAGCTTTTGCATGGACTAAGATGTCCTACTCATTGAGTATTGTAAAGTCATTACGCGTCTTCAAGGTGTTAGCAATAACATAAAACAAATAGCGAATATCAGAATGTTAAATATTTTTCCCTTTGCTGACTCTAGAAGTAAAGCTCATTCTATTATAACAGAGTTCAGGGAAGGTTCTATGCTGGTAAAAGATGCGCATAGAGCATTAGGATCATTGTTGGGTAAACCAAAACAATTGCACCATTCATCAAGTGATAAATAATAATTATTGTTCATGAGTCAGAAAAAATTATATCCTCCCCATGCCATGTCTAAACGGTGTTTTTCAAAGAACTAAGAAATTCAATGGTTAACCGGTGATAGGTAGGTGCATCGTGAAATACAAAGTTTTGTAGGACAACCCTATTGCAAAGTGAATTAAAGTCATCAGAAATACCGAGTTGGTTCAATATGATGGGGCATGCCCACTTAGTTGCCTTCACTTCTCGGTTTTTGATCCTATTGAAACGATCACGGTGGGACTAGTTCTTGAATCGAATGCCCATGCATTCATGAGTTGTATCCCAAGAAGAACTAGCGGCGGCAAGAGCACGCGTTTGTCTCCTCGTGTTCATCTTCTAAAAATAAATAAGAAAGACACAACTTTTTTGATCCGACAGTAATAGTCATTGACGAGGTTCGATCTCATCAATGCCCATTGTTATGGACTTGGGTTTCGAGAAGATGGGGATGCTGGAAGTAGCGGAACGGTTAACATACAAGAACCACAGGGACACGAGATTTACCTAGGTTCAAGCCCCTGGAGGGAAAACCCTACTCCTGCTTGTCTGCTCTTGATTATGACGGAACTGAGGGGTGCGCAAATGCAATCTGGCGTGGAGGTGTGTATGCGGTGAGTTGAGTGATCCTTCTCGTCGTACCCTCTTGGCCTTTATATAGATAGGCAGGTCCCGGGATAGGTCAAGTATGTTACAAATTAGGGTTGATACCCTTTGAATTTCTATCTAATCTTGACTTGTCCTCCAAGGAGTCGAAACCGCCACGGGCTTGGGCCACCCGAAATCTTCATGGGTCGTGTGTCCTCGCATGAGCCTTCCTTGGGCTGGACCAGGTATACTAATATCATGGACCCGTGGGGTATATCCATGTCAGTAGCCCCCGAGTGTTCAGTCGAATCGAAGATTTGGCTGGAGACTCTTCAATCTTTCGGGTGCTATGTAGTTAAGCCTGTTTTTCAAGGAGAAATGTTTAGTTCACAGGGATTGTTGATGCGTGTGCCTGTCTCACCCGACGGATCAGGGCCAATTAACTTTCATAGGACAAAACAACACGATCTTCATCAAATTTGAGTCCCCAGACTCGAATTCAGAACGATTGCTGGTGTGATTCGACTCAGCCTGTTGTGGTCTTACAGGAGTTGAATCTCAGTGATTTTCAAGTGATGTATCCAACGCGTCAGTTGGGATTTTTATCATGCCTGCTAACATGGAAATTTACTGGCAGAGCGCAGTCAGGTGCGTTACTAGGCCATCATATGATATCTGTAGGGCTTATCTTTACGTCGTAGACACAGCATCCGAAATTTTATCACCGCGGAGGTGTTTTGTAAGGCCGAGGAGACTGCTTCTCACTTAGCATTGGTTTGGGCAAAGTTGCCAAAAAGATTTTGTCATATTAGATCTGAAGGATCTCAGTCGAATAATTCATAGGGTGCACAACCAGTGTCCCTATGGGAGTAGCCCCAAGTGTCTATTCGAGTCGTAGACTCGAGAAGAGACTTTAGTTTAGTCATTTTCATCATAAGTCCGAAGGACACAATTTTTCAGATGCTCAACCAGTGCTCCCTATGGGAGTAGCCCCTGAGTCCATAGTGGAGTCGCAGACTAGACGTATGACTCGAAGATAATTTTGAGGTGACGTTACCTTTGCAATTTCTCAGGTACACGGCCAGCGCTCCTGATAGGAGTAGCCCCCGAGTAGTTTCTCAAATCGTAGATTCGAGTAAGTACTTTGAATGATCAGTCAAATTCTTCGAGTCATTGCTGGCTTTACCTAGATGACGTCATTGTTGACGATTGGTGATATCAACCATCTGCGGCAGCACAGATGATGCGATGAGACGATCGTGGGTCCCACCATCTGACTTGACGTTGACTAGTCACGCATAAACATGGCGAGAATTACGGCGTCTCTTCGGTTTCCGTGTGTAGTGGACGGCGTGCTGGCGATGGTTCATTTTGGTGCTGACACGTGTATGGTGAGATCTGAGGTTCACGCTAGGGCTTCTTAATCAACGGCTCATGCGCATCGTCTTCGTCCTTTTTATACCGCGGGGAAACAGTGATTTCTTTTTACCCTTCGTCATTTGCTCATCTCCATTGCCTTCATTTCTCGCGAGCTTTTCTGCCTTCGTTGCGCACTGGACATTCGCCACACCTTTCCTTCCTTGTTCTTGCGCTCACACCGCCGCACTCGCCACTTCAAGATGGGAAATTCGAAGAATACGGGAACTACTGGAGCTGGATCGAGTGTGGACGGTGCCGGAAAGAAGGTCGCCGCTATGGCCCGCGCCACTGACGGCGGATGGAAGCACACGGATATGCGCAAGACGGATCTGCGCAAGCTGCATGATGCTGGATTTATCTCCAAGGACAAGGACGATGTCGTCCTCCCCGACGATGAGGTAATTCCTCGCCCACCCGAAGGGTTTCGGGTGATGTTCTATGCCTTCATTGTCCGGGGTCTTTCTCTTCCTGTCCAGGAATTCCTTCGTGGACTCCTTTTTTTCTATGGGATTCAGTTGCATCATCTGTCTCCCAATTCTCTTCTTCACATCGCTTGTTTCATCACTCCCTGCGAGTGCTGGCTCGGTATCAAGCCGCACTTTGGCCTCTTCCGGAAACTCTATTCCGTGAAGAGGCAGTCCGGCACCGGCGGTGTTTATCCGCTCGGTGGCTGCATCATCTCCATTCGCTCCTCTGTTCAATTCTTCTCCTTTTCTATTTGCGAGTTCATCCAATACTGGTGGCAGAAGTGGTTCTACATCCGCGACGTCAAGATGGACGGGCAGCATTTTGGTCTTGCCCCTTTCAACTCTGCCTAGAAGATCACCCCGAAGAGGTCGTGGAAGAACGACATCTTAGAGGGTGAAACGGCGGAGATGGAGAATCTCTACCAGCACATGGAGGCACTCCATCTGGTGGCCGGCAAGGAGGTCAACAGTGTCGACATCATCCTCACATTCCTCAAGCGTCGGGTGCAGCCGCTCCAAGCGAGGGTGCACCGATGTTTCTATATGCTGGCTGCAGCGATCCGACTAGGGTCTCACCTGAGGAGCTGTCTTTGGGTGACCATGATAGAGCTCTTCGTCCCCTGCTGAAGTTCAAGGTCGACGAGGACCTTCCCGTTTAGTGCCAAGAAGGCGGTTTCGCAGGTGGAAACATGTAGTTTGTGTGTTGCGCTTTTTCGAGCACCTTGTTGCTTGTTAGTGTTACTTATCCTGTTTTTTTTCTTCTGTTTGCAGGGCCTCAAGGTAGCGTGGATGACGCCCCCTCTACCTGAGAAATTTCCAACTGCGCCGGATAATGAAGTTGTGGAATCTGAATTCGAGCTTCCTCCGGCGCAATCTCCTACCACGGAAGCCCCCGAGCAGAGCGAAGGGCGGACCCGAAAGCGCTCCCAGAGTGAATCTTCGGATGGGGCGACACCACCAACTCTAAGGGGTCTGTCCTTCCTCGAGCAGCATGGCGAGGATGATGGTGTGTCGTCTGCACCTTTCCCCATCGTGCCTCTTCAGGCGGTGGCCCCGCAGCCGCCATCTAAGAAGAAGAAAAAGGAGAAGGCGGCTCATGTCTTCAACTTATCTGACATCGAATCATAAGTCATTTTGTTTGACTCATGTTCATCTTTGTAGTTTTAGCTTGTTGTTGATCTGATAAGTGCTTGTAGCAACCCTTCGGAGCAGTCCCTTGATGGGGACACCGAAGAAGTTATTGCAGAATCGAAGCCGGCAGCTCCTTTTCCCCAGGTGGTGGCCAACTCCGAGGACGAGGATTCCAGCTCCGTGAAGCGGGAGGCTCGTGCACTTGTCAATCAGAAGGCGACATGCAAACCTTCAGAGTCCACACCTGAGCATGTAACTGTTGTTATTTTGCTGTGTAGGGGGAGCCCCTGAGTCCTTTTTATCTGACATGTTGGTCTGTTGCTTTGTGGGGGAAGCCCCCGAGCCCTTTATTCATCGGGTTTGCTTGCATCTTCTGTAGCCCTTTGTCCGCAGCACCAATCTTCTGATCCAGCAGCATCTGGCTTTGGAGGATGAGTTGAAGCAGCTCCGAGGTGCACTTTGGTACTCTTCATTATTTTTCAAATGCTTCAAGTTGGTGTTGTATTCATCTAGTGTTTCTTCATGCTGCAGATGAGAACAATGATGCCCTCTGTAGGCTGAACACTCTTGAAAAGTGCCTCGGCCAGGCGGAAAAGAAAGCAGCGGATGTCGTGGAAGCCAAGGAGCGCCTATAGAAGGAGGGCGAAGTTCGTGAGCAACAGCTCGCGGCGGTTGCGACTACTCGGGAGAAGGCCGTGGCTGACAAGCTCATGGCTGCTGCCAAGGCTATCTCTGGTAAGCTACTTCTTGTCTTATTTTTTGTCTTTCGCATATTGTTGTGATTTGTTTTTTCCTCACTCAAATTTCTTCTCATGCTATTTATGTCACATGCTTCTGGTGTCACCTTTGATCGCGGCATGCTGGAGCATGGAGATATCCTGGAGGATGCTGCTACAGCGATCGAAGATCGTTGTTCTTCTGTCGTTAACTTCTTGGACAAGGCCAAGAAAGTGTTTGCGTGCTTTTACAAGGAGGTGAACCCCAAGGGCATTGCCATCAAGGACATCAATGCGCTCGCGGATGCTCTGTCGGAGGATGCTCTAGCGGAGTATAAACGCAAACATAAGGGCATTGGTGCCTCCATGGGGTTGGACATGGCGATGGCGTCCGGAGCCAAGCTGGACCTGGCCCAGGTCACTTCCCAGATGCCAACGGCGGCGGATGGCTCCGAGGTATCTTTTACCTCTTTTGCTTCTCGTTGTAAGCATTACGAGCCTAAGCTCATCGACCTCCTGGCCGATTATGCGGCAAAGCAGCAGCGAGAGGCCAAGACTAGGAAGTCTGGCTCCGAGGCTACTCCGGGTGCTGGGGCATAGGCTTTTGCATTGTAGCTAGTATAGCTTTTATCCTTTTGGTGTCTCCTGTAACGCCTTCTGTATGAACAAGTCTCATTGTGCCACGAGGTGGCACTATTTATGTATATGATTTTGTCTTTTAACTGCTGTCAAAAGTCTTTGAAATATTCATTGTGCCTGTTTACCCCTAGGATCCTTCGGGCGAGTCTCCGGTGATCACTCTTCCTGCTCCTGATCCTCGTCCATCACTGGATGAGGCGTCGCAGTTGGTATTCCTGCATGACCGCATCCGCAGTTTGGAAAAATACGTCCTCATCACTCCGTGATCACGCGGATGTGTGGAAGTCGAAGGCTGAGCGAGCTACTGCCAGGGAAGAGTTATTTCTTGGAGAATTTCGGCAGATGGGCAACCAACTCCAATATGAGTCCTTGTGAACTGATGCCTTTTCAAGTGTGCCATATTTTATGTTGGCTCACCCAATGTCTGTGCAGTTGTGAATCTCATTCCAAAGGAAGAGAAGGAGCGCATCGCAATTCGGATGAACTGCCTGACGCAGCAAGAACTGGAGGCCGGTGGCTTTTTCTGGATGGATCGTGATCGAGAAATCATCCTTGCGACGGTGCAAGACCATGTACACCAGGTCCTTCGGGTGCTGAAGCAGGCGAGGTCGTCACTTCCGGCCGTTCGGTCCGTCATGTTTCCTCTAGACGCTGCACCTTCCAACTTTTTGGGTCTTCTTGGAAAGTTTTGGAATGTAGGACACGTCAAGGAGTTGTTGCGCCATCAGCTAGTTGTTGGGGTGAAGGCAATCCTTTCTCTTGTTCGGCTACATCGTCGCGATGTCAATCTTGCGGAGATAGCGGCTGGACCACCTCCTCCTCCAGGTTGCAATCTATGGGATATGCGCCCTCATTACGCAGTTGTAGCATAGTATGCCGAAGAGATCGTAGATCTATTTGAGGAGCGGAAGAATGTGATGCTCCAGAACAATTAGGTCCTGTAAAGAAAACGAGTGAATGTAAAGTTTGTATTTAATTCGAGTGGGATTGTAATGCCCTTTGTAAAGTTTATATGTATTGACACGTGGTGCTCTTGTGATGTGCATGTCCTTTTCGTTAGCCTAATGTGGTCAGCTACTCAGGTTGTATGCATTGTTTTCAGTCGGCGAAGTCGTGAGGTGAGGCGCAACCCTCGAGGGTATTTAGTGAGGAGTAATGCAAGCAGAAATAAGATATTTGGGCCAAGGAACTTAGATTTTATTCATAGAAAATGAGGAGGTACATTGTTCGGGGGAGTAGAGTCAAAGTCGTGTGACATTCTAGGGGTTGGAGTATTCGACTCCTGATGCGACGTCCATGAGGCGGTAGGCGCCACCTGGGATGACTTCGGTGATGATGTAGGGTCCTTCCCAGGGTGACTCAAGCTTCTTGTGCCCTTCTTGCTTGAGTCGTAGGATGAGGCCTCCTTCGACAAAGGAACTTGGGCGCAGCCTGCGGCTGTGGTAGTTGCGGAGGCTCTGCTGGTAGACCGTTGAGCGAGCCGCAGCGATGTTGTGTGCCTCGTCAAGTGTGTAGAATGTCGTGGTATTGCGGACGAGTACGCCATGGAGGGGTACTCATAGTGCGTGTTTAGAGATGTGGGGGAAGGCATACAGTTGACGGGTATGAGTTAACACAGCTTACCCAGGTTCAGATCCCACGACGGTGGCGGAATCCTACTCCTACTATAAATCACTATAAGGGCAATACACCGAGTTACAGGGATTGGTTCGCTATGCGAGGTTGTGTGAAGTTGTCTATGACTGTACCCTAAAGGCTCCCATAGGCCCGACTTATATAGTCGCCAGGTCCTAGGGTTACAGGGAAAAGTCCTAGCCGGACAGGTTACAGAGTCCTACACCGTCTATTACTAGTCTAGCGTGTCTTCTACTCCAAGGTTCCGGGTACGTTGGTGACTCCACCGTAGCCTTCCTTTATCCGGCATGGGCCTCCCTTCTGGATCCATCTAACTGGGCCGACCAGCAGGCCATGGGCCATGCTACCAACTGTGGGCCACCCGGGTTATCCGGATAAGAGACATACTATGAGGAAACCCATATAGCAGATCCCCAACAGTAGCCCCCGGAGAACTCCAAGATCTTGCGCCGTCTTGCCTCTTCACGTTGAATGCTCCGTCTAGATGAATGTCGGCAAATCGTCAAGCAACATCGTGTAGTCCTCCCAAAGAACCATGCAAGGTTTTTCTCCGTCTTCAATTTGTAAGTCGAAGAATTGCTAAATCTTCCGTAGCCGGACTGGATCCGTCCATGCCGGAATCTTCTGATGTGATGGTTCATCCGCCTATGTTAGCTAGGGTGACGTAGACATAGGTCAGCAACGCCTCGTAACTCAGACATGCAGAGAACGCAATCATGTCCACTTTTCCCGCGCGAGCGATACGAACCATTGGCGGCGACGG
This sequence comes from Avena sativa, assembly GCA_916181665.1. NCBI lineage: Eukaryota > Viridiplantae > Streptophyta > Magnoliopsida > Poales > Poaceae > Avena > Avena sativa. The sequence goes on along the minus strand of OV702294.1, from coordinate 261,623,606 downwards.
TTGGTACGTGGCAAAATTTCCGCGCACGTCTCCGCACACGTCGCATTTGCGTCAACCATTCGATCAAGCTACACGAATCTTAATGCTGGAGATCATAAATAGTAATTGTGGTGGAAAATTTACTTTTTCACCTCATTCTCCCCTGCATCTTCTTCTTCTTCAGGCAAGAGTCTCCTCGAGCTCTCCGCGCCTCGTACGAAAAACCCTAACTCCCAATCTCACCAGTTACCTCCGAACGCTCCCAATGGCCAGCATCAGCTCCTCCCCTTCGATGGCGGCGTCAGGCGAAGCCGCGGCGAAGCCGGCAAGCTTCGTTGTCGTGCCCCTAGAGGGCCTGGTCATTCCTAGGTCTGTGGTGGTCGAGGCCACCGGCGGCGACCATAATCCAGCGGCACTGGAGCTGCTGGAGGAGGAGTACAACTCCCACAAAGGCGACTGGCGCGGTTTGGACATCACGGACCGCGATATCAAAGAGCTGATCGTCGAGGGCTACCTCCTCGCGACGGAGGGGCTCGCCTGGCGGGCGGCACCGGCCGGAGAGGTCACACCTTCTCCCCAAGATGGAGAAAAGGTGTACCTCAAAGCACATTTGGTACGCGGTGTCTCCCTGGCCATCTCTAATTTCTTCCTCACCGTCTTGAATCTTTACCGAGTATAGCCACAGAACCTTTCTCCCAATAGTATCCTAGAGCTTAGCTATTATGTGGCGATTTGCGAGGGTTACTTAGGGATTAAGCCTAGGCTAGATCTCTTCATATATTTCTTCACCGTCAAGCGCGAAGCCGGAGCCAGCAAGGACGAACTTAGAAATTGTGGCACCATTAGCTTCAAGATCTGGCCTGGCCGGCGCTTCCCCGACATCGTCGGCCACGAGTCCTGCAAGAACTGCCAGCGTACTTACTTCTATGGCCCAGATATCCCTCTGGCTGGCCGAGAAGTAACGTACCCGGACTTTGTCGATGGAGCAGCCACCGAAACTTCGACATGGAGATCCCAGGACTCCCTTCCCTCTGACATCGACGCTTCCCATGCTATAAGGCGGATAGAGTGGTTCGTAGAGACGGGTTTGACCGGACTGGACCTAGCCATGTGCTGGTTCATCAGGTGGATCCAGCCTTTGCAGCACCGCTCGAAGCTGATGCACGAGTATTCCAACGATAGAAGAGATAGCCTCTGCATCTCCGTGGACAATTTCTCGAGTGACTCCGTCAAGCTTCGCCTCAAGGACATCGTCAAGGTGAAGGACAAGAAGCGTGGCTTCGCCATCACCTACGACATGTTCGTAGAGAGCAAGTGCCCAAAGGCAACTGTTTATTTTCCGTGTATGACATATACTCCATTTCTTCCGTCTAGCCATTACCATCTCATCTAACACGGTGGTTCTTCACCTTAACATCTTAGCAACATAGATGAGGACAGCATGGCTCCTCAAATCTATGATCCAAAGATGAAGGAAGTCACCGTCGTGTCTGACGATGCTCCGTTGGCGCGAAAGCGGAAGAGCTCCACATCTGACGCTACCGACGGAGGCAAGAAGAAGAAGCCGGAGGGTGGAGCCTCCAAAAAGACTACCGCCGCCCTGGAGGCGGAGAAAAGAAAGGTTACTGGGATCCCTTTTGCCAAAGCACCCCCTCTTGTGTAAGATTATTTCTCTCCGACATTGTCCATTTATCTGTCTTGTTCCTGTACTTATGCATTTTGCACGTTTTAGGAAGAAAGTCACGACTAGCTTGAAGAAGACCTCCAAAACTTCGGGGGCTTCTAGAACCATCAAGGATATGCTGCATCGCGACGTATCTCCCGCCATCGCCCATGTCACTCCCATCGCCCACCCTTCGTCCGCCCCGACAAGCTCACAAGCTAGAGAAGCATCTAGCCCTTTCGCCATGGAAGTGGACTCAGGTGCCTCCGTAGAGCTCGCTGTTGTCGGCGAACGTGCGACGCAGGAGAGTGCCCCACACCAAATGGCTGAAGCTTCGGCTAAGGATGCTATCGGTAGCGGTAAAGCGGTGGTGGAAGGTGGTACTTCTACCGAAGGCGGCGCCCTCGCCCCTAGGAAGACCATAGAGTCACCGAAGATAGTCTACCCAACACTTACGCCGAGTAGCACCTCTCTGGTTCCTGGTGTGGCGCCGACATCTCCAACGTGCGGTCTCGAGGAGCTTCTCCGGCAAGCAGAAATCCTGCAAGGAAATAGTGTATCCTTCGGCAAGCTGCTGGCTGAGAGTGCTACCAACCTCAAGATCATTGCACTTGTAAGTTATATTTGCCTTTTTGCATTTCATATGAATATCCCACTGTAGCCCCCGAGGATTTAGACGGAAAACCATAGGTCTTTGCGCCTAAATGCTCTAAGAGTGACGAAGCTAGAAAACTTCTCACTGTAGACCCCAAGCATATAGGTGGAATGAATTATTCCGACTAGATGCTTTAAGAGTAGCATACACAATGCTTATAAATTTCGATACTGTAGCCCCCAAGCTTCTAGTTGTAACTGAATTAGTTCCGACTAGATGCTTAAAGAGAAACTAAGCATACATCCGAGTTAAAAACTTTATACTATAGCCCCAAGCTTCAAATCGAAAACTGAATTAGTTCCGACTAGATGCTTAAAGAAAGACTAAGCATATTTCTAAGTTAAAAACTCTCGCTGTAGCCCCCGAGCCTCTAGGTGGAAATTTTCCGACTAGATGCTCCAAGTAGACCAAGCAACGTTTAACTTTTATTTTTTCCATAGAATGAGAATGCTCGGAGGGGCATGGCCAACGACAAGTACCAGAAGATGCGCGCGGACTTGGAAGCTGAAAAGGGTAAAACTGCCTTATTGAAGGAACAGATCATCAAGAGCAAGCGTCTGTTTTTCCTTTCTTTTTCATATTCCGACTTGACCTTGTGTATTCTCCGAGTACTCACTGTGTACTTTGCTTTCTCCGACTTTGCAGAAACCATTGCCAAGGCTAAGGACAATGTCAAGAAATCAAAGCATATTCAGGAGATGGATAGCGAGAACAAGATCCTCAAGCAGGAGAGTAAGGACATGTTGAAGATGCATGAAGAATCAATGAAAGCCCTGTAGGACTCCGCCACCGAGGAGATGAACCGCTTGAAGGAGGAGATCACGATCTTAAAAGATCAGAAGAAAGCTACCTGAGCAGAATCAACGCCATCATGAAGCATACAAGATCCTCCAACAAGAACGGGACTCCTTGGCGGATACTCTCTGGAAAGCTGAGGCTAGCATCTTCAGTAAGTGATTCTTCGTCTTGGATTTCTGTAGTCTAGATACTTTGAATTTTTGAACTCATACGCTCCTTTGTCAGGAATTCGCAACTCCTATGGGTTTAACCCGGTCACCTCCTCCGCCAAAGGAATGCATCGTCCTTGCCGGCAACTTTATCAACACCACCATCGCGCAGGCCAAAGATATTGCCAAGCCCCTCCAGATCAATATCAAGGCATCAGAGTCTATGGCGAAGTTCTCGGAGATCCTGCGCCGAGCCCCCGAGCGTATCACAAGCTGGAAAGCTTCATGTGCACGGGCCGGTGCAAGGATGGCGCTGTCCACGGTAAAGGACATTACGAGAACGCCGACATCGACACAGTAACCTCTAGTATCCCCGATGTAGATGAAGAAGGCCAAAAGATAAACCACGAATCTATCTTGGTGTCACTCGCGGGTTATGACACCAGAGTTGCCGAGTTGGTCGATGTTAACGTCTTCGTGCCAATGAACACCATCGATGGTGGCAACCAAAACTCCTCCGAGTCCCTCAACACTGCCAACTTCGAGGGTGACTCTCCTGCTGCCGATGATGTTGCTTCCAAGTCGCCTGCGCCAGAGGAATAAAAAACAATTTGTAATATTTGTTTCCTTTGTAACTTGTTATGCGGAAAAAACTATGTGTTAACTTAAGGCGGAAAACAGTGGTGTATAGCCTGCTACTTAAGAACTATTTCCAGCATGTATATATTTTTTAAGCAAGTGCTGGCTTATCCATTACTTTGGTTTTTATGCTTGACTTTTCGTGAGTCGAAAGACTCGTTGTCGGAACTATGCGCTCAGGTGATGATGCCTAATGGCACCGTCAATAACCTAAGCACAAAATCGCCAACAATAAGTGCCAAAAGTCACTACTCCAGAATCCACATAAAAACGACAAAGAACGGTGTAGACCAGAAAACTTAAGCTAACGCCCGTAGGCGGAATTTTCACAAGTGCAACTGCAAAGCTTGTGCATAAAGGTTTTATATGATCCAAAAATGAACACTAAAGAAGGTAAAAGACTCAGAAACATGAGTGAACCAAAGAGCTTTATTTCATTGATCATATAAGAGGTACACAATTAGATAAAAAATGCTAAGTGTAAAAAGGACATAGCTGTGCTATGTTCCATGGCCGATCAAGCTCCGGGTAGTCATCATCCGGGTCACGTCGCTTACGCTTATGATCCTCGTTGGGTCTATCCTTCAGTTCAGGATTGTCAACGAGGTAGTAAGACCCATTGAGTAGCGCCTTGCTTATGATGAACAGTCCTTCCCATGGCGGGGATAATTTGTGTGACTTCTTCTGCTTAAGTCGGAGCACCAAATCCCCCTCTTTGAACGAGCGATGCCGAACGCGGCGACTATGGTAGCTGTGTAGCTTCTGCTGGTAGATGGCGGACCTTTGGCATGCCAAAACACACTCTTCCTCGAGAAGGTCCACCTCTAGGCGTCTGGATTCTTCAGCGTCATCTTCGTCATAGGCGGCAACCCTTGGTGCATCATGAAGTATGTCGGAAGGTAGGATGGCTTCTTCTCCATATACCATGAAGTAAGGGGTGTAGCCGGTGGATCTGTTGGGTGTAGTTCATAAACTCCACAGCACAGATGGAAATTCTTCCGCCTAGGCTCCAGCTGCTCTATGTAGCGGTGCCTCAAGACATGGCTTTATTCCCTGCAGAATTAATCCATTTGCTCGCTCAAACTGACCATTGGATTGTGGATGTGCCACAGATGCAAGGGCAAGCCGGATGCCCTTCTCCCAACAATATGCCTCCACTTCTCCGAGTGACAAGTTGCTACCGTTGTCGGTGATAATGCTATGTGGGAGACCAAATCTCACCACCAGATCCCGGACAAACCTAAGGGTAGTTGCCCCATCAAGATTTCTAATGGGTTTAGCTTATATCCATTTAGGGAATTTATCAACTGCTACTAGCAGATGCGTAAACCCACATGGTGTCGTCTGTAACGGTCCCACCATGTCTAGCCACCAGACTGCGAACGGCCAAGTTATTGGTATTGTTCGTAATTCTTCAGCAGGAACATGTGCTTGTCGGGCATAATACTTGCATCCCATGCATGTCTCAACCAGCTTGTCGGCGTCCACCTTTGCGGTCAGCCAGTAGAATCCTTGCCGGAAGGATTTCGCGACCAACGATCGAGGAGCGGCGTGATGCCTGCAATCTCCGAGATGGATTTCACGTATGATTTCAATACCTTATAGCTGGGAAACACACTTAAGGTATACACCAGTAGTGCTCCTTTTGTAGAGTTGTCCATTGACTATGGATAGCCCTTCGCTCGACATACTATTTGCCGTCTTTCGACTTCATCGTCGGGCAAAGTTTCGTATTCGAGATATTCCATGAACAGTTTTGTCCAAGCCGGAGGGACCTTTGCCACCATGTGGATGAAAGAGTCAACTCTATCCGGGTTGTCAATGTCTGCTCCCTTCACAGATGGTGTCCGTAGATGCTCTAGGAAAACTCATGGCGGAATTCGTTTGCGCCCTGATCCAAGCTTAGACAGCAGATCAGCCGCCTCGTTTTGCTCCCTAGGTACATACTTGACCTCGTAGCTCGTGAAGCTCTCGGCTATCTCGTCCACTTCGTCTCGATATGCCGCCATCATAAGGTTCCGTGCATTCCAGGTGCCAGCCACCTGCTGGGCAACCAAGTCGGAATCTCCACAGCAAACTATGCGCTTGATGCCAATATCCTTGGCTACGCATAATCCGTGAATGAGTGCTTCATACTCCGCCATGTTGTTCGTAGCCTCGAAGTGGATCTGCAGAATGTAGTGTAGCTTGTCACCAGTTGGTGACTGTAGCAGTACGCCAGCCCCCGAGCCGTTGAGCAGCTTTGATCCGTCAAAGTGCATCACCCAGTACTCTGGTTCTGGTAACGGAGTAGCATCTGGCATCTCCGTCCAATCTGCAATAAAATCCGCCAAGGCTTGTGACTTGATAGCGTCGCGTCTCTTGTAGGTGATCTCGAAGGCGGCAAGTTCAATGCCCCACTTCGTGACCCTTCCCGTGGCGTTGCTGTTGTTGATAATGTCGGACAGTGGAGTCTTTCTCAGCACTGTGATTGGGTGCTCCTGAAAGTAATGCCTCATCTTCCGAGAAGCAAGGAATACTCCATAAGCTATCTTCTGGTAGTGCGGGTAACGCTGCTTGGACTCCGTCAAGACCTTGCTTACATAGTAAACTGGTCGTTGAACGTCGTGCTCATAGCCTGGTTCCTTCCGCTCTACCACGACGACGATGCTGATTACCCGGTTGGTTGTTGCAATGTAAATTAACATGGGATCTCTAGGCTCGGGTGCTGCAAGGATGGGCGCTGAGGAAAGAATCTCCTTGAGCTGCTTCAATGCTGCATATGCTTCGTCCGTCCACGTGAATTTGTCCGCCTTCTTCAGCAACTTGTACAGCGGTAGGGCCTTCTCTCCAAGTCGGCTGACGAACCGACTAACTGCTGCAACACAACCTGGTAGTCGTTGAATGTCCTTTAGGAATGTCAGATGGTTTATGTTTAAGATGGCCTTGATTTTCTCCGGGTTGACCTCGATTCCACGCTGGGAAATGATGAAGACCAACAATTTGCCAGTTGGAACCCTGAAGACGCACTTCTTGGGGTTAAGCATCATGTTGTATTTCCGGTAATGATCAAAGGTTTCTTTTAAGTCGAAGATTAAGTCATTTGACTTTTTAGACATCACCGCTATATCTTCCATATAGGCGTGAACGTTCCGACCAATTTGGTCGTGCATGCAATGTTGCATTGTCCGCTGGTAGGTAGCACCTGCGTTTTTTAGCCCAAAGGGCATCATAACATAGCAAAACATGCCATATGGAGTAGTGAACAAAGTGGCCAATTGGTCCGACTTCCTCATCTTGATCTTGTGGTATCCTGAGTATGCATCGAGAAAACACAAAAGTTCCGAGCCAGCCGTCGAGTCAATGACTTGGTCAATGCGAGGCAAAAAGCAAACAGATCTTTGGGGCATGCTTTGTTCAAGCCGGTGTAATCAACGCACATTTTTAATTCTTTGGTTCCCTTTTTGGGGACAAGTACAGGATTGGCCACCAATTGGGTGTGAAGGACTTCCCGGATAAAACTAGCCTTAAGTAACCTAGCTATCTCTTTGCCTATGGCGCGTCTCTTCTCATCTCCAAAGCGTCGTAGAGGTTGCTTCACTGGTTTACATTTTGGATCAATGTTTAAGCTGTGCTCGGCAAGTTCCCTAGGTACACCTTTCATGTCAGCAGGTTGCCAGGCAAAGATGTCCCTATTCTCACGGAGGAACTCGATGATCACGCTTTCCTATTTGGGATCCAGGTTCGTCCCAATGGCAGTGGTCTTGGAGGCATCTCCTACCACAAGTTCCACTGGCTTGGTCTCGATGGCGGCCTTGAATGCTGGAGCAGAGTTGGATTCTGTTTCTTCGACGCGGGCATCTCTGAGTCATCAACCTTGCTCTGGATCTCTTTGAATTCTTCGATGTAGAGGACATCTTTCGCGTAGGCTGCTTCATTAATCTCGTAGTTCCTTGCTTTGGTAAAGCTTCCGAATACGGTGATGACACCGTTTGGTCCGGGTATCTTGAGTTTGTTGTAGAAGAAGCATGGCTTGGCCATGAAGGTGTGGAATATGTCTAGGCCGAATATGACGTGGTACACGCTATTGAAGGGGACCACCTCAAAGCTCATGCGCTCTTGGCGGTAATTATTAACATCGCCAAAGGCAACCTAAAGTGTGATGCACCCAAGGGACTGAGCCTCCCGACCAGGAACTACGCCGTGGAAGATGGTGTTGGTCCGCCTTAGGTTTGCCTCCATCAAGTTCATGTTCTGTAGTGTATCCAGGTACATGATGTTGATGTTGCTTCCACTATCCACCATACATTTGGTGAACTCAATGCCGTCAATCAAGGGGTTGATGACCATGGCGTATTGGTTCTCCGTATGGATAAGGTCTGGGTGATCCTTCCTGTCCCAAGTAATTGGAACCTCCAACCATCGCAGTTACTAGGGAACTGGGGGTAGAGTATCCATCAGTATCCTCATAGAGGTCTTCTGTTGTCGGACGGTGGGGGTGCCAAGGAAAGTGTGGTAAACTGCCGCCTTCTTCTCGAAGGGGTTCTTGCCTTTGCCATCGCTCTTGGCGGCGTGCTTGGGGTCAACATCCTCGTCCATGTCACTTGAATCCTTGGACTCCTCCTCCTTCTTCTTCCCCTTTCCCTTGCCTCACGGCCTGTTCTTCCGACTTTGCTTGTAGCCGGACTCCGGGTCCTCCTTGAGGTCGTTGAAGAACTTGCAGTGTCGATTGGTATGGGTGGCCTTGCCGTTGACATCGAGGTGTACGAGGCACGGCATGTCGCGGTACTCTTTGTAGATTTGGGGAACGCGGAGCCCTGCCGAGGTAGTTTCACTTCCTCTCTGCTGCCCACGACCAGCTCCCCGTCCTCGGCCATGTTGTCCGCCATCACCTCGTCCTGCAAAGGTCATGGCGAACATGTCGGGAGTTTGCTTTTCTTCTGGAGCGGTTTTCCGCTTTGTGCTGCTGTTCCTCCGAGCTTGAGTTGGAACGGCCGTTGCCGGCAGAGAGCCGCGAGCATCGTCGGTGGCAGCTGCGAACTCACTAGCCAACTGAATCATCTAGTTCAAGTCAAACTAGTGATTGTCCTGCAAGCGCTTAAGCTTATGTCGGAGCAAACGTGCCCCTTTCCAACCCATCAATGAAGGCGGCCATGGCGGTCTGAGCGTGCACTCCTGCGCAGGAGTTCTTCATATCCAACCAACGGGATAGATAGGCGCTAGATGTCTCGTCTTTCTCTTGCACGCACCGATGTAGATCGCCAACAGTGCATGGACGTTTGTACGTACCCTCGAAGTTCTTGATGAACGCTTCTTGCATGTCCAACCAATTGCAGATGGATTTCTCTGGCAAGTCATCAATCCATTGACGGGTTGTGCCCGCCAACATCAATGGGAGGTACTTGACGGCTACGTTGGGGTTACCCCCGGCAATCTCTACCGCGTTGCCGTAGTCCTGCAACCATGTAGCTGGCTTAGCGTTGCCTTCATAGGGCTTGATGGTCTTGTCAATCCGGAAAACTTTGGGGTAAGTTGCGGACCGTATCGCAGGTCCAAAGCAACATGGTCCTAGGTATGGTCCTTCCCGGGCCTCGTGGATCTTATCGATCCCCGAACGTGGGTCGTATGGCTCCGAGTTTCTTTTCTTCTTGTCAAAAGGGGATGGGCTGCGTGAGCGACGCAGGCCTCCTCCGCCATGGTGACTGCTAGGTGGCGACGGGGGCAGAGGTGGCGGTGGGTTAGCTTTCTTGCTATTACCCTCCTACGACGCCTCACGCCTGTCGCCATTGCTTGTCGGACACGGAGGGTCATGGCGTGACCTGCTCTTGTATCCTTGGTTGTGCTCTCCGTCATGACGGGTCTGCTCCGTGTTGTCGTGGATGACGATGCCGCCCTGCCTTGGAGGGGCATATCTGTATGATGGTGAGCCTTGGGGTCTTCGTGATGTCCGGGGGAGCGGGACGGTGGCGATGGGCGACAAGGTTGGGCCTTTTCTCCGTGGTTGGAGGATATGGGGATAACATCCTTCCTGTTGCGCGCATCCCTCCGTCTTCGTTCTAATGAACCCGTCTGGGACCCGACATCAAGAGGAGATCTGTCCCTTGGTGGCTTATGCTGGCTAGACTGGCAAAATGCTGGGTCAGACTCAAGCGTCTGAGAGGTGGCCTTTTCCTGCTGCTTTACCGCCTTGGCCACTAGGTCATAGACCTGGTCTAGTGCCTCGGGCAATCTATCCTGCTCCAGAAGGGTCTTGGCGATGGTGAGGTTGAGGAGAGGAGTGGGTATCACCTGTCTGCCTTCACTGTCAATGTATAATCTTGGCTTGTGCCAGCTTCGGGGGAGCCCATCCTAGGTTTTGCGGTACACCAAGATCGTTGATGGCGCGACCCGGAGCTTTTTCCTTGGCATTCTGCTGCTGCAGCAGAGTCTTGTACTCGGCCTCCATTGCTCTAGCTTTCTCTATGGATTTCTGCGTGTTGACCAGATCACGATCTAGCTTAGCGCCTTGCTCCGCGATGCCCTATGATGGCGCTTCTCGTCAAGCTGGGTCACGTTCCGGATATGAGCTACGGTCAGTGGCTCGATGAGGAGATTGCCGTACATCACTCTATCAGCTGGAGTAACTTGGGCAGCAGCATACGTAGATGCCAGAGGTGGCAGGTTTGCGGTGTTGTTGTTGCTCGGGCCGGTGCCGAGTTCCTGCGGCTGTTGCACTGGATTAGACGGAGGGGGCATGACCTTTGCGCGATCAATGTCGGCAGCAACAGGTGGTCCCTTCCCTTTGTCCAGAGCTGTAGGCGGAGCTCGTCCGGGTTGATTTTCATCCATCGCCGTCCCAATGGTGACGAACACCTCTCGAGACGTGACGGCGTTGTTGGCTTGCTCGTCACGCGTGTACTCCTCCTCCATCTCCTGCATGGCGGAGTCTAGTTCCTCTAGACTAAAATCTATCTCCTCTGAATCTGCACTGAAGTCGGCGTATAGCGCGTCAATCATAGAGTTGGAGGGTGCCAGGACTTCCTTGATGACGGGGGGTGGAGGTGCAACAACGGCGACGATGACTGGAGGTGGTGGCGCAACTACGGTGATGGCGGTCTGAGGCTATGGTGGTGGTGGCTGAATCGGAGGGGCTCCGTCAATGAGCGCAAGCATTGTCTGAGCTGCCGCTTCGGCCTCCGCGTAGTTTTTGACGGTGTTCACCATGCCTTTGAAGGTAAGGAGTACCGAAGCCTGCTGCCGTCTTAGAGAATGCCGGAGAAGCGTGTCGTGGTCCAGTCCTTCCATAAAGTGATACATAGCATCATCATTGGGGTAGTGGGCCAGATCGGCTCGTATACGGAGCCACCTGGCAAGGTAATCGCGGGGGTTTTCGTCCTCTCTCTGAATGCAACACGCCAGGTCGAAGATGGTAACCACGCCGACGAACTTGGATCTCTGCTGTCCAGACGCACGGACGAAGCCGGTGGACATGCAGTGATCTTCCACTGTTATATCCTGCACAAGGGCGGTTTGGGTGGGCCTTGAATTTTTCCGATCTTTGCCGGCAAACTCCAAGGAGAGATCCGACATCGATCCTTCTGAGAACGTATTCTGCCCGTAGGCGGACCGTGTGGGTCTTGATGCTCCTCTGACTCCCAGGGAACTAGTGCCCGAGTCAGTTTCGACAATGAAGAGGTGGATGTCTCCGATAGGAACGATCGAACACCACATAGGGTTCGTCTTTGCCGGGATCCAGAACTTGTCAGAAGGGATGATCAGAACATTGCCGGAGAAGAGAACGCGACCGATGGCTACAGTTTTGCCGATTCCCGCGAAGATCTTGGTCCTCGCCCGCTCAAGAGCCTGAAGCGCCTCTTGCCCCACGGTGGGCGCCAACTGTCGTGGTATTGCCGACGAGTACGCCATGGAGGGGTCCTCATAGTGCGTGTTTAGAGACGTGGGAGAAGGCAGACGGTTGATGGGTATGAGGTAACACAACTTACCCAGGTTCAGATCCCACGATTGTGGCAGAATCCTACTCCTGCTATAAATCACTATAATGACAATACGCCGAGTTACAGGTATTGGTTCGCTGTGCGAGGTTGTGTGAAGTTGTCTATGATTGTGCCCTAAAGGCTCCCATAGGCCCGACTTCTATAGTCTCCAGGTCCTAAGGTTACAGGGAAAATTCCTAGCCGGACAGGTTACAGAGTCCTACACCGTCTATTACTAGTCTAGCGTGTCTTATACTCCAAGGCTCCGGGTACGCTGGTGACTCCACCGTAGGCTTCCTTTATACAGCATGGGACTCCCTTCTGGATCCATCTAACTGGGTCGCCCAGCAGGCCATGGGCCATGCTACCAACTATGGGCCACCCGGGTTATCCGGATAAGAGACATACTATGAGGATACACATATAGCATATCACCAACATCGACAACGTCTTCGAGTGCTGCCAATGATTCGGCTTCACTATAAGTGATGACCCATGGGTCCTTATGGCATACTTCGGAGGGTAGCACGGCTTCGGCTCTATGCACCATGAAGAAGGGCGCATAGCCAGTTGAGCTGTTTGGAGTTGTGCGAAGGCTCTAGAGAACCGAAGGTAGCTCGTCTTCCCAGGCTCCCGCAAGACTTTCGAGTGGGCATAGCAGGCGCTTCTTGATGCCGTTGTCGATGAGGCCGTTAGCCTTTTCGACCTGTCTGTTGGTCGGTGGGTGCGCCATAGAGGCGTATGATATGTTGATGCCGAGGTTCCCGCAGAAGTCTCGGAATTCCTTCGAGATGAAGTTTGAGCCGTTGTCCGTTATGATGCTATGGGGCACACCGAACCTGTAGACAATGGACTCGAAAAACTTGACGACAGTTTTGCCGCTTTGGTTGGTGACGGGCATGGCCTGGATCCACTTGGTGAATTTGTCGACTTCTACCAAGAGGAAGACGTGGCCTCCTAGAGAGAACTTTGGCACCTTGCCGATCATGTCGAGGCCCCATTGGGCGAAGGGCCAAGCCAGGGATATAAGCTCAGCTCGGATGCTGGCGCATGTGGCTTGTCCGCGTACCTCTGGCAGGTGTTTCACCTCTGGACGATGTCCTTGGCATCATTCATTGCGGTTGGCTAGTAGAACCCATCTCGTAGATCTTTGGCGACTAAGGCGCGACTGCCTGCGTGATGGCCGCAGATACCTTCATGGATGTCTTGGAGGATGCTTTTGCCGTCAATGATGGTGACGCACTATTGGAGCACACCCGAAATGCTGCAATTGTACAACTCGCCATTGATGATGGTGAAGGCTTTTGACCGGCGAGATATGCATCGGGCATCTGTTGGGTCATCGGGCAGTTGATTGTTTATCAGGTACCGAAGGTACGGCTGTGTCCACCTCTCTTCAACCGCCATGACCTGCATCAGGCTGACTAGCTCGGCCTCTGTGTCGAGCTTCTCGGGTCCCTCTTGTCCTTCGGGTAGCACAGCCCCCGAGTGCTCTGCTTCTTCAGTTGAGCCTATTGGGAATTTCCTCTTGATGGAGGGTACGCAGATCTGTTCGAGGAACACTCCTGGTGGCACCCGTGTGCAGGTTGAGCCAATGTTGGCGAGCCTGTCAGCCTCTTTGTTGCTTTCCCTACCGAGGTGTCGAAGCTCGCAGCCATCAAAGTCCCCTTCGAGTGAGTTATAGAGCACGTGGTACGCGATCATGCTGGCGCTGTGAGCGTCGCACTCGTTCATCGTCTGCTGTACGACAAGGTTCGAATCAACGTAGATGACGAGGCGTGTTGCGCTGCACACCTTAGCCATCTTCATGCCGTGGATGAGGACCTCGTATTCGGCCTCGTTGTTGGAGGCGCGAAATTTCATTCGAAGGACATACTTCATCTTGTCTCCTTTAGGGGATGTCAGTATGACACCAACCCCTTCTCCAGCCTCGTGCTTGGAGCCACCGAAGTGCATCGTCCAGGACTGCGACATGTCCGGTAGCTGGAGCTCCATCCATTGGACGATGAAGTCAGGGAGGATCTGGGATTTAATTGTGGTGCATCGCTCGTAGATGATGTATCGAGAAGACAATTCGATGCCCCACAGGGCCACGCGCCCCGTGGCTTCGGGGTTGTTCAGGATGTTCGACAGCGGGGCATTGTTGACAACCACGATCTGGTGCTCCTGGAAGTAGTGGCTCAGTCGACGCGCCATCATGAATATGCCGTAGGAGAGCTTCTGGTAGTGGGGATACCTCTGCTTTGTCGAGGTCAGTACCTCACTAAGGTAGTAGATTGGGCGTTGGACCCGTGGGTCTTGCCATCTTCGGGTCGCTCGACCACGAGTGCGTTGCTGACCACCTGATAAGTGGCTGCGATGTATAGCAGCAAAGGTTCCCATTCCTTAGGCGTGACCAGTACAAGTGATGTGGAGAGCCGCCGCTTGAGGTCTTCGAATGCATCGTCCGCTTCGGGTGTCCACTCGAACTTGTCCGTCTTGCGCAGCAGCTGATAGAAGGGGAGGGCGTTCTCACCCATTCGGCTGATGAATCTGTTTAGTGCCGCGATGCACCTAGCTAGCTGCTGGACGCCCTTGAGGTTCTTTGGCTTCTCCATGGCCAATATGGCCCTGATTTTCTTCGGGTTCGCCTCGATGCCCCGTTGGGAGATGAAGTACCAGAGTAATTGACCAGACGGGACGCCGAAAGCGCACTTTTCTGGGTTCAGCTTGATCTTGTAGCGATCAAGGTTATCGAACCTCGCGCAGAGATCAACGATTAGGGTCCTGTCCTCCCTGGTCTTGATTTCTATGTCGTCAACATAGACCTAAATGTTGCGACCGATCTGGTCCTTCAAACATGCTTGCATGCACCTATAGTATGTGGCACCTGCATTCTTCAGCCCGAAGGGCATGGTGTTGTAGCAGAATACTCCGAACGGCATGATAAACGCTATTTTCTCCTGGTCTTCGACCTTCAGCCGAATTTGGTTGTAGCCTGAGTAGGTGCCGAGGAAGGAGAGTTTCTCGCATCCTGCAGCCAAATCGATGATTTGATCGATCCGCGGTAGAGGGAAGCGGTCCTTGGGACAGTGCTTGTTGAGCGATGTGAAGTCCACGCACATCTGCATGATGTTCGTGTCCTTTTTCGTACTGGCACGGTGTTGGCCAACCACTTGCTTTCCTTGATTTCCCTGATGAAGTTGGAATCAAGCAGTTTGTTGACTTTGATTCCAACAGCTTCAACTCTTGGCTCTAACAGTCGAGAATTTTAACTTGCGGCCCGAAAGTTGAAGCGCCAAGGCAACGCGGGGTCCAACTTCGTTGGTATTGGATCGCGATACCCCGAGTTGGCGTGCCAAATGCTAAGAGGGTCTTTTTCGGTACGAATTCAACAAACCATTTGAACACGGTAAAACTCGCTAACGCCCATCAAATTGGGCCCCACCTGTCACTTTTGACTGTTAAGTCGCTGCCATCCTGGCTGCCATGTAGACTTGCAGCGCTGGAGCCCTTGTGTTCAAACAGTCTTTTTGACCCGGCCTTCTTCTTCTTCCCCAAAGGGGCGATCTGTGGTCACTACCATGGCACGGAGCTGGGAGGGAATTCCTTCAGCGGCGAGATCCGACACCTGGCTGAACCTGATCGGTCTCGCCCTCCTCCTACCAAATCGAAGCTCGACCCATGGCACGACAACACCCATGGCACGGCAACGGGACGAGATTTCTGCCTCGGGGTCCTTCTCCAAAATCCGAGCTCGCTGTCGCTGTTTATTGCACCCGCACCAGCCAGGGCGCCTTACTCTCCGAACCCCAAGGACACATCCAATCTGTTCGGCACAATGCCAACAAGGTGAAATTCCAACGAGTTTTCTTCTTGTGATTGTGGTAGTAGAAAACATGTATCGATATGTTGTTTACTAAACTTTCATTTGAAATTAGTAGCTCCATGATGAAGAAAAATAGAGAACCTAAATGGGATAACAATGAAGACCATAGTATGTACTTTGCATTGCATCAACAAGGGCTCGTTGACGAAGCATGTTACTGTAACATCCCAAAAATATTAAACTAGAATCATCAAACCCTAATCACCAAAATTAGGGTTAACAAAAACTTTTACAATTAAAATATGAAAGCATTCATATGTGTATGTAACAAAATTTGGATTCTTTTGAATTGCCATGATTATGTGTTTCTTTGCTTGGAAAATGATTCTTAGGTGAAATAAACATCATCTAAACAATCCCCACACTTTTCCCAAAGACAAATAAATCAAAACAAACAAATTAAGTGAATAGTCACTTTGGCCAAATTAACTCCCATGCCTACTTTGTCTATCTCTAACTTTCAGAACTTAACAGAAACTTGTTTGGATCTTTGCACCCCTTGATAGTACTCATAACAAAGTATCAAGGCCCACCTTGTGATCATCCAAAAACATTCAAATGCATAGTTTAAATGACAGTTTAAAATGGAATCTATTTCATATGGGAAGATCCCACTTTTTCAAAAACCACTCAAACAAGCTCAACTTTCAAAACCAAAGCATCTACAGACTCACCAGCACATGCCTAGCACACCCACCAAAAATCTTTTCAAAATTCAAAACTTGAATTCATGCGGCCATTTCATCAAACACCATGCAGATACAAATCAAACAAAATCAAAACACTATAGTGTGCAGTGATTTGAGCCAACCCTGTTCCCTCTCTGGTTACACTAGCCTCAATAGATCATCTAGAAAACTTAACTAAGCTCTAGCCCCACTTTAAGCTTGCTAATATCATCAATGGTGAATAGGCCGAGAGCACCCATGTCACTCCAGTGTGGACATCAGGCTAGAGGAAGAACTAGCCGTGCCAACCTTGTCTGGGAGGTAGCCCATGCCTCACCGCCCCCTCTCGACCATCCCTGCCTTGCAGACAGCAACCAGAACCGCCAGGAACGCTGCGCCAGTGCTGCTGTCGACCATGCCGACGTGCATCGCGGATCACGCTCCGTTCCCACGCAACCCGACCACCTCGAGCCCTCGCCGCCCGCCAGCGTGCTCCCCACCGTCCCAGGAGACCGCCAGACATTCCCATTTCACTGCCCGTGCCCCGTAGCCACCACTCACCGTCGAAGACGCCGCCTCTGCCTCGCAGAGCATCGAGCGTTCCCGACCATTTGCCACCGCCCCTACACGCGCATTAAAACCCTAGAGCATCTCCAGGAGACCACCAAATGATCGCCACCCTCGGCCATGCCTCTAGGTGCCCGTAGCCGTATCGCCACCGTCGTCTGCCCATCTCGTTCGGTCTCACCGTCGAGCCTATAAAAGGAGAATACCACCAGCCGAACTAAGCACACCATCTCACTCCCCTCACCTCACTGATCGTTCCACCCCATTCCCGGAGCAAGTCGAGTAGCGCATCGCCGGAATTGCGCCGGAGCAGGCCGCCTCTAGAGAAGAAGGGCGCCGTCGATTTCGTCCACCCCAGGAGGAGCTACCGGTACCAGGAGGTTCGCCGTCGTCGACTTTGTCATTCGCCCGCATCACCGACCCTCGCCTAAGCCCCGGTGATCCCCCGACGACCCCCACCTGCCGCGTTAGGTTTCGGTCTCGCCCGTGCCGCCCGACGTGGACGATGAGTAGCAGCCGTTCGATTAGACTTAGATCATGCGAATGAGATTGCCCCGTACCGCTTCGCCTTTAAAGAGCCACTGACTGGTGGAACCCCCTATTAGTTGAGCCCCGCGCCGTCGAGTGACACTGGGCCGGCCCATTAGCAGTTCCCGCGCAGCCCAATCGTTTGAATTTAACTTTTTTCCATTTTAGTTCAAACCTAGTTCTGTATCCAGTTTCAAAAATCAACCCAGCTCGATTCAGTGAACCAAATTGAATGAAACCAATTTTGTTAGAAAGGTTTTGAAATGCTTAATCCAAGACCATTGGATTCAAATCATTTGAACCTATAGATCAACCTTGGTAAAAATAACAAGGAAGAACCTTTTCTGCATTCAAACATTTTTCAAATTTAAACCATAATAGGTTTTGAGTTGATTCCAACTCTCAAAAATCACATTTGACCATACCTTTCAGAATATATAAAAACATATGGGTTTACTTACAGAAATAATGTTCAAGTAATGAAAGAATGCCACATAGGCATTTCTAGTCATTTATTTTTATTTAAAATAAAAGGTTAAATCTTATTAAATTGTGACACCACTTTAAATCACATTCCCATGTACTGAAATATGTGGTGATGACATGTGTCAACATGATCCCATGTTTGGTTTGGAGTATATTAAGTCTTAAGTAGTTTTTCAATGAGTAGAAATTACTTTTCTAAAAATAAAAAGAAATAATCTTGTAATATTAGTGATGATGCTAGATCATCTATAGAACCCTTTTGTGTGATGATTGAAAATAGTTAAGTACCCAAGATGACAGTTGGTCATGGTTGGGAGGCCAAACTCATAGGAGAGGTGCTTATACTAGGGCGTGTAATCGAATGGTTAGGATTGATTATCCGCATACTGAGTATGGTGAATTCAAGATTTGTTCCTCACGGATGTATCGAATGTTGTGGTGAAAGTGTATAATCTCTACAGAGTGTCAAACTATTCGAATAGCCGCGTCTGCGGTTATGGACAGTTGGAGTGGCCATACTGTTCCCCCGTCAGATGTTTTCAAAATGACTTGTGAAATGAATTGAGACTTTGACTTGACCACAATAGAGTTGTGATATGAAATACAAGTTCCCACTTAGGTGTTATAAAACTTCAACTAGCTTTTCTTGCTTCTGAACTTAGTAGAGGTAAATCTGGCTTTTTGCAAAACAACCATAGAGCTTAGTGTCCTACTACAAAAACCCCCTTCACTTGTTAGTATTAGTTTGCGAGTACTTAAAGAGTACTCATGGCTTTGTCCTGGCTATTCCCGTGGCTAGACTATGAAGAGGAGTATCAGGAGGATGGACCCCAGGAAGGTTATGACAACTAGGATCATCTCCCATCGTCAGCATTGCCAGTGACCCCGAAGATGGAGCTTCGCCTACGCTATCGTTACTATTACATATTCCGCTGCTTGAATTGTATTATGAACTGGATCATGAGATCCTTATTTGTGTAAGACCTGATATATGGTTTGTAATGGATGATGTACTATGGTATTCAAATCTGTTATGTCTCGCAAAAATGGTAATCCTGGGATTGCGATGTATGGCATAATAGGCATCTGGGATTAAAAAATCCGGGTGTTGACAAGTTGGTATCAGAGCCATCCTGACCATAGGAGACCCTAGTTAGATTGGACGTTTAAATCAAAAAACTTAGTTTCAAAACCAAAGGAAGGAAATATTTACAAAAACTTCTTCCCATTCTTATCACCTTGATTCTTTCATAAAAACTCATGTTCCTCAAAAACTCTTGTAAAATACATAAAATTTGACACACTTGAGCACTCTACTAACTTACTCATCCTATATTATTTTAGATGGACGTGAAGTACAACAAGTTTTATCAGTTGGGGAATGAAGGAGACCTTATCTTTGAGCGGGATTTGGACCAGCTTTCGGAACTTCTGGAGCGTCCGCACCCCGAGTTCTTCGGAGCTTAGCTCAATAATCAAGGAGGGGAAGATCTGCAGTGGCTAATTGTTGCAAGTCTCTGAGGAAAGATTGAACCTCCCACTGGTGAGGGAATTCAATTTACCTTAAGAGAGAACAACTGGCTCGATGGACTTGCCAGGGCCATGCAGGAAGCTCTTGCCCGTCTGTGTGGGCAGAGTATCAACCAGATCAAGGGTACTCGCTTTGAGTTTTGTCCAAGGCGTGATGCTAATGGACAGCCACTGGAAGCCCCATACCACCCCGAGCTGAAGACCCAATTGGACCACCTCAGCTTCATGATGTACGATCGTCAGCAGGAATTGGATAATTGCCGTGACTACTCCAACCACATGTCCGCCATCATCAAGGTGAAGGATCAGACCATCGCCATGCTAGCGAAGGATCGCAAGTCTCGCCGCCGTCAGCTCGATAAGAAGGAGCGCATCATTGCCCGTCTTTGACACCGTATCTCGGATTTGGAGGAGACCATCCACGAGAGAGACATGCAGTTGGAGGAAAGGGAGAGTGCCGGAGAAGATCTTCATGGAGACCCCTACTCCTATCTCAGCGATGATGATTTTCTGGAGGATCAGGCCATGGACTTCTTCACCGATGAGGATGATTACGCCTTCATCGATGACGATGAGAATGATGAGGATGACGACTACACCGACTCCGAGGAGTAGTAGCACTTGAGCACTAGCATAGTGAGTAGTATTCGGTTCCACTGTATCATAGTTTCCGGAATGGTTCTTAAAACCATCTGCTTTTCTTGCTTTGTGGTATGTGTTTGTATCGTGTGCTATGAATGAATGAAAAGCAAGTTGCTAGAAAATCTGAGTCAAGCCTTAAAAACTTTTCAAAGTCCCTGAACCTTAGAAATTTCCCTCTTTTCTCATGATCTATCTCAATCTTCAGATGCCACGCGGAGGAAGTGGTTCATCCCTAGACCCGATGTTGCAGATACTACAAATGTTGGTTTCTGACCGCGAAGCCGAAAGATCCGAACGTCAAGCCAACTTAGCCACCCTTCAACAGATAGCTCAGCTAGCCCACAACAATCAAGGCCACGGAAATCAGGACAACCATGGATCTAAGCTTAAGAATTTCCAGAACACCAACCCACCTGTTTTCACTAAGTCAGAAGAGCCCCTAGACGCCGACGATTGGCTGCAAACCATGGAAAACAACCTAGAAGTAGCCGGAGTGGAAGCTAATGAGAAAGTTTTGTTCGCCACCCACTATCTAGCCAGAGATGCTAGAGCATGGTGGAACAGTGTTCGGGCAATGACTGGAGGACAGATGATGACCTGCTAGGAATTCAAGGTCAAGTTTAGCAGAACCCATGTGCCACCGGGTTTTATCAAGAGAATGAGAGACGAGTTCAGAGAGCTGAAGCAAGGAAGGATGACTATAGTGGAATACCGTGACAATTTTTTTTCATTAGCTAGGTATGCCCCGGATGAAATAGACACTGAAGCCAAGAAGAAAGAAAGATTCCTGAATGGTCTGCATGATGAGATGCAGACGGTGTTAGTCAATATCCCCTTTGCGCATATTGAAGCCCTTGTCGACTCTGCTATCCAGATGGAAGGAAAGATTAACCAGGCCAATGAGAACCGCAAGCGTCGCATGATGCATCAGCCGGGAACCCATCAGACCCCAAAGTATCACCCTAACCCATCTCCAGGATTTGCCCCGAGAACCAACAGACCCCCGATGAACCGTTCGACCTATCACAATCGTGGAAACCCAAGGCCCAGAGGAAATCACAACAACCCCGGCAACTCTGGAAATTTCAACCGTGCACCACCCAAGTTCAACAACAACAATGCTGCCGCCAACACCAACACTGCCCCGAGGACTGGAAGCAATGCTGTGCCTGTTGCAGCAAAGGACAAGTCGCAAGTGACTTGTTATGACTGTGGAAATAAGGGTCACTACTCCAACGAGTGCCCCAATAGGAAGAATGCCGCAGCCCCCAATACCAATGCCCCAGCTCAACAGCAGCGTCGTGTTCAGCCTGGAACAAGGTTTGCCCTAGGGAATTCACTCAACCGCAACGGCCGTCTTTTTCTCATGCATGCTGAAGAAGCTCAGGAAGCGCCAGACGTCGTGCTAGGTATGTTTTCTGTTAATTCAGTACTTGCAAGAGTGTTGTTTGATTCGGGTGCATCGCATTCATTTGTCACCGAAGAATTTTCCTGCACTAGTAAGATTCAACCAACAAAACTGAAGCATGTAATGATTGTTCAAATCCCTGGTTCAACCACCAAAGCTATGCAAATTTGCAAAGCCATCCCCATCCGAATCCATGGCATAGATTTTTATGCTAATCTGATAGTACTCGGAAATAAAGGTTTAGAAGTAGTACTAGGAATGGATTGGATGTCTAAACATAAAGGATGGATTGACTGTGCCAAGAAAGCCATAACCATGACCAGTACCGCTGGAATATCAGTAGAGCATTTATCTGAAACCTTACCTCGTCAATTCAAGTGCAACAAGAGTATAGCCTAACCTACCATTGACCAAGTCCGGATAGTCTGCGAATACCCCGATGTATTCCTAGATGTTTTGCCCGGTATGCCCCCAGATCGGGATATCGAGTTTATCATTGAACTAATCCCCGGAACAGGACCCATAGCCCAGAGACCATATAGTATGAACCCGTATGAACTAGCATAACTGAAGAAGCAACTGGATTCCATGTTGGAGTGAGTCACCATGGAGATCACCTGTCTTGTTTGTGGATAAGAAGGATGGATGTAACTGTTTGTGTACGGATTTTTGGAAGTTGAATGATGTCACTATCAAGAACAAATACCCATTGCCCAAGATAGAAGATTTGTTTGATCAGTTGACCGGTGCCAAAGTGTTTTCTAAGATTGATCTTAGAACTGGCTATCATCAACTCAAGATTCGTGTAGAGGATATTCCAAAGACTGCCTTTACCACCAGATATGAATTATACGAGTATACTGTCATGTCTTTTGGATTAACCAATGCCCCCACTTATTTCATGAATCTCATGAATAAGATTTTTATGGATTTCCTGGATAAGTTTGTCGTTGTTTTCATCGATGACATTCTGATTTATTCCAAATCAGAAGAATAACATGAGCTACACCTAAGGACCATTCTTGGAACCCTTAGAGAGCATCAGTTGTATGCCAAGTTTAGCAAATGTGAATTCTGGTTATAGGAGGTAGGATTCCTCGACCACATTGTATCAGCCGGAGGAATTGCCGTTGACCCTGCAAAGGTGAAAGATGTCGAAGATTGGCAAGCCCCAACCACTCAAACCCAAGTTCGTGCATTTCTCGGATTGGCGGGATATTACCGCTAGGTCGTAGAAGGATTCTTGAGTATCGCCAGACCCATGACCCAATTGCTGAAGAAGGACAAGAAGTTTGAATGGACTGACAAATGTGAAGCGAGTTTTCAAGAACTGAAGAGGATATTAATTTCAGCCCCAATCTTAATCATGCCGGATATCACGAAGCCCTTTGACGTGTATTGTGACGCATCCAAGATCTGTCTCGGATGTGTGCTAATGCAAGAAGGCAAAGTCATATCTTATATGTCTCGACAACTGAAACAACATGAGCAAAATTACCCAACCCATGACCTCGAACTCGCAGCCGTTGTTCTAGCCCTAAAGACATGGAGGCATTACCTGATGGGAAATCGTTGTGAGATTTATTCGGATCACAAGAGCCTGAAGTATATATTCACTCAGAAGGAGCTGAATATGAGACAGAGAAGATGGATTGAGCTAATCAAGGATTACAATCTGGACATTCACTATCACCCTGGTAAAGCCAACGTGGTAGCAGATGCCCTTAGCAGATTGTCGTGTCGCTTGAACTCCATGCTTTTGAAGGAGCAACCAAGTTTGCACAAAGAGATGGAAGATTTTTGAATGGAATTAGTAAGTGAAGGATTTTTGGCTAGCATAGAACTTCAACCCAATTTGATCAGCCAGATCAAAGAGGCGCAGAAAGGAATGCTAGTATCGACGGAATCAAGCGTCGTATCGGTACAGGCAAAGTACCCGGATTCACCGAAGACGAATAAGGAGTTCTGTGGTACAAAGGACGCCTTTGTGTACCAGCAGATTCTGAGTTGAAGGAAGTTATTTTGAAGGAAGCTCATGATACTCTTTATTCTATCCACCCCGGAGGAACAAAGATGTATCAAGATTTGAAAGAGCAATTTTGGTGGCATAAGATGAAGAGAGAAATCGGAAGCTATATCGCCAAGTGTGATATATGTCAGCGAGTCAAGGCAGGACATCAAAGACCCGCTAGATTGTTGCAACCATTACAGATTCCGGAATGGAAATGGGATTCCGTTGGAATGGACTTTATCACCGGATTACCTACTTCTAGTAGGGGAAATGACTCTATCTGGGTCATAGTGGACAGATTGTCCAAAGTCGCCCATTTCTTACCCGTCAAGACCACATATCAGAGTTCGAAGCTAGCGGAGTTATACATCGCTAGAATCGTCAGTTTGCATGAAGTCCCCAAGAACATCGTATCGGATCGAGGAACTCAGTTTACCTCGAGATTCTGGAAGAAAGTCCAAGAAGTTTTAGGAACCCACCTAGATTTCAGCACCTCTTATCACCCTCAGACCGATGCAAAAACGGAGCGAGTAAATCAAATACTCGAAGATATGCTGAGAGCATGTTTGTTAGAATATGGATCTAAGTGGGAAGACTGTCTACCGTTCGCAGAATTTTCGTACAACAACAGTGATCAAGCTAGTTTGCAAATGGCCCCATTTGAATTCATGTACGGAAGAAAGTGTTGCACCCCTTTGAACTGGTCGGAAGTAGGAGAGAGTAAGATTTTCGGACCCGATATCCTACGAGAAGCAGAGGAGAAGGTTCACAAGATTCGTGAGCACCTCAAGACCGCCCAGTCCAAACAAAAGAGTTATGCCAACAAGAGACGTCGAGACCTCGCCTTCAACATAGGAGATTTTGTGTATCTGAAAGTGTCGCCATTGAAGGGAATGCAGCGTTTCCAGCTGAAAGGAAAGTTAGCCCCCAGATATATCGGACCCTTCAAAATTCGGAACCGTCGAGGAAAATTGTCATATCAATTGGAACTACCCGAAGAGATGTCAGCCGTGCACAATGTGTTCCATATCTCATTACTTCGTAAGTGCCTCGAAGTCCCAGAGAAGATTGAAGTGTTCAAGAATATTGATCACCGGACCATAGAAATCAACGATGACCTGACCTATCCCGAAGTACCCATCCGTATTTTGGAAGAAGCTTTCAGAACTATCAAAACCCGAAGCATCAAGTTTCTCAAGATTCAGTGGAGCAACCATACAGAAGAGGAAGCTACCTGGGAGCGCGAAGATCACATCAGGATGGAGTTTCCCGATCTCTTCAAATCCTAGGTAATCTTTTCGTCCTTTTTCAAATCTCGGGACGAGATTTTGTTTAAGGGGGAAGGTTTGTAACATCCCAAAAATATTAAACTATAATCATCAAACTCTAATCACCAAAATTAGGGTTAACAAAAACTTTTCGAATTAAAAATATGAAAGCAT
Source organism: Avena sativa (assembly GCA_916181665.1). NCBI lineage: Eukaryota > Viridiplantae > Streptophyta > Magnoliopsida > Poales > Poaceae > Avena > Avena sativa. Next base: position 261,598,621 of record OV702294.1, on the reverse strand, counting down.
TCATATGTGTATGTAACAAAATTTGGATTCTTTTGAATTGCCATGATTATGTGTTTATTTGCTTGGAAAATGATTCTTAGGTGAAATAAACATCATCTAAAGAATCCCCACACTTTTCCCAAAGACAAATAAATCAAAACAAACAAATTAAGTGAATGGTCACTTTGGCCAAATTAACTCCCATGCCTACTTTGGCTATCTCTAACTTCGAGAACTTAACAAAAACTTGTTTGGATCTTTGTACCCCTTGATAGTACTCATAACAAAGTATCAAGGCCCACCTTGTGATCATCTAGAAACATTCAAATGCATAGTTTAAATGACAGTTTAAAATTGAATGTATTTCATATGGGAAGATCCCACTTTTTCAAAAACCACTCAAACAAGCTCAACTTTCAAAACCCAAGTATCTACAGAGTCACCAGCACATGCCTAGCACACCCACCAAAAATCTTTTCAAAATTCAAAACTTGAATTCATGCGGCCATTTCATCAAACACCTTGCAGATACAAATCAAACAAAATCAAAACACTATAGTGTGCAGTGATTTGAGCCAACCTTGTTCCCTCTCTAGTTACACTAGCCTCAGTAGATCATCTAGAAAACTTAACTAAGCTCTAGCCCCACTGTAAGCTTGCCAATATCATCAATGGTGAACAGGCCGAGAGCACCCATGTCACCCCTGTGTGGACAGCAGGCTAGAGGAAGAACTAGCCGTGCCAACCTTGTCTGGGAGGTAGCCCATGCCTCACCGCCCCCTCTCGACCAGCCCTGCCTCGCAGACAGCAACCAGAACCGCCAGGAATGCCGCGCCCGTGCCGCTGTCGACCATGCCGACGTGCACCGCAGAGAACGCACCGTTCCCACGCAACCTGACCAGCTCGAGCCCTCGCCGCCCGCCAGCGTGCTCCCCACCGTCCCAGGAGATCGCCAGGCATGCCCATTTCACCGCCCGTGCCCCGTAGCCACCGCTCGTCGTCGAAGACGCCGCCTCTACCTCGCAGAGCATCGAGCGTTCCCGGCCATTTGCCACCGCCCTTACACGCGCATTAAAACCCTAGAGCATCGCCAGGAGATCGCCGAACGATCGCCACCCTTGGCCATGCCTCTAGCTTCCCGTAGCCGTGTCGCCACCGTCGTCTGCCCATCCCGTTCAGTCCCACTGTCGAGCCTATAAAAGGAGACGACCCCCATCCGAATTGAGCACACCATCTCACTCCCCTCACCTCACTGATCGTTCCACCCCATTCCCGGAGCAAGTCGAGCAGCGCATCGCCTGAATTGTGCCGGAGCAGGCCGCCTCTGGAGAAGAAGGGCGTCGTCGATTTTGTCCACCCCAGGAGGAGCTGCTGGTACCAGGAGGTTCGCCGTCGTCGACTTCATCGTTTGCCCGCATCGCCAACCCTCGCCTGAGCCCCGGTGAGCCCCCGATGACCCCCACCTGCCGCGTTAGGTTTCGGTCTCGCCGGCGCCGCCCGACGTGGACGATGAGTAGCAGCCGTTCGATTAGACTTAGATCGTGCGGATGAGATTGCCTCATACCGCTTCGTGTTTAAAGAGCCACTAACTGGTGGAACCCCCCTGTTAGTTGAGCCCCGCGCCGCGGAGTGACACTGGGCCGGCCCATTAGCAGTTCCCGCGCTGCCCAGTCGTTTGAATTTAACTTTTTCCATTTTAGTTCAAACCTCGTTCTGTACCCAGTTTCAAAAATCAACCCAGCTCGATTCAGTGAACCAAATGGAATGAAACCAATTTTGTTAGAAAGGTTTTGAAATGCTTAATCCAAGCCCGTTGGATTCAAATCATTTGAACCTATAGATCAACCTTGGTAAAAATAACAAGGCAGAACCTTTTCTGCATTCAAACATTTTTCAAATTTAAACCATAATAACTTTTGAGTTGATTACAACTCTCAAAAATCACATTTGATCATACCTTTCAGAATATATAAAAACATATGGGTTTACTTACAGAAATAATGTTCAAGTAATGAAAGAATGCCACATAGGCATTTCTAGTCATTTATTTTTATTTAAAATAAAAGGTTAAATCTTATTAAATTGTGACACCACTTTAAATCACATTCCCATGTACTGAAATATATGGTGATGACATGTGTCACATTATCCCATGTTTGGTTTGGAGAATATTAAATCTTAAGTAGTTTTTCAATGAGTAGAAATTACTTTACTAAAAATAAAAAGAAATAATCTTGTAATATTAGTGATGATGCTAGATCATCTATAGAACCCTTTTGTGTGATGATTGAAAATAGTTAAGTATTGTTTGGTGATTGTGTACCTTGTGACACCACTTTAAATCACATTCCCATGTACTGAAATATGTGGTGATGACATGTGTCACATGATCCCATGTTTGGTTTGGAGAATATTAAATCTTAAGTAGTTTTTCAATGAGTAGAAATTACTTTTCTAAAAATAAAAAGAAATAATCTTGTAATATTAGTGATGATGCTAGATCATCTATAGAACCCTTTTGTGTGATGATTGAAAATAGTTAAGTATTGTTTGGTGATTGTGTACCTCGTATTTATTCATAGACGCTAGTACCGACCAAGGATACGAGGAGGAAGGAGGATACTACGAAGAAGAAGCCGAGGAGAACTTCAACCACTGCTCTGCACAAGGCAAGCTAACACTTGCAAGATACTCTATTGTAGCAAGCCTAATACTACTAGTTGATTGAGCAAGCTAACTCTTGCAATTATGAGAGTTAAATAACCTATGCAATGCACTAAGCATGCTTAGTTAGACACATTTGATGATACCCAATCCTAGTTTTACTTACAAGCTTGCTACTTTATTTCTTTATCAAAGCTCTTACTTAGAGTTTACTTGAGTAAATTGTAGATTCTAGAAAGATAATTGAAGGTTGCATAAAGAGCATAAAACTTGGCCTAAGCTAGATAATCTTTATGTCATCCTAAGGCATGAGATTGAACTTAGTTAAACTCCACTTGTTTACCACCCCTCATTAGTACTCACTCCCATTTGTAGATGCTAGTGCTAAGCATAAAACTTGATCAACATTAGATGGGAATACTTGATTAAAATAGTTATGAAAACCTTGGAATGATGGATCATTCTATTGAGATGTTTTGACATGTGTTTCCGAACACCAGATGATTTTGGTGATGAAAATGTTGAGGCATGAGCCTTACCCCTTTATAAAACTGATGGTTGTCTGGATGCAATACCATTCCAATTTTACCGTACAACCACAATACCCGAGAATTGGGTAGGGCTTGACTGGAAACTTATATACCTTAGTATTAGTTCCCTCACGGCCAAGGTCTGAGCTGAGGCTACCTTGTGAAGATTGTCCACCTCTGTAGTACCCAAGATGACAGTTGGTCATGGTTGGGAGGCCAAACTCACAGGAGAGGTGCTTATACTAGGGCGTGTAATCGAAAGGTTAGGATTGATTATCCGCATACTGAGTATGGTGAATTTAGGATTTGTTCCTGGCGGATGTATCGAATGTTGTGGTGAAAGTGTACAGTCTCTGTAGAGTGTCAAGCTATTCGAATAGCCGCGTCCGCGGTTATGGACAGTTGGAGTGGCCATACTGTTCCCCCGTCAGATGTTTTCAAAATGACTTGTGAAATGAATTGAGACTTTGACTTGACCACAACAGAGTTGTGATATGAAATACAAGTTCCCACTTAGGTGTTATAAAACTTCAACTAGCTTTTCTTGCTTCTGAACTTAGTAGAGGTAAATCTGGCTTTTTGCAAAACAACCATAGAGCTTAGTGTCCTACTACAAAAAACCCCTTCACTTGTTAGTATTAGTTTGCGAGTACTTAAAGAGTACTCATGGCTTTGTCCCTGGCTATTCCCGTGGCCAGACTATGAAGAGGAGTATCAGGAGGATGGACCCCAGGAAGGTTACGACAACTAGGATCATCTCCCATCGTCAGCATTGCCAGTGACCCCGAAGATGGAGCTTCGCCTACGCTACCGTTACTATTACGTATTCCGCTGCTTGAGTTGTATTAAGAACTGGATCATGAGATCCTTATCTGTGTATGACTGGATATATGGTTTGTAATGGATGATGTATTGTGGTATCCAAATCTGTTATGTCTCGCAAAAATGGTAATCCTGGGATTGCGATGTATGGCATAACAGGCATCTGGGATTAAAATTCCGGGTGTTGACAGTTACCAAGAGAGTGGAGTTCATCAGCCATTGCCAAAAAATATGGGAACAAATCCATGAGCGATTGAATGCAAATACATGAAGAGAAGCTAGGTCCATGTCATCAATCATCAATAGGTGGCACATTATAGTGATGTGTTCAAATATGTACACATTCATAACAATAAATTATGGCGGTAGTGTTGCTAGCTGTTTGTATGAGCTATTCATTTTATATGATCGTGGCACCTTACTTTCCTGGATACTAGTAAACTTGAAATTGCAACCCCCCGCATTAACTTGCCTGTGTAGCAACCCCCACATTTACTTGACAAGAACTGAACCGATGAGAGAGAATGCATGCAGGATCGTTGGCGGTTGGGCTTGCGGTTGGTGTGTGCATGTGGTCGTCTTGTTTCCACACGCTTCCCTTGGCATTCCCAGGCCTTGTTTAATAAATCCCTGTCTCTGGAACCGCTTCCTCTGCCATTCGACGGGACTGAGACCACACGAACACCACCATCCATGGCCAGCAACAAGTAGCAGGATTTGCCGTGGGCTGATCTCCCTGAGGGAGTCGTACAGAAGATAGGTGACATCTTCCTATCGACGGACAACTTCAACTACTCCGCTGCCTTCCGGGCAGTCTGCAGCGCCTGGCGCGGCTTCACGGAGGAGCGCTTTATACCAGCCAACTGGATTGTTCTAGATCACCAGCTGTAACCGGAGTATGGGGTAGACAACGCCGCCATCACGTTGCTAAACGTGAGAACCAGCCGCTACCTTGAGAAGAAGATTAGTCGGGTTATTCGCAGGTGCTTTCTTGATATTCATTTGTGTATGTGCGATCCTTTTTTTGCATTCACCTCCTATACGATATGTTTTTCAAGTTTTCTTTCTCCATCTACTTGTTTTACCTTGATTGAATCTCTGTCTGTTTACCTTGACTGAATCTCTGCTTATCATCTACCTCTCTCTCCCTCTCTGTGTCTCTGGAAGGTTCTTTTACGTCGGTAGCACAACCGGTGGCCTCCTTGTGCTTGTACAGAGGGTGCAGCCGTACAAGACACGGTTGTACAACCCCTTCTCGGGTGCTATAAAGCGCCTGAGGATGGAGATACCGACCGAGCAGGTGGCTTCTATCGATGTGACGATGTTCGTGTCATTGATGGTGTTTACATCAAATCTTCAGAACACCATCATTCGGTGGGCGGATGAGGGAATGGAGGAAGGCAGTCGCCCGGTCTTTGGTGAAGGGCGGTACACGCTGAATGACTTCACGGAACTCTGGAGCATGACTTCTTACGCCGGTGATGTTTTTGTCGCAGACAGATACGGGTCTATCCTCTCTACTATGACTGGTGCTGCTCATGGAGATGTCCAGATGCATGCCACCATCAAAGGCCCTGTTTCGGGATGCCAGTACCCGAAGAATTGTTTTTACCTCGTCAAGTCTGACGGGGAGTTGTTGTTCGTTGTGAGTGGACTGGTCTATGGCGGCAGGCCCATTGTTTACCGGGTTGATACATAGAATTGTGTCCTTCAGCCGGTCAGAGGCATCGGCAGCCATGCTCTCTTTGTTGCTGACAATCAGTGCATCTGCATCGACAGCGCCAGGGTACCCACGGTGCAGGCCGGCAGCATCTACTATCCGGACCTATCCCAGATTAGATCTTACAACTTTGAGGCTCTTGCGTGGGAAGAGGAGCCAAGGGTTGACCATGGGTATGGAGTAGGAGGATTATGGATCAATGACCGTCCATTCGAACTCGATCAATTCCTGGCGGAGTATTGCAGAATCGTCGAGCATTCTGAACTGCAGATGGTGCCGCCTTATGGCGAATATGGTACCACCCACTATGATTACTATGACGGCTACCCGTCAGATTAGATTGATGGATCATGTTGGTCTGGTCCTGTTGTATTCTCTATCTGTGAATTATATGCAAGTGCAAGTTGTATGGTGTGCTTGTAATACAATGGATGCTCTATGTTTCAAAAAGATCATGTGTTATACCTCTTTCAATTTCGCTGCTTTTCTATGTACATGTAGTAATTCTGATACATGAGCAATTGAATGCAAATACGCGAAGAGAAGCTAGATCCATGTAATCAATCATCAATAGGTGGCACATTCTAGTGATGCGTTCAAATACGTACACATTCATAACAATAACACTGTTGGTAGTATTGCCAACTTGAAACTGCAATTAACTTGAAGTGGTTGTTATCCCGAGCAAAATGTCTGGTATACACATGACCCTTTTATGTTCTATGCTGCAATTCGGCTGTTGTGGGCAGGGAAAGAAAAGTTGGGCTTCACTGAATATTACACAGTTATGCATAACTTAGTCTTACACACATAGTCTGAACTTGTTCTTACACAAATAAGCAAAGCAGTCTTACACCGCCGGAACTTCCGGCGAGCCAACCGGCGAACCGGCCTCTGGAGCTGGTGGCATCGTCGGAACGAACCAAAGTGCTGTGTTTGGCCGTCTCTCATTCTCTATCAAATTATATGACCCCACTGATGAGCCAATGGCATGCCCCTCCCCCGACGTGGATTTGGCTCCAGGTCGGATCTGGAGTGTCAACATAATAAACGCGTGAGTGTGCAGCAAACACATAGTCTGCTATCAACACTGAAAGTGCTGGAACCTTAGCAACAACATCACCATGTTCTCCCTGGACTCTAGCAGCAGTCTCATCCGGTATCTCGTTAGCTTCACCAGCAGCAGCATCAGCAAGTATTTCATCAGCTTCACCAGCAGCAGCATTAGCGAGTATTTCGTCAGCTTCACCAGGCGCAGCAGCAGCTAGTTCTTCGTCATCTCCACCACCAGCAGCAGCATCATCGGGAGCCGGGGTGCCTGAGCAATTACAGGTTCAATAGCTTCAGGGGCTCCGAGGAAGAAAGGGTGGTTGATCCCAAGAAACCGAGATTGTTCCTTTAGATTGTCGACTCTGCTCCAGACCTAGTCTACTGGGTATTTTGTTAGACACGTGGACCTTGAGAAAACATGAAACCGCAGCGATGGGTATGAAGAAAGTTGTGTCCCCATATGTTCTATTGTATCACCAACGCTGTTTAGTGCTCCCTTGATATGAATCCACATGAGTTCAGCACCCTGGTTGACATCGCCTCTAAGAGGTGCAAGGAACCAGCGCCGTGATATAGGATTAGCATCTACTACTACATCTTCGATCACCGGAGCTGGAATGACGCATGGGGATGCGTGCGTACCTACGTGTTACCTTCAGTCAGTAAGCAGAATTTTGAATGGGAATTTACATGCTATATGACACCATGACTCACTCCAGGTGAACGGCTCCCAAATACGCACGTCACCGCTAGGTTCAGTGACCATGTAAATGCGTTGCGGTGTGTCGTCATACACGCTGGAGGTGAAGACGATGTCGACGTCCTTCTTCGGCTGTAGATGGTCGTCGCGCAAGACTGTCCATTCATTGTCATCTAGGCATCTAATGAATGTGATTGCCTTGTCAAACACCGCTAAGAGGTTGTAGTGCCAAGTCTTCCACATCAGGAGAGGCTTCTGTGGGAGTTGTACCTTCAGGAGCTCAAGTTCTGCCATGTTGAACCTGTAAGCGAATTCAGATTTTGCCGGCAGCCACCCATTGTTGAATGCAGTAATGCCGACACCCACTATAGATGGCGGTGTAAGTCTCAACAACTTGTAGACATTTTTTAGAGTCCAAGTACTCCCGTCCTGGGATAAAAGGACCAGCCACTCGTTGTTGCCACCCACCCAGTTCTGCTCATCATCCATTTTCGCCTCCTCTATCTCCCTGATATTCACCACTACTGATTGCGACCACTTATCCAGCAGCATCAGTTTTGCATGTACATTCTGCAAAAGCTTTGTTGTCAGTTGGTAGAATCACCTAGCATGGATTCCATTGCAAATACAATTTGACACCACTGCGATCAGATTAAAGTATTATATACGACTGTCTCCTTGGCTCTCGCCTAAATTGTGCATGTGTCACTATGAAAATACCCAATATATCAAGTAGGAGCAGAGCTTCCCCCGTACAAACTCCTGGAGGTGATCATAAACAACTAGGGACATAACAGTCTTTAATCGTCTAGTTTGTTTATTTTTTAAAAAAAATAGAATATCACCTAGCAGGCATTCCATTGCAAATCCAAATTGATACCTCAGCTATCACCTAAATTAAGATTGTATCACTACGAAAATACCAGAATATCAAGTGCAAGTAGAGCTTCCTATGTACAGAATAGTCTTAAATGGTTCAATTTGTTCAAACTGCGCGTGCACACAACACGTTTGACGGATGGAACATAGGATTCCGATGAATGTTCAGCACATATAAATCAACGGTATGACTAAGTCAACAAGCAAGATACTAGAACTTACATGGTCGTCGCGGTTGTTTGTCCATATGCTAGTATCGGGGTAAAGAAGTCCTGGCGTGCCGAACTGTTGTTCTTCCATTTCCTGGATCGGCAGGCCGAAACTAGGGATGTAGTGACCGGCGGTGACGATGTCCAACTCCTTGGCGACCTTGTACACGTTCGCAAGGCTGAGGTTCGACCATCCCCAATCCTCGCGGTGGCGGTCGCCATGGCCAGCCGTCGTCGTCTGCCTTACGCTTCAGCGTGCGGCGGTGCCAGCCCCACGGTTTACCCATGGCGGCAAATAGAGGATGGAATCAGGCAGATTAATGGATGTAGTGTGATCCGGAGGCGGATGGATTCGTGAGGGGGTGGAATCAGGGAGGGAAGCAGTTGTTCGAGTAGGGAGTGAGGAACCGCCGCCGCCGGTCTCGTCCGCGTGGAATACAAGGAGGGGGTGTGGTGGGTGTAATTAGTGAGGGTGAGCACAGGGACCGTCTAAATGGGGTGCAAAAATAAATCATGAGGGGAAATGTATGGTCCCACCTATTGGCGAGGGAAGGTCGGCACGCGCCCTGAGTATGCTCTGACTTGGATCGTGCATGGCGGACCTTGATTCCACTACATGCAAGTGGCGCGGAACCAATTTCATCTAGCGCTTGGGTCGCCATGTCAAGAGCATCACTAGCAATACAGCTGCCACATGGAAATATGGAATGATGCACCAGTGTGATAGAAGTTGCATCACCACATCCACTTGAGTGTGTGTTGTCGTATGGATCATTGTGGTTTGGTAAAAACACATGCAATGAATCTATGGAGTCCATGTGTCAAACCATAGTCATAAATCCCCAGAAGCTGCATCACCACATCCATTGTAGTGTGTGTGGTCGTGTAGATCATTGTGGTTTGAAAAGAACATATGCAAATGACTCTAGGGACTCCATGTGTCAAACCATGGTCATAAATCGCCAGAAAGCCACTATGATGCAGCTGCCACATATGGAATGATGCACTAGTGGGACATAAGATGCATCACAACATCCACTTGAGTGTATGTGGTCATGTGGATCATTGTGTTATGGTAAAAGCATCTAAAAAGTACATTTGATCTTCTGTGATCCCAATGTGATGTAAAACCACACAAGCATGCAACTAGAAGGTTTCAAATTGTAGTTTTGGTACTTGCTTCACAAATGAAAGCCCTTTTTGAGTTTGAGGGTGTAATTTTCAAACCAAAATGGCTAGATACAATGCTACCATCGTTAAGAATGTGGTGATACCCCCTTGTTCCAAATTTGAGTCCATTTTAAGAACGGTAGATGAAAACATGGTACACAAGTTGCTCTTTCGAGTAGTCGGACATGATCGTTGACCTAACTACCCCCACATTACAGAGTGGACTGCTAGGGGACATTTTTTTCAAAAGTTTGTCATTTTTATTCAATGTATTTTCCACACAAATGAACAAATTTGAAGATTTTTCAGGAGAATTTCTCAATTTAATATGAAATTTACAAGGCTTGGTCAACCCAGGGTTGACTAGAGTCCTTCGAGAGATTGTGAAAGCATCTAAAAATTACAAGTGATGTTATGTCGTCCCAATGTGATGTACAACCACACAAGCATCTGAAGGTTACAAATTTTAGTTTTGGTACTTGCTTGACAAATGAAACCATGTTTGTGAGTTTGAGGGTGATCTTTTAAAATTTTGAAACCATAATGGCTAGATAGAATGCTAGCATCATTAGGGACATGGTGATTCACCCTTGTGCCAAATTTGGGTCCATTTGAAGAAAGGTAGATAAAAAAATGGTACACAGGTGGTCGTATCGAGTAGTCTGAAATGCTCGTTGAGCTAACTAGCCCACATTTGATAGTGGACTGCTAGGGGGCATTTTTCATGTTTGACATTTTTCTTGTAAAGTACTTGCCACACAATGACCAAATTTTAAGGTTTCACAAGAATGTTAGAATTTCTAATTTTATTATAAAATTTAAAAAGTTTGGTCAAAACAGGGTCCAAATGTGATGTACGACTACACAAGCATGCATCTAGAAGGATTCAAATTGTAGTGTTTGTACTTGCTTCACAAATTAAATCATGTTTTTGAGTTTAAGGGTAAAATTTTTAAAATTTTCAAAACAACATGGCAAGATAGAATGCATGCTATCATCATTACGTACCGTGGCACAAACACAGGTATATAATTACACAATAAGTTACGATGATTCTCATACATATTAAATATGGTTCGTACACTAATAATTACACATGACCAACATAAGTTCTTGACAAGCTACCAGACATATACAGAAACATAACTGAAAGTAGTAAAATTTCATTCACTCCTTATCAGACCACTTTATGCGCTTTCCATCTTTCCTAGGAGACCAACGGCCATCATTCCATCTGTCGCTTGTGTTATTGGCCTCCCACCTCTGACGACATAAAAGTTCATCCCACCTGGAAGGGTCCTTGGCTTCCCTATCTTCAGTTGCAGCCTCTCTCTTTGCAGTTCGAGCGTCATGCTCAGCTATTCTGCAGTTCCGACAGAGTCCTCCCCTTTGCTTATCTTCCCTCTTGCAACTGGGGAAAACACGAGGAAAGTTTGAAAGAAATGGATCTGAGCATACATCCGGTAGGTCACGTAAGCATCTATGGCTGCATACTTCAGGTTTATATCAGACAACGGCGTCTCCTCCCAAAAAACATGCCTATCTTCAGGGGAAAAGTTCCTTCATTTTGATGTACGACGGATCGATGATTCTAGCCGCGAGACTAGCCATTCCATCCCTCTTCCAGTCCCCTTTGATCTTGACAAGATCTTGAATATCGATCCACTTGTGCTCAGGAATTATGATTCCCGCATGATAAAACTTGACAAAATCAGATCTTTTGTCGACAGTGCAGAAAACAATTCCTTTATGCACAAGGAATTGGCGCAACGCCGGCCACTTCTTGTCAGTCCTGTAAGTATGTAGTTTCTCATCATAAAATGCATGGCCAAAACAATGACAAAATGAGTAACTACAAATGTTGTCCATGCAAAATCATCATCTCTAAATATATTTTAAAGATACAAATGTTTAGTAAATGCAAAATCAAGACTCTCAAGTATGGCTTGTCATAATTTTTTTTGGTCCTAATAAAATTCAGTAGTTGCAACATGACCATGTGGATAGATTCCATTCGCAATAAAATTCACTAGTTGCAAAAATGCAGTAGTTGCAAGATCCCCACTATAATAAAATTTGGGACTACGACTATTTAGACAATGCAATACCACATCCTGAATAAAAAATGAAACTACAAAAATTTAGTAAATACAAGGTGAACACTATGAAAGTTATATAGTCATAATTCATTTGGTATTAACAAAATTTAGTAAATGGAATATGAGCATTTGGAAAGATTGCAGTATTTGCGAGAACAACATTTGAGCAAATTTAGGACTAAGACTGTTTAGTAAAAGCAAGATCAACTGATTAAAATCATACAAGTGACGATTAAAAGTAAGAAAACCCTGGAAGTGGTAAACTAAAGAGATCAGATCTAGAAACCAGGAGTAGTGGTAGACGAGGACGTGTTGCCTCATTGCCAATTGAACGACGTCGACCTGTTTTTCGTCGTATTCCTCCTCCTTGGTGTACTCGAGGTCCAATCCGACAAACTTTTCCTCGTCCTTCTCAAGACATTCCTCGTACATCCTCAGGACTCGCACAACTATATCCTCCTCGTTAGTGTAGACGACATGTATCTCTGTATTGCCATGGGCAGTGAAGTTTGTCTCTCAAGTGTGACCTTCCATGGCGGCAAGGAGTAGACAGAAAGAACAACAGATGAGATACAGAAGATAGAGGACAGGAGTAAGAAGAAGGATTTCAGCGAAACAAAGGGAAGGCTGGAACCGTCGCTGCAATTCAGACGTCCTTGTGGAGAAGTGTGGCAGCGGCAAATAGAAGACACAAAGAACAACATATGGGAAGGAGAAGACAGAGGACAGGAAGAAGAGGAAGTGGGTTTTCTTCAAAACAGGGGATATGCTGGAACTGTCGCTACGATTCAGATGAACTTGTGGAGACGCGTGGCGGTGGCCATTCCATCTTCTGAGTAAACACATATTTAAAAGGAGCCCTCATTAAAAAGAATAATAACGAGGATATATGCGTCTTGTGCTATCACGTCAATTCAAACTATCGGTCATTTAGTCATGTCCATTGCGCCACCTATAGCTTATGTGCTCTGCATCACTACTTATCACGTGTCAAATCCTAGCATGCAATTTAATTGCGCATACATAGGTCTCGTCCGTGTGGAAGGCAAGGAAGAGGGGCCGTAATTAGTGAGGGTAGGCACGGGGACCATCTAACGTAAGTATATTAGACTGCATGCAAGTGGCGCAGAACCAATTTCATGTCAGTGAGCGAATGCACGCACAAACGTGAGTATATTTGACTTGGATAGTGCATGGCGTACCTCGGTTCCACTGCATGCAGGTGACATGGAACCAATTTCATCCAGCTCTCCCTCCTTTCTTTCCCGTCGCTTCCCACGAGTTCTCGGCATTTCCCGCCGCGTCCAAGCGCGGCCATAAAAGTGGGAGGTCGCCGAGCGATATTCGACCAAACCCGCACAACCCACAACGCAAAAAACCACCATGTTTGGCTGCCGACATCGACATGACAAGCTCCATGGCAACCCCGATGCCGGCAAAGAAGAGGTGCCTGAGCGGCCGCTGCCGTCGTGGTGGCCGAATCCGCCAGAGTTGCCAGACGTGCTGCCTCCTCCGATTCCGGGGTGCCCGCGGATTTATAGGATGGGCACACCACCGGTTCACCCTTTCTACAGCCGTCACGAGACCACCAGTGAGCCTTTCACGGTGGCGGGACGCATCTTTCTGCCGAAATACCGGCGATTGGAGCAGCTCGGATTGGTGCGTGGTGACCTCCGGGAAGCGGTGCGGGCCAATCCTGACGATGTTTCCCTGTGTGCCCGCCTCGACTGAGCTGAACAGGAGGTGCAGCCGCAACGAGATCTCATCAATTCTCTCAATGACGAATGGTGTATCTGACCCGCCGTAGCCGCCGCCCCCAGCGCCGGCGGCCGCGCGTAGTCTTAGGTTGTAATGATGTTTTAGGGTGGTGTGAGTGTAACAATGTTTTAGGGCTTGAATAAAGATTTTCATTTCAAATGGCCAATGCCTACATCATACATGGCGCGCGCATAGCCTAGCCTAGCCTACTCGTCGGAGTTGGAGGAGGAGTCGAAGTGGTAGCAGCGGTGGCACATGGTGTGGTCGAAGATGTTGACGCCAAACTTTCCTTCGCCGTAGTACTTGAAGACGACGATGTTGCCCGCTTTGATCTGGTGCGAGCAGGCGAAGCGCTCCCACCGTTGCTGAGGTACATCTGGCCGAGGTGGTCGGACTGCAGGTCGAGTGGGTACCTACCTGTCCTGAAGCCATTTGCCCACAGCATGGCGAGCGGGGGCGGCTCGTCACCGATCAGCGTCACGAACCCGCAGGGCAGGAGCAGCCTGTCACACGGCATGTCGTGGTGGATGGCCACGGCGAACTGGGTGCCTAGGTCGAAACCTTCGGGCGACAACGGTGTTGAGGGAGAGCGTGGTGGAGCGGTGAGTTGGTCGCGTCCTCCACGCCTCCCTGGGCGTCCACGGCCACCACAGCATCCCCTCGACCCAGCACCGCCGGCCATGGCAAGCTGCAAGCAGTGGAGAAGGAAAAGGGGAAGGAGGAGAGGGATGGTGCTCCGTTCTGTGTGGGAGAAGATGGCCACGGTTGGCCAGTTAAAAGAGGGCGGCATCGGATGCGGATGCGGAGGCCGAAGAGGGGCATTGAACTGTCCAGTCAGTAGGGCAGGCATCGGGTGGTGCCTGCAGCAGCGGTGGAGAGCGTGTCGTCCAGTCAGTCAGCGTGTTGTCGCGTCACCATTGATGGCGCAGGCTGCCGCCGGTCAGCCTTCTGCCAGCGCCTCTGAGTCGCCTCACCGGTTCACTGACTGGTCCGATTTTTAAAACTATATATGCTCTATGTGACTGCCAAATGTAGGGTCCCACATGTCAGAGAGTGAAGGTCGGAACGCGACTAAGTTTGACTTAGATCGTGCAAGGCTGACCTTGATTCCACTGCATGCTAGTGGCATGAAACCAATTTTAGACAGCGCTAGCGTCGCCTCGTGGAATCGCCGTTTTCCTCCACTTCCACCCCACTACGAACGGTCGTGCACCATTCCACATACTAGGAAGGGCGGTTGAAATCTTGCAATAGGTAGTTTCGCTCTTCTCTGTCTCCTTTCCTCCTCCACGGCCTCATCGTCTTCCTCTTCCACGGCCCATCCATATCCACCGCCACAGCATCAGCCTCTTCCTCTGTGTCCTTTCCCTCTTGCCTGTAGTCATGGACCCGTGGGATGTCAGAAACGACAGCCTGATAGGGACCGCGTACTTCGACATAGAAGTCCATGGCGGGACGAAGCCCAGTGTCGTCTACACCACCGACCCTGAGACGGTGAACCACACTATTTCCCAGTACAAGAATTGGTTGCCGTCGAAAAAAGCGGGTTTAGGTTCGTGAGTCTCGACCTCGAGTACAATTGAGATCGCCGTGCTGCAACTCTCCATGAAGGAGAACGTCCTCGTTTACCAGCCTTTTGCGAGAAGGGGGGTGATGGGAATAGGTACATGTTGTTATCATTTTGTTCCTGAGTCGTTTGTTTGCAAAATTTCTTGCTACCTTATTTGTCTGAATCCATTTTCATGCAGGTGGGGCGAAAGAATTAGATCGCTCTTTGGTGAAT
This sequence comes from Avena sativa, assembly GCA_916181665.1. NCBI lineage: Eukaryota > Viridiplantae > Streptophyta > Magnoliopsida > Poales > Poaceae > Avena > Avena sativa. The sequence continues at coordinate 261,583,258 of OV702294.1, read as the reverse complement.
TTCTCGTGAACCATCGGATAACATTTACTAGTGTTGACACCAGGTCTGATAATGGCCCGCTTAAGAGCCCGACTGTCGGAATTTTCATCTCAAAGGAGTACAGAGTGGAGATCCAGGATATTTACTGGATCCAAGGGACGAGAGGCAGCAGAACTGGGATGGCCGCTCTTGCCGACAATCTCATCGACCCGTGGTACGCTGACATGAAGGACAAACTCACGATATGTTGGTGGAAGAGTCTAGGGCATGATTACTGGGAGGATAAGACGCTTTCTGAACCTAAAATGAAGTACGCTGCTATTGACGGGTATGTCAGCCACGAGATGTATCGCTAGATCAAAGTGTTTTGTTCCAGGCAATGCTCCCTTCAATCACCACCAAGGCAAGTGTTTTACCGTAGATACCATGATGGAGAGGAATCTAGCAGCCGAGGCAAGCGCCCGAAGACATCCTAGGATCGGTCGCCTTCTCCGCCAAACATTCCAAGAGGCTGGGGTGTCCAGTTTTAGTGCATGATTGTTGTGTTTGTATGGGGCTTATTATGTTTACGAAAAAATGTTCTTTCACAAGTATAATGTGTGATAGCTATGTCTGAGCACTTCCGAACTGTTGTGTATTACCTTTTCGAACTATAATTTGGGTGTGTTTATGACTGTAACCTTTGTTATAACAATAATTATGTCTGTGCCACTACTGCCAAGCATGATGTGCCAAGTTTTCTAGCATCTTATATTATGAATGTGTCCTTAGATTGTGCCCGTTCGTGGACAACGGCATCTGATCTTGTGGATCCCACCACAATCTCAGGTAGCTATATTCAGTAATACTCCATCTCTCCCAATTTAGGATGCGTATAGTTTTTGACACGCATACCAATAGACTGCATGCAAGGTTGTGGAGGAAAATCCTAGACTAAATTAACCCTTTCCCGATTTACTCATTACTACTCATGCATGCCAGCGTGTGGAGCCTCCCCATTAAAACTCATGCATGCATTTGTTAGTCATCATTGTGGGAAGGGAAACGTATAATAAGTTAATTTCATGCAGTATTTAATCAGGGGCAAAAGATTCAGGTTAGCACCAGGCTTCCATGCATAATACGCATCCTAATTTGAGAAATCTTGAAAAAAATTATGCGCATCCTAAACTGGGAGGGAGGGAGTACTCCCTCCATCCCAAGTCTTAAGGCCTATATATATTTTTTGAATGGTCAAGGCAAGAAAGTTTGGCCAAACTTTTAGAAAAGTCAAGCCACGGAAAGTAAACCCAGGCACTGCATGGTAGTTCTGGATGCTGCCGCATGCAAATGGCACCGACAGAATTTGCACAGCGCAGGTCTACGGGGCCGGCTGGCCCTTCGTTAAAAGCGGAGGAGGGAGGAGGGCCGGGAAGATCGCATTTACCATCACTACAGTCTTTACCTACCACGAAGCAAGTTTGACCAGTCGAGCACCATCGGTTTCGACATCGCAGGGGTACGACTGCGTGGTCGTGCCAAGCAGGAAGGGTGTGTGTGCGACTTGGCGATGGCGTGGGGATCGAGAGGGCGGAGACATGGATGTCACACACACACACGAAGACATTGCGTCCGGTCCAACACACCACATATAGTCTCATGTTTTAGAAACGATAGAAACAACTTAAAATTATTAGGTGTCATAGGAGGCAGCAAGGTCAATTCTTGGCTGGCTTGGAGTGGCGGATCCGGACAATCCCGAAGGATGGGGATACACGATCGGTCCTGATGTACTCCCTCAGGAATTTGCCATACGCAGTGTGCTTAGCCTTGGTCGCTGTCTTGAGTAAAGCATTGGGGCTTTTACCGATACCAACCGCATACTGAATCATGTTGTCCATCCTCGGGTCGACTCTTTTGCTACAGAAGGGGCAACTGAGCTCACCACTTAGAACGCGGAAAGGGACATTCCCGCTCTTGATACTCTTCAAGACGTGGCGGCTCTTGTCGTCCCTGTACTCCTTGTCAGAGCCCACCTCACTTGAATCATCATGTAATGTGCAAAAAATGCAAAAGAAATGAACAAAATAAATTTACTTACTGGTCATGCATAGATATTCGAACAACCATTTCAAGTTACTTTGAAAACCACAACACAATTTTACAGGTTTATTATGGCCGTCTCCATAGCTCTCTCCTAAATATAGAATGTGGAGTAATTCAGAACAGACTAAATCTCTTCATGCTGCGGGTTGTATGGTGCATTTGATCATGATCGATAGAATACAGATCACTTGAACATATTCGGTACTAGTACATCTACAACCCGACCAGAAAATATGAACAGTAAACTAGAAAGTTGGAGAAATAAAAATACCTCCGGGTACACGAGCAGAACATGCTCGTCGAACTCCTCGCCCTCATCGGGGACTCTGAAGTCTTCTGCACCCGCGAGCACATAGTCCTCATAAGGGTCAAACTAGACGTCCTCCTCGCCCTGGGCTGCATGCATCTCCTCCTACCTGTGGCGGGAGGCGCCGCATCACCCGTGGCAGGCGTAGGCAGCCCGGCGGTAACACCCGAAGACTCACCTACACACACTCGCTTCATGGCGTCAGAAGGGAGAAGGTGGTTGTTCGGCCTCTAGCTGTATGGTGAGGTTTGTGGGTTTTGCTAGATCAGGGAGAATTGGTTAATGCATGGGAGGGAGACGATGCAGAGGAGTAGGTTTTAAAGAAGGGGCATTGTTAAGTCTCCTCCTGGGGCCCTCTGCCTCGAGGCTCATCAGTTGGGTGCCCCGGTAGGGCTTCTGGCTGACGCGTGGACGGTTCGTGCCATGGGCCCCAGCTAGAAGTGAGATTGCAGGCGCGGTACTATGAGGCCCGTTCCCGTTTGCAGCTGGAGCAGTAGTAGGATTTTTATAGGCGTGACATGACCACTCGACGGATTATTTAATCTACGCCTCGATCGATTGCTTCTCGTAGAAGGTTCGAAAGGAGGGACGCCTAAAAACACAACGGTTAAAGCATGGCTAGCCAGACCCCGTGCATTGTCACGCTCTAATGTGAAGGGTACGACACGTGCAGAGGATGCATCGTTCGACCCCTGCTGACACGACATTACAGTGCACCGTACTTGTGCTATGGTGGACGCGTTGCAACCGGTTAGACGAGCGTGCCGCCACATTTCCCCCTCACTGCACTAGAAAATACAAACATTTTTTATATTTTTATATTACCTCATGTATATAAATACAAATAGTTTATAATTTTCAGATAATAAAATAAAATGCATAGACATGCATATACGAAAATTATATGCCTTTGTACACTTTCCTTCTAGATTATGGAAGTAAAGTATCAGTGGCAAACTTGTTATTTCGCGTGGATAGAGAGGTCCATCTCCAGAGAGAGAGAGGAGGGGAGGGGGGCTATATTGTATGTTAGATCACAAAGGATCAACGTTGGGTGGGCACGGTCCGCGTGACAACCGTCTCGACCAATCAGGGCGTACCAACCAAAGTGAGGACGAGTTATTATGAGAGGGGGAAAACTGAGTGCAACCATTTTCATATCAACCCTAGACATAACACACACACAAACACACAATGGGAAATTCATCAAAAATCAAGAAAAATACGAAACCAGCTCGATTAGCCCCTGCGTGTCACCCACTACCGACATAAAATCATAAGTAAGACATACCGGGACTTTTGACACACGGCGCACCCCCCAGATGACTATCGAGTAGGAGTTAATGAAGGGAATATGCCCGAGAGGCAATAATGAAGTGGTTATTATCGTATTCCTTATTTAGGATAAATGTTTATTTTGCATGCTATAATTGTATTAATACAGAAACATTAATACATGTGTGTTTAATAAACAAAAAGGAAGTTCCTAGTTATGCCTCTCTTATAAACTAGCTCGTTGATTAACAAGATGATCAAAGGTTTCCTGATCATGGACATTGGATGTTGTTAATAACAAGGTCACAACATTATTGGAATGGTGTGATGAACATTCATCCAAAGTATAGCATTACGATCAAAGTCATTGTGTTTATATTGCTATAACATCATACGAAGTAATCTTAGTCCTTAGACCATGAGATCATGTCAATCACTAACACCGGAAGAGTATCTTTATAACATCAAATGTCACACCGTAACAGGGTGACTATAAAGATGGGTTCAGTGCTACGAAGGTGTTATGTTGAGGCCCATGGATCAAGGGTGGAATTTTTCCATCCCGATGACGGAGAGATATACTCTAGGCCCTCTCGGTGATATCACATTGGTTAGCTTGCAAGCAAGTGATTTGATCACTGGAATGTTATATCACGGGAACAAGAAAAGAGTACATGTCGGTAACGAGATCAAACTAGGTATGGAGATACAGATGATCGAATCTCGGACATGTAATATATCGCGAGACAATGGGATTGAGTTACATGCGTATAAGGTTCACACGATCACAGAAGTCATCATTAAATATCTGGGAATAAGCACGGATCTCCAGGTCCCGCTGTTGATTATTGATCGGAGAGGGATCTCGATCATGTCTACAATATTCGTGAATCGTAGGGTGATACACTTAAGGGATACCAACACCATTTGGAGCAAATAATATGCCAGAGAAAGAAAAAGGAAAGCGCAGGAATTTATTTCACTAGACACCGAAATTGTTTCAGTTGAAATTGCTGAAACTGGTTCTGCATGTGAAATTGAATACTAGCAAGGGGTTTTATGTGAATGTTTGTTAATTGAAGTAATTAACAAAATTCTGAATAAGTAAATAAAAGAGTTTTATTTAAATGAGAGCTTGCATTAAATTTGGTGGAAATTTAATGCATGTGAGTGGATTTTTGAGTGGAGGATCTTTTATGGGAGTGGAGGCTTTTCATTTTGAGTGGGAGCTCCACCCACATGAATGGAAGAGGTGGGGGTAGCCACCATGGCTGGGCGCCATGCCCTTTGGGGTTTCCCCCCTCTTCCTATAAAAGGCCCCCCTCTCCTCCTCTCAAAGTACACCTCCTCGTGAAGGATCTCTCCTCCCCCTTTAGAATTTCCCCATGGTCTCGGATCAGCGAGATACATGTTCCCGGTGGCTTTTTCTGGAAGGATTTGTTGCTTCCGCTGCTTCGCTGGAGTGAGGGCACGGAGGTTTTCAGGGTACCCGAACGTGTGTGTGATCATGGATGCACCACTGCTTTGCGGTGTTGGACGTGATGGTGCTGGACCGGCTGGACCAGGTGGACTTCATCACGATCTTGAGATCGGCAAGCGTTCGACTACATCATCCACGAGTACAACCTCGTTAACTCTATACGATATTCGAGGATGTATATCCACCTGTTGCTTGTATCCAGTAGATAGATCTTGGTGCTTTGTTCCCATCGTAGGAATTTTTTTTGTTTTCTATGTTGCGAACCCTTCAGTGGTATCACAGCCGGATCTATGCGTAGATGCTTTGCACGGGTAGTACACATATGTATATGTGGGCGATGATGATCATTTTATTGCTCCTTAGTTGTACTTTGGATATTGGTGGCATAGTGGGATGAAGCGGCCCGGACAAACTTTACATGTCCTCGCACATGAGATCTATTCCATGCTTGACATGCAACTAGTTTTGCATAAGTGGCTAGCGGGTGACTGTCTCTCCTAATATAGTCAATATCTAATTTGCAACGAGTTGTCAATAATTTGGTTATCCTCATTGTGGTTCATGTTCGTAGGTAAGAACGGTTATATCTTCGAAAGCCCTAAGCCACGTAAAACTTGCAATGGATAAATTAGAGGCATCTAGTTAGATTGTTGCTGGGCTAGTGTCATGATAAGGTGATGTTGTAAGTGAAAGTATAAGTCGATACTCTTACAACACACATAAAGTGTAAGTTCCATAGACCTTGACCTTACACATAGAGGTATGATAGTGATCATACCATGATGCACATGATGGAGATCGAGTGCAAGAACCATATCATTCCACTTATAAACATGTGATGTTTGTTGCATCTATATTGCTAGTTTGGCCTTTTATTAGCATAATAAGATGATCCCTCATTTAGATATCAAGATAAGAATGTGTTCTTCCTTAAGTATGCACCGATTATGTTTTGTCGCTCCTAGACATCATGTGATGATCGGGTGTTCTTGGATCCATGATCATATTTTGGTTTTAAGACAGTTACACACGCGAATACTAAGGTTCTTACTTGGCGAGCCTATCATGTACAGACATGGCCTCGGAACACGGACCGAAAGGTTAAGCATGAGTCAGATGAAAGATATGATGCCCATTTGATGCTCTCCTTTGAAGCTACACCGACTCACGTGATAATCGGACTTGGTGTAGTGGATTTGGTTCATGTAATCACAAAAAAGACACGAGGGATGTCGTTTTTGAGTGGGAGTTCATTTCTAATTTGGATTAGTAGAACTCAATTTATCATAAATTAAATCAAAGTGGATTTGCATAATTTGTTGTAGTCATTGGCATTTGTTCACCACCTTATGATTAGTTGTAATTGAGATAATAGAACTATAAAATTCTAGATATTTACTTTACGATCTGGTATCGTATTGTGTTGAGTGTAAATCTAAAGTTTAAAATCCCATTACAAACTTTCAGCAAACTCTGTTTACTTCGTGAATTTAATAATTGGTATTAAATCGAGAGTAACAATTCTGGTGTTAGTATCTTAAGTATCATGTTTGCCTCCATGATTCTTGATTGTTTTAATATCAAGTTTATCTAGGAGCTGAAAGAATTGTTTCAAAAACCATCATGTGTGGCAGATATAACGATATCTGAAACAATGTTTTGGTTGCAATATGATAGAGTATAATATCTGTTCTCATATTGGATGAGAATTTGCAAAGGTTGGAGATGCTAGACATCTTAATCATCCAAAAGGGTTTTGGAAAGTAATGTTATATTCATGATTCGCCTTTATAAGCTACATTAGCTTGATCATGAAAGTCGTCATGATAAGGATGAATAGAAGATGTATGTAAAGTGTTTACTACACTAAAAGATTACTAAAGAATGGATTTTGAAAGAATGTCGATCATTTGATGATGGTGATCTACTTCAAAGTGCAAGTCTAAAGGTATTATTATTTGAATATACACGCTTTGGACTATGTGTCATGTATATGGCGCCACTGTTGATGTTGATAGATTCTTTTAAAAAGGAAAAGGAAATGATGAAAGAGAATCTATAAAATATATTTGGCAGAAAAGAAAAAATTGGAAATATACAATTTAGGTATATGGATGATATACAAGTTATGGTTGTATTGTTTGCTTGTTAAACAATGTGGTTCTTGGGTATTGAATACCGAATTGGTTGGTATGAAATTTCATACAGAAGGACGCAATTCATGAACCACAATGGCCTAAGTAACTAGCAAGAGAATATGTGATGATGTTCATCGAAAACAAATAAACCGTTGTTTCTATTTCTCGTTGACATCAAAGCTTGCCTTCAAGATTTGTTTTAATAATAGTTATTTAAATCAGGTATTATGAGAACAAAGATTGTTAAAATAATTGCCGTATTCCATATAAGATGGATGATTTACAAATCTAGTTGGAGAAATCACATCCATAAAACTAATGCTAAAATGTTGCAAGACAAATGAGTGGAAGATCACTTACAAAGTGAAATCGCCATTTAAATTATATTGGAAATAAAACATGAAGAAACTCCATTTTTATGGATTTTTGGAGTCTTTGATTTGATCAAAAGACGCTTGTGAGACTTTAATCGGGATAATTAAAACTCCGTTCAAAGGCCAAAGAAGAACGAACGAATAAAATATTGGAATTTATACATATTGATTTTTGTAGGCCATTATGTATAGTCGTAAGCGATGGACTTTAATTTCATATGCTTTCTGTGGAAATTTGAGTGAATATTCACTTAATGAGAAAGAAGTATGAAATATTTGAAAACGTTCAAAGACTTTCAAGATGAAGAGGAAAATCATTGTAACAAGAAAATAAATTATTTATGATTTTATCATAAAGGGATTTATTTGAGTTGCAAGTGTAACAAGAAAATAAATGATTTATGATTTTATCATAAAGGGATTTATTTGAGTTGCAAGTTTAGCTAATCACCTAGATATGCATCTCCCAGAACACCATAGGAATATGGAGTGTTTGAGATTTGTAATGAAACCTTGTTTGACATGGTTGAATCAAAGGTGTTATTTATAAATTTGCCATTATGTTTTAAAAGATTAAAGATTTAGAGACTACCGCTTTTGCACTGAAAAGAGATCCATCTTGATCCGTTGTAATGACACCCGGTTTGGGGTAAAACCCAAGTTGTCCTTTCTTAAAAAATTTGTATGCTAAGCATAAGTAAGATGTTTACAACCAAAGTCGGATGAGCATATCTTTGTAGGTTATTTCGAATAACCATTGGGTATTCCTCCATAACACCGAGGACAAAAGGGTTTGTCGCTTGAAATGTGAAGATTCTTGAAAAAGGAATTTTTCGTAAAAGTTAAGTGGGAGGACAATAGAAGTTTGATAAGGTTAACGAACCTTAGCTAAATGTGCTGAGTTGCGCAGCACCGGAAATTGTTCCGGAGGCAGCCATAATGCTCATAGCTTATGTGCCTAAAAGGTTGTGGTCATGGAGATCTAAGTTCCTATTGAACCAAGTAGGTCGGTTAAACAATCAAATGCTAAGATTTGAGAGTAAATCATTATTGTTTGACAATTATGAACCGAATACGTGCAAAGAAGCGATGATGGGCCCTGACTCTGTCAAATGGCTTGAAGCCATAAAATCCGTGATAGTTCTATACACGAGAAATCAAGTTTTGAACTTGGAAGACCCTCCGGAAAGGTGTAAAAACCTATCGGTCGTATTTGGATCTATAAAGAAACAGACATGGATGTTTGACATCTATGAAATAGTCGACATGTCGTAAAGTATTTTATGACAATGTTCAAGGAGTTGACTATTGAAAGGATTGTATAGGCACCTAGAGGGGGGGTGAATAGGTGCTACTTCAAATTTTTCCTTTTTCAAATTAGGGTTTGACAAGAAAGGTAAATTCTCTAGATTATGCAACTACGGTGAATTTACCTATATATCAACCATGCACAAACTAACACAACACTAAGCAAGGACAAGTAAGTAAAGTGCGGTAAAGGATAGAAGTAACCAAAGGAGTGGACGCGGAGACACAAGGATTTGTTTCCCGTAGATCCTTCCTTTTGAGGGGAAGTACGTATATGTTTGGAGAGGGGGTGGTTTCAAACCACCAACACCACGAGAGGCCTCCCTTGTTCTCCGATGAATCTCACCCCAACGGGATCGATCCACCTTCCACTATATCGGCAACCTTCGAGGTGGAAGCCGCCACCTTTACAACAAGTTTGGGGCACACATCCACAACTTAATTGGAGGCTCCCAAATACAAGCAAGCTGTCAAGACAAATCAAAGACAAGCTTGTAAGAACCAAATCAAAGTTAGGGTTTCCAATGAAACACTAGAGCTTGGGAGCCCTCAAGTGAATGAGGGGGAAATGAAGATCTCTCTTGGTGAAGATGTAGATCAAGGCCTCCTCCTTTGATTCTCCAAAGATCAATGACTTTGGATGGTTGGATGGAGAGATCTTGTTGATTTGGTGGCTCTAATGGAGTTGGTGTTCTTGAGCAGCTCGAGCAACTGGAGGAAGAAGATAAGGGTCCCTTTTTATAGGCACCCCCCTCCACGAACCGTTTTCTGACTGTTGTAGAAGAGTCAGACCGGAGACTCCGGTCTGTAGACCGGAGACTCCGGTCTACACCGGAGAATCCAGCCAATCTCCGGACCAGCCTCCGGACTGCCCATCTGAATGACCCAGACCAATCATGACCCAGCAACACCGGAGACTCCGGTCTTCCAACACCGGAGACTCCGGACTGAGCAAGAACCGGAGACTCCAGAGTATCCTCCGGTGCAGGCTCCGGACCCCTAGTCAGTATGTCCCAGCCCAGATCCTGAAGACACCACCGGAGACAGATCCGGAAACTCCGGACCACACCGGAGACTCTGGTCTTAGCAGACCGGAGACTCCGGTCTGGGGTTTCCAGACATGTGTCAAATGAGTGTGGGCTTTTCCCAAGTGTGAGGGTGCTTTTCACTTATCATAATATCAACCTGTGGACAGTGACAAACTGTAAAATGATCTACTTGTTGTTACAGAACACCAAAAGTGATTATGACAATAAATGCCCTTTCAATCTCCGCCTTTTTGGTGTTCGATGACAACAAGTGATTTGCATGGAATAAAATATATATGGGACTCCACCTGACTATGTGCAACAAGATAATTAAGTAAATCATGCAAGGTAGATAGTATCAATGGTAGCACACATAAATCTCACATGAGTTACAATAGATGGTGCACACAAGCACATAGTCATAGTCACACACATGAACAGCAAATAACACACATAAAGTTCAAGTTCGAACATGGCAAATAAAAGGCAAATAAAAGCAGATAGTCACAAATCCAAAGTCCCAAGCCCATGCAAACCGATGAGAATGTCTTCTCCCCCTTTGGCATCGAAACGCCGAAAAAGGGAAAAGACCTAAACTAGCGCCCCAACAGCTCAGTAGTCATCGCCATCCTCGTCATCCTCGGCATCCTCATCCTCCTCCTAGTCATAACCACCCTCATCATAGTCATCATCATCGTCTTCGGGGACAGCCGGCCCTTTGCTGTGAGGGCGAGAAGAGGAAGTACCCTGGTACCCGAAACCGGAGGTGACATCAGCAAAAGTTTTCCAATCCACCAGACTATCCTGTTGGGCATTCCATGCCCCAAATGAGAGTGTGTGATCGGACTCTGTGGACTGCTGAGCCCCATGCTCATCATTGTATTCATCTTCACCTTCCTCATTATCCTAAGCACCATGTTCCTTGATTTCCTTGAGGAGCTTTTCAATGCGACGGTTGCTTTGGTAGGATGCGTGTTGTTGCTTACGGATGTCGACGTTCATGCAACAAAGGGCCCTCTCCCAAAAGTTGGCCTTCTTGACCCGCTCATGCACATAGTCTCGAGTCATAGTAGGCATAGGGTCATTGGAGGCATTCTTCCTCCAAACTCTAGGTGGAGAGGGATCCCTCTCAGTCTCAATCTCCTCATCATCATCCCCATAGCGACGCCTTGGAGCAGGCCCCATACGCCCCTTCTGCTGTAGTGAGACCAACATGTGTTCAGTGAGTTGTGATGGTATGCCAAGTGGAGAATCATGCTCCTGGGAGTTGATGAGCCTCATAACCAAAGGTGCATACGGAGGAGATTTCTTGTTGAGAATGGCATGGAACATCTCCTCAAAAATAAAGTCCATGACATCAATAGGTGCAGCATCTGCCTCCGGTCCAGCATTGTAGGTCCGGTGAGTGTGGTACAGAAGATTAACAAGCCCACCCCTAATTGCATCATCATTTCCAGCACTTGGTGCAATGGTATGACGGAAAATCCTCAACATAAGGTTGTAGAGGGTCTTGAGTCCCTTGGACCCCCCCACAACACCATTATCATACAGAGGTGCTAGCTTCAACTTGTTCTCACCCGGAGCAGCAGAGTGCATACGCAGCCCAACCGGAGTGGATACTCCATGAAAGGTCTCAAAAATGACGTTGGCAAAGTCATGGAAGGTAGCTGTGTAGCGAGTGGTACCAGACATCCAAACCATAGTCCTGTCTTGATCAGACCCAAACACAACTGTGGCATAGAACTGTTGTACAAGGTAGATATGGTAGTATTCACGCAACTCCATCAAGTTATACAGTCCCATCTTCTCACGGATCCATAAAGCATCATTGAAGTAGGGGCTGAGGCGCATCTGCTCAACACTCATGAACTTCTGAGGGAATACGGGTGATTTGGTGAGCACACCATACACGTCCTTCATGAACACAGCCTGTTCTTTCCTCCAGAAACGAGGGTCATCACTAGTGCGAGGCAGCGTATAGAAATCTGTCTTTCTCATCTCACGATACTCCTCTTTAGACATTTTGGCCAAGGTCTTAAGGTTGTCATATTTGGCCTTCTTGGCATGGTCCTCTCGTTCATTCCTCTCCCGATCCCTCTTCAAGTAAGCTGCATCACGTGCCAGTTGTTTCCGGTTGGACAGAGGAACGATAAATTGGCCCCGAGCTTCATCATAGTGAGGATTTCCCCTTTGGGACTTGGCCTTGGTACGACGAGGACGACTAGAACCATCACCTGTGAATAGCAGTGAGGAAGATATCATGGAGATGAGTATATATGTCCCAATAATGCAGTACAAGAGCTTTGATGCATTTCTGGACTATTTTGATTCACCCAACACTGGAGTCTCCGCACCTCGTACCGGAGTCTCCGGCTCAGACCGGAGTCTCCGGTCCTGGGGACCGGAGTCTCCGGACCTAACTCCGGAATCTCCAGCCGGGAGGCTCGGGAATGAGATGGGAAGATGCTGGTGAGGGTGAATCTAGTAGATTGGGCAATGCAACAAGGATAAAGTACTAGAGTGCACGCAAACAAGTGATTCCAATGGACAAATCAGCATCAATCCTCAAAAAACACATCTAGAGATGAACCCTAGGAGAAAAAGTAGAGGAGAGGTACCAGATATGTCCATGGGATCAATTCCTCCGGTGGGAATGACCCAATGGAGGAGAGGGGAAGGTTGGCCGGTGGCACGGCAGATCCCGGGGGCTTCTTGACCTCCGGGGAGGAGTTTTGGAAGAGGAGGCGACGAGTTTGGAGGTAGGGGACTGGGTGAAGAATGAGGAACTGCTGTACCAGTTCACCCCGCCCCCCTTCTTTAAGTGACAGAAACCGTCTGGACCGGAGACTCCGGTCCTCCTCGACCAAAAGTTCCAGGATAGGTGTTTTGGGGACATATATGAGAGATAGACAGTTTTTAAGATAGGTAAAGGGCTTGGGTTGAGACATCAAACTGTCAAGAACCAACAAGAGCCATAGGAATTCACAAAAACATTTAGAAAAGCTCCAAGAGACTAGAATCAGACAAATGACAAACATGAGTAAGTACCAACCTCTCGAATGAAAGAGGGCGATGGCCTAGGCCACCATATTTGAGTATACTCGGCTTGGCACCACGAAGATATATCTTGGTTCCATTACCAAAACTCATCATTAAGCTCACATATCACTAAATTATATTAAGAGGAATGATTTTTATTGCTTTGGGCATAATAGGGGGAGGGATGGTCCAATCAATTAGGACCGCACTCCCCCTATATCCATGCCTACACCTAAACCAATTATGAGTTGAAACATAGGTGAGAATGCAAGAAAATCAAGTCAAGCTCCTTGAATCTACGACATTTAGTTCATTCCTCAAGTAGCAAAACCTTGCATCATCAAGTGGCTTCGTGAAGATATCAGCAAGTTGATCTTTGGTTGACACATATGATAGATCAATATCACCTCGAGCAACATGATCTCTAATGAAGTGATGGTGAATCTCAATATGCTTTGTCCTTGTGTGATCCACCGGTTTGTAGGCAATCTTGATGGCACTTTCATTGTCACATAGAAGAGGCACTTTGTCACAATGGACACCGTATTCCTTTAAAGTTTGCCTCATCCATAGCAATTGGGTGCAAGCACAAGCAGCTGCCACATACTCGGTTTCGGCGGTGGAGAGAGATATACAATTTTGCTTCTTGGAAGACCAACATACCAAGGACCTACCAAGGAATTGGCAAGCCCTGGATGTTGAGTTTCTATCATCCTTGTCCCCCGCCCAATCCGAATCCGTGTATCCACAAAGAGCAAATGTTGAGCCTCGAGGATACCAAAGACCATAAAATGGGGTATGAACTAAATATTGAAAGATTTTGTTGACTGCCATTAAATGGCTTTCCTTGGTAGCCGCTTGATATCTTGCACACACACCTACACTCAACACAATATCGGGTCTAGATGCACAAAGGTAAAGCAAAGAACCAATCATAGACCAGTATACGTTTTGATCCACATCTTTACCATTTGGATTTTGTTCTAGATGAGTCTTTGTAGCCATGGGAGTAGGATCTCCATTTAAATCTTGCATATTGAATCTCTTGAGCATATCTTGAGTATACTTGGCTTGATTGAAGAATGTCCCTCCTCTAACTGCTTGATCTCAAAACCAAGAAATACTCTCAACTCCCCCATCAAAGACATCCGGAACCTAGTAGTCATAAGCTTTGAGAATTCATCATTAAAAGCTTTGTTAGATGAGCCAAATATGATATCATCAACATATATTTGACATACAAAAAGCTCCCCATTGAATTTCTTAGTAAAAAGAGTAGGATTGATTTTCCCAACCTCAAATCCACGGTCAAACAATAACTCTCTAAGGTGATCATACCACGTGCGTGGGGCTTGCTTGAGCCCATAGAGTGCCTTATAAAGTTTGTAGACATGGTTTGGGAAGTTGGGGTCCTCAAATCCTGGGGGTTGCTTAACATATACCAATTCATTTAATGGGCCATAAAGAAATTCACTTTCTACATCCATTTGTTGCAACTTGAAGTTATGATGTGCCGCATAAGCAAGAAGGATACAGATGGACTCAAGGCGAGCCACGGGTGCATATGTATCTCCATAGTCAATGCCTTCAATTTGAGAGAACCCTTGTGCAACCAATCTAGCCTTGTTTCTTACTATGATTCCATGCTCATCTTGCTTGTTCTTGAATATCCACTTTGTTCCAATAACATTGCTGCAATCCTTTGGCTTCTCTACTAACTTCCATACTTTGTTTTTCTCAAAGTTGTTGAGTTCTTTGTGCATAGCTTCTAACCAATCCAAATCTTCAAGAGCTTCCCACACTTTATTTGGTTCAATCATGGAGATGTGTGCTTGGTGTTCACTGAACCTCTTCAATTGTGCTCTTGTGGAAATACCTTTCCTTAGATAACCAACTACATTTTGTAGGGAGTGGTCTCTTAATTCCAACATTCTTTCCTTTCTAGCTTCGTGACGAGCGTGGATCTCCGTGTTGTTTCTTGGGGGATCCTCTTCATCATTTTGATCCTCGTCTTGACCATTAACTTGACCTTGGTCATCATTGGAATCATTCTCTTCATCTAGAGGCAAAGATTGACCTTGGTCATGATCAAGTGCTCTTCTAGCATCAATTTGAGCTTGTTTCAAAGCAGTTTGTACGGATCTTCCTTGAGCAATTGCTTGGCACCACTTGACACCCGGGCGAAAGAATCAAGCTCCCCTTGACTAGAGTTGTCACTATGATCATCATGTTGAGGGTCTACATCTTGTCTTTGGCTTGAGTCATTGTCCTCCTCGGTGGATGGAGCGTGTTGATGTTGTGAAGATGAGGGATCCACTTGAGTGGAGCATAGTTCTTCTTGATCTGCCATTAGGGGTTCCTCAATGGGGCGGATATATCCCAAACCCATTATATACATCACAAGCATCAACATGCTCCCCTTGGGGACCATCATATTCTTCGAAGGTCACACTACAAGATTCTATGACGGCTACGGAGAGCTTATCATAGATTCTATAAGTGTGAGATTCGAGACCATAGCCAACAAAAATACCCTCTAATGCTTTAGACTCGAATTTGGACAAACGAACACCTTTTATGAGATAGAAACACTTACAACCGAACACCCGGAAGTAAGATATGTTGGGCTTGTTACCGGTAAGTATTTCATATGGAGTCTTGTTGATTTCTTTGCGGAGGTAGAGCCGGTTTGAAGCATGACAGTCGGTGGAGATGGCTTCGGCCCAAAAGTTATATGGAGATTTAAGCTCCGCCAACATGGTCCTATCCATCTCAATAAGAGTCCGGTTCTTCCTTTCGGCCACACCATTTTGTTGAGGGGTGTATGCAGCGGAATATTGATGTTTAATCCCCTCATCACTAAGAAAATCATTCAAGGTGTAGTTCTTGAACTCGGTGCCGTTGTCACTTCTTATGATCAATACGGGAAGATTGTATTGACGTTGGACCATGTTGATGAAGTCGATGAATGTCTTTTGGGTCTCACTCTTCAACTTGAAGAAATATACCCATGAGTATCTTGAAAAGTCATCAACGATCACCAAGCAATATTTCTTCCCACCAAGACTTGCATGAGATGGAGGACCAAAGAGGTCCACATGGAGGAGCTCCAAGATCTTGGTGGACTTGATGCGGTTCTTAGGCTTATGAGGATCATCATGCATCTTCCCTAGAACACATGCCCTGCAAACACGATCTTTGGGAAAGGAAACATTTTATTTTAGTCCAACAATATGGCCCTCCTTGTGGAGACTTTGCAAAGTTCTCATATTGACATGGGCTAGTCGGCGATGCCATAACCAACCCACATCGGCCTTTCCGAATAAGCACATCGCACTTGTAGTGGCTTGCCCCAAAAAGTCCACCACATACAAGTCATGTTTGACGTACCCAATGAAATTGACCTTGAGAGACTTGCTCCACATGAGGACCACAATATCATCATCAACAAAGACGGCAAAACCCATTTTTCCAAGAGCACGGACTGAAAGTAAATTGTATCCAAGGGTCTCAACAAGCATGACGTTCACGAGTGTAATGTCGTGAGCAACCACAACCTTGCTGAAACCCATTACCTTAGACTTTGACTTGTCGGCATATGTCATAGTGATTTGATCATCATTTGGCTTTAAGTCCTTGACAATAGACGAGCTTCCGGTCATATGACTTGTGCAACCACTATCAAGCACCCACTTTGACCCTCCGGAAGCATATGTCTACAAAAGATCAAGCTAATTTTTTAGGTACCCATTTTTCAATGGGTCCTCTTTTGTTAGCAACAAGGGTCTTGGGAACCCAAATGGACGAAGCAATATAACCATCATATGGGCCAACATATTGTGCATACGCATCACCATAATAATCACGCATTAGAACATAGTGAGGGTTAGCACTTCCCGCAAAGTCATCATGAGACATAGTTTTACCACTTGTGGTCTTACTATCCACAATGGCCTTGTTAGTTTCTTGTGTGGGCTTGGCCTTCTTCTTGTTGTTGTTCTTCTTCTTCTTAGTATTGGAGACAAAACCAATGCCCCCTTTATCACCACTAGGTCTTTGCTTACTCAAAAGATCATCAATGGACTTGTTGCCTTGTGGAAATGTGGCCTTAGCAAGCTCCCCCTTCAACATAGCATTCTCTTCAAAAATAGTTGTACTACTAGATGGAATGAAGTTACTAGGTGAAGGAATATTGGCCAATTGAGTTTGAAGAGTTTCATGGGACTTTGTGAGTGACAAGAGGTCACTTTTCAAAGCCTTGTGAGCCTTGTTAAGCAAACTAAAGTCCTGGGCAAGTTTTTCATGAACCACACCAAACTCAACCTTGTCCTTTTTAGCCCTTTTGTATTTAGCAATAGCATGATCACGCTCTTTGATGAGTTTGTTAACAATAATATTGTTTGCCTCATCAAGCCCTTCAAGTTTTAATTCAAGAGACAACCTAGTCTTGTGTTCTTCTTCTAGAGCGTTGTTTAAAGTCTCTAGCTCAATCATGTGTTCATGCCCAAGTTTACATCTTACATCTAGGAGCTCTTGTGTGTGGGAAAGTTGATCTAGGATGTTACCAAAATGTATCTTAGCATCCCCTTGTAGTTTAGTCATGAACTCATCAAAAGCAATTAATTCCTTTTTAACATCAAGAGACATCTCATCATCGGTTTCATCATTATCTAAGGGAGTGGAGTGAGATGATGATGATACCTCCGTTCCCTTTGCCATAAGGCAAGTGACGTTCTTGATGGGAGAATTCACATTTGGAGAATCGAAGAGAGAGAATGTTGGAGTAGAGGTTGTAGCTAGAGCCACCACACCATTAGACGTTTCCTCTTCCTCTTCTGCATCATCTTCATTGTCGGAGGAGTATTCTTCATGAGTGATCAAGACAATTTCTCCCGACTTCTTGTTGATGGGATTCTTCTTGATGAAGGGTTTCTTGTAAGGTGCTTTGAGAGTCTTCTTCAACACAAGCTTACCCCCATGATCTTCTCTCTTCTCATAGGGACAACTTTCCACAAAGTGACAGCGGTCACCACAATTGAAGCAAGTTCTCAATCTAGTTGTATTTTCTCTCTTCCCATTTGGGTTGCTTTTTCTTTGCATTTCCATATTGGCCTTGGCGGGGTTATTCCCAAAGTTCTTTGCATAGAAGGCCATATATTGACTATGAGCAATCTTGACTTCATCGGGGTGGTCCATGGAGAGCCCTTCATCACTATCATCTTCATCCCCATGGTTCACAACTTTGGCCTTCAAAGCAACATTGATAACGTTGCTCATACCAAGGGCAAGGGCACGGGCACGAGCATCTTTGGCATTCTTGGCGGCAACTTTGAAGGCGGCCATCTCTTGCATAACTTCATTTGAGGTCATGAGATGGTAGTTGTGTCTTCCTTGTAGGCTCTTCAAGTTGGTGGGATCAAAAGGCATGAGTGCACTCACATATTTCCTTTTTATACATGCATCATCCACATGTGAGGCACCCACATTTCTAAAAGCGGTGGCGGTGGTCTTGAGACTTCAGTACATGTCTTCGTGATCTTCACCTTCCTTCATGTAGAAGCCTTCGGCTTCATTGCTTAGAGCATCATACCGGTTCCTCCTCATACTCTCATTTCCAACAAACAATACAGTGAGGGCATCCCAAGCTTCCTTAGCAATGCTAAAGTGCTCAATGTGTGGATAATCCTTTGTACCTAAACCTTGTTGAATCATATGCAAGGCAGTGGCATTGAGTTGACTATTGACAACCTCTCTTCTTGTCAAGTTGTCTGGATCCCCAATAAAGAGTCCATGCTCGATGATGTTCCATAGTTCAATGCAAGAGCTGCGCATATGAGTTCTCATTAGTGATTGCCATTGAGCAAAAGTAGCAGATTCTTCAAGCTTAGGTGGGTCACCTCTATTGTATACATGAGGGTGAGGGATTGGAGGGTCTCGAGAGTACCATGAATCACGGTGCTCACCCTTCCCACCATCATTTTGTGTGGAGGAATTAGTGTTGTCTTGTTTACCCCTTACCATCATATCCTCGGGGGATACCGGAGTACTCCCTTTAGGTAAGACGGATGGAGGATCCTCTTTAGGAGAGGGGGATGATGAGCCATCTTTGTCTTTAAGAAGTTGCTCAAGCATCTTCTTGACTTCGTTGACCAAGTAAGAGCTCAATCTTGTTTCCAAGTTTTTGAGATCTTCCATGGTCACCGTGGTGGACTAACCATCACCATCCCTTCATGGCTACCCATATTATCTTAGGCGGTAAAGCCCAAAAAAAGAGTCGAGGCTCTGATACCAATTTGAAGGATCGTATGGGCACCTAGAGGGGGGTGAATAGGTGCTACTTCAAATTTTCTTCTTTTTCAAATTAGGGTTTGACAAGAAAGGTAAATTCTCTAGATTATGCAACTACGGTGAATTTACCTATATGTCAACCATGCACAAACTAACACAACACTAAGCAAGGACAAGTAAGTAAAGTGCGGTAAAGGATAGAAGTAACCAAAGGAGTGGACGCGGAGACACAAGGATTTGTTTCCCGTAGTTCCTTCCTTTTGAGGGGAAGTACGTCTACGTTTGGAGAGGGGGTGGTTTCAAACCACCAACGCCACGAGAGGCCTCCCTTGTTCTCCGATGAATCTCACCCCAACGGGCTCGATCCACCTTCCACTATATCGGCAACCTTCGAGGTGGAAGTCGACACCTTTACAACAAGTCTGGGGAACACATCCACAACTTAATTGGAGGCTCCCAGATACAAGCAAGCTGTCAAGACAAATCAAAGACAAGCTTGTAAGAACCAAATCAAAGTTAGGGTTTCCAATGAAACACTAGATCTTGGGGGCCCTCAAGTGAATGAGGGGGAAATGAAGATCTCTCTTGGTGAAGATGTAGATCAAGGCCTCCTCCTTCGATTCTCCAAAGATCAATGACTTTGGATGGTTGGATGGAGAGATCTTGTAGATTTGGTGGCTCTAATGGAGTTGGTGTTCTTGAGAAGCTCGAGCAACTAGAGGAAGAAGATAAGGGTCCCTTTTTATAGGCAGCCCCCTCCACGAACCGTTTTCTGACCGTTGTAGAAGAGTCAGACCGAAGACTCTGGTCTGTAGACCGGAGACTCCGGTCTACACCGGAGAATCCGGCCAATCTCCGGACCAGCCTCCGGACCGCCCATCTGAATGACCCAGACAATCATGACCCAGCAACACTGGAGACTCCGGTCTTCCAACACCGGAGACTCCGGACTGAGCAAGAACCAGAGACTCCAGAGTATCCTCCGGTGCAGGCTCCAGACCCCTAGTAAGTATGTCCCAGCCCAGATCCTGAAGACACCACCGGAGACAGATCCGGAAACTTCGTACCACACCGAAGACTCCGGTCTTGGCAGACCGGAGACTCCGGTCTGGAGTTTCCAGACATGTGTCAAATGAGTGTGGACTTTTCCCAAGTGTGAGGGTGCTTTTCACTTATCATAATATCAACCTGTGGACAGTGACAAACTGTAAAATGATCTACTTGTTGTTACCGAACACCAAAAGTGATTATGACAATAAATGCCCTTTCAATCTCCCCCTTTTTGGTGTTCGATGACAACAAGTGATGTGCATGGAATAAAATATATATGGGAATCCCCCTGACTATGTGCAACAATATAATTAAGTAAATCATGCAAGGTAGATAGTATCAACGGTAGCACACATAAATCTCACATGAGTTACAATAGATGGTGCACACAAGCACATAGTCATAGTCACACACATGAACAGTAAATAACACACATAAAGTTCAAGTTCGAATATGGCAAATAAAAGCAGATAGTCGCAAATCCAAAGTCCCAAGCCCATGCAAACCTATGAGAATGTCTTCTCCCCCTTTGGCATCGAAACGCCGAAAAAGGGAGAAGACCTAAACTAGCGCCCCAACAGCTCAGTAGTCATCGTCATCCTCGGCATCGTCATCCTCCTCCTGGTCATCACCACCCTCATCATAGTCATCATCATCGTCTTCAAGGACAGCAGGCCCTTTGCCGTGAGGGCGAGAAGAGGAAGTACCCTGGTACCCGAAACCGGAGGTAACATCAGCAAAAGTTTTCCAATCCACCATACTATCCTGTTGGGCATTCCATGCCCCAACCAGAGTGTGTGATCTACTTCAAAGTGCAAGTCCAAAGGTATTATTATTTGAATATAGACGCTTTGGACTATGTGTCATGTATATGGCGCCACCGTTGATGTTGATAGATTCTTTTAAAAAGGAAAAGGAAATGCTGAAACAGAATCTATAAAATATATTTGGCAGAAAAGAAAAAATTGGAAATATCCAATTTAGGTATATGGATGATATACATGTTATGGTTGTATTATTTGCTTGTTAAACAATGTGGTTCTTGGGTATTGAATACCGAATTGGTTGGTATGAAATTTCATACAGAAGGACGCAATTCATGAACCACAATGGCCTAAGTAACTAGCAAGAGAATATGTGATGATGTTCATCGAAACAAACAAACCGTTGTTTGTATTTCTCGTTCACATCAAAGCTTGCCTTCAATATTTGTTTTAATAATAGTTATTTAAATCAGGTATGATGAGAACCAAGATTCTTCAAATAATTGCCGTATTCCATATAAGATGGATGATTTACAAATCTAGTTGGAGAAATCACATCCATAAAACTAATGCTAAAATGTCGCAAGGCAAATCATTGGAATATCACTTACGAAGTGACATCGCCATTTAAATTATACGGGAAATAAAACATGAAGAAACTCCATTTTTATGGATTTTTGGAGTCTTTGATTTGATCAAAAGACGCTTGTGAGACTTTAATCGGGATAATTAAAACTTCGTTCAAAGGCCAAAGAAGAACGAACGACTAAAATATTGAAATTTATACATATCGATTTTTGTAGTCCATTATGTATAGTCGTAAGCGATGGAATTCAATTTCATATGCTTTCTCTAGAAATTTGAGTGAATATTCACTTAATGAGAAAGAAGTATGAAATATTTGAAAACGTTCAAAGACTTTCAAGATGAAGTGGAAAATCATTGTAACAAGAAAATAAATGATTTATGATTTTATAATAAAGGGATTTATTTGAGTTGCAAGTGTAACAAGAAAATAAATGATTTATGATTTTATCATAAAGGGATTTATTTGAGTTGCAAGTTTAGTTAATCACCTAGATTTGCATCTCCCGAAACACCATAGGAATATGGAGTGTTTGAGATTTGTAATGAAAACTTGTTTGACATGGTTTAATCAAAGGTGTTATTTATAAAACTGCCATTATGTTTTAAAAGATTAAAGCTTTAGAGACTACCGCTTTTGCACTAAAAATAGCTCCATCTTGGTCCGTTGAAATGACACCCGGTTTGGGGTAAAACCCAAGTTGTCCTTTCTTAAAATTTTGGTATGCTAAGCATAAGTAAGATGTTTACAACCAAAGTCGGATGAGCATATCTTTGTAGGTTATTTCGAATAACCATTGGGTATTCCTCCATAACACCGAGGACAAAAGGGTTTGTCGCTTGAAATGTGAAGATTCTTGAAAAAGGAATTTTTCGTAAAAGTTAAGTGGGAGGACAATAGAACTTTGATAAGGTTAACGAACCGTAGCTAAATGTGCTGAGTTGCGCAGCACCGGAAATCATTCCGGAGGCAGCCATAATGCTCATAGCTTATGTGCCTCAAAGTTTGTGGTCACGGAGATCTAAGTTCCTATTGAACCAAGTAGGTCGGTTAAACAATCAAATGCTAAGATTTGAGAGTAGATCATTATTGTTTGACAATTATGAACTGAATACGTGCAAAGAAGAGATGATGGGCCCTGACTCTTTCCAATAGCTTGAAGCCATAAAATATGTGATAGTTCCATACATGAGAAATCAAGTTTTGAACTTGGAAGACCCTCCGGAAAGGTGTAAAAACCTATCGGTCGTATTTGGATCTATAAAGAAACAGACATGGATGTTTCACATCTATGAAATAGTCGACATGTCGTAAAGTATTTTATGACAATGTTCAAGGAGTTAACTATGACAAGATTAGATCTTTCATAGCGATATTTAGTCTGGACGGATTAATGTAGCAACCACTACATATAATTTGGTATATGGTAGATGAATAAACAAAAAAAAGTTTTTCTAATAGAATGGTTACCTAGGACGTGTGCATGACACGGTCCAAAGGGTTTTGTTAATTCAAAGGATGCTAAAAGGCATGCAAACTTCAATGGTTGAAGTAAGCATCGCGGAGTTGGAATCTTCACCGTGATGAAAAGGAGTTTTCATCAGGAGACGATGAAGATGCTTGCATTTGCAAGAAATTAAGTGGGAGCGCTGATACATATTTCTAATACATTATATGGAGGACATCTTGTTGATTGGAAATGATGTATCTTTTATTGGCAAAGGTTAGAATTTCATTTCGATGAAAGACTTAGGCAAAACCCGAATATTTAGCATGAATGTCTACATGGATAGACGTTGATGCTAATATGGTTATGCCAAACGTACATATATGAGATATTGAAGGAGTTCAATATAGAAACAACGAGAAACGGTTCTTGTCGCATGGAAAAGAATTGAATCAAGATTCAAGTGTATCGACACTTGATAAGTGAAACAAGATTCAAGTGCTTTGACACTTGATGAGTGAAATCACAAGAATGTTTTGATCAATCATACCATGATATGTACACATCCAGATATGTCCTATGCTCTAAGTGTTATGAGCATATACCAGAATGAATCACAAGACGATCATTGGATGATAGTAAGGATATTTTTATCATCTTTTGAAGAACTAAGAATATATTTGTGTAGAGGTGACAAACAATTACAAATAGTTCATTGTAAAGCGTTACATTCATACTAGTTTTGTCACAAGATACAAATTAAGTTTATCTCAATTTAAACTATGAGTGGCATAATGAAATGGAAAGGAGTTTCCATGATGGATTTGGATGAATTCCAAAGTTAAGACATTGTGACGGATACTACAACAAAAGTCCAAATATATGACTGTTATAGTAGTAGCAAAGGAGGGCATTTGTGTAAAGTAGTTTGTTATCAAACTAAGGTGTGGTTCGCAACGGGCTAACACTAAAGATATATTGTATGACAATATTATTGACATGATTTAACCCCAAGGAACTAAAGGTCTCACAAAATACTAAATTTATAAAATGCCATCTCATTGGAGAATGAGTGATGCGTGAAGATGCAAAGACATGCAAATACACATGGACCTGAAGCGTCTGATCCGTAGATTATGTTAACCACTTGCAATTGCGTATATGGAACACCAGAAAGCCATAGGTGTTCAATACACAAAGTTTCTAAACTATATTATTGTCTCTAGTGCAAGTGGGAGACTGAAGGGAATATGCCCGAGAGGCAATAATAAAGTGGTTATTATCGTATTCCTTATTTATGATAAATTTTTATTTTGCATGATATAATTGTATTATTATGGAAACGTTAATACATGTGTGTTTAATAAACAAAAAGGAAGTTCCTAGTTATGCCTCTCTTATAAACTAGCTCGTTCATAAACAAGATGATCAAAGGTTTCTTGATCATGGACATTGGATGTTGTTAATAACGAGGTCACAACATTAAATGTTGTGATGAACATTCATCTGAAGTATAACATTATGATCAAAGTCATTGTGTTTATATTTCTATAACATCATACAAAGTAATCTTAGTCCTTAGACCATGAGATCATGCCAATCACTAAAACCGGAAGAGTATCTTGATAACATCAAACGTCACACCATAACAGGGTGACTATAAATATGGGTTCAGTGCTACGAAGGTGTTATGTTGAGGCTCATGGATCAAGAGTGGAATTTGTCCATCCCGATGATGGAGAGATATACTCTGGGCCCTCTCGGTGATATCACATTGGTTAGCTTGCAAGCAAGTGATTTGATCACTAGAATGTTATATCACGGGAACGAGAAAAGAGTACATGTCGGTAACGAGATAAAACTAGGTATGGAGATACCGATGATCTAATCTCATACATGTAATATATCGCGAGACAAAGGGATTGAGTTACATGCGTATCAGGTTCACACGATCACAGAAGTCATCATTGAATATGTGGGAGTCGGTACGGATCTCCAGGTCCCGCTGATGATTATTGATCGAAGAGGGTTCTTGATCATGTCTACATTATTTGCGAACCATAGGGTGACACACTTAAGAGACACCGACACCATTTGGAGCAAATAATATGCCAAAGAAAGAAAAAGGAAAGTGCGGGAATTTATTTCACTAGACACCGAAACTGTTTCGGTTGAAATTGCTGAAACTGGTTCTGCATGTGAAATTGAATACTAGCAAGGGGTTTTATGTGAATGTTTATTAATTAAAGTAATTAAAAAAAATCTGAATGAATAAATAAAAGAGTTTTATTTAAATGAGAGCTTGCATTAAATTTGGTGGAAATTTAATGCATGTGAGTGGATTTTTGAGTGGAGTCTCTTTTATGGGAGTGGAGGCTTTTCATTTTGAGTGGGAGCTCCACCCACATGAATGTGGAAGAGGTGGGGGCAGCCACCATGGCTGGGCGCCATGCCCCTTGGGGTGCCCCCCCTCTCCTCCTCTCAAAGTATGCCTCCTCGTGAAGGATCTCTCTCCCCCCTTTAGAATTCCCCATGGTTTCGGATCAGCGAGATACATGTTCCCGGTGGCTTATTCTGGAAGGATTTGTTGCTTCCGTTGCTTTGCTAGAGTGAGGGTGCGGAGGTTGTCGTGGTACCCGAACGTGTGTGCGATCATGGATGCACCACTGCTTTGCGGTGTTGGACGTGATGGTGCTGGACCGGTTGGACCAGATGGAATTCATCACGATCTTGAGATCGACAAGCGTTCGACTATATCATCCACGAGTACAACCTCGTTAACGCTATATGGTCTTCGAGGGTATGTATTATATGGATGTATATCCACTGTTGCTTGTATCTAGTAGATAGATCTTGGTGCTTTGTTCCCATCGTAGGAAATTTTTTGTTTTCTATGATGTTAACCCTTCAGTTAACATGGCTTTCAACCCTAGACCTCCCCCTCACAGCCCAAAACATGGATCCACTACGCGAATTGAGCCCAAACCCGGCACCTAGCTCCCTCTCGGCATTCTAAGCAACTTCTCTAGCTAGAGATTCCTGGGTTCCATGTAGAAATCTAGAGTTTCCTTTTACCGACTCCGAAAAACCTGCGATTCTGCAAAGGAGGTGCGAGAATTGAGTGCACCCTAGGGCTCAAGGCAATTTACATGCATGCTACATCGTGGCGGACCGCCATCCCCGGGAGGTTGGTGCTCATCTCGTGGTGCAAGCGTATACCGTATTTTCCCCGAGTCACGCCCCGACAATTGCGGTTTCTAACTGTAGGTACCCTAAAATTGCCCTGTATTTTCCAGAAAAATGTTTTGGGGTGCCCCGTGGGGTACCTAGGCTGGGAAAGTTCCTAGGTTCAAGTTTTCAATGGACCTCGCGTGCCTACGCGCACCGACGGGTTTGCCGATTTTGCCCACCCCCCGAACCCCGGTAATGGTAAATTCATCAAAAATCAAGAAAAATACAAAACCAGCTCGAGTAGCCCCTGCGTGTCTCCCACTACCAACATAAAATCATAAGTAAGACAAACCGGGACTTTTGGCACATGGCGCACCCCCCGGATGGCTATCGAGTAGGAGTTAACATGGCTTTCAACCCTAGACCTCCCCCTCACTGCCCGGAACGTGGATCCACTGCGTGGATTGAGCCCAAACCCGGCACCTAGCTCCCTCTCGACAATCTAAGCAACTTCTCCAGCTAGAGATTCCAAGGTTCCATGGAGAAATCCAGAGTTTCCTTTTACCGACTCCTGAAAACCTAGTACGAGAGGAACCTTTGATTCACACAATTGGTCATCGCGCTTGGTTAAAGCATGGCTAGCCAGACCCCGTGCATTGTCACGCTCTAATGTGAAGGGTACGACGCGTGCAGAGGATGCATCGTTCGAACCCCGCTGACAAGACATTACAGTGCACCGTACTTGTGCCATGGTGGACGCGTTGCAACCGGTTAGACGAGCGTGCCGCCACGTTTCCCCCTCGCTGCACTAGAAAATACACACATTTTTTATATTTTTATATATCCTCGTGTATATAAATCCAAATATTTTATAATTTTCAGAGAATAAAAGGAAATGCATAGACACGCATATACGAAAATTATACGCCTTTGTACACTTTCCTTCTAGATTATGGAAGTAAAGTATCGGTGGAAAACTGATTATTTCGCGTGGATAGAGACGTCCATCTCCAGAGAGAGAGAGAGAGAGGAGGAGGGGGCTATTGAAGGGATACGGGTAGGCTACACTAGTGCAAATTAAAATTTTCTACCGCGTATACCAGGATTACTGTTATCATAGATCACAGGATTACCACTAGAAACGCAGTTGTAGAACTTGATGAAGCGCGTCGAGGCAGTGTAGATGATCTACGTCTCCTCCTTGTTCTCGTACCACGAGCAGCTCCCCTTGCGTGGCTCGTCCAAGCGCTACAGATGCAGCGCCTCCGAGGTATCCACACGTACAGGGTGGAAGTGTCAAACGCTGGACTGCAAGGTCCGCGCGTGCAACACATGCGTGAGGAGTGTAACGCCCCTGAATCGGGTCTATGCAGATATTAGCATTTCCCGCCAAAACCCGCGTAGAAGCGATTGAAAGACGCCCACCAGACACTTTCGTGTGGGTGGGATTTGATAACAAGTAGTTACATCACAATAGTTTACAACAGGGTCCACAAAAACTTATATATACAGCAACGACTCAACGAGTCGATAATACAAAAGGTACATTACGAAGATACAACTCAAGAAGAAAGCAAGACAGTATCCGAGTACGGCAAGATCCAAATGGGACTAAGAGTCCTGAAGAATAACCAAGAGGTGTCCAACCCTGCCCAGGCCAAGCCGGAAGGGTAACCTTGCTAACGTCGTCAATCACATACCTGTTAAGCCAAAAGGGTGCCGACAAAGGGCAAAGGAAAACAGAAAGAGAGCGGTCAGTACTGAGGCCAATACATGGCGAGACTAGAATTCGGCAGTCCTCGCCTACATAGGTATGGTGGGCTCAGCGGCAGCAAATCTTGCACTATCTAACTTATAGAGACACGCTACAACTTCGGCTATTGGAGCGAGATAAGAGAGCACTATACGATAACTATAATATAACACCAAACATAACCCATCCGAAGATTTTCCCCTCGAAGACCAGTCGAGGAAGTCCCCTTGCGGAACACACACTGTGGCAATTTTAATTAAGCAGGTGTTTAGTTGATAAGGCTAATTACTAATCATATTATTAAAGAGCGAAACATTAGTGGCATTGTCTATGATCATGACACTGTACTCCTGAGGCGTCCATAACCGTGGCCACACGGCTTCTTGAAAAGATTTACCCTGCAGGGGTGCACTACTGTACCCAAACGCATGCTCAACCCATCAGGCAACATATTACGCGTGCCATCCGAATCTCACAACAAGAACTGTCCCATAACTACGCGCATATCTAGAGGCATCACCTACTGTGGGGAACCAACCAAGAGGTACGACGATTCACAAGGAAGGCACAACGTTTGCGCCTACTAGTGGATCGGGCCCTGCGGGGTAACTTGTACACACCATGGGTGCCGCCACCGTGTACCTCGATTTATGTATGCAAGCCATGGCAATCCACCAAAATATCAAGTCTGAAGACATATCAACTCACCCATGTCCGAGGACATATTATGCGTATGCACCAAATGAAAAACCAATTTTGTAACCCTCTGGATATACGAATAGCGCCGATAGTTGAGGGGGGATCCCAGAGGCCCCACGTTTGGTTAGCACGATCAACTCAGAACTGGTATCGTAGAACGAACGAGTCCTAGGTCAACTCAAGCAGTCCCCAAAGGTGGTCGCTGCCGGGGCCTTATCATTAGGTGAAGCCATTTACCAACAACATCAGATTAATATTTATAACAACCTTATCCAGAATTTAAGTTCCACCTGTATGAGAGCAAAGCTAAGCAGGCCTACGACTCGCAAGGTCAAAGCTAGCTAAACAAACAAGGCAATAGGTTAACCAAGGCAATATAGTAGAGCAGGTAAATTAAAGGTACGGTACTAAATCATCGACAATAAGGATAGCAATAGATCAACGGAAGGAAATAAAGACTATAAATGCAAAAATAGGTAGAAGGGGAAGAATGCTCGCCTGAGAGACAATGTCGGGTAGCCAGAGGCTTGTCGTATCTCACATCGACTCATCGTCCTATTCGGTGAAGAAGCAAACACTAGAAGGAATAACTGATGCAATATTTAATACTAGACGGAAGATCCGGCGGGTTTATGATATGATGCATGACATGGTAATATGCGGTCCCACTTAGCAATATTAAGCAGAATCAGGATCCCGGCATTTATTATTAGGTTCAAGTTATTTAACTACCTCGCATAATAAATGTTGAATTAACAAGGCAAAGCATGTCATCGGTTAGCTACACAAATTGAAATGGAGCCAATATTAGACTAGATTCTCCCGCATATGGGCTCCATATTTAATTTAGTTGAATCGACAAAGTGCCCCAGACAAATAAATATGTATGCAAGCATGAATGATTTAATATTCTACAAGATATATAATATTTTATAAAAATAGAGCTTAGAGCGAGGTCTCATAGTTTGGATCGAAGACATAGAGACGGCCTTCGGGAATGTACAGGAAGAAGTAGGAATCGCCGAAATGATGGCCAGCGAGAAATAGATCTGAAGGGACGGTGGTGACGGCCAGTATGTTGAAGTGGTTCCGACCTTAACGAACAAATAGACATGTGAAACAATGGGCCAACATCTTGGTAGAGGATTTTGTCAAACACCTGACAGACGTGACCGTAGTGGATATCTGAGACAAGGCAGTGTCAAAAACAGATACCTCGGGAGTTCGTTGCTGCTTGAAAACAAGAGAGTGGCGCCGGACATCGACGGTCGGCGACAAAATTCAAAAGCTGGTCTGTTTTAGGTGACATGTATGGACGCAAAATTTGCAGGCCGGAGCGTGTGGTGGCTGGCTTCTGCCTGGATCGAAGGGGCAAACGGAGGCGGCGCTCACCGCACCACGGACAGGGGCACGGCGGGAGACGGTACATGCGCGTACGGCGCGCGCGGCCAGGGAGTTGTCGGCGGCAGAGGCGCATGCGTGCGGTGAAGGTGACAGCAGGTGGTGGCGCGAGGCGTTGGTGCTTAGATACGTGCGCGTGGACCAAGGCGACGGCAGATGGCAACGGCGCAGTTGATTGGAGCTCAGCTAGCTAGCTTGTTGGAGCATATTTTGCATCGAGTGGCCATACAGGTAGCTGGATATCTCTTGATGGATCAAAAGGAAATTGGTGGCGGTGCATAGATGGATACAAGCAGAGCAGGGCAGGGAAAAGGGGCACGGCGTCTGACGCATGCGTACTCTGATGGCGACGCTAGGAGGCTGAAGACTGACGAGGACGTACCACCGATGGATGCCGAGGAAAAGGGGAGGGATTTTAGAAGGAAGAGTTGGGGATTTTTGGTCAGGTTTAGATCTCAGATTTGGGACTAGGGTTTGAGAAGGAAGAAGAGAGTGGGATATTTATATAGTCCAAAGTAGACTAAATGGGACTAGTTTTGGGCCAAAACTTTAGACGGGCCTTTAGCCTAATTTTATTTATAAAACAAGAAAAGCTTTTGCTGCGACAAATAGTATTTGTTTTAATTTTAAAATAAGAAAGAGAGACGGGTTTAATAAAACCACAGGGATATTTTAGAAAAACAAAATATAGGGTTTTAGCAAAATAGTTGGCGGTCAAAATTGCGAACAAAATATGATGATGATGTCATGATGATGCACAAAATAAAATAACAATCAATTTATAATTTTTAATATTTTCCGGGCATTACAAGGAGTGGCGGCTGGGTGGAATGGTCTAATCCTGGTCAGCACGCCGCACCCTCTTTTATATAGGCGTCCCTAGTGGGCTTCTACATTAGCAGCCTATTAGTAGCCTAAGCCTGGTCTAATTCGGATCCAATCCTCGTTAGGCTTCCAGCCCCTTAAGTGTGAGACCATATAGGTTCATATATGTATAGACATGACACGAATACACTTATTATGTCAATAGTTGGTAGCGGCCTCTAGCAAGATGTGCCAACTCCTAAACGCATAAAAAGATCATATCGGACGAACCATCACAAGGTTCAGTACATGTATTTCCCTTTGCCTCACGATATTTGGTCTAGCTCCAAGCTGACCTTCCTTTCTCGATACTGTGATTCGGAACCCTTTTACTAGGTTAACTCTTAACCATATGTAGCACGGCCATGCATTTCTGGATCTGATCACTCGAGGGGCCCAGAGATATCTCTCTCAAATAGAGAGGGGCAAATCCCATCTTGATTGACCATACCTTGCAGCATGCTTCAGGACAAACCCGAAAGCTACCTTTATAACTACCCAGTTACGGAGCAGCGTTTGATAGCCCCAAAGTAGGTCGATCAACATATCAAGTACATGCGATAATCTCAGGTCTAAGGACAAAATATACACGATGTGTAGAGAGAGAGCTGCAACTAATTTCCAGTCTCAAGTTGGGTCAGTCCAACCCCATGTTTATAACATTTGTCCACATCATTGGTTTGACATCTCCATGTCTATGACTTGCGAAACATAGTCATCAACCAATCAATGTGCTAGTCTAATATTCACGTGTGTCCTCACATGAACTCTGACTAGGTACAACTCTTAAATAACCATACAAGTATAGAGTTTCACAAACAATTCACATAATTGCCAATCAATACAAGTTGCCTGATATGGATATTCAAGGAACATTACAATAACTCATGGATACATAAGAAATATAATCATCTCTATGATTGCCTCTAGGGCATATTTCCTTCAGTCTCCCACTTGCACTAGAGTCAATCTAGATTGTATCTAATACCTATTACTCTTGCGTGCGCCTCATGCGCAGGCTGCGGGAGTGGCTTTGTAAAAGGATCAGCAACATTTGAGTCTGTATGTATTTTGCATATCATGACACTACCATCCTCAAAGAACCCTCGAATCTGATGGTAACGCATGCGAATATGTTTGTTCTTTGTCTAGGTTCCTTGGCTTGTGCAATAGCACCATTATGGTCACAATAAACGTCCATGGGATTGGACACGCCCTGAACCACACCGAGAGCGATCAGGAAATTCCTAATCCAAACAGCTTCCTGTGCAGCCTCCGAGGCATCAATATATTCAGCTTCTGTTGAAGAGGAGGCCACCGTATCTTGCTTGGAACTTTTCCAACTCACAGCACCACCATTCATGACAAACACATAACTAGATTGCGATCTGGAGTCATTTGAGTCATTAAGGTAACTCGCATCTGTGTAACCCCTTACACTGAGTTCATCCTCACCTCCATAAACTAGGAACACATCCTTAGTCCTTCTCAAGTACTTAAGGATATTCTTAACCGCTGTCTAGTGACCTTCACCTGGATCAGCCTGATATCTGCTCGTAACACTTAGAGCATAGGAAACATCTGGGCGAGTACATATCATTTCATACATGATGGATCCAATAGCCGAAGCATATGGAATCCTTCTCATGCGCTCATGCTCATCAGTAATCAAAGGACACTGAGTCTTGCTGAGTTTTATGCCGTGAGACATGGGCAAGAACCCCTTCTTAGCCTCTTCCATGCTGAATTGTTTCAACACTTTGTCAATGTATGTACTCTGGCTTAATCCAATTAGCCTCCTTGATCTATCTCTATAGATCTTGATGCCCAGAATATATGCCGCTTCTCCTAAGTCCTTCATTGAAAAACTATTTTTCAACGAGGTCTTAACAGACTCGAGCATAGGAATGTCATTTCCAATCAGTAATATGTCATCTACATATAAGATTAGAAATACCAGCACTCTCCCACTTTCCTTCTTGTAAACACACGGTTCTTGTTCGTTTTTTATGAAGCCAAACTCCTTTACAACTTCATCAAATCGAATGTTCCAACTCCGAGATGCTTGCTTTGGCCCATAAATAGACTTTAGAAGTTTGCATACCTTTCCAGAATTGTTTCGATCGACATAACCTTTGGGCTGCATCATATACACGTCCTCAGTTAGGATTCCATTTAGGAAAGCCATCTTGACATCCATCTACCATATTTCATAGTCGAAATGTGCAACAATGGCTAGAATGATCCGTATAGATTTAAGCATCGCTACGGGCGAGAAAGTCTCGTCGTAGTGAACTCCTTGAACTTGTCGAAAACCTTTTGCAACAAGTCGAGCTTTATGGATGTGAACATTTCCATCCATATCAAACTTATTATTATAGATCCATTTGCACTCGATGTCTTTAAAACCATCAGGCAGGTCAACCAAGTTCAAAACTTGATTATCACCCATGGACTCTATCTCGGATCTCATGGCGATCAGCCATTTCTCAGAGTCTGAGTCCACCATTGCTTCTGCATAGGTCGCAGGCTCATTATTGTCTAACAATAATAATTCCCGCGTTTCGCGGAGCCTCGCCGACCTTCGTGGTTGTGGTGCTTATATTGCCATGGGTTCCTCAACTTGTTCTGCTACAATAGCATCACTTGTAGAAGCATCCCCGATTGTCTCATCTTGAACTTCTTCAAGTCGCACCGACCTTCCACTCGTTCCTTTTGTGAGAAACTCTTTCTCTAGGAAAACACCGCTACGAGCGACAAACACTTTGCCCTCTTCTCGGTGGTAGAAGTAATACCCTAAGGTTTCCCTCGGATATCCCACAAAAATGCACTTATCTGATTTGGGTGTTAGCTTTTCCGACTGAAGTCTCTTGACAAATGCATCACATCCCCAAATCTTTAGAAAAGACAAACTGGGATTCTTTCTAGTCCACATCTCATATGGTGTCTTAACTACGAATTTAGATGGTACCCTATTAAGTGTGAAAGCTGCCGTTTCTAGAGCATAACCCCAAAATGATAATGGTAAATCCAACTGGATCATCATCGATCGAAGCATGTCCAAAAAAGTTCGATTGCGCCATTTGAAGACCCCGTTTCTTTGAGGCGTTCTGGGCGGCGTGAGCTATGGAACAATTCCGCCACTCTTAAGATGATTGCTAAATTTGTGACTCAAATATTCTCCTCCATGATCAAATCGCAAGGCCTTTATTTTCTTGCCATGTTGATTCTCTACCTCACTTTGAAACTCCTTGAACTTTTCAAAAGTTTCAGACTTATGCCTCATCAGGTAGACATAACCATATCTACTGAAATCATTAGTGAAAGTAATGAAGTAGTGATATCCTCCTCTGGCTGACGTGCTCATTGGTCCACAGACATCAGTATGTATGAGTTCCAACAAGTCTGTTGCTCTCTCGGGTAAACCCGAGAAAGGCGATTTGGTCATATTTCCAAGTAAAAAAGCCTGACATGTCTCGTATGATTCAAAATCAAACGAAGTTAGAAGACCATCACCATGGAGCTTCTTCATGCGCTTTTCACTTATATGCCCCAAACGACAATGCCATAAATAGGTAGGACTCAAATCATTAGGCCAAAGCCTTTTAGCACTAACATTGTAAACAGATGCATCATCAAGATTTAAAATAAATAACCCATTCACAATGGGAGCATTAGCCATAAACATATCATTCTTAGAGATTACACAACCATTGTTTGAACTCGCGAATGAATAACCATCCCTCATCAAACATGAAGGTGATAAAATGTTTTGACCCAAACTAGGAATGTAATAACAATTATTCAACTCCATAATAAATCCTGACGGAAGGTGAAGTTGCATGACGCCGACGAACAATGCAGCAACCCTTTCTTTATTTCCGACGCAAAAATCCACTTTGCCTTTCTACACTTCTCTAGTCCTTATTAGCCCCTGCATCAAATTGCAAATATGAGCAACCGATCCGGTATCAAATACCCAAGAGTTAACATAGGAATCAGCGAGAAGAATGTCCACAACATTTACAACAAGTGTACCTGAGTGGGAAGTACTCTTACTTCCACTCTTCTTCAAAGAAGCCTGGTACCTGTTGCAGTTTTTCTTCTAGTGGCCATGTTCATGACAAAAGAAGCACTCAGTGTCTTCTACAGGTCCAGCCTTTTGCTTAGGTGCAGGCTTAGGGATCGCATCCTTATCCTTGCCCTTCTTCTTCCAAGAAGTACCCTTTTTCTTCAATCTAGGCTTGTTCTGCACAGCCATCACATGGCTATGCCCTGCACACTTCTTCATGTCACTTTCTGCTGTTTTTAGCAT
Source organism: Avena sativa (assembly GCA_916181665.1). Taxonomy (NCBI): domain Eukaryota; kingdom Viridiplantae; phylum Streptophyta; class Magnoliopsida; order Poales; family Poaceae; genus Avena; species Avena sativa. The sequence goes on along the minus strand of OV702294.1, from coordinate 261,547,907 downwards.
CCCGCATAACTCATTAAGGCCCTTCTCCACCCCAAGCATATGGTAGTTCGAAATAAACTGCCCATAGCTGGATGGAAGAGACGCCAAAATGAAGTCAGTGGCCAACTCTTGGCCTAGTGGAAAACCAAGCTTTTCCAAAGTCTGACTGTAACCAACCATTTTGATCACGGGCACCCCCGGGTGGCTATCGAGTAGGAGTTAACATGGCTTTCAACACTAGACCTCCCCCTCACTGCCCAGAACGTGGATCCATGTAACATCCCAAAAATACTAAACTTAAATCATCAAACTCTAATCATCAAATTTAGGGTTAACAAAAACTTTTCTAATTAAAATTATGAAGGCATGCATATGTGTATGCATTTAATTTGAAATTCTTTTGAACCACCTTGTTTGGGTGTTTCCTTGCTTGTAAAATGTTTCTTAGGTGAAATAAACATCATCTAAACATTTCCCAAACTTTTCCTAAGGACAAATAAATCAAAACCAATAAAATAAAGGAATGGTCATTTTGACCAATTTAACTCCCATGCCTACTTTGGCTGTCTCAAACTTTCAGAACCTAATGGAAACTTTTCTGGATCTTTGCACCCCTTGAACGTACTCATAACAAGGTATCAAGGCCCACTTTGTGGTCATCCAGAAACTTTCAAATGCATGGTTTAAATGACAATTCAAAATTGAATCTGCAAATGTTGACTTCTGACCGTGAAGCTGAAAGAGCGGAACGTCAAGCCAACCTAGCCACCCTTCAGCAGATAGCCCAGCTAGCCCACAACAACCAAGGCCACGGAAATCAGGACCACCATGGATCTAAGCTCAAGAATTTCCAGAATACCAACCCACCTGTTTTCACTAAGTCAGAAGAACCCCTCGACGCTGATGATAGGCTGCAAACCATGGAAAATAACTTAGAAGTAGCCGGAGTGGAAGCCAACGAGAAAGTCCTGTTCGCCACCCACTATCTAGCCGGAGATGCCAGAGCATGGTGGAACAGTGTTCGCGCAATGACCGGAGGCCAGATGATGACCTAGGAGGAATTCAAGGTCAAGTTTAGCAGAACCCATGTGCCACCGGGTTTTATCAAGAGAATGAGAGACGAGTTCAGAGAGCTGAAGCAAGGAAGGATGACTGTAGTGGAATACCGTGACAAATTTATTTCATTAGCTAGGTATGCCCCGGATGAAATAGACACTGAAGCCAAGAAGAAAGAAAGATTCCTGAATGGTCTGCATGATGAGATGCAGACGGTGTTAGTCAATATCCCCTTTGCGCATATTGAAGCCCTTGTCGACTCTGCTATCCAGATGGAAGGAAAGATCAACCAAACCAATGAGAACCGCAAGCGTCATATGATGCATCAGCCAGGAACCCATCAGACCCCAAAGTATCGCCCTAACCCATCTCCAGGATTTGCCCCAAGGACCAATAGACCCCCGATGACCCGTCCCACCTATCCCAACCGTGGAAACCCTAGACCCGGAGGAAATCACAACAACCCCGACAACTCTAGCAATTTCAATCGTGCCCCACCCAAGTTCAACAACAACAATGTTACCGCCAACACCAACACTGCCCCGAGGACTGGAAGCAATGATGTGCCTATAGCAGCCAATGACAAGTCGCAAGTGACCTGTTATGACTGTGGAAATAAAGGCCACTATTCCAACGAGTGCCCCAACAAGAAGAATGCTACAGCCCCCAATGCCAATGTCCCAGCTCAGCAGCAGCGTCGTGTTCAGCCAGGAAGAAGATTTGCCCCAGGGAATTCGCTCAACCGCAATGGCCGTCTTTTTCTCATGCATGCTGAAGAAGCTCAGGAAGCGCCAGACGTCGTGCTGGATATGTTTTCGGTTAATTCAGTACTTGCAAGAGTGTTGTTTGATTCTGGTGCATCGCATTCATTTGTCACTGAAGAATTTGCATGCACTAGTAAAATTCAACCAACCAAACTGAAGCATGTCATGATTATTCAAATTCCCGGTTCAACCACCAAGGCTAGGCAAATTTGCAAAGCCGTCCCTATCCGAATCCATGGCATAGATTTTGATGCAAATCTGATAGTACTCGTGTAGCATCCCAATTGTCTAACAATTGCAATGCTACTAGCCTAGTCTAGATATATGGCTACTTTAAATATATAATTGTTGCATCATCATTATATCATGCTCATGTCATCATGCCACCTTGCATTTGAGCATCATATAAAACCCTTTTTGTTTTGGTTCTTCTCTCATATGCATTGTTAATTGTATTTGCCTCTTGATATTGTATTTGGTTCTTGATATATTGTTTAATGCCCAAGTTGAGTTGGGGGCATGTCTCTTATTAACTCCACCACCTTTCTTTCACCACCTTATAATTCCACCATCCAACTAAATATGAGCTTTGCACTTTATTTGAGTTTATCTCTAGCTCATGTGGGTTGGGATGGATCTAATTCTTCTACCACATGCTCTCACCTTAGTGTCATGTTGTTTTCACACTATTGATACATGAGAGCCACATGGCCACCTTTGCATGCCTTGTGAGTGGTACCCTTTTTCCTAGCTTCCATAGTTGTGGTTTTGGGGTTATCATCATGTTGGGGTATTTTTGAGGGCTTATTAAATACCTAGTGGCATACACACACTAGAAAGCCCCAAATATAATCCAATGTGATCATCTCCATATACTCCACTTGGAATTTTTTCTAAATTCCTTTGCTTGGGCCTTACTCCAATTTTGGAAGTGCAAATGAATAATGCCATGTAATGATGTTGTTCTCACAATAATCAACATGGCAATAAATGTTTTGCATGGGCCATGCAAGCCCCACCTTTTGCTTGTTCTTTGGATTCTATTTGAATTGTGAGTGCATTTAAACCACCTCTCTCTCTCCTCTTAGCTTGATCTTGTTTGAGCTTGCTTAAGACCATCATCACCACACCCCTCTCTTGTGTTGCTTGATCTAGTTGGAGCATGCAATCTCCTTTAAACCCCAAGCCATCACCCCATCACCCTAGTCACCTAGCTATCACCACCCTACCTCACCTCTCCTCTCTTTACCATCCCCTCTAACCTAGCTCTAAGCAAAAACCTAAACCCTAAGTATCCCCTCTCTCTCGGCCTCTCCTCTCTCTCTAGCGTGTAGGCCCCTCCCTAGCTACCAACCACCCCAGGCCGAGGCCATACCCTAGCCCTAACCGGGCTACCCCTCTCCTATCCAAACCTAGATACCACCCTGCCCTAACCCTAGACCGAACCCATGCCCCTCCCTCTCTCTTCTCCCTCTGCCCCAGCTGCCCCACACCGAGCCACTCTCCCAGGCCTCGCCGTCCCCACCTGGCAGCCTCACCTTCCCCCAGCACCATCTCCCCTGCCAGCTCGCGCACGTGAGGGAGGGTGCAAAAAGGTGGCCGAGCCAACCTTCCCCTCCCCCACGCAACCTCACCTGCCCCTCTCGTTCTTATCCACCCCCTCGCCCCTCTAGCCTCCCCCAGATCCGCCCAGGGCGACGCCCCCGTCTCCCCTTCCTCTCCTCTCCTCTACCTAGCCTCGCCGGCCACCGTCGGTCTCCTTCTTCCTCCGTCGTTCCAGGAGGCGCAGGCGGGCAGCAGCGTGTCAGCGAGGACGATAAGGCCGCCCTGCTTCGCCCCTGTACCTGCAGACGAAGGAGGAGGACGCCCAGGCCGAGGAGCACCCGCGCCGCCCGACGAAGCCCTAGCTCGCCGTTCCTCTGCCTCACCGTCGACCTGCTGCTCCCCTGCACGATCCAGGCCCTCCAACGACCCCGCGGTGAGCCACGCTACCTCCCAGACACCTCCCCTTTCTTGTTCGTTTCCTGGTTGAGCGGGTCACGGCGACGAGCGCCCTCGGTGCACGGCGTGAACGTCGACGTCGTCTCGCTCCCGCGCGCGCAAACCCTATCTAGCCGCCTACCCCCCCCTCCTGTCAACTACCCAACCCCACCGTAGCGGTCGCCGCTGCCGAGCGCCCCCTCGCGGTCACGAGTTCGATCCCCACCCTCGCCACTCTGCCGCGCGGGGCGGAGAGGAAGATCAACAGTGGGTCGTGGCCACTTTGCGCTTAACCCCCTGGTCTTTTTGCCGCTCTTCCCGCGCTCCTGCCGACCCCACCTGTCTGCCTCTGGCGTTTTTGCAAAAAGGATCCCGCAGTGTTAAGCTCTCAGCCCGCGGTCCTCGCTATGCCGCGTGGCACACCCTCTGGTCGCCCGCTGACGCGTGGGCCTGCGAAGACCCCCGGCCCCACCTGTCATCCGCTAGGGCTAGAAGAGCTCACGGTGACAGAAGTGTTTCCGCGCGCTTTTGGTCCAGTCAGCCGTGGCCCCACATGTCGGCGTCTGCGGCTAGGTTCACTGGAGTATAAAAAGTATTTTCGGCTTATCTGTTTTATTTCAAACTTATTTCAAATTAATTCAAATTCAAATTTAATTCTGTTTTAAATAACTTTTAATATATAAATCCAAATAATACAAATAATATATGTTTTCAAATCAGAAAAATATGAGGAATTCAAATATAGCCTTCAAAATATATTTTGAACATTTAAAATTCCAAGTTTATTTAAATTACAATAAAATGCCCTTTTGACTTAATTAATTAATAACTTTTGTTTTACAACTCCAAATTTAACAAATGATATGTCTAAAATGATTAGCTCGAGGAGACCTTTCTGTTTATGCATTCCTTGGGTTGTTTTGAAGCATGCATCATATAAATATATTGTGGACAGCAACTTAATTGTGAATAAAACGGGGCCAAAACTAAATAAAATGCTTTATTCTTGTATTCCACACCTCACCCATGCCATGCTACTTTAATGCCATGCAAATTGTGCATCATTCATCATGGCATGATTGTTTGCTTGATGCATTTATTCATATGCTTATGCACTTTATTTATGTTGGCCCTTGTTTGTTTGGTTCTTCTTCGAGTAGACGCTGAGCAGGGGATTTATCAAGAGAACCAGGAGCACTACCCAGATCCATCACTTGCTTCAACTGAGCTGCTAGGCAAGCACTACCACATGCTTGCATACATATAGTACCTATTGCCTCTATCTTATTCTTGCATCATTGAGTCGCGATTGCATTAAATTGAATCCCAAGTATCGCATAGCCTTTACTTTTAAACCCCACCGAAGCTTGTTCCTCCATCCCATGAGCCCTTACTACAGGAGTTGTTTGAGCCATGCGAGTCGTAGAACAGCATGTGTAGGGTATGTGAGTGTCTGATGAATAACGAGGTACCTAAACAACTTAACCTGAGTAGTAATGGGATAACTAATGAAAGTGGCACCGGTGAGCAATATCTGTTATTTGGTTTTTATGCTCACTTGTGTCCCGTAAGACCCCGAGTACTTGATTCCTGTTCCAAGATTATTCGCGCTATCCACATCCGGGAGGCCTTATGGACCCCCCTAAGCCAGAGCTTGATTCATTCCTATTTCTTGGGGCCACAAACTAGTTTGAGGTTTTATTTACTATCCTGTACTTATGCCATGCTTTACTGCTTTATTTAAATTGTGCGAGGTACTGCACACTGTACTGTTTAGGATCGTGGCCCGATTTCGCTGTATCGACAAGCCCAGCCACACTTTCGGGTTCCCAGTCGTTTACAGCCGCCTCCACAACCTTAAGCCCGTTTCGGAGCCGGCCGGCTTCGTTGCGGGATCTACTTAAAGGGGTGGCCCCCTGAAATATTTCTGAATCCTGTAATTGCTTTGTCGTGACTGTCTCGTTGGGTTTTGATTTGGTTTTTCCGAGGCATATCGAGTGTGTGTTGCTATTTGTGCACCCCTGCAGGGTAAAACTTTCTGAAAGCCGTGTCCGCGGTTATGGACGACTTGGAGCATAGTTTCTTGATCATAGACAAGCATAACTAAAGTACCACTTTTAATCTGACTAGATTAGGTACCTGACTAGTAAATAGTGCAACACTCATGGAATGGATAATAAAACTGCCAACGGACGAGGGGTTGTTCGTCCGCTTCCTCGTCGGTAAGCGAGGAGGAGGATGGATCTTTTAAGATTACCTTCATAACTGTTATAACTGTTGTTATTAATTCACGGACATCCGTCTATCTCTGGTTAGGCGGATGGTTAGCGAGTATCTATAGAACTGTTAGGGTTTATCTTTTGCTGCAATTGCGTCACCCCAGGTTGTGTCCCCTTTAGAGGCATAAAGACTTGCTGAGTACCACTAGGGTCTCACACGATAAATTATTGGTTCAGATGAACAGGTACACTCGCAAGATGGATACTGGGTGGAAGAAACGGACGATGTGGGCAACGATCATTCGGTGTAGAGATTCCGGGAACGGGGATCCGTGAGATCTGTGGGCGGGATGTGCTTATTTATGGGGCATCTTATGCCGATTTGCTTCTTATCCGTACTCGGATTTTGTCTTCCGCTTCCGCTTGATACTCTGTTGATTGATGTATGGGGAGATATCCTAAACTATTATATCTATCTAGGATATTTGGATCTTGCCGTATGGCGTTGCAATATTTCCTTTCTTTTTAGATGGGATGACTCTGACGTACTGTTGTATGGTGGCTTGCATACATACTCATTTGTGTATGTAGTTGATCCCTTCGCCTGCCGATTACGCCGCCCGTTCTTGTCCCGATGTTTGGAAATGGTTGGGACGGCCGAAAGGTCTACCTGTGAGTGGCATTTGGGCCCCACCGTACTATTTCAACCATTTCTGATCATCCAGGCTTGTACTAGGAGCGTAATTCACCGAGGTAGTTACAACTCGGAACTAAAGGTTTGGAAGTAGTACTAGGAATGGATTGGATGTCCAAACATAAAGGATTAATTGATTGTGCCAAGAAAGCCATAACTATGACCAGTACCGCCGGAATATCAGTCGAGCATATATCTGAAACCTTACCCCGCCAATTCAAGTGTAACAAGAGTATAGCCCAACCTACCATTGACCAAGTCCAAATAGTCTGTGAATACCCCGATGTATTTCCAGATGTTTTGCCCGGTATGCCCCCAGATCGGGATATCGAGTTCATCATCGAACTAATCCCCAAAACTGGACCCATAGCCCAGAGACCATATAGTATGAACCCGTCAGAGCTCGCAGAACTGAAGAAGCAACTGGATTCCATGATGGAAATTGGATTGATTCAACCAAGTGCGTCACCTTGGAGATCACCTGTCTTGTTTGTGGACAAGAAGGATGGAGGTAACCATTTGTGTACGGATTATCGGAAGTTGAATGATGTCACCATCAAGAATAAGTACCCCTTGCCCAATATAGAGGATTTGTTTGATCAGTTGACCGGTGCCAAAGTGTTTTCTAAGATTGATCTTAGAACTGGCTATCATCAACTCAAAATTCGTGCAGAGGATATTCCAAAGACTGCCTTTACCACCAGATATGGATTGTATGAGTATACAATCATGTCTTTTGGATTAACCAATGCCCCCGCTTATTTCATGAATCTCATGAATAAGATTTTTATGGACTTCCTGGATAAGTTTGTCGTTGTTTTCATCGATGACATTGTGATTTATTCCAAATCAGAAGAAGAACATGAGCTACACCTAAGGACCATTCTTGGAACCCTTAGAGAGCATCAGCTGTATGCAAAGTTTAGCAAATGTGAATTCTGGTTACAGGAGGTAGGATTCCTCGGTCACATTGTATAAGCCGGAGGAATTGCTGTTGACCCTGCCAAAGTGAAAGATGTAGAAGATTGGCAAGCCCCAACCACTCAAACCCAAGTTCGTGCATTTCTCGGATTGGCGGGATATTACCGCAAATTCATAGAAGGATTCTCTAGTATCGCCAGACCCATGACCCAATTGCTGAAGAAGGACAAGAAGTTTGAATGGACCGACAAATGTGAAGTGAGTTTTCAAGAACTCAAGAGAAGATTGATTTCAGCCCTAATCTTGATCATGCCGGATATCACGAAGCCCTTCGATGTGTATTGTGATGCATCCAAGATTGGTCTCGGATGTGTGCTAATGCAAGAAGGCAAAGTTATATCTTATCTATCGCAACAACTGAAGCAACATGAGCAAAACTACCCAACCCATGACCTCGAACTCGCAACCGTAGTTCTAGCCCTGAAGACATGGAGACATTACCTGATGGGAAACCGTTGTGAAATTTATTCGGATCACAAGAGCCTAAAGTATATATTCACTCGGAAGGAGCTGAATATGAGGCAGAGAAGATGGATTGAGCTAATCAAGGATTATGATCTGGACATTCACTATCACCCAGGTAAAGCCAACGTAGTAGCCGATGCCCATGATTTTGATGGAGCAACCAAGTTTGCACAAAGAGATGGAAGCTTTTCGAATGGAATTAGTAAGTGAAGGATTTTTGGCTAGCATAGAACTCCAGCCCACTTTGATCAGTCAGATTAAAGAGGCGCAGAAGGGAAATGCCAGTATTGACGGAATCAATCTTCGTATCGGTACAGGCAAAGTACCCGGATTCACCGAGGACGAAGAAGGAGTTTTGTGGTACAAAGGACGCCTTTGTGTACCATCAGATTCTGAGTTGAAAGAAGTTATTTTGAAGGAGGCTCATGATACTCTTTATTCTATCCATCCCGGTGGAACTAAGATGTATCAAGATTTAAAAGAGCAATTTTGGTTGCATAAGATGAAGAGAGAAATCGGAAGCTATATCGCCAAGTGTGATATATGTCAGCGAGTCAAGGTAGGACATCAAAGACCCGCTGGATTGTTAAAACCCTTGCAGATTCCGGAATGGAAATGGGATTCTGTAGGAATGGACTTTATCACTGCACTACCTACTTCTAGTAGGGGAAATGACTCTATTTGGGTCATAGTGGACAGATTGTCCAAAGTCGCCCATTTCTTGCCAGTCAAGACCACATATCAGAGTTCGAAACTAGCGGAGTTATACATCGCTAGAATTGTCAGTTTGCACGGAGTCCCCAAGAACATAGTATCGGATCGAGGAACTCAGTTTACCTCGAGATTCTGGAAGAAAGTCCAAGAAGGTTTAGGAACCCGCCTAGATTTCAGTACCACGTATCACCCTCAGACCGATGGACAAACAGAGCGAGTAAATCAAATACTCGAAGATATGCTGAGAGCATGTGTGTTAGAATATGGATCCAAGTGGGAAGACTGTCTGCCGTTCGCAGAATTTTCATACAACAATAGTTATCAAGCCAGTTTGCAAATGGCCCCATTTGAATTCATGTACGGAAGGAAGTGTCGCACCCCTTTGAACTGGTCGGAAGTAGGAGAGAGTCAGATCTTCGGACCCGACATCCTACGAGAAGCAGAAGAGAAGGTTCACAAGATTCGTGAGCACCTCAAGACCGCCCAATCCCGACAGAAGAGTTACGCTGACAAGAGACGTAGAGACCTTGCCTTCAACATAGGAGATTTTGTTTATCTGAAAGTGTCGCCATTGAAGGGAATGCAGCGTTTCCAACTCAAAGGAAAGTTAGCCCCCAGATATATCGGACCTTTCAAAGTTCTGAACCGTCGAGGAGAAGTGTCGTATCAATTGGAACTACCTGAAGAGATGTCAGCCGTGCACAATGTGTTCCATATCTCATTACTTCGCAAGTGTCTCAAAGTCCCCGAGAAGACCGAAGTGTTCAAGAATATCGATCATCGGACCATAGAGATCAACAATGACCTGACCTATCCTGAAGTACCCATCCGTATTTTGGAAGAAGATTTTCGAACTACCCGAACCTGAAGCATCAAGTTTCTCAAGATCCAGTGGAGCAACCACACAGAAGAGGAAGCCACCTAGGAACGCGAAGATCACATCAGGACGGAGTTTCCCGATCTCTTCAAATCCTAGGTAATCTTTTCGTCCTTTTTCAAATCTCGGGATGAGATTTTGTTTAAGGGGGAAAGATTTGTAACATCCCAAAAATACTAAACTTAAATCATTAAACTCTAACCATCAAATTTGGGGTTAACAAAAACTTTTCTAATTAAAATTATGAAGGCATGCATATGTGTATGCATTTAATTTGAAATTCTTTTGAACCACCTTGTTTGTGTGTTTCCTTGCTTGTAAAATGTTTCTTAGGTGAAATAAACATCATCTAAACATTTCCCAAACTTTTCCTAAGGACAAATAAATCAAAACCAATAAAATAAAGGAATGGTCATTTTGACCAATTTAACTCCCATGCCTACTTTGGCTATCTCAAACTTTCAGAACCTAATGGAAACTTTTCTGGATCTTTGCACCCCTTGAACGTACTCATAACAAGGTATCAAGGCCCATTTTGTGATCATCCAGAAAATTTCAAATGCATGGTTTAAATGACAATTCAAAATTGAATCTTTATCATATGGGAAGATCCCACTTTTTCAAAAACCACTCAAACAAGCTCAACTTTCAAAACCCAAGCATCTGCAGACTCACCAGCACCAATCTAGCAAACCCACCAAAAATCTTTTCAAAATTCAAAACTTGATTTCATGCGGCCATTTCATCAAACAGGTTGCAGACACAAATCATCAAAATCCTAAACACTATAGTGAGTAGTGATTGAAGCCTAACTTGTTCCCTCTCTAGCTCACAACCAGCTCAGTAGATCATCTAGCAAGATTAACTAAACACTAGGACCACTGTGAGCTTGGCATTACCATCAACGGTGAACAGCCGAAGCCAACCTTGTCACCCCCATGTCGATAGCAATCTAGGAAGAGAAGCAAGTCTAGCTAGCATGTCTGGGAGGCAGCCCACCGTCCACCGCCACCCCTTATCCCAGCCGCGAGCGTTGCCAAGCCCTGGACCACACGCACGAACCATGCCAACCTCGCCAGCGACCATGCCAAGCATGCGCCAGAGCGCCATCCTCGACCAGCGCCCATAGACCGCGCGCCGCCCTCGCCGCGTGCATACACAATCCCCACCGACCCAGGAGACCGCCAGACATCCTTGTTCGCCGCCCCGTGCCGCACAGCCACCGCTCGCCATCGAAGACGTCGCCTCTGCCATGCAGAGCACCGTCGCGTTCCGACCAAGCCGCACCGCCCCACGCCTCAAAACCATGTCGTTGAGCATCGCCAGGGAATACCGCACCGTCCGCTACCTTCGCCCATGTCGATAGCCGCCTGTAACATCGCCCCCGACGAGCTTACTATGCGCCCCGTCGGTCCCCTCGCTCGACTATAAATAGAGGCCACCCCCAGTTGATTTCTTCACACCACCTCACTCCCCTCTTCTCACTGATCGTGCCACACCGTTCCCGGAGCAAGGCGAGCACCACCTCGCCGGAATTTCACCGGAGCCCGCCGCCTCTGGAGAAAAAGGGCGCCATCGATTTCGTCCACCCCAGGAGCTACTGCGACCACCCCTGAGTTCGCCGTCGTTGACTTTGTCGTTCGCCCGCCTCGCCGACCCTCGCCTGCACCCCAGTAAGCCCCCAGCACCCCTCACTGGCCACGCTAGGTTTCTTTCTCGCCGGCGTTGCCTCGCGTCGACGATGACTCCCAGCCGTTGGATTAGAATCAGATCGAACGACCCACATTGCCCTGTACCGCTTCGCCCCTCCCTGTCTCACTGACGAGTGGGGACACCCACTTAAGCAGCCCGCGGGAGCACTGCGCTTAGCAGGCCGGCCCGTTAACTTTTCCGCGCAGCCCAGTTATTCAAATTAAACCTTTTCTATTTTATTTCAAACTCACTTATGTACCCAACTTCAAAATTCAACCCAGATCGATTCAGTGCACCAAATTGAATGAAACCAATTTTGTTAGAAAGGTCTGGGAATGCTGAATCCAAGCCCGTTGGATTTAAGTCATTTAGATCTATAGATCACCCTTGGTAAAAATAACAAGGCAGAAGCTTTTCTGCATTCAAACATTTTTCAAATTTAAACCATAATAGATTTTGAGTTGATTCCAACTCTCAAAAATCACATTTAACCATACCTCTCAGAATATATAAATATATATAGGTTTACTTGCAGAAATAAAGTTCAAGTAATAAAAGAATGCTACATAAGCATTTCTAGACACATTAATTAATTAAAATAAAAGGGTAAAACCTTATTAAATTGTGACACCACTTTAAATCACATTCCCTTGGACTATAATATGTGGTGATGACATGTGTCAACATGATCCCATGTTTGGTTTGGAGAATGTTAAATCTTAAGTAGTTTTTCAATGAGTAGAAATTACTTTTATAAAAATAAAAGGAATTAAACCAAGCTTTAATCTTGTAATATTAGAGATGATGCTAAATCATCTATAGGACCCTTGTGTGTGATTATTGCAAGTAGTTAAGTATTGTGTGGTGATTGTGTACCTCGTATTTATTTATAGATGCTAGTACCGACCAAGGATACGAGGAGGAAGGAGGATACTACGAATAAGAAGCCGAGGAGAACTTCAACCACTGCTCTACACAAGGCAAGCTAATGCTATACCTATGCAAGCTTATACTAATATTGTGCAAGCTTTATTAACTAAGTGGACCAATGCAAGCTAACTCTTGCAAGATACCCTACTGATGCCACAAACCACTACTTTTTACTATGCCCACTATATGCCTTAAGCATATACGATCCAACCCACTTGACCAACCAATCCTAGTTTTTACTTATAAGCTTTATACTTTATTTCTTTATCAAAGCTATTCCTTAGAGTTTACTTAAGTGAATTATAGATACTAGAAAGATATCTGAAGGTTGCATAAAGAGCACAAAATTTGGCCTAAGCTAGATAATCTTGATGTCATCTTAAGGCATGAGATTGAACTTAGTTAAAACTCCACTAGTTTACCACCCCTCATTATTGCTTACCCCCACCTGTAGATGCTAGTGCTAAGCATAAAACTTGATCCACTTTAGATGGGAATACTTGGTGGAAAAATGGTTATGAAAACCTTGGAATGATGGATCATTCTATTGAAATGTTTTGGACATGTGTTTCTGAACACCTGATGATTTTGGTGATGAAAATGTTGAGGCATGAGCCTTAGCCCTTTATAAAAGTGATGGTTGTCTGGATGCGATACCATTCCAATTTTATCGTACAACCACAATACCCGAATATTGGGTAGGGCTTGACTGGAAACTTATATACCTTAGTATTAGTTCCCTCATGGCCAAGGTTTGAGCTGAGGCTACCTTGTGAAGATTGTCCACCTGTGCAGTACCCAAGATGATAGTTGGCCATGGTTGGGAGGCCAAACTCACAGGAGAGGTGCTTATACTAGGGCGTCTAATCGAAAGGTTAGGATTGATTATCCGCATACTGAGTATGGTGAATTCAGGATTTGTTCCTGACGGATGTATCGAATGTTGTGGTGAAAGTGTACAATCTCTGCAGAGTGTCAAACTATTCGAATAGCCGCGTCCGCGGTTAGGATTGATTATCCGCCATACTGTTCCCCCGTCAGACATTTCAAAATGACTTGTGAAATGAATTGAGACTTTGACTTGACCACAACAGGGTTGTGATATGAAATACAAATTCCCACTTAGGAGTTATAAAATTTTGACGAGCATTCGTTGCTTCTAAACTTAGTAGAGGTAAATCTGACTTTTGCAAAACAACCCTAGAGCCTAGTGTCCTATTATCCAAAAACCCTTGTTACCTATTAGTATTAGTTTGCGAGTACTCATGGCTTTGTCCCTGGCTATTCCCATGGCCAGACTATGAAGAGGAGTACCTGGAGGATGGACCCCAGGAAGGTTACGACAACTAGGATCATCTCCTATCGTCAGCATTGCCTGTAACCCCGAAGATGGAGCTTCGCCTATGCTACCGTTATTATTACGTATTCCGCTGCTTGATGTTGTATTAAGAACTGGATCATGAGATCCCTATTTGTGTAAGAACTTATGTATCGTTTGTAATGGATGATGTACTATGGTATCCAATTCTGTTATGTCTCGCAAAAATGGTAATCCTGGGATTGCGATGTATGGCATAACAGGCATCTAGGATTGAAAAATCTGGGTGTTGACAATCCACTACGTGGATTGAGCCCAAACCCGCACCTAGCTCCCTCTCAGCATTCTAATCAACTTCTCCATCTAGAGATTCCAGGGTTCCATGGAGAAATCCAGAGTTTCATTTACCGACTCCGGAAACCCGGCGATTCTGCAAAGGAGGTGCGAGAATTGAGCGCGCCCTAGGGCCCGAGGCAATTTACACGCATGCTACGTCGTGGCGGAACGCCATCCCCGGGAGGTTGGTGCTTATCTCGTGGTGCAAGCGTATACCATATTTTCGCCGAGTCATGCCCCGGCAATTGCGGTTTCTAACTGTAGGTACCCTAGAAATTGCCCTGTATTTTCCGGAAAAAATATTTTGGGGTGCCCCGTGGGGTACCTAGGCTGGGAAAGTACCTAGGTTCAAGGTTGCAATGGACCTCGCGTGCCTGCGCGCGCCGGCAGGTTTGCCGATTTTTCCTACCCCCCCCCCCCAAACCCCGGCAATGTAAATTCATCAAAAATCAAGAAAATTATGAAACCAGATCGAGTAGCCCCTGCGTGTCACCCACTACTAACATAAAATCATAAATAGTACAAACCAGGACTTTTGGCACACGACACACCCCCCGGATGGCTATCGAGTAGGAGTTAACATGGCTTTCATCCCTAGACCTCCCCCTCACATCCCAGAACGTGGATCCACTGCGCGGATTGAACCTAAACCCGACACCTAACTCCCTCTCGGCATACTAAGAAACTTCTCCATCTAGAGATTCCAGGGTTCCATGGAGAAATCCAGAGTTTCCCGTATCGTAACCCTAACGACTAATAGTAGTCGTCGGATCGTAACCCTAGTGTCCAAAGGAGACCGTTAGATCGTCTCTTCTAGAAGAACTGGCCCGCTTCCACCTTCCCGGGGCGCTGGTTCCGCGTGCCGATGGTTACAGACCGTTCGATCGGGCCACGTGGACGCTAGGATGCTTCTTTGTAAGGCCGATCCGCGAGTAGGCTGTTCTGCGACATGATTCGCTTCTCTTATAATATTCAAATATATATATTACTATATGCACCTCCCTCTGACCTATATCAATAGGATCTCATGACTGAGCATGTCTCTTTCACACCCCATCTCCACCACATCTCATCGTGCCGGATGACGCCACCGGCTTTCGCGCTCCGTTCCCCGACGATCGCAACTAACTTGAACCTTAAGGTAGGAAATCATTCGACTAGCGTTCGGATTTATCTTACAAATTCCTGCTGTCAGCTTAACTAACTATACATCTATTCTCTGATTTCTCGATGATCTTCAGATGTGGGAGCCGCATGGCAAGGAGTACTCAAATCGCCAGCCCTTGAATCTAGAGGATCGAGTGCTCCCACCATGGATGCTCTCGCCGTTACCCCTACCACGTGCACCCAAGGCACGAGCTTGCATGCCGGCACGGCGCGTGCGGCTGCACGGAGCTCGGCTGCAACTACACCGGCCCGCCGGCAATTCTCTTGGTCCACCTTGCAAGGGATCACCCGATCGAAGTGATTAGGCTCTCCTATGGCTACGCCATTCTTCTCCAAGAGAAGATTTCGTTCCCTGAGACGGCATGCCGCCGGCTCATTTTGCACGGGGGGACGGCTCTGTTTTTGTCTTGACCATCACCGCTCGTGTTTCGGGAACCGTTCCAGGAACCATCCCTGGGCCCACCTTCATGTATGTGGTATGTGTTATGTCGGTCTTGTGCGCATGGCCGATGTACACTGTGAGTATGTGGTCGCACGCCCAGCCGCCGCCGTCCGATGCAGTGCATGTGACGGCTATGTCACCAAGCTGCCCGACACCGGGCAAGGTGGAGTTTACGGACCTGAGGTCGGTCCTTTGTGTGCCATCCATGTACCTTGTCGATGCTGGACCGGCCAAGCAGATCAATTTCTGCATTCGCATCGAGAAGACCGATAGGAAGTTTTAGAACTTGTGTTGTGCTTAAATGTAACCTGTAATCAATACTAGTCTGGTGTGGAGAGCATACTTGTCGTACTAATGTATGTTAGTCGTGGTTCTATAATAATACTCCTTGGTGTAATACATGTTATTATATTTATCTAAAAATTCGGTCAAATTTGATAAAGTTTGACCTAAGAAAAAGCTAGAAGTACACTTATTTGCTGACAGAGGGAGTATTCCTTAATAATCGTGCGTGCTCTACCTGCCAGTGTCACGCTTTCCATTTGCGGACGGAGGGAGTATTCCTTCATAAGACGTTAGATGTGTTCGTGTCATAACAACCGTTGGATTTTGTTGGTAGGGTTGGCGTTCTTTAATTCTCCCCCTTACCCTTGAAGTCAATGTCCTCACTCCATCACTTAGCCGCTAGAAGGCGGCACGCCACCCCACCATCAACCTCTCCTGCCGCCACCCTACTCCTCCACCTCCTTCTCGTCATGGCTTCGCGGGGAGACGGCCAGGAAATGCGTGAAGATCACAGACATGGTGAAAGCGACGTGAGTCATCTCATACCTTACATTTTATGGGGATTTATTTATTTTGACCTAGATCTACTCTAATTACTTATGTACGTCTGGTGTGCTAGGCCGTCGCGACTTTGTACGACTCCGATTATCACGGTTTAGTGGAGGGAGAGGGTCCTCCCTGTTGTAAAAAAACATGAGCTTATGGCTGCTAAATTTGTAGCATTCGAGGGACGCAACACAAGCAGGAGGTTCTTAGGGTGTGGGAAGGGTGAAGCGTGGCCAACCAAAAGTTGTGGCGTTTTCAAATGGGTAGATCCGGAGTGGCCACTGTCTATGCAGAAATTGAAGGGATACAGGTAGGCTACACTAGCGCAAATCAAAAAAATTCTACCGCGTATACTAGGATTACTGTTGTCATAGATCACGGGATTACCACTAGAAGTGCAGTTGCGGAATCGATGAAGCGTGTCGAGGCAATGCAGACGATCTACGACTCCTCCTTGTTCTCGTCCCACGAGCAGCTCTCCTTTCGCGGCTCGTCCAAACGCTACAGATGCAGCGCCTCCGAGGTATCCACATGTACAGGGTGGAAGCGTCAGACGCCGGACTGCTAGGTCTGCGCGTGCAACACGGGCGTGAAGAGTGGCGGCTGGGTGGAATGGTCTAAGGTCTAACCCTGGTTAGCTCGCCCCACCCTCTCTTATATAGGCGTCCCTAGTGGGCTTCTACATTAGCAACCCATTAGTAGCCTAAGCCTGGTTTAATTCAGATCTAATCCTCATTAGGCTTCCAGCCCCTTAAGTGTGTGACCCTATAGGTTCATATACGTATAGACATGACACGAATACACTTATTCTGCAAATAGTTGGTAGCGGCCTCTAGCAAGACGTGCCAACTCCTAAACGCATACAAAGATCATATCGGACGAACCATCACAAGGTTTAGTACATGTCTTTCCCTTTGCCTCACGATATTTGGTCTAGCTCCAAGCTGACCTCCCTTTCTCGATACTGCGATTCGGAATCCCTTTACTAGGTTAACTCTTAACCTTATTTAGCACGGCCATGCATTTCTAGATCCGATCACTCGAGGGGCCCAGAGATATCTCTCTCAAGTAGAGAGGGGCAAATCCCATCTTGATTGACCATGCCTTGAAGCATGCTTCAGGACAAACCTGAAAGCTACCTTTATAACTACCCTGTTATGGTGCAGCGTTTGATAGCCCCAAAGTAGGTCGATCCACATCTCAAGTACATGCGACAATCTCAGGTCTAAGCACAAAACGTACACGATGTGTAGAGAGAGAGCTGCAACTAATTGCCAGTCTCAAGTTGGGTCAGTCCAACCCCATGTTCATAACATGTGTCCACATCATTGGTTTGACATCTCCATGTCTATGAGTTGCGAAACATAGCCATAAACCAATCGATGTGCTAGTCTAATATTCACGTGTGTCCTCACATGAACTCCGACTAGGGACAACTATTAAATAACCATACAAGTAAAGAGTTTCACAAACAATTCACATAATTGCCAATCAATACAAGTTGCCTAATATGGATATTCAAGGAACATTACAATAACTCATGGATACATATGAAATATAATCATCTCTATGATTGCCTCTAGGGCATATTTCCTTCAGTCTCCCACTTGCACTAGAGTCAATCTAAAATATATCTAATACCAATTGCTCTTGTGTGCGCTTCATGCGCGGGCTGCGGGAGAGGCTTAGTCAAGGGATTAGCAACATTTGAGTCCGTATGTATTTTGCATATCATGACACTACCATCCTCAACGAACTCACGAATCTGATGGTAACGCATGCAAATATGTTTGTTCTTCTGGTGTTGTCTAGGTTCCTTGGCTTGTGCAATAGCACCATTGTTGTCACAATAAACATCCGAGGGATTGGACGCGCCCTGAACCACACCGAGAGCGGTCAGGAAATTCCTAATCCAAACAGCTTCCTTTACGGCCTCCGAGGCGGCAACATATTCAGCTTCTGTTGAAGAGGAGGTCACTGTATCTTGCTTGGAACTTTTCTAGCTCACAGCACCACCATTCATGATAAACACATAACCTTATTGCGATTTCGAATCATCTGAGTCGTTAAGGTAACTCGCATTTGTGTAACCCTTTACACTGAGTTCATCCTCACCTCCATAAACTAGGAACACATCCTTAGTCCTTTTCAAGTACTTAAGGATGTTCTTTACCGCTGTCCAGTGACCTTCACCTGGATCAGCCTGGTATCTGCTCGTAACACTTAGAGCATAGGAAACATCTGGGCGAGTACATATCATTGCATACATGATGGATCCAATAGCCGAAGTATATGGAACCCGGCTCATGCGCTCACGCTCATCAGTAGTCGAAGGACACTGAGTCTTGCTGAGTTTAATGTTGTGAGACATGGGCAAGAACCCCTTCTTTGCCTCTTCCATGCTGAACCGTTTCAACACCTTGTCAATGTATGTACTCTGGCTTAATCCAATTAGGCTCCTTGATCTATCTCTATAGATCTTGATGCCCAGAATATATGCCGCTTCTCCCAAGTCCTTCATCAAAAAACTATTTTTCAATTAGGTCTTAACAGACTTGAGCATAGGAATGTCATTTCCAATCAGCAATATCTCATCTACATATAAGATTAGAAATACAAGCACTCTCCCACTTTCCTTCTTGTAAACACAAGGTTCTTGTTCGTTTTTGATGAAGCCAAACTCCTTTACAACTTCATCAAATCGAATGTTCCAACTCTGAGATGCTTGCTTCAGCCCATAAATGGACTTCAGAAGTTTGCATGCCTTTCCAGCATTGTTTGGATCGACAAAACCTTCAGGCTGCATCATATACACGTCCTCGGTTAGGATTCCATTTAGGAAATACGTCTTGACATCCATCTGCCATATTTCATAGTCGAAATGTGCAGCAATGGCTTGAATTATCCGTATAGATTTAAGCATCGCTACGGGCAGGAAAGTCTCGTCGTAGTCAACTCCTTGAACTTGTCAAAAACCTTTTGCAACAAGTCGAGCTTTATGGATGTGAACATTTCCATCCATATCATTCTTATTATTATAGATCCATTTTCACTTGATGGCTTTAAAACCATCAGGCAGGTCAACGAAGTTCCAAACTTGATTGTCTCCCATGGACTCTATCTCGGATCTCATGGCGATCAGCCATTTCTCAGAGTCTGGGTCCACCATCACTTCTGCATAGGTCGCAGGCTCATCATTGTTTAACAATAATAATTCCCGCGTTTCGTGGAGCCTCACTGACCTTCATGGTTGTGGTGCTTCTGTTGCCACGGGTTCCTCAACTTGTTCTACTACAATAGCATCACTCGTAGAAGCATCCCCAACTGGCTCATCTTGATTGAACTTCTTCAAGTTGCACTGACCTTCCACTTTTTCCCTTTGTGAGAAACTCTTTCTCTAGGAAAACACCGCTACGAGCGATAAACACTTTACCTTCTTCTCGGTTATAGAAGTAATACCCTAAGGTTTCCCTCGGATATCCCACGAAAATGCACTTATCCGATTTGGGTGTTAGCTTGTCCGACTGAAGCCGCTGGACAAATGCATCACAACCCCAAATCTTTAGAAAAGAAAAATTGGGATTCTTTCCAGTCCACATCTCATATGGTGTCTTAACTACGGATTTAGATGGTACCCTATTAAGTGTGAAAGCTGTCGTTTCTAGAGCGTAACCCCAAAATGACAATGGCAAATTCGACTGGCTCTTCATTGATCGAACCATGTCCAACAAAGTTCGATTACGCCGTTCGGAGACTCCGTTCCTTTGAGGCGTTCCAGGCGGCGTAAGTTGTCCACAACTCTTAAGATGATCGCTAAATTCGTGACTCAAATATTCACCTCCACGATCAGATCGCATGGCCTTTATTTTCTTGCCACGTTGATTATCTACTTCACTCTGAAACTCCTTGAACTTTTCAAAAGTTTCAGACTTATGCCTCATTAAGTAGACATAACCATATCTACTGAAATCATTAGTAAAAGTAATGAAGTAGTGATATCCTCCTCTAGTTGTTGTGCTCATTGGTCCACATACATCAGTATGTATGAGTTCCAACAAGTCTGTCGCTCTCTCGGGTAAACCCGAAAAAGGAGACTTGGTCATCTTTCCAAGTAAACAAGCTTGACATGTCTCGTATGATTCAAAATCAAACGAAGTTAGAAGACCATCACCATGGAGCTTCTTCATGCGCTTTTCACTTATATGCCCCAAACGACAATGCCATAAATAGGTAGGACTCAAATCATTAGGCCAAAGCCTTTTAGCACTTACATTGTAAACAGATGCATCATCAAGATTTAAAATAAATAACCCATTCACAATGGGAGCATTAGCCATAAACATAGCATTCTTAGAGATTACACAACCATTGTTTGCACTCGCGAATGAATAACCATCCCTCATCAAACATGAAGGTGATAAAATGTTTCGACCCATACTAGGAATGTAATAACAATTATTCAACTCCATAATAAATCCTGACGGAAGGTGAAGTTGCATGATGTCAACGAACAATGCAGCAACCCTTGCTTTATTTCCGACGCGGAAATCCTCTTCGCCTTTCTACACTTATCTAGTCCTTATTAGCCCCTGCATCGAATTGCAAATATGAACAACCGATCCGGTATCAAATACCCAAGAGTTAACATAGGAATCAGCGAGAAGAATGTCCACAACATTTACAACAAGCGTACCTGAGTGGGAAGTACTCTTACTTCCACACTTCTTCAAAGAAGCCTGGTACTTGCTGCAGTTTCTCTTCCAGTGGCCATGTTCATGACAAAAGAAGCACTCAGTGTCTTCTACAGGTCCAGCCTTTTGCTTGGGTGCAGGATTAGGGATCGTATCCTTAGCCTTGCCCTTCTTCTTCCAAGAAGTACCCTTTTTCTTAAAGCTAGGCTTGTTTTGCACAGCCATCACATGGCTATGCCCTGCACACTTCTTCATGGCTGCTCCCTCTGCCAGCTTGCATTCGACAAAGGACTTGGTAACATTGTACCTCTCAGTCCTTGCCTGATCTTGGAACATGTCCTTAAGCGCAACGATCATATCATACGCTTCCTGATCCTCAAACTTCTTTTGGAGTTCAGGTTCCATGCATGCAAGCATAAGACAGCTAACCTCAAGAGAATCATCACATGCTCTCTTGTAGGAGTTCTTTAGGGCAGCAGATGCATTATCAGCAGGTTCATCGGGGATTGGGGTATCCAGAACCGTTTCCTTTTTATCAGACCTGAGAACAATTCTCAGGTTACGGACCCAGTCTGTATAGTTTGTTCCATTTAGTTTATCTTTGTCAAGAATCGAAGGCAAAGAAAAAGGCGATGAAGTGTTCGGTGCCATTGATCTACAACAGAAAACATGCAAAATACTAAGCCATGTAACCATGAAAGAGTAAAACATATTAAACAATTTAATAGCATATACTCCCACTTAAATCAATATCCCTCTATTGATGCTAAGTGATTCCAGATCCACAATTAACAAGTCGACTAGTGAGCTTTAGCATCACTGCTAGAAGACAAGGTAAATCGGTAAGCAACACTTGCTAATCATATCACATATGACTCTTGTTGTTGGGTGACATCTCTATGTCAAAACAAGGCCCCAAGGTCCTTAACTGTTAAGATGACCTTGTCAATCTCACCAACCCTTATGCGTGTAGGTATCCGATACAAACCCATCCAGCCAAGGAAAACCCGACACCCTAATTTCATAGGCCCACCAACGATTGTACAGGGCATAGGATGGTGCAAGGTTTGGTTGGGAGGGCATGGTTTAACTTAAACTTTGTGAGGGATCGTTCTACTTATATCATCTAAGCATGCATATAGTAAAACACATAAGAATAGCATTCACATAGTTGTGACACAGTATGGCCCATATTCTCATGGTGATCTCTATGGCCATAGAACCTTTCCACCATGATGATCTCCATCTTCATGTTCCATGCGAGCCATCCTCCAAGTGATGAGTCCTCCAAGAACTCATACAAGCTATTACCCCTAACAGCTAGTAATCAAAATTACATAGAATTGGGATCATCACAAGTTGGCATGCAGGCCATTACAATAATTGACAACACATATGGCTCCAGCCGTGTTGGCCTACTCACGACACGCAGGTCATGATAAATTTCATACATGCATCACATACATATATGGGCCATACTGATCCCATACATCCTACAAAACAAGTTATGCATAGAATCGCATTCTACCAGATCATGTGAACTCGCAGCACCTAGTTACCTTAATGAGATACAAAATGGGCTACAACTAGGGGGGTCTAGGGGGTCTCCCCCTGCAGGGTTTGAAGGGGCAGCAGCCCTCGCGAAACTGTGAAAAATGAGAGACCGAATATACACAATTTTCTTTAAGGATTTTGATCGGTGCAAATCAAATTTACCATAAACTGTCTCTTGTTCCGATCTGATCAAACTCCTTTGATCACGGTACATTGATTTTAGATCTAGGTGACGTGGTTATACCCTACGGGTACGTGACTTTAGCATACCTGGTCCAGCCCAAGGAAGGCCCACAGCAGATATACGCTGGCCCATGAAGATTTTCGGGTGGCCAAGGCCCATGACGCCTTCGGATCCTTGGAGAGCAAGACTAGCATAGATAGGAAATTCAAAGGAACTTGTAACCGACTAGGACTATGCCCGGGACCTGCCTAAGTCTATATAAAGGCCAGGAGGGCACGTCCTAGATCTCTCGACTCATACTTTCGCACATGCACCTCCACACCAGATCGAATCTGCGCACCCTGTAACCTTCGGTTCCGCCGTAATCAAGAGCAGACAAGCAGGAGTAGGGTTTTCCCTCCGGGGGCCTGAACCTGGGTAAATCTCGTGTCCCCTGGTTGCTTGTCTGTTAACCGTTCCACGATCTCCAGCATCCCCATCTTCTCCAAAACCCAAGTCCATAACAATGGGCATTAACGAGTCGAAACCTCGTCAATTGGTGCCGTCTGTGGGAATCGGGGCTGCTGATTGTGCGATCGTGACGGTCCCGACCCGATCGATCTACAACTCCGCGGCGACGGAGAATCACCTCCTCTTCGGCGCTTTCGACTTCACCGCTCACTCGCCGGCTACCATGAAGGATTTCGAGCCCGTAGGCGACGGACTCGAAATTCTATTCGGGAGCTTCTGCTTCCAGGTGGGACAAACTGGCACCCTCCGCCTTCCTGAGCGGGTGCCCGTGCCATCAATCAGGCCCGCTTCGTGGGCTCCACACCCCGTGCTGCGCACATCATCATCGACAGATGAGTTCTACGACAGCAACAGCTGCAGCTCCGATCTGTGTGATCCACCTTCGGATGAGGGGACCTACGGTTCCGGATCCGAAAGCTGCGGCAGCAGCGGACCGATCTACGAGCGCTACCAATGCGCCGCGGTCATCCAGGAGCAGCAAACGCCTAACCCGCCGCCCAACGCGAACCCCAACCCACAGGACAGAAACGGCGAAAACGGCGGGAATAGAAGAAGCCAGTCCCCCCCACCCGACGGGGAAAACAATGGCCACGTCATCCAACTTAGCAAAGAAGGATGGGTCAAGGCACGCCGTGCCATAGCAGGCGACATAGTCCTACCTGCAGACGCCTCACGTGAGCTACTGATGGCATACCACTACCTCCTCATCGAGGAGCACAAGAAGCAAGTCAAGATGCAGGAGACGCTCGACAAACGCAAGCAAGCAGCCTCTGAGTCCAGCTCACGTGAGGCCCAGCTCTAGCAAAAACGGAAACCAGGGAAACAAACACCGCTCTCGGGTGGAGAACATGGATCCCAGGGAACGCCGTGATGTGACCCAAACTCTCCACACATCGTTCATGGATATGGATGCCGACGGCAACATCATCCCGAAGACACCGCAAGCTGCGATCATGGCAGCCACTGCGTATCTTGCGGCCCACCCTCCTCCGGAGGGGGAGCCGAAAAGAGCCATGCATAAATCCGCACTCACCGGACTCGGACTCGTCGGAGCTGTGCTCCACGAAGATGCTCCTGTGGAGCCGAAGAAGAAAGCTCCGGCCAGGCGCGACCGGAGCCCCACCCCTTCATCCGAAGAGGAAGAGGAGCACGACCTTCCTCGAAGGAAGAAGAGCTCGCATTGCCATAAACGCGACTACGACGCTAGGGACGCGCTTACACAGCGCAAAATCGACAAAGCACGAGCCAAACGTGCATGCTCGTCTGAATCCGAGATGGACGAAGACGAAGGAGAACTCTGCGGAGCTCGATGCTTCAGCAGATCTGTTCGGCGAACGCAGATGCCACGCAATTTCAAGCTTCCTTCGGATACTCCTAAGTTCAACGGCACGGAAGATCCAAAATCCTGGCTCAGCGACCATCTGTCATCCGTCAAGCTTCACGGCGGCAACAAAGAAACCGCCATACAATGCCTCCAGCTGCAGCTGACAGGCGCGGCACGGGTCTGGCTCAGCAGCCTATCATCAGGATCCATCCGAAGTTGGGAGGAGCTAGCTTACAGCTTCATCCAAAATTTCAAGGGCACCAGCAAGAGGCCCGCCTCAATCGAAGAGTTGCGAGCCTGCACTCAGAGAACGGGTGAGTCTATTCGCTCGTACATACTACGCTGGTCTACCACCAAGAACTCCGCAGCACACATCTCCGAAGAGAGGGCCATCGACGCCTTCAGGGACGGCATCAAACGCCAAGATTTCAAGGAGGAACTTGGGCGCGTTAAGCCCAAGACACTCGACCACGTCATGGACATTGCCAACAGGTGGGCAGACGGCGAAGATTGCATCCACCGCGCACAATCAGACGAAGAGGACGACTACGGCCGAAGGCGAGAACGCCGCAGCAAGAGGAGATCGCGCGTCTACGAGGACCACGACGGACCCGACATGGTCGCGGCCGGCTACGCCGACCGCCGCAATGACAACAACCGCAATAGCGGAGGATACCGCAGCGGAAACTTCCGCGACAACGGACGCCCAGCACAGTCGTGGCAACGCTGCGACCGCGACAACGGACCCTCAGCATTTGACAAACTTTCGGGTCCATGCACCATCCACTTCTACATCGACAAACAAGATGGCAAAAAGAAAGCCAGCCACATGCTCAAGGACTGCCACGAGTTCCAGAAACTCAGCGAAAGCATGGTGCAGATGAGGCAACAGGCCCCAATCCCTGCGTTCGGAAACACACCTGCGCCAGGTGAAGTAGCACACGGAGCTCCTCCACCGCCGCCTATGGGAGGCCCAAACCAACCAGTCGCACCAGTGCAGAACAACGCCGGGGTCGGGTACCCCCCACCGAAAGGAGCACTAAATATGATCCAGAAGGGACGCCCCACGAATAGGGTGCAGAAGAAAATCACCCGACAAATCAACTTGGCCGTGGCAACTCCGCCTGCAATCCCTGAGTACCTCAGCGGATCGGAGTCCTGCATCACATTCACTCGCGCGGATCACCCTTGCCAGATCCCTCGCCCAGGTCATGCTGCCCTGGTGCTGGAGGCGTAGATCGGAGGCTTCGAGATGAGTCGCGTCTTCATGGACGGCGGCAACGGCATCAACCTAATGTTCGCAAGCACTCTAGCAGCAATGCGGATCCCACAATGCAGCCTGGAACAATCAGACACAACGTTCCACGGCATCGTTCCAGGGAAGGGCATATTCCCCTGGGCAAAATAGGGCTCGACGTCATCTTCGGGAAGCCGGACAACTTTCGGCAGGAGCGACTCGAATTCGAAGTGGTGGACTGGCCGTCGCAATACCACGCCATCCTGGGGCGTGTAGCATTCGCAAGGTTCCTGGCCGTCCAACACTACGCATACCTACTACTCAAGATGCCAGGACCGAGAGGCGTCATCATAGTCCACGGGAGCTTCACCCGATCGGACCAATGCAACAGGGATTTCAACAAAATCTCCCAGTCTTTCGGCATGCAAGACGAGCTTGTAAGGCTCCGTGAGGTAACGGACAATGGGGCACCCCCAGTCACACGACAGAACACACCTGACATGTCCTTCGACTCCACCGTCAACACCAAGAAAGTGCAGGTCCATCCGACGGATACCTCCAAGACGGCTCTGATCGCCAACGACCTCAGCCCCGCATAGGAAGGCGCGCTCGTCGAATTCCTCCGTGAGCGCTGGGAAATCTTCGCCTGGTGTCCTGCGGACATGCCAGGAGTTCCCAGGGAATTCGCCAAGCACGCACTCAATGTCTTTCCAGACACCAAGCCAGTCAAGCAGTCCATCCGGAGACTGTCGGAGCCACGAGCCAAAGCCATCGGCAAGGAAATCAACAGATTACTCGCTGCAGACTTCATCAGGGAAATCAAGGAAAGCGAGTGGCTGGCAAACACAGTCATGGTCCCAAAGAAGGACACGGACATCCTGCGGATGTGCGTGGATTCACGTCACTAAACAAGCACTGCCCAAAGGACCACTTCCCGCTTCCTCGGATCGATCAGATCATCGATTCGACTGCAGGTTGTGAGAAACTCTCCTTCCTCGATGCCTACTCAGGCTATAACCAGATTCGACTCAAGCTCGAAGATCAGGAGAAAACGGCGTTTATCACACCGTTCGGAGTATTCTGTTACAACACAATGCCCTTCGGGCTAAAGAATGCAGGCGCCACGTACCGGCGATGCATGCAGGCCTGCCTCAAAGACCAGATCGGTCGCAATGTCCAGGTCTACGTCGACGACATAGTGATAAAAACCAAGGAGGCAAGGACACTCATCGACGATCTCCACGAGACGTTCGATAACCTTGATCGCTACAGGATCAAGCTTAACCCCGAAAAGTGCGCCTTCGGCGTCCCATCGGGTCAGCTGCTTGGGTACTTCATCTCTCAGCGAGGGATCGAGGCGAACCCGAAGAAAATCAGAGCCATCATGGCAATGGAGAAGCCAAAAAATCTCAAAGGCGTCCAGCAGCTTGCAGGGCGAATAGCGGCGCTAAGCAGATTCATTAGCCGCATGGGCGAGAAGGCCCTGCCATTCTACCAACTACGGCGCAAGGCAGACAAGTTCGAGTGGACACCAGAAGCCGACGATGCATTCAAAAGCCTCAAACGGCTCCTCTCCACCTCGCCCGTTTTGGTCACACCAAAGGAGCGCGAGCCCCTGCTGTTGTACATAGCAGCCACACACCAGGTGGTCAGCACCGTACTCGTTGTCGAACGACCCGAAGAGGGCAAGACCCACGGGGTCCAACGCCCAATTTACTACCTTAGCAAGGTACTGACACCAACAAAGCAGAGGTACCCTCACTACCAGAAGCTAGCCTACGGCGTGTTCATGACGTCTCGGCGATTGAGCCACTACTTCCAGGAGCATCAGGTGATGGTCGTCAACGAGGCACCCCTAAACAGCATCCTGAATAACCCGGAGGCCACAGGACGTGTGGTCCTGTGGGGCATCGAACTGTCACCTCTAGACATCATCTATGAGAAGCGACTCGCAATCAAATCTCAAGTCCTTTCGGACTTCCTGGTACATTGGATGGAGCTGCAACTGCCAGACACCCCAGACATGTCGCAGTCATGGACAATGCACTTCGACGGCTCCAAGAGAGAAGCTGGAGCAGGAGCAGGGGTCATACTGACCTCCCCGCAAGGAGACAAGATGAAGTACGTCCTCCGGATGAAATTCCGAGCCTCCAACAACGAGGCAGAATACGAAGCCCTCATCCATGGCATGAGGATGGCAAAGATATGCGGCGCAACGCGCCTGGTAATCTATGGTGACTCCAACCTTGTCGTCCAGCAGACGATGAATGAGTGCGACGCACACGCCGAAAACATGATCGCGTACCGCATGCTCTACAACGCACTCGAAGGAGAATTCGATGGCTGCGAGCTTCGACACGTTGGAAGAGAAAGCAACGAGGAAGCCGACAGACTCGCCAACATCGGCTCCACTTGCGCAAAGGTGCCACCAGGTGTGTTCCTCAAACAGATCTGCGTGCCATCCATCAAGCGGAAATTCCCCAAGGGATCACCCGAAGAAGCAGAACACTCAGGGGCTACGCTACCCGAAGGATACGAAGGACCCGAAAAACTAGACACAGAGGTAGCCATGGTCAAGCTAATGCAGGTCATGGCAGTCGAAGAAACTTGGACGCGACCATACCTCGAGTTCTTGATAAACGGAGAACTGCCTGACAACCCGACAGATGCCCGGCGCGTATCTCGTCGGTCAAAAGACTTCACCATCATCAACGGCGAGCTGTACAAACGCAGCATCACGGGTGTACTACAACGGTGCGTCACCATCGACGACGGCAAAGCCATACTCCAAGACATCCATGAGGGCATCTGCGGCCACCACGCAGGCAGCCGCTCCCTTGTCGCCAAAGCTCTACGAGCAGGATTCTACTGGCCAACGGCCATGAGCGACGCAAAGGACATCGTCCGAAGATGCAACGGATGTCAACGGTTCGCCGACAAACCGCACGCACCTGGGTCCGAGCTCAGACCCATACCCATAGCCTGGCCTTTTGCTCAATGGGGCCTCGACATGATCGGCAAACTGCCAAAATCCTCGAAAGGGGGACACGTCTTCCTCCTGGTTGCAGTCGACAAATTCACCAAGTGGATCGAGGCCATGCCAGTCACCAACCAGAAAGGCAAAACTGCCGTCAAATTCTTCGAGTCCATTGTCTACAGGTTCGGCATACCGCACAGCATCATCACCGACAACGGATCGAACTTCATCTCCGAAGAATTCTAGGACTTCTGCGAAGGCCTTGGGATCAACATCACGTACGCCTCAGTGGCACACCCGCAAACGAACGGGCAAGTGGAAAAGGCCAACGGCCTAATCGGCGTTGGCATCAAGAAGCGCCTCATGAGTTCACTCGAACAAAAAGCTGGAGCCTGGACGAAAGAGCTACCATCCGTCCTGTGGAGCTTACGGACTACGCCAAACAGCTCCACCGGCTACACACCGTTCTTCATGGTACACGGAGCTGAGGCCGTGCTACCAGCCGAAGTACGCCACCAGGCCACACGGGTTGTCGCTTACAGCGAAGCCGAATCCACGATTGCACTCGAAGACATTGTCGACACACTCGACGAAGCACGGGATATAGCAGCAGCTCGATCAGCGGTGTACCAGCAGAGTCTCCGCAACTACCACAGCCGCCGGCTGTGCCCAAGGTCCTTCGTCGAAGGAGACCTCATCTTGCGACTCAAGCAAAAGCGACCGAATAAATTCGAGTCACCATGGGAAGGACCCTACGTCATCACCGAAGTCATCCCAGGTGGCGCCTATCGCCTCAAGCACGTGGAGTCTGGAGTCACATACTCCAACCCATGGAACATCGCGCACCTGCGACGATTCTATCCCTAGCTACCTACCCCTTTACTTTCAATAAGGCTTTCATCAAAGGCTATTCAGCCGAACAATGTGCCTCCTTCATTACGATATAAATAAAGCTAAGTGTCTCGCCCCAAAACTTCAGTTCACTATTTTGCAACTTTACTACATGCTACAAACGCACTCGGGGGCTCCCCCCACCTCACGATTTCATCGACTGAGAATAAAACGTGTACACCTGAGTAGCTGACAACGTCAGGCAAACGAAAAGGACATGTACTCAATCAAAGCACTGCGTGCTCACAACAAACAAACCTTTACAACAAAGGGCACAACACGCCTAGCCGAAATATACAAATTTTACATCTATCTCTTTTTCAGGTACTACCTATTCTGAAGAATAACCCGAGCACGCTGCTCAAACAAATCTACGACCTGTTCAGCATACTGCCTTACAGCTGCGTAATGTGGGCGCATGTCCCACTCACCACCATCAGGCCGAAGAGGCGGCCCAGCGGCCATAGCAGCCAAATCTACATCAAGCCGATGCAGCCTCACAAGAGACAACGCAGCCTTGACTCCAGCGACGAGTTGTTGCCGCACCAACTCCTTAACATTGCTCACGCTTCGAAACTTTGACGGAAGACCCGCAAGGCTCGTCGGTACGGCATCCAAAGGAAACATGACGTGCAGCACCGAGGAAAGCGATGTCTGCACTTGGCGGAGCACCCGCGAAACTTGGTGAACACGATCCTGCACCGTCGCCAGAGCCATGGCGCGATCACGATCCATCCAGAAGAAGCCGCCAGCCTCCATGTCCTGCTGAGTCAAGCAATTGACCCGAACAGGGACACGTTCCTTTTCTTCCCTCGGAGCAAGGTTCGCACCTGCGATAAACGCACAAAATAAGAGTAAGGCCAGCAGGCCCATCCGAAGAACTGAGCTACAGCTCGAACCAAAGAACAACTTACACTGCAGCTGCTCGGACAGCCGAACCAGCTCCGCCATCAAGTACTCCTCCCTGGCTGCACCACGATCCGCCTTGGACTTCCAAACATCAGCATGACCGCGTAACCCGAGCAACTCCCTCTCCAGACTACGCACACGATCCCGAAGAAAAGAGAGTTGCGAGGAATCATCCAAAGATGGTCGCAGCGGCACTGTGGACGGGGTGTCAACAGGGTCAGCACCCGAAGGAACCTATAGCAGCAGAAAAAGAAAGGAACACAGACATTCAGACAATGATAGAGCACAACTCAGAAGAATTCATTAACATATAAGGCCACTACATGGCACAAGGATGGTGTTCTTCAAGATATTTACAACAAAAGCAGACTACAAACTACCCTACGTCTACAACGCCTAAGATGCGGCACCTGAGTCGCCTCGGAGCCGGACTGCCTAGCTTTGGCCCCGCCCTGCTGCCGTAGTGCATACTCAGACAGCAAATCAATGAGCTTGGGCCCATATCGCTTGCAGCGTGCAGAGTAGGCAGCAAAGGCTACCTCGGATCCATCCGCAGTCGTCGGCATCCGAGAGGTGATCTGGGGCGCCAAGGCCATCGCCAGCCCGACGGACGTGCCGATGCCCTTCTGCTTGCGCTTGTACGCCGCAGGCGCTTCGGCTGACAGAGCCTCCGCCAGAGCATCCACATCATCAAGGGCCACGCCCTTAGGGACAAGCTCCTTGTAGAAGTGGCCAAGGACCTCCTTCGCCTTGGCAAGGGAGCTGACGACGGTGCTGCAACGGTCTTCGACCGCCACAGTAGCATCATCTAGAGCACTCCCGTGCTCTAGAGCACCGCGGTCAAACTCGATGCCTGCAGCATCTAAGACAAAAAATAAGAAGGAAGACATGAAGAAAAGCAACAAAGAATAAGACACGAGGCATGAAATAACAAGCACAAATCTAGCACTCACCTGAAAGAGCCTTGGTAGCAGCCATGAGCTTCGCTGCTACCTCTCTTTCACGAGCAGCCGCAACAGTGGCCAGCTGCTCCTCACGATCCGCGGCCTCCTGCTGCAGACGCTCCTTAGCTTCGGCTGCTTTAGTCAGCTCTAGCTCAAGGCGTTCCTTCGCACCAACGGCGACCTCGGCCTTCTGCTCCGATTGACCAAGGCTCTTCTTGAGAGCGTCGACCTCACGGAGAGAAGTGTTATGCTCCTCTGCATTCAAGACAAGCAAGTGTCAAAGAGCAGGACCAGGATATATAAGAGAGGCACTAAAAGGCAGATAGGTACCTTGAAGATGTCGAAGGTTCGCCTCCAGCGCCAAGCGCTCCTTCACCAGCCGCTTGGCCTCCTGCACAAAAGGCTGAGGAAAAAGAAACAGCAGTAAGAAAAGGACTTGGGGGCTACGCCCAACGCAAAGGAGTAAAAGCAAAATTCTCACACGAAGACAGTCGGGGGCTCCCCCGTGACATGAAGCAGAAAAACTTACATGCTCTGATGGCGACTCCGACGGACCGCCTGCGAAATTCTGAGGCGCAACCACCTGCACCTCCTGCAACGGAGGATCCGAAGCCACGCCACCCGAAGTCGCCACCGTCTGAGGCGGAGGAGACGCAATTTTCGACTCCCCCATCATTTCCCGTGCACCATCACTAGAGGAGTCGCGGGAGGAATGCCTGCATATGAAGCAATCAGCACAAGTGCAAAATCAAGAAAACAAAAGGGACAACAATATAACAAGAAACTTACGAGCCCAACGAGCTCAGGTCGAAGACAGGAGGAGTCCTTCGGGCTCTCTTCTCCTCTTTCTTCTCTTCCTTCTTCTCCTCCTTTTTCTCTTCCTTCTTCCGCTTCGCTGGCGGGTGCGGTGCGACAGCCCGCACAGGAACGGCAGGAATGGGAGAAGAAGAATCTCCATGACCATCACTATGACGCTCAAGGCCCAGAGGGTTTCTGGGAGTCGGAGGAGTCGAGGCATCCGAAGACTCGCTGGAGCTCCGTGATCGTTTGCGCGTATGGTCCTCACTCTACTCGTCAGCATCCTCCGCCGGAGATCGCGCCGACGGCAGCTCGGACACGGACTCAACCACTTCATTATCCGGGGCATTCGGATACTTTTCGGGTAATGGCGGGACCATGCCCGGCACTTTGAAGCTCTGCAAAATCAGAAGGAACTTTGTTAGCAAACAAAGGAAATAAATACACAGCCGACAAAAAGCACTACGTGCACAAATCTACTCCTGCGGTACGGCCAACGTCGAAGAAAATGGAGGAGTTAACGATTTCCCCGGGATTTCTTCTCCGGCCTTGAACTTCAGCAGCGCGCGAAGGGCCCTGTCAAGATCCCCCTCAGAGATTTTCTCAGCCGAAACCCTCGTCGGATCACGGCGCCCAGAATAAAGAAACATCGGGTGCGCCCTCGCTTGGAGAGGCTGCACCCGACGCTCAAGAAAAGTTCGGATGATGTCCACGCCGTTCACCTCCTTCTCCGGAATCAGCTGGAGATCCTCCACCTGACGGTAAAGGGCCTCTACTTCCGCCACCTCACCGTCCAAGATTTGGTTTTTCCAAGACCTTTTCTTCTCGATCATTTGGGAGGGGTCAAAGGGAACAAGCCCAAAATCTTGCCCGGGTACTACGGAGTCACGGATATAAAACCATCGCCTCCGCTAGTACTGGACAGATTCGGACATGGAAAAAGAAAATAAGAGAAGATTGGGACTAAGGGAGATGATGCAACCCCCAATGGGATACACACCATCCGAACCAGACTGCCTCTTCACGGAATAGAGCTTCCGGAAGAGGCCAAAGTGCGGCTCAATGCCAAGCCAGCACTCGCAAAAAGTGATAAAACAAGCAATGTGGAGAAGAGAATTGGGAGACAGATGATAAAGCTGAATCCCATAGAAGAAGAGCAGTCCACGGAGGAAGTTGTGGACCGGAAAAGAAAACCCACGAATAACGAAGGCGAGAAACATAACCCGATACCCAGATGGGGGATGGGGGATTACCTCGTTGCCGGGGAGCCTGACGGCCTCCCTATCTTGTGGGATCAGACCCCGCTCGCGAAGCTTGCGGAGATCGCTCTCCCGCGTCTCTGATCGCCGCCAGCCACCATCGGTGACGCGGGTAGCGGTGGTGTTCTTCTTTCCTCCGGCGGCGCTAGTACCAACGCCAGACGAGGATTTCTTGGGCTTCCCCATTGCGCTACGGCGGCGCCGGCGGTGAAGACGCAGAAACAACGATGGAAATGTGGAAGGAAATCCCAGTGCGCAGCAAGAATCGCTAGAGCACAAGGAGGCAGTGAAAACAAGAACTGATGCGGTGAAAACAAACGCGGCTTTCCCCAATGATTATAACTGCGAAGACGATGCACGGCAGCCGTCCATCCAGAAGACCTAACGCCAACGGCAGATCTGACCGTACACGTGTCAACATCACAACGAACCGTCGTTACCACGCCGTCCACTACGCGCGGAAATCGAGGAGACGCCGTAATTATATCCACGCCGCACGTGACCGGTCAATTCAAAGTCAGCAAGTGGGACCCACGTTCGTCCAGTCAAGTCATCTCTGGCGTAGAAGACGCTTGAGGTCATCGATCGTCAGCACTGATGTCATCAAAAGCTATACTAGCACCAACTACAATTTTTAGGCTCCACAGCTAAGAGTACTCACTCGAATCTTTGATTCGACTAAATACTCAGGGGCTACTCCTATCAGGAGTGCTGGCCGCGCACCCGAAAGACGAATAAAGACAAATTATTTCTTCGAGTCCTACGTCGAGTCTACGACTCCACTACGGACTCGGGGGCTACTCCCATAGGGAGGACAGATTTAAGCATCCGAAATTTTTTGTGTCCTACGGACTTACTACTGGAAAAAAAACACCTGAATAAAGTCTCTGCTCGAGTCTACGACTCGAACAGACACTCGGGGGCTACTCCCATAGGGAGCGCTGGTCGCGCACCCTATGAAATCTTCGACTGCGATCTTTCGGATCAGCACGCAAAAACTTTTTGGCAACTCTGCCCCAACAAAACGCTGAGTGAGAGACAATCTCCTTGGCCACCCGAAGCACCTCCGTGGTGACAAATGTTTGGATGCTGCGTCTGCGATGCAAAGATAAGACCTGCGGATATCATCTGATGGCCTGGCAACGCACATGACTGCGCTCTGCTAGTATAAATCCATGCCAACAGGCGTGATGAAAAATCCCGACGGACGCGTTGGGTACATCAATTAAAATCACTGGAATTCCACTCCTGTAAGTCCTCAGCGGCCTGAGTCGAATTACGCCAGCATATGTTCCAGGTCCGAGTTGAGGGACTCGAACCTGAAGAAGATCGTGTTGTTTCGTCCTAAGACAGTTAACTGGCCCTGATCCGTCGGGTGAGTCAGGCACATGCATCAACAATCCCTACACACGTATACTATTAATATATAGTTGCACCCGAAGGATGGAAGAGTCCTCAGCCGAATCTACGATTCGACTGATCACTCGGGGGCTACTAACGTGGTTATACCCTACGGGTACGTGACTTTAGCATACCTGGTCCAGCCCAAGGAAGGCCCACAGCAGATATACGCTGGCCCATGAAGATTTTCAGGTGGCCAAGGCCCATGACGCCTTCGGATCCTTGGAGAGCAAGACTAGCATAGATAGGAAATTCAAAGGAACTTGTAACCGACTAGGACTATGCCCGGGACCTGCCTAAGTCTATATAAAGGCCAGGAGGGCACGTCCTAGATCTCTCGACTCATACTTTCACACACGCACCTCCACGCCAGATCGAATCTGCACACCCTGTAACCTTCGGTTCCACCGTAATCAAGATCAGACAAGCAGGAGTAGGGTTTTCCCTCCGGGGGCCTGAACCTGGGTAAATCTCGTGTCCCCTGGTTGCTTGTCTGTTAACCATTCCACAATCTCCAGCATCCCCATCTTCTCCAAAACCCAAGTCCATAACAATGGGCATTGACGAGTCGAAACCTCGTCACTAGGTTCCAATTCGATCAATCATATTGATCTTCGCGTGATTCAACAGGATTTATGTGTCACTGTCTACCCCGATGGCGGAAACCGACCGGTAGGGGTAAGACGTTCGACTACCTCAGAATCACGATCACGGAAAGCAAGATCATAGATCAATCCTGAACCACCACAATATAAACGATCACATCATTCATATCAAACTGCATATTACCATATGCAAACATCCCGAATCTATAACTGAACAGCATCGGCTCTAATACCACTGAAGGGATACGGGTAGGCTACACTAGCGCAAATCAAAATTTTCTATCGCGTATACTAGGATTACTGTTGTCATAGATCACGGGATTACCACTAGACGCGCAGTAGGAGAACTTGATGAAGCGTGTCAAGGCAGTGTAGACGATCTACGTCTCCTCCTTGTTCTCGTCCCACGAGAAGCTCCCCTTGCGCGGCTCATCCAAGCGCTACAGATGCAACGCCTCCGAGGTATCCACACGTACAGGGTGGAAGCGTCAGATGCCGGACTGCTAGGTCCGCGCATGCAACACAGGCGTGAGGAGTGGCGGCTGGGTGGAATGGTCTAACCCTGGTTAGCACGCTGCACTCACTCTTATATAGGCGTCCCTAGTGGGCTTCTACATTAGCATCCCATTAGTAGCCTAAGCCTGGTCTAATTCGGATTCAATCCTCATTAGGCTTCCAGCCCCTTAAGTGTGTGACCCTATAGGTTCATATACATATAGACATGACACGAATACACTTATTCTGCCAATAGTTGGTAGCGGCCTCTAGCAAGACGTGTCAACTCCTAAACACATCTCAAGTACATGCGACAATCTCAGGTCTAAGGACAAAATGTACACGATGTGTAGAGAGAGAGCTTTAACTAATTGCCAGTCTCAAGTTGGGTCAGTCCAACCCCATGTTCATAACATGTGTCCACATCATTGGTTTGACATTTCCATGTTTATGACTTGCGAAACATAGTCATCAACCAATCAATGTGCTAGTCTAATATTCACGTGTGTCCTCACGTCAACTCTGACTAGGGACAACTCTTAAATAACCATACAAGTATAGAGTTTCACAAACAATTCACATAATTTACAATCAATACAATTTGCCTGATATGGATATTCAAGGAACATTACAATAACTCATGGATACATAAGAAATATAATCATCTCTATGATTTCCTCTACGGCATATTTCCTTCAGCTATCTTGCACGTTAGATCAAAGGGGATCAACATTGGGTGGAACAGTCTGTGTGACAACCGTCTCGACCAATCAGGGTGTACCAACCAAAGTGAGGATGAGTTATCATGAGAGGGGGAAAACTGAGTACAACCATTTTCATATCAATCCTAGACATAACACACACACGAACACACAATGGGAAATTCATCAAAAATAAAAAATATGAAAACAGCTCGAGTAGCCCCTGCTTGTCACCCACTACCAACATAAAATCATAAGCAAGACAAACCGGTAATTTTGACACACGGCGCACCTCCGGATGGCTATCGAGTAGGAGTTAACATGGATTTCAACCCTAGACCTCCCCCTCACTGCCCAGAACATGGATTTACTGCGCCGATTGAGCCCAAACCCGGCACCTAGCTCCCTCTCGGCATTCTAAGCAACTTCTCAAACTAGAGATTCTAGGGTTCCATGAACAAATCCAGAGTTTCCATTTACCGACTCCGGAAAACCGGCGATTCTGTAAAGGAGGTGCGAGAATTGAGCACGCCCTAGGGCCCGAGGCAATTTACACGCATGCTATGTTATGGCGGACTGCCATCCCCGGGAGGTTGGTGCTCATCTCGTGGTGCAAGCATATACCGTATTTTTCCCGAGTCACGCCCCGGTAATTGCGGTTTCTAACTATAAGTACCCTAGAAATTGCCCTATATTTTTTTGGAAAACATGTTTTGCGGTGGCCCATGGGGTACCTAGGCTGGGAAAGTGCCTAGGTTCAAGGTTGCAATGGACCTCGCATGCCTGCGCGCCGGCGGTTTGCCGATTTTGCCCACCCCCGAACCCCGGCAATGGGAAATTCATCAAAATAAAAAAAAATACGAAACCATATCGAGTAGCCCCTGCGTGTCACCCACTACCAACATAAAACCAGAAGAAAGACAAACTGGGACTTTTGACACACGACGCACCCCTCGGATGGCTATCGAGTAGGAGTTAACATGGCTTTCAACCCTAGACCTCCCCCTCACTGCCCAGAACATGGATCCACTGCGCGGATTGAGACCAAACCCGGCACCTAGTGATACATCCAAAACGTATCTACTTTCCCAAACACTTTTGCTATTGTTTCTCCTCTAAACTTGTGTGATTTGGATACAACTAACATGGACTGATGCTGTTTTCAGCAGAATTACCTTGGTGTCTAGTTTTTGTGCAGAAAATCAACTATCAGGAAAATCCCAGGAAATATGCCAAAAATCCTATTTCACCAGAAGACTCACGGAGCCAGAGTACGAGACGGAGTGGAGGCCTGAGGGGCCCACACCCCCTGCCGCGCGGGTGGGCCCAGGCTGCACCTGAGGGGGTGTGGCCGCCCCAGGCACCCCCTCGGCCTCCCTCTTCGCCTATAAGTTGCCTCTTGACCTAAAAACTCAGGGGGGGTTCGACGTTTTTCCAGAAAGAGATCCGCTGCGCCGCGACCACCAGAAACCGCGATTCGAAACCAGAAACTCCATTCTGGCACCCTGCCGGGACAGGGAATTTGGGGAGGATCATCGCCGTCATCATCAACAATGCCTCTCCATCAACCATCCATGTTTTCCCCATCCATGAGAGAGTAATCCCCCGCTATAGGCTATGGGGATGGTAGGGATTGGATGAGTTCTATCATGTAATCAAATAAGATTGTTAGGACATGGTGCCTAGTACCTCTATTAGTGCTATTTGACTTTGTTGCAACTTGTTGTGCTTAATGCTTGTCAATAGATCCTGAGTGCCAGGATCTCAGATCTGAACTTATTATTGACTAATTATGATAGTATTGTTTGTGATCTTATCAACAAGTTGTGTACGCATATCATTGTCCAGATCCAGAGGCCCCGAAGTGACAGAAATTGGGACAACCGGAGGGGATGGCTATGATGTGAGGATCACATGTGTTCATGGAGTGTTAATGTTTTTCTCCGGTGCTTTATTAAAAGGAGCACCTTAATTGCCAGTAGTTCCCTTGAGGCCCCGCTGCAACGGCCTGGCAGGGCAAAAGATGTTGTGCAAGATCTCATTGCGAGCACGCATGACTATATATGGAGCACATGCCTATGATTGTTTAGTACTTGGATGGTTTATCTTATTTATCTGCAATTGCCCTAGATCTTGAAGTTACATGTTTAGACTTGTCCATGGAACACCCGTCCATCCATCCTTATGCCTACCGCACTCATATCCTACTGTTTGCTACTACAGTTACTATTGCTCTTGTTCTACTGTTGCTGTTACTTTGCTATTGCTACTACAAAACAGTTGCTACTGATAAACTACTGTGAGCAAGAACTATTTCTAGGTGCAGATGAATTGACAACTCAGTTATTAAGGCTTGCAAGTATTCTTTGGCTCCCGCTGTGTCGAATCAATAAATTGGGTAATACTACCCTCGAAGACTGTTGCGATCCCCTATACTTGTGGGTCATCAAGATTATTTTCTGGAGCCGTTGCCGGGGAGCATCGCTTTATTTGTAAGTTCACTTGGATCTATTATTGTTCACTGCTACTCCTTTCATCATGGGGAAGTCTCGTGATGGAAAGTTTCGTATTTTACCATTCACTACAAAAAGATGTACAGTCTTAAACACCTTTGCTGCTCTGGATTCACCATCTGTTATAAGTAAGCTTGTTACACCACCACCACATACACATGCTACACGCACTGCTACTACTATTGGATCTGAAACTACTTTTGATACTCATGATGTTACTTCTACTGTGCTTGATGCGAGTGGTTCATTAGGTCCTTTCCTAGATGCTACTGTTGCTAAAACTATTTTGGGAAACACTAAAACTCCTAGTGAAGACACTATTACACTTGTTAGCTCACCTAAGTCTAGAGAGAGATATGATATTAGTGATGGTTACATTGAAATGACTGATGATTTTATTGAAGAGTACCAAAACACACATGGTGCTAGTGCTATTAGGAGGCTCCTTGAGAGACGTACCATTATTCCTAAACTGTCTTCTGATCCTACGTTTGCCACTTCTCCCATAGATATTAAAGATAAAGATTATGATTTCTCTCTTGATTTATCCTATTTAGACATTGTTGAGAAAGAACCTTTTTGTGGGACTGCAAATGAGAGTGATGTGGCACATATGAATGAGCTTTCCACTATGAGTGCCTTATTCTCTGATGATTTTAAGATGCGCAAGTGCTTTGTTACAAAGATCTTCCTTTTTTTCACTAAAAGGAGAAGCTAAAGCTTGGTTTAATATATTTACCTCCTGGATCCATTGATTGCCCTAATTGTTTGATTGCTTCTTTATTCCAGAAATATTTTCCTCCTAGTGCTAGACATGCTGCTTTGTAGAAACTTTTTGATTTTAAACAGGGAGAAGAAGAGAAATTGTCTGAGTCATGGACATGGTTTTGTGCCTTGATTCAAGCACATCCTGGATGTCCATTACCTAAAAATGAGCCTCTTGATATTTATTATAATGGACTAACTAATGATTCTAGCACATACCTAGATAGTTTTGCTGATTGTGTTTTCAGGAAAAGAACTCCTACAGATGCTGAAGAATTAATGGCTAAAATAAGCAAGAGTTATGATGATTGGACTTCAACTAAGCTAAATACACCTGAGCCTATTACTCCTGAACTAGTTGTGCCTGAACCAGTTCTAACACCAACACCAAAGAAGAGGGGAGTGATTGCATTAAATGATGTAGTGATGAAAGAAGCTAAGAAATGTCTTAAGGAGAAAGGTATTAGAGCTGAAGATGTGAAGAATCTACCTCCTATAGAAGAATTATGTAAGCCAATGCCCCACTCATCTACTATTGAGGTACACTCTCTCCACTTTAATGAAGGTGATATTCCCTATGGTAAGCCTCCTTATCAATGCTTAGATGAACTTGACACATTTATTGTTAAACAAGGTAATTTTAATAAACAAGTTCAGAATCATTTATTGGAAAACTCTAGAGCTATTAATGAGTTGAAAGATATTGTGGAAAGAACTGGTAATGATATTAAATGCTTTGTAAACACTTTCAAATGGTTTAAACCCAAATTGATCAACTTGCTAAGGTAAAAAAAGATATTCTAGTTAATACCTCAGGAAATAAACATGCTTATGGGATTAGAACTAGGAGTGGTACAGCCACTCAAGATCCTTTATATCCTGAAGGACACCCTAAAAGAATTGAGCAGGATTCTCAACAAGGTGAAAGTAGTGGTAGTCCTCGTAAGAGAAAGAAAAAGAAACACAAAATAGTTGAGGAACCCTCTAAACATGTTGTAGATCCTAATTGTATATCTGTCTCTGATGTTGAAACTGAGAGTGGTAATGATAAAAATGATGCTCCTGATAAGGAGGAAGTTGAGGAAGAACCTGAGAAGCACACTAAGAACACTAGGTACACTAAGGAAGATTTTATTGCTAATAAACATGGTAGTGAGAGAGAACCTTGGGTGTAGAAACCTATTCCTTTTCCAAATAAGAAACACAAGTCAAAGGAGGAAGAATACTACAACAAGTTTTGTGAGTGGATGAAACCTTTATTTTTTCAAATTCCTTTGACTGATGCTATTAAGTTGCCTCCTTATTCAAAGTATATGAAGGATATTCTTTCTAATAAAAGGAAGATTCCTAATAAGGAAATTTCTACTTTGCTTGCCAACTATTCCCTCAATGGTAAGGTTCCAAAGAAACTTGGTGATCCAGGTATATCAACTATTCCTTGCTCTATTAAGAATAATTATGTTAGAACTTCTTTATGTGATTTGGGAGCTAGAGTTAGTGTTATGCCATTTTCTCTCTACAAGAGACTCCAGCTAGAAAAGTTGATACCCACTGATATATCTTTGTAAATGGCTGATAAATCTACTACTATTCCTGTTGGTATATGTGAGGATGTTCCTGTTCAAGTGGCTCATAATTGCTTGGTTTTAACTGATTTTGTTGTGCTTGAGATGCCTGAAGATGATAATATGTCCATTATTCTTGGGAGACCTTTTCTTAATACTACAGGTGTTGTCATCAATTGCAATCAAGGAAAAGTAACTTTTAATATTAATGACTAAGAGCATACTATCTATTTCCCCAAGAAGATTGATAAGAGCTATTGCCTAAATTCCATTGAAAATATTGAGAGCATCAAAGTTGGAGAAATATATTGTCCCATTCCACAAGAAAGTTTTGAAACTATTATGATTGGGACTATTGCTATCAAGTTTGATGTAACATAATCACTTTGTGGAATGCAAAGTTTTGCTTCATATAAGATTTTTTTGGTAACAATACTTGATCAACCATGTTAACAAAGGGATTTTAATGAACAAAACAATGCTTTCACAGTGGTTATACTTGCCACTTTTATTTTTCTCCTTCCTAGTCTTTGATTTTCCTCTTTTTAGTTTTGGTTTTTCTAGTTGTTTGCTTGTTAGAGTGTCTTAGAACTTCTGTAGTTTTGGTTTTGGTTTGCTTTTTCTTCTTCTAAAAAAATCTTTTTCTACGAGAATATCAATTTTCGTACCCTGAAAATTGGCCAAAAATAAAGTTTCCCGAAAAATTCTAGAAAATTCATATTAAATTTTTCCTCGAAAAAAGGGGCAGAGGGACACCTGGAGTGGCCCAGGGGGGGCCACCAGGCCAGCACACCCCCTGGTGGCACGGCCAGCCCCAGGTGGTGCCTGGCCTAGGTGGGACCCACCTGTGGCCCTCCAAGTTGCCTCCTTCCAGCCACTTCTTTCTCTCTCCCAAAAAACACCAGAAAACTTTCTCAAGCTCGAGTTCCTGCTGTTCTTGCTCCCGATTTTCTATCTCCTTGCTCAGCCCATCTTTGCTGCTGATTTTGGAGGGATTGCTCCTTGGTATGGATTGTATCTTGAGTATTTTGCTGCTATAAGTGTCAGGTTGTGTGAGCTTGCATGCTTGTTCTATGCTTAGAGGTTTCATTTTGATACATGTTTATCCCTATAGCAAGTTCTTATAGTAGTTCCTCATCATTTATCAACTTGGAAATCACTTGGTTTGATTTTTGTCTAAAAAATTCAGAAAGGAAGATCAGTGCATACCCACTAAATCAATATGATTTGATGGTGTCTAAGCCAATGAAAGTCCATTGTGAGGAAGGAGTCTTTCCTTCCATATATCCATGCCCTGAATTTATGAGAGCCGCGGGAATCTTCCAGGATTTCCAGACTATGATTACTAATGAAGTGTTGGAACACTTTGTTGAAGAAGAACCATATTAGTATGTGAAGCTAACCATGGCTATGGTGCAGGACTTCCGGTTTACTTGTTCATCGTCTAACCCCATGGTCCATTATAAAATCTACAATATAGCTATCGACCTGCCTTTTGCCAATTTTTGTGCAGCTATTAGAGTGCCGCATTGGGGATCTTGTGAGAAGATCAATGAGAGGCCTAAGTCACTTATGAATTTATATGCTGAAATTTGCCAAGGTTTCGACTTCTTGAAGGAAAGTGGTAAAATTCGGAACATTCAGTTCTCATCCATTAGATATTTTGCCTATTTCATTACCAAGTGTGTTCTTGCTAGAAATATTGCTAGAAAGTTATCTTCATTTGATCTAGCTTTTATCTCAGCTGCTTTGAATAGGGATAGGTCTTATAACTTGGGTGCTTTGATAGCTTACCATCTTACCACTAACCGCAATAATGGTGGAATTTGTGGAGGTCTCATTGCCTCTAGATTGCTAGCTTTCCATGGTTTAGAGCCTCACCATTTAGATTATCGGTTCCCCATAGAGAGACTTGATCTTG
The DNA here is from genome assembly GCA_916181665.1 of Avena sativa. Taxonomy (NCBI): domain Eukaryota; kingdom Viridiplantae; phylum Streptophyta; class Magnoliopsida; order Poales; family Poaceae; genus Avena; species Avena sativa. The sequence goes on along the minus strand of OV702294.1, from coordinate 261,504,218 downwards.
ATTCCATGGTTCAGCATAATTTTGTTTCTTCTTGGGCTACCGTGAGAAATTTACGGTATGAGTTATCCTTTGTCAAGCGTAGTTGGAGAGGGGGTAGGACTGAGAAAGTAGTCTATTTGCCTACACCTACTTTGTTTAATTTTGATAACAGGCAAGGATGGTCGCTCACAGAGGAAGAGTTTGACACATACGTGGCGGAGATCTCCCAGCAAAAGGAGAATGTTGGAGAGGATGCCGAAGATGGTTCAGTTCAGCCCTCCAACATGGGGGAGTCTTCGTACCAGCATCCCTCCTATGATTGGAGTGTGTCTTATTCTTCATCACGAGGGCCTGATTATGATCATTCCTACGATGACCCGCCAGCTTGGGGTTACTACCCGCGCTATTGAGCCCCACTTAGGCCAAAAGCCTAAGCTTGGGGGAAGGTACACCGACATCACACTCATTTATACATCATGTTTCATCGGTTCTTTGTATATCCATGTTTCGCTTTCTTTTTGGTTCTTGTTTCTACTTTCCCAAAACACAAAAATACCAAAAATATTTTCGTTGTTTCTCTTGGTTTGTTTCTTTGCTTTTTAGCTTTGGTTTGCCTTAAGAAAAATCCAAAAATATTTTGCCTTGTTTGTTTTTGCTTTGTGTGCTTACTTTTAAAGAATCGAAAACACCAAAAATATTTGTTGTTCTTCTTTGGTTTTATGAAGTTCTTTGCAGGGTTTAGCAGTCTTTAATGGAGTTTGGTTTCATGTTATTATTCAAGCCACACAAGTGAAGGGCAATAATGAAGATTAAGAAAACTTGACGTGTGGTAAGAGGCTGGTAACGAACTCTATTTGTTTTTGTTTTCGTACATATACTCATCATTGTGGGCATTCTTAGTCTGTTCATGTAAGGTGTATGTTATTATGGATGCTTAGTAGTCTTTCTCTCTTATGATTAGCTCCAGCTTGCTAATAGTTTGTAGCATATCATATGAATGTTTGCTTGCATTGTTCTATTATTATTTTGGTATGATATTGTGGTATCCTCCTCTGAATGTTTCATGTGAATCGACTTGGAACATGCTCACGCATGCATATGACTAAAACAATAGTCAGTAAGCCTCGATAATTTATTTTGCCTCGGAGTTCTTGTATCACTTGCATGCCATAGTTAGTCCTGTTTTGCTACAAGCATGATTATGACAGTTATTGCTCTCTTGTTTGTCGCTCCCTCTCTATTTCTATCCTTCACTTGCACTGAGTATGTGCTCTACTCGAGCTTATGACTCCCCAAAACAAATATTGCCAAAAGTGTCCACCATACCTACCTACTAGCATTATTTGCTATTCCGTGCATATTCATTATGCCTCATTTTCTTCCAAACAAAATGTTTTCTTGTTTTGAGAAAGTTAGTTAGTAAAGCTCTCACGAACTTGATGGCACACTTTATTTCTTGCACTTAATAAGCCTGAACCATTGTGATTGTCCATGAAAGTTATATGCTTGCAAATTATAGGCTGGGAGTTAGCAGAACCGTGCTGTCACAAGGAACGCTTTCAACATTGCACATGTACCTTGTACCTAGTTGATATCATGCTCTTTTGTTTACGGATGTCGTCGGTGTGAAATAAAAGGGGAGCTTGTAAGTTCATGGAGTTATATATATGTGTTAGATAAACGCCTGGTCCACTAGCCTAAGCCATGCCTAATCATGGTGGAAACTTGCAGCATAACCATAATGAGCAATCTGTGAAGCATCCCCAATAAAAACCTATGCAAATAGAAAATAAAAAGATCGCTGAGATGCTCATTGTCTACTTGCCTTGTCATTTTGATTATGGGATAGCTCATGTATCATGTGCAAGGGGTACCCCGTTGGTGGTTCTCTATGATACACATGTATTTACTATGAAAAGAACTTACCGCTAACAAAAGTTGAGTAGCATGAGGAGCGGCCCTCATATTCAAGGGACATGATATTTCTAGTTTATGGTATGTCAAGCATATAACTCATATTGGACCTCACTTTCACCATTAACCATTTAAAGATGCCTATGATAGGGGCAATGAGAGCTCAAAGCTAATAAGTACCTTACTTTCAGCATTTGGAAGCCTTTCAAACTTTTCAAAACCTTTTCACTTCCTTGTCGAGTCACCACTTATTCTATGAGCACCTTCTTGAGAGCATAGTTGTCATTCTTAGTGTAATATGCTTGTCTCAAAACTTGGTTAATTATGTCATGACTTTGATGCTTGTATCTCTGATATCTTTACTTCTAGTCTTCACTTGAACTTCAGAGGTGCCTTGGCATTTATTTTGTGCTCTACAAACAAAGGCAAGCGAGATACCACTCTATCATACCTTATTATGAGCATTGCATTGTTGCTTATGTTTATATTTCATGCTACTTGTTATTATTGAGTTGGCATCTCTTCATAGCTTGCAATGACTATTGAGTAGACTTAGTTGCATACTCCTTATGATGAATTGTCTAAGTATCTACTCATGTGCTGAGAATATTTACATCATATGAAGCAAATGTTTTCGTGAAAGTTCTTTTATCGCACTCAGTTTTCAACTGAATTGCTTGAGGACAAGCAATAAGCTAAGCTTGGGGAGTTGATACGTCCAAAACGTATCTACTTTCCGGAACACTTTTGCTGTTGTTTTCCTCTAAACTTGTGTGATTTGGATATAACTAACACGGACTGATGCTGTTTTCAGCAGAATTACCTTGGTTTCTAGTTTTTGTGATGAAAATCAACTATCAGGAAAAATCCCGGAAAATATGCCAAAAATCCTATTTCACCAGAAGACTCGCGGAGCTAGAGTACGAGACGGAGTGGAGGCCTGAGGGGCCCACACACCCCTGCCGTGTGGGTGGGCCCAAGCCGCGCCTGGAGGGGTGTGGTCGCCCCAGGCACCCCCTCATCCTCCCTCTCTGCCTATAAGTTGCCTCTTGACCTAAAAACTCAGGGGGTTCGACATTTTTCCAGAAAGAGTTCCGTTGCGCCGCCACCACCAGAAACTGCGATTCGGAACCAAAAACTCTATTCTGGCACCCTGCCGGGACGGGGAATTTGGAGAGTATCATCGCCATCATCATCAATAATTCCTCTCCATGAACCATCCATGTTTCCCCCATCCATGAGTGAGTAATCCCCTACTGTAGGCTATGGGGATGGTAGTGATTGGATGAGTTCTATCATGTAATCGAATAAGATTGTTAGGGCATGGTGCCTAGTATCTCTATTATTGTTATTTGACTTTGTTGCAACTTGTTGTGCTTAATGCTGGTCACTAGGGCCTGAGTGCCATGATCTCAGATCTGAACTTATTATTGATTCATTATGATAGTATTGTTTGGGATCTTATCTGCAAGTTGTGTACACATATCATTGTCCGGATCCAAAGGCCCCGAAGTGATAGAAATTGGGACAATCGTAGGGTATGGCTGTGATGTGAGGATCACATGTGTTCATGGAGTGTTAATGATTTGCTCTGGTTCTTTATTAAAAGGTGCACCTTAATTGCCAGTAGTTCCCTTGAGGCCCCGCTGCAATGGCCTGGCAGGGCAAAAGATGTTCTGCAAGTTCTCATTGCGAGCACGCATGACTATATGTGGAGAACATGCCTATGATTGTTTAGTACTTGGATGATTTATCTTATTTATCTGCAATTGCCCTAGATCTTGAATTTACATGTTTAGACTTGTCCATGCAACACCCGTCCATCCATCCTTATGCCTACCGCACTCATATCTATTATTTGCTACTACAGTTACTATTGATCTTGTTCTACTGCTGCTGTTACTTTGCTATTGCTACTACAAAACTGTTGCTACTGATAAACTACTGTGAGCAAGAACTATTTCCAGGTGCAGCTGAATTGAAAACTCAGTTATTAGGGCTTGCAAGTATTCTTTGGCTCCCCTTGTGTCGAATCAATAATTTGGGTAATACTACCCTCGGAGACTGTTGCGATCCCCTATACTTGTGGGTCATCACCTAGCTCCCTATCGTCATTCTAAGCAACATATCCAGCTAAAGATTCTAGGGTTCCATGGAGAAATCCAGAGTTTCCATTTACTGACTCCGGAAAACTGGCGATTCTGCAAAGGAGGTGTGAGAATTGAGCGCACCCTAGGGCCCGAGGCAATTTACACGCATGCTACTCGTGGCAGACCGCCATCCCTGGGAGGTTGGTGCTCATCTCGTGGTGCAAGTGTATATCGTATTTTTCCCGAGTCACGCTCCGGTAATTGCGGTTTCTAACTGTAGGTACCCTCGAAATTGCGCTGTATATTTTTGGAAAAAATGTTTTGGGGTGGCCCATGGGGTACCTAGGCTGGGAAAGTGCCTAGGTTCAAGGTTGCAATAAACCTCGCGTATCTGCGCGCGTCGGCGGTTTGCCGATTTTGCCCACCCCCGAACCCCGGCAATGCGAAATTCATCAAAAATCAAGAAAAATATGAATACAGCTCGAGTAGCCCCTGTGTGTCACCCACTACCAACATAAAATCATAAGAAAGAAAAACCGGGACTTTTGGCACATGGTGCACCCCCCGGATGGGTATCGAGTTGGAGTTAACATGGCTTTCAACCCTAGATCTCCCCCTCACTGCCCAGAACATGGATCCACTGCGCGGATTGAGCCCAAACCTGGCACCTAGCTCCCTCTCGGCATTCTAAGAAACATCTCTAGCTAGAGATTATAGGGTTCCATGGAGGAATCCAGAGTTTCAATTTACCGACTCCGGAAAACTGGCGATTCTGCAAAGGAGGTGTGAGAATTGAGCGTGCCATAGGGCCCTAGGTAATGTGCACGCATGCGACGTCGTGGCGGACTGCCATCCCCGGGAGGTTGGTGGTCATCTCGTGGTGCAAGCGTATACCGTATTTTTCCCGAGTCACGCTCCGGTAATTGCGGTTTCTAACTGTAGGTACCCTCGAAATTGCACTGTATATTTTTGGAAAAAATGTTTTGGGATGGCCCATGGGGTACCTAGGCTGGGAAAGTGCCTAGGTTCAAGGTTGCAATAAACCTCGCGTATCTGCGCGCGTCGGCGGTTTGCCGATTTTGCCCACCCCCGAACCCCGGCAATGGGAAATTCATCAAAAATCAAGAAAAATATGAAACCAGCTCGAGTAGCCTTTGCGTGTCACCCACTACCAACATAAAATTATAAACAGGACACACCGGGACTTTTGGCACACGGCGCACCCCCGGGTGGCTATCGAGTAGGAATTAACATGGCTTTCAACCCTAGACCTCCCCCTCACTGCCCAGAACGTGGATCCACTACGTGGATTAAGCCCAAACCCGACACCTAGCTCCCTCTCGGCATTCTAATCAACTTCTCCATCTAGAGATTCCAGGGTTCCATGGAGAAATCCAGAGTTTCATTTACCGACTTCGGAAACCCGGCGATTCTTCAAAGGAGGTGCGAGAATTGAGCGCGCCCTAGGGCCCGAGGCAATTTACATGCATGCTACGTTGTGGCGGAACGCCATCCCCGGGAGGTTGGTGCTTATCTCGTGGTGCAAGCCTATACCATATTTTCACCGAGTCATGCCCCGGCAATTGCGGTTTCTAACTGTAGGTACCTAGAAATTGCCCTGTATTTTCCGGAAAAATATTTTGGGATGCCCCGTGGGGTACCTAGGCTAGGAAAGTGCCTAGGTTCAAGGTTGCAATGGACCTCGCGTGCCTGCGTGCGCCGGCGGGTTTGCCGATTTTTCCTACCCCCCGAACCCCGGCAATGTAAATTCATCAAAAATCAAGAAAAATATGAAACCAGCTCGAGTAGCCCCTGCGTGTCACCCACTACTAACATAAAATCATAAATAGTACAAACCAGGACTTTTGGCACACGACACACACCCCGGATGGCTATCGAGTAGGAGTTAACATGGCTTTCATCCCTAGACCTCCCCCCTCACAGCCTAGAACGTGGATCCACAGCGCGGATTGAACCCAAACCCGGCACCTAGCTCCCTCTCGGCATACTAAGAAACTTCTCCATCTAAAGATTCCAGGGTTCCATGGATAAATCCAGAGTTTCCCGTATCGTAACCCTAACGACTAATAGTAGTCATCGGATCGTAATCCTAGTGGCCAAAGGAGACCGTTAGATCATCTCTTCTAGAAGAACCGGCCCGCTTCCACCTTCCCAGGGCGCTGGTTCCGCGTGCCGATGGTTACAGACTGTTCGATCGGGCCACGTGGACGCTAGGATGCTTCTTTGTAAGGCCTATCCGCGAGTAGGCTGTTCTGCGACATGATTCGCCTCTCTTATATTATTCAAATATATATATTACTATATGCACCTCCCTCTGACCTATATCAATAGGATCTCATGACTGAGCATGTCTCTCTCACACCCCTTCTCCACCGCATCTCATCGTGCCGGATGACGCCACCGGCTTTCGCGCTCCGTTCCCCGACGATCGCAACTAACTTGAACCTAAAGGTAGGAAATCATTCTACTAGCGTTCGAATTTATCTTACAAATTCCTGCTGTCAGCTTAACTAACTATACATCTATTCTCTGATTTCTCGATGATCTTCAGATGTGGGAGCCGCGCGGCAAGGAGTACTCAGATCGCCAGCCCTTGAATCTAGAGAAGATCCTCTAGCGCAACATCCTAGCGACGTACAGGATCGAGTGCTCCCACCATGGATGCTCTCGCCGTTACCCCTACCACGTGCTCCCAGGGCACGAGCTTGCGTGCTGGCATGGCGCGTGCGGCTGCACGGAGCTCGGCTGCGACTACACCGGCCCGCCGGCAAAGCTCTTGGTCCACCTTGCAAGGGATCACCCGATCGAAGTGATTAGGCTCTCCTATGGCTACGCCATTCTTCTCCAAGAGAAGATGTCGTTCCCTGAGACGGCACACCGCCGGCTCGTTTTGCATGGGGGGACGGCTCTATTTTTGTCTTGACCATCACCGCTCGTGTTCCGGGAACCGTTCCAGGAACCATCCCTGGGCCCACCTTCGTGTATGTGGTATGTGTTAGGTCGGTCTTGTGCGCATGGCCGATGTACACTGTGAGTATGTGGTCGCACGCCCAGCCGCCGACGTCCGATGCAGTGCATGTGACGGCTATGTCACCGAGCTGCCCGACGCCGGGCGAGGTGGAGTTTACGGACCTGAGGTCGGTCCTTTGTGTGCCATCCATGTACCTTGTTGATGCTGGACCGGCCAAGCAGATCAATTTCTGCATTCGCATCGAGAAGACCGATAGGAAGTTGTAGAACTTGTGTTGTGCTTAAATGTAACCTGTAATCAATACTAGTCTGGTGTGGAGAGCATACTTGTCGGACTAATGTATGTTAGTCGTGGTTCTGTAATAATACTCCTTGGTGTAATACATGTTGTTATATTTATCTAAAAATTTGGTCAAATTTGATAAAGTTTGACCTAAGAAAAAGCTAGAAGTACACTTATTTGCTGATGGAGGGAGTATTCCTTAATAATCGTGCGTGCTCTACCTGCCAGTGTCACGCTTTCCATTTGCGGACGGAGGGAGTATTCCTTAATAAGACGTTAGATGTGTTCGTGTCATAACAGCCGTTGGATTTTGTTGGTAGGGTTGGCGTTCTTTAATTCTCCCCCTTACCCTTGAAGTCAATGTCCTCACTCCATCACTTAGCCGCTAGAAGGCGGCACGCCACCCCACCATCGACCTCTCCTGCCGCCACCCTGCTCCTCCACCTCCTTCTCGTCATGGCTTCGCGGGGAGACGGCCAGGAAATGCGTGAAGATCACAGACATGGTGAAAGCGACGTGAGTCATCTCATACCTTACATTTTATGGGGATTTATTTATTTTGACCTAGATCTACTCTAATTACTTATGTACGTCTGGTATGCTAGGCCGTCGCGACTTTGTACGACTCTGATTATCACGGTTTAGCGGAGGGAGAGGGTCCTCCCTGTTGTAAAAAACATGAGCTTATGGCTGCTAAATTTGTAGCATTCGAGGGACGCAACACAAGCAGGAGGTTCTTAGGGTGTGGGCAGGGTGAAGCGTGGCCAACCAAAAGTTGTGGCGTTGTCAAATGGGTAGATCCGGAGTGGCCACTGTCTATGCAGAAATTGAAGGGATACGGGTAGGCTACACTAGCGCAAATCAAAAAAATTCTACCGTGTATACTAGGATTACTGTTGTCATAGATCACGGGATTACCACTAGACGTGCAGTTGCGGAATCGATGAAGCGCGTCGAGGCAATGCAGACGATCTACGACTCCTCCTTGTTCTCGTCCCACGAGCAGCTCCCCTTGCGCGGCTCGTCCAAATGCTACAGATGCAGCGCCTCGGAGGTATCCACACGTACAGGGTGGAAGCGTCAGACGCCGGACTGCTAGGTCCGCGCGTGCAACACGGGCATGAAGAGTGGCGGCTGGGTGGAATGGTCTAAGGTCTAACCCTGGTCAGCTCGCCCCACCCTCTCTTATATAGGCGTCCCTAGTGGGCTTCTACATTAACAGCCCATTAGTAGCCTAAGCCTGGTTTAATTCAGATCTAATCCTCATTAGGCTTCCAGCCCCTTAAGTGTGTGACCCTATAGGTTCATATGCGTATAGACATGACACGAATACACTTATTCTGCCAATAGTTGGTAGCGGCCTCTAGCAAGACGTGCCAACTCCTAAACGCATACAAAGATCATATCGGACGAACCATCACAAGGTTTAGTACATGTCTTTCCCTTTGCCTCACGATATTTGGTCTAGCTCCAAGCTGACCTCCCTTTCTTGATACTGCGATTCGGAATCCCTTTACTAGGTTAACTCTTAACCTTATTTAGCATGGCCATGCATTTCTAGATCCGATCACTCGAGGGGCCCAGAGATATCTCTCTCAAGTAGAGAGGGGAAAATCCCATATTGATTGACCATGCCTTGAAGCATGCTTAAGGACAAACCTGAAAGCTACCTTTAAAACTACCCTGTTATGGTGCAGCGTTTGATAGCCCCAAAGTAGGTCGATCCACATCTCAAGTACATGCGACAATCTCAGGTCTAAGCACAAAACGTACATGATGTGTAGAGAGAGAGCTGCAACTAATTGCCAGTCTCAAGTTGGGTCAGTCCAACCCCATGTTCATAACATGTGTCCACATCATTGGTTTGACATCTCCATGTCTATGAGTTGCGAAACATAGCCATAAACCAATCGATGTGCTAGTCTAATATTCACGTGTGTCCTCACATGAACTCCGACTAGGGACTACTATTAAATAACCATACAAGTAAAGAGTTTCACAAACAATTCACATAATTGCCAATCAATACAAGTTGTCTGATATGGATATTCAAGAAACATTACAATAACTCATGGATACATATGAAATATAATCATCTCTATGATTGCCTCTAGGGCATATTTCCTTCAGTCTCCCACTTGCACTAGAGTCAATCTAAAATGTATCTAATACCAATTGCTCTTGTGTGCGCTTCATGCGCGGGCTGCGAGAGAGGCTTAGTCAAGGGATTAGCAACATTTGAGTCCGTATGTATTTTGCATATCATGACACTACCATCCTCAACGAACTCATGAATCTGATGGTAACGCATGCGAATATGTTTGTTCTTCTGGTGCTGTCTAGGTTCCTTGGCTTGTGCAATAGCACCATTGTTGTCACAATAAACATCCAAGGGATTGGACGCGCCCTGAACCACACCGAGAGCGGTCAGGAAATTCCTAATCCAAACAGCTTCCTTTGCGGCCTCTGAGGCGGCAACATATTCAGCTTCTGTTGAAGAGGAGGTCACCGTATCTTGCTTGGAACTTTTCCAGCTCACAGCACCACCATTCATGACAAACACATAACCTTATTGCAATTTCGAATCATCTGAGTCGTTAAGGTAACTCGCATATGTGTAACCCTTTACACTAAGTTTATCCTCACCTCCGTAAACTAGGAACACATCCTTAGTCATTTTCAAGTACTTAAGGATGTTCTTTACCCCTGTCCAGTGACCTTCACCTGGATCAGCCTGGTATCTGCTCGTAACACTTAGAGCATAGGAAACATCTGGGCGAGTACATATCATTGCATACATGATGGATCCAATAGCCGAAGCATATGAAACCCGGCTCATGCGCTCACGCTCATCAGTAGTCGAAGGACACTGAGTCTTGCTGAGTTTAATGTCGTGAGACATGGGCAAGAACCCCTTCTTTGCCTCTTCCATGCTGAACCGTTTCAACACCTTGTCAATGTATGTACTCTGACTTAATCCAATTAGCCTCCTTGATCTATCTCTATAGATCTTGATGCCCATAATATATGCCGCTTCTCCCAAGTCCTTCATCAAAAAACTATTTTTAATGAGGTTTTAACAGACTCGAGCATAGGAATGTCATTTCCAATCAGCAATATCTCATCTACATATAAGATTAGAAATACAAGCGCTCTCCCACTTTCCTTCTTGTAAACACAAGGTTCTTGTTCGTTTTTGATGAAGCCAAACTCCTTTACAACTTCATCAAATCGAATGTTCCAACTCCGAGATGCTTGCTTCAGCCCATAAATGGACTTCAGAAGTTTGCATGCCTTTCCAGCATTGTTTGGATCGACAAAACCTTCAGGCTGCATCATATACATGTCCTCGGTTAGGATTCCATTTAGGAAAGCCGTCTTGACATCCATCTGCCATATTTCATAGTCGAAATGTGCAGCAATGGCTTGAACTATCCGTATAGATTTAAGCATCGCTACGGGCGAGAAAGTCTCGTCGTAGTCAACTCCATGAACTTGTCGAAAACCTTTTGCAACAAGTCGAGCTTTATGGATGTGAACATTTCCATCCATATCAATCTTCTTCTTATAGATTCATTTGCACTTGATGGCTTTAAAACCATCAGGCAGGTCAACCAAGTTCCAAACTTGATTGTCTCCCATGGACTCTATCTCGGATCTCATGGCGATCAGCCATTTCTCAGAGTCTGGGTCCACCATCGCTTCTGCATAGGTCGCAGGCTCATCATTGTCTAACAATAATAATTCCCGCACTTCGTGGAGCCTCGCTGACCTTCGTGGTTGTGGTGCTTCTGTTGCCACGGGTTCCTCAACTTGTTCTGCTACAATAGCATCACTTGTATAAGCATCCCCAACTGGCTCATCTTGATCGAACTTCTTCAAGTTGGACTGACCTTCCACTTGTTCCCTTTGTGAGAAACTCTTTCTCTAGGAAAACACCGCTACGAGCGACAAACACTTTGCCCTCTTCTCGGTTATAGAAGTAATACCCAAAGGTTTCCCTCGGATATCCCACAAAAATGCACTTATCCGATTTGGGTGTTAGCTTGTCCAACTGAAGCCGCTGGACAAATGCATCACAACCCCAAATCTTTAGAAAAGAAAAACTGGGATTCTTTCCAGTCCACATCTCATATGGTGTCTTAACTACGGATTTAGATGGTACCCTATTAAGTGTGAAAGCTGCCGTTTCTAGAGCGTAACCCCAAAATGACAATGGCAATTCTGACTGGCTCATCATCGATCGAACAATGTCCAACAAAATTCGATTACGCCGTTCGGAGACCCCGTTACTTTGAGGCGTTCCGGGCGGCGTATGTTGTGGAACAATTCCGCAACTCTTAAGATGATCGCTAAATTCGTGACTCAAATATTCACCTCCACGATCAGATCGCATGGCCTTTATTTTCTTGCCACGTTGATTATCTACTTCACTCTGAAACTCCTTGAACTTTTCAAAAGTTTCAGACTTATGCCTCATTAAGTAGACATAACCATATCTACTGAAATCATCAGTAAAAGTAATGAAGTAGTGATATCCTCCTCTGGCTGTCGTGCTCATTGGTCCACATACATCAGTATGTATGAGTTCCAACAAGTCTGTCGCTCTCTCGGGTAAACCCGAAAAAGGAGACTTGGTCATATTTCCAAGTAAACAAGCTTGACATGTCTCGTATGATTCAAAATCAAACAAAGTTAGAAGACCATCACCATGGAGCTTCTTCATGCGCCTTTCACTTATATGCCCCAAACGACAATGCCATAAATAGGTAGGACTCAAATCATTAGGCCGAAGCCTTTTAGCACTAACATTGTAAACAGATGCATCATCAAGATTTAAAATAAATAACCCATTCACAATGGGAGCATTAGCCATAAACATAGCATTCTTAGAGATTACACAACCATTGTTTGCACTCGCGAATGAATAACCATCCCTCATCAAACATGAAGGTGATAAAATGTTTCGACCCATACTAGGAATGTAATAACAATTATTCAACTCCATAATAAATCCTGACGGAAGGTGAAGTTGCATGACGTCTACGAACAATGCAGCAACCCTTGCTTTATTTCCGATGCGAAAATCCACTTCGCCTTTCTGCACTTATCTAGTCCTTATTAGCCCCTGCATCGAATTGCAAATATGAGCAACTAATCCGGTATCAAATACCCAAGAGTTAACATAGGAATCAGCGAGAAGAATGTCCACAACATTTACAACAAGCATACCTAAGTGGGAAGTACTCTTACTTCCACTCTTCTTCAAAGAAGCCTGGTACTTGCTGCAGTTTCTCTTCCAGTGGCCATGTTCATGACAAAAGAAGCACTCAGTGTCTTCTACAGGTCCAGCCTTTTGCTTGGGTGCAGGCTTAGGGATCGTATCCTTAGCCTTGCCCTTCTTCCAAGAAGTACCCTTTTTCTTAAAGCTAGGCTTGTTTTGCACAGCCATCACATGGCTATGCCCTGCACACTTCTTCATGTCACTTTCTGCTGTTTTAAGCATCCCACATAATTCATTAAGGCCCTTCTACACCCCATGCATATGGTAGTACAAAATGAACTACCCATAGCTGGATGGAAGAGATGCCAAAATGAAGTCAGTGGCCAACTCTTGGCCTAGTGGAAAACCAAGATTTTCCAAAGTCTTACTGTAACCAACCATTTTGATCACATGGGGGCCTACAGCTACTCCCTCTGCCAGCTTGCATTCGACAAAGGACTTGGCAACATTGTACCTCTCAGTCCTTGCCTGATCTTGGAACATGTCCTTAAGCGCAACGATCATATCGTACGCTTCCTGATCCTCAAACTTCTTTTGGAGTTCAGGTTCCATGCATGCAAGCATAAGACAGCTAACCTCAAGAGAATCATCACATCCTCTCTTGTAGGCATTCTTGAGGGCAGCAGATGCATTATTAGCAGGTTCATCCGGGATTGGGGTATCCAGAACCGTTTCCTTTTTATCAGACCTGAGAACAATTCTCAGGTTACAGACCCAGTCCGAATAGTTTGTTCCATTTAGTTTATCTTTGTCAAGAATCGAACGCAAAGAAAAAGGTGATGTAGTGTTTGGTGCCATTGATCTACAACAAAAAACATGCAAAATACTAAGCCATGTAACCATGAAAGAGTAAAACATATTAAACAATTTAATAGCATATACTCCCACTTAAATCAATATCCCTCTATTGATACTAAGTGATTCAAGATCCAAAATTAACAAGTCAACTAGTGAGCTTTAGCATCACTGCTAGAAGACAAGGTAAATCGGTAAGCAACACTTGCTAATCATATCACATATGAATCTTGTTGTTGGGTGACATCTCTATGTCAAAACTAGGCGCCCAACCTTTATGCCCCAAGGTCCTTAACTGTTAAGATGACCTTGTCAAGCTCACCAACCCTTATGCGTGTAGGTATCCGATACAAACCCATACAGCCAAGGAAAACCGCGGCACCCTAATTTCATAGGCCCACCAACGATTGTACAGGGCATAGGATGGTGCAAGGTTTGGTTGGGAGGGCATGGTTAAGCTTAAACTTTCTGAGGGATCGTTCTACTTCTATCATCTAAGCATGCATAGTAGTAAAACACATAAGAATAGCATTCACATATATGTGACATAGTATGGCCCATTTTCTCATGGTGATCTCCATTGCCATAGAACATGTCCACCATGATGATCTCCATCTTCATGTTCCATGTGATCCATCTTCCAGGTGATGAGTCCTCCAAGAACTAATACAAGCTATTACTCCTAACAACTAGTAATCAAAATTACATAGTATTGGGATCATCACAAGTTGGCACGCAGGCCATTACAATAAATGACAACACATATGGCTCCATCAGTGTTGCCCTACTCACGACACGCGGGTCATGCAAATTTTCATACATGCATCACATACATATATGGGCCATACTGATCACATACATCCTGCAAAACAAGTTATGCATAGAATCGCATTCTACCAGATCATGTGACATCGCAGCACCTAGTTACCTTAACGAGATACCAAAGGGGCTACGATTAAGGGGGGGTCTAGGGGGTCTCCCCTGCGGGGTTCGAAGGGGTAGCGCCCCTTGCGGTATCTTCACAATTTTCTTTAAGGATTTTGATCGGTAAATCAAATTTACCATAAACTAACTCATGTCCCGATTCAATCAAACTCCTTTGATCAGGGTACATCGATTTTAGATCTAGGTTCCGATTCGATCAATCATATTGATCAACAGGATTTATGTGTCACTGTCTACCCCGATGGCGGAAACCGACCGGTAGGGGTAAGTCGTTCGACAACCTCAGAATCACGATCACGGAAAGCAAGATGATAGATCAATCCTGAACCACCGCCATATAAACGATCACATCATTCATATCAATCTACATATCACCATATGCAAACATCCTGAACCTATAACTGAACAGCATCCGCTCTGATACCACTGAAGGGATATGGGTAGGCTACACTAGCGCAAATCAAAAAAAATCTACCATGTATACCAGGATTACTGTTGTCATAGATCATGGGATTACCACTAGACGCGCAGTTGCGGAATCGATGAAGCGCGTCGAGGCAGTGTAGACGATCTATGACTCCTTCTCGTTCTCGTCCCACGAGCATCTCCCCTTGCGCGGATCGTCCAAACGCTACAGATGCAGCGCCTCCGAGGTATCCACATGTACAGGGTGGAAGCGTCAGACGCCGGACTTCTAGGTCCGTGCGTGCAACACAGGCGTGAGGAGTGGCGGCTGGGCGGAGTGGTCTAAGGTCTAACCCTGGTCAGCTCACCCCACCCTCTCTTATATAGGCGTCCCTAGTGGGCTTCTACGTTAGCAGCCCATTAGTAGCCTAAGCCTGGTTTAATTCGGATCTAATCCTCATTAGGCTTCCAGCCCCTTAAGTGTGTGAACCTATAGGTTCATATACATATAGACATGACATGAATACACTTATTCTGCCAATAGTTGGTAGCGGCCTCTAGCAAGACGTGCCAACTCCTAAACGCATAAAAAGATCATATCGGACGAACCATCACAAAGTTTAGTACATGTCTTTCCCTTTGCCTCACGATATTTGGTCTAGCTCCAAGCTGACCTCCCTTTTCTCGATACTGCGATTCAGAATCCCTTTACTAGGTTAACTCTTAACCTTATATAGCACGGCCATGCATTTCTGGATCCGATCACTCGAGGGGCCCAGAGATATATCTCTCGAGTAGAGAGGGGCAAATCCCATCTTGATTGACCATGCCTTGCAGCATGCTTCAAGACAAACCCAAAAGCTACCTTTATAACTACCCTGTTACGATGCAGCATTTGATAGGCCCAAAGTAGGTCGATCCACATCTCAAGTACATGCGACAATCTCAGGTCTAAGGACAAAACGTACACGATGTGTAGAGAGAGAGAGAGCTGCAACTAATTGCCAGTCTCAAGTTGGGTCAGTCCAACCCCATGTTCATAACATGTGTCCACATCATTGGTTTGACATCTCCATGTCTTGCGAAACATAGCCATCAACCAATCGATGTGCTAGTCTAATATTCACGTGTGTCCTCACATGAACTCCGACTAGGGACAACTATTAAATAACCATGCAAGTAAAGAGTTTCACAAACAATTCACATAATTGCCAATCAATACAAGTTGCCTGATATGGATATTCAAGGAACATTACAATAACTCATGGATACATATGAAATATAATCATCTCTATGATTGCCTATAGGGCATATTTCCTTCAGAAATTGCTAGATAAACTATGGGAGAAGAATGCTGAGATGAAAGAAGCCTTAGTCAGCGCACTTCTTGAGAGTGCTGAGATGAAGTTAATGGCCCTTGATGATGCACCAACCCTTCGCCGTGAAATCTGTAGGTTGGAAGCGAAGGTTAGCAAATTCGGGAAGGAGAGGGACATGGTGATGGCCCTGAAGGCTAAACGACCTGACTGCATCAAGGATTGAACTGCATGAGAAGAAAGTCCATGATGTCACAACTACCAATATGCACAGGTTCTTGAGGATCAAGGCAGAGAAAGAACTGACCAAGTGCAAGCAGGATGTCGAAAAGATGGCGCTGACGATTTAAACCCTGGAGTGGCAGAATGAAGGGCATCGTGCTAAGGTTAGAAGATAATGTATATGTGTGAAAACTAGGTTTTTTCAGATTGAGCTCCCTACTGTTAATTGTAATAGCATTTCTTGACCAAGTGGTCTGAAGTATGAACTAGTAGGAGCCCAAGCTGAAGCATGTCCGTGGATTTTCAGTTGTGTGTGGGAATGCTCAGAACAAAATATAATAGTATTTGTCGACCAAGTGGTCTGAAGTCTGAACTAGTAGTGTCTGCTCGGAACAAATTGGGTGTCTGTTCGTCTATCTTATGCCTTTCCTTGTTCATTTTGTTCGATGGTGGTAATCTAACTTTGTTGGTTTGTTTAAGCGGAATCTACGTGGATTCTGCCGCATGCAAAGAGCACATACACAATTTCTATTGTGGAAGCATGAGCACCTGTTATTGCGCTGAACACAGCTATCGATGATTCCCATTGCAGCCCGCCAAACCCATTACAATAATTGTACTCGCATTAAACAGAACCAAAATTGCAACCAGCCTAAACAACATCTAGACCCAGATCACGGCACTGTCGTCGGAGTCCACCTCGATTGGTGACCCCTCCACGCCCTTCCCAGCGACATCCACTCCCGCCTGTGGCTTGCCCTTCGCCAAGGAGGCTTCAATGGCGTTCTGTATTGCTTCGTCGCCGTCCTCATCCTTGTCGGAATCAATAATGATGAAGGGGGCGGGGTGGCAACGATCGAGCCCCTTCGCGCCTGGCGGCTCCTGCTCGAGCTCGACGCCGCAGTAGTGCGTCTGCAGATAGGAGGGGCCGAGCTCGGAGACGCAGCGCAGCCGTGTGGCTCAAGAAACCATGGCCATTTTATACTACGATGATAGGATCTAGGGGTTGATCCGCCGTGGCGAGCCCGAACGCGAGCGCTGGAGTGGATGGATCTGCCATCGCGAACCATGAAGGTAGATTTTTCCTAATACAGGGTGTACGGGGAGGGTGGAAAAATGTGGGACCAGGCGTGTGACGGCTACTCGGCAAGGCCTCCCAGCGATATCTAGGCGGGCATGAGGCCAAAAAATTTCGGTCAATGAGCACAAAAGGGCCTTTGAACAACGAAGGCATGAGCTTTGGAGGAGCCCCACCTGTCAGCCCAAAGTTAACGGTAGGATCTCCTCGAGTTACTGGGTGGGATAAATCACGCTTTACTGTTCCCCTGCTCTGACATCAAAGGCTCCTCCGCCGTCCCCTCTTTCCTCTGCCCTCGCTCCCTTAGCCCATGGCTCGAAGCTCATGCAGTTCGTCTCGGGCAGAATCAGGGTCGTCTCAACGCCGCCAGGCGGGTGCCCCCATCAGGTACCGAAAGACGCCCTGCGATTACTACCCCGAGATGTTGTGTTTGTGCGGTGAGAAGATGCCCAGATGGATTTCTTGGACCGATGAAAATACTGTAGGAAAATTCAGCAACTGCGGCATCAGAGCAGTAACCTCGTATGCTATGCATACTTGGTAACCCCGATCCGGGAACCATTATGTAATTTTGTGTTTGTTTGCTTTGATTGTTCGGAGGAAGGAAGGGGACCAGGATGTGACAAATTTGTGTGGATCGAAAATCCCCTTACAGGTTTTCACAAGGAGCTTGTTCAGGATCTTCGTGATGCTGTATGGGACAAGAAGGAGGAGATTCATGCACTAGAGCGAGAGATCTGGGAGCATCGCCAGATGGAGGGGAGACAGGATCAGGGAGGAGGCATGCAAGCTAAGTTGCGGAAGCAAGCTGGTGAGAGAGACAAGCTAAAGATTGGGCCAAAAAGTAGAAACAATTTCCTCATTATCTGGGCATTATCTGTTTCCTTTGCTGTTTATGTTGCCATGGCGTTTTCCAGCAGCTGAAATAAATTGCTGCTTTGTGGGATTGTAGCAGCTTAGAACTTGTTTTTCAGCTCAGAACCTTTTAATAAGTGTAATGCTAAAATTAGGGATTTAATCCGACTGGCGCAAACAGAAAGCGCTTATGTAAATTATGTCTGTGCCACTACCATCCATCGAAATGGAGAAGCAATCACCCTTGGCTCCGGTGCTGCGAGTGTATAGATAGTAGTGGCACATTCACAATTTCGGCTTCAATAAGTGACTTCAGCCATAACCAAACCTCAAGTCATGATACATTTCACTACGAGAGAGGGATGACATAGTCCATGAATGGAGAAGTAAGAGAACGTGAAATAACTCATATTATCTTATACACCACTACACGCTTGTTTCACCCGACAATTCCCACGAACACAACTCTAGAATTTTACCGAATACATAGACAGGGTCAAGATCAACACATTATTATGCTTCTTCTTAGACAACCTTCTTACCCTTCCTGGGTGCTAAATTCTTTGCTTCGGTGTCCTTTGTCTTCTTCATTGTCTGCCTTCCTCCTCATCCTGGGTGCCATCGTTCTTACCTTCATGTACTCTGCATCTCCGGGCTGAGGAAAGTGAGGCCAATCAGCATTACAATCGTGTTCAGCATCATCACTCCACTCGTTTTGATTTTCTTCCCGCAGCAAAATCACTGAGTCCGCAGTCATGTTTCTTACCTTGCGCTTCCTATCAAAAAACAGGACACGGTTAAGAACCTAATATCTACAGAGTACGAACGATTTTTTTGTATAGGTACCATCTCATACCTAGGTTTGGGTGCATTAAGAGGACACCCCACTGCTCTATGGCCTATGAGATGCAGGTCTTGCATCGGTTTTTGCCCTTCTTGCTAGCACTAAAAGCTGAACCAGTCCTCTCCAGAAAATTCTTAAACCTCTTCACATGTGGTCTACCTCTGCCCCTTTTTGTTACTGGCTGGCACAGATCAAAACTAAGTTGGACTTGAGGCCACTGAGATGGGTCAGTACAGGGCTCGACGGAACCAGCGTACATAGCTCTAAACTTTTCCCGAGAGAAGTAATCAGACAAATATTGATCCAAATGTGGTAGAGTTCTTTTCTTCACCTAGAAGACCAATGCATGGCCGCATGGTTTCCCGGTATGCTGCCACTCTAAGCAGGTGCATTCCCGCCGCTCGATGTTCACAACATCCCTGTGGCCGTTTTTAGACATATCAACCACCTCATAGTTGTTGTTGTTTGACGGGAGAACCCTAAGATGACCAAGCCCTCAGCTTCTCTTATGCAGTCATTGTACAACAAACGGTAGCATATGGCCTCTAAGTCTCCGACCAATCTCTCTCCTTATATTTAATAGCTTCATGATCATACTCCGTATGCCGTCCATCAACATATGAACAGGACGGACTTTTATGTCCTTCACCCAATTATTCAGGCATTCAGCTAGGTTATTGTTTATGTAATCAACTTTGATGTCAGGGTTGAACTAACTCTCTTCCATAGCTGTGAATGATGTGTAGACAAGTACTGGGGAAGATCTAGGGCTTCCGCAAAAATCTTGCTCATGAAATACTCACAGCGCCCAGCTCTGTAAGATCTAGCAGCAGCAAACATGTAACCAAATATGTTGCCTGCATAGTGTCTGTACAGGTTGAGCATCAGGTGGGCATGTCATTCTCTACCCTCAGCTCGCGGGAACACCTCCTTCACTGCATTCGTCAGCCATTTGCATGCATCTATGGATATAGTCAATGGATCCATTTGTCCTATAGATCTCCTGAGCTGCCTCATAAACCAGACCCAGTTTTCCTCTATCTCTATATCGAACAACCCGAATGCCACTGGGAACATCCAGTTGTGACCATCCAATGCTGTAGCAGATGCCAGGCAGCCTTTCCATTTGTCAGTTAAGACAGTACTGTCTACGCTCAGATATGGCCTACATTCATCCTTGAATCCCTGGATGCAAGGTTCAAGCGCCATGAAAAAACTGTTGAAATAAATTTTACCACCTTCTGATTTAGTGTCGATCTCCACAACACTCCCTGGACACCTAGCCTATACCTCAGCCTTGAAGTTGTACAGCATCTTGAAGCTATTAGTCCAATCCCCATGCAAGATTTTCAGAGCTTTCTCTTTACCTTTACAAACCGTGTAATACGGTAGGACAATGTTGTACTGAGCAACGAGTTTATTCTGAATATTCTTCGCGGTCTCCCTAGGGTTATGCTTTAGTATGGATATATCTTGTAAAGCCACCCACTCCATATCAGACATTGAGGATTTCAGCATGCTCCCTATCGCACACATGTGGGGAGGGCCCAATTTGTTCACCTGCAACACAGATTAATTTACAGCATAAGCGGAGTTGCCAGATAGATCTTGCACATCAACTTTACTTATATTATAGAGTGAAAATGATAAAGTTGAAATGGTTTGCTCCATTCATTGCCAGGATACCCTAATTGCCTTTGACGCGGGTAGGGCTCTGGCTGCGATCCTCCATGGACAAGGTATCACCACCTGTCCATTCTTCCACTTTAACCTGCAAACCGCCTCATACCTCTGGGCAGTTTTCTTTAGTCTATGAACATCGAACTCTCCCTTGATACAAAAATGCCGGACATCCTGAACTCATGCATGTTGCTAAACTCGGTGCCAACCGAAATTATACAATCCTCGTGGTCATGTATCACCTCGTCTACATCGGGACCCAAGTCATCAACTGTAATGCCAGCCCCATCCATAAGTGCCTCGTTGATCTCATCATCACCGGATTCTTGATGCTCCATAGTGCCATCTTCTATATCTGATTCAGAATCTTCACCATCCTCACCAATGCCTAGCACTGCACACATTGTATTGACCCCCAGGGGTGGGGCTGCACCATCATTTGCACCTACATGGACCGGAACGTTGGCCCAATCTACCTCCCCGTCAACTATGTTTTCTCCCAGACGTTCTGTTGATGTTGTTGCAACCATAGGGGGTGGTCTTACACTGTCATGCATCACATGTTCGTTGGCAGACAAACAATAATCAGATTCTATTTCATCTCGACTATACAGAACCCTCTTGCTCTTCTTATGTACATCCTCCTTCCTGATGGAATCCTTACTAATGGTATCATTCGTGATGGTAGACCCATTAGGGCTTGACCTCTGTGTTGCGTTCCTCACCGAACTAACCTTTTTGCTGCTACTCCTCGTTGTGATCTCCTTCCTGTTTCCCCTCGCGGGTGTTGGCTCCTGCGTGCTGGCATCATTGCCTGACCTCTGCGGCATGTTCCCCTTCGAATTAGCCCTTTTGCTGCCACTATTGGGTGTTTTCTCCTTCCCGTCGGCATTATTACCAGACCTCTGCGGCGTGTTCCCCATCAAGCTAGCATTTTTGCCGCCACTATTGGGTGTGTTCTCCTTCGCGCCGGCATCATTGCCGGACCTCTGCGGCATGTTCCTCTTCAAGCCAGCATTTTTGCCGCTACCATTGGGTGTGGTATCCTCCATGCGAGCAACCTTAGCCTTTGTGCTGCTGCTCCTAGGTGTGTTCACCACCTCGTTCACCACCAGTCTGGCCCTCTTATCTTTTTTGCTGCTACTATTCAGTGTTGCATTATGACCGGATATCAGGGGTGTACTCTGCGGCATGGTGCCTTTTTTCATGCAACTCTTGGGTGTCCTCTTCTCTGGCATGGTCTTCTTGGTGATGCCCTTATTCAGGGTGCTCTTTCTGGGTATGCTCTTTGAAAGGATCATATGGGCACCTGGAGGGGGTGAATAGGTGCTACTTCAAATTTTCTTCTTTTTAAAATTAGGGTTTGACAAGAAAGGTAAATTCTCTAGATTATGCAACTAAGGTGGATTTACCTATATGTCAAACAAGCACTAACTAGCACAACACAAAGCAAGAAAAAGTAAGTAAAGTGCGGTAAAGGATAGAAGTAACTAAAGTGGTGGACGCGGAGACACAAGGATTTGTTTCCCATAGTTCCTTCCTTTTGAGGGGAAGTACGTCTACGTTTGGAGAGGGGGTGGTTTCAAACCACCAATGCCATGAGAGGCCTCCCTTGTTCTCTGATGAACCTCACCCCAAGGGGTACGATTCACCTCTTCAACTATATCGGCAACCTTCGAGGTGGAAGCCGACACCTTTACAACGAGTTCGGGGCACACATCCACAACTTAATTGGAGGATCCCAAATACAAGCAAGCTATCAAAACAATCAAAGAAAAGCTTGTAAGAACCAAATCAAAGCTAGGGTTTCCAATGAAACACTAGAGCATGGGGACCCTCAAGTGAATGAGGGGGAAATGAAGATCTCTCTTGGTGAAGCTGTAGCTCAAGGCCTCTTCCTTCGATTCTCCAAAGATCATTGACTTTGGATGGTTGGATGAAGAGATTTTGTTGATTTGGTGGCTCAAATGAGGGTAGTCTTCTTGAGTGGGTCGAGCAGCTGGAGGAAAGGGATAAGGTCCCCTATTTATAAGCAGGTTGGAGAAAAGTCAGACTGGAGACTCCGGCCTGCACACCGGAGACTCCGGTCTACACCAGAGATTCCGGTCCATCTCCGGACCATCCTCCGGACCAGCATACTGAATGACCAAGCCCAGCTGCGAGCCAAGAGGGCCAGAGACACTGGTCCAGTGGCACTGGAGACTCCGGTCAGAGGCTCACACCGGAGACTCCACAGAAGTCTCCGGACCTTGCTCCGGACCCCCTATCAGACTGTCCCAGCCAGAATCCTGAAGCCCCCTCCGAGGATTACTATGGAAACTCCGGTCCACACCGGAGACTCCGGTCCAGTCAGACCAGAGACTCCGGTCTAGAAATTCCAGAAACATGTCAATCTTGCAGGAATCTTTCCGTAGATTAGAGATCCTTTTCACTTTGCATTATATCAACCTGTAGACAATAGCATACTATAAAAATGATATATTTGTTGTTAACAAACACCAAAAGTGATTATGACAGTAAATTTCATTTCAATCTCCCCCTTTTTGGTGTTCGATGACAACAAGAGATTTTGCATGGAATAATTTGTATTAAGATCCCCCTGACTATGTGCATTAATGTAAACAAGTAAATCATGCAAGATAGATGGTACATAGATAAATCACGTAGTTCTCACATGAGATACAATAATAGGTGCACAACCACATAGTCACACACAAATAGCAAATAGTCTCGCAAGCACATAACAAGGCAAATAAAACATGAAGTTCGAGATAGCAAATGAACATCAAATCCAACCCAAACCCATGCAAATCGATGGCAATGTCTTCTCCCCCTTTGGCATCGAAACGCCGAAAAGGGAAAAGATCTAAGCTAGTGCCCCAATAACTCAGTAGTCCTCGTCATCCTCATCCTCGTCCATGTCCTGATCCTCATCACCCTCATCATAGTCATCATCATCATCATCAGGAGCTCCAGGTCCTTTGCCGTGAGGGAAAGATGAGGAGGTACCCTAGTACCCATATCCAGAGGTGACATCTGAAAAAGTCTTCCAGTCCACCAAGCTATCCTATTGGGCATTCCATGCCCCAAAAGAAAGAGTGTGATCTGACTCAGTGGACTGCTGAGCACCATGCTCATCATTGTACTCACCCTCTCCTTCATCATCATCCTCTTCTCCCTGAGCCTTAATTTCCTTGAGGAGCTTCTCAATGCGTCGGATGCTTTGGTAGGAGACATGTTGTTGCTTATGGATTTCAACATTCATGCAACACAGGGTCCTCTCCCAGAAAGTGGCCTTCTTGACCTTCTCATGTACATAGTCACGGGTCATGGGAGGCATGGGTGCATTGGAGGCATTCTTCCTTCGAGCCCTAGGAGGAGAGGGGGGCCCTCTCAGTCTTAGTAATCTCCTCATCATCATTGCCATAGGAACGCCTAGGAGGAGGCCCCATGCGCCCCTTCTTCTGCAGAGATACCAGAGTGCGCTTGGTAAGGTTGGGAGCCAAGCCAAGTGGGGAATCATGCTCCTTGGAGTTGATGAGCCTCATAACCAGTGGTGCATATGGAGGAGACTTCTTGTACAGAATGGCATGGAACATCTCCTCAAATATGAAGTCCATCACATAAGTAGGATTTGCATCTGCCTCGAGCCCAGCATTGTGAATCATGTGGGTGTGATACAGTAAATTGATCATCCCACACCTAATAGCATCATCATTTCCGGCACTTGGTGAGATGGTGTGACGGAATATCCTCAACATCAGATTGTAGAGGGGCTTGAGTACCTTGGACCCCCCTACAACACCCTCGCTTCCATACAAAGGTGCAAGCTTCATCTTGTTCTCCCCAAGAGCCGCTGAGTGCATGCGCAACCCAACAGGAGTGGATAAGCCATGGAAGGTCTCAAAGATGACATTAGCAAAGTCATAGAAAGTAGCCGAGCAGCGAGTGGTGCTAGTCATCCAAGTCATGGTCATGTCTTGGTCAGATCCAAACACAACAGTGGCGTAGAACTGCTGCACAAGTGTGATGTTATAGTCTTCACGGAGCTCCATCAAGTTGAACAGCCCCAGCTTCTCACAAATCCGAAGTGCATCAGAGAAGTAGGGGCTGCTCCTCATCTGCTCAACACTCATAAATTTCTGGGGGCAAATTGGTGACTTCCTGAGCACACCATAAACATCCTTCATGAACACAGCCTTTTCCTTCCTCCAAAAGCGTGGATCCTCGCTGGTACGTGGCAAGTCATAGAAATAGTCTTCCGTAGCTCATGGTACTCATTCTTTGACATGTGGGCCAAAGACTTAAGATTGTCATATTTTTCCCTCTTGGCACGGTTCTCTTGCTCAGTCCTTTCCTGCTCCCTCCTCATATATGCTGCATCATGGGCCTGCTATCTCCGGTTGGAGGGGGGCACGATAAACTAACCCCCAGACTCATCATAGCAAGGATCGGCCCACTTTTACTTGGCCTTGGTGTGAGGAGGACGACGAGAACCACCACCCTATGAATAGCAGTGAGGGAGATAGCATGGAGGTAAGAATATATGTCCCAAAGATGAAGCACAAGAGCTTTGATGCATTACAGTACCTATTTGAGTCATCCCACACTAGAGTCTTCGCAGCTCATACCAGAGTCTCCGGCTCAGACCGGAGACTCCGGTCCTGACCGAAGTCTCCGGCCCTGGGGATGGAATCTCCGGTCGGGAGGCTCGGGCATGAGCTGGGAGGCTGCTGGAGGGGGTGAATCTAATAGATCGGGCAATGCAACAAGTCTAAAGTACCAGAGTGCACGCATACGAGTGATTCCAATGGACAAAACAGCACCAATCCTCAAAAACACATCTAGAGATGAACCCTAGGAGAAAAAGAGGAGGAGAGGTACCAGATCTGTCCATGGGAACGATTCCACTGGTGGGAATGACCCAATGGAGGAGAGGAGGAGGTTGGCTGGTAGCACGGCGGATCCCAGGGGCTTTTTGACCTCCGGGAAGGAGTTTTGGAGGAGGGGGCGACGGGTATGAGAGTGGGGAACGGGGGTGGATGAATGAAACTGTTGTTTCAGTTCACCCCGTCCCCTCCCTTTAAGTGGCAAAAACCATCTGGACCAGAGACTCCGGTCTACACTGGAGACTCCGGTGCAAGCGCATCAGAGACTCTGGTCCTCCTCGACCAAAAACTCCAGGTTTTGTGTTTGGGGACATATATGAGAGATAGAATGTTTTAAGACAAGGTATAGGCTTGGGTTAAGATGTCACACTGTGAAAAATCAATAAGAGCCATAGAAATCCACTAAAATCTTCAAGAAAGCTCCAAATAGACACGAACCAAGAACCAACTCTTCACTAAGAAGAGGGCGGTGGCCGAGGCCACCATGTAAGAGTTTGTGGCATGACACCGCGAAGAATTGTCCTTGGGTTCATAGCCACTACTCATAAATAAAGCTCACATATCACACAATGATATTAAGAGAATTGACTTTCTTGATTTTGGCATTATGAGGGGAGGGATAGTCCAATGTATTAGGACCGCACTCCCCCTATGTCCATGCCTTCACCTAAACTAAATAAAGATCAAGACATAGGTGAGTATGCAAGGTGGTCAAGTCAGGATCCTTGAATCTATGATATTTAGTTCATTCCTCAAATAACAAAACCTTGCTTCATCAAGTGGCTTCGTGAAGATGTCGGCAAGTTGGTCTTTGGTTGACACATATGATAGCTCAATATCACCTCGAGCAACATGATCCCTAATGAAGTGATGACGAATTTCAATATGCTTTGTCCTTGTGTGCTCAACCGGGTTGTAGGCAATCTTGGTAGCACTTTCATTGTCACATAGAAGAGGCACTTTGTCACAATGGACCCCGTATTCCTTTAAAGTTTGCCTCATCCATAGCAATTGAGTGCAAGCACTAGCAGCTGCCACATACTCGGCTTCGGCGATGGAGAGATATATACAATTTTGCTTCTTAGAAGACCAACATACCAAGGACCTACGAAGGAATTGGCAAGCCCCGGATGTTGATTTTCTATCATCCTTATCACCAGCCCAATCCGAATTCATGTATCCACAAAGAGCAAATGTTGAACCTCGAGGATACCAAAGACCATAATGTGGGGTATGAACCAAATATCTAAAGATTCTCTTGACCGCCATCAAATGGCTTTCTTTAGGAGCCGCTTGATATCTTGCACACACACCTACACTCAACACAATATCAGGTCTAGATGCACAAAGGTAAAGCAAAGAACTAATCATTGACCGGTATACCTTTTGATCCACATCTTTACCATTTGGATTTAGTTCTAGATGAGTTTTTGTAGTCATGGGGGTAGGAGCACCATTCAAATCTTTCATGTTGAATATTTTGAGCTTATATTGAGTGTACTTGGCTTGATTGAAGAATGTTCCTCCTTTTACTTTCTTGATCTCAAAACCAAGAAATACTCTCAACTCCCCCATCATAGACATCCGGAACCTATTAGTCATAAGCTTTCAGAATTCATCATTAAAAGCTTTGTTAGATGAGCCAAAGATAATATCATCAACATATATTTGTCATACAAAAAGCTCCCCATTAACCTTCTTAGTAAAAAGAGTGGGATCAATTTTCCCAACCTCAAACCCACGGTCGAACAACAACTTTCTAAGGTGCTCATACCACGTGCATGGGGATTGTTTGAGCCCATAAAGAGCCTTATCAAGTTTGTAGACATGGTTTGGGAAGTTGGGATCCTCAAATCCCGAGGGTTGCTTTACATATACCAACTCATTCAATGGACCATTAAGAAATGCACTTTCTACATCCATTTGTTCCAACTTAAAGTTATGATGTGCCGCATAAGCAAGAAGGATACGGATGGACTCAAGGCGAGCCATGGGTGCATATATCTCTCCATAATCAATGCCTTCAATTTGAGAGAACCCTTGTGCAACCAATCTTGCCTTGTTCCTTACTACAATTCCATGCTCATCTTGTTTGTTCTTGAATATCCACTTGGTGCCTATAACATTGCTGCAATCCTTTAGCTTCTCAACTAACTTCCGTACTTTGTTTCTGTCAAAGTTGTTGAGCTCTTTCTGCATTGCTTCAAACCAATCCGAATCTTCAAGGGCTTCCCACACTTTCTTTGGTTCAATCATGGAGATGTGTGCTTGGTGTTCACTAAACCTCTCCAATTGTGCTCTTGTGGAAATTCCTCTCCTAAGATCTCCAACCACATTCTCTAGAGAGTGATCTCTTAATTCCAACATCCTATCCATTCTATCTTCGCGACGAGTATGGATCTCCTTGTTGTTTCTTGGGGGGACCTCTTCATCATTTTGGTACTCGTCTTGACCATCAACTTGACCTTGATCATCATCTGAATCATTCTCTTCATTAAGAGGCAAAGATTGACCTTGGTTTTGATCAGGCACACTACTAGAATTGAGTTGAGCTTGTCTCAAGGCAGTTTCTATGGATCTTCCTTGTGTAATTGACTTGGCAGCACTTGACATGCTAGAGAATGATGACTCAAGCTCCTCCTCACTAGTGGTGTCACCTTGATAAACATGTTGAGGGTCCACAGCTTGTCTTTGGCTTGGGTCATTGTCCTCCTCGGTGGATGGAGCTTGTTGTTAATATGAAGATGAGGGCTCCACTTGAGTAGAGCATAGTTCTTCTCGATCCTCCATAAGGGGTTCCTCAACAGGGCGGATATATCCCACACCCATTCTTCCTATGGCATCCTGAGGCATTTCATCATCTACATCACAAGCATCAACACGCCCCCCTTGGGCACCATCATATTCTTCGAAGGTCACACTATAAGATTCTATGATGGCTCCGGAGATATTATCATAGATTCTATAAGTGTGAGATTCGAGACCATAGCCAACAAAAATACCCTCTAATGATTTGGAATCGAATTTGGACAGACAAACACCTTTTATGAGATAGAAACACTTACAACCGAACACCCGGAAATAAGATATGTTGGGCTTGTTACCGGTAAGTATTTCATATGGAGTCTTGTTCACTTCCTTGCGGAGGTAGAGCCGGTTTGATGCATGACAAGCGGTGGAGATGGCTTCGGCCCAAAAGTTGTATGGAGATTTAAACTCCACCAACATGGTCCTTGCCATCTCAATAAGAGTCTTGGTTCTTTCTCTCGTCTACATCATTTTGTTGAGGGGTATATGCAGTGGAATATCAGTGTTTTATCCCCTCATCACTAAGAAAATCATTCAAGGTGTAGTTCTTGAACTCGGTGTCATTTTCGCTTCTTATTATCAACACGGGATATTGTATTGACGTTGAACCAAGTTGATGAAGTCGATGAAGGTATTTTGGGTCTCACTTTTCAACTTGAAGAAATATACCCATGAGTATCTTGAATAGTCATCAACAATCACCAAACAATATTTCTTTCCACCAAGACTTGCATGAGATGGAGGACCAAAGAGATCCACATGAAGGAGCTCCAAGATCCTCGTTGACTTGATGCAGTTCTTTGGCTTGTGGGGAGCATCATGCATCTTTCCTTGAACACAAGCCCTGCAAACACGATCTTTGGCAAAGGAAACATTTTCTTTTAGTCCAACTATATGGCCATCCTTGTGGAGACTTTTCAAAGTTCTCATATTGACATGGGATAGTCGGCGATGCCATAACCAACCCACATCGGCCTTTTCAAATAAGCACATCGCACTTGTAGTGGTTTGCCCCGAAAAGTCCACCACATACAAGTCATTTTCGACATACCCAACAAAAGAGACCTTGAGAGACTTGCTCCACATGAGGACCACAATATCATCATCAATAAAGACGGAAAATCCCATCTTTCCAAGAGCACGGACTGAAAGTAAATTGTAACCAAGGGTCTCAACAAGCATGACGCCATGAGTGTAATATCGTGGGCAACCACTACCTTGCCAAAACCCATTACCTTAGACTTTGACTTGTCGGCATATGTCACGGATATTTGATCATCATTTGGCCTTAATTCCTTGACAATAGACGAGCTTCCGGTCATATGACTTGCGCAACCACTATCAAGCACCCACTTTGACCCTCCGGAAGCATATGTCTACAAAAGATCAAGCTAGTTTTTAGGTACCCATTTTTCAATGGGTCCTATTTTGTTAGCAACAAGGGTCTTAGGGACCCAAATAGACCAAGCAATATAACCATCAAAGGGACCAAGATATTGTGCATACACATCACCATAATAATCACGCATTAGAACATAGTGAGGGTTAGCACTTCCCGCAAAATCATCATGAGACATAGTTTTGCCACTTGTGGTCTTACTACCCACAATGGCCTTGTCTTTCTCTTGTGCGGGCTTGGCCTTATTCTTGTTGTTCTTCTTATTGGCTTTGGAGACAAAACCAATGCCCCCTTTCTCAACTTTTGACCTTTGCTTACTCAAGAGGTCATCAATAGACTTGTTTCCTTTTGGAAAGGTGGTCTTAGATAGCTCCCCCTTCAACCTAGCATTTTCTTCAAGAATATTCGTGCTATTAGAAGGAATGAAATTACTAGGAGAAGCAATATTGTTCAATTGAGTTTGAAGCTTTTCATGTGACTTTGTGAGTAACAATGGTTCACTTTCCAAGGCCTTGTGAGCCTTTTCAAGCATCCTATAGTCCTCGGCAAGTTTTTCATGAACAACACCAAACTCAATCTTGTCCTTTTTAGCCTTTTTATATTTGGCAACCGCATGATCTCTTTCCTTGACGAGTCTATTAACAATTAAGTCATTAGCCCCATCAATCCCTTCAAGTTTTAGTTCAAGGGACACTCTAGTCTCTTGTTCTTCTTCTAGAGTATTATTTAGGGCTTCTACCTCAATCATGTGTTCTCTTCCTAGTTTACATCTTTCATCAAGAAGCTCTTGGGTGTGATAAAGTTGATCTAAGAGGTTCACAAAATGTCTTTTGTGTTCCCCTTGCAAGTTATTCATGAACTCATCAAAAGCAATTATTGCCTTTTTAACCTCAAGAGACATTTCATCATCATTTTCATCATTACTCAAGAGGATGGGGTGAGATGATGAAGATACCTCCTTTCCTCTTGCCATAAGGCAAGTGACATTCTTGTTGGAGAGATTCTCATTTGGAGAGTCAAAGAGGGAGAATGTGGGAGTAGAAGTAGTGGCAAGAGCAGCCACACCACTTGATGTTTCCTCTTCATTATCTTCATAATCTTCATCGTCGGAGGAGTATTCTTCATGAGTGATCAACACAATTTCACCCGACTTCTTGTTGATGGGATTCTTCTTGATGAAGGGTTTATTGTAAGGAGCTTTGGAAGTTTTCTTCAACACAAGTTTACCCCCATGATCTTCTCTCTTCTCATAGGTACAACCCGCCACAAAGTGATAGTGGTCACCACATTTGAAGCACGTTCTCAATTTAGTGACAATTTCTCTTCTTCCATTTAGGTTGCTTTTTTGTTGCATTTCCATCTTGGCATTGGCGGGGTTCTTCCAAAAGTTCTTTGCATAGAAGGCCATATATTCTCCATGAGCAATCTTGACATCATCAGGGTGGCTCATGGAGAGGCCTTCATCACTATCATATTCATCCCCATGATCCACAACTTTGGCCTTCAATGCAAGGTTGACAACATTGCTCATTCCAAGGGCTCGAGCACGGGCATCTTTGGAATTTTTGGCGGCAACCTTGAAAGAGGCCATCTCTTGCATAACTTCATTGGAGGTCATGAGGTGGTAGTTGTGTCTTCCTTGCAGGCTCTTAAAGTCGGTGGGCTCAAAGGGCATGAGTGCACTCACATATTTCCTTTTTATCCAAGCATCATCCACATGTGAGGCACCCACATTCCTAAAAGCGGTGGCAGTGGACTTGAGCCTACGATACATGTCTTCATGATATTCACCTTCCTTCATATAGAACCCTTCGGCTTCATTGCTTAGTGCATCATACCGGTTCCTTCTCATGCTCTCATTCCCACCATACAACTCTATGAGAGCATCCCAATCTTCCTTGGTAGTGTTGAGGTGCTCAATGTGTGGGTAATCTTTTGTACCCAATCCTTGTTGTATCATGTGCAAGGCGGTGGCATTGAGTTGACTATTCTTCTCTTCTTATCAAGTTGTTGGGATCCCCAATATAGAGTCCTTGTTCAATGATGTTCCATAACTCAATACAAGAGCTGCTCACATGAGATTTCATTAGAGATTGCCATTGAGCAAAAGTAGATGCTTCTAGCTTTGGTGGGTCTCCTCTGTTGTTTATATGAGGGTGAGGAATTGGAGGGTCAGGAGAGTACCATACATAAGAGTCATGGTGCTCTCCCTTCCCACCATCCCTTTTTGTGGAGGAATTAGTGTTGTCTTGATTACCCCCCACCGCCATACCCTCGGATGATGCCAGGGCATTCACCTTAGGTAATACTGATGGAGGCTCCTCTTGAGGAGAAGGGGATGATGAGCCACCTTTATATTTAACAAGTTGCTCTAGTAGTTTGTGCAATTGTTTGATATCGTTGGCCATGGTGGAGATCAATCTTGTTTCCAAGTATTGAGATCATCCATGGTCACCGAGGTAGGCTCACCACCACCTTCCCCATCGTTGCTACCCATATACTCTTAGGCGGTAAATCCCGAATAAAGAGTCGAGGCTCTGATACCAATTGAAAGGATCGTATGGGCACCTAGAGGGGGGTGAATAGGTGCTACTTCAAATTTTATTCTTTTTCAAATTAGGTTTTGACAAGAAAGGTAAATTCTCTAGATTATGCAACTAATGTGAATTTACATATATGTCAAATAAGCACTAACTAGCACAACACAAAGCAAGAACAAGTAAGTAAAGTGCGGTAAAGGATAGAAGTAACCAAAGTGGTGGACACGGAGACATAAGGATTTGTTTCTCGTAGTTCCTTACTTTTGAGGGGAAGTACGTCTACGTTTGGAGAGGGGGTGGTTTCAAACCACCAATGCCACGAGAGGCCTCCCTTGTTCTCTGATGAACCTCACCCCAAGGGGTACGATTCACCTCTTCCACTATATCGGCAACCTTCGAGGTGGAAGCCGGCACCTTTACAACGAGTTCGAGGCACACATCCACAACTTAATTGGAGGCTCCCAAATACAAGCAAGCTGTCAAAACAATCAAAGAAAAGCTTGTCAGAACCAAATCAAAGCTAGGGTTTCCAAAGAAACACTAGAGCATGGGGGACCTCAAGTGAATGAGGGGGAATGAAGATCTCTCTTGGTGAAGCTGTAGATCAAGGCCTCTTCCTTCGATTCTCCAAAGATCAATGACTTTGGATGGTTGGATAAAGATATCTTGTTGATTTGGTGGCTCAAATGGGGGTAGTGTTCTTGAGTGGGTCGAGCAGCTGGATGAAAGAGATAAGGTCCCCTATTTATAAGTAGCCCCCTCCACTGATCGGAGACTTTGGAGACTCCGGCCTGCACACCGGAGATTTTGGTCCATCTCTGGACTAGCCTCCAGACCAGTACACTGAATGACCAAGCCCAGCTGCGATCCAAGTGGGCCGGAGACTCCGGTCCAGCAGCACTGGATACTCCGGTCTGAGGCTCACACCGGAGACTCGGCAGAAGTCTCCAGACCTTGCTCCGGATCCCCTATCAAACTATCCTAGCCAGAATTCTAAATCCCCCTCCGGGGATTCCTGCAGAAACTCCAATCCACACCAGAGACTCTGATCCAGCCAGACCGGAGACTCCGGTCTGGAAATTCCAGAAACATGTAAATCTTGCAGGAATATTTCTGTAGATTAGAGGCCCTTTTCACTTTGCATTATATCAACTTGTAGACAATAGCATACTATAAAAATGATCTACTTGTTGTTAACGAACACCAAAAGTGGTTATGGCAGTAAATGTCCTTTCACTCTTCCTGCTCCTCTTTATGTTGCTCCCCTGTAAGTCTCTCCTCTGTTCGAAGCTACTGTCACTCAAACCATGTCGAGCGAGGTCCTCCATCAGGTCAATCATGTTTTCTACAAGTTCTTCTTTATCATTGCCGACCTCAAATTCCTGTCCAACTGTTAGCAGGTGCGCGAACAGGTAAACTTCCCGTCTAATTCGACTCATCCTACTTATCGGTACGGCTAAATCACTGTCAACTTTTAATTCTATAGCATTTTTTATGTTGTAAGCAAAAAATGCCAAATGTGCTTCCTGGGAGGACCCCCACTCCACCTTCTCATGTAACGCTGCTATCAGTTTAGATATCTGTACCACTTCAGGATCGTATGTGCCAATGGATACATCAATGTCGTCAATGATTTTTTCTGTGCCATCATCTAATTTTGCAGTGAACTTCTCGACACTGATACGAAAGTGTACCTTGCCATCACCAGTTTCCTCAGGACCGAGACCACCGAGAGGTTCGATGAAAGTATCAGAGTCCAGACTATGGGCTTGTTCCTCAACAACTGGTCTTCGATTATCCTCGACGGTGGTAGCAGCAGCACGCTAAACTTCACCACGGGTTCGAGGAGGACCAGCGCCCAAGACAGCAGTTCTGGAAACAGCAGTAGGGATTGGATCAGTAGCAGGCTGAGCAATAACACCAGTAGTTCTGGCAACAACGAGGTAGCCTCCCGAAGCCTTAGTTTGCACAACAGAAGCAGGGACTGGTTCGGTAGCAGGCTGAGCAACAACACCAGCAGTTTTGGCAACAACGGGGCGGCCTCCCGAAGCCTTAGTTTGCACAACAGAAGCAGAGATTGGTTCAGTAGCAGGCTGAGCAACAACACCAGCAGATTCCACAACAGCGCGGCGGCCTCTCGAAGCTTTAGTTTGCACAACAGTGGCAGGGATTGGGTCAGTAGCAAGCTGAGCAACAACACCAGCAGTTATGGCAGCAGCGGGGCGGCCTCTCGAAGCCTTAGTTTGCACAACAGCAGCAGGGATTGGATCAGTAGCAGGCTGAGCAACAACACCAGTAGATTCCACAACAGTGGGGCGGCCTCCTGAAGCCTTAGTTTGCACAACAGAAGTAGGGATTGGGTCAGTAGCAGGCTGAGCAACAACACCAGTAGTTCTGGCAACAGCGGGGCGGGCTCCCGAAGACTTACATTGCACAAAAGCAGCAGCGATTGGTTTAGTAGAAGGCTGAGCAACAACACCAGTAAATTCCACAATAGCGGGGCAGCCTCCTGAAGCCTTAGTTTGCACAACAACAGCAGCTCTGGCAACGAAGCACAACCTGGATCCACAATAGGGTCTTGCACCACAGCAAAACGGGCACTCCTTCGAGGAGGTTGCGCTGCAGAAGCATGGCGAAGACGACGAACCACATTTTGCTTAACATCAGCGGGGCTTCGAGCCAGACCAACCTAAGCTTGAATAGCAAGGTCACTAGTAGTGGAAGCAGCTTCCACATCCACTATTCTACATTCCAGGAGAAACATTCAAATGTGCGGAAACCATTTCAGCAACCTAGACATCTGACTGTCATGCTTTATAGTAACCTTTCTACGTTGTTTATCCATGAAGCTAAACTGTGTAGTCTGCATCGGCCCCATTTCAATATGTTTACGTAGAGCAGCAACAATACCAGGGATAGTGCAAATCTGCACCGATGGTTCTTTAATCGCGACATAAGTACCAGAATTCCACTTGGCCTTCACATTTTGTATTCGCGGTTGGTATTTACCGATGCGTACCGAAACCACGTAAGGGGGCTCTAGGGGGGCCCTAGTTGACAGAAATTTGGGAAAAATAAGAACTTGTATGTTAGCGTTCGGCCAGCAAACAATTCTAGGTTCGATCTATCTCTTTCAGGTCAATAGACAAATTGCATATATAGTTAGTGCGAAAAGAAAAGAGAAGAGTAGCTCACCCGCATGTATCCAACACTTCTTTCAGGGTATGATGATCTACCATCCTCCGTGCTGCTCAGCTCGTCCGGCGATGGAGGCGGGCTAAATCCTCGGAATGATGGGCACAACATGCAGCATTAGAGCTCGGGATCAGCAAGAGGGTGCAACAACTTGGCGCTAGAAGGCAAATGTCCCAAGGGATCATTCTGGGTGGAGTCTTGATTTCGCCGCCGGTAGCGCTAGGGTTCATGTGAAGGAGTGAGTGAATTTGTGAATTTTGTCAACGCTGCGTGGGGTCTAGTTACTCGTTCTGCCTACATGGTTGCCGACTTGGCGCTCGCGTCACGAACAGAGTAGTGACATGGAGATCCCGAACGTCTCCTTCACGAGGCAGTTGACGGAAAGTTTGTATTTGGCTGGGGTGGGACGAATTCGGCTCGAAATGGGCCTTCTGAGTGATTCGCAGCCCAATCTTGCGAAACCTAGTGATTACACGGAACTTGGACCCCCGTGTTGCACTCGCACCAGAAGTCGGACCCCACGAGTTGAAATCCCCCAGACAGTCGACGCATCGACTGCTTGACTGGTTTTGCATCTGGGAACACATTGAGTGTGTGCTCGACGAATTCCCTGGGAACTCCTGGCATGTCCACAGAACACCAGGCGAAAATTTCCCAGCACTCACGGAGTAATTCGATGAGCGCGCTTTCCTATGCGGGACTCAGGTCGTTGGCGATCAACACCATCTTAGAGGCGTCCGTCAGGTGGACCTCCAACTTCTTGGTGTTGACCGCGGAGTCGAACGACATGCCGGGTGCGTTTTGCCTGGCGACTGGGGGTGCCCTGTTATCTATCACCTCTCTGAGTCTCGTGAGCTCCTCCTGTATGCCGAACGACTGAGAGATTCTGTTGAAGTCTCTGTCGCAGCTGTGTGGCTTGGTGAAGCTTCCTTGGACGGTGATGATGCCCCTAGGTCCTGGCATCTTCAGTAGCAGGTAAGTGTGGTGCGGTACTGCCAAGAATCTTGCGAATGCCATGCGCCCGAGGATGGCGTGGTACTATGATGGCCAGTCCACCACTTCAAATTCTATCCGCTCACGCCTGAAGTTTTCGGGCTGACCGAAGATTACATCGAGTCATATCTTGCCCAGGGGCTATATGCCCTTCCCTGGGACTATGCCGTGGAACGTCGTGTCTGACTGCTCCAGACTACACAGCGGGATCCGCATTGCTACGAGTGTGCTAGTGAACATCAGATTGATGTCGCTGCCACCGTCCATGAAGATGCAGCTCATTTTGAGTCCCCCGATCTGGGCCTCGAGCACCAGGGCAGCATGACCTGGGCGAGGGATCTGGCGTGGGTGATCCGAACGATTGAACATGATGCAGGACTCCGAGCCGTTGAGGTACTCAGGTATGGCTAGTGGAGAGTTTACGGCCAGGCTGACTTGGCGGGTGATTTTCTTATGCACCATGTTGGTTGGGCATCCCTTCTGAATCATCAGGGCCCTTTCGGCGGAGGGTACCCGTTTGCGCCATTGTTTGGAGCTGGTGCGACCGATGGCTGCGACGGTCCGCTGGGTGGTGGTGGAGGAGCTCCGTGGGAGATGGTACCTGGTGCGGGTCCGAATCCAGGGTTCACGGTCTGGCGCCGCATTTGGGTGAGGCCATCGCTGAGCTTCTGGAACTCTCGGCAGTCCTTGAGCATGTGGCTGGCCTTCTGACCATCTTGTTTGTCGATGTAGAAGTGGATCATGCAGGGACCAGATAGCTTGTCGTATGCCGAAGGCTCATCGTCGCGGTTGTGACGTTGCCACGTTTGTGTGGCTCGTCCGCCGTCACGGTAGTTGCTGCTGCGGTATTCGTTGTTGCGGTTGCCGTCATCGCGTCGATCGGCGTATCCAGCTGCAACCATGTCGACTCCGTCGCGATCATCGTAGACGCGCGATCTTCTTTTGCTACGGCATTCGCGCCCGCGACCGTAGTCATCCTCATCATCCGAATGCGCTCGGTTGACGGAATCCTCACCATCTGCCCATCGGTTGGCGATGTCCATGAGGTGGTCAAGTGTCTTGGGCTTGACGCGCCCAAGCTCCTAATTGAAATTTGGGCGCCTGGCACCGTCCTTGAAGGCGTCGATTGCTCTTTCTTCGGAGATGTGCGCAGCGGAGTTCTTGATGTGGGACCAGCATAGTATGTACGAGCGGATGGACTCGTTTGCCCGTTGGGTGCAGGCCCGCAGCTCTTCGATTAAGGCTGGCCTCTTGCTGGTCCCTTGAAATTGCGGATGAAGCTGTACGCTAGCTCTTCCCAGCTTCGGATGGAGCCGGAGGATAGGCTGCTGAGCTAGACCCTGGCTATGCCTGTCAGCTGCAGCCGTCGTGGAGCTTGACCGATGACAGGTGATCATCGAACCAAGCCTTTGGATCTTGCGTGCCGTCAAACTTCGGGTTGTTCGAAGGGAGCTTGAAATTTTTTGGCATCCGCGTTTGCCAAATGGATCTGCTAAAGCATCTGGCTCCGCATAGCTCTCCGTCGTCCTCCTCTTTGGACTCAGTTGAGCACGCGCGCTTATCACGTGATTTGTCGATCTTGCATTGGGTAAGCTCGTTGCGAGCGTCGTAGTTGCTACTTCGGCGCCGTGGGCTCCGGCGCCGGGGCAGGTCGTGCTCCTCCTCCTCCTCAGATGAGGGTGTGCGGCTTCGAGTGAACTTGAC
The DNA here is from genome assembly GCA_916181665.1 of Avena sativa. Lineage (NCBI taxonomy): Eukaryota > Viridiplantae > Streptophyta > Magnoliopsida > Poales > Poaceae > Avena > Avena sativa. The sequence continues at coordinate 261,466,009 of OV702294.1, read as the reverse complement.
CGCGGCTTTTTTCTTTGGCTCCGCAGAAGCTTCGTCGTGGAGCGCAGCTCCGACGAGTCCACGGCCTGCTAGTGCAGACTTATGCATTGTGTTTTTGGGTCACCCATAGGAGGTGGGTTGGACGCGAGATAGGTGGTGGCCGCCATGATCGTAGCCTGCGGTATTTTCGGCATGACATTGTCGTGTGAGTCCATCATCATGAACGACGTGTTAAGGGCCCTGGTGACCTCGTGTCGTGCGGCGTGGTCCATATGCTACATGCGGGAGCGATATTTGTTGGCGTTGTTGCCATGCGAAGTGGAGCCTCCAGCGGTAGAGAGCGCAGCTCGCCTCGCGCTGGATTCCACAGCTGCCTTCTGACGCTTTCCGAGCCCCTCCATCAGCTTCACATGCCGGTTGTGCTCATAGATTAGGAGGAGGTGGTAGGCCATCAGCAGATCTCGGGAGGCATCCACAGGTAGGATTTTGTTGCCTGCCACGGCTTCGCGTGCTTGGCTCCAGCCTTCCTCATTGAGGTTAATCAGTTCATAGCCGCTATTGCTGCCTTCGTTGTCTCTGTTAGCCGGGTTCCCCCCGTCTCCTCTGTTCCCAGTTTGTGGGTTGGGAGGGGGATTGGGTGGTGGATTGGCATTCGAACCTAGTGGTGGGTCTGCCCCGTTATTGAAGGTGGCTCACAGGTAGCGCTCATGGAGTGGGTTGCTGCTGCCGCAACTTACAGATCCGGAACCGTAGGTTCCTTCATCTGAAGGGGGGCCGCAGAGATCGGAGTTACAACTGCCGTTATCATCTGAATCGCTTGTCAGCGTCGACGCGTGCAACGCGTCGATGGGTGGGACCCACGAAGCGGGCCTGATGGATGGTGGTGGCACCCGCTCTGTAAGGCGGAGGGTGTCGGTCTACCCCACCTAGAAGCAGAAGCTCCCGAACAGCATCTCGAGCCCATCGCCGACGGACTCGAAATCCTTCAGGGTGGCCGGCGAGTGTGCGGTGAAGTCGAAGGCGCCAAAGAGGAGGTGACTCTCCATCGCCGATGAATCGTAGATCGCTCCGGATGGAATCGTTGTGACCGCACGATTAGCGTCCCCGCTTCCCACAAACAGCGCCAATTGATGAGGTTCGATCTCGTCAATGCCCATTGTTATGGACTTGGGTTTCAAGAATGTAGCATCCCAATTTCCGCAACCATGATTTGCTATCAAAAGGCAAAAATCAGGGGAACAAAAACGTTTTCATATTAAGTGTTGCAATGTTTGCTTACTTGTTTCCTTGTGCTCATGCAACTGTTTGTGTATCAGGTGATGTACTCCTCATCTCAACACTAGTTTACAAAAATCTACTTTACAAAAGAGATGTCTTGGCTCATCTTTAATATTCTCAAATGTTCTAGATGTCATGGTATTGCCGACGAGTACACCATGGAGGGGTCCTCATAGTGCGTCTTTAGAGACGTGGGGTAAGGAGGACGGTTGATGGGTACGAGGTAACACGGCTTACCCAGGTTCAGATCCCACGACGGTGGTGGAATCGTACTCCTGCTATAAATCACTATAATGGAAATATGCTGAGTTACAGGGATCGGTTCGCTGTGCGAGGTATGAGTTGTGTCTTTCCCTAAAGGCTCCCATAGGGCCGGCTTATATAGTCGCCAGGTCCTAGGGTTATAGGGAAAGTCCTAGCCGGACAGGTTACAGAGTCCTACACTGCATACAACTAGTCTAGCGTGTCTTGCACTCCAAGGCTCTGAGTACATCGGTGACTCCTCCGTAGCCTTCCTTTATCCGGCATGGGCCTCCCTTCTGGATCCATCTAACTGGGCCGCCTAGTAGGCTATGGGCCATGATACCAACTATGGGCCACCCGGGTTATCCGGATAGGAGACATGCTATGAGGATACCCATATAGCATATACCCAACAGTAGCCCCCGGAGAACTACGAGATCTTGCGCCATCTTGCCTCTTCAGGTTGAATGCTCCGTCTAGATGGGTGTCGGAAAATCGTCAAGCAATATCTTGTAGTCCTCCCAAGAACCCTGCAATGTTCTCCGTCTTTAACTAGTAAGTCGGAGAAATGCTGAATCTTCAATCGTACTCTTCTCGTAGCCGGACTGGATCCATCCATGCCGGAATATTCCGATGTGATGGTTCACCTGCCCGTGTCAGCTAGAGCGACGTAGACATAGGTCAGTGACGCCTTGTAACTCACACATGCAGGGAACACAATCATGTCTGTTTTTCCTGCGCGAAGGATACGAACCGTTGGCGGCGGCGGTTGGGAACGTGGCGAAATTTCCACGCACGCGCACGCACACGTCGTCCACGCGACAACCATTTGATCGCTTGCACGAATCTTGATGTTGGGGTTATAAATTTCAACCGTGGCAGATTTCATCTTTTCACCTCATTCTCCCCCTGCGTCATCGTCTTCCTCCTGCGAGCATCTCCTCGAGCCCTCTGCACGCACGCGAAAAACCCTAATCTCCCCAATCTCTCAGTCACCTCTCTCCCCTCCCAATGGCGCGCAGCAGCTCCAACCCATCCATGGAGGCAACGGCCGATGCTGCGGCGAAGCTGGCGAGCTCCGTCCAGGTGCCCCTAGAGGGTCTGGTGCTTCCACGTCCGCAGTGGTGGAGTCCACCGGCGATGACCATATTCCAGCGGCGCTAGAGCTGCTGGAGGAGGATGGTGACTCCCATAAGGGGGAGTGGCGCGGCTCTGATATCACCAACAGTGATATCAAAGAGCTGCTCGTCAAAGGTTACCTCCCCACGATGGAGGGGCTTATCTGGCGGGCGGCACCGACCGGCGAGGTCACCCCTTCTCCCCAAGCTGGAGAGAAGGTGTACCTCAAAGCACAATTGGTACGCGGAGTCTCCCTCCCGATCTCCGACTTCTTCCTTTCTGTCCTTAGCCATTACCAGGTTCAACCTCAGAACCTATCCCCCAATAGCATCCTCGCGCTTAGCAACTATGTGGCGCTTTATGAGGGTTACCTAGGGATTAGGCCTAGGTTCGACTTGTTCATCTACTTCTTTACCGTTAAGAGGGAAGCCGGAGCGAGCAAGGACGAGCTCAAGAATTGTGGAACGATTAGCTTTAAGATCCGGCCTGGCCGGCGGTTCCCCAACATCGTCGGCCATGAGTCTTGCAAAAACTGGCAACGGACGTGCTTATACGGCCCAGACATCCCTCTGGCCGGCCGAGAAGGAACGTACCCGGACTTCGTCGATGGGCCGCCGATGAAGCCCCGACATGGATATCCCAGGCCTCCCTTCCCTCCGACAACAACACTTCTCGCGCCATAAGGCGGATAGAGTGGTTTGTAGAGACGGGTCTGACGGGGTTGGACCTAGCCATGTGTTGGTTCGTCGGGCGGATCCAGCCTCTACAGCACCGCTCGAAGCTGATGCACCAGTACACCAATAATAGGAAAGATAGACTCCTCATCTCCGAGGACAATTTCTCGAGTGACTCCATCAAGCTCCACCTCAAGGACATCGTCAAGGTGAAGGACAGTAAACGTGGCTTCACCATCACCTACGATATGTTCGAGGAGGGCAAGTTCCCAGAGGTACCTGTTTATTTTTCATGTATGACATATACTCTAGTTCTTCCATCTAGCCATTATCATCTCATCTAATACTTTAGGATTTCACTTAACAGCTCAAAAGTCTAGAGGAGGATAGCATGGCTATCCAAATCTATGACCCCAAGATGAAGGAAGTCACCGTCGTGTTCGACGACGATGTCCCATTGGCGTGAAAGCGGAAGAGCTCCACCTCTGACACTGCCGACAGAGGCAAGAATAAGAAGACGGAGGGTGGAGCCTCCAAGAAGACTACCGCCGCCCTGGAGGCAGAGAAAAGAAAGATGACCGGGATCCCTTTTACCAAAGCACCCACTATTGTGTAAGCTTCTCATCCTCCGACATTGTCCATTGCTCGTCTTATTCCTGTACTTATACTTCTACACGTTTCAGGAAGAAGGCCAGTATGAGTTTGAAAAATACCTCCAAAACATCGGGGGCTTCTAAAAACATTAGAGACATGTTGCACCGAGATGTGTCGCACCAAGAATTAACTGCCATCGCCCCTACTACTCCTAGCGTCCAGCCTGCCACCGCTCCGACAAGATCTCCGGCTAAGGATGCATCTAGCCCTTCCGCCATGGAAGTGGACCTAGGTGTCTCCATGGATCTTGTCCTAGTCGACGAGCAGGCGGCACAAGAAAGTAATGCTTCCAAAATGGCTGAAGCTCCGGCTAAGGATGCCATCGGTAGCAGTAAGGCAATGGTGGTAGGCGGAACGTCTGTCGAAGGCGGCGCTGTCACATCCCAAAATTCTCCAAATTTTGAAATGTGAAAAATAAATAAACAAAGAAATAATTGTTGAAATTTAGGGTGAAAAGAAACTTTTTTTCTTATAAATGGAAACATCAAAACCCTACTTGAACAAAATTTGAATAAGAAAGAAACAAACAAATTTTCAAACAAATCAAATGCATCCTTGCATGGAAAGAATCTTGAATTTAAAGCACTTGGAAAAGTAAACCAAAAACCCTAAAACCTTAATGAGAGAAATCATTTTCAAGATCACCCCAAGACTATGGATTTGATCCAGATGAAAAATCAGCAACAAACATTTATGAATGATCAGAAATGGTAAACAAAAATATTATAAAACCATGGAAATTGGTTTCATTCAATTTGGAGCCATGGATAAAAAACTTATGAATTTAATAAAATAAAAGGAAATAATTCCCAAAGCTAATAAAGCTCCTAACTAAATTCAATACCAAATTGTGAGCAAAGTAATCCTAAAAAGATTTAAAAAGATAACAAACGCTAAATAAAATTATACAAATTGGAATCACCAATTTTAGAACTATAAATAAAAAGTTATGGATTTTATAAGACAAAGAAAGAAATAAATAAATAAATAAAGAATATTTAAAAGTCAAATTAAATCTTGGCTAAATCCATAAATAAATGCAATAAAGATAATCCAAATAAAAATAAAGGAGTAAAGATTATTCAAATAAAATTATATGGGCTTTTAACCATTTCAATTTAATCTGAATGAAGACAAAATTCCTAATATAAATGATTAATTAAATCATGAGAAAAATAATTGAAATTGCCAAAATGGATTAAAAGTTATCTAATTAACTTAAAAATAATAAAAGATCATTTAAATAGAATTATATGGGTTTGAACCATATTCGATTTTATTTAAATAAAGATAAGTTGCCTAAACTAAATAAATAATAAATCACAAGAAAATTATTTGAAACATTTCAAAGTGAACCTTTAAACACACTAAATAAGTGGTTTAAACCTACTGAAAAGGTTTAGAAAAGGTTTGAAACCAAATATAAGTTTGAAACATTTGAATCAAATGAAAATAGAAATCAGAATTGCAAAAAGAAAAAGGAATCAGAGAAGAAAAAATAGACAAGAAACAACCCAGCTAGCCCTACCCAGCACCCCAGCCTAGCAGGCCCAATACCAGCCCACCTGGCATTTCCCTTTCTCCCCATAGACCCTTTCTCACTCGCGGCCTCGACCCCCACCCTCACTGACTTCCCGGGCCCGAGTCCACGTCACCATCGTCTTCCTCACCGCGCTGACCTCGCCCATATTCCCCTCTGCCGTTTCTGAACGTAATTCCTCGGCATAAATTTGCGTAAATGCGCCAGTAATTCTTCCCAGTGAACTCGCCATATTAACCGCCTTGCTCCCCTCTCTCTTTCCCCTCAAACACCATGCCACAAATGCCCCCGGGCTTCTCTGATTCCTACTCGAACGACCACTGTCTCTAGCGAGCTCCAACTCCAATTCCGGCGACACCTGACCATCCCTTGCCCCTGCCTCCCGCGAGCTTGCTCGCCAGCACCATGCGCACCTGCCAGTAGCCTTAGCTTGCTCGCACGCGCACCTGAGACTCGCTTCCGTCTCCAGTTGAACACCATCGTCTTCTTCCTCGACTCCGGCGACATCTCCTGGTAACCCTAGCCCTCCCCCTTCTCTCTGATTGATGCTCATGCATTCACCGTCCCCGTGCGCACCTAACATCGTCCTACTCTTGCCTTGGCATGCCTTGTAGCCTCGCCCCCGATGATAACCGAGTGTACCCGATGCCAGGGACATCTCCGGCGAGGAATCGTCGTCACGCCCGTTCGCCCCTTCGTCGACGGCGACCACGTTGAGCATCTACTCACCACGACGAACTCGGTGAGCCCCTCCTACCCTCATCGCGCTTCCTAGAATAGCCGAACCACCGCAGCCAGAGCGCCGCCGCTGCTCGTCGCTAGTTAGCGCCACCCACCTATGGTCGTTGCATCGTGAACCGTTAGATCTAAATCCTGCGTGTAAGATTAGATGACTTAAATGAAGGGGTATGCTCGACCTGTGCCATGCAATCTCACTTAAATCCTACTTCCCGCGTAGCGCGATCCTGATGAAGCGGTATCGTCCAATAGAAATAAGACATGTGGCCAGACTCTAGATTAAAAACTAGAAAATGATCTATTAGATGTTTGAATTTGTCAAATCTATAACTTTTGATCTGTTTGGCCAAAATTTACAAATTTTATATCAATGGAATCACAAAAATGTAAGATTTGCAACTTTGGCCTTAGTTTAGTATTTTGATTCTAAAAAATTAGGTGTTTTTGCAAAAACATTATTAGGGCTATTTTGGATATAAAAATTGTTTTAAAAATGATTTTTGAGTGAAAACTTTTGCGAATGGATTTTATTTGAACCCTCTAACCATAAACACTAACATTTGAGTTTGAAAATATATTTGGTTAACACTAGAAATTATTCCTTTAAACAAAAGCATTTCTAGCAAAACAAAAATGATTTAAAGGGCCTATTTTTCACTAACTTGATTTTAAATGGTTTGCCACTTTTATAAATGACCAGTAGGTGTTTTGAAATGTTTATATCCATATTAGAAACCACTTTTCCAAATAAAACAACCTTTGCATGCTTGCATGCATTTCTTTGTTTTTATTATTTTATGTGGTGAGTTGTTTGAATGCTAGTTTTGAATTTGTGCTTTGCTTGATTGAATTGTAGTGAACTTTGAAGAGTGTGACAATTGCAAGATCAAGGAGTGAACCTAGTTTCTCTACTAAAAAGGCAAGTGGTGCTTCATATATTTTTTCCTATTATTTTGACTATGCATTAGTGATATTTTGAGTAGGACTTGCATGGAATTTTTACTAAGTATATAAATGATATGCCTTGGGAAATCCTAGTAGATGTTTTCTTAGTGGAATTTTCCCTAAGTTAAGATTCTTGTTACTACTATGCTTAGCTTAGCTAATAGAAAACAAGGGTGGATTATTCATGTTATGAAATATTTATAAGTCTATGACTTGTGATTTTGCCTAATAAAACAACTGCGGTGACCCAGCATACCACTGCATGATGTAGTACACTATAGTCGTTGACATAACACCAATGAAACACCATTCACTAGTATTACATCCCTCAGAGTAGTACAACAGAAACATAGAAGGTCCAAGACATGACTATAGGTTACAACTCAACTCTTTACACAAGATCTAGAGTACACTCTAGGTTAAAGAGAGAGAAAGAAACTTATGAAGAAGAATCAAGAATAAATAACTCATAACTACCATACTTATAAAATTAGTAGCTGAACTACTGGCTTGCATTGCTGCTATTGCAATACTCTACAGAAGTAGGTTCTATGGTTAGAAATTCTATTCTTATCTAATCAGCAACTTCGTCTTCACTTGAGTTGATGTATATGTTGACTTTCTTGACTTCCTTGGAGAGCGTTAGCTTTTGATGATGATTCCTGGAGCATAACTTGATGTAGACGTCATTTGTACTAGCTTTAGAACCTAGCAAGGGTTAAGAAGATACTTTGAGTACGAGCGTACTCAGCAAGTCCACTAGCAAAGGAGTGTTTGATGCACTATATCTATAGCCACAGACCGTAGGTCGTAGGCAATGCAAGTTTTTGTAAACATTTCTTAAAAAGTTGCTTTTATTCTGAAAAACTATGTCCTTCATCCTTCACGGCTTTACTAGAACCTTCATGGGGTTCCTTTCCCGCCGCGTTCGCAGCTCCTTCCCGGAACAGGGAGTAACAAGTTACAGTTCTTACACTCTACAGAGGTGCGTCACTTTACCCATGAGAGATCTTAGCTTTGTTGCACATCCGGGCCGCAAACCCGTTCACACTTCCTTGGTGTGAGGCCCAGACTAAGACCCAAGCCAATCACTGCCTTCTCCGCGACCCCGCATGTCTCCTTGGTGTACTCCAGCCCACCTATTGAATTACGGCAATGGCAGTACAAACCGTTCAGATGCCGGAACTATCGTGGGACATTGAGGGATCCCACCCATATGTTGCATATCGTCTACGAATTACCATAAATAATATGCACGCTACGAGTGATAACAGCCACGACTCGCACATCCAGCTCCATGCGAGAGGGAAAAGATACAGCTGACTTCTTCGTCCCATTCCAAATCTCATGGTCAACGCGTAATATACAGCGCAAGAATCACTGGCGACATTGGTTGTTAAGTCCTATATAATATGTTTATTTACCACCGGAACTCTTATAGTAGGTTATTACCTCATGGTAAATAACCTATAATCACATTATTATGAAAATAGTGTTATCTGTCCTTTTACAAATGCAGGTGATGATAACACTAGATTTGTAAAATACTTTACAGAAAATAATCAAAGGACATGAGCAAGTGTGAACTTGCCTTTTGTGATTGCAAGATTATGCACTCACAATCTTCAAGACAATATAAAAGATCCAATAGCGGAAATCTGCATCATTGGTCCGGTAAGGACTAATGTTTAAAGAAGCAAGATGCTTTTATGCAAAAGTAATGTAATGCAAGTTGATAAACGTGAATCCCGAGAATAATGTTGTTTTAGGGTTTGGATACTGGAAAGGGTTTCCTTAGGATGTGTTGCCCTTTTAGATTAAGTTTCATACTTGTGCTTCTTATTAAGGCTTGTGAGTGTGTGTGGAATACAACCTGTATTTATACAACAATAAAATACATAGTATGGAATGCTACTCAAGGTTGCTTACATCTAAATTGTTTATCTTCAAGTTTTACTTTACAAGTAATGTCACTTATAAAGAATTTAAGTATTAACAATCTTATTATACAAGTAAAGTATAAAGTAAAGTGATTGTGATTAGTTGTTATTTGTTTTTCTGAAGTGGCAAAACGAATAACTTTTGAAGAAAATCTTACTCAATTAGGCAGAAGCATTTAAGCTTTTAAGTTAATCTTATGAGGTGGTCTTTCTAGTTGTAGTCTTTAAGTCAGAAAGAATTGCCTTTACTGGAATAATGAAATTAGTAGTATTTGAGACTTATCTATCTTGGTTTTTAACTTGGTTGGTTTGGTAATAAGATACTTTTATAAATTAATTATAACAGACCAAAGTTAACTATAAAGTATATATTAAAGTCTTTAGTATTATTTAAAGTATTATAGATTAAATCTAACTTTAAAGACATAGATGGACTCAAGGTATTATGCTTATAATATTTGTAACTTATTTACTTTATAATGTTTTCTTTAGAGTTAATTAGGAAGGATTATACTTTTATTTGGTAGTGGTTTCTTTGTATTGTAATTTGTATAAAGGGATTTATTCCCCAATAAGGATGTGGTTATGGTTTATGAATGAGTAAACCGTATTATTTACTACTAATGAACTCATTATAGTGTTTTCATTTGTTTATAAACTTGTGGTTAAAGTAAAAGAATGGTTTTATTTCATTACCATTATTCTTGGAGATTTTATGTTAAATAAGAATTCTTTTATAAAATAATTTATACTTATGGTTGAAGGATCATTCAATAAGATTGCATTTAAATGGTGTTAATTCATTTTGACCTCATAATGTTAGTATTTAGGATTAATACTATTTATTATATTTAATTGGTTAATTTTTAGAATTATTAACAAGTTTTATTTACCTTTATACGAATTATTAATTAAGGAAATAGGTTTAAATTCAAGTTATAAAAATGTTAACTTTTTATTCAACTCAAAAGTCGAATATTACATTTCTAACATGTAGTTATTATTTTTGTGATCATTTTGGTATATTACATTTATTTTTGTGATTTATAAATAATAAGATATGATTTTAATAAGGTTTATTACTTTAAAAATACTTAATAATAAATATTTAATTAAGGGGAATAATAATGCATGATTATAGTTTTACACTCTAATTCTTATTTTTCTAAGATTTTTGGTATTTTATTTAGATTTTTAACATTTACCATCATTAAAATATTACTTATCAAAGTATTAAAACTTTGTAAAGTATTTATTAAATAATATTTATTTAAATAATCATTATAATAATATTTAATAATAGTTTTAAGTTGTAGATTTTATTTTTCTAAACATTTTCATATATTATATGTATTTTCCTGATTTATAAAACAAAAGATATTAAATTTACAAGATTTAATCATTTTATTTTATTTTTGGAATATTGAAATTTGAATTCATATTGTTTTAATTCTTTTCTAAACAGACATGAAACTTTTTACACTCAGATTGGGATCTACCCATGGTCACAGACTTGTGGGGATTAGGCCACGTCATAAGCCACATCAGCAAAGACTAGTCAACAGGGTGGACCAGGTCAAGGGTGACCTCACCCTGATGTCACGATGACATCAGCAATGGCATTGCTCTCAGATGATGCTCGAATTCGTGAATCGGTTGCGTGTGCGGGGCTGTTCCTGGGCTTAACGGAAAGGGGACGTCGTTGTGAACCTTATAGTGGCGGCGCCGCTCTGTTTTGGTCATCGGAGGTTGGTCGACGACGAGCGTTTGCGGCGGTACATTCGGCATCCCCGTGGGTTGATAGCTACAGCACGCGAGTAACGAATCGGACAGGACCACGAGGTTCAGAGGCTCACCAGGAGCATGATGAAGGGCTCGGCGAGGCCGGAGGTGGTCGAGAGCGATCTAATCATCGGCGATGAACTTCGTCGGAGTTGGAGAAGATTGTCATGATTCGGTCGATCCTGTACATCCCGGCTCGATTCCTTCCTCCGGGATGACGAGGGCGATGACATGGAGCTCATAGCATCCTTGGATGGCTCCGGGGTGGTCTCTGGACGGCGGCGCGCATCGGTAGTTAAAGCTAGGGTTTGGCCTCTGAGAGGAAACAAAGAGGAAGAAGGGAATTAGGGTGCTCCGGCAGCGACGCTGGGTTTAAATAGACGACATAGAGCGGTGGCGCGGATCTTGACGCGGTCGGCGATGGGGTGGCCGCCAACGAGCTGCTTCGCCGGATCGTGAGGTCGCTGGTGGGGCGAGGAAGACGACGCAGTTAGAAGGTCGAAGAGGTACGGGCTTCTGGCAGGTTGATGCTAGGCCAGGTGGGTTGCATTTAGCTGCACGTGGGCGACAAGTAAGAAAGTGGAAAAATGGGCCACGGGCCAGAAACCACTCAGTGTTGTTCCTTTTATTTTTCTTTACCATTTTCTATTTCCTGTTTAATTTTCAGATTTGAATTTTTTCACAATTGATTAAAATTTCTTTATAGAAATTACTTGTTAATTATTTGCAGCAGTAATGAGGTGTATTATATAATGATCTTTTATTATACCTTGTTATAATTTCTTTATTTTTTTCTTTATAGATCCTTTTCTATTTAATATATTTAATTACAACTACATATGAGTTAAGGTTTGAATAGAAAATTCTTACCATAAGTTCCTAGAAGATTTAATATTCTTATATTTCTTTTATTGATGTGAATAAGGGTTAATGGCTAAACATATTGTCTTTATGTTTATGATCTTTATTAATATCACCTTTTAAATAGAAAGTTATTATTTGAAATGAATTATGAGAGAGAATTGATAATTATAATTTCTAGGCATATATGATTGAAATAAAAGTTATGGTTTTAAATTGTAATTGTTTACCATAGTTTTAGGAGTTTTAATATTCTTGTTCAACCCTTTATTCATATGAATAAAGATTATTGGTTAAGACAAATTGTCCGTATGTTTGTGATCATGAATTATATCACCATTTATAAAAGAAAGTTATTTCCTGGAAGGCCTTATGGAAAAGATTTGATAAAGTTAACTCCTAAGCACATATGGTTATGATAATTAGAAATGATAAAGATATGTTTAAGGGATTTGCTATAGGAAAATATTCCTATGAAGCATTGAGGAAATAAGATGATTGATTCAAATAGATGAAATATATTTTATCTTTGGTTAAGATTTAGGGTTTAATATTTAACAAGGATTTCTATACTTCATACTTCATAATTCTGGATTTTTGATTAAGGAATTCCTTTCCTAGATATATTACTTCTTTATATCCATCATCATGTGCTAACATGATGAGCTTTACTTCACAAGAATATTCTTATCCATAATTTCTCCTCCTAAATTCATTTGTAATTCTGATGAGCTTGACACTAAAGCTCTATATGATCTTCTCATAACAATAACTCTCATCACTAGAGTACTTCTTTTGATTCTAATTACACTTGAATAATCACCTTCTTACTTCTCATATTACTTTGTAATCTCTCTTAAAAATCTCAGAAGCTTGTCACTGAAGCCTTCCTAAGCTTCTCATAGCTATACTTGGTTATATCAACTACTCTACTGCTGATAACCTTCAATCCAACAAGTGGTTACTTCTAACTACATTCATACTCTAATCTCTCATTGTATTAATGTGACTTGCCATGGCTAACCTAGAATAACATATCTATACTAGGGTTCAATCATGTTTTATCCACCAATGTCACTTATACGTGGTATAAGCATTCAATATTGGTGAATAAGGCATGGTCATTATAATCCTTTGATCTTTTATGATTCAGGTTTCTAGTTGACTAATCAAGGCTTCTATCCATTCAACATTATAGTGGTATTGTAATTATCTTCTGTTTAGCTCTATTGGATTAAAAGATATAATTCATGGACTATACCTACTTGATCCATTAGGACTAATCCTGGTAACTATCTTTAGACTTCATTCTTGTAATCTTCTTTGTTACTATATTGATTTGATTTCCTCAAATCACTCCCATCCTATAGATGACATCTAGAACTAGCATCACTACTTATCTATTCTTACTTCTTTCTTTATAAACCTTAAGTGAATGCTATAATAAGTACAAGAGTTGATAGATCAAGAATTGATAGGTTAAGAATGGGTGAATCAATAGTTGATTACTCAACATTGATGAACAATAGATATTGAGATAGGATTCCATAAGGATTGATATGGAAAGGAGGATATGTGGTGAATGACCTTGACTTGGTTTCTTTCCTACTCAATCTCAATAAAAAGTTAAAGTTAGGTATTTCCATGATACTCATGGTATAAGTAGATGAGATTAAGATATAGTTGTTACATTCTTATTATTTGTGTTATATTTATAATTTGGTATTCATGAGTGATTATAATGAATACTATGATATGATCACCTAAGGATCAAATGTAAATCATTAAGTAATGTATTAGGGTTTAATTTTATTCCATTTGATCTACCCTTAGATCAAATCATGTTTACCCAAAATAAGGTTTTAGCAAAGGTCATATTGAAACTTATCGCAGTCAACTTGATGATCTACTACAATTCCATCAAGTTAAGAGAAGCTTCAATCACTTTGACAAGTTTTTATTTAAAAGCGCAAAAATTATTCAGATTTTCTATGCATGAATGCAATGCACACACCTGTGTTCAGCTTATTTCTAAGCTCTAATGCTGGGATGTTACAACAACTATGTGAATGAATCACCTGGGTGGAATGGTGAGAATGGTTTGTGTTGAGTGGTTACACAAGGCCCATGTTGATGGCTACCTTGTGTATCACACTTGTGGAAAGCCACCCAGGAACAAAGAGATTTGAGATGTTAAGTGTTGAGAAGCTTCTAGTGCAACCACATGGCACATGGGCTCTACCTTGATCATATAGGTTGCAATAACTTAGCCAGATGGACAGAAGGTGCTAGGGGTGATAGGATGGAACGCGTCCATTTGGTCTAAGGGAAGGCTTCTGAAAGATCTCGTATCGATGCATGTCGAGTCTTGTGGGGAAAGTGCACCACCTCTCGAGAGAGTAAAACCTAAGTACTTAGCCGTGTCCCCGGCAATGGACAATTTGAGCATCAAGACATTGAAGCTATCAAGGATCTCCTCATCCCAATTTCTAAGTTAAAACTTGTGGTTGAACAAGGGTAAAGGTTCACAAATGTCTATTGGTGGTTCCTTGGATGATTTTGACAAACAAAAACTTAGTGTTTTCAACTAATAAGGAAAACCTTATTTTGAGCAAAGCAATCCTAAGCTACACCTAGCCAAATGAATATAGATGTTAGATACCACTATTCTACCATAGTATCACTTGCCAATACAATTCAAATGTATTGACCCTTGTGGTTGTAACTTATTATGTTTCAGGTTTGTTTGATGTTAGTGAAGTTTGTTGAGTAGGGATTACAAGTCTACAACCAACATGATTGCTTGTGGCATATGAAGATGAGGGACTCCATGCTATATAGTTATATATGTTGCATTGTAATGAGATAGCCATATGAGCTATGTAAGATGTAATGAATTATTTTATTCCTGGTTATAAGTTGTAATATGACCTTTGTTTCTTGATATTACATCTTAAATTGTGGATGCTAGCTATTCGATCCAGGGACTAGCATTGTAAACAGAGGGATCTCTACCTTATCAGGTTGGGACCTCTACGGTCGCCTCTGCACCCAGGATATCCACAGAGCTTCCGAAGATAGTCTACCCGGCGCTTACGCCGAGTAGCTCAACTCTGGCTCCTGGTGCGGCTCCAACATCTCCAACTTGCGGTCTTGAGGAGCTCCTTAGGCAAGCTGATATCCTGCGAGGAAATAGCCTTTCCTTCATCAAGATATTTGCCGAGAGAGCCACCAATCTCAAGATCATCGCACTTGTAAGTTTTATTTGCCTTTTACATTTCATATGAGTATCCCACTGTAGCCCCCGAGGATTTAGACGGAAAACCATAGGTCTTTGCATCTGAATGCTCTAAGAGTGACTAAGTTAGAAAACTTCTCACTGTAGCCCCCAAGTATTTAGTTTGAATGAAATATTCCGGCTATATACTTTTAGAGTAGCATACGTAATGTTTGTAAACTTCAATATTGTAGCCCCCAAGCCTCTAGTTGAAACAGAATTAGTTCCGACTAGATGCTTAAAGAAAGACTAAGCATACTTGCTGAATTAAAACTCGTACTGTAGCCCTCAAGATTTTAGTTGAAAACTGAATTAGTTCTCACTAGATGCTTAAAGAAAAACTAAGCATTTTTTCGAGTTAGAAACTCTCACTGTAGCCCCCAAGCCTCTAGGTGGATAGTTATCTGGCTAGATGCTCCAAGTAGACTAAGTGGTTTTGATCTTCTTTCCACAGAATGAGAATGCTCGGAGAGGCGTCGCCAACGAGAAGTTCCACAAGATGCGCGTGGAGTTGGAAGCTGAAAAGGGTAAGACTGCCTTCTTGAAGGAACAAATCACCAAGAGCAAGAGTCTGTTTTTTCTTTCAATTTCGCAATCATCTTGGTCTTGTGCCATCAGTCTCCGACTACTCACTGTGTACTGTTCTTTCTTCGACTTGCAGAAACCATTGCCAAGGCCAAGGACATTGTTGAGAAATCCAAGCACATTGAGTTGCTGGATAGCAAAAACAAGATCCTTAAGCAGGAGAGGATTGATACCCTGAAGATGCATGAGGAATCCATGAAGGCGTTGCAGGAGTCCGCCAACACGGAGATGAATCGCCTAAAGGAGGAAATTGCAATCCTCAAGGAGCAAAAGAAAGCTGCCGATGAGCAGAATCAACGCAACCTTGAGGCTTACAAGATTCTTCGACAAGAGCGGGACTCCATGGGGAGACACTCCAGCAAGCGGAGGCGAGCATCTTTGGTAAGTAGTTCTCCGTCTTGTACTTCTGTAAGCCAGATACTCTGAACTTTGTGTTACTGAACTGATGTGCTCCTTTGTCGAAAATGCAGCTCCTATTGGTTTGACCAAGTAGCCTCCTCCGCCAAAGGAATGCATGGTCCTTGTCGGCAACTTCATCAGCACCGCTGTCAAGCAAGGCAAAGAGATCGCCAAGCCCCTCAATATTAATATCAAGGCGGTGGACTCCATGATGAAGTACTCGGAGATCTTGCCTCAAGCCCCCGAGCGTATCGTAAGCTAGAAAGCTTCATGTACCCGGGGTGGCACAAGGATGTCTCTGGCGATGGTCAAAGCGCACTACGAAAACGCTGACCTCGACACGGTGACCTCGAGTCTTCCCGACATAGACGATGAAGGCCAGAAGATTGACCACACGGCTATATGGGCATCGCTCGCGGGTTTTGACACCAGGGTTGCCAAGTTGGTCGATCACAACGTCTTCGTGCCGCTGGAGATCATTGACAGCGACTGCCAGAGCTTCTCTGAGTCCCTTAGGACCACCGACTTCAAATATGATGGCTCTCCTGCTGCCGACGATGCTGCCTTGAAGTTTCCTGCGATAGAGGAATGAAAAAACACTTTGTAATATTTGTTTCCTCTGGTTTGGCATATGCAGAAAAACTACTAAGTTAACTTAAGACGGAAAAACAATAGTTTTGATTTCCTGCTACTCAAGTACTAGTTCCAGCATGTAAATATTTTTTAAGCAAGTGTTGGCTTATCCATTACTTTGATTTTTCTGCTTGACCTTTCGTGAGTCGAAAGACTCGTAGTCGGAACCATGCGCTCAGGTGATGATGCCCAATGGCACCATCAAAAACCTAAGCACAAAATCGCCGACAACAAGTGTCAAAAGTCACTACTCCAGAATCCACATAAAAAAACAAAACGTGTAGACCAGAAAACTTAAGCTAACGCCCATAGGCCGAATTTTCACAAGTGCAAATGCAAAGCTTGCGCATAGAGGTTTTATACGATCCAAAAATGAACACTAAAGGAGGTAAAAGACTCAGAAATATGAATAAACCAGAGAGCTTTATTTCATTGATCATATAAGAGGTACACAGTAGATAAAAAATATGCTAAGTGTAAAATGGACGTAGGTGTGCTATGTTCCATGGCCGATCAAGCTCCGGGTAGTCATCATTCGGGTCACGTCGCTTACGCTTATGATCATCGTTGGGTCTATCCTCAAGTTCACGATTGTCAACAAGGAAGTAAGACCCATTGAGCAGCGCCTTGCTTATGATGAACGGTCCTTCCCATGGCGGGGATAATTTGTGTGACTTCTTTTGCTTAAGTCGGAGCACTAGATCCCCCTCTTTAAACGAGCGATGCCAAATGCAGCGACTATGGTAGCTGTGTAGCTTCTGCTAGTAGATGGCGGATCTTTGGCATGCCAATACGCGCTCTTCCTCGAGAAGGTCCACATCTAGGCATCTAGATTCTTCAGCGTCATCTTCGTCATAGGTGGCAACTCTTGGTGAATAGTGAAGGATGTCGGAAGGCGGGATGGCTTCTACTCCATATACCATGAAGTAAGGGGTGTAGTCGGTAGATCTGTTGGGTGTAGTTCATAAACTCCACAGCATAGATGGTAATTCCTCCGCCCAGGCTCCATCTGCTCTATGTAGCGGTGCCTCTAGACGTGGCTTGATTCCCTACAGAATTAATCCATTGGCTCACTCAACCTGGCCATTGGACTGTGGGTGAGGCACAGATGCTAGGTCAAGTTGGATGCCCTTCTCCCAACAATAAGCTTCCACTTCTCTGAGTGACAAGTTGTTGCCTTTGTCGATGATAATGCTATGTGGGAGACCGAATCTCACCACTAGATCCCAAACAAACCTAAGGGCAGTTGCCCCATCAAGCTTTCTAATGGGTTTAGCTTCTATCCATTTGGCGAATTTATCAACTGCTACCAGCAGATGCGTAAACCCACATGGTGTTGTCTGTAATGGACCAACCATGTCTAGCCCCCAGACTGCGAATGGACAAGTTATTGGTATTGTTCGCAATTCTTCAGCTAGAACATGGGGTTGTCGGGCATAGTATTGGCATCCCATGCATGTTTCAACCAGCTTGTCAGTGTCCGCCTTCACGGTCAGCCAGTAGAATCCTTGCTGAAAGGCTTTGGAGACCAACGATCGAGGAGCGGCGTGATGCCCGCAATCTCCGAGATGGATCTCACGAAGGATTTCAATACCTTCTTGCTGGGAAACACACTTAAGGTATACACCAGTGGTGCTTCTTTTGTAGAGTTGTCCATTGATTATAGTATAGACCTTTGCTCGACGTACTATCTGCCGACTTTCGACCTCGTCGATGGGCAAAGTTCCGTGTACGAGATATTCCATGAACGGTTTTGTCCAAGCTGGAGGGACCTTTGTCACTGTGTGAACGAAAGAGTCAACTCTATCCGGGTTCTCGGTGTTTGCTCCCTTCACGGATGGTTGTCGTGGTGGTGGCACGGCAGATGCCATGGGTAGGCTAAAGTATGGGACCAATGGATGCTAGAGGGATCCGGGGAGGGAAGATGTAGTGATTTCTACACTCAAATGCTCAACAATTAAATCTCTATTCCTCTTCTCAATGAATACAAGTGCTCCAAGAGCTGTCTCGTAGAGAGGAAGAACACTACTGCACGAGCCTTACGACGTAGAATGAATCGATCCCCTCCTCAGGAGCCAGCGTCCCCCCTTATAAAGGGGTGCCTTGGTTCCTTCTAGGGCTGACGTGGCAAGCATATCCTTGGAATATGCTTGTCCCAATATGGTAACTCGGCGGCCTCCTTTCCGTGTCCCCCTTCTATCGGCGGCAATGTTCCAGAGACCTTCACATGCGCGCCTCGGGCTCCCTGACTGTCACCTCCTTGACCTTCTTCTGCCCTTCTGTTGCTCTGCTCCTTGTCCTTTGTGCTTGGCTCTGTTTAGATTCCTCCTAGCCAGTGACTAGGGTTTGACTATAGGCACCTCCTTCTCCTGCAAGCTTCGCGTTACTCGGCCTTGTCTCGCATAACTCGGCTCGGCCTTCACCTGCATTCAAGTTAGTCAGACTCATTCGGCCGACTTAACTCATATGTCGGCCGGATAAGCTGTTACTCATTCTACACTTGCCATTGGCCTGCTTATCTCGTCCGACTCTTATATGACCCGGCCGACACAAATAGTAACTCGGCTCACGACAAGGGAGATTCCTTTCGTCTTTCCCCTGTCTTGACACTATCCGGAGTCACCTCCCCAACATTAGTCCCCGAAGCTAGTGTGGTCCTGCCTGAAACCTCGGCCGGGCCACATTAGTTTCCCAACATACTTCTCTCTTTCTTTCTGAGTTACTTCTTTCTGTTCGAGGTATCCGTGCAGCTTCCTGAACACGCCTCGTCCTACGTGTACCACTCATCATTGTTCTTCTAGTTTTTTGTTCCTCTACAGTGTCCACTAACAAGCTACAGTGATTACTGCGCCCGTCGCGTCGGCGCAGTGACGCCTCGAGTACCGCATCGGTCAGGAGGCTCGATCCCCTCCTGCGCCGTGTGGTCTTCGGTGTGGCTCCACTAGTTGCGAGCGGTTCTGCCACGCGCGCGATTATGCGGTTATCGTGGCGCATCCACGATCCCACTACCGCTAATACTGCGCGGTTATAAAGAGGGGAGCGGGGCTACGATTTTACTTTCCCCCTTCGTTTGCCCTTCTTCTTCCTCCTCGCACCGGTGCCTCCGTTCGTGCGCTAGCGGCCGCGCCATCGTCGACCTCCTCGACGGTCACGCTGCTGTTCTCCTGCTCCGACGACCTCACCGTCGTGCCCTTCTCCGTCGCCTTCGCTGGTGAGTTATCCTACGGCACCGCCGCTAGATTTCTGCCCTCGGCAATCCATCTGTTTCCTTGATTCCTCGCGGCGGTTCTTCTTCGTTGCGCCGTCGCGCTCATTAGAATCATGACGGGGCCCTGCACTTCTAGGACTCTCCCCGCTGCTAGTTTCTCCTCCGTTGATTCCTCCGACGAGCCCATGTCTAGTTCTGCCAGCAGAGCCCTCGTCGAGGAGGATGATTTTGTGTCCGGTCCAGAACAGGGTTCTTGGCAGGGTTCCACTGTCACTCGCCGTGAGGTAGAGTGGTTAATCAAGACACGCCAGATCCCTGCCGAGGTAAGCTGTTGCTTGCCCGACAAAGAATCCTCTCCAGTGCTCAACGAGGGAGAGTACGTAGTTTTCATGTCCCATTTTTCTTGTGGGTTCGGTCTCCCCCTTAGCGATTTTGCTAGGGGGTTCCTCGATTACTTCGGCCTCCAGCTGCATCATCTGCTGGCCAATGCTATCGCCTCTTTGTCAGCTTTCATCTCGGCTTCGGAGGGGTACTTCGGCCTTTGGCCCTCCGTACATGTCTGGTCCAAATTCTTCCAAATCCGATCTAATGTCGTGCCGGACAAATCTCTTCACCCTTCCGAGAAATCTCTTACCCAATGCGGGGCTGCGTCCATTACACCTCGGAGGAACTCTGAGTTCCCGCGTGTCGCCGGCCTCAAGTCTTGTAAGAAATGGAATAAATCATTTTTCTATGTCAAAAATACTGGGAAAGAAGATAAGATTCGGCTCCCTGCTTTTTCTATTGGCCCCCCTTCCAAGAAGAATTGGAACTACAATCCCAGGAAGAGCCATGCTTTGGCCGAGGCATTCGAGATTCGGCTCAAGGAGTTGATTCGCGCCGGGCTCCGTGGTGAGGATCTGATGACTGCATTCATCAACAGCCAAATCTGCCCTTTTCAGCTTCGCTCTCACAAGCTTTGTTATATGAGTGGTCCTCTCGATCCCAACCGAGTTTCAACGGTTGAGCTCGACGATTATCACATTTATAAGCGTGTCCGGGCTATCTTCAAGACCGATATGCCGGAGGAGTGGGCATGGGGACTAAAGCCCTTCACTCGCGGGAATCCCCCTCCTCAGGTAAATTTACACATTGGTGTTTGCTTCCGAGTCGCACTCGTGATTGTTGTTTTTCTAATCCTTCCTTGTTTCTTCTCTCGCAGAGGTTTACCGAGCAAAAGACAGAGGATGCCGAGGTTCTGGCTCTTCCATGGACCTCAGATCGTAATACTCCGGACACCGGAGAACCTGACTCGTAGGAGTTTGTCCCTAAGTCAGATGTCGCTCCGATTTGTGTCCGAGGCAAGACCTCGGCTCATGCGGATGAAGGTGACTCGGACGATGTCCAAATTCTTGAGGTAGTTTCCGCGGTGCCTATCTCTTACGCATTTCCGGCTCCTTCTTTCCCAGCTAATCCGGCTGGTCAGGTGAACGACGCCAAACCTCTCGCTTCTCAAGCTCCTGCTCCTTCGAAGAAGCGCACCGCTTCGGCAGATCCCACCGGTGCTGCCCCCAAGAAGCGAGTGAAGAAGTCTTCACAGCATATCCCGAGGCGTAAGACCATGCCTGGGGTTACTGGGTGAGTTTATTTTAATTTGTACTTCTTGTTTCTCTCTTTCTGTATTTTGATTCGACTCTTTGTCTCTTGCGGAGCTCCTCTCTCTACGAAGCCAAGCGGTCCGAGTATGACAAGCCATGCTACTCGGCAGCCTTCTCCTCCGCCTCCGGAAGATACTCGGGCTCCTAGTCCCTCTCGTGTTGACTCTCCTCCTGCGCTGACCCATACATCGCCTCAGCGAGATGTACCCACTGCTCCCACCGTTAATGCCGACATAACGCCGCCACCAGATCATCTTGTTGAACTTGTTGCCCCTCTTCAGACCGCCAAGGTTTACCCCAACGACCCTTTGATCACCACGATCCCAGCTGCTACTCCCGCTCCAGCCGAAGATATCACCATCTCGGCCCCCTTGGAAACCATAGTTCCTCCTGCTCCTCAGGACGTGATTCCTAACGTCGAGGTTGCTGCCCCTGCCGAAGCCTCTCCTAAAAGTAGTAAGGTTGTTGTTACCAAACCTTCAGCATCTCAGAAGGGGTTGGCTAGTTCTTCTCAGCCCAACATCGATGATGCACTTTGCAAGGGGGCTTCCTCTGCTAAGCCTGGTGTTACCCCGGCCGCCGACACTCAACTTACTCTTCACAAGAGTCCTGCGATGGCGGTAGTTACACAACAGGACCGAGGTAAAGTGTTGACCCGCACTGAGAGCGGAAACAGCCTCGGCTCTTTGGTGGAGTATACCAATAACTGGAATGTCGCCGATCAACTTGAAGGCAATCCAAGTAGCCAACCATTTTAGCTTTCCGACATCAGCAGTCGCTTGCATATGGCTGCTAAGATTGTTCTTGATAGCGACAAGATGAACGAGGTAAGAGCTTTCGTTGATACTTTGTCTGTTATTCAAGTGGTACTATATATGCACTAGTCCCCTTGCAACTGGATAACTTTTTGTTTGTTTGGAAGCTTTATTATGCTTCAATTGCATTTCTTGCTAACTTAACCCTTTTGCGATTCGGATTAGCCGTGGTCCATGCATATCCGAGTCAAGTTTTATTTGATTCGGATCTACCTGAACTTTGAGTATCCAACCACCTAGATCCGAGTCAAGTTTTACTTGATTCGGATATGTTTTAGCTTTAAATATCCAGCCACCTAGATCTGGGTCAAGTTTTACTTGATTCAGATCTGCTTTAACTTTGAATATCCAGCCACCTAGATCCGGGTCAAGTTTTGCTTGATTCGGATCTGCTTTAACTTTGAATATCCAGCCACCTAGATCCGGGTCAAGTTTTGCTTGATTCGGATCTATTTTAGCTTTGAATATCCAGCCACCTAGATCCGAGTCAAGTTTTGCTTGACTCGGATCTGCTTTAACTTTAAATATCCAGCCACCTAGATCCGGGTCAAGTTTTGCTTGATTCGGATCTATTTTAGCTTTGAATATCCAGCCACCTAGATCCGAGTAAAGTTTTACTTGATTCGGATCTGCTTTAATTTTGAATATCCAGCCACCTAGATCCGGGTCAAATTTTGCTTGATTCGGATCTATTTTAGCTTTGAATATCCAGCCACCTAGATCTGAGTCAAGTTTTGCTTGATTCCGATCTGCTTTAACTCTGAATATCCAGCCACCTAGATCTGGGTCAAGTTTTTCTTGATTCGGATCTATTTTAGCTTTGAATATCCAGCCACCTAGATCCGCGTCAAGTTTTACTTGATTCGGATCTACTTTAACTTTGAATATCCAGGCTTTTAACCTTCCATTATATCTAGGTTGCCCATGATCGGCGGACGGCCGAATTTCAAAGGTTGCTCTTCGCCCACAAGAAACTGCAAGAAAAGTATGAGAAGGTTGTTCCTGTGGTGAAAAAGACTGGTAATTTAACCAATCCGTGTACTATTCCTTAAGTTCGTAATACTTCTGGCTTGTCGTGCTAATTCACTCCTCGTTGGCATGTAGCTAGTATCAACAATCTGAATACCCGCCTTACCAAGAAGGTTACCGCTCTTGAAGGTTGGTTCCTCTTTGGTTTTTAGCCTATTAATTTTTGTCCGAGATAAATATTGGGTCTTTTACAACCTTCCGGCTTTGGTATAGCCGAGCTACAAACACTTGCAGCATCGCATGAAGAATGCATACCTATGCCTGATATGATGCTGCATTTTTTAGAACAAGCCGCTGCTCATTCGATGCAACTCCAAGAGAAGGACGATGAGATAACTCGGTTACGCGTCGAGGTTGAGTCTCTCAAGCTTTCCCAGAAGTCTGAACTGGAAAAGGTTGATCAGGAATTTTTTGAAGAAAAGAATCGACTGAGCCTGCAGTTGCAGAAAGATAAGGAACTTCTTGAGGCTGCCGAGCTAAAAAACCGGGCGATGAGTGAGGAAATCACTCGTTTTGAGAAAAGCAGGGCTGATTGGTCCCTGGATCTCCAGAAAATGTTGAGTTGCATTCATCGTAAGTTTCTGCCTGTGGCCGAGTTATTTTCTTCTTTTTCTTATCTTTAATTGATATGTTTTCCTTTCGTGTAGATCATTTTCCGGAAGCGAAACCAGTGAGCTCTAAGGCAGTGATTTCTGCACGTCAGCGTCGAGGTGTCCCCGCTGACTCGAATCCAGAATACTCGATGGAAGACTTCCTGATTGCCTTCGGTGCTGCTATTGGACCAATGAATATTATAGGAAGAGATCTGGTGCAAGCAGCCATTCGGGCCTACCATGTTCTTTGGCCGAATACCTCTGGAACGTCTGATATTGATGAAGTTAAAGTGCTTGTGGCGAGGTTAATGGCATCTCAGACCCAATTAAATCTCTGGAGGGAATCTGCTGGGAGGGCTGGTGCTGATATGGCGCTTATAGCCGTTTTGTCTTGGTACGAAGATATCTCACTCGATACTCTGATGAATTTGCGCACTGGCTCTCGTTGGGTTGAGGATCCAGTGTTCGTCGCTCGCCGCCAAGCTCGTGCCTTCCAGCTTATTGAGTATGCTGACGTGCATAATTGGATCGAAGGGCCAAGTTTTCTTCCCAATCCGGCGGATGATGTCGAAGATGAAGATGCATCAGGTGATGACTCGGCCGATCAGGATGAATCGGAGGGTGATTCGATTCGGATAACTCCCGTGATTCAAACGACAACTCGGGCGAGGATGGCGACGCGCTATCGTCCTCTAAAGGGACAGAAAACTCTCGAGCTCAAATTGATGTCCCTCAGCAGCCAGGGCTTGTCTCCGAGGTTACTATGGCTTCTGTCGAAGCCGAGGTAACTTCGGCTGAGGCAGCAACTACCTCAGAGCACCTAGTTCCTGAGGATACCCTTCTGAGGGAGACCGAGGTCCCTCCGCCAGCGTCCGAGATACCCATGCCTGATGATCCTGACAATGCAACTGCCCCTTAAGGGTTGGTTGGCCTCTTCTAGTGTTTAGGCTTGAAAAACTTCAATTTGCTTTAAGTCCTCGGCATGTCGGGCGTATGAAGTTTGTGAAACAATTGTCCGTCTTTTGTGTGTGGTGTGAACCTTTTTGCCTTGCGCCGCTGAGGCATTGGTGATGGAAACTATTGTCATTTCGTCTAAGTTAAGCTATCTGTTTCATATTTTTTCCTTGCCCAACTTTAATTTCGTAAGGCCAGATCGTATTCTCCCATGTAGTTGATCTTCGTCTGACATTTAACTTGCTTGCCCTTTGTAAACTTGGTTGTATAGTTGTTGTTTTCGTGATTTCTACTTGAAGTATAATGCTCCAACCTCATATGTCGGCTTTTATTCCTTATCATACTTCGACTTGCTGAGGTTGTTACCTCTAGAAATCGTTAATTATTTTCTCCTTGTTGTTCCTTTGTCGATCGAGGCATGCTTATGTTGCATCTTATAAATTATGGGCAGCAAATTGGGGTAGTCCCCGAGTTTCTGCTGAAGCTATCGAGCTCTTATATGAATGGAAGAAATTAATGAGTGGTGTAAGTCATCCCCGAGTTATCCCTTGGGTCGCTGAAGGTTTATATCTGTTCAGATAATATCGAATAACACGAAACAGTCCCCGAGTTACAAACTGGGTTGCCGAAATATAATTCATAGCTCAATGCAGAGAATACCACGGGGCAGTCCCCAAGTCATTGCTCGAGGTGCCGAAGTTTAATACATATTTCAGAACAAGAAACAATCATGGGGCAGTCCCCGAGTCGATGCTCGAGGTACCGAGGTTTAATGCATAATCCGATATAAGGGATAACACGGTGCAGTCCCCGAGTCATTGCTCGAGGTGCCAAAATTTAATACATAATTCAAAATAGGAGATAACACGGTGCAGTCCCCGAGTCACTGCTCGAGGTGCCGAGGTTCACTACATAGTCTTAAAAAATAGAAACAACATTGTGCAGTCCCCGAGTCACTGCTCGAGGTGCCGAGGTTTAATACATGCTTGATACTCCAACTTGATGTGTCGCATCACGACGTACAACATATGGCTTCTAAGTGTAGAACGGGCGAAGTAAGGCTATGTTCCATGGTCTTTTTGACTCGTCTCCTGCCTTATTTGCCTTATTCTTCTCTGGTGGCTGAGCGTCGATCAGGTAATATGCATCATTGTGCAATGCTTTACTCACAATGAATGGTCCTTCCCATGGAGGTGAGAGTTTGTGCATGCCTGCTGTGCGTTGCACTAGTCGAAAAAGAACCAAGTCTCCTTCTTTAAAAACTCTTGGATTTACTTTTTTGCTATGGTATCGTCTGAGGTTTTGGTGATAAACAGCTGATCTTGATAACGCCAATTCCCTTGCTTCCTCTAGCAAATCCACATCGTCTTGTCGTGATACTTCATTTACTTCGGCCGTTGTGTATTGGATTACTCTTGGCGAGTCATGCATTATGTCGGCTGGAAGCACAGCTTCTGCCCCGTATACCAGAAAGAAAGGGGTATACCCTGTCGACCTGTTTGGGGTGGTCCTGAGGCTCCACGGTACTGCTGGAAGTTCCTCAATCCAGCATCATGTCGACCTTTGTAGTGGCTCGATAAGCCGGGGTTTTATTCCTGACAATACCAGTCCATTTGATCTTTCTACTTGCCCGTTTGAAGCTGGGTGAGCCACCGAGGCAACATCTAGTCTTATGTGCTTTTCTTGGCAAAATCTAGCAAAGGCTCCTTCAGCAAAATTTGTGCCATTATCTGTGATAACACTGTGTGGATATCCATATCTCAAGATAATATCTTTTAGGAATTTTACCACTGTTAGTCCATCACATTTTCTTATTGGTTTCACCTCGATCCACTTTGTAAACTTGTCCACCATGACTAAAATATGAGTCATTCCGCCTCGGGCTGGTTTGAACGGTCCTACCATATCCAAACACCATACCGAAAAAGGCCAAGTGATTGGTATTGCCTTTAACTCGGACGAGGGCAGATGTATCTTGCTGGCGTATCTCTGGCAACCATTACATTTTTCCACTAACTCTTTTGCCTCCTTTAATGTCGTCGGCCAATAAAACCGATGCCTGAATGCTTTGGCCACTAAAGCTCTGGATGAGGCGTGATGCCCGCATTCTCCCTGATGTATATCCAGGAGTATTTCCTGTCCTTCTGCCGAGTCAACACATCTTTGTAGTACGTTCGTGACGCTTCTCTTATACAGCTCATTGTTTATGGTTGTGTAAGCTTTTGCTCTTCTTACTATTTGTCTAGCCAGTACTTCATTACTTGGCAAGATTGCCTTAAGGAATGAGAATATGGGTTGCGCCCACATCGGCGTGATTTTCTCTAGGATAGTTTCACTGTCGATTTCCATATTTTCCGCCGACATAACAGCTTTGGATTTTTCTGTGTTGGCTCGTGCGATGGCCGGGTTCACCTTCAGAAAGTCCGGGTCACATTCTTTATCGATTTCCATTGGAACACTTCCTTCTTTCAATTCTGCCGAGATACGAATTGACTCGGACTCTGGTGATGGTGTAATCGATGGTTTTCTTAGGTGCTCTAGGGCGATTCCTGGGGGAATTGACTGCCTAGTTGATCCGAGCTTTTACAGTGTGTCTGCAGCGTCACTTTCTGCCCGAGGTATATGATGAAACTCGCATCCATCAAAGTATCCACTGATTTTTTGCACATGAAATCTATATAGGGCCATATTCGCATCTAATGCGTCCCAATTGCCTGATACTTTCTATACTACTAGATCTGAATCCCCGTAGCATAGGATCTGAAGTATACCAATCTCTTTTGCCACCTTTAACCCATGGACGAGTGCTTCATACTCGGCTACATTGTTTGATGCGGCGAAATGTATCTACAGCAAATACTTCAGCTGATCTTTTTTCAGCAAAGTTAACACTATCCCTGCCCCCAAGCCATTTCTCAGCTTGGATCCGTCAAAATGCATTGTCCAATAATTCGGATCTGGTAATGGCGGATCATATTGTACCTCGGCCCAATCCACAAAGAAGTCGGCCAGTGCCTGAGATTTGATTGCATCTCGCCTATCGAACTGCGGAGCATAAGGTGATAGCTCGATTGCCCATTTTGCTATTCGGCCACTTGCATCTTTGTTGCTCAATATCTCGGCTATGGGAGCTTCACAAATCACTTTTATCGGATGCTCTTCGAAGTAATGTTTAAGTTTTTTCGCCGACATGTATACTCCATAAGCCATCTTCTGGTAGTGCGGGTAGTTCTGTTTTGAGGCCGGTAGTACCTCGCTTAGGTAATATACCGGCCTTTGTATTGACTTATTCCCTTCATTCCGTTCCACGACAACCATCGCACTTACCACTCTGTTAGTGGCAGCTACATAAAGTAACATAGGTTCTTTTGATAGTGGAGAAGCCAAGATTGGTGTTGTGACCAACATCTTTTTTAACTCATGAAACGCATTATCTGCCTGCGGTGTCCAGATGAATTTATCAGACTTTTTCATCAGTTGATATAGAGGTAATGCCTTTTCCCTTAGCCGGCATACGAATCGACTCAGCGAAGCCAAGCAGCCCGTGAAGTTTTGTACATCATTTAGACACCTCGGCAGTTCCATTTTTTCAACTGCTCGGATTTTAGTTGGATTTGCCTCTATACCTCGGCTGGACACGAGGAAACCGAGTAATTTTCCAGCCGGCACACCGAAGGTACATTTTTCTGGGTTAAGCTTCATTCGAAATCTTCTCAAATTTGCGAATGTTTGCCGAATATCATCAAGGAGCGTTTTGCTCTCTTTGGTTTTTATAACCACATCGTCTACATATACTTGTACATTTTTTCCTATCTGGTCATGTAGACACTTTTGCATGCATCTTTGGTATGTTGCTCCTGCATTACGCAGGCCGAATGGCATGGTGCGATAGCAATAATCCCTGTACGGGGTCATAAACGCAGTCTTTATTTGATCGGCCGGATTTAACGGTATCTGGTGGAAACCAGAATACGCGTCTACAAATGACAATAGCTCACAACCAGCGGTCGAATCAATGACTTGGTCTATTCTAGGTAAAGGAAAAGGATCTTTGGGACATGCCTTGTTTAGGTTCGTGTAATCGATACAACGCCATACGACGGCTACATTTGGGTTATTCTTTTTCTTTTCCACTAACACCGGATTTGATAGCCAATCTGGATGAAGCACCTCCATGATGAACCCGGCCGCAAGGAGCCGAGCTATTTCATCCCCTATTATTTTTCTCCTGTCTTCGGAGAAGCGACGGAGAGGTTGCTTCACCGGCCTTGCTCCTGGCCTTATATGCAAAGAGTGCTCAGCCAACTCCCTCGGCACACCTTGCAAGTCTTGAGTTGACCATGCAAAGATATCCCGATTCTCACGGAGGAAGTTGGTGAGCTCGCCTTCCTATTTGGCATCTAGGCCGGCACCAATCGTGATGGTGCGCTCTGGGAACTGCTCATCTATCTGAATCTTTTTTGTCTCTTTAGTCGGCTAGAAAGAAACACTTCCATGGGGGTTGGACAGTGCCGGCATATTCAGCTATGCCGACTGAGCCAGAGACGCTACCTCCTGAATCCTTCTTTTTTCTCTCGCGATTACCAATGACTCGGCCAGATTAGATCTGGCCGAAGCACACTCCATTGACTTTCTGTAATCTCCGGCTACTGTTATCACCCCTTGTGGTCCGGGTAACTTCATTTTCAGATAAGTAATGTGGCAGCTGCTCATGAACTTAGCCAATGTTGGCCGTCCGAGTAAAGCATGATAGCAACTTTCTAGGTCTACCACTTCAAATTCCAAATTTTCCGCTCTGCAATTCTCCCCTGTGCCTAACTTTCCCAATGGGTTCACACGAAAGTCTCGGCACTATTCCATGGAACGTGGTTCTTGTGGATTGCAGCATATTCTGTGCTATTCCGAGTTTGTGCATTGTATCTTTGTACATGATGTTGATACTACTCCCATTGTCAATGAGTACTTTTGAGAAATTCACATTAATGCTCGGCCCAACAAATGTCGGATCTAGTACGAGTGCATATGACCCTGGATTCGCATTATCTTCGGGTGATCTTTTATGCTCCAGGTTACTTCTTGATCGGACCAAGGCACGTATCTTGGTACCGTCGGCATAACAGCATTTACTTCCATATGTCGGCGTTGTATACTCTGCCTATCTTGCTGTTCTGTTGTGAACACACAATATGATTGATGATGTTCCCTGTAATCATTGCGTCCATTGTTTCCGGGGTTTGCCCTCACATCTTGACCTTGATTTATCACTTGATGCACTGCATCCCTCTAATCCAAGTTATCATACCTCGGAGGAGGTGGTGGTAACATTAACTGCTGCGCATTTGCTCCTATTAGCTGTGGCTGCTGCTGCTGATGTACTTGATGAGGAGGCGCTTGCATGACCGATGTGTTCCCCATAGCATTCTTCATCCAGGCACATTGACGAGTTGTATGATTAGCCGGCTTGGCTGGATTTGGAGTGTGGAATTTACATGGTTGATCCAACATGGATTCAAACGTGTACTTCGGCCTCTCCTGCCATTGTTTCTTCTGTTCTGGTGTCCACTGCCTTTTCCCTTCATTCCTCGGTGTCCATTGCTGAGGGTTGTTCTTCTGTCGCTGACTGTTTCCATGACTCGGCTGGTCTTGTACTACCGATGCCACCTGATTGGAAGCATATCTGTAATCCGGTCTTTCCTCCCTTCTTCTACCTCGGAATTCATTGCGCCTCGATGATCCGGCTGCATCTCTTGCATATTGATCTTGAAGCTTCCGATGCTCTGCCGACATTAGTTCTGGTTGTGTCGGATCCCCTAATGCATACGAATCTGCTATCCTGATGGTCTCTGCCAAGGTGGTCGGCATATCTCTTTGCAGCCTCTGCCATAATACACTCCCATATCGGCAGCCTTGAGCAAACTAAGCTATCGCTTGAGACTATGACCCCTTCGCATGAGTTTCTGAGGTTACACCACCGGGTCAAGAATTCCCTATCTGTTTCATTTGGCTTTTGTTTGCACATAGCAAGTTGTTGAGGCCTATTCGGCCTCTTATAAGTACTGGTGAAATTGCTGACAAACATTTCTTCAAAATCTAGCCAACGGTTGATACTGCCTGTCGGCAGATTGTTCAGCCATACTCTGGTTGGTCCTTCCAGCATCTGTGGGACATATCTCACCGCCCATCGTAAGTTTCCACCAGCTATTTTTACTGCAGTGGCATAGTCAATCAACCAATCATGTGGTTTTGTACTCCCGTTATATGTTTTTGTGCCCCTTGCCAATTGGAAGTTTGGCACTGGTGGTTCGCCCATGATCCGAGGTCCGAAACATGCCGGACCTGGCGGACCCTGTTCTTCTAATAATTCGGATCGATATAATCTATCCAGTTTCAGTCTTGCGTCACTCGACGGCAAGTTTCTGTAAACGATCCTCTCTTGTATTTCATAATGGTTATTCCCACCATGTTCTGCATGCTCCATATCCGAATAACCATCACTGTACCTATCATTTGCTTCATTATGCTGAGCTGGTCTCACTTCTCAATCTTGCCGAGGTTCATATCTCGGTTGAGGATTAGGTGGAGGGTTTCTCCTTCCCTCCGCCGGGTTATTGTTTTCATGATTTCCCCTTCCGAGGTCTCCGTGCCCCTTGTTAGCACGGCCGGGGTTTCTATCTCCACTGTTACCTCGGCTGCCGTTGCCTCTGTTTTCGTTGACCTTTCCGGCAACCGCCGGATCATACGGAACAATTTGCTTATTTCTTTTTCCTGAGGTCACAGCTCTATCTTTTCGCGCGTTGTTCCCGGGTGAGGATGTTGCTGCCGCAGATAGTGCGGGTGCTGCTCCAGCCGAATGAACCATACGCGAGGCTCCCGGTCTCGCCGGGTCAGCCCTTAGCATTTTCTCATTCTGCTGATTCGCAATGCGCACCAGCTCATTCACTCTTTCTTGCTGTTTCTGTCGGACTTCCCCGCTTAAACCTTCTAGTTCCAAAGCAGCGGCATTCGCCGCCCTTAGGTTCTTTGTCGGGGTACTATACCTCGGCAATCCTAGATCGACTGAATCACCTCCACGAGCTTCATGCTCTTTATTCATATCATTCATGAGGTTCTTTCCTCTCAATCTCAATTCATCTACCCGCTCGGGGGCCATATCCAGCTTGTTTGCCTTAGCATATTCTCGTAGGGTCCTGTTCAAGGACTCCCGCAAGGCCGACACCTTTTTTGCCTCTACCAGTACTTTTTGTCTAGTTTCTTCTAACTCCGCCTGGGCGTTAGCCGGATCAAGTATCAGCGCCACAGGCATGGTTAGATTATCTATAGTTGCCTGGAGAATATTCTCTAGTCTTTCCAGAGGTGGCCACCTTACCCTTGTCGCCTTTGGGGTCGTCTCCTGCACCTCGGCTGACTTGGCTGCTGGCGGATCTACCTCGGTGGGCTGTGGAGCGGCTTGCTTCATGGTCACATGTCCTCCTGCCGTCGGGTCCTTGCTTGGTCCGGCGCCTGCTCCTGTCGCCTGTGCTGCGGCTGTCACCATCACCTCGACGCTGCCGACGGGGCGTGCTCCGCGTGGACCGTTAGCAGCACTGAGGGGAGGCTCTCCTGCATCAATAACTCGGTGAGGATAGACGCAAAAGGTGTCGACGCCGACGTAGACCTTGTGCGTGCCCAGGTTGATGAAGACGCCATTGCGCGGAGGCGCTTTCCTCCGGAAGCTACCCGCGTTATCGCTGACATAGTCCCAGAGATCAAATCTCTGGACTAAGCCAGAGACAACCCGCTCGCCGGTGTGGATGAAGTTTCCCGTCCGGATCTTGACTCCAGCTTGCATCGCTGCTGGGCCCACGGTGGGAGCCAACTATCGTGGTGGTGGCACAGCAGATGCCATGGGTAGGCTAAAGTATGGGACCAATGGATGCTAGAGGGATCCGGGGAGGGAAGATGTAGTGATTTCTACACTCAAATGCTCAACAATTAAATCTCTATTCCTCTTCTCAATGAATACAAGTGCTCCAAGAGCTGTCTCGTAGAGAGGAAGAACACTACTGCACGAGCCTTACGGCGTAGAATGAATCGATCCCCTCCTCAGGAACCAGCGTCCCCCTTATAAAGGGGTGCATTGCTTCCTTCTAGGGCTAACGTGGCAAGAATATCCTTGGAATATGCTTGTCCCAATATAGTAACTCGGCGGCCTCCTTTCCGTGTCCCTCTTCTATCGGCGGCAATGTTCTAGAGACCTTCACATGCGCGCCTCGGGCTCCCTGACTGTCACCTCCGTGACCTTCTTCTGCCCTTTTGCTGCTCTGCTCCTTGTCCTTTGTGCTTGGCTCTATTTAGATTCCTCCTAGCCAGTGACTAGGGTTTGACTATAGGCACCTCCTTCTCCTGCAAGCTTCACGTTACTTGGCCTTGTCTTGCATAACTCGGCTCGGCCTTCACCTGCATTCAAGTTAGTCAGACTCATTCGGCCGACTTCACTCATATGTCGGCCGGATAAGGTGTTACTCATTCTACACTTGCCATGGCCTTGCTTATCTCGGCCGACTCTTATATGACCTGGCCGACACAAACAGTAACTCGGCTCACGACAAGGGAGATTCCTTTCGTCTTTCCCCTGTCTTGACCATATCCGGGGTCACCTCCCCAGCAATGGTGTATGTAGATGTTCCGGAAAAACGCCAGGCGGAATTTGTTTGCGCCCTGATCCAAGCTTTGACAGCAGATCAGCCGCCTCATTTTTCTCCCTAGGGACATACTTGACTTCGTATCCCAAGAAGCTCTTGGCTATCTCGTCCACTTCGTCTCGATATGCCGCCATCATAGGGTTCTGCGTGTTCCAGGTGCCAGCCAACTGCTGGGCAACCAAGTCGGAATCTCCACATCAAACTATGCGTTTGATGCCAATATCCTTGGCTACGCGTAGTCCGTGAATGAGTGATTCATACTCCGCCATGTTGTTTGTAGCCTCGAAGTGGATCTGCAGAACGTAGTGTAGCTTTTCCCCGGTTGGTGACTGTAACAGTACACCAGCCCCTGAGCCATTTAGTAGCTTTGATCCGTCAAAGTGCATCACCCAGTATTCTGGCTCCAGCATAGGGGTAGCATCTGGCATCTCCGTCCAATTTGCGATCAAATCCGCTAAGATCTGTGATTTGATAGCGTCGCGTCTCTTGTAGGTAATCTCGAAGGCGACAAGTTCAATGCCCCACTTCGCGACCCTTCTTGTAGCGTCGTTGTTGTTGATGACGTCGGACAGTGGAGCTTTGCTCACAACTGTGATAGGGTGCTCCTGGAAGTAGTGCCTTAGCTTGCGAGAAGCAAGAAACACTCCATAAGCTAGCTTCTGGTAGTGCGGGTAACGCTGCTTGGACTTCGTCAAGATCTCGCTTACATAGTAAACTGGTCGTTGAACTCCGTACTTATAGCCTGGTTCTTTCCGCTCTAACACGACGACGATGCTGATTACCCGGTTAATGGTCACCATGTAAATTAACATAGGCTCCATAGGCCCGGGTGCTGCAAGGATAGGAGCCGAGGATAGTATCTCCTTTAGCTGCTTCAATGATGCATCTGCTTCGTCCATCCACGTAAATTTGTCTGCCTTCTTTAGCAACTTATACAGCAGCAGAGCCTTCTCTCCAAGTCGGCTGACGAATCGACTAACCGCTGCAATGCAGCCTATCAGCCGTTGTATGTCCTTCGGCCATGTAGGACGGTTTATGTTTAGGATGGCTTTGATCTTCTCTGGGTTGACCTCGATTCCATGTTGGGAAACGATGAAGCCCAATAATTTGTCGGCTGGAACCCCGAAGACGCACTTCTTAGGGTTAAGCATCATGTTGTATTTCTGGAGATTATCAAAGGTTTCTTTTAGGTCAGAGATTAAGTCGTTTGACTTTTTAGACATCACCGCTATATCATCCACATAGGCGTGAATGTTCTGACCTATTTGATCGTGTAGGCAGTGCTGCATTGTCCGCTGGTACGTAGCACCTGCGTTTTTTCAGCCCAAAGGGCATCATGACATAGCAAAACATGTCACAAGGTGTGGTGAACGAAGTGGCCAATTGGTCTGACTTCCTCATCTGAATCTGGTGGTATCCTGAGTATGCATCGAGAAAACACAAAAGCTCTGAGCCAGCCGTCGAGTCAATGACTTGGTCAATGCGAGGCAAAGCAAACGGATCTTTGGGACACGCTTTGTTCAAGCCGGTGTAATCAACGCACATTCTTAATTCTTTGGTTCCCTTTTTAGGGACAAGTACAGGATTGGCCACCCATCAGGTGTGAAGGACTTCTCGGATAAAACTAGCCTTAAGTAACCTAGCTATCTCTTTGCCTATGGCGCGTCTCTTCTCGTCTCCAAAGCGTCATAAAGGTTATTTCACCGGTTTGCATTTTGGATCAATATTCAAGCTGTGCTCGGC
Organism: Avena sativa; assembly: GCA_916181665.1. Lineage (NCBI taxonomy): Eukaryota > Viridiplantae > Streptophyta > Magnoliopsida > Poales > Poaceae > Avena > Avena sativa. The sequence continues at coordinate 261,430,702 of OV702294.1, read as the reverse complement.
AAGTTCCCTAGGTACACCTTTCATGTCGGCAGGTTGCCAGGCAAAGATGTCCCTATTCTCATGGAGGAACTCGACGAGCGTGCTTTCCTATTTGGGATCCAGGTTCATCCCAATGGCGGTGGTTTTGGAGGCATCGTCTACCACAAGTTCCACCGGCTTGGTTTTGATGGCGTCCTTGAAGGCTGGGGCAGAGTCAGAAATCTGCTTCTTCGACGCCGGCATCTCTGAAGCATCGACCTTGCTCTGAATCTCCTTGAATTCTTTGCTGTAGAGGATAGCTTCTGCAAAGGCTGCTTCTCCAATCATGCAGTCCCTTGCCTTGGTAAAGCTTCCGGATACGGTGATGACACCGTTTGGTCCGGGTATCTTGAGCTTGTTGTAGACGAGGCATGGCTTGGCCATGAAGGCGTGGAAGATGTCCGAATATGACGTGGTACATGCTCTTTAAGGGGACCACCTCGAAGGTCATGCGTTCTTGGCGATAATTATAAACATCGCCAAAAGCGACCTGAAGTGTGATGCACCTAAGGGACTGAGCCTCCCGACGAGGAACTACGCCATGGAAGATGGTGCTGGTCCGCCTTAGGTTGGCCTCTGTCAAGTTCATCTTGTGTAGCGTATCCAGGTACATGATGTTGATGCTGATTCCACTATCCACCATACATTTGGTGAACTCGTTGCCGTCAATCAGGGGGTTGATGACCATGGCGTACTGGTTCTCTGTAGGGATGAGGTCTGGGTGATCCTTCCTGTCCCAAGCAATTGGAATCTCCGACCAGCGCAGGTACTAGGGGACTAGGGTAGAGTACCATCAGTATCCTCATAGAGGTTTTCTATTGTCGGACAGTGGGGGTGCCAAGAAAAGTATGGAAAATGGTTGCCTTCTTCTCGAAGGGGTTCTTTCCCTTGCCATCGCTCTTGGTGGCATGCTTGGGGTCAACATCCTCATCCATGTCACTTGAATCCTTGGACTCTTCTTCCTTCTTCTTCCCCTTGCCCTTGCCTCGCGGTCTGTTCTTCCGACTTTGCTTGTAGCCGAACTCTGGGTCCTCCTTGAGATCATTGACGAACTTGCAATGGTGATTGGCGTGAGTGGCTTTGCTGTTGGTGTCGAGGTGTACAAGACACGGCATGTCACGGTACTCTTCGTATGTTTGGGGAACACGGAGCGCTGCCGAGGTAGTTTCACTACCTCGCTACTGCCCACGACCAGCCCCCCGTCCTCGGACACGCTGTCCGCCATCACCTCGTCCTGCAAATGTCATGGCGACCATGTCAGAGGTTTGCTTTTATTTTGGCAGGCTCTTCCACTTGGTGTTGTTGTTCCTCCTACCTTGAGTTGGAATGGCCGTTGCTGGTAGGGAGCCGCAAGCATCGGCGGCGGCAGCTGCGAACTCACTAGCCAGCTGGATCATCTGGTTGAGATCTAGCCGGTGATTGTCCTGCAAGCGCTTCAACTTATGTCAGAGCAACGTACCTTTCTCCAACCCATCGATGAAGGCGGCCATGGCCGTCTGGGCGTGCACTCCTACGCAGGAATTCTTCATGTCCAGCCAGCAAGAGAGGTAGGCGCGAGATGACTCGTCTTTCTCCTCCATGCACCGTTGTAGATCGCTAACAGTGCAGGGACGCTTATATGTACCCTCAAAGTTCTTGGTGAACGCTTCTTGCATGTCCAACCAATTGCAGATGGACTTCTCCGGCAAGTCATCGATCCATTGCCGGGCCATGCCCGCCAACATCACTGGGAGGTACTTGACGGTGACGTTGGGGTTACCCCCGGTGATCTCCACTGTGTTGTCGTAATCCTGCAACCACGTAGCTAGTTTGGCGGTGCCGTCATAGGAATTTATGGTCTTGTCAATCCGTAAACCCTTAGGGTAAGTTGTGGTTCGTATTACAGGTCCAAAGCAACATGGTCCCAAGTATTTTCCTTCCGGGCCTCGTGAATCTTGTCCAAGCATGAACGTGCGTCGTATGGCTCCGGGCTTGCTCTTTTCTTCTTGCCTCCAGGGGAAGGGTTGCGTGAACAACGGGGGACCCCTCCGCCATGGTGGATTCTAGGGGGTGACGGAGGCGGAGGTGGCGGTGGGTTAGCCTTCTTGTTGTTACCCTCCTGCGACACCTCACGCTTGTCACGATTGCTTGTCGGACGCGGAGGGTCATGGCGCGACCTGCTCTTGTGTCCTTGGTTGTGATCTCCATCATGATGGGTCTGCTCCGCGTTTTCGCGGATGACGATGCCGCTTTGCCTTGGCAGAGGCATGTCCATATGACGGTGAGTCTTGGGGTCTTCGCGATGTCGGGGAGACCGGGGCGGTGGAGATGTGCGACGAGGATGAGCCTTGCCTCCATGGTTGGAGGATATGGGGATAGCGTCCTTCCTATTGCGTGCATCCCTCCGTCTTTGTTCTGATGAACCTGTCTGGGACCCGACATCATGAGGAGATCGGTCCCTTGGCGGCTTAGGATGGCTAGACTGGAAAAACGCTGGGTCAGACTCGAGCCTTTGAGAGGTGGCCTTTTCCTGCTGTTTCACCGCCTTGGCCACAAGGTCATAGACCTGGTCCATAGTTGCGGGTGATATATCCTTCTCCAGAAGGGTCTTGGCGACGGTGAGGTTTAGAATAGGGGTGGGCATCACCTGCCTGCCTTCGCTGTCAATGTATGGCTTTGCTTGTGGCGGCTTCGAGGGGGCCCATCCTAGGTTTCGCTGTACACCAGGACTGTTGATGACGTGAGATGGAGCCTTCTTAGCCTTATCTTGCTGCAGCAGAGTATTGTACTCGGCCTCCATAGCTCTAGCTTTCTCTATTGACTTATGCGCGTTGGACAGATCTTGATCCAGCATAGCGCCTTGCTCCGCAATGGCATGCGCTTCCTCCAGCAGCTGCTAGCGCTTCTCGTCAAGCTGGACTATGTTCCGTATATGGGCCACAGCCATGGGCTCGACGAGTAGGTTGCCGTACATCACACTATCAGCTGGAGTGATTTGGGCATCAACAGACGTGGGTGCCGGAGGCGGCGGGTTTGCGGTGTTGTTGTTACTCGGACCGGTGCCAAGTTCCTGCGGCTGCTGCACTGGTTTAGGCGGAGGGGGCATGGCCTTTGTGCGATCATTGTCAGCAACAACAGGTGGTCCCTTCCCCTTGTACAGCGCTTTAGGTGGATCTTGTTCGGGTTGATCTTCATCCATCGCGGTCCCAATGGCGACGAACACCTCTCGGGCCGTGACGGAGTTGTTGCCTGCTTGTCGCGTTTGTAATCCTCCTCTATCTCCTGCATAGCAGAGTCTAGCTCCTCCGAGCTGAAATCTATCTCCTCCAAGTCAGTGTTGATGTCGGTGTAGAGCGCGTCAAGCACGGAGTTGGAGGGTGCCGGGGCTTCCTCGATGATGGGCGGTGGTGGTGCAATAGCAGCGACGATGACTGGAGGTGGTGGTGCAGCTGCAACGACGATGACCGGAGGCGGCGGTGGCGGTGGCTGAGGCGAAGGGGCGCCATCTAAGAGTGCGAGCGCTGTCTGGGCAACCTCCGCATAGTTGTTGACGGTGTTCACCATGCTTTCAAAAGTGAGGCGTCCTGAAACCTGCTGCTGCCGTAGCGTATGTCATAGAAGCGTACCTTGGTCCAGTCCTTCCACAAAGTGATACATGGCATCATCATTGGGGTAATGCACCAGGTCAGCCCGTATACGGAGCCACCTGGCTAGGTAATCGCGGGGGTTTTCACCCTCTCTATGCACGCAACATGCCAGATCGAAGATGGTCACCACTCCGACGAACTTGGATCTCTGCTATACAGACGCACGGGCGAATCCCGCGGACTTGCAGTGATCTTCCACCGTTATATCCTGCACAGGGGCGGTTTGAGTGGGTCTTGAATTTTTTTGATCTTTGCCGGCAAACTCCAAAGAGAGATCCGACATCGATCCTTCCGCGAACGTATCCTGCCCGTAGGCGGTCTGTGCGGGTCTTGACGTTCCTCCGACTCCCAGGGAACTAGTGCCCGAGTCGGTTTCGCCGATGAAGAGATGTTTGTCTCCGATGGGGATGATCGAGCAACGGGTAGGGTTCATCTTTGCGGGGATCCAGAACTCGTCGGGAGGGACGATCGGAACGTTGCCGGAGAAGAGAACGCGACCGATGGCTACGGTTTCGCCGATTCCCGCAAAGATCTTGGACCTCGCCCGCTGTAGAGCCTGAAGCGCCTCTTGCCCCAAGGTGGGCACCAACTGTCATGGTATTGCCGACGAGTATGCCATGGAGGGGTCCTCACATTGCGTGTTTAGAGACGTGGGGTAAGGCAGACGGTTGATGGGTACGAGGTAACACAGCTTACCCAGGTTCAGATCCCACGATGGTGGCGGAATCCTACTCCTTCTATAAATCACTATAATGGCAATACGCCGAGTTACAGGGATCGGTTCGATGTGCGAGGTATGATTTGTGTCTTGCCCTAAAGGCTCCCATAGGGCCAGCTTATATAGTCGCCAGGTCCTAGGGTTATAGGGAAAGTCCTAGTAGGATAGGTTACAGAGTCCTACACTTCATACAACTATTCTAGCGTGTCTTGCACTCCAAGGCTCCGGGTACGTCGGCGACTCTCTGTAGCCTTCCTTTATCTGGCATGGGACTCCCTTCTAGATCCATCTAACTGGGCCGCCCAGCAGGCTATGGGCCATGCTACCAACTACGGGCCACCCGGGTTATCCGGATAGGAGACATGCTATGAGGATACCCATATAGCATATCCCCAACACTGGCATTTCAAAAACCTGAGCCAAGATGACCTTGACACAACAAAATACTTTACTAGTTTCTATTAACAAAACTATGGAGACCTATATATAATCTCCTTATGTTTTCAAGACAGAACTCCCAGCTACTCTTACCCCTAGGTTTTCCAAAACCTTTATTAAAACCTTTTCATTTCAATCTTGGTAGAGATACCAAGATGGTCCTTATCTTACTTCAAAGCAGAACCCATTTCAAAATACCCACGCTTACCCAAGCTAGGCTTGATGGCAACCCTAGTAGTAGTTGGATAAGTTTAATAAGATGAATTGCCTTGATCTGCTGATTGCGTTGTTTGCTTAGGAACTAGAGTGAGCCAATCTAGTAGATCATATCTTAGGACAACATCTATGCTTGTGATCATCAATATTATATCAAGCATCCAATTCTGGATCTATCTTAAGCCACTAAGGTGATAATCTCATCTCCTAATCAGACCAATCAGGGATAACCCGTTTTGATAGTTCCAACTCAGTGATGACCAAATCCAAGCATGGATCCAATCTATTTAGTTAACACTTCAACGTAATCTCCTTGATCATGAGTTTGGAACCTAGCTTTCTCCCAAAACCATCTACCCTTGAACACCAGTCTAAAACCCTAAATCTGCTAAAATGGTTAAGTCTGGATTTCTTATCTAGATTCAACCTTTGGAGCTCTACCTTTTCCAACCTGTATGCATCCTTGAGAATGTATTTGAACCATATTGTAGTAAATCACCATTACTACCAAGGCCCACTCTTACCCTTGGATAAACCCTTCTGGTTCCCACGCATCCATGATGGTTTTGTGGTCAAGATAATAATATTTTCTACAAATCTTATCATCTTGCCTACTTTGCTAGAAGCTCACATCTATTTGCCATCTCCCCTTGACCAACTCTTTGCATGGTTATGATCTACTAACCATGGTCTATGAATACATACCTCACTTGTTTCCATTGGAGCTTTGTGCTTTCTAAACCCCCATGTTTTATGTGGCATCATGACAACTCTGTTATGGCAGCCTTATTTTGAACAAAGTTTGATACCTCTTATATACCACCTCAAATACAACCAAGCCAAACTCTTGGCACCATTCTCATATAAATGACTTGGTATATCTATCCATATACCCCTTGTACCAAGGCGAGCTCTGAGCTCCCTAATCCAACCCTATTTAGGTGGCATAAAAATAACCAAACCCTAGATCCTCCCAAACCTAGTTTCCATCATTTTCAACCCATTTCTTAAAAACTCAAGGTTGAACATGATGCATACATCAAGATTACATCATCTACATTGGATATGATAATTCCCCAAATAATTCCCATAATTATTTGGATCCCAAAACTATTTAATTTCCACTTTTGACAAAACCCTAGGAACTTTGTCTATGAAGGCAGGTTTTTTTATCCAAACTACTTTGCCAAATAAATGCACATTTTAGTTCTCCACCTCATACCCTATCTTACAAACTCAAAAATAAATATTTTTGAGATCCTTTATTATTTCTTTTTGCCCTTTTCTTAAATGGCAGAAACAAGAAATAATTCCTTAAAAATACTTTTCCAACTCAATAAATTCCAACAAAATTCTCCAATGTGTAATATGGTATTCAGAACCATTTCACATCAAAAACCAACCTTACTCAATGTAAAAATACCCATTTTTCTTCTAGAAATCATTTCTGCACTTTGTGAAGAAATGATTTTTAGTGAACCAAAAATCATTAGAAAAATCCCAAATAATTCCTAGGGTTATTTAATGACCCTATACACACACCAGTACCTTTTCCTCGCCTTGTCTAATGCCACTTTTCCAACTTCCTTCAAAAGCTACCATTTGATCAAGTTTGAAAAATAAATCAAACATTGATTCAAACCAACCCAAAATCCATCCAATCTTGCTAGGAAAAATTCCACAGCACCATCCATCACCTCTGGTCGAAATGCACTGTAGCAAGGGTACTGTAGCTCCACCCCCACCCCCTTAGCCTTTGTGTTAGGAAGGGAAAGAGAGGAAGGGACAAGCACAATGATGACTCCTTGGTGGCGCCAGAGAACTTGGTGCTTGATGTGGAGTCTTGTTAGGAACCCCAAGAGCAAGGTGTGAAGCAGCTCAGTAGCAAGTTTTCCCTCAGTAGAGACCGAGGTTATCGAACCAGAAGGAGGAAGGAAACGTCACACAGGTGTTGCAAGCAACACGGAGACCTACACAACACAAACTCAAGACTTTGCCCCAACGAATTAGTGAGGTTGTCAAGATCACCGGTTTGCTATAACAAAGCATAGAGTGGTAATACAAGTCAAGGACTAAATGATCATAGAGGCTATGGTGACTTGTTCATAATCATAACATGGTGTGAGCATGTGCCAAGTCAACCCAAGCAAAGCATCAAAGGAGAATACCACAATACTATGCTTTTGCATGCTAAAACAACGCATAATTTCTTCAAGGCACACTAAGCAATCCCAATTGTTTGGAAAAAGACATGCTATAGCAATAATCACTAAGCATAAGGTCAAAACAACACCTAAGATGTCATGCTAAAGTCTAAGTTACAGTCAATGCAAGCTCCTCTTGCACTTACAAGCAAGAACTTACTACTCCTTTCCAACACCAAGCAACTTATTTGCAAAAAAACACAGCGAGAACAAGGGTCCAAACTACTTTATTCAAGCAAACTAAACAAACTAAGCAAATCAAACGAAACTAAGACGCTCCAAGAACAACACAACTTGTGCATGAAACAATAAAAACGAAGTGTCTAGACAGACCTGAGCTTTTTATTGATGAAGAAGGGGATGCCTTGGGCATCCCCAAGCTTTGACGCTTGTACCTCTTGGATATTTCTTGGGGTGACACCATGATGGCATCCCCAAGCTTGATCTTTTGTCCATTCCTCATCTCATTGCATCATTCTCTCTCTACACCTGAAATTTTTCCTTCATATAAAACTTCACACAATCTTCATTATCAACATTAGTGTATTCAAAAGATATTAGACCTCTGGCAAAGCTTTGGAATAACAAGGCTTTTCACTAAAAACACAAGTTAATGTAGCAACTCCTTCAAAAATCTCAATTCCCCAAAAGAGAACTCAAAAAGGAATCAATAAGAAGCAAATGCAAATAGTGGTAGAAATCTGTCAAAACAGACCAGCAGGTAGAAACCGATTTTTCAAAAATATTCTGTTGCTCAAATAAAAAAGTGTGAACTAACGAAAGTTATCTAACATACTGGGGGATTTATTCGTAAAATTTTGAGCTCAATCCGAGTTACAGAGACTCCTCACGAATTTTTATGGTGGAGGACAGAAATCTGTTTCGGGACAGCAACTCCCCAAATCTTACTTCCCTCTCATTAGAGGTCATTCTTGGCACAAAAATGATAAGGAGAGGTCATTACAGAAGTAATAACTTCCAAGACTCAAGTAAACTCTTGGGTTATCTCCCAACAAGTACTTTTCATTAAAGCCTTTAAGTTAGGCACAAGAAGTAAGAAGAATCAAGTATTTTCAAATGAAGAAGCATTAACATCAAACCTTGCTTTCAAAGGAGGAGCAAAAAGCAACTTCTCTCTCCTCATATGAAAGTGTTCAATACCTTTCTTGAATGGAAAATGATATTTAATAGTGCCTTCTTTCATATCAATGATGGCACCAACTGTTCTAAGAAAAGGTCTTCCCAAAGTAATAGGACAAGAAGCATTGTATTCAACGTCCAAAACATAGAAATCAACAGGGACATAAGCATTGTTAACCATAATGAGAACATCATTAATACTCCCCATGAGTTTCTTCTTAGCATTATCATTGAGTGGGACATCCAAATAACAATCTTCCAAAGGTAGCAAATCAAGCATTTCATAAATTTTCCTAGGCATAATAGAGACACTAGAACCAATATCACATGAAGCTTTGAGATCAAAGTCATTCACTTGCACATTAATAATGGGTTCCCAACTATCTTCTACTTTCCTAGGAATACAAGCTTTGTGTTTTAGCTTCTCTTCCTTAATCTTAACAAGAGCATATGTAATGTGTTTAGTGAAAGCAACATGCATATCACTAGCATCAGGACTTCTAGCAAGCTTTTGTAGGAACATAATCACTTCAGAAATATTGCAACCATCAAAATAAAAGTCAAACTTAGCATCACTAGTAGTAGGCTCAATAGGCTTAGGCATAGTAGGAGGAGAAACAGGGACTACTTGTGGTTTAGTGGTGATAGTGCACGCACTATTGTTTCTATCAATTTCAGCTTCCCTTTCGCACTTAGCATGTAGTTGGGCTAACAGTCTAACATTTTCATCAATAGTAACTTGTATGGCGTGAGTGGTAGCAAAGGTACTTTCCATAGTTTCAGGTTTAGCATCCATTTTATTAACCAAATAAGTTTGAGCTTCAGACAAAGACGATATATTTTTCTCAACATTTAAAAGCTTTTCCTCTATAACCTTATTGAAAGTGGTTTGTTTACTAATAAAGTCCTTGAGCATGACCTCAAGTTCAGAGAGGGCACTTCTAGCATTATTGTAAGAGTTTCCATAGGAATTGACATTATTAGGAGGATAAGGTCTATAATTGTTACCACCAAAATTACTCCTATAAGCATTGTTGTTGAAATTGTTGTTTCTAATGAAGTTCACATCAACTTTCTCTTCTTGAGCAACCAAAGAGGCTAAGGGAACACTATTAGGATCTAGAGGAGCTTTCCCATTAACAAGCATAGCCATAATAACATCAATATTTTCACTCAAAGAGGAAGTTTCCTCAACAGAATTTACCTTCTTACCATGTGGAGCTCTCTCAACATGCCATTCAGAGTAATTAACCATCATATATCAAGGAGCCTTGTTGCAGCACCCAAAGTGAGGCCCATGAAGGTACCTCTAGCAGCGAAATCCAATAGATTTCTTAAGGAGAAGTTCAAACCTGCATAAAAAGTCTAGATAATCATCCAAGCAGTGAGTCCATGAGTGGGGAAATTATTAAACCAAAGATTTCATTATTTCCCAAGTTGGGGCAACATGTTCACTATTAAGTTGTTTAAATTTCGTAATGTCACTTATCATAGATATAATCTTAGCAGGAGGATAGTACTTTCCAATAAAAGCATCTTTGCACTTAGTCCAAGAATCAATACTATTTCTAGGCAAGGATAGCAACCATTCTTTAGCTTTTCCTCTCAGGGATAAAGGTAAAAACTTAAGCTTAATAATATCTCCATCTACATCCTTATACTTTTGCATCTCACAAAGTTCAACAAAGCTATTGAGATGGGCAGCAGGATCATCAGAACTAGCACCAGAAAATTGCTCTCTCATCACAATATTCAACAAAGCAGGTTTAATTTCATAAAAGGTAGCATCAGGAGTAGGTGGAGCAATAGGTGTGCTAAGGAAATCATTGTTGGTGGTTCTAGTGAAGTCACACAACTTTGTGTTCTCATCAAAGTTCATTTTGGAAAAGGTGGGCAAGCCAAAAACAGCAGCAGCTAGAGCAGGAACTATTTTTTGTGTTTTTGAATAAAGAAAGCAAACCAAACTAGACTATTTTGGGGGGGTTGAAAAGAGGCAAACAAAACCAAGCAAAAGAAACAAAGCAAACTAAAAACAAAGTAAAGAGAAAGGAGGTGGAGGACTCCCCTAGTGAAGACGTCCTTAGCCTCCCCGGCAACGGCGCCAAAAAACTTGTTGATGACTCCTTGGTGGCGCCAGAGAACTTGGTGCTTGATGTGGAGTCTTGTTGGGAACCCCAAGAGCAAGGTGTGAAGCAGCTCAGCAGCAAGTTTTCCCTCAGTAGAGATCGAGGTTATCGAACCAGAAGGAGGAAGGAAACGTCACACAGATGTTGCAAGCAACGCGGAGACCTGCACAACACAAACTCAAGACTTTGCCCCAACGAATTAGTGAGGTTGTCAAGCTCACTGGTTTGCTGTAACAAAGGATTAAACGTATGGTGTGGAAGGTAATGGTGGTTTACAGCAAGTAAACAAGTAACAGTGGAAAATGTATCAATGGTAAATATTGGACCGGGGTCCATAGTTCACTAGAGGTGCTCTCCTTAGATAAACAACATGGCATGAAGGGTAAACAAATTACAGCAGGGCAATTGACAGGAACTGAGCAAGGCATAACAATGCAATTACTAGTCAGAAAGATCCTATGAGATTCAATTGGGCAATACAACAAGATACATAGACCACCATCCAACTTCATATATGACTAGAAGTCCACCTTCAGGTTATCATCCGAACCCCCTCTAGTATTAAGTTGCAAGCAACAGATAACTGCTTTAAGCAAAGTGTGTAACGTAAATAGTCCACATGTTCCATGAACAAAAGACCGTTGTTTTCTCCCCAGTAGCAATAGCACATCTACAACCGAAGAGATTATTGTCACTTCCCTTGGAAACTATAGGCATGAACCCACTATCGAGCATAAATACCCCCTCTTGGAGTCATTAGCAACTACTTGGCCAAGATAGCTACTAACAACGGAGAGCATGCAAGATCACAAACAACACAGACATGATAGAATCATAAAGACAAAACCATTAATCAAACCAACATAATAATCTCAATATCCATCGGATCCCCGCAAACACAACATGCATGATTACAAATAGATTAGATCTTGATCATGAACGGAGCTCACAAGATCTATACATGAAAGCACAAAGGAGGAGATACAACCATCTAGCTACTACATGGACCCATAGTCCATGGTGGAACTACTCACACATCATACCGGAGAGAAGGCCTCCGGGATGATCTCCCCTCCAGTAGGGTATCGGGAAGAACTTCAGATCCCCCCGATCTAGGGACGACGGTGGAGGCGGATATAGAAGGTTTCGTGGAGATTCGATCGGGTACTTAGGGTTTCTGCATCGGGGGCTTCTTATAGGCGAAGGAGGAGGCCGAGGCAGTGGCCAGGGGCCCTACACCCTGCCTAGGCGCGAGGCAGGGCCCACCCGTGCCTAGGGGGTCTGGGCGCCCTGGCCTGCCTCTCCGGCTCCCCTCTGGACTTCTTGTTCCCCACGGAAAGTTATTGACTTTGGCTTTTGTCCCGTCCAATTCCGAGAATATTTCCTTACTAGCTTTTCTGGAACCAAAAACAACAGAAAACAGGCAACTGGCACTATGGCAACTTGTTAATAGGTTAGTACCAGAAAACATGTAAAAAACACCTCAAAATGTAGACAAAGCAAAGAAAATTAGATACTAAACAAGCATGGAGCATCAAAAATTATAGATATGTTTCCGACGTATCATACAACATGCCAAAGCATTTAATCACAGCAGACCCTCTCTCCTCTCTGTCCCCTACCACGACCAGAGACCCCTCTCTCACCCCTCCACCGCCCTCTTTGCCCAATGGCAGGCCAGTACCTATTCCCAAACTCCCCCTACACCAAGATCACCATGGACCATCCTCTCTTGATTTATAAGGCCAGAGCACCTTCCAGCTCGCCCTTTCCCCTCATTTCCCTCCCCCACAGCCTCACCTACCTCTCCCCTGGCTCCCCAAACACTCCCCAGATCTGCCAAACTTGGGGAAGGAAGAAGCAAGAACTCTCGACCATTGCTCAAAAGATGAGCATAGCCCTCCCCTCTCTGCATCTTCCCCTCTACATGTCGCCCCTAGTGCTCCCCTACCCTCTCTGACCTTCCCCTTCTATTCCCATCCAGGAACGCCTCTGCAGACGTCGCCATCAACCATCGACGGGTCCCCGCACGGTCGCCCTCGCGCGAGCTCGCCTCCGTAGTCAACACCGCCTTTACCGCCCCTCTTCAGGATCATCGTCATGCGTCGCTTCCCCTCCATCGTCTCCCCGCTGCCGGCAGGCACTCAGGTGAGCTACCCGAGCCCCGCCAGATCCCCTAGGGTTTCCTCCCCGCTGACCAGGCGCGAGGTAGCAGACGGGTCCCCAGCCGTTGATTTGGCTCTAATCCAACGCAGGGAGCTTCCCCGTACCCCTTCGCTGATAACAACCGCTGACCGGCGGGCCCCGTAGACCGGGGATTTGAAAATCCCCTCCCGCACGTGGTGCGCCCCCGTGGGCCGTTTTCCTCTCTGCGCGGCCCAGAAGCCCCAGATTCAAGCCCACTGTCCCTGTGCCCCTTTTCTTTATTTAAATCAAATACAACCTGCTAATTTACCTATTTGGTTTACTTCAAAACAAAAATAGAAAACACCTGCAAATATTTAAATATATATTTTATCAAGTTCCTAGGTGTCTTACCCAACACTCAACATCAAATTTGGACCAAAGTATTGTACATATAAGTTCAAAAAAATAAAGTAGCCATATGTGTCCTTTCCACTAATAAATGATTTCAGAAAGTTTGGTAACTCCTGAAAGTACAAAGGAAGTCGCCTAGAGGGGGGTGAATATGCTTTTAAAAATATTACGGTTTAGGATCAAGTAAATGCGGAATAAAACTAACGTTTAATTTATTGAGCACAAATCCTAGCCACTAAGTTCACCTAGGTGCACCAACAACCTATGCTAAGCAATACAAGCAACAAGGTGATAGCAAGGTATAAATACTTCAAGCACAATGGCCATCACAATGTAAAGTGCATAAGTAAAGGGCTCGGTTGAGAGATAACCGATGGACGCGGAGACGAAGATTTGTTTCCCGAAGTTCACTTCCAAAGAAGCTACGTCTCTGTTGGAGAGGTACGATGGCGCAATGCTCTCCGAACGCCACAAATGGCTCACCTCGAGGTGTGGTGGCTCGATGCTCACCCAACGCCACACAAGGCCTCACCCCGGATGCAGAAGCACGCAACTCACCGACGCCGCAAAAGGCTCACCCTATTCTCCCAAGTGCGCACCACAAAAGGCGGGCACTTGCTCCACTAAGGGACGCATGAGGGCGGTCACCGAACCCGTACAAGATTGGGGCTAACTCCACAACTCAATTGGAGGCTCCCAACAACAAAGCCACAAAAGGCCAACAATGCCACAAATGGCCAACAACTCCACAAATGGCTACAAGACCACAAAAGGTCAACAAGACCACAAAAGGTCAACAACCCAACCACACAACCATCTAGGGTTCCAAGGAACCCAAGAGAAACAAGCTCACAAGCTTGAACTCGCCGAATCTCCGAGGAGAACTCAAACCTATGCACCAAACGCAAGGGAAAGTCCTTCTCTCCCAAATTCCAACAAAGCTACAAAAGCTATTGGGGGAATAAGGGAGGAAGAACACAAGAGGAGAAAACACAACTCTCCAAGATCTAGATCCCAATGATTCCTTCACAAAGAAGGGATTTGGCTTGGGGGGATTGTAGATCTAGACCTCCTCTCTCAAATCCCTCAAAAAGATGCAAGAATCATAGGAGGGGAAAGGGAGAGGGAAAGCTTCTTCAAGGTTGACAATGGAGGAGAGAGAGAAAGCCAAGAACCAAGAAGAAAAGTTGTTAGCCACGAAGGGGAAGAGGAGCCCCTTTTAAAGGGCTCCCAGATCTGCCCGTTATGGGCAATCACGACACCTGGCCGGAACTTCCAGTGGGAGGCCGGAAGTTCCGACGGCACAGAGCCAACGGTCGAAAACTGCATAGTGAGAAACTGAAAAAGCGAATCCTGGTCGGAACTTCCGCCGGTTCACCGGAACTTCCTGTGGGAGCAAAACTTCTGGTGAAAGTTCCGATAGAAGTTCTGTCAAATAGACACAACGAAAACAGAAGGTTACTGAACGTGAGCAGAACAAGAGCCGGAAATTCAACCGGAACTTTCGGCCTGAGTAGAACTTCCGGTCACAGGCCGGAACTTCCGGTGAGAGCGAAACTTCCGGTGGAAATTCCAACTGAAGTTCCGTCAAATAGCACATCCAAAACAGAAGGTTACTGAGCGTGAGCGGAAGAAGACCCGGAACTTCCACCGGAACTTTCGGCGGCAAAAATTCCCTAGCAGAACTTCCGATGGCAAGCCGGAACTTCCGGTCAGGGAAATTCTAGAAACCAGAAAACCAGAAACGCAATAACTTTTGCATCCGAACTCCAAACGGGATGAAACCAATTTTGTTGGAAAGATAACGACGAATAGAATCCAACCAATAACTTTTGCATCCGAACTCCAAACGGGATGAAATATTGGGTATCACCTTGGGATAAAATACTATGAATATATATGTGAAGTATCCCCCAAGGTGTGGAGCCGGAAAACTCGCAAGATCAAAAACCGCAATAAGATATGAAAGTGAAATCCTTAGATGATGAACTAGAGCTTGTTATGATGATGACCACAAGCTCTAGATCCTCTCATGGACAAGAACCAAATAACAACCAAGAAAGATGATGCTATGAATGCAAAGGTTTGAGCTCTCTCCGAACGATGCAAACGAGACACCCGCTTGAGAGCCCCTCTTGATAGAACGGCTATCTATCCTAAACCCGGTCTCCCAACTAACAACACGAGACCGAAAAAAGAGAAGCCCTATCAAGAACATACCTTTGCCTTGAGCATCCCACTTGAACTTGATGTAGACCATCTTGTTCTTCTATAGTGGGAACACCTTTCTTGGATGCTCTTGCTTGATGAAGATGAAGACTTGCAAATTGCTCCCCCATACTCCTTGGGGAAACCTCTTCTTTGAACTTGTCTTCATCATTCCATGAGCACGAGGATGGCAAGCTTCAAGCATGAGATCTTCTAGAGAAGGCGCATCTTGAGCTCGCCCTTCTTCATCCCTACTTGAGGTTGATCCATCTTGATTCTCCTCTTTGCACATGTATTGATCAACCTTCAAGCTTCTTCTTTCTTCATGATTTCAATGGGCACAAAGCCCTTGGACATTTCTTCATCTTCCTACCTTGAGACTAACACATGACCCAAGCGATGCCAATGGACAAACCTACAAGTGAAACTTAATTTACACATTAGTCCATAGACATTGTCATTAATTACCAAAACCACACATGGGGGCATACATGCCCTTTCAACTCCAAATGGAGTAAATCCAATTGTTACTGAAAGTACTTAGCCGTACCTTGCATTTCCCATTTGTCTCACCTATTTTGGCTTCATGGTGACCCACAATAAAAATAACAAATCGGTCCTTTTCCGCCTTTAGAAAATTTCTTAGGTCAAACCAAATGAGGTTTTGACCTAATTCCAACTCCCAGTAAACCTCTATACCAATAAGTACCAAAACCCAGGAGCCCAAGATTTATTGAGCTCTATTTGAATTTTTGGTGAATTAATCCTTTCTATGCATAGGTAATTCACCACTAAATTCATATCATTAGTTCTGTAAATCCAAAAAGGGTGATTCTATTTTTTATAGAAAGGAATTCAAAGTACCTAAATTGTGTCTTTGGAATCACATAAAAACCCCTTATAGTTTTAATCTGGTGAAAAAGACAAATCTCATCTAGAACTGCCTTTGGGAATTTCTTGAGGGCATTCTGGTATTTTTTTTTAGGTGATTCCAACTCTCAGTGAATAAGTCCACCAAATACTACCTAATAACCCAAGGAAATAATTTTTGGAGCTCCAGATTATGTCAGGTGAATTATTTTCTAAAACTAGAGTTTTATCCACTATAAAAATCACTATAAATCAATGGAAATTGATAAATTAGTGAGACCACTTTTGTTGGCTTCATTTTATCAATACCTATCTAATGGTATCATATTTATATAATGGTATCCTCCAGATCAATCCCTTGGTCAAAAACCCTCTCTTAGGTAGTTCCTAGACTTTAAATCCTAAAGGATCCCCTTTCCCTGTGCCTCCAAATCTTCTCCCAATCCAATCAAATCATCATCCAGCACCCTACTAATGTATATCTTGTGTTGTATGATTTCTTATTGTATGTATTGATGCTTGTAAGCATTGTATTGATTGAGGTGTTGTTTGTTTGCATGTATTCTCCATAATGGCGATAGTTGCGATTTGTGAGACACGGAGAAGAAGGAAGCATGAGGTTATCCTATTATTATTATTATTATTATTATTATTATTAGCTTTCTGGTATTCTAAACAAGTCACGGGACATCTCGCTGGTCATAGGCAAGCCACCTTCTTGCTCATATGCCTTGTCCTATTATTTCACTTATGCATGTTTTATCTACTCGTTTATGAAAATTGCATTGTTTCACTATATTATGTTTTATGTGGGAAATGTTTGGCTCCTCCAAACCATTACCCCTTAGTACCATTAGGTACAACCCAGATTATGATACCTACCCGACCCTAGTATGATAGATGGTGTAACCCACCATGCCCCTTGGAAACCCTGTTTTAGCCAAAGCAAAACTATGGGATGGGAAGACCCCGAAAAAGGTTACAAAAATGTTTATGAGAAAACCTTGGTGAGGCTTGGCCTACCAAGTGATGTTGAAAATGAGAAAGGTTTTTGGTTTACAAAATGGTCGGACAAATGATGGAGGAAAAATGTTTACAAAAACGCACCCGGTTCTTTGCAGTTTTGCTAGAACAATTAACCCGTGCAACCACATTACTCTGGAATAGGATGGGGCTGGGCTGGAAGTTTGTCCAATCCGGTATAGGTGTCTCAAACTACTATGGGGGAGAAAAAATTACCAGAGGCTGGGCTTTCCCCTATAAAGGCCTTTGTGACACATCGGTCTGGGGAAGGTAAATACCGTCTAATGGCGGGCAGACGATACTATGAACCCCTCATTGAAAGCGCACACCCTGCAGGGTGCAAAACGCGCTCCGGTTGGCTTGTGACTATATAGGGCGTCCTGGTTTTGAGGGGATTAACCTCATAGGGTAGGCACATGTATCGGAGAGGGCATTCGGAAGGTCTTGACCAGTTATTCGACCCACGATTGGTGTAGATCAAGGACGGGTAATCGGATGGTGTGAGTAAAGTGTACAACCTCTGCAGAGTGTAAATCTATTCAAATAGCCGTGTCTATGGTCATGGACGGTTGGGAAGGTTGCTGTAGAGTGGTGTTGGTTTTGTTTTCAAAAAGACTTCGGAAAAGTAATGGTTGGAAATGTTTTGACCATGAGATGGTCAGGAAAAGGAGGAAGGAGTTTGGTCATGAGATGACCGGAAGGAAAAACAAATGGGTGACCCAATCCTAGTGTTTTCTTAAACGTTTTGAAAATGTTTTACAAAAGTTTTTAACAAAGTTATAGATACATGCTATATCTACAAGAGAAAATAATCTACAAAAGAACCTCTTATGGAATCATCCTACCACAGCCATATTGCATATCCTTTCTTATTGTTCGCTTAAGGTGGTTTGCGAGTACATTCAAAGTACTCACTGGCATTGTCCCTAGCTATCTACTTGGCCAGATTTTCAGATGATCGAGAGGAACGGTGGAGGGTACTGACGTCTATGCGATCTAGGCCGTCTTCCCAGTCAGTCGGCTGTAGGTTAAGGCATGACATGGGCTCTGTGCTTGAAGACTTACGCTATTGATGTTGTATCGCCATAATGGCAGAAATGTAAGTACTTGTATTCATTAATTATGGATGATGTAATGATACTAGTCGGTTATGCTCACGACTCACTGATCATGGGAACGTGAATCGTATGCATAACGGGTATTCTCGGACCGTAAATCCGGGGGTGCCACAGAGAATATGGGGATGTTGGAAGTCGCGGAATGGTTAACAGACAAGAAACACAGGGACACGAGATTTACCCAGGTTCAGGCCCCCGGAGGGAAAACCCTACTCCTGCTTGTCTGCTCTTGATTACGGTGGAACCGAAGGTTACAGGGGTGCGCAGATGCAATCTGGCGTGGAGGTGTGTATGCAGTGAGTTGAGAGATCCTTCTCGCCGTACCCTCCTGGCCTTTATATAGATAGGCAGGTCCCGGGATAGGCCGATTCGGTTACAAATTAGGGTTGATACCTTTTGAATTTCTATCTAATCTAGACTTGTCCTCCAAGGAGTCGAAACCGCCACAGGCTTGGGCCACCCGAAATCTTCATGGGCCGTGTGTCCTTGTGTGGGCCTTCCTTGGGCTGACCAGGCATACTAATGTCGTGGACCCGTGGGGTATATCAATGTCAGTCATAACATATTCCTCATCATAGCACACTAAAGAATCTTCTCAACATAGTAATCTAAGCAAGATAATCATGGCAAATAGTTCAAAATGAGTCTCACCCTAGATTGATAATGGCAATAGATCAGAGATGAATTTGCCAAAAGTAATTGGAGAATCGGAGGAGAAACATACCGTAGATCACTTGTGTGCGAGGGAATCGAACGAAACTGGGTAGGGGTGAAGATCCCTTGAGGTTTTGAGTGAGTTTGGAGGTAGGAGAGAAAAAAGGATTGATGTTTTGGTGTTTTTGGTACCTTCCCGTGTGTTTAAGTGGTCGGACACAACTATACGGCCGGAACACTTGTTCCCGATGTATAAAGTTGGTCTGATGGCCAAAAATTAGGGTTTCTAGGGTTTCTTTCCTGGCGGCTATAACTATACGGCCGGAACTTTTGTTCCCGTCGTATAGTTGGTCGTCAAACCTTCTATATGCCGAGATGAAAAATTGTCGATGGATCGGCCGGAGCTATACGGCAGGAATTTTTATTCCGCCATATAGTTGGTCGTTAAAGCTTCTATATACATTAAAAAAATCTATTTCTTCAAGAATTACTTTTTAGACTGAAACTTAGCGAAACACCTTATTTTGATAGAAAATTGACAGACTAAATTGTCGACCAACTTTGGCATGTATAAAATAGGATTTTTTAGTATCGCTGAATCTCTCCTTCTCACTAGAGTTTTCTATCACTCTTTATTCTATATAAAACTTAAACTAAAACTTAAAAACTTTACTCAAACCTTTATTTCACATGGGTTGCCTCCCATGCAGCGCTCTTTTATGCTCAATAGCTTGACCTTGATGTTGCTCACTTAGGCCATATGAGTGGATCACCCACTCCAAAATAGTTGGCCTTCAAAGTGATGGCCTCCTTATCATCTTGCTTGGATTTCTTTTTCCTGGGGAAATGAATTACAAAAGGATCCTGCGAAGGCAATTGGAGCTTCACGTTCCCTTCATGCAAATTAATCAAATCCTTAATAGTTCTTAAAGGACGGCCTAATATGATAGGAGCAGTAGCATCTTCAGGCATGTCAACGATAACAAAATCAATAAGAGCAGGACAACCTTTAATATACACTAAGTTATTTTCTTTAATGCCTACGATTTGCTAGATGCAATTTTAATTCGGTGATTTCAAAAGAGTCGAGATTAAACTTATTAAAAAGACTCTTTGGAATTGTTGAAACACTTTCACCTAGATCACAGAGTGCAGCTATTTCATTAGTCTCAATTTTAATTTTAATAGTAGGCTCAAATATATCATCTAGCTTAACATGTAATTTTTCAGCAATTTTCTTATATTCTTGCTCAAGCTCACGTGCCTTTATTGCTACCTGATTAACAAAGTGTTGATACATGGCTTCATTATTTCCTTCACTTACCGGAATATTGATATTGATCCTTTTTACAAGATCTTCAACTGTGTAGTTCAGTGAAGGAGTATTGCTATAATCGATTTCTTCAGGCTCCCCTTGGATTCTTATCATCTTGAGGTCTTCAACGGGATTAGGCTCAACTTTACCTGCAAATTTAGCTAGAATTGGAGTTTGACTCTCAGTTATCTTACCTAGTTGTGCCTCAACAATCCTTGTTCTTTCTTGGAGGGCATGCAAATCATTCCTCAAACTAACAGCTTGGTTAGATAATTTACCAAGCATAGATCATGGTTCTCCATTATTTTAACTAGGATATTGTTTTGCTCATTTTGTGAGTCCATAAAAGATTTAAGATTTTCTTGGAGACTACTATTACTTGATGCAATATTATTATTAGAGTTTTCTGCAGGACTATAATAATGTTTCTAAAAGTTTGGATTATAATTCTTTTTCCAAGCAGGGTTATAATCATTACGAGCTATGAAGTCTATTTTTCAATAGTTGGTTCGGGAGTAGCTCTTACCTGAGTTTCCTTACCTTTAACGGCTAATATGAGCTCATCCAACTTAGAATTGAGTTCTTCATTTTCTTGGGGTATGACGGAGTTCACCTTCTTCGTGTTTGATCTTTCCACATGCCATTGGGCATGGTTGTCTTGCATATTGTCTAGCAGCTGCTTTGCTTCGGTAATTTGTTTACCCATAAATGTTCCTCCAGCTGAAGTATCGAGCATAGACTTAGACACAAGGTTAAAAGCATTATAAAAAAATGGATAATTAACCAATCTTCCATCCCATGGCTGGGATAGTTTCTCATGTATTCTTTCATTTTCTCCCATGCAAGTGCTAGTGGCTCACACTCTTCCTGTCTAAAACCAGTAATATTAAGGGATTTATATTTCCGTGCCCTTGGTTCGTTAGTTGTACTCACTTTTCTCCAGCCGCTTAACTTTTCCTCACTTTTCCACTCGCCATGTTAAGAAACCCTCGCGGGCGCTCGCAGGCACTCGGACGGAGGGATGCCGTCAGGTCAAAGGCTTGACCATTACATGCTGACTAGTGGGACCGTGTTGGCCGGTCGGGCATTGAGCGTTACATTACGAGGCCTCGACTGTTACATGCCTGACTGGTGGGGCCGCTTTGGTGCGGGTCCTGCCGTGGCCGATACGTGCTGATGGGTGGTGGCCAGGATACATGTCGGACCCGCCATCCTTCTCTTGTTGCCTTGTGGTCCACTTTTTTCCTAATTGGGTGGCCAATGCAGGCAATGAAAAATGGGGTCGTTCCGTGGGGCCATTGAAGCCAGTGAATGATGGGGCCGTCATGTGGAGTGGGGCCTCGAAGCCAATGACCGATGGGGCCGTGATGTGGAACTGGAGGGGGATTTGCATATTCGCCACGTTTTACGTTGCAACTTGCATATTTGCCATTTTGTGTGTCACTGACATGTGGTGGTCATATGGCAAATATGCAAATTTCAAAGAAAATGTTCGTTCCATGGGGCCACCAAAGCCAATGAACGATGGGGCCGTCATGTGGGGTGGGGCCTCGAAGCCAATGACTGAAGGGGCCGTGATGTGGAGATGGAGGAGGGATTTGCATATTCGCCACGTTTTACGTTGCAACTTGCATATTTTCCATTTTATGTGTCGCTGACATGTGGTGGTCATATTGCAAATATGCAAATTTCAAAGAAAAGGTTCGTTCTGTGGGGCCATCGAAGCCAATGAATGATGGGGTCGTCATATCAGGCGGTCGAAGCCAATAACAGATGGGGCCGTGATGTGGGGCTGGAGGGGGATTTGCATATTTTCCACGTTTTAGATTACAACTTGCATATTTGCCATTTTGTGTGTCGCTGACATGTGGTGGTCATGTTGCAAATATGCAAATTTTAAAGAAAAGGTTCGTTCTATGGGCCATCGAAGCCAATAAACGATGGGGTCGTTATGTGGAGCGGTCGAAGCCAATGACCGATGGGGCTATGATGTGGGGCTAGAGGGGGGATTCACATATTTGCCACATTTTAGATTGCAACTTGCATATTTTCCATTTTGTGTGTTGCTGACATGTGGTGTTCATGTTGCAAATATGCAAATTTCAAAGAAAAGGTTCGTTCTGTGGGGCCATCAAAGCCAATGATGGGGTCGTCATGTGGGGCGGTCGAATCCAATGACCGATGGGGCCGTGATGTGGGGCTGGAGGGGGGATTTGCATATTTGCCATGTTTTAGATTACAACTTGCATATTTGCCATTTTGTGTGTCGCTGACATGTGGTGGTCATGTTGCAAATATATAAATTTCAAAGAAAAGGTTCGTCCTGTGGGGCCATCGAAGCCAATGAATGATGGGGCCGTCATGTGGGGTCGTCGAAACCAATGACCGATGGGGCCGTGATGTGTGGCTGGAGGGGGGTCGCATATTTGCCATGTTTTAGATTGCAACTTGAATATTTGCCATTTTGTGTGTTGCTGACATGTGGTGGTCATATGGCAAATAAGCAAATTTCAAAGAAAAAGTTAGGCAGATATGCAAAATTGGCAAATATGCAAAAATCCCGGAGCGGCTACTCCCCTAAACATTGACAGGTGGGGTCATGAGGTCGGCTCTCTCTCTCATCCGCTCCCAGCCGCCAGCCCCGAGCATCTCCTACCCCACCAACAGTCAGAGCATCCATCGTCGGCGCGTCGGCAGCTCGTTCCTACGGTGCGTCGGACGGACTGCCGTGCTGCACCTCAACCACGGCTCCAACACCTATTTCGTCTGCACGCATTATACGTCGAGGCAGTACTGACCGCATGCAGGTCCGCCGCCCACGACGACCGAGATTTTGTTCCGCCGCCATAGCTCGACGCACGGTCGCAGCAATTGCTAGTAGTGCTTGGTAAGACCTTTGCTCCTGCTCCGCCCACCCTAATCGATTCGGTTCCTGTAATTTCCTCAATATTGTAGGGTTAAATTAGTCTTCAATGTCTGGTTGTAGCGGGTACATCGGCAAGGGTGGGGATTCGATCATGTCGTGGCCATGTTCTCCTTCTCCTACCATGTCGGAAGTGCAGGTAGCTCCTTCTCTTTGTACTACCGTTGAATTTAAAGTGCCGCCATGGCTTGTCGGACTGACTTTAATTGGGTTTATTTTGGGATTGTTATCGTGTGATATGCAGGCCGATGATCCATGGCACATTGCGTACCAAGATGAATCAACCTAGTGGTCTAGCCAGAGGATCGATTTGGAGGAGATGGTTGCCAATTTAGGTGATGAATTGGCCCATAAAAACCTGTTGATATTAGAGCTAAAGCGTACTGTCGAGAAAGAAAAGAAGAACTCAGAGCTAATTCACAAAGATAAGTTGACACTTGAGGCTGATCTTGCCGTATCTGATCAAGTGGTAGAAAATCTAAAATATGAACTTCAAGTGAAGGGGGAGGATAATAGTAGATTCATGTGGACAGTTTTAGTAGTTATGATCCCCGTCCTAACAGTTACACTATGGGGTTGTGGTGAAGGTGGCACATGTAATGATTAGTTGAATTGATAGCTAATTTAGATAGTAGAATTGTTATTCGATGGATGGTTGTGAGATAATGCAAATTTAGTCACTTTGCGGTCCCAAAGTTGTCATGAGAATGCATTGCAGGGCCCAAGTTGCTTGCCATTGGATCTAGCTGCCCATAGTTGGCGTGCCAAATGCCATGTAGACTTAGGCCTATAATTTATTTGCAAGTTGTAGCATCCATTCCCCGTTCTTCCTGACGTCCCATTCTTCTTCTCCAAAGAGGTGATCAATCAAAGGAAGTACTACTCCCTCCGATCCAATTTAGTTGACTCAAATTCGTCAAGATACGGATGAATCTAATACTAATTCATGTCTAGGTACAATCGAATCTAGACAAATCTAAATCAACTAATACAAGCCCATCGAAGATTGTCAAAGCAAGTACTGCTACTTATGAATCTAATATTAGCAGTAAAACTTGACTAGATACGTTTCATATCTAGATGAATCCAAGTCAACTAATATGGGTTGGAGGGAGTATCAAATTTATTCAAATCGGTTCATGGGGGCTTGATCTGCGCCGTCACGGTGATATTGCAGATGATGGCTTCAATCGTCATTGCATCGATGACCACTGTCGGCACCGCCACCTCGGTGTATTTAATCAGGAACGGATCTGAGGAGGTGAACAGGAGTGAGACGGACACAGACAAAAATTTCAGACGCTTAGATCCTCACTGTCGCATGCCGTCCCAGCCGCCACGCTTGGATCCGTGCCGCCACACGCTGTTCCGACCCCCACGCTTAGGTTCGTGCCGCCGCACGCCGTTACGACTGCCAGGCTTAGATCCGTGCCGCCGCACGCCATTCGGACCCCCACGCTTAGGTTCGCGTCGTCGCACGCCGTTCCAACCGCCAGGCTTAAGTCGATAGGAGGGGAGGAAGATGCGGCTGGTCTACGTGCGACAAGGAAAGGGAGGGAGAGACATCCAGTCCGTCGGGCTCTCCTCTCCGTACAAGGTTGGTGCGCCCATCGGGAGAGAGAGACCTCTAGCCTGTCGGGATCTCCTCTCCGTACAAGGTAGGTGCGCCCATCGGAAGAGAGAGACCTCCATCCCGTCGGATCATGATGTATCCCATGGTGGTTAGCCAAGATCTATGTGACATACATCTCGACCAATCAGAGCGTAGCAGCTGTTGTGAGGTTTTGAGTCAGGAGACAGGGGAAAGTGAGGAAAACTTTAGCGGGAGGGGAAAATTGAGGAAAACTTTAGAGGGAGGGGAAAAATGAGTAGAGCTAACGAAAACAAGGGCACTCAGATAAAAAAAACGAGTAAGGGAAATTCAAGCTTTTGGCATAAAAAATGGAAAATATGTTATTTGAACAAAATAATTCATCTTAGGCGAAATTATATTGTTTGCAACTCAGGTATACACAAGTGTTCCAATTTTGGCCTTATTTATAAAAAGTATGTTCTGGGATGGGTTATTTTGGAGGTTGATCGAGTAGAAATCCATGCATCTTCATAGATAGTAGCTTATTCCAATAAGGGTTTAAGAAGTGGTTTAGGGGATCAGTCCATTTCTCTTTATTTCCTTTTCCTTTATTATTCATGCTAGGTTGTAGGCAACATAACAAGACTCCATTTGAAGGTTGCACTATGTTTTGATTTTTTTTGTACTAAACTAACCCTAAAACTATTTTTTTGAATTTAATCACTTAGAAAAAGAAAAATGTGGCTGATTATAAGTTAATCCAAAATCTCCAATTTCATATGGTAAATCAATCCAAGATACACAAGTGTGCCAAATTTTGGATCAATTGGTCAACATTTAAGCCATGAACTAGCTAAACCTCATGTGTTGACCACATGTAGAGGGCAAAACTGAGCAGTGCTAAGCAACTAGGTGCATGACCATAGAAACTTGCAATAACACATACATTATGGAATTATCCAGCATACAAACTTGGGAGCGTCACACTAGTTCAAATTAAATACAAATATTGACAGTAGTTGAAATTTATCATACAAATTCAAATTAATAATTCAAATCCATTTTTTTCTTGCTCCTAGTGTTTTTCGCTGGGTTCACCACCTTGCTCCTAGTGATCCTAGCTGGAATATTTTCGGAGTCCACCATCAGCTTCTTCCGTTTTTCCCTTTGTTCTTTTTCTTTGCATCCAATGAATCAAGTGCTTCAGTCTGTCGTACAATTGGTTCAATCACGTTTCGATCCGCTGGTTCATACGGTTAAAAAAATCATTTTCCCCATTTCTGCCATATCTGCTGGTGTAATTCCTTTACGCTGGAACTCTGCTACAATATCCTCTCGATCGAATGGTTCAATCTCCTCTCGATCAACTGGTTCAATCTCCCCTGCATTTGGTTCAATCTCGTCTCGATCGACTGGTTCAATCTCCCTTGCATTTGGTCCAATCTCCTCTGCATTTTGTCCAATCTCCCCTGCATTTGGTTCAATATCCTCTCAATCTATTGGTTCAATCTGCAATGTATCCATTCTCCTCTTGTTCAAACGCTTCATTCTCATCTGCATTTGTTGCTACCGCTTGATCATCCATTCCATAAGCTGGATCCATTGCATTTTTACAAAGCCTAGCAATGTGCCCTAGGATCCCACAAGGTTTGCACTTATGTCATCGAGGTGGTGCACTACCCTCTACACTAGCTCTTATCCTATTCTTCCTTGGCCTACCTGCTGGTCTAGTAAAAACTAGAGGGTATAGCTTGAAGTCTGGATCCACTTCCATCCATTGGTCTTTTCCCAACAAGGCTAGAACATTCTGAGCATATGCTGCCCTAAATTTGGCAACGGATAAATACTCCGACACGTACTGATCCACTTCACCCTCTTCACCTCCTAGAACACCCATGAAAAACAATGCATGTATGCAGGGTTTCCCACGGAGCTGCCATTGCCCGCAATGGCATGTCCTACCAACCAAACTCACTGGATACCTCCATTGTTCCGGATGGCACCCGCAGGGTTCGGGTCCGGGTTTGGGCCCCCCATACCCGCACCCGACCCTTCTCCCCGCCCCCGCGACCCGCCCCCGAACCCGTCGTCGGGTCCAGATCGCCACCATACCTGCCACCCGTCGGGTACCCGGGACCCGACGGGGACCCGCGAATCAGAGACATGATGAGGTCCTTGATGTACAGAGGCAAGATTTAGGTTCTGCGTTGTGGCTGCGGCGGCGCCGGGGCCTGCTCGACCGCGAGCAGCGTCGCTAGGACCTCCACGACCATGAGCCACGGTGGTGCTGGGGCGTTCTCTACCACGAGCGGCGGCGGCGGCGCTGGGGTGTGTTCACCCGTGAGCGGCGGCGGCTCTAGGAGCTGAGGCGGTAGCGGGAGGCAGTAGGATGAGTGGCGGCGGCTGCTCGTCGGGACGACGACGGGCTGGTGGCGGTAGGCAGGCGGCGACCAGAAAGAAGCGAGGAGCGAGGGAGAAGCAGAGATGCGCGTGCGTCACGGCTTGTAATATGTCGGCGGGGCCAAGGTAGGTGGGACTTGGGAGGAGTCGTGTCTCCTGGGAGGATGGGTCGCTGTGCTGGATGTGGCTGTATGTTGTTAGGATTGGGTGGTTAGGTGGTGTGGTCGTGTACACAGTGGATAAATTAGACAATGTGCTAATGATATGTGGGGTCTACATGCCACAGCCGGGTATGCGGGTATGCGGGTACGGGTTTGGAACCCCCATACCCGCCCCCGCTAGACCCGTCGGGTCTAGTATTATACCGCTAAACAGCCCCGCGGGTTTTTTCTTTACCAAACCCTCCCCATTTAAGGCAGGTACCCATCGGGTTAGCGGGTTTCGGGTACCCATTGCCATCGTATCCATTGTCTATCTTTACTACTAGTGTACATTACCTCAGCCTCCATTCCTCTTCTAATGCATTTCATCTTCAATTGTTTTGCGCTGGCATGCAAAGCCTTAATCAAAGATGGGAGGATGAGATGGCCAGCATATACTGTTGATCCAATTCTTTGACGCAAATCGATCTTTATCATGATCATATGCCTGATCTTATCAAATATTTGCCACAACATAAGCCTTTTCAATGACTTGACATTTGCATTGAAACTCTCTGAAAGGTTACTTGTTACATAGTCTACCTTGCAAATTTCATTGAATCGGCTTCTTGACCATACTATTCCATGATGTGCATCCAAGTACTCCTTCATCGCAGGTTTTTGTTTATACAACACTTTCAAATGATACAAATGCTTCCTCAAACTTCATGTGTATGAAGCTGGCCATAGATTTTCAGTATAAACTTTACCCTTGAATTTCTTTGTAAAATTTTGCACTAAGTGTCGCATATATTCCCTATGCTCCACTCCGGGGAATACTGCTTCTACAGCTTTCTCCAAACCTTTGCAAGCGTCCGTGTGGACACTAAGTCCTGGTGGATGACCTATAAGGTCACGCAAATTCTCCAAAAACCAATTCCAACTTTCCTCTGATTCAATCTCCAAAACTCCATAAGCAACAGGGAACATCCAATTGTGGCCATCAACTACAGTAGCAGCTACTAGCTGTCCTTTAAATCTACCATGAAGAGCTGTTGCATCCACGGCCAAATAAGGCCTGCAACCATCCAGAAACCCTTGCCAACAAGCTTTGAAACAAACAAAAGCCCTTCTAAAATACTCCTTCTCCATTGTCTTCCCTCCTATTTTGTACTGAACTTTATGCCTGTCTATCCGTACAACACTACCTGGACTAGCCATCTCCACTTCAACATTGAAGCTGTAAAGCAACTAAAAACTTTCATTCTATGGACCATTGATCCTCTCAAGAGCCATTTCCTTTGCATAGAACATCCTCATGTAGGGTACTGTAATAGTAAACTTTTTAGAAACTTATTTTATGAGCGATGTTGCACCAAGTGATGGGTTCGCTCTCATCCAATCCATGATTGCATCTACCAACCACCTAGTCTTTGCTAGTTTTGTTTTGTCCTTTGGTTGCCCCCTTGAGGTGGACAAGAATGTTCGAACCAGTTAATTATTATCTAAAACATAATTAAAATGTCAGGTACAACTAACAAACTCTACACAGTGATCTAAAATACACAAGTGGTTGTAATACCTGAACCAAACCGCTCCTGAGCGTAGTGGATGCATGCATCCTCCACCTACACCTCTTGTATGTGCACTTCACTGTGAACCTTGTTGGCTCACTCTTAATAACATTATAAGCATTATTGGTATGAATGAAATATGCAGTAAGGGCATTATGACAGCCCCGCATCGTTTCAAATACGGTGCCTTCTGAAATCTTAGGATCGTCCTTGTCCCACTCAATTACCGACAAGTCCTCACCATCATACTCGGCTAAAACGAGGTTGTCATTGTCCTCCTTGTTCTCTTCATCATAAGTATCATCAAATCTAGAACCCTGAGCAATTTCATCCATGTATTGATCCTCTAGTGCCTGTTTACTGAATCTATCTACAAATTCATGAAACATCAACTCGTCCTCATCATCTAGTGGAGGCACTCCCTCGTCGGGCTCTGCCTCGTCCTCCACATCGGCCACACGAGTGGTTTGACTTACACTCGCTATGCGAATAGATGGTACTACTGTGGACCTACAAGGGTCGTCGGGGCGCACACTATTAGCAGAGACACATGATGCCTGACCACCTGATGATGCGTGACCACCAGATGGTGATTTAACACTCTTTCCCGTGTGCTCAACTTTAGGTTGCACATGGAGACGAATTTGACCAAAACGTTCGGCAGTATTCAAAGAGAAAAGCATTACCAGATCATCTTCTCTAGTTAGTGGGAGCAATCTTTGCTCGCTAATGTTGAAATATTGCAAATCAAATGAATCGCCACTGCTTCAGGGGAATTTACAATAGATTTTATCTATCACATCTCTGCGAGTTATGGAGGTTGCAACCACCGCTGAAAAGTAAAATCCAGAGAGATATTGTTCACAACCACTAATTACGCTAGTATCCAGTCTAATCTCAAGCCAAAATGCTAACACTGGATCAATCCTATTTGAATAGCAAGGCAATTAGTTAAGCACCAGCAATTTACACTCAGATACTGCCAATAATCAACCCACAAAATGGAAACGATGCTTATCCAGATGGAATCCATGCGTTAGATCCCTGTGATTCCACCCAATCTTCTCCTTGCTCGACGCGAATGCACGGTGCACCAGCCGGCGTTGCATACTATTCCGGGAAAGGGGTAGATCTAGCGGGGGCGGGAGCAGAGCCGGAGGTGGAGTAGGCTCCGCGGCTAGGGGAGAGGGTGACTCTGGGGCCGAGGACGACATAAGGTAGGAGGACATAACGGCGGGGCAGCAGAGGGGCGGTGTGGGAGCTGTTCTAGGCTCGGAGGGAAGCGAATGCTTTGGGTGAGCGAGAATAGCTGGTCCGACGTGTATCCCGGCCCCACCCTTCACCACGTATGCAAGACCCGTCCCAACGCGGCCCCACCCTTCACCGTGTATGCATGACCTAACCCACACACGACCCCACCGGTCTGGCATGTAACGATCGAGGCCTCGTAACGTAATGCTCAACGCCCGACCTGTCTCAACGCGGCCCCACCCTTCACCACGTATGCATGATCTGACCGACACATGACCCCACCGGTCAGGCATGTAACGGTCGAGGACGTAACGCTCAACGCCCGACCCACCCC
The DNA here is from genome assembly GCA_916181665.1 of Avena sativa. Lineage (NCBI taxonomy): Eukaryota > Viridiplantae > Streptophyta > Magnoliopsida > Poales > Poaceae > Avena > Avena sativa. Next base: position 261,400,295 of record OV702294.1, on the reverse strand, counting down.
AACCCGGTCCCACCAGTCAGCATGTAACGGCAAGCCCTTGACCTGACGGCATCCGTCCGTCCGAGCGCCTGCGAGGGTTTCTTAACATGGCGAGGGGAAAAGTGAGGAAAAGTTAAGTGGCTGGGGAAAGTGAGTACAACTAACGAACCAGGAGCACAAAAATAGAAATCCCTAATATTAAATCCTAGGTGCATAGTCTTTGCAGGTGGAAAGAATTTAGTCATAAATAAAGAAGTACATTCCACCCATGATGCAATAGTATTTCTAGGCAAAGACAACAACAAATTCTTTTGCTCTTCCTCTAAGAGAGAAAGGAAATAGGCGCAACTTGACCGCATCAGGGTCAATATCTTTAATGCGTATCATATCACATATTTCAGTGAAAGTATTTAAGTGCATACCTGCATCTTCAACATAGCCTTCAAATTGATTATGTTGAACCAAACTTAAATAGTGGGGCTTAATTTCATAATCCTCAACAGCAATTGCTGGCTAAATAATAGGAGTACGCAAATAATCATTGTTTGGGAGTTGCAAACTCCTCTAGCTTCTTTTCAGCCATACTTCCTATGTTTTTGGATTTTATTAAACAAGTACTAATGATGATAAAAACAAGAATTAAAAGACTAACTATTTTTTTTGTTTTTTCAAATAAAGACTGAAAGCAAACTAAAAATTAAAAACAAGAATTAAAACTAACAAGGTTTCTACTAACCTCACCAGGTTAGCTATTGCTTCCCCGGCAACGGCACCAGAAAAAGGGTTGATACCTTCGATCTGGATTACAGATGTAGTATAGCTCCTTTTCCCTAGAAGACATAGGTTTATCGATTCCTCGGGAAGGAGAAAGCAAAGTGAGATTACTTCAATGGACCTTCGAGAGTTTTAGAATTCCTTTTGTGTTTTCACTAGACCAAGAGTTTGCGATCTTTTTTGTTGTTGTTGTTGACGATGGAGAGAGAGGGCCTAGGGTCTTCGGTTTCACGAGTAGTTGTTGAAAGGATATGGATGTCGCCTAGAGGGGGGTTGAATAGGCGATTAAAACTTTTCCGAGAGTGGCTTGATAAAGGAGGAATTAAACTAGCGTTTACTTTATCAAGCACAACCTAGAACAACTAGGGTTCACCTATGTACACCAACAACTTATGCTAAGCAATATAAGCAACAATGTGATAGCAAGATAGATTACTTCAAGAACGAAGGCTATCAAAATGTAAAGTGCATAAGTAAAGAGCTCGGGTATAGAGATAACTGAGGCACGCGGGGACAACGATATTTTACTGAGTTCCTCCCAACATGGAGTACGTCTCGTTTGGAGAGGGGGTGGTATCTAACCACCTACGCCACAAAAGGCCTCCCTTATTCTCCGGTGAATCTCACCCCAACGGGATCGATCCATGCTTCCACTATCGGTGCACTTGTCGGTGGCAACCGGAACCTCTCACAAGGTTGGGGCACTTCTCCACAACTTAATTGGAGGCTCCCAACAAACGCCACCAAGGCCACAATGCCACCAAGGCCACAAAACCATCCAGGGTTCCAAGAACCCAAAAGGGACAAGCTCCAATTAGTAACTCAAACCAAATCCTCCGAGGAGAACTCAAACCGATGCACCGAATGCAAATGGCAAGAACACCATAAAGATGCTCCAATCCCTCACTCTCAAGTTCCAACAATGCTACTAAAGTAATCGGGAGAACAAGAGAGGAGGAATCAAAGAGGGACACAAAATCCCCCAAAATCTAGATCCCCAAAGATACACTCACAAAGAGATGAATCGGTTAGGTCAAAATGTGGATCTAGATCTCCTCTCTCTCTCTTCCACTTAAATATGGGCAAGAATCATCGGAGAGAAAAGATTAGGCAAGCTTCAAAATCTAGAGCAAGTGTGGACAAAGTTTAGCCTAATAGAAGAGGGAGAAGCTTTCTAAATTGAAAACGGACAAAGCTTAAACAGGAGGCCCAGAAAATCTGTCCGTTGGGGTTTTTCCGGAACAGTCCGGTACTACCGGAATTAACCGGTAGTACCGCATGCTCCAGGAAAAAGAGAAGCAGCAGCGCATGCGCAAGTGGGGTCAGCAAGGGGGCCAGCTCAAGGCAGCAGCGCCTGAGCCAGCACACGCGCGCGGCGGGGCCATCAAATTCGATTGCAGCGAGGCGGCATCAGCTGCAGTGAGCGGGGCCAGCGCGGGCAGAGCAGCACGCGCATGCGGTCAACGCGAGGAGGCAGTGCGGCGTGCGCGCGATGCATGCGGGAACAGCGGCAGCTAGCAGGACGGGCCCAGCGAAGCGGGCGACGCGCTGAGCGGATCTGGCAGCTACGGCAACGCACGTGCGAGCGATGGGCGCAGCGGCGACAGCGGGCCCAGCAAGCAGACAAGTGGGGCGGCTGGGCAGGAGCAGTTGGGCTGCGAGGCGCTGGTAGGAAAGCACCTGGGCCGGCCAGTAGTACCGGCCCACCCGGACGGTACTACCGGGAATAGGTACTGGGATAGAAAGAGAGAAAATGGGGTGCACTCAGGGGCAGGCGGTAGTACCGGCCCGCCCGGGCGGTACTACCGCTCGGCCCAGAAACAGATATCCCTTTTTCTTTTTCAATTAAAATGGCAGATATTCAAATGACCATAACTTTTGATTGGTAACTTCCAATTGCGTTGGAAAGAGGACGACACGAGCTTCCCTATAAAACCAAGTGAGAATGTATCATGTATTATAATGTGAGATACTTCACTTGGTGAGAAACCGAAAAACCGCCAAGATCAAAATCGCAACAAGATACAAACGGAATACCCGATTTTGATGAACAAGAGCTTGTTATGGAGATTACCACAAGCTCTACATCCCCACATGGATAAGGCCAAATAACAACCAAATATGATAATGCAAATATGCAAAGGTTTGAGCTCTCTCTGAACGATGTGACCGAGTTACTCATTCGAGAGCCCCTCTTGATAGGACGATTATCTATCCTAAACCCGGTCTCCCACACACAACATGAGACCGACAAAAGGGAAAACCTATTAAGATTATACCTTTGCCTTGAGCATTCCACTTGAGCTCGATGTAGACGATCTTGCCCTTCTCAAGATGGAACGTCTTTCTTAATTCCTCATCATCGATCCATGATCATCGAGGATGGCAAGCATCAAACATGAGATCTTCTATAGATAGCGCATATTGAGCTTGCAAAACATATCTTCTTCGCCTTACATAGACCTTGAAGCCAACACATGCTCCAAGCGATGACAACGGACAAATCATATAAGTGCAACTTACTACACACATTAGTCCATAAAGATTGTCATTAATTACCAAAACCACACATAGGGGCCCACATGTTCTTTCAGCTGTGCAAAACATCTAATAGGAATAAAAGATAATAATAAAGTATGCATATAATTATTAGAGCAAGATAATTATATGTGGGCAGTGCATCCATAATTGCTATCGCCTCCGCAACCGCTTATAACAATAGCCTATTAGTATCATCCATAGAAGAAAGAGAACTAATGATATGTATCATGATGTCACTGTTTAATCCCAAGTAAATTCCTCACATACAACCGTACTACGCCTTCTATCACTGAGATTCCCATCCTACAGATCAGTCATTACTTACACTCCCTTTACCTGGATCAATCCTCGGGTCTTGGGTACCTGACAAGTCCTTAGATTGAGGCAAGAGAGGATATTATAATCATCATGTCATACAACATGATCTCATCTATGATAAATAACATGCACAAAAAGCTACATGTCTAGGCTGAAGCCCTTAGCCCAAGGAGAAATACTCACACATAGAGATGAAATCAACAATCATAAACATTATAATAGATATCATAAGATTGATATCAAATAGTCTTACAGTATCGCTAATTGGAGAAGAGATCAACTATTACAAGTGGTGAAAGATGGCTATGGTGGTGGAGAAGGGTTTAGAGGTTTAGATCTAGATCTATTCCTCCGGCGTGGCGGCTTCTGGTGGCAGGGAGAGTTGGGGTCGAAAAAAAAGCTTTGTTTCCCGTCGCCCGAAGCCTCTTTATATAGGGGTCCCTTCACGGAAGTTGTTCTGTTTGATCTAATAAAGTCGATGGCAACTATACAACTGGAACTGTATGACCAGAATAAATTTCCCGCCGTATAGTTGGTTGTTAAGGCTTGTGCCTCCACTTCACAGCTCCTGATTTCTTTGACGTGTTGAAAATCTCGTATCTTTGGCATTTATGTTGTGATTCCCATCATTATCTGCGCAGGAAAAAATAGCAAGAAAAGATTGCATACCCCTTTTATTGTTAGGCACTAGTGGTAGGGTTTAGCAAAATATTTCATCAAATATACAAATAATATCTAGTTTAAATGCGGATATGGATGACTATATTTCACAGCCATCAAGAGGCGACGGGGATTGGTGGATGGGAGGTGTGGCTAGGAACGCCTGTCTCTAGGATTTTCACCGTGCACAGGAAAAATGTGACCTATACGAGCATGGGTATTTTCCTCTAACCGCTGGCCCGACATGCATCCGTCCCACCTGTCATTGACCCATTTAGACAAGCAAGAAGTGAGAAACAACGCGACCACATCCAACGGATTTCAAAGTGAAACGGTGGCACAATTTACTGTTTGAAGCCAAGTCAATGTTCAGGATGCATGCACGCTGCAAAGACTACTGAGGAGGCGGGTTCGCCAGGGGCCTTTATAGGTAGTAGTGTCTTTTCTTTTGGTCTTGCACTGATATAACTGCAAGCACTGGAAAATGTACTTAATTAAGTTTTCTTTAGTTCAATTATGTGCTCTTTGTAATGGGTTTCAACAGTAATTTAATGAAACAAAACACCTATGCAAAAGCCACCTGGAGTCTCCGGACAGGAAAACAAAAACTCACACCAGTCCTAGAAATCTGGACGCTCCGGTCTAGCGGTGGCGTCTTATAATTTTAACCGTCTTCTAACACCCTGAGTAGGTTCGTCGTAGAAACCGACTCCAACCTTGCCGAGATGTCTGTAGAAATGCGGATGCCCCGACCTATTGGAGCCGATTCATATGAGAGATTGTCTCTCATGTCGCTGGCGATTCATTATTTAAACCGTCCGTGTAAATCATATTAACAGAGGTGACCCTTTATATGAACAGTCTGGTGTATACTTCCGGAGACGGTTCGGCCAACCGCTTCGGAAAATCTGATTTATCAGCAACTGTCGCTGGGAGTAGGAAGCCAAAACCGTTGCCTGCCCATGGTGGAGAACCATCACCGGAAGCTGATTCTGTTGTAGTGTCACGAATCCGTCTGACAACGGCCAGAACGACCAGAGGCGCACGTCGACGCCGTGACAACGGGAGTCACGATCTTGGCATGGAATAGCCTCCAACTATGGCGACCACGATGGGATGACCGGGGGCGCGCGGTGAGGCCGTTCGGCAAAGGGAGTAACACTCTTGGCATAGGAGAGATTGAAGAAGGAAAGCAGACGGTGAGCGCCTCCACTTTTGTCTATGAACTATGGGCTTTCATGTTGCCGATTACACTTAGTTCTAGCTGTTCTGCTTTGTGTGCGTGTTGTTCTAGCAGATGTAGATTACATGATTTGTGTGTGTGCTATTCGGCCGTGCTGCTAATTATCGTGATGGGCCCGATGACTAGAAACCTAAACAGCTGCCGGGCAATGCAGACGGTAGATCTGCCACTGTGTACCACTTCAGAAACTAGAGTGAGATTTGGACAGACCAAAGGAGAGTCCACCAAATTTTTTTTTTGAATGTTTTATTTATACCTACACGTGTACAAAAATTATAAAACACTAAAAAGTTATAGCAACACACGGATATTCAGCTAGTAAGAACACTATACAAAGGCTAAACCATTACGCACCCTCTCGTTTAGGGTTTCCACTGCTCCGGCGGCGACATAGTCGCCACCGTGAGATCGGATCGGATCCAGCCTTTTTTCTTGGTAACCGCTGCTGATCTTGAAGTCTAGCTTCTCTATAATCTTCTCCCGAGTCTCTCGTTGGCACCTGGCCATAGCTTTCGCCTCTGGACTCCTCTCGCGAGGTTTTTCCAGCTGCATCTAGGTCTTGGGCGATCATGGCGTCAGATCGATCGACGACTCTTTCGGGAGGCGCGGATGGTAAGGCAGTTGAGATCGATGACATGCTGAGCCATCTGGAGTTGAATGAAGATGAATTGGAGGATGTGGTTGTTGGTGAGGAAGTGGCGTCGGAGTACAAGAAAGAAGCAAGGTGGATGGCGATCGGTAAGGTTCTAACCACCCGATCTTTTAGCTCCAAAGCCTTATTCGAGAAGATGAGGAGCATCTGGAACCTCTCCCGTGATCCTGAATTTCGTGAAGCGGGCGAGAATCTGTTCATCTTCAAGATGCAGTGTCTAGGGGACTAGAAAAAAGTCGTTCACCAAGGACCATGGACGTTTCGTGGTTGGGGATTGCTGGTGGAGGATTTTGATGGGTTGTGTGACCCGGAAGAGGTAGTTTTTGATGGGATGCAAGTTTGGGCTCAGATCCATGGCATACCGGAGCTCTACCGCAAAACTGAGGTAATTGATGAACTATCTCGCCGGTTGGGGCTTGTGAGGGAGGTCCAACTATCCCCAAGATTGTTTTTTGAAGGAAATTATGTGCGAATTAGGGTTCGCACAAACATCAAAAAAACCCTTATGAGATTTGTGTCGCTAACATTGCCTGAAGGTAAGAGGAGATTACTTGTAAAGTATGAGAAGGTTCCTTTTTTCTGTAAAAGATGTGGTCTGATGGGACATGATCATGAGGAATGTGGTGATGGTGCTTGGGAAGATAACCAACTGCAATATAGGGTTTGGATGCTGGCTACTCGTCGGATTAATCAACCCGTGCAGGCGGCAATCCGTCCGTCTCCTAGAACCCCCTCTCGTGGAGGTTTTGCGGGTAGAGGAGGTACTGCGTATTCTCCCAAGAAGCGTTCGTCTGCGAAAGCGGACCTGAACAAGGAAGATGAGTTAGCTGATACTGGCTCAAACCCAGCTAAACCTATAAGGCAAGCTATGGAGGAAGATGACAACACTAATGCTCGAAGGATGCTTAATATGTCGGATGTGGGGGAGGAGGTCATGGAAGTTGGTGAGTTTGCTTCAGAGGAAGATCCTTCTATTCCACCACCACCTGCTACATATGTGAAAACCAGAGATAGATCCAAAGCTCGGCAAACTAGTACCCCCAACACTGGAAATTCAGTATCATCATCGGCGGCGTCCCTCGAGGACGACCGCCGGGACCAATGAATTGGTGTAGCCTGAACTGTCGGGGGATTGGAAACTCCCCGATAGTTCGAGAGGTGTGTGTCCTCCAAAGGACACATCGTTTCCAGCTGGTTTTTCTCTATGAAACCCGGCAGTCTGGTGATCGTGTTCGTCGCCTGCGGAGTCGTTTGGGTCTCTGTGGTTTCGCTAGTGTGGATAGTAATGGAATGAGCGGTGGCCTGGCTTTATTTTGGCATGAGAGCTATTATGTGGATATTCAAGAAGCAACGGATAGATACATTGATGCATTCATTAGAACTGGCCCAGATGAACCCTTATTTCATGTGACTTTTATCTATGGGGAGCCTAGAGTTGAAAATCGGCAACGCATGTGGGACCAACTGGCTGCACTCAAGGCTAATTCTACTCTCCCGTGGGTGGTTCTTGGTGACTTTAATGAAGCTCTGTGGCAATATGAGCACCTCTCGGCGTCTCCTTGGCCGAAATCGCAGATGGTTGCTTTTCGGGATTGTCTTCAGTTATGTGAACTCAAAGATCTTGGCTTTTCAGGTTGCCCGTACACCTTTGACAATAAACGCTCAGGTGTACATAATGTCCAAGTTCAGCTGGATCGTGTGATTGCTGATGGTGCATGGCGTGATATCTATTCAGCGGCTACTGTGGTGCATCTTGTTACACCATGTTCTGACCACTCTCCAATTATGTTGCGCCTTGAGCGAGAAGTGAGAGATCGTCCAGCTAGGAAAGCCAGACAATATAAAATCTTCTGGGAAACTGATCCAGCTCTCAAAGAGTTAATTGATCGTGAATGGAAATTATTGGGATGCATGCATGATCTTGGTTCAGTAAATACGGGTCTAGAAAAACTTATGCGAAAGCTGCATTCTTGGGGTAGCACTCGCTTTGGTAACGTCACCCGTGAGCTCGCTCGTCTTAGGGAGGTATTGGAACAGCTGCAGTGTGATGGGCCCCCTAGAGAGGAGATCAGAGCTACTCAAGATCTGATGAATGATATGTTGTATTGGGAGGAGATGCTATGGTTGCAGCGGTCTCGTATTGATTGGTTGCGGGAGGGCGACTGGAACACCAAATTCTTCCACCAGCGTGCTGTGTGGCGAGCGAGGCGGAATAAAATTTCAAAGCTTCGTGATGATAATGGGGTTGTCCAAACAGTTCCAACGGATATGCAACGTATGGCGGTATCCTACTTTAAATCTCTATATACTAGAGATCCCTCCCTCCTGGCTGACCCTCTCATCAACTTAATTCCCATCCAAATAAACTAGGAGATGAATGATGACCTATGTAGAGGTTTTACTTCTGAGGAGATTTCAGACGCTGTTTTTCAAATTGGTCCGATCAAGGCACCGGGTCCAGATGGCTTTCATGCTAGATTTTATCAGCGCAACTGGGGAGTATTGAAGGAAGACATTATTAAGGCGGTTCTGCAATTTTTTGAGACTGGTTCTATGCCTGAGGGTGTGAACGACACCTCAGTAGTCCTTATTCCTAAATCGGAGAATCCAATGGAGCTGAAGGATTATAGGCCTATTGGCCTATGTAATTTGTTATATAAGGTGGTGTCTAAATGCCTAGTTAATAGGCTTCGCCCTTTACTTGGGAGTATCATCTCGGAGAATCAAAGTGGCTTTATCCCTGGGCGTATGATTACTGATAATGCTATGTTGGCATTTGAATGTATGCACTATATGGAACATGGTGGGTCATCTGCTTCTTCCTTCTGCTCATATAAGTTGGATTTATCAAAAGCTTATGATAGAGTTGATTGGCACTTTTTGGAGAGTACATTGCATAAAATGGGGTTCTCTAACCGGTGGGTACAATGGATCATGACTTGTGTTACCACGGTGAAATATTCAGTGAAATTCAATGGAACCTTATTGGAAAATTTTTCTCCATCTCGTGGCCTAAGGCAGGGTGACCCTTTGTCCCCCTTTCTCTTTCTATTTGTGGCTGATGGCTTATCCACTCTCCTAAGTAGGGAGGTTAATTTGAACCGTATTACTCCTATCAAAGTATGTAGGAGAGCCCCGGGTATCTCACACTTGTTGTTCGCGGATGATACACTGCTGTTTTTCCGTGCTAATGAGGAGGAGGCGGTTTGTGTTAAAAATACTTTGGACACCTTTGCTGCGTGTATGGGTCAGCTGATTAATCATGCAAAATGCTCAATCATGTTTAGCTCACCCTGTCCGGCGAACACACAAGCTGCAATTCGCTCCATATTGCATGTGGAGAAGGAAGGTTTTGAGGCCAAGTATTTGGGCCTGCCGACCCAGGAGGGGAGGATGTATAAGGGTAAATTCGAGAACTTGCAATCAAGGTTAACTAGAAGTTTGATTAAGTGAGGTGATAATCTTCTGGCTCAAGGTGATAAAGAGGTATTTATTAAGTCCGTGGCTCAAGCTCTTCCAACTTATTTGATGAGTGTTTTCAAGCTGCCATTCTCAGTGTGCGATGATCTAATGAAACTCATAAGAAATTACTGGTGGGGATCGGAGAAAAAGACCCATTGGGTCAGCTGGGCTCGTCTCAATAGATCAAAAGGCCAAGGTGGGCTGGGTTTTCGTGATCTACGGCTGTTTAATTAAGCTTTACTTGCTAGGCAAGCGTGGCGTCTGCTAGTTAATCCGAACAGTTTGTGTGCTCGAGTTCTTAAAGCCCGGTATTTCCCTAATGGACAATTATATGACACGGTCTTTTCTGGTAACCCTTCTTCTACTTGGACTGCAATCTCTTATGGTCTAGAACTATTGAAAAAGGGTTAATCTGGCAGATCGGTAATGGCGAATCTGTCCGTATTTGGAGGGATGGATGGATTCCACGGGAGTCATGCTGCAAGATCGTTTCCCCGAAGCGCAACAGCCGTCTTCGAAAAGTATCGGAACTCTTCTCGGAGGAAGGAACATGGAGAACATACCTGGTTCACAGTACCTTTCTTCCCTTTGACGTACAAGCCATCCATTCAATCAAACCATCACGTAGACATACTGAAGATATACTGGCTTGGAATCCAGAGAAGTCGGGTATTTTTTCGTTCGAAGTGCTTACTGGCTTGCTTTAAAGGAGCAAAAGGGACAATGTAATTTGGCAACATCAAGTGACTGTCCTGATGGCTGTCATCCGTGCTGGGATATTATTTGGAAATCTGCAGTACCACCCAAAGTAAAACTTTTTGCTTGGAAGGCAGCATCTGCTGCTCTAGCAACTGAGGAAAACAAACGTCGTCATCACATGAATGTTAATGGTCAATGCAAAATTTGTGGTGCCGCCTCGGAAGACGACTTGCATGCGTTGCACAGTTGTCCCCATGCCCGAGCACTCTGGAAATCGATGCGTAAAGTCTGGCCGCTACCAGCTGTGGAATTGTTATATCAACCTTCTGACAATTGGTTCCAGATGGTGCTCCAATCTATCCCTAAGCATATGGTGGAGGGCACACTTCTGGTTACTTGGAGAGTCTGGTTCGCTAGGAATGAAGCAACACACTCTAAACCGCTGCCTACTGTGGAAGGTTCGAAGCGTTTCCTATGTGGGTACTTGAAGCTGATCCATGATATTAAAGTGCAATCCACTTCGAGCATCTTGAAAGGGAAAGAACCTCTATCTTCTGATTCTACTAAGCAATGGGTTCCGAAGAAGAAGATGGAGAAGGATTGGACGAGACCACAAATGGGCTGGGTGAAACTATCAGTGGACGGTTCATTTAATACATGCAATAAGACGGCAGGTGCCGATATGGTGTTGAGGAACAAGGAAGGGAACTCCATATTCATGTCATGCACAAATTTACAGAACTGTCAATCCCCACCGGAAGCTGAGGCAATGGCGTGTTTGGAAGGTTTAAATCTGCACTACAATTCTCTCAATACCCAATTATTGTGGAATCGGATTGTGCGGTACTCATTGAAGCCATCAATTCATCGTCTATTGATAGATCCCCGATTGCTCAACTTATCAATGATATTAAGAGGTTAGCTAGTTTAAATAGAGAGCGTGTCTTTGTAAAAGTTGATCGTAAGCAGGTTAGAGTTAGTGATGCCCTTGCAGTCTTTGCAAGAGTACAATGCCGTACTTTGACCTGGTTGAGTTCTGGACCAGATGAGGTTGTCCGGTTGCTAGAACTTGACCGTGATGTAACTCTTCCTGCTTAATATATCAATGGCTTTTCCCGCATAAAAAAAGGATATTCAGCTAGTAATTAAGTAATAGTATGGATTTCCGAAATATTTAAATCAGACGTGGCCATTGTTTGCCATGAACATCACCCGTGGCTGAGTACTCGGGCCCACCTCCTTCCCCTCGTGCACCCCTGGAATCCCAGAATCACAGCCCACCTCGCACGGTTAAAATCAAATCAAATCCTCCACTACTTCAACATCTCTCTCCTCCCCGAGTCCTCCTCTCCTCTCTCCCCCCTTCGATTCGCCTCGTCTCCTTCCCTGTCTCCCAATCCTGCGCCAAAACCCTAACCCTAGCTGGTCATGGCGACGCAGCCGCCTTCCTCGGCTGCGGCCGCAGACCTCTACGAAACGGCCTCACAGCCGGACCCCTCCGCCTCCGCCGCCGCGGACGCATACACCTTCCTGGAGTTCAACACGCAGGGCGACGACTTCGAGTACCCAGACTTCCCGGAGCTCTCCCAGCCCGCCCGATCCGCGCCGCCGCCTCCGGCCCCCGTCACTTCCTCACCATCCTCGTCCTGGCCGGCTCCGCCCCCGCCGCCCGACGCCTCACCGGACCCCGATCTCGCGCCGCAGGACTCGACCCCACCGGCTTCGTCCTCCTCACCGTCGCCCCGTTCGTCGGCGTCGAAGGCACGGGCTTCAGCGGCGGTAGCGGACGGGCTCGCCACAGGGGTCGCGGCGCTCAGTTTCGAGGAGCCTCCCTCGGGAGCAGCGGAGGACGGGTACGACTATGGCAAGGGCGACTTCGTGGAGCACGCCTGCCGGTACTGCGGGATCCACAACCCCGCTTGTGTCGCCCGCTGCAACGTCCCATCCTGCCGCAAGTGGTTCTGCAACTCGAGGGGGAACACCTCTGGCTCCCACATCGTTAACCACCTGGTGCGACCCTTCCCCTCTCTTGATAATTTGGTTATTAATAATCTTAAGCTTGGAGGACTGTGGAGTAGAAAATTACCGTGGAGTCAGTTACATTGTTGCACAAACATTCTCCTGTAGCTTGGTGCGTTTCTTAGTGTCGGATTGGTCGAATGAGCTAGGAACGTGATACAGTTGCCAATTCAGTGGGGCTATAGTTTATTTAATTTGGGACTGAGTCTAGGTTTTGATTTTGCAATTTATCTTGATAGGGAAATGAGGAAGTTGCTCAGTAGGCGATGTATAATGTATGCATGTTGAGTCGATCATTGATGTCTTCTGTTTGTTAGACTCATCTGCCGTTGATGCAGTGTGGACTTGTCAAAATTCTCATATATAATTTTTCTAAAGTCAAGTTACTTCTCCCTCCCTTTAGTGTACACTAACCCAGCTTGAAACTTAACAGTATTTGTAGTTATATTTTTGGTAATGTTTGTCATGAGGTCGGCAAAATGGTGGACGTGCTTTATTGGGTCCACTCTTGTTTCTTTTGGTGTTACTTCTGTATTTTTAGATTACAGGAATAGGAAATCACATTTCTTTCTCCAATCTTGCAAGCACAGTTAATTTTGGCAGTGGTTCACAGTATCCATAGATCATAGTGTACAATTTTCTATGAAATATATTCACTTCGTATGCAATATCATCACAGATTGCCTATGATTTAGGAAAATGGTTTAACATTTTTAGTGATATATTTTGTATCCAAACATTGTGTCATAACCTGCATATTGTCTGATTATGAACTTATGTCACAACACCTGTCAGTTAGTGTGAAGTTGAAATGACAGTAAATTTTATGTTCTTCCTGTACATCTAGCTATTGTTTATTATGACCCCTGTGGAGATACCTTTTCGTCTGTATAGAGTGCACATGATTCTGTACGAAGCATATTTGATGCATTTCTGTTATTTGCATTACACCTTTCTCCTGTCATATATGTGGATGATGATTATGATAAGTAAGCTCTAATTCGGTTATGTGTGTTCTGGAAAGAATTGCTTGTTTGTGTTTATGAAATAGCTACACTAATCATAACAATTAACCTTTGTTTTATCCACCAATAAGCATTTGAGGGTAAGCAACATTTGTCAGTCATAAGCGTTCCACAAGAACATGCATGCTTCCACCTACTTATACTAAGTGTTATGGATTTTGGCTATCTTAATACAATTATAACTTGTACCTAAATGTGTATATGTTTTTTTTCACAGGTTAGAGCAAAACATAAGGAAGTTTGCCTTCACAAGGATAGCCCTCTGGGTGAAACAATTCTTGAATGCTACAATTGTGGCTGTCGGAATGTATTCCTTCTTGGTTTTATCTCAGCAAAGGCAGAGAATGTTGTTGTTCTTCTTTGCAGAGAGCCCTGCTTGAATGTTAATGCATTGAAGGATATGAACTGGGATCTCAGTCAGTGGTGTCCTCTTATTGACGACAGGTGTTTCTTGTCATGGCTTGTCAAGGTAAGATTTTTTCTCCTTTTTATTTTGTTTGGTGGTGTGTGTGTCTGTACATGCTTGCCGGTCACCTTTCCTTCTTTTCCTAATAATAACTGGGACAATTTTACTTCCTTCCAGGTTCCTTCAGAACAGGAACAGCTGAGAGCCCGTCAAATTAGTGCCCAGCAAATTAACAAAGTGGAAGAACTCTGGAAAACAAATCCTGATGCTTCTCTTGAAGATCTTGAAAAACCTGGTGTAGACGATGAACCCCAGCCAGTGGTTTTGAAGTATGAAGATGCTTACCAGGTTCTGAAATTGTCCACAGGCATTTGTTCCTTGAGTTTACTTCAGCTATGTCGTATCTTATCTTAGTGTGTCAGTAATTACATTAAATCTTCTTGTGTACACTAGCACTGTAACTAAAATGCCTTTATTGTTTCTGCCAGTATCAAAATGTTTTTGCTCCGCTAATAAAGCTTGAGGCTGACTATGACAAGGTACTGCATTTCACAAATATTTTCTGTATGTGCTTGTATTTCTTTAGCAGGACCTGTGCCACACACAAGAGAACGGATTTATTTCGTTTCATTTCCTCTTGTTTTACTGTAGATGATGAAAGAGTCACAGAGCAAGGACAGTCTAACTGTGCGGTGGGATGTCGGATTAAACAAGAAGCGTGTTGCCTATTTTGTCTTTCCAAAGGTTTGATCGAGAAAGGAAATGCATATGATTGTGAATACAGAGCCTCCTTGATTGTTAGATTTTTTAGTTTTCTAATTTCCATGACTGTTTTTTACTGCACTTGTTACCAAACAACACCAACTAATCTTGGGATATCAATTTTAAATAATAGGAAGATAATGAATTGAGACTTGTCCCTGGAGATGAGCTGCGTCTGAGATATTCTGGTGGTACTTCACACCCTGCATGGCAATCTGTGGGGCATGTGGTATGTCTACTATAAACATGATGATTCGTATCTATACCCTAACCTTGGTAGGGTTGTTTCTATGCTGGCACCCATGCTTAGTATTTTCCCCACAGATTAAACTCACCGCACAAGAGGAGGTAGCTCTTGAGCTTCGTGCTAGTCAGGTATAGTCTGTTCACTATTGTTCTTTTAAATACACTCAATTTTGTGTAGTTTCCACCTTAGGCCTTTCTGGATTGCAGGGTGTACCTGTTGAATTGAACCATGGATTCAGTGTGGATTTTGTTTGGAAGAGTACTAGCTTTGATAGGATGCAAGGGGCAATGAAGACTTTTGCTGTAGATGAGACAAGTGTCAGTGGGTAAGTTACTAAGTTCTATGATTACTAATGTATTTTTTGTTTCGTGGGCATTGATACATGCTTATTTTGTGTCTGTCGTGAGTTTGAGTTGAAGGGAAATCAATATGAAATCCAACAAGTAATTCAGTTACCCTTGAAGTTATTTCAAAAGTTGTTAGAAAGTTGCAATTAATGCAAAAATAGGTAATGAGAAATCATAGTCATATTTTGAATCCTCTAAGGCTCCAAGCTACCTTGAAATAAGACTGACTACACATTTATCCTCGCTTAACCAGCATTGTGAAGACAAGGAGGTGTTTAATTGTGCTTCCATTGGTTGTTCTCTTTAAGTAAAACTTATTGCTCACCTTAGTTGGATATGGTGTTGAAAGCAGGGAATAGTCTTTAGGATGTTTTCATTTGTAAGTTTGTATTTGGATTCTTGGTTAATTTGCAGTATATGTCAGTCGTACGACTATAATCTTCAGCAAATTCTTAACTTCTTTTACATTCCTTCTACACAGATACATATACCATCACCTTTTGGGGCATGAAGTTGAGCATCAGATAATACGCAATACACTACCGAAACGCTTTGGTGCACCCGGACTTCCAGAACTAAATGCTTCCCAGGTACTCTGCTGTTTGGCGTGTTTATAATTTGATATAGAGTTCTTATTAGTTGAATATAATATGTGACCTCTGTCATGCTACTTCTAACTAGTGCTTCTTATAGCAACATGCCTTCATGGCTTAGATTGGTAAACTTCTCTCCTTGTTGTAGGACGTTTCATGGGGTTCTTATGGACTAGATCTGTTCCAAAATAGATGATGTCCTAGGAACTTGGAAGCATGCAGTAGAACTTTTCTATCTTTGACCACTATAAAAATATAGCTTTATTGATTAAGTGTACTGATTTTTCATGAAGAAGTGGTTCACAATAATATTTTATAATATTTATTCTCGGAGGCCATGCAAAATGTAAATATCATATAGTTTGGATTGGAGGGAGTAATTATGTAATTTAAACTTGGGGTGGAGGCACACAGCTGTTGCAATACTATAGCTTTATTGAAGTTAAAATACTTTGAACAAACATATGTTTTGTTGTTGATCTGATGCTCTCTTTTGGGACTGTGCCATGCGTATTCAGGTATTGGCAGTTAAAAGTGTTCTCCAGAAGCCCGTTAGTTTAATTCAAGGTCCACCTGGCACTGGGAAAACTGTTACATCAGCTGCAATTGTGTACCACATGGCAAAACAAGGTCAAGGACAGGTAAAAGAAGGCATGGTGTACATTTGATGTGCTGGTATGGCTTGGAAGTATTATTTGATCCCCCATATCTGTTTCGAAATCTTAGGTCCTTGTATGTGCACCAAGTAATGTTGCTGTTGATCAGTTGGCAGAGAAGATAAGCTCGACAGGTCTCAAGGTGAATGATGCATTTTACTGTTTAAGCTGATTATATGTTGTTTAAGTTGATTATACTGTTTAAGGTGAATGTGGCATGGCGTACATTTGATTATATGTTGTATCAAGAGACTGAGTATGACGTCTACAGAGCACTGCAACTATTATACTGTTTAGTTAGCTCTCATAGGCTTCACCTGAGTGCAGTAATAATTGAAAAGGGCATATCAACAGTTGGATAGAGTACACATTACACAAGTGCTCTCATAATGTGTATTAGACTACACAATGCAATTGATGATGCATTAGTTGATTTTTTTTTCAATGAGTAACTGTGGTTGAATACTCAACTCCAGGTTGTTAGGCTCTGTGCGAAATCTAGAGAAGCGGTTTCATCACCTGTTGAGCATCTGACACTTCATTATCAGGTCCACTCTTGATTCTTATCTAGTTCTTGCATCCAAATTAACCTTTTTTTGGATGTTAACCTTGTGCTTTTGCAATGCAATTATATAGGTTCGGCATCTCGATAATTCTGAAAAGAGCGAAATGCATAAGCTACAGCAACTGAAAGATGAGCAAGGTGTTTTTATCCGCTCTCAACAAGCATGATCCATGATTTAATATTTTCGACAAAGAGACTTGATATGTCTGCAATTTGTTAACTGAGAGCTGTTTGTGTTCTATTTCCACAGGAGAATTGTCGAGCAGTGATGAGAAAAAGTACAAGGCACTAAAACGAGCCACTGAAAGAGAGATATTACAAAGTGCTGATGTGATTTGCTGCACTTGTGTTGGTGCTGGAGACCCTCGTTTGTCAAACTTCCGTTTTCGCCAAGTACTAATTTATCTACTTCTTGCACTCTTTAGGCCAGTGCTTGTATTTATTCTGTATTATATCCTGAAGCGGTTTAAATGGTCATTGGCAGGTTCTTATTGATGAGTCTACACAGGCAACAGAGCCCGAATGTCTTATTCCGCTGGTTCTTGGTGTCAAGCAGGTAAAAACATAATTAACGAGTTCATTTAGGTTAACTTGATTATCTTTATTCATACCCTTTTTATCCATTTAGGTTGTTCTTGTTGGAGATCATTGCCAATTGGGTCCAGTCATCATGTGCAAAAAGGCAGCACGGGCAGGATTAGCACAATCTCTCTTCGAGCGTCTTGTTATCCTTGGAGTCAAGCCATTCAGGCTACAGGTACTGGTTGCTTTTTTTCTTGTCTTAGTAGTATTATCATGTTGTTACTATTTTAGTATTTTTCTTTGTCTTAGTATTATTATCATGTTAGTACTACACTTTCTGTGCCTTGTCATTGTCCTGCATTGATTGTCAAAACTGTATATGCTTTGTGATCAATATTGCTGTAACAATGTTGTTATTCTTCTCAAGGTATGCTCTTTTGTAAGGATATACATTTACTCTTGTAGCTTGTATATCCTACTACCTCCGTTCCACAATATAAGACTTTTTAGCAAACTAAAACAGCTTGCTAAAAAGGCTTATATTGTGGAACAGAGGGAGTACATATTATCTTATGTGCAGCAATTTATTATGTATAGCACATCCATTTAAGACTCCTATTTATGTTGTACATTACATTATTTTAATAAAATATTTATGTTGTTTGATGCAGAAGAAAATGGCATTTACTTTTTGTGAAAGAACCTCCATATAACATATTACTTCATGTACTCTTATTTGCTTGAAGTGTATATAATTTCCTCCCGCTCCTGTTATTTTGGATATATTGAATTTGGTGTAAATAAGTTTCATGAGGAACGTAGGAGTTTGTGCCTGATTTGCTGCAGAATGAGTTGTCAAATCCACCAAGTTATATCTGAGTTTTAAATCATGATATTGTGATGATTAATTGTTAACATTCTTTGGTAAGATTTTTTCTAGTTAGTGGAAGAATACATCCCCCAGCATCTACATCCTTGGTTGCACACAACCAACCAATCATTACAACGTTGCAGTCAAAAGATGAAATATTTCAGTTCAGAGATAATATTCTTAACTTGATCATCCTGATTTACAGGTCCAATATAGAATGCACCCTTGTCTTTCAGAATTTCCGTCCAACTGTTTCTATGAAGGCACACTGCAAAATGGAGTAACTGTAAATGAAAGACAAACATCTGGAATTGATTTTCCTTGGCCTGTCCCAAATCGACCCATGTTCTTCTATGTGCAGGTACCTTCTTGCGCAATTGGTTGCTTTTTTCATAAGCACAGAAGCTTCTCCTGTTTATATATACTGATTCATACTGGTTTTCTATAGATGGGAGTAGAAGAGATAAGTGCTAGTGGGACATCTTACCTAAATAGAACTGAAGCTGCAAATGTAGAGAAAATTGTAACTACATTCTTAAGAAGCGGTGTTGTGCCAAGCCAGGTGTGTACTGAGTAAATATGATTACTTGTCATCTAATTGTTTTTGCACTAGCCCCTTCTTTGAGAAGACATGATAAATTCTTTTGGAACTGGATGTGTACCCCTGGATCTTCTAATGTGCAGATTGGAGTTATCACACCTTATGAAGGGCAAAGGGCGTATATTGTAAATTATATGTCAAGGAACGGCTCTCTCCGCCAACAGCTTTATAAGGAAATTGAGGTTAACCATAAAACATGTAACTATACTGTTTGGCCCTCATGATGGAAGTTTTTTGCTATATTATCTGTATTTGTTTCAGGTGGCAAGTGTCGACTCCTTTCAGGGAAGAGAGAAAGATTACATTATTCTGTCTTGTGTTAGAAGCAACGAACACCAGGTGTGTTTCCCGTTCTATCATCTCCGCACCATAATTTTCTTGTGACTATTGTGTGACATGTTGATAATTATAAGTAAAGCATATTATCATATATATGTGCCATTCAATCTTGAGTTCGTCATTATAAAATATTTTTGTGTATGTCGATATCAGATGCTTTTTAATGCTGAGTTGTTTAGTTGTCTGGTTGTATCAATTTGTAATGGCATTTGCTTTCTATGTAGAGAAGTATATATATTGGAACTTGGAGAAGTTGACACTCAATGCTGTAAAGGAACTGCTAGTATATTGTTCCGTAAAACATCTATGCATTTATTTTTCTTGTCTATAGAGCATTTGATATATACTGAGCTTTGATGTTTGTTGATTTGTGTCGTGTTCCTTAGCTAGTCCTTGATGAGCAACTGTTGTACACCGGTTTGTTTAACTGAAGATACATACTGTGGTTTTACGCCATTTCAGGGTATTGGGTTTCTCAATGATCCACGCAGGTTAAATGTTGCATTAACTCGTGCCCGGTATGGTATAGTTGTTCTTGGGAATCCTAAAGTTCTAAGCAAGCAGCCTCTTTGGAATAGCTTGTTGACCCATTACAAGGTATGCCTTTCCCTCAATACATATCTCTGTGAATCTGAAAGTTCTAAGCAAGCAGCCCTCATATTTCGTGATCAAACTTTGACCATCAGTTTGACCTGTAATACATGGGTTATGTGTCATACAAAACTGTTGGAAAGTGTTTGTGAATATGAATTCAGTGATGTAACTTTTGTGGCACACAACCCATGTTTTATTGGTCAATTTAATGGTCAAAGTCAAACCTCAAATAAATTGGCCCCATGTAAATAGAAAAGGAAGGAGCATATACCATTATAAGTTTATAACATCTGTGTTTTTAGGAGCACGAATGCTTGGTAGAAGGACCTTTGAACAACTTGAAGCAGAGTATGGTGCAGTTTCAAAAACCCAAAAAGGTGAACACATTGCCTCTTGAAGATAACTATTGGAAAACATTCCGTCTTCTTTTCCTTTAATTTGTTTGTCAATTTTATTTTTGTGGGTAGATCTACAATGATAGAAGACTGTTCCTGGGTGGTGGTCAAGGTGTGATGCACGGATCTACCTTTGGCACAGTAGGCTCAGTAGATAAGAGAAGTGGTAGGGGAAAAGGTTGGTACAGTTATATTTTTTCTTATTATTAACAATGGCTCTATATTATCTCTTTTCTTCTTAACACACTCTTCCTTGCGCCCAAAATTCAGGACACCCGTTTGTTCCATTTGGTCCGCCAAATGGTGCTCATAAACCTGGCGTGCACCCATCGGGCTATCCTTTACCCCGGATGCCTTTTCCTCCATTTCCTGGGTCTCCTCATTCTCAACCCTACGCAATTCCTACCCGGGGATCCCTGCATGGAGCCATTGGAGCTGTTCCAGCGGTGCCTCAACCTGGTAACAGAAACTTTGGGGCTCCTCGTGCAAATACTGGTGGCCCTATTGGTGGGCACCTTGCTCCTCATCAACAGAACTCGCAAGCTATGGGAAGTGTAGGGCCGACTTACAACTATGCTGGCTTGGAGAATCCGAGCAGTCAACCTTCTGGTGGAGGCCCGATGTCCCAACCCGGACTGATGACACAGGTTTGTTCCTGTCTCCACTGTACTATTCCATGAAGTAACAGTAGATCAATATTAACATTTTGCCTTTCCAAAATAGATGCCTGTTCAAGGTCTCAGTCAAACATTCCGTGATGGATTTACCGTTGGTGGGATGTCTCAGGTATAGGCAATTAAAGCCGCATCATTTCAGGACTGAAGTCACTTATTTCAGGACCTGTTTAGATTTGCATTTGACTAGATTTGCATGTATCTAGACCTGTTTTAGTATATAGATACATGCGAATTTAGATAAACTGAAGTCACTTATTTCAGGACGGAGGGAGTATTTTACTGCTCACCCCTTTGACTGAATATAATTTCTTGGTCACTAGGACTTCTTTGGAGATGATTTTAAGAGTCAAGGATCTCACGTGGCATACAACATTGCAGATTTTTCTACTCAGGTTTGTTTCCCATCTGTCTAAGAATGTTCTTTACTGTTTTTCGGATTGACAGATGGCTCTGTAATTTGTATAAACTGATGCATCGTAATGCAGAAATTTAAGCTCACTATTATTCTGGAAGTGGCTTCTGAAAAGAATGTAACTGTCATTGCAGGCTTCTCAAGGAGGCTATGGTGTTGAATATACACAAGGGCCCCAATCTGGATATCCTGGGAATTATATGAACCAAAGTGCACATCCAGGATACCCTCATATGGGTGCAACAAATGACATTGTATCTCAGGTACGTTCTTTGCAGTTTTTAACCATTACATTGCATGTACTCCCTCCGTCCCAAAATAGATGTCTCAGATTTGATAAAATTTGGGTGAATCTAGACACTATTTAGTATATAGGTTCATCCAAATTTTGATAAATCTAAGACATCTATTTTGAGATGGAGGGAGTACTAAATTTACTTTTGATGCCTTTCCCTGAATATGTTTATATTCTCTGGACTAAGCATGTTTGTATGATCCAGGATCACATGGCCCATGGTTCCCATGGAATGTTTACACAAGCTGGATACAATGACCCATCACAAGACGAGTCTTCTCAGATGCATTATGGGATGGGTGCTCCTGGCCATCTTCAGTCGCAGGTGGTTCATCTAATTTCAGGTGTTCTATGTTTTCTTTTTCTGAACAACTGTTACAACTGGAGCTAACGTAATGATTTTGCAGAGCATGATGAATCCTATGTACTCTCAGTCTTATGCTCACTATAACACACAACCCCAGTCCCTTCAACCTCCTCCGCAGTGATCAGGAAATCTTGTGACATATGGCTGAAGCAGCGTTAATTTTTGGAAGTTACATGACTTGTGCATCCCTTTGGCCCATGGCAGCTTGGTTATGCTTTTGTGAAGTACCATGCAGAAGTGTTGGTGCATAGATATCAGTTGCAAGCAAAGAGGACAGGCATATTTTGGCGCACTACATATCGAATGTTATTGGGTCAGGCTTGTACAAGATGGCTATGGCTATCGACCATACACCATTGGTAAGGAGCACAAGGATTGCAAGATATCTCCTTGTCGTGGTAGTTGGCAATGGGGCTTGGCAACAACAGGTCTCCACTCGTGCATTGAGAGAAAAGGGTGTCGTTACCTCCAGACCATTCACCTGTATAGAAGGCAAAGCAGGGCTTGTAGTGGTACGATGTGAATATGTGCTGCCATCCAAGTCAAAGGTGCAGCAGCTATCGTCTACCTCCATGGTACCACGAAGACCGCCTGCTGATTGGTTTTGTATAGAGGTGCTATAGGTGGGGTGGCTAACCTTCAGATCTCGCACATGGCCAAGATACTTGTCTGAACAATTATGTATGATTTCTATATAGTTTCAATTTTATGACAAAAATGATGTAGGTAATGTTGCTTGGAACAACGAGTGCAATAGCTTGCGGTTATTGGTGCAAAATGAGGTTTTATTGAATCTATCGGTCATCTGGTGTAACTCTGGTTTGATTTTGTTATTGAAAGCTGCTCAGTGCAGGGTTGATAATTAATCTGAGTGACATTTGGAGCGTGTCTTGCTACTCCTTTTGATCCATATTAATGTTCTTAATTTTGTCTAGATTTGTATGTATCTAGTTAAGCATTTAGACTAGATGCATTCATATCTAAACAAAGTTAAGAATACTAATATGGCCGGAGGTAATATCTGAATTGGACCCCATTGTCATTCATTTTGCTGTTCTTACTCTATTGTTGGTGGTGTGAGGAGTATAGCAAAGCAGACCGTAATTGTGCCCAAGGTCCCAGATGTTCATTTTCATTATGTTAAATATTTAAGCATGCTTATTTTTTCTTTTAGCGTGACAGTCCGTCTTTATTCAAATGTCTTCATTAATTCAAACTTGTGGAGAAGCAAGCCAGACATGCCTGCTGAAAAGGAATTGCATGTGTCTTCATTAATTCAAACTTGTGGAGAAGCAAGCCAGACATGCCTGCTGAAAAGGAATTGCATGGAGGCAACTCGACAGATGAGGTCGCTTGAGGCGAGCAATCTTCGGCACGCCAAAGCGACCTTGTTTTGTGTGTTTTTTTAGCAAGATTTACTGTAAATATATATAAAATATTTGTACAAAATTAGCATTATTTACTGTAAATATATAAAATATGTTGGTACAAAATTAAAATTATTGAAAAGTGTGTTTCAATAAGAATGCAACAATACTAATTTTAAAAAACACAATTAAATTTTAGTTGCTCTATTTATTATCAAACTTTATTTTCAATTATTCCTTGAAACAGAGGTAATATTTAATGTTTCATGAACCAGTGGAGATTTTTTTGGCTCCCGACCATAGGTTCTAATATTTTTAAAATAAAAAAAATATCTGTGAGTTAAAAAAAGATATTCAAATGTGGGAGTGTGGATCTGTCATGTATTTTTCAAATCCTCAGAGTTAGATTTTATTTTTTTATGTAGCCCACAATACAAAGATTTCCGTGTGCGTTTTCTGATACTTATGGGATACAACATCGACTATATCTAGAATTGGTTTTATTTTTTGAAACATGCAAATATAATTATAATTTATTTTAAATGAAAAAAGCATTGGAGCTCTCGAGAGCCAAGGACTTCCATTCATGATTAAACTACAAAAGTTCAACCACAACACGTGCTCTCTCTTGGGTCAACACTCTTAAACTCACCTATACTCCACCGACG
The DNA here is from genome assembly GCA_916181665.1 of Avena sativa. NCBI lineage: Eukaryota > Viridiplantae > Streptophyta > Magnoliopsida > Poales > Poaceae > Avena > Avena sativa. Next base: position 261,376,239 of record OV702294.1, on the reverse strand, counting down.
AGGAGACCCAAATGGACAAACACTGTCTGTTTGTGTTCGCGTGAACAAACAAATACTCTGGGCAATCTAAACGAACCAATCTGTCAGCGTGTGACCTATCTTTAACTCAAAATTGGTCCAACTTTGAGTCTAGACGGACAGGTCCGTGTGACCGCTTGTCGCTTCGGCCCACATGATAGCCTCTGGACTTACCCCACCTCCCTCAATTTGCTTGACCACCATTGACCACCATAGACTGGCACACTCTTTTGGCCACGCGGGATCGAGCTGGCCGCGGGCGCGGAGACATGGCGAACATGGAGAGAGGAGCTACGGTGGTGCGAGCTCAGATTCGGTGGGCCTGGACGAGCTCGTTGATGGTGGACACGGGTCGGACGAGATCATAGCTACGAATGGCAATGGGTATCCAAAATCCAATAACCCGATGAGTAGCCACATAAAATGGGAAGGGTTTGGTAAAGAAAGAAACCCGTGGGGATGCTTAGCAGGAAAAAACTAGACCCGGGGACAGGTATAGAGGTGCCAAATCCATACCCGCAGACCCCGGACCCAACAAATTCCACTAATCCTATATTCCCAAGACTAATTCCACGTTCTAACCGGAACGCACACATAGGCACACATTGGACATGGGCACGCACATGACACCCCACACACCCACACATACGCACGACACCCACACATACACACGATGCACGCACACCACGCATGGACCCATCCCCAACCCAATCGCCAGTTTTCCAGCAATGGGACCAACTCCCCGACGCTCCCTTCCTCCTACCCGCTCTCTCTCCTACAACGTCGTGCCCCATCTCTCCTCGACGCCGTCCTTCCAAGCATGACCACTCACCGCCGCCTAGCATGGTCGCTCGTCACCGCCTTCCCATCTAGCCCCGCCGCCGCCTCCCATCTAGTGCGACCGTGCTCCCTTAGCCGATGGCCAGTGCCTAGCAGTCGTAGGAGGCATGGAACAAGATGGGTACCCGTTGGGTCCAAGGTAACCGACGAGGATCAGGTCTGGTAGAGATTCTGACCCGAGGACGGGTTCGGGGGCGGGTCGCGGGGGTGGGAAGGAGGATCGGGTGCGGGTAGGGGGGCCCAAACCCGGCCCCGAACCCAGCGAGTGCCATACGAACTCATAGCCTTTTCGACCTCTGTTTATGATGGGTGGATTTGTGCCTGTATTTCACCGTCATCCACATTCCTTCCCATGAAGACCCTGGTGTCCGCAACCTGAAGCCCCACGTCCTGAAGCTCTCAACCGACCTAATCTATCGTGCTGCAAGACGGCTCTTGAGGATCCCAAAGACCATACGTACATCCAAGGGAGATCTAAGACCGACTTAACGTGCAGGGCAAGATGAATACCTGTCGTGACTAGGGGAGACTCTTACACAAACTATGGCTTTATATACTCGAAGAAATTCACTTGAAGAGGGCACGCCATATTCGCCCAAGACGTAGCCATTAGCCTTAGTCATAAACCCTAGATTCATATTCTTGCCGGGTACTATTATAAACCTGTCGAGATCCATCTTGTAAACCCCTATGATCTCTCAATCACCTTATGGATAAAGTCTGAGGGAATCCTCCCATTACACCCATATATTTGTCTTTGATATTGTGGTGACCCAACATACCACTACATGTTGTAGTATGCAAGTCGTTGACATAACATTTACGAAACACCGTTTCACAAATATCACGTCCCTCAGAGTGGTACAATTAAAACATTACGGGTCCATATTACATAAACACATATTATTACAATACCAAAAGATCACATATCACCAGTTGTTCGGACTTACAAACCACATACAACTTATTAAAACTATTCCAATCGAAGAACGAAAGATCCAAACCACTTAACATATCGTGAGCTCAACAGCTTATTATATAAAGTTTTATGCTGCTCGGTCCAACTTAAGTACTAAGTAGGACTAAAGCAACTACTCTGACTCCTTGCCTCCAGCTTCATAGCGGATCTCATAGTCCACTCCTTCAATTCTTCCTAACAGGTTTGGCTCCTCGTAGAAGACGTCAACCTGGCACTCGGTCGTATACATCAGAGTCTGTTTCTAGTCTTCAAAGTCTAAGCAGGGGATTAAAGGAAAGAGTAAGTAACATTGTTACCCAACAAGTTTATTATATGCAAGGTGGAAAGTTTGATGCACTAGCTACCACCTCAGACTATAAGTCTTTGGTACTATGCAGTTTATAAATCTTTCTTCAAAGATTGTTTATTATGAAAAACTATGCCCATTAGTCTTCACAGGTTGACCAGAACTTCATGGGAGTTCCTTTCCTGCCGCGTTCGTAGGTCCTCCCCGGAATAGGGAGTAACATGTCACAATTCTTACACTCTGCAGAGGTGCGTTTATTTATCCATAAGTGATTAAATTGTAGCACCCCGGGTAAAACCGCTACTAGAAAATCGCTTGGTGTTTTGTTTGGTGCATTATCATAATGCATCATCATGGTCATCATGCCACATTGCATGGATCATACTTAAAATATTGCATTGTTGTTGCATTGCATTTGTATCTTGCTTGTGTGTTGCTATCATCTTCCTCTCTCTATTTTTGTCTCTCCTCTATTTTGTTTTCGCAAATGAGGTTCCATTTTCTTGGAACCATTATTTTCTAAATGGTTTTGTTTTCATATGCTAAACTCTAAACCTTGATCTTGTATAAATGCCCATATGGATCTTATGGGGCATTTTCTCTCTCTCACACTCTCTTATTCCCCTTGTCTCCATTTAAATACCTAAATCCCCTATTCAAAGCTCCTACAAAGTTTTAAAGGTTTTTTAGTTAGTAACTTGTTTGAATTTGAAACGAAAAAACAAACAAATAAAACTAAAAACAGAAAAGATAACAAGAGAGGAAGCTTACCTACCTAGACCACCTCCTGCCGCAGCCCACTAACAACAGCAGCGGCCCACCCGAGATTCCTTCCTCCCTTCCCTCTTAGGCAGGCCCAATTCTTTGTCTCCCCGTCCAGGTACCGATTCGGTCCTCCCCTATCGTCTTCCTCCCACGCGAGAGGCGTGACCGTCTCTGCTGCAGACGTCACCCTCCACCACCACGCCAACCACTCCCTCCTCCTCCTTTTAATCCCCCTCCGAGGCTTCCTTAAACCCTATCACCTCTCCTCCGTTCGGCCGGCGAATCCCCCATGAAGGGAATATGTACGAGCGACAATAATAAGGTGGTTATTATCTTATTCCTTGTTTATGATAAATGTTTATTTCTCATGCTATAATTGCATTAATTGGAAACGTTAATACATGTGTGATCAATAAACAAATCAGAGTTCCTAGTTATGCCTCTCAGTTAAACAAGCTCATTGATTAACAAGATGATCAAAGGTTTCCTAATCATGGACATTGGATGTTGTTAATAACTGGGTCACAACATTGGTGGAATGATGTGATGAATGTTCATACGAAGTATAGTAATACGATCAAATTTATTATGTTTAAATTGCTATAACATCATTACAAGTAACTTTAATCCTTAGACCATGACATCATGTTAATCAGTAACACAGGAAGAGTAGCTTGATAACATCAAACGTCATACCATAACAGGGTGACTATAAAGGTGAGTTCAGATACTCCGATAGTGTTATGTAGAGGCTCATGGATCAAGAGTGAGATTTGTCCATCCCGATGACGGAGATATATACTCTGGGCCCTCTCGGTGATATCGCATTGATATATCTTGCAAGCAAGTAATAGAGATCACTAAAATGTTATATCACGGGAGCAAGAAAAGAATACATGTCGGTAACGAGATCAAACTAGGTATATGGATACCGACGATTGAATCTCCGACATGTAAAATATCACGAGACAAAGGGATTTAGTTACAATGTTAAAGGTTCACATGATCACAAGAAGTCATCGTTGAATGTGTGGGAGTCAGTACGGATCTCCAGGTCCCACTGCTGATTATTAATCAGAGAGGGGTCTCAATCATGTCTGCATTTTTCGCGAACCGTATGGTGACGCAGTTAAGGGATACCGACACCATTTGGAGCAAATTAAATGTAGAGAAAGAATATAAAAGCGCTGGAATTATTTCAATGGACACTGGAATTGTTTCGGGTGAAATTGCTGAAATTGGTTCTGCATGTGAAATTTAAATATAGCAAGGGGTTTTATGTGAGTTTTTTAATTAATGTAATTAATTTTTTTTTGAATAAAATAAATAAAAGAGTTTTGTTAAATGAGATATTGCATTAAATTTGGTGGAAATTTAATGGATTTGAGTGGAGGAGTTTTTATGTGAGTGGAGGCATGTTTATGTGAGTGGGAGATCCACCCACATGAATGATGGAAGAGGTGGGGGCACCTTCATGGCCGCCTTCCATGGGAGGGGATTCCCCTATCCCTATAAAATTCCTCCCTCCCCTCCTCTCATCTCACACCTCCTCATGAAGGATCTCCCCCCCTCTAAAATATTCCCCATGGTTTCGGCTTAGCGAGATACATGTTCCTGGTGGATTTTTCTATAGCAAGGATTTGCTGCTTCCGCTGCTTTACTGGGGTGAGGAATCGGAGGTTGTCGGGGTACCAGACGTGTGTGCAATCACGGATGCACCACTGCTTTGCGGTGCTGGACTTGCTGGACTTCATCATGATCTTGAGATAAGCAAGTGAACGACTACATCATCCATGAGTCCAAGCTCGTTAAGCTTTGTCGTTTTCAAGGGTATGTATTCTTTGGATGTATATCCACCCATTGATTGTATCTAGGTAGATGGATCTTGGTACTTATAGTTCCCATCGTAGGATTTTTTTGTTTTCTATGTTGCAAACCCAACAGTGGTATCACAGGACTATGCATAGATGCTTTGCACGGGTAGTACACATATGGTTATGTGGGCGCTGATGGTCATGTTATTGCTTCTTATGTATATTCATAGTGGGATGAAGCAGCCTAGATAAACTTTACATGTCCTCGCACATGAGACCTGTTCCACGCTTGACATGCAACTAGTTTTGCATAAGTGTCTTGCGGGTATCTGTCTCTCCTACTACAGTCAATATCTGATTTACAACGAGTTGTCAATAATTTGATTATCATCGTTGTGCTTCCATATTCGTAGGTACGAACGTTTCTATCTCCGAAAGCCCCCAGCCACATAAAACATGCAAACGATAAATTAGAAGCGTCTAGTTTTTTGGTTTTGTCGGGCAAGTACTATGATATGGTAGTATTATAATTTGTAGCATGGATTGATACTATTGAAAATTATAATATGTCAAAGTGTAATTTCCATAGACCTTGGCCTTACACATATAGGAATGATAAAGATCATACCAAGATGCACAAGATAATGATCAAGTGCAAGAACCATATCATATCACTTTGAGCATATGATGTTTGTATGCATCTTATATTGCTTGTTTGGCGCTTTAGTAGCATTATAAGATGACCCCTCTTTTTAAATATCAAGATAAAAATGTGTTCTTCATTTAGTATGCACTGTTAAGAAAGTTTGTCATTTCAATACACCGCGTGATGATCGGGTGTGATAGACTCTACGTTCGCATACAACGAGAGCAAGACAGTTTTACACACACAGGTACTAAGGTTCTTACTTAGAGAGCCTAGCATGTACAAACATGGCCTCAGAACACAAACCGAAAGGTAAAGCATGAGTCATATGGTTGATATGATTCCCATATTGATGCTCGCCTTTGAAGCTGCACCAATTCACGTGATGATCGGTCTTGGTGTAGTGGATCTGGTTCATGTAATCACCAAAACGACTCAAAGGATGTCGGTTTTGAGTGGGAGTTCAAATAGTAATATGATTAAAGTTGAACTCAATTTATCATAAATTAAACCAAAGTGAATTTGCATAATTTATTATAGTCATTGGCATCCGTTCACTACCTTATGCTTAGTTATAATTGAGATAACAGAACTATAGAATTCTGGATATTTACTTTATGAACTGGTATCGTATTGTTTTGAGTGTCAATCTAAAGTTTCGAAGTCCTATTGCAAACTTTCAGCAAACTCCGTTTACTCCATGAAGTTTAATAAGTAGTATTAAATCAAGAGTAACAATTCTAGTGTTAGTATCTAAATATCATGTTTGCCTCCATGATACTTGATATTCAATAGTTGATTTAGTATCATGGTTATCTAGGAGCTAAAAGGATTGTTTCAGAAACCATTATGTGTGGAAGATATTGTGATATCTGAAACAATATTTTTGGTTGCAATATGATAGATTGTAATTTAGCAGAATACATGTTCTCATATTGTATGAGAATTTAAGAAGGTTGGAGACGCTAGGCGTCCTAATTATCCAAAAGGTTTTGGGAACTAACATTATAATCGCGATTCACCTTTATAAGCTATAGTAGGTTGATCATGAAAGTTGTCATGATAAGGATGAATACAAGATGTAGGTAAAATGTTTACTACACTAAAAGATTACTAAAGAACGGATTTTGAAAGAACGCCAAACATTTGATGATGGTGATCCACTTCAAAGTTCAAGTCCAAAGGTATTAGTATTTGACTATACACGCTTTGGAATATGTGTCATGTGTATGGCACCACTATATATGTTGATAGATTCTTTCAAAAGAAAAGGAAATGTTGAAATCGAATCTATAAAATATTTGGCATAAAATATAAGGTTGGAAATGTCCAACTTAGGTATATAGATGATATACATGTTATGATTGTATTCTTTGCTTGTCAAACAATGTGGTTCTTGGGTATTGGATACCGAATTTGTTGGTGTGAAGTTTCATACAGAACAACACAATTCATGAACTGCAATGGCCTAAGTAACTAGCAAAACAATATGTGATGATGTTCATCAAAAACAAATAAAGTGTTATTGTGTTTCTCGTTGACAGCAAAACTTGCCTTCAAGATTTGTTTTAATAATTTTTTATTTTGATCAGGTATAATGAGAACAAAGGTTGTTCAAATAATTACCGTATTCCATAGAATATGGATGATTTACAAAGTCTAGTTGGAGAAATCACATCCATAAAAACTAATGCTAAAAATGCCACAAGACAAATGATTGAAAGATCACTTACAAAGTGACATCGCTGTTTAAATTATATTGGAAAGAAAAACATGAAGAAACTCCATGTTAATAGAATTTTGGAGTCTTTTTATTTTGATAAAATGACGCTTGTGAGACTTTCCTGGAGATAATTGAAACTTCGTTCAAAGGCCAAGGAAGAACGAACGACTAACTTATTGGAATTTGTACATGTTGATCTATGTAGCCTATTATGTGTAGTCATGAGTGATGAATTTCAACTTCATATAATTTCTTTGGAAATTTGAGTGAATATATGTGTATATTTACTTAATAAGGAAGAAGTGTGAAATATTTGAAAATGTTCAAACACTTTCAAGATAAAGTGGAAAATCATTGTAACAAGAAAATAAAGAATTTATGATTTGATCATAAAGGAAGATATTTGAGTTACAAGTTTAGCAAACACCTAAGATTTGAGGAATCGTTCCATGTATTTGCATTTCCTGAAACACCATAGGAGTATGGAGTGTTCGAGATATGTAACAAAACCTTGTTTGACATGGTAAGATCAAAGGTATTATTTATAAAACTGCCATTATATTTTAAAGATTAAAAGCTTTAGAGACTACCGCTTTTACACTGAAAAGAGCACCATCGTGATCCATTAAAAGACACCATATGAGTTATGGTTTGGGATAAAACCCGAGTTGTCCTTTCTTAAATTTTGGTATGTGATGTGGCTTAGTTATCTATAGAGCCTCGTTGGGAGACCCCAAGAGCAAGGTGTGATGAGCGCAACAACAAGTTTTCACTCAGTTATGAAACCAAGGTTATCGAACCAGTAGGAGTAAGGAAACAACTCCAAGGTGTTGCTAACAACTTGGAACCTGCACAACACAAACTCAAAACTTTGCCCCAACTTACAATGAGGTTGTCAATCTCACTGGTTTGCTGAAAACAAAGGATTAAACGTATAGTGTGGAAGATAGTGATTGATTGCAGAAAGTAAAAAGTAACACTAGATGATGTATAAATGATAAAGATTGGAACGAGGTCCATAGTTCACTAGAGGCGTTCTCCTTAAGATAGATAACATGTTGGGTGAACAAATTACAGCGGGGCAATTGACAGATTGAGAAAGCATAACAATGCATACTAGACATCTTGACTCCTACGAGATTTGATTGGGCATTAGAACATAATACATAGACTGTAATCCAACTGCATCTATGACTAATAATCCACCTTCAGGTTATCATTCGAACCCCTTCCAGTATTAAGTTGCAAGCAACAGATAATTGCATTAAGCAATGTGTGTAAAGTAAAAAATACGATTGTTCCATGAACAAAGGATTATTGTTTTCTCCCTAGTAGCAACAACACATCTACAATCTTAGAGATTTCTGTCACTTCCCCAGATTACTAGAGGCAGGAACCTACTATCGAGCATAAATACTCCCCCTTGGAGTTGCAAGCATCTACTTGGCCAAGATAGCTACTAACAACAGAGAGCATACAAGAACACAAATAACATATACATGATAGAATCAATAATCAATCTGACATAGTACCTCAATATCCATCAAATCCCCTCAAACACAACATGTATGATTACAAATAGATGATCTTGATCATGAACGAAGCTCACAAGATCTAAACATGATAGCTCAAAGGAGGAGAAACAACCATCTAACTACTGTATGGACCCATAGTCCAAGGGTGAACTACTCACGCATCACTCCGAAGGCTAGCATGGTGATGAAGAAGGCCTCCGAGATGATCTCTCTGTTGGGAATATTCCCTAGAGACAATCATGTATGATGATATTTCCCATTGTATTCGTAAAGATATTAAGTAGTCCTTGTATAAACATCTGATGTGTATCATTGAATATGTTATTCGGTTGTGGAACTATGCATTCATGTTGTTTGTACTAAATATCCTTGGTCATTGAAGTTGTGCTGGACACACAACTTAGACCAATGTGAAAGTTGGCTTGATGACTCGGTTCCACTTGTCATGGGCATGGAGATGCTATTCCAACTTACACAGATTCGACTAAAGAGTTTAGCGAGTCGGATTGAACCATATTGAGGTACAACGAACTAGCTGTCATTTGTATATCTCAATCAATGTAATCCTTAGACCTGAGGTTGTTGCATAGTCCGAGTTGAGGATCACCGACTTAGGTTCTGTCAAACGCTGATCCGTAACTGGTTAGTTATAAAGGCAGAGTTCGGGTCGACTGAGAATCAAGCTGCGTGATGTGAATAACCAAGATGGGATTTTCCCCTCCACTTGGAGAGATATTCTCTGGACCCTCTCGTGAGATATGATTCGGAAAGCATGGCCATGCACGACTCGGTTAAGTGTTAACCGAGGCGATCGACTATATATAGTGAATGGGTCGCGCGAGCAGAGCCCACGTTCACTCCCTATATATAGTGGAGCACCGTAACCCAGAAAGGTTAATCGTTGTTCGGTTAGGTCTTTCCATGTGTTGGAAACCCTAGCTCCACAGCAGTCCAGCCGTCGTACCGAACCTAGCAGTTCGCCGCCGGTGCTCCTCCTTGTACGTGTGGATACCAGCAGAGGCACTATGCGATCAGCACCAGGACGATCGGATCGTGAGGACTGCACTGCATCAACTGACGCGCTTTATCAGTAATCCGCAACTGCGCGTCTAGTGGTAAACCTCGTGGCCTTCTAACTCAGGTGGATCTTGGGATCACCACGTTAGAGAATTTTTTTTGTTTTATCTCCGCGTGGCCCAACAGTGGTATCAGAGCGATAGCTTCTGGTTTTAGGTTCGAGATCTCGCATATGTGATATGTGGTTGGCTGTAGATTAGATCTATGTGCTGTTTGGTGGTCGATCTATGAGATAGATCGGTTTTGTACGAAGTTGATTGGATCAACTGTGCTCGGGGAATGGTAGATCTGATTTCCGTGATCATACTGCTGAGGTCGTGGAACGACATACCCCTATCGGTCGGCTTCCGCCATCGGGGTAGACTATGACACGTAAATCCAGAAGCGTTGATCGAAGATCAAAGAGTTTGATCAAATCGGGACCGCCGGCTACGCCCTGTCATAGCGCCTTAGATGTCGTTGCGAGTTTCACAACACCGGTAGATATTGTATCTATGCATAACTTGTTTTTGCAGGAAGTTGTGAATGGTATGGTTCATGTGCATGTGATGTATATGTGTAATCCATATGTGATCTGCGAATCACGGTTTTTGTCAGCCGGCTGGAGCCTAGGTGCTGTCATTTTATTGTATAACGACCTGCGTGTCGGATTCTCTATGTAATTTACTTTACTAAGCTAGTGTAGCTATTTGGAGAACCCGGAAGGCATGCAAGGCGTTGTACATGTCGGCGACATGGAGTAAGACGGCAAGTGACAAGAGTTGGCACGAGTCGGATTACAGGCTTTGTGGAGATGGAGATCACCATGAAGAGAGCCATACCATTTCACATTATAATTGCTTTATTTTGTGTTATTGTTATGTCTCAGTTTTACCTCTATTAGATAGTCGGTAAAATTTAATACCTCAAAGAAGGTCTAGTCGGTTTTCCCGCCAAGCTTTGCACCATCACAAGTCGGACATTTTTGGTAGTGGGCTCATAAAATTGAGGTGCTGCCAATTCTTTCCGACTAGGTGGGTTCGAGTCGGACTCTTACTGCAGAAACACTTGGTAAGCTAGACGAGTCTATCACAACGGTTGTGGGACTCGGGGAAAAGTCGGATGGGAGCTGGGGCATGTGATGCCACCTGTCCAACAGGAGTCGTATGAGATACGATTAACAAGGAGTTGTGTACCTAGATCACTTGGCGGCTAGCGGTGATGCTAAAGCTCACTAGCCAATTTGCTTATTTAGGATCATGAATCACTAAGCAACCATCGGAGGGATGTTGGTTCTAGTGGGAGCATAAAATATTAAAATGTTTAATATGCTTGCTCTTTTATGAATACATGTCTTAAGTGTTTTGCATATTTTCTGTTGTAGATCATGGCACCAAGTAGCAATCACTCTCAGATATCCGGTTTTGCGTTGAGAACTATCCCTGAGAAAGATAAACTGAACGACACTAATTTTACCAACTGGTATCGAAATCTGAGAATTGTTCTCAAACAAGAAAAGGACCATGTCCTAGACAACCCACTTCTAGATGAGCCGAATGAGAATGCGACTGTCGCTACCACCAATGCCTACTGTTGGTCTAAGGATGAGTCCACGGATATTAGCTATCTTATGCTTGCTCACATGGAACCGGACTTGCAAAAGCAGTTCGAGCATGTTGAGGCCTACGATATGATCGAAAGCCTCAAAAGTATGTTCTAGGCTCAGGCGAAAACTGAGAGGTATCAAGTCTCTCAGGCTTTGCTGAGTTGCAAGCTTAAGGATGGTGATCCACTGAGTCCGCATGTAATCAAAATGGTTGGTTACGTGCAGTCTTTGGAGAGGCTTGACTACCCCATTAGCGAAGAGTTCGCTACGAATATAATTCTGAACTCTCTTCCTAGTGCATATGGGCAGTTCATTTTGAACTACCACATGCATGGTATGGATAAGAAGCTCACTGAATTACATGGGATGCTCAAGCAGGCAGAGGCGGATCTCAAGAAGGGCGCCAGTCAAGTGTTGATGGTGCAGAATAAGGCTAAGTTTAAGAAGATTTCTTGGACTAAGAAGAAGGCTAAGTCAGGAGGAAAGCAGGCTCAGGACCCGGTCCCAAGCACTTCCTCAGGGACTAAGCCATCTCCTTTAGCCAGATCCACTTGCTTCTACTGCAAGGCGGATGGCCACTGGAAGAGGAACTGTAGCAAGTACTTGGCCGACAAAGCCAAGAGTGGAGGTATGACTTCCGACTCAGGTACACTTTTTGCAATGTTATAGACATATATCTTGCTGATGCACCTAATAGTTCTTGGGTATATGATACCGGATCAGTTATTCACATCTGCAACTCATTGCAGGGACTGGTAAGAACTAGGAGGGTAGCAATAGGCGAGGTTGATATTCGAGTCGGCAACAAAGCAAGAGTTGCTGCGTTGGAAGTCGGCACGATGCAACTTCATTTACCTTCCGGATTCATTATGGAACTGAATAATTGTTATTATGTTCCAGTGCTCAGTCGAAACATTATTTCTGCTTCATGTTTGATGAGGCAAGGCTATGAGTCGAATATCAAGAATAATGGTTGTTCTTTGTATTTGAATGATATGCTTCACGGCTTTGCACCCGTCCAGGACGGGTTATTTATTTTGAATCTTGATGGTGAGTCGGTTTATAACATAAATGTTAAAAGGTTTAAACCAAATGATCTGAATATGACTTACTTTTGGCACTGTCGGCTTGGTCATATAAGTTGTAAACGCATGAAGAAGCTCCATGATGATGGACTCCTAACTTCGTTCGACTTGGAGTCGTTCGAGACATGCGAATCTTGCCTACTTGGCAAAATGACCAAGACACCTTTTGCAAAGAGTTGCGAAAGGGCGTTCGACTTGTTGGGACTAGTACGTAGTGATGTATGTGGACCAATGAGCACGACATCTAGGGGTGGTTATGAGTACTTAATTACCTTCACTGATGGTTTGAGTAGGTATGGATATATCTACTTGATGAAACATAAATCAGAAGCCTTTGAAAAGTTTAAAGAATTCCAGAATGAAGCACAAAATCAACTCGGCAAGAAAATAAAGTTTCTTCGGTCAGACCGAGGAGGCGAGTACATGAGCCATGAGTTTGATGACCATCTGAAAAGTTGTGGAATAGTTCCTCAACTTACTCCGCTAGGAACGCCACAAAGGAATGGTGTTTCGGAAAGGCGGAATCGGACCTTGTTGGACATGGTATAATCAATGATGAGTCGGACAGATCTGCCTTTATCATTTTGGGGTTATTGTCTAGAAACAGCGGCGTTCACACTAAACAGAGTACCTTCAAAATTGGTAGAGAAGACACCGCATGAGATGTGGACATGCAAAAATCCGAGTTTGTCTTTTCTTAAGATTTGGGGTTGTGAAGCATTTGTCAAGCGACTCTAGTCGGACAAGCTTACGGCCAAGTCGGATAAGTGTATTTTCGCGGGGTATCCGAGGGAAACCTTGGGTTACTACTTCTATAATCGAGAAGAGGGCAAAGTGTTTGTTGCTCGGAATGGTGTCTTCCTTGAGAAAGAGTTTCTCAGTCGGGGAGTAAGTGGGAGCACGGTGCAGCTCGAAGAAATTCGAGAGGATCCGGCTAGTAGCGAGTCGGCAAAAACCTTGGAGGTTGAGCCGGTCGTGGTAGCTGAGCCAGCGGCAGCACCTGTACTACGAAGATCAGCAAGATTACGAAGTGTTCGTGATGTGTTACTGTTAGACAATGATGAGCCGACAAATTATTTGGAAGCGATGGTGGGATCTGATTCTGAGTCATGGCTTGGAGCCATGAGATCCGAGATAAAGTCCATGGATGAAAATCAAGTTTGGAACTTGGTTGATCTGCCAGATGGTGCAAGACCCGTCGAGTGCAAATGGGTCTTTATGAAGAAAACTGATATGGATGGAAATGTTTCAATCTATAAAGCACGCCTTGTCGCAAAGGGGTTCCGACAAATTCAAGGAGTTGATTACGACGAGACTTTCTTGCCCGTAGCGATGCTTAAATCAGTTCGGATCATGTTAGCTATAGCGGCCTATTTCGACTATGAGATATGGCAGATGGATGTCAAAACGGCTTTCCTTAATGGAAATTTAACCGAGGACGTGTATATGATACAGCCCGAGGGTTTTGTTGATCCGGCTAATGCTGACAAGGTACGCAAACTTCAGAAATCCATTTATGGGTTGAAGCAAGCATCTCAGAGTTGGAATATTCGCTTTGATGAGGTAGTTAAATTGTTTGGCTTCATCAAGGGTGATCATGATTCTTGTTTGTACAAGAAGTTTGGTGGGAACAAAGTAAATTTTCTAATCTTATATGTGGATGGCATATTACTGATTGGAAATGATGTCCAGATGTTGCAAGAAACCAAGGAATCATTGGAAAGGAGTTTCTCAATGAAAGACTTGGGTGAGGCAACATACATCCTCGGAATCCGGATCTATAGAGATAGATCAAGGAGGCTCATTGGATTGAGTCAAAGTACTTATTTGGACAAAGTGTTGAATAAGTTCAACATGGAATCGTCTAAGAAGGGGTTCTTACCGATGTCCCATGGTGTAAAACTTAGCAAGACTCAGTGTCCTTCGACAACTGATGAGCGAAGTCGGATGAGTGCGATTCCATATGCTTCTGCAGTCGAATCCATCATGTATGCCATGATTTGTACTAGGCCGGATGTTTCCTATGCTCTACGTGTTGCGAGCAGATACCAGGCTGATCCTGGAGAGATCCACTGGACAACGGCTAAAAATATCCTAAAGTACTTGAGAAGGACTAAGGATATGTTCTTGGTTTATGGTGGTGAAGATGAACTCAGCGTAAATGGTTACATGGATGCGAGTTATCTTACCGACTCTGATGATTCTCGTTCACAATCCGGATACGTGTTTATTTTAAACGGAGGTGCTGTGAGCTGGAAGAGTTCCAAGCAAGAGACCATGTCTGCGTCTACAACAGAGGCTGAGTATATTGCCGCCTAGGAGGCAGCAAAGGAAGCTGTTTGGATGAGGAATTTCCTCATGGATCTTGGTGTGGTTCAGGGCTCGTCCAATCCGTTGGACGTGTATTGTGACAACAATGGTGCTATTGCACAAGCCAAGAAACCTAGACAACACCAAAAGAACAAGCACATACTCATGCGGTACCACCTGATTCGCCAGTTCGTGGATCAGGGTGATATCAAGTTATGCAAGGTACACACGGATGCAAATATTGCGGATCCTTTGACAAAGCCGTTACCACAGCCGAAGCATGAGGTGCACCTGAGAGCCATGGGCATTATAATCTTAGACATGTGATGTTAGAAGATTGACTCTAGTGCAAGTGGGAGACTGTTGGGAATATGCCTTAGAGGCAATCATGTATGATGATATTTCCCATTGTATTCGTAAAGATATTAAGTAGTCCTTGTATAAACATCTGATGTGTATCATTGAATATGTGATTCGGTTGTGGAACTATGCATTCATGTTGTTTGTACTAAATATCCTTGGTCATTGAAGTTGTGCTGGACACACAACTTAGACCAATGTAAAAGTTGGCTTGATGACTCGGTTCCACTTGTCATGGGCATGGAGATGCTAATCCAACTTACACAGATTCGACTAAAGAGTTTAGCGAGTCGGATTGACCCATATTGAGGTACAACGAACTAGCTGTCATTTGTATATCTTAATCAATGTAAACCTTAGACCTGAGGTTGTTGCATAGTCCGAGTTGAGGATCACCGACTTAGGTTCTGTCAAACGCTGATCCGTAACTGGTCAGTTATAAAGGCAGAGTTCGGGTCGACTGAGAATCAAGCTGCGTGATGTGAATAACCAAGATGGGATTTTGCCCCTCCACTTGGAGAGATATTCTCTGGGCCCGCTCGTGAGATATGATTCGGAAATCATGGCCATGCACGACTCGGTTAAGTGTTAACCGAGGCAATCGACTAAGAGTTAGTCGGGTGAATCACTTATCTCGGATCGAGAAGAGAGTCGGACTATTTAAGGGATGACATATATTCACCTATAGTCTGACAAGGTATATCGTGAGGCAAAAGGGACTCGGACGAAAGTCGCATTGGAAAGGCAAGTCGTCATGACTCTTTGGTACTTGGGAGTCGGCACGTTCTGCTAGGAGCCACTACCGACTAATCGATTGAGAGTCGGACTCCAATCGTGTCCAAGTAGCCATGAGCCTGCGGGGTCACACACTTAAGAGCAGGAGCAAGTTCGGATTGGATCTGAACCTGTAATCTGGTTGGGTTGGACCTAAACCGGATTAGACTGAGTTAGTGAGTTGGACCCACGGTGACTAGTGTTATATGGGCTTTAGTGAATGGGTCGCGCGAGCAGAGCCCACGTTCACTCCCTATACATAGTGGAGCACCGTACCCAGAAAGGTTAATCGTTGTTCGGTTAGGTCATTCCATGTGTTGGAAACCCTAGCTCCACAGCAGTCCAGCCGTCATACCGAACCTAGAAGTTCGCCGTTGGTGCTCCTCCTTGTATGTGTGGATACTAGCAGAGGCGCTGTGCGATCAGCACCAGGACAATCGGATCGTGAGGACTGCACTGCATCAACTGACGTGCTTCATCAGTAATCTGCAACTGCGCGTCTAGTGGTAAACCTCGTGGCCTTCTACCTCAGCTGGATCTTGGGATCACCACGTTAGAGGAATTTTTTTGTTTTATCTCCGCGTGGCCCAACACTCTCCCCTCCGACAGGGTGCTGGAAGAGTTTCAGATCCCCCCGATCTAGGGACGATGTTGGCGGCGGCTGATACGTCCATTTTGCATCACTATTCTATATCATAATTTACTGTTATTATTGATATATTTCTTATTAAGAGGTGATAGTTATGTTGTTTCATCTATTTTTGCATGTTGGATGACTTCTGGAGGATGAACTGCCGGAGTCAGGATTCCGATGGAAAAAGCTGTGTTTAGATGCAATATTCATGAAGATCAGAAAATTCTAGAAAATACACAGAAAATCCTATTTGTCAAGAAGACGAAGGAAGCCAGAAGGGGAGGCAGAGATGGGCCACAGGGGGCCCACACCCCCTGCACGGGCTGGTGACTCCTTGATGGTGCCAAAGAACTTGACGGTGGTGGAGCACTTCGTTGGAAACCCCAAGAGCAAGGTGTGATGAGCACAGTAGCAAGTCTTCCCTGAGTAGAGACCGAGGTTATCGAACCAGAAGGAGTAAGGAAACATCACACATGTGTTGCAACCAAAGTGGAGATCTGCACGACTGCACAACACAAACTCAAGACTTTGCCCCAACGAATCAGTGAGGTTGTCAAGCTCACCGGTTTGCTGTAACAAAGGATTAAACATATGGTGTGGAAGGTAATAGTTTGCAGCAAGTAAACAAGTAACAGTGGAAGATGTATCAATGGTAAAGATTGGACCGGGGTCCATAGTTCACTAGAGGTGCTCTCCTTAGATAAACAACATGGCATGAAGGGTTAACAAATTACAGCAGGGCAATTGACAGAAACTGAGCAAGGCATAATAATGCAATTACTAGTCAGAAAGATCCTATGAGATTCGATTGGGCAATACAACAAGATACATAGACCGCCATCCAACTACATCTATGACTAGAAGTCCACCTTCAGGTTATCATCCGAACCCCCTCCAGTATTAAGTTGCAAGCAACAGACAACTGCTTTAAGCAAAGTGTGTACGGTAAACAGTCCACATGTTCCATGAACAAAAGACCGTTGTTTTCTCCCTAGTAGCAATAGCACATCTACAACCAAAGAGATTATTGTCACTTCCCTTGGAAACTAGAGGCATGAACCCACTATCGAGCATAAATACCCCCTCTTGGAGTCAGTAGCAACTACTTGCCCAAGATAGCTACTAACAACGGAGAGCATACAAGATAACAAACAACACAGACATGATAGAATCATAAAACAAAACCATTAATCAAACCAACATAATAATCTCAATATCCATCGGATCCCCGCAAACACAACATGCATGATTACAAATAGATTAGATCTTGATCATGAACAGAGCTCACAAGATCTATACATGAAAGCACAAAGGAGGATATACAACCATCTAGCTACTACATGGACCCATAGTCCAAGGTGGAACTACTCACACATCATACCAGAGAGAAGGCATCCGGGATGATCTCCCCTACAGCAGGGTGCCAGGAAGAACTTCAGATCCCCCGATCTAGGGACAATGGTGGCGGCGGCTACAGACGGTTTCGTGGAGATTCGATCGGGTGTTTAGGGTTTCTGCATCAGGGGATTTTTATAGGCGAAGGGTGAGGCCGAGGAGGCGACCAGGGTGGCCAAACCCTAGCCAAGCACGGGGTGGGGCCCACCCTTGCCTGGGGTGGCACTGGCTGCCCTGGCCGGCCCCTCCGGCGCCCCTCTGGACTTGTTCCCCACAGAAAGTAATTGACTTTGACGTTTGTCCCGTCCAATTCCGAGAATATTTCTTTACTAACTTTTCTGAAACCAAAAATAGCAGAAAACATGCATCTGGCACTGTTGCAACTTGTTATTAGGTTAGTACCAAAAAACATGTAAAAAGCACCTCAAAGTGTAGACAAGTAAAGAAAAGTAGATACTAAACAAGCATGGAGCATCAAAAATTATAGATACGTTTTCAACGTATCATGGGCCACCCTGGCCCACCTCCTGCTTCGCCCTTTAGCTTATATCTTCTCCTTGAAACCCTAATACCAGGGGAGCAACCACAGAAAGATTCCGCCACCTCTACAGGGCAGAAACTACAGAGAGAGAAAGAGCTCTCCGGCAGGCAGATTTCTGTTGGGGAAATTTCTTCCCGGAGAGGGGAGATCATCACCATCAACACCATCATCAAGCTAGACTTCATCGGGATCATCATCATCATCATCCTCACCACCATCTCCACCAGCACCATCATCACCACTCCATCCCGCTGTAACAATTGTGTTGAATCTTGCATAGTTCTTAGGGGAAACTTTCTCGGTGTTAATTACTTTTGTAGTTGATGTTTGTGAGTGGAACCATTGAATTATTGTTTATGTTCAGATTGTTATTCATAATTATATCATCTATGATCTTGATCCATATGATGCCTAATGAGTAGTTTGTTTAGTTCTTGAGGACATGGGAGAAGTCATGTTGTTAGTAGTGAAATTGTGTTGAGTAATATTCAATGGTTTGATATTTAAGTTGTGGTGCTATTATTCTAGTGGTGTCATGTGAACGTCGACTACATGATACTTCACCATTTATGGTCCTAGGGGAATGCATTGCGTATTTGGCTACTAATCATGGGGTTGCCGGAGTGACAGAAACCTGAACCCCCGTTAGGAAACCTTTGCACAAGGGAGTGTAGGATCTCATGGTTTAATGTTGTGGTTTGGTTTTATCTTAATTACTTTCTTGTAGTTGCGGATGCTTGCAAGGGGTTTAATCACAAGTATGTATTAGTCTAAGTAAGGTCGGTACATTAGAAAAGGTTCACCCACACAACACTTATCAAACCAAAGAAGATTAATCAACTATATGAAGCGAAAGCACTTGACAGTATTCCCATGTGTCCTCGAGAACGTTTGGTCCTCATAAGTAATACAACCGGCTTGTCCTTTGCTAAGAAAGGATTGGGCCATTTGCTTCAATTATTTGTTGACTTTGTTTACTTGCACTTTATTCCTTTGCATTATCAAAAACCCCTAAAAATCCTTTGTTAAGTATTTACAGAGAATTCCTGATCCAAACCACTAGTCAACACCTTCTGCTCCTCGTTGGGATCGACAATCCTATTTATCAAAAGTACTACGATACACCCCCTATACTTGTGGGTCATCAAGACTATTTTCTGGCGCCGTTGCCGGGGAGTGAAGCGCTATTGAAGAGTGGAACTGGTAAATGAAACTTCTACTGTGAGTATTGCTTTTTATTTCTATTTGTGACTTTGTTTCCAATATGGATAACCCTCTTGGTTTACTATTTGGGAAATCTAATACCACTGCTAGGGTAGTAGATGAACCACCACCTACTGAGATAGATCCTTTTAAGATACCTACAAGAATTGTTGATCGTGTTATGGATAACTATTACTTTGGGGATGGAACTATCCATCCTGGTGATCACTTGCTTTTTATCCATGAATTATGAGGGTTGTTTAAGTGTGTAGGTATCACAACGGAACAAGTCAAGAAAAAGTTACTCTCTATATCATTGAAAGGAAGCTACAAAATGGTATAAGTTGCTGAAGAATGGACAATCTATGGAACAGGAGGAAATTATACCTCTCTTTTATTCTAAATTCTATCCTCCCAGTGAGATTCATAAGGATAGGAATCAAATATATAACTTTTGGCCTTGTGATGGAGAGAGTACAACCCAAGCTTGGGAGAGATTGAAGTTACTAATGCTTAAATGTCCTATTCATGAACCCCCTAATAATATTATTATCAATAACTTTTATACAAGGCTTCCTCTTCATCATAAAGATTTATTAGATGCTTCTTGTGCTGGATCATTCACACGTATGAAGGAAGAGGCTAAATGGGATCTTCTAGACCATATTCAAGAAAATACTAAAGCATGGGAGAATGACAAAGGAAGTAAGTCAGGTATAAATTATGATTTTAAATGCATTAAATGTTTTATGGGAACTGATGACTTTCATGATATTAGTACTGAGTATGGTCTTGATTCTCAAAGTATTGCCAATTGCTTTAAGGCCTTTGCCTCTTATATTGAAATTCCCAAAAAGGAGTGGATCAAGTACCATGCACCTTATAAAGATATTGTTAATCATGTTCCTGTTAGAAATACTGAAGTTTGTACTGTTGATCCTATTTTACCCGAACCTTATATTGAGAAAATACCTTTCCCTGCTAAGATAAAGGAACATTCTATTATAGCTAATGTGGTTAGCAAAAGTACAAAGAAAGCAGTTGAACCTGTAGTAGCCATTGTGAAAGACCTTGCCACTAAAAATGTAGAAGATGGGCACATTATATTTTGTGAAGATACTTCTAATATTGTCTCTCATCCTAGTAAAGCTAGGAAAGCTAGTGTCCTTGTGCTTTCTGTTAGAATTGGTGATAATTGCTATTATGGTTTATGTGATATTGGTGCAAGTTTTAGTGCTATTCCTTATGAGCTTTAGAGAGAAATTATGCATGAAATTGGTCCTTGTGAACTTGAGGATATTGATGTGGTTATTCACCTTGCTAATAAAGAAACCATCTGTCCAATTGGTATTGAAAGAGATGTGGAAGTTCTTTGTGGTAAGACTAAATATCATGCCGATTTTCTAGTGCTTGGTTTAACAGCTAGTAAAACTTGTCCTATAATTTTTGGTAGAACTTTTTCTGAAGATGTGTGGAGATATTATAGATTGCAAGAAGGAGAAAGTTTGAACTAAGTTTGATGGTCAATCTTATGAGTTTAATTTTTCCAAATTTTCTAAAGCTCCTTATGAAAATGATATGCCTAATGAAGATTTTAGGGTTGAACAACTTGCTTCTATTGATCCAGTTTATGACCTTATACCTCTTTTTGATGATTTTAAGTATGCTCATTCTGATGATAAGAATGTTTCTTATGGCAGTTATATTGTTAAATTTATTCAAAGTGCTACTGAAAGTTATTATGAGAGAGGGAAACATGGTTTTATGCATCTCAGTAATATTAAGTTTCCCCGCTTTATGTTGAAAGCTTTGAAGTTGCACTTGTTTTGTCTTCCTTTGCTAGCAGCCTTTTGTTTCAATAATTTGTTTTCTTACAAAACTCCCTTGCATAGGAAGTGGCTTAGACTCAAATGTGTTGGATATTTGCTTCTTGATGCTCTCTTTCACTTCAAATTCATATCTCCTATGAGAGCATCATTGAAATTATCATGCCCATCTTAATGGCTATAAAGAAAGAGCTTTTGGGAGACGACCCATTTTAGTTTGCTTTCGGTCTTTGTTTCTTTGAGTCTTGGAAGTTATTAACTATGTAATAACCGCTCCTTATCTTTCTTTTTGTTTGGTTTTTGTGTCAAGATCTGCCTCTTTTGAGAAGTAGGTGAGTTGTGGGAGGTTGCTGTCCTGGGACAGATTTTTGTGCTTCACTGTAAAAAATTATGAAAAATCCTAATATGTCGGATGGAGCTGTAATTTTCTGTGCCTATGCCCCAAGTTGTTATCCAACTTTCATTAGTTTGCACTTTTTTATTTGAGCAACAGAAGATTTTCTAAAAAATCAATCTTTACCTGCTGGTCTGTTTTGACAGATTTCTGCCATTATTTGCATTTGCCTCTTCAATCGATTTCCTTTTAGATTCTTTTTGGGGTTTTTGAAAGGAGTTTCTATAATATCTTATGTTTTGATGGTTTTCGGTTGAAATTTGAACCCAGAGGTTTATTGTATTTTCATACACTAATGTTGCTAATGAAAATTGTGTGGAGCTTTGTATGAAAGAGATTTTCAAATATTGGGAGGCAATGATGTAAGGAGATGAAGAATGGTCAAAGGCTCAAACATTATATTTCCGGAGATTCCTATAATGAAGATGTTGACATTATTCAAATGGTGACTCCGGAATAATTTATTAGAGACCAAACTCAGAACCTACAAAGTCTGTTTTTGAATAGGTAAAAGTGCTAAAAATAGAAGGTTCGCGAAAAACTTTTCTCTTTATATTTTTGCAGTTTTTATTCCATATGGAAGGTAACAAGACAAAAAAGAGAAGGAAATGGAGACCGGGTGGCCCACACCACCCAGTGGCGCGGGCCCTGCCTGGCCGCGCCACCAGGTGGTGAGACCACCCCGGAGCCCTTCTCCGTCCCATTTCCGCCCAGTACTTGTTGGAGATATGCCCAAGAGGCAATAATAAAGTGGTTATTATCATGTCTTCACACTTATGATAAATGTTTACATACCATGCTATAATTGTATTAAACGGAAACATTAATACTTGTGTGATTTGTAAACTAAAATAAGAGTCCCTAGTAAAGCCTCTTGTTAAACTGGCTTGTTGGTTAATATATGATCATGGTTTCCTGATCATGAACATAGAGATGTTATTAACAACAGGATCATATCATTAGGAGAATGATATGGTGGACATACTCCTATAGACAAGCGTAGCATAAAGATCAAGTCATTTCAATAGTTCAATTGCTATATGCTTTCTGATACATAGTAACCTAATTCCTTCGACCATGAGATCATGCATATCACCTTTACTGGATGGATGCTTTGATGTCATCAAACACCACACCGTAACAGGGTGGCTATAAAAGTGGCATTGAGTGTTCGGAAAGTATTGGTTGAAACACATGGATCAAGAGTGGGATTTGTCCATCCATATGACGGATAGATATACTCTGGGCCCTCTCGGTGAAATGTCATCCAATTAGCTTGCAAGCATGTGACTTGGTCACAAGGGATCACATATCACGGGAACGAGAAAAGAGTACTTATCAGTAACGAGGTTGAACTAGGTATGCAGAGATACCGACGATCATAACCTTGGATAAGTAACATATCGTGAGACAAAGGGAAATTGGTATCGTATGTAAGTGGTTCATTCGATCGCAAAGTAATCGTAGAAATATGTGGGAGCCATATGAATTTCCAGATTCCTCTATTGGTTATTGTTCGGAGAAGTGTCTCGATCATGTCCGCATAATTCACGAACCGTAGGGAGACACACTTAAGGATTCGACGTTGTTTGAGTAGTTATGGTATTATGAGAAAGAGACCGAATGTTGTTCGGAGTCTCGGATGGGATCCGGGATATCACGAGGTGATCCGGAATGGTCCGGAGAATAAGATTCATATAAGGAAAGTCCCGTTTCGGAGTTCGGGAATGATTCCGGTGTTTCCATCGGGAACATTCTAGAAGGTCCCGGATTGTCCGGCACTCCGGGGGGGAAGGGGTACATGAATGTGTCATTACATGTTGGAATGATTGCATCATGTACTAAGTGTTCTTGCTGTCCCAAATAAAGGATTAAATTGAATCCTAAATTGAAAAAGTCAAACGGCTAGTTTGAAAGTCAAACGGCAGTTTTTGGGAAGTGGGAGGAGAGGAGGAAACCGACTTGAGGGAGGAGTCCTCCTCCCCAAGCCGGCGCCCCACCTAGGCCGAGTTGGGGAGGGACTCCACTCCCTCCCCTTGGCCGGCCAGCCCCTCCCACCTATATAAGGAGGGGCAGGGCTCCCTCCCAATACACACAAGTTTCCTATCCTCTAAACTAAACCCTAGATCTAGACCCCGGTTTAGAGCTATTCGGTTTAGAGCTTTCTAATTGGTTTAGAGCCCTCTAATTGGTGTGTCTAATTACTAGACCACTAATAGCCTCTCTCATAAGCTCCACCATACTCGCACCGGCTTAAGGCGAAGCCCTGCGGGATTTCCCCTCTACCTCCGGTACCACGCCGTTGTGCTGCCGGAATCGCGAGGAGAGTGCTACAACCTCCGCTGCCTGCTGGAACAAGGGAGAGGAAGGTCTTCGTCGAGTACCGAACGTGTGACCGACTGCGGGAGCGCTGCGGGAACGCGGCGCTGGAAGGATCGTCTACGCGATCTTGAGATCGGAAAGAGTACGACTACATCACCCACGAGAATCTGCTCTCGTTAAACCGCTTTGGAATCTTCGAGGGTGAGTTCCTCTATCGACTCGTTGCTACAATCTAGTAGATAGATCTTGGCTTGTTTGTTTGTATGCGATAGAAAAATTTTGTTTTCCATGCTACGAACCCCGACAGTGGTATCAGAGCCGTGTCTATATGTAGATCTGTTGCACGAGTAGAACACAATGGTCATTGTGGGCGTTGATGCTTTTATTGTAGATTGCTTTGCGTGTACTTTGCATCTTGCGGTATGTTGGGATGAAGCGGCCCGGGCTAACCTTACATGACATCGTTCATGAGACTTGCTCCACGCTTGACATGCAACTTGTATTGCATAAGTGGCTTTGCGGGTGCCTGTTTCTCCTAGCATAGTTAAGATCCAATTTACAACGGGTAATCAACAATGCTAGTATCAATGTTGTGGTTCTTGTTCGTAAGTTAGAACGACACTTATTGAAAGCCCCAAACCACGTAAAATATGCAAAGAAAGTAGAGGCGTCTAACTTTGTTTTGCAGGGGTGTGCAGTGATGTGATATGGCCATGATTGTGATTATATTTGATGTATGCAATGTTCCTTATTGTAAGTTGGCAACCGGCAGGAGCCATATGGTTGTCTTTAATTTCTGTTAAGACCTGCGTGTCTATTCAAAATAGTTGTAATAGTTGAAGCTGGTGGACGACAACCATGAAGAAGCGTCATTGACCTTGATGCTACGCCGGTGATGATGGAGATCATGTTCGTGCTTGAAGATGGAGATCGGAAGCACAAAGAAGAAAGGCCATATCATATCACATATTATGAATTGCATGTGATGTTAATCCTTTATGCATCTTGTATTGCTTAGTAGACGACGGTAGCATTATAAGATGATCCCTCATGCACATAAATTTCAAGTTCTAAAGTGTTCGCCCTTAGTTAGCACCGTTGCTAAAACTTGTTGCTTCGAAGCACCACGTGATGATCGGGTGTCTTTGATTCCACGGGTAAATACAACGTAAGCAAGCCAGATTTGCTTATGCGGTAGCTAAGGTTTGATCTTGACGAGCCTAGCATGTACAGACATGGCCTCAGGAACACGGATTACCGAAAGGTAGAGCATGAGTCATATAGTAGATATGATGAACATGTTGATTGTTCGCCATTGAAGCTATATCAACTCTCGTGATGATCGGTTTTGATGTGGTGGATTTGGTTCGCGTGATCACTAAAACAATGTGAGGGATATTGTTTTGAGTGGGAGTTCACCTAGATTAATTTAATTATTAATTAGAACTCAATTTATCATAAACTAAATCAAAGTGAATTTGCATAGTTGTTGTAGTCATTGGCATCCGTTTACCACCTTGCGCTTAGTTATAATTGAGATGATAGAACTATAGAATTCTGGTTAGATACTTTACGAACTGGTATCGTATTGTTTTAAGTGTTAATCTAAAGTTTAAAAGTCCTATTGCAAACTTTCAGTAAGTTCCGGTTACTCCATGAAGTTTAATAATTAGTATTAAATCAAGAGTAACAATTCCAAGTGTTAGTATATAAGTATCATGTTTGTATCCATGATTCTTGATATTCAAAGGATTCCCTTAATATCAAGGTTATCTAGGATCTGAAAGAGTTGTTTCTGAAACCATGATGTGTGGAAGATATTGTGATATCTGAAACGAAGTTTTGGTTACAACATGATAGAGTATAATATGGCAAAGTTCATGTTCTCATATTTTGATGAGAATTTGCAAAAAGGTTGGAGACACTTGTTGTCCTAATCCTCCAAAAGGTTTTGGATAGCAACATTATACTAATAATTCATCGTTATAAGCTAAAAGTAGCTTGATCATGGACGATACCATGATAAGGGTGAATATTTGATGTAGGTAAAATGTTTACTACACCAAGAGATTACTAATGAAAGGAATTTGAAAGAACACCAAACATTTGATGATGGTGATCTACTTCAAAGTGCAAGTCCAAAGACATTGGTATTTAACTATACACGCTTTGGACTATATGTCATATGTATGACTCCACTATTGATGTTGATAGATTCTTTCAAACTGAAAAGGAAATACTGAAAGAGAATCTCATAAATATATGGCAGAAAAGAAAAGACTAGAATCGTTCAGTTTAAGTATATAGATGATATACATGTTATGGCTATATTCTTTGCTTGTTAAACAATGTGGTTCTTAAGTATTTGATACTGAATTTGATGGTGTGAATCGTCATACGAAACAACACAATTCATGAACTACAATGGCCTAAGTAACTAGCAAAAGAATATGTGATGATGTTCATCGAGAACAAATAAAGGGTTATTGTGTTGCTCGTTAAACATCAAAGCTTGCCTTCAAAGATTTGTTTTATCGGGTATTATGAGAACAAAAGGGTTGTTCAAATAATTGCCGTAATCCATAAAAGATGGATGATTCACAAATCTCGTTGGAGAAATCACATCCATAAAACTAGTGCTAAAATGTCGAAAGACAAATTGATTGAAAGATCACTTAGGAAGTGACATCGCCGTTTAAAATTATATTGGAAAGAAAACATGAAGAAAAATCCATATGGATGGAATTTTGGAGTCTATTTGATTTTGATCAAATGACGCTTGTGAAACTTTCCTAGAGATAATTAAAACTTCGTCCATAGGCCAAAAGGGAACGAATGACTAGCTTATTGGAACTTGTACATATTGTTGTACGAAGTCCATTATGTGTAGTCAAGAGCGATGGATTTCAACTTCATATGCTTTCTCCGAAAATTTGAGTGAATATATGAATATTTACTTAATAAGGATGAAGTATGAAACATTTGAAAAGTTCAAAGACTTTCAAGATGAAGTGCAAAATCATTGTAACAAGAATATAAACAGTTTATGATAAAGATCATAAAGGAAGATATTTGAGTTACAAGTTTAGCATAATACCTAAGATTTAAGGAATCGTTCCGTGGATTTGCATTTCCCGAAACACCATAAGAGTATGGAGCGTTCGAGATATGTAATTGAACCTTGTTTGACATGGTAAGATCGAAAGGTGTAATTCATAAAACTGCCATTGTATTTTAAAGATTAAAAGCTTTAGTGATTACCGTTTTTCCACTGAAAAGAGCTCCATCATAATCCGTTGAAATGACACCATATAAAGTTATGGTTTGGGATAAAACCCAAGTTGTCCTTTCTTAAACATTGGTATGCTATGCATAAGAAAGATGTTTGCAACCAAAGTCGGATGAACCTGTCTTTGTATGTTATTTCGAATAACTGTTAAGTACTCCTCCATAACATCGGAGACAAAAGTGTTTGTCACTTAAAACGTCAAGTTTCTTTGAGAAAGAATTTTTCGTGAAAAGTTAAGTGGGAGGACAATAGAACTTTGATAAGGTTAAAAGAACCTTAGCTATATGTGCAGAGTTGCGCAGCGCCGAAAAGTGTTTCGGAGGCAGCAACAATGCTCATGGTTCACGTACCTCAAAAAGGTTGTGGTCACGGAGATCCAAGTTCCTATTGAAACAAGTAGGTCGGATGAACAATCAAATACCAAGATTTGAGGGTTGAATCATTATTTGAGAATAATGAACCGACTACATGCAGAGAAGCGATGATGGGCCCTGACTCCGTAAAATGGCTTGAAGCCATAAAATCCATGATAGTTCCATACACGAGAAATCAAGTTTTGAACTTGAAGGACCCTCGAGAAAGGTGTAAGACCTTACAGTTGTGTCTGGATCTATAAAGAAATAGACATGGATGTTTTACATCTATGAAATAGTCGACATGTTGGGAAAGAATTCACAACAATGTTCAAAGGTTGACTATGATAAGATTTGATCTGTCATAGTGATATTTAGTCTAGACGGATTAATGTAGCAATCACTACATATAAATTTTGTTATATGATAGTTGAATAAACAAAACAAGTTCTTCTAATAGAATCGTTACCTAGGCCATGTGCATAACATGGTCCATAGGGTTTTGTTAATTCAAAAGGATGCTAAAAGTATATGCAAACTTCAATGGTTAAAGTGAGCATCGCGGAGTTGGAATCTTCACTGTGATGAAACTGTTAAAGGAGTTTAAAAGTTCATCAGAGACAATGAAGATGCTTGCGTTTGCAAGAAATTAAGTGGGAGCGCTAAGACATGTTTCTAATACATTATGTGGAAGACATATTGTTGATTGGAAATAATGTATCTTTTATTAACACATATTAAGAATTTCATCCCGATGAAAGACTTAGGCAAAACCCAAGTATTTTGGCATCAATAGACGCTAATATGGTTGTGCCAGAAGTACATAGACAAGATATTGAATGAGTTCAATATAGGAACTACAAGAAAGGTTCTTGTTGCACAGAAAGGATTGAATAAGTTCAATGTTGATGATATATTCAAGTGTATTGACATTTGGTAAAGTGAAACAAATAATCAAGTATAGATTGATACTTGATGTATGAAATCACAAAGAGTATTTATATCAATCATACTGTGATATGTACAAATCCAGATATGTCCTATGCTCTAAATGTTGTGAGCATATACCAGAATGATTTGTAAGATGATCATTGGACAATAGTAAGGATATTCTTATGATCTTTTGGAAGAACTAAGAGTATATTATTTGTAGAAGTGACAAATAGATGGTTAGTTCATTGTAAAAGTACTACATTGATACTAGCTTTGTCACAAAGTACAGATTAAGTTTATCTCAATCTAAACTAAGGGTGGCACAATATAATGGAAAGTGAGTTCCATAATGGATTTGGATGATTTCCAAAGTTAAGACATTGTGACAGATACTACAACAAAAGGCTAAGTATATGACTGCTATTATAGCAGCAAAAGAGGGCATTTGTGTCAAGTAGTTTGTTATCAAACTAGGTGTAGTTCACAGCGGGATAATACTATGAAGATATATTGTACGACAATATTGTCAACATGTTTTAACCCTAAAGAACTAAAGGTCACACCGAAAGACCAAATTTATACAAAGCCATCTCATTAGAGAATGAGTGATGCGTAGAGACGCAAAGACATGCAATTACACACGGACCTGGAAGTGTCAGATCCGGAGATCAGTTGACCACTAGCAATCATGTACATACAACACCGGAAAGCCATAGGTGTTGAATACACAAAGGTTCGAAACTAGATTATTGACTCTAGTGCAAGTGGGAGACTGTTGGAGATATGCCCAAGAGGCAATAATAAAGTGGTTATTATCATGTCTTCACACTTATGATAAATGTTTACATACCATGCTATAATTGTATTAAACGGAAACATTAATACTTGTGTGATTTGTAAACTAAAATAAGAGTCCCTAGTAAAGCCTCTTGTTAAACTGGCTTGTTGGTTAATATATGATCATGGTTTC
The DNA here is from genome assembly GCA_916181665.1 of Avena sativa. NCBI lineage: Eukaryota > Viridiplantae > Streptophyta > Magnoliopsida > Poales > Poaceae > Avena > Avena sativa. The sequence continues at coordinate 261,346,582 of OV702294.1, read as the reverse complement.
CTGATCATGAACATAGAGATGTTATTAACAACAGGATCATATCATTAGGAGAATGATATGGTGGACATACTCCTATAGACAAGCGTAGCATAAAGATCAAGTCATTTCAATAGTTCAATTGCTATATGCTTTCTGATACATAGTAACCTAATTCCTTCGACCATGAGATCATGCATATCACCTTTACTGGATGGATGCTTTGATGTCATCAAACACCACACCGTAACAGGGTGGCTATAAAAGTGGCATTGAGTGTTCGGAAAGTATTGGTTGAAACACATGGATCAAGAGTGGGATTTGTCCATCCATATGACGGATAGATATACTCTGGGCCCTCTCGGTGAAATGTCATCCAATTAGCTTGCAAGCATGTGACTTGGTCACAAGGGATCACATATCACGGGAACGAGAAAAGAGTACTTATCAGTAACGAGGTTGAACTAGGTATGCAGAGATACCGACGATCATAACCTTGGATAAGTAACATATCGTGAGACAAAGGGAAATTGGTATCGTATGTAAGTGGTTCATTCGATCGCAAAGTAATCGTAGAAATATGTGGGAGCCATATGAATTTCCAGATTCCTCTATTGGTTATTGTTCGGAGAAGTGTCTCGATCATGTCCGCATAATTCACGAACCGTAGGGAGACACACTTAAGGATTCGACGTTGTTTGAGTAGTTATGGTATTATGAGAAAGAGACCGAATGTTGTTCGGAGTCTCGGATGGGATCCGGGATATCACGAGGTGATCCGGAATGGTCCGGAGAATAAGATTCATATAAGGAAAGTCCCGTTTCGGAGTTCGGGAATGATTCCGGTGTTTCCATCGGGAACATTCTAGAAGGTCCCGGATTGTCCGGCACTCCGGGGGGGAAGGGGTACATGAATGTGTCATTACATGTTGGAATGATTGCATCATGTACTAAGTGTTCTTGCTGTCCCAAATAAAGGATTAAATTGAATCCTAAATTGAAAAAGTCAAACGGCTAGTTTGAAAGTCAAACGGCAGTTTTTGGGAAGTGGGAGGAGAGGAGGAAACCGACTTGAGGGAGGAGTCCTCCTCCCCAAGCCGGCGCCCCACCTAGGCCGAGTTGGGGAGGGACTCCACTCCCTCCCCTTGGCCGGCCAGCCCCTCCCACCTATATAAGGAGGGGCAGGGCTCCCTCCCAATACACACAAGTTTCCTATCCTCTAAACTAAACCCTAGATCTAGACCCCGGTTTAGAGCTATTCGGTTTAGAGCTTTCTAATTGGTTTAGAGCCCTCTAATTGGTGTGTCTAATTACTAGACCACTAATAGCCTCTCTCATAAGCTCCACCATACTCGCACCGGCTTAAGGCGAAGCCCTGCGGGATTTCCCCTCTACCTCCGGTACCACGCCGTTGTGCTGCCGGAATCGCGAGGAGAGTGCTACAACCTCCGCTGCCTGCTGGAACAAGGGAGAGGAAGGTCTTCGTCGAGTACCGAACGTGTGACCGACTGCGGGAGCGCTGCGGGAACGCGGCGCTGGAAGGATCGTCTACGCGATCTTGAGATCGGAAAGAGTACGACTACATCACCCACGAGAATCTGCTCTCGTTAAACCGCTTTGGAATCTTCGAGGGTGAGTTCCTCTATCGACTCGTTGCTACAATCTAGTAGATAGATCTTGGCTTGTTTGTTTGTATGCGATAGAAAAATTTTGTTTTCCATGCTACGAACCCCTACAGTACTTTCCTTATGTCATAAAAACTTCGTAATATATAATCACCCGGACCCCCTGAGGTTCGTATATCGTGTTCTCGTCATGTTTTCGTTTTGATATGTTTCTGTCAGGAAATATTCTCAAGTTCAGAGGCATCATGGTCTCCTCCAACGACAAGGGCAAGAAGCCCATGGAAGATGATCTTCGAGACACCAAGGAGGAGGAAGAGATCTTGGTTAGGGATGAAGAAGAAGTGGAGGAAGACAAGCGTCCGGACACCCGCTCCACCATTGCGAGCATTGGAGTGGTGGCAAATCCTATCAAGCTCAAGAGGACAACACATATGTCTACAGGAGGGAAAACCCCGGGTCATTTCCTAGCTCCACAGTCACTTCCTCCACGCACCAAGAACCCCTTCCATACTCTTATACATGAGCAGCAATTCCAAAAGTTGCCCAAAGGGATGTTGCCCTCTAGTTGGGATATGCCTCGTTCTAACCATGCAGGGAAAGAACACTCTAAGGAGGAAGAGTGGGGAAAGAATAACAAGGACTGGGATTCTCGGTCTGACATGATCATGAACCTCATTAAGCATAAATAGGAGTTGATTCGTACTCTAACCTTCGAGATTGAGGATTTGAGGAAGCTGATTGAAAAGCTTATCAAGGGAACACCACCACCACCAAAGGAGTAATTCGTCATCAGGTTTTGGCAACCCCTTGGTTTGTTCCAAGATTGGGGGAGTGCCGCTGTATCGCATCATTATCTTTCATCTTTTTACCTTTTTAGTAGATTCATATCTTGAATAGAGAAGTTATCATATAGGATGGTTTGCATTGTGGAAGTATCTCTCCTTTAGTTGGTTATCTATGTATCGCTTGGTGTTAGTGCCTTTATGGAATATTAATGAGAAGTTTCATCATTTACTTTTTTCACATCTTATTTTAGTTTGCAATCTATATTATATGATTGATCTTGTTGATTATTATTGGTATCACTTTGGGAGCATCAAGTAAATCTAAATTGGTTTTGGCGGACCGAGCTCAGGTCAGTAGCAACATTTTTTGAGGTTTGAAAGGAAAAGAGAAAAGCAGTTATATGTATTTTATATTATTTTCCTTCTTTTTTAATTGGCTCATAAGCTTAGGATTATTTAGTTAAGATATTTTGTGTTTTCAAGGAAGATTGCATGTTTGACTTTATCACTTGTATGTTTGCTTGTTTCCTTCAACTCTTTTGCTTGCTACCCAGCCTTGCTAGCCAAAAACCTGTATTGAGAGGGAATACTTCTCGTGCATCCAATCCTTTAAACCAAAACCTATGCCATTTGTGTCCACCATATCTACCTATTAGCATCATTGCTATTCCAAGTAAATTCTCGAGTTTCATCTACCTTTCTGTAGAGGTCCCAACCTGATAAGGTGGAGATCCCTGTGTTTACAATGCTAGTCCCTGGATCAATAGCTAGCATCCACAGTTTAAGATGTAATATCAAGAGACAAAGGTCATATTACAACTTATAACCAGGAATAAAATAATTCATTACATCTTACATAGCTCATTTGGCTATCTCATTACAATGCAGCAGATATAACTATATAGCATGGAGTCCTTCATATTCATATGCCACAGGAAATCATGTTGGTTGTAGACTTGTAATCCCTACTCAACACACTTCACTAACATCAAACAAACCTGCAACATAATAAGTTGCAGCCACAAGGGTCAATACATTTGAATTGTATTGGCAAGTGATACTATGGTAGAATAGTGGTATCTAACATCTATATGCATTTGGATAAGTGTAGCTTATGCTTGCTTTGCTCAAAATAAGGTTTTCCTTATTAGTTGAAAATACTAAGTTTTTATTTGTCAAAAACACCCAAGGAACTACGAATATAAATTGGTGAACCTTTACCCTTGTTTAACCACAAGTTTTTAACTTAGAAATTGGGATGAGGAGATCCTTGATAGCTTCAATGTCTTGATGCTCAAATTGTCCATTGCCGGGGACACGGCTAAGTACTTAGGTTTTACTCTATTGAGAGGTGGTGCACTTTTACCACAAGACTCTACATGCATCGAGACAAGATCTTTCAGAAGCCTTCCCTTAGGACAAATGGACGCGTTCCATCCTATCACCCTACCACCTTCTGTCCATCTGGCTAAGTTATTGCAACCTATGTGATCAAGGCAGAGCCCATATTGCCATGTGGCTGCACTAAAAGCTTCTCAACACTTTAACATCTCAAATCTCTTTGTTACTGGGTGGATTTCCACAAGTGTGATACACAAGGTAGCCATCAACCTAGGCCTTGTGTAACCACTCAACACAAACCATTGTCACCATTCCACCCAGGTGATTCATTCAGATAGTTATTTTATTAAGCAAAACACAAGTCATAGACTTAGAAATATTTCCATAACATGAATATTCCACCCTTGTTTTCTACTAGCTAGGCTAAGCATGATAACATGGCAAGTTTCCTAACTTAGGATAATTCTACTAAGGCAATATCTACTAGGATTTCCCAAGGCATAGCATATATATACTTAGTAAAAAATTCCATGCAAGTCCTAATCAAAATATTACTAATGCATAGTCAAAATAATAGGACATAATATATATGAAGCACCACTTATCTTTTTAGTGGAGAAACTAGATACACTCCTTGATCTTGCAATTGTCACACTCTTCAAAGTTCACTACAATTCAATCAAGCAAAGCACAAATTCAAAACTAGTATTCAAACAATTCACCACGTAAAATAATAAAAACAAAGAAATGCATGCAAGCATGCAAAAGGTTGTTTTATTGAAAAAGTGTTTTCTAATAAGGTTCTAAACATTTCAAAACACCTACTGGTAATTTATAAAGGTGGAAAATCATTTGAAAACAAGTTAGTGAAAATAGGCCATTTAAATCATTTTTGTTTTGCTAGAAATGCTTTTATTTAAAGGAATAATTCCTTAGTGTCACAAAATATATTTTAAAATTCTAATGTTAGTGTTTAGGGTTAGAGAGTTCAAGACAAATCATTTGCAAAAGATTTTACTCAAAAATCATTTTTATACTCAAAATAGTCCTACACATGTTTCTGCAAAACACCTAATTATTCAGAAGCAAAATACTAAACTAAGACCATAGTTGCAAAGTTCACATTTTTCTGATTCCATTGATATAAAATTTGTAATTTTTGGCCAAGCAGAACAAAAGTTATAGATTTTACAAGTTTAAACATTCAAATTCATTTCTAGAATTTTAATCAGACAGAACTGGCCAGGTGGAATGATTCTATTGGTCCATACCGATTCGTTCGGATCAAGCACCATGGACCGTCAGATCTAATTAACATCGCACGACATAGATGCAGTCATACCCCTTCGATTAATGAATCTATTGCAACCACAGGATTTAGATCTAACGATCCACAGCGCATTGACCAAAGTCTGGCGGCGCTTGGCGACGGTGAGCGGCGGTGGCGCTCGGTGTAACTACCTCGGTGAATTACGACTCCTAGTTCCAAGCCTGGATGAGCGGAAATGGTTAAAATAGTACGGTGGGGCCCAAATGCCACTCACAGGTAGACCTTTCGGCCGTCCTAACCATTTCCAAACATCGGGACAAGAACGGGCGGCGTAATCGGCAGGCGAAGGGATCAACTACATACACAAATGAGTATGTATGCAAGCCACCATACAACAGTACATCAGAGCCATTCCATCTAGAAAGAAAGGAAATATAGCAACGCCATACGGCAAGATCCAAATATCCTAGATAGATATAATAGTTTAGGATATCTCCTCATACATCAATCAACAGAGTATCAGGCGGAAGCGGAAGACAAAATCCGAGTACGGATAAGAAGCAAATCGGCATAAGAAGCCCCATAAATAAGCACATCCCGCCCACAGATCTCACGAATCCCCATTCCCGGAATCTCTACACCGAATGATCGTTGCCCTTATCGTCTGTCTCTTCCACCCAGTATCCATCTTGCGAGTGTACCTGTTCATCTGAACCAATAATTTATCATGTGAGACCCTAGGGGTACTCAGCAAGTCTTTATGCCTCTAAAGGGGACACAACCTGGGGTGACGCAATTGCAGAAAAAGATAAACCCTAGCAATTCTATAGATACTCGCTAACCATCCGCCTAACCAGAGATAGACGGATGTCCGTGAATTAATAACAACAGATATAATAGTTAAAACGGTAATATCCACAGATCCATCCTCCTCCTCGCTTACCGACGAGGAAGCGGACGAACACCCCCCCATCCGTTGGCAGTTTTATTAACCATTCCATGAGTGTTGCACTATTTACTAGTCAGTTACTTAGTCAAATTAAAAGCGGTACTTTAGTTATGCTTGTCTATGATCGAGAAACTGTGCTCCAAGTCGTCCATAACCGTGGACACGGCTTTCAGAAAGTTTTACCCTGCAGGGGTGCACAAATAGCAACACACACTCGATCAACCTCGGAAAAACCAAATCAAAACCAACGAGGCAGTCACGACAAAGCGATCACAGGATTCAGAAATATTTCAGGGGGCCACCCCATTGAGCTACCCGCAACGAAGTTAGCTGACTCCGAGACGGCCTCAAGGTTTGTGGAGCCGGCTGTAAACGACTGGGAACCCGAAAGTGTGACTGGGCTTGTCGATACAGCGAAAACGGGTCACGGCCCTAAACAGTACAGTGTGCAGTACCTTGCACAATTTAAATTAAAGCAGTAAAGCATGGCATAAGTACAGGATAGTAAATAAAACCTCAAACTAGTTTGTGGCCCCAAGAAATAAGAATGAATCAAGCTCTGGCTCAGGGGGGTTCATAAGCCTCCCGGATGTGGATAGCGCGAATATTCAAGGAACAGGAATCAAGTACTCGGGGTCCTACGGGACACAAGTGAGCCTGAAAAACCAAATAGCAAATATGGCTCACCGGTGCCACTTTCATTAGTTATCCCATTACTACTCAGGTTAAGTTGTTTAGGTACCTCGTTATACATCAGACACTCACATACCCTACACATGCTGTTCTACGACTCGCGTGGCTCAAACAACTCCTGTGGTAATGGCTCATGGGATGGAGGAACAAGCTTCGGTGGGGTTTAAAAGTAAAGGCTATGCAATACTTGGGATTCAATTTAATGCAATCGCGACTCAATGATGCAAGAATAAGATAGAGGCAATAGGTACTATATGTATGCAAGCATGTGGTAGTGCTTGCCTGGCAGCTCAGTTGAAGCAAGGGATGGATCTGGGTAGTGCTCCTGGTTCTCTTGATATATCCCCTGCTCAGCGTCTATTCGAAAAAGAACCAAACAAACAAAGGCCCACATAAATAAAGTGCACAATCATATGAATAAAATGCGACAAGCAAACAGTCATGCCATGATGAATGATGCACAATTTGCATGGTAATAATGTAGCATGGCATGGGTGAGGTGTGGAGTACAAGAAATAATCATTTTGTGGAGTTTTAATCACATTTTAGCCTCATATTAGTTGCTGTACACATTATATTTATATGATGCATGCTGCAAAACAGATAAAGGAATGCATAAACAGAAAGGTCTCGTCGAGCTGATCATTTTAGACATGTTATTTGTTAAATTTGGAGTTATAAAACAAAAGTTATTAATGAAATAAGGAAAAAGGGCATTTTAATGTAATTTTAATTAACTTGGAAAATAAAGTGTACAAAATATATTTTGAATGGCATAATTGAATTCCTCACATTTTTCTGATTTCAAAACATATATTGTTTGTATTAATTGGATTTGTATTTTAAAAGTTATTTAAAAACAGCTTTGGAATTTTGAATTTAATTTAATTTGAAAAAGTTTGGATTAAAACAGAACACAGAATTACTTTTGTTACTCGACCCAGACTTAGCCACCGACACAGCCAGGTGGGGCCAACTGCTGACTGGGCGCTCACGGCGCGCAAAAGCTTTTCTCACCGCAGGCTTACCCAACCGCAGTCACCGACCGGTGGGGCCGAGACCACGGCGGGTCCACGTGCAGGCGGCGAAGTGGACACAGCCACGAGTCCAAGCCCAGGGAGCGCGGGTTGAGCATAGGGTTTTGGAGGAGCCTTTTTATAAAACTACCTCAGCCGATGACATGCGGGCCCGAGCGGAGTGCGGGTTGCGAAAACAAAAGATCAGGGGGTTATCTGCAAAAAGGGGATCGAGCACTGTTTCTCTTCTCTGAAACCGTCTGACGACAGATCGATGCCGACGTGCGGAGCGCAGCGCGCGGGGGGAATCGAACTGGGGACCTGGCAGCACGCGGCAGCGGCGGCTACCGCTGGGCTAGGGAGAGGTTGATGTAGGTTAAGCGGGGCACGACTAGGTGTATCTTCCGCGGCGCGCATCGAGCAGACGCGCGTGCACGCCGCCGCACAGAGGCCGCTCGACGAAGGGTCCGACGAGCACAGGGAGCGAAGAGCGAGGAGAGGATGTCAGAGAGGCGCAGAAGCTCACCGCGGGTGTCTCGGTGATGATGGATCGGGCAGGCGCGCAGCAGGGCGATGATGATGCAGAGGCCGAGCGAACTAGGGTTTCGGGGTCGGCATCGCGAGGTCCTTCGGCTCCGGTCCTTCTCCTCCTCGACGGCGGGTACAGGTGATGCAGGAGCACTGCGTGGCCTTCCTCGACACCAATGATCACCGCGCCAACGGCTGGAAGAGGGGAATCGGTGGAGACCGAGGTTTTGCCGGCGATGGGGGGGGGGGGGGGGGTAGACGGTGGGGAGAGGAAGGAGAGAAGAGGGCGAGGTGCTGGCGGATCTAGGGGACAGAGGAGAGTCAGGGGATAGTGGTAGGTAGCAGAGAGAGGGGGAGGTGCCGTGGGAGCAGGTAGGGTTAAAGGTGGCTCGGTGCCACCTTTCTCTCCTCCTCCTCACGTGCTTGTGGCCGGGCAGGACCAGGGCAGGGCAAGTGGTGGCTTCCAGGTGGGGTCAGGGTGAGGCCAGAGAGGTGGTTCTCGGGCTGGGGTCCTCTAGGCAGAGAGAGAGAGCTAGAGAGAGAGGTGGCTCGGGTGTAGCTAGGGTTGGAGCTAGGGTAGGAGAGAGAGGGGGTATGGCTCGGGTAGGGTTTGGTTCTAGGGTTGGGGTAGCTAGGTGGGCCAGGGTGGCCAGGTGGGGCCAGCTAGGAGAGAGAAGAGAGAGGGGCCGAGAGAGAGAGGGGTGGTAGCTTAGGGTTTGGTTTAGATGGGGTGTATGGTTTAGATTAGAGAGGGACTAGGGTTTAGGAGAGAGGGGGAGGTTAAGAGAGATGAGTGGAATGGTAGGTTTAGGGTTAGATGAGGGAGTGAGAGAGGGTTTTCCTTTTGGCAAGCTCAAGCAAGAACAAGATCAAACCAAAGCTAGACCAAAAAGAGGGAGAGGTGGGTGGTGATGTGGTTTAAGCAAGATTAAACTAGATCAAGCCAAAAGAGAGGGAGAGATAGATGAGAGATGAGATGGTTCACCCAAAAATTCAAATAAAATCCAAAGACTAGAATTATGGTGGTACTTGCATGGCCCATACAAAACTAATTTAATGCCATGTTATTCTTGTGAAAACAATAATATTAAACATGGCATTGTTCATTTGCATTTCCAAAGGTGGAATAAAGCCAAGCAAAAGAAATGAAAGGATGCCCCATGTGGAGTAGTTGGAGATGGCCATGTTTGAAGTAAAATGGGACATGCTAGTGTGTATGTTCCACTAGATGATTACTAGTCCCAAAAATATCCCAACATGAGCATAATTCCATAATAATCCATATGGAAGCTAGGAGAAAAGGTCCCACTCACAAGGCATGCAAAGGTGGCTATATGGCTCTCATATATCCCTAAATGTGAAAACATCATGATGCCAAGATGAGAGCAGGTGGAAAAGAATTGGATCCATCCCAACCCACATGAGCTAGAGGTAAAACCCAAATAAAGTGCAAAGCTCACATTTAGTTGGATGGTGGAATTATAAGGTGGTGAAAGAAAGGTGGTGGAGTTAAATAAAAGATATGCCCCCAACTCAACTTGGGCATTTAAACAATATATCAACAACCAAATACAATATCAAGAGGCAAATACAATTAATAATGCATATGAGAGAAGAACCAAATGAAAAAGGGTTTTATATGATGCTCAAATGCAAGGTGGCATGATGACATGAGCATGATATAATGATGATGCAACAATTATATGTTTGAAGTAGCCATTATATTACTAGACCAAGTAGCATTACAATTGTTAGACAATTGGGATGCTACAACTCTCCCCCACTAAACAGGAATCTCGCCCCGAGATTCTAGGAAGAAGAAGAAGACACAAAGAGGGTAGGATACTTGGCACGGAGCTCATCTTCATGTTCCCAAGTGGCTTCATCAATGGAATGGTGCGACCACTGCACCTTGCAGAACTTGATGAACTTGTTGCGAGTCCTTCTTTCTGCGACTTCAAGGATTTTTGTGGGGTGTTCTTGATAAGACAGGTCTTCTTGGAGATTGATAAGCTCATGATCCACGGTCCTGCCGGGATCCTTGAAGCACTGCTTGAGCTGAGAGATGTGGAAAACATCATGGACCTTGAGTTTTTCCGGGAGCTCAAGAGCATAAGCAACTTCTCCTCTTCTTCCACGAATTTTGAAAGGACCGATGTATCTAGGAGCCAGCTTTCCTTTGATACCAAAACGGTGCGTGCCTCTCATGGGAGTGACACGAAGGTAAACGAGATCACCAGGGACATACTCCATGTCCGTGTGCTTCCTGTCATAATTGCTCTTCTGGCGACTTTGAGCAATCTTCAGATTTTCAAGAATGATGTGAACTTTCTCCTCTGCTTGAGTCACAATGTCAGGGCCAAACAATATTCTTTCACCTGCACCCGACCAACCAATCAGAGTTCTGCATTTGCGACCATAGAGAGCCTCAAATGATGCCATCTTTAGACTTTTCTGGAAGCTGTTGTTGTAAGACAATTCAGCATAAGGAAGACATTCTTCCCACTTCATGCCAAAAGAGATTACGCAAGCACGAAGCATATCCTCCAGAATCTGATTGATCCTTTCAACTTGTCCTTGCGACTGAGGGTGGTAAGCTGTGCTGAAGTTCAACTTTGTTCCCAAAGCATTTTGGAAACTCTCCCAGAACTTGGAAGTGAAGATGCTTCCACGGTCTGAACTGATCTCAAGCGGAACCCCATACAGAGAGACAATTCTATTGATATAGAGCTCAGCCAACTGAATTGCAGAAATGGTTCCCTTGACGGGGAAGAAGTGAGCCACTTTAGAAAGCCTGCCAATGACAACAAAGATTGCATTGTTGCCCTTCTGTGACTTCGGAAAACCAGTGATGAAGTCCATCTCTACTTTCTCCCATTTCCATTCCGGGGGTTTCAATGGCTGTAGAAGACCGGAAGGTTTCTGATGGACAGCTTTCACTCTGCGGCAGACATCACACTCCGAGACATACTTGGCACAATATCGTTTCAAACCAGGCCACCAATATTGTGTTTTCAAGTCCATGTACATCTTTGTGCTGCCAGGGTGGATAGAAAGAACAGAATCATGCGCCTCCTTGAGAACTTGCTCTCTCAGACCCGGGTAGTTCGGAACAAACATCCGGTGTTCAAAGAAAAGCGTGCCTTGATCATCAACGTGGAAGGACTCATACTTCGGAAGCTGAAGTTTGGAGATGATCTTTCTTGTGTATGGATCACCAAGCTGATAGGAGCGAACCTTTTCTTCCAAGAGAGGAGTCGCCAGAAGGTTCAGAAGATACCCTTGTTCCACAATCTCAAGGTTGAGCTGACGGAATTCCTCGCACAAGAGAGGCTGTTGTTCTTCCATCATGAGGTTGTTGACATAAGCTTTGCGGCTGAGAGCATCGGCCATGACATTAGCTTTTCCCGGAGTGTAGTTGATGGTCAAATCAAAATCATTGATTGCTTCAATCCATCTCCTCTGCCGAAGGTTGAGATCAGGCTGAGTGAAGATATACTTCAAACTCTTGTGATCAGGAAAGATGTCACAACGGTTGCCAAGCAAGTAGTGCCTCCATACTTTCAAAGCAAAGACGACTGCTGCGAGCTCGAGGTCATGTGTAGGATAGTTGATCTCATGCGTCTTCAACTGTCGAGAGGCATAAGCAACAACTTGTTTTTCTTGCATGAGGACCGCACCCAATCCGTGCAAAGAGGCGTCACAGAATATCTGGAACGGCTTGGATGTATCCGGAGGAACCAAGACTGGTGTGGAAGTGAGCTTCTCTTTGAGTGTCTCAAAGCTTGCTTGACATGCAGGAGTCCAAAGGTATTTCTTGCCTTTCTTGAGGAGATCGGTAAGAGGCTTCGCTATCTTCGAAAAGTTCTGAACGAAGCGACGGCAATAACTAGCCAAACCAAGGAAACTCCACACTTCTTTGACATTTACAGGAGGAAGCCATTCAACAATTGTCCTTACAGTTTCCGGGTTGACTGCAATGCCCTTGGCAGAGATGACGTGACCAAGATAGGTTACTTGAGGCAGCCAAAACTCACACTTGGAGAACTTTGCATACAAGCGGTTCTCACGAAGCTTGTTTAGGACACACCGAAGGTGTTCTTCATGCTCTTCTTGTGACTTAGAATAGACTAGGATGTCATCCAGATAGACCACAACGAACTTATCAAGATACTCCATGAAAACCGAGTTCATGAGCCTCGAGAAGGTGGCAGGTGCGTTGGTGAGACCGAAAGACATGACCGTGTACTCATACAGGCCATAGCGGGTGGTGAAAGCTGTTTTAGGAACATCTTCCTTGTGAATCTTGATTTGGTGATAACCACTTCTCAAGTCAAGCTTAGAGAATACCACAGCTCCAGCTAGCTGATCGAAGAGATCATTAATCCGCGGAAGGGGATATTTATTCTTGATGGTTTTAGCATTGAGAGCCCGATAGTCAACACAAAGTCTATCAGTCTGGTCTCGCTTCTTCACAAAGAGGGTTGGGCTACCCCAAGACGAAGTACTGTGTTGAATTAAACCCAACTTCTCTTGTTCATCAAGTTGACGTTTGAGTTCAGCCAACTCAGCAGGACCCATTTTATAAGTCCGCTTAGAGATAGGAGCGGTACCAGGTTCAAGCTCAATTACAAACTCAACCTCATGATCCGGAGGCATACCTGGCAACTCTTCAGGAAAGACATCTGGGAACTCACAGACCACCGGAACACTCTGAATAGCTTCCATAGCATCATCATTCAGAGCCGCCAAAGAGAAAAGCTGGATAGCAGGAGTCAGACTTGGAGAATAGACTATATGGCCTTCAGGAATCTTCAGAGAAACCGAGCGTTCAACACAATCAATCACAGCTGCATTTGCTGTCAACCAATCCATGCCCAAGATGACATCAATGTCAGAATTGCCCAGAACAATTAAGGACGCCGAGAACGAAGAGCCACCAATCTCAATTTGATTGCCATGGCTGATATGAGCAGCCCTCATGTTTGAACCAGGAGATTGTACCACCAGACGATGTGATAAAGGAACCTTAACCAGATCTTGCTCACGCGCAAACTTATGCGAAACAAAAGAATGCGAAGCACCAGAATCAAACAAAACTCTTGTAGGAACTGAGTTAACGGATAGCATACCCATCACAACTCCAGGTGCATGCTCAGCTTGAGCGGCGTTGACACAGTTGGCACGAGCAATAGTAGACCCGGGCTTGGTGTTGATGTTGAGAGCCTGAGGTGGTGGTGCACGAACCAAAGGAGAGCTTGCCGCAGATCTTGGAGGTGGTGGAGGAAGAGCCTTGTTCTTCAACGGACAGTTCCAGTATTGATGCCCAGTGTTTCCACACGTGTAACAAGCACCAGCTGGACGTGGAGCAACATAGCCAGGGACTCCGCCAGGCGCTCCAGGGTAGTGGTGGTTGTAGCCCCTGGGAGCAGCAGTGAGGAAGTTTGGTGGCCTTGCCGCAAAGCTTGAAGGTCTTGGTGGAGCCGGGAGCGACGGTGGGGTGTTAGGAACCCAGACACGACGCTTAGAAGGAGCTGACATAGCTGAAGAGCCTGCTGCATCACGACTGTGTTTCTTTGACTCCTCAAACACTTGCCTACTTGCCTCTTCCTGCAGAGCTGTATGCTGAAGTTCCAGAAAAGACGCCGGCCTTGCATGTGTGATTGCATACTTAATCGATGCATTGAGCCCTTGCCTGAACCTCTTTTGCTTCTTCTTGTCATCAGAGATCTCATCGCCACCATAACGAGAAAGGTTCATGAAGTTCCTGATGTAGGTGTTGACATTATCATTGCCCTTCTTGAGGTTGAGAAACACTTCCTTCATCCTCTCCATGACAATTTCTGACAGATACTGCTCTTTGAAAACTCCAGCGAACTGTCCCCAAGTAGGCTGAAAACCAGTGCAGTTTGCCTTTAGGTAATTCTCCCACCAGAGAGCTGCATCTCCCTTCAGAAGGTGAGTAACACACTTTACCCATTCTTGCTCAGGAACATCAGCAGTCATCAGCAGCCTTGACATCTCACGCAACCAATCATCAGCATCAAGTGGTTGATCAGAAACATCAAATTGGCGTGGGTTGAACTTCAGAAAGCTTTTGATGTCTCCTCGCTTGGGAGGTGGAGGTAGCAGAACAAACTCATTCCTCCTGACACTTTCTTCAAAACGCTGCTGGTTCTGCTGCATTGCTGCCAAGGCATTAGCGATGCTCGACAACGCTGCCCCCAGTTCAGGTTGTATGTCCTCCTCAGAACGGCGTGGTGGTGCCATCCTGTGATTGATATAAAACACAAGTCAGTACTATAATGGAGAATAATAATAATCCAAAATAGTACCAAGATGGAATTAACCAAGATTAAAGGATACGATTTACTAAGATGATATTAAAATATCAACAAAGTTCAAAGCACCTAGAAGATATTAAGCATATCGCACACGACTGAAAAGGAGTGTGGTACACAGATATATCAAAGAAAAATTTTCCGCAAATTTCGGCATTAAAATACCAATAGATGCGCAAAAATCACTTAACGAATCAAGATTAGTGACTCTACCAATTCAATATACAAGAGCGAATGATAAAAGTAGTGGTATGGTCGCGACTCCATCCCGCACTCAAATCATTACTCCGCACATGAATAAGTAGAACACATATCCCCACACCTTCTTCTCACGATGAACCTAAAGATTAGTAACTACGGAAACGAACACCCCAAACAAGATGACGTCGGATAACAAAGAGTAAGACAGATCACAGCGGTATACAACGAATCAGATAGATCGTGTTGGTTTGCAAAAGCCTGTCGGTATGGAATGTACCAACAGTTGATAACCAAAGGCAGATGGTGATAACAAGTTGGATGCAACAGATAGACAAAGGATTTACACACACACACATACACACTCAACCTATGGTACTACGGAAACCCAGAACACGTGAATCCTAGTTTGAATTTTAAGAAGAGAATTGAAAACGTTACACTTCCTTACCAGAAAAAGGTGGGTGGTTGGGTAAGAAGAAAAGTGGAAGCAGTCCTACTCTCGCGTTTTGTTTTTCCCTAGTATACATAACTACCAAAAATACTTGCTAGACAGACAACGACCGTTTGGCTGAGACCCTGAAGGGCGGGATGGCTCTGATACCAATTGTAACTACCTCGGTGAATTACTCTCCTAGTTCCAAGCCTGGATGAGCGGAAATGGTTAAAATAGTACGGTGGGGCCCAAATGCCACTCACAGGTAGACCTTTCGGCAGTCCTAACCATTTCCAAACATCGGGACAAGAACGAGCGGCGTAATCGGCAGGCGAAGGGATCAACTACATACACAAATGAGTATGTATGCAAGCCACCATACAACAGTACATGAGAGCCATTCCATCTAGAAAGAAAGGAAATATAGCAACGCCATACGGCAAGATCCAAATATCCTAGATAGATATAATAGTTTAGGATATCTCCTCATACATCAATGAACAGAGTATCAGGCGGAAGCGGAAGACAAAATCCGAGTACGGATAAGAAGCAAATTGGCATAAGATGCCCTATAAATAAGCACATCCCGCCCACAGATCTCACGGATCCCCGTTCCCGGAATCTCTACACCGAATGATCGTTGCCCTTATCGTTCGTCTCTTCCACCCAGTATCCATCTTGCGAGTGTACCTATTCATCTGAACCAATAATTTATCATGTGAGACCCTAGGGGTACTCAGCAAGTCTTTATGCCTCTAAAGGGGACACAACCTGGGGTGACACAATTGCAGCAAAAGATAAACCCTAGCAATTCTATAGATACTCGCTAACCATCCGCCTAACCAGAGATAGACGGATGTCCGTGAATTAATAACAACAGATATAACAGTTAAAACGGCAATATCCACAGATCCATCCTCCTCCTCGCTTACCGACGAGGAAGCGGACGAACAACCCCCATCCGTTGGCAGTTTTATTAACCATTCCATGAGTGTTGCACTATTTACTAGTCAGTTATTTAGTCAAATTAAAAGCGGTACTTTAGTTATGCTTGTCTATGATCGAGAATCTGT
Organism: Avena sativa; assembly: GCA_916181665.1. NCBI lineage: Eukaryota > Viridiplantae > Streptophyta > Magnoliopsida > Poales > Poaceae > Avena > Avena sativa. Next base: position 261,330,351 of record OV702294.1, on the reverse strand, counting down.
GCTCCAAGTCGTCCATAACCGCGGACACGGCTTTCAGAAAGTTTTACCCTGCAGGGGTGCACAAATAGCAACACACACTCGATCAACCTCGGAAAAACAAAATCAAAACCAACAAGGCAGTCACGACAAAGCGATCACAGGATTCAGAAATATTTCAGGGGGCCACCCCATTGAGCTACCCGCAACGAAGTTAGCTGACTCCGAGACGGCCTCAAGGTTTGTGGAGCCGGCTGTAAACGACTGGGAACCCGAAAGTGTGACTGGGCTTGTCGATACAGCAAAAACGGGTCACGGCCCTAAACAGTACAGTGTGCAGTACCTCGCACAATTTAAATTAAAGCAGTAAAGCATGGCATAAGTACAGGATAGTAAATAAAACCTCAAACTAGTTTGTGGCCCCAAGAAATAAGAATGAATCAAGCTCTGGCTCAGGGGGGTTCATAAGCCTCCCGGATGTGGATAGCGCGAATATTCAAGGAACAGGAATCAAGTACTCGGGGTCCTACGGGACACAAGTGAGCCTGAAAAACCAAATAGCAAATATGGCTCACCGGTGCCACTTTCATTAGTTATCCCATTACTACTCAGGTTAAGTTGTTTAGGTACCTCGTTATACATCAGACACTCACGTACCCTACACATGCTGTTCTACGACTCGCGTGGCTCAAACAACTCCTGTGGTAATGGCTCATGGGATGGAGGAACAAGCTTCGGTGGGGTTTAAAAGTAAAGGCTATGCAATACTAGGGATTCAATTTAATGCAATCGCGACTCAATGATGCAAGAATAAGATAGAGGCAATAGGTACTATATGTATGCAAGCATGTGGTAGTGCTTGCCTGGCAGCTCAGTTGAAGCAAGGGATGGATCTGGGTAGTGCTCCTGGTTCTCTTGATATATCCCCTGCTCAGCCTCTATTCGAAAAAGAACCAAACAAACAAGGGCCCACATAAATAAAGTGCACAATCATATGAATAAAATGCGACAAGCAAACAGTCATGCCATGATGAATGATGCACAATTTGCATGGTAATAATGTAGCATGGCATGGGTGAGGTGTGGAGTACAAGAAATAATCATTTTGTGGAGTTTTAATCACATTTTAGCCTCATATTAGTTGCTGTATACATTATATTTATATGATGCATGCTGCAAAACAGATAAAGGAATGCATAAACAGAAAGGTCTCGTCGAGCTGATCATTTTAGACATGTTATTTGTTAAATTTGGAGTTATAAAACAAAAGTTATTAATTAAATAAGGAAAAAGGGCATTTTAATGTAATTTTAATTAACTTGGAAAATAAAGTGTACAAAATATATTTGGAATGGCATAATTGAATTCCTCACATTTTTCTGATTTCAAAACATATATTGTTTGTATTAATTGGATTTGTATTTTAAAAGTTATTTAAAAACAGATTTGGAATTTTGAATTTAATTTAATTTGAAAAAGTTTGGATTAAAACAGAACACAGAATTACTTTTGTTACTCGACCCAGACTTAGCCACAGACACAGCCAGGTGGGGCCAACTGCTGACTGGGCGCTCACGGCGCGCAAAAGCTTTTCTCACCGCAGGCTTACCCAACCGCAGTCACCGACCGGTGGGGCCGAGACCACGGCGGGTCCACGTGCAGGCGGCGAAGTGGACACAGCCACGAGTCCAAGCCCAGGGAGCGCGGGTTGAGCATAGGGTTTTGGAGGAGCCTTTTTATAAAACTACCTCAGCCGATGACATGCGGGCCCGAGCGGAGTGCGGGTTGCGAAAACAAAAGATCAGGGGGTTATCTGCAAAAAGGGGATCGAGCACTGTTTCTCTTCTCTGAAACCGTCTGACGACAGATCGATGCCGATGCGCGGAGCGCAGCGCGCGGGGGGAATCGAACTGGGGACCTAGCAGCGCGCGGCAGTGGCGGCTACCGCTGGGCTAGGGAGAGGTTGAGGTAGGTTAAGAGGGGCACGACTAGGTGTATCTTCCGCGGCGCGCATCGAGCAGACGCGCGTGCACGCCGCCGCACAGAGGCCGCTCGACGAAGGGTCCGGCGAGCACAGGGAGCGAAGCGCGAGGAGAGGATGTCAGAGAGGCGCAGAAGCTCACCGCGGGTGTCTCGGTGGTGATGGATCGGGCAGGCGCGCAGCAGGGCGACGATGATGCAGAGGCCGAGCGAACTAGGGTTTCGGGGTCGGCGTCGCGAGGTCCTTCGGCTCCGGTCCTTCTCCTCCTCGATGGCGGGTACAGGTGATACAGGAGCACTGTGTGGCCTTCCTCGACACCAATGATCACCGCGCCAACAGATGGAAGAGGGGAATCGGTGGAGACCGAGGTTTTGTCGGCGATGGGGGGGGGGGGGGTAGACGGTGGGGAGAGGAAGGAGAGAAGAGGGCGAGGTGCTGGCGGATCTGGGGGACAGAGGAGAGTCAGGGGATAGTGGTAGGTAGCAGAGAGAGGGGGAGGTGCCGTGGGAGCAGGTAGGGTTAAAGGTGGCTCGGTGCCACCTTTCTCTCCTCCTCCTCACGTGCTTGTGGCCAGGCAGGACCAGGGCAGGGCAAGTGGTGGCTTCCAGGTGGGGTCAGGGTGAGGCCAGAGAGGTGGTGCTCGGGCTGGGGTCCTCTAGGCAGAGAGAGAGAGCTAGAGAGAGAGAGGTGGCTCGGGTGTAGCTAGGGTTGGAGCTAGGGTAGGAGAGAGAGGGGGTATGGCTCGGGTAGGGTTTGGTACTAGGGTTGGGGTAGCTAGGTGGGCCAGGGTGGCCAGGTGGGGCCAGCTAGGAGAGAGAAGAGAGAGAGGCCGAGAGAGAGGGGTGGTAGCTTAGGGTTTGGTTTAGATGGGGTGTATGGTTTAGATTAGAGAGGGACTAGGGTTTAGGAGAGAGGGGAGGTTAAGAGAGATGAGTGGAATGGTAGGTTTAGGGTTAGATGAGGGAGTGAGAGAGGGTTTTCCTTTTGGCAAGCTCAAGCAAGAACAAGATCAAACCAAAGCTAGACCAAAAAGAGGGAGAGGTGGGTGGTGATGTGGTTTAAGCAAGATTAAACTAGATCAAGCCAAAAGAGAGGGAGAGATAGATGAGAGATGAGATGGTTCACCCAAAAATTCAAATAAAATCCAAAGACTAGAATTATGGTGGTACTTGCATGGCCCATACAAAACTAATTTAATGCCATGTTATTCTTGTGAAAACAATAATATTAAACATGGCATTGTTCATTTGCATTTCCAAAGGTGGAATAAAGCCAAGCAAAAGAAATGAAAGGATGCCCCATGTGGAGTAGTTGGAGATGGCCATGTTTGAAGTAAAATGGGACATGCTAGTGTGTATGTTCCACTAGATGATTACTAGTCCCAAAAATATCCCAACATGAGCATAATTCCATAATAATCCATATGGAAGCTAGGAGAAAAGGTCCCACTCACAAGGCATGCAAAGGTGGCCATGTGGCTCTCATATATCCCTAAATGTGAAAACATCATGATGCCAAGATGAGAGCAGGTGGAAAAGAATTGGATCCATCCCAACCCACATGAGCTAGAGGTAAAACCCAAATAAAGTGCAAAGCTCACATTTAGTTGGATGGTGGAATTATAAGGTGGTGAAAGAAAGGTGGTGGAGTTAAATAAAAGATATGCCCCCAACTCAACTTGGGCATTTAAACAATATATCAACAACCAAATACAATATCAAGAGGCAAATACAATTAATAATGCATATGAGAGAAGAACCAAATGAAAAAGGGTTTTATATGATGCTCAAATGCAAGGTGGCATGATGACATGAGCATGATATAATGATGATGCAACAATTATATGTTTGAAGTAGCCATTATATTACTAGACCAAGTAGCATTACAATTGTTAGACAATTGGGATGCTACACTCGGTCAGTGGTGGTCCAGCGAATACAGGAAGCAAGGAAGGGAACGGAGGGGCTCACCAGGTTGGCGGGGTCGCTGCGGTGCTCAAGGTGGCCGTAGTAGGGCAGGGGGCGCACAGAGTTGCTGGGGATTGCTCGCCGGAGTCAATGTCATCGTCGGGCACGCTCTGTCGTCGCCGGGGCGAGGCTATGAGGAACTCCAAGGCAAAATAAGGATGGCGTTAGAAGTGTAAGGAAGAGAAGAGTGTATTAGCGTCAACCAGAGAGGTGGGGGCGGTCAGAACTAACCAGGGAAGTTTGCCGGAGTCGAAGCAGACAACGGAGACACTCAGACATAGTCGTTGCCGAGCTTCTAGGGTGCGCGCGTGCAAGCAAAGGCCACTGACAGATGGGCGTGTCAATGGGGAGCAGGCTAGCGTGCACTAGGGGGTTGGGGGAGGGTCGAGCTCGCCAGAATTCGAGCTGGAGCTTGTCGGAGGAAGTGAGGTTCGAGTGAGAAATTCGTGCAGCCTAGGGGCTCTCGAGGTGTGGCGTCTGAGGGGAAATGGGAAGGAGATGGAGGTGCTTAAGGTAGCATGGTCACGAGGCTGATTATTGGCGCGTTTAAGCGAATTTAAGCGAGGAATTATGGCCAAAAAAGGCAGAGAGGAATTGGAGGCGGGGTCAGCGGGTGGAGACGACGATGATGAGTTGGCAGTGGGTCCGATGCATCAGCGAGATGAGGGGGTACGGGTTCTGGTGAGAAAAGAACGGGCAGGGAGGGAGAGTGGGATAGGTGGGCTGTGCTTGTTGGGTCAGATTGGGCTGGGGGTCTATTTCTATTTTTTCTTCTTAATTCTTTTTCTTTTTCCATTTCCATTTTCTGTTTTCATTTAATTCAAATGATTCAAACACTCATTTGATTTCAAACCTTTTCCAACTTTCAGTAGGTTTTTATACTGATTATTTAGTGTGTTTGAAAGCCCATTTTGAAATGTTTCAAATAATTTTCTTGTGATTTATTATTTATTTAGTTTAGGCAACTTGTCTTTATTTAATAAAATTGAATATGGTTTAAACCCATATAATTTTTATTCAAATAATCTTTTCTTCTTTTTAAGTTAATTAGATATCTTTTTAATCCATTTTGGCAATTTCAATTATTTTTCTCATGCTTTAATTAATCATTTATATTAGGAATTTTGTCTTCATTCAAATAAAATTGAATATGGTTAAAATCCCATATAATTTTTTTAAATAATCTTTATTCCTTTATTTTTATTTGGATTATCTTTAGTCCAAGTTGAAGTCCTTGGTGGAACTAAAGTTGAAGTCATTGGTGATGTTGAAGTCTTTTCTCATGGTGGAGGCTTTGTCCATCAAGTTGAAAAAGGGAGAGAAGTAGAATTAAATCAAAATGTTGAGGAAAGAGTTTACAAGATTGTTTGTAAATAAGTTTGAACAAATACAACTTCTATTTTTCTAAGGGGTTTTGTCCAATCCTAGGGTTACAATCCTATAGGCAACACAGTGCTCTGATACCATCTGTAGAGGTCCCAACCTGATAAGGTGGAGATCCCTGTGTTTACAATGCTAGTCCCTGGATCAATAGCTAGCATCCATAGTTTAAGATGTAATATGAAGAGACAAAGGTCATATTACAACTTATAACCAGGAATAAAATAATTCATTACATCTTACATAGCTCAATTGGCTATCTCATTACAATGCAGCAGATATAACTATATAACATGTAGTCCTTCATCTTCACATGCCACAGGCAATCATGTTGGTTGTAGACTTGTAATCCCTACTCAACACACTTCACTAACATCAAACAAACATGCAACATAATAAGTTACAGCCACAAGGGTCAATACATTTGAATTGTATTGGCAAGTGATACTATGGTAGAATAGTGGTATCTAACATCTATATGCATTTGGCTAAGTGTAGCTTAGGGTTGCTTTGCTAAAAATAAGCTTTTCCTTATTAGTTGAAAACACTAAGGGCTTGTTTGATTCATAGGATAGGAAAAGTATAGGAATAGAAAAAACATAGGATTGAGATGTCATGCCAATGTGAATCCTATAGGAAGAGGGATTTTGTTTGATGTGGCAAAGGAATTTTTCCATGAGGTGTGACCTAATGTTGTTTTCCTATAGGAATTGCACTACAAGATTCCTATAGGATTAATTCCTATGGGATGTGATCCTATGAATCAAACACTAACATAGGAAAAATTGCCATAGGATTTAAATCCTACAAAATTTCTATGCAATTCCTATGAATCAAACAAGCCCTAAGTTTTTATTTGTCAAAAACACCCAAGGAACTACCAATAGAAATTGGCGAACCTTTACCCTTGTTCAACCACAAGTTTTTAACTTAGAAATTGGGATGACGAGATCCTTGATAGCTTCAATGTCTTGATGCTCAAATTGTCCATTGCCGGGGACACATCTAAGTACTTAGGTTTTACTCTCTCGAGAAGTGGTGCGCTTTCCCCACAAGACTCGACATGCATCAAGAGAAGATATTTCAGAAGCCTTCCCTTAGACCAAATGGACGCGTTCCATCCTATCACCCTACCACCTTCTGTCCATCTGGCTAAGTTATTGCAACGTATGTGATCAAGGCAGAGCCCATATTGCCATATGGCTGCACTAGAAGCTTCTCAACATTTTAACATCTCAAATCTCTTTGTTCCTGGGTGGATTTCCACAAGTGTGATACACAATGTTGCCATCAACTTGGGACTTGTGTAACCACTCAACACAAACCATTCTCACCATTCCACCCTTGTTTTCTACTAGCTAGGCTAAGCATGATAACATGGCAAGTTTCCTAACTTAGGATAATTCTACTAAGACAATATCTACTAGGATTTCCCAAGGCATAGCATATATATACTTAGTAAAAAATTCCATGCAAGTCCTACTCAAAATATCACTAATGCATAGTCAAAATAATAGGACATAATATATATGAAGCACCACTTTCCTTTTTAGTAGAGAAACTAGATACACTCCTTGATCTTGCAATTGTCACACTCTTCAAAGTTCACTACAATTCAATCAAGCAAAGAACAAATTCAAAACTAGCATTCAAACAATTCACCACATAAAATAATAAAAACAAAGAAATGCATGCAATCATGCAAAATGTCGTTTTATTGAAAAAGTGTTTTCTAATAAGGTTCTAAACATTTCAAAACACCTACTGGTCATTTATAAAGGTGGAAGATCATTTGAAAACAAGTTAGTGAAAATAGGCCATTTAAATCATTTTTGTTTTGGTAGAAATGCTTTTATTTAAAGGAATAATTCCTTAGTGTAACAAAATATATTTTTAAATTCTAATGTTAGTGTTTAGGGTCAGAGAGTTCTAAACAAACCATTTGCAAAAGATTTTACTCAAAAATCATTTTTATAATCATTTTTATACTCAAAATAGTCCTACACATGTTTCTGCAAAACACCTAATTTTTCAGAAGAAAAATACTAATCTAAGGCAAAAGTTGCAAAGTTCACATTTTTCTGATTCCGTTGATATAAAATTTGTAATTTTTGTCCAAGCAGAACAAAAGTTATAGATTTTACAAGTTTAAACATTCAAATTCATTTCTGGAATTTTAATCAGACAGAACTGGCCACGTGGAATGATTCTATTGGTCAATACCGATTCGTTCAGATCAAGCAACATGGACCGTCAGATCTAATTAACATCGAACGACACAGATGCAGTCATACCCCTTTGATTAATGAATCTATCGCAACCACAGGATTTAGATCTAACGATCCAGAGCGCATTGACCAAAGTCTGGCGGCACTTGGCGATGGTGAGCGGCGGTGGCGCTCGGTCAGTGGTGGTCCAGCGAATACAGGAAGCAAGGAAGAGAACGGAGGGGCTCACCAGGTTCGCGGGGTCGCTGCGGTGCTCAAGGTGGCCATAGTAGGGCAGGGGGCGCACAGAGTTGCTGGGGATTGCTCGCCGGAGTCGATGTCACCGTCGAGCACACTCTATCGTCGTCGGTGGCGAGGATACGAGGCATGCCAAGGCAAAATAAGGACGACATTAGATGTGCAAGGAAGAGGAGAGTGTATGAGCGTCAACCAGAGAGGAGGGGGCGGTCAGAACTAACCAGGGAAGTTTGCCGTAGTCGAAGGAGACAACAACGACGCTCAGACTTAGTCGTTGCTGAGCTTCTAGGGTGCGCGCATGCAAGCAAAGGCCACTGGCATATGCGTGCATCGATGGGGAGCAGGCTAGCATGAACTAGGGGGTAGGGGGAGGGTCGAGCTCGCTGGAATTCGAGATGGAGCTCATCGGAGGCAGTGAGGTTCGAGTGAGAAATTCGGGCCGCCTAGGGGCTCTGGAGGTGTGGCGTCTGAGGGGAAATGGGGAGGAGAGGGAGGCGCTTAAGGTAGCATGGTTGCAGGGATGATTTACTGGCGCATTTAAGCGAATTGAAGCGAGGAATTACGGCCAGAAACGATAGAGGAATTGGGGGCGTGGTCAGCGGGTGGAGACAACGATGATGAGTTGGCGGTGGGTCCGATGCGTTAGCAAGGTGAGGGGGTATGGGTTCTTGTGAGAAAAGAATGGGCAGGGAGAGAGAGTGGCCCGGGTGGCTGTTCTTGTTGGGCTAGATTGGGCTGGGGTTCTGTTTCTATTTTTTTCTTCTTAATTCTTTTTCTTTTTCCATTTCCATTTTCTGTTTTCATTTAATTCAAATGATTCAAACACTCATTTGAATTGAAACCTTTTCCAACTTTCAGTAGGTTTTTATACTGATTATTTAGTGTGTTTAAAAGCCCGTTTTGAAATGTTTCAAATAATTTTCTTGTGATTTATTATTTATTTAGTTTAGGCAACTTGTCATTATTTAAATAAAATTGAATATGGTTTAAACCCATATAAATTTTAATCAAATAATCTTTTATTCTTTTTAAGTTAATTAGATAACTTTTTAATCCATTTTGGCAATTTCAATTATTTTTCTCATGATTTAATTAATCATTTATATTAGGAATTTTGTCTTCATTCAAATAAAATTGAATATGGTTAAAATCCCATATAATTTTATTTAAATAATATTTATTCCTTTATTTTTATTTGGATTATATTTATTCCATTTGCTTATGGATTTGGCCAAGATTTAATTTGACCTTTAAATATTCCTTATTTATTTATTTTATAAAATCCATATCTTTTTATTTATAGCTCCAAATATGTTGATTCCACTTTTTATAATTTTATTTAATATTTATTTATCTTTTAAAATCCTTTCAGGATTATTTTGCTCACAATTTGGTATTGATTTTTGTTAGAAGCTTTATTAACCTTGGAAATTATTTCCTTTTATCTTATTAAATTCATAAGTTTTTATTCATGGCTCCAAATTGAGTGAAACCAATTTCTGGGGTTTTGTTTACCATTTTTGATCATTAATAAATGTTTGTTGCTGAATTTTTGTATGGATCAAAGCCATAGTCTTAGAGAGATCTTGGAATTTTTTTCTTTCATTAGGGTTTAGCGTTTTGGTTTAATTTTTCCAAGTGTTTAAATTCAAGATTCTTTCCATGCATAAATGCATTTGATTTGTTTGGAAAATTGTTTGTTGTCTTTTAATTCAAGTTTTTTTCAAGTAGGGTTTTGATGTTTCCATTTAGAAGCAAAACGTTTCTTTTCACCCTAAATTTCAACAATTATTTCTTTTGTTTATTTATTTTTCACATTTCAAATTTTGGAAAATTTTGGGATGTGACACTTTAAAATTAAAAATTCTTTTGTTATGTGAAAACTAGTTAGAAAAGCTCTCACGAACTTGATGGCACACCTTATTTTCTTGCCCTTAATAAACTTGAACCATTGTGTCATCATTGTGTCACGGGGAACGCTTTCAACACCTGTAAATATCTACCCTGTTGATATCATGATCTTTTGTTTGCGGATGTCGGCGGTGTGAAATACAAGGGGAGCTTGTAAGTCCATGGAGTTATGTATATGTGTTAGAGAAATGCCTAGGCGGCTAGCATAAGCCATGCCTAATCATGGTGGAAACTTACAACATCACCATAGTGAGCAATCTATGAAGCATCCTCAAAAAACATATATACAGAAAAAGGAAGAGAGAAAAAATATATGCACCATTCTTATGGTAAATAAAGGATTGCTGAGATGCTCACTATCTGTTGCCTTGTCATTTTTATATGGGATAGCTCCTGTGTCATGGGGCAAGGGGTACCCTGTTGGCGGTTCTCTATGATACACATATACTTACAATGACAAGAACTTACCAGTAACTAAAGTTGAGTAGCATGAGGAACGACCCTCATACTCAAGGGACATGAGATTGCCAACTTATATTTTGTCAAGCATATACTCCATCTTTGTTCACTTTAACCTTAATCACCTCAAGATGCTTATGATAGGAGCAATGATAGCTCAAAGCTAGTAAGTACCATAATCTTTTGGAAGCTCTTTATGAAACTTGAAATCCCTGCTTCCCTCTGTGAAGGGCCTTTCTTTTACTTATTAGTTGAGTCAGTAACCTATTCCTCTCTATCTCCAACAAGCATTTGAGTTGTTATGTTTCAATCGTTCATATGATGATATATTCAATCATGTTCTTTATCTTCCTTGTTTTGCACAAAACTCTTATCTAAATGAATATTACTTTGGAAGCTATCATTGTGAAAAGCGTTTTATGTTTTGAGCAAAAGGACTCTTGTTATAAAATTCATTACAAATGCCTTGTTTAAAAACTAAGTATGATTTGTCAACTATTCTCTGACCAAGAACAAAGTTTTCCATTACCAATTATGATTTGTCTTTATGCATCTTTATTGTGACTCCCATGCTCGTTGCAAGTTAAGTTATATAATGGTGAGTTGCTTTCTATTATGATTTGTGTATTGGTAAGTGTGATGCTTCTTGCCCGTATTCTTTTTATCAACACTTAACTCCATAAACCTGTGGTCATGTTTACTGAGCTCAGTTTTTGCTTGGGGACAAGAGAGGTCTAAGCTTGGGGGGAGTTGATGTTGGGCCACGCAGAGATAAAACAAATTTTTTCCTCTAACTTGGTGATCCCAAGATCTAGCTGAGGTAGAAGGCCACGAGGATTACCACTAGACGCGTAGTTGCGGATTACTGATGAAGCACGTTTGTTGAATGCAGTGCAGTACTTACGATATGATCCGATCATGATCATCCTAGCACTGATGGTACAACGCCTCTACTGGTGTCCACACGTACAAGGAGGAGCACTGGCGGTGAACTGCTAGGTTTAGTACGACGGCTGGACTACTGTGGAGCTAGGATTTCCAACTCATGGAACGACCTAACCGATCAACCTCCTGGGTGTCTGCGCCCCACCATATATAGGGAGTGAATGTGGGCTCCACACACTCATGGCCCATTCATTAAAGCCCATATAATATTAGTCACTGTGAGTCCGACTCACTGACTCAGTCCAAATTCGGCTTGGGTCCAACCCAACCAGATTTCCGGTTCAGATCCAATTCGAACTTGCTTCCGCTCTTAAGTGTGTGACCCTGCAAGCTCGTGGCTACTTGGACATGATTGGAGTCCGACTCTCAATCGATCAATCGGTAGCGGCTCCTAGCAGAACATGCCGACTCCCAAGTACCAAAGAGTCATGACGACTTGCCTTTCCAATGCGACTTGCGTCCGAGTCCCTTTTGCCTCACGATATACCTTGTCAGACTATAGGCGAATATTTGTCATCCCTTAAATAGTCCGACTCTCTTCTTGATCCGAGATAAGTGATTCATCCGACTAACTCATAGTCGATCGCCTCGGTTAACACTTAACCGAGTCGTGCATGGCCATGCTTTCCAAATCATATCATCCGAGAGGGCCCAAAGAATATCTCTCCAAGTGGAGGGGCAAAATCCCATCTTGGTTATTCACATCACGCAGCTTGATTCTCAGTTGACCCGAACTTTGCCTTTATAACTGCCCAGTTACGGATCAGCGTTTGATAGAACCTAAGTCGGTGATCCTCAACTCGGACTATGCAACAACCTGAGGTCTAAGGATTACAATGATTGAGATATACAAATGGCAACTTGTTCATTTTACCTCAATATGGGTTAATCCGACTCGCTAAGCTCATTAGCTGAATCTGTGTAAGTCAGAATAGCGTCTCCATGCCCATGACAAGTGGAACCGAGTCATCAACCGACTTTCACACTGGTCTAATTTGTGTGTCCAGCACAACCTCGATGACCAAGGACATTTAGTACAAACAACATGAATGTATATTTCCACAACTGAATCACATATTCAATGATACACATCAGATGTTTATACAAGGACAACTTAATAACTTTATGAATACAATGGGAAATATCATCATACATGATTGCCTCTAGGGAATATTCCCAACAGTTGATACGTCCATTTTCCATCACTATTCTATATCATAATTTACTGTTATTCATTGATATATTTCTTATTAAGAGGTGATACTTATGTTGTTTCATCTATTTTTGCATGTTGGATGACTTTTGGAGGATGAACTGCCAGAGTCAGAATTATGATGGAAAAAGTGGTGTTTAGATGCAATATTCGCGAAGATCAGAAAATACCATAAAATACACAAAAAATCCTATTTTTCCATAAGACGAAGGAAGCCATAAGGGGAGGTAGAGATGGGCCATAGGGGCCCCACACCCCCCTGCACGGGCCACCCTGGGCCGCACCACCAGGGGCTGTGGCCACCCTGGCCCACCTCCTGCTTTGCCCTTTCACCTATTTATTCTCCTCGAAAACCTAATACCAGGGGAGCGACCACAGAAAGATTTCCCCGCCTCTGCGGGGCAGAAACTACAAAGAGAGAAAGAGCTCTCCGGCAGGCAGATTTCTGCTAGGGAAATTCCGTCCCAGAGAGGGGAGATCATCGCAATCAACACCATCATCAAGCTAGACTTCATCATCATGATCATCATCATCATCCTCACCACCATATCCACCAGCACCATCATCACCACTCCATCCTGCTGTAACAATTGTGTTGAATCTTGCATAGTTCTTAGGGGTAACTTTCCCGGTGTTAATTACTTTTGTAGTTGATGCTTATGAGTGGAACCATTGAATTATTGTTTATGTTTAGATTGTTATTCATCATTATATCATCTCTGATCTTGATCCATATGATGCCTCGTGAGTAGTTTGTTTAGTTCTTGAGGACATGGGAGAAGTCATGTTGTTAGTAGTGAAATTGTGTTGAGTAATATTCAATGGTTTGATATTTAAGTTGTGGTGCTATTCTTCTAGTGGTGTCATGTGAACATAGACTACATGATACTTCACCATTTATGGGCCTAAGGGAATGCATTGTGTATTTGGCTACTAATTGTGGGGTTGCCAGAGTGACAGAAACCTAAACCCCCGTTAGGAAACCTTTGCACAAGGGAGTGTAAGATCCCAGAGTTTAATGCTGTGGTTAGGTTTTTATCTTAATTACTTTCTTGTAGTTGCGGATGCTTGCAAGGGGTTTAATCACAAGTATGCATTAGTCCAAGTAAGGTTGGTACATTAGCACAGGTTCACCCACACAACACTTATCAAAGCAAAGAAGATTAATCAACTATATGAAGCGAAAGCACTTGACAGTATTCCCATGTGTCCTCGAGAACATTTGGTCCTCATATGACAACCGGCTTGTCCTTTGTTAAGAAAGGATTGGGCCACTTGCTGAAATTATTTTTTGTCTTTGTTTACTTGCACTTTATTTCTTTGCATAATCAAAACCCCTAAAAATCCGTTTGTTAAGTATTTACAGAGAATTCCTGATCCAAACCACTGGTCAACACCTTCTGCTCCTCGTTGGGATCAACACTCCTATTTATCGAAAGTACTATGATACACGCCCTATACTTGTGGGTCATCAGTGGCTACATACTGTTTCGTGGAGATTTGATCGGGTACTTAGGGTTTCTGCATCGGGGTGATTTTATAGGCGAAGGGGCAAGGTCGGTGGGCGCCCGAGGGGCCCACACCTGGTGGCGGCGTGCCCCTGGGCTGCGCGTCCCTAGGGTGTGGCCACCTCGTGGCCCCCCTTCGGCTGCCCTTCTGACTCCGTGTTCGCTCCAGTAAAATATTGACTTTGGCTTTTGTCCCGTCCAATTCCGAGAGTATTTCCTTACTAGCTTTTCTGAAATACAAAAGCAGAAAATAGGCAACTGGCACCACGACATCTTGTTAATAGGTTAGTCCCAGAAAATGTATAAAAATACCTCAAAGTGTAGACAAAACATAACAAAGTTGATACTAAACAAGCATGGAGCATCAAAAATTATAGATACATTTACGACATATCAAGCATCCCCAAGCTTAACTCCTGCTCGTCCTCGAGTAGGTAAGTGATAAAAAAATAATTTTTGAGGTGACATGCACCATCACAATCTTGATCAAACCATTTGTAAAGCATTGATAGCTGGGATCAAAGTACTCTAAACATGAGGATGAAAGATGAAGTTCTAACAATAAGACATAGCAACTATGTTGTAACATGAAAATGTACAAACAAATATCATGCATAACAATGCATTGAAAGACGTTTGTTTGTTTCACATATAGAAAACACAACATAGTGGTATTCAGCTTGTCCCTCATGGAATAGCAAAACATAAATGCATAGGACACCTTCAAAGTTCATAAGGGTGACTAGATACAAATAGTTCAAGAACAAGCAATATCAACATTACGAATCAATCAATAAGTTTTGGGACATTGCACATAAAACTAAGAATGACAACTATGCTCTCTTAATTGGTGCATAAAGATGGAAGATGGAGACTCAACATAAAGGTAAAGAGAAAGGCCCTTCACAGCGAAGCAGGGATTTCAAGTTTCATAAAGAGCTTCCAAAAATTATGGTACTTATTAGCTTTCAGCTCTCATTGCCCCTATCATAAGCATATTGAAATGATTAAGGTTAAAGTGAAAAAAATATGGAGTATATTCTTGACAAATCATAAGTTGGCAATCTCATGTCCCTTGATTACGAGGGCCGTTCCTCATGCTACTCAACTTCAGTCACAAGAAATTTCTTATCATTGTATATATATGTGTATCATAGAAAACAGCTAACGGGATACCCCTTGCCCCATGACACAGGAGCTACCCCATATCAAAATTACAAGGCAATAGACAGTGAGCATCTCAGCGATCTTTTTATTTACCATGAGCATGATGCTTTTTTTATATTTTTTTGAAGATGCTACATAGATTGCTCACTATGGTGATGCTGCAAGTTTCCACCATGATTAGACATGGCTTAGGCTAGCTGCCCAGGCGTTTCTCTAACACATATACAATACTCCATGGACTTACAAGCTCCCCTTTTATTTCACACCTTCGACATCCATAAACAAAAGATCATGATATCAACTTGGTAATATGTACATGTGTTGAAAGCGTTCCCCATGACAACATATTTATTCTAATTCCCAACTTATAAGTGCAAGCATATACAACATAGATGACACAATGGTTCAAGTTTATTAGGTGCAAGAAATAAAGTGTGCCATCAAGTTTGTGAGAGCCAATTTTCACATAACAAGTTTAATTTGGAAGATAGATAAAACATGAACATACTTGGAATGGTGTAACACACCATGCATAGGAATTTATAGTGGACTCTTTGGAATAATATGGTTTCTTGGGAGTTGGATGCATGAGTAGAGCTTACTCAGTACAAGTGGAGGCTAGCAAAAGACTGGGAGCGACCAACTAAGAGAGCAATAATGGCCATAATCGTGTAGAGAGACAAAACATTATCAACTAAAGAATAAAGTGGTACCACAAGTCAAAAACTAAATGATCATAGAGGTTAGGGTGACTGGTTCATAGTCATAACATGGTGTAAGCATGTGCCAAGTCGACCCAAATAAAGCATCAAAGGAGAATACCACAATATTATTCTTTTGTATGCTAAAACAACGCATGATTCTTTCAAGGCACATTAAGCAATCTAAATTGTTTGGAACAAGTCATGCTACAACAATAATAACTAAGCATAAGGTCAAAGAAACATCTATCATGACATGATAAAGTCTAAGCCACAGTCAAAACAAGCTCCCTTTTGTACCACTTAAGCATGAAACTTTCTACTCCTTTCCAACACCAATCAACTTATTTGAAACAAAGTGTAAATACGGGGGTACAACTAATTTATTCAAGCAAACCAAACAAAAGAAAACCAAAAACGAAAACTAAGACGCTCCACGAACAACACAACAGTGAATGAAACAATAAAAATGAAGTGTCTAGAAAGAGACCTGAGATTTTTATTGATGAAGAAGGGGATGCCTTGGGCATACCCAAGCTTTTACGCTTGAACCTCTTGAATATTTCTTGGGGTGGCATGGGGTTGCATCCCCAAGCTTTAGCTTTTGTCCATTCTTAATCTCATTATATCATTCTTCCCCTACACTTGAGAATTTCCTTCATACAAATCTTCACGCAATCTTCATTAGCAACATTACTGTATTCAAGATAATAAGCCCTTGGGTTTAGTTTCAACACAAGTAAAACTTTCTTTAGAACACAAGATGCTGTAGCAATTCCTTTTAAAAGCTCAAGTGATCAAAGAGAACTCAAAAAGAAACCGATTAAGAGGCAAATGAAAATAATGGCAGAAATCTGTCAAAACAGACCACTAGGTAGAAAACGATTTTTTTCGAAGACCTTCTGTTGCTCAAATCGAAAAGGGTTGAACTAAAAAAAGTTATATAATAACCTGGGGAATAACATCAGAAAATTATAGCTCAATACGACATACAGGGATTGTTCACGAATTTTTACGGTGAAGCACAAAATATGTTTCGGGACAACAACTTACCCAAATCTTACTTCTCTCTCATTAGAGGTTATTCTTGGCACAAAAACCACACAAAAAGGATAAGGAGAGATTATTACAGAAGTAATAACTTCCAAGACTCAACAAAATAAAAACCTAACGAAATTTTGGTTATCTCCCAATTAGTACTTTTCTTTATCGCCTTTAAGTTAGGCATAGAAAGCAAGAATCAAGTATTCTCAAATGAAGAAGCATTAAAATCAAACTTCCAAAGGTCACATAAAGCTTTGAGATCTAAATAGCAATCTTCCAAAGGTGGCAAACCAAGCATTTCATATATCTTTCTAGGCATAATAGAGACACTAGAACCAAGGTCACATAAAGCTTTGAGATCAAAATCATTCACTTTCATATTAATGATGGGTTCCTAACCATCTTCTAATTTCCTAGGAATAGAAGCTTTATGTTTCAATTTTTCTTCTTTAATTTTCATGAGATCATCTGTAATGTGTTTTGTAAAAGCCATATTCAAAGCACTAGCATTAGGACTTCTAGCAAGCTTTCGTAGGAACATAATTACTTCAGAAATATTGCAACCATCAAGATCAAAATCAAACTTAGCATCACTAGTAATAGGATCAATAGGCTTAGTCATATTAGGAGAAGGAATAGGGACTACTTGTGGTTTAGTGGTGATGGTGCACACACTATTGTTTCTATCAGTTTCAGCTTCCCTTTCCCACTTAGCATGAAGTTGAGCTAACAAACTAACATTTTCATCAATAGTAACTTGTATGGCATGAGTGGCAACAAAAGTACTTTCCATAGTTTCAGGTTTAGCAGCCATTTTATTAACCATGGAAGTTTGAGCTTCAGACAAAGAGGATATATTTTTCTCAGCACTCAAATTTTTTGACTGTAAACTGGGAATTTCTCTATTCAGATTCTCAAGTAGATGACTAATATTTTTAAAAATGATAGATTGTTCCTCCATAGTTTTAGTGAAAATCTTGTTTTTCTCATATTGCATTTGCATAAAGTTTTTAGTGGATCTGTCAACTTCTAGAATCCTCTCTTCACTAGGCATTCCAGATCTACCCTGATAAGCATTTCCACTAGGAGGATAAGTCCTATAATTACCATAAGTATTGTTGTTGAAATTGTTGTTTCTAATGAAGTTCACATCAACTTGCTCGTCTTGAGCAACCAAAGAGGCTAAGGGAACACTATTAGGATCTAGAGGAGCTTTCCCATTAACAAGCATAGCCATAATAACATCAATCTTTTCACTCAAAGAGGAAGTTTCCTCAACAGAATTTATCTTCTTACCATGTGGAGCTCCCTCAACATGCCATTCCGAGTAACTAACCATCATATTTTCAAGGAGCCTTGTTGCAACACCCAAGGTGAGGCCCATGAAGGTACCTCCAGCAGCTGAATCCAACAGATTTCTTGAAGAGAAGTTCAAACCTGCATAAAAGTCTAGATAGTCATCCAAGTAGTGAGTCCATGTGTGGGGCAATTCTTAACCAAAGACTTCATTCTTTCCCAAGCTGGATCAACATGTTCACTATCAAGTTGTTTAAATTTCATAATGTAACTTCTCATAGATATAATCTTAGCAGGAGGATAGTACTTTCCAATAAAAGCATTTTTGCACTTAGTCCAAGAATCAATACTATTTTTAGGAAAGGATAGCAACCATTCTTTAGATTTTCCTCTCAAGGAGAAGGGAAAAAGCTTGAGCTTAATAATATCTCCATCTACATCCTTATACTTTTTCATCTCACAAAGTTCAACAAAGCTATTGAGATGGGCAGCAGGATCATCAGAACCAGCACCAGAAAATTGCTCTCTCATCACAAGATTTAACAAAGCAGGATTAATTTCATAAAAGGTAGCATCAGGAGCAGGTGGAGCAATAGGTGTGCTAAGGAAATCATTTTTGTTGGTGCTAGTGAAGTCACACAACTTGGTGTTCTTAGCAGAGTTCATTTTGGCAAAGGTGGGCAAGACAAAAATAGCATCAGTGGCTAGAGCATGAACTAATTCTTTTGTTTTTTTTTTGAAAAGAGGCAAACAAAACCAAGAAAAAGGAACAAAGCAAACTAAAAAAAAGTAAAGAGAAAAGAAGTGGAGGAATCCCCCAGTGAAGACGTCCTTATCCTCCCCGGCAACGGCGCCAGAAAGCTTGTTGCCTGTCAAAGATGACTTCATTGGGAACCCCAAGAGCAAGGTGTGATGAGCACAACAGTAAGTTTTCCCTTAGTAGAGACCAAGGTTATCGAACCAGAAGAAGGAAGGAAACATCACATAGGTGTTGCTAGCAACACGGATACTTGCATAACACAAACTCAAGACTTTGCCCCAACTAATCAGTGAGGTTGTCAAGCTCACCAGTTTGCTGTAACAAAGGATTAAACATATGGTGTGGAAGGTAATGGTTTGCAGCAAGTAAACAAGTAACAGTGGAAGATGAATCAATGGTAAAGATTGGACCGGGGTCCATAGTTCACTAGAGGTGCTCTCCTTAGATAAACAACATGGAACGAAGGGTAAACAAATTACAGCAGGGCAATTGACAGGAACTGAGCAAGGCATAATAATGCAATTACTAGTCAGAAAGATCCTATGAGATTCGATTGGGCAATACAACAAGATACATAGACCGCCATCCAACTGCATCTATGACTAGAAGTTCACCTTCAGGTTATCATCCGAACCCCCTCCAGTATTAAGTTGCAAGGAATAGACAACTGCTTTAAGCAAAGTGTGTAAGGTAAATAGTCCACATGATCCATGAACAAGAGACCGTTGTTTTATCCCTAGTAGAAACATCACATCTACAACCGAAGAGATTATTGTCACTTTTCTTGGAAACTAGAGGCATGAACCCACTATCAAGCATAAATACCCCCTCTTGGAGTCACTAGCAACTACTTGGCCAAGATAGATACTAACAACGGAGAGCATGGAAGATCACAAACAACACAGACATGATTGAATCATAAAGACAAAACCATTAATCAAACCAACATAATAATCTCAATATCCGTCGGATCCCCGCAAACACAACGTGCATGATTACAAATAGATTAGATCTTGATCATGAATGGAGATCACAAGATCTATACATGAAAGCACAAGAAGGAGATACAACCATCTAGCTACTACATGGACCCATAGTCCAAGGTGGAACTACTCACGCATCATACCAGAGAGAAGGCCACCGGGATGTTCTCCCCTCCGGCAGGGTGCCTAGAAGAACTTCAGATCACCCTGATCTAGGGACAATGGTGGCGGCGGCTACCGACGGTTTCGTGGATATTTGATCGGGTGCTTAGGGTTTCTGCATCGGGGGCTTCTTATAGGAAAAGGGGGAGGCCGAGGAGGCGGCCAGAGGGGCCGCACCCCTCCCAGGCGTGGGCCCACCCCTGGCCACGTCTAGGGGGTTCTAGCTGCCCTGGCCCGCTTCTCTGTCTCCCCTCTGGACTTCTTGTTCCCAACAAAAAGTAATTGACTTTGACGTTTGTCCCATCCAATTCCAAGAATATTTCTTTACCAACTTTTCTGGAACCAAAAACAGCAGAAAACAGGCAACTGACACTGTGGCAACTTGTTAATAGGTTAGTACCAGAAAACATATAAAAAACACCTCAAAGTGTAGACAAAGCAAAGCAAAGTAGATACTAAACAAGCATGGAGCATACAAAATTATAGATACGTTTCCGACGTATCATCGGGGTACCGGACGTGTGTGCGATCATGGATGCACCAATGCTTTGCGGTGCTGGACTTGCTCGTGCTGGACCTGCTGGACTTCATCACGATCTTGAGATCGTCAAGTGAACGACTACATTATTCACGAGAACCAATCTCGTAATGCTTTGTCTGTTGGGGATATGCTATATGGGTATCCTCATAGCATGTCTCCTATCCGAATAACCCGGGTGGCCCATAGTTGGTAGCATGGCCCATGGCCTGCTGGGCGGCCCAGTTAGATGGATCCAGAAGGGAGGCCCATGATGGATAAAGGAAGGCTACGGTTGGAGTCACCGACGTACCCGGAGCCTTGGAGTGCAAGATACACAAGACTAGTAATAGACGGTGTAGGACTCCGTGACCTGTTCGGCTAGTACTTTTCCCTGTAACCCTAGGACCTGGCAACTATATAAGTCAGGCCTATGGGAGCCTTTAGGGCATCGATTCAGACAAACCTCACATAGCGAACCAATCTCTGTAACTCGGCGTATTTCCCTTATAGTTGTAACATCCCAAAAATACTGAACTTGGATCATCAAACTCTAATCATCAAATTTAGGGTTAACAAAAACTTTGCTAAATAAAAATATGAAAGCATGCATGTGAGTATGCATTTCATTTTGAATTCTTTTGAACCAACTTGTTTGTGTGTTCCTTTGCTTATAAATGGATTCTTAGGTGAAATAAACATCATCTAAACAATTCCCAAACTTTTCTCAAAGACAAGTAAATCAAAACAAATAAAATAAGGGAATGGTCATTTTGACCAATTTAACTCCCATGCCTACTTTGGCTATCTCAAACTTTCAGAACTTAACAGAAACTTTTCTGGATCTTTGCACCCCTTGATTGTACTCATAACAAAGTATCAAGGCCCACTTTGTGATCATCCAGAAACATTCAAATGCATAGTTTAAAGGACAGTTCAAAATTGAATCTTTATCATATGGGAAGATCCCACTTTTTCAAAACCACTCAAACAAGCTCAACTTTCAAAACCCAAGCATCTGCAGACTCACCAGCACCAACCTAGCACACCCACCAAAAATCTTTTCAAAATTCAAAACTTGAATTCTTGCGTCCATTTCATCAAACACATTGCAGACACAAATCATAAAAATCTTAAACACTATTGTGAGCAGTGATTGAAGCCTAAATTGTTCCCTCTCTAGCTCACAACCATTTTAGTAGATCATCTAGCAAGTTAAACCAAGCACTAGGCTCACTGTAAGCTGGGCAATGACATCAATGGTGAACAGCCGAAGCTCACCATGCCACCCCAGTGGAGACAGCAAGCTAGGAGGAGATTTAGCTGTGCCAACCTTGTCTAGGAGGCAGCCCACCGTCCACCGCCACTCCCTGTCCCAGCCGCGAGCATTGCCAAACCCTGGACCACACGCACGAACCGCGCCCATCTCGCCAGCAACCGTGCCGAGCATGCGCCAGAGCGCCACACTCGACCGACGCCCACAGACCGCGCGCCGCCCTCGCCGTGTGCATACATGATCGCCACCGACCCAGGAGACCGCCAGACATCACCGTTCGCCGCCCCATGACGCACAGCCACCGCTAACCGTCGAAGACGCCGCCTCTGCCGTGCAGAACATCGCGTGTTCCAGACCAAACCACACCGCCCGTACATGCGCATTAAAGCCGTAGAGCATCGCCAGGAGACCACCAAGCGATCGCCACCGCCGGCCATGCCTCTAGCCGTCCGTAGCCATGTCGCCACCGTCGCCTGCCCATCCCGTTCGGTCTCATCGTCGCGACTATAAATAGAGGCCACCCCCAGCCGAATTGAGCACACCATCTCACTCCCCTCTCCTCACTGATCGTGCCACCCCGTTCCCGGAGCAAGGCGAGCAGCACTTCGCCGGAATTTCACCGGAGTCTGCCGCTGCTGGAGAAGAAGGGGGCCAGCGATTGGAGCCGCCCCAGGAGAAGCTGCCGGTACCATGAGGTTCGCCGTCGTCGACTTCGTCGTTCACCCGCCTCGCCGACCCTCGCCTGAACCCCGGTGAGCCCCCAACGACCCCAACTGGCCGCTCTAGGTTTCTGTCTCGCCGGCGTTGCCCAACGTCGACGATGACCCTCAGCCATTAGATTAGAACCAGATCGAACGCACCACATCGCCCCATACCGCTTCGCACCCCCTCGTCTCACTGACGCGTGGGGACAGCCACTTAACTAGACCGTGTAAGCGCTGTGCTTAGCAGGCCGGCCCAGTATCACTGCCCGCGCAGCCCAGTTATTTGAATTTAACCTTTTCCATTTTATTTCAAACACACTTCTGTACCCAGTTTCAAAAATCAACCCAGGTCGATTCAGTGAACCAAATTGAATGAAACCAATTTTTTTAGAAAGGTCTGGGAATGCTGAATCCATGCCCGTTGGATTCAAGTCATCTGGATCTGTAGATCATCCTTGGTAAAAATAACAAGGCAAAAGCTTGTCTACATTCAAACATTTTTAAAATTAAAACCATAATAGCTTTTGAGTTGATTCCAACTCTCAAAAATCACATTTAACCACACCTTTCAGAATATATAAAAATATATAGGTTTACTTACAGAAATAATGTTCAAGTAATAAAAGAATGCTACATAGGCATTTCTAGTCACTTTATTTAATTAAAAATAAAAGGTTAAAACCTTATTAAATTGGGACACCACTTTAAATCACATTCCCATGGACTAAAATATGTGGTGATGACATGTGTCAACATGATCCCATGTTTGGGTTTGGAGAATATTAAATCTTAAGTAGTTTTTCAATGAGTAGAAATTACTTTTCTAAAAATAAAAGGATTTAAACCAAGCTTTAATCTTGTAAAGTTAGTGATGATGCTAGATCATCTATAGGACCCTTTTGTGTGATGCTTGCAAGTAGTTAAGTATTGTTTGGTGATTGTGTACATCGTATTTATTTATAGACGCTAGTACCGACCAAGGATACGAGGAGGAAGGAGGATTCTACGAAGAAGAAGCCGAGGAGAACTTCAACCACTGCTGTGCATAAGGCAAGCCTAATGCTACTAGTTGAATGTGCAAGCTAACACTTGCAATTTAGCAAGCTTATACTGATACTGTGCAAGCCAATACTTGCTTGTCACCATGCCAACTATATTCCTTAAGCATAGATGATCCTACCCACATGATAAACCAATCCTAGTTTTTACTTACAAGCTTAGTACTTTATTTCTTTATCAAAGCTATTACTTAGAGTTTACTTAAGTGATTTGTAGATACTAGAAAGATATTTGAAGGTTGCATAAAGAGCATAAAATTTGGCCTAAGCTAGATAATCTTGATGTCACCCTAAGTCATGAGATTGAACTTAGTTGAAACTCCACTTGTTTACCACCCCTGATTAGTACTTACCCCCACTTGTAGATTCTAGTGCTAAGCATAAAACTTGATCAACTTTAGATGGGAATACTTGGTGAAAAAATGGTTATGAAAACCTTGGAATGATGGATCATTCTATTGAAATGTTTTGGACATGTGTTTGCGAACACCAGATGATTTATGGTGATGAAAATGTTGAGGCATGAACCTTACCCCATTATAAAACTGATGGTTGTCTGGATGCGATACCATTCCAATTTTATCGTACAACCACAATACCCGAGAATTGGGTAGGGCTTGACTGGAAACTTATATACCTTAGTATTAGTTCCCTCATGGCCAAGGTCTGAGATGAGGCTACCTTGTGAAGATTGTCCACCTGTGTAGTACCCAAGATGACAGTTGGTCATGGTTGGGATGCCAAACTCACAGGAGAGGTGCTTATACTAGGGCGTGTAATTGAAAGGTTAGGATTGATTATCCGCATACTGAGTATGGTGAATTCAGGATTTGTTCCTGACGGATGTATCGAATGTTGTGGTGAAAGTGTACAATCTCTGCAGAGTGTCAAACTATTCGAATAGCCGCGTCCGCGGTTATGGACAGTTGGAGTGGCCATACTGTTCCCCCGTCAGACTTTTCAAAATGATTTGTGAAAGGAAGTGAGACTTTGACTTGACCACAACAGAGTTGTGACATGAGATACAAGTTCCCACTTAGGTGTTATGAACTTCAACTAGCTCTATTGCTTCTAAACTTAGTAGATGTAAATCTGGCTTCTTGCAAAACAACCCTAGAGCCTAGTGTCCTATTATCAAAAACCCCTTCCACTTGTTAGTATTAGTTTGCGAGTACTTAAAGAGTACTCATGGCTTTGTCCCTGGCTATTCCCGTGGCCAGACTATGAAGAGGAGTACCTGGAGGATGGACCCCAGGAAGGTTACGACAACTAGGATCATCTCCCATCGTCAGCATTGCCTGTGACCCCGAAGATGGAGCTTTGCCTACGCTATCGTTATTATTACGTATTTCGCTGCTTGAAGTTGTATTAAGAACTGGACCATGAGATCCCTATTTGTGTAAGAACTTATGTACGGTTTGTAATGGATGATGTACTATGGTATCCAATTCTATTATGTCTCGCAAAAATGGTAATCCTGGGATTGCGATGTATGGCATAACAGGCATCTAGGATTAAAAATCCGGGTGTTGACAAGTTGGTATCAGAGCCATCCTGACCATAGGAGACCCTAGTTAGACTGGACGTTTGAATCAAAAACTTAGTTTCAAAACCAAAGGAAGAAAGTATTTACAAAAACTTATTCTCATTCTTATCCCTTTGATTCTTTCATGAAAATTCATGTTCCTCAAAAACTCTTGCAACATACATAAAATTTGACACACTTGATCACTCTACTAACTTACTCATCCTATATTCTTATAGATGGACATGAAGTACAACAAGTTTTATCAGTTGGGGAATGGAGGAGACCTTATCTTTGAGAGGGATTTGGACCAGCTTTCAGAACTTCTGGAGCGTCCGCACCCCGAGTTCTTCAGAGCTTAGCTCAATGATCAAGGAGGAGAAGATCTGCAGTGGCTAATTGTTGCAAGTCTCCGAGGAAAGATTGAACCTCCCACTGCTAAGGGAATTCAGTTTACCTTAAGAGAGAACAACTGGCTTGACGGACTTGCCAGGGCCATGCAGGAAGCTCTTTCTCGTCTGTGTGGGCAAGGTATCAACCAGATCAAGGGTACTCGCTTTGAGATTTGCCCAAGGCGTGATGCTAATGGACAACCACTGGAAGCCCCATACCACCCCGAGCTGAAAACCCAATTGGACCACCTCAGCTTCATGATGTACGATCGTCAGCAGGAGTTGGATAACTGCCTTGACTACTCCAACCACAAGTTTGCCATCATCAAGACGAAGGACCAAACCATCTCCATGCTGGCAAAGGATCGCAAGTCTCGCCGCCGTCATCTCGACAAGAAGGAGCGCATTATTGCCCGTCTTCGCCACCGTATCTCATCTTTGGAGGAGACCATCCATGAGAGAAACATGCAGTTGGAGGAAAGGGAGAATGCCGGAGAGGATCTTCGTGGAGACCCCTACTCCTATCTCAGCGATGACGATGATTTTCTGGAGGATCAGGCTATGGACTTCTTCACCGATGAGGATGATTTCGCCTTCATCGATGATGATGAGGATGATGAAGCCACATATTCCGAGGAGTAGTAGCACTTGAGCACTAGCGTAGTGAGTAGTATTCGGTCCCACTGTATCGTAGTTTTTAGAATGGTTCTTAAAACCATCTGTTTTTCTTTGTTGTGGTGTGTGTTGTACCGTGTGCTATGAATGAATGAATGAAAAGCAAGCTACTAGAAAATCTGAGTCAAACTTAAAAAAAACTTTTCAAAGCCCCAAGACCTTAGAAATTTCCCTCTTTTCTCATGATCTATCTCAATCTTCAGATGCCACGCGGAGGAAGTGGTTCATCCCCGGACCCGATGTTGCAGATTTTGCAAATGTTGACCTCTGACCGCGAAGCTGAAAGAGCGGAACGTCAAGCCAACCTAGCCGCCCTGCAACAGATAGCTCAGCTAGCCCACACCAACCAAGGCCACGGAAATCAGGACAACCATGGATCTAAGCTCAAGAACTTCCAGAATACCAACCACCTGTTTTCACTAAGTCAGAAGAACCCCTAGACGCCGATGATTGGCTGCAGACCATGGAAAATAACCTAGAAGTCGCTGGAGTGGAAGCCAACGAGAAAGTTCTGTTCGCCACCCACTATCTAGCCGGAGATGCCAGGACATGGTGGAACAGTGTTCGCGCAATGACCGGAGGCCAGATGATGACCTGGGAGGAATTCAAGGTCAAGTTCAGCAGAACCCATGTGCCACCGGGTTTGATCAAGAGGATGAGAGACGAGTTCAGAGAACTGAAGCAAGGAAGGATGACCGTAGTGGAATACCGTGACAAATTTTTATCATTAGCTAGGTATGCCCTGGATGAGATCGACACCGAAGCCAAGAAGAAAGAAAGATTCCTGAATGGTCTGCATGATGAGATGCAGACAATGTTAGTCAATATCCCCTTTGCTAATATTGAAGCCCTTGTCGACTCTGCCATCCAGATGGAAGGAAAGATCAACCAAGCCAATGAGAACCGCAAGCGTCGCATGATGCATCAGCCAGGAACCCATCAGACCCCAAAGTATCGCCCTAACCCATCTCCAGGATTTGCCCCAAGAACCAACAGACCCCCGATGAACCGTCCAACCTATCCCAACCATGGAAACCCTAAGCCCGGAGGAAATCACAACAACCCTGGCAACTCTAGCAATTTCAACCGTGCCCCACCCAAATTCAACAACAACAATGCTACCGCCAACACCAACACTGCCCCGAGGACTGGAAGCAATGCTGTGCCTGTAGCAGCAAAGGACAAGTCGCAGGTGACTTGTTATGACTGTGGAAATAAGGGTCACTACTCCAATGAGTGCCCCAACAAGAAGAATTCCGCAGCACCCAATGCCAATGTCCCGGCTCAGCAAAAGCGTCGTGTTCAGCCAGGAAGAAGGTTTTCCCCAGGGAATTCGCTCAACCGCAATGGCCGTCTTTTTCTCATGCATACTGAAGAAGCTCAGGAAGGGCCAGACGTCGTGCTGGGTATGTTTTCTGTTAATTCAGTCCTTGCACGAGTGTTGTTTGATTCTAGTGCATCGCACTCATTTGTCACCGAAGAATTTGCATGCACTAGTAAAATTCAACCAACCAAACTGAAGCATGTTATGATTGTTCAAATTCCAGGATCAACCCCCAAGGCTAGGCAAATTTGCAAGGCCGTCCCTATCCGAATCCATGGCATAGATTTTTATGCAAATCTGATAGTACTCGAAACTAAAGGTTTGGAAGTAGTACTAGGAATGGATTGGATGTCCAAACATAAAGGATTGATTGACTGTGCCAAGAAAGCCATAACCATGACTAGTACAGCCGGAATATCAGTCGAGCATATATATGAAACCTTACCTCGTCAATTCAAGTGCAACAAGAGTATAGCCCAACCTACCATTGACCAAGTCCGGATAGTCTGTGAATACCCCGATGTATTTCCAGATGTTTTGCCCGATATGCCCCCTGATCGGGATATCGAGTTTATCATCGAACTAATCCCCGGAACCGGACCCATAGCCCAGAGACCATATAGTATGAACCCGTCTGAGCTAGCAGAACTGAAGAAGCAACTGGATGCCATGCTGGAAATTGGATTGATTCAACCAAGTGCGTCACCATGGAGATCACCTATCTTGTTTGTGGACAAGAAAGATGGAGGTAACCGTTTGTGTACAGATTATCGGAAGTTGAATGATGTCACCATCAAGAACAAATACCCCTTGCCCAAGATAGAAGATTTGTTTGATCAGTTGACCGATGCCAAAGTGTTTTCTAAGATTGATCTTAGAACTGGCTATCATCAACTCAAGATTCACGCAGAGGATATTCAAAAGACTGCCTTTACCACCAGATATGGATTGTACGAGTATACAGTCATGTCTTTTGGATTAACCAATGCCCCCGCTTATTTCATGAATCTCATGAATAAGATTTTTATGGACTTCCTGGATAAGTTTGTCGTTGTTTTCATCGATGACATTCTGATTTATTCCAAATCGGAAGAAGAACATGAGCTACACCTAAGGACCATTCTTGGAACCCTTAGAGAGCATCAGCTGTATGCAAAGTTTAGCAAATGTGAATTCTGGTTACAGGAGGTAGGATTCCTCGGTCACATTGTATCAGCCGGAGGAATTGCCGTTGACCCTGCCAAAGTGAAAGATGTAGAGGATTGACAAGCCCCAACCACTCAAACCCAAGTTCATGCATTTCTCGGATTGGCGGGATATTACCGCAAGTTCGTAGAAGGATTCTCGAGTATCGCCAGACCCATGACCCAATTGCTGAAGAAGGACAAGAAGTTTGAATGGACCGACAAATGTGAAGCGAGTTTTCAAGAACTCAAGAGGAGATTGATTTCAGCCCCAATCTTGATCGTGCCGGATATCACGAAGCCCTTCGATGTGTATTGTGACGCATACAAGACCGGCCTCGGATGTGTGCTAATGCAAGAATGCAAAGTTATATCTTATCTATGTCGACAAATGAAGCAACATGAGCAAAATTACCCATACCATGACCTCGAACTCGCAGCCGTAGTTCTAGCCCTGAAGACATGGAGGCATTACCTGATGGGAAACCGTTGTGAGATTTATTCGGATCACAAGAGCTTGAAGTATATATTCACTCAGAAGGAGCTGAATATGAGACAAAGAAGGTGGATTGAGCTAATCAAGGATTACGACCTGGACATTCACTATCACCCTGGTAAAGCCAATGTGGTAGCCGATGCCCTTAGCAGATTGCCGTGCCGCTTGAACTCCATGATTTTAAAGTGCAACCAAGCTTGCACAAAGAGAAGGAATATTTTTGAATGGAATTAGTAAGTGAAGGATTTTTGGCTAGCATAGAACTCCAGCCCACTTTGATCAGTCAGATTAAAGAGGCGCAGAAGGGAAATGCTAGTATCGATGGAATCAAGCGTCGTATCGGTACAAGCAAAGTACCCGGATTCACCAAAGATGAAGAAGGAGTTCTGTGGTACAAAGGACGCCTTTGTGTACCAACAGATTCTGAGTTGAAAGAAGTGATTCTGAAGGAGGCTCATGATACTCTTTATTCTATCCATCCCGGAGGAACGAAGATGTATCAAGATTTGAAGGAGAAATTTTGGTGGCATAAGATGAAGAGAGAAATCGGAAGCTATATCGCCAAGTGTGATATATGTCAGCGAGTCAAGGCCGGACATCAAAGACCCGCTAGATTGTTGCAACCATTGCAGATTCCGGAATGGAAATGGGATTCCGTTGGAATGGACTTTATCACCGGATTGCCTACTTCTAGTAGGGGAAATGACTCTATCTGGGTCATAGTGGACCGATTGTCCAAATTCGCGCATTTCTTGCTCGTCAAGACCGCATATCAGAGTTCGAAGCTAGCGGAGTTATGCATCACTAGAATAGTTAGTTTGCATGGAGTCCCCAAGAACATCATATCGGATCGAGGAACTCAGTTTACCTCGAGATTCTGGAAGAAAGTCCAAGAAGGTTTAGGAACCCGCCTAGATTTCAGCACCGCGTATCACCCTCAGACCGATGGACAAACGGAGCGAGTAAACCAAATACTCGAAGATATGCCGAGAGCATGTGTGCTAGAATATGGATCCAAGTGGGAAGACTGTCTACCGTTTGCAGAATTCTCATACAATAACAGTTATCAAGCCAGTTTGCAAATGGCCCCATTTGAATTCATGTACGGAAGGAAGTGTCGCATCCCTTTGAACTGGTCGGAAGTAGGAGAGATTCAGATTTTTGGACCCGACATCCTACGAGAATCAGAAGAGAAGGTTCAAAAGATTCGTGAGCACCTCAAGACCGCCCAGTCCAGACAGAAGAGTTACGCCGACAAGAGACGTCGAGACCTCACCTTCAACATAGGAGATTTTGTGTATCTGAAGGTGTCACCATTGAAGAGAATGAAGCGTTTCCAACTCAAGAGAAAGTTAGCCCCCAGATATATCGGACCCTTCAAGATTCTGAACCGTCGAGGAGAAGTGTCATATCAATTGGAACTACCCGAAGAGATGTCAGCTGTGCATAATGTGTTCCATATCTCATTACTTCGCAAGTGTCTCGAAGTCCCCGAGAAGGCCGAAGTGTTCAAGAATATCGATCACCAGACCATAGAGATCAACGATGACCTGACTTATGCCGAAGTACCCATCCGTATTTTGGAAGAAGCTTTCAGAACTACCCGAACCCGAAGCATCAAGTTTCTCAAGATTCAGTGGAGCAACCACACAGAAGAGGAAGCTACCTGGTAGCGCGAAGATCACATCAGGACGGAGTTTCTCGATCTCTTCAAATCCTAGGTAATATTTTTCGTCCTTTTTCAAATCTTGGGATGAGATTTTGTTTAAGGGGGGAAGGTTTATAACATCCCAAAAATACTAAACTTGGATCATCAAACTCTAATCATCAAATTTAGGGTTAACAAAAACTTTGCTAAATAAAAATATGAAAGCATGCATGTGAGTATGCATTTCATTTTGAATTCTTTTGAACCAACTTGTTTGTGTGTTCCTTTGCTTGTAAATGGATGCTTAGGTGAAATAAACATCATCTAAACAATTCCCAAACTTTTCTCAAAGACAAGTAAATCAAAACAAATAAAATAAGGGAATAGTTATTTTGACCAATTTAACTCCCATGCCTACTTTGGCTGTCTCAAACTTTCAGAACTTAACAGAAACTTTTCTGGATCTTTGCACCCCTTGATTGTACTCATAACAAAGTATCAAGGCCCACTTTGTGATCATCCAGAAACATTCAAATGCATAGTTTAAAGGACAGTTCAAAATTGAATCTTTATCATATGGGAAGATCCCACTTTTTCAAAACCACTCAAACAAGCTCAACTTTCAAAACCCAAGCATCTGCAGACTCACCAACACCAACCTAGCACACCCACCAAAAATCTTTTCAAAATTCAAAACTTGAATTCTTGCGTCCATTTCATCAAACACATTGCAGACACAAATCATAAAAATCTTAAACACTATTGTGAGCAGTGATTGAAGCCTAAATTGTTCCCTCTCTAGCTCACAACCATTTTAGTAGATCATCTAGCAAGTTAAACCAAGCACTAGGCTCACTGTAAGCTGGGCAATGACATCAATGGTGAACAGCCAAAGCTCACCATGCCACCCCAGTGGAGACAGCAAGCTAGGAGGAGATTTAGCCGTGCCAACCTTGTCTAGGAGGCAGCCCACCGTCCAACGCCACTCCCTGTCCCAGCTGCGAGCGTTGCCAAACCCTGGACCACACGCACGAACCGCGCCCAGCTCGCCAGCAACCGTGCCGAGCATGCGCCAGAGCGCCACACTCGACCGACGCCCACAGACCGCGCGCTGCCCTTGCCATGTGCATACATGATCGCCACCGACCCAGGAGACCGCCAGACATCACCATTCGTCGCCCCATGACGCACAACCACCGCTAACCGTCGAAGACGCCGCCTCTGCCGTGCAGAACATCGCGTGTTCCAGACCAAACCACACCGCCCCTACATGCGCATTAAAGCCGTAGAGCATCGCCAGGAGACCACCAAGCGATCGCCACCGCCGGCCATGCCTCTAGCCGCCCGTAGCCATGTTGCCACCGTTGCCTGCCCATCCCGTTCGGTCTCATCGTCGCGACTATAAATAGAGGCCACCCCCAGCCGAATTGAGCACACCATCTCACTCCCCTCTCCTCACTAATCGTGCCACCCCGTTCCCGGAGCAAGGCGAGCAGCACTTTGCCGAAATTTCACCGGAGTCTGCCGCTGCTGGAGAAGAAGGGGGCCAGCGATTGGAGCCGCCCCAGGAGAAGCTGACGGTACCAGGAGGTTCGCCGTCGTCGACTTCATCGTTTGCCTGCCTCGCCGACCCTCGCGTGAACCTCGGTGAGCCCCCAACGACCCCAACTGGCCGCGCTAGGTTTCTGTCTCGCCGACGTTGCACAACGTTGACGATGACCCTTAGCCGTTGGATTAGAACCAGATCGAACGCACCACATCGCCCCATACCGCTTCGCACCCCCTCGTCTCACTGACGCGTGGGGACAGCCACTTAACCAGCCCGCGTAAGCGCTGTGCTTAGCAGGCCGGCCCAGTATCACTTCCCGTGTAGCCCAGTTATTTGAATTTAACCTTTTCCATTTTATTTCAAACACACTTCTGTACCCAGTTTCAAAAATCAACCCAGTTCGATTCAGTGAACCAAATTGAATGAAACCAATTTTTCTAGAAAGGTCCGGAAATGCTGAATCCATGCCCGTTGGATTCAAGTCATTTGGATCTGTAGATCATCCTTGGTAAAAATAACAAGGCAGAAGCTTTTCTGCATTCAAACATTTTTCAAATTAAAACCATAATAGCTTTTGAGTTGATTCCAACTCTCAAAAATCACATTTAACCATACCTTTCAGAATATATAAAAATATATAGGTTTACTTACAGAAATAATGTTCAAGTAATAAAAGAATGCTACATAGGCATTTCTAGTCACTTTATTTAATTAAAAATAAAAGGGTAAAAAATTATTAAATTTGGACACCACTTTAAATCACATTCCGATGGACTAAAATATGTGGTGATGACATGTGTCAACATGATCCCATGTTTGGGTTTGGAGAATATTAAATCTTAAGTAGTTTTTCAATGAGTAGAAATTACTTCTCTAAAAATAAAAGGATTTAAACCAAGCTTTAATCTTGTAAAGTTAGTGATGATGCTAGATCATCTATAGGACCCTTTTGTGTGATGCTTGCAAGTAGTTAAGTATTGTTTGGTGATTGTGTACATCGTATTTATTTATAGGCGCTAGTACCGACCAAGGATACGAGGAGGAAGGAGGATTCTACGAAGAAGCCGAGGAGAACTTCAACCACTGCTCTGCACAAGGCAAGACTAATGCTACTAGTTGAATGTGCAAGCTAACACTTGCAATTTAGCAAGCTTATACTGATACTGTGCAAGCCAATACTTGCTTGTCACCATGCCAACTATATGCCTTAAGCATAGATGATCCTACCCACTTGATAAACCAATCCTACTTTCAACTTACAAGCTTAGTACTTTATTTCTTTATCAAAGCTATTACTTAGAGTTTACTTAAGTGATTTGTAGATACTAGAAAGATATTTGAAGGTTGCATAAAGATCATAAAATTTGGCCTAAGCTAGATAATCTTGATGTCACCCTAAGGCATGAGATTGAACTTAGTTGAAACTCCACTTGTTTACCACCCCTCATTAGTAATTACCCCCACTTGTAGATGCTAGTGCTAAGAATAAAACTTGATCAACTTTAGATGGGAATACTTGGTGAAAAAATGGTTATGAAAACCTTGGAATGATGGATCATTCTATTGAAATGTTTTGGACATGTGTTTGCGAACACCAGATGATTTATGGTGATGAAAATGTTGAGGCATGAGCCTTACCCCTTTATAAAACTGATGGTTGTCTGGATGCGATACCATTCCAATTTTATCGTACAACCACAATACCCGAGAATTGGGTAGGGCTTGACTGGAAACTTATATACCTTAGTATTAGTTCCCTCATGGCCAAGGTCTGAGCTGAGGCTACCTTGTGAAGATTGTCCACCTATGCAGTACCCAAGATGGCAGTTGGTCATGGTTGGGAGGCCAAACTCACAAGAGAGGTGCTTATACTAGGGCGTGTAATTGAAAGGTTAGGATTGATTATCCGCATACTGAGTATGGTGAATTCAGGATTTGTTCCTGCCGGATGTATCGAATGTTGTGGTGAAAGTGTACAATCTCTGCAGAGTGTCAAACTATTCGAATAGCCGCGTCCGCGGTTATGGACAGTTGGAGTGGCCATACTTTTCCCCCGTCAGACTTTTCAAAATGATTTCTGAAAGGAAGTGAGACTTTGACTTGACCACAACAGAGTTGTGACATGATATACAAGTTCCCACTTAGGTGTTATAAACTTCAACTAGCTCTCTTGCTTCTAAACTTAGTAGATGTAAATCTGGCTTCTTGCAAAACAACCCTAGAGCCCAGTGTCCTATTATCAAAACCCCTTCCACTTGTTAGTATTAGTTTGCGAGTACTTAAAGAGTACTCATGGCTTTGTCCCTGGCTATTCCCGTGGCCAGACTATGAAGAGGAGTACCTGGAGGATGGACCCCAGGAAGGTTACGACAACTAGGATTATATCCCATCGTCAGCATTGCCTGTGACCCCGAAGATGGAGCTTCGCCTACGCTACCGTTATTATTACGTATTCCGCTGCTTGAAGTTGTATTAAGAACTGGATCATGAGATACCTATTTGTGTAAGAACTTATGTACGGTTTGTAATGGATGATGTACTATGGTATCCAATTCTGTTATGTCTCGCAAAAATGGTAATCCTGGGATTGCGATGTATGGCATAACAGGCATCTGGGATTAAAAATCCGGGTGTTGACAATAGTGATTTATAGCAGGAGTAGGATTCCGCCACCGTTGTGGGATCTGAACCTGGGTAAGCTGTGTTACCTCGTACCCGTCAACCGTCCGCCTTCTCCCACGTATCTAAACACGCACTGTGAGGACCCCTCCATGGCGTACTTGTCGGAAATACCACGACAGTTGGCGCCCACCGTGGGGCAAGAGGCGCTTCAGGCTCTTCAGCGGGCAAGGACCAAGATCTTCGCGGGAATCGGCGAAACCGTAGCCATCGGTCACGTTCTCTTCTCCGGCAACGTTCCGATTGTCCCTCCTGACAAGTTCTGGATCTCGGCGAAGACGAATCCTACGCGGTGTTCGATCGTTACTATCAGAGACATCCACCTTTCATCGGTGAAACCGACTCGGGCACTAGTTCCCTGGGAGTCGGAGGAGCATCAAGGCCCGCACGGACAGCCTACGGGCAGGATACATTCGCAGAAGGATCGATGTCGGATCTCTCTTCGGAGTTTGCCGGCAAAGATCGGAAAAATTCAAGGCCCACCAAAACCGCCCCTGTGCAGGATATAAAGGTGGAAGATCACTGCAAATCCGCCGGCTTTGCTCGTGCGTATGGACAGCAGAGATCCAAGTTCGTCGGAGTGGTTACCATCTTCGATCTGGCGCGCTACATTCAGAGAGAAGGCGAAAACCCCCGCGATTACCTGGCCATGTGGCTCCGTATACGAGCCGATCTGGCCCACTACCCCGATGATAACGCTTTGTATCACTTCGTGGAAGGACTGGACCATGGCACGCTTCTCCGACATTCTTTAAGATGGCAGAAGGCAACATGACGCCTTACCCTTGAACAGATGGTGAGCACCGTCAACAACTACGCGGAGGCTGATGCAGCAGCCCAGAAAGCTCTTGCGCTCATCGACGGAGAACCTCCGATTCAGCCACCGCCACCACCGCCTCCGGCCGCCATCGTCGCAGCTGCACCGCCACCTCCAGTCATCGTCGCTGCTATTGCACCTCCACCGCCCGTCATCAAGGAAGTCCGGCACCCTCCGACTCTGTCATTGACGCGCTTTATGCTGACTTCAGTGCAGATTCAGAGGAGATAGATTTTAGTCCAGAAGAGTTAGACTCCGCTATGCAGGAGATGGAGGAGGAGTACACACGCAACGAGCAAGCCAACATTGCCGTCACGTCTCGAGGGGTGTTCGTCACCATTGGGACGGCGATGGATGAAGATCAACCCGGACGAGCTCCGCCTACGGCTCTAGAAAAGGGGAAGGGGCCACCTATTGCTGCTGACCCAGTGCAGCAGCCGCAGGAACTCGGCACCGGCCCGAGCAACAACAACACCGCAAACTTGCTGCCTCCAGCATCTACGTCTGCAGCAACCCAAGTTACTCCAGCTGATAGAGTAATGTACGACAATCTCCTCGTCGAGCCACTGACCGTTGCTCATATACGGTATGTGACCCAGCTTGACGAGAAGCGCCAGCAGCTACTAGAGGAAGCGCAGGCCATCACGGAGCAAGGCGCTAAGCTAGACCGAGATCTGGTCAACGCGCATAAATCCATAGAGAAAGATAGAGCAATGAAGGCCGAGTACAAGACTTTGCTGTAGCAGCAGAAGGCCAAGAAAGCTCCGGCTCGCATCATCAACGATCCTGGTGTACGGCGCAACCTAGGATGGGCTCCCTTGAAGCTGGCACAAGCCAAACCATACATTTACAGTGAAGGCAAGCAGGTGATTCCCACCCCACTCCTTAACCTCGCCGTCGCCAAGACCCTTCTAGAGAATGATAGATCGCCCGAGGTAGTGGAACAGGTCTATGACCTAGTGGCCAAGGCGGTGAAGCAGCAGGAAAAGGCCACCTCTTAGAGGCTTGAGTGTGACTCAGCGCTTTGCCAATCTAGCCAATATAAGCCGCCAAGGGACAGATCTCCTCTTGATGTCGGGTCCTAGACGGGTTCATCAGAACGAAGATGTAGGGATGCACGCAACAGGAAGGATGCCATCCCCATATCCTCCGACCACGGAGAAAAGGCCCGACCTCGTCGCCCATCGCCACCGCCCCGGTCCCCCCGACATCACGAAGATTACAAGGCTCACCATCATACGGATATGCCCCCACCAAAGCAGTGCGGCATCATCATCATCCGCGACAACACGGAGCAGACCCGTCATGACGGAGAGCGTAACAAAGGACACAGGAGCAGGTCACACCATGACCCTCCGCCTCCGACAAGCAACCCCGTGACAGGCGTGAGGCGTCGCATGAGGGTAACAGCAAGAAGGCTAACCCACCGCTACCTCCGCCTCCATCACCACCAAGAAGTCACCATGACGGAGGAGGCCCACGTCGTTCACGTAGCCCATCCTCCGTTGACAAGAAGAAGAAGAACCCGGAGCCGTACGATGCACGTTCGCGGATCGATAAGATCCACGAGGCCTGGGAAGGACCATACCTGGGACCACGTTGCTTTGGACCTGCAATACGGTCTGCAACTTACCCCAAAGGTTTCCGGATTGACAAGACCATCAAGCCCTATGACGGCACCGCCAAGCCAGCCACATGGTTGCAGGACTACGGCAACGCGGTGGAGATTGCCGAAGGTAACCCCAACGTCGCCATCAATTACCTCCCATTAATGTTGGCGGGCACGGCCCGTTAATGGATCGACGACTTGCGGGAGAAATCTATCTACAACTGGTTGGACATGCAAGAAGCGTTCACCAAGAACTTTGTGGGTACATACAAATGTCCCTGCACTGTTGGCGATCTACAGCGGTGCGTGCAAGTGAAAAACGAGACATCTCGCGCCTACCTCTCCCGCTGGCTGGACATAAGAATTCCTGCGCAGGAGTGCATGCTCAGACCGCCATGGCCGCCTTCATCGATGGGTTGGAAAGGGGCACGTTGCTCCGACATAAGCTGAAGCGCTTGTAGGACAATCACCAGCTTGACTTGAATCAGATGATCCAGTTGGCCAGTGAGTTCATAGCTGCCGACGACGATGCTCGTGGCTCCTTGCCGGCAACGGCCGTTCCAACTCAAGCTCGGAGGAACATCAGTACAATGCGGAAAACCGCTCCAGAAGAAAAGCAATCTACCGACATGGTCGCTATGAATTTTGCAGGACGAGGTGATGGCGGACAACGTGGCCGAGGAAGGGGAGCTGGTCGTGGGCAGCAACGAGGAAGTGAAACTACCTCGGCGCCGCTCCGCGTTCCCCAAACCTACGAGGAGTACCACGATATGTCGTGCCTCGTACACCTTGACGTCAACGGCAAAGCCACCCATACCAATCGACACTACAAGTTCGTCAACGACCTCAAGGAAGACCCGGAGTCTGGCTACATGTCGTGGTATTGCCGACGAGTACGCCATGGAGGGGTCCTCATAGTGCGTGTTTAGAGACGTGGGGTAAGGCGGACGGTTGACGGGTACGAGGTAACACAGCTTACCCAGGTTCAGATCCGACAACGGTGGCGGAATCCTACTCCTGCTATAAATCACTATAATGGCAATACGCCGAGTTACAGAGATAGGTTCGCTGTGCGAGGTGTGTGTAAAATGATGCTAGGTTGTGCCCTAAAGGCTCCCATAGGCCCGACTTATATAGTCGCCAGGTCCTAGGGTTACAGGGAAAAGTCCTAGCCGGACAGGTTACAGAGTTCTACACCGTCTATTACTAGTCTTGTGTATCTTGCACTCCAAGGCTCCGGGTACGCTGGTGACTCCACCGTAGCCTTCCTTTATCCGGTATGGGCCTCCCTTATGGATCCATCTAACTGGGCCACCCAGCAGGCCATAGGCCATGCTACCGACTATGGGCCACCCAGGTTAGTCGGATAAGAGACATGTTATGACGATACCCATATAGCATATCCCCAACACTACAAGCAAAGTCGGAAGAACAGACCGCGAGGCAAGGGCAAGGGGAAGAAGAAGGAGGAGTCCAAGGATTCAAGTGACATGGACGAGGACGTTGACCCCAAGCACGCCACCAAGAGCGACGACAAGGGAAAGAACCCCTTCGCGAAGAAGGCTCCAGTCTACCACACTTTCCTTGGCACCCCCACCGTCCGACAATAGAAGACCTCTCTGAGGATCCTGATGGCTACTCTCCCCCCAGTTCCCTAGTACCTGCACTGGTCGGAGGTTCCAATCACTTGGGACAGGACGGACCACCCAGAACTTATACCTACAGAGAACCAGTACGCCATGGTCATCAACCTCTTGATTGACGGCGTGGAGTTCACCAAGTGTATGGTGGATAGTGGAAGCAACATCAACATCATGTACCTGGATACACTTCAGAAGATGAACTTGACGGAGGCAAACCTAAGGCGGACCAACACCATCTTCCACGACGTAGTTCCTGGTCAGGAGGCTCGGTCCCTTGGGTGCATTACACTTCAGGTCGCCTTTGGTGATGTTAACAATTACCGCGAAGAGCGCATGACCTTTGAGGTGGTCCCATTCAAGAGCGTGTTCCACGTCATATTCAGCCGCGACATATTCCACACGTTCATGGCCAAGCCATGCTTCGTCTATAACAAACTCAAGATACCCGGACCAAACGGTGTCATCACCGTATCCGGAAGCTTTACCAAGGCAAGGGACTGCGAGATCAATGAAGCAGCCGTTGTAGAAGCTATCCTCTATAGCGAAGAATTCAAAGAGATCCAGAGCAAGGTCGATGACTCAGAGATGCCCGTGTCAAATAAGATCTCTGACTCCGCTCCTGCGTTCAAGGCCGCCATCGAGACCAAGCCGGTGGAACTTGTGGTAGGCAATGCCTCCAAGGTCACCGCCATTGGGACGAACCTGGATCCCAAATAGGAAAGAGCGCTCGTCGAGTTCCTCCGTGAGAATAGGGACATCTTTGCCTGGCAATCTGCCGACATGAAAGGTGTAGCTAGGGACCTTGCCGAGCACAGCCTAAACATTGATCCAAAATCCAAACCAGTGAAACAACCTCTACGACGCTTTGGAGATGAGAAGAGACGCTCCATTGGCAAAGAGATAGCTAGGTTACTTAAGGCTAGATTTATCGGAGAAGTCCTTCACACCCAATGGGTGGCCAATCCTGTACTTGTCCCCAAAAAGGGAATCAATGAATTAAGAATGTGCGTTGATTACACCGTCTTGAACAAAGCATGTCCCAAAGATCCGTTTGCTTTGCCTCGCATTGACCAAGTCATTGAATCGATGGCTGGCTCGGAACTTTTGTGTTTTCTCGATGCATATTCAGGATACCACCAGATCAAGATGAGGAAGTGGGACCAATTGGCCACTTCGTTCACTACTCCATATGACACGTTTTGCTATGTTACGATGCCCTTTGGGCTGGAAAACGCAGGTGCTACGTACCAGCGGACAATGCAACGTTGCCTTCACGACCAAATTGGTCGGAACGTTCACGCCTATGTGGACGATATCGCGGTGATGTCTAAAAAGTCCAATGACTTAATCTCCGACTTAAAAGAAACCTTTGATAATCTCCAGAAATACAACATGATGCTTAACCCTAAGAAGTGCGTCTTCGGGGTACCAGCCGGCAAATTGTTGGGCTTCATCGTTTCCCATCGTGGAATCGAGGTCAACCCGGAGAAAATCAAGGCCATCTTAAACATAAATCGTCCGACATGCCTAAAGGACATTCAACGACTAACAAGTTGTGTTGCAGCAGTTAGTCGGTTCGTCAGACGACTTGGAGAGAAGGCTCTGCCGCTATACAAGTTGTTGAAGAAGGCGGACAAATTCACATGGACGGACGAGGCAGATGCAGCACTAAAGCAGCTCAAGGAGATTCTTTCCTCAGCGCCTATCCTTGCAGCACCCGAGCCTGGAGAGCCCCTGTTAATCTACATGGCGGCAACCAACCGGGTAATCAGCGTCGTAGTAGAGCGGAAGGAACCA
Organism: Avena sativa; assembly: GCA_916181665.1. Classification (NCBI taxonomy): domain Eukaryota; kingdom Viridiplantae; phylum Streptophyta; class Magnoliopsida; order Poales; family Poaceae; genus Avena; species Avena sativa. Next base: position 261,289,540 of record OV702294.1, on the reverse strand, counting down.
GGCTATGAGCACGGAGTTCAACGACTAGTTTACTACGTAAGCGAGGTCTTGACGCAGTCCAGGCAGCGTTACCCGCACTACCAGAAGATAGCTTATGGAGTATTCCTTGCTTCTCGGAAGCTGAGGCATTACTTAAAGGAGCACCCAATCACAGTGGTGAGCAAGACTCCACTGTCCGACATAATCAACAACAGCAACGCCACAAGAAGGGTCGCGAAGTGGGGCATTGAACTTGCCGCCTTTGAGATCACTTACAAGAGACGCGACGCTATCAAGTCACAAGCCTTGGCGGATTTTATTGCAGATTGGACGGAGATGCCAAACGCTACTCCGTTGCCAGAACCAGAGTACTGGGTGATGCACTTTGACGGATCAAAGCTGCTCAACGGCTCGGGGGCTGGTGTATTGCTACAGTCACAACCAGGAGACAAGCTACCCTATGTTCTGCAGATCTAATTCGAGGCTACAAACAACATGGCAGAGTATGAAGCACTCATTCACGGACTACGTGTAGCCAAGGATATTGGCTTCAAGCGCATAGTTTGCTGTAGAGATTCCAACTTGGTTGCCCAGAAGGTGGCTGGCACCTGGAATGCGCGAAACCCTATGATGGCGGCATATCGAGACGAAGTGGACGAGATAGCCAAGAGATGCTTGGGCTACGAAGTCAAGTATGTGCCTAGGGAGCAAAATGAGGCGGCTGATCTGCTGTCTAAGATAGGATCAGGGTGCAAGCGAATTCCACCAGGAGTTTTCCTAGAGCACTTGCGCACACCATTTGTGAAGGGAGCCGACATAGACAACCCGGATAGAGCTAACTCTTTCGTCAACATGGTGACCAAGGTCCCTCCGGCTTGGACAAAACCGTTCATGGAATATCTCGAACACGGAACTTTGCCCGACGACAAGGTCGAAAGATGACAAATAGTACGACGAGCAAAGGGTTATACCATAATCAATGGGAAACTCTACAAAAGGAGCACTACTGGTGTATACCTAAAGTGTATTTCCCAACTAGAAGGTATGGAAATCCAACGCGAAATCCATCTCTGAGATTGTGGGCATCACGCCGCTCCTCGATCGTTGGTCGCGAAAGCCTTCCGGCAAGGATTCTACTAGTTGACCGTGAAGGCGGACGCCGACAAGCTGGTTGAGACATGCATTGGATGCCAGTATTATGCCCGACAGCCACATGTTCCTGCTGAAGAATTGCAAACAATACCAATAACCTGGCCGTTTGCAGTCTGGGGGATAGACATGGTGGGACCGTTACAGACGGCACCTTGTGGGTTTACGCATCTGCTTGTAGCAGTTGATAAATTCGCTAAGTGGACAGAAGCTAAACCCATTAGAAAGCTTGATGGGGCAACTGCCCTCAGGTTTGTCCGGGATCTAGTGGTGAGATTTGGTCTCCCACATAGCATTATCGCCGACAACGGCAATAACTTGTCACTCGGATAAGTGGATGCTTATTGTTGGGAGAAAGGCATCCGACTTGACCTTGCATCTGTGGCACACCCACAGTCCAATGGTCAGGTTGAGCGAGCTAATGGATTAATTCTGCAGGGAATCAAGCCACGTCTTGAGGCACCGCTACATAGAGCGGCTGGAGCCTGGGCGAAAGAATTTCCATCTGTGCTGTGGAGTTTACGAACTACACCTAACAGATCCACCGGCTACACCCCTTACTTCATGGTATATGGAGCAGAAGCCATCCTGCCTTTCGACATCCTCCATGATGCACCAAGAGTTGTCGCCTACGGCGAAGATGACGCTGAAGAATCTAGACGCCTAGATGTGGACCTTCTTGAGGAGGAGCGCATTTTGGCATGCCAAAGATCCGCCATCTACCAGCAGAAGCTATGCAGCTACCATAGTCGCTGCGTTCGACATTGCTCGTTTAAAGAGGGGGATTTGGTGCTCCGACTTAAGCAGAAGAAGAAGTCACACAAATTATCCCCGCCATGGGAATGACCGTTCATCATAAGCAAGGCGCTACTCAATGGGTCTTATTACCTTGTTGACAATCGTGAACTGAAGGATAGGCCCAACGAGGATCATAAACGTAAGCGACGTGACCCGAATGATGACTACCCGGAGCTTGATTGGCCATGGAACATAGCACAACTACGTCCTTTTTACACTTAGTATTTTTTATCTAATTGTGTACCTATTATATGATCAATGGAATAAAGCTCTTTGGTTCACTCATATTTCTGAGTCTTTTACCTCCTTTAGTGTTCATGTTTGGATCATGTAAAACCTTTTATGCACAAGCTTTGCGATTGCACTTGTGAAAATTCCGCCTACAGGTGTTAGCTTAAGCTTTCTGGTCTACACGTTCTTTGTTGTTTTTATGTGGATTCTGGAGTAGTGACTTTTGGCACTTATTGTCGGCGATTTTGTGCTTAGGTTATTGATGGTGCCATTGGGCATCATCACCTGAGCGCATGGTTCCGACAACGAGTCTTCCGACTCACGAAAAGTCAAGCATAAGAACCAAAGTAATGGATAAGCCAGCACTTGCTTAAACAAATATACATGCTGGAAAATAGTTCTTGAGTAGCAGGAAATAAACAACCATTATTTTACGCCTTAAGTTACATCAATAAGTTTTTTCCGCACATGCACCAAAGGTGAAACAAATATTACAAAGTTGTTCTTCATTCCTTTGGAACAGGAGACTTAGAAGCAGCGTCATCACCAGCAGGAGAGTCACCCACGAAGTCGGCGGTGTGAAGAGACTCGGAGGAGCTTTGGTTGCCGCCATCGATGGTGTTCATCGGCACGAAGACGTTGATATCGACCAAGTCGGCAACTCTGGTGTCATAACCCGCGAGCGATGACAAGATGGATTGATGGTTAATCTCTTTGCCATCGCCGTCTACGTCAGGAATGCCAGAGGTCACCGTGTCGATGTCGGCATCTTCATAGTGTGCCTTCACCATTGACAGCGCCATCCTTGTTCCAGCCCGTGCACATGAAGCTTTCCAGCTTGTGATACGCTTGGGGGCTCGGCGCAGAATCTCCGAGTACTTCGTCATGGAGTCTGATGCCTTGATGTTTATCTGGAGGGGCTTGGCGATCTCCTTGGCTTGAGTGATGGCGGTGTTGATGAAGTTGCCGGCAAGAACCATGCATTCCTTGGCTGGAGGAGGCGATCGGGTTAAACCCATAGGAGCTGCAAATTCCAACAACGAGCGCATGAGTTCAATAATTCAAAGTACCCAGACTACAGAAATCCAAGACGGAGAAAACTTACTGAAGTTGATGGCCTCAGCTTGCCAGAGGGTGTCCGCTAAGGATTCTTTCTCTTGTTGGAGGAGCTTATACGCCTCGCTATGGTGTTTATTTTGCTCATCGACAGCTTGCTTCTGATCTTTTAAGATCGCAATCTCCTCCTTCAAGTGATTGATTTCCTCGGTGGCGGAGTCCTGCAGGACCTTCATCGACTCCTCATGCATTTTCAGCATGTCCTTCCTCTCCTTCTTAAGAATTTTGTTTTTGCTATCCAGCTCTTGAATGTGCTTGGATTGCTCGACAATATTCTTGGCCTTGGTGATGGTTTCTGCAAGTCGGAGAAAGCAAAGTACATAGTGAGTACTCGGAGAATATGGGCACAATACCAAGTCGGAATGCGAAAAAGAAAACATACGGTTGCTCTTGGTGATCTGTTCCTTCAAGAAGGCAGTTTTACCCTTTTCAGCTTCCAAATCTGCGCGCATGTTCTAGTACTTGTCGTTGGCCATGCCCCTCCGAGAACTCTCATTCTGTGGAAAAAAGGTCAAAGTTAAAACGTTGTTTGGTCTGCTTGGAGCATCTAGCCGGAAGTTTTCCACCTAGATGCTCGGGGGCTATAGCGAGAGTTTTTGACTTAGTAATATGCTTAGCTTTTGTTTAAGCATCTAGTCGAAACTAATTCAGTTCTCGATTAGAGGCTTGGGGGATACAGTATAAAGTTTTTAACTTGGATATATGCTTAGCTTTTATTTAAGCATCTAGTCGGAACTAATTCAGTTACAACTAGAGGCTTGGGGTCTACAGTATGGAAATTTTATAAACACTGCGTATGCTACTCTTAAAGCATCTAGTCGGAACATTTCATTCCAACTACATGCTTGGGGGCTACAGTGAGAGGTTTTCTAACTTAGTCACTCTTAGAGCATATAGATGCAAAAACCTATGGTTTTTCTGTCTACATCCTCGGGGGCTACAGTGGGATGCTCATATGAAATGAAAAAGGCAAATAAAACTTACAAGTGCGATGATCTTGAGGTTTGTAGCACTCTCGGCCAGCAGCTTGGCAAAGGATTTGATGTTTCCTTGCAAGATTTCTGCTTGCCGGCGGAGCTCCTCTAGACCACACGTTGTAGATGTCGGTGCCGCACCAGGGACCAAAGCAGTGCTACCCGGTGTAAGTACCGGATAGACTATCTTTGGATAGGCTATGGTTTTCTTGGGTGCAGGGGTGCCACCAACGACAGAGGTACCTTCTTCCACCACCGCCTTACCGCCACCGATGGCATACTTAGCCGGAGCTTCAGCCATTTGGTGGGCGGCACTCTCCTGCGTCGCCTGCTCGCCGACGACATCAACCTCGGTAGAGGCACTTGAGTCCACTTCCATGGCGGAAGGGCCAGATGCCTCCTTAGCTTGTGAGCTTGTCGGGGCAGACGAAGGCTTGACGGAGGGAGTAGTAGGGGCGATGGCGGGAGATGCGTCGCGATGCAGCATGTCCTTGATGGTTCTAGAAGCCCCCAGTTTGGAGGTCTTCTTGAGGCTGGTCGTGGCTTTCTTCCTGAAACGTGCAAAATGCATAAGTACAGGAGCAAGATAGATAAATAGACAATGTCGGAGGAAGAGAAGCTTACACAAGTGGGGGTGCTTTGGCAAAGGGCATCCCAGTAAATTTTCTCTTTTCCGCCTCCAGGGCGGTGGTAGTCTTCTTGGAGGCTCCACCCTCCGTCTTCTTCTTCTTCTTCTTCTTGCCTCCATCGGCAGCGTCAGAGGTGGAGCTCTTCCACTTTTGTGCCAACGGAGCCTCGTCGTCGGACACGACCGTGACTTCCTTCATCTTTGGATCGTAGATTTGGGTAGCCAGGTTGTCCTCCTCTAGATCGCTAAGCTGTTAAGTGAGAAGTCACCGTGTTAGATGAAATGACATATGCAAGACGGAAGAACTGGAGTACATGTCGTACACAGAAAATAAATACCTACCTTTGGGCACTTGCCGTCTATGAACATGTCTGTCACATCCCAAGATTTTCCAAATCTTGTAATGTGAAAAACAAATAAACAAAATAAATAGTTGTTGAAATTTAGGGTGAAAAGAAACTTTTGTTTCTAAATGGAAACTTAAAATCCCATCTTGAACAAACATTGGTTAATGTTTGAATCCAAACTATATTTAAATCAAGTGAAATGCATTCTTCATAAATGCATCTGGAAATTTAAACACTTGGAAAATAAACCAAAACCCTTAAACCCTAATGGAATAAAATCATATCTCTAAGACTATGGATTTGATCCATATAAAAATTTGTCAACAAACATTTACAAATGATCAAGAATGACAAATAGAAATATTATAAAACCATAGAAATTGGTTTCACTTAATTTGGAGCCATAAATAAAATCTTATGAATTTAATAATATAAGGGAATTGAATTCCCCAAAGCTAATAAAGCACTTATCTAAAATCCATACCAAATGGTGAGCAAATAATCCTAAGGAGATTTAAAAGGATAAACAAATATTAAATAAGATTTTACAAATTGGAATCACCAAGTTTGGATCTTTAAATAAAAAGATATGGATTTTGTAAGTTAGAGAAAGAAATATTAAATAAAGAATATTTAAAGACCAAATTAAATCTTGGCCAAATCCATAAGCAAATGGAATAAATATAATCCAAATCCAAATAAAATAAATAGATGTTATTTGGGACAACAACTTCCCCAAATCTTACTTCTCTCTCATTATAGGTTATTCTTGGCACAAAAACCACACAAAAAGGATAAGGAGAGGTTATTACAGAAGTAATAACTTGCAAGACTCAACAAAATAAAAACCTAACGAAATTTTGGTTATCTCCCAATTAGTACTTTTCTTTAACGCCTTTAAGTTAGGCATAGAAAGCAAGAATCAAGTATTCTCAAATGAAGAAGCATTAAAATCAAACTTCCAAAGGTCACATAAAGATTTGAGATCTAAATAGCAATCTTCCAAAGGTGGCAAACCAAGCATTTCATATATCTTTCTAGGCGTAATAGAGACACTAGAACCAAGGTCACATAAAGCTTTGAGATCAAAATCATTCACTTTCATATTAATGATGGGTTCCCAACCATCTTCTAATTTCCTAGGAATAGAAGCTTTATGTTTCAATTTATCTTCTTTAATTTTCATGAGATCATCTGTAATGTGTTTTGTAAAAGCCATATTCAAAGCACTAGCATTAGGACTTCTAGCAAGATTTTGTAGGAACATAATTACTTCAGAAATATTGCAACCATCAAGATCAAAATCAAACTTAGCATTACTAGTAATAGGATCAATAGGCTTAGTCATAGTAGGAGAAGGAATAGAAACTACTTGTGGTTTAGTGGTGATGGTGCACACACTATTGTTTCTATCAATTTCAGCTTCCCTTACCCACTTAGCATGAAGTTGAGCTAACAGCCTAACATTTTCATCAATAGTAACTTGTATGGCATGAGTGGCAGCAAAAGTACTTTCCATAGTTTCAGGTTTAGCAACCATTTTATTAACCATGGAAGTTTGAGCTTCAGACAAAGAGGATATATTTTTCTCAGCACTCAAATTTTTTGACTGTAAACTGGGAATTTCTCTATTCAGATTCTCAAGTTGATGACTAATATTTTTCAAAATGATAGATTGTTCCTCCATAGTTTTAGTGAAAATCTTGTTTTGCTCATATTGCATTTGCATAAAGTTTTTAGTGGATCTCTCAATTTCTAGAATCCTCTCTTCACTAGGCATTCCAGATCTACCCTGATAAGCATTTCCACTAGGAGGATAAGGCCTATAATTACCATAAGTATTGTTGTTGAAATTGTTGTTTCTAATGAAGTTCACATCAACTTTCTCTTCTTGAGCAACCAAAGAGGCTAAGGGAACACTATTAGGATCTAGAGGAGCTTTCCCATTAACAAGCATAGCCATAATAACATCAATATTTTCACTCAAAGAGGAAGTTTACTCAATAGAATTTACCTTCTTACCATGTGTTATAAACTTCAACTAGTTCTCTTGCTTCTAAACTTAGTAGATGTAAATATGACTTCTTGCAAAACAACCCTAGAGCCTAGTGTCCTATTATCAAAAACCCCTTCCACTTGTTAGTATTTGTTTGCGAGTACTTAAAGAGTACTCATGGCTTTGTCCCTGGCTATTCCCATGGCCAGACTATGAAGAGGAGTACCTGGAGGATGGACCCCAGGAAGGTTACGAAAACTAGGATCATCTCCCATCGTCAGCATTGCCTGTGACCCCGAAGATGGAGCTTCGCCTACGCTACCGTTATTATTACGTATTCCGCTGCTTGAAGTTGTATTAAGAACTGGATCATGAGATCCCTATTTGTGTAAGAACTTATGTACGGTTTGTAATGGATGATGTACTATGGTATCCAATTCTATTATGTCTCGCAAAAATGGTAATCCTAGGATTGCGATGTATGGCATAACAGGCATCTGGGATTAAAAATCCGCGTGTTGACAATAGTGATTTATAGGAGGAGTAGGATTCCGCCACCGTTGTGGGATCTGAACCTGGGTAAGCTGTGTTACCTCGTACCTGTCAACCGTCCGCCTTCTCCCACGTCTCTAAACACACACTGTGAGGACCCCTCCATGGCGTACTCGTCGGCAATACCACGACAGTTGGCGCCCACCGTGGGGCAAGAGGCGCTTCAGGCTCTTCAGCGGGCGAGGACCAAGATCTTCGCGGGAATCGGCGAAACCGTAGCCATCAGTCGCTTTCTCTTCTCCGAAAACGTTCCGATCGTCCCTCCTGACGAGTTCTGGATCCCGGCGAAGACGAATCCTACGCGGTGTTCGATCATTACTATCAGAGACATCCACCTTTCATCGGTGAAACCGACTCGGGCACTAGTTCCCTGGGAGTCGGAGGAGCATCAAGGCCCGCATGGACCGCCTACGGGCAGGATACATTCTCTTTGGAGTTTGCCAGCAAAGATCGGAAAAATTCAAGGCCCACCAAAACCGCCCCTATGTAGGATATAAAGGTGGAAGATCACTGCAAATCCGCCGGCTTCGCTCGTGCGTCTGGACAGCAGAGATCCAAGTTCGTCGGAGTGGTTACCATCTTCGATCTGGCGCGCTGCGTTCAGAGAGAAGGCGAAAACCCCCGCGATTACCTGGCCATGTGGCTCCGTATACGAGCCGATCTGGACCACTACCCCGATGATAACGCTTTGTATCACTTCGTGGAAGGACTGGACCATGGCACGCTTCTCCGACATTCTTTAAGACGACAGCAGGCAACAGGACGCCTTACCCTTGAACAGATGGTGAGCACCGTCAACAACTACGCGGAGGCTGACGCAGCAGCCCAGAAAGCTCTTGCGCTCATCGACGGAAAACCTCCGATTAAGCCACCGCCACCACTGCCTCCGGCCGCCATCGTCGCAGCTGCACCGCCACCTCCAGTCATCGTCGCTGCTGTTGCACCTCCACCGCCCGTCATCGAGGAAGTCCGGCACCCTCCGACTTTGTCATTGACGCGCTTTATGCTGACTTCAGTGCAGATTCAGAGGATATAGATTTTAGTCCAGAAGAGCTAGACTCTGCTATGCAGGAGATGGAGGAGGAGTACACACGCAACGAGCAAGCCAACATTGCCGTCACGTCTCGAGGGGTGTTTGTCACCATTGGGACGGCAATGGATGAAGATCAACCCGGACGAGCTCCGCCTACGGCGCTGGTAAAGGGGAAGGGGCCACTTATTGCTGCTGACGATGATCGCGCAAAGGTCATGCCTCCTCCGCCTAACCCAGTGCAGCAGCCACAGGAACTCGGCACCGGCCTGAGCAACAACAACACCGCAAACTTGCTGCCTCCAGCATCTACGTCTGTAGCAACCCTAGTTACTCCAGCTGATAGAGTAATGTACGGCAATCTCCTCGTCGAGCCACTGATCGTTGCTCATATCCGGGACGTGACCCAGCTTGACGAGAAGCGCCAGCAGCTACTGGAGGAAGCGCAGGCCATCGCGGAGCAAGGCGCTAAGCTAGATCGAGATCTGGTCAACACGCATAAATCCATAGAGAAAGCTAGAGCAATGGAGGCCAAGTACAAGACTTTGCTGTAGCAGCAGAAGGCCAAGAAAGCTCCGGCTCGCGTCATCAATGATCCTAGTGTACGGCGCAACCTAGGATGGGCTCCCTTGAAGCCGGCACAAGCCAAACCATACATTGACAGTGAAGGCAAGCAGGTTATGCCCACCCCACTCCTTAACCTCGCCGTCGCCAAGACCCTTCTGGAGAAGGATAGATCGCCCGAGGCAGTGGAACAGGTCTATGACCTAGTGGCCAAGGCGGTGAAGCAGCAGGAAAAGGCCACCTCTCAGAGGCTTGAGTCTGACTCAACGCTTTGCCAATCTAGCCAGTATAAGCCGCCAAGGGACAGATCTCCTCTTGACGTCGGGTCCCAGACGGGTTCATCAGAACGAAGACGGAGGGATGCACGTAACAGGAAGGATGCCATCCCCATATCCTCCGACCACGGAGAAAAGGCCCGACCTCGTCGCCCATTGCCACCGCCCCGGTCCCCCCGACATCACGAAGATTACAAGGCTCACCATCATACGGATATGTCCCCACCAAAGCAGTGCGACATCATCATCATCCGCGACAACGCGGAGCAGACCCGTCATGACGGAGAGCGCAACAAAGGACACAGGAGCAGGTCACACCATGACCCTCCGCGTCCGACAAGAAACCGTGACAGGCGTGAGGCGTCACATGAGGGTAACAACAAGAAGGCTAACCCACCGCCACCTCCGCCTCCGTCACCACCAAGCAGTCACCATGGCGGAGGAGGCCCGCGTCGTTCACGTAGCCCATCCCCTGTTGACAAGAAGAAGAAGAACCCGGAGCCGTACGATGCACGTTCGCGGATCGATAAGATCCACGAGGCCCGGGAAGGACCATACCTGGGACCACGTTGCTTTGGACCTGCAATACAGTCTGCAACTTACCCCAAAGGTTTCCGGATTGACAAGATCATCAAGCCCTATGACAGCACCGCCAAGCCAGCCACATGGTTGCAGGACTACGCCAAAGCGGTGGAGATTGCCGGAGGTAACCCCAACGTCGCCGTCAAGTACCTCCCATTAAAGTTGGCGGGCACGGCCCGTCAATGGATCAACGACTTGCTAGAGAAATCTATCTACAACTGGTTGGACATGCAAGAAGCTTTCACCAAGAACTTTGTGGGTACATACAAACGTCCCTGCACTGTTGGCGATCTACAGCAATGCGTGCAAGAGAAAGACGAGACATCTCGCGCCTACCTCTCCCACTGGCTGGACATGAATAATTCTTGCGCAGGAGTGCATGCTCAGACCGCCTTCATCGATGGGTTGGAAAGGGGCATGTTGCTCCGACATAAGCTGAAGCGCTTGCAGGACAATCACCAGCTTGACTTGAATCATATGATCCAGTTGGCTAGTGAGTTCACAGCTGCCGACGATGATGCTCGTGGCTCCTTGCCGGCAACGGATGTTCCAACTCAAGCTCGGAGGAACAGCAGTACAAAGCGGAAAACCGCTCCAGAAGAAAAGCAATCTACCGACATGGTCGCTATGAATTTTGCAGGACGAGGTGATGGCGGACAACGTGGCCGAGGAAGGGGAGCTGGTCGTGGGCAGCAACGAGGAAGTGAAACTACCTCGGCTCCGCTCCGCGTTCCCCAAACCTACAAGGAGTACCACGATATGCCGTGCCTCGTACACCTTGACGTAAACGGCAAAGCCACCCATACCAATCGACACTACAAGTTCGTCAACGACCTCAAGGAAGACCCGGAGTCTGGCTACATGTCGTGGTATTGCCGACGAGTACGCCATGGAGGGGTGCTCACAGTGCGTGTTTAGAGACGTGGGGTAAGGCGGACGGTTGACGGGTACGAGGTAACACATCTTACCCAGGTTCAGATCCCACAACAGTGGCGGAATCCTACTCCTGCGATAAATCACTATAATGGCAATACGCCGAGTTACAGAGATAGGTTCGCTGTGCGAGGTGTGTGTAAAACGATGCTAGGTTGTGCCCTAAAGGCTCCCATAGGCCCAACTTATATAGTCGCCAGGTCCTAGGGTTACAGGGAAAAGTCCTAGCCGGACAGGTTACAAAGTTCTACACCATCTATTACTAGTCTTGTGTATCTTGCACTCCAAGGCTCTGGGTACGCTGGTGACTCCACCGTAGCCTTCCTTTATCCGGGATGGGGCTCCCTTATGGATCCATCTAATTGGGCCGCCCAGCAGGCCATAGGCCATGCTACCGACTATGGGCCACCCGGGTTAGTCGGATAAGAGACATGCTATGAGGATACCCATATAGCATATCCCCAACAGTTGCCCCCGGAGAACTCCGAGATCTTGTGCCATCTTGCCTCTTCCCGTGGAATGCTCCGTCTAGGTGGATGTCGGCAAATCGTCAAGCAACATCTTGTAGTCCTCCCAAAGAACCCTGCAAAGGTTTCTCCGTCTTATATGAGTAAGTCGGAGAAATGCTGAATCTTCCATCGTACGCTCCCGTTGTCGGATTAAATCCGTCTATGCCAGAATCTTCGATGGGACGGCTCATCTACCATGTCAGTTATGGCGACGCAGGCTGTAGGTCAGCGACGCCTCGTAACTCACACATGCAGAGAACGTAATCATATCCGATTTTCCCGCGCGAGCGATACGAACCGTTGGCGGCGGCGGTTGGAGATGTGGCGAAATTACCGCGCACGCTCACGAACACGTCATCTACGCGGCAACCGTTCGATTAGCTGCACGAATCTTGACGCAGAGTAAGATAAATAGTAACCGTGGGACACTTTCCACTTTTTTACCCCATTCTCTCGCGTCATCATCTTCTTCCTCCAGCCACACGCCTCCTCGAGCTCTCCGCGGAAAACCTCGAGAAACCCTAACCTCTCTCTGCACCAGTTGCAGCCTGTTCCTCCTCCATGGCTAGCAGCAGCTCATCCCCGTCAATGGCGGCGTCGAGCGAAGCCACAGCGAAGCCGGCGAGCTCTGTCGTCGTGCCCCCAGAGGGCCTGGTCATCCCCGCATCGGCGGTGATTGAAACCATCGGCGGCGACCACAATCTGGCGGCATTGGAGCCCCTGGAAGAGGAGCCAGACTCGCACAAAGGAGACTGGCGCGGCTCGGACATCACCGGCCGCGACATCCAAGAGATGGTTGCTGAGGGTTACCTCCCCGCGACGGAGGGGCTCGCCTGGCGGGCGGTGCCGGCCGGCGAGGTGACCCCTTCTCCCCAAGCCGGAGAGAAAGTGTACCTCAAGGCGCAATTGGTACACGACGTTTCCCTGCCCATCTCTCACTTCTTTCTGTCCATCTTGAATCACTTCAAGGTCCAACCCCATAACCTCTCCCCCAATAGCATCTTAGTGCTTAGCAACTTCGCGGCACTTTGTGAGGGTTACCTAGGGATTAGGCCTAGGTTAGACTTGTTTGTATACTTCTTCACCGTCAAACGTGAAGCCGGACACAGTAGGGAGGATCTTAGGAACTGCGGCACCATAAGCTTCAAGATCCGTCCTGGCCGGCGGTTCCCCGACATCGTCGGGCACGAGTCGTGTAAAAATTGGCAGCGGACGTACTTCTATGGCCCCGACATTCCTTTGGCAGGCCGAGAAGTAACGTACCCAGAATTCGTGGATGGAGCCGCCGCTGAAGTCTCCACATGGCGGTCCCATGCCTCCCTTTCCTCCGACCTCGACGCTTCTCGCGTAATAAGGCGGATCGAGTGTTTCGTAGAGACGGGTCTAACTGGCTTGGACCTAGCCATGTGCTGGTTCATCAGGCGGATCCAACCTCTGCAGCACCGCACGAAGGTTATGCACGAGTACACCGGCGACCGAAGGGATACCCTCCGGATCTCCGAGGACAACTTCTCGAGCGACTCCGTCAAGTTCCGCCTTAAGGACATCGTCAAGGTGAAGGATAAGAAGCGTGGCTTCACCCTCACCTACGACATGTTCGTAGACAGAAAATGCCCAAAGGTAGATATTTATTTTCTGTGTATGACATTGCTCCAGTTTTTCCGTCTTTGCCAATACCATCTTGTCTAACACGATGATTTATCACTTAACAGCTTAGCGATCTAGAGGAGGGCAACCTGGCTGCCCAAATCTACAATCCAAAGAAGAAGGAAGTCACAGTCGTGTCCGACGAAGATGCCCTGTTGGCGCGAAAGCGGAAGAGCTCCACCTCTGACGCTACCGACGGAGGTAAGAAGAAGAAGACGGAGGGTGGAGCCTCCAAAAAGAGTACCGCCGCCCTGGAGGCGGAAAAGAAGAAAGCCACCGGGATGTTTGCCAAAGCGCCCCCTAGTGTAAGCCTTCTCGTTCTCCGACATTGTCTCATTTATCTGTCTTATTCCTATACTTATGCACTTTGCACGTTTCAGGAAGAAAGCCACAACCAGCCTCAAGAAGTCCTCCAAGACTCTTGGGGCTTCTAGAAATATTAAAGATATGCCGCATTGCGACTCCTCCCCCGCCATCGCCCCTGCTACTCCTGCCGTCAAGCCCTCCTCTGCTCCGACAAGCTCCCAAGTCCAGGAGGCCCCAGGCCCTTCCGTCATGGAAGTGGACTCTGGCGCCTCAACCGAGCTTGCTGTTGTCGGCGAGCAGGCGACGCAGGAGAGTGCTGCTCTTCAAATGGCTGAAGCTCCGGCTAAGGATGCCATCGGTAGCGGCAAGGCGGTGGTGGGAGCTGGTGCTTCTGCCGAAGGCGGCGCCTCTGCTCCCCAGAAACCCTTCGAGTTCCCGAAGATTGTTTACCCGGCGCTCATGCCGAGTAACACAACTATGGTTCCTGGAGGAATACCGTCATCTCCGACGTGTGGTCTTGAAGAGCTACTCCAGCAAGTGGACATCTTGCGAGGGAACAACATTGCTTTTGGCAAGCTGCTGGCCGAGAGCGCTACAAGCCTCAAGATCATCGCACTTGTAAGTTTTACTTTACCTTTTGCATTTCGTATGAGTATCCCACTGTAGCCCCCGAGGATGTAGACGGAAAACCATAGGTTTTGCATCTATATGCTCTAAGAGTGACTAAGTTAGAAAAAACTCTCACTGTAGCCCCCAAGCATTTATATGGAAAAAATTATTTCGACTAGATGCTTTAAGAGTAGCATACATAGTGTTTATATTTTTCAGTGCTGTAGCCCCCAAGCCTCTAGTTGTAACTGAATTAGTTCCGACTAGATGCTTAAAGAAAAGCTAAGCATTTTTCTGAGTTAAAAACTTTATACTGTAGCCCCCAAGCCTCTAGTCGAGAACTGAATTAGCTCCGACTAGATGCTTAAAGAAAAGCTAAGCATATTGCTAAGTTAAAAATTCTCGCTGTAGCCCCCGAGCATCTAGGTGAAAAATCTCCGACTAGAAGCTCCAAGCAGACTAAACAACGACTTGACTTTATATTTGTTTCCACAGAACGAGAATGCTCGGAGGGGCATGGCCAACGAAAAGTACCAGAAGATGCGCGCAAACCTTGAAGCTGAAAAGGGTAAAACTGCCATCTTGAAGGAACAGATCATCAAAAACAAGAGTCTGTTTTCTTTTTGCGCATTTCCGTCTTACTTTTGTGCCCATAATCTCCGAGTACTCAATGTGTACTTTGTTTTCTCCGACTTGCAGAGCATGTTGCCAAGGCCAAGGATATTGTCGAGCAGTCCAAGCACATCCAGCAGCTGGATAGCGAGAACAAGATCCTTAAGAAGGAGAGAGAAGAAATGCTGAAGATGCACGAGGATTCCATGAAAGCCCTGCAGGACTCCGCCTCCGCGGAGATCAATCGCTTGAAGGAAGACCTTGCGATCCTAAAGGATCAGAAGCAAGCTGCTGATGAGAAAAACCTTCGCCATAGTGAGGCGTTTAAGCTCCTCCAACAAGAGAAGGAATCCTTGGCGGATGTCGTCTGGCAGGCTAAGGCCAGCATCTTCAGTAAGTGCCCTCCACCTTGTAGTTCTGTAGTCTGGATACTTAGAATTTATTGAACTCATGCAATTCTTGTCGAAATTTTCAGCGCCTATGGGTTTAACCCGCTCGCCTCCTTCAGACAAGGAATGCATGATTCTTGCCGGCAACTTCATCAACACCACCATCGCCCAAGCCAAGGAGATTGCCAAGCCCCTCCAGATTTATATCAAGGCCTCAGACTCCATGGTGAAGTACTCGGAGATTTTGCGCCGAGCCCCCGAGCGTGTCGCGAGCTGGAAAGCCTCATGCGCACAGGCTGGCGCAAGGATGGCGTTGTCCATGGTGAAGGCACACTATGAAGGTGTCAACATCGACACTGTGACATCTGGTATCCCCGACATAGATGATGACGGCAAGGAGATCGATCACGAAGCCATCCTGTCATCGCTCGCGGGATATGATACCAGGGTTGCCGATTTGGTAGATGTTGACGTCTTCGTGCCCAGGAACTTTCTCGACAACGCCAACCCAGATTCCTCCGAGTCTCACCACAGCGCCGACGCTGAGGGTGATTCTCCGGCTGGTGATGATGCGGCTTCCAAGTCCCCTGCACCCAAAGAGTGAAAAACACTTTGTAATTCTTGTTTCACCCTTGACGTGTGGAAAAAACTTGGTGATGTAATCTTAAGGCGGAAAACAGTGGTTATCGTGTCCTGCTACTTAAGAATTAATTCCCAGTATGTATATATTTTTAAGCAAGTGCTGGCTTATCCATTACTCTGGTTCTTATGCTTGACTTTTCATGAGTCGGAAGACTCGTTGTCGGAACCATGCGCTTAGGTGATGATGCCCAATGGCACCGTCAATAACCTGAGCACAAAATCACCGATAATAAGTGCCGAAAGTCACTACTCCAGAATCCACATAAAAACAACAAAGAATGTGTAGACCAGAAAACTTAAGCTAACGCCCGTAGGCGGAATTTTCACAAGTGCAATCACAAGGCTTGTGCATAAAGGTTTATATGATCCAAAAATGAACACTAAAGGAGGTAAAAGACTCAGCAATATGAGTGAACCAAAGAGCTTTATTTCATTGATCATATAAGAGGTACACGATTAGATAAAAAGTTCTAAGTGTAGAAAGGACATAACTGTGCTATGTTCCATGGCTGATCAAGCTCCGGATAGTCATCATCCGGGTCACGTCGCTTACGCTTGTGATCCTTGTTGGGTCTGTCCTTGAGTTCATGATTGTCGACAAGGTAGTAAGACCCATTGAGCAGCGCCTTGCTTATGATGAACGGTCCTTCCCATGACGGGGATAGTTTGTGTGACTTCTTCTGCTTAAGTCGGAGCACTAAATCACCCTCTTTAAATGAGCGATGCCGAACGCGGCGACTATGGTAGCTGCGTAGCTTCTACTGGTAGATGGCGGATCTTTGGCATTCCAAAACGCGCTCCTCCTCGAGAAGGTCCACATCGTCTGGATTCTTCAGCGTCATCTTCGTAATAGGCGACAACTCTTGGTGCATCGTGGAGGATGTCGGAGGGTAGGATGGCTTCTGCTCCATATACCATGAAATAAGGGGTGTAGCCGGTGGATCTGTTGGGTGTAGTACGTAAACTCCACAGCACAGATGGCAATTCTTCCGCCCAGGCTCCAGCTGCTCTATGTAGCGGTGCCTCAAGACGTGGCTTGATTCCCTGCAGAATTAATCCATTGGCTCGCTCAACTTGACCGTTGGATTGTGGGTGTGCCACAGATGCAAGGTCAAGTCGGATGCCTTTGTCCCAGCAATAGGCCTCCACTTCTCCGAGTGACAAGTTGCTTCCGTTGTCGGTGATGATGCTATGTGGGAGACCAAACCTCACCACTAGATCCCGGACAAACCTGAGGGCAGTTGCCCCATCAAGCTTTCTAATGGGTTTAGCTTCTATCCATTTGGTGAATTTGTCAACTGCTACAAGCAGATGCGTAAATCCGCATGGTGCCGTTTGTAACGGTCCCACCATGTCTAGCCCCCAGACTGCAAACGGCCAAGTTATTGGTATTGTTCGCAATTCTTCAGCAGGAACATGTGGTTGTCGGGCATAATACTGGTATCCTGAGCATGTCTCAACCAGCTTGTCGGCGTCCGCCTTCGCGGTCAGCCAGTAGAATCCTTGCCGGAAGGCTTTTGCGACAAATGATCGAGGAGCGGCGTGATGCTCGCATTCTCCGAGATGGATTTTGCGTAGGATTTCCATACCTTCTAGCTGGGAAACACACTTTAGGTATACACCAGTAGTGCTCCTCTTGTAGAGTTGCCCATTGATTATGGTATAACCCTTTGCTCGTCGTACTATTTGCCGTCTTTCGACCTCGTTGTCGGGCAAAGTTCCGTGTTCGAGATATTCCATGAACGGTTTTGTCCAAGCCGGAGGGATCTTTGTCACCATGTTGATGAAAGAGTTAGCTCTGTACGGGTTGTCGATGTCGGCGCCCTTCACGGATGGTGTGCGTAGATGCTCTAGGAAAACTCCTATCGGAATTTGCTTGCGCCCTGATCCAAGTTTAGACAGTAGATCAGCCGCATCGTTTTGCTCCCTAGGCACATACTTGACTTCGTAGCCCAAGAAGCTCTTGGCTATCTCGTCCACTTCGTCGCGATATGCCGCCATCATAGGGTTCCGTGCATTCCAGGTGCCAGCCACCTGCTAGGCAACCAAGTCGGAATCTCCACAGCAAACTATGCGCTTGATGCCAATATCCTTGGCTACACGCAGTCCGTGAATGAGTGCTTCATACTCCGCCATGTTGTTTGTAGCCTCAAAGGGGATCTGTAGAACATAGTGCAGCTTGTCTCCTTTTGGTGACTGTAGTAGTACACCAGCCCCCGAGCCGTTGCGCAACTTTGATCCATCAAAGTGCATCACCCAGTACTATGGTTCTGGCAGTGGAGTAGCATCCGGCATCTCCGTCCAATCTGCAATAAAATCCGCCAAAGCTTGTGACTTGATAGCGTCGCGTCTCTTGTAGGTGATCTCGAAGGCGGCAAGTTCAATGCCCCACTTCGCGACCCTTCCTGTAGCGTCGCTGTTGTTTATAATGTCGGACAGTGGAGTCTTGCTCACTACTGTGATTGGGTGCTCCTGAAAGTAATGCCTTAGCTTCCGAGAAGCAAGGAATACTCCATAAGCTATTTTTTGGTAGTGCGGGTAACGCTGCTTGGACTCCGTCAAGACCTCGCTTACATAGTAAACTGGTCGTTGAACTCCGTGCAAGTAGCCTGGTTCCTTCCGCTCTACCACGACGACGATGCTGATAACCCGGTTGGTTTCCGCCATGTAAATTAACAGGGGCTCACCAGGCTTGGGTGCTGCAAGGATAGGCGCTGAGGAAAGAATCTCCTTGATCTGCTTCAATGCTGCGTCTGCTTTGTCTGTCCATGTGAATTTGTCCGCCTTCTTCAGCAATTTGTAGAGCGGCAGAGCCTTCTCTCCAAGTCGGCTGACGAACCGACTAACTGCTGCAACACAACCTGTTAGTCATTGGATGTCCTTTAGGCATGTCGGACGGTTTATGTTTAAGATGTCCTTGATTTTCTCTGGGTTGACCTCGATTCCGCGCTGGGAAACGATGAAGCCCAACAGTTTGCCGGCTGGAACCCCAAAGACGCGCTTCTTAGGGTTGAGCATCATGTTGTATTTCCGGAGATTATCAAAGGTTTCTTTTAAGTCGAAGATTAAGTCGTTTGACTTTTTAGACATCACCGCGATATCGTCCATGTAGGCATGAACATTCCGACCAATTTGGTCATGAAGGCAATGTTGCATTGTCCGCTGGTAGGTAGCACCTGTGTTTTTCAGCCCAAAGGGCATCGTGACATAGCAAAACGTGTCGTATGGGGTAGTGAACGAAGTGGCCAATTGGTCCGACTTCCTCATCTTGATCTGGTGGTACCCAGAGTATGCATCGAGAAAACACAAAAGTTCCGAGCCAGCCGTCGAGTCAATGACTTGGTCAATGCGAGGCAAAGCAAACGGATCTTTGGGACACGCTTTGTTCAAGCCGGTGTAATCAACGCACATTCTTAATTCAGTAGTTCCCTTTTTGGGGAAAAGTACAGGATTGGCCACCCATCGGGTGTGAAGGACTTCTCGGATAAAACCAGCCTTAAGTAACCTAGCTATCTCTTTGCCAATGGCGCGTATCTTCTCATCTCCGAAGCATCGTAGAGGTTGTTTCACTGGTTTACATTTTGGATCTATGTTTAAGCTGTGCTCGGCAAGTTCCCTAGGTACACCTTTCATGTCGGCAGGTTGCCAGGCAAAGATGTCCCTATTCTCATGGAGGAACTCGACGAGCGCGCTTTCCTATTTGGGATCCAGGTTCGTCCCAATGGCGATGGGTCTTGGAGGCATCGCCTACCACAAGTTCCACCGGCTTGGTCTCGATGGCGACCTTGAACGCAGGAGCGGAGTCGGAGATCTACTTCTTCGATGCGGGCATCTCTAAGTCATTGACCTTGCTCTGGATTTCTTTGAATTCTTCGCTGTAGAGGACAACTTCTGCAACGGCTGCTTCATTGATCTCGCAGTCCCTTGCCTTGGTAAAGCTTCCGGATATGGTGATAACACCGTTTGGTCTGGGTATCTTGAGCTTGTTGTAGACGCAGCATGGCTTGGCCATGAACGTGTGGAATATGTCGCGGCCGAATATGACGTGGTACACGCTCTTGAAGGGGACCACCTCAAAGGTCATGCGCTCTTGGCGGTAATTATCGACATCGCCAAAGGCTACCTGAAGTGTGATTCACCCAAGGGACCGAGCTTCCCGGCCAGGAACTACGCCATGGAACATGGTGTTGGTCCGCCTTAGGTTTGCCTCTGTCAAGTTCATCTTCTGCAGTGTATCCAGGTACATGATGTTGATGCTGCTTCCACTATCCACCATGCACTTGGTGAACTCCACGCCGTCAATCAATGGGTTGATGACCATGGCGTACTGGTTCTCCGTGGGCACAAGGTCTGGGTGGTCCGTCCTGTCCCAAGTGATTGGAACCTCCGACCAGCGCAGGTATTGGGGAACTGGGGGAGAGTGGCCATCAAGATCCTTAGAGAGGTCTTCTGTTGTTGAACAGTGGGGGTGCCAAGGAAAGTGTGGTAGACTGGGGCCTGATTTGCGAAGGGGTTCTTGCCCTTGTCATCGCTCATGGCGGCGTGCTTGGGGTCAGCATCCTCGTCCATGTCACTTGAATCCTTGGAATCCTCCTCCTTCTTCTTCGCCTTGCCCTTGCCTCGCGGTCTGTTCTTCCGACTTGGCTTGTAGCCGGACTCTGGGTCTTCCTTGAGGTCGTTGACGAACTTGCAGTGTCGATTGGTATGGGTGGCCTTGCCGTTGACATCGAGGTGTACGAGGCACGGCATATCGCGGTACTCCTCATACGTTTGGGGAACGCGGAGCGGCCCAGAGTTGGTTTCACTTCCTCGTTGCTGCCCGCGGCCTGCTCCCCTTCCTCGGCCACGTTGTCCGCCTTCTCCTCGTCCTGCAAAAGTCATGGAGACCATGTCGGTAGATTGCTTTTCTTCTGGAGCAGTTTTCCGCTTTGTACTGCTATTCCCTCCGGGCCTGGGTTGGAACGGCCGTTGCTGGCAAAGAGCCACGAGCATCGTCGTCGGCAGCTGCGAACTCACTAGCTAACTGAATCATCTGATTCAAGTCAAGCTGATGATTGTCCTGCAAGCGCTTCAGCTTATGTCGGAGCAACGTGCCCCTTTCCAACCCATCGATGAAGGCGGCCATGGCGGTCTGGGCATGCACTCCTGCGCAGAAATTCTTCATATCCAGCCAGCGGGAGAGGTAGGCGCGAGATGTCTCGTCTTTCTCTTGCATGCACCGTTGTAGATCGCCCACAGTGCAGGGACGCTTATATGTACCCTCAAAGTTCTTGGTGAATGCTTCTTGCATGTCCATCCAGTTGTAGATAGATCTCTCCGGCAAGTCGTCGATCCATTGACGGGCCGTGCCCGCCAACACTAACGGGAGGTACTTGACGGTGACGTTGGGGTTGCCTCCGGCAATCTCTACTGCGTTACCGTAGTCCTGCAACCATGTGGCGGGCTTGGCGGTGCCGTCATAGGGCTTGATGGTCTTGTCAATCCGGAAACCTTTGGGTTAAGTTGCGGACCGTATTGTAGGTCCAAAGCAACGTGGTCCCGAGTATGGTCCTTCCCGGGCCTCGTGGATCTTATCGATCCGTGAACGTGCATCGTACGGCTCCGGGTTCTTCTTCTTGTTGTCAACAGGGGACGGGCTGCGTGAATGACGCAGGCCTCTTCCGCCATGGTGACTGCTTGGCGGCGACGGAGGCGGAGGTGGCGGTGGGTTAGCCTTCTTGCTGTTACCCTCCTGCGACGCCCCACGCCTGTCACGGTTGCTTGTCGGACGCGGAGGATCGTGGTGTGACCTGCTCTTGTGTCCTTGGTGGCGCTCTTCATCATGACGGGTCTGCGCCGCGTTGTCGCGGATCTCGATGCCGCACTGCTTTGGTGGGGGCATATCCGTACGATGGTGAGCCTTGTAGTCTTCCTGGCATCGGGAGGATCGAGGCGGTGGCGATGGGCGGCGAGGTTGGGATCTTTCTCCGTGGTCGGAGGATATGGGGATAGCATCCTTCCTGTTGCGCGCATCCCTCCGTCTTCGTTCTGATGAACCCGTCTGTGATCCGACATCCTGAGGAGATCTGTCCCTTGGCGGTTTGTACTGGCTAGATCGGCAGAGCGTTGGGTCAGACTCAAGCCTCTGGGAGGTGGCCTTTTCCTGCTGCTTTACCGCCTTGGCCACTAGGTCATAGACCTGTTCTACTGCCTCAGGCGATCTATCCTGCTCCAGAAGGGTGTTGGCGACGGCGAGGTTAAGGAGTGGGGTGGGCATCACCTGCTTGCCTTCACTATCAATGTATGGCTTGGCCTGTGCCGGCTTCGAGGGAGCCCATCCTAGGTTGCGCCGTACACCAGGATCGTTGATGACGCGAGCCGGAGCCTTCTTAGCCTTCTGCTGCAGCAGAGTCTTATACTCGGCTTCCATTGCTCTAGCTTTCTCTATGGATTTCTGCGTGTTGACCAGATCTCGATCTAGTTTAGCGCCTTGCTCCGCGATGGCTTGTGCTTCCTCCAGCAGCTGCTGGCGCTTCTCGTCAAGCTGAGTCATGTTCCGGATATGATCAACAGTTAGTGGCTCAACGAGGAGATTGCCGTACATCACTCTATCACTGGAGTAACATGGGCTGCTATCGATGTGAATGCCGGATGTGGCAAGTTTGTGGTGTTGTTATTGCTCGGACTGGTGCCGAGTTCCTACGGCTGCTGTACTGGGTTAGGCGGAGGAGGCATGACCTTTGCGCGATCAACGTCGGCAACAATAAGTGGCCCCTTCCCCTTTTCCAGTGCGGTAGGCGGAGCTTGCCCGGGTTGGTCTTCATCCATCGCTGTCCCAATGGTGACGAACACCCCTCGGGACATGACGGTGTTATTAGCTTGTTCGTCGCGCGAGTACTCCTCCTCCATCTCCTGCATAGCGGAGTCTAGCTCATCTGGACTGAAGTCTATTTCCTCTGAATCTGCACTGAAATCAGCATAAAGCGCGTCAATGACAGAGTCGGAGGGTGCCACGGCCTCGACGATGACTGGAGGTGGTGGTGCTGCTACGACGATGGCGGCCGGAGGCGGTGGTGGTGGCTGAATCGGAGGGGCTCCGTCAATGAGCGCAAGCGCTGTCTGAGCTGCCGCTTCAACCTCCGCGTAGTTGTTGACGGTGTTCACCATGCCTTCGAAGGTAAGGCGTCCTGACGCCTATTGACGTCTTAGAGAATGTCGGAGAAGCGTGCCATGGTCCAGTCCTTCCACAAAGTGATAGATAGCATCATCATTGGGGTAGTGGGCCAGATCGGCTCGTATACGGAGCCACCTGGCCAGGTAATCGCGGGGGGTTTCGCCCTCTCTCTGAATGCAGCGCGCTCGATCGAAGATGGTAACCACGCCGACAAACTTGGATCTCTGCTGTCTAGACGCACGGACAAAGCCAACGGATTTGCAGTGATCTTCCACCTTTATATCCTGCACAGGGGCGGTTTGGGTGGGTCTTGAATTTTTCCGATCTTTACCGGCAAACTCCGAGGAGAGATCCGACACTGATCCTTCCACGAACGTATCCTGCCCGTAGGCGGTCTGTGCGGGTCTTGATGCTCCTCCGACTCCCAGGGAACTAGTGCCCGAGTCGGTTTCGCCGATGAAGAGGTGGATATCTCCGATAGGAACGATCGAACACCGCATAGGGTTCGTCTTCGCCGGGATCCAGAACTCGTCAGGGGGAACGGTCGGAACGTTGCCGAAGAAGAGAACGCGACCGATGGCTACGGTTTCGCCGATTCCCGCGAAGATCCTGGTCCTTGCCCGCTGAAGAGCCTGAAGCGCCTCTTGCCCCATGGTGGGCCCCAACTGTCGTGGTATTGCCGACGAGTACGCCATGGAGGGGTCCTCACAGTGCGTGTTTAGAGAAATGGGGTAAGGCGGACGGTTGACGGGTACGAGGTAACACAGCTTACCCAGGTTCAGATCCCACAGCGGTGGCGGAATCCTACTCCTGCTATAAATCACTATAATGGCAATACGCCGAGTTACAGAGATAGGTTCGCTGTGCGAGGTGTGTGTAAAATGATGCTAGGTTGTGCCCTAAAGGCTCCCATAGGCCCGACTTATATAGTCGCTAGGTCCTAGGGTTACAGGGAAAAGTCCTAGCCGGACAGGTTACAGAGTTCTACACCGTCTATTACTAGTCTTGTGTATCTTGCACTCCAAGGCTCCGGGTACGCTGGTGACTCCACCGTAGCCTTCCTTTATCCGGCATGGGCCTCCCTTCTAGTTCCATCTAACTGGGCCGCCTAGCAGGCCATAGGCCATGCTACCGACTATGGGCCACCCGGGTTAGTCGGATAAGAGACATGCTATGAGGATACCCATATAGCATATCCCCAACACTACAAGCGAAGTCGGAAGAACAGACCGCGAGGCAAGGGCAAGGGGAAGAATAAGGAGGAGTCCAAGGATTCAAGTGACATGGATGAGGACGTTGACCCCAAGCACGCCGCCAAGAGCGACGACAAGGGAAAGAACCCCTTCGCGAAGAAGGCTCCAGTCTACCACACTTTCCTTGGCATCCCCACCGTCCGACAATAGAAGACCTCTCTGAGGATCCTGATGGCTACTCTCCCCCCAGTTCCCTAGTACCCGCGCTGGTCGGAGGTTCCAATCACTTGGGACAGGACGGACCACCCAGAACTTATACCTACAGAGAACCAGTACGCCATGGTCATCAACCCCTTGATTGATGGCGTGGAGTTCACCAAGTGTATGGTGGATAGTGGAAGCAGCATCAACATCATGTACCTGGATACACTTTAGAAGATGAACTTGACGGAGGCAAACCTAAGGCGGTCTAACACCATCTTCCACGGCGTAGTTCCTGGTCAGGAGGCTCGGTCCCTTGGGTGCATTACACATCAGGTCGCCTTTGGCGATGTTAACAATTACCGCCAAGAGCGCATGAACTTTGAGGTGGTCCCCTTCAAGAGCGTGTACCACGTCATATTCAGCCGCGACATATTCACGTTCATGGCCAAGCCATGCTTCGTCTACAACAAACTCAAGATACCCGGACCAAACGGTGTCATCACCGTATCCGAAAGCTTTACCAAGGCAAGGGACTGCGAGATCAATGAAGCAACCATTGTAGAAGCTGTCCTCTACAGCGAAGAATTCAAAGAGATCCAGAGCAAGGTCGATGACTCAGAGATGCCCATGTCAAATAAGCAGATCTCTGACTCCGCTCCTGCGTTCAAGGCCTCCATCGAGACCAATCCAGTGGAACTTGTGGTAGGCGATGCCTCCAAGGTCACCGCCATTGGGACGAACCTGGATCCCAAATAGTAAAGAGCGCTCGTCGAGTTCCTCCGTGAGAATAGGGACATCTTTGCCTGGCAATCTGCCGACATGAAAGGTGTAGCTAGGGAACTTGCCGAGCACAGCCTAAACATTGATCCAAAATCCAAACCAGTGAAACAACCTCTACGACGCTTTGGAGATGAGAAGAGACGCGCCATTGGCAAAGAGATAGCTAGGTTACTTAAGGCTAGATTTATCCGAGAAGTCCTTCACACCCAATGGGTGGCTAATCCTGTACTTGTCCCTAAAAAGGGAATCAATGAATTAATAATGTGCGTTGACTACACCGTCTTGAACAAAGCATGTCCCAAAGATCCGTTTGCTTTGCCTCACATTGACCAAGTCATTGAATCGATGGCTGGCTCGGGACTTTTGTGTTTTCTCGATGCATATTCAGGATACCACCAGATCAAGATGAGGAAGTCGGACCAATTGGCCACTTCGTTCACTACTCCATATGACACGTTTTGCTATGTTATGATGCCCTTTGGGCTGAAAAGGTGCTATGTACCAGCGGACAATGCAACGTTGCCTTCACGACCAAATTGGGCGGAACATTCACGCCTATGTGGACGATATCACGGTGATGTCTAAAATGTCCAATGACTTAATCTCCGACTTAAAAGAAACCTTTGATAATCTTCGGAAATACAACATGATGCTTAACCCTAAGAAGTGTGTCTTTAGGGTACCAGCTGGCAAATTGTTGGGCTTCATCGTTTCCCATCGCGGAATCGAGGTCAACCCGGAGAAAATCAAGGCCATCTTAAACATAAATCGTCTGACATGCCTAAAGGACATTCAACGACTAACAGGTTGTGTTGCAGCAGTTAGTCGGTTCGTCAGCCGACTTGGAGAGAAGGCTCTGTCGCTATACAAGTTGCTGAAGAAGGCGGACAAATTCACATGGACGGACGAGGCAGATGCATCACTAAAGCAGCTCAAGGAGATTCTTTCCTCATCGCCTATCCTTGCAGCACCCGAGCCTGGAGAGCCCCTGTTAATCTACATGGCGGCAACCAACCGGGTAATCAGCATCATCGTCGTAGTAGAGCGGAAGGAACCAGGCTATGAGCACGGAGTTCAACGACCAGTTTACTATGTGAGCGAGTTCTTGACGGAGTCCAGGCAGCGTTACCCGCACTGCCAGAAGATATCTTATGGAGTATTCCTTGCTTCTCGGAAGCTGAGGTATTACTTTTAGGAGCACCCAATCACAGTGGTGACCAAGACTCCACTGTCCGACATAATCAACAACAACGACGCCACAAGAAGGGTCGCGAAGTGGGGCATTGAACTTGCCGCCTTCGAGATCACTTACAAGAGACGCGACGCTATCAAGTCACAAGCCTTGGCGGATTTTGTTGCAGATTGGACGGAGATGCCAAACGCTACTCCGTTGCTAGAAACAGAGTACTGGGTGATGCACTTTGACGGATCAAAGCTGCTCAACGGCTCGGGGGCTGGTGTATTGCTACAGTCACAACCAGGAGACAAGCTACACTACGTTCTGCAGATCCACTTCGAGGCTACAAACAACATGGCGGAGTATGAAGCACTCATTAACGGACTACGTGTAGCCAAGGATATTGGCATCAAGCGTATAGTTTGCTGTGGAGATTCCAACTTGGTTGCCCAGCAGGTGGCTGTCACCTGGAATGCGCGGAACCCTATGATGGTGGCATATCGAGACGAAGTGGACGAGATAGCCAAGAGCTTCTTGGGCTACAAAGTCAAGTATGTGCCTAGGGAGCAAAATGAGGCGGCTGATCTGCTGTCTAAGATAGGACCAGGGCGCAAGCGAATTCCACCAGGAGTTTTCCTAGAGCACTTGCGCACACCATCTGTGAAGGGAGCCGACATCGACAACCCGGATAGAGCTGACTCTTTCGTCAACATGGTGACCAAGGTCCCTCTGGCTTGGACAAAACCGTTCATGGAATATCTCGAACACAGAACTTTGCCCGACAACGAGGTCGAAAGACGACAAATAGTACGGCGAACAAAGGGTTATACCATAATCAATGGGCAACTCTACAAAAGGAGCACTACCGGTGTATACCTAAAGTGTGTTTCCGAACTAGAAGGTATGGAAATCCAACGCGAAATCCATCTCAGAGATTGCGGGCATCACGCCGCTCCTCGATCGTTGGTCGCGAAAGCCTTCAGGCAAGGATTCTACTAGTTGACCGTGAAGGCGGACGCCGACAAGCTGGTTGAGACATGCATTGGATGCCAGTATTATGCCCGACAACCACATGTTCCTGCTGAAGAATTGCAAACAATACCAATAACTTGGCCGTTTGCAGTCTGGGGGATAGACATGGTGGGACCGTTACAGACGGCACCTTGTGGGTTTACGCATCTGCTTGTAGCAGTTGATAAATTCGCTAAGTGGACAGAAGCTAAACCCATTTGAAAGCTTGATGGGGCAACTGCCCTCAGGTTTGTCCGGGATCTAGTGGTGAGATTTGGTCTCCCACATAGCATTATCACCGACAACGGCAGTAACTTGTCACTCGGATAAGTGGAGGCTTATTGTTGGGAGAAAGGCATCCGACTTGACCTTGCATCTGTGGCACACCACAGTCCAATGGTCAGGTTGAGCGAGATAATGGATTAATTCTGCAGGTCAAGCCACATCTTGAGGCACCGCTACATAGAGTGGCTGGAGCCTGGGCGGAAGAATTGCCATCTGTGCTGTGGAGTTTACGAACTACACCTAACAGATCCACCGGCTACACCCCTTACTTCATGGTATATGGAGCAGAAGCCATCCTGCCTTTCGACATCCTCCACGATGCACCAAGAGTTGTCGCCTACGACGAAGATGACGCTGAAGAATCCAGACGCCTAGATGTGGACCTTCTTGAGGAGGAGCGCGTTTTGGCATGCCAAAGATCCGCCATCTACCAGCAGAAGCTACACAGATACCATAGTCGCCGCGTTCGGCATTGCTCGTTTAAAGAGGGGGATTTGGTGCTCCGACTTAAGCAGAAGAAGTCACACAAATTATCCCCTCCATGGGAATGACCGTTCATCATAAGCAAGGCGCTACTCAATGGGTCTTACTACCTTGTTGACAATCGTGAACTGAAGGATAGGCCCAACGAGGATCATAAGCGTAAGCGACGTGACCCGAATGATGACTACCCGGAGCTTGATTGGCCATGGAACATAGCACAGCTACGTCCTTTTTACACTTAGTATTTTTTATCTAATTGTGTACCTATTATATGATCAATGGAATAAAGCTCTTTGGTTCACTCATATTTCTGAGTCTTTTACCTCCTTTAGTGTTCATGTTTGGATCATGTAAAACCTTTTATGCACAAGCTTTGTGATTGCACTTGTGAAAACTCCGCCTACAGGCGTTAGCTTAAGTTTTCTGGTCTACACGTTCTTTGTTGTTTTTATGTGGATTCTGGAGTAGTGACTTTTGGCACTTATTGTCGGCGATTTTGTGCTTAGGTTATTGATGGTGCCATTGGGCATCATCACCTGAGCGCATGGTTCCGACAACGAGTCTTCCGACTCAGGAAAAGTCAAGCATAAGAACCAAAGTAATGGATAAGCCAGCACTTGCTTAAACAAATATACATGCTGGAAACTAGTTCTTGAGTAGCAGGAAATAAACAACCATTGTTTTACGCCTTAAGTTACATCAATAAGTTTTTTCCGCACATGCACCAAAGCTGAAACAAATATTACAAAGTTGTTCTTCATTACTTTGGCACAGGAGACTTAGAAGCAGCGTCATCACCCGCAGGAGAGTCACCCTCGAAGTCGGCGGTGTGAAGAGACTCAGAGGAGCTTTGGTTGCCGCCATCGATGGTGTTCATCGGCACGAAGACGTTGATATCGACCAAGTCGACAACTCTGGTGTCATAACCCGCGAGCGACGACAAGATGGATTGATGGTTAATCTCTTTGCCATCATCGTCTACGTCGGGAATGCCAGAGGTCACCGTGTCGATGTCGGCATCTTCATAGTGTTCCTTCACCATTGACATCACCATCCTTGCACCAGCCCGTGCACATGAAGCTTTCCAGCTTGTGATACACTCGGGGGCTCGGCGCAGAATCTCCGAGTACTTCGTCACGGAGTCTGATGCCTTGATGTTTATCTGGAGGGGCTTGGCGATCTCCTTGGCTTGAGTGATGGCAGTGTTGATGAAGTTTCCGGCAAGAACCATGCATTCCTTGGCTGGAGGAGGCGATCGGGTTAAACCCATAGGAGCTGCAAATTCCGACAAGGAGCGCATGAGTTCAATAATTCAAAGTACCCAGACTATAGAAATCCAAGACGGAGAAAACTTACTGAAGATGCTGGCGTCAGCTGCCAGAGGGTGTCTGCTAAGGATTCTTTCTCTTGTTGGAGGAGCTTATACGCCTCGCTATGGCGTTGATTTTGCTCATCGACAGCTTGCTTCTGATCTTTAAAGATCGCAATCTCCTCCTTCAAGTGATTGATTTCCTTGGTGGCGGAGTCCTGCAGGACCTTCATTGACTCCTCATGCATTTTTAGCATGTCCTTCCTCTCCTTCTTAAGAATTTTGTTTTCGCTATCCAGCTCTTGAATGTGCTTGGATTGCTCGACAATATTCTTGGCCTTGGCGATGGTTTCTGCAAGTCGGAGAAAGCAAAGTACATAGTGAGTACTCGGAGAATATGGGCACAATACCAAGTCGGAATGCAAAAAAGAAAACATACGCTTGCTCTTGGTGATTTGTTCCTCCAAGAAGGCAGTTTTACCCTTTTCAGCTTCCAAATCTGCGCGCATCTTTTGGTACTTGTCGTTGGCCATGCCCCTCCGAGAACTCTCATTCTGTGGAAAAAGTGTCAAAGTTAAAACGTTGTTTGGTCTGCTTGGAGCATCTAGCCGGAAGTTTTCCACCTAGATGCTCGGGGGCTACAGCGGGAGTTTTTGACTTAGTAATATGCTTAGCTTTTCTTTAAGCATCTAGTCGAAACTAATTCAGTTCTCGATTAGAGGCTTGGGGGATAAAGTATAAAGTTTTTAACTTGGATATATGCTTAGCTTTTCTTTAAGCATCTAGTCGGAACTAATTCAGTTACAACTAGAGGCTTGGGGGCTACAGTATGGAAATTTTATAAACACTGCGTATGCTACTCTTAAAGCATCTAGTCGGAACATTTCATTCCAACTACATGCTTGGGGGCTACAGTGAGAGGTTTTCTAACTTAGTCACTCTTAGAGCATATAGATGCAGAAACCTATGGTTTTTCTGTCTACATCCTCGGGGGCTACAGTGGGATACTCATATGAAATGAAAAAGGCAAATAAAATTTACAAGTGCGATGATCTTGAGGTTTGGAGCACTCTCGGCCAGCAGCCTGGCAAAGGATTCGATGTTTCCTTGCAAGATTTCTACTTGCCGGCGGAGATCCTCTAGACCACACGTCGGAAATGTCGGTGCCGCACCAGGGACCAAAGAAGTGCTACCCGGTGTAAGTACCGGATAGACTATCTTTGGATAGGCTGTGGTTTTCTTGGGTGCAGGGGTGCCACCAACGACAGAGGTACCTTCTTCCACCACCGCCTTACCGCCACCGATGGCATACTTAGCCGGAGCTTCAGCCATTTGGTGGGCGGCACTCTCCTGCGTCGCCTGCTCACCAACGACAGCAACCTCGGTAGAGGCACCTGAGTCCACTTCCATGGCGGAAGGGCCAGATGCCTCCTTAGCTTGTGAGCTTGTCGGAGCAGACGAAGGTTTGACGGAGGGAGTAGTAGGGGCGATGGCGGGAGATGCGTCGCGATGCAGCATGTCCTTGATGGTTCTAGAAGCCCCCAGTTTGGAGGTCTTCTTGAGGCTGGTCGTGGCTTTCTTCCTGAAACGTGCAAAATGCATAAGTACAGGAGCAAGATAGATAAATAGACAATGTCGGAGGAAGAGAAGCTTACACAAGTGGGGGTGCTTTGGCAAAGGGGATCCCGGTAACTTTTCTCTTTTCCGCCTCCAGGGCGATGGTAGTCTTCTTGGAGGCTCCACCCTCCGTCTTCTTCTTCTTCCTGCCTCCATCGACAGCGTCAGAGGTGGAGCTCTTCCACTTTCATGCCAATAGAGCCTCGTCGTCGGACACGACCGTGACTTCTTTCATCTTTGGATCATAGATTTGGGTAGCCAGGTTGTCCTCCTCTAGATCGCTAAGCTGTTAAGTGAGAAGTCACCGTGTTAGATGAAATGACATTTGCAAGACGGAAGAACTGGAGTATATGTCGTACACGAAAATAAATACCTACCTTTGGGTACATGCCATCTACGAACATGTCTGTCACATCCCAAGATTTTCCAAATCTTGTAATGTGAAAAATAAATAAACAAAATAAATACTTGTTGAAATTTAGGGTGAAAAGAAACTTTTGTTTCTAAATGGAAACTTAAAATCCCATCTTGAACAAACATTGGTTAATGTTTGAATCCAAATTATATTTAAATCAAGTGAAATGCTTTCTTCATAAATGCATCTGGAAATTTAAACACTTGGAAAATAAACCAAAACCCTTAAACCCTAATGGAATAAAATCATTTCCAAGATATCTCCAAGACTATGGATTTGATCCATATAAAAATTTGTCAACGAACATTTACAAATGATCAAGAATGACAAATAGAAATATTATAAAACCATAGAAATTGGTTTCACTTAATTTGGAGCCATAAATAAAATCTTATGAATTTAATAAGATAAGGGAATTGAATTCCCCAAAGCTAATAAAGCACTTATCTAAAATCCATACCAAATGGTGAGCAAATAATCCTAAGGAGATTTAAAAGTATAAACAAATATTAAATAATATTTTGCAAATTGGAATCACCAAGTTTGGATCTTTAAATAAAAAGATATGGATTTTGTAAGTTAGAGAAAGAAATATTAAATAAAGAATATTTAAAGACCAAATTAAATCTTGGCCAAATCCATAAGAAAATGGAATAAATATAATCCAAATCCAAATAAAATAAATAGATAAAGAATTTTCCAAATAAAATAAAGTGGCATTAACCAAATTCTATTTCTATTTTGGAATAAAGACAAAATCCCTATTAAGAAATGATTAAATAAATCATGGGAAAATAGAATTTGGAATTTACCCAAGTGGAATAAAAGTTATTTAATTAACTCAAATAAGATCAAAGAAATCTTCCAAGTAAAATTTATGGATTTAAAACCATATTTAATTTCATTAGAATAAAGACAAGTACCCAAATTAAAATGATTAATAAATCCTATTAAAAACATTCCAAATAATTCAAGGTGAATTATTTGACACCCAAATAAACAAATAAAACGTACTGAAAAGATTTGAAAAGATTTATATTTCAAATAGAGTTTGAAAATATTATTAAATCTTATTTGAATGAATGCAAGGGCCTATTTTGAATAATTAAAAAATCCTAAAAAGAATAAAAGATTTATTCCAAAATTGACTTCAGAATATATAAATAATCAGTGTTTGAATCCACACAAAGTTTGAGAGAAGTTTGAATTCAGATAGATGTTTGAATAGATTAAACAAAATCAAAACAGAAAATCAAATTGGAAAAAGAAAAATAACAGGAGAAGAAAAAAATACGAAACAAAGCAGCCCAGCCCAGCTAGCCCACTAAGCCCAGCAGCCCACCTCTCCTTTTCCCCCGAAGCGTTTTCTCTCACTCACGGATTGACCCGCACAGTGAATGACAACCAGAACCCACCCCACACTCTCTCACTTGTTGACTAACCAGGCCCACGGCCACGTCGTCGTCGTCCTCACCCGCCGCTGACCGCGCCCCCCTCTCTGGCCATTACTGCCGATTGAAAGCCGTCGTGAATTCGCGTTAACTACGCCATGAAACAGCCCCGCGACCATGCCTTCTTAACCGCCTCTTCCTCCTCTCCGTTTTACCCCCAACCTTCCATCCCCGTGCACCCCCAGGCTGCTTAATTTCGCACTACACCGCCACTGTCTCCGGCGAGCTCATCGAGCAATTCCGGCAGCTCCTCGCCTCCCCTCGTCCCCTCGACCACTCGAGCGTGATCACAGGAACCAGACGCATATCCCAGCGACTCCAGTTTGCCTGCGCACGCCCTGGACACTCGCCTTCGTCTTGAACAGAGCACCAACATCGTCTGCCACCTCTCCGGCGAAGCCCCTGGTAAAAATCTGACCACCCTAACCCCTCTCCTTCACACGCACGTGCTCGCCGCGACCCCGCGCATCTAACGACACCGCCTTTTATCTCTGGCGTGCACCGTACTTTTGCCATTATCTTCAACAGGACGAGCCTGACGCAGACACGAACTCTGGCGAGCGATTCGATCCAACTCCGTGCGCCCCTGTCCATCCTGCGGCCACCTTGAGCATCACTGTGACCCCGCGAACCCGGTGAGCACATCCTTACTCTCGGCCACCGTGAGCATCACCGCGACCCCGTGAACCCTGTAGCCGCCGTAGCACCGCTAGAAGAGCGCCGCCGCCGTGCGCCACCGTTGTCGTGCCGCCGCCGCGCGCCACCGTCGTCGCGCCGCCAGATCTTGGCAATGCGTTGGTAGCCGTCCGATCTGGATCAGAGTGACGCGATAGAATCTAGGCGAAGGGGTACACTTGCTCCTGAGCCACACGATCTGTTTAAAATCTAACGCCCCTCGTTGCACGATCCGCACGAAGCGGTATAGACGAATAACAACACTCCACGTGGCCCTGTCTGTTTGAATAAAAACCAGAAATGATCTATTTGATGTTCCAATTTGAAAAATTCATAACTTTCAAACCACACGTCCAAGTTTTGCAAATTTTATATCAATGGAATAAGAAAGACAATTAATTTCTGACCATGCACTTTGTTTAGTAAAATGCTTCTGTTAAATTTATTGTTTTTGCAGAAACTTGTGTAGGCATATTTAGAATATAAAATTTGTTCTAAAATGATTTTTGAGATAAAATATTTGGCAAATAGTTTGCTTTGAACCTACTGACCATAGAAATCAATTTGTGGTTTCAAAAATATATTTGGTGAAGCAAAAGAATAAATCTTTGAATAAAAGCATTTCTAGCCAAATAAAAATATTGATTATGGTTTAAAAATGATTTTGGAGGAAAACCTTTGGGAAATGTTTTGATTTAAACTCTCTGACCCCAAACACCAAGTTTTATGATTTGAAAATGTTTTTGGTGAACCCTATAAAGATTGTTGCTTTGCTAAAGGCATTTTCTAACCACATAAAATATTGATCTGATTTAAAAATGGTTTATAAAGTAAAATCTTTTGCAAATGATTTTGCCACTTTTATAAAATGACCAATAGGTGTTTTAGAATGATTATAACCTATTAGAAACCACTTTTCCAAATAAAACAATCTTTAGCATGCTTGCATGCATTGCTTTGTTTCTATCATTTTATGTGATGTTTTGCTTGAATGGTAGATTGAAATATTGCTTGCTTGATTGAATTGTAGTGGAATTTGAAGAGTGTGATTATTGCAAGATCAAGGAATGAACTTATACTCTCTACCAAAAAGGCAAGTGATGCTTCATACTTTTGTCCCATTATTTTCACTATGCATTAGTGATATTTCTAAGTAGGACTTGCATGGAATTTTGCTAAGTGTAAACTATGCCATGGGAAATCCTAGTAGATGAAACCTTAGTAGAAATTTCCTAAGTTAAGATTCCTACTACTATCATGATTAGCTTAGCTAGTAGAAAAAAAGGTGGAATATATATTCATACTATGGAATATTTCTAAGTCAAGGACTTGTGTTTTGTTTAATAAAACAACTAAGTGAATGAATCACCTGGGTGGAATGGAAAGAATGGTTTGTGTTGAGTGGTTATGCAAGTCTAGTATGCTGGGGAAAACTTGGGCATCACCAAGTCCAGTATACTGGGGAAAACTTGGTATGTCACTTGTGGAATGCCACCCAGGAACAAAGAGATTTGAGATGTCAAATGTTGAGAAGCTTCAAGTGCAGCCACTTGGCATTATGGGCTCTGCCTGGATCATATAGGTTGCAATAACTTAGCCATTTGGACAGTTGGTGGTAGTGGGATGATAGGTTGGAGCGCGTCCATTTGGTCCAAGGGAAGGCTTCTGAAAGGTCATGTCTTGATGAAAATCAAGTCTTGTGGGGAAAGTGCACAACCTCTATAGATGGAAGAATCTAAGTACTTAGCCATGTCCCTGGTAAAGGAGAATTTGGGCATCAAGACATGGAAGCTATCAAGAATCTCCTCATTCAAATTTCTAAGTTAAGAACTTGTGGTTGAACAAGGGTTAAAGGATCACCAATTTCTATTGGGAGATGCCTTGGTGATTTTTTCAAGAAAAAACTTAGTGTTTTCAAATGATAAGGAAAAACTATTTTGAGCAAAGCAAGCCTAAGCTCCACTTAGCCAAATGCATATAGATGATAGACTCCACTAAACTACCATAGTATCACTTGCCAATACAATTCAAATGTATTGAACCTTATGGCTGTAACTTATTATGTTGCAGGTTTGTTTGATGTTAGTGAAGTTTATTGATTAGGATTACAAGTCTACAACCAACATGACTACCCGTGGCACTTTGAAGATGAAGGACCCCATGCTATTGTTATATTCTGCTGCATTGTAATGAGATAGCCAATTGAGCTATGTAAGATGTAATAAATTATTTTATTCCTGGTTATAAAGTTGTATTGTGACCCTTGTTTCTTGATATTACATCTTAACTATGGATGCTAGTTATTGATCCAGGGACTAGCATTGTAAACACAGGGATCTCTACCTTATTAAAGGTTGGGAACCTTACAGATGGTATCAGAGCATTGTGTTGCCTGTAGGATTGTAAACCTAGGATTGGACAAAACCCCTTAGAAAAATAGGAGTTGAATTTGTTCCAAAACTTATTTATGAACAATCTTGTATACTCTTTCCTCAACATTTTTGGTTTTGATTCTACATCTCTTCTATTTCAAACTTGATGGACAAAGCCTACCCCATGGCCAAAGACTTCAACATGAGCAAAGGACTTCACCAACTCAAGTGATTTCAACCTTATTCTCAACAAGGACTTCAACTTGGATATCACTAAGGACTACAAATGAGACAAGAAATGTTACTCAAGAATTGAAGACTAAGGAAACACAACTTAGAAGGAACCATCATTACCTTGAAGTTTTGAGACCAAGATGCCAGAAATTCTCTAAGGATACAAACATCTTGTTCATGAAGAATAAACTAAGAAGAATGGAATGATCTCAAGTGAACCATATAGTTGGACCAACATATTTAGTTTAAATCAAACACACCAACTTATGTGGTGTAGCAAAAGTATTTTGTTGCTTAAAGATGTGCTTGAAACTTTGTTGTTTGATTGAAATATTTGTTGCTTGCACATTGCTTGTGAGAAATTGTTGTGTGTTATTAGAATTATTTCCTTAGAAATATTTTGCCTATTCTAATCCCAATCCAACCCAAACAGATGACTACTCCAAGAAACTCCAACATCAAGGATGGCAACAACAACAACAACCAAGAGGACAACATGAGAGAACTCATAGTAACCCAAACCCAGCTGAACCAAGTGACAGCTCAATTTTTAGCCAACACCAGTGAGTTAGATCCAACCATGCAAAGGTTTTTGGAAACCCAAACCCAATTGTTGCATAAAATGACAGATCAAATGATCAACATGGGAGACAACTCTTCCCAAGGGGTTTATGACAACAAGGATGTCAAGGATGATATTCTATAAGGAACCCAAGCTTGCAATATTTGTGGAGACAAGGATCACACTTCCAAAGAGCATGAAGATCAATGCCCCAATTGTGAAGAGAAACATCCAACTAATCAATGCCCCACATCTCAAGCTACTTGTTTCCTATGTGAAGGAAATAATCATGTCCCTATCCAATGCCCCATCTATTCCATAGTTCAACAAAGGAAACAAGGTGGAGTGCAACAACTGATTGCAGACTACCATAAGGGAACAACTTCTACCAAGAAGGATGAAGACAAAGTAAAATCTCAGCTTGCACCTCCATGCAATATGACTCAATTTGATGGATCAAATAGGAGACATATGTACTATCCAAGGAAAGGATCAAGGAGACCAAGAAACTTTCCTACCTTTGAGATAAGATATGAAGAACATGAACTAGAAGCACTCCTAGCTTTGGAGAAACCCAAGAAGAAGAAAGACAAAAGCCAAGTGCAGTGTTGCCACTGCACTTGAGATGGGACACTATGCAAATGAATGTCCAGAGAAGAAGAAGAAGTATAAGGAAATTAGCCAAGTATGGTGCAACAACTGCAAAGAGCTAGGCCATTATGTGTCAACTTGTCCACAGAAGATACGTGAGGAACTCAATCTTGTCACATGTTACAACTGTGGTAACCAAGGACATTATGCAAGAAATTGTCCAGAAAAGATGAAGCACAAGATAAAGCCTATGAAGGATCTCAGCCTTGTCACATGTTTCAAGTGTGGAAACAAAGGACACTATGCAGATGTTTGCCCAGAGAAGTATCATCAAGATCCCAAGCAAGCCAAGAAGTAATCTAGTTGGAAAATTTTAAGGGTGGTAGTACCCTAGTTGTTTTGAGCCAACTTGTAACCCCTAGCCTCCCCAAATCTCGGGACGAGATTTATTTTAAGGGTGGTAGCCTGTCACATCCCAAGATTTTCCAAATCTTGTAATGTGAAAAAAAATAAACAAAATAAATAATTGTTGAAATTTAGGGTGAAAAGAAACTTTTGTTTCTAAATGGAAACTTAAAATCCCATCTTGAACAAACATTGCTTAATGTTTGAATCCAAACTATATTTAAATCAAGTGAAATGCATTCTTCATAAATGCATCTGGAAATTTAAACACTTGGAAAATAAACCAAAACCCTAAAACCCTAATGGAATAAAATCATTTCCAAGATATCTCTAAGACTATGGATTTGATCCATATAAAAATTTGTCAACAAACATTTACAAATGATCAAGAATGACAAATAGAAATATTATAAAACCATGGAAATTTGTTTCACTTAATTTGGAGCCATAAATAAAATCTTATGAATTTAATAAGATAAGGGAATTGAATTCCCAAAGCTAATAAAGCACTTATCTAAAATCCATACCAAATGGTGAGCAAATAATCCTAAGGAGATTTAAAAGGATAAACAAATATTAAATAAGATTTTACAAATTGGAATCACCAAGGTTGGATCTTTAAATAAGAAGATATGGATTTTGTAAGTTAGAGAAAGAAATATTAAATAAAGAATATTTAAAGACCAAATTAAATCTTGGCCAAATCCATAAGAAAATGGAATAAATATAATCCAAATCCAAATAAAATAAATAGATAAAGAATTTTCCAAATAAAATAAAGTGGCATTAACCAAATTCTATTTCTATTTTGGAATAAAGACAAAATCCCTATTAAGAAATGATTAAATAAATCATGGGAAAATAGAATTTGGAATTTACCAAGTGGAATAAAAGTTATTTAATTAACTCAAATAAGATCAAAGAAATCTTCCAAGTAAAATTTATGGATTTAAAACCATATTTAATTTCATTAGAATAAAGACAAGTACCCAAATTAAAATGATTAATAAATCCTATTAAAAACATTCCAAATAATTCAAGGTGAATTATTTGACACCCAAATAAACAAATAAAACGTACTGAAAAGATTTGAAAAGATTTATATTTCAAATAGAGTTTGAAAATATTATTAAATCTTATTTGAATGAATGCAAGGGCCTATTTTGAATAATTAAAAAATCCTAAAAAGAATAAAAGATTTATTCCAAAATTGACTTCAGAATATATAAATAATCAGTGTTTGAATCCACACAAAGTTTGAGAGAAGTTTGAATTCAGATAGATGTTTGAATAGATTAAACAAAATCAAAACAGAAAATCAAATTGGAAAAAGAAAAATAACAGGAGAAGAAAAAAATACGAAACAAAGCAGCCCAGCCCAGCTAGCCCACTAAGCCCAGCAGCCCACCTCTCCTTTTCCCCCGAAGCGTTTTCTCTCACTCACGGATTAACCCGCACAGTGAATGACAACCAGAACCCACCCCACACTCTCTCACTTGTTGACTAACCAGGCCCACGGCTACGTCGTCGTCGTCCTCACCCGCCGCTGACCGCGCCCCCCTCTCTGGCCATTACTGCCGATTGAAAGCCGTCGTTAATTCGCGTTAACTACGCCATGAAACAGCCCCGCGACCATGCCTTCTTAACCGCCTCTTCCTCCTCTCCGTTTTACCCCCAACCTTCCATCCCCGTGCACCCCCAGGCTGCTTAATTTTGCGCTACACCGCCACTGTCTCCGGCGAGCTCACCGAGCAATTCCGGCAGCTCCTCGCCTCCCCTCATCCCCTCGACCACTCGAGCATGCTCACAGGAACCAGACGCATATCCCAGTGACTCCAGTTCACCTGCGCATGCCCTGGACACTCGCCTTCGTCTTGAATAGAGCACCACCATCGTCTGCCACCTCTCCGGCGAAGCCCCTGGTAAAAATCTGACCACCCTAACCCCTCTCCTTCACACACACATGCTCGCCATGACCCTGCACATCTAACGGCGCCTCCTTTTCTCTCTGGCGTGCACCGTACTTTCGCCATCATCTTCAACAGGACGAGCCCGACGCGGACACGAACTCCGGCGAGCGATTTGAGCCAACTCCGTGCGCCCCTGTCCATCCTACGGCCACCTTGAGCATCACCGTGACCCCACGAACCCGGTGAGCACATCCTTCCTCTCCCTCGCTTCCTGTAGCCGCCGCAGCACCGCTAGCAGAGCGCCACCGTCGTCGCGCCGCCAGATCTTGGCAATGCGTTGGTAGCCGTCCGATCTAGATCGGAGTGACGCGATAGAATCTAGGCGAAGGGGTACGCTTGATCCTGAGCCTCACGATCTTTTTAAAATCTAACGCCCCTCGTTGCACGATCCGCACGAAGCGGTACAGACGAATAGCAACACGCCACGTGGCCCTGTCTGTTTGAATAAAAATCAGAAATGATCTATTTGATGTTCCAATTTAAAAATTCATAACTTTCAAACCACACGTCCAAATTTTGCAAATTTTATATAAATGGAATCAGCAAGACAAGTACTTTCTGACCATGCACTTTGTTTAGTAAAATGCTTCTGTTAAATTGATTGTTTTTGCAGAAACTTGTGTAGGCATATTTAGAATATAAAATTTGTTCTAAAATGATTTTTGAGATAAAATCTTTGGCAAATAGTTTGCTTTGAACCTACTGACCATAGAAATCAATTTGTGTTTTCAAAAATATATTTGGTGAAGCAAAAGAATAAATCTTTGAATAAAAGCATTTCTAGCCAAATAAAAATATTGATTATGGTTTAAAAATGATGTTGGAGGAAAACCTTTGGGAAATGTTTTGATTTAAACTCTCTGACCCCAAACACCAAGTTTTATGATTTTAAAATGTTTTTGGTGAAACCTATAAAGATTGTTGCTTTGGTAAAGGCATTTTCTAACCACATAAAATATTGATCTGATTTAAAAATGGTTTATAAAGTAAAATCTTTTGCAAATGATTTTGCCACTTTTATAAAATGACCAATAGGTGTTTTAGAATGATTATAACCTATTAGAAACCACTTTTACAAATAAAACAATCTTTAGCATGCTTGCATGCATTGCTTTGTTTCTATCATTTTATGTGATGTTTTGCTTGAATGGTAGATTGAAATATTGCTTGCTTGATTGAATTGTAGTGAAATTTGAAGAGTATGATTGTTGCAAGATCAAGGAGTGAACTTATACTCTCTACCAAAAAGGCAAGTGATGCTTCATACTTTTGTCCCATTATTTTCACTATGCATTAGTGATATTTCTAAGTAGGACTTGCATGGAATTTTGCTAAGTATAAACTATGCCATGGGAAATCCTAGTAGATGACACCTTAGTAGAAATTTCCTAAGTTAAGATTCCTACTACTATCATGCTTAGCTTAGCTAGTGGAAAACAAGGGTGGAATATATATTCATACTATGGAATATTTCTAAGTCAAGGACTTGTGTTTTGTTTAATAAAACAACTAAGTGAATGAATCACCTGGGTGGAATGAAAAGAATGGTTTGTGTTGAGTGGTTATGCAAGTCCAGTATGCTGGGGAAAACTTGGGCATCACCAAGTCCAGTATACTGGGGAAAACTTAGTATCTCACTTGTGGAATGCCACCCAGGAACAAAGAGATTTGAGATGTCAAATGTTGATAAGCTTCAAGTGCAGCCACTTGGCATTATGGGCTCTTCCTGGATCATATAGGTTGCAATAACTTAGCCATTTGGACAGTTGGTGGTAGTGGGATGATAGGTTGGAGCGCGTCCATTTGGTCTAAGGGAAGTCTTCTAAAAGGTCCTGTCTTGATGAAAATCAAGTCTTGTGGGGAAAGTGCACAACCTCTGCAGATGGAAGAATCTAAGTACTTAGCCATGTCCCTGGTAAAGGACAATTTGAGCATCAAGACATGGAAGCTATCAAGAATCTCCTCATTCAAATTTCTAAGTTAAAAACTTGTGGTTGAACAAGGGTTAAAGGATCACCAATTTCTATTGGGAGATGCCTTGGGTGATTTTGTCAAGCAAAAACTTAGTGTTTTCAAATGATAAGGAAAAAATATTTTGAGCAAAGCAAGCCTAAGCTCCACTTAGCCAAATGCATATAGATGATAGACTCCACTAAACTACCATAGTATCACTTGCCAATACAATTCAAATGTATTGACCCTTGTGGCTGTAACTTATTATGTTGCACGTTTGTTTGATGTTAGTGAAGTTTATTGATTAGGATTACAAGTCTACAACCAACATGACCGCCTGTGGCACTTTGAAGATGAAGGACCCCATGCTATTGTTATATTCTGCTGCATTGTAATGAGATAGCCAATTGAGCTATGTAAGATGTAATAAATTATTTTATTCCTGGTTATAAAGTTGTATTATGACCCTTGTTTCTTGATATTACATCTTAACTGTGGATGCTAGCTATTGATCCAGGGACTAGCACTGTAAACACAGGGATCTCTACCTTATTAAAGGTTGGGAACCTTACAATGTCGTAAGTGATGGTGAAGCCACACTTCTTGTCCTTCACCTTGACGATGTCCTTAAGGCGGAGCTTGAAGGAGTCGCTCGAGAAGTTGTCTATGGAGATGCGGAGGCTATCCCTCGTATCGCTGGTATACTCGTGCATGAGCTTCGCGCGTTGCTGCAGAGGTTGGATTTGCCTGATGAACCAGCACATGGCTAGGTCCAAGCTAGTCAAACCCATCTCTATGAACCATTCTATCCGCCTTATGGCGCTGGAAGCATCGAGGTCGGAGGGAAGGGAGGCCTGGGATCTCCATGACGAGGCTTCAGTGGCGGCTCCATCAACGAAGTCCGGGTGCGTTACTTGTTGGCCAGACAGAGGAATGTCTGGGCCGTAGAAGTACGTCCGTTGCCAATTTTTGCAGGACTCATGGCCGACGATGTCGGGGAACCGCCGGCCAGGTCGAATCTTGAAGCTTATGGTGCCACACTTCCTAAGTTCTTCCTTACTAGCTCCGGCTTCACGTTTGACGGTGAAGAAGTACACGAAGAGGTCTAGACTAGGCTTTATCCCTAAGTATCCCTCACAGAGCGCCGCGTAGTTGCTAAGCACTATGATACTATTGGGAGAAAGATTCTAGGGCTGGACTCTGTAGTGTTTTAAGACGGAGAGGAAGAAGTTGGAGATGGGTAGGGAAACGCCACATACCAGTTGGGCTTTGAGGTACACCTTTTCTCCGGCTTGGGGAGAAGGTGTCACCTCGCCGGCCGGCACCGCCTGCCAGGCGAGCCCCTCCGTCGAAGGGAGGTAGCCCTCGGCGATCAGCTCTTGGATGTCACGGTCGGTGATATCTGAGCCGCGCCAGTCGCCCTTGTGCGAGTCCAGTTCCTCCTCCAACGGCTCCAGCGCCGCTAGATGATGGTCGCCGCCGGTGGATTCGACCACCGCCTAGACGGGGATGACCAAACCCTCTGGGGGCACGACGAAGGAGCTCGCCGGCTTCGCCGGGGCTTCGCTCGGTGCCCCCATGGAAGGAGAAGTGCTGCTAGCCATGGAGTGAGTACGGAGGTCACTGGTGCGGATTGGGGCTAGGGTTTTTCAAGAATTTTCGGAGAGATCGAGGAGGCACGCATTGGAGGAAGAAGACGATGCGAGGAGAATGAGGTAAAAAGTGGAAATTCCACCATGGTTACTATTTATCATCTCCAACGTCAAGATTCGTGCAGCTTGATCGGATGGTTGCCGCGTAGACGACGTGTTCGCGAACGTGCGCGGAAATTTCGCCACATCTCCAACCGTCGCCGCCAATGGTTCGTATCGCTCATCGGACATGATTGCGTTCTCTGCATGTGTGAGTTACTAGGTGTCGCTGACCTAAGCCTACGTCGTCCTAGATGACATAGGCAGATGAGCCGTCACGTCGGAAGATTCCGACATGGATGGATCCAATCCGGCTATGGAAGAGTACGATGGAAGATTCAACATTTCTCTGACTTACATATTGAAGACGGAGAAAGCCTTGCAGGGTTCTTTGGGAGGACTACAAGATATTGCTTGACGTTTTGCCGACATCCATCTAGACGGAGCATTCCACACGAAGAGGCAAGACGGCGCAAGATCTCGGAGTTCTCCGGGGGCTACTGTTGGGGATATGCTATATGGTATCCTCATAGCATGTCTCCTATCCAGATAACCCAGGTGGCCCACAGTTGGTAGCATGGCCCATGGCCTTCTGGGTGGCCCAGTTAGATGGATCCAGAAGGGAGGCCCATGTCGGATAAAGGAAGGCTACGGTTGGAGTCACCGACGTACCCGGAGCAGTGGAGTGCAAGATACACAAGACTAGTAATAGACGGTGTAGGACTCTATGACCTGTCCGGCTAGGACTTTTCCCTGTAACCCTAGGACCTGGCGACTATATAAGTCGGGCCTATGGGAGCCTTTAGGTCATCAATTCAGACAACCTCGCGCAGCGAACCGATCTCTGTAACTCGGCGTATTGCCCTTATAATGATTTATAGCAGGAGTAGGATTCCGCCACCGTTGTGGGATCCGAACCTGGGTAAGATGTGTTACCTCGTACCCGTCAACCGTCCACCTTCTCCCATGTCTCTAAACACGCACTATGAGGACCCCTCCATGGCGTACTCGTCGGCAATACCACGACATTGTCGGTCTTCGAGGATAAGTTCTCTATGGATGTATATCCACTCGTTGCTTGTATCCAGATTGATAGATCTTGGTGCTCAGTTGTTCATATCGTAGGAATTTTTTTGTTTTCTATGCTGCGAACCCAACACCCCTCTCTTCTTTCTCCCATGATCTTATCCCTCCCTCAGTTTGTTTTATCTAGGAATGAGAAAAAGCGTGTCCGCCATTAGTTCATCGACTTGCTGACATTCTGGCTAACCACATCGTCATTCGTGAGCGCAAGGTGATGTGCCTAGATGTCCACATCGTCCCTGTCTAACTAATTGGAGCAATAGGGCCCCTAGGCGTCATGATCGTCGTTGCTTTCCTATCGGTCTGCCGCTGTCCTTCACCAATTCCGGCGGCTCTACTTCGTCCCTGCCGTCTCTGACCCTTTCATGACCTTACTGGTGAGCCTGATCTTTCCATGGACCTCTTCTATGCCTCAATCCCCATCC
Source organism: Avena sativa (assembly GCA_916181665.1). NCBI lineage: Eukaryota > Viridiplantae > Streptophyta > Magnoliopsida > Poales > Poaceae > Avena > Avena sativa. The sequence goes on along the minus strand of OV702294.1, from coordinate 261,244,633 downwards.
GTACCATGCTACCGGCATTAACGTCCCATCCTTCCGCAGGTGCTCATCACCGGTGACTTCCGGTGTGCCCCAGGACTATGCGGCACCCGTTTCTGGTCTGCTACGACACCGCGCGTCACCCAGAACTACTTCCTCCCTCTAGTTTGGCCTATGTGAGCTTCCTCAATCATTTTCATCTCAGTCCGCGCGTGCTTAGGTGTAGTTTCAGTTCCTTCAGTAAGTTCAGGGAGCTATTGATGACTAGATTCCTGCACCAACAATAGGGTTATTGCAGTACTTGTAGCAGCAAATATTTAAGAGTTTGTCCCGATGGGAGATTGACGAATGGAAACAGCATGACCCCGCAACCATGTTGTCAATGCAGCTATGTGTTGCACCCAAACCGTGGTTTGGAAATAGCCTATTCTATAAGTTACTAGAACAATGATAATTGAGAGAGGTTTAAAGTATCTAATAACAAAACACTTTTAACAAGAACAAAATAAACTAAGACAGAAAGTAAACAAGAATATGAACTAAATTAAAGAGATTATAGTTGTAGGCTTGAATGGAATGAGAGAGGGCCTCTAGGCTTCGGTCTCACTAGTACTAGATGGGCAAATATATGTGTGATATATAAGAGATTCCTCAGACAAATAAACGTTCCCCATTTGATTACCGGGTTTTCACTCTGTGTGCACTATGCATGATTCTTGCGCATCACCGCAATGCAAAAAGGCACTCCCGGATCAAAGGATCACATAAACTCATCTTAGATCACAATAAATTCTAACTTAGCACACTAGATCATACCTCAACCTAGAATTGAATCAATCACTCACACATGGATTAACAGCAAAAACATATTTAAATATATAATGATGTCACAACCATGTTTAATCTTATAATTACTAAACACAAGAGAGAGAGGGAGATGGAGATGATGATGGAGATGGAGATTGATGCATGGTGGTGGTGATGTCTTCCTTCTACTCCTCTTCTTCTTGCTTGGATGCCTTGATGGTGATGGTGTTGAGGGAGATCTACATCTCGGAGGTGTGGTTGAGGGAGAGCTCCGCTGCCGTGGAGATCAGATGGGTGGCGGCGACGATAGGGCTCCGCCCCTGAAGGGATATGGTGTTTTGTTCTTGTTTATTGACTCCTACCACCTTTATATAGGCCTTAGAAGTTCCCTAGATCGCCCCCAATACCGTCATAGGGCTTAGGGAAGGTTCTGGAGCAGTCCAGGGTCGAAAACAAGTCGTTTTCGACCTTTTTCCCAACTATACGGCCAAAAAAATGGTTCTGGTCGTATAGTTGGTCATTAATTTTTTTGGTGTCGCAGTGTTTTGGCTGCCGTTTCTTCATATGAACTCCGATTTGAGTGTTTTTCGATTCATTGGATTCGTATCGACAAGGGCTAGAACCAAGTGGTCTTGGTTTGAGAAGTTAGAAAATTCACTTTTTCCAACACCTCAAATGGCTAAGTATGGTCCCTGCAGCTCCTCCATACTATGCTCTCTTTGTTCCTTTTGCCTTTTTTATACATAATCATCATCAACACCTACACACATGTCAAAGACAAGGAAGAGGGATAATATTCTACGTAAACTACTAAATGTGCAAAGCTCATATGAAAATGAATGAAAACAGAAACCATGCATATTTGGCATAACTGTAGCTAGATAAAGCATGAGATGGATGGTTGATATGCATAGAATACTTCTGTAAAAGTGTACATAAATTCCACTCATCAACCTTCCCAAGCTTAGACTCTGCTCATCCCGAGCAGTAATGTCGATAAATAATATGAGGGGAATTTTGCTTGCCATTGAAAATCAGTATGCCTTGCATCCTTATTTTTCTTGCAAGATCAAAGAGAGTAAACATGTACTCATACAAGGCAATACAAGCTCAGTTATAAAGACCACCAAAGATTCATCAGAACTTATATGCTCCATGTTAATAGTGAATCTAACTTGCAAGCAAACTTGTGATCCTCTTATTGCATTGCACCTTTTGTATAACTTTTCATATAATTATTTTTATAAGGCAAAACTTAGTCATAAATAGATGTCAAGCATAAATAGGAATAAAGTTTATCGATTCTACCCAATCATGTCATCTAGTTAAGGCTCTCAAGTGCAAACATCAGTTATTGAGCTTTCAGAAAGTTTATCTCTTAGTAACGAGATTTATGCCAAAAGGAAATACCAGAACATGTCAAAAGAAGCATAGCATTAGAGTGTCTCATTTGCTCATCCACATCAATGAATCATGACTATCAAACACTCCTTTTCTATTCTTTGTCTTTCTAAAACTTTAGTTCATTAGTAATGAGATCATGCCAAAACTTAGTGTGTTTAATCATACTGTACAGACTAAGAATGGATACTCGTGACCATTACCAAGGTTTCCCTTTTTGGTATAATGATTTCTCATAACAGTCAGAGGAGTATTCCCTCTTTTGCTTTGAACGCAAGCCCGTGAGAATACCAATGCATACCCAAATATAGCATTTCTGCTACATATGTTGGGAAACTCATAGACAAACGCCAAGAGTTTCCTCTTTTTGGATTATTCAAAGGCTAGCGAAGTTGTTAGCATCCCATGTTGTGTGACAATGGTGCAGACACGCATAAAGCCATATCATACTTTAATCAACAGGTCAAGATTTGGCATGCATCTCAATTACGGCTAAACATTAGTTTCTTCAAACAAATCCTTTCAAATAGTACTATCAATTCGATCATCACATCTGTGGCGTTGAGTATTTTTAAGGCTAAACTCTTAAGACAATTAACCAACACCTTATTTGGCATATAACTCAAAACTTTGAAATATCATTTCCAATTGACAACTCCTTCCGTAAGCAAACTATCAAGTCTATCATTTTTACATTATGGTGTAAGATCCCACCTTTATAAAGGTAAAGATCCCTGTGATTGCAATGCTAGTCCCTGGATCAATTTCTAGCATCCACAGTTTAAGATGAAGTACACAGAAACAAAAGTCATTATTACAACGTCATTACAAAGATAACATAGACTTTAGAATTCCATAGCCATAGGCTAGTACAAGAGTTTTAACTTAACAATATAAATATAAGTCTTCATCTTCATGTGCCATAGGCAAGCATGTTGAATGTAGACTCATAAACCCTAATCATCATCAGAGTAACCTGCAACATCACAAGTTACAGCCATAGTGGGTCAATACATTGGAATAGTATTGGCAAGTGATACCTTAGTAGAATATTAGCATCTAGTTACTACATGAATTTTGGATAAGTGTAGCTTAGGCTTGCTTTGCTTCAAATAGGTTTTACCTATCAGTTGAAAACACTAAGTTTTTGTTTGGAAAAAACTCCCAAGGAACCACCAATAGAAATTGGTGAACCTTCACCCTTGTTCAACCACAAGTTTTAACTTAGAAAATTGGGATGAGGAGATTCTTGATAGCTTCCATGTCTTGATGCTCAAATTTTCCATTACTGGGAACACAGCTAAGTACTTAGTTTCTTCCATCTGCAGAGGTGGTGCACTTTCCCCACAAGACTTGATTTTCACCAAGACAGGACCTTTCAGAAGCCTTCCCTTAGACCAAAATGGACGCGCTCCAAACCTATCAATCCCCTACCACCAACTGTCCATTTGTCTAAGTTATTGCAACCTATATGATCCAGGCAGAGCCCATAATGCCATGTGGCTGCACTAGAAGCTTCTTAACATTTGGCATCTCAAATACCTTTATTCCTGGGTGGCAATACACAAGTGAGATACACAAGGTAAACCATGGAAATGGGCCTTGTGTAACCACTCAACCAAAAACCACCAAGCAATTACCATTCCACCCAGGTGTTTCATTCACTTAGTTGTTTTATTAAGCAAAAACATAAGTCAAAGACTTAGCAATATTTTTCCATAGCATGTATATATTCCACCCTTGGTTGCTACTAGCTAGGCTAAGCATGTCAATAGCAAGTATCTTAACTTAGAGAAAATTCTAACAATTCTACAAGTACTAGGATTTCCCAAGCATAGCATATAGTTACTTAGCAAAATATTCATGCAAGCCCTATACAAAATATTTCTAATGCATAGTCAAAATATTGGGACAAAAGTATGAAGCACCACTTGCCTTGGTAGTTGGGAGAGTAGCAACAATCCTCAAATCACCACTAGCACCAAAATCTACACATAAAATGATAGCACCAAATTCACATATCAAAATAAACAAGCAAAAATATATGAATGCATGCAAATGCCATGTGATGATTTTTCTAAATCAAACAAGACAAGTGGAATAGTACTGAATCATAAACAAAACAATTATACACTAAATAAAATCAATTTGGCCCTTAAAACATTTTCTATATAATTTTTATACACAAAATGAGCTTACAAATGTATCTGCAAAAACAACTAAGTTTACAGAAGCAATTCATTAAACAAAGTTTGTGGTTGGATAGAATTCTTTCTCCTGATTCCAATGATATAAAATTTACAAAATTTGAACGTGTGGATCAAAAGTTATGAATTTTGCAAATTTGAACATCTAATAGATCTAATCCAGATTTTTAAATCAAACTACAGCCACGCAGTGCTTTCTGATTGGTTGATACCGTTTTGGCTGGATCACGCTCGTGAGCCGCTGGATCTAAATGAGATCCTGCGGTCTAGATCTGACCATACCCTTTCGTCTAGCTTCTAATCCTAGCCACTGATCCCAGATCTAACGGATCTGAACGCATATGCCACAAACAGGCGGCGCAAATGGTGAGCACGGTGGCGGCGCGTTTGTCGATGACGCTCCGATGAGACTAGAGAGTAAAAGTGAGGGCGCTGGTGCTTACCGAGGTCGTGGAGACACGGCGAAGCTCAACGTGTGGCTGGATGGGGTCGGGGCGCACAGACACGGCGAGGATTCCTCGTCGGAGTTGTGGGCGGTTTCGGGTGTGCTCGGTCGTCGTTGCTAGGGTCGCTACAGGGCATATGAGAGGAAAAGGTGGGCAGTGTTAGATGCGCACTGACATTGCGAGTGTGCGAGTTTGAACCAGAGAGTAAGGGGAGGGCTAGGTTTACCGTGTGAGCTCGTCGGAGTTGAGTGCTTCATCGGGCTCGCGTAGTCGTTGACGTTGGCGACGTTCTGGGTTGTCCTAGCACACATCATCGGTGTTAAACGACGCGCAAGGATGCAGTGAACATGCTAGCAAGAATAGGAGGCAAGGGGCGGGGAGTTCTCACCGGAATTTGCCACCGGAGACGCTCGGTAACGCGGCGGAGTGAGCTCGATTGTGGGCAGCCTGGTGGCTCTCTGTGGTTGTGGCTTGAGGGAAACTGAGCGGAAGGAGGAGGGGTTAAATATCTGGGGCGAGAGAGGGAATTACGCTGGCGTTTACTCGCAATCAAGCGTGGAATCAAATCATAGAAATGGACGCGGCGGTGCTGGTCGCGGCGTGATTTTGTGGACGAAGGTGACTTGGCGCGTGGGTCTGGGGTGTCAGCGAGGGAGGGGTACGCGTGCGGGTGAGAAATAGAGAGAAAAGAAAACTCCCGGGTGGGTTGGTTCTGTTATTGGGCCGAAAGATTAGCGCCCGGCCTATTTCTATTTCTTTTATCTTTTTCCTTTTCTGTTTTGATTTTCTGGAATCAATTTCAAATGGTTTTCAAATGGGTTTGAATTCAAACTTGTTCTGAATTTTTGCAAAGTAGAACTTGCACCTTTTTGGCTACAGAACAAAGTTGCTCACTCAAAATACTTTGGCCCATTGGGATTTAAAATAAACAATGCCTTTATCACTTATGTAATAAGGACATATGCTTGGTTTTTAAATTCATATTTTGTTTTGAAAATCTTTGTTCAAGCTTTGGAAAATATCAATCAATCATATGATCAATTCTTTTCTGGTGAAAACAAATATTCTCTTTTTATAGAGTAGCATTAAGGCTATTGCCTTGCTTAAATAAAATAATAGATCACAAAGTTTCTATTTTGAAGAAATGATCCTAAAATGATTATGCATGCATGAATGATATGCAAACTTTGAAATCTTGATTTTTGGGATGTTACAAATCTAACCCCCTTAAGGTGAATCTTGCCCTCGAGAATCGGATTGGCTAGCAAATAGGTGAGGGCGGTTTTTCCGAAGGTCATCTTCTCTTTCCCATGTTGCTTCTTCTTCGGAATGATGGTTCCACTGAACTTTGCAGAATTTATGGTGTTTGTCCGAGTAACTCTTTCTGTAGTCTCAAGAATCTTGATAGGTTTTTACTCATCAGTAAGATCACTTTCCAATTGGACCTCCTCCAATGGTATAGTATCCTTCAAAGAGATCTCCTCCATCTCCGGATGGCATTTCTTTAGCTGACTCACATGAAACACATTATGAATGACAGACAATGATTTCGGCAATTCAATCTCATAAGCTACTTCTCCTCTACGACTCAGAATCTTGAATGGTCCAACATATCTTGGGGCCAATTTTCCTTTGACTCCAAATCTCTTCACTCCACGAAGTGGTGACACTCTAAGATAAGCTCTATCACCCACCTCATAGGTGACTTCTCTATGCTTAGGATCTGCGTAGCTCTTCTATCGGGACTGTGCTATCTTCAATCTGTCCTTTACTAACTTGACTTTCTCTTCAGCCTCTTTGATTAGTTCTGGCCCGAACAAGTTTCTTTCTCCCACACCATTCCATAGCAATGGGGTAGTACACTTTCTCCCATAGAGAAACTCAAACGGTGCCATCTCAATACTGGCTTGATAGCTGTTGTTATAAGAGAATTCTGCGTAAGGCGGACTTTCATCCCAACTAGCTCCATAGTCTAGGGCACATGCCCTCAACATATCCTCTAGAATCTGGTTGGTCCTTTATGTCTGTCCATCAGTCTGGGGATGAAAAGCAGTACTGATATCCAATCTCGTTCCCAATGACTCATGCAGTTGCCTCCAAAAATGAGAAGTGAATTGAGTTCCCCTATAAGACACAATACTCTTGGGTACTCCATGTAGACACACAATCCTATTCATATAGATCTTGGCCAACTTAGCACTTGTATAGGTTGTCTTCACAGGTATAAAATGAGCCACTTTAGTTAGACGATCCACTACTACCCAAATAGAATCATATCCTGACTGGGTCCTTGGCAATCCGGTGATGAAATCCATGCCAATCTTGTCCCACTTCCAAACAGGAATAGGTAGTGGTTGTAACAATCCTGCTAGTTTCTAATGTTCCGCTTTCACTCTACTACATACATCACACAAAGCAATATGTTCGGCGATGTCCTTCTTGAGTTTATTGCACCAAAATCTTTCCTTCATATCCATGTACATTTGGTGTTACCCGGATGAATGGAATATGGCGAGTTATGTGCTTCTTGCAAAATCAGTTTCCGAAGTTCCGGGTCTTGCGGAACGTAGATACATTTTCCATACCATAAAGTACCCTATTCGTCTTCATGGAATCCTTTGGCTTTTCCTTTACCAATGTTTTCCTTAATCTCTTCAATTTCCTTGTCCGTCTTTTGGGCTTCCTTGATTTTGTCCAACAAGGTGGGTTGAACATCCAATGACATGAGATGTCCCTCAGGAACAATCTCCAATCTGAGGTCTCTAAATTGGGCACACAGATCATCTGGTAACTCTCCCTTAGTAAGGCCATTCACAAATACCTTATGGCTTAGAGCATCTGCTACAACATTTGCTTTACCGAGATGGTATTGCAAACTCAAGTCATAATCCTTGATGAGTTCTAGCCATCTTCTTTGTCTCATGTTGATCTCTTTCTGAGTAAAGATATACTTCAAACTTTTGTGATCTATGAACACTTCACATCACTTTCCCAAAAGATAATGTCTCCATGTTTTGAGTGCATGGACAACAGAGCCTAACTCTAAATCATGAGTAGGATAATTCACCTCATGAGTTTTGAGTTGTCTCGAGGCATAAGCCACAACTTTCCCTTCTTGCATCAGAACTGCACCTAATCCATGATGAGATGCATCACAATAAACTTGGAAATCCTTCTCCAAATCTGGCAGACATAGGACTGGTGCTGTCACTAGTCTCTTCTTCAATTCTTGGAAACTGAGTTCACATCCTTTAGTCCAAGCAAATTTCTTGTCTTTCTTTAGTAACTCCGCATTGGCTTAGCTACCTTGGAGAAATTCTCAATGAATCTTCTATAGTATCCTTCCAAGCCAAGAAAACTACGAACTTCTTTCACTAACTTAGGAGATTCCCATTCAGTTACAGCTTAAACTTTTGCGGGATCAACTGCTACACCATCTCCTGACACGATGTGTCCAAGAAATCCAACTTCATTCAACCAGAATTCACACTTGCTGAATTTGGCATACAACTTATGCTTTCTAAGCTTCTCAAGTATCAAACGCAAATGTCCCTCATGCTCTTCTTTGCTCTTGGAGTAGATCAAAATGTCATCGATGAAAACGACAACAAACTTGTCAAGGAACTCCATGAAGACCTTGTTCATCATATTCATGAAGTAAGCTGGTGTATTGGTCAAACCAAATGGCATCACGGTGTACTCATACAATCCATACCTAGTGGTGAAAGCAGTCTTAGGTATGTCTTGTTCCTTTATCTTAAGCTAAAAATAACCTGATCGAAGATCAATCTTTGAGAACACACATGCTCCTTCTAACTGATCAAACAAGTCATTGATTCTGAGCAAAGGATATTTGTTCTTGATAGTCACCTCATTGAGTGAACGATAATCGATGCATAAACTTTCACTTCTATCTTTCTTTTCCACAAACAAGACTGGTGCTCCCCAAGATGAAGAACTTGGTTGAATAAATCCTTTCTGCAACTGTTCTCCAAGTTGTTTCTTGAGTTCTTTCAACTCATCAACTGACATCTTGTAAGGTCTCTTTGCTATTAGTCCTGATCCTGACAGCAAGTCAATCAGAAATTCCACATCTCTATCTGGTGGCATTCCCGGCAATTCTTCCGGAAACACATCCGAATATTCTCTCACAATGGGTACACAGTCTATGCTAACCCCCTTAAGAGAATTTAGCTTACGCCCTTTTGATTCAAAGTTAGACTTGAATCTAATCCGTTTCTTATCCGGGGTTGTGAGTGCGACATTACGATTGGCACAATCTAGTACTCCTTCATACTTGGTCATCCAGTCCATTCCCAAAATTACATCCAGTCCTTGGGAATCCAAGATTATCAGACTAACTGGAAACTTATGCTTTCCAAATTCTACCACTAGATCACGACATCCAAGACTTACTATCATATCTCCACCGAGAGAACTTACTTTTATTGGACACCCAATATTTTCAGTTGGAAACCAATTTCTATCAACAAATGCTTTTGATATGAATGAATGTGATGCACCAGTATCAAAAAGAACAAGTGCTGGAATAGAATTGAGTTTGAACTTACCAACCATAGCATCGGACTCCTCATAAATCTCTTCCACATTGATGTGGTTCACTTGTCCCTTCTGGAAAGGGTTGGGCTTGGTGGTTCCTTCAACTTTCTTTTTTGTGCACTCATTTGCATAATGCCCCAGCTTCTTACACTTGAAACATTCAACCTGACCGATATCTCTTTTTGCAGGCTGACTACCACTTCCACTTCCACCTCCACTGTGGTGACTCTTGTGTCCACTCTTGTGGTTCTTGTACTTGTCCTTATCATGACTACGGTGATGCTTGTTGTCATGATGGCGGTTGTGGCTGTGGTGGTTGTTGTACTTTCCATGTTTGTGGGATCCAGAACTCCCACTATCATCATGATAGGAACGCTTGTGAGCCGATCCCGAGCTGTGCTTCCTCTTTCTGCTTTCAACCTGTTTCATCTTGTTCTCCAAGATGGTAGCCTTGTCACAAAGTGATTGGTAGGTTGGGACATAGGCAACAGATAGCTGTAAATTCAGTTCATCATTCAGTCCTTCGAGGAATTTCTCCTCCCTTGACATCAGTATCAACTTCATCCGGTGCATAACGCGCCAGATTGTTGAACTCCTCAATATATTCAGCCACACTGGGGTGACGCTGCTTCAGGTTATGGAACTCCTTCTTCTTCAAATTCATCACCCCGGATGAGATGTGAGCTGTGCGGAAACCATCCTCAAAGATAACCCAAGTTACATCCTCAATGGGAGTGGTGATCTGAAAGTTATCCCACCAAGTTGCTGCTGGTCCTTCCAACAAATGTGCTGCAAACCTGACCTTCTCCTCGTCGGTGCAGCCGACAGTTACCAAATCCTTGTTCACCGAACGTAGCCAATCATTGGCCACCATTGGATTAGTGGTTCCTAAGAACTTTGCAGGCCTCAGTCTTAGGAATCTGGTGAGCATGTCAAATCCTGGTGGATTGTTCGGATTGTTGTTGTTGTTGTTGTTGTCGTTGTTGTTGTTGTTGTTGTTGTTGTTGTTGTTGTTGTTGTTGTTTTTGTTGTTGTTGTTGTTGTTATTATTCTGATTCTGCATAAAAGTGGTCATCATCTGCATCAGTTGTGCCTGTGCAATCATCAACTGCTGCATCTCGGGGGTGACATTGTTGTTGTTTGGGTTGGGGTTGGCACGTCGAGGAGGCATCTGTGGTTTTCATAAGGATAAGAATGAGATACCCATAGATGCTTATCATGCACAATACATCACGTAGACAATCACCAAACCAAGCATCAAAATAACATAAGGTTCAAACGGCGTAAGCAAAAAAGTTTGGAAAAACAAACACACCAAAGCAAGACACCCACATGTTGGATGGTCATTGCGACTCAATAGTCAAAAGTACGGTAGATGAAAGATAAATGAGTAGTCATCACTACTCCTCCGCATCAATATCCACATCAACAAGGGTAAGACCTGCATTCTCCATAGCAGTCTTGTATTCCTCAAAATTGGTAGTCAAGGCCTATATCTTGGCCCTAAGAGCCCTCTTCTGTGAGCGAAGCCTCTCGATCACTCCCTGCTGATGCTCGAGCTCGAAGTCCTTGGCCTCTAGCTCTTCCTTCATCTCCCGGATCTTCTTGTTCCTGTCTTGGACTCTCTTCTCCTGGCTCTTGAATTTCTTGTCCTGGCTTTCAAACTTGCCCTCCATTTCCTTGACTATCTCGTCTTGCTCCACGCAGAGCTTGTCCTTCTCTCAGAGATGAACCTGGAGCTCGTCATTGCTAAGCATGACGTTGGTCCTATCAGTATCTAGGTGCCTAATAAGACCCTCTAGGTCCTGGATGTATAGACGAATCGGCTCCATCGTCTCTCTAGCAGCATCCTCGTACTCTATAGCCTCACCCTCCTCGTTGCGTCTCCCGAAGGGGTGAAAGTAAAGACCTCTAAGCTCTCTAGAGTGTCTCCCTACCAGGCACCCAAGTAACTCCTGCATGACTACATGTAGGCCTTTCTCCTTCTCGTCATGCATCAGCTTGAAAGTGATGGTCTCCGTGGTTGGCTCTGCCTGGCGTCCGGGCAGAGTGACTCTAAAGCCCCAAAGGTCCTTCCTCTCAAACTTGGTGAGTGGAAGTGTCATGATGCTAGCAAGTGGAAGGTTGAGCACACTAGTGAGCTCAATGAGACGAGTACCAAAACGAGTTCCCTTGAACTCCTCGGCCATGTTGATAATAACATTAGGCATCTATTTTTATAAGATAGAGAAAATTTAGAATCAACATCAATAGGAAAAAAATCACAAGACAAAAAATCACAAGAATATCCTTTGCAACAATCACACAAGTCATGGCATACACAAATCCATTACAAGCATCAAAGGTTCAACATAACTTAGAATTTTTTTTGGAAATAAAACTATAAGTGTGGTGGTCCGACTAACGAAGTACATTACAATCTCCACTCACTTGCCAAGTTGGCTATCAGGTCATCCCTAGAGGCAATCTGTCGATCTTGATCACATGACTCCATTGCTAAGTCTATGATGTCTTCTCTTAAACATTGGTTGATAGCGTCTAACTCTTGGGTATGCTTCTTTTCTTCCCTTAGGTCATTTTGGGTGTTAAGCATTCTGCACTTGAGTCTATCTCCAAGCTCCTTGATGGCATTCCAAGCTGCATTTCTTGCAGAGTCAAAGAATGTTGTGTGCATGATATCAACAAGTATCTTAACTTAGAGAATAAGTCTACCAAGACTACAACTGCTAGGATTTCCCATAGCATAGCATATAGATACCTAGCACAAAATTTCATGTAAGCCCTATACAAAATATCACTAGTGCATAGTCAAAATAATGGGACAAATACGTGAAGCACCACTTGCCTTGGTAGTTGGGGGAGTAGCAAAAATCTTCACAATCACGATCACCACTAGCACCAAAATTTACACATAAAATAATAGCACCAAATTCACATTTCAATATTCAAGCAAAAATATTATGAATGCATGAAAATGCCATGTGATGATTTTCTAAACTAAACAAGACAAGTCAAACAGTACTGAACACAAAACCAATTAAATATAGTCTAAATAAACTTAATTTAGCCTTATAAATTTTTTCAAAATAATTTAAATAGTCAAAATAAGCCCATATTTATCTCTGCATAAAATCCCATTTTTACAGAAACAAAGTACAAAACTAAGCCCACAGTACCGTAGTATTTATTTTTCTGAATCTAATGATATATTATTTGCAATTTTTGGATAAACATAATAAAATTTATAGATTTTACAAGTTTAATCATTCAAATTCATTTTCTGGATTTTTAAACAGACAGGACATGCCACGTGGAATGATCCCATTGGCTGATACCGATTCGCACGGATCATGCTTTGTGGACCGCAGGATTAAAAGTGAATCGCACAACATAGATCAAATCTTACCCCTTCGCTAAGTGATTCTTTCCTGCCCTCACAATCTAGATCTAACGGTCCAGAGCAGCTGGTGTCACATCCTAAAATTTTCCAAATTTTGAAATGTGAAAGAGAAATAAACAAAATAAAAATTTATTGAAATTTAGGGTGAAAAGAAACTTTTTGATTTCCAATTGGAAACATCAAAACCTATTTTGATCAAATAGAATCCTAAAAGGATTTAAAAAGATAAACAAATAATAAATAAAGTTATAATAGTTGAAATCACCATTTTTGGATGTTTAAATAAAAATATATGGTTTTTATAAGCAAAAGTGGAAATAATGAATAAGGTCTATTTTTAAAAGAGCCAAATTAAATCTTGGCCAAGTATTTAAAAATAAAATATGTTGTTTGATAAAAATAGTAAAGGTTTATTTAAATAAAACCATGAGGATTTATTTATATCCAAATTTCATTTAAGTAAAGACATTTTTTCCTATTTTGATTGAGCATTAAAATTTAATAAAGTATTTTTATTTCAAGGTGTTTTAGTATTCAGATAAAACCTACTGAAAAGATTTTTGTAGGAATTTATAAAGTCAAATAGAGTTTTACACATATTTAACTACTATTTGAAATAAAGACTAAAGCCTATTTATTTATTTTTAATAAATAATAAATCCTAAAAATAATTGTTCTATTTAGGACTTTGGATTATGTTGATAAACAAAATTGAATTATACCCAAAAGTTTGGTGGTGGTTTGAATTTAAATGGAGTTTGAATTGTTTGAAATAAAATCAAAACAGAAATTCAAAACAGAAAAAGAAAAGCATTCAGTATAAAAAATGAAACAGAGCAACCCAACCCATCTGGCCAAACTAAGCCCAGCAGTGCAGCCCAACTAAACCCCTCTGCCGAATCGTTTTTCACTCAACTGCGCACCCACTAAGTCGCTGATCAGTGGACCCCGTGCCCCTCTCTCTCTCTCGCTGACGAACGAGACCCACTGTCCAACGCAGCGTCATCAACCTCGCGACCAGTTCCTCGCTGACGTTCCCAGCCGAGTAACTCCAGCGATGAATTCTCTTAATTGCCTACGTTAATCTCTCCAGCAACCACACGCGTTTAAACACCACGCTCTCCTCTTCCATTTCCCCCAAACCACACCTCCTCTCTGCCTCCAGGCTGCGAGAATCATTTGCTCGAACTCACTGTCCCCGACGAACTTCTTCGACCAATTCCGGTGCCGTCCAACCGCCCCTCACCTCCCACTGCACGCAAGCTTGCTTCCCCTCTTCTTGCGCATCTCCCAGCATCAAACCCACAACCGCGCGTGCCCCAGAGGCTCGACAACCTCGACTCCTGAACACCGCCGCCGTCTGTCTTCTCTCCGACGGTCTCCCTCGGTATGTACTGACCGCCCTCTTCCCTCTAGTTGACACGCGAATGATCCCCAGCATTGTACACATCTAACTACACCTCGGTTTTGTCTTAGCGTGCACCGTGGCGTCGTCCCCAACAAACGACTGACGCACCCGATGGTAGACACATCTCCGGTGAGGAATTCTGACTGAACCCGTGCGCCCCTTCGACAAACTCGAGCAAGTTGAGCGTCCCTGTTCCACGGCGATCTCAGTGAGCCATGCCACGTCCCCTCTTGCTTCCTGTATCACCGGCTCCACCGCTGACAGACCGTGCCGATGCCAGCCACCGTCGCTCGCGCCGCCAGTTCATGGCAAGCGCACTGTAGCCGTAGGATGCGATTTGTCTGGCTAGGATTAGATCTAGGCGAAGAGGTAAGTTTGATCCAGAGAGGCACGATCTAATTCAGATCCAACGATCCCCACAGCGCAATCCGCATGAACCGGTACGCGCCAGTAAGAATAAGACACGTGGCCAGACACAGGATTTAAATTAGAAATTTGATCTATTAGATTTGCAAACTTTCAAAATTCATAACTTTAATTCTAAATGTCCAAATTTTGCAAATTTTATATCAATGGATTCAGCAGAACAAGTACTTTGCAACCATGCACTTTGTTTAATGTTTTGCTTCTGCAAAATTGGTTGAAATGGCAGAAACATGTGTAGGCATAATTTGAATATAAAAATTGTCCTAGATATATTTTTAAGGTGAAATCTTTGCAAAATGGATTGTTTTGAACCTACTGACCATAGGAACCAACTTATGGATTTAAAAATGTATTTTGTGAATTTAAGGAATAAATATTTGAATTAGCACATTTCTAGTTAAATAAAAATATTGTTTATGGTTTAGAAATGATTGTTTTGAGTAAAGCCTTTGGGAAATGATTTGATTCAAACCTTCTGACCCTAAACACCAAATTTTGTAATTTAAGAACATATTCGATGAACCATATAAATTTATTACTTTGCTAAAAGATATTTTCAACAACATAAAATATCACCTTAGCATAATATTTGGTTTATGAGATGAAACCTTTTGCAAATGTACCACTTTAGTAAATGACCACTTTGAGCTTTAAAATGTTTAGTGCCTAATAGAAACCACTTTTCTAAATAAAACCATCTTTTGCATGCTTTCATGCATTGCCTTGTTTCTATTATTTTATGTGTGATAAATTGTTTGAATGTTGGTTTGAAAATGTGTTTGCTTGATTGAATTGTAGTGAAGTTAGAGGAGTGTGATATTTGCAAGATCAAGAATTGAACCAAAATTCTCTACTAAAAAGGCAAGTGACACTATCATCCATGTCCTACTATTTTCATTACACTTAGTGGATTTTTGTAACATGCATGATAAGGACTACTATATTTTATGCTATGCTAAATCCTAATAGGATACCCTTATATCATCCTTAGTGAAAACATTGTAGTTGTAGTATGCTTAGCCCTGCTATATATTTGGGATGGGATACATGATATGATTATATGAAGTGTTGGAAAGATATATGTTTTATATAATAAAACAAGTATTCAATCAACCACCTTGGTGGACAAGGATACTCAAGATTGGACCAGGTGGCAACAAAGGGAACCATGTTTATATGGCTATCTTTTTGTGTGTGCACTAGAAGAAAACCACCCAGGGACTTAGAGATTGAACATGTTTCTCGTACAGTGGCTTCCGTGTACAGCCACATGCTAAATGGGCTCTGGCTTAGTCAACTACATAGTGGAAGACCCATGCATTGGCATCTTCAGGATACCTAGAATTGTGTAAGGGAAATATATCCCTACATTGGTGCCTGGTAGACAAGCTAGCATTGTGTATAGGGAGGACTTCTATGGAAAGACTTTGTCACATTCTCGATCCGCCAGTACTCCATTTTGGTGAGTACTTATCCAGCGGCCACTGGTGGCGTCAAGACGAGATTGTGTCATGTGGGTAAAGTGTACAACTTCTGCAGAAGATCAAATTCTAAGTACTTAGCCGTGTCCCCGGTTATGGACAACTCTGAGCAACTAAGGCCTGAAGCGATGGAATATCTCGACATTCCAATTTCTCAAAGTTAAAACTTGATGGTGACAACAAGGGATTAGAAGCACTTGGAGTTTTCCAAGGAGTTCAGAAAGATTTGACAAAAGATCAAAACTATTTTGAAAAGATAGGATAAAACTATATTGCTTTCTGCAAAAGAGCCTAAACCCTACTTAGCCAAATATGCATGTAATGATAGGATCCACTTACTTCTACATAATAGTGAAACTTGCCAATACAATTCAAATGTATTGACCCTTGTGGCTGCAACTTATTATGTTGCAGGTTTGTTTGATGTTAGTGAAGTGTGTTGAGTAGGATTACAAGTCTACAACCAACATGATTGCCTGTGGCACTTTGAAGATGAAGGACTCCATGCTATATAGATATCCTGCTGCATTGTAATGTGATAGTCAAATGAGCTATGTAAGATGTAATGAATTATTTTATTCCTGGTTATAAGTTGTATTATGACCTTTGTTTCTTGATATTACATCTTAACTGTGGATGCTAGCTATTGATCCAGGAACTAGCATTGTAAACACAGGGATCTCTACCTTATTAAAGGTTGGGAACCTTACAGATTGTATCAGAGCACTATGTTGCCTGTAGGATTGTAACCCTAGGATTGGACAAAACCCTTAGAAAAATAGGAGTTGTATTCGTTCCAAAACATATTTACAAACAATCTTGTAAACTCTTTGCTCAACCTTTTTGGTTTTGATTCTACACCTTTTCCGTTTCACCTTGATGGACAAAGCCTTCACCATGACCAATGACTTCAACTTTAAGTTTCACCAAGGACTTCAACTTAGACATCACTAAGGACTACAAGTGAGAACCAAGAGACATTAGATTGTCTACCAAAACATTGATATCATGTTAGTGTATGGATCATATTGACCTATGAGGTATGACTATACTAAGTTAATTATTTTAAGAAAACTTGTTGTTTCCTTCAACTCATGGGTTAAGCTCATGACTTGTTAAATGAATAGTTGCTTGATGATTGCTTGATTGTTTGATTTGAACTTGATTGTTTTGGATGGTGTGTTAGAACTTCCTTAGGTCTATCTGTCATTACTTATCCCTATAAAACCAACAGATGCCTCCCCGTCGTGCCAACCCCAACCAAAACAACAATAACAACATCATTCCTGAGATGCAGTAGATGATGACAGCTCAGACGCAGCTGATGCATATGATGACCACATTCATACAGAATCACAACAACAACAACAACAACAACAATCAGAATAATCCTCCAGCACATGATATTCTCACAAGGTTTCTGAAACTAAGGCCTGCAAGGTTCTCTGGGACAACTGACCCAATGTTAGCCAATGATTGGTTATGTTCGGTGAATAAGGACTTAGTGACTGTTGGCTGCACCGACGTAGAAAAAGTTAGGTTTGCATCACACCTGCTTGAAGGACCAGCAGCAACATGGTGGGACAACTTTCAGATCACCACTCCCCTTGAGGATGTGACTTGGGCTATTTTTGAGGATGGTTTCCGTACAGCTCACATCTCATCTGGAGTGATGCACTTGAAGAAAAAGGAATTCCACAATCTGAAACAACGTCACCTCAGTGTGGCTGAGTACATTGAAGAATTCAACAATCTGGCACGCTATGCACCGGATGAAGTTGATACAGATGCTAAGAGGAAGGAGAAATTCCTCGAAGGACTTAATGATGAGTTGAACCTGCAGCTAGCTGTTGCCTATGTCCCAACTTATCAATCACTCTGTGACAAAGACACTATTTTGGAAAATAAAATGAACCAAGTTGAGGACATAAAGAGGAAGCATAAACTCAAGTATCACTCAGGATCATTACAAAAGAAGCGTTTATTCAAAAAGAGCAATGAGGATTCTGAACCACATCAGTATCACCACAACAACAATGGAAGTGATAATAATGAAAATGATACTGACAATGGGGATGACCTTGGTCAGAACCAACATGACACTTTCAGGAAGAAAGACATTAGCCAGTTGTAGTGCTATAATTGTAAGGAACTTGGACACTATGCATCAGACTATCTTGAGAAGAAAAAGAAAAAGGATGCTAGAAACTCGAATGGAAATGACTCCAATGTGACCCAGAAAGGACATGTGAACCACATTGAAATGGATGGGAACTTTGAAGAGATAGAAGAAGTGGATGTCAGGAACTAGTTAACTCAGAAGTGTCAAATAAGGATTCCTTATCTAGATATCAAGTGTTGAACCCATAGTCAAGTGAACCATCAATGTAACCCTATGAGACTTTCTTTTAAGGGTGGTAGTACCCTAGTTGCCTTGAAGCCAACTTGTAACCCTAGACTTCCCAAATCTCGGGTCGAGATTTCTTTTAAGGGTGGTAGCCTGTCACATCCCAAAATTTTCCAATTTTTGAAATGTGAAAGAGAAATAAACAAAATAAAAATTTGTTGAAATTTAGGGTGAAAAGAAACTTTTTGATTTCCAATTGGAAACATCGAAACCTATTTTGATCGAATAGAATCCTAAAAGGATTTAAAAAGATAAACAAATAATAAATAAAGTTATAATAGTTGAAATCACCATTTTTGGATCTTTAAATAAAAAGATATGGTTTTTATAAGCAAAAGTGGAAATAATGAATAAGGTCTATTTTTAAAAGAGCCAAATTAAATCTTGGCCAAGCATTTAAAAATAAAATATTTTGTTTGATAAAAACAGTAAAGGTTTATTTAAATAAAACCATGAGGATTTATTTATATCCAAATTTCATTTAAGTAAAGACATTTTTTCCTATTTTGATTGAGCATTAAAATTTAATAAAGTATTTTTATTTCAAGGTGTTTTAGTATTCAGATAAAACCTACTGAAAAGATTTTTGTAGGAATTTATAAAGTCAAATAGAGTTTTAAATATATTTAAATCCTATTTGAAATAAAGACTAAAGCCTATTTATTTATTTTTAATAAATAATAAATCCTAAAAATAATTGTTCTATTTAGGACTTTGGATTATGTTGATAAATAGAATTGAATTATACCCAAAAGTTTGGTGGTGGTTTGAATTCAAATGGAGTTAGAATTGTTTGAAATAAAATCAAAATAGAAATTCAAAACAGAAAAAGAAAAGCATTCAGTATAAAAAAATGAAACAGAGCAACCCAACCCATCTGGCCCAACTAAGCCCAGCAGCGCAGCCTAATTAAACCCCTCTGTCAAATCGTTTTTCACTCAACTGTGCACCCGCTAAGTCGCTGATCAGTGGACCCCGCGCCCCCTCTCTCTCTCTCTCTATCGCTGACGAACAGGACCCACTGGCCAGCGCAGCGTCATCAACCTCGCGACCAGTTCCTCGCTGCCGTTCCCAGCCGAGTAACTCCAGCGATGAATTTGCTTAATTGCCTACGTTAATGTCTCCAGCAACGACACGCCTTTAAACGCCACACTTTCCTCTTCCATTTCCCCCAAACCACACCTCCTCTCTGCCTCCAGGCTGCGAGAATCGTTTGCTCGAACTCACTGTCCCCGACGAACTTCTCCGGCCAATTCTGGCGCCGTCCAACCGCCCTCACCTCCCACTGCACGCAAGCTTGCTTCCCCTCTTCTTGCGCATCTCCCATCATCAACCCCACAACCGCGCGTGCCCAAGAGGCTCGACAACCTCGACTCCTGAACACCGCCGCCGTCTGTCTTCTCTCCGACGAGCTCCCTCGGTATGTACTGACCGCCCCCTTCCCTCTAGTTGACGCGCGAATGATCCCCATCATCGTACGCATCTAACTACACCTCGGTTTTGTCTTAGCGCGCACCGTGGCGTCGTCCCCAACAAACGACTGATGCACCCGACGACAGACACATCTCCGACGAGGAATTCCGACTGAACCCGTGCGCCCCTTCGACAAACGCGATAAAGTTGAGCATCCCCGTGCCACGGAGATCTCGGTGAGCCATGCCACGTCCCCTCTCGCTTCTTGTATCGCCAGCTCCACCGCTGATAGACCGCGCCGCCGCCAGTTCATGGCAAGCGCACTGTGGTCGTAGGATGCGATTTGTCTGGCTAGGATTACATCTAGGCGAAGAGGTAAGTTTGATCCAGAGCCGCACGATCTAATTAAGATCCAACGATCCCCAGAGCGCAATCCGCACGAACCGGTACGCGCCAGTAAGAATAAGACACGTGGCCAGACACAGGATTTAAATTAGAAATTTGATCTATTAGATTTGCAAACTTGCAAAATTCGTAACTTTAATTCTACATGTCCAAATTTTGCAAAATTTATATCAATGGATTCAGCAGAACAACTACTTTGCAACCATGCACTTTGTTTAATGTTTTGCTTCTGTAAAATTGGTTGAAATTGCAGAAACATGTGTAGGCATAATTTGAATATAAAAATTGTCCTAGATATATTTTTAAGGTGAAATCTTTTAAAAATGGATTGTTATGAACCTACTGACCATAGGAACCAACTTATGGATTTAAAAATGTATTTTGTGAAGTTAAGGAATAAATATTTGAATTAGCACATTTCTATTCAAATAAAAATATTGTTTATGGTTTAGAAATGATTTTTTTGAGTAAATCCTTTGGGAAATGATTTGATTCAAACCTTCTGACCCTAAACACCAAGTTTTGTGATTTAAGAACATATTCGATGAACCATACAAATTTATTACTTTGCTAAAAGATATTTTCAACAACATAAAATATCACCTTAGCATAATATTTGGTTTATGAGATGAAACCTTTTGCAAATGGTTTACCACTTTAGTAAATGACCACTTTGAGCTTTAAAATGTTTAGAGCCTAATAGAAACCACTTTTCTAAATAAAACCATCTTTTGCATGCTTTCATGCATTGCCTTGTTTCTATTATTTTATGTGTGATAAATTGTTTGAATGTTGGTTTGAAAATGTGTTTGCTTGATTGAATTGTAGTGAAGTTAGAGGAGTGTGATATTTGCAACATCAAGAAGTGAACCAACATTCTCTACTAAAAAGGCAAGTGACACTATCATCCATGTCCTACTATTTTCATTACACTTAGTGGATTTTTGTAACATGCATGATAAGGACTACTATATTTTATGCTATGCTAAATCCTAATAGGATACCCTTATATCATCCTTAGTGAAAACATTGTAGTTGTAGTATGCTTAGCCCTGCTATATATTTGGGATGGGATACATGATATGATTATATGAAGTGTTGGAAAGATATATGTTTTATATAATAAAACAAGTATTCAATGAACCACCTGGGTGGACAAGGATACTCAAGATTGGACAAGGTGGCAACAAAGGGAACCATGTTTATATGGCTATCTTTTTGTGTGTGCACTAGAAGAAAACCACCCAGGGATTTAGAGATTGAACATGTTTCTCGTACAGTGGCTTCCGTGTACAGCCACATGCTAAATGGGCTCTGGCTTAGTCAACTACATAGTGGAAGACCCATGCATTGGCATCTTCAGGTTAACTAGAATTGTGTAAGGGAAATATATCCCTACATTGGTGCCTGGTAGACAAGCTAGCATTGTGTATTGGGAGGACTTCTATGGAAAGACTTTGTCACATTCTCGATCCGCCAGTACTCCATTTTGGTGAGTACTTATCCAACGGCCACTGGTAGCGTCAAGACGAGATTGTGTCATGTGGGTAAAGCGTACAACTTCTGCAGAAGATCAAATTCTAAGTACTTAGCCGTGTCCCCGGTTATGGACAACTCTGAGCAACTAAGGCCAGAAGCTATGGAAGATCTCGACATTCCAATTTCTCAAAGTTAAAACTTGATGGTGACAACAAGGGATTAGAAGCACTTGGAGTTTTCCAAGGAGTTCATAAAGATTTGACAAAAGATCAAAACTATTTTGAAAAGATAGGATAAAACTATATTGCTTTCTGCAAAAGAGCCTAAACCCTACTTAGCCAAATATGCATGTAATGATAGGATCCACTTACTTCTACATAATAGTGAAACTTGCCAATACAATTCAAATGTATTGACCCTTGTGGCTGCAACTTATTATGTTGCAGGTTTGTTTTATGTTAGTGAAGTGTGTTGAATAGGATTACAAGTCTACAACCAACATGATTGCCTGTGGCACTTTGAAGATGAAGGACTCCATGATATATAGATATACTGCTGCATTGTAATGTGATAGTCAAATGAGCTATGTAAGATGTAATGAATTATTTTATTCCTGGTTATAAGTTGTATCATGACCTTTGTTTCTTGATATTACATCTTAACTGTGGATGCTAGCTATTGATCCAGGAACTAGCATTGTAAACACAGGGATCTCTACCTTATTAAAGCTTGGGAACCTTACAGCTAGCCACTAACTGGCGGCGCTAGCTCGACAGCGCGAGGTGGTGGCGCTCTGCCAACAGCGTTCTGGCCATTCTAGGAAGCGAGAGAAGGGGGAAAGAGGTTCACCAGGTTCGCCTTGGCGTGTGGATGCTCGAGGAGGTCGTCGTTGGTCGAGGGGCACACAGACGCGTCGTTGATTGCTCACTGGAATTGTCCCTGGCGTCGGTGTGTTCGGGGCATCGTTGTTGGCAAAGCTACAAGGCATGCCAAGGTAAACATGGAGGTGTGTTAGATGCACGCGAAAGGGGTGAGTATGCGAGTGTTAACCAGAGAGGAAGGGGCGGTCAGTAGTTACCAGTAGAGGTCGCCGGAGTTGATGCAGACGACGACGCTCAGACTTGGTTGTTGCGGAGGCTGTGGGACATGCACGGCCAAGCTAGGGCTACTGGCAGGTGCGTACGGGTTTGATGGTCAAGGTTGTGGAAGCTAGGGGTGGAGGGGTGGCCGGAGTTGGCCGGAATCAGTGTTGCAGCTCGTCGGAGCAGAGGGGGTTTGGGCGAGGAATTCTCGTAGCCTGGAGGTGTTCAGGGCTTGGGGTCTGAGGGGAAATGCGGAGGAGAGGTGGGCGATTAAGTAGGGCATGGTCGTGGGACGAATTAATGGCGCAATCAATGCGAATTGACGCCGCGAATTCATCGCAGGAAACTGCAGCGAGGGAGAGGGGAACGGGTCACGCATGGATGATGATGAGGTGGCGCTGGTGGGGCCTGGGTGTCAGTGGGGTGAGGGTTGGTTCGCGCGTGAGAAAGAGTGGAGAGGGGGAGATGGCCGGGTGGGGTTAGTGGGCTGCTTCTGCTGCTGGGCTGATTAGGTGGCACCGGCCCCTTTCCAATTCTTTTTCTTTTTCTATTTCTAATTTGATTTTCAGGAATCCAAATCAAATCCAAATCAAATGGTTTTGAATTCAAATCAACTCTAGATTTTGTAGTGCAACCCTTGCATCCATTTGTGTATAAATCATCACTGATCAATCAAATGCACTTTCATACTTTGAAAAATAAAATAAAACCATTTCCTTATTTGCATAAAATAATAGGCATAACATGGTTTCTTATTTGAAATTTTGTTTGGAAAATTTTGTGCACACCAAATGCTATGAATGCATGAAAGATATGATAACTTTTTTAAGTCATATGATTTGTGGGATGTTACAAATCTAACCCCCTTAAGATGATTCTCGCCCTCGAGATTCGGATTGGCTAGCAAATAGATGTGGGTGATCTCTCTGAAGGTCATCTTCTCTTTGCCAAGTTGCTTCCTCTTCGGAATTATGGTTCCACTGAACTTTGAAGAATTTGATAGTCTTAGTATGAGTAACTCTTTTCGCAGTCTCAAGAATCTTGATGGCCTTCTCCTCATAGGTGAGATCACTCTCCAACTGAACCTCTTCCAAAGGTATAGTATCCTTCAAAGAAGTTTCTTCCATCTCTGGATGGCATTTCTTCAAATGACTCACGTGAAACACATTGTGAACGGCAGACAGTGATTCAGGCAATTCAATCTCATAAGCCACTTCTCCTTTGCGGCTCAAAATCTTGAATGGTCCAATATACCTTGGACCCAACTTTCCTTTGATCCCAAATCTCTTCACTCCACGGAGTGGTGAGACTCTAAGATAGGCTCTATCACCTACCTCATAGGTGACCTCTCTATGCTTTGAATCCGCGTAGCTTTTTTGTCGGGACTATGCTATCTTCAATCTTTCCCTTACTAATCTGACTTTCTCTTCAGCTTCCTTAATCAGTTCTGGTCCAAATAACTTTCTTTCTCCTACACCACTCCATAGCAATGGCGTACTACACTTCCTTCCATAGAGAAACTCAAATGGTGCCATCTCAATGCTGGCTTGATAGCTGTTATTGTAAGAGAATTCTGCGTAAGGAAGACTTCATCCCAACTAGCACCGTAGTCTAGGGCACATGCCCTCAACATATCCTCCAGAATCTGATTGATTCTTTCTTTCTGTCCATTAGTTTGGGGGTGAAAAGCTGTGCGGAACTCTAATCTTGTTCCCAATGACTCATGCAATTTTCGCCAAAGCGAAGTGAATTGAGTTCTTCTATCAGACACAATACTCTTGGGTACTCCATGTAGACATATAATCATGTTCATATAGATTTTGGCCAACTTAGCACTTGTGTAGGTTATCTTCACGGGAATGAAATGAGCCACCTTAGTTAGGCGATCTACAACCACCCAAATAGAGTCATATCCCGATCTAGTCCTTGGTAGTCCGGTGATGAAATCCATACCAATCTTGTCCCACTTCCAATCAGGAATAGGTAGTGGTTGTAGTAATACTGCCGGTTTCTGATGTTTCGCTTTCACTCAACTACACACATCACACAAAGAAATATGTTCTGCGATGTCCTTCTTGGGATTATTCCACCAGAATCTTTCCTTCACATCCATGTACATTTTGGTGTTACCCGGATGAATGGAATATGGTGAGTTATGTGCTTCTTGCAGAATCAGTTCCCGAAGTTCCGGATCTTGTGGAATATAGATACATTTTCCATACCATAAAGTACCCAGTTCGTCTTCATGGAAACCTTTAGCTTTCCCCTTTTTCATTAATCCTTTGATCTCATCAATTTCCTTGTCCATCTTTTGAGCTTCCTTGATCCTATCCAACAATGTAGGTTGAACATCCAATGACATGAGATGTCCTTCCGGTACTATCTCCAATATGAGATCTTTGAATTGGGCACACAGCTCATCTGGCAATTCTCCCTTAGTAAGACCATTCACATAAACCTTACGGCTTAAAGCATCCGCTAGAACATTTGCTTTATCGAGATGGTATTGCAAACTCAAGTCATAGTCCTTGATGAGCTCGAGCCATGTTCTTTGTGTCATATTGATTTCTTTTTGAGTGAATATATACTTCAAACTTTTGTGATCTGTGAACACTTCACATCGTTTTCCCAAAAGATAGTGTCTCCATGTTTTGAGTGCATGGACAACAGATGCTAACTCTAAGTCATGAGTAGGATAATTCACTTCATGAGTTTTGAGTTGTCTCGAGGCATAAGCTACAACTTTTCCTTCTTGCATCAAAACTCCACCCAATCCTTGGTGAGATGCATCACAATATAGTTGGAAATCCTTTTCCAAATCTGGCAGACATAAGACTGGTGTTGTCACTAGTCTCTTATTCAACTCTTGGAAACTAAGTTCACATCTTTCAGTCCAGTCAAACTTCTTGTCTTTGTTAAGTAACTTTGTCATCGGCTTATCTACCTTTGAGAAATTCTCAATGAATATTCTATAGTATCCTGCCAAGCCGAGGAAACTACGAACTTCTTTCATCGACTTAGGAGATTCCCACTCAGTCAGAGCTGACACTTTTGAGGGATCGATAGCTACACCATCTCCCGACACAATATGTCCGAGAAATCCAACTTCATTCAGCCAGAATTCACACTTACTGAACTTGGCATACAACTTGTGCTCCCTGAGCTTTTCAAGTATCAAACGTAAATGCTCTTCATGCTCTTCTTTGCTCTTGGAGTAAATCAAAATGTCGTCGATGAATATGACAACAAACTTGTCAAGAAACTCCATGAACACTTTGTTTATCATATTCATGAAATAGGCTGGTGCATTTTTCAAACCAAATGGCATCACAGTGTACTCATATAACCCATATCTAGTGGTGAAAGCAGTATTAGGTATGTCTTGCTCTCTAATCTTAAGTAGAAAGTAGCCTGATCAGAGATCAATCTTTGAGAACACATGGGCTCCTTCTAGCTGATCAAACAGATTGTTGATTCTAGGCAAAGGATATTTGTTCTTGATAGTCACCTCATTGAGTGAACGATAATCTACGCATAGGCTTTGACTTCTATCTTTCTTCTCAACAAACAGAACTGGTGCACCCCAAGATGAGGAACTTGCTTGAATAAATCCTTTTTGTAACTGCTCTCCAAGATGTTTCTTGAGTTCTTTTAACTCAACCACTGACATCTTGTAGGGTCTCTTTGCTATTGATCCAGATCCTGGCAGCAAGTCAATCAGAAACTCTACATCTCTATCTGGTGCCATTCCAAGCAATTCCTCCGGAAACACATACGAACACTCTCTCACAATTAGCACACTATATATGCTAACCCCCTTAAGAGAATTTAGCCTACTCCCTTTAGATTCAAAGTTAGACTTGAACCTAATTCATTTCTTATCCGGGGTAGTGAGTGTGACAGTACGATTGGCACAATCTAGTACTCCTTCATACTTAGTCATCCAATCCATTCCCAAAATAACATCCAATCCTTGGGAATCTAGGATTATCAAACTAACGGGAAACTTATACCTCCCAAATTCTATCACTAGATCATGACATCCAAAGTTCACTATCATCTCTCCACCAAGAGAGCTTATTTTTATAGGACACCCAATAGTTTTAGTTGGAAGTCCATTTTATCAACAAATGCTCTTGATATGAATGAATTCGATGCGCCAGTATAAAAAAGAACAAGTGCTGGAAAAGAGTTGAGCTTGAACTTACCAGCCACAACATTAGACTCCTCATAGATATCTTCCACATTGATGTGGTTCACTTGTCCCTTCTGGAAAGGGTTGGGCTTGTTGGCTCCTTCAACTTTCTTTTCTGGGCAATCATTAGCATAGTGTCCCATCTTATTACACTTGAAACACTCAACCTGACTGAGATCTTTCTTTGCAGGTTGACTTCCATTACCACTTCCACTGTGGTGGCTCTTGTGTCCACTCTTGTGGTTCTTATACTTGTCATTATCATGACTGCGATGATGCTTGTTGTCATGATGCAGGTTGTGGTTGTGGTGAATATTATACTTCCCATGCTTGTGGAATCCAGAACTTCCACTATCATCATTATGGGAACACTTGTGAGACGATCCTGAGCTGTGCTTATCAAAGTTATGTTTCCACTTCCTGCCCTCAACTAGTTTCATCTTGTGTTCCATGATGGTGGCTTTGTCACAGAGTGAATGATATCTTGGGACATAGGCAATAGATAGTTGCAGGTTCAATTCATCATTCAATCCTTTGAGGAACTTCTCCTTCCTCTTAGCATCAATATCAACTTCATCCGGTGCATAGCACGCCAGATTGTTGAACTCCTCAATGTACTCTGCCACACTGCGGTGACACTGTTTCAGGTTGTGGAACTCTTTCTTCCTCAAGTTCATCACTCCGGATGAGATGTGAGCTGTACGGAAACCATCCTCAAAAATATCCCAAGTCACATCCTCAAGGGGAGTGGTGATCTGAAAGTTTTCTCACCATGTTGATGCTGGCCCTTCGAGCAGATGTGCTACAAACCTGACTTTTTCCTTGTCGGTGCAGCCAATAGTGACTAAGTCCTTGTTCACTGGACGTAACCAGTCATTGGCTACCATTGGATCAGTGTTTCCTGAGAACTTTGCATGCCTCAGTCTCAGAAATCTGCTGAGCATGTAAAATGTTGCAGGGTTGTTCTGATTGTTGTTGTTGTTGTTATTGTTGTTGTTGCTATTGCTGTTGTTGTTGCTGTTGTTGTTGCTATTGCTGTTGTTGTTGTTGTTGTTGTTGTTGGTGGTGTTGCTGTTGTTGTTGCTGCTGTTGTTCTGATTCTGATTTTGGTTCTGGATGAACTGAGTCATCATCTGCATCAGTTGAGCTTGAGCTGTCATCAACTGCTGAATCTCAGGAGTGACGTTATTGTTGTTGTTTTGGTGGGGTCAGCACGACGGGGAGGCATCTGTGGTTTCAATAAGGATAATAAATGAGATACCCATAGTTGCTTAACATGCACAATACATCACATAGAAACAATCACAATAAACAAGCTCAAAATAACATAGAGTTTGAACGAAATAAACAACAAGTTTTGAAAATGTAAACACACAATAGCAAGCCATCCACATGTTGGATGGTCATTGCGACTCAATAATCAAAGTATGATAGATAAAAGATAGTCGAGTAGTCTACACTACTCCTCCATGTCAACCTCCACGTCAACAAGAGCAAGACATGCATTCTCCATGGCGGCCTTGTACTCATCTACACTAGTGTTCAAGGCCTCGATCTTTGCCCCGAGGGCCCTCTTCTATGAGCGAAGCCTCTCAATCACTCCCTGCTGGGTCTCGAGCTCGAAGTCCTTGGCCTCTATCTCAGCCTTCATGTCCTTGGTCTTCTTATTTCTGTCTTGGACCGTCTTCTCCTGATTCTTGAACTTCTTTTCCTAGCTCTCGAATCTAGCCTCCATCTCCTTGACGATCTCGTTTTGCTCCGCGAAGAGCTTGTCCTTCTCCCTCAACTGAACCTGGAGCTCGTCATTGCTAAGCATGATGTTGGTCCTATCAGTGTCGAGGTGTCTAATAAGGCCCTCGAGGTACAGACGAACTGTCTGTATCGTCTCCCTAGTCTCGCCCTCATACACCAATGCCTCTCCCCCCTCGTCATGTCTCCCGAACGGGTGGAAGTAGAGGCCTCTAAGCTCGGTGGAGTGGCGTCCGCAGAGGCATCCGAGTATCTCCTGCATGACTACATCTAGGCCCTTGTCCTTGTCATCGTGCATTAGCTTGAAAGAAATCTCCTCCGTGAGTGGCTCCACCTGGCGTACCGGCTGCGAAACTCTAAAACCCCAGAGGTCCTTCCTCTCAAACTTGGTGAGCTGGAGTGCCTTGATACTAGGAAGTGGAACGTTGAGCATACTAGTAAACTGCAAGATGCGTGAACCAAAACGAGTTCCATTGAACTCCTCGGCAGTGCTGATCACAAAGCTAGGCATCTAAGGTAAGATAGAAAATATTAGAACAACACAAGTATAAGAAACAAGATAGTAGAATGAAAGCAAAAGCATACATCATCCATAAAAACATATAAGTCATAGCATACAAAGTCTATCACAACACTAAGGTTCAACATAACTTAGACAATTTTTTGTGAAAATACGACAAGTGTGGTGGTCCATCTAGCGGAGTACGTTAGAATTCTCACTCACTTGACAAGATAGCTATTTGGGCATCCCTAGAGGAAATCTGTCTATCTTGTTCACAAGATTCCGATGCTAAGTCTATGATGTCTTCTCTTAAACGTTGGTTGACAGCCTCTAAGTCTTGGGTATGCTTCTTTTCTTCTCTAAGGTCATTTTTAGTGTTGAGCATTCTGCACTTGAGCCTATGACCAAGCTCCTTGATGGCATTCCAAGCTGCATTTCTTGCAGAGTCAAAGAATGTTGTGTGCATTTCAGAGTTGGTGACCATGCAGAAGCCCGACTCTTTGTGGTTGTCTTCCTTGTTTTTGTACAAGTGAAGTTGCACCCACCAATATTCTTCTCCTTCATCCATCACAGGGAATCCCTTGTATACAGCTGCACCATGTATCCCCATGGTAACCATAAGGTTCTTGAGTGCTTTGGAAACTCCGTCTCACACTCCAAAGTCATAGTCATGAGTGGTCCCTTCCTGACGGCTTTGTTGATGGAGTTCATCTACAAATGGAGCTGAGAAAGAAGATTAGAAAAGTTTACGAGAAGAAAAAGACAAGTGTGGAATTTTGCAAAGTGTTATAGTTTTCCTTAGTGGTTTTCTTAGTCTATTCCATCCCAGGGTCATAATCCTATAGGCAACACAGTGCTATGATACCATCTGTAAGACCCCACCTTTATAAGGTAAAGGTCCCTTTGATTGCAATGCTAGTCCCTGGATCAAATGCTAGCATCCATAGTTTAAGACAAAGTACACAGATACAAAGGTATTTATTACATCGTCATTCCAGAGATAAACATAGTCTTTTACAACTCCATATCCAAAGTCTAGTACAAGAGTTCATAACATAAGTAAATTAAAGTAAAGTCTTCATCTTAATGTGCCAGAGGCAAGCATGTTGAGTGTAGACTCATAACCCTAATCCAAATCAGAGTAACTTGCAACATTATAAGTTACAGCCACAGTGGGTCAGTACATTGGAATAGTATTGGCAAGTGATACCATAGTGGAATAGTAGTTTCTATCTTCTATATGAATTTGGCTAAGTGTTTCTTAGGCTTGGTTTGCTCAAAATAGGTTTTTCCTATTAGTTGAAAACACTAAGTTTTTGTTTATCAAAATCACCCAAGGCATCTACCAATAAAAATTGGTGATCTTTTGACCCTTGTTCGACCATAGGTTTTTAACTTAGAAATTGGGATGAGGAGATCCTTGATAGCCTCAGTGTCTTGATGCTCAATTGCCCATTGCCGGGGACATGGCTAAGTACTTAGATTTTTCCTTCTTGAGAGGTGGTGCACTTTCCCCACAAGACTCGACATGCATCAAGACAAGATCTCTCAAAAGCCTTCCCTTATACCAAATGGACGCATTCTAACCTATCACCCCCTACCACCTTCTGTCCATCTGGCTAAGTTATTGCAACCTATATGATCCAGGCAAAGCCCATATGCCATGTGGCTGCACTAGAAGCTTCTAAAAACTAAGTATCTCAAGTCCCTTTGTTCCTGGGTGGCTTTCCACAAGTGAGATACACCAGGTATTACCCCTGGGTAACCACTCAACACAAACCATTCTTTCCATTCCACCTTGGTGATTCATTCACATAGTTGTTTTATTAAGCAAAAACATAAGTTAAAAGACTTAGTAAAATTTCCATAGCATGTGTATATAATCCACCCTTGTTTACTACTAGCTATGCTAAGCATGGTAATTCTACCAAGACTACAACTACTAGGATTTCCCATAGCATAGCATATAGATACCTAGCAAAAAAATTCATGTAAGCCCTATACAAAATATCACTAGTGCATAGTCAAAATAATGGTACAAATACATGAATCACCACTTGCCTTGGTAGTTGGGGGAGTAGCAACGATCTTCACAATCACAATCACCACTAGCACCAAAATCTACACATAAAATAATAGCACCAAATTCACATTTCAATATTCAAGCAAAAATATTATGAATGCATGCAAATTCCATGTGATTATTTTTCTAAAATAAACAAGACAAGTCAAATAGTACTGAACACAAAACCAATTAAATATAGTCTAAATATACCTAATTTAGCCTTATAAATATTTTCAAAATAATTTAAATAGTCAAAATAAGCCCATATTTTTCTCTACATAAAATCCCATTTTTATGGAAAAAAAATACAAAACTAAGCCCACAGTAGTGTAGGATTTATTTTTCTGAATTCAATGATATATTATTTGCATTTTTTGGATAAACAAAACAAAAGTTATAGATTTTACAAGTTTAATCATTCAAATTCATTTTCTGGATTTTTAAACAGACAGAACAAGCCACGTGGAATGATCCCATTGAATGATACCGATTCGCACGTATTGTGCTCTATGGACCGCAGGATTAAAATTTAATCGCACGGCACAAATCAAATCTTACCCCTTCGCTAAGTGATTCTTTCCTACCCTCACGATCTAGATCTAACGGTCCAGAGCAGCTGGCCACTAACTGGCGGCGCTAGCTCGACGGCACGCGGCGGTGGCGCTCTCCCAATGGCGTTCTGGCCATTCTAGGAAGCGAGAGAAGGGGAAAGAGGCTCACTAGGTTCGTCGTGGCGTGGGGATGCTCGAGGAGGTCGTCGTTGGTCGAGGGGCGCACAGACGCGTCGTTGATTGCTCACCGGAGTTTTCCCTGGCGTCGGTGTGTTCGGGGCGTCGTTGTTGGCGAAGCTACAAGGCATGCCAAGGAAAACAAGGAGGTACGTTAGATGCGCGCGAGAGGGGCGAGTATGCGAGTGTTAACCAGAGAGGAAGGGACGGTCAGTAGTTACTAGTAGAGATCACCGGAGTTGATGCAGACAACGGCGGTGTTCAGACTTGGTTGTTGCCGAGGCTGTGGGGCACGCGCGGCCAAGCTAGGGATACTGACAGGTGCGTACAGGTTTGCTGGTCAAGCTTGTGGAAGCTGGGGTGGAGGGGTGGTCGGAGTTGGCCGGAATCAGTGTTGCAGCTCGTCGGAGTAGAGGGGGTTTAGGCGAGGAATTCTCGCAGCCTGGAGGCGTTCAGGGCTTGGGGACTGAGGGGAAATGTGGAGGACAGGTGGGCGATTAAGTAGGGCATGGTCGCGGGGCGAATTACTGGCGCAATCAACGTGAATTGACGCCGCGAATTCATCGCAGGAAACTGCAGTGAGGGAGAGGGGAACAGGTGACGCGGGACGATGATGAGGTGGCGCTGGTGGGGCCTGGGTGTCAGCGGGGTGAGGGTTGGTTTGCGTGTGAGAAAGAGTGGAGAGGGGCAGATGGCCGGGTGGGCTTAGTGGGATGCTTCTGCTGTTGGGCTGATTAGGTGGCTCTGGCCCCTTTCCAATTCTTTTTGTTTTTCTTTTTCTATTTCAAATTTGATTTTTAGGAATCCAAATCAAATCCAAATCAAATGGTTTTGAATTCAAATCAACTCTAGATTTTATAGTGCAAGCCTTGCATCCATTTGTGTATAAAACATCACTGATCAATCAAATGCACTTTCATACTTTGAAAAATAAAATAAATCCATTGCCTTATTTGCTTAAAATAATAGGCATAACATGGTTTCTTATTTGAAATTTTGTTTGGAAAATTTTGTGCAGATCAAATGCTATGAATGCATGAATGATATGATAACTTCTGTAAGTCATGACTTTTGGGATGTTACACGTTTTAGCCCAGCAAGCCCTGGCAGCCCACTAATCCCACCCGAGAAACCCCTCTCTCTCTGTTTCTCACCCACTCGCGCACACCCCCTCTCACTGACCAGTGGCCCCGTTGCCACATCAACATCGTCTTTCCCAAATCCCGCCCGCGACCAGCTCCACTGCCGTTTCTCCCTGCTATCACTGCCGATAATTCATGCGTTGATTGCCGTTGATTCGCTGAGTAACTCCCCTCCCTGCTCCGGCTACATAAACCCCACCCCCTTTCGACCATTTCCCCCAACACTGCAAGCCCCAAGCGCCGCCAGGCTCCTCGAATTTCCGCTTGCACCGCCGCAGTACAGAGCTGCTCCGACGAGCTATTCCGGTAAGCACAGAGCGCCCCTCTGCCTCTCGTTCACGTGAACGTGTTCCTCTTGCACATGCGCATCTACTCATGCCCCTGGTTTGTCCTATTTCGCCCTAGGTCGCCATCCCCTTTGACGTCTGCAAGCAATCAAGGCGAATCTCAACTCTAGCGAGTAATTCCGGTAAAACCCGTTCTCCCCTTGACCTCTGCTTCAGGCGACTATGTTCGCCGTGACCTCGCGCACCTTCTAATGCCCACCGTTTACCTTATTGTGCCCTAGGTCGTCATCTCCTTCTCCGTTCGTGAACACTCGACGCTAGTATGAGCTCCGACGAGGTTTTCGTACCGTGTCTGTGCGCCCCTGTCCAAGCAACATCCATGTTGAGCTTCACCGTCTTCTCGCGAACGTGGTAAGCGCTAGAAGACCCCCTTCCTAAACCCCTAGACTTGCCGGCGTTTGATGACTCCTTGGTGGCGCCAGAAAACTTGTTGATGACTCCTTGGTGGCGCCAGATAACTTGGTGCTTGATGTGGAGTCTTGTTGGGAACCCCAAGAGTAAGGTGTGAAGCAGCACAGCAGCAAGTTTTTCTTCAGTAGAGACCGAGGTTATCAAACCAGTAGGAGGAAGGAAACGTCACACAGGTGTTGCAAGCAACGCGGAGACCTGCACAACACAAACTCAAGACTTTGCCCCAACGAATCAGTGAGGTTGTCAATCTCACCGGTTTGTTGTAACAAAGGATTAAATGTATGGTGTGGAAGGTAATGGTGGTTTGCAGCAAGTAAACAAGTAATAGTGGAAGATGTATCAATGGTAAAGATTGGACCGAGGTCCATAGTTCACTAGAGGTGCTCTCCTTAGATAAACAACATGGCATGAAGGGTAAACAAATTACAGCAGGGCAATTGACAGGAACTGAGCAAGGCATAACATTGCAATTACTAGTCTGAAAGATCATATGAGATTTGATTGGGAAATACAACAAGATACATAGACCGCCATCCAACTGCATCTATGACTAGAAGTCCACCTTCAGGTTATCATCCAAACCCCCTCCAGTATTAAGTTGCAAGAAACAGACAACTGCTTTAAGCAAAGTGTGTAAGGTAAACAGTCCACATGTTCCATGAACAAGAGACCGTTGTTTTCTCCCTAGTAGCAACATCACATCTACAACCGAAGATATTATTGTCACTTACACTATCGAGCATAAATACCCCCTCTTGGAGTCACTAGCAACTACTTGGCCAAGATAGCTACTAACAACGGAGAGCATGCAAGATTACAAACAACACAGACATGATAGAATCATAAAGACAAAACCATGAATCAAACCAACATAATAATCTCAATATCCATCGGATCCCCACAAACACAACATGCATGATTACAAATAGATTAGATCTTGATCATGAACGGATCTCACAAGATCTATACATGAAAGCACAAAGGAGGAGATACAACCATCTAGCTACTACATGGACCCATAGTCCAAGGTGGAACTACTCACACATCATACCAGAGAGAAGGCCTCCGGGATGATCTCCCCTCCGACAGGGTGCCGGGAAGAACTTCAGATCCCCCCGATCTAGGGACGACAGTGGCGGCGGCTACAGAAGGTTTCGTGGAATATTGATCGGGTACTTAGGATTTCTACATCGGGGGCTTTGTCAACA
Organism: Avena sativa; assembly: GCA_916181665.1. Lineage (NCBI taxonomy): Eukaryota > Viridiplantae > Streptophyta > Magnoliopsida > Poales > Poaceae > Avena > Avena sativa. Next base: position 261,209,388 of record OV702294.1, on the reverse strand, counting down.
CCCGGATTTTTAATCCCAGATGTCTGTTATGCCATACATCGCAATCCCAGGATTACCATTTTTGCGAGACATAATAGAATTGGATACCATAGTACATCATCCATTACAAACCGTACATAAGTTCTTACACAAATAGGGATCTCATGATCCAGTTCTTAATACAACATCAAGCAGCGGAATACGTAATAGTAATGGTAGCGTAGGCAAAGCTCCATCTTCGGGGTGACAGGCAATGCTGACGATGGGAGATGATCCTAGTTGTCGTAACCTTCCTGAGGTCCATCCTACAGGTACTCCTCTTCATAGTCTGGCCATGGGAATAGCCAGGGACAAAGCCATGAGTACTCTTTAAGTACTCACAAACTAATACTAACAAGTGAAAGGGGTTTTTGATAATAGGACATTAGGCTCTAGGGTTATTTTGCAAAAGCCAGATTTATCTCTACTAAGTTTAGAAGCAACGAATGCTAGTTGAAGGTTTATAACACCTAAGTGGGAACTTGTATTTCATATCACAACCCTGTTGTGGTCAAGTCAAAGTCTCAATTCATTTCACAAGTCATTTTGAAAAGTCTGACAGGGGAACAGTATAGCCACTCCAACTGTCCATAACCACGGACGCGGCTATTCGAATAGTTCGACACTCTGCAGAGATTGTACACTTTCACCACAACATTCGATACATCCGTCAGGAACAAATCCTGAATTCACCATACTCAGTATGCGGATAATCAATCCTAACCTTTCAATTACATGCCCTAGTATAAGCACCTCTCCTGTGAGTTTGGCCTCCCAACCATGACCAACTGTCATCTTGGGTACTGCACAGGTGGACAATCTTCACAAGGTAGCCTCAGCTCAGACCTTGGCCGTGAGGGAACTAATACTAAGGTATATAAGTTTCCAGTCAAGCCCTACCCAATCTTCGGGTATTGTGGTTGTACGATAAGATTGGAATGGTATCGCATCCAGACAACCATCAGTTTTATAAAGGGCTAAGGCTCATGCCTCAACATTTTTATCAGCAAAATCATCAGGTGTTCGGAAAACACATGTCCAAAACATTTCAATAGAATGATCCATCATTCCAAGGTTTTCATAACCATTTTTCCACCAAGTACTCCCATCTAAAGTTGATCAAGTTTTATGCTTAGCACTAGCATCTACAGGTGGGGGTAAGCACTAATGAGGGGTGGTAAACTAGTGGAGTTTTAACTAAGTTTAATCTCATTCCTTAATATGACATCAAGATTATCTAGCTTAGGCCAAATTTTATGCTCTTTATGCAACCTTCAAGTATCCTTCTAGTATCTACCATCTATTCCGGTAAACTCTAAGTAAGAGCTTTGATAAAGAACTAAAGTAATAAACTTGCAACTAAAACTAGGATTGGTTTATTAAGTGGTTATGATCATATACACTTTAAGGCATATAGTTGACAGGGTAACAAGCAAGTATTGGCTTGCATAGGTCAACTTGATTAGTAAGGCTTGCAAGTATTGGCTTGCACAATATCAGTATAAGCTTGCTAAATTGCAAGTGTTTGCTTGCAAGGTTAATAGCTTGCCTTGGGCAGAGCAGTGGTTGAAGTTCTCCCTGGCTTCTTCTTCGTAGAATCCTCCTTCCTCCTCGTATCCTTGGTCGGTACTAGCGTCTATAAATAAATATGATGTACATCATCACCAAACAATACTTAACTACTTGCAATCATCACACACAAGATTCCTATAGATGATCTAGCATCATCACTAACCTTACAAGATTAAAGCTTGGTTTAATTCCTTTTATTTTAGAAAAGTAATTTCTACTCATTGAAAAACTACTTAAGATTTAATATTCTCTAAACCAAACATGGGATCATGTTGATACATGTCATCACCACATATTGTAGTCCATGGGAATGTGATTTAAAGTGGTGTCACAATTTAATAAGGTTTTGCCCTTTTATTTTAATTAAATAAAGTGACTAGAAATGCCTATGGGGCATTCTTTTATTACTTGAACATTATTTCTGCAAGTAAACCCATATATTTTTATATATTCTGAAAGCTATGGTTAAAGGTGATTTTTGAGAGGTGGAATCAACTCAAAAGATATTATGGTTTAAATTTGAAAAATGTTTGAATACAGAAAAGCTTCTGCCTTGTTATTTTTACCATGGGTGATCTATAGATCCAAATGATTCTAATCCAAAGGGCTTGGATTCAGCATGCCCAGACCTTTCTAACAAAATTGGTTTCATTCAATTTGGTGTACTGAATCAATCTGGGTTGATTTTTGAAATTGGGTACAGAAGTGAGTTTGAAATAAAATGAAAAAGGTTTAATTCAAATCACTGGGCTGCGCGGGAAAAGTTAACGGGCCGGCCTGATAAGCATAGCGCTTCCGCGGGCTGTTTAAGTGGCTGTCCCCACTCGTCAGTGAGACAGGGGGTGAGAAGCGGTATGGGGCGATGTGGGACGTTCGATCTGGTTTTAATCCAATGGCTGGGAGTCATCGTCGACGTTGGGCAACGCCGGCGAGACAGAAACCTAGCGCGGCCAGTGGGGGTTGCTGGGGGCTCACCGGGGTGCAGGCGAGGGTCGGCGAGGTGGGCGAACGACGAAGTCGACGATGGCGAATCTCCTGGTACTGGTGGCTCCTCCTGGGGCGGCTCCAATCGCTGGCTCCTTTCTTCTCCAGAGGCGGCGGGCTCCGGTGAAATTCTGGCGAAGTGCTGCTCGCCTTGCTCCGGAAACGGTGTGGCACGATCAGTGATGAGAGGGGAGTAGAATGGTGTGCTTAATTTGGCTGGGGGTGGCCTCTATTTATAGTCGAGTGAGCGGACCGACGGGGCGCACGGTGAGCTCGTCGGGGGCGATGGTACAGACGGCTATTGGCATGGGCGAAGGTAGGGGGCGGTGATGTTCCCTGGCGATGCTCAACGCTACGGTGGCGAGACGTGGGGAGGTGCTGGTTGGTCTGGAACATGCGACGCTCTGCGCGGTAGAGGCGGCATCCTCGACGGCGAGCGGTGGCTGTGCGGCATGGGGCGGCGAACGGGGATGTCTGGCGATCTCCTAGGTCGGTGGCGATCGTGTATGCACGCAGCGAGGGCGGCACGCGGTCTGTGGACTTTGGTCGAGGGTGGCGCTCTGGTGCATGCTCGGCCAAGTTGGCAGAGGCACGGGTGCGGCATTCCTAGGTGCTCTGGTCGGTGTCTTCGAGGCGGGGCTGGTCGAGAGGGGGCGGTGAGGCATGGGTGATCTCCCAGACAAGGTTGGCACGGCTAGTTTCCTCCCTAGCTTGCTGTCGACATGTGGATGGCAAGGGTGGCTTCGGCTGTTCACCATTGATGGTTTTGGCAAGCTCACAGTGGTGCTAGTGCTTGGTTAATCTTGCTAGATGATCTACTGAGATGGTTGTGAGCTAGATAGGGAACCAGTTAGGCTCAAAACACTGCACACTATAGTGTTTTGATTTTGTTTGATTTGTGTCTGCCAAGTGTTTGATGAAATGGCCTCATGAATTCAAGTTTTGAATTTTGAAAAGATTTTTGGTGGGTGTGCTAGATTGGTGCTGGTGAGTCTGCAGATGCTTGGGTTTTGAAAGTTGAGCTTGTTTGAGTGGTTTTTGAAAAAGTGGGATCTTCCCATATGATAAAGATTCAATTTTGAATTGTCATTTAAACTATGCATTTGAAAGTTTCTGGATGATCACAAAGTGGGCCTTGATACTTTGTTATGAGTATAATCAAGGGGTGCAAAGATCCAGAAAAGTTTATGTTAGGTTCTGAAAGTTTGAGACAGCCAAAGTAGGCATGGGAGTTAAATTGGTTAAAATGACCATTCCTGTATTTTATTTGTTTTGCTTTACTTGTCTTTGGGAAAAGTGTGAGAAATGTTTTAGATGATGTTTATTTAACCTAAGAAACATTTGACAAGCAAAGAAACACACAAACAAGGTGGTTCAAAAGAATTCAAAATGAAATGCATACTCACATGCATGCTTTCATAATTTTATTTAGAAAAGTTTTTGTTAACCCTAATTTTGATGATTAGAGTGTGATGATTTAAGTTTAGTATTTTTGGGATGTTACAAACCTTCCCCCCTTAAACAAAATCTCGTCCCGATATTTGAAAAAGGACGAAAAGATTACCTAGGATTTGAAGAGATCGGGAAACTCCGTCCTGATGTGATCTTCGCGCTCCTAGGTAGCTTCCTCTTCTGTGTGGTCTCTCCACTGAATCTTGAGAAACTTGATGCTTCGGGTTCGGGTAGTTCGAAAAGCTTCTTCCAAAATACGGATGGGTACTTTGGGATAGGTCAGGCCATCGTTGATCTCTATGGTCCGGTGATCGATATTTTTGAACACTTCGGTCTTCTCGGGGACTTCGAGACACTTGCGAAGTAACGAGATATCGAACACATTGTGCATGGCTGACATCTCTTCGGGTAATTCCAATTGATACGATACTTCTCCTCGATGGTTCAGAATCTTGAAAGGTCTGATATATCTGGGGGCTAACTTTCCCTTGAGTTGGAAATGCTGCATTCCCTTCAATGGCGACACTTTCAGATAAACGAAGTCTCCTATGTTGAAGGCGAGGTCTCGACATCTCTTGTCGGCGTAACTCTTTTGTCTGGATTGGGCTGTCTTGAGGTGCTCACGAATCTTGTGAACCTTCTCTTGTGCTTCTCGTAGGATGTTGGGTCCAAAAATCTGACTCTCTCCTACTTCCGACCAGTTCAAAAGGGTGCGACACTTCCTTCCGTACATGAATTCAAATGGGGCCATTTGCAAACTGGCTTGATAACTGTTGTTTTATGAAAATTCTGCAAATGGCAGACAGTCTTCCCACTTGGATCCATATTCTAACACGCATGCTCTCAGCATATCTTCGAGTATTTGATTTACTCGCTCTGTTTGTCCATCGGTCTGAGGGTGATACGCGGTGCTGAAATCTAGACGGGTTCCTAAACCTTCTTGGACTTTCTTCCAGAATCTCGAGGTAAACTGAGTTCCTCGATCCGATACGATGTTCTTGGGGACTCCATGGAAACTAACGATTCTAGCGATGTACAACTCTGCTAGTTTCGAACTCTGATATGTGGTCTTGACAGGTAAGAAATGGGCGACTTTGGACAATCTGTCCACTATGACCCAGATAGAGTCATTTCCCCTACTAGAAGTAGGCAGTCCAGTGATAAAGTCCATTCCAACAGAATCCCATTTCCATTCCGGAATCTGCAAGGGTTGCAACAATCCAGCGGGTCTTTGATGTCCTGCCTTGACTCGCTGACAAATATCACACTTGGCGATATAGCTTCCGATTTCTCTCTTCATCTTATGCCACCAAAATCGCTCTTTTAAATCTTGATACATCTTAGTTCCTCCGGGATGGATAGAATAAAGAGTATCATGAGCCTCCTTCAAAATAACTTCTTTCAACTCAGAATCTGCTGGTACACAAAGGCGTCCTTTGTACCACAAAACTCCTTCTTCGTCCTCGGTGAATCCGGGTACTTTGCCTGTACCGATACGACACTTGATTCCGTCCATACTGGCATTTCCCTTCCGCGCCTCTTTAATCTGACTAATCAAAGTGGGCTGGAGTTCTATGCTAGCCAAAAATCCTTCACTTACTAATTCCATTCGAAAATCTTCCATCTCTTTGTGCAAACTTGGTTGCTCCTTCAAAATCATGGAGTTCATGCGGCACAGTAATCTGCTAAGGGTATCGACTACCACATTGGCTTTACCAGGGTGATAGTGAATGTCCAGGTCGTAATCCTTGATTAGCTCAATCCATCTTCTCTGTCTCATATTCAGCTCCTTCTGAGTGAATATATACTTTAGGCTCTTGTGATATGAATAGATCTCACAACGGTTTCCCATCAGGTAATGTCTCCATGTTTTCAGGGCTAGAACTACGGCTGCGAGTTTGAGGTCATGGGTTGGGTAATTTTTCTCATGTTGCTTCAGTTGCCGAGATAGATAAGATATAACTTTGCCTTCTTGCATTAGCACACATCCGAGACCAATCTTGGATGCGTCATAATACACATCGAAGGGCTTTGTGATATCCGGCAGGATCAAGATTGGGGCTGAAATCAATCTCCTCTTGAGTTCTTGAAAACTCGCTTCACACTTGTCTGTCCATTCAAACTTCTTGTCCTTCTTCAGCAATTGGGTCATGGGTCTGGCGATACTAGAGAATCCTTCTACGAATTTGCGGTAATATCCCGCCAATACGAGAAATGCACGAACTTGGGTTTGAGTGGTTGGGGCTTGCCAATCTTCTACATCTTTCACTTTGGCAGGGTCAACGGCAATTCCTCCGGCTGATACAATGTGACCGAGGAATCCTACCTCCTGTAACCAGAATTCATATTTGCTAAACTTTGCATACAACTGATGCTCTCTAAGGGTTCCAAGAATGGTCCTTAGGTGTAGCTCATGTTCTTCTTCTGATTTGGAATAAACCAGAATGTCATCGATGAAAACAATGACAAACTTATCCAAGAAGTCCATAAAAATCTTATTCATGAGATTCATGAAATAAGCGAGGCATTGGTTAGTCCGAAAGACATGACTGTATACTCATACAATCCATATCTGGTGGTAAAGGCAGTCTTTGGAATATCCTCTGCGCGAATTTTGAGTTGATGATAGCCAGTTCTAAGATCAATCTTAGAAAACACTTTGGCACCGGTCAACTGATCAAACAAATCTTCTATCTTGGGCAAGGGGTACTTGTTCTTGATGGTGACATCATTCAATTTCCGATAATCCGTACACAAACGGTTACCTCCATCCTTCTTGTCCACAAACAAGACAGGTGATCTCCAAGGTGACGCACTGGGTTGAATCAATCCAATTTCCAGCATGGAATCCAGTTGCTTCTTCAGTTCTGCGAGATCTAACGGGTTCATACTATAGGGTCTCTGGGCTATGGGTCCGGTTCCAGGAATTAGTTCGATGATAAACTCGATATCCCGATCTGGGGGCATACCGGGCAAAACATCTGGAAATACATCGGGGTATTCATAGACTATCCGGACTTGGTCAATGGTAGGTTGGGATATACTCTTGTTGCATTTGAATTGGCGAGGTAAGGTTTCAGATATGTGCTCGACTGATATTCCGGCTGTACTGGTCATGGTTATGGCTTTCTTGGCACAGTCAATCAATCCTTTATGTTTGGACATCCAATCCATTCCTAGTACTACTTCCAATCCTTTAGTTTCAAGTACTATCAGATTTGCATAAAAATCTATGCATGGATTCGGATAGGGACGGCTTTGCAAATTTTCCTAGCCTTGGTGGTTGATTCGGGAATTTGAACAATCATAACATGCTTCAGTTTGGTTGGTTGAATTTTACTAGTGCATGCAAATTCTTCGGTGACAAATGAATGCGATGCACCAGAATCAAACAACACTCTTGCAAGTACTGAATTAACAGAAAACATACCCAGCACGACGTCTGGCGCTTCCTGAGCTTCTTCAGCATGCATGAGAAAAAGACGGCCGTTGCGATTGAGTGAATTCCCTGGGGCAAATCTTCTCCCTGGCTGAACACGACGCTGCTGCTGAGCTGGGACATTGGCATTGGGGGCTGCGGCATTCTTCTTGTTGGGGCACTCGTTGGAATAGTGGCCTTTATTTCCATAGTCATAACAAGTCACTTGTGACTTGTCCTTTGCTGCTACAGCACAGCATTGCTTCCAGTCCTAGGGGCAGTGTTGGTGTTGGTGGTAGCATTGTTGTTGTTGAACTTGGGAGGGGCACGATTGAAATTGCTAGCGTTGCTGGGGTTGTTGTGATTTCCTCCGGGCCTCAGATTTCCACGGTTGGGATAGGTCGGACGGTTCATCGGGGTTCTGTTGGTTCTTGGGGCAAATCCTGAAGATGGGTTGGGGCGATACTTTGGGGTCTGACGGGTTCCTGGTTGATGCATCATGCGACGCTTGCAGTTCTCATTGGCTTGGTTGATCTTTCCTTCCATCTGGATAGCTGAGTCGACAAGGGCTTCAATATCCGCAAAGGGGATATTGACTAACACAGTCTGCATCTCGTCATGCAGACCATTCAGGAATCTTTCTTTCTTCTTGGCTTCGGTGTCGATCTCATCCGGGGCATACCTAGCTAATGACAAGAATTTGTCACGGTATTCCACTACAGTCATCCTTCCTTGCTTCAGCTCTCTGAACTCGTCTCTCATTCTCTTGATCAAACCTGGTGGCACATGGGTTCTGCTAAACTTGACCTTGAATTCCTCCCAGGTCATCATATGGCCTCTGGTCATTGCGTGAACACTGTTCCACCATGCCCTGGCATCTCCGGCTAGATAGTGGGTGGCGAACAGAAATTTCCCGTTGGCTTCCACTCCAGCGAATTCTAGGTTATTCTCCATGGTTTGCAGCCAATCATCAGCGTCTAGGGGTTCTCCTGACTTAGTGAAAATAGGTGAGTTGGTATTTTGGAAATTCTTGAGCTTAGATCCGTGGTTGTCCTGATTTTCGTGGCCTTGGTTGTTGTGGGCAAGCTGGGCTATCTGTTGCAGTGTGGCTAGGTTGGCTTGACGTTCTGCTCTTTCAGCTTCGTGGTCAGAAGTCAACATTTGCAGAATCTACAACATCGGGTCCGGGGATGAACTACTTCCTTCATGTGGCATCTGAAGATTGAGATAGATCATGAGAAAAGAGGGAAATTTCTAAAGTTTTGGGTCTTTGAAATTTTTTTACAGTCTGACTCAGATTTTTCTGGTGACTTGCTTTTCATTCATTCATTCATAGCACCCGATACAACACACCACAACATTCCTGAATTCAGACTGTACACCCGACGCGGCTATTCAAATAGTTTGACACTCTGCAGAGATTGTACACTTTCACCACAACATTCGATACATCCGTCAGGAACAAATCCTGAATTCACCATACTCAGTATGCGGATAATCAATCCTAACATTTCAATTACACGCCCTAGTATAAGCACCTCTCCTGTGAGTTTGGCCTCCCAACCATGACCAACTGTCATCTTGGGTACTGCACAGGTGGACAATCTTCACAAGGTAGCCTCAACTCAGACCTTGGCCGTGAGGGAACTAATATTAAGGTATATAAGTTTCCAGTCAAGCCCTACCTAATCTTCGGGTATTGTGGTTGTACGATAAGATTGGAATGGTATCGCATCCAGACAACCATCAGTTTTATAAAGGGCTAAGGCTCATGCCTCAACATTTTTATCACCAAAATCATCAGGTGTTCGGAAAACACATGTCCAAAACATTTCAATAGAATGATCCATCATTCCAAGGTTTTCATAACCATTTTTCCACCAAGTACTCCCATCTAAAGTTGATCAAGTTTTATGCTTAGCACTAGCATCTACAAGTGGGGGTAAGCACTAATGAGGGGTGGTAAACTAGTGGAGTTTTAACTAAGTTTAATCTCATTCCTTAAGATGACATCAAGATTATCTAGCTTAGGCGAAATTTTATGCTCTTTATGCAACCTTCAAGTATCCTTCTAGTATCTACCATCTATTCCGGTAAACTCTAAGTAAGAGATTTGATAAAGAACTAAAGTAATAAACTTGCAACTAAAACTAGGATTGGTTTATTAAGTGGTTATGATCATATACGCTTTAAGGCATATAGTTGACAGGGTAACAAGCAAGTATTGGCTTGCATAGGTCAACTTGATTAGTAAGGCTTGCAAGTATTGGCTTGAACAATATCAGTATAAGCTTGCTAAATTGCAAGTGTTTGCTTGCAAGGTTAATAGCTTGCCTTGAGCAGAGCAGTGGTTGAAGTTCTCATCGGCTTCTTCTTCGTAGAATCCTCCTTCCTCCTCGTATCCTTGGTCGGTACTAGCGTCTAAAAATAAATACGATGTACACAATCACCAAACAATACTTAACTACTTGCAATCATCACACACAAGGTTCCTATAGATGATCTAGCATCATCACTAACCTTACAAGATTAAAGCTTGGTTTAATTCCTTTTATTTTAGAAAAGTAATTTCTACTCATTGAAAAACTACTTAAGATTTAATATTCTCTAAACCAAACATGGGATCATGCTGAGACATGTCATCACCACATATTGTAGTCCATGGGAATGTGATTTAAAGTGGTGTCACAATTTAATAAGGTTTTGCCCTTTTATTTTAATTAAATAAAGTGACTAGAAATGCCTATGGGGCATTCTTTTATTACTTGAACATTATTTCTGCAAGTAAACCCATATATTTTTATATATTCTGAAAGCTATGGTTGAATGTGATTTTTGAGAGGTGGAATCAACTCAAAAGATATTATGGTTTAAATTTGAAAAATGTTTGAATGCAGAAAAGCTTCTGCCTTGTTATTTTTACCATGGGTGATCTATAGATCCAAATGACTCTAATCCAACGGGCTTGGATTCAGCATTCCCAGACCTTTCTAACAAAATTGGTTTCATTCAATTTGGTATACTTAATCAATCTGGGTTGATTTTTGAAACTGGGTACAGAAGTGAGTTTGAAATAAAATGAAAAAGGTTTAATTCAAATCACTGGGCTGCGCGGGAAAAGTTAACGGGCCGGCCTGATAAGCGTAGCGCTTCCGCGGGCTGTTTAAGTGGCTGTCCCCACTCGTCAGTGAGACAGGGGGTGAGAAGCGGTATGGGGCGATGTGGGACGTTCGATCTAGTTTTAATCCAACGGCTGGGAGTCATCATCGACGTTGGGCAACGCCGGCGAGACAGAAACCTAGCGCGGCCAGTGGGGGTTGCTGGGGGCTCACCGGGGTGCAGGCGAGGGTCGGCGAGGTGGGCGAACAACGAAGTCGACGACGGCGAATCTCATGGTACCGGTGGCTCCTCCTGGGGTGGCTCCAATCGCTGGCTCCCTTCTTCTCCAGAGGCGGTGGGCTCCGGTGAAATTCTGGCGAAGTGCTGCTCGCCTTGCTCCGGGAACGGTGTGGCACGATCAGTGATGAGAGGGGAGTAGAATGGTGTGCTTAATTTGGCTGGGGGTGGCCTCTATTTATAGTCAAGCGAGCGGACCGACGGAGCGCACGGTGAGCTCGTCGGGGGCGATGGTACAGACGACTACTGGCATGGGAGAAGGTAGGGGACGGTGCAGTGTCCCTGGCGATGCTCAACGCTATGGTGGCGAGACGTGGGGAGGTGCTGGTTGGTCTGGAACATGCGACGCTCTGCGCGGCAAAGGCGGCATCTTCGACGGCGAGCGGTGGCTGTGCGGCATGGGGCGGCGAACGGGGATTTCTGGCGGTCTCCTGGGTCGGTGGCGATCGTGTATGCACGCAGTGAGGGCGGCGCACGGTCTGTGGACTTTGGTCGAGGGTGGCGCTCTGGAGCATGCTCGGCACAGTTGGCAGAGGCACGGGTGCGGCATTCCTGGGTGCTCTGGTCGGTGTCTTCGAGGCAGGGCTGGTCGAGAGGGGGCGGTGAGGCATGGGTGATCTCCCAGACAAGGTTGGCACGGCTAGTTTCCTCCCTAGCTTGCTGTCGACATGTGGATGGAAAGGGTGGCTTCGGCTGTTCACCATTGATGGTTTTGGCAAGCTCACAGTGGTGCTAGTGCTTGGTTAATCTTGCTAGATGATCTACTGAGATGGTTGTGAGCTAGATAGGGAACCAGTTAGGCTCAAAACACTGCACACTATAGTGTTTTGATTTTGTTTGATTTGTGTCTGCCAAGTGTTTGATGAAATGGCCTCATGAATTCAAGTTTTGAATTTTGAAAAGATTTTTGGTGGGTGTGCTAGATTGGTGCTGGTGAGTCTGCAGATGCTTGGGTTTTGAAAGTTGAGCTTGTTTGAGTGGTTTTTGAAAAAGTGGGATCTTCCCATATGATAAAGATTCAATTTTGAATTGTCATTTAAACTATGCATTTGAAAGTTTCTGGATGATCACAAAGTGGGCCTTGATACTTTGTTATGAGTATAATCAAGAGGTGCAAAGATCCAGAAAAGTTTCTGTTAGGTTCTGAAAGTTTGAGATAGCCAAAGTAGGCATGGGAGTTAAATTGGTTAAAATGACCATTCCTTTATTTTATTTGTTTTGCTTTACTTGTCTTTGGGAAATGTTTTAGATGATGTTTATTTCACCTAAGAAACATTTTACAAGCAAAGAAACACACAAACAAGGTGGTTCAAAAGAATTCAAAATCAAATGCATACTCACATGCATGCTTTCATAATTTTATTTAGAAAAGTTTTTGTTAACCCTAATTTTGATGATTAGAGTGTGATGATTTAAATTTAATATTTTTGGGATGTTACAGGCTTCTTATAGGCAAAGGGGGATGCCGAGGCGGTGGCCAGGGGCTCGACACCCTGCCTAGGCGCGGGGCAGGGCCGACCCGCGCGTAGGGGGGGTCTGGGCACCCTGGCCCGCCTCTCCGGCTCCCCTCTGGACTTCTTGTTCCCCACGGAAAGTTATTGACTTTGGCTTTTATCCTGTCCAATTCCGAGAATATTTTCTTGCTAGCTTTTCTGGAACCAAAACAGCAGAAAACAGGCAACTGGCACTGTAGCAACTTGTTAATAGGTTAGTAACAGAAAACATGTAAAAAGCACCTCAAAGTGTAGAAAAAGCAAAGCAAAGTAGATACTAAACACGCATGGAGCATCAAAAATTATAGAAACGTTTCCGACGTATCAGCGCGTCGCCGCCGCCTGAGCCATTTCCTCCGCTACGTTTTGGTCAGGTTAGCCAGATCCGTTGGATCTAAATCTAGAATCCATGATTAGATCACTTAATGAACCGTTACAATTAGATCTGGGCCGTGCATCGCCACTTAGATCCTGCGGTACGGAATCGTGATCCAGCGTGAATAGGTACGCGCCAATTAGACACTTCCGCATGTCCCTGGTTTTGATTTAAAATCTGAATCTTGATCTATTAGTTATTCAAACTTGTAAATTCAATAACTTTTGATCTGTTTATCTAAAAATTACAAATTTTATATCAATAGATTCAGAAAAATAATATCTTTGCATATATGGCCTTGATTTGGCCATTTGCTTCTGTAAATGAGGATTTTATGCATAAGAATTTGTAGGCTTATTTAGGCTATAAAAATTATTTTAAGCAAATTTTGGTATATTTAGACTTTAGAAAGTATGCTTTGTGTTCAGTACTGTTTAGTTTGTTTTGAAAAGTGTGACAAATCATTCATTTGCATTTTGCATGAATTCATATTTATTTTTGTTTGAATACTGATTGTGAATATTGTTGTATGAATTTATGTGTAGATTCTGTGGATTGTGAAGAGTGTGACTGTGAGGATTGTGCCTATTCCCCTAACTACCAAGGCAAGTGATGCTTCATATTTTTGTCCTATTGTTTTGTCTATTCACTAGTGATATTTTGAGTAGTATTTGCATGGTTATTTTCAAGTATATGCTATGCTATGGTAAATCCTATAGATATTGTCTTAGTACTTTTTCCCTTAGTTAAGAAACTTGTTATGCTAGTATGCTTAGCCTAGCTAGTAGAATGCAAGGGTGGATTATTCATGTTATAATATTATGCAAAGTCTATGACTATGTTTTTGATTAATAAAACAACATGTTAATGAATCACCTGGGTGGAATGGGAAGAATGGTTTGTGTTGAGTGGTTACACAAGGCCCATGTCTATGGTTTACCTTGTGTATCACACTTGTGGATGGACACCCAGGAACAAAGAAATTTTAGATGTTTAGTGTTGAGAAGCTTCTAGTGTAACCACATGGCATATGGGCTCTGCCTTGACCAACTAGGTTGCAAGAATTCAGCCAGATGGATAGTTGGTTTTAGGGTTGATAGGATAGAACGCGTCCATAATGATCTGAAGGAATGCTTCTAAAAAGTATCATCTCGATGCATGTCGAGTCTTGTGGGGAAAGTGCACCACCTCTCGAGAGGGTAAAACCTAAGTACTTAGCCATGTCCCCGGTAACGGACATTTTCATTGTCAAAGACATTGAAATGATCAAGGATCTCCTGGTCCCAATTTATCTAAGTTAAAACTTGTGGTTGAACAAGGGTAAAGGTTCACCAATGTCTATTGGTGGTTCCTAGGGTGTTTTTGTCAAATAACTTAGTGTTTTCAACTAATAAGAAAAACCTTATTTTGAGCAAAGCCAGCCTGAACTACACTTAGCCAAGTTCGTATAGTTATTAGATGTTACTATACTACTATGGTATCACTTGCCAATACAATTCAAAATGTATTGACCCTCTGTGGATGTAACTTATTATGTTGCAGGTTACTCTGATGGTGACTAGGGTTATGAGTCTACACTCAACATGTTTGCCTATGGCACATGAAGATGAAGACTTTATTTATTTTGTTAAGTATTGTGAACTCTATGTATTAGCCTTGGGCTAATGAGTTATAAGAACTATGTATCTCTGGATATTACGATGTAATAATGACCTTTATATATGTGTACTTCATCTTAAACTGTGGATGCTAGCAATTCGATCCAGGGACTAGCATTGCAATCACAGGGGCCTTTACCTTAAATGGTGAGGTCTTACAGATGGTATCAGAGCACTGTGTTGCCTGTAGGATTATGACCCTAAGATGGATTAGACTAAGGAAACCACTAGGAAAAATGCAACCTTTGCAAATTCCACACTTGTCTCTTTTCATCTCGTAAGCCTCTCCTAATCTTCTTTCTCATCTCTATTTGTAGATGGCCGCCATCAACGAAGCCGTCGGGAAGGGACCACTCATGACCATGACCTTAGAATGCGAGATGGAGTTTCCCAAGGCACTCAAAAACCTCATGGTTAGCTTGGGGATACATGGTGAAGCCATATACAAAGGATTTCCAGTGATGGATGAAGGAGAAGAATATTGGTGGGTACAACTCCACTTGTATAAAAACAAGGATGATAACCACAATGAGTCGGGATTCTGCATGGTCACCAACTTTGAAATTCATATGTCATTCTTTGACTCTACAAGGAATGCAGCATGAAATGCTATCAAGGAGCTTGGTGAAAGACTTAAGTGTAGAATGCTCAACACTCAAAATGACCTTAGAGAGGAGAAGAAGCATACCCAAGACTTAGAGACCACCATAAAACGACTAAGGGAGGATATCATAGACTTAGCATATGAGTGAGAGTTGTGACGTATTCCAATAGTTGGACCACCATACTTGTCGTCTTCTCGTGTTAATAATTTGATCATACCAACCTATGTGGTATGACAACATTTTGTCTAAGTTATGTTTGAACCTTAGTGCTTGTGATAGACCATTGTATGCCATGACTTGTGTGTTTTATTGATGAATGTATGCTATCGGCTTTTGTTTCACTACTTCATGTTTTCTCTTTACTTGTGTTGTTCTAATTTTCTCTATCCTATGCAATAGATGCCTAGCTTTGTTCTCAGCACCGCTGAGGAGTTCAAGCGAACCCGTTTTGGATCTCGTATTGTAGATCTCACCAGTGTGCTCAATCTCCCCCTCCCTAACATTAAGGGAGTTTGCTTTCAAGATACTCCATGACGACAAGGAGAAGGGACTCGATGTCGCCATGCATGAGCTGCTTGGACGCCTCTGTGGACGTCACTCCATCGAGCTCAGGGGCCTCTACTTCCACCCATTTAGGAGACGTGAAGAGGAGGGAGAGGATATAGTGTATGACGAGGCCACTAGGGAGACTATTGAGCCAGTGTCTCTATCTTCAGGACCTAGAGAGCCTTCTTATACACCTCGATACTGATAGGACCGACGTCATGCTTAGCAATGACGAGCTATGCGTCCAGTTGAGGGAGAAGGACAAGGCCTTCGAGGAGCAGGAGGAGAGCATCAAGGAGATGTAGGCTAGGTTTGATAAGCAAGACAAGAGGTTCAAGAACCAGGAGAAGAGAGTGTAGGATAGGAACAAGAATATCAATGAGATGAAGGCTGAGATGGAGCTCAAGGATCTTGAGCTAGAGACATAGCAGGAGGTGATTGAGAGGCTGCGTTCATGGAAGAGAGAGCTTCAGGCAAAGGTCGATGCTTTGACCACCAGCATGGAGGAGTACAAGGCAGGAATCGACGCAGCAGGACTGACTCTAGTGGAGGAGGAAGTCGATATGGAGGAGTAGTGTTGACTACTTGGCTATCTATCATCATCATTTTATTTATCGAGTCGCATTGATCATCCAACATGTGGATGACTTTGCTAATGTGTTTACTTTGCAAACTTGTTGTTCATGTTGTTTAAACTCTAAGTTTATCTTGTGTTTGCTTATTTGTGTTGGTTGCTATGTATTGTATTGTGCATGTTAGCATCTATGGGGTATTTATCCTTTCTTATCCTTATTGAAACCACAGATGCCTCCCCGTCATGCCAATCCCAACAGTAATAACAACAACAATGGCAATGAGATGCAGCAGCTGATGACAGCCTGACTCAGTTGATGCAAATGATGACCCAGTTTATGGTGAATCAGAATCAGAACCAAAACAACAACAACAATAACAACAACAATCAAAACAACTCACCAACTTTTGATATGCTTACAAGGTTTCTGAGATTGAGGCCTGCAAAGTTTTCTGGAACCACTGATCCTATGGTAGCCAATGACTGGTTACGTTCTATGAACAAGGACTTGGTCACGGTTGGTTGCACTGATGAGGAAAAAGTCAGGTTTGCAGCACATCTGCTAGAAGGACCAACATCTACTTGATGGGATAACTTCCAAATAACCACCCCTATTGAGGAAGTAACTTGGGCAATGTTTGAGGATGGGTTTCCGCACTACTCATATCTCTTCAGGAGTGATCAGTTTGAAGAAGAAGGAATTTCACAACCTTAAGCAACGCCACCACAATGTTGCAGAATATATTGAGGAGTTCAACAATCTGACACGCTATGCACCGGATGAGGTTGACACAGATGCAAAAAGGAAGGAGAAGGGACTTGAGGGACTAAATGATGAGATGTGCATGCAACTATCTGTGGCATATGTCCCAACCTATCAATCTCTGTGTGATAAGGCTACCATCTTGGAAAGAAAGATGAAGCAGGTTGAGAACAGGAAGAGAAAGCATCACTTTGATAAGCATAGTTCCGGATCATCACACAAGCGTTTCCATGGTCAAGATAGTGGAGGTTCTGGATCCCACAAACATGGGAAATATAACAACCACCACAACAGTAACCGTCACCATGATACCAATAAAAATCATGGACACAACAATGGTGATTACTGCAGCAACAAGAGTGGACACAAGAGTCACCATGATGGAAATGGCAAGGGGAATCATCCATCTAAGAGGGAAATCAGTCAAGTGGAATGCTTCAAGTGCAAGAAAACTAGGCACTATGCAAATGAATGCCCAGAAAAGAAGACTGATGGATCCAACAAGCCAAACCCTTTTCAGAAGGGTCATGTGAACCACATAAATGTGGAGGAAATTTATGAGGAGTCTGATGTTGTGGCTGGTAAGTTCAAGATTAATTCCTTTCCAGCACTTGTCCTTTTTGATACCGGCGCATCGCATTCATTCATATCAAGAGCATTTGTAGACAAAAATAGACTCCCAACTAAAACTATTGGATGTCCTATTAAAGTAAGCTCCCTAGGTGGAGAGATGATAGTAAATTTTGGATGTCATGATCTAGTAATAGAGTTTGGAAAGTATAAGTTTCCAATTAGCCTAATAATCCTAGATTCCAAGGATTGGATGTAATTTTGGGCATGGATTGGATGACTAACTATGAGGGAGTAATAGATTGTGCTAACCGTACTATTACACTCACAACCCCAGATAAGAGACGGATTAGGTTCAAGTCTAACTTTGAATCCAAAGGGAGTAAGCTAAATTATCTTAAGGGGGTTAGCATAGACAGTGTACCAGTAGTGAAAGAGTACCCGGATGTGTTTCCGGAGGAATTACCAGGAATGCCACCAGATAGAGATGTGGAGTTTTTGATTGACTTACTGCCAGGATCTGGACCCATAGCAAAGAGACCCTACAAGATGTTAGTTGATGAGTTGAAAAGGCTCAAGAAACAGCTTGGAGAACAGTTGTAGAAAGGATTTATCCAACCAAGTTCTTCATCTTGGGGTGCACCAGTTCTGTTTGTTGAGAAGAAGGACAAAAGTCAAAGGCTATGCATAGATTATCAATCACTTAAGGAAGTGACCATAAAGAACAAGTACCCTTTACCTAGAATCAATGATCTCTTTGATCAGCTAGAAGGAGAACGTGTGTTCTCAAAAATTGATCTCCTATCAGGCTACTTTCAGCTAAAGATTAGAGAGCAATACATACCTAAGACTGCTTTTACCACTAGGTATGGATTATATGAGTATACTGTGATGCCCTTTGGATTAACAAATGCACCAGCTTATTTCATGAACATGATGAACAAGGTGTTCATGTATTTTCTTGACAAGTTTGTTGTCATATTCATCGATGACATATTAATCTATTCCAAGAGCAATGAAGAGCATGAAGAACATTTGCGTTTGATACTTGAGAAACTCAGGGAGCACAAGTTGTATGCCAAGTTCAGTAAGTGTGAATTTTGGTTGAATGAAGTTGGATTTCTTGGACACATTGTGTCTAGAGATGGTATAGCTGTCGATCCCGTGAAGGTGTCAGCTGTAAATGAGTGGGAATCTCCCAAGTCAGTTAAAGAAGTTCGTATTTTCCTAGGCTTGGCAGGATACTATTGAAGGTTCATCGAGAATTTCTTGAAAGTGGTTAAGCCAATGATGGAGTTACTTAAGAAAGAGAAGAAGTTTGATTGGACTGAAGGATGTGAAACCAGTTTTCAATAATTGAAGAAGAGACTAGTGTCAGCACTAGTCTTATGTCTGCCAGATCTCGAGAAAGACTTCCAAGTCTATTGTGATGCATCTCACCAAGGATTGGGTGGAGTTTTGACGAAAGAAGGAAAAGTTGTGGCTTATGCCTCGAGACAACTCAAGACTCATGAAGTAAACTATCCTACACATGACTTAGAGTTGGCCTCTGTTGTCCATGCACTCAAAACATGGAGGCATTATCTTTTGGGTAAGCGTTGTGAAGTGTTCACTGATCACAAGAGCTTGAAATATATTTTCACCCAGAAGGAGCTCAACATGAGACATAGAAGGTGGCTAGAACATTTCAAGGATTACGACTTGAGTTTACAATACCACCCCGGTAAAGCAAACGTTGTAGCCGATGCTTTAGACCGTCAGGTTTATGTGAATGGTCTTACCAAAGGAGAATTACCAGATGATTTGTGTGCTCAATTTAAAGAGCTAAGATTGGAGATAGTGCCTGAAGGATATCTCATGTCTTTGGAAGTTCAACCAACACTGTTGGATAAAATCAAAGAAGCCCAAAAGTTGGACAAGGAAATAGAGGAGATTAAGAGTAAAATTAGTAAAGGAAAGGCGAAAGCATTCCATGAAGACGAACAAGGAACTTTATGGTATGGAAAGCATATCTGCATTCCACAAGATCCGGAGCTTCGGAAATTGATTCTGCAAGAAGCACACAATTCACCCTATTCTATTCATCCAGGTAACACCAAAATGTACATGGATGTGAAGGAAAGATTTTGGTGGAACAGTCTTAAGAAAGATATCGTGGAACATATTGCCTTGTGTGATGTGTGTAGTCGAGTGAAGGAGGAACATCAGAAACCAGCAGGGTTATTGCAACGACTACCTATACCGGATTGGAAGTGGGATAAGATTGGTATGGATTTTATCACCGAACTGCCAAGGACCAGATCTGGATACGATTCCATATGGGTTGTTGTGGATCACTTAACTAAAGTGGCTCATTTCATACCCGTGAAGACTACTTATACAAGTGCTAAATTGTCTAAGATCTATATGAACAAAATCGTATGTTTACATGGATTACCTAAGAGTATTGTGTCTGATAGAGGAACTCAGTTCACTTTGCATTTTTGGCAACAACTACATGAATCATTGGAAACAAGGCTAGAATTCAGCACATCATTTCATCCTCGGACTGATGGACAGATAGCAAGAACCAATCAGATTTTGGAAGATATGTTGAGAGCTTGTGCGCTAGACTATGGATCTAGTTGGGATGAAAGTATACCATATGCAGAATTATCTTACAATAACAGCTATCAATCGAGCATAGAGATGGCTCCGTTTGAATTCCTTTATGGAAGGAAGTGTACTACGCCATTACTATGGAGTGGAGTAGGAGAAAGAAATTTGTTCGGACCAAAACTGATCAAGGAAGCTGAAGAGAAAGTCAGAATGGTAAAGGACAGATTGAAGATAGCCCAATCCTGAAAAAAGAGCTATGCAGATCCAAAGCATAGAGAAGTCACCTATGAAGTAGGTGATAGAGCTTATCTTAGAGTCTCACCACTTCGTGGTGTGAAGAGATTTGGAGTCAAAGGGAAATTGGCACCTAGATATGTAGGGCCATTCAAGATTTTGAGTTGCAAAGGAGAAGTGGCTTATGAGATTGAATTTCCTGAATCACTGTCTGCAGTTCACAATGTGTTTCATGTGAGTCAGTTGAAGAAGTGTCATCCGGAGATGGAAGAAACTTCATTGAAGGACACTATACCATTGGAAGAGGTACAGTTGGAGAGTGATCTCTCTTACGAAGATAAACCTATCAAGATTCTTGAGATAGCAGAAAGAGTCACTCGTACTAAGACGATCAAATTCTGCAAAGTAAAGTGGAATCATCATATCGAGGAAGAAGCAACTTTGGAAAGAGAAGATGACCTTCAGAAAGATCACCCTCACATATTTGCTAGCCAATCCGAATCTCGAGGGTGAGATTCATCTTAAGGGGTTAGATTTGTAACATCCCAAATTTCATCAAATTCAAAACCATGTTGTTGCATTCATATCATCATGGCATTATTACTTTGCATAATTTTTTCAAAACTAAACCCTAAATAAAACCATATTCAAACCCTTCTTATACTATATATATGGGGCAAGGTTTTATTTTATTTTCATGACCCAAAATGATTTTGAGTGGTTAGATGTGTTTGACAAACTTTTGGACACAAGGATCACAACACAAAAGTTTGGTGAAGATTTGAATTCATTTGGATTTGAATTGGCCATTCAAATCTATTCTAGAAAATCAAAACAGAAAAAGAAAAAGACAAAAGGAGGAAAAAATAACAGCAGCAAACCTTTTGGCCCAGCAAGCCCTATCAGCCCACTAAGCCCACCCGAGAAACCCCTCTTTCTCTGTTTCTCACCCACTCACGCACACCCCCTCTCACTGACCAGTGGCCCCGTTGCCACGTCAAAATCGTCTTCCCCAAATCCCGCCCGCGACCAGCTCCACTCCCATTTCTCCCCGCGGTCACTGCCGATAATTTGTGCGTTGATTGCCGTTGATTTGCTGAGTAAATCCCCTCCCTGCTCCGGCTACATAAACCCCACACCCTTGCAACCATTTCCCCTAACACTGCAAGCCCCAAGCGCCGCCAGGCTCCTCGAATTTCCGCTTGCACCGCCACAGTACAGAGCTGCTCCGGCAAGCTATTCTGGTAAGCATAGAGCGCCCCTCAGCCTCTCATTCACGTGAATGTGTTACTCTTGATCATGTGCATCTACTCATGCCCCTGGTTTGTCCTATTTCTCCCTAGGTCGCCGTCCCCGTCGGACGTCTGCAAGCAACCAAGGCGAAGCTCAACTCCAACGAGTAATTCTGGTAAAACCTGTGCTCCCCTTGACCTCTGCTTCATGCGACTATGTTCACCGTGACCTTGCGCACCTTCTAATTCCCACCATTTACCTTATTGCGCCCTAGGTCGTCGTCTCTGTTCGTGAACACCCGACGCCAGTACGAGCTCCGATGAGGTTTTCCTGCCATGTTCGTGCGCCCCTGTCCAAGCCACGTCCACTTTGAGCTTCACCGTCTTCTCGCAAACGTGGTAAGCGCCTAAACACCCCTCCTAACCCCTAGCCTTGCCGGCGCGTTGCAGTCAATAGCGTCGCCGCTGCCTGAGCCATTTCCGCCTCTAGGTTTTGGTCTGGTTAGCCAGATCCGTTGGATCTAAATCTAGAGGCCATGATTAGATCACTTAATGAACCGTTACAATTAGATCTGGGCCGTGCATCACCACTTAGATCCTACGGTGTGGAATCATGATCCAGCGCGAACCGGTACGCGCCAATCAGACGCTGCCGCATGTCCCTGGTTTTGATTTAAAATCTGAATTTTGATCTATTAGTTATTCAAACTTATAAATTCAATAACTTTTGATCTGTTTATCCAAAAATTACAAATTTTATATCAATGGATTTAGAAAATAAGCTATTTGCATATATGGCCTTGATTTGGCCATTTGCTTCTATAAAATGAGCAATTTATGCAGAAGCATTTGTAGTCTTATTTAGGCTATAAAAATTATTTTAAAGCAAATTTTGGTTTATTTAGACTTTAGAAAGTATGCTTTGTGTTCAGTACTATTTAGTTTGTTTTGAAAATTGTGACAAATCATTCATTTTCATTTTGCATGCATTCATATTTATTTTTGTTTGAATATTGATTGTGAATATTGTTGTATGAATTTATGTGTAGATTTTGTGGAGTGTGAAGAGTGTGATTGTGAGGATTGTGCCTATTCCCCTAACTACCAAGAAAAGTGATGCTTCATATTTTTGTCCTATTGTTTTGTCTTTGCAATAGTGATATTTTGAGTAGGATTTGCATGGTTATTTTCTAAGTATATGCTATGCTATGGTAAATCCTATAGATATTGTCTTAGTAGTTTTTCCCTAAGTTAAGAAACTTTTTATGCTAGTATGCTTAGCCTAGCTAGTAGAATGCAAGGGTGGATTATTCATGTTATAATATTATGCAAAGTCTATGACTATGTTTTTGATTAATATAACAACATGTTAATGAATCACTTGGGTGGAATGGGAAGAATGGTTTGTGTTGAGTGGTTACACAAGGCCCATGTCTATGGTTTACCTTATGTATCACACTTGTGGATGGACACCCAGGAACAAAGACATTTGAGATGTTTAGTGTTGAGAAGCTTCTAGTGCAACCACATGGAATATGTGCTCTGCCTTGACCAACTAGGTTATAAGAATTCAACCAGATGGACAGTTGGTGGTAGGGTTGATAGCATGGAATGCGTCCATGGTGGATTGAAGGAATGCTTCTAAAAATTCTCGTCTCGATGCATGTAGAGTCTTGTGGGAAAAGTGCACCACCTCGCGAGAGGGTAAAACCTAAGTACTTAGCCATGACCCCGGTAACAAAAAATTTGAGCATCAAAGACATTGAAATGATCAAGGATATCCTCATCCCAATTTATCTAAGTTAAAACTTGTGGTTGAACAAGGGTAAAGGTTCACCAATGTCTATTGGTGGTTCCTTGGGTGTTTTTATCAAACAAACACTTAGTGTTTTCAACTAATAAGAAAAACCTTAATTTGAGCATAGCCAGCCTGAACTACACTTTGCCAAATTCATATAGTTATTAGATGTTACTATACTACTATGGTATCACTTGCCAATACAATTTCAAATGTATTGACCCTCTGTGGCTGTAACTTATTATGTTGCAGGTTACTCTGATGGTGACTTGGGTTATGAGTCTACACTCAACATGTTTGCCTGTGGCACATGAAGATGAAGACTTTATTTATTTTGTTAAGTATTATGAACTCTATGTATTAGCCTTGGGCTAATGAGTTGTAAGAACTATGTATCTCTGGATATTACGATGTAATAATGACCTTTGTATCTATGTACTTCATCTTAAACTATGGATGCTAGCAATTCGATCCAGGGACTAGTATTGCAATCATACGGTCCTTTACCTTAAATGGTGAGGTCTTACAGTTTCAACAAAAAAATACAATATTCAGACGAAAACAAGCAAGTATCTTTTTGGAAGCAAACGAGAACAACAGCTAGAAGGTTTAACGACCAACTATACGGCAGGAAGAATTTTTTTGGCCATATAGTTTTGGCCGTATAGTTGTCGCCTCCTTTGTCTTGTCAAAAGGGACAACTTTCATGGAGGAGGCATACGCGAAAATAGAACACAGTAGCCGTTGTTCCATCCATAAGGGAGAAAGAAGAGATCCAGAGAAGAAGGGGAAGACGTTCTTCATCTCGCTCCACAATCTTCAACCTCCTAGCCACCACACCCCCATAGCCATTACTTCTACTTGAGAAAGAGAGAGAGATCTTCACCTTGGACGATTAGGGTTTGAGATTGTTTCTTCGTATCTTGAATTGTGTTGGATTGATTTTCTATTCTTATTATGGATCTCCACGGTAATATTGAGATGAACTCCTTTTATTTATATCAATGATGCTTTCTTCTCTCATGTGTGAATAAGTTCCTTTGGGCGTGGGAGATGTAAGGGATTGGTGAGATGTGATGTGCCTATAAATTTTCCATTAATTTGTGATTGATTTTAATTACTATATTACGTGTGCTTGACTATCTATGGGATGCCTAATGCTTGTTGTACAATTAAGGTCCCATACAACATGATGCTTTTTTCTACATATATAAGATCTTGTTTGCTAGCAGACCGGCGACCCCCCGAGTGACAGAGAGATATCAATGGAAAACTAGTTGAACTCGAGGTTCACGAGGAACCACTGTGCTTATTGCATTAGTCCGATCCAAGGGGCTTAATTGCTAAGCAACCTGAAGGATCTTAATCGCCTAGTGACTGACCATGGTTTTGGTAACAGACTATTAGGATTATTGAAGTTGGGATGAAATCTACCAAGAGGAGTTTCGGCTAATTATGGGTTGCTCACCTACACATATAGTTATAAGATTATAATTGTTACACTTATAACTCATCCACTTAGCACAATCAATATCACCATGAACTGTATCTCCCCGCGCCTACTTTGTCGTCTACAGAAAACAACAAACAATCGAATTGTTCTTTACTTTTACGCTTTTTATTTCTGAAGTTTACATTTTAGTTTTATTTAAATACATTCAGTTTAATCCAAATTCGTGCTTATTTCAACACTTGCAGTCAATTCAATCGAAGACATGTGACAACTTTGAGTGTGATAGAGACTTCACTCATAAACACTTTCCTTTTGGCTCCCTATGGGATCGATATCTTAACTTCGAAACTAGATACAACTGATCTGCGCACTTGTAGACATCAAGCTATTGGCGCCGTTACCGGGGAGCTAAGCGATAAGTGTCCGTCTCTTGACATTTTAGGTGTTACTACTACCAAATGGTCTCCCTAGAAGACAAAGGATCTACATGCTCTGGTAGGACCTATCTACCAAATTATCTAGAGTGCATGCCTGTTCAAAGGCGCGAAGAAATTATTGAAAAACTTTTGAGATCAAAGAAGGTTGAAGTTGAAAACCTGCATGATTTTTTGGAAATAATGTCCATTCACAAGACAACTGCCAAGAAACCTAAGAAAATTCTCAGAGAATACAGTGCTCAAGGTCCTGCTTATATTAAACAACCAATAGAATTTCCTAATCCTAGAGTTAGAGAATATCAATTTGATGGTGAGATTATAAAAAATTTCAGGACAAATCTTTCAGTGGAAGGGAAGATGAAGACCTAGGAAGACATCTTAGAGAATTCGATGATGTGATAACATAAATAGGACCAAAAGTTTTGCCTAGAGATTTCTCCTGTCTAAAATTATTCCGATGGTCTCTAAAAGACAAGGTTCTAAACTGGTTATATTCTCTCCCTCGTCATTACATTAATTGTTGGCAAAACTGTATTATCAATTTCATAAACAAATTTAATCCTTTTAAAAAGGTAACTGAAATTAGAAAGGATATAGGCAACTTCAGTCCAAACATGGGAGAAAACTACCCACAAGCTCGGGATAGATTTTTTGAAATGATTAATAGTATTCGTAATCATGGTTATTCTGAATCAACTGTTTGCCACTTATTTTACCATGGTCTTAATACTCAATGTAGAGAGTTGCTTGATTTATTAATAGGAGGATCGATAAATACTTTAACTACTAAATCCTATTTATAATTGATGTCCACTAGGGATAAAAATGATTCTCTTTATAATTCTAATTTTGGTACTAAGCTAGAAAAAGGAATACTTCGTATAACCCTAGACCTTATGCCTGAAGTATGCAAAACAATGAAAGAAAAGGGTATATCTTCTAAACTTGTTAAGTAAAACAATGTAGATCTGTTATAGATTTTTACTGAAGAAGATGAAACTAGGAAAGCTTTTCAAGAATTAAAACATCGACAAGCCAAATCTCATAATAACCTGCATAAGCAATTTCAAATACATAAGAAGATTTTGGCAGAACTCACGGAAAATTATGATGAGACTGGCCAAGAAATAAAATTATTTAACAAATACCTTAGTATGATTGAAACCCAATGTGAACAAATAGAATATGGTTATCAAATTTTTATTCAAGATGATATAAATATTCCTGTTTCTACTAATGTTGTTACAAGGGGAGTTGCAGTTGTTACATGACCATTAGGACCACCAGAATATGAAGCTGAAAAAGATCGAAGGGAAAAATCCTTGCTCAAAGCAATCCAAGAAGATGACACACAGGTGAATCCTCAAGATGAAACTTCTCAAGGAACACAAGAACAAACTTTGGAGGAGCAAAATGATGCACATGAGGACCGCTATGACTCTGATGTAGAGACAGTTGATCCAAAATAAGAAAAAGAGATAAGCAACGAAGATGAAGTTGTTGCAGTAGAAAATAAGAAAAGCAATAAGCAGCAATAAAAGAAAACAAATAAAGAGCCTGATCCCCCACAAAAGGTAAAACACAAGGATAAGAAAGGTGAAAAAAACTTCCATATCCAGGTCGCAAAAAGAAAGAACCCAATCAGGTAATATATGATTCTTTCAAAAAGGCACTTGGTGAACTTCGTCTAGAAATTCCATTTGTGGATGGACTAAAAGTTCCTACCTATACTAAATTTCTCCGTGATATTCTTAATAGAAAGAAAGAAATAACTGAAACCATTGCCATGGTGACTAGCTATCCTACTAATGGAAGTTATTGTCTAAATCGGGAGATCCCGGAATACCAACTATTTCATGCTCAATTGGTAGAGCTGATATTCACAATGCCTTGTGTGATTTAGGTGCAGGAGTTAGTGTAATGCCATATTCCCTCTATAAAAGGCTAGGATTGGGGGAGTATTCCCCCACTTCTATCACTTTACAGATGGCTGACAAATCCACTAAACAACCCATTGGTATGATTGAGGATATTCTACTTAGAATAGATGAGCATGTTATTCCCACTGATTTTATTATTCTTGAAATTCCAGAGGATGAAAAGTTATCTATAATACTTGGAAGTCCTTTTCTTAGTACTGCATGAGCATTAGTTGATTGTGCTGAGGGAAAATAATCTTCAATGTTTATGATTCTGAAATCATCCGGTATTTTCCAAAGAAGCTAGAAGCAGGAGAAAGGTATATTCCACTGGCAAAATGAGTTCAAGTGGTAAGTGCCCTTGATAAGGGGCAACCCAAGGTAAGAATTCAAGGATAGGGAGATGGTTGAAATATTCGACCATTGTTAATAAAATGCTTGATGGGAATCAACCCATCACATTAATTAAATAGTTAAGAAAAAAATGTTCATCGTATTCCTACAACTTTTTCACAGACATCCCTGCGGAAGCACGCCCATGAAAGATGCAGCTGTCAAAAGGTAGTAGAAATATTGACCGAATAAACGTGTATTAAGTGTAAAAATTACGTTTGAGTTTTATTTGCAAAAAACTGGCCTAAACATATTGTTCAGATTAAAAAGTGTATCTCTGGAAAATTTGGGCGAAAAAGCATGTTCTAGAAGGTTTAACGACCAACTATACGGCCGAAACTTTTGTTCCGCCCATATAGTTGCGGCTATATAGATATTGACCCCTTCTCACAAATTTTATCTCGGGGTACAGAAGGTTTAATGACCAACTATACGGCTGGAAATTTTGTTCCGCCCGTATAGTTGCAGCGTATAGATATTGACCCCTTCTCACGAATTGTATCTCGGGGTACAGAAGGTTTAACGACCAACTATATGGTCGGAACTTTTGTTCCTCCCATATAGTTGCGGCTATATATATATATATATATATATATATATATATATATATATATATATATATATATATATATATATATATATATATATATATATATATATATATATATATATATCGACCCCTTCTCACGAATTGTATCTCTGGGTACACAAGGTTTAACGACCAACTATATGTCCGGAACTTTTTGTTCCACCTGTGTAGTTTGGATCTGGCGAAAAGAAACCCTAATTTCCGTCGCTGCCACAACTATATGGCGGTAACTTCATAACCCGCTAGTATAGTTCCCATCGTATAGTTCGTGCGACCTCATAAACACGCCGACATAGGTAGGGTTCCTCCTCCTCCTCCTCCTCCTCACTTTTTCTCTCATTCTCTGTCTCCAAACTCCTCAAAATCCACCTAGAATTCTCTATTCTTCACAGATTTCGTTCATTTGAGTTGGGGAATCAACAGATCGGTATGTTTCTCTCCCTATCCATGCTTTATTTTCAGAATTCCATGGTTGAAACTCTCACATTGATCTAGTGGATGAACTCAATCTTTTTGATTTTTCCCTTTTGATTTCTCATGTTAGGATTAAATTTTTCCACGTAGAATCATTCATATGTCATGTATAAACTATATGCCTAAGGTTTTATGTTGAAAATTTTTAGTGCATCAAGATGACCAAGCTTGGTGGAATTTTCCGCAAGAGCAAGCACCAATATGGTGAGGGCTTGAGACTCCGAGATGAGCTCTACAACAAGTATGCCATGGTTTCATCAAGGCGGGTGATGCCCACACGTTGGGCCGATGATGTATTCCTCACCGCAGCAGGGTTGAGGTTAGATTTCGACCACATGTGTGTGAGTGTAGGGTTATCGCTCCTCGCCTATGCAAGCCACTACACCTACGCTGAGATGACCAAGGAGTTCCTCGCCTCCTTCTATGATGACTACATGGAGAAAGGTAATGCATGCACGGTGAGCTTCACTATAAACCAGTAGCCATATAAAATTTCTTTTCAAAAAATTTGTTATGCTTTTGGGTTCCCTCATGATGGGGAACCAACTGTTACAAATTTGTATGGCGTGTCAAGCGGCAAAACTTGGGAGGTTATTTCTGTTAATGGTGGCAGGGACTTCTATCAGAAGAAGATGTCCACCATTCAGAACCCGATGATCCGCTACTTCGCCTTGTTTCTCGCACACACTCTGTTGGAAAGATGTGATACTGGTTCCATGGCCAATGTAGACATGGCTATGATCACCAAGGCACTCTTCCCCGATGCCCCGGAGAGTCCCAATCCTATGGCTCTACTCATCTAGCACCTCCGCCATCAGAGCAACAAAACAAGAGGTGACATTCGCATTGGTGGATTGGTAACCCACCTTGTCCTAGCCTGTGAAATTCCACTACTTGTTATGCAACCTGTTGACGCCTCCATACTTATGGACGTCAAATATATAACTACTTGTGGCTTCCTTGGTGTCTACCGAGCTAACAAAAAGCTCCAAGCATATCAGTTTGGTTATCCTGATGCCTCATATGATGAGAAGGTACCGCTGCCTTGTCCACAAGCTTTCTCAATTATTGGAAGGACAACTGGATCCTCACCCAAGACCAAGTGATGGGGATCATGGCCGAGCTCCATCCTGACTCTGAAGAAGAGGAAGAAGAAGGGGAGCAGCACGAAGAGCAGGAGCAGCATAATCCTGCTTGGGAAGGACATCATCATTAACAGGAAGGACCATGGGACCCATGGCCCAATCAGCAGCAACATCAGCAGGGGTTCAACGACGTCCACTATCAAGAATTTCTGCAGCTCAACCATCACGTTGGGGAGATCGACCACACTCTTCAGGGAGTGAGTGAGGATGTTAGTTCCCTCACTAACAGATTCAGCCACTTCATGACCAACTTCCCCAAATACTACCAGCAGTACCCGTACCTGCCGCCGAATGACGGCAACAACTAAGCCTGGCAACAACCTAAGCTTGAGGGAGGTTTGAAAACCTCCAATCTTTGCATTCATATTTTTATTTATTCTTTTAATTTATTTTACTTCTTTTAAAATTGCATGTTTACTTTCAGTTTTGCATTCCTAAATCAAAAACACCAAAACATTAGTCGTAACTTCTATTGCAAATCTGTTTCTTTGTCTCTCGCGTAGATTGCTCAATTTCAGGTGACTTAACAATAAGGAAGTATAACGGGGTTCAAATCAAATACAAGAACTAAGCAAGTAAGAGGAGGTATCACATTTCTTTCATCACCTTTTCTGCAATTTTAAATTGACCATATAACTATTTGCTTGCTTGCACTTGAGTCACTCCCCACTTAACTTGTTATCTTACAAATTCTATTCCTTTGCTAGTGTCTCATTTTTAGCTTTGAAATAATGAGCAATGAACTTGGTTAAAATATTTCCAACATTTTTACTACACGAAAAAGCATCCAAAAGATGACTTGAGTCCATGTTTAGCCCAAAGAATTTTATTTTAGAATGGAATTGAGCTTAATGTAATAGACTTGATAACACTTTTGAATGGAATTGTTTGATAAGGACGCTTTGAAGTAGTAGAGATTATGCCACTGTTTTCTAGGAATTAAAGTAATATATTGCTTTACGCGTGTCATTACAACACAATCATGCTCCATGGGGAACTACTAACTCCGCTGGCCAACGAACGATCTAAACATGGGCAACCACTTGATTTCTGCTATTGAGTTATTTAAGCATTTGTAGCTGCAATGCTATGATGAGTAAAAGTTTTAGTTTCCTCATGGTCTCGCGTTCCAAGTGAATTTGTAGTACAACAGTTATCTATTGGAATGGTCATGAGTACGCAACACAGTCCCAATTAACATATTAAAAATATTGGCATAATCCCTCTATGGAAGAGCTGAGATTTTTGAAAAGCAAGGAAAGGAAAAGGTGCCTTGAGAGTTGAAATTTTGACATGGGAGTAGATGATTTGTTCTTAAATTGAATGTTTTTGGTGCTAACTTGAGTAATCTTAATTGATTAAAGCAACAAGAGCAAAAAGTGTTTTACCTCTCAACAAAGAGAGAAACCAAAAGAACTTGTTTCGCTTTCCTAGCTAAACTATTGACACTTGCTCAGGCATATAATTTATTTGGTAGCAAGATATACATGGTTACGAAGTGGACTCGGTGTAATCTTGTGAATACTTGTATGATCATGTTTAAGATTGCAGGAATTGTGAAGAAAAAAATTTGGTACCAATTCGAACTTGTAAGTCTCTTTATTTCAGTTTAGAATCTCCACTATCTTTATCTATTTTCTTGTCACTCAAGGCGAGCAACATCTAAGCTTGGGGGAGTTGATAGCTATGAGATTCGGTACATTTTTAATGGTTTTTCTTGATGGTTTTCGTCTGGATTTGATGATTTTCTAGCTTTACCTAACACTAATACTTCGGTAGCAAAGAAAACTTAGTTTTCAGTATATGTTTCAGGTTCTGAACATCAATAGAAGGTTTCAACAGCAAAAATACAATCTTCAGGCGAAAACAAGCAAGTCTCTTTTTGGAAGCAAACGAGGACAGTAGCCAGAAGGTTTAACGACCAACTATATGGCGAGAAGATTTTTTCCGGCCGTATATTTTTGGCCATATAGTTGCCGCTGCCTTTGTCTTGTCAAAAGGGACAACTTTCGTGAAGGAGGCATATGCAAAAATAGAACAGAGCAGCCGTCGTTGCATCTAGAAGGGAGAAAGAAGAGATCCGGAGAAGAAGGGGAAGACGTTCTCATATCGCTCCACAATTTTAAACCTCCTAGCCACCACACCGCCATAGCCATTACTTGTACTTGAGAGAGAGAGATCTTCACCTTGCAAGATTAGGGTTTGAAATTGTTTCTTCCTATCTTGAATTGTGTTGGTTTGACTTTCTATTCTTATTGTGGATCTCCATAGTAATATTGAGATGAACTCCTTTTATTTAATTATATCAATGATGCTTTCTTATCTCATGTGTGAGTAAGTTCCTTTGAGCGTGGGAGATGTAAGGGATTGGTGAGATGTGATGTGCCTATAAATTTTCCATTAATTTGAGATTGATTTTAATTACAATATTATGTGTGCTTGACTATCTATGGGATGCCTAATGCTTGTTGTCCAATTAAGGTCCCAGAAAACATGATGCTTTGTTCTACATATATTAGATCTTGTTTGCTGGTAGACCGACAACCCCCGAGTGAAACGGGGAAATCAATGGAAAACTAGTTGAACTCGAGGATCACGAGGAACCACTGTGCTTATTGCATTAGACCGATCCAAGGGGCTTAATTGGTAAGCAACCTGAAGGATCTTAATCGCCTAGTGACTGACCATGGTTTTGGTAACAAACTAGTAGGATTATTGAAGTTGGGATAAAATCTACCAAGAGGAGTTCCAGCTAATTATGGGTTGCTCGCCTACACATATACTTATAAGATTATAATTGTTACACTTATCACTCATCCACTTGGCACAATCACTATCACCATGAACTGTATCTCCCCGCGCCTGCTTTGCCATCTGTAGAAAACAACAAGCAATCAAATTGTTCTTTACTTTTACGCTTTTTATTTCTGAAGTTTACATTTTAGTTTTATTTAAATACATTCAGTTTAATCCAAATTCATTCTTATTTCAACACTTGTAGTCAATTCACTCGAAGACCTGTGACAACTTTGAGTGTGACAGAGACTTCACTCATAAACACTTTCCTTTGCGCTCCCTGTGGGATCGATATCTTAACTTCAAAACTAGCTACAACCGATCTGTGTACTTGCAGACGTGCGGTGACCCAGCATACCACTGCATGATGTAGTACACTATAGTCGTTGACATAACACCAATGAAACACCGTTCACTAGTATTACATCCCTCAGAGTAGTACAACAGAAACATAGCAGGTCCAAGACATGACTATAGGTTACAACTCAACTCTTTACACAAGATCTAGAGAACACTCTAGGTTAAAGAGAGAGAAACAAACTTCTTACAAAGAAGAATCAGGAATAAATAACTCATAGCTACCATACTTATAAAACTAGTAGCTGAACTACGAGGCTTGCATTGCTGCTATTGCAATACTCTACAGAAGTAGGTTCTATGGTTAGAAATTCTATTCTTATCTAATCAGCAACTTCGTCTTCACTTGAGTTGATGTATATGTTGACTTTCTTGACTTCATTGAAGAGCGTTAGCTTTTGATGATGATTCCTGGAGCATAACTTGATGTAGACGTCGTCTGTACTGGCTTTAGAACCTAGCAAGGGTTAAGAAGATACTACAGCCACAGACCGTAGGTCGTAGGCAATGCAAGTTTTCGTAAACATTTCTTCAAAGGTTGCTTTTATTCTAAAAAGCTATGTCTGTCATCCTTCACGGGTTTACCAGAACTTTCATGGAGTTCCTTTCCCACCGCGTTCGCAGCTCCTTCCCGGAATAGGGAGTAACAAGTTACACTTCTTACACTCTAAAGAGGTGCGTCACTTTACCCATGAGAGATATTAGTTTTGTTGCACATCCAAATTGCAGGTTCGTTCACACTTCCTTGGTGTCAGGCCCAGACTAAGATCCAAGCCAATCACTACCTTCTCCGCGACCCCGCATGTCTCTTTGGTATATGCCAGCCCACCTTTTGAATTACGGTAATGGCAGTACAGACCGTTCAGATGCCGGAACTATCATGGGACGTTGAGGGCTCCCACCCATGTGCTGCATATCCTCTACGAATTACCATAAATAATATGCACGCTACGAGTGATAACAGCCACGACCCGCACATCCAGCTCCATGCGAGAGGGAAAAGATACAGCTGACTTCTTCGTCCCATTCCAAATCTCATGGTCTACGCGTGATATACCGCGCAAGAATCACTGGCGACATGTTAAGTCCTAGATAATATGTTCCTTTACCACCGGAACTCTTAAAGTAGGTTATTACCTCATGGTAAATAACCTATAATCACATTATTATGAAAATAGTGTTTTCTGACCTTTTTCAAATGCAGGTGATGACAACACTGGATTTGTAAAATACTTTACAGAAAATAATCAAAGGACATGAGCAAGTGTGAACTTGCCTTTTGTGATTGCAAGATGATGCACTCACGGTCTTCAAGACAATATAAGATCCAATTGCGGAAATCTGCATCATTGGTCTGGTAAGGAGTAATGTTTAAAGAATCAAGATGCTTTTATGCATAAGTAATGTGATGCAAGTTGATAAACGCGAATCCCGAGGATAACGTTGATCTAGGGTTTGGATACTGGAAAGGGTTTCCTTGGAATGTGTTGCCCTTTTAGATTAAGTTTCACACATGTGCTTCTTATTAAGTCTTGTGAGTGTGTGGAAAACAACATGTATTTATACAACAACAAAATAAACAGTATGGAATGCTACTCAAGGTTGCTTACATCTTAATTGTTCATCTTCAAGTTTTACTTTACAAGTAATGTCACTTATACAGAATTTATGTATTAACAATCTTATTATACAAGTAAAGTATAAAGTAAGATGTTTACTATTAATTGTCATATGTTGATTGAAGTGGCAAAATGAATAGCTTTTGAAGAAAATCTTACTCAACTAAGTAGAAGCATTTAAGCTTTTAAGTTAACCTTATGAGGTGTTCTTTCTAGTTATAGTCTTTAAGTTAGAAAGAATTGCCTTTATTGGAATACTGAAATTAGTAGTATTTGAGACTTATCTATCTTGGTTTTTAACTGGGTTGGTTTGGTATTAACATGCTTTATAACTTAATTATAACAGATCAAAGTTAATTATAAAACATGTAATAAAGTATTTAGTATTATATTTAAAGTTTGGTAGACTAAAGTTAACTTTAAAACATAGATGGAATTTAGGTGTAATGCTTGTTATACTTATGTCTTGTTCACCTTATGATGTTTCTTGAAAGTTACTTAAGAATGGCATTATTTTTAGTTGGTAATGGTTTCTTTACATTAAAAATGTATAAAGGAATTTATCGACCTACAATGGTGTGGTTAAGGTTTATGAATAAATAAACAATATTATTTACTACTTATGAACTCACTATAGTGTTTTCATTTGTTTATAAACTTGTGGTTAAACTAGAGGAATGGTTTTTATTTTAATATAATTAATCTTGGAGATTTTAGATTGGATAAGGATTCTTTTATAGAATAATGTACATTAACGGTTGAGAGATAATTTAATAAAATTATATTTAAAATGTGTTGGACCATTTGGACTTATATTATGAATATTTAAGACTAATACTTTTTATTAGACTAAATTCATTAATTTAAGAAATATTAACAAATTTTATTTGACATTATATGAATTATTAACTGAAGAAATAGGTTTAAATCAAGTTATGAAGGTGTTTAACTTTTTATTTAACTCAAAAGTGGAATATCACATTTTTAACATGTAGATATTATTTTTTGTGATCATTTTGGTATATTACATTTATTTTTGTGATTTATAAATAATAAGATATGATTTTAATAAGGTTTATTACTTTAAAAATACTTAATAAATAATAAATATTTAATTGGGAGGAATAATAATGTATAATTATAGTTTTAAACTCTAATTCTTATTTTTCTAAGATTTTTGGTACTTTATTTAAATTTTTAACATTTACCATTATTAAAATATTGATTATCAAAGTATTAAAACTTTAAAAAGTATTTATTAAATAATATTTATTTAAATAATTACCATAATAATATTTAATAATAGTTTTAAGTTGTAGATTTTATTTTTCTAAACATTTTCATATATTATATGTATTTTTCTGATTTAGAGAACAACAGTTATTAATGAAACAAGATTTAATCATTTTATTGTATTGGAATTAATATTGTTTTATTTAATTTCTAAACAGTAAATACTTGTCTTACTTAGATAGGGTATACCCCAAGTCACAGACAGGTGGGGCACAGGGCCACGTCATATGCCACATCGACAAAGACCAGTCAAGAGGGTGGACTTGGTCAAGATAACGCAAGCATGACCTCACGATGATGTCATACAAATTGTCACCCCCCGATCGAAGCTCGATCGATTGATTGGAAGGATGTTTGCACGCGGGAAGGGTGTTGCTGGACGCGGACGAGCACACTGAGTTGGATGGTGGCGGCGCCGCTCCGTTTTGGTCGTCGGAGCTACTCCGGCGACCAACAATTGCGGTGGTCGACGGCGGTGTTTGGCTAAAACTTAAATTAGGAAGAGAACGAGAAAAAGGAGAGCATGATCATGCTCAAAACATTACCAGGAATCTCGTGGAGTAGCTGGCGAGTCGGGGAATAGTCGAAATCGGCGAGAACGACGGTGGCCGGACTTCGGGAAGGTGACCTCGCGGTGTCGATTCCCGTCGGCTCACCACGATTCCTTTGGCTAAGAGGCTCGAATGGGCAAGGCGATGTTGATTGCTTGATCAACAGAGCATGAGAGGGCTCAGAACGACGGCAATCGTTGGCAACATGGAGCTAGGGTTTCGGTCCAAAAGGGAAAAATGGGGAAGCGAGATCAAATGAGATAAGTACAGGGAGGGAGAAGATGAAGGCGGCGTTCTTATCCCCAGCTCCAGGGTGGCAGGGCGAGGATCTTGGCGCCTAGAGAGATCGACGGCGAGAGCTCCGCCACGCAGGTGCTTGTCTCCGGTCATGAGGAAGAAGAAAAGAAAAAGAGGGCGAAGGGGTACGCGGCTGTTGTTGGGCCGGAGTGGGCTGCTGTGGAGCGAGCGGAGAGGATTGGCTGTGACCTGCGGGCGACAGATAGAGAGAAGAGGAAATGGGCCATGGGCCAGATTTGGTGCGTTCTTTGTTTTTTCCTGGTTTTATTCCTTTTTCATTTTCTTTTTTGTTTTCAGGTTTGTATTTTATATTTGGTTTGAACTTTTCTTTTTGAAATTTTATTTGCTAAATACTTGCAGCAATAATAAAGTTATTAAGAATCCATTTGTGAACTTTTATTATGTATTGTGATATTTTCTTTATTTCCTTTATATATATCCTTTTTCTATTAATATTTGTGAGGGCCCTTAATATGAATTTAATTTGACAAAAATTCATAGACTTATTATAGAATATATTACTACTAACTAATGAGATTTTATTCTTATTAATACATAATAATAAGGCAAATTTTATATTTAGTGATCCTTCATAAGTATTTGATACATAAGGTTGTAAGTATTAATAAGGTTTGAAATTATAAATGCTTACCCTAGGGTTTTAGGATTCTTAATACATTTATACTCTTTTGTTGATGTGAATAAAGATTAATGGTTAATCATATTGTCTTAATGTTTAATGTTATCAATCTTTGAAGTAAAATAGTGGGATTGTTTTCTAGGCTATCTTATGAGAAAGAATTGATGAAGATGATTCCTAAGCACCTATGATAATGATGGTTGAAATGACAAAGTTTTGCTCAGGTGATTTGATATAGGAAAATATTCCTCTGAAGCATTGTGGAAATAGATGAAATGGATAATATGTTTGATAAAGATCTAGGATCTAGTGTTTAGCAAGAATTCCTATATTCCATAATTCACAATTCTAGACTTCTGATTAAGGAATTCCTTTCCTAGATATATTACTTCTCTATATCCATCATCATGTGTTATCATGATGAGCTTTGCTTCACAAAAATATTCTTATCCACCTTTTATCCTTCTAAATCCATTTGTAAATCCAATGAGCTTGACACTAAAGCTTTTCATAATCATTTATGTCTATACTTGGCTATATCAGCTACTCTGTTGTTGATAATCCCCAATCCAACACGTGGTTACTTCTAACTCCAATCATACTCTTCCTTGATCATCCTTCACTAATATCACTTCAATAGATGTATACATCAAATCCTACTTCACTGCAAGTGCTTAGTATTTCCAAAGAGGAAAATACTACTTCTTTAATCTAATGTTGCTCCAACATCATTTTAATCATATTATCTTGTCTCTAATTGACTCCAATATCTAACATTCCAACCTCACATTATATTAATGTGACTTGTAATATCTAATGTAGGATAATATATCTATACTATGGTTCAATCATGTTTTATCCACCAATGTCACTTATACATGGTATAAGCATTGAATCTTGGTGAATAAGGCATGATCATTATAATCGTTTGATCTTTTATGATTCAGGTTTCCGGTTGGCTGAACAAGGCTTCATCAATACAACATTACAGTTGTATTATAATTATCTTCTGTTTAGCTCTATTGGAGTAGGAGACATAATTCATTGACTATGCTTACTTGATCCAATAGGACTACTCCTAGTAACTATCTCCAGACTTCATCCTTGTAATCTTCTTTGTTACCATATTGATTTGATTTCCTCCAATCACTCCCATCCTATATATAACATCTAAAACTAGCATCACTATTTACCTCTTCTGACTTCTTTCTTTATAAGCGTTAAGTGAATGGTATAATAAGTACAAGAGTTGATAGGTCAAGAATTGATAGGTTAATAATTGGTGAATCAATAGTTGATTTCTCAATATTGATGAACAACAAATATAAGGATAGGATTCAATAGAGATGAAAGATTGATATGGAAAGAAAGATATATGGTGAATGATCTTAACTTTGGTTTCTTTCCTACTCAATCTCACTAGAGATTTAAAGTTAGGTATTTCCATGATACTCATGGTATAATTAGATGAGAATAAACTATAGTTGTTACATTCTTATTATTTGGGTTATATTCTTAACTTGGTACTCATGAGTGATTATAATGAATACTATAATATGATGACCTAAGGATCAAATATAAATCATTAAGTAATGTATTAGGGTTTAGTTTTATTCCATTTGATCTACCCTTAGATCAAATCATGTTTACCCAAAATAAGGTTTTAGCAAAGGTCATATTGAAACTTATCGCAGTCAACTTGATGATCTACTTCAATTCCATCAGGTTAAGAGAAGCTTCAATCACTTCGACAAGTTTTTATTTAAAAGCGTGAAAATTATTCAGATTTTCTATGCATGAATGCAATGCACACATCTGTGTTCAGCTTATTTCTAAGCTCTAATGCTGGGATGTTACAGACTCTCCCCCTTAAAATAAACTTCATCCTCGAAGTTCGCACTCTCATGTTTCGGAGTAGGGAATTGTCTTGCAATGGTTATGATATGTCTCAACTTCATGTTAACCTCAATGGGAATAATTGTAATATCCCATATCCAGATCTTTTCCCTGAATCCTTATCATACTTGGCAATTTTTAACTGGGTGTCTCCAATACTCCAAAGTTCTCCTACTATTCTACTATAGGGATATGTCTTTATTATGAACTTCTTAAATAGGGGTGTTTTCCTTAGTTCATTTTTTCCTAATTAGGTATCCTGATCCAACTCCTTTTATTTAATCATCAAACTTTCTTACTATACTATGTAAGATCTAGGAAGTCTCACTAAAATGGGTTTTAAATTTCTGTTAGCCAATAGTTATAGTCAAAAGACTAATCTTTGTTTTACCATTGTATGAGTTGGACGGATGATCCTTCCGAAAATTGGATTTGAACTCATTTAGTCCAAACCCATTGGAATTTCGTGTTCCTCTATACCTGTCCAATTAGATGTGATTATTCACTCTTAAGGATTACTTAAGAGTTGTTTCCTCTAGACTTAGTCTGTTAGGTTTAATCTTTTATCACCTTCAAGATTTTACCTTATTAAGCTTTAGATAATCTTTCATTATCACCAATAGTACTTATTCAACTTTCATTTATAATGTTTACTCTCCCCCTTAGGGTTTACTAGTAGTCTTCAAACTGCCTATTTAGTATTTATTGGCTTTATAAGTAGAATATTGGTCTCTATCCATCTTATACTCTACCTAGTTAGAGTTTGATGAAAGATTGTACGGTGTATCCACACAATTGTGGATCTCTCAAGTGAATCTTTCAGCATTATTTGTCTTACTTACTATTAGGACATTTTCGCTTTGATAGGTTAATTTTCACGAAGAGTCTCGAAAGACGATCGCTTAAGTTTTATACTCCTTTAGGTCTTACTTAGCTTAGGCCAAATTTTATGCTTTTTATGCAACTGTCGTGGGAATGGTCACGACAGATGATACTGGGGGTAGCTTACGTAGAGGGAGCAAGGCGACGTAGGAGAATCCGGGAGCGAGATTGTCACACGATGTACCCAGGTTCACGTCCCCTCGGTGGAGGATCGCTACGTCCTGCTATCAATCCAGTATATGATCATAGATTGGTTTACATGGGAGCCGCTGTAGGCGGAGGGAGAGACTAGATCTAATCTAATGTGGGAGAAGATGCCCCGTGGGGGTGCCCCTGGTGGCTTTATATATGCAGCCAGTTAGGGTTTACAAGTATTTGGTGGGCTTTGTATTGAAGTCGCTACATTGGGCCTCCAGTCGGCGCCACTCGTCTGGGTCCAGCATGCGCCAGTCGCCGTATTGGGCGAGTCGACCCGCTCTGGTCTTGGCTTCAGTCGGCTCGATCCAGCTGGCGAATCCGCTTCGTGGGTATACCCCGATTGGTATTCCCCCATCAGTAGTCCCCGAGCGCGTTGTTGATTCGACGTGGGCTTGAGGCAGGGCGCGGAGAGTCTTGACGATGGGTCATGGCGAATCGGCGACGAGCTCCTGAACAGAGAAAAGAACCGTGAAGCGGGAGGCGATCGGCGTGAGCCAGTCGGTGATGGCCAGTTGGCGAAAGACGCAGGGTGTCGGTGAATCCGCTAGTTACGGCGAGTCCCCGAACGTGGAGCGTGCCGAGTCGCCGAGCGTGGCGAGTGGTGAGGTCGAGCGACCGACGAGTGCCGAGGTTGGGCGACCGGCGAGTGGCGCTGTCTGTAGAGCACCGAGTCCCCGAGAGCGTTGAGGACGCGAAGGCGAGTCCCTGAGCGTGTTGAGTACGCGAGGGCGAGTCCGCGGTGGCGAGTCCCCGAGTGCGTTGAGGACGCGAGGGCGACTCCCTGAGCGTGTTGAGTACGCGAGGGCGAGTCCGCGGCTGCGAGTCCCTAAGCGTGTTGTGTATGCGAGGGCGAGTCCGCGGTGGTGAGTCCCCGAGCGCGTTGACGACGCGAGGGCGAGTGTCCGCGGCGGCGAGTCCCTGAGCGTGTTGAGTACGCGAGGGCGAGTCCACGGTGGCGAGTCCCTGAGCGTGTTGAGTACGCGAGGGCGAGTCCGCGCTGGCGAGTCCCCGAGTGTGTTGACGACGCGAGGGCGAGTGTCCGCGGCGGCGAGTCCCTGAGCGTGTTGAGTACGCGAGGGCGAGTCCGCGGTGGCGAGTCCCCGAGTGTGTTGACGACGCGAGGGCGAGTGTCCGCGGCGGCGAGTCCCTGAGCGTGTTGAGTACGCGAGGGCGAGTCCGTGGTGGCGATCCCCGAGCGCGGCGAGTGGCGAGGTCGAGCGACCGGCGGGCGCCAAGTCCCCGAGCGCGGCGAGTCCGCGATGATTGCGAGTCCGCGAGGGGAGAGTCCCCGAGCGTGGCGAGTCCGCGATGATGCGAGTCCACAAGGGGAGAGTCCCCGATGATGTTGATTGCGCTGTTTCTGTTAGCGAGTCTCTCGTCTTGGCCCGGGGGGCCAGTCTCATGGCGACTCCAAATATGGCTCTCGGCTTGGCGTTCTTCCTGGATGATCCGAGGCTCGGTTTGCAAGTCCTCGTCCGCAGTACTTAGCCGTGCGAGTCGTACTGTCTAAGGTTGAGGAGGACATGGTGTTGTTTGTGTAGCACTACCATTTGTCTTGGCCCGGAAGGCCAGTCGAGCAAGGCGACTCCAATGATGGCTCTCGGTTAGCGTTTTTCATGGACGATCCGAGGCTCGGTTTGCGAGTCCTCGTCCGCACTACTTGGTCATACGAGTCGCTCTTTCAAAGGTTGACAAAGGCGAATAGATTTTTCCCGGGGGGAAGAGACACCCAGTGGTGAGTCCATGCAGCGTGCCATGCGACCCTCTCTGGCAACTCGGACGATGAAAGTCCCTTAGCAGGCACGGCGTATGCATTCGACCTAGCCGGAAGAAGCCGACGCGGCGGACACGGGGTCGACGCGGCGAACGGGGGTCGCGCTATGGTGAAGTCGACGCGGCGGACACGGGGTCGACGCGGCGGACGGAGGTCGCGCTGTGGAGATGTCGACGCGGCGGACACGGGGTCGACACGACGGACGGAGATCGCGCTGTGGAGATGTCGACGCGGCGGACACGGGGTCGACACGGCGGACGGAGGTCGTGCTATGGCGATGTTGACGACGGCAGCGCCACGAGGGCGAGGTCGTGATGGCGATCCCGCGACTGGCGAGTCTCCGAGCGTAGCGAGTTCGCGTTTATGCGTGTCCGCGTTTAAGCAAGTTCGGGAGCATGGCGAGTCAACGAGCCGGTAGATTGGAGAGTCGGCGATGGACGAGGCCATGAGAGGCGAGTCCGTGGCAGACGAGTCGCCGGATGTGGAGAGTGTACGAGGGCAGCGAGTCGTGGGTCCCCGCGTACGGCGTTTAGCCTGAAGAAGTGGACGCGGCGGCGAGCAAACTGTTCATGCGTATAACAAATATACACGTACGGGTTAAATTCATATAAGATAATCAATTGACACGATTAGTAAAAGAGATTGTCATTGTGAGATTTAAGGATAATCGTTGAATGCATCGGTAGCTGATGGCATGATCGCATGCGAATTCCTTCTGCATAGTGCCAAACACGTGGCTCACGTGGCTGTGAAAAGGGATCCTATCACGGAGATGTGTTCTGACTCCAGGACTCAATTCGTCAAGTGATTGGTACATGTTGCACACATGGCAGTAGATTAGGTCCAAATAAAGTAATCAATCGAAAGATAAATAAATAGAAAAACAAGATTGAATTCAAAACTCAGCGTGAACCGATCTAGCATGCGGCGCGTCTGAAATTTTGCGAGCCGCCTGCTCCGGCCTTCCTTATACGGCACGCGAGATGCAACACGCGGGCGACGGTGATTAATCCAACGTCGACGATGTATTGCGAGGATTGTCAATCTCGTAGGTATTTGATGCGAACAGTGCGCCGCCACTCCTTCGTGACTTTGTTCTCCTAGTATTTGCAGATACAAACAGATCAGTATAGATGATCCAGTATTATAAAAATTATAAGTAGAATACGCTTGGGAAAAGAGAGATTGTTTATTCAAATCGGACGCATGTATTGCATCGCTCCATCATTGCTTCCCTGATCCCAAATTCGATCTGGAGTCAGTTAATGGTACGGCTGTCCTTGACGTATATCACCGCCCAATCGCCTATAAAAAATCTACTAAGCTGAGAGATCTGCAGTCGCACGTTGGTTCGAGATTAATCAAGCCCTAGGAAGCGTTGATCTGCAGTCGCAGGTGCTGCTGATGACCAAAACGGAGGCCGGTGCATAAATCCAGCACGCCGACATGGATCATCTGATCAGACGAGATCTGGCTGCTATTGACGTAGAAGTTTGAGGATCTCGCCCGGATTATCACCCTCCAAGCATCTCTAGCCCCACGGTGGGCGCCACTGTCGTGGGAATGGTCACGGCAGATGCTACTAGGGGTAGCTTACGTAGAGGGAGCAAGGCGACGTAGAAGAATCCGGGAGCGAGATTGGCACACGATGTACCCAGGTTCACGTCCCCTCGGTGGAGGATCGCTACGTCCTGCTATCAATCCAGTATATGATCATAGATTGGTTTACATGGGAGCCGCCATAGGCGGAGGGAGAGACTAGATCTAATCTAATGTGGGAGAAGATGCCCCGTGGGGGTGCCCCTGGTGGCTTTATATATGCAGCCAGTTAGGGTTTACAAGTATTTGGTGGGCTTTATATTGAAGTCGCTACATTGGGCCTCCAGTCGGCGCCACTCGTCTGGGTCCGGCATGCGCCAGTCGCCGTATTGGGCGAGTCGACCCGCTCTGGGCTTGGCTTCAATCGGCTCGATCCAGCTGGCGAATCCGCTTCGTGGGTATACCCCGATTGGTATTCCCCCATCACCATTTAGATAATCTGGTTAACTATGTCAACCAATTACCAGCTGCAGACAAGATACCAACTGTGGATCAATTACTAGCTATGGATCAAATACCAGCTGCGGATAATTACCAGCTGCGAACCATCCTAGGGTGTATATATTACCCTACGGTTCCCAACATCCTTATGGCAATCTCTCTGAGTTGTCAGAGCTTGAATTATCATTTTGGTTCCAAAGCTACTCATTTGTACTTATTCATGATACTTCCATGAACTTTGTACCACTATTCCATTACTTCTTAGCAACTTACCTACTTTAAATGAACTTTAAGTTTAGTACTCCATGTTGCTCCAAGTATTTTCTATAGTAATCTTCCTTCTTATTGCTATTTAGCAATTATCAAACTTGATTCAACCTTCAACTTGTTTTGATGCACCTTACACTTGGCTTCATTCTTCATGTAAATATTCATCTTGGTCTTTGGAACTTGTCACTCCCTTACACGAATTCCCATTCCTATCTAGGTCTATGACATCAAGTAGTAACTGGATGTTGCAACATGCATTTGCACACCAAGTCAAACTTCATGTACAGATCTAGTCAATCAAGAAGATCCAAGAAAAACAAATAAATCCAAATGTGGTACATA
Organism: Avena sativa; assembly: GCA_916181665.1. NCBI lineage: Eukaryota > Viridiplantae > Streptophyta > Magnoliopsida > Poales > Poaceae > Avena > Avena sativa. The sequence continues at coordinate 261,164,736 of OV702294.1, read as the reverse complement.
TAACACACAATATTCTAAGCCCGGAATGTAGTAGTTGAGTATAATATCTCTAGAATTCGGGCTTAGTTGTGTAGTATATGAAACCTCCTCATATAGGTTTACATTGTGATACTTAGCACATAAAGTCAATTATTCTTTATCTCAATATTTACCCAAATTGCTCAAGTGCAACAGGATAATATTAAGCAAAGTGGTCTCAAATTTGGTTTTGACTAACCTTTGGTCTCACCTTTGGAATGATTAACTATATTCAACCTTTCTTTATTAGCCAACTAACCTCACATGATCTCTCCAAGTGACTAATCAGATTCTTTGGAACCCCTAAGATTAAGGTTATCACTATTTAATGACACCTTTGACTTCAATCATGATTCTACCAAGTTATCTTCTTACTCTATCTAAAGATAATTTACTAATTACTTGTCATAATTACACTTATATCATGGTTTTGGAGCTAATCTCACCATGATCTAGTTATGTTTTACCTATACATCATGATTTAAGAATTAATCTAGCCATGATGACTTTGTTTCATATAGTACTACCATTGATTACTAGCATGATTTCACTTCATCACATAGAATTATCAAGTTAATCCCACATGATTACTACTCATTACATCCACATTTATTCCAATAATATTCATCAGGTTGTCTTTGGTTATCAATTGACACTAAGATTTTACTGTCTTACTTAAATTCTAGGGTTAATCTATACTATTGGTATTGCTTAAATTGATGTCTTAAACTTGATCCTAATATACTTTGACCAATTGACTTTCCTACAATATCTTGGTGGGTTATGTCTCCTTCGGCAGACACTAAAGAGCACTATACTTGAGAAAGATAAATAATTACTCCTAAGAAAGGATGACTTAAGCATATGACTTAGGTGTGACAAGGTTATCCTCAAGTGGATACTCATCGCAAGTCATAAAAATATTTGGTTTAGATAAGATGGCTTCTATAGTCACTATCCAACCTACATATCTTCCTAAAAGGGTTTTAATCCTAAGGTCAAAGCATATGCTCTGATACCAACTGCGGTGACCCAACAAACCACTGCATGATGTAGTACACTATATTCGTTGACATAACACCAATGAAACACCATTCACTAGTATTACATCCCTCAGAGTAGTACAACAGAAACATAGCAGGTCCAAGATATGACTATAGGTTACAACTCAACTCTTTACACAAGATCTAGAGAACACTCTAAGTTAAAGAGAGAGAAGGAAACTTCTTACAAAGAAGAATCATGAATAAATATGTCAACACCCGGATTTTTCAATCCTAGATGCCTGTTATGCCATACATCGCAATCCCAGGATTACCATTTTTGCGAGACATAACAGAATTGGATACCATAGTACATCATCCATTACAAACGATACATAAGTTCTTACACAAATAGGGATCTCATGATCCAGTTCTTAATACAACTTCAAGCAGCGGAATACGTAATAATAACGGTAGCGTAGGCGAAGCTCCATCTTCGGGGTCACAGGCAATGCTGACGATGGGAGATGATCCTAGTTCTCGTAACCTTCCTGGGGTCCATCTTCCAGGTACTCCTCTTCATAGTCTGGCCATGGGAATAGCCAGGGACAAAGCCATGAGTACTCTTTAAGTACTCGCAAACTAATACTAACTCGTAAAGGGGTTTTTGGATAATAGGACACTAGGCTCTAGGGTTGTTTTGCAAAAGCCAGATTTATCTCTACTAGGTTCCAAAGCTAGTCATAATTTTATAACTCCTAGGTGGGATCTTGTAACTCATGTCACAACTCTGTTGTGGTCAAGTCAAAGTCTCAATTTAGTGCACAAGTCATTTTGAAAAGTCTGACAGGGGAATAGTATGGCCACTCCAACTGTCCATAACCGCGGACGCGGCTATTCAAATAATTTGACACTCTGCAGAGACTGTACACTTTCACCACAACATTCGATACATCTGTCAGGAACAAATCCTGAATTCACCATACTCAGTATGCGGATAATAAATCCTAACCTTTCGATTACACGCCCTAGTATAAGCACCTCTCCTGTGAGTTTGGCCTCCCAACCATGACCAACTGTCATCTTGGGTACTGCACAGGTGGACAATCTTCACAAGGTAGCCTCAGCTCAGACCTTGGCCATGAGGGAACTAATACTAAGGTATATAAATTTCCAGTCAAGCCCTACCCAATTCTCGGGTATTGTGGTTGTACGATAAAATTGGAATGGTATCGCATCCAGACAACCATCAGTTTTATAAAGAGCTAAGGCTCATGCCTCAACATTTTCATCACCAAAATCATCAGGTGTTTGGAAACACATGTCCAAAACATTTCAATAGAATGATCCATCATTCCAAGGTTTTCATAACCATTTTTCCACCAAGTACTCCCATCTAAAGTTGATCAAGTTTTATTCTTAGCACTAGCATCTATAGGTGGGGGTAAGCAATAATGAGGGGTAGTAAACTAGTGGAGTTCTAACTAAGTTCAATCTCATGCCTTAAGATGACATCAAGATTATCTATCTTAGGCCAAATTTTATGCTCTTTATGCAACCTTCAGATATCTTTCTAGTATCTATAATTCACTTAAGTAAACTCTAAGGAATAGCTTTGATAAAGAAATAAAGTATAAAGCTTGTAAGTAAAAACTAGGATTGGTTGGTCAAGTGGGTTGGATCATATATGCTTAAGGCATATAGTGGGTATAGTAACAAGTAGGGGTTTGTGGCATCAGTAGGGTATCTTGCAAGGGTTAGCTTGCATAGGTCAACTTGATTAGTAAGGCTTGCATTAGTGTCAATATAAGCTTGCATAGGTAAAGTATCTTGCAAGTGTTAGCTTGCCTTGTGCAGAGCAGTGATTGAAGTTCTCCTCGGCTTCTTCTTCGTAGTATCCTCCTTCCTCCTCGTATCCTTGGTCGGTACTAGCGTCTATGAATAAATACGAGGTACACAATCACCAAACAATACTTAACTACTTGCAATCATCACACACAAGGGTCCTATAGATGATCTAGCATCATCTCTAACATTACAAGGTTAAGGCTTGATTTAATTCCTTTTATTTTTAGAAAAGTAATTTCTACTAATTGAAAAACTACTTAAGATTTAATATTCTCCAAACCAAACATGGGATCATGTTGACACATGTCATCACCACATATTGTAGTCCATGGGAATGTGATTTAAAGTGGTGTCACAATTTAATAAGGTTTTACCCTTTTATTTTAATTAATTAATGTGTCTAGAAATGCTTATGTAGCATTCTTTTATTACTTGAACAATATTTCTGCAAGTAAACCTATATATTTTTATATATTCTGAAAGGTATGGTTAAATGTGATTTTTTAGAGTTGGAATCAACTCAAAAGCTGTTATGGTTTCAATTTGAAAAATGTTTGAATGCAGAAAAGCTTCTGCCTTGTTATTTTTACTAAGGATGATCTACAGATCCAAATGACTTGAATCCAACGGGCTTGGATTCAGCATTCATAGACCTTTCCAACAAAATTGGTTTCATTAAAATTGGTACACTGAATCAATCTGGGTTGATTTTTGAAGTTGGGTACAGAAGCGTGTTTGAATTGAAATGGAAAAAGTTTAATTTGATTAAATGGGCTTGCGCGGGAAAAGTTAACGGGCCGGCCTGCTAAGCGCAGTGCTCCCGCGGGCTGCTTAAGTGGGTGTCCCCACTCGTCAGTGACACGGGGCTAGGTGAAGCGGTATGGGGCGATGTGGATCGTTCGATCTAGTTCTAATCCAACAGCTGGGAGTCATCGTCGACGCGAGACAACGCCGGCGAGAACAAAACCAAGAGCGGCCAGTGAGGGGTGCTGGGGGCTCACCGGGGTACGGGCGAGGGTCGGCGAGGCGGGCGAACGACAAAGTCGACGACGGCGAACTTAGGGGTGGTCGCGGCAGCTCCTGGGGTGGACGAAATCGATGGCTCCCTTCTTCTCCAGAGGCGGCGGGATTTGGTGAAATTCCGGCGGGGTGGTGCTCGCCTTGCTCTGAGAATGGTGTGGCACGATCAGTGTGGAGAGGGGAGTGAGATGGTGTGAAGAAATCGAGTGGGGGTGGCCTCTATTTATAGTCGAGCGAGGGGACCGACGAGGCGCACGGTGAGCTCGTCAGGGGCGATGTTACAGGCGTCTAATGGCATGGGAAAGGGTAGGGGACGACACGGTGTCTCCTGGCGATGCTCAACGACATGGTTTTGAGGCGTGGGGCGGTGTGGCTTGGTCTGGAACAGGCGATGCTCTGCGTGGCAGAGGCGGCGTCTTCGACGGCGGGCTGTGGTTGTGCGGCACGGGGCGGCAAATGGGGATGTCTGGAGGTCTCCTGGGTCGGTGGAGATCGTGTGTGCACGCGGCGAGGACGGCGCGCGGTCTGTGGGCGCTGGTCGAGGGTGGCGCTCTGCCGCACGCTCGGCATGGTCTCTGGCGGTCTGGGCGCGGTTCTTGCGCGTGGTCCAAGGCTTGGCAACGCTCGCGGCTGGGACAGTGAGTGGAGGTGGACGGTGGGCTGCCTCCCAGACATGCTGGCTAGGCTTGGTGCTGCTCCTAGCTTGCTGTCGACTATGGGGTGGCAAGGGGGTGCTCGGCTGTTCACCATTGATGGCAATGGCAAGCTCACAGTGGTGCTAGTGCTTAGTTAATCTTACTAGATGATCTATTGAGCTGGGTGTGAGCTAACTAGGGAACAAGTTAGGCAAGAATCACTGCTCACAATAGTGTTTGATGTTTTGTTTGATTTGTGTCTGCAACCTGTTTGATGAAATGGCCGCATGAAATCAAGTTTTGAATTTTGAAAAGATTTTTGGTGGGTTTGCTAGATTGGTGCTGGTGAGTCTGGAGATGCTTGGGTTTTGAAAGTTGAGCTTGTTTGAGTGGTTTTTGAAAAAGTGGGATCTTCCCATATGATAAAGATTCAATTTTGAATTGTCATTTAAACTATGCATTTGAAAGTTTCTGGATGATCACAAAGTGGGCCTTGATACTTTTTTATGAGTACAATCAAGGGGTGCAAAGATCCAGAAAAGTTTCGGTTAGGTTCTGAAAGTTTGAGACAGCCAAAGTAGGCATGAGAGTTAAATTGGTCAAAGTGACCATTCATTTAATATGTGTTTTGATTTACTTGTCTTTAGAAAAAGTGTGGGAAATGTTTTAGATGATTTTTATTTCACCTAAGAAACATTTTACAAGCAATGAAACAAACAAACAAACAAACAAACAAGGTGGTTTTAAAGAATTCAAAATCTATGCATACACATATGCATGCATTCATAATTTTATTTAGAAAAGTTTTTGTTAACCCTAATTTTGATGATTAGAGTTGGATGATCCAAGCTTGGTATTTTTGGGATGTTACAAACCTTCCCCCCTTAAACAAAATCTCGTCCCGAGATTTGAAAAAGGACGAAAAGATTACCTAGGATTTGAAGAGATCGGGAAACTCCCTCCTGATGTGATCTTCACGCTCCCAGGTAGCTTCCTCTTCTGTGTGGTTGCTCCACTGGATCTTGAGAAACTTGATGCTTCGGGTTCAGGTAGTTCGAAAAGATTCTTCCAAGATGCGGATGGGTACTTCGGGATAGGTCAGGTCATCGTTGATCTCTATGGTCCGGTGGTCGATATTCTTGAATACTTCGGTCTTCTCGGGGACTTCGAGACACTTGCGAAGTAACGAGATATGAAACACATTGTGCACGGCTGACATCTCTTCAGGTAGCTCCAGTTGATACGATACCTCTCCTCGACGGTTTAGAATTTTGAAAGGTCCGATATATCTGGGGGCTAACTTTCCTTTGAGTTGGAAACGTTGCATTCCCTTCAATGGTGACACTTTCAGATAAACAAAATCTCCTATATTGACGGCGAGGTCTCTACGTCTCTTGTCGGCGTAACTCTTCTGTCGGGATTGGGCGGTCTTGAGGTGCTCACGAATCTTGTGAACCTTCTCTTCTACTTCTCGTAGGATGTCGGGTCCGAAAATCTGACTCTCTCCTACTTCCGACCAGTTCAAAGGGGTACGACTCTTCCTTCCGTACATGAACTCAAATGGGGCCATTTGCAAACTGGCTTGGTAACTGTTGTTGTAAGAAAATTCTGCAAACGGCAGACAGTCCTCCCACTTGGATCCATATTCTAACACACATACTCTCAGCATATCTTCGAGTATTTGATTTACTCGCTCCGTTTGTCCATCGGTCTGAGGGTGATACGCGGTACTGAAATCTAGGCGGGTTCATAAACCTTCTTGAACTTTCTTCCAGAATCTTGAGGTAAACTGAGTTCCTGGATCCGATACTATGTTCTTGGGGACTCCGTGCAAACTAACGATTCTAGCGATGTATAACTCCGCTAGCTTCGAACTCTGATATGTGGTTTTGACGGGCAAGAAATGGGCGAATTTGGACAATCTGGCCACTATAACCCAGATAGAGTCATTTCCCCTACTAGAAGTAGGCAGTCCAGTGATAAAGTCCATTCCTACAGAATCCCATTTCCATTCCAGAATCTGCAATGGTTGCAGCAATCCAGCGGGTCTTTGATGTCCTGCCTTGACTCGCTGGCATATATCACACTTGGCGATATAGCTTCCTATTTCTCTCTTCATCTTATGCCACCAAAATTGCTCTTTCAAATCTTGATACATCTTAGTTCCTCCGGGATGGATAGAATAAAGAGTATCATGAGCCTCCTTCAAAATAACTTCTTTCAACTCAGAATCTGCTGGCACACAAAGGCGTCCTTTTTACCACAACACTCCTTCTTCATCCTCGGTGAATCCGGGTACCTTGCCTGTACCGATACGACGCTTGATTCCGTCGATACTAGCATTTTCCTTCTACGCCTCCTTAATCTGACTGATCAAAGTGGGCTGGAGTTCTATGCTAGCCAAAAATCCTTCACTTACTAATTCCATTCAAAAATCTTCCATCTCCTTGTGCAAACTTGGTTGCTCCTTCAAAATCATGGAGTTCAAGCGGCACGGCAATCTACTAAGGGCATCGGCTACCACGTTGGCTTTACCAGGGTGATAGTGAATGTCCAGGTCATAGTCCTTGATTTGCTCAATCCATCTTCTCTGCCTCATATTCAGCTCCTTCTAAGTGAATATACACTTTAGGCTCTTGTGATCCGAATAAATCTCACAATGATTTCCCATCAGGTAATGTCTCCATGTCTTCGGGGCTAGAACTACGGCTGCGAGTTCGAGGTCATGGGTTGGGTAATTTTGCTCATGTTGCTTCAATTGTCGGGATAGATAAGATATAACTTTGCCTTCTTGCATTAGCACACATCCGAGACCAATCTTGGATGTGTCACAATACACATCGAAGGGCTTCGTGATATCCGGCATGATCAAGATTGGGGCTGAAATCAATCTCTTTTTGAGTTCTTGAAAACTCGCTTCACACTTGTCGGTCCATTCAAACTTCTTGTCCTTCTTCAGCAATTGGGTCATGGGTCTGGCGATACTCGAGAATCCTTCTACGAATTTGCGGTAATATCCCGCCAATCCAAGAAATGCGCGAACTTGGGTTTGAGTGGTTGGGGCTTGCCAATCTTCTACATCTTTCACTTTGGCAGGGTCAACGGCAATTCCTCCGGCTGATACAATGTGACCGAGGAATCCTACCTCCTGTAACCAGAATTCACATTTGCTAAGCTTGGCATACAACTGATGCTCTCTAAGGGTTCCAAGAATGGTCCTTAGGTGTAGCTCATGTTCTTCTTCTGATTTGGAATAAATCAGAATGTCATCGATGAAAACAACGACAACTTATCCAGGAAGTCCATAAAAATCTTATTCATGAGATTCATGAAATAAGCGGGGGCATTGGTTAATCCGAAAGACATGACGGTATACTCATACAATCCATATCTGGTGGTAAAGGCAGTCTTTGGAATATCCTCTGCACGAATTTTGAGTTGATGATAGCCAGTTCTAAGATCAATCTTAGAAAATACCTTGGCACAGGTCAACTGATCAAACAAATCTTCTATCTTGGGCAAGGGGTACTTGTTCTTGATGGTGACATCATTCAACTTCCGATAATCCTACACAAACGGTTACCTCCATCCTTCTTGTCCACAAACAAGACAGGTGATCTCCATGGGGACGCACTTGGTTGAATTAATCCTATTTCCAACATGGAATCCAGTTGCTTCTTCAATTCTGCGAGCTCTGACGGGTTCATACTATATGGTCTCTGGGCTATGGGTCCGGTTCCGGGGATTAGTTCAATGATAAACTCGATATCCCTATCTGGGGGCATACCGGGCAAAACATCTGGAAATACATCGGGGTATTCACAGACTATCCGGACTTGGTCAATGGTAGGTTGGGCTATACTCTTGTTGCATTTAAATTGACGAGGTAAGGTTTCAGATATATGCTCGACTGATATTCCGGCTGTACTGGTCATGGTGATGGCTTTCTTGGCACAGTCAATCAATCCTTTATGTTTGGACATCCAATCCATTCCTAGTATTACTTCCAAACCTTTAGTTCCGAGTACTATCAGATTAGCATAAAAATCTATGCCATGGATTCGGATAGGGACGGCTTTGCAAATTTGCCTAGCCTTGGTGGTTGATCCGGGAATTTGAACAATCATAACATGCTTCAGTTTGGTTGGTTGAATTTTACTAGTGCAGGCAAATTCTTCGGTGAAAAATGAGTGCAATGCACCAGAATCAAACAACACTCATGCAAGTACTAAATTAACAGAAAACATACCCAGCATGACGTCTGGCGCTTCCTGAGCTTCTTTAGCATGCATGAGAAAAAGACGGCCATTGCGGTTGAGTGAATTCCCTGGGGCAAATCTTTTTCCTGGCTGAACACGACGCTGCTACTGAGCTGGGGCATTGGTATTGGGGGCTGTAGCATTCTTCTTGTTGGGGCACTCGTTAGAGTAGTGGCCTTTATTTCCATAGTCATAACAAGTCACTTGCGACTTGTCCTTGGCTGCTACAGGCACAGCATGGCTTCCAGTCCTCGGGGCAGTGTTAGAGGTAGCGTTGTTGGTGTTGAACTTGGGTGGGGCACGTGTGAAATTGCTAGAGTTGCTGGGGTTGTTGTGATTTCCTCTAGGTCTAGGGTTTCCAAGGTTGGGATAGGTGGGACGGGTCATCGGGGTTTTGTTGGTTCTTGGGGAAAATCCTAGAGATGGGTTAGGGCGATACTTTGGGGTCTGATGGGTTCCTGGTTGATGCATCATGCGACGCTTGCGGTTCTCATTGGCTTGGTTGATCTTTCCTTCCATCTGGATAGCTGAGTCGACAAGGGCTTCAATATCTGCAAAGGGGATATTGACTAACACTGTCTGCATCTCGTCATGCAGACCATTCAGGAATCTTTCTTTCTTCTTGGCTTCAGTGTCTATCTCGTCCCGGGCATACCTAGCTAATGACAAAAATTTGTCACGGTATTCTACTACAGTCATCCTTCCTTGCTTCAGCTCTCTGAACTCGTCTCTCATTCTCTTGATCAAACCAGGTGGTACATGGGTTCTGCTGAACTTGACCTTGAATTCCTCCCAGGTCATCATCTGGCCTCCGGTCATTGCGCAAACACTGTTCCACCATGCTCTGGCATCTCCGGCTAGATAATGGGTGGCGAATAGGACTTTATCGTTGGCTTCCACTCCGGCGACTTCTAGGTTATTTTCCATGGTTTGCAGCCAATCATCGGCGTCTAAGGGCTCTTCTGACTCAGTGAAAACAGGTGGGTTGGTGTTCTGGAAATTCTTGAACTTAGATCCATGGTTGTCCTGATTTCCGTGGCCTTGGTTGTTGTGGTCTAGCTGGGCTATCTGCTGAAGAGTGGCTAGGTTGGCTTGACGTTCCGCTCTTTCAGCTTCGCGGTCAGAAGTCAACAGTTGCAGGATTTGCAACATTGGGTCCGGGGCTGAACCACTTCCTCCACGTGGCATCTGAAGATTTAGATAGATCATGAGAAAAGAGGGAAATATCTAAGGTTTCGGGGGCTTTGAAAAGTTTTAAAGGTTTGACTCAGATTTTTCTAGCAACTTGCTTTTTCATTCATTCATTCATAGCACACAGTACAAAACACACCACAACAAAGAAAAACAGATGGTTTTAAGAACCATTCTGGAAACTACGATACAGTGGGTCCGAATACTACTCACTACGCTAGTGCTCAAGTGCTACTACTCCTTGGAATCTGTGGCTTCATCATCTTCATCATCATCGATGAAGGCGAAATCATCCTCATCGGTGAAGAAGTCCATGGCCTGATCCTCCAGAAAATCATCGTCATCGCTGAGATAGGAGTAAGGGTCTCCACGAAGATCCTCTCCTGCATTCTCCCTTTCCTCCAACTGCATGTCTCTCTCGTGGATGGTCTCTTCCAAAGATGAGATGCGGTGGCGAAGACGGGCAATAATTCGCTCCTTCTTGTCGAGCTGACGGCGACGAGACTTGCGATCCTTTGCTAGCATGGCGATGGTCTGGTCCTTTGTCTTGATGATGGCAGACTTGTGGTTGCAGTAGTCACGGCAGTTGTCCAACTCCTGCTGACGATCATACATCATGAAGCTAAGGTGGTCCAATTGAGTCTTCAGCTCGGGGTGGTATGGGGCTTCCAGTGGTTGTCCATTTGCATCACGCCTTGGGCAAAACTCAAAGAGAGTACCCTTGATCTGATTGATGCTCTGCCCACACAGACGGGAAAGAGCTTCATGCATTGCTCTGGCAAGTCCATCGAGCCAGTTGTTTTCCCTCAAGGTAAACTGAATTCCCTCCGCAGTGGGAGGTTCAATTTTTCCTCGGAGACTTGCAACAATTAGCCACTGCAGGTCTTCTCCTCCTTGATCATTGAACTGAGCTCCGAAGAACTCGGTGTACGGACGCTCCAAAAGTTCCGAAAGCTGATCCAGATCCCTCTCAAAGATAAGGTCTCCTCCATTCCCAAGTAGGTAAAACTTGCTGTACTTCACGTCCATCTATAAAAATAGAGGATGAGTAGATTAGCAGGGTGATCAAGTGTGTCAAAATTTTATGTATTTTGCAAGATTTTTTGAGGAACATGAATTTTTAGGAAATAATTTAAAGAGATAAGCATGAGAATAAGTTTTTTGTAAATATTTATTTTCTTTGGTTTTGAAACTAAGTTTTGGTTCAAACGTCCAGTCTAACTAGGGTCTCCTATGGTCAGGATGGCTCTGATACCAACTTGTCAACACCCGGATTTTTCAATCCTAGATGCCTATTATGCCATACATCGCAATCCCAAGATTACCATTTTTGCAAGACATAACAGAATTAGATACCATAGTACATCATCCATTACAAACGATACATAAGTTCTTACACAAATAGGGATCTCATGATCCAGTTCTTAATACAACTTCAAGCAGCGGAATACGTAATAATAACGGTAGCGTAGGCGAAGCTCCATCTTCGGGGTGACAGGCAATGCTAACGATGGGAGATGATCCTAGTTGTCGTAACCTTCCTAGGGTCCATCTTCCAGGTACTCCTCTTCATAGTCTGGCCATGGGAATATCCAGGGACAAAGCCATGAGTACTCTTTAAGTACTTGCAAACTAATACTAACTGGTAAAGGGGTTTTTGGATAATAGGACACTAGGCTCTAGGGTTGTTTTGCAAAATCCAGATTTATCTCTACCAGGTTCCAAAGCTAGTCATAATTTTATAACTCCTAGGTGGGATCTTGTAACTCATGTCACAACTTTGTTGTGGTCAAGTCAAGGTCTCAATTTAGTGCACAAGTCATTTTGAAAAGTATGACGGGGGAACAGTATGGCCACTCCAACTGTCCATAACCACGGACGCGGCTATTCGAATAGTTTGACACTCTACAGAGACTGTACACTTTCACCACAACATTCGATACATCTGTCAGGAACAAATCCTGAATTCACCATACTCACTATGCGGATAATCAATCCTAACCTTTCGATTACACGCCCTAGTATAAGCACCTCTCCTGTGAGTTTGGCCTCCCAACCATGACAAACTGTCATCTTGGGTACTGCACAGGTGGACAATCTTCACAAGGTAGCCTCAGCTCAGACCTTGGCCGTGAGGGAACTAATACTAAGGTATATAAGTTTCCAGTCAAGCCCTACCCAATTCTCGGGTATTGTGGTTGTACGATAAAATTGGAATGGTATCGCATCCAGACAACCATTAGTTTTATAAAGAGCTAAGGCTCATGCCTCAACATTTTCATCACCAAAATCATAAGGTGTTTGGAAACACATGTCCAAAACATTTCAATAGAATGATCCATCATTCCAAGGTTTTCATAACCATTTTTCCACCAAGTACTCCCATCTAAAGTTGATCAAGTTTTATGCTTAGCACTAGCATCTATAGGTGGGGGTAAGCAATAATGAGGGGTAGTAAACTAGTGGAGTTCTAACTAAGTTCAATCTCATGCCTTAAGATGACATCAAGATTATCTAGCTTAGGCCAAATTTTATGCTCTTTATGCAACCTTCAGATATCTTTCTAGTATCTATAATTCACTTAAGTAAACTCTAAGGAATAGATTTGATAAAGAAATAAAGTATAAAGCTTGTAAGTAAAAACTAGGATTGGTTGGTCAAGTGGGTTGGATCATACATGCTTAAGGCATATAGTGGGTATAGTAACAAGTAGGGGTTTGTGGCATCAGTAGGGTATCTTGCAAGGGTTAGCTTGCATAGGTCAACTTGATTAGTAAGGCTTGCATTAGTGTCAATATAAGCTTGCATAGGTAAAGTATCTTGCAAGTGTTAGCTTGCCTTGTGCAGAGCAGTGGTTGAAGTTCTCCTCGGCTTCTTCTTCGTAGTATCCTCCTTCCTCCTCGTATCCTTGGTCGGTACTAGCGTCTATGAATAAATACGAGGTACACAATCACCAAACAATACTTAACTACTTGCAATCATCACACACAAGGGTACTATAGATGATCTAGCATCATCTCTAACATTACAAGGTTAAGGCTTGATTTAATTCCTTTTATTTTTAGAAAAGTAATTTCTACTCATTGAAAAACTACTTAAGATTTAATATTCTCCAAACCAAACATGGGATCATGTTGACACATGTCATCACCACATATTGTAGTCCATGGGAATGTGATTTAAAGTGGTGTCACAATTTAATAAGGTTTTACCCTTTTATTTTAATTAATTAATGTGTCTAGAAATGCTTATGTAGCATTATTTTATTACTTGAACAATATTTCTGCAAGTAAACCTATATATTTTTATATATTCTGAAAGGTATGGTTAAATGGGATTTTTGAGAGTTGGAATCAACTCAAAAGCTATTATAGTTTAAATTTGAAAAATGTTTGAATGAAGAAAAGCTTCTGCCTTGTTATTTTTACTAAGGATGATCTACAGATCCAAATGACTTGAATCCAAAGGGCTTAGATTCAGCATTCACAGACCTTTCCAACAAAATTGGTTTCATTCAAATTGGTGCACTTAATCAATCTGGGTTGATTTTTGAAGTTGGGTACAGAAGTGTGTTTGAATTGAAATGGAAAAAGTTTAATTTGAATAACTGGGCTTGCGCAGGAAAAGTTAACGGGCCGGCCTGCTAAGCGTAGTGCTCCCGCGGCGGCTTAAGTGGGTGTCCCCACTCGTCAGTGACACAAGGCTGGGCGAAGCGGTATGGGGCAACGTGGATCGTTCGATCTAGTTCTAATCCAATGGCTGGGAGTCATCGTCGACGCGAGACAACGCCGGCGAGAACGAAACCTAGCGCGGCCAGTGAGGGGTGCTGGGGGCTCACCGGGGTACGGGCGAGGGTCGGCGAGGCGGGCGAACGACGAAGTCGACGACGGCGAACTTAGGGGTGGTCGCGGCAGCTCCTGGGGTGGACGAAATCGATGGCTCCCTTCTTCTCCAGAGGCGGCGGGCTTCGGTGAAATTTCGGCGGGGTGGTGCTCGCCTTGCTTTGAGAACGGTGTGGCACGATCAGTGAGGAGAGGGGAGTGAGATGGTGTGAAGAAATCGAGCAGGGTGGCCTCTATTTATAGTCGAGCGAGGGGACCAACGGGGCGCATGGTGAGCTCGTCGGGGGCGATGTTACAGGCGGCTAATGGCATGGGCAAGGGTAGGGGACGGTGCGGTGTCTCCTGGCGATGCTCAACGACATGGTTTTGAGGCGTGGGGCGATGTGGCTTGGTCTGGAACGGGCGATACTCTGCGCGGCAGAGGCGGCGTCTTCGACGGCAGGCGGTGGTTGTGCGGCACGGGGCGGCAAACGGGGATGTCTGGCGGTCTCCTGGGTCGGTGGCGATCGTCGCGGCTGGGACAGTGAGTGGCGGTGGACAGTGGGCTGCCTCCCAGACATGCTGGCTAGGCTTGCTGCTGCTCCTAGCTTGCTGTCGACTATGGGGTGGAAAGGGGGGTGCTCGGCTGTTCACCATTGATGGAAATGGCAAGCTCACAGTGGTGCTAGTGCTTAGTTAATCTTACTAGATGATCTACTGAGCTGGGTGTGAGCTAACTAGGGAACAAGTTAGGCAAGAATCACTGCTCACAATAGTGTTTGATGTTTTGTTTGATTTGTGTATGCAACCTATTTGATGAAATGGCCGCATGAAATCAAGTTTTGAATTTTGAAAATATTTTTGGTGGGTTTGCTAGATTGTTGCTAGTGAGTCTGCAGATGCTTGGGTTTTGAAAGTTGAGCTTGTTTGAGTGGTTTTTGAAAAAGTGGGATCTTCCCATATGATAAAGATTCAATTTTGAATTGTCATTTAAACTATGCATTTGAAAGTTTCTGGATGATCACAAAGTGGGCCTTGATACTTTGTTATGAGTACAATCAAGGGGTGCAAAGATCCAGAAAAGTTTCTGTTAGGTTCTGAAAGTTTGAGACAGCCAAAGTAGGCATGAGAGTTAAATTGGTCAAAGTGACCATTCATTTAATATATGTGTTTTGATTTACTTGTCTTTAGGAAAAGTGTGGGAAATGTTTTAGATGATGTTTATTTCACCTAATAAACATTTTACAAGCAATGAAACAAACAAACAAACAAACAAACAAGGTGGTTTTAAAAGAATTCAAAATCTATGCATACACATATGCATGCATTCATAATTTTATTTAGAAAAGTTTTTGTTAACCCTAATTTTGATGATTAGAGTTGGATAATCCAAGCTTGGTATTTTTGGGATGTTACAAAATAACTCATAGCTACCATACTTATAAAACTAGTAGCTGAACTACGAGGCTTGCATTGCTACTACTGCAATACTCTACAGAAGTAGGTTCTATGGTTAGAAATTCTATTCTTATCTAATCACCAACTTCGTCTTCACTTGAGTTAATGTATATGTGGACTTTCTTGACTTCATTGAAGAGAGTTAGCTTTTGATGATGATTCCTGGAGCATAACTTGATGTAGACGTTGTCTATACTGGCTTTAGAACCTAGCAAGGGTTAAAAAGATACTTTGAGTACGAGCGTACTCAGCAAGTCCACTAGAAAAGGAGTGTTTGATGCACTATAACTACAGCCACAGACCGTAGGTCATAGGCAATGCAAGTTTTCGTAAACATTTCTTCAAAGGTTGCTTTTATTCTGAAAAGCTATGTCCGTCAGTCTTCATGGGTTTACCAGAACTTTCATGGAGTTCCTTTCCCGCCGCGTTCGCAGCTCCTTCCCGGAACAGGGAGTAACAAGTTATAGTTCTTACACTCTGCAGAGGTGCGTCACTTTACCCATGAGAGATCTTAGCTTTGTTGCACATCCGAATTGCAGGTTTGTTCACACTTCCTTGGTGTGAGGCCCAGACTAAGATCCAAGCCAATCACTACCTTCTCCACGACCCCGCATGTCTCTTTGGTATACGCCAGCCCACCTTTTGAATTACGGCAATGGCAGTACAGACCGTTCAGATGCCAGAACTATCGTGGGACGTTGAGGGCTCCCACCCATATGCTGCATATACTCTACGAATTACCATAAATAATATGCACACTACGAGTGATAACAACCATGACCCACACATCCAGCTCCATGCGAGAGGGAAAATATACAGCTGACTTCTTCGTCCCATTCCAAATCTCATGGTCAACGCGTGATATATGGCGCAAGAATCACTGGCGACATTGGTTGTTAAGTCCTAGATAATATTTTCCTTTACCACCGGAACTCTTATAGTAGGTTATTACCTCATGGTAACTAACCTATAATCACATTATTATGAAAATAGTGTTTTCTGACCTTTTTCAAATGCAGGTGATGACAACACAGGATTTGTAAAATACTTTACAGAAAATAATCAAAGCACATGAGCAAGTGTGAACTTGCCTTTTGTGATTGCAAGATGATGCAGTCACGGTCTTCAAGACAATATAAGATCCAATTGCGGAAATCTGCATCATTGGTCCGGTAAGGACTAATGTTTAAAGAAGCAAGATGCTTTTATGCATAAGTAATGTGATGCAAGTTGATAAACGCGAATCTCGAGGATAATGTTGATCTAGGGTTTGGATACTGGAAATGGTTTCCTTGGAATGTGTTGCCCTTTTAGATTAAGTTTCACATATGTGCTTCTTATTAAGGCTTGTGAGTGTGTGGAAAACAACATGTATTTATACAACAACAAAATAAACAGTATGGAATGCTACTCAAGGTTGCTTACATCTTAATTATTTATCTTCAAGTTTTACTTTACAAGTAATGTCACTTATACAGAATTTATGTATTAACAATCTTATTATACAAGTAAAGTATAAAGTAAGATGTTTACTATTAATTGTCATATGTTGATTGAAGTGGCAAAACGAATAACTTTTGAAGAAAATCTTACTCAACTAAGTAGAAGCATTTAAGCTTTTAAGTTAACCTTATGAGGTGTTCTTTCTAGTTATAGTCTTTAAGTTAGAAAGAATTGCCTTTATTGGAATACTGAAATTAGTAGTATTTGAGACTTATCTATCTTGGTTTTTAACTGGGTTGGTTTAGTATTAAGATGCGTTATAACTTAATTATAACAGATCAAAGTTAATTATAAAACATGTAATAAAGAATTTAGTATTATATTTAAAGTTTGGTAGACTAAAGTTAACTTTAAAACATAGATGGAATTTAGGTGTAATCCTTGTTATACTTATGTCTTGTTCACCTTATGGTGTTTCTTGAAAGTTACTTAAGAATGGCATTATTTTTAGTTGGTAATGGTTTCTTTACATTATAAATGTATAAAGGAATTTATCGACCTACAATGGTGTGGTTAAGGTTTATGAATAAATAAACAATATTATTTACTACTTATGAACTCACTATAGTGTTTTCATTTGTTTATAAACTTGTGGTTAAATTAAAGGAATGGTTTTTATTTTATTATAATTAATCTTGGAGATTTTATAGTGGATAAGGATTCTTTTATAGAATAATCTACATTAACGGTTGAGAGATAATTTAATAAAATTATATTTAAAATGTGTTGAACCATTTGGACTTATATTATGAATATTTAAGACTAATACTTTTTATTAGACTAAATTCATTAATTTAAGAAATATTAACAAATTTTATTTGACATTATATGAATTATTAACTAAAGAAATAGGTTTAAATCAAGTTATGAAGGTGTTTAACTTTTTATTTAACTCAAAAGTGGAATATCACATTTTTAACATGTAGATATTATTTTTTGTGATCATTTTGGTATATTACATTTATTTTTGTGATTTATAAATAATAAGATATGATTTTAATAAGGTTTATTACTTTAAAAATACTTAATAAATAATAAATATTTAATTGGGAGGAATAATAATGTATAATTATAGTTTTAAACTCTAATTCTTATTTTTCTAAGATTTTTGCTACTTTGTTTAAATTTTTAACATTTACCATTATTAAAATATTGATTATCAAAGTATTAACACTTTATAAAGTATTTATTAAATAATATTTAATTAAATAATTACCATAATAATATTTAATAATAGTTTTAAGTTGTAGATTTTATTTTTCTAAACATTTTCATATATTATAAGTATTTTTCTGATTTATAAAACAAAAGTTATTAATGAAACAAGATTTAATCATTTTATTGTATTGGAATTAATATTGTTTTATTTAATTTCTAAACAGTAAATACTTTTCTTACTTAGACAGGGTATACCCCAAGTCACAGACAGGTGGGGCACAGGTCCATGCCATATGCCACATCGACAAAGACCAGTCAACAGGGTGGACTTGGTCAAGATGACGCAAGCATGACCTCACGATGACGTCATACGAACTGTCACCCCTAGATCGAAGCTCGATCGATCGATTGGGAGGATGCTTGCACGCGCGAAGGGTGTTGCTGGACGCGGACGAGCATGCTGAGTTGGATGGTGGCGGCGCCGCTCCATTTTGGTCGTCAGAGCTACTCTGGCGACCAACAACTGCGGTGGTCGACGGCGGTGTTCGGCTAAAACTTAAATTAGGAAGAGAATGAGAAAAAGGAGAGCATGATCATGCTCAGAACATTACCAGGAATCTTGTGGAGTAGCTGGCGAGTCGGGGAATGGTCAGAATCAGCGAGAACCACGGTGGCCGGACTTCAGGAAGGTGACCTCGCGGTGTCGATTACCGTCGGCTCGCCACGATTCCTTTGGCTAAGAGGGTCAAATGGGCAAGGCGGTGATGATTGCTTGATCAACGGAGCACGAGAGGGCTCAGGACGACGGCAATCGTTGGCAACACGGAGCTAGGGTTTCAGTCAAGAAGGGAAAAGTGGGGAAGCGAGATCAAATGAGATAAGTACAGGGAGGGAGAAGAGGACGGCGGCATTCTTATCCCCAGCTCCAGGGTGGCGGAGCGAGGATCTTGGCACCGGGAGAGATCGACGGCGAGAGCTCCGCCACGCAGGTGCTTGTCGCCGGTCATGAGGAAGAAGAAAAGAAAAAGAGGGCGAAGGGGTACGCGGCTGTTGTTGGGCCGGAGTGGGCTGCTGCGAAGCGAGCGGAGAGGATTGGCTGTGACCTGCGGGCGACGGATATAGAGAAGAGGAAATGGGCCATGGGCTAGATTTGATGGGTCCTCTGTTTTTTCCTGGTTTTATTCCTTTTCATTTTCTGTTTTGTTTTCAGGTTTGCATTTTATATTTGGTTTGAACTTTTCTTTTTGAAATTTTATTTGCTGAATACTTACAGCAACAATAAAGTTATTAAGAATCCATTTGTGAACTTTTATTATGTATTTTGATATTTTCTTTATTTCCTTTATATATATCCTTTTTCTATTATTATTTGTGAGGGCCCTTAATATGAATTTAATTTGACAAAAAATCATAGACTTATTATAGAATGTATTACTACTAACTAATGAGATTTTATTCTTATTAATACATAATAATAAGGCAACTTTTATATTTAGTGATCCTTCATAAGTATTTGATACATAAGGTTCTAAGTATTAATAAGGTACGAAATTATAAATGCTTACCCTAGGGTTTTAGGATTCTTAATACATTTATACTCTTTTGTTGATGTGAATAAAGATTAATGGTTAATCATATTGTCTTAATGTTTATAATTTTTAATGTTATCACCCTTTGAAGTAAAATAGTGGGATTGTTTTCTAGGCTATCTTATGAGAAAGAATTGATGAAGATGGTTCCTAAGCACCTATTATAATGATGGTTGAAAATGACAAAGTTGTGCTCAGGTGATTTGATATAGGAAAATATTCCTCTGAAGCATTGTTGAAACAAAATGATAGATCAATTAGATGAAATGGATAATATGTTTGATAAAGATCTAGGATCTAGTGTTTACCAAGAATTCCTATATTCAATAATTCACAATTCTAGACTTCTGATTAAGGAATTCCTTTCCTAGATATATTACTTCGCTATATCCATCATCATGTGTTATCATGATGAGCTTTGCTTCGCAAAAATATTCTTATCCACCTTTTATCCTTCTAAATCCATTTGTAAATCCAATGAGCTTGACACTAAAGCTTTTCATAATAATTTATATCTATACTTGGCTATATCAGCTACTCTATTGCTGATAATCCCCAATCCAACAAGTGGTTACTTCTAACTCCAATCATACTCTTCCTTAATCATCCTTCACTAATATCACTTCAATAGATGTATACATCAAATCCTACTTCACTTCAAGTGCTTAGTATTTCCAAAGAGGAAAATACTACTTCTTTAATCCAATGTTGCTCCAACATCATTTTAATCATATTATCTTGTATCTACTTGACTCCAATATCTAACATTCCAACCTCACATTATATTAATGTGACTTGTAATGTCTAATATAGGATAATATATCTATACTATGGTTCAATCATGTTTTATCCACCAATGTCACTTATACATGGTATAAGCATTCAATCTTGGTGAATAAGTCATGATCATTATAATCCTTTGATCTTTTATGATTCAGGTTTCCAGTTGGCTGAACAAGGCTTCATCAATACAACATTACAGTTGTATTATAATTATCTTCTGTTTAGCTCTATTGGAGTAAGAGACATAATTCATTGACTATGCCTACTTGATCCAATAGGACTACTCCTGGTAACTATCTTCAGACTTCATCCTTGTAATCTTCTTTGTTACCATATTTATTTGATTTCCTCCAATCACTCCCATCCTATAGATAACATCTAAAACTAGCATCACTATTTACCTCTTCTGACTTCTTTCTTTATAAGCCTTAAGTGAATGGTATAATAAGTACAAGAGTTGATAGGTCAAGAATTGATAGGTTAATAATTGGTGAATCAATAGTTGATTTCTCAATATTGATGAACAACAAATATAAGGATATGATTCAATAGAGATGATAAAGATTGATTTGGAAAGAAAGATATATGGTGAATGATCTTAACTTTGGTTTCTTTCCTACTCAATCTCACTAGAGATTTAAAGTTAGGTATTTCCATGATACTCATGGTATAATTAGATGAGAATAAACTATAGTTGTTACATTCTTATTATTTGGGTTATATCCTTAACTTGGTACTCATGAGTGATTATAATGAATACTATAATATGATCACCTGAGGATCAAATATAAATCATTAAGTAATGTATTAGGGTTTAGTTTTATTCCATTTGATTTACCCTTAGATCAAATCATGTTTACCCAAAATAAGGTTTTAGCAAAGGTCATATTGAAACTTATCACAGTCAACTTGATGATCTACTTCAATTCCATCAGGTTAAGAGAAGCTTCAATCACTTCGACAAGTTTTTATTTAAAAGCGCGAAAATTATTCAGATTTTCTATGCATGAATGCAATGCACACATCTGTGTTCAGCTTATTTCTAAGCTCTAATGCTGGAATGTTACAAGACATCACTTACCTCCAACGAGTGTTTGCAGGATTTATATCATAGTTTTCTCTAAGACGTACCCTCTTGTGGTGCATCGGTATCTTATAAGTGTTCATGTGAGGATGGATGCACCAAGCGTGGTAAATATGTATTCTTCCCTTCCTACATAGAGTGTGTTAAAGATTTATTACCAAACTTTGAATCTTTACCTTGATTACTATTTTGAGGGTACAACTCATAATGTCCTTTTCGATCCAGTAGCTTCGTCTTTGCCACCGGACTTTCCTACACCTCATTAGTAAAACAAAAGTCATAGCAACCAAATATGGGAGGCACACAAGGTTCCGTCTTTGGCTCATCATAATTGATTTCCCCGAAAAGAGTACTTAAACAAACACTACTAGAATCATCAAAAACTTCTTTAGGGCAATTATCAAGGATTCTAGAATAATTTAAGTCCTCATCATCACCAGAGTCAGAAGAATAATAAAGATCATTAATAGGTGGGGGATAAGGTTTGAGAGTGGCTTTCAATTTATTCCATTCCTTGATTTCCTTTTCTTCTTTCTTCTTGAGGCGTCTTTCATTTCTCCGATACTCTTCATAAAGCCGTTTCACTTCATCTGCAGATGTCAGATGTGTGGGATATTCAACACGAGGCTTCTTATTTTTATTTTTCCTTGTTTTAGGCTTCATAGATTTACCCTTCTTTCCTGCTTCAATGATGCAAGAAGTGGAAGATATGGGAGTAACAGTAGAGGGTTGTTCTCCATCGTTAGTAGCAGCAGTTCTAATATGATTAAAATAATAAGCTATGAAAGGCATTGCTTTAGAAAGAACATCTCTAACTAAGGTATCAACATAAGGAATTTTTCCTCTTCTATTTTCATCTTTAAGAAACTTATTGACCAAGTTCTCTAGATAAGTAGGGAGAGGTTTTTCTTCATGCACAATTTCAGATTGCCATTAATGCAAAATATTATGTATATCTCTTAAGAGTTGGCAAGATTCTTTCAAAGTTTTTCCAAGGAATGCACCATCACACATCATGTCTAGCTTATCCTTAGAAGAGTGATTTAAGCCTCCATAAAAGTGATTCAACAATAAACAATCAGGTAAATTATGATGTGGACAATCATGCATCAATTTTGAGAACCTACTATAAGCTTGTATAGAATCCTTATTGTTGCTCTGCTTGAAATTCAGGAAATGAATCCTACACTCATAAGTTTGCTTTTTTGAGAAATACCTACCGATAAAAGCTTCAGATATACCTTTACATGAATTGAAGTGTCCAACGGGATGCGATTTTAGCCAATCTTTAGCTTTTCCTTCCAGCGAGAACCGGAACATATATAACTTTAGCTTATCATTTGTCCATCCATTTTCCTTCATAGTAGAACACAATAAAGTAAATTTGTCAATATGATCATATGGATCATTGTCTGGATCTCCTGCAAAAGCAATTTCCAGGATCATATTTGTCGATATAGGATTAATCTCATATCCATCCACATCAATAGAGGGCTAAACAATAGGAGCATGTAAATGATCAACACTCAGAGCACCATACTCCGCAAGACTTTTACTTTCCATAGTTCCTATGTTTTTGAATTTACTATAACTAAAATAAATAACTAGACTACTAACAAAAGTTAAACTATTTTTTTGTTATTTTCAAATAACCAACAGAGGAAGATAAATAGCAACAAACGGAAATAAACTATGTGCGAGTAGGAAGGTAATAACCGGACGCTTAGCTCCCCGGCAACGACGCCAATTTAATGACTAGATTCCTGCACCAACAACGGGGTTATTGCAGTACTTGTAGTAGCAAATATTTAATAGTTTGTACCGATAGGAGATCGACGAACGGAAACAACACGACCTCGCATCCATGTTGTCAATGTGGCCACGTTTCGCACCCAAACTGTGGTTTGGAAATAGCCTATTCTATAAGTTACTAGAACGGCGATAATTGAGAGAGGTTTAAAGTACCTAATATGAAAGAACTTTTAACAATAACAAAATAAACTAAGACGGAACTAAACAGGAATATGAACTAAATTAAAGAGATTATAGTTGTAGGATTGAATGGAATGAAAGAGGGCTTCTAGGCTTCGGTCTCACTAGTACTAGATGGGCAAATATATTTGTGATCTATAAGAGATTCCTCAGACAAATAAACGTTCCCCATTTGATTACCAGGTTGTCACTCTGTGTGCACTATGCATGATTCTTGCATGTCACCGTAAGGCAAAAAGGCACTTCCGGACCAAAGGATCACATAAACTCATCTTAGATCATTATAAATTCTAACTTAGCGCACTAGATCATACCTCAACCTAGAATTGAATCAATCACTCACACATGGATGAATAGCAAAACATATTTAAATATATAATAATATCACAAACGTGTTCAATCTTACAATTAATAAACGCAAAGAGAGAGAGATGGAGATGATGATGGAGATGGATATCGATGCGTGGTGGTGGTGATGTATTCCTTCTCCTCCTCTTCTTCTTGTTTGGATGCCTTGATGGTGATGGTGTTGAGGGAGATCTAGATCTCGGAGGTGTGGTTAACACAGACCTCCGCCACCGTGGATATCGGATGGGTGGCGGCCGTGGGAGGGCTTCGCCCCTGAAGGGCTATGGTGTTCTCTTCTGTTTCTTGACTCCTCCCACCTTTATATAGGCCTTAGAAGTGCCCTAGATCTCCCCCAATACCTTCATATGGCTTAGGTAAAGTTCTGGAGCAGTCCAGGGTCGAAAACAAGTCATTTCAGACCTTTTTCCCAACTATATGGCCAAAACTATACGGCCGGAAAAATGGCTCCGGTCGTATAGTTGGTCGTTACACTTTCGGGTGTCGTAGTGTTTTGGCCGCCGTTTCTTCATACGAACTCCGATTTGGGTATTTTTTGACTCGTTGGATTCGTATAGATGAGGGCTACAACCAAGTGTCCTTTGATATTTATTTTGAGAAGTTGGAAAATTTCAATTTTTCCAACACCTCAAATGGCTAACTCTGGTCCCTACACCTCCTCCATACTATGCTCTCTTTGTTCCTTTTGCCTTTTTTATCCATAATCATCATAAACACCTACACACATGTCAAAGACAAGGAAGAGGGATAAAATTCTACCTAAAATACTAAATGTGCAAAGCTCATATGAAAATGAATGAAAACAGAAACCATGCATATTTGGTATAACTGCAGTTAGATAAAGCATGAGATGGGTGGTTGATATGCATAAATACTTCTATAAAAGTGTACATAAATTCCACTCATCAGCTATTCTTCAGTTAATGCTACAGTGACTAGTTCAGTTCAGAGAATAGCGACGATAACTCTTTGCTTAGCCCCTTGTAGTTTTAACCTCTCAACCCGGCGTCCTGTCCTAGCCCCACCTGTCAACCGTCTAGCTTACCCCTCCAATGCTGCAGGCCTAGTCACATGCAGACCTACTTGTCTATGATTGCGGCTAGGTTTGTGCTGGGTGAAATATGACATCACGTTTTGGATATTTCAAAATTTGAATTTAAACCCTAAGTCAACCATGATGCAAACTTTGACCTTGATTCAAAAATGTTTTGTATTGAATTTGACAAAACTTAAAACATGGAACTTGTTTGTTTTCCAATTCTAAACCCGAATATAAACTCTGTTTATTTTTGTCAAATATTGCAAAATAATAAATGTTTTCTAATATTATTAAATGATTTAATAATTCTTAAATCCCATCTTTTAATTCTTAAATGCAATTAATATAAATAATATATGTTTCTTGATCAGAAAAATTCCAGGAATAATAATATGACCTCCAAAATAATTTGTGGGCAAATAAAATTTCTAAACTATTGAAATGATATTAAATGGACTTTTCATAATAAATACATATCTGTTAAACCGTAATTCCGAACTCGAAAAATAATATGTCTAAATCGATCACTGTGATGAGCGCCTTCTAATTATGACATCCACACATGCATTTGCATCTGGTTTCATGCATTGTAATATGTTACTGCAAGGAAACTCATTAATAAAATTGAAATTAGTTCCTTATTATTATTAATGCCTCACTAATGTTGTATCATCCTTGTACTATGCTAATAAGATCTTAATAACATGGTTTGCATCATTAACATGCCATGTCATGCATCATATCATGATCATGCCGGTTTTTCCACATTAGTTGTAATTGTTGCATCGCTTGTTCCTTTTAGTGTTTTGCTTCTTCCCGGGTAGGACGATGAGATGTTGTGAGCTGCGACAAGTTCTTCGGTTATGAATCTTCTGCAATGTTTTCCAGGCAAGAATTCTCCCCCTTTCTACCTATTTTGCATTTCTAGTCTTTACTTCCTCCTGTTGATCTATTGCTATCTGTGTTGCGATGCTTTAGTTTTTTCATACCCGTTGTATCCCTTGCAGCCTATATTGTCACCTGTTGTTTGGTATTCAGTCGGCCTTGCGAGTCGTAGTTTCCAACTTAGGTGTCGCTTTGTGACGTCGATGTTCCACCGTTGTTGGGGGTTGGCACATACTTAATGATGGAGATGATCATGGCTATAATTACAACTTGTTAATTAAATGCTTGGAATAGATATAATTAATGCATAGGCACAAATGGGTAATAGTTGAGATCTGGTTATTATCCCGCCCCCTGTGTCCACCTAGGACCTGAGTTCTTGACACCAGTTCCGAGACTGAGCGCGCTAAACACATGTGGGGTGTATGGGCACCCATATCGTCTTAGTACTTGATTCCAAGTATTGTTCTGGGGGACACAATCTATTTCGGGTTTTATACATTACCTACTATATTTATGCCATCTATTCCATGTATGAGTTGTTTATTACTTGTTGCTCGATGAGCGTTTATTACTGTTTCGTAGGTGTGACACTCTGTCATGGGAATATATTGTCTATGGCCTCTTCTCATGTGACAAGTCCAAGCAACCTTAGGGTCCGTACAAGGAGGATTAGCTATACCTCGTATGGGTAGCTCTTTTGGGTGGCTCCCATGTACTTGCTTTGGGTCTGGGAAAGCATCGTGTCCAAGGCCCCGCCGACATACTGATGGGTGTATGTTAATTGATCTGGCAAAAAGGGTTGAAGTGCATGTGGAAACTTTGGTGCATCCCTGTAGGGTTAAATCTTTTCAAAAAGCTATGCCCGCGGTTATGGACGACTTGGAGCATAGTTTCACGATCATAGACAAATATCACTAAAGTTTAGTGCTATAATTTGACTTGGGTATCTGATATGACTAGTAAGTTGGTTAACCACCATGGAAATAATGAATAAAACTGCCAACCCTATGAGTTTCCTCGGCATGACTTCCTCGTTTGGTCTCAAGGGGGAAATACCAGGATGGGTATGTTTGGTGGTAGTATCAGGTTGGTTCCGAATAGGTCTTTCTTACCTCTCTATGATAGTCGACAGTTGTATTGAGTCTCTATATAATGTTTAGTGCATGTTGCGCTGCCGCTACAGTCCACGATACCTATGTAGGAGAGAGACGCCGAATTCTAAGTCTCGCCGTGTATTGGCCGCAATACTGACCGCTCTCTTTTTTCCTTTGCCCTTTACTGGCACCCCTTTTGTTTAGCAGGTTTGCGATCACCGTTGTTAGCAGGTTACCCTTCCGGCTTGGTCTGGGCAGGGTTATGGACGCCATTGGTTATTCTTCATGGCTCTTAGCCCCATTTGCTTCTTGTCCGTACTCGCATGTTATACCGTTTTCGAGGTGATTTGGATCTTTGTACTGTATATCTGTATTCTTGACTCATGGAATCGTGTTGTATATATCTCTTCTATGGGTTCCATCATGGACTAATGTGTAATGGTATTACTTTGTTTTCCACCCGCATGAAAGAGACTGATGGGAACCTTTGAATCATTTTTATGTGGGTTTGGCGGGAATCGTTAACACTTGCATAGGAACGATCCGAGGGTGTTACACAAATCCTCGTTGCACAACAAGTCGTACTTTCCTGTTCACATTTCCATGATGTGGCACCTAGTAATTGATCCAAGACGATCCCTATTCTCCTCCATGAACCCATATGTAAACATGACTCCTTAAGAAGAAATACCTCTGTTAACCCCCATATATAGGCAGATATAACTCTAGTAGACCCCTTGGATACTCTAGTAAGCAGATCATGTCCCTCGTAGCCCCCACTAAACTGGTAGGCCTACCTCCCATATCCATTCACAGATAATATAGATACCTAGATCATGAGGCACTAAGGGGTCCCACACATGTATTGAGTCCTCATAAGGAATCCCAGCGTCATGATATGGTCATCCATTGACATACGAAAGGAAAATGATCCAGCTGATTTGTCCGTCCCATTCTAGATCTCATGGTTAACGCATATTATATGGCGCTAGAATCAATGATGTCATGGGTTATTAATCCTTGTCTAATAGTCTCTACTCCACATGGAACCCTAGATTCCATTGCTAGCTATAATAGCTTACCACCACATAGGGTGATAATTAATATTTCATATTATTGTGAAAATATTCTTTTCTGACCCTTTTTTGAACATAGGTGATAACACAACAAGTTGCAAGTACTTTGGAAAACACATCAAAGGACATAAGCAAGTGATGAACTTGCCTTGTGACTGCAAGGTAGTGAAGTCTGATGCTTCCACTTGACCCGGAGCTCCCGTTTCTACAAAACACCATTATTGCCCGAAAGGACAATATTTAAACAAGAAATAATGAATTATGCATAGTAATTTCATGCACTAATTTATTTTAATTTCAAACCCTTTTTAAGTGTTTTATTTATTCAATTAAACTTAAAATATAATTTTTAAGAATTAATACATGACAAAACAAATATTTTTTAAATAATAGATAAATGAAAGTCTATTAATTTAGAAATCCTAAAACCTTTTGAAATCAAATACTTAGTATTTTTCTGACATAATGTATTTATTTAAGATCTTAAAAATTAATTTTATTTACTTTTTTGAATTATTCTTATTTTTATAAAATTCCGTAAAGGAATTGTTGTAGTAAAATATTCAATTTAAGTTTTATTAATTCAAAAGACAAGTTAATATTTTTATTAGGTGGATTATATTTTTATGAACATTGAGAGATATTATATGTATTTTTAGGATTTTTCTTTATTTTTATAGAGCCAAAATACTTTTAGGGTTATTTTCTTAATTTAATTTTTTATTAAAGATTTACTTTTTATTTATTTAGCTGGGATAGACCTGTGGGCTAGACCAGCCCGACCTATTTGGCCCATCTTGGCCCACTAAGGTCCATTGGGTTGGGTTGAACCCAACCCAGCCCCGGGCTCATCCTTGGCCTAACCCTACCACACACGCACGCACACTCGCTGGCTCACCCCTCTCCTGTCTCTATGGTGACTCTATGACGCCGCTGTTGTCGCCGCTTGATTCCGGTGAGCCTCTGCTGCCCCAGCCGCTATCACCGCGCTTACCGACCAAGTCGACACTGCCACACTGATTGGTGTTGGGGATATGCTAAATGGGTATCACCATAGCATGTCTCTAATCCGGATAACCTGGGTGGCCCACAGTTGGTAGCAAGGCCCATGGACTGCTTGGCGGCCCAGTTAGATGGATCCAGAAGGGAGGCCCATGCCGGATAAAGGAAGGCTACGGAGGAGTCACCAGCATACTCGGAGCCTTAGAGTGCAAGACACGTTATACTAGTTGTATAACATGTAGGACTCTGTAACTTGTCCGGCTCGGACTTTTCCTGTAACCCTAGGATCTGGCGACTATATAAGCCGAACCTATGGGAGCCTTAGGGATAACTCAACTCATATCGCGCATAGCGAACCAATCCCTGTAACTTGGCGTATTGCCATTATAGTGATTTATATAAGGAGTAGGATTCCGCCACCATCGTGGGATCTGAACCTGGGTAAGCTGTGTTACCTCGTACCCGCTAACCTTCCGCCTTACCCCACGTGTCCAAACACGCACTATGAGGACCCCTCCATGGAGTACTCGTTGGCAATACCACGACAGTTGGCTTCCACCGTGGGGCAAGAGGTGCTTCAGGCTCTTCAATGGGCGAGGTCCAAGCTCTTCGCGGGAATTGGAAAAACCATAGCCATTGGTCGTGTTCTCTTCTCCGGCAGTGTTCTGATCGCCCCCCCTACGAGTTATAGATCCCGGCAAAGACGAACCCCACCCATTGCTCGATCATCCCAATCGGGGACATCCACCTCTTCATCGGCGAAATCTACTCGGGAACTAGTTCCCTTGAAGTCGGAGGCTTGTCAAGGCCCGCACGGACCGCCTATGGGCAGGATACGTTCGCGGAAGGATCAAAGTCGGATCTCTCTTCGGAGTCTGCCGACATAGATCAGGAAAATTCAAGGCCCACCCAAACCGCCCCTGTGCAGGATATAATGGTGGAAGATCTCTGCAAGTCTGCTGGCTTCACCCGTGCATCTAGACAACAGAGATCCAAGTTCGTCGGCGTGGTAACTATCTTTGATATAGCGTGTTGCGTTCAGAGAGAGGGTGAAAACCCCTACGATTACCTATCCAGGTGGCTCCGTATATGGGCCGATCTAGAACATTACACCAATGATGATGCCATCTATCACTTTGTGGAAGGACTGGACCGCGATACACTTCTCTGGCATACGCTAAGACGGCAACAGGTCGCGGGTCTCCTCACTTTCGAGGGCATGGTTCACACCGTCAACAACTACGCGGTTGTCGAAGCAGATGCTCAGGCAGTGCTCCCAGCCGTACCCGGCGCCCCGCCGCCTCAGCCACTGTCACCATTGCCTCCAGTCAACGTCCCTGCAGACGCACCACCACCACCCATCATCGAGGAGGCCCCGGCAACCTCCGACTCTGTCTTGGACGTGCTCTACGCCGACATCAGCGCTGACTCGGAGGAGATAGACTTTAGCCCGGAGGAACTCGACTCTGCCATGCAGGAGATGGAGGAGGACATTAGACTCGATGAGCAGGCCTACAAGGCCATAACATCCCGAGAGGTGTTCGTCGCCATTGCAAGTGTGATGGAGGAAGATCAACCCGGACAAGCTCCGCCTAAGGCGCTGGACAAGGTGAAGGGTTCTGCTGATGCTGCCGACAATGATCACGCAAAAGCCATGCCCCCTCTGCCTAACCCAGTGTAGCAGCCGCAGGAACTCAACGTCGGTCCGAGTAACAACAACACCGCAAACCCGCTGCCTCCAGCATCTATGTCTGCAGCTGCCCAAATCACTCCGATGATAGAGTTATGTATGATAATTTGCTCGTCGATCCCATGACTGTGGCTCATATACGGAACATAGTCCATCTTGACGAGAAGCGCTAGCAGCTACTGTAGGAAGCACAGGCCATCGCAGAGCAAGGCGCCAAGCTAGATCAAGATCTGGCCAAGGCGCAAAAGTCAATAGAGAAAGCTAGACCCATGGAGGCCGAGTAGAAGACTCTGCTCAAGCAGCATAAGGCTAAGAAAGATCCGGCTCGCATCATCAACGATCCTGGTGTATGGCGAAACCTAGGATGGGCTCCCCCAAAGCCGCCACAAGACAAGCCATACATTGACAACGAGGGCAGGCAGGTCATGCACACTCCTATTCTCAACCTAGCCATCGCCAAGACCCTTCTGGACCAGGATAGATCACCCGCAGCTATGGAACAGGTCTATGAACTCAGGGCAAAGGCGGTCAAACAGCAGGAAAAGGCCACCTCTTAGAGGCTTGATTCTGACCCAGCATATTGCCAGTCTAGCAATCCTAAGCCGCCAAGGGACAGATCTCCTCAGGATGTGGAGTCCCAGACGGGTTCATCAAAACGAAGATGAAGGGATGCACGCAACATGAAGGACGCTATCCCCATATCCTCTGACCACAGAGGCAAGGCTCATCCTCATCGCCCATCTCCATCGCCCCGGTCTCCCCGACATCGCGAACACCCAAAGGCTCACCATCGTGCAAGCATGCCTCCGCCATGGCAGGGTGGCATCATCATCCGCGACAATGCGGAGCAGCCCTGTCATGATGGAGAGCGCAACCAAGGACATAAGAGCAGGTCACACCATGACACTCCATGTCTGACAAGCAACCGCGAAAAGCGCGAGGCATCGCAGGAGGGGAATAGCAAGAAGGCTAACCCACCGCCACCTCCGCCTCCATCGCCACCATGGAGGAGGAGGCCCGCGTCGTTCACGCGGCCCATCCCCTGACGGCAAGAAGAAAAAAGCAAGCCCGGAGCCATACGACGCACATTCACGTCAGGACAAGATTCACGAGGCCCGGGAAGGACCATACCTGGGACCATGTTGCTTTGGAACTGTAATACGGACCGCAACTTACCCTAGGGGTTTCCGGATTGTCAAGACGATCAAGCCCTATGACGGCACCGCCAAACCATCTACGTGGTTGTAGGATTACGGCAACGCGGTGGAGATCGCCGGGGGTAACCCTAACATTGCCGTCAAGTACCTCCCATTGATGTTGACGGGCACGACCCACCAATGGATTTATGACATGCCGGATAAGTCCATATGGAACTGGTTGGACATGCAGGAAGCGTTCACCAAAAACTTCGAGGGTACTTATAAGCGTCCCTGCACTATTGGCAATCTACAGCGGTGCGTGCAAGAGAAAGATGAGTCATCTCGCGCCTACCTCTCCCGCTGGCTGGATACAAAGAATTTATGCGCAAGGGTGCATGCTCAGACCGCCGTGGCCACCTTCATCGATGGGTTGGAGAAAGTTACGTTGCTCCGACATAAGTTGAAGCATCTGCAGGACAATCACAGACTCGATCTCAACCAGATGATCCAGCTGCCAACGATGATGCTCGCGGCTCCTTGCCGGCAACAGCCGTTCCACCCAAGCTAAGAGGAACAACAACACCAAGCGGAAGAACCCGCTAGAATAAAAGCAAACCTATTACATGGTCGCCATGACATTTGCAGGACGAGGTGATGGCGGACAATGTGGACGAGGACGTGGGGCTGGTCGTGGGCAGCAACGAGGTAGTGAAACTACCACGGTAGCACTCCGCGTTCCCCAGACGTTCGAGGTGTACCGTGATATGACATGCCTCGTACACCTCGACGCCAACGGCAAGGCCACTCACACCAATCGCCATTGCAAGTTCATCAATGACCTCAAGGAGGACCCGGAGTTCAATTACAAGTGAAGCCGGAAGAATAGACCACGAGGCAAGGGAAAAGGGAAGAAGAAGGAAGAGGAGTCCAAGGATTCAAGTGACATGCACGAGGATGTTTACCCCAAGCACGCTGACAAGGGCAATGGCAAAGGCAAGAACCCCTTCGAGAGAAGGCCGCCGTCTACCACACTTTCCTTGGCACCCCTACTATCCGGGCACAGAAAACCTCTAGGAGGATACTGATGGCCACCCTACCCCCAGTTCCCTAGTACCTACGCTGGTCGGAAATTCCAATCACTTGGGACAGGAAGGAACACCCAGACCTCATCCCTATGGAGAACCAGTACGCCATGGTCATCAACCCTTTGATTGACAGCAACGAGTTCACCAAATGCATGGTGGACAGCGGAATCAGCATCAACATCATGTACCTGGATACGCTGCACAAGATGAACTTGACGGAGGCCAACTTAAGGCGGACCAGCATCGTGTTCCATGGCGTAGTTCCTGGCCGGGAGGCTTGGTCCCTTGGGTGCATCACGCTTCAGGTCGCTCTTGGAGATGTTAATAATTACCGCCAAGAACGCACGACCTTCGAGGTGGTCCCCTTCAAGAGCATGTACCATGTCATATTCGGACACGACATCTTCCACGCCTTCATGGACAAGCCATGCTTCGTCTACAACAAGCTCAATATACCCAGACCAAACGGCATCATCATCGTATCTGGAAGCTTTACCAAGGCAAGGGACTACGAGATTGGAGAAGCAGCCTTTGCAGAAGCCATCCTCTATAGCGAAGAATTCAAGGAGATCTGGAGCAAGGTCGATGCCACGGAGATGCCGGCATCGAAGAAGCAAATTTTTTACTCCGATCCCGCCTTCAAGGCCACCATCAAGACCAAGCCGATGGAACTTGTGGTAGGCGATGCCTCCAAGACCACCGCCATTGGGACGAACCTGGACCCTAAATAGGAAAGCGCGCTCGTCGAGTTCCTCTATGAGAATAGGGACATCTTTGCCTGGCAACCTGCCGACTGAAAGGTGTACCTAGGGAACTTGCCGAGCACAGCTTGAATATTGATCCAAAATGCAAACCGGTGAAACAACCTCTACGACGCTTCGAAGACGAGAAGAGACACACCATAGTCAAAGAGATAGATAGGTTACTTAAGGCTATTTTTATCCGAGAAGTCCTTCACACCCGATGGGTGGCAAATCTTGTACTTGTCCCTAAAAGGGAACCAAATAATTAAGAACGTGCGTTGATTACACCAGCTTGAACAAAGTGTGACCAAAAGATCCATTTGCTTTGCCTCGCATTGACCAAGTCATTGACTCGACGGCTGGCTCAGAACTTTTGTGTTTTATCGATGCATACTCAGGATACCACTAGATAAAAATGAGGAAGTCAGACCAATTGGCCACTTTGTTCACCACACCTTACGACACATTTTGCTATGTCATGATGCCCTTTGGGCTGAAAAACGCAGGTGCTACGTACAAGCGGACTATGCAGCATTGCCTACACGATCAAATTGGTCGGAACGTTCACACTTATGTGGACGATATAGCGGTGATGTCTAAAAATTCAAACTACTTAATCTACGACTTAAAAGAAACCTTTGATAATCTCCGGAAATACAACATGCTGCTTAACCCTAAGAAGCGCGTCTTCGGGGTTCCAGCCGGCAAATTGTTAGGCTTCATCGTTTCCCAGCGTGGAATCGAGGTAAACCCGGAGAGGATCAAGGCCATCCTAAACATAAACTGTCCGACTTGCCTGAAGGACATCCAACGGCTTACAGGATGCGTCACAGCAGTAAGCCGGTTCATCAACCGACTTGGAGAGAAAGCTCTGCCGCTGTACAAGTTGCTGAAAAAGGCAAACAAATTTACATGGACGGACGAAGCAGACACTGCACTCAAGAAGCTAAAGGAGATACTTTTCTCGGCACCTATACTTGCAGCACCCGAGCCTATGGAGCCTATGTTGATCTACATGGCGGCCACCAACTGGGTAATCAGCATCGTCGTCATGGTAGAGCGGAAAGAACCAGGGCATGAGTACGGAGTACAACGACCAGTTTACTATGTAAGCGAGGTCTTCACGGAGTCCAAGCAGCGTTGTCCGCACTACCAGAAGCTAGCTTATGGAGTGTTCCTTGCTTCTCGGAAGATAAGACACTATTTCTAAGAGCACCATATCACAGTTGTGAGCAAAACTCCACTGGCCAACATTATTAACAACAACGACGCTGCAGGAAGGGTTGCGAAGTGGGGCATTGAACTTGCCGCCTTCGAGATCACCTACAAGAGACGCGACACTATCAAATCACAGGTCTTGGAGGATTTCATTGCAGATTGGACAGAGATGCCAGATGCTACCCCTATACTAGAGCTTGAATACTGGTTGATGCACTTTGATGGATCAAAGCTACTCAACGGCTCGGGGGCTGGTGTACTACTACAGTCACCAACAGGGGAAAAGTTGCACTACGTCCTGCAGATCCACTTTGAGGCTACAAATAACATGGCGGAATATGAAACACTCATTCACGGACTTCGCGTAGCCAAGGATATTGGCATCAAGCGCATAGTTTGCTCTGGAGATTCCGACTTGGTTGCCCAGCAGGTGGCTGGCACCTGGAACGTGCAGAACCCTATGATGGCGGCATATCGAGATGAAGCATACGAGATAGCCAAGATCTTCTTGGGCTACAAAGTCAAGTATGTCCCTAGGAAGGAAAATGAGGCGGCTAATCTACTGTCAAAGCTTGGATCAGGGCGCAAACAAATTCCGCCTGACATTTTTCTGGAGCATCTACGGACACCATCCGTGAAGGGAGCGGACCCCGAGAACCCGGATAGAGTTGACTCTTTTGTTCACACAGTAACAAAGGTCCCTCTGGATTGGACAATTCCGCCTGGCTTGTGGAACTTATCGTTGGTGACGCCTCTTCGAGCATTCTCATTCTGTGAAGAAATTCAAAATTACTTAGTCTACTTTGAGCATCTAGCTGAATAAATATCCACCTAGAGGCTTCGGGACTATAGTGAGAGTTTTTAACTCAGCACAATGCTTTGTCTTTCTTTAAGCATCTAGTCGGAACTAATTCTGTTTCAACTAGAGGCTTGGGGGCTACATTATTGAAATTTACAAACACTGCGTATGCTACTCTAAAAGTATCTAGTCAGAATAATTCATTCAAACTACGTACTTGGGGGCTACAGTGAGAAGTTTTCTAGCTTAGTCACTCTTAGAGCATTCAGACACAGAATTATGGTTTTCCATCTAAATCCTCGGGGGCTACAGTGGGATACTACATATGAAATGCAAAAGGCATACAAAACTTACAAGCACAATGATCTTGAGGTTGGTGGCGCTCTTGGCAAGTATCTTGCTGAAGGCAAGGCTGTTTCCGCGTAGGATATCCGCCTGCTTGAGTAGCTCCTCAAGACCACATGTTGGATAAGTCGATGTAGCACCAGGAACCAGAGATGAACTACTTGGTGTAAGCACCGAGTAGACGATCTTTGGAAATTCTGCTGGTGTCTTGGGTGCAGTGGTGCCGCCTGCGGCAGAAGTTCTGCCTTCCACCATTGCCTTACCTCTACCTGTGGCATCCTTAGCCGGAGCTTCGGCCACTTTGGATGTGGTACTTTCTAGTGTCGCCTGCTCGCCGACAACAACAAGTTTCGTGGCAACACCTGGGTCCACTTTCATAGTGGAAGGTTCAGATGTTACATTAGCTAGAGAGCTTGTCGGTGCGGTAGCAGGCTGGACGCTTGTATTTGTGGGGGCAATGGCGGGAGATGCTTGGTGAAACATTTCTTTAATGTTTTTAGAATCCCCCGATGTTTTGGAGGTCTTCTTCAAACTCATACTGGCCTTCTTCCTGAAACGTGCAAAGGTATAAGTTTAGGAACAAGATGAGCAAGGGACAATGTCGGATGTTAAGAATATTACACAACGGTTGGTGCTTTGGTCAAAGGAATACCAATCGTTCTTCTTTTCTCCGCCTCCAGGGAGGCGGTGGACTTCTTGGAGGCTCCACCCTCCGTCTTCTTCTTGCCTCTGTTGGTAGCGTCAGAGGTGGAGCTCTTCTACTTACGCACCAATGGACATCGTCGTCGGACACGACGGTGACTTCCTTCATCTTGGGGTCGTAGACTTGGACAACCATGCTATCCTCGTCTATACTATTTAGCTGTTAAGTGAATCCTGAAGTGTTAGATGCAATGTTAGTGGCTAGACGGAAGAACTGGAGTATATGTCATACACGGAAAATAAACATGTACCTCTAGGCACGTGCCGCCCTCGAACATGTCGTAGGTGATGGTGAAGCCAGGCTTCTTGTCCTTCACCTTGACGATGTCTTTGAGGAGGAGCTTGATGGAGTCACTCGAGAAGTTGTCCACGGATATGCGGAGGCTATCCTTCCTATCCTTGGTATACTGGTGCATCAGCTTCGCGCGGTGCTACAGAGGCTGGATCCGCCTGATGAACCAACACATGGCTAGGTCCAACCCGGTAAGATCCGTGTCTACGAACCACTCGACCCGCCTTACAGCGTCGGAGGCTTTGTCATCAAGGGGAAGGAGGGCTTGGGATCTCCATGTCGGGGATTCAGCGGCGGCCCCGTCGACAAAGTCCAGGTACGATGCTTCTCGGCCAGCCAGAGGGATATCTGGGCCGTAGAAGTACGTCCTCTGCCAGTTTTTGCAGGACTCGTGGCCTCAAATGTCGGGGAACCGCCGGCCAGGACAGATCTTGAAGCTAATGGTTCCACAATTTTTGAGCTCATCCTTTCTCACTCTGGCTTGCCTCTTAACGGTGAAGAAATATATAAACAGATCTAACGTAGCACTAATTCCTAGGTATCCCTCACAAAGCGTCGCGTAGTTGCTAAGCACGAGGATGCTATTCGGAGAAAGGTTGTGAGGTTGAACCCGGCAGTGGTTAAGGACCTCTATGAAGAAGTCGGAGATTGGTAGGGAGACGCCGCGTACAAGTTGGGCTTTGAGGTACACCTTTTCTCCGGCTTGGGGAGAAGGGATGACCTTGCCGGCCGACACCGCCCGCCAGACCAGCCCCTCCGTCGTGGGGAGGTACCCCTCGGCGAGCATCTCCTTGAGATCGCTCTCAGTGATATCAGAGCCGCACCACTCTCCCTTGTGAGAGTCGCCCTCCTCTTCCAGCAGTTCCAGCCCCGCTGGAATATGGTCACCGCCGGTGGATTCCACCACCATGGTGCGTGGCAAGACCACGCCCTCTGGAGGCACATGGACGGAGCTCGCCGGCTTGGCCACGGCATCGCTCGTTGCCGCCATGGATGGGGTGGTGCTGCTGCTTTCCATTGGTGTGGGGAGGAAGGTGACTGTGGGATTGGGGAAAGCTAGGGTTTTTCTCGGTGCGCGCGGAAAGCTCGAGGAGGCGTTCGCTGGAGGAATAAGATGATGCGAGGAAGAATGCGGTGAAAGGATAAAAATTACCACGGTTATAATTTATAGTACTCAGCATCAAGATTGGTGCAAGTTGATCGAATGGTTTGTCACGTGGACAGCGCGTGTGCGAAAATTTCGCCACGTTCCCACCGCTGCCGCCAACGTTTCACATCCTTCACATGGGAAAATGGCTATGGTTGATATCTCTGCATGTGTGAGTTACGAGGCATCACTGACCTATGGTCTACGTTGCTCTACTGACACAGGCAGGTGAACCATCCCATCTGAAGATTCCGGCATGGACGGATCCTGTCCGTCTACGAGAAGATTACGATGGAAGATTCGGCTCTTCTCCGACTTACATATTGAAGACGTAGAGCATCACAGGGTTCTTGGGAGGACTACAATATATTGCTTGATGATTTGCCAACATTCATCTAGACGGAGCATTCAACCTGAAGAGGCAAGATGGCACATGATCTCAGAGTTCTCCGGGGGCTACTGTTGGGGATATGATAAATGGGTATCACCATAGCATGTCTCTAATCCGGATAACCCAGGTGGCCCACAGTTGGTAGCAAGGCCCATGGTCTGCTAGGCGGCCCAGTTAGATGGATCTAGAAGGGAGGCCCATGCCGGATAAAGGAAGGATACAGAGGAGTCACCAGCGTACCCAGAGCCTTGGAGTGCAAGACACGTTAGACTAGTTGCGTACCGTGTACGACTATATAAGCCGGACCTATGGGAGCCTTAGGTATAACTCAACTCATATCGCGCATAGCAAACCAATCCATGTAACTCGGTGTATTGCTATTATAGTGATTTATAGCAGGAGTAGGATTCCTCCACCGTCGTGAGATCTGAACCTGGGTAAGTTGTGTTACCTCGTACCCGCCAACCTTCCGCCTTACCCCACGTCTCTAAGAACGCACTGTGACGACCCCTCCATGGCGTACTCGTCGGCAATACCACGACAATTGACCCACCCAAATAGGGCTCTCCTCGTGGTGTCCTGCTCAGGTGACCTTATGGTGCTGCCTTGGTGAATTGGTGGTGTAGTGGTCGCCAACATCGCCTTCCCCGCGCTATTGCAGCTGCTGGTGCAGATCGGCTCGGTGTAGTGCTTCGGTGCCCACCATGCCGCCGTG
This sequence comes from Avena sativa, assembly GCA_916181665.1. Lineage (NCBI taxonomy): Eukaryota > Viridiplantae > Streptophyta > Magnoliopsida > Poales > Poaceae > Avena > Avena sativa. The sequence goes on along the minus strand of OV702294.1, from coordinate 261,125,663 downwards.
CCATGGATGGCGCCGACTACCTCCTCTATGCTTCTACTTTTTGCCGAGCGAGGACCACATGCGAGTTCTTATTCTCCCCCTTCTCTCTGTCTCTCTCTGAATCCCTTACTGTACTATGGTTGTAACCCTAATTTTGGTTTTCCCCTGTTCTAGGGTTCCGCCCTGCCTCTACTGGTACTCTCATGATGCTTAGATGACTCATGCATTAAGGATTGCCTAGTACTCATGTATTTGTTTCCCTGTGATTTGATCTATGTACTCACTTAACATGCACTAACATTTGTTGTGATCTTAAGGATCTTAGGTTATTTGCTATATACTGTGAGTACTTGATTGATGCTAATGCTTCCATGGAATTAATGCCTAGTGTATCTACTAATTAGATGATGTTCTGGTGGAAACATTACAATTGTGTGTATATGTTTACCAAAGATAGTGTTGCTAGCTGGTTGGAAATGAGATATTAGTAACCAAGATTCAGATATGTCATTTGATTTGGGAATGGTTTCTTAGATGTACCAGTAAGGATTTAATCCTTACTGGAGTGATGCCTTTTGTCAGAATATACTGATATTGCTATGTTGAGATAGGTTATTAAGCATAAATGATTCCTAGTGTTCTCGGAAGATGATTTCCTAAGTTTCCTGAATATAATTATGGCTTTGCTTGGATGGATGCCACTATGAAACCTCCTAAGTTGCCTTGATGTTTTACTGGCTTAGATCAAAGATGCAAAGACTGAGATCTAGTTTGGTTCATTTATAAAGAACAGATGCTACTAATGCCTTTTTATCATCCTGTTATGAGTTTGTACCCCATTTGGGTGTAACTCTAAGGATAATCTTACTCCAAACAATTCATGCTTGAGAAAATAGCAAGATCCTATACTAAGTATGATGTTGTGGAGATAATCAACATGTATTTGAGGTTGATGTTGTGGAATATCTGACTGGCTCTCTCCTTTCAACTGATGAGCTTTGGCTAGCTCCCTCCTATGATAAACTTGGACTTCTCCCCCTTGATCTATTCTTGGCTTGGCCTTCTCAACTCCAACACCACCTCCTCCTTTAGGTGACCATGGTTGAAGGTTTTGTTGGTCGGTTTAGTGGCGGATTCAGTGGTTGATCTAGTAAGTACTAGTGATAAAACTATGATGTGTTCTTGCTATTATTGGTGTGGTGAAGAGTGTTTAGCAGAGAAAGATTTGATGGTATGGATGCGCCTTATATTTCCTCTCGCCTTGCCTCCTGGTGTTGACAACACCTCACACATGCATGTATGTGTGAGCTATGTGCTTTCTTGCTGGGTTGTGGATCAGATGAAGTTAAGATATTTTGATTTCACCCTTTTACTTCTACTCTCTCTGGTGAAACTTGCCCCTTTCTATATTTTCAATGAGGTTGTACTGAGACAAATGTTATATTAAGAACAGATGCTACATTTTTTGGTGAAACTTGCCCCTTAATCATTCTTGCTCAATGATGTATATCAATAGTGCATCTCACTGTTAAAACTAAGAGAAATTTTATTAACACATTCCCATTTTACCTTCCTTTGTGTTTTCTTTATTTGCTTGCATGTACAGAATGTTACAAGAAATATATGAAGATACAAGACTTATCTTAGGACAAGTAGTTTAGGATTTGCTTTTATCATTTTGTAACATTCTTGTATTCATTTACAGAAACAATGTAATATGTATGAATAATCAATAAAGTATTACTTTTCATTATTTGTAATTATTACCTTGATAATCATCTACTTATTTGTTGTATCCTTGTATATCTTTATAATATATTAAATGAGAAAGGAATAAAGATCTATTTTTTTTGTATTTATTTGAAGGGATTTCTATTTTCGTGCCCCTGGTTCGTTAGTTGTACTCACTTTTCCCTAGCCGCTTAACTTTTCCTCACTTTTGCCCAGATCCTTCTCCGAAACTCTCACACAGTCTGAAACTCATTGTCTGTCAGCCTCGCCATTACGTGTTGACAAGTGGGGACATGTTCAGTCGGGTCCCATAGTGGACACCTCTCTCCACTTATCTAGATAAATGTGGGACCCACAACTTATCCATGTGAGAGCCGGACCCACAACTTACCCAGGTTGGCGTTGCAAGATGAGACCCTGAGCCAGCCCCGTGCCAGTGCCTGTCCTGTTGCCTCCCCTTTCTTATTCTTCTTCTTCTTTAGTGATGGAAGCCCTTCTCCGATGACGGTGGCCCTTCTCCAGCCGACGAGTTATGTCTAGCTTCACTTTGGCCTCCCATTCGTCATGGCCGCAATATGTTGCCGTCCCATTGACCTGTATGAAGGATGACAATGGCAACCGTGTGCAGGAAAGGTTAGATCTCGCACCAAATTGTTCTGATTAGAGGGGATCGCTTGCTATGGAAAATCAATTGGTGCAACTCAGGAGCTTAATTGGGTGCGCGCTTACTGTGGAGAATGCGGCCGATAGAGGAGCTGTTCCGATATTTAATTTGTTTATTGAGTTAGTGTCTCGGTTGCAATCAAGTGAATCTATGAGGTGAAATTCAAACTTTAAGATTTAGCGAGATGTACATATAAGAAATAAGAAAATGACACAACTCTTGAACACTTTCAAACTAAAAAAACTATACAACTCTTAATGTAAAAGAGAGTTTATAATTTTTAGAGGGTTAAAAGTAATGCATTCACTAAAATCTTTATGTCTCGTGCATATACCAAAATTATACAACTCCTGAACACTTTCAAATTACAATTTGGACTTGATAATGTTGCCCTAAGAAATCTAGAGAGTTTACCAATTTTAGAGCATGAAAACAAATTCATAAACTAAAGGGATCCCTAAACTAAAATCTTTATGTCTCGTGCATATACTAAAATTTACACCTTTGAACACTTTGAAATTGCACTTAGGACATGATAATGATGTGCTAAGAAAACCTTGAAAGATTATTATTTTCATAGAGTGGAATGTAATGCATAAGCATGCATATACGAAAAGTATACACCTTTGAACACTTTGAAATCACATTAGGGCCTGTTTGTTTGGGCTGTGGCTGGCTGGCTGGCTGTGCTGTTGTGCAGGGAAAGCTGCTGTGCAGGGAAAGCTACTTCTCTGAGTTTGACTGTATGAAAATTTGTCTAGCTGTCTGGCTGTATGCTAAGAAATTGTCTGTAATGTCCATGTAATTCATATAACATGTATACTTGACTATTAAATTGCATAAATGCATATTCCATTATTAAAATACCATATGTCACATAGTAGTTTGTCCAAAATACATATCCGACCATTACACAAAATAAGATAGCATCATAATGAACATAGATACATCCACACCAATAAAACAAATCATCTTCTTCTAGCATTGTACAATGCGGTAGCGATATGATCACATGTTGAGTTCATGTCTAGTGTGTGTAGTCCACTCGGAGCGGTATCACTGGCTGATTTTACTGATTGCCTTTGGACCTTAGGAAGGTAGTTCTCATCTACATCACACCGATCAAACTGCTTGTCTCATAGGTTGGAGTCTCTAATTTAAAATCTCTTCCCTATTGTTGGCCTCCCTTCTCGATGAAAATATGGTATGTGGTATGTGTTCTCCTTGAAAGGAGCCAAGAACCCTTTTCTATTTGGATAACCAGAATCAACAAGGTAATATGTATCTGCATATGAACAAAAAAATTAAACAACTACGACAATCCTTTGTAACTATGTGTACCATGTAGACAAAGATATAGAAAATTACCAGCAGGAGGGGTCGGAAACTGTATTGGATACTTCTCAATGGCGTGTTGTATAATGTGTGTATCATGCGCCGAACCAGGCCATCCAGCAACAACAAAGGTGAATCTCAAATCGAAGTCACATATTGCCAGAATATTCCGTGATGTGTAACGATGCCTTCGTGTATGGTTAACCGTCTCTTCTATAGGTACTTCAAGTAGAATGTGTGACCCATATATGACGCCAATGGAATCTTTGAAATGAGGCCAAAAGTGTGCATCTTGAAGTCTTGGATGCACATCCTTGAAATTTCGATCTACTGGCTTTATCTTATCCTTACCCAACTTGTTCAAGCAATGCAAAACCATGTGAAACTTCCTATGAAGTGTTTCGGTTGAACGACTAAAATGGTTCTCAACTTGGATAAATGACTGTGGTCCTCCAACTATCCATAGAAACATAGTTAGGCATTCAACAGATGACATGTCTCTAGTTGACACCAACCCATATCTATAAACTAGAAGGTTTTGCAATTCATGAAACACATCAGGGTACATTATAAACATTTTGTAGCACCTTTTCCTATTTACAAGTTGTTCATTCAATCCCAATTTGCTCCAGAATCCTCCTAGGTTCTTTATTCAAATACTTCTGGCTATAGAGATTACCATAGTACCCCAACACGGCAAGATCATGAGCCATTCCGACCAACTACAGTGTCCTTTCTAGTTCGTACTCACTATCATCATCCATCCGCAAAGAGAAAATTATAACATGTCAAAATTCTTCACACATTAATTTACTAGACAAGCAACAATCAACAAATGCTTCACACAAAAATTTACTAGACACGCATCAATCAACACATATTATCACCAAGTAATATCCATAATGGTACAAGAATTGAATAATCAGTAGTAATTTTACAATCATCACAAATAGATCTGACCAAATAAACAAGAAAGGAATAATACATGGTACACACAAGTTCTGCAATGATAACAAATAAAGGGTGCACACACTACTTGTTCATCTGATCGTGTGTCCTCTGGAGCCAATCGAGCCTGCCCTCAGTTGTTGCAAATGCTGCAAACGCCTCTCTTTGATACTTGTTCATAGTTATCTTGCCCGTAGTGTACATGATAGCAGTTCCTTCAAGCACTCCACAATCTCGAACCATCCCTAAAAATTCCTTCATAGTTGGGACCTCATCACCTTTGCTGCAAGAACTGCCCTCGGTGTGCCTTCAAACAATTGTGTTCAATGCATTATTGTAAGCCGAGAAAAATCCTTCTCTACATGCTTGCGCTTCCCCGTTTTCTTTGAGCTAGCTTGCCCGCAGGTATCATCGTCAAGCATTATTGGAGCTTCATTACCAATTTCTTCTTCCTCACCTGCAATGACAGCTGATTCTCTAGTGACATCAGCTTTCCTAAACATAACATCCTGTTGTTCCAAGTTGGCAGGTGGACCATTCCTAAACTTTGAATGGTCAGGGCGAATCTGAAACTAAAAACATTACAGAGATATCAGTCCAATGATCATCATAACAATACAAAATAAAAGGAAAGTAAAGACATGATAACTTACAAATAGGTCATTCTTCCACCAATCATCATCTCCATCCATAGTTTTTGCTATAGGTATCCCAACCTAGCCTGGTCACATTTTCAATTACATCCACCCCGTGTAATCCCTCTTCAAAGCATCCCATTTGTTCTTGAATTGCTTCTACATTCTTCTATCCCCTGTTTTCTCAGCAAATTTGTCCCCGAGATTCTTGTAATCCTTTCTACTCAAGCAACCCCCTCCCTATTGTTGCCGTTTACTTCCTCCATACAAATGTCACAGAAACTCTAGTGTAGTATGCATTCCAAACCGCCTTCGACATTGCAAATTAATCTCAAGCTATAACAGAAAAATTTATGAAAGACATCTTTTTATTTCCACCAACCCAGTTTTGTTTTCTAAATATTCCCTGTCCTTATATCGAAACAAAACCCTGTGTTTCTTACGGATATTTTATTCGACTAAAAGATATTTACAAAATGTTTTATTTTGAAAATAAATAAAATAAAACTATTTTATAAAGTTCGGGGGAGGCAGCCGGCCAGGCCCAAAGGCCGAGCTAGCCAGCCTTCTACCCATATATAAAAAACCCTAACCTAATCACCAAAACCCTACCCTAACCCTAGACCCCAAAACCAAACCCCCACCCACCGCCGTACTGCACACAAGCGTATTTGTGAAGACTATCTCAAACCCAATGCTCCCCAAGCATTCTCACTTTGCCAAGTAGCAGGATGCTTGCAGGAAGGACGTGGAGCGGGCATTTGGTGTGCTCCAGCAGAGGTTTGCAGTTGTTCGGTTCCCTGCTATGACCTGGTCGAAAGATCAGATGTGGGAAGTGATGAACTGTTGTGTGGTCTTACACAACATGATCATTGAGGATGAGAGGAAGGATCCACTGAGTTTGCTCTAGCAGAACAAGCCATACTAAAGACAGGGTCCTCTTGTCGAGCCTGATCATCAGGTGCCTCCAACCTGGGTTACATTCATCGCCATGCGTCAGGAGATCCGAGATCCGGCGATGCATCAACAGCTGCAGGATGATCTTGTTGAGCACCTATGGATACGCAGGGACAATACGTAGATGCCGAGCATAAACTGGCCGAACTTGGCCGAAATATGTTGTATTTTCACTGCAGGCCAAACTATGTTTACATTTACGCTAAACTATATTTAAAATTTCATCGAACTTTGGCCTTAAAATGTTCTGTATTCATGGTATGCCGAACTATGCCGAAATCTGGACAAACTTGAGCCAAATTTGAGCCGAATTTGGTAGGAAACAGGCGTCCCGGGAACTCGGGCTGGGTATGCGAGTGGGAAACTCGACGTACACCGGCCAAAAACTTGTTTCGTCCGGCTAAAGTTTGATCTGTATTCCGGCCTGGGTTCGCCTAACTAGTGGAGATGCTCAAACAGGCACACCACACTCCACCCACGCCAACACGCTCCCATCGTTCCTGTCCTCGCCAACCACACCCCAACAATCAGCCCCACCCCACGACCCAGGGACGAAGCTAGAAAAAATGGGCACTAGTGTCAGGCAGCCAATGTCCGATGTACAACTATTGAATGGCGATGCAAATAATTCCACGATGGCACATGTAATATATGTAAATTAACGCTGCAATATAGAAACTGAAATTTAAGCCAATGATAATTTTTCACATATTCAGTGGATTGTCATACCGTGTACGAATTGAGTGAAATAATAACTATTGTTTAAACATCCAACAAAATACGTAAAATGGACTACTTCAGAACTCATGCTGTAACTTCCTACAAAAAAGAGCAGAAAAACATATTATACTCGCAAGAGCTATACAGAACAAATATATAGAAAAGAAATATCATTCAACAAAATATTAGAAGCAAAACGTGACTCACATTTTAGAGCTTCCCTTCTCGATCTTTAATCTTCTTAAAGAGATCAATCACATCATCATTTGTGATGGTAGAAAATATATCTTTCTCCACATAGCAAATCATACAATCACTCATGAACTTTTCACCCATTTTATTCCGCAAAACACTCTTAACAATATTCATTGCTGAAAAGCATCTCTCCACTGATGCCGTCGCGACCGGCAAAATTAACACCAACTTCAGAAGTTGATACACCAAAGGAAAACAAAGATGCTTCTTAGTCTCCACCAACAATTTTGCAAGATCAGCAATACCATCTAAATCTGCAAACCGCTCGTCTGCTCGCACATTGTCAATATAAATGTGAAGTTCATGACCAAGATCCATCAATTTTGATGAATCAAAATCATCAGGATAAAACTCAGCTAGCTTAGTTAAAAGCAGAGAATGAGTTTTTTGGGTTGAAAGATGCCATGTGAATAAGCAATGCTGAATTTACTTCATTGAATCTCTCATCAAACTCTCGAAGTTGCCAATCAATAACAGAGTTAAGGCACTCTATTTGGTAATGATGAAGGTTTGTCATATTGGTTTTTTCCGTGTATTATGCCTATCGACGTATTCATCATGGATGTTTAGTTTCAGAATGTCATGCTCTTCACAAAATGAATATACCTTCTCTAGAAGTGACTCCCATCCATTATCTCTTAGATTTTGCATCTCATTCCTTGTTGACTTCACACAAGACATGGCATTCAAGATGTCTTGATCCTTCTGTTGCAAAGCTTGTGATAACGTGTTGGCACTCCCTAATATATGTAACATCATGTGCAAATAGAACACAAAGTCGAAGGTTCCAAAATATAATAGGAGGCCACGTGCTTCACTCTTCTTGGAACTTCTCTTGCCATCTTTTGCTACATATTTCAGAACACTAATAACTGATGGGAACAACTGAACAAGGCCTGAGAGAGTTCTATAGTGAGAACCCCAACGAGTTTCTCCCGCCCTCTGAAGTGATTGATCTTGATTTAGTCCAGTGCCGGTACTAATTTTTCCACTACTTATGGCTTTTTTTACATTCTCTCTATGCATCTCTCTAATCATGTCCTTTCTTTTGCAAGAGGCTCCAACCACATTGAAGAGAGTAGAGATCATGTAGAAGAAATCTGCAATATCATCATTCCTCTTTGACACCGCCACTATGACCAACTGGAGCTGGTAAGCGAAACAATGCACATAATATGCCGACCTATTCTCTTCCAGAATTTTAGCTTTTAAACCATGCTTGTCCACATATCTCAAAACCACAGCCATTTGTTCTTTGTCAGAGACATCGAAAGCCTCATCAATCAACAAACTAAACACATCACCACCAATATCTTCGAAAATATAATTCAATGTTATCTGTAAAATACAAGAGGCAATGTCATTTGATTACAACAAGAGATAAATTGGATGAAATAAACATAGTCATGCTTGTTACGTACCTTTGCATAATAACTCACGATTTCTTTCTGAATGTCCGGACATGCCCATTTGCAATTTTTGGGAGCATTTCTAATTACCTTCCTTATCTTCTCATTTTGATTGGCCAATGTTCGTAATAACTCTTTAAAGTTTCCCTTATTTTTTGATTCCTCTGATTCGTCATTGCCGCGAAAAGCTAAACCTTGATGTACAAGGTATCTAGCTGACTCAACAGAAGTATTCAATCGAATACGATTTTGTTTTTTTGTAATATCATTTTGCTTATGCAGGGCAACTCTTATGGACTGATCTTGATTCATTAAAGCATCACATCTTTTAACAGCTACATTATGAAAGCTATTAACCTCACCCACATGAGTATCTAGTCTGTCTTTCTTGCTCCAAGTAGACCAACCATCAACAACAAATGTATCATTTCCACCTTGGCCATCAACGCAGTCTCTGAATAGGTAGCAACACAAACAAAATACTCTATCCAACTTATCACTGTACTCTAGCCAACCATGATATTCTTTAAACCAATCTGGATTAAATCTTCGTAGGGATCCTGCGATGAGCTTTTGTGGATACTTAAAACCTGGTTGCTGCCTGTAAGGTCCCCTAGTTAAATACATCCGCCTTATGTCATCTTGCTTCTGAGGATTCCGAGTGTACTGGTATATTCTTTTACGATCGGCAGGATCATATGGAAGTTCGTCTATATCAATATCTGCTGGAATCGAAGGCGTTGGTGGCTTTGATACATTACTTCTTGGTGCTCTTGATAATGACGATCCCTGACCCTGAATATCTTGTCTAAGTCTAAGAGGCATTGAAATTTCTGCTGCATCAAACCCTTGTGGTGCTGTTCGTTTCACCACAAACCTGTCCATAATCTCCTAAATGATTTAAGAGAAAAACTTAATTTTGGCAAGGAAACAAGATGTGGAATTACAATTTTGATCCTGGTCACACTCGTACATCTGTACGTACTGAGATCCAGCGAGTGAGCGAGGGAAAGACTAGATGTACCTGCGCGGACGGAGGATTAAAAATCTTGTTGCTGCCGCCGGCCGGCTGGCATCACCTGGTCAGATCAGGTGTAGTTCCATCGGGAAGAGAGGATTGAGATTTCTCAAAGTTTTTTTGCTGTTTGGAAGTGGGGAATTGGAGTCTGGAGATCGATTAGACGAGACCGAGTTAGGTGAAGAGACGCCCGTCGCGCCGGCCGATACGTATACTGCCGTGTATACGTATACCATATGTGCCTGAGAGTCTAATCCTTTCATTGTGGTTTTTTGGGCTGTCTTCTACCGCATGTTAATCTCTATTTTATTATATTTAGGATAAAAGTTGGGCTGAGAATTTGGCTTTTGCAGCTGGGCTGGGGTCAATCAATAATTTTCACTGGGGTCAGATACAAAGACCATTAGCTGAAACGCTGTAAGTCATTGGTGTCAGCTGACACCAGCGCTTCTATGGGAGCTCCGTCCCTGCCACGACCCCACCACGCAGTCACAACACGCCTCGCGTGCGTCGTGTCCCAACCGCGTTCGATACATCGATCCAACCCGACCCCGTCTTCTCAAGACCCTCCCCGCCACCAGCGCTCGGGAATCCAATCTGGTCACCGCCCTCCTCTCCCTCTCTGCGCCGCCAGCGCAGCGCCCCCCGCTAGCTCCTCTCCACCACTGCCCCTTCCCCTATGTCCCCGACTTCTTCTCTTCTCTGCTGCCCACTGTCGTGCCATCGGCCACCGCGTCCCCCTCCTCATCCAGCCACAGGGCCTCGGCCTCTGCTCCCACCACCGCCGGCATGGACGTCCCCATGCCTTCTCTTTGTCAGTCGCCCTCCTGCCCAGACGGCACCCGTGCCCTTAGCCTCGCCGGATCTTCTTGAGCGCCGGCCTCCTCTTCTCCGCCAAGCCCAGCAACCGTCGCTGCCTCTGATCTCTGCAGCTCCGACCATCCTACTCCTTGACTCTGGTTGACCTGACCGTGCATCCTCGAGGAGTACCGGCTGCTAGTCTCCGTTGTCCCAAGTGTGCCCATGTTTTACCGCAGGAAAGACCAGTACAGGAGCCGTCTTCTGCCAAGCATCGATGCCGTTTCTTGTGTTCCTGGATGTGGTAGCAGTGTGGTTAAGTGGGTTACCTACACTAATTCAATCTGAAGAATCACCATGACTCTATCCGAAGACCATGAGGCCCATGTATGCATTGATCCCTTTCACCAATATCTACTTCCGTTCACGTCAACCGACGCCGCAACCGATGATCGAGGAGAAACCCGAAGACTACCGATGTTGGAATCCAAGTTTGCCTTCGCCAATTGAAGTCGGGACCACAATATCGCCTTCACGGACACCGGCATGGAACGCCAAGACACCTGTCGAACTCCGAAGCCCGAACCCCGTCAAACACTCGGAAACCCCAAGATTTTCGAGCCGAGAAGTGCGACCCCTACCTATCCCGTCTCTATTTTTTAAATTACATATACTTTTTGCATATAATTATTCATGCTTGCATACATGTTTAATGGTTTGAGGCATTATGCTGATTCATCTCATAGTTAAATATGGAGACCATATCCGGACTTTTCTAGTCTAATATTGGCCCCATTTAAATTTGTCCAGCGAACCGATGCCATGTTTCGACTTGATAAGACAACTTTTAAATTGCGGGGTATCTAGAACAACTATAACTATATACTTAATAGTCGGAACCCTGGTTCCGCTAATATTGTCTAATTGCATCGCACCTTTGACATGTCATGCATCATATATATGCATCATGCATGATCTTCTGTCATAGTAATAAATAGTGCATCCGGTGTTTTTCTAGTGTTTTGCTTCTTCATGGATTAGGTCGATGAGTTGATGCGAGTGTCGACCCGATCTTCAGATGAAACTTCGGCAATGTTTTCAACCGAGCATTCTCCCTCTTTATACCTATTGTACTTTATAGTCTTTATTTTCTCCTATTGATCTATTGTTATCTGTGTTGCGATGTTCTAGTTTTCGTAGCCGTGATATCCCTTGCAGCCTCTATTTTTCCTTGGACACCTGCTATTACCTGTTGTTTCGTAGATAGTCGGCCTTGCAAGTCGTAGTCGCTTGCTCAGGTGCTGCTTCGTGTCGTCAAGTACCATAGTCGTTGGAAGGGTGCCATATGCTTTATGTTGGAGATGATCATGACTTAAATTACGACTGATATTAAAATGTTGGAAATACTTATAACTAATGCAGAGACACCAGTGGGCAATAGATGTTATTTGGTTTTTAACCGCTCACTAGTGCCCCGTAGGACCCTGAGTACTTGATACCTATTCATTGACTATTCGCACTATCTGCATGTGGGACCATTTATCTCCTTAGCGAGATCTTGAATTATATATTATTTCTTGGGCCACAAACTAGTTTGGGATTTTATTACTATCATGTGATTATGCCATGTGTACTGCTTTATTTACTATTGTTGCTTGTGGAGAGCGTTTACTACTGTACTGTTTTGGTACGCGGAGTGTTTTTGCGGTATTGATAAGATCAGTCACACTTTCGGATTCACAGTCATTTACAGTCATTGACGCAAACCTTTGGGTCCGTTCTGGAGTTGACCAACTTCTTCGTTGGTAGCTTGGTGGGGTGCCCCCTTGAAATATTAAATGAATCTTGTGATTTCTTTGTCGTGATGCCTCATTGGGTTTTCATTTGGTTTTTCCGAGGTTGATCGTGCGTGTGTTTCTATTTGTGCCCCCTGCAGGGTAAAACTTTCTAAAAGCCGTGTCCGCGGTTATGCACAACTTGGAGCACAGTATCTCGATCATAGACAACTATAACTAAAGAAGTGTTATAAATTTGACTTCGTAATGACTAGTAATGAGCTTCGATAAAACGAAATGGCTAAATAAGAGTACCAAAAACTGCTGGAATGGGATGCCTCATGCTATATGTATCTGACTAGTAAGTATTGCAACTACAACGGAATGGTTAACTAGAACTGCCCACTGCTTATGATATCAGGATGACTCATGCTATCTGTATCTGACTAGTAATTGCTGCAACTTTAATTGAATGATAAAATTTCCAACTGTGCGAGTTTCCTCAGTATGACTTCCTCGTTTGGTCTCGAGGGGGAATACCAGGATGGGTATGTTTGGTGTTAGTATTAGGTTGGATCCGAATAGGTCTTTCTTATCCTTCTCTGATAGCTGCCAATTGTATCGAGTCTCTATAGGTTGTTTAGTGCATGCTTCATTGCCGCATCTATCCACCATACCTATGTAGGTAAGGACCATCGAATTCTAAGACTCGCTATGTACTGTCCTCAGTACCGATTGCTCTCTTTTTCCTTTCCCCTTTGTCGACACCCCTTTTGTTTAAGCATGTTTGAGATCTACGTCGTTAGCATGGTTACCCTTTTGGCTTGGCCTAGGAAGGGTTATGGACTCCATTGGTTATTCTTCAGGGCTCTTAATCCGATTTGCATGGACACTGTATCGTTTTCAAGGTTATTTGGATCTTTGTACTGTATATCTGTATTCTTGACTCGTTGAGTCGTTGATGTATATATCTGTTCTATGGGTTCCATCGTGTACTATTGTGTAATGATATCACTTTGTTTTCCACCCGCACGTAATTGTCTGGTGGGCACCTTTGAATCGTTTCTACGCGAGTTTGGCGGGGATCACTAAAACTTGCATAGGACCGATCTGAGGGTGTTACTGAGTGGTATTAGAGCTCAGCAGTTACGATACCCTATTGGTCCAGCTTGTAGGATAACCTAGCTAACGGTGGGTGTAGAGTGTCAAAACTATTTTAAAAAAATCAGTTGGATAGATCTGATTAGGTTTGGTTTTACTCCTCACCCTTGTGCTATTCTTTTCTTACCTTTGCGTGCTTTGAATCTGTTGTCTTATCTTTTCTTTGAGTCCGGGACTTCTCGTGGATGGGTTTCTGTTGTACTTTCAGGGTTTCGCTTCCTCCTCTTGTAATGGTGCTTTGACATCCGGTCTTCATGCTATCTAAGGAATCTTCCTCTGTGTACCTTTTAGTGGACCGAAAATTCACTAAATTTTTATTTCTATCTTCCGGTGTTCTCCGACGCGACGACCTCATCTGCCTCAGATTCGATGAAAAGCTTCCATCACTCCTTTGTTTCCAAACCTTGCTTGTCGAGATATTCAGTCTAAATTTCGAGAGTTGGTTGCATAATTCTTCTATTGATGTACAGAGTGATGCTTTGAGTGCGGGATGGAGTCGCGACCATACCACTACTCTTATCATTCGCTTTGTATGTTGAATGGTAGATTGATGCAATTTCACTCCTTCCACGGAAGTTAGAGGCGGCCTGACCTTTTGAGACCTCTGCCTTCGTCTGTGTTTTGCCAGAGTGTTCTCTCAATGAACGTGAGAAATGACCCCTTATTTGTGGTGTCTCCGACCTCAAGACGGAGAAAGAATCCTTGGTAGTGGTGTCGCGAGGATCTAAAAGAAGCGAGAAGATTCAGATCTTTGGCCTTCTTCCCTGTACCATAAGGCGGATCTAGAGGGTGAGATCCATTGTTAGTGGTGTCGAATTGTAGCACCCTAGGTAAACCACAACTAGAAATCGCTTGTGTTTGTGCATCATCATGACCGCATGCTCATGTCATCATGCCACGTTGCATTTGAGCATCTTCATGTTTGCATGCATATAATTTTCCTAAAACTTTTTCTCTAAAAGCCTAGCTTTGTTTTCTAAATATTCCCTGTCCTTATTTCAAAACAAAAACCCATGTCTCTTCCAGATATTTTATTCGACTAAAAGATATATACAAAATGTTTTATTTTGAAAATAAATAAAAGAAAACTATTTTATAAAATTTGGGGGTGGCAGCCGGTCAGGCCCGAAGGCCCAGCTAGCCAGCCTACTACCCCATATATAAAAAACCCTAACCTAAGAGCATCTCCACTCGTTGAGCGAACCCAGGCCAAAATCCGGACCTTTTTTTGGCCGGACGGAGCTTGATTTCTGCCTGGGTACGCCCAGTTTCCCACTCGCGTACCCAGGCGAGTTCCCACGTTTGGCTAAAATTTATCAAATTTCAGCAAACTTTGGGCGAATATAAGCGGTTTTGGGCGAATATGGGCGAACTTTGGGCAAATATGGTCGATACGGACGAACTTTGGGCGAATATGGGCGATATGGACAAACTATGGGCGATACAGACGAACTTTGAGCAAATATGCCCGAATTTTGGGCGAACTTTGGGCGAATCTGGTCTATATGGACGAAATTTGGGTGAATATGGTCGATATGGACCAACTTTGGGCAAATATGCCCGAATTTTGGGCGAACTTTGGGCGAATCTGGTTATATGGAAAACTTTGGGCGAAATTTGAATGAATATGGGCGGTACGAACGAACTTTGGGCGAATATGCCCGAATTTTGGGCAAACTTTGGGCGAATATGGTCTACATGGACGAACTTTTGACGAATATGGTCTATATGGGCGAACTTTGACGAATATGGGCGAGATTTGGACAAATTTGGGAGAACTTTGGATAAATAAGGGCGAATATATGCTGACTAGGCGGGTCTACTCGTAGAATTCGCTTCGTCCGGCGTTCTCAGGGCGTACCCAAGATCCTGGGTTCGGCCTGCCTAGATAGGCCGAACCAAAACACGCCGAAATCCGGACGAAAACAAGTTCTTGGATACGCGACTGGGCCAATTTTCGGGGTCCGGATCGAAATTCGGCGTCCGGATCAGCCTCCTCGGTAGCGCCGAGTGGAGATGCTCTAATCCCTAAAACCCTAGCCTAACCCTAGACCCCAACACCAACCCCCACCCGCCGCTGTACTTCACATAGGCGCATGCCTAACTCGCACACCACACTCCACCCGTATGCCAACACGCTCCCATCGTTCCCGTCCTCGCCAACCACACCCCAACAACCGGCCCCACCCTGCAACCCCACCATGCAGTCACAGCATGCCTTGCGCGTGTCGCATCCCAACCGCGTTCGCTACATCGATCCAACCCGACCTCGTATTATCGAGAGCCTCCCCGCCGCCAGCGCTCGAGAATCTTCTCTGGCCGCCGCCCTCCTCTCCCGCGGTACCCCGACCTCCGCCGCCACCCTCTATGCGCCGCCAGCACCGCGCCCCCGCTAGATCCTGTCCGCCACTGCCCCTTCCTCCGCGTCCCCGGCTTCTCCTCTTCTCCACTGCCCCTATCGTGCCACCGACTGCCATGTCCCCCTCCTCCTCCAGCCGCAGGGCCTCGGCCTCTGCTCCCACCACCACCGCCATGGACGCCCCCTTGACTCCTCTTCGCCGGACGCCCTCCTGCCCAGACGGCGCTCGTGTCCTCCACCTCGCCGGATCTTCTCGAGCTCCGGCCTCCTCTTCTCCGCCAAGCCTAGCAACCGTCACCGGTCGCCGCCTCTGATCTCTGCAGCTCCGATCGGCCTCCTCCTTGCCTCTGGTTGACCTGACCGTGCGTCCTCGAGGAGTACCGGCTTCTAGCCTCCGTTGTCCCAAGTGTGACCATGTTTTACCGCAGGAAAGACCAGTACAAGAGCCGTCTTCTGCCAAGCTTCGATGCTATTTCTCATGTGCCTGGATGTGGTATCAGTGTGGTGAGGTGGGCTACCACCGCTAATTCAATCAGAAGAATCACCGTGACTCTATCCGAAGACCATGAGGCCCATGTATGCATTAATCCCTTTTTGCCAAGATCTACTTCCGTCCACGTCAACCGGCGCCGCAACCAATGATCGAGGAGAAACCCAAAGACTACCGATGTTGGAATCCAAGTTCGCCTTCGCCAATTGAAGTCGGGACCACACATGGAACGCCAAGACACCCGTCGAACTTCGAAGCCTGAACCCCGTCAAACCCTCGGAAACCCCAAGATCTTTGAGCTGAGAAGTGTGACAAGGCCTTGGCGAGCCTCCTTCACTTCAGCCGCACTACTCTCTGTTTCCAGAGCAAAATGGTCAACACCGTGACAAGTAACACGGTAATCGACGAGTGCCAGTTAAAGTATATACGCAGCCGCTTGAAGCTCCTTGTTCGTCTCATGGACAGCGACGAGCTTCTTCTCCACGCGGCACTTCGCAACAAGACGCTAGGCTGACTCGTCCTGCAGGCCCTGTGCAACAACCACAACGTCAACAACAAACAATTCGTAAGTGCCCACTCGCTGAAATTCAGCGACTAGGCACTCGGGGATTGGACAACGAAATTCCTAAGTGTCCACCCGCTGAAATTCATTGACTAGGCACTCGGGGACTGGATAACATAAAAAACATTAAGAATCCGACTACTGAAATTCAGTGGCCAGATCCTCAGGAACTGGACATACCTGGATGGCAGCACCTAGCATGCCATGAAGTTCCATCGCATCCACAGACGCGAGCACAACCGGAGTCTGGCCACGACGTTGTTCAACCTCCGTGCCGGTGGCCCCAAGAAGCTGGCTCGACGGCACTGAGGCACTCGCCGCGGCGGCCTTCGCCACGAAGCGAGGGAAAGTCGCCGCTGCGGCCACTGCGCCACTCGAGGTCGGCTCGGCCACATCGGTTGAGCCCGCAAGCACCGTACGTTGCGACCCCACATCTTCCATGGCCTTCCAAGCCGCTTCCGCTGCGGTTGGAGGCTCGCTCGGGGCAGCCGCCGGTTCGTCATAGACCGTGACGACATCGTCGCCTTTCGTCATTTTGGTGCCTTCGGCGGGAGCAATGACCTCTTCGCCCTTCCTCTTCCGTGAGGGATCAGCTGGCACCTCTGTGGCGACTGGCGGAACCTTGGACACTGAAGGATGGCCTATCTTGTTAACCCCAGTCCTGCGAAACAACTCTGTCAATAAAGCTCTTCGATTAAAACTCAAGGCAAGCAGACGAGTAAAAGATCAAGGAGCACTCACTTGGCGACCGGAAGAAATCGCAGGCCGATGCGGATGCTGGCCGGCTTTTCCAGTTCTGGCCCCAACTTCCGACTAAGGCCCGTCTCGAACACATTATGTGCCCAAGACACCGATGGTTTCTTCGAAGATGAAGCCGCGGCGGGAGCCTCCGTGGCAATCGTTGTGGGAGCCCCCCTTGGCGGCGAGGCCCCTGCGGCTGGAGCGGCCCCCAAGCTAGTGACTGGGGAGAACGGCGGTGGCAACGACGCTAGTGGCACTTTGTCCATTGTGGCGGCGGCACCAGTCGCCGCGGCCGCGTGCGCGGCGTTTCCTCGGCCGAACTGGTGGCGTCAGAGCTGCTTGCAGACCAAGGCGGAGACGCCGGCTTCGCCGGCTTCACCTTCTTCTTCGGCGGAGCTTGCTTCTTCTTCTTCGACGGCGTAGCCTCACGGTTTGAGGTGTGCTCAGGAAGCTCGTCGTCATCATCATCGTGGGCCTCGAGGATCTTGCTGGCCTCGAGTTCGTGCTGGTGCTGCCCGCGAGTCTTGCGAACCGTGGGAGCAGCAACCTCCACGGGGTCGTCGTCCTCATCGTTGTCGTTACCGCCCTCATCGCTCTCGGCGTTGCCCTTGTCGGGCGATGACTCGCTCCCGTCCTGGGCGGACGAGCTCGAGTTCTCGTCGTCTGCGGGTGGAAGCCACCCTTCCACCACTTGAAACAACTGCACCAAAAACAAACGACGTTAGCACAACCGCGAATGCACAAACTATGACTGCGAGTGCAAAAGGAATAACAGCTTACCGTTGGAGCTGGGCGCCTTGCGGTATAAGGTGCGACCCCGGCCTTCGCGTCGAGATACACCGCCTGGATAATCTTCTTCAGGGCCAGGGTGTAATCGTTGAGTCTCCACTCAACGAGGTAGGATTTCGCCAGGTCGTCCTTGCCCGTATACTCGTACATGTAATGGTCACGGCTGTCCAGGGGCACGAGCCGTCGCCCGAGCCAGAAGTTGTAGAGGTTGATGGTTTGAAGGCCTTTCTTCTTCAAATTGTGAATGGTCTGCAGCATTTCGTCGACGACCATTTGCTTCTCCAGCGGGAGTTTGGTAACCTGGAGCCGACGCGGCTCCAGCCGGTCGGCGGAGTACCTTGGAAGCGCCACTTCGTCTCCTGGAGTCGACTCGGTGACGTAGAACCAGCTCTTTTTCCACTTGTTTGCTGCTTTGGCGGGAAGCATCAGATCGAAGAACGATGCCTTTGATTTCAGCTGGAAAGTCAAGCCGCCCGCGGCTAGCATTGGGCCGCCTGTTTCTTTGCGGCGGATTCTCCCGTGGAATAGATCTTGCCACAGGGGGAAGTAGGGCCTTCAGCCCAGGTAGCACTTGCAGAACGCCACGAAAATGGCGAGCTTCTCGATGCTGTGCGGACCCAGATCCGACGGCTGGATTCCGTAGTAGGCACAGAAATGCCGGTAGAAGAGGGAGGTTGGGAAGCCAAGCCCCCGCTCCAGGTGACTAGTGAAGAAGATGAATTCCCCTTCGCGAGGATCCGGAATTACTTCTCCGGCCGCGGGGATGTGCCTCCCGGTGCGGAGGATCCCTGCCTCCTCGAAAGACTTTAGCAGTGCCTTCGTGCACTTGGATCTGCCCCATGGTTCGGTGGGAGGAGCCATCGGCCGGAGGATCGTGGGATTCGGAACTCTCTGGATCATTCTGGTCGCTGCGCGGAATGAGGAAACAAGGATGTGCGAGATAGGAGGAAGTGAGGGAAGCGTTTTCCCCGTTCGCCCTTCACTCTCCTTATATAGTGGTTGTTACCCGCCATTTTCGGGAGCCGTTACCACGCGGTAATTACGCCAATATTACCGTTGGATTACCAACGGCTAGTTTGACCAAAACTAACCGTCCAACTTCATCTACTCGACTCGCTGCCTCCAGCGACTCGACGATTCGCCGACCCGATCACTATGATAGTGACTAACTACTTGCCGACCCGTTCGCCAAGCTGCGGTATGATTGGTCGCCGTTATTGCGACTAAAATGACTAGTTCTTTCCTTTGTTCAGGAGTCCGACGCCGATTCGACTAGGCGTCTGCTTTGGACCCGCATACTCCGACTGCCAGCAAACGCCTGTGACGAATCAACGACGGCCTCGGGGACTACTGATGGGGATATGCCTACCGGGGTATGCCCAGCAAGACGTTTCCTATTGGCCCAAGTCGTTAGCGAGTGGGCCTGCAGGACGACGACTGGATCGAGACTTGGCGAGGACACAGGCGACTGGAAGCTGGAGGCCCAGAAGCGTAGCTAGGCCCAGTCGGACTAGGTCAAAGACCCTCCGAATCCTTAACTAATTCGGTTGTAATCTGTAAACCCTAGCGAGGTGAGCCTATATAACCTCCCTAGGGTACGCATAGAGGATACGTTCCATCATACACCCAAGCGACTCGCCGCCTAGTCGTCGAGCTCGCCCCCTTTGTACTCTCACCATAATACAATCTAGCAAGATTAGGTCTTTACCCTCCGGGGGGGCGAACCTGGGTAAACCCTTGTGTCTCCGCCCTCATATTGCACCGCAGATGGCTGGCCGCCCTTGCCCCATGTTCTACTACTCGCTGCCGATTGCAGCATCTGCCGTGGTCATTCCCACGATAGTGATGCAAATTGGGCGTATCAACTCCCCCACGCTTAGACCTTTGCTTGTCCCCAAGCGAAAAATGAGCTCAGTAAACATGTCCACAGGTTTATGGAGTGAAGTGTCGATAAAAAGAATACGAACAAGAAGCATCACACTTACCATTACACAACTCATAGAAGAAAGCAACTCACCATTATATAACTTAGCTTGCAACGAAGTATAGTAGTAACAATAGAGATGCATAAAGATAAATCATAATTGGAATTGGTAAACTTGTTCTTGGTCAGAGAACACCTGGCAAACAGTTTCTCAAAAAGCTTTTTGTAGAAGTTTTACAACAGGACCACTCTTTGCTCAAAAAGGTTTTTCACAAGTGAAGGCTTTCAAGGTAATACTCAATAGATAAGAGTTTTGTGCAAACAAGGAAGATAGAACATGATTGGATAAATCACCATATGAATGCTTGAAACACAACAACTCAAATGCTTGCTGGAGATAGAGAGGAAGTAGGTTTACTGACTCAAACTGGTAACTAGGAGAAAGGTCCCTTCATAGAGGCTAGCAGGGATTACAAGTCATAAAAATCTTTCAAAAGATTATGGTACTTACTAGCTTTGAGCCCTCATTGCCCCTATCATAGGCATCTTGAGGTTATTAAGGTTAAAGTGCACGAAGATGGAGTATATGCTTGACGAAATATAAGTTGGTAATCTCATGTCCCTTGAATATGAGGGCCACTCCTCATGTTACTCAACTTTGGTCACCGGTAAGTTCTTGTCATTGTAAGTACATGCGTATCATAGAGAACCGCCAACGGGGTACCCCTTGCACATGGTACATGAGCTATCCCATAACCAAAATGACAAGGCAAGAAGACAGTGAGCATCTCAGCGATCTTTTTATTTACTATGTGCATAGCTTTTTATTGAGGATGCTTCATAGATAGCTCACTATGGTGATGCTGCATGTTTCCACCATGATTAGGCATGGCTTGGGCTAGCGGCCCAGGCGTTTCCCTAACACAAAATACAGACTCCATGGACTTACAAGTTCCCTCTTTATTTCACACCGTTGACATCCATAGACAAAAGATCATGATATTAACTGAGTACAAAGTACAGGTGCAATATCGAAAACGTTCCCCGTGATAGCATAGTTCTGCTAATTCCAACGTATAGATGCAAGCATATACAACTTCGATGGCACAATGGTTCAAGTCTATTAGGGGCAAGAAAATAAAGTGTGCCATCAATTTCATGAGATCTTTACTAACTAGTTTTCACATAACAAAATACTTTTTAATTTGAAAGGTAGATGAAGCTTGAGAATTTGATTGGGATATCAAAAATGCTACTAGGTAGATATGGTGGACACAAGTGGCAAAGGATTGGAAACATGAGAAGTATGCCTTCTAAAAATAGGTTTCTGGCTAGCAAGGCTGGGTAACAAGAAAGAGAGTTGAAAGAAACAAGCAAACATACAAGTAATAAAGCCAAACATGCAATCTTCCTTGAAGACACAAAAGATCTTAAATAAAGAATACTAAGCTTATGAGCCAACAAGAATGAAACGAATGATGCAAAATACCTGTAAGCTTTTTTTTCTTTCTCTTTTTCTTTCAAACCTCAAAAAGTATTGATACTGACCAGAACTCGGTTTGCCAAAACCAATTTAGATCCTATTGATGCTCCCAAAGTGGTGCCAATACTGATAAACAAGATCCATCATATAATAGAGATTGCAAACTAAAAATAAGAAGTGCAAAAAGTAAAAGATGAAGCTTCTCAATAATATTCCAATAAAGGCACTCACACCAAGGGATACATAGATAATCAACTAAAGGAGAGATACTTCCACATGCAAACCAAACTATAAGATAACCTCTCTACCAAAGTTATGAATCCACTAAAAAGGTAAAAGATAAAAGATAATGGTGGTGATACCGCGACACTCCCCCAAGCTTGGAACAAGCCAAGGGGATGCCAAACCTGGTGATGAATTACTCTTTCGGTGGTGGTGGTGTTCTCTTGTCAAGGATCAGAAAATCCTCCAGCATCTTATGAAGTCTGGTATTCTCCTTTTGAAGCATATTCACCTTCATCCTGAAAGCATGGTACTTATCACAAAACTCGTCGGTGGTTCGAAGGGCTTCCGCTGCCTCTGGGCAGTATCTGAAATCTGGACCGGGCTATGATTCCCTGCATGTTATGAGAAAAAGAATCCCTAGTGTTAATTGCTCCTACCAAAGTAGGTTTCCTCTCCCTTGTCCCTGTGGAGGTTTGTTCTTCCAACTTTATCTCCTCCACGGGCTTCTTGCCTTTGTCGTTGGCGGAGACCATGGTGCTCTAAACTTGAGAAGATTTCCTGACAGAAACAGATCGAAACAAAAACACGATGAGAACATGATGCACGAACCTCGGGGGATCCGGGGGGTTATATATTACAAAGTTTCAGTGCATCAGGAAGGTTTTGACACGGAAACAAGGCGGAGACAGAGTTCGGGGGAGTCAAACCCCCTCTAGGCGCGACTAGGCTGGGCCCACGCCTGGGGTGGGTTTGTCCACCCCGGACTCCGGTTCCTCCTCTATTCCATCTCATAGTCTTCCTTATGTGTTAAAAACATCAAAAATATAAAAGGATTGGGGTTTCACGAACCTTCTGTTTTCACCACTTTTACCTATTCAAAGCCGAACTCTGCAGACTCCTTTTCTCCTTCTCCTGTAATTTTCCTTTCCTCAAAGGAAATACACAAACTTCAATGGAAACATTAGTGTAAGCAAAACAACAAACCTTGAGGTTCACACTTCAACTGTAATCTATCAAAACAAATGCTTCTAAAACAGGCAAATGCAAATGATAACATAAATCTGTCAAAACAGACAAGCAGGTAAAGATTGATTTTTTCGAAAACCTTCTGTTTCTCAAATCAAAAAGTGCAAAACTAATGAAAGTTGGGTAACAACTTGGAGAACAATCTCAGAAAAATACAGCTCCATACGACGTACTGAGCTCTCTCACGAATTTTTATGGTAGAGCACAGAAAATCTGTCCCAGGACAGCCACTTTTTACAACTCCTCTACTTCACAAAAGTAGTTAAACTTGACAGAAAAAACCAAAACAAAAGGATAAGGAGCGGTTATTACTGAAGTAATAACTTCCAAGACTCAATCAAACTCTTGGGTTATCTCCCAATAAGTAATTTTCTTTAATGCCTTTAAGTTAGGCTTGAAATTCCAAAGACGCTCACTTAGGATATAAATTTGAAGTGAGAGAAAGCATCAAGAGGCAAATAACCAAAACACTTGAGTCTAACCCACTTCCTATGCATGTGAGTGTTATGAGAAAACAAATTGTTGAAACAAAAAGCTACAAGCATAGGAAGACAAAACAAATGCAACTTCAAAACTTTAAACATAAAACGGGGAAACTTAACATTATTGAGATACATAAAACCATGTTTCCCTCTCTCATGATAACTTTCAGTAGCACCTTGAATAAAGCTGACAATGTAACTCTCACAAGAAACATCTTTATCATAAGAATGAGCATACTTACAGTCACCCAAAAGAGGTCCAAGGTCATAAACCGGATCAATAGAAGCAAGTTGTTCGATCCTGAAATCTTTATTAGGCAAGCTATTTTCACAAGGAGCTTTAGCAAATTTGGAAAAGATAAACTCATAAGACTCTCCATCAAACTTAGTCAAAACTTTTTCCGTCTTACCATCAATAATAGATCCACAAGTGTTCAAGAAGGGTCTACCAAAAATGATAGGACAAGTTTTGCTAGCTGCTGAATTAAGCACTAGAAAATCAGCAGGATACTTAATCTTACCACAGAGAACCTCCACATCTCTTACAATACCAATAGGGCAGATGGTTTCCTTATGAGTAAGGTGAATAACCACATCAATGTTCTCAATCTCACAAGGACCAATCTCATGCATAATTTCACTGTAAATCTCATAAGGAATAGCACCAGAACTAGCACCAATATTGCATAAACCATAGTAGCAATGATCACCAATTTTAACAGAAAGCATAGGAACACTAGCTTTTCTAGCCTTACTAGGATGAGAGATAAAATTAGAAGCGTATTCACAGAAGACAAGGTGCTCATCCTCTATATTTCTAGTGACAGGGTCTTTCACAATAGCTACCACAGGTTCAACATTCAATTGCCCATCAGGCTACATAGTTTTCTTAGTACCTTTGTTATTTGCACAAATAATCATAGAATGCTCCTTTACCTTAGCTGGGAAAGGAACTTTATCAACATGAGGTTTAGGCACAATATGATTAGTAGTACAAACTTGAGTACTTCTAATAGGAACATGACTAACAACATCTTTATAAGGAGCATGGTACTTACTCCACTTCTTTTTGGGAATTTCTATGTAAGAGGCAAAGGCCTTGAAACAGTTGGCAATACTTTGGGAATCAAGACCAAACTCATTGCTAATATCACAGAAGTCATCAGTTCCCATAAAATATTTATTGCATTCATAATCATAGTTTATACCTGACTTTCTTCCTTTGTCATTCTCCCAAGCTTCAATGTTTTCTTGAATACGGTCTAGTAGATCCCATTTAGCTTCTTCCTTCATACGTGTGAATGATCCAGCACAAGAAGCATGTAGTAAATCTTTATCATGAACAGGAAGCCTAGCATAAAAGTTATTGATAATAATATTGTTAGGGAGTTCATGAATAGGACATTTAAGCATTAGTAACTTCAATCTCCCCCAAGCTTGAGTTGTACTCTCTCCATCACGAGGCCAAAAGTTATATATATCAGATTTCTATCCTTATGAATCTCACTATGATGATAAAATTTAGAATAAAAGAGAGATGCCATTTCCTCCCATTCCATGGATTTTCCATTCTTCAGCAGCTTATATCATTCTTCAGCTCACCCCTTCAAGGATACAGAGAGTAACTTCTTCTTCACATGTTCAGTTGTGATACCTGCACAGTTAAACAACCCGCATAATTCATGGATAAAGATCAAATGATCACCAGGATGGACAGTTCCATCCCCAAAATAATAATTATCCATAACACGATAAATAATACTTGTAGGTATCTTAAATGGATCTATCTGAACAGGTGGTGGTTCATCTACTACCCTGGAAGTGGTAGTAGTTTTCCCAAACAGAAAACCAAGTGGGTTATCCATATTGGAAACAAAGTAACAAGTAGTTAAAAAATGCAATACTCATAGTAGAAATTTTATTTACCAGTTCCACTCTTCAATAGCGCTTCACTCCCCGGCAACGACGCTAGAAAATAGTCTTGATGACCCACAAGTATTGGGGGTGTATCGTAGTACTTTCGATAAATAGGAGTGTCGATCCCAACGAGGAGCAGAAGGTGCTGAAAAGTGGTATGGAGCAGGAACTCTCTGCAAATACTTAGCAAACGGATTTTTAGTGGTTTTCTGATAAGGAAAAAAACAAAGTGCAAGTAACAAAGAACAAACTCAGCAAGTGGCCCAATCTTTTCTTAGCAAAGGACAAGCCGGTGGAAATACTTATGTGGACCAAACGTTCTCAAGGACACATGGGAATTCTGTCAAGTGCTTTCGCTTCATATAGCTGATTACTCTTAGTTGGTGTTGTAAATGTTGTGTGGGTGAACTTGTGCTAACATACCGACCTTACTTGGACTAATACATACTTGTTATTAAACCCCCTGCAAACATCCGTAACTATAGGAAAGTAATTAAGATATAAATCGAACCACAGCCTTAAACTCCGAGATCCTACACTCCCTTGTGCAAAGGTGTCCTAACAGGGGTTCAGGTTTCTGTCACTCCGGCAACCCCACAATTAGTAGCCAAATACAGAATGCATTCCCCTAGGACCATAAATGGTGAAGTATCATGTAGTCGACGTTCAAATGACACCACTAGAAGAATAGCACCACAACTTAAATACTAGACCATTGAATAATAACTCAACACAAATCCACTAATAACAACATGACTTCTCCCATGTCCTCAAGAACTAAACGAACACTCACAAGACATCATATGGATCAAGATCAAAGATGATATGATAATGGATAACAATCTGAACATAAACAATAATCCAATGGTTCCACTCACAAGCATCAACTACAATAGTAATCGACACCGGGAAAGTTTCCCCTAAGAACTAAAGAAATATCCAACACAATTGTTATAGCGGGACGGAGTGGTGACGATGGTGCTAGTGGAGATGATGATTATGATCCCGATGAAGCCTAGCTTGATGACGGTGTTGATGGCGACGATCTTCCATCTCCGAGAAGGAATTCCCCTGGCAGAAATCTGTCTATCGGAGAGATCTTTCTCTCTCGGTGTTTTCCGCCCCCAGAGGCAGCGGAAATCTATCTGTTGTCACTCTCCTGGCCTTAGGGTTTTGTAGGTAAGATATAGGCGAAGGGGCAGAGTCGGGAGCAGGGAAGGTGGGCCACACCTGCCCTACGCGCGACCCAGGGTGGGACCGCGCCTAGGAGGGTGTAGGCCCCCTACGGCCCCTCTTCTCTCCTCCTTCTGGCTCCCTCATTCTTCTGGAAAAATAATATTTTCCCATATTTTTCTGATCTTCGCGAAATTGCATCAAAACGCCTTCTTTTCCATCAGATTCCACACTCTGGCGGTCCATCCTCCAAGAATCATCCAACATGTATAAACAGATGGAAAGCCATAAGTAATACCTCATAATAAGACAAATATCAATGAATAGAGGTAAATTATGATATAGAATTATGATGCAAATTGGGCGTATCAATTATGCATAAGTAATGTAATGCAATTTGATAAACTCGTATCCCCAGAATAAGAGTTGATCTAGGGTTTGGGAACTATAAATGATTTCTTTAGAATGTGTTGTTCTTTTAGATAGGTTTCACACTTGTGCTTCTTATTAAGGTTTGTGAGTGTGTGTGAAACAACATGTAAGTAGAATATAATAATAAAGCATTCAAGTGTGGAATGGTATCTAATGACTCCTTATATGAAGGTGGTTACTTAAGTAGATTTATTTTAGAATGCTTAAGAATTACTTTTTGTGTATTTTTAAAAGAATAACATTTGAAGAAAAGTTTTCTTAACTGACCAAAAGCATTTAATATATAAGTTAATAATCTTAGGTTTTCTTCCAAGTTATGGTTCTTAATTAAGAAAGAATTATTTCTTTTGAATAAAGACCTTACTAGTAGTTGAGACTTATCTACTTGGTCATTATATGATATTATAATTTATTCACTTCATAATGTTTCTTTGAGGTTTATTAAGAGTGATAATACTTCTTTTTGAGTAATGGTTTTTTAACATTATGATTAGATAGAAGTATTTATCTTCTTATAAACGAGTGGCTATGATTTGTAAACAAGGAAACAACATTATTTGATTTACTTAAGAATTATTTTTGGTTTTATAATTGTAACATACCTAAAATCATGTTTCAAAGCTCATGCATATCATCCATGCATCCATGATCATCTAGGATTGCATTTGCAAAAACCATCTAAAAAACAAGAGCATATGTTGCTCATTATTTTATGTAAGTATGCTCTAGCCTTAGTGCTACTTTCTAATGAGAAGAGTACTTGTTATGAGAAGAGTACTTGTTATGTTAAGTAATGTTTTGAATTCAAACTTAAGTACTTTCCAAAGCTTGAGCAAAGTTTTCAAAACAAAGTGTCAGAATAAAACTATATTATGCCTATTGTTTATGTCACATTAAGGCTTGATTTTATTTTTATTTTCAAATGAGCAAAGTGTGTTTGAGTAAACAGAGGAGTTTTGACACACATTTGAGTGCAAAGTGACTGTATAAAAACCTAGATAAGATTTGAATTCAAACTTATTTGAATTAGAGTTGAAAAATCATTTCTAGAAAATCAAACAGAAAAAGAAAAAGGAGAAAAGGAAAAAAATAAGACAAACAACCAATCTGGCCCAACCAGCCCAACTCGACCCAGCTAGCCCAGCAGCCCCTCCCCGCGAAACGTTTTCTTTCACTCGCAGCCGCACCCACAGAGTCACTGACCGCCTGGACCCATCCCCTCTTCCTTTCTCTCGCTGACAACCGCGGCCCACATGGCAGTCGTCGTCTCCACCCCCAACGACTGGTTCATCCCCAAATCACGCCGGGCGTTTCCTGTTTAATTCGGGGCATCAATTCCCGTTCAATGCCTGATTAATTCACGCCCCCGTCTCGCCTACTTAAACACCATGCTCCCCTCCTCCTTTTCCCCCAAACCACACCTCACGGGAGCCACCAGGCTGCTCGAATTTCTCTCTGGATGCCCGCTGCTCCGACGAGTTCGTCGTCAATTCCGGTGAGCACCACGCTCCCGTCTGCCTATGGTTCATACTGGCTTATTCTACATCTCCGTGCACACCTATTAACACTCTCCGTTTGCTCACGCATGATCTGTAGCCTCGGCAGCGTCAACGACTAAGCTCTGCCACCCTCTGCTCGAACTCCGGCGATCGTTCCCCATAAGTCCCAGCTTCCCCTCTCCCTCTGGTTGATACGCGTGTGATCCCTAGCCTTCTACGCATCTAACTGCATCCTTATCTCGTCTTAGCGGGGCCCAGAGTGTCGCCTTCGTCGTCAACCGAGAGCACCGTCGCCAGGGACTACTCCAACGAGCAATCTACGACGACTCTGAGCGTCCCTTCGCCAACCAAGCCGACGTTGAGCATCTCCTCGTCATGGCGATTCTGGTGAGCATCCTCCCACCTCCCCGTGCGACCAAGTTCGCCGGCTCCGCCACTGACAGAGCGCGCCGCCGCCTGTCGCCGCCGCTAGCACCGCCACTTGTTGGTCAGTTGCTTAGGGCCATTCGATTTAGATCCAGTGGATGCGATAGAACATAGCCGAAGGGGTATGGATCAGATCTGTGCCACACGTTTTAGTTAGATCCAATGGTTCGCAGACGCGATCCAGCGCGAAGCGGTACCAGCCAATCAGATGCCGTCGCGTGTCTGTGAGTTAGGTTTAAAATCAGAAATTTGATCTATTTGATATTAAAACTTGTTTAAATCATAACTTTTGAATGCCACGTCCAAATTTGACAAATTTTATATCAATAGAATCAGGAGAGAAAATCCTTTCCATTTATGCAATGTGTTTAATGTTTTGCCTCTGTTAAAATGGTTGTTTTTACAGAAACATGTGTAGGCCTATTTTGTGTATAATAATTATTTGGGAAATGTTTTAATCTTAAAATAAAGTTTGTTTGGCAAGTGTTGAACTTGTTTATGATTCAGTACCATGCACTTGTCTTGTTTGGTGTAGAAAATCATCACATGGCATTATGCATCCATGTATTTTTGCTTGTATTATTTTTGTATGTGATTTTGGTGCTATTATTTTATGTGTAGATTTTGGTGCAAATAGTGATTGTGATTGTGAGGATTTTAGCTACTCTCCAAACTACCAAGGCAAGTGGTGCTTCATGATTTATTCCTATGTTTTCACTTATGCATTAGAAATATTTTGCTAGACTTGCATGGATATTTTGTCTATATGCTATGCTTGGGAAATCCTAGTAGTTGTAGAATTGCTAGAAATTTCTAAGTTAAGATGCTTATCTATGCCATGCTTAGCCTAGCTAGTAGCAACCAAGGGTGGTGAATTATTCATGCTATGATAAAATATTTCTAAGTCTTTGGACTTGTGTTTTTACTTAATAAAACAACTAAGTGAATGAAACACCTGGGTGGAATGGAAGGAATGGTTTATGTTGAGTGGTTACACAAGGCCCATTTCAATGGTTTACCTTGTGTATCTCACTTGTGGAAAGCCACCCAGGAACAAAGGGAGAGGCCAACTGTTAAGAAGCTTCTAGTGCAGCCACTTGGCAATATGGGCTCTGCCTGGATCACATAGGTTGCAATAACTTAGCCATTTGGACAGTTGGTGGTAGTGGGATGATAGGTTGGAACGCGTCCATTTGGTCTAAGGGAAGGCTTCTGAAAGGTCATGTCTTGGTGAAAATCAAGTCTTGTGGGGAAAGTGCACAACCTCTGCAGATGGAAGAATCTAAGTACTTAGCCATGTCCCTGGTATTGGACAACTTGAGCATCAAGACATGGAAGCTATCAAGAATCTCCTCATCCCAATTTGTAAGTAAAACTTGTGGTTGAACAAGGGTGAAGGACCCCAATGTCTATTGGTGGTTCCTTGGGAAAGATTTTATCAAAGAAAAACTTAGTGATTTCAACTAAATAGGCAAAACCTACTTTGAGAAAAGCAAGCCTAAGCTACACTTAGCCAAAATGCATATAGTGTTTAGTCCACCAATATTCTACTAAGGTATCACTTGCCAATACTATTCCAATGTATTGACCCACTGTGGTTGTAACTTGTGATGTTGCAGGACATTCTGATGATGATTAGGAGTCATGAGTCTACACTCAACATGCTTGCCTGTGGCACATGAAGATGAAGGCTTATTTATCTTATTATATATTTAAACTCTTGTATTAGGCCTGTGGCCATGGAGTTGTAAAAGACTATGTTTGTCTCTGGAATGATATGTAATAATGACCTTTGTTTCTGTGTACTTCATCTTAAACTGTGGATGTTAGCATTGATCCAGGGACTAGCATTACAATCACAAGGATCCTTTCCTTTACAAAGGAGGGATCTTACAGATGGTATCAGAGCACTGTGTTGCCTATAGGATTATGACCCTAGGATTGGAAACCACTAAGGAAAAATTTTCAACAACCTCCACACTTGTCTTTTCTTCTCGTAAACTTTTCTAATCTTCTTTCTCATCTCTATTTGTAGATGAACTCCATCAACGAAGCCGTGAGGAAGGGACCACTCATGACTATGACTTTGGAGTGTGAGACAGAATTCCCCAAGGCTCTCAAGTACCTCATGGTTGCCATGGGAATACATGGTGCAGCTGTGTACAAAGGTTTTCCTGCGATGGATGAAGGAGTTGAGTACTGGTGGGTGCAACTTCACTTGTATAAAAACAAGGAAGACAACCACAAGGACTCAGGATTCTGCATGGTCACCAACACAATGATGCACACTACATTCTTTGATTCAGCAAGGGATGCAGCTTGGAGGGCCATCAAAGAACTTGGTGATAGAATCAAGTGTAGAATGCTTAACACCCAGAATGACCTTAGGGAAGAAAAGAAGCATACCCAAGAGCTAGAGGCTACCACCAAAGTTTAAGGAAAGACATCATAGACTTAGCAATATATTCATGTGATCTAGATAAACAGATTGCCTCTAGGGATGCCCTATTAGCCAACTTGGCAAGTGAAATGGGATTGTAAACGTACTCCGTTAGTTGGACCACCACACTTATCATTTTATTTTCCAAAAATGTTGTCTAAAATAAGTTGAACCTTGGATGCTTGTGATGGATTTTATGTATGCTATGACTTGTGTGTTTGTCAATGTTATGCCTGTGATGCTTTGTCTTGTAAATTATTCATTGTGTTGACTCTAACTTTTTCTATCTTATAAATAGATGCCTAATGTTACCATCAGCATGGCTGAAGAGTTCAAGGGAACTCGTTTTGGCCCTCGTATTATTGAGCTCACTAGTTTGCTCAATCTCCCTCTTCCTACCATCATGGTGCTTCCCCTCACCAAGTTTGAGAGGAAATACCTTTGGGGCTTCAAGGTTAATCAGCCCGGACGCCAGACTGAGCCAGCCACGGAGGCCATCATCTTCAAGCTCATGCATGATGACAAGGGTAGAGGCCTAGAGGTAGTCATGCAGGATTTGATTGGACGTATGTTAGGGAGACACTCTCGACATGTTAGAGGTACTCACTTCCACAACTTCGGTAGACGTGATGAGGATGGTGAGGCCATTGACTTTGAGGATACTTCGAGAGAGACGACAAAGCCGATTCGCCTATACCTCCAGGACATAGAGGTTCTTCTTAGGCACGTAGACACTGATAGGACCAACGTCATGCTCAGCAATGACGAACTCCAGGTGCAGCTTCGTGAGAAGGACAAGCTCTTCGCGGAGCAAGATGAGATAGTCAAGGAGATGGAGGCCAAGTTTGAGAGTCAGGAAAGAAAGTTCAAGAGTCAAGAGAAGCGAGTCCAAGATAGGAACAAGAGGATTCGAGACATGACTGCAGAACTGGAGGCCAAGGACTTTGAGCTCGAGCATCAGCAGACAGTGATTGAGAGACTTCGTTCATAGAAGAGGGCTCTCTAAGCCAAAGTAGAGACCTTGACCACCAATGTCGAGGAATACAAGACCGCTATGGAGAATGCAGGTCTTACACTTGTTGATGAGGAGGTTGATGCCGAGGAGTAGTGATGACTACTCATTTACCTTTATTTATCATGTCTTTGATTATTGAGTCGCAATGACCATCCAACATGTGGATGGCTTGCTATTGGTGTGTTTACTTTTCAGAACTTGTTGTCTATGTTGTTGAACTTTTATTACTATGATGCATGATTGTGATTTGTTATGTGATGTATTGTGCATGTTAGCATCTATGGGTATCTCATTCTTATCCTTATTGAAAACCACAGATGCCTCCCCGACGTGCCAATCCCAACCCCAACAACAACAACATCACTCCTGAGATGCAGCAAATGATGAGAACTCAGACTCAGCTGATGCAAATGATGACTATGTTCATCCAGAATCAGAACAACAACAACAACAACAATAACAAAAACAACAATCAGAACAACCACCAGGTTTTGACATGCTTACCAGGTTCTTAAGATTGAGGCCAGCAAAATTCTCAGGAACTACTGATCCTATGGTGGCCAATGATTGGCTACGCTCTGTGAATAAGGACTTGGTAACTGTTGGCTGTACTGATGAAGAGAAAGTCATATTTGCAGCTCACTTGTTGGAAGGACCAGCAGCCACTTGGTGGGATAACTTCCAGATCACCACTCCCATTGAGGATGTGACATGGGCTATCATTGAAGATGGTTTCCGTACTGCTCACATCTCATCCGGAGTGATGAGTTTGAAGAAGAAAGAGTTCCATAACTTGAAGCAGCGCCACCGCAGCGTGGCTGAATATATTGAGGAGTTCAACAATCTGGCGCGATATGCACCGGATGAAGTTGACACTGATGCTAAGAGGAAGGAAAAGTTCCTTGAAGGGTTGAATGATGAATTAAACCTGTAGTTAGCTGTGGCCTATGTTCCCACATACCAGTCTCTTTGTGACAAGGCTGCTATTTTGGAGAGCAAGATGAAACAAGTTGAAAGCAGGAAGAGAAAGCACTCTGACAAGCACAGCTCGGGATCGTCTCACAAATGTTCCCATTATGATGACAGTGGGAGTTCTGGATCCCACAAGCATGGGAAATTCAACAAGCACCACAACCACAACCATTATCATGACAACAAGCACAACCGTAGTCATGACAACGATAAGTACAAGAATCACAAGGGTGGATATAAGAGCCACCACAATGGAAGTGGAAGTGGCAGTGGAAGCCAGCCTGTCAAGAAGGATCTTAGTCAGGTTGAATGTTTCAAGTGCAAGAAGATGGGGCATTATGCAAATGAATGCCTAGAAAAGAAAGTTGAAGGACCCAACAAGCCCAACCCTTTTCAAAAGGGACAAGTGAACCACATCAATGTGGATGAAATTTATGAGGAACCTGATGCTGTTGCTGGTAAGTTCAAACTCAATTCTGTTCCAGCATTTGTTCTCTTTGATACTGGTGCATCTCATTCATTCATATCAAGAGCATTTGTCGAAAGAAATGAACTACCGGTAGAAACTATTGGGTGTCCTATAAAAGTAAGTTCTCCTGGCGGAGAAATGATAGTGAATTCAGGATGTCATGATCTAGTCATAGAGTTTGGGAAGTATAAGTTTCCCGTTAACCTGATAATCCTAAACTCCCAAGGATTGGATGTTATATTGGGAATTGACTGGATGACTAAGCACAAGGGAGTGATAGATTGTGCCAACCATACTGTCTCACTCACAACTCCGGAAAACAAAAGGATCAGATTCAAGACCAACTTTGAGGCAAAAAGGAGTAAGCTAAATTCTCTTAAGGGGGTTAGCATGGATAGTGTGCCTATTGTGAGTGAATATCCGGATGTGTTTCTGGAAGAATTGCCAGGAATGACACGAGATAGAGATGTGGAATTTCTTATTGATTTGCTACCAGGATCTGGACAATAGCAAAGAGACCGTACAAGATGTCAGTGGATGAGTTGAAGGAACTCAAGAAACAACTTGGAGAACAGTTGCAGAAAGGTTTTATCCAACCAAGTTCTTCATCTTAGGGAGCACCAGTCTTGTTTGTGGAAAAGAAAGATAGAAGTCAAAGGTTATGCATAGATTATCGTTCACTCAATGAGGTGACTATCAAGAACAAATACCCTTTGCCTAGAATCAATGACTTGTTTGATCAGTTAGAAGGATCCTGTGTGTTCTCAAAGATTGATCTCCGGTTAGGTTATTTCCAGCTTAAGATAAGGGAACAAGACATACCTAAGACAGCTTTCACCACAAGGTATGGATTGTATGAGTATACCGTGATGCCATTTGGTTTAACCAATGCACCAGCATACTTCATGAATATGATGAACAAGGTGTTCATGGAATTTCTTGATAAGTTTGTTGTCGTTTTCATCGATGACATTTTGATCTACTCCAAGAGCAAAGAAGAGAATGAAGGACATTTGCGTTTGATACTGGAGAAGCTTAGAGAGCATAAGCTGTATGCCAAATTCAACAAGTGTGAGTTTTGGTTGAATGAAGTTGGATTTCTTGGACACGTTGTGTTAGGAGATGGTGTAGCAGTTGATCCTGCTAAAGTTTCAGCTGTAACTAAATGGGAAGCACCTAAGTCAGTCAAAGAGGTTCGTAGTTTCCTTGGCTTGGCAGGATACTACAGAAGATTCATTGAGAATTTCTCCAAGGTAGCTAAACCTATGACAGAATTGTTAAAGAAAGACAAGAAATTTGCTTGGTCTGAGGGTTGTGAACTTAGTTTTCAAGAATTGAAGAAGAGACTAGTGACAGCACCAGTCTTATGTTTGCCAGATTTGGAGAAAGACTTCCAAGTTTATTGTGATGCATCTCATCATGGATTAGGTGCAGTACTTATGCAAGAAGGGAAAGTTGTGGCTTATGCCTCGAGACAACTCAAAACTCATGAGGTAAACTACCCTACTCATGATTTGGAGTTAGCCTCTGTTGTCCATGCACTTAAAACATGGAGACACTATCTTTTGGGAAAGCGATGTGAAGTGTTCACAGATCACAAGAGTTTGAAGTATATCTTCACCCAGAAAGAAATTAACATGAGACAAAGAAGGTGGCTAGAACTCATCAAGGACTATGACTTGAGTTTGCAATACCACCCCGGTAAAGCAAATGTTGTAGCGGATGCTCTAAGCCGTAAGGTTTTTGTGAATGGCCTTACTAAGGGAGAATTGCCAGATGATCTGTGTGCCCAATTCCGGGATCTCAGGTTGGAGATTGTGCCTGAAGGACATCTTATGTCATTGGATGTTCAACCCACTTTGTTGGACAAGATCAAAGAAGCCCAAAAGACAGATATGGAAATTGAAGAGATTAAGGAAAAGATTGGCAAGGGAAAAGCCAAAGGATTCCATGAAGATGAACAGGGTACTTTATGGCATGGAAAACGTATCTGTGTTCCACAGGATCCGGAACTTCGGAAACTGATATTACAAGAATCACACAACTCACCGTATTCCATTCATCCGGGTAACACCAAAATGTACATGGATATGAAGGAAAGATTTTGGTGGAATAATCTCAAGAAGGACATCGCCGAACATATTGCTTTGTGTGATGTATGTAGTAAAGTGAAAGCAGAACATCAGAAACCAGCAGGATTGTTACAACCACTACCTATTCCTGAATGGAAGTGGGACAAGATTGGTATGGATTTCATCACCGGATTGCCAAGGACCAGGTCAGGATATGATTCTATTTGGGTAGTAGTGGATCGCTTGACTAAAGTGGCTCATTTTATACCCGTGAAGACAACTTACAGAAGTGCTAAGTTAGCCAAGATCTATATGAGTAGAATTGTATGTCTACATGGAGTACCCAAGAGTATTGTGTCTGACAGGGGAACTCAATTCACTTCTCATTTTTGGAGGCAATTACATGAGTCATTATGAACGAGGTTGTAATCCAGCACTGCATTTCACCCTCAAACCGATGGACAGACAGAAAGGACTAATCAGATTCTTGAAGATATGTTGAGAGCATGTGCTGTAGACTATGGAGCCAGTTGGGATGAAAGTCTGCCTTATGCAGAATTCTCTTACAATAACAGCTATCAAGCCAGTATTGAGATGGCACCATTTGAGTTTCTCTATGGGAGAAAGTGTACCACCCCATTGCTATGGAATTGTGTGGGAGAAAGAAGTTTGTTCGGACCAGAACTAATCAAAGAGGCTGAAGAGAAAGTCAAGCTAGTCAAGGACAGAATGAAGATAGCACAGTCTCGACAGAAGAGCTACGCAGATCATAAGCGTAGAGAAGTCACCTATGAAGTTGGTGATAGAGCTTATCTTAGAGTGTCACCACTTCGTGGAGTGAAGAGGTTTGGAGTCAAAGGTAAATTGGCCCCAAGATATGTTGGACCATTCAAGATTCTGAGTCGTAAGGGAGAAGTAGCTTATGAGATTGAATTTCCAGAGTCTTTGTCAGCTGTTCATAATGTGTTCCATGTGAGTCAGCTTAAAAAATGTCATCCAGAAATGGAAGAGACTTCTTTGAAAGATACTATACCTTTGGAAGAGGTCCAATTGGAAAGTGATCTCACCTATGAAGAGAAACCTATCAAAATTCTTGAGACTGCAGAAAGAGTTACTCAGACTAAGACTATCAAATTCTGCAAAGTTCAATGGAACCATCATTCCGAACAAGAAGCAACATGGGAAAGAGAAGATGATCTTCGGAAAGACCACCCTCACCTATTTGCTAGCCAACCCGAATCTCGAGGGCGAGATTCACCTTAAGGGGGTTAGATTTGTAACATCCCTAAAATCATGTTTCAAAGCTCATGCATATCATCCATGCATCCATGATCATCTAGGGTTCCATTTGCAAAAACCATCTCAAAAACAGGAGCATATGTTGCTCATTATTTTATGTAAGTATGCTCTAGCCTTAGTGCTACTTTCTAATGATAAGAGTACTTGTTATGAGAAGAGTACTTGTTATGTTAAGTAATGTTTTGAATTCAAACTTAAGTACTTTCCAAAGCTTGAGCAAAGTTTTCAAAACAAAGTGTCAGAATAAAACTATATTATGCCTATTGTTTATGTCACATTAAGGCTTCATTTTATTTTTATTTTCAAATGAGCAAAGTGTGTTTGAGTAAACAGAGGAGTTTTGACACACATTTGAGTGCAAAGTGACTGTATAAAAACCTAGAGAAGATTTGAATTCAAACATATTTGAATTAGAGTTGAAAAATCATTTCTAGAAAATCAAACAGAA
The DNA here is from genome assembly GCA_916181665.1 of Avena sativa. NCBI lineage: Eukaryota > Viridiplantae > Streptophyta > Magnoliopsida > Poales > Poaceae > Avena > Avena sativa. Next base: position 261,088,035 of record OV702294.1, on the reverse strand, counting down.
AAAGAAAAAGGAGAAAAGGAAAAAAATAAGACAAACAACTAATCTGGACCAACCAGCCCAACTCGACCCAGCTAGCCCAGCAGCCCCTCCCCGCGAAACGTTTTCTTTCCCTCGCAGCCGCACCCACAGAGTCACTGACCGCCTGGACCCATCCCCTCTTCCATTCTCTCGCTGACAACCGCGGCCTACATGGCAGTCGTCGTCTCCACCCCCAACGATTGGTTCATCCCCAAATCATGCCGGGCGTTTCCTGTTTAATTCGCGGCTTCAATTCCATTCAATGCCTGAGTAAGTCACGCCCCCGTCTCGCCTACTTAAACACCATGCTCCCCTCCTCCTTTTCCCCCAAACCACACCTCACCGGAGCCACCAGGCTGCTCGAATTTCTCTCTGGACGCCCGCTGCTTCGACGAGTTCGTCGTCGAATTCCGGTAAGCATCTCGCTCCCCTCTGCCTATGGTTCATACTGGCTTATTCTACATCTCCGTGCGCACCTACTAACACTCTCCGTTTGCTCGCGCATGATCTGTAGCCTCGGGAGCGTCAACGACTGAGCTCCGCCACCCTCTGCTCGAACTCCGGTGATCGTTCCCCGTAAGTCCCAGCTTCCCCTCTCCCTCTGGTTGATACGCGTGTGATCCCCAGCCTTATACGCATCTAACTGCATCCTTATCTCATCTTAGCGTGGCCCAGAGTGTGGCCTTCGTCGTCAACCGAGAGCACCGTCGCCAGGGACTACTCCAACGAGCAATCTACGACGACTCCGAGCGTCCCTTCGCCAACCAAGCCGACGTTGAGCATCTCCTCATCACGGCGATTCTGGTGAGCATCCTCCCACCTCCCCGTGCAACCAAGTTCGCCGGCTCCGCCACTGACAGAGCGCGCCGCCGCCTGTCGCCGCCGCTAGCACCGCCACTTGTTGGTCAGTTGCTTAGGGCCATTCGATTTAGATCCAGTGGATGCGATAGAACATAGCCGAAGGGGTATGGATCAGATCTGTGCCACACGTTTTAGTTAGATCCAATGGTTCGCAGGCGTGATCCAGCGCGAAGCGGTACCAGCCAATCAGATGCCGTCGCGTGTCTGTGAGTTAGGTTTAAAATCAGAAATTTGATCTATTTGATATTAAAACTTGTTTAAATCATAACTTTTGAATGCCACGTCCAAATTTGACAAATTTTATATCAATAGAATCAGGAGAGAAAATCCTTTCCATCTATGCAATGTGTTTAATGTTTTGCCTCTGTTAAAATGGTTGTTTTTACAGAAACATGTGTATGCCTATTTTGTGTATAATAATTATTTGGGAAATGTTTTAATCTTAAAATAAAGTTTGTTTGGCAAGTGTTGAACTTGTTTATGATTCAGTACCATGCACTTGTCTTGTTTGGTGTAGAAAATCATCACATGGCATTATGCATCCATATATTTTTGCTTGTATTATTTTTGTATGTGATTTTGGTGCTATTATTTTATGTGTAGATTTTGGTGCAAATAGTGATTGTGCTTGTGAGGATTGTAGCTACTCTCCAAACTACCAAGGCAAGTGGTGCTTCATGATTTATTCCTATGTTTTCACTTATGCATTAGAAATATTTTGCTAGACTTGCATGGATATTTTGTCTATATGCTATGCTTGGGAAATCCTAGTAGTTGCAGAATTGCTAGAAATTTCTAAGTTAAGATGCTTATCTATGCCATGCTTAGCCTAGATAGTAGCAACCAAGGGTGGTTAAATATTCATGCTATGATAAAACATTTCTAAGTCTTTGGACTTGTGTTTTGCTTAATAAAACAACTAAGTGAATGAAACACTTGGGTGGAATGGAAGGAATGGTTTATGTAGATTGGTTACACAAGGCCCATTTCTATGGTTTACCTTGTGTATCTCACTTGTGGAAAGCCACCCAGGAACAAAGGGATTTGAGAGGCCAAATTTTAAGAAGCTTCTAGTGCAGCCACTTGGCAATATGGGCTCTGCCTGGATCACATAGGTTGCAATAACTTAGCCATTTGGACAGTTGGTGGTAGTAGGATGATAGGTTGGAACGCGTCCATTTGGTCTAAGGGAAGGCTTCTGAAAGGTCATGTCTTGGTGAAAATCAAGTCTTGTGGGGAAAGTGCACAACCTCTGCAGATGGAAGAATCTAAGTACTTAGCCATGTCCCTGGTATTGGACAACTTGAGCATCAAGACATGGAAGCTATCAAGAATCTCCTCATCCCAATTTGTAAGTAAAACTTGTGGTTGAACAAGGGTGAAGGACCCTAATGTCTATTGGTGGTTCCTTGGGAAAGATTTTATCAAAGAAAACTTAGTGATTTCAACTAAATAGGCAAAACCTATTTTGAGCAAAGCAAGCCTAAGCTACACTTAGCCAAAATGCATATAGTGTTTAGTCCACCAATATTCTACTAAGGTATCACTTGCCAATACTATTCCAATGTATTGACCCACTATGGCTGTAACTTGTGATGTTGCAGGATATTCTGATGATGATTAGGAGTCATGAGTCTACACTCAACATGCCTGCCTATGGCACATGAAGATGAATGCTTATTTATCTTATTATATATTTGAACTCTTGTATTAGGCCTGTGGCCATGGAGTTGTAAAAGACTATGTTTGTCTCTGGAATGATATGTAATAATGACCTTTGTTCCTGTGTACTTCATCTTAAACTATGGATGCTAGCATTGATCGAGGGACTAGCATTACAATCACAGGGATCCTTTCCTTTACAAAGGAGGGATCTTACAATAATGTATTTATAAACTTTTGGTTGAAGTAATGGTGGAATATTTTACTAAGTCAAAATATTATTCTTGAAGATTTTATAATTTCATAAGACTCTCTTTGGAAAATAATATACACTTATGGATGAATGATAACTTAATAAAATTGTATTTAAAATCTATTGAACTATTTGGACTTGATATTATAAACATTTAGATCTAATACTATTTATAAACTTCAAATGAACAATATTAGAGGCATTAGTAATTTTATACCTATTTTTATGGATTACCAACTAAGGGAATAAGTTTGAATTCAATTTATTAGGATAATAAATTTGTACTTACTTCCAATGTGAAATGTGATATTGCTAACATGTAGATATTATTGTTGTGATCATTTTGGTATATCATACGTATTTTTATGATTTTTAATTATCAAGTTATGATTTTTATAAGATTTATTACTTTATAAACACTTAATAAAGAATAGATATTTAATTAAGTGAAATAATAATACATGATTATAGTATTAAATTATAGTTCTTATTTTTCTAACAATTTTGGTATATTATTTATATTTTCTCATTTATGAATATTAAAATATGAAATTTTCAAAGTATTAATACTTATAAAATCTTTATTAAGTAACAATTATTTAAATGGCTAACATTATAATGTTTGATAATAAAATTAAATTATAGATTTTATTTTTCTAAATATTTTTATATATAATATATATTTTTATAAATTATAAATCAAAAGTTATTGAATTCCTAAGGTTTAATCATTTTCTAAATTATTTTCTAAATAGGGAATATTTTTTACACTGATGTAAAACCTACCCTAGGTCACTGGTCTATGGGCCAGTAGACACGTCGGCATGCTACGTTGGCGTGGACTGGTCTAATAGGTGTACTAGGTCAAAGGTGATGTGAGCATGACGTCGCCGTGACGTTAGCACGAACATGATCCTCATATCGAAATCAAATCCTTCGATTTAATGCATGTGCCCAGCTGTGATTGGGTTCGTTAGAACGAGGAGACGATGGGGAATCGAATAGTGGTTGCGCGTCCAGTTTTTTGTTACCGGAGAATGGTGCATGATGGTGACTGCGACGGTATACGACGACGCACGACGGGAACTCGTGGAGATGCAATGAACCACAGCGGAGCTGGTGGCATCATCGGTTAGTCTTGGGGCGGTTTCTAATAGCGACGACGAGCGGTTTCGACGATCTAGGGTTTCGGACCCGAGAGGAACATAGAGGAAAAGGAGAGGAATGACTATAAGGATGAGATGGGGAGGCTTTGTGGCGTTCTTATGCCTCCCAGGGCGTCAGCGGCGTTCATATTGGCGGTCGAAGCTTGCTGACGCTGGCAAACAGCATCGGCGGTGATGGGGATATGCCTACCGGGGTATACCCAGCAGGAAGATTCCGACTGGCCCAGGCACCTGCGAGTGGGCCTGTAGTAACGGCGACTGGATCATGACCTGGCGTGGACTCAAGCGACTGGAGCCTGAAGGCCCAGAAGCGTAGATAGGCCCAGTCGGATTAGGTTAAACGATTGCTGATACCTTAACTGAATCGGTTGAGATCTGTAAACCCTAGGGAGTGAGTCTATATAAACCTACCTAGAGGGGGTGTAGAGGATACGTTCCATCATCCACCCAAGCGACTCGCAGCCTAGCCGTCAAGCTCGCCCCATTGTACTTCCACCATAATACAATCTAGCAGGAGTAGGTCTTTACCCTCCGGGGGGCCGAACCTGGGTAAATCCTTGTGTCTCCGCCCTCATCTCGCACCGCAAATGGCTGGCCGCCCTTGCCCCATGTTCTACTACTCGCTGCCGATTGCAGCATCTACCGTGGTCATTCCCACGACAGTGGCGCCCACCATGGGGCCTAGCCGGTGTTCTGCGGCGAGATCCAATCTGCCCATCAACGAGTCGGTCGCCACCGGCTGTATGATAGCGATCGGCGAGATGCTCCAAATCTTGCCGAGCAGCTACGTCCCGGCGGCGCGACCCGTCACGCACAGCATGATCCTGCCGGTCGGCACGATCAGTCTCTTCGTCGGCCTCACCGACGTCATCGCCTCGGAGGACTCGGCTCGCATCCGCGAGTCGCCGCCACGTGACCGGCTCTCTGAGAGTCAGGTCCGCACGATCCACCGCCTCGCCTCCGAGTACGACTCAGCCCACAACGACATGGCTGAAACCACCGCGGCCGCGGAAGACGCGGCCCTCAACGACGACGCCGACTCGGTGACCCCGGCGTCACTCGCCGGATCCATCGCCGCCGCGTCGCTTGCGGGCTCCATCACCCAAGTCTCCAACATCGGAGACTTCGAGGATCCCTCCATCCTCGGGATCTTCGACTTCGACTCTGGGTCGGAGAACTCCGCCGATCTCCGCGACGGGACCGGTCGCCACGCCGCGACCTACATGGCGACTGGCGCCAACCCACCGGAGGATCCATTCTCCACCCTGATCCCTCCCAACACAACGGCAATGGAGGTCGAGGAACTCCGCCTGAAGCTGGCGGAAGCAGTCCGCAAGGAGCAAGCCGAGCGCGAAAAATTTCGCCTCGAGTAGGTGACGGCGCAGGAGCTGTCGCGCTATCACCAGCAACGAATCAGGTCGCGCCTGAACCCCACCGGCCAGGGGCGCGCCCTGAACTTCGACGACGAGAGCGACCCGGCCCGCGCGGCCGAGCGCGCGATCTGCGAGAACGCGCCACCAGGAGGAAGCGCCCGGCCCCCACCAGGGTCGACAGCGAATGGCGCCCCACCTCCACCCAACCGCGCACCTCCCAGGGACCAGCCACGGATTGTGGTCTCCTCACGGGAGCGAGACGCGAACGGCCTACCACTGTTTTCCACCCCAATGGACAACCTCGTGGCGGGCCGAGCAGCGGCCGACAACATCACGGCCACCGGTGACGGCGCCCTATAGATCCAGTATGTCAAGGCCTTGCTCGCAAAGGCGGTCGAGCAACAAAACGCAGGCGTCGACTCACAAGGTCGGATGTACTCGCGTTCATCGGGAAATAGAGCGGCCTCAAGCGGCCGCCCCTTGGCGGCAAACACCCTCAACTGCCCGCCACCCGAATCACTACAGCTCCAACACCGACCCGCGAACACGGCACTCTCCACCAACGACCCCCGGCCGGCGACCAACTTCGTCGCCGCCAACGGTCAGCCCGTCGACGCCCGCACCCACATCATCAACAACCAGAGCTGGCGCGCACGTCAGCCCGACGACCTGCGGCATACCTTAACCAACCGCCGTGACAGCGAGCCGAGGGGGTCGCTAAGCCGACTCAGGCCCGGTGCTTTGGACAGATGATCCGAGGCAGAAGATACCTGGCGAACTTCAAAGCGCCGAAGGAAATAGAGAAGTACGACCCCACGTACGATCCCTCCGTGTGGCTGGATACTTACCTCATGGCAATGGGGATCGCCGGCCACACCGATCTACTCGCAGCCCGCTACCTCCCCCTGATGATGGAGGGGGCGTGCAGGCAGTGGATCAACACTCTCCCCGCGGATAGCATCGACTCCTGGGAAGAGATGCGCGACGCCTTCGTCAGGCACTTCGAGGGTTCATACACCCGCGCCACCACCATCGAGGACCTGGACCGATGCATCCAGGGACCTCGCGAGTCGACCCGCAGCTGGGTCCAACGATGGCAAGAACTATGGTACAACGCGGTCGGATCCATCCAGACACCGCAATCCACTGCTTCAAGACCTCGTGCCGTTACGAGCCCCTGGTCGCCAAGCTCAAACAAGCATACCGCACACTCGACAACATACCGGACCTCCTTGAGATCGCCAAAAGATACGCGGAGGAAGACCCAAATCAAGAAACCGACGACGAGTCGGGAGGACAGCGCCGCACGAGCGGCAACGACAACGGACGACGATCCGATCTACGCTACAGCAACACTCACCTCACCGGCAAGCGCCGCAGTGACGGGCGAGTCGACTTCGTCGCCAACGCTTGGCACGCGTAGCGTGAGCCCTAGAGCTTCCGCCGCGACGGTGGCAACTATAAGGCGAAACCAAGGTTCAACCCCGCGGCCCTCCTTAACCAACCTTGTGCATTTCACAGCAGGGAAGGAAAGCCCGCCACGCACACGACCGCCGACTGCCACTCTCTCAAGGAGATCGAGAAGGCACGGCGAGCGCGGGAAGACCCCGACAACAACCAGCCAAACGGCGGAAAATTCGGCAGCATGGCTGGCTCGCTCCACACCTTCATAGGCTTCAACACGAAGCGCGAGAAGAAGGTCATCGCCCGCGCCGTTGCCGTCAACGCGGTGGCCCAGGTGGAAGTTCCCCAGTTTCTCAACTGGTCAGAGCAACCCATCACCTGGAGCCGCCAGGACCACTCGCATCGCATCGAGTACCCAGGCCGAGTCGCCCTGGTGGTCAAGCCCAAGGTGGGAGACTACTGGCTCCCCAAAACATTGATGGACGGCGGCAGCTCCATCAACGTCCTATATCTGGACACCTTCAGGCGACTACGGCTCCCGCAGTCGATGGCGAGACGACCTACACCATGTTCCACGGCATCGTCCTCGGTCGGAAGGCGTACCCGATCGGCAAGGTCACGCTGCCAGTCACCTTCGGCACACCGACAAACTTCCGCACCGAGCGGATCGTCTTCGAGCTGGTGCCCTTCGACAGCCCCTACCACTGCGTCCTGGGGCGCCAGGCGTTCGCCAAGTTCATGGCGGTGCCCCACTACGCGTACAATGCAATGAAGCTCCCCGGACCGCGTGGCGTCATCACCATCCACGGCGACCCCGACATGGCCGCCGAGTGCGAGGCCAAAGGAGCCGAACTCGCCGACGCCGTCATCGTGGTAGAGGCCAACCACGCCGACGAGCTCGCCAAATACGCGAGCGGGGTCAACAACGACGACCCCACTATACTCAAGAAGCCCAACGCGGAGGGCGGCAACACCTCAGCCTTCGAAGCAACAACGCATACCCGCACCGTCGAGCTGGTCCCAGGCGACTCCAGCCAGACGGTGACGATCGGGACGGGCATGAGCCCAGCATAGGAAGGCGCGCTCATTGAGTTCCTCCATGAGAACAGGGACATCTTCGCATGGAAGCCCTCTGACATGCCTAGTGTCCCTAGGGAACTCGCTGAGCACAAACTCAACGCCGACCCCAAAGTGCGACCCGTCAAGCAGTCGCTGCGGCCCTTCAATGAAGAGCGCCGTCGAGCCATCGCCGAGGAGGTGCAGCGTCTACTCGCTGCAGGCTTCATCCGGCCAATCAAACACTCCAAGTGGCTGGCAAACCCAGTCCTGGTCGAGAAGAAAAACAGGACCTGGAGGATGTGTATCGATTACACAAACTTAAACAGCGCCTGCCCGAAGGAGCAATTCGTCCTCCCGCGTATCGACCAAATAATCGATTCCACCGCGGGCTTGGAGTCGCTGTGCTTCCTCGATGCCTACTCTGGGTACACCCAGATCAAAATGGCCATTGAGGACGAAGATAAGACGGCGTTTATCACGCCATTCAGAGCCTTCTGCTACACCGCCATGACCTTCGGCCTGAAGAACGCTGGGGCGACCTACCAGCGGTGTATGCAGGAGTGCCTTGCGAGCCAAATTGGCCGCAATATCCACGTCTACATCGACGACGTGGTAGTGAAGTCTGCCCGCCAGGGCGACCTACTCGCCGACCTGGCGGAAACATTCACCAACCTGCGGAAATACAAGATAAAGCTCAACCCAGGCAAATGCACCTTCGGTGTACCAACAAGGCAGCTACTGGGATACGTCGACTCCAAGCGCGGGATCGAGGCGAATCCCACCAAGATCGACACGATCGCTCGACTCGGCAAACCCGAGTGCCTGCGCGACGTCCAGAAGCTGGCCGAGCGAGTCACGGATCTCAGTCGCTTCATCCCCCGATTGGGAAAAAAGGTGATGCCCCTATACCGCCTGATGCGCAAGAACCCCACCTTCCAGTGGGACAAGGAGACGGACGACGCGCTCCGCGACCTCAAGAAGGTGCTACTCGCAGCACCGCTACTCGCCGCCCCCGTCAACAAGGAACCCATGCTGGTCTACGTCGCGTCTTCCGAGCGCGTCGTCATGGTCGTCGAGCGACCAGAGGAAGGAAAGGAACGCCCAGTACAGCGACCAGTGTACTATATCAGTGAGGTCCTCACCGAGTCGCGCCAGCGATACCCGCAATACCAGAAACTGGTATCCGCGGTCTTCAGAGCGCAGCGGCGACTGCCGCACTACTTCCAGGAGCACCTGATAACGGTCGTCTCCTCAGCACCGTTGCAGGACATCATCCGCAACCGCGAGGCGACCGGGCGAGTCGCCAAGTGGGTCGTCGAAATCGGCGTCCACAACATAAAGTACGAGCCGTGCAAAGCGATCAAGTCGCAGGCTCTCGCGGACTTCATCGCGACTGGGAGGAGGCCCAGCAGCCAGAAAAGCTGCCATACCTTCACTACTGGAGCTTACACTTTGACGGCTCCAAGAATGCGGACGGTGCAGGAGAAGGGATCGTGCTAACCTCTCCGAAGGGCGACAAGCTATGTTATGTCCTCTGCCTCGATTTCACCCCCTGCACCAACAACATGGCCGAGTACGAGGCACTACTCCACGGCATGCGAGCCGCCAAGGAGATGAATGTCAACCGTGTACGCTGCTACGGAGACTCCGACCTTGTCGCTGGGCAAGTCGCTGGCACCTGCGACGCCATTTCCCCCACCATGGCGGCATACCGCCAAGCAGTAGACAAGCTGGGCAGACACTTCGCAGGCTATTCCGTTGAGTGGATCGATAGGCGGAAGAACGAGGAGGCCGAAGCGCTCTCCCGCATCGGCTCGGCTCGACTCGCACCACCCGCCGGCGTCTTCCTCGACACCATCACCAAGCCTTCCGTCTATCCCCCAAGGGAGATCGACATCGGAGTCCCGCTGCAACCAGAGGCAGCCCTGGTCGCACTCATCGCCGAGCCAGAGGACTGGACTACGCCGTACATCGCCTACCTGGAAGGAGGCACCTTGCCAGCAGATGAAACAGACGCCCGGATGATAGCACGCCACTGCAAATCCTTCGCCATCATCGACGGCGAGCTCCACAAGCGCAGCATGACCGGCGTGTTCCAACGTTGCGTCCACTCCGGCGACTGCGGCCACCACGCCGGCGCCCGCTCTCTGGTCGCAAAGGCCATGCGACACGGTTTCTACTGGCCAACCGCACACGCAGACGCTGTCGACATCGTCCAGCGGTGCGCCGGGTGCCAGAAGTACGCCAACCAGACCCACGTACCGATCTTGGCGCTCAAGACAATCCCCATCACCTGGCCATTCGCCGTGTGGGGTATGGACATGGTAGGCCCTTTCAAAAAGGCCCCCTCCGGCTTCACCCACCTCCTGGTCGCAGTCGACAAATTCACAAAATGGGTGGAGGCCAAGCCAGTCTGGAAATGCGACGGGAATACCACCACCAAGTTCCTACGCGAGCTCATCTATCGCTACGGGTTCCCAAACAACATCATCACGAACAACGGCACCAACTTCACCAAAGGAGCCATGGCCGAGTTCTGCGAAGAACATCACATCCGACTCGACCTCGCCTCAGTCGCTCACCCGGAGTCCAACAGCCAGGCGGAACGGCCCAACCAGAGCATCCTCCACGGCCTGAAGCCACGGCTTCAAGTACCACTCGAGCGCACCGCCGGGTGCTGGGTCGAGGAGCTACCCTCCGTCATCTGGGGCATCCGCACCTCCGTCAACAGGTCGACAGGATTCACCCCCTTCTTCATGGTGTACGGTGCCGAGGCAGTCATGCCCACTGACCTAGAGCACGACTCGCCCAGGGTTGTCCACTACACGGAGGCCGCAAATGAACTCGCACGCCAAGATGGGGTCGACCAACTCGACGAGGCACGCGACCTAGCCCGTTCCCGCACAGCCATCTACCAACAAGGGCTCCGCCGCTACCATAGCCGGCGAGTAAGGACTCGCACGTTCCAGGAAGGCGACCTGGTGCTACGCCTCATCCAGCACAAGAAGGGCATGCACAAGCTATCCCCCCCTTGGGAGGGACCATTCGCCATCGGGCGCGTCCTCGGCAACGACGCCTACTACCTCATCGACGTCCGAGGAGACGGGAAACTCGACATCAAGCGACCATGGAATGTAAACTTACTACGAAAATTCTACTCCTAGAATTCCATACAAGTATCTCCACCTGCTATGAAATAAAATAGATCGGTTACCGCAAATTGCGTCTACTCACCGTGCCTTGTGCCACTCGCACTCGTAATAACAGCGTCAGCTAACCGCAGGAGTCAACCTCTGGTACAGCGACCGGCATGGCCAAGTAGTGCGTTCCGAGGGCACTAGGTTACCCCAGGACTCGTAACGTCCACGAAAAACGCCAACCCGGAGCACCATTCGAGTCGCCTAGCTCGACTGGCTTAACGAGCCAAGACAACTGCCCTCGTTCCTCACAGCGACCAAGGTCCTCCGCGTCCTCGGCACAGCGACTCGACCGGCCAAGTACCACGCTCGGGGACTGACGACCAGTTGAGCACGAGCGACTAGGGAAAAACGCCAAGTATGAGAGCGTGCCAGGGACTCGCCATGCGACTGACTCTACGGGTCAGGCAGGAGTGACGCGCTTACTCTAACGCGCTAAGTCCTCACCCACCCTGGAGTTGCGACTAGAACCACCAAGTACCACGCTCGGGGACTCGGCCACCCGACCTCGTTCGCGCAAGGGAAAATGGTCAAGTAAAGAGCACTCACGGGAGTCGCCCTGCGACTGGCTCTCCGAGCTCGGGCGAGTCGACCCCAATAACAAAACAACTGACAAAACATTCAAAACCACAAAGACATAACAAACGAGGTAAACCCCATAAAAAGGGCGGACGCGCCCGGGGACTCGTCCAATCAGCAATCAAAATCACGAAACAATTCACAAAATAACACGAAGTTTCATTACAGCAGAACAGCGTCGTTCCAAAATACAAGTTGAGTCCAATGGCCAGTCGTTAGTAACGCCCCAGGGCACAGTGTTTCTACTCCGCAGGTTTCGACGGCGACTCGCCGCCACCCATGCGGTTGCGAATGAAGGGCGTGTACGGGTTCGACGGGTACGTCGTCAATTCACCCTCCATCGCCGCACGGAAGGGCTGCTCGACCTTGAAGTCCGATGCGGCGGCTCAAGATCGTTGGGGGCGACAGTCGTCTCCTGATAAGGGAGGAGGTCGCCCATCGCCTAGACGCGATCGGAGTACACCGCGGCCCGGTCCGTCAGCTTCAGCACCTCCGCAATCTCCACCGAGCCCGTCGACGAGGGGTAGCCACTCGTCACGTCGTCAAGATCGAAGTCCTCCGGGAAGTGGGCAAGCCCAAGGCCGAGAGTCGTCGCCGCCCCGCGCTGGAATGCCGACCGCGTCATGAACTCGACGACTGACGGTGCCTTCTCCAGATACCGCCACACTTCGACAAGGTCGCTGGGAATCACTTCCGTAGGCGATATCTCCTGAAGATATGGCCGAATGCAAGCCGCGGACAACGTGGCCTAGTCGACCAGAGTGGTCACACACTGCCGCGCGTCGTACGACTGCGCCTCCTCCGAGCTATCGATAATCCGACCTATGGACAGAGGGCGGCAGTGAGTATAACAACGATTACATAATACAGCTACTACAGGCAGAGGCAGAAAATTTACCAATTAAAGGACGGCAGAGGCCCATGATGAAGCTTTGAAGCGAGGAGAAATCATTCTGCAGCCTAATAACGAGGGCGTCAGAGACCTTTCGCTCTTCAGCGGCAGCCGTAACAGCAACTTTTGCTCGCCCATCCGCTGAGCTCGCCTCCGCCTTTGCTTCCTTGAGCTCGCGCTCCAGATCAGCGATCCGCTTCTCAGCCATACTCAATGCAGACTAAGCCGCCGTCAGCTCACCCGCCAGGACAAGGCCCTGGCGGACCTCCTCTACCTTGGCAGCGATTGCTTGGAGTCCCTTGTTCGTTTCTTGAACGGCAACAAGTTCCTTCTCCACGCCACACTTCGCAGCAAGCCGATCGGCTGATTCACGCTGCAAGCCCTGCGCACAAATCAAACAATCAACAACAATAGAATCCTAAGTGCCCACCCGCTGAAATTCAGCGACTAGGCACTCGGGGACTGAAGGTCACAAAAATCCTAAGTGCCCACCCGCTGAAATTCAGAGACTAGGCACTCGGGGACTGGGTACTACAAATAAAAACAAACACTAACAGAATCCGACCACTGAAATTCAGTGGCCCGATCCTCGGGGACTGGACATACCTGTATGGCTGTGCCCAGCATGCCGTCGAGCTGTAACGCGTCGACAGATGCAAGCAGAGCTGGAGTGTGTCCACGATGCTGCTCGACCTCTGTCTCCACGACCCCAGGTGTCTGGCTCGTTGGCATTGCACCACTCGCTGTGGCCGCTTTGGCCATAAAGTGGGGGAAGGTCGCGGCGGATGCTCCAGCACCACTAGGAGCCGGCTCGGCCATCCCAGGCGAGGAAACATCCTCCTTGGTCTACAAGGCCACCTCCGCCGCAGTCAGAGGATCACTCGGAGCAACCGTCGTGTCGTCAGAGACCGTGACGACATCGTCACCCTTCGCCTTCTTAGCACTGTCTGTGGGGGCAGTGACTTCATCAGCCTTCCTCTTCCGTGAGGGCTCCTCCTCGGCGACGACTGGCGGCACCTTGGCCACGGAAGGATGGCCGATCTTATTAACTCCAGTCCTGCGAAATAATGATATGAGCAAAATTGTCCGAGTACAACGGAAGGCAAGCAGATGAACAAAACCTACTTGGCGACTAGTATGAACCGCAGTCCCGTGCAGATACTGGCCGGCTTCTCTAGCTCGGGACCCAGCCTCCGACTGAGGCCCATCTCGAGCACGTCGTGGGCCCAAGACACGGAGGGCCTCTTCAAAGACGAGGCCGCGGCAGGAGCCTCCGTGACGACGTCTGCGGGAGCTCTCCTGGGAGGCGAAGCCGCTGCGGCTGGACTAGCCCCCAACCCAGAGACCGGGGCGAACGGGGGTGGAAGCAAGGCCAGAGGTACCTCATCGAGGGGGGCAGCGGCTTCCGGTGTTGCTTTCAGGTGCGCCGCTTCACCCTTAGCCGAGCTGCTGGCGTCAGAACTAGTCGCAGAACGAGGCGAAGACGCCTGCTTTGCCGGCTTCGTCTTCCTCCTTGGCGGAGCCTTCACTTCCTTCTTCTTCTTCTTCAACGGCATAGCCTCACGACGCGAGGTGTGCTCGGGGAGCTCATCGTCATCGTCGTCGTGACGGTCAAGGCTCTTACTCACCTCGAGCTCGCGCTGATGCTGTCCGCGAGTTTTGCGAACCATCGGGGCGGCGTCCTCCACGGGCTCGTCTTCGTCATCATCGTCGTCATCACCCGCGTAGCTCCCGGCGTCGCCTCTGGCGGGTGGCGACTCGCTCCCGTCCCGAACGGACGAGCTCGAGTTTTCGTCATCTGCGGGTGGGAGCCATCCTTCCACCACTTGGAACAGCAACAATAAAGATGAAACAACGTTAGCATAACCGTGACTGCATCATTTGCGACTGCGAATGGCGACAAAAATGGCGACTTACCGTCGGAGCTGGGCGCCTTGCGGTATAGGGGGCGACACCGGCCTTTGCGTCCAGGTACGCCGCCTGGGTGATCTTCTTCAGAGCCAGGATATAGTCCTCGAGCTTCCACTCGACGAGGCAGGATTTTGTCGGGTCGTCCCTGCCCGCGTACTCGTACATATAATGGTTGCGGCGGCCCAAAGGCACGAGCTGCCGCCTGAGCCAGCAGTTGTAAAGATTGATGGTTTGGAGGCCCTTCTTCTTTAGGCCGCGGATGGTTTGCAACATTTCGTCGACAACCATCCGCTGGCTCAGCGGGAGCTTGCCGGCCTAGAGCCGACGCGGTTCAGGCCGGTTGGCGGAGTACCTTGGAAGCGCCACCTCGCCATCTGGAGTCGCCTCGGTGACGTAGAACCAGGATTTCTTCCACTCACTTGCCGCCTTGGCCGACAGCATCAGGTCGAAGAAGGAAGCCTTCGACTTCAGTTGAAACGTCAGGCCACCCGCTGCCAGCATCGGGCCGCCTGATTCTTTGCGGCTAATCCTCCCATGGAATAGATCTTGCCACAGGAGGAAGTAAGGCCTGCAGCCCGGATAGCACTCGCAGAGCGCCACGAAAATGGCGAGCTGCTCGATGCTATGCGGGCCCAGTTCTGACGGCTGGATCCCGTAGAAGGCGCAGAACCGCCGGAAGAATAGAGAAGTGGGAAACCCCAGCCCCCGTTCTAGGTGGCTGGGGAAGCAGACGAATTCTCCCTCGCGCGGGTCCGGAGTCACCTCTCCGGCTGCGGGGATGCGCCACCTGCCGGCGTGCAGGATCCCGGCCTCTTTGAAAGACGCCAATAGCGCCCTGGTGCACTTGGATCGGCCCCATGGTTCGGTGGAGGGGGCCATTGGTTAGAAGATTCGTGGAGGTCGGGGATCTCTGGATCGGTTGGATCGCGATGCGGAGTGGAAACGGAGATGGGCGAGGTCGGAGGAAAGATGAAGGAGTGTTTCCCCGCTCACCCGTCATTCCCATTATATAGCGGTTGTTACCCGCCAATTTCGGGAGCCGTTACTGCGCGGTGATTACACCAAAAGTTACCGTTGGATTACTCCAACGGCTAGTTTTGACCCCACTTGATGGTCCAACTTCATCCACTCGACTCGTCGCTCCGCGTGACTTGCTTATTCTCCGACCCGGTCACTACAACAGTGATTGAATATTCGCTGACCCGTTCGCCGAGCTGCGACCCAATCGGTCGCCGTTAGTGCGACTAGAGTAACTGGTTTTTTTTCTTTATTTAGGAGTCCGCCGTCGATTCGACTGGGCATCCACAGTGGAGCCGTATACACCGACTGCCAGCGACCGCCTGCGACCAATCAACGACGGCCTTAGGGACTACTGATGGGGATATGCCTACCGGGGTATACCCAGCAGGATGATTCCGACTGGCCCAGGCACCTGCGAGTGGGCCTACAGTAACGGTGACTGGATCACGACCTGGCGTGGACTCAAGTGACTGGAGCCTGAAGGCCCAGAAGCGTAGATAGGCCCAGTCAGATTAGGTTAAACGATTGCTGAAACCTTAACTGAATCGGTTGAGTTCTGTAAACCCTAGGGGGGTGAGTCTATATAAACCTCCCTAGAGGGCGTGTAGAGGATACGTTACATCATCCACCCAAGCGACTCGCAGCCTAGCCGCCAAGCTCGCCCCATTGTACTTCCACCATAATACAATCTAGCAGGAGTAGGTATTTACCCTCTGGGGGGGGCGAACCTGGGTAAATCCTTGTGTCTCTGCCCTCATCTTGCACCGCAGATGGCTAGCCGCCCTTGCCCCATGTTCTACTACTCGCTGCCGATTGCAGCATCTGTCGTGGTCATTCCCATGACAGGCGGAGCAGACGCAGCTGCTTGTGTGCGTGAGGGTGACGACGATGGTGACTCTTATAGAAAACCCCTAACATTTCTATGAATTAACCCGTGTTCCACCTAGCTGTCCCACCTGTCAGTGAGAGAGATAGAAGGACACGGGATGTTAGGGGGCCGAGATGGACTGCAGCAAAGTGAGCGGTTTGTGCTGCCTGCTGCTCACGGGTGTTGAATAGGGACTAGGTTGCAGCCTAGTTTTATTTTTTTATTTTCTGATTCGTTTCCTATTTATGTTTTCTATTTTCTTTTTCCATTCAAATTTCCTCGATGATTTAAATATTCAAAATTAAGTAAATCAATCAAGGGTTGTACATGGTTAATGTAACTAGTTGTTTTGGCATTCCTATTTAGTATTTTCACTATTAATGATTATATACAGGATTATTTTCATTAGGAAATATTAATAGGAATTAGGGTTTTAGGGATTTATTTCTCGTACAGAAAATGTTATAAAAATGGTTTCCATCATAACCATGATAGTTATCATGGTAATGATTAAAATGGCTAATGATGATTACATCATTATATACACACTTGGTATCATATTAGAATTCATATATATACTCCTAATATTTCTTTAAGTTTTTATGGTTCAAAAGATGGTGATTTCTACTCAAATCTACTAGGTGTTTAGTATTAGAATTTTCTTAGCACAACCTTTGTTAAGTCATTATGCATGAATAATAATCATAGATGTATAAATGAAGATATCTATTTTACAAGTGGTTATCCTGAGTTTGGAGATCATTGAATAAACTCACATTCTAGCATGTCTATGGATGGAGATTAAGCTTTAAGGCCACTACTTCTAAATCTCTTAGAGTGAGATATTGGAATTACTTCCTAAAGTAACCTTGTTAGTCCATATTATAGGTTTCCTTTAGGGTTTAAGATAATAAATCATACAAGGCTTTCATCCATAAACACTCATCTGGTTCTCTAATTATCTTTGGGAAGCTTTATTTGACCAAGAGATGCTATTCTTTGGCTGCTAGAAAATAGGAATTGGTTCCACTTCTAACTTAATTCTAGGGTTTTGCATAATGAGATAGACATGGGTTTTATCATCACTTGATATAATCTTGGTTAAGGATTTCTCAAGAAATCTAATACGTCGGAAACGTATCTATAATTTTTGATGCTCCATGCTTGTTTAGTATCCACTTTGATTTGCTTTGTCTACACTTTGAGGTGCTTTTTACATGTTTTTTGGTACTAGCCTATTAACAAGTTGCCACACTGCCAGTTGCCTGTTTTCTGCTGTTTTTGGTTCTAGAAAAGCTAGTAAGGAAATATTCTCGGAATTAGAGGGGACAAACGTAAAAATCAATAACTTTCCGTGGGGAACAAGAACTCCAGAGGGGAGACGGAGAGGCATGCCAAGGCAGCCACACCCCTGTCAACACCCGGATTTTTAATCCTAGATGCCTGTTATGCCATACATCGCAATCCCAGGATTACCATTTTTGCGAGACATAACAGAATAGGATACCATAGTACATCATCCATTACAAACCGTACATAAGTTCTTACACAAATAGGGATCTCATGATCCAGTTCTTAATATAACTTCAAGCAACGGAATACGTAATAATAACGGTAGCGTAGGCGAAGCTCCATCTTCGGGGTCACAGGCAATGCTGACGATGGGAGATGATCCTAGTTGTCGTAACCTTCCTGGGGTCCATCCTCCAGGTACTCCTCTTCATAATCTGGCCACGGGAATAGCCAGGGACAAAGCCATGAGTACTCTTTAAGTACTCGCAAACTAATACTAACAAGTGGAAGGGGGTTTTGATAATAGGACACTAGGCTCTAGGGTCGTTTTGCAAGAAGCCAGATTACATCTACTAAGTTTAGAAGCAAGAGAGCTAGTTAAAGTTTATAACACCTAAGTGGGAACTTGTATATCATGTCACAACTCGGTTATGGTCAAGTCAAAGTCTCACTTCCTTTCACAAATCATTTTGAAAAGTCTGATGGGGGAACAGTATGGCCACTCCAACTGTCCATAACCGCGGACGCGGTTCGAATAGTTTGACACTCTGCATAGATTGTACACTTTCACCACAACATTTGATACATCCGTCAGGAACAAATCCTGAATTCACCATACTCAGTATGCGGATAATCAATCCTAACCTTTCAATTACACGCCCTAGTATAAGCACCTCTCCTGTGAGTTTAGCCTCCCAACCATGACCAACTGTCATCTTGGGTACTGCACAGGTGGACAATCTTCACAAGGTAGCCTCAGCTCAGACCTTGGCCATGAGGGAACTAATACTAAGGTATATAAATTTCCAGTCAAGCCCTACCCAATTCTCGGGTATTGTGGTTGTACGATAAAATTGGAATGGTATCGCATCCAGACAACCATCAGTTTTATAAAGGGGTAAGGCTCATGCCTCAACATTTTCATCACCATAAATCATCTGGTGTTCGGAAACACATGTCCAAAACATTTCAATATAATGATCCATCATTCCAAGGTTTTCATAACCATTTTTTCACCAAGTATTCCCATCTAAAGTTGATCAAGTTTTATGCTTAGCACTAGCATCTACAAGTGGGGGAAGTACTAATGAGGGGTGGTAAACAAGTGGAGTTTCAACTAAGTTCAATCTCATGCCTTTGGGTGACATCAAGAATATCTAGCTTCGGCCAAATTTTATGATCTTTATGCAACCTTCAAATATTCTTCTAGTATCTACAATTCACTAAAGTAAACTCTAAGTAATAGCTTTGATAAAGAAATGAAGTACTAAGCTTGTAAGTAAAAAATAGGATTGGTTTATCAAGTGGGTAGGATCATCTATGCTTAAGGCATATAGTTGGCATGGTGACAAGCAAGTATTGGCTTGCACAGTATCAGTATAAGCTTGCTAAATTGCAAGTGTTAGCTTGCACATTCAACTAGTAGCATTAGGCTTGCCTTGTGTAGAGCAGTGGTTGAAGTTCTCCTCGGCTTCTTCTTCGTAGAATCCTCCTTCCTCCTCGTATCCTTGGTCGGTACTAGCGTCTATAAATAAATACGATGTACACAATCACAAAACAATACTTAATTACTTGCAATCATCACACAAAAGGGTCCTATAGATGATCTAGCATCATCACTAACTTTACAAGATTAAAGCTGGGTTTAAATCCTTTTATTTTTAGAAAAGTAATTTCTACTCATTGAAAAACTACTTAAGATTTAATATTCTCCAAACCCAAACATGGCATCATGTTGACACATGTCATCGCCACATATTTTAGTCCATGGGAATGTGATTTAAAGTGGTGTCCCAATTTAATAAGGTTTTACCCTTTTATTTTTAATTAAATAAAGTGACTATAAATGCCTATGTAGCATTCTTTTATTACTTGAACATTATTTCTGTAAGTAAACCTATATACTTTTATATATTCTGAAAGGTATGGTTAAATGTGATTTTTGAGAGTTGGAATCAACTCAAAAGCTATTATAGTTTTAATTTGAAAAATGTTTGAATGCAGAAAAGCTTCTGCCTTGTTATTTTTACCAAGGATGATCTACAGATCCAAATGACTTGAATCCAACGGGCTTGGATTCAGCATTCCCAGACCTTTCTAACAAAATTGGTTTCATTCAATTTGGTTCACTGAATCGACCTGGGTTGATTTTTGAAACTGGATATAGAAGTGTGTTTGAAATAAAATGGAAAAGGTTAAATTCAAATAACCGGGCTGCGCGGGAAGTGATACTCGGCCGGCCTGCTAAGCACAGCGCTTACGCGGGCTGGTTAAGTGGCTGTCTCCACGCGTCATGAGACGAGGGGGTGCGAAGCGGTATGGGGCGATGTGGTGCGTTCGATCTGGTTCTAATCCAATGGCTGAGGGTCATCGTCGACGTTGGGCAACGCCGGCGAGACAGAAACCTAGCGCGGCCAGTGGGGGTCGTTGGGGGCTCACCGGGGTTCAGGCGAGGGTCGGCAAGGCGAGCGAACGACGAAGTCGACGACGGCGAACCTCCTGGTACCGGCAGCTTCTCCTGGGGCGGCTCCAGTCGCTGGCCCCCTTATTCTCCAGCAACGGCAGACTCCGGTGAAATTCTGGCGAAGTGCTGCTCGCCTTGCGCCGGGAACGGGGTGGCACGATCAGTGAGGAGAGAGGAGTGAGATGGTGTGCTCAATTCGGCTGGGGGTGGACTCTATTTATAGTCGCGACGATGAGACCGAACGGGATGGGCAGGCGACGGTGGCGACATGGCTACGGGCGGCTAGAGGCATGGCCGACAGTGGCGATCGCTTGGTGGTCTCCTGGCGATGCTCTACGACTTTAATGCGCATGTAGGGGCGGTGCGGTTTGGTCTGGAACGCGCGATGTTCTGCACAGCAGAGGCGGCGTCTTGGACGGTGAGCGGTGGCTGTGCGTCATGGGGCGGCGAACGGTGATGTCTGGCGGTCTCCTGGGTCGGTGGCAATCATGTATGCATGCGGCGAGGGCGGCGCGCGGTCTGTGGGCGTCGGTCGAGTGTGGCGCTCTGGCACATGCTCGGCATGGTTGCTGGCGATCTGGGCGTGGTTCGTGTGTGTGGTACAGGGTTTGGCAACGCTCGCGGCTCGGACAGGGAGTGGCAGTAGATGGTGGGCTGCCTCCTAGACAAGGTTGGCACGGCTAAATCTCCTCCTAGGTTGTTGTGTCCACTGGGGTGGCATGGTGAGCTTTGGCTGTTCACCATTGATGTCATTGCCCAGCTTACAGTGAGCCTAGTGCTTGGTTTAACTTGCTAGATGATCTACTGAGATGGTTGTGAGCTAGAGAGGGGACAAGTTAGGCTTCAATCACTGCTCACAATAGTGTTTAAGATTTTGATGATTTGTGTCTGCAATGTGTTTGATGAAATGGCCGCAAGAATTCAAGTTTTGAATTTTGAAAAGATTTTTGGTGAGTGTGCTAGGTTGGTGCTGGTGAGTCTGCAGATGCTTGGGTTTTGAAAGTTGAGCTTGTTTGAGTGGTTTTTGAAAAAGTGGGATCTTCCCATATGATAAAGATTCAATTTTTAATTGTCATTTAAACTATGCATTTGAAAGTTTCTGGATGATCACAAAGTGGGCCTTGATACTTTGTTATGAGTACAATCAAGGGGTGTAAAGATCCAAACAAGTTTCTGTTAAGTTCTGCAAGTCTAGGATAGCCAAAATAAGCATGGGAGTTAAATTGGTCAAAATGACCATTCACTCATTTTATTTGTTTTGATTTACTTGTATTTGAGAAATGTTTTGGAATTGTTTAGATGATGTTTATTTCACCTAAGCATCCATTTACACGCAAAGGGACACACAAACAAGTTGGTTCAAAAGAATTCAAAATGAAATGCATACTCACATGCATGCTTTCATATTTTTATTTAGCAAAGTTTTTGTTAACCCTAAATTTGATGATTAGAGTTTGATGATCCAAGTTTAGTATTTTTGGGATGTTACAAACCTTCCCCCCTTAAACAAAATCTCGTCTAGAGATTTTGAAAAAGGACAAAAAATATTTCCTAGGATTTGAAGAGATCGGGAAACTCCGTCTTGATGTGATCTTCGCGCTCCCAGGTAGCTTCCTCTTCTGTGTGGTTGCTCCACTGAATCTTGAGAAACTTGATGCTTCGGGTTCAGGTAGTTCTGAAAGCTTCTTCCAAAATACGGATGGGTACTTCGGGATAGGTCAGGTCATCATTGATCTCTATGGTCTGGTGATCGATATTCTTGAACACTTCGGCCTTCTCGGGGACTTCGAGACACTTGCGAAGTAATGAGATATGGAACACATTGTGCACAGCTAACATCTCTTCGGGTAGTTCCAATTGATACGACACTTCTCCTCGACGGTTCAGAATCTTGAAGGGTCCGATATATCTGGGGGCTAACTTTCCTTTGAGTTGGAAACGCTGCATTCCCTTCAATGGCGACACCTTCAGATATACAAAATCTCCTATGTTGAAGGCGAGGTCTCGACGTCTCTTGTCGGCGTAACTCTTCTGTCTGGACTGGGCGGTCTTGAGGTGCTCACGAATCTTGTAAACCTTCTCTTCTTCTTCTCGTAGGATGTCGGGTCCAAAAATCTGACTCTCTCCTACTTCCGACCAGTTCAAAGGGGTGCGACACTTCCTTCCGTACATGAATTCAAATGGGGCCATTTACATACACACATGCATTCATATGATTTTAATTACTCAAAGTTTTTGTTAACCCTAATTTTAGTGATTAGAGTTTGATGATCATTGTTTTATATTTTTGGGATGTTACAAACCTTCCCCCCTTAAAAAAAATATCGTCCCGAGATTTGAAAAAGAAGAAAAAGATTACCTAGGATTTAAAGATATCGGGAAACTCCGTCCTGAGGTGATCTTCGCGCTCCCAGGTAGGTTCTTCTTCTGTGTGGTTGCTCCACTAAATCTTGAGAAACTTGATGCTGCGGGTTCTGGTGGTTCTGAAAGCTTCTTCCAAGATACAGATGGGTACTTCGGGATACATCAGGTCATCGTTGATCTCTATGGTCCGGTGGTCAATGTTCTTGAAAACTTCAGTCTTCTTCGGAACTTCAAGGCATTTGCGAAGTAACGATATATGGAACACATTGTGCACTGCTGACATTTCCTCGGGCAGTTCCAATTGATATGATACTTCTCCTCGATGATTCGGAATCTTTAAGGGTCCGATATATCTGGGGGCTAACTTTCTTTTGAGCTGGAAACGCTGCATTCCCTTCAAAGGCGACACTTTGAGATACACAAAATCTCCGATATTGAAAGCGAGGTCTCGACGTCTCTTGTCGGCGTAACTCTTCTGTCTTGACTGGGAAGTCTTGAGGTGCTCACGAATCTTGTGAACTTTCTCTTCTGCTTCTCGTAGGATGTCGTGTCTGAAAATCTGACTCTCTCCTACTTCCGACCAATTCAAAGGGGTGCGACACTTCCTTCCATACATGAATTCAAATGGGGCCATTTGCAGACTAGCTTGATAACTATTGTTGTATGAAAATTCCGCAAAAGGCAAACAGTCTTCCCATTTAGATCCATACTCTAGCACACATGCTCTCAACATATCTTCGAGTATTTGATTTACTCGCTCCGTTTGTCCATCGGTCTGAGGGTGATAAGTTGTGCTGAAATCCAATCGGGTTTCTAAACCTTCTTGGACTTTCTTCTAGAATCTCGAGGTAAACTGAGTTCCTCGATCCGATACAATGTTCTTGGGGACTCCGTGCAAACTGACTATTCTAGCGTTGTATAACTCTGCTAGCTTTGAACTCTGGTATGTGGTCTTGACTGGTAAGAAATGTGCCACTTTGGACAATCTGTCAACTATGACCCAGATAAAGTCATTTCCCCTACTAGAAGTAGGCAATCCGGTGGTAAAGTCCATTCCAACGGAATCCCATTTCCATTCCGGAATCTGCAATGGTTGCAACAATCCAGCGGGTCTTTGATGTCCTGCCTTGACTCGCTGACATATATCACACTTGGCGATATAGCTTCCGATTTCTCTCTTCATCTTATGCCACCAAAATTGCTCTTTTAACTCTTGATACATCTTAGTTCCTCCGGGATGGATAGAATAAAGAATATCATGAGCCTCCTTCAAAATAACTTCTTTCAACTCAGAATCTGATGGTACACAAAGGCGTCCTTTGTACCACAGAACTCCTTCTTCGTCTTCGGTGAATCCGGGTACTTTGCCTGTACCAATACGACACTTGATTCCGTCGATACTAGAATTTCCCTTTTGCGCCTCTTTAATCTGACTAATCAAAGTGGGCTGGAGTTCTATGCTAGCCAAAAAACCTTCACTTACTAATTCCATTCGAAAATCTTCCATCTCTTTGTGCAAACTTGGTTGCTCCTTCAAAATCATGAAGTTCAAGCGGCACGGCAATCTGCTAAGGGCATCTGCTACCAGGTTGGCTTTACCAAGGTGATAGTGAATGTCCAGATCGTAATCCTTGATTAATTCAATCCATCTTCTCTGCCTCATATTCAACTCCTTCTGAGTGAATATATACTTCAGGCTCTTGTGATCCGAATAAATCTCACAACGATTTCCCATTAGGTAATGTCTCCATGTCTTCAGGACTAGAACTACGGCTGCGAGTTCGAGGTCATGGGTCTGGCGATACTCGAGAGTCCTTCTACGAACTTGCGGTAATATCCCGCCAATCCGAGAAATGCACGAATTTGGGTTTGAGTGGTTGGGGCTTGCCAATCCTCTACATCTTTCACTTTGGCAGGGTCAACGGCAATTCCTCCAGCTGATACAATGTGACCGAGGAATCCTACCTCCTGTAACCAGAATTCACATTTGCTAAACTTTGCATACAGCTGATGCTCTCTAAGGGTTCCAAGAATGGTCCTTAGGTGTAGCTCATGTTCTTCTTCCAATTTGGAATAAATCAGAATGTCATCGATGAAAACAACGACAACTTATCCAGGAAGTCCATAAAAATCTTATTCATGTGATTCATGAAATAAGCGGGGGCATTGGTTAATCCAAAAGACATGACTGTATACTCGTACAATCCATATCTGGTGGTAAAGGAAGTCTTTGGAATATCCTCTACGCGAATCTTGAGTTGATGATAGCCAGTTCTAAGATCAATATTAGAAAAAACTTTGGCACTGGTCAACTGATCAAACAAATCTTCTATCTTGGGCAAGGGGTATTTGTTCTTGATGGTGACATCATTCAACTTCCGATAATCCGTACGCAAACGGTTACCTCCATCTTTCTTGTCCACAAACAATATAGGGGATCTCCATGGTGACGCACTTGGTTGAATCAATCCAATTTCCAGCATGGCATCCAGTTGCTTCTTCAGTTCTGCTAGCTCAGACGGGTTCATACTATATGGTCTCTGGGCTATGGGTCCGGTTCCGGGGATTAGTTCGATGATAAACTCGATATCCCGATCTGGGGGCATACCGGGCAAAACATCTGGAAATACATCGGGGTATTCACAGACTATCCGGACTTGGTCAATGGTACGTTGGGCTATACTCTTGTTGCACTTGAATTGACGAGGTAAGGTTTCAGATATATGATCGACTGATATTCCGGCTGTACTGGTCATGGTTATGGCTTTCTTGGCATAGTTAATCAATTCTTTATGTTTGGACATCCAATCCATTCCTAGTACTACTTCCAAAACTTTAGTTCCGAGTACTATCAGATTTGCATAAAAATCTATGCCATGGATTTGGATAGGGACGGCTTTGCAAATTTGCCTAGCCTTGGTGGTTGATCCGGGAATTTGAACAATCATAACATGCTTCAGTTTGGTTGGTTGAATTTTACTAGTGCATGCAAATTCTTCGGTGACAAATGAGTGCGATGCACCAGAATCAAACAACACTCATGCAAGTACTGAATTAACAGAAAACATACCCAGCACGACGTCTGGCGCTTCCTGAGCTTCTTCAGCATGCATGAGAAAAAGACGGCCATTGCGGTTGAGCGAATTCCCTAGGGCAAACCTTCTTCCTGTCTGAACACGACGTTGTTCCTGAGCTGGGACATTTGCATTGGGTGTTGTGGCATTCTTCTTGTTGGGGCACTCGTTGGAGTAGTGACCCTTATTTCCACAGTCATAACAAGTCACCTCTGACTTGTCCTTTGCTGCTACAGGCACAACATTGCTTCCAGTCCTCGGGGCAGTGTTGGTGTTGGCGGTAGCATTGTTGTTGTTGAATTTGGGTGGGGCACGGTTGAAATTGCTAGAGTTGCCGGGGTTGTTGTGATTTCCTCCGGGCCTAGGGTTTCCACGGTTGGGATAGGTCGGATGGTTCATCGGGGGTCTGTTGGTTCTTGGGGCAAATCCTGGAGATGGGTTAGGGCGATAATTTGGGGTCTGATGGGTTCCTGGCTGATGCATCATGCGACGCTTGCGGTTCTCATTGGCTTGGTTGATCTTTTCTTCCATCTGGATGGCAGAGTCGACAAGGGCTTCAATATCAGCAAAGGGGATATTGACTAACACTGTCTGCATCTCATCATGCAGACCATTCAGGAATCTTTCTTTCTTCTTGGCTTCGGTGTCGATCTCATCCGGGGCATACCTAGATAATGACAAAATGTTGTCACGGTATTCCACTACGGTCATCCTTCCTTGCTTCAGTTCTCTGAACTCGTCTCTCATCCTCTTGATCAAACCCGGTGGCACATGGGTTCTGCTGAACTTGACCTTGAATTCCTCTCTGGTCATCATCTGGCCTCCGGTCATTGCGCGAACACTGTTCCACCATGCCCTGGCATCTCCGGCTAGATAGTGGGTGGCGAACAGAACTTTCTCGTTGGCTTCCACTCCAGCGACATCTAGGTTATTTTCCATGGTCTGCAGCCAATCATCGGCGTCTAGGGGTTCTTCTGACTTAGTGAAAACAGGTGGGTTGGTATTCTGGTTGTTCTTGAGCTTAGATCCATGGTGGTCCTGATTTCCGTGGCCTTGGTTGTTGTGGGCTAGCTGAGCTATCTGTTGCAGGGTGGCTACGTTGGCTTGACGTTCCGCTCTTTCAGCTTCGCGGTCAGAGGTCAACATTTGCAGGATCTGCAACATCGGGTCCGGGGATGAACCACTCCCTCCGCGTGGCATCTGAAGATTGAGATGGATCATGATAAAAGAGGGAAATTTCTAAGGTTTTGGGGCCTTGAAAAGTCTTTAATGTTTGACTCAGATTTTCTAGTAACTTGCTTTTCATTCATTCATTCATAGCACATGGTACAACACACACCACGACAAAGAAAAAAAACAGATGGTTTTAAGAACCATTCTGGAAACTACGATACAGTGGGACCGAATACTACTCACTACGCTAGTGCTCAAGTGGTACTACTCCTTGGAATCTGTGGCTTCATCATCCTCATCATCATCGATGAAGGCGAAATCATCCTCATCGGTGAAGAAGTCCATAGCCTGATCCTCCAGAAAATCATCGTCATCGCTGAGATAGGAGTAGGGGTCTCCACGAAGATCCTCTCCGGCATTCTCCCTTTCCTCCAACTGCATGTCTCTCTCGTGGATGGTCTCCTCCCAAAGATGAGATACGGTGGCGAAGACGGGCAATGATGCGCTCCTTCTTGTCGAGCTGACGACGGCGAGACTTGCTATCCTTCGCTAGTATGGCGATGGTTTGATCCTTCGTCTTGATGATGGCGGACTTGTGGTTGGAGTAGTCACGGCAGTTGTCCAATTCTTGCTGACGATCGTACATCATGAAGCTAAGGTGGTCCAATTGAGTCTTCAGCTCGGGATGGTATGGGGCTTCCAGTGGTTGTCCATTTGCATCACGCCTTGGGCAAAACTCAAAGCGGGTTCCCTTGATCTGGTTGATACTCTGCCCACACAGACGGGCAAGAGCTTCTTGCATGGCCCTGGCAAGTCCATCGAGCCAGTTGTTCTCTCTTAAGGGAAACTGAATTCCCTCAGCAGTGGGAGGTTCAATCTTTCCTCGGAGACTTGCAACAATTAGCCACTGCAGATCTTCTCCTCCTTGATCATTGAGCTGAGCTCCGAAGAACTCGGGGTGCGGACTCTCCAGAAGTTCCAAAAGCTGGTCCAAATCCCTCTCAAAGATAAGGTCTCCTCCATTCCCCAAATGATAAAACTTGCTATACTTCACGTCCATCTATACGAATATAGGATGAGTAAGTTAGTAGAGTGATCAAGTGTGTCAAATTTTATGTATGTTGCAAGAGTTTTTGAGGAACATGAATTTTCATAAAAGAATCAAAGGGATAAGAATGAGAATAAGTTTTTGTAAATATTTGCTTCCTTTGGTTTTGAAACTAAGTTTTTGATTCAAACGTCCAGTCTAACTAGGGTCTCCTATGGTCAGGATGGCTCTGATACCAACTTGTAAACACCCGGATTTTTAATCCCAGATGCCTGTTATGCCATACATCACAATCCCAGGATTACCATTTTTGCGAGACATAACAGAATTGGATACCATAGTACATCATCCATTACAAACCGTACATAAGTTCTTACACATAGGGATATCATGATCCAGTTCTTAATACAACTTCAAGCAGCGGAATACGTAATAAAAATGGTAGCATAGGCGAAGCTCCATCTTCGGGGTCACAAGCAATGTTGACGACGGGAGATGATCCTAGTTGTCGTAACCTTCCTGGGTCCATCCTCCAGGTACTCCTCTTCATAGTCTGGTCACAGGAATAGCCAGGGACAAAGCCATGAGTACTCTTTAAGTACTCGCAAACTAATACTAACAAGTGGAAGGGGTTTTTGATAATAGGACACTAGGCTCTAGGGTTGTTCTACAAGAAGCCAGATTTACATCTACTAAGTTTAGAAGCAACGAATGCTAGTTGAAGTTTTATAACACCTAAGTGGGAACTTGTATATCATGTCACAACTCTGTTGTGGTCAACTCAAAGTCTCACTTCCTTTCACAAATAATTTTGAAAAGTCTGACGGGAGAACAGTATGGCCACTCCAACTATCCATAACCGCGGACGCGGCTATTCGAATAGTTTGACACTCTGCAGAGATTGTACACTTTCACCACAACATTCGATACATCCTTCAGGAACAAATCCTGAATTCACCATACTCAGTATGCGGATAATCAATCCTAACCTTTCAATTACACGCCCTAGTATAAGCACCTCTCCTGTGAGTTTGGCCTCCCAACCATGACCAACTGTCATCTTGGGTACTGCACAGGTGGACAATCTTCACAAGGTAGCCTTAGCTCAGACCTTGGCCGTGAGGGAACTAATACTAAGGTATATAAGTTTCCAGTCAAGCCCTACCCAATTCTCGGGTATTGTGGTTGTACGATAAAATTGGAATGGTATCGCATCCAGACAACCATCAGTTTTATAAAGGGGTAAGGCTCATGCCTCAACATTTTCATCACCATAAATCATCTGGTGTTCGGAAACACATGTCCAAAACATTTCAATAGAATGATCCATCATTCCAAGGTTTTCATAACCATTTTTCCACCAAGTATTCCCATCTAAAGATGATCAGGTTTTATGCTTAGCACTAGCATCTACAAGTGGGGGTAAGTACTAATGAGGGGTGGTAAACAAGTGGAGTTTCAACTAAGTTCAATCTCATGCCTTAGGGTGACATCAAGATTATCTAGCTTAGGCCAAATTTTATGCTCTTTATGCAACCTTCAAATATTCTTCTAGTATCTACAATTCACTAAAGTAAACTCTAAGTAATAGCTTTGATAAAGAAATAAAGTAATAAGCTTGTAAGTAAAAACTAGGATTGGTTTATCAAGTGGGTAGGATCATCTATGCTTAAGGCATATAGTTGGCATGGTGACAAGCAAGTATTGGCTTGAACAGTATCAGTATAAGCTTGCTAAATTGCAAGTGTTAGCTTGCACATTCAACTAGTAGCATTAGGCTTGCCTTGTGCGGATCTGTGGTTGAAGTTCTCCTTGGCTTCTTCTTCGTATAATCCTCCTTCCTCCTCGTATCCTTGGTCGGTACTAGCGTATATAAATAAATACGATGTACACAATCACCAAACAATACTTAACTACTTGCAATCATCACACAAAAGGGTCCTATAGATGATCTAGCATCATCACTAACTTTACAAGATTAAAGCTTGGTTTAAATCCTTTTATTTTTAGAAAAGTAATTTCTACTCATTGAAAAACTACTTAAGATTTAATATTCTCCAAACCAAACATGGGATCATGTTGACACATGTCATCACCACATATTTTAGTTCATGGGAATGTGATTTAAAGTGGTGTCCCAATTTAATAAGGTTTTACCCTTTTATTTTTAATTAAATAAAGTGACTAGAAATGCCTATGTAGCATTCTTTTATTACTTGAACATTATTTCTATAAGTAAACCTATATATTTTTATATATTCTGAAAGGTATGGTTAAATGTGATTTTTGAGAGTTGGAATCAACTCAAAAGCTATTATGGTTTTAATTTGAAAAATGTTTTAATGCAGAAAAGCTCCTGCCTTGTTATTTTTACCAAGGAGGATCTACAGATCCAAATGACTTGAATCCAACGGGCTTGGATTCAGCATTCCCAGACCTTTTTAACAAAATTGGTTTCATTCAATTTGGTTCACTGAATCGACCTGGGTTGATTTTTGAAATTAGGTACAGAAGTGTGTTTGAAATAAAATGGAAAAGGTTAAATTCAAATAACTGGGCTGCGCGGGAAGTGATACTGGGCCGGTCTGCTAAGCACAGCACTTACGCGGGCTGGTTAAGTGGCTGTCCCCACGCGTCAGTGAGACGAGGGGGTGCGAAGCGGTAAGGGGCGATGTGGTGTGTTCGATCTGGTTCTAATCCAACGGCTGATGGTCATCGTCGACGTTGGGCAACGCCGGCAAGACAGAAACCTAGCGCGGCCAGTGGGGGTCGTTGGGGGCTCACCGGGGTTCAGGCGAGGGTCGACGAGGCAGGCGAATGACGAAGTCGATGACGGCGAACCTCCTGGTACCGGCAGCTTCTCCTGGGGCGGCTCCAATCACTGGCCCCCTTCTTCTCGAGCAGCTGCAGACTCCGGTGAAATTTCGGCGAAGTGCTGCTCGCCTTGCTCTGGGAATGGGGTGGCACGATCAGTGAGGAGAGGGGAGTGAGATGGTGTGCTCAATTCGGCTGGGGGTGGCCTCTATTTATAGTCGCGGCGATGAGACTGAACGGGATGGGCAGGCGACGGTGGCGACATGGCTACGGGAGGCTAGAGGCAGGGCCGGAGATGGCGATCGCTTGGTGGTCTCCTGGCGATTCTCTACGGCTTTAATGCGCATGTAGGGGCGGTGCAGTTTGGTCTGGAACGCGCGATGTTCTGCATGGCAGAGGCGGCGTCTTCGACGGTGAGCAGTGGCTGTGCGTCATGGGGCGGCGAACGGTGATGTTTGGCGGTCTCCTGGGTCGGTGGCGATCATTTTTGCACGCGGCGAGGGCGGCGCGCGGTCTGTGGGCGTCGGTCGAGTGTGGCGCTCTGGCGCATGCTCGGCATGGTTGCTGGCAAGCTGGGCGCGGTTCGTGTGTGTGGTCCAGGGTTTGGCAACGCTCGCGGCTGGGATAGGGAATGGCGGTGGACGGTGGGCTGCCTCCTAGATAAGGTTGGCACGGCTAAATCTCCTCCTAGCTTGCTCTCTCCACTAGGGTGGCATGGTGAGCTTCGGCTATTCACCATTGATGTCATTGCCCAGCTTACAGTGAGCCTAGTGCTTGGTTTAACTTGCTAGATGATCTACTGAGATGGTTGTGAGCTAGAGAGGGGACAAGTTAGGCTTCAATCACTGCTCACAATAGTGTTTAAGATTTTGATGATTTGTGTCTGCAATGTGTTTGATGAAATGGCCGCAAGAATTCAAGTTTTGAATTTTGAAAAGATTTTTGGTGAGTGTGCTAGGTTGGTGCTGGTGAGTGTGCAGATGCTTGGGTTTTGAAAGTTGAGCTTGTTTGAGTGGTTTTTGAAAAAGTGGGATCTTCCCATATGATAAAGATTCAATTTTTAATTGTCATTTAAACTATGCATTTGAAAGTTTCTGGATGATCACAAAGTGGGCCTTGATACTTTTTTATGAGTACAATCAAGGGGTGTAAGGATCCAAACAAGTTTCTGTTAAGTTCTGCAAGTTTGGGACAGCCAAAGTAGGCATGGGAGTTAAATTGGTCAAAATGACCATTCACTCATTTTATTTGTTTTGATTTACTTGTCTTTGAGAAAAGTTTGGGAATTGTTTAGATGATGTTTATTTCACCTAAGCATCCATTTACAAGCAAAGGGACACACAAACAAGTTGGTTCAAAAGAATTCAAAATGAAATGCATACTCACATGCATGCTTTCATATTTTTATTTAGCAAAGTTTTTGTTAACCCTAAATTTGATGATAGAGTTTGGTGATCCAAGTTTAGTATTTTTGGGATGTTACAACCCCCCTAGGCGCGGGTGGGCCCTGCCCCGCGCCTAGGCAGGGTGTGGGGCCCCTGGCCACTGCCTCGGCCTCCCCCTTCACCTATAAGAAGCCCCTGATGCAGAAACCCTAAGTACCCGATCAATATTCCATGAAACCTTCTATAGCGGCGGCCACTCTCGTCCCTAGATCGAGGGGATCTGAAGTTCTTCCCGGCACCCTGCCGGAGGGGAGATCATCCAGGATGCCTTATCTCCGGTATGATGCGTGAGTAGTTCCACCTTGGACTATGGGTCCATGTAGTAGCTAGATGTTTGTATCTCCTCCTTGTGTTTTCATGTATAGATCTTGTGAGCTCCGTTCATGATCAAGATCTAATCTATTTGTAATCATGCATGTTGTGTTTGCGGGGATCCGATGGATATTGAGATTATTATGTTGGTTTGATTAATGGTTTTTTCTTTGTGATTCTATCGTTTCTGTGTTGTTTGTGATATTGCATGCTCTCCGTTGTTAGTAGCTATCTTGGCCAAGTAGTTGCTAGTGACTCCAAGAGGGGGTATTTATGCTCGATAGTGGGTTCATGCCTGTAGTTTCCAAGGGAAGTGACAGATATCTCTTCAGTTGTAGATGTGTTGTTGCCACTAGGGAGAAAACAACGGTCTCTTGTTCATGGAACATGTGGACTGTTTACCTTACACACTTTGCTTAAAGCAGTTGTATGTTGCTTGCAACTTAATACTGGAGGGGGTTCGGATGATAACCTGAAGGTGGACTTCTAGTCATAGATGTAGTTGGATGGCGGTCTATGTATTTTTTTGTATTGCCCATCGAATCTCATAGGATCTTTCTGACTAGTAATTGCATCGTTATGCCTTGCTCAGTTCCTGTCAATTGCCCTACTGTAATTTGTTTACCCTTCATTCCATGTTGTTTTTATAAGGAGAGCACCTCTAGTGAACTATGGACCCCGGTCCAATCTTTAACATTGATACATCTTCGACTATTACTTGTTTACTTGATGCAAACCACCATTACCTTCCACACCATACGTTTAATCCTTTGTTATAGCAACCGGTGAGATTGACAACCTCACTGTTAGTTGGAGCAAAGTCTTGAGTTTGTGTTCTGCAGGTCTCCTCACTAGTTCGATAACCTCGGTTTATTACTGAGGGAATACTTGCTGCTATGCTGCTTCACACCTTGCTCTTGGGGTTCCCAACAGGCTCCACATCAACCGAGCCATCAACAAGTTTTCTGGCGCTGTTGCCAGGGATCTACAGGACAGCTTCAACATCTTCCTCCCCGTCAAGCACCAAGTTTTCTGGCGCTGTTGCCGGGAAGGATAAGGACGTCTTCACTAGGAGAGTTCTCCACTTCCTTTCTCTTTACTTTGTTTTTAGTTTGCTTTGTTTCTTTTGCTTGGTTTTGTTTTCCTATTTTCAAAAAAAACCAAAAAAAATTAGTCTAGTTTGGTTTTCTTTCTTTATTCAAAAACACAAAAAAATTAGTTCCTGCTCTAGCTGCTGCTGCTGTTTTTGGCTTGCCCACCTTTGCCAAAATGAACTCTGCCGAGAACACCAAGTTGTGTGACTTCACTAGCACCAACAACAATGATTTCCTTAGTACACCTATTGCTCCACCTGCTCCTGATGCTACCTTTTATGAAATTAAGCTTGCTTTGTTGAATCTTGTGATGAGAGAGCAATTTTCTAGTGCTGGTTCTGATGATCCTGCTGCCCATCTCAATAAATTTGTTGAACTTTGTGAGATGCAAAAATATAAGGATGTAGATGGAGATATTATTAAGCTCAAGCTTTTTCCTTTCTCCTTGAGAGGAAAAGCTAAAGAATGGTTGCTATCCTTGCGTAAAAATAGTATTGATTCTTGGACTAAGTGTAAAGATGCTTTTATTGGAAAGTACTATCCTCCTGCTAAGATTATATCTATGAGAAGTGACATTATGAAATTTAAAAAACTTGACAGTGAACATGTTGCTCCAGCTTGGGAAAGAATGAAATCTTTGGTTAAGAATTGCCCCACTCATGGACTCACTGCTTGGATGATTATCCAGACTTTTTATGCAGGTTTAAACTTCTCCTCAAGAATTCCGTTGGATTCAGCTGCTGGAGGTACCTTCAAGGGCCTCACTTTGGGTGTTGCAATGAAGATCCTTGATAATATGATGGTTAACTACTCTGAATGGCACGTTGAGAGAGCTCCACATGGTAATAAGGTAAATTCTATTGAGGAAACTTCCTCTTTGAGTGAAAAGATTGATGTTATTATGGCTATGCTTGTTAATGGGAAAGCTCCTCTAGATCCTAATAGTGTTCCCTTAGCCTCCTTGGTTGCTCAAGAAGAGCAAGTTGATATGAACTTCATTAGAAACAACAATTTCAACAACAATGCCTATAGGAATAATTTTGGTAGCAATAACAATTATAGGCCTTATCCTCCTAATAATGGCAATTCTTATGGAAAATCTTACAATAATGCTAGAAGTGTCCCCTCTAAGCTTGAGGTCATGCTCAAATACTTTATTAGTAAACAAACCACTTTCAATAAGGTTATAGAGGAAAAGCTTTTAAATGTTGAGAAAAATATATCCTCTTTGTTTGAAGCTCAAACTTCCTTGATTAACAAAATGGCTGCTAAACCTGAAACTATGGAAAGTACCTTTGCTTCCACTCATGCCATACAAGTTACTATTGATGAAAATGTTGGGCTGTTAGCTCAACTTCATGCTAGGTGGGAAAGGGAAGCTGAAATTGATAGAAACAATAGTGTGTGCACCATCACCACTAAACCACAAGTAGTCCTTGTTCCTCCTCCTACTATGCCTAAGCCTATTGAGCCTACTACTAGTGATGCTGAGTTTGACTATGATATTGATGGTTGCAATATTTTTTAAGTGATTATGTTCCTACAAAATCTTGCTAGAAGTCCTGATGCTAGTGATATGCATGTTGCTTTCACTAAACACATTACAGATGCTCTTGTTAAGATTAAGGAAGAGAAGCTAAAACACAAAGCTTATATTACTAGGAAATCTGAAGATAGTTGGGAACCCATTATTAATATACAAGTGAATGACTTTGATCTCAAAGCTTCATGTGATCTTTGTTCTAGTGTCTCTATTATGCCTAGGAAGATTTATGAAATGCTTGATTTGCCACCATTGGAAGATGTTATTTAGATGTCCCACTCAATAATAATGCTAAGAAGAAACTCATGGGGAGTATTAATGATGCACTCATTATGGTTAACAATGCTTATGTCCCTGTTGATTTATATGTTGTGGATGTGGAATACAATGTTTCTTGTCCTATTACTTTGGGAAGACCTTTTTCTTAGAACAGTTGGTGCCATCATTGATATGAAAGAAGGCACCATTAAATATCATTTTCCATTAAAGAAAGGTATTGAACACTTCCCCATGAGGAAAGATAAGTTGCTTTTTTCTCCTCCTTTGAAAGCAAGGTTTGATGTTAATGCTTCCTCATTTCAAAATACTTGATTCTTCTTGCTTCTTGTGCCTAACTTAAAGTCGTTAAAGAAAAGTACTTCTTGGGAGATAACCCAAGAGTTTCCTTGAGTCTTGTAAGTTATTACTTCAGCAATGACCTCTTATTATCCCTTTTGTTTGCTTTTTGTGCCAAGAATGACCTCTAATGAGATGGAAGTAAGATTTGGGGAGTTGCTGTCCCGAAACAGATTTCTGTCCTCCACCATAAAAATTAGTGAGGAGTCTCTGTAACTCGGATTGAGCACAAAATTTACGAATAAATCCCGCAGTATGTTAGCTAACTTTTGTTAGATCAACACTTTTTTATTTGAGCAAAAAAATATTTTCGAAAAAATCAGTTTCTACCTGCTAGTCTGTTTTTACAGATTTCTACCATTATTTGCATTTTCTTCTTATTGATTCCTTTTTGAGTTCTCTTTTGTTGAATTGAGGTTTTTTAAGGATTTGCTACAGTAGTTTGTTTTTAGTGAAAAGCCTCGTTGTTCCAAAGCTTTGCCAGAGGTCTAATATCTTTTGAATAAAGTAATGTTGCTAATGAAGATTGTGTGAAGTTATTCCAAAGTGTCCACTGTAAACTCCTATGCATGGTGTGTTACACCATTCCAAGTATATTCTTGTTTTCAGCTATCTTCCAATTAAAAACTATTTTGTTATATGAAAACTTAGTGATTAAAGCCCTCACAAACTTGATGGCACACTTTATATTCTTTTCCCCTAATAAACTTGAACCATTGTGTCGTCTATGTTGTATATGCTTGCACTCACTACAAGAAATGTGTCAATCTATGACCTTTTGATAGTGACTGTGGACAAAATCATCATAGAGTTATGATGGTTTCATACCAGATGGTTGTAAGCCGTTTGGGAGAGCCAAAAACCTAAATAATTAAGACGATTTAGGTCAAAATCGTCATAGTTCATTAGGTGAAATCGTCATAACCTAGTTCTAGGCGACTAGACATAAGGGAGGGCAATTCTAGCCGTTGGATGTGAACGTGATGGACGGATGAGATACTTCTATGTGGAAACTTGGCACGGATCGATGACCTGGCATCCCACTCGTCGCGCGACCCAGGGAATATTTCCCTTTGGCGTCCCACCTCGCACGCAGACCCAATGATTTTCATTTTTGGCTGACCAAAAATTGGGTCCAACAGGCGCCACCGCGTGAGACGACCCCAAACCAGTGACCAACTCCCAACGAGCCAAATCCGACTAGACCCCATCCCCAGTCGACACCGGGGCGATTCCGAGCCGTGCCGCCGCTCGGCCCTCTCACCCCTTCTCTCGCTGCCGCTGCTGCTGGCCTCTGGCCATGTTGGCGGCAGTGCCTAAGGTAGCAGGGGTTCCTTTTCTCTGTCGTGGAGGCCGGCAATCATGGTTGGGGGCGGCGACTGGAGCTCAGAGCGAGTGGAGGCCGTGGCGACGGCCCTGGAGCATGGTGGCGGCGACGCCTTTCTAAGTGGTGCTGATGTGATACAGCGCGGTCTGGTTCGTGGAGGATCGAGGGATCCAGCGCCAGATCTACGGTCGGTGGCGTGTGTGATGGGGCTCCGGCTCCGGCGGAGGACCTGCTGGGCGTTTGGAGCGGCACAAGGCACGTCATGGTCTGGCCATGGTGGCCAGGGGAGTTATGGTGGTCGCGGCCCAGGTCGGTGACGATGGCAGAACTACAAGGGTCTGACCCAGGTCGGTGACGGTGGCTGATTTGGCATGTGCTGCTGGCGGCAGAGCATGCTCGGCGGTCCTTGCCGGGGGTCGTCGGTGTGGAGGATGCCGGGTTGCGGTCCCGGGACTAGGCTCGGCGTACGGCGCTCAGCCAGGAGATTGCAGCAGCATCCACACGGTATGCTCCCTACCTCATCTCTCTCCCACCCTAGCTTTCCAGCGACGGCAGTGAAGCACTTCTCAAATCACTGTGGCTACTCGATCAGATCTCCATTGTCTCTAATCTTTCAATATTTACTACATGATGAAATTAGACTGGGGACATAGGTTAGAAAAGATATACAATATATACGACTGTTCTAATCTTTCTTTATTCATCTTTACTGCCAAGAATTTATGTAGCTTAACAAGATTTGTTTATGCTGATACCCAGTTTTGCATCAGTGAAGCCAACGGGCACATTCTGGTGTGGTACAGTGTTACCTAACATATTATGTCTTGCATCAGGTTGGACTTTTTGGACCTCTGGTAAGATGGTCTGCCAATTAACTCCTGGTATTTTTGTTCTATCGTATAGCTAGGCAAAGTTTTTTTTGTTATACATCAGATTACATGGCATACAGATTAGAAAAATGATGGACTTACTATGAGATGCTCAGTATATATAGACTGCAGTTATGGTTCTATTTTTCCATACATGAATTTAATTTTTCCTGTTTGCCATAAACATAAAAATAACCATCTGTTTTTTTAAAGCATGGACATACATTGGATGTTGTCTTCCTTAGTTGAGGCAATTTCCATCTGCTATTATTAACCGATTATTGCATCTTATTATCAAAGATCCCTAATGTTCTTTAGTATGGTACTGTTTCCTTCGTGATAGATCCTGATGC
This sequence comes from Avena sativa, assembly GCA_916181665.1. Lineage (NCBI taxonomy): Eukaryota > Viridiplantae > Streptophyta > Magnoliopsida > Poales > Poaceae > Avena > Avena sativa. The sequence continues at coordinate 261,049,765 of OV702294.1, read as the reverse complement.
AAAAAATTACATGTTTTTAGTATTTTTTTTCCATCAGGCTTCCTTCTTGAGTTATCGTTCCTGCTGTGATTTCTTGAGTATAGATCAGTTTAAGGCCAAAGGGGACAGCGTGAAATCGTGTGAGTAAGGGGCAATCTAGTTAAGTGTTGCAGCAGTGTGTGCACCGTGGATATATGATGTCCTTTTGTCTGCATTACAAATGCCATTAGGGGGTTTTCACGGTAAGCAGTGTCTGCATTAGTTTGTTTAAGTTGGTAAATAAAGTGACCAACCAACTATTCTAACGGAGCATTGTATCATAAATACCATCAGTAGTTAATATCTACTTGGTGCTGAATGTGAGTTTGTTTAAGTTGGTTCTATTATCTTTAAACTGAAATGAACACGACATATGTTCAATTAGATTAGAACCAACATAGGTTGTATGTGTTTTGATGTAGTGAGAAAACTGTTTGTATTGTTTTCATTCTCACGAGAAAACTTGTCATACTTTGTTTAATGTTGATGGGCTTGTGTATATGAAACTTATCTGTTGTGTTAAATTTTGTTAAGGTTGTGCCTGCATCCCACTTTATTTAGTTTTGACATGATGACCATCACAGTGTATATATCTGGGGTTGTTGAGGAGTTGAGCATCTCATACATGATGACAAAACAATAGCAGTAGCAGTAAACTAGCAAATGACCTCTATCTTAAGGAGCAATGTAGTTTGTAGTTAGCAATGACCTGTACAAAATGTTAGATGTTCTGCTTGTCTATTTTATTAAGATTTAAGAGTCATTTGCAGATCTTTACTAAAACATTACCTAGTAATACCTCATGATACCTTTCAGCTCTCTTATCTGAGGAATGAATCTGTTTGTGTTATATGCCAAGTGTTAAGGATGGATGGTTACTTCTCTGTTAGAGTACTGTGTGTGCAAGGATGGGGACTTCCCTTTTTTTAGCTCTTTCTGTGTTAACCATTGCTGCATTAATGGATGATCTGTTCGATTGATCTGATCCTCCTCTACGGGTTTTATTTTGCATCTGTTGTATGCAGATATCGTCATCTTCACCGGCGCCAACCAGTCCCAGAAGCTGGCCAGCTCCTACCTCTACAAGGGGACCAATGGATGCGCCTCACTGGGGTGCTTGTCGAGGTCGATGCCCATGTTCTTGATCAATGGGAGCATCCCGGTAAAATTTCCTTTTCCCTCCTTTTGTGGATGCGCCTCACAGTCATGCTTTAATATTTCAGTATGTACTTGAGATGGTTAATACATGCTGTTCTGTAACTTGGGATATCTTCTAGAACAATTTGCTTTGGTCCCTCATGAAATTTATCAAAATTAGTTTTTCCTGTGCTATTGAGCTTATGGGCTATTTCTAGCATTTCTGAGTTCTTTTCTTGTTCAAGGTTTATGTTTCTTCTAATCTACATTATCAGCTGTAGTGGACTGTGCGCTTATCTCCTTGTGTCTTGCAACTTAAAAGTTTAAATGTATTCATCTTTGTGGCAGGTATGATATCTGGTGTAGCATATCAGGCTATTAATCCCGACAACATTGACAGTCCATATTCTACTACACATCAGTAGAAGACAATACGTCTTGACAACATTTCCAAGGTTTATGCTTCTTCTACTCCACATAAGTAACAATTTGCTGAAACTTTGCAACTACTCCTAGTAACGGTAGTGCACTGTGTTCTTTGAACTAGAACCTGTTGAATATTAGTAGTAGTGCACTGTTGTTTGAACTAGAACCTGTTGCCATTTTCTGTAGTTTGATTGTTGCTACTGTTTAATTCGAGGAAGATTTTTTCTGTTGTACTAGAAACATTCTTTTAGGTTTCAAAGCCATATTGTATACTGAAACATGCACATCAATTATAATTGCACATTTACATATTTTCATGGTTCATAATCATGCTCCATCTTATTTTTAGTGCTGATGTGCCAGAACGGGAGAAGCCGGTGTTGATTCGCGGCGGAGCTTGGTCCTGGACATTCTGGATGTGATCGTAGTGTAATATAGTTACTGTTTTGTTCCTGTGCATGATTTGATGTATTACAATATTGAAAAATTGATGTTCTGTTCCTGTATGTTTTAAAATATTGCTATAATTTATTGAAGTTGTGTGTAAATGGATCTAAAAAAGGTGTTGGACTGGAATAAAATTCAAATTTAAATAAAACACAATTAAATGATTGAATAAAAAAGGAAGGGCATGTAATAAGGCCGCAGCCCATAGAAAGAAACAGACCTTAAAAGGCTAGGGGCCCAAACGAAAAGCATCGATAAAGGCTAGGAATATTGGGTCTGGCCAATCTAGATGAAAAGAAAAAAGCCCATCTAAATGAAATGAAGAAGGCCAGAATTGTTGGGCTTGGCCTACATAGACGACCGAATGGATTGGGCTGAATTCACACTATAACGATTTAATTTCGTCACAATTTTGCCATGTAGGATCGGCCACGTAGGATCTGACTTGGCCATACTAGATGGCTCGTGACGATATTGGATCATCATAGACGTTATGACGATCCAATATCGTCATAGACGGTTATGACGATTTTACCAAAAACGTCGTTATAGTTCATTTGCGACGCCCAGCTTTCGACGATCTCAAAATCGTCATAGAATCGTCATAAACGGACTACTATGACGATCCTGTGACGAAAATGGAGGGTCATATATAGCCAGATTCCTTGTAGTGACTTATACGTTGGAATTAGCAGAACCGTGCTGTCACGGGGAACGTTTTCAACATTGCACTTCTACTTTGTACTCAGTTGATATCATGCTCTTTTGTCTATGGATGTCACCGGTGTGAAATAAAGAGGGAACTTGTAAGTCCATGCAGTTTGTATTCTGTGTTAGAGAAACGCCTGGGCCGCTAGCCTAAGACATGCCTAATCATGGTGAAAACTTGCAGCATCACCATAGTGAGCTATCTATGAAGCATCCTCAATAAAAAGCTATGCATATGGTAAATAAAAATACTGATGAGATGCTCATTGTCTGCTTGCCTTGTCATTTTGGTTATGGGAAAGCTCCTGTACCATGTGCAAGGGGTACCCCATTGGCGGTTCTCAATGATATGCAAATACTTACAATGACAAGAACTTACAGGTGACTGAATTTGAGTAGCATGAGGTGTGGCCCTCGTATTCAAGGGACTTGAGATTGCCAACTTATACTTCGTCAAGCATTCTCCATACTTTGTTCACCTTAACCTTAATCACTTCAAGATGCTTATGATAGGCGCAATGAGGGCTGAAAGCTAACAAGTACCATAATTTTTGTAAGCTCTTTTTGAAACTTGAAATCCCTGCTTCCTTTATAAAAGGCCTTTCTTCCACCACTTTTTGAGTCTCCACCTTCTACCTTTAGGCAACATTAAGAGAGCATAGTTGTCATTATGTGTGTAGTGTCCCAAAGCTTATTGATTGATGTATATTTTGATATTACTTGTTCTTGTGCTACTTGTTTCTAGACACCCTTGTGAACTTTGAAGGTGTCATATGCATCTATTTGCTACTCTATGAGGGACAATCTGATTACCACTATGCTATGTTTTCTGTATGTGAAACAAACAAACGTTTTTAAATGCATGTTATTCATGATCTTTGTTTGTAGCTTGTCATGTTGCATGCATAGTTACTATGTCCTATTGTTAGAACTCAATCTTTCATGCACATGTTTAGAGTTCTTTGATCCTAGCTTTCAATGCTTGCAAATGGTTAGATCTTTATTGTGAGGGTGCATGTCACCTCAAAAATTATTCTTTTTATCACTTACCTACTCGAGAACGAGCAGGAGTTAAGCTTGGGGATGCTTGATATGTCGGAAACGTATCTATAATTTTTGATGCTCCATGCTTGTTTAGTATCCACTTTGCTTTGATTTGTCTACACTTTGAGGTGATTTTTACATGTTTTTTGGTACTAACCTAATAACAAGTTGCCACAGTGACATTTGCCTATTTTCTGCTGTTTTTGGTTCCAAAAAGCTAGTAAGGAAATATTCTCGGAATTGGACGGGACAAACATCAAAGTCAATAACTTTCCGTGGGGAACAAGATGTCCAGAGGGGAGACGGAGAGGCGTGCCTGGGCAGCCACACCCCCCTAGGCGTGGGTGGGCCCTGCCCAGCGCCTAGGCAGGGTGTGGGGCCCCTCGCCACCGACTCAACCTCCCCCTTCGCCTATAAGAAGCCCTCAATGCAGAAACCCTAAGCACCCTATCAAATCTCTACGAAACCTTCTGTAGCCGCCGCCACTGTCGTCCCTAGATTGGGGGATGTGAAGTTCTTCCCGGCACCCTTCCGGAGGGGAGATCATCCCGGAGGCCTTCTCTCCAGTATGATGCGTGAGTAGTTCCACCTTGGACTATGGGTCCATGTAGTAGCTAGATGGTTGTATCTCCTCCTTGTGCTTTCATGTATAGATCTTGTGAGCTCTGTTCATGATCAAGATCTAATATATTTGTAATCATGCATGTTGTGTTTGCGGGGATCCGATGGATATTGAGATTATTATGTTGGTTTGATTAATGGTTTTGTCTTTATGATTCTATCATGTCTATCTTGTTTGTGATCTTGCATGCTCTCCGTTGTTAGTAGCTATCTTGGCCAAGTAGTTGCTAGTGACTCCAAGAGGGGGTATTAATGCTCGATAGTGGGTTCGTGACTCTAGTTTCCAAGGGAAGTGACATAAATCTCTTCGATTGTAGATGTGATGTTGCCACTAGGGAGAAAACAATGGTCTCTTGTTCATGGAACATGTGGACTGTTTACCTTACACACTTTTCTTAAAGCAGTTGTTTGTTGCTTGCAACTTAATACTGGAGGGGGTTCGGATGATAACCTGAAGCTGGACTTCTAATCATAGATGCAGTTGGATGGCGGTCAATGTATTTTGTTGCATTGCCCAATCGAATCTCATAGGATCTTTCTGACTAGTAATTACATTGTTATGCCTTGCTCAGTTCCTGTCAATTGCCCTGCTATAATTTGTTTACCCTTCATGCCATGTTGTTTATCTAAGGAGAGCAACTCTAGTGAACTATGGACCCCGGTCCAATCTTTACCATTCATACATCTTCCACTGTTACTTGTTTACTTGCTGCAAACCACCATTACCTTCCACACCATACGTTTAATCCTTTGTTACAGCAACCGGCAGTGTGACGTTTCCTTCCTCCTACTAGTTCGATAAACTCGGTTTCTTACTGAGGGAAGACTTGCTGTTGTGCTGCTTCACACCTTTCTCTTGGGGTTCCCAATAGGCTCCACATCAACTGAGCCATCAACAAGTTTTCTGACGCCATTGCCGAGGATCTACAGGACAGCTTCAACATCTTCCACCCTGTCAAACACCAAACTCCTATCCTTAATACCTCACTAAGCATATCTTTAGTTAAGGAATTCCTTTACTAGATATACTCTATACATCTCTCTTATCTTATTCAGAAAGATCACATCTTTCTAAATAAGTTAATCATCTGACTCCACCATAATAATATGATGACATGGTCATGCCACTTCATACTCCTTCATTCTTACTATTGTATGAAACTTATATTTATTAACTACTTCTAATGAATCTATCAATGTAGTTACTTCTAAATCTATCCATTAAATCCTTTATATTCACCTTGCATCTACTTCCAAGGCTTACAAGATTTCAATCCTCACTATATCACAAATGATATGAATCCTCTGAAAAAGGTATGATATTACTTCCCATAATACAAGATTGTTCTTGTATTAACTTGGTTAAACTACTATGCTTCCAACTGCTCCATATAACTCATATTATATACTTCATCATACTCTAGCTTGACTTCTCATGATAAAGCTAGATGATTCAGATTACTAAGGCTCTTCCTAATTTGGTAAACTCACAACAGTTCTCCATCAACTAGTAATCTATTCTTTAATGACTTGAGAATAATGACCACCAACCCTTGATCATACAAGGCTTAGGCTTCTAATTGTCTGATCAAGATCTACCATCAACTAAGTAGTAGGCTTATACTAGTCTCTCTATAGGATTATGTAACATCCCAAAAATCATGAATTGTAGAATCATGCATTGCATTCATATTGTTAAAGCATTTAGAGCTAGCACAAAAAAATTCAAATTTTGAATTCAAACAAAACCATTTTTATGCCCATTTTATCAATCATTTGAGGCATGGTTTTGTTGGAAATTTTGGTGGAAATTGATTTGGAGTTGATTTGAGTTGATTTTGGTGGAAATTTGAATTGATTTGGAGTTGATTTGAGCTTTCAAACCTCATTTAGAAAATCAAATCAAAAAAAGAAAAACAAAAGAACAAAAAAAATGGAAGCAGACCAGCCAACTGGCTCAGCCCACCCCCACGGCCCAACTCGTAGCCCAGCACAGCCCACCCGGGAAAACCCTCTCACCCCTCTGTTTCTTACCCCGCGCGCCTGCACCCACCTGCTAACGTGTGGACCCCACAGCCAGGTCACCTCTTCGTCCTCAATTAGCACCCGACGACCACCTCGCCGCTGCCGTTCACTGCCGTTGATTTCGCGGATTAATTGTCATTGATTCGGCGAGTAATTCCCGCACCTGACCTTGCCTACTTAACCCCCTCCTCGTTCCGCTTGTTTACCCTCACTCGCCACCCTCTAAGCGCTGCTAGGCTGTCCACACACGAGCTCACGGCGCCGCTATCCCGAGCATCTCTGGCCAGCAAATACAGTAAACCTAGCCCACCCCTTTATCTCTGGTTGACGCTCATGCACTCCCTGTCCACTTGCGCATCTAACGCCACCCTCTGCTTGTCTTCCCGTGCCCTGTAGTGCTGCTAGTGACGACTCCCGAGCGCACCCGACGCCGCCCTCATCTCTGACGAGAAATCCCAGTAAGATGCGACCGCTCCTTGGCCTCTGAATCAAATGATCTTGTTCGCCTGAAACTTGTGCGTGTCCTGATACACTTGGTTTGTGCTAGGATGATCCAGAGCGTCGCCATCGTCTTCGCCAACTCGTACCCGACGCTGCCTGCAACTCCGACGAGCCCCAGCGGCCACAGCAGCTCGCCCCCGTCCAAGCCGAAGCCACCTTGAGCTTTCTCGCGACCTTGTGACGCTGGTAAGCCACTGCACATCCCCTAGCCCCCTCTGGAATCGCAGGAACACCGTCGCCAGTACCGCCGCTGCCGGTGACCATTGGCGCCGCCAGTCTTTGGTCAAAGCGACTAGCACCGTTAAATCTAGATCTAGTGAATCAGATTAGATCACTTATCGGATCGTTATCAGTCAATCTGGCCCATGCGATTTAATTTAAATCCTATGGCCCTCGTTGATCGATCCAACCGAACCGGTACGGGCCAATCAGATGCGTCCACGTGTCTGAGAATTAGATTTAAAATCTGTTTTTGAATCTATTAGGAATTTAAACTTGTAAAATTCATATCTTTTGTTATGTTTTTCAGAAAAATGCAAATAATATATCAATGGATTCAGAAAATTAAATACTACATTACTGAGGGCTTAAATTTGTATTTTGTTTCGAGAAAAATAGAATTTTATACAGAACACTTTGTAGGCCTACTTTGACTATATAAAATGTTTATAAAATGATTTTAAAGCAAATTTAAGTTTTTTAGACTTTATATAGATGGCTTTGTGTTCAGTACTGTTTTATTTGACTTTTTTAGTATAGAAAAGTCATTTCATTACATTTGCATGCATTCATAATATTTTTTCTTGAATATTGTAATGAGAATTTGGTGCTATTATTTTATGTGTAGATTTTGGTGCTAGTGGTGATTGTGAGTGTGAGTATTGTTTCTACTCTCCCAACTACTACCAAGGAAAGTGGTGCTTCATGTATTTGTCCTATTATGTTGACTATGCACTAGTGATATTTTCAACAGGGCTTGCATGGAATTTTTGCTATGTATATAAATATGCTATGCCTTGGGAAATCCTAGTAGTTGTAGTCTTAGTAGGATTTTTCTCTAAGTTAAGATACTTGTTATGTTATCATGCTTAGCCTAGCTAGTAGCAAAAAAGGGTGGATTATAATCATGCTATGGAAATTTTGCTAAGTCTTTTGACTTGTGTTTTTGCTTAATAAAAACAACTAAGTGAAAGAATCACTTGGGTGGAATGGTATGATGTTTTGTGTTGAGTGGTTACACAAGGCCCATGTATATGGTTTACCTTCGGTATCACACTTGTGGAAAGCCACCCAGGAACAAAGGGATTTGAGACGTTTAGTGTTGAGAAGCTTCAAGTGCAACCACATGGCATATGGGCTCTGCCTTGATCACATAGGTTGCAATAACTTAGCCAGATGGAAAATTGGTGGTAGGGTGATAGGATGGAACGTGTCCATGGTGGTCTAAGGGAAGGCTTATGAAAGGTCTCGTCTCGATGCATGTCGAGTCTTGTGGGGAAAGTGCACCACCTCTCGAGAGGGTAAAACCTAAGTACTTAGCCGTGTCCCCGGCAACGGACAGTTTGAGCATCAAGACATTGAAGCTATCAAGGATCTTCTCATCCCAATTTCTAAGTTAAATCTTGTGGTTTAACAAGGGTAAAGGTTCACCAATGTCTATTGGTGGTTCCTTGTGAGTTTTGTCAAACAAAAACTTAGTGTTTTCAACTGATAGGAAAAACCTATTTTGAGCAAAGCAAGCCTAAGATACACTTAGACAAATTCATATAGATGTTAGATACTACTATTCTACTATGGTATCACTTGCCAATACAATTCCAAATGTATTGACCCACTGTGGCTGTAACTTATGATGTTGCAGGTTACTCTGATGAGGATTAGGGTTATAAGTCTACACTCAACATGCTTGCCTGTGGCACATGAAGATGAAGAGTTTATTTTATTTACTTATGTTATTAACTCTTGTACTAGCCTTTGGCTATTGAGTTGTAAAAGACTATGTTATCTCTCTAATGATGATGTAATAATGACCTTTGTATCTGTGTACTTCATCTTAAACTGTGGATGCTAGCATTTGATCCAGGGACTAGCATTGCAATCACATGGACCTTTACCTTATAAAGGTGGGGTCTTACAGATGGTATCAGAGCACTGTGTTGCTTGTAGGTTGGATTAGACTAAGGAAACCACTAAGGAAAAATGCAACTCATTGCAAAATTCCACACTTAACTTTTTCTTCTCGTAAACCTTTTCTAATCTTCTTTCTCATCTCAAATTGTAGATGGCCGCCATCAACGAAGCCATCAAGAAGGTACCACTCATGACCATGACTTTAGAATGTGAGACGGAGTTTCCCAAAGCACACAAAACCCTTATGGTTAGCTTGGGGATACATGGTGAGGTTGTGTACAAGGGATTCCCAGTGATGGATGAAGGAGAAGAATATTGGTGGGTGCAACTTCACTTGTACAAAAGCAAGGGAGACAACCACAAAGAGTCGGGATTCTATATGGGCACCAACTCAGAAATGTACACAACATTCTTTGACTCTGCAAGAAATGCAGCTTGGAATGCTATCAAGAATCTTGGTGAAAGACTCAAGTATAGAATTATCAACACCCAAAATCACCTTAAGGAGGAGAAGAAGTATACCCAAGACTTAGAGACCGCCATAAAACGTCTAAGGGAAGATATCATAGACTTTGCATATGAGTGAGAATTGTAACATACTCCACTAGTTGGACCACCACACTTGTCGTTTTCTCGCAAAAAAATTTGTCTAAGTTATATAGAACTTTAGTGCTTGTGGTAGATTTTGTATGCCATGAATTGAATGTTTTATGGATGATTGTATGCTTTTGCTGTCTTCTATTGTCTTTTTTTATCTTATTTGTGTTGTTCTAATATTTCTCTATCTTATATATTAGATGCCTAGCTTTGTGATCAACACTGCCGAGGAGTTCAATGGAACTCGTTTTGGTTCACGTATCATGCAGTTCAGTAGTGTACTCAACCTACCACTTCCTAGTATCAAGGAACTTTAGCTCACCAAGTTCGAGAGGAAGGATCTTTGGGGCTTTAGAGTCACACAGCCAGGACGCTAGACGGAGCCACTCACGGAGGAGATTTCCTTCAAGCTGATGCACGATGACAAGGAGAAGGGAATAGATGTAGTCATGCAGGAGCTACTTGGACGCCTCTACGGATGCCACGCCACCGAGCTCAGAGGCCTCTACTTCCACCCGTTCAGGAGACGTGACGAGGAGGGAGAGGCATTGGTGTATGAGGGCGCTCCTAGAGAGACGATAGAGTCAGTTCGTCTGTACCTCTAGGACCTAGAGGGTCTTATTAGACACCTCGACACAAATAGGACCAACGTCATGCTTAGAAATGACGAGCTCTAGGTTCAGTTGCGGGAGAAGGAAAGGCTCTTCGGGGAGCAAGACGAGATCGTCAAGGAGATGAAGGCCATATTTGAGAGCAAGGATAAGAAGTTCAAGAATCAGGAGAAGAGAGTTCAGGACATAAACAAGAAGATCAAGGACATGAGGGCCGAGATAGAGGCCAAGGACATCGAGTTAGAGACTCGGCAGGGAGTGATAGAGAGGCTTCGATCGTAGAAGAGAGCTCTTCGCGCGAAGATTGAGGCCTTAACTACCAACATGGAGGAGTACAAGTCAGCTATGGAGACAGCCGGACTTACTCTTGTGGATGTGGAGGTCGAAATGGAGGAGTAGTTGACTATTCGACTACCTATTTATCTATCCTCCTTTTATTTATTGAGTCGCAATGATCATCCAACATGTGGATGGCTTGCTATTATGTTTACTTTTCCAAAACTTGTTGTTTACATTGTTTAAACTCTTGGTTATCTTGTTATTGTTTATTATGTTTGTTGCTATGTGATGTATTGTGCATGGCATCTATGGGTTATATCTCATTACTTATCCTTATTAAAACCACATATGCCTCTCCGTCGTGCCAATCCCAACCCAACCAACAACAACAATAACGTCAATCCCGAGATGTAGCAGTTGATGACAGCTCAAACTCAATTAATGCAAATGATGACCCAGTTCATGGCCAATCAAAAACAGAATCAGAACAACAACAACAACAACAACAACAACAACAACAACAATAACAACAACAAAAACAATTCATGCAAAATCATAATCAGAACAACAATAACAACAACAAAAACAATATTAACAACAACAACAACAATCAATCAATCAAAACAATCCTCCAGCATTTGACATGCTCACAATATTTCTGAGACTGAGGCCTACAAAGTTCTCGGGAACGACTGATCCAATGGTATCCAATGACTGGTTACGTTCGGTGAACAAGGACTTAGTCACTATAGGCTGCACCGACGAGGAAAAAGTCAGGTTTGCAGCACACCTGCTCGAAGGACCCCCTTGAGGATGTGACTTGGGATATTTTTGAGGATGGTTTCTGTACAGCTCACATCTCATCCGGAGTGATGAACTTGAAGAAGAAAGAGTTCCACAACCTGAAACAGCGTCACCGCAGTGTAGCTGAGTACATTGAGGATTTCAACAATCTGGCGCATTATGCACCGGATGAAGTTGTGATGCCAAGAGGAAAGAGAAATTCCTCTAAGGACTTAATGATTAGTTGAACCTGGAGCTGTCTGTTGCCTATGTTCCAACATATCAATCACTATGTGAAAAGGCCACCATCTTGGAAAACAAGATGAAACATGTTGAGGGCAGGAAGAGGAAACATAACTTTGATAAGCACAGCTCGGGTTCGTCTCACAAGTGTTCCCACAATGATGATAATGGAAGTTCTGGATTCCACAAGCATGGGAAATACAACAGCCACCACAACCACAACCGTCACCATGACAAGAAGCATCATCGCAGTCATGATAGTGACAGGTATAAGAACCACAAGAGTGGACACAAGAGCCACCACAGTGGAAGTGGTAATGGGAGTCAGCCTACAAAGAGAGATATCAATAAGGTTGAGTGTTTCAAGTGTAAGAAGATGGGGCACTATGAAAATGAGTGCCCAGAAAAGAAATGTCGTGGTGTGGAAAACGACAGTGCCATTGGGGATGTCAAAGAAGGGACACTCGGATGCATTCGGTGGCTCACGCAACGGGTTGGGCACGGTGAACTGCAAACACAGCGACGTACCCAGGTTGGGGGCCCTCTCGGCGAGGTAACACCCCTACTCCTGCAAGAAGAACTATATGAGCGAGCAAATGCCCTGTACAGATGCTCCTTGAGCTGTTTCCTTAGCAACTATCGAGAGCTAGAGGAAGATGGGAACTAGCTACCAACACTTCTATCCTTCTATTGTTGCCTACCTAGAACCCTAGCTCTACCCTCCCTTATATACTGGTCTGGGGGGCAGATTACAGATCGGGCCATAGGGTTTACTGTTTGGATATGGGTTTATAGGACAGGGCTGGCTGCAGGGCCCAGCCGGTGGGCCAGGACCCAGTCCGCCCTTCCTTTAGCGTCATCCTCTTCTTTAGCGGTCACCCGGGCTTCCTTTGGGGCATCACCCTTGCTTTAACGGTCACCCGGACTGCTTTTGCGAGTCAGCCGACCGCTTTGCTTTATGTTCGTCGTGTAGTGCTGGTCATGACGGCACGCCAGCTTGCTTGATGACGAGAGAGAGCCAGAGGCGTACCCGTCAAGGAGTGTTAGCCCCTCCATGCTCTCCATCGAATCCGAGGTGAGCCGGGTGGAAGCGGCCACCCGACCGGTTCTTCTGGCTACCGGCTAGACGGGCCAGCCGGGAAGTTTATAAGCCTAGTCGAACGGGGTTCGCCAACCAGCTAGAGTTGTCCTTCTTTAGGGCCAGATGGTGTGTTCCTTCTAGAGTCGCCCTACTTGTGCTTGGCTTTCCCCACCCGGGGTTTATCCCCCCAACACTAGTCCCCGAGCACGTATGGGTTGGCCGGCGGGTAAGATCTTGCGTTCTATTTTTTCGTCTTGAAGTGATTGCTTTACCGCACCCGGCTGTAGCTTTTGCTTTTGCTTTCCAGCTGAATTTAACCGGCTGCGGAATCGATGGCCTCCCACTGGTTGTAAACAAAGAAGGCAAGGACTGGCTTGCGTAGCTGAAGACGAAGCGTTAGATTGATGACGCTGTTGATGTCGTCACTGATGACTGCTGCTCTGGCGCACGCTGCATCAGTTGGACTTCCGCGTTGTTGCGTCAGTTTTTTGGCAACTGCGCACGCAACTTGCCGCAGCGGTTTCTCGGGGCGAGCGCGCACGCCTCGTCTCCCGGTAACTCTTGCGGATCTTCTGTTGCAATCATGATGGCACAAAGGATCTGAAGCTGTAACGTCATGCGGTTGTGGCGGATTGATGCCACGCGTCGTGCGGGAGCCGAGGAGGCGACGGTACCACCTCCGGGGATAAATAGAGCCCTGAGGGGGAACGATGCACACACTTCTCCATCCTACGGCTCATCTTCTCCTCGTGCTCTAACGCACCTTGCTCCTTCTGCCCCTTCTCCTTGCCGTCGCTGGAGTCACTGCACACCGTTCACCACGGACACCTCTTCTGTCGGGATGTTGCCGGAGCAGCGCGGCGATTGGTGTGGGTCATTCGTGACCGACGAACTTGGCAACAAGTACCAGCGGGGGAGATTTCTTCCCTCGTTGATGCTTGTGAAGCATCGGCTCGTGCCGGAGGGGGAGCGGGTGTCGAACCCTCGGCCGGGGGAGCGCGTCATCTTCCTTGCGCACTTCGCCTATGGCTTCGGTCTTCCCGTCAGCCCCTTACTCCTCCAACTCTTTGTCTTCTTTGACCTCCAGCTCCATCATCTGGGCGCCAACGCCATCGTGCATCTGTCGCACCACGCGGCTTGCTGCGAATCGTACCTTGGGGTGTGGCCCGAGGTGACAAACTTCCTCAAGTTCTTCCACTTCAAGGCCCAGAACACCTCCAAGGGCGGTCCGCTGACGCAGACAGGCTGTGGCAACGCTGTGGCAACGCTCAATGCCACGGTCCTCCTCGCCAATGCCGCGGTCCTCCTCGCCAATGCCGCGGTTTGAGCTTCCCGATATCGTCAAGTTGTGGCAACTCTCATATTTTTATGTGAGCAACGCCACAGAGGTGGACTGGATCTACCTTCCGCCTTTCGCCAACTTGCCCTTAATGCAGAAGGGCTGGTTGACGAAAGGTAAGGGCGCCTCGGCGGACCTCGACCGGATGGCCACCCGGGTGGAGGCGATGGTGGAGACGGAGAGGCTCACCGCCCGGGACATCACGCTGTCCAGGACAAGATGTGCCATATCTCGACCGCCGATGATCCGATGAGGATGTCGCGGAAGGAGGTGCCCTACCAGGACCTGCGGAACTGGGTCTCCATGATCTCCAAGTTCCGTATGGAGGGAACATGGGCGTACTCCTGCCCACCGTACCATCGCGGCCGCCTGCTGCCCCGGTGAGTTGTCCTCTGATTATCTTGCATTTTATTCTTCATCGTTGTTAATTTTCCTTGGGTGCCTTATGCTCCCCTTTTTGAGTAGTTGTTCACAATGCAGCTAGCCGAAGACGGTATGGGTGACCTCCCACTTTCGTCCTTCTTGGCGGATAGGAAGCCGAAGAAGTACCCCCAGATGGAGCCCGAAGGGTTTCCCGTCCGGGCGGACGACGGCCCCTCGGATCCTCATGGTAAGTTGCCGGATGCAGCTCCTTGTCTCGTCCTGGCTCATGAGGTTGTGGTTTGAGGCTTTGTTTTTGTTGCAGTCGATGTCACCAACGAGGAGGGTGGCCGAGAGAAACCCGCGGCGAAATCCCAGGGAAAGAGGGCGGCGCCTGTTGCCGCTCCCGCTCCAGTTGAACAGAAAAGGACGCCCCATGGGCGTCAAGTTGTTGCTCTCCATCCGTCGTCGGGTTAGCATCCTCCTTGCATCTCCTTGCCGTTTTGTGGTTCTGTTGGTGCTTTCTCTTATTTTTCACTCTGTGTAGCGAGGCGATGTCGCTTGGCGATGGTTGCGTTGCCGTCGTTGCTCCTCCCCCTCCTCCGCCGGTTGCGGAGGTGGTGAGGTCGCCGGCCGCACCCGCACCGGCTGCGTCCGGCCCGGCTGCGCCTGCCGCGTCGTCTCCACCCAGGGCCCCTCAAGGCTCCCCGACCATAGGGTTGCTGCACCAGGCGCCCGTGTCTTCGCGGTTGGGGCAGCTGTTCGTGGCTGCGCAGGACCCAGAGACCACCCTCCTTCGTCCTGGGGCCAGCGTGAACCTGGCCTGGAGCAACAGCTCCGCCAGGCCCGTGTTCACGGAGGTGACGGAGGAGGTTGGGGCCGCGCAGGTGGCTGCGGCGGGCAGCGGGCAGCGGCCAGCCGGGTGCTTCCGCGCCGGCTCGAAGGGAGTTGGTGGTGGCCACGTCTTCCAGTGTGGCTTCTGATGATGACGAGGTTGTCGTCACCGGCTCGAGGCCAGCTCCGGCTGTGCTGACGCCGGGTGCGTTCCTCTCCTAGCTCTCGGGCGCGACACCCGTCGCACTCAACCAGGTTCGCCACCTGGTTGAGGGAATGGAGAAGAGCCTTGGCGAGGCCAAAAATTTATCTGTCTTGATGGAGGTAGGTCATTATCCCCAACATCTTTCTGTTCTTCTAGCCGGTTTGTCGTTCTGTTACTTATTTGTTTTCTTGCTGTAGAGAGCTTTTGCGGAGTCGGTGAAGAATACCCAGGATCTTGGTCGTAAGATTGCTTCTTCAGATCATTCTTGGCGATTGGATCCCTTTTCCTGTTTTTTGTTGACCATCGGGTATCCTTCTACAACCATGATCTAGGACAAGGAGAAGGAGATGGAGCGCCTCAAAGCTGAGGTTACCCGGCTGGAAGAGTCGAACAAGGCGCGATAGGCGTAGTTTGATCAACTTGCCGCGGCCAAGCATCATCTTGAGGTTAGCGTGGAGAGGGGCAAGAAAGTAGTTGACATCCGGGCGGAGGCACTGAAGAATTTTGAGACGATCTCCACCCAACAGGAGGAGACGATCAAGATTCTCCGCTCCCGGGAGGCAGAGCTGGCTCAGCACCTCCAGAGTATCTCGGAGATGGTTGTCAGCAAGTTCTCCAGCTTCCTTCCTCTGTTGTCTCACGGTTTGTTGAATCTGGTCTAACCATTTAGCTCTGCCCTTAGTTGCAGCTCATTACCTTGAGTCGACCGAGATGGCTCTGAAGAAGCTGCCCAAGGAGAAGGTTGGTCGCGACCTGACCGCCCTCGACTAGGTTAAGGTGCTGGCGGAAGAGAGCAATGGTCTTCATGCCATCGGCAACGACCTCTTCCACTACATCTGGTCGGACGCGGGCGATCTGCATGACATTGCCAGCCTGGACGTTGCTTTGTCCAAGGGCATCGACATGCTGGAGATCCATAAGGAATCGGCTGCCCGAGGCGGAGTGGATATGGCTTTAGTCCTGGTGAAGTCGTGGTACCCGGGTGCTGATATGAGCGTGCTCACTCGTGGCTTCCGTCTAGGGACGAGCTACGAGGGCCTTCATGGCAGCACTCCGGCGATCCAGTCATGTGGGGTGAAGATTAGCACCGACGTGGACCTGGAGCGCGACTTTAGCGCCCCGGGAGAGCCATGGCCGTTCCACTAGGTCCCGGCACCCTGGAATCCCACCGACGTTGCCTCCACCAGCCAAGCTCCTGCAGGCAATGTTGGCGCGGCTCCTGCCCCTGCTGCTGACGCTCCCTCCGCCGCTTCGACTCTAGAATCTTGATCCCCGGGAATGCCGGGTGTATTTGTTGAACTTCGTCTTTTGTTGCTACTACACTTTTGATGAATTTTTATCGTCAAACTTTGGATTGAGCGCAGAACCTTCGTTTTCTACTTAAATCTCTTGGTGCCCCTTCAGCTCTTGAGCACACTTCGTCTGCCAGTTGTTATGTCTTCGTTAATTGTAATGTTTGGGATTGTCGCTGGCTGGGTGGCCAGCCGGGTCGGGGCTTTTGGCCGCCTTGTCTTGGGTTAATGGGTGTGCGGGAGCGCGCCCACTAGGTGTGGTCCCCGAGGTTTGGGTCGGCTGGGATAGCCAGACGGGTCGAAGCTCCTTGACATCTTCACTTATGTTGATGGGTGCGCGGGAGCGCGCCCACTGGATGTAGTCCCCGAGGTTTGGGCCGGTTGGGGTAGCCAACCGGGTCGAAGCTCCTTCGCCGTCTCGACTTGAACTTATGGGTGAGAGGGAGCGCGCCCGCTGGGTGTAGTCCCCAAGGTTCGGGCCGGCTAGGGTAGCCAACCGGGTCGAAGCTCCTTCGCCATTTTCACTTGAACTTATCGGTGCACGGGAGCACGCCCACTAGGTGTAGTCCCCGAGGTTCGGGCCGGCTGGGGTAGCCAACCGGGTCAAAGCTCTTTGCCATCGTCTTTCCTGTCAAGTTGTGGCTCGATTTGCGCGATACATAGCGTTGCTTTGGGTTAGTATCATTATGCATATGCTCATTCATTAGTTGGGAATGAACATAAATGAAAGGAGAGGCGTGCCCCTTCGAGTTAGGCCGTTAGCAGCTCCACTTTTCTCAGTGAGCATTGGCCTTTCGAGCGTTGCCCTTGCCGGCTGCCAGCCAGGTTACGGTCTGTAGCCGGAACCGAAGGAGCAGCTGCGTTGGTGTGCTTCGTGATACTTCGGTTCATTGTTGTTGGATTAGCCCATGTAGGCGCGATCGGTTCGCCCAGGCGCCCTTGCTTTCTGCATTAGCATTTTCTTGCAGCGTGTACTTTTAGTTTTTGCTCTTGCCGGGTCGACAGCTGGCTTGCAGTCTAAAGCCGGAACCAAAGAGTTTGCTCTAGGTACCTTGTGCAATATTATGCCGCCTGTAGAAATCATGGGGGTCTGGGCCAGCCGGTACAAAGGAGAATGTGGTGCACGAAATTTGGGACAAAGTCCTTGGGACTATGCCATGGTTCCCAATCTTGTCAATTTATTACATGAAAAAGGGAAGGTACATACACTTCTTGTTCAAGTGTAAAACGGCCGGAGTAGGCTCGCGTTCCATGGGCCTTCCGTCTCCTCGTCTGAGCGATCTGCCTTGTTCTTCATCGACTGCTAGGCGTCGATCAGATAGTATGAATTGTTGTGAAGCGCCCGACTGACGATGAATGGGCCTTCCCATGGTGGGGACAACTTGTGCATTCCTTTGGTGCTCTGGACCAGGCGTAGCACCAGATCTCCCTCGCGGAAAAAGGTAGGGCGGATCAGGCTGGCGTGGTACCGGCGCAGGTCTTGCTGGTAGATTGCTGACCTGGATAGAGCCAACTCACGTGCTTCCTCGAGCAAGTCCACGCTATCCTCTCGTGCTTCTCTGGCTTCCTGCTCCGTGTAGAGCTGCTTGCGGGGCGTGTCAGACGGGATATCCGTGGGGAGAACTGCCTCTGCCCCATAGAAAAGGAAGAATGGTGTGAAGCCGTTTGAGTGGTTTGGTGTTGTGCGCCGTCTCCAAAGCACATCTGGAAGCTCCTCTATCCAGCATCCAGGTGATCTGATGAGTGGTTCGATCATCCTTGGCTTGATTCCGGCAAGGACCAGCCCGTTAGCACGCTTGCACGGTCCGTTGGACTGTGGGTGCGCGACTGATGCCAGGTCCAGGCGGATGCCCTTTTCATCGTAGAAGCGAGCGAAAACTCCTTTCGTGAAGTTGGTTCCGTTGTCAGTGATGATGTTGTGCGGGTAGCCGAACCGGATTATGATGTCCATGAAGAATTTGATCACTTTTGCTCCGTCCAACTTCTTGATGGGCTTCGCCTCAATCCATTTTGTGAACTTGTCAACGGCTACGAGCAGGTGCGTCATGCCGGATCGAGCTGTTTTGAACGGCCCAACCATGTCCAGCCCCTAGACTGCAAACGAGCAGGTGATTGGTATTGTCTTGAGTGCCACAGATGGTGTGTGCTTTATCTGGCTGAATCGCTGACAACCGTTGCATGTCTTGACCAACTCCACAGCATCCTTCAGCGCTATGGGCTAGTAGAAACTATGTCGAAGGGCTTTGGCTGCTATTGCTTTTGACGAGGCGTGGTGGCCACATTCTCCATGGTGTTTGTCCACTAGGATCTTGGTTCCCTCTTCTTGGCTTACGCATCGTTGATAGATGCCCCCGACGCTGCGCTTGTACAGCTTGTTGTTGATGATGGTGTAGGCGCTTGCTCTTCGCCGCACTTGTCGTGTTGCCACTTCCTCTGTCGGGAGTTCTTCTTTGGCCAAGAAGTTCATGAACGGCTTCGCCCAGTCGGGCGTTTCCCGAATGGTGTGCACTGTCCGTATGATGAGCTTAATCTCCTCACGGATGTCCGGCTCCGGAATGTCGGGAGGCTTGTCGGGTGGTAGCTTGCTAGTGTCGACCACGGGCTGCGTTGCAGCAGTCCCTGGGTGCGACGAGGCAGTCCCCAGATGTAGCGCGGAAGTCCCCTGGTGCGGCGCAGTAGTCCCCAGGTGCGGTGATGCAGTCCCCGGGTGCAGCGCGCCAGTCCCCGGGTGCGGCGCGGCACCGGTTGTTCCTGGATCTACGTTGAGTACGATGGAGTCGGATTCTGGTGACGGGGTGATGGAGGGTTTGTGCAAGTGCTCGAGGGAGACTACAGGCGGTATGGCTTGTCTTGTTGAACCGACCCTGTCCAAGGAGTCAGCGGCTTCGTTGTTGGCTCTGGGCACGTGGTGGAACTCGCATCCTTCGAAGCAGGCACACAGCTGCTGAACAATGAAACGGTAGAGGGCCATGTTTACGTCCCTTGCGTCCCACTCGCCGGATACCTGATGCACCACAGGTCTGAATCTCCAAAGCATAGTACCCTCTGGATGCCTATCTGCTTGGCCATCTTGAGACCATGGATGAGTGCTTCATATTCGGCGACGTTGTTGGATGCCTTGAAGTGGATATAGAGGACGTACTCCAGCCGGTCGCCTTTGGGCGAGGTTATCACGATTCCGGCTGCGAGTCCTCCTCGCATCTTGGAGCCATCGAAGTGTAGCTTCCAGTAAGTTGAATCCGGCACTGGTGGCATGTACTGTGTCTCCGACCAATCGACAATGAAATCGGTCAGTGCTTGGGACTTGATCGCTGTCCATGGCTCGTACTAGATGTTATCTGCAGCAAGCTCGATGGCCCATTTTGCCACGCGACTGGTGGCGTCCTTGTTGCCGATAATTTCCGCAAGCGGGGCCAATGCTACTACCTAGATGGAGTGCTCTTGGAAGTAGTGCTTGAGTTTCTTGGCGGCCATGTACACGCCATATACCACCTTCTAGTAGTGGGGGTAGTTCTGCTTGGAGTGACAACACCTAGCTCAAGTAGTATATGTGGCACTGGACCGGCTGGGCCTTACCTTCCTCTGGCCTTTCCACTACTAGTACCACGCTAACCACTCTGTTTGTGGCAGCGATGTACATCAGCATAGGCTCCTTTGCCGCTGGTGCCGCCAGAATGGGTGGTGAGGTGGGCATGCACTTGAGGTCCCGGAAGGCTTCGTCTGCCTGAGTTGTCCAGACGAACTTGTCCGTCTTCTTCATCAGCTGGTATAGGGGAAGGGCTTTCTCACCCAGCCGGCTGACAAACCGACTGAGGGAGAAGAGGCACCTGGTGAACTTTTGTACGTCGTGCAGGTTCTGCGGCAACTCCATGCGCTCAATGGCTCCGATCTTCTCCGGGTTCGCCTCGATTCCTCGTTCAGAGACGAGAAAACCCAGGAGCTTGCCGGCTGGGACACCGAACACGCACTTCTCCGGGTTCAGCTTGATCTGGAAATGGCAGAGGTTGTCGAATGTTTCTTTCAGATCCTCGAGGAGTGTGTGCCGCTCCTTGGTCTTGATGACGATGTCGTCAACGTAGGCATGCACGTTTTTGCCGATCTATGTCTGCAAGCATTTCTGCATGCAGCGCTGATAGGTTGCTCATGCATTCTTCAAGCCGAATGGCATGGTGGCATACAGTAAGCTACATACGGGTTATGAATGATGTCTTTATTTGATCGGTTACATTGAGCTTGATCTGGTGATAGCCCGAGTAAGTGTCCAAAAAAGACAACAAATCGCACCCGGTGGTGGAGTCGATGACTTGATCAATCCGGGGTAGAGCGAAAGGATCCTTGGGGCATGCCTTGTTGAGACTGGTGTAGTCAACGCACATGCGCCATGTCTTGTTCTTCTTTAGCACCAGCACTAGGTTGGCGAGCCATTCTGGGTGGAAAACTTCCATGATGAAGCCGGCTACGAGCAGCCGTGTGATCTCCTCACCAATGGTTCTTCTTTTTTCTTCTGCGAAGCGGCATAAAGATTGCTTGACCGGCTTCACGTCTGGTCGAACATGAAGAGATTGCTCGGAGAGTTCCCTCGGGACACCTGGCATGTCTTTGGGGCACCATGCGAAAATGTCTCAATTCTCACGGAGGAAATCGACGAGCGCGCTTTCCTATTTGCTGTCCAGGCCATCTCCGACTAGGACGAACTTGCTTGGGTCCTCCTCGTTCAGGAAGATCTTCCTTGTTCCTTGCGATGGCTTGAACTGTGATTCTCCAGCCGGTTTAGGTTCTCCAGCCGGCATATCCTTCTGCAGAGCCGCCATGTTCGTCACTATGACACGCTTCTCCTCAGTGATGATCATTGCTTCGGCTAGCTTGGAGCCGTCTGAAGCGCACTCGATCGAACGTTTGTAGCATCCATCGATGGTGATCACTCCCTTTGGGCCTGGTAGCTTCATCTTGAGGTACGCATAGTGCGGTACTCCCATGAACTTGGTGAGAGCTGGGCGCCCTAGTATGGCGTGGTAGGCACTGGAGAGGTTCACAACCTCGAACCAAATTGGTTCGTGACAGAAGTTGTTCTTGCTGCCGAAGATGACGTCCAGCCGGATCTTGCCGATTGGTGAGTGCGACAGGCCTCGTACTGCTCCGTGGAACAAAGTGCTCGAGGGTTGCAGCTGGGATTCGCTGATGCCGAGCCGCTCGAGGCTACTCCGATAGAGGAGGTTGATGCTGCTATCGCCAGTGATCAGCACCCGGGAGAAGCGGCACGAGTGCTTCTTGGAGATGATGATGGGGTCGAGGACCAGCGCGTAGCTGCCAGGGCTTGGTAGCACAGCCGGCTGATCTTCCTTGCTCAAAGTGATCGCCTGATCCGACCAGTGCAGGTACTGGGGGACGGGGCGACGATTGTGTTCACCTCCTCCTCGCGCCTCCTCTTGGCATGCTTTGTTGCCGGCTCCGTGAGGAATATGTGGTAGTTGCCCACTTGTCACGGGTAACCGTCCTCGTCGTCCTTGTGGCGGTTGCGCCGCTCCATGTTGTCCGGTGGGCCTCCGGCTGGCGGTGGAGGTGGTGGTGGGAGCCCACCGGCTTCGGCCATCTTCTTCATCCAGCTGCACTAGCGTGTTGTGTGATTCGCGGGCTTGTTGTCGCCGCTGTGGAACTTGCACAGCCCATCGAGCATGGACTCCATGGTGTACTTGGGCCGAGGAGGCCTATCATCTGGCCTCTGTCTCCGGCTGCCGCCTACAGCGGGGTCCTCATGCACAACGGCTACTTGCTTGGTTTCGTACCTGCTATCCGGTTGGTTGTCTTTCCTCTTGCCGTGGCGGTTGTCATGGTCGTGCCGCCTGGGATGATGGTCGCCCGGCTAGAGGCGCTCCACCTGTTCGTCCGTGACGATTTGGCCTTGGTCATCCACCATGATGGGCTTCTTCAAGGCCGCGTCGGCGGTGGCATACTTGTCCGCGATAGCCATGACTTGGGCCATGGTTTGCGGGTCTGCCCGGCTGAGCTTATGCTTCAACATGGTGCCGTCTCGGTAGCCGTTGGTGAAGAAATCTATCGCCTGGTGCTCGCGCACCCCTTTACACGAATTGTGCATGCTAGTCCACCGTGTGAGGTAGGCGTGGTCGGACTCATCCTTGCCCTGAACGCAGAGGGCGAGCTCGCGAGGTCGACCCGGCCGCTTGTATGTTCCGGTGAAGTTGCGAATGAACGCTTCTTTGAAGTCCAGCCAGGCGTTGATGCTGTTGTCGGGGAGGCTGTCGAGCCACGTTCTTGCCGAATCGACGAGCATGCGGGGGATGTAACAGACGGCCAGGCGGAGGTTTCTGTTGGCGATTCCCACTACGGTGGTGTAATCCACCAACCAATCCTGAGGCTTGACCGTGCCGTTGTACTTCGGTGTATCCCTTGGAAGCGATAAACCCTTCGGAAACGGTTCGTTCCGGATGCGCGGGCCAAAACACTTCAGGCCAGCCGGACATTCTTCTTCCAGTGTGCGTGACTGCACCAGGAGATCGATGCGCTCGCGCACGTCAGCCGGTTCTCGGATGCCGAGCCGGCCTTTCAGGCGTGATGCAGGCGGGTCCTTGTTCACGTCTGCTCCTTGACACTACTAGGAAAATACTTATAGGTAAACTCACTACTAGTGGCCCACAGATAAAGCGATGCACCACTTATATATACTAGTGATGCACCCCATAATGGTGCCCCACTAGTATTAAAATAGTAGTGACACACACGTAAATCGGTGCGCCACTTGTATGTATTATATGACCTGTATTGGGCTCCTCCACTTATAAGCGGCGCACCACATAAGGGTAGGCCACTAGTATGTCCAATACTAGTGGCCCACCCTTATGTGGTGTGCCGCTTATAAGTGGGGGCACCCGGCTGGTGGTAGGTGGCAGTTTAATAGTGGCACATTGCATATTGGTGCCTCACTAGTATACTAACTTGATAGCGTTTTAAGCACATGCCATCTACCACCTCCCATTTGCCACTCCTCTCCTCCTGCAAGAAGTAGATCGGCTTGTTCTTATTTTATAATTTTCTTTTTATGGTTTTTATCAATATTTGACATCTAAAATATTAAAAGTATGTTTTATAGTTTATATTATATTTGGAATATGTTTCCATATTCAAAATGTACTTTGAATTTTTTAAAAAGTGGCCTATATTATACTAGACAATGTTTCTATATTTAAAATATACTTTAAAAAATTAAAAAAATGGCCACCAAGAATCGAACTTGGGTCGCCACTTTCAAATGAGTTGGAGCATGTGGGCCATATAGATATTGTTAGCAGAACACCCTCCGGAGCCTTTTTTTTCTATACCACTATATAATATGCCAGTTTTGAATTGTCCCTAACCACTGGTGGAAAACAGGGTTGTAGTCCCAGGCCGCAACGGGCTCTAGTCCCGGTTTTGGGCCCGGGACTGCGAAAACAGGACTAGAGCCCCCCCTCTAGTACCGGCTTGCAACGGCCCGCGACTGATAACAGCCACGTGGTTGTTTTAGCGCCGCGAGGGCGGAAACCCTCTAGTCCCGGGCTGTAACACCACCCGGGACTAAAAAGGTTTCCTGCCACGGCAGAGAAACACACATTTCTCTGCCGCAGCAGAGATTGTGTATTTCCTTTTTTTGCCATTTCGTTCCTTTTTCATTTTGTCTTTCACTATAATTCAAATATATATTTCAGTATACATATTATACGCTACTACATACACACTACATGTCGATGCATTTATGTAATTAATTGATCCCTTGCAAGCATACATATAATCAATCATATCAAAAGGAAGAAATGTTTTGAAATTACATGGTCATTGATGAATATATATATCATATCAGCTACATGAAGATGACTAAGGAAAATCGAGTTCCACGTCATCCGCATAATGCTCTCCATGTACATCAAGGTCTTCCTTCATCATAAATCCCGCCAGCTCCTCTTGAATTGCTCTTATGCGCTGGTCTGGCTCTAGTTTCTCCTGCAAATCATAAATATAATGTGAGTCAACTTTCCGCTCACTGGTCAACTCGTGGATGTACTCACAGACGTAGTATCCACATAAATGAGTTCTCAGTGGCTGCTGTAAACTCTTCACCATTTTATAAGTTAACTCCTCTTTAAATAGACCTGGTATTTTCTGTCTGAACCATGTCCAACACCTGCTCGGCAAAGAAAATGAACATAGGAGTTATTAGTTACTTGATATCATGAAATGAATGAAAGAGGATGATATAATGCGATAATGATTGAAATTACTTATGGAGCATTGCTTTCATGTCGCTCCACTGCTCTTGGTCCCAACTTAATGAGTCGTGGACTTCAACTAGGGAGTTGTCAACTTGAATGTTTAGCAAGATCCAGTGGAATCTGCGGACATTTACATAAGCATACATGCATAGCTCATCCAGTAAGCAAAAATAAAATATGTACAAGATATAAACACTCACTTGAAGTTGTAAGGAAATAGTATTTCCTTAACAAAATTATGCTCGGTTAAGAACCTGCACAGGTCTTCCTTCACGTCTTTGGGGTGATTCTTTAACGTATATTCATTAATGATATATGGTTCAATGAACCCAACGTCATATCTTCTAGCTCTTTTGCATTCAAGCATCTTCATTCTGCGGAATATAATATCATCATACAAAAGGATATATAGTTAGGATAATATATTAAATGCAATGAACAAGCTAAGCTACAAACTTAATTATAGAAATAAATAACTTACAGACAGTAGCAACCAATGATAGATTTGTCGAGGGCGCGCTGGTTGTATAACTGAAATAGTTCAGTCATTTGAACCTGTATCGAGTATGGTTTGAAGTGATGCTCCTTTCAACGTCCACCGGAAACCAATCTTTCTGATGCTTTTTTTCTGCTTGCGACATGTACCATTCGTGCAGATTTCGCATATGTGTGGATAGACGCGCGAGCTCCTCATTACTGACTAGAGGCTCCCCTTGGACATACTGCCGTACTAACTGACCCACTGGCATATCTTCATAGCCTAAATATTGACCAAGAGACATATTTGCTTCGTTAGCAAGTGCTTTGGCCTGCGATACAGTGATTCCCATAAGTGCAGCATTATTACGGGCTCTAGGGTCCATTATTTGCATGTCCATATCCATTTCAGCTCTGAAGGCCCTGTCGAGGTCTGAAATGACTTTGAGCGGGGCGACCGATTGATTCTTCTGTGCTCCGAGCTGGGCAACTTGCTTCCCGCTTTTTGCACTTGTGATTTTTTTCTTCTGTGCTTGCTTAATAATCACGCGGTCATAGTCTGATTCCAGATTCATCGATATCTGGGATGGTTGCTCAAGAAAGGACTTAGCCCACTTTTTGGTTTTTTCATTATATACCGGCTTTGGCTTAGGCTTTTTGGGTGCAAAATGCGCCTTAACTTGGGCAGCCACATCCGCGTTAGTTTCCTCATCGGTCTTGTCATAAGGTCTCTTTGGAAGAGCCGGCAGGATATCGACTATCTTCGGCGAGGTAGTAGTATAGCACGGAGGCGGAGGCGGAGATCGAGTTGATGTACTCCTGCTGCGGCGATCGTCAGCGGGGCAGGGTGGACTTGGAGGTTGGCGATAATCGGGTTGGGGTGGACTTGGAGGTTGGCGATAATCGGGTTGGGGTGGACTTGGAGGTTGACGATATTCGATGCGGGGTGGACTTGGATTCCTTGGAGTCGGTGGCCTTGGCGCCGATCCTGGAAACTTGATGTACTTCTTATTCCATAGAATGATGTTGCGCTTGACATCTCCTAGTTTCGTAAGGCCTTCAGGCGTAGCGATTTCAATCTCTAGGTCCGCAAAATCCTACACTATGTCATCCACCGTGACACGAGCATAGCCTGGTGGAATCGGAAGTGAATGGTGGAGTGCTCCAGGTAGACAAGGTAAAGCAGTGTCGATCGCCACCTTGAAGGACATGTTGTTCATTGGCTGATGTAGCTCACATTGGGCCATCTCTCTGACATCATCCAGGGGGTAGTGAGGAGCCGGTGCATCATCCAGCAGTGCTTGATCATCAGCATGGACCTCCGTGGAAGCCACGCTGCTTCTCCGTTGGCTAAGATCCAATGCAGGATCATTAGACCGCGGGTGAGTTGACGACGGCGGCCTTTGGCTAATTTCATGCATGAGGTTCTTCAGATCAGCTAGGTCCTGCTCTACCCTGGAGATATGGTCTGCCTCTCGGTCCTTCTTTCTCTGACGGCTTCTGTAACTGGCATCGTACTGAGGAAACCCTTTCTTCCACGAGACACTGGCGCCTTTGCCTCGTGTTCGTCCTCCCTTTTTAGGATTCCCTAGGGCGCGTGTCAGCTCATCGTTCTCTCTCTCGGGACGAAACAATCCCAATTGAGCATCGTTCATTGCTTTAATAAGGTCTTGGGAGGGTTTTAGAATTTTCTCATGAAATAATGTCTTCCCTGTTTCTGGGTCCAAGGATCCCCCGTGCCCGTACCACCAGTGCTTTGACCTCTCGGGCCATCCATCTGTACCAGGAGTGACTCCTCTAGCCCTCATTTCCTTCTCCATAGTTTCCCACTTAGGGACGGCACTCTTGTAGACACCTGTCCCCATTTTATGATGGTATTTCTTGTTGGCAGCATTTAACGCGTTCTTTGCCGACTTTGCCGTTGCTTTATCAGATTGCTTGTACTGTACAAAATCAGGCCACTATTCTCTCAACTTCTTGTTTACTCCTTTGAAGTCTGGAGTTTTCTTTTTCGCGACATATTTCGCGTATAAACTTTTCTTGTGGTTCCAGTACAGTTCAGCCATCTTGCTCAGTGCCCACTCCTTGACTTTCGCTCTATTTTCAAGCCCACCCGGCCTTGGGGTAATACCATCTACCTCAAATTCCTCATACTCTGGAGGTAGTATGAAATGCGCTATGAGCTTCTGCCAAAGGTCATCTTTGGCATCATCGGTGACATAGTTGTTGGATTCTTCACCGGGTTTCTTTGACTTATTCCATTCTTGGATGGTGATCGGCAGGTTGTCCCTAACAAGCACCCCGCATTGATTTATAAACATCCTCTGGTGCTTCTCTAGAGCAATCGGTTCACCATCATCATCTATTTCTTCGATGGTGAACCTCTGATTACCATCCAACTTTTTGTTCGGCCCTCGTTTCGTTCGAGCTGTCGATTGCTTCGATTCGGTGGGCTAAAATAAGAAGAGAGAGTGATTAATATATATCTAGATCAGTTAATGAATAGAGGTAACACGAGACTTTATATATATATGTACCTCGCCGGATACTGTCGAGGGGCCATCATTATTGTTGTTATTTGTTTGCCCTTCGTCCATCTGGTCTTCCCCTTGGTACATTAGGTTTTCCTCTAGTCCATCACCAGATGGATTCAGATATGAGGATATCTCTTCCTCGAGCAAAATATCTTCGGCGCCGGTAGTAATATTAAGAGGAATTTCACCTCTTAACATGCCCTGAAGAAAATCTTCACCGATGCGACCAGGATCTTCGGATGGATCCATGACTTAATTATCTATAACAAAAAGAGAGTTAAACAGGTTAGAAAAAACAATAATCCTAGTAACTAAAACAATATAATCCTAATTATAATAATCCTAATATTATTTGTGCTAAAACAATAATCATAATAACTAAAACAAAAAAATAACTCTAATCCTAATCCTAATTCTAACCTTAATAAATAAAACAAAAAAATCACTAAAAAAATAATCCTAATCCTAATTCTAATATTTTAATTAAAACAATAATCCTAATACTAAAACAAAAAACCCTAATATAAAAAAACTATAAAAAATAATATAAAAAAACTATCACAAAAAACCCTAATAAACCTAATTATAATAATCCTAATACTAATCCTAATAACTAAAACAATAACTAATCCTAAAAACTATAAAAAACTATAGAAAAAGTATAACAAGAAACTATAAAAAACTAACATTTCCTAATAATATAATAATAATATAAATAGTAACATTTCCTAAACATTTATACAAAACCTAAATATTACTAATAATAATAATAAATATTACTACAAAAACCTAACTATAACATTTCCTAGACTAATTACTACTAGATTAATTATAATCAAAACCTAAATACTAACATTTCCTAACATTTATACTACTAATCAAAACCTAAATACAAAAACCTAACTATAAAATTAAATAACCACCTCCGGCAAGGTGGTGCGGCGTGGCGCGGCACGGCGGCGCGGCGAGGCGGTGCGGCGCGGCGCGGCATGGCGGGGCGGCGCGACACGGTGGGGCGGCGACACGGCGTGGCGGCGCGACATGGCGACACGGCGCGCGCGACACGTACAGCGGGCGGCGCGGAGGCTCGGCGGGTGGCGCGGCGTGCAGCGGCTCTACGGTACGAAGACGAGGGCGGCGCGGGAATCGGTCGGCGGGCAGCACCTCCCCTTCTCTGCGTTGATTGCGTCTCATCTTCGTATTCGTCTTCGTCGCGTGCTAAGTGCCGGCTCGGCGCGCCAGGGGCGAGCGCGCGTATATAAAGGGTCAACCCTTTAGTTCCGGGCTAAGCCACGGGACGGGACTAAAGAGTCTTTAGTCCCAGACCGTGGCTTAACCCGCGACTAAAGGCCACCCCTTTAGTCACGGGTTAAGCCACGGCCCGAGACTAAAGGATTTTTTCGGCCACTTCGGTTTCACGCGCGCAGGCACCCTTTAGTCCCGGGTTCAGCCACGACCCGCGACTAATTGTTTTTTTGTAAATTTTCTTTTTTAATTCAAATCAAATATAAAAACTTTGGAAAATCATATCTTTTATTGTAATAATCCAAATAAAACAAATAATATGTATATTATTATCAGAAAAATATAAAGAATCCTAATATAATATCCATTTATCTGTTTGCATCATTTATAAATTATTTCATTTGTAAATTTTCTTTTTTTAATTCAAATCAAATATAAAAACTTTGGAAAATCATATCTTTTATTGTAATAATCCAAATAAAACAAATAATATGTCTATTATTATCAAAAAAATATAAAGAATCTTAATATAATATCCATTTATCTGTTTGCATCATTTATAAATTATTTCATTTGTAAATTTTCTTTTTTTAATTCAAATCAAATATAAACACTTTGGAAAATCATATCTTTTATTGTAATAATCCAAATAAAACAAATAATATGTCTATTATTATCAGAAAAATATAAAGAATCTTAATATAATATCCATTTATTTGTTTGCATCATTTATAAATTATTTCATTTGTAAATTTTATTTTTTTAATTCAAATCAAATATAAAAACTTTGGAAAATGATATCTTTTATTGTAATAATCGAAATAAAACAAATAATATGTCTATTATTATCAAAAAAATATAAAGAATCTTAATATAATATCCATTTAGTCCTGATTATAGTCACAAACCGGGACTAAAGATATTTCCTGCCATTTCCCACCGCTTCCCGCCAAGTTTTCTCGCCCTTTCCTTTCTACGAGAGCTTTTAGTCCCGGTTGGAGTCACTAACCGGGACTAAAGATATTTCCCGCCATTTCCCAAAGATTCACGCCAAGTTTTCCCGCCCTTTCCCTCTATATTTAGGGCGATCGCGCCATGGCTATCCACACATCCACACCTTCCTCCCTTAGAACAATGGACAACGCCTACAGGGCCATTCTGAACCTCGAGGAGACCGAGGCGCTGTGCGCCTCCAACTACCCTTGTCCACCGGGCTACCGGCCGCCTGCTGGCTGGATGCTGAGCGCTGGAAGGGTTCCTGTCCCTCCTGTCCCTCAAGGTTCCGCACGCCAGGCAACCATCACAAACCACTTCTACCACGAGCTCACGCCGGAGCAGCGGATGGATCCCTAGTGGGATCCCGACAACTACGACACCTGGAATGCCTTCTTCGCTAATAGGCGGGAAAGGGAGCTCGCCAGGTACGAGGGTGATGGCCCGCCCCCGGTGAACTACAACGAAGCCGGCCGTCGTCTGTGGTGGGCGAACCGTACTATCATCAGAGTGATGCGCTACATCGCCGGGGGAGACCATCCTCGCCTGCGGTGCCCACGAGTCCACCCGCCACAGAGCCACAAAAGGCCCCACACCGGCCCGGCGGTAGCGGCATCGTCTTCCAGGAGACCCCTCGCCCGCCCGCCGTGAATCCGAGGCTGGAATGGCCCCTGGTATATGCCATGGATGGGCTGAGGATCCCCGGAGTGGCAGGTGACGATGACGATGATGAAGAAGACCCTGAAGCTGCGTACTATAGTACTAGGCATGATTATGACTAAAGGGGGCGGCTTTAGTCCTGAGTGTTAGCTAATCCAGGTTTGTCCCGGTTTTTAATATTAATAAATGTCTTGAGTGTTACACAATAAATAGAGGGAAATGCCTATATAAAGAGAGGGTTCATCTTTAGTCCCGGTTGGAGAAACCAACCGCGACTGAAGGGATTGCGGCAGACTGGGCCAGGCAACACTAATAATATGGGTGAGTGTCGACATTATGTCGTGCGGCTTGTACCTTGTCCCGGATGGTGTCACCAACCGGGACTAAAGATGAACCTTTAGTCCCGGTTGGAGACACCAACCGGGACAAAACATGAGTCAGCACTAATAATAGAGGTGAGTGTCGACATTATGTCGTGAGTGTCGACATTATGCCGAGCTGCTTGTACTATAAATAGGCATCCTTGTGAGTCCTGTCCTCCAGCCAGTTTGAGGCATCTCCAAGATGGTTTTCGAGAGCAGGGACACCACTACAGCCAGTTTCAGGGAGATGCCGCCGGAGCCCAGTCCTCCGGCATCTCAGAGAAACTGGTCATAGAGGCACTCCCTAATATGTGAAATTAGTTAGCTCCTAGGCGTATTGATCTAGTTAGAGAAGTTACAAGCTGCAAGATGGTTTTCGAGAGCAGGGACACCACTACGGCCAGTTTCAGGGAGATGCCGCCGGATCCCAGTCCTCCGGCATCTCCGAGAAACTGGTCATAGAGGCACTCTCTAATATGCGACCTCGCGCGTTTGGAGATCAGATCTTAATGGTAAGTATGAATCGGGACTAAAGGCCCTCCTTTAGTCCCGGTCCAGCCACAAAACGGGACTAACACACTCAAGATTGTTTGCAGACAACACTATAAATTGGACACATGGAGCATCTTCACTCATAAAATGTTACAATTATTACATATCATTTCTTCGCGTGTGTTCCTTTCTGATCCTGTCGTATCCATGGAGCATCTTCATTCATTAACATGATGCTTGGGTCATCCTTCACCGCGAAGGGCGGAATTTCATGAAACTTATCACAATCTTCTGACATGTCTGTCTTGTCCTCCACTCCCACGATGTTTCTTTTTCCTAAAAGAACTATGTGGCGCTTTGGCTCATCGTCTGATGTATTCTTTTTCTTATTTTTTCTTTTTCTAGGTTTGGTAGACATGTCCTTCACATAGAAAACCTGAGCCACATCATTGGCTAGGACGAATGGTTCGTCTAAGTACCCAAGATTGTTGAGATCCAACGATGTCATTCTGTATTTCTTGTCTACCTTAACCCCTCCTCCTGTCAGCTTGACCCATTTGCACCGAAACAAGGGGACCTTAAAAGTAGGTCCATAGTCAAGTTCCCATATCTCCTCTATGTAACCATAATATGTGGTCTTTGACCCATTGTTGTCTGTTGCATCAAAGCGGACACCACTGTTTTGGTTGGTGCTCTTTTTTATCTTGGGCTATCGTGTAAAATGTATACCCATTTTATCTCGTACCCTTGGAAAGTCGATATAGTCGAAGATGGTGACCTAGACAACAAGTATAGCTGATCTCCAAGAGTGTTGTTTTTGATGAGATGTTGCAACCAACCGCCGAAACTCTTCATGTGTTCATCTCTAATCCAAGAGTCATGCTTTCCAGGGTTGTTGGAGCGTAAGATTTTCTTGTGTTCCTCGATATATGGGGCTGCCAAGATAGAATTCTGTAGAACGGTGTAATGTGCTTTGGTGTAAGAATGTCCGTCCCTACATATTATTGATTTCCTTCCTAGAGTACCCTTTCCACTCAGTCTCCCCTCATACCGCGATTGAGGAAGACCAATCGGCTTAAGGTCAGGAACGAAGTCAACACAAAATTCAATGACCTCCTATGTTCCATAGCCCTTGGAGATGCTTCCTTCTGGCCTAGCACGGTTACGAACATATTTCTTTAAGATTCCCATAAACCTCTCAAAGCGAAACATATTGTGTAGAAATACAGGACCGAGAATGGAAATCTCTTCGACTAGGTGAACCAACAGGTGCGTCATAATATTGAAGAAGGATGGTGGGAACACCAACTCAAAACTGACAAGACATTGGACCACATCATTCTATAACTGTGGTAGATCTTCAGGATTGATTATCTTCTGAGAGATTGCATTGAGAAATGCACATAGCTTCACAATGGGTACTCGAACATTATCTGGTAGAAGCCCCCTCAATGTAATCGGAAGCATTTGTGTCATTCACGTGGAAGTCATGAGACTTTAGGTTTTGGAACTTTTTTTCTACCATATTTATTATTCCCTTTATATTCGACAAGAAGCCAGACGGGACCTTAATACTGCTTAGGCATTCAAAAAATATTTCCTTCTCTTGTTTGGTAAGAGCGTAGCTATCATGACCTTGAAACCATTCTGGATGCAGGCCATCTGGGTCTTTGATAAGTTGATGGTCCTTTCGTGCTTCCGGTGTATCTTTTGTCTTCCCATACACGCCCAAGAAGCCTAGCAGGTTCACGCAAAGATTCTTCGTCACATGCATCACATCGATTGCAGAGCGGACCTCTAAGAATTTCCAATATGGTATCTCCCAAATTATAGATTTCTTTTTCCACATGGGTGCGTGTCCTTCAGCGTCCTTCGGAACAGATTTTCCTCCAGGACCCTTTCCAAAGGTTACCAGTTGATCCAAATCTTTGACCATATCAAATATATCAGCACTAGTACGCTCCTTAGGCTTCGTCTGGTGACATGCCAGACCATTGAAATGCTTGCCTTTCTTTCATAAGGGATGCTTGGCCAAAAGAAATCGACGATGCTCATTGTATACATTCTTCTTACAATGTTCCAAACATATACTTTCAGTCTCATCTAAACAGTGTGTGCATGCATTGTATCCCTTGTTTGACTGTCCTGAAAGGTTACTAAGAGCAGGCCAATCATTGATTGTTACGAAAAGCAATGCTCGGAGGTTAAATTCTTCCTGCTTGTGCTCATCCCACACGCGTATCCCGGGTTCGTGCCACAACTGTAAAAGTTCTTCCACTAATGGCCTTAGGTACACATCAATGTCGTTGCCGGGTTGCTTCGGACCTTGGATCAACACTGGCATCATAATGAACTTTCGCTTCATGCACAACCAAGGAGGAAGGTTATAGATGCATAGAGTCACGGGCCAGGTGCTGTGACTGGAGCTCTCCTCCCCAAAGGGATTCATGCCATCTGTACTTAGACCAAACCTTAAACTCCTTGCGTCATCTGCAAAGTCCGGGTACTTTCTATCGATTTTTCTCCATTGCGACCCATCAGCGGGGTGTATCAACATCTCATCTGACTTATGTTCCTCTTTATGCCATCGCAACAACTTGGTGCGCTCTTTGTTTCTGAATAAGCGTTTCAACGGTGGTATTATAGGAGCATACCACATCACCTTCGCAGGAACCCTCTTCCAGGGGGGCTCGCCCTCAACGTCACCAGGGTCATCTCGTCTAATCTTATACCAAAGTGAAGTGCATACCGGGCATGCATCCAAATTCTCATACTCCTCACCGCGGTAGAGGATGCAGTCATTAGGGCATGCATGTATCTTCTGAACCTCTAAACCTACAGGGCAGACAACCTTCTTTGCTTTGTACGTACTGGCAGGAAATATGTTATCTTTTGTAAGCATATTCTTCATCATTTTTAGTAACTTTTCAAATGAGGAGTCATGTATAGCACACTCAGCCTTCCATCGCAGCAATTCCAGTGAGCTGCCCAGCTTTTTCAAACCATTTTCGCAATTTGGGTACAACAACTTTTTGTGATCCTCTAATATGTGATTGAACTTCTCCCTATCATTTTCAGTTTCACAATCTCTTCGTGCATCGGCAATGGTCCGACCAAGATCATCAGCGGGTTCATCATGTGTCTCTTCTTCATCCCCCCTTCAGCATCCCCCATGGAAGTATCTCCGTACTCAGGGAAACTATGATAGTTGTCATCCTCCTCCTCTTCTTCATTGTTTTCCATTATAACCCCTCTCTCTCCGTGCTTGGTCCAACAATTATAACTGGGCATGAAGCCGAACTTCAATCGGTGGCTGTGAAAGGTTTTTGAGTCAGAGTAATCCTTCTGATTCCTACATCCATTACATGGACAGAATATAAAACCATTGCGCTTGTTTGCATCAGCAACACGGATGAATTCATGCACGCCATTAATGAACTCGCCAGAGCGTCGGTCAGTACCGTACATCCATTTCCGGACCATCTGCATTATAGTATAAGTATATCAAAAACCATTACACAACAGGATAAAATTATTACAAGTTATATTGAGAGCTTCTAGAGCATTAATTTTGAATTTTGAAAAATTTACATGCACCAATTTGTGAATTGGAGAAAACAATCAACATGATAAATGTGGAGTTTTTTATTATTGTTCTATCAGTGAAAACCTCATTCCATTCTAAGCTCTGAAACTCTAAAATTACACATTTCAATTTACAGTAACTATGTGCCTAATCAAAATTTGTTACACATATATATCAAAATCCTTCTAGCTACTTCTAGAGCTTGCATGCATTTGATCCATATCTCTATACTTCTAGAGCATTATAGAGCTAAAGTAGCAATAAGAGATGATAGAATGAAGTTCTAACCTTTTAAAGCTTTGGATTTAGGTGTTGCAAACTAAATCTTGAGAAAAAAATGGCATGAACTATCTTGCTTCTTTGAGAAAAATGGCCACCATATGCTTTAGGGCAGCAGGACAGGAAGCAGAATATATAGTCGTGGACAACTAGTCCCGGGCCGTGATACGACCCGGGACTAATAGTCCACGAAAGGACCAGCTGGCCGCTCCAGGTTATTAGTCCCGGGCCGTATTACGGACCGGGACTAATGACCTAGTCCGGCCCGGAACTAGTCACTATGGCCGTTTTTAGCCGTTAGAGGCCTCACGGCCCGGGACTAGTGCTCCCACTAGTCGCGGGCTATGCCAGGCCGGGACTGCTGGACTTGTTCACATCGAACCGAAAATGGTTTTTCCAGTAGTGAACGCATCAATTTCAGCCTTTGGTCTTCTAAATCCAACGGCTGAAAACAATGGGATTCTCTATGAATAGTACATCGGAGCTGTATCCCGATGTTCTAGAACCGTCTCACTTATTCGCGTAACGCTTCTCCAGAAAAGAAGCTGATGCATATGGACCATGCTGCAGCATAGCGAGCGTGTATTCATTAAAAGAGAGATGTCCTGCCAGGAGGACCGAGGAATAAATGGGTAGAATAAACAACTAATTATATGGATACCACCGGGTGCATATATATTGTTTTTTTTTTGAATTTTCTCTCTCTATCATCAAACCACCGAACAATAGGATTTGTTACTAAGTTTCTACTTCTATAATTATTTCTGCATTGGACATTGACAATATTATTTTTCCTTGGATCTATATCATCTGCGCTATTTTGTAGATTTTTTTTGGCTCTATAGCACCTTAAAAAATCAAAAATCATATTGACGAGTTCTTTTAAATATACCAAGATGTACTCCCTTTATTTCAAAATATACGATGATTTAGGTTTTTTTCTAGAATACAAGTATCTAGACGCATTTTAGTGTATAGGTTCACCCATTTTGTTCCAAACCTACACACTAAAACTCGTTTAGATAAATGGGTTTTAAAAAAGGCTAAAATATCTTATATTTTGAAACAGATGGAGTAGTTAATGATTTTCTCACGAAGTGCATAGTAATAATTTCAAATTCTTTGTATTTTGAGCTATACAAAAAATAACAAAAGTATGGCTGTCCATGTATTTTTCAAATACAAACTCTATCCGATTTTATGGTTCTTATGTAGCCCCAATGTTGCGATTTTGCATACTCGTAAAATACAACCTTGATTACGTTCAGAACTATTTTCATTTTCTATAAAACTTGTAAATATGATTTGATTTTTTAAAATAAATAGAGCACTGGAGCTCGGGGTCAAAGCCACTTTCCGCCTTTACCATTAACAAAACCTATCTATAATATTAAGACGTGCATTGCACGTGCTTATAGACTAGTGTCTTATAATAGACCTCTTATATAATTATAATCTATATCCAATAGTTAAGCGCAGAGATGGCCCTTTCTCTCTTATTCGGTCAAACACTGCCTTCCTCGACTGCCGTGAAGCCGCCGCCGCCGCCGTCTATCGCCGTCCACTGCTCGAAGTCGCCGCCACTCCTACCTGCCGCCGCGAGCACCGTTGAGGTGAGCATCGCTCCCCTCCCCCATACCCCTCTCCCCAATCTCACCTGGCCGGAGCTCGTGGTCGTGGGGAAGTGCTGCTGGAGCCGTTCCCTCCCCTCCCTCCTGCTCGTCTCCCCCCACCTCCCTCATGTAAGGTGCCTCCTTTTCCTCCGACTACGGCGCCCTTCCCTCCCCTTTGCCCCACTTCTTTCCTGGATCCAATCTAGAGTGTGGTGTGTCGTGTGCGGCTGACGATTTGGAATCTCGACATCTTCGGGCGAGAAGCGAGCAGCTGCAGTTGGGGAATGTGGCAGGAGGCCAGCAAGCAGCTCATGATTTTGGTGGCCGGCCTGCGCCTCGGTGGCCAGCGTCAATGAATGATACTATTCATGACTTGTGTTTGTAAATGATTAATGCTTCATTGTTTTTTGGATTGTGTGATTAGAGAAAATTTATCTTAATAATCTGTTGCAGTTTTGCTTTTTGACCTTGCTTACAATAATCTGCAACCAATTCATCTTGATCATGCTATTTTGGAGTTAGTACGTGCTAGTTTGGAATCACATCAAGGAAAAATCTGTACCTGTCCACTCATATGTATGATTGATCCAAATTCACCTTTTTGTATGACTGACGATGAAAGGCAGCTGCATGTAGGTGCACTTGTTGAGGAATCACTCGTTTCTTCCTTCTGTTTGTAGCATAGAGATTCTAGTTTAACTTGCTATAAATGGTAGGATCATGCTGTCACAATATATTTGTTGCAATACTAGTCCAGAGTCAGGTTAGTAATGGAGATCGGCTGTTACTAGTTGAGTGGCGAACTTTTGTCTAGTTCGTGGGAATAGACTGCTTTCTATATACTTTTTATTCAATGCACCATTCATGTTAATTCTAAGCACTATTTCGTGATTTTGAGGGAACCAAATGATTTCGAATGGGCGCCGTTCTTTTTCAAATTTAGTGGATGCAATTTCTCTATATGGTGTTCAGTTTGATCCTCAATTTTGGTTTCAGTTTTGACCATGTCATGTTCTTGCGTGTACTTGTTCTTGGCACGGGAAGTTTGTGTTAATTCAATTGGAGCGAGATAAGAGTTGGTGTAGCACAAGTCGGACTTTGTTATACCTTCAGGCTCGAGTGCATCTATATAACACTGTATTTTTTTATTCTGAACATGAGCAGGTACATACTAGTGATTTTAGTTAAGCATTTTAGAATAAGTTCTTTTAGAACTAAGGTACTGTTGGAACTAAGTTATGTTAGACTGTCCTGATACTGGGAGTATGTTAACTGAATTTTCTGTAAATATACACATGCAACACCTTGTGGAAGTGACTGGATGGTGGCACGTGCGCGTGGTGGACCGGAGTAGCGGGAGGACGCCGCCTGCGCCTAGGAGCAGCAGGGCCACCGTCAACTTCGACTTCCTCCCTAAGCAGCACCACGATGACCAGAAATGACCAGTAAGTAATCTGAATTTATCAGTGATTAGTTGATCTGGTGTGTGAGAACTTTTTGATGGTTTTCTAGTAGCTTAACACAAATTCATTTAAGTGAACTAAATTTTTGTAGATGATTGTTTGCTTCATGCTGAGACGAACCCATACTATCCTTGCTGAGATGATTATTTGCTTCATGTAAAAATTATCTGATAAAAGAGTAACATCATGCTACTATTGTAAGAACGACAGATAGTTGTTGTAGTAAAAGATCTAGTAGATTGCAATGATTGGTCACTCAAGTCCTAATAAGTTGAGCTCTGATGTTTTAAAAAGAAAGAAAACGTCATGATTGCAATTGCGTTTCAAAGTAGGGAAATTAAGCCGTTCAAAGTATTATTTTTTGTGACCTGGCCTATTAATTTTGAATCAGAAACTAGCACTAGTGATCCTGAAGGTGTAACAAAGTCGAAATCAGCCCATAGTATAGATATATCCTTGCTAACCTACATATGGATTAACTTGTATAAGCTGTTATACTACTGAGTTAGAACTTGAAGCTAATACTAGTATCTTGAATTCTATCTTTATCTGGCTAACAAAACACATTATATCCTGTTTTAATTAGTAGTAGTTGCTAGCTTCTCCGGTAGTTATATACTTATGTACATCAGCTCATATACACAGTCATATATATGTACAACAGCTGATATGTGTATGTAGAGCAGAGGCGGAAGCTAGGTGGAGGAACCACCTGAGGAACCAGAACTGGATGAAGACCTACATCATAGTCCTCACCGACTACCACTGTGATTGCGGTTCTAGGGTATTTGATGGTAGTTTAGGTGACTATCTCCAATGAGTTGAAAATGCTAGCTACTCGATTGGTCTCGAGAGATGCACTTGTGTAATAATTTGACACTTGTCTCTATTTTATATTTTAAATAATGTGATGAACTATAATTTGACACTTGTCTCTATGTTTGAACTGTATAACCGTGTATAAATACCTGTAAAAAGTATTTAAAAATCAAATTTCAAAAAATATAGTAGTGACCCACCATTTTTCCTACTAGTGGCCCACTTATATAAGTGGGTGGCCGTATCTATTATTAGTGAGGCACTATGGGGGTGAGCCACTAGTATATTATAAGTGAGGCACCACCAGGTGCGCCACTAGTAAACTTTACTAGTGGCGCCTCGCTAGTGGCGCACCACTAGTGAGCCACTAATGTTCGAATTCGGTGCCTCACTAGTATGGTATTTCCTAATAGTGTCATCCGGGGCGCGTGTCTTATTCCCTTGGGAGGCTTCTGCTGCCGGAGCGCGGCTTACGCTGGAAGCGGCAGCGTCTCGGTTGTGGCGGCCACGGTTGCCGGATTTGCCATGTGGGAGGCTATTTTGCCCGACTCCTCCTGGGGAGGATGCCTGTTGATGATTGCTTCCTCCGTGCGTCGTCTGGTCCACTCCTTTGCGAATGACGATGCCGTGGGAGTTGCCCATCTGGCTGGGGGTGCCTTCGGCCTGTTGCTTGTTAGTGGTGGCGACGAGGAGCTGGACGCGCTCCTGCTGGCGACGAAGTTCCTCGCCCTCGAGGTGCTTCAGCTCCGCGGCTGCCGCCTCGGCTGCCCTCATGTTCTTGGCGGGGGTGTTGTAGACGGGCTGCGCCACACCTGCATGTGAATCAGCGGCACGGTCCAGCTCTGACGCTAGGTCGTGCCCCCGGTGCTGGATCTTCCTGGTGAAGCCGTGGGCCGCGTTGTACTCATGCACGGTGGCATTCATTCGACGCTGGTTAGCCGCGACCTTGGTGGCCTCCTCCAGGAGTTTCCGGCGCGTAGCTTCGAGCACCGCCGCAGCAATTGCTGGGTCTGCCTCGACGAAGACCGGAGCGCGCAAGTGCTGGATGGAGGCGGTGAGCGGGTCTTGCTCTTGCTCGGGCGCGGAGTTCTCTCCTCCCGCCCGATGCTCCTGAGATGGACGATGGTTTTCGCGGGTATTTACCACCATGACTTCGACGCAACCACTCACCGCGGCTGGGCCACAGGCGAGGGGCACGTCGAGGACAGGGGTAACCATGCTGGGGAAAGCCTCAGCGACAGTGGAGACATAGATGCGGAGGTCTCCAAAATGCGGAATGGAGCCGTTGGCGGGAAGGTGTTCCGAGTGAAGCACGCGGCGTTGTCGATGACGCAGTCGAAAGCACCAAGCATGAGAACGAGGACGGAGGCCACGCGTTCACCGGTGACGAGCGGAAGTCCCGTGCAGAAGATGATCCCAGCCGAAGCGATGTGCCCCACGGTGAGCGCCAATTGTCGTGGTGTGGAACCTGACAGTGCCATCGGGGATGTCAAAGAAGGGACACTCGGATGCATTCGGTGGATCACACAACTGGTTGGGCACGGTGAACTGCAAAAACAGCGACATACCCAGGTTCGGGGCCCGCTCGGCGAGATAACACCCCTACTCCTGCAAGATGAACTATATGAGGGAGAAAATGCCCTGTACAGATGCTCCTTGAGCTGTTTCCTTAGCAACTATCGAGAGCTAGAGGAAGATGGGAACTAGCTACCAACACTTCTATCCTTCTATTGTTGTCTACCTAGAACCCTAGCTCTGCCCTCCCTTATATACTGGTCTGGGGGGCAGATTACATATCGGGCCCTAGGGTTTACTGTTTAGATATGGGTTTACAGGATAGGGCCGGCTGCAGGGCCTAGCCGGTGGGTTAGGACCCAGTCCGACCGTCCTTTAGCGTCATCCTCTTCTTTAGCGGTCGCCCGGGCTTCCTTTGGGGCATCACCTTGCTTTAACGGTCACCCGGACTGCTTTTGCCAGTCAGCCGACCGCTTTGATTTATCTTCGTCGTGTAGCGCTGGTCATGATGGCACGCCAGCTTGCTTGATGACAAGGGAGAGCCAGAGGCGTACCCCGCAAGTCCGTGCTCTTCATGAATCTGAGGTGAGCCGGGTGGAAGCGGCCACCCGGTCGGTTCTTTTGGCTACCGGCTAGATGGGCCAGCCGGGAAGATTATAAGCCTAGCCGGACGGGGTTCGCCAACCAGCTGGAGTTGTCCTACTTTAGGGGCCTACTTGTGCTTGGCTTTCCCCACCCGGGGTTATTCCCCCGACAAGAAAGTTGAAGGAGCCAACAAGCCCAACCCTTTCAAGAAGGGACAAGTGAACCACATCAATGTGGAAGAAATATATGAAGAGTCTGATACTCTGGCTGGTAAGTTCAAGCTCAATTCTTTTCTAGCACTTGTTCCTTTTGATACTGGCGCATCGTAGTCATTCAT
The DNA here is from genome assembly GCA_916181665.1 of Avena sativa. Classification (NCBI taxonomy): domain Eukaryota; kingdom Viridiplantae; phylum Streptophyta; class Magnoliopsida; order Poales; family Poaceae; genus Avena; species Avena sativa. Next base: position 261,007,863 of record OV702294.1, on the reverse strand, counting down.
ATCAAGAGCATTTGTTGATAAAAATGGACTTCCAATTGAAACTATTGGGTGTCCTATAAAAGAAAGCTCTCCCGGTGGAGAGATGATAGTGAACCTTGGATGTCCTGATCTAATGATAGAATTTGGGAAATATAAGTTTCCAGTCAGTTTGATAATTCTAGATTCCCAAGGACTGGATGTTATTATGGGAATGGATTGGATGACTAAGTATGGAGTACAAGATTGTGCCAATCGTACTGTCACACTCACAACCCCGGATAAGAAACGGACTAGGTTCAAGTCCAACTTTGAATCTAAAGGGAGTAAGCTAAATTCTCTTAAGGGGGTTAGCATAGATAGTGTGCTAATTGTGAGAGAGTATCCGGATGTGTTTCCGGAGGAATTACCTGGAATGCCACCAGATAGAGATGTAGAGTTTCTGATTGACTTGCCGCCAGGATCTGGACCAATAGCAGAAAGGATTTATTCAACCAAGTTCTTCATCTTGGGGTGCACCAGTTCTGTTTGTTGAGAAGAAAAATAGAAGTCAAAGGTTATGCATAGATTACCATTAACTCAATGAGGTGACTATCAACAACAAATACCCTTTGCCAAGAATCAACGACCTGTTTGATCAGCTAGAAGGAGCCCGTGTGTTCTCAAAGATTGATCTCTGATCAGGCTATTTTCAGCTAAAGATTAGGGAGCAAGACATACCTAAGACTGCTTTCACCACTAGGTATGGTTTGTATGAGTACACGATGATGCCATTTGGTTTGACAAATGCACCAGCCTATTTCATGAATATGATGAACAAGGTGTTCACGGAGTTTCTTGACAAGTTTGTTGTCGTATTCATTGACGACATTTTGATCTACTCCAAGAGCAAAGAAGAGCATGAAGAGCATTTGCATTTGATACTTGAGAAGCTCAGAGAGCATAGTTTGTATGCCAAATTCAGCAAGTGTGAATTCTGGTTGAATTAAGTGGGATTTCTCGGACATATTGTGTCAGAAGATGGTATAGCTGTCAATCCCGCAAAGGTGTCAGTTGTAACTGAGTGGGAATCTCCTAAGTCAGTAAAAGAAGTGCATAGTTTCCTCGGCTTGGCAGGATACTATAGAAGATTCATTGGGAATTTCTCAAAGGTAGCTAAGCCGATGACGGAATTACTTAAGAAAGATAAGAAATTTGATTGGACTGAAGGATGCGAACTTAGTTTCCCAGAATTGAAGAAGAGACTAGTGACAACACCAGTTTTGTGTTTTCCAGATTTGGAAAAGGATTTACAATTATATTGTGATGCATCTCACCAAGGATTAGGTGGAGTTTGATGCAAGAAGGGAAAGTTGTGGTTTATGCCTCTAGACAGCTCAAAACTCATGAAGTGAATTATCCTACTCATGACTTAGAGTTAGCCTTTGTTGTCCATGCACTCAAGACATGGAGACATTATCTTTTGGGAAAACAATGCGAAGTGTCCACAGATCACAAAAGTTTGAAGTATATCTTCACTCAGAAAGAAATCAATATGAGAAAAGGAAGATGGCTTGAGCTCATCAAGGACTATGACTTGAGTTTGCAATACCATCTCGGTAAAGAAAATGTTGTAGCGGATGCTTTAAGCCGTAAGGTTTATGTGAATGGCCTTACTAAGGGAGAATTGCCAGATGATCTGTGTGCCCAATTCAAATATCTCAGATTGGAGATAGTGCCGGAAGGACATCTCATGTCATTGGAAGTTCAACCTACATTGTTGGACAGGATCAAGGAAGCCCAAAAGGTGAACAAGGAAATTGATGAGATCAAAGGATTAATGAAGAAGGGGAAAGCTAAAGGTTTCCATGAAGACGAACAGGGTACTTTATGGTATGGAAAACGTATCTATATTCCGCAAGATTCGGACCTTCGGAAACTGATTCTACAAGAAGCACACAACTCACCATATTCCATTCATCCGAGTAACACCAAAATGTACATGGATGTGAAGGAAAGATTCTGATGGAATAATCTCAAGAGGGACATCGCAGAACATATTGCATTATGTGATGTGTGTAGTCGAGTGAAAGCGGAACATCAGAAACTGGCAGGATTACTACAGCCACTACCTATTCCTGATTGGAAGTGGGACAAGATTGGAATGGATTTCATCACCGGACTGCCAAGGACTAGATCAGGATATGATTCTATCTGGGTTGTTGTAGATCGCCTAACTAAGGTGGTTCATTTCATACCCGTAAAGACCACATATACAAGTGCTAAGTTAGCCAAAATCTATATGAACAAGATTATATGTCTGCATGGAGTACCCAAGAGTATTGTGTCTGATAGAGGAACTCAATTCACTTCACATATTTGGCGATAATTACATGAGTCATTGGGAACAAGATTGGAGTTGAACACGGCTTTTCACCCCCAAACTGATGGACAGACAGAAAAAATCAATCAGATTCTAGAGGATATGTTGAGGGCATGTGCCCTAGACTATGGTGCTAGTTGGGACGAAAGTCTGCCTTACGCAGAATTCTCTTACAATAACAACTATCAAGCCAGTATTGAGATGGCACCGTTTGAATTTCTCTATGGAAGGAAGATGTACTACACCATTGCTATGAAGTGGTGTAGGAGAAAGAAATTTGTTCAGACCAGAACTGATTAAGGAAGCTGAAGAGAAAGTCAGATTAGTAAGGGAGAAATTGAAGATAGCACAGTCCCGACAGAAAAGCTACGCGGATTCAAAGCGTAGAGAGGTCACCTATGAAGTTGATGATAGAGCCTATCTTAGAGTCTCACCACTCTGTAGTGTGAAGAGATTTGGGATCAAAGGAAAGTTTGCTCCAAGGTATATTGGACCATTCAAGATTTTGAGCCGCAAAGGAGAAGTGGCCAATGAGATCGAATTTCCTGAATCATTGTCTGCCGTTCACAATGTGTTTCAGAGATGGAAGAAACTTCTTTGAAGGATACTATACCTTTGTAAGAGGTTCAGTTAGAGTGTGATCTCACCTATGAGGACAAACCTATCAAGATTCTTGAGACTACAAAAAGAGTTACTCGAACCAGGACTATCAAATTCTGCAAAGTTCAGTAGAATCATCATTCCGAAGAGGAAGCAACTTGGGAAAGAGAAGATGACCTTCGGAAATATGACCCTCACCTATTTGCTAGCCAATCCGAATCTAGAGGGGGTTAGATTTTTAACATCCCAAAATCATGATTTGTTATAGTTTGCATTTCATTCATGCATTCATAGCATTTGGTCTGCACAAAAATTTTCAAACAAAATTTCAAATAAGAAACCATGTTATGCCTATTATTTTATGCAAGTAAGGCAATGGTTTTATTTTATTCTTCAAAGTGTCAAAGTGAATTTGACTATACAGTAGTGTTTTATACACAATTAGGTGCATAGGTTTCACTGCAAAAATCCAGAAGTGATTTTAATTTAAACTCATTTGAATCTGATTTGAATTTGTTTCCTGAAAATCAAAGTAGAAAAAGAAAATGAATAAGGAAATAGAAAAGGGCCGGTGCTACCCTTTTGGCCCAGCACCACTAACAGCCCACGAGCCCACCCGGGTCGTTTCCTCCTCAACCTCTGTTTCTCACCCCGCACCCGCACACCCACTCGCTGACGACTGGACCCCGCGTCCACGTCACTGCGTCATCCTCAATCAGCGCCGCCGACCACCCGTCGCTGCTGTTTCTCCCCATCACTGTTGCGCTTAATTGCATTGATTCGATGAGCGATTCTCTCCCCCGATCCCCTCTACTTAATCCCCTCCTCTGTCCGCACCTTTCCCCTCAAACCACAACCGCAAAGAGCCCCGAGGCTGCCCACGTTTGAGCTCACTTCGCAGCGGTACCGAGCATCTCCGACGACCGATTCCGGTGAGAACCTCCCGCCCCTTGCCCTCTTGACCTTGCTGTCGTGTTTGCCACACTCACGCGCGTATAACACTACTCACAGATCTCCTTTTGTTGGCTTACAGCGTCGTCTTCATTGACGACCACGCGTGCCCGACGACGTGCTCTACTCGGCGAGCAAATACAGTAAACCTAGCCCTCCCCCTTCTCTCTGGTTCACGCTCGCACACTCACCGTACCAGTGCACGTCTAACACCGCCTTTTACTTGCTTTCCTGTGCCCTGTAGCGCCGTCAACCACGATGCCGAGCACACCCGAAGCCGCCCTCACCTCGGACGAGGAATTCACGACGGTTTCGCAAAGCCCACGCCTCCACCTCGTTGACCATCGTCATCACCTCGTCTCCGCGCTTCGGTAATGACCCGCACCTTCCCCACTTGCCCCCTAGCGCCGCCAGTTCACCAGCGACAGGAGCGTCGCCGCTGCTCTGGCCATTGGCGCCGCCTGTGTTTGGTCGAGGCAGCGAGATCTGCTGGATCTAGTTCTAGCGGTCCAGATTAGATTAGATCGTGAAGGGGTATGCATAGTTCTGGCGCATTGGATCTGACTTGATCCAACGGCACAGAGGCACGATCTGCGCGAAGCGGTATAGACCAATCAGACGCTGCCACGCGTCTGTGGTTTGATTTATAAATCTGTTTTGAATCATTTAAATTGTTCAAACTTAGAAAATTCATAACTATTGTTCTGTTTATCCAAAAAAATGCAAATAAGATATCAATGGATTCGAAAAATAAATCCTACACTACTGTGGGCTTAGTTTTGTATTTTGTTTTTGTAAAAATGGAATTTTATGCAGATACAAATATAGGCTTATTTTGACTATATAAATTATTTTGAAAATGTTTATAAGTCCAAATTAAGATTATTTAGACTATATTTAATTGGTCTTGTACTCAGTACTGTTGACTTGTCTTGTTTGGTTTAGAAAAAACCATCATAATATTTTTGCTTGAATGTTGAAATGTGAATTTGGTGCTATTATTTTATGTGTAGATTGTGGTGCTAGTGGTGATTGTGATTGCGAATATTGTTGCTACTCCCCCAACTACCAAGTCAAGTGGTGCTTCATGTATTTGTCCCATTATTTTGATTATGCACTAGTGATATTTTGTATAGGGCTTACATGATTTTTTTGGCTAAGTATCTATATGCTATGCTATGGGAAATTCTAGTAGTTGTAGTCTTGGTAGAATTATTCTCTAAGTTAAGATACATGCTGATATCATGCTTAGTCTAGCTAGTAGCAAACAAGGGTGGTTTATATAAACATCCTATGGAAATTTTACTAAGTCTTTTGACTTATGTTTTTGCTTAATAAAACAACTAAGTAAATGAAACACCTAGGTGGAATGGTAATTGCTTGGATGGATTTATGTTGAGTGGTTACACAAGGCCAATAAACTGTCGAAAACTTGTGTATCTCACTTGTGGAAAGCCACCCAGGAACAAAGAGATTTGAGATGTCAAATGCTAAGAAGCTTCTAGTGCAACCACATGGCATATGGGCTCTTCCTTGATCATATAAGTTGCAATAACTTAGCCAGATGGACAGAAGGTGGTAGGGGGTGATAGGATGGAACGCGTCCATTTGGTCTAAGGGAAGGCTTCTGAAAGATCTCGTCTCGATGCATGTCGAGTCTTATGGGGAAAGTGCACAACCTCGAGAAGGAAAAATCTAAGTACTTAGCCGTGTCCCTGGAAATGGACAATTTGAGCATCAAGACAATGAAGCTATGAAGGATCTCCTCATCCCAATTTCTAAGTTAAAAACTTGTGGTTGAACAAGGGTAAAGGTTCACCAATGACTATTGGTAGTTCCTTGGGTGATTTTCATCAAACAAAAACTTAGTGTTTTCAACTGATAGGAAAAAACTATTTTAAGCAAGCAAGCCTAAGTTACACTTAGCCAAATTCATATAGATGTTAGATACTACTATTGTACTATGGTATCACTTGCCAATACTATTCCAATGTATTGACCCACTGTGGCTGTAACTTATAATGTTGCAGGTTACTTCGATGAGGATTAGGGTTATGAGTCTACACTCAACATGCTTGCCTGTGGCACATGAAGATGAAGACCTTACTTTATTTTACTTATGTTATGAACTCTTGTACTAGCCCATGGCTATGGATTTGTAAAATACTATGTTATCTCTGGAATGACGATTTAATAAAGACCTTTGTTTATGTGTACTTCATATTAAACTGTGGATGCTAGCAATTGATCCAGGGACTAGCATTACAATCAAAGGGATCCTTTACCTTATAAAGGTGGGGTCTTACAACATGACATGGCTAGAAGAATAGGACCACAAATTAAATACTAAACCATTGAATAATAACTCATCGCAGATTCACTACTAACAACATGACTTCTCCCATGTCCTCAAGAACTAGACGAACTACTCACAAGACATCATATGGATCAAGATCAAAGATGATATGGTAATGGATAACAATCTGAACATAAACAATAATCCAATGGTTCCACTCACAAGCATCAACTACAATAGTAATTAACACCGGGAAAGTTTCCCCTAACAAGTAAAGAAATATCCAACACAATTGTCAGAACGGGAAGGAGTGGTGATGATGGTGCTGGTGGAGATGATGGTGTGGATGATGATGATTATCCCGATGAAGCCTAGATTGATGACGGTGTTGATGGCGACGGTCTCCCCTCTCCGGGAAGGAATTCCCCTGGCAGAAATCTGTCTGTCAGAGAGATCTTTCTCTCTCGGTGTATTCCGCCCCCAGAGGCGGCGGAAATCTATCTGTGTTCGCTCCCCTGGTGTTAGGGTTCCGTAGGGAAGATATAGGCGAAGGGGCGGAGTCGGAGGCCGGGCAGGTGGGCCCCCTAAGGCCCCTCTTCGCTCCTCCTTCTGGCTTCCTTCGTCTTCTAGTAAAACAATATGTTTCCATATTTTTCTGATCTTTGCGAAATTACACCGAAACGCCTTCTTTTCCATCAGAATCTAGACTCCGGCAGTCCATCCTCCAGGAATCATCCAACATGCATAAACAGATGAAAAGCCATAAGTAATACCTCATAATAAGACAAATATCAATGAATAGAGGTAAATTATGATATAGAATGGTGATGCAGATTGGGCGTATCGACTCCCCCAAGCTTAGACTTCGCTTGTTCCCAAGCGAATACTAAGCTTAGTAAACATGTCCACAGGTTTATGGAGTGAAGTGTTGATAAAATAATACGAACAAGAAGCATCACACTTACCATTGCACAACTCATAGAAGAAAACAACTCACCATTATATAACTTAGCTTGCAACCAGGTACAATATTCACAATAGAGATGCATAAATATAAATCATAATTGGAATTGGCAAAATTGTTCTTGGTCAGAGAACACCTGGCAAACAGTTTCACAAAAGCTTTTTGTAGAAGTTTCAAAACAGGAACACTCTTTGCTCAAAAAGGTTTTTCACAACTGAAGGCTTTCAAAGTACTACTCAATAGATAAGAGTTTTGTGCAAACGAGGAAGATGAAGAACATGATTGAATAAATCACCATATGAATGCTTGAAACACAACAACTCAAATGCTTGCTGGAGAAAGAGAGGAAGTAGGTTTACTAACTCAAACTGGTAACTAGAAGAAAGGTCCCTTTATAGAGGTTAGCAGGGATTACACGTCATAAAGAGCTTCCAAAAGATTATGGTACTTACTAGCTTTGAGCCCTCATTGCCCATATCATAAGCATCTTGAGATGATTAAGGTTAAAGTGAACAAACATGGAGTATATGCTTGACGAAATATAAGTTGGCAATCTCACGTCCCTTGAATACAAGGGCCACTCCTCATGCTACTCAACTTTGGTCACAGGTAAGTTCTTGTCATTGTAAGTATTTGCATATCATTGAGAACCGCCAACGGGATACCCCTTGCACATGGTACAGGAGCTTTCCCATAACCAAAATGACAAGGCAAGTAGACAATGAGTATCTCAGCGATCTTTTTATTTACTATGTGCATAGATTTTTATTGAGGATGCTTCATAGATGACTCACTATGGTGATGCTACAAGTTTCCACCATGATTAAGCATGGCTTAGGCTAGCGGCCCAGGCGTTTCTCTAACACAGGATACAAACTCTATGGACTTACAAGTTCCCTCTTTATTTCACACCGTTGACATCCATAGACAAAAGAGCACGATATCAACTGTGTATAGAGTATAAGTGCAATGTTGAAAACATTCCCCGTGTCAGCACGGTTCTGCTAATTCCAATGTATAGATGCAAGCATATACAACTTCGATGTTCACAATGGTTCAAGTCTATTAGGGGAAAGTAAATAAGGTATGCCATCAAGTTCGTGAGAGCTTTACAAACTAGTTTTCTCATAACAAAATACTTTTTAATTCAAAAGGTGGATGAAGCTTGAGAATTTTCTTAGAATAGCAAAAGCTACTAGGTGGATATGGTGGACACAAGTGGCAAAAGTTTTGGTTCAAAGGAGTTTGGAAACATGAGAAGTACGCCTTCTCAAAAGAGGTTTTTGGCTAGCAAGGCTGGGTAGCAAGCAAGAGAGTTGAAAGAAACAAACAAACATACAAGTAATAAAGCCAAACATGCTATCTTCCTTGAAGAAACAAAATATCTTAAATAAAGAACACTAAGCTTTTGAGCCAACAAGAAAGAAAACAAATGATACAATACTTGTAAGCGTTTTCTCCTTTTCTTTCAAACCTCAAAAAGTATTTGTACTGACCAGAACTCGGTTTGCAAAAACCAATTTAGATCCACTTGATTCTCCCAAAGTGGTGCCAATACTGATCAACAAGATCCATCATATAATAGAGATTGCAAACTAAAATAAGAAGTGATAAAAAAGTAAAAGATGAGACTTGTCATTAATATTCCAATAAAGGCACTCACACCAAGGGATACATAGATAATCAACTAAAGGAGAGATACTTCCACATGCAAACCAAACTATAAGATAACCTCTCTACCACAGATTTGGATCCACTAAAAAGGTAAAAGATAAAAGATAATGGTGGTGATACCGCAACACTCCCCCAAGCTTGGAACAAGCCAAGGGGATGCCAAACCTGATGACGAATTACTTCTTTGGTGGTGGTGTTCTCTTGTTATAATATAACTTCCAAGGCAATGGTTCCCCATCCAAAAAGGATGTCCTTGTCTCCGCAATCCTGAAACTAGCAGCAGAGCTTATGCGATCAAATCTAGCCTCATACTCATAGTTTTGGTTCTATATGTCATAGAGTCGTGCTTGCAATTGGTTGGTGGTCTGACGGAGTGAAAATATCTCTTCTCGGAGCTCAGCTACTTCTCCCTCGTGCTTGGTGATGATTTCTGAACTTATCATGTGAATAACATACACTTCGCGTTCTGCCATCTTCTTGTACCTGAAAACTTCCTGTTCCAATGCTTCCATCCTGTCTTACAGACTGCCTTCTCCTTTAGGGCCTTGAACTTCTTTCATATATACCTTCCCCTCCTTGAGGATCAACTCTTTGGGATGAATCCTCAACTCATACATGTACGGGTTCAGGATGTCCGCAGAGGAACCCTCCGTGGTGATCCAGAGGAAGATATTGAATCTGAGAATTTTCCTGATAGAAATAGATCGAAACAAAAACACGACGAGAACACGGTGCAAGAACCTCGGGGCCCGGGGGTTATATATTACGAAGTTTCAATGCATAAGGAAGGTTTTGACATGGAAACAAGGCGGAGACGGAGTTCGAGGGGGAGAGACCCCCCTCAGGAGCAGCCAGGCTGGGCCCGCGCCTAGGGTGGGTTTATCCACCCCGGGCTCTGTTTCCTCTTCAGTTTTGTCTCGTAGCTTCCCTTATGTATTAAAAACATCAAAAATATAAAAAGATCGGAGTTTCACGAACCTTCTGTTTTCACCACTTTTACCTATTCAAAGACGAACTCTGCAGTTTCTGGTTTTTGGCTTCTGATAAATTCTTCTGGAGTCACCATTTGAATAACATATACATCCTCATTATAAGAGTCTCCACAAGTAGTGTTTTAGTCTTTGACCATTAACCACATGTGTTGTGTCATCCTTCAGATAAGAAATTTTGATGGCACCTAAACGGTACACTTCCTTGATAACAAAAGGTCCTTCCCATTTGGAGAGTAGTTTCCCTGCAAAAAATCTGAGACGAGACCTATACAAAAGAACTTTCTCACCAAAATGGAACTCCCTTTTGAGAATTCTCCTATCATGCCATCTTTTTACTTTTTCCTTAAAGAGCCTAGCATTTTCGGAAGCTTCCCCTCTCCACTCATCTAGATTACTTAAATCGAGTAGTCTTTTCTCCCCAGCAAGTCTAAAGTCTCTATTCAACTCTTTCACTGCCCAATAAGCTTTGTGTTCTAATTCTAAAGGCAAGTGAGAAGCTTTCCCATAGACCATTTTGTAAGGAGACATCCCCATAGGATTTTTATAAGCAGTTCTATAAGCCCACAAAGCGTCATTCAACTTTTTAGCCCAATTTTTTCTAGACCTATTGACAGTCTTCTGCAAGATAGATTTAATTTCCCTATTGGAAAGTTCTACTTGTCCACTAGTTTGGGGGTGATAAGATGAAGTTATTCTGTGGTTTACATCATACTTAGCGTGAGTTTTTCTAAAACCCCCATGAATAAAATGAGAGCCTCCGTCAGTCATGAGATATCTAGGCACACCGAACCTAGGAAAAATGACATCCTTAAGCATCTTCAAAGAGGTCTTACCATCAGCGCTGTTTGTAGGTATGGCTTCTACCCACTTTGTAACATAGTCAACGGCAACAAGAATATGAGTGTACCCTTTTGAAGGGGGAAAAGGACCCATAAAGTCAAATCCCCAACAATCAAAAGGTTCAATAACAAGAGAGTAATTCATAGGCATTTCATTGCTTCTAGAGATGTTACCTACTCGTTGGCATTCATCACATGATAAGACAAACTTCCTTGCATCTTTAAAAATGGTAGGCCAATAAAATCCAGAATGTAAAACCTTTTGTGCAGTCCTATCCCCAACATGATGTCCTCCATAAGCACTGCCATGACATTTTCTCAATATCTCTTGTTGTTCAAATTCTGGAACACATCTTTGCATAATGCCATCTACTCCTTCTTTATATAAGTGTGGGTCATCCCAAAAGTAATGGATTAGATCATAAAAGAATTTCCTTCTTTACTAAGCTGTAAAGGTTGAAACAATAAAGTTAGCATAATCAGCATACCAAGGACTCTCATGTGGACTTACCCTTATTGTAGCTAACTGCTTATTTGGAAAACTATCATTAACAGGCAAAGGGTCAAAAGAAATATTTTCCAAACGAGATAAATTATCAGCACCTTTCCTATCCACAATATGCAGATCAAACTCTTGCAAAAGCAACACCCACCTTATAAGCCTAGGCTTAGCATCCTTCTTTGTCATAAGGTATTTAATAGCTGCAGGATCAGTATGAATAGTAACCTTAGAATCAACAATATAAGGTCTAAACTTATCACAAACAAAGATTACAACTAAGAACTCTTTTTCAGTAGTAGCATAATTATTTTGAGCAGCATCCAGAGTCTTGCTAGTATAATGAATAACATTCAGCTTCTTGTCAACACGCTGTCCAAGGAGAGCACCCACAACAAAGTCACTAGCATCACACATGATTTCAAAAGGTAAACTCCAATCAGGTGGTTGGACTATAGGAGCAGTTGTCAAAGCTTTCTTAAAAGTTTCAAAACCTTCCTTACAATCATCATAAAAAATAAAAGGTACATCTTTTTGAAGAAGATTAGTGAGGGACTTTGAAATTTTGGAGAAATCTTTAATAAACCTCCTATAGAAACCAGCATGACCAAGGATACTACAAATACCTTTGATGTCTCTAGGACAAGGCATCTTCTCAATTGCTTCAATTTTGGATATGTCAACTTCAATGCCTCTTTCAGAGATCTTGTGTCCAAGAACAATCCCTTCATTAACCATGAAATGACATTTCTCCCAATTAAGAACAAGGTTGGTTTCTTCACATCTCTGCAAAACTTTATCAAGGTTGTGCAAACAGTTATCAAAAGAAGTTCCATAGACGGAAAAATTGTCCATGAAAACCTCCACAATTTCCTCACAAAAACCATGAAAGATAGAAGACATACATCTCTGAAAGGTAGCAGGAGCATTACATAAACCAAAAGGCATACGCCTATCAGCATAAGTACCATAAGGACAAGTGAAAGTAGTTTTCTCTTGGTCCCGTGCTTTCACAGCACTTTGAGAAAACCCAGAATAACCATCAAGAAAGCAAAAGTGAGTCTTTTTGGACAACCTCTCAAGCATTTGATCAATAAAGGGCAAAGGATAATGATCTTTCTTAGTAACTTTATTAATCTTTCTAAAATCAATGCACATTCTATATCCAACCACTACTCTTTGGGGTATAACCTCATTATCCTCATTAGGCACAACAGTTATTCCCCCTTTCCTGGGAACACAATAAACAGGGCTAACCCATCGACTATCAGCAATAGGATAAATAATACTAGCATCAAGGAGTTTTAATACCTCATTTCTTACCACGTCCTTCATTTTAGGATTTAGACGGTGTTGGTGCTCAACAACTGGTTTTGCATCAGGCTCTATATTAATAGCATGCCGACATATAGTAGGAGAAATCCCCTTTAAATCGTCAAGAGTATAGCCCATAGCTCCTCGGTGTTTCTTCAACACTTCCAATAACCTTTCTTCTTCCTTTCCTGAAAGTTTAGAACTAATAATAACAGGATATACTTTCTTATCATCAAGATAAGCATATTTAAGATCATCAGGTAAAGGTTTTAATTCAAAAACAGGGTCCTCTTTAGGTGGTAGTGTGGTACCCAAATCTTCCATAAGTAGATTATGCTTAAGTTGTTCCGGCTGACAAAGGAAAACCTCGTCAATCTCATTTCTTTCCTTCATGAAGACATCACTTTCATGATCTTCCATAAACTTCTGCAAAGCATTGTTAGGAGTAAGAGAAATAGCAGAAAGTTGTTCAACCCTGAAATCCTCATCAGGTAGTTCATTTTCATGAGGAGTTTTGGAAAATTCGTAAAAATTAAACTCATAAGATTCTCCAGCAAACTTAGTCAATACCTTTTCCTTCCTACAATCTATGATATCCCCACAAGTATTAAGGAAGGGTCTACCAAAGATAATAGGATAGGTTTTAATAGCTTCTTTACCAAGTACTAGAAAATCAGAAGGATATTTAATCTTACCACAAAGGACCTCCACATCTCTTACAATACCAATAGGGTAAACTTGCTCTCTATTAGCAAGGTGAATAACCACATCAATTTCCTCAAGCTCACAAGGACCAATCTCATGCATAATTTCCCTGTAAAGCTCATAAGGAATAGCACTAGAACTAGCACCAATATCACATAAACCATAGTAGCTATGACTACCAATTTTAATAGAAAGCAGAGGGACACTATCTTTTCTATCTTTCTTAGGATGAAAAACAATATTAGTAGCGTCTTCACAGAAGACAATATGCTCATCCTCTATATTTATAGTGACAAGATCTTTCACAATGGCTACCACAGGTTCAATATCAATAAGCTCGTCGGACCATACAGTTTTCTTTTCACTTTTTCCAACCACATTAGCCATAATAGAGTGATCCCTTACCTTGGAGGGAAAAGGAATTTTCTCAACATAAGGTTCAGGCAACAGTACAAACCTCTGTGCTAGCAGGAACATGGGTGACAATGTATTTATAAGGAGCATGGTACTTGTCCCACTCTTTCTTGGGAATTTCAATATAAGAGGAAAAGGCATTAAAACATTTTACAAGAACTTGAGGATAAAGACCAAACTCATTACTAATATCACGTAAGTCATCAGTTCCCATAAAAGATTTAATGCATTCATAATCATAGTTTATACCTGACTTTCTTCCTTTGTCATTCTCCCAAGCTTCAGTGTTCTCTTGAATATGGTCTAGTAGATCCCATTTAGCTTCTTCCTTCATACGTGTATATGATCCATCACAAGAAGCATCTAGTAAATCTTTATCATGAAGAGAAAGTCTAGCATAAATGTTATTGAGAATAATATTGTTAGGGAGTTCATGAATAGGACATTTAAGCATTAGTAACTTCAATCTCCCCCAATCTTGAGCTGTACTCTCTCCATCAAGAGGCAAAAAGTTATATATAAGATTCCTATCCTTATGAATCTCACTAGGAGGATAAAATTTAGAGTGAAGAGAGATGCCATCTCCTCCCATTCCATGGATTGTCCATTCTTCAATAGCTTATACCATTCTTCAGCTCTCCCTTTCAAGGATATCGAGAGTAACTTCTTCTTCGCCTGTTCAGTTGTGATACCTGCACACTTAAACAACCCGCATAATTCATGGATAAAAAGCAAGTGATCACCGGGATGGACAGTTCCATCCCCTAAATAATAATTATCCCTAACACGATTAACAATACTTGTAGGTATCTTAAAAGGATCTATCTCAACAGGAGGTGGTTCATCTACTATCCTAGCAGTGGTAGTAGTTTTCCCAAACAGGAAACCAAGTGGGTTATCCATATTGGAAATAGAGAAATAAGCAGTAACAAAATCAATACTCACAGTAAAAGTTTCCCTTACCAGTTCCACTCTTCAATAACGCTTCACTCCCCGGCAATGGTGCCAGAAAATAGTCTTGATGACCCACAAGTATAGGGGGAGTACTTTTACTTTCGATAAATAGGAGTGTCGATCCCAACGAGGAGCAGAATGTGCTGAACAATGGTATGGAGCAGGAAATCCCTGTGAATACTTAGCAAATGGATTTTTACTGGTTTTCTGACAAGGCAACAAAACAAGTAGCAAGTAACAAAGGTAACGAACAAAAGGAGCACGTGGCCCAATCCTTTCTTAGCAAAGGACAAGCCGGTGGAAATACTTATAAGGACCAAACGTTCTCGAGGATACATGGGAATTCTGTCAAGTGCTTTCGCTTCAAATAGTTGACTACTCTTCGCTGGTGTTGTTAGTGTTGTGTGGGTGAACCTGTGCTAATGTACCGACCGTACTTGGACTAATACATACTTGTGATCAAACCCCCTGCAAACATCCGTAACTAAAGGAAAGTAATTAAGATATAAATCTAACCACATCCTTAAACTCTGAGATCCTCTGCTCCCTTGTGCAAAGGTGTCCTAACGGGGGTTCAGGTTTCTGTCACTCCGGCAACCCCACAATTAGTAGCCAAATACACAATGCATCCCCCTAGGCCTATAAATGGTGAAGTGTCATGTAGTCGACGTTCACATGCCACCACTAGAAGAATAGCACCACAACTTAAATACTAAACCATTGAATAATAACTCATCATAGATTCACTACTAACAACATGACTTCTCCCATGTCCTCAAGAACTAGACGAACTACTCATAAGACATCATATGGATCAAGATCAAATATGATATGGTAATGGATAACAATCTGAACATAAACAATAATCCAATGGTTCCGCTCACAAGCATCAACTACAATAGTAATTAACACCGGGAAAGTTTCCCCTAAGAACTAAAGAAATATCCAAAACAACTATTACAGCAGGACGGAGTGGTGATGATGGTGCTGGTGGAGATGATGGTGTGGATGATGATGATCCCGATGAAGCCTAGATTGATGACGGTGTTGATGGCGACGGTCTCCCCTCTCCGGGAAGGAATTCCACTGGCAAAAATCTATCTGCCAGAGAGATCTTTCTCTCTCGGTGTTTTCCGCCGCCCAGAGGCGGCGGAAATCTATCAGTGGTCGTTCCCCTGGTGTTAGGGTTCCATAGGGAAGATATAGGCGAAGGGGCGGAGTCAGAGGCCGGGCATGTGGGCCACACCTGCCCTAGGCGCAGGGTCAGGTAGGCCCGCGCCTAGGGGGTGTGGGCCCCCTGAGGCCCCTCTTCGCTCCTCCTGCTGGCTTCCTTCATCTTCTGGTAAAATAATATGTTTCCATATTTTTCTAGAATTTTCTGATCTTTGCGAAATTGCACCGAAACGCCTTCTTTTCCATCAGAATCCAGAATCCGGTAGTCCATCCTCCAGGAATCATCCAACATGCATAAACAGATGAAAAGACATAAGTAATACCTCATAATAAGACAAATATCAATGAATAGAGGTAAATTATGGTATAGAATGGTGATGCAAATTGGGCGTATCAGACAGTAAATGCATTCCCATTGTGTAGCTCACCGTGAATTCTGGGTCACCCAACGTCTCTTGCATTCTAGGATAAATGACTTCTTCCATATATATTTTTTGAAATGACATGGCCAGTTTATATTTGCTGAAATTCTAAGAAACACTTTAATTGATTGCTCATTTCATTATGTGCACACTTGTCTAATGTTTGTCTGTCCTCTTCTACAGGTTCGCAAGAGACACCATTATATTTCTAATCTGGTGCTGGTTCATCCTAAGCAACAACATAACTATTCTCTACTATGTAATTCATTCATGGTTTGTGTTCCTGCTCTGCAAGTCCTTGCATGATGCCATTATAATCTCTGTCTTGTTCATTCTTAGCTACGAAAGTAATTGTATGCCCATTGTGTAGCTCACCGCAAATTCCAAATCACCCAAGGTCTCTTGCATTCCAGTATATACTACTACTTCCATATATATTTGTTAAAATGACCTGGCTAGTTTATATTTTCTGAAATTCTAGGAAACACTTTGTTCGATTGCTCAATTCATTTGTAGGCACACTTGTGTAATGCTTTCTTGTCCTGTTCTATAGGTTCACAAGCAATGCCATTATATTTCATATCTAATGCTTCGTCCTAAGCAGCGACATAGCTATCCTCTATATATAGTTCATTCGTGGTTTCCATTCTTTCTCTACAAGTTCTCTTATGATGACATTAATATTTCTTTTTGGTTCCTAGCTACAACAGTAACTGCATGCACATTGTGTAGCTCACCACAAATTCTAGGTCATCTAACGTCTCTTGCATTCCACGATAAACGACTGCTTCCATATATATTTGTTGAAATGACCTAGGTAGTTTATATTTGGTGAAATTCTAAGAAACACTTTGATTGAGTGCTTATTTCATTGTAAGCACACTTGTCTAATGCTTGCTTGTCCTCTTCTATAGGTTCACCAGAGATGCCATTATATTTCTAATCTGGTGCTAGTTCATCCTAAAGCAACGACATAACTATCCTCTACTGTGTAGTTCATTCATGGTTTCCATTCCTGCTCTGCAAGTTCTGGTACGATGCCATTATAATTATATCTAGTTCATCCTTAGGTACGACAGTAACTGCATGTCATTGTGTAGCTCACCGCAAATTCTGAGTCAACCAGTGTCTCTTGCTTTCCAGGATATACAACCTCTTCCTGTTAGAATATATAACCATATTGTATTTGTATAGATATATGGTTGTATATGTGTAGTGTATGTATAACTGTCCGTGTATTGTACGGTACGGTACGGTACGGTACGGACTCTAGCCTTGTAAGTATATATAATGAGCAATACAAGGCACCACAATGTGTGGTTTCCCCTATCTTACATGGTATCAGATGCAAAACCCTAAACCCTAGACCTGCGCCGACCCCCTCCTTTCGCCGACGCTGAAGCCACCACCGCGCGCCGCCGCGGCCAGCGCCCTAGCGCGCCGTCCCCACCAGCGCACCCCTCCGATGTCTCTCTCCAATGGAGATCAGGTCTCCAAGGCCCTCGCTGCGGCCAAGGGGACCGAGGACGCACCTGACGCCGAGAAGATCGCTGCCGCCGAGAAGGACGCCACAGCCGAGAAGGCCAAGCTCGCCCTCCTCTCCGCCGCCCACGCATCTGGCTCTGGGTCGAGCGTGGGGTCTTTCTCCCTGACCTCGCTGCACGCCCAGGCCGTCGGTTTATCCTCCTTCAAGGGGCACGTCCCCGTCGAGCTCGCGCTTGACACCAGCGTTCATCGTTAGTGGCACACCTTCTTCTGCGCCGCGTGCCGCAAGTACGCCCTACTAGATCACCTCGACGACGACGCCCCTGCCGCGCCGACCCCGGAGTGGTCTCTCCTTGACGCCACGGTCGTCTCATGGCTCTATGGATCTGTCTCGCTAAGTATACTTGATGCGGTCATGACACCTGGCGATGATCCCCTTGCCGTCGAGCTTTGGACCCGCATCAACGGCCTCTTCAACGACCACAAGATCAATCGCCAACTCCACCTCACAGCCGAGCTAGGCGACATAAAGATGGGCGAGATGAGCATGACCGACTATCTTCAGAAGGTCAAGTCACTCTCTGATGGACTTGCGGATCTTGGTTCCCCTGTTGATGATGCTGAGATGGTGATCCACTCCCTCAACGGACTCTCCGAGCAGTATGAGTCCTCTGCCGATCTGATCTCCCTCATACCTGGGATTAGTTTTGCACAGTGCCGCTCGTTTCTCTTGCTTCAGGATATGAAGCGGAAGAATCACCGCGCCCGCCACATCGACATGGCCCTCTTCGCCAACGCTGGCAACTCTGGCAAGAGCACCGGCAAGGGAAAGGACAAGAAGAAGTACGCCACTGACGCCGCCAAGGATGCCACGCCCCCATAGGCGCCCGCGCCCCCAGCTGCGCCGACCGCCGCCCCTCCTTCTTGGACGTCCCCGCAACATCCCTGGAACGGTGCCATCTAGATGTGGCCGCACGACCAGGGTGCCGTGCTCGGCAGGCAGCAGCCCGCCTACGCCCCGCCTCCCAGCTACATGCCGAGGCATGCTTCGGCGCCGCAGGCTGTCTACGCTCAGATCCCGTACGGCATCGCCCCCGCCCCCTACGCCTACAACTACGGGTATGCAACCCTGCAGCCTGCCCATGGACTCGGTGTCTCGGCGTCTCCGGCACCTTCGTCGGCCTCGTGGGATCAGGCCGCGCTGATGAACCAGTTCCAGACCATGGGACTGCAAGCACCCAGGGAGTGGGTGATGGACACCAGCGCTTCCTCTCACTTCGCCTCTGATTTCGGTATGCTCACCTCCGTGTCTCCTCCTTCTTCATCTCGACGTGTTGTCATTGTCGGTAACGGTTCCACCCTTCCGATCACCGGTACCGGGCACACACGTCTCCCTATATCTACTTCCTCGCGCCCTCTTTACCTTCGTAATGTCTTAGTTGCTCCTACCATTGTCAAAAACCTTTTGTCTGTTCGTCAGTTCTCTATTGATAATCGTGTCTCTGTCGAATTTGACCCTCTTGGTTTTTCTGTGAAGGACCTTCTAACCAGGACCGAGATTCTTCACTGCAATAGCTTCAGACCTCTCTACTCCATCCACCCTTCATCCACCAGCCATCTGCCTTCCTCGTCATAGATCCTGCACTTTGGCACCGCTGGCTTGGGCATCCTGGGCGGCCAGTCATGGAGACTTTAGCTCGCTCTTCTATTATTCCTAGGGAAAAGAATAAAAGTAGCTTGTGTCATGCGTGTCAGTTAGGTCGTCATATTCGTCTTCCTTTCTCTTCTACCAATCGTGTAACTACTACTCCGTTTCATATAATTCACTGTGATTTGTGGACATCTCCCGTTGAGAGTATTTCTGGCTTTAAGTATTACGTTGTGTGTCTCGATGATTTTACTCAGTATGCATGGGTCTATCCTCTTCAGGCTAAGTCAAAAGTTTTCTCTCACTTGTCGTCCCTTCACGCTCTTTCACTCACCCAGTTTAGTACGTGCTTGCAGGCTATTCAGTGTGACAACGGCCGCGAGTTTGATAATTCCCAACTCCATTATTTTGCCCAACACCATGGAATTGCACTCCGCTTTTCATGTCCATACACTTCTCAATAGAATGGTAAAGCCGAACGCATTATTCGCACTCTTAATGACATTACTCGCACACTTCTTGTTCAGGCTAGCATGCCGCCTCGTTTCTGGGTTGAGGCCCTCAACACAGCCGTTTTGTTGCACAATCGGCTTCCTTCTAAGGCAATATCGGATCATGTTCCCTTCCGTTCTTTACTTGGCGTAGATCCTACTTACGCTGGTCTTAGGGTCTTCGGATGTTTATGCTACGCCAACACCACCGCCGTTGCGCCGCACAAACTTGCGCCGCGCTCCGTTCCCTACGTGTTCCTTGGCTATCTATCCCGGCATCATGGCTATCGCTGCCTTGATCGCTCCACCCAAAAGATCATCATCTCTCGCCATGTTGTGTTCGATGAGTCCATGTTTCCCTTTGCCTCCACTCTGTCCGCGTCGTCCCCTACTCCCTCCCTGCACTCGTATGATTTTTTGCAGGAACTTAGCAGCTGACGTCGTCGATGCCATTTATCGTGCCAAGCACGGCATCACTGGCCGAGGTCGCCAGCCGCGACCACATCATCGATGGCCACGTCGCCCCCAGCAGCGCCAAGCTCTGCCCCGAGCCCTGTCGCCGCTGTCTCCGCCTGCCGCGGCAGCGGTTTGGGCAGTTTTCCTGCCATGGCAGGCCAGGCAGCGCCGTCGCCGGTCGCCCCCGCGCCGCCACCACCTCCACCCCGCTGTCAGCGGGACCCGCATCCGCCATCGTCTCACTCAATGGTCACTCGTTCTAAAGGGGGATTGTGCAGCCCAAGACGATTTTTGATCTTCATGTTGAGGGATTATGTCCAATACCGAAGACTTATCGTGGTTCTCTCAAGGATCCGAATTGGCACTCTACCATGGTTGAGGAGTATGGCGCTCTACTCTCCAACAACACTTGGGACCTTGTTGATCCACCTCGCAATGCTAATATTGTTACAGACAAGTGGATCTACCATCACAAGATGAAGTCTGATGGTTCCTTAGAACGATACAAAGCTCGTTGGGTGCTTCGAGGATTTACTCAACACAAAGGTATTGATTTTGATGAAACCTTCAGCCCTGTCGTCAAGACAGCCACTATTCGTACAGTGCTCTCTCTTGCATTAACAAGTGACTGGCCTATTCATCAGCTTGACGTCAAGAATGCGTTCCTCAATGGCACTCTCACAGAAACTGTTTATGCTCGTCAGCCTTCTGGGTCCACTGATCCGAATTATCCTGATAAGGTATGTCGTCTCAAAAAATCACTTTATGGTTTGAAGCAGGCGCCTAGAGCATGGTTTCAGCGGTTTGCCTCAGTCATTGCTTCGGTTGGTTTCATTGGCTCCAAGTCCGATAGTTCGTTGTTCGTCTATCGGCGTGGTGCTGACATGGCCAGCTCCTACTCTATGTGGATGACATAATCCTGACTTCATCTTCCTCAACATTGTTGCACAGTTTGATTTCCTCTCTTCGTACAGAGTTCAGTATGACAGATATGGGCGATCTTCATTATTTTTTGGGCATCTCTGTGACACGCAGCAAGGACAGTCTGTTCCTATCACAGGAGAAGTATGCATTGGATCTTCTTGAGAGCTGGTATGTTACAGTGCAAATCCATCTCTACTCTAGTTGATACTGCCTCCAAACTTTCAGCTTGTCCAGTGATCTTGTTACAGACCCGACCGAGTAACGTAGTATTGCAGGTGGTCTTCAGTACCTTACATTTACTCGGCCAGACATCTCTTATGCCGTGCAGCAGATTTGTCTACATATGCATGATCCTCGGGCTAATCATTTGCTTCTCGTAAAGCGTGTTCTTCGCTACATCCGCGGCACCACCGACTATGGTCTCACCTTGTTTCGGCGTAGCTCCAACAAGTTGACGGCCTACTCTGACGCTGATTGGGCAGGTTGCCTAGACACTAGACGGTCTACCTCAGGATACTGTGTCTTCCTCGGTGCTAATCTGGTGTCATGGTCTGCTAAGAGACAGCACACGGTCTCTCGCTCCAGCGCCGAGGCCGAGTACAGGGCGGTTGCGAATGTGGTGGCTAAAAATTGTTGGTTACAGAAGCTTCTTCAGGAGGTTATCGACCTGTGACTGGTGCCACTGTGGTTTTCTGTGATAATGTGAGCTCGATTTACATGACACAAAATCCTGTACATCATCAGCGCACCAAGCATGTGGAGATCGACTTGCATTTTGTACGAGATCGTGTCACCACCGGCGAGGTCCGGGTTCTACATGTTCCGAGTTCTTTCTAGTTTGTGGACATTTTTACCAAGGGACTACCATCGCCTCTCTTTTTGGATTTTCGGGACAGTCTTAACATTCGTCGACGCCCGTTTACGACTGAGGGAGGGCGTTAGAATATATAACCATATTATATTTGTATAGATATATGGTTGTATATGTGTAGTCTATGTATAACTGTCCGTGTATTGTACGGTACGGACTCTAGCCTTGTAAGTCTATATAACGAGCAATACAAGGCACCACAATGTGTGGTTTCCCCTATCTTACAGTTCCGTATATATTTGTTAAAATAACCTGGCTAGTTTATATTTGCTGAAATTCTAATAAACACTTTGTTTGACTGCTCATTTCATAGTAGGCACACTTGCCTAATGCTTGCATGTCCTGTTCTACAGGTTCACAAGCGACGCCATTATATTTCGTATCTGGTTTTGGTTCGTCCTAAGCAACGACCTATCTATCCTCTACTATATAGTTCATTTGTGGTTTGCATTCCTGCTCTACAAGTTCTCGCATGATGCCATTATAATTTCTGTCTCATTCATTCTTAGCTATGACAATAACTGCATGCCATTGTCTAGTTTATTCTTCTATATATATTTGTTGAAATGACCTGGCTAGTTTATATTTGCTGAAATACTAAGTCACATACATTGTTATATTTATCATTTCACGGTAGACACACTTGTTTAATGCTTGATTGTCATGTTTGTTTGACATGATGGTCAATAAATTTGAACCATTGACCAGTAGTAAACTCCAGTTCATAGCTCCCGTCGTATCAGTTAAATGAGTAGTTTGCCTTGTTTGACGTATTAACTTGTTATTACTTAGTTTTAGACTGCAATTATTTCTATCACCACCAAAGAGGGGGCTGCAAGACCATGTTCAAGTTTGTTTTCCAATGTAGATGTCACACTCAAAAGGGAGATACAGGTGATAGATGGAGAAAGCAAATTGAGAACTACTATCAACTCGATTGTCAACTGAAATGCCGATTTTTCTTTCCCTTGAGTTGATAATATGTACTTGTTGGGCCACGTAGAGATAAAACAAAACATTTTCCTCTAACATGGTGATCCCAAGATCTAGCTAAGGTAGAAGGCGACGCGGATTACCACTAGACGCGCAACTGTGGAATTAATGATGCGCGTCAGTTGAATGAAGTGCAGTCCTCAAGATCCGATCCGATCATGATCGTCCTGGTGTTGATCGTACAACACCTCTGCTGGTATCGACACGTACAAAGAGGAGCACCGGAGGAGAACTGCTAGGTTCGATACGGCGGTTGGACTTCTATGGAGCTAGGGTTTCCAACGCATGGAATGACCTAACCGATCAACCCCCCTTGGGTTTCTGCGCCCCACTATATATAGGGAGTGAACGTGGGCTCCACTCATTCATGGACCATTCACTAAATCTCATATAATATTAGTCACCATGAGTCCGACTCACTGACTCAGTCCAAATCTGTCTCGGGTCCAACCCAATCAAATTTCCATTTCAGATCCAATCCGAACTTGCTCCCGCTCGTAAGTGTGTGACCTCGTAGGCTCATGGCTACATGGACACGATTGGAGTCCGACTCTCAATCGATCAATCGGTAGCGGATCCTAGCAGAACATGCCAACTCCCAAGTACCAAAGAGTCATGAAGACTTGCCTTTCCAATGCGACTTATGTACGAATCCCTTTTGCCTCACGATATGCCTTGTCAGACTATAGGCGAATATTTGTCATCCCTTAAATAGTCTGACTCTCTTCTCGATCCGAGATAAGTGATTCATCCGACTAACTCTTAGTCGATCGCCTCGGTTAACACGTAACCGAGTCGTGCATGGCCATGCTTTCCGAATCATATCATCCAAGAGGGCCTAGAGAATATCTCTGCAACTAGAGGGGCAAAATCACATCTTGGTTATTCACATCATGCAGCTTGATTCTCAGTCGACCCGAACTCTGCCTTTATAACTACCTAGTTACGGATCAGCGTTTGACAGAACCTAAGTTGGTGATCCTCAACTCGGACTGTGCAACAACCTCAGGTATAAGGATTACATTGATTGAGATATACAAATGACAACTTGTTTGTTGTACCTCAATATGGGTCAATCCTACTGGCTAAACTCTTTATCCGAATCTATGTAAGTCGGAATAGCATCTCCATGCTCATGACAAGTGGAACCGAGTCATCATCCGACTTTCACATTGGTCTAAGATATGTGTCCAGCACAACCTCGATGACCAAGGATATTTAGTACAAACAACATGAATGTATAGTTCCACAACCGAATCACATATTCAATGATACACATCAGATGTTTATACAAGGCCAACTTAATATCTTTATGAATACAATGGGAAATATCATCATACATGATTTCCTTTAGGGCATATTCCCAATAGTCTCCCACTTGCACTTGAGTCAATCTTTCGACATCACATGTCTAGGCATGTAATGTCCATAGATCTTAGGTGTGCCTCATGCTTCGGCTGTGGTAACAGCTTTGTCAACGGATCCGCAAAATTTTCATCCGTGTGTACCTTGCATAACTTGATATCACCCTGATCCATGAACTAGCGAATCAGGTGGTACCGCATGAGTATGTGCTTGTTCTTCTGGTGTTGTCTAGGTTCCTTGGCTTGTGCAATAGCACCATTGTTGTCACAATACACGTCTAACGGATTGGACGAGCCCTGAACCACACCAAGACCCATAAGGAAATTCCTCATCCAAACAGCTTCCTTTGCTGCCATCGAGGTGGCAATATACTTAGCCTCTGTTGTAGATGCAGACACAGTCTCTTGCTTGGAACTCTTCCAGCTCATAGCCGCTCCGTTTATAACAAACACATGTCCGGATTGCGAACGAGAATCATCAGAGTCGGGAAGATAACTTGCATCCGTGTAACCCTTTACACTGAGTTCATCTTCACCTCCATAAACCAAAAACATATCCTTAGTCCTTCTCAAGTACTTTAGGATATTTTTAGCCGCTATCCAGTGGATTTCTCCAGGATCAGCCTGGTATCTGCTCACAACACTTAGAGCACAGGAAACATCCAGCCTAGTACAAATCATGGCATACATGATGGATCCGACTGCAGAAGCATACAGAATCGCACTCATCCGACTCCGCTCATCAGTCATCAAAGGACACTGCGTCTTGCTAAGTTTTACACCATGGGACATCGGTAAGAACCCCTTAGACAATTCCATGTTGAACTTCTTCAACACTTTGTCCAAATAAGTACTCTGGCTCAATCAAATGAGCCTTCTTGATCTATCTCTATAGATCCGGATTCCGAGAATATATGTTGCCTCACCCAAGTCTTTCATTGAGAAACTCCTTTCCAATGATTCCTTGGTTTCTTGAAACATCTGGACATCATTTCCAATCAATAATATGTCATCCAAATATAAGATTAGAAAGTTTACTTTGCTCCCACTAAACTTCTTGTATAAACAAGAATCATGATCACTCTTGATGAAGCCAAACGATTTGACTACCTCATCAAAGTGAATATTCCAACTCCGAGATGCTTGCTTCAACCCATAAATGGATTTCTGAAGTTTGCACACTTTATCAGCATTAGCCGGATCGACAAAACCCTCGGGCTGTATCATATACACGTCACGGGTTAAATTTCCATTAAGGAAAGCCGTTTTGACATCCATCTGCCATATCTCATAGTCGAAATAGGCTGCTATAGCTAACATGATCCGAACTTATTTAAGCATCGCTATGGGCAAGAAGGTCTCGTCATGCTTTATAGACGGAAACATTTCCATCCATATCAGTTTTCTTCTTAAAGACCTATTTGCACTCAACAGGTCTTGCACCATCTGGTAGATCAACCAAGTTCCAAACTTGATTTTCATCCATGGACTTTAACTCGGATCTCATGGCTCCAAGCCATGACTTGGAATCAGATCCCACCATTGCTTCCTAATAATTTGCCGGCTCATCACTATCTAACAGTAACACATCACGAACACTTTGTAATCTTGCTGACCTTCGTAGTACAGGTGCCGCTGCCGGCTCAGCTACCATGACTGGCTCAACTTCCAAGGTTTTTTCCGACTCGCTACTAGCCAGTTCGTCTCGAATTTCTTCGATTTGCACCGTACTCCCACTTACTCCTCAATTGAGAAACTCTTTCTCAAGAAAGACACCGTTCCGAGCGACAAACAGTTTGCCCTCTTCTCGGTTGTAGAAGTAGTAACCCAAGGTTTCCCTCGGATATCCCACGAAAATACACTTATCCGACTTGGCCGTAAGCTTGTCCGACTGAAGTCGCTTGACAAAAGCTTCACAACCCCAAATCTTAAGAAAAGACAGACTCCGCCTTTTCCCTGTCCACATCTCATGTGGTTTATTCTCTACCTACTTTGATGTTACTCTGTTTAGTGTGAACATTGTTGTTTCTAGACAATAACCCCAAAATGATAAAAGTAGATCTGTCCGACTCATCATTGATCATACCATGTCCAAGAAGGTCTGATTCCGCCTTTCCGACACACCTTTCCTCTATGGCATTCCCGATGGAGTAAGTTGAGGAACTACTCCACCACCTTTCAGATGGTCATCAAACTCATGGCTCATGTACTTGCCTCCTCGGTCCGACCGAAGAAACTTTATTTTCTTGCCGGGTTGATTTTGCACTTCATTCTGGAATTCTTGGAACTTTTCAAAGTCTTCCGACTTATGTTTCATCAAGTAGATATATCCATACCAACTCAAATCATCAGTGAAGGTAATGAATTACTCATAGCCGCCCCTGGATGTCATTCTCATTGGTCCACATACATCACTATGTACTAGTCCCAACAATTCGGATGCCCTTTCACAACTCTTTGCAAAAGGTGTCTTGGTCATTTTGCAGAGTAGGCAAGCTTCGCATGTCTCGAACAACTCCAAGTCGAACGAAGTTAGGATTACATCATCATGGAGCTTTTTCATGCGTTTCCAACTTATATGATCAAGCCGACAATGGCAAAATTAAGTCATATTCAGATCATTTGGTTTCAAGCTTTTAACATTTATGTTATAAACCAACTCACCATTAAGACTCAAAATAAATAACCCGTCCTGGGCGGGTGCAAAGCCATGAAACATATCATTCAAATATAAAGAACAACCATTATTCTTGATATTCGACTCATAGCCTTGCCTCATCAAACATGAAACAAAAATACTGTGTAATATCCCAATTTCAGCAGCCCTGATTAGATGTCAAAAAGGCAAAAATCAGGAGGAACAAAAACTTTTTCTTGCAACGTGTGCTTGCTTGTTTGCTTGTGCTCAAGCAACTGCCTGTGTATTAGTTGTGTACTCCTCATCTCAACCCTAGTTTACAAAAACTATTCTACAAAAGAGATGTCTTAACTCATCTTTCATATTCTCAAATGTTCTGGCATTTCAAAACCTGAGCCAAGATGATTTTGACACTACCAAATACTTTACTAGTTTCTATTGCCACAACTATGGAGACCTATATATTACCTCCTTATGTTCTCAAGACAGAACTTCAACTACCCTTATCTCTAGGTTTTTCCAAAACCTTTATTTAAAAACCTTTTCATCTCAATCTTGGTACAGATACCAAGATGGTACTTATCTTACTTCAAAACTAAACCCATTTCAACCTACACATCCTTACCTCAAGCTAGCACTACTAGGAAATAGGTCGTTTGTGGCGCACCTGTAAACAACATCTATGGCGCACTAGGTGTGCGCCACGAGCCTCGCGCTACGGCTATCTCCTAGCCGTGGCGCACTGCCTGATGCGCCATGGTTGTGTCGAGATAGGCGTAGCGCACCTGCTAGTGCACCATGACTATGTGGGCAGGTGCGCTACGCTTTAGATCTTCTGTGGTGCATATTGCAGTGCGCCACTAAGCTGCGTAGGTGCGCTTTAGATGTAGTACGCCACAAAAGCTAGGTCATGTGCGCCACGGGTGTTTTTTTAAAATTTTAGAGCCAGATGATATACAATACAGATTATATACAATATTACAAGCAGTAATACACACAAAGATACAAGATATACAATTATATATATAAATACACAATTTGCAAAAAAAGATTGAAACAAATACATATAGATAAGTCTCATACATGAATACATAGTATAAGTTACATTGTTTCGATCAAGTTACAAAGTAGTTGGTGACATGCGAATATATGTGTCTCGAACAAGTTAGAGCTCGGAAGCTCGCCTAGACATATAAACTAGCTAGACACAAATGCGGGATAAACAACCAAAGACGATAAGCATGATCACCGCGACGAAGGTGTAGGTCTTCATTCGGTTCCTCGTCCTAACTCCCGCTAGATAGCGCGTGTATCTAGCTTCCGCCTCCGCCATAGTGTTGTAACCTTTGTAGCTATTACCGCTGAAACGGTGCACCTGTCTCCGGCAGTCTTCCCAATCATCGTAGACTCTGAGAACCCGTCCGTTGTACACGACGTACCACGTCATCTACAAGTTGACAAATAATAATTAACCGGTGATTGGAAAAAAACATGTATAATTAAAGTCGCATATGAAGATACACTTATAGAAAGTACTCCTAAATCGAAAAGACCAAACTCAAAAAACATGCCTCATATATAACTAGGTTGTTCGACACAGGAATATGCTACGATGGAACCATCCGCCAAGTAGGATGCACAACACCTGGACCTGTCCATAGCACAAGGCGAACAATCCCATCGCAGCACATTCACATATATAGTGTGCCACGACATTTCAATCATCGACATTCTCAAAAAAGACCAAAGTAACTCAAAAATCATGCCTCATATATAACTAGGTCGTTGGACACATGAATATGCTACGAAGAAATAGTTAGCCAAGTAGGATGCACAACACCTGGACTTGTGCATATCACAAGGCTAACTATCCCGTCGTAGCATATTCACATATATAGTGTGCCACGACATTTCAATCATCGACATTATTCTCGAAAAAGACCAAAGTAACTCGAAAAGAATGCCTCATATACATATACATAGGTCGTTGGACACAGGAATATGCTACGATGGAACTTTGAGCCAAGTAGGATGCGCAAGACATGGACTTGTGCATATCACAAGGCTCACAATCCCGTCGTAGCACATTCACATATATATTGTGCCACAACATTTCAATCATTGACATTATTCTCGAAAAAGACCAAAGTAACTCGAAAGAATGCCTCATATATATATACATAGGTCATTGGACACATGAATATGCTACGATGGAACTGTAAGCCAAGTAGGATGCACAAGACATGGACGTGTACATATCACAAGGCTCACAATCCCGTCGTAGTACATTCACATATATAGTGTGCCACGACATTTAAATCATCGGCATTATTCTTGAAAAATGACTAATAAAGTAAGGAAAAAAGAAGTAAGCGATGATTCATAAACCTAATAAGATAAGTAGTAGCATGTACACTTGTCCACACACACACAAAGGTCATCTATAGTTTGGAACTACAACTAGGCCAACATCAAGCCTTCTGGCTTGGCTTAGGGAACGGGAGGACGCCTTGTCTCGTCATGAACTTCCTATAGTCACCTTGCATCTCTAGGCGATCTTCTATGTCACGGTTATTCGGGATATTTCCTCCATAGAAGACCACCCCCCCGAAGTCATGACATCACGAAAGATGATTGCCCCAAATTGCTGCTGGATGCGATACATCTCTTGTCTAATATCTGAATTAGTGATCTTGGCCTTTGATTCGGCCCACTGTTTGAGATGATCTGGCAGCGTAGAATTCTGCTGGTCTAGTAGGAACACCCTCATGTGATGGAGTGCGTAGTAGGCTTCCTTCTTACTGCTTTCCGGCTGCTTCACGCAGGGGAACTCCGTTACGTGGTTGAAGACGTACCTGCCGAACTTGACCTTCGTACGCACGAAGGTGGTGCCTTCCGTCGAGGCATAGCCAGTGAGAGCATCATCCAGAACTTCCTTGATCTTGTCGTAGTTTTTCTTCTTTTCTAGATTCCCCGAGTCGAAATACGTGGCGTGGGAATGCTTCGGCGATAAGGATATGAGCGTGCAATGTTCATCTCTGCGCAAAAAAATCAAATGGAATATGTTGGAAAAAGAATGATGATAATCTAATAAAGCCAATCGACAGTGGCGAGTGAATAACGACTTACTTGGGAAAGTAAGGCACGAGAATGTATTCCTTTGTCTTGTTCGCCATGAAGATTCTTTTTAGGTACGAGGCCACGATACGTCGTTCAGCGGGGGAACCCAAGAAGCCGTCATACATGTAGTAGGGGTCCACTATAGTGATGCCAGGTGTGTTCTCTCTAATGATCTGCATGGCCAGACTGAGAGAAAACAGGCGGACCATGGAATAGTGCAGTGGGTATAGGCGGAACATATTGAAGACGTCGTCGAACCGCAGGAAGAACAGATCCGCAGGGGAATTGTCGATGAAGCCCAAGCCTGGTGGCACCTTAACCACGAATACCGGGTGCGAGGGATCTTTCTCCGCCAGAAGGCGTCTCTCTATCATAAGCACGCCGTCATGCACACTCTGCTGTTCCGAACTGGCGAGCCTCCGCAAATTCTTAGGTAGCATGGGCTCACCCGCCACATGAATCCTCCACATAATACCCTCGGGTCCTTGTGGCCCGTCCCGAAACCTGATCAGATTCGCAATTGACGCCACCGGCTGGCTCGAGCTGCTAGATTTTCTTTTCCTGCCCTTTTTTCCTTTTGGAGAGCGGGCAGGCACCGCAATCTGAGCACCGGCCGCCCTATGTAGTCTATCAGGGTTTAGAATAAAGGGTCGGTTGGTTGTATCAGCTGGCTCTGTAAAGCCGCAAGCTGGAGGAGTCTCCTGAGAACCAAACAGACGCTTGGTGATAGTGGCTTTCTCTGCGGGGCCACCAGCTAGGTCTTCGTTGCTAAACTAAGTGTTGAAGAAGTGATCATTCTAGTCTTCGTCGTCCTCGGCCGGATCCTGCGCCATATGCATATCATCAACATGATCATCCGACCCACCGCGTGGAGGTGACGCCGAGGGCGGTAAGGGGGCCTTGCCACCTCTTGTCGCTGGCACGAAAGGCGGTGCTGTTTTCTGTGGCGTGATGGCCCCCGCCATCCCCAAACGGATCATGCTCTTTCCATTGCAAGAATAAGCCGAAGCAACTTCTGAGGACAGTCGGCTCTTCTTCATCCGCTCCTGGGGGTTGAATGGGAGGTTCCAGGTCGTCGCAGCCCCTTAGCACCCGACTAATTTTAACCCTGTGCACGCTATCTGGCATCGTCCTTGAGTGGAACGTTCGTTGCAAGGGTTGAACGATGGTACCCTTGGCAACATCCCTCAACTCGTTGTTCACATAACATAAGAGAGTGCAAGGAACATCTGTCTGCGGAAAACATGTACGGCATCGTCAGAGATGCCATAAGAGTAATAGATGGCGTGAAAGGCGGTAAAGCAATTTGTTTACCGTGATGGCGTCGAGATCGGCTAATGTCGAGGCACCGCATACGGCGATGGGCGTGCAAGAGACGGATGGGCTTCTTGATGGCGCGTTACTAGCCGCCGGTGTATTCTCCCTACCGGGTGCTTGGAGCTCCGGTGCCGCCGCGACGATGGCAGGGGGGCCACCAACATGTCCGTCGCCGCGGTGATGGCAGGGGGAGTCACCAACACTTGCGGCGCCGCGGTGCTAGTGGGCGGAGTCACGAACATGTAGTTCGCCTGATTCATCAGTGCCGCGTTGTTCGAGTGGCTGCTAACCATGCTTGGAATCAGGCACGTCCCTACTCGACCACCCGCACTCCAATTCGCTATTGACTCCACCAAGGTAGGCAGGATGGACGTGAGGGTGATTGCCAGGTTGTCTTGGACGATCTGCGGGATCCACGCCACTTGTTCCTTAAGTTGTTGAACCTCGCGGTTTTCCTCCTCGCTCCTTCCCGACGGCGCCACACGCATCCTCGGCGGTGGACCAAAATGATCCACCCAATTCTTACCCCCGAGGCCGGCCAGACGGCCAGCCGATGATGGCTTCTTTGTAACCGGCTCTATTTTCTTGGCCCGGTTCATCGCCCTGTTAAAAGGGTTATCCCACCGGGTGGCCGCCGTCGACCCCTGGGATGAAGAACCCTGGGATCCATGACTAGCAATAATTTCCTCCTCCTGCAGAAGAAGTAACAGTGAATCGTTTAGAAACTAGACTTCATCGATTAGAATGCAATCGAGTTGATCCGCGGTAATTATATTACTTACCACAATTTCCTCGAATTCCTTCACCGCAGGATCCATGGTGAGTTGTTTGGTTTTTGGGTCCACATGGTAATGGGCCCTGATGAAGTTTCAAATCTGCCCGGGTTCGAATTTCGCAAAGGGGTTTTCTATCCCCTTAGATCTATACTCTTCGTCCTCCTTATTCCAATTGGCCTCCGCGGTTCTGTATCCACCAGATCTGAGATGGTGATGACCTATATTCATCGCCTGCAGCACCTTTCCCCAATTACTATTTGCTAGGGCTCTTTCGGATTCACACCTCTCCTTAAACTCCCGGAACTGATCTTCGGTGATCTGTGGGTCAATCTTCTGGATCTCCTCAAGACTTTTGCCTTCTTTATAGATCTTCTTCTTTATCCGGGTTCTCTAGCTGGCCAGGGCAGTGCTCATCTTTGTGAGGGCGGATTTGTTTACTCCGTTCCCATGATAATTTGTGTTCTGATACTCAGCGGGGAACTTGTATCTTGCGTGCACCTTATCGAAGAGGAGTGTGCGCAAGTGCCTATTATCTTGATGCTGGAGATTCTCGGTGTTGATCAAGATGGTTGTCCGGGTGATCGCCGCCAGTTGCCCACCGTACCCTCTGACGACAAGGTCGGGCTCTAAAGGAACCCCTGTTGGGATCACTTCGGTCATTTCCTCCCTGAAGGTGCTGACCGTGTTCGGGCGCCGTTCCTTCGGCTTCTTCTTCTTCTTCTTCTTCTTCTTAGGAGGATTGCTACCACTGCCTATGCCCTCGCCTCCATCAGTGGTTTCATCACCCACCGTACCTTCGGCTTCTTACTCGGTGTCTTCCATCTCACCATCCTCGCTCTCCGAAGGATGGTATTCTTCATCGTCTTCTAGCCGCTGGGCCGCCTCCCAGAATGTCAATTGTTTATTCGGAGGTCTGAGTTCTCCTTCAGCGCTGATGCGCTTAGAACATCCAACCTCGTCGTTGTCACACATCTTTGCACTAATAAAAAACAAATAATTGGTTAAATGCTCGGAAAAATCCAGCATGACCTTTGCTAATTTTCTTAAACTAGAGTGCCCGATTTCTGCCGAAACGGAAGTTAATCAACATTCCGGCAAAAATCGGGACTCATTTCATACAAGAACCTGCATACACGACATAATAAAGTGCTTTGTACAAGCACAAGCACAACCAGCACAGCCAGTACATTACCAGCACAACAAGCACATCAAGATCATTACTAGGTATATAAAAATAAATGGCCAGATCCAGCAACACATATAGTAGTACCAGCACAGTAGTTTTTTGCAGCCAGCAGCATATATAGTAGTAGAAACTAGCCAGCAGCACATATAGTAGTAGCAGCCAGCAGCACATATAGTAGTAGCAACACATACTGCTAGAAAAACTACATAGTGCCTAGATGAACAACAATGCCTAGATGATCAAAAACAGTAGCACATATAGTTTTCCATCAAGTCTAGCACCAGGTTATGCCTAGCATCACAAACAGTACCTTGACATTCATATTGATGCAATGATGCTAAAACTGTTACTCAACAATAGTTGAGTCATGTCAAGTATGCAATTATGGCATATCATTAATGTAGTACATAGTAGTTTAGAACAGGGAATACTAGGAATATTCAGTTGCTTTTGGATTCTTATTTGGTGCTGAAAATCTTAAGGGTGGTTTGGTCGTAGTTATGGGAAGTATGATTTTGCAAGTTTCATAATATGCAAGATTGTCTGATTGTGTAAATTCTATAGCATGCAAGTACAATCAGTCAGTCATATGATCCAGGGACCCAAACCAAACAGTCACTGTCACTCCAACCAAACCCCTTTCACTCCAGTACCAAATGACATTACAGGGGTAGAATAATAGTGAAAATAAATTGTTGTCTACAAAAATCAGATAATAATTAACTAAAAATACCATTACAGCATGATCTGGTCCCAACTCCCTTACTAACTCGCTGCATGATCTGGGTTGTGCTATTCCACAGGCATCCTATGCAGCGACTAAGTCTAAAACTGAAACAAACCTAGCTACTGTCAGCTGTAACGTGCACAAACACACACGCCACACTCTGAACTTTATTGCTGGGAGATGATCATCAAGTGAAACAAACAAAGTGGCACCAACAAATAGTAATCAGAGGCACATAAAAATCTGGAAGCTATCTATTCCAACAGAAGCCATGTTTCCATCAGGAAGTAGCAACTTCTACTAACTAGCATCTATATATTGGTGGGATGATCATCATCAACTCGAATGAACAAGTGACACCAGAAAATAGCAAGAAGAGGCACATAAATGTGACATCTATCCACTGGACCATTTCAATAGAACACACATATATTCATATACCCAAATTCCATGCATCACCATCACTAGTACTTAGGGTGTTAGAACCTAGCATTCAACAGTAGCAACATACAGTACATAGAAGTACTTAGCAAGGATGTTTAGGGTTATTTATTTTTCCCCCAGAATGTTTTCCATCTATCTTTTTCCCCCAAAATGTTTTCCATCTTTCTAGACTTTCTAGATTTCTTAATATAAAAGGAAGATTGCACATTTGCTATGTATAGTAATTAGTAATGAAGGAAGTTTTTGCTATATTAATTGCATTAGCTTTTTTTTCACAGAATGTGTAGTATATGTTCTTCTGGAAATTTAGTTTATTTTGTCTTCTGAAGTTCTTTGCCTTTTGAAACACATGGGAACCTTTATTCTAGCAGTAAATTTTTATAGCTTTCATTACTAAATGTAGCCAGCCATTGTGCTAATTTTCCTATTAATATGTGCTAAAGGAGTTCGTCTGAATCCAAATGAAGATGCAAACAATACTGACTGTGATCCATCTAATTACAAGAGAGAAACAAAGAAAAAGAAATGCCCAGTTCCTGGGTGCAGAGAGGGGAGAGAGGGAGAGAGGGGAGAAGGCTCACCTCCTCTGAGACGAGGATGACGACGAGTGCATGGGCGAGGCGGCGGCCTCCTCCTCCTCAGCCTCGAGCGGCGGCGGCCTCCTCCTCCTCGAGCGGCGGCGACCTTCTCCTCCACGGATCGGCAACGACGCGAGCCTCCTCCTCCTCGAGCGGCGCTAGACTCCTCCTCCACAAGCGGCGTGGGCCTCCTCCTCCTCCACGGATCGGTAGCGGCGCGGGCCTCCTCCTGAGAGCGCAGGGGTGGCGGATCAAGAGTGTAGCGGCGGATCGAGAGCGCACCGGCGAGGCTCGATGTGGTGTCTGAGATGGGGATGAGAGAGGTGGACGTGGCGCGGTTGACTAGTCCAACCCACTTAGGCGTAGCGCACTTGGCCAGGGTGCGCAACGCCTAAGTGGGTTGGACTAGTCAGATAAGAGGGCGGCCACCCCACTAGTTAACACTAGCACTGTCTTATCCCACTGGTTCTGCCCACTGCTCTATTCTAAACTTGTGAGCACCCAGGTTCGAATCCTGGTGCCCCACCTTTTTATTTTTATTTTATAAATACTTTTAAATGTTCCAAAAAATGCCCAAAAGTTGTGATATATGCCATAGAAGTTTTATTTTGTTTTTAAAATACTTTTAAATATTCCAAAAATGCCCAAAAGTGATAATATATGTCATAAAAGTGGTACAAATATGATTCAAAGTATAACTAAATTTCATAATAATTTGTCCATGAATATTACAATCTTTTTCGACCACGCATTTAACAATATTTTTTGAGCTAGCGTTTTACAATATTTTTTCCCTTCTTTGTCGCGGTTGAATAATTTAGCCCCAGCACTTTAATTTTTCTTCTTTCGAACGAGCTACCTTTTTTGGATAGGGTTGTCCTTTTTCTTCTTGTGATGTATGTTGCTGCATCATAGTCGTCGTCATCTTCAATCTTTAGATCGCCGTACTGGTTAAAGTCTTGCTCATTGGCGACTCCATCCATTCCGATGATGTTTCTTTTTCCTCTCCTCACGACAACACAAATAGGATTTGTCGTGTCGGTAATGAAAAAACATTGGTCCACTTTGGTAGCCAGTACCCACGATTCATTTTTCGCGGCCATGTTCGCACGGACGGCCTTGGATTTGGCTGCTTTGGGTATAGCCATGGTTGTGAAATACCGGTCTTCTCTTTCGACGCTCTTTGCCCATCTGACATGGAACATCAACACCTTTTATCCATAGTAGTCGAGCTCCCAGATCTCCTCGATTCTTCCGTAGAATCTTTCCTTCACGTTGTCATCGGTGTAGACTTCCGACGTTACACCTGAGTTCTGATAATCACACTTGTTGTCCTTTTCCTCCGTGTAGAATGTGTAGCCGTTGATATCATAAGACTGATAGGTCACCAGGTTTTGCATCGGTCCCTGCGACAAGGTGAATATGATCTTTACCGTGTCAGAAGAATGCGATCGTGGGGGATTATCAAGGAGCGTCTGCCTAAACCAATGCGTGAAATCTGAGTTTTGCTCTTTGATTATTTCTCCCAGCAACCTCTGTATGCCCCAGTCACTGTACTTCTTCTCGATTAACCTTTTGTGCTTCTGTACCCAAGGATCGACCAGTTCTCAATGCTGTCGCGTGACGAGGTTTGCTCGATCAAAGTCTGCGCATCGAAAATTGAAGTCTGCATGCAGTATGTGACGACCCTCCCGGTGACCAGATCCGTCGAGCTTGCCAAGGTGCCTGTTGACGGGAAGACCGACAGGGTTCTCGATGTCTAGATAATTCATGCAGAAAGAGATGCACTCTTCGGCCAGAAAGCCCTTAGCTATGCTTCCATATGGACGGGACCTATTGCGAACGTATCCTTTGATGTGTCCGTTCATCCTTTCGAACGCCATCATGCTGCGGAGGAACATCGGCCCGAGTTGGACGATGTCCTCCACGACATGGACCAGCAGATGAACCATAATGTCGAAGAATGCGGGCGGGAAGTAGACCTCAAGCTCGCATAGTATCACCATGATCTCCTCCTGTAGCCTCCTGAGCTGATTCACGCCAATCGACTTCCTAGAGATGATGTCAAAAAAATTGTAGAGGCCAAATAACGTTTCACGGACGTGCTCGTGCATTATCCCTCTTAGTGCAACCGGAAGTACCTGCTTCATTAGCACGGCACAGTCGTGAGACTGCATGCCACTGGACCTCTGCTTCGCCTCGTCTAGGTATCTGCTTATCTTGCCCGCGTAGCCATAAGGAAATTTTACTCCTAGAAGGCACTTGAAAAACTGTTTGATCTCATCCTGGCTTAGAGTGAAGCAAGAAGGAGGGCAGTAATTTTCGTTCTTCTTGAACTTTTTACCCTTCCGACGACCTTGTGTCGTCTCCGACTCATGATGATCGTCATCTTCCTGATCATCAGGAGTAGTGCGTCCTCCGTGAAGCTCCTTCCGGATACCCATGAATATTAGGCCGTGCCTTGCTTTCGGACCATCTTTCGTCCTATCTGGCATGTTGATTATGGTGGTGACCAGACTCTCGCACACGTTTTTCATGATATGCATGATGTCGAGGCTATGAGGCGTGCGGAGAAACTTCCAGCGTGGCAACTCCCAGAAAACAGACCTTGTTTTCCATACCTTCATCAACGGCTTGTCTTCCTGCCTCTTTCGCTTCTTTCCAGGCTTAGGACAATCTTTCCAGTTTTTCAGCAACTCTTCCACTTCTTCGCTGCTCCTACACTCTGGGATTCCTCGGGTCTCGGATTTGCCATCGAACAGGTCTCCACGTTTTCTCCATGGATCATTCTTGCCGAGCCACATACGGTGCGCCATGAACACGGTTTTCGAAGACCCTGGATCTTTATCTAGTTGGAGATAGCTTGTGTTATCCATGCACCTAACGCATGCGCAGAATCCTTGGATAACCTGCCCCGAGATATACCCACAACCTGGATAGTCTTGCACCGTAGTGACCAATGCGGCTCTCATAGTGAATTAATCTTGTGCGACGGCATCGTAAGTATTGGCTCCAGATTCCCATAACGTGGCTAGATCCTCTTTCAATAGCCTGAGATACAGATTGATGTTGGTACCAGGTTGTTTCGGCCCTTGAATTAGCATACTCATTTGTGTCTACTTCTTCTTCATGCACAACCATGGAGGGAGGTTGTACATCCATACAAACACGAGCCAAGTGATGTGCGTGCTGCTCTGGCTACCGAACGAATTGAGTCCATCGGTGCTCGCACCAAGCCTGATATTCCTCGAATCTCCACCGAATTCTGGGAATTCGAGGTCCAATGCTTTCCACTGGCTAGCATCTGAAGGGTGCGTCAGCATCTCATCCTTTTCGGTGTCATCGTCATCTCCTGACTTCTTCCTTTCCGCATGCCATCGCATGAGCTTCGCTTCCTTAGGGTCCGCGAAATAGCGCTGCAGACGAGGAGTGATAGGAAAGTACCATACCACTTTTTGAGGTGCTTTCTTCCCTTTCTTGTATCGACTCACGCCGCACACCGGACATGTGGTTTTGTCCGCGTCCTCTCCCCGATAAATGATACAATCGTTGATGCATACATGATATCTAACATGCGGTAGATCGAGAGGACAGACGATTTTCTAGGCGTCCTTGATACTAGTTGGACACGTGTTCCCCTCCGGGAGACGATCGTGCCAGAATGCCATCATATCGTCGAAGCTCACGTCGCTCAATTTGTGTTTTTCCTTCATCTCCATAGCCTTGAGCGTTACATTCAACCGGGTATCATCGGGCCTGCATCCTTCATACAATGGAGTAACTGCGTCTTTCTCAAGTTGCGCAAGCTTGTATTTCTCTCTAGCGGCAGCCCTGGCGTTACTCGTCTGCTTGAGAAGCATCTCTTGCACATAAGGGTCCCGCACCCAGCCTGACGTTGTTCCATCGTCGTCTGCTCCTCTGGCATCTAGATCATCATCATCCCGGTCTGCTTCCGCACCTTCACCATCTCCAGGAGACTCTTCATCATCTCGCCCGTCCTCGCCGTGATGATCATCGTCATGTTGCCCACCTTCACCGTCTCCATCGTCTTCGTCATCGCTTATCCAACGAGTGTATCCATCCATGAAACCATGGCAGAGCAGGTGTGCCTGCAGATTATTCCCGGAATCTGGGTCGGTCACCTAGTTGAGTTTGCATCTTCTGCATGGACATCTTATCTCCATCTTGTTATTTCGTATCATGTCGGCCGTTGCACATTTCAAAAATCTAGCCACAATGCCTTCACTCATTATGCGAACCATTTTTGCCTGCACGGTGTACACGGTACAATTAGAAGTCTATTAGAACCACATAATCAATGCATGCATGCAATGGTCGATAGAAAATTTTGGCATGACCTATCCTAAAATTAGGACCTTTGCGAAATGCCAAAGTCTTGCCAAAATGGAAATGAATCAACATTTTGGCAAAACAAAGGGCAACTTGTTCACACACAAACACAAGAGAGAGAGACTGATCCATACACACATGAACATATCATTATCCTCTCCATACACACATGCATATGAGAATCGATACTCTCCATATATATACACACACATGACCATCGATTCTCTCCATACAGACATCATGAGCATCAATCATCTACATACATATGAGCATATCATCCATATACACATGAACACATCCTTACATGGACAACTCACCGAGATGAGAGACCAAGATCGCGAGAAGATGGAAAGGAGAGGTGCGCGCGAGACCGGAGAAGGAGATGAGAGACCGAAGAGTTCCTCTATTACGTATGTAACATCCAAGGCAAGTTCCACATGCTAAAAATGGTGAATGAGTGGAGAAATTGAGGTGGGAAGGAGAAGGATCTCAACTAGATCTAAGGAGGAAGAAGAAGGGGAAAGTGAAGTGTGGGGTGGTGGATGATCACATGATCACATGTTGTGCACATGCATGGTCGACACATCCGTGGCGCACATAGCCCTAGTGCGCCACAGGGAAAAATCACATCCGTGGCGCACATGCCAGAGTGCTCCACGGATGTTTCTGCCCATTTAAGGAGCAGAGGGGGCTTCACATAGGCATAGCGCACTTTCCACATGTGCGCTACGGCTATCCCTTACAACCGTAGCGCACCTCCCCCATGTGCGCTACGGGTATGCGGCATGCGGCCAATAAGGCCCTGACCCACACATATCTGTGGTGCACTATGACCATGTGCACCACGATTGTTCTAGTTACTAGTAGGGCACTGCCCACATGTGAGCGACGCCTGTTTTAGCCGTGGGGCACTTCAACCATGTGAGCCACGGATGTGCTGATTACCTATAGCCGTTTTCCTAGTAGTGTAGGCTTGATGGTAACCCTAGTATTAGTTAGATAAGTAATAAGATGAATTGCCTTGATCTACTGGTTGATGAATTGTCTTGATCTGTTGTCCGATGAATAGCCTTGATCTGCTGATTGCCTTGTTTGCTTAGGAACTAGAGTGATATAATCTAGTAGCTCATCCTTTAGGACCCAATCTATGCATGAGATCATCAAGCCCTAGCTAGCATCCAAGTCTAGATTTCTTATCTAGATTCAATCTTGGGAGCTCTACCATTTCCAACCTATGTGCATTCTTGAGAATGTAAATGAACCATATTGTAGTACATCAGTAGTACTACCAAGGCCCACTCTTGCCCTTGGTTATGCCCCTTTGATTCCCACTCATCCATGATGGTTCTGTATTTAAGATAATAATCTTTTCTGCAAATCTTATCATCTTGCCTACTTTGGCAGAAGCTCACATCTATATGCCACCTCCCCTTGACCAACTCCTTGCTAGGTTATGATATACTAACCATGGACTATCAACTCCCACTTAACTTGTTTCCATTGGAGCCTTGTGCTTCTTAAACCCACATGGTTTAGGAGGCTAACTGATGTGTCTGTTATGGCAGCCTTATTTTCAACAAAGTTTGCCATCACTCCAAAACCACCTCCAATGCAACCATGCCGAACTCTAGTTTCCATGATCATCTACATGACTTAGTCTATCCATCCATATACCTCTTGTACCAAGGTGAGCTCTGAGCTCCCTAATCCAACCTTGTTTAGGTGGCATTAGAATAACCAAACCCTAGATCCTCCAAGAATCTAGTTTCCATACTTTCACCACTTTTCTTCAAAACCAAGGTGAACCTTGATGCCTACATCAAGTTTACATCAGCTACCTTGTATATAAGCATCCCCAAATAATTCCCACAATTATTTGGATTATTAAACTATTTAATTTCCTTTATCTACCATTTATCAAAATCCTTAACTATAAAGGCAAGATTGTTTTTCTCCAAATCACCTTGCCAACTCAAGGCACATTTGAGGCCTATATATCATATCCCAACTTCCCAACTCAAAAATAAATGTTTTTGAGATTCTTAATTATT
Organism: Avena sativa; assembly: GCA_916181665.1. Lineage (NCBI taxonomy): Eukaryota > Viridiplantae > Streptophyta > Magnoliopsida > Poales > Poaceae > Avena > Avena sativa. The sequence continues at coordinate 260,966,309 of OV702294.1, read as the reverse complement.
TCTTTTTGCCCTTTTTCTTAAATGGCAGAAACAAGAAATAATTCCCCAAAAATACTTTTCCACTTCAATAAATCCCAATAAAATTCTCCAATGTGTGCTACAGTATTTAGGACCACATTACATCAAAAATCAAACTTGACCAATGTAAAAATATCATTTTTTGCTTCCATAATTTACTTCAGCACTCTTCGAAGAAGTGCATTTGAATGGGATTATAATCATCAGAGAAATCCCATTTAAATCATGGAGAGATTATTTGACCCCGTCTATCTACCAGTACCATTTCCACATTTTGTCCCATGCAATGTTTGCCAATTCCTTCACAAGCATCAAAATGATCCATATTTTGCAAATCAAGCAAACTTGATTCAAACCACCACCAAGCTAGCTCCAATCTTCCCCAGCACTCCACCTTAGCAGCACACACCCCTCTGGTCGACCAACACTGTAGCACCTCTTGTCCTTTAGCCCTTGGAACTTGAAAGAGAGAGAGAGAGAGAAAATCTTGCCCATATCTTTGCAATGAAAGGGTAGGCAGCACCCCACCCTGTTCCTGCCCCCTAGCCCGACCAGAACCCTCTCTCTCACCTCTCCACCGCCTCCCTTGCCCAATGGATGGCCAGCACCCCTCTCCCAAGCTCCCCCCATGCACCTAGTGCACCATGGACCAATATAGCTTGGTTTATAAGGCCCTAGGCCAGTACAACTCTCCCCTGCCCTCTCATTTGCCCCCAATCACCCTCAGTCGCTCCCAAGAGCTCCCACTCCCTCCCCCCACACGCTGCTTTGCCCAAGGAAGAAGTAGAATGGAGCTCGGCCATTTCTCTCTCCCGCAAGCACTGCTCCCTCCCTCGAGCTCCCCTTTCTCTGCATGTCACCCTGCAGTGACCCCCTCCTCCTTCTCTATCTATTTTTTCCCAGAACCTCTGCTATCGACCGCGCCGGCAAGCTCCGACATGCTCCTCTTCGGCCATCGTCGCGTGAACACCTTCCCGGTGTCAATCCGCCTCCTTCCGCCCATCCCTGGAGTCATCACTGTCAACCGCGTCGAACCATCTCCCCCACGACCTCCCTCAAGCCTCCGGTGAGCTCCCCCGTCACTCTCTTACCCGGCCCTAGGGTTCCCTCCGTCCTCGCCATCGCTGGGAAGGAGACGACGCCCGGCCGTCAGATTCTCTCTAACCCAACGGCCTAGGGTCGCCCTTACCCCTTCGTCCCGCGGGCCGGCAGTCGGGCTGCTGCTGGCTGCATGTCGCCCGCGTGAGTCCTTCGCCGCTGGGCCAGCCTGCCCCACACGGCCCGTCTTCCTCCCAGATCCGGCCCGAAATGCCCTTCCCCTTTTTCTTTTCTTTAAAATATCAGATTTGGGTTAGCACTTGGTTTAAATCCCAAACAAAATAGTAAAACCCCACATTTTGGCTAGATCTAAATTTCCACCCAAGCATACACCTTTTCTCTAACAAGCAGATCCAGATCTAGACCAAAATGTTGTTTAAATTAAATATGATAAATGTTCTCCTAAGACATGTCCAGATCACTAAATAATATACCCAGAAAGTTTCACAAGTCCAAATGGAGTAAACACAATTGGTGATGAAAGGTATTGACCATACCTTTCATATCCGACTAGCCCCACCTTAGGAATTTCCCTAGGTCAAACCAAGTGAGGTTTGGACCTAATTCCAACTCCTAGAAGACACCCACATTCCTATATTTCTTAATCCAGTAGCTCATCATTTTATGAGCATCTATTGAATTTTAGTGAATTAAACCCTTCTATGCATGGTTTATTCACTAACAAAATCACCACAATAACTCTGTAACTCCAAATTGATTGATTCCAATTTATATGGAAAGGTATTCTCAGTACCTGACACGTGTCCTTGGAATCAACTAAAAATCTTCTGTATAACGAATCTGATGAAAAAGACAAATCCTACCAGTACTGCCTTTGGGAATTTCTCAAGGGCATTCTGGTAATTGTTTTAAGGTGAATCCAACTCCTATTGATTCAGTCCACCAAATACTACCTTTTCAGCCAAGGAAATAATTTTTGAACTCCAGAGAGATTTTGGTGAATTATTTCCTAAAACTAGAGTTTTATCCAGTATAAAATCCATTATAAATCAAGGGAAATTGATAAAATAGTGAAACCACTTTTGTTGGCTTCATTTTATCAATACCTATATGATGGTATCATTTTTATAAAATGGTATCATATAGATAAAATCCTTCAGAAAAAACCCTCTCTTAGGTAATTCCTAGACTATAAATCCAAAGGGAGCCTTTTCTCCTAATGCCTCCAAATCCTTTGCTAAACTCATCAACCAATCACCCCACATCTTACTTACTCATATCATGAACCTACCCTTTTGTTTGCTGTATGATTTGATGTTTGTATGCTTGTATTGATTGGTGTATTGTTTGTTTGCGTGTATGCTCGATAACGGTGATAGTTGCGATTGTGTGACACCGAGAAGAAGGAAGCATCGGGGTTATCTCTTATATTAATATTATTATTGGTGATCTGGCTATCTAACGCCACCAAGGGACTTCTCGGTGGTCACAGGCAATCCACCTTTCCTCAACTCCTATATTAACCTATTTCTGTTTATCAACTGTTTTATATCTCGTTTATAAATTACATGATCACAGACATGGCTTATTTCAAATAAACAGACGTGAGTAACTTGGCTCCTCCAAGTTAGGCATGAGTGTCTCCTAGACACCTACCCTATTTACACCTACTTTTACCCCTTAGAACGAGGCTAAGATGATTAGCATCTTCCCTCTTGGAACCCACGGATTTTCAACGATAAAACTATTTTGAGTTATACCCTACTGCAGAGTTTTAAAAATAAAACCCTTGGAAAGAGGCATCCTTTCCAAGTGGAAGTTTTGCCAAAAGAAGATATGAGGTGGATGAAGAGAAAGTTAAGTAACAGAAAGGAAGGGATGTTCTAAGCCAATGTGCGGAACAATTTATCCATGCAACCACATTACCCCAGACGATGGGGCTTTGCTCGTAATTTGTGATCTTTAGCTGGGGCTGCCCTTACTCGCTAAAGGGGAGAAATCCCCTGAAATCCGGGCTACCTGTAGGGTAAGGCACTGGTGCAACAATTGGGTCTCTCGCGGACGGTATGATTTTAGGTAGTACGGATGGAAGATTGTCACTATTGCTGCCGGTCAGACTTCGGACTAGAGGTAGGGGTCAGTACAAGAGGAAGGACCAGGGTCATCGTACCCCATACTCGTACCGAAGAGATAAACCCAAACGGAAAAGCCGCCGTTGCTAGGGATGGACAAATGAAAAGTGTAAGTTTGATATCCGATCCCCTGTCTACCGTGTGTAGCAGGCCGTAGTTTTATCCCGACGGATGTATTGATTCTTGTGGGTAAAGTGCACAAACTCTACAGAGTGTAATATATTCGAATAGCCGTGTCTACAGACAAGGACGGTTATAATGGCAAGAGATAGGAGTACCCTTCGGTTAAGTTGAGATGAAATAAAGGATGTGGCTTGGTCACGAGGACAACATAAAGAATAAGTTGGTTTTGACCAGAGATGGTCAATAAGGGTTTAAAAGGGGTTTTACAACAAAACGTTTTCTAAATCCGTTTTAACAAGGATGTGGAGATGCCCGGGTTTTCTAAAAGGATACATATTTCCTACAAACTCTTTTTCAACAAAGATATAGAGATGCCAATGTTAGGTCATTCAAAAACAACTATAGTGTAGAGCTATCTCGCCACAGCCAGATATGCATTATCTTATTTACCTTTGTCTCGGTGGTTTGCGAGTACATTCAAAGTACTCACTGGCATTGTCCCTGGGTATTTACCTGGCCAGATTGCAGATGTTAAGAAGGAACGAAGGTGCTGACGTCTATGCCAGCTAGGCCGTCTTCCCAGTCAGTTGCCTGTAGGTTAAGGCACGAGCTCTGCGCTGAAGACTTCTGCTACTTGTGTTGTAATCGCCATAATGGCTCTTATGTAAGTTTTGTACTTTTTATTGTATGGATGATGTAATGATACTAGTAGTTATGCTCATGGCTCACTGATCATGGGAACGTGAATTGTATGCATAACGGGTATTTTCGGACCATAAATCCGGGGTGCCACAGACATGGTATCAGAGCCATCCTGACTGTAGGAGACCTTAGTTAGCATGGACATTAGGCAAGACCACCCCTATTTATGAAAACACCAGTTTTCGCAAACTATTTTCTCAAAAGCTGTTCGAAAGAATTCTTAGCTCATCTTCTCTGACTTAAACAATTTAAAAATGGATTACTCTACATCTCGTCTACTTCAAATGTTCCATTTTCAAAAACCCGGTCCGAAGTACAGACTATGAAGAGGGAAAATCCAGTGATGAAGAGATCTCAAGACACACGACGCAAAGAAGCTACCAACAACGACCGACACTACAAGATCCTACCAACGGAGTCCTTCACCATCCCTAAATAAATCAAGTATGGCACCGACGACAAAAGACGACAAGACAGAAGTAAGACCTCCGCAACGTCTATACTTAGGAATTATCATCCCTAAAATAGGATTCCCTCTATGGCGAGTAGTCCCCTCCTTAGTACTCATGGTATGCCTTGTTTTCTTGTCATATGCGTGTTTGATGCTTGAAATGTGTTGATTGTCTGCCGGGAATCATCCGAAACTGTAGTCTTGACCACCTAGTTGGTAGATCCCAATACTAACTCTCGCAAACCCCTTAGCCGGAAATCTCTCCTCAGCAGGATGGCCACATAAGAAAACCCCGACAACCACAAGTAAAGCCTTAAGGTGGAAAGACTGCGTCTTTCCACTCAATTCCAATAAACCCCTATTGACCCGTCACCGTCAACCATAGCCTTCCACCCAATATTATACCCCACTAGATCCTCTATCCTTAGCTCGGAAGACTAACTCCATCATCCATTTCCTTCGACAGCCCGAGACTTTATCTCCACCAAGAAAAACCTGAGTATGGCCATGAAGATCGGAGCCCCGAAGAAAGGATGCAACCGTTGTGGTGAAGAAGGACATCAAACTAGCCAGTGCTTAGGCAACTGCCCAAACTGCGGAGCTCTCCACTCTCCTGCAGATTGCCCTACCCAACTAGTCACCTGCTTCCTCTGTGAATGTCAAGACCATGTCCCGGCCAACTGTCCCCTCCAACTCCTGATTGGCAAGGCTCGTCAAATCCCCTGCGTCAACATTAGGAAGAAATCAAGAGAAGGATGTTCCAAGAGGCACTTGCTTCGCCTGTGATGAACCAGATCACTTCAGCCGAGAGTGCCCCCACCGTGGTCTTTACCACACTTCCATCAAGGCAAAGGCCAAGACAACCCCCATCCCCGTAAATATCCCAAGACAATCACAAGGGAGATCTGAAGCTAAGCAAAGCAGTTGTTACAACTATGGAGGTCCAGACCACTTCGCTCGCAGCTGTCTAGAACAGTACTGGATGAACCAGAAGCAAGCCCCTGCGACACCCAAAAACGGCAAGAAAACCCAAGCCCCTTCGGCTAAAAGGATCAGGAGGCCGCTATCCCCAGAACCTCCTCTTCCCCCAAGAAAGCACTATCTGCGGGGAAACCTTTCACCTCCGAAAGGCGTCAAGACTCTGGACGCTCCTCCAAAGTAGTTTCGCATCCGAAAACTCTCCTTCCCAAACTGGATAGAGTCATGTAGCGCCCCAGGACCTATTCTGTAAAACTCTAAGTGCCTTGTCACCCGGCGGCACCGACCCGTTTTGTAACCTCTTAAGTACCTCCGCCACCGACCGGCTTGAACCTACCAAATGTATGGATGATATGCAAGTGTGGTATCCTTCTTTACATGTTTTACCCACAACGTTGCATCAGACCAAACCAGAATGACCCCTTCCCAAAGGACCTCGTTTTCGAGACCGCCACAACCCCAATGGCATCCTCCAACCCGTCGGACCCTTACCCCGCTCAGAAATAACTACCTAGAAGCTGGTAGACGCCCTCTCCGATAGACCCTCCATCTCATGAAGCAGTTCCTGCAATGTTGACAGAAGATAACTACACCGCGGCCTACCAAACACCCGTAGTTTTGCTCTAAGAGGTGTAGCTCCTTACCCCAACCTCAGCCTACAGTTCCAACCAAGAAAGTCGGTGACTCTACCAAACACCCGTAGTTTTGCTCTAAGGGGGAAAGACTGTGTCTTTCCCGCCGAAAACAAAATAGACCCTTGAAGTCGACCCCTAGTTAGAGTTAAGCAATGACCACCTCTCCAAGCCCGAATCATCGACCCTGCAAAAGGAACAACGTTCGGCACTTCTCCATAATCATAAGGAACTCCACTCCAAGGTCGACCGCCCAGCCAACATCCTGGTGTATCAAGACCATGAAAAAAGTAAGTCGACCATGAGGCGAAGGAATGAAGAAGATTCAACTCACCGTCTCGCCTCAAGAAGGAAGTACCAAGTCGATGTTAAACCTACCTAGACTTGTCCTAAGGGGAAAATACCGCGTCTTTTTCCACTTGTTTCAACTAAACCACCCGATCCGAAGTCACTCAGCTCCAACCCATGACTAACCATGTTGGGTTTCTGCAAAGCCTATTAGAGCCTAATAATTTCCACCACTGAAATTGTTAAGCGGATGTGATCACCCCAACCCTACTCCTCCCTAATCTCGGGACGAGATTATTTTAAGGGGGAAAGGTCTGTAACATCACAATTTCAGCAACCCTAATTAGATGTCAAGAAGGCACAAATCAGGGGGAACAAAAACTTTTTCTTGCAATGTGTGCTTTCTTGTTTGCTTGTGCTCAAGCAACTGCTTGTGTACTAGTTGTTTACTCCTCATCTCAACCCTAGTTTACAAAAACTATTCTACAAAAGATATGTATTGACTCATCTTTCATATTCTCAAATGTTCTGGCATTTCAAAACCTGAGCTAAGATGATTTTGACACTACCAAATACTTTACTAGTTTCTATTGCCACAACTATGCAGACCTATATATTACCTCCTTATGTTCTTAAGACAGAACTTCAACTACCCTTATCTCTAGGTTTTTCCAAAACTTTTATTTAGAAACCTTTTCATCTCAATCTTGGTAGAGATACCAAGATGGTACTTATCTTACTTCAAAACTAAACCCCTTTCAACCTACACATCCTTACCTCATTCTAGGCTTGATGGTAACCCTAGTAGTAGTTAGATAAGTAATAAGATGAATTGCCTTGATCCGCTGGTTGATGAATTGCCTTGATCTGCTGTCTGATGAATTGCCTTGATCTGCTGATTGCCTTGTTTTCTTAGGAACTAGAGTGAGCTAATCTAGTAGCCCATCCTTTAGGACCCAATCTATGCATGAGATCATCAAGCCCTAGCTAGCATCCAAGTCTGGATTTCTTATCTAGATTCAATCTTTGGAGCTCTACCATTTCCAACCTATGTGAATTCTTGAGAATGTACCTGAACCATCTTGTAGTACATCATTAGTACTACCAAGGCCCACTCTTTCCCTTGGTTATTCCCCTTTGATTCCCACTCATCCATGTTGGTTTTGTAGATAAGAAAATAATATTTTCTGCAAATCTTATCATCTTGCCTACTTTGGCAGAAGCTCACATCTATATGCCACCTCCCCTGACCAACTCCTTGCTAGGTTATGATCTACTAACCATGGACTATCAACTCCCACTTCACTTGTTTCCATTGGAGCCTTGTGCTTCTTAAACCCACATGGTTTAGGAGGCTAACTGATGTGTCTGTTATGGCAGCCTTATTTTCAATAAAGTTTGCCATCACTCCAAAACCACCTCCAATGCAACCAAGCCCAACAATTGTTTCCATGGTCATCTACATGACTTGGTCTATCCATCCATATACCTCTTGTACCAAGGTGAGCTTTGAGATCCCTAATCAGACCTTGTTTAGGTGGCATCAGAATAACCAAACCCTAGATCCTCCAAGAATCTAGTTTCCATCCTTTTCACCACTTTTCTTCAAAACCAAGGTGAACCTTGATGCCTACCTCAATTGTACATCAGCTACCTTGTATATAAGCATCACCATATAATTCCCACAATTATTTGGATTATTAAACTATTTAATTTCCTTTATCTACCTATTTATCAAAATCCTTAACTATAAAGGCAAGATTGTTTTTCTCCAAATCACATTGCCAAATCAAGGAACATTTGAGGCCTATCTATCATATCCCAACTTCCCAACTTAAAAATAAATGTTTTTGAGATTCTTTATTATTTCTCTTTGCCGTTTTTCTTAAATGGCAGAAACAAGAAATAATTCCCAAAAAATACTTTTCCACTTCAATAAATCCCAATAAAATTCTCCAATGTGTGCTATGGTATTTAGGACCATATCACATCAAAAACCAAACTTGCCCAATGTAAAAATATCATTTTTGCTTCCATAATTTACTTCAGCACTCTTCGAAGAAGTGCATTTGAATGGGATTATAATCATCAGAGAAATCCCATTTAAATCATGGAGAGATTATTTGACCCCATCTATCTACCAGTACCATTTCCACATTTTGTCCCATGCAATTTTTGCCAATTCATTCACAAGCATCAAAATGATCCATATTTTGCAAATCAAGCAAACTTGATTCAAACCACCACCAAGCTAGCTCCAATCTTCCCCAGCACTCCACCTTAGCAGCACACACCCCTCTGGTCGACCATCACTGTAGCACCTCTTGGCCTTTATCCCTTGGAACTTGAAAGAGAGAGAGAGAAAGTCTTGCCCATATCTTTGCAATGAAAGGGTAGGCAGCACACCACCCTGTTCCTGCCCCCTAGCCCGACCAGAACCCTCTCTCTCACCTCTCCACCGCCTCCCTTGCCCAATGGATGGCCAACACCCCTCTCCCAAGCTCCCCCATGCACCTAGTGCACCATGGACCCATCTAGCTTGGTTTATAAGGCCCTAGGCCAGTACAACTCCCCCCTTCCCTCTCATTTCCCCCCAACCACCCTCAGTCGCTCCCTAGAGCTCCCACTCCCTCCCCGGACACTCTGCTTTGCCCAAGGAAGAAGAAGAAAGGAGCTCGGCCATTTCTCTCTCCTTCAAGCACTGCTTCCTCCCTCGAGCTCCCCTTTCTCTGCATGTCACCCTGCAGTGACCCCCTCCTCCTTCTCTCTCTGACCATGCCCTTATTTTTGCCCAGGACCTCTGCTATCGACCGCGCCGGCAAGCTCCGACGTGCTCCTCTTCGGCCACCGTCGGGCGAGCACCTTCCCGGTGTCAAGACCCCTCCTACCGCCCATCCCCGGAGTCGTTGCCGTCAACCGCGTCGAACCATCGCCCCCACGACCACCCTCGAGCCCCCGGTGAGCTCCCCCGTCTCTCCCTGACCCGGCCCTAGGGTTCCCTACCTTCCTCGCCGTCGCTGGGAAGGAGACGACACCCCTCTGTCAGATCCCCTCTGTAACATCCCAAAAATACTAAACTTGGATCATCAAACTCTAATCATCAAAATTAGGGTTAACAAAAACTTTTCCAATTAAAAATATGAAAGCATTCATATGTGTATGTATTAAAATTTGGATTCTTTTGAATTTCCATGGTTCTGTGTTTCTTTGCTTGTAAAATGATTCTTAGGTGAAATAAACATCATCTAAACAATCCCCAAACTTTTCCCAAAGACAAACAAGTCAAAACAAACAAATTAAGTGAATGGTCACTTTGGCCAAATTAACTCCCATGCCTACTTTGGCTATCCCTAACTTTCAGAACTTAACAGAAAAATGTATGTATCTTTGCACCCCTTGATAGTACTCATAACAAGCTACCAAGGCCCACTTTTTGATCATCCAAAACATTTAAATGCTTAGTTTAAATGACAATTTAAAATTGAATCTATTTCATATGGGAAGATCCCACTATTTCAAAAACCACTCAAACAAGCTCAATTTTCAAAACCCAAGCATCCACAGAATCCTCAGCACATGCCTAGCACACCCACCAAAAATATTTTCAAAATTCAAAACTTAAGTTCATGCGGCCTTTCATCAAACAGGTTGTAGATTCAAATCAACAAAATCAAAAACACTATGTTGAGCAGTGTTTTGGGGCAACCTTGTTCCCTCTCTGGTTACAAATAGCCTTAGTAGATCATCTAGCAACCTTAACTAACCTATAGCACCACTGTAAGCTGGCCATTGTCATCAATGGTGAGCAGGCCGAGAGCACCCATGTCACCCCAGTGTGGACAACAAGCTAGGAGAAGAACTAGCCGTGCCAACCTTGTGTGGAGCTAGCCAGCACCCCACCGCCACTCCCTGTCCCAGCCTCGAGCAATGCCAGCCACTGGACCACACGCCCAAGCCATGCCAAGCCTCTCTGCGAGCATGCCGAGAGCGCGCCCGTGTGCCACCCTCGAGACACGCCCATAGACCGCGCGCCGCGCTCGCCGCGTGCACGCGTGATCACCACCACCCCAGCAACCCCGCAGACATGCCCGTTCGCCGCCGCGAGGACCACGCGCGCTGTGCGCCATCAAAACCTACGTCGGACCCGCTCAGAGCGCCGAAGCGCTCCGACCGATCAACACTGCCCCACGCCTCGCCAGCACGCTGTTGAGCTTCGCCAGGGAGCACAACACCGCCCCCTACCGTCGCCCACGCCGGTAGCCCTCTGTGCCATCAACCACGACGAGCTCAGCCCGCGCCCGTCGGTCCCCTCTCGCCACTATAAATAGAGGCCTCCCCCGCTCGATTTCTCGACACCATTCCACTCCCCTCTCACCTAGAACCACCCCACCTCACTCCCGGAGCAAGGTGAGTAGCGCATCGCCGGAATTTCATCGGAGCCCGCCGCTGCCGGAGAAGAAGGAAGCCATCGATTGGAGCCGCCCCAGGAGGAGCTGCCGGTGCCAGGAGAATCGCCGTCGTCGACTTCGTCGTTTGCCCCCATCGCCGACCCTCGCCTGAGCCCCGGTGAGCCTCCCACGACCCCCACCTGCCGCGTCAGGGTTCTGTCTCGCTGGCGCTGCCCGACGTGGATGATGGGCCGTAGCCGTTCGATTAGACTTAGATCGTGCGGCCGATATCGCCCCGTACCGCTTCGCGTGTTATGAGCCACTAACTGGTGGAACCCCCCTGTCAGCTGAGCCCCGCGCTACGGAGTGACACTGGGCCGTCCCATTAACCTTTCCCGCGCAGCCCACTCGTTTGAATTTAGCCTTTTCTATTTATATTCAAACTCAGTTCTGTACCTAGTTTCAAAAATCAACCCAGCTCGATTCAGTGAACCAAATTGAATGAAACCAATTTTGTTAGAAAGGTATTGAAATGCTTAATCCAATCCTATTGGATTAAAATCATTTGGATCTATAGATTAACCTTGGTAAAAGTAACAAGGCAGAAGCTTTTCTGCATTCAAACATTTTTCAAATTTCAATCATAATAGCTTTTGAGCTGATTCCAACTCTCAAAAATCATATTTGACCATACCTTTCAGAATATATAAAAACATATGGGTTTACTTACAGAAATAATGTTCAAGTAATAAAAGAATGCCACATAGGCATTTCTAGTCACTTATTTTATTTAAAATAAAAGGTTAAACCTTATTAAATTGTGACACCACTTTAAATCACATTCTCATGTACTGAAATATGTGGTGATGACATGTGTCAACATGATCCCATGTTTGGTTTGGAGAATATTAAATCTTAAGTAGTTTTTCAATGAGTAGAAATTACTTTTCTAAAAAAATAAATAAATAAGACCAAAGCTTTAATCTTGTAATGTTAGTGATGATACTAGATCATCTATAGTGCACCTTTATGTGATGATTGAAAATAGTTAAGTATTGCTTGGTGATTGTGTACCTCGTATTTATTCATAGACGCTAGTACCGACCAACGATACGAGGAGGAAGGAGGATACTACGAAGAAGAAGCCGAGGAGAACTTCAACGACTGCTCTGCACAAGGCAAGCCTAATACTACTAGTTAATTGAGCAAGCTAACACTTGCAAGATACTCTACTTTAGCAAGCCTAATACTACTAGTTAATTGAGCAAGCTAACACTTGCAAGATACTCTACTTTAGCAAGACTAATACTACTAGTTAATTGAGAAAGCTAACACTTGCAAGCTATTCTACTTTAGTAAGCCTATACTCATACTAATGCAAGCTAATACTTGCTTTTTTACCATGACCACTAGATGCCTTAAGCATATGTGATCATACCCACTTGATACCCCCTCCTAGTTTTACTTGCAAGCTTTCTACTTTATTTCTTTATCAAAGATATTACTTAGAGTCTACTTAAGTGACTTGTAGATTCTAGGAAGACAATTGAAGGTTGCATAAAGAGCATTAAATTTGGCCTAAGCTAGATAATCTTGATGTCACCCTAAGGCATGAGATTGAACTTAGTTAAACTCCACTTGTTTACCATCCCTCATTAGTACTCACCCCCACTGGTAGATGCTAGTGCTAAGCATAAAACTTGATCAACTTTAGATGGGAATACTTGGTGGAAAATGGTTATGAAAACCTTAGAATGATGAGACATTCTACTGAGATATTTTGACATGTGTTTCCAAACACCAGATGATTTGGATGATGAAAACGTTAAGGCATGATCCTTAGCCCTTTATAAAACTGATGGTTGTCTGGATGCGATACCATTCCAATTTTACCGTACAACCACAATACCCGAAAATTGGGTAGGGCTTGACTGGAAACTTATATACCTTAGTATGGGTTCCCTCACGGCCAAGGTATGAGCTGAGGCTACCTTGCGAAGATTGTCCACCTGTGCAGTACCCACAAGAGAGGTGCCTATACTAGGGCGTGTAACTGAAAGGTTAGGATTGATTATCCCCATAGTAAGTATGGTGAATTCAGGATTTGTTCCTGAAGGATGTATTGAATGTTGTGGTGAAAGTGTACAATCTCCGCAGAGTGTCAAACTATCCGAATAGCCGCGTCCGCGGTTATGGACAGTTGGAGTGTCCATACTGTTCCCCCGTCAGATGTTTTCAAAATGACTTGTGAAATGAATTGAGAATTTGAATTGACCACAACAGAGTTGTGATATGAAATTCAAGTTCCCACTTAGGTGTTATAAAATTTCAACTAGCTTTTCTTGTTTCTGAACTTAGTAGAGGTAAATCTGGCTTTTTGCAAAACAACCCTAGAGCTTAGTGTCCTACTACAAAAACCCCCTTCACTTGTTAGTATTAGTTTGCGAGTACTGAAAGAGTACTCATGGCTTTGTCCCTGGCTATTCCCGTGGCCAGACTATGAAGAGGAGTACCAGGATGATGGACCCCAGGAAGGTTACGACAACTAGGATCATCTCCCATCGTCAGCATTGCCTGTGACCCCGAAGATGGAGCCTCGCCTACGCTACCTTTATTATTACATATTTCCGCTGCTTGAGTTGTATTAAGAACTGGATCATGAGATCCTTATTTGTGTAAGACCTTATGTATGGTTTGTAATGGATGATGTACTGTGATATCCAAATCTGTTATGTCTCGCAAAAATGGTAATCCTGGGATTGCGATGTATGGCATGACAGGCATCTAGGATTAAAAATCCGGGTGTTGACACCCTCTAATCCAACGGCCTAGGGTCGCCCTTACCCCTTCGTCCCGCGGGCCGGTAGCTGGGCCGCTACTGGATGCATGTCGCCCGCGCGAGTCCTTCGCTGCTGGGCCGGCCTACCCCGCACGGCCCGTCTGCCTCCTAGATCCGTCCCGAAATCCCCTTACCCTTTTTCTTATCTTTAAAATATCAGATCTGGGTTAGCACTTGGTTTAAATCACAAACAAAATAGTAAAACCCCATATTTTGGCTGGATCTAAATTTCCACCCAAGCATACAACTTTTCTCTAACAAGCAGACCCAGATCTGGACCAAACTATTGTTTAAATTAAATATGATAAATGTTCTCCTAAGATCTGTCCAGATCACTAAATAATATCCCATAAAGTTTCACAAGTCCAAATGGAGTAAACGCAATTGGTGATGAAAGGTATTGACCCTACCTTTCATATACCACTGGCCCCACCTTGGTTTGTTTCCTATTTTGTCCCTGACAAAAATAAAAAAACAGATCCTTTCTGACCTTAGGAATTTCCCTAGGTCAAACCAAGTGAGATTTGGACCTAATTCCAACTCCTAGATGACACCCACATTCCTATCTTTCTTAATCTAGTAGATCATAATTTTATGAGCATCTGTTGAATTTTAGTGAATTAATCCCTTCTGTGCATGGTTTATTAACTAACAAAATCACCACAGTAACTCTGTAACTACAAATTGATTAATTCCAATTTCTACATAAAGGTATTATCAGTACCTGACACGTGTCCTTGGAATCAACTAAAAATCTTCTGTATAATAAATCTGATGAAAAAGACAAATCCTAGACAATATTGCCTTTGGGAATTTCTCAAGGGCATTCTAGTAATATTTTTAAGGTGAATCCAACTCCTATTGATTCAGTCCACCAAATACTAACTTTTCACCCAAGGAAAAAAAATGAACTCGAGAGAGGTTCTAGTGAATTATTTCCTAAAACTAGAGTTTTATCCACTATAAAATCCATTATAAATCAAGGGAAATTGATAAAATAGTGAAACCACTTTTGTTGGCTTCATTTTGTCAATACCTATCTGATGGTATCATTTTTATACAATGGTATCATACATATCAAATCCTTGAGCAAAAACCATCTCTTATGTAATTCCTAGACTAGTCCTTTGATAAACTCATCAACCAATCCTTGAGCAAAAACCATCTCTTACTATAAATCCAAAGGGAGCATTTTCTCCTAATGCCTCCAAATCCTTTGATAAACTCATCAACCAATTATCCCACATCTTACTGCCTCATATAATGAACCTACCCTTTTGTGTTGCTGTATGGTTTGATGTTGGTATGCTTGTATTGATTGGTGTGTTGTTTGTTTGCATGTATGCTCGATAACAGTGATAGTTGTGATTGTGTGACGCCGAGAAGAAGGAAGCATCGGGTTATCTCTTTTATTAATATTATTAATTGTTATCTGGTTATCTAATGCCACCAAGGGACTTCTCTATGGTCACAGGCAAGCCACCTTTCCTGAACTCCTATATTAACCTATTTCTGTTTATCAACTGTTTTATATCTCGTTTATAAATTGCACGATCACAGACAGTGCTTATTTCAAATAACCAGACGTGAGTAACTTTTCTCCTCTAAGTTAGGCATGAGTGTCTCCTGGATACCTACCCTATTTACACCTACTTTTACCCTTTAGAACGAGGCTAAGATGATTAGCATCTTCCCTCTTGGAACCCACAGATTTTCAATGATAAAACTATTTTGGGTTATACCCTACTACAGAGTTTTAAAAATAAAACCATTGGAAAGAGGCATCCTTTCCAATTGGAAGTTTTGCTAAAAGAAGATATGAGGTGGATGAGGAGAAAGTTAAGTAAGAGAAAGGAAGGGATGTTCTAAGCCAATGTCCGGAACAATTTATCCGTGCAACCACATTAACCCAGACAATGGGTCTTAGCTCGTAGTTTGTGATCTTTAGCCGGGGCTGCTCTTACTCGCTAAAGGGGAGAAATCCCCTGAAATCCAGGCTACCTGTAGGGTAAGGCACTGGTGCAACAATTGGGTCTCTCGCGGATGGTATGCTTTTAGGTAGTACGGATGGAAGATTGTCACTATTTCTATCGGTCAGAATTCGGTCTGGAGGTAGGGGTCAGTACGAGAGGAAGGACCAGGGTCGTCATACCCCATACTCGTACCGGAGTGATAAACCCAAAAGGAAAAGCCGTCGTTGCTAGAGATGGACAAATGAAGAGTGTAAGTTTGATTATCCGAGCCCCTGTCTGCCGTGTGTAGCAGGCCGTGGTTTTATCCCGGCGGATGTATTGATTCTTGTGGGTAAAGTGCACAAACTCTACAGAGTGTAATCTATTCGAATAACCGTGTCCATGGACAAGGACGGTTGGAATGGCAAGAGCTAGGAGTACCCTTCGGTTAAGTTGAGATGAAATAAAGGATGTGTCTTGGTCACGAGGACAAGATAAAGAATAAGTTGGTTTTGACCAGATATGGTTGATAAGGTTTTAAAAGGGGTTTTACAACAAAACATTCTCTAAATCCGTTTTAACAAGGATGTGGAGATGCCCGTGTTTTCTAAAAGGAGACATATTTCCTACAAACTCTTTTTCAACAAAGATATAGAGATGCCAATGTTAGGTCTTTCAGAAACAACTATAGTGTAGAGCTATCTCACCACAGCCAGATATGCATTATCTTATTTACAGTCACATCCCAAAAATTTTCCAAATTTTGAAATGTGAAAAATAAATAAAAAAATAAATAATTGTTGAAGTTTCGGGTGAAAAGAAACTTTTTTTTATAAATGGAAACACCAAAACCCTTCTTGAACAAATTTGAATAAAATGGAAGTCAACAAATTTCAATCAAGTGAAATGCATTCATCAATGAATGTAACTTGAAATTTAAACACTTGGAAAAGTTAAACCAAATCCTTAAACTCTAATAAAATAAATCATTTCCAAGATCTTTCTCTAAGACTATAAATTTGATCCATATAAAAATTCAGGAAAAAACAATTTTAAATGATTAAAAATGATAAACAAAAATATTATAAAACAATATAAATGGGTTTCATTCAATTTGGAGCCATAGATAAAAACTTATGAATTTAATAAGTTAAAAGGAAATAATTTCCAGGGCTAATAAAGATCCAATCTAAAATCCATACCAAATTGTGAGCAAAATAATCCTAAAGGGATTTAAAAGGATAAACAAATATTAAATAAAATTATGCAAATTGGAATCACCGATTTTGGATCTATAAATTAAAAGCCAAATTTAATCTTGGCCAAAACCATAAAAAATGGAATTTATTAAATAATAAAAAGAAATAAATATTATTTAAATAAAACTATATGGCTTTGAACCATATTCAATTTTATTTAAATAAGTACAAATTGCCTAAATTAAATAAATAATAAATCCCAAGAAATTTACTTAGAAGACAATTTAAACCTTGATTTAAAATCCATAAGCAAATGGTATAAAGATAATCCAAATAAATAAAGGGATAAAGAATATTCACATAAAAGTATATGGGATTAAACCATATTATAAATTATATTTAAATGGAGACAAAATCCCTAAGGTAAATTATTAATTAAATCATAAGAAAATAATAAATTGGAATTTACCAAAGTGGATTAAAAAGTTATCTAATAAACTTAAAAAAAAATTATTTGAATAAAATTTATATGGGTTTAAAACCATGTATGATTTTATTTGAATAAAGACAAATTCCTAATTTAAATGATTAATAAATCATATTAAAATATCCAAAGTGGAAATATTTGCACTAATGAATAAATCAAACCTACTGAAAAAGGTTTGGTAAAAAATAGAATTCAAATAGAAGTTTGAAAATATATTTAAAATCTTATTTAAATAAAGACAAATGTCTATTTAAATAAATAATAAACCATAATGGAATAAAAGAAATTATTCTAAAATGGACTTAAAACACATGTATAAACAGTATAAAACCTACTGAAAAGTTTTGAAAAGATTTGAGGAACAAATCAGATTTCCAATGAGAGTTTGAATTCAAAACAGAAAAATAGAAATAGAAAAAGAAAAAGAAAAAGATTCAAAGAAGAAAAAAATGGAAAAGAAACAGCCCAACTAATATAACCCAGCCCAGCTAGCCCAACAGGCCCAACAGCGCAGCCCACCTCTTCTCCCCCCGAATCGTTTTCTTACCCGCGTGTCTACCCCTCACCTCGCTGACGCTTGGACCCCACCATAACCCCCACTCACTCGCTGACAACCAGACCCCACACTGCCCCGTCGTCGTATCCACCCTACGACCCATTCCTCGCCCGTTTCTGCTTTGATTTCGCGGGATTAATTCATGTCAATGCCGCGAGTAATGTCTGTCAACAATCATGCACGATAACTTGCCTCCCCCTTCTCTACCTTTCCCCTCAAACCCCTCTACCAATGAGCCACCAGGCCGCACGAATTTGCGCTCAAACCACCGCCGTCTCCGACGAGCATCCATGACTATTTCGGCGAACCACTACCCCCCTTGCCTCCTAGTTTCCATGAGGACACTCCCCATCATCTTGCGCATCTTCCAGTAGCCTCCACTTGACCGCGCATGCCCCCTAGCATCGGCAACCTCGACAACAGAATGCCTCCGCCGTCTGCCTCCACTCCGACGAGCTCTACTGGTGAGCCCTAACCTCCCCTTCCCCTCTTTTTGATGCTCCTGTGCACGTGACTCTCTTACGAACCTAACGGTGCCCTCCGTTTGTCTTAGATTGCCATAAATATTCGCCTCCGTCGAAGAACAGAAGAGCCTGACGCTGTCCTGAACTCCGACGAGGAATCGCCAGAGACTCCCTGTGCCCCTTTGTCGCAGGCGACCACCTCGAGCTTCCCCACGCCACGGCGAGTCTGGTAAGCCCCTTCTCCCTCTTTCGCGCATCCTAGCTTTGCCGGAACACTCCTGCCCGAGCGCGCCTCCGCCATCCACCGTCGCAACACCGCCCACCTATGGTCAATACGATTTGGGTCGTTAGATCTGGATCGTATGTGTGAGATTAGAACTTAAACCTAAGCGGTATGTTTGATTCTGTATCGTGCGATGCACTTTAGATCCAACGCTCTGTGTTAGTCGATCCGTGCGAACCAGTACCAGCCTATAGAAACGCTCCACGTGGCTGTGTTTTGTTTTAAAAACAGAAACTTATCTATTAGATGTTTAGATTTGAAAAAATCATAACTTTAAATCTACACGTCCAAAATTTACAAACTTTATAACAATGGAATCAGCAAAAAGAAACCTTTGCAACCATGCCCTTAGTTTAGCATTTTGTTTCTTTAAAACTGGTTGTTTTTACAGAAACATTTCTAGGGTTATTTAGAGTATAAAATTATTCTAATAATGATTTTTGAGTAAAATCTTTTGCAAATGTTTTGTTTTGAACCTACTGACCATAAAAACCAACTTGTAGATTTAAAAGTATATTTTGTCATACTAAGGAATAAATCTTTAAATAAAAGCATTTCTAGTTAAATAAAAATGTTGATTATGGTTTAAAAATGTTTTTTGAGTAAAACCTTTTGCAAATGGATTAATCTAAACACTTTGACCTTAAACACTAACATTTGGGGTTAAATAACATTTTGGCTAACACTAGAAATTATTCTTTGAATAAAATCATTTCTAGCAAAACAAAAGGGATTTAAATGGCCATTTTCACTAACTTGTTTTCAAATGACCTTGCCACTTTTATAAATGACAAATAGGTGTTTTAAAATGGTTATAACCTATTAGAGACCACCTTTCCAAATAAAATAATCTTTTGCATGCTTGCATGCATTGTTTTGTTTTCTTTATTTTATGTGGTGAATTGTTGGAATGTTAGTTTTGAAATTGTGCCTTGCTTGATTAAATTGTAGTGAACTTTGAAGAGTGTGACCATTTCAAGATCAAGGAGTGAATCTATATTCTCTACTAAAAAGGCAAATGGTGCTTCATACATTTGTCCCATTATTTTCACTATGCATTAGTGATATTTTGAGTAGGACTTGCATGGAATTTTCTAAGCATAAACTATGCCTTGGTAAATCCTAGTAGATGATGACTTAGTAGAAAACAAGGGTGGATTATATTCATGCTATGAAATATTTCTAAGTCTATGACTTGTGTTTTGTTTAATAAAATAACTATGTGAATGAGTAACCTGGGTGGAATGGTGTGAATGGGTTATGTTGAGTAGTTACACAGGGCCCCATATTTATGGCATACCCTAGTGTATATCACTTGTGGAAAGCCAGCCAGGAACAAAGAGATTTGAGATGTCAAATGTTGAGAAGCTTCAAGTGCAGCCACATGGCAATATGGGCTCTGCCTGGATCATATAGGTTGCAATAACTTAGCTAGATGGACAGTTGGTGGTAGGGGTGATAGGTTTGGGAACACGTCCATTTTGTTCTAAGGGAAGGCTTCTGAAAGATCTTGTATCGATGCATGTCGAGTCTTGTGGGGAAAGTGCACCACCTCTCGAGAGAGTAAAATCTAAGTACTTAGCCGTGTCCCTGGCAATGGACAATTTGAGCATCAAGACATGGTATCTATCAAGGATCTCCTCATCCCAATTTCTAAGTTTAAAACTTGTGGTTGAACAAGGGTTAAAGGATCACCAATTTCTATTGGTAGATGCCTTGGGTGATTTTGACAAACAAAAACTTAGTGTTTTAAAATGATAAGGAAAATCTATTTTGAGCAAAGCAAGCCTAAGCTCCACTTAGCCAAATGCATATAGATGATAGATACCACTATTCTACGATAGTATCACTTGCCAATACAATTCAAATGTATTGACCCTTGTGGCTGTAACTTATTATGTTGCAGGTTTTTTTGATGATAGTGAAATGTGTTGAATAGTATTACAAGTCTACAACCAACATGATTTCCTGTGGCACTTTGAAGATGAAGGACCCCATGCTATAGTTATTTCTGCTGCACTGTAATGAGATAGCCAAATGAGCTATGTAAGATGTAATGAATTATTTTATTCCTGGTTATAAAGTTGTATTATGACCTTTGTTTCTTGATATTACATCTTAAACTGTGGATGCTAGCTATTGATCTAGGGACTAGCGTTGTAAACATAGGGACCTTTACCTTTATAAAGGTGGGGTCTTACATTTACCTTTGTCTTGGTGGTTTGCGAGTACATTCAAAGTACTCACCGGCATTGTTCTTGGCTATTTACCTGGCCAGATTGCAGATGTTAAGAAGGAACGAAGGTGCTGATGTCTATGCGAGCTAGGCCGTCTTCCCAGTCAGTGGCTTGTAGGTTAAGGCACGGGCTCTGCGCTGAAGACTTCCGCTACTTGTATTGTAATCGTCATAATGGCTCTTTTGTAAGTTTTGTACTTCTTATTGTATGGATGATGTAATGATACCAGTCGGTTATGCTCACGGCTCACTGATCATGGGAACGTGAATTGTATGCATAACGGGTATTCTCGGACCATAAATTCGGAGTGCCACATAATTTTTCGACTGAGCACTGGACCATAATAACAATTACTCAGTTCCATAATGAATCCGGAAGGTAAATGAAGTTGCATTGTGCCGACTTCCAACGCAGCGACTCTCGCTTTTTTGCCGACTCGAATATCAACCTCGCCTCTTGCTATGCTCCTAGTTCTTACCATTCCCTGCAACGAGTTGCAGATGTGAGTAACTCATCCGGTATCATATACCCAAGAATTATTAGGTGCATCAGCAAGATAAATGTCTATAACATTGCAAACAAGTTTACCTGAGTCGGAAGTCATACCTCCACTCTTGGCTTTATCAGCAAATACTTGCTGCAATTCCTCTTCTAGTGGACATCTGGCTTGCAATAGAAGAAAGTGGTTCCGGTTGAAGGAGATGGCTTAGTCCATGAGGAAGCGCTTGGGACCAGGTCCTGAGCCTGCTTTCCTCCTGACTTAGCCTTCTTCTTAGTCCAAGAACTCTTCTTGAACTTAGCCTTATTCTGCTCCATCACCACTTGACAGATGATACGTCCATTTTGCATCACTATTTTATATCATAATTTACTGTTATTCATTGATATATTTCATATTAAGAGATGATACTTATATCATTTTGAATTCTAATGGAAAAAGCGCTGTCCAGATGCAATATTCGCGAAGATAAGAAAATCCTAGAAAATAAACGGAAATTCCTATTTTTCTAGAAGACGAAGGGAACCAGAAGGAGGATTGGAGATGGGCCACAGGGGGACCACACCACCCCCTGGCGCGGGTCCCCCTAGGACGCGCCACCATGTGGTGTGGCCACCCTAGCCCACCTCTGGCATTGCCCTTTTGCGTATATAATCCTCCCGAAATCCTAAGACTCGTGGAGCAACCACAGAAATATTCCACCGCCTCTGCGGGGCGGAAACTATATAGAGAGAAAGAGCTCTCCAGCAAGCAGAAATCTGCTAAGGAAATTCCTTCCCGAAGAGGGAAGATCGTTTCAATCAACACCATCATCAAGCTAGACTTCATTGGGATCATCATCATCATCTTCACCATCATGTCAACCAGCACCATCACCACCACTCCATCCCGCTTTAACAATTGGCTTGAATCTTGCATAGTTCTTAGGGGAAACTTTCCAGGTGTTGATTACTTGTTGTAGTTGATGCTATTGAGTGGAACCATTGAATTATTGTTCATGTTCAGATTGTTACTTATCATTATTTCATCTCTGATCTTGATCCATATGATGTCTCGTGAGTAGTCCGTTTAGATCTTGAGGACATGGGAGAAGTCATGTTGTTAGTAGTGGAATTCTGTTGAGAAATATTCAATGGTTTGATGTTTAAGTTGTGGTGCTATTCTTCTAGTGGTGTCATGTGAACGTCGAGTACATGATACTTCACCTTTATGGGCCTAGGGGAATGCATTGTGTATTTGGCTACTAATTGTGGGGTTGCCGGAGTGATAGAAACCTAAACCCCCGTTAGGAAACCATTGTATAAGGGAGTGTAGGATATCAGAGTTTAATCCCATGGTTAGTTTTTTATCTTAATTAATTTCTTGTAGTTGCGGATGCTTATAATCACAAGTATGTATTAGTCCAAGTAAGGTCGGTACATTAGCATAGGTTCACCCACACAACACTTGTCCAACCAAAGAAGATTAATCAACTATATCAAGAGAAAGCACTTGACAATATTCTCATGCGTCCTCAAGAACGTTTGGTCATCTTAAGTAAAACAACCGGCTTGTCCTTTGCTAAAGAAAGGATTGGTCCACTTGCTGCAATTATTATCATTGTCTTTTATTTACTCGCACCTTATTTATCTGCATTATCAAATACCCCTAAATATACGTTTGCTAAGTATTTACAGTGAATCCTTGATCCAAACCACTTCTCAACACCTTCTGCTCCTCGTTGGTTTCGACACTCTTATTTATCGAAAGTTCTACGATACACCCCCTATACTTCTGGGTCATCAATACTATTTTCTGGCGTTGTTGCCTGCGAGTGAAGCGCTATTGAAGAGTGGAATTGGTAAATGGAAATTTCTACTGTGAGTATTGTTTATTTCTCTTTGTTACCTTAGTTAAATATGGATAAATCAATCAGTTTCCTATTTTGGAAAGATACTACCACTACTAAGGTAGTAGATGAACCACCACCTTTTGAATTAGATCCTTTTAAAATACCTACAAAAATTGTTGATCGTTTTATGGATAACTACTATTTTGGAGATGGAACTGTCCATCCCGGAGAACATTTGCTTTATATACATGAATAATGCGGGTTGTTCAAGTGTGCAGGTATTACAACGGAACAAGTTAAGAAAAAGTTATTCTCTCTATCATTGAAAGGCAGAGCCGAGGAATGGTATAAGCTGCTAAAGAATGGCCAATATATTGAATGGGAGGAAATTGTACCTCTCTTTTATTCTAAATTCTATCCTCCTAGTGAGATTCATAGAGATCGGAATCAAATATATAACTTTTGGCCTCGTGATGGAGAGAGTACTTCTCAAGCTTGGGGGAGATTGAACTTACTAATGCTCAAATGTCCAATTCATGAGCTCCCCAATAATATTATTATTAATAACTTTTATGCAAGGCTTTCTCTTCATGAGAAGGATTTATTGGAAGCTTCTTGTGCTGGATCATTTACACGCATGAAAGAAGAAGCTAAATGGGATCTTCTTGACCGTATTCAAGAAAATACTGAAGCATGGGAGAATGATAAAGGAAGAATGTCAGGTCTAAATTATGATTATGAATGATAAAGGAAGCATGGGAGAATGATAAATAAAATACTCAGTATTAGTACTAAGTATGGTATTGATTCTCAAAGTATTGCAAATTGTTTTAAGGCCTTTGCCTCTTATATTGAAATTCCTAAAAAGGAATGGAACAAATATCATGCACCATATAAATATATTGTTAATTGTGTTGCTGCTAGAAATATTGAAGTTCGTACTATTGATCGCATTTTGCCTGAACCTTATATTGAGAAATTACCTTTTCCTGCTAAGGTAAAGGAACATTCTATGATAGCTAGTGTGGTTAACAAAAGTACAAAGAGAGCTGTAGAACCTTATGAACAAATAAATGTTTAACCTTCAATATCAATTGTGAAAGACCTTGTCACTAAAAATGTAGAAGATGGACACATTATCTTTTGTGAAGATGCTTCTAATATTGTTTCACATCCTAGTAGAACTAGGAAAGCTAGTTTCCCTATGCTTTCTGTTAGAATTGGTGATCATTGCTATTATGGTTTATGTGATATTGGTGCAAGTTCAAGTGCTATTCCTTATGAGCTTTACAAAGAAATTATGCATGAAATTGGGCCCTATGAACATGAAGATATTGATGTGGTTATTCACCTTGCTAATAGACAGAGTATCTCTCCAATTGGTATTGTAAGAGATGTGGAAGTTCTTTGTGGTAAGATTAAATATCCTGCTAATTTTTTAGTACTTGTTCCAGCTGCTAGTAAAACTTGTCCTATCATTTTTGGTAGACCTTTCTTGAACACTTGTGGAGCTATCATAGATTGTAAGAGGGAGAAAATTTTAACTAAATTTGATGGAGTATCTTATGAGCTTAATTTTTCCAAATTTTCTAAAGCTCCTGATGAAAATGAATTGCCTAATGAGGATTTTAGAGTTGAACAACTTGCTTCTATTGATCCAGTTTTTGATCTTAAACCTCTATTTGATGATTTTAAATATGCTTATTTTGATGATAAGAATGTTTTATGTAATAGTTATATCGTTAATTTTATTCATGATGATGAAAGTTATTATGAGAGAGGGAAAAATGGTTTTATGCATGTCAATGATATTAAGTTCCCCCGCTTTATGTTGAAAGTTTTGATGTTGCACTTGTTTTTCCTTCCTATGCTAGTAACCCATTGTTTCAATAAATTGTTTTCTTACAAGATTCCCTTGCATAGGAAGTGGGTTAGACTTAAATATGTTGGATATCTGCTTCTTTATACCCTCTTACTTCTATTTATATTTCCTCTGTGAGCATCATTGAAATTATCATGCCTATCTTAATGGCTATAAAGAAAGAGATTTTGGGAGACAACCCATTATATTTTGCTTTTAGTTTATTTTTGTTTATCTGAGTCTTGGAAGTTATTTCCTCTGTAATAAACTCTCCTTATCCTTTTTTGTTTGGTTTTTGTGCTAAGATTAGCCTCTAATGAGAGGGAGGTAAGATTTGGGGAAGTTGCTGTCCCGAAACAGATTTCTATTCTTCCCTGTAAAGAATCATGAAAAATCCCAGTATGTCGGATTGAGCTGTAAGTTTCTTTGCTTATGCCCCAACTTATTATCTATCTTTATTTAGTTTTTCACTTTTCGATTTGAGCAACAGAATATTTTCTAAAAAATCAATCTTTACCTGCAGGTATGTTTTGACAGGTTTCTGCCATTATTTGCATTTGCCTCTTAATAGATTTCGTTTTTGTGATCTTTTGATCACTTGAGTTTTTAGGAGTTGCTACAGTAGCTTATATTTTGATGGATGTTTTACTTCAGTGGAAACTGAACCCAAAGGTTTATTATCTTGCATACACTAATGTTGCTAATGAAGATTGTGGGAAGTTTTGTATGAAAGAAAGTTTCAAGTGTTGGGGGAGAATGATGTAACGAGATGAAGAATGGTCAAAGGCTCAAACACTGTGGCACCCCGGATTTATGGTCCGAGAATACCCGTTATGCATGCAATTCACATTCCCATGATCAGTGAGTCGTGATCATAACCGACTAGTATCATTACAACATCCATAAAGTAACGAGTACAAAATTTACAGAGGGGCCATTATGGCGATTACAACACAAGTAGAAGAAGTCTTCAAGCGCGGAGCCCGTGCCTTAACCTACAGGCAACTGACTGGGAAGACGGCCTAGCTCTCATAGACGTCAACACCTTCGTTCCTTCTTAACATCTGCAAACTGGCCAAGTAAATAGCCAAGAACAATGCCGATGAGTACTTTGAATGTACTCGCAAACCACCAAGAGAAGATAACAAGATAATGCATATATGGCTGTGGCAAGATAGCTCTACACTACGGTTGTTTTTCTGAACAAGTCTAGCAATGGCATCTCTATATATTTGTTGAAAAGGAGTTTTTGTAAAAAATGCCTCCTTTTAGAAAAGCCGGACATCTCCACATGCTTGTTAAAAAGATTTAAAAACATGTTTGTAGTAAAACCCTTTTTGACAACTTCGACCATTTCTGGTCAAAACCAAACTCATTCATATCGTTCCTCGTGACCAAGTCCAATCCTTTTTAGTTCATCTCAACATAACCGAAGGGTCCTCCTAGCACTTGCCATTCCAACCGTCCTTGACCGTGGACACAGCTATTCGAATAGATTAGACTCTGCAGAGTTGGTGCACTTTACCCACAAGAATCAATACATCCGTCGGGATAAAACCATGTCCTGCTACGCACGATAGACAAGGGTTCGGATAATCAAACTTAAACTTTTCATTTGTCTATCCCTAGCAATGGCGGCTTTTCCTTTTGGGTTGTTCTCTCGTCCCATACTGACCCCTATCTCCAGACCGTAGTCTGGTAGATAGCAATAGTAACAATCTTCCATCCGTACTACCTAAAATCATACCGTCCGCGAGAGACCCAATTGTTGCACCGGTACCTTGACCATGGCAGTCCGGATTTTAGGGGATTTCTCCCCTTTAGCGAGTACGAGCAGCCTCGGCTAAAGACCACAAACTACGAGCTAAGCCCCAGCGTCTGGGATAATGTGGTTGCACGGGTAAAATTGTTCCGGACATTGGCTTAGAACATCCCTTCTCTTTCTCTTCCTTGACTTTCTCTTCATCCACCTCATATATTTTTTTAGTAAAACCTCCACTTGGAAACGATGCCTCTTTCCAAGGGTTTTATTTTGAAAACTTTATAGTAGGGTAAAACCCAAAATAGTTTTATCATTAAATTCGTGGGTTCCAAGAGGGAAGATGCTAATCGTCTTAGCCTCGGTCTAAAGGGGTAAAAACAGGTGTACAGAGAGTAGGTGTCCTAATGGACACTCATCCATAACTTGGAGGAGCCAAGTTACTCACGTCTTTTTAATTGAAACAAACCATGCAATTTAATTATGTAGTTAATAAACGAGATATAAAACAATTGATAAACAGGAGTAGGTTAATATAGGAGTTCAGGAATGGTGGCTTGCCTGTGACCAGCGAGATATCCCTTGACGGCGTTAGATAAACAGAATACCAATAATAAAAATAATAAGATAACCCCGATGCTTCCTTCTTCTCGGCGTGACACAATCACAACTATCGCCGTTATCGAGCATACATGTAATCAAACAATACACCAATCAATATAAGGCATACAAGCATCAAAATATGCAACAAACAAGTATAATTACAAGATAAACATCCATAAGATGTTTGGAGGTTTGATTTGATTGGATGGGAAGAGGATTTGGATACATTGGAAAAAGGGATCCTCTTTGGATTTAAAGTCTAATAACTATCTAATAGAGGGGTTTTTGACCAAGGACTTCGTCTGTATGATACCATTGTGTAAAAATGATACCATCAGATAGGTATTGATAAAATGAAGCCAACAAAAGTGGTTTCACTATTTTATCATTTTGCCTTGATTTATAATGGATTTTATAGTGATTAAAGCTCTAATTTTAGGAAATAATTCACCAGAACTTCTCTGGCGTTCCAAAAATTATTTCCTTGTGTTATTAAGTAGTATTTAGTGGACTTAATCAAGAGGAGTTGGAATCACCTCAAAAAAATTACAAGAATGCCCTTGAGAAATTCCCAAAGACAGTACTGGATGAGATTTGTCTTTTTCATCACATTAAATTTACAGAAGATTTTTAGGTAATTCTAAGGATACATGTTAGGTACTGAGAATACCTTTCTGTAGAATTTGGAATCAACCTTTTTGGAGTTGTAGGGCTACAGTAGTGATTTTAATAGTGAATAAACCATGCACACAAGAGATTATTTCACTAAAATTCATCAGAGACATATAAATTTATGTGCTCCTGGATTTTGGAACGTATGGTTATGTGTGTTTACTGGGAGTTGGATTTGGGTCAAAACCTCATGTGTTTTTAACTAGGGAATTTCTTAAAGTCAAAAAGGACCTAATTTTGATATTTTTGCTACTAGTAAACTAGGAAGCAAGTGGGGATGGGGCCAGTGGGACATGAAAGGTATGGAGTGTACCTTTCATCGCCAATTGGATTTACTCCAATTAGAGATACCAAACTTTCAGGAGGTTTTGTTTAGTGATATGGACAGATCTTAGTATATGATTTATCATAATTATTTTAGACAACCTTTTGGTCCAGATCTAGGTCTGCATGTTAGAGGAAAGGTGCATGCATGTGTGAAAAATTAGATCTGGCCAAGATCTGGTGGTTTACCATTTTGTTTGGATTTAAACCAAACTGCACATAAACAGATCTGAGAAAAGAAATAAAAAGGAAAAGGGGGAGGGTTTTCTGGGCCAGATCCCTGACGGTGCTGGGCCGAGAAGGGGGAATCCCGGCCCACCCGGGCGTGGCTTGCGCGGGGAGGGAGTTTGAAGCTCCTGACAGATGGGGCCGACCTGTCAGCGGCTACGGGGGAGCGAAGGGGTATGGCAAGCTGCTGGCCGTCGGATCTAGTTGGGATCGACGGCACCGGCTCGTCTTCCACCTCTATCTGGGGAAGAACAGAGAGGAAACCCTAGGGAGGGACAGGGAGGAGCGGCGGGGCGTACCAGGGGCTCGAGGGCGTTGGGTAGGTAGCGGGGAGACGAGGCGGATGACGACGAGTCCAGAGAGGGGCGGCGAGGCAGGGTGCGATGCTGGGACCCGACTCGCACGAAGACGCCCGCGAGGGTGCTCGCGCGAGCTCGCTAGAGGAGCTTCCTGGGGCGTTCCTGCACACGGGAAAAACACAGGGAAGGGTCAGAGAGGGTAGACGAGAGCCGGAGAGAGGCATGCAGCCGGTGAAATGGAGGGGAGGAGGAGGTGTTCTTGCAAGAGAAGGGGAGGCTGAAACTTCTTGTTCTTCTTCCCACGGGCAGGGCAGTGGCTGGTATGATCTCTAGAGCTAGGGAGAGTAGATCAGGGGAAGGGGAGTGTAGGGATGCTACATGCACGAGGAGTGGAGCAAGGAAGAAGGGGTAGAGCTCAAGTTTCCATTAATGGCCGAGGGGCTTGTTTGAGCTTTTCTTGGCCAGAGTAGAGGAGAGGAGAGGGAGGGGGAGCTATGGGGAGGTGAGTGGAGGCTGCTGGGGGCAAATGAGGGCGAGGGGGAGAGTGGTACGGGCCTTGGGCCTTATAAACTAGAGAGGGGGTGGGCAAGGTCCATTAGGACATGGGCAAGATGTTGACTTCTCATTGGGAAAGAGGGGGTGGTGGTGGGGTGGTGTGGGGCATGTAGCTCGACCAGAGAGGGAGTGGTGTATCTGCTGCCTCTTTAATACAAAGATCTTTGCAAGATAGAATGCTTCTCTCTCTCTTAAGAACATGGGACAAGGGGGAGGAGGTGCTACAGTTGCTTAGGGTACTGTGCACGACCAGGAGAGGGTGATGATGTTGTGGAGTAGTACTTGACAAGGTTTGGTGGTGTTTGGGGTTGGTTTGAATCAAGATTGCTTTGGTTTGGCAAAATTGATCAAATGGAGGCTTGTGAAGGGAGTTGGTAAATTTGAATTGGTCAAAAGAGTGGGAACGGTACAGGTAGGTGGAGTAGGTCAATTAATCTCTTCAGGATTTAAATGGGATTTTTCTGAAGATTATAATCCCATTTAAATGCAGTTCTTCAAAAAGTTCTAAAGTAGATTATGGAAACTAGGATGGAAATTTTACATTGGGTGGGCTTGGTTTTTGATGTGATATGGTCCTGAATACCATATTACACCTAGGAGAATTTTATTGGGATTTATTGAGGTGGACAAAGTATTTTTGGGGAATTATTTCTTGTTTCTGCCATTTAAGAAAAAGGGCAAAAAGAAATATTAAAGAATATATAAAATATTTATTTATGAGTTGGAAAGATGAGATATGAGATGGAGAACTCAATTATGCATTGAGTTGGCAAAGTTATTTGGAGAAAAACAAACTTGCCTTTAAAGACAAAGATTTTGAGAATTTGGTAAGTAGAGGAAATTAAGTAGTTTAATAATCCAAATAATTATGGGAATTATTTGGGGATGCTTATATCCAAGGTAGATGATGTAAACTTGATGTATGCATCAAGGTCACCT
The DNA here is from genome assembly GCA_916181665.1 of Avena sativa. Classification (NCBI taxonomy): domain Eukaryota; kingdom Viridiplantae; phylum Streptophyta; class Magnoliopsida; order Poales; family Poaceae; genus Avena; species Avena sativa. The sequence goes on along the minus strand of OV702294.1, from coordinate 260,935,951 downwards.
TGGTTTCGAAGAAAAGTGGTAAAAAGGATGGAAACTAGATAAGGGAGGATCTAGGGTTTAGTTATCCTGATGCCATCTAAAAAGGGTTGGATTAGGGAGCTCAGAGCTCACCTAGGTACAAGGGGTATATGGAAGGATATACCATGTCATATAGATGATCATGGAAGAAATAGTTGGGCTTAGTTGGATTCGTGGTGATGTAGAGGAGGTGGCAAACATTGTTGAAAATAAGGCTGCCATAACAGATACATCAGGTAGCCTCCTAAACCATGTGGGTTTAGGAAGCACAAGGCTCCAATGGAAACAAGTGAAGTGGGGATTGATAGGGCATGATTAGTATATTGTAACCATGCAAATAGTTGGTCAATCGGAGGAGGCATATAGATGTGAACTTCTTCTAAAGTAGGCAAGATGATAAGGTTTGCAGGAAGATTATTATCTTGACTACAAAACCATCATGGATGAGTGGGAGATAGAGTGGATTAGACAAGGGTAGGAGTGGGCTTTGGTAGCCTAAAGATGTAGTATAAGATGGTTCAAATGCATTCCCAAGAATGCACCTAGGTTGGAAAAGGTAGAGCTCCAAAGATGGTATCTAGATAAGAAATCCACACTATAACATCCCTAAAATCATGTTTCAAACTCATGCATATCATCCATGCATCCATGGTCATGTAGAGTTCATTTCAAACAAACCAATTCAAAAACAGGAGCATATGAGCTCATTATTTTATGTGATCAGCATTTAAAACAAATGCTACTCTCCAATGAGAGATTGTTGTTCATTGAACCAAACCTTGTTGTCTTATTGCTCTCAGATTGTATTGCTAGATTGCTAGGATTTAAACCAAAGTTTCAAAACAAATATGATTTGAAAACCAATGTCAAAACCTATTTAAACTAGTGCTATGCCACTGCTTATTTTATTCCAAGTGACCAGGCCAATTCAAAGTGACCACTTGGTTTTGTGTCTAGATTTGTGAGTGTTACACTCTACAAAAATCCTGAAAAGATTTGAATTCAAACAACTTCTGAAATCATTTGAATTTGATTCCTGAAATTTCAAACAGAAAAAGAAAAGGAGAAAAGAATTAGAAAAGGGCCGGCGCCACCTTTCTAGCCCAACAACAGAATCAGCCCACTAAGCCCACCCGGGTTCCCCCTCTCTCTCTCTCACTCGAAGACAAACCCGCCAAGTCACTAACCACCTAACCCCACCCCCTCTCTGTTTCACTCGCTGACAAGTGGACCCTGCGACCACGTCGTCGTCGTCAATCACGCACGGCCGAGGCGCTCGCTCCACCGTTACCTCGCCGCAGTCACTGTGGGCTTAATTGCCATTGATTCTGCGCGTAATCACCGCCCCCCTCCTGCCTACTTAACCCCCTCTGCACCACGAACATTTCCCCTCACCTAGCGCCACCACTCTGCCACCAGGCTGCCCGTAATCGCCCTTGCACCGCCGCAAGGAGAATCCTCTCCGGCGACCAATCCCGGTGAGCACCGTGCGCCCCTTCCTCTCTAGTTCATGCAGACTGCTTCGCAACATCCTTGCGCTTCTTATGATGTCTTTGTTTCATCCTATACTGCCCCAGGTCGTCGACTTCGTCAAGCACTGCAAGTTCCCGACGACGTCTCCAACTCCGGCGACAAAATTCGGTGAGCCTCGTGTTCCCCTTCGTCTCTGAATCACACGAACATGTTCACCTGCATCTAGCGCATCTACTGACACTCTTCGTTTGGATCCTCGCGTCCTAGAGCGTCACCTTCGTCTTCGACAGCAAGCATCTGACGCCGCCAGCAACTCCGACGAGCTCCCTCGGCCACTACAGCGTGCCCCTTGACCAGCCATCGCCACCTTGAGCATCAGCAACACACGGCGAGCTTGGTAAGCCCCTTCTCCCTCTCCCGCATGACCTAGAACGCCGTTAGCAGCTCTGACAGAGACGCCGCCTCTAGCGCCGCCCGTCTATGGTCAATTAGATTAGGGCCGTAGGTTTTAGATCTAAGGAGTAGGATTAGATCTATGACAAAGAGGCACGCGTTAGATCTGGCCGTGCATCTTCACTTAAATCGTGTGGCTCTCGTTGATCGATCCGCTCGAACCGGTACCAGCCAATAGGAACATGACGCGTGTCTGCTAGTTAGATTTAAAATCAGGATTTGAATCTATTGAATGTTCAAACTTGTTTTAATCATAACTTTTGATCCCCATGTCCAAATTTGATGAATTTTATATCAATGGAATCAGGAGAGCAAGCACATTCCCAATATGCAATGTGTTTAATGTTTTGTTTCTGTTAAAATGGTTTTATCTACAGAAACATGTGTAGGCCTATTTTGTGTATATAAATTATTTGAGAAATGTTTTAGTGTTTAAATAAATGTTGTTTGGCAAGTTTTGAACTTGTTTATGAACCAGTACTGTACACTTGTCTTGTAGAGTTTCAAAAATCATCACATATCATATTGCATGCATCCATATATTTTTGCTTGTATTTATTTTGTATGTGATTCGTTGCAATGATTTTATGTGTAGATTTTGGTGCCAATAGTGATTGTGATTGTGAGGAGTGTAGCTACTCTCCAAACTACCAAGGCAAGTGGTGCTTCATGATTTTTATCCCTATGTTTTTCTACTATGCATTAGAAATATTTTGCTAGTCTTGCATGGTTATATTTTTCTTATATGCTATGCTTGGGAAATCCTAGTAGTTGTAGAATTGCTAGAAATTTCTAAGTTAAGATGCTTATCTATGCCATGCTTAGCCTAGCTAGTAGCAACCAAGGGTGGTGAATTATTCATGCTATGATAAAATATTTCTAAGTCTTTGGACTTGTGTTTTTACTTAATAAAACAACTAAGTGAATGAAACACCTGGGTGGAATGGAAGGAATGATTTATGTTGAGTGGTTACACAAGGCCCATTTATATGGTTTACCTTGTGTATCTCACTTGTGGAAAGCCACCCAGGAACAAAGGGATTTGAGAGGCCAAATGTTAAGAAGCTTCTAGTGCAGCCACTTGGCAATATGGGCTCTGCCTGGATCACATAGGTTGCAATAACTTAGCCATTTGGACAGTTGGTGGTAGTGGGATGATAGGTTGGAACGCGTCCATTTGGTCTAAGGGAAGGCTTCTGAAAGGTCCTGTCTTGGTGAAAATCAAGTCTTGTGGGGAAAGTGCACAACCTCTGCAGATGGAAGAATCTAAGTACTTAGCCATGTCCCTGGTATTGGACAATTTAAGCATCAAGACACGGAAGCTATCAAGAATCTCCTCATCCCAATTTCTAAGTAAAACTTGTGGTTGAACAAGGGTGAAGGACCCTAATGTCTATTGGTGGTTCCTTGGGAAAAGTTTTTGACAAAGAAAAACTTAGCGTTTTCAACTAATAGGCAAAAACCTATTTTGAGCAAAGCAAGCCTAAGCTACACTTAGCCAAATTGCATATAGTATCTAGTCCACCAATATTCTACTAAGGTATAACTTGCCAATACTATTCCAATGTATTGACCCACTGTGGCTGTAACTTGTGATGTTGCAGGTTACTCTGATGATGATTAGGAGTCATGAGTCTACACTCAACATGTTTGCCTGTGGCACATGAAGATGAAGACTTTTATTTATTTACTTATTTAAACTCTTGTACTATTCCTGTGGCCTTGGAGTTGTAAGGACTATGTTTGTCTCTGGAATGACTGTAATAATGACCTTTGTTTCTGTGTACTTCATCTTAAACTGTGGATGCTAGCATTGATCCAGGGACTAGCATTGCAATCACAGGGATCCTTTTCCTTTATAAAGGAGGGATCTTACAGATGGTATCAGAGCACTGTGTTGCCTGTAGGATTATGACCCTAGGATTGGAAACCACTAAGGAAAAAATTTCAATCACTTCCACACTTGTCTATTCTTCTCGTAAACTTTTCTAATCTTCTTTCTCATCTATATTTGTAGATGAACTCCATCAACGAAGCCGTAAGGAAGGGACCACTCATGACGATGACTTTGGAATGTGAGACAGAATTCCCCAAGGCTCTCAAGGACCTCATGGTTGCAATGGGAATACATGATGTAGCTGTGTACAAAGGTTTTCCTGTGATGGATGAAGGAGTTGAGTACTGGTGGGTGCAACTTCACTTGTATACAAAAAGGAAGACAACCACAAGGACTCAGGATTCTGCATGGTCACCAACACAATGATGCACACTACATTCTTTGATTCAGCAAGGGATGCAGCTTGGAGGGCCATCAAAGAACTTGGTGATAGAATCAAGTGCAGAATGCTTAACACTCATAATGATCTTAAGGAAGAGAAGAAACATGCCCAAGAGTTAGAGGCTACCAACCAAAGCCTAAGGAAGGACATCATAGACTTAGCAATGGAGTCTTGTGATCTAGACAAACAGATTGCCTCTAGGGATGCCCTGTTAGCCAACTTGGCAAGTGAGATGGGATTGTAATGTACCACATTAGTTGGACCACCACACTTATCACCTTATTTTCCAAATGTTGCTTGAAATAAGTTGAACCTTGGTTATTTGTAATGGATCCATGTATGCTATGACTTGTGTGTTTGATTTCCAAAGTTATGCTTGTGATGCTTTGTCTTGTGACTTGTCTTAAAATTGTGTTGATTCTAACTTTTTCTATCTTATTAAATAGATGCCTAATGTTACCCTCAGCACTGTTGAAGAGTTCCAAGGAACTCGTTTTGGCCCTCGTATTATTGAGCTAACTACTTTGCTCAATCTCCCTCTTCCTACCATCATGGTGCTTCCCCTCACCAAGTTTGAGAGGAAAGACCTTTGGGGCTTCAAGGTCAATCAGCCCGGCCGCCAGACTGAGCCTACCACGGAGGCTATCATCTTCAAGCTCATGCACGATGACAAGGAGAGAGGCCTTGAGGTAGTCATGCAGGACTTGATTGGACGTCTATTAGGGAGACACTCTCGACAGGTTAGAGGTACTCACTTCCATGCCTTCGGTAGACGTGATGAGGATGGAGAGGCCATCGACTTTGAGGACACTTCGAGGGAGACAGTAGAGATGATTCGTCTATACCTCCAGGACTTAGAGGTTCTTCTTAGGCACGTGGACACTGATAGGACCAACGTCATGCTCAACAATGACGAACTCCAGGTGCAGCTTCGTGAGAAGGACAAGCTCTTCGCGGAGCAAGATGAGATAGTCAAGGAGATGGAGGCAAAGTTCGAGAGTCAGGACAGAAAGATCAAGAGTCAAGAGAAGCGAGTCTAAGATAGGAACAAGTGGATTCGAGACATGACTGCAGACCTGGAGGCCAAGGACTTCGAGCTCGAGCATCAGCAGACTGTGATTGAGAGGCTTCGTTCTCCGAAGAGGGCTCTCAAAGCCAAAGTAGAGACCTTGACCACCAATGTCGAGGAATACAAGACCGCTATGGAGAATGCAGGTCTTACCTTTGTTGAGGAGGAGGTTGATGCTGAGGAGTAGTGTTGACTACTCATTTATCATTTATTTATCATGATTTTCATTGAGTCGCAATGACCATCCAACATGTGGATGGCTTGCTATTGGTGTGTTTACTTTGCAAACTGGTTGTTTATGTTGTTGAACTATTTTATTATGATGCATGTTTGGTGATTGTTTATGTGATGTATTGTGCATGTTAGCATCTATGGGTATCTCATTCTTATCTCTATTGAACAAACCACAGATTCCTCCCCGTCGTGCCAATCCCAACCCCAACAACAACATCACCCCTGAGATGCAGCAAATGATGACAGCTCAGACTCAGCTGATGCAGATGATGACTACGTTCATCCAGAATCAGAACAACAACAACAACAACAATAACAACAATAAAAATAACAACAATCAGAACAACCCACCTGGTTTTGACATGCTTACCAGGTTCTTGAGATTGAGGCTAGCAAAGTTCTCAGGAACAACTGATCCTATGGTGGCCAATGATTGGCTATGCTCTGTGAACAAGGACTTGGTAACAGTTGGCTGTACTGATGAAGAGAAAGTCAGATTTGCAGCTCATTTGTTGGAAGGACCAGCAGCTACTTGGTGGGATAACTTCCAAATCACCACTCCCATTGAGCATGTGACATGGGCTATCTTTGAAGATGGTTTCCGTACTGCTCACATCTCATCCAGAGTGATGAGTTTGAAGAAGAAAGAGTTCCATAATATGAAGCAGCACCACCATAGCGTGGCTGAATATATTGAAGAGTTCAACAATCTGGCACGTTATGCACTGGATTAAGTTGACACTGATGCTAAGAGGAAGGAAAAATTCCTTGAAGGGTTGAATGATGAACTGAACCTGCAGCTATCAGTGGCCTATGTTCCCACTTATCAGTCTCTTTGTGATAAGGCTGCTATTTTGGAGAACAAAATGAACCAAGTTGAGAGTAGGAAGAGAAAGCACTCGGACAAGCACAACTCGGGATCGTCTCACAAACGTTCCCATTATGATGATAGTGGGAGCTCAGGATCCCACAAGCATGGGAAATTCAACAAGCACCACAACCACAACCGTCATCATGACAACAAGCATCACCGTAGTCATGACAATGACAAGTACAGGAATCACAAGGGTGGATATAAGAGCCACCACAGTGGTAGTGGAAGTGGCAGTGGAAGCCAGCCTGTCAAGAAGGATCTTAGTCAGGTTGAGTGTTTCAAATGCAAGAAGATGGGGCATTATGCAAATGAATGCCCAGAAAAGAAAGTTGAAGGACCCAACAAGCCCAACCCTTTTCAGAAGGGACAAGTGAACCACATCAAAGTGGAGGAAATTTATGAGGAGCCTGATGCTATTGCTAGTAAGTTCAAACTCAATTCTGTTCCAGCATTTGTTCTCTTTGATACTGGTGCATCTCATTCATTCATATCAAGAGCATTTGTTGAAATAAATGTACTACCGGTAGAAACTATTGGGTGTCCTATAAAAGTAAGTTCTCCTGGCGGAGAAATGATAGTGAATTCAGGGTGTCATGATCTAGTCATAGAGTTTGGGAAGTATAAGTTTCCCGTTAACTTGATAATCCTAAATTCCCAAGGATTGGATGTCATTTTGGGAATGGACTGGATGACTAAGCACAAGGGAGTGATAGATTGTGCAAACCATACTGTCTCACTCACAACTCCAGAAAACAAAAGAATCAGATTCAAGACCAACTTTGAAACAAAAAGGAGTAAGCTAAATTATCTTAAGGGGGTTAGCATGGACAGTGTGCCTATTGTGTGTGAGTATCCATATGTGTTTCTGGAAGAATTGCCGGGAATGCCACCAGATAGAGATGTCGAGTTTCTTATTGATTTGCTACCAGGATCTGGACCAATAGCAAAAAGACCATACAAGATGTCAGTTGATGAGTTGAAAGAACTCAAGAAGAAGCATGGAGAACAGTTGCAGAAAGGTTTTATCCAACCAAGTTCTTCATCTTGGGGAGCACCAGTTTTGTTTGTGGAAAAGAAAGATAGAAGTCAAAGGCTATGCATAGATTACCGTTCACTCAATGAGGTGACTATCAAGAACAGATACCCTTTGCCTAGAATCAATGATTTGTTTGATCAGTTAGAAGGATCATGTGTGTTCTCAAAGATTGATCTCCGGTCAGGTTATTTCCAACTCAAGATAAGAGAACAGACATACCTAAGACAGCTTTTACCAAAAGGTATGTATTGTATGAGTATACCGTGATGCCATTTGGTTTGACCAATGCACCAGCATACTTCATGAATATGATGAACAAGGTGTTCATGGAATTTCTTGATAAATTTGTTGTCGTTTTCATCGATGACATTTTGATCTACTCCAAGAGCAAAGAAGAACATGAAGGACATTTGCGTTTGATACTTGAGAAGCTTAGAGAGCATAAACTGTATGCCAAATTCAGCAAGTGTGAATTCTGGTTGAATGAAGTTGGATTTCTTGGACACGTTGTGTCAGGAGATGGAGTAGCAGTTGATCCTGCCAAAGTTTCAGCTGTGACTGAATGGTAATCTCCTAAGTCAATAAAGGAAGTTCGTAGTTTCCTTGGCTTGGCAGGATACTACAGAAGATTTATTGAGAATTTCTCCAAGGTAGCAAAACCTATGACAGAATTGCTAAAGAAAGATAAGAAATTTTCTTGGTCTGAAGATTGTGAACTCAGTTTCCAAGAATTGAAGAAGAGACTAGTGACAACACCAGTCTTATGTTTGCCAGATTTGGAGAAAGATTTCCAAGTATATTGTGATGCATCTCATCATGGACTAGGTGCAGTACTTATGCAAGAAGGGAAAGTTGTGGCTTATGCCTCGAGACAACTCAAAACTCATGAAGTAAACTACCCTACTCATGATTTAGATTTAGCCTCTGTTGTCCATGCACTTAAAACATGGAGACATTATCTTTTGGGAAAGCGTTGTGAAGTGTTCACAGATCACAAGAGTTTGAAGTATATCTTCACCCAGAAGGAAATTAACATGAGACAAAGAAGATGGCTAGAACTCATCAAGGACTATGACTTGAGTTTGCAATACCACCCTAGTAAAGCAAATGTTGTAGCGGATGCTCTAAGCCGTAAGGTTTTTGTGAATGGCCTTACTAAGGGAGAATTGCCAGATGATTTGTGTGCCCAATTTAGAGATCTCAGATTGGAGATTGTGCTTAAAGGACATCTTATGTCTTTGGATGTTCAACCCACTTTGTTGGACAAGAACAAAGAAGCCCAAAAGGCAGATAAGGAAATTGAAGAGATTAAGGAAAAGATTAGCAATGGAAAAGCCAAAGGATTCCATGAAGACGAACAGGGTACTTTATGGCATGGAAAACGTATCTGTGTTCCACAAGATCCGGAGCTTCAGAAACTGATTTTACAAGAAGCACACAACTCACCATATTCCATTCATCCGGGTAACACCAAAATGTACATGGATATGAAGGAAAGATTTTGGTGGAATAATCTCAAGAAAGACATCGCCGAACATATTGCTTTGTGTGATGTATGTAGTAGAGTGAAAGAGGAACATCAGAAACTAGCAGGTTTGCTTCAACCACTACCTATTCCTGATTGGAAGTGCGACAAGATTGGTATGGATTTCATTACCGGATTGCCAAGGACCCGGTTAGGATATGATTCTATTTGGGTAGTAGTGGATCGCCTAACTAAAGTGGCTCATTTCATACCCGTGAAGACAACCTATACAAGTGCTAAGTTAGCCAAGATCTATATGAGTAGAATTGTATGTCTACATGGAGTACCCAAAAGTATTGTGTCTGATAGGGGAACACAATTCACTTCTCATTTTTGGAGGCAATTACATGAATCATTGGGAACGAGGTTGGAATTCAGCACTGCTTTTCATCCTCAAACTGATGGACAAACAGAAAGGACTAATCAGATTCTTGAAGATATGTTGAGGGCATGTGCCCTAGACTATGGAGCCAGTTGGGATGAAAGTCTGCCTTACGCAGAATTTTCTTATAACAACAGCTATCAAGCCAGTATTGAGATGGCACCATTTGAGTTTCTCTATGGGAGAAAGTGTACCACCCCATTACTATGGAATGGTGTGGGAAAAAGAAGTCTGTTCAGACCAGAACTAATCAAAGAAGCCAAAGAGAAAGTTAAGTTGGTTAAGGACAGATTGAAGATAGCACAGTCCCGACAGAAAAGCTACGTAGATCCTAAGCGTAGAGAAGTCACCTATGAAGTTGGTGATAGAGCCTATCTTAGAGTATCACCACTTCGTGGAGTGAAGAGGTTTGGTGTCAAAGGTAAATTGGCCCCAAGATATGTTGGACCATTCAAGATTCTAAGTCGTAAAGGAGAAGTTGCTTATGAGATTGAATTGTCGGAGTCTTTGTCAGCTGTTCATAATGTGTTTCATGTGAGTCAGCTTAAGAAATGTCATCCGGAAATGGAAGAGACTTCTTTGAAGAATACCATACCTTTGGAAGAAGTCCAATTGGAAAGTGATCTCACTTATGAAGAGAAACCTATCAAGATTCTTGAGACTGCAGAAAGAGTCACACGGACTAAGACTATCAAGTTCTGCAAAGTTCAATGGAACCATCATTCCGAAGAAGAAGCAACATGGGAAAGAGAAGATGATCTTCGGAAAGACCACCCTCACCTATTTGCTAGCCAATCCGAATCTTGAGGGCAAGATTCACCTTAAGGGGGTTAGATTTGTAACATCCCTAAAATCATGTTTCAAACTCATGCATATCATCCATGCATCCATGATCATGTAGAGTTCATTTCAAACAAACCAATTCAAAAACAGGAGCATATGAGCTCATTATTTTATGTGATCAGCATTTAAAACAAATGCTACTCTCCAATGAGAGATTGTTGTTCATTGAACCAAACCGTGTTCTCTTATAGCTCTCAGATTGTATTGCTAGATTGCTAGGATTTAAACCAAAGTTTCAAACCAAATATGATTTGAAAACCAATTTCAAAACCTATTTAAACTAGTGCTATGCCACTACTTATTTTATTTTATTCCAAGTGACCAGGCCAATTCAAAGTGACCAGGCCAATTCAAAGTGACCACTTGGTTTTGTGTCCAGATTTGTGAGTGTTACACTCTACAAAAATCCTGAAAAGATTTGAATTCAAACAGCTTTTGAAATCATTTGAATTTGATTCCTGAAATTGCAAACAGAAAAAGAAAAGGAGAAAAGAATTAGAAAAGGGCTGGCGCCACCTTTCTAGCCCAACAACAGAATCAGCCCACTAAGCCCACCCGGGTTCCCCCTCTCTCTCTCACTCGAAGACAAACCCGCCAAGTCACTGACCACCTGACCCCACCCCCTCTCTGTTTCACTCGCTGACAAGTGGACCCTGCGACCACATCGTCGTCGTCGTCAATCACGCGTGGCCGAGGCGCTCGCTCCGCCGTTACCTCGCCGCAGTCACTGCGGGCTTAATTGCCATTGATTCTGCGCGTAATAGCCGCCCCCTCCTGCCTACTTAACCCCCTCTTCACCGCGAACATTTCCCCTCACCTAGCGCCACCACTCTGCCACCAGGCTTCCCGTAATCGCCCTTGCACCGCCGCAGGGAGAATCCTCTCCGGCGACCAATCCGGGTGAGCACCGTGCACCCCTTCCTCTCTGATTCATGCAGACTGCTTCGCAACATCCTTGCGCTTCTTATGATGTCTTTGTTTCATCCTATACTGCCCCAGGTCGTCGACTTCGTCAAGCACTGCAAGTTCCCGACGACGTCTCCAACTCCGGCGACAAAATTCGGTGAGCCTCGTGTTCCCCTTCGTCTCTGAATCACACGAACATGTTCACCTGCATCTAGCGCATCTACTGACACTCTTCGTTTGGATCCTCGCGTCCCAGAGCGTCACCTTCGTCTTCGACAGCAAGCATCTGACGCCGCCAGCAACTCCGACGAGCTCCCTCGGCCACTACAGCGCGCCCCTTGACCAGCCATCGCCACCTTGAGCATCAGCAACACACGGAGAGCTTGGTAAGCCCCTTCTCCCTCTCCCGCATGACCTAGAACGCCGTTAGCATCTCTGACAGAGACGCCGCCGCTAGCGCCGCCCGTCTGTGGTCAATTAGATTAGGGCCGTAGGATTTAGATCTAACGAGTAGGATTAGATCTGTGACAAAGAGGCACGCGTTAGATCTGGCCGTGCATCTTCACTTAAATCGTGTGGCTCTCGTTGATCGATCCGCCCGAACCAGTACCAGCCAATAGGAACATGACGCGTGTCTGCTAGTCAGATTTAAAATCAGGATTTGAATCTATTGAATGTTCAAACTTGTTTTAATCATAACTTTTGATCCCCACGTCCAAATTTGATGAATTTTATATCAATGGAATCATGAGAGCAAGCACTTTCCAAATATGCAATGTGTTTAATGGTTTGTTTATGTTAAAATGGTTTTATCTACAGAAACATGTGTAGGCCTATTTTGTGTATATAAATTATTTGAGAAATGTTTTAGTGTTTAAATAAATGTTGTTTCGCAAGTTTTGAACTTGTTTATGAACCAGTACTGTACACTTGTCTTGTAGAGTTTAAAAAATCATCACATATCATATTGCATGCATCCATATATTTTTGCTTGTATTTATTTTGTATGTGATTTGTTGCAATGATTTTATGTGTAGATTTTGGTGCCAATAGTGATTGTGATTGTGAGGAGTGTAGCTACTCTCCAAACTACCAAGGCAAGTGGGGCTTCATGATTTTTATCCCTATGTTTTTCTACTATGCATTAGAAATATTTTGCTAGTCTTGCATGGTTATATTTTGCTTATATGCTATGCTTGGGAAATCCTAGTAGTTGTAGAATTGCTAGAAATTTCTAAGTTAAGATGCTTATCTATGCCATGCTTAGCCTAGCTAGTAGCAACCAAGGGTGGTGAATTATTCATGCTATGATAAAATATTTCTAAGTCTTTGGACTTGTGTTTTTACTTAATAAAACAACTAAGTGAATGAAACACCTGGGTGGAATGGAAGGAATGGTTTATGTTGAGTGGTTACACAAGGCCCATTTCAATGGTTTACCTTGTGTATCTCACTTGTGGAAAGCCACCCAGGAACAAAGGGAGAGGCCAACTGTTAAGAAGCTTCTAGTGCAGCCACTTGGCAATATGGGCTCTGCCTGGATCACATAGGTTGCATTAACTTATCCATTTAGACAGTTGGTGGTAGTGGGATGATAGGTTGGAACGCGTCCATTTGGTCTAAGGGAAGGCTTCTGAAAGGTCCTGTCTTGGTGAAAATCAAGTCTTGTGGGGAAAGTGCACAACCTCTGCAGATGGAAGAATCTAAGTACTTAGCCATGTCCTTGGAATTGGACAATTTGAGCATCAAGACATGGAAGCTATCAAGAATCTCCTCATCCCAATTTCTAAGTAAAACATGTGGTTGAACAAGGGTGAAGGACCCCAATGTCTATTGGTGGTTCCTTGGGAAAAGTTTTTGACAAAGAAAAACTTAGTGTTTTCAACTAATAGGCAAAAACCTATTTTGAGCAAAGCAAGCCTAAGCTACACTTAGCCAAATTGCATATAGTATCTAGTCCACCAATATTCTACTAAGGTATCACTTGCCAATACTATTCCAATGTATTGACCCACTATGGCTGTAACTTGTGATGTTGCAGGTTACTTTGATGATGATTAGGAGTCATGAGTCTACACTCAACATGTTTGCCTGTGGCACATGAAGATTAAGACTTTTATTTATTTACTTATTTAAACTCTTGTACTAGGCCTGTGGCCTTGGAGTTGTAAGGACTATGTTTGTCTCTGGAATGACTGTAATAATGACATTTGTTTCTGTGTACTTCATCTTAAACTGTGGATGCTAGCATTGATCCAGGGACTAGCATTGCAATCACAGGGATCCTTTTCCTTTATAAAGGAGGGATCTTACACACACTTAGCCATTTTCGCAGATTTGGAGATTTTGACATGTGTACAAGTATAGAGGATTTTGAGAGGATGCTAGGTTCCAATCATATGATCAAAGAAATTATGTTGAGGTACTAACTAAGTAGATGGGATTCAGGCTTAGATTGGGTCTTCACTGAGTTGGAAACCATCAAGAGGGATTATCCATGGATTGAGATAAGCATGAGATGAAGTAATCACTTGGGTGGCTTAGGATAGATCTAGACTTGGATGCTTGCCTTGGGATTGATGAGCACAAGAAAGGATTGGGTCCTAAGGGATGAGCTACTATATTAGCTCACTCTAGTTCCTAAGCAAACAAGGCAATCAGCGTATCAAGGCAAATCATCAGACAACAGATCAAGGCAATTCATCAACCAGCAGATCAAGGCAATTCATCTTATTACCTATCCAACAAGTACTAGGGTTACCATCAAGCCTAGCTTAAGGTAAGGGTGGGTATGTTGAAAAGGGGTTTTGCTTTGAAGTAAGATAAGTACTCTCTTGGTATCCCTACCAAGATTGAGAGGAAACTGTTTTAATAGAGGTTTTGGAAAACTTAGGGATAATAGTAGCTGGGAGTTCTATCTTGAAAACATAAGGAAATTATATATATGTCTCCATAGTTTTGTTAACAGAGTCTAGTAAACTACGTGGTTGTATCAAAGTCATCTTGGCATAGGTTTTGAAATGCTAGAACATTTGAGAATATGAAAGATGAGCCAAGACATCTCTTTTGTAAAATAGTTTTTGTAAACTAGGGTTGAGATGAGGAGTAAACATCTAATACACAAACAGTTGCTTGAGCACAAGCAAACAGGTCAGCACCCAATGCAAGAAAATGTTTTTGTTCCCCCTGATTTTTGCCTTTTTGGACATTTAAATAGGGTTGCTGAAATTGGGATATTACATACACTATATTCCTGGAGATTCTTATAATGAAGATATTGATATTATTCAAGTGGTGACTCCGGAAGAATTCATTAAAGACCAAATTCAGGAACCTACAAAGACCGTTTTCGAATAGGTAATAGTTCTGGTAAGAAAAGGTTCACGAAAAACTTTCCAATTTATATTTTTGCAGTTTTTATCCAACATGGAAGATAATGAGTCGAAAGAGGGACAGATACGGAGTCCAGGGGGCTCGCACCACCCCTTGGCAAGGGCCCACCTAGCCGCGCCACTAGGTGGTGTGGCCACCTCGAAGCTCCTCTCCGACCCGTTTTCTCCTAGTACATTCCTTTTGTCGTTAAACCTAGTAATATATAATCCCCCGGATCCCCCGAGGTCCGTATATCGTGTTCTCATTGTGTTTTCGTTTCGATCTATTTTTGTCAGGAACTATTCTCAAGTTTAGAGGCACGATGGTCTCGCCCATGATAAGGGCAAGAAGCTTGTGGAAGATGATCTCCAAGACCCCAAGCAGGAGGATGAGATCGAGGTTGAAGTTGAAAAAGAAGTGGAGGAAGACCAGCGTCCGCACACCCGTGCTACCATTGCAAGAGTTGGACTGGTGGCAAATCCTGTCAAGCTCAAGAGGACTGCACGGATGTACACTGGAGGAAAAACTCCGCGTCATTGCCTAGCTCCACGGTCACTTCCTCCATGCATCAAGAATCCCTTCCATACTCTTATACATGATTAGCAATTCCAAAATATGCCTAAAGAAAAGTTACCCTCCAATTGGGATATGCCTCATTCTAACCATGCAGGGAAAGAATACTTTGAGAAGGAAGAGTAGGGAAGAATCACAAGGGTTGGGATTCACAGTCCGACATGATCATGAACCGCACTGAGCACAATTTGGAGTTGATTCGTACTCTCACCTTCGAGATTTAGGATTTGAAGAAATTGATTGAAAAGATTATCGAGAGAACACCACCACCATCAAAGGAGTAATTCGTCATCAGGTTTTTGCATACCCTTGGTTTGTTCCAAGCTTGGGGGAGTGTCGCGGTATCACATCATTATCTTTTATCTTTTTACCTTTTTAGTAGAGTCATATCATGAATAGAGAAGTAATCATATAGGATTATTTGCATTATGAAAGTATGTCTCCTCTAGTTGGTTATCTATGTATCCCTTGGTGTTAGTGCCATTATGGAATGTTAATGAGAAGTTTCATCATTTCATTTTTGCACATCTTATTTTAGTTTGCAATTTCTGTTATATGATTGATATTGTTGTTAGTACTGGTATCACTTTGGGAGCATCAAGTAAATTTAGTTGGTTTTGGAAAACCTAGCTTTCGTCAGTAGCAACACTACTTTGAGGATTGAATGGAAAAGATAAAAGTACTTGTAGATATATTATTTAATTTTCTTTCTTTCTTGACTGGTTCATAAGCTTAGTATTCCCAAGGTAAGATCTTTTGTGTTTCCAAGGAATATTGCATGATTGTTTCTATCACTTGTATGTTTACTTGTTTATTTCAACTCTTATGCTTGCTACCCAGCCTTGCTAGCCAAAAACCTGTACTGAGAGGGAATGCTTCTCGGGCATCCAAGCCTTGAACTAAAACCGATGCCATTAGTGTCCACCATATCTACCTATTATCATTATTGCTATTCCAAGTAAATTCTCAATTTTTATCTATCTTCCAAATTAAAAAAATTGTTATGTGAAAAGAAGTGATTAAAGATCTCACGAACTTGATGGCACACTTTATTTTCTTGCACTTAATAAACTTGAACCATTGTTCCCATCTATGTTGCTTATATGCTTGCAAGTTATAAGTTTGGAGTTAGCAGAACCATGCTGTCATGGGGAACGCTTTCAACACATGTACATATTTATCCAGTTAATATCATGATCTTTTGTTTATGGATGTCGGCGGTGTGAAATAAAAGGGGATCTTGTAAGTCCATGGAGTATTATATATGTGTTAGAGAAACGCTTGGGCAGCTGATACGACGGAAACGTATCTATAATTTTTGATGCTCCATGCTTGTTTAGTATCTACTTTGCTTTTCTTTGTCTACACTTTGAGGTGCATTTTACATGTTTTCTGGTACTAACCTATTAACAAGTTGCCATAGTGCTAGTTGCCTGTTTTCTACTGTTTTTGGTTCCAGAAAAGCTAGTAAGGAAATATTATCGGAATTGGACGGGACAAAATCCAAAGTCAATAACTTTCCATGGGGAACAAGAAGTCCAGAGGGGAGCCGCAGAAGTAGCCCAGGGTGCCCAGACCCCCCCTAGGCGCGGGTGGGCCCTGCCCCGCGCCTAGGCAGGCTGTGGGGACCCTGGCCACCGCCTCGGCCTCCCCCTTCGCCTATAAGAAGCCCCCGATGCAGAAACCCTAAGTACCCGATCAATATTCCATGAAACCTTATGTAGCCGCTGCCACCGTCGTCCCTAGATCGGGGGGATCTGAAGTTATTCAAGGCACCCTGCCGGAGGGGAGATCATCCTGGAGGCCTTCTCTCCGGTATGATGCGTGAGTAGTTCCACCTTGTACTATGGGTCCATGTAGTAGCTAGATGGTTGTATCTCCTCATTTGTGCTTTCATGTATAGATCTTGTGAGCTCCGTTCATGATCAAGATCTAATCTATTTGTAATCATGCATTTTGTGTTTGCAGGGATCCGATGGATATTGATATTATTATATTGGTTTTATTAATGGTTTTGTCTTTATGATTCTATCATGCCTGTGTTGTTTGTGATCTTGCATGCTCTCCGCTGTTAGTAGCTATCTTGGCCGAGTAGTTGCTAGTGACTCCAAGAGGGGGTATTTATGCTCGATTGTGGGTTCATGCCTCTAGTTTCCAAGGGAAGTGACAATAATCTATTTGGTTGTAGATGTGTTGTTGCTACTAGGGAGAAAACAACGGTCTCTTGTTCATGGAACATGTGGACTTTGTTTACCTTACACACTTTACTTAAAGTAGTTGTCTGTTGCTTGCAACTTAATAATAGAGGGGGTTCAGATGATAACCTGAAGGTGGAGTTCTAGTCATAGATGCAGTTGGATGGCGGTCTATGTATCTTGTTGTATTGTCCAATCAAATCTCATAGGATCTTTCTGACTAGTAATTGTATTGTTATGCCTTGCTCAGTTCCTGTCAATTTCCCTGCTGTAATTTGTTTACCCTTCATACCATGTCGTTTATATTGGGAGAGCACCTCTAGTGAACTATGGACCCCGGTCCAATCTTTACCATTGATACATCTTCCACTATTACTTGTTTACTTGCTGCAAACCACCATTACCTTCCACACCATATGCTTAATCCTTGGTTACAGCAAACCGGTGAACTTGACAACCTCACTGATTCGTTGGGGCAAAGTCTTGAGTTTGTGTTGTGCAGGTCTCCGCGTTTCTTGCAACACCTGTGTGATGTTACCTTCCTCCTACTAGTTCGATAACCTCGGTCTCTACTGAGGGAAAACTTGCTGCTGTGCTGCTTCACACCTTGCTCTTGGGGTTCCCAAAAAGACTCCACATCAAGCACCAAGTTCTCTGGCGCCACCAAGGAGTCATCAAGAAGTTTTCTAGCGCCGTTGCTGGGGAGGCTAAGGACGTCTTAACTAGGGGAGTCATCCACTTCCTTTCTATTTACTTTGTTTTTAGTTTGCTTTTCTTTTGCTTGGTTTTGTTTGGCTCTTTTCAAAAACAAAAAAAAAATTTAGTTCCTACTCTAGTTGCCACCTCGTTCTAGCTCACCATGTTGCTCCCCAAGTTCACCCTGAAAGACCTTTCTATAGGTAGTGGCTTCATAATTGGGAAAGATGATATTGCAAAATTCTTTAATTATGTTAGCAGGCATGAGGATATTGAGGATAAATCTATAGCAAAACTTTCTCCTAATTATGAGATTGCTTCAGCTTCTTTAGTACATAATTTGGAGGCTAGGTTTGTTAGCCTTAACCTTATGATGCAAATTTTGTTCCTAAAACTAAAATAAGAAAAAAATGCTGAAAAGAGAGAATTTATTCTTGAAACTTTACTCAAAGAGTTCCATGATATTGCTAGGGAAGCCGAAAAGGTCTTTTAGCGTTTCAATATGCTAGGATCATCTGTAGATGTTGTGGGTACTTCAGATAAAACAAAGCCTAGAGACGAGTTTGAGATACCCATACCCTGTAAGCTTGTTGGAATGCATGAGGCTTTTGAAAAGAATTTTGATTGGATTGTTCCTGAAAATACTTTTGATGGAAGTAGTAAACCAAAGAGAAATGAGAAGGGATCCTCCAAAACTCATTTGGATGAGATACCTCTCATAGTTGAAGACTTTGCAAGTATTGATCTCAATTCTTCTTCATTTGAAAATACTTGATTCTTCTTGCTTCTTATGCCTAACTTAAAGGCGTTAAAGAAAAGTACTTGTTAGGAGATAACCCAAGAGTTTCCTTGAGCCTTGGAAGTTATTACTTCTGTAATGACCTCTGCTTATCCATTTTGTTTGCATTTTGTGCCAAGAATGACCTTTAATGAGAGGGAAGTAAGATTTGGGGAGTTGCTGTCCCGAAACAGATTTTTGTCCTCCACCAAAAAAATTCGTGAGGAGTCTCTCTAACTCGGATTGAGCTCAAAATTTACGAATAAATCCTGCAGTATGTTAGATAAGTTTCGTTTGTTCAACACTTTTTGATTTGAGCAATAGAAGATTTTCGAAAAAATCGGTTTCCAACTACTGGTCTATTTTGACAAATTTCTGCCATTATTTGCATTTGCTTCTTATTGATTCCTTTTTGAGTTCTATTTTGGGGAATTGAGCTTTTTGAAGGATTTGATACAGGAGCTTGTGTTTTTAGTGAAAAGCCTTTCTGTTCCAAAGCTTTTCCAGAGGTCTAATATCTTTTGAATACACTAATGTTGCTAATGAAGATTGTGTGAAGTTTTGTATGAAGGAAAATTTTCAGGTGTAGAGAGAGAATGATGCAATGAGATGAGAAATGGACAAAAGTTCAAGATTGGGGATTCCACCATGGTGTCACCCCAAGAAATATCCAAGAGTTACAATTGTCAAAGCTTGGGATGGCTAAGGCATCCCCTTCTTCATCAATAAAAAGCTCAGGTATGTCTAGACACTTCGTTTTTATTGTTTCATGCACAAGTTGTGTTGTTCTTGGAGCGTCTTAGTTTTCGTTTGCTTTCCTTAGGTTGTTTAGTTTGCTTGAATAAATTAGTTTGGACCCCCGTTCTCTCTGTGTTATTTTGCAAATTAGTTGCTTGGTGATTGGAAAGGAGTAGTAAGTTCTTGCTTGTAAGTGCAAGAGGATCTTGCATTGACTGTGACTTAGACTTTAGCATGACATGCTAGGTGTTGTTTTGAACTTATGCTTAGTGATTATTGCTGTAGCATGTCTTGTTCCAAACAATTGGGATTGCTTAGCATGCCTTGAAGAAATTATGCGTTGTTCTAGCATGCAAAAAGCATAGTATTGCGGTATTCCCTTTTGATGCTTTGCTTGGGTTGACTTGGCACATGCTCACACCATGTTATGACTATGAACAAGTCACCAGAGCCTCTATGATCATTTAGTCCTTGACTTGTAGTACCACTCTATGCTTTGATTAGTAATTCTTTGTTTCACTGCATGATTATGGCCATTATTGCTCTCTTGGTTGGTTGCTCCCAGTCTTTTGGTAGCCTCCACTTGTGTGAGTAAGTTCTACTCATGTTTCCAACTCCCAAGAAACCAAGTTATTCCAAAGTGTCCATTATAAATTCCTATGCATGGTGTGTTACACCATTCCAAGTATATTCTTGTTTTCAGCTATCTTCCAATTAAAAACTATTTTGTTATGTGAAAACTTAGTGATTAAAGCCCTCACGAACTAGATGGCACACTTTATATTCTTTGCCCCTAATAAACTTGAACCATTGTGTCATCTATGTTGTATATTCTTGCACTTATACGTTGGAATTAGCAGAACCGTGCTGTCACAGGGAACATTTTCAACATTGCACTTGTACTTTGTACTCAGTTGATATCATGCTCTTTTGTCTTTGGATGTCACCGGTGTGAAATAAAAAGGGAGCTTGTAAGTCCATGGAGTTTGTATCCTGTGTTAGAGAAACGCCTGGGTCGCTAGCCTAAGCCATGCCTAATCATTGTGGAAACTTGAAGCATCACCATAGTGAGCTATCTATGAAGCATCCTCAATAAAAAGCTATTCATATGGTAAATAAAAAGATTGTTGAGATGCTCATTGTCTGCTTTCCTTGTCATTTTGGTTATGGGAAAGCTCATGTACCATGTGCAAGGGGTACCCCGTTGCCGGTTCTCAATGATATGCAAATACTTACAGTGACAAGAACTTACAGGTGACTGAAGTTGAGTAGCATGAGGTGTGGCCCTCGTATTCAAGGGACTTGAGATTGCCAACTTATACTTCATCAAGCATATACTCCATCTTTGTTCACTTTAACCTTAATCACTTCAAGATGCTTATGATAGGGGCAATGAGGGCTGAAAGCTAACAAGTACCATAATTTTTGGAAGCTCCTTTTGAAACTTGAAATCCATGCTTCCTTTATAAAAGGCCTTTCTTCCACCACTATTGAGTCTCCACCTTCTACTTTTAGGCAGCATTAAGAGAGCATATTTGTCATTCTGTGTGCAGTGTTCCAAAGCTTATTGATTGATGCATATTGTGATATTAATTGTTCTTGTGCTATTTGTTTCTAGTCACCCTTGTGAACTTTGAAGGTGTCCTATGCATCTACTTGCTACTCTATGAGGGACAAGATGGTTGCCACTATGCATGTTTTCTGTATGTGAAACAAACAAACGTTTTTCAATGCATGTTATTCATGATCTTTGTTTGTAGCCTTTGATGTTGCATGCATAGTTACTATGTCCTATTGTCAGAACTCCATCTTTCATGCACATGTTTAGAGTTCTTTGATCCCAGCTTTCAATGCTTGCAAATGGTTGGATCTTTATTGTGAGGGTGCATGTCACCTCAAAAATTATTCTTTTTATCACTTACCTACTCGAGGACGAGCAGGATTTAAGCTTGGGGATGCTTGATACGTCGGAAACATATCAATAATTTTTTAAGCTCCATGCTTGTTTAGTATCTACTTTGCTTTGCTTTGTCTTCACTTTGAGGTGCTTTTTACATGTTTTCTGGTACTAACCTATTAACAAGTTGCCACAGTGCCAGTTGCCTGTTTTCTGCTGTTTTTGGTTCCAGAAAAGCTAGTAAGGAAATATTCTCGGAATTGGACGGGACAAAATCCAAAGTCAATAAGTTTCTATGGGGAACAAGAAGTCCAGAGGGGATCCAGTGAGGCGGGATAGGGCGCCCAGACCCCCTAGGCACGGGTGGGCCCTGCCCCACGCCTAGGCAGGGTGTGGGGCCCCTGGCCACCGCCTCGGCCTCCCCATTCGCCTATAAGAAGCCCCTGATGCAGAAACCCTAAGTACCCGCTCAATATTCCAAGAAACCTTTGGTAGCCACCGCCACCGTCATCCCTAGATCGGGGGGATATGAAGTTCTTCCCAGCACCCTGCCGGAGGGGAGATCTAATCTATTTGTAATCATGCATGTTGTGTTTGCGGGGATCCGATGGATATTGAGATTATTATGTTGGTTTGATTAATGGTTTGCCTTTATGATTCTATCATGTCTGTGTTTTTTGTGATCTTGCATGCTCTCCGTTGTTGGTAGCTATCTTGGCCGAGTAGTTTCTAGTGACTCCAAGAGGGGGTATTTCTGTTCGATAGTGGGTTCATGCCTCTAGTTTTCAAGGGAAGTGACAATAATCTCTTCGGTTGTAGATGTGCTGTTGCTACTAGGGAGAAAACAACTATCTCTTGTTCATGGAACATGTGTACTGTTTACCTTACACACTTTGCTTAAAGTAGTTGTCTGTTGCTTGCAACTTAATAGGATCTTTTAGACAATAATATCTTCGGTTTGGATGATAACCTGAAGGTGGACTTCTAGTCATAGATGCAGTTGGATGGCGGTCTATGTATGTTGTTGTATTGCCCAATCGAATCTCATAGGATCTTTCTGACTAGTAATTGCATTGTTATGTCTTGCTCAGTTCCTGTCAACTTCCCTGCTGTAATTTGTTTACCCTTCATGCCATGTTGTTTATCTAATGAGAGAACCTCTAGTGAACTATGGACCCCGGTCCAATCTTTACCATTGATACATCTTCCACTGTTACTTGTTTACTTGCTGCAAACCACCATTACCTTCCACACCATATGTTTAATCCTTTGTTACAACAAACCGGTGAGCTTGACAACCTCAGTGATTCATTGGGGCGAAGTCTTGAGTTTGTGTTGTGTAGGTCTCCGCGTTGCTTGCAACACCTGTGTGAGGTTTCCTTCCTCCTACTGGTTCGATAACCTCGGTCTCTACTGAGGGAAAACTTGCTGATGTGCTGCTTCACAGCTTCCTCTTGGGGTTCCCAACAAGACTACACATCAAGCACCAAGTTCTCTGGCGCCACCAAAGAGTCATCAGCGGCTAGCCTAAGCCATGCCTAATCATGGTGGAAACTTGCAGCATAACCATAGTGAGCAATCTATGAAGCATCTTCAGAGAAAAAAATTATATAGAAAAAAGAGAGAGAAAAGAGAAAAGAAAAAAAGCACCATGCTCATGGTAAATAAAAAGATCGCTGAGATGCTCATTGTCTGTTGCCTTGTAATTTTGATATGGGATAGCTCCTGTGTCATGGGGAAAGGGGTACCCCGTTGGCGGTTCTCTTTGATACACATATACTTACAATGACAAGAACTTGCTTGTGACTAAAGTTGAGCATCATGAGGAATGGCCCTCGTACTCAAGGGACATGAGATTTTCAACATATGATTTGTCAAGCATATACCTCATATTTTTGTCACTTTAACCTTAATCACTTCAAGATGCTTATGATAGGAGCAATGAGAGCTTAAAGCTAGTAAGTACCATAATTTTTTGGAAGCTCTTTATGAAACTTGAAATCCCCGCTTCCCTCTGCAAAGGGCCTATCTTTTACTTTTATGTTGAGTCAGTAAACCGATTCCTTTATATCTCAAGCAAGCATTTGAGTTGATGAGATTCAATCATTCAGATGTTGATTTATTCAATCTTGTTTCTTATGTTCCTTGTTTTGCACGATGCTCTTATCTGAATGAATATGACTTTGAAAGCTATCGTTGTAGGTGAAAAGACCATTATGTTTGAGAAAGGGACTCCTGCAATATGAACTCCTTTATAAAAGCTTTGCCTAAATCTAAGTATGATTTGTTAATTGTTCTGTGACCAAGAAAAAAGTTTGTTATCACCAATTATGATTTTCTTTGTGCATCTTTATTATGACTCCCATACTCGTTGCAAGTTAAGTTATAAAAGAGTGAGTTATTTTCTATTATGATTTGTGCATTAATAAATGTGATGCTTCTTGTCCGTATTCTCTTTATCAACACTTCCCTCCATAAACGAGGTGGTCATTTTTATTGAGCTAGTTTTCTCTTGGGGACAAGCGAGGTCTAAGATTGGGGGAGTTGATACATCCATTTTGCATCACTATTTTATATCATAATTTACTATTATTCGTTGATATATTTCATATTAAGAGATGATACTTATGTTATTTTATCTATTTTGCATGTTTGATGACTTTTGGAGGATGAACCACCGGAGTCAGGATTCTGATGGAAAAAGCATTGGCGAGATGAAATATTCGCGAAGATTAGAAAATCCCAGAAAATATACGAAAATTTCTATTTTCCAGAAGACGAAGGAAGCTAGAAGGAGGAGTGGAGATGGTCCACAGGGAGCCCACACCACCCACTGGCGTGGGTCCCCCATGGGCCGCACCACCAGGTGGTGTGGCCACCCTGGCCCACCTCTAGTATCGCCCTTTGGCGTATATAATCCTCCCGAAACCCTAAGACTCAGGGAGCAACCACAAAAATATTTCGCCGCCTCTGCGGGGCGGAAACTACAGAGAGAGAAAGAGCTCTACGGCAGGCAGAAATCTGCTGGGAAAATTCCTTCCCAGAGAGGGGATATCGTCGTCATCAACACCTTCATCAAGCTATACTTCATTGGAATCATCATCATCATATTCACCATAATCTCCACCAGCACCATCACCATCACCACCACTCCATTCCGCTGTAACAATTTGGTTGAATCTTGCATAGTTCTTAGGGGAAACTTTCCCGGTGTTGATTACTTTTTGTAGTTGATGCTATTGAGTGGAACCATTGAATTATTGTTCATGTTCAGATTGTTACTTATCATTGTTTCATCTCTGATCTTGATCCATATGATGTCTTGTGAGTAGTTCGTTTAGTTCTTAAGGACATCAGAGAAGTCATGTTTTTAGTAGTGGAATTGTGTTGAGAAATATTTAATGGTTTGATATTTAAGTTGTGGTGCTATTCTTCTAGTGGTGTCATGTGAATGTCGACTACATGATACTTCTCCTTTATGGGCCTAGGGGAATTCATTATGTATTTAGCTACTAATTTTGGGGTTGTCGGAGTGACAGAAACCTAAACCTCCGTTAGGAAACCATTGCCCGAGGGAGTGTAGGATCGCAGAGTTTAGTGTTGTGGTTAGGTTTTTATCTTAATTACTTTCTTGTACGTGAGGATGCTTGCAAGATGTATAATCACAAGTATATATACTCCAAGTAAGGTCGGTACATTAGCATAAGTTCACCAACACAACACTTATCCAACCAAAGAAGATTAATCAACTATATGAAGCGAAAGTACTTGACAATATTCCCATGTGTCATCGAGAACGTTTGGTCATCTTAAGTAAAACAACCGGCTTGTCCTTTTCTAAAGAAAGGATTGAGCCACTTGCTGCAATTATTACCATTGTCTTTTATTTACTCGCACCTTATTTATCTGCATTATCAAAACCCCCTAAAAATCTGTTTGCTAAGTATTTACAGTGAATCCTTGATCCAAACCACTTTTCAACACCTTCTGCTCCTTGTTGGGTTCAACCCTCTTATTTATCAAAAGTACTACGATACACCCCCTATACTTGTGTGTCATCAACTGGCGCCCTTCTTGAGATCCGCCTATGCTTGCTTGAGCATCCCATGCAATTTAGTGAGCTTCTTATCCATACCATGCATGTGGTAGTTCGATATGAACTGACCATATGCACTAGGAAGAGAGTTCAGAATTATGTCCGTAGCAAACTCTTCGCTAATGGGGTAGACAAGCCTCTCTAGAGACTGCAGGTAACCAACCATTTTGATCACATGCGGACTTGGTCGATCACCACCCTTAAGCTTGTAACTCAGCAAAGCCTGAGAAACATGATACCTCTCAGTCTTCGCCTGAGCCTGAAACATACTTTTGAGGCTTTCGATCATATCGTAGGCCTCACCATTCTTGAACTACTTTTGCATGTCTGGTTCCATGTGAGCAAGCATCAGACAACTAATATCCGTGGAATCATCCTTAGCCCGACGGTAGGCATTGGTGGCAGCGACAGTCGCATTCTCATTTGGCTCATCTAGAAGTGGGTTGTATAGGACATGGTCCTTCTTTTCTTGTTTGAGAACAATTCTCAGATTTTGATACCAGTTGGTAAAATTAGTGTAGTTCAGTTTATCTTTCTCAAGAATGGTTCTCAAAGCAAAACCGGATATCTAAGAGTGACTGTTACTTGGTGGATGATCTACAACAGAAATATGCAAAACACTTAAGACATGTATTCATAAAAGAGCATGCATATTAAACACTTTAATATTTTATGCTCCCACTAGAATCAACACCCCTCCGATTGTTGCTTAGTGTTTCAGGATCCTAAATAAGCAAGTAGGCTAGTGAGCTTTAGCATCACCTCTAGCCGCCAAGTGATCTAGGTAGACAACTCCTTGTCAATCGCATCTCGTACGCCTCCTGTTGGTCGGGTGGCATCACATGCCCCAGCTCCCGTCCGACTTTTCCTCGAGTCCCACAACCGTGGTGATAGACTCGTCTAGCTTATCAAGTGTTTCCACTATAAGAGTCCGACTCGAACCCACCTAGTCGGAAAGAATTGGCATCACCTCAATTTTATGAGCCCACTACCAAAAATGTCCGACTAGTCATGGTGCAAACACTAGCGTGAAAACCGACTAGACCTTCTTTGAGGGATTAAATTTTACCGACTATCTAAAAGAGGTAAAACAGATA
This sequence comes from Avena sativa, assembly GCA_916181665.1. Taxonomy (NCBI): domain Eukaryota; kingdom Viridiplantae; phylum Streptophyta; class Magnoliopsida; order Poales; family Poaceae; genus Avena; species Avena sativa. The sequence goes on along the minus strand of OV702294.1, from coordinate 260,909,417 downwards.
CATATCAACAACACAAAATAAAGCAATTATCATGTGAAATGGTATGGCTCTCTTCATGGCGATCTCCATCTCCACAAAGTATGTAATCCGACTCATTCCAACTATTATCACTCGTCGTCTTACTCCATGTTTCCGACATGTACATCGACTAGCATGCCATCCGGGTTCTCCAAACAGCTACACTAGCTTAGTAAAGTAAATTACATAGAGAATCCGACACGCAGGTCGTTATACAATAAAATGAAAGCACCTAGGCTCTAGCCGGCTAACAAAACCGTGATACGCAGATCATATATGGATTACACACATACATCACAGCACATGAACCATACCATTCACAACTTCCTGCAAAAACAAGTTATGCATAGATACGCTATCTACCGGCATTGTGAAACTCGCAACGACATCTAAGGCGCTATGACAGGGCGAAGCCGGCGGTCCCATTTCGAACATGGATTCCGACCATCGTTACGACTTGATCAAACTCTTTTGATCTTCGATCACCGCTTCTGGATTTACGTTTCACAGTCTACCCTGATGGCGAAAACAGACCAGTAGGGGTATGTCGTTCCACGACCTCAGCAGTATGATCACAGAAATCAGATCTACCATTCCTCGAGTATAGTTGATCCAATCAACGTCTTACAAAACAGATCTATCTCATAGATCGACCACCAAAACAACACATAGATCCAATCTACATCCAACCGCATATCACATATGTGTGATCTTGAGCCTAAAACCAGAAGTTCTCACTTTGATACAACTGTTGGGCCACGTAGAGATAAAACAAAACTTTTTCCTCTAACGTGGTGATCCCAAGAGCTAGCTGAGGTAGAAGGCCACGAGGATTACCACTATACGCGAAGTTGCGGAATTGATGAAGCGCGTCACATGAATGCAGTGCAGTGCTCAAGATCCAATCCAATCACAATCTTCCTGGTGCTGATCATACAGCACCTCTGCTGGTATCCCCACGTACAAGGAGGAGCACCGACGACGAACTGCTAGGTTCGATACGACGGCTGGACTGCTGTGGAGCTAGGGTTTCCATCGCATGGAATGACCTAACCGATCAACCCCCTTGGGTTTCTGCGCCCCACTATATATAGGGAGTGAACATAGGCTCCACTCACTCGTGGACCATTCACTAAAGCCCATATAATATTAGTCACTGTGCGTACGACTCACTGACTCAGTCCAAATCCGGCTCGGGTCCAACCCAATCAGATTTTCGGTTCAGATCCAATCCAACCTTTCTCCCACTCTTAAGTGTGTGACCCCGCAGGCTCATGGCTACTTGGACATGATTGGAGTCTGACTCTCAATCGATCAGTCGGTAGTGGCTCCTAGCAGAACATGCCGACTCCCATGTACCAAAGAGTCATGACGACTTGCCTTTCCAATACGACTTATGTCCTAGTCCCTTTTGCCTCACGATATGCCTTGTCAGACTATAGGCGAATATTTTTCATCCCATAAATAGTCTGACTCTCTTATCGATCCGAGATAAGTGATTCATCTAACTAACTCTTAGTCGATTGCCTCGGTTAACACTTAACCGAGTCGTGCATGGCCATGATTTCCGAATCATATCATCTGAGAGGGCCCAAAGAATATCTCTCAAACTAGAGGGGCAAAATCCCATCTTGGTTATTCACATCATGCAGCTTGATTCTCAGTCGACCCGAACTCTGCATTTATAACTGCCTAGTTACGGATCACCGTTTGATAGAATCTAAGTCGTTGATCCTCAACTTGGACTGTGCAACAACCTCAGGTCTAAGGATTACATTGATTGAAATATACAAATGACAACTTGTTCATTGGACCTCAATATGGGTCAATTCGAATTGTTAAACTCTTTATCTGAATCTATGTAAGTCAGAATAGCATCTCCATGCCCTTGACAAGTGGAACCGAGTCATCATCCGACTTTCACATTGGTCTAAGATGTGTATTAAGAGGTGTTACTTATGTCTTTTCATGTGTTTTTGCATGTTGGATGATTCTTGGAGGATGAACTGCCGGAGTCAAGATTCTGATGGAAAAAGTGGTGTTTTTATGCAATTTTGCAAAGATCAAAAAAATACCAGAAAAACTACAAAAAATTATATTTTCCCAGAAGACGAAGGATGACAGAAGGGGAGGCGGAGTTGGGCCACAGGGGGCCCACAACCCCCAGGTGCGGGCCACCTTGGTCGTGCCTACAGGGGGTGTGGCCACCCTGGTCTACCTATGGCTCCGCCCTCTCGCCTATATCTTCTCCTCGAAACCCTAAAGTCAAGAGGGCGACCACAGAAAGATTCCACCGCCTCTACGGGGCAGAAAACACCGAGTGAGAATGAGCTCTCTGGCAGATAGATTTCTGCCGGGGAAATTCCCTCCCGGAGAGGGGAGATCGTCTCCATCAACACCATCATCAATCTAGACTTCATCGGGATCATCATCATCATCCACACCATCGTATCCACTAGTACCATCATCACCACTCCATCCCGCTGTAACAATTGTGTTGAATCTTGCATAGTTATTAGGGGAAACTTTCCCGATGTTGATTACTATTGTAGTTGATGCTTGTGAGTGAAACCATTGAATTATTGTTTATGTTCCGATTTTTATCCATCATTATATCATCTCTGATCTTGATCCATATGATGTCTCGTGAGTAGTTCGTTTAGTTCTTGAGGACATGGGAGAAGCCATGTTGTTAGTAGTGGAATTGTGTTGAGGTATTATTCAATGGTTTAATATTTAAGTTGTTGTGCTATTCTTCTAGTGGTGTCATGTGAACATCGACTACATGATACTTCACCATTTATGGGCCTAGGGAAATGCATTGTGTATTTGGCTACTAATTGTGGGGTTGCCGAAGTGACATAAACCTGAACCCCCATTTGGAAACCTTAGCACAAGGGAGTGTAGGATCTCAGAATTTAAGGCTATGGTTAGGTTTTTATCTTAATTGCTTTCTTGTAGTTGTGGATGCTTGCAAGGGTTTTAATAACAAGTATGTAATAGTCCAAGTAAGGTTAGTACATTAGCACAGGTTCACCCACACAACACTTATAAAACCAAAGAAGATTAATTAGCTATATGAAACGAAAGCACTTGACGGTATTCCCATGTGTCCTCGAGAATGTTTGGTCCTCATTAGTATTCCCACTGGCTTGTCCTTTGCTAAGAAAGGATTGGGCCACTTTCTGCAATTATTTGTTTTCTTTATTTGCTTGCACTTTATTTCCTTGCTTCATCAGAAAACCCCTAAGATCCATTAGCTAAGTATTTACAGAGATTTCCTGCTCCACACCACTAGTCAACACCTTCTGCTCCTCCTTGGGATCGACACTTCTAATTATCGAAAGTACTACGATACACCCTCTATACTTGTGGGTCATCAAGACTATTTTCTGGCGCCGTTGCCGGGGAGTGAAGCGCTTTTGAAGAGTGGAACTAGTAATGGAAACTTCTACTATGAGTATTGTTTTTTATTTCTGTGTGTTACTTTGTTTCCAATATGGATAACCCACTTGGTTCATGTTTGGGAAAACTACTACCACTGTTAGGGTAGTAGATGAATCAGCACCTATTGAGATAGATCCTTTTAAGATACCTACAAGTATTGTTGATCGTGTTATGGATAACTATCATTTTGGGGATGGAACGGTCCATCCTGGTGATCACTTGCTTTTTATCCATGAATTATGCGGGTTGTTTATGTGTGCAGGTATCACAACTAAACAGGTGAAAAAGAAGTTACTCTCTATATCATTGAAAGGAAGATCTGAAGAATGGTATAAGTTGCTGAAGAATGGACAATCAATGGAATGGGAGGAAATACTACCTCTCTTTTATTCTAAATTCTATCCTCCCAATGAGATTCATAAGGATAGGAATCAAATATATAACTTTGGCCTCATGGTGGAGAGAGTACATCCCAAGCTTGGGGGAGATTGAAGTTACTAATTCTTAAATGTCCTATTCATGAACTCCCTAACAATATTATTATCAATAACTTTTATGCAAGGTTTTCTCTTCATGATAAAGATTTACTAGATGCTTCTTGTGCTGGATCATTCACACGTATGAAGGAAGAAGCTAAATGGGATCTCCTAGACTGTGTTCAAGAGAACACTGAAGCATGGGAGAATGACAAAGCAAGAAAGTCAGGTATAAACTATGATTATGAGTGCATTAAATCTTTTATGGGAACTGATGACTTCCATGGTATTAGTACTGAGTATGGTCTTGATTCTCAAGTTCTTGCCAATTGTTTTAAGACATTTGCCTCTTATATTGAAATTCCCAAAAAGGAGTGGGACAAGTACCATGCGCCTTATAAAGATGTTGTTAATCATGTTCCTGTTAGAAGCACTGAAGTTTGTACTATTGATCCTATTTTGCCTAAATCTTATATTGAGAAATTCCCTTTTCCTGTTAAGGTAAAGGAACAGTCTATCATAGATAATGTGGTTAGTAAAACAAAGAAAACTGTGGAACCTGATGAGCAAATAAACATTGAACCTATAGTAGCCATTGTGAAAGATCTTGTCACTAAAAATATAGAGGATGAGCACATTGTCTTCTATGAATACGCTTCTAATATTGTCTCTCATCCTAGAAAAGCTAGGAAAACTAGTGTCCCTATGCTTTCTGTTAGAATTGGTGATCATTGCTATTATTGTTTATGTGATATTGGTGCTAGTTCTAGTGCTATTCCTTATGAGCTTTACAGGGAAATTATGCATGAAATTGGTCCTTGTGAACTTGAGGACATTGATGTGGTTATTCACCTTGCTAATAGAGAGACAGTCTGTCCAATTGGCATTATAAGAGATGTGGAGGTTCTTTGTGGTAAGATTAAATGTCCTACTGATTTCCTAGTACTTGGTTCAGAAGCTAGTAAAACATGTCCTATTATCTTTGGTAAACCTTTCTTGAATACTTGTGGGGCTATTATAGATTGTAATAAGGACAAAGTTGTGACTAAGTTTGATGGAGAATCGTATGAATTTAATTTTTCCAAATTTGCTAAAACTCCTTATGAAAATGAATTGCCTAATGAGGATTTCAAGGTTGAACAACTCTCTGCTATTTCTCTTGCTACTAACAATGCCATGCAACAGTATATGGAAGATCATAAAAGTGAGGTCTTCATGAAGGAAAGAAATGAGATTGACGAGGTTTTCCTTCGTCAACATGAATTCTTAAGAATAACCTACCTGTGGAATATTTGGGTACCACACTACCACCTAAAGGGGACCCCGTTTTCGATTTAAAACCTCTACCTGATGATCTTAAATATGCTTATCTAGATGATCACTACTAGGAAAACGCCTGTTCGTGGCGCACCTGAAAAGGCCATCTGTGGCGCACTAGCAGTGCGCCACGGGCCTCGCGCTACGGCTATCTCCTAGCCATGGCGCACTGCCTGGTGCCCCACGGTTGTGTCGAGATAGGCGTGGCGCACATGCCAGTGCGCCACGGAAAGTAGTCCAGGTGCGCCACGCGTATGAAACGATAACCGTGGCGCACTACGTGTTGTGCGCCACGGATATAAATTTCAAAATTCAAAAAAAAAGCGGCAGATCTGGATCTCGTCGTCAGTGTCGTCGCTCGTCGGTGCAGGTCGTCATCGTCGCCTCGTCGCTTCCTCATCGTCACCTCGTCGTCGTCGTCGTCGGGACTGCAAGAAGGAGGAGGAGGAGAAGAAGAGGAGCATAAGAAGAGGAGGATGAGGAGAATAAGAGGAGGAAGAGGAGGAGGAGAAGAAGAAGAGGAGGAAGAGGAGGAGGAGAAGAAGAAGAGGAGGCCTCCTCGTCGTCGAAACTACAAGGAGGAGGAAGAGGAGGAGAATAAGAAGGAGCCCGCCGCCTCGTCGTCGGAACTGCAAGGAGGAGGCTGCCGTCACCATCTTCACTGCAAGGAGGAGGAAGAGGAGGAGAAGGAGAAGGAGGAGGAGGAAAATGAGAAGGAGGAGAAGGAAAATGAGAAGGAGAAGGAGGAGAAGAAGAAGGAAAGGAGAAGGGAGGAAAAGGAAAAGAAAAGGGGTAGGTGGGTGGGGTGGGGATTCAAATTTTGAATCCCGCCCAACTTACTCGTAGCGCACTAGGTAGTGGTGCGCTACGGGTAAGTTGCCATCTTTTTTTTTCTGCAGGAAAAAACAGTCTTTTGACAGTAACTTTTTACTCTTTTCGAATTTTGAAAATCTAAAAAATCGCTAAACGACTACAGGTGGTTGCGAGCGGATGCGAAATCTTGTTCTCGTCATTTTGGTATATTATACATATTTTTCCGACATCGTATGCAAAAGTTACGGCCGTTTTACCGTGGCATAAACTTTTTTTGCATAAAAAGTCGAAATGCATGTTTGTTAATTTTACTACAAACTAGACCACATTACCTACCTAAATATGAAATGATTTTATTTTTGGAAGTGTTTTTCATTTTCTTTTATTTTTTGCAAAACCTAAAAAGGCGATCCACGGGGGGAGGGGGAGGGGGGTAGAGTTGGTGCAGGCCACTTAGCCGTAGGGCACTAGGGCAGAGTGCCCTACAGCTAAGTTGACCCAGCTGCTGTAGCACACATGCCCGTAGCACACTAGGTCAAGGTGCGCTACGGCTAAGTGACACATCCGTAGCGCACCTTGACCTAGTGCGCTACGGGTATGTGTGTTACGGCCACCTGTGTCCTGGCCCACACATAGCCGTGGCGCACCACCCCCATGTGCGCCACGCTTATGGCAGTTAGCCGTAGGGCACCTGTGGGCAGTGCGCCACGCCTATTTTACCCGTGGGGCACTACTAGCAAGTGCGCCACAGAAGTGTGGATTACCTATAGCCGTTTTGCTAGTAGTGGATAAGAAAATATATCCTTTATTATTAGTTCTAAACTTTCAGGGAAGGAAGAGGAAAGATTATTGGAAATATTGAAGAAACACCGAGGAGCTATGGGGTATACTCTTGATGATCTAAAAGGGATTTCTCCTACTATATGTCAGCATGCTATTAATATAGAACCTGATGCAAAACTAGTTGTTGAACATCAATGTCGTTTAAATCCTAAGATGAAGGATGTGGTAAGAAATGAGGTATTAAAACTCCTTGATGATGGTATTATTTACCCTATTGCTGATAGTCAATGGTTTAGCCCCGTTCATTGTCTCCCAAAGGAAGGGGGATTACTGTTGTGCCTAGTGATAATAATGAGCTTATACCTCAAAGAGTAGTGGTTGGCTATAGGATGTGCATTGATTTTAGAACGGTTAATAAAGTTACTAAGAAAGATCATTATCCTCTGCCTTTTATTGATCAAATGCTAGAAAGATTGTCTAAAAATACTCACTTTTGTTTTCTTGATAGTTATTCTGGGTTCTCTCAAATTTCCGTGAGAGCACAAGTGTCACATCCCAAAATTCTCCAAATTTTGAAATGTGAAAAATAAATAAACAAAAGAAACAATTATTGAAATTTAGGGTGAAAAGAAACTTTTTGTTTCTAAATGGAAACATCAAAAAACCTCTTGAAAAAAATTTGAATGAAGAAAACAACAAACAAATATTTCAAAGATCAAATGCATTTTATGCATGGAAAGAATCTTGAATTTAAACACTTGGAAAAGTTAAACCAAATCCCCAAGTCTTAATGAAAGAAAATAATTTCCAAGATTTCTCTAAGACTATGGATTTGATCCATATAAAAATTCAGCAACAAAACATTTATAAATGATCAAAAATGGTAAACAAAAATATTATAAAACCACAGAAATTGGTTTCATTCAATTTTGAGCCATGGATAAAAACTTATGAATTTAATAAGATAAAAGGAAAATAATTTCCAAAGCTAATAAAGCTCCTAACAAAAACCAATTCCCCACTCATCTACTATTGAGGTACACTCTCTCCACTTCAATGAAGGTTATTTTCCCTATGGTAAGACTCCTGATCAATGCTTAGAGGAACTTGACACATTTATTGTTAAACAAGATAATTTTAATAAACAAGTTCAGAATCATTTGTTGGAAAACTCTAGAGCTATTAATGAGTTGAAAGATATTGTGGAAATAACTTCTAATGATATTAAAATGCTTTGTAAACACTTTCAAATGGTTCAAACCCAACTTGATCAACTTGCTAAGGTACAAAAATATATGCTAGTTAATGCCTCAAGAGATAAACATGCTTATGGAATTAGAACTAAGAGTGGTATAGCTACTCAAGATCCTCTATATCCTAAAGGACACCCTAAAATAATTGAGCAGGATTCTCAACAAGGTGAAAGTAGTGGTAGTCCTCGTAAGAGAAAGAAAAATAAACATAAGGTAGTTGAGGAAGAACCTGAGAAGCACACAAAGAACACTAGATACACTAAGGAAGATTTTATTACTAATAAACATGGTAAAGAGAGAGAACCGTGGGTGCAGAAACCTATGCCTTTTACAGGTAAGAAACACAAGTCAAAGGAGGAAGAACACTACAACAAGTTTTGTGAGTGGATGAAACCTTTATTTTTGCAAATTCTTTTGACTGATGCTATTAAGTTTCCTCCTTATTCAAAGTATATGAAGGATATTGTCTCTAATAAAAGGAAGATTGCTAATGAGGAAATTTATACTTTGCTTGCCAACTATTCCTTCAATGGTAAGGTTCCCAAGAAACATGGTGATCCAGGTATACCAACTATTCCTTTCTCCATTAAGAAAAATTATGTTAGAACTTCTTATGTGACTTGGGAGTTGGAGTTAGTGTTATGCCTTTTTCTCTCTACAAGAGACTCCAGCTAGAAAAGTTGATACCAACTGATATATCTTTGCAAATGACTGATAAGTCAACTACTATTCCTATTAGTATATGTAAGATCCCTCCCTTTATAAAGGTAAGGATCCCTGTGATTGCAATGCTATTCCCTGGATCAATGCTAGTATCCATAGTTTAAGATGAAGTACACAGAACAAAGGTCATTATTACATATCATTCCAGAGACAAACATAGTCTTTTACAAACTCCAGGGCCACATGCCTAATAGAAGAGTTCAAATATATAATAAGATAAATAAGTCTTCATCTTCATGTGCCACAGGCAAGCATGTTGAGTGTAGACTCATAACCCATAATCATCATCAGAATAACCTTTAACATCACAAGTTACAACCACAGTGGGTCAATACATTGGAATAGTATTGGCAAGTGATACCTTAGTAGAATATTGGTAGACTAGATACTATATGAATTTTGGCTAAGTGTAGCTTAGGCTTGCTTTGCTCAAAATAGGTTTTACCTATTAGTTGAAAACACTAAGTTTTTCTTTGAAAAAACTTTCCCAAGGAAACATCAATAGAAATTGGTGAACCTTCACCCTTGTTCAACCACAAGTTTTTACTTAGAAATTGGGATGAGGAGATTCTTGATAGCTTCCATGTCTTGATGCTCAAGTTGTCCAATACCAGGGACATGGCTAAGTAATTAGATTCTTCCATCTGCAGAGGTTGTGCACTTTCCCCACAAGACTTGATTTTCACCAAGACAGGACCTTTCAGAAGCCTTCCCTTGGACCAAATGGACGCGCTCCAACCTATCATCCCACTACCACCAACTGTCCAAATGGCTAAGTTATTGCAACCTATATGATCCAGGCAGAGCCCATAATGCCATGTGGCTGCACTAGAAGCTTCTTAACATTTTTCCTCTCAAGTCCCTTTGTTCCTGGGTGGGTTTCCACAAGTGAGATACACAAGATAAGCCATAGAAATGGTCCTCGTGTAACCACTCAACATAACCCATTCTTTCCATTACACTTAGGTGTTTCATTCACTTAGTTGTTTTATTAAGCAAAAACATAAGTCTAAAGACTTAGAAATATTTTCTCATAGCATGAATATATAACCACCCTTGGTTGCTACTAGCTAGGCTAAGCATGGCATTGATAAAACTCTTAACTTAGAAATTTTCTAGCAATTCTACAACTACTAGGATTTCCCAAGCATAGCATATATAGATCAAAATATCCATGCAAGACTTAGCAAAATATTTCTAATGCATAGTTGAAAAGCATAGGGATAAAATCATGAAGCACCACTTGCCTTGGTAGTTTGGAGAGTAGAAACAATCCTCACAATCACAATCACTATTTGCACCAAAATCTACACATAAAATAATGACACAAAATCACATACACAATATATACAAACAAAAATACATGAATGTATGCAATATGCCATGTGATGATTTTCTACACCAAACAAGACAAGTGCAAAGTACTGAATCATAAACAAGTACAAAACAAGCCAAACAAACTTTATTTGAAAAACAAAACATTTTCCAAATAATTACTATACTCAAATTATGCCTACAAATGTTTCTGCAAAAACAACCATTTTAACAGAAGCAAAACATCAAACACATTGCATAAATGGAAAGGATTTTCTCTCCTGATTCCATTGATATAAAATTTGTCAAATTTGGACGTGGGAATCAAAAGTTATAAATTATTCAAGTTTAAACATCTAATAGATCTAATTTCTGGTTTTTATTAAACAGATAGGCCACGTGGTTGCTTCCTATTGGTCCATACCGTTTTGGTTGGATTGGCTAACACAAACCACATGATCTCATTTAGATCTCACGGTGCAGATGCTTCCATACCTCTTCGGTGATTGAATCTATCGCGTCCAGTGGATCAAGATCTAACGGCCCTAAGTAGCTAACCCTAAATGGGCGGCGCTAGCGGCGGCGACTAGCGTTGGCGCGCTCGCACCGGGATGTTCCGGTGAAAACAGGAAGCAAGGGAGAGGGAAAAATTGCTCACCGGGTTCGCCGTGAAGTGCTGGTTCTCAAGGTAGTCGAGGTGGGACAGGGGGCGCACGAGGTCTTCGTGGATTCCTCACCGGAGAGGTTGTTTTCGTCGGTCACGCACGGTTCTTGTCGGAGGTGAGCACCTGGGACGCAAGCGAGCAGGGCAACGCATCAGTGGGGTGCGCGCGTGTTCGGGGAGTGTGGGTAAACTCACCAGGGAGCAAGGGACTTACGGGGACGATGGCTATTGCTTGCCGGAGATGGGGCAGATGGCTACGGCGAGTAGGCGAGGTCGGAGTCGAGCTTCTGGAGCATGCGCGAGCAAGCGGAGGGTGTCAGTAGGTGCGTACGAGGATGCAGAATTAGCTAGTCTGAACCATAGTCAGAGGGGAATGCGGGGCTTACCGGAATTCGACGACGAGCTCGTCTGAGCAGAGGGGTGTCTCGAGAAGATTTAGAGCAGCCTGGGGGCTCTCTGCGGGTGTGGCGTGAGGGAAAAAGAGCGGAAGGAGGAGGGGATTAAGTAGAGGGGATCGGGGGAGGAAATTACTCGCCGAATCAATGCAATTAAGCGCGGCATTAGTGGGGAAAACGGCAGCGGCGAGGTGGTCGTCGGTGTTGATTGGGGACGAAGGGGGTGACGTGGCAGTGAGGCCCAGTCGTCAGCGAGTGGGTGCGCGTGTGCGGGGTAGGAAACGAGGGAAAAGGGGGAAACGGCCTGAGTGGGCTTGTGGGCTGTTAGTGGTGCTGGGCCGAAAGGCTGGCGCCAGGTTTTATTTTTTTCCTTTTTGTTTTTCTTTTTCTGTTTGATTTTCTAGAAATGATTTTCAAACCCTAATTCAAATAAGTTTGATTTCAAGTCTTCTCCAGATTTTTATACAGTGAACTCTGTACTCAAATGTGTGTCAAACATTTCTGTTTACTCAAATACACTTTGATCATTTGAAAAAAATAAAATAAAACCATGCCTTAATGAGATAAATAATAGGCATAAAATTGGTTTCATTTGGAGTTTTTGATTTGAAAAATAAATTTGTGCAAGTCAAGAATGCTATGAATACATGAATGCAATGCATGCTTTTGTAACTCATGAATTTTGGGATGTTACAAATCTAACCCCCTTAAGGTGAATCTCGCCCTCGAGATTCAGATTGGCTAGCAAATAGGTGAGGGTGGTCTTTCCGAAGATCATCTTCTGTTTCCCATGTTGCTTCTTCTTCGGAATGATGGTTCCATTGAACTTTGCAGAATTTGATAGTCTTAGTCCGAGTAACTCTTTCTGCAGTCTCAAGAATCTTGATAGGTTTCTCTTCGTAAGTGAGATCACTTTCCAATTGAACCTCCTCCAAAGGTATGGTATCCTTCAAAGAAGTTTATTCCATTTCTGGATGGAATTTCTTAAACTGACTCACATGAAACACATTGTGAACGGCAGACAATGATTCTGGTAATTCAATCTCATAAGCTAGTTCTCCTTTATGACTCAGAATCTTGAATGGTCCAACATATCTTGGGGCCAATTTTCCTTTGACTCCAAACCTCTTCACTCCACGAAGTGGTGACACTCTAAGATAAGCTCTATCACCTACTTCATAGGTGACTTCTCTATGCTTAGGATCTGCGTAGCTCTTCTGTCGGGACTGTGCTATCTTCAATCTGTCCTTAACTAGCTTGACTTTCTCTTCGGCCTCCTTGATTATTTCTGGCCCGAACAAACTTCTTTATCCCACGCCATGCCATAGCAATGGGGTGGTACACTTTCTCCCATAGAGAAACTCAAATGGTGCCATCTCAATACTGGCTTGATAGCTGTTATTGTAAGAGAATTCTGCGTAAGGCAGACTTTCATCCCAACTGGCTCCATATTCTAGGGCACATGCCCTCAACATATCTTCAAGAATCTGGTTGGTCCTTTCTATTTGTCCATCAGTCTGAGGATGAAAAGAAGTGCTAAATTCCAACCTCATTCCCAATGACTCATGTAGTTGCCTCCAAAAATGAGAAGTGAATTGAGTTCCCCTATCTGACATAATACTCTTGGGTACTCCATGTAGACATACAATCCTACTCATGTAGATCTTGGCTAACTTAGCACTTGTATAGGTTGTCTTCACGGGTATAAAATGAGCCACTTTAGTTAAGCGGTCCACTACTACCCAAATAGAATCATATCCTGACCGGGTCCTTGGCAATCCGGTAATGAAATCCATACCAATCTTGTCACACTTCCAATCAGGAATAGGTAGTGGTTGTAACAATCCTGCTGGTTTCTGATGTTCCGCTTTCACTCTACTACATACTTCACACAAAGCAATATGTTCGGCGATGTCCTTCTTGAGGTTATTCCACCAAAATCTTTCCTTCATATCCATGTACATTTTGGTGTTACCCGGATGAATAGAATATGGTGAGTTATGTGCTTCTTGTAATATCAGTTTCTGAAGCTCCGAATCTTGTGGAACACAGATACGTTTCCCATGCCATAAAGTACCTTGTTCGTCTTCATGGAATCCTTTGGCTTTCCCTTTGCCAATCTTTTCCTTAATCTCTTCAGTTTCCTTGTCTGTCTTTTGGGCTTCTTTGATTTTGTCCAACAAAGTGGGTTGAACATCCAATGACATGAGATGTCCTTCAGGCAACAATCTCCAATCTGAGATCTCTAAATTGAGCACACAGATCATCTGGCAATTCTCCCTTAGTAAGGCCATTCACAAAAACCTTACGGCTTAGAGCATCCGCTACAACATTTGCTTTACCGGGGTGGTATTGCAGACTCAAGTCATAATCCTTGATGAGTTCTAGCCATCTTCTTTGTCTCATGTTAATTTATTTTTGGGTGAAGATATATTTCAAACTCTTGTGATCTGTGAACACTTCACAACGTTTTCCCAAAAGATAGTGTCTCCATGTTTTAAGTGCATGGACAACAGAGGCTAACTCTAAATCATGAGTAGGGTATTTTACCTCATGAGTTTTGAGTTGTCTCGAGGCATAAGCCACAACTTTCCCTTCTTGCATAAGTACTGCACCTAATCCATGATGAGATGCATCACAATATACATGGAAATCTTTCTCCAAATCTGGAAAACATAAGACTGGTGCTGTCACTAGTGTCTTCTTCAATTCTTGAAAGCTGAGTTCACATCCTTCAGACCAAGCAAATTTCTTGTCTTTTTTAGCAACTCTGTCATAGGCTTAGCAATCTTGGAGAAATTCTCAATGAACCTTCTGTAGTATCCTGCCAAGCCAAGGAAACTACGAATCTCTTTCACTGACTTAGGAGATTCCCATTCAGTTACAGCTAAAACTTTAGCAGGATCAACTGCTACACCATCTCCCGACACAATGTGTCCAAGAAAACCAACTTCATTTAACCAAAATTCACACTTGCTGAATTTGGCATACAGCTTATGCTCTCTAAGCTTGTCGAGTATCAAATGTAAATGTCCTTCATGCTCTTCTTTGCTCTTGGAGTAGATCAAAATGTCATCAATAAATACGACAACAAACTTGTCAAGGAACTTCATGAATACTTTGTTCATCATATTCATGAAATAAGCTGGTGCATTGGTCAAACCAAATGGCATCACGGTGTACTCATACAATCCATACCTAGTGGTGAAAGCTGTCTTAGGTATGTCTTGTTCCCTTATCTTGAGCTGGAAATAACCTGACCGGATATCAATCTTTGAGAACATACAAGCTCCTTCTAACTGATCAAACAAGTCATTGATTCTAGGCAAAGGGTATTTGTTCTTGATAGTCACCTCATTGAGTGAATGGTAATCTATGCAAAACCTTTGACTTCTATCTTTCTTTTCCACAAACAAAACTGGTGCTCCCCAAGATGAAGAACTTGGTTGAATAAATCCTTTCTGCAACTGTTCTCCAAGTTGTTTCTTGAGTTCTTTCAACTCATCAACTGACATCTTGTACGGTCTTTTTGCTATTGGTCCAGATCCTGGTAGCAAATCAATAAGAAATTCCACATCTCTATCTGGTGGCATTCCCGTCAATTCTTCCAGAAACACATCAGGATATTCACTCACAATAGGTACACTGTCTATGCTAACCCCCTTAAGAGAATTAAGCTTACTCCCTTTCGATTCAAAATTGGACTTGAATCTTATCCGTTTCTTTTCCGGGGTTGTGAGTGCGACGGTACGATTGGAGCAATCTAGTACTCCTTCATATTTGGTCATCCAATCCATTCGCAAAATTACATCCAGTCCTTGGGAATCTAAGATTATCAGACTCACTGGAAACTTATGCTTTCCAAACTCTATCACTAGATCCCGGCATCCAAGACTTACTATCATATCTCCACCTGGAGAACTTACTTTTATTGGACACCCAATGTTTTCAGTTGAAAAACCATTTCTATCAACAAATGCTTATGATATGAATGAATGTGATGCACCAGTATCAAAAAGAACAAGTGCTGGAATAGAATTGAGTTTGAACTTACCAGCAACAGCATCAGATTCCTCATAGATCTCCTCCACATTAATGTGGTTCACTTGTCCCTTTTGAAAAGGGTTGGGCTTATTGGTTCCTTCAACTTTATTTTCTGGGCGTTCATTTGCATAATGCCCCATCTTCTTGCACTTGAAACATTCAACCTGACTAAGATCCTTCTTGATAGGCTGGCTTCCACTACCACTTCCACTTCCATTGTGGTGGCTCTTATATCCACCCTTGTGATTCTTGTACTTATCATTGTCATGACTACGGTGGTGCTTGTTGTCATGATAACGGTTGTGGTTGTGGTGCTTGTTGTACTTCCCATGCTCGTGGGATCCAGAATTCCCACTGTCATCATAATGGGAACGCTTGTGAGACGATCCTGAGCTGTGCTTGTTAGAGTGCTTCCTCTTCCTGCTTTCAACTTGTTTCATCTTGCTCTCCAAGATAGCAGCCTTGTCACAAAGAGACTGATAAGTGGGAACATAAGCCACAGATAGCTGCAGGTTCAGTTCATCGTTCAATCCTTCAAGGAACTTTTCTTTCCTCTTAGCATCAGTGTCAACTTCATCCGGTGCATAACGCGCCAGATTGTTGAACTCCTCAATATACTCTGCCACGCTGCGGTGGCGCTGCTTCAAGTTATGAAACTCCTTTTTTCTTCAGACTCATCACTCCGGATGAGATGTGAGCGGTACGGAAACCATCTTCAAAGATAGCCCATGCCACATCCGCAATGGGAGTGGTGATCTAGAAGTTATCCCACCGAGTGGCTGCTGGTCCTTCCAATAAGTGTGCTGCAAATCTGACCTTCTCTTCATCAGTACAACCAACAGTTACTAAGTCCTTGTTCGCAGAGCGTAGCCAATCATTGGCCACCATAGGATCAGTAGTTCCTGAGAACTTTGCTGGCCTCAGTCTTAAGAACCTGGTAAGCATGTCAAAACCCGGTGGGTTGTTCTGATTGTTGTTGTTGTTATTATTATTGTTGTTGTGGTTGTTCTGATTCTGGATGAACATGGTCATCATTTGCATCAACTGAGTCTAAGTTGTCATCATCTGTTGCATCTCAGGGGTGATGTTGTTGTTGTTGGGGTTGTGATTGGCACGTTGGGGAGGCATCTGTGGTTTTCAATAAGGATAAGAATGAGATACCCATAGATGCTAACATGCACAATACATCACATAACAAACCACAATAATGCATCATAGTAGTAAAAATTTTAACAACACAGACAACAAGTTTTGAAAAAGTAAACACACCAATAGCAAGCCATCCACATGTTGGATGGTCATTGCGACTCAATAATCAAAAGTATGGTAAATAAATGGTAGATGAGTAGTCATCACTACTCCTCTGCATCAACCTCCTCATCAACAAGTGTAAGACCTGCATTCTCCATAGCGGTCTTGTATTCCTCGACATTGGTGGTCAAGGTCTATACTTTGGCTTTGAGAGCCCTCTTCTATGCACGAAGCCTCTCAATCACACCTTGCTAATGCTCGAGCTCGAAATCCTTGGCCTCTAGTTCTGTAGTCATGTCTCGAATCCTCTTGTTCCTATCTTGGACTCTCTTCTCTTGACTCTTGAACTTTCTATCCTGACTCTCAAACTTGGCCTCCATTTCTTTGAATATCACATCTTGCTCTGCGAAGAGCTTGTCCTTCTCATGAAGCTGCACCTGGAGTTCGTCATTGCTGAGCATGACGTTGGTCCTATCAGTATCTAGGTGCCTAAGAAGAACCTCTAAGTCCTGGAGGTATAAACGAATCGGCTCTGCCATCTCTCTCGAAGCATCCTCGAAGTCAATGGCCTCACCATCCTCATCACGTCTACCGAAGGCGTGGAAGTGAGTACCTCTAATCTCTCGAGAGTGTCTCCCTAGCAAACGTCCAATCAAATCCTACATGACTACCTCTAGGCCTCTCTCCTTGTCATCATGCATGAGCTTGAAGATGATTGCCTCCATGGTAGGCTCAGTCTGGCGTCCTGGCTGATTAACCTTGAAGCCCCAAAGGTCTTTCCTCTCAAACTTGGTGAGGGGAAGCATCATGATGGTAGGAAGTGGGAGATTGAGCAAACTAGTGAGCTCAATAATACGAGTGCCAAAACGAGTTCCCTTGAACTCTTCAGCCGTGCTGATAGTAACATTATGCATCTATTTAATAAGATAGAAAAAGTTACAATCAACACAATTTAAGATAAATCACAAGACAAGGCATCACATGCATATCTTTGGAAATAAAAACACACAAGTCATGGCATACATCGATCCATTACAAACAACCAAGGTTCAACTTATTTTAAACAACATTTGGGAAATAAAATGATAAGTGTGGTGGTCCAACTAACGAAGTACGTTACAATCCCATCTCACATGCCAAGTTGGCTAACAGGGCATCCCTAGAGGCAATCTGTCTATCTAGATCACATGACTCCATGGCTAAGTCTATGATGTCCTCTCTTAAAGATTGGTTGGTAGCCTCTAACTCTTGGGTATGCTTATTTTCTTCCCTAAGGTCATTCTGGGTGTTTAGCATTCTGCACTTGATTCTATCACCAAGCTCTTTGATGGCCTTCCAAGCTGCATCCCTTGCTGAACCAATGAATGTGGTGTGCATCACTGAGTTGGTGACCGTGCAGAATCCTGAGTCCTTGTGGTTGTCTTCCTTGTTTTTATACAAGTGAAGTTGCACCCACCAGTATTCAACTCCTTCATCCATCACAGGAAAACCTTTGTACACAACTGCACCATGTATTCCCATGGCAACCATGAGGTCCTTGAGAGCCTTGGGGAATTCTGTCTCACACTCCAGAGTCATAGTCATGAGTGGTCCCTTCCTCACGGCTTTGTTGATGGAGTTTATCTACACATAGAGATGAGAAAGAAGATTAGAAAAGTTTACGAGAAGAAAAGACAAGTGTGGAAGTTGTTGAAAATTTTCCTTAGTGGTTTCCAATCCTAGGGTCATAATCCTACAGGCAACACAGTGCTCTGATACCATCTGTAAGATCCCTCCCTTTATAAAGGTAAGGATCCCTGTGATTGCAATGCTAGTCCCTGGATCAATGCTAGCATCCACAGTTTAAGATGAAGTACACAGAACAAAGGTCATTATTACATATCATTCTAGAGACAAACATAGTCTTTTACAAACTCCATGGCCACAGGCCTAATACAAGAGTTCAAATATATAATAAGATAAATAAGTCTTCATCTTCATGTGTGACAGGAAAGCATGTTGAGTGTAGACTCATAACCCATAATCATCATCAGAATAACCTGCAACATCACAAGTTACAACCATAGTGGGTCAATACATTGGAATAGTATTGGCAAGTGATACCTTAGTAGAATATTGGTAGATTAGATACTATATGCATTTTGGCTAAGTGTATCTTAGGCTTGCTTTGCTCAAAATAGGTTTTACCTATTAGTTGAAAACACTAAGTTTTTCTTTGACAAAACTTTCCCAAGGAAACACCAATAGAAATTGGTGAACCTTCACCCTTGTTCAACCACAAGTTTTGACTTAGAAATTGGGATGAGGATATTCTTGATAGCTTCCATGTCTTGATGCTCAAGTTGTCCAATACCAGGGACATGGATAAGTACTTAGATTCTTCCATCTGCAGAGGTTGTGCACTTTCCCCACAAGACTTGATTTTCACCAAGACAGGACCTTTCAGAAGCCTTCCCTTAGACCAAATGGACGCGCTCCAACCTATCATCCCACTACCACCAACTGTCCAAATGGCTAAGTTATTGCAACCTATATGATCCAGGCAGATCCCATAATGCCATGTGGCTGCACTAGAAGCTTCTTAATATTTGGCCTCTCAAATCCCTTTGTTCCTGGGTGGCTTTCCACAAGTGAGATACACAAGATAATCCATAGAAATGGGCCTTGTGTAACCACTCAACATAACCCATTCTTTCCATTCCACCCAGGTGTTTCATTCACTTAGTTGTTTTATTAAGCAAAAACATAAGTCTAAAGACTTAGAAATATTTTCTCATAGCATGAATATATAACCACCCTTGGTTGCTACTAGCTAGGCTAAGCATGGCATTAATAAAAATCTTAACTTAGAAATTTTCTAGCAATTCTACAACTACTAGGATTTCCCAAGCATAGCATATATAGATCAAAATATCCATGCAAGACTTAGCAAAATATTTCTAATGCATAGTTGAAAAGCATAGGGATAAAATCATGAAGCACCACTTGCCTTGGTATTTTGGAGAGTAGCAACAATCCTCACAATCACAATCACTATTTTCACCAAAATCTACACATAAAATAATGACACAAAATCACATACACAATATATACAAACAAAAATACATGAATGTATGCAATATGCCATGTGATGATTTTCTACACCAAACAAGACAAGTGTACGGTACTGAATCATAAACAAGTATAAAACAATCCAAACAAACTTTATTTGAAAAACAAAACATTTTCCAAATAATTACTATACTCAAATTATACCTACAAATGTTTCTGCAAAAACAACCATTTTAACAGAAGCAAAACATTAAACACATTGCATAAATGGAAAGGATTTTCTCTCCTGATTCTATTGATATAAAATTTGTCAAATTTGGACGTGGGAATCAAAAGTTATGAATTATTCAAGTTTAAACATCTAATAGATCTAATTTCTGGTTTTTATTAAATAGACAGGCCACGTGGCTGCTTCCTATTGGTCCATACCGTTTCGGTTGGATCGGTTAACACAGACCACAGGATCTCATTTAGATCTCACGGTGCAGATGCTTCCATACCGCTTCGGTGATTGAATCTATCGCGTCCAGTGGATCAATATCTAACGGCCCTAAGTAGCTAACCCTAAACGGGCGGCGCTAGCGGCGGCGACTGGCGGCGGGGCGCTCGGACAGGGATGTTCCGGTGAAAACAGGAAGCAAGGGAGAGGGAAAAATTGCTCACCGGGTTCGCTGTGAAGTGCTGGTTCTCAAGGTAGTCGAGGTGTGACAGGGGGCGCACGAGGTCTTCGTGGATTCCTCACCGGAGAGGTTGTTGTCGTCGGTCACGCACGGTTCTTGTCGGAGGTGAGCACCTGGGACGCAAGCGAGAAGGGAAACGCGTCAGTGGGGAGCGCGCGTGTTCAGGGAGTGTGGGTAAACTCACAAGGGAGCAAGGGACTTACGGGGACGACGGCTATTGCTTGCCGGAGATGGGGAAGACGGCTACGACGAGTAGGCGAGGTCGGAGTCGAGCTTCTGGAGCATGCGCGAGCAAAAGAGGAGGGTGTCAGTAGGTGCGTACGAGGAGAATCATCTAGTCTGAACCATAGGTAGAGGGGAATGCGGGGCTTACCGGAATTTGACGACGAGCTCGTCGGAGTAGAGGGGTGTCTCGAGAAGATTCCGAGCAACCTGGGGGCTCTCTGTGGGTGTGGCGTGAGGGAAAAAGAGTAGAAGGAGGAGGGGATTAAGTAGAGGGGATCGGGGGAGGAAATTACTCGCCGAATCAATGCAATTAAGCACGGCATCAGTGGGGAAAACGGCAGCGGCGAGGTGGTCGTCGGCGTTGATTGGGGACGAAGGGGGTGATGTGGCAGTGAGGCCCAGTCGTCAGTGAGTGGGTGCGCGTGTGCGGGGTAGGAAACGAGGGAAGAGGGGGAAACGACCCGGGTGGGCTTGTGGGCTGTTAGTGGTGCTGGGCCGAAAGGCGGGCGCCAGGTTTTATTTTTTTCCTTTTTGTTTTTCTTTTTCTGTTTGATTTTCTAGAAATGATTTTCAAACCCTAATTCAAATAAGTTTGATTTCAAATCTTCTCCAGATTTTTATACAGTGAACTCTGTACTCAAATGTGTGTCAAACACTTCTGTTTACTCAAATACACTTTGATCATTTGAAAAAAATAAAATAAAACCATGCCTTAATGAGATAAATAATAGGCATAAAATTGGTTTCATTTGGAGTTTTTGATTTGAAAAATAAATTTGTGCAAGTTAAGAATGCTATGAATACATGAATGCAATGCATGCTTTTGTAACTCATGAATTTTGGGATGTTACAACAATAGAACTTTGATAAGGTTATTGAACCTTAGCTATATGTGCTGAGTTGCGCAGCGCCAGAAAAATGTTCTGGAGGCAGCCACAATGCTCATGGCTCACGTCCCTCAAAGGTTGTGGTCATAGAGGTCTATGTTCCTATTAAACCAAGTAGGTCAGGTAAACAATCAAATACTAAGATTTGACAGTACATCATTATTGTTTGACAAGGATGAACCGACTACATGCAAAAAAGCGATGATGGGCCCTGACTCCGTCAAATGGCTTGAAGCCATAAAATCCGTGATAGTTCCATACACGAGAAATCAATTTTTTGAACTTGGAAGACCCTCCGAAAAGGTGTAAAAACCTATCGGTCTTATTTGAATCTATAAAGAAACAGACATGGATGTTTCACATCTATGAAATAGTCGACATGTCGGTAAAGATTTTATGACAATGTTCAAGGAGTTGACTATGACAAGATTTGATATTTCATAGCGATATTTAGTCTGGACGGATTAATGTAGCAACCACTACATATAATTTTGGTATATGGTAGTTGAACAAACAAAACAAAGTTGTTCTAATAGAATGGTTACCTTGGACGTGTACATTACATGATCCAAATGGTTTTGTTAAATTCAAAGGATGATAAAAAGGGCATGCAAACTTCAATAGTTTAAGTAAGCAATGCGGAGTTGGAATCTTCACCGTGATGAAACTGTTAAAGGAGTTTAATTTCATCGGAGATGATGAAGATGCTTGCATTTGAAAGAAATTAAGTGGGAGCATTGAGACACATTTATAATACATTATGTGGAGGACATATTGTTGATTGGAATGATGTATCTTTTATTGGCAATGGTTAAGAATTTCATTTCGATAAAAGACTTAGGCAAAACCTGAATATTAGGAATGAATGTATATATGGATAGATTGTGACGCTAATATGGTTGTGCCAGACGTATATATGAGATATTGAATGATTTCAATATGGAAACAACGATAAAAGGTTCTTGTCGCATGGAAAGGATTGAATCAAGATTCAAGTGTATTGACACTGGGTAAGTGAAACAAGATTCAAGTGCTTTGACACTTGGTGAGTGAAATCACAAGAATATTTTGATCAATCATACCTTGATATGTACACATCCAGATATATCCTATACTCTAAATGTTATGAGAATATACCGGAATGAATCATAAGATTATCATTGGACGATAGTAAGGATATTCTTATGATCTTCTGGAAGAACTAAGAATATATTTATGTAGAGGTGACAAAAAGTTACAAATAGTTCATTGTAAAGTGTTACATTGATACTAAGTTTGTCACAATATACAAGATTAAGTTTATCTCAATTTAAACTATGGGTGGAACAATGTAATGAAAAGGTGATTCCATGATGGATTTGGATGAATTCCAAAATTAAGACAGTGTGACGGATACTACAACAAAAGGCTAAGTATATGACTACTATTGTAGCACCAAAGGAGGCATTTGTGTCAAGTAGTTTGTTATCAAACTAAGGTGTGGTTAACAATGGGCTAACACTATAAAGATATATTGTACGACAATAGTATCGACATGATTTAACCCCAAGAAAGTAAAGGTCTCACTAAAATACCAAATTCATACTATGCCACCTCATTAGAGAATGTGTGATGCATGGAGACGCAAAGACATGCAAATACACACAGACCTGAAAGTGCCATATCCGGATATTATGTTAACCACTAGCAATCGCGTATATGAAACACTATAAATCCATAGGTGTTTAATATGCAAAGTTTTCAAACTAGATTATTGACTCTAGTGCAAGTGGCAGATTGAAGGGAATATGCCCGTGAGGCAATAATAAAGTGGTTATTATCTTATTCCTTATTTATGATAAATTTTCTTTTTGCACTCTATAATTGTATTAATATGGAAACGTTAATACAAGTGTGTTTAATAAACAAATAGAAAGTTCCTAGTTATGCCCCTCTTATAAACTAGCTCGTTGATTAACAAGATGATCAAAGGTTTCCCGATCATGGACATTGGAGGTTGTTAATAACGAGGTCACAACATTGTTGGAATGATGTGATGAACATTCATTCGAAGTATAGCATTACGATCAAAGTAATCCTAGTCCTTAGACCATGAGATCATGTCAATCACTAACACCGGAAGAATATCTTGATAACATCAAACGTCACACTATAACAAGGTGACTATAAAGGTGGGTTCAGTACTACGAAGGTGTTATGTAGAGGCTCATGGATCAAGAGTGGAATTTGTCCATCCCAATGAAGGATAGATATACTCTGGGCCCTCTCGGTGATATCACATTAGTTAGCTTGCAAGCAAGTGATGTGATCACTAGAATGTTATATCACGAGAACGAGAAAAGAGTACATGTCAGTAACGAGATCAAACTAGGTATGGAGATACCGATGATCGAATCTCAGGCATGTAATATATCGCAAGACAAAGGGATTGAGTTACTAGCGTATAAGGTTCTCACGATCACAAGAAGTCATCGTTGAATGTGTGGGAGTCAGTATGGATCTGCAGGTGCCACTTCTGATTATTGATCCGAGAGGGGCCTCGATCATGTCCTCATTATTCGCGAACCGTAGGGTGACACACTTAAGAGACACCTGCACCATTTGGAACAAATATGTTCTAGACAAAAAGAATTACAATTTGTAGGAATTATTTCACTAGACACCAGAATTGTTTCGAGTGAATTTGTTGAAATTGTTTCTGCATGTGAAATGGAATTCTAGTAAGGGTTTTTATGTGAATGTTTGTTAATTAATGTAATTTAAAAAGTTCTGAATAAATAAATAAAAGGAGTTTTATTTAAAAAGAGATTACATTAAATTTTGTTGAAATTTAATGGGATTTTTGAGTGGGGATTTGAGTGGAGAAATGAAAAGGCATTTTGTTAGTGGGAGCTCCACCCACATGAATGGAGGAAGGGGTGGGGGCAGCCCCATGGCGCTGGCCATGCCCCTTGGGGTTCCCCCTCCTCCTATAAAAATACCCCCTCTCTCACACTCACACCTCCTCGTGAAGGATCTCTCTCCCCCTCTAGTTTATTCCCCATGGTCTTAGACTAGCGAGATACATGTTCCCGGTGGCTTTTTGTTTGGAAAGAGCTATTTCTTCTGCTGCATCGCTGTGCGAGGAGGCGGAGGTTGCTCGGTGGCTTGAACGTGTGTGCGAGCATGGATGCGCTGCTGATTTGCGGTGTTGGGCTTCTTCTCGATCTTGAGATCAGCAAGTGTTCGTCTACATCATCCATGAGTACAACCTCGTTAAACTTTGTCTATCTATAAGGGTATATTCTCTATGGATGTATATCCACCCGTTGCTTGTATCTAGTAGATAGATCTTGGTACTTAGTTGTTCCCATCGTAGGAAATTTTTTGTTTTCTATGTTGTGAACCCTACAACACCACCAATGGCTGGCACGCAGACTTTCTAGCTTTACTTTTCTGTCCCTTCTTGGCTACTACAGGGCGAGGGACTACAATCTCCGCACCGGCCACCCTGTGTAGTGTGGTGGAGCTCAAAATAAATGGCCTTTTTGATGTTTCAGGCTTGGTGAAGAAGGCGCCAGCTGGAGGCGTCTCGTAAGAACTGAACAATCGCTTGTTGCAACCGGGTTTATCTATGGGGCCACCAGCTGGGCCACGATCTTCTTCCTCATGGCAGGGTTCTTCATTATTACTAGGACCATTCATGTCGATGTCATTAGCATACTGAGTGTTGATGTACTGATCAACATCTTCTTCATTGCCATTGTCGTATGGATCCTGTGCCATAGGCATGTCATCAATATCAGCCAACACATGGTGTGGAGGTGACGGCGCCAGCGGCGGAACGAGTGGCGGTGTTGTTAGTGGGGTGGTGCCCCCCTAAACGAATCATGCTCTTTGGCCATAGCATGAAAATGCCAAAGCAATCTCTAAGGACAGACGGCTCATCTTCATCGGCTCCCAGGGGTTGAATGGGAGGTTCCACGCTGTTGCATCCCTGTAGCACCCAAAAAATATGAACCCTATGCACTGTAGCTGGCATCGGCTTTGAGTGGAACACACGGTTTAACGGCTGAATGATAGTGCCCTTGACAATATCCCTCAACTCACGGTCCACGTAGATTAGGAGAGTGCATTGAACATCAGGCTGCGAAGAACATGTACGACGTCAGAGATGCCTTCAGAGTAATTAAAGGAAAGGAAGTGAAGTCATCGGCTAAGCCTGATGGCATCAAACGCTTAGTTGTTACCTTGATGGCGTATAGCTCGGATAATGTCGAGGCACCGACGACGGAGGGCATGCAACTTACGAAGGGGCTGCTTGATGGCATGGTGCTGGTCGCCGACGTCTTCTTCCTATCGTCGCTGGCTGCATTAAGCTCCGGAGCCGCGGTGATGGCGGGCGGAGTCACGAACATGTTTGGCGCCACGGTGATGGCCGGCGGAGTGACCAAAGCGTCCGGCCCCACGGGGACGATGGCAGGCGGAGTCACCCAAGGATTCAATGGAATCGGCGCCACGCTGTTTGAGGTGCTGCTGACCATGCTGGGAATCGGGCACGGCCCTCGTCGACCACCCGCACTCCAATTCGGTATCGACTCCACCAAGCTAGGTATGATGGCGGTGAGGCTAATTTCCATTTTTTCTTAGACAATCTGCGGAATTTGCACCACTTGTGCCTTTAGCTCTTCGACCTCGCATTTTTCCTCCTCACTCCTCCTCGCCACGCGCGTCTTCTGCTCCGGTGGACCATAATGATCCACCTATGGCTTAGCCCCGAAGCTGGCGACACGGCCCACTGATGACGGCTTATCTGTAACTGGTGTGACTTTCTTAGCCCGGTTCATTGCCCTGTTAAAAGGGGTATCCCACCGGGTGGCCGCCATCGACCCCTGGGATGAGGAGGTTCGGGTAGCCTCACTATCGACTTCCTCTTGCTGTAGAAGAAGGGACGTGAACCTTTTATAAATTCGACTTCATCGATTAGAATGTAATCTACTTGATCCACAGTAATTAAATTCCTTACCGCAAGAACCTCGAAATCCTTCACGATCTTTTCCGTTGTTAGTTGTTTGGTTTTTGGGACCACATGGTACCAGGCCCTAACAAAGTTATGAAGCTGCTTGTTTTCTAATTTTGTAAAGGGGTTAGACTGCCCCTTAGAGATATAATTGTCGTCCTCCTTCTGCCATTTGGGCTCTACGGCTCTATAACCTCCAGATCTGAGATGGTGGTTACCTATATTCTTCTCCCGCAACACTTTCCCCAGATTACTATCAGCCTTTCCTACTTCCGAGTCGCACCTGGCTTTGAACTCCAGGTAATGAGCTTCGGTGATCTGAGGATAGTTCTACTAGATCTTCTGGAGACTTTTACCTTCTTTATAAATCATCTTCTTCGCCCGGGTTTTCTAGCTAGTCAAGGAGGTTCCCATCTTCGTTAGAGTTTTTTTACTTCATTCCCGTTGTAATTTGTGTTCCGGTACTCAGCTGGGAACTTGTATCGTGCATGCAGCTTCTCTAAGAGGAGAGTGCACAAATATCTATTTTCTTTATGCCAGAGGTTTTCTATGTTGATCGTGACAGTGGCTCGGGTGATAGCCGACACTTTCCCACCATACCCTAGGATGACGTCGTCGGGCGCTAGAGGAACCCCTTTCGGGGTTACTTCGGTAATTTCCTCTCTCACGGTGCCAACCATGTTCGGGCGCCGTTCTTTCTTCTTCTTCGGATTGCTACCATCTGTGTGCTGATGATACATCGTAAACGTATCTATAATTTTTGATGTTCCACGCTTGTTTAGTATCAACTTTGCTTTTCTTTGTCTACACTTTGAGGTATTTTTATACATTTTGTGGGACTAACCTATTAACAAGATGTCACAGTGCCAGTTGCCTGTTTTCTGCTATTTTTGGTTTTAGAAAAGCTAGTAAGGAAATATTCTCGGAATTCGACGAGACAAAATCCAAAGTCAATATTTCACCGAGGAGAACACGGAGTCTAGAGGAGAGACGGAGGGGCGCCACAGGGTGGCCGCACCCCCCAGGAGCGGGCCCATCCTAGGTCGCGCCAGGGAAGGGTGTGGGCCCCTGGCCGCCCTCCTGCCTTGCTTCTTCGCATATAAAAGCCCCCCAATGCCAAAACCATAAACACCCGATCATATCTCCACGAAACAGTCCGTAGCCACCGCCACCATCGTCCCTAGATCGGGGGGATCTGAAGCTCTTCCCGGCAACCTGCCGGAGGGGAGAGATCATCCTAGAGGCCTCCTTCATCACCATGCCAGCCTCCGGTATGATGCGTGAGTAGTTCACCCTTGGACTAGGGGTCCATATAGTAGCTAGATGGTTGTTTCTCCTCCTTTGTGCTATCATGTTTAGATCTTGTGAGCTCCGTTCATGATCAAGATCATCTATTTGTAATCATACATGTTGTGTTTGTGGGGATCCGATGGATATTGAGATTGCTATGTCAGATTGATTATTTATTCTAGCATGTCTTATTGATTATTGATTCTATCATGTATGTGTTGTTTGTGATCTTGCATTCTCTCTATTGCTATTAGCTATCTTGGCCAAGTAGATGCTACTGACTCCAAGAGGGAGTATTTATGCTTGATAGTGGGTTCATTCCTCTATTAAATCTGGGGAAGTGACAGGAATCTCTAAGGTTATAGATGTGTTGTTGCTACTAGGGAGAAAACAACAATCTTTTGTTCATGGAAAAATTGTATTGTTTACTTTACACACATTGCTTAATGTAGTTATCCGTTGCTTGCAACTTAATACTATAGGGGGTTCGGATGATAACCTCAAGGTGGATTACTAGTCATAGATGCAGTTGGATGGAGGTCTATGTATATTGCTGTAATGCCCAATTAAATCTCATAGGAATCGTGATGTCTAGTATTTGCATTGTTATGCCTTTCTCAGTCCTGTCAATTGCCCCATTGTAATTTGTTCACCCAGCAGGTTATGTTATTTATCTTAAGGAGAACACCTCTAGTGAACTGTGGACCCCGATCCAATCTTTACCATTACCTTCCACACTACAGGTTATGTTATTTATCTTAAGGAGAACACCTCTAGTGAACTGTGGACCCTACATCATCTAGTGTTACCATTTACTTTCTACAAGCAACCATTACCTTCCACACTATACGTTTAATCCATTGTTTTCAGCAAACCAGTGAGATTGACAACCTCACTGTAAGTTGGGGCAAAGTCTGGAGTTTCTGTTGTGCGGGATTCCAAGTCGTTAGAAAAACCTTGGAGTTGTTTCCTTGCTCCTACTGGTTCGATAACCTTGGTTTCATAACTAAGGGAAAACTTGCTACCGTGCTCATCATACCTTCCTCTTTGTCGTGGTTGTGGAACGATAGATGCCATGGGTAGGCTTAAGTTGGGGGTCGAATGGGTGCTTGTGGTCACCAGGGAGGGAGTGCACGGTCGAGCCATGCACGAAGAACAACAAGAACTATCCAGACTTAGCGATTTGAGTGATACCCGAAGATTACAAGTGCTCCTTGACTGTATGAACTAGGGTTTAGTGCACTAGTTCCCTACTTGGTCCAACCTTCCTCTCCTACAGATATGCCCTTCCTTATATAGGCAGTGCTAGCTAGCTTATACCCCTTTGGGTTCTAGGGTTTACTATTTGGATCTTGGTCCCTATAATGTGGACTGGGTCATGGGCTTGCCCTAATCCCAATATCCCAGTCCATAAAGCTTGACAGCTAACGGTCTTCTGGTACGCTGCTTCCTGTTCCTTTTAGCGTCATGCTGTTACTTTGTATGTCAGCGTGCGCTTTGGGCGTCACCCGGCTCCTTTTGTGTCCCCGGCGTCGCCCTTCTCTTTTTACCATGCTTTACCATGGTCCCTCCTGAACCTTACTCGAAAAGGTGCCACGCGTCCTACTTGACTCGGCCCTTCCTCGGTAGACTCGGCTCGTCGGATCCTGCTAGAATCACAACTTTGTCTTATGCGGGCCGACATAGTTTATATGTCGGCCGCTCATGCTTCTCTTACCCGGCCGTTCTTACCCGGCCTGGTTCTTTCTTTACTCGAAGCCAACCAAGCGGTGCTATGTTTCACCTCTCGTGACCCTACCGGGGGTTATCCATCCGACATTAGTCCCCGAAGCTGGTGAGGTCTAGCAGTTCAACATGTTAGGCGTCTCCAGGTTCCTTTTGTGTGATTGGAACTTAGTTTTTGTCTTTATCTATCGCAATCTTGCACCTTGCCGGGTCTGTCTAACATTTTTCGGATCCACTCTTTGACTTCTTGGCTCATTTTTGCCTTGAGCTGAGTCACTTTGGCCAATTCCGAGTCATTTTCGGCGTGCTTCAGTCACTGACAGCGGGTAATCATGATTACTTGCGTCAAATTTTGTTCCAAGCTCTGGCGGCACAGTGACGGCTGCGTAGTTATTCCCCATCACTATGGCAGTCCCATCGGCATGCGCCCCTTGTCCTTCCTTTCATGACGTGGCACGGGATTTTCGTGTATCTCTGGCTACGTGGCGCTTGCTGATTGGCTTACTCGGCATGGTACACGGCCACACGCTGGCCGCATGGCACAAGTGGATCCCACGACCAGGGTTTTTACTGCCCTTAAGTAGGGCTTGGGGGTTTCCACTTGCCCCACGCCCATTCAGTTTTCCCTTGCCTATACTTCTTCCTTGCGCCTGCGAGATTGAACCGCCCCCTTTGCGGTTTCATCTTCCTCCTGTTCTTGCCCTGCAATTTCTCCACTTCTCTTTCCATTCCGCCACGGGTCCGTGTTCTTCCAAGCCACTCCCGACGGTGGAGGAGACTGAGTATGCGAGGGTGATGGACGCTCGCGACGGCGCTGATGGTGCGGAGGAGAAGGAGGTTCCCGCCGGTGAGCGCGGCGGCTGGGAAGGCTCAGAGGTCTCCACCGAGGAGGTAGAATGGCTCCGCTCCACTAGGTGCATTCTGCTGCAAGTGGATTGCAGTCTTCCCGCCGATGAGATCTCTCCCAAACCCGAAGCTAACGAGCGGGTGGTTTTCCTTTCTCACTTTGAGCGCGGTTTCGCTCTTCCAGTGAGCACCTTCTTCTCCTCGTTTCTCTCCACCTTCCATCTGCAAACCCACCATCTTCCTTCCAATGTGATTGGCTCTCTTTCCTGCTTTATCTCTACTTGCGAGGCTTACCTCAGAATTTGGCATATAGTTCTTTTATGGGCCAAATATTTTAGATTTAGGGTTCAGGTTGTCCCCCAGCCTGGTGGTCCTCGAGCCAAGAATAAGCCGACTCGGTGCAGTGCCGCTAGTATCACGCCCAAGAGAGACTCCATCTTTCCTCGGGTTGCTGGGATTGATTCTTGCAAGAAGTGGCATAAGACCTTTTTCTATGTCAAAAACAGCGGGTCCATCGATAACATCCGGCTCCCCCCTTTCTCGGACGAGGTCCCCAGCAAGAATCTCTGGCAGCTTGACCCGCGCGACCAAGACGCTGCGGTGAACAAGGCTAACATGATCCTAGAAAGGTTGTTGTCACCGGATGAAAACTTTCATCTTGCCGATACTGACCTCATGTGCGCCTTCATATCATGCCAGGTAAGCCCCATCCAAGCAAGGAGCCACAAGATGTGCTTCATGAGTGGCTCCCATGATCCCACTCGGCACTCCACTAAGGAGCTCACCCATGACTCCATTGCCCGCAGAGTAAGCTCAATCTTTAAACTGAACTTGGCAGATGATTGGGCTTGGAGTTGCCCTCCGTTCAGCCGGGTCAGGCCTGTCCCCTGGGTAAGTTTTCCGAGTTGTTTTTTCTTTCCGAGTCGGCTTTAGCTCTTTTGCCACTCTTAGTATAGCTTTTGGTTACTCATCTGTTTGTCTTTCGCAGAATCTTTTTCACCAGGTTGATGACATTATTGTCCCTCCCTGCGGTTATAACGGGGATAGCTCCGAATCTGATAAGGTTGAGTATGACCTGGAGTGCTTCGTGCCCATCCCACACGTTGCGGCCGCTTCAGCTTCGGGTAAGAGTTGATCTCACAATCCCTTACAAGATTGGTCTGACGATGATGAGGATGATGATTGTACGCTTTTGGAGGTACATGCATTGCGACCTTAGTCACTTATCCGAGTAAGCCTGTTATTTACTTATGCAGCTGGCCAGGTACATGACACTCCTCCTCTCGCCGTGAGCGGAGTTGGCAAGATCCCCGTCGCCAAGCCGAAGAGACACGGAGCCTCCTCCAGCACTCAACCGGTCAAGAAGAGAAAGCCCACTCTGGCAGCTCCTGCTGCCTCTGCTGCTGCCACTTTGGTTGAGACCCGCCAAGCCACTGGGCGCCGAGTCACCCGTGACCCGGTCGTCACCGGGTAAGTTTTTATACTCTGCTTTCTTCTTTCTTTCCTTTTCGTCACTGATGTTATCTTAGACATGTCTCGTTGTTTTCAACGCCACACCTTTGTCGGCGAACCAGGCTGCTTCTAGCATTGCCTCGCCGCTAAGGCCTGCGCCTCCTCCAGCTGATTCGATGGCGTCGAGTCCCATCCGAGTCGAGGCTCCCACTGTTGAGGCTCACGCCTCTCAGTGTCAGTCAGACCCGGTGGGTCATTCGGCTAGCGCCCTTGGTGCTGGCCAGGAACAATTTTCTGATCTTGGTGCTAGTGATTCTGGAGCCGAGAAACCTTCCGCCACTAGTTCCTCTGGCACCGGCCCTCAAGCTAGTGTGAATGAACAACTTCCTGATCTTGGAGCCAGCAAAACTGCTGAGCCCAGTCAGCCGGCTCCACTTTCTTCTCCAAATCCTCCTGCTCGCTCTCCCATTCTGTCAAAGGGCTAGACCCAGCGCAAGGCCTCTGGCTCTACTCGCCCTTTACCCGGCATCCAAGCAGACAACGCTGGTCTGCGCTCCGGGTTCTGCTCCTCAGATCCGGCCTCCGACGTTGGCGACAATGGTTGCTTCAATGGGTAAGGTGGGTGAATACGCGGCTACCGGGTCAGGTGATGGCTCTAAGGATGTTACCCTCCATACTAGTGCTGCAGCGACCCATGCAAATTGGGGACTACCCTCAAAACGGGTCAAGTTCTCACTCGGATGCTTAGTGGAAAAAGCCTTGGTTCGGCTGAGCCTTATGCTTTGGCATGGAATGCAGCTGGCGAGCAGGAGGTCAGCACCCACGCTGGCAAGAAACTAAAGCTGGGCCCTAAGGCCGTCTCTGACATGACCCAGCAGGCCATTACTCTAATAGCCCGCGCTGACAAAGTGAACGAGGTAAAGTAACTTCTTACTCTTTTGTATTGTTGAGTATCCCCTTTATACATATCACCTAGTCCCCGAGGTTACTGTTGAGTAAGGGATTTACTCGGCCGTAAGCTCTCAATAATCACTTAGTCTTTAAATTTTTCACACCAAGCTTTCATGTTAGATCTTCGATCCCTAGCCCTCAAGGTTACTGTTGAGTAAGGAACTTACTCGGCTGTATGCTTTTAAGCTTTTTAATTTCCTTATGCCAAACTCATATGTTAGAGCTTCGATCCCTAGCCCTCGAGGTTACTGTCGAGTAAGGAACTTACTCGGCTGTAAGCTCTTAAGCTTTTTAATCCGGCAGGCTGCTTGACTTGACCTTTCCTTACTATATGTCTTCTTTGTCTAGCTCACGCATAACGAGCACACCAAGGTGCACCAAGCTCTTGTCCTGGTGCATCGCAAGCTCGAACTTGCATATGAAAAGCTGTAGACTGACACCCAAGGCCAAAGTAATATCCTTAGTCGTCCTTTCTCTATTCGGTGTATTTTTCTTTGGTTCATTTCCTCAATCTTTTCTTGCTCTTTTCTCACAGCCTCCGCTCAGTCCACCATCGAGGCTCTTCACTCGCAGATCAGCAAGGTCGAGAGTAAGTTTCTTGCCTCATTAATTCGATAGCTGAAGGTTTATATTGGTGCTGACAAGTAATTTGTTCTAAATAAGCAGAGAAGCACCAAGTCGAACTCCAGAAGGAGCGAGATGAGGTGACTCGGCTGAAGAAGCTGATGGCCGATATGGAGCAGAAGTACATGGCCGAGGTGAAGAGGCTGAAGGAGGAGCTTGCCAAGAAGAATGAGTAGCAGTCCGCCAGTGCCGAGAAGACCAAGAGGCTGCTTGATGAGGCCGAGTCATCGGTTGAGTCAGCAAATATGAACTTTGGCGCCCTCCAAGCGAAGGCCAAAACTTGGCATAGCAAGCTCGCCACCATCAACTTCTTTCTCGGTAGTGAGTTCTTACTATTTTTGCACTGTATAGGTTGCTCTGGACTTCTTCCATCTACTTTTTTTATTTTGATAACTTTCTCTTTTGCTTGCAGAGAATTTTCCTGAGGCCAATATGTTTGCCATTCGAGCCATGAAGAAAGCGAGGGCCGAATCTGGTGCTCTGGCCGACGGCGAGGTGTCCATGGAGGAGCTTCTCGAAGCGGTGTCCGAACGTGTCAGGACCCTCAAGTCTTGCGGTGTGGACCTGCTCAAGTTGGTTATTCATGTGTTTCGCATGCTCTGGCCGGATGAAGACCCACCTGAACTCATCAAGCCACTTGCTGAGAGATTGCTCCTTACTGAAGACCGGCTGGATCAATGGCGTGAGTCGGTCGGCCGAGCTACAGCGAACAAGGCTCTTTCCTTTGTGCTTTCATGGTACGAGGACATCAATCTTGATGTTCTTGCTTGCATAAGAGGAGATGGCAAATGGCTGAATGACCCGGAGCTGATCAAGAAACGCCAGGAGAAAGCTTATGCCATGATCGAGTATACCATGGTGCAAGCTTGGTGCGACGGGCCCAGCTTCCTCGACCTTGGCGACCCGCTCGTTGAAGTTGCTGACGGAGAGGGTGGCGACAGCGAAGCAACCAAGTCAGATGGTCCGGATGACCCGGCCACGGAAGCCCCTGACTCAGCCGATGCTCCAACCGATGTTCCTGGCTCCAAGGGTGCTCTTCTTGAGTCCTTCTGCTTCTTAGGTTAATAAGTACTTGAACTTTTGATTAGATCCCCGGTATGTCGGGTACATATGTAATATACATTGCACTTTATGTTTGATTACGCGCCTTTTTGATAGGCTTTATATATCTGCGTTATGTTCTGAGTGTGAACCATTCAAGGGCAAGTCCCCGAGTTTCAGTTTGCTGTGTCACCTTTCCTTGACTTTGGCCCCTGTCTACCTTTTTCGGCTTTCGACATTAGAGTCTCAAAGTACTAAGGATATAGTTAGCGGATATGAAACTTGGACCACTTGGCCGAGATTGTTCAACATGCAGTATAACGTGACCTGTAGAGAGTTAGGCAAAAACTTAAAGCCGGTTCGCGTTTCTCCTTTACACTTATCCGGCGTTCATGTTTACCCGTCATACATACTTTCCTCTTGCTTGCCATGAAGCCATGTTTTCGGACAGCAGCATAGTCGAAGAGTTTATTTTTTCCGAGTAAACACTACTTGTTCCGAGATAAATTTCGGGTGTCACGCCAGCCGACATAAAATAATTGAGCGGGAAAACTTAAGGGGTAGTCCCCGAGTTAGTTTTTCGAATCATACCATTTTATTATCAGCACATAGTTGGCACACATGTCTGACATATGAGAGTTCAAGTGATACATGCATTGGTTCTCCTAAGTATAGAAGGGACGAAGTAGCGCCACATTCCATGGCCTTTTGGTCTCATCTCCTGACATGTTTGCCTTGTTCTTTTGTGCTTCATGAGCATCTATGAGATAATAGGAATCATTGTGCAATGCTTTGCTTACAATGAATGGACCTTCCCATGGGGGTGATAATTTATGCATTCCTGCTGTGCGCTACACCAGCCTTAGCACCATATCCCCTTCTCGAAAAACATGAGGTTGCACTTTACGAATATGGTAGCGTTGGAGATTCTGTTGATATATAGCGGATCTGGATAATGCCAGTTCCCTTGCTTCTTCGAGTAAGTCTACTCCATCTTCTCGAGCCTCTTTTACCTCGGCTTCCAAGTATTGCCTTATTCTTGGCGAGTCATACTCTATGTCGGCAGGCAAAACTGCTTCTGCCCCATACACGAGGAAAAATGGCGTATAACCCGTTGACTGATTCGGATTTGTTCTTAGGCTCCATAGCACTGAGGGTAGTTCCTCTATCCAACAACCAAGTGACCTCTGGAGTGGTTCCATTAAGCGGGGTTATATCCCTAACAGAACTAAGTAATTAGCCCGTTCAGCTTGTCCATTTGATTCTGGATGGGCGACTGATGCTACGTCGAGTCTTATTTGGTGTTTCCCGCAGAAACGAGAAAAAGCTCCTTTGGCAAAGTTCGTGCCATTATCAGTGATTACACTGTGTGGGTAACCATATCTGAGGATTATATCCTTTAAGAATGTGACAGCTGTTTTACCGTCCAACTTTTTGATTGGTTTCACCTCTATCCACTTGGTGAACTTATCAATCATGACCAAAATATGAGTCATGCCTCCCCTTGATGGTTTGAATGGTCCTACCATATCTAGGCACCACACTACAAAAGGCCAAGTGATTGGTATAGTCTTTAATTCAGACGCTGGTATATGTGACTTGGATGCATAGTGTTGACAACCACTGCATTTTCTAACTAACTCTTGTGCTTGTGCCAATGCACTTGGCCAATAGAATCCATGTCGGAATGCCTTGGCCACCAACGCTCTTGATGACGCATGGTGCCCACATTCTCCTTGATGAATATCCAATAAGATCTCTTGGCCTTTCTCTAGGCTAATACAACGCTACAGGATGCTCGTCACACTTCGCTTGTATAATTCCTTGTTGATTATGGTGTACGCTTTTGCTCTTCGTACTGTTTGCCTTGCCAATGTTTCATCACTCGGCAGGTCCCATCTTTTAAGTAGTCGAATATTGGCTATGCCCATGTTGGTATCAGTGGTTCGGGGTATGCTTCAGCATCAATGTCCATTGGCTTCGCCGACATATGCTCTGCCGACATGACCTGAGGAGTCCCCGAGTGTGATTCCATAGCCCCTGAATTGAGCGGATCAGTCCTTGAGTGGTCCGAACCTACCCCTGAGTCTATATCCATTGGTACCACGTCTGACTCCTGAATCGCCGGGGTGACCCTGATTGAGTCGAATTCTGGTAACGGCTTGATCGATGGTTTCCTGAGGTGCTCCAGCGCTACTCCTGGTGGTATTGCTTGCCTAGATGACCCTAGTTTGGATAGTACATATGCTGCCTCATTTTCTGCTCTAGGAACATGATGGAATTCGCATCCGTCAAAGTATCCCAAAATTTGTTGCACATGGAAATGATATAATGCCATGTTTGCGTCCAGCGCATCCCAATGTCCAGACACTTGCTGAATCACCAAATCCGAATCGCCAAAACACATGATACTTTTGATACCAATTTACTTGGCCACATTGATGTCGTGGACAAGTGCTTCATACTCGGCAACGTTGTTAGAAGCAGCAAAATGAATCTGTAACACATACCTGAGTTGATCCCTCTCTGGAGATGTGAGCACTATCCCGGCGCCCAGACCCATTTTCGTCTTGGACCCGTCAAAATGCATTTTCCAGTAATTCGGATCTGGCAGTGGTGGTTCATACTGCATTTTCATCCAGTCTACAAAGAAATCTGCAACAGCCTGAGACTTTATTGCATCTCGCCTATCATATTGTGGAGTATATGGTGCTAGTTCTATGGCCCATTTTTCGACTCAACTGCTGGCATCTTTGCTGCCCAATATATCCGAGATAGTGCCTCGCATATTACCTGGATTGGGTGTTCTTGAAAATAATGTTTCAGCTTCTTTGCTGCCATATATACCCCATATGTCATCTTCTGATAATGCGGGTAATTCTGTTTCGAGACAGAGAGCACTTCGCTCAAGTAATAGACTGGTCTTTGGACTGATTTGCCCCCTTCTTCACGTTCAACCCCTATTACTGCACTTACAACTCTATTGGTTACGGCGACATAGAGCAACATTGTCTCTTTGGATAGTGGTGATGCTAATATTGGTGATGTTGCCAACATTTTCTTTAATTCATGGAAAGAGCTATCAGCTTGCTGTGTCCACATGAATTTGTCTGATTTCTTCATCAGTTGATATAGTGGTAGGGCTTTTTCACCTAGCCGACTAACAAACCTGCTCAACGAGGCTAGGCATCCAGTAAACTTATGGACATCGTTGAGGGTTTTTGGCAATCCCATTCTTTTGATGGCCCTGATCTTTGTCGGGTTAGCTTCAATTCCTCGGCTAGATACGAGGAATCTGAGTAACTTGCCAGCCGGGACACCAAATGTGCATTTTTTCGGGTTAAGCTTCATCCGGAATCTTCTCAAGTTTGCGAATATTTGACGCAGGTCCTCAATTAGAGTATGACTTTGCTTGGTTTTTATTACCACGTCATCGACGTATACTTGAAAGTTTTTGTCGAATTGATATTGTAAGCATTTTGCATGCATCTTTGATATGTTGCACCTGCATTTCTCAACCCAAATGGCATGGTACGGTAGCGATAAGCCCCTTACGGGGTGATAAAATATGTCTTTATTTGATCATCCGGATTCAGTGGTATCTGATGGAATCCTGAATACGCATCCACAAATGACAACAACTCACACCCAGCAGTAGAATCTATGACTTGATCGATCTGTGGCAGGGGAAATGGATCTTTTGGACATGCCTTATTGAGGTTCGTGTAATCAATACACATGCGCCATACCACTGCCACGTTCGGGTCATATTTTTCTTCTCGACCAAGACTGGATTTGATAACCAATCTGGGTGCAGTACTTCCATGATAAATCCAGCAGCTAAAAGTCTGGAAATCTTCAAAGCTATTACTTTCCTCCTATCTTCGGCGAAGCGGCGGAGGGGTCGCTTCACCGGTTTGGCATCTGGTCTTACATGAAGAGAGTGCTCAGCCAGCTCCCTCGGAACTCCTTGTAGATCTTGAGTGGACCATGCAAAGATATCCCGATTCTCACGGAGGAAGCTGGTAGCTCGCTTTCCTATTTGTCCGTGAGGCCAGCCCCAATGGTAACTGTGCGCTCTGGGAAAGTCTCATCCACCTGTACTTGCTTGGTTTCTTTGGTATCTTGAAATGACACATTGCCATGCGGGTTGGTGAGTGCTGACATGGACATTTGTGCTGCTTTGGCCAATGTTGCCACTTCCAACATTTGATTCTTTTCTTGTGCTATGACGAGTGACTCGGCCAGTGAACATCCGTCTAAGGCACAAGAAATGGATCTTTTGTAATCCCCTTCAACTGTAATCACTCCACATGAGCCTGGCAGCTTCATCTTTAAGTAGGCAATGTGGGTAGTAGCCATGAATCTTGCCATAGTCGGCCTGCCGAGTAAGGCGTGGTATGAGCTGACCAAATCCACTACCTCGAACTCTTTCAGTGCGACAGTTCTCTCTGTTGCCGAATAAGACGTCGACCCAGATCTTGCCAATTGGCTCACAGGACAATCCCGGCACAATACCGTGGAAAGTGGTCTTAGTCGGCTCCAGCATGTTCATGGTAATGCCTAACTTGAGCATAGTATCCTTGTACATGATATTGATGCTACTACCATCATCAATCAGCACTTTTGAAAACTTGACATTGATATCTGGGCCCATGAACGTTGGATCCAAAACTAGAGCATATCCTCCTCGGGTTGGCATGATCTTGGGGTGATCTTTTATACTCGAAGTTATTTCTTGCTTAGACCCATGCATGTACTTGGGAATTGCCGGCATTGTGTCATTCACCTCCATCATCCTTCGCTGCTGGCTCTTTTTGTCATTCGGCTCTGTGACAAAGACAACAAAGCTCTGTTGATGTTCTCCATACTCATTTCTAGTTCTGTGACCGACATGAGCGTCGTCACCTCTTGGATTGTGCACCTAGTGCACAGTTTCTCTTCTTTCTTGATTCTGATACCTTGGCTGCCTGTTTCCGTATCTGTTATCTGTTCCCACTGTCTGAGCATTTCCTCCTGTAAGTGGTGGAGGGGGAGGTGGTTGAAGATGCTTATTCGGCGAATCCACTCTATCTACTTTCTGAAACCAAGTGCATTGTCTTGTTGTGTGATTGGCCAGTTTAGTCGGACTAGGCGTGTGAAACTTACACGGCTGGTCCAACATCATCTCATAGGTATATTTCTCGGTCCTGATATTGCTTCCTCTATTCGTAGGGCTTTTTGCCATCATTCTTTGGCACCCACTGTTGTTGTCCACTTGTCCTTTGGTGTTGGCTACTTCCAGCATTTGGATGATCCTGACTCACGGCCGCAACCTGAGTCGAACCATATGTGTAGTCTGGCCTTTCGTCTCTTCTCTTGCTTCTGTATTCGGACCTTTCCTGGCGCCTTTGCGACCCTGCAGCGTCAGAGATCTGAGTCTCAGTCATCCCGTATGCCGACATAAGCAGTGGTTGAGTCGGATCTCCTAACGCATACGAATCAGCAATTCTTATCGTTTCTGCCAGACTTGCCGACATATCTCTCTGTAACCTTTGCCATAGCACACTTCCATGTCTGCATCCTTGTGAAAACCAAGCGATTGCCTATGACTCGATTACCCCTTCACAAGAGTTGTGCATCATACACCACCTTGTGAGGAATTCCCTGTCTATCTCATTCGGTCTTTTCTTTTACATCGCGAGTTGCTGTGGGTGATTCGGCCTCTTGTAAGTGCTCATGAAATTGCTCACAAAAGCGTCTTGAAAATCGATCCAGTTGTTAATGCTTCCGGGTGGCAAATTGTTCAACCATACCCGAGCTGGTTCTTCCAGCATCTGCGGTACATATCGTACTGCCCATCTCAAATTTCCCTGCATGATCTTCACAACAGTTCCATAATCTATGAGCCAATCCTATGGCTTTGTACTTCCATCATACGTTTTTGCCCCTCTGGCCAGCTTGAAATTTGGTACCGGTGGCTCCTTCATGATCATTGGGCCAAAGCATGGTGGACCCTGCGGACCCTGCGATTCAATCAGCTCTGGCATCTTTATTTGGTCAAGCTTCAGCCTTGCATCATCCGGCTAAAGGTTTCTGCCTCCGAATCTAGCTCCCATTGCTTGATATGCGTGATCTGGCAATTCATATCCGTCATTCACCATAGCCGAGTAACCATCATTATACTTATTTGCATTCGGGTCGGCATGCTTTTGAGCTACCTTTCCCGTGCTTTGCTGTCTTCTTTCGGGTTGAACTGGTGCATTATTCGGTGCTGGATTTCCTCCTCCCGCCGAGTGAGTTCCACGCC
Organism: Avena sativa; assembly: GCA_916181665.1. Classification (NCBI taxonomy): domain Eukaryota; kingdom Viridiplantae; phylum Streptophyta; class Magnoliopsida; order Poales; family Poaceae; genus Avena; species Avena sativa. The sequence continues at coordinate 260,868,859 of OV702294.1, read as the reverse complement.
TAGCTTGAGGCGCAAAATTTTGACCTCCCTTGTCGTTTCTTTCCCCTGCTTGCGTTTCTTGGCCTGCATTCTCCTGGTTTTCATTTCCTTGGACATTATTCCTTCTCCCCCCTGTGCATGTGCCGGGTTTCCTTGAGCCATCGACGGATCATAGGTTACCATCTGCTTTATCCTTCCAGAATCCACGCTCTTTTATTTTCTCGGTCTAGGCGCCGCTTCGGGTGAGGATGCCGTGTGCCCAGCCGATCTTGCCGGGACAGGAGTCGCCGAGTGAACCAGCTGTGACCTTCCTGCTATACCCGGATTTGCTCTGTAATACGCTTCATTCATCATGCTAGCTGCTCTTACTAGTTCATTGACTCGTTCTTGTTGTCTTTTCTTTGCTTCTCCCTCCAAATGGGTAACTCTGTCATTGCTGCTTCTGCTGCTCACAGATTAGCTGCTGTTGTGTTATATGTTGGCCGCGTAGCTATTTCGTTGCTGTTTTCTGGCGTTATTCTTTACGTTGCATCTACCAGCTCTTCGTTGAGGTTTCTTCCTCTCAATCTCGTCGCATCCAGCCGGGTCTTTGCGACCTTGACTCGATTTGCCGAGTTGAGCTCTCGGATCGTGATATCCACATCCTGCTGTAACTGCGCTAATTCCTTGGCTTTCTCCAAAACTTTTATCCTGGCCTCCTCCAACTCGGCTTGCACACGTGCCGGGTCAGTTGCTTGTGCTACTGGCTCTGCCAACTTGTCTATCGCTTCCTGCACCTCCTTAGCCCTTTTACTCCTAGCTATGTTTTCTAGTTTCTCCAGTGGTGCCTTTGATGTTCTTGCAGGCCTTGGCGTTTCCTCATGATTTCCTCCCTCAACATTCTCGTTCACTACTGGGACTATCGGCGGAGCCGCGGGGTTTGGGGCTGTCATCATTACCTCCATGGTGACGAGTTGATGAAGCTTCCCAGCGACAGGAATCGCTGGCGGATCCAGCGCCAGGATGACGTGCTCAGGATATGCGCACTCCACATGCACCGCGACGTAGACCTGGTGCTCTCCAAACTTGACGAAGCGACCGCCCCTAGGGAACGGCTTGGTCCCGAAGCAACCCACGTTGTTGCTGACGAAGTTGAGCGCTCCAAACCTCTGGATGAGGCCGGAGTAGACGCGCTCGCTGGTCTTGGCGATGATGTTGCCTGTCCGGATGAAGACTCCATCAAGCACCTGCTTCTGCCGATGGTGGGCGCCAACTGTCGTGGTGGTGGCACGACAGATTCCACGGGTAGGCTTAAGTTGGAGGCCGAATGGGTGCTTGTGGTCACCGGGGAGGGAGTGCACGGTCGAGCCATGCATGAAGAAGAAGAAGAACTCTCCAGACTTAGCGATTTGAGTGATACCCGAAGATTACAAGTGCTCCCTTGACTGTATGAACTAGGGTTTAGTGCACTAGTTCCCTACTTGGTCCAACCTTCCTCTACTACAGCTATGCCCTTCCTTATATAGGCAGTGCTAGCTAGCTTATACCCCTTTGGGTTCTAGGCTTTACTGTTTGGATCTTGGTCCCTATAATGTGGGCCAGGTCATGGGCTTGCCCTAAGCCCAATGGCCCAGTCCATAAATCTTGACAGCTAACGGTCTTCTGGTACGCTGCTTTCTGTTCCTTTTGGCATCATGTTGTTACTTTGTACATCAGCATGCGCTTTGGGCGTCACCCGGCTCCTTTTGTGTCACCCGGCGTCGCCCTTCTCTTTTGACCATGCTTTACCATGGTCCCTCCTGAACCTTACTCGGAATGGTGCCACGCGTCCTACTTGACTCGGCCCTTCCTCCGTAGACTCGGTTCATCGATTCCTACAAGAATCACAACCTTGTCTTATGCAGGCCGACATAGTTTATATGTCGGCTGCTCATGCTTCTCTTACCCGGTCGTTCTTACCCGGCCTGGTTCTTTCTTTACTCGGAGCCAACCAAGTTGTGCTATGTTTTCACCTCTCGTGACCCTACCGAGGGTTATCCCCCCGACACTTGGGGTCTCCCAACGAAGCTCTCCTATTGAGCGACGTCAAAGACTTTTCTAGCGCTGTTGCCAGGGAGTTAAGGACATCTTCACAAGGGGAGTCTTTCACAACCACTCTCTTTACTTTGTTTTTGTTTTGCTTTGTTTTTCTTGCTTCTTTTTATCAAAAATTAGAAAAAAATAGTTTCTTTTGGTTTGCTTTTTCTTATCAAAAACACAAAAAATTAGTTCTTGCTTTAGTTGTCACCTTGTTCTAGGTCACCAAGTTGATCCCTAAGTTCACCCTGAAAGACCTTTCAATAGGTAGTGTCTCTACAATTGGTAAATAAAACATTGAAGAATTCTTTAATCATATTAGCATTACTTGCTCCTAATTATGAAATTGCTGCAGCTTCTTTAGTTCATATGTTGGAGGCCAGGTTTGTCAACCTTAACCCCATGATGCAAATAATGTTTCTTAAACTTAGAGATATTGAGGATACTGAAAAGAGATATTTTATTCTAGAAACTTTGCTAAAGGAGTTCAATGATGCTAAGGAAGCTAAAAAGGTATTTGATTGTTTTAATATGCTACGCTCATGTGTAGATGTTATGGGTACATTAGAAAAGTTGGACAAAACCCAACCCAATGTAGAGGAAATTAAAATACTCATATCTTTTAAACTTGTAGGAATGCATGAAGCCTTAGAAAAAGAATTTTGATTGGATTGTTCCTGAAAATCTGTTTGATGAAAGTAGTAAACCCAAGAGTATTGAGAGAGGATCCTCTAGAACATATTTTGATGAGATACCTTCCCTAGTTGAAGAAATTTTTAGTATTGATCTTAATGCTTATTCATTTGAAAACACTTGATTCTTGCTTCTTATGCCTGTAACTTAAAGGCATTAAAGAAAAGTACTTCTTGGGAGATAACGCAATAGTTTTCTTGAGTCTTCGAAATTATTACTTCTGTAATAACCTCTCCTTATCCTTTTTGTTTTATTTTTGTGCCAAGAATAACCTCTAATGAGAGAGAAGTAAGATTTGGGGAAGTTGTTGTCTCGAAACAGATTTTTCTGCTTCACTGTAAAAATTGGCGAAAAATCTCTGTATATGTTGGATTGAGCTTTAATTTTCTAAGTAAATCCCCCAGGTTGTTAGCTAACTTTCATTAGTTCAACACTTTTTGATTTGAGAAACATTAGGTCTTCGAAAAAATCGGTTTTTACATGCTGGTCTGTTTTGACAGATTTCTGCCATTATTTGCATTTGCCTCTTATCGATTTCTTTTCGAGTTCTTTTTGGTGAATTCAGCTTTTAAGGGAATTTCTACAGTATCTTGTGTTTTTAATGAAAGTTTTGCTGCTTTGAAACTAAACCCAAAGGTTTATTACTTTTGAATGCACTAATGTTGCTAATGAAGATTGTGTGAAGTTTTGTATGAAGGAAATTTTCAAGTGTAGGGGAAGAATGATGTAATGAGATGAAGAATGAAGAAAATCTCAAGCTTTGGGATGCCATCCCATGTCACCCCAATAATTATTCAAGAGGTACAAGCATCAAAGCTTGGGGATGCCCAAGGCATCCCCTTCTTCATAAATAAAAATCTCACGTCTCTTTCTAGACACTTTGTTTTTATTGTTTCATGCACTGTTGTGTTGTTCTGGGAGCGTCTTAGTTTTCATTTTTGGTTTTCTTTTGCTTGAATAAAGTAGTTGGACCCCCACTTTCACTGTGATGTTTCAAATAAGTTGATTGGTGTTGGAAAAGAGTAGAAAGTTTCATGCTTATAGTGATACAAAAGGGAGCTTGTTTTGACTATGACTTAGACTCTATCATGTCATGTTAGATGTTTTTTTGACCTTATGCTTAGTGATTATTGCTGTATCATGACCTGTTCCAAACAATTGAGATTGCTTAATGTGCCTTGAAAGAATCATGCGTTGTTTTAGCATACAAAAGCATAATATTGTGGTATTCTCCTTTGATGCTTTGTTTGGGTTGACTTGGCACATGCTCACACCATGTTATGACTATGAACTAGCCACCTTAGCCTCTATGATCATTTAGTTTTTGACTTGTGGTACCACTTTATGCTTTGATTGATAATGTTTTGTTGCTCTCCATGATTATGGCCATTATTGCTCTCTTAGTTGGTCGCTCCCAGTCTTTTGCTAGCCTCCACTTGTATTGAGTAAGCTCTACTGATGCATCCAACTTCCAGGAAACCAAGTTATTCCAAAGTGTCCACTATAAATTCCTATGCATGGTGTGTTACACCATTCCAAGTATATTCTTGTTTTATCTATCTTCCAAATTAGACTTGTTATGTGAAAATTAGTGATTAAAGCTCTCACAAACTTTATGGCACACTTTATTTTTCTTGCCCCTAATAAACTTGAACCATTGTGTCATATATGTTGTATATGCTTGCACTTATAAGTTGGGAATTAGCAGAACAATGCTGTCACGGGGAACACTTCCAACACCTGTAAATATCTACCCAGTTGATATCATGCTCTTTTGTTTATGGATGTCGGCGGTGTGAAATAAAAGGGGATCTTGTAAGTCCACGGAGTTATGTATATGTGTTAGAGAAATTCCTAGGCCGCTAGCCTAAGCCATGCCTAATCATGGTGGAAAACTTGCAGCATCACCATAGTGAGAAGTCTATGAAGCATTCTTCTTATAAAAAAAGAGAGATAGAAAAAAAGAGAAGAGAAAATGAAAAAATAGGAAAGAGAGAAAAAAGCACCATTTTCCCATGGTAAATAAGAAGATTGCTGAGATGCTCATTGTCTGTTGCCTTGTCATTTTGATATGGGATAGCTCCTGTGTCATGGGGCAAGGGGTACCCTGTTGGCCGTTCTCTATGATACACATATACTTACAATGACAATAACTTACCGGTAACTAAAGTTGAGTAGCATGACGAATGACCCTCATACTCAAGGGACATGAGTTTGCCAACTTATATTTTGTCAAGCATATACCCCATACTTTGTTCACTTTAACCTTAATCACCTCAAGATGCTTATGATAGGGGCAATGCAAGCTGAAAGCTAACAAGTACCATAATTTTTGAAAGCTCTTTATGAAACTTGAAATCCCTCCTTCCCTTTGAAGGGCCTTTCTTCCACTTTTATATTGAGTCTCCACCTTCTATCCTTAGGCACCAATAAGAGAGCATAGTTGTCATTCTTAGTTCTATGTGCATTGTCCCAAAACTTATTTGTTGATTCATAATGTTGATATTGCTTGTTCTTGAACTATTTTTATCTTGTGGTACCCCGGATTTACGGTCCGAGAATACCCATTATGCATACACTTGTGGAGAATGGGGAACTAGTCCCGGTCGTAGAGGGCCTCTAGTCCCGGATGGCCAGCCGGGACTACGGAAACGGGACTAGAGGTCCCAACCTCTAGTCCCGGTCCAGTTACTGGCCGGGATTAAAGGATGTGCACGTGGCAGCGTAGCAGTGCGAGGGTGGGTGGTCTTTAGTCCCGGTCCGTATTACGGGCCGGGACTAGTTCCTTTCTGCCGTGGCAGCATTTTACCTATTCGGCTGCCACGGCAGCCGATGGGGGTTTCTGCCGCGGTAGAGTTTTGGGGCCATTTTCTGTCGCGGCAGAGTTTTGGGGCCATTTTCTTCCGCGACAGCCGATGGGGGTTTCCGCCGCGGCAGAGTTTTGGGGCCCACTTCTGCCGCGGCAGCCGATGGGGGTTTCCGACGCGGCAGAGTTTTGGGGCCGTTTTCTGCTGCGGCAGCCGATGCGGGGTTCTGCCGCGACAGGAGGATAGGTAGAGGAGGGTTGCGTTTGGCGTAAAGTGACATGCAACAAAGAGATCACAACCCGTCTAATATAGATATAATTCTACATTACATATAATTCTACATTACATAAATGGAGATTACAACCCGTCTAATATAGATATAATTCTACATTACATATAATTCTACATTACATAAATATATACATAAATGGAGATCACAACCCATCTGTTCGGTTACAAGTTCATTAAATCACGGGTAGTCGGAGGTATGGTATTTTCCTTCTGGGTTTATGACATGGTCAACAAGAAATCCCGCCAATTCCTCTTGAATTGCTACCAGACGCTTCCTTGGATCAAGATTCTCCCGCAATCTTTCCAACTATATATAAAAGAAGGAGGTCAATATGAATATCAATAGTCATAACAAATATTAGGAATGACACTCAACAATTTTTTTGAATATATTGCTCACGTACTTCCAAAAATGTATCTTTGTCCCGCTCACTGACCTCCGAGCGAATATACTCGCACACGAAGTATCCACATAGGTTAGTACCTGGTGGCTGCCTCTCGCACTTTACGACAAAAGGTTTCAATCTAATAATAATCAAGCATGACATGATGGTATTGAAACTAGAATTGAAGAGATGCGCGGGTCTAACTCGTACTACTTACATCGATCCGATGAAAACTAAGCTTGTCTTTAAATTCACCAACCGTAGCATTGGTGAAAGCTTTCCAAACTCTGCCCGGAAAAAAAGAATAAATGAGTTATTAGTTACTTGATATCTCAGGATATATACATATATGAACGAAAGAGACTGATATAGTGTGATAATGACTAAAATTACCTCTGGAGCACATCTTTAATGAATGCGTAATCTAACTCGTCTCTCATTAGCGAGTCCTTGATTTCAACTCTACCAGCGTCAACTTCAAGGGTTAGCAGAATCCAGTGATAGCTGCGCACATTTATATATGTTAGTAACTCATCAATTACACTTAGCAGAATCAAGTGATCTGTACAAGGCAGTAACACTCTTACCTGTAGTTGTAGGGAAACAATATTCTTTATTTGTAATGTTGCCTCAATAAGACCCTTAGCAAGTTACGCTCCGTGTCCTTGGGGTATTCCATTAGCAATGCTTGATTAAACCGTTGTGGGTCGATGAACCCAGTGTCAAATATTTTCTTCCGGTCACATTCATTGCTCTTCATTCTGCATAATAGCATATAGTGAAGATAATTACATGCAATAAAAGAGCTGGGTTAGAGACTTTATCATAGAAATAAATGAACCACTTACAAACAATAGGTATCGAGGAGACTCAAGTCAAGGGCATCTTGTTTGAATAACATATATAATTCCTCAAAATAAATTTGCAACTGGTCTTCACCATTAAAATGCTCACTTGTAATTTTCACAAGCAGCACTGACAATTGATCTTCTTCATCGCATGTAGAGACTTTCTCGTACCACTCATGCAGTCTTCGCATTTGAGTTGGTAGAAATTTGACCTCATCAGGTCTGACCAGAGTCTTCCCGTATTCATATCTCCATGCAATTTCCTCTTGTATGGGGATATGCCCGCCTAGCGCTTGATCAAATGTAATATTAGCACCTTTGGCAAATTCCATTGCTATAATATTCTGATGATCAGTATTGGATAACACCTTGAGCGGGGCGATCGATTTGTTTGCCTGCATTTGGAGTTGCGCAACCTCTCTTTTCCCGCTGCTTGCAGTAGTATTTCCTAGAGTATTACCGCTGCTTGCAGTAGTATTTCCTGAATTCTTCCTACCAATTCTCAGCAGACGGCGTTTGTAGTCATCTGCCTTATTTATCTCATATTGCGATGGTTTCTCCAGAAACCCCTTAGCCCACTTTTTTGCTTTCGGATCAAATATTTGTTTTGGCTCGGGAGCTTTGGGTGCAAAGAAGGTTTTAACTTGGGCATCACTGATCGCTTTGGTTTCCTCATCAGTCATCTCGTAAGGTAACTTGGGAGGAGGCGGCGGGATTTTCTTCACCTTTTTACCTTTGGCTTTCTTCTGACTAGTATTTATACTAGTTGACTGAGAGACCGCCTTCTTCGTCTGACACGGCGGTGGCGGAGTGGGCTGACGTGGCGAGGGAGGAGTGGGCTGATGTGGCGGTGGACTCGTGCTATGGTGGTAGTCCCACTCCTCATGTGGACTTGCTGGAGGCGGAAGACTCGGCTGACACGGAGGAGACGGTGGTGGCTTGGGTGAGCCGGGAAACACGATGTATTTCTTGCGCCATAGAATGATAGAGCCCCTGACTTCTCCTAGAGTGCTCTCATCTTTAGATCCAGGGATGTCAAGTTGTAGTGATTCATATTGAGGTAGAATCTCATCCACCCCGACATGAGCATAGCCATCTGGAATCTCTTTGCAATGTCTGCGTGCTTCATGTTCACAAGATAAAGCATAGCCGAGAGCCGCCTTGAAGGATAAGTTCATCACTCCCACATGCAGCTCGCAGCTTGTCTTCTCAGTGTTATTGTCCACGGGATAGCGATCTATCGGATCGGCCGCCATGGAAGCGACACTGCTCACTGAGATGGGACACCAGCACTTTCTTCTAGCCGCTTGTGACTTGGCCCTTGCTGGCGCATTTCATCAAGTTGCTTCTGTTGCTCCTTTAGCATGGAATATATTTCCTCGTTCTTTCTTTCCATGCTATGCAACCGGGATGCCTCCTCTATCTCCTTCCGCTTCTTTGCCCTCGCTCGGCTTCTATAGGATTCAGTGTCCTCGGGAAACCCAGTCTTCCAGGGCACAGAAGGTCCAAAGCCTCGTGTTCATCCTAGTTTTTCAGGATTCCCGAGGGCCTTTGTCAGCTCGTCATTCTCTTTGTCGGGTTTGAAGTCACCCTTTTTAACATCCTCAATTGTTTTAACAATTTCTCCATGGGGTGTAGCAACTTTGGAATTTTCATCGAATATTAACTGGCATGTTTCCATGTCATACTTTGCCCCATGGGCAAGTAACCAATTCCTTACTCTGATGGGCCAGCCCTTTGTAGCAGGGGTGAGCCCTTGGGCACGCAAGGCTTTCTCGGCTTCCTCCCACTTAGGAACGGAAGTCCTGTAGCCACCTGTCCCCATCGTATGGTGATATTTCTTTTTTGCAGCATTTTCTTTATACTCTGCGGACCTTTTTTGCTATTGCTGATTTCTTGTAGTCGAGAAATCTTTCCCAGTGAGGCCACTGCTTCTCTAGTGAATCCTCGAATGCTGGAACTTTTCATTCCTCGAGATATTCATTGTATAATATTTTCTTATAGTTATTGAACTATTGGGCCATCTTCTTAAGAGCGAATCACTTAACTTTGGACCTCATCTCATCTGTGGCATCCTTAGTCTCTAAGACCGGTAGGGTCAAATGGCGAATGAGCTTATCCCATAGTATGTCTTTGTATCTGTCCTCGACATAACTCATAGAATACTCATCGACCTTTGCTGGCTTATTCCAGTTGATAATGCTGATCGGGACGTTGTCCCTAACAACAAATCCACATTGATGAATAAATGTGTTTGCGTTCTTTATGAGAAGCAATGGGACGCCCACTGGAGAGACCTCAACAATTGTGAGATGCGCATCATCGGGCATCCCTTTGGCCGGTCCTTGTTTACTATTTTTAATTGGCGCGGTCGATGTGGATGTCTAAAATAAGAAACAACATTCGTTAATATATATACACAAATCAATTAATGCATCTATCTACTAGTGATCAAAAGTATTAATAATATACCTCGCCAGACTTTGTCAGGGCCGGTCCATCATTTTCCAAGCCATCATCGAAATTAAAACTAGTATGCGCTTAGACTTGAGGTTCTATCTCTATTCCCTCACCGGAATCATTTAGAAACTGTGAGCCATCTTCTGCTCCACAGTCTTCTTCCCCACCCTGATCGACGAGCGCTCCATCCTGATAGGCGAGCGGTCCTCCACCAGCCAGTATCACATCGAATAAAGGCTCTTCACCTTTTCTATTGTTGAGTGATCCATAGAATAACTGCTATGACATAATGTGCATATATGAGTAATAAAATTAAATAACATCTCGAATAACAACAAAAGTATTAATATCATATAACATCTCAAATAACATCTTAGAAAACAACAAAGAAGTCATAATACATCTCGAATAACGACAAAGTTGTAATATCATATAAAAAACAACATCTTGTCTGATAACATCGCTCAAACTCAACGTCGACTACCGGCTCCTGAGCCGCGGGATGTGACCAACCAAATAGTCGGGACCATCACCGGACTATAACTAGGGTGAGATCCCTGAATAACCTGCCAGGTATGGGGGGCCAGCCTGGCGTCCAACATCACCATATAGCGACGGACGTGCTCGTCCTCCTCCCTGACGGACGGCGTACCACCTCCTCGAGGGACGGCTCCCTCTGCACTCTGCCTGGGCCATGTGACCTCCACCAAAGAAGATTCGGGTCGACGATGACACCCAGATTCCTCACCAAGCTACGTGTCCCTAACGATAGCACCCCCCAGTGCCAGCCTGGCGGAGCCCAGTCTCGTACAACACCGCTAGAGCGTAGTACTCCCTCGCTCTGGCCGAGTTGGCTACGAGGATGTCCGGGCATATCCTAAAGTAGGTATGGATTTGACTGAAAAATACACTCTTTAGAAAAAAATACACTATTTAGGACAAAATATACTATATATAAACTATATACTAACTAATATCCTAATTAAATACTAAACAATATACACTACTTAGGAAAAAATACACTATTTATGAAAAAAACACTATGTATACATTAAATACAAACTAATATCCTAAATACTAAACAATATAAACTATACATTGAAAATACACTATTTAGGGAAAAAATACCCTATACACTAAATACTACCTAATATCCTAAATACTAACTAATATACACTATATATTGAAAAAAACAAAATACTAACTAAATACTAACTAATATATCCTAAATACTAACTAATATATACTAAATAATAAATACTAACTAACTATATACTAACTAAATCCTAAATATTAAACAATATATACTAACTAAATACACTATGTTGAAAAAACAGAAATACTAACTAAATATATACTAATAAATACTAACTAATTAAATATATGCTAAACTAATACACTATGTTGAAAAAATAGAAAAAAAACTTACCGGTGGGCGGCGCGGGGATGGGCCGGTCAGAGGCGGCACGGAGGGGAGGCGCCGGCGGCGGCACAGAGGGGAGGCGTCGGCGGCGGCACGGGGACGGGCGTGCGAGGGGCGGTGCGGGGACGAGGCCGGTGATGGGCGCGACGGCGACTCCGATCCGGACGGGGCGCGGCGGGCGGCGCGCGGCGGACGGCTAACAGCACGGCGGGGCGGCGGGGCAACACGGCGGGGCACGGGCGCGGGCGGCGACCTGGCGGTGTCGTCTTTGGAGAAGAAAGAAACGTGTCCCGGCTCGTGGTTTGGGCCAGGAGGAGGACGGTGGGTGTTTATACCCACCACCTCTAGTACCGGCCCCAGCCTCCAGCCGGGACTAGAGGGGGGCCTCTAGTCCCGGCCCCAGCCTTCAACCGGGACTAGAGGTCTTTTCACGATGCCTTTTCATTCTCGCGTGCAAAGACCTCTAGTCCCGGTTCGAGGCTGGGGCCAGGACTAGAGGTTAATTTTTTAAATTTTATTTATCTCTTTATCTTTTATTCTATGATGATGAAAAATATTTATTATATATCAAATTTTGTCGAAAAAAAGATCTATAATGTAAATCGATTAGCATATTTTGTTATAAAACTAATATTTTGTTGAATTAAAAAATATCTTTTGTATACTAGAGTTTGAATTTATTAATATTATTATTTATTTATCTTTTATTCTGTGATGATGAAAAATATGTATTATATATCAAATTTTGCAGAAAAATAGATCTATAATGTAAATCTATTAGCATATTCTGTTATAAAATTAATATTTTGTTGAATTAAAAAATATCTTTTGTATACTAGAGTTTGAATTTATTAATATTATTATTTCAATATATTTTGTTGTGTTATGATGAAAAATATGTATTATAAATCAAATTTTGCAGAAAAAAAGATCTATTATGTAAATTTGTTAGCATACTAAATATGGACGGGGACTAAAGCTTGCGGCAGGCTAGGGAAGGCAGGACTAGGGCATGCATGCTACGGACGGCAGCACTAATGATATGGGTGAGTGTCGACATTATGTCATGCAGATTTTCCCTTGTCCCGGATGGTATCGCCAACCGGAACAAAAGATGAACCTTTAGTCCCGGTTGGAGACACCAACCGGGACAAAACACGAGTGAGCACTAATAATAGGGGTGAGTGTCGACATTATGTCGTGAGTGTCGACACTATGCTGAGCTGCTTGTACTATAAATAGGCCAGTTCTCCAGCCAGTTTGAGGCATCTCCAAGATCGATGGTTTGCGAAAGCAGAGACACCACTACAGCCAGTTTCAGGGAGATGCCGTCAGAGCCCAGTCCTCCGGCATCTCCAAGAAACTGGTCATAGAGGCACTCCCTAATATGTGAAATTAGGTTAGCTCCCACGCATATTGATCTAGTTAGAGAAGTTACAAGCTGCAAGATGGTCTTCGAGAGTAGGGACACCACTACTGCTAGTTTCAGGGAGATGCCGCCGAAGCCCAGTCCTCCGGCATCTCCAAGAAACTGGTCATAGAGGCACTCCCTAATATGTGACCACACGTGTTTGGAGATCAGATCTTCATGGTAAGTACGAATTGAGACAACATCTTCATAGTTTGGGAAAGTTGTAGTACGAATCGGAACTGAAGGCCCCCCTTTAGTCCCGGTCCAACCATAAAACGGGACTAATACACTCAAGACATTTATTAATATTTAAAAACTGAGACTACGGAATCAGGACTAAAGGCCCCCTTTAGTTTAGGTCCAGCCACAAACCGGGACTGACACTCAATATTAAAAACCAAGACAAACCGGAACTAGCTAACACTTAGGACTAAAGCCGCCCCCTTTAGTCATAATCATTCCTTGTGCTATAGTACGCAACTTCACGGTCTTCTTCGTCATCGTCATCATCATCGCCATCGCCGGCTGCCACTCCAGGGATCCTAAGCCCAGCCATGGCATATACCGGGGGAACCTGCCACTCCGGCCTCGGATTCACGGCGGGCGGGGGAGGGGTCTCCTGGAAGAAGATGCCGCTACCGCCGGGCGGGGAGGTGCCTTCTTCTTGTGGCTCTATGGTGGGTGGCCTTGTGGGCACCGCAGGAGATGATGGTCTCCCCCGGCGATGTAGCGCATCACGCCGATGATAGTCCGGTTCGCCCACCACAGGTGGCGGCCGGCTTCGTTGTGGTTCATCGGGGAAGGGACGTCACCCTCGTACCTGGAGAGCTCTCTTCCTCGCTGGTTAGCAAAAAAGGCATTCTAGGTGCCATAGTTGTCGGGATCCCACTGGGATCCATCCGCTGCTCCAGCATGAGCTCATGGTAGAAGTGGTTCATGATGGCCGCTTGGCGTGCGGCACCTTGAGGGATAGGAGGGACAGGAACCCCTCCAGCGCTCAACATCTAGTCGGCGGGCGGCCGGTAGCTCGGAGGGCAAGGGTAGCTGGAGGCGCACAGTGCCTGGGTCTCCTCAAGGGTCAGAATGGCCCAGTAGCCGTTGTCCATTGTTGTGAGAGAGGAAGGTGTGGATGTGTGGATAGAGATGGCGCGGTCGGCCTAGATATAGAGGAAAAGGGCGGGAAAACATTGCGGGAAGCGGTGGGAAATGGCAGGAAATATCTTTAGTCCCGGTTAGTGGCTACAACTAGGACTAAAAGCTTCGGTCAGATGGAAAGTTAGTATAATTATTCTTATAAAACAGAAAAAATAACAAACTTTGTAAAAGCTTCACAAAATGATATACATGCATATGTACATATTGATTGCATCTAAAAAACGGCCGCAGGCAAAATTCTGAATACATCATATGACTTTCTTATGACCGTGTGGCCTTAACCATGGAGCATCTTCATCAAGTAACATGATGCTTGGGTCATCCTTCACTATAAACGGCAGAATTTCATGAAACTTGTCATAATCTTCGGACATCTCTGTCTTGTCCTCCACTCCTACGACGTTTCTTTTCCCTGAAAGAACTATGTGGCACTTTGGCTCATCGTTTGATGATGTATTTGTTTTCTTATATTTTCTTTTTATTGGTTTGGTAGACATGTCCTTCACATAGAAAACCTGAGACACATCATTGGCTAGGACGAATGGTTCGTTCATGTACGCAAGATTGTTGAGATCCACTGTTGTCATTTCGTATTTTTTGTCTACCTCAACCCCGCCTCATGTTAGCCATTTGCACCGAAACAAAGGGACCTTCAAAGCAGGTCCATAGTCAAGTTCCCATATCTCCTCTATGTAACCATAATATGTGTCCTTTGACCCATTGTCGTTTGTTGCATCGAAGCGGACACCACTATTTTGGTTTGTGCTCCTTTTATCTTGGGCGATCGTATAAAATGTATTCCCATTTATCTCGTACCCTTAGTAAGTCCATATAGTCGAAGATGGTGAGCTGGCCAACAAGTACAACTCATCAAAAACAGTGTTGTTATTCATGAGATGTGTTTGCAACCAACCACCAAAAGTCTTCATGTGTTCATCTCTAATCAAGGACCATGCTTTCCCGGGTTGTTTGAGCGTACAATATCCTTGTGTTCCATTATATATGGAGCTGCCAAGGTGGAATTATGCAGAACCGTGTAGTGTGCTTGAGTGAAAGAATGTCCATCCCTACATATTATTGATTTCCTTCCTAGTGTGCCTTTTCCACTCAGTCTCCCCTCATGCCGTGATTCAGGAACACCAATAGACTTAATGTCAGGAATAAAGTCAACACAAAACTCAATGACCTCCTCTGTTCCATAGCCCTTCGAGATGCTTCCTTCTGGCCTAGCACGGTTATGGACATATTTCTTCAAGACTCCCATGAACCTCTCAAAGGGGAACATATTGTGTAGAAATACAGGACCCAAAATAGTAATCTCGTCAACCAGGTGTACCAGCAGATGCATCATAATATTGAAGAAGGATGGTGGTAACACCAGCTCAAAACTAACGATACACTAGACCACATCATTTTGTAACCTCGGTAGAATTTCTGGATCGACTACCTTCTAAGAAATAGCATTGAGGAATGCACATAGCTTCACAATGGGTAGTCGAACATTTTGCGGTAGAATACCCCTCAATGCAACCGGAAGCAATTGTGTCATAAGCACGTGGTAGTCATGAGACTTTAGGTTCTGGAATTTTTTCTCTGCCATATTTATTATTCCCTTTATATTCGACGAGAAGCCAGAGGGGACTTTCATACTTCTTAGGACTTCAAAAAAAATTCCTTCTCTTCTTTGGTAAGAGCATAGCTGGCAGCACTTAGACGTCATTTATCTGTCTTTATTGGATGCACGTCGTCTCGGTCTTTCATACGTTGTTGGTCCTGCCGTGCTTCTGGC
Organism: Avena sativa; assembly: GCA_916181665.1. NCBI lineage: Eukaryota > Viridiplantae > Streptophyta > Magnoliopsida > Poales > Poaceae > Avena > Avena sativa. Next base: position 260,853,562 of record OV702294.1, on the reverse strand, counting down.
GTATATTTTGTCTTTCCATACACGCCCATAAAGCCTAGCAGTTTCACGCAAAGATTCTTCTTCACGTGCATCACGTCGATTGCGGAGCGGACCTCTAGAACTTTCCAATAGGGTAGCTCCCAAAATATAGATTTCTTCTTCCACATGGGCACATGTCCGTCAGCGTCATTTGGAACAGATTGACCGCCAGGGCCCTTTCCAGAGATTACTTCTAGATCCTTGACCATACCAAATATATCATCACCAGTACGGCGGATTGGCTTCTTCCGCTGATCTGCCTCACCATCGAAATGCTTGCCTTTCTTTCTTGCGGGATGCCTAGCCGAAATAAATCGATGATTCCCTAGGTACACATTCTTCTTACCTTTATCCAAATATATACTTTCAGTATCATCTAAACAATGTGTGCATGCATTGTATCCCTTGTTTGACTGTCCTGAAAGGTTACTAAGAGCAGGACAATCATTGATGGTTACGAACAACAACGCCCGTCGGTCAAATGGTTCCTGTTTGTGCTCATCCCACATACGAACACCTTCGTCGCGCCACAATTATAGTAGTTCTTAAACTAATGGCCTTAGATAGACATCAATGTCATTGACGGGTTGCTTCAGGCCTTGGATGAGCACTGGCATCATAATGCACTTCCGTTTCATGCACAACCAAGGAGGCAGGTTATATATACATAGAGTTACAGGCCAGGTGCTATGACTGCATCTCTGCTCTCCAAAAGGATTTATGCCATTTGTACTTAGACCAAACCTTAAGTTCCTTGCGTCATCTGCAAAGCTCAGGTACTCTCTATCGATTTTTCTCCATTGCGACCCATCAGCGGGGTGTCTCAACATCGAGTCTTTCCTCCGCTCTTCTTTGTGCCATCGCAACAACTTGGCATGATCTTTGTTTCTGAACAAACGTTTCAACCGTGGTATTATAAGAGCATACCACATAACCTTTGCAGGAACCCTCTTCCTGGGGCACTGCTCCCCTCAACATCACTAGGGTCATCTCATCTGATCTTATAACGCAATGCGCCGCATACCGGGCATGCATCCAAATTCTCATACTCCTCACCGCGATATAATATGTAGTCATTAATGAATGCATGTATCTTCTGCACCTCTAGTCCTAGAGGGAAGACGACCTTCTTTGCCTCGTATGTACTGAGAGGCAATTCATTGTCCTTTGGAAGCTTCTTCTTCCAAATTTTCAGTAGCTTCTCAAATCCCTTGTCAGATAAACCATTCTCTGGTTTCCATTGCAGTAATTCCAGTGTGGTACCGATCTTTGTGTTGCCATCTTTGCAATTTGGGTATAACAATTTTTTGTGATCCTCTAACATGCGCTGCAACTTCTTCTTCTCGTTTTCATTTTTGCATTCGCTCTGTGCATCAAGAATGGCCTGACGAAGATCATCAACAGTGTCATCTAATGACCGTTCTTCACCTTCTTCTTGTTCATTGTCTTCTAGTGCAGTGCCACCGTATTTAGGAAACATTGGATAATTATCATCGTTCTCTTCTTCTTCTTTGCTGTCTTCCATCATAACCCTGCTTTCTCCATGCTTTGTCCAACAAATATAGACAGACATGGAACCTGATTGAATCAGGTGGATGTGAATGGTTTTGGATGAAGAGTAATCCTTCTCATTCCGACAGACACGACACAGACAACACATAAAACCATTCCGCTTGTTTGCCTCAACCAACTCGAGGAAAGAATGCACACCTTTAATGAACGCGTCATACATTCGAGGAGCATCATACATCCATTCTCGGCTCATCTGCAGTATAATTAAAATTTTCTATCATATAAAAAGTTTGGATCATTTTTACTACAATTACTTTTACATGCACTAATTTTTGAATTAAGATTTTCTATCATATTAAAATTTAACATGCACTAATTTTTGAATTGGACAAAACTGTTAACATAAAAATGTTGACTATTTAATTATTGCTCTAGCCGTGAAAACCTTATTCAATTCTGAGATTTGAAACTCTTCAAATGCACATATCAACTTTCAGTAGCTTTTTGTATAATCAAACTATGCTTAAAACTACACATCTAAAATTCCCTCTACACTTCTAAGCATGAAATTCCTCAATCTAGCTAGTTCTAGAGCATTGAGCTAAACTATAACAATAAGAGGTGAATGATTGAAGTTGCTAACCATTTTAGAAGCTTCGATTGATAGATGATGCCACCAAATCTTGGATTGAAAGTTGCCACCAAAATGAGGATGAACTTGATCTGTTACTTGGAGGAAATGGCCATGCTTTTGGGCTGGGTCGAACAGGCATATATAGTGGTAATAAGTTGTCTCGGGTGGTAAAATGAACCAGACTAGAGGTTGACCTCTAGTCCCGGTTTGTAACAAGAACCCAGACTAAATATAGCCATGGGTCCCACAGGAGCTCTAGTCCCGGCCTGTGTTACCAGCCGGGACTAGAGGTTTCCCATGGACTGGGACTAGTGATATGGGGCCATGTAGGCGTTGCAGAATTCACAGACCGGGACTAGTGCTAACACTAGTCCTGGTTTTAGAGGAGGCCGGGACTAGAGGCTGGAGCTGCAAAAAAACGAAAGGTCATTTTTCTACTAGTGATCCAATTCACGTTCGAATGATCAGTTTCCCGTGAGCATAACCGACTAGTATCATTACATTAACCAGTACAAAACTTACAAAGGGGCCATTATGGCAATTACAACACAAGTAGCGGAAGTCTTCAGCATAGAGCCCGTGCCTTAACCTACAGGAAACTGACTGGGAAAACGGCCTAGCTCGCATAGACGTCAGCACCTTCGTTCCTTTTTAACATATGCAATCTGGCCAAGTAAATAGCTAGGGACAATATCGGTGAGTACTTTGAAGGTACTCGCAAACCACCGAGAGAAGGTAATAAGATAATGCATATCTGGCTGTGGCGAGATAGCTCTACACTATAGTTGTTTTTGAAAGACCTCCTTGTTAAAAATATTTAGAAAATGTTTTGTTGTAAGACCCTTTTTAAACCTTATCGACCATCTCTGGTCAAAACCAAAACTCATTCTTATCTTTCCTCGTGACCAAGTCACATCCTTTCTTTACTCATAACTTATTCGAAGGGTCCTCCTAGCACTTGCCATTCCAACCGTCCTTGTCCGTGGAGACGGCTATTCGAATAGATTAGACTCTGCAGAGTTCGTGCACTTTACCCACAAGAATCAATACATCCACGGGGATAAAACCACGGCCTGCTACACAAGGTAGACAGGGGCTCGGATAATCAAACTTACGCTTTTCATTTGTCCATCCCTGGCAACGACGGATTTTACTTTTGGGTTGTTATCTTCGGTACGAGTATGGGGTACGACGACCCTGGTCCTTCCTCCCGTACTGACCCATACCTCCAGACCGAAGTCTGGCCGGTAGCAATAGTGACAATCTTCCATCCGTACTACCTAAAATCATACCATCCGCAAGAGACCCAATTGTTGCACCAGTGCCTTACCCTACAGGTAGCCCGGATTTCATGGGATTTCTCCCCTTTAGCGAGTAAGAGTAGCCCCGGCTAAGGATCACAAACTACGAGCTAAGCCCCAGCGTCTGGGGTAATGTGGTTGCACGGATAAATTGTTCCGGACATTGGCTTAGAACATCCCTTCCTTTCTCTTACTTAACTTTCTCTTCATCCACCTCATATCTTCTTTTAGTAAAAGTTCCACTTGGAAAGGATTCTTCTTTCCAAGGGTTTTATTTTGAAAACTTTGTAGTAGGGTAAGAACCCAAAATAGTTTTATCTTTGAAAATTCGTGGGTTCCAAGAGGGAAGATGCTAATCATCTTAGCCTCGTTCTAAGGGGTAAAAGTAGGTGTAAAAAGGGTTGGTGTACAAGGGACACTCATTCATAACTTGGAGGAGCCAAGTTACTCACGTCTATTTATTTGAATACAAAACATGCCTTTAATCATGCAATTTATAAACGAGATATAAAACAGTTGATAAACAGGAGTAGGTAAATATAGGAGTTTAGGAATGGTGGCTTTCCTGTGACCAGCGAGATGTCCCTTGACGGTGTTGGATAACCAGATAACCAATATTAGCACTAATACGAAAATCCCGATCCTTCCTTCTTCTCAGCGTCACACAATCGCAACTATCGTCGTTTATCGAGCATACATGCAAGCAAACATTACACCAATCAATACAAGGCATACAAACATCAAACCATGAATCAAGCAAAGGTGAAATACATGATAAACATCAGTAGGATGTTGGAGGATTGGTGTGATTGGATTGGAAGAAGATTTCGAGGCATTTAGGGAAAGAATTCCCTTTGGATTTGAAAAGTAAGAACTACCTAAGGGAGGGTTTTTGATCAAGGACTTGATATGTATGATACCATTGTACAAAAATGATACCATCAGATGGGTATTGATAAAATGAAGCCCACAAAAGTGGTTTCTCTATTTTATCAATTTCCCTTGATTTATAATGGATTTAATAGTGGATAAAACCCTAGTTTTAGGAAATAATTCACCAGAACTTCTCTGGAGTTCAAAAAATTATTTCCTTGGATAAAAAGGTGGTATTTGATGGACTGAACCGAGAGGAGTTGGAACCTCCTCAAAAAAATTACCAGAATGCCCTTGAGAAATTACCAAAGGGAATACTAGATGGAATTTGTCTTTTTCAGCAGATTTAATCTACAGAAGATTTTTAGATGATTCCAAGGAAACATGTTAGGTACTGAGGATATCTTCCTCTGGAAGTTGGAATCAACATTTTAGGATTTACAGAGGTCCTTTGGTGATTATATTAGTGAATAATCCATGCATAGAAGAGTTTATTCTAATAATATTTAACAGAGACTCATAAAAATATTAGCTACTGGATTATGAAGGATATGGATGTGTGTGTCATCTGAGAGTTGGAATTAGGTCCGACCCTCATTTGGTTTGGCCTAGAAAAATTACTAAGGTCAGAAATGGCTTTATTTTGTTATTTCTATTATCAGTAATATAGGAAGCAAATTAGGGTGGGGCCAGTGGGGTATGAAAGGTAGGGTCAGTACCTTTCATCACCAATTGGATTTAATCCAATTGGAGGTACCAAACCTCCTGGAGAAATATTTTAGTGAAAAGGACAGATCTTAGGAGTTGATGTATCCTTAGTCTGCATGTTAGGGGAAACATGTGTGCATCTAACAAAATTTAGATCTGGGCAATTGGAAGGGTTTTCCATTTTTGTTTTCAATTAAACCATACTGCATCCTATAGATCTGAAATGAAATAGGAAAGAAAATAGGGGAAAATGGGCTGGGACTGCTGGCTACTAGGCCGCGCTCGCGAGATTTGGCCGACCCAGGTTGTGCTTCTGGCGGGAGAGGGAGGTTCAAACCTCCGGCCTAGGGGGCCCGCCAGTCAGTGGCGTGGGAGGCCGAAGGGGTACCGAGCAATGGTGGCCATCGGATTAGAATAGGATGGATGGAGGGGGTTCATCTTCTTCGTGGTGCAGCGCGAGGTGGAGACAAAACCCTATAGGCATCCAAGTGTGGAATGGGGAGGCTCACTGGGGGATCTAACGACGATGGGGAGGCCACCGAGCGACGTGGCGTGTGGAGGGGAGCCGGGAGAGGGGGCGACACTTCATGATTTGGTGCGGATCTAGGGAGTCACGCATCTCCCATGGCAGAGATGACTCGGAGCTGGACTGGGAGCGCTCGAGGGATTCTGCATACAAAAGGGGGAGGGGTCAGCGGGGTTTATAGGGCCCTAGGAAGGTAGGGGAGGGGTGGTTACCTCAGAACAAGCCCGAGAAAGAGAGAGGTGCATCGACGGAGGTTGCGCTTAGACTTGCATGGTGATGGTCGCTTCCGACGTTCCTGCAGCAGAAAGAGGACCATGAGGGCAGAGGGTAGAGGGCGGAGGTCTCGAATACAACACATGCACGGGGAGAGGAGTAGGGAAAAAGGGACCTTGAGTTTGAGCTAGACCATGGCCGAGTGTGCCATTTTTCCTTAGGTTGGCTAGATGGGAGAGGTGAGGAGGAAGAGGGGAGCCCTGGGGAGGCTCTCTGGTGGTCAAGGGGAGAAATGAGGGAGCAGAAAGGAGGGAGGGGGCCTCTGGCCTATTTATCCCTAGGTAGATCGGTTTTTGATGTGATAAATAGATTAGAAGCAAAAATGATATTTTTACATTGGGCAAGCTTGGTTTTTTATGTGATATGGTCCTAAATACCATAGAACACATTAGAGAATTTTAGTGGGATTTATTGAGGTGGAAAAGTATTTTTGGGGAATTATTTCTTGTTTCTTCCATTTAATAAAAAGGGCAAAAAGAAATAATAAAGAATCTCAAAAATATTTATTTTTGAGTTGGGAATATGGGATATGAAATATAGGCATCAAATGTGCCTTGAGTTGGAAAGGTTATTTGGAGAAAAACAATCTTGCCTTTATAAACAAGGGTTATGAGAATTTGATAAGTAAAAGAAATTAAATAGTTTAATAATCCAAATAATTGGGGAATTATTTGGGGATGCTTATATCCAAGGTATAAGGTGTTACTTGATGTAGGCATCAAGGTAAACCTTGGTTTAGAAGAAAAGTGGTGAAAAGGGTGGAAACTAGATTTGGGAGGATCTAGGGTTTAGTTATTCTGATGCTACATAAACAGGGTTGGATTAGGGAGCTCAGAGCTCACCTTGGTACAAGGGGTATATGGATGGATAGGCCATGTCATGTAAATGATCATGGAAGAAAGATTTGGGCTTGGTTGCATTTGAGGTGATCTAGATGATATGGCAAACTTGGTTGAAAATAAGGCTGCCATAGCAGATACATCAGTTAGCCTTCTAGACCATGTGGGTTTAAGAAGCAAAAGGCTCCAATGGAAACAAGTGAAGTGGGCACTGATTGTCCATGGTTAGTAGGTATTAACCAATCAAAGAGTTGGTCAAGGGGAGGTGGAAAATGGATGGGAACTTCTGACAAAGTAGGCAAGATGATAAGATTTGTAGAAAAGATTATTATCTTGACTACAAAACCATCATGGAGGAGTGGGACATATAATGGCTTAGCCAAGAGCAAGAGTGGGCCTTGGTAGTCCTAATGATGTACTACAAGATGGTTCAAGTACATTCTCAAAAATGCACATAGGTTAGAAAAAGGTTGAGCTCCAAAATGGTATCCAGATAAGAAAATCCAGACTTCGCCATTTTGGCGGATTTGGTGATTTTGACTAGAGTGCAAGTGTAGATCTTTTGAGAGTATGCTAGGTTCCAGACTCATTATCAAGGATATTGTGTTGAGGTACTAATTGGGTAGATAGGATTCATGCTTAGATTGGGTCTCCACTGAGCTGGGAAACCATCCAGAGGGATTAGCCTTGGGTTGATCTGGTCATGAGGGGAGATGATCACTTGAGTGGCTTAGGATAGATCCAGCCTTGGATGCTTGTTTGGGATTGATGATCATAATCAAGGATTAGGGTCCTAATAGTTGGGATACTAGATTAGCTCACTCTAGTTCCTAAACAAAACAAGGCAATCAGCAGATCAAGGCAATTCATTAGACAGCAGATCAAGGCAATTCATCAACCAACAGATCAAGGCAATTCATCTTATTACTTATCTCACTACTAATAGGGTTACCATCAAGCCTATCTTGAGGTAAGGATGGGTATGTTTAAAGGGTTTTTGCTTTGAAGTAAGATAAGTACCATCTTGGTATCTCTACCAAGATTGAGAGGAAAAGGTTTTAATAAGTTTTTGGAAAACCTAGGGATCAGAGTAGTTGAAGATTCTGCCTTGAAAACATAAGGAAAGTATATACATATGTCTCCATAGTTTTGGCAATAAAAGCTAGTGAAGTATTTGGTTGGGTCAAAGTCATCTTGGCTCAGGTTTTTGAAATGCCAGAACATTTGAGAATATAAAAGATGAGCCAAGACCTCTCTTTTGTAAAATAGTTTTTCTAAACTAGGGTTGATATGAGGAGCACACAACTAATACACAAACAGTTGCTTGAGAACAAGCAAACAAGTAAACACACATTGAAAGAAAAAGTTTTTGTTCCCCCTGATTCTTGCCTTTCTGACTTAAATTAGGGTTGCTGAAATTGGATGTTACATATCTAGTCACCCTTATGAACTTTGGAGGTTTCCTATGCATTTTATGTTATGCTACTCCATGAGGGACAAGCTGAATGCCACTATGCTATGTTTTCTATATTTGAAACAAACAAATGTCTTTCAATGCATTGTTATTCATGATCTTTGTTTGTATCCTTTCATGTTGCAACATAGTTGCTATGTCCTATTGTTAGAACTTCATCTTTCATGCTCATGTTTGGAGTACTTTGATCCTAGCTTTCAATGCTTTCAAATGGGTTGATAAAGATTGTGATGGTGCAAGTCACCTCAAAAAATATTCTTTCTATCACTTACCTACTCGAGGACAAGCAGGAGTTAAGCTTGGGGATGCTTGATACGTCATAAACATATCTATAATGTTTGATGTTCCATGCTTGTTTAGTATCAACTCTGATTTTCTTTGTCTACACTTTGAGGTATTTTTATACATTTTTTGGGACTAACCTATAAACAAGATGCCGCAGTGCCAGTTGCCTGTTTTCTGCTGTTTTTGGTTTCAGAAAAGCTAGTAAGGAAATATTCTCGGAATTGGACGGGACAAAAGCCAAATTCAATATTTCACCGAGGAGAACACGGAATACAGAGGAGAGACGAAGGGGCTCCACAGGGTGGCCGCACCCCCCAGGCGTGGCCCCACCCTAGGCTGCGCCAAGGCAGGGTGTGGCCCCCCTGGCCGCCCTCCTGCCTCGCCTCTTCGCCTATAAAAGCCCCCAATGCCAAAACCCTAATCACCCGATCAGATCTCCACGAAATAGTCCATAGCCGCCGCCACCATCGTCCCTAGATCGGGGGATCTAAAGCTCTTCCCAGCACCCTTCCAGAGGGGAGAGATCATCCCAAAGTCCTTCTTCATCACCATGCTAGCCTCCAATATGATGCGTGAGTAGTTCACCCTTGGACTATGGGTCCATACAGTAGCTAGATGGTTGTTTATCCTCCTTTGTGCTATCATGTTTAGATCTTGTGATCTTCGTTCGTGATCAAGATCATCTATTTATAATCATACATGTTGTGTTTTCAGGGATCCAATGGATATTGAGATGGCTATGTCAGATTGATTATTGATTCTATCATGTCTTATTGATTCTATCATGTATGTCTTGTTTGTGATCTTGCATGCTCTCCGTTGCTAGTAGCTATCTTGGCCAAGTAGATGCTAGTGATTCCAAGAGGGAGTATTTATGCTCGATAATGGGTTCATGCCTCTATTAAATCTGGGAAAGTGACAGGAATCTCTAAGGTTATAGATGTTCTGTTGCTACTAGGGAGAAAACAACAATCTTTTTTTCATGGAACAATTGTATTATTTACTTTACACACATTGCTTAATGCAGTTATCCGTTGCTTGCAACTTAATACTGGAGGGGGTTCGGATGATAACCTGGAGGTGGATTACTAGTCATAGATGCAGTTGGATGGCGGTCTATGTATATTGTTATGCCTTAATTAGTCCTGTCATGATGTCTAGTATTTGTATTGTTATGCCTTAATCAGTCCTGTCAATTTCCCCGCTGTAATTTGTTCACCCAGCATGTGATGTATTTATCTTAAGGAGAACACTTATAGCGAACTATGGACCCCGGTCCAATCTTTACCATTGTTACATCATCTACTATAGAAGCAGGCAAAAGGCGAGCGCACAGCGAGGAATTTTCCATACTAGATCGGCTCAACATTACCGAATCTACTCTGCTCTTCTCTTCATGGTTGGCTGTAAAAAAAGAGTATCTTTAGTCCCCAACTCTATGGTTTTGAATTTTTGGTTTACTTTCTACAAGCAACCATTACCTTCCATACTGTACATTTAATCCTTTGTTTTCAGCAAACCAGTGAGATTGACAACCTCACTGTAAGTTGGGGCAAAGTCTTGAGTTTCTGTTGTGCAGGATTCCAAGTTGTTAGCAACATCTTGGAGTTGTTTCCTTGCTCCTACTAGTTCGATAACCTTGGTTTCATAACTGAGGGAAAACTTGTTGTCGTGCTCGTCATACCTTCATATTGGGGTCTCCCAACGAAGCTCTACTACTGAGCCACGTCAGCTGACCGTTATCAGTGGTTTCATTCTTGGTGTCCTCTGCCTCCTCTCTGTCATTGGTCTCTTCCTCCTTGTCCTCCATCTCATCACCATCGCTCTCGTCAGGCAGATATTCGTCATCACCTGGTTCTCTTCCTTCCATCTGTTGGGCAACCTCCCAGAATGACAATTGTTTTGGAGCTCTGACTACTTCAAAGTTGATGCGCTGATGAGAAGAGCTGGTGTAACACTATAGTACTAAAAAGACTAGCTTCTATGTAACATGCCAATCCCTGGATCGGTTCATTGGCTTACATAGAACTTAGATGAATAACAAAGTAAAGTATTCATGTATCATAAATAACGAAAGTTCCAGAGTATTCATTTATTACAATAATGCTTAGATCGAGGGCTTGTATGGCAAGTAGCTCTAAATAGGGAGACAATAGACCTAGCAACTACATGCTTATTTGGCAGGTGGAGCTGTGGCTAGCTTGCATTTTTCAAATACTTTGTCCTACTTTATTAAACCAATTTGATTCACATCAACCCTTTAAGTTCACCCATCAAGTTTTAGAAATTAAGAAATAAGGATGAGCGATAATATGTCATAACATTGATATCAAGCAACTCATTTGTCTGTAACCAGGGAAACAGCTAAGCACTTAGCTTTTACACCCTACAGGTGTTTGTACAATTTACCCATGTGACTTGGACAACCCAACTCGTACCACCACACTCATATTGTGTGAAGATAGGGAGAATCCCAAGAAGAGACCGTTTGGGAAGTAGATCCCCAAACCCCACTGCGCACCGGTCCCAAACTACCATTCACTACATCTCTGGCTACGCTGGGTTCGGGTCACCACGACCTACTGAGTCGAACCAGCCACCCATTTATTACTGGCACATGGTTGCACACATAAGCTACTGCAATAAAGACAACTAATCCTTCTCAGTGCCCTGGGCGGCATTCCCCACCGTTATTCACATTCCGATGACTAATCCAACCACTCCACCTAGGTAGTTCATTAACATTATGTTGTTTTAGTATCACAAGGAATTTACTTTACCAAAGCATGATCCCATCCTCGTATCTACAGCAAAGCTAAGCACATCTACCATACGGGAGCTCAACTACAAGGGATTTCTCTACCATAGTACATAGAATATAGCATAGCATAGTAATACTTACACATGTAGCTACGAAAATACAATACACATGCACAAGGGAAAATAGTTGGACAAATTCATGATCAAAATAGCAACTACTTGCCTTGACGGTAGTAGTCGAGAGTATAGTCCTCGCAGAAGCAAGCATTGCACTCGTTACAATCAACGCGATACACAATTTGCAACACATAAACAATCATACACAACCATAATAATGCACAATACATGCATGACAAGTTGAACAATGCTTCAGTAGCACACTACATCCTTGTTCAGTATACCTACTGTTTGTATGCATGGAAAATCTTTTTAAAGCATTTAAAACAAAACATGCAATTTGAAAGACCAATTAACAAACTCTAATCCATTTATTAAACCACTATTGTTGACCAGTTTGTAAAATTGAGAAACAAATACTACTGTGTAGGTAAACCAAAATTGAGCCAGGACCAACAAAAATCACGCCGAAAGGACTTACATATCTTTTTCAATAATTAAAATACTACAGAAGGCATTTTATTACATTAGAATTATTCTATACACTAAACCTGTCATTTTAGTTCAGAAGAAGAAACTACATGTTCCGTTGAATCCAGGGACATATTATATGCAATTTTCTAATTAGTAATTATTATTCTATGAATTTATTATTCTAAATAGACCATTAAACTATTTATTTATTCATAGCAAAAACTTAGTGCAAAAGTCTTAAACAACTGCGTAATCGTGTTCTACGTAAAATTATGAATCTAACCGGTACCTTATTTGTAATTTTTAGGCCAGTAAATTAATTTCTATTGATTTTACAAGTTTTAGAATTTTTCTGCAATTTTTAATCTTTTTCCTATATTTTTTGCAGGGTCAACGTTGACCGCTGACCGTGCGGGCTGCCGACGCAGCTGCTACGCAGCGCATCTGCATTGGATGGTACTAGTTCACTCGCCTCCTATAATCCTGACTGTCCAACACGTATCGGCCGGACGGTAACCAAGGTTCCGAACTCACCGGCGATGGCGGCTCCGTGTTGGTGTCCTGGCGACGGCGGTGGTGGTCCGGTGATCCTGGGATCATCGGGGGGGGGTCGTTTGGCTCGGTAGCGGCGGCGGTTAGTCTGGTGGGAAAAGAACCTCCTCCCCTAGCTCTCGGGGTCCCTGGTAGTGGCTTCTCTCTCGAATCCAGCAAAGACAACGGCGAGCAATTCCCGGCTACTGCCTGCGATGCGGAGAGGGAAAACGGGTGAGGAGACGAAGTTCTGAGCGGAACGCCAGGGAGGAAGAAAGAAGTACAGGGGTGGTCGGAGGTGCGCTCGATCTCGAGTTCCCAAGAGCGGCCGCGGCGAGATCGGTTGTAGCCCGGCTAGGGTTCGAGCGATAAGAAAGAAGAACACGGAGGAGTAGAGAGGGTTTATAAGGGCGGTTAGGCGCGGGGAAAACTGGAGCCGAACGCGATCGACTGAACACGGGGAAATCGGACGAGCAGTCCGTGTGCTAGTTAGCTTTTGACGAGAAGGAAGGTATGACAGGCGAGGCCCGCCTGTCAGGGAAAAAACAAACTGGAAAAGAAGTAAAGGGAAAAGGGGGAAGGAAAACAGAGGGGGCGTGGCTGGGATGGGCTGCTGCTGGGTTGGCGTGCTACGCACGGGAAGAGATGTTGGGCTGCGCGCGGTCTCTTTTTTTTATTTTTACTTTTTTTTCTGGAGGTTTTCTTAACTGAATTTGACTGAACCAGTTTTCTGAAACTATCAAAATTCAGTCCATAAACTAAATAGGCCATAACTTTTGATTTGTTGCTCCAAATTGAGTGAAGCAAAATCCTACAGGTTTGTAATGGAATACACTACGCATCTATGCTCTCCAAACGTGTATATAGCACCTATTTATAAGATTCAAGTTAAAACCATGCTAATCATGTGTATGTGTCAACAAGCAATGCAAGTGGTGTTTTGGGAAAAGCTTTGAAACTGAATTTTTTTGCAATGATGATCATGATGCAATGACATGTATGATATGCAGTACCAATTCTATAAATTGGTATGTGACAAGACTAACCACCTTAAGATGAATCTCGTCCTCGAGATTCGACTTGGCTAGGCAATAGGTGTGGATGGTCCTCTCGGAGGTCGTCCTCTCGCTCCCAAGTGGCTTATTCTACTATGTGGTGGCTCCATTGCACCAACGGTGCCTCTGCATTATTGACCTACTTTTAATTTTAGTTATTAAACAATAATTAAAGCCATAATCATCTCCACCATTAAGCATGTGTCAACCACCCAACAATAGTGGAACATCGACGATGCGAAGCAGCACCTGAGCAAGCAACTACGACTCGCAAGGCCAATTGTCTATCAATCAACAGGCAATAGGAGGTGTCCAGGGAAATAGAGGCTGCAAGTAATATAACAGGGGTACGGAAACTAAAGCATCACAACACGGATAGCAATAGATCAACAGGAGGAAATAAAGACTAGAAATGTAAAATAGGTAGAAAGGGAGAGAATGCTCGCCTGGAAAACTGCGAAAGGTTCATCCAAAGATCGGATCGATACTCGCATCAACTCATCGGCCTAATCCGTGAAGATGCAAAGCACTAGAAGAAACATCGGATGCACTATTTAATACTACGACAAAAGATGCATGTATGATGTATGACATGGCAAAGGTACGATGCAATTAGGTGATATTAAGCGGAACCAAGATCCCGACAATTAATAAATAGGTTCTTATTGTTTAGCTACCCCGCAATTTAAATGTTGTCTTAACATGGCAAAATATATCACCGGTTTGCTACACAAATTTTAAATGGAGTCAATATTAGACTAGATTCGTCTGCATATGGTCTCCATATTTAATTATGAGATGAATCGGCATAATGGCCCTAAACAACATGATTTGTGTGTAAACATGAACAATTTAGATGCAACAAGTATATTATATATTATAAAAATAATGGTCTCGGAGAAGGGGTCACACACGACGGTCGAAGATCTTGGGTTCACTGAGGGTTCGGGTTCGGTCTCGGCCTCCAGGATCGAGCTTCGGGGTTTTGTCCATCGGATCCATGTCGAAGATTTTGGTGTTTTACTGTTCACGTGGGAAGACGGATCTTGGTGAAGGCATGCTCGTATTTTTGAGAACCACCTGAAGATCGTAACGGATACGTTGCCCCCCTACGACGGATAGGATCTGGTAGGCACGAATAAGACCAACATGGCACCCAATGAACAATAGGAACTTGTCGGCACCAAGCGTGCATACACATGAAAGACAAACCGAAAAACCTGCAGGTGTTTCTCGGCCAGAATCGGTATTCGGGTCCGGCGTCGGGATCGCGGTTCGGGTCTTCGGGTTTCCGTGAAGGAGGTCATGATGTTCCATGACGGAGATCTTGAGATTTCATGTCGTCGACCTTGGGTACCATCTTGTCCGCCGGTGGCAAACTTGGCATCAGCGTCAGGGTCTTCGCTTTCCACCAGGTACATTCTTCTAATCCAACATCATCGAGTCGATCTTGTCGATAAGGAGAACTTGACGCTTTGTCGATGTTCTGCATGTTTGGTCATTGGCCTCATCACGACATCGATGATCTTGGCGTTTATCGGTGCGCTTGAACAGAACTTGGCGTTAGAGGCGTGACAGACTAGCATAGACAGACAAGGGTCTTATGAGGCCGATTCAGCAGCAACCTCAATTATTCCACCATGTACAAACAAGGGGAAAAACAATACAGCAAGGGAACGCGGCAGTGCAGCGTCTGGACAGCATCACCATACGGGCATGCTCGAGCACGGAGGAGCTCTAGGTTCGTGACGCTGCAGAGGGCGACAGGGGATGGCGAGGCCGAGGTGGCGGCAGGAGTTACAGGCAGGGCCGGCCGGAGGAGGAAGGCACGCGTCTGCGAGGGGCGGCGCCGGGAGAAGCGAGGACGGCGGTCGGTGCTGGCGAGGATGTGTCGGGGTGGAAGCGGTGTCAACCATGGTGACAGTGGTGGCAGAGGTGGAGGAGACGCGAGGCTCTGCTCGCGGGGCCGAAAACCATGGCGGTGGGTACAGGAGATGGCCGACGACTGCGCGTGTGTGGCCTAGTGGAGGCGGCCAGGGTGGTGCTTCTAAGGGGATGAGGGCATCGCAGATGGCGGAGGGAGAGGGGACATGCGCAGGTCGCGCTGCCTCCAACGACAGGAGGTGGGCCAACCGGAGGAGCTCGGGACGGCGCGGACGACGGTGGGGCAGCACCACCGGAATGGGTCGGGGAGGATGAGGACGGATGGTGGCAAGAAGAGGAGAGAGGGGCGGCGATCTCGGGAGATGGAGCGGAAGAGGAGCAGGGTCCCGAGGTGGGTGGGCGGTTTCCGTGCGTGTGTGTGTGAGTTGTGGGGTCGCCGGGTCGGGGAGGGTTAACCGGGTCGGGTGCGGGGTTTGGGTGCGGCTGCGTGCGCACGCGGTAGAGATTGGGCGTGGCGGCTACTGGGGTTGTGGGTGCAGAGGCTTAGAGGATTAGGGTTAGGGTTTGGAGGGAGAGGCATCTAGGGTCAGGATTTAACCGGGGTGTTAGGCTGTTGGTTTGCTGGGCTTTTGGCCCGGCAGGCTGACGGCCTCCCCTGGTAAAACATTTTATTTATTTTATTTTTTTAAAAAAATTGCAAATAGTTTTTAGACAAAACAAAATATCCGGACGACGAGGGTTTTAATTTGAAATGAAGACATGGGAAGTATGTAGAAAACAAAGAGGGACTTTCTGAAATTAGTTTTAGGTTAAAACATGCATGATGATGCGCAATATACAAACAACCGCTATTTCTAGTAGTGATTTTACCCGGGGTGCTACACTAGGCGGTGAGTCGAAGGGGTGTATGATGGAACGTAAGTTCTATGCATGCCCTAGGGAGGTTTATATAGAGTCACGTCGCTAGGGTTTACATATCTACAACCGAGTTGGACAAGGACTCGCAGGGTTTTGACCTAATCTGACTGGGCCTAACTACGCCTCTGGGCCTTCAGCTTCCAGTCGCCTGGTTCCTTCTTGGGTCGCGATCTTGTTGCCATCCTGCAGGCCCACTCGCGGGAAGTATGATCTAATACGAAACGTCCTGCTGGGTATACCCCACTCGGCATATCCCCATCAGTAGTCCCCGAGGTTGTCGTTGATTCATCGCAGGTTTTCCTTGGCAGCCGGAGTATTCAGGTCCAATTTGGATGCCCAGTCGAATTGGAGATGGACTCCTTCAATGAGAGAAAGAATCTTCAACATGCATCGTCAGTCACAATAACGGTGACCAGTCGAATCACCAATTTGGCAAGTAGTCGAGTCGCAGCCACGGCGAATGGGTCGGCGAGTGGTCAAACCGCAGCTGCAGCGAATGGGTCAGTGAGTCGATTAGACGAAGTTGGACCGTCAGCTTGGTCAAACTAGCCGATGAGTAATCCAATGGTAATTTCGGCATAATCACTACACGGTAACGGCCCTCCGAAATTGGCACGAACCAACTGCTATATAATGAGAGTGACGGGTAGGTTTGCGAGCATTCCTCATATTTCTTCCGACTCCGCGCATCCTTCAATCTTCTATTCCCTCCAGAGCGACCCGGAGCAATCTAGCGATCCTAGACACTCGAATCGATGGCACCCTCGAAGGAATTGTGGGGGAGGTCCAAGTCTACCAAGGTGCTACTGAAGTCCTTCGAAGACACAGGGATTCTCCACGCCGGGAGATGGCGAATCCTCGTGGCCGGGGAAGTGGAGCCAGCTTCGCGTGCCGGCGAATTCATCTGCTTCACTAGCCATATCGAGAGGGGGCTTGGCTTCCCCACCTCACTCTTCTTCCGCTGATTATGCCTGTACTACGACATCCAGCCGTCAGATTTGGGGCCGCATAGCATCGATCAGCTCTCCATTTTCGTGGAGTTCTGCGAGTGTTACCTGGGCTGCCGCCCATACTTTCCCCTGTGGCAGGAGCTGTTCAACGGGCAGATCGGTCGTGAAGGGGAAGGCGGCCCGATGCTAGCAGCGGGCGGCCTTACCTTTCAATTTAAGTCCAAGGCCTCCTTCCTCGACCTCATGCTACCGAAGAAGGAGGCAAACGAGTGGAAGAAGCACTGGTTTTACGTCAGCGAGTCGACTCCGGATGGCGAGGAGTCACTCCTGATGTACTCCGCCGAGTGGCCTGAGCCGCGCTATCTCCAAGTCGCCAAGCTTCCGCATGACCAGTGGATGGTGTTAGACGAGATACTGACGACGATTCGCAAGCTAAAGAAAGATGGGCTCGAGACCATCAATTTGTACAATTTCTGGCTCGGGCCGCGACTGGTGCCCCTGGCCAACTATGCCGACTAGATATACGAGTACACCAGTAAGGACGACGGGACCAAGGCCTGCACTACCGAGTGGAAGGCCGACGATTATTCCCTCGCGCTGAAGAAGATCACCGACGCGGAATACCATGACCCGGAGGTTGGGATCGCCCCATACACCATGAAGCGCAAGGTGCCACCGGTAAGTCTGTTTTTCCTTGTCTATTTCGTAGTCGTAGAAATGCAGTCGCGGTTTATTAACCATGTGTTGTTTGTTCAGCTGTTCCAAGTGGTGGAAGGCTAGCTCCCTATTACCGAGACGAAATCTTGGTTGAGGCCACCGGGGACGAGAGCGAGTCCTCCTTCAAAAGGATAATGATGGAGATGGCAATGACGATGACGATGATGATGCTGACGAGGCTGTGGAGGTCGCCGCACCCGCGGTTCAGAAAACTTGCGGGCAATGGCAACGCAAGATCCAGGCCAACAAGAGCCTCTAGGGTCATGATGGGGGCGAGGGCGAAGCCCCCGAACATAGTTCACAGCGTGTGGATACACCATCGAAGAAGAAGTCACCAAAGAAGAAGAAGGAGGAGGCGCCAAGGGCAGGATCGCCGCCTCGGTCAGCGACTAGCTCTGAAGCAACTAGCGCAGCTGATAATGCCGAGGTTGAAGCATCGGCGAAGGTGCCTGAGGCAGCCAGCACGGCCTGGTAGAGGACGAGGTGCCGCTGGCGTCACTTCCACTACCATTCTCAGTAGTCAAGAGCCTTGGGGCTGCTCCATCCGCAGAGGCGTCTCTATCAAGGGAGGCACCCGCGTCGACCGGAGGGGAACTTCCTGCTGCCACAGCCTCGTCAATGAAGAAGGCCTCTGTTTCGTGGGCTTCGGCCCTGTTTGAGACGGGTATCAGCCGAAATCTGGGCCCAAAACTGCAGAAGCCAACGCACATTCACACCGACCGACGCTACATCCCAGTCGCCAGGTAAGTGTCTCGCCATGTCGACTTGAATTGCTAGTTTGTAGTCATTGTCTGATTTGTTGACCATTTCTTTTTGCAGGATTGGCGTGAAAAAGATCGGTCACCCCTCAGTGGCCAAAGTTCCAGTAGACGCCTTAGGGGCAGAAGATGATCCCTCAAAGAAGAGGAAGGGTGACGACGCCGAGGCGCCCGCTGAGGGCGCGAAGAAGATGAAGGGCGACGAGGTCGTCATAATCTCGGACAAGCCGGTCGACGCCCCAAGTGGAGCTCTGACTGGAGTGCATGCGACCGTGAAGGCCGTCGTGGACGTGGGGTCGCAGTAGGTAGAACCTGCGGCACTTGTCAGGGTGTCGGGCCCCACGACGAGTGCTGCGGGAGCGGCGGTCACTACTAGGAAAACGCCTATTCGTGGCGCACCTGAAAAGGCCTTCCGTGGCGCACTAGCAGTGCGCCACGGGCCTCGCGCTACGGCTATCTCGTAGTCGTGGAGCACTGCATGGTGCGCCACGGTTGTGTCGAGATAGGCGTGGCGCACTACCAGGTGCGCCACGGCTAGGGGTACAGGGTGCGCCACGGATGTGTTTTTCAAAAAACAAAAAAAATGCAAAAAAACACCCTCGTTTTGAATTGCAAAAGCAATCGGGTCCATGCGCCACCGTCGTGTCGCCTCGCCGGAGCATGGTCGTGGCCACGACCTACCACCGCAGGGAGGTGCGGGAGGTCGTGCCCGTGGTAGTCCTTGCCGACATCGAGGCAGTAGATGGTTGGAGAAGGGGAGGTACGACAAGAGGGAGGAAGAGAAGAAGAGAGGGAGGAAGGGAGGTAGGTGAGGAGAAGGAGGCCGCCATTGCCTGTCGTCGCTACAAGGAGGAGGAGGCCGCTGTCGCCTGTCGTCGCTGCGAGGAGGAGGAGGCCGCCGTCGCCCGTCGTCGCTGCGAGGAGGAGAAGGCCGTCGTCGTGCCACCGTCACTTGAATGAGAGGAAGAGGACAAAGCAAGGACGCCGGAGCAAGGTGGCCAGAGATAGGTGAAGGGGAAAAATGGGAAGGAGGAGAAGGAGAAGAAGAAGGAGAAGGAAGAAGGAGAAGGAAAAGGAGGAGGGAAAGTTGAGGGGTAGGTGGGCGGGGTGGTGATTCAAATTTGAATCCCGCCCAAGCTTATCCGTGGTGCACTAGGTGGTGGTGCGCTACGGGTAAGTTGCCCTCTATTTTTTTCTGCAGGAAAAAACGGTCTTTTGACCATAAATTTTTACTCTTTTCGAATTTTGGATATCTAAAAAATCGCTAAACGACCGGATGTGGTTGCGAGCAGATGAGAAATCTCGTTCTCGTCATTTTGGTAGATTATACGATTTTTTTCGATATCGTATGCAAAAGTTACGGCCTTTTTACCGTGGCATGACCTTTTTTTTGCAGAAAAAGTGGAAACTCATGTTTGTTAATTTTCCTAGAAACTATACCACATTATCTACCTAAAGATGAAAGGTTTTTTTTTGAAGTGTTTATTATTTTATTTTATTTTTTGCAAAACCTAAAAAGGCGATCCACGGGGGGTGGAGTTGGTGCATGCCACTTAGCCGTAGGGCACTAGGGCAGAGTGCCCTACGGCTAAGTTGACCCAGCTGCAGCATCAAACATGCCTGTAGCGCACTAGGTCAAGGTGCCCTACGGATAAGTGACACATCCGTAGTGCACCTTGACCTAGTGCGCTACGGGTATGTGTGATGTGGCCATATGTGCCCTGGCCCACACATAGCCGTGGCGCACCACCCCCATGTGCGCCACGCTTATGACAGTTAGCCATAGGGCACCTGTGAGCAGTGCGCCACGTCTATTTTACCCGTGGGGCACCACTAGCAAGTGCGCCACAGAAGTGTGGATTACCTATAGCCTTTTTCTTAGTAGTGGGTGGCGACCTTCCCTCGCTTCATGGTGAGGACCTCCACTGCGAGTGTGTCGGCGCAGTCATCCCAAGCGCCCGATGTTTTGGGCTTGGAAGTTGAGCAGCATCGCGGGCGCACACCTCTTGTGCTATCGTCGGTGTACGCGGTCGAGGTGCATAGCATGCTGGGTGTGGCTATTCAGGTATGTCCAGTCCTCAAGGATCTGGTCGCTAAATTTCAGCAGGCAAATTCTTATTGCTTTTTGCTATCGAGTCCTCGAGTGGCTAGTCGCTGAATTTCAGTGACTAGACACTTAGGAATTTCTTTGATGTCTAGTCCCCGAGTGGCTAGTCACTGAATTTCTTCGATGTCTAGTCCTCGAGTGGCTAGTCGCTGAATTTCAGCGACTAGGCACTTAGGAATTTCTTCGATGTTTTCTTATATTAGTTATTTCTATGCAGGGCCTCCAGCGTGAATCAGCAGAGCGACTGGCCGCCAGAGAGAATCTGGAGCGCGACCTTCGCTCTGTGCAGGAAGTGAACAAATAGCTGCAGGCGACCGCGGGTAGGTTTTTCGAAATACCCTCTCCATCGCTATCTTGTTTCTGATTGTGATTTCACCCTTGCATTGTTGTAAAGGGGCATTCGTCCGCGGTTGCGAAGGCTCGCGAATGTTTGGTCTCCGTCAGCGAGTTGACGGATGCCCAGTCGCCGTTGACCATCGCGGAGAAGCGGGTGGCCGAGATGGAACGAGTGCTCAAGGCCGCGAAGGCGCAGGCGAGTTCAGCGGAGGAGAGGGCTAAGGCAGCTGTCGCTGCCGCAGCTGAGGAGCGGAAGGTGTCTAATGCTCTCGTCACGGGGCTGCAGACTAATTTTTAGGGTCTTCAAGATTTCATCACTGGGCGTTGCCGTCCCCTCATTGCTGAGTTCCTTTGACTTGTTTTTTTTGTATCAGCGAGTCCCCGAGCGTGCGGGTCGCCGTTGTCATTGAGTCCCTGATGTGGTGGACTCGAATCGTGCGTCCTTCTAACGCCAAATTGCTTGTTCTTTGGTAGGAAAAATTCTTGATGATGAGCCCGAGGCGCAGTCATACGACGCGCTGCAATGTGTAACCATGCTGGTGGATTTTGCCGCCCTTTCGACGACATGCATTCATGCGCACCTCCAGGAGATCTCTCCGACGGAGGTGATTCCCAGCGAACTCACGGAGGTGTCGCGCTACCTGGAGGGGGCTCCAGCGGTGGTGGAGTACATGTCACGGTCGGCCTTCCGCCGTGGAGCCGCGACTGCGTTGAGCCTTGGGCTCGCCCACTTCCCTAATGACTTCGACCTCGATGATGTCACCAGCGGGTACCCCTCGGTGACTGGCTCGGTCGAGATCTCCGACGTGTTGAAGTTCACCGATCGGGCCACGGTCTACTCTGAGCGGGTGTTGGCGATGGGTGATGTTCTGCCGTATCAGGAGACGATCGTCGCTCCGAATGACCCCAAGCCGGTGCATCGTGACTTCAAGGTGGAGCAGCCATTACGATTAGTGATGGTGGGCACCTTGACGACATACCCATCGAACCCGTGGGTCCCCTTCATCTGCGTTCACGGTAGCGATGGCGCGTCGTCTTCAAAGCCTGAAGAGTAGATGACATTGCCGATTGGCGTTAATTGAAAGAAGTGTATGTCTGCCCTTGTAAGCGAACAAAAAAATTTGCCGTAAGGAATGCATGTGTGCTTATGTCAACTTTAATTTGAGTTTGGATTATTTTGTTGTGCGAGACCCCGAGCGTGTCCGCCCTTTTATGGGGTTTACCTCGTGTTTGTGTATGTATGTTTTCTTTTATACTGTTAGTTAGTTGAGGTCGACTCGTCGTGGCTTGGGAAGCCAGTCGCTTGGAAACCCCAAGGGGTGCTCTGTACTTAGCCGTTTTCTCGGACGCGTACGGGGTCAGTTGAACGAGTCCCAGAGCGTGGTACTTATCCGTTCTACTCGCATTCCCAAGGTAGGTGAGGACGGAGCGTGTTGTACTTGGCGCGTCACTCCACCTGACTCGGAGAGCCAGTCGCATGGAGTTTCCAGGGCGCGCTCTCATACTTGGTGTTTTCCCTAGCCGCGTAGGTTTGAACTGGCGTCAGTCCCCGAGCGTGGTACTTGACCGCTCGAGTCGCTGCGCCGAGGATGCAGAGGACTGGGTCACTGTGAGAAGTGAATGCGGTTGTCTTGGCCTGGCGGGACAGTCGAGCAAGGCGAATCCGATGGGGCTCTGGGTTGGCGTTTTCGGGGACGACGAAAGGCCCGAATTTTGTCGATGCCCTTGCATCGCACTACTTAGCCATGCTGGTCGCACTACCAAGGATTGACTTTCGTGATTAGCGTAATGCTATTTTTACAAGTGCGAATGGCATAAGGATTGGAGAGTAGACACAATTTGTGCGAGTCGAAAATCTTTATTTCATGGCGGGGGGAGTACATGTCAGAGTTCTAGGTGTAGAACTTACTTAGGAGCTTTACATTCCAGGGCCGCTTGACGTCGAGTTTTCCGTCGCCTCAGACGTCGATGAGGTACTAGGCGTCGTTGCCCAGTACTCGACATATGGCGAATGGTCCCTCCCACGGGGGAGAGAGCTTTTGCATTCCCTTCTTGTCCTGGATCTGTCGCAGGACCAGGTCGCCTTCCAGGAAGGTGCGATTCCGTACTCGGCGGCTGTGGTAGCGGCGGAGTCCTTGCTGGTAGATGGCGGTGCGGGAGCAATCTAGGTCGTGTGCTTCGTCGAGCTGGTCGACCCCGTCTTGGCATGCAAGATCGTTGTCGGCCTCCGCGTAGTTGACAACACGAGGCGAGTCGTGCTCTAGGTCAGTTGGCATGACGGCTTCGGCGCCGTACACCATGAAGATGGGCGTGAACCCAGTCGATCGATTGATGGAGGTGCGGATGCCCCAAATGAGGGAGGGGAGCTCCTCGACCCAACACCACGGAGTTTGCTCGAGGGGAACTTGTAGTCATGGTTTTAGGCCGTGGATGAAGCTCTGGTTGGCGTGTTTCGCCTGGCCGTTAGACTCCGGGTGGGTGACTGAGGAAAGGTCGAGCCGTATGTTGTGCTCCTCACAGTACTCGGCCATGGTGCCCTTGGCGAAGTCGGTGACATTGTCCATGATGATGTTGTGCGGGAATTCGTAATAGTAGATGAGCTCGCGTAGGAATTTGGCGGCGGTCTTCTCGTCGCACTTGGGGACTGGCTTGGCCTCCACCCACTTGGTGAATTTGTCGACTGCGACTAGGAGGTGGGTATAGCCGGAGGGTTCCTTCTTGAAGTGACCCACCATGTCCATGCCCCATACGGCGAATGGCCAGGTGATGGGGATGGTCTTGAGGCCGAGCTTGGTACGTGCATCTGATTGGTGTACTTTTGACACCCGACGCAGCGTTGGACGATGTTGACCGCGTCGGTGTGTGCGGTGAGCCAGTAGAAGCCATGTCACATGGCTTTGGCGACCAGGGACCGGGCGCCTGCGTGATGGACACAGTCGCTGGCGTGGATGTCTTGGAGTATCTTGCGGCCTTCCAAAGGCTGCACGCAGCGTTGCAACACGCCGGTCACGCTGCATTTGTGGAGTTCGCCGTTGATGATGACGAAGGATTTGCAGCGGTGCATGATCATGTGTGCCTCTGTCTCATATGCCGGCAGGGTCCCTCCCTCGAGGTAGGCGACATATGGGGTGTTCCAATCGCTTGGCTCCGCAACCATGGCGACCAAAGATGGTTCTGGTTGCAGCGGTATCCCGAGGTCGATCACCCTCGAGGGAGAGATAGAGGGCTTTGTGATGGTGTCGAGCAAGACACCGGCGAGTGGCGTGTGGCGAGATGATCCAATGCGAGAGAGGGCGTCGGTCTCTTTGTTCTTGCGCCGGTCGATCCACTCGACGGAGTATCCGGCGAAGTATCCTCTTAGTTGGTCCACTGCTTGGCGGGATGCCTCCATGGTGGGGGAGACGGTGTCGTAGGTGCCAGCGACTTGCGTGACGACGAGGTCAAAGTCTCCGTAGCACCGTAGGTGATTGATGTTCATCTACTTGGCGGCTCGCATGCCGTGAAGGAGGGCCTCTTACTAGGCCATGTTGTTGGTGCAGGGGGTGAAGTCGAGGTACAACACGTAGCGCAGTTTGTTGCCCTTGGGGGAGGTGAGAACGATCCCTACCCCTGCGCCGTCTGCGTTCTTGGACCCGTCGAAGTGGAGCGACCAATAATAGAGGTATGGCAGCTTCTCCGGCTGCTGCGCCTCCTCCCAGTCGGCGAGGAAGTCTGCTAGGGCCTGCGAATTGATTGCCTTGCACGGCTCGTACTTGATACTATGGACGCCAATCTCGACGGCCCACTTGACGACTCGCCCAGTCCCCTCGCGGTTGCGGATGATGTCTTGCAACGGCGCCGAGGAGATGACCGTGATTGGGTGCTCCTAGAAGTAGTGCGGCAGCTGCCGCTGGGCTCGGAAGACCGCATATACCAGTTTCTGGTACTGCGGGTCGCGCTGGTGCGACTCGGTGAGGACTTCGCTGATGTAGTAGACGAGTCATTGCACAGGGCGCTCCTTGCCCTCTTTTGGTCGCTCGATGACCATGACAGCGCTGACGACTCGCTCGGATGCCACGACGTAGACAAGCATCGGCTCTTTTTTGACGGGAGCGGTGAGCAGCGGGGCCACGAGTAGCACCTCTTTGAGCGCATGGAGCGCGTCAGCCGCCTCCTTCTCCCACTGGAACGTGGGGGTTTTGCGCATTAGGCGGTAGAGAGGCATTGCCTTCTCGCCTAGCCGGGGGATGAAGCAGCTGAGAGCCGCGACTCGCCCGGCCAACTTCTGGACGTCGCGGAGGCACTCGGGTTTGCTGAGACGGGAGATCGTGTTGATCTTGGTGGGGTTTGCCTCCATGCCTCACTTGGAGACTACATACCATAGTAGCTGTCCAGTGGGTACACCAAAGGTGCACTTTCCTGGGTTGAGTTTGATCTTGTACCTCCACAGATTTGTGAAGGTTTCGGCCAGGTCGGTGAGTAGATCGCTCTGGCGATTGGAATTTAGCACCACGTCATCGATGTAGACGTGGATGTTGCGGCCAATTTGGCTCGCAAGGCACTCCTTCGTGCACCGTTGGTAGGTCGCTCCGACGTTCTTGAGGCCGAACGTCATGCGGGGTAGCAGAAGGCATCGAATGGCGTGATGAACGCCTTCTTCTCCTCGTCCTCGACCGCCATTTTGATCTAGTTGTAACCAGAGTAGGCATCAAGGAAACACAACGAATCCAAGCCCGCGATCAAGTTGATGATTTGATCAATTCGCTGGAGGATGAACTGCTCCTTTGGGCAGATGCTGTTGACGTTTGTGTAGTCGATACATATTCTCTAGGTCCCATTCTTTTTTTCGAGAAGGACTGGGTTTGCCAGCCACTTGGAGTATTTGATGGGCCGTATAAAGCCTGCAGTGAGTAGACGTTGTACCTCCTCGGCGATTGCTCGGCAGCGCTCTTCATTGAAGGGCCGCACCAATGCCTTGACAGGTAGCGCTTTGGGGTCGGCGTTGAGTTTGTGTTCAGCGAGTTCCCTTGGGACACCTGGCATGTCGGATGGCTTCCATGCGAATATGTCGCGATTCTCACAAAGTAACTCGATGAGCACGCTTTCCTATGTGGGGCTCATACCTGTCCTGATCGTCACCGTCTGGCTAGAGTCGCCTGGGACCAGCTCGATGGAGCGTGTGTGCGTGGTGGCTTCGAACGCGGTCGAGCATCCGTTCTCCAAGTTGGGCTTGTTTAGTATTGTGGGGTCGTCATTGTCGACCTTGCTCGCGTATCTGGCGAGCTCCTCCGCGTGGTTGGCCTCCGCGGTGATGACGGCATCCGCGAGCTCGGCGCCCTTTGCTTCGCACTCCGCGTCCATGTCGGGGTCGCCGTGGTCGGTGATGATGTCACACGGTCCTGGGAGCTCCATCGCGTAGTACGCGTAGTGCGGCGCCGCCATGAACTTGGCGAACGCTTGTCGCCCCAAGACACAGTGGTAGGGGCTAGTGAAGGGCACCAGCTCGAAGACGATCTGCTCGGTGCGGAAGTTTGCTGGTGTGCCGAAGGTGACTGGCAGCGTCACCTTCCTGATTGGGTACGCCTTCCGACCGGGGACGATGCCATGGAAGGTGGTGTAGGTCGTCTCGATCATCAACTGCGGGAGACGCATCCGCCTGAACGTGTCCAGGTAGAGTATGTTGATGGAGCTCCCGCCATCCATCAATGTCTTGGGGAGCCAGTAGTCGCCCATTTTAGGCTTGACCACCAGGGTGTCTCACCCTGGATATTCGATCCATGGCGAGTGGTCCTCGCGGCTCCACGTGATGCGCTGTTTGGACCAGTTGAGGAAGCGGGGGACGTCGACCTAGGACACCGCATTGACGGTGACGACGTAGGAGGTGACCTTCTCCTCGCGCTTGGTGCTGAACCCGGTGAATGTGTGAAGCGACCCGACGTCATTGCCAAATGCCTCGTCATTTGGCAGGTTGTTGTTGGGGTCCTCCCTTGGCCGTCGTGCCTTCTCGATCTCCTTCAGGGAGTGGCAGTCGGCAGTCGTGTGAGTGACGGGCTTCCCCTCCCTACTGTGGAACACACAGGGTTGGTTGAGGAGAGCCGTGGGGTCGAATCTTGGCCTCTCCTTGTAGTTGCCGTCGTCGATGTATTGGCCTCTGTCGCGGCGGCAGCTCTTGGGGTCGCATGGCAGGTAGCCAGCGTTGGTGATGAAATCGAATCGCCCATCACTGTGGCGCTTGCCGGTGAGGCGAGTGTTGCTATAGCGTAGCTCCGGTTGCCTCCCGTTATCGTGGCCGCTTGGGCGGCGATTTCCACATGACTCATCGTCGGTTTTTTGGTTCAGGTCCTCCTCCACGTACCGCTTGGCGATATCGGGGAGTTGTGGGATGTTATCGAGTGTTCTGTACACCCGCTTGAGTTTGGCGAACAGTGGTTCGTAGCGGCATGCGGTCTTGAAGCAGTGGATCGCGGTCTCTGGGTGGATGCGAGCCGCGTTAAACCACAGACCTTGCAACCTTTGGAGCCAGTTTTGGGTCGACTCGTGGGGTCCCTGGATGCATCACTCCAGGTCCTCGATGTTGGTGGCGTGGATGTATGAACCCTCGAAGTGCCTGATGAAGGTGTCGCACATGTCCTCCCAGGAATCAATGCGCTAGGAGGGTGTTGATCCATTGTCGAGTCGCTCCCTCCATCATCAGGGGGAGGTAGTGGGAAGCGAGTAGGTTGGTGTGGCCGGCGATTCCCATCGCCATGAGGTATGTGTCCAGCCACAGGGACGGATCATACAAGGGATCGTACTTCTCGATCTCCTTGTGAAGGGATACGGGTAGGCTACACTAGCGCAAATCAAAATTTTCTACCGTGTAAACCAGGATTACTGTTGTCATAGATCACGGGATTACCACTAGACGCGCAGTTGCGGAACTTGATGAAGCGCGTCGAGGCAGTGCATACGATCTACGTCTCCTCCTTGCTCTCGTCCCACGAGCAGCTCCTCTTGCGCGGCTCGTCCAAACGCTACAGATGCAGCGCCTCCGAGGTATCCACAGCTACAGGGTGGAAGCGTCAGACGCTGGACTGCTAGGTCCGCACGTGCAACACATTCGATAGGTATGGCGGCTGGGTGGAATGTTCTAACCCTGATCAGCTCTCCCCACCATCTCTTATATAGACGTCCCTAGTGGGCTTCTACATTAGCAGCCCATTAGTAGTCTAAGCCTGGTCTAATTCAGATCCAATCCTTATTAGGCTTCCAGCCCCTTAAGTGTGTGACCCTATAGGTTCATATACGTATAGACATGACACGAATACACTTATTCTGTCAATAGTTGGTAGCGGCCTCTAGGAAGACATGTCAACTCCTAAACGCATACAAAGATCATATTGAACGAACCATCACAAGGTTTAGTACATGTCTTTCCCTTTGCCTCACGATATTTGGTCTAGCTCCAAGCTGACCTCCCTTTATCGATACTGTAATTCAGGATCCCTTTACTAGGTTAACTCTTATCCATATGTAGCACGTCCATGCATTTCTAGATCCGATCACTCGAGGGGCCCAGAGATATCTCTCTCAAGTAGAGAGGGGAAAATCCCATCTTGATTGACCATGCCTTGCAGCATGCTTCAGGACAAACCCGAAAGCTACCTTTATAACTACCCAGTTACGGAGTAGCATCTGATAGCCCCAAAGTATGTCGATCCACATCTCAAGTACATGCGACAATCTCAGGTCTAAGGACAAAACGTACACGATGTGTAGAGAGAGATATGCAACTAATTGCCAGTCTCAAGTTGGCTCAGTCCAACCCCATGTTCATAACATGTGTCTACATCATTGGTTTGACATCTCCATGTCTATGACTTGCGAAACATAGTCATCAACCAATTGATGTGCTAGTCTAATAATCACATGTGTCCTCACATGAAATCAATACAAGTTGCCTGATATGGATATTCAAGGAACATTACAATAACTCATGGATACATAAGAAATATAATCATCTCTATGATTGCCTCTAGGGCATATTTCCTTCACTTTGGCGCTTTAAAGTTCGCCTTGATATTTTTCGACTCGGATCATCGGTCTGAAGCACTGGGGGGCGACTCGGCTAAGCGAGCCCCTTGGATCATCATCACGGCGGTTGGTGAGGGTGTGCCTCAGGTCGTCGGTTGGCGTGCGTGCTAGCTTCTATTGTTGATGACGTGGGTTCGCGCGTCGACTAGCTGCCCGTTGGCGGCGACCATGTTGTTCATCCGTCATGGGTCATTGGTGGAGAGTGCCGTGTGCATGGCCCGTGGTTGGATATGTAGGGGCACAGGTGGTGGGCAGTTGAGAGTGTTCGCCATTGATGGGCAGCCGCTCAAGGCCGCCCTGCTTCCTGAGGAGTGGGAGTACATGTGCCCCTGCGATTCGGCTCCTGCGACTTGCTGCTCGACAGCCTTGGCGAGTAGGGCCTTGTCATATTTGATCTGCAGCGCGCCTTCCCCTGTCACGTTGCGGTTGGTGTCGTGGTGGTGGCACGGCAGATGCCATGGGTAGGATCATTCAGCCATTTTCCATCCCCCCTTATGCGAGCAAGAACATCAAGGTTGATTTCCTCGTACCATGAAAGCACGAAGGAGAGAGCCTTGTCCGCTGCAGCTCGGTCGGCCGACTCACGCCATTGATCCAGCCGATCTTCACTAAGGAGCAATCTCTCAGCAAGTGGCTCGATGAGTTCAGGTGGGTCTTCATCTGGCCAGAGCATGCGAAACGCATGGATAGCCGACTTGAGCAAGTCCACACTGCAAGACTTTAGGGTCCTGACCCATTTGGACACCGCTTCAAGAAGCTCCTCCATGGACACCTTGCCGTCGGCAGGAGCACCAGCTTCGGCCCTCACTTTCTTCATGGCTCGGATGGCAGACATAATGGCCTTAGGAAAATTTTCTGCAAGCAAAAAGAGAAAGTTAGCAAAATAAAAAAAGTAGATGGAAGAAGTCCAGAGTGACCTGTACAATGCAAAAAGAGTAAGAACTCACTACCGAGAAAGAAGTTGATGGCGGCGAATTTTCTATGCCAAGTTTTGGCCTTGGCTTGGAGGGCGTCAAAGTTCAGATTTGCCGACTCGGCCTCGTCGAGCAGCCTCTTGGTTTTCTCGGCATTGGCGGCCTGCTGCTCATTCTTCTCGGCAAGCTCCTCCTTCAACCCTTTCACCTCGGCCAAGTGCTTCTGCTCCGATTCGGCCATCAGCTTCTTCAGCCGAGTCACCTCATCTCGCTCCTTCTGGAGCTCGGTTTGGTGCTTCTCTGCTTATTCGCAACAAATTACTTGTTAGCACCAACAGAAACCTTTAGCTATCTAATTGGTGAGGCAAAAAACTTACTCTCGGCCTCGCTAATCTGCGAGTGAAGAGAATCGATGGTGGACTGAGCAGAGGCTGCAAAAGAAGAGCGAGAAAAAATTGAGAAAATGAACCAAAGAATATTACACCGAATAGAGAAAGGACGACTAAGGTTGTTACCTTGGCCTTGGGTATCAGTCTGCAGCTTTTCATACGCAAGTTCGAGCTTGCAATGCGCCAAAACGAGAGTTTGGTGCACCTTGGTGCGCTCATTATGCGTGAGCTAAATAAAGAAGACAGACAGTAAGGAAGGGTCCAGTCAAGCAGCCTGCCGAATAAAAAAGCTTAAGAGCTTACAACCGAGTAATTTCCTTACTCGACAGTAACCTCGAGGGCTAGGGATCGAAGCTCTAACATGCAAGCTTGGGGTGAAGGATTTAAAGACTAAAGTGATTATTGAGAGCTTACGGCCGAGTAAGTTCCTTACTCGGTCGTAACCTCGGGGACTAGGTGATATGTATAAAGGAAATACTCAACAATACAAAAGAGTAAGAAGTTACTTTACCTCGTTCACTTCATCGGCGCGGGACACTAGAGTAATGGCCTGCTGGGTCATGTCAGAAACGTCCTTAGGGCCCAGCTTCAGCTTCTTGCCGGCACGGGTGCTGACCTCCTGCTCGCCAGCTGCATTCCATGCCACAGCATAAGGTTCAGCTGAACCAAGGCTTTTCCCAATGAGCGTTCAAGTGAGAAATAGTTTTCAGGGTGGTTCCCACATTGGCACGGGTCGCATGAGCGGAAGTATGGAGGGTAACAACCTTAGAGCCATCACGTGACCCGGCAGCCGCGGATTCGCCCCCATTACCCGTTGAAGCGACCATTGTCGCCAACGTCGGAGGCCGGATCTGGGGAGCAAAAGCCGCGCAGACCAGCGTTGTATGCTTGGAGGAGGTGGATTTGCTAGGTAAAGGGCGAGCGGAGCCAGAAGCCTTGGGCTGGGTCTGGCCCTTTGACAGAATTGGAGAGCGAGCATGGGGATTTGGAGAAAAAAGTGGAGCCGGCTGACTGGGCTCAGCAGTTTTGCTGGATCCAAGATCAGGAAGTTGTTCATTCACACCATCCCGAGGGCCGATGCCAGCGGAACTAGTGGCGGAAGGTTTCTCGGGGCCAGAATCACTAGCACCAAGATCAGAAAATTGTTCCTGGCTAGCACCAGGGGCACCAGCCGAATGACCCACCGGGTCTGACTGACACTGAGAGGCGAGAGCCTCAACAGTGGGAGCCTCGACTCAGACAGGACTCGGCGCCGCCGAGTCAGCTGGAGGAGGCGCAGGCCTTAGCGGCGAGGCAATGCTAGAAGCAGCCTGGTTCGCCGACAAAGTTGTGGCACTGAAAATAACGAAACATGTATAAGAGAACATGAACGACAAAAAAAAGGAGCGAAGAAAGCAGAGTATGAAAACTTACCCGGTGACGACCGGGTCACGGGTGACTCGGCGTGTGATCCGGCGCCCAGCGGGTCTCAGCCAGAGTGGCAGCAGGAGCTGCCGGCGTGGGCTTGCACTTCTGCTTGGCGACGGGGATCTTGCCAACTCCGCCCACGGCGAGATGAGGAGTGTCGTGTACTTGGCCAGCTGCATAAGTAAATAACGGGCTTACTCGGATAAGTTGGGAGACTAAGGTCACAAGGCATATATCTCCAAAAGCGTACAATCATCATCCTCATCATCGTCAGACCAATCTTGTAAGGGATTGAGAGATCGACTCTTACCTGAAGCTGAAGCAGCCGTAGCGTGCGGGATGGGCATGAAGCACTCCAGGTCATACTCTACTTCATCCGAGTCGAAGAGATCCCCATTATAACCGGGGGGAGGGACAGTACTGTCATCAACCTGGTGAAAGAGATTCTGCGAAAGACAAACAGAATGAGTAACCAAAAAAACTAAACTGAAAGTGGCGAAAGAGCTAAAGCCTACTCGGCAAGGAAAACGACTCGAAAAACTTACCCAGGGGACAGGCCTGACCCGGCTAAACGGAGGGCAATTTCAAGCCCAATTATCCGCCAAGTTCAATTTAAAGATTGAGCTTACTCGGCGGGCAATGGAGTCATGGGTGAGCTCCTTAGTGGAGTGCCGAGTGGAATCATGGGAGCCACTCATGAAGCACATCTTGTGGCTCCTCGCTTGGATGGGGCTTACCCGGCGTGAGATGAAGGCGCACATGAGGTCAGTGTCGGCAAGATGAAAGTTTTCATCTGGCGACAGCAACCTTTCCCGGATGGCGTTAGACTCGTTTACCGCAGCGTCTTGGTCGCGCGGGTCAAGCTGCCAGAGCTTCTTGTTGAGGACCTCATCCGAGAAAGGGGCGAGCCGGATGTTATCGGTGGACCCGCTGTTTTTGACATAGAAAAAGGTTCTATGCCACTTCTTGCAAGAATCAAGCCCAGCAACCCGAGGAAAGATGAAGTCTCTCCTAGGCGTGATGCTAGCAGCACCGCACCGAGTCGGCTTTTTCTCGGCACGAGGAGTAGGACTGGGCATTCGGTTCCTCTGTGTTTCAAAATTTTTGGTCCTAACATAACGAGCACCGATCGGTGTATTTAAGTACGTGTAACCAAGCATTCGATTGACCGTGACATCGGTTCGGTATTCGGTGCTGGACCGAACAGACCGAGAACACGTGTACTGAGCCTGGGATGCTGCCGCACATGGCTTTACTGACCAGTTTGGATAGCTGGCTCCTAGCTTGCCGACCGGATTTGGCAACTGTTACGCTCTTTTTTTCTTTATCTTTGTTTTTTTGGTTAGGCTGCCAGGCTAGGATCATTTGTTTGTGCTAGACTGCGCAACAATAGGTCTGCAAGTCAGGCGATGTATGAACAACTCTCGAGCAAACAATTGACGGGAAACCATGAAACTAAAAACTAGGCTAGGATCAAGATTTCTTAACCGAAAACAGTAGCAAAACAGAAAGTATACTTGACACACAAATTGGACATGAACACGGCAAATTTGACTTAAGAAATAGCATCCAAGTATAACAAAACTTCGATCTATACATATCCTGCAATTTGGCACACACATGAAGTCTGACAAAACACTTAATTTTGAGAAACAAAATAGAAGCGGCAGGAAGCGCACAAGAGCTCGCTAATCCCCAATCTTCTAAACTTCAAGCTTTATTATTAGTCTTCAAATTTCATCATCCAGCCCTTGAGAACTACAACCACCAAAACAATCATCAGGAATATAATATTCGATGTGGACATATAGATCTAGACATTGATTCTAAAGTTTAGTTTAATCTCACCTAAAGTTTAGGAGTGAGATTTATAGTGGAGCTGGACTTGCATATTACCGCTGAATTTTTGTGAGGATTACGCTTGCAAAGATGATAGTGATTCCGCAAAGCAGATGTACCGTTCATAACAGGATGAGCAGGGATGTCCTTTGTGCAGTACCTGCATCTTCCTTTATGCAGGACGCCCTCAATCATAATTTTCATGAAGTGGTTCCAAATCTCAGTCGACATCTAATCTAAATTGAAAGGGACAGGGAAATCAATATGTATGCAGGCAAGAACAGATCTAGTTGCGACAGTGAAAGTTTTAGACTTGACAGAATCAAGAACTTACCCTATAGCTTGCAAACTAGCAGTAATGTTCGATGCAGACGTTAGATTCCGACCTTGTTCTTCCAATCCAGGATTGCGTCAAAGAATGTCGACGCCCACGCCAGCGGCTAGGTATTGGAGTGAATTGAGAGACGAATTGTTGCATCAGGGTTGAATGGGATCCGGATTTATATAGGGAATCGGGGAGGACAAATATCAATTACGGCAGAAGATCAGGGGAGCGAGACTAGCGCTTAATTAAGAGGCCAAATATCACTCAGGGCGCAATTTCTGGGAAGGTAATATGCGAGGAGGTCACAGATTTTAGGGAGAGGTGAATATCCAAGTTTTTGCCTCGCTTGTTGGTGGAGAGGAATATAGGTTGTGTGTCGTTTCTTCGGTGTTCGGTCTCTTCGGTGAACCGAGTGCTATGACTGAACTCACCGAAACTATTTTGGTTTTCTAGATCTGGTAACCGAGTGTTGTACCAAAGAATTCGGTTTCGATCAGTTCGGGTTCGGTCCAAATTAAATCGGTTCGGTGATTCGGTTTTCAGGTTATATGCCCACCCCTAACGAGGAGCACCAGGCTGGGGAACAACCTGAACCCTAAATCTAAAATATTTGTCCCACAGAAGAACTGTAGGCCAAATTCCGAGGTAAGCCTCGCAAGCAGAGATAAACCAGGAAAGAGAGCTAATCGCATTGGCAGGAATATGATGGGTTTGCAAATGGAAGGTGGAGAGAAACGAGGAGAAGGAAGTGCTCATTGGAAGAGCGAAACCGCGCTCAAAATGAGAAAGGAAAACCACCCGCTCGTTAGCTTCGGGTTTGGGAGAAATCTCACCGGTGGGGAGACGGCAATCTACTTGTAGCGGGATGCGCCTGGTGGAGCGGAGCCACTCTACCTCCTCGGTGGAGACCTTCGAGCCTTCCCAGCTGCCGCGCTTGCCGGCGGGAATCTCCTGCTCCTCAGCATCATCAGCGCCGTCGCGAGCGTCCATGAGTTCCGCAGATTCAGTCTCCTCCGCAGTTGGAAGAGGTTTGGAACAGCGTGGACCCGTGGTGGAATGGAAAGAAAAGAAGGGTGATTGCGAGACAAGAACAGGAGGAAGAGGAAACCGCAAAGGGGGCGGTTCGATTTTGCAGGGGAAAGGAAGAAGAAAAGGCAAGGGAAAACTGAACGGGCGTGGGGGAAGTGGAAATCCCCAACTCCTACTTAAGGACAGTAAAAACCCTGGTAGTGGGATCCATCTGTGCCGTGCGGCCAACGTGTGGCCGTGTACCAGGCCGGGTAGGCCAATCAGGAAGCGCCACGTAGCCAGAGCACGAAAAATCCCGTGCCACGTCATGGAAGGAAGGACAAGAGGCGCAGGCCGATGGGACTGCCACAGTGACGGGGAATAACTGCACAACCGTCACTGTGTCGTTAGAGCTTGGAACAAAAAATGAGGAAAGTAATCATGATTACCAGCTGCCAGTGACTGAAGCACGCTGAAAATGACATGGAATTGGCCAAAGTGACTCGGCTCGAGGCAAAAATAAGCCAAGAAGTCAAAGAGTCGATCCGGAAACTGTCAGACAGACCCGGCAAGGTGCAAAATTGCAGCAGATAGAGATAAAAACTAAGTTCCAATCACACAAAAGGAACCTGGAGACGCCTAACAGCTTGAACTGCTAGACCTCACTAGCTTCGGGGACTAATGTCGGGGGGATATCCCCCGGTAGGGTCACGAGAGGTGAAACATAGCACAGCTTGGTTAGCTCCGAGTGAAGAAAAAACCAGGTCGGGTAAGAACTGCCGGGTAAGATAAGCATGAGCGGCCGACATGTAAACTATGTTGGCCCGCATAAGACAAAATTTTAATTCTTGCAGGAACCGACGAGCCGAGTCTAACAAGGAAGGGCCGAGTCAAGTAGGACGTGTGGCACCTTTCCGAGTAAGATTCAGGAGGGACCATGGTAAAGCATGGTCAAAAGAGAAGGGCGATGTCAGGTGACACAAAAGAAGCCGGGTGACGCCCAAAGCATACGCTGACGTACAAAGTTACAGCGTGACGCCAAAAGCAACAGGAAGCAGCGTACCAGAAGACCGTTAGCTGTCAAGATTTATGGACTGGGCCATTGGGCTTAGGGCAAGCCAATGACCTGGCCCCCATTGTAGGGACCAGGATCCAAACAGTAAACCCTAGAAACCAAAGGGGCATAAGCTAGCTAGCACTGCCTATATAAGGAAGGGCATAGCTATAGTAGACGGAGGTTGGACCAAGTAGGGAACTAGTGCACTGAACCCTAGTTCATACAGCTCAAGGAACACTTATAATCTTGGGAGATCAATCAAAATACTAGGTCTGGAGAGTTCTTCTTGTTTCTCGTGCATGGCTCGACCGTGTACTCCCTCCCCGGTGACCACAAGCACCCATTCGCCCCCCAACTTAAGCCTACCCATGGCATCTGCCATGCCACCACCACGGCAGTTAATGTCGGGGGGATAACCCCCGGTAGGGTCAGGTGAAACATAGCGTAGCTTGGTTAGCTCCGAGTGAACAAAAACCCAGGCCGGGTAAGAATGGCCGGGTAAGATAAGCATGAGCGGCCAACATGTAAACTATGTCGGCCCGCATAAGACAAAATTGTAATTCTTGTAGGAACCGACGAGCCGAGTCTAATGAGGAAGGGCCGAGTCAAGTAGGACATGTGGCACCTTTCCGAGTAAGGTTTAGGAGGGACCATGGTAAAGCACGGTCAAAAGAGAAGGGCGACGCCGGGTGACACAAAAGGTGTTGGGTGACGCCCAAAGCATACGCTGACGTACAAAGTTACAGCGTGACGCCAAAAGCAACAGGAAGAAGCGTACCGGAAGACCGTTAGCTGTCATGCTTTATGGACTGGGCCATTGGGCTTAGGGAAAACCCATGACCCGGCCCGCATTGTAGGGACCGGGATCCAAACAGTAAACCCTAGAACCCAAAGGGGTATAAGCTAGCTAGCACTGCCTATATAAGGAAGGGCATAGCTGTAGTAGAAGGAGGTTGGACCAAGAAGGGAACTAGTGAACTGAACCCAAGTTCATATAGCTCAAGGAGCACTTGTAATCTTGGGAGATCAATCAACACACTAGGTCTGGAGAGTTATTCTTGTTCCTCGTGCAT
Source organism: Avena sativa (assembly GCA_916181665.1). Lineage (NCBI taxonomy): Eukaryota > Viridiplantae > Streptophyta > Magnoliopsida > Poales > Poaceae > Avena > Avena sativa. The sequence continues at coordinate 260,816,448 of OV702294.1, read as the reverse complement.
GGATCGACCGTGTACTCCCTCCCTGATGACCACAAGCACCCATTCATCCCCCAACTTAAGGCTACCCATGGCATCTGCCGTGCCACCACCACGACAATTGGCGCCCACCGTGGGGCAGAAGCAGGTGCTTGATGGAGTCTTCATCCGGACGGGCAACATCATCGCCAAGACCGGCGAGCGTGTCTACTCCGGCCTCATCCAGAGGTTCGGAGAGCTCAACTTCGTCATTGACAACGCGGGCTGCTTCGGGACCAAGCCATTCCCTAGGAGCGGTCGCTTCATCAAGTTCGGCGAGCACCAGGTCTACGTCGCGGTACGCGTGGAACGCGCAGACCGCGTCGTCCTGGCGCCGGATCCGCCAGCGATTCCTGTCGTTAGGAAGCTTCACCAACTCATCTCCATGGAGGTAATGATGACAACGCCAAACCCCGTAGCTCCGCCAATAGTTCCAGTAGTGAATGAGAATGCTAATGGAGGAAATCATGAGGAAACGCCAAGGGCTGCAACGACAACAAAGGCACCACTGGAAAAACCATAAAACATAGCTAGGAGTAAAAGGGCTAAGGAGCTGCAGGAAGCGATAGACAAGTTGGAAGAGCCAGTGGCACAGGCAACTGACCCGACACGTGTGCAAGCCGAGTTGGAGGAAGCCAGGATAAAAGTTTTGGAGAAAGCAAAGGAATTAGCACAGTTACAGCAGGATGTGGATATCACCATCCGAGAGCTTAACTCGGCAAATCGAGTCAAGGGCGCAAAGACCCGGCTTGACACGACGAGATTGAGAGGAAGGAACCTCAACGAGGAGCTGGCAGATGCGACGTCAAAAATAACGCTAGATAACAACAATGAAACAGCCATGCGGCCAACATATAACACAGCAGCAGCTAATCTGTGAGCGGGAGAAGTAGCAATGGTAGAGTTACCCCATTTGGAGGGAGAAGCAAAGAAAAGGCAACAAGAACGAGTCAAGGAACTAGTAAGAGAAGCTAGCATGCTGAATGAAGCATATTACAGAGCAAATCCGGGTATAGCAGGAAGGTCACAACTGGTTCACTCGGCGACTCCTGTTCCGGCGAGATCGGCTGGGCACACGACATCCTCACCCGGAGCGGCGCCTAGGCCGAGAAAAGAAAAGAGTGTGGATTTTGGAAGAAACAAGCAGATGGTCGCCTATGATCCGGCTGTGGTTCAAGGAAACCTGGCACATGCGCAGGGGGCGAGAAGGAATAATGCCCAAGGAAATGAAAACCAGGAGAATGCAGGCCGAGAAATGCAAGCAGGGCAAAGAAATGACAACGGAGGGCAAAATTTTGCGCCTCAAGCTAGGTGCGGAACTCACTCAGCAGGAGGAGGAAATGCAGCGCCGAATAATGCACCAGCTCAACCTAAAAGAAGACAGCAAAGCGCAAGAAAGGCAGCTCAACAGCCTGTTGACCTGAACGCAAATAAGTATAATGATGGTTACTCGGCTATGGTGAATGACGGATATGAACTACTGGATCACGCATATCAAGCAATGGGAGCAAGACTCGGAGGCAGGAACCTTCAGCCGGATGATGCAAGGCTAAAGCTTGACCGAATAAAATTGGCAGAGATAATTGAATCGCAAGTTCCGCAGGGTCCACCATGCTTTGGCCCAAGGATCATGTAGGAGCCACCGGTGCCAAATTTCCAGCTGGCCAGAGGGACAAAAACTTATGATGGAAGTACTAAGCCAGAGGACTGGCTCATAGATTATGGAACTGCTATGAAGATCGCGCAAGGAAATTTGAGATGGGCAATACGTTATGTACCGCAGATGCTGGAAGGACCAGCTCGGGTATGGTTGAATAATTTGCCACCCGGAAGCATTAACAGCTGGATCGATTTTCACGACGCTTTTGTGAGCAATTTCACGAGCACTTACAAGAGGCCGGATCGCCCATAGCATCTGGCGATGTGCAAGCAAAGACCGAATGAGATGGACAGAGAGTTCCTCACAAGGTGGTGTATGATGCGCAACTCTTGTGAAGGGTTCATCGAGTCACAGGCAATCGCTTGGTTTGCACAAGGATGCAGACATGAAAGTGCGCTATGGCAAAGGTTACAGAGAGATATGCCGGCAAGTCTGGCAGAAACAATAAGAATCGTTGATTCGTATGCGTTAGGATATCCGACTCAGCCGCTGGTTATGTCGGTAGACGGGATGACTGAAACTCAGATCTATGACGCTGCCGGGTCGCAAAGGCGCCAGGGAAGGTCTGAATACAGAAGCAAGAGAAGAGATGAAAGACCAGATTACAGATATGGTTCGACTCAGGTCGCGGCCATGAGCCAGGATCATCCAGATGCTGGAAGTAGTCAGTGTCAAAGGATAAGTGGACAACAATAATGGGTGCCAAAGAATGACGGCAAAAGGCCATACGAGCAGAGGAAGCAATATTAGGACCGACAGAAATATACCTATGAGATGATGCTGGACCAGCCGTGTAAGTTTCACATGCCTAGTCCGAGTAAACCGGCCAATCACACAACAAGGCAATGCACATGGTTTCAGAAAGGAGATAGAGTGGATTCGCCGAATAAGCAGCTTCCACCACCTCCACCTCCACCATTTACAGGAGGAAATGCTCAGACAATGGGAGCAGATAACAGATACGAAAATAGGCAGCCGAGGTATCAAAATCAAGAAATAAGAGAAACTGTGCACCAGGTGCACAATCCAAGAGGTGATGACGCTCATGTCAGTCACGGAACTAGAAATGAGTACAGAGAACATCACCAGAGCTACGTTGTCTTTGTCATAGAGCCAAATGACAAAAAGAGCTAGCATCAACGAATGATGGAGGTGAATGCCACGATGCCGGCAATCCCCAAGTACATGCATTGGTCTGAGCAAGAAATAACTTGGAGAATAAAAGATCACCCCAAGATCATGCCAACCCCAGGAGGATATGCTCTAGTTTTGGATCCAATGTTCATGGGCCCAGATATCAATGTCAAGTTTTCAAAAGTGCTGATTGATGGTGGTAGTAGCATCAACATGATGTACAAGGATAAAATGCTCAAGTTAGGCATTACCATGAACACGTTGGAGCCGACTAAGACCACTTTCCACGGTATTGTGCCGGGATTGTCCTGTGAGCCAACTAGCAAGATCTGGGTCAATGTCTTATTCGGCAACAGAGAGAACTATCGCACTGAGGCCATAGAGTTTGAGGTAGTGGATTTGGTCAGCTCATATCACGCCTTACTCGGCAGGCCGACTATGGCAAGATTCATGGCTACTACCCACATTGCTTACTTAAAGATGAAGCTGCCAGACCCATGTGGGGTGATTACAGTTGAAGGGGATTACAAAAGATCCATTGCTTGTGCCTCAGCTGGATCCTCACTCGCCGAGCCACTCTTCATAGCACAAGAAAAGAATCAAATGTTGGAAGTGTCAGCATTGGCCAAATTAGCGCAAATGTCCATGCCGGCACTCACCAACCCGCATGGCAATGTGTCATTTCAAGCTACCAAAGAAACCAAGAAGGCACAGGTGGATGAGACTTTCCCAGAGCGCACAGTTACTATTGGGGCTGGTCTCACGGACAAATAGGAAAGTGAGCTCACCAGCTTCCTCTATGAGAATCGGGATATCTTTGCATGGTCCACTCAATATCTGCAAGGAGTTCCGAGGGAGCTGGATGAGCACTCTCTTCATGTAAGACCAGATGCCAAGCCGGTGAATCAACCCCTCCGCCGCTTCGCCGAAGATAGGATGAAAGTAATAGCTGCCGAGATTGCCAGACTTTTAGCTGCTGGATTCATCATGGAAGTACTGCACCCGGATTGGTTATCAAATCCAGTCTTGGTCGAGAAGAAGAAAGATGACCCGAACGTGGCAGTGGTATGGCGCATGTGTATTGATTACACAAACCTCAATAAGGCGTGTCCAAAAGATCCATTTCCCCTGCCACGGATCGACCAAGTCATAGATTCTACTACTGGGTGTGAGTTGTTGTCGTTTGTGGATGCGTATTCAGGATTCCATCAGATACCACTGAATCCAGGTGATCAAATAAAGACGGCTTTTATCACCCCGTACGGGGCTTATTGCTATCGCACCATGCTGTTTGGGTTGAGAAATGCAGGTGCAACATATCAAAGATGCATGCAAAAATGCTTGCAAGATCAATTGGACAAAAATGTTCAAGTATACGTCAATGACGTGGTAATAAAAACCAAACAAACTCATACTCTAATTAAGGACTTGCGTCAAACATTCGCAAACTTAAGAAGATTCTGGATGAAGATTAACCCGGAAAAATGCACATTTGGTGTCCCGGCTAGCAAGTTACTTGGATTCCTTGTCTCCAACCGAGGAATTGAGGCTAACCCAACAAAAATCAGGGCCATTGAAAGAATAGAATTACCAAAAACCCTCAATGATGTCTAGAAGTTTACTGGATGCCTGGCCTCGTTGAGCAGGTTTGTTAGTCGGCTAGGGGAAAAAGCCCTACCATTATATCAACTGATGAAGAAATCAGATAAATTCACGTGGACACAGCAAGTTGATAGCGCTTTCCATGAATTAAAGAAAACGTTGGCAACAGCACCAATATTAGCATCACCACTATCCAAAGAGCCAATGTTGCTCTATGTCGCCGCAACCAACAAAGTTGTAAGTGCAGTAATAGCGGTTGAACGTGAAGAAGGGGGCAAATCAGTCCAAAGACCAGTTTATTACTTGAGCTACGTGCTCTCTGTCTCGAAACAGAATTACCCGCATTATTAGAAGATGACATATGGGGTATATATGGCAGCAAAGAAGCTGAAACATTATTTTCAGGAATGCCAAATCCGGGTAATATGCGAGGCCCCTATCTCGGATATATTGGGAAGCAAAGATGCCAGCGGACGAGTCGCAAAATGGGCCATAGAACTAGCACCATATACTCCACAATATGATAGAAGGGATGCAATAAAGTCTCAGGCTGTTGCAGATTTCTTTGTAGACTAGATGGAAATGCAGTACGAACCACCACTGCCCGATCCGAACTACTGGAAAATGCATTTTGATGGGTCCAAGACGAAAATGGGTCTGGGCGCCGGGATAGTGCTCACATCTCCGAAGAGGGATCAACTGAGGTATGTGTTACAGATTCACTTTGCTGCTTCCAACAACATTGCCGAGTATGAAGCACTTGTCCATGGCATCAAAGTATCCAAGGAAATTGGTATCAAAAGGATCATGTGTTTTGGCGATTCGGATTTGGTGATTCAGCAAGTGTCTGGACATTGGGATGCGCTGTACGCAAACATGGCATTATATCATTTCCATGTGCAACAAATTTCGGGATACTTTGACGGATGTGAATTCCATCATGTTCCTAGAGCAGAAAATGAGGAAGCAGATGTACTATCCAAATTAGGGTCATCTCGGCAAGAAATACCACCAGGGGTAGCGCTGGAGCACCTTAGGAAACCATCGATCAATCCGTCACCAGAGTCCGACTCAATCAAGGTCACCCCAGCGAGTCAGGAGTCAGGTGTGGTACCAATGGATATCGACTCAGGGGTAGCTTCGAATCACTCGGGGACTGATCCGCTCAATTCAGGGGCTGCCGAATCACACTCGGGGGCTCCTCAGGTCATGTCAGTAGAACATATGTCGGCGGAGCCAATAGACATTGATGTTGAAGCAGACCTGGAACCACTGATACCAGCATGGGCACAGCCAATATTCGACTACTTAAGAGATGGGACCTTGCCGAGTGATGAAACGTTGGCAAGGCAAACAGTACAAAGGGCAAAAGCGTACACAATAATCAAGAGGGAATTATACAAGCTGTGACACCCTCGGGATCAGGGCTAAACAAATCCCAGACCTCCGTCTAACATAAGCTTAACCTTGAGCTCGAGAATATCCAGTGAAGAATTGATAACACAGTAGTGACCCTACGACACAAAAACTTATTACAGCAAGCTCATAACTGAGCAGAAAACCAAATTATTACAAGCAGAGGTCTCTGACCACAAACACCAAACAACGGAAGGAAAATTATGCTATTAAATATAGCAAACTTAACAAATGGCCTAAGAGGCCTGAAACATAACGATGACGTCCCAGCCCATAGATTCCAGGCTGCCGGCCGGGAACCCCAAGCTACTCGTCGATGTCGATGTAGTACGGAACTCGTCTTCAGGTGAACACTTACTCTGCCAAAAGTTTCAAAAAAGCAAGGGTGAGTACAGGGTGTAGTCCGCAAGACTTATGGCTGGTGGAGTTGTTTTTCATAAAGCCATCTTTTGTTTATAAAACAAGAGGGAGAAGAAGCTCATCTAGTCAGAGTATTTAAAAGTGGATAAGAGAGCGACGTCTCCGAAATATTGATCATCATCTTTTGATATCCACCAATCATCATCATCTACCAACTAGGATCACCCCCTCGTACCCATGAGGAAGTATCCTTAAGCACACGTTGATCTACCAAGTTTTATGATTAGGTTCAAGTTCTCAATGATCTTAGAATCTGGTCAACAAGCGTTCATAACCGTGAACACGGCTTTTCGAAAAGATTTAACCCTGCAGGGGTGTACAACTTTACCCACACGTACCAATCGACTCTTAATGCCAAGCTATTAGACCTCTTCCTTGGAAGGCTGGCAGAGGGTGGTTGGCCACGACCTTTACCTTGCTTTCGCCGAGACCATGAGTCACGCAATAAGTATTGTTCCACCATAACGGGTCAAATCCCGAAGTTGGTACTTAAAGATGTGAGGCGAGGTTGGTTTACCAGGGGCGCCATCAACCCCAAGCAACCACGGCCACGCTTCCCTACCTGTATGGATGCACCTCCTTCACCCCCCCCTTCGAAAACATTTTCAATGCGTATGTCGAATGGAACGCCCGAACTATGTGACTCATGGAATCTACTAGGCAAGTTAATCAGGCGAGGGGTTCCCAAGCCCCGTGTGGCTGTACGCTCATCTCGGTTCCAAAGGCAAGAACTCAGGACCTAGTGGTGGCGAGCATGGGACTAGAAAAACCACATCCCACCATGGCCTCCCATACAAGCCTTAGAATGTTTAATCTCATATCACTGATCTCATCTCGTCATGTTCTCCTGTCATACTAGATTCTCTGCATCTGATACATCATCTGGATGGACCAGACTCAACAACTATGCATGGCTAAGCAGGACACAGATATAATCTCTAGCAGTGCACACAAGCCAAACCTAGTTACGCTAGGAGAAGTGGATCAGGTAATATAATCTCAAAGGGAGTATGCAATAGATAGGATAATCTATCTATCGATAAAAGACCACATTAGAATCGTACGAATCATGGCAGGAATTGAAATGCTTTCGAAATCATACGATTATATCATGGTGGGGCTATGCTTGCCTTTGTTAGTTGATAACCGATAAGAAGATCTTCGGGAGCCTTGTACTTGACTTGATTACAGTTGGTCAAGTATTGTTCGTCAATCTTCGATCTTCGATGGTGTTGTCCTCGGCCTTCGATCTCGATCTCGATCTCGTATTTTACCGGGAAGAAGCACACACCAGAAATAAAGGGAAAACAATCAACAATGGCATCGATGCAATGCTCAAACAAAGATGATGATATGACAAGTTAAATTCTATTGAAAAGTAACCCTAAAGCATTCTCGACAAATTAAACAGGGTTCCGAGGGGCGCAAACCCTAACTCGGGAAAACTCCAGAATCATCTATTAGGGTTACTAGGTTGTTCTAATTAAACTTGTCTTGAAAGTTGTTAAACAATGCACGATTATAACTTAGTTAGATAGTTTTCATTTTTCTGAACAATTTGATATATTATTTGTATTTTTCTAACTTATAAATTAAGAGTTATTGAATTTACAATATTCAAACAATTTCTGAAATTCTTAAACTTTTTCTTAATTTAAATAAATCTGGAAATCCTTTTTACACCGAGGGCTGGGCTAGCCACAGTGACCGACCGGTGGGCCTCAGAGCCACATCGGCCTCCACGTGGACTGGTGGGACCTGAGGGGGTGTTGGGGTGTTTCTCAGTGGGGCTTGATCTAGTCATCGTGGCTGACTCGCGGGCCCAGGCCACGTCAGCGCACCACCTCAGCAGCGAGGCCCGCGCGTGTTCGACTCGGTTGAGTGCACGTTGGACGGCCGCTGACGCCGGCGACCATCCAGCGGCGGCGCTACGACGCGCGCGCAGACGCGTACAAGCGTGGGTAGGGGCGCCTAAACTCGGGGAACCAAACTAAGGTAGCACGAGGTCCTGGGGTGGCCGAGAGCCTTGTCGGCGACGAGCCTGGATAGCAGCAGACGGCGGAGCACCTAGGCAGAGTGCTAGAGAGGGTTAGGGGAAGCGTGGAGTGGTGCCTGAGCACCAGAGTCTCATCATGGTTGCGACGGAGGGGTCGGGAATGCCTGGCATGGTCCGAGGACGCCGAATCGGCGGAGATTGGTGTCGGAGAAGACGAACTCATCGGGGGGAAATCAGGGCTCGGCGGCTCAATTCCTTTGGTAGGGAGATGCTGTGCAGCACGGTGACCTCAGCAGCAAGCTCGGCTGGGCAAGAAGGGCTCTGGAACAGCGACGGCGAGCGGCGTTTGCAACGAACTAGGGTTCAGGAATCTCGAAAGAAGAAGGGGAGAGGGCATTGGGGGAAAAGGAGAGGATAGGGGTGAGAGAGAGGCGACGTGGTGGTCTTATCCTCTCACCCAGGGGCGGCGGCGAGCACGAATCCTGGCGCGGAGGGCGACGGCGATGCCGGCGACACGCACCTACTTCCCTTGTCCTTCTGTCGCCAGGAAGAAGAAAAGGAAAAGAGGGGTGAAGGGGTACTGGGCTGGGGAGGGTCGGACTGGTCCGCGAGGTTCTGCACTACACGGGAGAAAGGGAGGAGAGGACAGGAAGGTGGCTGGATGGGTTGGCCTGGTTGGCTCTGGCTACATTTTTTCTTTGCAAAACACTTTTCTATTTCTGTTTACATTTCTTCTTTTGAATTTCATTTTGTAATCTGTTTTGAACATTTTCAAAATATAAGAGGCTTTGTAATATTTAAAATAACAAGGAGACCCTTAATAACCATTTGGGTTTCAATAATTTTGGGGTTTTCAAAATTCAAACCATTTGAATGTGTTTCAAATAGAGGGAGAAAACTAGGGTTTAGAGTTTTGATTTGTTTTCTCCAATGCACAATTTAAATGATGATGCTTATGCAATGCACAATCAAACCCTAATTACTATTTAACTGAAACTGGGGTGTTACACAAGCGAAGTGTGACGAGCGTGCTGCAGCGCTGTATCAATCCAGAGGAAGGCCAAGAGATCTTATTGGATATTCATCAAGGAGAATGTGGGCACCATGCGTCATCAAGAGCATTGGTGGACAAGGCATTCCGACATGGATTCTATTGGCCATGCGCATTGGCACAAGCGCAAGAGTTAGTTGGAAGATGCAGTGGTTGTCAACACTATGCATCCAAGTCACATTTACCAGCGTCTGAATTAAAGACTATACCAATCACTTGGCCTTTTGCAGTGTGGTGCCTAGATATGGTAGGACCATTCAAACCAGCAAGGGGAGGCATGACTCATATTTTGGTCATGATTGATAAGTTCACCAAGTGGATAGAAGTGAAACCAATCAAAAATTTGGACGATAAAACAGCTGTCACATTCTTAAGGGATATAATCCTTAGATATGGTTACCCACACAGTGTAATCACTGATAATGGCATGAACTTTGCCGAAGGAGCTTTTGCTCATTTCTGTGAGAAACACCAAATAAGACTCGATGTAGCATCTGTCGCCCATCCAGAATCAAATGGACAAGTTGAATGAGCTAACGGCTTAGTTCTGTCAGGGATAAAACCCCGCTTAATGGAACCACTCCAGAGGTCACCTGGTTGTTGGATAGAGGAACTACCCTTAATGCTATGTAGCCTAAGAACAAATCCGAATCGATCAACGGGTTATACGCCATTTTTCCTCGTATATGGAGCGGAAGCAGTTTTGCCTGCCGACATAGAATATAACTCGCCAAGAATAAGGCAATACTCGGAAGCCGAGGTAAAAGAGGATCGAGAAGATGGAGTAGACTTACTCGAAGAAGAAAGGGAATTGGCATTATCTAGATCTTCCATATATCAACAGAATCTCCGACGCTACCATAGCCGGAAAGTGCAACCTCGTGTTTTTCGAGAAGGGGATATGGTGCTAAGGCTGGTGCAGCGCACAGCCGGAATACATAAATTATCACCCCCATGGGAAGGACCGTTCATTGTAAGCAAAGCATTGCACAATGATTCCTATTATCTCATAGACGCTCGTGAAGCGCAAAATAACAAGGCGGACAGGTCAGGAGATGAGACCAAAAGGCCAAGGAATGTGGCACTGCTTCGTCCCTTCTATACTTAGGAGAAGCAACGCATGTATCGCTCGAACTCTCATATGTCGGACGTGTGTGCCGGCTATGTGATGATAATAAAATGGTATGATTCGAAAAACTGACTCTGGGACTACCCCTTAAGTTTTCCCTCTCAATTATTTTATGTCGACTGGCGTGACACTCGAAATTTGTCTCGGAACAAGTAGTGTTTACTCGGAAGAAATCAACTCTTCGACTATGCTGTTGTCCGAAAACACGGATTCATGGCAAGCTAGAGAAAAAGATGTATGACGGGTAAACACGAACGCCGGATAAGTACAAAGGAGAAACGCGAGCCGGCTTTAGATTTTTGCCTAACTCTCTGCAGGTCATGTTATACTACGTGTCGATAATCTCGGCTAAGTGATCCAAGTTTCATACCCGCTAACTATATCCTTAGTACTTTGAGACTCTAATGTCAAACACCGAAAAAGGTAGACAGGGGCCAAAGTCAAGGAAAGGTGACACGGCAAAATGAAGCTCGGGGACTTACCCTTAAATGATTCACACTTAGAACATAACGCAAATATATAAAGCCTATCAAAAGGCGCATAATCAAACTTAAAGTGCAATGTGTGTTACATCTGTACCCGGCATACCGGGGATCTAATCAAAGTTCGAGTATGTGTTAGCCTAAGAAGCAGAAGGACTCGGAGGAGCACTCTCGGAGCCAGGAGCATTGCTTGGAGAATCGGCCGAGTGAGGGGCATCTATGGCCGGGTCATCCGGACCATCTGACTCGGTTGCTTCGCTGTTGCCACCCTCTTCCTCAGCAACTTCGACGAGCGGGTCGCCAAGGTCGAGGAAGCTAGGCCCGTCGCACCAAGCGTGCACCATGGTATATTCAATCATGGCGTAAGCTCGCTCCTGGCGCTTCTTGATCAGCTCCGGATCATTCAGCCATTTGCCATACCCCCTTATGCGAGCAAGAACATCAAGGTTGATGTCCTCGTACCATGAAAGCGCGAAGGAGAGAGCCTTGTCCACTACAGCTCGGCCGACCGACTCACGAGCATTGATCCAGCCGGTCTTCAGTAAGGAGCAATCTCTCAGCAAGTGGCTCGATGAGTTCACGTGGGTCTTCATCCGGCCAGAGCATGCGAAACACATGGATAGCCGACTTGAGCAAGTCCACACGCAAGACTTTAGGGTCCAGACCCGTTCGGACACCGCTTCGAGAAGCTCCTCCATGGACACCTCGCCGTCAGCAGGAGCACCAGCTTCGGGCCTCACTTTCTTCATGGCTCGGATGGTAAACATATTGGCCTCAGGAAAATTCTCTGTAAGCAAAAAGAGAAAGTTAGCAAAATAACAAAAGTAGATGTAAGAAGTCCAGAGTGACCTGTACAGTGCAAAAAGAGTAGGAACTCACTATCGAGAAAGAAGTTGATGGCGGCGATTTTGCTATGCCAAGTTTTGGCCTTGGCTTGGAGGGCGTCAAAGTTCAGATTTGTCGACTCGGCCGATGACTCGGCCTCATCGAGCAGCCTCTTGGTTTTCTCGGCGCTGGCGTCCAGCTGCTCATTCTTCTCGGCAAGCTCCTCCTTCAACCCTTTTACCTTGGCCAAGTGCTTCTGCTCTAACTCGGCCATCAGCTTCTTCAGCCGAGTCACCTCATCTCGCTCCTTCTGGAGCTCGGTTTGGTGCTTCTCTGCTTATTCGGAACAAATTACTTGTCAGCACCAACAGAAACCTTTAGCTATCTAATTGGTGAGGCAAAAAACTTACTCTCAACCTCGTTGATCTGCGAGTGAAGAGCATCGATGGTGGACTGAGAAGAGGCTGCGAAATAAGAGCAAGAAAAAATTGAGAAAATGAACCAAAGAAAATTACACCGAATAGAGAAAGGACGACTAAGGTTGTTACCTTGGCCTTGGGTATCAGTCTACATATTTTCATACGCAAGTTAGAGCTTGCGATGCGCAAGAACGAGAGCTTGGTGCACCTTGGTGCGCTCGTTATGCATGAGCTGAACAAAGAAGACAGATAGTAAGGAAGGGTCAAGTCAAGCAGCCTGCCGAATAAAAAAGCTTAAGAGCTTACAGCCGAGTAAGTTCCTTACTCGATAGTAACCTCGAGGGCTAGGGATCGAAGCTCTAACATGCAAGCTTGGGGTGAAGGATTTAAAGAATAAAGTGACTATTGAGAGCTTACGGCCGAGTAAGTTCCTTACTCGGTCGTAACCTCGGGGACTATGTGATATGTATAAAGGAAATACTCAACAATACAAAAGAGTAAGAAGTTACTTTACCTCGTTCACTTTGTCGGCATGGGCCATTAGAGTAAAGGTCTGCTGGGTCATGTCAGAAACGGCCTTAGGGCCCAGATTTAGCTTCTTGCCGGCACGAGTGCTGACCTCCTGCTCGCCAGCTGCAGTCCATGCCACAGCATAAGGTTCAGCCGAACCAAGGCTTTTCCCACTGAGCGTCCGAGTGAGAACTTGACCCGTTTTCAGGGTGGTTCCCACATTGGCACGGGTCACAGCAGCGGAAGTATAGAGGGTAACATCCTTAGAGCCATCACCTGACCCAGCATCCGCGGATTCGGCCCCCTTACCCTTTGAAGCTACCATTGTCGCCAACGTCGGAGGCCGGATCTGGGGAGCAGAACCTGGAGCGCAGACCAGCATTGTCTGCTTGGAGGAGCTGGATTTGCCGAGTAAAGGGTGAGCTGAGCCAGAAGCCTTGGGCTAGGTTTTGCCCTTTGATAGAATTGGAGAGCGAGCAGGGGGATTTGGAGAAGAAAGTGGAGCCGGCTGACTAGGCTCAGCAGTTTTGCTGGCTCCAAGATCAGGAAGTTGTTCATTCACACCAGCCTGAGGGACGATGCCAGAGGAACTAGTGGCGGAAGGTTTCTCGGGGCCAGAATCACTGGCACCAAGATCAGAAAATTGTTCCTGGCCAGCGCCAGGGGCGCCAGCCGAATGACCCACCGGGTCTGACTAACACTGAGAGGCGTGAGCCTCAACAGTGGGAGCCTCGACTCGGACGGGACTCGGCGCCGCCGAGTCAGCTGGAGGAGGCGCAGGCCTTAGCGGCGAGGCAATGCTAGAAGCAGCCTGGTTCGCTGACAAAGGTGCGGCACTGAAAATAACGAGACATGTATAAGATAACATCAACGACAAAAAAAAGAGCGAAGAAAGCAGAGTATGAAAACTTACCCGGTGATGACCGGGTCACGGGTGACTCGGCGTGTAATCCGTCTCCCAGCGTCTTGGCGGGTCTCAGCCAGAGTGGCAGCAGCAGAGGCAGCAGGAGCTGCCGGAGTGGGCTTGCTTTTCTTGGCCGGCTGAGTGCTGGAGGAGGATCTGCGTCCCTTCGGCTTGGCGACGGGGATCTTGCCGACTCCGCCCGCAGCGAGAAGAAGAGTGTCATGTACCTGGCCAGATGCATAAGTAAATAATGGGCTTACTCGGATAAGTTGGGAGACTAAGGTCACAAGGCATATACCTCCAAAAGCGTATAATCATCATACTCATCATCATCAGACCAATCTTGTAAGGGATTGCGAGATCGACTCTTACCCGAAGCTAAAGCAGCCGCAGCGTGTGGGGTGGGCATGAAGCACTCCAGGTCATACTCAACTTCATCCAGTTGGAGCGATCCCCTTTATAACCGGGGAGGAGGGACAGTACTTGCATCAACCTGGTGAAGGAGATTCTGCGAAAGACAAACAGAATGAGTGGCTTCCAAGCGAGGAGCCACAAGATGTGCTTCATGAGTGGCTCCCATGATCCCACTCGGCACTCCACTAAGGAGCTCACCCATGACTCCATTGCCCGCCGAGTAATCTCAATATTTAAATTGAAATTGGCGGATGATTGGGCTTGGAGTTGCCCTCCGTTTAGCCGGGTCAGACCTGTCCCCTGGGTAAGTTTTCCGAGTCATTTCCCTTGCCGAGTAGGCTTTACCTCTTTCGCCACTTTCAGTTTAGTTTATTTTTTGTTACTCATTCTGTTTTTCTTTCACAGAATCTCCTTCACCAGGTTGATGACAGTACTGTCCCTCCCCCCGGTTATAAAGGGGATCACTCCGACTGGATGAAGTTGAGTATGACCTGGAGTGCTTCATGCCCATCCCGCACGCTGCGGCTGCTTCAGCTTCGGGTAAGAGTTGATCTCGCAATCCCTTACAAGATTGGTCTGATGATGATGAGGATGATGATTGTACGCTTTTGTAGGTATATGCCGTGTGACCTTAGTCTCCCAACTTATCCGAGTAAGCCCATTATTTACTTATGCATATGGCCAGGTACATGACACTCCTCTTCTCGCCGCGGGCGGAGTCGGCAAGATCCCCATCGCCAAGCCGAAGCGACGCGGAGCCTCCTCCAGCACTCAGCCGGCCAAGAAAAGCAAGCCCACTCCGGTAGCTCCTGCTTCCTCTGCTGCTGCCACTCTGGCTGAGACCCGCCAAGCCGCTGGGAGCCGGATCACACGCCGAGTCACCCGTGACCCGGTCGTCACCGGGTAAGTTTTCATACTCTGCTTTCTTCGCTCTTTTTTTGTCGTTGATGTTCTCTTATACATGTTTCATTATTTTCAGTGCCGCACCTTTGTGAGCGACCAGGCTGCTTCTAGCATTGCCTCGACGCTAAGGCCTACGCCTCCTCCAGCTGACTAGGCGGCGCCGAGTCTCGTCCGAGTCGAGGCTCCCACTGTTGAGGCTCACGCCTCTCAGTGTTGGTCAGACCCGGTGGGTCATTCGGCTGGCGCCCCTGGCACTGGCCAGGAACAATTTTCTAATCTTGGTGCCAGTGATTCTGGCCCCGAGAAACCTTCCGCCACTAGTTCCTCTGGCATCGGCCCTCATGCTGGTGTGAATGAACAACTTCCTGATCTTGGAGCCAGCAAAACTGCTGAGCCCATCAGCCGGCTCCACTTTCTTCTCCAAATCCCCCTGCTCGCTCTCCAATTCTGTCAAAGGGCCAGACCTAGCCCAAGGCTTCTGGCTCTGCTCACCCTTTACCCGGCAAATCCACCTCCTCCAAGCAGACAACGCTGGTCTGCGCTCCAGGTTATGCTCCCCAGATCCGGCCTCCGACGTTGGCGACAATGGTCGCTTCAACGAGTAAGGGGGCGAATCTGCGGCTTCCGGGTCAGGTGATGGCTCTAAGGCTATTACCCTCCATACTTCCGCTGCTACAACCTGTGCCAAGGTGGGAACCACCTAGAAAACGGGTCAAGTTCTCACTCGGACGCTTAGTGGGAAAAGCCTTGGTTCGGTTGAACCTTATGCTGTGGCATGGAATGCATCTGGCGAGCAGGAGGTCAGCACCCGTGCTGGCAAGAAGCTGAAGCTGGGCCCTAAGGCCGTTTCTGACATGACCCAGCAGGACATTACTCTAATGGCCCACGCCGACGAAGTGAACGAGGTAAAGTAACTTCTTACTCTTTTGTATTGTTGAGTATTTCCTTTATACATATCACCTAGTACCCGAGGTTACGACCGAGTAAGGAACTTACTCGGCCATAAGCTCTCAATAATCACTTTAGTCTTTAAATCCTTCACCCCAAGCATGCATGTTAGAGCTTCGATCCCTAGCCCTCGAGGTTATTGTCGAGTAAGGAACTTACTCGGTTGTAAGCTCTTAAGCTTTTTTATTCGGCAGGCTGCTTGACTTGACCCTTCCTTACTGTCTGTCTTCTTTGTTCAGGTCATGCATAACGAGCGCACCAAGGTGCACCAAGCTCTCGTTCTGGAGCATCGCAAGCTCGAACTTGCGTATGAAAATATGCAGACTGATACCCAATCCCAAGGTAACAACCTTAGTCGCCCTTTCTCTATCCGGTGTAATTTTCTTTGGTTCATTTTCTCAATTTTTTCTCGCTCTTCTTTTGCAGCCTCTGCTCAGTCCACCATCGATGCTCTTCACTCGTAGATCAGCGAGGTTGAGAGTAAGTTTTTTGCCTCACCAATTAGATAGCTAAAGGTTTCTGTTGGTGCTGACAAGTAATTTGTTCCGAATAAGCAGAGAAGCACCAAACCGAGCTCCAGAAGGAGCGAGATGAGGTGACTCGGTTGAAGAAGCTGATGGCTGAGTCGGAGCAAAAGCACTTGGCCAAGGTGAAAGGGTTGAAGGAGGAGCTTGCCGAGAAGAATGAGCAGCAGGACGCCAGCGCCGAGAAAACCAAGAGGCTGCTCGACGAGGCCGAGTCATCGGTCGAGTCGGCAAATCTGAACTTTGACGCCCTCCAAGCCAAGGAAAAAACTTGGCATAGCAAAATTGCCGCCATCAACTTCTTTCTCAGTAGTGAGTTCTTACTCTTTTTGCACTGTACAGGTCACTCTGGACTTCTTCCATCTACTTTTGTTATTTTGCTAACTTTCTCTTTTTGCTTGCAAAGAATTTTCCTGGGGCCAATATGTTTGCCATCCGAGCCATGAAGAAAGTGAGGGCCGAAGCTGGTGCTCCTGCCGACGGCGAGGTGCCCATGGAGGAGCTTCTCGAAGCGGTGTCCGAACGGGTCAGGACCCTAAAGTCTTGCGGTGTGGACTTGCTCAAGTCGTCTATCCATGTGTTTCGCATGCTCTGGCCGGATGAAGACCCACCTGACCTCATCGAGCCACTTGCTGAGAGATTGCTCCTTACCGAAGACCAGTTGGATCAATGGCGTGAGTCGGCCGGCCGAGCTGCAGCGGACAAGGCTCCTTACTGAAGACCAGTACGAGGACATCAACCTTTATGTTCTTGCTTGCATAAGGGGGGATGGCAAATGGCTGAATGATCCGGAGCTGATCAAAAAGCGCTAGGAGCATGCTTACGCCATGATTGAATATACCATGGTGCACGTTTCGTGCGACGGGCCCAGCTTCCTCGACCTTGGCGACCCGCTCGTCGAAGTTGCTGATGAAGAGGGTAGCAACAGCAAAGCAACCAAGTCAGATGGTCCGGATAACCCGGCCATAGATGCCCCTCACTCGGCCGATTCTCCAAGCAATGCTCCTGGCTCCGAGAGTGCTCCTCTGAGTCCTTCTGCTTCTTAGGCGAACACATACTCGAACTTTGATTAGATCCCCGGTATGCCGGGTACAGATGTAACACACATTGCACTTTAAGTTTGATTATGTGCATTTTTATAGGCTTTATATATTTGCGTTATGTTCTAAGTGTGAATCATTCAAGGGAAAGTCCCCGAGCTTCATTTTGCCATGTCACCTTTCCTTGACTTTCGCCCTGTCTACCTTTTTTGGTGTTCTACATTAGGGTCTCAAAGTACTAAGGATATAGTTAGCGGGTATGAAACTTGGATCACTTAGCCGAGATTACTCGACATGTAGTATAACGTGACCTGCAGAGAGTTAGGCCAAAATCTAAAGTCGGCTCGTGTTTCTCCTTTGTACTTATCCGGCGTTCGTGTTTACCCATCATACATCTTTTTCTCTTGCTTGCCATGAAGCTGTGTTTTCGGACAACAGCATAATCAAAGAGTTGATTTCTTCCGATTAAACACTACTTGTTCCGAGATAAATTTCAGGTGTCACGCCAGCCGACATAAAATAATTGAAAGGGAAAACTTAAGGGGTAGTCCCCGAGTCAGTTTTTTGAATCATACCATTTTATTATCAGCACATAGCCGGCACACATGTCCGACATATGAGAGTTCGAGCGATACATGCATTGCTTCTCCTAAGTATAGAAGGGACGAAGCAGCGCCACATTCCATGGCCTTTTGGTCTCATCTCCTAACATGTCCGTCTTGTTCTTTTGCGCTTCATGAGCGTCTATGAGATAATAGGAATCATTGTGCAATGCTTTACTTACAATGAACGGTGCTTCCCATGGGGGTGATAATTTATGCATTCCGGTTGTGCGTTGCACCAACCTTAGCACCATATCCCATTATCGAAAAACACGAGGTTGCACTTTCCGGCTATGGTAGCATCGGAGATTCTGTTGATATATAGCAGATCTGGATAATGCCAATTCCGTTGCTTCTTCGAGTAAGTCTACTCCATCTTCTTGAGGCTCTTTTACCTCGGCTTTCGAGTATTGCCTTATTCTTGGCGAGTCATATTCTATGTCGGCAGGAAAAACTGCTTCTACACCATATACGAGGAAATGGCGTATAACCCGTTGATCGATTCGGAGTTGTTCTTAGGCTCCATAGCACTAAGGGTAGTTCCTCTATCCAACAACCAGGTGACCTCTAGAGTGGTTCCATTAAGCGGGGTTTATCCCTGACAGAACTAAGCCATTAGCTCGTTCAACTTGTCCATTTGATTCTGGATGGGCGACTGATGCTACATAGAGTCTTATTCAGTGTTTCCCATAGAAACGAGAAAAAGCTCCTTCGTCAAAGTTCGTACCATTATCAATGATTACACTGTGTGGGTAACCATATCTGAGGATTATATCCCTTAAGAATGTGACAGTTGTTTTACCGTCCAACTTTTTGATTGGTTTCACTTTTATCCACTTGGTGAACCTATCAATCATGACCAAAATATGAGTCATGCCTCCCCTTGCTGGTTTGAATGGTCCTACCATATCTAGGCACCACACTGCAAAAGGCCAAGTGATTGGTATAGTCTTTAATTCAGACGCTGGTAAATGTGACTTGGATGCATAGTGTTGACAACCACTGCATCGTCGAACTAACTCTTGCGCTTGTGCCAATGCGCTTGGCCAATAGAATCCATGTCGGAAGTCCTTGGCCACCAACACTCTTGATGACGCATGGTGCCCACATTCTCCTTGATGAATATCCAATAAGATCTCTTGGTCTTTCTCTGGACTGATACAGCGTTGTAGCACGCTCGTCACACTTCGCTTGTATAATTCCCTGTTGATTATGGTGTACGCTTTTGCCCTTCGTACTGTTGCGTTGCCAACGTTTCATCACTCGGCAAGGTCCCATCTCTTATGTAGTCGAATATTGGATGTGCCCATGCTGGTATCAGTGGTTCCGGGTCTGCTTCAGCATCAATGTCCATTGGCTCCGCCGACATATGTTCTGCTGACATGACCTGAGGAGCCCCCGAGTGTGATTCGGCAGCCCCTGAATTGAGCGGATCAGTCCCCGAGTGATTCGAAGCTACCCCTGAGTCGATATCCATTGGTACCACATCTGACTCCTGACTCGCCGGGCTGACCCTGATTGAGTCGGACTCTGGTGACGGCTTGATCGATGGTTTCCTGAGGTGCTCCAGCGCTACCCTTGGTGGTATTGCTTGCCAAGATGACCCTAATTTGGATAGTACATCTGCTGCCTCATTTTCTGCTCTAGGAACATGATGGAATTCGCAGCTGTCAAAGTATCCCAAAATTTGTTGCACATGGAAACGATATAATGTCATGTTTGCGTCCAGCGCATCCCAATGTCCAAACACTTGTTGAATCACCAAATCCGAATCGCCAAAACACATGATCCTTTTGATAGCAATTTCCTTGGCTACTTTGATGCCATGGACAAGTGCTTCATACTCGGCAACATTGTTGGAAGCATCAAAGTGAATATGTAACACGTACCTCAGTTGATCCCTCTTCGGAGATGTGAGCACTATCCCGGCGCCCAGACCCATTTTCGTCTTGAACCTGTCAAAATGCATTTTCCAGTAGTTCGGATCTGGCAGTGGTGGTTCATACTGCATTTCTATCCAGTCTACAAAGAAATCTGCAACAGCCTGAGACTTTATTGCATCTCTTCTATCATATTGTGGAGTCTATGGTGCCAGTTCTATGGCCCATTTTGCGACTCGGCCGCTGGCATCTTTGCTGCCCAATATATCCGAGATAGGTGCCTCGCATATAAACCGGATTGGGTGTTCCTGAAAATAATGTTTCAGCTTCTTTGCTGCCATATATACCCCATATGTCATCTTCTGATAATGCGAGTAATTCTGTTTCGAGACAGAGAGCACTTCGCTCAAGTAATAAACTGGTCTTTGGACTGATTTGCCCCCTTCTTCATGTTCAACCACTATTACTGCACTTACAACTCTGTTCAAGTATACGTCGATGACGTGGTAATAAAAACCAAACAAAGTCATAGTCTAATTGAGGACTTGTGTCAAACATTCGCAAACTTAAGAAGATTCCGGATGAAGCTTAACCCGGAAAAATGCACATTTGGTGTCCCGGCTGGCAAGTTACTCGGATTCCTTGTATCGAGCCGAGGAATTGAGGCTAACCCAACAAAAATCAGGGCCATTGAAAGAATGGAATTACCAAAAACCCTCAACGATGTCCAGAAGTTTACTGGATGCCTGGCCTCGTTGAGCAAGTTTGTTAGTCGGCTAGGGGAAAAAGCCCTACCATTATATCAACTGATGAAGAAATCAGATAAATTCACGTGGACACAGCTAGCTGAGAGCGCTTTCCATGAATTAAAGAAAACGTTGGCAACAGCACCAATATTAGCATCACCACTATCCAAAGAGCCAATGTTGCTCTATGTCGTCGCAACCAACAGAGTTGTAAGTGCAGTAATAGTGGTTAAACGTCAAGAAGGGGCAAATCAGTCCAAAGACCAGTTTATTACTTGAGCGAAGTGCTCTCTGTCTCGAAACAGAATTACCCGCATTATCATAATATGACATATGGGGTATATATGGCAGCAAAGAAGCTGAAACATTATTTTCAGGAACACCCAATCCGGGTAATATGCGAGGCACCTATCTCGGATATATTGGGAAGCAAAGATGCCAGCGGCCGAGTCGCAAAATGGGCCATAGAACTGGCACCATATACTCCACAATATGATAGAAGAGATGCAATAAAGTGTAAGGTTCCCAACCTTTAATAAGGTAAGGATCCCTGTGTTTACAATGCTAGTCCCTGGATCAATAGCTAGCATCCACAGTTAAGATGTAATATCAAAAAAACAAAGGTCATAATACAACTTTATAACCAGGAATAAGATAATTTATTACATCTTACATAGCTCATTTGGCTATCACATTACAATGCAGCAGAATATAACAATATCATGGGAACCTTCATCTTCAAAGTGCCACAGGCAACCATGTTGGTTGTAGACTTGTAATCCTAATCAACAAAATTCTCTAATTTCAAACAAACCTGCAACATAATAAGTTACAGCCACAAGGGTCAATACATTTTAATTGTATTGGCAAGTGATACTATAGTAGTATAGTGGAGTCTATCATCTACATGCATTTGGCTAAGTGGAGATTAGGCTTGCTTTGCTCAAAATAGATTTTCCTTATCATTTAAAAATACTAAGTTTTTGCTTGACAAAATCACCCAAGGCATCTCCCAATAGAAATTGGTGATCCTTCAACCCTTGTTTAACCACAAGATTTTAACTTAGAAATTGGGATGAGGAGATTCTTGATAGCTTCCATGTCTTGATGCTCAAATTGTCCTTTACCAGGGACATGGCTAAGTACTTAGATTTTACACTCTGCAGAGGTGGTGCACTTTCCCCACAAGACTTGGTTTCACCAAGACAAGATCTTGCAGAAGCCTTCCCTTAGACCAGAATGGACGCGTTCCAACCTATCATCCCCTACCACCAACTGTCCATTTGGCTAAGTTATTGCAACCTATATGATCCAGGCAGAGCCCATAATGCCAAGTGGCTGCACTTGAAGCTTCTCAACATTTGACATCTCAAATCTCTTTGTTCCTGGGTGGCCATCCACAAGTGAGATACACAAGGTAAACCATAGAAATGGGCCTTGTGAACCACTCAACACAAACCATTCCTTCCATTCCACCCAGGTGATTCGTTCACTTAGTTGTTTTATTAAACAAAACACAAGTCCTAGACTTAGAAATATTCCATAGTATGAATATATATTCCACCCTTGTTTTCTACTAGCTAAGCTAAGCATGATAGTAGTAGGAATTTTAACTTAGGAAATTTCTACTAAGGTTTCATCTACTAGGATTTCCCATGGCATAGTTTATACTTAGCAAAAATTCCATGCAAGTCCTACTTAGAAATATCACTAATGCATAGTGAAAATAATGGGACAAAAGTATGAAGCATCACTTGACTTTTTGGTAGAGAGTATAAGTTCACTACTTGATCTTTGCAATATTCACACTCTTCAAATCACTACAATTCAATCAAGCAAGCAATATTTCAATCTACCATTCAAGCAACATCACATAAAATAATAGAAACAAAACAATGCATGCAAGCATGTCAAATTTTGTTTTATTTACAAAAGTGGTTTATAATAGGTTATAAACATTCTAAAACACTTTATTGGTCATTTTATAAAGTGGAAAAACTATTTGCAAAAGATTTTTACCTATAAACCATTTTCAAACCAAATCATTATTTTATGTGGTTGAAAATGCCTCTATCAAAGTAGCAATCTTTATAAGGTTTACCAAATACATTTTTAAATCATAAAATTTGGTGTTTAGGGTCAGAGAGTTTAAATCAAAACATTTCCCAAAGGTTTTCTCCAAAAAGCATTTTTATCAAATAAACATTATTTTTATTTGACTAGAAATGGTTTAAACCAAAGATTTATTCTTTTGCTTCACTAAATATATTTTTGAAACCACAAATTTATTTCTATGGTCAGTAGGTTCAAAACAATCCATTTGCCAAAGGTTTTATCTCAAAAATCATTTTAGAACAAATTTTATATTCTAATTATGCCTACATAAGTTTCTGCAAAAACAAACAATTTAACAGAAGAAATTTACTAAACAAAGGGCATGGTAAGAAAGTACTTGTCTTTCTGAATCCATTGATATAAAATTTGCAAAATTTGGACGTGTGGTCTGAAAGTTATGAATTTTTCAAATTGGAATATCTAATAGACAAGTTTCTGGTTTTTAAAACAATCTCTGGACACGTGGGCTATTCTAATTCGTCGAAAACGGTTCGTGCGGATCGTGCCGTGTGGTGCGTTGGATCTAACTGAATTGCACGGATCAGATCAGCGCATACCCCTTAGATTAGTCAACCTATCTAAGCCATCAGATGAAGATCTAACGGTCCACAGTCGATTGACCATAGGTTGGCGGCGCAGCGACGGTGGTTGGCGGCGGCGCGGTCTATCAGCGGCGGATCCGGCGATACGAGAAGCGAGAGGGGACGTGGTGTCGCTCACCGTGATCGCCGTGGCACGGGGATGCTCAACTTGCTCGCGTTGGCCGAAGGGGCGCACGGGTTCAGTCGGAATTCCTCGTCGGAGTTCTGCTTGGCGTCGGGCTCGTACTGTCGTTGACGGGGGCAAGTTCCTGTGGAGTAAAAGGGCAGGGAAAGTAGTCAGGAAGGTGCGCACGCTTGCAGGGGTTGCGATGGTACCTACCAGAGAGCAAGGGGTGCGCTGATTCGTCGCCTACTACTCGCCGGAGTTGAGGTAGACGCCGTTGACGCTCAGTTGTTGACAAAGGCGAGGCTGAGGGGCGTGCTCGGGCGAGATGGGGATACTAGAAGATGCACGAGGCTATGGGGCAAGGGGAGGTGAGGGCTGGCCGGAATTGGCCGGGGAAGGTTGTCGGAGCAGTGGTGTGCTGGCAGAAATTGAGGCAGCCCTGGGACGGGGAAGAGCTGGCGAGTTAGGGGCAGGCGATTATGTATGCATGATCACGGGGCTGAATCAACACGTGGTTGAAGAGGAATCAAGGCGCATTCAACCAGCAGAAACAGCGACGAGACGTGGTCTTCGCGGGGAGGAAGATGACTGGGGAGGTGGGACCTGGCTGTCTGCGAGAGAGAGTGTGTGTGAGGGTGGGGTCCAACTGTCAGCGTCTTTGCGGGTTTGATCGCGAGTAGAAGAAAACGGTTCGGGGGAGAAAGTGAGAGTGGGATGTTGGTCTTAGACTGGGCCTTGCCGAGCTGGGCTAGCTAGATTCATCATTTTTTTGTACTGAACATTTTTCTTTTTCCATTCTTATTATTCTGTTTTGATTTTGATTAATCGACTTAAACATTTATTTGAATTCAAACTTCTCTCAAATTTTGTGTGGATTCAAACACTGATTAATAACACACTCCAAAGTCAAATTTAGAATAATTTATTTATTCTTTTTAGGGTCTTTTAATTATTTAAAATAGGCTCTAGTATTAATTAAAAAGATTTAATAATATTTTTCAATCTCCATTTGAATTCAAATCACCACCAAACTTTGGGTGAATTTTTGTTCTGTTTATCAACATATTTCAAAGTCAAAAATAAAATAATTCTTTTATTCTTTTAAGATCTATTATTAATTAAATAAATAGACCATAGTCTTTAATTCAAATAGGTTTTAATTTATTTTAAAACTCCTTTTGAAATCTTAATAATATCAAAATCTTTTCAGTAGGTTTCATTTGAAAAACTAAAACACTTGGAATTCTTATTTTTAAAACTTTTAATAAATTTTAATGTTTATTTAAAAGGAAAAAGCCTTTACTTAAATAAAATTGTATATTAATAAACCCTTATTATTTTATTTAAATAAACCTTTATTGTTTTTAAAAATAGAAATAATTTATTTCATTTTCTTGGCCAAGTTTAATTTGGCTCTATAAAATAATCCTTATTTATAACTCTACCTTTTCTTTTGGAAAACCAAATCTTTTTATTTAAAAGATCCAAAAATAGTGATTCCAACTTTTATAACTATATTTATTATTTGCTTATCTCTTAAATTCCTTTAGGATTATTTGCTTACCATTTGGCATGGATTTTATATAAGTGCTTTATTAGCTTTGGAAATTCAATATCCTTATCTTATTATATTCATAAGATTTTATGTATGGCTCCAAATTAAGTGAAACCAATTTATATGGTTTTATAATATTTCTATTTAACATTTTTGATCATTTTGAAATGTTTGTTTGACAAATATTATATGGATCAAATCCATAGGTTTAGAGATAGCTTGGAAATGTTTTTCTTCCATTAGGGTTTTAGGGTTTTGGTTTATTTTCCAAGTGTTTAAATTTCCAGATGCATTTGTGAAGAATGCATTCCAGTTTGATTTGAATTTAGTTGGATACAAACATTAGCCAAAGTTTGTTCAAGATGGGGTTTTAAGTTTCCATTTAGAAACAAAAGTTTCTTTTCACCCTAAATTTCAACAATTATTTATTTTGTTTATTTATTTTTCACATTACAAGATTTGGAAAAATCTTGGGATGTGACATAAAGTCTCAGGCTGTTGCAGATTTCTTTGTAGACTGGATGGAAATGCAGTACGAACCACCACTGCCAGATCCAAACAACTAGAAAATGCATTTTGATGGGTCCAAGACGAAAATGGGTCTGGGCACCGGGATAGTGCTCACATCTCCGAAGAGGGATCAACTGAGGTACGTGTTACAGATTCTCTTTGCTGCTTCCAACAACGTTGCCGAGTATGAAGCACTTGTCCATGGCATCAAAGTAGCCAAGGAAATTGGTATCACAAGGATCATGTGTTTTGGAGATTCAGATTTGGTGATTCAGCAAGCTTCTGAACATTGGGATGCGCTGGATGCAAACATGGCATTATATCGTTTCCATATGCAACAAATTTTGGGATGCTTTGACAGATGCGAATTCCATCATGTTCCTAGAGCAGAAAATGAGGTAGCAGATGTACTATCCAAATTAGGGTCATCTCGGCAAGCAATACCACCAGGGGTAGCGCTGGAGCACCTCAGGAAACCATCGATCAAGCCGTCACCAGAGTTCCACTCAATCAGGGTCACCCCGGCGAGTCAGGAATCGGATGTGGTACCAATGGATATCGACTCAGGGGTAGCTTCGAATCACTCGGGGAATAATCCGCTCAATTCAGGGGCTGCCGATTCACACTCGGGGGCTCCTCAGGTCATGTCAGCAGAACATATGTCGGCGGAGCCAATGGACATTGATGCTGAAGCAGACCCGGAACCACTGATACCAACATGGGCACATCCAATATTTGACTACTTACGAGATGGGACCTTGCCGAGTGATGAAACGTTGGCAAGGCAAACAGTACGAAGGGCAATAGCGTACACTATAATCAACAGGGAATTATTCAAGCGAAGTGTGATGAGCATGCTGCAGCGTTGTATCGGTCCAGAGAAAGGCCAAGAGATCTTATTGGATATTCATCAAGGAGAATGTGGGCACCATGTGTCATCAAGAGCGTTGGTGGCCAAGGCATTCCGACATGGATTCTATTGGCCAAGCGCATTGGCATAAGCGCAAGAGTTAGTTGGAAGATGCAGTGGTTGTCAACACTATGCATCCAAGTCACATTTACCAGCGTCTGAATTAAAGACTATACCAATCACTTGGCCTTTTGCAGTGTGGTGCCTAGATATGGTAGGACCATTCAAACCAGCAAGGGGGGGCATGATTGATAAGTTCACCAAGTGGATAGAAGTGGATAGAAGTGAAACCAATCAAAAAGTTGGATGGTAAAACAGCTGTCACATTCTTAAGGGATATAATCCTCAGATATGGTTACCCACACAGTGTAATCACTAGTAATAGCACGAACTTTGCCGAAGGAGCTTTTGCTCGTTTTTTGGGAAACACCGAATAAGACTCGATGTAGCATCAGTCGCCCATCTAGAATCAAATGGACAAGTTGAACAAGCTAACGGCTTAGTTCTGTCAGGGATAAAACCCCGCTTAATGGAACCACTCTAGAGGTCACCTGGTTGTTGGATAAAGGAACTACCCTTAGTGCTATGGAGCCTAAGAACAACTCCGAATCTATCATCGGGTTATACGCCATTTTTTCTCTTATATGGGGCAGAAGCAGTTTTATTTGACTGAAAACTGGTATGATTCAAAAAACTGACTCGGGGACTACTCCTTAAGTTTTCCCTCTAAATTATTTTATGTCGGCTGGCGTGACACCCGAAATTTATCTCGAAACAAGTAGTTTTTACTCGGAAGAAATCATCTCTTCGACTATGTTGTTTTCCAAAAACACGGCTTCATGGCAAGCAAGAGAAAAAGATGTATGAAGGGTAAACACGAACGCCGTATAAGTACAAAGGAGAAACGCGAGCCGGCTTTAGATTTTGGCCTAACTCTCTGCAAGTCACGTTATACTACATGTCGAGTAATCTCAACCAAGTGATCCAAGTTTCATACCCGCTAACTATATCCTTAGTACTTTGAGACTCTAATGTCGAACACCGAAAAAGGTAGACAGGGGCCAAAGTCAAGGAAAGGTGACATGGCAAAATGAAGCTCGGGGACTTGCGCTTAAATGATTCACACTTAGAACATAACGCAAATATATAAAGCCTATCAAAAGGCGCATAATCAAACTTAAAGTGCAATGTGTGTTACATCTATACCCGGCATACCGGGGATCTAATCAAAGTTCGAGTATGTGTTAGCCTAAGAAGCAGAAGGACTCGGAGGAGCACTCTCGGAGCCAGGAGCATTGCTTGGAGAATCGGCCGAGTGAGGGGCATCTGTGGCCGGGTCATCCAGACCATCTGACTCGGTTGCTTCGCTGTCGCCACCCTCTTCCTCAGCAACTTCGACGAGCGGGTCGCCAAGGTCGAGGAAGCTAGGCCCGTCGCACCAAGTGTGCACCATGGTATATTCAATCATGGCGTAAGCTTGCTCCTGGCGCTTCTTGATCAGCTCCGGATCATTCAGCCATTTGCCATCCCCCCTTATGCGAGCAAGAACATCAAGGTTGATGTCCTCGTACCATGAAAGCACGAAGGAGAGAGCCTTGTCCGCTGCAGCTCGGCCGGCTGACTCACGCCATTGATCCAGCCGGTCTTCAGTAAGGAGCAATCTCTCAGCAAGTGGCTCGATGAGTTCACGTGGGTCTTCATCCGGCTAGAGCATGCGAAACGCATGGATAGCCGACTTGAGCAAGTCCACACGCAAGACTTTAGGGTCCAGACCCGTTCGGACACCGCTTCGAGAAGCTCCTCCATGGACACCTCGCCGTCAGCAGGAGCACCAGCTTCGGGCCTCACTTTCTTCATGGCTCGGATGGCAAACATATTGGCCTCAGGAAAATTCTCTGTAAGCAAAAAGAGAAAGTTAGCAAAATAACAAAAGTAGATGGAAGAAGTCCAGAGTGACCTGTACAGTGCAAAACGACTAAGAACTCGCTACCGAGAAAGAAGTTGATGGCGGCGAGTTTGCTATGCCAAGTTTTGGCCTTGGCTTGGAGGGCGTCAAAGTTCAGATTTGCCGACTCGACCTATGACTCGGCCTCGTCGGGTAGCCTCTTGGTTTTCTCGGTGTTGGCAGCCTGCCGCTCATTCTTCTCGGCAAGCTCCTCCTTCAACCCTTTCACCTCGTCCAAGTGCTTTTGCTCCGACTCGGCCATCAGCTTCTACAGCCGAGTCACCTCATCTCGCTCCTTATAGAGCTCGGTTTGGTGCTTCTCTGCTTATTCGGAACAAATTACTTGTCAGCACCAACAGAAACCTTCAGCTATCGAATTGGTGAGGCAAAAAACTTACTCTTGGCCTCGATGATCTGCGAGTGAAGAGCATCGATGGTGGACTGAGCAGAGGCTGCGAAAGAAGAGCGAGAAAAAATTGATAAAATGAACCAAAGAAAATTACACCGAATAGAGAAAGGATGATTAAG
The DNA here is from genome assembly GCA_916181665.1 of Avena sativa. Classification (NCBI taxonomy): domain Eukaryota; kingdom Viridiplantae; phylum Streptophyta; class Magnoliopsida; order Poales; family Poaceae; genus Avena; species Avena sativa. The sequence goes on along the minus strand of OV702294.1, from coordinate 260,787,557 downwards.
TTTGTTACCTTGGTTGTGGGTATCAGTCTGCAGCTTTTCATACGCAAGTTCAAGCTTGCGATGCACCAGAACGAGAGCTTGGTGCACCTTGGTGCGCTCGTTATGCGTGAGCTGAACAAAGAAGATAGACAGTAAGGAAGGGTCAAGTCAAGCAGGCTGCCAAATAAAAAATCTTACGAGCTTACAGCCGAGTAAGTTCCTTACTCAACAGTAACCTCGAGGGCTAGGGATCGAAGCTCTAACATATGAGTTTGGCATAAGTAAATCAAAAAGCTTAAGTGATTACAACCGAGTAAGTTCCTTACTCAACAGTAACCTCGGCGGCTAGGGATCGAAGCTCTAACATGCAAGCTTGGGGTGAAGGATTTAAAGACTAAAGTGATTATTGAGAGCTTACGGCCGAGTAAGTTCCTTACTCGGTCGTAACCTCGGGGACTAGGTGATATGTATAAAGGAAATACTCAATAATACAAAAGAGTAAGAAGTTACTTTACCTCGTTCACTTCGTCGGCGCGGGACACTAGAGTAATGGCTGCTGGGTCATGTCAGAAATGGCCTTAGGGCCTAGCTTCAGCTTCTTTCCGGCACGGGTGCTGACCTCCTGCTCGCGAGCTGCATTCCATGCCACAACATAAGGTTCAGCCAAACCAAGGCTTTTCCCACTAAGCGTCCGAGTGAGAACTTGACCCGTTTTCAGGGTGGTTCCCACATTGGCACAGGTCGCAGCAGCGGAAGTATGGAGGGTAACAGCCTTAGAGCCATCACCTGACCCGACAGCCGCGGATTCGCCCCCCTTACCCATTGAAGCGACCATTGTCACCAACGTTGGAGGCCGGATCTGGGGAGCAGAACCCGGAGCGCAGACCAGCGTAGTCTGCTTGGAGGAGGTGGATTTGCCGGGTAAATGGCGAGCAGAGCCAGAAGCCTTGGGTTGGGTCTGGCCCTTTGACAGAATTGGAGAGCGAGCAGGGGGATTTGGAGAAGAAAGTGGAGCCGTCTGACTGGGCTCAGCAGTTTTGCTGGCTCCAAGATCAGGAAGTTGTTCATTCACACCAGCCTGAGGGCGATGCCAGAGGAACTAGTGGCAGAAGGTTTCTCGGGGCCAGAATCACTGGAACCAAGATCAGAAAATTATTCCTGGCCATCCCCAGGGGCGCCAGCCGAATGACCCACCGGGTCTGACTGACACTGAGAGGCGTGAGCCTCAACAGTGGGATCCTCGACTCGGACGAGACTCGGTGCCACCGAGTCAGCTGGAGGAGGCGCAGGCCTTCGCGGCGAGGCAATGCTAGAAGCAGCCTGGTTCGCCGACAAAGGTGCCGCACTAAAAAAAATGAAACATGTATAAGAGAACATCAACGACAAAAAAAAGGAGCGAAGAAAGCAGAGTATGAAAACTTACCCGGTGACGACCGGGTCACAGGTGACTCGGCGTGTGATCCGGCGCCCAGCGGCTTGGCGGGTCTCAGCCAGAGTGGCAACAGCAGAGGCAGCAGGAGCTGCCAGAGTGGGCTTGCTCTTCTTGGCCGGCTGAGTGCTAGAGGAGGCTCCGCGTCGCTTCGGCTTGGCGACGGGGATCTTGCCAACTCCGCCCATGGTGAGAGGAGGAGTGTCATGTATCTGGCCAGCTGCATAAGTAAATAACGGGCTTACTCGGATAAGTTGGGAGACTAAGGTCACAAGGCATATATCTCCAAAAGCGTACAATCATCATCCTCATCATCGTCAGACCAATCTTGTAAGGGATTGCGAGATCGACTCTTACCCGAAGTTGAAGCAGTCGTAGCGTGCAGGATGGGCATGAAGCACTCCAGGTCATACTCGACTTCATCCGAGTCGGAGCGATCCCCGTTATAACCGGAGGGAGGGACAGTACTGTCATCAACCTGGTGAAGGAGATTTTGCGAAAGACAAACAGAATGAGTAACCAAAAAAAACTAAACTGAAAGTGGCGAAAGAGCTAAATCCTACTCGGCAAGGGAAACGACTCGGAAAACTTACCCAGGGCACAGGCCTGACCCGGCTAAACGGAGGGCAACTCTAAGCCCAATCATCCGCCAAGTTCAATTTAAAGATTGAGCTTACTCGGCGGGCAATGGAGTCATGGGTGAGCTCCTTAGTGGAGTGCCGAGTGGGATCATGGGAGCCACTCATGAAGCACATCTTGTGGCTCCTCGCTTGGATGGGGCTTACCCGGCGTGAGAATGAAGGCGCACATGAGGTCAGTGTCGGCAAGATGAAAGTTTTCATCCGGCGACAGCAACCTTTCCAGGATCGCGTTAGCCTCGTTTACCGTAGCGTCTTGGTCGCGCGAGTCAAGCTACGAGAGCTTCTTGTTGGGGACCTCATCCGAGAAAGGGGGAGCCGGATGTTATCGGTGGACCCGCTGTTTTTGACATAGAAAAAGGTTCTATGCCACTTCTTGCAAGAATCAAGCCCAGCAACCGGAGGAAAGATGGAGTCTCTCCTGGGTGTGATGCTAGCAGCATCGCACCGAGTCGGCTTTTTCTCGGCACGAGGAGCACCAGGCTGGGGAACAACCTGAACCCTAAATCTAAAATATTTGGCCCACAGAAGAACTGTAGGCCAAATTCCGAGGTAAGCCTCGCAAGAAGAGATAAAACAGGAAAGAGAGCCACTCGCATTGGCAGGAAGATGATGGGTTTGCAAATGTAAGGTAGAGAGAAACAAGGAGAAGAAAGTGCTCACTTGAAGAGCGAAACCGCGCTCAAAGTGAGAAAGGAAAACCACCCACTCGTTAGCTTCGGGTTTGGGAGAAATCTCACCGGTGGGTAGACGGCAATCCACTTGCAGCGGGATGCGCCTGGTGGAGCGGAGCCACTCTACCTCCTCGGTGGAGACCTCCGAGCCTTCCCAGCCACCGCGCTCGCCGGCGGGAATATCCTGCTCCTCAGCACCATTAGCGCCGTCGCGAGCGTCCATGAGTTCCGCAGATTCAATGTCCTCCGCAGTTAGAAGAGGTTTGGAACAGTGCGGACCCGTGGTGGAACAGAAAGAAAAGAGGGGCGATTGCGAGACAAGAACAGGAGGAAGAGGAAACCGCAAAGGGGGCGGTTCGATTTTGCAGGGGCAAGGAAGAAGAAAAGGCAAGGGAAAACTGAACGGGCGTGGGGGAAGTGAAAACCCCAACTCCTACTTAAGGACAGTAAAAACCCTGGAAGTGGGATCCGTCTATGCCGTGCGGCCAGCGTGTGGCCGTTTACCAGGCCGGATAGGCCAATCAGCAAGCGCCACATAGCCAGAGATACACGAAAAATCCCGTGCCACATCAAGGAAGGAAGGACAAGAGGCGCAGGCTGATGGGACTGCCACAGTGACGGGGAATAACTACGCAGCCATCACTGTGCCGCCAGAGCTTGGAACAAAATTTGATGCAAGTAATCATGATTACCAGCTGTCAGTGACTGAAGCGCGCCGAAAATGACACGGAATTGGCCAAAGTAACTCGGCTCGAGGCAAAATGAGCCAAGAAGTCAAAGAGTCGATCCGGAAACTGTTAGACAGACCCGGCAAGGTGCAAAATTGCGGCAGATAGAGATAAAAACTAAGTTCCAATCACACAAAAGGAACCTGGAGACGCCTAACAGCTTGAACTACTAGACCTCACTAGCTTCAGGGACTAATGTCGGGGGGATAACCCCCGGCAGGGTCACGAGAGGTGAAACATAGCGCAGCTTGGTTAGCTCCGAGTGAAGAAAAAACCAGGCCGGGTAAGAACGGCCGGGTAAGATAAGCATAAGCGGCCGACATATAAACTATGCTGGCCCGCATAAGACAAAATTGTAATTCTTGCAGGAACCGACGAGCCGAGTCTAACGAGGAAGGGCCAAGTCAAGTAGGACGTGTGGCACCTTTCCGAGTAAGGTTCAGGAGGGGCCATGGTAAAGCACGGTCAAAAGAGAAGGGCGACGTCGGGTGACACAAAAGGAACCGGGTGACACCCAAAGCATACGCTGACGTACAAAGTTACAACATGACGCCAAAAGCAACAGGAAGCAGCGAACCAGAAGACCGTTAGCTGTCAAGCTTTATGGACTAGGCCATTGGGCTTAGGGCAAGCCCATGACCCGGCCCACATTGTAGGGACCAAGATCCAAACGGTAAACCCTAGAATCCAAAGGGGTATAAGCTAGCTAGCACTGCCTATATAAGGAAGGGCATAGCTGTAATATAAGGAGGTTGGACCAAGTAGGGAACTAGTGTACTGAACCCTAGTTCATACAACTCAAGGAGCACTTGTACTCTTGGGAGATCAATCAAAACACTAGGTATAGAGAGTTCTTCTTGTTCCTCGTGCATGGCTCGACCGTGTACTCCCTTCCCGGTGACCACAAGCACCCATTCGGCCCCCAACTTAAGCCTACCCATGGCATCTGTCGTGCCACCACCACGACAGTTGGCGACCGTGGCTCGACCCGCGATGACATTGTCCATCGGGGTGGAATACAGCAGGAGGCTGTTTGCGTCCCGCTCTTGCAGGGAGATGAGGATCCTCGGCTGGTCTAGGTGGAGCGTGCAACCAGGCGGTGGTGGGGAGCACCGTTTGCTGTTGCACCTGGAGGTGGCCGGGCACTTCCTCCCGGTGCCGCGTTCTCGTAGATCACGTGATCGGCCATGCGAGCCGGTTGTTCTCGTCATCGAAGTTCAGTGCACGACCTTGAACGGTGGGGGTTCAGGCTCGACCTGATGCGACGCTGGTGGTAGAGCGAGATTTCCTGCATCGTCGCCTGCTCGAGGCGAAACTTTTCGTGCTCGGCTTGTTCCTTGCAAACCGCCTCCTCTAGGTACAGACGGAGTTCCTCGACTTCCCCCGCCGTCACGGTTGGCGGGATCGGTGTGGAGAAGGGGTCTGGCGGGGCACTCGTGCCGCCCGCCATGTAGGTTTGTAACATCCCAAAAATATTAAACTAGAATCATCAAACTCTAATCACCAAAATTAGGGTTAACAAAAACTTTTCCAATTAAAAATATGAAAGCATTCATATGTGTATGTAACAAAATTTGGATTCTTTTGAATTGCCATGATTATGTGTTTCTTTGCTTGGAAAATGATTCTTAGGTGAAATAAACATCATCTAAACAATCCCCACACTTTTCCCAAAGACAAATAAATCAAAACAAACAAATTAAGTGAATGGTCACTTTGGCCAAATTAACTCCCATGCCTACTTTGGCTATCTCTAACTTTCAGAACTTAACAGAAACTTATTTGGATCTTTGCACCCCTTGATAGTACTCATAACAAAGTATCAAAGCCCACCTTGTGATCATCCAGAAACATTCAAATGCATAGTTTTAAATGACAGTTTAAAATTGAATCTATTTCATATGGGAAGATCCCACTTTTTCAAAAACCACTCAAACAAGCTCAACTTTCAAAACCCAAGCATCTACAGACTCACCAGCACATGCCTAGCACACCCACCAAAAATCTTTTCAAAATTCAAAACTTGAATTAATGCGGCCATTTCATCAAACACCTTGCAGATACAAATCAAACAAAATCAAAACACTATAGTGTGCAGTGATTTGAGCCAACCTTGTTCCCTCTCTGGTTACACTAGCCTCAGTAGATCATCTAGAAAACTTAACTAAGCTCTAGCCCCACTGTAAGCTTGCCAATATCATCAATGGTGAACAGGCCGAGAGCACCCGTGTCACCCTAGTGTGGACAGCAGGCTAGAGGAAGAACTAGTCGTGCCAACCTTGTCTGGGAGGTAGCCCATGCCTCACCGCCCCCTCTCGACCAGCCCTGCCTCGTAGACAGCAACCAGAACCGCCAGGAACACCGCGCCCGTGCCGCTGTCGACCACGCCGACGTGCACCATAGAGAACGCACCGTTCCCACGCAACCCAACCACCTCGAGCCCTCGCCGCCCGCCAGCATGCTCCCCACCGTCCCAGGAGACCACCAGACATGCCCATTCCACCGCCCGTGCCCCGTAGCCACTGCTCGCCGTCGAAGACGCCGCCTCTGCCTCGCAGAGCATCGAGCGTTCCCGACCATTTGCCACCGCCCCTACACGCGCATTAAAACCCTAGAGCATCGCTAGGAGACCACCGAATGATCGCCACCCTCGGCCATGCCTCTAGCTGCCCGTAGCCATGTCGCCACCGTCGTCTGCCCATCCCGTTCGGTCTTACCGTTGAGCCTATAAAAGGAGACGACCCCCAGCCGAATTGAGCACACCATCTCACTCCCCTCACCTCACTGATCATTCCACCCCATTCCCGGAGCAAGTCGAGCAGCGCATCGCCAGAATTGTGCCGGAGCAGGCCGCCTCTAGACAAGAAGGGCGCCGTCGATTTCGTCCACCCCAGGAGGAGCTGCCGGTACCAGGAGGTTCGCCGTCATCAACTTCGTCGTTCGCCCGCATCGCCGACCTTCTCCTGAGCCCCGGTGTGCCCCTCACGACCCCCACCTGCCGCGTTAGGTTTCGGTCTCGCCGGCGCCGCCCGACGTGGACGATGAGTAGCAGCCATTCGATTAGACTTAGATCGTGTGGATGAGATTGCCCCATACCGCTTCGCGTTTAAAGAGCCACTGACTGGTGGAACCCCCTGTCAGTTGAGCCCCGCGCTGCGGAGTGACACTGGGCCGGCCCATTAGCAGTTCCCGCGCAGCCCAGTCGTTTGAATTTAACTTTTTCCATTTTAGTTCAAACCTAGTTCTGTACCCACTTTCAAAAATCAACCCAGCTCGATTCCGTGAACCAAATTGAATGAAACCAATTTTGCTAGAAAGGTTTTGAAATGCTGAATCCAAGCCCGTTGGATTCAAATCATTTGAACCTATAGATCAACCTTGGTAAAAATAACAAGGCAGAACCTTTTCTGCAATCAAACATTTTTAAATCTAAACCATAATAGCTTTTGAGTTGATTCCAACTCTCAAAAATCACATTTGATCATACCTTTCAGAATATATAAAAACATATGGGTTTACTTATAGAAATAATGTTCAAGTAATAAAAGAATGCCACATAGGCATTTCTAGTCATTTATTTTTATTTAAATAAAAGGTTAAATCTTATTCAATTGTGACACCAAATTAAATCACATTCCCATGTACTGAAATATGTGGTGATGACATGTGTCAACATGATCCCATGTTTGGTTTGGAGAATATTAAATCTTAAGTAGTTTTTCAATGAGTAGAAATTACTTTTCTAAAAATAAAAAGAAATAATCTTTTAATATTAGTGATGATGCTAGATCATCTATAGAACCCTTTTGTGTGATGATTGAAAATAGTTAAGTATTGTTTGGTGATTGTGTACCTCGTATTTATTCATAGACGCTAGTACCGACCAAGGATACGAGGAGGAAGGAGGATACTACGAAGAAGAAGCCGAGGAGAACTTCAACCACTGCTCTGCACAAGGCAAACTAACACTTGCAAGATACTATATTATAGCAAGCCTAATACTACTAGTTGATTGAGCAAGCTAACATTTGCAATTATGAGAGTTAAATAACCTATGCAATGCACTAAGCATGCTTGGTTAGACACATTTGATGATACCCAATCCTAGGTTTACTTACAAGCTTGCTACTTTATTTCTTTATCAAAGCTCTTACTTAGAGTTTACTTGAGTAAATTGTAGATTCTAGAAAGATAATTGAAGGTTGCATAAAGAGCATAAAACTTGGGCTAAGCTAGATAATCTTTATGTTATCCTAAGGCATGAGATTGAACTTAGTTAAACTCCACTTGTTTACCACCCCTCATTAGTACTCACTCCCATTTGTAGATGCTAGTGCTAAGCATAAAACTTGATCAACATTAGATGGGAATACTTGATGAAAATAGCTATGAAAACCTTGGAATGATGGATCATTCTATTGAGATGTTTTGACATGTGTTTCCGAACACCAGATGATTTTGGTGATGAAAATGTTGAGGCATGAGCCTTAGCCCTTTATAAAACTGATGGTTGTCTGGATGCGATACCATTCCAATTTTACCGTACAACCACAATACCCGAGAATTAGGTAGGGCTTGACTGGAAACTTATATACCTTAGTATTAGTTCCCTCACGGCCAAGGTCTGAGCTGAGGCTACCTTGTGAAGATTGTCCACCTGTGCAGTACCCAAGATGACAGTTGGTCATGGTTGGGAGGCCAAACTCACAGGAGAGGTGCTTATACTAGGGTGTGTAATCGAAAGGTTAGGATTGATTATCCGCATACTGAGTATGGTGAATTCAGGATTTGTTCCTGACGGATGTATCGAATGTTGTGGTGAAAGTGTACAATCTCTGCAGAGTGTCAAACTATTTGAATAGCCGCGTCCACGGTTATGGACAGTTGGAGTGGCCATACTGTTCCCCCGTCAGATGTTTTCAAAATGACTTGTGAAATGAATTGAGACTTTGACTTGACCATAACAGAGTTGTGATATGAAATACAAGTTCCCACTTAGGTGTTATAAAAATTCAACTAGGTTTTATTGCTTCTGAACTTAGTAGAGGTAAATCTGGCTTTTTGCAAAACAACCATAGAGCTTAGTGTCCTACTACAAAAACCCCCTTCACTTGTTAGTATTAGTTTGCGAGTACTTAAAGAGTACTCATGGCTTTGTCCCTGGCTATTCTCGTGGCCAGACTATGAAGAGGAGTATCAGGAGGATGGACCCCAGGAAGGTTACGACAACTAGGATCATCTCCCATCGTCAGCATTGCCTGTGACCCCGAAGATGGAGCTTCGCATTTGCTACCGTTACTATTACGTATTCTGCTGCTTGAGTTGTATTAAGAACTGGATCATGGGATCCTTATTTGTGTAAGACCTGATATATGGTTTGTAATGGATGATGTACTGTGGTATCCAAATCTGTTATGTCTCGCAAAAATGGTAATCCTGGGATTGCGATGTATGGCATAACAGGCATCTGGGATTAAAAATCCGGGTGTTGACAAGTTGGTATCAGAGCCATCCTGACCATAGGAGACCCTAGTTAGACTGGATGTTTGAATCAAAAAACTTAGTTTCAAAACCAAAGGAAGCAAATATTTACAAAAACTTATTCCCATTCTTATCACCTTGATTCTTTCATAAAAACTCATGTTCCTCAAAAACTCTTGTAAAATACATAAAATTTGACACACTTAAGCACTCTACTAACTTACTCATCCTATATTCTTTTGGATGGACGTGAAGTACAGCAAGTTTTATCAGTTGGGGAATGAAGGAGACCTTATCTTTGAGCGGGATTTGGACCAGCTTTCAGAACTTCTGGAGCGTCCGCACCCCGAGTTCTTCGGAGCTCAGCTCAATGATCAAGGAGGAGAAGATCTGCAGTGGCTAATTGTTGCAAGTCTCCGAGGAAAGATTGAATATCCCACTGCTGAGGGAATTCAATTTAACTTAAGAGAGAACAACTGGCTCAATGGACTTGCCAGGGCCATGCAGGAAGCTCTTGCCCGTCTGTGTGGGCAGAGTATCAACCAGATCAAGGGTACTCGCTTTGAGTTTTGTCCAAGGCATGATGCTAATGGACAGCCACTAGAAGCCCCATACCACCCCGAGCTGAAGACCCAATTGGACCACCTTAGCTTCATGATGTACGATCGTCAGCAGGAATTGGATAATTGCCGTGACTACTCCAACCACAAGTCCGCCATCATCAAGACGAAGGATCAGACCATCGCCATGCTAGCGAAGGATCACAAGTCTCGCCACCGTCAGCTCGATAAGAAGAAGCGCATCATTGCCCGTCTTCGCCATCGTATCTCGGATTTGGAGGAGACCATTCACGAGAGAGACATGCAGTTGGAGGAAAGGGAGAATGCCGGAGAAGATCTTCGGGGAGACCCCTACTCCTATCTCAGCGATGATGATGATTTTCTGGAGGATTAGGCCATGGACTTCTTCACCGATGAGGATGATTTCACCTTCATCGATGACGATGAGGAGGATGAGGATGATGACTACACCGACTCCGAGGAGTTGTAGCACTTGAGCACTAGCGTAGTGAGTAGTATTCGGTCCCACTGTATCGTAGTTTCTAGAATGGTTCTTAAAACCATCTGCTTTTCTTGCTTTGTGGTGTGTGTTTGCATCGTGTGCTATGAATGAATGAATGAAAAGCAAGTTGCTAGAAAATCTGAGTCAAGCCTTAAAAACTTTTCAAAGTCCCTGAACCTTAGAAATTTCCCTCTTTTCTCATGATCTATCTCACTCTTTAGATGCCACGCGGAGGAAGTGGTTCATCCCCGGACCCGATGTTGCAGATACTGCAAATGTTGGTTTCTGACTGCGAAGCCGAAAGAGCCGAACGTCAAGCCAACTTAGCCACCCTTCAACAGATAGCTCAGCTAGCCCACAACAATCAAGGCCACGAATATCAGGACGACCATGGATCTAAGCTTAAGAATTTCCAGAACACCAACCCACCTATTTTCACTAAGTTAGAAGAGCCCCTAGACGCCGACGATTGGCTGCAAACCATGGAAAACAACCTAGAAGTAGCCGGAGTGGAAGCTAACGAGAAAGTTTTGTTCGCCACCCACTATCTAGCCGGATATGCCAGAGCATGGTGGAACAGTGTTTGGGCAATGACCGGAGGACAGATGATGACCTGGGAGGAATTCAAGGTCAAGTTCAGCAGAACCCATGTGCCACCAGGTTTGATCAAGAGAATGAGAGATGATTTCAGAGAACTAAAGCAAGGACGGATGACTGTAGTGGAATACCGTGACAAATTCTTGTCATTAGCTAGGTATGCCCCGGATGAGATCGACACGGAAGCCAAGAAGAAGGAGAGATTCCTGAATGGTTTGCATGATGAGATGCATACTGTGTTGGTCAATATCCCCTTTGTTGATATTGAAGCCCTTGTCGACTCTGCTATCCAAATGGAAGGAAAGATCAACCAAGCCAACGAGAACCGCAAGCGTCGCATGATGCATCAGCCGAGAACCCATCAGACTCCAAAGTATCGCCCTAACCCATCTCCAGGATTCGCCCCGAGAACCAACAGACCCCCGATGAACCGTTCGACCTATCCCAATCGTGGAAACCCAAGGCCCGGAGGAAATCACAACAACCCTAGCAACCCTAACAATTTCAACCGTGCACCACCTAAGTTCAACAACAACAATGTTGCCGCCAACACCAATAATGCCCCGAGGACTGGAAGCAATGTTGTGCCTATTGCAGCAAAGGACAAGTTGTAAGTGACTTGTTATGACTATGGAAATAAGGGTCACTACTCCAACGAGTGCCCCAACAAGAAGAATGTCGCAGCCCCCAATACCAATGCCCCAGCTCAGCAGCAGTGTTGTGTTCAGCCTGGAAGAAGGTTTGCCCCAGGGAATTCACTCAACCGCAACGGCTGTCTTTTTCTCATGCATTCTGAAGAAGCTCAGGAAGCGCTAGACGTCATGCTGTGTATGTTTTCTGTTAATTCAGTACTTGCAAGAGTGTTGTTTGATTCGGGTGCATCGCATTCATTTGTCACCGAAGAATTTGCCTGCACTAGTAAGATTCAACCAACAAAACTGAAGCATGTTATGATTGTTCAAATCCCTGGTTCAACCACCAAAGCTAGGCAAATTTGCAAAGTCGTCCCCATCTGAATCCATGGCATAGATTTTTATGCTAATCTGATAGTACTCGGAACTAAAGGTTTGGAAGTAGTACTAGGAATGGATTGGATGTCCAAACATAAAGGATTGATTGACTGTGCCAAGAAAGCCATAACCATGACTAGTACCGCTGGAATACAAGTAGAGCATCTATCTGAAACCTTACCTCATCAATTCAAGTGCAACAAGAGTATAGCCCAACCTACCATTGACAAAGTCCGGATAGTCTGCAAATACCCCGATGTATTCCTAGATGTTTTGCCCGGTATGCCTCCAGATCGGGATATCGAGTTTATCATTGAACTAATCCCCGGAACAGGACCCATAGCCCAGAGACCATATAGTATGAACCCGTCTGAACTAGCAGAACTGAAGAAGCAACTGGATTCCATGTTGGAAATTGGACTGATTCAACCAAGTGCATCACCATGGAGATCACCTGTCTTGTTTGTGGATAAGAAGGATGGAGGTAACCGTTTGTGTACGGATTATCGGAAGTTGAATGATGTCACTATCAAGAACAAGTACCCATTGCCCAAGATAGAAGATTTGTTTGATCAGTTGACCGGTGCCAAAGTGTTTTCTAAGATTGATCTTAGAACAGGCTATCATCAACTCAAGATTCGTGCAGAGGATATTCCAAAGACTGCCTTTACCACCAGATATGGATTATACGAGTATACTGTCATGTCTTTTGGATTAACCAATGCCCCCCGCTTATTTCATGAATCTCATGAATAAGATTTTTATGGACTTCCTGCATAAGTTTGTTGTTGTTTTCATCGATGACATTATGATTTATTCCAAACCAGAAGAAGAACATGAGCTACACCTAAGGACCATTCTTGGAACCCTTAGAGAGCATCAGTTGTATGCCAAGTTTAGCAAATGTGAATTCTGGTTACAGGAGGTAGGATTCCTCGGCCACATTGTATCAGCCAGAGGAATTGCCGTTGACCCTGCAAAGGTGAAAGATGTCAAAGATTGGCAAGCTTCAACCACTCAAACCCAAGTTCGTGCATTTCTCGGATTGGCGGGATATTGCCGCAAGTTCGTAGAAGGATTCTCGAGTATCGCCAGACCCATGACCCAACTGCTGAAGAAGGACAAGAAGTTTGAATGGACCGACAAATGTGAAGTGAGTTTTCAAGAACTCAAGAGGAGATTGATTTCAGCCCCAATCTTAATCATGCCGGATATCACGAAGCCCTTTGATGTGTATTGTGACGCATCCAAGATCGGTCTCGGATGTGTGATAATGCAAGAAGGCAAAGTCATATCTTATCTGTCTCGACAACTGAAACAACATGAGCAAAATTACCCAACCCATGACCTCGAACTCGCAGCCGTAGTTCTAGCCCTGAAGACATGGAGGCATTACCTGATGGGAAATCGTTGTGAGATTTATTCGGATCACAAGAGCCTGAAGTATATATTCACTCAGAAGGAGCTGAATATGATACAGAGAAGATGGATTGAGATAATCAAGGATTACGATCTGGACATTCACTATCACCCTGGTAAATCCAACGTGGTAGCAGATGCCCTTAGAAGATTGTCGTGCCGCTTGAACTCCATGATTTTGAAGGAGCAACCAAGTTTGCACAAAGAGATGGAAGATTTTCGAATGGAATTATTAAGTGAAGGATTTTTGGCTAGCATAGAACTTCAACCCACTTTGACCAGCCAGATCAAAGAGGCGCAGAAAGGAAATGCTAGTATCGACAGAATCAAACGTCGTATCGGTATAGGAAAAGTACCCGGATTCACTGAAGACGAAGAAGGAGTTCTGTGGTACAAAGGACGCCTTTGTGTACCAGCATATTCTGAGTTGAAGGAAGTTATTTTGAAGGAAGGTCATGATACTCTTTATTCTATCCACCCCGGAGGAACAAAGATGTATCAAGATTTGAAAGAGCAATTTTGGTGGCATAAGATGAAGAGAGAAATCGGAAGCTATATCGCCAAGTGTGATATATGTCAGAGAGTCAAGGCGGGACATCAAAGAACCGCTGGATTGTTGCAACCATTACAGATTCCGGAATGGAAATGGGATTCCGTTGGAATGGACTTTATCACCGGATTACCTACTTCTAGTAGGGGAAATGACTCTATCTGGGTCATAGTGGACAGATTATCCAAAGTCGCCCATTTCTTACCCGTCAAGACCACATATCAGAGTTTGAAGCTAGCGGAGTTATACATCGCTAGAATCGTCAGTTTGCATGGAGTCCCCAAGAACATTGTATCGGATCAAGGAACTCAGTTTACCTCGAGATTCTGTAAGAAAGTCCAAGAAGGTTTAGGAACCCGCCTAGATTTCAGCACCGCTTATCACCCTCAGACCGATGGACAAACGGAGCGAGTAAATCAAATACTCGAAGATATGCTGAGAGCATGTGTGTTAGAATATGGATCTAAGTGGGAAGACTGTCTACCGTTCGCAGAATTTTCGTACAACAACAGTTATCAAGCTAGTTTGCAAATGGCCCCATTTGAATTCATGTACGGAAGAAAGTGTCGCACCCCTTTGAACTGGTCAGAAGTAGGAGAGAGTCAGATTTTCGGACCCGATATCCTACGAGAAGCAGAGGAGAAGGTTCACAAGATTCGTGAGCACCTCAAGACCGCCCAGTCCATACAAAAGAGTTATGCCGACAAGAGACGTCGAGACCTCGCCTTCAACATAGGAGATTTTGTGTATTTGAAAGTGTCGCCATTGAAGGGAATGCAGTGTTTCCAGCTGAAAGGAAAGTTAGCCCCCAGATATATCGGACCCTTCAAAATTCTGAACCGTCAAGGAAAAGTGTCATATCAATTGGAACTACCCGAAGAGATGTCAGCCGTGCACAATGTATTCCATATCTCATTACTTCGTAAGTGCCTCGAAGTCCCGGAGAAGACTGAAGTGTTCAAGAATATTGATCACCGGACCATAGAAATCAACGATGACCTGACCTATCCTGAAGTACCCATCCGTATTTTGGAAGAAGCTTTCAGAACTACCAGAACCCGAAGCATCAAGTTTCTCAAGATTTAGTGGAGCAACCACACAGAAGAGGAAGCTACCCGGGAGCGCGAAGATCACATCAGGACGGAGTTTCCTGATCTCTTCAAATCCTAGGTAATCTTTTCATCCTTTTTCAAATCTCGGGACGAGATTTTGTTTAAAGGGGGAAGGTTTGTAACATCCCAAAAATATTAAACTAGAATCATCAAACTCTAATCACCAAAATTAGGGTTAACAAAAACTTTTCCAATTAAAAATATGAAAGCATTCATATGTGTATGTAACAAAATTTGGATTCTTTTGAATTGCCATGATTATGTGTTTCTTTGCTTGGAAAATGATTCTTAGGTGAAATAAACATCATCTAAACAATCCCCACACTTTTCCCAAAGACAAATAAATCAAAACAAATAAATTAAGTGAACGGTCACTTTGGACAAATTAACTCCCATGCCTACTTTGGCTATCTCTAACTTTCAGAACTTAACAGAAACTTATTTGGATCTTTGCACCCCTTGATAGTACTCATAACAAAGTATCAAGGCCCACCTTGTGATCATCCAGAAACATTCAAATGCATAGTTTAAATAACAGTTTAAAATTGAATCTGTTTCATATGGGAAGATCCCACTTTTTCAAAAACCACTCAAACAAGCTCAACTTTCAAAACCCAAGAATCTACAGACTCACCAGCACATGCCTAGCACACCCACAAAAAATCTTTTCAAAATTCAAAACTTGAATTCATGCGGCCATTTCATCAAACACCTTGCAGATACAAATCAAACAAAATCAAAACACTATAGTGTGCAGTGATTTGAGCCAACCTTGTTCCCTCTCTGGTTACACTAGCCTCAGTAGATCATCAAGAAAACTTAACTAAGCTCTAGCCCCACTGTAAGCTTGCCAATATCATCAATGGTGAACAGGCCGAGAGCACCCATGTCACCCTAGTGTGGACAGTAGGCTACAGGAAGAACTAGTCATGCCAACCTTGTCTGGGAGGTAGCCCATGCCTCACCGCCCCCTCTCGACCAGCCCTGCCTTGCAGACAGCAACCAGAACCGCCAGGAACGCCGCGCCCATGCCGCTGTCGACCATGCCAACGTGCACCGCAGAGCACGCACTGTTCCCACGCAACCCAACCACCTCGAGCCCTCTCCGCCCTCCAGCATTCTCCCCACCATCCCAGGAGACCGCCAGACATGCCCATTTCACCGCCCGTGCCCTGTAGCCACCTCTCACCGTCGAAGATGCCGCCTCTGCCTCGTAGAGCATCGAGCGTTCCTGACCATTTGCCACCACCCCTACACGCGCATTAAAATCCTAGAGCATCGCCATGATACCACCGAATGATCGCCACCCTCGGCCATGCCTCTAGCTGCCCGTAGCCGTGTCGCCACCATCGTCTGCCCATCTCGTTCGGTCTCACCGTCGAGCCTGTAAAAGGAGATGACCCCCAGCCGAATTGAGCACACCATCTCACTCCCCTCACCTCACTGATCGTTCCACCCCATTCCCGGAGCAAGTCGAGCACCGCATCGCCGGAATTGTGCCGGAGCAGGCCGCCTCTGGAGAAGAAGGGCGCCGTCGATTTCGTCAACCCCAGGAGGAGCTGCCGGTACCAGGAGGTTCGCCGTCGTCGACTTCGTCATTCGCCCGCATCGCCGACCTTCGCCTGAGCCCCGGTGATCCCACGACGACCCCCACCTGACGCGTTAGGTTTCGGTCTCGCCGGTGCCGCCCGACGTGGACGATGAGTAGCAGCCGTTCGATTAGACTTAGATCGTGCGAATGAGATTGCCCCGTATCGCTTCGCATTTAAAGAGCCACTGACTGGTGGAACCCCCTGTCAGTTGAGCCTCGCACCACGGAGTGACACTAGGCCGGCCCATTAGCAGTTCCCGTGCAGCCCAGTCGTTTGAATTTAACTTTTTCCATTTTAGTTCAAACCTAGTTCTGTACCCAGTTTCAAAAATCAACCCAGCTCGATTCAGTGAACAAAATTGAATGAAACCAATTTTGTTAGAAAGTTTTTGAAATGCTTAATCCAAGCCCGTTGGATTCAAATCATTTGCACCTATAGATCAACCTTGGTAAAAATAACAAGGCAGAACCTTTTCTGCAATCAAACATTTTTCAAATTGAAACCATAATAGCTTTTGAGTTGATTCCAACTCTCAAAAATCACATTTGACCATACCTTTCAGAATATATAAAAACATATGGGTTTACTTATAGAAATAATGTTCAAGTAATAAAAGAATGCCACAGGCATTTCTAGTCATTTATTTTTATTTAAAATAAAAGGTTAAATCTTATTAAATTGTGACACCACATTAAATCACATTCCCATGTACTAAAATATATGGTGATGATATGTGTCAACATGATCCCATGTTTGGTTTGGAGAATATTAAATCTTAAGTAGTTTTTCAATGAGTAGAAATTACTTTTCTAAAAATAAAAAGAAATAATCTTGTAATATTAGTGATGATGCTAGATCATCTATAGAACCCTTTTGTGTGATGATTGAAAATAGTTAAGTATTGTTTGGTGAGTGTGTACCTCGTATTTATTCATAGACGCTAGTACCGACCAAGGATACGAGGAGGAAGGAGGATACTACGAAGAAGAAGCCGAGGAGAACTTCAACCACTGCTCTGCACAAGGCAAGCTAACACTTGCAAGATACTCTATTGTAGCAATCCTAATACTACTAGTTGATTGAGCAAGCTAACACTTGCAATTACGAGAGTTAAATAACCTATGCAATGCACTAAGCATGCTTGGTTAGACACATTTGATGATACCCAATCCTAGTTTTACTTACATGCTTGCTACTTTATTTCTTTATCAAAGCTCTTACTTAGAGTTTACTTGAGTAAATTGTAGATTCTAGAAAGATAATTGAAGGCTTCAAAAAGAGCATAAAACTTGTCCTAAGCTAGATAATATTTATGTCATCCTAAGGCATGAGATTGAACTTAGTTAAACTCCACTTGTTTACCACCCCTCATTAGTACTCACTCACATTTGTAGATGCTAGTGCTAAGCATAAAAATTGATCAACATTAGATGGGAATACTTGATGAAAATAGTTATGAAAACCTCAGAATGATGGATCATTCTATTGAGATGTTTTGGCATGTGTTTCCGAACACCAGATGATTTTGGTTATGAAAATGTTGAGGCATGAGCCTTAGCCCTTTATAAAACTGATGGTTGTCTGGATGCGATACCATTCCAATTTTACCGTACAACCAAAATACCCGATAATTGGGTAGGGCTTGACTGGAAACTTATATACCTTAGTATTAGTTCCCTCACGGCCAAGGTCTGAGCTGAGGCTACCTTGTGAAGATTGTCCACCTGTGCAGTACCCAAGATGACAGTTGGTCATGGTTGGGAGGCCAAACTCACAGGAGAGGTGCTTATACTAGGGCGTGTAATCGAAAGGTTAGGATTTATTATCCGCATACTGAGTATGGTGAATTCAGGATTTGTTCCCGATGGATGTATCGAATGTTGTGGTGAAAGTGTACAATCTCTGCAGAGTGTCAAACTATTCGAATATCCGTGTCCGCGGTTATGGACAATTGGAGTGGCCATACTGTTCCCCCGTCAGATGTTTTCAAAATGACTTGTAAAATGAATTGAGACTTTGACTTGACCATAATAGAGTTGTGATATGAAATACAAGTTCCCACTTAGGTGTTATAAAACTTCAACTAGGTTTTATTGCTTCTGAACTTAGTAGAGGTAAATCTGGCTTTTTGCAAAACAACCATAGAGCTTAGTGTCCTACTACAAAAACCCCCTTCACTTGTTAGTATTAGTTTGCGAGTACTTAAAGAGTACTCATGGCTTTGTCCCTGGCTATTCTCGTGGCCAGACTATGAAGAGGAGTATCAGGAGGATGGACCCCAGGAAGGTTACGACAACTAGGATCATCTCCCATCGTCAGCATTGCCTGTGACCCCGAAGATGGAGCTTCGCATTTGCTACCGTTACTATTACGTATTCTGCTGCTTGAGTTGTATTAAGAACTGGATCATGGGATCCTTATTTGTGTAAGACCTGATATATGGTTTGTAATGGATGATGTACTGTGGTATCCAAATCTGTTATGTCTCGCAAAAATGGTAATCCTGGGATTGTGATGTATGGCATAACAGGCATCTGGGATTCAAAATCCGGGTGTTCACAGTCGCGATGAAGCGACCGGATCCGGCGTAGAGGCCGCCAGAGTTCTCCGATCCAGAATCGGAGCCAGAGATCCCGAGGATAGACGGGTCCTCAAAATCCCCGACGTTAGAGACTTGGGTGATGGAACCGGCTGGCGACGCGATGGTGATGGATCCGGCGACTGGGGCTGGGGTCGCCGAGTCGGCGTCGTTGTTTAGAGACGCGTCGTCTGCGGCCGCGTTGGTCTCGGCCATGTTGCTGGTGGAGGAGTCGTACTTAGAGGCGAGGCGATGGATGGTGCGGACCGGACTCTCAGAGAGCCGATCACGTGGTGGCGACTCGCGGATGCGCGCCGAGTCCTCCGAGACGATGACGCCGGTGAAGCCGACGAAGAGGCTGATCGTGCCGACCGGCATGATCATGCTGTGAGTGACTGGGCGCGACGCTAGGACGTAGCTACTTGGAACGATCTGGAGGATCTCGCCGATGGCGATCATGCGGCCGGTGGCTATCGTCTGGTTGATTAGCAATTAGGGTCTCGCTGCAGAACACAGGCCTGACCGGCTAGGCCCCACGGTGGGCACCACTATTGTGGGAATGGCCACGGCAGATGCTACGACTGGCAGCGAGTAGTAGAACGAGGGGCAAGGGCGGCCAGCCATCTGTGGTGCAGATGAGGGCAAAGACACATGGATTTACCCAGGTTCGGCCCCCTGGAGGGTAAATACCTTCTCCTGCTAGATTGTATTGATGAGAGAGTACAATGGGTGAGCTCGGCGGCTAGGCAGCGAGTCGAAGGGGTGTATGATGGTACTTAAGTTCTATTCGTGCCCTAGGAAGGTTTATATAGAGTCACCTCGCTAGGGTTTATATATCTACAACCGAGTTGGATAAGGACTCAGAGGGGTTTTGACCTAATCCGACTGGGCCTAACTACGCCTCTGGGCCTTTAGCTTCCAGTCGCATGGTTCCTTCTTGGTTCACGATTCAGTCGCCGTCATGTAGGCCCACTCGCTGGAAGTACGATCCAGTAGGAAACGTCCTGCTGGGTATACCCCACTCGGCATATCGCCATCACAATGGAAAATAGGAGGACGAACTACTACTAGTAGTAGTAGCCGTGACATGGATACATGTACTTTCACCATGTTCCCCCACATGCAGAAGTCGTAGTAGAAGGACCGAAAATATATACACCGGATGCAATGCACATGCGGGTGTGTCCGTGGTAATCTTTGCATGTTGCATGTGTTCATATATACATGGAATTACACGTGTCCAGCATACAACCGCGTAGTAAAATGAGAGACGTGTGCTACGTGCACGGACATAAGATTTAATGTTCATGACTTTGCCTTTGTTTGGTTCCCAGCCACAGTTTGCCAAGCAAAACTTTGGCAGCCACGAGTTGTTTGGCTTGTGTTTAGTTTTTGCCACACTTGTAGTTTGCCATAGTTCATTAATTATATGACCCACTTGTCATAGAGTTAGTTTCATTGCCAACTTTTGCGAAAGTTTGGTTTCCAATTTCTTAGCCACACTTTTTGTCTACCATACTTTATCAAACTTTGGCTTGGAAAATTATGGCTAGAAACCAAACAGGCCCACTTGCTAGTGAGAACCTGCATGCATCATGCGCTCAGAGCTACTAGAGACATCCACGATGGAAATTACAATTTGCCACCAGTTGCACCACGCAACTAGTTGTTGCATGCCGCACTTCCGAGTTCTTCATAAAATGTGAAATAAATCATGAACATATCGTATATAGCTCATATGTGAATTTCTAGACCAAAATATTACATGGTTTGGCCACCAAAAAATTAGCAAATGAACACAAGATAATTTTTAATTAGGTTTTTTATTTTTTACACAGGTCACATAAGATCATATTATAGGAACATGTATTATAGACGCACGAGAAACAACATAGCCAATGTTCCTGATTTGTTTCTCATTTTTTGAAAACTCGAAAGTGCAACAAATAATAAAGTGGTGCGGGCTTTCATACAAAAGGAGTTTGATCAAATTACACACCTTGCACTTACATTGCGGCAAAATGAGCGGTTTGAGTACAGCAAGTTAACGCCTCAGGGCCATGCGATACATATGAGGCAAAGAAAATAATTCAACATACGCAAATCACTATTCCATATGATAGCTATATTCATCCCATCTTCCTTGAACTGTTAATTATGCCGGTTCCAATCCTTTGCGTTGGCCAAGCTTGGGACAACCATAACGGAGTCTGCCGCTAATTCTAGCCAATGTTTTTTGAGAAACCAACAACGGCGTCTTGAGAATTCATACTAAAGCGGAATATTTCAGGACGAGAATTAAATCCATCGAGGTATATACACAGTTGCTCCTCGTAAGATCTCCAGGGCCAAGTCATGTGGCACCAACTGAAATAGTAATCGGATAGTTCAATCCAAGAAAGATAGAAAATACCCCAAGGTTAAAAACCCTCTGCCATTGCCTCGGTGGAAGTAACCTACTAGTGTCAATCGAGAAAACATGTCAACAAAACCTAGTAGAATAGGTGTGAATAGTGCAGTCGTGATGATAAGCAACATTATCAGTAACTGTATAACCACCATGAGTACTGTCATACCGCCTATCAATTACACCCTAAGTATTGATCAGAATAAGGCTACCACCATCAGGATATCTTGCTAACCACCACAGATCAGAACGGTACTCATGATTAACGTAAAAATCGGGTGGCCCCGGAAGACGTACAGGACCTTGCAACGAAAGAACATTCAGAGGTTAGTTTGACAAAATTAGAATGATGAAGCTAAAAAAATTTAAGGATGGAAATTTTACCCCATGCCCGAGGATCCCATGCATAAACATTGCCAATCCGAGTTACGGCATAGATAACTCCCTTGTGGATAATTGCATCGCGGTAGCTGAACATACTGAACTGGTTCTCAAGAACAATCATGATACCATGAGGAACATCAAGGATGGCTATTACAGTGTCAAAGATGGCCAGCACAGAGAAATCCTTATAGTTCCCAACAACTGTGGGAACTCGGCAAATGGCTATCTTTAGTAGATTAGTTCGCTGACCAGCGGCCACAAACTTAAGTACCTTGGAGGTGGCCTCCAAGTCGAAGATTGCTGGTAGATGAATCTGGTGACGAGTGAACACATTCACAAGCTCCCAGTTCCAGGTGAGGCCAACCGAGGCAATCCAATCTCCATTCACACCTGTCCACTTCTTACCATCACAGTCTGGCATCACAGCATCGGAAGAGGACCTGTCCAGCGGCGTCATCTTGCACAAGGTCCAGCTGAACTTCTGTCATGGATATTGCTTTCCCCTACCGCAATAGTAGTTGTCCCTGTAGAACTGCTTCTTGCGATTATCGCGGTAGAAGACATTGTACTCACGCGGTAGCTCAGTTGGGTGAGAGTCAAGAACACAGGGGAGACCAAACAGATGCAATTTCGCCATGGATGCACTATGTGTTGCTGAGTAGAGATAACGTTTGTAGTAGGCGACGAGGCTCGCGGGGGTGATGACATCGCATCTGGCTGAGATTGCTTCAAGGGGGCCATCGGAAAACATCCTAGATTTGTCATTGTCATCGATCGATTGGGACATCGCGAGGAATAGCTTGAGCAGTTGGGGGACGGTGGTATTTGGTTTTGATTGGGGTTTTGGAGGAGAGAGCGAGCGGCAGCTGGCAGGGCGACATGGAAAACAACCTATCAAACTGGTCACCGGAGGTGATCCTAAAGCGGCATGGCGGCATTGGCGGGTGACTATACTGGTGTGCAAGTGGGAATGTCCGTCACCGGGATGTTGGAGGTGAAGTGAGGATGGAGATCGAGGGAAAGGCTAAATACGAGTTGAATCTACTGTGCCTATCGAACTAGGCTCCGGAGATGATCCGAAAGTGGCATGGCGGCGTTGGCGTGTGCTAAGGTGGGCGAGGGCGAGTGGGGATCCGCGAGAAGACGGAGAGGAAGAGGACGGAGAGCAAATGAAAATACTACTAGGAGTAGAATAAATTGATTGAAATCGTACTGACTGGAGTAGGTCTGGCCTTCACTATAGCAGAGCTAGCCTAGCACGCCATGGAGTTATACTGTCCCGTCAAATGAATGGTCATGGCAGAGAGACGGCCTGGAGTATATGCGGAGCTCCTCTTGCCGAATGTATGAGTAATCCTTGGATCTTCTACATTCATCATCGTGTATAGGCACATTTGCAGCAAGTACTTCCATTGTTAAACGGAACCAAAGCTGGAATACTCTCGAATTCTTGTTGTACGGTACAAAAAAATGCTCACAAAATGGGCTACCTCCAAAAGATTTTTCTTGAAACTTTCAAAGCAACCTAAATTTTACTTGTAGTTCAAATTTGACCTAATTTCAATAAATTTACATAAAATCATTCAACATAGGAATCATTAGTAGTTGGTCCACTTAATATGTCTGTAACATTATTACATTGACACTGATCTGAACACTATTACACTTTTTTAAAACCCTCGCAAGATTTTTCTTAGACCATGATCCGAACATTATTACATTGGCATTGATGATTAGCCAAATTGCAAACATAGCAAACTCAACCTCATACGGAGTATAGTACCACTTAATGACTTCTAGGGGGACTCCGTAATCTTCTCAGGCGACTTGGGAGCATCCTCCGCGGGCAAATTGGTTGCGTCCTCCACGGTACCATCGCCAAAAAGCGACTCGTGAATGTTGGGGAGCACGCCGCCGTGCGCGATGGTGATGCCGGCTAGCATCTTGTTGAGCTCCTCATCCCGCATGACGTCGAGCATCACGTGCCTCGGGATGATGCGGATCTTCTTGCTGTCCTTGGCAGCTTGGCCAACGAGCTCCAGCACCTTGGCGGTGAGGTACTCGAGAACGGCCGCGAGGTAGACGGGAGCCCCGGAGCCTATGCACTGGTAGTACCGACCCTCCTTGAGGTAGCGCTCGATCTGACCGATAGGGAAGTGCAGCCCGGCCTTGACGGACCTCGTTGCATGCTTCTTCCTGTGCCTGCCTGGTGCGAGACTGCGACCTGGAGTGGACAGAGCAAGATTCGGAAGCGGACAACATGTCTTCTTTTTCTCCACGGCTTTTGTCACCGCCACCTGGATTTTCTTCTTCATCTTTCCCTGGGGAGCTCCGGTCTTTGGAGCCATAGCTTCAAAGTCGTAAAGCAAGGGGGAGAAGAGGAAGAAATGTTAATTGTGGAGGTCAGGTGAAGGTGCCCAGGTCCTTATATTGACATCATAATTTTTACTATGAATTCATAATAAAAGGCTGTGTGTATCAATTGATGCATAGGCCGGGGTTCTACTCCCCTTTTCGAAAGAAAAGAAAAAAACGAAATTTTGCTCATTTTGCAATGTTTCCATATTTTCTTTGACTTTTTTGAAACATGGTCAGATGTGTCGGCATCAAAATTCATACAAAGAGGTTGTATCTTTGAAAATAGTCGTTGATTTTTAGTATGACTGCATGGGTACAATAATTATATATGAATTTCGGAAAATTTCCCACTTAGACTTCAAATTTTACCTACTTTGGTCAATTGACAAAAAGTCATTTAGGTATGAAAAGTTAGATAGAAATCTTGAAAATTCATGAGACTTGTTAACCGTCAAACATACTCTATTTTATATGAAATTTATTGTGTTGTGGCATTCAGAGCCATATTGTTTGCACTATCTTTAAAAAACATTTACATATGGCACTTCTAGAATTATTTGAATTTTTTTGAGAACATAAAAGTTGAAGTCACATTAACAAAATTAGTATGTCATGCCAAGATGCACTCATCTACCAGAAATGGACACGTTATTATAAACTATATAGATAATGGCCATGACCTTTAATCATTATTTAGCTTTAAATAGAAGTATGTTAACACATCGTTGGTTATATTGTGAAGCAAATGTTTTTAAACCTTGTCAAAATTCATGTTTATCATTTACACAAGAGGACGCCATATGCAAGTGCTTAACCTTTTTATTACATTCTTTAATTTATAGAAAATAAACAGGACGGGTTATTTAGATATGACCTTGACATTGGTAACTATAACACCCTCGGATCGGTCCTATGCAAGTTTTAGCGATTCCTGCCAAACCCGCATAGAAACGATTCAAAGGTGCCCACTAGGCACTTTCGTGCAGGTGGAAAATGAAGTAACACCATTACACATTAGTCCACGATGGAACCCACAGAACAGATACATACAACAATGACTCAATGAGTCAAGAATACAGATATACAATACAAAGAATCAAATCACCCTAAAAACGATACAATCATCTGACTACGGACAAGATGCAAATGGGGCTAAGAGCCCTGAAGAATAACCAATGGCGTCCATGACCCTGCCTAGGCCAAGACAGAATGATAACCCTGCTAACTACGTCGATCTCAAACCTGCTAAACAAAAGGGGCGCCCACGGAGGGCAAAGGGAAACAAGAGAGCGGTCAGTACTGAGGCCAGTACACGGCGAGACTAGAATTTGGCGGTCCTCGCCTACATAGGTATGGTGGACTGAATGACAGCGCATCATGCACTAAACAACCTATAGAGACTCAATACATCTGCCGGCTATTAGAGAAAGATGAGAAAGATCAATTCGGATCCAACCTAATACTACCACCAAACATACCCATCCTAGTATTTCCCCCTCGAGACCAAACGAGGAAGTCAAGCCGAGAAAACTCACACGGTTGGCAGTTTTATTCATTCTTTTCATGGTGGTTATCCAACTTACTAGTCATATCAGATGCAAGTCAAATTATAGCAGTAAAGTTTAGTTATAATTGTCTATGATCGAGATACTGTGCTCCAAGTCATCCATAACCGCGGACACGGCTTTTTGAAAAGATTTAACCCTGCAGGAGTGCACCCAAGTTTTCACACGCACTTTGACCCTTTTTGCCAGATCAGTTAACATACTTCCATCGGTATGTCGGTGGGGCCTAGGACACGACGATTTCCCAGACCCAAATCAAGCACATTGGGGCCACCCGAAAGAGATACCCGTACGAGGTATAACTAATCCTCCTCGTACGGACTCTAGGGCTGCATACACTCGAACGGGAGCAGAGGTCATAGACAAAATATTCCCGTGACAGAGTGCCGCACCTACGCAACAGTAATAAACGCTCATCGAGCAACAGGTAATAAAAATGGCATAATGTGGCATAACGTGGCATGAAAACTTCAAACTAGTTTATGGCCCCCGGTACAATACTTTGAAATCAGGTACTAAGCCGATAGGGGTGCCCAAACACCCCACATGTGGTTAGCGCGCTTAGTCTCAGAACAAGTGTCAAGAACTCGGGTCCTAGATGGACACAAGTGGGCGGTTAACAACCAAATCTCAACTATTACTCATCGGTGCCTCTTCATTAATTATATCAGTTTTAATATTTAATTAATCAGTTATAAGTAAAACCACGATCATCTCCACCTTTATGAATATACCAAGCCCCAATATCAATGGAACATCGACGATGCTAAGCAGCACCTGAGCAAGCAACTACGACTCGAAAGGCCGACTGACTCCCAAACAACAGAAAATAGGACGTGTCCAAGGCAATATAGAGGCTGCAAGGAATATAATGTGATACGGAATCTAAAGAATCGCAACACGGATAGCAATAGATCAACAGTAGGAAGTAAAGACTAGAAATGTAAAATAGGTAGAAAGGGGGAGAATGCTCGCCTAGAAACATTGTCGAAGGTTCATCCGAAGAACGTTTCGAAGCTCATAACATCTCATCGTCCTATCCGGGAAGAAGCAAAACACTAAAAGAAACAAGTGATACAACAAATTATAACTAATGTGGAAGAACCGACATGATCATGATATGATGCATGGCATGGAAATTTAATAATGCAAATCATGTTGAAAATATTTCATTAGCATAGGACAAAGACGGTACAACATTAGTGAGGCATTAGTAATTAGACATAATTATTTTCCCATATTATTCATCACCTTTTCCTTACATAAACAGTTATGGTTTTACAAGTTATCCATGATGCATGATGCAATTGCAAGTATGGAATTCATGGTTGGAAAGGGATCATCGCGCTGATCGATTTAGACATATCATTTTTCGAATTCGGAGTTACGAAAATTAAGTTATGCAATATTTAAGAAAAGACATTTATTAATATTTATTAATTCGGAAATTTTAAATTACTCAAATTAGAATACAAATATCATAAACACATTCCTCTCATTTTTCTGATTCAAAAGCGTATATTACTTAATTTATTAGGATTTATGAATTTAAAATATTATTTAAGTTAAATATTTAAAAGGAGGGTCAAATTCAAAGGTTTGACTAGAGAGAGTCAACCCTGGTAAGATTTGAAAACACATATGAATTCATACACAAAAATGATTCACTTTTCCTTTTACAAGTTTCTTCAAATTCAAATTATTTTTAAAGTTATGTTTGAATTTGTGTTTAAACAATTTCTGGAATTTTTATTGGTTTTGAAAATGTGCTAGAAACTTTTCTCACTCAACGCCATTCTAGCCTGAGTCATGGACAGGTGGGCCGCGAGCGCTGACTGGGCAAGACAGGACTGCGGGTTGAGTACTGCAGAATTGAGGGGCCTAAATAGGAAAGCGACAGGGGGTTGGAACTGACGGAACTGAAGTTCCAACTGCGAAAACAGCCAGCTGAATCCTGCTTTCGGGAGGAGATGGCGAGCTAACCATTGAGATTTTCGCAATTCCACAAAAATGAAAGATGAATAAGAGTGCAAGGTCTACAACTTTGTAGTTTAAGGTATCGACGGTGGATGACTGTAGAGCCGGTAAATCGACAAGGAACAGAGGGGGAAAATCATGCAGCAAAACTGACGAAACTGGTCGAGTTAGGGCCGCGCCGGACACAGAAACTTCGATCTTTAGTTGATGATTGCGGGGCATTTAGGCAACAATTTCAAGTGAGCTTTTCGTCGGAGATTAGCCGTTTATACCAAGAACATAATATGTCAAGGGGTTAACTCCAAACGAGGTCTAGGTCAACGGGAAAACAACGGTTTTCAGAGGAGCCGAGGAGGAACGTTTCCGGCTTCTGTAAGCGCGGTCAGGACGCAAGGCACGCGCGCGGCGACGACTGGGGCGTGCGCGGGGCTGCGACGACTGCAGGACGCAGGAGAGGCGGCGATGCAAGCCAGGTAGAAGGTGAGGGTAGGCGAGACGCTCACCTAGGGGTGGTTGGTGTCGCTGTACTGGTTGCACACGAGCAGAGACGACAAGACGGTCGTTGAGGTAGACGAAGGCGGGCTCGGCGTTGTTGTCCTGGAGCGTCTCCGGCTTGGAATTCGAGACAGGGGAAAGAGGATGACGCAGCGGATCGATTCCCCCACTCGGTTGCTCTCAATTCCATCCCTGGCGTGGCCTCGGTGCTCCCTCTCTCGCACTCCCTCTCGGGCGCTCTCAGGCTGAGAAGAAAAGATGCGGGGAAGAAAAAGAGGCGGCGGCGGCGCGAGGTGAGGATGGGTCTAGGGTTCGGAGGGGGTTAAGAAGAGGAGGGAGAGGGGTCATGCGGGAGGCGTGGGCAGACGGGCATCGACGGCCACCTGCTCCTGCCGTTGGGGCTATGAGAGAGGAGGTCGAGCACGGAATAGGAAGACGAACAGTGACGGCGTCTGCGAATGGGTACTGGGCCGCTAGTGGGCTGGCTGCGAGGCTGCTCTCTGCTGGGCTCGGCTGCGGCCAGGTATGACTCCTTTCTCTATTTTATTTCCTGCTCTGATTTCTTTTATTTGTTTATTTGTTTTGTTTCAAATTTAAGCAAAGTTTATTAGCTCAACCATTTGAAACTTTAGCAGGAATTGAACAGAGATTCTTGGGAAACAAAAAGGATCAAGGGGAAACAAGAACATGGAGGAGAGATGATGCCCACATGCATACATGTCCATTTGGGCATTTTCAAGAATATGAAGATTTAGGTTTTGAAAACTGAATAACATCATTTCTAGAATTAGTGGACCTTCACATGGATCCCAACTTGTAGCAAACAAAAAAATAGAGGGAGATAAAAAGAGGGAAAGGGAGGTGATAGCAATAACACACAAGCAAGATACAAAATGCAAATGCAATGCAACATATCGCATGCAACATAAAAAATGATCCATGCAATGTTTGATATGATGCTCAAATGCAATGTGGCATGATGACTTGATCATGACATATGGATGATGCATAAAACAAAAACACCAAGAGATTTTATAGTAGTGGTTTTACCTGAGGTGCTACAGTAACTTGGCTTGGAATATGAACAATCCTCATCGTCGTCCTCGGCCTCCTCCTCAACGTCGTCCTCGGACTCCTCTTCCTCGGTCTCATCATCCATCTTATTAGAGTCGCTTGACGTTGGTGGCGGCGTCCCTTTGAAAAATCGCTTCTAGTGGCTATGTTCTTCATCTGAGGAGTCGAATAACGGTGGGATCCATGTCCCGTCGACCAAGTCTAGGCTTCTATGTGGACTTTCGGGGCCACTCCCGTTTGTGAGGTCTATCGACGTGTTCTGAAGAGAGTTGTCATACGACATTTTGGAAGGAAACAAATAGAGATCATGTTCTAAGCAACGACAGGTTGGGTGTTTTGGGTGAAAGGAGTGGTGTGTACTATTGCAATTTCTAATGTCTATTTCCATCATGCTTGTATTTATTCCCTGAAAAGTATCCCAACATATCATAAATAGATTGTACCAGACATGTCGCGCCAGCAAAAAAGGATTATACCAGACTCATCGGTTCTTGATTTTTCTCGGCCCATGGAATTCAGGAGGCGCCCATTTTATCCAAAAATGGAGAGAATCATGCAGATCATGCTAAATTAGTTGGTGTCTCATACCTCCTCCGATCAAAATTAAGTTTCTATAAATGCTTATCTAGAGTGCATTAGTCTACACTACACAAAGTTGTGTCACCGAACTTGATTGATGGTGACATGGTGTGGGCCCCATCTTTTTGTGCAGTGCTGCATCTCAGACTAGAAGTTTAACATTGCATGAAAACTTACATTGGTAAGGAATTGACGGAGAAATGGAGGATGGATTGTGAGAGGGGGCGAAGGAGAGGGAAAATCGAGAGGTAGAGTAGGTGTACTAGTATCATGTGACATCGCACCTCCTTCAACTCCTCTCGTGCTGTCTACACGTGCTCATAGTCTCTTCTCGCTCTTCGATATTCCCCTCCATTTCGAGCCATATTCTTCATTGTACTAGTACTACTTGATTTACAAAAAAAATTCCTATCACTAGGAAAATTGAGATTGTCTCTTTTCCTAATACTTGTTGGAAACTCCCCTTTGCCAACATTGTTTACCATGCCAAGATGCACCAATCTACTAAATATGGGAAAATTATCATAAACATCATGTTGGATATGGCCATGACCTTGGCTTTTCCTCTTTCGGCTTGACACTTGTGCACATACATGCTAGGCCAATTTTTTGAGGTATGTTTTTTCAAAGTTATCAAAACTCTTGTTTACCATTTTTCATATTAGGTAATACACACAAAAGGACGCCATGTGTAAGTCTTTGTTTTTAGGATTTTTCTTTATTTACTTCAATTGATCTCAAAATAGGGTCAACATTGTCGGCATGCAAATTATTAGCAAGAAGATGAATTTTTCGACTTGAAAGTTCTCGTATATTGATTTCCTGGTGGGTACAATACCTTCAAAGTCCCTATGTAAAATCTTAAGAGCAATCTACCATTTACTTACACTAGTAGAAAACAGGTTATCCGTTCGCGCCCCCTAATAGCATTAGTCCCGGTTGCACCATGAACCGGGACTAATGCTGGCACGCGTCCAGGTTCGAGCAGACACGGTGGCCGGAGGCATGCATCCCGGTTTGTAAGGGGTCATGCGTCTCGGTTTGTAACACAAACCGGGACTAAAGCTTGGGCATCAGCCACGTGGCGTGGCACACACCTTTAGTCCCAGTTTGTGTTAGAAACCGGGACGTATGATCCCGCCCTCTATAAATACGACACCCCAGCCCTCTGCCTCCCCTCTGTTTTTTCTTGGTGGAAGGTGTGAGAGGTGTGCTAGTTTATTTTTTTCCTATGCATGCATTCAAGGTGTTCGATGAAATGTTTGAGTGAATGATCCCGTTCAATTTCTCACAGAACAAAAATATAGAAGGTGTCCGAGACGCACTTGAGCTTTCTTCTCTTTATTTCCCTCGATCGAGGTTAGCAATATTATCTTTTCTCTGTCATTGATACAATGCATGTGTCGATGTGAACTGGTCATTTCACAATTTATGATGTCTTGTTTTTGATAAACTTACTTATATGATGCAGATGAACGGTCAGGAATGGATGTACAGTGACCGGCGTGTACCCGGGTACATTAAAGGCATGGATAAATTTATCGATTTGGCTACGACAAACAAATAGAATGGTTTTATATGTTGTCCATGTGTTCAATGTTGGAACAACAAGGAGTACTCTTCCTCGAAAATCATTCGCGGCCACCTGGTTATGAAATGTTTCATGCCCAACTATAATTGCTGG
This sequence comes from Avena sativa, assembly GCA_916181665.1. Lineage (NCBI taxonomy): Eukaryota > Viridiplantae > Streptophyta > Magnoliopsida > Poales > Poaceae > Avena > Avena sativa. Next base: position 260,756,185 of record OV702294.1, on the reverse strand, counting down.
ACCAATCATGGGGAAAGAGGGGTTATGATGGAAGACGGTGAAGAAGAAGATGATGATAACAACTATCATCATATGTTTCCTGAATACAGTGATATTGCAATGGAAGACAATAAAGAGGAAGGAGGTGAAGAACAGGCATCAGATGAGCTCGTTGATGAACTTGGTAGGGTCATTTCTGATGCAAAGCAAGACTGTGAAACAGAAAATGAGAAGTTGAAGTTAGAGGGCATGTTAGAAGATCACAAGAAATTGTTGTACCCATATTGTGAAGATGGCAGCACAAAGCTCGGTACCACACTGGAATTGCTACGATGGAAGGCAGAGTGTGGTCTAACTGACTCCTCATTTGAAAAGATGCTGAAAATAATGAAGACAAAGTTTCCAAAACATAACGAACTTCCCGAGAGTAAGTACGAAGCAAAGAAGACTCTATGTCCTCTAGGATTAGATGTGCATAAGCTACATGCATGCATTAATGACTGCATCCTCTACTGTGGTAAGGAGTATGAGAATTTAGATAAATGCCCGGTATGCAATGCATTGCGGTATTAGATCAGACGAGATGACCCTGGTGATGTTGAGGGAGAGCCCCTTCGGAAGAGGGTTCCTGCTAAGGTTATGTGGTATGATCCTATAATACCAAGGTTGAAACGCATGTTTAGAAACAAAGAGCATGCCAGGTTGTTGCGATGGCACAAAGAAGACCGTAAGAAAGACGGGAAGCTGAAACACCCTGCTGATGGGTCACAGTGGAGAAAAATCGAGAGAGACTTTCCAGACTTTGCAGGTGACGCAAGGAACTTATGGTTTGGTCTAAGTACGTATGGCATGAATCCTTTTGGGGAGCAGAGCTGCAGTCACAGCACCTGGCCTGTGACTCTATGTATCTACAACCTTTCTCCTTGGTTGTGCATGAAGCGTAAGTTCATTATGATGCCAGTGCTCATTCAAGGCCCGAAGCAACCGGGCAACGATATTGATGTGTACCTTAGGCCATTAGTTGAAGAACTCTTACAGCTATGGGGCAAACCAGGTGTACATGCGTGGGATGAGAACAAACAGGAGCCATTTGACATACGAGGGTTGCTTTTCGTAACCATCAATGATTGGCCTGCTCTTATTAACCTTTCAGGACAGATAAACAAGGGATATAAGGCATGCACGCACTATTTAGATAAGACTGAGGTACATATTTGCATAAATGCAAGAAGGTTGTGTACCTGGCGAATCGATAATTTCTTCCGACCAATCATCCCGTAAGAAAGAAAGGCAAGCATTTCAAAGGTGAGGCAGATCACTGGAAGAAGCCTGAACTCCCTGCTGGTGATGATGTATTTGGTATGGTCAAGGACATAGAAGTAATCTTTGGAAAGGGTCCCGGCGGTCAGTCAGTTCCGAACGACGTCGCTACAGGACACACACCCATGTGGAGGAAGAAATCTATATTTTGGGAGCTGCCATATTGGAAAGTCCTACGTGTCCGCTCTTCAATCGACGTGATGCACGTGACGAAGAATCTTTGCGTGAACCTGCTAGGATTCCTAGGCATGTATGGGAAGACAAAAGATACACCAGAAGCATGGGAGGACCAACAAATTATAAAATACCCAAAGAACATGCATACACAGAACAAGACGGATAAAGGGCGTCACTTAAGTCGTGCCAACTATGCTCTTACCAAAGCAGAGAAGGAAATCTTTTTTGAAGTCCTTTACAGTATCAAGGTGTCGTCTGGCTTCTCATCTAATATAAAGGGGATAATAAATATGGCAGAGAAAAAGTTCCAAAACCTGAAGTCTCATGACTGTCACATGATTATAACGCAGTTGCTTCCGATTGCATTGAGGGTGCTTCTACCGGAAAATGTTAAAGTACCCATTGTGAAGCTGTGTGCATTCCTCAATGCAATATCTCAGAAGGTAATCAATCCAGATATTCTGCCAAGGTTACAGAAGGATGTGGTACAATGTCTTGTTAGTTTTGAGTTGGTGTTCCCACCATCCTTCTTCAATATTATGACACATCTCCTGGTTCACGTAGTGGAAGAGATTGCCATTCTCGGTCCTATATTTCTGCACAATATGTTCCCCTTTGAGAGGTTCATGGGAGTCTTAAAGAAATATGTTCATAACCATGCTAGACCAGAAGGAAGCATCTCCAAGGGATATGGAACAGAGGAGGTCATTGAGTTTTGTGTTGACTTTATTCCTGACCTTAAGCCGATTGGTGTTTCTGACTCGCGGCATGAGGGAAGACTAAGTGGAAAAGGCACGCTGGGAAAGAAAGCAATGATATGTAGGGATGGGGATTCTTTCGCTAAAGCAGACTACACAGTTCTACATAATTCCACCTTGGCAGCTCCGTATATCGAGGAACACAAGAATATTGTACGCTCCAAAAACCCGGGGAAGCCTGACTCATGGATTACAGCTGAACACATGAAGTCTTTCGGTGGTTGGATGCAGACACATCTCTTGAATGACACCACTATTGGAGATCAGCTATACTTGTTGGCCACGTCACCATCTTCTACTATATTGAATTTCCAAGCGTACGAAATAAATGGGAATACATTCTACATGATCGCCCAAGATAAAAAGAGCACCAACCAAAACAATGGTGTCCGCTTTGATGCAATGGATGAGAATGGGAAAAAGGACACATACTATGGTTACATAGAGGAGATATGGGAACTAGACTATGGAGTCTCTTTTAAGGTCCCTTTGTTTCGCTCCAAATGGGTCAACCTGAATGGGGAAGGGGTAAAGATAGACCAGTTGAACGGAATGACAACAGTGGATCTCAACAATCTTGGTTATAGAGATGAACCATTCGTCCTAGCCAATGATGTGTCTCAGGTTTTCTATGTGAAGGACATGTCCTCCAGACCGAAAAAAAGAAAAAATATGCAAACGAATACATCATATGATGAGCCAAAGCGTCACATAGTTCTATCAGGGAAAAGAAACATCGTGGGAATCAAGGACAAGACAGACATGTCAGAAGATTATAATAAGTTTGATGAAATTCCGCCCTTCACAGTGAAAACTGACCCAAGCATTCCGTTAAGTAAAGAAGATGCTCCATGGTTACGTCTGAAGCGATCATAAGGAAGTACATATGCCAAGAAGTTCATGCTCATATTGTGTACCTCTAGTTCATGTCTGGACGGTCGGCTGCATATTGTGAACCTAAATGTCATGAGACATGATAGCTCATTTTGTGAAGGATATCTTATGATGTTTGCAATTTTCCAAGTTTAATAAATGTATTGAGTGTTAGTCCCGGTTTGTGGCTTGACCGGGACTATATATAGGGGGGCTTTAGTCTTGGTTTTGTAGTCTCGGTTTTTAATATTAATAAATGTCTTGAGTGTTAGTCCCGTTTTGTGTCCGGACCAGGACTAAAGGGGGCCTTTATTTAGTCCCGATTCGTAGAACGACTTTCCCGAACTATGAAGAAGTTGTCCCGGTTCGTACTTACCATTAAGATCTGATCTCCAAACGCGCATGGTCACATATTAGGGAGTGCCTATGACCAGTTTCTTGGAGATGCCGGAGGACTGGGATCCGGCGGCATCTCCCTGAAACTGGTCGTAGTGGTGTCCATGCTCTCGCACACCATCTTGCAGCTTGTAACTTCTCTAACTAGATCAATATACCTGGGAGCTAACTAATTTCACATATTAGGGAGTGCCTCTATGACCAGTTTCTTGGAGATGCCGGAGGACTGGGATCCGGCGGCATCTCCCTGAAACTGGTCGTAGTGGTGTCCCTGCTCTCGAAAACCATCTTGCAGCTTGTAACTTCTCTAACTAGAACTAATTTCACATATTAGGGAGTGCCTCTATGACCAGTTTCTTGGAGATGCCGGAGGACTGGGATCCGGCGGCATCTCCCTGAAACTGGTCGTAGTGGTGTCCCTGCTCTCAAAAACCATATTGGAGATGCCTCAATCTGGCTGAAGGACTGGACTCACAAGGATGCCTATTTATAGTACAAGCAGCTCAGCATAGTGTCGACATTTACGACATAATATCGACACTTACCCCTATTATTAGTGCTGACTCGTGTTTTGTCCCGGTTGGTGTCTCCAACCGGTACTAAAGGTTCATCTTTAGTCCCGGTTGGTGACACCATCCGGGACAAGTTACAAGCCGCACGACATAATGTCGACACTCACCCCTATCAGTAGTGCTGCCTGGCCCAGCCTGCCGAAATCCCTCCAACCGGGACTAAAGATGAACCTATCATCTTCGAGGTTTCATGGCTTTCGGTCCAAATGATCAAGCCATTTTCCATTTTCCGAGCGCAAAAAACGGGTCGTTTTGTGAAGTAACCACCAAAATGCTGTTTCAGAATGCCACCGTCCCATTTTTCTAAAATACTAGACCACCTTACATGGAATATCTCCCAACCGGGACATCTCAAACCTTTTCGTCCATCCCGGGTAAAAAGGACAAATATCTGCCGAATCGGTAGGAAGTGGGTCCGGTTTGTACTACAGGTACATGATCTAATGCCCGTGATTTTTTTAAAAAATCATTTTTAGACTCGCAATATGTGGTTTCTTCAGAGATCCAATGCAAGTTATAACGATGCTCGTCCCCTATCTTCATGCACGCTGGTTCGACCATAGTTAAAAATTCAAAAAATTCAAAACGAGCATAAGAAATTCAAAAAAAACCGAACAATGTAAATCCTTCGCGTGGTGTAATATTATGTGACATAGTTGCAAGGAAAAATACTAGACTTGGTATATTGATCATGTCTCAAAAAAACCTTCACAAAATGACCTATCATGTTCGAGGTTTCATGACTTTCGGTCCAAATGACCGATGTTATGTGCTGAATCATGGCATAGTTTGTGATGCTGTGCCCATATTATGCATGCATGTGGACATTGGTATGGAGAACAATGTTGCAGGAGGTAGTTTTCCTTTTCGTCGCACAGAGAAGCCATTTTCCATTTTCTGAGCGCAAAAAAGGGCCGTTTTGTGAAGTAACCACAAAAATGTTGTTTCATAATGGTACCATCCCATTTTTCTAAAATACTAGACCACCTTACATGGACTATCTCCTAACCGGGACATCTTAAAACTTTTCGTCCATCCCGGGTAAAAATGACAAATGTATGCCGAATCGGAAGGAAGTGGGTCTGGTTTGTACTGTAGGTATATGATCTAATGCCCGTGATTTTTTGAAAAAATCATTTTTAGACTCGCAATATGTGGTTTCTTCAGAGATCCAATGCAAGTTCTAACGATGCTCGTCCCCTATCTTCATGCACGCCGGTTCGACCATAGTTAGAAATTCAAAAAATTCAAAACGGGCATAAGAAATTCAAAAAAAATCTGAACAATGTAAATGCTTCGCGTGGTGTCATATTACATGACATAGTTGCAAGGAAAAATATCAGACTTGGTATATTGATCATTTCTCGAAAAAACCTTCACAAAATGACCTATCATGTTCGAGGTTTCATGGCTTTCGGTCCAAATGACCGATGTTATATGATGAATCACAACATAGTTTATGATGATGTGCCCATATTATGCATGCATGTGGACATTGGTATGGAGAACAATGTTGCAGGATGAAGTTTTCCTTTTCGTCGCACGGAAAAGCCATTTTTCTTTTTCCGAGCACAAAAAACGGGTCGGTTTGTGAAGTAACCACCAAAATGCTGTTTCAAAATGCTACCGTCCCATTTTTCTAAAATACTAGACCACCTTACATGGACTATCTCCCAACCGGGACATCTCAAATCATTTCTTCTATCCCGGGTAAAAAGGACAAATGTCTGCCGAATCGGTAGGAAGTGGGTCCGGTTTGTACTACAGGTACATGATCTAACGCCCGTGATTTTTTGAAAAAATCATTTTTAGACTCGCAATATGTGGTTTCTTCAGAGATCCAATTCAAGTTCTAACGATGCTCGAAAAAACCTTCACAAAACCCTAAACCCTAAACCCAAGTTTCTTCCCGCCATTTTTCTTCCCGCCATTTCTTCCCGCAGTTTTTTTCCCGCCATTTCTATTCCCGCCATTTCTTCCACAATTTTCTTCCCGCCATTTCTCAGTACATATATGTAGGATTGGCCTCCATTGTTATTGCACATCTCTAGACTCATATCTGCAACCTCATCACTCTTTCCCATGGCTCCCACCATACGACTAACCCCCAGGGAGGCGGAGGCGCTTTGCGCCTCGAACTACCCTTGCCCGCCGGGCTACTGCATCCCCATAGGCTGGATGCTGAGCGCCGGAGGCATGCCGGTTCCTCCTGTCCCTCTAGGTGTGGCGTGTTGGATGGCCATCACGAACCACTACTACTTCGAGCTCACGCCGGAGCAGTGGAGGAATCCCAACTGGCATCCCGACTATTTCCCGATTTGGGAAGCCTTCTTCGTGGATCGGCGTGAGAGGGCGCTCACCAGGCACGAGGAGGATGGCCCACCTCCTTCGAACTTCAAGGAGGCCGGCCGTCGGCTGTGGTGGCGCATCCGGACTCTCTAGAGCATCATGGCCTACAACACGGCCACTGACTCTAACCCCTGACTGCGCTACTCTCAAGTCCAGCCCACTCATACTCAGCCTTCAAGGTTCAACTACGACGACCCCGATGACGATAGCGACGATGGTCGCGGCGAGTACGACGACTACAGTGGCGAGTATTACAGGTGTAGGCAGGAGCATGACTGGATCACTCCAACATTGCAAAACAAGTTCGGCCGATTGTGACTTAATCTGGCCATGTATCTTAATTTTCAGTTCTTCTATGTATCTTAATCTTCAGTCGTGCTTTATGTAACTTAGTGTTAGTTGCGTTATGTACTTCCAGTTCTATCGTAATAAATTTTTCTTCCCGCCCATTATTTCCTGCCCATTAATATATATAAAATATAAGTTAATTCAAATCCAAATTAAAAACAGAAAATGGTTTTGAATTAGTTATTCAAATCCAAACACTTTTTCTGTTTAAAGTTTTTCTAAATTCCAAATTAATATTCAAAAATATAAGTTAATTCATTTTTAATTTTAAATGGTTACATTAATAATTTTTAAAAACAGAAAATGGTTTTGAATTAGTTATTCAAATCCAAACACTTCTTATTTTAAAGTTTTTCTAAATTCCAAATTAATATTCAAAAAATATAAGTTATTTCATTTTTAATTTTAAATGGTTACATTAATTATTTTTAAAAACAAAAAATGGTTTTGAATTAGTTATTCAAATCCAAAAACTTTTTATGTTTAAAGTTTTTCCAAATTCCAAATTAATATTCAAAAAATATAAGTTAATTCATTTTTAATTTTAAATGGTTACATTAATTATTTTTAAAAACAGAAAATGGTTTTGAATTAGTTATTCAAATCCAAACACTTTTATGTTTAAAGTTTTTCTAAATTCCAAATTAATATTCAAAAAATATAAGTTAATTCATTTTTAATTTTAAATGGTTCATAGTTTAAATGGTTACATTAATTATTTTTAAAAACAGAAAATGGTTTTGAATTAGTTATTGAAATTCAAACACTTTTTATGTTTAAAGTTTTTCTAAATTCTAAAGTAATTATCATTTAAAAAACATTACAAATTTAAACCCCAAATAAAAAATAAGGCGGGAAAGAGAGAGAAAATTCTTGATTTGTTTTTTGAAAACAGGGTCATACGTCCCGGTTGGAGCCACCAACCGGGACTAAAGACCCCTGCGCGCGCCCCTTGGGCTGATGAAAAAAAAGTGGAGTATACGTCCCGGTTGGTGGCTCCAACCTGGACGTATGACCCGTTAGTCCCGGTTGTAGCCACTAACCGGGACTAAAGGCCCTTCGTTTATAACTGGCTCGCCTGTTCTTCTTCCCCATCTCATTTCTCTGCTTCTAACCAACGCGCGCACAGGAACCGCCCTTGACGCCGGCAGGCTGCCCGAACTCGCCGCCTCCGTCCTGTCCGCGCACTGTCACCCTCGTCCTTCTAGCCAACACACGCAAGCAGGGGCGCCTCCTTCTTGCCGGAATCGAGCCCGAAGATCTTCTGCTCCGACGGACGTCACCGCCAAATACTACCGCTCCCGGCCACGCCGTGCTTCCCCAACCAACCCATCGTGCTCGTGGTAAGCTTTCCGTCCTCCTGGACCCTCTCCCGTCCTCCCTCTCGCTCTGTTTCGAGCCCGCGTCAAGCGTTGCTTTCCGCCACCGCAGTTCATGCTCGTCGGCGTAGATTCAGCTGCCAAAATAGGGCGGCGCCACCACCATATGGTCGCCGTGCTGAGGTCTATCCAACCCGCCTACCCGCGTAGTCCTCCGAGCCCTCCTTCGCTGTCCCCGTGCATCGCCTGAGAGGTTCACCGTCGGGTGATGTAAGGCTGACGTCACCATGACGCCAGCCTGTGGGTCAGCCTGGTCAAAACACCCCCTCCCTGGCCCCATTCGCTTGCGTGGCTGACGACGTGGCCTCGGCCCCACCTGTCAGCCGTAGTGGGTAGCCTCTGCCCCGGTGAAAAATGACCCTCAGCCCTATGCTGATGTCACAATGATGCAATAATTCCATTTAAATTGGTTAAACAATTCCAGAAAATGTAATAATCTTGTAAATTCAATAAGTAATTCATTATAACTCAGAAAAATATGTATAATATATCAAAATATTCAGAAAAGTGAGAACTATCTATTTAAGCTATAATCATGCATTGTTCAACAACTTCCATAACAAGTTTAATTAGAAGAACATAGTAACCCCTCATAGGTGATTCCGGAGTTTCTCTGAGTTAGGATTTTCACCCCTCGGAACCCCGATTAATTGTCGAGCATGCTTTAGGGTTACATTTCAATGCAATTAAACTTGTCATATCATCATACTTGCTTGAGCATTGCATCGATGCCATGTGTTGATTATTTCCCTTTCTTTCTGGTGTTTGGTTCTTCCCAGTAGTATATGATATCGAGATCGAGTTCGAAGCTAGAGATCAACATCATCGAAGCTCGAAGACAAATACTTGACCAACTATAATCAAGTAAAGTACAAGGATCCTGAAGCTCTGCTTTCGGCTATCAACAGGCAAAGTCAAGCATAGCCCCACCATGATATAATCCTATGATTTCGAAAGCATTTCAATTTTGCCATGATGCATACGATTCTACTGTGGTCTTTTATCGATAGATAGAGTGTCCTATCTGTTGCATTACTCCCTTTGAGCTTATATCACCTAATACGCTGCTCCTAGCATAACTAGGTTTGGCTTGTGTGCACTGCTAAAGCTTATATCTGTGTCCTGCTTAGCCATGCATAGCGATGTGTCTAAGCAAGCATAATACATTGTCAAGCAACTTTAAACCCTAGTCTAGTTAAAGAAACATCGACACCCCTTATGTACATATGGGTTCGCCAGTGTGTCCTTGCTAGGGCATCCCGAACCCTTTTAAATCGATGTTGCACCTAGGGCTAGTGTAGGATCTCTAAATCTTACATGCCATACATATTGATTGCGCATTGTATTATGCCATGTATTGATTGCCGCCTTTCTTTCCGGTATTGGTTCTTCGCGATAGGATCCGAGCCCGATGGTTTCTCCGAATTAGGGTTTCTAATATTGTAAATTCATTTTTATTATTGTGTATGTATATATTAGGGTTTCTCCGAATTAGGGTTTATATCTCTCAACACCGTACCTAACATTCTCCCTTAGCCGCTTTGACTTATCCGTTTTTCCACCTATGCAGAAAATATGGACCCACACGACAGAGACGAAGAAAAGGGAGAGTTGATCCAAGGTGTGATCCGTGTGGAAGAAAATTTAGATGTATCGACGTTTCTGAACAACTCCGGTGAGGGTGATCCTCTTTTTGCCGGAAGAGACGACTTGTTTGAGGTTGAAGGTGATGCCTTCCACGAGGGAGAAGGCAATGCCTTGTGTGATCGAGAAGACGACCGCTCCGGTGAGGTGCATGTAATATAAATAATTAATTAATCATCTGCTATCTATATAGAAATAGTAACGACGATCTTTCTTCTTTTAGCCCTCCGGATCGAAGAAATCTACTGAAAAGAGCGGACGAGGCCCAACCAAAAAGTTGGAAGACCATGAGAGGTTCATGATCGAAGCGGTGAAGATGGCAAACCGATTGCTCCGGAAGTTGTCGCAAACAAATTTGTGGCACAATGCGGAGTAATCGTTAGAGACTTCATCCCGATCACCATTCGAAATTGGAATAGGCCTGCTGATGCGGAAGAAGAGGGAACATCTTTATTTCTCCCTACCATGGCCAAAGATTTACTGTGGAAGAGGCTCATGGTTAATTTCAAACTACCGAAGATAGAGCTGGGTCCAAATGCGGAGGATCCAGTTGAGGACGCCTTAGAACATGCGCGAGCCATGGAGATGAAGGTCAGGGAGTGGGCTATGAAGAAGATGGCCTAGTGTTTCACCAACTGGAAGAAAATATTGCACCTTGACTATGTAGTGAAAGAGAATACTCCGGATTTTGAGAAGATTCAGTTTCAGAAGATAAAACCATTTTGGGCTGAGTTTGTGAATTACAAGACATCAGAAAAAGCTAAGAAAATGTCTGCAACGAATAAGCTGAATGCTGCTAACAAGAAGTATCACCATACTATGGGGCAAGGTGGCTACAGGGTTGGAATTCCTAAGTGGAAGAAACTTGAGGATGAACTGCGTGCTAAAAAGATCATCCTAGAGACAGACGATTGGATCGAACATGCAAAGAATTGGTTTTACGGGCATGGGGGCACGTTGGACTTGGAAGGGAAGTGTATATATAGCATACAACATAAAGAAGACCCCTTGCCAATCAAGAAGATGAGAAAAGCAGTAAAGGCTATTAAAGATGGGGACTTCATTCCCGATAGAGAGAATGATGAGATCACACTCACCCTTGGAAATAAGGAACATGATGGACGAACACGAGGCGCAATAGGCTCCAAATCATGGAGCACTGGGTTTCCCGAAGAGAGGAAGAAATATCCTGATAGAAGCCGTAAGAGGAGAAAGGACAAGGCGGAAGTTGAAGCAGATATTCAGAAAGAGCGAATGCGTATAATTGAAGAACGAATAAAGCAACAACAAGATCAAATTAACGCACTTAGCCAGCAAGGTACTACCGGCCCATCTCAATAGCACATGGTGGTAGAACCTGCATTCGATGCTACCGGCCTATCGAATAATCGAAAAAGCAGTGTGGCTTCCACCGAGGTCCTGGGTGATGACAATGACGATGACGATGGTGCACCGACGATGGCTCCTGTTGGCTACCCAGTGGATGATATCACACAGATGACACACTGCGAGCTACATGTCAAAGTTGTGAACATATCAATGAAGGTGGCGGTCGGCTATGCCTTACCAATTGGACCCACACCAACTTACCACTGTTGTCCGGTTCCATAGGGCTACGCTGTTGTCGGGGTTGATGAAATCATGCCCACCTTTCAAGGTTTGAAGCTTGACTACCCTATAGGTGAAGGGGATGTGACTAAACTGGGAGAAGCAACAAACATCACCATTCTATGGCCAAAGTAATGTATTGTGCTTCCAAATCACACGCCAAGGCCATCTTCGCCGCCGCCTCACCCGTCTCTAGAAAGGTCGTTGCCACCGCGGCAGCCGTCTTTGTCGCCTCACTCGGCTCCGTCGCCTCACCAATCTCCGACGCAGCCATCGCCGCGGCAGCCATCGCCGGCGCCTCAGGATAAAAAGCGTAAGCGTACCACCGCTACTCTACGTAGTGGTAAGCGATCGCCGAAATGTAAACAAGAGCCTCTTCCAAAAGTACCAAAGGTTCCTCCCAAGAGAGCTTATGACTGTACTGAAGAGGAGACTACGGCTATCATTGATGCGGAAACGATAGTGTTTTTTGCTAAGATGAGGCGGACGAAAGAGCCAGAGTTCCCTAGCACCAAATAAGAAAAAGCCCGAGTGTTCAAAATGCTAAAGACTCTTCATCAACCCGAGCCAAAGCTATCATCAGACTATGAGCGTTCTATTCTCAAGTCACATGCGGCACAACAAGCCTCAAAGAGCAATACTGATGCAAGCGGGAAATCTGTTGCCCAGCTTGGAGAACAAGAAAAACAGTCTTGCACCCCTCTCAAGGTGATTTCCCATACGAATGTGGCGTCGAGCAAATATGCGGCCGAAGAGCAGTATGATCCAGATGTAGTTGCACAATATGGAGAAGCTGCCGCTGCTCAAGGTATGAGTATTGCCCACTACTTATCCCAGTTACTGTACTTCCCCGTGTGTGAAGTAGCATAAAAATACCAGTACGGAAAACCTCTCGTCAAACCTGAGGAGGTAAATAATCTTCCAACAAAAATGCGAAGATTGCATAACCGGTACATGCATGCCACAAAGACCGGGGCTAACTAGATAATGCTGAGGGTTACAAAAAAGCATTATGGGAAAGAAATATATGACATGATATCCATTGAATTTGTTGAACTATTTCAATTATTCAATCAAGACGCCTTGGACAAATCGATCATCAGTGCCTATTGTCTGTAAGTACTAATTCTGTAATTAATTTAGTCTCTCGCTATCTCACCTTGTTTATTGCATGTATATAATCATACTATAATATGCAGAATGAAGATTCTCGAATGCAGCAGAGGACAAATCTATGACATTGGGTTCATTGACCCATATTGGGTTCATCAAGCTAATCTCAAAACAATCCTCCAGGATACGGAGGATAATATCGTACACGCGTTAAGGTTTCAAGAAACCAGAAGGGAAATACTATTTCCTTACAACTTCGAGTGAGTGTTATTGTCTTGTATACACTTTTTATTTTGCTTACTCGACGTTAAGTATATAATTGATTAGTTATGCATGCGCAGCTTCCACTATATTTTGTTAATCATTCAACCTGACAAAGGGCGTGTACTAGTCATGGACTCGAAACATAAACCCCTTGAGTCGTGGAAGGACATGCAGATGATTCTCCAGCGGTAATTCTAATCATTATGACACTATATCGGCAACGTTCGTGAATTTTATGATATCAAGTAATTAATAACTTCTTTTATTCGTTTTCTTCGTCGGGCAGCGCTTGGAAACGGTTCACCAACATGGCTAGGGGTGTTTGGAAAGAGGAGCTTACATTTCAACCACTAGATGTAAGCATCACTAGCTATATCCGCGCATCTCTTTGATTCTAGTTTTGATACCGTTATTATCATGCTTGATTATTTTTTTGATTGAACTCTGTTCTCGTAAAGTTCCTGACGCAGGGACCAGGGAACAATTTATGTGGATACTATGTTTGCGAGTTCATCCGTCAGACATGCTGTGAGAAGGGCAGAAATTTAGAGCAACTCCACGTACGTAAACAATTTCTATAGTTTTTAATTACCATCAAATTATGTTTAGTCTCATTCATATAGGTTGACTCCTTTTTTAAATCAGATCGAACGTCTACAGGACGGTTTTCTACCAAAGGATCGCGTACGAGCAATTCAGGAGGAATTGGCGGGATTCTTGGATGCATAAGTCCTAAACCCAACAGAAGAATACTATTTGGGTGTGTATATACAATAGGGATTATACAAAGAGCTTATTTTGTATATATGTAGTGCATGAACTCCGTGTATCGAATGTAATATGTTCAACACTTGGATCTATATTGTCATGATGATCTTGTGTAATATAATGGTTCCTTCATTGATGAGTGCAAAACACTAAATAAAAAATAAAACAACATAAACGAATTTTCTACCGCTGCACAAAAAGTGGCCAAAATGCTGCCGCGGCAAAAAAAGGTTGCCAAAATGAATTCTCTGCCGCAACAGAGAAATGTGCCAAATCTCTGCCGCGGAAGAGGGTTATTTGTCCCAGTTCGTGTTACGAACCGGGACGGTTGCTCCTCCCCCCTCGCACTTAGCAGTGGCCACGTGTATGCCCTTTTGTCCCGGTTGGTGGGGCAACCGGGACTAAAGGTTGGGGATTTAGTCCCAATTGCCCCATCCCGGTTGGGGAACCGGGACTAAAGTGTAGGGTTCGCAGCATAGAAAACAAAAAATTTCCTACGATGTGAACTATGTAACAAGATCTATCTACTAGATACAAACAACGGGCGGATGTATATCCGTAGAGAACATAACCTTGAAGACCGACAAAGCTTAACGAGTTCAACTCGTGGTTGATGTAGACGTTCTCTTGCCGATCTCAAGATCGAGAGGAAGTCCTAGCGCCGCAAATCAGCAGCGCATCCGTGCTCGCACACACATTCGAGGCACCGAGCAACCTCTGCCTCCTTGCTCCAGCGATGCAGCGGAAGCACAACTCTTTTTTGCCGAATAGCCACCGGGAACATGTATCTCGCTAGTCCGAGACCATGGGGGATAAATTCTAGAGGGGGAGAGAGATCCTTCACGAGGAGGTGTGAGAGACAAGTGAGGAGGGGGGCTCCTTTTATAGGAGGAGGGGGGGCACCCAAGGGGGTGGCCGCCGGCCATGGGGGCTGCCCCCTCCCCTCCTTCATTCATGTGGGTGGACACTCCACTCACAAAATGCCCTTTAAATTTCCTCCACTCAAAAATCCACTCAAATTCCCATTAAATTTCCACCAAATTTAATGCAAACTCTCATTAAATAAAACTCTTTTATTTTATGCAGAATTTTGTCAATTACTTTAATGATAAACATTCACAAATAACCCCTTGCTAGAATTTCATTTCACATGCATAACCACTTTATGCAATTTCACCCGAAAACCTGTTTTAGTATCTAGTGAAATAAATTCCTGCGCTTGTTCATTCTTTCGGCATGAAACATTTGCTCCAATTGGATGTCGGTGTCTCTTAAGTGTGTCACCCTACGGTTCGTGAATAATGCGGACATGATCGAGACCCCTCTCGGATCAATAATCAGAAGCGGGATCTGGAGACCCATACTGACTCCCACACATTCAACGATGACTTTCTTGTGATCGTCGGAACCTTTTACGCTAGTATCTTAATCCCTTTGTTTCACGATATATTACATGTACGAGATTCGATCATCGGTATCTCCATACCTAGTTTGATCTCGTTACCGACATGCACTCTTTTCTCGTTCCTGTGATATAACATTCTAGTGATCAAATCACTTGCTTGCAAGCTAATCAATGTGATATCACCGAGAGGGCCTAGAGTATATCTATCCGTCATCGGGATGAACAAATTCCACTCTCGATCCATGAGCCTCAACATAACACTTTATTAGTTCTGAATCCATCTTTATAATCACCCTGTTACGGTGTGACGTTTGATGTTATCAAGAAACTCTTCCGGTGTTAGTGATTGACATGATCTCATGGTCTAAGGATTAGGATCACTTCGTAAGTTGTTATAGCAATATAAACTTAATGACTTTGATCGTAATGCTATACTTCGGATGAATGTTCATCACACCATTACACTAATGTTGTGATCCCGTTATTAACAACATCCAATGTCCATGATCAGGAAACCTTGATCATCTTGTTAATCAACGATCTAGTTTATGAGAGAGGCATAACTAGGAACTTTCTGTTTGTTTATTAAACACACATGTATTAACGTTTCCGTATTAATACAATTATAGCATGCAAAATAAACATCTATCATATACTTGGAATACACATAATAAACACTTTATTATTGCCTCTCAGGGCATATTCCCTTCAGTCTCCCACTTGCACTAGAGACAATAATCTAGTTACATAGTGATAAATCTAACACCCATTGAGTTCTGGTGTTGATCATGTTTTGCTCTAGGGAGAGTTTTAGTCAACGGATCTGCTACATTGAGATCCGTATGTACTTTACAAATCTTTATATCTCCATCCTTGACATGCTCGCGGATGGAGTGAAACCGGCGCTTATTATGCTTGGAATGCTTGTGAGACTTTGGCTCTTTGGCATTGGCAATGGCACCATTGTTGTCACAATAGATCACCATTGGGTCCAACGCGTTTGCCACCACTCCTAGTTCGGATATGAACTCCTTCATCCAAACTGCTTCCTGAGCCGCTTCTGAAGCAGCAACATATTCGGCCTCCGTTGTTGATCCCGCTACCACAGGTTGTTTGGAGCTCCTCCAACTAACCGCTCCACCATTCATGAGAAATACGTATCCGGATTGAGACTTAGAGTCATCTGGATCGGTGTCAAAGCTAGCGTCGACATAACACTTAGCGACGAGCTCTTCTTCACCTCCGTATACAAGAAACATATCCTTAGTTCTTCGTAAGTACTTAAGGATATTCTTGACCGCTATCCAGTGTTCCGAACCTGGATCCAATTGGTACCTACTAGTCAAACTAATAGCATGTGCCACATCCGGTCTTGTACATAGCATGGCGTACATTATAGAGCCTATGGCTGAAGCATAGGGGACTTTGTCCATTATCTCTCTTTCTTCCGCCGAAGCCGGACTTTGAGTCTTACTCAATGTCTTGCCTTGCAACATAGGTAAGAACCCCTTCTTACTTCCGTCCATTTTAAACTTCTTTAAAATCTTATCAAGGTATGTACTTTGCGATAGCCCTATTAGGCGCCTAGATCTATCTCTATAGATCTTTATGCCTAATATGTATGACGCTTCACCTAGGTCCTTCATTGAAAATTTGCTGTTTAGATAACTTTTAACACTGTTTAAAAGATCTATATCATTTCCGATCAATAATATGTCATCCACATATAATATCAGAAATGCCACATTGCTCCCACTCACTTTCTTGTAAATACAAGCTTCTCCATAAGTTTGGACAAATCCAAACACTTTGATCACCTCATCAAAGCGGAGATTCCAACTTCGTGATGCTTGCTTCAATCCATAGATGGATCGCTGAAGCTTGCACACCTTGTTAGCATCCTTAGGATCGACAAAACCCTTTGGTTGTATCATATACAACTCTTCTTCAATATTACCATTGAGAAACGCGGTTTTGACATCCATCTGCCATATCTCATAATCGAAATATGCAGCAATTGCTAACATAATCCTAACTAACTTTAGCATCGCTACAGGAGAGAAAGTCTCATCGTAGTCAACTCCTTGAATTTGTCGAAACCCCTTTGCGACAAGTCGAGCTTTATAGACGGTCACATTACCATCAGCATCAGTTTTCCTTTTGAAAATCCATTTGTTCTCCACGGCCTTTCGGTCGTGAGGTAATTCCACCAAGTTCCAAACTTGATTTTCATACATGGATCCCATCTCGGATTTCATGGCTTCTAACCATTTGTTGGAATCCGGGCTCATCATCGCTTCTTCATACGTCGCAGGGTCATCATTTTCATCAACCATGAAATTCATGACAGGATTTCCGTACAGCTCGGGAGCTGCACGCATCCTGTTTGACCTGCGAGGTTCGGTAGTACTCTCTTTCGGAGTTTCATGATCATTATCATTAGTTCCCTCTTCAACAGGTGGAGCCATCTCCGGAACAACTTCCGGCGCTGCGCTACTCGCCATACTTTGAAGAGAAGGTTCCACAACCTCTTCGATTTCTACCTTCCGACTACTCACACCTTTCGCGAGAAACTCTTTCTCTAGAAAGGATCCATTCTTGGCAACAAAACCCTTGCCCTCGGATCTGTGATAGAAGGAATACCCAATAGTTTCTTTAGGGTATCCTATGAAGACGCATTTTTCCGTTTTGGGTTCAAGTTTATCCGGTTGAAGTTTCTTCACATAAACATCGCATCCCCAAACTTTAAGAAATGACAGCTTAGGTTTGTTTCCAAACCACAATTCATACGGTGTCTTTTCAACGGATTTAGATGATGCCCGATTTAAAGTGAATGCAGCAGTTTCTAGTGCATAACCCCAAAATGACAACGGCAAGTCCGTCAGAGACATCATAGATCGAACCATATCTAATAAAGTACGATTACGACGTTCCGACACACCATTTCGCTGTGGTGTTCCGGCAGGTGTGAGTTGTGAAACAATTCCACACTCTTTCATGTGAGTGCTAAACTCGTAACTTAGATACTCACCTCCACGGTCGGACCGTAGAAATTTGATCTTTCTATTACGATGATTTTCCACTTCATTCTGAAATTCCTTGAACTTTTCAAAGGTTTCAGACTTGTGTTTCATCAAGTAGATATAACCGTATCTACTCAAATCATCCGTGAAAGTAACAAAATAACGATATCCACCTCGCGCCGACACACTCATTGGACCACATACATCAGAATGTATGATTTCCAATAAATCTGTCGCCCGTTCCATTGAACCGGAAAACGGCGTTCTAGTCATCTTGCCCATAAGGCATGGCTCACATGTATCAAATGATTCATAATCAAGTGATTCCAAAAGTCCATCCGAATGGAGCTTCTTCATGCGTTTAACGCCAATATGACCTCGACGGCAGTGCCACATATATGCGGATATATCATCATTAAGTTTAATCCTTTTAGCATCAACATTATGAATATGTGTAACATTATCATCGAGATCTAATAGAAATAAACCATTCATCATCGGTGCATGACCATAAAAGATTTCATTCATATAAATGGAACAACCATTGTTCTCGGATTTAAATGAATAACCACTTCGCATCAAACACGATCCAGACACAATGTTCATGCTCAGTGCAGGCACCAGATAACATTTATTCAAGTTTATAACTAATCCCGACGGCAAGTGGAGAGGCAGCGTTCCGACGGCGATCACATCAACGCTTGATCCATTGCCGACACGCATCTTGACCTCACCCCTTGCTAGCGGTCGCTTGTTCCGCAGCCCCTGATTCGAGTTACAAATATTAGCAACTGAACCGGTATAAAATACCCAGGTGCTACTGTGAGCACTAGTCAAGTACACATCAATAACATGTATATCATATATACCTTTGTTTGCCTTGCCGGCCTTCTTGTCTGCCAGATACTTGGGGCAGTTGCGCTTCCAGTTGCCAGTCCCCTTACAATAGTAGCACTCGGAATCAGACTTAGGTCCAACTCGGGGTTTCTTTTCAGGCGCGGCAACAGGCTTGCCGCCCTTACTTCCCTTCCGTTTTCCCTTCTTGTCTTTCTTGAAACCAGTGTTCCTATTGATCATCAACACTTGATGTTCCTTTTTGATCTCCACTTCTGCAGTTTTAAGCATTGACAGAAGCTCGGGGAGAGACTTCTTCATGCCTTGCATATTATAGTTCATCACGAAGCTCTTATAGCTAGGTGGCAGAGACTGCAGAACACGATGGATGCCTAAGTCAATGGGAATCGATATTCCCAAGGACACAAGCTTATCAGCGTAACCCGACATCTTGAGTACATGCTCACTAACGGAGCTGTGCTCTTCCATCATGCAGCTAAAGAACTTTTCTGAAGCGTTGTAGCTCTCTACAGCAGCATGTGTGTCGAAAATCATTTTCAACTCACCCATTGTATCAAATGCATTGCCGTTTTCAAAACGCTTTCGAAGTTCCGGCTCTAGCCCATACAATATGCCGCAATGAACTAAGTTGTGGTCCTCCTGACGAGTCTGATAGACATTCTTCTCCTCGTCAGGGGCATCATCAAAAGGTGGGGGGCCTAACGGCGCTTCTAGCACATATTGCTTTTGTGCAGTAGAGAGGAGAATCCTCAAATTCATGGCCCATTCGGTAAAGTTGCTACCGTTCGTTACTAGTTTCTCTTTCTCCATGAACACATTGAAATTAAAAGCAGGTGGTGCCATCTACAACAGAATTTGTAAAGTTTAGACTAAGTGTATGATAGATTGAGTTCAACTAATCCATATTACGAATGAACTCCCACTCAAAAACGACATCCCTCGTGCCTTTTTGGTGATTACATGAACCAAATCCACTACACCAAGTCCGATCATCACGTGAGTCGGTATAGCTTCAAAGGCGAGCATCAAATGGGCATCATATCAACTATATGACTCATGCTTAACCTTTCGGTCCGTGTTCCGAGGCCATGTCTGTACATGCTAGGCTCGCCAAGTTAGAACCTTAGTATTCGCGTGTGTAACTGTTTTACACCCGAAATATGGTCGTGGATCCAAGAACACCCGATCATCACGTGATGTCTTGGAGCGACGAAAACATAATCCGTGCATACTAAAGGAAGAACACATTCTTATCTTGATATTTAAATGAGGGATCATCTTATTATGCTAACAAAGCGCTAAACAAGCAATATAAGATGCTATCAAACATCATATGTTTATTAGTGAAATGATATATTTCCCGCAGATGATCTCTATCATGTGCATCATGGTATGATCACTATCATACCTATATGTGTAAATCCAAGGTCTATGGATTTTACACGCATGTGTGTTGTAAGAGTATCATATCATACTTCTACTTACAACACTACCATATCATAACACTAGCCCAGCAACAATCTAAACTAGACACCTCTAATTTATCCATTGCAAGTTTTACGTGGCTTAGGGCTTTCGAGATAGAACCGTTCTTACCTACGAACATGAACCACAATGAGGATAACCAAATTGTTGACAACTCGCTTGCAAAATAGATATTGACTATAGTAGGAGAGACAGACACCCGCTAGCCACTTATGCAAACTAGTTGCATGTCAAGCGTGGAACAGGTCTCATGTGCGAGGACATGTAAAGTTTGTCCGGGCCGCTTCATCCCACTATGCCACCAATATCCAAAATTACAACAAAGGAGCAACAACATGATCATCATCGCCCACATACTCATATGTGTACTACCCGTGTAAAGTATCTACGCATAGATCCGGCTCTGATACCACTGTAGGGTTCGCAGCATAGAAAACAAAAAATTTCCTACGATGTGAACTATGTACCAAGATCTATCTACTAGATACAAACAACGGGCGGATGTATATCCGTAGAGAACATACCCTTGAAGACCGACAAAGCTTAACGAGTTCAACTCGTGGTTGATGTAGACGTTCTCTTGCCGATCTCAAGATCGAGAGGAAGTCCTAGCGCCGCAAATCAGCAGCGCATCCGTGCTCGCACACACGTTCGAGGCACCGAGCAACCTCCGCCTCCTCGCTCCAGCGATGCAGCGGAAGCACAACTCTTTCTTGCCGAATAGCCACCGGGAACATGTATCTCGCTAGTCCGAGACCATGGGGGATAAATTCTAGAGGGGAGAGAGATCCTTCACGAGGAGGTGTGAGAGACAAGTGAGGAGGGGGGCTCCTTTTATAGGAGGAGGGGGGGCACCCAAGGGGGTGGCCGCCAGCCATGGGGGCTGCCCCCTCCCCTCCTTCATTCATGTGGGTGGACACTCCACTCACAAAATGCCCTTTAAATTTCCTCCACTCAAAAGTCCACTCAAATTCCCATTAAATTTCCACCAAATTTAATGCAAACTCTCATTAAATAAAACTCTTTTACTTTATTCAGAATTTTGTCAATTACTTTAATGACAAACATTCACAAATAACCCCTTGCTAGAATTCCATTTCACATGCATAACCACTTTATGCAATTTCACCCGAAAACCTGTTTCGGTATCTAGTGAAATAAATTCCTGCGCTTGTTCATTCTTTTGGCATGAAACATTTGCTCCAATTGGATGTCGGTGTCTCTTAAGTGTGTCACCCTACGGTTCGTGAATAATGCGGACATGATCGAGACCCCTCTCGGATCAATAATCAGAAGCGGGATCTGGAGACCCATACTGACTCCCACACATTCAACGATGACTTTCTTGTGATCATCGGAACCTTTTACGCTAGTATCTTAATCCCTTTGTTTCACGATATATTACATGTCCGAGATCGATCATCGGTATCTCCATACCTAGTTTGATCTCGTTACCGACATGCACTCTTTTCTCGTTCCTGTGATATAACATTCTAGTGATCAAATCACTTGCTTGCAAGCTAATCAATGTGATATCACTGAGAGGGCCCAGAGTATATCTATCCGTCATCGGGATGAACAAATTCCACTCTCGATCCATGAGCCTCAACATAACACTTTATTAGTTCTGAATCCATCTTTATAATCACCCTGTTACGGTGTGACGTTTGATGTTATCAAGAAACTCTTCCGGTGTTAGTGATTGACATGATCTCATGGTCTAAGGATTAGGATCACTTCGTAAGTTGTTATAGCAATATAAACTCAATGACTTTGATCGTAATGCTATACTTCGGATGAATGTTCATCACACCATTACACTAATGTTGTGATCCCGTTATTAACAACATCCAATGTCCATGATCAGGAAACCTTGATCATCTTGTTAATCAACGAGCTAGTTTATGAGAGAGGCATAACTAGGAACTTTCTGTTTGTTTATTAAACACACATGTATTAACGTTTCCGTATTAATACAATTATAGCATGCAAAATAAACATCTATCATATACTTGGAATACACATAATAAACACTTTATTATTGCCTCTCAGGGCATATTCCCTTCATAAAGCCCATTACCAACCGGGACACATAGGGCGGTTTCTACTAGTGTTATACTTCAAATTAATTTGACCTAGTTTCTATAAATCCAAATAAATCCATTTAAGTACTGAAGTTAGATAGGAAGCATGACCCACTATGTCTAAAACCATTGGCTTGTGGCATTGTGAACCATATTATCTGGACTTTTTGTAAAGAAAAAACACCGTCGTTGATAGGAAAAATTGAATGTATTTTTTTCTAATTTGTTGGAAACTCCTACAAGCAATAGTTCTTACTATGCCAAGAAGCACCCATCGACCAAAGTAATGTGAGAACTCTATCAAATAGTAAACTATAATGTCGATATGTCCTTGATGACCTTGGTCGTTCGGATTGAAACCTAATAATGTCCATACGCATGGTAGGCCAATATTATCGAACCATTTTTCCAAAACTTATGGAATCCCGTGGTTACCGTTTTAATGGCACGTAGTGCTCGTGACAGGATGCGACATCATGCGTTCATCTTTCATTTTTCCTTTATTTCATGCCATCGTTTTAAAAACGGATTCAAATTTGTAAAAATAAAATCATACTAATAAGTCGGACGAGTTGTCAAAACTCTCGGTGGTTTCTGATATAAAAATTGAGCACCACGTGGGTAGCTACAAAAGCTTTTTTCGTTAAACTTTCAACTCAACCTACAATTTACTTGTAGTTCAAATTTGACCTAATTTCGATACATCGACATAATTTATTCAAGTGGGCAGAGTTAGCTAGTACAAATTTTGAAAACTCATAAAACATGGGGATAATAAGTACAACATGTTGGTCACTATATAGGTCTATCAGCTTGTATTGTGGCATTTAGATCCAATATTCTTCGGACTTTCTTTACAAAATAAAAACAATCTCGTCATCACTCGGAAAATTGACATAGTTATTTCTTGATAGTTGGAAACTCACACCAGCGACATTGCTTACTAAAAATATGTAGCACACATCTACCTCTGAAATGATATTTAATTCGAGAGCAATCTATCGCGCTTACTAGTAGCTCAAGTTTGACCTAATTTCGTTAAATTGTCAAGATGAAAAATCTTAGCAAGAAGTTGAGCCTGTTTTCAAAACTCTCGGTGGTGGTTCGTGATATATTAAATGCCCCTCCCCCGATAGTTACCCCAAATAAATTGCAAAAATTTCAAACCAAACCTACAATTTCAAACCAAAAATTTGACCTAATTTCGATAAGTTGGCTTAAAGTCATTCAAGGGGGCAGAGTTAGCTAGGATGAATTTTGAAAACTCATAAAATTAAGCATAGGAAATGTAAGTGAAACATGTTTTTCCACTTAATATGTCCGGAAACTTGGCTTGTGGCATTCAGATCCATATTCTTCGGATTTCTTTACGAAAAAAAATGTCGTCATTACTCGGGAAATTCAGAATGATGTTCTTTCCTGATAGTTGGAAACTCACACCTATGACATTGTTTACTAGAATAAGATGCACCCATGTACCTCTAAAATTACATTTAATTCAAGAGAATTTAATCTACCACGCTTACTTGTAGCTCAAGTTTGACCTAATTTCGCTGAATCGACAATGAAGTAAGTGAAGTGTGTGAATTTAGCTAGGAAGACTGAAAAATGGAATTATATAAGAAACCGTCGTCCACTTTGTGTGATGATTGGGAGGGTTGCATTTTCTTCTAACTGTGGTAGGGCCCCCCGAGCGAGGTGCTTTAGTTTAACATGGACAGTGGAAGTACAAGTTACATCAAGGACCTCGTAAAAAAATGTAAATTACATCCAAGTCCATGCATTTAGCACAAGGTCCCAGAAACAAAGCAACGAAGTGTGTTTAGAGGTTTGCGCACACTAGCGTTCATTGTGCTAAAGACTATCAATAGAATCTTCTAGATCCTAAGAATGGAAAATAAGATCCAACGGTTAGCAATGTTTTTATTTGACAGCCTTGATCCAATGGTCCATGTTCAAAGTCATCCGTATACAATATAGTTTTTTGACGGAAAAAAATAAGATAAGAAGTACTCGTGCGAATGGTCGGTCTTTTGAATAACCCTTTCGTCCTGATGTTTGGGAAGCAAGGGAAAATTTCAAAACTGAAAAAGTTTGAATCTTTTTGCCGCCATGGACCAAAGTGGTTTCCTTCCTATGTACTACTCCTCCTACTCCACACCAACGCGGCTGGCAAACACACCAGAGAAACAGAGCCGCCCTCTCAAAATTAAAAAGAAAAAGAGCCGTGTACCAAGGCACACGTGCGCAGCACCATGCTGTGGACGAGGGAGAGATCAGTCAGGCCAGTGCGCGAGGGGAGACGGGTAGAGAGATGAGAGGCAACAAAAGAGAGAGAAAACACACTCTTTTTTGCGTGCATAGGTCTTGAAATTTACTACTAGTAGAGTGTACACTTTAACTATAAGGTGGCAGGAGTAACTCGTGTCAGGAACCCATCATAACTTTGCTCTTCGTTGCTTCCCTCTTCCCTTCCCACAAGCTAACATATAGCGATCGAAAACAAATTTTAATCACAAGACCGCGAGAGGGTAGCTCTTACATGTGGGTCCTATCTTATGGACAATTCTGACTAGATACATTGTGGTGCAATCAACTAGTAGCTTGGTATTAGCAAGTGGGTCCCATCTTAAACATAGGTTAGGCAAAATACAAAGGTGATGCCCTAAGCTCTACCGTTTCGATAGTGTCTATACAAGATGATTTGTGGGACCTACTAAACTGAAGATGCTAACTTTTGCATGGTAGTTTACATCTTGGTCATACACTTGCAAGTGGGGCCCAGTATTTGCTTTTCCCTTTAGACACATGTGCCTTGGACTCCCCTCGCCACCGTGCTAGACTCGATTTTATTTTTTGCAAAATTCCACCGATCTATTAATAATGATCAACAACCGTATAGAGACATAATAGTAAGTTGCTCTTACACACCGTATTTCCTCAACAATTTGCATGCATAATCTATTCTCGTTCTTCGACTTTCCCCTCTATTTTGAGCTATATTCTTTACATATAATAACATTTTGTCCTAATTTCGCTAAATCTATATAAAGTCATTTAAGTGTACTAGTTTAGCTAGAGTAATCTTGAAAAATCCGTTTAAAAATATGGGGATTGTAAGAAAATAAGGTCCACTTTGTATGAAAATTTGGGAGGTGACATTTTGTTTTAACTAACGCGTGTCCAGTGGGAGCAGTGAGATTCAGTTAGCATGGTCGGTGGAAGTACATGTTGCATCAAGGACCTTATAGAAAATAAAAATGACATCCAAGTCCATCACTTGGAAAATTGAGAATTTTCTTTCCTGATAGTTGGAAGCTCACACCAATGGCATTGTTTACTAAATGAATATGTACCCGTCTACCTCTGAAATGCTATTTAATTTGAGAGCAATCTATTGCTCTTACTCGTAGCTCAAGTTTGACCTAATTTCTTTAAATTGTCAAGATGCAAAATCTTAGCAAGAAGTTGAACCTGTTTTCCAAACTCCCAGTGGTGGTTTGTGATATATTAAATGAGCCCCTGATGGTTACCTCCAAAAAAATCAAAAAACCTTCAAAGCAACCTAAAGTTTTCCTGTAGTTCAAATTTCACCAAATTTCGATAAATCGGCATAAAGTCATTCAAGTGGGTAGAGTTAGCAAGGACGAAGTTTGAAAACTCATGAAACATGGTAATCATAAGTAGTACAACATGTCGGTCTAATACATGTCTATCAAAGCTTGGCTTGTGGCATATTTAGATCCAATATTCTTCGGACTTCCTTTATAGAAAGGAATAATATCTCGTCATCACTCGGAAAACTGAGAATGTTCTTTCCTGAAAGTTGGAATCTCACACTGAAGACATTGTTTACGAAAATAAGGTGCACCCATCTACCTCCGAAAATACAATTAATTTAAGAAAAATCCATCGCGCTTACTCGTACCTCAATTTATTTGACCAAATTTTGTTAAGTTGTCAAGCTAAATTTTTTTAGCAAGAAGTTCAACCTGTTTTCAAAACACTCGGTGGTGGTTCATGATATATTAAATGACCCTCCCGATGGTTAGCTCAAAAAATGCACAACTTTCAAAGCAACCTACAATTTTCCTATAGTTCAAGATTGAACTAATTTCGGTGAATCGGCATAAAGTCATTCACGTGGGCAGAGTTAGCTAGGCCAATGTTTGAAAAAACATAAAACATGGGAATCATAAGTACAACATGTCAGTCTACTATAAATATTTGAAAGGTCTACACTTATGGCATTCTGATCCATATTCTTCATACTTTTTTATGGAAAGGAATGATCACGTCATCACTCGGAAAATCAAGAATGTTATTTCATGATAGTTGGAAACTCACACTGACGACATATTTTACTAAAATAAGATGCACCCCATCTACCTTCGAAAATATAATTAATTGAAGATAAATCTATCTCGCTTTCTCGTACCTCAAGTTTGACCTAATTTCGTTAAGTCGTCAAGATGAAAAATCTTAGCAAGAAGTTGAACCTTTTTTGAAAACTCTCGGTGGTGGTTTGTTATATAATATATGACCCCCCCGATGGTTACCTCAAGAAAATCGCACAACTTTTAAAGCAAACTACAATTTTCCTGTTGTTCAAGATTGACCTAATTTAGATAAATCGGCATAAAGTCATCCAAGTGGGCTGAGTTAGCTAGGATGAAGTTTGAAAAATCATTAAACACATGGGAATCATAAGTACAACATGTTGATCCACTATAAATATTTTAAAGGTCTGCTTGTGGCATTCAGATCGATATTTTTCAGACTTTCTTTACAAAAAGGAACAATCTCATCATCGTCACTTGGAAAATTAAGAATGTTCTTTCTTGATATTTGGATACTCACACCGATGGCATTGTTTACTAGAAATTATAAGCACCCATCTACCTTCGAAAAGAGAACTAATAATTCAAGAGCAATCTATCCCGCTTACTGGTAGTTCAAGTTTGACCTACTAATTTCGTTAAATTTTTAGCATGCAGAATTTTAGCAAAAAGAGGAACCTGTTATCAAAACTCTCGGTGGTGGTTTGTGATATATTAAACTACCCTCCCCCGATGGTTACCTCAAAAACATCACGAAACTTTCAAACCAAACCTACAATTTTGTTGTAGTTCAAATTTGACCTAATTTCGATAATTCGACATGCATCAAGTAATTCAAGCGGGCAGAGTTAGCTAGGACGAAGTTTGAAAACTCATCAAATTAAACATAGGAATTGTAACTGAAACATGTTGGTCCACTTAATATGTCCGAAAGCTTGGCTTGTGACATTCAGATCCATATTCTTCAGACTTTCTTTATGAAAAAGAGCAATGTCGTTATTACTCGGGAAATTGAGAATGATGTTCTTTCATGATAGTTGAGAACTCACACCGATGAAATTGTTTACTACAAGAAGATGAACCCATCTACCTCTTAAATTACATTTAATTCAAGAGAAATTAATCTACCGTGCTTAGTTGTAGCTCAAATTTGACCTAATTTCGCTGAATCGAAAAATAAGTAAGTGAAGTGTGTGAATTTAGCTAGGAAGCTTGAAAAATGGAAATATATAAGAAACCATGGTCCACTTTGTGTGATTATTGGGAGGTTTGAATTTTCAAACTGTGGTAGGGCCCCCCGGTGCGAGGTGCTTCAATTTTACATGGTCGGTGTAAGTACAAGTTACATCAAGGACCTCGTAAAAAATGAAAATCACATCCAAGTCCATGCATTTAGCACAAGGTCCCTGAAACTAAGCAATGAAGTGTGTTTTGAGGTTTGCGCACACTAGCAATCATTGTGTTAAATACTATTAATAGAATCTTCTAGATCCTAATAATTGAAAATAAGATCCAACCGTTAGCAATGTTTGGATTTTCCAGTCCTGATCCAACAGCCCATGTTCAAAGTTATTCGTACACTATATAGTTTTTACACGAAAAAGATAAGATAAGAAGTACTATTGTGAATGGCCGGTCTTTTGAATACCCCTTCCTTCCCGATGTTTGGGAATGTAACTACCTCGGTGAATTACGCTCTTAGTTACAAGCCTGGATGAGCGGAAATGGTTAAAATAGTACGGTGGGGCCCAAATGGCACTCACAGGTAGACCTTTCGGCCGTCCTAACCATTTCCAAACATCGGGACAAGAACGAGCGGCGTAATCGGCAGGCGAAGGGATCAACTACATACACAAATGAGTATGTATGCAAGCCACCATACAATAGTCCTCAGAGCCATTCCATCTAAAAGAAATAGAAATATTGCAACGCCATACAGCAAGATCCAAATATCCTAGATAGATATAATAGTTTAGGATATCTCCTCATACATCAAACATCAGAGTATCAAGCGGAAGCGGAAAACAAGATCCGAGTACAGATAAGAAGCAAATCGGCATAAGATGCCCCATAAATAAACACATCCCGCCCACAGATCTCACGGATCCCCGTTCCCGGAATCTCTACACCAAGTGATTGTTGCCAACATCGACCGTCTCCTCCACCCAGTATCCATCTTGTGAGGGTACCTGTTCATCTGAACCAATAATTTATCGTGTGAGACCCTAGGGGTACTCAACAAGTCTTTATGCCTCTAAAGGGGACACAACCTGGGGTGACGCAATTGCAGAAAAAGATAATACCTAACAATTCTATAGATACTCACTAACCATCCGCCTAACCATAGATAGACGGATGTCCGTGAATTAATAACAACAGTTATAACGGTAATATTAACAGATCCATCCTCCTCCTCGCTTTCCAACGAGGAAGCGGACGAACAACCCGCCAGCCATTGGCAGTTTTATTATCCATTCCATGAGTGTTGCACTATTTACTAGTCCGGTACTTAGTCAAATTAAAAGCGATACTTTAGTTATACTTGTCTATGATCGAGAAACTGTGCTCCAAGTTGTCCATAACCGCGGACACGTCTTTCAGAAAGTTTTACCCTGCAGGGATGCACAAATAGCAACACACACTCGATCAACCTCGGAAAAACCAAATCAAAACCCAACGAGGCATTCACGAGAAAGCGATCACAGGATTTAGAAATATTTCAGGGGGCCACCCCATTAAGCTACCCGCAACGAAGTTGGCCGGCTCCGAGACGGACTCAAGGTTTGCGTCAATGGCTGTAAACGACTGGGAACCCGAAAGTGTGACTGGGCTTGTCGATACCGCGAGAACACTCCGCTTACCTAAACAGTACAGGTGCTCCTCGCACAATCTTAAATAAAGCAGTAAAGCATGGCATAAGTACAGGATAGTAAAAAGCCCCAAACTACTTTGTGGCCCCAAGAAATAAGAATGAATCAAGCTCTGGCTCAGGGGGGTCCATAGGCCTCCCGGATGTGGATAGCGCGAATATTCAAGGAACAGGAATCAAGTACTCGGGGTCCTACGGGACACAAGTGGGCATGAAAAACCAAATAGCAGATATTGCTCACCGATGCCACTTTCATTAGTTATCCCATTGCTACTCAAGTTAAGTTGTTTAGGTACCTCGTTATCCATCAGACACTCACATACCCTACACATGCTGTTCTACGACCCGCATGGCTCAAACAACTTCTGTAGTAATGGCTCATGGGATGGAGGAACAAGCTTCGGTGGGGGTTTAAAAGTAAAGGCTATGCAGTACTTGGGATTCAATTTAATGCAATCGCGACTCAATGATGCAAGAATAAGATAGAGGCAATAGGTACTATATGTATGCAAGCATGTGGTAGTGCTTGCCTGGCAGCTCAGTTGAAGCGAGAGAAGGATCTAGGTAGTGCTCCTGGGTTTCTTGATATATCCCCTGCTCAGCGTCTATTCGAAGAAGAACCAAACAAACAAGGGCCAACATAAATAAAGTGCACAAGCATATGAAGAAAATGCTACAAGCAAACAATCATGCCATGATGAATGATGCACAATTTGCATGGCATGGGTGAGGTGTGGAATGCAAGAATAAAGCCTTTTTATTGAGTTTTAGTCACATTTTAACCTCATATAAGTTGCTGTATACTTTATATTTATATGATGCATGCTGCAATTCAGAACAAGGAATGCATAAACAGAAAGGTCTCGTCGAGCTGATCATTTTAGACATATTATTTGTTAAATTCGGAGTTATAAAACAAAAGTTATTAATTAAATAAGGAAAAGGGCATTTTATTGTAATTTTAATCAACTCGAAATTAAAGTGTCCAAACATTATTTTGAATAGCATATTTGAATTCCTCACATTTTTCTGATTTCAAAACATATATTACATGTTTAATTTGGAATTATATTTTAAAAGTTATTTAAAACAGATTGAATTTGAATTTAAATTAATTTGAAAAAGGTTTAAATTAAAACAGAGGAACAGAGATACTTTTGTCACTCAGCCCAGACCTAGCCACTGCCAGTGACAGGTGGGGCCAGGCTGACTTGGCGAAACAGCGCGCAGAAAAAGGGTTTTCTCACCGCGGCTTTATCCAGCCACAGCAAATGACAGGTGGGGCCGGAGTACACGTGGACCCACACGCGGGCGCGCCAGCCGGGCCGTGACACGCGGCAGATCCGTGGGAGTGCGGGTTAAGGCTAAGGTTCTACGGGGGGCTCTTTGTAAAAGGGCCAGGGAGGCTGACTGGTGGGCTCTGCGTACCGCGGGTTTAGGCGAAAAAGATGCAGGGGGTTAAGTGCAAAAGGGTCGCCCGTACTGTTCCTCTTCTCCGCGCCTGCGGACGGATCGGTGCGCGTCCGATGCAGGGCGCAACGCGGTGGATCGAACTGGGGACGCGAGGGTGCGCGCTGGGGGTGCGAGCCAGTGCGGTAGGTTGCGGGCTGGTGGTAGGAGGGCGGACGGGGCCTAGATGGGGTTCTGCGCGACGCGGGAGCGAGCAGACGCGGTGGCCGACGGCGCGCGCAGTCTGTTCGACGAAACGAACGGCGGCACCAGACGGCGACAGCGAGAGCGAGGATGTCAGCGAGGATTAGGGGCTCACCGAGGAGATGTTGGTGGTGTTCGATCGGCTTGGGGAGCTGCAGGGCATCGACGAGGCAGGCGAACGACGGGCTAGGGTTTGGCGTCGGGCTCGTCGGTGAACTTCGGCTCTGGTCCTTCTCCTCCTCCGCGACAGGTACAGGCGGCCTCCTAGGAGTCTCCTCGATCTTCCTCGACAACCACCGATCCTCGCCACCGGCTGCAAGAGGGAGAACGAAGGAGACCGACGGATCGCCGGCGATGGGGTAGATGGTGGCGGTGGAGAAGAGAGGGGAGAGGGCAAGGCCCTGGGGCGGATCTGGGAGGGCAGAGGAGAGCCGTGAGGTGGTGGTAGATAGCAGAGGGAGGGGAAGGGTGCCGTGGGGAAGGTGGAGGAAAAAGGTGGTCTCGGCCACCTTTTTCTTCTCCCTCTCCTCACGTGCTCGGGCAGGGCTCGGTCTGGGGCTGGTCCAGGCAGGGCAGGGCAGGTAGGGATGGCAGGTTCGGTGGGGAGGCTCGGGCTGGGGGCCCTCATGGCAGGAAGAGAAGAGAGGGAGAGAGAGGGGAGGTTCGGTTAGGAGCTAGGTTAGGTATGGGCTCGGTTAGGGTTTGGGGTGGATGGTAGCTAGGTGGGGCCAGGGTGGCCAGGTGGGGCCAGCAAGGTAGAGAGAGGGGGTGAGAGAGGTGTGGGTAGCTAGGGTTAGCTTAGAGGGGGCTCGGGTTAGGTTAGAGAGGAAACTAGGGTTAGGAGAGAGGGTAAAGAGAGAGGGTGAGATGAGAGAGAGAGATGAGGTATGGTGGTGTGTTTTCTTTTGACAAGATCAAGCAAGGGTGGAGGATGTGATGATGGATAAGGAGAGTGAGATGAGAGAAGAGGTGGGGTGAGGGTTTTAACATGATCCAAACACAAGATCAAGATGATGGGGTTTTGAGTAAGAGAGGAAGGAAGCTCACAAAAGCAAAGATCCACTCAAAAACCAAAGAAAAACCAAAAGAGAAAGAATGGTGGTGCTTTGCATGGCCCATGCAAAAACATTAAATGCCATGTTTTAACCTTGTGAATACAAAATAATAATCATGGCATTATTCCTATGCATTACCCAAAATGTGGAGTAAGGCCAAGCAAAAGAATTTAAATGAAAGTTCCAAGTGGAGTAGATGGAGATGATCATATTTGATTATAATTGGGACTTGCTAGTGTGTATATTCCACTAGATGTTTACTAGTCCCAAAAATATCCCAACATGAGCATAAATCCATAATAATCCATATGAAAGCTAGGAAAAGGAGCACTACTCATAATGCATGCAAAGGTGGCTCCACATATCAATAATGTGAAAACAACATGATGCTAATATGAGAGCATGTGGAAATAGAATTGGATCCATCCCAACCCACATGAGCTAGAGGTAAAACCCAATAAAGTGCAAAGCTCATATTTAGTTGGATGGTGGAATTATAAGGTGGTGAAAGAAAGGGTGGTGGAGTGAATAATAGATATGCCCCCAACTCAACTTGGGCATTTAAACAATATATCAATAACCAAATACAATATCAAGAGGCAAATACAATTAATAATGCATATGAGAGAAGAACCAAAACAAAAAGGGTTTTATATGATGCTCAAATGCAAGGTGGCATGATGACATGAGCATGATATAATTATGATGCAACAATTATATATATGAAGTAGCCATTATATTACTAGACCAAGTAGCATTACAATTGTTAGACAATTGGGATGCTACAACTCTCCCCCACTAAACAGGAATCTCGCCCCGAGATTCTAGGAAGAAGAAGAAGACACAAAGAGGGTAGGATACTTGGCACGGAGCTCATCTTCACGTTCCCAAGTGGCTTCATCAACAGAATTGTGCGACCACTGCACCTTGCAGAACTTGATGGACTTGTTGCGAGTCCTTCTTTCTGCGACTTCAAGGATTTTTGTGGGGTGTTCTTGATAAGACAGGTCTTCTTGGAGATTGATTAGCTCGTGGTACACGGTCCTGTCGGGATCCTTGAAGCACTTCTTGAGTTGAGAGATGTGGAAAACATCATGGACCTTGAGTTTTTCCGGGAGCTCAAGAGCATAAGCAACTTCTCCTCTTCTTCCACGAATTTTGAATGGACCGATGTATCTAGGAGCCAGCTTTCCTTTGATACCAAAGCGGTGCGTACCTCTCATGGGAGTGACACGAAGGTAAACGAGATCACCAGGGACATACTCCATGTCCGTGTGCTTTCTGTCATAATTGCTCTTCTGGCGACTTTGAGCAATCTTCAGATTTTCAAGAATGATGTGAACCTTCTCCTCCGCTTGAGTTACAATGTCAGGGCCAAACAATATTCTTTCTCCTGCACCCGACCAACCAATCGGAGTTCTGCATTTGCGACCATAGAGAGCCTCAAATGGTGCCATCTTTAGACTTTTCTGGAAGCTGTTGTTGTAAGATAATTCAGCATAGGGAAGACATTCTTCCCACTTCATGCCAAAAGAGATGACGCAAGCACGGAGCATATCCTCCAGAATCTGATTGATCCTTTCAACTTGTCCTTGCGACTGAGGGTGGTAAGCTGTGCTGAAGTTCAATTTTGTTCCCAAAGCATTTTGGAAACTTTCCCAGAACTTGGAAGTGAAGATGCTTCCATGGTCTGAACTGATCTCAAGAGGGACTC
Organism: Avena sativa; assembly: GCA_916181665.1. Taxonomy (NCBI): domain Eukaryota; kingdom Viridiplantae; phylum Streptophyta; class Magnoliopsida; order Poales; family Poaceae; genus Avena; species Avena sativa. Next base: position 260,722,154 of record OV702294.1, on the reverse strand, counting down.
CAAACAGAGAGACAATTCTGTTGATATAGAGCTCAGCCAACTGAATTGCAGAAATTGTTTCCTTGACGGGAAAGAAGTGAGCCACTTTAGAAAGCCTGTCAATGACAACAAAGATTGCATTGTTGCCCTTCTGCGACCTTGGAAAACCAGTGATGAAGTCCATCTCTACTTTCTCCCATTTCCATTCCGGGGGTTTCAATGGCTGTAGAAGGCCGGAAGGTTTCTGATGAACAGCTTTAACTCTGCGGCAGACATCACACTCCGAGACATACTTGGCACAATATCGTTTCAATCCGGGCCACCAATATTGTGTTTTCAAGTCCATGTACATCTTTGTGCTGCCAGGGTGGATAGAAAGAACAGAATCATGCGCCTCCTTGAGAACTTGCTCTCTCAAACCCGGGTAGTTCGGAACAAACATCCGGTGTTGAAAGAAAAGCGTGCCTTGGTCATCGACGTGGAAGGACTCATACTTCGGAAGCTGAAGTCTGGAGATGATCTTTTTGGTGTACGGATCACCAAGTTGAAGAGAGCGAACCTTTTCTTCCAAGAGAGGGTTGCCAGAAGGTTCAGAAGATACCCTTGATCCACAATTTCAAGGTTGAGCTTGCGGAATTCCTCGCACAAGAGAGGTTGTTGTTCTTCCAGCATGAGGTTGCTGACATAAGCTTTGCAGCTGAGAGCATCGGCCATGACATTAGCTTTGCCCGGAGTGTAGTTGATGGTCAGATCGAAATCATTGATTGCTTCAATCCATCTCCTCTGACGAAGGTTGAGATCAGGCTGAGTGAAGATATACTTCAAACTCTTGTGATCAGAAAAGATTTCACAACGGTTGCCCAGCAAGTAATGCCTCCATACTTTCAAAGCAAAGACAACTGCTGCGAGTTCGAGGTCATGTGTAGGATAGTTGATCTCATGCGTCTTCAACTATCGAGAGGCACAAGCAACAACTTGTTTTTCTTGCATAAGGACCGCACCCAATCCTTGCAAAGAGGCGTCACAGAATATCTGGAAAGGCTTGGATGTATCCGGAGGAACCAAGACTGGTGTGGAAGTGAGCTTCTCTTTGAGTGTCTCAAAGCTTGCTTGACATGCAGGAGTCCAAAGGTATTTCTTGCCTTTCTTGAGGAGATCGGTAAGAGGCTTTGCTATCTTCGAAAAGTTCTGAACGAAGCGACGGCAATAACTAGCCAAACCAAGGAAGCTCCGGACTTCTTTGACATTTACAGGAGGAAGCCAGTCAACAATTGTCTTTACAGTTTCTGGGTTGACGGCAATGCCCTTGGCAGAGATGACGTGTCCAAGATAGGTGACTTGAGGCAGCCAAAACTCACACTTGGAGAACTTTGCATACAGGCGGTTCTCACGAAGCTTGTTTAGGACACACCGAAGGTGTTCTTCATGTTCTTCCTTTGACTTAGAATAGACTAGGATGTCATCCAGATAGACCACAACGAACTTATCAAGATACTCCATGAAAACCGAGTTCATAAGCCTCGAGAAGGTGGCAGGTGCGTTGGTGAGACCGAAAGACATGACCGTGTACTCATATAGGCCATAGCGGGTGGTGAAAGCTGTTTTAGGAACATCTTCCTTGCGAATCTTGATTTGGTGATAACCACTTCTCAAGTCAAGCTTAGAGAATACCACAGCTCCAGCTAGCTGATCGAAGAGATCATTAATCCGCGGAAGGGGATATTTATTCTTGATGGTTTTAGCATTGAGAGCCCGATAGTCAACACAAAGTCTATCAGTCTTGTCTCGCTTCTTCACAAAGAGGGTTGGGCTACCCCAAGAAGAAGTACTGTGCTGAATGAAACCCAACTTCTCTTGTTCATCAAGCTGACGTTTGAGTTCAGCCAACTCAGCAGGACCCATTTTATAAGGCCGCTTGGAGATAGGAGCCGTTCCAGGTTCAAGCTCAATTACAAACTCAACCTCACGATCCGGAGGCATACCTGGCAACTCTTCAGGAAAGACATCTGGGAACTCATAGACCACCGGAACACTCTGAATAGCTTCCATAGCATCATCATTCAGAGCCGCCAAAGAGAAAAGCTGAATAGCAGGAGTCAGACTTGGAGAATAGACTATATGGCCTTCAGGAATTTTCAGAGAAACCGAGCGTTCAGCACAATCAATCACAGCTGCATTTGCCGTCAACCAATCCATGCCCAAGATAACATCAATGTCAGAATTGCCCAGAACAATTAAGGACGCCGAGAACGAAGAGTCACCAATCTCAATTTGATTGCCATGGCTGATTTTAGAAGCTGCCATTGTTGCTCCAGGAGAAAGGACCATTAACCGCTTAAGGAGAGGATCCATAGCTAACTCATTCTCATTCGCAAATTTGTGAGAAACAAAAGAATGCGATGCACCAGAATCAAACAAAACTCGTGTAGGGACTGAGTTAACGGAAAGCATACCCATCACAACTCCAGGTGCATGCTCAGCTTGAGCGGCGTTGACACAGTTGGCACGAGCAACAATAGACCCGGGCTTGGTGTTGATGTTGAGATCCCGAGGTGGTGGTGCACGAACCAAAGGAGAGCTTGCCGCAGGTCTTGGAGGTGGTGGAGGAAGAGCTTTGTTGTTCATCGGACAGTTCCAGTGTTGATGCCCAGTGTTTCCACAAGTGTAACAAGAACCAGGTGGACGTGGAGCAACGTAGCCAGGGACTCCGCCAGGCGCTCCAGGGTAGTGGTGGTTGTAGCCCCTGGGAGCAGCAGTGAGGATGTTTGGTGGCCTTGCCGCGTAGCTTGAAGGTCTTTGTGGAGCCGGGAGCGACGGTGGGGTGTTAGGAACCCAGACACGACGCTTAGAAGGAGTTGACATAGCTGAAGAGCTTGCTGCATCATGGTTGTGTTTCTTTGACTCCTCAAACACTTGCCTACTTGCTTCTTCCTGCAGAGCTGTATGCTGAAGTTCCAGAAAAGACGCCGGCCTTGCATGTGTGATTGCATATTTAATCGATGCATTGAGCCCTTGTCGGAACCTCTTTTGCTTCTTCTTGTCATCAGAGATCTCGTCGCCACCATAACGAGAAAGGTTCATGAAGTTCCTGATGTAGGTATTGACATTGTCATTGCCCTGCTTGAGGTTGAGAAACACTTCCTTCATCCTCTCCATGACAATTTCTGACAGATACTGCTCTTTGAAAGCTCCAGTGAACTGTCCCCAAGTAGGCTGAAAACCAGTGCAGTTTGCCTTCAGGTAATTCTCCCACCAGAGAGCTGCATCTCCCTTCAGAAGGTGAGTGGCACATTTTACCCATTCTTTCTCAGGAACATCAGCAGTCATCAGTAGCCTTGACATCTCACGCAACCAATCATCAGCATCAAGCGGTTGATCGGACACATCAAATTGACGTGGGTTGAACTTCAGGAAGCTTTTGATGTCTCCTCGCTTGGGAGGTGGAGGTAGCGGAACAAACTCATTCCTCCTGACACTTTCTTCAAAACGCTGCTGGTTCTGCTGCATTGCTGCCAAGGCATTGGCGATGCTTGACAACGCGGCCCCCAGTTCAGGTTGTATGTCCTCATCAGAACGGCGTGGTGGTGCCATCCTGTGATTGATATAAAACACAAGTCAGTACTATAATGGAGAATAATAATAATCCAAAATAGTACCAAGATGGAATTAACCAAGATTAAAGGATACAATTTACTAAGATGATATTAAAATATCAACAAAGTTCAAAGCACCTAGAAGATATTAAGCATATCACACACGACTGAAAAGGAGTGTGGTACACAACTATCAAAGAAAAATTTTCCGCAAATTTCGGCATTAAAATACCAATAGATGCGCAAAATCACTTAACAAATCAAGATTAGTGACTCTACCAATTCAATATACAAGAGCGAATGATAAAAGTAGTGGTATGGTCGCGACTCCATCCCGCACTCAAATCATTACTCCGCACATGAATAAGTAGAACACGTATCCCAACACCTTCTTCTCACGATGAACCTAAAGATTAGTAACTATGGAAACGAACACCCCAAACAAGATAACGTCGGATAACAAAGAGTAAGACAGATCGCGGTGGTATTCAACGAATCAGGAAGATCGCGTCGGTTTGCAAGGGCCTGTCGGTATGGAATGTACCAACAGTTGATAACCAAAGGCAGATTGAGATAACATGTTGGATGCAACAGATAGACAAGGAATTACACACACACACACAACCTATGGTACTACGGAACCCAGAACACGTGAATCCTAGTTTGAATTTTAAGAAGAGGATTGAAAACGTTACACTTCCTTACCAGAAAAGGGTGGGTGGGTAAGAAGAAAAGTGGAAGTAGTCCTACTCTCGTGTTTTGTTTTTACCTAGTATACATAGCTACCAAAATATTTGCTAGACTGACGACGGCCATTTGGCTAAGACCCTGAAGGGTGGGATGGCTCTGATACCAATTACAACTACCTCGGTGAATTACGCTCTTAGTTACAAGCCTGGATGAGCGGAAATGGTTAAAATAGTACGGTGGGGCCCAAATGCCACTCACAGGTAGACCTTTCGGCCGTCCTAACCATTTCCAAACATCGGGACAAGAACGAGCGGCGTAATCGGCAGGCGAAGGGATCAACTACATACACAAATGAGTATGTATGCAAGCCACCATACAATAGTCCTCAGAGCCATTCCATCTAAAAGAAATAGAAATATTGCAACGCCATACGGCAAGATCCAAATATCCTAGATAGATATAATAGTTTAGGATATCTCCTTATACATCAAACATCAGAGTATCAAGCGGAAGCGGAAAACAAGATCCGAGTACGGATAAGAAGCAAATCGGCATAAGATGCCCCATAAATAAACACATCCCGCCCACAGATCTCACGGATCCCCGTTCCCGGAATCTCTACACCAAGTGATCGTTGCCAACATCGTCCGTCTCCTCCACCCAGTATCCATCTTGTGAGGGTACCTGTTCATCTGAACCAATAATTTATCGTGTGAGACCCTAGGGGTACTCAGCAAGTCTTTATGCCTCTAAAGGGGACACAACCTGGGGTGACGCAATTGCAGCAAAAGATAATACCTAACAATTCTATAGATACTCGCTAACCATCCGCCTAACCATAGATAGACGGATGTCCGTGAATTAATAACAACAGTTATAACGGTAATATTAACAGATCCATCCTCCTCCTCGCTTTCCAACGAGGAAGCGGACGAACAACCCCCCAGCCGTTGACAGTTTTATTATCCATTCCATGAATGTTGCACTATTTACTAGTCCGGTACTTAGTCAAATTAAAAGCGGTACTTTAGTTATACTTGTCTATGATCGAGAAACTGTGCTCCAAGTCGTCCATAACCGCGGACACGGCTTTCAGAAAGTTTTACCCTGCAGGGGTGCACAAATAGCAACACACACTCGATCAACCTCAGAAAAACCAAATCAAAACCCAACGAGGCATTCACGACAAAGCGATCACAGGATTTAGAAATATTTCAGGGGGCCACCCCATTAAGCTACCCGCAACGAAGTTGGCCGGCTCCGAGACGGACTCAAGGTTTGCGTCAATGGCTGTAAACGACTGGGAACCCGAAAGTGTGACTGGGCTTGTCGATACCGCGAAAACACTCCGCTTACCTAAACAGTACAGGTGCTCCTCGCACAATCTTAAATAAAGCAGTAAAGCATGGCATAAGTATAGGATAGTAATAAAGCCCCAAACTACTTTGTGGCCCCAAGAAATAAGAATGAATCAAGCTCTAGCTCAAGGGGGTCCATAGGCCTCCCGGATGTGGATAGCGCGAATATTCAAGGAACAGGAATCAAGTACTCGGGGTCCTACGGGACACAAGTGGGCATGAAAAACCAAATAGCAGATATTGCTCACCGATGCCACTTTCATTAGTTATCCCATTGCTACTCAGGTTAAGTTGTTTAGGTACCTCGTTATCCATCAGACACTCACATACCCTACACATGCTGTTCTACGACCCGCATGGCTCAAACAACTTCTGTAGTAATGGCTCATGGGATGGAGGAACAAGCTTCGGTGGGGTTTAAAAGTAAAGGCTATGCAGTACTTGGGATTCAATTTAATGCAATCGCGACTCAATGATGCAAGAATAAGATAGAGGCAATAGGTACTATATGTATGCAAGCATGTGGTAGTGCTTGCCTGGCAGCTCAGTTGAAGCGAGAGAAGGATCTGGGTAGTGCTCCTGGGTTTCTTGATATATCCCCTGCTCAGCGTCTATTCGAAGAAGAACCAAACAAACAAGGGCCAACATAAATAAAGTGCACAAGCATATGAAGTAAATGCTACAAGCAAACAATCATGCCATGATGAATGATGCACAATTTGCATGGCATGGGTGAGGTGTGGAATGCAAGAATAAAGCCTTTTTATTGAGTTTTAGTCACATTTTAACCTCATATAAGTTGCTGTATACTTTATATTTATATGATGCATGCTGCAATTCAGAACAAGGAATGCATAAACAGAAAGGTCTCGTCGAGCTGATCATTTTAGACATATTATTTGTTAAATTCGGAGTTATAAAACAAAAGTTATTAATTAAATAAGGAAAAGGGCATTTTATTGTAATTTTAATCAACTCGAAATTAAAGTGTCCAAACATTATTTTGAATAGCATATTTGAATTCCTCACATTTTTCTGATTTCAAAACATATATTACATGTTTAATTTGGAATTATATTTTAAAAGTTATTTAAAACAGATTGAATTTGAATTTAAATTAATTTGAAAAAGGTTTAAATTAAAACAGAGGAACAGAGATACTTTTGTCACTCAGCCCAGACCTAGCCACTGCCAGTGACAGGTGGGGCCAGGCTGACTTGGCGAAACAACGCGCAGAAAAAGGGTTTTCTCACCGCGGCTTTATCCAGCCACAGCAAATGACAGGTGGGGTCGGAGTACACGTGGACCCACACGCGGGCGCGCCAGCCGGGCCGTGACACGCGGCAGATCCGTGGGAGTGCGGGTTAAGGCTAAGGTTCTACGGGGGGCTCTTTGTAAAAGGGCCAGGGAGGCTGACTGGTGGGCTCTGCGTACCGCGGGTTTAGGCGAAAAAGATGCAGGGGGTTAAGTGCAAAAGGGTCGCCCGTACTGTTCCTCTTCTGCGCCCCTGCGGACGGATCGGTGCGCGTCCAACGCAGGGCGCGACGCGGTGGATCGAACTGGGGACACGAGGGTGCGTGCTGGGGGTGCGAGCCAGTGCGGTAGGTTGCGGGCTGGTGGTAGGAGGGCAGACGGGGCCTAGATGGGGTTCTGCGCGACGCGGGAGCGAGCAGACGCGGTGGCCGACAGCGCGCGCAGTCTGTTCGACGAAACAAATGGCGGCACCAGACGGCGACAACGAGAGCGAGGATGTCAGCGAGGATTAGGGGCTCACCGAGGAGATGTTGGTGGTGTTCGATCGGCTTGGGGAGCTGCAGGGCGTCGACGAGGCAGGCGAACGACGGGCTAGGGTTTGGCGTCGGGCTTGTCGGTGAACTTCGGCTCTGGTCCTTCTCCTCCTCCGCGACAGGTACAGGCGGCCTCCTAGGAGTCTCCTCGATCTTCCTCGATAACCACCGATCCTCGCCACCGGCTGCAAGAGGGAGAACGAAGGAGACCGACGGATCACCGGCGATGGGGTAGATGGTGGCGGTGGAGAAGAGAGGGGAGAGGGCAAGGCCCTGGGGCGGATCTGGGAGGGGAGAGGAGAGCCGTGAGGTGGTGGTAGATAGCAGAGGGAGGGGGAGGGTGCCGTGGGGAAGGTGGAGGAAAAAGGTGGTCTCGTCCACCTTTTTCTTCTCCCTCTCCTCACGTGCTCGGGCAGGGCTCGGTCTGGGGCTGGTCTAGGCAGGGCAGGGCAGGTAGGGATGGCAGGTTCGGTGGGGAGGCTCGGGCTGGGGGCCCTCATGGCAGGAAGAGAAGAGAGGGAGAGAGAGAGGGGAGGTTCGGTTAGGAGCTAGGTTAGGTATGGGCTCGGTTAGGGTTTGGGGTGGATGGTAGCTAGGTGGGGCCAGGGTGGCCAGGTGGGGCCAGCAAGGTAGAGAGAGGGGGTGAGAGAGGTGTGGGTAGCTAGGGTTAGCTTAGAGGGGGCTCGGGTTAGGTTAGAGAGGAAACTAGGGTTAGGAGAGAGGGTAAAGAGAGAGGGTGAGATGAGAGAGATGAGGTATGGTGGTGTGTTTTCTTTTGACAAGATCAAGCAAGGGTGGAGGATGTGATGATGGATAAGGAGAGTGAGATGAGAGAAGAGGTGGGGTGAGGGTTTTAACATGATCCAAACACAAGATCAAGATGATGGGTTTTTGAGTAAGAGAGGAAGGAAGCTCACAAAAGCAAAGATCCACTCAAAAACCAAAGAAAAACCAAAAGAGAAAGAATGGTGGTTCTTTGCATGGCCCATGCAAAAACATTAAATGCCATGTTTTAACCTTGTGAAAACAAAATAATAATCATGGCATTATTCCTATGCATTACCCACAATGTGGAGTAAGGCCAAGCAAAAGAATTTAAATGAAAGTTCCAAGTGGAGTAGATGGAGATGATCATATTTGATTATAATTGGGACTTGCTAGTGTGTATATTCCACTAGATGTTTACTAGTCCCAAAAATATCCCAACATGAGCATAAATCCATAATAATCCATATGAAAGCTAGGAAAAGGAGCACTACTCATAATGCATTCAAAGGTGGCTCCACATATCAATAATGTGAAAACAACATGATGCTAATATGAGAGCATGTGGAAATAGAATTGGATCCATCCCAACCCACATGAGCTAGAGGTAAAACCCAATAAAGTGCAAAGCTCATATTTAGTTGGATGGTGGAATTATAAGGTGGTGAAAGAAAGGGTGGTGGAGTGAATAATAGATATGCCCCCAACTCAACTTGGGCATTTAAACAATATATCAATAACCAAATACAATATCAAGAGGCAAATACAATTAATAATGCATATGAGAGAAGAACCAAAACAAAAAGGGTTTTATATGATGCTCAAGTGCAAGGTGGCATGATGACATGAGCATGATATAATTATGATGCAACAATTATATATATGAAGTAGCCATTATATTACTAGACCAAGTAGCATTACAATTGTTAGACAATTGGGATGCTACAGGGAAGGAAGTGAAAATTTTGAAACCAAAAAAAATTGAATCTTTTTGCCGCCGAGGACCAAAGTTGTTTCTGTAACATCCCAATTTCAGCAACCCTGATCTTTGTTCAAAAAGGCAAAAATCAAGGGGAACAAAAACTTTTACTTGCTAAATGTTTCAAGGCTTGCTTACCTATTGGCCTGTATTCATACAACTTTTTGTGCATTAGATAATATACTCCTTACCTTAACCCTAGTTGACAAAACTATTTTTTCAAAAGGAGATGTCTTAGCTCATCTCTCATATTATCAATTGTTCTGGCATTTCAAAACCTGAGCCGAGATGACTTTGACACAACAAAATGTTTTGCTAGTTCTATTAACAAAACTATGGAGACCTATATACATTCTCCTCATGTTTTCAAGACAGAACATTCAACTACTCTTATCTCTAGGTTTTCCAAAACCTTGTCCTAAAACCTCTCCACTCCAATCTTGGTAGAAATACCAAGAGGTACTTATCTTACTTCGAAGCATAACCAATTAAAAATACCCCTCCTTACCCCAAGCTAGACTTGATGGTAACCTTAGTAGTAATTGGATAAGTTTGATAAGATGAATTGCCTTGATCTGCTGCTTGCCTTGTTTGCTTAGGAACTAGAGTAAGCTAATCTAGTAGATCATTCTTAGAGCGCAACCCAATGGTTTAGATCATCCATCTAAAACTAAGAAACCCAATCTCAAACTATCTTTAGTCACTCAAGTGAATCCCTAATCTACTCAGCCAGATCACTCCTGAGCTAATCCTTTGTTTTAGCATCCAACTCATCAAAGACCAACTATAAGCATGGATCCCCTCTGCCCAATATATACTTCAATATCATCCAGTTGATGGTAAATATAAACCCTTTCCCCTCTCCAAATGTCCCCCTCTCCCATACTAGTCCAAATCCACAAGTCTGCCAAATTTGGCTTAGTCTGGAATCTCTAACTAGATTCAATTTTTGGAACTCCCCCTACTCTAATCTATGTGCATTACTGAAAATGTACATGAAAATATTGTAGTAAATCATTAGTACTAACAAATCCCACTCTTTCCCTTGTATAAGACATTCTGGTTCCCACTCATCCATGATGGTTTTGTAGTCAAGATAATAATCTTTTCTGCAAATCTTATCATCTTGCCTATTTTGGCAGAAGTTCACATCTATATGCTATCTCCCCTTGACCAACTATTTGCATGGTTATGATCTACCAACCATGGTCTATCAATCCCCACTTCACTTGTTTCTATTGGAGCTTTGTGCTTATTAAACCCCCATGGTTTATGAGGCATCATGACCACTCTGTTATGGCAACCTTATTTTCAACAAAGTTTGCCATCTCTCCTAGACCACCTCAAACACAACCAAGATCAAATCTTGTGGCCATGATCATCTATATAACTTGGAATAATCACCCATATATACCTTGTATTAAGGTGAGCTCTGAACTCACAAATCTAGCCATGTTTAGGTGGCATAAAAATATCCAAACCCTAGATTCTCCCAAATCTATTTTTCTTCCCTTCTCACCATTTATATTCAACAACCAAGTTGTAAATGATGTATAATTTAAGTTCACATCATCTACCTTGATATGATAATTCCCCAAATAATTCCCATAATTATTTGGATCCTAAAAATAATTAAATTCCACTTTTGGCAAAACCCTAGAATCCTTGCCTCTAAAGGCAAGTTTGTTTTTCTTAAAACCACCTTGCCAACTCAAGGCACATCTGATGACTATATATCATATCCCATATTTCCATCTCCAAAATAAATATTTTTTAGATTCTTTATTATTTTTTTGCCCTTTTTCTTAATGGAAGAAATAAGAAATAATTCCTTAAAAATACTTTCCCATCTCAATAAATCCCAATAAAATTCTCCAATGTGAAATATGGTATTTAGGACCATATCACATCAAACACCTATCTTGTACAATGTAAAAAATATCAAATGAGCTTCTAAAAACCATTTCTGCGCTTTTTGAATAAATGGTTTTAAGTGGACTCTTAATCATTAGAAAAATCCCAACTAAATCCTATGGAAGTATCTTGATCATATACATACACCAGAACCATTTCATCACCTTGCCATATGTAAAAATTTCAACTTCCTTCACAAGCACCACATTGATCAAGTTTGCAAAGTCACCCAAACCTTGTTTGAAACCAACTCAAAATCCATCCAAACTTGTTAGGCAAACTTCGACAGCTCCCTACACTCCCTCCTGGTCGTGCTACCATGTGACATGGTACTGTAGCATCCTTTCCCTCTTGTCTTTTGTATAAAGAATAAGATAAAGGAGGGAGGGTAGAGGACAAATATCTTGTTTGTCCAAACCAACAGACACCACCCCTCCACTCACCTAGTTAATGACATGGCCCACACACCACTCAGCACCACCCCTCTTACCCAATCCCTAGGAAGCTCCCTCTCCCAATTCTCTCCTAAACCTTGTTCACCATAGGCCACTCGCTCTCGGGTTAAATTGGCCATAGGCCTCCCCTACGCCTCTCCTTGGCTCACTCCACCCCTCTGTACCCAACTCCCCTTTCCCAGCTACCCAGAAGCTCCCTCCCTCTCCTTAGCTCGGGAAAAAGAAGGAAGCTCTCCTCCTTGGCCTTGGTCGTGCTCATCCCCGTGTGGCCTCCCCGGAGCTCTTCTCCTTCTGCATGTCGCTCTTCTGCCCTCCTCTACTCTCTCTAACCCTCCCCTTTTGTTTCCCTTGCATAGGAACAGACCCAGCAGCAGCTCCGGCGAGCACCAACAATCTTGCCTCGGTCGTCTCCATGCTAGGCCGCTCCCGAGGACAAACCGGCTCGTGCCGAACCTCGTTCGGCTCGCCATCGACCATCGCGTCTCCTCCGCCGTTCTCCGTCGCCTCTCCGTTCCTGCATGTGAGCACCCCACGACGTCTTGCCCGCAACTAGGGTTCCGCCGCGGCTCACGTCGAGAGGATGAAGACGGCCTCTGCGTCGTATGATCCCGTCTAATCCAACAACCTCCCTCCTCCCTTACCCCTTCGCTCTCTGGAACAGCTGACCGCTGGGCCCCGCCGGTAGGGATTCGAAATTGGATGTCTCGCACGTGACCTTGCCCCGGGTGGGACTATTTCACCTACACGGCTCATTTGCCCTTCAGATCTAGCACATGACCAAATGCCCCTTTATTCATTTTCCCAGTTCCAGAATTTCAGCCTTTGGTTTAAATCGAAATGAAAATGTAAAACAACACCAAATGCCCAGATCCAAATTTTAACATACCTCTACTTGTCTTCTTCAACATGCAGTACAAAAATTGGACCGAAATAATGTCTACATTAATTGTACTAAATCCAGCACCAACTTGTGTCCTTTTCTCTAAATAAATTCCCCGGTAAGATATACATATACAAATGGTGTGAATCAAAGTTCCTTTGAAAGTAATTCACTATAGTTACCAGGCAGACTTTATCTTATGCCAAGTGGAACAGTAGTTTGACCGTGGCAAAAATAACAAAATCGGGCCATTTATTCCTTTAGAAAATTCTCTAGGTCAAACCAAATGGGGTATTGATGTAATGCCAACTCCCTGCACACATGCATATCAATATGCTTGAAACGCCCAGGATCCCAAAATTTATTGAGCTCTTTTTGAGTTTTGGTGAATTAAACCTTTCTGTCCATAGTTTATTCACTAATAAATCCACTACAGTTGTTCTTTAAACCCAAAAAGAGTGATTCCAATTTCTACATAAATATATTTCGAATACCTAACATGTGTTCTCAGAATCACAACTAAATATCTCATAGATTTAATCTGGTGAAAAAGACAAATAACATATAGTACTGGGTTTGGAAATTTCCTGAGTGTATTCTGGTAATTATTTTAAGTTGTTTACAACTCCTCTTCAATCAGTCCAGCAAATTCTACCTAATCACCCATGGAAATAATTTTTGGAGCTCCAGAACTATACTGGTGAATTATTTCCTAAAACTAGAGTTTTATTCACTATACAAATCATTATAAATCAATGGTATTTGATAAAATAGTGAAACCACTTTTGTTGGCTTTATTTTATCAATATCTATCTATTGGTATAATTTGTATACAATGGTATCATACAGAAAATGTCCTTAATCAAAAAACCCTCTCGTTGGTAGTTCCGAGACTACAAAAACAAAAGGATCATCTTCCAATGACTCCAAGTCTTTTACCAATCTCATCAAACTAACCATCCAGCACCCTACTATTTTATATCATGTGTTGTATGATTTCTTGTTGTATGTATTAATTCTTGTATGCCTTGTTTTGATTGTGGTGTTGTTTGTGTGCATGTATGCTCGATAACGGCGATAGTTGCGATTGTGTTCCATCGAGAAGAAGGAAGTATCGGGACATTTTTATTGCTATCATTATTATTATCGGTATTCTGGTATTCTAAAGAATTCATGGGACATCTCGCTGGTCACAGGTAATCCACCTTCTTTCTCATAAACCCTTGTCCTATTTTTACACTCATGCATGTTCTATGTATTTGTTTATCTAAATTGCATTGTTTTACTAGTATTATTATTTATGGTAGTGTCTTGGCTCCTCCAAGTCATTACATGTTTGTACTACTAGTACAATACCTTTGAGGACACCTATTTTCCCCTAGTCGGATAGATGGTGTATAACACCATGCCCCTTTGGAAACCCCGTTTTAGCCGAAGCAAAACCATGGGATGGGAAGACCGCGGAAAAGCTTACAGAAATTTTTTATGAGAAAACCTTGGTGAGGCTTGGCCAACCAAGTGAAGTTGAAAATGAAAAAGGTTTTGGTTTTACAAAAAGGATTGGACGAAAGATGGAGCAAAATTTTTGTGAAAACACACCCGGTTCTTTGCAATTTTGCTAGAACAATTAACCCGTGCAACTACATTACTCTGGAATTGGACAGGGCTGGGCTGGAAGTTTTCCTAATATGATATAGGTGCCTCACCCTGCTACAGGGGCAAACAATTCCTGGAGGGTGGGCCTTCTCCGGACAAATGGTCCATCCGTAGCATCGACCAGGAGTATGAACAAAGGGGTCTGCGGGCCTCCACTCGATACTATGAGCCCCTCATTGAAAGCGCACACTCGTCGAGGTGCAAAACGCGCTCCGGTTGGCTTAGTAACTATATAGGGCGTCCGGTTTTGAGGGGGTTAACACTCTTAGGGTAGGCACTTGTATCAGAGCGGGCATCCGAAAGGTCTTGACCAGTTATTCGAATCACGATCGGTGTAGATCAGGGTCGGATAAGCGGATGATGTGGGTAAAGTGTACAACCTCTGCAGAGTGTAAATCTACCGAGTCCTTGGTCCTAGATGGTTGGGAAGGTTGATTTAGAGCGGTGCTGGTTTTGATTGCAAAAATTACTTCAGAAAAGAAATGTCTTGGAAATTCTTTGACCATGGGATGGTCGGAAAAAGGCGGAAGGAGTTTGGTCATGGGATGACCAGAAGGAAAAACAATGGGTGACCCAATCCTAGTGTTTTCTAAAAACTTTTCAAAAAGGTTTCCAAAAGTGTTTTACAAAAAATTTCAACAAAGATATAGAGACATGCTATATCTACAAGAGAAACTAATTTATAAAAGAACCTCTTATGGAGCCATCCTATCATAGCCATATTGAATATCCTTTATTATTGCTCTCTCTTAATGTGGTTTGCAAGTACATACAAAGTACTCACCGACATTGTCCCTCGCTATTTACTTGGCCAGACTTTCAAAAGAAAGAGGCACGATGGAGATTGTTTACGTCTATGCGAGCTAGGCCGTCCTCCCAGTCAGTCGCCTGTAGGTTAAGGCATGACATGGGCTCTGCGATTGAAGACTTCTGATATTTCTGTTGTATCACCATAATGGCGTTAATGTAAGCACTTGTATTCGTTAATTATAGATGTTGTAATGATACTTGTCGGTTATGCTCACGGCTCACTGAACATGGGAACGTGAATTGCAGGCATAACGGGTATTCTCGGACCATAAATCCGGGGTGCCACAGACTTGGTATCAGAGCTATCCTGACTATAGGAGACCTTAGTTAGCATGGACGCTAGACAGAACAACCCCTATCTCTAAAAACACCGGTTTTCGCAAACTATTCTCCCAAAAGCTTTTTGAAGGATTTCTTATCTCATCTTCTCTTATTTCAACGATTTGAAATGGATTAATCTATATCTCGTCTACTTCAAAAGTTCCGTTTCCAAACACAAAGTCCGACTTGGCGACTTTGAGACGGAGATCCCGAGATGAAGAGACACCAAGGCAAGCAAACCAGAGGAGCTACCAATGATGGAAGACACTACAAGATCGCCCTGACAACGGAGTCCTTCATCGCCCCCAAATTGATCAAGTACGACACCGACGACAAAAAATGGCAAGACAACAGTCAAGACCCCCATAACGTACGTAATTAGGATAAGCATCCTGAATATAGGATTCCTCTTATGGCATGTAGTAAACCCTTAGTACCTATGGTACGCCTTGTTTTCTTGTCATGTGCTTATATGATGCTTGGAATGTGTTTCTTGTCTTCCTAGGATCAGCTACTCCAAAAGTTTTGACCCCCTTGTTGGCGTATCCCGATTCTAACCCTCGCAACCCCATAGCTGGAAACCTCTCCTCAGCAGGATGGCCACATAAAGAAATCCTCGACAACTCCTACTCGTGCCTTAGTTCTAATTTCCCCCAAAGGAGAAAAATCCTAATAAACCCTTTGCTGAATCAACGGGAAGTCTTCGCCATAACACAAACTCCCCAAGAAGCAGGAAGATCAGCAGGCCCGAAGACAACAAGTCTACTCTGTCATTGAACCAAAGAAAAACAAAGTGTTCAAGTGAAGACAACCCCTCAGAAGCTAATTCACCTCCACCCCGACTAAGGACCAAGAAGAAGCGTCGCTAATCGCTAAAACTACCTGAGCAAACCCTTATGGCATAGATAGGAACCGCCATAGCAGGGTAGTCACAACAAGGCGTCACCCAAATACCTCAACTCTAGCGTCACGCTTTTTCTCCAAGACGAAGGATCTACCCCAACCTCGACGACCCTAAGTAAAGCTCCAAGGTGGAAAGTCTACGTATTTCCACTCCATTCCAGAAGAACCCCAAGCCATACATGTGTCTCATACAAACTATATACCTCGATGAATCTGCTTTTACATGTTTAACCTCAATCATAACCTAAAACCCTGTTGGACCTTCTTGTAGCCGACCATAGTAACCCCTTACTTGTGTAACCATTGTTTCTTCCTTCTCCGAACATCCAAGACTAATCTCTTACCACAGTTTACCTCTGTAGCGGAAAGATTATCACCCCGATACCTCCTCGGTATGGCCATGAAGCTAGAAGGCTCGAAGAAAGCATGCAGGCGCTACGGAGAAGAAGGACATCAAGCCAGCTAGTGCCTTGGAAATTGCCCAAATTGTGGAGTCTTCCATCCCACCGTGGATTGTCCAACACGGCTAGACACATGTTTCCTCTATGAAGGTCAATACCATGTCCCGGCCAATTGCCTCTTATACCTCCGAATTGGAAAATCCCATCAATTTCCATGCGTCAATATTGGGAAGGCATCAAAGATGGACTACTCCAAGAAGGGTACCTGCTTTCATGTGATCAGCCGGGTCATTACAGCCGATAGTGCCCCAACATGGTCTTGAAAACACTCCTACCAAGGCAAAGGCCAAACTATCCGCTGCCCCCTAAAAGATCCCAAAGCAAGCCCAAGGATGATCCAAAGTTAAGCAAAGCGTTTGTTATACCTTTGGAGATCCGAGCCACTTCGCCAGCAACTGACCAGACAAATATTGGATGACCTCGAAGCAAGAAGCTCCGACACCTAAAAAGGTCAAGAAACCTGACCCACAAGTATATGGGGGTGTATCGTAGTACTTTCGATAAATAGGAGTGTCGATCCCAACGAGGAGCAGAAGGTGTTGACTAATGGTATGGAGCAGGAAATCTCTGTAAATACTTAGCAAACGGATTTTTAGGGGTTTTCTGATAAAGCAAAGAAACAAAGTGCAAGTAATAAAGACAACGAACAACTGCAGCAAGTGGCCCAATCCTTTCTTAGCAAAGGACAAGCCAGTGTAAATACTTATAAGGACCAAACATTCTCGAGGACACATGAGAATTCTGTCAAGTGCTTTTGCTTCAAATGGCTAAGTACTCTTCTTTGGTATTGTAAGTGTTGTGTGTGTGTGAACATGTGCTAATGTACCGACCTTACTTGGACTAATACATACTTGTGATTAAACCCCCTGCAAGCATCCGCAACTACAGGAAAGCAATTAAGATATAAGCCTTACCATATCCTTAAACTCTGATATCCTACGCTCCCTTATGCAATGGTGTCCTAACGGGGGTTCAGGTTTCTGTCACTCCGGCAACCCCACAATTAGTAGCCAAATACACAATGCATTCCCCTAGGCCCATAAATGGTGAAGTATCATGTAGTCGACGTTCACATGACACCACTAGAAGAATAGCACCACAACTTAAATACTAAACCATCGAATAATAACTCAACACAAATCCATTACTAACAACATGACTTCTCCCATATCCTCAAGAACTAAACGAACTACTCATAAGACATCATATGGGTCAAGATCAAAGATGACATGGTGATGGATAACAATCTGATCATAAACAATAATCCAATGGTTCCACTCACAAGCATCAACTACAATAGTAATCAACACCGGGAAAGTTTCCCCTAAGAAATAATGCAAGATCCAACACAATTGTTACAGTGGGATGGAGTGGATATGATGGAGTGCATGATGATGATGATCCCGATGAATCCTAGCTTGATGACGTTGTTTGGCGACGATCTCCCCTCCCCGGGAAGGAATTTCCCTGGTAGAAATTTGTCTACCAGAGAGCTCTTTCTCTCTTGGTGTTTTCTCCCGCAGAGGCGGCGGAAATCTTTTTGTGGTCGCTCCCCTGGTATTAGGGTTCCGAGAAGAAGATATAGGCGAGAGGGCGGAGTCGGGAGCCGGCCAGGTGGGCCACACCTCCGCTAGGCGTGGGGCAGGGGGACCCGCTCCTAGGGGGGTGTGGGACCCCTGTGGCCCAGCAACACCTCCCCTTCTGGCTTCCTTCGTCTTCTGGGAAAATATAATTTTCCAATATTTTTCTGGTATTTTTTTGATCTTCGCAAAATGGCATTAAAACACCTCTTTTTCCATCAGAATCCTGTCTCCGGCAGTTCATCCTCCAAGAATCATCCAACATGAAAAAACAGAGGAAAAGACATATCACCTCTTAATATGAAATATATCAATGAATTGAGGCAAATTATGATATAGAATGGTGATGCAAATTGGATGTATCAACTCCCCCAAGCTTAGACCTTCGCTTGTCCCCAAGCGAAAACTGAGATCAGTAAACATGTCCAGAGGTTTATGGAGTGAATTGTCGATAAAATAATATGGACAAGAAGCACCACACTTACCATTACACAACTCATAGAAGAAGGCAGCTCACCATTATATGACTTAGCTTGCAACAAGTACAGGAGTCACAATAGAGATGCATAAAGATAAATCATAATTGGAATTGGCAAACTTTGTTCCTGGTCAGAGAACAGCTGGCAAATAGTTTCACAAAAATCTTTTGAAGAAGTTTTACAACAGGAGTACTCTTTGCTCAAAAAGGTTTTTCACAATGATGGCTTTCAAAGTAATACCCAATAGATAAAAGTCTTGTGCAAACAAGGAAGATAAACAACATGATTGAATAAATCATCATATGAATGCTTGAAACACAACAACTCAAATGCTTGCTAGAGATAGAGAGGAAGTAGGTTTACTGACTCAACTCAGAAAATATGAGAAAGGTACCTTCATAGAGGGAAGCAGGGATTCAAAGTCATAAAGAGCTTCCAAAAGATTATGGTACTTACTAGCTTTGATCCCTTATTTCCCCTATCATAAGCATCTTGAAATGTTTAAGGTTAAAGTGCACAAAGATGGAGTATATGCTTGACGAAATATAAGTTGGCAATCTCAAGTCCCTTGAGTACGAGGGCCGCTCCTCATGCTACTCAACTTCAGTTCCCGGTAAGTTCTTGTCATTGTAAGTACATGTGTATCATAAAGAACCGCCAACGAGGTACCCCTTGCACATGGTACATGAGCTATCCCATAACCAAAATGACAAGGCAAGCAGACAATGAGCATCGCAGCGATCTTTTTATTTACCATGTGCATAGCTTTTTATTGAGGATGCTTCATAGAATGCTCACTATAGTGATGCTGCAAGTTTCCACCATGATTAGGCATGGCTTAGGCTAGCGGCCCAGGCGTTTCTCTAACACACATACATAACTCCATGGACTTACAAGCTCCCTTTTTATTTCACACCAACGACATCCGCAAACAAAAGAGCATGATATCAACTGGATATGTATCCATAAGTGTTAAAAGCGTTCCCCTTGACAGCACAGTTCTGCTAATCCCAACGTATAGATGCAAGCATATACAACTTCGATGACACAATGGTTCAAGTCTATTAGGGGCAAGAAAATAAGGTGTGCCATCAAGTTCGTGAGAGCTTTACTAACTAGTTTTCTCATAACAAAATAATTTTTAATTCGAAATATAGATGAAGCTTGAGAATTTTCTTGGAATTGCAATAATGCTAATAGGTAGATATGGTGGACACAAATGGAACAAGTTTTGGTTCAATGGGGTTGGAAACATGAGAAGTAAGCCTTCTCAAAACAGGTTTTTGGCTAGCAAGGTTGGGTAGCAAGCAAAAGAGTTGAAAGAAACAACCAAACCTACAAGTGATAAAGTCAAACATGCAATCTTCCTTGAAGGCACAAAAGATTTTAAATAAAGAATACTAAGCTTATGAGCCAATCAAGAAAGAAAAAAATGATTCAAAATACCTGTAAGCTTTTTCTCTTTTCCTTTCAAACCTCAAAAAGTGTTGCTACTGACCAGAAATCGGTTTGCCAAAACCAATTTAGATTTACTTGATGCTCCCAAAGTGATGCCAATACCAATCAACAAGATCAATCATATAATATAGATTGCAAACTAAAATAAGAAGTGTAAAAAGTAAAAGATGAAACTTCTCATTAATATTCAATAAAGGCACTCACACCAAGGGATACATAGATAATCAACTAAAGGAGAGATACTTCCACATGCAAACCAACCTATAAGATAACTTCTCTACCAAAGACATGAATCCACTAAAAAGGTAAAAGATAAAAGATGATGATGTGATACCGCGGCACTCCCCCAAGCTTGGAACAAGCCAAGGGTATGCCAAACCTGATGACGAATTACTCCTTCGGTGGTGGTGTTCTCTTGTCATCATTGAACTTCCAGGGCAAAGGTTCCCCATCCAAAAAGGATGTCCTGGTTTCCGCAATCCTGAAACTAGCAGCAGAGCTTATGTGATTAAATCTAGCCTCATACTCATAGTTTTGATTTTGTATGTCGTAGAGCTGTGCTTGTAATTGGTTGGTGGTCTGACGGAGCGAGAAGAATTCTTCTCAGAGCTCAGCAACCTCCTCCTCATGCTTGGCAATGAGTTATGAACTTATCTTGTGAATAACATCCACTTTGCATTCTGCCATCTTCTTATACCTGAAAACTTCCTACTCCAATGCTTCCATCCTATCTTCCAGAAATCCGTCTCCTTTAGGGTCTTGAACTTCCTTCATCTGCACCTTCCCATCCTTGAGAATCAA
Source organism: Avena sativa (assembly GCA_916181665.1). NCBI lineage: Eukaryota > Viridiplantae > Streptophyta > Magnoliopsida > Poales > Poaceae > Avena > Avena sativa. Next base: position 260,701,285 of record OV702294.1, on the reverse strand, counting down.
CTCCTTGGGATGAATCCTCAACTCATACATGTATGGGTTGATGACAGCCGCGGAGGAATTCTCCATGGGTGATCCAGAGGAAGACATTGTGACTCCAAGACCGAGAATCTGCCTGACAGAAACATATTGAAATAGAAACAAGACGAGAGCACGATACACGAACCTCGGGGGATCGGGGGGTTATATATTACGAAGTTTCAATGCATAAGGAAGGTACTGGTACGAAAACGAGGCGGAGATGGAGCTCTGGGGCCCGCGTCTGGGATGAGTGTGGCCACCTAGGCCTCCGTTTCCTCCTCTGTTCCGTTTCGTAACCTTCCGTATGCATTAAAAACATCAAAAATATAAAAGATTAGGATTTCACAAACCTTCTGTTTTCACCACTTTTAGCTATTCAAAGATGAACTCTGCAGACTCTGGTGTTTGGTTTCTAATAAATTCTTCCGGAGTCACCATTTGAATAATGTCAACGTCTTCATTATAAGAATATCTAGAAATATAATGTTTGAGCCTTTGACCATTCACCACCTATGTAGTGTTATCCTTCAAAGAAGATATTTTGATAGCACCTGAACGATATACTTCCTCAATAACAAAAGGTCCTTCCCATTTTGAGAGTAGTTTCCCTGCAAAAACTCTGAGACGAGACTTATACAAAATAACTTTGTCACCAACATGGAAATCCCTTTTGAGAATTCTCGTATCATGCCATCTTTTTACTTTTTCCTTAACGAGTCTAGCATTTTCATAAGCTTCACTTCTCCACTCATCTAAGGTACTCATGTCAAGTAATCTTTTCTCACTAGCAAGTTTAAAATCTCTATTCAACTCTTTCACTGCCCAATAAGCTTTGTGTTCTAATTCTAAAAGCAAGTGACAAGCTTTCCCATAGAACATTTTGTAAGGAGACATCCCCATAGGATTTTTATAATCAGTTCTATAAGCCCATAAAGCGTCATTCAACTTTTTAGCCCAATTTTTCCTAGATCTATTAACAGTCTTTTGCAAGATAGATTTAATTTCCCTATTAGAGAGTTCTACTTGCCCACTGGTTTGGGGATGGTAAGATGAAGCAATTATATGGTTTACATCATACTTAGCGAGAGTTTTTCTAAAACCCCCATGAATAAAATCAGATCCTCCATCAGTCATGAGATATCTAGGCACACTAAACCTAGGAAAAATAACATCCCTAAGAATTTTTAAAGAGGTCTTACCATCAGCGTTGTTTGTAGGTATGGCTTCTACCCACTTTGTAACATAGTCAACAACAACAAGAATATGAGTATACCCTTTTGAAGGAGGAAAATGACCCATAAAGTAAAATCCCCAACAATCAAAAGGTTCAATAACAAGAGAATAATTCATAGGCATTTCATTGCGTCTATAAATGTTACCAACTCGTTGACATTCATCACTTGATAAGACAAACTTCCTTGCATCCTTGAAAAGGGTAGGCCAATAAAATCCAGATTGTAAAACCTTTTGTGCAGTCCTATCCCCAGCATGATGTCCTCCATAAGCGCTGCCATCACATTTTCTCAATATCTCTTGTTGTTCAAATTCTAAAACACATCTTTGCATAATACCATCTACTCCTTCTTTATATAAGTGTGGGTCGTCCCAATAGTAATTCCTTAGATCATAAAAGAATTTTCTTCTTTGCTGAGTTGTAAAGGTTGGAGGCAAATACTTGGAAACAATAAAGTTATCATAATCAGCATACCAAGGAATCTCGTGCAGACTTACCCTTATTGCAGCCAACTTCTCATTTGGAAAACTATCATTAATAGGAAAGGGGTTAAAAGAAATGTTTTCCAAAGGAGATAAATTGTCAGCAACAGGATTTTCAGCACCTTTCCTATCTACAATATGCAGATCAAACTCTTGTAAAAGCAACACCCATCTAATAAGCCTAGGCTTAGCGTCCTTCTTTGTCATAAGGTACTTAATAGCAGCATGATCAGTATCAATAGTGACCTTTGAATCAACAATATAGGGTCTAAACTTATCACAGGTAAAGATTATAGCTAAGAACTCTTTTTTAGTAGTAGCATAATTCTTTTGAGCAACATCTAGAGTCTTGCTAGCATAATGAATAACATTCAACTTCTTATCAATACGTTGCCCAAGGACAGCACCACACATAATTTCAAAAGGTAAACTCTAATCAGGTGGTTGAAAAATAGGAGCAGTAGTCAAAGCTTTCTTCAAAGTTTCAAAAGCTTCCTTACAATCATCATCAAAAACAAAAGGTACATCTTTTTGAAGAATATTAGTAAGGGGCTTTGAAATTTTGGAGAAATCTTTAATAAACCTCTTATAGAAACCAGCATGACCAAGGATACCGTGAGTACCTTTAATATCTCTAGGACAAGGCATCTTCTCAATTGCTTCAATTTTGGCTCTATCAACTTTAATGCCTCTTTCAGAGATCTTGTGTCCAAGAACAATCCCTTCATTAACCATGAGATGGCATTTCTCCCAATTAAGAACAAGGTTGGTTTCTTCACATTTGTGCAAAAATTTATCAAGGTTGTGCAAACAGTTATCAAAAGAAGTTCCATAGACGGAGAAATCATCCATGAAAACCTCATTTCTTCACAAAAACCATGAAAGATAGCAGACATACATCTCTGAAAGGTAGCAGGAGCATTACATAAACCAAAAGGCATATGCCTATAAGCATAAGTTCCATAAGGACAAGTGAAAGTGGTTTTCTCTTGGTCTTGTGTTTTCACAACAACTTGAGAGAAGCCAGAATAACCATCAAGAAAACAAAAGTGAGTCTTTTTGGACAACCTCTCAAGCATTTGATCAATAAAGGGCAAAGGATAATGATCTTTCTTAGTAACTTTATTAACCTTTCTAAAATCAATGCACATCCTATACCCAACCACTACTCTGGGGTATAAGCTCATTATTTTCATTAGGCACAATAGTTATTCCCCCTTGCTTGGGAACATAATGAATAGGGATAACCCATTGACTATCAGCAATAGGGTAAATAATACAAGCATCAAGGAGTTTTAATACCTAATTTCTTACCACATCCCTCATCTTAGGATTTAGACGGTGTTGGTGCTCAACAACTGGTTTTGCATCAGGTTCTATATTAATAGCATGCTGACATATAGTGGGAGAAATTCCTTTTAAATCATCAAGAGTATACCCCATAGCTCCTCGGTGTTTCTTCAGTATTTCCAGTAACCTTTCTTCTTCATTTCCTGAAAGTTTAGAACTAATAATAACAGGATATACTTTCTTATCATAAAGATAAGCATATTTAAGATCATGAGGTAAAGGTTTTAACTCAAAAACAGGGTCCCCTTTAGGTGGTAGTGTGGTACCCAAATCTTCCACAGGTAGATTATGCTTAAGTTGCTTAGGATGATGAAGGAAAACCTCGCCAATCTCATTTCTTTCCTTCATGAAGACATCGCTTTCATGATCTTCCATAAATTGCTGCAAGGCATTGTTAGGAGCAAGAGAAATAGCAGAAAGTTGTTCAACCCTGAAATCCTCATTAGGCAGTTCATTTTCATAAGGAGTTTTAGCAAATCTGGAAAAATTAAACTCAGAAGACTCTCCATCAAAATTAGTCAAAACTTTTTCCTTCCTACAATCTATGATAGCCCCACAAGTCTTCAAGAAGGGTCTACCAAAGATAATAGGATAGGTTTTACTAGCTTCAGAACCAAGTAATAGAAAATCAACAGGATATTTAATCTTACCACAAAGAACCTCCACATCTCTTACAATGCCGATGGGATAGACTGCCTCTCTATTGCAAGGTGAATAACCACATCAATCTCCTCAAGATCACAAGGACCAATTTCATGCATAATTTCCCTGTAAAGCTCATAAGGAAAGCACCAATATCACATAAACCATAATATAAATGATCACCAATTTAATAGAAAGCACAAGGACACTAGCTTTTCTAGGATGAGAGACAATATTACAAGCGTCTTCAAGGAAGACAATATGCTCATCCTCTATATTTCTAGTGACAAGATCTTTCACAATAGCTACCATAGGCTCAATATTTATTTGCTCATCGGGTTCCATAGTTTTATTTTCACTTTTGCTAATTAGCTATGGTAGAATGTTCCTTTACCTTAGCAGGAAAAGGGATTTTCTCAACATAAGGTTCAGGCAAAATAGGATCAACAATACAAACTTCTACGCTAGTAGGAACATGGGTAACAGTGTCTTTATAAGGAGCATGGTAATTGTCCCACTCTTTCTTGGGAATTTCAATGTAAGAGGCAAAAGCCTTAAAACATTTCGCAAGAACTTGAGAATCAAGACCATACTCATTAATAATATCACGAAAGTCATCAGTTCCCATAAAAGATTTTATGCATTCATAATCATAATTTATACCTGACTTTCTTCCTTTGTCATTCTTCCAAGCTTCAGTGTTCTCTTTAATACGGTCTAGGAGATCCCATTTGTCTTCTTCCTTCATACATGTGAATGATCCAGCACAAGAAGCATCTAATAAATCTTTATCATGAAGAGAAATCCTAGCATAAAAGTTATTGATAATGATATTGTTAGGGAGTTCATGAATAGGACATTTAAGCATTAGTAACTTCAATCTCCCCAAGCTTGAGTTGTACTCTCTCCATAATGAGGCCAAAAGTTATATATCAGATTCCTATCCTTATGAATTTCACTGGGAGGATAGAATTTAGAATAAAAGAGAGAAGCCATTTCCTCCCATTCCATGGATCGTCCATTCTTCAGTAGCTTATACCATTCTTCATCTCTCCCTTTTAAGGATATAGAGAGTAACTTCTTCTTCACCTGTTCAGTTGTGATACCTGCACACTTAAACAACCCGCATAATTCATGGATAAAAAGCAAATGATCACCAGGATGGACAGTTCCATCAACTAAATAATAATTATGCATAACATGATCAACAATACTTGTAGGTATCTTAAAAGGATCTATCTCAACAGGTGGTGCTTCATCTACTACCCTAACAGTGGTTGTAGTTTTCCCAAACATAAAACCAAGAAGTTTATCCATATTGGAAACAAAGTAACAAACAGAAACAAAATGCAATACTCATAGTAGAAGTTTCCTTTACCAGTTCCACTCTTCAATAGATCTTCACTCCCTGGCAACGGTGCCAGAAAATAGTCTTGATGACCCACAAGTATAGGGGTGATGTCTACGCACTTCTATTCTTGTAGATAGTTGTTGGGCCTCCAAGTGCAGAGGTTTGTAGAACAACAACAAGTTTCCTTAAGTGGATTACATAAGGTTTATCGAACTCAGGGAGGAAGTGATCAAAGGTATTCCCTCTCAAGAAATCCTGCAATCAAGATACAAGAAGTATATTGTGTCCCCAACACACCCAATACACTTGTGAGGTGTATAGGTGCACTAGTTCGGCGAAGAGATAGTGAAATACAAGTGGTAACGGTGCCGGAAAATAGCTTGACGGTGAGGTAAAGACTAAAGGCAACAAGAAGGAAGCAAGCAAACATGCAACAGATCTAGTAGGAAATGGTGTTTCAATGTTTAGAAACAAGGCCTAGGGATCATACTTTCACTAGTGAACACTCTCTCATATAAATATCCTCTCTTCATGATACCACTCTTAACTAATCTCCTGTTGGACACTCTAATCATCGGTAGGGTTATAACAACACTCCTCAAAGTCCGCCTTCCATAATCTACATAACCCAACACTATCACCTTGAGCGCTAAATGGTTACAACAAATACCACAATTTCATAGAGACATCCAACTCCAAATATAACTCATAACAAATATTCAATCTAGCCAAAGTGCCACATACGGTATGACCGCTGTCACTTTCACACACGTGGGGAGAAGCATATATCTATTAAAGCACAAAGAGTATTTATGTAGACTCAAGCCTAAGTGCCACCATGGTGTGCATGCTGTCACTTTCACACACATGGGGAGAGCAGAGATCTAATGAAGCACTTGAGTAGCAAGGTAGATCTACTTTATTACAAAGCTCATGACCACAAGATCATGCATAGAGAGAGAGAGAGATGAACACATAGCTACCAGTAGAGCCTTTATCCTCGAAGGAGAACTACTCCCTCCTCATCGTGGGAATCAGCAACGATGATGGAGATGGTGGTGGAGATCGATGGAGATGGCTTCGGGGGAACTTCTCGTTCCGGCAGGGTGCTGGAACAGAGACTTTCTGTCCCCTGAATCTCCACTTCGGTGGCGGCAGCGCAGTAGAGGTTTTCGTGGATTTCTTCTAGATGCCCTAGGGTTTTTGGGTTGGAGGCTTCTTATAGGCGCAGGACAAGGTCGGTGGGGGTCTAGGGGGCCCACACCCCCTATGGGCGCCTATCGACTCTGCTTCGTGATTCCGTGTTGCTCCGGGAAAAATAAGGACTTTGGCTTTTGTCCCATACATTTCCGAGAATATTTATGTTCTTCCTTTCTGGAACCAAAAACAAAAGAAAACAGGCAACTGGCACTGTGGCAACTTGTTAATAGGTTAGTTCCAGAAAAGATATAAAAACAAAGTGTAGACAAAGCAAAGCAAAGTAGATACAAAACAAGCATGGAGCATAAAAAATTATAGATACATTTCTGACGTATCAAGCATCCCCAAGCTTAACTCCTCCTCATCCTCGAGTAGGTAAGTGATAAAAATAATAATTTTTGAGGTGACATGCACCCTCACAATAAATATCCAAACATTTGCAAGCATTGAAAGATGGGATCAAAGAACTCTAAACATGTGCATGAAAGATGGATTTCTAACAATAGGACATAGTAACTATGCATGCAACATGACAATCTACAAACAAAGATCATGAATAACATGCATTGAAAAACGTTTGTTTGTTTCACATACAGAAAACATAGCATAGTGGCAATCAGCTTGTCCCTCATAGAGTAGCAATATAGATGCATAGGACACCTTCAAAGTTCACAAGGGTGACGAGAAACAAATAGCACAAGAACAAGTAATATCACAATATGCATCAATCAATTAGCTTTGGAACAGTGCACACCGAATGACAACTATGCTCTCTTAATGGTGCCTAAAGGTAGAAGGTGGAGACTCAATAGTGGTGGAAGAAAGGCCTTTTAGAAAGGAAGCAGGGATTTCAAGTTTCAAAAAGAGCTTTCAAAAATTATGGTACTTGTTAGCTTTTAGCCCTCATTTCCCCTATCATAAGCATCTTGAAGTGGTTAAGGTTGAAGTGAACAAAGATGGAGTATATGCTTGATGAAGTATAAGTTGGCAATCTCAATTCCCTTGAATACGATGGCCACACCTCATGCTACTCAACTTCAATCACCTGTAAGTTCTTGTCATTGTAAGTATTTGCATATCATTGAGAACCGCCAACGGGGTACCCCTTGCACATGGTAAAGGAGCTTTCCCATAACCAAAATGACAAGTCAAGCAGACAATGAGCATCTCAGCAATCTTTTTATTTACCATATGCATAGCTTTTTATTGAGGATGCTTCATAGATATCTCACTATGGTGATGCTGCAAATTTCCACCATGATTAGGCATGGCTTAGGCTAGCGGCCCAGGCGTTTCTCTAACACATGATACAAACTCCATGGACTTACGCGTTCCCTTTTTATTTCACACCGGTGACATCCATAGACAAAAGAGCATGATATCAACTGAGTACAAAGTACAAGTGCAATGTTGAAAACGTTCCCCGTGATTGCACGGTTCTGCTAATTCCAACGTATAAGTGCAAGCATATACAACATAGATGACACAATGGTTCAAGTTTATTAGGGGCAAAGAATATAAAATGTGCCATCAAGTTTGTGAGGGCTTTAATCACTAAGTTTTCACATAACAAAATAGTTTTTAATTGAAAGATAGCTGAAAACAAGAATATACTTGGAATTGTGTGACACACCATGCATAGGAGTTTATAGTGGACACTTTTGGAATAACTTGGTTTCTTGGGAGTTGGAAGCATGAGTAAAGCTTACTCATACAACTGGAGGCTAGCAAAAGACTGGGAGAAACCAAATAAGAGAGCATAATGGCCATAATCATGCAGAGCAACAAAGCATTACTAATCAAAGCATATAGTGGTACTACAAGTCAAGGACTAAATGATCAGAGAGGATATGGTGACTTGTTCATAGTCATAACATGGTGTAAGCATGTGCCAAGTCAACCCAAGCAAAGCATCAAAGGAGAATACCACAATACTATGATTTTTGCATGCTAAAACAACGCATAATTTCTTCATGGCACACTAAGCAATCCCAATTGTTTGGAGCAAGACATGCTATAGAAATAATTACTAAGCATAATGTCAAAACAACACCTAGCATGTCATGCTAAAGTCTAAGTCACAGTCAATGCAAGCTCCTCTTGCACTTACAAGCAAGAAATTACTACCCCTTTCCAACACCAAGCAACTTATTTGCAAAACAACACAGCGAGAACGAGGGTCCAAACTACTTTATTCAAGCAAACTAAACAACCTAAGCAAAGAAAACGAAAATTAAGACGCTCCAAGAACAGCACAACTTGTGCATGAAACAATAAAAATGAAGTGTCTAGACAGACCTGACCTTTTTATTGATGAAGAAGGAGATGCCTTGGGCATCCCCAAGCTTTGACGCTTGTACCTCTAGGATATTTTTTGGGGTGACACCATGGTGGCATCCCCAATCTTGAGATTTTGTCCATTCCTCATCCCATTGCATCATTCTCTCTCTACACCTGAAATTCTTCCTTCATACAAAACTTCACACAATCTTCATTAGCAACATTAGTTTATTCAAAAGATACTAGACCTCTGGCAAAGCTTTGGAACAACAAGGATTTTCACTAAAAACACAAGCTACTGTAGCAACTCCTTCAAAAAGCTCAATTCCCCTAAAGAGAACTCAAAAATGAATCAATAAGAAGCAAATGCAAATAATGGCAGAAATCTGTCAAAACAGACCAGGAGGTAGAAACCAATTTTTTCGAGCATCTTATGTTGCTCAAATCAAAAAGTGTTTAACTAACGAAAGTTACCTAACATACTGGGGGATTATTCGTAAATTTTGATCTCAATTCGAGTTACGGAGACTCCTCATGAATTTTTATGGTGGAGGACAGAAATCTGTTTCGGGACAACAACTCCCCAAATCCTACTTCCCTTTCATTAGAGGTCATTCTTGGCACAAAAAGCAAACAAAAAAGGATAAAGATAGGTCATTACTGGAGTAATAACTTCCCAGACTCAAGGAAACTCTTGGGTTATCTCCTAACAAGTACTCTTCTTTAACGCCTTTAAGTTAGGCTTGATAGCTTGAGAAGATGCTCACATAAGAATTATGAATTGAAGTTAAAGAGAGCATCAAGAAGCAAATTATAAGACCCTACCTTTATAAAGGTAAAGGTCCCTTTGATTGCAATGCTAGTCCCTAGATCAATAGCTAGTATCCATAGTTTAAGATGTAATATCAAGAAACAAAGGTCATATTACAACTTATAACCAGGAATAAAATAATTCTTTACATCTTACATAGCTCATATGGCTATCTCAATACATTGTAGCAGATATACTATATAGCATGGAGTCCTTCATCTTCAAGTGCCACAGGCAATCATGTTGGTTGTAGACTTGTAATCCCTACTCAACAAACTTCACTAACATGAAACAAACTTGCAACATAATAAGTTACAGCCACAAGGGTCAATACATTTGAATTGTATTGGCAAGTGATACTATGGTAGAATAGTGGTATCTAACATATATATGCACTTGGATAAGTGTGGCTGAGGCTTGCTATGCTCGAAATAAGGTTTTCCTTATTAGTTGAAAACACTAAGATTTTGATTCACAAAAACTCTCAAGGAACCACCAATAGAGATTGGTGAACTATAAACCTTGTTCAACCACAAGTTTTAACTTAGAATTTGGGATGAGGAGATCCTTGATAGCTTTAATGTCTTGATGCTCAAATTGTCCATTACCGGGGACACGGCTAAGTACTTGGATTTTACTCTCTCGAGAGGTGGTGCACTTTCCCCACAAGACTCGACATGCATTGAGACAAGATATTTCAGAAGCCTTCCCTTAGACCAAATGGACGTGTTCCATCCTATCACCCTACCACCTTCTGTCCACTTGGCTAAGTTATTGCAACCTATATGATCAAGGCAGAGCCCATATTGCCATGTGGCTGCACTAGAAGCTTCTCAACACTTAACATCTCAAATCTCTTTGTTCCTGGGTGGCTTTCCACAAGTGTGATACACAAGGTTGCCATCCTGGGCCTTGTGTAACCACTCAACATAACCCATTCATACCATTCCACCCAGGTGATTCATTCACATAGTTATTTTATTTAGCAAAACACAAGTCATAGACTTAGAAATATTTCATAGCATGAATAATCCACCCTTTTTTTCTACTAGCTAAGCTATGCATGATAACATGGCAAGTTTTCTAACTTAGGATAATTCTACTAAGACAATATCTACTAGGATTTCCCAAGGCATATCATATAAATATAATTAGTAAAAATTCCATGCAAGTCCTACTCAAAATATCACTAGTGCATAGTAAAAATAATAGGACAAAATATATGAAGAATCACTTTCCTTTTTAGTAGAGAAACTAGATTCACTCCTTGAACTTGCAATTGTCGCACTCTTCAAAATTCACTACGAATCAATCAAGGCACAAATTCAAACTAGCATTCAAAGCAATTCACCACATAAAATAATAAAAACAAAGAAATGTATGCAAGCATGCAAAAGATTGCTTTATTCAAAAAAGTGTTTTCTAATAAGGCTATAAACATTTTAAAACACCTACTGGTCATTTATACAAGTGGCAAATCCATTTAAAAACAAGTTAGTGAAAAATAACCCTTTTAAATAATTTTTGTTTTGCTTGAAATGCTTCTATCCAAAGGAATAATTTCTAGTGTTCTACAAATATGTTTTTAAACACAAATGTTAGTGTTTATGGCCAAAGTGTCTAAAACTAATCCATTTGCAAAAGGTTTCACTCAAAAATCATTTTAAAATCATATCAACATTTTTATTTTACTAGAAATGCTTTTATTCAAAGGAATAATTCCTTGTGTTAGTTAAATTTATTTTTAAATACAAATGTTAGTGTTTAGGGTCAGAGAGTTGACAACAAACCATTTACAAAACGTTTCACCCAAAAAATCATTTTTAAAACAATTTTTATACTCAAAATAGCCCTAATAATGTTTCTGCAAAAACACCTAATTTTTCTGAATAAAAATACTAAACTAAGGCCAGAGTTGCAAATATTACATTTTTATGAATCCATTGATATAAAAATTTTAAATTTTGGACGGGTAGAACAAAAGTTATGAATTTTACAAGATCAAACATCTAATAGAACCTTTTCTGCTTTTAAAACCTGGATCTGGCCACGTGGAATGATTCTATTGGACGATACCGTTTCGCTTGGATCGATCGATACAGATCGTAGATTTAAGTGAGATCGTACGGTATAGATAGAGCATACCTCTTCGGTTAAGTGATTCTATCATGTCTCTTGGATCTAGATCTAACGGCTCTAAGCAACTGGTCATGGACTGGCGGCGGCGGAATGTTCGGGGGGTGCCGTTCCGGCTAATACGGGAAGCAACAGAGGTAACAGAGGGAATTACTAGGTTCGCAGCAACGTGATGATGCTCAAAGTGGTCATCGTTTGTCGAGGTCGCACGGCTTCGACGTAGATTGCTCACTAGAGTTGCCTACTGGCTCGGGCACACATGGTCATTGACGGGGGAGAGGCTACGAGGCACGCCAATGCAAAATAAGGACGGCGTTAGATCCGCAAGAGACCAGTAAGTAGACGAGCGTCAATAAGGGGGAGAGGCGCGGTCAGAACTAACCAGGGGAGGCCGCCGGAGTCGGAGCAGTAGGCGGTGGCGCTCAGACTTGGTTGTTGACGATGTTCTGGGATGCGCGCGTGCAAGCAGAAGGTGCTGGCAGATGCACGAGGCGTTGGGGAGTGAGATCGCGTTCACTAGTTGCAAGGGTATGGTCGGGCATCACCGGAACTCGTCGGAGGCAGTGGCGGAGCGAGCCAAATTAAGGCAGCCTGGTGGCGGAGAGGGGGTAGCGAGTGAGGGAAAAGAGAGAGGGGAGGAAGGCGCTTAAGAGGGCAAGGTCACGGGGAGGAATTACTGGGCCATTAACATGAATTGATGCCACGAAATCAACGCAGGAAACATTTAGGGAGAGAGGGGAACAGGTCTCGCGGCGAAGACGACGATGCTGAGTTGGCGGTGGGGACGGTTAGTCCGTGAGGTGAGCGAGGTATGCGTGGGGTGAGAAAAGTCCAGGAGAGAGGGGTGAGCGCCGGGTGGGCTGCGAGTTGGGCGGTGGGGCGTTTGCTGGGCTGGGTAGGTTAGTAGGTTTGTTTGTTTTCTATATTTTTTCCTTCTGATTTCTTTTTCTTTTCTGATTTCTGTTTTCAATTTGAATCAAATGTTTTAAATATCTGTTTGAGTTCAAATGTTTATCAAACCTTTTCAGTAGTTTAATACTATTTATTAATGTGTTTAAAATTCCACTTTGAATTATTTCAAAAAATTTATTATGATTTAATATTCATTTAAATGAGGCTTTTGTCTTTATCCAAATAGAATTTAATATGGTTCAAACCCATATAAATTTTATTCAAATAATCCATTATTCCTTTTAAGTTAATTAGATAAATTTTAATCCACTTTGGCAATTTCAATCATTTATTTTCTCATGATTTAATTAATCATTTATATTAGGCAATTTTGTCTTTATTCAAATAAAATTGAATATGGTTAAAGGCCCATATAATTTCATTTAAATAATCTTTATTTTTATTTGGATTATATTTATTCCATTTGCTTATGGATTTGTCCAAGATTTAATTTGACTTTTAAATATTCCTTATTTATTTATTTCTTTGTCTTATAAAAGTCGTATCTTTTTATTTATAGTTCCAAAATTGGTGATTCCAATTTGTATAATTTTATTTAATATTTATTTATCTTTTTAAATATTTTAAGATTATTTTGTTCATAATTTGGTATGGATTTTAGCTAGGAGCTTTATTAGCCTTGGAACTTATTTCCTTTTAATCTTATTAAATTCATAAGTTTTTATCCATGGCTCCAAATTGAATGAAACCAATTTCTACAGTTTTATAATATTTTTGTTTATCATTTTTGATCATTTAAAAATGTTTGTTGCCAAGTTTTTATATGGAACAAATCCATAGTATTGGAGTGATCTTGGACATGATTTCTTTCTTTAGGGTTTTAGGGTTTTTGATTTACTTTCCCCAATTGTTTTAAATTCAAGATTCTTTCCATGCAAGAGTGCATTTGATCTTTTGATTATTTGTTTATTGTTTTCTGGTTCAAATTTTGTTTAAGTAGGTTTCATGTTTCCATTTTGAAGCAAAAGGTTTCTTTTCATCCTAAATTTCAAAAATTGTTTATTTATTTTTCACATTTCAAAATTTGGAAAATTTTGGGATGTGACACAAATTCAAAACACATTTAAGTCTAACCCACTTACTATGCATAGGAATCTTGTAAAGAAACAAGTCATGAAAGCAAAAAGAAACAAAAAAAGGAAAGCAAAACAAGTGCAACTTCATGTGTTTCAACATAAAGAGGGGAAACTTAATATTATTGAGATGCATAAGACCATGTTTCCCTCTCTCATAATAACTTTTAGTAGCAACATGAACAAAATTAACAATATAACTATCACATAAAACATTCTTATCATGAGCCACATGCATAAAATGATTATTACTCTCCACATAAGAATAGCCATTCTTATTAATTGTAGTGGGAGCAAATTCAACAAAATAACTATCTTCCCAATTGTGTTCATTTGGAAATTATCGTCATTGGAAGGAACATGGATAGCAATAATAGCACAAAAATTATTAATATTATCATTTTCAGAATTGGTGCCAAAGAGATTTTCAATATCAAAAGTAGTGTGCTTTTCCCAATGATGATCACTAATATAGGTAATAGGCATATGAACATCATCTAGTTCAGACTCATCAGCAAAAACTATGATAGGAGCAATATGCTTAGGGGAAGATATCGTTTCCTCTCTCCTTATACTCCTCTTGTTCTTCTCCTCCTCCTCCTCTTTAGGAGGGAGAGGCTTGAAAGGAAGCTTATCCACCTACCCTGGTTTATTGTTAGAGACAATAGAAGAAACTTTGGAGGATTCCTCCTTTTCATTAATAAGAACAAAACTCATATCAGTCCTGTCATATTTTGCTAAAATATCATATTTTATAAGATTGAAATGTAGGTATTCGTGTGTCAACTATCAACACAATAAAGATGACACCCATGCAGGACGCAATTCATACCAAAAGCACTCATGTCTACCAAAGAAGTTTTTCTTGATAAATCTTCACACCCCAAAAACAAAGTAAGCTCATCATGTTTATTATAAGTGATTGCGTTATCACAATACAATCTTGCAGTACTCATTGGATTAGAAAGGTCACTAGTATGGCTTGAGCATTGGAAATTGAAATTACCCACTTCATAGCACAGTTCAAAAATAAAAGTATAGAGGGCACAATTTTTTACCAAGATCATTTAGAGCCTTATACCACGTTCTGGTTTTTTCATTCCAGTGTGTGATACAATATTCTTCTTCTATTGATTCTTCTCACAAGGTTTATGCATACCACAAAAATTAACATGCTTATAAGAAATAGTACTTTCAGAAGTTTGAGCATGTTTATTGCAATCATTAATAACATTTTCATTTTCCATGCAAGTATCTTTAAAAGGTTCATGATACATGTCCCACTTTTCTTTAGGAGAATTAATATGGGAAGCAAAGGCTCTATAATATTTAACAATAATTTGAGGATCAGTACCATATTTAGCACTAAGCTCTTGAAAATTAGCAGTTTCAGCGAAAGACTTAATGCAATAATACTCATAGTTTATACTTGGTTTTTTACCTTTATCATTATCCCAACCTTTGGTATTGCTTTGAATTGTTTCAAGAAGATCCCACTTAGCCTTGACCTCCTTACTTGTGAAGGATCCCTCTAAACAGATATCCAGATAGTCCTTGTAATGTCCTGAAAGCCTTGCATAAAAATTATTGATAATAACATTACCGGGGATCTCATGAATGGGACATTTGAGCATTAGTGACTTCAGTCTCCCCCGAGCTTGGGAAATACTTTCTCCCTCATGAGGATGAAAATTATAAATATAATTCCTATCTTTATGAATTTCATGAGGAGGATAAATTTAGAATAAAAGAGAGATTCAAGTTCCTTCCACTCCAAATGATGAGGATCATCTAGTAGCTCATACCACTCCCTTGCTTTGTCCCTAAGTGAGAAAGGGAATAGCTTCCTCTTAACTTGGTCCATTGAAATACCTGCATACTTGAACAACTCGCATAATTCATGTATAAACAGTAAATAATCACTAGGATGGACAGTTCCATCTCCAAAATAGCAGTTATTCATAACACGTTCAACAATTTCAATAGGTATTTTAAAAGGGACACTTTCAGTATGTGGATTTAAAATATCACAAGTATCATTGGAATTACCACATATGGGAGATAAAGTATCATAAGAGCAAATTTTCTCCCCTAAAGATGGGGAACTAAAAAGATTTTTTTCATAAAAACTAGCTTCCCCAAGCTTAGACTTTTCCATACCATTAGTAACAATGTTGTTCAAAAAATTCACACTAATAACATTGATATTAGCATGCAAAGAAAGTTCCATAGGTTTTTAAATTTTCTTTTCAAACCACTAAAGTTCTAACTTAGGAAAAATACTAAAAAGCTCTCTAATTTTTTTGTTGTTTTCCATTAAGCCTAACTAGTGAAAACAAGAAACAAAATGAAAAAATGCAGAATCTAAAGGAAATAACTTTGAGCACTCACACTCGAGGATGTGAGTACCTTTTACCTTACCTCCCCGGCAACGGCGCCAGAAAAGAGCTTGATGTCTACGCACTTCTATTCTTGTAGACAGTTGATGGGACTCCAAGTGCAGAGGTTTGTAGAACAATAGCAAGTTTCCCTTAAGTGGTTTACCCAAGGTTTATCGAACTCAGGGAGGAAGTGGTTAAAGGTATTCCCTCTCAAGCAATCCTGCAATCAAGATACAAGAAGTCTCTTGTGTCCCCAACACACCCAATACACTTGTGAGGTGTATAGGTGCACTAGTTCGGCGAAGAGGTAGTGAAATACAAGTGGTAACGGTGTCAGAAAATAGCTTGATGGTGAAGTAAAGACTAAAGGCAACAAGAAGGAAGCAAGCAAACATGCAACAAATCTAGTAGGAAATGGTGTTTCAATGTTTAGAAACAAGGCCTAGGGATCATAATTTCACTAGTGAACACTCTCTCATATAAATATCCTCTCTTCATGATAGTACTCTTAACTACTCTCCGGTTGGACACTCTAATCATCGGTAGGGCTATAACAACACTCCTCAAAGTCCGCCTTCCCCAATCTAGATAACCCCACACTGTCACCTGAGCGCTAGATGGTTCCAACAAACACCACAATTTCATAGAGACATCCAACTCCAAATATAACTCATAACAAATATTCAATCTAGCCAAAGTGCCACACAGGGTATGCCAGCTGTCAACTTCACACACGTGGGGAGAAGCATAGATCTATTCAAGCACAAAGATTATTTATGTAGACTCAAGCCTAAGTTCCACCATGGCGTGCACGCTGTCACTTTCACACACATGGGGAGAGCAGAGATCTAATGAAGCACTTGAGTAGCAAGGTATATCTACTTGATTACAAAGCTCATGACCACAAGATCATGCATAGAGACAGAGAGATGAACAGATAGCTACCGGTAGAGCCCTTAGCCCGAAGGAGAACTAATCCCTCCTCATCATGGGAATCAACAATGGTGATGGATATGGTGGTGGATATCGATGGATATGGCTCTGGGGGCACTTACCCATCCCGACAGGGTGCCAGAACAGAGACTTTCTGTCCCCCCAATCTCCCCTTCGGTGGCGGCGGCGCAGCAGAGGTTTTCATGGATTTCTTCTGGATGCCCTAGGGGTTTTGGGTCGGAGGCTTATTATAGGCGCAAGAGTCAAGGTCGGTGGGGATCTAGGGGGAACACACCCCCCGGTGGGCGCCTCCAGGGCTTTCCCGCGCCTAGGGGGGTGCGGCCACCCTGTGCCCCCCCTCCAGCTCTTCTTCGTGGTTCCGTGTTGCTCCAGAAAAAATAATGACTTTGGCTTTTGTCCCATCCAATTTCGAGAATATTGATTTTTTGCCTTTCTGGAACCAAAACAAAAGAAAACAGGCAACTGGCACTGTGGCAACTTGTTAATAGGTTAGTTCTAGAAAAGATATAAAAACACCTCAAAGTGTAGACAAAGCAAAGCAAAGTAGATACAAAACAAGCATGGAGCATCAAAAATTATAGGTACGTTTCCGACATATCAAGGGGGTGTATCATAGTACTTTCTATAAATAGGAGTTTCGATCCAAACGAGGAGCAGAAGGTGTTGACTAGTGGTATGGAGCAGGAAATCTCTGTAAATACTTAGCAAACAGAATTTTAGGGGTTTTCTGATAAAGCAAAGAAACAAAGTGCAAGTAATAAAGACAACGAACAACTACAGCAAGTGGCCCAATCCTTTCTGAGCAAAGGATAAGCCGGTGGAAATACTTATAAGGACCAAACTTTCTCGAGGACACATGGGAATTATGTCAAGTGCTCTCGCTTCAAATGGCTAAGTACTCTTCTTTGGTGTTGTAAGTATTATGTGGGTGAACCTGTGCTAATGTACCGACCTTACTTGGACTAATACATACTTGTGATTAAACCCCTTGCAAGCATCCGCAACTACAGGAAAGCAATTAAGATATAAACCTAACCATAGCCTTAAACTCTGAGATCCTACGCTCCCTTATGCAATGGTGTCCTAACGGGGGTTCAGGTTTCTGTCACTCCGGCAACCCCACAATTAGTAGCCAAATAAACAATGCATTCCCCTAGGCCCATAAATGGTGAAGTATCATGTAGTCGACGTTCACATGACACCACTAGAAGAATAGCACCACAAATTAAATACTAAACCATTGAATAATAACTCAACACAAATCCACTACTAACAACATGACTTCTCCCATGTCCGCAAGAACTAAACGAACTACTCATAAGACATCATATGGATCAAGATCAAAGATGATATGGTGATGGATAACAATATGAACATAAATAATAATCCAATGGTTCCACTCACAAGCATCAACTATAATAGTAATCAACACCGGGAAAGTTTCCCCCAAGAACTAGTGCAAGATCCAACACAATTGTTACAGCGGGATGGAGTGGTGATGATGGTGCTGGTGGACATGATGGAGTGGATGATGATGATGATCCCGATGAAGCCTAGATTGATGACGGTGTTGATGGCGATTGCCGTGGTTATACCCTACGGGTACGTGACTTTAGCATACCTGGTCCAGCCCAAGGAAGGCCCACATCAGATATACGCTGGCCCATGAAGATTTTTGGGTGGCCAAGGCCCATGACGCCTTCGGAACCTTGGAGAGCAAGACTAGCATAGATAGGAAATTCAAAGGAACTTGTAACCGACTAGGACTATGCCCGGGACCTGCCTAAGTCTATATAAAGGCCAGGAGGGCACGTCCTAGATCTCTCGACTCATACTTTCACACATGCACCTCCACGCCAGATCGAATCTGCGCACCCTGTAACCTTTGGTTCCGCTGTAATCAAGAGCAGACAAGCAGGAGTAGGGTTTTCCCTCCGGGGGCCTGAACCTGGGTAAATCTCATGTCCCCTGGTTACTTGTCTGTTAACCGTTCCACGATCTCCAGCATCCCCATCTTCTCCAAAACCCAAGTCCATAACAATGGGCATTGACGAGTCGAAACCTCGTCAATTGGCGCCGTCTATGGGAATCGGGGCTGCTGATTATGCGATCGTGACAGTCCCGACCCGATCGATCTACAACTCCGCGGCGACGGAGAATCACCTCCTCTTCGGCGCTTTCGACTTCACCGCTCACTCGCCGGCTACCATGAAGGATTTCGAGCCCGTAGGCGATGGACTCGAAATTCTATTCGGGAGCTTCTGCTTCCAAGTGGGACAAACTGGCACCCTCCGCCTTCCTGAGCGGGTGCCCGTGCCATCAATCAGGCCCGCTTCGTGGGCTCCGCACCCCGTGCTGCGCACATCATCATCGATAGATGAGTTCTACGACAGCAATAGCTGCAACTCCGATCTGTGCGATCCACCTTCGGATGAGGGGACCTACGGTTTCGGATCCGAAAGCTGCGGCAGCAGCGGACCGATCTACGGGTGCTAGCAATGCGCCGCAGTCATCCAGGAGCAGCAAACGCCTAACCCGCCGCCCAACACGAACCCCAACCCGCAGGACAGAAACGGCGAAAACAGCGGGAACAGAAGAAGCCAGTCCCCCCCACCCGACGGGGAAAACAATGGCCATGTCATCCAACTTAGCAAAGAAGGATGGGTCAAGGCACACCGTGCCGTAGCAGGTGACATAGTCCTACCCGCAGACGCCTCACGTGAGCTACTGATGGCATACCACTACCTCCTCATCGAGGAGCACAAGAAGTAAGTCAAGATGCATGAGACGCTCGACAAACGCAAGCAAGCAGCTTCTGAGTCCAGCGCGCGACGAGCTGCGCTCTCCGCCATGGCACCCGGCTCTAGCACAAACGGAAACTAGGGAAACAAACACCGCTCTCGGGTGGAGAACATGGATCCCAGGGAACGCCGTGATGTGACCTGAACTCTCCACACATCGTTCATGGATATGGATGCCGACGGCAACATCATCCCGAAGACACCGCAAGCTGCGATCATGGCAGCCACTGCGTATCTCGCGGCCCACCCTCCTCCGGAGGGGGACCCGAAAAGAGCCATGCATAAATCCGCACTCACCGGACTCGGACTCGTCGGAGCTGCGCTCCACGAAGATGCTCCTATGGAGCCGAAGAAGAAAGCTCCGGCCAGGCACGACCGGAGCCCCACCCCTTCATTCGAAGAGGAAGAGGAGCATGACCTTCCTCGAAAGAAGAAGAGCTCGCATCGCCATAAACGCGACTACGACGCCAGGGACGCGCTTACACAGCGCAAAATCGACAAAGCACGAGCCAAACGTGCATGCTCGTCTGAATCCGAGATGGACGAAGACGAAGGAGAACTCTGCGGAGCTCGATGCTTCAGCAGAACTGTTCGGCGAACGCAGATGCCACGCAATTTCAAGCTTCCTTCGGATACTCCGAAGTTCAACGACACGCAAGATCCAAAATCCTGGCTCAGCGACCATCTGTCATCCGTCAAGCTTCACGGCGGCAACAAAGAAACCGCCATGCAATGCCTCCAGCTGCAGCTGACAGGCGCGGCGTGGGTCTGGCTCAGCAGCCTATCATCAGGATCCATCCGAAGTTGGGAGGAGCTAGCTTACAGCTTCATCCGAAATTTCAAGGGCACCAGCAAGAGGCCCGCCTCAATCGAAGAGTTGCGAGCCTGCACTCAGAGAACGGGTGAGTCTATTCGCTCGTACATACTATGCTGGTCTACCACCAAGAACTCCGCAGCACACATCTATGAAGAGAGGGCCATCGACGCCTTCAGGGACGGTGTCAAACGCCAAGATTTCAAGGAGGAACTTGGGCGCGTTAAGCCCAAGACACTCGACCACCTCATGGACATTGCCAACAGGTGGGCAGACGGCGAAGATTGCATCCACCGCGCACAATCAGACGAAGAGGACGACTACGGCCGAAGGCGAGAACACCGCAGCAAGAGGAGATCGCACGTCTACGAGGACCGCGACGGACCCGACATGGTCCCGGCCGGCTATGCCGACCGCCGCAACGACAGCAGCCGCAATAGCGGAGGATACCGCAGCGGAAACTTCCGCGACAACGGATGCCCAACACAGTCGTGGCAATGCCGCGACCGCGACAACGGACCCTCAGCATTCGACAAACTTTCGGGTCCATGCACCATCCACTTCTACATCGACAAACAAGATGGCAAAAAGAAAGCCAGCCACATGCTCAAGGACTGCCGCGAGTTCCAGAAACTCAGCGAAAGCATGGTGCAGACGAGGCAACAGGTCCCAATCCCTTCGTTCGGAAACGCACCTACGCCAGGTGAAGTAGCACACGGAGCTCCTCCACCGCCGCCTATTGGAGGCCCAAACCAACCAGTCGCACCAGCGCAGAACAACGCCGGGGTCGGGTACCCCCCACCGAAAGGAGCACTAAATATGATCCAGAAGGGACGCCCCACGAATAGGGTGCAGAAGAAAATCACCCGACAAATCAACTTGGCCGTGGCAACTCCGCCTGCAATCCCTGAGTACCTCAGCGGATCGGAGTCCTGCATCACATTCACTCGCGCGGATCACCCTTGCCAGATCCCTCGCCCAGGTCATGCTGCCCTGGTGCTGGAGGCGCAAATCGGAGGCTTCGAGATGAGTCGCGTCTTCATGGACGGCGGCAGCGACATCAACCTAATGTTCGCAAGCACTCTAGCAGCAATGCGGATCCCACAATGCAGCCTGGAACAGTCAGACACAACGTTCCACGGCATCGTTCCAGGGAAGGGCATATTCCCCCTGGGCAAAATAGGGCTCGACGTCATCTTCGGGAAGCAGGACAACTTTCGGCAGGAGCGACTCAAATTCGAAGTGGTGGACTGGCCGTCGCAATACCACGCCATCCTGGGGCGTGTAGCATTCGCAAGGTTCCTGGCCGTCGCACACTACGCATACCTACTACTCAAGATGCCAGGACCGAGAGGCGTCATCACAGTCCACGGGAGCTTCACCCAATCAGACCAATGCGACAGGGATTTCAACAAATTCTCCCAGTCTTTCGGCATGCAAGACGAACTTGTAAGGCTCCGTGAGGTAACGGACAATGGGGCACCCCCAGTCACACGACAGAACGCACCTGACATGTCCTTCGACTCCACCGTCAACACCAAGAAAGTGCAGGTCCATACGATAGATACCTCCAAGACGGCTCTGATTGCCAACGACCTCAGCCCCGCATAGGAAGGCGCGCTCGTCGAATTCCTCCGTGAGCGCTAGGAAATCTTCTCCTGGTGTCCTGCGGACATGCCAGGAGTTCCTAGGGAATTTGCCGAGCACGCACTCAATGTCTTTCCAGACACCAAGCCAGTCAAGCAGTCCATCCGGAGACTGTCGGAGCCACGAGCCGAAGCCATCGGCAAGGAAATCAACAGATTACTCGCTGCAGACTTCATCAGGGAAATCAAGGAAAGCGAGTGGCTGGCAAACACAGCCATGGTCCCAAAGAAGGACACGGACATCCCGCGGATGTGCGTGGATTTCACGTCACTAAACAAGCACTGCCCAAAGGACCACTTCCCGCTTCCTCGGATCGATCAGATCATCGATTCGACTGCAGGTTGTGAGAAACTCTCCTTCCTCGATGCCTACTCAGGCTATAACCAGATTCGACTCAAGGTCGAAGATCAGGAGAAAACGGCGTTTATCACACCGTTCGGAGTATTCTGTTACAACACAATGCCCTTCGGGCTAAAGAACGCAGGCGCCACATACCAGCGATGCATGCAGGCCTGCCTTAAAGACCAGATCGGTTGCAATGTCCAGGTCTACGTCGACGACATAGTGATAAAAACCAAGGAGGCAAGGACACTCATCGACGATCTCCGCGAGACGTTCGATAACCTTGATCGCTACAGGATCAAGCTTAACCCCGAAAAGTGCGCCTTCAGCGTCCCATCGGGTCAGCTGCTTGGGTACTTCATCTCTCAGCGAGGGATCGAGGCGAACCCGAAGAAAATCAGAGCCATCATGGCAATGGAGAAGCCAAAAAACCTCAAAGGCGTCCAGCAGCTCGCAGGGCGAATAGCGGTGCTAAGAAGATTCATCAGCCGCATGGGCGAGAAGGCCCTGCCATTCTACCAACTGTTGCGCAAGGCAGACAAGTTCGAGTGGATACCAGAAGCCGACGATGCATTCGAAAGCCTCAAACGGATCCTCTCCACCTCGCCCGTTTTGGTCACACCAAAGGAGCGCGAGCCCCTGCTACTGTACATAGCAACCACACACCAGGTGGTCAGCACCGTACTCGTTGTCGAACGACCCGAAGAGGGCAAGACCCAGGGGTCCAACGCCCAATTTACTACCTCAGCGAGGTACTGACACCAACAAAGCAGAGGTACCCTCACTACCAGAAGCTAGCCTACGGCGTGTTCATGACGGCTCGGCGATTGAGCCACTACTTCCAGGAGCATCAGGTGATGGTCGTCAACGAGGCACCCCTAAACAGCATCCTGAATAACCCGGAGGCCACATGACGTGTGGCCCTGTGGGGCATCGAACTATCACCTCTAGACATCGTCTATGAGAAGCGACTCGCAATCAAATCTCAAGTCCTTCCGGACTTCCTGGTACATTGGATGGAGCTGCAACTGCCAGACACCCCAGACATGTCGTAGTCATGGACAATGCACTTCGACGGCTCCAAGAGAGAAGCTGGAGCATGAGCAGGGGTCATACCGACCTCCCCGCAAGGAGACAAGATGAAGTATGTCCACCGGATGAAATTCCGAGCCTCCAACAACGAGGCCGAATACGAAGCCCTCATCCATGGCATGAGGATGGCAAAGATATGCGGCGCAACGCGCCTGGTCATCTATGGTGACTCCAACCTCGTCGTCTAGCAGACGATGAATGAGTGCGACGCACACGCCGAAAACATGATCGCGTACCGCGCGCTCTACAACACACTCGAAGGAGAATTTGATGGCTGCAAGCTTCGACACGTTGGAAGAGAAAGCAACGAGGAAGCCGACAGACTCGCCAACATCGGCTCCACTTGCGCAAAGGTGCCACCAGGTGTGTTCCTTGAACAGATCTGCGTGCCATCCATCAAGCGGAAATTCCCCAAGGGATCACCCGAAGAAGCAGAACACTTAGGGGCTACGCTACCCGAAGGATACGAAGGACCCGAAAAACTAGACACAGAGGTAGCCATGGTCAACCTAATGCAGGTCATGGCAGTCGAAGAAACTTGGACGCGACCATGCCTCCAGTTCTTGATAAACGGAGAACTGCCTGACAGCCCGACAGAAGCCCGGCGCGTATCTCGTCGGTCAAAAGCCTTCACCATCATCAACGGCGAGCTGTACAAACGCAGCATCACGGGTGTACTACAACGGTGCGTCACCATCGACGACGGCAAAGCCATACTCCAAGACATCCATGAGGGCATCTGCGGCCACCACGCAGGCAGCCGCTCCCTTGTCGCCAAAGCTCTACGAGCAGGATTCTACTGGCCAACGACCATGAGCGACGAAAAGGACATCGTCCGAAGATGCAACGGATGTCAACGGTTCGCCGACAAACCGCACGCACCTGGGTCTGAGCTCAGACCCATACCCATAGCCTGGCCTTTTTCTCAATGGGGCCTCGACATGATCGGCAAACTGCCAAAATCCTCGAAAGGGGGACACGTCTTCCTCCTGGTTGCAGTCGACAAATTCACCAAGTGGATCGAGGCCATGCCAGTCACCAACCAGAAAGGCAAAACTGCTGTCAAATTCTTCGAGTCCATTGTCTACAGGTTCGGCGTACCGCATAGCATCATCACCGACAACGGATCGAACTTCATCTCCGAAGAATTCCAGGACTTCTGCGAAGGCCTTGGGATCAACATCACGTACGCCTCAGTGGCACACCCGCAAACGAACGGGAAAGTGGAAAAGGCCAACGGCCTAATCGGCGCTGGCATCAAGAAGCGCCTCATGAGTTCACTCGAACAAAAAGCTGGAGCCTGGACAAAAGAGCTACCATCCGTCCTGTGGAGCTTACGGACTACGCCAAACAGCTCCACCGGCTACACACCGGTCTTCATGGTACACCGAGCTGAGGCCGTGCTAGCAGCCGAAGTATGCCACCAGGCCCCACGGGTCGTCGCTTACAGCGAAGACAAATCCACGATTGCACTCGAAGACGCTGTCGACACACTCGACGAAGCACGGGATATAGCAGCAGCTCGATCAGCGGTGTACCAGCAGAGTCTCCGCAACTACCACAGCCGCCGGCTGCGCCCAAGGTCCTTCGTCGAAGGAGACCTTGTCTTGCGACTCAAGCAAAAGCGACCGAATAAATTCGAGTCACCATGGGAAGGACCCTACGTCATCACCGAAGTCATCCCAGGTGGCGCCTATCGCCTCAAGCATGTGGAGTCTGGAGTCGCATACTCCAACCCATGGAACATCGCCCACCTGCGACGATTCTATCCCTAGCTACCTACCCCTTTACTTTCAATAAGGCTTTCAGCCAAGGCTATTCAGCCGAACAATGTACCTCCTTCATTACGATATAAATAAAGCTAAGTGTCTCGCCCCAAAACTTCAGTTCACTATTTTGCAACTTTACTACATGCTACAAACGCACTCGGGGGCTCCCCCACCTTACGATTTCATCGACTGAGAATAAAACGTGTACACCTGAGTAGCTGACAACGTCAGGCAAACGAAAAGGACACGTACTCAATCAAAGCACTGCATGCTCACAACAAACAAACCTTTACAACAAAGGGCACAACACGCCCAACCAAAATATACAAATTTTACATCTATCTCTTTTTCAGGTACTACCTATTTTGAAGAATAACCCGAGCACGCTGCTCAAACAAATCTACGACCTGTTCGGCATACTGCCTTACAGCCGCGTAATGTGGGCGCATGTCCCACTCACCACCATCAGGCCAAAGAGGCGGCCCAGCGGCCACAGCAGCCAAATCTACATCAGGCCGATGCAGCCTCACAAGAGACAACGCAGCCTTGACTCCGGCGATGAGTTGTTGCCGCACCAACTCCTTGACATTGCTCACGCTTCGAAACTTCGACAGAAGACCCGCAAGGCTCGTCGGTACGGCATCCAAAGGAAACATGACGTGCAGCACCGAGGAAAGCGATGTCTGCACTTGGCGGAGCACCCACGAAACTTGGTGAACACGATCCTGCACCGTCGCTAGAGCCATGGCGCGATCACGATCCATCCAGAAGAAGCCGCCAGCCTCCATGTCCTGCTGAGTCAAGCAATTGACCCGAACAGCGACACGTTCCTTTTCTTCCCTCGGAGCAAGGTTCGCACCTGCGATAAACGCACAAAATAAGAGTAAGGCCAGCAGGCCCATCCGAAGAACTGAGCTACAGCTCGAACCAAAGAACAACTTACACTGCAGCTGCTCGGACAGCCGAACCAGCTCCGCCATCAAGTACTCCTCTCTGGCTGCACCACGATCCGCCTTGGACTTCCAAACATCGGCATGACCACGTAACCCGAGCAACTCCCTCTCTAGACTACGCACACGATCCCGACGAAAAGAGAGTTACGAGGAATCATCCAAAGATGGTCGCAGCGGCACTGTGGACGGGGTGTCAACAGGGTCAGCACCCGAAGGAACCTATAGGAGCAAAAAAAGAAAGGAACACAGACATTCAGATAGCGATAGAGCACAACTCAGAAGAATTCATTAACATATAAGGCCACTACGTGGCACAAGGATGGTGTTCTTCAAGATATTTACAACAAAAGCAGACTACAAACTACCCTACGTCTACAACGCCTAAGATGCGGCACCCTGAGTCGCCTCGGAGCCGGACTGCCTAGCTTTGGCCCCGCCCTGCTGCCGCAGTGCATACTCAGACAACAAATCAATGAGCTTGGGCCCATATCGCTTGCAGCGCGCAGAGTAGGCAGCAAAGGCTACCTCGGATCCATCCGCAGTCGTCGGCATCCGAGAGGTGATCTGGGGCAGATCCAGCTCCGCTCCAGCCGCCAAGGCCATCGCCAGCCCGACGGACGCGCCGATGCCCTTCTGCTTGCGCTTGTACGCCGCAGGCGCTTCGGCTGACAGAGCCTCCGCCAGAGCATCCACATCATCGAGGGCCACGCCCTTAGGGACAAGCTCCTTGTAGAAGCGGCCAAGGACCTCCTTCGCCTTGGCAAGGGAGCCGACGACGGTGCTGCAGCGGTCTTCGACCGCCACAGTAGCATCATCTAGAAGGAAGACATGAAGAAAAGCAACAAAGAAGAAGATACGAGGCATGAAATA
Source organism: Avena sativa (assembly GCA_916181665.1). Lineage (NCBI taxonomy): Eukaryota > Viridiplantae > Streptophyta > Magnoliopsida > Poales > Poaceae > Avena > Avena sativa. Next base: position 260,674,113 of record OV702294.1, on the reverse strand, counting down.
ACAAGAACAAATCTAGCACTCACCCGAAAGAGCCTTGGCAGCAGCCATGAGCTTCGCTGCTACCTCTCTTTCACGAGCAGCCGCAACAGTGGCCAGCTACTCCTCACGATCCGCGGCCTCCTGCTGCAGACGCTCCTTAGCTTCGGCTGCTTTAGTCAGCTCTAGCTCAAGGCGTTCCTTCGCACTAACGGCGACCTCGGCCTTCTGCTCCGATTGACCAAGGCTCTTCTTGAGAGCGTCGACCTCATGGAGAGAAGTGTTATGCTCCTCTGCATTCAAGACAAGCAAGTGTCAAAGAGCAGGACCAGGATATATAAGAGATGAACTAAAAGGCAGATAGGTACCTTGAAGCTGCTGAAGGTTCGCCTCCAGCGCCAAGCGCTCCTGCACCAGCCGCTTGGCCTCCTGCACAAAAGGCTGAGGAAAAAGAAACAGCAGTAAGAAAAGGACTTGGGGGCTACGCCCAACACAAAGGAGTAAAAGCAAAATTCGCACACGAAGACACTCGGGGGCTCCCCTCGTGACATGAAGCAGAAAAACTTACATGCTCTGATGGCGACTCCGACGGACCGCCTGCGAAATTCTGAGGCACAACCACCTGCACCTCCTGCAATGGAGGATCCGGAGCCGCGCCACCCGAAGTCGCCACCGTCTGAGGCGGAGGAGACGCAATTTTTGACTCCCCCATCATTTCCCGCGCACCATCACTAGAGGAGTCGCGGGAGGAATGCCTGCATACGAAGCAATCAGCACAAGTGCAAAATCAAGAAAACAAAAGGGACAACAATATAACAAGAAACTTATGAGCCCAACGAGCTCAGCTCGAAGACAGGAGGAGTCCTTCGGGCTCTCTTCTCCTCTTTCTTCTCTTCCTTCTTCCGCTTCGCTGGCGGGTGCGGTGCGACAGCCCGCACAGGAACGGCAGGAATGTGAGAAGAAGAACCTCCATGACCATCACTATGACGCTCAAGGCCCAGAGGGTTTCTGGGAGTCGGAGGAGTCGAGGCATCCGAAGACTCGCTGGAGCTCCGTGATCGTTTGCGCATATGGTCCTCACTCGACTCGTCAGCATCCTCCGCCGGAGATCGCGCTGACGGCAGCTCAGACACGGACTCAACTACTTCATTATCCGGGGCATTCGGATACTTTTCGGGCAATGGCGGTACCATGCCCGGCACTTTGAAGCTCTGCAAAATCAGAAGGAACTTTGTTAGCAAACAAAGGAAATAAATACACAGCCGACAAAAAGCACTACGTGCACAAATCTACACCTGCGGTACGGCCAACGTCGAAGAAAATGGAGGAGTTAGCGATTTCCCCGGGATTTCTTCTCCGGCCTTGAACTTCAGCAGCGCGCGAAGGGCCCTGTCAAGATCCCCCTCGGAGATTTTCTCAGCCAAAACCCTCGTCGGATCACGGCGCCCAGAATAAAGAAACATCGGGTGCGCCCTCGCTTGGAGAGGCTGCACCCGACGCTCAAGAAAAGTTCGGATGATGTCCACACCATTCACCTCCTTCTCCGGAATCAGCTGGAGATCCTTCGCCCGATGGTAAAGGGCCTCTACTTCCGCCACCTGACCGTCCAAGATTTGGTTTTTCCAAGACCTTTTCTTCTCAGTCATTTGGGAGGGGTCAAAGGGAACAAGCCCAAAATCTTGCCCAGGCACTACGAAGTCGCGGATATAAAACCATCGCCTCCGCCAGTACTGGACAGATTCGGACATGGAAAAAGAAAAGAAGAGAAGATTGGGACTAAGGGAGATGATGCAACCCCCAATGGGATACACACCATCCGAACCAGACTGCCTCTTCACGGAATAGAGCTTCCGGAAGAGGCCAAAGTGCGGCTCAATGCCAAGCCAGCACTCGCAAAAAGTGATAAAACAAGCAATGTGGAGAAAAGAATTGGGAGACAGATGATGAAGCTGAATCCCATAGAAGAAGAGTAGTCCACAGAGGAAGTTGTGGACCGGAAAAGAAAACCCACGAATAACGAAGGCGAGAAACATAACCCGATACCGAGATGGGGGACGGGGGATTACCTCGTTGCCGGGGAGCCTGACGGCCTCCCTATCTTGTGGGATCAGACCCCGCTCGCGAAGCTTGCGGAGATCGCTCTCCCGCGTCTCTGATCGCCGCCAGCCACCGTCGGTGACGCGGGTAGCGGTGGTGTTCTTCTTTCCTCCGGCGGCGCTAGTACCAACGGCAGACGAGGATTTCTTGGGTTTCCCCATTGCGCTACGGCGGCGCCGGCGGTGAAGACACAGAAACAACGACGGAAATGTGGAAGAAAATCCCAGTGCGCAGCAAGAATCGCTAGAGCACAAGGAGGCAGTGAAAACAAGAACTAATGCGGTGAAAACAAACGCGGCTTTCCCCAATGATTATAACTGCGAAGACGACGCACGGCAGCCGTCCATCCAGAAGACCTAACGCCAACGGCAGATCTGACCGTACACATGTCAACATCACAACGAACAGTCGTTACCACGCCGTCCACTACGCGTGGAAATCGAGGAGACGCCATAATTATCTCCACGCCACGCGTGACCGGTCAATTCAAAGTCAGCAAGTGGGACCCACGTTCGTCCAGTCAAGCCATCTCTGGCGTAGCAGACGCTTGAGGTCATCAATCGTCAGCACTGATGTCATCAAAAGCTATACTAGCACCAACTACAATTTTTCGGCTCCACAGCTAATGTACTCACTCTAATCTTCGATTCGACTAAATACTCGGGGGCTACTCCTATCAGGAGCGCTGGCCGCGCACCCGAAAGACGAATAAAGACAAATTATTTCTTCGAGTCCTACGTCGAGTCTACGACTCCACTACGGACTCGGGGGCTACTCCCATAGGGAGGACGGATTTAAGCATCCGAATTTTTTTGTGTCCTACGGACTTACTACTGGAAAAAAACACACCTGAATAAAGTCTCCGCTCGAGTCTACGACTCGAACAGACACTCGGGGGCTACTCCCATAGGGAGCGCTGGTCGCGCACCCTATGAAATCTTCGACTGCGATCTTTCGGATCAGCACGCAAAAACTTTTTGGCAACTCTGCCCCAACAAAACGCTGAGTGAGAGACAATCTCCTTGGCCACCCGAAGCACCTCCGTGGTGACAAATGTTCGGATGCTGCGTCTGCGACGCAAAGATAAGACCTACGGATATCATCTGATGGCCTGGCAACGCACATGACTGCGCTTTGCTAGTATAAATCCATGCCAACAGGCGTGATGAAAAATCTCGACGGACGTGTTGGGTACATCAATTAAAATCACTGGAATTCCACTCCTGTAAGTCCTCAGCGGCCTGAGTCGAATTATGCCAGCATATGTTCCAGGTACGAGTTGAGGGACTCGAACCTGAAGAAGATCATGTTGTTTCTTCCTAAGCCATAACTGGCCCAGATCCATCGGGTGAGTCAGGCACACGCATCAACAATCCCTACACACGTATACTATTAATATATAGTTGCACCCGAAGGATGGAAGAGTCCTCAGCCGAATCTCCGATTCGACTGATCACTCCAGGGCTACTGACGTGGTTATACCCTACGGGTACGTGACTTTAGCATACCTGGTCCAGCCCAAGGAAGGCCCACAACAGATAAATGCTGGCCCATGAAGATTTTCGGGTGGCCAAGGCCCATGACGCCTTCGGATCCTTGGAGAGCAAGACTAGCATAGATAGGAAATTCAAAGGAACTTGTAACCGACTAGGACTATGCCCGGGACCTGCCTAAGTCTATATAAAGGCCAGGAGGGCACATCCTAGATCTCTCGACTCATACTTTCGCACACGCACCTCCACGCTAGATCGAATCTGCGCACCTTGTAACCTTCGGTTCCGCCGTAATCAAGAGCAGACAAGCAGGAGTAGGGTTTTCCCTCCGGGGTCCTGAACCTGGGTAAATCTCGTGTCCCCTGGTTGCTTGTCTGTTAACCGTTCCATGATCTCCAGCATCCCCATCTTCTCCAAAACCCAAGTCCATAACAATGGGCATTGACGAGTCGAAACCTCTTCAGCGATGATCTCCCCTCTCCAGAAAGGAATTTCCCCGGTAGAAATCTGTCTGCCGGAGAGCTCTTTCTCTCTCGGTGTTTTCCGCCCCGCAGAGGCGGCGGAAATCTTTCTGTGGTCACTGCCCTGGTATTAGGGTTCTGAGAGGAAGATATAGGCGATAGGACGGAGTCGGGCGCCAGCCAGGTGGGCCACACCTCCCCTAGGCACGGGGTAGGGGGACCCGCGCCTGGGGGGAGTGGGCCCCCTGTCGCCCAGCTATGCCTCCCCTTCTGGCTTCCTTCGTCTTCTGGGAAAATATAATTTTCTAATATTTTTTCGATATTCATGAAATTGCATAAAAAAAACCTCTTTTTCGATCAGAATCCTGACTCCCACAGTTCATCCTCCAAGAATAATCCAACATGCAAAAACAAAGGAAAAGACATAAGTATCACCTCTTAGTATGAAATATATCAATGAATAGAGGCAAATTATGATATAGAATGGTGATGCAAATTGGACGTATCAAAACCACGAGCTCCTCTGGCCAGAAGAATCAGGAAGTCACTATCCCCAGAACCTCCTCTTCCTCCGAGAAAGCACTTCCTGAGGAGAAACCTCCAACCTCAGAACAGCGACAAGACTCTAGACGTTCTCCCAAAGTAGTCTTCACACCCGAGAACTCACCTATCTCAACATGGGTAGATTTATGTATCGTCCTTGCATCTGTATTGTTAGACTCTAAGTACTCCGAAACCTGGCAGTTTATGGCCTAATCTGTATTGTTCAAGTACGCTCTCCACTGATCGGCACATACATGATATTTCATGCGTGAATCCTGTTTGATGATATGCCAGTATGAGGCCCTTCTTTGCATTTTTTACCCACAATGTTGCATCAGACCGAACCGAAAAGAACCCTTTCTAAAGGACCGCGTTCCAAGACCGCCAACATCCAACGGCAACCCTCAATCTATTGGACCCCTAACTAGCTCAGAACTAACTAACTGGAAGCTAGTTAAACACCTCTCCCGCTGAGACTATTACTTCAAGAAGTGGCATCGACGCCTCCCATGAAGCCGGTTTTTACAAGGTCGACATAATATAACCACCTCCATACGAAAGGTGCATCTCCATCCCCCAGCAACATCATGCGACTCCAATAAATAAAGTCTACGATTCCACCAACCACCCATAGTGTCGTTCTAAGGGGGAAAGACCGCTTCTTTCTCGCCCAAAATCCCATAAAACCCTAGAGGTGAACCCTAGTCATCGCTCGGTTAAAACCACCCTCTAAATCAAAATTGTGGACCCTGCCTGACGGACAATAATCGAAACTACTCCAACATCAGAAGATACTTCGGGAAAATTCTCCATCGCAGAGTCGACCGTCTAGCCACCACTTTTGGTGTCTCCAGACTAAGAAAGAAGAAAGGCGGACATCAACAAGAAAGGATTGGAGAAGGCTCAACTCATTGTCTCTCTTGAAGAAGAAGGACCCTGTCGACGCTAAACCTACCTAAAATCTCCCTAAGGGGAAAAGACTTCGCCTTTTCCATTGGTTTAATCTAAACAGCTTAATCCGAAGCCACTCAGTGCCGACCCGTCGCTGACCATCCCTGTTTGTTGTAAAACCGGTTAGAACCTAATACTTCCATCGCTAAAATTGTTGAGCGTATGTTATCACCCAACCCTACTCCTCCCTAATCCTGGGACGAGATTATTTTAAGGGGGAAAGGTCTGTAACATCACAATTTCAGCAACCCTGATCTTTGGTCAAAAGGCAAAAATTAGGGGGAACAAAAAAAATTTCTTGATAAATGTTGCAAGGCTTGCTTACCTATTGTCCTGTATTCATACAATTTTTTGTGCATTAGATAATACACTCCTTACCTCAACCCTAGTTGACAAAAACTATTTTTCACAAAAGGAGATGTCTTGGCTCATCTCTCATATTCTCAAATGTTCTGGCATTTAAAAACCTGAGCCGAGATGACTTTGACACAAAAAAAATCTTTTCTAGTTCTATTAACAAAACTATGGAGACATATATACATTCTCCTCATGTTTTCAAGACAGAACATTCAACTACTCTTATCTCTAGGTTTTCAAAAACGTTTTCCTAAAACCTCTCCACTCCAATGTTCATAGAAATACCAAGAGGTACTTATCTTACTTCAAAGCACAACCAATTAAAAATACCCCTCCTTACCCCAAGCTAGACTTGATGGTAACCTTAGTAGTTGTTGGATAAGTTTGATAAGATGAATTGCCTTGATCTGCTGATTGCCTTGTTTTCTTAGGAACTAGAGTAAGCTAATCTAGTAGCTCATTCTTAGGGATCAACCCAATAGTTGAGATCATCCATCTCAAACTAAGCAACCCAATCTCAAACTATCTTTAGTCACTCAAGTGAATCCCTAATCTACTCAGCCATATCACTCTTGAGCTAATCCTTTGTTTTAGCATCCAACTCATCAAAGACCAACTACAAGCATGGATCCCCTCTACCCAATATATATTTCAATATCATCCACTTGATGGTAAGTATAAACCCTTGCCCCTATCCAAATGTCCCCCTCTCCCATACTAGTCCAAATCCACAAGTCTGCCAAATTTGGCTAAGTCTGGAATCTCTAACTACATTCAATCTTTGGAACTCCCCCTACTATAATCTTTGTGCATTCTTGAAAATGTACTTGAACCATATTGTAGTAAATAATTAGTAATACAAAATCCCACTCTTTCCCTTGGATAAGCCATTCTGGTTCCCACTCATCCATGATGGTTTTGTAGTCAAGATAATAATCTTTTCTACAAATCTTATCATCTTGCCTATTTTGGCAGAAGCTCACATCTCTATGCTACCTCCCCTTGACCAAATATTTTCATGTTATGATCTAACAACCATGGTCTATCAATCCCCACTTCACTTTTTTCCATTAGAGCTTTGTGCTTCTTAAACCCCCATGGTTTATGAGGCATCATGACCACTCTGTTATGACAGCCTTATTTTCAACAAAGTTTGCCATCTCTCCTAGACAACCTCAAACAAAACCAAGACCAAATATTGTGGACATGATCATCTATATAACTTGGAATAATCACCTATCTATCCCTTGTATCAAGGTGAGCTCTGAACTCACAAATCCATCCATGTTTAGGTGGCATAAAAAAATCCAAACCCTAGATTCTCCCAAATCTAGTTTTCTTCCCTTCTCACCATTAATCTTCAACAACCAAGTTTTAAATGATGTATAATTCAAGTTCACATCATCTACCTTGTATATGATAATTCCCCAAATAATTCCCATAATTATTTGGATCCTAAAAATAATTAAATTCCACTTTTGGCAAAACCCTAGAATCCTTGCCTCTAAAGGCAAGTTCGTTTTTATCCAAAAAACCTTGCCAACTAAAGGAACATATGATGACTATATATCATATCCTATCTTTCCAACTCAAAAAATAAATAATTTTTAGATTCTTTATTATTTCTTTTTTCCCTTTATCTTAAATGGCAGAAATAAGAAATAATTCCTAAAAAATATTTTCCCATCTCAATAAATCCCAATAAAATTCTCCAATGTGAAATAAGGTATTTAGGACCATATCACATAAAAAACCCATCTTTTACAATGTAAAAATACCAAAGGAGCTTATAGAAACCATTTCTGCGTTTTTTGAATAAATGGTTTTAAGTGGACTCTTATCATCAAAAAAATCCCAACTAAATCCTATGGAAGTATCTTGATCATATCCATCCACCAGAACCATTTCATCACCTTGACATATGTAAAATTTTAAACTTCCTTCACAAGCCCCACATTGATGAAGTTTGCAAAGTCACCCAAACCTTGTTTCAAACCAACTCAAAATCCATCCAAACTTGCTAGGCAAACTTCCATAGCTCCCTACACTCCCTCCTGGTCATGCTACCATGTGGCATGGTACTGTAGCATCCTTGCCCTCTTGTATTTGTATAAAGAATAAGAAAAAGGAGGGAGGGGAGAGCACAAATATCTTGTTTGTCCAAACCAGCAGCCACCACCCCTCCCCTCCACTCACCTGGTCGAGCACATGTCCCACACACCACCCAGCACCACCCCTCTTTCCCAATCCCTGGCTAGCTCCCTCTCCCAAAGATCTCCTAAACCTTGTTCACCATAGACCACTCGTTCTCGGGTTAAATAGGCCAGAGGCCTCCCCTGCGCCTCTCCTTATCTCGGGAAAAAGAAGGAAGCTCTCCTCCTTGGCCTTGGTTGTGCTCATCCCCGTGTGTCCTCCCATAGCTCTTCTCCTTATACATGTCGCTCTTCTTCCATCCTCTACTCTCTTTGACCCTCCCCCTTTTGTTTCCCTTGCACAGGAACAGACCCAGCAGTAGCTTCGGCGAGCACCGACAAGCTCGCCTCGGTCGTCTCCGCGCCAGGCCACTCCCGAGGACAAACCCCCTCGTGCCGACACTTGTTCGGCTCTCCATCAACCATAGCCTCTCCTTCGCTTCTCTCCGTCTCCTCTCCGCCCGCAGCTAGGGTTCCACCATGGCTCGCGTCGAGAGGATGAAGACGGCCTTTGCACCATCCGATCCCATCTAATCCAATTTCCTCCCTCCTCCCTTACCCCTTCGCTCTCTGGAGCAGCTGACCACCGGGTGTAGAGGTCCCAACCTGATAAGGTAGAGATCCCTTTGTTTACAATGCTAGTCCCTGGATCGAATAGTTGCATCCACAATTTAAGATGTAATATCAAGAAACAAAGGTCATATTACAACTTATAACCAAGAATAAAATAATTCATTACATCTTACATAGCTCATATGGCCATGTCATTACAATGCAGCAGATATAACTATATAGCATGGAGTCCTTCATCTTCTTATGCCACAGGCAATCATGTTGGTTGTAGACTTGTAATCACTACTCAACAAACTTCACTAACATCAAACAAACCTGCAACATAATAAGTTACAACCACAAGGGTCAATATATTTGAATTGTATTGGCAAGTGATACTATGTTAGAATAGTATTATCTAACATCTATATGAATTTGGCCAGGTGTAGCTTGGGCTTGCTTTGCTCAAAATAAGGTTTTCCTTATTAGTTGAAAACACTAAGTTTTTGTTTGTCAAAATCACCCAAGGAACCACCAATAGAAATTGTTGAACCTTTACCCTTGTTCAACCACAAGATTTTTAACTTAGAAATTGGGATGAGGAGATCCTTGATAGCTTCAATGTCTTGATGCTCAAATTGTCCATTGCTTGGGACACGGCTAAGTACTTACGTTTTACTCTCGAGAGGTGGTGCACTTTCCACACAAGACTCGACATGCATCAGGACGAGATCTTTCAGAAGCCTTCCCTTAGACCACATGGACGCGTTCCATCCTATCACCCCTACCACCATATGTCCATATGGCTAAGTTATTGCAACCTATATGATCAAGGCAGATCCCATATGCCATGTGGCTGCACTAGAAGCTTCTCAACACCAAACATCTCAAATCTCTTTGTTCCTAGGTGGCTTTCCACAAGTGTGATACACAAGGTAAGCCATAGAAATGGGCCCTGTGTAACCACTCAACACAAACCATTCTCACCATTCCACCCAGGTGATTCATTCGCATAGTTGTTTTATTAATCAAAAACACAAGTCATAGACTTAGAAATATTTCATAGCAAGAATAATCCACCCTTGTTTTCTACTAGCTAGGCTAAGTATGATAACATGGCAAGTTTCCTAACTTACGATAATTCTAATAAGACAACATATAGGATTTACCATGGCATAGCTTATACTTTGAAAATTTCCATGCAAGTCCTACCCAAAATATCACTATTGCATAGTTAAAATAATAGGACAAAATATGAAGCATCACTTGAATTTTTAGTAGTGAATCTCGGCACTCACCTTGATCTTGCAATTTTCACACTTCTTCAAAGTTCAGGACAATTCAATCAAGCATGGCACACATTCAAAACTAGCATTCAAACAATTCATCTCATAAAATGATGAAAACAAGGAAATTCATGAAAGCATGCAAAAGGTTGTTTTGTTGAAAAGTGGTTTCTAACAAGGCACTAAACATTTTAAAAACACCTACTGGTCATTTATAAAAGTGGAAAATCATTTGAAAACAAGTTAGTGAAAATAGCCCTTTTTAAATCATTTTTGTTTTACTAGAAATGCTTTTATTCAAAGGAATAATTCCTTAGTGTTAACATAATATAGTTTTAAAACTAAATGTTAGTGTTTATGGTCAAAGAGTTCAAAACAAACCATTTGCAAAAGGTTTCACTCAAAAATCATTTTTAGAATAATTTTTATACACAAAAGAGTCGTAATAATGTTTCTGCAAAAAAATCTATTTTTTCAGAAGCAAAATACTAAACTAAAACCATGGTTGCAAAGTTTTACATTTTTCTGGATCCATTTATATAAAGTTTGTAATTTTTGGACAAGCAGATCAAAAGTTATGATCTAACTAGAATCGCATGGATCATGCAATGTGGGCCGTTAGATCTAACTAGAATCTCATGGATCAGATCGATTCATACCGCTTCTCTACACGTTTTATCCTAACCACTGGATTTGCATCTAATGGTTCAGGCGCATTGGTCAAAGATGGGCGGCGCTAGTTGGCGACTATGGCGGCGGTGCGTCAGGCGGTGATGTTTCCGGCGAATCTAGGAAGCAAGAGTAGGAAAGGAGGGGCTCACCGGGTTCTCCGTGGTGAGTAGATGCTCAAGGTGGCAGTGGACGACAAAGGGGCGCATGGGGTTGGTGTGGATTCCTCGCCGGAGTCGCTGTTACCATCGGGCACGCACGGCTGTCGTCGGGGGCGAGCCTACAGATCATGCACGAGTGAATGGCGAGCATTTGAAGATGCGCAGGACAAGGGCGATCAAGATATATGAGTCAGAGGTCGAGGCGCCCATGGGTTCAGGTGCTAGGGCTCACCAGAGTTGTGGGGGTCATCGATGACGCAAGGGTGAAGATGGAGCCGACTCTCTGGGGCACGCGCGAGCAAGCGGAGGGTACCAGTGGATGCGTATGAGGTTGGAGATCAAGATCGTGTGAGCCAGGGGAAAGGGGAGGTATGGGCTCGCCGAAATCGTCACGGAGGCTCGCCGGAGCAGTGGGGGTTCGAGCGAAAAATTAGAGCAGCCTAGGGGCTCACTAGGCGTGGCGACTGAGGGGAAATGGAGAGGAGAGGGGGACGTTTAATCAAGTGTTAACTACACCATTAACATGAATTAAGCAGATTAAAATCACTCAGAAATGGTGAGGAGGAATTGGGGGCGGGGTCAGCGCGGCAAAGACGATGATGACAGTGTGGAGGTGGGTCCTAAGCGTCAGCAAGCTGAGGGGATGCGCGTGGGGTGAGCAAAGTTTGCGGGGGAGGGAGGAGAGAGCCAGGTGGGCTGCGAGTTGGGTCTGCTAGGCTCGGGGGTACTGGGTAGGTTAGTTGGGTTCTTTCCCCTTTTTTTCTTCTGATTCCTTTTTCTTTTTCTATTTCTATTTTTGTTTTCATTTAAACCAATTTGATTTCAAATTAATTTGAATTCGAATTAATTCCAAATCTCTTTAGTAGGTTTTAATCATGTTATGTGTTGATTAATTAATACACTTTGGAATATTTCAAATATTTATTTAAATTAAGCATTTTGTCTTTATTCAAATAAAATTAAATATGGTTCGAACCCATAATATTTTATTCAAATAATCTTTTATTCTTTTATTTTTATTTGAATTACTTTTATTCCATTTGCTTATGGATTTGGCCAATATTTAAATTGTCTTTTAAATATTTATTATTTATTTAATTCTTTCTTTATCTTATAAAATCCATATCTTTTTATTTATAGTTCCAAAATTGGTTATTCCAATTTGTACAATTTTATTTAATATTTGTTTATCTTTTTAAATCATTTTAGGATTACTTTTCTCACAATTTAGTGCTGATTTTAGTTAGGATCTTTATTAGCTTTGGAATTTATTTTCTTTTATCTTATTAAATTCATAACTTTTTATCCATGGCCCCAAATTGAATGAAACCAATTTCTATGGTTTTATAATATTTTTGTTTACCATTTTTGATCATTTATAAATGTTTGTTGGTAAATTTTTATATGGAACAAAGCCATAGTCTTGGAGGGATTTGAAAATAATTTCTTTCACTAGGGTTTTAGGGTTTTTGGTTTAACTTTTCCAAGTGCTTAAATTCAAGATTCTTTCCATGCATAAATGCATTTGATTTGTTTGGAAATTTGTTTGTTGCCTTTTCTTATACAATTTTTTTCAAGTAGGGTTTTGATGTTTCCATTTAGAAGAAAAAAGTTTCATTTCACCCTAAATTTCAACAATTATTTCTTTTGTTTATTTTTTTTTCACATTTCAAAACTTGGAAAATTTTGGGATGTGACAGACTACCACCCTTAAAAGGAATCTCGTCCCGAGATTCGGGAAGGCTAGAGGTTACAAGTTGGCTTCAAGAGAACTAGGGTACTACCACCCTTAAAAGATTTTTAACTAAATTACATGTAACACCCTCACCTGATAAGGCTGAGTTCATGTGTATAGTGCCAATCCCTGGATCGGTTCACTGGCACACACAGTACAAAATGATACCAAATATAACTGCGCATCATAAATACGACGAATATGATCCAAAATTTACATTATTTATTCAAGTACACAGCGGAAAACGAATACAAGGAAGATCTCCATCCTCCAAATGTGCCACAGGCGAACAATTGTTGAGTGGAGTCTCGCGACCTATGAACGATCACTCGGATACAATATAACCTGCAACATGAAATGTTGCAGCCACGAATGGTCAATACATTGAATGTATGGCAAGTAGGCTAAAGTGGTTGACAACATATCTATCAACTACATGCTTATTTGGCCAAGTGGAGTTCATGCTCATTTGCATAAAGCAACAGTTTTATCCTAACATTTGTAACAAACTAGTTTTCCAATACGATAAATAGGACACTCTGGTTCACTCCCAGGTGCTCCTACCCAATTATGTTCACCCAACAAGTTTTAAGTAATTAAGAAATAAGGATGAGTGAGAAATATCATAGCATCAGTAGCAGGTCGCTCAAATTGTCCATAACCGGGGACATGGCTAAGCACTTAGTTTATACACCCTGCAGGGGTTATTACACTTTACCCATGTGACTTGGCCAGCCCAGCTCGTACCACCACTCTCATATTGGGTGATGATAGGGAGAAGTCCAAGAAGGAACCGTTTGGGAAGTAGCTCCCCAAACCCGACATGCACAGGTCCAACCTACACTATCTACATCTCTGGATACGTGGGTTCGAGTTACCACAACCTACTGAGCTCAACCAACCGCCCATTTCATTATTGGCACATGGTTGCACACGAAAGCTACCAAACAAAGAAACCAATCCTTTCTCAGTGTCCTGGGCGGCATTCCCCACCATAAATCCACACTGGATGACCCAATCAATGCCATTCCTCCCAGGTGGTTCATTAAAACATATTGGTTTGTCATTTAGCAAAACATAAGCCTTTCAAAACATATAACTTTACATGATGTGATTCCCTTTCTCGTCTAAATAGCATAGCTAAGCAATCTACCAATACGATGGCTCATAAACAAGGAATACTAGGGAATAATACGGGATATAGCATAGCATATACACATCAATTCCTACATATGCAATTCTACAAAAACATCTATGATGCATAGGAAAACGGTAGGACATTTATGACCAAGATAGCACCACTTGCCTTTGTTGTAGATGTAGTCGATTAGATAATCCTCACAATCCTCATAGATATAATGGTTGCACTCGTCATAACCACAATACTTGTAATCATAGTAGTTGCAATCACACACATTGCACTCCTCACAATCTATCGATCAAACAATTGCATACAACATAAACAATAGCACATAGAGATCAAACAAATGCAACAAATGCATGCATGAAAATTTAATAAGTCACAATGGTTGTTACTTTAGTTCTCTAAACAATATTGAAGTATATGATGCATGCAAGAGGCCAATTAATGCAATGGAGTACTTGTTATTAATAATTACTTGCCAATATAGGGTTTTTAATAGTTCTGTTGTAACGCCTGTTCTAACTGTCGAATTAAATTTATTTCTTGGGTTTACTGGATAGAGGACGTTAATACGAACCAGTAGGCGTTGGATTCACCGTAATCGGAGTTATATATCTTTTTGTAGGATTTAAATAGTGTTTAATGGGGTTTAAATGATTTATATAGTTTCTCTTATCTAGAAATCAAACTAAAATTATATCTGTAATCTCCACGGAATTGTGATTCTAGGGACATATTATTTGTAATTTTCTTAGCAGTATTCGATTTACTATGATTTTAATACTCTAAATAAGCCATTAATATATTTATTTAATTGCTGCGAAACCTTATAGTATTTGCGTAAACCATTTGCATATTGATGATATACATGGAACCAGCTTTCCATCGGTATATCATTTATATTTTTGTGACAAGCAATTAATTTACTATGTATTTAATGATTTATAAAGCCATTAAAACTAATTAAACTGCTACGGGGTAAATATTCCACAAAAGCTGGATACAACAAGATATTATTAATCTACATTATAGTAGCATCAATTTGATATACTATTCATATTTTTCGGAGTTATAGATAATTTCCTATGAATTTATTAACCTAAAAGACCATTAAAACTAATTAAATTACTGCAGTAACCACGTACAGTAAAAGTTGGATATATTCTGATAAGATGATTCTACGTAAAATTATCTTCAATTTTATATATTATACGCAATTTTTGGACATGGTATGAATTTCTAATGAATTTTACAAGTTAGATCTATAATATACAATTTTAAATTCGAACGGAGTATTCCAGAGAATATTCCGCTGACTGCACAGGTTGCCTTTGCATGCTGACTGGGACTAGATGCTGACCTGACGTTGACACATGGAGAGATCCGGTTGGCTTGTATGTAACATCCCAAAAATACTAAGCTTGGATCATCAAGCATTAGTCACCAACATTTAGGGTTAACAAAAACTTTTCTAAAAAAAATTATGAATGCATGCATATGAGTATGCATGGATTTTGAAATTCTTTGGAACCACCTTGTTTGATTGTTTCATTGCTTGTAAAATGTTTATTAGGTGAAATAAACATCATCTAAAACATTTCCCACACTTTTCCTAAAGACAAGTAAATCAAAACAAATATATTAAAGGAATGGTCACTTTGACCAATTTAACTCCCATGCCTACTTTGGCTGTCTCAAAATTTCAGAACCTAACAGAAACTTTTCTGGATATTTGCACCCCTTGAATGTACTCCTAACAAAGTATCAAGGCCCACTTTGTGATCATCCAGAAACTTTCAAATGCATAGTTTAAATGACAATTCAAAATTAAATCTTCATCATATGGGAAGATCCCACTTTTTCAAAAACCACCCAAACAAGCTCAACTTTCAAAACCCAAGCATCTGCAGACTCACCAGCACCAACCTAGCAAACCCACCAAAAATCTTTTCAAAATTCAAAACTTGAATTCATGCGGCCATTTCATCAAACAGGTTGCAGATACAAATCAAACAAACATCAAACACTATAGTGTGTAGTAAAATTGGCCTAACTTGTGTTGGAGATATGCCCAAGAGGCAATAATAAAGTGGTTATTATCATGTCTTCACACTTATGATAAATGTTTGCATACCATGCTATAATTGTATTAACCGGAAACATTAATACTTGTGTGATTTGTAAACTAAAATAAGAGTCCCTAGTAAAGCCTCTTGTTAAACTAGCTTGTTGGTTAATATATGATCATGGTTTCCTGATCATGAACATAGAGATGTTATTAACAACAGGATCATATCATTAGGAGAATGATGTGATGGACATACTCCTATAGATAAGCGTAGCATAAAGATCAAGTCATTTCAATAGTTCAATTGCTATATGCTTTCTGATACATAGTAACCTAATTCCTTCGACCATGAGATCGTGCATATCACCTTTACTGGATGGATGCTTTGATGTCATCAAACACCACACCGTAACAGGGTGGCTATAAAAGTGGCATTGAGTGTTCGGAAAGTATTGGTTGAAACACATGGATCAAGAGTGGGATTTGTCCATCCACATGACGGATAGATATTCTCTGGGCCCTCTCGGTGAAATGTCATCCAATTAGCTTGCAA
Organism: Avena sativa; assembly: GCA_916181665.1. Classification (NCBI taxonomy): domain Eukaryota; kingdom Viridiplantae; phylum Streptophyta; class Magnoliopsida; order Poales; family Poaceae; genus Avena; species Avena sativa. The sequence goes on along the minus strand of OV702294.1, from coordinate 260,657,875 downwards.
GCATGTGACTTGGTCACAAGGGATCACATATCACGGGAACGAGAAAAGAGTACTTATCAGTAACGAGGTTGAACTAGGTATGCAGAGATACCGACGATCATAACCTTGGATAAGTAACATATCGTGAGACAAAGGGAAATTGGTATCGTATGTAAGTGGTTCATTCGATCGCAAAGTAATCGTAGAAATATGTGGGAGCCATATGAATTTCCAGATTCCTCTATTGGTTATTGTTCGGAGAAGTGTCTCGATCATGTCCGCATAATTCACGAACCGTAGGGAGACACACTTAAGGATTCGACGTTGTTTGAGTAGTTATGGTATTATGAGAAAGAGACCGAATGTTGTTCGGAGTCTCGGATGGGATCCGGGATATCACGAGGTGATCCGGAATGGTCCGGAGAATAAGATTCATATAAGGAAAGTCCCGTTTCGGAGTTCGGGAATGATTCCGGTGTTTTCATCGGGAATGTTCTAGAAGGTTCCGGATTGTCCGGCACTCCGGGGGGGAAGGGGTACATGAATGTGTCATTACATATTGGAATGATTGCATCATGTACTAAGTGTTCTTGCTGTCCCAAATATAGGATTAAATTGAATCCTAAAACAGAAAAGTCAAATGTCCAGTTTGAAAGTCAAACGGCTAAAACAAGAAACTGTGGGAAACAAGCAAGAGGAGTTGGAATCAACTTGGAGGAGGAGTTGGACTCCTCCAGGCCGGCGCCCAGCCCAAGGCCGAGTTGGGGAGGGACTCCCTCCCTCCCCTGGCGCGCCAGCCCCCTCCCATCTATATAAGGAGGGGCAGGGCTCCCCTCCTAGACACACAAGTTTCCTATCCTCTAAACTAAACCCTAGATCTAGACCCCGGTTTAGAGCTATTCGGTTTAGAGCCTTCTAATTGGTTTAAAGCCCTCTAATTGGTGTGTCTAATTACTAGACCACTAATAGCCTCTCTCATAAGCTCCACCATACTCGCACCGGCTTAAGGCGAAGCCCTGCGGGATTTCCCCTCTACTTCCGGTACCACGCCGTTGTGCTGCCGGAATCGCGAGGAGAGTGCTACAACCTCCGCTGCCTGCTGGAACAAGGGAGAGGAAGGTCTTCGTCGAGTACCGAACGTGTGACCGACTACGGGAGCGCTGCCGGAACGTGGCGCCGGAAGGATCGTCTACGCGATCTTGAGATCGGAAAGAGTACGACTACATCACCCACGAGAATCTGCTCTCGTTAACCGCTTTGGAATCTTCGAGGGTAAGTTATTCCATCGACTCGTTGCTACAATCTAGTAGATAGATCTTGGCTTGTTTGTTTGTATGCGATAGAAAATTTTTGTTTTCCATGCTACGAACCCCTACAGTGGTATCAGAGCCGTGTCTATATGTAGATCTGTTGCACGAGTAGAACACAATGGTCATTGTGGGCGTTGATGCTTTTATTGTCGATTGCTTCTTGTGTACTTTGCATCTTGCGGTATGTTGGGATGAAGCGGCCCGGGCTAACCTTACATGACATCGTTCATGAGACTTGCTCCACGCTTGACATGCAACTTGTATTGCATAAGTGGCTTTGCGGGTGCCTGTTTCTCCTAGCATAGTTAAGATCCAATTTACAACGGGTGATTAACAATACTAGTATCAATGTTGTGGTTCATGTTCGTAAGTTAGAGCGACACTTATTAACAGCCCCAAACCACGTAAAACATGCAAAGAAAGTAGAGGCGTCTAACTTTGTTTTGCAGGGGTGTGCAGTGATGTGATATGGCCATGATTGTGATTATATATGATGTATGCAATGTTCCTTATTGTAAGTCGGCAACCGGCAGGAGCCATATGGTTGTCTTTAATTTCTGTTAAGACCCGCGTGTCTATTCAAAGTAGTTGTAATAGTTGAAGCCGGTGGACGACAACCATGGAGAAGCGTCATTGACCTTGATGCAATGTCGGTGATGATGGAGATCATGTTCGTGCTTGAAGATGGAGATCAGAAGCACAAAGAAGAAAGGCCATATCATATCACATATTATGAATTGCATGTGATGTTAATCCTTTATGCATCTTGTATTGCTTAGTAGACGACGGTAGCATTATAAGATGATCCCTCATGCACATAAATTTCAAGTTCTAAAGTGTTCACCCTTAGTATGCACCGTTGCCAAAGCTTGCTGCTTCAAAGCACCACGTGATGATCGGGTGTCTTTGATTCCGCGGGTGAATACAACGTAAGCAAGCCAGATTTGCTTATGCGGTAGCTAAGGTTTGATCTTGACGAGCCTAGCATGTACAGACATGGCCTCAGGAACACGGATCACCGAAAGGTAAAGCATGAATCATATAGTAGATATGATGAACATGTCGATTGTTCGCCATTGAAACTATATCAACTCTCGTGATGATCGGTTTTGATGTGGAGGATTTGGTTCGTGTGATCACTAAAACAATGTGAGGGATATTGTTTTGAGTGGGAGTTCACCTAGATTAATTTAATTATTAATTAGAACTCAATTTATCATAAACTAAATCAAAGTGAATTTGCATAGTTGTTGTAGTCATTGGCATCCGTTTACCACCTTGCGCTTAGTTATAATTGAGATGATAGAACTATAGAATTCTGGTTAGATACTTTACGAACTGGTATCGTATTGTTTTAAGTGTTAATCTAAAGTTTAAAAGTCCTATTGCAAACTTTCAGTAAGTTCCGGTTACTCCATGAAGTTTAATAATTAGTATTAAATCAAGAGTAACAATTCCAAGTGTTAGTATATAAGTACCATGTTTGTATCCATGATTCTTGATATTCAAAGGATTCTCTTAATATCAAGGTTATCTAGGATCTGAAAGAGTTGTTTCAGAAACCATGATGTGTGGAAGATATTGTGATATCTGAAACGAAGTTTTGGTTACAACATGATAGAGTATAATATGGCAAAGTTCATGTTCTCATATTTTGATGAGAAATTACAAAAAAAAAGGTTGGAGACACTTGTTGTCCTAATCCTCCAAAAGGTTTTGGATAGCAACATTATACTCATAATTCATCGTTGTAAGCTAAAAGTAGCTTGATCATGGACGATTCCATGATAAGGGTGAATATTTGATGTAGGTAAAATGTTTACTACACCAAGAGATTACTAAAGAAAGGAATTTGAAAGAACACCAAATATTTGATGATGGTGATCTACTTCAAAGTGCAAGTCCAAAGACATTGGTATTTAATTATACACGCTTTGGACTAGATGTCATATGTATGACTCCACTATTGATGTTGATAGATTCTTTCAAACTGAAAAGGAAATACTGAAAGAGAATCTCATAAATATATGGCAGAAAAGAAAAGACTAGAATCGTTCAGTTTAAGTATATAGATGATATACATGTTATGGCTATATTCTTTGCTTGTTAAACAATGTGGTTCTTAAGTATTTGATACTGAATTTGTTGGTGTGAATCGTCATACGAAACAACACAATTCATGAACTACAATGGCCTAAGTAACTAGCAAAAGAATATGTGATGATGTTCATCAAGAACAAAATAAAGGGTTATTGTGTTGCTTGTTAAACATCAAAGCTTGCCTTCAAAGATTTGTTTTATCAGGTATTATGAGAACAAAAGGATTGTTCAAATAATTGCCGTAATCCATAAAAGATGGATGATTCGCAAATCTCGTTGGAGACATCACATCCATAAAACTAGTGCTAAAAATGTCGAAAGACAAATTGATTGAAAGATCACTTAGGAAGTGACATCGCCGTTTAAATTATATTTGAAAGAAAACATGAAGAAACTCCATGTTGATGGAATTTTGGAGTCTTCTGATTTTTGATCATATGATGCTTGTGAAACTTTCCTAGAGATAATTAAAACTTCGTTCATAGGCCAAAAGGGAACGAATGACTAGCTTATTGGAACTTGTACATATTGTTGTACGAAGTCCGTTATGTGTAGTCAAGAGCGATGGATTTCAACTTCATATGCTTTCTCCGAAAATTTGAGTGAATATATGAATATTTACTTAATAAGGATGAAGTATGAAACATTTCAAAGACTTTCAAGATGAAGTGCAAAATCATTGTAACAAGAATATAAACAGTTTATGATAAAGATCATAAAGGAAGATATTTGAGTTACAAGTTTAGCATAATACCTAAGATTTAAGGAATCGTTCCGTGGATTTGCATTTCCCGAAACACCATAAGAGTATGGAGCGTTCGAGATATGTAATTAAACCTTGTTTGACATGGTAAGATCGAAAGGTGTAATTCATAAAACTGCCATTGTATTTTAAAGATTAAAAGCTTTAGAGATTACCGTTTTTCCACTGAAAAGAGCTCCATCATAATCCGTTGAAATGACACCATATAAGGTTATGGTTTGGGATAAAACCCAAGTTGTCCTTTCTTAAACATTGGTATGCTATGCATAAGAAAGATGTTTGCAACCAAAGTCGGATGAACCTGTCTTTGTATGTTATTTCGAATAACTGTTAAGTACTCCTCCATAACATCGGAGACAAAAGTGTTTGTCACTTAAAACGTCAAGTTTCTTTGAGAAGGAATTTTTCGTGAAAAGTTAAGTGGGAGGACAATAGAAACTTTGATAAGGTTAAAAGAACCTTAGCTATATGTGCAGAGTTGCGCAGCGCCGAAAAGTGTTTCGAAGGCAGCAACAATGCTCATGGTTCACGTACCTCAAAGGTTGTGGTCACGGAGATCCAAGTTCCTATTGAAACAAGTAGGTCGGATGAACAATCAAATACCAAGATTTGAGGGTTGAATCATTATTTGAGAATAATGAACCGACTACATGCAGAGAAGCGATGATGGGCCCTGACTCCGTCAAATGGCTTGAAGCCATATAATCCGTGATAGTTCCATACACGAGAAATCAAGTTTTGAACTTGAAGGACCCTCGAGAAAGGTGTAAGACCTTATAGTTGTGTCTGGATCTATAAAGAAATAGTCGACATGTTGGGAAAGAGTTCACAACAATGTTCAAAGGTTGACTATGACAAGATTTGATCTTTCATAGTGATATTTAGTCTAGACGGATTAATGTAGCAACCACTACATATAATTTGTTATATGGAAGTTGAATAAACAAAACAAGTTCTTCTAATAGAATCGTTACCTAGGACATGTGCATAACACGGTCCATAGGGTTTTGTTAATTCAAAGGATGCTAAAAGCATATGCAAACTTCAATGGTTAGAGTGAGCATAGCGGAGTTGGAATCTTCACTATGATGAAACTGTTAAAAGGGTTTAATTTCATCAGAGACAATGAAGATGCTTGCATTTGCAAGAAATTAAGTGGGAGCGCTAAGACATGTTTCTAATACATTATGTGGAAGACATATTGTTGATTGGAAATAATGTATCTTTTATTAACACATATTAAGAATTTCATCCCGATGAAAGACTTAGGCAAAACCCAAATATTTGGCATCAATAGACGCTAATATGGTTGTGCCAGAAGTACATAGACAAGATATTGAATGAGTTCAATATAGAAACTACAAGAGAAGGTTCTTGTCGCACAGAAAGGATTGAATGAGTTCAATGTTGATGATATATTCAAGTGTATTGACATTTGGTAAAGTGAAACAAATAATCAAGTATAGATTGATACTTGATGTATGAAATCACAAAGAGTATTTATATCAATCATACTGTGATATGTACAAATCCAGATATGTCCTATGCTCTAAATGTTGAGAGCATATACCAGAATGATTCGTAAGATGATCATTGGACAATAGTAAGGATATTCTTATGATCTTCTGAAAGAACTAAGAGTATAATATTTGTAGAAGTGACAAATAGATGGTTAGTTCATTGTAAAAGTACTACATTGATACTAGCTTTGTCACAAAGTACAAATTAAGTTTATCTCAATCTAAAACTAAGGGTGGCACAATATAATGGAAAGTGAGTTCCATAATGGATTTGGATGATTTCCAAAGTTAAGACATTGTGACAGATACTACAACAAAAGGCTAAGTATATGACTGCTATTATAGCAGCAAAAGAGGGCATTTGTGTCAAGAAGTTTGTTATCAAACTAGGTGTAGTTCACAGTGGGATAATACTATGAAGATATATTGTGCGACAATATTATCAACATGTTTTAACCCCAAAGAGCTAAAGGTCACACCGAAATACCAAATTTATACAAAGCCATCTCATTAGAGAATGAGTGATGCGTAGAGACGCAAAGACATGCAATTACACACGGACCTGGAAGTGTCAGATCCGGAGATCAGTTGACCACTAGCAATCGTGTACATACAACACCGGAAAGCCATAGGTGTTATATACACAAAGGTTCGAAACTAGATTATTGACTCTAGTGCAAGTGGGAGACTGTTGGAGATATGCCCAAGAGGCAATAATAAAGTGGTTATTATCATGTCTTCACACTTATGATAAATGTTTGCATACCATGCTATAATTGTATTAACCGGAAACATTAATACTTGTGTGATTTGTAAACTAAAATAAGAGTCCCTAGTAAAGCCTCTTGTTAAACTAGCTTGTTGGTTAATATATGATCATGGTTTCCTGATCATGAACATAGAGATGTTATTAACAACAGGATCATATCATTAGGAGAATGATGTGATGGACATACTCCTATAGATAAGCGTAGCATAAAGATCAAGTCATTTCAATAGTTCAATTGCTATATGCTTTCTGATACATAGTAACCTAATTCCTTCGACCATGAGATCGTGCATATCACCTTTACTGGATGGATGCTTTGATGTCATCAAACACCACACCGTAACAGGGTGGCTATAAAAGTGGCATTGAGTGTTCGGAAAGTATTGGTTGAAACACATGGATCAAGAGTGGGATTTGTCCATCCACATGACGGATAGATATTCTCTGGGCCCTCTCGGTGAAATGTCATCCAATTAGCTTGCAAGCATGTGACTTGGTCACAAGGGATCACATATCACGGGAACGAGAAAAGAGTACTTATCAGTAACGAGGTTGAACTAGGTATGCAGAGATACCGACGATCATAACCTTGGATAAGTAACATATCGTGAGACAAAGGGAAATTGGTATCGTATGTAAGTGGTTCATTCGATCGCAAAGTAATCGTAGAAATATGTGGGAGCCATATGAATTTCCAAATTCCTCTATTGGTTATTGTTCGGAGAAGTGTCTCGATCATGTCCGCATAATTCACGAACCGTAGGGAGACACACTTAAGGATTCGACGTTGTTTGAGTAGTTATGGTATTATGAGAAAGAGACCGAATGTTGTTCGGAGTCTCGGATGGGATCCGGGATATCACGAGGTGATCCGGAATGGTCCGGAGAATAAGATTCATATAAGGAAAGTCCCGTTTCGGAGTTCGGGAATGATTCCGGTGTTTTCATCGGGAATGTTCTAGAAGGTTCTGGATTGTCCGGCACTCCGGGGGGGAAGGGGTACATGAATGTGTCATTACATATTGGAATGATTGCATCATGTACTAAGTGTTCTTGCTGTCCCAAATATAGGATTAAATTGAATCCTAAAACAGAAAAGTCAAATGTCCAGTTTGAAAGTCAAACGGCTAAAACAAGAAACTGTGGGAAACAAGCAAGAGGAGTTGGAATCAACTTGGAGGAGGAGTTGGACTCCTCCAGGCCGGCGCCCAGCCCAAGGCCGAGTTGGGGAGGGACTCCCTCCCTCCCCTGGCGCGCCAGCCCCCTCCCATCTATATAAGGAGGGGCAGGGCTCCCCTCCTAGACACACAAGTTTCCTATCCTCTAAACTAAACCCTAGATCTAGACCCCGGTTTAGAGCTATCCGGTTTAGAGCCTTCTAATTGGTTTAAAGCCCTCTAATTGGTGTGTCTAATTACTAGACCACTAATAGCCTCTCTCATAAGCTCCACCATACTCGCACCGGCTTAAGGCGAAGCCCTGCGGGATTTCCCCTCTACTTCCGGTACCACGCCGTTGTGCTGCCGGAATCGCGAGGAGAGTGCTACAACCTCCGCTGCCTGCTGGAACAAGGGAGAGGAAGGTCTTCGTAGAGTACCGAACGTGTGACCGACTACGGGAGCGCTGCCGGAACGTGGCGCCGGAAGGATCGTCTACGCGATCTTGAGATCGGAAAGAGTACGACTACATCACCCACGAGAATCTGCTCTCGTTAACCGCTTTGGAATCTTCGAGGGTAAGTTATTCCATCGACTCGTTGCTACAATCTAGTAGATAGATCTTGGCTTGTTTGTTTGTATGCGATAGAAAATTTTTGTTTTCCATGCTACGAACCCCTACAACTTGTTCTCTATTTAGCTCACAACCAGCTCAGTAGATCATCTAGGAAGATTAACCAAGAACTAGCACCACTGTGAGCTTGCCATTGCCATCAATGGTGAACATCTGAGCACACCCATGTCACCCCCATGTCGACAGCAAGCTAGGAGGAGACACAAGCCTAGCCAGCATGTCTGGGAGGCAGCCCACCGTCCACCGCCACTCATTGTCCCAGCCGCGAGCGTTGCCAAGCCTTGGACCACACGCACGAACCGCGCCCAGACCGCCAGCGACCATGCCGAGCGTGTGCCAGAGCACCACCCTCGACCGAAGCCCACAGACCGCGCGCCGCCCTCACCGCGTGCATACACAATCCCCACCGACCCAGGAGACCGCCTGACATCCCCGTTCGTCGCCCCGTGACGCACAGCCACCGCTCGCCGTCGAAGACGCCGCCTTTGCCGCGCAGAGCGTCGCATGTTCCAGACCAAGCCGCACCGCCCCACGCCTTGAAACCATGTCGTTGAGCATCGCCAGGGAACACCGCACCGTCCCCTACCATCGCCCATGCCAATAGCCGCCTGTAACATCGCCCCCGACGAGCTCACCGTGCGCCCCGTCGGTCCCCTCGCTCGACTATAAATAGAGGCCACCCCCGCTCGATTTCTTCACACCATCTCACTCCCCTCTCGTCACTGATCGTGCCACACCATTCCCGAAGCAAGGCGAGCACCACCTCGCCGGAATTTCACCGGAGCCCGCCGCCTCTGGAGAAGAAGGGAGCCATCGATTTCATCCACCCCAGGAGCTGCCGCGACCACCCCTGAGTTCGCCATCGTCGACTTCGTCGTTTGCCCGCCTCGCCGACACTCGCCAGCACCCCGGTGAGCCCCCAGCACCCCTCACTAGCCGCGCTAGGTTTCTTTCTCGCCGGCGTTGTCTCGCGTCGACGATGACTCCTAGCTGTTGGATTAGAATCATATCGAATGACCCACGTTGCCCCGTGCCGCTTCGCCCCTCCCTGTCTCACTGGCAAGTGGGGACACCCAGTAACTTTTCCCGCGCAGCCCAGTGATTTCAATTACATCTTTTTCTTTTTAATTCAAACACACTTCTGTACCCATTTTCAAAAATCAATCCAGATCGATTTAGTGCACCAATTTGAATGAAGCCAATTTTGTTGGAAAGGTCTGTGAATACTGAATCCAAGCCCATTGGATTCAAGTCATTTGGATCTATAGATTATCCATGGTAAAAATAACAAGGCAGAAGCTTTTTTGCATTCAAACATTTTTCAAATTTAAACCATAATATCTTTTGACTTGATTCCAACTCTCTAAAATCACATTTACCATACCTTTCAGAATATATAAAATATATAGGTCATCTATAGGACCCTTGTGTGTGATGATTGCAAGTAGTTAAGTATTGTTTGGTGATTGTGTACCTCATATTTATTCATAGACGCTAGTACCGACCAAGGATACAAGGAGGAAGGAGGATACTACGAAGAAGAAGCCGAGGAGAACTTCAACCACTGCTCTGCTCAAGGCAAGCTATTAACCTTGCAAGATAACACTTGCAATTTAGCAAGCGGATGCTATACCTATGCAAGCTTATATTGACATTGATGCAAGCTAACACTTGCAAGATACTTTACCCATGCAAGCCAATACTTGCTTGTTACTATGCCTACTATATGCTTTAAGCATATATGATCATACCCACTTGATAAACCAATCCTAGTTTTATTTGCAAGCTTCTTACATTATTTCTTTATCAAAGCTATTACTTAGAGTTAATTAAGTGAATTATAGATACTAGAAAGATATTTAAAGGTTGCATAAAGAGCATAAAATTTGGCCTAAGCTAGATAATCTTGATGTCATCTGAAGGCATGAGATTGAACTTAGTTAGAACTCCACTAGTTTACCCCCCCCCTCATTAGTACTCACCCCCACTTGTAGATGCTAGTGCTAAGCATAAAACTTGATCAACTTTAGATGGGAATACTTGGTGGAAAAATGGTTATGAAAACCTTGGAATGATGGATCATTCTATTGAAATGTTTTGGACATGTGTTTCCGAACACCTGATGATTTTGGTGATGAAAATGTTGAGGCATGAGCCTTAGCCCTTTATAAAACTGATGGTTGTCTGGATGCGATACCATTCCAATTTTATCGTACAACCACAATACCCGAAGATTGGGTAGGGCCTGACTGGAAACTTATATACCTTAGTATTAGTTCCCTCACGGCCAAGGTCTGAGCTGAGGCTACCTTGTGAAGATTGTCCACCTAGGCAGTACCCGAGATGATAGTTGGTCATGGTTGGGAGGCCAAACTCACAGGAGAGGTGCTTATACTAGGGCGTGTAATTGAAAGGTTAGGATTGATTATCCGCATACTAAGTATGGTGAATTCAGGATTTGTTCCTGACGGATGTATCGAATGTTGTGGTGAAAGTGTACAATCTCTGCAAAGTGTCAAACTATTCGAATAGCCGCGTCCGCGGTTATGGATAGTTGGAGTGGCCATACTGTTCTCCCGTCAGACTTTTCAAAATGACTTGTGAAATGATTTGAAACTTTGACTTGACCACAAGAGAGTTATGACATGAGTTATAAGATCCCGCTTAGGAGTTATAAAATTGTGACTAGCTTTGGAACTTAGTAGAGATAAATATGGCTTTTGCAAAACAACCCTAGAGCCTAGTGTCCTATTATCCAAAAACCCCTTTTACCTGTTATTATTAGTTTGCGAGTAGTTAAAGAGTACTCATGGCTTTGTCCCTGGATATTCCCATGGCCAGACTATGAAGAGGAGTACCTGGAAGATGGACCCCAGGAAGGTTACGACAACTAGGATCATCTCCCATCGTCAGCATTGCCTGTGACCCCGAAGATGGAGCTTCGCCTATGCTACCGTAATTATTACGTATTCCGCTGCTTGATGTTGTATTAAGAACTAGATCATAAGATCCCTATTTGTGTAAGAACTTATGTACGGTTGTAATGGATGATGTACTATGGTATCCAATTATGTTATGTCTCGCAAAAATGGTAATCCTGGGATTGCGATGTATGGCATAACAGGCATCTAGGATTGAAAAATCCGGGTGTTGACATCGTACCCCTTCGAGGAATCGATCTAATCCTGGCCGTTGGGGTGAGATCCAGTGGTTAGGAGAGGAGATTGACCCGATTTTGACTCAGAATGGACAAGAAACAGATCTGTGTTAGAGAGACAAATTTGTAGGTGAAATTGAAAAACTTACAACATTAAAGTTGTGGGGAATCATTAGTCCTACTTTCTCACCAAAGGAATTTGGATTTGAAGAAACGAGCGCGATTACATCTTGGATTTACACCGTCATATCTGAAATATTGCGGTGCGAAATTCTCCGGCTGTGGTGGATGAAAAGAGGTGAGTTTTGTCGGGATTGAAAGATTTCGACGAGTTCTACAACTTTTGTTTTTTGGCCGAAGGCAAACAACAAAGTCTAGATGGGTTAAAAAGCGAAATAAGATTCGGCCATATGTAGATTCAGGATTTCGAGAAGAGAAACTCATACAGCTGTGGCTCCACGAGTTTATATGGAGATTTAGGATGGTGTAGAGATATGTCTTGGAGTAGGGAATAAGTAGAAACAAACGGAAGTCGATTCGGAGTTGTAGATAAAAAGTTATAAGAGTTTGAGTAGAGATAGGTTTGACAAAAACTATTCCGCATGCTTTTTAAAGCAACTGAGCTACGTACGTGCGCGCATGCGTGTGCTCCCATCGGCTGGCTAGCTGGGCCACCGGCCCGTTAGTTTTTTTCTTTTTCCATTTTATATTTATTTGTTTCCCTCATATATTTTGCATATGAACTCCAAATGACATGATTTTTGTTTCTAAATTTTTCTAAAATCAAATAGATCATTGTAGGATGATATTTATAATCTTTTTACTAGTTTTAAAATAGTGGATTCATAAATCCTTGTATATTCCATTTTATTTATATCTTTATTTGTTTGTATTTATTCCATAACTTTTTCATAATAGCTCCAAATGAGCTCAACTTTGTTTCTAAAATTTTGTAATATTAATTGGATGTTTTTAGGCTATAATTATCAATAATAGATGCCTTAGCAATAATGGGTTTTATAAAGGCAATTTAATTACCTTTAGGAACATTTGGGCGAATCAACTATATGATTTAGATACCAGGATTTGGATTCAGTTTGTGAGAACTTTGCATGGATGTAATGAAATGATTATGAATGCTTCATGATTTTCATTTTGAAATCTTTCACACCAATTTTACAATCCATAATCAATCCATGCCCTTTTGCCTATATGGCTACTTAGGTCATAACAAAATAATATAAGATTTTGAATTCAAGGTTGAGAGGATTTTCTATTCAAAAAGTTTCTTCTCTTTGAGAATTTTCAACATAGTCAAACAATCAATCAAACTTATTTATTTATTTCACATTCCAAAATTAGGAGAATTTTGGGATGTGACATTACATCTTGGCTTACTTGAGATCTTGATGTAACTTCTCTGGACAATTGTTTGCATAGTGTCCTTTGTTTCCACATTTGAAACATGTGACAAGGTTGATGTCTGTCATAGGTTTGCTTATCATGTTCTTCTCCTTCTCTGTGTAATCTGATGCATAATGGCCTATCTCTTTGCATTTGTGGCACATCACTTGACTAATATCCTTCTTATTTTTGGGTCCCTCCAAAGCTAGGAGTTCTCTTAGTTCATGTTCTTCATATTTCACCACAAATGTGGGAAAGCTTCCTCGGTTCTTAGAACGGTTCATAGGATAACGTCCATGTTTCCTCTTTGGTCCACCATGGTGAGTTACAATGTATGGAGTTGCAAACTAAGGTTTGACTTTATCTTCATCATTCTTGGTGGAAGTTGTTCCTTCATGGAGGTTTCCAAACACTTGATGCATTCCATCCTGTTTTATCTGTTGAACTATATGGTAGATTTGGCATTGGATAGGGACACGATCATTTCCTTCACATAGGAAACAAGTAACTTGAGATGTGGGGCATTGTCTAGCTGGATGTTTCTCTTCACAATTAGGGCATTGGTCCATATGCTCTTTATAAGTGTGTTCTATGTCTCCACAAATTTTGCAGGCTTGAGTTCCTTCTATAATATCATCCTTGATGTCATTGTTGTCATAATATCTTTGGGAAAGGTTGCTCCTTATGTTGATCATCTGATTGGTCATCCTTTGCAACAATTGAGATTGGGATTCCAAGAACTTTAGCATGGCTGGGTCTAACTCAATGTTGTTGGCTAAAAACTGAGTTGTCACTTGATTCAACTAGGCTTGTGTTGCTAGTAGTTTTTCTGTCATGTGCATCTCCTTGTTGTTGTTACCATCCTTGATGTTGGAGTTGTGGTCTCTTGGAGAAGTCATCTGTTTGGGTTGGATTGGGATTAGATTAGGCAAAAGATTTCCTAGAGGAAAAAAATTCTACTCACACACATCAAATCACACAAAGCAATGTGCAAGTAATCACAATCATGCATTCCACTCAACAACAAGATTCAAGCATATTTTAGGCAACAAAATATTACTGCTACACCACATAAGTTGGTGTCATCAATAAATTGATTTAAACCAAACACTAGTATGGTGGTCCAACTATGGGTATCACTTGAGATCATTCCATTCTTCTTAGTTGTTACATCATGATCAAGATCATGGTTTCCTTGGAAGAATTTCTTGCATCTTGGTCACAAGGCTCAAAGGTGATGATGGTTCTTCTAAGTTGTGTTTCCTTAGTCTCCAAGTCTTGAGTAATATTTCTTGTCTCACTTGTAATCCTTAGTGATGTCCAAGTTGAAGTCCTTGGTGGAACTAAAGTTGAAGTCATTGGTGATGGTGAAGTCTTTGATCATGTTGAAGTTTTTGTCCATCAAGTAGAAAAGGGAGAGATGTAGAATCAAAACAAAATGTTGGGGAAAGAGTTTATAAGATTGTTTGTAAATAAGTTTGAACAAATACAACTCCTGTTTTTCTAAGGGCTTTTGTCTAATCCTAGGGTTATAATCCTATAGGCAACACAGTGCTTTGATACCATCTGTAGAGGTCCCAACCTGATAAGGTAGAGATCCCTTTGTTTACAATGCTAGTACCTGGATCGAATATCTAGCATCCACAGTTTAAGATGTAATATCAAGAAACAAAGGTCATATTACAACTTATAACCAAGAATAAAATAATTCATTACAACTTACATAGCTCATATGTCCATCTCATTACAATGCAGCAGATATAACTATATAGCATGGAGTCCTTCATCTTCTTATGCCACAGGCAATCATGTTAGTTGTAGACTTGTAATCACTACTCTACAAACTTCACTAACATCCAACAAAATTGCAACATAATAAGTTACAGCCACAAGGGTCAATACATTTGAATTCTATTGGCAAGTGATACTATGTTAGAATAGTATTATCTAACATCTATATGAATTTGGCCAGGTGTAGCTTGGGCTTGCTTTGCTCAAAATAAGGTTTTCCTTATTAGTTGAGAACACTAAGTTTTTGTTTGTCAAAATCACCCAAGGAACCACCAATAGAATTTGGTGAACCTTTACCCTTGTTCAACCACAATATTTTTAACTTAGAAATTGGGATGAGGAGATCCTTGATAGCTTCAATGTCTTGATGCTCAAATTGTCCATTGCCTAGGACATGACTAAGTACTTAGGTTTTACTCTCTTGAGAGGTGGTGCACTTTCCACACAAGACTCGACATGCATCGGGACTAGATCTTTCAGAAGCCTTCCCTTAGACCACATGGACGCGTTCCATCCTATCACCCCTACCACCATCTATCCATCTGGCTAAGTTATTGCAACCTATATGATCAAGGCAGAGCCCATATGCCATGTGGCTGCACTAGAAGCTTCTCAACACCAAACATCTCAAATCTCTTTGTTCCTGGGTGGCTTTCCACAAGTGTGATACACAAGGTAAGCCATAGAAATGGGCCTTGTGTAACCACTCAACACAAACCATTCTCACCATTCCACCCAGGTAATTCATTCACATAGTTGTTTTATTAATCAAAAACACAAGTCATAGACTTAAAAAAATTCATATCATGAATAATCCACCCTTGTTTTCTACTATCTAGGCTAAGCATGATAACATGGCAAGTTTACTAACTTAGGATAATTCTACTAAGACAACATATAGGATTTCCCATGGCATAGCTTATACTTTGAAAATTTCCATTCAAGTCCTACCCAAAATATCACTAATGCATAGTTAAAATAATAGGACAAAATATGAAGCATCACTTGCCTTTTTAGTATAGAATCTAGGTACTCTCCTTGATCTTGCAATTGTCACACTTCTTCAAAGTTCAGTACAATTCAATCAAGTAAGGCACACATTCAAAACTAGCATTCAAACAATTCATCACATAAAATGCATGCAAGCATGCAAAAGGTTGTTTTGTTTAAAATTGGTTTCTAACAAGGCACTAAACATTTTCAAAACACCTACTGGTCATTTATAAAAGTGTAAAATCATTTGAAAATAAGTTAGTGAAAATAGCCCTTTTTAAATCATTTTTGTTTTACTAGAAATGCTTTTATTCAAAGGAATAATTCCTTTGTGTCAACATAATATATTTATAAAACCAAATGTTAGTGTTTATGGTCAGAGAGTTCAAAACAAATCATTTGCAAAAGGTTTCACTCAAAAATCATTTTTAGAATAATTTTTATACACAAAATTGTCCTAATAATGTTTCTGCATAAACATCTAATTTTTCAGAAGCAAAATACTAAACTAAGGCCATGGTTGCAAATTTTACATTTTTCTGATTCCATTGATATAAAGTTTGTAATTTTTGGACAAGCAGATCAAAAGTTATGAATTTTTCAAACTCAAGCAACTAATAGATCAATTTCTGTTTTTAAAACAACAGCCAGGCCACGTGTCTTATTTCTATTGGCATATACCGCTTCGGTAGGATCGTGCAATGTGGGCCGTTAGATCTACCTATAATCTCACGGATCGGATCGATTCATACCGCTTTGCTACACGTTTTATCCTAACCACTGGATCTGTATCTAACGGTTCAGGCACATTGGTCAAAGATAGGCGACGCTAGCTGGCGACTACGCCGGTGGCGCGTCGGGCGGTGATGTTTCCGGCGAATCCAGGAAGCAAGAGGAGGAAAGGAGGGGCTCACCGGGTTCATTGTGGTGAGTAGATGTTGTAGGTGGAAGTGGACGGCGAAGGGGCGCACGGGGTCGGTGTGGATTGCTCGCCGGAGTCGCTGTTACCGTCAGGCACGCACGGCTGTCATCGGGGGCGAGCCTACAAATCATGCGCGAGTGAATGTAGGTCATTAGAAGACGCGCAGGACAAGGGCGATCAAGATAGTATGAGTCAGAGGTCGAGGCGTGCACGGGTTCGGGCGCTTGGGCTCACTAGAGTTGCGGGGGTCGTCGGTGATGCACGGGTCAAGACAAAGCCGATGGTATGGGTGCACGCGAGCAAGCGGAGGGTACCAGTGGATGCGTATGAGGTTGGGGATCAAGCTCGTGTGAGACAGGGGCAAGGGGGATGTATGGGCTCGCAGGAATCGTCGCGGAGGCTCATCGGAGCAGTGGGGCTTCGAGCGAAAAATTAGAGCATCCCAGGGGCTCACTTGGCATGGCGACTAAGGGGAAAGGGAGAGGAGAGGGGGACGTTTAATCGAGTGTGTTCACGGGGAAGATTAACTGCGCCATTAACACGAATTAAGTAGATTAAAATCACGTAGAAACGGCGAGGAGGAATTGGGGGCGGGGTCAGCGTGGCGAAAACGACAATGACAGCGTGGAGGTGGGTCATGGGCGTCAGCGAGGGGAGGGGATGCGCATGGGGTGAGAAAAGTTTGCGGGGGAGGGAGGAGAGAGCAGGGTGGGCTACGAGTTGGGCATGCTGGGCTTTGGGGGTACTGGGTAGGTTAGTTGGGTTCTTTCCCCTTTTTTTCTTCTGATTCCTTTTTCTTTTTCTTTTTCTATTTTTATTTTCTGTTTTCATTTAAACCAATTTGATTTCAAACTAATTTGAATTCAGATTAATTCCAAATATCTTCAGTAGGTTTTAATCATGTTACGTGTTGATTAATTAATTCACTTTTGAATATTTCAAATATTTTCTTATGATTTAGTATTTATTTAAATTAGTCATTTTGTCTTTATTCAAATATAATTAAATATGGTTCAAACCCATATAATTTTATTCAAATAATCTTTTATTCTTTTATTTTTATTTGAATTACTTTTATTCCATTTTCTTATGGATTTGGCCAAGATTTAATTGTCTTTTAAATATTTCTTATTTATTTAATTCTTTCTTTATCTTATAAAATCCATATCTTTTTATTTATAGTTCCAAAATTGGTGATTCAAATTTGTATAATTTTATTTAATATTTCTTTATCTTTTTAAATCCTCTTAGGATCACTTTGCTCACAATTTAGTGCTGATTTTAGTTAGGAGCTTTATTAGCTTTGGAATTTATTTTCTTTTAGCTTATTAAATTCATAAGTTTTTATCCATGGCTCCAAATTGAATGAAACCAATTTCTATGGTTTTATAATATTTTTGTTTACCATTTTTGATCATTTATAAATGTTTTTTGCTAAATTTTTATATGGAACAAAGACATCGTCTTGGAGGGATTTGAAAAAGATTTCTTTCGCTAGAGTTTTAGGGTTTTTGGTTTAACTTTTCCAAGTGCTTAAATTCAAGATTATTTCCATGCATGAATGCATTTGATTTGTTTGGAAATTTTTTTGTTGCCTTTTCATATTCAAATTTTGTTCAAATAGGGTTTTGATGTTTCCATTTAGAAGCAAAAAGGTTCTTTTCGCCCTAAATTTCAACAATTATTTCTTTTGTTTATTTATTTTCACATGTCAAAATTTGGAAAATTTTGGGATGTGACACCGGGCCCCGCTGACAGGGATTCGAAATTGGGCGTCTCGCACGTGACCTTGCCCCGGCTGGTCCGATTTCACCTACACGGAATTGAGATGGGTCCTGTGTAGAATTAAGAAAAAGTATTACTAGGACCTCAAAGCCTGGATCAGCAACAATTTAGATAGGAGATAGTTAGCCTTGGCCTTCTTTTCCCTCAATGAGGTGGCATTGAATTTGTAAATATCTACTGATTGTAACTCATTATGATTTATAAAAATTGAAGTGGTGTTTTTTACCCTCAAAAAAAATCTAGCCCATGACGAAATGCCCCTTTATTCATTTCCCCAGATCCAGAATTTAAGCCTTTGCTTTAAATCAAAATGAAATATAAAGCAGCACCAATTGCCCAGATCCAAATTTTAACATACCTCTACTTGTCTTCTTCAACATGCAGCACCAAAGTTGGACCCAAATAATGTGTACATTAATTGTAGTAAATCCAGCACCAACATGTGTCCTTTTCCCCAAATAAATTCCCCGTAAGCTATACATATCCAAATGGTTTGAATCAAAGTTACTTTAAAAGGCATTCTGTCAACACCCGGATATTTAGTCCCAGATGCCTGTTATGCCATACATCGCAATCCCAGGATTACCATTTTTGCGAGACATAACAGAATTGGATACCACAGTACATCATCCATTACATTCCTTGTTATTTTTACCAAGGTTGATCTATAGATTAAAATGATTTGAATCCAACGGGCTTGGATGAAGCATTTCAATATATTTCTAACAAAAGTGGTTTCATTCCATTTGGTTCACTGAATCGAGCTGGGTTGATTTTTGAAATTAGGTATAGAACTGAGTTTGAATATAAATAGAAAAAGATAAATTCAAACGATTGGGCTGCGCGGGAAAGGTTAACGGGCTGGCCCAGTGTCACTCCGCGGCGCGTGGCGCAACTGACAGGGCGGGTCTACTGGTCAGCGACTCTTTAAACGCGAAGCGGTATGGGGCGATGTGGTGCGTTGGATTAGAAGTCAGATCAACGGCTGAGGGTCGTCGTCGATGATGAACTAGTCACCAGAGAGCTCGAACCCTAGTGGCTCAGTGGGGGTCGTGGGAGGCTCACCGGGGCTCACGCGAAGGTCGGCGATGCGGGCGAACGACGAAGTCGACGACGGGTGGTCGCGGAAGCTACTGGTATGGACGAAATCGATGGCGCCCTTCTTCTCTAGAGGCGGCCTGCTCAGACGCAATTCCGGCGATGCGCTGCTCGCCTTGCTCCGGCTATGGGGTGGAACGATCAGTGAGGTGAGGGGAGTGAGGTGGTGTGAAGAATTCGAGCGGGGGAGGTCTCTATTTATAGTGGCGAGAGGGGATCGACGGGCACAAGCTGGGCTCGTCGTGGTCGACGGCACAGAGGGCTATCGGTGTGGGCAACCATAGGGGGCGATGCTGTGCTCCCTGGAGAAGCTCAACGGCGTGGTGGCGAGGTGTGGGGTGGTGGTGATCAGACGGAACGCTGCGGTGCTCTGAGCGTGGTGGCGAGGCGTGGGGCGGTGCTGATCCCTGGAAGTTTTAATGGCGCACATCACACGTGGTCCGCGCGGCGGCGAACGGGCGTGTTTGCGGGGTTGCTGGGACGGTGATGATCACGCGTACACGCGGCGAGGGCGGCGCGCGGTCTGTGGGCGCTGGTCGAGCATGGCGAACGGGGCGCGCTCTCGGCATGGTTGCAGAGAAGGTTGGCATGGCCTGGGCGTGTGGTCCAGTGGCTGGCATTCCTCGCGGCTGGTACAGGGAGTGGCAGTGGAGTGCTAGCTTGCTCCCAAACAAGGTTGGCGAGGCTAGTGCTGCTCGTAGCTTGTTGTCGACCATGGGGTGGCAATGGTGCTCTCGGCCTGCTCACCATTGATGACAATGGCCAGCTTACAGTAGTGCTAGTGATTAGTTAAGGTTGTTAGATGATCTACTAAGGCTAGTGGTGTCCAGAGAGGGAACAAGTTAGGCCCAAAACAATACTAAACATAGTGTTTTGATTTTTTTTGATTTGTATCTGCAACATGTTTGATGAAATGGCCGCATGAATTCAAGTTTTGAATTTTGAAAAGAATTTTGGTGGGTATGCTAGGCATGTGTTGATGATAATGTGGATGCTTGGGTTTTGAAAATTGAGCTTGTTTGAGTGGTTTTTGAAAAAGTGGGATCTTCCCATATGAAATAGATTCAATTTTAAACTGTCCTTTAAACTATGCATTTGAATATTTTTGGATGATCACAAAGTGGGACTTGGTACCTTGTTATGAGTACTATCAAGGGGTGCAAAGATCTATACATGTTTCTATTAAGTTCTAAAAGTTAGAGATAGCCAAAGTAGGCATGGGAGTTAATTTGGCCAAAGTGACCATTCACTTAATTTGTTTGTTTTGATTTGTTTGTCTTTGGGAAAAGTTTGAGGATTGTTTAGTTGATGTTTATTTCACCTAAGAATCATTTTACAAGCAAAGAAACACATAATCATGGCAATTCAAAAGAATCCAAATTTTAATGCACACTCATATGAATGCTTTCATATTTTAATTGGAAAAGTTTTTGTTAACCCTAAATTTGGTGATTAGAGTTTGATGATTCTAGTTTAATATTTTTGGGATGTTACACATTCACTATACTTACCATGTGGAACAGTAGTTCGACTTTGGCAAAAATAACAAAATCAGTCCATTTCTATCTTTAGAAAATTCTCTAGGTCAAACCAAATGAGATATTGACCTAATTCCAACTCCCTGCATACATGGATATCAATGTGCTTCAAACCCCCAGGATCCCAAAATTTATTGAGCTATCTTTGTGTTTTGGTGAATTAAACCTTTCTGTCCATAGTTTATTCACTAATAAATCCACTACAGTAGTTCTCAAACCCAAAAAGAGTGATTCGAATTTCTACATAAATATATTTCAAATACCTAACATGTGTCCTTTGAATCACATCAAAAGCCATTATATATTTAATCTGGTGATAAAGACAAACAACATACAATATTGCCTTTGGAAATTTCCTAAGGGTATTCTGTTAATTATTTTAAGTTGATTACAACTCCTCTTGAATCATTCCATCAAATCCTAGATAATCACCCAAGGAAATGATTTTTGGAGCTCTAGAACAATTGTAGTGAATTATTTCCTAAAACTAGAGTTTTATTCACTATAAAAATCATTATAAATCAATGGTATTTGATAAAATAGTGAAACCACTAGTGTTGGTTTCATTTTATCAATATCTATCTATTTTCATCATTTTTATACAATGATGTCATACAAAATATGTCCTTCATCAAAAACCCCTCTCTTTGGTAGTTCCATGACTAAAACCAAAAGGGTCATCTTCCAATGACTCCAAGTCTTTTACCAATCCCATCAAACTAACCATCCAACACTCTACTATTTTATATCATCTGTTGTATGTATTGCTTCTTGTATGCGTTGTTTTGATTATGGTGTTGTTTGTGTGCATGTATGCTCGATAACGGCGATAGTAGCGATTGTGTGTCGTCGAGAAGATGGAAGTCTCGGAACATTTTTATTGCTATCATTATTATTATCGGTATTCTGGTATTCTAAAGAAGTCATGGGACATCTCGCTGGTCACAGGCAAGCCACCTTCTTGCTCATAAACCCTTGTTCTATTTTTACACTCATGCATGTTCTATGTATTTGTTTATCTAAATTGCATTGTTTTACTAGTATTATTATTTATGGTAGTGGCTTGGCTCCTCCAAGTCATTACATGTTTGTACTACTAGTACAATAAGTTTGAGGACACCTATTTTCCCCTAGTAGGATAGATGGTGTATAACACCATGCCCCTTTGGAAACCCCGTTTTAGCTGAAGCAAAACTATGGGGTGGGAAGACCCTAGAAAAGCTTATAGAAATGTTTTATGAGAAAACCTTGGTGAGACTTGGCCTACCAAGTGAATTTGAAAATTAAAAAGGTTTTGGTTTTACAAAAAGGATTGGATGAAATATGGAGGAAAATGTTTATGAAAATGCACCCGGTTCTTTGCAGTTTTGCAAGAACAATTAACTCGTGCAACCACATTACTCTGGCATGGGACGGGGCTGGGCTGAAAGTTTGTCTAATCTTGTATAGGTGCCTTGCACTGCTACAGGGGAAAACAATCCCTGGAGGTTGGGCCTTCTCCGAACAAACGGTCCATGTGTACCATCGACCAGGAGAAGGAACAAAGGGTATGCGGGCCTCCACGTGATACTATGAGCCCCTCACTGAAAGCACACACCCGTCGAGGTGCAAAACGCGCTCCGGTTGCCTTAGTAACTATATAGGGTGTCCTGGTTTTGAGGGGGTTAACACTCATAGGGTAGGCACATGTATCATAGCGGGCATCTGGAAAGTCTTGACTGGTTATTCGAACCACAATCGGTGTAGATTAGGGTCGGGTAAGAGGATGATGTGGGTAAAGTGTACAACATCTGCAAAGTGTAAATCTATTCGAATAGCCGAGTCCTCTGTCATGGACGGTTAGAAAGGTTGCTGTAGAGTGGTACTGGTTTTGGTTGCAAAAAGGACTTCAGAAAAGAAATGGCTTGGAAATGCTTTGACCATGGGATGGTCGGAGAAAGTAGGAAGGAGTTTGGTCATGGGATGACCGGAAGGAAAAACAAATGGGTGACCCAATCGTAGTGTTTTCTAAAAACTTTTCAAAAAGGTTTCCAAAAGTGTTTTACAAAAAAAGGTTTCCAAAAGTGTTTTACAAAAAACTTTTCAAATTCAACAAATTCAACAAAAAAATTCAACAAAAATTCAACATGCTATATCTACAAGAGAAACTAATTTATAAAAGAAGCTCTTATGGAGCCATCCTATCACAGCCATATTGCATATCCTTTATTATTGCTCTCTCTTAAGGTGGTTTGCAAGTATATTCAATGTACTCACCGCCATTGTCCCTGGCTATTTACTTGGCTAGACTTTCAGAAGCAAGAGGCACGATGGAGATTTCTGATGTCTATGCGAGCTAGGCCGTCCTCCCAGTCAGTCGCCTATAGGTTAAGGCATGACATGGGTTCTACGCTTGAAGACTTCCGCTATTGCTGTTGTATCGCCATAATGGCATTAACGTAAGCACTTGTATTTGTTAATTCTGGATGTTATAATGATACTTGTCGGTTATGCTCATGGCTCACTGATCATGGGAACGTGAATTGCAGGCATAACAGGTATTCTCGGACCATAAATCTGGGGTGCCACAGTTTCCTTCCTTTGTACTACTCCTCCTACTCCACACCAACATGGCTGTTGAACACGCAAGAGAAACAGTGCTGCCCTCTCAAAACTAAAAATAAAAAGAAATAGAGCCACCGTACCAAGGAAAACGTGCGCAGTGCCACGCTGTGGACGAGCGAGAGATCAGCCGGGCCAGTGCACGAGGGGAGAGGGGTGGAGAGATGAGAGGCAACAAAGGAGAGAGAAAACACACTCTTTTTTGCGTGCATAGGTTTCGAAATTTACTACTAGTAGAGTGTACACTTTAACTGCAAGGTGGCAGGAGTAACTCGTGTCAGGAATGCATCATAACTTTGCTCTCGCTACTTCCTTCTTCCCCTGTCTATGTTTTATTCTCTCTGCACTTATAGTGTTTTGACAGTGGTGAGCTTATGTCTACTACGAGTGGGACATCCAATATGATTTCCATAAGGGGGAAAAATGTAGTCCCGATGGACTTCCATATACATAGTGGAAGCTATCCACGAGCTAAAAACCTTCAGGTTCACCCTTAAGGTCATCATGGGTAATCCATAAGCATTAAAATATTGATATCTAGTACACATAGCAATCAAAAACAAATTTTAATCACACGGCCGCTAGAGGTAGCTCTAACATGTGGGTCCTATCTTATGGACAAGTCTGACTAGATACATTGTGGTGCAATCAACTACTAGCTTGGTGGTGCAATCAACTACTAGCTTGGTATTAGCAAGTGGGTCCCATGTTAAACATAGGTTTGTCCAAATACAAAGGTGATGCCCTAAGCTCTACCGTTTAGAAACTGTCTATACGAGACTATTCATGGGACCTACTAACATAAAGATGCTAACTTTTGCATAGTAGTTTTACTTCTTGGTCATACACTGCCAAGTGGGGCCTAGTATTTTCTTTCCCCTTTAGACACATGTACCTTGTACTCACCTCGCCACCATTCTAGACTCGATTTTTTTTTGCAAAATTCCACCGATATATTAATAATGATCAATAACCGTATAAAGAGACGCAAAAGTAAGTTGCTCTTACACACCGTATTTCCTCAACAATTTGCATGCATAATCTATTCTCATTCTTCGACTTTCCCTACTATTTTGAGCTATATTATTTACATAGAAGAACATTTTGACCTAATTTCGTTAAATGTATATAAAGTCATTTAAGTGTACTAGGTTAGCTAGAGTAATCTTGAAAAATCCGTCTAAAAACATGGGGATTGTAAGAAAGCAGTGTCCACTTTGTATGAAAATTTGGGAGGTGACATTTTCATTTAACTAACGCGGGTCCCGTGGGAGCAGTGAGCTTCAGTTAACACGGCCGGTGGAAGTACATGTTGCATCAAGGACCTTATAGAAAATGAAAATGACATCCAAGTCCATCAATTGGTAAATTGAGAATGTTCTTTCCTGATAGTTGGAATCTCACACCGATGGCATTGTTTACTAAACGAAGATGTACCCATCTACCTCTAAATTTCTATTTAATTCGAGAGAAATGTATCATGCTTACTGGTAGCTCAAGTTTGACCTAATTTCTTGAAATTGTCAAGATGAAAAATCTTAGCAAGAAGTTGAACCTATTTTCCAAACTCCTAGTGGTGGTTTGTGATATATTAAATGAGCCCCCGATGGTTACCTCCAAAAAATTCACAAAACTTTCAAAGCAACCTACAGTTTTCCTGTAGTTCAAATTTGAACAAATTTCGATAAACCGGCATAAAGTCATTCAAGTGGGTAGAGTTAGCAAGGACGAAGTCTGAAAACTCATGAAACATGGTAATCGTAAGTAGTACAACATGTCACTCCAATACATGTGTATCAAATCTTGGCTTGTGGCATATTCAGATCCAATATTCTTCGGACTTCCTTTACAGAAAGGAAAAAAACATATCGTCGTCACTTGGAAAACCAAGAATGCTCTTTCATGAAAGTTGGAATCTCACACTGATGACATTGTTTACTAAAATAAGATGCACCCATCTACCTCGGAAAAGACAATTAATTCAAGAGTAATGTATCGCGCTTACTCGTACCTCAAGTTATTTGACCTAATTTCGTTAAATTGTCAAGATGAAAAATATTAGCAAGAAGTTCGACCTGTTTTCAAAACTCTTAGTGGTGGTTCGTGATATATTAAATGACCCCTCGATGGTTACCTCAAAAGATCGCACAAATTTCAAAGCAATCTACAATTTTCCTGTAGTTCAAGATTGACATAATTTCGGTAAATCGGCATAAAGTTATTCACGTGGGAAGAGTTAGCTAGGCCAAAGTTTGAAAAACATAAAACATGGGAATCGTAAGTACAACATGTCGGTCCACTATAAATATTTCAAAGGTCTACACTTATGGCATTCGGATCCATATTCTTCATACTTTCTTCATGGAAAGGAACGATCTCGTCATCACTCGGAAAATAAATAATGTTCTTTCATGATAGTTCGAAACTCACACCGATGACATTGTTTACTAAAATAAGATGCAACCCATCTACCTTCGAAAAGACAATTAATTGAAGAGCAATCTATCTCACTTACTCGTACCTCAAGTCTAACCTAATTTCGTGAAGTTGTCGAGATGATAAATCTTCGCAAGAAGTTGAACCTTTTTTGAAAACTCTTGTTGGTGGTTCGTGATATATTAAATGACCCACCCAATGGTTACCTCAAGAAAATCGCAGAACTATCAAAGTGTAACTACCTCGGTGAATTACGCTCCTAGTTACCAGCCTGGATGAGCGGAAATGGTTAAAATAGTACGGTGGGGCCCAAATGCCACTCACAGGTAGACCTTTCGGCCGTCCTAACCATTTCCAAACATCGGGACAAGAACGGGCGGCGTAATCGGCAGGCGAAGGGATCAACTACATACACAAATGAGTATGTATGCCAGCCACCATACAACAGTCCTCAGAGCCATTCCATCTAAAAGAAATAGAAATATTGCAACGCCATACGACAAGATCCAAATATCCTAGATAGATATAATAGTTTAGGATATCTCCTCATACATCAAACATCGGAGTATCAGGCGGAAGCGGAAATCAAGATCCGAGTACGGATAAGAAGCAAATCGGCATAAGATGCCCCATAAATAAGCAAATCCCGCCCACAGATCTCACGGATCCCTGTTCCCGGAATCTCTACACCGAGTGATCGTTGCCAACATCGTCCGTCTCCTCCACCCAGTATCCATATTGCGAGCTTACCTGTTCATCTGAATCAAACAATTTATCGTGTGAGACCCTAGGGGTACTCAGCAAGTCTTTATGCCTCTAAAGGGGACACAACCTGGGGTGACGCAATTGCAGCAAAAGATAATACCTAACAATTCTATAGATACTCGCTAACCATCCGCCTAACCATAGATAGACGGATGTCCGTGAATTAATAACAACAGTTATACCAGTAATATTAACAGATCCATCCTCCTCCTCGCTTACCAATGAGGAAGCGGACGAACAACCCCCCCATCCGTTGGCAGTTTTATTATCCATTCCATGAGTGTTACACTATTTACTAGTCAGGTACTTAGTCAAATTAAAAGCGGTACTTTAGTTATACTTGTCTATGATCGAGAAACTGTGCTCCAAGTCGTCCATAACCGCGGACACGGCTTTCAGAAAGTTTTACCCTGCAGGGGTGCACAAATAGCAACACACACTCGATCAACCTCAGAAAAACCAAATCAAAACCCAACGAGGCAGTCACGACAAAGCGATCACAGGATTCAGAAATATTTCAGGGGGCCACCCCATTAAGCTACCCGCAACGAAGTTGGCCGGCTCCGAGACGGACTCAAGGTTTGTGTGGACGGCTGTAAACGACTGGGAACCCGAAAGTGTGACTGGGCTTGTCGATACAGCGAAAACGTGTCACGGACCTAAACAGTACAGGTGCTCCACGCACAATCTTAAATAAAGCAGTAAAGCACGGCATAAGTACACGATAGTAATAAATCCCCAAACTAATTGTGGCCCCAAGAAATAAGAATGAATCAAGCTCTGGCTCAGGGGGGTTCATAAGCCTCCCGGATGTGGATAGCGTGAATATTCAAGGAACAGGAATCAAGTACTCGGGGTCCTACGGGACACAAGTGAGCATGAAAAAACAAATAGCAGATATTGCTCACCGGTGCCACTTTCATTAGTTATCCCATTACTACTCAGGTTAAGTTGTTTAGGTACCTCGTTATCCATCAGACACTCACATACCCTACACATGCTGTTCTACGACCCGCATGGCTCAAACAACTCCTGTAGTAATGGCTCATGGGATGGAGGAACAAGCTTCGGTGGGGTTTAAAAGTAAAGGCTATGCAGTACTTGGGATTCAAGTTAATGCAATCGCGACTCAATGATGCAAGAATAAGATAGAGGCAATAGGTACTATATGTATGCAAGCATGTGGTAGTGCTTGCCTGGCAGCTCAGTTGAAGCGAGGGAAGGATCTGGGTTTCTTGATATATCCCCTGCTCAGCGTCTATTCGAAGAAGAACCAAACAAACAAGGGCCAACATAAATAAAGTGCACAAGCATATGGATAAAATGCGACAAGCAAACCATCATGCCATGATGAATGATGCACAATTTGCATGGCAATAAAATAGCATGGCATGGGTGAGGTGTGGAATACAAGAATAAAGCCTTTTATTGAGTTTTAGTCACTTTTTATCCTCAAATAAGTTGCTGTATACTTTATATTTATATGATGCATGCTGCAATTCAGAACATGGAATGCATAGATAGAACGGGCTCGTCGCGCTGATCGATTTAGACATATTATTTGTCAAATTTGGAGATATAAAACAAAAGTTATTAATTAATTAAGGAAAAGGGCATTTTATTTGTAATTTTAATCAACTCGAAAATTAAAGTGTTCAAAATATATTTTGGATGGCATATTTGAAATCCTCACATTTTTCTGATTTCAAAACATATATTACATGTATTATTTGGATTTATATTTTAAAAGATATTTGAAAACAGATTTAAATTTGAATTTAAAACAAAATTTGAAAAGTTTAATATAAAACAGAAAACAGAAAACCTTTTGTTACTCTGGCAAACCTAGCCATAGACACAGACAGGTGGGGCCAGGCTGACTGGACGACACAGCGCGCGGAAAGACCTTTTGTCACCGCGGGCTCACCTAGCCACAGTGGATGACAGGTGGGGTCCGGGGCTCTGCTGACCCACACGCCAGTGGGCGAGTGCGAGGCTGCCACGCGGCACAGAGGGGGACTGCGGGTTGATGGAACCAAGTGCAGGGTACCTTTTTGTAAAATGGTAACAGACACCGACTGGTGGGCCTGGGCTGGACCACGGGTTGAGCAGCAAAAGGTGCAGGGGGGTATGTGCAAAAGGGGCGCAGCCACTGTTTTTCTTCCTCTCTTTTCTGACGAAACTGACGGCACGCACGGCGACAGCGGGCGCGCGGCACGGTGGGGATTCGATCCGGGGACCTGGGGCTCGCGCTCGGCAGCGGTAGCCACTACGGTAGGCTGAGGGTGGTGACAGGAGGAAGGATGGGGCCTAGGTAAGGTTCTAGGTGGCGTGGAAACTGGCGGACACCGACGAGCTCGACGCACTGACGGCGTTCGACGAATAGAACGGCGGCGCTAGACGGTGGTGATGAAGCGGAGGATGTCAGGGAGAAGGAGGTGCTCACCGCGGAGAGATCGGTGCGGTCGGATCGTGCAGGGAGGCGACGGAGAGGCGAGGACGCAGACGGCCGGCGCAGCTAGGGTTTCTCGTCAGCATCGAGGTACTGCGGCAGGTCCGGGGCTTCTCCTCCTCGCTGGCATGGATGGGGGCAATGCAGAGGGTCGCCTCGGTCTTCTCGATCACCTCCACGTCGAGCTTGCCGACAGGAGCGAGTGGACGACGATGTGCTGGCGGCGGCAGCGTCGGCCGTTGGTGGCGTCGGTGCAGAAGAAGGGGAGGAGGGCAGGGGCTCTGGGGTGGATCTGGGAGAGGCAGAGGAGCGTGTGGGAGGAGGAAGAAGTGAGGGGGAGGGAGGAGATGCCGTGCGGGAGTGGGTAGATAAAGGTGGCTCGGTGCCACCTTTTCTTCTTCTCCACGGTCACGTGGTCGAGCTGGCTGGGGCTGGTCCAGGGCAGGGCAGGGGTAGGCTGCAGGTGGGGTCGACGTGGTGGTGGGGCTGGCATGGCAGGTAGAGGGAAAGAGAGAGGGGAGGTGAGCTCGGGCTAGGGTAGATGGGGCTCGGGTTAGGTTTAGCTAGGGCTAGGGTTTCGGGTAGCTAGGTTAGAGAGAGGAGAGGCTGGGGTGGTGGGTCAGTTAGAGAGAGGGTGGCCAGGTGGGGCCAGGTAGGGAGGCTGGGCATGGGTAAAGAGGAGAGGGTAGGTGGGGTTGATCATGTGGTGGTAGGGTTTAGAGATAGAAAAAGAGAGAGGGGGGTTTAGGGTTTAGATGAGGTGGTAGGTGTTTGGAGAGAGGATTAGAGAGAGAGAGAGAGAGATGTGGTGGTGAATTTTAGCAAGACCAAACTAGATCAAGCAAAAGGAGTGGTAGGGAGGAATAAAGGATGATTCACTCAAAACTCAAATAAAAACAAAGGAGGACAAAGATGGAGATGGAAAGGATCTTACATGACCATGCATGGCATACACATGTGAGAAAAACTTGATGAGCACTAGGCAAAAAGAAATACACCAAACAAGGTGAAAGATTTGAGAGAGAAGGAAGAGCTCCAAGAGATATACACCACTCCAAAATTCATATAAAATCCCAAAGGACTAGAATGTGGTGGTGCTTGCATGGCCCATGCAAAATAATTAATGCCATGTTTATTCTTGTGAAAACAATAATATTAACATGGAATTATTCTTATGCATTCCCAAAATTGGAATAAAATCCAAGCAAAAAGAATTAAAAGGATGCCCCATGTGGAGTAGATGGAGATGACCATATTTGAATAAAAATGGGACTTGCTAGTGTGTATGTGCCACTAGGTATTTAGTAAGCCCAAAAATATCCCAACATGAGTAAACCCCAAAACAACCCCTATGGAAGCTAGAAAAAAGGTTCCACTCACAAGGCATGCAAAGGTGGCCATGTGGCTCTCATAAACCAATAATGTAGAAACAATATGGTGCATAAGTGAGAGCATGTGGAGATAGAATTGGATCCATCCCAACCCACATGAGCTAGAGGTAAAACCCAATAAAGTGCAAAGCTCATATTTAATTGGATGGTGGAATTATAAGGTGGTGACAAGGAAAGGTGATGGAGTTGAATAAAAGATATGCCCCCAACTCAACTTGGGCATTAAACAATATATCAATAACCAAAAACAATATCAAGAGGCAAATACAATTAATGATGCATATGAGAGAAGAACCAAAACAAAAAGGGTTTTATATGATGCTCAAATGCAATGTGGCATGATGACATGAGCATGATATAATGATGATGCAACAATTATATGTAGGAAGTAGCATTTATATAGACTAGGCTAGTAGCATTGCAATTGTTAGACAATTGGGATGCTACACAAAGCAACCTACAATTTTCTTGTTGTTCAAGATTGACCTAATTTAGATAAATCGGCATAAAGTCATCCAAGTGGGCTGAGTTAGCTATGCCAAAGTTTTAAAAATCATAAAACATGGGAATCGTAAGTACAACATGTCGATCCACTATAAATATTTGAATGGTGTGCTTGTGGCATTCAGATCCATATTATTCAGACTTTCTTTACGGAAAGGAACAATCTCGTCATCGTCACTCGGAAAATTAAGAATGTTCTTTCCTGATAGTTGGATACTCACACTGATGGAATTGTTTACTAGAAAGTATATGCACCCATCTACCTTTGAAAAGACAACTATTAATTAAAGAGAAATCTATCGTGCTTACTGGTAGCTCGAGATTAACCTACTAATTCCGTTAAATTGTCAGCATGCAGAATTTTAGCAAGAAGAGGAACCTATTATCAAAACTCTCGGTGGTGGTTTGTGATATATTAAACGATCCTCCCCTGATGGTTACCTCAAAAAAATCGCAGAACTTTCAAACCAAACCTACAATTTTCTTGTAGTTCAAAGTTGACCTAATTTCGATAAGTCGACATGCATCAAGTAATTCAAGCGCGCAGAGTTAGCTAGGATGAAGTTTGAAAACTCATAAAATCAAGCATAGGAATTGTAAGTGAAACATGTTGGTCCACTTAATATATCCGGAAGCTTGGCTTGTGGCATTCAGTTCCATATTCTTCGGACTTTCCTTACAAAAAAAACAATGTCGTTAGTACTTGGGAAATTGAGAATAATGTTCTTTCCTTACAGTTGGTAACTCATAGCGATGACATTGTTTAGTACAAGAAGATGCACCCACCTACCTCTGAAATTACATTTAACTCAAGAGAAATTAATCTACCACGCTAATTGTAGCTCAAGTTTGACCTAATTTCGCTAAATCGACAATGAAGTAAGTGAAGTGTGTGAATTTATCTAGGAAGCTTGAAAAATGTAATTATATAAGAAACAATGGTACAGTTTGTATGATGATTGGGATGGTTGCATTTTCTTCTAACTGTGCTAGGGCCCCCCGGAGTGAGGTGCTTTAGTTTAACATGGTCGGTGTATCTAAAAGTTACATCAAGGACATCGTAAAAAAATGTAAATTACATCTAAGTTGTGAACACCCAGATTTTAAGTCCAGGTGCCTATTATGCCGTACATCGCAATCCCAGGATTACCATTTTTGCGAGACATAACAGAATTGATAGCACAATACATCATCCATTATAAAACATACTAGTCTTACAAATAGTTGATCACATGATCAAGTCTTAATACACATCAAATCAGCGGAAAATAACGTAGTAGAGGCTCTGGCTTCATTATCACAGGCAATGCTGACGATGGGAGATGATCCTAGTTATCATAGACATCCTGTTGTTTGTCCTCCGGGTACTCCTCTTCATAGTCTGGCCATGGGTATAGCCATGGACAAAGCCATGAGTACTTTTAAAGTACTCGCAAACTATCACTAGTGTAAGTAAGAGAATTCTAACAGGGGTCCTAAGCTCTAGGTTTATTTGTAATAAGCCAATTTCATTTCAGAAGTACATAGTAGTAAAGACCTAATTTAGGTATCTAGATTACTCAAGAGGGAACCTAGTTTCAGGTCCACAACCCTGTGTGGTCAAATCCAAGTCATAGTTCAAGTCACAAGTCATTTTTGAAAATATCTAACAACGGAATAGTATGGCCATCCAACTGTTCATGACCGCGGACGTGGCTATTCGAACAGTTTGACACTCTGCAGAGGTGGTACACTTTCACCACAATATTCGATACATCTGTCAGGGATAACCCTGAATCATCATACTTGGTATGCGGATAATCAATCCTAACCTTTCAATTACACACCCTAGTATAGGCACCTCCCCTATGAGTTTGGCCTCCTAGCCATGGCCATCCGCCATCCTAGGCACTGCATAGGTGGACATTCATATTCACGTGGTAGCCTCATCTCAACCTCTTTCCGCGAGGGAAGCCATACTAAGACACATAAACTTCTAGTTAAGCCCTACCCAATGATGGCGCATGATAGCGCTTTGTCGGGAAACCCCAAGAGCAAGGTGTGAAGAGCACAACAGCAAGTCTTCCCTCAGTAAGAAACCGAGGTTATCGAACCGGTAGGAGGAAGTAAACATCTCAAAGGTGTTTCTAGCAACTTGGAAACCTTCACAACACAAACCCAAGACTTTGCCCCAACGAACAGTGAGGTTGTCAATCTCACCGGTTGCTGTAACAAAGGATTAACTATATGGTGTGGAAGGTAATAGTGGTTTGTAGCAAATAAACATGAATAGTGGAAGATGTATCAATGGTAAATATTGGATTGGGGTCCATAGTTCACTAGAGGTGTTCTCCTTACATAAACAAACATGGCATGCTGGGTGTAACATCCCAATTTTAGCAACCCTGAATTGTTGTCCAAAAGGCAAAAATCAGGGGGAACAAAAACTTTTTCTTTTTTCATGTGCAATGTATGTTTACTTGCTTGATTCTGTTCTTGCAACTGATTGTGTATTAGGTACTATACTCCTTATCTCAACACTAGTTGACAAAAGCTATTTTACAAAAGAGATGTCTTGGCTCATTTTTCATATTCTCAAATGTTCTGGCATTTCCAAAACCTGAGCCAAGATGACTTTGACACAACCAAATACTTTACTAGCTTATATTGACAAAACTATGGATACATAGATATATACTCTCCTTATGTTTTCAAGACAGAACCTTCAACTACCCTTATCTCTAGGTTTTCCAAAACCCTTTATTGAAACCTTTCATTCAAATCTTGGTAGTAGTACCAAGATGATCCTTATCTTACTTCAAATAAAAAACCCTTTCCAAAATAACCCTCCTTACCTCAAGCTAGGCTTGATGGTAACCCTAGCAGCAGTTAGATAAGTGTTAAGATGAATTGCCTTGATCTGCTGGTTGGTGAATTGCCTTGATCTGCTGATTGCCTTGTTTGCTTAGGAACTAGAGTAATCTAATCTAGTAGCTCATCCCTTAGGACCCAATCCTAGCTTGTGATCATCAATCTCATATCAAGCATCCAAGTCTGTATCTATCCTAAGCCACTAAGGTGATCATCTCCCTTCCTAATCAGATCTATCCAGGGATAATCCCTTCTAATAGTTCCAACTTGGTGAAGACCCAATCTAAGAATGGATCCCATCTACTTAGTTAACACTTCAACATCATATCCTTGATCATGAGTTTGTAACTTAGCATCCTCTCAAAATCATCTACACCTGCACTCTAGTCTAAAACCCTAAATCTGCCAAAATGGCTAAGTCTGGAATTCTTAGCTAGATTCAATCCTTGGAGCTCCACCTTTTCCAACCTGTGTGCATCCTTGAGAATGTATTTTAATCATCTTGTAGTACATCACTAGTACTACCAAGGACCACTCTTACCCTTGGATAAACCATTCTGGTTCCCATCCATCCATGATGGTTTTGTAGTTAAGGTAATAACCTTTTCTGCAAATCTTATCATTTTGCCTACTTTGGCAGAAGCTCACATCTAAATGCCACCTCCCCTTGACCAAATATTTGCATGGTTATGATCTACTAATCGTGGCCTATCAACCCTCACTTCACTTTTTTCCATTGGAGCCTGGTTCTTCATAAACCCACATGGTTTAGGAGGCTACCTGATGTACCTGCTATGGCAGCCTTATTTTTAACAAAGTTTGCCATCTCTTCTAGATCACCTAAAATGCAACCAAGCCCAACTCTTGTATCCATGAGCATCTATATGACATGGTATATCCATCCATACACCTCTTGTACCTAGGTGAGCTCTGAGCTCCCTAATCCAAACCTGTTTAGATGGCATCAGAATAACTAAACCCTAGATCCTCTCTTATCTAGTTTCCATCCTTTTCGCCACTTTCCTTCAAAACCAAGGATGAACTTGATTACTAAATCAAGTATACATAACTTACCTTGGATATAAGCATCCCCCAAACAGTTCTCCCAATTATTTGGATTATTAAACTATTTTATTTCATTCACTTACCCATTTCCTCAATAACCTTGTCTTTAAAGTCAAGTTTGTTTTTCTCCAAATCACCTTGCCAACTCAAGGAACATTTGAGTCCTATTTATCATACCCCATCTTTCCAACTCAAAAATAAATATCTTTGAGATCCTTTATTAGTTCTTTTTGCCCATTTTCTTAAATGGCAGAAACAAGAAATAATTCCTTAAAAATAATTTTCCATCTCAATAAATCCCAATAAAATTTCCCAATGTGTGTTATGGTATTTAGGACCATATCACATCAAAAACCAAGCTTGCCAAATATAAAAATATCATCTTAGCTTCCATAAACTATTTCTGCACTCTTTGAATATATGCACTTAAATGGGATTATAATAGTCAAAAAAATCCCATTTAAATCATGAAGAGATTAATTGATATACTCCACCTACCAGTACCATTTCCCCATCTTGTCCAATGTAAATTTTTGGACTTCTTTCACAGCCCAAGTTTTGATCAAATATGGAAAACTAGTCAACCCTTGCCTCAAACCAAATCCAATCATCCCCCAAGCTTGTCTAGCACTTCACTCCACTACTCAGCACTCCCCTGGTCGACACCACTATAGAACTTCAGTGCCCCACCCCATCCCCCTTGTATTTTATGTTTGTTCATGAGAGATACAAAGGCCTTGTCTTCTCAAGACATTTAAAACCCTTGCAGCTGTTGCACCCTATCACTCCACCCCTTCTGCACGACCAGAGCCCACCAGTAGGACCCACTCCACCACCCTCCTCAACCAATCCCTGGCCAGCACCTCCCTCAATGCTCTCCACACCCATAGCCACCCTACACCAACCCTCCTCGGTTTATAAGGAGGAAGGTCAGTACAAGGCTCCCCACGGCCCTCATTCCACTCCCTCATCCCCCACCTAGCTCCCCGAAGCTCCTCCTCCCACCTCTCCCTCTCTACTGGCCAGAGAAGGAGAAAATCTCCCCCTTTGTCCAAGGATGAGTTCAAGCTCGGGGAGCCATCTCCTCTGACCTCCTCGCTCTGTATGTGACCTTGTCAAGCTCCTCTCTCTCCCCTAACCCTCCCCTGTTGTTTTCTTGGTTCAGGGACGTGTCCAGCAGGCATCTTCGATGAGCTTCCAAGCCTCAGCGTCGACGACCCGCGCGAGACATCCCCGGTCACCGAATGGGGCCTCGCCGCCCATCTCCGGAGTACCCGCGCCGAGCCGCACCTTCCTATCACCTCCACGGTTGCTGGAGAGCCCCTGTTAAGCCCTCCCCACCACCGTCTGCACCCGTGAGGGTTCCCGCTTCCGTAGCCCTTGCGAGGTTGAAGAAGGCGGCCGGACCATCGATCTCAAATAGACCTGACAGCCAACCTCTCCCCATACCCCTTCAACCCCACCGTCCCTGACAGATGGGCCCCTCCCTGGAGGATTTGAATCCACCCTCCCGCGCGTGGTGCGCCCCGTGGGCCGTTTTCCCTCCTACTCGGCCCAGTTGCCCCAGATCTGGCCCGCGAGCCCTTTTCCCTTTTATTCTTTTCCCAGATCCAGAAAAATACCCTTCTGGTTTTAATATTTTTGAAAATTAAAAGGGCATAAGTAAATTTAGGTAATATTTTTCACCAGTACCTGAGTCCAAACTCTAACATGCATACATGGTGCTGGAACTTTTTGATGTTTAGAATAAATATGAAAATTCATCTACTAAGATCTGTCCATTTCACACATTTTTATCTCCAGATAGTTTTACTCATCCAAAAGGAGTAAAACCAGTTGGCAATGAAAGGTACTGACCATACCCTACTTGTCCCACTGGCCCTACCAATTTACTTCCTATTTTTTCTTTAGAAAAAATAAAAAATAAGGCCTTTTCTGCATTTAGAAAATTCCCTAGGTCAAATAAAATGAGGTTTTGACATAATTCCAACACATAGTAACCCTATCTACCAACAAGTACCAAAACCCAGGAGCCCAAGATTTATTGAGCTTTCATTGAATTTTGGTGAATTAATCCTTTTTATGCATGGTTTGTCCATCAATAAATTCACCATTTAAGTTCTGTAAACCCAAAAAGGGGTGATTCCAATTTCTACAGAAATGTAACATAAATACCTAACATTTGTCCTTGGAATCACATCAAAATCTTCTATAGATTTAATCTGGTGAATAAGACAAATCCCAGCCAATATTGTCTTTGGGAATTTCCCAATGGCATTCTGCTAATTGTTTTGAGGTGATTCCACCTCCTCTTGAATCATTCCACCAAATACTACCTAATAACCCAAGGAAATAATTTTTGGAACTCCAGAGAAGTTCTGGTGAATTATTTCCTAAAACTAGAGCTTTAATCACTATAAAACCCATTATAAATCCTAGGAAATTGATAAAATAGTGAAACCACTTTTGTTGGCTTCATTTTATCAATACCTATTTGATGGTATTAGTTTTACACAATGATATCATACAGATCAGGACCTTGGTCAAAAACCTCCCTTAGTTAGTTCCTAGGCTTCAAATCCAAATAGGACCCCTCCCTCCTATGTCTCCAAATCTTCTCCCAATCCACTCAAATCAAACCTCCAACATCGTACTGATGTTTATCATTTATTTATCCTTACTGGTTGTATGGTTTTCTGCTTGTATGACTTGTATTGATTGTGGGTTGTTTGTTTGCATGTATGCTCGATAACGGCGATAGTTGCGATTGTGAGACGCCGACAAGAAGGAAGCATCGGATTTTCTCGTATTATTATTATACTTGGTATTCTGGTTTTCTAATGCCGTCAAGGGACATCTCGCTGGTCAAAGGCAAGCCACCTTCTTTCTCATATTCCTTGTCCTATTATTTTATCTATGCATGTTTTATCTACTCATTTATGCAAATTTCATTCGTTTACTATACTATGTTTTATATGGGGAATGTTTGGCTCCTCCAAATGTTTACCCCTTAGTACCATTAGGTACAACCCACTCTGATGATACCTACCTGCCTCTAGTATGATAGATAGTCTTTAACACCATAACCCCTTGGAGACCCCGTTTTAGCCTAAACAGAAGTGTAGGATGGGAAGACCCCGGGAAAAGACTTACAAAAATGTTTTATGAGAAAACCTTGGTGAGGATTGGCCTATCAAGTGGTTTGAAAAATCAGAAGGGGTTTGTTTTACAAAATGATGGAGGAAAAATGTTTACGAAAACATCCAGGCTAGCCAGTTTTGAAGCTAGCGCAATTAACCCGTGCAACCATATTACTCTGGAATGGGATGGGGCTGGGCTGGACGTTTATCTAATCCGGTATAAGTGTCTCAAACTACTACGGGGAGGAAAAAATTCCCGGAGGCTAGGCTTTCCACTGTAAAGGCCCATGTGAAACATCGGCCTAGGGAAGGTAAATACCGTCTAAATGGCGGCCAGACGATACTATGAGCCCCTCATTGAAAGCGCACACCCTGCAGGGTCCAAAACGCGCTCTGGTTGGCTTGGGACTATATAGGGCGTCCCGATTTTAAGGGGATTAACCTCATAGGGTAGGCAGTTGTATCGGAGAGGGCATTCAGAAGGTCTTGACCGGTTATTTGACCCACGATCGGTGTGGATCAGGGACGGGTAATCGGATGGTGTGGGTACAATGTACAACCTCTGTAGAGTGTAAATCTATTCGAATATTCGAGTCCTCGGTCATGGACGGTTGTGCTGGTGGCTGTACAACGGTGATGGTTTTGTTTCAAAAAGGACATCGGAAAAGAAATGGCTTGAAAATGTTTTGACCATGGGATGGTCGGAAAAAGGAGGAAGGAGTTTGGTCATGTGACGACCGGAAGGAAAGACAAATGGGTGACCCAATCCTAGTGTTTTTCTTAAAAAATTTCAAAAAGGTTTCCAAAATATTTTACAAAAGTTTTCAACAAAGATATAGAGACATGCTATATCTACAAGAGAAACTAATTTACAAAAGAACCTCTTATGGAGCCATCCTACCACAGCCATACTGCATATCCTTTACTTATTGTTATCTTAAGGTGGTTTGCGAGTACATTCAAAGTACTCACCGGCATTGTCCCTGGCTATATACTTGGCCAGATTGGAGATGTTAAGAAGCGACGAAGGTGCTGACATCTATGCGAGCTTGGCCGTCTTCCCAGTCAGTTGCCTGTAGGTTAAGGCCCGGGCTCCGTGCTGAAGACTTCCGCTATTTGTGTTGTAATCGCCATAGTGGCCACTTTGTATGTTTGTATACTCAATACTATATGTATGTTGCAATTATACTAGTCGGTTATGCTCATGGCTCACTGATCATGGGAACATGAATTGTATGCATAACGGGTATTCTCAGACCGTAAATCCGGGGTGCCACAGACATGGTATTAGAGCCATCCTAACTGTAGGAGACCATAGTTAGCATGGACGTTAGATAGTTCAACCCCTATTTATAAACACCAATTTGCACAAACTATTTTCTCAAAAGCTTTTCGAAGAATTTCTTATCTCATCTTCTCTGACTTAAACAAATTGAAAATGGATTACTCTATATCTCCTCTAATTCAACTCACTTTTTTTCACAAACAAAGTCCGAATAGGAGACTATGAAGACGGAGATCCCGAGATGAAGAGACACCAAGATAAGCAAAACAAATGAGCTACCAACAACGAAAGACACTACAAGATCGCCCTACAAATGGAGTCCTCCATCGCCCCCAAATTGATCAAGTACGACACAGACGAAAGCAAATGACAAGACAAAAGTCAAGACCCCCGTAACATCCGTACTTAGGATTATCTTCCCTAATATAGGATTCCCCTTATGGCGCGTAGTCAGCCCTTATTGTTTATGGTACGCTCTGCATGCTTCTCATGTGCTTAAGTGATGGTTGAATGTGTTGCATGTCTGCCTAGGACCATCCAATCCTAAAGTTTTGACCACCATGTTGACGTGTTCTGATGCTAACCTTCGCAGCCCCATAGCTAGAACCTCTCCTCAGCATGATGGCCACCTAGAGAAATCCCTGACAACTCCCACTCGTGCCTTGGTTCTAATCACCCCAAAAGAGCAACAATCCTAATAAACCCTCCGCCAAATCAACATGAAGTCTTCGCCAAAAAGCCAGAAGATAAGAGGGCCCGAAGACAATGAGTCTACTCCGTCATCGAACCAAAGCAACACAACGAGTTCAAGTGAAGACAACCCATCTGAAGCCAAAATGCCTCCACCTCGACTAAGGACTAGTAAGAAGCGTTGCTATCCGCTAAAACTACCCCGAGATAACCCATACGGCTTCATTAGGTAATAACCATATGAAAGTAGTCGCAGTAAGGTGTCACTCGAAGACCACAAACCCAGTATCACGCCAATGCTCCAAGACGAAGGATCGACCACAACCTCGACGACCCCAAGTAAAGCTCTAAGGTGGAAAGACTACGTCTTTCCCCTCTATTTTAGAAGACCGACCATGAGAAGATAATACCAGAAGATATCCAACCCAAGAACCTTCTCCAAACCCCACCCCAAGAGTCTTCAGGGGAACAGAGAAACAGACCCATCAACCAATCCGCAGAAGTCTGCTCGACCTCCCCCAATAACCGAGGCTAAGATGACAAGACTACCCAACGCTGTCAATACTACTCGCAAAGGAGTAGAAAGAAACCCAAGACATCAAGTTTCCCTGAGGACGTCATGAAGCCCCTCCTTTGTTTCTGCCACTAACGACCCACCGAAAAGGATCTCTGAATCTGCAAAAACCGAAACGGAGAATGAAGAACTGTCCCCTTCACGACTATCAACCTCTCTTCAAGTCACTACCCTAAGAAGATCCACTCATTGAAGTATAACCTCAGACAAGGCACGACCCTCACTGCTGAAGAGCGGAATGTCCCTCAGACCTCCGAGTAAATACAGTAACTAAAGTTGGTACCCAACCCAAGGACAGCTACAAGATTCAAGGAGCACTCTCGCCATAGTCTTTCGTACCCTACCAACCTACTCCGCTAACCTCTAGCAAGTGATGGATTGTCTCGAAACCTGCTCAGTAAGGTGTCAAGTACCTCCGCCCTTGGCGGCGCAAATCTGCTGAACTCTGAATGGACCATGTTGGATGGTATGCAAGAATAATTCCCTCCTTTGCGTGTTTTACCCACATGTGGCATCAGACCGAACCCGAAAGGACCCCTTCTCTAAATGACCGCATTCTGAGACCGCCAACAGCCAACGACAATCCTCAACCTAGTGCCCCCCTACCTGGCTCAGAACTAACTAACCAAAAGCTAATTAAATGCCTCTCCCACTACGACTATTACTTCAGGAAGTAGCATCCACGCCTCCCACAAACAGGATTATACAAGGTCGAAAGAAGATAACCACCTCCAGGCGAAAGGTGCAACGCCATTCCCCAGCATCAGCTACGACTC
The DNA here is from genome assembly GCA_916181665.1 of Avena sativa. NCBI lineage: Eukaryota > Viridiplantae > Streptophyta > Magnoliopsida > Poales > Poaceae > Avena > Avena sativa. Next base: position 260,616,426 of record OV702294.1, on the reverse strand, counting down.
CACAAAGGAAAGCCTGCGACTCCACCACAACCCCTAGTGTCGCTCTAAGGGGGAAAGACTACGTCTTTCCCGCACAAAAACCCGAAAGAACCCGAGAGTCGAACCTTAGTCACTCGTTAGGTGCTGACCACCCCTGCAAAATCCAAATCATCGACCCTGCAAGAAGGACAACAATCGGCACTTATCTAGAATCATAAGGACTCCAGGAAAGTTCTCCATCATAGATTCGACAGGCCCGTCAACACTCCCAACATTTCAAGACCAAGAAGGCAGAGAAGCTGACTTCAATGGTAAAGGTTTGAAGATGGCTCAACTCACTGTCTCTCCTCAAGAATAAAGGACCCGATCGACGCCAAACCTACCTAAAATTGTCCTAAGGGGAAAAGACTGCGTCTTTTCCCGTTGTTAAAATCTAAACCTCCCAATCAGAAGCCCCTCAGCTCGAACACATAAATGACCACACTTATTAGTTGGAAAACCTGCTAACATATAATAATCCACCGCTGAAATGGTTAAGCGAATGTTATTACCCAACCCTACTCCTCACTAATCTCAGGACGAGATTATTTTAAGGGGGAAAGGTCTGTAACATCCCAATTTCAGCAACCCTGAATTGTTGTCCAAAAGGCAAAAATCAGGGGGAACAAAAAAATTTCTTGTTACATGTGCAATGTTTGTTTACTTGCTTGATTGTGTTCTTGCAACTGATTGTGTATTAGGTACTAAACTCCTTATCTCAACACTAGTGGACAAAAGCTATTTTACAAAATAGATGTCTTGGCTCATCTTTCATATTCTCAAATGTTCTGGCATTTCCAAAACCTGAGCCAAGATGACTTTGACACAACCAAATACTTTACTAGCTTCCATTTTCCAAAACTATGGAGACATAGATATATACTCTCCTTATGTTTTCAAGACAGAACCTTCAACTACCCTTATCTCTAGGTTTTCCAAAAACCTTTATTGAAACCTTTCATTCCAATCTTGGTAGTAGTACCAAGATGATCCTTATATTACTTCAAAGAAAAAACCCTTTCAAAAATACCCCTCCTTACCTCAAGCTAGGCTTGATGGTAACCCTAGTAGTAGTTAGATAAGTGTTAAGATGAATTGCCTTGATCTGCTGGTTGATGAATTGCCTAAACTCCTGATTTCCTTGTTTGCTTAGGAACTAGAGTAAGCTAATCTAGTAGCTATCCCTTAGGACCCAATCCTTTCTTGTGATCATGAATCTCATATCAATCATCCAAGTCTGGATCTATCCTAAGCCACTAAGGTGATCATCTCCCTTCCTAATCAGATCAATCCAGGGATAATCCCTTCAAATAGTTCCAACTCAGTGAAGACCCTATCTAAGCATGGATCCCATATACTTAGTTAACACTTAAACATCATCTCCTTGATCATGAGTTTGGAACTTAGCATCCTCTCAAAATCATCTACACCTGCACTCTAGTCTAAAACCCTAAATCTGCCAAAATGAGTTTGGAATTCTTATCTAGATTCAATCCTTGGAGCTCCACCTTTTCCAACCTACGTGCATCCTTGAGAATGTATTTGAATCATCTTGTAGTATATCACTAGTACTACCAAGACCCACTCTTACCCTTGGATAAACCATTCTGGTTCCCACCCATCCATGATGGTTTTGTAGTCAAGGTAATAACCTTTTGTGCAAATCTTATCATTTTGCCTACTTTGGCAGAAGCTCACATGTAAATGCCACCTCCCCTTGACCAAATCTTTGCATGGTTATGATCTACTAATCATGGACTATCAACCCCCACTTCACTTGTTTCCATTGGAGCCTGGTGCTTCTTAAACCCACATGGTTTAGGAGGCTACCTGATGTACCTGCTATGGCAGCCTTATTTTTAACAAAGTTTGCCATCTCTTCTAGATCACCTCAAATGCAACCAAGCCCAACTCTTTTATCCATGAGCATATATATGACATGGTCTATACATACATACATACACCCCTTATACCTAGGTGAGCTCTGAGCTCCTTAATCCAAACCTGTTTAGATGGCATGAGAATAAGTAAACCCTAGATCCTCTCTTATCTAGTTTCCATCCTTTTCACCACTTCCCTTCAAAAACAAGCCTGACCTTGATGCCTAAATCAAGTGTACATAACCTACCTTGGATATAAGTATCCCCAAATAGTTCTCCCAATTATTTGGATTATTAAACTATTTTATTTCATTCACTTACCCATTTCATCAACAACCTTGTCTTTAAAGGCAAGTTTGTTTTTCTCCAAATCACCTTGCCAACTCAAGGCACATTTGAGGCCTATTTATCATACCCCATCTTTCCAACTCAAAAATAAATATCTTTGAGATCCTTTATTAGTTTTTTTTGCCCATTTTATTAAATGGCAGAAACAAGAAATAATTCCTTAAAAATACTTTCCCATTTCAATAAATCCCAATAAAATTTCCCAATGTGTGTTATGGTATTTAGGACCATATCACAAAAAAAACCAAGCTTGCTAAATGTAAAAATATCATCTTAGATTCCATTAACTATTTCTGCATTTTTTGAATAGATGCATTTAAATGGGATTATAATACTCAGAAAAATCCCATTTAAATCATGAAGAGATTAATTGATCTACAACACCTACCAGTACCATTTCCCCATCTTGGCCATGAAAAATTTTGGACTTCTTTCACAACCCAAGTTTTGATCAAATAAGGCAAACTAGTCAACCCTTGCCTCAAACCAAATCCAATCATCCCCATGCTTGTCCAGCGCTTCACTCCACTACTCAGCACTCCCATGCTCGACACCACTGTAGCACTTTAGTGCCCCACACCCATACCCCTTGTCTTTTATGTTTTTTCATGAGTGAGACAAAGGACTTGTCTTTTCAAGACATTTCAAACCCTTGCAGCTGTTGCACCCTATCACTCCACCCCTTCTACACGACCAGAGCCCACCAGGAGGACCCACTCCACCACCCTCCTCAACCAATCCCTGGCCAGCACCTCCCTTAATGCTCTCCACACCCATAGACACCCTACACCAAGCCTCCTCGGTTTATAAGGAGGAAGGCCTGTACAAGGCTCCCCACGACCCTCATTCCAGTCCCTCATCCCCCACCTAGCTCCCCCAAGCTCCTTCTCCCACCTCTCTCTCTCTACTGGCCAGAGAAGGAGAAAATCTCCCCCTTTGGCCATGGACGAGTTCAAGCTCGGGGAGCCCTATCCTCTGCCCTCCTCGCTCTGCATGTGACCTTGTCAAGCTCCTCTCTCTCCCTGACCCTCCCCTATTGTTTTCTTGGTTCAGGGACATGTCCAGCAGGCATCTCCGATGAGCTTCCGAGCCTCACAGTCGACGCCCCACGTGAGACATCCCACGTCACCGAATGGGGCCTCACCGCCCATCTTCGGAGTCCCCGCGCCGAGCCGCGCCTTCCTGTCACCTCCACGGTCGCTGTCGAGCCCCTATTAAGCCCTCCCCACCACCGTCTGCACCCGTTATGGTTCCCGCCACCGTGGCCCTTGCGAGGTTGAAGAAGGCGGCCGGACCATCGATCTCAAATAGATCTGACGGCCAACCTCTCCACATTCCCCTTTAGCCCCACCGTCCCTGATAGATGGGCCCCGCCCTGGAGGATTTGAATCCACCCTCCCGTGCGTGGTGCGCCCAGTGGGCCGTTTTCCCTCCTGCTCGGCCCAGTTTCCCCAGATCTGGCCTGCGAGCCCTTTTCCCTTTTATTATTTTCCCCAGATCTAGAATAATAACCTTCTGGCTTTAATCTTTTTGAAAATTAAAAGGGCATAAATAAATTTAGCTAATATTTTTCACCAGTACATAAGTCCACACTCTAACATGTAGACATGGTGCTGGACCTTTTTTATGTTTATAATAAATATGAAAATTCATCTACTAAGATCTGTCCATTTCACACATTTTTATCTCTAGAAAGTTTTACTCCTCCAAATGGAGTAAAACTAGTTGGCAATGAAAGGTACTGACCATACCCTACTTTTCCCACTGGCCCCATACCAATTTACTTCAAAGTTTTTCTTTAGCAAAAATAACAAAATCAAGCCTTTTCTGCCTTTAGAAAATTCCCTAGGTCAAACCAAATGAGGTTTTGACCTAATTCCAACACACGGTAACCCTATCTACCAACAAGTACCAAAACCAAGGAGACCAAGATTTATTGAGATTTCATTTAATTTTGGTGAATTAAACCTTTCTGTGCATGGTTTGTCCACCAATAAATTCACCATTTAAGTTCTATAAACCCAAAAAGGGGTGATTCCAATTTATATAGAAAGGTAACATAAATAACTAACATGTGTCCTTGGAATCACATTAAAATCTTCTATAGATTTAATCTGGTGAAAAAGACAAATCCCAGCCAGTATTGTCTTTGGGAATTTCCCAAGGGCATTATGTTAATTGTTTTGAGGTGATTCCAGCTCCTCTTGAATCGCTCCACCAAATACTACCTAATCACCAAAGGAAATAATTTTTGGAACTCCAGAGAAGTTCTGGTGAATTATTTCCTAAAACTAGAGCTTTAATCACTAAAAAATCCATTATAAATCCTAGGAAATTGATAAAATAGTGAAACCACTTTTGTTGGCTTCATTTTATCAATACCTATCTGATGGTATTATTTTTAGACAATGGTAGCATACAGATCAGGCCCTTGGTCAAAAACCTCCCTTAGTTAGTTCCTAGGCTTCAAATCCAAAGAGGTCCCCTCCCTCCTATGTCTCCAAATCTTCTCCCAATCCACTAGAGTAAAACCTCCAACATCGTACTGATGTTTATCATGTATTTATCCTTTGCTGGATGTATGGTTTGATGCTTGTATAACTTGTATTGATTGTGGGTCACAGGCATCTCCGTGGTCACATGCAAGCCACCTTCTTGCTCATATGACTTGTCCTATTATTTTATCTATGCATGTTTTATCTACTCATTTATGCAAATTTCATTATTTTACTATACTATGTTTTATATGGGGAATGTTTGGCTCCTCCAAATGTTTACCCCTTAGTACCATTTGGTACAACCCACTCTTATGATACCTACCTGCCTCTAGTATGATAGATGGTGTTTAACACCATAACCCCTTGGAGACCCCGTTTTAGCCTAAGCAGAAGTGTAGTATGGGAAGACCCCAGGAAAAGACTTACAAAAATGTTTTATCAGAAAACCTTTGTGAGGCTTGGCCCATAAAGTGGTTTGGGAAATGATAAGGGTTTTATTTTACAAAATGATGGAGGAAAACGTTTACGAAAACAGCCAGGCTGGCCTATTTTGAAGCTAGCGCAATTAACCCGTGCAACTACATTACTCTGGAATGGGATGGGGCTGGGCTGGAAGTTTTCTAATCCGGTATAAGTGTCTCAAACTACTACGAGGAAGAACAAATTCCCGAAGGCGGGGCTTTCCCCTGTAAAGGCCCATGTGAAACATCGGCCTGGGGAAGGTAAATACTGTCTAAATGGTGGCCAGACGATACTATGAGACCCTCATTGAAAGCGCACACCCTGCAGGGTGCAATACGCGCTCCGGTTGGCTTGGGACTATATAGGGCGTCCCGTTTTTTAGGGGATTAACCTCATAGGGTAGGCACTTGTATCGGAGAGGGCATTCGGAAGGTCTTGACCGGTTATTCAACCCATGATCGGTGTGGATCAGGGACGGGTAATCGGATGGTGTGGGTATAGTGTACAACCTCTTCAGAGTGTAAATCTATTCGAATAGCCGAGTCCTCGGTCATGGACGGTTGTGCTGGCGGCTGTATAGTGGTGATGGTTTTGATTCAAAAAGGACTTCGTAAAAGAAATGGCTTGAAAATGTTTTGACCATGGGATGGTCGGAAAAAGGAGGAAGGAGTTTGGTCATGCGACGACCGGAATGAAAGACAAATGGGTAACCCAATCCTAGTCTCTTTCTTAAAAACTTTTCAAAAAGGTTTCCAAAATGTTTTACAAAAGGTTTCAACAAACATATAGAGACATGCTATATCTACAAGAGAAACTAATTTACAAAAGAACCTCTTATGGAGCCATCCTACCACAGCCATACTGCATATCCTTTACTTATTTTTTATCTTAAGGTGGTTTGCGAGTACATTCAAAGTACTCACCGGCATTGTCCCTGGCTATATACTTGGCCAGATTGCAGATGTTAAGAAGCGACGAAGGTGCTTACGTCTATGCGAGCTAGGCCGTCTTCCCAGTCAGTTGCCTGTAGGTTAAGGCCCGGGATCCGCGCTGAAGACTTCCGCTATTTGTGTTGTAATCACCATAGTGGCCACTTTGTAAGTTTGTATACTCAATACTATATGGATGTTGTAATGATACTAGTCGGTTATGCTCACGGCTCACTGATCATGGGAACGTGAATTGTATGCATAACGGGTATTCTCGGACCGTAAATTCAGGGTGCCACACTGGGTAAACAAATTACATCGAGGAAATTTACAGGACTGATCAAGGCATAACAATGCAATACTAGACATTCACGATCCTATGAGATTCGATTGGGAAATACAACAAGATACATAGATCGTCATCCAACTGCATCTATGACTAGAAATCTACCTTCGGGTTATCATCTGAACCCCCATCCAATATTAAGTTGCAAGAAACAGATAACTTCTTTAAGCAAAGTGTGTAAGGTAAACAATCCACTTGTTCCATGAACAAGAGACCTTCGGGATGATCACCCCTCCGGCAGGGTGCCGGGAAGAGCTTTAGATCCCCCGATCTAGGGACGATGGTGGCGGCGGCTACAAAAGGTTTTGTGGAATATTGATCGGGTACTTAAGGTTTAGGCATTGGGGGGGTCTTTATAGGCGAAGACGCAAGGCAGGGGGTTGCCAGGGCGGCCGCACCCCCCCACCCCAGGCACGGGCCCACCTTGGCCTCGCGGCCAGGAGTGTGGCCCCTGGTGGCTCTCCTCTGTCTCGTATTCATGCTTCATGTTCCCCACGGTAAAATATTGGCTTTGGCTTTTGTCCCGTCTAATTTCGAGAATATTGATTTTCTGCCCTTTCTAGAACCAAAAACAAAATAAAACAAGAAACTGACACTGTGGCATCTTGTTAATAGGTTAGTCCAAAAAAAACATATAAAAACACCTCAAATTGTAGACAAAGCAAAGCAAAGTAGATACTAAACAAGCATGGAACATCAAAAATTATAGATACGTTTCTGACGTATCACTGAACTCGGGTATTGTGGTTGTACAATAAAGTTGGAATGGTATCGCATCCGAACCCAACTATCAGTTTTTATCAAAGTCAGGTCACATGCTTCATTTAGTATCATCTTCAACTCATTGTGTTCCATAACACATGTCAAAACATTTCAATAGAATGACACATCATCCCAAGGTTTTCATAATCATTTTCTCCAAGTGTTCCTATCTATCAATGAGGGTGTCAATATTTAGGGGTACTAATCAAGTGTAACTACCTACAGCTAGTTCTATGCTCTTGATGGCATCTTTCCTATTTCTCCACTAATCACCAATTGATTAAATATTTGAGCAACTTTGATAAAAGTTACAAAAGATAAAGCTTGTAGGTCCAGGACTATATAACATTCTTGGCAAATGTGACTAGAAATGACTATATAACATTCTTTTAATATTGGTCCAGGACTACTACATGTAAAATTACATATTTTTACATATTCATCTAGGTCCTGGCAAATGTGATTTTTGACAGTTGGAATCAACTCAAAAGCATTTATGGTTGATTTTATAAAAATGTTTGAAGTTGGAGAAGTCTCTGCCTTGTTATTTTTACTCTGGGTGATCTATAATTTCAAACTATTTGAATTCAACGGGAGTCTTTAGAGATTTTCATTTCCTTTCTAACAAAATTGGAATCATACAAGTTCATTAAGTGAATCTTCTTGAATTCAATTTCAAAGTCGCCTATAGAATAGGGTTTTGAATTAAAAGAAAAATCTACATTTGAATTGGGCGTGCGCGGGAACGACACTGGGCCGGCCCAACTAAATGGCTCGCACACAGCAGGCCGCACTTGAGCAGGCCCCACACGTCAGTGGCTGTTCTAACGCGAAGCGATATGCGCTAATCCTAGCCGCACGATTAGAGCACAATCAACGGCTCAGCGTCATCGTCTCCCTCGCACGGCACACGTGGGATTCAACCCTAGCTCTACGGCGGGGGTCGTCGGAGGCTTACCAGGGCTCTAGCTAAGTACGGAGGTGCAGGTGAATGAACTGGTAAACGATGGTGGTTTGAAGCGGTGGTTGCAGCAGCTCCTGGGGCGGCTCCTAGCGATGGCTCCTTTCAATCACTGCAGCATCGGGATCCGGTGAAATTATGGCGATGCAGGGCTCGCCTTGCTACAGGGATGGGTCAGAGATGTTGCTGGGTGAGAGGTGAGTCAAGTGGGGTGCGTTTTGAAGCAAGGGGCATGGTCTAATTATACCCCATTGAGGGGAGCATTGGGGCATGGCTCGGGCTAGTCGGCGACGTCATTACATGGTGCTATGAGCATGGCGGAGGGTGTAGGCCGACGCAGGGCTCCTTGGCGATTGTCATGCGTACAATGGCACGACGAGGCACGTTCTCCATCGGTCGGGTACGTCCATGCTCTTCTCAGGTACCGTGGGTGTTCGTCACGGCGTACGACGTGTACTCGTCGCACGGGGTCAAACAGGCATGTCTGGGCGGCCGCTGGTGAGGTGGTGAACGCATTGATGCAAGGGGAGAGCAAGGCATGACATGGTCGCATGGGATTGCTCGGCGCTCTGGCGTGGTGCTCGACATGGTTGGAAGAGAAATGGGCATGGCCGCGCTAGCGTTTCCACGTCGTGGTGTTGGTCGAGGCGTACACAGACAGTTGCGGTGAGGTCACGGCTAGCTTCTAGACATCATGGGCGGGGGCGGCGAGGCTTGTAGCAGTGAGTCCAAGTCGGGGTGGCATGGGCGATCTCGGGTACGGTCATCACTCGTCAAATTGCGAGTGAGAGAGGCTCAGCTGCACGGGCTGGTACTGGAGCAAGTGTGGGCGAGTTGTGGAGGCTAGGTGAGGTACCAAGATGATCACAACAGTCATCTAAACAGTGGGGAGTAGGTAATCATGTACTGTGCCTGCTAAGTGTTTGATTAAATGGCCGCAAGAGAAAAAGATTTGAATTTTCAAATTCTGTTTAGGGGGTTGATTGGTCATGTGCTTGGGAGTCTCTGGGTGCAAGGATTGGTCAAGTGGTGAAAGTTTGGATGGTTTTTGAGAAGTGGCCATCTTGATGCCTATGATTGATTCAATTTTTAAAAGTCCCTTAAATGAATTTGAATTTGTTTCTATAATTTTTGAAACCTCACTTGTATTCATTGTTACTTGGTCTAGCAAGGTGAGAAAAGAAATAGAACTATTTCTGTTTGAAACCATTTACTAGAGATGCCCAATGTGGGCTAAGTGTTAACTTTTGCAAAAGTGACCATTAGCATATATGCTTCATATTTTTATTTTCTTTTGCTTTGTTTTGGGTTTGATTTGTCTTAGATGACATCGTTTTGATCTCTACACTAAACTTCATCATTTACAACAAAAAAACATGGCATACATGAATTCATCACCATTCATAAACACACACTTGCATTCATAGGTTTAAAATTAAATCTTTTGTTAACCCTAATTTTGGTTGCTTGGAAATTGATATTCTCATTATAATATTTTTGACATGTTACAAACCTTCGCACCTTAAACAGAATCTCGTCCCGAGATTCAGGAAAAACTAGGAACTAACGAGATTTGGAAACTCAGTCCTAATATAATCTTCTCGCTCCCAGGTGGATTCTTCTTTAGTATGGTTGCTCCACTGGATTTTGAGAAACTTGAAACTCCTGGTCCGGGTGGTTCTGAAGGTTTCTTCCGAAATACGAATAGGTAATTCACGATAGGTTAAATCCTTTTTGATATCCATGGATCTGTGATAGATGTTCTTGAAAACTTCGGTATTCTCCAGAACTTCTAACCATTTCCGAAGTAACGAAATATGAAACACATTTTGTATGGCTGACATCTCTTCAGGCAGTTCTATCTGATAGGATACTTCTCCTAAGCGACTTAAATCTTGAAAGGTCCGATATATCTAGGTGCAAGCTTCCCTTTGAGTTGAAAACTCTACATCCCTTTCAAGGGTGATTGATGTCTACGCACTTCTATTCTTGTAGACAGTTGTTGGGCCTCCAAGTGCAGAAGTTTGTAGAACAGCAGCAAGTTTCCCTTAAGTGGATTACCTAAGGTTTATCGAACTCTGGGAGGAAGTGGTCAAAGGTATCCCTCTCAAGCAACCCTACAATCAAGATACAAGAAGTCTCTTGTGTCCCCAACACACCCAATACACTTGTCAGGTGTATAGTTAAAGGCAAAAATATGGAAGGAAGCAAACATGCAATAGATCTAGTTGTCAATGGTGTTTCCATGCTTAGAAACAAGGCCTAGGGATCATACTTTCACTAGTGAACACTCTCTCATATAAATATATTCTCTTCATGATACTACCCTGAACTACTCTCCGGTTGGACACTCTAATCCATGCTAGGGCTATAACAACACTCCTCAAAGACCGCCTTCCCATCTAGATAACCCAACACTGTCACCTTGAGTGCTAGACGGTTCCAACAAACACCACAATTTCATAAAGACATCGAACTCCAAATATAACTCATGAATATATATGTAATATAGCTTAAGTGCCATACATGGTGCGCACGCTGTCACTGTCACACACGTGGGGAAAAACATAGATCTATTAAAGCATGATAAGTATTTATGTAGACTCTAGCCTAAGTGCCACCATGGCGTGCACGTTGTCACTTTCACACACATGGGGAGAGCAGAGATCTATTGAAGAACTTGAGTAGCAAGGTAGATCTACTAGATTACAAAGCACATGAACACAATAAGATCATGCATAGAGAGAGATGAACACATAGCTACCAGTAGAGCCCTTAGCCTCGAGGAAGAACTACTCCCTCCTCATCATGGAAATCAGCAACAGCGATGGAGATGGCTCCAGGGGCACTTCCCTGTCCCGGCAGGGTGTCGGAACAGAGACTTTCTGTCTCCTGAATCTCCCCTTCGGTGGCGGCGGCGCTGTTGCACTTTTCGTGGCTTTTTAGTCAATTCTATAGGGTTTCTGAGTTGGGGGATTCTTATAGGAGAAGGAGGCAAGGTCGGTGGAGGTCCAGGGGGCCCACACCCCCTATGGGCACGGCCAGGGTTGTCCCCGCTCCCACCTAGGGCGTGGCCACCCTAGTGTCCTCCTCTGTCTCGTCTTCAATTTTCTGTATCGATCAGGGAAAATATGAACATTGGCTATTGTCCTGTCCAATTCCGAGAATATTCATTTTTGAGCTTTCTAAAACCAAAAACAGCAGAAAATAGGCAACTGGCACTGTGGCATCTTGTTAATAGGTTAGTACCAGAAAGTGTATAAAAATACCTCAAAGTGTAGACAAAACATAGCAAAGTTGATACTAAACATGCATGGAACATCAAAAATTATATATACGTTTTCAATGTATCAAGCATCCCAAGCTTAACTCCTGCTCGTCCTCGAGTAGGTATGTGATAAATTGAATAATTTTTTAGGTGAGATGCACCATCACAATCTTGATCAAACCATTTGCAAGCATTGAAAGTTGGGATCAAAGTACTCTAAACATCAGCATGAAAGATGTAGTTCTAACAATAAGACATGGCAACTATGTTGCAGCATGAAAGGATACAAACTAAGATTCGTGAATAACATGCATTGAAAGACGTTTGTTTGTTTCACATATAGAAAACATAGCATAGTGTCATTCAGCTTGTCCCTCATGGAATAGCCAATAGATGCATATGACACCTTCAAATTTCATAAGAGTGAGTAGATACAAATAGCACAAGAACAATTAATATCAACAATATGCATCAATCAATAAGTTTTGGGACAATGCACATAGAACTAAGAATGGCAACTATGCTCTCTTAATTGGTGCCTAAGGATAGAAGGTGGAGACTTAATATAATAGTGGAAGAAAGGACCTTCATAAAGGAAAGCAGGGATTTCAAGTTTCAAAAAGAGCTTCCAAAAATTATGGTACTTCTTAGCTTTCAGCCCTCGTTGCCCCTATCATAAGCATCTTGAAGTGATTAAGGTTAAAGTAAAGAAAATATGGAGTATATGGTTGACAAAGTATAAGTTGGCAATCTCATGTCTCTTGAATACGAGGGCCGCTCCTCATGCTACTCAACTTTAGTCACCTGTAAGTTATTGTCATAGTAAGTACATGTGTATCATAGAGAACTGTGTCGTGGTAGTGTCATGGAAGATGCCATGGGTAGGCTTATGTTGGGGGCCGAATGGACGCTTGTGGTAACCGGGGAGGGTGTGCATAGTCTAGCCATGCACGAAGAACAAGATGAACTCTCCACACTTAAGATTTTTATTGATCCAAGAAGTTTACAAGTGCTCCTAGAGCTGTTTGAGCATAGCCTCAAGGAACTAGTGTCCTACTTCGTCCAACCTTCTTAAACCCTAGCTATGCCCATCCTTATATAGGTGATGGCCAGCTAGGTTACATCCCTTTGGGTCCTAGGATTTCTGTTTGGATCTTGGTCCTTACTTTGCGGGCCGGGTCATGGGCTTTCCTTGAGCCCTTGACCCAGTCCACAAAGCCATACAGCTAACAATTTTCTTGTACGTAGCCTCCAGCTCATTTGGCGTCATACAGTGACTTTGTACGTCATCCCTTGCTTTGGGCGTCACCCGGCTCCTTTTGTGTCACCCGGCGTCGCCCTTCTCTTTTGACCATGCTTTACCATGGTCCCTCCTGAATCTCACTCAGAAAGTTGCCACGCGTCCTTTCTGCCTCGACCTTCCCTCGTGAGTCCCGGCTCGTTGTCTCCTCCAAGGTAAACAAGTTTGTCCTGCGTGGGCCGACATAGTTTCTATGTCATCCATGTGTAGAATTTGTACCCGGCTATTGACACCCGGCCAAAGGTTTCTTTGACTCGGCATACGCCAAGTTGGGCAATGTTTTACCCATTGTGAGGCCTAGCAGTTTTTGCTGTTAGGCGTCTCCAGGTTCCTTTAATGTACTTGGAACTTCTCTTTCTCTCAGTATTTACTGCTTAGGGCATACTGTTTGGTTTAACCTCGATCTTTTCTGAGTCTTTCTAGCCCCTTTCGAGTCTCATCTTTGACTTTTTGGGTTATTTTTGCCTCGTGCCGAGTCACTTTCGACGTTGCCGAGTCATTCTGGGCTTGCCCTAGTCACTGACAGGCTGTAATCATGATTGCTTGCCTCAAATTTTGTCTCAAAACCTGACTGCACAGTGATGGTGGTGCAGTAACTCCCCGTCGATGTGGTAGTCTGATCGCTCAGCGCCTCGTGTCCTGCGCAGTGTGACGCTTGCTGATGCGCTTACTTTGCCAAATACACGGCAACATAGTGGCCACAGGGCGCAAATGGATCCCACGCCGTGGGTTTTTACTATCCTTAAGTAGAGGTGCGGGGAACTTAACTGCCTTTGCCTGTTCAGTTGTCCGCTTGCCTTCTTCTTCCTCCTTGTGCCTCCCAATCCTAAACCGTGTCCTTGCGGTTCCTCTCTCCTGCCGCTCCTCTCCAGCGATTCTCTTCTTCTCCTTTTGATTCTCCGACGGGTCCTTGCGTCTCCAGGTCTCTTCCAACGGCGGAAGAGCCCGAATCACGCAATATTATGGATGCCCGTGACACCGGTGAGGAGGTGGAGGAGCATGAGGCCGCCGGCGAGCGCGGCGGCTGGGAGGGCTTCGAGGTCACGGTGGAGGAACTTGAGTGGCTGCGCTCCACCAGGCGCATTCCGCTCGAGGTTGATTGTCGCCTCCCCCTAGGTGAGATCGTTCCCAACCCCGAGCCCAACGAGAGGTTGGTTTTTCTCTCGAACTTTGAGCGTGGCTTCGCTCTTCCAGTTAGCAATTTCTTCATGTCTTTTCTTTCTACCTTCCAACTACAAACTCATCATCTGCCTGCCAATGCCATTGGCTCTCTTTCTTGTTTCATCTCTGCCTGCGAGGGCTATCTTGGTATCTGGCCCACTGTTCTTCTTTGGACCAAGTATCTTAATTTCCGGATCTAGGTTGTGCCTGATCCCGGCGTTCCTCGCGCTGAGAAGAGGCCTACCAGGTGTGGGGCTTCTAGCATCACGCTCAGGAGGGATTCCGTCTTTCCCCGGGTCACTGGCATTGACTTTTCCTATGTCAAGAATAGTGGGTCCAACGACTACATTCGGCTTCCCGGCTTCAAGTACAAGGTTCCCAGCAAGGATCTATGGAAGCTTGACCCGCGCGATAAGAATCTGGTTATGAACGAGGCTCACGGGATCATAGAGAGGCTACTTGATTCGGAGGATATCTTCCACTTAATCGAGGAAGACCTCATGTGTGCATTCATCGCACGCCGAGTCAGACGCATCCAGGCCAGAAGCCACAAGATGTGCTTCATGAGAGGCCCGCAAGATCCTACCTGGCATTCCACTCTGGAGCTCACCAATGATTTGGTGGCCCACCGAGTTAGCTCGATCTTCAAGCTGAACTTAGCAGAAAACTGGGCCTGGAGCTGCCCCCTTTCAGCCGAGATAGGCTTGTCCCGTGGGTAAGCATCCGGGTCATTGAATCGCTGCCGATATAGCTTTCCTGGCATTTTTCTCGCTGTTCTGTTTCTTTATTGATTTCATTCTGTTTGTCTTTCATAGAATCTTGTTCACTAGGTTGACGATAGTACCATTCTGCCTGGCGCTTATTTCGATGATCGGTCTGGTGCGGACGAGGTTGAGTATGACCTAGAGTGCTTCATGCCGATCCCGCATGTTGTTGCTGCTCCCGCTACGGGTAAGACCTTTACTCGAAATCCATTGCGAGATTGGTCTGATGATGACGATATGGACTATGAAGTCTTGGAGGTACTTGTCCTTTGACCTAATTTTCTGACTTATCCAATTGATCTTGTCATTTACTCATGCAGGTGGCTAGGTACACGAGGAACCTCCTCTCGACGTAGGCGGGTATGGCAAGCTCCCAGCAGCTAAGACGAATAAACAGTGTGGGATCTCCTCCAGCACTCAGCCTTCAAAGAAAATCCAAGTCAATTCTGCCGCTCCCCCTGCAGCCATATCCTCTCAACCTCTCAAGACTACCACTCGCCGAGTCACCGTTCGTCGCGCCCCGCGCGATCCGACCATCTCCGGGTAACTTTGGCTCGTTGTTACCTTTCGTTCTCTTATAAGCTTTTGTTTTTATTTTCAGCGCTGCTATGTCTGCCAATTAATCTGCTCCTATTATGGCTTCTTCCCTGTCAAGGCCTATGTCACCTCCTCGCTCTGATCCTGTTGTACAGAGCCCCACTCGGGTCACTGCCCCCACTACTGAGGCTCGTGACTCTCGGAGTGAGGCTGATCTGACGACGCGCCCGTCTGAGGTAATCCGACCTCCCTCTCTAGTTGCTCTTTCCGAACAAAACTTTGGACTTGGCGCCAGCAATATCGGTGCCGAGTCCGCCTAGAAGATTTTTGAGTCTTCTCCCCCTGTCGTCAGCTTGCCAGTTGATCCGGCCGTCGTTACTCCATCAGTTGTTAAGCCTGCATAGTCGGCTCCTGTATCCTCAACCAGTCCTAGACCTTCTCCTTCTCCCTTTTTGGCTAAAGATAAGACCTGACCTGCTGCTCAAGGACAAACTTGCTCCGCACAAGCCCTCAAATTCTAGGCAAATTACTTTGATTCACACCCCAGGTTCCGCTCCGCAGATTCGGCCCACACCACCAACAAATGACACCTGCTACCGCAAGTCAGTTGGGTGAATTTGCCATTGCTGGGTCTGGCAATGTTTCCAAGGCTAGTACCTTGCACACCAGTGCTGCCGCTACCTATGCTGGGGTGGGGACTAGCCTAAAGAAAGGGCAAGCCCTAACTCAGACACTCAGTGGGCAAGGCCTTGGTTCTGCAGAGCGCTATGCAATTGCCTGGAATGCGGACGACGAACAAGAAGTGAGCTCTAGTTCTGGCAGAAGCTGTAACTGGGCCCCAAGGTTATTTCCGAGATGAACTAGCAGACCATCGCCCTGATGGCCAAAGCAGATCATGTGAATGAGGTATGCCATTTCCTTACTCTTTTGTGTACTGAGTATTTTTATATTATACATGATCCCTAGTCCCCGAGGTTACTGCCGAGTAAGCTCTGAGTTAGAACATATCCTTTATTTCCTCCTACCAAGCTTGCATGTCGGATTTTTGTTCCCTAGTGCCCGAGGTTACTGTCGAGTAATGCATTTACTCGACTGTAAGCTCAACCATTTGCATACATGTTCTGACTAGATCTCTTTTGTGTAGCTCACGCATAACGAGTGTACCAAGGTGCATCAAGCTCTTATCTGGGAGTATCGAAAGCTTGAGCTCGCTCACCAAGATCTGAAAGCTGAGGCTCAGGGACAAGTTATTTTTCCTGCTCGGCTTTCTTTTACTTGATAGATATATTTTTGTTTCATCCCCTTGAATTTTCCTTGTTGTCTTTTCATAGCTTCTACCCAATCCACCATAGATGCGCTGCATAAACAAATCAACGACGCTGAAAATAATTCCCTTTTCCATAGAAATCTTATGTCTACTCAGTATTCACTCATTTTCCATTTTTATCTCGGCATATATGTCGTGGCGGTGTCACGGAAGATGCCATGGGTAGGCTTAAGTTGGGGGCCGAATGGATGCTTGTGGTCACCGGGGAGGGAGTGCATGGTCTATCCATGCACGAAGAACAACATGAACTCTCCACACTTAGGAATTTTATTGAGACTTGAGGTTTACAAGTCCTCCTAGAGCTGTATGAACAAGGGTTCAGTGCACTAGTTCCCTACTAGGTCCAACCTCCTTCAACTCTAGCTATGCCCCTCCTTATATAGGCGATGCTAGCTAGGTTACACCCCTTTGGGTCCTAGGGTTACTATTTGGGTTTTAGTCTTTACTATACGGGCCGGGTCATGGGCTTGTACAAAGCCCAGTGGCCTAGTCCATAAAGCTAGACAGCTAACGGTCTTCACGTACGTCGCCTCCAGTTCCTTTGGCGTCATGTAGTAACTTTGTTCGCCAACCCTTGATTTTGGAGTCACCCGGCTACTTTTGTGTCACCCGGCGTCGCTCTTCTCTTTTGACCGTTCTTTACTATGGTCCCTCCTGAACCTCACTCGTAAAGGTGCCACGCGTCCTACCTGACTTGGCCCTTCCTCGTGAGACTCAGCTCGTTGGTTCCTGCAAGATTAACATATTTTTCTTATACCAGCCGACATAGTTTCTATGTCGGCGGCACACGAGTATCCTACCCGGCCGTACTTACTCGACCTGGTTCTTTCTTTACTCGGCGCAAGCCAAGCTGGACAATGTTTTACCATTTATGACCCTACCCGGGGTTATCCCCCCGACCTTAGTCCCCGAAGCTAGTGAGGTCTAGAAGTTCTTGCTATTAGGCGTCTCCAGGTTCCTTTAATGTGATTGGAACTTCTTCTTTTGTCTTTATTTACCGCTTAGGGCGCACTGTTTGGCGTAATATTTGTACCTTGTCGAGTCTGTCTGACAGTTTTCGGGTCCATTCTCTGACTTTTTGGTTCATTTTTGCCTTGTGCCGAGTTGTTTTGGCCAACTCCGAGTCATTTTTGGTGTGATTCAGTCACTGACAGCTGGTAATCATGGTGTCTTGCCTCAAATTTTGTTCCAAGCTCTGACTGAACAGTGATGGCTGCGCAGTAATTCCTCGTCACTGTGGCAGTGGATTTTCCATGTATTGTATACACGTGGCGCTCGCTGAATGGCTCGCTCGGCCGAATACACGGACACAAGTTGGCCGCACAGTGCAGGGGGGTCCCACGATTGGGGTTTTTACTCCCCTTAAGTAGGGGTGAGGGGAACATAACTTCCCTCGCCCGTTCAGTTCCCCATAGCCTCTTTCTTCTTCCTTGCGCCTCCGACATCCATCTTCCCCCTCTGTGGTTCTTCTCCTCCATAGTTTCTCCTCTGCGATTTCCCTTTTCCTCTTTCCATTCCACTACGGGTCCTTGATCTTCCAAGCCTCTTCCAACGGCGGAAGAGACTGATCTCTGGGAAATCATGGACGATCGCAACGCCGCAGAAGGAGTCGAAGAACAGGAGGTCGCCGCCAGCGAGCGCGGCGGCTGTGAGTGCTCTGAGGTGTCCGCGGGGGAGGTCGAGTGGCTGCGCTTCACCAGGCGCATCCCGCTCGAGGTGGATTTCCGCCTCCCTTCTGGTGAGATTTCCCCCGAACCCGAGGCAAATGAGAGGGTGGTTTTCCTCTCCCACTTTGAGCGTGGTTTCGCCTTGCCCGTGAGCAATGTCTTTGTTTCCCTCCTTTCTATTTTCCGTCTTTAGACCAATCACTTGCCCGCCAATGCCATTGGCTCCCTCACTTGTTTTATCTTTGCTTGCGAGGCCTATCTTGGCATTTGCCCTATAGTTCTTATGTGGGCCAAATATTTTAGTTTTAGGATCCAAGTAGTTCCCAAGCCTGGCGCTCCCCATGTCGAGAAGAAGCCGACTCGGTGCGGTGCCGCTAGCATAACACCCAGGAGAGAATCCATCTTTCCTCGGGTCACTGACTTAGACTCTTGCAAGAAATGGCATAGGACTTTCTTCTATGTCAAAAACAGCGGAGCCACTGATTACATCCGGATCCCCCGTTTCTTGGACGAGGTCCCCAACAAAGAGTACTAGAAGCTTGACCCGCGCGATAAGAACATTGTGGTGAACGAGGCCAATGTAATTATGGAGTGGTTGATATCGTCGGATGTGAACTTCCATCTTGCCGACACGGATCTCATGTGTACTTTTATTGCACGTTGGGTCAGCCCCCTCCAAGCTAGGAGCCACAAGATATGCTTCATGAGTGGCACGCAGGACCACACTCGGCAATCCACGAAGGAGCTCACCGACAACTCTGTGGCCCGCCGAGTCAGCTCGATCTTCAAGCTGACTTTGGCGGAGGATTGGGCTTGGATCTGCCCTCCATTTAGCCGAGTCAGGCCTGTCCCTTGGGTAAGTTTCCGAATCACTTTCTATCCAACATAGATTTTCTTACGTTCATCTGCCATCTCGTTTGTTCTCTGTTCTTATTTTTTTATCTTTCGTAGAATCTTGTTCACCAGGTTGATGACAGTACTGTCCCTCCTAGTGCTTACAACGAGGACCGCTCCGACTCCTACGAAGTCGAGTATCATCTGGAGTGCTTCATTCCCATTCCGCATGCAGCCGCCGCTTCGACTCTGGGTAAGAGCCATACTCGAAATACCTTACGAGATTGGTCTAACGACGATGATGATTATGATTGTGAGATTCCAGAGGTACCTGCTTTTTGACCTTAGCCCTCTAACTTATTCGAGTGAGCTTGTCATTTACTTATGCAGCTGGCCAGGTACATGACACTCCCCCTCTCGCTGTGGGTGGAGTCGGCAAAATCCCTGTTGCCAAGCCGGGTAAATGGCGCGGGGCCTCCTCCAATGCTCAGCCGGCCAAGAAGCAGAAGGTTACTCCCGCTGCTCCTGCTGCTGCCATGCTGTCAGAGATTCCCAAAGTAGCTGGGCGCCGAGTCACACGTCGCCCATCGCGTGACCCGGCAGTTTCCGGGTAAGCTTTTGCGGTCTGCTTACTTCACATTTTTCCTTCTCATGTTTTGTAATTGCTTTATTATGAGCATTTTCTTATTTTCAGCGTCGCGCCTTTGTCGGTCAACTAGGTTGCTCCTAACATCGCCTCTCTGCTAAGGCCTCCTCCTCCTCCTGTTGATTCTACGGTGCAGAGCCCCATTCGAGTCGCCACTTCAACTACTGAGGCTCACGCTTCTCAGTGTCAGTCAGACCCGGTGGCACACCGGTCGGGGTAGACTCGGCCCAGCACATCTGTCAAAGAACCAGACCCAGCCTTCTACTTCAGGTTCGGCTCGCACTTCATCCGGCAAGCCTACATCTACCAAGCAGACGACCTTGGTCTATGCCGCAGGCACCGCTCCTCATATCCGGCCCACAACATTAACAATGATACTTGCTTCAGCGGGTAAGCCGGTCGGATCCGCAACCGTTGGGTCGGGCGGCAGTTCTAAAGCTATTACCCTGCACACCAGTGCCGCTGCAACCCGCGCCAATGTGAGAACTTCCCTAAAAAGGGGGCAAGTTCTTACTCGGACGCTTAGCAGGAATGGCCTTGGTGTCGCGGAGAGTTATGTAGTGGCATGGAATGCCACGGGAAAGAAGGAGGTTAGCTCCAGTTCCTGCAAGAAGATGACGCTGGTCCCCAAGGCCGTTTCCGACATGACCCAGCAGGCAATTTCCTTAATGGTTCGTGCAGATGAAGTAAACGAGGTACATAATATTTTTACTCTTTTGTGTATTGAGTATTTTTGTTATACATGACCCCTAGTCCCCGAGGTTACTGCCGAGTAAGCTCTGAGTTAGAACATATCCTTTATTTCCTCCTACCAAGCTTGCATGTCGGATTTTTGTTCCCTAGTGCCCGAGGTTACTGTCGAGTAATGCATTTACTCGACTGTAAGCTCAACCATTTGCATACATGTTCTGACTAGATCTCTTTTGTGTAGCTCACGCATAACGAGTGTACCAAGGTGCATCAAGCTCTTATCTGGGAGTATCGAAAGCTTGAGCTCGCTCACCAAGATCTGAAAGCTGAGGCTCAGGGACAAGTTATTTTTCCTGCTCGGCTTTCTTTTACTTGATAGATATATTTTTGTTTCATCCCCTTGAATTTTCCTTGTTGTCTTTTCATAGCTTCTGCCCAATCCACCATAGATGCGCTGCATAAACAAATCAACGACGCTGAAAATAATTCCCTTTTCCATAGAAATCTTATGTCTACTCAGTATTCACTCATTTTCCATTTTTATCTCGGCAAATATGTCGTGGCGGTGTCACGGAAGATGCCATGGGTAGGCTTAAGTTGGGGGCCGAATGGATGCTTGTGGTCACCGGGGAGGGAGTGCATGGTCTATCCATGCACGAAGAACAACATGAACTCTCCACACTTAGGAATTTTATTGAGACTTGAGGTTTACAAGTCCTCCTAGAGCTGTATGAACTAGGGTTCAGTCCTCCTAGAGCTGTATGAACTAGGGTCACGAGAGGTGAAACATAGCGCAGCTTGGTTAGCTCTGAGTGAAGAAAAAACCAGGACGGGTAAGAACGGCCGGGTAAGATAAGCATCAGCGGTCGACATGTAAACTATGTCGGCCCACATAAGACAAAATTGTAATTCTTGAAGGAACCGACGAGCCGAGTCTAACGAGGAAGGGCCGAGTCAAGTAGGACATGTGGCACCTTTCCGAGTAAGGTTCAGGAGGGACCATGGTAAAGCACTGTCAAAAGAGAAGGGTGAAGTCGGGTGACACAAAAGGAACCGGGTGACGCCCAAAGCATACGCTGACGTACAAACTTATAGCGTGACGCCAAAAGCAACAGGAAGCAGCGTACCAGAAGACCATTAGCTGTCAAGCTTTATGGACTAGGCCATTGGGCTTAGGGAAAGCACATGACCCGGCCCACATTGTAGGGACCAAGATCCAAACAGTAAACCCTAGAACCCAAAGGGGTATAAGCTAGCTAGCACTGCCTATATAAGGAAGGGCATAGCTGTAGTAGAAGGAGGTTGGACCAAGTAGGGAACTAGTTCACTGAACCCTAAGTTCATACATCTCAAGGAGCACTTGTAATCTTGGGAGATCAATCAAAACACTAGGTCTGGAGAGTTCTTTTTGTTCCTCGTGCATGGCTCGACCGTCTACTCCCTCCCCGGTGACCACAAGCACCCATTCGACCCCCAACTTAAGCCTACCCATGGCATCTGCCGTGCCACCACCACGACAGTTGGCGCCCACCATGGGGCCGAAGCAGGTTCTTGATGGAGTCTTCATCTGGACGGGAAACATCATCGCCAAGACCGGTGAGCGCGTCTACTCCGGCCTCATCCAGAGGTTTGGAGCGCTCAACTTTCTCAGCGACAACGCAGGCTGCTTCGGGACCAAGCCGTTCCCTAGGGGCGGTCGCTTCATCAAGTTCGGCGAGCACCAGGTCTATGTCGCGGTGCGCGTGGAACGCGCATATCCCGAGCGCATCGTCCTGGCGCCGAATCTGCCAGCAATTCCTGTCGCTGGGAAGCTTCACCAACTCGTCTACATGGAGGTAATGATGACAGCGCCAAACCCCGCAGCTCCGCCAATAGTTCCAGTAGTGAATGAGAATGCTGAGGGTGGAAATCATGAGGAAACGCCAAGGGCTGCAAGGACAACAAAGGCACCACTAGAAAAACCAGAAAACATAGCTAGGAGTAAAAGGGCTAAGGAGCTGCAGGAAGCGATAGACAAGTTGCTAGAGCCAGTGGCATAGGCAACAAACCTGGCACGTGTGAAAGCCGAGTTGGAGGAAGCCAAGATAAAAGTTTTGGAGAAAGCAAAGGAGTTAGCACAGTTACAGCAGGATGTGGATATCACCATCCGAGAGCTTAACTCAGCAAATTGAGTCAAGGGCGCAAAGACCCGGCTTGACGCGATGAGATTGAGTGGAAGGAACCTCAACGAGGAGCTGGCAGATGCGACGTCAAAAATAACGCCAGAGAACAGCAACGAAACAGCCATGCGGCCAACATATAACACAACACCAGCTAATCTGCGAGCGGCAGAAGCAGCAATGACAGAGTTACGCCATTTGGAGGGAGAAGCAAAGAAAATGAAACAAGAACGAGTCAATGAACTAGTAAGAGGAGCTAGCATGCTGAATGAAGCGTATTACAGAGCAAATCCGGGTATAGTAGGAAGGTCACAGCTGGTTCACTCGGCGACTCCTGTTCCGGCGAGATCGGCTGGGCACACGGCATCCTCACCCGGAGCGGCGCCTAGGCTAAGAAAAGAAAAGAGTGTGGATTCTAGAAGAAACAAGCAGATGGTCGCCTATGATCCGGTAGTGGTTCAAGGAAACTCGACACATGTGCAGGGGTCGACAAGGAATAATGCCCAAGGAAATGAAAACCATCAGAATGCAGGCCGAGAAAGGCAAGTAGGGCAAAGAAATGACAACGGATGGCAAAATTTTGCGCCTCAAGATAGCACGGAACTCACTCGGCAGGAGGAGGAAATCCAGCGCCGAATAACGCACGAGCTCAACCTGAAAGAAGACAGCAAAGCGCGGGAAAGGAAGCTCAACAGTCTGCTGACCAGAACGCAAATACGTATAATGATGGTTACTCGGCTATGGTGAATGACAGATATGAACTGCCGGATCACGCATATCAAGCAATGGGAGCAAGACTCGGAGGCAGGAAACTTCAGCCGGATGATGCAAGGCTGAAGCTTGACCGAATAAAAATGGCAGAGATAATTGAATCGCAAGGTCCGCAGGGTCCACCATGCTTTGGCCCAAGGATCATGAAGGAGCCACCGGTGCCAAATTTCCAGCTGACTAGAGGGACAAAAACGTATGATGGAAGTACTAAGCCAGAGGACTGGCTCATAGATTATGGAACTGCTGTGAAGATCGCGCAGGGAAATTTGAGATGGGCAGTATGTTATGTACCGCAGATGCTGGAAGGACCAGCTCGGGTATGGTTGAATAATTTTCCACCCAGAAGCATTAACAGTTGGATCGATTTTCATGATGCTTTTGTGATCAATTTCACGAGCACTTACAAGAGGACGAATCACCCACAATAACTGGCAATGTGCAAGAAAAGACTGAATGAGACGGACAGAGAGTTCTTAACAAGGTGGTGTACGATGCGCAACTCTTGTGAAGGGGTTATCGAGTCACAGGAAATCGCTTGGTTTGCACAAGGATGCAGACACGGAAGTGTGCTATGGCAAAGGTTACAGAGAGATATGCCGGCAAGTCTGGCAGAAAAAATAAGAATCGCTGATTTGTATGCGTTAGGAGATCCGACTTAGCCGTTGCTTATGTCGACAGGCGGGATGACTGAAACTCAGATCTATGATGCTGCCGGGTTGCAAAGGCGCCAGGAAAGGTCCGTATACAGAAGCAAGATAAGAGAAGAACGACCAGATTATAGATATGGTTCGACTCAGGTCACGGTCGTGAGTCAGGATCATCCAGATGCTGGAAGTAGTCAGCATCAAAGG
The DNA here is from genome assembly GCA_916181665.1 of Avena sativa. Taxonomy (NCBI): domain Eukaryota; kingdom Viridiplantae; phylum Streptophyta; class Magnoliopsida; order Poales; family Poaceae; genus Avena; species Avena sativa. Next base: position 260,592,247 of record OV702294.1, on the reverse strand, counting down.
ACAAGTGGACAACAACAATGGGTGCCAAAGAATGACGGCAAAAGGCCATACGAGCAGAGGAAGCAATATCAGGACCGACAGAAATATACCTATGAGATGATGCTGGACCAGCCGTGTAAGTTTCACACGCCTAGTCCAAGTAAACCGGCCAATCACACAACAAGGCAATGCACATGGTTTCAGAAAGGAGATAGAGTGGATTCGCCAAATAAGCAGCTTCCAACACCTCCCCCTCCACCACTTACAGGTGGAAATGCTTAGATAGTGGGAGCAGATAACAGATACGAAAACAGGCAACCAAGGTATCAAAATCAAGAAAGAAGAGAAATTGTGCACCAGGTGCACAATCCAAGAGGTGACGACGCTCATGTCGGTCACGGAACTACAAATGAGTACAGAGAACATCACCAGAGCTATGTTGTCTTTGTCATAGAGTCAAATGACAAAAAGAGCTAGCAGCGACAAATGATGGAGGTGAATACCACGATTCCGGCAATCCCCAAGTACATGCATTGGTCTGAGCAGTAAATAACTTGGAGTATAAAAGATCACCCCAAGATCATGCCAACCCCAGGAGGATATTCTCTAGTTTTGGATGCAACGTTCATGGGCCCAGATATCAATGTCAAGTTTTCAAAAGTGCTGATTGATGATGGCAGTAGCATCAACATCATGTACAAGGATACAATGCTCAAGTTAGGCATTACCATGAACATGTTGGAGCCGACTAAGACCACTTTCCACGGTATTGTGGCGGGATTGTCCTGTGAGCCAATTGGCAAGATCTGGGTCGACGTCTTATTCGACAACAGAGAGAACTGTCGCACTGAGGCCATAGAGTTTGAGGTAGTGGATTTTGTCAGCTCATATCACGCCTTACTCGGCAGGCCGGCTATGGCAAGATTCATGGCTACTACCCACATTGCTTACTTAAAGATGAAGGTGCCAGGCCCATGTGGGGTGATTACAGTTGAAGGGGATTACAAAAGATGCATTGCTTGTGCCTTAGCCGGATCTTCACTGGCCGAGTCACTCGTCATAGCACAAGAAAAGAATCAAATGTTGGAAGTGGCAGCATTGGCCAAAGCAGCGCAAATGTCCATGCCTGCACTCACCAATCCTCATGGCAATGTGTCATTTCAAGCTACCAAAGAAACTAAGAAGGTACAGGTGGATGAAACTTTCCCAGAGCACACAGTTACTATTGGGGCTGGCCTCACGGACAAATAGGAAAGTGAGCTCACCAGCTTCCTTCGTGAGAATCGGGATATCTTTGCATGGTCCAATCAAGATCTGCAAGGAGTTCCAAGGGAGCTGGTTGAGCACTCTCTTCATGTAAGACCAGATGCCAAGCCGGTGAAGCAACCCCTCCACCGCTTCGTCGAAGATAGGAGGAAAGTAATAGCTGCTGAGATTGCCAGAATTTTAGCTGCTGGATTCATCATGGAAGTACTGCACCCGGATTGGTTATCAAATCCAGTCTTGGTCGAGAAGAAGAAAGATGACCCGAACGTGGCTGTGGTATGGCGCATGTGTATTGATTACACGAACCTCAATAAGGCGTGTCCAAAAGATCCATTTCCCCTACCACGGATCAACCAAGTCATATATTCTACTACTAGGTGTGAGTTGTTGTCATTTGTGGATGCGTATTCACGATTCCATCAGATACCACTAAATCCAGGTGATCAAATAAAGACGGCTTTTATCACCCCGTACGGGGCTTATTGCTATCGCACCATGTCGTTTGGATTGAGAAATGCATGCAACATATCAAAGATGCATGCAAAAATGCTTGCAAGATCAATTGGACAAAAATGTTCAAGTATACGTCGATGGCGTGGTAATAAAACCAAACAAAGTCATACTCTAATTGAGGACTTGCGTCAAACATTCGCAAACTTAAGAAGATTCCGAATGAAGCTTAACCCGGAAAAATGCAAATTTGGTGTCCCGGCTGGCAAGTTACTCGGATTCCTTGTATCCAGCCGAGGAATTGAGGCTAACCCAACAAAAATAAGGGCCACTGAAAGAATGGAATTACCAAAAACCCTCAAATATGTCCAGAAGTTTACTGGATGCCTGGCCTCGCTGAGCAGGTTTGTTAGTCGGCTAGGGGAAAAAGCCCTACCATTATATCAACTGATGAAGAAATCAGATAAATTCACGTGGACACAACAAGCTGAGAGCGCTTTCCATGAATTAAAGAAAACGTTGGCAACAACACCAATATTAGCATCACCACTATCCAAAGAGCCAATGTTGCTCTATGTCATCGCAACCAACAGAGTTGTAAGTGCAGTAATAGAGGTTAAATGTGAAGATGGGGCAAATCAGTCCAAAGACCAGTTTATTACTTGAGCGAAGTGCTCTCTGTGTCGAAACAGAATTACCCGCATTATCAGAATATGACATATGGGGTATATATGGCAGCAAAGAAGCTGAAACATTATTTTCAGGAACACCCAATCCGGGTAATATGTGAGGCACCTATCTTGGATATATTGGGCAGCAAAGATGCCAGCGGCCGAGTCGTAAAATGGGCCATAGAACTGGCACCATATACTCCACAATATGATAGAAGAGATTCAATAAAGTCTCAGGCTATTACTGATTTCTTTGTAGACTGGATGGAAATGCAGTACGAACCACCACTGCCAGATCCAAACTACTGGAAAATGCATTTTGACGGGTCCAAGACGAAAATGGGTCTGGGTGCCGGGATAGTGCTCACATCTCCGAAGAGTGATCAACTGAGGTACGTGTTACAGATTCACTTTGCTGCTTCAAACAATGTTTCCGAGTATGAAGCACTTGTCCATGGCATCAAAGTAGCCAAGGAAATTGGTATCAAAAGGATCATGTGTTTTGGCGATTCGGATTTGGTGATTCAGCATGTGTCTGGACATTGGGATGCGCTGGACGCAAACATGGCTTTATATCATTTCCATGTGCAACAAATTTCGGGATACTTTGACGGATGTGAATTCCATCATGTTCTTAGAGCAGAAAATGAGGCAGCATATGTACTATCCAAATTAGGCTCATCTCGGCAAGCAATACCACTAGGGGTAGCACTGGAGAACCTCAGAAAACCATCGATCAAGCCGTCACCAGAGTCCGACTCAATCAGGGTCACCCCGACTAGTCAGGAGTCAGATGTGGTACCAATGGATATCGACTCAGGGGTAGCTTCGAATCACTCTAGGACTGATCCGCTCAATTCAGGGGATACCGAATCACACTCGGGGTCTCCTTAGGTCATGTTAGCAGAACATATGTCGGCGGAGCCAATGGACATTAAAGCTGAAGCAGACCCGAAACCACTGATACCAGCATGGGAACAGCCAATATTCGACTACTTAAGAGATGGGACCTTGTCGAGTGATGAAACGTTGGCAAGGAAAACAGTACGAAGGGCAAAAGCATACACTATAATCAACAGGGAATTATACAAGCGAAGTGTGACGAGAGTGCTGCAGCGCTATATCAGTCCAGAGAAAGGCCAAGAGATCTTATGGGATATTCATCAAGGAGAATGTGGGCACCATGCGTCATCAAGAGCGTTGGTGGCCAAGGCATTCCGACATGGATTCTATTGGCCAAGCGCATTGGCACAAGCACAAGATTTAGTTGCAAGATGAAGTGGTTGTCAACACTATGCATCCAAGTCACATTTACCAGCGTCTGAATTAAAGACTATACCAATCACTTGGCCTTTTGCAGTGTGGTGCCTAGATATGGTAGGACTATTCAAACCAGCAAGGGGAGGCATGATTGATAAGTTCACCAAGTGGATAGAAGTGGATAGAAGTATAACCAATCAAAAAGTTGGATGGTAAAATAGCTGTCACATTCTTAAGGAATAATATCCTCACATATGGTTACCCACACAATGTAATCACTGATAATGGCACGAACTTTGCCGAAGGAGCTTTTGCTCGTTTTTGTGGGAAACACCAAAAAAGACTCGATGTAGAATCAGTTGCCCATCCAGAATCAAATGGACAAGTTGAACGAGCTAACGTATTAGTTCTGTCAGGGATAAAACCCCGCTTAATGGAACCACTCCAGAGGTCACCTGGTTGTTGGATAGAGGAACTACCCTCAGTGCTATGGAGCCTAAGAACAACTCCGAATCGATCAACGGGTTATACGCCATTGTTCCTCGTATATGGGGCAGAAGCAGTTTTTCCTGCCGACATAGAATATGACTCGCCATGAATAAGGCAATACTCGGAAGCCGAGGTAAAAGAGGCTCAAAAAGATGGAGTAGACTTACTCGAAGAATCAAGGGAATTGGCATTATCCAGATCTGCTATATATCAACAGAATCTCCGACGCTACCATAGCCAGAATCTCCGAAGGGGATATGGTTCTAAGGCTGGTGCAGCGCACAGCCGAAATGCATAAATTATCACCCCCATGGGAAGGACCGTTCATTGTAAGCAAATCATTGCACAATGATTCCTATTATCTCATAGACGTTTGTGAAGCACAAAAGAACAAGGCAGACAGGTCAGGAGATGAGACCAAAAGGCCATGGAATGTGGTGCTGCTTTGTCCCTTCTATACTTAGGAGAAGCAACGCATGTATCGCTCGAACTCTCATATCTCGGACGTGTCTGCCGGCTATGTGCTGATAATTAAATGGTATGATTCGAAAAACTGACTCGGGGACTACCCCTTCAGTTTTCCCTCTCAATTATTTTATGTCGGCTGGCGTGACACCCGAAATTTATCTCGGAACAAGTAGTGTTTACTCGGAAGAAATCAACTCTTCGACTATGCTATTGTCCGAAAACACGGCTTCATGGCAAGCAAGAGAAAAAGATGTATGACGGGTAAACACGAATGCCGGATAAGTACAAAAGAGAAACACGAGCCGGCTTTAGATTTTGGCCTAACACTTTGCAGGTCACGTTATACTACGTGTCGAGTAATCTCGGCCAAGTGATCCAAGTTTCATACCCGCTAACTATATCCTTAGTACTTCGAGACTCTAATGTCGAACACCGAAAAAGGTAGACAGGGGCCAAAGTCAAGGAAAGGTGACACGACAAAATGAAGCTCGGGGACTTGCCCTTGAATTATTCACACTTAGAACATAACACAAATATATAAAGCCTATCAAAAGGCGCATAATCAAACTTAAAGTGCAATGTGTGTTACATCTGTACCTGGCATACCGGGGATCTAATCAAAGTTCGAGTATGTGTTAGCCTAAGAAGCAGAAGGAATCGGATGAGCACTCTCGGAGCCAGGAGCATTGCTTGGAGCATCGGCCGAGTGAGGGGAATCTGTGGCCAGGTCATCCGGACCATCTGACTCGGTTGCTTCGCTATCGCCACCCTCTTCATCAGCAACTTCGACGAGCGGGTCGCCAAGGTCGAGGAAGCTGGGCATGTCGCACCAAGCGTGCACCATGGTATATTCAATCATGGCGTCAACTCACTCCTGGCGCTTCTTGATCATCTCCGGATCATTCAGCCATTTGCCATCACCCCTTATGCGAGCAAGAACATCAAGGTTGATGTCCTTGTACCATGAAAGCACGAAGGAGAGATCCTTGTCCGCTGCAGCTCGGCCGGCCGACTCACACCATTGATCCAGCCGGTCTTCAGTAAGGAGCAATCTCTCAAAAAGTGGCTCGATGAGTTCAGTTGGGTCTTCATCCGGCCAGAGCATGCGAAACACATGGATAGCCGACTTGAGCAAGTCCACACCGCAAGACTTTAGGGTCCTGACCCATTCGGACACCGCTTCGAGAAGCTCCTCCATGGACACCTCGCCGTCGGCAGGAGCACCAGCTTCGGCCCTCACTTTCTTCATGGCTCGGATGGCAAACATATTGGCCTCAGGAAAATTCTATGCAAGCATAAAGAGAAAGTTAGCAAAATAACAAAAGTAGATGGAAGAAGTCCAGAGTGACCTGTATAGTGCAAAAAGAGTAAGAACTCACTACCGAGAAAGAAGTTGATGGCGGCGAGTTTGCTATGCCAAGTTTTGGCCTTGGCTTGGAGGGCGTCAAAGTTCAGATTTGCCAACTCGACCGATGACTCGGCCTCGTCGATCAGCCTCTTGGTTTTCTCGGCGCTGGCGGCCTGCTGCTCATTCTTCTCGGCAAGCTCCTCCTTAAACCGTTTCACCTCGGCCAAGTGCTTCTGCTCCGACTCGGCCATCAGCTTCTTCAGCCGACTCACCTCATCTCGCTCCTTCTGGAGCTCGGTTTGGTGCTTCTCTGCTTATTCGGAACAAATTACTTGTCAGCACCAAAAAAAACCTTCAGCTATCGAATTGGTGAGGCAACAAACATAACCTCGGCCTCGCTGATCTGCAAGTGAAGAGCATCGATGGTGGACTGAGCAGAGGCTGCGAAAGAAGAGCGAGAAAAAATTGAGAAAATGGACCAAAGAAAATTACATCGGATAGAGAAAGGACGACTAAGGTTGTTACCTTGGCCATGGGTATCAGTCTGCAGCTTTTCATATGCAAGTTTGAGCTTGCGATGCACCAGAATGAGAGCTTGGTTCACCTTGGTGCGCTTGTTATGCGTGAGCTGAACAAAGAAGACAGACAGTAAGGAAGGGTCAAGTCAAGCAGCCTGCTGAATAAAAAAGCTTAAGAGCTTACAGCCGAGTAAGTTTATTCCTCAACAGTAACCTAGAGGGCTAGGGATCAAAGATCTAACATATGATTTTGGCATAAGGAAATCAAAAAGCTTAAGAGCTGACAGCCGAGTAAGTTCCTTACTCAACAGTAACCTCGAGGGCTAGGGATCGAAGCTCTAACATGCAAGCTTGGGGTGAAGGATTTAAAGACTAAAGTGATTATTGAGAGCTTACGGCCGAGTAAGTTCGAGTAAGTTCCTTACTCGGTCGTAACCTCGGGGACTAGGTGATATGTATAAAGGAAATACCCAATAATACAAAAGAGTAAGAAGTTACTTTACCTCGTTCACTTCGTCGGCGCGGGCCATTAGAGTAATGGACTGCTGGGTCATGTCAGAAACGGCCTTAGGGCCCAGCTTTAGCTTCTTGCCGGCATGGGTGCTGACCTCTTGCTCGCCAGCTGCATTCCATGCCACAACATAAGGTTCAGTCGAACCAAGGCTTTTCCCACTGAGCATCCGAGTGATAACTTGACCCATTTTTGGGGTGGTTCCCACATTGGCACAGGTCGCGGCAAAGGAAGTATGGAGGGTAACAACCTTAGAGCCATCACCTGACCCGGCAACCGCGGATTCGCCCCCTTACCCGTTGAAGCGACCATTGTTGCCAACGTCGGAGGCTGGATCTGGGGAGCAGAACCCGGAGCGCAGACCAGCGTTGTCTTCTTGGAGGAGGTGGATTTGCCGGGTAAAGGGCAAGCAGAGCTAGAAGCCTTGGGTTGGGTCTGGCCCTTTGACAGAATTGGAGAGCGAGCAGGGGGATTTGGAGAAGAAAGTGGAGCCGGCTGACTGGGCTCAGCAGTTTTGCTGGCTCCAAGATCAGGAAGTTGTTCATTCACACTAGCCCGAGGGACGATGCCGGAGGAACTAGTGGCGGAAGGTTTCTCGGGGCCAGAATCACTGGCACCAAGATCAGAAAATTGTTCCTGGCCAACGCCAGGGGCACCAGCCGAATGACCCACCGGGTCTGACTGACACTGAGAGGCGTGAGCCTCAAAACTGGGAGCCTCGATTCGGAGGGGACTCGGCGCCGCCGAGTCAGCTGGAGGAGGCGCAGGCCTTAGCGACGAGGCAATGCTAGAAGCAGCCTGGTTTGCCGACAAAGGTGTGGCACTAAAAATAACGAGACATGTATAAGAGAACATCAACGACAAAAAAATGAGCGAAGAAAGCAGAGTATGAAAACTTACCCGGTGACGACCGGGTCACGGGTGACTCAACGTGTGATCCGGCGCCCAGCATCTTGGCGGGTCTCAACCAGAGTGGCAGTAGCAAAGGCAGCAGGAGCTGCCGGAGTGGGCTTGCTTTTCTTGGTCGGCTGAGTGCTGGAGGAGGGTCCGTGTCGCTTCGTCTTAGCGACGGGGATCTTGCCGACTCCGCCCATGGCGAGAGGAGGAGTGTCATGTACCTGGCCAGCTGCATAAGTAACTAACGGGCTTCCTTGGGTAAGTTGGGAGACTAAGGTCACAAGGCATATACCTCCAAAAGCGTACAATCATCAACCTCATCATTGTCAGACCAATCTTGTAAGGGATTGCGAGATCGAGTCTTACCCGAAGCTGAAGCAGCCGCAGCGTGCGGGATGGGCATGAAGCACTCCAGGTCATACTCGACTTCATCCGAGTCGGAGGGATCCCCGTTATAACTGGGGGGAGGGACAGTACTGTCATCAACCTGGTGAAGGAGATTCTGTGAAAGACAAACAGAATGAGTAACCAAAAAACTAAACTGAAAGTGGCGAAACAGCTAAAGCCTACTCGGCATGGGAAACGACTCGGAAAAGTACCCAGGGGACAGGCCTGACCCGGCTAAACGGAGGGCAACTCCAAGCCCAATCATCCTCCAAGTTTAATTTAAAGATTGAGCTTACTCGGCAGGCAATGGAGTCATCGGTGAGCTCCTTAGTGGAGTGCCGAGTGGGATCATGGGAGCCACTCATGAAGCACATCTTGTGGCTCCTCGCTTGGATGGGGCTTACCCGGCGTGAGATGAAGGCGCACATGAGGTCAGTGTCGGCAAGATGAAAGTTTTCATCTGGCGACAACAACCTTTCCAGGATCGCGTTAGCCTCGTTTACCGCAGCATCTTGGTCGCGCGGGTCAAGATGCCAGAGCTTCTTGTTGGGGACCTCATCCGAGAAAGGTGGAGCCGGATGTTATCGGTGGACCCGCTATTTTTGACATAGAAAGAGGTTCTATGCCACTTCTTGCAAGAATCAATCCTAGCAACCCGAGGAAAGATGGAGTCTCTCCTGGCATGATGCTAGCAGCACCGCACCGAGTCGGCTTTTTCTCGGCACGAGGAGCACCAGGCTAGGGAACAACCTGAACCCTAAATTTAAAATATTTGGCCCACAGAAGAACTGTAGGACAAATTCTGAGGTAAGCCTCGCAGGCAGAGATAAAACATGAAAGAGAGCCAATCGCATTGGTAGGAAGATGATGGGTTTGCAAATGGAAGGTGGAGAGAAACGAGGAGAAGAAAGTGCTCACTGGAAGAGAGAAACCGCGCTCAAAGTGAGAAAGGAAAACCACCCGCTCGTTAGCTTCGGGTTTGGGAGAAATCTCACCGGTGGGCAGACGGCAATCTACTTGTAGCGGGATGCGCCTGGTGGGGCGGAGCCACTCTACCTCCTCGGTGGAGACCTCCGAGCCTACCCAGCCGCCACGCTCGGCGGCGGGAATCTCCCGCTCCTCAGCACCATCAGCGCCATCCCGAGCATCCATGAGTTCCGCAGATTCAATCTCCTCCGCAGTTGGAAGAGGTTTGGAACAGCGCGGACCCATGGTGGAATGGAAAGAAAAGAGGGGCGATTGCGAGACAAGAACAGGAGGAAGAGGAAACCACAAAGGGGGTGGTTCGATTTTGAGGGGCAAGGAAGAAGAAAAGGCAAGGGAAAACTGAACGGGCGTGGGGGAAGTGGAAACCCCCAACTCTTACTTAAGGACAGTAAAAACCCTGGAAGTGGGATTCGTCTACGACGTGCGGCCAACATGTGGCCGTGTACCAGGATGGGTAGGCCAATCAGCAAGCGCCACGTAGCCAGAGATACACGAAAAATCCCGTTCCACGTCATGGAAGGAAGGACAAGAGGCGCAAGCCGATGCGACTGCCGCAGTGACGGGGAATAACTGCGCAGCCGTCACTGTGTCGCTAGAGCTTGGAACAAAAATTGAGGCAAGTAATCATGATTACCAGCTGTCAGTAAATGAAGCGTGCCGAAAATGACTCGGAATTGGCCAAAGTAACTCGGCTCGAGGAAAAAATGAGCCAAGAAGTCATAGAGTCGATCCGGAAACTATCAGACAGACCCGGCAAGGTGCAAAATTGTGACAAATAGAGACAAAAACTAAGTTCCAGTCACACAAAAGGAACCTAGAGACGCCTAACAGCTTGAACGGCTAGACCTCACCAGCTTCGGGGACTAATGTCGGGGGGGATAACCCCCGGTAGGGTCACGAGAGGTGAAACATAGCGCATCTTGGTTAGCTCCGAGTGAAGAAAAAACCAGGCCGGGTAAGAACGGCTGGGTAAGATAAGCATGAGCGGCCGAATGTAAACTATGTCGGCCCGCATAAGACAAAATTGTAATTCTTGCAGGAACCGACGAGCCGAGTCTAACGAGGAAGGGCCGAGTCAAGTAGGACGTGTGGCACCTTTCTGAGTAAGGTTCGGGAGGGACCATGGTAAAGCACGGTCAAAATAGAAGGGCGACGCCGGGTGACACAAAAGGAACCGGGTGACGCCCAAAGCATACGCTGACGTACAAAGTTACAGCATGACGCCAAAAGCAACAGGAAGCAACGTACCAGAAGACAGTTAGCTGTCAAGCTTTATGGACTGGGCCATTGGGCTTAGGGTAAGCCCATGACCCGGCCACATTGTAGGGACCAGGATCCAAACAGTAAACCCTAGAACCCAAAGGGTATAAGCTAGCTAGCACTACGTATATAAGGAAGGGCATAGCTGTAGTAGAAGGAAGCTGGACCAAGTAGGGAACTAGTGCACTGAACCCTAGTTCATACAGCTCAAGGAGCACTTGTAATCTTGGGAGATCAATCAAAACACTAGGTCTGGAGAGTTCTTCTTGTTACTCGTGCATGGCTCAACCGTGTACTCCCTCCTCGGTGACCACAAGCACCCATTCGGCCCCCAACTTAAGCCTACCCATGGCATCTGCCGTGCCACCACCACGACACTCTAACCTAGAAATCATCCCTTATTCGGCCGTAGGCTTGATCTTGCCTCTTTTGACTATCCCTTTTCTTACGTAGCTTACACACAATGAGAGTACCAAGGTGTATCAAGCTCTCCTCTGGGAGCATCGCAAGCTCGAACTTTCTCACCAAAAGCTGCAAGCCGAGACTCAAGGACAAGGTAATTTCCTAGGACGCCATATCTTTATTCGGCGCACCTTTCTCTGTTTCATTTCCTTGATATTTTCTCGCTGTTTTGCCATAGCTTCTGCCCAGTCCACCATTGACGCACTGCACTCGCAGATCAGCAAGACGGAGAGTAAGATCTTAACAATAATTTGGTAGCTTTGTGTTCATGCTTATCCTTTGCCACTTTTATCCTGATGGATCGAGATGGCTTTGTTGTTGCTGACGAGTGATCTGTTCCGAATTAGCATAGAAGCACCAAACCAAACTCCAGAAGGAGCGAGATGAGGTGACTCGGCTGAAGAAAGAAATGGCGGATATGCAGCAGAAGCACCAGGCTGAGGTAAATGGGTTGCGGGAGGAGCTTGCGGAGAAAGATGGCCAGCATGCCGCCAGCGCCGAGAAGACCAAGGAGCTGCTCAAGGAGGCCGAGTCGGCGGTTGAATCGGCTCACCTAGATCTGGACACCCTCCAAGACAAGGCCAAGAACTGGTAAACCAAGCTCGGCTCCATCAATTCTTTCCTCGGTAGTGCGTCCTTACCCTTTTCTATGTGCTCATTCCTTTGTTTGCTTTTTACTTATTTTGCTAATGTTCTTTTTCTTTTGTAGAGAATTTTCCGGGGCTGATATGTTCGCCATACGGGCCATGAAAAGAGTACAGGCCGAATTTGATGCTCCAGCTGATGGTGGGGTGACTATTGATGAGTGTCTCGAAGCGTTGTCAGAGCGCGTCAAGACCCTCAACTCATGTGGTGTAGACTTGCTCAAATCAGCGATACATGCGTTCTGAATGCTCTGGACGGATGAAGAAGTGCCCATGCTCATCGAGCCTCTGGCTGATAGGCTGCTTCTCACCAAAGACAGGCTGGATCAATGGCGCGACTCGGCCGGCTGAGCTGCAGCGGACAAAGCCCTTTCCTTCGTGTTTTCTTGGTATGAGGACATCAACCTTGATGTTCTTGAACGCATTAGGGATGAAGGCAAGTGGCTCCATGAGCCTTAGCTGATCAATAAACGCCAGGAGCGAGCCTACGCCATGATCGAGTATGCTCTGGTGCATGCTTGGTGCGACGGGCCTAGCTTCCTCGACTTCGGGGAACCACATGCTGAGATTGCTGATTAGGAAGGTGATGATAGCGAGGCCACCGAGTCAGACAACCCGGAAGACTCGGTGACTGAGGCCCCTGACTCGGCAGATTCTCCTAGCTCCAAGACCGCTCCTCTGAGCCCAGCTGCTTCTTAGGCTGATTAGAAAATCACTTTAACTTTGATGAGATCCCTGGTATGCCGGGTACAGATGTAACATACATTATACTTATTTTTGGGTGCGTGCCTTTTGATAAGGCTTAAGCTTTTATTTATCTTTGAATGTGTATTATCCAGGGGCAAGTCCCCGAGCTTCATTCTGCTATTTCCCCTTTTTCCTTGAATTTGGGTCTTGTCTACCTTTTTTGGCATTTGACATTAGCGTCTCAAAGTTCTTAAGGATTGGGTTAGCGGGTATGAAACTAGAGCACTTGACTTAGGATTATCTGACATAGAAAGCAACATAACCTACAATGAGTTACTAAAAACATATATAGGGTCGACTCGCGTTTCCGTTTTACTCATTTGGTGTTCATGTTTACTCATCCTTCATCCTTTCCTCTTGCTTGTCATGAAGCCGTGTTTTCGGACAACAGCATAGTCAAAGAGTTGATTTTTTTCGAGTAAACATTACTTGTTCCGAGATAAGCTTTAGGTGTTACGCCAGCCGGCATAGAATAGTTTAAAGCATAAACATGAGGGGTAGTCCCCGAGTCAGTTTTCGAATTGTACCATTTTATTATCAGCACATAGCCGGCATAAGCGTCCGACATGTGAGAGTTCAGGTGATACATACACTGCTTCTCCTAAGTATAGAAAGAGCAAAGTAGTGCCACATTCCATGGTCTTTTGGTCTCATCACCTGACCTGTATGCCTTGTTCTTTTGTGCTTCGCGAGCATCTATTAGATAATATGATTCATTGTTCAATGCTTTGCTTACAATGAATGGTCCTTCCCATGGGGGTGACAGCTTATGGATCCAAGATGTGTGCTGCACTAGTCTGAGCACCATATCCCCTTCTCGAAAAACACGAGGTTTAACTTTCCGGTTATGATAGCGTCGGAGATTTTGCTGGTATATAGCAGATCTTGACAATGCCAATTCCCTTGCTTCTTCGAGTAAATCAACTCCATCTTCTCGGACCTCTTTTACCTCGGCTTCCGAGTATTGCCTTACTCTTGGCGAGTCATAGTCTATGTCGGTAGGCAAAACTGCTTCTGCCCCATACACAAGGAAGAATGGCGTATATCCTGTTGATCGATTCGGAGTTGTCCTTAGACTCCGTAGTACTGTGGGTAGTTCCTCTATCCAACAACCAGGTGATCTCTAGAGTGGCTCCATTAAACGGGGTTTTATCCCGGATAGAACTAAGCCATTAGCTCGTTCAACTTGTCCATTTGATTCTGGATGAGCGACTGATGCTACATCGAGTCTTATCGGTTTTTCCCACAAAAACGAACAAAGGCTCCTTCGACAAATTTTGTGCCATTATCTGTGATTACACTATGCGGGTAACCATATATCAAAATTATATCTTTTAGGAATGTGTCAACTGTTTTTCCATCCAATTTCTTGATGGGCTTCACTTCTATCCATTTGGTAAATTTGTCAACCATTACTAGTATGTGGGTCATGCTGCCCCTCGCTGGTTTGAATGGTCCTACCATATCCAGACACCATACAACAAACGGCCAAGTGATTAGTATGGTTTTTAATTCTAATGCTGGTAAGTGTGATTTTGACGCATAATGCTGGCAGCCACTGCATTTTCTCACAAGTTCCTGTGCTTCTGCCAGTGCACTTGGCCAATAAAATCCATGTCGGAATGCCTTGGCTACCAATGCTCTGGATGATGCATGATTCCCACATTCTCCTTGGTGAATGTCCAACAGTATTTCTTGACCTTTCTCTGGGCTTATGCAACGCTGCAGTACACTCGTCGCACTCCTTTTGTACAATTCCTTATTAATTATTGTGTACGATTTTGCTGTTCTTTCTGTTTGTCTTGCCAATATCTCACCATCTAGCAAAGTTCCATCTTTCAAGTAGTTGAATATTGGTTGCGCCCATGCTGGTATCATCGGTGTCAGATCTATTTCTTCATCAATTTCCATTGGCTCAGCCGACATATGTTCTGCCGACATGACCTGAGGAGTCCCCGAGTGTGATTCGGCAACCTCTGAGGTGAGCGGATTAGTCCCCATGTGACTCGAACCCGCCCCTGAGTCAATATCCATTGACACAATGTTTGACTCCTGATTCACTGGGGTGATCCTGATTGACTCGGATTCTGGTGACGGCTTGATCGATGGTTTCCTTAGATGTTCCAATGTTATTCCCGGTGGTATCTCTTGGCGAGAGGAGCCTAATTTGGATAGTACATCTGCTGCCGCATTCTCTGCTCTAGGTATGTGATCGAATTCACACCTGTCAAAGTATCCCGAAATTTGTTGCACATGGAAGCGATATAGTGCCATGTTTGCATCCAACGCGTCCCAATGACCAGATACTTGCTGGATCACCAAATCCGAATCACCAAAACACACGATCCTTTTGATGCCAATCTCTTTGGCCACTTTGATGTCGTGGACAAGTGCTTCATACTCAGCAATGTTATTGGAAGCAGCAAAATGGATCTGTAACACATACTTGAGATGATCCCTCTTTGGCGATGTGAGAACTATCCTGGCACCTAGACCCATTTTTGTCTTGGATCCGTCAAAATGCATCTTCCAGTAATTCAGATCTGGCAGTGGTGGTTCGTATTGCATTTCCATCCAATCCACAAAAAATCTGCTATGGATTGAGATTTAATTGCATCTCGCCTATCATATTGTGGAGTATATGGTGCTAGCTCTATGGCCCATTTTGTGACTCGGCCACTGGCATCTTTGTTGCCCAATATATCCGAGATAGGTGCATCACATATTACCCGGATTGGGTGTTCTTGAAAATAATGTTTCAGCTTCTTTGCTGCCATATACACCCCATATGTCATTTTTTGGTAATGGGGATAATTTTGCTTTGATATGGAGAGCACTTCTCTCAAGTAATAAACTGGCATTTGGACTGATTTTCCCTCTTCTTCACGTTCAACCACTATTACTGCACTTACAACTCTGTTAGTTGCAGCGACATAGAACAACATTGGCTCTTTGGATAGTGGTGATGATAATATTGGTGTCGTTGCCAACATCTTTTTGAGTTCATGGAAAGCGCTACCAGCTTGCTGTGTCCATGTGAATTTGTCTGATTTTTTCATTAGTTGATATAGTGGTAGGGATTTTTCACCTAGCCGACTAATCAATCTGCTCAACGAGGCCAGGCATCCTGTGAACTTATGGACATCGTTGAGGGTTTTTGGCAATTCCATTCTTTTGATGGCCCTGATCTTTGTCGGGTTATCCTCAATTCCTCGGCTGGATACAAGAAAGCCGAGTAACTTTCTAGCCGGGACACCAAATGTACATTTTTCCGGGTTAAGTTTCATCCGTAATCTTCTTAAGTTTGCGAATGTTTGACGCAAGTCCTCAATTAGGGTATGACTTTGCTTGGTTTTTATCACCACATCATCAACGTATACTTGAAAAAATTTGTCCAATTGGCATGCATCGTCGAAATGTTGCATCTGCATTTCTCAATACAAATGGCATGGTCTGATAGCAGTAAGCCCCATACGGGGTGATAAAAGTTTTCTTTATTTGATCATTCCGATTCAGTGGTATCTGGTGGAAACCATAGTATGCGTCCACAAATGACAACAACTCACACCCAGTAGCAGAGTCTATGACTTGATCGATCCGTGGCAGGGTAAATGTATCTTTTGGACATGCCTTATTGAGGTTCGTGTAATCAAAATACATGCGCCACACCACTTCCACGTTAGGGTCATCCTTTTTCTTCGCGAACAAGACTGGATTTGACAACCAATCCAGGTGTAGTACTTCCATGATGAATCCAGCGGCTAAGAGCCTCTCTATCTCGGCAGCTATCACTTTCCTCCTATCTTCAGCGAAGCGCGGAGGGGTTGCTTCACCGACTTGGCATCTGGACTTACATGAAGAGACTGCTCATCCATCTCCCTCAGAACTCCTTGCAGATCATGTGTGGACCATGCAAAGATATCCCGATTCACAATGACAAAGCTGGTGAGCTTGCTTTCCTATTTGTCAGTCAGCCCAGCCCCAATGGTAACTGTGTGCTCTGGGAAAGTCTCGTCCACTTGTACCTTCTTGGTTTCCTTGGTAGCTTGGAATGACACACTGCCATGCGGGTTAGTAAGTGCCGACATGGAAATTTGTGCTGCTTTGCTCAATGCTGCCACTTCCATCATTTGATGCTTTTCCTACGCTATGACCAGTGACTCAGCCAGCGAAGATCCGGCTGAGGCACAAGCAATAGATCTTTTGTAATCTCCTTCGACTGTGATCACTCCACATGGACCTGGCAGCTTCATCTTCAAGTAAGCAATGTGAAGAGTAACCATAAACTTTGCCATAGCCGGCCTGCCGAGTAAGGCATGGTATGAGCTGACCAGGTTGACCACCTCGAATTCTATGGCTTCAGTGCGATAATTCTCTCTATTGCCGAATAAGACATCAACCCAGATCTTGCCAATTGGCTCACAGGAAAATCCCGGCACAATTCCATGGAAAGTTGTCTTAGTCGGCTCTAGCATGTTCATGGTAATTCCTAACTTGAGCATGGTATCTTTGTACATGATGTTGATTCTACTGCCATCATCAATCAGTACCTTGGAAAATTTCACCTTGATAACAGGGCCCATGAAAGTTGGATCCAAAACTAGAGCATAACCTCCTAGTGTTGGCATGATCTTGG
Source organism: Avena sativa (assembly GCA_916181665.1). Taxonomy (NCBI): domain Eukaryota; kingdom Viridiplantae; phylum Streptophyta; class Magnoliopsida; order Poales; family Poaceae; genus Avena; species Avena sativa. The sequence continues at coordinate 260,575,267 of OV702294.1, read as the reverse complement.
GGTGATCCTTTATGCTCCAAGTTATTTCCTGCTCAGACCAATGCATGTACTTTGGGATTGCCGACATTGTGGCATTCACCTCCATCATCCGTCTCTACTAACTCTTTTTGTCATTCGGCTTTGTGACAAAGACGACATAGCTCTAGTGATGTTCTCTGTACTCATTTCTGGTTCCATGGCCGACATAAGCGTCGTCACCTCTTGGATTATGCACCTGGTGCATAGCTTCTCTTCTTTCTTGATTATGATACCTCGGTTGCCTGTTCTCGTATCTATGATCAGCTCCAACAACCTGAGTATTTCCTCCTGTGAGTAGTGGAGGGGGAGGTGGTGGTAGCTGCTTACTCGGTGAATCCACTCTATCTCCTTTCTGAAACCAAGTGCATTGCCTTGTTGTGTGATTGGCTGGCTTACTCGGACTTGGCATATGAAACTTGCATGGTTGGTCCAACATCATCTCATAAGTATATTTCTTCCTGTCCTGATATGGCTTTGTTTGTTCGTATGGATTTTTGCCATCATTCTTTGGCATCCACTGCTGTTGTCCACTTGTCCTTTCACATTGGCTACTTTCAGCGTCTGGATGATCCTGACTCACGGTCGCAACCTGAGTCGAACCATACCTGTAGTCTGGCCTTTCATCTCTTATTTTGCTTCTATATTCGGCTCTTTCCTAGCGCCTTTGCGATCCAGCTGCGTCATAGATCTGAGTCTCAGTCATCTCGTCTGCCGACATGAGAAGAGGCTAAGTCGGATCTCCTAACGCATACGAGTCCGCAATCCTTATTGTTTCTGCCAAGCTTGCCGGCATATCTCTCTGTAACCTTTGCCATAACACACTTCCATGCCTGCATTCTTGTGCAAACCAAGCAATATCTTGTGACTCGATTAGTCCTTCACAAGAGTTACGCATCGTACACCATCTTCTGAGGAATTCTCTGTCTGTCTCATTCGTCCTTTGCTTGCACATTGCTAGCTGTTGTGAGCGATCCGGCCTCTTGTAGGTGCTTGTGAAATTGCTCACAAAATCATCCTGAAAATCGATCCATCCGTTGATTCTTCTGGGTGGCAAGTTATTCAGCCACACCCATGCTGGCCCTTCTAGCATTTGCGGCACATATCGCATTGCCCATCTCAAATTTCCCTGCGTGATCTTTATAGCAGTTCCATAATCTATGAGCCAGTCTTATGGCTTTGTGCTTCCATCGTAAGTCTTTGTTCCTCTAGCCAGCTAAAATTTTGGTACAGGTGGCTCTTTCATGATCCTTGGGCTGAAGCATGGTGGACCCTGTGGACCTTGGGACTCGATCAGTTCTTCCATCTTTATTCGATCAAGCTTTAGCCTTGCATCATCCGGCTGAAGGTTTTTGCCTCCGAGTCTAGCCCCCATTGCTTGGTATGCGTGATCCGGCAATTCATATCCGTCATTAACCATTTCCGAGTAACCATCATTGTATTTGTTCACGTTCGGGTCTGCAGGTTTCTGTACTGCCTTTCCCACGCTTTGCTGTCTTCTTTCAGGTTGAGCTGGAGCATTATTCTGAGCTGGATTTCCTCCTCCTGCCGAGTGAGCTCCACGCCTAGGTTGAGGCACAAAATTCTTCCCTACATTGTCATTCCTTTGTCCTGGTTGCCTTTCTCGACCTGCATTCTCCTGGTATTCATTTCCCTAAACATTATTCCTTCATGTTTCTTGTGCACGTGTTGGGTTTCTCTAAGCCACCGCCGGGTCGTAGGTGATCATTTTATTGTTCTTTCTTGAATCCACACTCTTTTCTTTTCTCTTTCTTGGTGCCACTCCGGGTGAGGAAGCTATATGTCCTGCTGATATTGCCGGGATTGGAGTTGCTGAGTGAACCAGCTGTGATCTCCCTGCTATACCCAGATTTGCCCTATAGTATGATTCATTCAGCATGTCTGCCGCTCTTACCAGTTCATTGACTCGCTCTTGTTTCCTTTTGTTTGCTTCACCCGTCAAATGGGGTAGCTCTACCATTGCTACCTCTACGGCTCTCAGGTTGGCTGCTGCAGTATTGTATGTTGGCCGCATGGCAGTTTCGTTGCTATTTTCTGGTGTCAACTTAGACGTTGCATCCGCCAAATCCTCATTGAGGTTTCTCCCTCTTAACCTTGTCGCATCAAGCTAGGTCTTTGCGCCCTTGACTCGATTTGCCGAGTTGAGATCTCGGATTGTGATATCCACATCCTGCTGTAATTGTGCTAACTCCTTTTTCTTCTCTAGGAACTTTATCCTGGCCTCCTCTAACTTGGCTTTCACACGTTTTGGATCAGCTGCTTGCGCTACAGGTTCTGCCAACTTGTCTATCGTCTCTTGCAGTTCTTTGGCCCTCTTACTCCTAGCTATATTCTTTGGCCTTTCTAGTGGTGCCTTTGTTGTTCTTGCAACCCTTGGCGTTTCCTCTTGATTTCCTCCCTCGGGATCCTCATTCACTACGGGATCTACTAGAGGTGCTGCTGGGTTAGGAGTTGTCATCATTACCTCAATGGAGATGAGCTGGTGAAGTTTTCCTACGGCAGGAACCACGGGTGGGTTCGGCGCCATGATGATGCGCTCCGGATACGCGCGCTCAACGCGCACCGCGACGTAGACCTGGTGCTCGCCGAACTTGATGAAGCGACCGCCCCTTGGGAATGGCTTGGTCCCGAAGCATCCCGCATTGTCGCTGACGAAGTTGAGCTCTCCAAACCTCTGGATGAGGCTGGAGTAGACACGCTCGCCGGTCTTGGCGATGATGTTGCCCGTCTGGATGAAAACTCCATCAAGCACCTGCTTCTGCCCCACGGTGGGCGCCAACTGCCATGGTGGTGTCACGGCAGATGCCATGGGTAGGCTTAAGTTGGGGGCCGAATGGATGCTTGTGGTCACCGTGGAGGGAGTGCACGGTCTAGCCATGCACGAATAACAAGATGAACTCTCCACACTTAGGAATTTTATTGATACTTGAGGTTTACAAGTGCTCCTAGAGCTGTATGAACTAGGGTTCAGTGCACTAGTTCCCTACTAGTTCCAACCTCCTTCAACTCTAGCTATGCCCCTCCTTATATAGGCGATCCCAGCAAAGTTACACCCCTTTGGGTCCTAGGGTTACTATTTGCGTTTTGGTCTTTACTGTACGGGCCGGGTCATGGGCTTGTACTAAGCCCAGTGGCCCAGTCCATAAAGCTAGATAGCTAACAGTCTTCACGTACGTCGCCTCCAGTTCCTTTGGCGTCATGCATTTACTTTGTACGCCAACCCTTGCTTTTGGCATCACCCGGATCCTTTCGTGTCACCCGGCGTCGCTCTTCTCTTTTGACCGTGCTTTACTATGGTCCCTCCTGAACCTCACTCGGAAAGGTGCCACGCGTCCTACCTAAATTGGCCCTTCCTCGTGAGACTCGGCTCGTTGGTTCCTGCAAGATTAACATATTTGTCTTATACCGGCCGACATAGTTTCTATGTTGGCCGCACACGACTATCCTACCCGGCCGTACTTACTCGGCATGGTTCTTTCTTTACTCGGTGCAAGCCAAGATGGACAATGTTTTACCCTTTATGACCCTACCAGGGGTTATCCCCCGACAAAATCTAAGATGGTTTGCTGTTACGACGAGTCGCATGCTCTGAATAAGCAAATCAGCACCAAGTCGATCTCCAGAAGGAGCGGGACAAGGTGACCCGGATGAAGCAACAGATGGCGGATATGGAGCAGAAGCACCAGTCCGAGTTGAAGGGCCTACATGAAGAACTTGCCAAGAAAGATGGCCAACATTCTGCCAGTGTTGAAAACACTAACCAACTGCTCAAGGAGGCCGACTTAGCAGTTCAGACGGTGCATCAAGACCTGGAAGCTCTTCAAGCCAAGGCTAAGATCTGGCAGAACAAGCTCGGCGCGATCAACTCATTTCTCGGTAGTGAGTTCTTACTCTTTTCACTGTACTTATATCCTTACTCTTTGCCCCTATTCCATTGTTTTTTGATGTTTCTCGTGTTTGCAGAGAACTTACCTAAGGCTGACTTGTTCGCCTTAAGGGCAATGAAAAAGGTGTGGACTGAGTCTAGGGCTCCAGCTGACGACGAGATAACCATCCACGAGCATCTTGTAGCACTCTCAGAGCATGTGACCACACTAAAGACATGCGGTGTCGACTTGCTTAAGTCGGCAATCCGTGCATTTAGGATGCTCTAGCCGGATGAGGATGTGCCCGCGCTCGTTGAGCCCTTGGCTGCCAAGTTGCTTCTCACTGAAGAAAGGCTGGATCAGTGACGTGAGTCGGCCGGTCATGTCGCAGCGGACAAGGCCCTTGATTTTGTGCTCTCCTGGTATGAGGATATCAATCTTGATGTCCTCCAGCATATGAGGGCCGAAGTAAAGTGTATCCACAACCCTGATCTTATCAAGAAGCACCAAGAGCGAGCCTATGCCATGGTAGAGTACGGTTTGGTGCACGCCTGGTGCGATGGGCCCAGCTTCCTCGACCTTGGCAAGACGCTTGCCGAGACTGCTGATGATGACGATGCTGATAGCGAGGCCACCGAGTCAGACGGTCCTGAAGACTCGGCTGATGCACCTAACTCGGCTAACGCTCTAGACGACGCTCCCAGCTCCAGCCCCAAGAATGCTCCTTCGAGTCCAGCTGCCTCTTAAGATGGTTAAAAAACACTCAATTCTGATGAGATCCCCGGTATGTCAGGTGCAGGTGTAATATATTCCGCACTTATTTTGGGTGTGTGCCTTGCTAAGGCTTAAACTTGTATTTTGCTTGAATGCAGATTATCCAAGGGCAAGTCCCCGAGTTTCATTTGTCGTTTTCCTTGTCCTTGAATTTTGCTCTTGTCTACCTTTTTTGGCGTTCGACATTAGAGTCTTAAAGTTCTAAGGATTCAGTTAGCGGATATGAAACTAGACAACTTGACCTAGGGTCATTTGACATACAAACCGATATATCCTGCATTGGGTTAGTTAAAAGCATTCATAGAGGCGACTCGCGTTTCCCCCTTTACTTATTTGGTGTTCATGTTTACTCGTCGTTGATCTTTTCATCTTGCTTGCCATGAAGCTGTGTTTTCGGACAACAACATAGTCATAGATTTGATTCCATACGATTAAACATTACTTATTCTGAGATAAGTTTAAGTGTCAACGCCAGCCGACATAAAATTTTCAAGAATAAACATGAGGGGCAGTCCCCGAGTAAGTTTTTCGAGTCATGCCATTTTATTATCAGCACATAGCCGGCATCAGTATCTGACATGAGAGTTTGAGAGATACATACACTGCTTTTCCTAAGTGTAGAAAGCATGTAGCAATGCCACATTCCACGGCCTTTTGGTCTCATCACCCGATATGTCTGCCTTGTTCTTTTGTGCTTCACGAGCATCTATTAGGTAATATGAATCATTGTGCAATGATTTGCTTACAATGAATGGTCCTTCCCATGGGGTTGATAGCTTATGCATCCCAGTTGTGCGTTGCACTAGTCTGAGAACCATATCCCCTTCTCGGAAAACACGAGGTTGACCTTTCTGGCTATGATAGAGTCGGAGATTCTGCTGATATATGGCGGACCTGGATAATGCCAATTCTCTTGATTCTTCGATTAAGTCCACTCCATCTTATTGTGCCTCTTTTACCTTGGCTTCCGAGTATTGCCTTACTCTTGGCGAGTCATGTTCTATGTCGGCAGGCAAAACTGCTTCTACCCCATACACAAGGAAGAAAGGCGTATAGCCTGTTGATCGATTTAGAATTATTCTTAAGCTCCACAGCACTGAGGGTAGTTCCTCGATCCATCAACCAGGTGATCTCTAGATTGGTTCCATTATGCGGGGTTTTATCCCGGATAGAACTAAGCCATTAGCTCGTTCAACTTATCCATTTGATTCTGGATGGGCGACTGATGCTACGTCAAGTCTTATTCGATTTTTCCCACAGAACTGAGCGAAAGCTCCTTCGACAAAGTTTGTGCCATTGTCTGTGGTCACACTGTGGGGGTGACCATATCTCAGGATTATGTCTTTTAGGAATGTCACATCTGTTTTTCCATCTATTTTTTGATGGGCTTCACTTCTATCCATTTGGTAAACTTGTGAACCATTACCAGTATGTGAGTCATGCCGCCCCTAGATGGTTTGAACGGTCCTACCATATCCAGGCACCATATTGCGAATGGCCAGGTGATTGGTATAGTTTTTAACTTAGACGCTGGTAAATGTGACTTTGATGCGTAATGTTGGCAACCGTTGCATTTCCTCGCTAGGTATTGCGCTTCTGCCAGCGCACTTGGCCAGTAGAATCCATGTTGCAATGCCTTGGCTACCAATGCTCTTGACGAGGCATGGTGCCCACATTCTCCTTGGTGAATATCCAACAGTATTTCTTGCCATTTCTCTAGACTTATGCAACATTGCAATACGCTTGTCACACTCCTTTTGTACAACTTATTGTTAATTATCGTGTATGCTTTTGCTCTTCTTTATATTTGTCTTGCCAATATCTCATCATCAGGCAAAGTTCTATCCCTCATGTAGTTGAATTTTGGTTGCACCCAGGCTGCTATCACCGGTGCCGGATCTGTTTCTCCATCAATTTCCATTGGCTCAGCCAACATATGTTCTGCCGCCATAACCTGAGGAGTCCCCAAGTGTGATTCGGTAGCCCCTGGGTTGGGCGGAACAGTCCCCAAGTTACTCAAACCTGCCCCTGTATCAATGTCCATTGGCACAGCGTCTGACTCCTAGCTTACCGGGATGAGCCTAATTGACTCGGATTCTGGTGATGGCTTGATTGATGGTTTTCTGAGATGTTCCAACGCTACTCCTGGTGGGATTGCTTGCCCAGATGAGCCTAACTTAGATAATACATCAGCTGCCTCGTTCTCTGCTCTGGGTATATGATGAAACTCACACCCGTCAAAGTATCCCGACATCTGATGCACATGAAAACGATACAGTGCCATCTTTGCATCCCAATCCCTAGACACTTGCTGGATAACCAAATTCGAGTCACCAAAACACATGATCCTTTTGATGCCAATTTCTTTGGCCACTTTTATCCCATGGACAAGTGCTTCATACTCGGGTACATTATTGGATAAAGTGAAGTGGATATGCAACACATATTTGAGCTGATCCTTCTTTGGTGATGTGAGTACTATCCCGGCACCCAGCCCCATATCTGTCTTGGATCTATCAAAGTGCATTCTCCAGTAATTCGGGTCTGGCAGTGGTAGTTCATATTGCATTTCCAACCAATCCACGAAGAAATGCGCTACATCTTGAGATTTAATCGCATCTCGCCTATCATATTGTGGAGTGTATGGTGCTAGCTCTATGGCCCATTTTGCCACTCGTCCACTGGCATCTTTGCCACCCAATATTTCCGAGATAGGTGCCTAGCATATTACCTGGATTGGGTGTTCTTGGAAATAGTGCTTTATCTTGTTTGCTGCCATATACACCCCATATGTCATTTTTTGGTAATGTGGGTAGTTTTGGTTTGATGTAGAGAGCACTTAACTCAGGTAATAAACTGGTCTTTGGACTGATTTGCCCTCCTCTTCTTGTTCTACTACTATTACCGCATTGACAACTCTATTGGTTGCTGTGATATAGAGCAGCATTGGATCTTTGTATAGTGGTGAGGCTAATATTGGAGCTGTTGCCAACATCTTTTTGAGCTTATGGAAAGCGCTATCATCTTGCTGTGTCCATGTGAATTTGTCTTATTTCTTCATCAGTTGATACAATGGTAAGGCTTTTTCGCCCAGCCGACTCACAAACCTAATCAACGAGGCCAGGCATCGTGTAAACTTATGGATATCATTGAGGGTTTTAGGCAACTACATTCTTTCGATGGCCCTGATATTTGTCGGGTTAGCCTCAATTCCTCGGCTGGACACGAGAAATCCAAGTAATTTTCCAGCCGGGACACAAAACATGCATTTTTCTGGGTTAAGTTTCATCCAAAATCTTCTTAAATTTTCAAATGTTTGACGCAAGTCCTCGATTAGAGTATGACTTTGTTTGGTTTTTATTACCACATCATCGATGTATAATTGAACATTTTGTCTAGTTGATCTTGCAAGCATTTTTGCATGCCTCTTTGGTAATGTGCACCTGCATTTCTCAATCCGAATGGCATGGTACGATAACAATAAGCCCCATACAGGGTGATAAAAGATGTATTTATTTGATCATCTGGATTCAGTGGTATCTGGTGGAAACCAGAGTATGCATCCACAAATGACAACAACTCACACCCGGCAGTAGAGTCAATGATTTGATCGATCCGTGGCAAGGGGAATGGATATTTTGGACACGCCTTATTGAGGTTCGTGTAGTAAATACACATGCGCCACACCACTACCATGTTCGGGTCATCCTTTTTCTTTTCGAGCAAGACTAGATTTGACAACCAATCTGGGTGTAGTACTTCCATGATAAACCTGGCAGCCAAGAGCCTGGCTATCTTGACGGCTATCACTTTCCTCCTTCTTCGGCGAAGCGGCGGAGGGGTTGATTCACCGGCTTTGCATCTGGCCTTACATGAAGAGAGTGCTCAGCCAGCTCCCTCGGAACTCCTTGCAGGTCTTGTGTGGACCATGCAAAGATATCCTGATTCTCACAGAGGAAGCTGGTGAGCTCGCTTTCCTATTTGTTACATAGCCCAGCACCAATGGTAACTGTGCGCTCTAGGAATGCCTCATCAAACTGTATCTTCTTTGTTTCCTTGGTGGCCTAGAAAGATACACTACCGTGCGGGTTAGTGAGTTCCGGCATAGACATCTGTGCTGCCTTGGCCAGTGCTGCAACTTCCATCATTTGCTTCTTTTCCTGCATTATGACCAGTGACTCGGCCAGTGAAGATTCGGCTAAGGCGCATGTAATAGATCTCTTGTAGTCACCCTCAACTATGATAACTCCGCACGGACCTGGTAGATTCATATTTAAGTAAGCAATATGAGGAGTATCCATAAACTTTGCCATAGCCGGCCTGCCGAGTAAGGCATGGTATGAGCTGACCAGGTCTACCACCTTGAACTCTATGGCTTCAGTGCGACAGTTTTCTCTGTTGCTAAATAAGACATCAACCCAGATCTTACCAATTGGCTTACAGGACAGTCCTGGCACAATACCATGGAAAGTTGTCTTAGTCGGCTCCAACATGTTCATAGTGATGCCTAACTTGATCATGGTATCCTTGTACATGATATTGATGCTACTCCCATCGTCTATCAGTACCTTGGATAACTTCACATTGATAACTGGGCCCATGAACGTCGGATCCAAGACAAGAGCATAACCTCTTGGTGTTGGCATGATCTTGGGGTGATCCTTTATGCTCCAAGTTATCTCCTGTTCAGACCAATGCATGTATTTTGGTATTGCCGACATTGTGGCGTTCACTTCCATCATCCGTCTCTATTGACTTTTCTTGTCATTCGGCTTTGTGACAAATACGACACAGTTCTGGTGATGCTCACTATACTCGTTTCTGGTTCCACGGCCCACATGGGTGTCATCACCTCTTGGGTTATGCACCTGGTGCATAGCCTCTCTTCTTTCTTGGTTATGATATCTCGGCTTTCTATTCTCATATCTATGCTCACCTCCAACAGTTTGAGCATTTCCTCCAGTGAGCGGCGGTGGGGGAGGTGGTGGTAACTACTGAGTCAGCGAGTCCACTCTATCTCCCTTCTGAAATCAAGTGCATTGTCTTGTTGTGTGATTCACCGGTGTCACATCCCAAGATTTTCCAAATCTTGTAATGTGAACAATAAGTAAACAAAATAAATAATTGTTGAAATTTAGGGTGAGAAGAAACTTTTTGATTCCAATTGGAAACATCAAAACCTATTTTGATCAAATAAAAATCCTAAAGAGATTTAAAAACATAAACAAATAATAAATAAAGTTATAATAGTTGGAGTCACTATTTTTGGATCTTTTAATAAAAAGATATGGTTTTGAAAAGAAAAGGTAGAAATATAAATAAGGACTATTTTAAAGGGCCAAATTAAATCTTGGCTAAACAAATAAAATAAAATATTTCTATTTGATAAAATGAGTAAAGGATTATTTGAATAAAATAATAGGGATTTATTATACCCAATTATATCTGAGTAAAGGCTTTTTTCCATTTTAAAATAAACATTAAAAACTTATTAAAGTGTTTTAAATAAGATTCCAAAGTGTTTTATAATTTCAATTAAAACCTACTAAAAAGGTTTTGGAAAAATTTAGAAAGTCAAATAGAGTTTTTAAACATATTTGAATCCTATTTTGAATTAAAGACTAAAGACCATTTAATTATTCATTTTAAATAAATAATAAACCCTAAAAATAATTGTTCTATTTTGGACTTTGAAATATGTTGATAAACAAAATTAAAATTCACCCAAAGTTTGGTGGAGATTTGAATTCAAATGGAGATTGTAAAATATTATTAAATCGTATTTAATTAATACTAGAGCCTATTTTAAATAATTAAAAGACCCTAAAAAGAATAAATATATTATTCTAAATTTGACTTTGGAATGTGTTATTAATCAGTATTTGAATCTACACAAATTTTGGTTGAGGTTTGAAATCAATTGATGTTTGAAATAATTAAACAAAATCAAAACAGAAATTAGAAATGGAAAAAGAGAAAAACATTCAAAACAAAAAAAAATAAACAAAAGCAGCACAGCCCAGCTAAGCCCATCTGGCCCAGCAGCCCACCTCTCCCTCTCTCCCCCGAAACATTTTTCCTCACCGCGGACAGAACCCGCAAAGACACTAACGACTTGGACCTACTCTCCCTCTCCCTCTCTCGCTGACGCCAGGCCCCACCGCCACGCAAGCTTCTTCCCCACCCAGGCGATGACTTCGCCCCTCTCCTCGCTGCCGTTTCTGGGCGGGAATCAAACCCGTTAATTTGCCTCTAATTCTAGAGTAAACCCCGCCCCGACCACGCACACTTAAACACCTGCTCACCCTCTCCGTTTCCCCCCAGAAACCACCTACTCCCTGCCCCCAGGCCGTCCCCATTTTCGTTTGTACCGCCGCAGCCTCCGTCGGACTCCGACGTCAATTCCGGCAGCTCCACGTTGCCCCTCGCCCCCTCGACTACACACGTGTGTTCCACAGACCCTGGCGCATCTCCCCATGCCTTCCATTCGTCCGTGCTTGCACCGTGTCGTCGACAACGTCTTCCCAGAGCAGCGCCGCCGTCTGCTTCAACTCCGGCGACGCCTCCCTGTAAGCCACGTCTCCCCCTCCACCTCTGGATGACCCTCCTACACTCACCACTCTCCTGCGCATCTAACCATGCTTTCCTTTTTCTCTGGCATGCTCTGAAGCCTCGTCTTCAAACTCGTCTGAGCACACCCGATGGTTCCACGAACTCCGGCGAGCAATTGCCGTCAACCCTGTGCGCCCCCTACCCTACGACAACCACGTTGAGCATCAGTACATCACTACGAACCTGGTGAGCCCCTCCTCCCTCTGCCTCTCTTCCTAGAATAGCCGGAACGCCTCTGCCCGAGCGTCGCCGCCGCGCACCACCGTCGAGCTACGCCAGCCCTTGGTCAATCAGTTTGAGCCGTTGGATCTTGAACGTATGTACACGATAGATTAACTAAACGAATCGTTACGCTTGATCTGCACCGCACAATCCCACTTAAATCCTGCGGTCTACATCTCGCGATCGTTCTGAACCGTTATGAGCCAGTACGATACAGACACGTGGCCCAGAGATGATTTAAAACAGAAATTGTGTTCTATTTGATGTTCTAATTTGAAAAATTCATATCTTTCAAACCACACGTCCAAATTTTGCAAATTTAATATCAATGGAATCAGCAAGACAAATCCTACCCAACCATGCCCTTTGTTTAGTAAATTGCTTCTGGTAAAATGACTGTTTTTGCAGAAACTTGTGTAGGCATGTTTGGAATATAAAATTCATTCTAAAATTATTTTGGGGATAAAATCTTTGGCAAATGGTTTGTTTTGAACCTACTGACCATAGAAATCAATTTGTGGTTTCAAAAATATATTTGGTGAAGAAAAAGAATAAATCTTTGATTTAAAGCATTTATAGTCAAATAAAAATAATGTTTATTTATTAAAAATACTTTTGGAGAAAAACCTTTGGGAAATGTTTTGATTTAAACTCTCTGACCCTAAACACAAGGTTTTATGATTTAAAATATATTTGATGAACCCTATAGATTGTTGCCTTATTAAAAGCATTTCTCAACTACATAAAATAATGCTTTGGTTTAAAAATGGTTTATAGGTAAAATCTTTTTGAAAATAGTTTTGCCACTTTATAAATGACCAATAAGTGTTTTAGAATGTTTATAACCTATTATAAACCACTTTTATAAATAAAACAAAGTTTGGCATGCTTGCATGCATTGTTTTGTTTCTATTATTTTATGTGATGTTTGCTTGAATGGTAGTTTGAATTCTTGCTTGCTTGATTGAATTGTAGTGGAATTTGAAGAGTGTGAACATTGCAATATCAAGGAGTGAACTCATATTCTCTACCAAAAAAGAAGGTGATGCTTCATACTTTTGACCCATTATTTTCACTATGCACTAGTGATATTTCTAAAGTAGGACTTGCATGGAATTTTGCTTAGTATAAACTAAGCCATGGGAAATCCTAGTAGATGAAACCTTATTAGAATTTTCTTAAGTTAAGATTCCTACTACTATCATGCTTAGCTTAGCTAGTAGAAAACAAGGGTGGATTATATTCATACTATGGAATATTTCTAAGTCAAGGACTTGTGTTTTGTTTAATAAAAACAACTAAGTGAATGAATCACCTGGGTGGAATGGAAGGAATGGTTTGTGTTGAGTGGTTACACAAGGCCCATTTCTATGGTTTACCTTGTGTATCACACTTGTGGATGGCCACACAGGAACAAAGAGATTTGAGATGTCAAATGTTGAGAAGCTTCAAGTGTAGCCACTTGGCATTATGGGCTCTGCCTGGATCATATAGGTTGCAATAACTTAGCCAAATGGACAGTTGGTGGTAGGGGAATGATAGTTTGGAGCGTGTCCAGTCTGGTCTAAGGGAAGGCTTCTAAAAGATCTTGTCTTGGTGAAACCAAGTCTTGTGGGGAAAGTGCACCACCTCTGCAGAGTGTAAAATCTAAGTACTTAGCCATGTCCCTGGTAAAGGACAATTTGATCATCAAGACATGGAAGCTATCAAGAATCTCCTCATCCCAATTTCTAAGTAAAAACTTGTGGTTGAACAAGGGTTGAAGGATCACCAATTTCTATTGGGAGATGCCTTGGGTGATTTTGTCAAGCAAAAACTTAGTGTTTTCAAATGATAAGAAAAATCTATTTTGAGCAATGCAAGCCTAGGCTCCACTTAGCCAAAAGCATATAGATGATAGACTCCACCATACTACCATAGTATCACTTGCCAATACAATTCAAATGTATTGACCCTTCTGGCTGTAACTTGTTATGTTGCAGGTTTGTTTGATATTAGTGAAGTGTGTTGAAATAGGATTACAAGTCTACAACCAACATGTTTGCCTGTGGCACTTTGAAGATGAAGGACCCCATGCTATAGTTATTTCTGCTGCATTGTAATGAGATAGCCAAATGAGCTATGTAAGATGTAATGAATTATTTTATTCCTGGTTATAAAGTTGTATTATGACCTTTGTTTCTTGATATTACATCTTAACTGTGGATGCTAGCTATTGATCTAGGGACTAGCATTGTAGACACAAGGATCTCTACCTTATTAAAGGTTGGGAACCTTACAGATGGTATCAGAGCATTGTGTTGCCTGTAGGATTGTAAACCTAGGATTGGACAAAACCCCTTAGAAAATAGGAGTTGTATTTGTTCCAAAACTTATTTACAAACAATCTTGTAAACTCTTTCCTCAACCATTTATGGTTTTGATTCTACATCTCTTCTATTTCAAACTTGATGAACAAAGCCTACCCCATGGCCAAAGACTTCACCATGTGCAAAGGACTTCATCAACTCAAATGACTTCAACATCAAACATCATCAAAGACATCAACTTTATTTTCAACAAGGACTTCAACTTGGATATCACTAAGGACTACAAGTGAGAGAAGAAATATTACTCAAGACTTGAATACTAAGGAAATACAACTTAGAAGGAAACATCATCACCTTTGAAGTTTTGTGACCAAGACACAAGAAATTTTTCCAAGGAAACCATGATCTCATTCAAGAAGAATCATCTAAGAAGGATGGAATGATTTCAAGTGAACCATATAGTTGGACCACCATATTTAGTTTAAGTCAAACCCACCAACTTATGTGGTGTAACAAAAATATTTTTGTTGCCTAAAAATGTGCTTGAAACTTGTTGTTTGAGTGGAGTGCTTGTTTGTGATTGCTTGCACATTGCTTGAGGGAATTGTGATGTGTGTGATTAGAATTGATTCCTTAAAAATCTTTTGCCTATTCTAATCCCAAACCAACCCAAACAGATGACTTCTCCAAGAAAGTCCAACATCAAGGATGGTAGCAACAACAACCAAGAGATCAACATGAGGGAACTCATAGTAACCCAAACCAAGTTGAACCAAGTGACAGCTCAATTTTTAGCCAACACCAGTGAGGTAGATCCAACCATGCAAAGGTTTTTGGAAACCCAAACCCAATTGTTGCATATGGTAACAGATCAAATGATCAACATGGGAGACAACTCTTCCCAAGAAGTTTGTGACAACAAGGAAGTCAAGGATGATATTCTAGAAGGAACCCAAGCTTGCAATATTTGTGGAGACAAAGATCACACTTCCAAAGAGCATGAAGATCAATGCCCCAATTGTGATGAGAAACATCCAACTAATCAATGCCCCACATCTCAAGCTACTTGTTTCCTATGTGAAGGAAATAATCATGTCCCTATCCAATGCCCCATCTATTCCATAGTTCAACAAAGGAAACAAGGTGGAGTGCATCAACAGTTTGTAAACCCTCATGAAGGAACAAATTCTACCAAGAAGGATGAAGACAAAGTCAAAACTATGCATCATCAGGCCAAATCCAAAGTGATCACAAAGTGTTGCTACTCTTGTGGAGAAGAAGATCATATCTCTAGTAAATTCCCCAAGAAGAGAGAAAGATTTCCCACCTTTGTGGAGAAGTATGAAGAGCATGAACTAGAAGAACTCCTAGCTTTGGAGAGACCCAAGAAGAAGAAGAAGAAGAAGAAATGCCCCAACCCTAGCAAGAAGGATATTACCCAAGAGCAATGTTACACTTGCAAAAAGATGGGACAGTATGCCAATGAATGCCCAAAAAAGAAGAAGAACCAAGGAAACAAACAAGAGGCAATGATACCAAAGGAAAAGAAAGATATCAGCCAAGTGATGTGTTTCAATTGCAAAGAACCAGGACATTATGCAAGCAATTGTCCAGAAAAGATGAAGCACAAGATAAACAAGCCTATGAAGGATCTCAGCCTTGTCACATGTTTCAAGTGTGGAAACCAAGGACACAATGCAGATGTTTGCCCAGAGAAGTTTCAACAAGATTCCAAGCAAGACAAGAAGTAATCTAGTTGGAAAATTTTTAATGGTGGTAGTACCCTAGTTGCTTTGAGCCAACTTTTAACACTAGCCTTCCCAAATCTCGGGACGAGATTTATTTTAAGGGTGGTAGCCTGTCACATCCCAAGTTTTCCAAATCTTGTAATGTGAAAAATAAATAAACAAAATAAATAATTGTTGAAATTAGGGTGATAAGAAACTTTTTGATTCCAATTGGAAACATCAAAACCTATTTTGATCAAATAAAAATCCTAAAGAGATTTAAAAAGATAAACAAATAATAAATAAAGTTATAATAGTTGGAGTCACTATTTTTGGATCTTTTAATAAAAAGATATGGTTTTCAAAATCAAAGGTAGAAATATAAATAAGGACTATTTTAAAGGGCCAAATTAAATCTTGGCTAAACAAATGAAATGAAATATTTCTATTTGATAAATGAGTAAAGGATTATTTGAATAAAATAATAGGGATTTATTATACCCAATTATATTTGAGTAAAGGCTTTTTTTCCATTTTAAAATAAACATTAAAAACTTATTAAAGTGTTTTAAATAAGATTCCAAAGTGTTTTATAATTTCAATTAAAACCTACTGAAAAAGGTTTTGGAAAAATTTAGAAAGTCAAATAGAGTTTTTACACATATTTGAATCCTATTTTGAATTAAAGACTAAAGTTTATTTAATTATTCATTTTAAATAAATAATAAACCCTAAAAATAATTGTTCTATTTTGGACTTTGAAATATGTTGATAAACAGAATTAAAATTCACCCAAAGTTTGGTGGAGATTTGAATTCAAATGGAGATTGAAAAATATTATTAAATCTTATTTAATTAATACTAGAGCCTATTTTAAATAATTAAAAGACCCTAAAAAGAATAAATATATTATTCTAAATTTGACTTTGGAATGTGTTATTAATCAGTATTGGAATCTATACAAATTTTGGTTGAGGTTTGAAATCAATTGATGTTTGAAATAATTAAACAAAATCAAAACAGAAATTAGAAATGGAAAAAGAGAAAAACATTCAGAACAAAAAAAAGCAGCCCAGCCCAGCTAAGCCCATCTGGCCCAGCAGCCCACGTCTCCCTCTCTCCCATGAAACATTTTTCCTCACCGCGGACAGAACCCGCAAAGACACTGATGACTTGGACCCACTCTCCCTCTCCCTCTATCGCTGACGCCAGACCCCACCGCCACGCAAGCTTCTTCCCTACCCACGCGATGACTTCGCACCTCTCCTCGCTGCCGTTTCTGGCCGGCAATCAAACCCGTTAATTCGCCTCTAATAATGGAGTAAACCCCGCCCCGACAACGCACACTTAAACACCTGCTCCCTCTCTCCGTTTCCCCCAGAAACAACCTACTCCCTGCCCCCAGGCCGTCCCCATTTTTGTTTGTACCGCCGCAGCCTCCGTCGGACTCCGACGTCAATTCTGGCAGCTCCACGTCGCCCCTCGCCCCCTCGACCACACACGTGTGTTCCATAGACCCTGGCGCATCTCCCCGTGCCTTCCATTCGTCCGTGTAAGCACCATGTCATCGACAACGTCTTCCCAGAGCAGCGCCGCCGTCTTCTTCAACTCCGGCGATGCCTCCCTGTAAGCCACGTCTCCCCCTCCACCTCTGGATGACCTTCCTACACTCACCACTCTCCCGCGCATCTAACCATGGTTTCCTTTTTCTCTGGCATGCTCTGAAGCCTCGTCTTCAACCTCGTCTGAGCACACCCGACGGTTCCACGAACTTCGGCGAGCAATTGTCGTCAACCCTCTGCGCCCCTACCCTGCGACAACCATGTTGAGCATCAGTACGTTGCTGCGAACCTGGTGAGCCCCTCCTCCCTCTCCCTCTCTTCCTGGAATAGCCGGAACGCCTCTGCCCGAGTGTTGCCTCCGCGCACCACCGTCGAGCGCCGCCAGCCCTTGGTCAATCAGTTTGAGCCCTTGGATCTTGATCGTATGTACGCGATAGATTAACTAAACGAACTGTTACGCTTGATCTGCACCGCACGATCCCACTTAAATCCTGCGGTCTACATCTCGCGATCCTAGCGAACCGTTATGAGCCAGTAGGATACAGACACGTGGCCCAGAGATGATTTAAAACAGAAATTGTGTTCTATTTGATGTTCTAATTTGAAAAATTCATAACTTTCAAACCACACGTCCAAATTTTGCAAATTTATATCAATGGAATCAGCAAGACAAATCCTACCAACCATGCCCTTTGTTTAGTAAATTTCTTCTGGTAAAATGATTGTTTTTGTAGAAACTTGTGTAGGCATGTTTGGAATATAAAATTCATTCTAAAATTATTTTGGGGATAAAATCTTTGGCAAATGGTTTGTTTTGAACCTACTGACCATATAAATCAATTTGTGGTTTCAAAAATATATTTGGTGAAGCAAAAGAATAAATCTTTGATTTAAAGCATTTATAGTCAAATAAAAATAATGTTTATTTATTAAAAATGCTTTTGGAGAATAACCTTTGGGAAATGTTTTGATTTAAACTCTCTAACCCTAAACACAAGGTTTTATTATTTAAAATATATTTGATGAACCCTATAGATTGTTTCCTTATTAAAAGCATTTCTCAACTACATAAAATAATGCTTTGGTTTAAAATGGTTTATAGGTCAAATATTTTTGCAAATAGTTTTGCCACTTTATAAAATGACCAATAAGTGTTTTAGAATGTTTATAACCTATTATAAACCACTTTTGTAAATAAAACAAAGTTTGGCATGCTTGCATGCATTGTTTTGTTTCTATTATTTTATGTGATGTTTGCTTGAATGGTAGTTTGAATTCTTGCTTGCTTGATTGAATTGTAGTGGAATTTGAAGAGTGTGAACATTGCAAGATCAAGGAGTGAAATCATATTCTCTACCAAAAAGGCAAGTGATGCTTCATACTTTTGACCCATTATTTTCACTATGCACTAGTGATATTTCTAAAGTAGGACTTGCATGGAATTTTGCCAAATATAAACTAAGCCATGGGAAATCCTAGAAGATGAAACCTTAGTAGAATTTTCCTAAGTTAAGATTCCTACTACTATCATGCTTAGCTTAGCTAGTAGAAAACAAGTGTGGATTATATTCATACTATGGAATATTTCTAAGTCAAGGACTTGTGTTTTGTTTAATAAAAACAACTAAGTGAATGAATCACCTGGGTGGAATGGAAGGAATGGTTTGTGTTGAGTGGTTACACAAGGCCCATTTCTATGGTTTAACTTGTGTATCACACTTGTGGATGGCCACCCAGGAACAAAGATATTTGAGATGTAAAATGTTGAGAAGCTTCAAGTGCAGCCACTTGGCATTATGGGCTCTGCCTGGATCATATAGGTTGCAATAACTTAGCCAAATGGATAGTTGGTGGTAGGAGAATGATAGGTTGGAGCGCGTCCATTCTAGTCTAAGGGAAGGCTTCTGAAAGATCTTGTCTTGGTGAAACCAAGTCTTGTGGGGAAAGTGCACCACCTTTGCAGAGTATAAAATCTAAGTACTTAGCCATGTCCCTGGTAAAGGACAATTTGAGCATCGAGACATGGAAGCTATCAAGAATCTCCTCATCCCAATTTCTAAGTAAAAACTTGTGGTTGAACAAGGGTTGAAGGATCACAAATTTCTATTGGGAGATGCCTTGGGTGATTTTGTCAAGCAAAAACTTAGTGTTTTCAAATGATAAGAAAAATCTTTTTCGAGCAATGCAAGCCTAAGCTCCACTTAGCCAAATGCATATAGATGATAGACTCCACCATACTACCATAGTATCACTTGCCAATAGAATTCAAATGTATTGACCCTTCTGGCTGTAACTTGTTATGTTGTAGGTTTGTTTGATATTAATGAAGTGTGTTGAAATAGGATTACAAGTCTACAACCAACTTGTTTGCCTGTGGAACTTTGAAGATGAAGGACCCCATGCTATAGTTATTTCTGCTGCATTGTAATGAGATAGCCAAATGAGCTATGTAAGATGTAATGAATTATTTTATTCCTGGTTATAAAGTTGGATTATGACCTTTTTTTTTCTTGATATTACATCTTAACTGTGGATGCTAGCTATTGATCCAGGGACTAGCATTGTAAACACGGGGATCTCTACCTTATTAAAGGTTGGGAACCTTACAACCGGCTTACTGGGACTTGGCGTGTGGAACTTACACGGTTGATCCAACATCATTTCATAAGTATATTTCTGCCTGTCTTGATATGGCTTCCTCTGTTCATATGGCCTTTTTGCCATCATTCTTTGGTATCCATTATTGTTGCCCATTTGTCCTTTGATGTTGGCTACTTCCAGCACCTGGATGATCCTGACTTACGGATGCGACTTGAGTCAAACCATACCTATAGTCTGGTCTTTCATCTCTTCTCTTGCTTCTATACTCGGCCCTTTCTTGGCGCCTTTGTGACCCGGCTGCGGAATATATCTAAGTCTCAATCATGCCGTCTGCCGACATAAGAAGAGGTTGAGTCGGATCTCCTAACGCGTATGATTCGGCAATCCTTATCGTTTCTGCCAAGCTCACCGGCATATCTCTCTGTAACCTTTTCCATAGTACACTTCCATGCCAGCATCCTTGTGCAAACCATGCAATGTCCTGAGATTCAATTACCCCTTCACAAGAATTGCGCATTGTGCACCATCTTGTGAGGAACTCCCTGTCTGTTTCATTCGGCCTTTGCTTGCACATAGCTAGTTGTTGTGGACGATTCGGCCTCTTGTACGTGCTTGTGAAATTGCTCATGAAAGCTTCCTGGAAATTAATCCAGCTGTTGATGCTTCCGGGTGGAAAATTATTCAGCCACACCCTCGCTGGTCCTTCTAGAATTTGCGGTACATATCGCACTGCCCATCTCAGATTTTCCTGCGCGATTTTCACTGCAGTTCCATAATCCATGATCCAGTCTTCTGGCTTTGTGCTTCCATCATAGGTTTTTGTTCCTCTGGCCATCTGAAAGTTTGGCACTAGCGACTCTTTCATGATCCTTGGGACAAAACATGGTGGACCCTGTGAACCTTGCGATTCGATTAGTTCTGCCATCATTATCCGGTCGAGCTTTAGCCTTGCATCATCCGGCTGGAGATTTCTGCCTCCGAGTCTTGCTCTCATTGCTTGATACACGTGATCTGGCAATTCATACCCATCATTTACCATTGCCGAGTAACCATCATTGTATCTGTTGGCTTTCGGGTCTACGGGTTGCCGCACTACTTTTCCCGTGCTTTGATGTTACCTTCGGGTTGGGCTGGTGGAGGATTCAGAACTGGGTTTCCCCCTCCTGCCGAGTGAGTTCCACGCCTAGGTTGAGGTGCCAAGTTTTGCCCTCCATTGTCATTTCTTTGTCCTTCTTACCTTTCTCGGCCTGCATTTTCTTGGTTCTCATTTCCTGAGTGAAATTTCTTCTTGTTCCCTGCGCATGGCCCGGGTTTTCTTGGATCATTGCCGGGTCATAAGCAACCATCTGCTTGTTCCTTCCTGAATCTACACTCTTTTCTTTTCTCTGTATCGGCGCCGCTCCTGGTGAGAAGGCTGTATGGCCTGCTGATCTCGCCGGGATTGGAGTTGCCAAGTGAACCATATCTGACATTCCAGCTACACCCGGATTTGCCCTGTAGTACGCTTCATTCAACATCCCTGCTGCTCTCACCAATTCATTGACTCGTTCTTGTTGTTTTCTCTTCGCCTCACCCGTCAGATGGGGTAACTCGGCCATTGCCACCATTGCAGCTCTCAAATTTGTTGTTGTTGTGTTGTATGTCGGCTGCACGACTGTTTCGTTGCTGTTCTCTGGTGATATATTAGATGTTGCGTCCGTCGTTGAGGTTGCTTCCTCTCAACCTTGCTGCATCGAGCCGGGTCTTAGCGCCCTTGACCCGATTTGCCGAGTTGAGCTTTCGGATCGTGATATACACATCCTTCTATAACTGTGTTAACCCCTTTGGCTTTTCCAAGACATTTTTCCTGGCCTCCTCTAACTCGGCCTGCACACGCGCCGGATCAGCTGCTGGCGCTACTGGCTCTTCTATTTTTTCTATCGCTTCTTGCAACTATTTGGATCTCTTACTCCTAGCTATGTTCTCTGGCTTCTCCAGCGGTGCTTTTGCTGTTCTCGCTGCCCTTGGAGTCTCTTCTGGGTTTTCTCCCTCAGCATTCTCATTCACCTCAGGGGCTACTAGAGGTGCTAGGGGTACGAGGGGTTTGTAGCTATCATCATTACCTCGACGGAGACGAGTTGATGAAGCTTTCCTGCGGCATGAACCGCAGGTGGATGCGGCGCCAGGATGACGCGCTCTGGATACGTGCGCTCCATGCACACCACGATGTATACCTGGTTCTCGCCGAACTTGATGAAGCGACCGCCCCTTGGGAACGGCTTGGTTCGGAAGCATCCCACATTGTTGCTGACGAAGTTGAGTGCCCCGAACCTCTGGATGATGCCAGAGTAGACGCGTTCGCCCGTCTTGGCGATGATGTTGCCCGTCTGGATGAAAAATCCAGCAAGCGCTTGCTTCTGCCCCACGGTGGGTGCCAACTATCGTTGTGGTGTCACGGCAGATGCCATGGGTAGGCTTAAGTTGGGGGCCGAATGGATGGTTGTGGTAACCGGGGATGGTGTGCACGGTCTAGCCGCGCACGAAGAACAAGATAAACTCTGCACACTTAGGATTTTTATTGATCCAAGAAGTTTACAAGTGCTCCTAGAGATTTTTTAGCATAGCCTCAGGGCACTAGTTTCCTACTTGGTCCAACCTTCTTAAACCCTAGCTATTCCCCTCCTCATATAGGCGATGGCCAGCTATGTTACATCCCTTTGGGTCCTAGGGTTTCTATTTGGATCTTGGTCCTTACTATGTGGGTCGTGTCATGGAATTTCCCTGAGCCCTTGAACCAGTCCACAAAGCCATACACCTAAGGGTGTTCTCGTACGTAGCCTCCAGCTCTTTTGGCGTCATACAGTGACTTTGTACGTTAGCCCTTGCTTTGGGCGTCACCCGGCTCCTTTTGTGTCACCCGGCGTCGCCATTCTCTGTTGACCATGCTTTACCATGGTCCCTCTTGAATCTCACTCGAAAAATTGCCATGCGTCCTTTCTAACTCGGCCTTCCCTCGTGAGTCCCGGCTCCTTGTCTCCTGCAAGGTAGACAAGTTTGTCCTACGCGGGCCGACATAGTTTCTATGTCGGCCACGCCTAGACTTTGTACCTGGCTATTGATACCCGGCCAGAGGTTTTTTTGACTAGGCATACGCCAAGCTGGGCAATGGTTTACCCCTTATGATCCAACCTGGTGTTATCCCCCCGACAAACCGCCAACGGAGTACCCCTTGCACATGATACAGGAGCTATCCCATAATCAAAATGACAAGGCAAGCAGACAATCAGCATCTCAGCAATCTTCTTATTTACCATGGGAAAATGGTGCTTTTTTCTCTCTTTCCTCTTTTCAATATGTCTCTTTTTTATAAGAAGAAAGCTTCATAGATGTCATTATGGTGATGCTGCATGTTTCCACCATGATTAGGCATGGCTTAGGCTAGCGGCCCAGGCGTTTCTCTAACACACATACATAACTCCATGGACTTACAAGCTCCCCTTTTATTTCACACCGGCGACATCCATAGACAAAAGAGCATGATATCAACTGTGTACAAAGTACAAGTGCAATGTTGAAAGCGTTCCCCATGACAGCACGGTTCTGCTAATTCCAACGTATAAGTGCAAGCATATACAACATAGATGACACAATGGTTCAAGTTTATTAGGGGCAAGAAAAATAAAGTGTTCCATCAAGTTTGTGAGAGCTTTAATCACTAACTTTCACATAACAAGTTTAATTTGGAAGATAGATAAAACAATAATATACTTGGAATGGTTTAACACACCATTCATAGGAATTTATAGTGGACACTTTGGAATAACTTGGTTTCTTGGGAGTTGGATGCATGAGTAGAGCTTACTCATACAAGTGGAGGCTAGCAAAAGAGTGGAAGCAGCCAACTAAGAGAGCAATAATGGCCATAATCATGCAGAGCGACAAAACATTACTAATCAAAACATAAAGTGGTACCACAAGTCAAAAACTAAATGGTAATAGAGGCTAGGGTGATTGGTTCATAGTCATCACATGGTTTGAGAATGTGCCAAGTCAACCCAAACAAAGCATCAAAGGAGAATACCACAATACTATGCTTTTGTATGCTAAAACAACACATGATTCTTTCAAGGCACATTAAGCAATCTCAATTGTTTGGAACAAGTCATGTTACAGCAATAATCACTAAGTATAAGGTCAAAACAACATCTAGCATGACATGATAAAGCCTTAACCATAGTCAAAACAAGCTTCCTTTTGTACCACTATAAGCATGAAACTTTCTACTCTTTTCCAAGACCAATCGAGTTATTTGAAATAACTCACAAGGATAGTAATCAATAAAGATCAGTGAGCTTGTCTCACAAATCCACAAAGAAGAACTAAAAAGTTCTAAGCACAAAGCAGAAGAAAACTAAGAATAAAACAGTGCTAGCAAAAGAGAACACTCACAAAACAATAAGAGTGAAAACTAAAGTGTTCTAAATGATGAAAATAGAGTGTGTCTCTCTCCAAAAGAAGTGTGCTGTGATCAACCAACTTTATAGAAGCAAACTAAACAAACAAAAACCAAAAACGAAAACTAAGACGCTCCAAGAACAACACAACTATGCATGAAACAATAAAAATGAAGTGTCTAGAAAGACCTGAGATTTGTATTAATGAAGAAGGGGATGCCTTGGGCATCCCCAAGCTTTGACGCTTGTACTTCTTGAATATTTATTGGATTGACATGGGGTGGCATCCCCAAGCTTGAGCTTTTGTCCATTCTTCATCTTATTACATCATTATTTCTCTACACCTGAAAATTTTCCTTCATACAAAACTTCACACAGTCTTCATTAGCAACATCAGTGTATTCAAAAGATAATAGACCCTTGGGTTTTGGTTTTAGAATATCAAACTTTCACTAAAAACACAAGATACTGTAGCAATTCCCTCAACAAGCTCAATTTCCCAAAAGGAACCCAAAAAGGAATCAATAAGAAGCAAATGCAAATAATGGCAGAAATCTGTCAAAACAGACCAGCAGGTAGAAACCGATTTTTTCGAAGACCTTCTGTTGCTCAAATAAAAAAGAGCTGACCTAACGAAAGTTAGCTAACATACTGGGGGAGATATTCATAAAATATTATGAATTTTTACGGTGGAGCACAAAAATCTGTTTCAGGACAGCAACTCCCCAAATCTTACTTCCCTCTCATTAGAGGTCATTCTTGGCACAAAAAGCAAACAAAAAGGATAAGGAGAGGTCATTACTGAAGTAATAACTTCCAAGAATCAAGAAAACTCTTGGGTTATCTCCCAACAAGTACTTTTCTTTAATGCCTTTAAGTTAGGCATCGCTTGAGAAGATGCCCAATATGAATTGAAGTAAAAGAAAGCATCAAGAAGCAAATTCAGAACACATTTAAGTCTAACCGACTCCCTATGCATAGGAATCTTGTAAAGAAACAAGTCATGAAAGCACAAAGCAATAAGCATAGGAAAGCAAAACAAGTTCAACTTCACAACATAAATAGGGGAAACTTAATATTGTTGAGATACATAAGACCATGTTTCCCTCTCTCGTAATAACTTTCAGTAGCATCATGAATAAAATTAAAAATATAACTATCACATAAAACATTCTTATCATGAGCCACATGCATAAAATAATTATTACTCTCCAAATAAGCATAGTCATTTGTAACATACCAAAAATATTAAACTTAAATCATCAAACTCTAATCATCAAAATTAGGGTTAACAAAAACTTTTCTAATTAAAATTATGAAGGCATGCATATGTGTATGCATTTAATTTGAAATTCTTTTGACCCACCTTGCTTGTATGTTTCCTTGCTTGTAAAATGTTTCTTAGGTGAAATAAACATCATATAAACATTTCCCAAACTTTTCCTAAAGACAAATAAATCAAAACCAATAAAATAAAGGAATGGTCATTTTGACTAATTTAACTCCCATGCCTACTTTGGCTGTCTCAAACTTTCAGAACCTAATGGAAAATTTTCTGGATCTTTGCACCCCTTGAATGTACTCATAACAAGGTATCAAGTCCCACTTTATGATCATCCAGAAACTTTCAAATGCATAGTTTAAATGACAATTCAAAATTGAATCTTTATCATATGGGAAGATCCCACTTTTTCAAAAACCACTCAAATAAGCTCAACTTTCAAAACCCAAGCATCTGCAGACTCACTAGCACCAATCTAGCAAACCCACCAAAAATCTTTTCAAAATTAAAAACTTGATTTCATGCGGCCATTTCATCAAACATGTTGCAGACACAAATCATACAAAATCTAAACACTATAGTGAGCAGTGATTGAAGCCTAACTTGTTCCCTCTCTGGACACCACTAGCCTTAGTAGGTCATCTAACAACCTAAACTAACCCTTAGCATCACTGTAAGCTTGGCATTGCCATCAATGGTGAACAGCCGAGCACACCCATGTCACCCCCATGTCGATAGCAAGCTAGGAAGAAAAGCAAGCCTAGCCAGCATGTCTAGGAGGCAGCCCACCGTCCACCGCCACTCACTATCCTAGCCGCGAGCGTTGCCAAGCCCTGGACCACAGGCACGAACCATGCCAACCTCGCCAGCAACCATGCCGAGAGTGCGCCAGAGCGCCACCCTCGACCAGCGCCCACAGACTGCGCGCCGCCCTCACCGCATGCATACACAATCCCCACCGACCCAGGAGACCAACAGACATCCTCGTTCGCCGCCCCATGACGCACAGCCACCACTCGCCGTCGAAGACGCCGCCTCTGCCGCGCAGAGCGTCGCATGCTCTAGACCAAGCCGCACCGCCCCACGCCTCAAAACCATGTCGTTGAGCATCACCAGGGAACACCGCACCTCCCCCTACCTTCGCCCATGCCAATAGCCGCCTATAACATTGCCCCTGACGAGCTCACCGTGCGCCCCGTCGGTCCCCTCGCTCGACTATAAATAGAGGCCACCCCCGCTCAATTTCTTCACACCATCTCACTCCCCTCTCCTCACTAATCGTGCCACATCGTTCCCAGAGCAAGGCGAGCACCACCTCGCCGGAATTTCACCGGAGCCCGCCGCCTCTGGAGAAGAAGGGCGCCATCGATTTCGTCCACCCCAGGAGCTGCCGCGACCACCCCTGAGTTCGCCGTAGTCGACTTCGTCGTTCGCTCGCCTCACCGACCCTCGCCTGCACCCCGGTGAGCCCCCAACACCCCTCACTGGCCGCGCTAGGTTTCTTTCTCGCCGGCGTTGCTCAACATCGACGATGACTCTCAGCCTTTGGATTAGAACTAGATCGAACGATCCACATCGCCCCGTACCGCTTCGCCCCTCCCTGTCTCACTGACAAGTGGGGACACCCACTTAAGCAGCCCGCGGGAGCACTGCGCTTAGCAGGCCGGCCCATTAACTTTTCCCGCGCAGCCCAGTATTTGAATTAAACCTTTTTCATTTTGTTTCAAACTCACTTCTGTACCCAACTTCAAAAATCAACCCAGATCGATTCAGTGCACCAAATTGAATGAAACCAATTTTGTTAGAAAGGTCTGAGAATGCTGAATCCAAGCCAGTTGGATTCAAGTCATTTGGATCTATAGATCACCCATGGTAAAAATAACAAGGCAAAAGCTTTTATGCATTCAAACATTTTTCAAATTTAAACCATAATAGCTTTTGAGTTGTTTCCAACTCTCAAAAATCACATTTAACCATACCTTTCAGAATATATGAAAATATATAGGTTTACTTGCAGAAATAATGTTCAAGTAATAAAAGAATGCTACATAGGCATTTCTAGCCACTTTAATTAATTAAAATAAAAGGGTAAAACCTTATTAAATTGTGACACCACTTTAAATCACATTCCCATGGACTACAATATGTGGTGATGACATGTGTCAACATGATCCCATGTTTGGTTTGGAGAATATTAAATCTTAAGTAGTTTTTCAATGAGTAGAAATTACTTTTCTAAAAATAAAAGGAATTAAACCAAGCCTTAATCTTGTAATGTTAGAGATGATGTTAGATCATCTATAGGACCCTTTTTTGTGTGATGATTGCAAGTAGTTAAGTGTTGTTTGGTGATTGTGTACCTCGTATTTATTTATAGACGCTAGTACCGACCAAGGATACGAGGAGGAAGGAGGATTCTACAAAGAAGAAGCCGAGGAGAACTTCAACCACTGCTCTGCACAAGGCAAGCCTAATACTACTAGTGAATGTGCAAGCTAACCCTTGCAAGATACCCTACTGATGCCACAAACCACTACTTGTTACTCTGCCCACTATATGCCTTAAGCATATATGATCCAACCCACTTGACCAACCAATCCTAGTTTTTACTTACAAGCTTTATACTTTATTTCTTTATCAAAGCTATTCCTTAGAGTTTACTTAAGTGAATTATAGATACGAGAAAGATATTTGAAGGTTTCATAAAGAGCATAAAATTTGGCCTAAGCTAGATAATCTTGATGTCATCTTAAGGTATGAGATTGAACTTAGTTAGAACTCCACTAGTTTACCACCCCTCATTATTGCTTACCCCCACATGTAGATGCTAGTGCTAAGCATAAAACGTGATCAACTTTAGATGGGAATACTTGGTGGAAAAATGGTTATGAAAACCTTGGAATGATGGATCATTCTATTGAAATGTTTTGGACATGTGTTTCCAAACACCTGATGATTTTGGTGATGAAAACGATGAGGCATGAGCCTTAGCCCTTTCTAAAACTGATGGATGTCTGGATGCGATACCATTCCAATTTTATCGTACAACCACAATACCCGAAGATTGGGTAGGGCTTGACTGGAAACTTATATACCTTAGTATTAGTTCCCTCACGGCCAAGGTCTGAGCTGAGGCTACCTTGTGAAGATTGTCCACATGTGCAGTATCCAAGATGACAGTTGGTCATGGTAGGGAGGCCAAACTCACAGGAGAGGTTCTTATACTAGGGCGTGTAATCGAAAGGTTAGGATTGATTATTCGCATACTAAGTATGGTGAATTCAGGATTTGTTCCTGACGGATGTATCGAATGTTGTGGTGAAAGTGTACAATCTCTGTAGAGTGTCAAACTATTCGAATAGCCGCGTCCGCGGTTATGGACAGTTGGAGTGGCCATACTGTTCCCTCGTCAGACTTCTCAAAATGACTTGTGAAATGATTTGAAACTTTGACTTGACCACAACAGAGTTGTGATATGAAATACAAGTTCCCACTTAGGTGCTATAAAACTTTCAACTAGCATTCGTTGCTTCTAAACCTAGTAGAGATAAATATGGCTTTTGCAAAACAACCCTAGAGCCTAGTGTCCTATTATCCAAAAACCCCTTTACCTGTTAGTATTAGTTTGCGAGTACTTAAAGAGTACTCATGGCTTTGTCCCTTGCTATTCCCATGGCCAGGCTATGAAGAGGAGTACCTGGAGGATGGACCCCAGGAAGGTTACGACAACTAGGATCATCTCCCATCGTCAGCATTGCATGTGACCCCGAAGATGGAGCTTCGCCTACGCTACTGTTATTATTACGTATTCCGCTGCTTGGTGTTGTATTAAGAACTAGATCATAAGATCCCTACTTGTGTAAGAACTTATGTACCGTTTGTAATGGATGATGTACTATGGTATCCAATTCTGTTATGTCTCGCAAAAATGGTAATACTGGGATTGTGATGTATGGCATAACAGGCATCTGGGATTAAAAATCCGGGTGTTGACATCATTCTTATTAATTATAGTGGGAGCAGATTTAACAAAATAGCTATCACTAATATTCTCATCACCATAATCATCAAATATAGGAGGTATATTGTAATCACAATAAAATTTCTCCTCAATAGTAGGTGGACTGAAAATATCATATTCATCATTGTAATCATCATAAATTGTATGTTTAGTCTAATCATAATCAATAGAATATCTATCTTCCAAAGCTGGGGAACTAAAAAGATCATTTTCATAAAAACTAGCTTCCTTAAGCTTAGACGTTTCCATAGCATTAGCAACCATGGTGTCCAAATAATTCATACTAATAACATTGCTATTATCATGCAAATAAAGTTCCATAGCTTTTTTAATTTTCTCTTCAAACACTTCATGTCCTAACTCAAGATAAATGCTATAAAGCTCTCTAAATTTTTTTTTGTTTCCATTAAGCCTAACTAGTGAAAACAAGAAACAAAAATACAAAATTGCAGAATCTAAAGGAAATAACTTCGAGCACTCACACCGGAGGATTGAGTACCTTTTACCTTACCTCCCCAGCAACGGTGCTAGAAAATAGCTTGATGTCTACGCACTTCTATTCTTGTAGACAGTTGTTGAGCCTCCAAGTGCAGAGGTTTGTAGAACAGCAGTAAGTTTCCCTTAAGTGGATTACCCAAGGTTTATTGAACTCAGGGAGGAAGTGGTCAAAGGTATCCCTCTCAAGCAACCCTGCAATCAAGATACAAGAAGTCTCTTGTGTCCCCAACACACCCAATACACTTGTCAGGTGTATAGGTGCACTAGTTTGGCAAAGAGATAGTGAAATACAAGTGGTAACGGTGCCAAAAAAGAGCTTTACAGTGAGGTAAATACTAAAGGAAAAAAGATGGAAGCAAGCAAACATGCAACAGATCTAGTTGTGAACGGTGTTTCAATGCTTAGAAACAAGGCCTAGGGATCATACTTTCCTAGTGAACACTCTCTCATATAAATATATTCTCTTCATGATACTACCCTGAAGTACTCTCCGGTTGGACACTCTAATCCATGGTAGGGCTATAACAGCACTCCTCAAAGTCCGCCTTCCCCATCTAGATAACCCCACAGTGTCACCTTGAGCGCTAGACGGTTCCAAAAAACACCACAATTTCATAAAGACATCCAACTCCAAATATAACTCATGAATATATATGTAATCTAGCTTAAGTGCCACATACGGAGCACACGCTGTCACTGTCACACACGTGGGAAAAACAAAGATCTATTAAAGCACGATGAGTATTTATGTAGAATCTAGCCTAAGTGCCACCATGTCGTGCACATTGTCACTTTCACACACATGGGGAGAGCAGAGATCTATTGAAGCACTTGAGTAGCAAGGTAGATCTACTAGATTACAAAGCTCATGACCACAACTAGATCATGTATAGAGAGAGGTGAACACATAGCTACCGGTAGAGCCCTTAGCTTCGAGGAAGAACTACTCCCTCCTCATCATGTAAATCAACAACGGTGATGTATATGGTGGTGGAGATTGATGGAGATGGCTCCTGGGGCACTTCCCCATCCCGGCAGGGTGTCGGAATAGAGACTTTCTATCCCCCGAATATCCCCTTTGGTGGCGGCGGCGCAACGGAACTTTTCGTGGATTTCTAGTCAATGATTTAGGGTTTTTTGGTCGGAGGCTTCTTATAGGCGAAGGAGGCAAGGTCGGTGGAGGGCCAGGGGCGCACACCCCCTGTGGGCGTGGCTAGGGTAGGTCCCATGCCCACCTAGGGTGTGTCCACCCTGGTGTCCTCCTCCGTCTCGTCTTTGATTTTCCGTATCGTTCAGGGAAAAATATGAACTTTTGCTTTTGTCTCGTCAAATTCCGAGAATATTCATTTTTTAGCTTTCTGAAGCCAAAAACAGCAGAAAACAGGCAACTGGCACTGTGGCATCTTGCTAATAGGTTAGTACCAGAAAGTTTATAAAAATACCTCAAAGTGTAGACAAAACATAACAAAGTTGATACTAAACAAGCATGGAGCATCAAAAATTATAGATACGTTTTCAACGTATTAGTGATACTTTGAGATACACAAATTCTCCGATATTGAAGGTCAGGTGTCGACGTCTCTTGTCAGTGTAACTCTTCTGTCTGGATTAAGCAGTCTTGAGGTGCTCACAGATCTTGTGAACCTTCTCTTCGGCTTCTCGTAGGATGTCTGGTCGGAATATCTGACTCTATCCTACTTGTGACCAATTCAGGGGGTAAGTGCGGTGACCCAACATACCACTGCATGATGTAGTATACTATAGTCGTTGGCATAACACCAATGAAACACCGTTCGCTATTATTACATCCCTCAGAATGGCACAACAGAAACACAGCGGGTCCAATACATGGCTAAAGGTTACAACTCACTCTTTACACAAGATCAAGAGAAAACTCTATGTTAAAGAGAGAGAAAAGAACTTCTTACAAAGAAGGATCAAAGATGAACAACACAAGAACTAATATGCTACTAAGAATGGTATCTTAACTAAAGGGCTGACATTGCTGTTACTGCAATGCACTACAGAAATAGGTTCTTTGGTTAGAGAGTATATTCCTATTTAATCAGTAATTTCGTATTCACTTGAGTTGAGGTATTTGTTGACTTCCTTGTCTTTGTTGAAGAGCTTTAGCTTTGGATGATGATTCCTGGAGCATAACTTGATATAGATGTTGTCTATCCCGGCTTCAGAATCTAGCAAGGGTTAAGAAGATACTTTGAGTACGAGCGTACTTAGCAAGTTCACTAGAAAAAGAGTGTTTGATGCACGATAACTACAGCTACAGACCATAGGTCATAGGCAATGCAAGTTTTAATAAATATTTCTTCAAAGGTTGCTTTTATTCTGAAAGACTATGTCCGTCAGCCTTCATGGGTTTAACAAAACTTTCATGGAGTTCCTTTCCCGCTGCGTTCGCAGCTCCTTCCCGGAACAGGCAGTAACAAGTTACAGTTCTTACACTCTGCAGAGGTGCGTTACTTTACCCATGAGAGATCAACTCTTTGTTGCATAACCGGGCAGCTTATTCCCGTCCACAATTCCATGATGTGGGGCCCAAAAGATGATCCAAGCCAGTCACTGCCCCCTTCGCGACCTCGCATGCCTCCTTGGTGTAGACCATGCCCACATATTGGATTACTGCAATGGTTTGTACAAACCGTTAGATGCCAGAACTATCGTGGGATGTTGAGGGTTCCCACCCATATGCTGCATATCCTCTACGAATTACTAATTAATTTGCACGCTACAAGGATAACAGCCACAACCTGCACATCCGGCTTCATGCGAGAGGAAAATATACAGCTGACTTATCCGTCCCATTCCAAATCTCATGGTTAACGCGTAATATACGGCGCAAGAATCACTAGCGACATTGGTTGTTAAGTCCTAGATAATATGTTCCTTTACCACCAGAACTTTTATAGTAAGTTATTACCTCATGGTAATAACCTATAATCACATCATTATGAAAATAGTGTTTTCAGACCTTTTTCAAATGCAGGTGATGTCCACATTGGATTTATAAAACACTTTACAGAAAATAACCAAAGGACATGAGCAAGTGTGAACTTGCATTTTTTGATTGCAATATTATGCACTCACGGTCTTCAAGATGATATAAGATCCAAATATCTGAAATCAGCATCATTGGTCCGTTAAGGACTAATGTTTAAAGAAGCAATATGTTCTTATGCGTAAGTAATGTGATGCATTTTATAAACGCGAATCCCGGGGATAACGTTGTTCTAGTGTTTGGGTACTAGAAATGATGTATTTGAAATGTGTTGTACTTTTGGATGAGTTTTATACTCGTGCTTCTTATTAAGGCTTGTGAGTGTGTGTGAAATAATCATATAATTACAATATCCTAAAACTATAGGACACACACAAATGTGACTACTCAAGATTGCTTATATAAGAGTTCTTGTTTGAAGTGGCAAAAAGGATAACATTTGAAGAAAAGATTTATTTTCTATGGTCTAAACAACCTTTGTGGTTAGTTGAGTCTGATTGATGTTATTTGTGCTTGCTTGAATAGTTTGGGCTTGATATGCTTTATGACTTAACTATATTAGACCAAAGTTAACTATAAAACATCTAACAATGATTATCGTATTATATTTAGAGTCTTGTAGACTAAAGTTAACTTTAAAACATAGATAGTTTGAAAGTATAATGCTTATAACATTTGTACTTTGTGTACTTGGTAATGTTTCCTTCAGATTACTTAAGAATGGTTATATTTTTCTTTGCTGTAGTGTTTTTCTTGATTTTATGATGGAATAGTATCACTTACCCTTTTATGGATGAGTGGTTATAGTTTGTAAACAATGGAGTAATGTTACTTAATTTCTTATGAGTTCACTATAGTGTTTTAGTATGTTGATAAACTTGTGGTTAAAGTAAAGGAAATAAGTTTTAATTTAACTACAAATTATCCTTGAAGATTTTATATTTGATAAGGATTCTTTTTAGAAAATATTTCACACATATGGTTGAGGATAATTCAATAAAATTGTAATTAAAATGTGTTAAACTATTTTGAATTCGTATTATTAATGTTGAAGACTAATACTATTTATTAGACTCAATTGGTTAATTTTAGACATATTAACAATTTTTATTTACCCTTATGTGAATTATTAATTAAGTATATAAGTTTAAATTTGAGTTACTAAAGTATTTGAATTTTTTATTTAACTCAAAAATGGAATATTATATTTTTAACATGTCGATATTATTTTTGTGATCATTTTGGTATATTACATTTATTTTGTGATTTATAAATAATAAGATATGATTTTGACAATTTTTATTACTTTATAATTACTTAATAAATAATGATTATTTAATTAAGTGAAATAATAATACATGATTATAGTTTTTTAAAAAAAATTATTTTTCCAAGATTTTTGGTATTTATTTATATTCTTAACATTTACCATTATGAAAATAGGAATTATCAAAGTTTTATTACCTTTAAAATCTTTATTAAATAATAATTATTTAAATTGTCAACATAATAATGTTTAATAATAGTTTTACGTTATAGATTTTATTTTTCTAAACATTTTCATCTATTATACATATTTTTCTGAACTATAAATCAAAAGTTATAGATTTAACAAGTTTTAATCATTTTATTTAATTTCTGGAATATGTATATTTGGATTTATATCTTTTATTATTTCTTAAACAGGAAATAACTTTTTACAACGCACCCATATCTAGCCCTAGTCACTGACTAGTGGGCCACTGACCACCTCAACTCTCAGGTTATTAAATGTATTCATTACCGACCCTATTTCTACTCCCAGACAATGACATATGGGCCCTAGGCCATGTCATCTGCCACGCGAGACAAAGACTGGGTCAAACTGGCTGACTAGGCTGAGGGTGACGTTGGCATGACGTCATTCGAGCTTGATCCTCTCAGATCAATGATGGATCAGGTGATTTGGTGCGTGCGCGGGGCTGCGGTTAGGCTCGTTGGAAAGAGGGTATCCCGAGGGACCTATTGCTGGTGGCGCCACCCTATTTTGGTCACCAGAGGACAACTGGCGACGAGCTCATGCGGTGGTGCTTGCCGGTGATCATGGTGGCGTGGATTTAGGAAGCGAACAAAACATCTACGCATACGAGGAGATTCAGTGATTCACCAGGAACACGATGGTGTTATCGATAGGGAGAGGCAAAGTCGGAGACGACGGTGAGGTCGACGAACAGCGCCGGGAACCGAGGGTGCGATTGAGTTGATTCACGCCTCCTCCGCTAGTGCTAGTTGGGGCAAAAGAATGAGAAGAGCACAGCGGTCTCCACTGTGGTCTTGTCTAGCCGAGGCGAGCACGGAATCGCCGGCACCATCTCACCTTCGAGCTAGGGTTCTCTGTTCAGAGGAAAAACCCGAGAGAGAGAGGATTACAGAGGGGGAAATGGGGATGAGGACGAGCAAGGACGTCGTGGCGTTCTTATCCCTTACTTACTGGAGCGTAGCACGCATCACAGCGTGGCGGTCCATCGACGGCGAAGCTCCTGGCCAGCGAGATGCTTCCAGTAGGCGAGGTAGACAACAAAGTCGGTTTTGCAGAAAACCCCCTGGTTCTTCTTTTCTCTCAACCCGCAATCCTCCTTTGGTCCCACCTTTCAGTCATAGAAGAGAACGAGATGGGCTGGCTGCTGGTCTTTTGTGGGCTGCACATGGGCGACAGGTAAGAAGAGGGAAGTTGGGCCACGACCAGGATTTGTTTTTTATTTGTTTTACTTTTTTCTATTTTCTGTTTTACTTTTCAGATTTGTATTTAATCTTTAATTTGAACTTTTCTAACAAAGTTTATTTGCTGAATATTTACAACAACAATTAGTATTGATTGATATTTATCTTGCAAACCTTAAAGATAATTAGTAATTTATTAACTAAATTTCTTTATGGAAAAGAATTGATTATGATTTCTCCTAAACTCATATGGTTAAGACAATTGGAAATGATAAAGATGTGCTTATGTGATTTGCTATAGAAACATATTGCTATAAAGTGATATTGTAAGATCCCTCCTTTGTAAAGGAAAGGATCCCTGTGATTGCAATGCTAGTCCCTGGATCAATAGCTAGCATCCACAGTTAAGATGTAATATCAAGAAACAAAGGTCATAGTACGACTTTATAACCAGGAATAACATAATTTATTACATCTTACATATCTCATTTGGCTATCTCATTACAATGTAGCAAAATATAACAATAGCATGGGGTCCTTCATCTTCAAAGTGCCACAGGCAGTCATGTTGGTTGTAGACTTGTAATCCTAATCAATAAACTTCACTAACATCAAACAAACCTACAACATAATAAGTTGCAGCCACAAGGGTCAATACATTTGAATTGTATTGGCAAGTGATACTATGGTAGTATAGTGGAGTCTATCATCTATATGCATTTGGCTAGGTGGAGCTTAGGCTTGCTTTGCTCAAAATAGATTTTCCTTATCATTTGAAAACACTATGTTTTTGTTTGTCAAAAATCACCCAAGGCATCTCCCAATAGAAATTGGTGATCCTTCAACCCTTGTTCAACCACAAGTTTTTAACTTAGAAATTGGGATGAGGAGATTCTTGATAGATTCCATGTCTTGATGCTCAAATTGTCCTTTACCAGGGACATGGCTAAGTACTTAGATTTTACACTCTGCAGAGGTGGTGCACTTTCCCCACAAGACTTGGTTTCACCAAGACAAGATCTTTGAGAAGCCTTCCCTTAGACCAGAATGGACGCGTTCCAACCTACCAAACCCCTACCACCAACTGTCCATTTGGCTAAGTTATTGCAACCTATATGATCCAGGCAGAGCCCATATTGCCAAGTGGCTGCACTTGAAGCTTCAAAACATTTGACATTTCAAATCTCTTTGTTCCTGGGTGGCAATCCACAAGTGAGATACACAAGGTAAACCATAGAAATGAGCCTTGTGAACCACTCAACACAAACCAGTCCTTCCATTCCACCCAGGTGATTCATTCACTTAGTTGTTTTATTAAACAAAACACAAGTCCTTGACTTAGAAATATTCCATAGTATGAATATATATTCCACCCTTGTTTTCTACTAGCTAAGCTAAGCATGATAGTAGTAGGAATCTTAACTTAGGAAATTTCTACTAAGGTTTCATCTACTTGGATTTCCCATGGCATAGTTTATACTTAGCAAAAATCCCATGCAAGTCCTACTTAGAAATATCACTAATGCATAGTGAAAATAATGGGACAAAATTATGAATCATCACTTGCCTTGTTGGTAGAGAATATAAGTTCACTCCTTGATCTTGCAATATTCAGACTCTTCCAATTTCACTACAATTCAATCAAGCAAGTAAGAATTCAATCTACCATTCACGCAAGTCATCACATAAAATAATAGAATCAAAACAATGCATGTAAGCATGCCAAAGATTGTTTTATTTGGAAAAGTGGTTTATAATGGGTTATAAACATTTGAAAACACTTATTGGTCATTTATAAAGTGGCAAAACCATTTACAAAAGATTTTATCTATAAACCATTTTTAAACCAAATCAATATTTTATGTGGTTGAAAATGTCTTCAACAAAGTAACAATCTTTACCAAATATATTTTCAAATCATAAAACTTTGTGTTTAGGTTCCAAGAGTTTCATTGAAAACAGTTCCCAAAGATTTTCCTCCAAAAAGTATTTTTAACATATAACAACATTTTTATTTGACTAGAAATGGTCTAAAACAAAGATTTATTCTTTTGCTTCACAAAATATGTTTTTGAAACCACAAATTGATTTCTATGGTCTGTAGGTTCAAAACAAACCATTTGCCAAAGGTTTTATCTCAAAAATCATTTTAGAACAATTTTTATATTCTAAATATGCCTATACAAGTTTCTGCAAAAACAAACAATTTAACAGAAGCAATTTTATGAAAAAAGGGCATGGTCAGAAAGTACTTGTCTTGCTGATTCCATTGATATAAAATTTGCAAATTTGGACGTGTGGTTTGAAAGTTATGAATTTTTCAAATTGGAACATCAAATAGATCATTTCTGGTTTTATTCAAACAGACAGGGCCACGTGGCGTGTTTCTATTCATCTGTACCGCTTTGTACGGATCGTGCAACGAGAGGTGTTGGATTTTAAATAGATCGTGTGGCTCAGAAGCAAGCGTACCCCTTCGATCATGTTCAATCGTGGCGCTTGGATCTACATCCTACGGTGCACAGCACGCTGGCCATCGAGTGGCGGGGCTAGCGGCGGCAGGTGGCGGCGCGCGGTCAGACGGTGATGGTTTCGATGTTACAGGAAGCGAGAGAGGAAAGGGAGATGCTCACCAGAATCGCAGGGTTGCGCTGATTCTCGACGTGGTCGCCACAGGGTTAGGGGCAGACAGGGGTGACGGTGATTGCTCGTCGGAGAGATGCCTGGCGACGGGCTCGTACTGCCGCGGTCGGAGACGAGGTAGTGGATCACGCGCGGTTGATTGGCGAGCACCTGGAGATGCACAAGACACCGGAGTTGCGGGGTCGTCGGTGGCGCACTGGTGAAGACGTTGCCGATGTTCTGGACCGAGCGCGAGTGAGCTGAGGCCACTGGAAGGTTCAGGGAGTGATGGGGATGATGTTTGCATGGTCGAGAGAGCGAGGGGCGACGGCGACTGGCCTGAATTGCCGCCGGAGGACGTCGGAGACAGTGGAGGTGTGCGGGTGAATTAGGACAGCCTGGAGGCTCCGGTGGGGTGATGTTTGGGGAAAGGGAGAGGAGATCCTGGCGATTAATACTGCATGGTCACGGCAAGGAAATAACGCGGCATTAAGGGAGATTTAAGCCGAGAAATCAGTGTAGCAACGGCAGCGAGGTTGGGGGGAAGAGGTCATCACGGGGTTGAAGATGCTGACGAGGCAGGTGGGGTCGCTTGGCAGCGAGAGAGAGAAAAAGGAAGTGGGGTCCAGCGGTCAGTGTCTTTGCGGGTGGCTTCTCTGGTTCGAATCGTTTTCCTGCAGGAGAAGAGAGGGAGTGGGCTGCTGGGCCAGGTGGGCTTAGCTGGGCTGGGCTGCTCCGTTTTATTTTTTCTTTGTTCTGAATGTTTTTCTCTTTTTCCATTTCTAATTTATGTTTTGATTTTGTTTAATTATTTCAAACCTCAATTTGATTTCAAACCTCAACCAAAATTTATGTAGATTCAAATACTATTAATAACACATTTCAAAGTCAAATTTAGAATAATATATTTATTCTTTTTAGGGTCTTTTAAAATTATTAAAAATAGGCTCTAGTATTAATTAAATAAGATTTAATAATATTTTTCAATCTCCAGTTGAATTCAAATCTCCACTAAACTTTGGGTGAATTTTAATTCTGTTTATCAACATATTTCAAAGTTCGAAATAGAACAATTATTTTTAGGGTTT
This sequence comes from Avena sativa, assembly GCA_916181665.1. Taxonomy (NCBI): domain Eukaryota; kingdom Viridiplantae; phylum Streptophyta; class Magnoliopsida; order Poales; family Poaceae; genus Avena; species Avena sativa. Next base: position 260,535,898 of record OV702294.1, on the reverse strand, counting down.
ATTATTTATTTTAAAAGAATAATTAAATAGACTTTAGTCTTTAATTCAAAATAGGATTCAAATATGTTTTAAAACTCTATTTGACTTTCTAAATTTTTCCAAAACCTTTTTTTAGTAGGTTTTAATTGAAATTATAAAACACTTTGGAATTTTATTTAAAACACTTTAATATGTTTTTTAATGTTTATTTTAAAATGGAAAAAGCCTTTACTCAAATATAATTGGGTATAATAAATCCCTATTATTTTATTCAAATAATCCTTTACTCTTTTTATCAAATAGAAATATTTTATTTCATTTGTTTAGCCAAGATTTAATTTTGCCCTTTAAAATAGTCGTTATTTATATTTCTTCCTTTGCTTTTGAAAACCATATCTTTTTATTAAAAGATCCAAAAATAGTGACTCCAACTATTATAACTTTATTTATTATTTGTTTATCTTTTTAAATCTCTTTAGGATTTTTATTTGATCAAAATAGGTTTTGATGTTTCCAATTGGAATCAAAAAGTTTCTTCTCACCCTAAATTTCAACAATTATTTATTTTGTTTATTTATTTTTTCATATTACAAGATTTGGAAAATCTTGGGATGTGACAGATATGGAGATAAGATGATAGTTTAATAACATGAAATGGATATTATGTTTGGTTTGAGATTTAGAGTTAGGTGTTAACCAAGAATTTTTATCTTCCATAATTCATAATTCTGGACTTCTAATTAAGGAATTCCTTTCCTTGATATACTACTTCTTCCTATCCATCATCATGGTTAACATGATGAGCTTTACTTCATGAGAATATTCTTATCCACCTATTATTCTTCTAAACTCATTTATGAATCCAGTGAGTTTGATACTAAATCCTTTCATGATCTTCCCTATCCAGACTTGGTTATATCATCTACTCTTCTGCTGATAACCTTCAATCCAACAAGTAGCTATTTCTAACTCCATTCATATTCTTCCATAACTCTATGCTATACTAGCTTTGATTTAATCATATCATCCTACATTTACTTTACTCTGATAACCCACACTCCAACCTCACATTATATTAATGTGCCTTGTAATGACTACTCTAGGATAACTTATCTATACAAGGTTTTCAATCATGTTCTACCCACCAATATCACTTATACTAGATATAGGTAAACAATCCTGGTGAACAAGGCATGATCATTATAGTCCTTTAATTATTTATGGCTTAGGTTTCCAATTGGCTAATCAAAGCTTCATCAATGCAACTTTTCAATTATATTGAAATTATCTTCTTAGTATCTCATATTGGATTAAGGGTTGTTATTCATGGACTATGCCCACTTGGTCTAATAGAATTACTACTGGTAACTATCTTCAGGGTTCATCCTAGTAATCTTCTTTACTACCACCTATAACTCATTTCAAATAACACTTCTATCCAACCAGGAGTAAGTTTAACTCCATCAATTATCACATTGATTTAATTCTCTTCAATCACTCCCATCCTATATATAATATCTAAGACTAGCATTACTATTTACCTCTACTTAGTTGTTTGTTTATAGGAACTTAAGTGTAAACTACGATATGGTCAAGAGTTGATAGATTGAGATCTGATGAATCAATAGTTGATTTCTCAACATTGATGAACAACATATAATGGAATATAACTCAATAGAGATGATAAGGATTTATATAGAAAGAAAGATATATGGTGAATGATCTAGACTTAGTTTCTTCCCTTCCCAACCTCACTAAAGTGTTAAGGTTAGGTATTACCATGATACTCATAGTAAGAATAAGATATAGTTGTTACATTCTTATTTTTTGTGTTATATCCTTAACTTGGTACTCATGAGTGATTATAATGAATACTATGATATGATCACCTAAGGAACATATATTAATTATTTAAGTAATGTATTATGAGTAACATTTTATTATATCTAATCTACCCTTAGATCAAATCATGTTTACCCAAATAAGGTTTTAGCAAAGGTTATATTGAAACTTATCACAGTCAACTTGATGATCTACTTCAATTCCATCAAGTTGAGAGAAGCTTCAATCACTTTGACAAGTTTGTTTAAAAGCGTGAAAATTATTCAGATTTTCTATGCATGAATGCAATGCACACATCTGGGTTCAGCTTATTTCTAAGCTCTAATGCTGGGATGTTACAGACTCTCCCCCTTGAAATAAACTTTGTCCTCGAAGTTCGCAAACTCTCACATTTCGGAGTAAGGAATTGACTTGTAGTGGTTGCTACATTTCTCCACTCCATGATGACCTTTAATGTAATTATTTGTAGTATTCTATAACTTGATTAGATATCCTAATCCAATTCTTTTTATTTAATCATCGAACTTTATTACTATGTTAAATACAGTCTAGAGGGTCTCACTAAAACAAGTTTTAAGTTTCTATATGCCCGTGTTTGTGGTTAGAAGACTATATTTCTATTCTTGTCGTAGTATAGTTGATACTGGTACTCCTTCCAAGATTGGATTTGAACTCATTTAGTCCATACCCATTGGAATTTCTTATTCTCTACATATGCCTAATTGGATGTGCTTTATTACCTCTTAGGGACCACTTAAGAGTTGTTTCTTCTAGAATTAGTCGGTTAGGATTATCCTTTTATCACCTTCAAGCTTATACCTTTTTAAGCTTTAGATAATCTTTCATTATCACCTATAGTACCTTTTCAATTTTCATTCATAATGTCTACTCTCCCCCTTCTGGTTTACTAATAGTCTTTAAATTGTATATATAGCATTTATTGGCTTTATAACTAGAATGTTGGTCTCTGTTTAGTTTATACTTTACCTAATTAGGGTCTAATGAAAGATTGTATGGTGTATCCACATAGTTTGTGGATCTCCGAAGCAAATCTTTCAGCGTTATATGTCGTACTTACTATTGGACATTTTTGCTGGGATAAGTCTGACTTTGCGAAGCATCTCGATTGACAATCGCTTTAAAAAAATTATACTTCTTTAGGTCTTTCTTAGCTTAGGCCAAATTTTATGCTCTTTATGCAACCATTAAGATGATGTGGTTAACTATGTTAACCAACACCGGCTGCGAACAAGATACCAACTGTGGATCGGAATGCCGACTATGGATTAAGTACCAATGGCAGATCATTCTAGGTGGTAGGTATTACCTTATAGTTTCTGACCTACTACTGGCATTCTCTCTGAATTGGAGCTTGAATACCATTTTGGTTTCAAGGCGTCTTCTTTGTACTTATTCATGATACTTCCATGAACTTGGTACAACTATTTTATTAACTTCTTAGCAACTTACCTACTTTGAATGAGCTTTAAGTTCATTACTTCTTGTTGCTCCATACATCTTCTACACTAAACTTATTTCTTGAATCTGGTTAAGAATAGGCTATGATTTATCTATCCTCCAAATGGTGTTAATACTCCTTATAGTTTGTTTCATCCTTCAAGTAAGTCTTCCTTATGATCTTTGAAACTCATTACTCCCTTACACGAGTTCCTGTTCCTATCTAGGTCTATAACATCAAGTCATAACTGGGTGTTACATCATGCATTTTCACACCTAATTAAACTTCATGTACATATCTAGTCAATCAAGAAGATTCAATAAAATCCAAAAGTCGATAAACAATAAAACATATACCATGTATTATACATAGGTTTTAAATAATTTACAAATGTACTAGATGTCCCAACGGTTTGTTCCACACCTATTTACACAACTATCTTACAAGAAATTCTAGTTCTTGTGAGTATATCCTCACTTATTTCGGCAAACCTTTCAAACTACAATACGCACTACCTTATATGTACATTATTCAAGCTCTCATCCCTTGGGATGTCATTCCTTTCTTACATTCATCTTCCTCTAGTGCTTCCTGGAGTTCTGTCCATGATGACGTGAAGTCCTACGACTGCCTTCTGGAGCATTAGAGCATCCAGGAGGTGCGTATTCTTGATTAGAAGTACCGAGACTGAGATTAGTCATTGAAAAATGACTAGAGTTGGCATAATCCTCTATAGAATATTCCTGGTTTTCCGTCAACGCTTCCTCATAGTAAGTTGGCTCCTTAGCTTTTTCTTGAATCCAGTCGTACATATTGGTATAATATCTATCAGAATACTCTTCTAAGTCGATTGGATTGGTATCACCCCCATATGGTCCATAAGGCTCTCTATCGTTATAGTTGGTCTCTTCTTCAATACCTGTATCACAAGGTATAGGATGTCCTATGGTTCCACCTTGAGATTCTACTTCCCCTCCATAATTGTTTGGCTCAAGGTTATTTGGAATAACTCTATTCCATTCCTGTTGTTCGGAGTTGTACTTGGTCCATAGGTCTTCAGGTGGCTTGAATTCATTTTGGTAATAGCCATAATTTTCCGAGTTTGGGTCATCAAACTTAGTTTCCTCATACACTTCTCCTGAAGGTATGTATTTGGGATGCCTAGCTTCTTCATCTAACTTCTTCCTATGTGCCATTGCTTTATCAGGATCAGTAAAATCCTCAATGACCGTATCCAGTTCCTGAACTAAGACTTGGTGAGTGTTATGATAAGTGTTTAGCAAAGACCGATAACGATCCATATACTCTACAGCTAGAGTAGGTTCTGCTTGAACTAGAGTAGAGTGATCTAACTCATGCTCTGGGTTTGAGGTTTCATGTGGTATAATGGTATGAGTACTACCTTCTAGAGCTTGGGATTTTTGTTCTCGGATCATGGTTATGGCTGCTGTTACGGCAATCTGATATGCAGAGGCCATGCACCTTGCCTCTCCTAATGGCATTTCTCCCTTAAGTCCTAACTTCTTGGGTAACATGATCATGACACGGTATTTAGCTAATACCTGCCCATCATAGTAACTGTAAATCTTGACCAAAAGTCTTGATTCACAATCCAAACTCCATAGAAGTTGTTGGAGATTATCTGTCCAATCCCCTCCATAGTTGTTCAGTGTCCTGTTCATCACTTGAACATTCCGGGGTGGATATCGAGGTGCCATGTGGAACTGTGGATAAGAAATTATCATCAGTCACATAGAGTTAAAACTCTTAGGTAATGAACGGATTTGCAATCATACTGATGAATTATCGCACTAGCAACATGACAGGATTATTCTCAAGTTAATATACCTCATTTCACTAGAGAACTCTTTATTATTGTAGTATAAGTCCTACGGGTTCTACCCATTTACTAGGTTTCCAACCTAAGGTCAACGCATATGCTCTGATACCAACTGCGGTGACCCAGCATACCACTGCATGATGTAGTATACTATAGTCGTTGACATAACACCAATGAAACACCGTTCACTAGTATTACATCCCTCAGAATGACACAACAGAAACACAACGGGTCCAATACATGGCTAAAGGTTATAACTCACTCTTTACACAAGATCCAGAGAACACTCTAGGTTAAAGAGAGAGAAAGAACTTCTTACAAAGAAGGATCAAAGATGAACAACACAAGAACTAATATGCTACTAAGAATGGTATCTTAAATAATGGGATGACATTGCTGTTACTGCAATGCACTAGAGAAATAGGTTCTTTGGTTAGAGAGTAAAGTCCTATTTAATCAGTAATTTCGTCTTCACTTGAGTTGAGATATTTGTTGACTTCCTTGTCTTTGTTGAAGAGCTTTAGCTTTGGATGATGATTCCTGGAGCATAACTTGATGTAGATGTTGTCTATCCCGGCTTCAGAATCTAGCAAGGGTTAAGAAGATACTTTGAGTACGAGCGTACTCAGCAAGTTCACTAGAAAGGAGTGTTTGATGCATGATAACTACAGCCACAGACCATAGGTCGTAGTCAATGCAAGTTTTAATAAACATTTCTTCAAAGGTTGCTTTTATTCTGAAAGACTATGTCTGTCAGCCTTCACGGGTCTACCAGAACTTTCATGGAGTTCCTTTCCCGCTGCGTTCGCAGCTCCCCCGGAACAGGGAGTAACAAGTTACAGTTCTTATGCTCTGTAGAGGTGTGTTAGTTTACCCATGAGAGATCAACTCTTTGTTGCACAACCGGGCAGCTTATTCCCGTCCACAATTCCATGATGTGGGGCCCAGAAGATGATCCAAGCCAATCACTGCCCCCTTCGCGACCTCGCATGCCTCCTTGGTGTACACCATGCCCATATATTGGATTAGGACAATGGTTTATACAACCCGTTACATGCCAGAACTATCGTGGTACGTTGAGGGTTCCCACCCATATGCTGCATATCCTCTACGAATTACCAATTAATATGCACGCTACGAGGATAATAGCCACGCCCTGCACATTCGGCTTTATGCGAGAGGAAGAAGATACATCTGACTTCTCTGTCCCATTCCAAATCTCATGGTTAACGCATAATATACGTCGCAAGAATCACTGGCGACATTGGTTATTAAGTCCTAGATAATATGTTCCTTTACCATCGGAACTTTTATAGTAATTTATTACCTCATGGTAATAACCTATAATCACATTATTATGAAAATAGTGTTTTTGGACCTTTTTCAAATGCAGGTGATGTCCACATTGGATCTATAAAATAATTTACAGAAAATAACCAAAGGACATGAGCAAGTGTGAACTTGCCTTTTGTGATTGCAAGATTATGCACTCACAGTCTTCAAGATGATATAAGATCCAAGTCTAAAATCAGCATCATTGGTCCGGTAAGGACTAATGTTTAAAGAAGCAATATGTTCTTATGCATAAGTAATGTGATGCATTTTATAAACGCAAATCCCAGGGATAACGTTGTTCTAGTGTTTGGGTACTAGAAATGATGTATTTGAAATGTGTTGTACTTTTGGATGAGTTTTATACTCGTGCTTCTTATTAAGGCTTGTGAGTGTCTGTGAAACAATCATATAATTACAATGTCCTAAAACTATAGGACACACACAAATGTGAGATGCTACTCAAGATTGCTTATATAAGAGTTCTTGTTTGAAGTGGCAAAAAGAATAACATTTGAAGAAAAGATTTCTAAACAACCTTTGTGGTTAGTTGAGTCTGATTGATGTTATTTGTGCTTGCTTGAATAGTTTGGGCTTGATATGCTTTATGACTTAACTATATTAGACCAAAGTTAACTATAAAATATCTAACAATTTTTATATTATTATATTTAGAGTCCTGTAGACTAAAGTTAACTTTAAAACATAGATAGTTTGAAAGTATAATGCTTATAACATTTGTACTTTGTGTACTTGGTAATGTTACCTTATGGTTACTTAAGAATGGTTATATTTTTCTTTGATGTAGTTTTTTTCATGATTTTATAATGGAATAGTATCACTTACCCTTTTATGTATGAGTGGTTATAGTTTGTAAACCATGGAGTAATGTTACTTAATTGCTTATGAGTTCACTATAGTGTTTTAGTATGTTGATAAACTTGTGGTTAAAGTAAAGGAAATAACTTTTATTTAACTACAAATTATTCTTGAAGATTTTATATTTGATAAGGATTCTTTTTAGAAAATATTTCACACATATGGTTGAGGAGAATTCAATAAAATTGTAATTAAAATGTGTTAAACTATTTTGACTTCATATTATTAATGTTGAAGACTAATACTATTTATTAGACTCAATTGGTTAATTTTAGACATATTAACAATTTTTATTTACCCTTCTATGAATTATTAATTAAGTAAATAAGTTTAAATTTGAGTTATTAAAGTATTTGAATTTTTATTTAACTCAAAAGTGGAATATTATACTTTTAACATGTAGATATTATTTTTGTGATCATTTTGGTATATTACATTTATTTTTTTGATTTATAAATAATAAGATATGATTTTGACAATTTTTATTACTTTATAATTACTTAATAAATAATAAATATTTAATTAAGTGAAATAATAATAATACATGATTATAGTTTTTAAAATATTGTTTTTATTTTTCCAAGATTTTTGGTATTTATTTATATTCTTAACATTTACCATTATGAAAATAGGAATTATCAAAGTTTATTACCTTTAAAATCTTTATTAAATAATAATTATTTAAATTGTTAACATAATAATGTTTAGTAATAGTTTTAAGTTATAGATTTTTATTTTTCTAAACATTTTCATATATTATACATATTTTTTTTGAACTATAAATCAAAAGTTATAGATTTAACAAGTTTAATCATTTTATTTAATTTCTAGAATATGTATATTTGGATTTATATCTTTTATTCTTTCTTAAATAGGAAATAACTTTTTACACTTCACCCATACCTAGCCCTAGTCACTGACTAGTGGGCCAGTGACCACCTCAGCTCTCAGGTTATTAAATGTATTCATTACCGACCCTATTTCTACTCCCAGACAATGACATATGGGCCCTAGGCCATGTCATCTGCCACGCGAGACAAAGACTGGGTCAAACTGGCTGACTAGGATGAGGGTGACGTTGGCATGACGTCGTTCGAGCTTGATCCTCTCAGATCGATGATGGATCAGGTGATTTGGTGCGCTCGCGGGGCTGCGGTTAGGCTCGTTGGAAAGAGGGTATCCCGAGGGACCTATTGGTGGTGGCGCCGCTCTATTTTGGTCACCAGAGGACAACCGGCGACGAGCTCATGCGGTGGTGCTTGCGGGTGATCATGGTGGCGTGGATTTAGGAAGCAAACAAAGCATCTACGCATAGGAGGAGATTAGTGACTCACCAGGAACACGATGGTGAGGTCTACGAACAGCGCCGGGAACTGAGGGTGCGATTGGGTTGATTCACGCCTCCTCCGCTAGTGCTAGTTGGGGCAAAAGAACGAGAGGAGCACGGCGGTCTCCGCCGTGGTATTGTCTGGCCGAGGCGAGCACGGAATCGCCGGCACCGACTCACCTCCGAGCTAGGGTTCTCGGTTCAAAGGAAGAACCCGAGAGAGAGAGGATTACAGAGGGGGAAATGGGTATGAGGATGAGCAAGGACGTCGTGGCGTTCTTATCCCTTCCTTCCCGGAGCGGTAGCACGCATCACAGCGCCGCGGTCCATCGACGGCGGAGCTCCTGGCCAGCGACCTGCTTCCAGTAGGCGAGGTAGACGACGAAGTCGGTTTTGCAGAAAACCCGCTGGTACTTCTTTTCTCTCAACCCGCAATCCTCCTTTGGTCCCACCCCTCAGTCACAGAAGAGAACAAGCTGGGCTGGCTGCTGGGCTTTTGTGGGCTGCACATGGGTGACATGTAACAAGAGGGAAGTTGGGCCACGGCCAGGATTTGTTTTTTATTTTTTCTATTTTTTGTTGTACTTTTCATATTTGTATGTAATCTTTAATTTTAAATTTTCTAACAAAGTTTATTTGCTGAATATTTACAGCAACAATTAGTATTGATTGAGATTTATTTTGTAAACCTTAATGATAAATATTTTCTTTATATATATATATTCCTTTATTTTCTTTATATAAATCCCCTTTAATATTTTGTAGAAGTCTTTATTATTAATCTTCTTTCTATACTAATACATGGCTTTATTATTTGATATTTTCTTATTTGTTTATACAACTAAAATCTAGTTAGCTCATAGTTTGAATAGAAACTTTTATACATAATGATCCTATATCATTATTTGATGCATGAAATACAAAAGAAATTAATATAATTAATACCACTTTCATTACACTTTCATTAATTTATAAAATGGTATTGTATATATTCTATTATGATAAACATAGAGATTTAGGGTTCTTAACTTACTTATATTCTTTTGTGAATGTGGGTAAAGATTTAATAACTAAGCATGTTATCTTTTGTTTGTGATCTTTAATGATATCACTTTTTAAATTAGGAAGTTATTAACTAAAATTCTTTATGGAAAAGAATTGATTATGATTTCTCCTAAACTCATATGGTTATGACAATTGGAAATGATAAATATGTGCTTATGTGATTTTCTATAGAAACATATTGCTATAAAGTGATATGGAGATAAGATGATAGTTTAATAACATGAAATGGATATTATGTTTGGTTTGAGATTTAGAGTTAGGTGTTAACCAAGAATTTTTATCTTCCATAATTCATAATTCTGGACTTCTAATTAAGGAATTCCTTTCCTAGATATACTACTTCTTCCTATCCATCATCATGGTTAACATGATGAGATTTACTTCATGAAAATATTCTTATCCATCTATTATTCTTCTAAACTCATTGATGAATCCAGTGAGTTTGATACTAAATCCTTTCATGATCTTCCCTATCCATACTTGGTTATATCAACTACTCTTCTGCTGATAACCTTCAATCCAACAAGTAGCTATTTCTAACTCCATTCCTATTCTTCCATAACTCTATGCTATACTAGCTTTGATTTAATGATATCATCCTACATTTACTTTACTCTGATAATTCACACTCCAACCTCACATTATATTAGATAATGACTACTCTAGGATAACTTATCTATACAAGGTTTTCAACCATGTTCTACCCACCAATATCACTTTTACTAGATATAGGTAGACAATCCTGGTGAACAAGTCATGATCATTATAATCCTTTAATTATTTATGGTTTAGGTTTCCAATTGGCTAATCAAAGCTTCATCAATGCAACTTTTCAATTGTATTGAAATTATATTCTTAGTATCTCATATTGGATTAAGGGTTGTTATTCATGGACTATGCCCACTTTGTCTAATAGAATTACTACTGGTAACTATCTTCAGGGCTCATCCTAGTAATCTTCTTTACTACCACCTATAACTCATTTCAAATAACTCTTTTATCAAACCAGGAGTGAGTTTAACTCCATCAATTATCACATTGATTTAATTCTCTTCAATCACTCCCATCATATAGATAATATCTAAGACTAGCATTACTATTTACCTCTACTTAGTTGTTTCTTTATATGCACTTAAGTGTAAACTATGATATGGTCAAGAGTTGACAGATTGAGATCTGATGAATCAATAGTTGATTTCTCAACATTGATGAACAACATATAATGGAATATAACTCAATATAGATGATAAGGATTTATATAGAAAGAAAGATATATGGTGAATGATCTAGACTTAGTTTCTTCCCTTCCCAACCTCACTGAAGAGTTAAGGTTAGGTATTACCATGATACTCATAGTAAGAATAGATAAGAATAAGATATAGTTGTTACATTCTTATTATTTGTGTTATATCCTTAACTTGGTAATCTTGAGTGATTATAATGAATACTATGATATGATCACCTAAGGATCAGATATTAATTTTTTAAGCAATGTATTATGAGTAACATTTTATTATATCTGATCTACCCTTAGATCAAATCATGTTTACCCAAATAAGGTTTTAGCAAAGGTTATATTGAAACTTATCACAGTCAACTAGATGATCTACTTCAATTCCATCAAGTTGAGAGAAGCTTCAATCACTTTGACAAGTTTTGTTTAAAAGCGCGAAAATTATTCGGATTTTCTATGCATGAATGCAATGCACACATCTGGGTTCAGCTTATTTCTAAGCTCTAATGTTGGGATGTTACAGTAAGGCACTTTCTTCCATATAAAAACTCAAATGGGGCCATTTGCAAATTGGCTTGATAACTGTTGTTGTATGAGAATTCTGCGAAAGGCAGGCAGTCTTCGCATTTAGATCCATATTCTAGTACACAGGCTCTCAGCATATCTTCTAGTATCTGGTTTCCTCTTTTCGTTTGTCTGTCAGTCTGCGAGTGATAAGATGTGCTGAAGTTCAGTTTGGTTCCTAATACTTCTTGGAATTTCTTCCAAAACCTTGAGGTAAACTGGGTTCCTCGATCTGACACAATTGTCTTGGGGGTTCCATGCAGACTGACTATTCTAGCAATATACAAGTCTGCCACCTTCAAGCTTTGATAAGTGGTCTTGACAGGAATGAAATGAGCTACTTTGGACAGTCTATCTACTATGACCCAAATAGAATCATTTCATCTACTAGATGTAGGTAAACCGTTGATGAAATCCATTCCATCTAAATCCCATTTCCATTCTGGAATTTGCAATGGATGCAACAGTCCCGCGGTTCGCTGGTGTTCCACTTTGACAGATATCACATTGGCGATATAACTTCCAACTTCTCTCTTCATCTTGTGCCACCAAAATTGCTCCTTCAAATCATGATACATCTTCGTTCCTCCCGGATGAATAGAATAAAGAGTATCATGGGCTTCTTGAAAAATGACTTGCTTCAACTCTGACTCTGTTGGCACACAAATGCGTCCCTTATACCACAGAACTCCTTCTTCATCTTCCGTGAATCCGGGTACCTTCCCTGTACCAATACGATGCTTAATTCCATCAATACTGGCATTTCCTTTCTGATCTTCCTTTATCTGACTGATCAAAGTGGATTGAAGTTCGACACTAGCTAGAAATCCTTCATTAACTAGCTCCATTCTAAAATTCTCCAACTCCTCACGCAACCTTGGCTGATCTTTCTTAATCATGGTGTTTAATATACACGGCAGTCTACTAAGAGCATCTGCTACCACATTTTCCTTGCCGGGGTGGTAGTGAATTTCAAGGTCATAAACCGTGATTAGCTCTATCCATCTCTGTTGCCTCATATTTAGCTCCTTCTAGGTGAAAATATACTTCAAACTCTTGTGATCTGAATAAATCTCACAGTTACCCATGAGGTAATGACGCCATGTCTTCAAGGCTAACATTACAGCTGCCAATTCAAAGTCATGGGTGGGATAATTCTGCTCATGTTTCTTAAGTTGTCTGGACAAATACGATATTACTTTGCCTTCCTGCATCAACACACATCCGAGACCAATATTGGATACATCACAATATACGTCAAAAGGCTTCGTGATATCTGGCATGATCAAAATTGGGGCTGAAATCAATCTCTTCTTGAGCTCTTGAAAACTTGATTCACATTTGTCTATCCATTCAAACTTCTTGTCTTTCTTCAACAGCTGGGTCATCATCCTTGCGATGCTTGAAAATCCTTCAACGAACTTGCGGTAATATCCCGCTAATCCAAGAAATGCGCGGACTTCGGTTTGAGTGATTGGGGCTTTCCATTCTTCAACATCCTTAATCTTGGCTGGGTCGACGGCAAATCGTCCTGTCGACAAGATATGTCCTAGGAATCCTACTTCCTTTATCCAAAACTCACATTTGCTAAACTTGGCATACAACTGTTGTTCTCTAAGGGTTTCAAGGATGGTTCTTAGGTGCTTCTCATGTTCCTCTTTCGACTTGGAATAGATCAGAATGTCATTGATAAAAACAATGACAAACTTATACAAGAAGTTCATAAAAATCTTATTCATGAGATTCATGAAATAAGAGGGGGCATTGGTTAATCCAAATGACATGACATTGTACTCATACAATCCATATTGGGTGGTGAAGGCAGTCTTTGGGATATCCGTTGCACAGATTTTTAGTTGATGATAACCAGTTCTAAGATCAATCTGAGAAAACACTCTGGCACCAGTCAACTAGTCAAATAGATCTTCTATCTTTGGCAGTGTGTATTTGTTCTTGATGGTGACGTCATTCAGCTTCCGGTAATCTGTACACAAACGGGTGGCACCATCTTTCTTATCCACAAATAAAACAGGGGATATCCACGGCGATGCACTTGGTTGTATCATACCTCTCCCCAACATGTCATCAAGTTGCTTCTTGAGCTCCACTAATTCAGCTAGCTTCATACTATACGCTCTCTGAGCTATGGGTCCAGTTCTAGGAACTAGTTCAATGATAAACTCGATATCCCGATCTGGGGGAATACCGAGTAATTCATGTAGGAACACATCGGGGTATTCACATACTTCTCTGACTTGGTCTAGGGTTGGTTGGATTAAACTCTTGTTGCACTTGAACGGGGCAGCGTCTCAGACACATGCTCTACTGATACTCCGGTGCTACTAGTCATGGTTATGGCTTTCTTGGCATAGTCTATTAATCCTTGATGTTTCGACATCCAATCCATTCCTAGTACTACTTCCAAACCTTTTGTTCCAAGTACTATTAAATTGGCATAAAAATCTATTCCATGTATTCTGATAGGTACGGCCTTGCAAATTTTTCTAGCTTTGGTAGTTGACCCAGGTATTTGAACTATCATAACATGCTTAAAATTTGTTGGTTGAATCTTACTAGTGCATGCAAATTCTTCTGTAACAAACGAGTGCGATGCTCTAGAATCAAACAACACTCTTGCAAGTACCGACTTAATAGAAAACATACCCAGCACGACATCTGGAGCGTCCTAGGTTTCTTCCGCATTCATGTGGAACAGACGGCCGGTACGGTTGTGCGGGTTGCCTGGGGAAAATCTCTTTCCAGGATGGACACGATGCTGCTGCTGGACAGGTGCAGTGGCATTGGGGGGTGCAACAAGCTTCTTGGGGCACTCATTGGAGTAGTGACCCGTAACTCCGCATTCAAACAGGTTACCGTTGACTTGTCCTTCCCGGCAATAGGCACAACATTACTTCCTGTCCTTGGGGCAGTATTGTTGTTGTTGGTGGTGGACCTTGGCGGTGCACGGTTGAAGTTATTGGGGTTGCCGGGATTGTAGTTGTTGTGGACTCCAGGCCTTAGGGTTTCCTTCGCCACGATTGGGAAAGTTTGGACGGGACATAGGTGGCATGTTGTTCCTTGGTGCAAATCCTACAGACGAGCTGGGCGGTTTTTTGGGGTATAGTGTGGTCTAGGATGGTGCATCATAGGACGCTTGCGGTTCTCACTGGCTTGATTGATCTTTCCTTCCATCTGGATAGCAAAATCCACTATATCTTCTAGATCGTCAAAAGGAATATTGACTAACACTGTCTGCATCTCATCATGCAGGACATTCAGGAATCGTTCCTTCTTCTTTGCTTCAGTGTCGATCTCATCGGGGGCTAACCTAGACAGAGACAGGAATCTGTCATGGTATTCCACCAGAGTCATTGTTCCTTGCTTCAACTCCTTGAATTCATCCCTCATCCTCTTGATCAAACCTGGGGGCACATGAGTCCTACTGACCTTGATCTTGAATTCCTCCCAAGTCATCATTTGTCCTCCGTTCATTGTACGAGTGCTATTCCACCATGATCTTGCATAACCTACCAAATAGTGGGCGGCAAACAGTACTTTCTCCGCAGCATCTACTCCTCTAACTTCTAAGTTGTTCTCCATTGATTGTAGCCAGTCATCAGCATCTAAGGGCTCTTTAGATTTGCTAAACATAAGAGGATTGATGTTTTGGAAGTTTTTGAGCTTAGATCCATGGTGATCTTGATTTCCATGGCCTTGGTTGTTATGCGCCATTTGGGCGATCTGCTGAAGAGTGGAGAGATTGGCTTGACGCTCGGTTCTACCGACTTCTCGACTTCTACTAGCATTTGCAGAACTTGAACCATCAGGTACTGGGATGAGTTGCTTCCACCGGGTTGCCGCGAGTCATCTCAAGATTGAGGTAGATCATATGACAAGAGGGAAATTTTCTATGGTTCATGGGTATGGTTCAAAAGCTTTAAACTTTGAGTATGGCTAAGGTTTGAAAACCACAACTCTTGTTCATTCATTCCAAACACACATACAAACCACACATTGCAAACAACACATCACAACTGTCACATCCCAAAATTTTCCAAATTTTGAAATGTGAAAAATAAATAAACAAAATAAAACTTTGTTGAAATTTAGGGTGAGAAGAAACTTTTTGATTCCACTGGGAAATATCAAAACCTATTTTTGATCAAATAAAATCCTAAAGGGATTTAAAAAGATAAATAAACAATAAAGTTAAAATATTTGGAATCACTATTTTTGGATCTTTTAATAAAAAGATTTGGTTTTCAAAAAAGGTAGAATTATAAATAAGGATTATTTTATAGAGCCAAATTAAATCTTGGCCAAGCTTTTGAGATAAAATATTTCTATTTGATAAAAAGAGTAAAGGTTTATTTAAATAAAATAATGAGGATTTATTAATATCCAATTTTATTAAAGTAAAGGCTTTGCCATTTTAAATAAAACACTAAAACTTGTTAATTTATTTAAATAAGATTTCTAAGTGTTTTATATTTTCAAATAAAACCTACTGAAATGGTTTTGGTATTATTTTAGATTTCAATTAGAGTTTTAAAATAAATCAAATCCTATTTGAATTAATAACTTAGGTCTATTTTTAAGTAATTATTAATGGATCCTAAAAAGAATAAAAGTTATTCTATTTTCGACTTTGAAATATGTGAATAAACAGAATTAAAACTCACCCAAAGTTTGGTGATGATTTGAATTCAAATGGAGATTTAAAAATATTATTAAATCTTATTTAATTAATACTAGAGCCTATTTTAAATAATTATAAAACCCTAAAAAGAATAAATATTTTATTCTAAATTTGACATTGGATTGTGTTGTTAATCAGTATTTGAATTTACACAAATTTTGGTTGAGGTTTGATTTGATTTGTTGCTTGAATTGTTTGAATGAAAATCAAATCAGATTATTCAAAAAGAGAAAAGAAAAACATTAGGTATATAAAAAAAATGAATTGATGCAGCCCAGCCCAGCTAGCCCACCTGGCCCAGCAAACCCATCTCCCCCTCACCCGAACAAACCGTTTTTCACCACGAAAGAAACCTGCAGCGTCGCTGACCGATGGACCCCATCTCCCCACTCCTCTCTCTCGCTGCCAAGCGTACCCCACGTCAGCGTCTTCCCCGCGATGACCCCTTCTTCCGCCAACACCGCTGTCGTTGCAGCAATAACTTCTCTGCTTGATTCTGCCCTAATGCAGCGTTAATTCCTCGCTGTAACCACGCAGTATTAATCGCCCATGTTCCCTCTCTCTTTTCTCCTCAGACGCCACACACTTTCCGCCCTCAGGCTGTCCGTATTTCTTGCGACGACCTCCCTGTCTTTGTTGGACTCCGACGTCGATTCCGGCCAAACCCTACAGCCCCTCGCCTCCTCGACCACGCTCGCTTGCTCCCCACCTCCTAGCGAACCTTCCTGTAACTCCAACTCGCCCGCGAGTGCTCTGCAGCATCATCAACATCTCCAACAGAGCGCTGCCGTCGTCTGCTACCTCTCCGGCGAAGCCCCTGGTAAAAAGTCTGACCGCCCTAAACCCTCTCCTTCACACGCACATGCTCTCCGTGACCCCGCGCATCTAACCGCATCTCCTTTTCTCTCTGATGTGCCCTATGCCTTCGCCATCATCTTCAACAGGACGAGCCCGAGCCAGAGGACAACTCCGGCGAGAAATTGCCTTCGTCCTCGTGCGCCCCCTGCCTCCCCGAGAGCACGTTGAGCATCAGCATCGTTCAGCGAATCAGGTGAGCCCCCTCTCTCTCTTTCTCGCTTCCTGCAGCGCTAGCGACGCCACTGCCAGGCCGCCGCCGCCGCGCGTTAGAGTCCAGCGCCGCCCGTTCTAGGTCATTAGACTAGGACCGTTGGATCTTGATCCTGAGGCTTAGATAGAATCATTAAACAAAGAGGTACGGGCTAATCTGAACCGCACCATCTCACTTAGATCCAACGGCTGTAACTGCGCAATCCACGCGAACTGGTATCAGCGAATCAGAAACAGACGCGTGGCACTAGTTTAGTTTAAAACAGAATTTTGAATCTGTTTGATATGCAAACTTGTAAAATTCATAACTTTAAATCTACACGTCCAAATTTTGCAAATTTTATATCAATGGAATCAGTAGAACATGTACTTTGCAACCATGCACTTTGTTTAATGATTTTCTTCTGGAAAATTGGTTGAATTTGCAGAAACATGTGTAGGCTTATTATGAATATAAAAATTGTTCTTGATATAATTTTAATGTGAAATCTTTGCAAAATGGTTTGTTGTGAACATACTGACCTTAGGAACCAACTCATGGATTTAAAAAAAATGAATTTTGAGAAGTTTAGGAATAAATACTTGAATTAGCTCATTTATAGTCAAATAAAAATATTGATTTTGATATGGAAATGATTTTTGAGTAAAACCTTTGGGAAATGTTTTGATTCAAACCTTCTGACCCTAAACACCAAGTTTTGAGAATTAAAATATATTTGGTGAACTCTTTAAAGAATATTGATTTGCTAAAAGAATTTTCAAACACATAAAATAATGAATTGATTTAAAAAAATGGTTTATAGATAAAACCTTTTGCAAATGGTTTTACCACTTTAGAAAATGCACACTTTGAACTTTGTAATGTTTAGAGCCTAGTAGAAACCACTTTTGCAAATAAAACTATCTTTTGCATGCTTGCATGCATGACCTTGTTTTGTTATTTTGTGTGTGAGAAATGGTTTGAATGCTAGTTGAAATTGTGTTTGTTTGATTGAATTGTAGTGAAGTTAGAGGAGTGTGATATTTGCAAGATCAAGAAGTGAACCAACATTCTCTACTAAAAAGGCAAGTGACACTATCATACATGTCCTACTATTTTCATTACACTTAGTGGATTTTGTAACATGCATGGAAAGGTTTACTATATTTTATGCTATGCTAAATCCTAATAGGATACCCTTATAAAATTCCTTAGTGGAAACATTGTAGTTGTAGTATGCTTAGCCCTGCTATATATTGGGATGGGATACATGATATGATTATATGAAGAGTTGAAAAGACTTATGTTTTATATAATAAAACAAGTACTCAATGAACCACCTGGGTGGACAAGGATACTCAAGTTTTGGACAAGGTGGCAACAAAAGGAACCATGTTTATATGGCTATCTCTTTTGTATGTGCACTAGAATAAAACCACCCAGGGACTTAGAGATTGAACATGTTTCTCGTACAGTGGCTTCCATGTACAGCCACATGCTAAATGGGCTCTGGCTTAGTCAAATACATAGTGGAAGACCCATGCATTGGCATCTTCAGGTTAACTAGGATTGTGTAGGGGAACTTGAAACCCTACATTGGTGCCTGGATGACAAGCTAGCATTGTGTATTGGGAGGACTCCTATGGAAAGACTTTGTCACATTCTCAATCTGCCAGTACTCCATCTTGGTGAGTACTTATCCAGCGGCCACTGGTGGCATCAAGATGAGATTGTGTCATGTGGGTAAAGTGTACAACTTCTGCAGAAGATCAAATTCTAAGTACTTAGCCGTGTCCCCGGTTACGGACAACTCTTAGCAACTAAGGCCTGAAGCTATGGAAGATCTCGACATTCCAATTTCTCAAAGTTAAAACTTGAGGGTGACAACAAGGGATTTTGAAGCACTTGGAGTTTTCCAAGAAGTTCAGAAAGATTTGACAAAAGATCAAAACTATTTTGAAAAGATAGGATAAAACTATACTGCTTTCTGCAAATGAGCCTAAACCCTACTTAGCCAAATATGCATGTAATGATAGGAACCACTTATTTCTACATAGTAGTGAAACTTGCCAATACAATTCAAATGTATTGACCCTTGTGGCTATAACTTGTTATGTTGCAGGTTTGTTTGATATTAGTGAAGTTTATTGAATAGGATTACAAGTCTACAACCAACATGTATGCCTGTGGCACTTTGAAGATGAAGGACCCCATGCTATTGTTATATTCTGCTGCATTGTAATGAGATAGCCAAATGAGCTATGTAAGATGTAATAAATTATTTTATTCCTGGTTATAAAGTTGTATTATGACCTATGTTTCTTGATATTACATCGTAACTGTGGATGCTAGCTATTGATCCAGGGACTAGCATTGAAAACACAGGGATCTCTACCTTATTAAAGGTTGGGAACCTTACAGATGGTATCAGAGCATTGTGTTGCCTGTAGGATTTATAACCCTAGGATTGGACAAAACCCCTTAGAAAGATAGGAGTTGTATTTGTTCCAAAATTTATTTACAAACAATCTTGTAAACTCTTTCCTCAACCATTTTTGGTTTTGATTCTACATCTCTTCTATTTCAAACTTGATGGACAAAGCCTACCCCATGGCCAAAGACTTCACCATGTGCAAAGGACTTCATCAACTCTAATGACTTCAACATCTTCAAGTGGTTTCAACCTTATTATCAACAAGGACTTCAACCTTGGATATCACTAAGGACTACAAGTGAAGACAAGAAAAGTTACTCAAGATTGAAGACCAAGGAAACACAACTTAGAAGGAACCATCAACACCTTGAAGTTTTGTGACCAAGATTCAAGAAATTCTCCAAGGATACAAAGATCTTGTTCATGGAGAATCAACTAAGAAGGATGGAAAGATCTCAAGTGAACCATATAGTTGGACCACCATATTTAGTTTAAGTCAAACCCACCAACTTAAGTGGTGTAACAAAAATATTTTTGGTTGCCTAAAAATATGCTTGAAACTTGTTGTTTGAGTGGAATGTTTGTTTGTGATTGCTTGCACATTGCTTGAGTGAATTGTGATGTGTGTGATTAGAATTGATTCCTTAGAAATATTTTGCCTATTCTAATTCCAATCCAACCCAAACAGATGAATTCTCCAAGAAACTCCAACATCAAG
The DNA here is from genome assembly GCA_916181665.1 of Avena sativa. NCBI lineage: Eukaryota > Viridiplantae > Streptophyta > Magnoliopsida > Poales > Poaceae > Avena > Avena sativa. The sequence continues at coordinate 260,515,478 of OV702294.1, read as the reverse complement.
GATGGTGACAACAACAACAACCAAGAGGACAACATGAGAGAACTCATAGTAACCCAAACCCAGATGAACCAAGTGACAGCTCAATTTATAGCCAACACCAGTGAGGTAGATCCAACCATGCAAAGGTTTTTGGAAACCCAAACCCAATTGTTGCATAAGGTGACAGATCAAATGATCAACATGGGGAACAAATCTTCCAAAGGATTTTGTGACAACAAGGATGTCAAGGATGATATTCTAGAAGGAACTCTAGCTTGCAATATTTGTGGAGACAAGGATCACACTTCCAAAGAGAATGAAGATCAATGCCCCAATTGTGAAGATAAACATCCAATTGACCAATGCCCCACATCTCAAGCTACTTGTTTCCCATGTGAAGGAAATAATCATGTCCCTATCCAATGCCCCATCTACTCCATAGTTCAACAAAGGAAACAAGGTGGAGTGCAACAACTGATTGCAGACTACCATGAGAGAGTCAAGTCTACCAAGAAGGATGAAGACAAAGGAAAATCTCAGCTTGCACCTCCATGCAATATGACTCAATTTAAAGGACCAAAGAGGAGACATATGTATTATCCAAGGAATAAGAAAAGGTCAAGGGGACCAGGAAACTTTCCTACCTTTGAGATAACATATGAAGAACATGAACTAGAAGCACTCCTAGCTTTGGAGAAACCCAAGAAGAAGAAGTATAAGGAGATTAGCCAAGTATGGTGCAACAACTGCAAAGAGCTAGGCCATTATGTGTCAACTTGTCCACAAAAGATACGTGAAGAACTCAATCTTATCACATGTTACAACTGTGGTAACCAACGACATTATGCAAGCAATTGTCCAGAAAAGATGAAGCACAAGATAAAGCCTATGAAGGATCTCAGCCTTGTCACATGTTTCAAGTGTGGAAACAAAGGACACTATGCAGATGTTTGCCCAGAGAGATTTCAACAAGATCCCAAGAAAGCCAAGATGTAATCTAGTTGGAAAATTTTTAAGGGTGGTAGTACCCTAGATGCTTTGAGCCAACTTGTAACCCCTAGCCTACCCAAATCTCGGGACGATATTTATTTTAAGGGTGGTAGCCTGTCACATCCCAAAATTTTCCAAATTTTGAAATGTGAAAAATAAATAAACAAAATAAAACTTTGTTGAAATTTAGGGTGAGAAGAAACTTTTTGATTCCACTGGGAAATATCAAAACCTATTTTTGATCAAATAAAATCCTAAAGGGATTTAAAAAGATAAATAAACAATAAAGTTAAAATATTTGGAATCACTATTTTTGGATATTTTAATAAAAAGATTTGGTTTTCAAAAAAAAAGGTAGAATTATAAATAAGGATTATTTTATAGAGCCAAATTAAATCTTGGCCAAGCTTTTGAGATAAAATATTTCTATTTGATAAAAAGAGTAAAGGTTTATTTAAATAAAATAATGAGGATTTATTAATATCCAATTTTATTAAAGTAAAGGCTTTGCCATTTTAAATAAAACACTAAAACTTGTTAATTTATTTAAATAAGATTTCTAATTGTTTTATATTTTCAAATAAAACTTACTGAAATGGTTTTGATATTATTTTAGATTTCAATTAGAGTTTTAAAATAAATCAAATCCTATTTGAATTAATAACCTAGGTCTAGTTTTATTTAATTATTAATGGATCCTAAAAAGAATAAAAGTTATTCTATTTTGGACTTTGAAATATGTGAATAAACAGAATAAAACTCACCAAAAGTTTCGAGATAATTGAAATTCAAATGGAGATTTAAAAATATTATTAAATCTTATTTAATTAATACTAGAGCCTATTTTAGATAATTATAAAACCCTAAAAAGAATAAATATTTTATTCTAAATTTGACTTTGGATTGTGTTGTTAATTAGTATTTGAATTTACACAAATTTTGGTTGAGGTTTGATTTGATTTGTTGCTTGAATTGTTTGAATGAAAATCAAATTAGATTATTCAAAAACCAAAAAGAAAAACATTAGGTATATAAAAAAATGAATTGATGCAGCCCAGCCCAGCTAGCCCACCTGGCCCAGCAAGCCCATCTCCCCCTCACCCGAACGAACCGTTTTTCACCGTGAAAGAAACCCGCAGCGTCGCTGACCGATGGACCCCATCTCCCCACTCCTCTCTCTCGCTGCCAAGCGGACCCCATGCCCACGTCAGCGTCTTCCCCGCGACGACCCCTTCTTCCCCCAACGCCGCTGCCGTTGCAGCACTAACTTCTCTGTTTGATTCCGCCCTAATGCCGCGTTAATTCCTCGCTGTAACCACGCAGTATTAATCGCCCATGTTCCCTCTCTCTTTTCTCCTCAGACGCCACACACTTTCCGCCCTCAGGCTGTCCGTATTGCTCGCGATGACCTCCCTGTCTCCGTTGGACTCCGACATCGATTCCGGCCAAACCCTGCTGCCCCTCGCCCCCTCGACCATGCTCGCTTGCTCCCGACCTCCTGGCGAACCTTCCCGTAACTCCAACTCGCCCGCGAGTGCTCTGCAGCGTCGTCAACATCTCCAACAGAGCGCCGCCATCGTCTGCTACCTCTCCGGCGAAGCCCCTGGTAAAAAGTCTGACCGCCCTAATCCCTCTCGTTTACATGCACATGCTCGTCGTGACCCTGCGCATCTAACCGCATCTCCTTTTCTCTCTGGCGTGCCCCGTTCCTTCGCCATCATCTTCAACAGGACGAGCCTGAGCCAGAGGACAACTCCGGCGAGAAATTGCCTTCGTCCTCGTGCGCCCCCTGCCTCCCCGAGAGAACGTTGAACATCAGCATCGTTCAGCGAATCAGGTGAGCCCCCTCTCTCTTTCTCCCTTCCTGCAGCACCGGCGACGCCACTGCCAGGCCGCCTCCGCCGCGCGTCAGAGTCCAGCGCCGCCCGTTCTAGGTCATTAGACTAGGACCGTTGGATCTTGATCCTGAGGTTTAGATAGAATCATTAAACGAAGAGGTACAGGCTAATCTAAACCGCACCATCTCACTTAGATCCAACGGCTGTAACTGCGCAATCCACGTGAATCGGTATCAGCGAATCAGAAACAGACGCGTGGCACTAGTTTAGTTTAAAATAGAATTTTGAATCTAATTGATATGCAAACTTGTAAAATTCATAACTTTAAATCTACACGTCCAAATTTTACAAATTTTATATCAATGGAATCAGTAGAACATGTACTTTGCAACCATGCACTTTGTTTAATGATTTGCTTCTGGAAAATTGGTTAAATTTGCAGAAACATGTGTAGGCTTATTATAAATATAAAAAATGTTCTAGATGTAATTTTAATGTGAAATCATTGCAAAATGGTTTTTTGTGAACCTACTGACCTTAGGAACCAACTCATGGATTTAAAAAAATTAATTTTGTGAAGTTTAGGAATAAATACTTGAATTAGCTCATTTCTAGTCAAATAAAAATATTGATTTTGATATGGAAATGATTTTTGAGTAAAACCTTTGGGAAATGTTTTGATTCAAACCTTCTCACCCTAAACACGAAGTTTTGAGAATTAAAATATATTTGGTGAACTCTTTAAAGAATATTGCTTTGCTAAAAGCATTTTCAAACACATAAAATAATGAATTGATTTAAAAAAATGGTTTATAGATAAAACCTTTTGCAAATGGTTTTACCACTTTAGAAAATGACCACTTTTAACTTTGTAATGTTTAGAGCCTAGTATAAATCAGTTTTGCAAATAAAACTATCTTTTGCATGCTTGCATACATGACCTTGTTTTGTTATTTTGTGTGTGAGAAATGGTTTGAATGCTAGTTGAAATTGTGTTTGTTTGATTAAATTGTAGTGAAGTTAGAGGAGTGTGATATTTGCAAGATCAAGAAGTGAACCAACATTCTCTACTAAAAAGGCAAGTGACACTATCATACATGTCCTACTATTTTCATTACACTTAGTGGATTTTGTAACATGCATGGAAAGGTTTACTATATTTTATGCTATGCTAAATCCTAATAGGATACCCTTATAAATTCCTTAGTGGAAATATTGTAGTTGTAGTATGCTTAGCCCTGCTATATATTGGGATGGGATACATGATATGATTATATGAAGAGTTGAAAAGACTTATGTTTTATATAATAAAACAAGTACTCAATGAACCACCTAGGTGGACAAGGATACTCAAGTTTTGGACAAGGTGGCAACAAAAGGAACCATGTTTATATGGCTATCTCTTTTGTATGTGCACTAGAAGAAAACCACACAGGGACTTAGAGATTGAACATGTTTCTCGTACAGTGGCTTCTGTGTACAGCCACATGCTAAATGGGCTCTGACTTAGTCAACTACATAGTGTAAGACCCATGCATTGGCATCTTCAGGTTAACTAGGATTGTGTAAGGGAACTTGAAACCCTACATTGGTGCCTGGATGACAAGCTAGAATTGTGTATTGGGAGGACTCTTATGGAAATACTTTGTCACATTCTCAATCTGCCAGTACTCCATCTTGGTGAGGACTTATCCAGTGGCCACTGGTGGCATCAAGATGAGATTCTGTCATGTGGGTAAAGTGTGCAACTTCTGCAGAAGATCAAATTCTAAGTACTTAGCCTTGTCCCCAGTTACGGACAACTCTGAGCAACTAAGGCCTGAAGCTATGGAAGATCTCGACATTCCAATTTCTCAAAGTTAAAACTTGAGGGTGACAACAAGGGATTTTGAAGCACTTGGAGTTTTCCAAGAAGTTCAGAAAGATTTGAAAAAAGATCAAAACTATTTTGAAATTATAGGATAAAACTATATTGCTTTCTGCAAATGAGCCTAAACCCTACTTAGCCAAATATGCATGTAATGATAGGAACCACTTATTTCTACATAGTAGTGAAACTTGCCAATACAATTCAAATGTATTGACCCTTGTGGATGTAACTTGTTATGTTGCAGGTTTGTTTGATATTAGTGAAGTTTATTGAATAGGATTACAAGTCTACAACCAACATGTCTGCCTATGGCACTTTGAAGATGAAGGACTCCATGCTATTGTTATATTCTGCTGCATTGTAATGAGATAGCCAAATGAGCTATGTAAGATGTAATAAATTATTTTATTCCTGGTTATAAAGTTGTATTATGACCTATGTTTCTTGATATTACATCTTAACTATGGATGCTAGCTATTGATCCAGGGACTAGCATTGAAAACACAGGGATCTCTACCTTATTAAAGGTTGGGAACCTTACAACAACTATGAAGCAGATGGTTTTAAGAACCATTATGTCATGCTACGATACAGTGGAACCGGATACAAACTCACACCTACGTCAGTGCGCTAGTGCATCTACTCATCATCAGAACTGGTGGGTTCTGATACGAAATAAATGTATCTATATTTTTATGTTCCATGCTTGTTTACTATCCACTTTGCTTTGCTTTGTCTACACTTTGAGGTATTTTTATATGCTTTCTGGGACTAACCTATTAACAAGATGACATAGTGCCAGTTGCCTGTTTTCTGTTGTTTTTGGTTCCAGAAAAGACAGAAAATGAATATTCTCAGAATTGGAAGGGACAAAAGCCAAAGTGAATATTTTACCGAGGGAACATGGAGCCAGAAGACGAGACGGAGGAGGGCCTCGAGGGGGCCACACACCCTGGACGTACGGCCAGGCCTGGCCTGCGCCTAGGGGGTGCGACCGCCTCGGGCACCCCCTCGGCCTCCCTCTTCGTCTATAAGAAGCCCTCGATACCTAAACCCTAAGTACCCGATCAAATCTCCATGAAACAGTCCATAGCCGCCACCACCATCGTCCCTAGATAGGGGGATCTGAAGCTCTTCCCGGCACCCTGCCGGAGGGGAGAGATCATCCTGGAGGCCTTCTTGATCACCATGCCATCCTCCGGTGTGATGCGCGAGTAGTTCCACCTTGGACTATGGGTCCATATAGTAGCTAGATGGTTGTTTCTCCTCCTTTGTGCTATCATGTTTAGATCTTGTGAGCTCCATTCATGATCAAGATCATCTATTTGTAATCATTAATGTTGTGTTTGTAGGGATCCGATGGATACTGAGATTACTATGTCACATTGATAAATGGTTTTGTCTTATTGATTCTGTCATGTTTGTGTTGTTTGAGATCTTGCATCCTCTCTGTTTTTAGTAGCTATCTTGGCCAAGTAGATGATAGTGACTCCAAGAGGGAGTATTTTTGCTCGATAGTGACTCCAAGAGGAAGTGACAGAAATCTCTAAGGTTGTAGATGTGATTTTTCCACTAGGGACAAAGAAACGATCTTTTGTTCATGGAACAATTGTATTGTTTACTTTACACACCTTGCTTAAAGCAGTTATCCATTGCTTGCAACTTAATACTGGAGGGAGTTCGTATAATAACCTGAAGGTGTATTACTAGTCATAGATGCAGTTGGATGGTGGTCTATGTATATTGTTGTAATGCCCAATCGAATCACATAGGATCATGAATGTCTAGTATTGCATTGTTATGCCTTGCTTAGTCCTGTCAATTGCCCCGCTGTAATTTGTATACCCATCATGTTATGTTGTTTATCTTAAGGAGAAAAACTCTAGTGAATTGTGGACCCCAATCCAATCTTTACCATTGATACATCTTCCACTATTACTGCTTATTTTCTGCAAGCCACCATTACCTTCCACACCATACATTTAATCCTTTGTTTTCAGCAAAACGGTGAGAATGACAACCTCACTGTTTGTTGGCGCAAAGTCTTTAGTTTGTGTTGTGCAGGTTTCCAAGTTGCTAGCAACACCTTTGAGTCGGTTCCTTCCTCCTACTTGTTCGATAACCTTGGTTTATTTCTGAGGGAAGACTTGCTATTGAGCTCTTCATACCTTCCTCTTGGGGTTTCCCAACGAAGATCTACAATGATCTGAGCCGCATCAACGAGTTTTCTAGCGCCGTTGTAGGGGAGGCTAAGGACGGCTTCACAAGGGGAGTCCTTCACAACCATGCTCTTTACTTTGTTTTTGTTTTGCTTTGTTTATTTTTTGTTTCTTTTGTTTGCTTCTTTTTATAAAAAATTCCAAAAAAAATTAGTTTGGTTTGGTTTGCTTTCTCTTATCAAAAACACAAAAAATTAGTTCCTACTATAGTTGTTAGTGTGTTGTTTCCTTGCTTTGTCATGCTTTCTCTCAATGGTTGGTTTCTTTGAAACTAGTTCTTATTGGCAAGGTGGGTTCATGGAAGAACAAAAATATTATTATAAGGAACACCACTTGTCACTGATACATCGAAAACGTATCTACTTTCTCGAAAACTTTGCTATTGTTTCTCCTCTAAACTTGTGTGATTTGGATACAACTAACACATACTAACGCTGCTTTCAGCAGAATTACCTTGGTGTCTTGTTTTTGTGCAGAAAATCAACTATTAGGAAAAATCTTGCAAAATATGCCAAAATTTATATTTCACCAGAAGAACCACGGAGCCAGAAGACGGGACGGAGAGGAGGCCTGGGGTCCCACACCCACCCCAGGCGCGGGCCCACCACTGGTCGTGCCTAGAGGGGGTGCAGCCACCCCAGGCACCCCCTCGGCCTCCCTCTGCGCCTATAAGTTGCCTTTCGACCTAAAAACCGAGGGGGGTTCAATAGTTTTCCAGAAAGTGTACCGCTCCGCCGCCGCCACCAGAAACCAAGATTCGGATCCAGAAACTCCATTCTGGCACCCTGCCGGGATGGGGGATTTGGAGAGGATCATCGCCATCGTCATCACCAACGCATCTCCATTAACCACCGATGTTTCCCTCATCCATGAGTGAGTAATCCCCCGATGTAGGCTTGGGGATGGTAGGGATTGGATGAATTCTATCATGTATTCGAATAAGATCTGTTAGGGCATAGTGCCTAGTATCTCTATTAGTGCTATTTGACTTTGTTGCAACTTGTTGTGCTTAATGCTTGTCACTAGGGCCCGAGTGCCATGATCTCAGATCTGGACTTATTATTGAATCATTATGATTGTATTGTTTGTGATCTTATCTGCAAGTTGTGTACACATACCATTGTCCGGATCCAAAGGCCCCAAAGTGAAAATAATTGGGACAACCGGAGGGGATGGCTGTGGTGTGAGGATCACATGTGTTCATGGAGTGTTAATGCTTTGCTCCGATGCAGTATTAAAAGGAGCACCTTAGTTGCCAGTAGTTCCCTAGAGGCCCCACTGCCACGGGCTGGCTGGACAGAAGATGTTGTGCAAGTTCTCATTGCGAGCACGTATGACTATATTTGGAGCACATGCCTAGGATTGTTTAGTACTTGGATGCTTGTTATTATTTATCTGCAATGCCCTAGATCTTGAAGTTACATGTTTAGACCCGTCCATGCAACGCCCATCCATCCATCCCTATGCCTACCGCACTCAAATCCAACTGTTAGTGTTACTATTGATACTGTTTTACTGTTGTTGTTGCTGCTGCTGTTGCTTTGCTGTTGCTACTACATACTATTGCTACTGATAAACTTCTGGGAGCAAGAACTATTTCTAGGTGCAACTGAACTAACAACTCAGTTGTTAAGACTGTTCTGATCCCCTATACTTGTGGGTCATCAAGACTATTTTCTGGTGCTGTTGCCAAGGAGCATAGCTTTATTTGTATGTTCACTTGGATCTACTATTGTTCACTGCTACTCTATTCATCATGAGGAAGTCTTGTGATGGAAAGTTCCCTATTTTACCATCAACTACAAGAAGAGGTACAGTCCTAAACACCTTTGTTGCTCTTGATTCACCGTCTGTTATAAGTAAGCTTGTCACACCACCACCACATACACATGCTACACACACTGCTACTACTGCTGAGTCTGAAACTGCTTTTGATACTCATGATGTTATGTCTACTGTGCTTGATGTGAGTGGTTCATTAGGTCCTTTTCTAGATGCTACCATGGCTAGTCTAGGAAATACCAAAACTCCTAGTGAAGACACTGTTACACCTGTTAGCTCACCTAAGGCTAGTGAGAGTTATGATATTAATGATGGTTACATTGAGTTCACTGATGATTTTGTTGAAGAGTGCCGAAACACACATGGTACTAGTGCTATTAAGAGTCTCCTTGCTAGACGTACTATTATGCCTAAGATGTCCTCTGATCCTATGTTTGCCACCTCTCCCGTAGATTTTAAAGATGAAGATTATGATTTCTCTCTTGATTTATCTTATTTAGATATTTTTGAGAAAGAACCATTCTGTGGGACTGAAAATGAGAGTGTTGTGGCTCATATGAATGAGCTTTCTACTATGGGTGCTTTGTTCTCTGATGATTTTAGGATGCGCAAGTACTTTGTTACTAAGATCTTCACTTTTTCATTAAAAGGAGAAGCTAGGACTTGGTTTAATAGATTACCTCCTGGTTCCATTGATAACCCTGATTGCTTGATTGCTTCTTTCTTCCAGAAATATTTTCCTCCCAGTGCTAGACATGCTGCTTTGCAGAGACTTTTTTCTTTTAAACAGGGAGAAGAAGAGAATTTGCCTGAGTCATGGACAAGGTTTTGTGCCTTGATTCATGCACATCCTAGATGTCCATTACCTAAGAATGAGCTTCTTGATATTTATTATAATGGACTAACTGATGATTCTAGGACCTACCTATATAGCTTTGCTGATTGTGCTTTCAGGAAAAGGAATCCTACAGATGCTGAAGAATTAATGGCTAAGATAAGAAAAAATTATGATGATTGGACTTCAACTGAGCTGAATACACCTGAGCCTATTACTCCTGAACCAGTTATGCCTGAACCAGTTCCAACACCAACACCAAAGAAGAGAGGAGTTATTGCATTAAATGATGACTGATGAGGGAAGCTAAGAAGTGTCTAAAGGAGAAAGACATTAGAGCTGAAGATGTGAAGAACCTACCTCCTATATAAGAATTATGTAAGCCAATTCCCCACTCATCTACTATTGAGGTACACTCTCTCCAACACTTTGATGAAGGTGATATTCCTTATGGTAAGCCTCCTGATCAATGTTTAGAGGAACTTGACACATTTATTGTCAAACAAGGGTAATTTAATAAACAAGTTCAGAATCATTTGTTGGGAAACTCTAGATCTATCCATGAGTTGAAAGATATTGTGGAAAGAACTTCTAATGATATTAAAATGTTTTGTAAACATTTTTAAATGGTTCAAACTCGACTTGATCAACTTGCTAAGGTACAAAAGGATATGCTAGTTAATGCTTCACGAGATAAACATGCTTATGGAATTAGAACTAGGAGTGGTATAGCTACTCAAGATCCTTTATATCCTCAAGGACACCCTAAAAGAATTGAGCAGGATTCTCAACCAGGTGAAGATAGTGGTAGTCCTCGTAAGAGAAAGAAAAAGAAACATAAGATAGTTGAGGAACCACTTGAACCTTCTGAAGATCCCAATAGTATATCTGTCTCTGATGCTGAAACTGAGAGTGGTAATGATAAAAATGAGTCTCCTTATAAGGAGGAAGGTGAGGAAGACCTGAGAAGTACACTAAGAACACTAGGTACACTAAGGAAGATTTTATTTCTAATAAACATGGTAAAGAGAGAGAATCGTGTGTGCAGAAACCTATGCCTTTTCCAGGTAAGAAACACAAGTCAAAGGAGGAAGAACACTACAACAAGTTTTGTGAGTGGATGAAACCTTTATTTTTGCAAATTCCTTTGACTGATGCTATTAAATTGCCTCCTTATTCAAAGTATATGAAGGATATTGTCTCTAATAAAAGGAAGATTCCTAATGAGGAGATTTGTACTTTGCTTGCTAATTACTCCTTCAATGGTAAGGTTCCAAAGAAACTTGGTGATCCAGGTATACCAACTATTCCTTGCTCCATTAAGAATAATTATGTTAGAACTGCTTTATGTGATTTGGGAGCTGGAGTTAGTGTTATGCCTTTTTCTCTCTATAAGAGACTCCAGCTAGAAAAGTTGATACCAACTGATATTTCTTTGCAAATGGCTGATAAGTCAACTACTATTCCTGTTGGTATATGTGAGGATGTTCTTGTGCAAGTTGCTCATAATTGCATGGTTTTAACTGATTTTGTTGTGCTTGAAATGCCTGAAGATGATAATATGTCTATTATTCTTGGGAGACCTTTTCTTAATACTACAGGTGCTTTCATCAATTGCAATCAAGGAAATGTAACTTTTAATATTAATGACAAGGAGCACACTGTCTATTTCCCCAAGAAGGTTGTTAAGAGCTATTTCCTGAATTCCATTGAAAATATTGAGAGCATCAAGGTTGGAGAAATATATTGTCCTATTCCATAAGAAAATTTTGAAACTATTATGTTTGGGACCATTTCTATAAAGTATGAGGTAACATAATCACCTTGTGGAATGCAAAGTTTTGTTTCATATAAGATTGTTTTGGTAACAATACTTGATCAACCTTGTTAACAAAAGGATTTTAGTGAACAAAATAATGTTTCCACTGTGGTTATACTTGCTTTCTTTTACTTTTCTCCTTCCTATTCTTTGCTTTAGCTTTAGTTGTGCTAGTTGTTTGCTTGTTTGAGTTTCTTAGAACTGCTGTAGTTTGGCTTTTGGTTTGCTTTTGCTTCTTCTGAAAAAACTGTTTCTGTGAGAAAATCAATTTTCATACCCTGAAAATTGGCTAAAAATAAATTTTCCCGAAAAATCCCAGAAAATTCAAAATAATTTTTTCCTCGAAAAAAGGGGCAGAGAGGCACCTGAAGTGACCCAGGGGTCCACCCCAGGCCACCACACCTATGGTAGGAGTGGCCTACCAGGTGGCGACGCCTAGGAGGTCTGGCCCACCTGGGCCCCTCCAGGTTGCCTCCTCAAAGCCACCTTCGTTCTCTCTCCCGAAAAACATCGGAAAACTTGCTCAAGATCGAGTTCTCGCTGTTCTTTCTCGCGATTTTAGATCTCCTTGTTCAACCCATCTCAAGTGCTGATTTTTGGAGGGATTGTTCCTTGGTATGTGCCTCCTCCACTTGTCCAATTAGATTTGTGATTGGTAGATTGTATCTTGAGTATTTTGCTGCTATAGGTGACAGGTTGTTGAGCTTGCATGCTTGTTCTTTGCTTAGAAACTTTGTTTTGATGCATGTGTAGTCCTCTAGCAAGTTCCTATAGTAGTTTCTCATCATCTATCAACTTAGAAATCACTTGGTTTGATGGTTGTTTAAAATTTTAGAAAAGTGAAGTCATGGACCAACACACATTTGGTGATATATTTGAGAGTGATGCACCTAGAAGGGCAAGGCTTCCAAGGTCATCTACCAGTACTAGACCCTCATACAATGATGATCTCATCACTCCACGATTTGGTGACAAGGGGATGAAGGGGATGCGCACCCCTCCACCTTTCCTTGCCAAACTTTCTTGCGAGCTGCTAGTATTCTTAATGATTTTATGACTTTTGGTTCAGAGGGCTGGTCTAACAAGTTACATGCAGGATGAGAGCACACAATATGCTTTTATTACTAAAACATTTGTGGAGAGTTTCTCCTTTACTAACAGCATGTTCAGGCCTTCTGTGTCTTTCAAAATTTATGGCAGGGCTCATTCTATGTCTTTGAAAAATTTTTGCATGGCCCTGGGACTTGGTACAGCTGGGTCATCAAAGAAGATTCCAGCTCTTCCCACTGATTTGTTGGAGCTTTACCGAGGAATAACCAATGATGATGACAGCAGAGCTCAGCGAGGGAAGATAAAGAATATTCAACTTCCAGCCATCAGGTACTTTGCCTACTATCTTGCCACCAATGTTCTTGGTAGGGAGAACACTAGTAATATTTCCAACTACCAATTGGCCTTCTTAGCTGCTGTGCTCAACAATGAGGATAAGTATAATCTTGGTTCTCTCATTGCTCGTCGTTTAGCTTCTAAGGTACCCATTTATGGGGGAATTACTGCTACTCGTATTGCTGCTACCTTGGACATTTTTGTTGATCCACATGATACAGTTTTGACTCCTCAGAGTCTTGATCTTGCTGCCATGAAGGCGCACCACTTTGTCACCACTAGATCTACTCTTGAGAACTTAGTTTATAGAATGCTGTTTATTGACGGGGAAGAGAGAGAGATCCTTCTACCCCAAACCACTTTGTTCAGCATTTCTCGGGGAACTTCGTCACGCTCGAAGGCGGAGATGGGTGATAAGCTACTCTCTCTTAACTTCCATGGGCGCTATCAGGAGGAAGTTCCCTCACTCATATGACCCCGCAGTACACTACACGAGGGAGTCCTCGAGCTCGTACCAGGACGAGGTAGCTTCCTCGACATACTACGGAGGGTCATCCTCTTGGAAACCATGGGATTTATCCCCACTTAGGCCAAAAGCCTAAGATTGGGGGGAGGTATACTGACACCACACTCATATATATATCATGTTCGGTCGGCTGTTTGTATATCCATTGTTTTTGCTTTCTTTTTGGTTCTTGTTGCTTCTTTCTCAAAAACCCAAAAATACCAAAAATATTTTTGTTGTTTCTCTTGGTTTGTTTCTTTGTTTCTTTTCTTTGGTTTTCCTTAAATAGGGAAAAAATTCAAAAAGATTTTTCTTTGTTTGGTTTGCTTTGTTTTTGTTAGGTTTTTCTTTGTTTGCTTGTTTCTAAAAAATCGAAAACACCAAAAATATTTTTTGTTCTTCTTTGGTTTTGTGAGTTCTTTGCAGGGTTCAGCCGTCCTTAGTGGATTTAGGTTTCATGTTAATTATTCAAGTCACACAAGTGAAGGGCAATAATGAAGATTAAGACAACTTGAGGTGTGGTAAGAGGCTGGTAACAAACTCTATTTGTTTTCATTTTTGTACATATACTCATCATTGTGAGATTGCTTAGCCTGTTTGTGTAAGGTGTATGTCATTATGGATGCTTAGTAGTTCTTGGTTGTCTATCATTCGCTCCAGCTTGATAATAGTTTGTAGCATGTCATATGAATGTTTCCTTGCATTGTTTTATTCATACTTTGGTATGACATTGTGGTATCCTCCTCTGACTGTTCATGTAAATCGACTTGGCACATGCTCACGCATGCATATGACTAATCAATAGTCAGTAAGCCTCGATGATTTATTTTGCCTCAGAGTTCTTGTATCACTTTCATGCCATAATTAGTCCTGTTTTGTTGCAAGCATGATTATGACATCTACTGATCTCTCGTTTGTCGCTCCCTCTCTATTGCTAGCCTTCACTTGCACTGAGTATGTGCTCTACCTATGTTTCCAACTCCCCAAAACCAATATTGTCAGCTATGTCCACCATACCTGCCTATTAGCATCATTTGCTACTTCAGTGCATATTTTATATATGCTGTGTTTTCTTCCAAAATAAAATGTTTGTCTGTTTTGAGAAAGTTAGTTATTAAAGCTCTCATGAACTTGATGGCACACTTTATTATTTGAGCTTAATAATCTTGAACCATTGTGACTAGTCCATGAAAGTTATATGCTTGCTAATTATATGCTGGGAGTCAGCAGAACCGTGCTATCACGGGAAACGCTTTCAACACTTTTTGGGTATCTCATCCAGTTGATTCTTTGCCCTTTTGTTTACGGATGTTGACGATGTGAAATAAAAGAGGAGGTTGTGAGTTCATGGAGTTTATACATTGTGTTAGAGAAACGCCTGGGCCGCTAGCCTAAGCCATGCCTAATCTTGGTGGAAACTTGCAGCATCACCATAATGAGCATCTATGAAGCATCCTCAATAAAAATCTATGCATATGGTAAATAAAAAGATTGCTGGGATGCTCATTATCTGCTTGCCTTGTCATTTTGGTTATGGGAAAGCTCCTGTACCATGTGCAAGGGGTACCCCGTTGGCGGTTCTCGATGATATGCATGTACTTACAATGACAAGAACTTTCAGGTGACCGAAGTTGAGTAACATGCGGAGCGACCCTCGTACTCAAGGTACTTGGGATTTCCAGTTTATGATCTGTCAAGCATATGATTCAGAGTGGACCTCACTTTCACCTTAACCACATGAAGATGCCTATGATAGGGGCAATGAGAGCTCAAAGCTAATGAGTACCTTCCTTTCAGCATTTAGAAGCCTTTCAAACCTTCACAAAACTGTTTTCACAACCTTGTTGAGTCAACACTTATTCTATGAGCACCTTCTTGAGAGCATAGTTGTCATTGTGTCAACACCCGGATTTTTCAATCCTAGATGCCTGTTATGCCATACATCGCAATCCCAGGATTACCATTTTTGCGAGACATAACAGAATTGGATATCATAGTACATCATCCATTACAAACGATACATAAGTTCTTACACAAATAGGGATCTCATGATCCAGTTCTTAATACAACATCAAGCAGCGGAATACGTAATAATAACGGTAGCGTAGGCGAAGCTCCATCTTCGGGGTCACAGGCAATGCTGACGATGGGAGATGATCCTAGTTGTCGTAACCTTCCTGGGGTCCATCTTCCAGGGACTCCTCTTCATAGTCTGGCCATGGGAATAGCCAGGGACAAAGCCATGAGTACTCTTTAAGTACTCGCAAACTAATACTAACTGGTAAAGGGGTTTTTGGATAATAGGACACTAGGCTCTAGGGTTGTTTTGCAAAAGCCAGATTTATCTCTACTAGGTTCCAAAGCTAGTCATAATTTTATAACTCCTAAGTGGGATCTTGTAACTCATGTCACAACTCTGTTGTGGTCAAGTCAAAGTCTCAATTCATTTCACAAGTCATTTTGAAAAGTCTGACGGGGGAACAGTATGGCCACTCCAACTGTCCATAACAGCGGACGCGGCTATTGGAATAGTTTGACACTCTACAGAGACTGTACACTTTCACCACAACATTCGATACATCCGTCAGGAACAAATCCTGAATTCACCATACTCAGTATGCGGATAATCAATCCTAACCTTTCGACTACATGCCCTAGTATAAGCACCTCTCCTGTGAGTTTGGCCTCCCAACAATGACCAACTGTCATCTTGGGTACTGCACAGGTGGACAATCTTCACAAGGTAGCCTCAGCTCAGACTTTGGCCGTGAGGGAACAAATACTAAGGTATATAAGTTTCCGGTCAAGCCCTACACAATTCTCGGGTATTGTGGTTGTACGATAAAATTGGAATGGTATCGCATCTAGACAACCATCAATTTTATAAAGGGCTAAGGCTCATGCCTCAACATTTTCATCACCAAAATCATCAGGTGTTTGGAAACACATGTCCAAAACATTTCAATAGAATGATCCATCATTCCAAGGTTTTCATAACCATTTTTCCACCAAGTACTCCCATCTAAAGTTGATCAAGTTTTATGCTTAGCACTAGCATCTACAGGTGGAGGTAAGAAATAATGAGGGGTAGTAAACTAGTGGAGTTCTAACTAAGTTCAATCTCATGCCTTAAGATGACATCAAGATTATCTAGCTTAGGCCAAATTTTATGCTCTTTTTGCAACCTTCAGATATCTTTATAGTATCTATAATTCACTTAAGTAAACTCTAAGGAATATCTTTGATAAAGAAATAAAGTATAAAGCTTGTAAGTAAAAACTAGGATTGGTTGGTCAAGTGGGTTGGATCATATATGCTTAAGGCATATAGTGGGTATAGTAACAAGTAGGGGTTTGTGGCATCAGTAGGGTATCTTGCAAGGGTTAGCTTGCATAGGTCAACTTGATTAGTAAGGCTTGCATTAGTGTCAATATAAGCTTGCATAGGTAAAGTATTTTGCAAGTGTTAGCTTTCCTTGTGCAGAGCAGTGGTTGAAGTTATCCTCGGCTTCTTCTTCGTAGTATCCTCCTTCCTCCTCGTATCCTTGGTCGGTACTAGCGTCTATGAATAAATACGAGGTACATAATCACCAAACAATACTTAATTACTTGCAATCATCACACACAAGGGTCATATAGATGATATAGCATCATCTCTAACATTACAAGTTTAAGGCTTGGTTTAATTCCTTTTATTTTTAGAAAAGTAATTTCTACTCATTGAAAAACTACTTAAGATTTAATATTCTCCAAACCAAACATGGGATCATGTTGACACATGTCATCACCACATATTGTAGTCCATGGGAATGTGATTTAAAGTGGTGTCACAATTTAATAAGGTTTTACCCTTTTATTTTAGTTAATTAAAGTGGCTAGAAATGCCTATGTAGCATTCTTTTATTACTTGAACAATATTTCTGCAAGTAAACCTATATATTTTTATATATTCTGAAAGGTATGGTTAAATGTGATTTTTGAGAGTTGGAATCAACTAAAAAGCTATTATGGTTTAAATTTGAAAATGTTTGAATGCAGAAAATATTCTTCCTTGTTATTTTTACTAAGGATGATCTACAGATCCAGATGACTTGAATCCAACGGGCTTGGATTCAGCATTCATAGACCTTTCCAACAAAATTGGTTTCATTCAAATTGGTGCACTGAATCGATCTGGGTTGATTTTTGAAGTTGGGTACAGAACTGTGTTTGAATTGAAATGGAAAAAGTTTAAGTTGAATAACTGGGCTTGCGCGGGAAAAGTTAACGGGCCGGCCTGCTAAGCGCAGTGCTCCCGTGGGCTGCTTAAGTGGGTGTCCCCACTCGTCAGTGACACGGGGCTGGGCGAAGCGGTATGGGGCAACGTGGATCGTTCGATCTAGTTCTAATCCAACGGCTTGGAGTCATCGTCGACGCGAGACAACGCCGGCGAGAACGAAACCTAGCGCGGCCAGTGAGGGGTGCTGGGGGCTCACCGGGGTACGGGCGAAGGTCGGCGAGGCGGGCGAACGACGAAGTCGACGATGGCAAACTCAGGGGTGGTCGCAGCAGCTCCTGGGGTGGACGAAATCGATGGCTCCCTTCTTCTCCAGAGGCGGCGGGCTTCGGTGAAATTCCGGCGGGGTGGTGCTCGCCTTGCTCTAAGAACGGTGTGGCACGATCAGTGAGGAGAGGGGAGTGAGATGGTGTGAAGAAATCGAGCGGGGGTGGCCTCTATTTATAGTCGAGCGAGGGGACCGACGGGGCGCACGGTGAGCTCGTCGGGGGCGATGTTACAGGCGGCTAATGGCATGGGCAAGGGTAGGGGACGGTGCGGTGTCTCCTAGCGATGCTCAACGACATGGTTTTGAGGCGTGGGGCGGTGTGGCTTGGTCTGGAACGGGCGATGCTCTGCGCGGCAGAGGCGGCGTCTTCGACGGCGGGCGGTGGCTGTGCGGCACGGGGCGGCAAACGGGGATGTCTGGCGTTCTCCTAGGTCGGTGGCGATCGTGTGTGCACGCGGCGAGGGCGGCACGCGGTCTGTGGGCGCTGGTCGAGGGTGGCGCTCTGGCGCACGCTCGGCATGGTCTCTAGCAGTCTGGGCGCGGCTCTTGTGCATGGTCCAGGGCTTGGCAATGCTCGCGGCTGGGACAGTGAGTGGCGGTGGACGGTGGTACTGCCTCCCAGACATGCTGGTTAGGCTTGCTGCTACTCCTAGCTTGCTGTCGACTATGGGGTGGCAAGGGGGTGCTCGGCTGTTCACCATTGATGGCAATGGCAAGCTCACAGTGGTGCTAGTGCTTAGTTAATCTTACTAGATGATCTACTGAGCTGGGTGTGAGCTAACTAGGGAACAAGTTAGGAAAGAATCACTGCTCACAATAGTGTTTGATGTTTTGTTTGATTTGTGTCTGCAACCTGTTTGATAAAATGGCCGCATGAAATCAAGTTTTGAATTTTGAAAAGATTTTTGGTGGGTTTGCTAGATTGGTGCTGGTGAGTCTGCAGATGCTTGGGTTTTTAAAGTTGAGCTTATTTGAGTGGTTTTTGAAAAAGTGGGATCTTCCCATATGATAAAGATTCAATTTTGAATTGTCATTTAAACTATGCATTTGAAAGTTTCTGGATGATCACAAAGTGGGCCTTGATACTTTGTTATGAGTACAATCAAGGGGTGCAAAGATCCAGAAAAGTTTCTGTTAGGTTCTGAAAGTTTGAGACAGCCAAAGTAGGCATGAGAGTTAAATTGGTCAAAGTGACCATTCATTTAATATATGTGTTTTGATTTACTTGTCTTTAGGAAAAGTCTGGGAAATTTTTTAGGTGATGTTTATTTCAACTAAGAAACATTTTACAAGCAATGAAACAAACAAAGAAGGTGGTTTTAAAAGAATTCAAAATCTATGCATACACATATGCATGCATTCATAATTTTATTTAGAAAAGTTTTTGTTAACCCTAATTTTGATGATTAGAGTTGGATGATCCAAGCTTGGTATTTTTGGGATGTTACAAACCTTCCCCCCTTAAATAAAATCTCGTCCCGAGATTTGAAAAAGGACGAAAATATTACCTAGGATTTGAAGAGATCGGGAAACTCCATCCTGATGTGATCTTCACGCTCCCAGGTATCTTCCTCTTCTGTGTGGTTGCTCCACTGAATCTTGAGAAACTTGATGCTTCGGGTTCGGGTAGTTTGAAAAGCTTCTTACAAGATGCGGATGGGTACTTCGGGATAGGTCAGGTCATCGTTGATCTCTATGGTCTAGTGGTCGATATTCTTGAATACTTCGGTCTTCTCGGGGACTTCAAGACACTTGCGAAGTAACGAGATATGAAACACATTGTGCACGACTGACATCTCTTCAGGTAGCTCCAGTTGATACGATACCTCTCCTCGACGGTTCAGAATTTTGAAAGTTTCGATATATCTGGTGGCTAACTTTCCTTTGAGTTTGAAACGTTGCATTCCCTTCAATGGCGACACTTTCAGATAAACAAAATCTCCTATATTGAAGGCTAGGTCTCTATGTCTCTTGTCGGCGTAACTCTTCTGTCGGGATTGGGCGGTCTTGAGGTGCTCACGAATCTTGTGAACCTTCTCTTCTACTTTTCGTAGGATGTCGGATCCGAAACTCTGACTCTCTCCTACTTCCGACCAGTTCAAAGGGGTACGACACTTCCTTCCGTACATGAACTCAAATGGGGCCATTTGCAAACTCGCTTGGTAACTGTTGTTGTAAGAAAATTCTGCAAACGGCAGACAGTCCTCCCACTTGGATCCATATTCTAACACACATGCTCTCAGCATATCTTCGAGTATTTGATTTAGTCGCTCCGTTTGTCCATCGGTCTGAGGATGATACGCAGTACTAAAATCTAGGCGGGTTCCTAAACCTTCTTGAACTTTCTTCCAGAATCTTGAGGTAAACTGAGTTCCTCAATCCGATACTATGTTCTTGGGGACTCCGTGCAAACTAACGATTCTAGCGATGTATAACTCCGCTAGCTTTGAACTCTGATATGTGGTTTTGAAGGGCAAGAAATGGGCGACTTTGGACAATCTGTCCACTATAACCCAGATAGAGTCATTTCCCCTACTAGAAGTAGGCAGTCCAGTGATATAGTCCATTCCTACATAATCCCATTTCCATTCCGGAATCTACAATGGTTGCAGCAATCCAGCGGGTCTTTGATGTCCTTCCTTGACTCGCTGGCATATATCAAACTTGGCGATATAGCTTCCTATTTCTCTCTTCATCTTATGCCACCAAAATTGCTCTTTGAAATATTGATACATCTTAGTTCCTCCGGGATGGATAGAATAAAGAGTATCATGAGCCTCCTTCAAAATAACTTCTTTCAACTCAGAATCTGCTGGTACACAAAGGCGTCCTTTGTACCACAACACTCCTTCTTCATCCTCGATGAATCCGGGTACCTTGCCTGTACCGATACGACGCTTGATTCCGTCGATACTAGCATTTTCCTTCCGCGCCTCCTAAATCTGACTGATCAAAGTGGGCTGGAGTTCTATGCTAGCCAAAAATCCTTCAATTACTAATTCCATTCGAAAATCTTCCATCTCCTTGTGCAAACTTGGTTGCTCCTTCAAAATCATAGAGTTAAAGCGGCACGGCAATCTACTAAGGGCATCGGCTACCACGTTGGCTTTACCAGGGTGATAGTGAATGTCCAGGTCATAGTCCTTGATTAGTCAATCCATCTTCTCTTCCTCATATTCAGCTCCTTATGAGTGAATATATACTTTAGGCTCTTGTGATCCGAATAAATCTCACAACGATTTCCCATCAGGTAATGTCTCCATGTATTCAGGGCTAGAACTACGGCTGTGAGTTCGAGGTCATGGGTTGGGTAATTTTGCTCATGTTGCTTCAATTGTCGGGATAGATAAGATATAACTTTGAGTTCTTGCATTAGCACACATCCGAGACCAATCTTGGATGCGTCACAATACACATCGAAGTGCTTCGTGATATCTGGCATGATCAAGATTGGGGCTGAAATCAATCTCTTTTTGAGTTCTTGAAAACTCGCTTCACACTTGTCGTTCCATTCAAACTTCTTGTCCTTCTTCAGCAATTGGGTCATGGGTCTGGCGATACTCGAGAATCCTTCTACGAATTTGAGGTAATATCCCGCCAATCCGAGAAATGCGCGAACTTGGGTTTGATTGGTTGGGGCTTGCCAATCTTCTACATCTTTCACTTTGGCAGGGTCAATGGCAATTCCTCCGGCTGATACAATGTGACCGAGGAATCCTACCTCCTGTAACTAGAATTCACATTTGCTAAACTTGGCATACAACTGATGCTCTCTAAGGGTTCCAAGAATGGTCCTTAGGTGTAGCTCATGTTCTTCTTCTGATTTGGAATAAATCAGAATGTCATCGATGAAAACAATGACAACTTATCCAGGAAGTCCATAAAAATCTTATTCACGAGATTCATGAAATAAGCGGGGGCATTGGTTAATCCGAAAGACATGACGGTATACTCATACAATCCATATATGGTGGTAAAGGCAGTCTTTGGAATATCCTCTGCACGAATTTTGAGTTGATGATAGCCAGTTCTAAGATCAATCTTAGAAAATACCTTGGCACCGGTCAACTGATCAAACAAATCTTCTATCTTGGGCAAGGGGTACTTGTTCTTGATGGTGACATCATTCAACTTCCGATAATCCGTACACAAACGGTTACCTCCATCCTTCTTGTCCACAAACAAGACAGGTGATCTCCATGGGGACGCACTTGGTTGAATTAATCCTATTTGCAACATGGAATCCAGTTGCTTCTTCAGTTCTGCGAGCTCTAACGGGTTCATACTATATGGTCTCTGGGCTATGGGTCCGGTTCGGGGGATTAGTTCAATGATAAACTCGATATCCCTATCTGGGGGCATACCGGGCAAAACATCTGGAAATACATCGGGGTATTCACAAACTATCCGAACTTGGTCAATGGTAGGTTTGGCTATACTCTTGTTGCATTTAAATTGACGAGGTAAGGTTTCAGATATATGCTCGACTGATATTCCGGCTGTACTGGTCATGGTGATGGCTTTCTTGGCACAGTCAATCAATACTTTATGTTTGGACATCCAATCCATTCCTAGTACTACTTCCAAACCTTTAGTTCCGAGTACTATTAGATTAGCATAAAAATCTATGCCATGGATTCGGATAGGGACGGCTTTGCAAATTTGCCTAGCCTTGGTGGTTGATCCGGGAATTTGAACAATCATAACATGCTTCAGTTTGGTTGGTTGAATTTTACTAGTGCAGGCAAATTCTTCAGTGACAAATGAGTGCGATGCACCAGAATCAAACAACACTCGTGCAAGTACTGAATTAACAGAAAACATACCCAGCACGACGTCTGGCGCTTCCTGAGCTTCTTCAGCATGCATGAGAAAAAGACGTCCATTGCGGTTGAGTGAATTCCCTGGGGAAAATCTTCTTCCTGGATGAACACGATGCTGCTGCTGAGCTGGGGCATTGGTATTGGGGGTTGTAGCGTTCTTCTTGTTGGGGCACTCGTTAGAGTAGTGGCCTTTATTTCCACAGTCATAACAAGTCACTTGCGACTTATCCTTGGCTTCTACAGGCACAACATTGCTTCCAGTCCTCGGGGCAGTGTTAGCGGTAGCATTGTTGGTGTTGAACTTGGGTGGGGCACGGGTGAAATTGCTAGAGTTGCCGGGGTTGTTGTGATTTCCTCCGGGTCTAGGGTTTCCACGGTTGGGATAGGTGGGACGGGTCATCGCGGGTCTGTTGGTTCTTGGGGCAAATCCTGGAGATGGGTTAGGGCGATACTTTGGGGTCTGATGGGTTCCTGGCTGATGCATCATACGACGCTTGCGGTTCTCATTGGCTTGGTTGATCTTTCCTTCCATCTGGATAGCGGAGTCGACAAGGCTTCAATATCTGCAAAGGGGATATTGACTAACACTGTCTGCGTATCGTCATGCAGACCATTCAGGAATCTTTCTTTCTTCTTGGCTTCAGTGTCTATCTCGTCCAGGGCATACCTAGCTAATGACAAAAATTTGTCACGGTATTCTACTACAGTCATCCTTCCTTGCTTCAGCTCTCTGAACTCGTCTCTCATTCTCTTGATCAAACCAGGTGGTACATGGGTTCTGCTGAACTTGACCTTGAATGGCTATAGGTAATCAGCACATCCGTGGCTCACATGGTTGAAGTGCCCCACGGCTAAAACAGGCGTGGCTCACCTATGGGCAGTGCCCTACTAGTAACTAGAACAACCGTGGCGCACATGACTATAGTGCGCCCTGGCCCACACATATCTGTGCCGCATTATAGTCATGTGCGCCACGGTTGTTAGTGTCAACCGTGGCGCACATGGGGGGTGCGCTACGCCTAAGCGCATGCCCCCCTCTGCTGTGAAACGTCCAGAAACATCTGTGGTGCACTCTGCCTAGTGCGCCACAGGGAGTAGGAACATCCATGGCGCACATCGCATAGTGCGCCACGGATGTTCCTACTCCATGTGGCGCACTAGGGCAGAGTGCGCCACGGATGTGTCAATTTTTTTTGACAGCAATTTATGTGCACATGTGTGACCACATCCACCACCCCACACTTCACTTTCCCCTTCTTCTTCCTCCTTAGATCTAGTCGGGATCTTCTCCTTCCCACCTCAATTTCTCCACCCATTCACCATTTTTAGCATGTAGAACTTGCTTTGGATGTTACATAAGTAATAGAGGAAGGTCTGCAGTCTCCCATCTCCTTCTACGGTCGACGCGCGCACCTCTCCTTTCCATCTTTCTCGCGATCGGTCTCTCATCTCGGTAAGTTGTCCATGTAAGGATGTGTTCATGTGTATATGGATGATATGCTCATATGTATGTAGATGATCGATGCTCATGATGTGTGTATGGAGAGGATCGATCGATGGTCATATGTGTGTGTATATGGAGAGTATCGATGATGCTCATGCATGTGTGTATGGACAGGATAATGATATGTTCATGTGTGTATGGATCGGTCTCTCTCTCTCTTGTGTTTGTATGTGAACAAGTTGCCATTTGTTTTGCCAAAATGTTGATTCATTTCCATTTTGGCAAGACTTTGGCATTTCGCAAAGGTCCTAATTTTAGGATAGGTCATGACGAAATTTTCTATCGACCATTGCATGCATGCATTCATTATGTGGTTTTAATAGACTTCTAATTGTACCGTGTACACCGTGCAGGCAAAAATGGTCCGCATAATGAGCGAAGGCATTGTGGCTAGATTTTTGAAATGTGCGACGGCCGACATGATACGAAATAACAAGACGGATATAAGATGTCCATGCAGAAGATGCAAACTCAACTAGGTGATCGACCCAGATTCTGGGAATCTCCAGGCGCACCTGCTCCGCCATGGTTTCATGGATGGATACACTTGTTGGATAAGCGATGACGTAGACGATGGAGACGGTGAAGGTGGCCAACATGACGATGATCATTATCACGGCGAGAACGGGCGAGATGATGAAGAGTCTCCTGGAGATGGTGAAGGTGCGGAAGCAGACCGGGATGATGATGATCTAGATGCCGGAGGAGTAGATGACGATGGAACAACGTCAGGCTGGGTGCGGGACCCTTATGTGCAAGAGCTGCTTCTCAAGCAGACGAGTAACGCCAGGGCTGCCGCTAGAGAGAAATCCAAGCTTGCGCAACTTGAGAAAGACGCGGTTACTCCATTGTATGAAGGATGCAGGCCCGATGATACCCGGTTGAATGTAACACTCAAGGCTATGGAGATGAAGGCAAAACACAAATTGAGCGACGCAAGCTTCGACGATATGATGGCATTCTGGCACGATCGCCTCCCGGAGGGGAACACATGTCCAACTAATATCGAGGACGCCAAGAAAATCGTCTGTCCTCTCGATCTACCGCACGTTACATATCACGTATGCATCAACGATTGCATCATTTATCGGGGCGAGGAGGCGGAGAAAACCACATGTCCGGTGTGCGGCGTGAGTCGATACAAGAAAGGGAAGAAAGCACCTCGGAAAGTGGTATGGTACTTTCCTATCACTCCTCGTCTATAGCGCTATTTCGCGGACCCTAAGGAAGCGAAGCTCATGCGATGGCATGCGGAAAGGAAGAAGCCAGGAGATGATGATGATGACCCCGAAAAGGATGAGCTGCTGACGCACCCTTCAGATGCTAGCCAGTGGAAAGCATTGGACCTTGAATTCCCAGAATTCGGTGGAGATTCGAGGAACATCAGGCTTGGTGCGAGCACCGATGGACTCAATCCGTTCGGTAGCCAGAGCAGCACGCACAACACTTGGCCCGTGTTTATATGGATGTACAACCTCCCTCCATGGTTGTGCATGAAGAAGAAGTCCATACAAATGAGTATGCTAATTCAAGGGCCGAAACAACCTGGTACCGACATCAATCTGTATCTCGGGCTGTTGAAAGAGGAGCTAGCCACGTTATGGGAATCTGGAGCCAATACTTACGACGCCGTCGCACAAGATTATTTCACTATGAGAGCCGCGTTGGTCACTACGGTGCAAGACTATCCAGGTTGCGGGTATATCTCGGGGCAGGTTATCCAAGGATTCTGCGCATGCGTTAGGTGCATGGATAACACAAGCTATCTCCAACTAGAGAAAGATCCAGGGTCATCGAAAACCGTGTTCATGGCGCACCAGAGGTGGCTCGACAAGAATGATCCATGGAGAAAACGTGGAGACCTGTTCGATGGCAAATCAGAGACCCGAGGAATCCCAGAGCGTAGGAGCAGCGAAGAAGTGGAAGAGTTGCTGAAAAACTGGAAAGATTGTCCTAAGCCTGGAAAGAAGTGAAAGAGGAAGCAACAAGACAAGCCGCTGATGAAGGTATGGAAAACAAGGTCTGTTTTCTGGGAGTTGCCATACTGGAAGTTTCTCCGCACGCCTCATAGCCTCGATATCATGCATATCACGAAAAACGTGTGCGAGAGTCTGGTCGCCACCATAATCAACATGCCAGATAGGACGAAAGATGGTCCGAAAGCAAGGCACGACCTGATATGCTTGGGTATCCGGAAGGAGCTTCACGGAGGATGCACTACTCCTGATGATCAGGAAGATGACAATGATCATGAGTCGGAGACGACACAACGTCGTCAGAAGGGTAAAAAGTTCAAGAAGAACGAATATTAGTGCCATCCTTCTTGCTTCACTCTAAGCCAGGATGAGATCAAACAGTTTTTCAAGTGCCTTCTAGGAGTCAAATTTCCTTACGGCTACGCGGGCAAGATAAGCAGATACCTAGACGAGGCGAAGCAGAGGTTCAGTGGCATGAAGTCTCACGACTGTGCCGTGCTAATGACGCAGGTACTTCCGGTCGCACTAAGAGGGATAATGGACGAGCACGTCCGTGAAACGTTATTTGGCATATGCAAGTTTTTCGACGTCATCTCTAGGAAGTCGATTGGCGTGAATCAGCTCGGGAGGCTACAGGAGGAGATCGTGGTGATACTATGTGAGCTTGAGGTCTACTTCCCACCCGCATTCTTCGACATTATGGTGCATCTGCTGGTCCATGTCGTGGAGGACATCGTACAACTCGGGCCGATGTTCCTCCGCAGCATGATGGCGTTTGAAGGGATGAACGGACACATCAAAGGATACGTTCGCAACAGGTCCCGTCTAGATGGAAGCATAGCCAAGGGCTTTCTGGCCGAAGAGTGCATCTCTTTCTGCACGAATTATCTAGACATCGAGAACCCTGTCGGTCTTCCTGTCAACAGGCACCTTGGCAAGCTCGACGGATCTGGTCACCGAGAGGGTCATCGCATACTGCATGCAGACTTCAATTTTCGACGCACAGACTTTGATCGAGCAAACCTCGTCGCGCTACAGCATTTAGAACTGGTCGATCCTTGGGTACAGAAGCATAAAAGGTTAATCGAGAAGAAGTACAGTGACTGGGGCATACAGAGGACGCAGGGAGAAATAATCAAAGAGCACAACTCAGATTTCACGCGTTGGTTTAGGCAGACGCTCCTTGATAATCCCTCGCGATCGCATTCTTCTGACACGGAAAAGATCATATTCACCTTGTCGCAGGGACCGATGCAAAACTTGGTGACCTATCAGGCGTATGATATCAACGGCTACACATTCTACACGGAGGAAAAGGACAACAAGTGTGATTATCAGAAGTCAGGCGTAACGTCGAAATTCTACACCGATGACAACGTGAAGGAAAGATTCTACGGAAGAATCGAGGAGATCTGGGAGCTCGACTACTGTGGAGAAAAGGTGCCGATGTTTCGTGTCAGATGGGCAAAGAGCGTCGAAAGAGAATACTGGTATTTCACAACCATGGTTATACCCGAAGCAGCCAAATCCAAGGCCGCCGGTGCAAACGTGGCCGCAAAAAATGAACCGTGGGTACTGGCTACCAAAGTGGACCAATGTTTTTTCATTATCGACCCGACAAAGCCTAGCCGTGTTGTCGTGAGGAGAGGAAAAAGAAACATCATCGGAATGGATGGAGTCGCCAACGAGCAAGACTTCGACCAGTACGGCGATCCAAAGATTGAAGATGACGACGACTACGATGCAGCAACATACATCACAAGAAGAAAAAGGACAACTCTACCCAAAAAAGGTAGCCCGTTCGAAAGAAGAAACATTAAAGTGCCGGGGCTAAATTATTCAACCGCGACAAAGAAGGGAAAAAAGATTGTAAAACGCTAGCTCAAAAAATATTGTAAAACACGTGGTTGAAAAAGATTGTAATATTCATGGACAAATTATTATGAAATTTAGTTATACTTTGAATCATATTTGTAACACTTTTATGACATATATTATCACTTTTGGGCATTTTTGGAATATTTAAAAGTATTTTAAAAACAAAACAAAACTTGTATGGCATAAATCACCACTTTTGGGCATTTTTTGGAACATTTTAAAGTATTTTTAAAATAAAAATAAAAAAGTGGGGCACCAAGAATCGAACCTGGGTGCTCATAGTTTAGAATAGAGCTAAGGGGCAGAACCAGTGGGATAAGACAGTACTAGTGTTAACTAGTGGGGTGGCCGCCCTCTTATCTGATAGTCCAACCCACATAGGCGTAGCGCACCCTGGCCAAGTGCGCTACGGTTATCCGTAGCGCACTTGGCCAGGGTGCGCTACGCCTATGTGGGTTGGACTAGTCAACCGCGCGTGCCACGTCCGCCTCTCTCATCCCCATCTCACAGACACCGCCACCGCCGCTGCTTTCTCTCGATCCGCCACCGCCGCTGCTTTCTTGATCCGCCACCGCCACGCTGCCCTCTCGAGGAGGAGGAGGAGGCCCGCGCTGCTGCCGATCCGTGGAGGAGGAGGAGGCCCGCGCCGCTTGTGGAGGAGGAGGATCTCGCGCCGCTCGAGGCCGCCCGTCATCGTCCGCCCCTCGTCCGCCCGTCAGAGGTGAGCGTCGCCCCTCCCCTGTCTCTCCCTCTCTCCCTCTCTCCCTCTCTCTCCCTCTGTCCCTCTCTCTCCCTCTGTATGGTGGTAGTTAGATGGTCGAGCGAGTCATGACTCATGACTGAATCTTGTATGGAATGTGTCTGTTGTTGGAAGAACAATTGTTATTTCGATCTGAACATCACTGTCACTTGTTCCTAGGCTGCTGTCTTGAGGTACCTTCTCCTCTGTCTTCCTACTTCAGTGCTTGGTTCAAGATGCATGTACACGCCATAGTCCGATGTTTGAGTTTGTTCTTGTAAGAAATGCTTTCTCGTGGACTGCAGTGTATTTCGATCTGAAGAAAATGTGCTTTTTTAATGCGATTACTCCTGCTTGCCTGCCATGTTCAATTGTTCCTATGGCCCTCTGCTTTGGTTTATGTGATACAAGTATTTTAGTCAAAAAAATTAGGTAGCGGATTTTGTTCCTCTGTTTAATTTTTTGGTATGCCGTGATGTAAAGCAGTGGCGCCACCATGTCCCTAAGCTGCAGTCAGTCAAGCATCTATAGAAACAGAAACGCACCTGAAAGTAGCAGAGCATGCTCCGTCATCTGAATTTAAACGTGCTGAAGACAAAATCTGTCAGGATTAGCTAGTAGTACTTCAGGATTAGCTAGTAGTAATATTATTCCCATAATTCTAAATCATAACCACTCACTTATAAGTAAATAAACTCATAGTAGTAGGTCACAGTGATGGTGATATGCTGCTTGATACACTGTTTTAGTGGCTTCTCTTGCTTTGATTTCTTTTGTGGTGCCTCCATACAGGAGTGTGCACAATATAACCTCAAGTGGGATAATCTGCTGCTTATAATGCTAAAAAAAATTGCTTAAACCTGAATGCTTGTGAAGCTGGTCTGAAGCATAGGTTAATACAAACATTTCCCTTCATTACTTAGCTCTGCCTAGGATGCAAAGGCTGAGGCTTTGATGATGTTTGTATACAAAAGCTATTGCTTGCTTATGAAACTATCCAATGATGATCTAGCACTCCATGTGAGTACAGAGCTGAGGATTTTCTATTGCCCCCTCTATTTTCTTTAAGATGCAATAGTAAGAACAGATGCAAGTTTTGACTTTATTTGCAAAAAAAGTCATGCCATGGTAAAAAGGCCGTAACTTTTGCATACGATATCGGAAAAAATCGTATAATATACCAAAATGACGACGAGATTTCGCATCCGCTCGCAACGACCTTCGGTCGTTTAGCGATTTTTTAGATTTTCAAAATTTGAAAAGAGTAAAAAGTTATGGTCAAAAGACCGTTTTTTCCTGCAGAAAAAAAATAGAGGGCGACTTACCCGTAGCGCACCACCACCTAGTGCGCCACGGATAAGCTTGGGCGGGATTCAAATTTGAATCCCCACCCCGCCCTCCTCCCTTTTCCTTTCCCCTTTTCCCTTCCCCTTTTCCCTATTCCTCTCCCTTTCCCTTCTCCTTCTTCCTTCTTCCTTCTTCCTTCTCCCTTCTTCCTTCTTCCTTCTCCTCCTTCCCCTTCTCCTCTCCTTGCAGTGACGGCGCGACGTCGGCCTCCTTCTCCTCCTCCTCCTCGCAGTGACAATGGGCGACGGCGGTGCAACGGTGGCCTCCTTCTCCTCCTCCTCGCAGTGACAACGGGCGACGGCGGCATCCTTCTCCTCACCGACCTCCCTTCCTCCCTCTCTTCCTCCATCTCTTCCTACCTCCCTCTCTTCCTCTATCTCTTCCTTCCTCCCTCTCTTCCTCCATCTCTTCCTTCCTCCCTCTCTTCCTACCATCCATTCTCCAACCACACCCTTTCTACCACCTCGACGCCGACGAGGACTAGAGCGGCCACGACCCCTCCCGCACCTCCCTGGCACGGCCATGCTCCGGTGAGGTGACACGACTGCGACGGCGATGCACGGACCCGATTGCTTTTGCAATTCAAAACGAGGGTGTTTTTTGCATTTTTTTTTGTTTTTTGAAAAACACATCTGTGGCGCACCCTGTACCCCTACCCGTGGCGCACCTGGTAGTGCGCCACTCCTATCTCGATATAACCGTGGCGCACCATGCAGTGCGCCACGGCTACGAGATAGCCATAGCGTGAGGCCCGTGGCGCACTGCTAGTGCGCCACGGAAGGCCTTTTTAGGTGCGCCACGAATAGGCGTTTTTCTAGTAGTGTGTGTTGGAGTTGTGGTTGATTTTGTGCCTATATTATTGATCAATACTGTGCCAACCCCATCCTCTCACCTCCTAACTTGATCCCTTGGATTTGCTGGTGCTCCTGGATGGCTTTCCCAAGCAACCAGAGTGCTGGTGAGAGTTTTAGTGCTGAACCATGTGCTCTGGATTAGCTAGTAGTAATATTATTCCCATAATTCTAAATCATAACCACTCACTTATAAGTAAATAAACTCACAGTAGTAGGCATTTCTTTAACCTCCATTCCCATAATTTCTTTAACTCATAGTAGTAGGCATTTCCCACAATATAACCTCCATTCAAGAGGGAGATCTATCCTTTTTTGTCAGTGCCACTTCTCTTTTGTTATATATGAATGTCAGCACAGTTTATGAAACTTAATTTCCTTGGTTTATGAACTTAAGGTTCTGTTCTGAATGCCAGCACAGATTTGTTATATATGAATGCCAACACAGTTTAGGCCAGCACATAATTAAGGTTCTGTTCTGAACTTAATTTCCTTGGTTTATGAAACTGCTGAAGATGTTATATATGAATGCCAGCACAGTTTAGGCAGTAGGTGTTGCTTCTGTGGTTTGGTCCTTATGGAAAACCAGGAATGGAACTTGTTCTTTTTGAATAGTCTATATGTGTTGATTTGCTAAGTATCAGAACACAAATTATCATGGGAACTAAGTAAACAAATCCGCCCTCACAAAGATGAGCACCGCCCTGGCCAGCTGGAGAACCCGGATAAAGAAGAAGATCTATAAAGAAGGCAAAAGTCTCGAGGAGATCCAGAAAATTGACCCGCAGATCACTGAAGATCAGTTCCGGGAGTTCAAGGAGAGGTGTGAATCCGAAAGAGCCCTGGCCAATAGTAATCAGGGAAAGGTGCTGCAGGCGATGAATATAGGTCATCACCATCTCGGATCTGGTGGATACCGAACCGCGTAGGCCAAATGGAATAAGGAGGACGAAGAGTATAGATCCAAGGGGATAGAAAACCCCTTTGCTAAATTCGAACCCGGGAAGGTTCGAAACTTCATCAGGGCCCGTTACCATGTGGACCCAAAAACCAAACAACTCACCGCGGATCCTATGGTGAAGGAATTTGAGGAAATTGTGGTAAGTATAATCTAATTACCGTGGATCAACTCGATTGCAATCTAATCAATGATCTAAACGATTCACTGTTACATCTTCTGCAGGAGGAGGAAATTGTTGCTAGTCATGGATCCCAGGGTTCCTCATCCCAGGGGTCGACGGCGGCCACCTGGTGGGATAACCCTTTTAACAGGGCGATGAACCGGGCCAAGAAAATAGAGCCGGTTACGAAGAAGCCGTCGTCGGCTGGCCCTCTGGCCGGCCTCCGGGGTAAGAATTGGTTGGATCATTTTGGTCCACCACCGAGGACGCATGTGGCACCGTCGGGAAGGAGCGAGGAGGAAAACCGCGAGGTTCAAGAACTTAAGCCACAAGTGGCGCGGATCCCGCAGATCGTCCAAGACAACCTGGCAATCACCCTCACGTCCTTCCTGCCTACCTTGGTGGAGTCAATAGCAAACTGGAGTGCGGGTGGTCGAGTAGGGCCGTGCCCGATTCCAAGCGTGGTCTGCAGCCACTCGAACAACGCGGCACCGATGAATCAGGCGAACTACATGTTCGTGACTCCGCCCGCTAGCACCGCGGCGCCGCAAGTGTTGGTGACTCCCCCTGCCATCACCGCAGCGCCGGAGTACATGTTGGAGCCTCCTGCCATCGTCGCGGCGGCACCGGAGCTCCAAGAACCCGTCGGTAGGGAGAATACACCGGCGGCCAGCACCGCGCCATCAAGCAGCCCTTCCGTCTCTTGCACGCCCGTTGCCGTATGCGGTGCGTCGACATTAGCCGATCTCGATGCCATCACAGTAAACAAATTGCTTTAGTTACCGCCTTTCATGCCATCTATTACTCTTATGGCATCTCTGACGACGCCGTACATTTTTTCCGCAGACGGATGTTCCTTGCACTCTCTTATGCTACGTGAACAACGAGCTGAGGGATGTTGCCAAGGGTACCATCGTTCAACCCTTGCAGCGCACGTTCCACTCAAGGCCGATGTCAGATAGCGTGCACAGGGTTAAAATTAGTCAGGTGCTAAGGGGCTGCGACGACCTGGAACCTCCCATTCAACCCCCAAGAGCGGATGAAGAAGAGCCGTCTGTCCTCTGAACTTGCTTCGGCTTATTCTTGCTATGGCCAAAGAGCATGATCCATTTGGGGACGGCGGGGGCCATCACGCCACAGACAACAGCACCGTCTGTCATGCCAGCGACAAGCGACAAGCGGTGGGTCACCTCCAGGCGGTGGGTCGGATGATCATGTTGATGATATGCACATGGCGCAGGATCCGGCCGAGGACGACGAAGACTGGAATGATAACTTCTTCAGCACTCAGTTTGGCAACGAAGAAGACCTAGATGGTGGCCCCGCAGAGAAAGCCACTATCACCAATCGTCTGTTTGGTTCTCAGGAGACGCCTCCATCTTGCGCCTTTACAGAGCCAGCTAATACAACCAACCGGCCCTTTATTCTAAGCCCTAACACACTACATAGGGCGGACGGTGCTCAGATTGTGGTGCCTTCCCGCTCTCCAAAAGGAAAAAAGGGCAGGAAAAGTAAATCTAGCAGCTCGAGCCAGCCGGTGGAGTCAACAACTGCGAATCCGATCAGGTTTCGGGACGGGCCACCAAGACCCGAGGGTATTATGTGGAGGATTCATGTGGCGGGTGAGCCCATGCTACCTAAGAATTTGCGGAAGCTCGCCAGTTCGGAACTGCTGAGTGTGCATGACGGTGTGCTGACGATAGAGAGACGCCTTCTATCGGAGAAAGATCCCTCGCACCCGGTATTCGTGGTTAAGGTGCCACCAGGCTTGGGCTTCGTCGACAATGCCCCTGCGGATCTGTTCTTCCTTCCTTCGACGACATCTTCAATATGTTCCACCTATACCCGCTGCACTATACCATGGTTCGTCTCTTTTCTCTCAGCCTGGCCATGCAGATCATTAGAGAGAACACACCGGGCATCGCTATAGTGGACCCCTACTACATGCGTGACGGCTGCTTGGGTTCCCCCGCCGAACGACGTATCGTGGCCTCGTACCTAAAAAGAATCTTCATGGCGAACAAGACAAAGGAATACATTCTCGTGGCTTACTTTCCCGAGTAAGTCATTATTCACTCGCCACCGTCGATTGGCTTTATTAGATCATCATCATTCTTTTTCCAACACATTCCATTTGAATTTTTTGCGCAGAGATGAACACTGCACGCTCATCTCCTTATCGCCGAAGCATTCCCACGCCATGTATTTCGACTCGGGGAGTCTAGAAAAGAAGAAAAACTATGACAAGATCAAGGAAGTTCTGGAGGATGCTCTCACTGGCTTTGCCTCGACGGAAGGCACCACCTTCGTGCGTACGAAGGTCAAGTTCGGCAGGAACGTCTTCAACCACGTAATGGAGTTCCCCTGCGTGAAGCAGCCGGAAAACAGTAAGAAGGAAGCCTACTACGCACTCCATCACATGAGGGCGTTCCTACTTGACCAGCAGAATTCTACGCTGCCAGATCATCTCAAACAGTGGGCCGAAGCAAAGGCCAAGATCAATGATTCGGATATTAGACAAGAGATGTATTGCATCCAGCAGGATATTGGGGCAATCATCTTTCGTGATGTCATGACTTCGGGGGGGATCTTCTACGGAGTAAATATCTCGAATAACCGTGACATAGAAGATCGCCTAGAGATGCAGGGTGACTATAGGAAGTTCATGACGAGACAAGGCGTCCTCCCGTTCCCTAAGTCGAGCCAGAAGGCTTGATGTTGGCCTAGTTGTAGTTACAAACTATAGATGACCTTTGTGTGTGTGTGGACAAGTGTACTTATCTTATTAGGTTTATGAATCATCGCTTACTTATTTTGCTTATTATTATTATATATCAATCAATGCTTGGTTTTTTTTGCTTACTCTTTGGTCCTTTGCTCACTTTGGTCCTTCTTTTTTTCCTTACTCTTTTTTCGAGAATAATGCCGATGATTGAAATGTCGTGGCACACTATATATGTGAATGTGCTACGATGGGATTGTGAGCCTTGTGATATACACAAGTCCAGGTCTTGTGCATCCTACTTGGCTCACCGTTCCATCGTAGCATATTCCTGTGTCCAACGACCTATGTATATATATGAGGCATTATTTTCGAGTTATTTTTGTCTTTTTCAAGAATAATGCCGATGATTGAAATGTCGTGGCACAATATATATGTGAATGTGCTACGACGGGATAGTTAGCCTTGTGATATGCACAAGTCCAGGAATTGTGCATCCTACTTGGCTGATTGTTCCGTCGTAGCATATTCCTGTGTCCAACGACCTATGTATATATATGAGGCATTCTTTTCGAGTTATTTTTGTCTTTTTCGAGAATATGCCGATGATTGAAATGTCGTGGCACAATATATATGTGAATGTGCTATGACGGGATAGTTAGCCTTGTGATATACACAAGTCCAGGAATTGTGCATCCTACTTGGCTAACTGTTCCGTCATAGCATATTCATGTGTCCAACGACCTACCTAGTTATATATGAGGCATTCTTTTCGAGCTACTTTGGTCTTTTTCGAGAATAATGCCGATGATTGGAATGTCGTGGAACACTATATATGTGAATATGCTACGATGGGATTGTACGCCTCGTGCTATGCACAAGTCCAGGTGTTGTGCATCCTACTTGGCATACGGTTCCATCGTAGCATATTCATGTGTCCAACGACCTATGTATATATATGAGGCATGCTTTTTGAGTTACTTTGGTCTTTTACGAGAATAATGCCAATGATTGAAATGTCGTGGCACACTATATGTGAATGTGCTGCAATGGGATTGTTCGCCTTGTGCTATGCACAGGTCCAGGTGTTGTGCATCCTACTTGGCGAACAGTTCCATCGTAGCATATTCCTGTGTCGAACAACCTAGTTATATATGAGGCATGCTTTTTGAGTTTGGTCTTTTTGATTTAGGAGTACTTTCTATAAGTGTATCTTCATATGAGACTTTAATTATATATGTTTTTTTTCAATCACCGGTTAATTACTATTGTCAACTTATAGATGATGTGGTACGTCGTGTACAAGGGACAGGTTCCCGGAGTCTACGATGATTGGGAAGACTGCCAGAGACAGGTGCACCGTTTCAGCGGCAATAGCTACAAAGGGTACAACACTATGGCGGAGGCGAAAGCTAGATACACGCGCTATCTAGCGGGAGTTAGGACAAGGAACCGGATGAAGACCTACACCTTCGTCGCGGCGGTGATCATTCTTATCTTCTTTGGTTGTTTATCCCGCGTTTGTGTCTAGCTAGTTTAGATGTCTAGGCGAGCTTCCGAGCTCTAACTTGTTCGATCGACACATGTATTCGCATGTCACGAACTACTACTTTGTAACTTGATCGAAACAATGTAATTTATACTATGTATTCATGTATGAGACTTATCTATATGTATTTGTTTCAATCTTGTTTTTCATATTGTGTATTTATATATATAATTATATATCTTCTATCTTTGTGTGTATATCTGCTGTAATGTTGTATATAATCTGTATTGTATTTAATCTGGCTCGGAAATTAAAAAAAAACAAAAAACACATCTGTGGCGCACATGATCTACCTTCTGTGGCGCACTAGGTAGTGCGCCACAGAAGATCCTAGGGGTAGCGCACCTGCCCAAACATCTGTGGCGCACTAGCAGGTGCGCTATGCCTGTCTCTACACCACCGTGGTGCACTAGGCAGTGCGCCACGGCTGAGAGATACCCATAGCGCAAGGCACGTGGCGCACTTCTAGTGCGCCACAGATGATGTTTTCACGTGCGCCACTAAAGGCCGTTTTCCTAGTAGTGTCATCATCTGGCCTCCGGTCATTGCGCGAACACTGTTCCACCATGCTCTGGCATCTCCGGCTAGATAATGGGTGGCGAACAGGACTTTCTCGTTGGATTCCACTTTGGCGACTTCTAGGTTATTTTCCATGGTTTGCAGCCAATCATCAGCGTCTAAGGGCTCTTCTGACTTAGTGAAAACAGGTGGGTTGGTGTTCTGGAAATTCTTGAGCTTAGATCCATGGTTGTCCTGATTTCCGTGGCCTTGGTTGTTGTGGGCTAGCTGGGCTATCTGTTGCAGAGTGGCTAGGTTGGCTTGACGTTCCGCTCTTTCAGCTTCGCGGTCAGAAGTCAACAGTTGCAGGAGTTGCAACATCGGGTCCGGGGCTGAACCACTTCCTCCACGTGGCATCTGAAGATTTAGATAGATCATGAGAAAAGAGGGAAATTTCTATGGTTTCGGGGGCTTTGAAAAGTTTTAAAGGTTTGACTCAGATTTTTCTAGCAACTTGCTTTTTCATTCATTCATTCATAGCACACAGTACAACACACACCACAACAAAGAAAAACAGATGGTTTTAAGAACCATTCTAGAAACTACGATATAGTGGGTCCGAATACTACTCACTACGCTAGTGCTCAAGTTCTACTACTCCTCGGAATCTGTGGCTTCATCATCTTCATCATCATCGATGAAGGTGAAATCATCCTCATTGGTGAAGAAGTCCATGGCCTGATCCTCCAGAAAATCATCGTCATCGCTGAGATAGGAGTAAGGGTCTCCATGAAGATCCTCTCCTGCATTCTCCCTTTCCTCCAACTGCATGTCTCTCTCGTGGATGGTCTCTTCCAAAGATGAGATGCAGTGGCGAAGACGGGCAATAATGCGCTCCTTCTTGTCGAGCTGACGGCAGCGAGACTTGCGATCCCTTGCTAGCATGCCGATGGTCTGGTCCTTTGTCTTGATGATGGCAGACTTGTGGTTGCAGTAGTCACGGCAGTTGTTCAACTCCTGCTGACGATCATACATCATGAAGCTAAGGTGGTCCAATTGAGTCTTCAGCTCGGGGTGGTATGGGGCTTCCAGTGGTTGTCCATTTGCATCACGCCTTGGGCAAAACTCAAAGCGAGTACCCTTTATCTGATTGATGCTCTGCCCACATAGACGGGAAAGAGCTTCCTGCATTGCTCTAGCAAGTCCATCGAGCCAGTTGTTTTCCCTCAAGGTAAACTGAATTCCCTCCGCAGTGGGAAGTTCAATTTTCCTCGGAGACTTGCAACAATTAGCCATTGCAGGTCTTCTCCTCCTTGATCATTGAGCTGAGCTCCGAAGACTCGGGGTGCGGACGCTCCAGAAGCTCCGAAAGCTGATCCAGATCCCTCTCAAAGATAAGGTCTCCTCCATTCCCAAGTTGGTAAAACTTGTTGTACTTCACGTCCATCTATAAAAATAGAGGATGAGTAGATTAGCAGGGTGATCAAGTGTGTCAAAATTTTATGTATTTTGCAAGAGTTTTTGAGGAACATGAATTTTTAGGAAAGAATTTAAAGAGATAAGAATGAGAATAAGTTTTTTGTAAATATTTATTTTCTTTGGTTTTGAAACTAAGTTTTTGGTTCAAACGTCCAGTCTAACTAGGGTCTCCTATGGTCAGGATGGCTCTGATACCAACTTGTCAACACCCGGATTTTTCAATCCTAGATGCCTGTTATGCCATACATCGCAATCCCAGGATTACCATTTTTGCGAGACATAACAGAATTGGATATCATAGTACATCATCCATTACAAACGATACATAAGTTCTTACACAAATAGGGATCTCATGATCCAGTTCTTAATACAACTTCAAGCAGCGGAATACGTAATAATAACGGTAGCGTAGGCGAAGCTCCATCATCGGGGTCACAGGCAATACTGACGATGGGAGATGATCCTAGTTGTCGTAACCTTCCTGGGGTCCATCTTCCAGGTACTCCTCTTCATAGTCTGACCATGGGAATAGCCAGGGACAAAGCCATGAGTACTCTTTAAGTACTCGCAAACTAATACTAACTGGTAAAGGGGTTTTTGGATAATAGGACACTAGGCTCTAGGGTTGTTTTGCAAAAGCCATATTTATCTCTACTAGGTTCCAAAGCTAGTCATAATTTTATAACTCCTAAGTGGGATCTTGTATCTCATGTCACAACTCTGTTGTGGTCAAGTCAAAGTCTCAATTCATTTCACAAGTCATTTTGAAAAGTCTGACGGGGGAACAGTATGGCCACTCCAATTGTCCATAACCGCGGACGCGGCTATTCGAATAGTTTGACACTCTGCAGAGACTGTACACTTTCACCACAACATTCGATACATCCGTCAGGAACAAATCCTGAATTCACCATACTTAGTATGTGGATAATCAACCCTAACCTTTCGATTACACGCCCTAGTATAAGCACCTCTTCTGTGAGTTTGGCCTCCCAACCATGACCATCTCTCATCTTGGGTACTGCACAGGTGGACAATCTTCACAAGGTAGCCTCAGCTTAGACCTTGGCCGTGAGGGAACTAATACTAAGGTATATAAGTTTCCAGTCAATCCCTACCCAATTCTCGGGTATTGTGGTTGTACGATAAAATTGGAATGTTATCGCATCAAGACAACCATCAGTTTTATAAAGGGCTAAGGCTCATGCCTCAACATTTTCATCACCAAAATCATCAGGTGTTTGGAAACACATGTCCAAAACATTTCAATAGAATGATCCATCATTCCAAGGTTTTCATAACCATTTTTCCACCAAGTACTCCCATCTAAAGTTGATCAAGTTTTATGCTTAGCACTAGCATCTACAGGTGGGGGTAAGCAATAATGAGGTGTAGTAAACTAGTGGAGTTCTAACTAAGTTCAATCTCATGCCTTAAGATGACATCAAGATTATCTAGCTTAGGCCAAATTTTATGCTCTTTATGCAACCTTCAGATATCTTTCTAGTATCTATAATTCACTTAAGTAAACTCTAAGGAATAGCTTTGATAAAGAAATAAAGTATAAAGCTTGTAAGTAAAAACTAGGATTGGTTGGTCAAGTGGGTTGGATCATATATGCTTAAGGCATATAGTGGGTATAGTAACAAGTAGGGGTTTGTGGCATTAGTAGGGTATCTTGCAAGGGTTAGCTTGCATAGGTCAACTTGATTAGTAAGGCTTGCATTAGTGTCAATATAAGCTTGCATAGGTAAAGTATCTTGCAAGTGTTAGCTTGCCTTGTGTAGAGCAGTGGTTGAAGTTCTCCTCGGCTTCTTCTTCATAGTATCCTCCTTCCTCCTCGTATCCTTGGTCGGTACTAGCGTCTATGAATAAACACTACTAGAGAAAAGGCTATAGGAGACATGCTTATGTGAGGCATATTTAGACCATATGCGCCTCCTATAAAATAGGCGAGGCGCACTCTTTCTCCATGCGCCTCTAGTATAAAAATAAGCGAGACGCATATGATAAGAATGCGCCTCCTATAATCCCTGTACGGACGGAATCTAGCAGCCCCATATTATGCGAGGCGCATTCTAGTCATATGCGCCTCCTATATATCAGATAGGCGAGGCGCATATGGACAGAATGCGCCTCGCATAATCTATGTGGGCCCGCGTGTTGGTAGGTGCACGAATATGCGAGGCACATATGGTTATATGCGCCTCCTATATTTGATAATATGGGAGGCGCATATGGTCATATGTGCCTCAAATAACTCCTGCGGGCCCGGGCGGAGGTAGGTGGCCGCATAGACGAGGCGCATATTACTATATGCGCCTCCTATAGTTTGAATTATAGGAGGCACGTATTGTGCAATATGCGCCTCCTGTAACCAGGCATCACTTTGTATATCGCGTGTCGCGCGTGGCAGACTCCATCTCGCGTCACGCTCCATCGCTGCCCCTCGCCAGCATCACCGCCGCCCCTCGCCTGCGTCGCCGCCACCCCTCTCCCGCTCGCCGCCACCCCTAACTTCCCTCTCTCCTCCTCCCCTCCATGGCCCGCGTCGCCGCCCCTCCATGGCCCGCGTCGTTGCCGCCCCTCCATAAAAGTTAGCACTTTTATGGCTCGATCTAGGGGAACGACGGCGATGTCTAGCGCATCGGGGCGGGGAGGGGACAGTGGAGCCTCTTCATCGAACTTCCCGTGCTGGAGGCCGTATCTGCAGAGGCGGTGCTCGATCTGTCCATCAATGGTTAGGGCCAAGCTCCAATCGTGGTGGCCGGCGGTTGTATCCACGATAGGGAGACGTGGAGGAGCTTCTTCCGGAGCTGCTTCCTCCAGAGATCCTCCCCGTGACCACATCCACGACAAGCTACTCCTCCACAAGTTGCTGCCGGTGAGTACCGGGCTGCCGTCAAACAGCACGACGGCCAGCACTGTCAAATTTATTTCTGATCTGTACTATTGCATGCAGTAGTGCTGAATTTTATGACAAGTTAACTGAATTTTTATGACAAGTTAACTTGGAGGTACTAGACGGTTGCATCTTTAGTGGTGCTACTCCTGTAAGTAGATGAGATGTGCTCTTTAGAATTCTTGATACACTGTTGGACTGAGACATTGTTCTCTCCAATACTTTGTTGGAGTAGATTTTTTATTATTTCTCCTTGAGTAAATAATTTTTTCATGTGTTCCTATTGAGTAAATAAACAGAATACTCCACTGGCAAATGAGTCATCTCACTGGTTTCAGGTCACACAAGTGACATTAGTAAATTACTCGGCGACATGTTTAAATCTGAAGAATGTTTACTTTAAATTGAAGTATTCTTTGGTCTGCAAGAACAGAGTAGCGTAAGCTCCTCTTAGTGCTCCTTGTAGTAATGCATTGCTGCTGTAGTTAGGAGTACATTAAGTTAACAACACACAAACATGACTGGGCTTGCTTGCGGTGCTTCTTCTCTTGTTAAGTTTGTGCTTATTGCTTGCCGTTGCTTATGGATTCCAAGATTATAATCTGTGACTTGTGCGTGTCAAGATTATATTGTTGTTAATTGCTGAAACATACTCCTATGTCAGTATAAACATTGTCAAAAGCCTCATTTAAGGTAAATTAACCCTGCATGACGAAAGATAAAATATTTATGTTCCCACTTCTGTAAGTGGAGTGCAGCACTAGATTGTCTAGTTCTCCTCCCAAGATAAGTTTGTCCAATGAATCTTTAGTTAGTTCAAAAAAATTAACTGAAATCTTGACAATGCTTTTACATGAAAAATGGCCTTTAAAAATATTTGAGACACAATACCTTACTTGAATCTGATTAGTTCTTATAGTGCATGTCATGTATACAGAAATACTTACAACTTCATTATTAGTGCAAGATTGGTTAATAGTAGAAATCCATCTGGCCCATTCGTTCTCAGTTCTTTATTTCCTACTTCCACTTTTGTTACATTTCTGATTTGGACT
Organism: Avena sativa; assembly: GCA_916181665.1. Taxonomy (NCBI): domain Eukaryota; kingdom Viridiplantae; phylum Streptophyta; class Magnoliopsida; order Poales; family Poaceae; genus Avena; species Avena sativa. Next base: position 260,473,268 of record OV702294.1, on the reverse strand, counting down.
TTTGTAGTTTTGCCTATAACTATTTGTCTATGCCCTACTTCTTGTGGTTTGCTTTCTTTGTCTTTCTTCGAAATACCGATGATTAGAACGTATTGTGATGTCATGTGTATGACTATGCTGCTGTTCGATCTGGTGTGCAAAGTAGACTAGTAATTTGGGCATATACTCTACTTGCCGTATGAGATCGAATAGCGAGCATTGTTATTTCCGTGCCCAATCTAAGTATGAGGCACTAATCCAAGTCATTCTTGGTTTGCTTTTTTGGTCTTTCTTCGAAATGCCGATGATTATAACCTGATTTCTTACATCTTGTTGCACCCATATATATGCATGATTCTATCTTGTGAACTGCTATTGCTTTCCACTGACACAACTTTTCGGGCAACAACTACCTAGGCTGCGAGAGTAGAGAGGTGGCGGAAGAGAAGTGGAGGAGGCACAGAAGGAAGAAGTGGAGGAACTTCCTCGTGATCACCACCTTGTTGCTCTTCATGGTAGGTTATGTGCTCTACTTCATCTAGCTAGAGCTCCATCGTCGGAGTTGCAATGTGGTTGTGAACTTGTAATTGGAGGTGTGATCTTGTGGCACAAACACTTGGTGTTGTGTGGAAACTTAGCACTTGTTGATTCTACTTGATGTATGAACTCGTATGTCGTGATTGATGTGCAATGTACTTGTATTGATGTTGGTTCTATTATGCTTTGGCCAATTGCAAGTTTCTGGAAAATTCTTTGCTATTTATACTGTATTCTGGACTATATTGTATATTTGAATATCTGTATATTATTATTTATAGTGGTCTGTAAAACTTGAATTTCGAAAATATTACCGGAGGCGCATATAGGACACTATAGGAGGCGCATATATATAATATACGAGGCGCATTGTGAAACATACGCGAGGCACATATGATATGAGCCGCCTATACTTCACATATGCGAGGCGCATATCAATATGTGCCTCCTATAATTCACATATGCGAGGCGCATATCGATATGCACCTCCTATAATATATAGGAGGCGCATATCGATATGCGCCTCGCATATGTGAAGTATAGGAGGCGCATGTCATATGCGCCTCGCATAAAAAATAGCCGAGGCTCAAAGCTAGAGGCGCATATCATATGCGCCTCGCATAAGCTTTTAGGTGCGCCTCGTATAAGATTTTCTCTAGTAGTGAAACACGAGGTACACAGTCACCAAACAATACTTAACTACTTGCAATCATCACACACAAGGGTCCTATAGATGATCTAGCATCATCTCTATCATTACAAGTTTAAGGCTTGGTTTAATTCCTTTTATTTTTAGAAAAGTAATTTCTACTCATTGAAAAACTACTTAAGATTTAATATTCTCCAAACCCAACATGGGATCATGTAGACACATGTCATCACCACATATTGTAGTCCATGGGAATGTGATTTAAAGTAGTGTCACAATTTAATAAGGTTTTACCCTTTTATTTTAATTAATTAAAGTGGCTAGAAATGCCTATGTAGCATTCTTTTATTACTTGAACAATATTTCTGCAAGTAAACCTATATATTTTTATATATTCTAAAAGGTATGGTTAAATGTGATTTTTGAGAGTTGGAATCAACTAAAAAGCTATTATGGTTTATATTTGAAAAATGTTTGAATGCAAAAAAGATTCTGCCTTGTTATTTTTACTAAGGATGATCTACAGATCCAAATGACTTGAATCCAACGGGCTTGGATTCAACATTCATAGACCTTTCCAACAAAATTGGTTTCATTCAAATTGGTGCACTGAATCGATCTGGGTTGATTTTTGAAGTTGGGTACAGAAGTTTGTTTGAATTGAAATGGAAAAAGTTTAATTTGAATAATTGGGCTTGCGCGGGAAAAGTTAACGGGCCGGCCTGCTAAGCGCAGTGCTTCCGCAGGCTGCTTAAGTGGGTGTCCCCACTTGTCAGTGACACGGGGCTGGGCGAAGCGGTATGGGGCAACGTGGATCGTTCGATCTAGTTCTAATCCAACGGCTGGGAGTCATCATCGACGCGAGACAACGCCGGCGAGAACGAAACCTAGCGCGGCCAGTGAGGGGTGCTGGGGGCTCACCGGGGTACGGGCGAGGGTCGGCGAGGCGGGCGAACGACGAAGTCGATGACAACGAACTCAGGGGTGGTCGCGGCAGCTCCTGGGGTGGACGAAATCGATGGCTCCCTTCTTCTCCAGAGGCGGCGGGCTTCGGTGAAATTCCGGTGGGGTGGTGCTCGCCTTGCTCTGAGAATGGTGTGGCACGATCAGTGAGGAGAGGGGAGTGAGATGGTGTGAAGAAATCGAGCGGGGGTGGCCTCTATTTATAGTCGAGCGAGGGGACCGATGAGGCGCACGGTGAGCTCGTCGGGGGCGATGTTATAGGCGGCTAATGGCATGGGCAAGGGTAGTGGACGGTGCGGTGTCTCCTGGCGATGCTCAATGACATGGTTTTGAGGCATGGGGCGGTGTGGCTTGGTCTGGAATGGGCGATGCTCTGCGCAGCAGAGGCGGCGTCTTCGACGGCGGGCGGTGGATGTGCGGCACGGGGCGGCAAACGGGATGTCTGGCGGTCTCCTGGGTCGGTGGCGATCGTGTGTGCACGCGGCGATGGCGGCGCGCGGTCTGTGGGCGCTGGTCGAGGGTGGCGCTCTGGCGCACGCTCGGCATGGTCTCTGGCGGTCTAGGCGCGGCTCTTGCGTGTGGTCTAGGGCTTGGCAACGCTCGCGGCTGGGACAGTGAGTGGCGGTGGACGATGGGCTGCCTCCCAGACATCCTGGCTAGGCTTGCTGCTGCTCCTAGCTTGCTGTCGACTATGGGGTGGCAAGGGGGTGCTCGACTGTTCACCATTGATGGCAATGGCAAGCTCACAGTGGTGCTAGTGCTTAGTTAATCTTACTAGATGATCTACTGAGCTGGGTGTGAGCTAACTAGGGAACAAGTTAGGCAAGATTCACTGCTCACAATAGTGTTTGATGTTTTGTTTGATTTGTGTCTACAACCTGTTTGATGAAATGGCCGCATGAAATCAAGTTTTGAATTTTGAAAAGATTTTTGGTGGGTTTGCTAGATTGGTGCTGGTGAGTCTGCAGATGCTTGGGTTTTGAAAGTTGAGCTTGTTTGAGTGGTTTTTGAAAAAGTGGGATCTTCCCATATGATAAAGATTCAATTTTGAATTGTCATTTAAGCTATGCATTTGAAAGTTTCTGGATGATCACAAAGTGGGCCTTGATACTTTGTTATGAGTATAATCAAGGGGTGCAAAGATCCAGAAAAGTTTCTGTTAGGTTCTGAAAGTTTGAGACAGCCAAAGTAGGCATGAGAGTTAAATTGGTCAAAGTGACCATTCATTTAATATATGTGTTTTGATTTACTTGTCTTTAGGAAAAGTGTGGGAAATGTTTTAGATGATGTTTATTTCAACTAAGAAACATTTTACAAGCAATGAAACAAACAAACAAGGTGGTTTTAACAGAATTCAAAATCTATGCATACACATATGCATGCATTCATAATTTTATTTAGAAAAGTTTTTGTTAACCCTAATTTTGATGATTAGAGTTGGATGATCCAAGCTTGGTATTTTTGGGATGTTACAAACCTTCCCCCCTTAAACAAAATCTCGTCTCGAGATTTGAAAAAGGATGAAAAGATTACCTAGGATCTTCAAACAAAGGAAAGCGAGATACCACTCTATCATACCTTATTATGAGCACTTCAATGTTGCTTATGTTTATGTTTCATGCTACTTATTATTATTGAGTTGGTTTCTCTTCATAACTTGCAATGACTATTGAGTAGACTTAGTTGCATACTCTTTATTATGAATCGTCTAAGAATCTACTCCTATGCTGAGAATATATACATCATATGAAGGAAAGTGTTCATGAAAGTTCTTTTATCGCACTCGGTTTTCAACTGAATTGCTTGAGGACAAGCACTAAGCTAAGCTTGGGGGGAGTTGATACGTACAAACATATCTACTGTCTCGAACACTTTGCTATTGTTTCTCCTCTAAACTTGTGTGATTTGGATACAACTAACACGGACTGACGCTGTTTTTAGCAGAATTACCTTGGTGTCTTGTTTTTGTGCAGAAAATCAACTATCAGGAAAAATCCCGGAAAATATGCCAAAAATTATATTTCACCAGAAGATCCACGGAGCCAGAAGACGAGTAGGAGAGGAGGCCTAGGGGGGCCACACCCACCCCAGGCGCGGGCCCACCACTGGTCGCGCCTGGAGGGGGTGCAGCCACCCTAGGCACCCCCTCGGCCTCCCTCTGTTGGAGATATGCCCTAGAGGTAATAATAAATGTAGTTATTATTATATATCTTTGTGTTTATGATAAATGTTTACATTCATGCTATAATAGTATTAACAAGGAAACCATTAATACTTGTGTGATTTGTAAACTTAATTTGAAGTCCCTAGTATGGCCTCTATACTTCACTAGCTTGTTGGTTGATTGATGATGTGGTTTCTTTGTCATGAACATTGAGATGTTATCAACAACAAGATCATATCGTTAGGAGAATGATATGGTGGACATACTCCTATAGACAAGCGTAGCATAAAGATCAAGTCATTTCAATAGTTCAATTGCTATATGCTTTCTGATACATAGTAACCTAATTCCTTCGACCATGAGATCATGCATATTGCCTTTACTGGATGGATGCTTTGATGTCATCAAACACCACACCGTAACAGGGTGGCTATAAAAGTGGCATTGGGTGTTCGGAAAGTATTGGTTGAAACACATGGATCAAGAGTGGGATTTGTCCATCCACATGACGGATAGATATTCTCTGGGCCCTCTCGGTGAAATGTCATCCAATTAGCTTGCAAGCATGTGACTTGGTCACAAGGGATCACATATCACGGGAACGAGAAAAGAGTACTTATCGGTAACGAGGTTGAACTAGGTATGCAGAGATACCGACGATCATGACCTCGGATAAGTAACATATCGTGAGACAAAGGGAAATTGGTATCGTATGTAAGTGGTTCATTCGATCGCAAAGTAATCGTAGAAATATGTGGGAGCCATATGAATTTCCAGATTCCTCTATTGGTTATTGTTCGGAGAAGTGTCTCGATCATGTCCGCATAATTCACGAACCGTAGGGAGACACACTTAAGGATTCGACGTTGTTTGAGTAGTTATGGTATTATGAGAAAGAGACCGAATGTTGTTCGGAGTCTCGGATGGGATCCGGGATATCACGAGGTGATCCGGAATGGTCCGGAGAATAAGATTCATATAAGGAAAGTCCCGTTTCGGAGTTGGGGAATGGTTCCGATGTTTTCATCGGGAACATTCTAGAAGGTCCCGGAATGTCCGGCACTCCGGAGGGGAAGGGGTACATGAATGTGTCATTGCATGTTGGAATGATTGCATCATGTACTAAGTGTTCTCGCTGTCCGAAATAAAGGGTTAATTCAAATCCTAATTGAAAAAAGTCAAACTGCCAGTTTTCGGTCAAACTGCCAGTTTTCGGAAAGAGGAGAAAGAGGAGGAGGTTGAAACCGACTTGGGGGAGGAGTCCCTCCTCTCCAAGCCGGCGCCCCACCAAGGCCGAGTTGGGGAGGGACTCCACTCCCTCCCCTTGGCCGCCGGCCCTCCCACCTATAAAGGGAGGGGCAGGGCTCCCCTCTCTACACAACACACAAGTTCCTATCCTCTAAACTAGAAACTAGACCTAGACCCCGGTTTAGAGCTGTTTCGGTTTAGAGCCTTCTAATTGGTTTAGAGCCCTCTAATTGGTGTGTCTAATTACTAGACCACTAATAGCCTCTCTCATAAGCTCCACCATACTCGCACCGGCTTAAGGCGAAGCCCTGCGGGATCTCCCCTCTACCTCCGGTACCACGCCGTTGTGCTGCCGGAATCGCGAGGAGAGTGCTACAACCTCCGCTGCCTGCTGGAACAAGGGAGAGGAAGGTCTTCGTCGAGTACCGAACGTGTGACCGACTGCGGGAGCGCTGCGGGAACGCGGCGCCGGAAGGATCGTCTACGCGATCTTGAGATCGGAAAGAGTACGACTACATCACCCACGAGAATCTGCTCTCGTTAAACACTTTGGAATCTTCGAGGGTGAGTTATTCCATCGACTCGTTGCTACAATCTAGTAGATAGATCTTGGCTTGTTTGTTTGTATGCGATAGAAAATTTTTGTTTTCCATGCTACGAACCCCAACAGTGGTATCAGAGCCGTGTCTATATGTAGATCTGTTGCACGAGTAGAACACAATGGTCATTGTGGGCGTTGATGCTTTTATTGTAGATTGCTTTTTGTGTACTTTGCATCTTGCGGTATGTTGGGATGAAGCGGCCCGGGCTAACCTTACATGACATCGTTCATGAGACTTGCTCCACGCTTAACATGCAACTTGTATTGCATAAGTGGCTTTGCGGGTGCCTGTTTCTCCTAGCATAGTAAAGATCCAATTTACAACGGGTAATCAACAATGCTAGTATCAATGTTGTGGTTCTTGTTCGTAGGTTAGAACGACACTTATGGAAAGCCCCAAACCACGTAAAATATGCAAAGAAAGTAGAAGCGTCTAACTTTGTTTTGCAGGGGTGTGCAGTGATGTGATATGGCCATGATTGTGATTATATTTGATGTATGCAATGATCCTTATTGTAAGTTGGCAACCGGCAGGAGCCATATGGTTGTCTTTAATTTCTGTTAAGGCCTGCGTGTCTATTCAAAATAGTTGTAATAGTTGAAGTTGGCGGACGACAACCATGAAGAAGCGTCATTGACCTTGATGCTATGCCGGTGATGATGGAGATCATGTTCGTGCTTGAAGATGGAGATCGGAAGCACAAAGAAGAAAGGCCATATCATATCACATATTATGAATTGCATGTGATGTTAATCCTTTATGCATCTTGTATTGCTTAGTAGACGACGGTAGCATTATAAGATGATCCCTCATGCACATAAATTTCAAGTTCTAAAAGTGTTCACCCTTAGTATGCACCGTTGCCAAAGCTTGCTGCTTCGAAGCACCACGTGATGATCGGGTGTCTTTGATTCCGCGGGTGACTACAACGTAAGCAAGCCAGATTTGCTTATGCGGAAGCTAAGGTTTGATCTTGACGAGCCTAGCATGTACAGACATGGCCTCAGGAACACGGATCGCCGAAAGGCAAAGCATGAATCATATAGTAGATATGATGAACATGATGATTGTTCGCCATTAAAACTATATCAGCTCTCGTGATGATCGGTGTTGATGTAGTGGATTTGGTTCGTGTGATCACTAAAACAATGTGAGGGATGTTGTTTTGAGTGGGAGTTCACCTAGTTTAATTTCATTAATTAATTTGAACTCAATTTGTCATAAACTTAGTCTAAACTATTGCAAATATGTTGTAGATCAATGGCAGCCCCTACCATCAATTTTAATGCGTTCCTAGAGAAAGAAAAGTTGAAAAACAATGGAAGCAACTTCGCGGATTGGTTCCGCAATTTGAGGATTGTCCTCACAGCTGGTAATTTGACCTATGTGCTGGATGCACCGCTAGGTGACCCACCTGCAGCTGATGCTACCGATGAAGTAAAGAATGTTTACCTCGCTCGGAAGAATCAGTACTCCATAGTTCAGTGTGCTATCTTGTATGGTTTAGAATCGGAGCTTCAGAAAAGGTTTGAAGAGTCAGATCCATATGATATTGTCGAGGATCTCAAATTAATCTTTGAGACTCATGCGGCAATTGAAAGTTATGAAGCTTCTGAAAAGTTCTTTAACTGCAAGATGGAAGAGGGTAGCTCCGTCAGTGAGCATGTGCTTAAAATGTCTGGGCACGCAAATAAACTTCAAAGTTTGGGTATAGTGATTCCTAATACTTTGGGAGTTTACCGCATCCTCCAATCACTACCACCAAGTTACAAGAACTTTGTGATGAACTACATGTAGGGGTTCGTAGCATGGAAAACAAAAATTTTCTATCGCATACAAACAAACAAGCCAAGATCTATCTACTAGATTGTAGCAACGAGTCGATGGAATAACTCACCCTCGAAGATTCCAAAGTGTTTAACGAGAGCAGATTCTCGTGGGTGATGTAGTCGTACTCTTTCCGATCTCAAGATCGCGTAGACGATCCTTCCGGCGCCGCGTTCCCGCAGCGCTCCCGCAGTCGGTCACACGTTCGGTACTCGACGAAGACCTTCCTCTCCCTTGTTCCAGCAGGCAGCGGAGGTTGTAGCACTCTCCTCGCGATTCCGGCAGCACAACGGCGTGGTACCGGAGGTAGAGGGGAGATCCCGCAGGGCTTCGCCTTAAGCCGGTGCGAGTATGGTGGAGCTTATGAGAGAGGCTATTAGTGGTCTAGTAATTAGACACACCAATTAGAGGGCTCTAAACCAATTAGAAGGCTCTAAACCGAAACAGCTCTAAACCGGGGTCTAGGTCTAGTTTCTAGTTTAGAGGATAGGAACTTGTGTGTGTTGGGAGGGGAGCCCTGCCCCTCCCTTTATAGGTGGGAGGGCTGGCGCGCTAGGGGAGGGAGGGAGTCCCTCCCCAACTCGGCCTAGGGCTGGCCGCCGGCTTGGGGACTCCTTCCCCAAGTCGGTCTCCTCTTCTCCTCCTCTTCCCACTTTCCAAAACTGGCAGTTTGACTTTCAAACTAGCCGTTTGACTTTTCCAATTTAGGAATTAAATAAACCCTTTATTTTGGACAGCGAGAACACTTAGTACATGATGCAATCATTCCATCTTGCAATGACACATTCATGTACCCCTTCCCCCCCGGAGTGCCGGACATTCCGGGACCTTCTAGAATGTTCCCGATGAAAACACCGGAACCATTCCCCAACTCCGAAATGGGACTTTCCTTATATGAATCTTATTCTCCGGACCATTCCGGATCACCTCGTGATATCCCGGATCCCATCCGAGACTCCGAACAACATTCGGTCTCTTTCTCATAATACCATAACTACTCAAACAACGTCGAATCCTTAAGTGTGTCTCCCTACGGTTCGTGAATTATGCGGACATGATCGAGACACTTCTCCGAACAATAACCAATAGAGGAATCTGGAAATTCATATGGCTCCCACATATTTCTACGATTACTTTGCGATCGAATGAACCACTTACATACGATACCAATTTCCCTTTGTCTCACGATATGTTACTTATCCGAGGTCATGATCGTCGGTATCTCTGCATACCTAGTTCAACCTCGTTACTGATAAGTACTCTTTTCTCGTTCCCGTGATATGTGATCCCTTGTGACCAAGTCACATGCTTGCAAGCTAATTGGATGACATTTCACCGAGAGGGCCCAGAGAATATCTATCCGTCATGTGGATGGACAAATCCCACTCTTGATCCATGTGTTTCAACCAATACTTTCCGAACACCCAATGCCACTTTTATAGCCACCCTGTTACGGTGTGGTGTTTGATGACATCAAAGCATCCATCCAGTAAAGGCAATATGCATGATCTCATGGTCGAAGGAATTAGGTTACTATGTATCAGAAAGCATATAGCAATTGAACTATTGAAATGACTTGATCTTTATGCTACGCTTGTCTATAGGAGTATGTCCACCATATCATTCTCCTAACGATATGATCTTGTTGTTGATAACATCTCAATGTTCATGACAAAGAAACCACATCATCAATCAACCAACAAGCTAGCGAAGTATAGAGGCCATACTAGGGACTTCAAATTAAGTTTACAAATCACACAAGTATTAATGGTTTCCTTGTTAATACTATTATAGCATGAATGTAAACATTTATCATAAACACAAAGATATATAATAATAACTACATTTATTATTACCTCTAGGGCATATCTCCAACAGTCTCCCACTTGCACTAGAGTCATCTAATCTAGATTACATGGTAATATACCGAACACCCATGGCAGTTTGGTGTTGGTCATGTTTTGCCCTCGGGAGAGGTTTAGTCAACGGATCCGCCACATTCAGATCTGTGTGTACTTTGCAAATCTTTATATCCCCATCCTGGATATGTTCTCGAATAGCGTGGAAACGCAGCTTGATATGCTTCAGCTTCTTGTGTGACCTTGGTTCTTGCGCATTGGCTATGGCGCCCATGTTATCACAGTAGATAGACATTGGGTCCAGCGCACTTGGAACCACACCCAGCTCTGTAATGAACTCTTTCATCCATATCGCTTCTTGTGAAGCCTCCGAAGCAGCCATGTATTCCGATTCAGTTGAAGATCTCGCCACAACGCTTTGCTTTGCACTCCTCCAGCTAACTGCTGCACCATTCAAAATAAATACGTATCCAGATTGTGATTTAGAATCATCCGGATCGGTGTTCCAACTAGCATCGGTGTAACCATTAACAACGAGCTGTTCATCACCTCCATAAGAAAGAACCATATCCTTAGTTCTTCTCAAGTACTTAAGGATGTTTTTGACCGCTGTCCAATGATCCACTCCTGGATCACTTTGATATCTGCTAGTTAGACTAACAGCATATGCGATGTCGGGTCTAGTACATAGCATGGCATACATTAGAGATCCTATGGCTGAGGCATAGGGAGTCTTACTCATCTTTTCTCTATCTTCTGCCGATGTCGGACTTTGAGTTTTACTCAAGGTCGTATTGGGCAACATGGGCAAGAACCCTTTCTTGCTATCTTCCATTCCAAACCTCTTTAGAACTTTGTCCAAATATGTACTTTGTGACAATGATATTTGGCGTTTCGATCTATCTCTATAAATCTTTATGCCTAATATGTAAGCTGCTTCGCCAAGATCCTTCATTGAAAAACTATTATTCAAATATTCCTTGACACTATTAAGAAGGTCTACATCATTCCCAATCAACAATATGTCATCCACATACAGTATTAAGAATGCTACAGAGCTCCCACTCACTTTCTTGTAAATACAAGCTTCTCCATAAGTTTGTATAAAACCAAAACTTTTGATTACCTTATCAAAACGTTGATTCCAACTTCGGGATGCTTGCTTCAATCCATAGATGGACCGTTGAAGCTTGCATACCTTGTTAGCATCTTTAGGATCGACAAAACCTTTGGGTTGTATCATATACAACTCTTCATCAATGTCTCCATTGAGGAATGCTGTTTTGACATCCATCTGCCATATCTCATAATCATAATATGCAGCGATTGCTAACATAATCCTCACAGACTTTAGCTTCGCTACCGGTGAGAAAGTCTCATCGTAGTCAACTCCTTGAATTTGTCGAAACCCTTTTGCGACAAGTCGAGCTTTATAGACAGTAACATTACCATCAGCATCTGTTTTCTTCTTGAAAATCCATTTGTTCTCGACAGCCTTCCGGCCATCCGGTAAGTCCACCAAAGTCCATACTTGGTTTTCGTACATGGATCCAATCTCGGATTTCATGGCTTCTTGCCATTTATTGGAATCTGGGCTCATCATCGCTTCCTCATATGTCTCGGGGTTATCGGTGTTGTCCACCAACATGACATTCATAACGGAATCATACCAATCTGGAGTGGTACGAGTTCTCGTTGACCTCCGAGGCTCTGTAGTAACTTCAACCGAAGTTTCATGATCACCATCATTAGCTTCCTCTCTTATTGGTGCAGGCACCACAGGAACTTCTTCCGGTGCTGCGCTACTCGCAATTTCGAGAGAAGGTTCGACAACCTCGTCGAGTTCTACTTTCCTTCCAGTCACTTCTTTCGAGAGAAATTCCTTCTCTAGAAAGGATCCATTCTTAGCAACGAAGATTTTGCCTTCGGATCTATGATAGAAGGTATACCCAACAGTTTCCTTCGGGTATCCTATGAAGACGCATTTTTCCGCTTTGGGTTCAAGCTTGTCCGGCTGTAACTTCTTTACATAGGCTTCGCATCCCCAAACTTTAAGGAACGACAATTTAGGTTTCTTCCCAAACCATAATTCATACGGTGTCGTTTCAACGGATTTAGACGGTGCCCTATTTAAAGTGAATGCGGCTGTTTCTAATGCATAACCCCAAAATGATAGTGGCAAATCTGTAAGTGACATCATAGAACGAACCATATCTAAGAGAGTTCGATTACGACGTTCAGACACACCATTACGCTGTGGTGTTCCCGGCGGTGTCAACTGCGAAAGTATTCCACATTTCTTCAAATGCTCGCCAAACTCGTAACTTAGATATTCACCTCCACGATCAGATCGTAGAAATTTAATCTTCTTGTTACGTTGATTCTCTACCTCACTTTGAAACTCCTTAAACTTCTCGAAAGTTTCGGACTTATGTTTCATAAAATAGATATACCCATATCTACTCAAGTCATCCGTGAAGGTAAGAACATAACGATAACCACTGCGCGATGCTACACTCATTGGACCACACACATCGGTATGTATGATTTCCAATAAGTCTGTAGCTCGCTCCATCATACCAGAAAATGGAGTCTTAGTCATTTTACCCATCAGACATGCTTCGCATCTTTCAAGTGATTCAAAATCAAGTGATTCAAGAAGTCCATCGGAATGGAGTTTCTTCATACGCTTCACTCCAATGTGACCAAGACGACAGTGCCACATATAGGTCAAATTATCGCTTGATTTCAAACGTTTAGCCTCAATGTTATTAATATGTGTATTTCTACTATCGAGATTCAATATGAATAGACCATCTATCAAAGGTGCATGTGCATAAAACATATTACTCATATAAATCGAACAACCATTATTCTCGGATTTAAACAAGTAACCGTCTCGCAATAAACAAGATCCCGATATAATGTTCATGCTCAACGCAGGCACCAAATAACAATTATTTAAGTATAAAACTAATCCCGATGGTAGATGAAGAGGTAGTGTGCCGACCGCGATCACATCAACCTTTGATCCGTTTCCCACGCGCATCGTCACCTCGTTCTTCACTAGCTTCCGTTTATTCTGCAGCTCCTGTTTCGAGTTACAAATATGAGCAACCGAACCAGTATCAAATACCCAGGCACTACTACGAGTACTAGTGAGATACACATCAATAACATGTATATCAGATATACCTTTCTTCTTGATGTTGCCGTTCTTCAAATCCGCCAAGTACCTTGGGCAATTCCGCTTCCAGTGACCTTCTCCCTTGCAGTAAAAGCACTCAGTATCAGGCTTGGGTCCAGCCTTGGTCCTCTTCGTCGGCGTGGTAACTTTCTTACCACCCTTCTTGAAGTGTCCCTTCTGCTTAGACTTGCCTTTCTTGAATTTGGTGGTCTTATTGACCATCAACACTTGGTGCTCTTTCTTGATCTCCACTTCTGCAGATTTTAACATAGCAAATAGTTCTGGCAACTCTTTGTTCATGTTCTGCATGTTGTAGTTCATCACAAAGTTCTTGTAACTTGGTGGTAGTGATTGGAGGATGCGGTAAACTCCCAAAGTATTAGGAATCACTATACCCAAACTTTGAAGTTTATTTGCGTGCCCAGACATTTTAAGCACATGCTCACTGACGGAGCTACCCTCTTCCATCTTGCAGTTAAAGAACTTTTCAGAAGCTTCATAACTTTCAATTGCCGCATGAGTCTCAAAGATTAATTTGAGATCCTCGACAATATCATATGGATCTGACTCTTCAAACCTTTTCTGAAGCTCCGATTCTAAACCATACAAGATAGCACACTGAACTATGGAGTACTGATTCTTCCGAGCGAGGTAAACATTCTTTACTTCATCGGTAGCATCAGCTGCAGGTGGGTCACCTAGCGGTGCATCCAGCACATAGGTCAAATTACCAGCTGTGAGGACAATCCTCAAATTGCGGAACCAATCCGCGAAGTTGCTTCCATTGTTTTTCAACTTTTCTTTCTCTAGGAACGCATTAAAATTGATGGTAGGGGCTGCCATTGATCTACAACATATTTGCAATAGTTTAGACTAAGTTTATGACAAATTGAGTTCAAATTAATTAATGAAATTAAACTAGGTGAACTCCCACTCAAAACAACATCCCTCACATTGTTTTAGTGATCACACGAACCAAATCCACTACATCAACACCGATCATCACGAGAGCTGATATAGTTTTAATGGCGAACAATCATCATGTTCATCATATCTACTATATGATTCATGCTTTGCCTTTCGGCGATCCGTGTTCCTGAGGCCATGTCTGTACATGCTAGGCTCGTCAAGATCAAACCTTAGTTTCCGCATAAGCAAATCTGGCTTGCTTACGTTGTAGTCACCCGCGGAATCAAAGACACCCGATCATCACGTGGTGCTTCGAAGCAGCAAGCTTTGGCAACGGTGCATACTAAGGGTGAACACTTTTAGAACTTGAAATTTATGTGCATGAGGGATCATCTTATAATGCTACCGTCGTCTACTAAGCAATACAAGATGCATAAAGGATTAACATCACATGCAATTCATAATATGTGATATGATATGGCCTTTCTTCTTTGTGCTTCCGATCTCCATCTTCAAGCACGAACATGATCTCCATCATCACCGGCATAGCATCAAGGTCAATGACGCTTCTTCATGGTTGTCGTCCGCCAACTTCAACTATTACAACTATTTTGAATAGACACGCAGGCCTTAACAGAAATTAAAGACAACCATATGGCTCCTGCCGGTTGCCAACTTACAATAAGGATCATTGCATACATCAAATATAATCACAATCATGGCCATATCACATCACTGCACACCCCTGCAAAACAAAGTTAGACGCTTCTACTTTCTTTGCATATTTTACGTGGTTTGGGGCTTTCCATAAGTGTCGTTCTAACTTACGAACAAGAACCACAACATTGATACTAGCATTGTTGATCACCCGTTGTAAATTGGATCTTTACTATGCTAGGAGAAACAGGCACCCGCAAAGCCACTTATGCAAAACGAGTTGCATGTCAAGCGTGGAGCAAGTCTCATGAACGATGTCATGTAAGGTTAGCCCGGGCCGCTTCATCCCAACATACCGCAAGATGCAAAGTACACAAAAAGCAATCTACAATAAAAGCATCAACGCCCACAATGACCATTGTGTTCTACTCGTGCAACAGATCTACATATAGACACGGCTCTGATACCACTGTAGGGGTTCGTAGCATGGAAAACAAAAATTTTCTATCGCATACAAACAAACAAGCCAAGATCTATCTACTAGATTGTAGCAACGAGTCGATGGAATAACTCACCCTCGAAGATTCCAAAGTGTTTAACGAGAGCAGATTCTCGTGGGTGATGTAGTCGTACTCTTTCCGATCTCAAGATCGCGTAGACGATCCTTCCGGCGCCGCGTTCCCGCAGCGCTCCCGCAGTCGGTCACACGTTCGGTACTCGACGAAGACCTTCCTCTCCCTTGTTCCAGCAGGCAGCGGAGGTTGTAGCACTCTCCTCGCGATTCCGGCAGCACAACGGCGTGGTACCGGAGGTAGAGGGGAGATCCCGCAGGGCTTCGCCTTAAGCCGGTGCGAGTATGGTGGAGCTTATGAGAGAGGCTATTAGTGGTCTAGTAATTAGACACACCAATTAGAGGGCTCTAAACCAATTAGAAGGCTCTAAACCGAAACAGCTCTAAACCGGGGTCTAGGTCTAGTTTCTAGTTTAGAGGATAGGAACTTGTGTGTGTTGGGAGGGGAGCCCTGCCCCTCCCTTTATAGGTGGGAGGGCTGGCGCGCTAGGGGAGGGAGGGAGTCCCTCCCCAACTCGGCCTAGGGCTGGCCGCCGGCTTGGGGACTCCTTCCCCAAGTCGGTCTCCTCTTCTCCTCCTCTTCCCACTTTCCAAAACTGGCAGTTTGACTTTCAAACTAGCCGTTTGACTTTTCCAATTTAGGAATTAAATAAACCCTTTATTTTGGACAGCGAGAACACTTAGTACATGATGCAATCATTCCATCTTGCAATGACACATTCATGTACCCCTTCCCCCCCGGAGTGCCGGACATTCCGGGACCTTCTAGAATGTTCCCGATGAAAACACCGGAACCATTCCCCAACTCCGAAATGGGACTTTCCTTATATGAATCTTATTCTCCGGACCATTCCGGATCACCTCGTGATATCCCGGATCCCATCCGAGACTCCGAACAACATTCGGTCTCTTTCTCATAATACCATAACTACTCAAACAACGTCGAATCCTTAAGTGTGTCTCCCTACGGTTCGTGAATTATGCGGACATGATCGAGACACTTCTCCGAACAATAACCAATAGAGGAATCTGGAAATTCATATGGCTCCCACATATTTCTACGATTACTTTGCGATCGAATGAACCACTTACATACGATACCAATTTCCCTTTGTCTCACGATATGTTACTTATCCGAGGTCATGATCGTCGGTATCTCTGCATACCTAGTTCAACCTCGTTACTGATAAGTACTCTTTTCTCGTTCCCGTGATATGTGATCCCTTGTGACCAAGTCACATGCTTGCAAGCTAATTGGATGACATTTCACCGAGAGGGCCCAGAGAATATCTATCCGTCATGTGGATGGACAAATCCCACTCTTGATCCATGTGTTTCAACCAATACTTTCCGAACACCCAATGCCACTTTTATAGCCACCCTGTTACGGTGTGGTGTTTGATGACATCAAAGCATCCATCCAGTAAAGGCAATATGCATGATCTCATGGTCGAAGGAATTAGGTTACTATGTATCAGAAAGCATATAGCAATTGAACTATTGAAATGACTTGATCTTTATGCTACGCTTGTCTATAGGAGTATGTCCACCATATCATTCTCCTAACGATATGATCTTGTTGTTGATAACATCTCAATGTTCATGACAAAGAAACCACATCATCAATCAACCAACAAGCTAGCGAAGTATAGAGGCCATACTAGGGACTTCAAATTAAGTTTACAAATCACACAAGTATTAATGGTTTCCTTGTTAATACTATTATAGCATGAATGTAAACATTTATCATAAACACAAAGATATATAATAATAACTACATTTATTATTACCTCTAGGGCATATCTCCAACACTACAACATGCAGAACATGAACAAAGAGTTGCCAGAACTATTTGCTATGTTAAAATCTGCAGAAGTGGAGATCAAGAAAGAGCACCAAGTGTTGATGGTCAATAAGACCACCAAATTCAAGAAAGGCAAGTCTAAGCAGAAGGGACACTTCAAGAAGGGTGGTAAGAAAGTTACCACGCCGACGAAGAGGACCAAGGCTGGACCCAAGCCTGATACTGAGTGCTTTTACTGCAAGGGAGAAGGTCACTGGAAGCGGAATTGCCCAAGGTACTTGGCGGATTTGAAGAACGGCAACATCAAGAAGAAAGGTATATCTGATATACATGTTATTGATGTGTATCTCACTAGTACTCGTAGTAGTGCCTGGGTATTTGATACTGGTTCGGTTGCTCATATTTGTAACTCGAAACAGGAGCTGCAGAATAAACGGAAGCTAGTGAAGAACGAGGTGACGATGCGCGTGGGAAACGGATCAAAGGTTGATGTGATCGCGGTCGGCACACTACCTCTTCATCTACCATCGGGATTAGTTTTATACTTAAATAATTGTTATTTGGTGCCTGCGTTGAGCATGAACATTATATCGGGATCTTGTTTATTGCGAGACGGTTACTTGTTTAAATCCGAGAATAATGGTTGTTCGATTTATATGAGTAATATGTTTTATGCACATGCACCTTTGATAGATGGTCTATTCATATTGAATCTCGATAGTAGAAATACACATATTAATAACATTGAGGCTAAACGTTTGAAATCAAGCGATAATTTGACCTATATGTGGCACTGTCGTCTTGGTCACATTGGAGTGAAGCGTATGAAGAAACTCCATTCCGATGGACTTCTTGAATCACTTGATTTTGAATCACTTGAAAGATGCGAAGCATGTCTGATGGGTAAAATGACTAAGACTCCATTTTCTGGTATGATGGAGCGAGCTACAGACTTATTGGAAATCATACATACCGATGTGTGTGGTCCAATGAGTGTAGCATCGCGCAGTGGTTATCGTTATGTTCTTACCTTCACGGATGACTTGAGTAGATATGGGTATATCTATTTTATGAAACATAAGTCCGAAACTTTCGAGAAGTTTAAGGAGTTTCAAAGTGAGGTAGAGAATCAACGTAACAAGAAGATTAAATTTCTACGATCTGATCGTGGAGGTGAATATCTAAGTTACGAGTTTGGCGAGCATTTGAAGAAATGTGGAATACTTTCGCAGTTGACACCGCCGGGAACACCACAGCGTAATGGTGTGTCTGAACGTCGTAATCGAACTCTCTTAGATATGGTTCGTTCTATGATGTCACTTACAGATTTGCCACTATCATTTTGGGGTTATGCATTAGAAACAGCCGCATTCACTTTAAATAGGGCACCGTCTAAATCCGTTGAAACGACACCGTATGAATTATGGTTTGGGAAGAAACCTAAATTGTCGTTCCTTAAAGTTTGGGGATGCGAAGCCCATGTAAAGAAGTTACAGCCGGACAAGCTTGAACCCAAAGCGGAAAAATGCGTCTTCATAGGATACCCGAAGGAAACTGTTGGGTATACCTTCTATCATAGATCCGAAGGCAAAATCTTCGTTGCTAAGAATGGATCCTTTCTAGAGAAGGAATTTCTCTCGAAAGAAGTGACTGGAAGGAAAGTAGAACTCGACGAGGTTGTCGAACCTTCTCTCGAAATTGCGAGTAGCGCAGCACCGGAAGAAGTTCCTGTGGTGCCTGCACCAATAAGAGAGGAAGCTAATGATGGTGATCATGAAACTTCGGTTGAAGTTACTACAGAGCCTCGGAGGTCAACGAGAACTCGTACCACTCCAGATTGGTATGATTCCGTTATGAATGTCATGTTGGTGGACAACACCGATAACCCCGAGACATATGAGGAAGCGATGATGAGCCCAGATTCCAATAAATGGCAAGAAGCCATGAAATCCGAGATTGGATCCATGTACGAAAACCAAGTATGGACTTTGGTGGACTTACCGGATGGCCGGAAGGCTGTCGAGAACAAATGGATTTTCAAGAAGAAAACAGATGCTGATGGTAATGTTACTGTCTATAAAGCTCGACTTGTCGCAAAAGGGTTTCGACAAATTCAAGGAGTTGACTACGATGAGACTTTCTCACCGGTAGCGAAGCTAAAGTCTGTGAGGATTATGTTAGCAATCGCTGCATATTATGATTATGAGATATGGCAGATGGATGTCAAAACAGCATTCCTCAATGGAGACATTGATGAAGAGTTGTATATGATACAACCCAAAGGTTTTGTCGATCCTAAAGATGCTAACAAGGTATGCAAGCTTCAACGGTCCATCTATGGATTGAAGCAAGCATCCCGAAGTTGGAATCAACGTTTTGATAAGGTAATCAAAAGTTTTGGTTTTATACAAACTTATGGAGAAGCTTGTATTTACAAGAAAGTGAGTGGGAGCTCTGTAGCATTCTTAATACTGTATGTGGATGACATATTGTTGATTGGGAATGATGTAGACCTTCTTAATAGTGTCAAGGAATATTTGAATAATAGTTTTTCAATGAAGGATCTTGGCGAAGCAGCTTACATATTAGGCATAAAGATTTATAGAGATAGATCGAAACGCCAAATATCATTGTCACAAAGTACATATTTGGACAAAGTTCTAAAGAGGTTTGGAATGGAAGATAGCAAGAAAGGGTTCTTGCCCATGTTGCCCAATACGACCTTGAGTAAAACTCAAAGTCCGACATCGGCAGAAGATAGAGAAAAGATGAGTAAGACTCCCTATGCCTCAGCCATAGGATCTCTAATGTATGCCATGCTATGTACTAGACCCGACATCGCATATGCTGTTAGTCTAACTAGCAGATATCAAAGTGATCCAGGAGTGGATCATTGGACAGCGGTCAAAAACATCCTTAAGTACTTGAGAAGAACTAAGGATATGGTTCTTTCTTATGGAGGTGATGAACAGCTCGTTGTTAATGGTTACACCGATGCTAGTTGGAACACCGATCCGGATGATTCTAAATCACAATCTGGATACGTATTTATTTTGAATGGTGCAGCAGTTAGCTGGAGGAGTGCAAAGCAAAGCGTTGTGGCGAGATCTTCAACTGAATCGGAATACATGGCTGCTTCGGAGGCTTCACAAGAAGCGATATGGATGAAAGAGTTCATTACAGAGCTGGGTGTGGTTCCAAGTGCGCTGGACCCAATGTCTATCTACTGTGATAACATGGGCGCCATAGCCAATGCGCAAGAACCAAGGTCACACAAGAAGCTGAAGCATATCAAGCTGCGTTTCCACGCTATTCGAGAACATATCCAGGATGGGGATATAAAGATTTGCAAAGTACACACAGATCTGAATGTGGCGGATCCGTTGACTAAACCTCTCCCGAGGGCAAAACATGACCAACACCAAACTGCCATGGGTGTTCGGTATATTACCATGTAATCTAGATTAGATGACTCTAGTGCAAGTGGGAGACTGTTGGAGATATGCCCTAGAGGTAATAATAAATGTAGTTATTATTATATATCTTTGTGTTTATGATAAATGTTTACATTCATGCTATAATAGTATTAACAAGGAAACCATTAATACTTGTGTGATTTGTAAACTTAATTTGAAGTCCCTAGTATGGCCTCTATACTTCACTAGCTTGTTGGTTGATTGATGATGTGGTTTCTTTGTCATGAACATTGAGATGTTATCAACAACAAGATCATATCGTTAGGAGAATGATATGGTGGACATACTCCTATAGACAAGCGTAGCATAAAGATCAAGTCATTTCAATAGTTCAATTGCTATATGCTTTCTGATACATAGTAACCTAATTCCTTCGACCATGAGATCATGCATATTGCCTTTACTGGATGGATGCTTTGATGTCATCAAACACCACACCGTAACAGGGTGGCTATAAAAGTGGCATTGGGTGTTCGGAAAGTATTGGTTGAAACACATGGATCAAGAGTGGGATTTGTCCATCCACATGACGGATAGATATTCTCTGGGCCCTCTCGGTGAAATGTCATCCAATTAGCTTGCAAGCATGTGACTTGGTCACAAGGGATCACATATCACGGGAACGAGAAAAGAGTACTTATCGGTAACGAGGTTGAACTAGGTATGCAGAGATACCGACGATCATGACCTCGGATAAGTAACATATCGTGAGACAAAGGGAAATTGGTATCGTATGTAAGTGGTTCATTCGATCGCAAAGTAATCGTAGAAATATGTGGGAGCCATATGAATTTCCAGATTCCTCTATTGGTTATTGTTCGGAGAAGTGTCTCGATCATGTCCGCATAATTCACGAACCGTAGGGAGACACACTTAAGGATTCGACGTTGTTTGAGTAGTTATGGTATTATGAGAAAGAGACCGAATGTTGTTCGGAGTCTCGGATGGGATCCGGGATATCACGAGGTGATCCGGAATGGTCCGGAGAATAAGATTCATATAAGGAAAGTCCCGTTTCGGAGTTGGGGAATGGTTCCGATGTTTTCATCGGGAACATTCTAGAAGGTCCCGGAATGTCCGGCACTCCGGAGGGGAAGGGGTACATGAATGTGTCATTGCATGTTGGAATGATTGCATCATGTACTAAGTGTTCTCGCTGTCCGAAATAAAGGGTTAATTCAAATCCTAATTGAAAAAAGTCAAACTGCCAGTTTTCGGTCAAACTGCCAGTTTTCGGAAAGAGGAGAAAGAGGAGGAGGTTGAAACCGACTTGGGGGAGGAGTCCCTCCTCTCCAAGCCGGCGCCCCACCAAGGCCGAGTTGGGGAGGGACTCCACTCCCTCCCCTTGGCCGCCGGCCCTCCCACCTATAAAGGGAGGGGCAGGGCTCCCCTCTCTACACAACACACAAGTTCCTATCCTCTAAACTAGAAACTAGACCTAGACCCCGGTTTAGAGCTGTTTCGGTTTAGAGCCTTCTAATTGGTTTAGAGCCCTCTAATTGGTGTGTCTAATTACTAGACCACTAATAGCCTCTCTCATAAGCTCCACCATACTCGCACCGGCTTAAGGCGAAGCCCTGCGGGATCTCCCCTCTACCTCCGGTACCACGCCGTTGTGCTGCCGGAATCGCGAGGAGAGTGCTACAACCTCCGCTGCCTGCTGGAACAAGGGAGAGGAAGGTCTTCGTCGAGTACCGAACGTGTGACCGACTGCGGGAGCGCTGCGGGAACGCGGCGCCGGAAGGATCGTCTACGCGATCTTGAGATCGGAAAGAGTACGACTACATCACCCACGAGAATCTGCTCTCGTTAAACACTTTGGAATCTTCGAGGGTGAGTTATTCCATCGACTCGTTGCTACAATCTAGTAGATAGATCTTGGCTTGTTTGTTTGTATGCGATAGAAAATTTTTGTTTTCCATGCTACGAACCCCAACACCCTCTGTGTCTATAAGTTGCCTTTCACCTAAAAACCGAGGGGGTTCGATAGTTTTCCAGAAAGAGTTCCGCTCCGCCGCCGCCACCAAAAACCAAGATTTGGATCCAGAAACTCCGTTCTGGCACCCTGCCGGGACGGGGGATTTGGAGAGGATCATCACCATCGTCATCACCAACGCATCTCCATCAACCACCGATGTTTCCCTCATCCATAAGTGAGTAATCCCCAGCTATAGGCCTGGGGATTGTAGGGATTGTATGAGTTCTATCATGTAATCGAATAAGATCTGTTAGGGCATAGTGCCTAGTATCTCTATTAGTGCTATTTGACTTTTTGGCAACTTGCTGTGCTTAATGCTTGTCACTAGGGCCCGAGTGCCATGATCACAGATCGGAACTTATTACTGAATCATTATAATAGTATTGTCTGTGATCGTATCTGCAAGTTGTGTAAACATATCATTGTCCGGATCCAAAGGCCCCAAAGTGACAAAATTGGGACAACCAGAGGGGATGGTTGTGGTGTGAGGATAACATGTGTTCATGGAGTGTTAATACTTTGCTCCGGTGCTCTATTAAAAGGAGCACCTTAATTGCCAGTAGTTCCGTAGAGGCCCTGCTGCCACGGGCTGGCTGGACAGAAGATGTTGTGCAAGTTCTCATTGCGAGCATGTATGACTATATTTGGAGCACATGCCTAGGATTGTTTAGTATTTGGATGCTTGTTATTATTTATCTGCAATGCCCTAGATCTTGAAGTTACACATTTAGACTCGTCCATGCAACGCCCGTCCATCCATCCCTATGCCTACCGCACTCGAATCCTACTATTACCGTTACTGTTGATACTGTTTTACTGTTGTCATTGGTGCTGTTGCTACTAAAAACTGTTGCTACTTATAAACTTCTGTGAGCAAGAACTATTTCCAGGTGGAGCTGAACTGACAACTCAGTTGTTAAGGCTTGCAAGTATTCTTTGGCTCCCCTTGTTTCGAATCAATAAATTGGGTAATACTACCTGCGAAGACTGTTGCGGTCCCTATACTCGTGGGTCATCAGTCACAAAAAGGGAAACACTTATGGGGACAAATTGATAAATTGAATACTATTGCTAGAGATGTGTGCTCTACTTATAATGTCACTTATTGCTTTGATAAATCTTGTTGTTGTAGGAGGTATAAACACCTCCCTTTTCCATGTGAGTATGATGAAAATTTTACCATATCTTCTTATGTTAAAGGAAATTATGACTTTTATGATGTGGAACAAATTGAAGAATTTATTGCTTGGAAGGGTGCATTTGAACTTGCTAGTTTGCTTGAAAATATTGATGATTCACCTTATGAATATGAGATTTATGATATACTTAAATTTTGCTTTGATAATTACAAGGAAAAAAATGTCTATATTCTTGAACATTTTAATAGATGCTTTCCACAAACGGAAGAGTAAATGCCTTGCAGGAGCTTATGGAAGAAGAAATTGCTGAAATGGGAAGCTCATTAGATGAAAAAGAGGAGGAGAGTGATGATCAAAAGAAGGAAGAATTCTAGAGGTACCAACCTGATAAGGTAGAGTTCCTTGTGTTTACAATGCTAGTCCCCGGATCAATAGCTAGCATCCACAGTTTAAGACGTAATATCAAGAAACAAAGGTCATAATACAACCTTATAACCAGGAATAAAATAATACATTACATCTTACATAGCTCATTTGGCTATCTCATTACAATGCAGCAGAAATATCTATATAGCATGGGGTCCTTCATCTTCATATGCCACAGGCAATCATGTTGGTTGTAGACTTGTAATCCTATTCAAAACACTTCACTAACATCAAACAATCCTGCAACATAATAAGTTACAGCCACAAGGGTCAATACATTTGAATTGTATTGGCAGGTGATACTATGGTAGAGTAGTGGTATCTATCGTCTATATGCATTTGGCTAAGTGTAGCTGAGGCTTGCTTTGCTCAAAATAAGTTTTCCTTATTAGTTGAAAACACTAAGTTTTTGTTTGTCAAATCACCCAAGGAAAAACCAATAGAATTGGTTAACCTTTAACCCTTTTTCAACTACAAGTTTTTAACTTAGAAATTGGGATGAGGAGATCCTTGATAGCTTCCAAGTCTTGATGCTCAAACTGTCCATTGTCGGGGACATGGCTAAGTACTTAGATTTTACTCTCTCGAGAGGTGGTGCACTTTCCCCACAATACTCGAAATGCATCGAGACAAGATCTTTCAGAAGCCTTACCTTAGACCAAATGGACGTGTTCCATCCTATCACCACCTACCACCTTCTGTCCATCTGGATAAGTTATTGCAACCTATATGATCCAGGCAGAGCCCATATACCTTGTGGTTTCCTGGGTAGCTTCTCAACATTTGACATCTCAAATCTCTTTGTTCCTGGGTAGCTTTCCACAAGCGAGATACACAAGTTTTGACCAGTTTACTAGCCTTGTGCAACCACTCAACATAAATCCACTCATACCATTCCACCCAGGTGATTCATTCACTTAGTAGTTTTATTAAGCAAAAACATAAGTCAAAAGACTTAGTAAAATTTCCATAGCATGTGTATATATTCCACCCTTGTTTACTACTAGCTAAGCTAAGCATGATAGTAGTAAGGATCTTAAGTTAGGGAAAATTATAATAAGGCATGATCTACTAGGTTTTCCCAAGGCATAACATACTTAATTAGTAAAAATTCCATGCAAGTCCTACTCAAAATATCACTAATGCATAGTGAAAATAATAGGACAAAATGTATGAAGCACCACATGCCTTTTTAGTAGAGAATATAGGTTCACTCCTTGATCTTGCAATGATCACACTCTTCAAAGTTTACTACAATTCAATCAAGCAAGGACATATTCAAATCTAGCATTCAAACAATTCATCACATAAAATAAATAAAACAAAACAATGCATGCAAGCATGCAAACGATTGTTTTATTTGAAAAGTGGTTTCTCATCAGGCTATAATCATTTTAAAACACCTATTGGTCATTTATACAAGTGGCAAAACCATTTAAAAACAAATTAGTGAAAATAGACATTTTAAATCATTTTTGTTTTCCTAGAAATGATTTTAATCAAAGTAATATTTTGTAGTGTTAGACAAATATGTTTTTCAACGCCATGTTAGGTATTAGGATCAAAGTGTTCAACACAAATCCATTTGAAAAAGGATTCACTCAAAACCATTTTTAAATCATGGCAACATTTTTGTTTTACTAGAAATGCTTTTAATCAAAGTAATATTTTTCTAGGGTTAATCAAATATAATTTTGGATCCAAAAGTTAGTGTTTAGGGTCAGAGAGTTCAAATCAAACCATTTACAAACGGTTTTACACAAAAAGCATTTTTAAAATCATATTAACATTTTTGTTTTACTAAAAATGCTTTTAATCAAAGTAATAAATTTCTAGTGTCAATCAAATATATTTCTAAACCCAAAAGTTTGTGTTTCTGGTCAGTAGGTTCAAAACAAATCATTTTCAAAAGGTTTTACCCAAAATCATGTTTAGGATAATTTTTATACACAAAATAATCCTACAAATGTTTCTGCAAAAACACCTAATTTTTCAGAAACAAAATACTAAACTAAGGGCATGCTTGCAAAGTCCACATTTTTTGATTCCAATGATATAAAATTTGCAAATTTTGGACATGTCGATCAAAAGTTATGATTTTTGCAAAATCAAACCACTAGTAGAAATGTTTCTGTTTTTAAAACAAAGGCTGGGCTACGTGTCACAATCTCATTGGCTGGTACCTGTTCGTGAGGATCGCGCTACGTGGAGCGTTGGATCTAACTAGAATCATGCGGCACATATCAAGCGATAACGGTTCGTTAAGTCATCTAACTTACACCATACGATTAAGATCTAACAGACATGAACCAACTGGTCAAGATTTGGCGGCGCTGGCGACGGCTGTGCGGTGGCGGCACTCAAGTGACGATGGTTCCGGCGAAATAGGAAACGAGGGAGGAATGCGGAATGCTCACTGAGTTCGCAGAAGTGTGTAGATGCTCAACGTTGTCGTTGTTGGTTGAGGGGCGCACGTGTTCGACGCCGATTCCTCACCGGAGTTGCCAACTGACATGGGCACGTACGGTCATCGACGGGGGCGAGTTCCTGTGGCGTAAGAAGTCAAGGAAAGTAGTCAGGAAGGTGTGCACGCTTGTAGGGGTTGCGATGGTACCTACCAGAGAGCAAGGGGTGCGCTGATTTGTCAGCTACTGCTCGCCGGAGTTGAGGCAGACGCCGTTGACGCTCAGTCGTTGACGAAGGCGAGGCCGTGGGGCACGCGCGGGCGAGATGAGGATACTGGCAGATACGCAAGGTTCTGGCGAGCACTCTCGTGTGGTTCAGGAGGCTAGAGGAGGTGAGGGTTGGCCGGAAGTCGTGCTATGGCTCATCGGAGTAGCAGTAGGTTCGAGCTGAAATTGCAGCAGCCTAGGGGCGTTCGGGGCATGGGGCTTGAGGGGAACGAGAGAGGGGAGGGGGCGCTTAAGAGGAAAGGTCAGGGGGAGGAATTTCTGGCGCATTGACGCGAATTAACACCGTGGAATAAAAGGAAGAAATGTTTGGAGTGAAGGGGAAAAAAGGTCTGGCAGGGACGACGATGACGTGGTCGGTGGGACCTTGTCGTCAGCAAGGTGAGGGAAGGTACGGTGGGGTCTCGCGGTCAGTGGGCGAAGGGGTACAGGTTCTGGTGAGAAAATAACGAGGCAGAGATGGATTTCCCGGGTGGGCTGCGAGTTGGGCCAGATGGGTTGGGGTTTCTGGGCTGGTTTCTTTACTTTTTGTTCTTTCTGTTTCCTTTTCCTTTTTCTATTTCCATTCCTTGTTTTAATTTGATTCAAATATTTTTAACCATTTGTCTGTATTCAAATTTCCAGAACTTTTCCATTAGGTTTGCACTTATTTATTAGTGTGTTTTGAAAGTCCATTTTTGGATAATTTAAAATATTTTAATGTGATTCAATATTCAGTTAAAAGGGGCTTTTGTCTTTATTCAAGTAATATTTAATATGATTCATAAACTTATTTTGAATTCAGATTTTTATCAAACCTTTTCTAAACCTGTTTAGTAGGTTTTATCCGTTTGTTAATGTGTTTAAATAATCCATTTTAGAATAATTCTTTTATTCTCTTATGGTTTTATTATTTATTTAAAATAGGCATTTGTCTTTATTCCAATTATAATTTATGTTTTCATTTGAATAAATTGTTTTAAACTTATATTTGATTTCAAACTTTTGCAAAACCTTTTAGTAGGTTTTAAATCATTTAGCAGTCGATTAGTTGGCCCACTTTGGAAAATATTCAAATAATTTCTCAGGATTTATTATTTATTTTAATTAGGCCTTTTGTCTTTATTTGCATATTTTGAATATGGTTTCAAACCAGATAATTCTATTTGATTATTCTTTTATTGTTTTTAAGTTAATTAGATAACTTTTAATCCACTTTGGTAATTTCAATTATTATTTCTCATGATTTAATTAATCATTTATATTAGGGATTTTATCTTCTTTTAAATCAAACATGGTTCAAGTCCATATAAGATTTTATTCAAATAATCTTTATTCCTTTATTTTATTTGGTTTATATTTATTCCATTTGATTATGGATTAATTCAAGTTTTAAATTGTCTTCTAAATAATTTTCTTGAGATTTATTATTTAGTTTAGGCAATTTGTCTTTATTTAAATAAAATTGAATTTGGTTCAATCTATATGATTTTATTTAAATAACCTTTATTCCTTTTTATTATTCAGTAAACTTTCATTCCATTTGTTTATGGATTTGGCCAAGATTTAATTTGTCTTTTAAATATTCCTTATTTATTTATCTTATAAAATCCATATCTTTTTATATATAGATGCAAAATTGGTGATTCCAATTTGTAGAATTTTTATTTAATATTTGTTTATTTCTTTTAAATCCCTTTAGGATTAATTTGCTCACAATTTGGTATGGATTTTAGCTAGGATCTTTATTAGCTTTGGAATTTTATTTTATTTATCTTATTAAATTCATAAATTTTTATCCATGGCTCCAAATTAAATGAAACTAATTTCTATTGTTTTATAATATTTTTATTTATCATTTTTTATCATTTATAAATGTTTGTTGCTGAATTTTTATATGCACAAAATCCATAGTCTTAAAGAGAACTTGGAAATGATTTTCTTCCATTAGGGTTTTAGGGTTTTGGTTTATTTTACCAAGTATTTAAATTCAAGATACTTTCCATTAAGATTTGGGTTTTGGTTTAACTTTTCCAAATGTTTAAATTTCAAGATCCATTCATTGATGAATGAATTTCACTTGATTGAAATTTTGTTGGATTCCCTTTTCATTCAAATTTTGTTCACGAAGGGTTTTGATGTTTCCATTTAGAAACAAAAAGTTTTTTTCACCCTAAATTTCAACAATTATATATTTTGTTTATTCATTTTTCACAT
This sequence comes from Avena sativa, assembly GCA_916181665.1. Taxonomy (NCBI): domain Eukaryota; kingdom Viridiplantae; phylum Streptophyta; class Magnoliopsida; order Poales; family Poaceae; genus Avena; species Avena sativa. The sequence goes on along the minus strand of OV702294.1, from coordinate 260,444,407 downwards.
TTCAAAATTTGGAAAAATTTGGGAAGTGACAGGCTACCACCCGTAAAAGAAATCTCGTCCCGAGATTTGGGAAGGCTAGAGGTTACAAGGTGGCTTCAAGACAACTAGAGTACTACCACCCTTAAAAAGGTTTTCAACTATATTACATCTTGGCTTACTTGGGGTCTTGATGTAACTTCTCAGGACAGTTGTTTGCATAATGTCCTTTGTTTCTACACTTGAAACATGTGATAAGGTTGAAATCTTGAGGTGTCTTCTATGGACAATTTGATGCATGATGGCCTAGCTCTTTGCAGTTGTTGCACATCACTTGGCATATATCCTTCTTTATCTTTGGTATCATTACCTCTTGTTTGTTTCCTTGGTTCTTCTTCTTTTCTAGACATTTATTGGCATAGTGTCCCATCCCTTTGCAATTGCAACATTGCACTTGTCTATTGTCTTTCTTGCTAGGGTTGGAGCATTTATTCTTTTTGGGTCTCTCCAAAGCTAGGAGTTCTTGTAGTTCATGTTCTTCATATTTCACCACAAAAGTGGGAAACCTTTCTCGCTTCTTGGGGCAATCACCAGAGATGTGTCCTTCCCAACATGAGTAACAACACTTTGTGGTCACTTTGGGTGTGGCCTTTTGAGGCACAGTTCTGACTTTGTTTTTATCCTTCTTGGTAGAAGTTGTTCCCTTATGGAGGTTTCCAAACATTTGATACATTCCATCTTGTTTCATTTGTTGAACTATAGGATATATGGGGCATTGGATAGGGACATGATCATTTCTTTCACATAGGAAACAAGTAACTTGAGATGTGGGGCATTGTCTAGTTGGATGTTTCTCTTCACAATTAGGGCATTGGTCCTCATGCTCTTTATAAGTGTGTCCTATGTCTCCACACATACTGCAATCTTGAGTTCCTTCTATAATATCATCCTTGATATCATTGTTGTCACAATCGCTTTGGGAAAGGTTCCTTCTCATGTTGATCATTTGATGGGTCATCCTTTGCAACAATTGGGATTGGGTTTCCAAAAACTTTTGCATGGTTGGGTCTAACTCATTGTTGTTGGCTAAAAACTGAGTTGTCACTTGATTCAACTAGGCTTGGGTTGCTAGTAGTTGTTCTCTCATGTGCATCTCTTGGTTGTTGTTGTTGTTGTCACCATCCTTGATGTTGAAGTCTCTTGGATAAGTCGTCTGTTTGGGTTAGATTGGGATTAGATTAGGCAAAGATTTCTAGATAAGAAGTCTACTCACACACAACAATTCACACAAGCAATGTGCAAGCAATCACAATCAAACATTCCACTCAAACAACAAGGTTCAAGCATATTTTTAGGCAACAAAATATTTTTGCTACACCACATAAGTTGGTGTGATCAATATATGATCTAAACTAAACACTAGTATGGTGGTCCAACTATATGGTTCACTTGAGATCATTTCATCCTTCTTAGTTGTTTCTTCTTGAACAAGCTCATGGTTTCCTTGGAAAAATTCTTGCATCTTGGTCACAAAACTTCAAAGGTGATGATGGTTCCTTCTAGGTTGTGTTTCCTTAGTCTTCAAGTCCTGAGTATTCTTCTTGTCTCACTTGTAGTCCTTAGTGATGTCCATGTTGAAGTTCTTGATGAAACTAATGTTGAATTCCTTTGTGATATTGAAGTCCTTGCTCATGTTGAAGTTTTTGTCCATCAAGTTGAAAGGAGAGATGTATAATCAAAACAAAATGGTTGATAAAAGAGTTTACAAGATTGTTTTTTTTAAATAAGTTTTGAACAAATACAACTCCTATTTTTCTAAGGTTTTTTTTCCAATCCTAGGGTTACAATCCTACAGGCAACGCAGTGCTCTGATACCATCTGTAGAGGTCCCAACCTGATAAGGTAGAGATCCCTATGTTTACAATGCTAGTCCCTGGATCAACAGCTAGCATCCACATTTTAAGATGTAATATCAAGAAACAAAGGTCATAATGCAACTTTATAACCAGGAATAAAATAATACATTACATGTTACATAGCTCATTTGTCTATCTCATTACAATTTAGAAGAAATAACTATATAGAATGGGGTCCTTCATATTCATATGCCACAGGCAATCATGTTGGTTGTAGACATGTAATCCTATTCAACACACTTCACTAACATCAAACAAACCTGCAACATGATAAGTTACAGCTACAAGGGTCAATACATTTGAATTGTATTGGCAAGTGATACTATGGTAGAGTAGTGGTATCTATCGTCTATATGCATTTGTCTAAGTGTAGCTGAGGCTTGCTTTGCTCAAAATAAGTTTTCCTTATTAGTTGAAAACACTAAGTTTTTGTTTGTCAAATCACCCAAGGAACAACCAATAGAATTGGTTAATCTTTAACCCTTGTTCAACCACAAGTTTTTAACTTAGAAATTGGGATGAGGAGATCCTTGATAGCTCTCATGTCTTGATGCTCAAATTGTCCATTGCCGGGGACACGACTAAGTACTTAGATTTTACTCTCTCGAGAGGTGGTGCACTTTCCCCACAAGACTCGACATGCATCGAGACAAGATCTTTCAGAAGCCTTCCCTTAGACCAAATGGGCGTGTTCCATCCTATCACCCTGTACCACCTTATCTCCATCTAGCTAAGTTATTGCAACCTATATAATCCAGGCAGAGCCCATATACCATGTGGATGCACTAGAAGCTTCTCAACATTTTACATCTCAAATCTCTTTGTTCCTGGGTAGCTTTCCACAAGTGAGATACACAAGTTTTCACCAGTTTACTGGCCTTGTGTAACCACTCAACATAAATCCATTCATACCATTACACCCAGTTGATTCCTTCACTTAGTAGTTTTATTAAGCAAAAACATAAGTCAAAAGACTTAGTAAAATTTCCATAGCATGTGCATATATTCCACCCTTGTTTACTACTAGCTAAGCTAAGCATGATGGTAGTAAGGATCTTAACTTAGGGAAAATTGTACTAAGGCATCATCTACTAGGTTTTCCCAAGGCATAACATACTTAGTAAAAATTCCATGAAAGTCCTAGTCAAAATATCACTAATGCATAGTGAAAATAATAGGACAAAATGTATGAAGCACCACTTGCCTTTTTAGTAGAGAATATAGGTTCACTCCTTGATCTTGCAATGGTCACACTCTTCAAAGTTCACTACAATTCAATCAAGCAAGCAGATATTCAAATCTAGCATTCAAACAATTCATCACATAAAATAAAGAAAACAAAACAATGCATGCAAGCATGCAAAATATTGTTTTATTTGAAAAGTGGTTTCTAATAAGGTTATAATCATTTTAAAACACCTATTGGTCATTTATACAAGTGGCAAAAAGATTTAAAAACAAATTAGTAAAATTAGCCATTTTAAATTATATTTGTTTTGCTAGAAATGATTTTAATCAAACTAATATTTTGTAGTGTTAGCCAAATATGTTCTGAAACACAATGTTAGTGTTTAGTATCAAAGTGTTTAACACAAATACATTTGCAAAAGGTTTCACTCAAAACTATTTTTAAATCTTGGCAACATTTTTTGATTTACTAGAAATGCTTTTAATCAAAGTAATATTTTTCTAGGGTTAATCAATTATACTTTTGAATCCAAAAGTTAGTGTTTAGGGTCAGAGAGTTATAATCAAACCATTTACAAAAGGTTTTACTCAAAAAGCATTTTGAAAATCATAGTAACATTTTTGTTTTACTAAAAATGCTTTTAATCAAAGTAATAAATTTCTATTCTTAATCAAATATATTTCTCAACCCAAAAGTTTGTGTTTCTGGTCACTAGGTTCAAAACAAATCATTTTCAAAAGGTTTTACCCAAAATAATTTTTAGGATAATTTTTATACACAAAATAGTCCTACAAATGTTTCTACAAAAACACCTAATTGTTCAGAAACAAAATACTAAACTAATGGCATGGTTGTAAATTTCACATTTTTCTAATTCCAACGTTATAAAATTTGCAAATTTTGGACATGTGGATCAAAAGTTATGATTTTTGCAAAAATAAAACCACTAATAGAAATGTTTCTATTTTAAAAAAAGGCTGGGCTACGTGTCACAATCTCATTGGTTGGTACCGGTTCGTGAGGATCGCGCTGCATGGAGTGTTGGATCTAACTAGAATCGTGCGTCACAGATCAAGCGATAATGGTTCGTTAAGTCATCTAACTTACACCATACGATTAAGATCTAACGGACATGAACCAACTGGTCATGATTTAGCGGCGCTGGCGACTGCTGTGCGGCGGCGGCGCTCAAGCGACGGTGGTTCCGGCGAAACAGGAAGCGAGGGAGGAAGGGGGAATGCTCACTGAGTTCGCAGAAGCATGTATATGCTCAACGTTGTCGTTGTTGGTCGAGGGGCGCACGGGTTCAACGCCGATTCCTCACCAGAGTTGCCAACTGACTTGGGCACGTACGGTCGTCGATGGGGGCGAGTTCCTGTGGCATAAGAAGGCAAGGAAAGTAGTCAGGAAGGTGCGCACGCTTGGAGGGGTTGCGATGGTACCTACCAGAGAGGAAGGGGCGCACTGATTCGTCGGATACTGCTCGCCGGAGTGGAGGCAGACGCCGTTGACACTTAGTCGTTGACGATGGAGAGGCCGTGGGACGCACAAGGGCAAGATGAGGATACTGGCAGATGCTTAAGGTTCTGGCGAGCACTCTCATGTGATTCATGAGGCTAGAGGAGCTGAGGGTTGGCCGGAAGTCGTGCTATGGCTCATCGGAGTAGCAGTAGGTTCGAGCTAAAATTGCAGCAACCTAGGGGCGTTCGGGGCATGGGGCTTGAGGGGAACGAGAGAGGGGAGGGGAGCGCTTAAGAGGGCAAGGTCAGGGGGAGGAATTGCTGGAGAATTGACGCGAATTAACATCGCGGAATCAAAGGAAGAAAAGTTCGGAGTGAAGGGGAAGAACGGGTCTGGCAGGGACGACGATGACGTGGTCGGTGGGACCTTGTTGTCAGCGAGGTGAGGGAAGGTACGGTGGGGTCTCGCGGTCAGTGGGCAAAGGGGTACAGGTTCTGGTGAGAAAATAACGAGGCAGAGAGTGATTTCCCGGGTGGGCTGCGAGTTGGGCTAGATGGGTTGGGGTTTCTGGGATGGTTTGTTTACTTTTTTTTCTGTTTCCTTTTCCGTTTTCTATTTCCATTTCTTGTTTTAATTTGATTCAAATGTTTTTAACCATTTGTTTCTATTCAAATTTCCAGAACTTTTCCAGTAGGTTTGCACTTATTTATTAGTGTGTTTTGAAAGTCCATTTTTGGATAATTCAAAATATTTTAATGTGATTCAATATTCATTTAAAAGGGGCTTTTGTCTTTATTCAAGTAATATTTAATATGATTCATGAACTTACTTTGAATTCAGATTTTTATCAAACCTTTTCAAAACCTTTTTAGTGGGTTTTATTGTTGGAGATATGCCCTAGAGGCAATAATAAATATAGTTATTATTATATCTTTGTGTTTATGATAAATGTTTACATTCATGCTATAATAGTATTAACAAGGAAACATTAATACTTGTGTGATTTGTAAACTTAATTTGAAGTCCCTAGTAAAGCCTCTATATAATACTAGCCTGTTGGTTAATAGATGATTGTGGTTTCCCTATCATGAACATTGAGATGTTATTAACAACAAGATCATATCGTTAGGAGAATGATATGATGGACATACTCCTATAGATAAGCGTAGCATAAATATCAAGTCATTTTAATAGTTCAATTGCTATATGCTTTCTGATACATAGTAATCTAATTCCTTCGACCATGAGATCATGCATATCACCTTTACCAGATGGATGCTTTGATGACATCAAACACCACACCGTAACTGGGTGGCTATAAAGGTGGCATTGAGTGTTCGGAAAGTATTGGTTGAAACACATGAATCAAGAGTGGGATTTGTCCATCCATATGACGGATAGATATACTCTGGGCCCTCTCGGTGAATGTCATCCAATTAGCTTGCAAGCATGTGACTGGCTCACAAGGTATCACATATCACGGGAACGAGAAAAGAGTACTTATCGGTAACGAGGTTGAACTAGGTATGCAGAGATACCGACGATCATAACCTCGGATAAGTAAACTATCGTGAGACAAAGGGAAATTGTTATCGCATGTAAGTGGTTCATTCGATCGCAAAGTAATCGTAGAAATATGTGGGAGCCATATGAATTTCCAGATTCCTCTATTGGTTATTGTTCGGAGAAGTGTCTCGATCATGTCCGCATAATTCACGAACCGTAGGGAGACACACTTAAGGATTCGACGTTGTTTGAGTAGTTATGGAATAATGAGAAAGAGACCGAATGTTGTGCGGAGTCCCGGATGGGATCCGGGATATCACGAGGAGATCCGGAATGGTCCAGAGAATAAGATTCATATAAGGAAAGTCCCGTTTCGGAGTTTGGGAATGGTTCCGGTGTTTTCATCGAGAATGTTCTAGAAGGACCCGGAATGTCCGACACTCCGGAGGGGAAGGGTACATGGATGTGTTGTATCAAGTTGGTATGATTGCATCATGTACTAAGTGTCATCGCTGAACCAAATAAAGGATTAATTTAAATCCTAGTTTGAAAAGTCAAATAGCTAGTTTGAAAAGTCAAACGACTAAATTTGGAAAGAGGAAAAGAGGAGGTAGGGGAAACCGAGTTGGGGAGGAGTTCCCTCCTCCAACCGGCGGCACCCACCCAAGCCGAGTTGGGGAGGGACTCCTATCCCTCCCCTTGGCCGGCCGGCCCCTCCACCTATATAAGGAGGGGCAGGGCTCCCTCCTAGAGACACACAAGATCCTCTCCTCCAAACCCTAGCCGCCGGCGCCGCCACCTCCACTGCCGCCGCCGCCGACCTAGGTCAAGCCGCTGCCGCCGCCTAGCAACCCTAGCCGCCGGCCAAGCTTCCTCCTCGGCGTGTCTAAACCCTAGATCGTCGAGGGACTCTCTCATACTCCACCATACTCGCTCCGGCTTAAGGCGAAGCCCTGCGAGATCTCCCCTCTACTTCCGGTACCACGCCGTTGTGCTGCCGGAATCGCGAGGAGAGTGCTACAACCTCCGCTGCCTGCTGGAACAAGGGAGAGGAAGGTCTTCGTCGAGTACCGAACGTGTGACCGACTGCGGGAGCGCTGCCGGAACGCAGCGCCGGAAGGATCGTCTACGCAATCTTGAGATCGGGAAGAGTACGACTACATCACCCACGAGAATCCGCTCTCGTTAAACACTTTGGAATCTTCGAGGGTGAGTTATTCCATCGACTCGTTGCTACAATCTAGTAGATAGATCTTGGCTTGTTTATTTGTATGCGGTAGAAAATTTTTGTTTTCCATGCTACGAATCCCAACAGTGGTATTAGAGCCGTGTCTATATGTAGATCTGTTGCACGAGTAGAACACAATGGTCATTATGGGCATTGATGCTTTTATTGTCGATTGCTTCTTGTGTACTTTGCATCATGCGGGATGTTGGGATGAAGCGGCCCAGGCTAACCTTACATGACATCGTTCATGAGACTTGCTCCACGCTTGACATGCAACTTGTATTGCATAAGTGGCTTTGCGGGTGCCTGTTTCTCCTAGCATAGTTAAGATCCAATTTACAACGGGTGATTAACAATACTAGTATCAATGTTGTGGTTCATGTTCGTAAGTTAGAACGACACTTATTGAAAGCCCCAAACCACATAAAACATGCAAAGAAAGTAGAGGCGTCTAACTTTGTTTTGCAGGGGTGTGCTGTGATGTGATATGGCCATGATTGTGATTATATTTGATGTATGCAATGTTCCTTATTGTAAGTTGGCAACCGGCAGGAGCCATATGGTTGTCTTTAATTTATGTTAAGACCTGCGTGTCTATTCAAAGTAGTTGTAATAGTTGAAGCCGGTGGACGACAACCATGGAGAAGCGTCATTGACCTTGATGCAATGCCGGTGATGATGGAGATCATGTTCGTGCTAGAAGATGGAGATCGGAAGCACAAAGAAGAAAGGCCATATCATATCACATATTATGAATTGCATGTGATGTTAATCCTTTATGCATCTTGTATTGCTTACTAGACAACGGTAGCATTATAAGATGATCCCTCATGCACATGAATTTCAAGTCATAAAGTGTTCACCCTTAGTTAGCACCGTTGCTAAAGCTTGTTGTTTCGAAGCACCACATGATGATCGGGTGTGTTAGATTCCGCAAGTGTATACAACGTGAGCAAGCCAGATTTGCTCATGCGGAAACTAAGGTTTGATCTTGACGAGCCTAGCATGTACAGACATGGTCTCGGAACACAGATCACCGAAAGGTAAAGCATGAATCATATAGTAGATATGATGAACATGTCGATTGTTCGCCATTGAAGCTACATCAACTCTCGTGATGATCGGTGTTGATGTGGTGTATTTGGTTCGTGTGATCACTAAAACAATGTGAGGGATATTGTTTTGAGTGGGAGTTCACCTAGATTAATTTTATTATTAATTTGAACTCAATTTGTCATAAACATAGTCTAAAACTATTGCAAATATGTTGTAGATCAATGGCAGCCCCTACCATCAATTTTAATGCGTTCCTAGAGAAAGAAAAGTTGAAAAACAATGGAAGCAACTTCGTGGATTGGTTCCGCAATTTGAGGATTGTCCTCACAGCTGGTAATTTGACCTATGTGCTGGATGCACCGCTGGGTGACCCACCTGCAGCTACTGCTTCCGATGAAGTAAAGAATGTTTACCTCACTCGGAAGACTCAGTACTCCACAGTTCAATGTGCTATCTTGTATGGTTTAGAATCGGAGCTTCAGAAAAGGTTTGAGAATTCAGACCCATATGATATTGTCGAGGATCTCAAATTGATCTTTGAGACTCATGCGGCAATTGAAAGCTATGAGGCTTCTGAAAAGTTCTTTAACTGCAAGATGGAAGAGGGCAGCTCCGTCAGCGAGCATGTGCTTAAGATGCCTGGGCACGCAAAAAAACTTCAAAGCTTGGGTATTGTGATTCCCAATGCTTTGGGGATTTACCGTGTCCTCCAATCACTACCACCAAGTTACAAGAACTTTGTGATGAACTACAACATGCAAAACATGAACAAGATGTTGCCAGAACTCTTTGCCATGTTGAAATCTGCAGAAGTGGAGATCAAGAAAGAGCACCAAGTGTTGTTGGTCAATAAGACCACCAAATTCAAGAAAGGCAAGTCTAAGCAGAAGGGACACTTCAAGAAGGGTGGTAAGAAAGTTACCACGCCGACGAAGAAGACCAAGGCTGGACCTAAGCCTGATACTGAGTGCTTTTACTGCAAAGGAGAAGGTCACTGGAAGCGGAATTGCCCAAAGTACTTGGCGGATTTGAAGAACGGCAACATCAAGAAGAAAGGTATATCTGATATACATGTTATTGATGTGTATCTCACTAGTACTCGTAGTAGTGCCTGGGTATTTGATACTGGTTCGGTTGCTCATATTTGTAACTCGAAACAGGTGCTGCAGAATAAACGGAAGCTAGCGAAGAACGAGGTGACGATGCGCGTTAGAAACGGATCAAAGGTTGATGTGATCGCGGTCAGCACGCTACCCCTTCATCTACCATCGGGATTAGTTTTATACTTAAATAATTGTTATTTGGTGCCTGCGTTAAGCATGAACATTATATCGGGATCTTGTTTATTGCGAGACGGTTACTTGTTTAAATCCGAGAATAATGGTTGTTCGATTTATATGAGTAATATGTTTTATGCACATGCACCTTTGATAGATGGTCTATTCTTATTGAATCTCGATAGTGGAAATACACATATTAATAACATTGAAGCTAAACATTTGAAATCGAGCGATAACTCGACCTATATGTGGAACTGTCATCTTGGTCACATTGGAGTGAAGCGTATGAAGAAACTCCATTCCGATGGACTTCTTGAATCACTTGATTTCGAATCACTTGAAAGATGCAAAGCATGTCTGATGGGTAAAATGACTAAGACTCCATTTTCTGGTATGATGGAGCGAGCTACGGACTTATTAGAAATCATACATACCGATGTGTGTGGTCCAATGAGTGTAGCATCGCGTGGTGGTTATCGTTATGTTCTTACCTTCACGGATGACTTGAGTAGATATGGGTATATCTATTTCATGAAACATAAGTCCGAAACTTTCGATAAGTTTAAGGAATTTCAAAGTGAGGTAGAGAATCAACGTAACAAGAAGATTAAATTTCTATGTTCTGATCGTGGATGTGAATATCTAAGTTACGAGTTTGGCGAGCATTTGAAGAAATGCGGAATACTTTCGCAGTTGACACCGCCGGGAACACCACAGCGTAATGGTGTGTCCGAACGTCGTAATCGAAATCTCTTACATATGGTTCATTCTATGATGTCACTTACAGATTTACCGCTATCATTTTGGGGTTATGCATTATAAACAGCCGCATTCACTTTAAATAGGGCACCGTCTAAATCCGTTGAAACGACACCGTATGAATTATGGTTTGGGAAGAAACCTAGATTGTCGTTCCTTAAAGTTTGGGGGTGCGAAGCCTATGTAAAGAAGTTACAGCCGGACAAGCTTGAACCCAAAGCGGAAAAATGCGTCTTCATAGGATAACCGAAGGAAACTATTGGGTATACCTTCTATCATAGATCCGAAGGCAAAATCTTCGTTGCCAAGAATGGATCCTTTCTAGAGAAGGAATTTCTCTCGAAAGAAGTGACTAGAAGGAAAGTAGAACTCGACGAGGTTGTCAAACCTTCTCTCAAAATTGCGAGTAGCGCAGCACCGGAAGAAGTTCCTGTGGTGCCTGCACCAATAAGAGAGGAAGCTAATGATGATGATCATGAAACTTCGGTTGAAGTTGCTACAGAGCCTCACAGGTCAACGAGAACTCGTACCACTCCAGATTGGTATGATGCCGTTATGAGTGTCATGTTGGTGGACAACACCGATGACCCTGAGACATATGAGGAAGCGGTGATGAGCCCAGATTCCAATAAATGGCAAGAAGCCATGAAATCCAAGATTGGATCCATGTACAAAAACCAAGTATGGACTTTGGTGGACTTACCGGATGGCCGGAAGGCTGTCGAGAACAAATGGATCTTCAAGAAGAAAACAGATGCTGATGGTAATGTTACTGTCTATAAAGCTCGATTTGTCGCAAAAGGGTTTCGACAAATTCAAGGAGTTGACTACGATGAGACTTTCTCACCAGTAGTGAAGCTAAAGTCTGTGAGGATTATGTTAGCAATCGCTGCATATTATGATTATGAGATATGGCAGATGGATGTCAAAACAGCATTCCTCAATGGAGACATTGATGAAGAGTTGTATATGATGCAACCCAAAGGTTTTGTCGATCCTAAAGATGCTAACAAGGTATGCAAACTTCAACAGTCCATCTATGGATTGAAGAAAGCATCCCGAAGTTGGAATCAACGTTTTGATAAGGTGATCAAAAGTTTTGGTTTTATACAAACTTATGGAGAAGCTTGTATTTACAAGAAAGTGAGTGGGAGCTCTGTAGCATTCTTAATACTATATGTGGATGACATATTATTGATTGGGAATGATGTAGACCTTCTTAATAGTGTCAAGGAATATTTGAATAATAGTTTTTCAATGAAGGATCTTGGCGAAGCAGCTTACATATTAGGCATAAAGATTTATAGAGATAGATCGAAACGCCAAATATCATTGTCACAAAGTACATATTTGGACAAAGTTCTAAAGAGGTTTGGAATGGAAGAAAGCAAGAAAGGGTTCTTGCCCATGTTGCCCAATACGACCTTGAGTAAAACTCAAAGTCCGACATCGGCAGAAGATAGAGAAAGGATGAGTAAGACTCCCTATGCCTTAGCCATAGGATCTCTAATGTATGCCATGCTATGTACTAGACCCGACATTGCATATGCTGTTAGTTTAACTAGCAGATATCAAAGTGATCCAGGAGTGGATCATTGGATAGCGGTCAAAAACATCCTTAAGTACTTGAGAAGAACTAGGGATATGGTTCTTTCTTATGGAGGTGATGAACAGCTCGTTGTTAATGGTTACACCGATGCTAGTTGGAACACCGATCCGGATGATTCTAAATCACAATCTGGATACGTATTTATTTTGAATGGTGCAGCAGTTAGCTAGAGGAGTGCAAAGCAAAGCATTGTGGCGAGATCTTCAACTGAATCGGAATACATGGCTGCTTCGGAGGCTTCGCAAGAAGCGATATGGATGAAAGAGTTCATTACAGAGCTAGGTGTGGTTCCTAGTGCGCTGGACCCAATGTCTATCTACTGTGATAACATGGGCGCCATAGCCAATGCGCAAGAACCAAGGTCACACAAGAAGCTGAAGCATATCAAGCTACGTTTTCACGCTATTCGAGAACATATCCAAGATGGGGATATAAAGATTTGCAAAGTACACACAGATCTGAATGTGGCGGATCCGTTGACTAAACCTCTCCCGAGGGAAAAACATGACCAGCACCAAACTGCCATGGGTGTTCGGTATATTACCATGTAATCTAGATTAGATGACTCTAGTGCAAGTGGGAGACTATTGGAGATATGCCCTAGAGGCAATAATAAATGTAGTTATTATTATATCTTTGTGTTTATGATAAATGTTTACATTCATGCTATAATAGTATTAACAAGGAAACATTAATACTTGTGTGATTTGTAAACTTAATTTGAAGTCCCTAGTAAAGCCTCTCTATAATACTAGCTTGTTGGTTAATAGATGATTGTGGTTTCCCTATCATGAACATTGAGATGTTATTAACAACAAGATCATATCGTTAGGAGAATGATATGATGGACATACTCCTATAGATAAGCGTAGCATAAAGATCAAGTCATTTTAATAGTTTAATTGCTATATGCTTTCTGATACATAGTAATCTAATTCCTTCGACCATGAGCTCATGCATATCACCTTTACCGGATGGATGCTTTGATGACATCAAACACCACACCGTAACTGGGTGGCTATAAAGGTGGCATTGAGTGTTCGGAAAGTATTGGTTGAAACACATGAATCAAGAGTGGGATTTGTCCATCCATATGACGGATAGATATACTCTGGGCCCTCTCGGTGAAATGTCATCCAATTAGCTTGCAAGCATGTGACTGTCTCACAAGGGATCACATATCACGGGAACGAGAAAAGAGTACTTATCGGTAACGAGGTTGAACTAGGTATGCAGAGATACCGACGATCATAACCTCGGATAAGTAAACTATCGTGAGACAAAGGGAAATTGATATCGTATGTAAGTGGTTCATTCGATCGCAAAGTAATCGTAGAAATATGTGGGAGCCATATGAATTTCCAGATTCCTCTATTGGTTATTGTTCGGAGAAGTGTCTCGATCATGTCCGCATAATTCACGAACCGTAGGGAGACACACTTAAGGATTCGACGTTGTTTGAGTAGTTATGGAATGATGAGAAAGAGACTGAATGTTGTTCGGAGTCCCGGATGGGATCCGGGATATCATGAGGAGATTCGGAATGGTCCGGAGAATAAGATTCATATAAGGAAAGTCCCGTTTCGGAGTTTGGGAATGGTTCCGGTGTTTTCATCGGGAATGTTCTAGAAGGTTCCGGAATGTCCGGCACTCCGGAGGGGAAGGGTACATGGATGTGTTGTATCAAGTTGGTATGATTGCATCATGTACTAAGTGTCATCGCTGAACCAAATAAAGGATTAATTTAAATCCTAGTTTGAAAAGTCAAATAGCTAGTTTGAAAAGTCAAACGGCTAAATTTGGAAAGAGGAAAAGAGGAGGAAGGGGAAACCGAGTTGGGGAGGAGTTCCCTCCTCCAACCGGCGGCGCCCACCCAAGCTGAGTTGGGGAGGGACTCCTCTCCCTCCCCTTGGCTGGCCAGCCCCTCCACCTATATAAGGAGGGGCAGGGCTCCCTCCTAGAGACACACAAGATCCTCTCCTCCAAACCCTAGCAGCCGGCGCCGCCACCTCCACTGCCGTCGCCGCCGACCTAGGTCAAGCCGCCGCCGCCTAGCAACCCTAGCCGCCGGACAAGCTTCCTCCTCGGCGTGTCTAAACCCTAGATCATCGAGGGACTCTCTCATACTGCACCATACTCGCTCCGGCTTAAGGCGAAGCCCTGCGAGATCTCCGCTCTACTTCCGGTACCACGCCGTTGTGCTTCCGGAATCGCGAGGAGAGTGCTACAACCTCCGCTGCCTGCTGGAACAAGGGAGAGGAAGGTCTTCGTCGAGTACCGAACGTGTGACCGACTGCGGGAGCGCTGCCGGAACGCAGCGCCGGAAGGATCGTCTACACGATCTTGAGATCGGGAAGAGTACGACTACATCACCCACGAGAATCCGCTCTTGTTAAACACTTTGGAATCTTCAAGGGTGAGTTATTCCATCGACTCGTTGCTACAATCTAGTAGATAGATCTTGGCTTGTTTGTTTGTATGCGGTAGAAATTTTTTGTTTTCCATGCTACGAATCCCAACATTTATCTGTTTGTTAATGTGTTTAAATAATCCATTTTAGAATAATTCTTTTATTCTCTTATGGTTTTATTATTTATTTAAAATAGGCATTTTTCTTTATTCCAATTATAATTTTTGTTTTCATTTGAATGAAATGTTTTAAACTTCTATTTGATTTCAAACTTTTGAAAAACCTTTTAGTAGGTTTTAAATCATTTAGGAGTTGATTAGTTGGCCCACTTTGGAAAATATTCAAATATTTTCTCATGATTTATTATTTATTTTAATTAGGACTTTTGTCTTTATTTGTATATTTTGAATATGGTTTCAAACCATATAATTCTATTTAATTATTCTTTTATTCTTTTAAAGTTAATTAGATAACTTTTAATCCACTTTGGCAATTTCAATTATTATTTCTCATGATTTAATTAATCATTTATATTAGGGATTTTGTCTTCTTTTAAATCAAACATGGTTCAAGTCCACATAATATTTTATTCAAATAATCTGTATTCCTTTATTTTATTTGTTTTATCTTTATTCCATTTGCTTATGGATTAATTCAAGTTTTAAATTGTCTTCTAAATAATTTTCTTGAGATTTATTATTTAGTTTAGGCAATCTGTCTTTATTTAAATAAAATTGAATTTGGTTCAATCCATATGATGTTATTTAAATAACCTTTATTCCTTTTTATTATTCAGTAAACTTTCATTCCATTTGTTTATGGATTTGGCCAAGATTTAATTTGTCTTTTAAATATTCCTTATTTATTTGTTTCTTTCTTTATCTTATAAAATCCATATCTTTTTATTTATAGATCCAAAATTGGTGATTCCAATTTGTATAATTTTTATTTAATATTTGTTTATTTATTTTAAATCCCTTTAGGATTAATTTTCTCACAATTTGGTATGGATTTTAGCTAGGATCTTTATTAGCTTTGGAATTTTATTTTCTTTACCTTATTAAATTCATAAGTTTTTATCCATGGCTCCAAATTAAATGAAACCAATTTCTATGGTTTTATAATATTTTTATTTATCATTTTTGATCATTTATAAATGTTTGTTGCTGAATTTTTATATGGATAAAATCCATAGTCTTAGAGAGATCTTGGAAATGATTTTCTTCCATTAGGGTATTAGGGTTTTGGTTTATTTTCCCAAGTATTTAAATTCAAGATTCTTTCCATTAAGATTTGGGGTTTTGGTTTAACTTTTCTAAATGTTTAAATTTCAAGATACATTCATTGATGAATGCATTTCACTTGATTGAAATTTTTTTGGATTCCCTTTTCATTCAAATTTTGTTCACGAAGGGTTTTAATGTTTCCATTTAGAAACAAAAAGTTTCTTTTCACCCTAAATTTCAACAATTATTTATTTTGTTTATTTATTTTTCACATTTCAAAAATTGGAAAAATTTGGGATGTGACAAGAATGGATTAGCTACCCATGCCTACCTTCTAATGAGAGTAACTCTTTATCCCTTACATTATTTGATTGTCTCCCATGCTTACCAAAGGAGGATGAATGTTATGTTCCTATGGATCCTTTTGAAATATCCACTATGGGTAAAACTTGTGATAATAGTTATGCTCCTGTTATCTATGATAATCCTATATTTGTGCCTAACTTCGAAATGCATGGTACAAAAGAGTTTGGCTTAAAAAATGTTTATGATAAAGCTCTAGATGATGGTCCTATATTGAATGATCGGTCACCTTATTATTAAATTGTTAAAAATGGGTTTGAAGGTTTTAATCCCACTAATCTTGAGCTTGATAAAAATTATGTGTTTGTAGATCATGAAAAGCATGTTTTAGGTGATAGTTATATTATTGAGTTTATTCATGAGGATACTGAAAAATATTATGAGAGAGAAAAATATGGTTGTAGATGTTTTCATGGTACTGAAACTCCTCTCTATGTGTTGAAAGTTTTGAATTTACTCTTGTTTTATCTTCCTATGCCAGTTACTTTGTTCTTTGTGAATTTATTTTCATACAAGATTCATATGCATAGGAAGTGGGTTAGACTTAAATGTGTTTTGAATTTGCTTCTTGATGCTCTCTTTTACTTCAATTCATATTTCTTATTTTAGCATCTTCTCAAACTATCAAGCCTAACTTAAAGACATTAAAGAAAAGTACTTCTTAGGAGATAACCCAATAGTTTTCTTGAGTATTGGAAGTTATTACTTCTGTAATAACCTCTCCTTATCATTTTTGTTTGATTTTTGAGCCAACAATAACCTCTAATGAGAGGGAAGTAAGATTTGGGGAGTTGTTGTCCTGAAACAGATTTTTGTGCTCCAGTTTGTAAATCCCCCAGGTTGTTATCTAACTTCCATTAGTTCAACACTTTTTGATTTGAGCAATAGAAGGTCCTCTAAAAAAATGTTGTCTACCTGCTGGTCTGTTTTGACAAATTTCTGCCATTATTTGCATTTGCTTCTTATTGATTCCTTTTTGGGTTCTCTTTGGGAAATTGAACTTTTTGAGGGAATTGCTACAGTATCCTGTGTCTCCAGTGAAATTTTTGCTGTTTTAAAACTAAACCCCAAAGGTGTATTATCTTTTTGAATGCACTAATGTTGCTAATGAAGATTGTGTTATGTTTTATATGAAGGAAAATTTGCAGGTGTAGAGGAAGAATGATGTAATGAGATGAAGAACGAACAAAAGCTTAAATTTGGGTATGCCACGCCGTGTCACCCCAACAAATATTCAAGAGTTACGAGTGTCAAAGCTTGGGGATGCCCAAGGCATCCCCTTCTTCATCAATAAAAATCTCAGGTCTTTCTAGACACTTCGTTTTTATTATTTCATGCATAGTTGTGTTGTTCTTGGAGCGTCTTAGTTTTCGTTTTTGGTTTTTCATTATATTAGTTTGCTTGAATAAAGTAGTTGGACCCCCGCTCTCGTTGTGTTGTTTCAAATAAGTTGATTGGTGTTGGAAAGGAGAAGGAAGTTCTTGCTTTAGTAGTACAAGAGGAGCTTGCTTTGAGGACTTAGAATCTATCATGTCATGCTATATATTGTTGTGACCTTATGCTTAGTGATTATTGTTGTAGCATGACTTGTTCCAAAAAATTAGGATTCCTTAATGTGCCTTGAAAGAATCATGTGTTGTTTTAGCATACAAAAGCATAGTATTATGGTATTCTCCTTTGATGCTTTGTTTGGGTTGACTTGGCGCATGCTCACACCATGTTATGACTATGAACCAGTCACATTAGCCTCTATGATTATTTAGTTTTTGACTTGTGATACCACTTGATGCTTTGATTAGTAATGTTTTGTTGCTCTACATGATTATGGCCATTATTGCTCTCTTAGTTGGTCGCTCCTTGTCTTTTGCTAGCCTCAACTTGTATTGAGTAAGCTCTACTCATGCATCCAACTCCCAAGAAACCAAGTTATTCCAAAGTGTCCACTGTAAATCCCTATGCATGGTGTGCTACACCATTCCAAGTAAATTCTTGTTTTATCTATCTTCCAAATTAAACTTCTTATGTGAAAGTTAGTGATTAAACCTCTCACAAACTTGATGGCACACTTTATTTTTCTTGCCCCTAATAAACTTGAACCATTGTGTCATCTATGTTGTATATGCTTGCACTTATATGTTGGAATTAGCAGATCCGTGCTGTCACGGGGAACGCTTTCAACATTGCACTTGTACATTATACCCAGTAGATATCATGTTGTTTTGTTTATGGATGTCGTTGATGTGAAATGAAAGGGGATCTTATAAGTCCACAGAGTTATGTATGTGTGTTAGAGAAACGCCTGGGCCGCTAGCCTAATCATGGTGGAAACTTGCAGCATCACCATAGTGAGCAATCTATGAAGCATTCTTATTATAAAAAAGAGATTGAGATTGAGAAAAAGAAAAAAAGATGAGAAAAGAGGAAAGAGAGAAAAAACACCATTTTACCATGGTAAATAAGAAGATTGCTGAGATGCTCATTGTCTTCTTGCCTTGTCATTTTGATATGGGATAGGTACTGTATCATGTGCAAGGGGTACCCCGTTGGCGGTTCTCTATGATACACATGTACTTACTATGACAAGAACTTACCGGTGACTAAAGTTGAGTAGCATGAGGAGCGGCCCTCGTACTCAAGGGACATGAGATTGCCAAGTTATACTTTGTCAAGCATATACTCCATAGTTTGTTCACTCTAACCTTAATCACTTCAAGATGCTTATGATAGGGGCAATGAGAGCTGAAAGCTAACAAGTACCATAATTTCTGGAAGCTCTTTATGAGACTTGAAATCCCTACTTCCCTTTGAAGGGCCTTTCTTCCACTATTATATTGAGTCTCCACCTTCTATCCTTAGGCACCAATTAAGAGAGCATAGTTGCCATTCTTAGTTCTATGTTCATTGTCCCAAAACTTATTGATTGATTCATATTGTTGATATTGCTTGTTCTTGAATTATTTGTATCTAGCCACTCTTATGAACTTTGAAGGTGTCTTATGCATTTATTCTACTCCATGAGGGACAAGTTGAATGCCACTATGCTATGTTTTCTATATGTGAAACAAACAAATGTCTTTCAATGCATTGTTATTCATGAATCTTTGTTTGTATCCTTTCATGTTGCAACATAGTTGCTTTGTCTTATTGTTATAACTCCATATTTCATGCTCATGTTTAGAGTACTTTCATCCCAGCTTTCAATGCTTGCAAATGGTTTCATATTGATTGTGATGGTGCATGTCACCTCAAAAATTATTCTTTTTATCACTTACCTACTCCAGGACGGGTAGGAGTTAAGCTTGCGGATGCTTGATATGTCATAAATGTATCTATAATTTTTGATGTTCCATGCTTGTTTAGTATCCACTTTGCTTTGCTTTGTCTACACTTTGAGGTATTTTTATATGCTTTCTGGGACTAACCTATTAACCAGATGCCACAGTGCCAGTTGCCTGTTTTCTATTGTTTTTGGTTCCAGAAAAACCATAAAATGAATATTCTCGGAATTGGACTGGAAAAAAGCAAAAGTAAATATTTCACCGAGGGGAACACGGAGCCACAAGATGAGACGAAGGAGGGCCTCGAGGGGGCCACACCCCCTGGTCGCGCGGACATGCATGTCCTGATCCTGGTGGGGTTCGGCCGCCTCGGGCACCCCTCGGCCTCCCTCTTCGCCTATAAGAAGCCCTCGATACCTAAACCGTAAGTACCCGATCAGATCTCCACGAAACAGTCCATAGCCGTTGCCACCATTGTACCTAGATCGGGGGGTCTAAAGCTCTTCACAGCACCCTGCCGGAGGGGAGAGATCATCTCGGAGGCCTTCTTCATCACCATGCCAGCTTCTAGTGTGATGCGTCAGTAGTTCCACCTTGGACTATGGATCCATACAATATCTAGATGGTTGTTTCTCCTCCTTTGTGCTATAATGTTTAGATATTGTGAGCTACGTTCATGATTAAGATCATCTATTTGTAATCATGCATGTTGTGTTTGCAGGGATCCGATGGATATTGAGATTACTATGTCAGATTGTTTAATGGTTTTGTCTTATTGATTATATCATGTCTATGTTGTTTGAGATCTTGCATGCTCTCCAATCTAGTAGATATCTTGGCCAAGTAGATGATAGTGACTCCAAGAGGGAGTATTTATGCTCGATAATGGGTTCATTCCTCTATTGAATCTAGGGAAGTGAAAAAAATCTCTAAGGTTGTAGATGTGTTGTTGCGACTAGGGAGATAACAACGATCTTTTCTTCATGGAACAATTGTATTGTTTACTTTACACACCTTGCCTAAAGCAGTTATCCGCTACTTGCAACTTAATACTGGAGGGGGTTCAGATGATAACCTGAAGGTGGATTACTAATCATAGATGTAGCTGGATGGCGGTCTATGTAAATTGTTGTAATGCCCAATCGAATCTCGTAGGATCATGAATATCAAGTATTGCATTGTTATGCCTTGCTCAGTCTTGTCAATTTCCCCACTATAGTTTGTCTACCCAACATGTTATGTTGTTTATGTTAAGGAGAACACCTCTAGTGAACTGTGTACCCCGATCCAATCTTTACCATTGATATATCTTCCACTGTTACTTCTTACTTTCTGCAAGCCACCATTACCTTCCACGCCATATGTTTAATCCTTTGTTTTCAGCAAACCGGTGAGATTGACAACCTCATTGTTTGTTGGGTCAAAGTCTTGAGTTTGTGTTGTGCAGGTTTCCATGTTGCTAGACACACCTTTGAGTCATTTCCTTCCTCCTACTGGTTCGATAACCTTGGTTTCTTTCTGAGGGAAGACTTGCTGGTGTGCTCTTCATACCTTCCTCTTGGGGTTTCCCAACAAAGCTCTACAGTGATCTGAGCCGCATCAGGTTCTTCGTCATCCAGGAAATCGGCGTCCTCCTCGTCAGTGTGGAACTCAATGTTGATGTCATCAAAATAGTCGGCATCATCACTGAGGTACGAAGTGATATCCCCATGAATATCTTCACCTTCGTTCTCCTTCTCCTCGAGCTGAATCTCCTGATCATGGATGGTTTCTTCAAGGGTTTCCACCTTCTGGCGGAGGCAAGCAATGATGTGGTCCTTCTTGTTATACTGGCGACGAAGTGACTTGCGCTCTTTAGCTAGGATGGCAAGGGTATGGTTCTTCTTGGTTGCAACAAGGTGCTTCTGGTTGGCGTAGGCACTAGCGTTGTCCAACTCCTTTTGGTTCTCGTGCAGCATGAAGGCGAGGTGATCCACATGATGCTTCAGCTCCGGATGTCCTGGCATGGCCAAGGGCTGTCCCGTGGAGTCACGTCTTTCATAGTGAGCGAAGTGGGTGCCAATGATCTGGTTGATGTTCTGACCACAAAGACGGGCAAGCGCCTCCTGCATGGCTCTAGCTAGTCCATCCAGTTAGTTGTTCTCCCTCAAGCTGAATTGTATCTTCTCCAAGATGGGTGGCTCCATTTTGCCTCTTAGATCGACAACGATCAATCACTACAGTTCTCCTCCTGGCTGGTCATTGAGCTACGCTCCAAAGAACTTTGGGTGCGGGCGTCCAAGAAACTCTGCGAGCTGACCCAAGTCCCTCTCGAAGATGATTTCCCCTTGGTTGCCAAGATGGTAGAACTTGCTATACTTGACTTCCATCTATAAGCAATTAGGATGAGTAAGTTATTGAGGTGATCAAGTGTGTCAAATTTTATGTAGGATTGAAAAAACTTTGAGGAACGTATGACTCTCTTTTGGAAAGAATCTCACGGATAAGAGTGAGAATAGGTTTTCATAAATACTCACTTTCTTTGTTTTTAAACTAAGTTTTCCAGATGTCCATTCTAACTAGGGTCTCCTATGGTTAGGATGGCTCTGATACAAACTTGTGAACACCCGTATTTTTAAGTCCATATGCCTGTTATGCCGTACATCACAATCTCAGGATTACTATTTTTGCGAGACATAACAGAATTGATAGCACAGTACATCATCCATTACAAACCATAATAGTCTTACAAATAGTTGATCACATGATTAATTCTTCATACACATCAAAGCAGCGGAAAATAACGTAGTAGAAGCTCCGGCTTCATTGTCACAGGAAATGCTAATGATGGGAGATGATCCTAGTTATCATAGACATCCTAATGTTCATCCTTCGGGTACTCCTATTCATAGTATGTCCATGGGAATAGACAGGGACAAAGCCATGAGTACTTTTAAAGTACTCTCAAACTATCACTAGTGTAAGTAAGACAATTCTAATAGGGATCCTAAGCTCTAGGTTTATTTGTAATAAGCCAATTTCATTTCAGAAGTACTTAGTAGTAAAGACCTAATTTAGTTATCTAGATTACTCAAGAGGGAACCTAGTTTCAGGTCCACAACTCTGTGTGGTGAAGTCCAAGTCATAGTTCAAGTCACAAGTCATTTTTGAAAATATCTAACACGGAACAATATGGCCATCCAACTGTCTATGACCGCGGACGCGGCTATTCGCATAGTTTGACACTCTACAAAGGTGGTACACTTTCACCACAACATTCGATACATCCGTCAGGGATAACCCTGAATCATCATTCTTAGTATGCGGATAATCAATCCTAACCTTTCAATTACACACCCTAGTATAGGCACCTCCCATATTAGTTTGGCTTCCCAGCCATGGCCATCCGCCATCCTGGGCACTGCATAGGTGGACATTCATATTCACGAGGTAGCCTCAGATCAACCTCTTTTCGCGAGGGAACCCATACTAAGACACATAAACTTCCAGTTAATCCCTACACAACTCAAGTATTGTGGTTGTATAGTAAAATTGGAATGGTATCGCATCTGAACCCAACTATCAGTTTTTATCAAAGTCAGGCCACATGCTTCATTCAGTATCATCTTCAACTCATTGTGTTCCATAACACATGTCAGAACATTTCACTAGAATGACTCATCATCCCAAGGTTTTCATAATCATTTTCTCCAAGTATTCCCATCTACAGTGATCAAGATTTTTTTAGCACTAGCATCTATCAATGAGGGTGTCACTATTGAGGGGTACTAATCAACTGTAACTACCTACACCTAGTTCTATGCTCTTGATGGCATCTTTCCTATTTCTCCACTAATCACCAATTAATTAACTATTTGAGCAACTTTGATAAAAGGAACAAAAGATAAAACTTGTAGGTAAAACTTGGGATTGGTATAATCAAGGTTGTATCACAATATCTTGCATAATTTTAGCTTGCCTTGGTTGGTGCAGTTGTCGAAGTTCTCCTCTTATTCGTCGTAGAACTCCTCTTCCTCGTACCCCGGGTTGATACTAGCGTCTATAAATAAATACAAGGTACACAATCACCAAACAATACTTAACTACTTCTATTTAGCACACAAAGATCCACACCAGATGATCTAGCATCATCTCAATCACTACAAGAAATATTGACAAGGCCATATTTACCTTATTTTAGAAATGCAATTTCTACTCATTGAAAAAAATACTTAAGATTTCGTATTCTCCAATTATAAAATATGGGATCATGTTGAATCATTCCATCACCACATATTCTACTAATTGGGAATTGATTTAAAGTGGATGGCATACATTAAAAAGATTAATATTGTTATATAATAATATTCAAATGACTAGAAATGACTATAGAGCATTCTTTTATTATTGGTCCAGGACTACTGCATGTAAAATTATATATTTTTACATATTCAGCTAGGTCATGGCAAATGTGATTTTTGATAGTTGGAATCATCTCAAAAGCATTTATGGTTGATTTTATAAAAATGTTTGAAGTTGGAGAAGTCTTTGCCTTGGTATTTTTACTCTTGGTGATCTATAATTTCAAACTGTTGGAATCATGCAATTTGGTTCAGTGAATCTTCCTGAATTCAATTTCAAAGTCGCCTACATAATAGGGTTTTAAAATAAAAGAAAAATCTACATTTGTATTGTTGGGCGTGCGCGGGAACGATACTGGGCTGGCCGAACTACACGGCTCCCGCGCAGCGGGATGCACTTGCGCTGGCCCCACACGTCAGCGTCTATTCTAATGCGACGTGGTATGCGCTAATCCTAGCCACACGATTAGAGGATGATCAACGACTCAGCGTCATCGTATCCCTCGCATGGTGTGCGTGGGATTCAACCCTAGCTCTACGGCAGGGGTCGTCGGAGGCTTACCAGGGCTCCAGCTAAGTACAGCGGTGCAGGCGAATGAACCGGTAGAAGACGGCGGTTCGAACGGTGGTCGCGGCAGCTCCTAGGGCATCTCCTAGCGTTGGCTCCTTTCCAACACTACAGCGGCGGGCTCCGATGAAATTCCGGCGATGCAAGGCTCGCCTTGCTCCGGGGATGGGTCAGAGAGGTTGCTGGGTGAGAGGTGAGTCGAGTGGGGTGCATTTTTAGGCAAGGGGCATGGTCTGTTTATACCCCAGCAAGGGGAGCATTGGGGCATGGCTCGGTCTTGTCGGCAACGTCGTTACTGGGTGCTATGAGCTTGGCGGAGGGTGTAGGCCGATGCAGGGCTCCTTGGCAATCATCATGTGCACAATGGCACGGGGAGGCGTGATCTCCATCGGTCGGGTATGTACATGCTCTGCTCAGGTACCATGGGTGTTCGTCACGGCGTACGGCATGTACTCGTCGCACGGGGTCAAACGGGCATGTCTAGGAGGTAGCTGGCGAGGCGGCGAACGCATTGATGCAATGGGAGAGCGGGGCGTGGCGTGGTCGCATGGGTTTGCTCGGTGCTATGGCGTGGTGTTCGGTATGGTCGACAGAGAAATGGGCAAGGTTGCACTGGCGTTTCCATGTCCTGGTGTTGGTCGAGGCATACACAAGCATTTGCGGTGAGATCACGACTAGCTCCTAGACATCATGGGCGAGGGCAGCGAGGCTTGTAGCAGTGAGTCCATGTCGGGGTGGCATAAGCGAGCTCGGGTACGGTCGGCACTAGTCAAATTGGCGAGTGAGACAGGCTCAGCTGCACGGGCTGGTACTAGGGAAAGTGTGGGCGAGTTGTGGAGGCTAGGTGAGGTACCAATATGATCATAACAATCATCTAAACAGTGGGGAGTACGTAATCCTGTACCACGCCTGCTAAGTGTTTGATTAAATGGCCGCAAGCGAAAAAGATTTGAATATTCAAATTCTGTTGAGTGGGTTGATTGCTCATGTGCTTGGGAGTCTCTGGGTGCAAGGATTGGTCAAGTGGAGAAAGTTTGGATGGTTATTGAGAAGTGTCCATCTTGATGTCTATGATAGATTCAATTTTTAAAATTCCCTCAAATGAATTTGAATTTGTTTCTGTAAGTTTTGAAAGCTCACTTGTTTTTATTATTACTTGGTCTAGCAAGGTGAGAAAAGAAATAGAATTGTTTCTGTTTGAAATCATTTACTAGAGATTGCCAAAGTGGGCTAAGTGTTAACTTTTGCAAAAGTGACCATTAACATATATGCTTCATATATTGATTTTCTTCTGCTTTGTTTTGGGTTTGATTTGTGTTAGATGATATGGTTTTGATCTCTAAACTAAAATTCATCATTTACAACAAACAAACATGGCATACATGCATTCATCACCATTCATAAACACACACT
This sequence comes from Avena sativa, assembly GCA_916181665.1. Classification (NCBI taxonomy): domain Eukaryota; kingdom Viridiplantae; phylum Streptophyta; class Magnoliopsida; order Poales; family Poaceae; genus Avena; species Avena sativa. The sequence continues at coordinate 260,418,829 of OV702294.1, read as the reverse complement.
TGCATTCATAGGTTTAAAATTATAATCTTTTGTTAACCCTAATTTTGGTTGCGTGGAAATTGATATTCTCATTATAATATTTTTTAGATGTTACACAAGTCCATGCATTTAGCACAAGGTCCCTGAAACTATGCAATGAAGTGTGTTTTGAGTTTGCGCACACTAGCGTTCATTATGCTAAAGACTATCAGTAGAATCTTTTAGATCCTAATAATGGAAAATAAGATCCAACGGTTAGAAATATTTTGGATTTGCCAGTCTTGATCCAACGGTCCATGTTCAAAGTAATACGTAAAGTATATATTTTTTTTACAAAAAGATAAGATAAGAAGTACTAATGGCCGGTCTTTTGAATACCCCTTCCCTCCCGATATTTGGGAAGCAAGTGAGCATTTTGAAACCAAAAAAGTTTGAATCTTTTTGCCGCCGAGGACCAAAGTGGTTTCCTTCCTATGTACTACTCTTCCTACTCCACACCAACGCGGATGCCGAACACGCTAGAGAAACAGAACCACGCTCTTAAAATTAAAAAGAAAAAACATAGAGCTGTCATACCAAGGCACACGTGCGCAACGCCATGCTGTGGATGAGGGAGTGATCAGTCGGGACAGTGCGCGAGGGGAGAGGGGTGGAGAGATGAGAGGCAACGAAGGACTAAGAAAACACACTCTCTTTTTTGCGTGCATAGGTCTTGAAATTTACTACTAGTAGAGCGTACACTGTAACTTTAAGGTGGCAGGAGTAACTCGTGTAAGGAACCCATCATAACTTTGCTCTTCACTGCTTCCCTCTTACCCTGCCTACGTTTTATTCTCTCTACACTTACAGCGCGTTGACAGAGGTGAGCATATGTCTACTACGAGTGGGGCACCAATATGTTTTCCATAAGGGGAAAAAGTAGTCCCGATGGACTTCCATATACATATTGGAAGCTATCCATGAGCTAAAAACATTAAGGTTCACCCTTAAGCTCAACATGGATAGTCCATAAGCATTAAAATATTGATATCTAGTACACATAGCAATCTAAAACAAATTTTAATCACAAGACCATGAGAGGATAGCTCTTAGATATGGGTCCTATCTTATGGACAAGTCAGACTAGATATATTGTGGTGCAATAAACTACTAGCTTGGTGGTGCAATCAAGTACTAGCTTGGTATTAGCAAGTGGGTCTGTCAATACCTAGATTTTTAATCCCAGATGCCTGTTATGCCGTACATCGTAATCCCAGGATTACCATTTTTGCGAGACATAATAGATTTGTATCATAGTTCATCATCCATTACAAACCATAATGGTCTTAGAAATAGTTGATATCTTGATCAAGTCTGATTACAATCATAGCAGCGGAATAATAATAGTGGTGGTATCGTGGTCGAGACTCCATCTTCAGGGTCATAGGCAATCCTGACGATGGGAGATGATCCTAGTTATCGTAATCGTCCTGATGTCCATCCTCCTCGTAGTCTCCTTCATAGTCTGGCCATGGGAATAGCCAGGGACAAATCCATGAGTACTTTGAAGTACTCGCAAACTTTCACTAAAGCAGTAAGGCCATTCTAAGAGGAATCTTAAGCTCTAGGTTTGTTTGCCACAAGCCAATTTTATTTCAACTAGTATCTAGTAGTATAAGCCTAACTTTAGTTGTCTAAGTTACTTAGGTGGGAATGTACATTCATCGCCACAACTTGTGGGGTCAAGTCAAAGTCATCATTCAAGTCACGGGTCATTTTGGAAAACATCTAACAATGGAACAATATGGCCATCCAACTGTCCATAACCGCGAACACGGCTGTTCGAATAGTTTGACACTCTACAGAGGTGGTACACTTCACCACAACATTCGATACATCCGTCAGGAACAATCTTGAATCATCATACTTGGTATGCGGATAATCAATCATAATCTTTCAATTACACACCTTAGTATAGGAACCTCCCCTATGAGTTTGGCCTCCCAACCATGACCATATGTCATCTTGGGAACTGTACAGGTGGACAGTCACATTCACAAGGTAGCCTCAGCTCACCTTGTTCCGCGAGGGAACCCATACTAAGACACATAAACTTCTAGTCAAGCCCTACCCAAACTCGGTTATTGTGGTTGTATGGTAAAAATTGGAATGGTATCGCATCCGAACCCAACCATCAGTTTTTATCAAAGTCAATTCACATACTCATTCACCAACATCTTCAAGTCATTATGTCAATAACACATGTCAAAACATTTCAGTAGAATGACTCATAATTATAAGGTTTTCATAATCATTTGTTCCCATCTAGATTGATCAAGATTAATTTCGCACTAGCATCTACCAATGATGGTGTCACTATTTGTGGGTACTAAACTACTGTTTGTACCTTCATCAAGTTCCAAACTCTTAATGACACTTTCCTAATCTTCCACTAATCATCACTCAAAAAGTAAAGCTTGGGGTATCACAAAGGCTTGCAAGTGGGGCTTGCATGGTTTAGCTTAGCTTGAATAGAATAGCTTGCATAATGTAGCTTGCCTTGATTAGTAAGGTGGTCGAAGTTCTCATCCTCGTCTTCGTAGAATTCCTCCTCTTCATATCCCGGATTGATACTAGCGTCTATAAATAAATACGAGATACATAATCACCAAACAATACTTAACTACCTCTATTTAACACACAAGGAGTGAGTCTAGATGATCTAGCATCATCTCTATTATTACAAGAAAGGGGTGATAAGATTTTATTTATCTTATTTTTAGAAAAGCAATTTCTACTCATTGAAAAGTTACTTAAGATTTATTATCATCCACTTCAAATATGGGATCATATTGACACATGTCATCACCACATATTCTAATACTTGAGAATGTGATTTAAAATGGTTGGCCTCATTTACAAAGCTTAACACCATTATTTAATAATATTTTTGGGACTAGAAATGACTTTAAAGCCATTCTTTAATTTTGGTCCATGGCTACTTTATGTAAGTATGTATATTTTTACATATTCAGAAAGGTCTTGTACAATGTGATTTTTGAGAGTTCGACTCAACTCAAAATCACTTATGGTTGATTTTAGAAAAATATTTGAAGGGTCAAAATCTACTGTCTTGTTATTTTTACTGAGGGTGATCCATAGTTTCAAACTATTTGAATCCAACAGGAGTGATTAGAGATTTCCATCTACTTTCAAACAAAATTGGATTCCTTCAATTTGGTGTCGTGAATCTTCCTGAATTCATTTTTAAAGTTACCTAGAGAACGGGATTTTTAAATAAAACACAAAACGAAGTTTGAATCAACGGGCTGTACGCGGGAACCGCTAATGGGCTGGCCCAACTATGCAACACTCGTGCAACAGGCTGCTCTGGGGCTGGTCCTACCTGTCAACGACTAAAAACACGTGAAGCGGTATCAGCAACTCTAGGACTTATGATTAGAGCGCGACCAACGGCTGAGCGTCGTCATCTCCGTCGCAGGGCACACGTGGGACAAAACCCCAGTGCTATGACGGGGGTCGTCGGAGGCTTACCAGGGCTCCAGCTTGGTCAGGCGATGGGGGTGAACGAACGAGTCGACGACGGCGGTTCGAACGGTGGTCGCGACAGCTCCTGGGGCGGCTCCTCGCTTCGGCTCCTTCCTTCCTCTGCAGCGACGAACTCCAGTGAAATTCCGGCGAAGTAGTGCTCGCCTTGCTCCAGGGTTGGGTCAGAGAGGTTCATGGGTGAGAGAGGAGTGGAATTGTGTGCATTTTTGGGTCGGGGGAGGGATCTATTTATACTGTGGCGAAGGGGGCACGGCAGCATAGCTCGGGCTAACCGGCGACGCAGTTATAGTGAGCTATAGGCATGGTCAAGGGCATAGGTTAATGCGGTGCTTCAGTGCGATCGTCATACGCACAGTGGCACGTCGAGGCAGGGTCTAAATCTTTCTAGAACATCTGTGCTCTATGACTGCACCGGCGACATTCATCACGGTGTACAGTGGTCACGGCGATCGCGCGGTCGAACGATCATGTCCGGGAGCTTTCTAGAGTCATGGCGGACGTAGTGGCGCAAGGTGAGGGCGAGGCGTGGCGTGTGAACGTAGGATTGCTCAGCGCTCTGGCGCGGCGACCGGCATGGTCTGGTGTTGAATGGGAATGGCTTTGCTGGCTTCTCCTCGAGCTGTCTTTGGTCCGGGCGTGCACATGCAGAGGCGGTGAGGTCACGGCTACCTCCTAGACATCATGGGAGAGGGCAGCATGGTCTGTGGCATCGTGTCCGCATCGGGGTGGCAAGGTGAGCTCAGATAGCATTTTGCACGGGTCAAACAGCGAGTGGTAATGCACAGGCTAGTACTTGGTGAGTTAACAGCAGGACGTGTGAGCTTGGTGAGGTCAAAGTGGTGAGCAAAGTATTGATCAAAACAGTGAATAGTTGTTGAGTTTGTACTGTGATCACCAAGTGCTCGAGCTAATGGCAGTAAGAACTAAACCATCACATTTTCTAGTGATTTTTGGTGCGTGTTCGGGTACTAATCTTGGTAGTCTATGGGTGCAAGGATTTTCTAAGTTGTGAAAGTTTGAGTGGTTTTCCAAAAATGGATTTCTTGATACGTAATATAGATTCAAATTTGAATTGCCTTCCGAAAGAGTTTGAAAATGTTTCTGCAAAGTTGGAAAGCTCCATTGGGTTCAATGTCACTAGGTCTATCAAGGGGAGAAAAGAAATGGAAAAGTTTCTGTTTGAGATTAGTTGATAGAGATGCTCAAAGTGAGCTAGTGGTTAACTTGGGCAGAAATGGCCATTAGATCATAAGCTTTATATTTGGATTTTCTTTTGTTTTTATCAGGTTTGGAAATGACCTAGATGATATGGTTTTGATCTTTAAACCATTTCTCATCATTACCACAATCAAACATGGCATTGCAAGCATTCATACACACAAGCATTAAGATTTGAAACTAATTAATAAAAGCTTTTGTTAACCCTAATCTTGGTTAATTAGAACTTGATCGTCATTAATATTTTTGGGGTGTTACAAACCTACTAAAATAAAGATGCTAACTTTTAAATAGTAGTTTTACATCTTGGTCATACACTGCCAAGTGAGGCCCGGTATTTGCTTTTCCCTTTAGACACTTGTGCCTTGTACTCCCCTCTCCACTGTGCTAGACTTGATTTTTCTTCGCGAAATTCTACTGATCTATTAATAATGATCAACAACCGAATAAAGAGATGCAAAAGTAAGTTCCTCTTACACACCGTATTTCCTCAACAATTTTCATGCATAATCTATTCTCGTTCTTTGACTTTCCCCTCTATTTTGAGCTATATTCTATACATAGAAGAACATTTTGACCTAATTTCGTTAAATCTATATAAAGTCATTTAAGTGTACCGGGTTAGCTAGTAATCTTGAATAATCTATCTACAAACTTGGGAATTGTAAGAAAGCAAGGTCCACTTTGTATGAAAATTTGGGCGGTGGCATTTTCTTTTAACTCAACCGGGTCCGATGGGAGCAGTGAGATTCAGTTAACACGGTCGGTGGAAGTACAGGTTGCATCAAGGACATTACATAAAATGAAAATGACATCCAAGTCCATCACTTCGAAAATTAAGAATGTTATTTCCTAATAGTTGGAAGCTCACACCGATGGCATTGTTTACTAAACGAAGATGTACCCATCTACCTCTGAAATGCTATTTAATTCGAGAGCAATCTATCGCGTTTACTAGTAGCTCAAGTTTGACCCAATTTATTTAAATTGTAAATATGCAAAATATTAGCAAGAATTTGAACCTGTTTTCAGAACTCCAAGTGGTGGTTTGTGATATATTAAATGAGCCCCCAATGATTACCTCCAATAAAACCACAAAACTTTCAAAGCAACCTACAGTTTTCCTGTATTTCAAATTTGACCTAATTTCGATAAATCGGCATAAAGTCATTCAAATCGGTAGAGCTAGCAAGGACGAAGTTTGAAAACTCATGAAACATGGGAATCATAAGTAGTACAAAAATTCGGTCCAATACATATGTATGAAAGCTTGGCTAGTGGCATATTCAGATCCAAATATTCTTTGGACTTCCTTTACAATAATGAATAATATCTCGTCATCACTCGGAAAACTGAGAATGTTTGTCTTTCCTAAAAGTTGGAAACTCACATCGACGACATTGTTACTAAAATAAGATGCACCCATCTACCTCCAAAAAGACAATTAATTCAAGATCAATCCATCGCGCTTACTCGTACCTCAAGTTATTTCACCTAATTTCGTTAAGTTATCAAGATGAAAAATCTTCGCAAGAAATTCAACCTGTTTTCAAAACTCTCGGTGGTGGTTCATGTTATATTAAATGACCCCTCGATGGTTACCTCAAAAAATTGCACAAATTTCAAATCAACCTACAATTTTCCTATAGTTCAAGATTGACCTAATTTTGGTAAATCGGCATAAAGTCATTCACGTGGGTAGAGTTAGCTAGGACAAAGTTTGAAAAAACATAAAACATTGGAATCATAAGTATAACATGTCGGTCCACTATAAATATTTGAAAGGTCTGCTTATGGCATTCGAATCCATATTCTTCAGACTTTCTTCATGGAAAGGAATGATCTTGTCATCACTCGGAAAACCAAGAATGTCCTTTCCTGACAGCTGGAATCTCACACCGACGACATTGTTTACAACAATAAGGTGCACCCATCTACCTTCGAAAAGACAATTAATTCAAGAGAAATCTACCACGCTTACTAGTACCTCTAGTTTAACCTAATTTTGTTAAGTTGTCGAGATGAAAAATCTTAGCAAGAATTTGAACCTTTTTTCAAAACTCTCGGTGGTGGTTCATGAATATTAAATGAACCCGGTGATGGTTACCTGAAGAAAATCGCAGAAATTTCAAAGCAACCTACAATTTTCCTGTAGTTGAAGATTGACCTAATTTCGATAAATCGGCATAAAGTCATTCAAGTGGGAAGATTTAGCTAGGCCAAAGTTTGAAAAAACATAAAACATGGGAACCGTAAGTACAACATGTCGGTACACTATAAATATTTGAAAGGTTTGCTTGTGGCATTCAGATCCATATTCTTCGGACTTTCTTTACGAAAAGGAACAATCTCGTCATTGTCACTAATCATAAAATTAAGAATGTTATTTCTTGATAGTTGGATACTCACAGTGATGGCATTGTTTACTAGAAAGTTGATGCACCCATCTACCTTCAAAAAGACAACAAGTAAGTCAAGAGGAATCTATCTCTCTTACTGGTAGGTCGAGTTTTACCTAATTACATTAAATTGTTAGCATGGAGAAATTTAGCAAGAAGAGGAATGTGTTATCAAAACTCTCGGTGGTGGTTTGTAATATATTAAACGCCCCTACCCCGATGGTTACCTCAAAAAATCTCGAAACTTTCAAACCAAACCTACAATTTTATTGTAGTTCAAATTTGACCTAATTTCGATAAGTCGGCATAAAGTCATTCAAGTGGGCAGAGTTAGCTAGGACGAAGTTTGAAATCTCAGAAAATTAAACATAGCAATCGTAAGTGAACATGTTGGTCCACTTAATATGTCTGGAAGCTTAGTTTGTGGCATTCGGATCCATATTCTTCGGACTTTCTTTACGAAAAAGGACAATCTCGTCATTACTCGGGAAATTGAGAATGATGTTATTTCCTGATAGTTGGAAACTCACATCGACGACATTGTTTACTATAAGAAGATGCACCCATCTACCTCTAGAATTACATTTAATTCAAGAGAAATTAATCTACCGCGCTTACTTGTAGCTCAAGTTTGACCTAGTTTCGCCGAATCGACAAAGAAGTAAGTGAAGTGTGCGAATTTAGCTAGGAATCTTGAAAAATGAAATTATATAAGAAATAGTGGTCCACTTTGTGTGATGATTAGGAGGGTTGCATTTTCTTCTAACTGTTGTTGGCCCCCCAGTGCGAGGTGCTTTAGTTTAACATGGTCGGTGTAAGTACAAGTTACATCAAGGACCTCGTAAAAAATGTAAATTACATCCAATTCCATGCCTTTAGCACAAGGTCCCTGAAACTACGCAATGAAGTGTGTTTTGAGGTTTTCCCACACTAGCATTCATTATGCTAAAGACTATCAATAGAATCGTCTAGATCCTAATAATGGAAAATAAGATCCAACGGTAACAATGTTTGGATTTGCCAGTCTTGATCCAACGGTCCATGTTCAAAGTTATTCGTACACTAAATAATTTTTTTACGAAAAATATAAGATCAGAAGTAATACCATGAATAGCCGGTCTTTTCAATACCCCTTTCCTCCCGATGTTTGGGAAGCAAGTGAAAATTTCGAAACTGAAAAAGTTTGAATCTTTTTGCCGCCGAGGACCAAAGTGGTTTCCTTCTGATGTACTTCTCCTCCTACTCCAGACCAACGCGGCTGCCGAACACGCAAGAGAAACGGAGCTGCCCTCTCAAAATTGAAAAGAAAAATAAACAGAGTCGTTGTACCAAGTCACACGTGCGCAGCGCCAGGCTATGGACGAGGGGGAGATCAACCGGGTTACTGCACGAGGGGAGGGTGGATATATGAGAGGCAGCGATGGAGAGAGAAAACACACTCTTTTTTTTCGTGCATATGTCTTGAAATTTAAGGTGGCAGGAGTAACTCATCCCAGGAACCTATCATAACTTTTCTCTTTGCTACTTCCCTCTTCCCCTGCCTACGTTTTATTCTCTCTGCACTTACAACGCGTTGATAGAGGTGAGCATATGTCTACTATGAGTGGGACATCCAATATGTTTTCCTTAAGGGGAAAAAGGTAGTCCTGATGTACTTCCATATACATACTAGAAGCTATCCACGAGCTAAAACTTTAAGGTTCACCCTTAAGCTCATCATGGGTACTCCATAAGCATTAAAATATTGATATGTAGTACACATAGCAATCGAAAAAAAAATTTAATCATAAGATCGCGAGAGGGTAGATCTTACCTGTGGGTCCTATCTTATGGACAAGTCTGACTAGATTCATTGTGGTGCAATCAACTACTAGCTTGGTGGTGCAATCAACTAGTATCTTGGTATTAACAAGTGGGTCCCATCTTAAACATAGGTTTGGCCAAATACAAAGGTTATGCCCTATGCTCTACCGTTTAGATAGTGTCTATACAAGACGATTCATGGGACCTACTAAACTGAAGATGCTAACTTTTGCATAAAAGTAGTTTTACATCTTGGTCATACACTGCCAAGTGGGGCCCTGTATTTGCTTTTCCCTTTAGACACCTGTGCCTTGTACTCCGCTCGCCACCATGCTAGACTCGATTTTTTTTTTCACGAAATTCCACTGATCTATTAATAATGATGAACAACCGTATAAAGATACGCAAAAGTAAGTTGCTCTTACACACCGTATTTCCTCAACAATTTGCATGCATAATCTATTCTCGTTCTTCGGGTTTCCCATATATTTTTGAGCTATATTCTTTACATAGAAGAATATTTTGACCTAATTTCGTTAAATCTATATAAAGTCATTTAAGTGTACCAGGTTAGCTATTAATCTTGCAAAATATATCTAAAAACTTGTGAATTGTAAGAAATAAAGGTCCACTTTGTATGAAAATTTGGGCGGTGGCATTTTCTTTTAACTGGCGCGGGTCCCGTGGGAGTAGTGAGCTTCAGTTAACATGGTCGGTGGAAGTACATGTTGCATCAAGGACCTTGCAGAAAATGATAATGACATCCAAGTCCATCACTTGGAAAATTGAGAATGTTCTTTCCTGATAGTTGGAAGCTCACACCGATGTCATTGTTTACTAAACGAAGATGTATCCATCTACCTTTGAAATGTTATTTAATTCAAGAGAAATCTATCGCACTTACTGGTAGCTCAAGTTTGACCCAATTTCTTTACATTGTAAAGATGAAAAATTTTAGCAAGAAGTTGAACCTGTTTTTAAAAATCCAAGTGGTGGTTTGTGATATATTAAATGATCGCCGATGGTTACCTCCAAAAAAATCACAAAACTTTTAAAGCAACCTACAGTTTTCCTGTAGTTCAAATTTGACCTAACTTTGATAAATCGGCATAAAGACATTCAAGTGGGCAGAGTTAGGAAGGGCGAAGTTTGAAAACTCATGAAACATGGGAATCATAAGTAGTACAACATGTCGGTCCAATACATATGTATGAAATCTTGGCTTGTGGCATATTCAGATCCAATATTCTTTGGACTTCCTTTACAGAAATGAACAATATCTCGTCATCACTCGAAAAACTGAGAATGTTCGTCTTTCCGAAAAGTTTGAAACTCACACCGACAATATTGTTTACTAAAATATGATGCACGCATATACCTCCGAAAAGACAATTAATTCAAGATCAATCCATCGCGCTTACTCATACCTCAAGATATTTGACCTAGTTTTGTTAAGTTGTCAAGATGAAAAATCTTAGGAAGAAGTTCAACCTATTTTCAAAACTCTCGGTAGTGGTTCGTGATATATTAAGTGACCCCCCGATGGTTAACTCAAAAAATCACAGAACTTTCAAAGAAACCTACAATTTTCCTATAGTTCAAGATTGACCTAATTTTGATAAATCGACATATAGTCATTCAAGTGGGAAGAGTTAGCTAGGCCTATGTTTGAAAAACATAAAACATGGGAACCATAAGTACAACATGTCGGTCCACTATAAATATTTGAAAGGTCTGCTTGTGCCATTTAGATCCATATTCTTCAGACTTTCTTTAGGGAAAGGAACAATCTTGTCATCCAATGGCATTGTTTACTAGAAAGTTCTCTCTTGATAGTTGGATACTCACACCTATGGCATTGTTTACTAGTAACTAGATGCACCCATCTACCTTCGAAAAGACAACTAGTAATTCAAGAGCAATCTATCGCTCTTACTGGTAGCTTGAGTTTGACCTATTTTTGTTAAATAGTGAGCATGCACAATTTTAGCAAGAAGAGGAACGTGTTATCAAAACTCTCAGTGGTGGTTTGTGATATATTAAACACCCCTGCCTCGATGGTTACCTCAAAATAATCACGAAACTTTCAAACCAAACCTACAATTTTCTTGTAGTTCAAATTTGACCTAATTTCGATAAGTCAGTATAAAGTCATTCTAGTGGGCAGAGTTAGCTAGGACGAAGTTTGGAAACATATCAAATTAAACATAGGAATCATAAGTGAAACATGTTGGTCCAGTTAATATGTCTGGAAGCTTGGCTTATGGCATTCGGATCCATATTCTTTGGACTTTCTTTACGAAAAAGGACAGTCTCGTCATTACTCGGGAAGTTGAGAATGTTCTTTCCTGATAGTTGGAAACTCACACTAACGATATGTTGGCTCTATATGGATGAGTGAGTAGTTGGGTTAAAAAACTGATAAACTGGGCCCTCCTCTATTAAAATATATCTCTTTATGATATAGGGGAGATAATTTAGGGTAACTGTTCGAGGTAAGCAAAACTTAAGGAAAGAATCTTTTAGGGGAGGCCCCTACATACATATATATAGGGGAGAGAATATAGGGGCACTACTAGACTTTCTCTAAGCATGTATATAGTAGTAAACCAAAACTTTTATTTGTAGATTGTGGAATTCTAGTTCGATGTTTTAACTCTAGAACTTGATGTTATTTATAATGGCAGGCTTCTACCACCTGGAACATTTTATACCAAGAAATTCATTATATCATACGAATAGAGTACAAAACTTGCGGGTAAGTGAGCACCGCAAGGCAGGAAGCTGACGGAAGCTTGGGTACCCCAGCTTGCTATCCCAAAAAACGTCTTAAAATTGAGTTAATTTTGGCTTAAGCTAGGCATACGCAATGTGCAAAAAATCACACCTTAAGGCATATGTGGCATTCCCTAAGGTTCACCTTGTACATTGTGGAGAAAATAAGCATGTCTTTAATCCTAAAGGTGCACCTCGATCTTGTGGATTGCCCATAAGGAATATAAAAATAATTTTCCCTCTCTACTCTCTTTTGCATGGAGCAATGTGACAAGATATGTGGGTCTCACCTTGTCGCAATTGTTGATATTATACATTGTGACATTTTCCATAAGCCATGTGGGTCCTACCTTATGGAAAAACTTCACCTTATACATTACGTATGCTTAAGCTGTCGAAAATCTCCAAAAGAATAGGGCCTAGTGTGGTTGCTTTTATTAATACAGCAGGGTTTTTCCAAAAAAATAAAGTGGGGTTAAAAAAATATATTGTGGGGCGAAAGTTAGTTTCGAGGAAGCCCTCCCTCAACCGCATCGACACTTCTCCTCTGTCTGGCCGCTCTCCCTTGACTGGACCGTCCCAGCCGCTCCACCATTGAGCACCACCACACCGCTGTTCGCTGGTACGTACGTCCCCAACCTCCAGTGATTACGTGCTTTATGATGGATAGAATACATTTATTTTGGGAATTGCAAAGTAAATAAGCTGGTGGATTTTGCGGGAAATGCAATCGGCGTCGGCAGATGCTTTTGCTGCGTAAGTTGATGCTTGTAAAACAAAGGTGGATGCTGAAGCAGCACCAGTAGATACATGTGAAGCGGATGCGGAGGCCGATGCTTGTAATGCATCATAATCTTGAACAGTGTTGAGTGATGCTTGGAAAGCAGTGGAGGCGCAGTCGAGATACTCGTTGGCTGCTACTGGATCAAATTCGGCTATGTTGGCTATAACTGCTAAAGCACCAGCTGTGTGGGATGCTAGGAATGCGTCAGCTCGTGGTCGTGCTTATTCAGCGTTAGCTCGTGGTCGTGCTTCTTTAGAGTTAGCGGTTGTGGCTCGTCATTCGTAGGCGGCGCCTTCTCCATCTGCTCAGAACTCATCAACCCGTTTGTAAGTTATGCGTTGGATGTTGTCTCCCTAAGTCCCTCCCTCTTTTATGTATTCCGCTCCGGAGTTTTTTCTGGAAGCAGTGGATATTGGTTTAAATTACTAGTACTGGGAACATAAAAGCTATTTAATCACAAACTAGTGATCCGAATGGGATGAAACTTTCACAGGATTCAGACCTACGCACCTATGATTTACTATTTTTTGTCAATTTTTTTGGATAGTTTTACTTTGTAGTTTGAAATCTAAGATACTATCATAACTTGAATCTAAGATGGAAGGTGGACCTTGGGGCAAGTCACCGTGAGACCTGGGTTCACCAAGGGTGTGTTTGTATTGTGGACAAAGTTTACCCTACAAATATTTTGGTCATGATCAAAAGGTTGGCTCTTGTTTGAATTTTTGCCAACTTTTTGGCATGCCAATGCTCCACTACCAACTCTAGTTCAATTTTTTAGGCAATGTTGGCCAACTTATGTGCAAGCAAAGGCTCAACCAAAATGTTGGCTAGCCAAATATTTGGTGGGGTAATCTCGGGCATGAACCAAACACACCCAAGTCACTGAAGCTGGGTCCATTTTATTTTCCCCTTTTTTATGATAAAACGAGAAAATTCAGATGGGGGCCTTTCTGTGCTCTCCGGTGGCCTCTGAAAAAATGTTCTCCATTCCCTTTACCCCGTTCCGACATGGTGAAGCATTTTGGTGCTTTTATACTATTCTAGTTGATTCCTTGTGCTATTTAGGTATTTTGTTGACACACTCTGCTATTTAGGTAGTTTTTTCAGAAACATGCAGTTTATGAAATTTCGATGATAAATTTTCCTGTGAAATTATATGATGCATTCTAGTGTTTACATAATTCTTTTTTTAGGGTTGTACATTGTGCCTTTTGTAGTTTATTTGATTCTGATGATGCACTTGTGTTATTTGCATCATCCTACCTTCTTCAGTGGAACAACATATGCAAAAATCAATGACTTGCCAAGCGATGTAGTTGGTTAGATTCTTGTCAGGCTTCCTCCGCACTAGTCCTACATACTAAGGGCATCAGTCGCACAAAAACATTGGATGGACTTCAAGGGAAGCAATGATTTCAAAAAGCTAACCCTGTCACACAATAGAGGAATGCTGTTACTTGGATTTTTCACCAATAGCTCGAAGGACGCTCGGTTCATAACAGATCATAATCTTGACCAATCCATCTTCAAGAAGCTGAACAGCCTAGTGGAAGTACATAAATCCTACAAACCATATGTACTCGGATGTCACAATGGTAGGATGCTACTTCATTTTCCGCAAGGGTCTAACATGATAATGGCCTGGGATCCAATCAGTAGAAGTGAAACAGTGATACCAGAACCACCAATTTGGCGGATACGTGAGTATGACAGCGGGACAAATCTCTATTCAAGAAACCATGGGCAATTGTCTTCACATTGTTGCAGCAATTTTTGGGTTGTTTGGATAGTAATCATTGGTAACCAAGCACTGGTCCAGAGGTACTCATCAGAGTTTGGAAAATGGGAGGACTGGATTGAATGTGCTGAGATGCTGGCTAAGACTGATCACAGGCCGACAACTCTCATAGGGAGCATTTTTTATTGGCCAACAATGAAGTCCAGATATATAATTTCCTTCGACAACGTGACAACAAAACTGTGTTATATTGAGTGCCCACATGAGACACATGATATTTCTAGATGCAATTTTGTCATTGCTAAGGGGCATAATGGAGATGTTGCCCTTGCGGTTATATGAGATTTCACTCTATGCACGTGGTCCAGTGCAAGATCATCAACGGGAAAATGGGAAGCTTGGGTTCCTCATATAAAGGTTGAGTTGGATACTCTCCCTGGTCTTCATAAAACATGGACATCTGATGGGAAAAATTCAGTAAGGTTACTCTGCACATTTGAGGATAGAGAAATGGTGGTTATATGGGCGAAGGTGGGAGTATTCGAATTAGATCTCAACAACATGAAGTGTAAGAAGTTCATATCTCCTAAAAGTTGGTGTACTTTACATCCCTACTTAATGACACCTGGTTAGTGCAGTCATTCATGTGCAACCCTTGCATCTGTGTACACCTATGATTTTGCTGATCATTTTGTTCATTTCCTTCTGCAACCGATGTGATTCGCAGTGCTAAATCAGAGAAACGAAAAGGAAGTCCTGTCAGCAAACCAGTTGATTCAGACTGCAAAATCAAGGAGATGAAAATAACACTCGGATGAACAAGAAAGGCTCATTTGGTCAAGCATGTGTTAGCCTAGGTTGTGTCATTTGGATCTGCAGTCTGATGTTTGTTTGTTTTGGCATCTGATGGAACAGTGGCGGCAGTTTTGTTTATGCTGCAGTCATGGAGCTGTAGGTGTTGGAATGTTACAGGTGTCTATTCGTCTTGGGGGCCTATGCGTGTCTGATGAAACATTGTTTCTCTCTATATAGTATTGTATGCGTGATGAAACCTTGTTTTATGTGATCTACATATACTCGTATAGCTGGTGTTTGTGTTTTGATAATATGCAGTAGTATTTGTTTTGTGGCAGTCTTTTTATTTGAACTGAATTCGTACTACCATTTGGTTAGTGCTTCCTGTAGAAGGGTGTGTGCTGACACCTAAATTATTAGTAGACCTTGTCTTTTTCTTCCTGAATCGAAGCTACTTTAGACATTTATTTGTTACCCCGACTTGGTTTCCTGAAATAGAGAGAGAATGGCCTATTTTTAAAAATTATTATTTGGACAAACTGCAAATTCAAAATCATAATCGGCCACCAAAACCTACCGCCTATCCCATTTGAATGGGAGGCATCAGTGGATGTGACTCGCGCCTTAAATTCCTGACCAGATGGCGTATGGTCTACACAACCTTTTTTATTAAATCTTGGCCGGCAACAAAATTCATAATAGTAATCGAGTGGCAAAATAACCCACCGACCCCAAAACATTTCGCGCCTCTCGGTTTGAAACATTTGTAGGAAAAATCTCTCACCCAGGTAGTACCATTTTTCTTTATTACTTGGAGACTAGCCAAATTCAAAATTTTAGTTAGGAGGTAAAATTTACCGCCTACGCCAAGTTTTTATGCAAAACTATGGATATGGATGATCAGTTGATGTGACTCTCTGCCTTGAATTCCTGGACAGATAGCGTACGGTCTACTACATTATTTCTATTAGTACATGAACGCTAGCCAAATTCAAAATCTCAATCGCGCGACAAAATCACACACCAACCTTGAAGCATTTTGCACCCCTCCGTTTCAAAAACTTTTGGTTTCAAAATTACTATTCTACCCGTTGTGCAGATGCCCTATGGGAAAAGCTATAGTCGTAGCTTGGGGGCACGATCGTAATTATTTTTATTTTCACCTCCATTGTCCCTAATTTGAGCGGTTTTTTCCGTCGGCCCTCTCAAAAATCACAGGCTCCTCCCCCACGCCCTTAGCTCCACGCCCACCGCCCGCACCGGCCGACGGCAATTCCACAGCGTCCTAAGCCGCTTGAGCTGCAGTCTCGTGCACCGCCGCAGAGGCGCTTCACCGACGCCCACCCCACCGGATCTAGTTCACCGGGTCTCTCTGCCACTGCACTGGAGCTGCAGTCTCCTTGACCACGCCAATGGCATCGTCGACCACTCAAGCTCTGCTTCCCTGCCACCGAAAGCTACCCAACCATACCGAAGCCACTTAACCGGTGTCCACCAGACGGGATCTAGTTCAACGAGTTCTCTTTCCACTGCTCCAGACCAGCTACACGGGAGTGGCTATTTGTTAAACCACATCTGCCTCAGCGACGCACTCGTCCACCGTTCTCAAGCCGGCATCGACCGCCCAAGATCTGCTTCCGTGACCGCCCAAGATCTGCTTCCGTAACCTCGCAAGATCTACTTCCATGACCGCCCAAGATCTGATTCCCCGCAACTGCAACACCCTCGGTTACCTGGACGTCACCTGCATGATACCGATGATGCTTAGACGCCTCTACGTCCAAGGTAACCAAATCTCCAACTCCGTTTTGTTTTCTCAGCAGTATAGCCGGTTAAAGCCTATTGCAGTGAACTACATTTTTGTAATCGTGCTAGTACACACAAGTCATTGGGTATGCCTATTCTTTGTGCTACATACAAGGTCATAGGACAAGTTGGTTTGCATTCGCTGCTCTAGAAATTTCAAGTCATGCACATGTTTGTTATTTTGTCATGCACATGTTCTTAGCTACTCCCTACAACAATAATTTCCTGCTATTGTGTAGTTATTGCAAAATGTAAATTCAGTGGAAAATATTAGTGTGGATTCCCTGCTGCCCAGTTACTGAATCTATATGGTTCGTCCCGAGCTCAGTTCCTACTATTATTTCCTCCCTGGAATCGTTCTGCTATCCTATAGTACCTGTTTATATTAGCTGAAATTCTAGGAAACACTCTGTTCGATTCCTCAATTCATTTGTAGGCACACTTGTGTAATGCTTGCTTGTCCTGTTATATAGGTCCACAAGCAATGCCATTATATTTAATATCTAATGGTTCATCCTAATCAGCGACTTAGCTATCCTATACTGTATATATATTTCATTTGTAGTTTGCATTCTTGCTCTACAAGTTCACTATGATGCCTTTATAATTTCTATGCGGTTCCTAGCTATGACAGTAACTGCATGCCTATTGTGTAGTCCACTGCAAATTCTGAGTCATCCAACGTCTCTTGCATTCTAGGATATACTAATGCTTCCATATATATTTTTTGAATGACATGGCTAGTTTATATTAGCTGAAATTCTAGGAAACACTCTGTTTGATTGCTCAATTCATTTGTAGGCACACTTGTGTCGTGGTATTGCCGATGAGTACGCCATGGAGGGGTCCTCACAGTGCGTGTTTAGAGACGTGGGGTAAGGCGGAAGGTTGGCGGGTACGAGGTAACAAAGCTTACCCAGGTTCAGATCCCATGATGGTGGCAGAATCCTACTCCTGCTATAAATCACTATAATGGCAATACGCCGAGTTACAGGGATCGGTTCGCTGTGTGCGATATGAGTTGAGTTATGCCCTAAAGGATCCTCAAGGTCTGCCTTATATAGACGGCAAATCCTAGGGTTACAGGGTAAGTCCTAGCCGGACAGGTTACAGAGTCCTACACGGTATACAACTAGTCTAACGTGTCTTTTACTCCAAGGCTCCGGGTACGCTGGAGACTCCAACATAGCCTTCCTTCATCCAGCATGGGCCCCCCTTCTGGATCCATCTAACTGGGCCGCCCAGCAGGCCATAGGCCCTACTACCAACTGTGGGCCACCCGGGTTAGCCGAATTAGAGACATACAATGGTGATACCCATTTAGCATATCCCCAAAGTAGCCCCTGGAGAACTCCGAGATCTTCCGCCCTCTTGCTTCTTCAGGTTGAATGCTCCGTCTATATGGATGTCGTCAAATCGTCAAGAAATATCTTGTAGTCCTCCCAAGAACCCTGCAATGTTCTCCGTCTTCAGCATATAAGTCGGAGATCTGCTGAATCTTCCATCATACTCTTCTCGTAGCCGGACGGGATCCGTCCATTCCGGAATCTTCAGATGGGACTATTCACCTTCCTATGCCAATAGAGTGACATAGACCATAGGTCTACGATGCCTCGTAACTCACACATGTAGAGAACGCAATCATAGCCCTTTTTCCCGCGTGAAGGATATTAAACATTGGCGGAGGCGGTGAGAACGTGGCAAAATTTCCGCGCACGCTCATTCACGCGTTGTCGACGCAGCAACCATTCGATCATCTTGCACGAATCTTGACGCTGAGTACTATATATTACAACCATGGTGATCTTTATATTTTCACCTCATTCTTCTTTGCATCATCTTCTTCCTCTAGCCAACATCTCTTCGAGTTCTCCGCATGCTCAGAGAAAAAACCTAGATTTCTCCAAACCCAGTCATCCTCCACTGCTCCAATGGCTAGCAGTAGCAACACTCCATCCATGGCGGCGTCGGGCGAGACATCGGCCAAGTCAACAGGCTCAGTCCATGTCCCACTAGAGGGCATGGTGGTGTCACATTCCGCGGTGGTAGAATCCACCGACGGCGACCATGGTCCAGCGGGGCTGGAACCACTGGAGGAGGAAGGTGACTCCCATAAAGGGGAGTGGCGCGGCTCGGACATTATCGAAAATTACATCAAGAAGATTCTCACCGAGGGGTACCTCCCTGCGATGGAGGGTCTGGTCTGGCGGGCGGCACCGACCGGCGAGGTTGTTCCTTCTCCCCTAGCCAGAGAAAAGGTATACCTCAAAGCTCAACTGGTACGCGGCGTCTCCCTCCTAATCTCCGACTTCTTCATATAAGCCCTTAGCCACTTCCGGGTTCAACCTCAGAACCTATCTCCGAATAGCATCATCGCGCTTAGCAATTATGCGACACTTTGTGAGGGTTACCTATGAATTAGGCCTAGGTTAGATCTATTTATCTACTTCTTCACCGTGAAGAGGGAAGCCGGAGTGAGAAAGGAGGAGCTTAGGAACTATGGAACAATTAGCTTCAAGATCTGGCCTGGCCGGTGGTTCCCCGACATCGTAGGCCCTGAATCTTGCAAGAATTGGGAGAGGACGTATTTCTACGGCCAAGATATTCCTCGGGCTGGCCGAGAAAAAACATACCCGGACTTTGTTGATGGAGCTGCCACCGAAGCCCCGACATGCAGATCCCAAGCCCTCCTTCCCTCCGACGATGAAGCCTCTCATGATGTAAGGCAGATCGACTAGCTCGTAGAGACAAGTTTGACCGGGTTGGACCTAGCCATGTACTGGTTCATCAGGCGAATCCAGCCTCTGTAGCACCTCGTGACGCTTATGCATGAATATTTCATGGATAGGAAGGTTAGCCTCCGTATCTCCGAGAACAACTTTTCGAGTGACTCCGTGAAGGTTCGCCTCAAATACATAGTCAAGGTGAAGGACAGGAAGTGTGGCTTCACCATTACCTATGACATGTTTGAGGGCGGCACGTGCCCTGAGGTACTTATATATTTTCTGTGTATGACATATTCTCCAGTTCTTCCATCTTGCCTTAACCTTTGCGTATAACACTTTGGGATTCACTTAACAGCTGAAGAATCTAGGCGAAGGTAGCATGGTTGCCCAATTCTATGATCCCAAGATGAATGAATTCACCGTTGTGTCCGATGACGAGGTCCTGCTGGCGCAAAAGTGGAAGAGCTCCACCTCTGACACTGCCGACGGAGGTAGGAAGAATAAGATGGAGGGTGGACCCTACAAGAGATCCGGCACCTCCCTAGAGGCGGAGAAAAGAAGAATGACTAGTATCCCGGTAACCAAGGCACCAACCATTGTGTAAGCTTCTTAACATCCGACATTGTCTCTTGCTTGTCTTATTCCTGTGCTTATACTTTTTGCATGTTTCAGGAAGAAGGATAGTGTGAGTTTGAAGAAGACCTCCAAGACATCGAGGGATTCTGAAAACATCAAGGATATGTTTGTCCAAGCATATCCCTCCATTGCCTCTTCGACTCCGGGCGTCCAACCTGCTGCCGCACCAACAAATTCTCTGGCAAAAGTAGCGTATGAACCTTCCTCTATGGAAGTGGACCCAACTCCTTCTCAGGAGGTCCCAGACATTGCCACTGAGCCTCGTGTTGTTGTCAAGTAGGCGACGCAAGAGAGTACGTCCTCTAAAGTGGATTAAGCTCCGACTAAGGATGCCACTGGTAGCGGTAAGGCGGTGGTGGAAGGCAGAACCTCTGTCATAGGCAGAGTCGTTGCACCCAAAACGCCAATAGAGCTGCCCAAAATTGTCTACCTGGTGCTCACACCGAGTAGCTCAACTTTGGATCCTGGTGCAGCGCCAACTTCTCCCACGTGTGGTCTTGAGGAGCTGCTAAAACAAGCGGAGATTGTCCGTCTAAACACTCTTGCTTTTAGCAAGATATTCTCCGAGAGCTCCAGCAACCTCAGGATCATCACATTTGTAAGTTTTATATGCCTTTTACATTTCATATGTAGTATCCCACTGTAGTCCTCGAGGATTTAGACGGAAAACCATAGGTCTTTGGGTCTGAATGCTCTAAGAGTGACTAAGCTAGAAACTGCTCACTGTAGCCCCCAATTATTTAGTTAGAATGAATTATTCCGAGTAGATACTTTTAGAGTACCATACATAGTGTTTGTAAATTTCAATACTATAGCCCCCAATCCTCTAGTTGAAACAGAATTAGTTCCGACTAGATGCTTAAAGAAAGACTAAATATAACGCCGAGTTAAAAACTCGTACTGTAGCCCCCCCCCCCCCCCGAACCTCTAGGCGGGTACTTATCCGTCTAGATGCTCTAAGTAGACTAAGTGACTTTGCTATTTTTGCAGAATGAGAATAATCGGAGGAACGCCACCAATGACAAGTTCTAGAAGATGTGTGCAGATCTTGAAGCTGAAAAGGGTAAAACTGCCTTCATGAAGGATCAAATCACCAAGAGCAAGATTCTATTTTTCTTTTCAATTTTGCACTTAATCCTAGTCTTGCACCATTAACTTCTGACTACTCATTGTGCTTTGTCATTTTTCCGACTTGCAGAAGCCATCGCCAAGGCCAAGGATATTGTCGAGCAATCCAAGCACATACAATTGTTGGATAGCCAAAAAAATCCTTAAGAAGGAGAGAGCCGATTCACTCAAAATGCATGAAGATGCCATGGCTTCCGTGCAAGAATCCGCAAACACGGAGATCAACCGTCTAAAGGAGGATATTGCAATCCTCATTGAACAGAACAAAGTTGCCGCCAAGCAGAATACTCGTAACCTTGAGGCTTACAAGGCCCTCCGAAAAGAACGGGACTCCATGGTAGAGACTCTTCAGTAAGCTGAGGATAGAATCTTTGGTAAGCAATCTCCGTCTTATACTTCTGTAAACCAGGTACTCTGAACTTGGAACTCATATACTCAATCATTTGGCTAGAAATGCAGCTCCTATTGGTTTGACCAATAATCCTCCTCTGCTAAAGCAATGCATGATTCTTGCCGGCAACTTCATCAAGACCGCCATCACCCAAGCAAAGGAAATCTCCAAGCCCCTGGTCATTAGTATCAAAGTAGTTGACTCCATCATGAAGTACTCGGAGATCTTGCGCCAAGCCCCGAGCGTATCATAAGCTGGAAAGCTTCATGTACCCGGGCTGGTGCAAGGATGGCGCTGTCTATGGTCAAGGCCCACTATGATGATGCCGACATCGACACGGTGACCTCCGGCTTGCCTGATGTAGACGATGACAACCAGAAGATCAATCACGAAGCTATCTGGGCATCGCTCACCGGCTACGACACTAGGGTCGCACAGTTGGTGAATGCAAACTCGTTTGTGCCCCTTGAGGTAATTGACGCCGACCAAGCTAGCTCCTCCGAGTCCCTCAAGACTGTCGACTTCACTGATGGGCCAGATGACTCTCCTACAGCCGATGACATTAACTCGAAGTCTCCTACGCCAGAGGAATGAAAACACTATGTAACATTTTTTCCTCTAGATGTTTTGTATGCATGCGAAAACAATGGGTCAACCCTAAGGTGGAAAACAATGGTTATATGTTTCCTACTACTTAAGTACTAATTCCAGCATGTATATATTTTTAAGCAAGTGCTGGCTTATCCATTATTCTGGTTTTTATGCTTGAATTTTCATGAGTCGAAGGACCCTCAGTCAGAACTATGCGCTCAGGCGATGATGCCCAATGGAACCATCAATAACTTAAGAACAAAATCGCCGATTTCGAGTGCCAAAAGTCACTACTCCAGAACCCACATAAAAACAACAAAGAATGTGTAGACCGGAAAACTTAAGCTAATGCCCATAGGCAGAATTTTCTCAAGTGCATATGCAAAACTTGCGGATAAAGGTTTTATACGATCCAAAAATGAACATTAAAGGAGGTAAAAGACTCAAGCATATGAGTGAACTAAAGAGCTTTATTTCATTGATCATATAAGAGGTACACAGTAGATAGTAAAAAATACGCTAAGTGTAAAAAGGACGTGGTTGTGCTATGTTCCAAGGCCGATCAAGCTCCGGGTAGCCATCATCCAGGTCACGTCGCTTATGCTTATGATCCTCGTTTGGTCTATCCTCTAGTTCACGATTGTCAATGAGGTAGTAAGAACCATTGAGTAGCGCCTTGCTAATGATGAACGGTCCTTCCCATGGCGGGGATAATTTGTGTGACTTCCTATGCTTAAGTCGGAGCACCAGATCCCCCTATTTAAACAAGCAATGCCGAACACGGCGACTATGGTAGCTATGTAGGTTCTGCTGGTAGATGGAGGATCTTTAGCATGCCAATACGCGCTCTTCCTCGAGAACGTCCACATCTAGGCATCTGGATTTTTCAGCGTCATCCTTGTCATAAGCGGCAACTCTTGGTGAATCGTGGTGGATGTCGGAAGGCAGGATGGCTTGTGGTCCATATACCATGAAATAAGGGGTGTAGTCGGTGGATCTATTGGGAGTAGTTCGTAAAATCCACAAAACAGATGGTAATTCCTCCGCCCAGGCTCCAGCTGGTCAATGTAGCGGTGCCTCTATATGTGGCTTGATTCCCTGCAGAATTAATACATTGGCTCGCTCAACTTTCCCATTGGACTGTGGATGTGCCATAGAAGACAAATCAAGTTGGATGCCCTTCTCCCAACAATAAGCTTCCACTTCTCCGAGTGACAAGTTGCTACCATGGTCGGTGATGATGCTATGTGGGAGACCAAATCTCACCACTAGATCCCGTAAAAACCTAAGGGAAGTTGCCCCATCAAGCTTTCTAATGGGTTTAGATTCTATCCATTTTGTGAATTTATCAACTGCTACTAGCAGATGCGTAAACCCACAAGGTGTCGTCTGTAATGGACCAACCATGTCTAGCCCCCATACTACAAACGGCCAAGTTATGGGGATTGTTCGCAATTCCTGAGCTAGTACATGTGGTTGTCGGGCATAGTACTGGCATCCCATGCATGTCTCAACCATCTTGTCGGCGTCCGCCTTCGCGGTAAGCCAGTAGAATCCTTGCCGGAAGGCTTTGTCGACCAATGATCGAGGAGCGGTGTGATGCCCGCAACCTTCGAGATGGATCTCATGAAGGATTTCAATACCTTCTTGCTGAGAGACACACTTTAGGTATACACCACTGGTACTTCTTTTATAGAGTTGTCCATTGATTATGGTATAGCCCTTTGCTCGACGTACTATTTGCTGACTTTTGACTTTGTCGATCGGCACAGTTCTGTGTACGAGATATTCCATGAATGGTTTTGTCCAAGCCGGAGGGACCTTTGTTACTATATGAACAAAAGATTCAACTCTATCCGGGTTCTCGGGGTCCGCTCCCTTCACAGATGGTGTCCGTAGATGCTCCAGAAACACGCTAGGAGGAATTGGTTTGCGCCCTCATCCAAGTTTTGACAGTAGATCAGCCGCCTCATTTTCCTCCCTTTTGACATACTTGACTTCGTAGCCCTCGAAGCACTTGGATATCTTGTCTAGTTCGTCTCAATATGCCGCCATCATAGGGTTCCGCACGTTCCAGGTGCCAGCCACCTATGTAACATCCCAAAATTTATGAGTTACAAAAGCATGCATTGCATTCATGTATTCATAGCATTCTTGACTTGCACAAATTTATTTTTCAAATCAAAAACTCCAAATGAAACCAATTTTATGCCTATTATTTATCTCATTAAGGCATGGTTTTATTTTATTTTTTTCTAATGATCAAAGTGTATTTGAGTAAACAGAAGTGTTTGACACACATTTGAGTACAGAGTTCACTGTATAAAAATCTGGAGAAGATTTGAAATCAAACTTATTTGAATTAAGGTTTGAAAATCATTTCTAGAAAATCAAACAGAAAAAGAAAAAAAAGGAAAAAATAAAACCTGGCGCCAGCCTTTCATCCCAGCATCACTAACAGCCCACAAGACCACCCAGGCTGTTTCCCCCTTTTCCCTCGTTTCCTACCCCGCACACGCGCACCCACTCGCTGACGACTGGGCCTCACTGCCACGTCACCCCCTTCGTCCCCAATCAATGACGACGACCACCTCGCCGCTGCCGTTTTCCCCACTGATGCTGTGCTTAATTGCATTGATTCAGCGAGTAATTTCCTCCCCCGATCCCCTCTACTTAATCCCCTCCTCCTTCCGCTCTTTTTCCCTCACGCCACACCCGCAGAGAGCCCCCAGGCTGCTCGGAATCTTCTCGAGACACCCCTCTGCTCTGACGAGCTTGTCGTCGAATTCCGGTAAGCCCCGCATTCCCCTCTGCCCATGGTTCAGACTAGCTGATTCTGCATCCTCGTACACACCTACTGACACCCTCCGCTTGCTCGCGCATGCTCCAGAAGCTCGACTCCGACCTCGCCTACTCGCCGTAGCCGTCTGCCCCATCTCCGGCAAGCAATAGCCGTCATCCCCGTAAGTCCCTTGCTCCCTGGTGAGTTTACCCACACTCCCTGAACACGCGCGCACCCCACTGACGTGTTGCCCTGCTCGCTTGCGTCCCACGTGCTCACCACCGACAAGAACCATGCGTGACTGACGACAACAACCTCTCCGGCGAGGAATCCACGAAGACCTCGCGCGCCCCCTGTCCCACCTCGACTACCTTGAGAACCAGCACTTCACGGCGAACCCGGTGAGCAATTTTTCCCTCTCCCTTGCTTCCTGTTTTCACCGGAACATCCCTGTCCGAGCGCGCCGCCGCTAGCGCCGCCCGTTTAGGGTTAGCTACTTAGGGCCGTTAGATCTTGATCCACTGGACGCGATAGATTCAATCACCGAACCAATATGGAAGCATCTGCACCGTGAGATCTAAATGAGATCCTGTGGTCTGTGTTAGCCGATCCAACCGAAACGGTATGGACCAATAGGAAGCAGCCACGGGGCATGTCTGTTTAATAAAAACCAGAAATTAGATCTATTAGATGTTTAAACTTGAATAATTCATAACTTTTGATTCCCACGTCCAAATTTGACAAATTTTATATCAATGGAATCACGAGAGAAAATCCTTTCCATTTATGCAATGTGTTTAATGTTTTGATTCTGTTAAAATGGTTGTTTTTGCAGAAACATTTGTAGGCATAATTTGAGTATAGTAATTATTTGGAAAATGTTTTGTTTTTCAAATAAAGTTTGTTTGGCTTGTTTTGTACTTGTTTATGATTCAGTACTGTGCACTTGTCTTGTTTGGTGTAGAAAATCATCACATGGCATATTGCATACATTCATGTATTTTTGTTTGTATATATTGTGTATGTGATTTTGTGTCATTATTTTATGTGTAGATTTTGGTGCAAATAGTGATTGTGATTGTAAGGATTGTTGCTACTCTCCAAACTACCAAGGCAAGTGGTGCTTCATGATTTTATCCCTATGCTTTTCAACTATGCATTAGAAATATTTTGCTAAGTCTTGCATGGATATTTTGATCTATATATGCTATGCTTGGGAAATCCTAGTAGTTGTAGAATTGCTAGAAAATTTCTAAGTTAAGATTTTTATCAATGCCATTCTTAGCCTAGCTAGTAGCAACCAAGGATGGTTATATATTCATGCTATGAGAAAATATTTCTAAGTCTTTAGACTTATGTTTTTTCTTAATAAAACAACTAAGTGAATGAAACACCTAGGTGGAATGGAAAGAATGGGTTATGTTGAGTGGTTACACAAGGCCCATTTCTATGGCTTATCTTGTGTATCTCACTTGTGGAAAGCCACCCAGGAACAAAGGGATTTGAGAGGCCAAATGTTAAGAAGCTTCTAGTGCAGCCACATGGAATTATGGGCTCTGCCTGGATCATATAGGTTGCAATAACTTAGCCATTTGGACAGTTGGTGGTAGTGGGATGATAGGTTGGAGCGCGTCCATTTGGTCTAAGGGAAGGCTTCTGAAAGGTCCTGTCTTGGTGAAAATCAAGTCTTGTGGGGAAAGTGCACAACCTCTGCAGATGGAAGAATCTAAGTACTTAGCCATGTCCCTGATATTAGACAACTTGAGCATCAAGACATGGAAGCTATCAAGAATATCCTCATCCCAATTTCTAAGTAAAAACTTGTGGTTGAACAAGGGTGAAGGTTCACCAATTTCTATTGGTGTTTCCTTGGGAAAGTTTTGTCAAATAAAAACTTAGTGTTTTCAACTAATAGGTAAAGCCTATTTCGAGAAAAGCAAGCCTAAGCTACACTTAGCCAAAATGCATATAGTATCTAGTCTACCGATATTCTACTAAGGTATCACTTGCCAATACTATTCCAATGTATTGACCCACTGTGGCTGTAACTTGTGATGTTGCAGGTTATTCTGATGATGATTAGGGGTTATGAGTCTACACTCAACATGCTTGCCTGTGGCACATGAAGATGAAGACTTATTTATCTTATTATATATTTGAACTCTTGTATTAGGCCTGTGGCCATGGAGTTTGTAAAAGACTATGTTTGTCTCTGGAATGATATGTAATAATGATCCAGGGACTGTGTTGCCTTAATCTTAAACTGTGCATGCTAGCATTGATCCAGGGACTAGCATTGCAATCACAGGGATCCTTACCTTTATAAAGGGAGGGATCTTACAGATGGTATCAGAGCACTGTGTTGCCTGTAGGATTATGACCCTAGGATTGGAAACCACTAAGGAAAATTTTCAACAACTTCCACACTTGTCTTTTCTTCTCGTAAACTTTTCTAGTCTTCTTTCTCATCTCTATGTGTAGATGAACTCCATCAACGAAGCCGTGAGGAAGGGACCACTCATGACTATGACTCTAGAGTGTGAGACAGAATTCCCCAAGGCTCTCAAGGACCTCATGGTTGCCATGGGAATACATGGTGCAGCTGTGTACAAAGGTTTTCCTGTGATGGATGAAGGAGTAGAATACTGGTGGGTGCAACTTCACTTGTATAAAAACAAGGAAGACAACCACAAGGACTTAGGATTCTGCATGGTCACCAACTCAGTGATGCACACCACATTCTTTGGTTCAGCAAGGGATGCAGCTTGGAAGGCCATCAAAGGGCTTGGTGATAGAATCAAGTGCAGAATGCTAAACACCCAGAATGACCTTAGGGAAGAAAAGAAGCATACCCAAGAGTTAGAGGCTACCAACCAACGTTTAAGAGAGGACATCATAGACTTAGCCATGGAGTCATGTGATCTAGATAGACAGATTGCCTCTAGGGATGCCCTGTTAGCCAACTTGGCAAGTGAGATGGGATTGTAACGTACTTCGTTAGTTGGACCACCACACTTATCATTTTATTTCCCAAATGTGTTTAAAATAAGTTGAACCTTGGTTGTTTGTAATGGATCCATGTATGACATGACTTGTGTGTTTTGATTTCCAAAGATATGCATGTGATGCCTTGTCTTGTGATTTATCTTAAATTGTGTTGATTCTAACTTTTTCTATCTTATTAAATAGATGCCTAATGTTACTATCAGCACGGCTGAAGAGTTCAAGGGAACTCGTTTTGCCACTCGTATTATTGAGCTCACTAGTTTGCTCAATCTCCCACTTCCTACCATCATGATGCTTCCCCTCACCAAGTTTGAGAGGAAATACCTTTGGGGCTTCAAGGTTAATCAGCCAGGACGCCAGACTGAGCCTACCATGGAGGCAATCATCTTCAAGCTCATGCATGATGACAAGGAGAGAGGACTAGAGGTAGTCATGCAGGATTTGATTGGACGTTTGCTAGGGAGACACTCTCGAGATATTAGAGGTACTCACTTCCACGCCTTCGGTAGACGTGATGAGGATGGTGAGGCCATTGACTTCGAGGATGCTTCGAGAGAGACGGCAGAGCCGATTCGTTTATACCTCCAGGATTTAGAGGTTCTTCTTAGGAACCTAGATACTGATAGGACCAACGTCATGCTCAGCAATGACGAACTCCAGGTGCAGCTTCGTGAGAAGGACAAGCTCTTCGTAGAGCAAGATGAGATAGTCAAAGAAATGGAGGCCAAGTTTGAGAGTCAGGATAAAAAGTTCAAGAGTCAAGAGAAGAGAGTCCAAGATAGGAACAAGAGGATTCGAGACATGACTGCAGAACTAGAGGCCAAGGATTTCGAGCTCGAGCATCAGCAAGGTGTGATTGAGAGGCTTCGTGCACAGAAGAGGGCTCTCAAAGCCAAAGTAGAGACCTTGACCACCAATGTCGAGGAATACAAGACCGCTATGAGAATGCAGGTCTTACACTTGTTGATGAGGAGGTTGATGTAGAGGAGTAGTGATGACTACTCATTTACCATTTATTTACCATACTTTTGATTATTGAGTCGCAATGACCATCCAACATGTGGATGGCTTGTTATTGGTGTGTTTACTTGTTCAAAACTTGTTGTCTGTATTGTTGAACTTTTTACTACTATGTTGCATGATTGTGGTTTGTTATGTGATGTATTGTGCATGTTAGCATCTATGGGTATCTCATTCTCATCCTTATTGAAAACCACAGATGCCTCCCCGACGTGCCAATCCCAACCCCAACAACAACAACATCACCCCTGAGATGCAACAGATGATGACAACTCAGACTCGGTTGATGCAAATGATGACTACGTTCATCCAGAATCAGAACAACAACAACAATAATAATAATAACAACAACAACAACAATCAGAACAACCCTCCAGGTTTTGACATGCTTACCAGGTTCTTAAGATTGAGGCCAGCAAAGTTCTCAGGAACTACTGATCCTATGGTGGCCAATGATTGGCTATGCTCTGTGAACAAGCACTTGGTAACTGTTGGCTGTACTGATGAAGAGAAGGTCAGATTTGCAGCACACTTATTGGAAGGACCAGTAGCCACTTGGTGGGATAACTTCCAGATCACCACTCCCATTGCGGATGTGACATGGGCTATCTTTGAAGATGGTTTCCATACCGCTCACATCTCATCCGGAGTGATGAGTCTGAAGAAAAAGGAGTTTCATAACTTGAAGCAGCGCCACCGCAGCGTGGCAGAGTATATTGAGGAGTTCAACAATCTAGCGCGTTATGCACCGGATGAAGTTGACACTGATGCTAAGAGGAAAGAAAAGTTCCTTGAAGGATTGAACGATGAACTGAACCTGCAGCTATTTGTGGCTTATGTTCCCACTTATCAGTCTCTTTGTGACAAGACTGCTATCTTGGAGAGCAAGATGAAACAAGTTGAAAGCAGGAAGAGGAAGCACTCTGACAAGCATAGCTCAGGATCGTCTCACAAGCGTTCCCATTATGATGACAGTGGGAATTCTGGATCCCACAAGCATGGGAAGTACAACAAGCACCACAACCACAACTGTTATCATGACAACAAGCACCACCATAGTCATGACAATGATAAGTACAAGAATCACAAGAGTGGATATAAGAGCCACCACAATGGAAGTGGAAGTGGTAGTGGAAGCCAGCCTATCAAGAAGGAATTTAGTCAGGTTGAATGTTTCAAGTGCAAGAAGATGGGGCATTATGCAAATGAATGCCCAGAAAAGAAAGTTGAAGGACCCAATAAGCCCAACCCTTTTCAAAAGGGACCAGTGAACCACATTAATGTGGAGGAGATCTATGAGGAATCTGATGCTGTTGCTGGTAAGTTCAAACTCAATTCTATTCCAGCACTTGTTCTTTTTGATACTGGTGCATCACATTCATTCATATCAAAAGCATTTGTTAATAGAAATGGGTTTTCAACTGAAAACATTGGGTGTCCAATAAAAGTAAGTTCTCCAGGTGGAGATATGATAGTAAGTCTTGGATACCGGGATCTAGTGATAGAGTTTGGAAAGCATAAGTTTCCAGTGAGTCTGATAATCTTAGATTCCCAAGGATTGGATGTAATTTTGGGAATGGATTGGATGACCAAATATGAAGGAGTACTAGATTGCTCCAATCATACTGTCGCACTCACAACCCTGGAAAAGAAACGGATAAGATTCAAGTCCAATTTTGAATCGAAAGGGAGTAAGCTTAATTCTCTTAAGGGGGTTAGCATAGACAGTGTGCCTATTGTGAGTGAATATCCTGATGTGTTTCCGGAAGAATTTCCGGGAATGCCACCAGATAGAGATGTGGAATTTCTTATTGATTTGCTACCAGGATCTGGACCAATAGCAAAAAGACCGTAGAAGATGTTAGTTGATGAGTTGAACGAACTCAAGAAACAACTTGGAGAACAGTTGCAGAAAGGATTTATTCAACCAAGTTCTTCATCTTGGGGAGCACCAGTTTTGTTTGTGGAAAAGAAAGATAGAAGTCAAAGGTTATGCATAGATTACCGTTCACTCAATGAGGTGACTATCAAGAACAAATACCCTTTTCCTAGAATCAATGACTTGTTTGATCAGTTAGAAGGAGCTTGTGTGTTGTCAAAGATTGATCTCTGGTCAGGTTATTTCCAGCTCAAGATAAGGGAACAAGACATACCTAAGACAGCTTTCACCACTAGGTATGGATTGTATGAGTACACCGTGATGCCATTTGGTTTGACCAATGCACCAGCTTATTTCATGAATATGATGAACAAAGTATTCATGGAGTTCCTTGACAAGTTTGTTGTCGTATTTATTGATGACATTTTGATCTACTCCAAGAGCAAAGAAGAGCATGAAGGACATTTACGTTTGATACTCGAGAAGCTTAGAGAGCATAAGCTATATGCCAAATTCAGCAAGTGTGAATTTTGGTTAAATGAAGTTGGTTTTCTTGGACACGTTGTGTCGAGAGATGGTGTAGCAGTTGATCCTGCTAAAGTTTCAGCTATAACTGAATGGGAATCTCCTAAGTCAGTGAAAGAGATTCGTAGTTTCCTTGGCTTGAAGGATACTACAGAAGGTTCATTGAGAATTTCTCCAATATTGCTAAGCCTATGACAGAGTTGCTAAAGAAAGACAAGAAATTTGCTTGGTCTGAAGGATGTGAACTCAGCTTTCAAGAATTGAAGAAGAGACTAGTGACATCAACAGTCTTATGTTTGCCAGATTTGGAGAAAGATTTCCAAGTATATTGCGATGCATCTCATCATGGATTAGGTGCAGTACTTATGCAAGAAGGGAAAGTTGTGGCTTATGTTGGGGATATGCTATATGGGTATCCTCATAGCATGTCTCTTGTCCGACTAACCCGGGTGGTCCATAGTCGGTAGCATGGCCTATGGCCTGCTGGGCGGCCTAGTTAGGTGGATCTAGAAGGGAGGCCCATGCCGGATAAAGGAAGGCTACGATGGAGTCACCAGCGTACCCGGAGCCTTGGAGTGCAAGATACACAAGACTAGTAATAGACGGTGTAGAACTCTGTAACCTGTCCGGCTAGGACTTTTCCCTGTAACCCTAGGACCTGGCGACTATATAAGTCGGGCCTATGGGAGCCTTTAGGGCACGATAACTTAGACTTTCTAGTCACCTTGCACAGTGAACCTATCTCTATAAGTCGGCGTATTTCCATTATAGTGATTTATAGCAGGAGTAGGATTCCGCCACCATTGTGGGATCTGAACCTGGGTAAGCTGTGTTACCTCGTACCCATCAACCTTCTTCCTTACCCCATGTCTCTAAACATGCACTGTGAGGACCCCTCCATGGTGTACTCGTCGGCAATACCACGACAGTTGGCGCCCACCGTGGGGCAAGAGGCGCTTCAGGCTCTTCAGCGGGCGAGGACCAAGATCTTCGCGGGAATCAGCGAAACCGTGGCCATCCTTCGCGTTCTCTTCTCCGGCAATGTTCCGATCGTCCCCCCCGACGAGTTCTGGATCCCGGCGAAGACGAACCCTACGCGGTGTTCAATCGTTCCTATCGGAGACATCCACCTCTTCATCGGCGAAACCGACTCGGGCACTAGTTCCCTGGGAGTCGGAGGAGTGTCAAGACCCACACGGACCGCCTACGGGCAAGATACGTTCGCGGAAGGATCGATGTCGGATCTCTCCTCAGAGTTTGCCGGCAAAGATTGAAAAAATTCAAGACCCACCCAAACCGCCCCTGTGCAGGATATAATGGTGGAAGATCACTGCAAATCTGCCGGCTTTGTCCGTGCGTCTGGACAGCAGAGATCCAAGTTCGTCGGCGTGGTTACCATCTTCGATCTGCCGCGCTGTGTTCAGAGAGAGGGCGAAAACCCCCACGATTACCTGGCCAGGTGGCTCCGTATACGAGCCGATCTGGCCCACTACCCCAATGATGATGCCATCTATCACTTTGTGGAAGGACTGGACCATGGCACGCTTCTCCGACATTCTCTAAGACGGCAACAGGCGTCAGGACGCCTTACCTTCGAAGGCATGGTGAACACCGTCAACAACTACGCGGAGGCTGAAGCGGCAGCTCAGACAGCGCTTGCGCTCATTGACGGAGCCCCTCCGATTCAGCCACCACCACCACCGCCTCCGTCCGCCATCGTCGTAGCAGCACCACTACCTCGAGTCATCGTCGAGGCCGTTGCACCTCCACCGCCCGTCATCGAGGAAGTCCTGGCACCCTCCGACTCTATCATTGACGCGCTTTATGCTGATTTCAGTGCAGATTTAGAGGAAATAGACTTCAGTCCAGAAGAGCTAGACTCTGCTATGCAGGAGATGGAAGAGGAGTACTCGCGCGACGAACAAGTTAATAACACCGTCATGTCTCGAGTGGTGTTCGTCACCATTGGGACAGCGATGGATGAATAACAACCCGGGCCAGCTCCGCCTACGACACTGGATAAGGGGAAGGGGCCACTAATTGCTGACGACATTGATCGCGCAAAGGTCATGCCTCCTCCGCCTAACCAAGTGCAGCAGCCGCAGGAACTCGGCACCAGCTCAAGCAACAACAACACCGCAAAATTGCCGCCTCTAGCATCCACGTCCGCAACAGCCCATGTTACTCCAGCTGGTAGAGTAATGTACGGCAATCTCCTCGTTGAGACACTAACCGTTGATCATATCCGGAACGTGACTCAGCTTGACAAGAAGCGCCAGCAGCTGCTGGAGGAGGCGCAAGCCATCGCGGAGCAAGGCGCTAAACTAGATCGAGATCTGGTCAACGCGCAGAAGTCCATAGAAAAAGCTAGAGCAATGGAGGCTGAGTACAAGACTCTGCTACAGCAGCAGAAGGCTAAGAAAGCTCCAGCGCGCGTCATCAACGATCCTGGTGTACGGCGCAACCTAGGATGGGCTCCCTCGAAGCCGGCACAGGGCAAGCCATACATTGATAGTGAAGGCAAGCAGGTGATGCCCACCCCACTCCTTAACCTCGCCATCGCCAAGACCCTTCTGGAGCAGGATAGATCGCCTGAGGCAGTGGAACAGGTCTATGACCTAGTGGCCAAGGCGGTAAAGCAGCAGGAAAAGGCCACCTCTCAAAGGCTTGAGTCTGACCCAGTGCTCTGCCGATCTAGCCAGTACAAACCGCCAAGGGACAGATCTCCTCAAGCTGTCGGATCACGGACGGGTTTGTCAGAACAAAGACGGAGGGATGCGCGCAACAGGAAGGATGCTATCCCCATATCCTCCGACCACGGAGAAAGAGCCCAACCTCGCCATCCATCGCCACCGCCCCGATCCCCCTGACGTCAGGAAGATTACAAGACTCACCATCGTACGGATATTTCCCCTCCAAGGCAGTGTGGCATCGTCATCCGCGACAACGCGGCACAGACCCATCGTGATGAAGAGCGCCACCAAGGACATAAGAGCAGGTCACACCATGACCCTCCGCGTCCGACAACCAACCGCGAGAGGCGTGGGGTGTCGCAGGAGGGTAACAGCAAGAAGGCTAACCCACCGCCACCTCCGCCTCCGTCGCTGCCAAGCAGTCACCATGGCGGAAGAGGCCCGCGTCGTTCACGGAGCCCATCCCCTGTTGACAATAAGAAGAAGAACCCGGAGCCATACGATGCACGTTCACGGATCGATAAGATCCACGAGGCCCGGGAAGGACCATACCTAGGACCACATTGCTTTGGACCTGCAATATGGTCCACAACTTACCCCAAAGGTTTCCGGATTGACAAGACCATCAAGCCCTATGACGGCACCGCCAAGCCTGCCACATGGTTGCAGGACTATGGCGACGCGGTGGAGATTGCCGGAGGCAACCCCAACGTCGTCAAGTACCTCCCGTTAATGTTGGCGGGCACGACCCGTCAATGGATCGACGACTTGCCAGAGAGATCTATCTACAACTGGCTGGACATGCAAGAAGCATTCACCAAGAACTTTGAGGGTACATACAAGTGTCCCTGCACTATGGGCGACCTACAGCGGTGCGTGCAGGAGAAAGACAAGACATCTCGCGCCTACCTCTCCTGCTGGCTGGACATGAAGAATTCCTGCGCAGGAGTGCACGCTCAGACCGCTATGGCCGCCTTCATTGATGGATTGGAAAGGGGCACGTTACTCCGACATAAGCTAAAGCGCTTGCAGGACAATCATCAGCTTGACTTGAATCAGATGATTCAGTTAGCTAGTGAGTTCGCAGCTGCCGACGACGATGCTCGTGGCTCTTAGCCGACAACGGCCGTTCCAACCCAAGCTCGGAGGAACAGTAGTACAAAGCGGAAAACCGCTCCAGAACAAAAGCAATCTAGCGACATGGTCGCCATGACTTTTGCAGGACGAGGAGAAGGCGGACAACGTGGCCGAGGAAGGGGAGAAGGCCGCGGGCAGCAGCGAGGAAGTGAAACCAACTCGGCGCCGCTCCGTGTTCCCCAAACGTACGAGGAGTACCGCGATATGCCGTGCCTCATGCACCTCGATGTCAACAGCAAGGCCACCCATACCAATCAACACTGCAAGTTCGTCAACGGCCTCAAGGAAGATCCGGAGTCCGGCTACAAGCAAAGTCGGAAGAATAGACCGTGAGGCAAGGGCAAAGGGAAGAAGAAGGAGTCCAAGGATTCAAGTGACATGGACGAGGACGTTGACCCCAAGCAAGCCGCCAAGAGCGAAGACAAGGGCAAGAACCCCTTCGCAAAGAAGACCCCAGTCTACCACACTTTCCTTGGCACCCCCACCTTCCGACAACAGAAGACCTCTCTAAGGATCCTGATGGCCACTCTCCCCCCAGTCCCCCAACACCTGCGCTGGTCGGAGGTTCCAATCACTTGGGACAGGACGGACCACCCAGACCTTGTGCCCACGGAGAACCAATACGCCATGGTCATCAACATGGTGGATAGTGGAAGCAGCATCAACATCATGTACCTGGATACACTGCAAAAGATGAACTTGACGGAGGCAAACCTAAGGCGGACCAACACCGTGTTCCATGGCGTAGTTCCTGGTCGGCAGGCTCGGTCCCTTGGGTGCATCACGCTTCAGGTAGCCTTTGGCAACGTTAATAATTACCGCCAAGAGCGCATGACCTTCGAGCTGGTCCCCTTCAAGAGCTTGTACCACGTCATATTCGGACGCGACATATTCCACACGTTCATGGGCAAGCCATGCTTCGTCTACAACAAGCTCAAGATACCCGAACCAAACGGCGTCATCACCGTATCCGGAAGCTTTACCAAGGCAAGGGACTACGAGCAATGAAGCAGCCGTTGCAGAAGCTGTCCTCTATAGCGAAGAATTGAAAGAGATCCAGAGCAAGGTCAATGACTCAGAGATGCCCGCGTCGAAGAAGCAGATCTCCGACTCCGCTCCTGCGTTCAAGGCCGCCATCAAAACCAAGCCGGTGGAACTTGTGGTAGGCGATGCCTCCAAGGCCGTCGCCATTGGGACGAACCTGGATCCCAAATAGGAAAGCGCGCTCGTCGAGTTCCTCCATGAGAATAGGAACATCTTTGCCTGGCAACCTGCCGACATGAAAGGTGTACCTAGGGAACTTGCCGAGCACAGCTTAAACATAGATCCAAAATGTAAACCAGTGAAACAACCTCTACGACGCTTCGGAGATGAGAAGAGACGCGCCATTGGCAAAGAGATAGCTAGGTTACTTAAGGCTGAGTTTATCCGAGAAGTCCTTCACACCCGATGGGTGGCCAATCCTGTACTTGTCCCCAAAAAGGGAACCAATGAATTAAGAATGTGCGTTGATTACATCGGCTTGAACAAAGCATGTCCCAAAGATCTGTTTGCTTTGCCTCGCATTGACCAAGTCATTAACTCGATGGCTGGCTCGGAACTTTTGTGTTTTCTCGATGCATACTCAGGATACCACCAGATCAAGATGAGGAAGTCGGACCAATTGGCCACTTCGTTCACTACCCCGTACGGCACATTTTGCTATGTCACGATGCCTTTTGGGCTGAAAAACGCAGGTGCCACCTACCAGCGGACAATGCAACATTGCCTTCATGACCAAATTGGTCAGAACGTTCATGCCTATGTGGACAATATCGCGGTGATGTCCAAAAAGTCAAACGACTTAATCTCCGAGTTAAAAGAAACCTTTGATAATCTCCGGAAATACAACATGATGCTCAACCCTAAGAAGTGCGTCTTTGGGGTTCCAGCCGACAAACTGTTGGGCTTCATCGTTTCCTAGCGCGGAATCGAGGTCAACCCGGAGAAAATCAAGGCCATCTTAAACATAAACCGTCCGACATGCCTATAGGACATCCAACGACTAACAGGTTGTGTTGCAGCAGTTAGTCGGTTCATCGGCCGACTTGGAGAGAAGGCTCTGCCGCTGTACAAGTTGCTGAAGAAGGCGGACAAATTCACGTGGACAGACGAGGCAGATGCAGCATTGAAGCAGCTCAAGGAGATTCTTTCCTCAGTGCCTATCCTTGCAGCACCCGAGCCTGGGGAGCCCCTGTTAATTTACATGGCGGCAACCAACCGGGTTATTAGCATCGTCGTCGTGGTAGAGCAGAAGGAACCAGGCTATGAGAACGGAGTGCCACGACCAGTTTACTATGTAAGCGAGGTCTTGACGGAGTACAAGCAATGTTACCCGCACTACCAAAAGATAGCTTATGGAGTATTCCTCGCTTCGCGGAAGCTGAGGCATTACTTTCAGGAGCACCCAATCACAGTAGTGAGCAAGACTCCACTGTCCGACATTATCAACTACAGCGACACTACAGGAAGGGTCGCGAAGTGGGGCATTGAACTCGCTGCCTTCGAGATCACCTACAAAAGACGCAACGCTATCAAGTCACAAGCCTTGGCGGATTTTATTGCAGATTGGACGGAAATGTCGGATGCTACTCCACTGCCAGAGCCAGAGTACTGAGTGATGCACTTTGACGGATCAAAGTTGCTCAACGGCTCGGGGGCTGGTGTACTACTACAGTCACCAAAAGGAGACAAACTGCACTACGTTCTGCAGATCCACTTCGAGGCTACAAACAACATGGCAGAGTATGAAGCACTCATTCGCGTGTAGCCAAGGATATTGGCATCAAGCGCATAGTTTGCTGTGGAGATTCCGACTTGGTTGCCCAGCAGGTGGCTGGCACCTGGAATGCGCGGAACCCTATGATGACGGCATATCGCGACGAAGTGGACGAGATAGCCAAGAGCTTCTTGGGCTACGAGGTCAAGTATGTGCCTAGGGAGCAAAACGAGGCGGCTGATCTACTATCTAAACTTGGATCACAGCGCAAGCAAATTCCGCCAGGAGTTTTCCTAGAGCATCTACGCACACCATCTGTTAAGGGCGCCAACATCGACAACCCGGATAGAGCTGACTCTTTCATCAACATGCAAAGATCACTCCGGCTTGGACAAAACCGTTCATGGAGTATAGGAACTTTGCCCGATGACGAGGTCGAAAGACGGCAAATAGTACGACGAGAAAAGGGTTATACCATAATCAATGGGCAACTCTACAAGAGGAGCACTACTGGTGTATACCTAAAGTGTGTTTCCTAGCTAAAAGGTATGGAAATCCTACGCGAAACCCATCTCGGAGATTGCGGGCATCACGCCGCTCCTCGATCGTTGGTCGCGAAAGCCTTCCGACAAGGATTCTACTAGCTGACCGCGAAGGCGGACGCCGACAAGCTGGTTGAGACATGCACAGGATGCCAGTATTATGCTCGACAACCACATGTTCCTGCTGAAGAATTGCGAACAATACCAATAACTTGGCTGTTTGCAGTCTGGGGGCTAGACATGGTGGGGCCGTTGCAAACGACACCCGTGTGGATTTACGCATCTGCTTGTAGCAGTTGACAAATTCACCAGATGGATAGAAGCTAAACCCATTAGAAAGTTTGATGGGGCAACTGCCCTCAGGTTTGTCCGGGATCTAGTGGTGAGATTTGGTCTCCCACATAGCATCATCACCGACAACGGAAGCAACTTGTCACTCGGAGAAGTGGAGGCCTATTGCTGGGACAAAGGCATCTGACTTGACCTTGCATCTGTGGCACACCCGCAATCCAATGGTCAGGTTGAGCGAGCCAATGGATTAATTCTGCAGGGAATCAAGCCACGTCTTGAGGCACCGCTACATAGAGCAGCTGGAGCCTGGGCAGATGAATTTCCATCTGTGTTGTGGACTTTACGAACTACACCCAACAGATCCACCGGCTACATCCCCTATTTCATGGTATATGGAGCAGAAGCCATCCTACCTTCCGACATCCTCCACGATGCACCAAGAATTGCCGCCTACGACGAAGATGACGCTGAAAGTTCCAGACGCCTAGATGTGGACCTTCTCGAGGAGGAGCGTGTTTTGGCATGCCAAAGATCCGCCATCTACCAGCAGAAGCTACGCAGCTACCATAGTCGCCGCGTTCGGCATCGCTCGTTTAAAGAGGGGGATTTAGTACTCCGACTTAAGCAGAAGAAGTCACACAAATTATCCCCGCCATGGGAAGGACCGTTCATCATAAGCAAGGCGCTGCTCAATGGGTCTTACTACCTTGTCGACAATCGTGAGCTCAAGGATAGACCCAACGAGGATCATAAGCGTAAGCGACGTGACCCGGATGATGACTACCTGGAGCTTGATCGGCCATGGAACATAGCACATCTACGTCCTTTCTACACTTAGCATTTTTTATCTAATCGTGTAACTCTTATATGATCAATGAAATAAAGATCTTTGGTTCACTCATATTGTTGAGTCTTTTACCTCCTTTAGTGTTCGTTTTTGGATCATATAAACCTTTATGCACAAGCTTTGCGATTGCACTTGTGAAAATTCCGCCTACGGGCGTTAGCTTAAGTTTTCTGGTCTACACGTTCTTTGTTGTTTTTATGTGGATTCTGGAGTAGTGACTTTCGGCACTTATTGTCGGCGATTTTGTGCTCAGGTTATTGACGGCGCCATTGGGAATCATCACCTAAGCGCATAGTTCCGACAACGAGTCTTCTGACTCACGAAAAGTCAAGCATAAGAACCAAAGTAATGGATAAGCCAGCACTTGCTTAAAAAATATATACACACTGGGAATTAATTCTTAAGTAGCAGGATATGATAACCATTATTTTCCGCCTTAAGGATTACATCAAACAAAAAAATTTCCCACGCACACTCCAGAGGTGAATCATAAATTACAAAGTGTTTTTCACTCTTTGGGTGCAGGGGACTTGGAGGCCGCATCATCAACATCGGCGCTGTGGTGAGACTCGGAGGAATCCGGGTTGGCGTTGTCAAGAAAGTTCCTGGGCACGAAGACATCGACATCCACCAACTCGGCAACCCTAGTGTCATAACCCACGAGTGATGACAGGATGGCTTCGTGATCGATCTCCTTGCCGTCATCATCCACGTCGAGGATACCAGATGTCACCGTGTCGATGTCGGCACCTTCATAGTGTGCCTTCACCATGGACAACGCCATCCTTGTGCCAGCCCGTGCGCAGGAAGCTTTCCAGCTCGCGGCACGCTCGGGGGCTCAGCGCAGAATCTTCGAGTACTTCGCCACGGAGTCCGAGGCCTTGATATAAATCTGGAGGGGCTTGGCAATATCCTTGGCTTGGGCGATGGCGGTGTTGATGAAGTTGCCGGCAAGAATCATGCATTCCTTGTCCGAAGGAGGCGAGCGGGTTAAACCCATAGGCGCTGAAAATTCCGACAAGCATTGCATGAGTTCAATAAATTCTAAATATCCAGACTATAGAACTACAAGGCGGAGAACACTTACTGAAGATGCTAGCCTTAGCCTGCCAGACGACGTCCGCCAAGGATTCCTTCTCTTGTTGGAGGAGCTTAAACGCCTCGCTATGGCGAAGGTTTTAATCATCGATAGCTTGCTTCTGATCCTTTAGGATCGCAAGCTCCTTCTTCAAGCGATTGATCTCCGTGGAGGCGGAGTCCTGCAGGGCTTTCATGGAATCCTTGTGCATCTTCAGCATTTCTTCTCTCTCCTTCTTAAGGATTTTGTTCTCGCTGTCCAGCTGCTGGATGTGCTTGGACTACTCGACAATATCCTTGGCCTTGGCGACATGCTCTGCATGTCGGAGAAAACAAAGTACACAGTGAGTACTCGAAGAAGGAAGGCACGAAAGTAAGACAGAAATGCGCAAAAAGAAAACAGACTCTTGTTTTTGATGATCTGTTCCTTCAAGATGGCGGTTTTACCCTTTTCGGCTTCAAGATCTGCGCGCATCTTCTGATACTTGTCGTTGGCCATGCCCCTCCGAGCATTCTCGTTCTGTGGAAGCAAATACAAAGTTAAGTCGTTGTTTATTCTACTTGGAGCCCCTAGTCGGAGATTTTCCATCTAGGCGCTCGGGGGCTACAGCGAGAGATTTTAACTTAGCAATACGCTTAGCTTTTCTTTAAGCATCTAGTCGGAGCTAATTCAGCTCTCAACTAGAGGCTTGGGGGCTACAGTATAAAGTTTTAACTCGGAAAATGCTTAGTTTTTCTTTAAGCATCTAGTTGGAACTAATTCAATTACAACTAGAGGCTTGGGGGCTACAGCACTTAAAATTATGAACACTGTGTATGCTACTCTTAAAAGCATCTAGTCGGAATATTTCATTCCATCTAAATGCTTGGGGGCTACAGTGAGAGTTTTTTCTAACTTAGTCACTCTTAGAGCATATAGATGCAAAACCAATGGTTTTCCGTCTACATCCTCGGGGGCTACAGTAGGATACTCATACGAAATGTAAAAGGTAAAGTAAAACTTACAAGTGCGATGATCTTGAGGTTTGTAGCGCTCTCGGCCACCAGCTTGCCAAAGGAAATGCTATTTCCTTGCAAGATGTCTGCTTGACGGAGTAGCTCCTCAAGACTACACGTCGAAGATGACGGCACTCCTCTAGGAACCATAGTTGTGTTACCCGGCGTAAGCACCGGGTAAATAATCTTTGGCAACTCGAAGGGTTTCTAGGGAGTAGAGGCGCCGCCTCCGGCAGATGTACCAGCCACCACCACCGCCTTGCCGCTACCGATGGCATCCTTAGCCGGAGCTTCAGCCATTTGAAGAGCAGCACTCTCCTGCATCGCCTGCTCGCCGACAACAGCAAGCTCGGTTGAGGCGCCAGAGTCCACTTCCATGGCAGAAGGGCCTGGTGCCTCCTGGACTTGGGAGATTGTCGGAGCGGAGGAGGGCTTGACAGCAGGAGTAGCAGGGGCGATGGCGGGGGAGGAGTCGCGATGCAGCATATCTTTGATATTTCTAGAAGCCCCAAGAGTCTTGGAGGACTTCTTGAGGCTGGTTGTGGCTTTCTTCCTGGAACATGCAAAATGCATAAGTATAGGAATAAGACAGATAAAATAAGACAATGTCGGAGAATAAGAAGCTTACACTAGGGGGAGCTTTGGCAAACATCCCGGTGGCTTTCTTCTTTTCCGCCTCCAGGGCGATAGTACTCTTTTTGGAGGCTCCACCCTCCGTCTTCTTCTTCTTACCTCCGTCGGCAGCGTCAGAGGTGGAGCTCTTCCGCTTTCGCGCCAACGGGGAATCGTCATCGGACATGACCGTGACTTCCTTCATCTTTGGATCGTAGATTTGGGCAGCCAGGTTGCCCTCCTCTAGATCGCTAAGTTGTTAAGTGAGAAATCATCGTGTTAGACAAGATGGTATGGGTAAGACGGAAAAACTAGAGCAATGTCATACACGGAAAATAAATATCTACCTTTGGGCATTTTCCGTCTACGAACATGTCATAGGTGAAGGTGAAGCCACGCTTCTTGTCCTTCACCTTGACGATGTCCTTAAGGAGGAACTTGACGGAGTCGCTCGAGAAGTTGTCCTCGGAGATCCGGAGGGTATCCCTTCGGTCGCCGGTGTACTCGTGCATAACCTTCGTGCGGTGCTGCAGAGGTTGGATCCGCCTGCTGAACCAGCACATGGCTAGGTCCAAGCCGGTTAGACCCGTCTCTACGAACCACTCGATCCTCCTTATTGCGCGAGAAGCGTTGAGGCCGGAGGGAAGAGAGGCATGGGACCTCCATGTGGGAACTTCAGCGGCAGCTCCATCCACGAAGTCCGGATACATTACTTCTCGGCCCGCCAAAGGAATGTCGGGGCCGTAGAAGTACGTCCGCTGCCAGTTTTTGCACGACTCATGGACGACGATGTCGGGGAACCGCCGGCCAGGACGGATCTTGAAGCTTATGGTGCCACAGTTTCTAAGCTCCTCTCTACTGTGTCCGGCTTCACGTTTGACGGTGAAGAAGTATACAAACAAGTCTAACCTAGGCCTAATCCCTAGGTAACCCTCACAAAATGCCGTGTAGTTGCTAAGAACTAAGATACTGTTGGGGGAGAGGTTATGGGGTTGGACCTTGAAGTGATTCAAGACGGACAGAAAGAAGTGAGAGATGGGCAGAGAAACGCCGCGTACCAATTGCGCCTTGAGGTACACTTTCTCTCCAGCTTGGGGAGAAGGAGTCACCTCGTCGGCCGGCGCCACCCGCCAGACGAGTCCCTCCGTCGCGGGGAGGTAACCCTCAGCGACCAACTCTTGTATGTCACGGCTGGTGATGTCCGAGCCGCGCCAGTCGCCTTTGTGCGTGTCTGGCTCCTCTTCCAGGGGCTCCAGCGCCGCCAGATTGTGGTCACCGCTGGTGGTTTCAATCACCGCCGATGCGGGGACGACCAGGCCCTCTGGGGCACGACGACGGAGCTCGCCGGCTTCGCCATGGCTTCGCTCGACGCCACCATTGATGGGGATGAGCTGCTGCTAGCCATGGAGGGGGGAGAGAACGCGACTGGTGCAGAGAGAGAGGCTAGGGTTTCTCGAGGTTTTCGCGGAGAGCTCGAGGAGGCGCGCGGCTGGAGGAAGAAGACGATGACGCGAGATAATGGGGTGAAAAAGTGGCAGGTGTCCCACGGTTACTATTTATCTTACTCTGCGTCAAGATTCGTGCAGCTGATCGGACGGTGGCCGCGTAGACGACGTGTTCGTGAACGTGCGCGGTAATTTCGCCACGTCTCCAGCCGTCGCCGCCAACGGTTCGTATCGCTCGCGCGGGAAAATCGGATATGATTACGTTCTCTGCATGTGTGAGTTACGAGGCGTCGCTGACCTACAGCCTACGTCGCCATAACTGACATGGTAGATGATCCGTCCCATCGAAGATTCCGTCATGGACAGATTTAATCCGACAACGAGAGCGTGCGATGGAAGATTCAGCATTTCTCCGACTTACTCATAGAAGACGAAGAAATCTTTGCAGGGTTCTTTGGGAGGACTACAAGATGTTGCTTGACGATTTGCCAACATCCATCTAGATGGAGCATTCCACGGGAAGAGGCAAGACGGCGCAAGATCTCGGAGTTCTCCGGGGGCTACTGTTGGGGATATGCTATATGGGTATCCTCATAGCATGTCTCTTATCCGACTAACCCGGGTGGCCCATAGTCGGTAGC
Source organism: Avena sativa (assembly GCA_916181665.1). NCBI lineage: Eukaryota > Viridiplantae > Streptophyta > Magnoliopsida > Poales > Poaceae > Avena > Avena sativa. The sequence continues at coordinate 260,374,257 of OV702294.1, read as the reverse complement.
ATGGCCTATGGCCTGCTGGGCGGCCCAGTTAGGTGGATCCAGAAGGGAGGCTCATGTCGGATAAAGGAAGGCTACGGTGGAGTCACCAGAGTACCCGGAGCCTTGGAGTGCAAGATACACAAGACTAGTAATAGACGGTGTAGAACTCTGTAACCTGTCCGGCTAGGATTTTTCCCTGTAACCCTAGGACCTAGCGACTATATAAGTCGGGCCTATGGGAGCCTTTAGGGCACGATAACTTAGACTTTCTAGTCACCTCGCACAGCGAACCTATCTCTGTAACTCGGCGTATTGCCATTATAGTGATTTATAGTAGGAGTTGGATTTCGCCACCGTTGTGGGATCTGAACCTGGGTAAGCTGTGTTACCTCGTACCCGTCAACCGTCCGCCTTACCCCACGTCTCTAAACACACACTGTGAGGACCCCTCCATCGCGTATTCGTCGGCAATACCACAACAGCTTATGCCTCGAGACAACTCAAAACTCATGAGGTAAACTACCCTACTCATGATTTAGAGTTAGCCTCTGTTGTCCATGCACTTAAAACATGGAGACACTATCTTTTGGGAAAACGTTGTGAAGTGTTCACAATCACAAGAGTTTGAAATATATCTTCACCCAGAAAGAAATTAACATGAGACAAAGAAGATGGCTAGAACTCATCAAGGATTATGACTTGAGTCTATAATACCACCCCGGTAAAGAAAATGTTGTAGCGGATGCTCTAAGCCGTAAGGTTTTTGTGAATGGCCTTACTAAGGGAGAATTGCCAGATGATTTTTGTGCTCAATTTAGAGATCTCAGATTGGAGATTGTGCCTGAAGGACATCTAATGTCATTGTATGTTCAACCCACTTTGTTGGACAAAATCAAAGAAGCCCAAAAGACAGACAAGAAAACTGAAGAGATTAAGGAAAAGATTGGCAAAGGGAAAGCCAAAGGATTCCATGAAGACGAACAAGGTACTTTATGGCATGGGAAATGTATCTGTGTTCCACAAGATCCGGAGCTTCGGAAACTCATATTACAAGAAGCACATAACTCACCATATTCTATTCATTCGGGTAACAAAAAATGTACATGGATATGAAGGAAAGATTTTCGTGGAATAACCTCAAGAAGGACATCGCCGAACATATTGCTTTGTGTGATGTATGTAGTAGAGTGAAAGCGGAACATCAGAAACCAGCAGGATTGTTACAACCACTACCTATTCCTGATTGGAAGTGGGACAAGATTGGTATGGATTTCATTACCGGATTGCCAAGGACCCGGTCACGATATGATTCTATTTGGGTAATAGTGGACCGCTTAACTAAAGTGGCTCATTTTATACCCGTGAAGACAACCTATACAAGAGCTAAGTGAGCCAAGATCTACATGAGTAGGATTGTATGTCTACATGGAGTACCCAAGAGTATTGTGTCAGATAGGGGAACTCAATTCACTTCTCATTTCTGGAGGCAACTACATGAGTCATTGGGAACGAGGTTGGAATTCAGCACTGCTTTTCATCCTCAGACTGATGGACAAACAGAAAGGACCAACCAGATTCTTGAAGATATGTTGAGGGCATGTGCCCTAGACTATGGAGCCAGTTGGGATGAAAGTCTGCCTTACGCAGAATTCTCTTACAATAACAGCTATCAAGCCAGTATTGAGATGGCACCATTTGAGTTTCTCTATGGGAGAAAGTGTACCACCCGATTGCTATGGAATGGCGTGGGAGAAATAAGTTTGTTCGGGCCAGAACTAATCAAGGAGGCCGAAGAGAAAGTCAAGCTAGTTAAGGACAGATTGAAGATAGCACAGTCTCGATAGAAGAGCTACGCAGATCCTAAGCGTAGATAAGTCACCTATGAAGTAGGTGATAGAGCTTATCTTAGAGTGTCACCACTTCGTGGAGTGAAGAGGTTTGGAGTCAAAGGAAAATTGGCCCCAAGATATGTTGGACCATTCAAGATTCTGAGTCGTAAAGGAGAAGTAGCTTATGAGATTGAATTACCAGAATCATTGTCTGCCGTTCACAATGTGTTTCATGTGAGTCAGCTTAATAAATGCCATCCAGAAATGGACGAGACTTCTTTGAAGGATACCATACCTTTAGAGGAGGTTCAATTGGAAAGTGATCTCACTTACGAAGAGAAACCTATCAAGATTCTTGAGACTGCAGAAAGAGTTACTCGGACTAAGACTATCAAATTCTGCAAAGTTCAATGGAACCATCATTCCGAAGAAGAAGCAACATGGGAAAGAGAAGATGATCTTTGGAAAGACCACCCTCACCTATTTGCTAGCCAATCCGAATCTCGAGGGCGAGATTCACCTTAAGGGTGTTAGATTTGTAACATCCCAAAATTCATGAGTTACAAAAGCATGCATTGCATTCATGTATTCATGGCATTCTTGACTTGAAAAAATTTATTTTTCAAATCAAAAACTCCAAATGAAACCAATTTTATGCCTATTATTTATCTCATTAAGGCATGGTTTTTTTAAATGATCAAAGTGTATTTGAGTAAACAGAAGTGTTTGACACACATTTGAGTACAGAGTTCACTGTATAAAAAATCTGGAGAAGATTTGAAATCAAACTTATATGAATTATGGTTTGAAAATCATTTCTAGAAAATCAAATAGAAAAAGAAAAACAAAAAGGAAAAAATAAAACCTGGCGCCAGCCTTTTGGCGCAGCACCACTAACAGCCCACAAGCCCACCCGGGCCGTTTCCCCCTCTTCCCTCGTTTCCTACCCCGCACACGCGCACCCACTCGCTGACGACTGGGCCTCACTGCCACGTCACCCCCTTCGTCCCTAATCAACGCCGACGACCACCTCACCGCTGTCGTTTTCCCCACTGATGCCGCGCTTAATTGCATTGATTTGGTGAGTAATTTCCTCCCCCGATCCCCTCTACTTAATCCCCTCCTCCTTCTGCTCTTTTTCCCTCACGCCACACCCGCAGAGAGTCCCCAGGCTGCTCGGAACCTTCTCGAGACACCCCTCTGCTCCGACGAGCTCGTCGTCGAATTCCAGTAAGCCCCGCATTCCCCTCTGCCTATGGTTCAGACTAGCTGATTCTGCATCCTCGTACGCACCTACTGACACCCTCCGCTTGCTCGCGCATGCTCCAGAAGCTCGACTCCGACCTCGCCTACTCGTTGTAGCCATTTGCCCCATCTCCGGCAATCAATATCCGTCGTCCCTGTAAGTCCCTTGCTCCCTGGTGAGTTTACCCACACTCCCCGAACACGCGCGCACCCCACTGACGTGTTGCCCTGCTCGCTTGCATCCCAGGTGCTCACCTCCGACAAGAACCGTGTGTGACCGACGACAACACCCTCTCCGGCGAGGAATCCACGAAGACCTCGTGCGCCCCCTGTCCCACCTCGACTACCTTGAGAGCCAGCACTTCATGGCAAACCCGGTGAGAAATTTTTCCCTCTCCCTTGCTTCCTGTTTTCACCAGAACATCCCTGTCCGAGCGCGCCGCCTCTAGTTGCCGCCGCTAGCGCCGCCCAGTTAGGGTTAGCTGCTCAGGGCCGTTAGATCTTGATCCACTGGACGCGATAGATTCAATCACCAAAGCGGTATGGAAGCATCTGCACCGTGAGATCTAAATGAGATCCTGTGGTCTGTGTTAGCCGATCCAACCGAAACGGTATGGACCAATAGGAAGGAGCCACATGGCCTGTCTGTTTAATAAAAACCAGAAATTAGATCTATTAGATGTTTAAACTTGAATAATTCATAACTTTTGATTCCCACGTCCAAATTTGACAAATTTTATATCAATGGAATCAGGAGAGAAAATCCTTTCCATTTATGCAATGTGTTTAATGTTTTTCTTCTGTTAAAATGGTTGTTTTTGAAGAAACATTTGTAGGCATAATTTGAGTATAGTAATTATGTGGAAAATGTTTTTTTTCAAATAAAGTTTGTTTGGCTTGTTTTGTACTTGTTTATGATTCAGTACTGTGCACTTGTCTTGTTTGGTGTAGAAAATCATCACATGGCATATTGCATACATTCATGTATTTTTTTTTGTATATATTATGTATGTGATTTTGTGTCATTATTTTAGGTGTAGATTTTGGTTCAAATAGTGATTGTGATTGTGAGGATTGTTGCTACTCTCCAAACTATCAAGGCAAGTGGTGCTTCATGATTTTATCCCTATGCTTTTCAACTATGCATTAGAAATATTTTGCTAAGTCTTGCATGGATATTTTGATCTATATATGCTATGCTTGGGAAATCCTAGTAGTTGTAGAATTGCTAGAAAATTTCTAAGTTAAGATTTTTATCAATGCCATTCTTAGACTATCTAGTAGCAACCAAGGGTGGTTATATATTCATGCTATGAGAAAATATTTCTAAGTCTTTAGACTTATGTTTTTGCTTAATAAAACAACTAAGTGAATGAAACACCTAGGTGGAATGGAAAGAATGGGTTATATTGAGTGGTTACACAAGGCCCATTTCTATGGCTTATCTTGTGTATCTCACTTGTGGAAAGCCACCCAGGAACAAAGGGATTTGAGAGGCCAAATGTAAGAAGCTTCTAGTACAGCCACATGGCATTATGGGCTCTGCCTGGATCATATAGGTTGCAATAACTTAGCCATTTGGACAGTTGGTGGTAGTGGGATGATAGGTTGGAGCGCATCCATTTGGTCTAAGGGAAGGCTTCTGAAAGGTCCTGTCTTGGTGAAAATCAAGTCTTGTGGGGAAAGTGCACAACCTCTGCAGATGGAAGAATCTAAGTACTTAGCCATGTCCCTGGTATTGGACAACTTAAGCATCAAGACATGGAAGCTATCAAGAATCTCCTCATCCCAATTTCTAAGTAAAAACTTGTGGTTGAACAAGGGTGAAGGTTCACCAATTTCTATTGGTGTTTCCTTGGGAAAGTTTTGTCAAAGAAAAACTTAGTGTTTTCAACTAATAGGTAAAACCTATTTTGAGCAAAGCAAGCCTAAGCTACACTTAGCCAAAATGCATATAGTATCTAGTCTACCAATATTCTACTAAGGTATCACTTGCCAATAATATTCCAATGTATTGACCCACTATGGTTGTAACTTGTGATGTTGCAGGTTATTCTGATGATGATTAGGGGTTATGAGTCTACACTCAACATGCTTGCCTGTGGCACATGAAGATGAAGACTTATTTATCTTATTATATATTTGAACTCTTGTATTAGGCATGTGGCCATAGAGTTTGTAAAAGACTATGTTTGTCTCTGGAATGATATGTAATAATGACCTTTGTTCTGTGTACTTCATCTTAAACTGTGGATGCTAGCATTGATCCAGGGACTAGCATTGCAATCACAGGGATCCTTACCTTTATAAAGGGAGGGATCTTACAACCTGCTGGGCAACCAAGTCGGAATCTCCATAGCAAACTATGCACTTGATGCCAATATCCTTGGTTACACGAAGTCCGTGAATGAGTGCTTCATATTTCGCCATGTTATTTGTAGCCTAAAAGTGGATCTGCAGAACGTAGTGTAGCTTTTCCCCTGTTGGCGACTATAGCAGTACACCAGCCCCCGAGCCGTTGAGTAGCTTTGATCCGTCAAAGTGCATCACCCAATATTCTGGCTTTGGTACAAGGGTAGCATCCGACATCTCCGTCCAATCTGCAATGAAATCCGCCAAGACCTGTGATTTGATAGTGTTGTGTCTCTTCTAGGTGATATCGAAGGCGGCAAGTTCAATGCCCCACTTCGCGACCCTTCTCGTAGCATCGCTATTATTGATGATGTCAAACAGTGGAGCCTTGCTCAAAACTATGATAGGGTGCTCCTGGAAGTAGTGCCCTAGCTTCCGAGAAGCAAGGAACATTCCATAAGCTAGCTTCTGGTAGTGCGGGTAATGCTACTTGGACTCCGTCAAGACCTCGCTTACATAGTAAACTGGTTGTTGCACTCTATACTCATGCGTTGGTTCTTTCCGCTCAACCACGACGACGATGTCGATTACCCAGTTGGTGGCCGCCATCTAAATCAACATTGGCTCCATAGGCTCTGGTTCTACGAGTATAGGCACAAAGGAGAGTATCCCCTTTAGCTCTTTAAGCATAGCATCTGCCTCGTCCGTCCATACAAATTTGTCTGCCTTCTTTAGCAACTTGTATAGCGGTAGGGCCTTCTCTCCAAGTCGACTGACGAACCAGCTTAATGCTACAATGCAGCCTATGAGCCATTGGATGTCCTTCAGGCATGTCGAACGGTTTATGTTTAGGATGGGCTTGATCTTCTCCAGGTTGACCTCGATTCCATGCTAGGAAACGATGAAGCCCAACAATTTGCCGACTAGAACCCCGAAGACACACTTCTTTGGGTTAAGCATCTTGTTGTATTTCCGGAGAATATCAAAGGTTTCCTTTAAGTCGGAGATTAAGTCATTTGATTTTTTAGACATTACCGCGATATCATCCACATAGGCATGAACGTTCCGACCAATTTGGTCGTGTAGGCATTGCTGCATAGTCTGCTGTTACGTGGCACCCATGTTATTTAGCCCAAAGGGCATCGTGACATAGCAAAACATGCGGTAAGGTGTGCTGAACGAAGTGGACAATTGGTCCTACTTCCTCATCTTTATCTGGTGGTATCCTGAGTATGCATCTAAAAAACATAAAAGTTCTGAGCCAGCCGTCGAGTCAATGACTTGGTCAATGCGAGGCAAAGCAAACGGATCCTTCGGACACGCTTTGTTCAAGTCGGGGTAGCCAACGCACATTCTTAATTCTTTGGTTCCCTTTCTGGGGACAAGTACAGGATTGGCCACCCATCGGGTGTGAAGGACTTCTCGGATAAAAATAGCCTTATGCAACCTAGCTATCTCTTTGCCTATGGTGCATCTCTTCTCGTCTCCGAAGTGTCGTAGAGTTTGTTACACCGGTTTGCATTTCGGATCAATATTCAAGCTGTGCTCGGCAAGTTCCCTAGGTACACCATTCATGTCGGCAGGTTGCCAAGCAAAGATGTCCCTATTCTCACGAAGGAACTCGACGAGCGCACTTTCCTATTTAGGCTCCAGGTTTGTCCCAATGGCGGTGACCTTGGAGGCATCGCCTAGCACAAGTTCCACCGACTTGGTTTCGATGGCGGCCTGGAAGGCGGGATCGAAGTGAAAAATCAGTTTCTTCGATGCCGACATCTGCAAGGTGTCAACCTTGCTTTGGATCTCCTTGAATTCTTTGTTGTAGAAGATAGCTTCTACAAAGGTTGCTTCTCCAATCTCTCAGTCCCTTGCCTTTGAAAAGCTTCTGGATAGGGTGATGACACCATTTGGTCTAGGTATCTTGAGCTTGTTGTAGACGAAGCATGGGTTGCCCATGAAGGCGTGGAAGATGTCGCGTCCGAATATGACGTGGTACACGCTCTTGAAGGGGACCACTTCAAAGGTCATGCATTCTTGTCGTCAATTATTAACATCACCAAAAGCGACCGGAAGCATGATGCACCCAAGGGACTGAGCCTCCCGTCCAGGAACTACGCTGTGGAACACGGTGCTGGTCCGCCTTAGGTTGGTCTCCATCAAGTTCATATTGTGCAGTGTATCCAAGTACAAGATATTGATGTTGCTTCCACTGTCCACCATGCATTTGGTGAACTCGTTGTCATCAATCAAAGGGTTGATGACCATGGCATATTGGTTCTCCATTGGAACAAGGTATGGTTGATCCTTCATGTCCCAAGTGATTGGAACTTCCGACCAGCACAGGTATTAGGGAACTGGGGGTAGAGTGGCCATCGGAATCCTCAGTGAGGTTTTCTGTGCCCAAACAGTTGGGGTGCCAAGGAAAGTGTGGTAGACGGGGGACTTCTTCCCGAAGGGGTTCTTTCCTTTGCCATCGACCTTATCGGTGTGCTTGGGGTCAACATTCTCGTCCATGTCACTTGAATCCTTAGACTCATGTTCCTTCTTCTTCCATTTGCCCTTGCCTCGCGGTCGATTCTTCCAGCTCCGTTTGTAACCGGACTCCGGGTCTTCCTTGAGGTTGTTGACGAACTTGCAATGGCAATTGGTGTGGGAGGCTTTGCCATTGGCATCGAGGTGTACAAGTCATGTCATATCACGGTACTCCTCGTATGTTTGGGGAACACGGGGCGTTGTCGGGGTAGTTTCACCACCTCGATGCTGCCCACGACCAGCCCACCGTCCTCGGCCACGATGTCTGCCATCACCTCTTCCTGCAAACGTCATTGCGACCATGTCGGAGGCAGGATTTTCTTCTGGTGGACTCTTTCGCTTGGTGTTGTTATTCCTCTTAGGTTGGGTTGGGATGGCAATTGCTGGCAAGGAACCGTGAGCATCGTCGGTGGCACCGCGATCTCACTAGTGAGCGAGATCATCTGATTGAGATCTAGCCTATGATTGTCCTGCAAGCGCTTCAACTTATGTCGGAGTAATGTACCCTTTTCCAAGCCGTCAATGTAGGCGACCATAGTGGTCTGGTCGTGCACTCTTGCGCAGGAATTTTTCATATCCAGCCAGCGGGAGAGGTAGACTCGAGATGTCTCGTCTTTCTCTTGCACGCACCGCTGTAGATCGCGAATAGTGCAGGGACGTTTATATGTGCCCTCGAGATGTCTTGTTTTTGGTGAATGCTTCTTGCATGTCCAACCAGTTGCATACGGACTTTTCCGGCAAGTCATCAATCCATTGGCGGGTCGTGCCCGTCAACATCAGTGGGAGGTATTTGACGGCAACGTTGGGGTTTCCCCCGATGATCTCCACCGTGTTGCCGTAATCCTACAACCACATAGCTGGTTTGGTGCTACCGTCATAGGGCTTGATGGTCTTTTCTATCTGGAAACCCTTGGGGGTAAGTTGCGGTCTGTATTGCAGGTCCAAAGCAACATGGTCCCAGGTATTGTCCTTCACGGTCCTCGTGAATCTTGTCCAGGCGTGAACGTGTGTCGTATGGCTCCGGGCTTTCTTTCTTCTTCTTGTCACCAGGGGAAGGGTTGCGTGAGTGACGCGGTCCTCCTCTGCCATGATGGATACTAGGTGGCGACAGAGGCGGAGGTGGTGGTGGGTTATCCTTCTTACTGTTACCCTCCTGTGACTCCTCGCGTCTATCGTGATTGCTTGTCAAACATGGAGGGTCATGGTGTGACCTGACCTTGTGTCATTGGTTACCGTTGCGCTCCCCACCGTGATGGGTCTGCTTTGTGTTATTGCGAATGACGATGCCACCCTGGGCGTGTCTTGGCGGAGGCATGCTCGTACGATGGTTAGCCCTTGGGTCTTCATGATGTCAGGGGGACCAGGGCAGATGAGATGGGGGACGAGGCTGAGACTTGCCTCTGTGGTTAGAGGATATGGGGATAGCGTCCTTCCTGTCGCGCGTGTCCCTCCATCTTCATTCTGATGAACCCGGCTGGGACCCGACATCGTGAGGAAATCTCTCCCTTGGCGGCTTAGGATTGCTAGACTGGAAATATGCTGGGTCAGACTCAAGCCTCTGAGAGGTGGCCTTTTCCTATTGTTTGAAAGCCTTTGCCACAAGGTCATAGACCTGTTCCACGGCCGACTATGATCTATCCTGCTCTAGTAGGGTTTTGGCAATGGCCAGGTTGAGGATAGCAGTGGGCATGACCTGCCTGCCTTCGCTGTCAATGTATGGCTTGGCTTGTGGAGGCTTTGAGGGAGCCCATCCTAGGTTGCGCCATACACCAGGGTCATTGATAATGTGAGCCGGAGCTTTCCTATGCTTCTGCTGCTTGAGCAAAGTCTTGTACTCGGCCTCCATGGCTCTAGCTACCTCAATTGACTTCTGCGCCTTGGCCAGATCTCGATCTAGCTTTGTGCCTTTCTCCGTGATGGCCTGCGCTTCCTCCAGTAGCTGCTGGCGCTTCTCATCAAGTTGGACTACATTTCGTATATGAGCCACAGTCATAGGCTCAATGAGCAAATTTCCGTACGTCACTCTATCAGCTGGACTGACTTGGGCGGCCGCAGACGTAGATGCTGGAGGCGGCGTATTTGCGGTGTTGGGGTTACTCGGACCGATGTTGAGTTCCTACGGCTGCTGCGCTGGGTTAGGCGGAGGGGGCATGGCCTTTGCACGATCATTATCGGCAGCATTAGCTGGTCCCTTCCCCTTATCCAGCGGCATAGGCGGAGCTTGTCCTGGTTGGTCTTCTTCCACCACACTCGCAATGGCGATGAACACCTCTCGGGATGTGATGGCCTTGTCGGCCTTCTCCTCGCGCTAGATATCCTCCTCCATCTCCTGCATAGCAGAGTCGAGTTCCTCCGGGTTGATATCCATCTCCTCCGAGTCCATGCTGATGTCGGCATAGAGCACGTCCAAAATGGAGTCGGAGGGTGTGGGGACTTCCTCTATGATGGAAGAAGATGCTGAGGCCGCAGGGATGTTGAATGGAGGCGGTGGCGGCGGAGGCTGTGGTAGTGGTGGCCCAGGTATGGCAGCGATCTCGGCCTGATCAGCTGCATCAGCGGCTGAGTAGTTGTTGACGGTGCTGATCATGCTCTTGAAGGTGAGGAGACCCACGGCCTATTGCCGCCCTAGCGTATGCTGGAGAAGTGTATCGCGATCTAGTCCTTCCACAAAGTGATAAATAGCATCATCACTAGGGTAATGCTCCAGATTGGCCCATATAAGGAGCCATCTGGCTAGGTAGTCACCGGGGTTTTCCCCTTCTCTCTAAACGCAACACGCCAGATCGAAGATAGTCACCACGCCGACGAAATGTGATCTCTTCTTTTGAAATATCTGGTTCTAGTTCGTCCTAACCAACAACATAACTATCCTCTACTGTATAGTTCATGTGTGGTTTCCATTCCTGCTCTACAAGTTCTCGAATGATGCCGTTATAATTTCTGTCTCGTTCATTCTTAGCTACGATAGTAACTGCATGCCATTGTCTGGTTTATTCTTATATATATATTTGTTGAAATGACCTGGCTAGTTTATATTTGCTGAAATTCTAAGACATACAAATTGTTATATTTCTCATTTCACGGTAGGAAAACTTGTTTAATGCTTGCTTGTCCTGTTTGTTTGATGTGATGGTCAATATATTCGAACCATTGACCAGTAGTAAACTCCAATTCATATCTCCTGTCGTATCAGTTAAATGAGTAGTTTGCCTTGTTTGCCATATTAACTTGTTATTACTTAGTTTCAGACTGCAATAATTGCTATTCTACCAAAGAGGGGGCTGCAAGATCATGTCTCAACTTTGTTTTCCGATGTAGATGTCACACTCAAAAGGGAGATGCATGTGATAGATGGAGAAGTCAAATTAAGGATTGCTATCAACTCGATTGTCAACTGAAATGCCGATTTTTCTTTCCCTTGAGTTGATAATATGTAATAATTTAAATTGTTTGCATTTGTTGTAATATCTAGACTAATTGCATAGGCCATGTAGGCATTTAGTTGATTCCGTCCACACATAGAGGTAGGCGGTACCGTACCTAAGCTAGCCAGGTAGACTAGAATACAGTATCGTGCTTTGTATTTTACCATCTTTTATTAGGCCGACGATGACCATTAAACATGCTCACACATTGTACACCTTTTATGATACGGAAATGGGCTCCAAAAATGCAGAAACTGTAAAAGACCATAAAAGTAACGGGGCCGACCCATAGGCAAGATTAGGAACAGTAATGGGCCATAACAGTGACAGGCCGAAACAGTAACATGTCGAAATAGTAACATGTCGAAACCGTAACAGGCCGAAACAGTAAAAGGCCAAAACAGTAACATGCCAAAATAGTAACAGGCCGAAACAGTAACATGCCGAAACCGTAAAAGGCCGAAACAGTAACAGGACGAAAAAGTAACACTCAAAACAGTAGGGTGATGACCCACAAGTATAGGGGGTGTATCATAGTACTTTCCATAAATAGGAGTGTCGATCCCAACGAGGATCAGAAGGTGTTGACTAGTGGTTTGGATCAGGAAATCTCTGTAAATACTTAGCAAATGGATTTTTAGGGTTTTTTGATAAAGCAAAGAAATAAAGTGCAAGTAAATAAAGATAGCAAATAATTGCAGCAAGTGGCCCAAGCCTTTTTTAGCAATGGTCAAGCCGGTTGTAATACTTATGAGGACCAAATGTTCTCGAGGACACATGGGAATACTGTCAAGTGCTTTCGTTTCATATAGTTGATTAATCTTCTTTGGTTTGATAAGTGTTGTGTGGGTGAACTGGTGCTAATGTACCGACCATACTAGGACTAATACATACTTGTGATTAAACCACTTCCAAGCATCCGCAACTACAAGAAAGCAATTAAGATAAAAACCTAACCATAGCCTTAAACTCTGAGATCCTACACTCCCTTGTGCAAAGGTTTCCTAACGGGGGTTCAGGTTTCTGTCACTCCGGCAAACCCACAATTAGTAGCCAAATACACAATGCATTCCCCTAGGCCCATAAATGGAAGTATCATGTAGTCGATGTTCACATGACACCACTAGAAGAATAGCACCACAACTTAAATATTAAACCATTGAATAATACCTCAACACAATTCCACTACTAAGAACATGACTTCTCCCATGTCCTCAAGAACTAAACGACTACTCACGAGACATCATATGGATCAAGATCAGAGATGATATGATGATGAATAACAATCTGAACATAAACAATAATTCAATGGTTCCACTCACAAGCATCAACTACAAAAGTAATCAACACCGGGAAAGTTTCCCCTAAGAACTATGCAAGATTCAACACAACTGTTACATCAGGATGGAGTGGTGATGATGGTGCTGGTGGAGATGGTGGTGTGGATGATGATGATGATGATCGCGATGAAGTCTAGCGTGATCACGGTGTTGATGGCGACGATCTCCCTTCTCCGGGAAGGAATTTCCCCGGCAGAAATCTGTCTGTCGGAGAGCTTTTTCTCTCTCTGTAGTTTCCGACCCGTAGAGGCGGCTGAATCTTTCTGTGGTCGCTCCCCGTGTATTAGGGTTTCGAGGATAAGATATAGGGAAAGGGGTAGAGCAGGAGGTGGGCCAAGGTTGCCACACCCCTGGTGGAACGGCCCAGGGTGGCCCGTGCATGGGGGGTGTGGGCCCCCTGTGGCCCATCTGACCCTCCCCTTCTGGCATCCTTTCTCTTCTGGAAAAATATGATTTTCTATATATTTTCTGGTATTTTCTGATCTTCGTGAAAATTTCATCAAAGCACCGCTTTTTCCATCAGAATCCTGACTCCGACAGTTCATCCTCCAAGAATCATCCCACATGCAAAAATAAATGAAATAACATAAGTATCACCTCTTAATAAGAAATATATCAATGAATGACAACAAATTATGATATAGAGTAGTGATGCAAAATTGACGTATCAACTCCCCCAAGCTTAGACCTCGCTTGTCCCCAAGTGAAAACTGAGCTCACTAAACATGCCCACAGGTTTATGGAGTGAAGTGTCGATAAAAAGAATACGAACAAGAAGCATCACACTTACCAATACACAACTCATAATAGAGAGCAACTCACCATTATATAACTTAACTTGCAACGAGTATGGGAGTCACAAGAAAGATGCATAAAGATAAATCATAATTGGTAATGGCAAACTTTGTTCTTGGTAAGAGAACAGTTGACAAATCATACTTTTTCAAGCAACGCTTTTGTAAAGAAGTTTATAACAGGAGTCCTTTAGCTCAAGCATAAAAGGATTTTCGCAATGATAGCTTTCAAAGTAATACTCATTCAGATAAGAACAATGTGCAAAACAAGGAAGATAAGAAACATGATTGAATAAATCATCATATGAATGATTGGAACACAATAACTCAAATGCTTGTTGGAGACAGAAAGGAATAGGTTTACTGACTCAACTAAGAAGTAAAAGAAAGGCCCTTCGCAAAGGGAAGTAGGGATTTCAAGTTTCATAAAGAGCATTCAAAATATTATGGTACTTACTAGCTTTGGGATGTCATTGCCCCTATCTTAAGCATCTTGAGGTGATTAAGGTGAAAGTGAACAAAGATGGAGTATATGCTTGACGAAATATAAGTTGGCAATCTCATGTCCCTTAAGTACGAGGGCTGCTCCTCATGCTACTCAACTTTAGTTACCAGTAAGTCCTTGTCATAGTAAGTACATGTGTATCATAGAGAACCGCCAACGGGGTACCCATTACCCCATGATACAGGAGCTATCCCATATCAAAATGACAAGGCAAGCAGACAATGAGCATCTTAGCAAACTTCTTATTTACCATGGGAAAATGGTGCTTTTTCTCTCTTTCCTCTTTTTTATCTCTCTCTTTTTTATAAGAAGAATGTTTCATAGATTGCTCACTATGGTGATGCTGCAAGTTTCCACCATGATTAGGCATGGCTTAGGCTAGCAGCCCAGGCGTTTCTCTAACACACATACATAACTCCATGGACTTACAATCTCCCCTTTTATTTCACACTGACAACATCCATAAACAAAAGAGCATGATATCAACTGGGTAGGTATTTACAGGTGTTGAAAGTGTTCCCCGTGACAGCACAATTCTACTAATCCCAACTTATAGGTGCAAGCATATACAACATAGATGACACAATGGTTCAAGTTTATTAAGGGCAAGAAAATAAGGTGTGCCATCAAGTTCATGAGAGCTTTACTAACTAGTTTCCACATAACAAAAGAATTTTTAATTTGAAAGATAGATGAAGCTTGAGAATTTACTGGGAATAGCAATAATGCTAATAGGTAGATATGGTGGACACATATGGCATAAGTTTTGGTTTAAAGGATTGGATGCACGAGAAGTATTCCCTCTCAGTACAGGTTTTTGGCTAGCAAGGCTGGGTAGCAAGCAAAAGAGTTGAAGGAAACAAGCAAACATACAAGTAATAAAGTCAAACATGCAATCTTCCTTCAAAACACAAAATATCTTAACTAAAGAGTACTCAGCTTATGAGCCAATCAAGAAAGAAAGAAAATGATATAAAATACATGTAAGTTCTTTTCTCTTTTACTTTCAAACCTCAAAAAGTGTTGCTACTGACTAGAGCTCGGTTTGCCAAAACCAATTTAGAATTACTTGATGCTCCCAAAGTGATACCAATACTAATCAACAAGATCAATCATATAATAGAGATTGCAAACTAAAATAAGAAGTGCAAAAAGTAAAAGATGAAACTTCTCATTAATATTCCATAAAGGCACTCACACCAAGGGATACATAGATAACCAACTAAAGGACAAATTCTTACACAATGCAAACCATCCTATATGATAACTTCTCTATTGAAGATATGACTCTACTAATAAGGTAAAAAGATGAAAGATAACGATGTGATACCGCGACACTCCCCCAAGCTTGGAACAAACCAAGGGGATGCCAAAACCTGATGAAGAATTACTCCTTCGATGGTGGTGGTGTTCTTCATGGACGAGCTCAAAGGATTGGAACGCAGCGCCTCTCGCTTTGATATCCTTATCATCGTCAGACTTCCAAGCTAAAGGCTCTCCATCCACAAAGGATGTCTTGGTTTCAAATATCCTGAAACTAGCAGCAGAGCTTATGCGTTTAAACCTAGCCTCATACTCACAGTTTGATTTTGTATGTCGTAGAGTTGTGCTTGTAATTGGTTGGTGGTCTGATGTAGTGAGAGAATTTCATCTTTAAGATCGGCAGTATCCCTCTTGTGCTCGGCAATGAGTTCTGAACTTATCTTATGGATGACGTCCACTTCGCGTTCTACCATGTTCTTGTACTCCCTCCGATCCGAATTACGGTTCGTGCTGGTCATTTTGCAAATAAGTCCTCGCGAAATCCCCGACAAACCCCGAAGTCCACGGGCTCGTCTTCCTCACTCGTTGCTTGCTCCGCTCCGGTCAGCGGCTCGCCCGCCGACGTCGCCACCCGCTCCCCGTCGCTGCACCCTCCTAGCCCCACGCCGCTGCACCCCCGAGCTTCTCTTTCTCCAACTCCCATCCAGATCTACCAGCGCCGCGGCCCCTCCCCTCCTCCACTCGTTCTTCCCAGACATCAGCCACGAGGGGAGGCGCGAGAGGATCCCCTCCTCCTCCTCGTGTTAGTGGTGGTGGACGCACAAGGCACGGCGAGCGATCTGAGGGAAGGGGTGAGCCGAGGCCAGGGGAAGCGGCGGAGCTCCTGTCTCGACCCCTAGCATCCGGACGAACTGCTGTCACCGGCGGGTGGAGCTGCTGCTACTGGCGTCCACCCGGAGAAAAAGGCGGCGCCTTCCTCGAGCAGAAGCTTCCGGCCACCACTCCAGGGGACCTCTGCAAGTCTGGCACCTCTCCTTGGTTGGTCAGCACCACCTCCCCCTCTCAATTTCATGCATTTATCAGTCAAGAGTGAATAAGAACAGTCCAAGAATCAAAATTTATGAGTGTAAGGTGGGAGAATTACCGTGTTCAATCTCTGATGAAATCTGCTGAAATCTGATGTAAGGTGGGAGAATTACCGTGTTTAGATCATTGTCTTTTGCCTCTAGATGTTTAAATGTTTTGTCATTGTTAGCTGCTAATTAAGCTGTTTTATATTGAAATAGATCAGTGAGCTTGCTAATTTTCCTCCTGTTAAATAATCTGTTGGATAGATAGCCTAGTCACAATCATAGTTGAGAAAATGCTTTAGAGCGCAGTTCCTCAATCCTTGAGTTGGATGAATCATGTTTCATGTTTTCCTAGTATTTCAGAACATCAGTAAGAACAAAAGCAAATAGATTAAACTAGCCAAGTAGAAAAAAGGAAGAAAACGTAGAAGAGAATAACCTCAACATCGATGGTGTATCTTCGGTACGTACAGATAGTCCTTATCTAGAGGCCACCTTCTTGACCTCTTAAATACATATCACTGAATATCTGCAAACAGCACTATTAAGACTTCAGCCACCAGACCTGAATATAATCCGTGCTTCCCTAGATAGGTGATGCACATATCCTACGTACTGCCATTGTGTGAGATTAAATTCAAAGTACAGATCCTAGTAAATAAAACCATAGTATTTTGCTTCGAGGAGTATGTACAACCATTGTGACGATCCCCAGCATGTTATAGGTTTTTGATTGGTACTTCTAAACATCAATAGCTGAGTCAAACCAGAGCAGTGGAGCAAACAAGTGCACAGTAGCAGTAGAGCATGACAAATTGCTAGTTTGGTAAAGTGCACAGTAGCATCTAAACATCAAATTACTGTAATCTAAACATCTGTTCAATGGACAAGTGATAGCCTTGAAAAGGACCTGCATATTCAGTCAAATTTGGTTACTGTTTTAGCAATGGATGGCAGGAGAAGATGGTTAGATATTAAAAAGCTGGTAGGTGAAATTGTCTTACTAGTGCTTGTTCAGTGTAGCTTTTTCAAAGTTCTGCTTATTATTCGGACACCTTATTATAAATTCTGCACAGCCACCTAATTGAATAAACTTTGACCGCTTAACTGTTCTCATGTTGAAGGGTTCAAGTGGAAAAGGACACTTTGTTTTTGTTACAAATCTTGCTCCATGTTCTGGAGTGAGGATTCACCTGTGGCCAGAAAAGCATCATTCGTCCATCCAAAATGAAATACCTGCACCAAAACAGGAGTAATATTTCTAACTGCTCACTTCTCATGTTTCTACATGCTGCCATTCTCCATCTTTTGTAGTCTGCATGAACAAGATCTTCCTTTTGTAGTATGCATGAAGTTTTATATTCCTTTGCAAGTAACTTTATGTGCTACTATTCCTCGTTTTGTGCATCATATTCTTGATTAGACAAATACTATGGACTATAAATTATGTCTTTCTTTCCTGGTATTTATATACTCCAAACATAACACATGATAATAAAGGAACATGGACAAGATAATACACACAGGAAAATATCATTCACCACATAGAACAAGATTCTGAAAAATGAGGATCTTTCCTCTTTCGACCACAATTGCCTTTCCTTTTATTTGAAAAATCAACTTCTCCTTTATGTTTCTCCATTTCCAGTGCCTGTTTCCAGATCTTCCTCTTCTAGACCGACGTTGACATCCATGTCATCTTCCTCTTCTAGACTGACATCGAGATCCAGGTCCATCCTCTTACTATTCTGAGGCTCAAGGATCTTCCCGCCTTATGCACCTACATCAATGAGCAACATTTTTTAGAAGATAGTAGGCAACATTTTTTAGAAGGTAGGAGCCTTGGAATTCAACAATGATAGCACGCAACTAAGATTAGTACTCCACCTTGCAGATTGGTACTAATATGACCATAAAGCAGCATATCTATTGCTTGCAGATACAAGTATACAACATTAATCATCTATGAAATGTAGGCAATGCATTTTAGTGATGATTTATATCTGACCGAGACCGTCGCTCTGTTTTCAGGCTATATCTCGATGGTGTGACAATTTATGTTGGTGTGACAATTAAACAAAATCTGGTTTGTTACTGCACACATCAACATCTGCAGGTATGTACCATCTGGTAGGCCCTAAGAACCAGCTTACATTTTAGTTGGTTATAGCTTGATGTCTAGCATTTTATCAGAATACTAAATATTTTCTGTTGATCTATTATGATGATCTTGTTACTCATGTAGGTCTTTCTCCCATGTTTGCTCATATCTAACATGTTACATAAACATCGAACTGCAAAGGTACTATATGGACCTATGGTACTAGAGAATTCAGTTTAGTTCCTGATGACTAAGTTGTAGCACTATTTCCTGATAAGGTACTATAACCTAATAAGCCTAGAATCTTCGCAAAGAGATGGAAATACCAGTTCAGTTTCTGATGACTAAGCTGTAGCACTATTTCCTTGATGAGGTACTATAACCTAATAAGTCTGAAATCTTCGCAAAGAGATGGAAATACCAGTTCAGTTCCTGATGACTAAGCTGTAGCACTATTTCATGATAAGGTACTATAACCTGATAAGCCTGAAATCTTCACAAAGAGATGGAAATACCAGTTCAGTTCCTGATGACTAAGTTGTAGCACTATTTCCTGATGCAAACGAGATGGAAAGTCTAGTTCTGGTAATGCCCAAAAGAAAAGAATGATGTTGAATTGCTACTAACTTTAAATTCACTAGTTGTGCTACTGTTTCCACTATTGTTGTATTGTTGTATACTAGTCATTGTCAAACATAATACTCCTTGAGTCACTGATGTTTCAATCGTCTCTGGATTTTACCTAATATGTCCCTATTTGACCTGAGCGTGCTGGCCATTGCCAATCTTCTCTGATGTCTCATAGGCTCGTAGGGGAGCTTGTCTCTATCGGGATCCCTCCACCGGTGGAAAAGTTCCACTACATGAGGGAGCTTGGAGCCGGCCGGCCGGCCGGAATTTGGACCTAGCGCCCCGGTAGGACGGCGAATTGGCGCCCGTGGGAGGACAGCGGCCTGGCGCCCGCGGGAGGGCGGCGGGGTCGACAGGGACGACGAGGGACCTCACAGCGGCGGCGACTCTCCCCGAGGACGACGACGGGGACGGGAATTTGAGCTCGCGACTGTCTTCCTCCCAGCCTCCGCCTCTCCCGGAGAAGACGCTAGGGATCGCGGGAGGACGCCGGGGATCGCGGGCGGGTGATCGCGGGAGGACGCCGGGGATCGCGGGCCGGGATTTCCAAGATTGAATTTTGAATTTAAACCAAATTTGAGAGATTCGAGTAATTGTGGGTTTTTTTGTAAATTCGGAATTGTACTGTGCCCGCGGCCGTTAATTCGGGCCGGAGGGAGTACCTAAAACCTTCTTGCTCCAATGCTTCCATCCTATCTTCTAGACTGTTTTCTCCTTTAGGGCACTGAACTTCTTTTATCTGTACCTTCCCATCCTTGAGTAACAAATCCTTGAGGTGAATCTTCAACTCATACATGTATGGGTTGATGATGTCCACGGAGGAATCCTCCATGGGTGATCCAAAGGAAGACACCGTGGCTCCAAAACTGAGAAGATGCCTGACAGAAACATATCAAAACTAAAACACGACGAGAACACGATATACGAACCTCGGGGGGCCGGATGATTATATATTATGGAGTTTTATGACATAAGGAAGGTACTGCGCGAAAACGGGACGGAGACGGACTCCGGGATGATCACACCCCTGGTGGCGCGGCCAGGCAGGGCCCACGCTACTGGTGGGTGTGGCCCACCCGGGCTCCGTTTCCTCCCCTGTTTCGACTCATTACCTTCCGTATGTAATAAAAACTGCAAAAATATAAAAAGAAAAGTTTTTCGCGAACCTTCTGTTTTAGCACGTTTACCTATTCGGGGACGGATTCTGCAGATTCCTTCTCTCCAACACTTGAAAGTTCCTTTCATACAAAGCCTCACACAAACTTCATTAGCAACATTAGTGCATGAAAAAACAAAGAACCTTTGGGTTCACATTTCAACTAAAATCCATCAAAACAAAATCTACTATAGCGACACCTTTCAAAAGCCCAAAAAGAATTTAAAAGGAAGTTGATTTAAGAGGCAAATGCAAATGATGGCAGAAATCTGTCAAAACAGACCAGCAGGTTAATATTGATTTTTTCAAAAATCTTCTGTTGCTCAAATAAAAAAGTGCAAAACTAACGAAAGTTGGATAACAACTTGAGACACAAGCATAGAAAATTACAACTCCATCCGGCCTACTGAGATATTTCACGAATTTTTACAATGCAGCATAAAAATTTGTCCCAGGACATCAACTTCTCACAACTCACCTACTTCACATAAGAGGCTGATCTTGACACAAAAACCAAACAAAAAGGATAAGGAGCGGTTATGAAAAACAAATTATTGAAACAAAAGACTACTAGCATAGGAAGGCAAAACAAATGCAACTTCAAAGCTTTCAACATAAAGCAAGGAAACTTAATATTATTGAGATGCATAAAACCACGTTTCCCTCTCTCATAATAACTTTCAGTAGCACTTTGAATAAAGTTGACAATATAACTGTTACAAGAAACAACTCTATCAGAAGAATGCGCATACTTACAATCATCAAAAAGAGGTCTAAGGTCATAAACTGGATCAATAGAAGCAAGTTGTTCAACCCTGAAATCTTCATTAGGCAAATTATTTTCATAAGGAGCTTTAGCAGATTTGGAAAAGTTAAACTCATAAGATTCTCCATCAAACTTAGTTAAAACTTTCTCCTTCTTACAATCTATAATAGGTCCACAAGTGTTCAAGAAAGGTCTACCAAAAATGATAGGATAGGTTTTACTAGCTGCTGAACCAAGCACTAGAAAATCAGCAGGATATTAAATCTTACCACAAAGTACTTCCACATCTCTTACAATACCAATAGGGCAAATGGTTTCCTTATTAGCAAGGTGAATAACCACATCAATGTCCTCAAGTTCAGAAGGACCAATTTCATGCATAATTTCTGTGTAAATCTCATAAGTAATAGCACTAGAACTAGCACCAATGTCACATAAACCATAGTAGCAATGATCACCAATTATAACAGAAAGCATAGGGACACTAGCTTTCATAGCTTTACTAGGATGAGAGACAATGTTAGAAGCATCTTCACAAAATATAATGTGCCCATCTTCTACATTTTTAGTGACAAGCTCTTTCACAATGGCTACTATAGGTTCAGTGTTTATTTGTTTATCGGGTTCAACAACTTTCTTTGCACTTTTGCTAACCATATTAGCTATAATAGAGTGTTCCTTTACCTTAGCAGGGAAAGGTATTTTCTCAATATAAGGTTAAGGCAGAATAGGATCAACAGTACCAACTTCAGTGTTTCTAACAGGAACATTATTAACAATATCTTTATAAGGTGCATTGTACTTGTCCCACTTATTTTTAGGAATTTCTATATAAGAGGAAAAGGCTTTAAAACAATTGGAAATACTTTGAGAATCAAGACCATACTCAGTACTAATATCATGAAAGTCATCGGTTCTCATAAAAGATTTAATGCATTCATAATCATAATTTATACCTGACTTTCTTCCTTTGTCATTCTTCCATGCTTCAGTGTTTTCTTGAATACGGTCTAGAAGATCCCATTTAGCTTCTTCCTTCATACATGTGAATGATCCAGCACAAGAAGCATCTAATAAATCTTTATCATGAAGAGAAAGCCTTGCATAAAAGTTATTGATAACAATATTATTAGGGAGTTCATGAATAGGACATTTAAGCATTAGTAACTTCAATCTCCCCCAATCTTGGGTTGTACTCTCTCCATCACGAGGCCAAAAGTTATATATTTGATTCCTATCCTTATGAAACTCACTAGGAGGATAGAATTTAGAATAAAAGAGAGGTACTATTTCCTCCCATTCCATAGATTGTCCATTTTTCAGCTCTTCCTTTCAATGACATAGAGAGTAACTTCTTCTTAACTTGTTCCGTTGTGATACTGCACACTTAACCAACCCGCATAATTCATGGATAAAAAGCAAGTGATCACCAGGATGGACAGTTCCATCCCCAAAATAATAATTATCCATAACACGATCAACAATTCTTGTAGGTATCTTAAAAGGATCTATCTCAACAAGTGGTGGTTCATCTACTACCCTAGTAGTGGTAGTATCTTTCCCAAATAGGAAACCAAGTGCGTTATCCATATTGGAAACAAAGTAACAAACAGAAATAAAAAGCAATACTCACAGTAGAAGTTTCCTTTACCAGTTCCACTGTTCAATAGCACTTCACTCCCTGGCAACGGCGCAAGAAAATAGTCTTGATGACCCACAAGTATAGGGGGTGTATCGTAGTACTTTTGATAAATAGGAGTGTCGATCCCAATGAGGAGCAGAAGGTGTTGACTAGTGGTTTGGAGCAGGAAATGTCTGTAAATACTTAGCAAACAGATTTTTAGGGTTTTTTGATAAAGCAAAGAAATAAAGTGCAAGTAAATAAAGATAGCAAATAATTGCAGAAAGTGGCCCAAACCTTTTTTAGCAAAGGTCAAGCCGGTTGTAATACTTATGAGGACCAAATGTTCTCGAGGACACATGTGAATACTGTCAAGTGGTTTCGTTTCATATAGTTGATTAATCTTCTTTGGTTTGATAAGTGTTGTGTGGGTGAACTGGTGCTAATGTACCGACCTTACTAGGACTAATACATACTTGTGATTAAACCACTTGCAAGCATCCGCAACTACAAGAAAGTAATTAAGATAAAAACCTAACCATAGCCTTAAACTCTGAGATCCTACACTCCCTTGTGCAAAGGTTTCCTAACGGGGGTTCAGGTTTCTGTCACTCCAGCAAACCCACAATTAGTAGCCAAATACACAATGCCTTCCCCTAGGCCCATAAATGGAAGTATCATGTAGTCGATGTTCACATGACACCACTAGAAGAATAGCACCACAACTTAAATAGTAAACCATTGAATAATACCTCAACACAATTCCACTACTAACAACATGACTTCTCCCATGTCCTCAAGAACTAAACGACTACTCACGAGACATCATCTGGATCAAGATCAGAGATGATATGATGATGAATAACAATCTGAACATAAACAATAATTCAATGGTTCCACTCACAAGCATCAACTACAAAAGTAATCAACACCGGGAAAGTTTCCCCTAAGAACTATGCAAGATTCAACACAACTGTTACATCGAGATGGAGTGGTGATGATGGTGCTGGTGGAGATGGTGGTGTGGATGATGATGATGATGATGATGATCGCGATGAAGTCTAGCGTGATCACGGTGTTGATGGCGACGATCTCCACTCTCCGGGAAGGAATTTCCCCGGCAGAAATCTGTCTGTCGGAGAGCTTTTTCTCTCTCTGTAGTTTCCGACCCGTAGAGGCGGCTGAATCTTTCTATGGTCGCTCCCCGTGTATTAGGGTTTCGAGGATGAGATATAGGCAAAGGGGCAGAGCAGGAGGTGGGCCAAGGTGGCCACACCCCTGGTGGCACGGCCCAGGGTGGCCCGTGCATGGGGGTGTGGGCCCCCTATGGCCCATCTGACCCTTCCCTTCTGGCATCCTTTGTCTTCTGGAAAAATATGATTTTCTATATATTTTCTGGTATTTTCTGATCTTCGTGAAAATTTCATCAAAACACCGCTTTTTCCATCAGAATCCTGACTCCGACAGTTCATCCTCCAAGAATCATCCCACATGCAAAAATAAATGAAATAACATAAGTATCACCTCTTAATAAGAAATATATCAATGAATGACAGCAAATTATGATATAGAGTAGTGATGCAAAATTGACGTATCAACTCCCCCAAGCTTAGACCTCGCTTGTCCCCAAGCGAAAACTGAGCTCAGTAAACATGCCCACAGGTTTATGGAGTGAAGTGTCGATAAAAAGAATACGAACAAGAAGCATCACACTTACCAATACACAACTCATAATAGAGAGCAACTCACCATTATATAACTTAACTTGCAACGAGTATGGGAGTCACAAGAAAGATGCATAAAGATAAATCATAATTGGTAATGGCAAACTTTGTTCTTGGTAAGAGAACATTTGACAAATCATACTTTTTCAAGCAACGCTTTTGTAAAGAAGTTTATAACAGGAGTCCTTTAGCTCAAACATAAAAGGCTTTTCGCAATGATGGCTTTCAAAGTAATACTCATTGAGATAAGAACAATGTGCAAAACAAGGAAGATAAGAAACATGATTGAATAAATCATCATATGAATGATTGAAACACAACAACTCAAATGCTTGTTGGAGACAGAAAGGAATAGGTTTACTGACTCAACTAAGAAGTAAAAGAAAGGCCCTTCGCAGAGGGAAGCAGGGATTTCAAGTTTCATAAAGAGCATTCAAAATATTATGGTACTTACTAGCTTTGAGATCTCATTGCCCCTATCTTAAGCATCTTGAGGTGATTAAGGTGAAAGTGAACAAAGATGGAGTATATGCTTGACGAAATATAAGTTGGCAATCTCATGTCCCTTGAGTACGAGGGCTGCTCCTCATGCTACTCAACTTTAGTTACCAGTAAGTCCTTGTCATAGTAAGTACATGTGTATCATAGAGAACCGCCAACGGGGTACCCCTTACCCCATGATACAGGAGCTATCCCATATCAAAATGACAAGGCAAGCAGACAATGAGCATCTTAGCAAACTTCTTATTTATCATGGGAAAATGGTGCTTTTTCTCTCTTTCCTCTTTTCTATCTCTCTCTTTTTTTATAAGAAGAATGCTTCATAGATTGCTCACTACGGTGATGCTGCAAGTTTCCACCATGATTAGGCATGGCTTAGGCTAGCAGCCCAGGCGTTTCTCTAACACACATACATAACTCCATGGACTTACAAGCTCCCCTTTTATTTCACACTGACGACATCCATAAACAAAAGAGCATGATATCAACTGGGTAGGTATTTACAGGTGTTGAAAGTGTTCCCCGTGACAGCACAATTCTACTAATCCCAACTTATAGGTGCAAGCATATACAACATAGATTACACAATGGTTCAAGTTTATTAAGGGCAAGAAAATAAGGTGTGCCATCAAGTTCATGAGAGCTTTACTAACTAGTTTCCACATAACAAAAGAATTTTTAATTTGAAAGATAGATGAAGCTTGAGAATTTACTGGGAATAGCAATAATGCTAATAGGTAGATATGGTGGACACATATGGCATAAGTTTTGGTTTAAAGGATTGGATGCACGAGAAGTATTCCCTCTCAGTACAGGTTTTTGGCTAGCATGGTTGGGTAGCAAGCAAAATAATTGAAGGAAACAAGCAAACATACAAGTAATAAAGTCAAACATGCAATCTTCCTTGAAAACACAAAATATCTTAACTAAAGAGTACCCAGCTTATGAGCCAATCAAGAAAGAAAGAAAATGATATAAAATACATGTAAGTGCTTTTCTCTTTTACTTTCAAACCTCAAAAAGTGTTGCTACTGACTAGAGATCGGTTTGCCAAAATCAATTTAGATTTACTTGATGCTCCCAAAGTGATACCAATACTAATCAACAAGTTCAATCATATAATAGAGATTGCAAACTAAAATAAGAAGCGCATGGGGGTGTGGGCCCCATGTGGCCCATCTCAGCCTCCCCTTCTGGCATCCTTTGTCTTCTGGAAAATATGATTTTCCATATTTTTCTGGTATTTTCTAATCTTCGCGAAAATTGTATCAAAACACCGATTTTTTCCATCAGAATCCTGACTCCGGCAGTTCATCCTCCAAGAATCATCACACATGCGAAAATAAATGAAATAACATAAGTATCACGTCTTAATAAGAAATATATCAATGAATATAAGAAAATTATGATATAGAATAGTGATGCAAAATGGACGTATCATATGGATCAGAAAAATAATGGGCCAGAATCTTAAATTGACAAAATTGTAACGGGCCAGGATCACAGCAGGCTAGAATAGTAACAAGCTGGAATAGTAACAGGTCGAGGAACTCACTAGGTTAAAACGGTAACGGGCCAGAACATGGGTCAGATATTTACGGGCCTGAACAGTAGGGCCCAAATTATATGGGACCAGTCCGAACAGTACGTGGATATACAGTAATGGGCTATAAAAGTTATGGGCCAAAGCAGTCTAGCCAAACAGGCCCATTTCTAACAGTGTAGGGCGGAACACTAACGGGCCTGGATATTTATGGGTCGTGCGAACGGGTCAATTTCAAACAGTGTGTGTGAAAACAGTAACTAGCCAGAAAGTTTACGGGCCGCCTACGGCTGCACCGGTGGGCCCATTTGTAATAGTGCATGGCAAAACAGTAATGGGCCACGATCCTGTTGGGCTTCCTTAATGGGTCGGCCCACATAATAATTACCAGGCCTTGGCTGGGCCTGTCTTCTACCACGGTTTTATTAATAGTTTATGGTGTTAACTGTCCGTTAACGGTGCACGTGGCAGTTTGCATGATGTCATCAGTCAACACGGCTAGCGAACACATCTATGATGGAATGACTTTTCGTGGCCGAAGGGTGCGATCCGCCACGCTCGAAAAAAAACCGTGGTAGAATCATTTGTGACGGGGATTCTACCACGAAGGGCATCCGTCGTAGAAGGCTTTTCATCCATGAAAAATGGACCTTCAACCACAAAAATCGTCTGTTGTAAAAGGACATTTTTATTGTAGTGTATAAGGATACCCTGGGGAGTCCTCAACATGGAGCACACCAGAGATGAAAAAATACCAAACAGAGTCAGATTCAGCAAAGATTGGAGGGGGTAACTCCGCCAGAGCTGCCTCTAGAGGGATCTCCACCTTCTCCAACATCTCTAGCATCATCACCATGATGAAGAGGGAGTAGTCCACCCCCTGGACTTTGGGTTTATGGTGGTAACTTGATCTAATATCTCCATTTATGATCATTGTTGAAGTCCATATGATGTGCCTTGCATGAGTATGGATCTATCTTTGTAATTTCTATGGTGGATATTATGTTATGAGATAGTACTTGTTATTCATTTACCGCTCTGTTGGATCTTGTATGGTTTTTCATACTTTGGGAATATTCTATGATGCATGTAATGGTTTAGATCTATACATAATGCCTTATTTATCCATATCATGAGGTGATTGACACCACCAAGTGGGGGTAGATGAGAGAGATGTGATAATACTCACAACATATCACAACATATGAATCCTTGCACTAGTGTTTAGAATACTTTCCATTAGGAAGTATGATGTATGTAGGTAATGGGTGGCCGAGTGACAGCGGCATATGTATTGAGTGAAAGCAATGCAGCCCAACATCCTTTATCTAGGGGTAAAAAGGGACATGTATGATGTGTGTTGTGACACAAACCAAATACTAGCCTTATTGCAAGGGTGACCTAGCAACACAAAGGAGTACTTCTTTCACCTATGTGTTTTACGACATTTAGCCACCATAAAAGTACCACTAAAACATTGCAATTGTGTGTACCTTTACTATCTATAAAATGAGAATCACGATAGATGAAGAAGAGAGGATTAAGTGAACCCGTCAACCCATGTCCATTGTTCCCATAATATAAAACACTTGTCTTGTACTCTTGCATTGAAGAGGATTGGGACTTTACATTCTTGTTTTGTTACATTATATTTGCATATATTAAATCAACCATCTTGTTCCTTAACTTGTTTAGTGCATAATCAACTAACACTTGTGACACTTCAGTTGTAAAGAATAGATATATATTCCTTCTCGCTCCTACGGATCGATACCCTACTTCCGCATTGAGAGGTACTATGGTGATCCCCTGCACTTGGGGGTTATCACTTGCTCAGGTGATGCTTAGCGTCGTCATTGTTCTGTAGTTGTTGGAAGGTTGCCACATGCTTGATGGTGGAGATGATCATGGCTTTAATTACAATTGATATTAAAATGCTAGTAATATCTATAACTAATGAAGAGGCACCGGTGGGAAATAGATATTATTTGGTTTTTAATCGCTCACTTGTGTCCCCTAGGACCCTGAGTACTTGATACCTATTCCTTGACTATCGCACTATCCGCATGTGGGACCATGAATCCCCTTAGCCTGATCTTGATTCACATCTTATTTTGGGGCTGGGGGCGCAAAATAGTTTGGGGATTTATTACTATCATGCACTTATGCCATGATTTACTACTTTATTTACTATTTTTGCTCGAGGAGCGTTTACTACTGTACTGTTTAGGATTGCGGAGTGTTTTCATGGTATCGACAATCCTAGTCACATTTTTGGGTTCCCTGTCGATTACAGCCATTGATGCAAACCCTGGGTCTATCTTGGAGCCGACCAACTTTGTTGCGGGTAGCTTAGTGGGGTGTCCCCTCAACATAATTTTTGAATCATGTGAATGCTTTGTCGAGAGGCCTCGTTGCTTTTTATTTGGTGCTTCCCGAGGATGATCGTGCGTGTGTTTCTATTTGTGCACCCTTGCAGGGTAAATATTTTCGGAAAACCGTGTCCGCGGTTATGGACTACTTGAAGCATAGTGTCTCAACCATAGAAAACTATAACTAAATTAGTGTTATAAATTTGACCTTGACATGACCAGTAAGTATTGCAACTACAACTCCGGGAGGGGGTCACTTGGATAGTGGAATTCCCTAGGGGCTAGTCGCACCAAACCCTAAAGAGACAATTCGGCCAACACTAGTAAAAGAGCCAAACCCTAGTCTGAATAGTCAAATACTAGTTTGAAAAGTCAAACTCTAATTTTTGGTAAGAGAGAAGACTTGATGGAAAAGGTTCCAACTCTTCCCTTGCTGGACGAGTTGGGGGGACACGGCCTGGGCTGGGAACCCTTGGCCGGCTGCCCCCCAACTATATAATGAGGGGTGGGGGCGTACCCCCCACCCCTTGTCCCTTGGCGCCTAACCCTAGCCGCCGCCTCTCTTCTCTCTCGCCCACTATCCTGCTCTGTCTTAGGCGAAACGTTTATAACATCCCAAAAATCATGATTTATAAAGTTTGCATATCATTCATGCATTCATAAACATCTAGGATCATTTTCAAATAAGATTTCAAAAACAGAAGCAAATTGTTGTCTATTATTTTATGTGGGGAAACAATGACTTTATTTTCACTCTATAACATAAGAATACTTGTTTTAACCAGTAAAGGATTGAACATGTGTTTGTTTGATATTTCTAAAGCGTGGTCAAAGATTTCAAAACCAAAAATATGAATTCAAACCATTCATATGCCTATTGTAAATAATTAATTAAGACATGATTTTATTTCTAAATTCAATGGGCCAATGTAATCTTGAGAGAACAGCAAGGTTCCATACTCAAATATGTGCAAGTTTCACTTTACAAAAATCCAGAATGAGTTTGAATTCAAGCTCATTTGAAATCATTTGAAAAAGATTCCTGGAAAATCAATTAGAAAAATAAAAAAATAGATTAAGGAAAGGGCCGGCGCCACCAAACAGGCCTAGCCCATTAGCCAGCCCACCCGGGACCCCTCTCCTCTCTGTTTCTCACCCAGCCCGCACACACCCCCTCGCTGACAATTGGGTCCCACAACCACGTCACCCCTTCGTCCCCAAATCCCGCGACGACCATCTCGTTGTTGCGGTTTCTTCCCCATTCAAACCCGATGAAATCGCGCTTGATTTCCATTGATTCGCCGGGTAAATCCCTCCCCTGCTCTGGATATTTAAACCTCTCCCTCTCCGCATCATTTTCCCCACTCAGCACCACCAGAGCGCCGCCAGGCTACCAGAATTAAGCTTCACACCGCCGCTGTTCCGACGAGCTCCGGCGAGCTATTGCGGTGAGCTCCGAGCACCCCCTATCCCTAGTTCACGCGACTGTGTTCACCAGGTTCTTGCGCTCATTCTGATGCTTGCCATTTGTCCCCTTGTGGCCTAGGTCCTCGCCTTCGTCTTCAACCGAGAGCACCCGACGACGAGAAGAACTCCGGCGAG
Organism: Avena sativa; assembly: GCA_916181665.1. Classification (NCBI taxonomy): domain Eukaryota; kingdom Viridiplantae; phylum Streptophyta; class Magnoliopsida; order Poales; family Poaceae; genus Avena; species Avena sativa. The sequence continues at coordinate 260,343,910 of OV702294.1, read as the reverse complement.
CGATTCTGTTCGTGTCCGTGCAGCTCTGCCCCAACCGCGACCACGTTGAGCATCTCCACGTCTTCGCGACCTCGGTAAGCACCAGCATATTGGGAATATGCCCTAGAGGCAATCATGTATGATGAGATTTCCCATTGTATTCATAAAGATATAAAGTTGTCCTTGTATGAACATATGATGTGTATCATTGAATATGTGATTCGGTTGTGGAACTATGCATTCATGTTGTTTATACTAAATGTCCTTGGTCATTGAGGTTGTGCTGGACACACAACTTAGACCAATGTGGAAGTCGGCTTGATGACTTGGTTCCACTTGTCATGGGCATGGAGATGCCATTCCGACTTACACAGATTCGGCTAGAGAGTTTAGCGAGTCAGATTGACCCATATTGAGGTACAACGAACAAGTTGTTATTTGTATATCTCAATCAATGTAATCATTAGACCTGAGGTTGTTGCATAGTCCGAGTTGAGGATCGCTGACTTAGGTTCTGTCAAACGTTGATCCATAACTGGGCAATTATAAATGCAGGGTTCGGGTCGACTGAGAATCAAGCTGCGTGATGTGAACAACCAAGATGGGATTTTGCCCCTCCACTTGGAGAGATATTCTCTGGGCCCTCTCGTGAGATATGGTTCGGAAAGCATGGCCATCCACGACTCGGTTAAGTGTTAACCGAGGCGATCGACTAAGAGTTAGTTGGGTGAATTACTTATCTCGGATCGAGAAGAGAGTCGGACTATTTAAGGGATGACATATATTCGCCTATAGTCTGACAAGGTATATCGTGAGGCAAAAGGGACTCGGACGCAAGTCGCATTGGAAAGGAAAGTTGTCATGAAACTTTGGTACTTGGGAGTCGGCATGTTCTCCTAGGAGCCGCTACCGACTGATCGATTGAGAGTCGGACTCCAATCATGTCCAAGTAGCCATGAGCCTGCGGGGTCACACACTTAAGAGCGGGAGCAAGTTCGGATTGGATCTGAACTGGAAAGCTGGTTGGGTTGGACCCGAGCCTGATTTGGACTGAGTCAGTGAGTCGGACTCACAGGGACTAATATTATATGGGCTTTAGTGAATGGGCCGCACGAGCAGAGCCCACATTCATTCCCTATATATAGTGGAGCACCGTAACCCAAAAAGTTTAATCGTTGATCAGTTAGGTCATTCCATGTGTTGGAAACCCTAGCTCCACAGCAGTCCTGCCGTTGTAACGAACCTAGCAGTTCGCCGTCGGTGCTCCTCCTTGTACGTGTGGATACCAGCAGAGGTGTTGTACGATCAGCACCAGGACGATCGGATCGCAAAGGACTGTACTGCATCAACTGACGCGCTTCATCAGTAATCTGCAACTGTGCGTCTAGTGGTAAACCTCGTGGCCTTCTACCTCAGCTAGATCTTGGGATCACCATGTTAGAGGAAAAAATTTTGTTTTATCTCTGTGTGGCCCAATAGTGGTATCAGAGCGATAGCTTCTGGTTTTAGGCTCGAGATCTCGCATATGTGATATGCGGTTAGCTGCAGATGATATCTATGTGCTGTTTGGTGGTCGATCTATGAGATAGATCGGTTTTGTACGAGGTTGATTGGATCAACTGTACTCGGGGAATGGTAGATCTGATTTCTGTGATCATACTGCTGAGGTCGTGGAACGATATACCCCTACCGGTCGGCTTCCACCATCGAGGTAGACTGTGACACGTAAATCCAGAGGAGGTGATCGAAGATCAAAAAGTTTGATCGAATCGGAACAATGGTCGGAATCCATGTCCGGATCGTAGATGAGATCTACGTTTTCAGAAAAATCGTCAGGCGCTTCCCGCACCCGCGAGGGGCGCTGCCCCTTCGACCCCGCCCTCTATCCGGCTAGCGGGACCGCCGGCTTCGCCCTGTCGTAGTGCCTTAGATGTCGTTGCGAGTTTCACAACGCCGGTAGATATTGTATCTATGCATAACTTGTTTTTGCAGGAAGTTGTGAATGGTATGGTTCATGTGCATGTGATGTATGTGTGTAATCCATACGTGATCTGCGAATCCTGGTTTTTGTCAGCCGGCTGGGGCCTAGGTGCTGTCATTTTTATTGTATAACGACCTGCGTGTCGGATTCTCCATGTAATTTACTTTACTAAGCTGGTGTAGCTGTTTTGATAACCCGGATGGCTTGCAAGGCGATGTACAAGTCGGTGACATGGTGTAAGACGGCAAGTGACAAGAGTTGGCACGGGTCGGATTATAGGCTTTGTGGAGATGGAGATCGCCATGAAGGGAGCCATACCATTTCACATTATAATTGCTTTATTTTGTGTTATTGTTATGTCTCTGTTTTACCTCTATTAGATAGTCGGTAAAATCCAATCCCTCAAAGAAGGTCTAGTCGGTTTTCCTGCCAGTGTTTGCACCATCACAAGTCGGACATTTTTGGTAGTGGGCTCATAAAATTGAGGTGCTGCCAATTCTTTCCGACTAGGTGGGTTTGAGTCGGACTCTTACTGCGGAAACACTCGGTAAGCTAGACGGTTCTATCACAACGGTTGTGGGGCTCGGGGAAAAGTCGGATGGGAGCCGGGGCATGTGATGCCACCCATCCAACAGGAGTCGTATGAGATACGATTGACAAGGAGTTGTCTACCTAGATCACTTGGCGGCTAGCGGGGATGCTAAAGCTCACTAACTGACTTGCTTATTTAGGATCCCGAATCACTAAGTGACCATCGGAGGAGTGTTGGTTCTAGTGGGAGCATAAAATATTAAAGTGTTTAATATGCTTGCTCTTTTGTGAATACATGTCTTAAGTGTTTTGCATATTTATGTTGTAGATCATGGCACCAAGTAGCAGTCACTCTCAGATATCCGGTTTTGCGTTGAGAACTGTCCTTGAGAAAGATAAACTGAACGACACTAATTTCACCAACTGGTATCAAAATCTGAGAATTATTCTCAAACAAGAAAAGAAGGACCATGTCCTAGACAACCCACATCCAGATGAGCCGAATGAGAATGCGACTGTCGCTGCCAAAAATGCCTACCGTCGGGCTAAGGATGAGTCAAAGGATATTAGTTGTCTTATGCTTGCTCACATGGAACTGGACTTGCAAAAGCAGTTCGAGCATGTTGAGGCCTACGATATGATCGAAAGCCTCAAAAGTATGTTCCAGGCTCAGGCGAAGACTGAGAGGTATCAAGTCTCTCAGGCTTTGTTGAGTTGCAAGCTTAAGGATGGTGATCCACTGAGTCCGCATGTGATCAAAATGGTTGATTATGTGTAGTTTCTGGAGAGGCTTGGCTACCCCATTAGCGAAGAGTTCGCTACGGATATAATTCTGTCTCTTCCTAGTGCATATGGGCAGTTCATTTCGAACTACCACATGCATGGTATGGATAAGAAGCTCACTGAATTGCATGGGATGCTCAAGCAGGCAGAGGCGGATCTCAAGAAGGGCACCATTCAAGTGTTGATGGTGCAGAATAAGGCTAAGTTCAAGAAGAGTTCTTGGACTAAGAAGAAGGCTAAGTCAGGAGGAAAGCAGGCTCAGGACCCGGTCCCAAGCGCTTCCTCAGGGACTAAGCCATCTCCTTCAGCCGGATCTACTTGTTTCTATTGCAAGGAGGATGGCCACAGGAATAGGAACTGCAGCAAGTATTTGGCTAATAAAGCCAATAGTGGAGGTATGACTTCTGACTCAGGTACACTTGTTTGCAATGTTATAGACATATATCTTGCTGATGCACCTAATAGTTCTTGGGTATATAATACCGGATCAGTTATTCACATCTGTAACTTGTTGCAGGGACTGGTAAGAACTAGGAGTTTAGCAAGAGGCGAGGTTGATATTCGAGTCGGCAACAAAGCAAGAGTTACTGAGTTGGAAGTCGGCATGATGCAACTTCATTTACCTTACGAATTCATTATGGAACTGAATAATTGTTATTATGTTCCAGTGCTCAGTCGAAACATTATTTCTGCTTCATGTTTGATGAGGCAAGGCTATGAATCAAATATCAAGAATAATGGTTGTTCTTTGTATTTGAATGATATGTTTCACGGCTTTGCACCCGTCCAGGACGAGTTATTTATTTTGAATCTTAATGGTGAGTCGGTTTATAACATAAATGTTAAAAGGTTGAAACCAAATGGTCTGAATATGACTTACTTTTGGCACTATCGTCTTGGTCATATAAGTTGGAAACACATGAAGAAGCTCCATGATGATGGACTCCTAACTTTGTTCGAATTGGAGTTGTTCGAGACATGCGAATCTTGCCTACTCGGCAAAATGACCAAGACACCTTTTGCAAAGAGTTGCGAAAGGGCGTCCGACTTGTTGGGACTAGTACATAGTGATGTATGTGGACCAATCAGCACGACAGCCAGAGGTGGTTATGAGTACTTCATTACCTTCACTGATGATTTGAGTAAGTATGGACATATCTACTTGATGAAACATAAGTCGGAAGCCTTTCAAAAGTTCAAAGAATTCCAGAATGAAGCACAGAATCAACTTGGCAAGAAAATAAAGTTTCTTCGGTCGGACCGAGGAGGCGAGTACATGAGCCATGAGTTTAATGACCATCTAAAAAGTTGTGGAATAGTCCCTCAACTTACTCCGCCAGGAATGCCACAAAGGAATGGTGTTTCGGAAAGGCGGAATCGGACCTTGTTGGACATGGTATGGTCAATGATGAGCCGGACAGATCTACCTTTATCATTTTGGGATTATTGTCTAGAAACAGCGGCGTTCACACTAAACAGAGTACCATCAAAATCGGTAGAGAAGACACCGCATGAGATGTGGAGAGGCAAAAAGCCGAGTTTGTCTTTTCTTAAGATTTGGGGTTGTGAATCATTTGTCAAGCGACTCCAGTCGGACAAGCTTACAGCCAAGTCGGATAAGTGTATTTTCATGGGGTATCCGAGGGAAACCTTGGGTTACTACTTCTACAACCGAGAAGAGGGCAAAGTATTTGTCGCTCGAAACGGTGTCTTCCTTGAGAAAGAGTTTCTTAGTCGGGGAGTAAGTGGGAGCATGGTGCAGCTCGAAGAAATTCGAGAGTACCGGCTAGTAGCGAGTCGGCAAAAACCTTGGAGGTTGAGCCGATCGTGGCAGCTAAGCCGGCAGCAGCACCTATACTACGTAGATCGGCAAGATTATGAAGTGTTCGTGCTGTATTACTGTTAGACAGTGATGAGCTGGCAAATTATTCGGAAGCGATGGTGGGATCTGATTCCGATTCATGGCTTGGAGCCATGAGATCCGATTTAAAGTCCATGGATGAAAATCAAGTTTGGAATTTGGTTGATCTGCCAGACGGTGCAAGACCCGTCGAGTGCAAATGGGTCTTTAAGAAGAAAACTGATATGGATGGAAATGTTTCCATCTTTAAAGCACGCCTTGTTGCAAAGGGGTTCCGACAAGTTCAAGGAGTTGATTACGACGAGACTTTCTCTCCTGTAAGATCCCTCCCTTTATAAAGGTAAGGATCCCTGTGATTGCAATGCTAGTCCCTCGATCAATGCTAGCATCCACAGTTTAAGATGAAGTACACAAAATAAAGGTCATTATTACATATCATTCCAGAGACAAACATAGTCTTTTACAAACTCCATGGCCACAGGCCTAATACAAGAGTTCAAATATATAATAAGATAAATAAGTCTTCATCTTCATGTGCCACAGGCAAGCATGTTGAGTGTAGACTCATAACCCCTAATCATCATCAGAATAACCTGCAACATCACAAGTTACAGCCATAGTGGGTCAATACATTGGAATAGTATTGGCAAGTGATACCTTAGTAGAATATTGGTAGACTAGATACTATATGCATTTTGGCTAAGTGTAGCTTAGGCTTGCTTTGCTCAAAATAGGTTTTACCTATTAGTTGAAAACACTAAGTTTTTCTTTGACAAAACTTTCCCAAGGAAACACCAATAGAAATTGGTGAACCTTCACCCTTGTTTAACCACAAGTTTTTACTTAGAAATTGGGATGAGGAGATTCTTGATAGCTTCCATGTCTTGATGCTCAAGTTGTCCAATACCAGGGACATGGCTAAGTACTTAGATTCTTCCATCTGCAGAGGTTGTGCACTTTCCCCACAAGACTTGATTTTCACCAAGACAGGACCTTTCAGAAGCCTTCCCTTAGACCAAATGGACGCGCTCCAACCTATCATCCCACTACCACCAACTGCCAAATGGCTAAGTTATTGCAACCTATATGATCCAGGCAGAGCCCATAATGCCATGTGGCTGCACTAGAAGCTTCTTAACATTTGGCCTCTCAAATCCCTTTGTTCCTGGGTGGCTTTCCACAAGTGAGATACACAAGATAAGCCATAGAAATGGGCCTTGTGTAACCACTCAACATAACCCATTCTTTCCATTCCACCTAGGTGTTTCATTCACTTAGTTGTTTTATTAAGCAAAAACATAAGTCTAAAGACTTAGAAATATTTTCTCATAGCATGAATATATAACCACCCTTGGTTGCTACTAGATAGTCTAAGCATGGCATTGATAAAAATCTTAACTTAGAAATTTTCTAGCAATTCTACAACTACTAGGATTTCCCAAGCATAGCATATATAGATCAAAATATACATGCAAGACTATTTCTAATGCATAGTTGAAAAGCATAGGGATAAAATCATGAAGCACCACTTGCCTTGGTAGTTTGGAGAGTAGCAACAATCCTCGCAATCACAATCACTATTTGCAGCAAAATCTACACATAAAATAATGACACAAAATCACATACACAATATATAAAAACAAAAATACATGAATGTATGCAATATGCCATGTGATGATTTTCTACACCAAACAAGAAAAGTGCACAGTACTGAATCATAAACAAGTACAAAACAAGCCAAACAAACTTTATTTGAAAAACAAAACATTTTCCAAATAATTACTATACTCAAATTATGCCTACAAATGTTTCTGCAAAAACAACCATTTTAACAGAAGCAAAACATTAAACACATTGCATAAATGGAAAGGATTTTCTCTCCTGATTCCATTGATATAAAATTTGTCAATTTTGGACGTGGGAATCAAAAGTTATGAATTATTCAAGTTTAAACATCTAATAGATCTAATTTCTGGTTTTTATTAAACAGACAGGCCACGTGGCTGCTTCCTATTGGTCCATACCGTTTCGGTTGGATCGGCTAACATAGACCACAGGATCTCATTTAGATCTCACGATGCAGATGCTTCCATACCGATTCGGTGATTGAATCTATCGCGTCCAGTGGATCAAGATCTAACGATCCTAAGCAGCTAAACCTAAACGGGCGGCGCTAGCGGCGGCGCGCTCGGATAGGGATGTTCCGGTGAAAACAGGAAGCAAGGGAGAGGGGAAAATTGCTCACCGGGTTCGCCGTGAAATGCTGGTTCTCAAGGTAGTCGAGGTGGGACAGGGGGCGCACGAGGTCTTCGTGTATTCCTCGTCGGAGAGGTTATTGTCGTCGGTCACGCACCGTTCTTGTCGGAGGTGAGCACATGGGACACAAGCAAGCAGGGAAACGCGTCAGTGGGGTGCGCGCGTGTTCGGGGAGTGTGGGTAAACTCACCAGGGAGCAAGGGACTTACGGGGACGACGACTATTGCTTGCCGGAGATGGGGCAGACGGCTACGGCGAGTAGGCGAGGTCGGAGTCGAGCTTCTGGAGCATGCGCGAGCAAGCGGAGGGTTTCAGTAGGTGCGTATGAGGATGCAGAATCAGCTAGTCTGAACCATAGGCAGAGGGGAATGCGGGGCTTACCGGAATTCGACGACGAGGTCGTCGGAGCAGAGGGGTGTCTCGAGAAGATTCCGAGCAGCCTGGGGGCTCTCTGCGGGTGTGGCGTGAGGGAAAAAGAGCGGAAGAAGGAGGGGATTAAGTATAGGGGATCGGGGGAGGAAATTACTCGCCGAATCAATGCAATTAAGCGTGGCATCAGTGGGGAAAACGGCAGCAGAGAGGTGGTCGTCGGCGTTGATTGGGGACGAAGGGGGTGACGTGGCAGTGAGGCCCAGTCATTAGTGAGTGGGTGCGCGTGTGCGGGGCAGGAAATGAGGGAAGAGGGGGAAACGGCCCGGGTGGGCTTGTGGGCTGTTAGTGGTGCTGGGCCAAAAGGCTGGCGCCAGGTTTTATTTTTTCCTTTTTGTTTTTCTTTTTCTGTTTGATTTTCTATTAATGATTTTCAAACCCTAATTCAAATAAGTTTGATTTCAAATCTTCTCTAGATTTTTATACAGTGAACTCTGTACTCAAATGTGTGTCAAACACTTCAGTTTACTCAAATACACTTTGATCATTTGAAAAAACTAAAATAAAACCATGCCTTAATGAGATAAATAATAGTCATAAAATTGGTTTCATTTGGAGTTTTTGATTTGAAAAATAAATTTGTGCTAGTCAAGAATGCTATGAATACATGAATGCAATGCATGCTTTTGCAACTCATGAATTTTGGGATGTTACAAATATAACCCCCTTAAGGTGAATCTCGCCCTCGAGATTCGGATTGGCTAGCAAATAGGTAAGGGTGGTCTTTCCGAAGATCATCTTCTCTTTCCCATGTTGCTTCTTCTTCGGAATGATGGTTCCATTGAACTTTGCAGAATTTGATAGTCTTAGTCCGAGTAACTCTTTCTGCAGTCTCAAGAATCTTGATAGGTTTCTCTTCGTAAGTGAGATCACTTTCCATTTGAACCTCCTCCAAAGGTATGGTATCCTTCAAAGAAGTCTCCTCCATTTCTGGATGGCATTTCTTAAGCTGACTCACATGAAACACATTATGAACGACAGACAATGATTCTGGTAATTCAATCTCATAAGCTACTTCTCTTTGATGACTCAGAATCTTCAATGGTCCAACATATCTTGGGGCCAATTTTCCTTTGACTCCAAACCTCTTCACTCCACGAAGTGGTGACACTCTAAGATAAGCTCTATCACCTACTTCATAGGTGACTTCTCTACGCTTAGGATCTGCGTAGCTCTTCTGTCAGGATTGTGCTATCTTCAATCTGTCCTTAACTAGCTTGACTTTCTCTTCGGCCTCCTTGATTAGTTCTGGCCCAAACAAACTTCTTTCTCCCACACCATTCCATAGCAATGGGGTGGTACACTTTCTCCCATAGAGAAACTCAAATGGTGCCATCTCAATACTGGCTTGATAGCTATTATTGTAAGAGAATTCTGCGTAAGTCAGACTTTCATCCCAACTGGCTCCATACTCTAGGGCACATGCCCTCAACATATCTTCAAGAATCTGGTTGGTCCTTTCTGTTTGTCCATCAGTCTGAGGATGAAAAGCAGTGCTGAATTCCAACCTCGTTCCCAATGACTCATGTAGTTGCCTCCAGAAATGAGAAGTGAATTGAGTTCCCCTATCTGACACAATACTCTTGGGTACTCCATGTAGACATACAATCCTACTCATGTATATCTTGGCTAACTTTGCACTTGTATAGGTTGTCTTCACGGGTATAAGATGAGCCACTTTAGTTAAGCGGTCCACTACTACCCAAATAGAATCATATCCTGACCGGGTCCTTGGCAATCCGGTAATGAAATCCTTACCAATCTTGTCCCCACTTCCAATCAGGAATAGGTAGTGGTTGTAACAATCCTGCTGGTTTCTGATGTTCCGCTGTCACTCTACTACATACATCACACAAAGCAATATGTTCGGCGATGTCCTTCTTGAGGTTATTCCACCAAAAGCTTTCCTTCATATCCATGTACATTTTGGTGTTACCCGGATGAATAGAATATGGTGAGTTATGTCCTTCTTGTAATATCAGTTTCTGAAGCTCTGGATCTTGTGGAACACAGATACGTTTCCCTTGCCATAAAGTACCTTGTTTGTCTTCATGGAATCCTTTGGCTTTCCCTTTGCCAATCTTTTCCTTAATCTCTTCAGTTTCCTTGTCTGTCTTTTGGGCTTCTTTGATTTTGTCCAACAACGTGGGTTGAACATCCAATGACATTTGATGTCCTTCAGGCACAATCTCCAATCTGAGATCTCTAAATTGAGCACATAGATCATCTGGCAATTCTCCCTTATTAAGGACATTCACAAAAACCTTACGGCTTAGAGCATCCGCTACAACATTTGCTTTACCGGGGTGGTATTGCAGACTCAAGTCATAATCTTTGATGAGTTCTAGCCATCTTCTTTGTCTCATGTTAATTTCTTTCTGGGTGAAGATATATTTCAAACTCTTGTGATCTGTGAACACTTCACAACATTTTCCCAAAAGATAGTGTCTCCATGTTTTAAGTGCATGGACAATAGAGGCTAATCTAAATCATGAGTTTTGAGTTGTCTCGAGGCATAAGCCACAACTTTCCTTTCTTGCATAAGTACTGCACCTAATCCATGATGAGATGCATCACAATATACATGAAAATCTTTCTCCAAATCTGGCAAACATAAGACTGGTGCTGTCACTAGTCTCTTCTTCAATTCTTGAAAGCTGAGTTCACATCCTTCAGACCAAGCAAATTTCTTGTCTTTCTTTAGCAACTCTGTCATAGGCTTAGCAATCTTGGAGAAATTCTCAATGAACCTTCTGTAGTATCCTGCCAAGCCAAGGAAACTACGAATCTCTTTCACTGACTTAGGAGATTCCCATTCAGTTATAGCTGAAACTTTAGCATTATCAACTGCTACACCATCTCCCGACACAACGTGTCCAAGAAAACCAACTTCATTTAACCAAAATTCACACTTGCTAAATTTGGCATACAGCTTATGCTCTCTAAGCTTCTCGAGTATCAAACGTAAATGTCCTTCATGCTCTTCTTTGCTCTTGGAGTAGATCAAAATGTCATCATTAAATACGATAACAAACTTGTCAAGGAACTCCATGAATACTTTGTTCATCATATTCATGAAATAAGCTGGTGCATTGGTCAAACCAAATGGCATCACGGTGTAATCATACAATCCATACCTAGTGGTGAAAGTTGTCTTAGGTATGTCTTGTTCCCTTATCTTGAGCTGGAAATAACCTGACAGGAGATCAATCTTTGAGAACACACAAGCTCATTCTAACTGATCAAACAAGTCATTGATTCTAGGCAAAGGGTATTTGTTCTTGATAGTCACCTCATTGAGTGAACGGTAATCTATGCATAACCTTTGACTTTTATCTTTCTTTTCCACAAACAAAACTGGTGCTCCTCAAGATGAAGAACTTGGTTGAATAAATCCTTTCTGCAACTGTTCTCCAAGTTGTTTCTTGAGTTCTTTCAACTCATCAACTGACATCTTGTACGGTCTTTTTGCTATTGGTCCAGATCCTGGTAGCAAATCAATAAGAAATTCCACATCTCTATCTGGTGGCATTCCCGGCAATTCTTCCGGAAACACATCAGGATATTCACTCACAATAGGAACACTGTCTATGCTAACCCCCTTAAGAGAATTAAGCTTACTCCCTTTCGATTCAAAATTGGACTTGAATCTTATCCGTTTCTTTTCCGGGGTTGTGAGTGCGACAGTACGATTGTCACAATCTAGTACTCCTTCATATTTGGTCATCCAATCCATTCCCAAAATTACATCCAGTCCTTGGGAATCTAAGATTATCAGACTCACTAGAAACTTATGCTTTCCAAACTCTATCACTAGATCCCGGCATCCAAGACTTACTATCATATCTCCACCTGGAGAACTTACTTTTATTGGACACCCAATGTTTTCAGTTGAAAACCCATTTCTATCAACAAATGCTTTTGATATGAATGAATGTGATGCACCAGTATCAAAAAGAACAAGTGTTGGAATAGAATTGAGTTTGAACTTACCAGCAACAACATCAGATTCCTCATAGATCTCCTCCACATTAATGTGGTTCACTTGTCCCTTTTGAAAAGGGTTGGGCTTATTGGGTCCTTCAGCTTTCTTTTCTGGGCATTCATTTGCATAATGCCCCATCTTCTTGCACTTGAAACATTCAACCTGACTAAGATCCTTCTTGACAGGCTGGCTTCCACTACCACTTCCACTTCCATTGTGGTGGCTCTTATATCAACTCTTGTGATTCTTGTACTTATCATTGTCATGACTATGGTGGTGCTTGTTGTCATGATAACGGTTGTGGTTGTGGTGCTTGTTGTACTTCCCATGCTTGTGGGATCCAGAATTCCCACTATCATCATAATGGGAACGCTTGTGAGACAATCCTGAGCTGTGCTTGTCAGAGTGCTTCCTCTTCCTGCTTTCAACTTGTTTCATCTTGCTCTCCAAGATAGCATCCTTGTCACAAAGAGACTGATAAGTGGGAACATAAGCCACAGATATCTGTAGGTTCAGTTCATCGTTCAATCCTTCAAGGAACTTCTCTTTCCTCTTAGCATCAGTGTCAACTTCATCCGGTGCATAACGCGCCAGATTGTTGAACTCCTCAATATACTCTGCCACGCTGCGGTGGCGCTGCTTCAAGTTATGAAACTCCTTTTTCTTCAGACTCATCACTCCGGATGAGATGTGAGAAATACGGAAACCATCTTCATAGATAGCCCATGTCACATCCGCAATGGGAGGGGTGATCTGGAAGTTATCCCACCAAGTGGCTACTGGTCCTTCCAATAAGTGTTCTGCAAATCTGACCTTCTCTTCATCAGTACAGCCAACAGTTACCAAGTCCTTGTTCACAGAGCGTAGCCAATCATTGGCCACCATAGGATCAGTAGTTCCTGAGAACTTTGCTGGCCTCAGTCTTAAGAACCTGGTAAGCATGTCAAAACCCGGTGGGTTGTTCTAATTGTTGTTGTTGTTGTTATTATTATTATTATTACTATTGTTGTTGTTGTTGTCCTGATTCTGGATGAACATGGTCATCATTTGCATCAACTGAGTCTAAGCTGTCATCATCTGTTGCATCTCAGGGGTGATGTTGTTGTTGTTGGGGTTGGGATTGGCACGTCGGGGAGGCATCTGTGGTTTTCAATAAGGATAAGAATGAGATACCCATAGATGCTAACATGCACAATACATCACATAACAAACCACAATCATGCATCATAGTAGTAAAAAGTTCAACAACACAGACAACAAGTTTTGAAAAAGTAAACACACCAATAGCAAGCCATCCACATGTTGGATGGTCATTGCGACTCAATAATCAAAAGTATGGTAAATAAATGGTAAATGAGTAGTCATCACTACTCCTCTGCATCAACCTCCTCATCAACAAGTGTAAGACCTGCATTCTCCATAGCGGTCTTGTATTCCTCGACGTTCGTGGTCAAGGTCTCTACTTTGGCTTTGAGATCCCTCTTCTGTGCACAAAGCCTCTCAATCACACCTTGCTAATGCTCGAGCTCGAAATCCTTGGCCTCTAGTTCTGCAGTAATGTCTCAAATCCTCTTGTTCCTATCTTGGACTCTCTTCTCTTGACTCTTGAACTTTCTATCCTGACTCTCAAACTTGGCCTCCATTTCTTTGACTATCTCATCTTGCTCTGCAAAGAGCTTGTCCTTCTCACAAAGCAGCACATGGAGTTCGTCATTGCTGAGCATGACGTTGGTCCTATCATGTAAGGTTCCCAACCTTTAATAAGGTAGAGATCCATGTGTTTACAATGCTAGTCCCTGGATCATTAGCTCGAATCCACAGTTAAGATGTAATATCAAGAAACAAAGGTCATAATACAACTTTATAACCAGGAATAAAATAATTCATTACATCTTACATAGCTCATTTGGCTATCACATTACATTGCAGCAGAATATCTATAAGCATGGGGTCCTTCATCTTCAAAGTGCCACAGGCAAACATGTTGGTTGTAGACTTGTAATCCTATTCAACAAACTTCACTAACATCAAACGAACCTGCAACATAATAAGTTGCAGTCACAAAGGTCAAGACATTTGAATTGTATTGGCAAGTTTCACTACTATGTAAAAATAAGTGGATCCTATCATCACATGCATATTTGGCTAAGTAGGGTTTAGGCTCATTGGAGAAAGCAATATAGTTTTATCCTATCTTTTCAAAATAGTTTTGATCTTTTGTCAAATCTTTCTGAACTTCTTGGAAAAACTCCAAGTGCTTCAAATCCCTTGTTGTCACCATCAAGTTTTACTTTGAGAAATTGGAATGTCGAGATCTTCCATAGCTTCAGGCCTTAGTTGCTCAGTATTGTCCATAACCGGGGACACGGCTAAGTACTTAGAATTTTGATCTTCTGCAGAAGTTGTACACTTTACCCACATGACACAATCTCATCTTGATGCCACCAGTGGCCGCTGGATAAGTACTCACCAAGATGGAGTACTGGAAGATTGAGAATGTGACAAAGTCTTTCCATAGGAGTCCTACCAATACACAATGCTAGCATGTCATCCAGGCACCAATGTAGGGTTTCAAGTTCCCTTACACAATTCTAGTTAACCTGAAGATGCCAATGCATGGGTCTTCCACTATGTAGTTGACTAAGCCAGAGCCCATTTAGCATGTGGCTGTACACGGAAGCCACTGTACGAGAAACATGTTCAATCTCTAAGTCCCTGGGTGGTTTTCTTCTAGTGCACAACAAAAAGAGATTGCCATATAAACATGGTTCCTTTTGTTGCCACCTTGTCCAAAACTTGAGTATCCTTGTCCACCCAGGTGGTTCATTGAGTACTTGTTTTGTTATATAAAACATATATCTTTTCAACTCTTTATATAATCATAACATGTATCCCATCCCAATATATAGCAGGCCTAAGCATACTACAACTACAATGTTTCCACTAAGGAATATATAGGGGTATCCTATTAGGATTTAGCATAGCATAAAAATATAGTAAACCTTTCCATGCATGTTACAAAATCCACTAAGTGTAATAAAAATAGTAGGACTTGGATGATAGTGTCACTTGCCTTTTTAGTAGAGAATGATGGTTCACTTCTTGATCTTTCTAATATCACACTCTTCTAATTCCACTACAATACAATCAAGCAAACACATATTCAACACAACATTCAAAGAACTTAACACACATAAAATAACAAAAACAAGGTCATGCATGCAAGCATGCAAAAGATAGTTTTATTTGCAAAAATGGTTTCTACTAGGATCTAAACATTATAAAGTTCAAAATTGGTCATTTACAAAAGTGGTAAAACCATTTGCAAAAGGTTTTATCTATAAACCATTTTTTTAAATCAAATCATTATTTTATGTGGTTGAAAATGCTTTTAGCAAAGCAATATTATTTAAATAGTTCGCAAAATATATTTTAATTCTCAAAACTTGGTGTTTAGGGTCAGAAGGTTTGAATCAAAACATTTCCCAAAGGTTTTACTCAAAAATCATTTCTAAATTAAAATCAATATTTTTATTTGACTAGAAATGAGCTAATTCAAATATTTACTCCTTAACTTCACAAAATGCATTTTTAAATCCATGAGTTGGTTCCTAGGGTCAGTAGGTTCACAACAATCCATTTTGCAAAGATTTCACATTAAAATTATATGTAGAACAATTTTTATATTCAAAATAAGCCTACACAAGTTTCTTAAAATTCAACCAATTTACCAGAAGCAAAACATTAAACAAAGTGCATGGTTCCAAATTACATGTTCTACTAATTCCATTGATATAAAATTTGCAAAATTTGGACGTGTAGATTTAAAGTTATGAATTTTACAAGTTTGCATATCAATCAGATTCTATTTCTGTTTTTAAACCAAACCTTGTCCACGTGGCTCAATCTCATTGGCCGGTACCATTTCGTGCGGATTGGCCTCTCTGGATCGTTGGATCTAAGTTAGATCTAGTGTCTCAGATGGGCTCATACCCTTTCGCCCAAATCTAATCCTAGCCAGACGATTTGCATCGCACGGTTCACATCAGCTCGACCAAGATCTGGCGGTGCTGGGGGTGGCAGACGGCGGCGCGCGGTCAGACGGTGGCGTTGCGGCGGTTAGAGGAAGCAAGGGAAGAAGCGGAGGTGATCATCGTGCTCGCGAGGTCGAGTTGAATCTCAAGGTGGCGCTGGCTTGGCGAGGGGCGCTCAGGAACGGCAACGATTGCTCGCCGGAGTAGCTAGTGACAACGGGCGGCTCTGTTTGCTGTCGGAGGTGAGGTTGCAGGTCGCGCCGAGGCAAAACAAGGACGTGGTCAGATGCGTACTGTCCTGGGGATCTTAGGAGCATCAATAGGAAGGCACGGGGCGGTCGAGGCTTACCAGGGGGAGTTCGCCGGAGTCAATGCAGACGGCGGAGACGCTCAGATGAAGACGAAGCCGACGTTTTGGAGCGCGCGCGAGTGAATGGTGCACACGGCAGATGCGCCAGGAGGTGAGGAGCGAGCTCGTGTGCAGTGGGAGGCGAGAGGCGGCGGGGTGTGGCCGGAATTGCTCACGAAGCTCATCGGAGTCCGTGACAGTGCAAGGGAAAATCGGGGCAGCCCTGGGGGCAGAGAGAAGGCGCTGTTTGGGGGGAATGGTAGAGGAGAGAGGGGCGAGTAAGTACGCGTGGTCGCGGGCGACAATAACGCAGGCAATAATGTGAATTGAACGCCGGAGTAAATCGGCAGCAACGACAGCGAACGGCTGGCGCGGTGAAGACGATGATGATGTGGCGTGGGACCTGTCTGTCAGCGAGGGAGAGAGAGAGGGAGATGGGACCACCTGTCTGTGACACGGCGGGTTTATCTCTGGGTGGAAAACGTTTCACTGAAAGGGGGAGATGGTGGGCTGCGAGTTGGGCTGCTGGGCCTGCTTAGTGGGTTGAGCCTTTTTCATTTTTTTTACACAAAATGCTTTTTCTTTTTCTATTTGGATTTCTGTTTTGATTTTATTCAAACAATTCAAACACCCAAATGAATTCAAACCTTTTCCAAACTTTGTGTAGTTTTTTTAATTCTGTTTAACAACATAATCCAAAGTCCAAAACAAAATAATTTTTATTCTTTTTTAGGATCCATTAATAATTAAATAAGTAGACCTTAGTTATTAATTCAAATATGATTTGATTTATTTTAAAACTCTATTTGAACTCTAAATAATAACAAAATCATTTCAGTAGGTTTTATTTGAAAACATAAAACACTTGGAAAACTTATTTAAAATAAAATAACAATTTTTAGTGTTTATTTAAAATGGGAAAAACCTTTACTTTAATAAAATTGGATATTAATAAAGCCTCATTATTTTATTCCAATAAACCTTTACTCTTGTAAACAAATAGAAATATTTTATTTCAATAGCTTGTCCAAGATTTAATTTGGCTCTATAAAATAATCTTTATTTATAATTCTACCCTTTTGTTTTGAAAACCAAATCTTTTTATTAAAAGATCCAAAAAAATAGTAATTCCAACTATTATAACTTTATTTATTATTTGTTTATCTTTTTAAATCCCCTTAGGATTTATTTGATCAAAATAGTTTTGGATGTTTCCAATTGGAATCAAAAAGTTTCTTCTCACCCTAAAATCAACAATTGTTTATTTGTTTATTTATTTTTCACATTTCAAAATTTGGAAAATTTTGGGATGTGACAGGCTACCACCCTTAAAATAAATCTCGTCCCGAGATTTGGGAAGGCTAGGGTTACAAGTTGGCTTCAAGGCAACTAGGGTACTACCACCCTTAAAATAAAGTCTCATAGGGTTACATTGATGGTTCACTTGGCTATGGGTTCAACACTTAATATCCAGAAAAGGAATCCTTATTTGACTCTTCTGAGTTAACTAGTTTCTGACATCCACTTCTTCTATCTCTTCAAAGTTTCCATTCATGTCAATGTGGTTCACATGCCCTTTCTGGGTCACATTGGAGTCATTTCCATTGGCTCTTCTAGCATCCTTTTTCTTTTTCTTCTCAGGACAGTCTGATGCATAGTGTCCCAGTTCCTTGCAATTATAGCACTGCAACTGGCTAATATCTTTCTTCCTGAAAGTGTCATGTTGGTTCTGACCAAGGTCATCTCCATTGTCAGTGTCATTTCCATTATTCTCACTTCCATTGTTGTTGTGGTGATACTGATGTGGTTCAGAATCTTCATTGCTCTTTTTGAATGAATGCTTCTTTTTTGATGAACCTGAGTGATTCTTGAGTTTATGCTTCCTCTTTCTGTTCTCAACTTGATTCATCTTGTTTTCCAAAATGGTGGCTTTGTCATAGAGTGATTGATAAGTTGGGACATAGGCAACAGCTAGCTGCAGGTTCAACTCATCATTAAGTCCTTCAAGAAATTTCTCCTTTCTCTTAGCATCTGTATCAACTTCATCCGGTGCATAGCATGCCAGATTGTTGAATTCTTCAATATACTCAGCCACACTAAGGTGACGCTGTTTTAGATTGTGGAATTCCTTTTTCTTCAAATACATCACTCCAGGTGAGATGTGAGTGGTTCTGAATCCATCCTCAAAAATAGCCCAAGTTACATCTTCAAGGGGAGTGGTGATCTGAAAGTTGTCCCACCATGTTGCTGCTGGTCCTTCAAGCAGAAATGCTGCAAACCTAACTTTTTCTTCATCGGTGCAACCAACAGTCACTAAGTCTTTGTTTACTGAACATAACCAATCATCAGCTTCCATTGGATCAGTTGTTCCAGAGAACCTTGCAGGCCTAAGTTTCAGAAACTTGGTGAGCATGTCAAGTGCTGGAGGGTTGTTCTGATTGTTGTTGTTTTTGTTGTTGTTGTTGTTGTTGTTGTTGTTGTTGTTGTTGTTGTTCTGATTCCATATGAGTGTGGTCATCATCTGCATCAGTTGAGTTTGGCCTGTCATCAATTGCTGCATCTCAGGAGTGATGTTGTTGTTTTGGTTGGGGTTGGCACGACGAGGAGGCATCTATTGGTTTGATAGGGATAAGTATTGGTGGATAGGTTTTAAGAAGTTTTAACACACAATTCAAAACCAACGAAGTTCAATCCAACAATCAAACAATCAAAAAGCAACTATCCACTTAACAACTTATGAGCTTAACTCATGAGTTGAGGGAAACAACAAGTTTTCTTAAAAAAATAATAACTTAGTATAGTCATACCTCATATGTCAATATGATCCATACTCTAACTTGATATCAATGTATTTGGTAGGAAATCTAATGTCTCTTGGTTTTTCACTTGTAGTCCTTAGTGATATCCAAGGTTGAAATCACCTGAAGATGTTGAAGTCATTAGAGTTGATGAAATCTTTTGCACATGGTGAAGTCTTTGGCCATGGGGTAGGATTTGTCCATCAAGTTGAAAAGGAAGAGATATGGAATCACAACCAAAAAGGTTGAGGAAAGAGTTTTACAAGATTGTTTGTAAATATGTTTTGGAACAAAATCAGCTCCTATTTTTCTAAGGGGTTTTGTCCAATCCTAGGATTACAATCCTACAGGCAACACAGTGCTCTAATACCATCTGTAAGGTTCCCAACCTTTAATAAGGTAGAGATCCCTGTGTTTACAATGCTAGTCCCTGGATCATTAGCTAGCATCCACAGTTAAGATGTAATATCAAGAAACAAAGGTCATAATACAACTTTATAACCAGGAATAAAATAATTCATTACATCTTACATAGCTCATTTGGCTATCACATTACATTGCAGCAGAATATCTATAAGCATGGGGTCCTTCATCTTCAAAGTGCCACAGGCAAACATGTTGGTTGTAGACTTGTAATCCTATTAAACAAACTTCACTAACATCAAACAAACCTGCAACATAATAAGTTGCAGCCACAAAGGTTAATACATTTGAATTGTATTGGCAAGTTTCACTACTATGTAAAAATAAGTGGATCCTATCATCACATGCATATTTGGCTAAGTAGGGTTTAGGCTCATTTCAGAAAGCAATATAGTTTTATCCTATCTTTTCAAAATAGTTTTGATCTTTTGTCAAATCTTTCTGAACTTCTTGGAAAAACTCCAAGTGCTTCAAATCCCTTGTTGTCACCATCAAGTTTTACTTTGAGAAATTGGAATGTCGAGATCTTCCATAGCTTCAGGCCTTAGTTGCTCAGTATTGTCCATAACCGGGGACACGGCTAAGTACTTAGAATTTTGATCTTCTGCAGAAGTTGTACACTTTACCCACATGACACAATCTCATCTTGATGCCACCAGTGGCCGCTGGATAAGTACTCACCAAGATGGAGTACTGGAAGATTGAGAATGTGACAAAGTCTTTCCATAGGAGTCCTACCAATACACAATGCTAGCATGTCATCCAGGCACCAATGTAGGGTTTCAAGTTCCCTTACACAATTCTAGTTAACCTGAAGATGCCAATGCATGGGTCTTCCACTATGTAGTTGACTAAGCCAGAGCCCATTTAGCATGTGGCTGTACACGGAAGCCACTGTACGAGAAACATGTTCAATCTCTAAGTCCCTGGGTGGTTTTCTTCTAGTGCACAACAAAAAGAGATTGCCATATAAACATGGTTCCTTTTGTTGCCACCTTGTCCAAAACTTGAGTATCCTTGTCCACCCAAGTGGTTCATTGAGTACTTGTTTTGTTATATAAAACATATATCTTTTCAACTCTTTATATAATCATAACATGTATCCCATCCCAATATATAGCAGGGCTAAGCATACTACAACTACAATGTTTCCACTAAGGAATATATAGGGGTATCCTATTAGGATTTAGCATAGCATAAAAATATAGTAAACCTTTCCATGCATGTTACAAAATCCAATAAGTGTAATGAAAATAGTAGGATTTGGATGATAGTGTCACTTGCCTTTTTAGTAGAGAATGATGGTTCACTTCTTGATCTCGCTAATATCACACTCTTCTAATTCCACTACAATACAATCAAGCAAACACATATTCAACACAACATTCAAACAACTTAACACACATAAAATAACAAAAACAAGGTCATGCATGCAAGCATGCAAAAGATAGTTTTATTTGCAAAAATGGCTTCTACTAGGCTCTAAACATTATAAAGTTCAAAAGTGGTCGTTTACAAAAGTGGTAAAACCATTTGCAAAAGGTTTTATCTATAAACCATTTTTTAAATCAAATCATTATTTTATGTGGATGAAAATGCTTTTAGCAAAGCAATATTCTTTAAAGAGTTCACCAAATATATTTTAATTCTAAAAACTTGGTGTTTAGGGTCAGAAGGTTTGAATCAAAACATTTCCCAAGGGTTTTACTCAAAACTCATTTCTAAATTAAAATCAATATTTTCATTTGACTAGAAATGAGCTAATTCAAATATTTACTACTTAACTTCACAAAATGCATTTTTAAATCCATGAGTTGGTTCCTAGGGTCAGTAGGTTCACAACAATCCATTTTGCAAAGATTTCACATTAAAATTATATCTAGAACAATTTTTATATTCAAAATAAGCCTACACAAGTTTCTGCAAATTCAACCAATTTACCAGAAGCAAAACATTATACAAAGCGCATGGTTGCAAAGTACATGTTCTACTAATTCCATTGATATAAAATTTGCAAAATTTGGACGTATAGATTTAAAGTTATGAATTTTACAAGTTTGCATATCAATCAGATTCTATTTCTGTTTTTAAACCAAACCTTGTCCACGTGGCTCAATCTCATTGGCCGGTACCGTTTCGTGCGGATCGGCCGCTCTGGATCGTTGGATCTAAGTTAGATCTAGTGGCTCGTATGGGCTCATACCCTTTCGCCCAAATCTAATCCTAGCTAGACGATTTGCATCACACGGTTCACATCAGCTCGACCAAGATCTGGCGGCGCTGGCGGTGGCAGACGGCGGCACGCGGTCAGACGGTAGCGTTGCAGTGGTTACAGGAAGCAAGGGAAGAATCAGAGGTGCTCACCGTGCTCGCAAGGTCGAGGTGAATCTCAAGGTGGTGCTGGCTTGGCGAGGGGCGCTCAGGAACGGCGACGATTGCTCGCCGGAGTAGCTACTGACGACGGGCGGCTCTGTTTGCTATCGGAGGTGAGGTTGCAGGTCGCGCCGAGGAAAAACAAGGACATGGTCAGATGCGTACTGTCCTGGGGATCTTAGGAGCATCAATAGGAAGGCACGGGGCGGTTGAGGCTTACCAGGGGGAGTTCGCCGGAGTCAATGCAGACGGCGGTGACGCTCAGATGAAGACGAAGCCGACGTTTTGGAGCGCGCGCGAGTGAATGGTGCACACGGGCAGATGCGCCAGGAGGTGAGGAGCGAGCTCGTGTGCAGTGGGAGGTGAGAGGCGGCGGGGTGTGGCCGGAATTGCTCGCGAAGCTCGTCGGAGTTCGCGGCAGTGCAAGGGAAAATCGGGGCAGCCCTGGGGCAGAGAGGAGGCGCTGTTTGGGGGGAATGGTAGAGGAGAGAGGGGCGAGTAAGTACACATGGTCGGGGGAGACAATAATGCAGGCAATAACGCGAATTGAACGCCGGAGTAAATCGGTGGCAACGGCAGCGAACGGCTGGCGCGGTGAAGACGATGATGATGTGGCATGGGACCTGTCTGTCAGCGAGGGAGAGAGAGGGAGATGGGACCACATGTCTATGACACGGCGGGTTTATCTCTGGGAGGAAAACGTTTCACTGAGAGGGGGAGATGGTGGGCTGCGAGTTCGGCTGCTGGGCCTGCTTAGTGGGTTGAGCCTTTTTCATTTTTTTTACACAAAATGCTTTTTCTTTTTCTATTTAGATTTCTGTTTTGATTTTATTCAAACAATTCAAACACCCAAATGAATTCAAACCTTTGCCAAACTTTGTGTAGTTTTTTTAATTCTGTTTAACAACATAATCCAAAGTCCAAAACAAAATAATTTTTATTCTTTTTTAGTATCCATTAATAATTAAATAAGTAGACCATAGTTATTAATTCAAATAGGATTTGATTTATTTTAAAACTCTATTTGAACTCTAAATAATAACAAAATCATTTCAGTAGGTTTTATTTGAAAACATAAAACACTTGGAAAACTTATTTAAAATAAAATAACAAGTTTTAGTGTTTATTTAAAATGGGAAAAACTTTTACTTTAATAAAATTGGATATTAATAAAGCCTCATTATTTTATTCAAATAAACCTTTACTCTTTTAAACAAATAGAAATATTTTATTTCAAAAGCTTGGCCAAGATTTAATTTGGCTCTATAAAATAATCTTTATTTATAATTCTACCCTTTTCTTTTGAAAACCAAATCTTTTTATTAAAAGATCCAAAAAATAGTAATTCCAACTATTATAACTTATTTATTATTTGTTTATCTTTTTAAATGCCCTTAGGATTTATTTGATCAAAATAGTTTTGGATGTTTCCAATTGGAATCAAAAAGTTTCTTCTCACCCTAAAAATCAACAATTGTTTATTTGTTTATTTATTTTTCACATTTCAAAATTTGGAAAATTTTGGGATGTGACATATCAGTATCTAGGTGCGTAAGAAGAACCTCTAAGTCCTGGAGGTATAAATGAATCGGCTCTGCCGTCTCTCTCGAAGCATCCTTGAAGTCAATGGCCTCACCATCCTCATCACGTCTACCGAAGGCGTGGAAGTGAGTACCTCTAATCTCTCGAGAGTGTCTCCCTAGCAAATGTCCAATCAAATCCTGTATGACTACCTCTAGGCCTCTCTCCTTGTCATCATGCATGAGCTTGAAGATGATTTCCTCCGTGGTAGGCTGAGTCTGGCGTCCTGGCTGATTAACCTTGAAGCCCCAAAGGTCTTTCCTCTCAAACTTGGTGAGGGGAAGCATGATGATGGTAGGAAGTGGGAGATTGAGCAAACTAGTGAGCTCAATAATACAAGTGCCAAAACGAGTTCCCTTGAACTCTTCAGCCGTGCTGATAGTAACATTAGGCATCTATTTAATAAGATAGAAAAAGTTAGAATCAACACAATTTAAGAAAAATCACAAGACAAGGCATCACATGCATATCTTTGGAAATCAAAACACAGAAGTCATGGCATACATGGATCCATTACAAACAACCAAGGTTCAACTTATTTTAAACAACATTTGGGAAATAAAATGATAAGTGTGGTGGTCCAACTAAGGAAGTACGTTACAATCCCATCTCACTTGCCAAGATGGCTAACAGGGCATCCCTAGAGGCAATCTGTCTATCTAGATCACATGACTCCATGGCTAAGTCTATGATGTCCTCTCTTAAACGTTGGTTGGTAGCCTCTAACTCTTGGGTATGCTTCTTTTCTTCCCTAAGGTCATTCTGGGTGTTTAGAATTCTGCACTTGATTCTATCACCAAGCTCTTTGATGGCCTTCCAAGCTGCATCCCTTGCTGAACCAAAGAATGTGGTGTGCATCACTGAGTTGGTGACCATGCAGAATCCT
This sequence comes from Avena sativa, assembly GCA_916181665.1. Lineage (NCBI taxonomy): Eukaryota > Viridiplantae > Streptophyta > Magnoliopsida > Poales > Poaceae > Avena > Avena sativa. The sequence continues at coordinate 260,319,661 of OV702294.1, read as the reverse complement.
GAGTCCTTGTGGTTGTCTTCCTTGTTTTTATACAAGTGAAGTTGCACCCACGAGTATTCAACTCCTTCATCCATCACAGGAAAACCTTTGTACATAGTTGCACCATGTATTCCCATGGCAACCATGAGGTCCTTGAGAGCCTTGGGGAATTCTGTCTCACACTCCAGAGTCATAGTCATGAGTGGTGCCTTACTCACGGCTTCGTTGATGGAGTTCATCTACACATAGAGATGAGAAAGAAGATTAGAAAAGTTTACGAGAAGAAAAGACAAGTGTGGAAGTTGTTGAAAATTTTCCTTAGTGGTTTCCAATCCAAGGGTCATAATCCTACAGGCAACACAGTGCTCTGATACCATCTGTAAGATCCCTCCCTTTATAAAGGTAAGGATCCCTGTGATTGCAATGCTAGTCCCTAGATCAATGCTAGTATCCACAGTTTAAGATGAAGTACACAGAACAAAGGTCATTATTACATATCATTCTAGAGACAAACATAGTCTTTTACAAACTCCATGGCCACAGGCCTAATACAAGAGTTCAAATATATAATAAGATAAATAAGTCTTCATCTTCATGTGCCACAGGCAAGCATGTTGAGTGTAGACTCATAACCCCTATTCATCATCAGAATAACCTGCAACATCAAAAGTTACAGCCATAGTGGGTCAATACATTGGAATAGTATTGGCAAGTGATACCTTAGTAGAATATTGGTAGACTAGATACTATATGCATTTTGTCTAAGTGTAGCTTAGGCTTGCTTTGCTCAAAATAGGTTTTACCTATTAGTTGAAAACACTAAGTTTTTATTTAACAAAACTTTCCCAAGGAAACACCAATAGAAATTGGTGAACCTTCACCCTTGTTCAACCACAAGTTTTTACTTAGAAATTGGGATGAGGAGATTCTTGATAGCTTCCATGTCTTGATGCTCAAGTTGTCCAATACCAGGGACATGGCTAAGTACTTAGATTCTTCCATCTGCAGAGGTTGTGAACTTTCCCCACAAGACTTGATTTTCACCAAGACAGGACCTTTCAGAAGCCTTCCCTTAGACCAAATGGACGCGCTCCAACCTATCATCCCACTACCACCAACTGTCCAAATGGCTAAGTTATTGCAACCTATATGATCCAGGCAGAGCCCATAATGCCATGTGGCTGCACTAGAAGCTTCTTAACATTTAGCTTCTCAAATCCCTTTGTTCCTGGGTGGCTTTCCACAAGTGAGATACACAAGATAAGGCATTGAAATGGGCCTTGTGTAACCACTCAACATAACCCATTCTTTCCATTCCACCCAGGTGTTTCATTCACTTAGTTGTTTTATTAAGCAAAAACATAAGTCTAAAGATTTAGAAATATTTTCTCATAGCAGGAATATATAACCACCCTTGGTTGCTACTAGCTAGGCTAAGCATGGCATTGATAAAAATCTTAACTTAGAAATTTTCTAGCAATTCTACAACTACTAGGATTTCCCAAGCATAGCATATATAGATCAAAATATCCATGCAAGACTTAGCAAAATATTTCTAATGCATAGGGATAAAATCATGAAGGACCACTTGCCTTGGTAGTTTGGAGAGTAGCAACAATCCTCACAATCACAATCACTATTTGCACCAAAATCTACACATAAAATAATGACACAAAATCACATACACAATATATACAAACAAAAATACATGAATGTATGCAATATGCCATGTGATGATTTTCTACACCAAACAAGACAAGTGCACAGTACTGAATCATAAACAAGTACAAAACAAGCCAAACAAACTTTATTTGAAAAACAAAACATTTTCCAAATAATTACTATACTCAAATTATGCCTACAAATGTTTCTGCAAAAACAACCATTTTAACAGAATCAAAACATTAAACACATTGCATAAATGGAAAGGATTTTCTCTCCTGATTCCATTGATATAAAATTTGTCAAATTTGGACGTGGGAATCAAAAGTTATGAATTATTCAAGTTTAAACATCTAATAGATCTAATTTCTGGTTTTATTAAACAGACAGGCCATGTGGCTGCTTCCTATTGGTCCATACAGTTTTGGTTGGATCGGCTAACACAGACCACATGATCTCATTTATATCTCACGGTGCAGATGCTTCCATACCACTTCGGTGATTGAATCTATCGCGTCCAGTGGATCAAGATCTAACGGCCCTAAGCAGCTAACCCTAAACGGGCGGCGCTAGCGGCGGCGACTGGCGGCGGCACGCTCGGACAGGGATGTTCCGGTGAATACAGGAAGCAAGGGAGAGGGGAAAATTGCTCACCGGGTTCGTCGTGAAGTGCTGGTTCTCAAGGTAGTCGAGGTGGGACAGGGGGCGCACGAGGTCTTCGTGGATTCCTCGTCGGAGAGGTTGCTGTCGTCGGTCACGCACGGTTCTTGTCGGAGGTGAGCACCTGGGACGCAAGCGAGCAGGGTAACGCGTCAGTAGGGTGCACGCGTGTTCGGGGAGTGTGGGTAAACTAACCAGGGAGCAAGGGACTTACGGGGACGACGACTATTGCTTGCCGGAGATGGGGCAGACGGCTACGGCGAGTAGGCGAGGTCGAAGTCGAGCTTCTGGAGCATGCGCGAGCATGCGGAGCGTGTCAGTAGGTGCGTACGAGGATGCAGAATCAGCTAGTCTGAACCATAGGCAGAGGGGAATGCGGGTCTTACCGGAATTCGACGACGAGCTCGTCGGAGCAGAGGGGTGTCTCGAGAAGATTCCGAGCAGCCTGGGGGCTCTCTGCGGGTGTGGCGTGAGGGAAAAAGAGTAGAAGGAGGAGGGGATTAAGTAGAGGGGATCGGGGGAGGAAATTACTCGCCAAATCAATGCAATTAAGCGCGGCATCAGTGGGGAAAACGGCAGCGGCGAGGTGGTCGTCGGCGTTGATTGGGGACGAAGGGGGTGACGTGGCAGTGAGGCCCAGTCGTCAGCGAGTGGGTGCGCGTGTGCGGGGTAGGAAACGAGGGAAGAGGGGGAAACGGCATGGGTGGGCTTGTGGGCTGTTAGTGATGCTGGGATGAAAGGCTGGCGCCAGGTTTTATTTTTTTCCTTTTTTTCTTTTTCTGTTTGATTTTCTAGAAATGATTTTCAAACCCTAATTCAAATAAGTTTGATTTCAAATCTTCTCCAGATTTTTATACAGTGAACTCTATACTCAAATGTGTGTCAAACACTTCTGTTTACTCAAATACACTTTGATCATTTGAAAAAAATAAAATAAAACCATGCCTTAATGAGATAAATAATAGGCATAAAATTGGTTTCATTTGGAGTTTTTGATTTGAAAAATAAATTTGTGCAAGTCAAGAATTCTATGAATACATGAATGCAATGCATGCTTTTGTAAGTCATGAATTTTGGGATGTTACATCTTCCGTCGCTTAAATCAATTCGGATCATGTTAGCTATAGCAGCCTATTTCGACTATGAGATATGGCAGATGGATGTCAAAACGGCTTTCCTTAACAGAAATTTAAACGAGGACGTGTATATGATACAACCCGAGGGTTTTGTCGATCCGGATAATGCTTACAAGGTGTGCAAACTTCAGAAATCCATTTATGGGTTGAAGCAAGCATATCAGAGTTGGAATATTCGCTTTGATGAGGTAGTCAAATCGTTTGGCTTCATCAAGAGTGATCATGATTCTTGTTTATACAAGAAGTTTAGTGGGAGCAAAGTAAACTTTCTAATCTTATATGTGGATGACATATTACTGATTGGAAATGATGTCTAGATGTTGCAAGAAACCAAGGAATCATTGGAAAGGAGTTTATCAATGAAAAGACTTGGGTGAGGCAACAAACATCCTCGGAATCCGGATCTATAGAGATAGATCAAGGAGGCTCATTGGATTGAGTCAGAGTACTTATCTGGACAAAGTGTTGAAGAAGTTCAACATGGAATCGTCTAAGAAGGGGTTCTTACCGATGTCCCATGGTGTAAAACTTAACAAGACTTAGTGTCCTTCAACAACTGATGAGCAAAGTCAGATGAGTGCGATTCCGTATGATTCTGTTGTCGGATCCATCATGTATGCCATGATTTGTACTAGGCCGGATGTTTCGTATGCTCTAAGTGTTGTGAGAAAATACCAGGCTGATCCTGGAGAAATCCACTAGACAGCGGCTAAAAATATCCTAAAGTACTTGAGAAGGACTAAGGATATGTTTTTGGTTTATGGTGGTGAAGATGAACTCAGGGTAAAGGGTTTCACGGATGCAAGTTATCTTACCGACTCTGATGATTCTCGTTCGCAATCCGGATACGTGTTTATTATAAATGGAGGTGATGTGAGCTAGAAGAGTTCCAAGCAAGAGACCGTGTCTGCATCTACAACAGAGCCTGAGTATATTGCCGCCTCGGAGGCAGCAAAGGAGGCTGTTTGGATGAGGAATTTCCTCATGGATCTTGGTGTGGTTCAGGGCTCGTCCAATCCGTTGGACGTGTATTGTGACAACAATGGTGCTATTGCACAAGCCAAGGAACCTAGACAACACCAGAAGAACAAGCACATACTCATGCGGTACCACCTGATTCGCCAGTTTGTGGATCAGGGTGATATCAAGTTATGCAAGGTACACACGGATGCAAATATTACGGATCCGTTGACAAAGTTGTTACCACAGCCAAAGCATGAGGCGCATCTGAGAGCCATGGGCATTAGATGATTAGACATGTGATGTTATAAGATTGACTCTAGTGCAAGTGGGAGACTGTTGGTAATATGCCCTAGAGGCAATCTTGTATGTTGAGATTTCCCATTGTATTCATAAAGATATAAAGTTGTCCTTGTATGAACATCTGATGTGTATCATTGAATATGTAATTCAGTTGTGAAACTATGCATTCATGTTGTTTGTACTATATGTCCTTGGTCATTGAGGTTGTGTTGGACACACAACTTAGACCAATGTGAAAGTCGGCTTGATGACTCGGTTCCACTTGTCATGGGCATGGATATGCCATTCCGACTTACATAGATTCGGCTAAAGAGTTTAGCGAGTCGGATTGACCCATATTGAGGTACAACGAACAAGTTGTCATTTGCATATCTCAATCAATGTAATCCTTAGACCTGAGGTTGTTTCATAGTCCGAGTTGAGGATCACCGACTTAGGTTCTGTCAAACGCCGATCCGTAACTGGGCAGTTATAAAGGCAGGGTTCGGGTCGACTGAGAATCAAGCTGCGTGATGTGAATAACCAAGATGGGATTTTCCCCCTCCACTTGGAGAGATATTATCTGGGCCCTCTCGTGAGATATGATTCGGAAAGCATGGCCATGCACGACTCGGTTAATTTTCACCGAGGTGATCGACTAAGAGTTAGTTGGGTGAATTACTTATCTCGGATCGATAAGAGAGTCGGACTATTTAAGGGATGACATATATTCGCCTATAGTCTGACAAGGTATATCGTGAGGCAAAAGGGACTCAGACGCAAGTCGCATTGGAAAGGCAAGTCGTCATGACTCTTTGGTACTTGGGAGTCGGCACATTCTGCTAGGAGCCGCTACCGACTGATCGATTGAGAGTCGGACTCCAATCGTGTCCAAGGAGCGGGAGCAAGTTCGGATTGGATCTGAACTGGAAATCTGGTTGGGTTGGACCCGAGCCTGATTTGGACTGAGTCAGTGAGTCGGACTCACAGGGACTAATATTATATGGGCTTTAGTGAATGGGCCGCGTGAGTAGAGCCCATGTTCATTCCCTATATATAGTGGAGCACCGTAACCCAGAAAGGTTAATCGTTGATCAGTTAGGTCATTCCATGTGTTGGAAACCCTAGCTCCACAGCAGTCCTGCCGTCGTAACGAACCTAGCAGTTCGCCACTGGTGCTCCTCCATGTACGTGTGGATACAAGCAGAGGTGCTATACGATCAGCACCAGGATGATCGGATTGCAAAGGACTGCACTGCATCAACTCACGCGCTTCATCAGTAATCCGCAACTGCGCGTCTAGTGGTAAACCTCGTGGCCTTCTACCTCAGCTAGATCTTGGGATCACCACGTGAGAGGAAAAAGTTTTGTTTTATCTCTAAGTGGCCCAACATAGCGCACCCCCCTGCACCTCTGACCTCACCGGCGTGTCACCGCCAGAGGCATCGCCGCCACCAGCACCATTCGCGCCGCTGGATCTTGGTCAGTTAGATCTGATCCATTGAATCTAGATCCAAAGGCCTCGATTAGAACTTTAAGTGAAGCGGTACGATTAGATCTGGGCCATGCGCAGTCACTTAAATCCAATGGCCCTCATCGATCGATCCATGCGAAACGGTATCAGCCAATAGAAACAGCCCACGTGGCCTAGCCTGTCTGATTAAAATTCCAGAAATGAATTTTGAATGTTTAAACTTGTAAAATTCGTAACTTTTGTTCTGCTTATCCAAAAAATGCAAATAAGATACCATGGAATCACGAAAATAAATCCTACACATCTTTGGGCTTATTTTTGTAATCTGTTTCTGTTAAAATACAATTTTATGCAGAGACATTTGTAGGCTTATTTTGTGTATAAAAATTAATGGGAAAATGTATTAAAGATCAAATAAAGTTTACTTGATGTATAAATGTTTAGTTTATTGATCAGTACTGTTTTACTTGTCTTGTTTGGTTTATAAAAATCATCACATGGCATTTGCATGCATTCATATATTTTTGCTTGTTTATTTGATATGTGAATTTGGTGCTATCATTTTATGTGTATATTTTGGTGCTAGTGGTGATTGTGACTGTGCGGATTGTTGTTACTCCCCCAACTACCAAGGAAAGTGGTGCTTTATACTATTATCCCAATATTTTGACTATGCATTAGAAATATTTTGTATAGGGCTTGCATGATAATTTTTGCTAAGTATCTATGCTATGCTTGGGAAATCCTAGTAGTTGTAGAATTGTTAGAATTTTCTCTAAGTTAATATACCTGCTATTGCCATGCTTAGCCTAGCTTGTAGCAACCAAGGGTAGAATATATATACATGCTATGGAAAAAATTGTTAAGTCTTTGACTTATGATTTTGCTTAATAAAAACAACTAAGTGAATGAAACACCTGGGTGAAATGGTAATTGCTTGGTGGATTTTGGTTGAGTGGTTACCAGGGCCCATTTTCCTATGGTCTACCATGTGTATATCACTTGTGGAATGCCACCCAGGAACAAAGGGATTTGAGATGCCATATATTAAGAAGCTTCTAGTGCAGCTACATGGCATTATGGGCTCTGCCTGGATCATATAGGTTGCAATAACTTAGCCAAATGGGCAGTTGGTGGTAGGGGATGATAGGTTTGGAGCGCGTCCATTTTGGTCTAAGGGAAGGCTTCTGAAAGGTCCTATCTTGGTGAAAATCAAGTCTTGTGGGGAAAGTGCACCACCTCTGCAGAAGGAAGAAACTAAGTACTTAGCCGTGTCCCCGGTAATGGACAATTTGAGCATCAAGACATGGAAGCTATCAAGAATCTCCTCGTCCCAATTTTCTAAGTTAAAACTTGTGGATGAACAGGGGTGAAGGTTCAACAATGTCTATTGGTGGTTCCGTGGGAGTTTTTGCCAAACAAAAACTTAGTGTTTTCAACTGATAGGTAAAACCTATTTTGAGCAAAGCAAGCCTAAGCTACACTTAGCCAAATTCATGTAGAAGCTAGATACTATTATTCTACTAAGGTATCACTTGCCAATACTATTCCAATGTATTGACCCACTGTGGCTGTAACTTGTGATGTTGCAGGTTACTCTGATGAGGATTAGGGTTATGAGTCTACACTCAACATGTTTGCCTGTGGCACATGAAGATGAAGAATTTTTATTTATATTGTTGAGTTAAACTCTTGTATTAGCCAATGGCTATGGAGTTGTAAAAGACTATGTTATCTCTGGAATGACGATGTAATAATGACCTTTATTTATGTGTACTTCATCTTAATCTGTGGATGCTAGCAATTGATCTAGGGACTAGAATTGCAATCACAGGGACCTTTACCTTTAGTGTTGCAATCACAGGATGGCTACTAAGGATGCCCTAATAGCTATTTTGTCTAGTGAGTGAGAGTGGTAACGTACTTCGTTAGTTGGACCACCACACTTATCGTTTTTACTTCCAAAAATTTGTCTAAGTTATGTTAAACCTTTGATGCTTGTAATGGATTTGTGTATGCCATGACTTGTGTGTTTGTTGCAAAATATGTGCTTGTGGTATTTTGTCTTGTGATTTTCTCTATTGATGTTGATTCTAACTTTTCTCTATCTTATAAAAATAGATGCCTAATGTTATTATGAACACGGCCGAGGAGTTCAAGGGAACTCGTTTTGGTACTCGTCTCATTGAGCTCACTAGTGTGCTCAACCTTCCACTTCCTAGCATCATGACACTTCCACTCACCAAGTTTGAGAGGAAGGACCTTTGGGGCTTCAGAGTCACTCAGCCGGGACGCCAGACAGAGCCAACCACGGAGACCATCACTTTCAAGCTGATGCATGACGACAAGGAGAAAGGCCTAGATGTAGTCATGCAGAAGTTACTTGGGCGCCTGGTAGGGAGACACTCCACCGAGCTTAGAGGTCTTTACTTTCACCCCTTCGGGAGACGCAACGAGGAGGGTGAAGCCATAGAGTACAAGTATGCTGCTAGAGAGACGATGGAGCCGATTCGTCTGTACCTCCAGGACCTAGAAGGTCTTATTAGACACCTAGATACTGATAGGACCAACGTCATGCTTAGCAATGACGAGCTCCAGGTTCAGCTCCAAGAGAAGGACAAGCTCTTCGCGGATCAAGACGAGATAGTCAAGGAAATGGAGGCCAAGTTTGAAAGCCAGAACAAGAAATTCAAGAGCCAGGAGAAAAGAGTCCAAGACAGGAACAAGAAGATCCAGGAGATGAAGGAAGAGCTAGAGGCCAAGGACTTCGAGCTCGAGCATCAGCAGGGAGTGATCGACAGGCTTCGCTCACAGAAGAGGGATCTTAGGGCCAAGATTGAGGCCTTGACTACTAGTGTTGATGAGTACAAGACCACTATGGAGAATGCAAGTCTTACCCTTGTTGATGTGGAGATTGATGCGGAGGAGTAGTGTAGACTACTCGTTTATCTTTCATCTACCGTACTTTGATTATTGAGTCGCAATGACCATCCAACATGTGGATGGCTTGCTATGGTGTGTTTGCTTTTTCCAAAACTTGTTGTTTATTTCGTTTAAACTCTACGTTATTTTGATGCTTGGTTATTGTGATTATCTATGTGATGTATTGTGCATGTTAAGAATCTATGGGTATTTCATTCTTATCCTTATGGAAACCCACAGATGCCTCCTCGACGTGCCAACCCCAACCCAAACAACAACAACAATGTCACTCCCGAGATGCAGCAGTTGATGACAGCACAGGCACAACGGATGCAGATGATGACCACTTTCATGTAGAACCAGAATCAGAATAACAACAACAACAATAAAAATAACAACAACAACAACAACCAGAATAATCCGCCAGGATTTGACATGCTCACCAGATTTCTAAGACTGAGGCCTGCAAAGTTCTCAGGAACCACTGATCCAATGGTGGCCAATGATTGGCTACATTCAGTGAACAAGGATTTAGTGACTACCGGTTGCACCGACGAAGAGAAGGTCAGGTTTGCAGCACATCTGCTGGAAGGGCCAGCAGCAACCTGGTGGGACAACTTTCAGATCACCACTCCCATTGAGGGTGTGACTTGGGATATCTTTGAGGATGGATTCCGTACATCTCACATTTCATCCGGGGGGATGAATTTGAATAAAAAGGAGTTCCACAACCTAAAACAGCGTCACCGCAGCGTGGCTGAATACATTGAGGAATTCAACAATCTGGCGCGTTATGCACCGGATGAAGTTGATACTAATGCCAAGAGGAAGGATAAATTCCTCGAAGGACTGAATGATGAACTGAATCTGGAGTTGTCTGTTGCCTATGTTCCAACCTAACAATCACTTTGTGACAAGGCTACCATCTTGGAGAACAAGATGAAACAGGTTGAGAGCAGGAAAACGAAGCACAACTTTGATAAGCACAGCTCGGGATCGTCCCACAAGCGTTCCCATCATGATGATAGTGGGAGTTTTGGATCCCACAAACACGGAAAGTACAACAACCACCACAGCCACAACTACCATCATGACAACAAGCATCACCGCAGTCATGATAATGACAAGTACAAGAACCACAATAGTGGACACAAGAGTCACCACAATGGAGGTGGAAATAGAAGTGGAAGTCAGCCTGCAAATATGGATATCAGTCAGGTTGAGTGTTTCAAGTGTAAGAAGATGGGGCACTATGAAAATGAGTGCCCAAAGAAGAAGGTTGAAGGAACCACCAAGCCCAACCCTTTCCAGAAGGGACAAGTGAACCACATCAATGTGGAAGAGATATATGAGGAATTTGATGCTGTGGCTGGTAAGTTCAAACTCAATTCTATTCCAGCACTTGTTCTTTTTGATACTGGTGCATCGCATTCATTCATATCAAGAGCATTTGTTGATAGAAATGGATTTCCAACTGAAAATATTGGGTGTCCTATAAAAGTAAGTTCTCCCGGTGGAGATATGATAGTAAGTGTTGGATGTCGTGATCTAGTGGTAGAATTTTGAAAGCATAAGTTTCAAGTTAGTCTAATAATCCTAGATTCCCAAGGATTGGATGTAATTTTGGGAATGGATTGGATGACCAAATATGAAGGAGTACTAGATTGTGCCAAGCGTACTGTCGCACTCACAACCCCGGATAAGAAACGGATTCGATTCAAGTCTAACTTTGAATCAAAAGGGAGTAAGCTAAATTCTCTTTAGGGATTAGCATAGATAGTGTGCTAATTGTGAGAGAGTATCCGGATGTGTTTCCGGAGGAATTGCCGGGAATGCCACCAGATAGAGATGTGGAGTTTCTGATTGACTTGCTGCCAGGATCATGACCAATAGAAAAGAGACCTTACAAGATGTCAGTTGATGAGTTGAATGAACTCAAGAAACAACTTGGAGAACAGTTGCAGAAAGGATTTATTCAACCAAGTTCTTCATCTTGGGGAGTACCAGTCTAGTTTGTGGAAAAGAAAGATAGAAGTCAAAGGTTATGCATAGATTATCGTTCACTCAATGAGGTGACTATCAAGAACAAATATCCTTTGCCAGAATCAATGACTTGTTTAATCAGTTAGAAGGAGCCCGTGTGTTCTCAAATATTGATCTCCGGTCAGGCTATTTTCAGCTTAAGATAAGGGAACAAGACATACCTAAGACTGCTTTCACCACTAGGTATGGATTGTATGAATACACTGTGATGCCATTTGGTTTGACCAATGCACCAGCCTACTTCATGAATATGATGAACAAGGTGTTCATGGAGTTTCTTGACAAGTTTTTTGTTGTTTTCATCGATGACATTTTGATCTACTCCAAGAGCAATGAAGAGCATGAAGGACATTTGCATTTGATACTTGAGAAGCTTAGAGAGCATAAATTGTATGCCAAATTCAGCAAGTGTGAATTCTGGCTGAATGAGGTTGGATTTCTTGGACACATTGTGTTAGGAGATGGTGTAGAAGTTGATCTCGCAAAAGTGTCAGCTGTAACTGAATGGGAATCTCCTAAGTCAGTGAAAGAAGTTCGTAGTATCCTTGGTTTGGCAGGATACTATAGAAGATTCATTGAGAATTTCTCCAAGGAAGCTAAGCCAATGACGGAGTTACTCAAGAAAGACAAGAAATTTGATTGGACTGAAGGATGTGAACTCAGTTTCCAAGAGTTGAAGAAGAGACTAGTGACAGCACCAGTCTTATGTCTGCCAGATTTGGAGAAGGATTTCCAAGTGTATTGTGATGCACCTCACCAAGGATTGGGTGCAGTTCTGATGCAAGAAGGGAAAGTTGTGGCTTATGCCTCAAGACAACTCAAAACTCATGAAGTGAATTATCCTACTCATGATTTAGAGTTAGCCTCTATTGTCCATGCACTCAAAACATGGAGACATTATCTTTTGGGAAAGCGATGTGAAGTGTTCACAGATCACAAAAGTTTGAAGTATATCTTCACTTAGAAGATGGCTAGAACTCATGAAGGACTATGACTTGAGTTTGCAATACCACCCCGGTAAAGCAAATGTTGTAGCAGACGCATTAAGCCATAAGGTTTATGTGAATGGCCTTACTAAGGGAGAGTTGCCAGATGATCTGTGTGCCCAATTCAAAGATCTCAGATTGGAGATTGTTCCTGAAGGACATCTCATGTCATTGGATGTTCAACCCACCTTGTTGGACAAAATTAAGGAAGCCCAAAAGACGGACAAGGAAATTGAAGAGATTAAGGAAAAGATTGGTAAGGGAAAAGCCAAAGGATTCCATGAAGACAAACAGGGTACTTTATGGTATGGAAAACGTATCTGCATTCCGCAAGATCCGGAGCTTCGAAAACTGATTTTACAGGAAGCACAGAACTCACCATATTCCATTTATCCGGGTAACACCGAAATGTACATGGATGTGAAGGAAATATTTTGGTGGAATAATCTCAAGAAGTACATAGCCGAACCTATTGCTTTGTGTGATGTATGTAGTAGAGTGAAAGCGGAACATCAGAAGCCATCAGGATTGTTACAACCACTACCTATTCCTGATTGGAAGTGGGACAAGATTGGCATGGATTTCATCACTGGATGGCCAAGGACTAGATCAAGATATGATTCTATTTGGGTCGTAGTGGATCGCCTAACTAAAGTGGCTCATTTCATAGCCGTGAAGACAACCTATACAAGTGCTAAGTTAGCCAAGATCTATATGAATAGGATTGTGTGCCTGCATGGTGTACCCAAGAGTATTGTGTCTGATAGGGGAACTCAATTCACTTCCCATTTTTGGAGGCAACTGCATGAGTCATTGTGAACGAGATTGGAATTCAGTACTACTTTTCATCCCCAGACTGATGGACAGACAGAAAGGACCAACCAGATTTTAGAGGATATGTAGAGGGCATGTGCCCTAGATTATGGAGCTAGTTGGGATGAAAGTCTACCTTACGCAGAATTCTCTTACAACAACAGCTATCAAGCCAGTATTGAGATGGCATCGTTTGAATTTCTCTATGGGAGAAAGTGTACTACACCATTGCTATGGAATGGTGTTGGAGAAAGAAACTTGTTCGGGCCAGAACTAATCAAGGAAGCTGAAGAGAAAGTCAAGTTGGTAAAGGACAGATTGAAGATAGCACAATCCCGACAAAAGAGCTACGCAGATCCCAAGTGTAGGGAAGTCACCTATGAGGTGGGTGATAGAGCTTATCTTAGAGGATCAGCACTTCGTGGAGTGAAGAGGTTTGGAGTCAAAGGAAAACTGGCCCCAAGATATGTTGGACCATTCAAGATTCTGAGTCGTAAAGGAGAAGTGGCATATGAGATTGAATTGCCTGAACCATTGGCTGTCGTTCACAATGTGTTTCATGTGAGTCATCTAAAGAAATGCCATCCGGAGATGGAAGAGACTTCTTTGAAGGATACTATACCTTTAGAGGAGGTCCAATTGGAAAGTGATCTCACCTATGAGGAAAAACCTATCAAGATTCTCGAGACTGCAGAAAGAGTAACTCGAACAAAGACTATTAAATTCTGCAAAGTTTAGTGGAACCATCATTCCGAGGAATAAGCAACATGGGAAAGAGAAGACGACCTTCGGAAATACCACCCTCACCTATTTGCTAGCCAATCCGAATCTCGAGGGAGAGATTCACCTTAAGGGGGTTAGATTTTTAACATCCCAAAAGTCATGATTTATAAAGTTTGCATATCATTCATGCATTCATAAACCTCTAGGATCATTTTCAAATAAGATTTCAAAAACAGAAGAAAATTGTTGTCTATTATTTTATGTGGGGAAAACAATGACTTTATTTTCACTCTATAACATAAGAATACTTGTTTTAACCAGTAAAGGATTGAACATGGGTTTGTTTGATATTTATAAAGCTTGGTCAAAGATTTCAAAACCAAAAATATGAATTCAAACCATTCATATGCCTATTGTAAATAATTAATTAAGACATGATTTTATTTTTAAATTCAATGGGCCAATGTAATCTTGAGAGAACAGCACGGTTCCACACCCAAATATGTGCAAGTTTCACTTTACAAAAATCCAGAATGAGTTTGAATTCAAACTCATTTGAAATCATTTGAAAAAGATTCCTAGAAAATCAATTAGAAAAAGAAAAAAAATAAAAGACTAAGGAAAGGGCCGGCGCCACCAAACAGGCCCAGCAGTAGAACCAGCCCATTAGCCAGCCCACCCGGGACTCCCTCTCCTCTCTGTTTCTCACCCAGCCGGCGCACACCCCCTCGCTGACAATTGGGTCTCGCAGCCACGTCACCCCTTCGTCCCCAAATCCCGCGACGACCAGCTCGCCGCTGCGGATTCTTCCCCATTTAAACCCGATGAAATCGCGCTTGATTGCCATTTATTCGCCGAGTAAATCCCTCCCCCGCTCTAGCTATTTAAACCTCTCCCTCTTCGCGTCATTTTCCCCCACTCAGCACCACCAGAGCGCCGCCAGGCTACCAGAATTAAGATTCACACCGCCGCTGTTCCGACGACCTCTGGCGAGCTATTGCGGTGAGCTCCGAGCACCCCCTATCCCTAGTTCAGCGACTGTGTTCGCCAGGTTCTTGCGCTCATTCTGATGCTTGCTATTTGTCCCCTTGTGGCCTAGGTCGTCGCCTTCGTCTTAAACCGAGAGCACCCGATGATGAGAAGAACTCCGGCGAGCGATTCTATTCGTGTTCGTGCAGCTCCGCCCCAACCGCAACCACGTTGAGCATCTCCATGTCTTCGCGACCTCGGTAAGCACCAGCGCACCCCCCTGCAACTCTGAACTCACCGGCGTGTCACCGCTATTCGCCGCCGCCAGCGCCATTCGCGTCGCTGGATCTTGGTTAGTTAGATCTGATCCATTAGATCTAGATCCAAAAGCCTCGATCAGAAATTTAATTGAAACGGTACGATTAGATCTGGGCCGTGCGCAGTCACTTAAATCCAATGGCCCTCATCGATCGGCTCGTGCGAAATGGTATCAGCCAATAGAAACAGCCCACGTGGCCTACCCTGTCTGATTAAAATTCCAGAAATGAATTTTGAATGTTTAAACTTGTAAAATTCATAAATTTTGTTCTGCTTATCCAAAAAATGCAAATAAGATACCATTGGAATCACAAAAATAAATCCTACACATCTTTGGGCTTAGTTTTGTAATTTGTTTTTGTTAAAGTAGGATTTTATGCAGATACATTTCTAGGCTTATTTTGTATATAAAAATTAATGGGAAAATGTTTTAAAGATCAAATAAAGCTTATTTGATGTATAAATGTTTAGTTTATTGATCAATACTATTTTACTTGTCTTGTTTGGTTTAGAAAAATCATCACATGGCATTTGCATGCATTCATATATTTTTGCTTGTTTATTTGATATGTCAATTTGGTGCTATCATTTTATGTGTATATTTTGGTGCTAGTGGTGATTGTGACTGTGAGGATTGTTGTTACTCCCCCAACTACCAAGGAAAGTGGTGCTTTGTACTATTATCCCAATATTTTGACTATGCATTAAAATATTTTGTATAGGGCCTGCATGATAATTTTTGCTAAGTATCTATGCTATGCTTGGGAAATCCTAGTAGTTGTAGAATTGTTAGAATTTTCTCTAAGTTAAGATACCTGCTATTGCCATGCTTAGCCCAGCTTGTAGCAACCAAGGGTAAAATATATATACATGCTATGGAAAAAATTGTTAAGTCTTTGACTTATGATTTTGCTTAATAAAAACAACTAAGTGAATGAAACACCTGGGTGGAATGGTAATTGCTTGGTGGATTTTGGTTGAGTGGTTACCAGGGCCCATTTTCCTATGGTCTTCCATGTGTATCTCACTTGTGGAATGCCACCCAGGAACAAAGGGATTTGATATGCCATATATTAAGAAGCATCTAGTGCAGCTACATGGCATTATGGGCTCTGCCTGGATCATATAGGTTGCAGTAACTTAGCCAAATGGACAGTTGTTGGTAGGGGATGATAGGTTTGGAGCGCGTCCATTTTGGTATAAGGTAAGGCTTCTAAAAGGTCCTGTCTTGGTGAAAATCAAGTCTTGTGGGGAAAGTGCACCACCTCTGCAGAAGAAAGAAACTAAGTACTTAGTCGTGTCCCCGGTAATGGACAATTTGAGCATCAAGACATGGAAGCTATCAAGAATCTCCTCATCCCAATTTTCTAAGTTAAAACTTGTGGTTGAACAAGGGTGAAGGTTCACCAATGTCTATTGGTGGTTCCTTGGGAGTTTTTGCCAAACAAAAACTTAGTGTTTTCAACTGATAGGTAAAACCTATTTTGAGAAAAGCAAGCCTAAGCTTCCATTAGCCAAATTCATGTAGAAGCTATATACTATTATTCTACTAAGGTATCACTTTCCAATATTCCAATGTATTGACCCACTGTGGCTGTAACTTGTGATGTTGCAGGTTACTCTGATGGGGATTAGGGTTATGAGTCTACACTCAACATGCTTGCCTGTGGCACATGAAGATGAAGACTTTTTATTTATATTGTTAAGTTAAACTCTTGTACTAGCCAATGGCTATGGAGTTGTAAAATACTATGTTATCTCTGGAATGACGATGTAATAATGACCTTTGTTTCTGTGTACTTCATCTTAAACTGTGGATGCTAGAAATTGATCCAAAGACTAGCATTGCAATCACAGGGACCTTTACCTTTATAAAGGTGGGGTCTTACAGCCTTGTAGAAATCTCTCCTCCTCCACCACCACCACAACACCGTCATGATGTCGGGATTCCGAGGAGATCTATTACCTTCGCTACCCTGCTAGAACAAGGGAGAGGAAAGTCTTCATCGACTACCGTATGTGTGACCGACTGCGGAAGCGCTGCCGGAACATGGTGCCGAAAGGATCGTCTACACGATCTTGAGATCGGAAACTGATCAGCAAGTGATCGACTACATCAATCACGAGAATCCGATCTCATTAAACGCTTTGGATCTACAAGGGTTAGTTCTCTACAATCTCGTTTCACCGATCTCATATATGAGATCTTGGCTTATCCATAGATTGGATCTTGTTTTTATGTGTTCTTGCGGCAGAATTTTTTTGTTTTACATGCAACAAAACCCTACACCTTTTTATTTTGTAGCATCGCTTCCTCGCACGCCTGCTTGGTGGCTAGCCTCATTTTTTCCCTCCCTTTGCGAGTCCATCGGCAACAATGCCAAGGCCGTCTTCAATGGCAAGTTCGTATTCGAATACCTTGAGATGGAAAACCAAGACCCCCAAAGTCGAGACCCCAAGATCTTCACAGATCTGTCTCGACAACCTCTGCCACAGAATCTAGAGTTCTCCTACACGGACCCGACATACCATGCTCGACCATAGATGCCAAACCCGAGACCTACGCTGGTAACAAGACGAGAACACAAGATCTACCCATGGATCTAATGTATCCGAAGGTCACCAACAAGTATGCGACAAGATCTTATTGTCGAAACCGAAGACCGTTCCTGGACTCGAAGACCTCGGATCCGAAGCTCGATCCCGGTGTCCAAAGAACGAACCTGAACCCCTCCGAGACCCCAATTTCGCCGAGTCCCGATGTGTGACCCCTTTCCCGATACCCATATTTTTTATACGTTATATACATGTTGCATATAATTATGCATTCTTGCACTCATATCATATAGTTTGGGTGCTTTTAGCCAATTCATCTTAGAATTAAATAAGGAGACTATATGCGGGATATTCTAGTCTTATATTGTCTCCATTTAAAGCAAACCGGTACCATGTTTTTCCTTGTTAAGACAACATTTAAATTGCAGGGTATCAAAACAACATAAACCGCCTAATTATTTGTCGGGACCCCAGTTCCGCTTAATAATGCCTAGTCGCATCGCATCTTTTCCATGTCATGCATCATACACGCATCATGCCCGATCTTCTGTTGTAGTATTAAATAGTGCACCAGGAGTGTCGACCCGATCTTCGGATGTATCTTCGACCATGTTGCCCAGGCGAGCATTCTCCCCCTTTCTACCTATTTTTACATTTATAGTATTTACTTCCTCCTATTGATCTATTGCTATTTGTGTTGCGATTCTCTAGTTTTTGTACCATTTATATCCCTTGCAGCCCAAATTGCCTTGGACACCTCCTATTGCCCATTGTTTGGTAGACAGTTGGCCTTGCATGTCGTAGTCGCTTTCTCAAGTGATGCTTTCTGTCGTCATTGTTCTACAGTTGTTGGAAGGTCGTCACATGCTTGATGGTGGATATGATCATGGCTTTAATTACAACTTGATATTAAAATGTTGGGAATAACTATAACTAATGCAGAGGCACCGGTGGACAATAGTTGTTATTTGGTTTTGAACCGCTCACTTGTGTCCCCTAAGACCCTGAGTACTGCGACACCGACGAGATCAGGTCTAAAAAAAACCCAGACCTCCGTCTGAAATAAGCTTAACCTTGAGCTCAAGAATATCTAGTGAAGAATCGGTAACACGGCAGTGACCCTACGACACAAAAATTTATTACAGCAAGCTCATAACTGAGCAGATAACCAAATTATTACAAGCAGAGGTCACTGACCACAAACATCAAACAACGGAAGGCAAATTATGCTATTAAGTATAGCAAACTTAACAAATGGCCTAAGAGGCCTGGAGCATAATGATGACGTCCCAGCCCATAGATTCCAGACTGCCGGCCGGGAACCCCAAGCTACTCGTCGATGTAGTACAGAACTCGTATTCAGGGAACACTTACTCTGCAAAACTATCAACAAAGCATGGGTGAGTACAGGGTGTACTCCGCAAGACTTCTGGCTGGTGGTTGTTTTTGCGAAAAGCCATCTTTCTTTATAAAACAAGAGAGGGAGAAGAATCTCGTCTACTCAGAGTATTTTAAAAGGGGATAAGAGATCGACGTCTCCAAAAATATTGATCATCATCTTTTGATATCCACCAAATCATCATCAACTACCAACTAGGATCACCCCCTCGTACCCATGAGGAAGCATCCTTAAGCACAGATTGATCTGCCAAGTTTTACGGTTAGGTTAAAGTTATCTATGATCTTGAGTCTGCTCGCCAAGTCGTTCATAACCCTGAACACGGCTTTTCGAAAAGATTATTACCCTGCAGGGGTGTACAACTTTACCCACACGTACTAACCTTCTCTTAATGCCACTAGATAAGCCCTCTTCCTTGGAAGGCCGGCAGAGGGTGGTTAGACACGACCTTTACCTTGCTTTCGCCGAGACCATGAGTCACGCAATAAGTATGGTTTCGCCGTAATGGGTAAAATCCCAAAGCCGGTACTTAAAGATGTGAGGTGAGGTTGGTTTACCAGGGGCGCTATCTACCCCAAGCAACCCGGTCCATGCTTACCTACCTGTTATGAATGCACCATCTTCACCCGGCAAATCCTTCAAACGGCTTTCTATGCATATGTCAAATGGAACGCCCGAACTATGTGACTCATGGAATCTACTAGGCAAGTTAGTCAGTTATGAGGTTGTCCAGGCCTTGTGTGGTTGCACGCTCTTCTTAGTTTCAATGGCAAGAACTCAGGTCCTAGTGGTGGCGAGCATGGGACTAGAAAAACCAAATCCCACCGTGGCCTCCCACACAAGCCTTAGCATGTTTAACTCATATCACCGGTCTCATATCATCACGTTCTCCTGTCATACTAGATTATCTGCATCTGATACATCATCTGGATGGACCAGACTTAATAGCTATGCATGGCTAAGCAGACACATATAATAGCTCTAGCAGTGCACACAAGCCAAACCTAGTTATGCTAGGAGCAGTGGATTAGGTAATATAAGCTCAAAGGAAGTATGCAACAGATAGGATACTCTATCTATCAATAAAAGACCACAGTAGAATCGTATGCATCATGGCAGGAATTGAAATGCTTTCAAAATCATAGGATTATATCATGGTGGGGCTATGCTTGCCTTTGCCAGTTGATAACCGATAAGCAGATCTTCGGTAATCTTGTACTTGACTTGGTTACAGTTGGTCAAGTATTGTTCGTCGATCTTCGATGGTGTTGTCCTCGGTCGTTGCTCTTGATCTCGATATCGTATTCTACCGGGAAGAACTAGACACCGGAAAGAGAGGGGGAACAATCAACAATGGCATCGATGCAATGCTCAAACAAAAATGATGATATGACAAGTTAAACTGCATTGGAATGTAACCCTAAAGCATGCTCGACAAATTAATCGGGGTTCCGAGGGCAAAAACCCTAATTCGGGAAAACTCCGGAACATATGAGAGGGGTGCATTTGTTCTTCTAATTAAACTTGTCATGAAAGTTGATTAACAATGCATTATTATAGCTTAGATAGCTAGGTTTCATTTTTCTGAACATTTTGGTATATTATTTGTATTTTCTGACTTATAAATAAAAAGATATTGAATTTACAAGTTTTATTCAAATTCTGAAATTATTAAACCTTTTATTAATTTAAATAAGATTGGAAATACTTTTTACACCGAGACATTGTTTACCCACAGTGACTGACTGATGGGCCCTGTGCCACATAGGCAGCCACACAAGCAAAGGTGGGATAGAGGGGGCGGTTGGAGTGTTTTCCACCAGGGCAGTAGCTAGCCACTGCCACTGACGGGTGGGCCTGGTCCACGCGGGCAAGCCACGCAGGCGCCACGCGGGACTCGCCGGCGAGCACGTCGGCCAGTGGCCAGGGACGACGGAGGAGGGCGATTTGGGAAGCGGAAATGCGCGTGTTCGAATCAGTGGAGCAAGGCGAGCTCAAAAGAGGCGGCGCCACTTGCTAATGGTCACCGGACCACCGACTACATCGACGACTGGCGGCGGCAGAGGGCGGCGCTCGACGCTGGAGCGGTATAGGCCATTCCAGGAAGCGGAGTTAGGACGAGGAGGCTCAGAAGCTCACCGTGAACGCGGTGATGGTGTCAGTGAGGCAAGAGGTGGCCCAAAACGGCCGGAATCAACGTCGATGGCGGCGGAGCTCGTCAGGGACAGAGGGTCGATTGCGTCGCTTTGAGGCCTGCGGGCTCGATTCCTTCCAGGGGGATGATGAAGGGAGCACGCTGGTTCTCCAGGGCATCTCAGTATGGCTCGGGGCGGCCGGGAGCATCGACGACGAGCGGCACCGTCGTCAGTTAGGGTTCGGCCAGAGGTGGGGAATGAGGGAGACAGCTCCAGCAGAAAAGGGAGAGGATAAGGAAGAGGCAGGGCACCGCGGGGGTCTTATCCATGTCTCCAGGGCGGCAACACGCATCGCGGCACGGTGGCGAGGCGATGGCATCGGCGCAGGACAGCGAGCTGCTTCGCTCGCTCGCTCTGTCGCGAGGAAGAAGAAAAAGAAGACACGCCGATGGGGTACGGGCTGCGCTGGGCCGAGGTGGGCTACAGCAAAGGTTGCAGGGGAGAGGTAGAGAAATGGGCTGCGGCCCACTGGCTACTGCTTCATTTTTTCTTTCCAGAAACATTTTCTATTTTCTGTTTTCAAATCTGTTTTTGTATTTTGAATTCAAATACTGTTTGGATCCATTTCAAAAATACCAGAAACTTTGTAAATCTATATAAAATAGTATGGGGCCCTTTAACAAGTTGGGCTCCATTTATTTTGGTATTTTTTTCAAATTCAAACCATTTTGAATGCTTTTCAAATAGAGAGGAAGATTAGGGTTTTAGGGTTTTACCTTTAATTCTTTCCATGCAACTTTAAGAGATGATGCTAATGAATGCACAATCAAACCCTAAATATAGATTAACTAAAACTGGGGTGTTACAAGTACTTTATACTTGTTCCTTGAATATCGCACTATCCGCATATATGACAATGAATCCCCTGAGCCCAAGCTTGATTCACATCTTATTTTATGGGGCCACAAACTAGTTTGGCACTTTATTACTATCATGTACTTATGCCATGCTTTACTGCTTTATTTACTATTGTTGCTCGAGGAGCGTTTACTACTATACTATTTAGGATTGTGGAGTGTTTTCGCGGTATCGACAAGGATAGTCACACTTTCGGGTTCCTAGTTGTTTACAGTCATTGACGCAAACCTTGGGTCCGTCTCGGAGCCGGCCAACTTTGTTGCAGGTAGCTTAGTGGGGTGGCCCCCCAAAATAATTTTTGAATCCTATGAATTCTTTTTCGAGAGGCCTCGTTGCTTTATTTGGTTCTTCTCGAGGTTAATCATGCATATGTTGCTATTTGTGCACCCCTACAGTGTAAATCTTTTCGAAAAGTCATGTCCATGGTTATGGACTACTTAGAGCATAGTATCTCAACCAAAGACAACTATAATGAAAGTAGTGCTATAAATTTGACCTTGACATGACTAGTGAGTATTGCAACTACAATAGAATGGATAACTAAAAGTGCCAACAACTGATGAAATTGTGGTATCTCATGCTATCTATATCTATGTAGTAAGTATTGCAACCACAATGGATTGGTTAAATAATAGTGCCAACAACTGGTGATATTGGAATGGCTCATGCTACATATATCTTACTAGTATTTGCGACAACTCCAATGGAATGAATGAATAAAACTGTCAACTGTGTGAGTTTCCTCAAAATGACTTCCATGTTTGGTCTCGAGGGGGCAATATCAGGATGGATATGTTTGGTGTTAGTATCAGGTTGGTCCTGAATAAGTCTCTCTTTTCCCTCTCTGATAGCCGACAGTGTATCGAGTCTCTATAGGATGTTTAGTGCTTGCTTCGATGTTGCTTTAGTCCACCAAACCTATGTAGTAAAGAGTCGTCGAATTCTAAGACTCGCCATGTACTGGCCTTAGTATTGACCTCTGCCCTTTTTCCTTTGCCCTTTGTTGGCACCCCTTTAGTTTGACAAGTTTGAGTTTGACGATGTTAGATAGGTTATCCTTCCGGATTGGCCTGGGAAGGGCTATGGACGCCATTGATTATTCTTCAAGGCTCTTAGCCCAATTTGCATTTTATTCGTACTCGGATGATGTATAGTTTCTAGGTGATTTGGATCTTTGTACTGTATATATTCTTGACTCATTAAGTCATTGTTGTATATATATGTTATGTGGATTCCATCGTGCACTATTGTGTAATGATATTCTTTCGTTTTCCACCCGCACACAAGTGCCTGGTGGGCATCTTTGAATCGTTTCTATGCAGGTTTGGCGGGAAACGCTAAAACTTGCATAGGGCCGATTCGAGGGTGTTACAAAGTGGTATCAGAGCTCAGCAGTGGCGATACCCCACTGGTCCAGCCTATAGGATAACCTTGCTAAAGGACGAAGTAGAGTGTCAAAACTATTTCGAAAAATCGGTTGGATAGATCTGATTAGGCCTGCTTTTAATCCTTACCTCTATGCTATTCTCCTCTTACCTTCACGTATTCGAATTTGCTCGCTTATGTTTTCTTCGAGTCTAATATTTCTCGTGGTTGTGTTTCCGTCGCACCTTTAGGTTTTTCTTTCCTTCCTCTTGTAATGGTGTTCTACATCCGGTCTTCATGCTATCAAAGGAATATTCCTCTATTGTACCTTTGAGTGGACCAAAAATTCACTAAAAAAATTCTTTGTATCTTCCGGTGTTCCAAGACGACGACATCGTCCACATCAGATGCGATGAGGAGCCTTCATCATTCCTTTGATTCCGAACATCGCTTGTGAAGATCTTTAGTCTAATTACGAGAATGGGTTGCACGCTTTTCTACTGCATGTGCGGAGTAATAGTTTGAGTGCATGCTGGATGGGCTCCCATGCCGACTACTCATTCTATTCACTCTTCTATGTTGAAGTGGATGAACTAGCACATTTTATCACTTCTCGTAGAAGTTAGAGGTGTCCTTATCTTTGAGACCTTTACCTTTGTCCTTTGTTTCTCCGGAGTGTTCCCTCGATGAACATGTACAACGACCTCTTGTTGATGGTGTCAACAACTTCAAGATGGAACAAGAATCCTTTTTAGTGGTGTCACAAGGATCTACATAAAGCGAGGAGATTCAGATCATCGGCCTTCTTTCTGTAACATGAGGCCGATCTCGAGGGCGAGATCCATTGTTAGTGGTGTCGAATTGTAGCACCCTGGGTAAAACCACTACTATAAAATCGCTTAATGTTTTTATTTTGTGCATCATTATGATCGCATGCTCATGTCATCATGCCACATTTCGTTTGAGCATCATCATGTCATCATGCATTTGTTCACCTAGAACTATTTCCCCAAAAGCCTATTTTGTTTTCTACATTAGCCCCTTCTTATTTCAAAGTATAAAACTGGTTTGTCCACATCTTTTATTTGCCCAAAAACTATTTATAAAGGTTTTATAAAATAAAATTATCAAAACTATTTTACCTGGGGGAGGCCGCCACAAGCTAGGCCCATAGGCCCAGCTAGGCCCATAGGCCCAGCTAGTAGCAGCCTACTACACCAGATAAAACCCTAAAACCAAACCCTAGCTCCCCACCTACCCACTCCCTCCACCTGTCACCGCCACACCCCACCATGGTCGGTTACACAACACAGATCCATGCCACACACGCAGTAGCATGCACGCAACATGCTACTCACTGCAACGCAACACACCAACCGTCGTACCCGACCCGACATGCCATCTTCCCGCATGGCATGTCGCACCCTTCCTGTTACGCGGAACCCCACCAACCTGCAGTAACATCCTCGGATTGGCCCTATGCAAGTTTTAGCGAATCTCGCCAAACACGCATAGAAACGATTCGAAGATGCCCACCAAGCACTTGAGTGTAGGTGGAAAAAAAGTAATACCATTACACAATATTCCATGATGGAATCCACAGAAAAAGATATATACAAGAATGACTCAATGAGTCAAGAATACATATATGTAGTACAAAGATCAAAATCACCTCGGAAACGGTACAACATCCAAGTACGGATAAGATGCAAATTGGGCTAAGATCCCTAAAGAATAACCAATGGCGTCCATAACCCTGCCCAGGACAAGCCAAAAGGGCAACCCTGCTAACGACGTCTGAAAGGATCGTATGGGCACCTAGAGGGGGGGGGGGGGTAAATAGGTGCTACTTCAAATTTTCTTCTTTTTCAAATTAAGGTTTCACAAGAAAGGTAAATTCTCTAGATAATGCAACTAAGGTGAATTTACCTATATGAAAAACAAGCACGAGCTAACACAACACTAAGAAAGAACAAGTAAGTAAAGTGCGGTAAAGGATAGAAGTAACCAAAGTGGTGGACATGGAGACACAAGGATTTTTTCCCGTAGTTCCTTCCTTTTGAGGGGAAGTACGTCTACGTTTGGAGAGGGGGTGGTTTCAAACCACCAACGCCATGAGAGGCCTTCCTTGTTCTTCGATGAATCTCACCCCAACGGGATCGATCCAACTTCCACTATATCGGCAACCTTCCAGGTGGAAGCCGGCACCTTTACAACAAGTTCAGGGCACACATCCACAACTTAATTGGAGGCTCCCAAATACAAGCAAGTTGTCAAGACAATGAAAGACAAGCTTGTAAGAACCAAATCTAGAACTAGGGTTTCCAAAGAAAACACTAGAGCAAATGGGGACCTCAAATGAATGAGGGGGAAATGAAGATATCTTTTGGTGAAGTAGTAGATCAAGGCCTCCTCCTTCGATTCTCCAAAGATCAAAGACTATGGATGGTGGAGTGAAGAGATCTTGGCGATTTGGTGGCTCAAATGGAGGTGGTAGTCTTCAATGCAACGAGCACCTTGGCCCAAGGTAGGTGGAGGGGTATTTATAGCCTTCTGAGCAGATCTGACCGTTGTGCATTTATTGCAGCGGTAGTACCGGAACTTCAAGCGATAGTACCGGAAAACACCGGTACTACCGGGCCTGGTACCGGAGATGTGTAACCAAGACATGCAGGCCCCAAACTCCCAACGTTACCAAGTTGTGGTACTACCGCATAGCGGTAGTACCGCCCTGGGGCGCGGTACTACCGGACATGTGCGGTAGTGCAGCATATTGGTACCGGGGGGAAGGCAGTGGCATTTTCAACTTGCTAAAAACCCTCTGCCACGCTAGGTACTAAAATGCGGTACTACCGCATTTTGGTACCTAGGCGGGCAGTAGCTTTTGTCAACTTGCCAAAACCTTCTGCCGTGCTAGGTACTAAAATGCGATACTACCGCATTTTGGTACCTAGGCGGGCATTAGCTTTTGGCAACTTGCGAAAACACTCTGCCATGCCTAGTAACAAATTCTGGTACATCCGGTACTCTACAAACCCCTTTTTGGGAGGAATGAGCCAAGGTTTTCTTGATACAACCTGTGGTACACTTGGCAAATAATTAGTCCGATATGTGTGTTGTTATAAAACACCAAAATCACTTGGGATAGGAAATTCTCTTTCAATCTCCCCCTTTTTTGTTGTTTGATGACAACACACATTTTGCATGATAATATTTTGATGAGAAAAACAAGGTTTGTAAAATGGAGATGGGGCTCCCCCTAGATAAGTAGAATCAAGCCCCCTTCTATTTCACAAGCTACATGTGAGGGTGAAGTCGCACTTAGAGCAAATACCTTTGCATAATAAAGTGTGATGAGAAATATTGATAAGAATAGATTATGTCATCACACACACCACATAAGATGGATCCATATAAGAATACCCATACCACACAACTTATGTATCCATAAGATAACCACATAGTCTCAACATACATAGCACAAATAGTTAGTTCACAAGATTCACACATAGTAAGAGGCAAACAAATAAAGTTCACAAGCGAGTAAAAATAAATGGCAAGAACGAGCTTGTGACTTTTCCCCCACGCAAATCCCGCAAGCCTAATGTGCAACTTCTCCCCCTTTGGCATCAAGACGCCAAAAAGGGGCAAGAGTAACACTAACGTCCCGGATATCACTTGTCATCCTCATCCCAGGTATCCCAAGCATCATCATCAGTCGGCGGGGCATGGAATGAGGAGGTGGCATCATCATCCCAGTGGCTGTGCTCGGAGATCCATTGGTCTTTAGGGGTGATGTTGTTCTCGGAGCCGTTGGAGACGGTCAACCCTTGATCCTCCATCAATTCCTTATGACGAGGATAGGACTTCTTGGCATAGACATGAGCCTCATACATGCGCTTATGATTGTCAACTTGGAAGAAGAATACTTTCTTGAGCTTAGCCTCAATACTCTTGGCCCAAGATGGTTGAGCATGCTTGCGGCGTGAAATCCCAACGTCAGCATCCTGGGCATCATCGTCATCACCAGACCCCTCCTCAAGTGGGTTCCCATCCTCATCAACAAGTTGCCCATCCGCATTGCGAGGTTTGGGATGGGTCTTGATCAACAGATTCTTGTGCCGGTGAGTAACAAGGCATTGAGAGGTAACGTCACGGGCAATCAATGGGCACTTCCTCAGAATGAGTTCCATGATATAGGGAGCAAAAGGAGGCACCCTCCAAGTGTAGGTGGCACAGACCATCTCATTCCAAATAACATCCATCACATCCATTGGTTGGCCGGAATCACGGTGGTGAAAGGTGGTGATCATGATATCCACCATGAATGCATGCATCTCATCAACATTTCCAGCTCGGGGGGCAATGGTCTCACGGAATATACGATGCATGATGTCATATGTGGGGAGAAGCCCCTTGATCTTCCCAGGAATACCGCGCCCCCGGATGTACAGTGGATAAAGAACATCCTTCTTCATGGGGCAATCATTGTTGTGACAATGAAAGCCAACAGGAGTGTCCTTGCCACGGTCCTCGTACCCAAGGATAGCCGCAAACTCAGCCAAGTTTTCTTGCTTGACAACGCCCTCGGTCATCCAGGTGATAGTCCAAGACTGATCCTGGGAAAAGTGACCGGTGGCATAAAACTAAGTAATGAGCATTGGGTCATAGTTGCACCGGAACTTCATAATGGGAAGCAAGCCAATGTTTGTGCAAATTTCAAGGGCCTCACCGAAGTACTGCAGGTTCTTCTTCACATGATTCATCTAAATCCACTTATGAGGGACCACAAGCTTTTCATCCTTCATGAGTATCTCATGGAATACATGCTCTTGGAAATCCGTATAAAAGAGGCTATTTTTTCGAGCATTAGAGCGAGCAGTAGCATATGGATTGGCAGACCTCAAGGCATGAAACTCAACCTCAGACAAATCAGACAGTAGCTTTGGCCCAGATAGCCTAGAACTTTGACTCTCTGGCGGTGGCAGTGCTTAGGGGTGGAGATGGGGGAACAATGAGGCACTGAGAGGTGCCCTCCCCGCGTCTCCACCCTTAACCAAGACACCGAGCGGTAGTACCGGGCATACGAGCGGTAGTACCACTAGGCGGTACTACCGCATGTACAAACGGTAGTACCGCAAGCGGGTAGTACCACAGAAAATGACCGGCAAAACCGCACCTGGGAAGTTTCCAGAAAACGACATGGAAACTGACCCCTGGGCGGTAGTGCCGCTAGTTTTTCACGGTAGTACCGCGTATTTGCACGGGTAGTACCGTAACCACCAGAACAGAGAGCCAGGCATAAAGTGGAAGGTTCTTGTGCAGAGTAGATGAGTTTTGACGAAGGATAAGAAAGGCTGGGGTTAGGAGAGTCACACTGATATGGACATATGCACTCTAAAAATGGGGAAAAACATATGAAGAGCCAAACGAGAGTGCATGACCGTAAGAACAAACCCTACGCAAGAATGACAAACATGAGTAAGCACCAACTTCTCGAATGAGTGAGGGCGGTGGCCTAGGCCACCATATTTGAGTATACTCGGCTTGGCACCACGAAGATATATCTTGGGTCCATTACCGAAACTCATCATTTAAGCTCACATATCACAAAATGATATTAAGAGGAATGATTTTGATTGCTTTGGGAATAATGGGGGATGGATAGTCCAATAAATTAGGACCGCACTCCCCCTTTATCCATGGCTACTCCTAAACCAAATAAGAGTCAAGACATAGGTGATAATGCAATGTGATCAAGTCAAGATCCTAGAATCTATGATATTTAGTTCATTCCTCAAATAGCAAAACCTTGCTTCATCAAGTGGCTTTGTGAAATTGTCGGCAAGTTGGTCTTTGGTTGACACATATGATATATCTATATCACCTTGAGCAACATGATCTCTAATGAAGTGATGGCGAATCTCAATATGCTTTTTCCTTGCGTGATCCACCGGGTTGTAGGAAATCTTGATAGCACTTTCATTGTCACATAGAAGAGGCACTTTGTCACAATGGACACCGTATCCTTTAAAGTTTGCCTCATCCATAGAAATTGGGTGCAAGCACTAGCATCTGCCACATACTCGGTTTCGGCGGTGGAGAGAGATATACAATTTTGCTTCTTAGAAGACCAACATACCAAGGACATACCAAGGAATTGGCAAGCCCCGGATGTTGATTTTCTATCATCCTTATCACCCGCCCAATCCGAATCCGTGTATCCACAAAGAGAAAATGTTGACCCTCGAGGATACCAAAGACCATAAAATGGGGTATGAACTAAATATTGAAAGATTCTCTTGACCGCCATTAAATGGCTTTCTTTAGGAGCCGCTTGATATCTTGCACACACACCTACACTCAACACAATATCGGGTCTATATGCACAAAGGTAAATCAAAGAACCAATCATGGACCGGTATACCTTTTGATCCACATCTTTACCATTTGGATTTTGTTTTAGATGAGTCTTTATAGCCATGGGAGTAGGAGATCCATTTAAATATTGAATATTGAATCTCTTGAGCATATCTTGAGTATACTTGGCTTGGTTGAAGAATGTCCCTCCTCTAACTTGCTTGATCTCAAAACCAATAAATACTCTCAACTCCCCCATCATAGACATCCGGAACCTACTAGTCATAAGCTTTGATAATTCATCATTAAAAGCTTTGTTAGATGAGCCAAAGATAATATCATCAACATATATTTGGCATACAAAAAGCTCCCCATTGACCTTCTTAGTAAAAAGAGTGGGATCGATTTTCCCAACCTCAAATCCACGGTCAAACAACAACTCTCTAAGGTGCTCATACCACGTGCGTGGGGCTTGCTTGAGCCCATAGAGCGCCTTATCAAGCTTGTAGACATGGTTTGGGAAGTTGGGATCCTCAAATCCCGAGGTTGCTTTACATATACCACCTCATTTAATGGACCATTAATAAATGCACTTTCTACATCCATTTGTTCCAACTTAAAGTTATGATGTGCCGCATAAGCACGAAGGATATGGATGGACTCAAGGCGAGCCACGGGTGCATATGTCTCTCCATAATCAATGCCTTCAATTTGAGAGAACCCTTGTGCGACCAATCTTGACTTGTTCCCTACTATAATTCCATGCTCATCTTGCTTGTTCTTGAATATCCACTTTGTGCCTATAACATTGTGGAAATCCTTTGGCCTCTCAACTAACTTCCATACTTTGTTTCTCTCAAAGTTGTTGAGCTCTTTGTGCATTGCTTCCAGCCAATCCGAATCTTCAAGAGCTTCCCACACTTTATTTGGTTCAATCATGGAGATGTGTGCTTGGTGTTCACTGAACCTCTTCAATTGTGCTCTTGTGGAAATGCCTTTCCTTAGGTCACTAACCACATTTTGTACAGAGCGGTCTCTTAATTCCAACATTCTCTCCTTTCTAGATGCACGACGAGCGTGGATCTCCTTGTTGTTTCTTGGGGGACCCTCTTCATCATTTTGGTCCTCGTCTTGACCATCAACTTGACCTTGATCATTACCGGAATCATTCTCTTCATTAAGAGGCAAAGATTGACCTTGGTCTTGATCAAGCACTCTTCTAGCATCGATTTGAGCTTGCCTCAAGGAAGTTTGTATGAATCTTCCTTGAGTAATTGACTTGGCACCACTTGACATCCTGGAGAATGAATCACGCTCCTCTTCACTAGAGTTGTCACCTTGATCAACATGTTGAGGGTCCACATCTTGTCTTTGGCTTGGGTCATTGCCCTCCTCGGTGGATGGATCTTGTTGATGTTGTGAAGATGAGGGCTCCACTTGAGTAGATCATAGTTCTTATCAATCCGCCATAAGGAGTTCCTCAACGGGGCGGATATATCCCACACCCATTCTTCCTATGGCATCCTGAGGCATTTCATCATCTGCATCACAAGCATCAACACGCCTCCCTTGGGGACCATCATATTCTTCGAAGGTCACACTACAAGATTATATGACGGCTCCGGAGAGCTTATCATAGATTCTATAAGTGTGATATTCGAGACCATAGACAAAAAAAATACCCTCAAATGCTTTAGACTTGAATTTGGACAACGAACACCTTTTATGAGATAGAAACACTTACAACCGAACACCCGGAAGTAAGATGTGTTGGGCTTGTTACCGGTAAGTATTTCATATGGAGTCTTGTTGATTTATTTGTGGAGGTAGAGCCGGTTTGATGCATGGCAAGCGGTGGAGATGGCTTCAGCCCAAAAGTTGTATGGAGATTTAAACTCCGCTAACATGGTCCTAGCCATCTCAATAAGAGTCCGGTTCTTCCTCTAGGCTACACCATTTTTTTGAGGGGTATATGCAGCGGAATATTGGTGTTTTATCCCCTCATCACTAAGGAAATCATTCAAGGTGTAGTTCTTGAACTCGGTGCCATTGTCACTTCTTATAATCAACACGGGAAGATTGTATTGTCGTTGAACCATGTTGATGAAGTCGATGAAGGTCTTTCGGGTATCACTCTTCAACTTGAAGAAATATACCCAGGAGTATCTTGAAAAGTCATCAACAATCACCAAACAATATTTCTTCCCACCAAGACTTGCATGACATGGAGGACCAAAGAGATCCACATGAAGGAGCTCCAAGATCTTGGTTGACTTTATGCGGTTCTTTGGCTTTTGGGGAGCATCATGCATTTTTCCTAGAACACAAGCCGTGCAAACACGATCTTTGGCTAAGGAAACATTTTATTTTAGTCCAACAATATGGCCCTCCTTGTGGAGACTTTGCAAAGTTCTCATATTAACATGGGCTAGTCGGCGATGCCGTAACCAACCCACATCAGCCTTTCCGAATAAGCACATCTCACTTGTAGTGGTTTGCCCCGAAAAGTCCACCACATACAAGTCATGTTCGACGTACCCAAGGAAAGCGACCTTGAGAGATTTGCTCCACATGAGGACCACAATATCATTATCAATAAAGATGGCAAAGCCCATCTTTCCAAGAGCAGAGACTGAAAGTAAATTGTATCCAAGGGTCTCAACAAGCATGACATTCACGAGTGTAATGTCGTGAGCAACCACAACCTTGCCGAAACCCATTACCTTAGACTTTGACTTGTCGGTATATGTCATGGTGATTTGATCATCATTTGGCTTTAAGTCCTTGACAATAGACGAGCTTCCAGTCATATGACTTGTGCAACCACTATCAAGCACCCACTTTGACCCTCCGGAAGCATAAGTCTACAAAAGATCAAGATAATTTTTAGGTACCCATTTTCAATGGGTCCTCTTTTGTTAGCGACAAGGGTATTGGGGACCCAAATAGACCAAGAAATATAACCATCATATGGGACAACATATTGTGCATACACATCACCATAATAATCAAGCATTAGAACATAGTGAGGGTTAGCACTTCCCGCAAAGTCATCATGAGACATAGTTTTACCACTTGTGGTCTTACTATCTATAATGACCTTGTTCTTCTCTTGTGTGGGCTTGGCCTTCTTTTTGTTGTTCTTCTTCTTGGTCTTTGTACAAAACCAATGCCCCCTTTCTCACCACTAGGCCTTTGCTTACTCAAAAGATCATCAATGGACTTGTTGCCTTGTGGAAATGTGGCCTTGGCTAGCTCCCCCTTCAACCTAGAATTTTCTTCAAGAATAGTTGTACTACTAGATGGAATGAAGTTTCTAGGTGAAAGAATATTGGCCAATTGAGTTTGAAGCGTTTCATGGGACTTTGTGAGTGACAAGAGTTCACTTTCCAAAGCCTTGTGAGCCTTGTCAAGCAAACTAAAGTCCTCGGCAAGTTTTTAATGAACCACACCAAACTCAATCTTGTCCTTTTTAGCCTTTTTATATTTAGCAATAGCATGATCACGTTCCTTGATGAGTCTATTAACAATTACATCATTGGCCTCATCAAGCCCTTCAAGTTTTAGTTCAAGAGACATTCTAGTCTCTTGTTCTTCTTCTAAGGCATTATTTAGGGCTTCTAGCTCAATCATGTGTTCATGCCCAAGTTTACATCTTACATCTAGAAGCTCTTGTGTGTGGGAAAGTTAATCTAAGATGTTCCCAAAATGTGTCTTGTCCTCCCCTTGTAAGTTAGTCACAAACTCATCAAAGGCAATTAATTCCCTTTTTACGTCAAGAGACATCTCATCATCAATTTCATCATTAGCTAAGGGAGTGGAGTAAGATGATGAGGATACCTTCGTTCCTCTTGCCATAAGGCAAGTGACGTTCTTCTTGGGAGTATTCTCATTTGGAGAATCGAAGAGTGAGTATGTTGGAGTAGAAGTAGTTGCTAGAGCAACCACACCTCTTGATGTTTCATGTCCCTCATCTTCATCATCTTCATTGTCGGAGGAGAATTCTTCATGAGTGACCAATACAATTTCGCCTGACTTCTTGTTGATGGGATTCTTCTTGATGAAGGGTTTATTGTAGGGAGATTTGGAAGTTTTCTTTGGAACGAGGTTGCCACCATGATCTTCTCTCTTCTCATAGGGGCAACTCGCCACAAAGTGATAGCGGTCACCACAATTGAAACAAGTTCTCAATCTAGTGGTATTTTCTATTTTCCCGTTTGGGTTGCTTTTTCGTTGCATTTCCATATTGGACTTGGCGAGGTTCTTCCAAAAGTTCTTTGCATAGAAGGCCATATATTGACTATGAGCAATCTTGACATCATCGGGGTGGTCCATGGAAAGGCCTTCATCACTATCATCTTCATCCCCATGTTCCACAACTTTGGCCTTCAAAGCAACGTTGACAACATTGCTCATACCAAGGGATCGAGCACGGGCATCTTTGGCATTCTTGGCGGCAACCTTGAAAGAGGCCATCTCTTGCATAAATTCATTGGAGGTCATGAGATGGTAGTTGTGTCTTCCTTGTAGGCTCTTAAAGTTGGTGGCATCAAAGGGCATGAGTGCACTCACATATTTCCTTTTTATCCAAGCATCATCCACATGTGAGGCACCCACATTTCTAAAAGCGGTGGCGGTGGTCTTGAGCCTACGGTACATGTCTTCATGATTTTCACCTTCCATCATGTAGAAGCCTTCTGCTTAATTGCTTAGTGCATCATACCGGTTCCTCCTCATGCTCTCATTCCCAACAAACAAAACCGTGAGAGCATCCCAAGCCTCCTTGGCGATGCTAAGGTGCTCAATGTGTGCGTAATCCTTTGTACCCAATCCTTGTTGAATCATGTGCAAGGCGGTGGCATTGAGTTGACTATTGACAACTTCTCTTCTTGTCAAGTTGTTTGGATCCCTAATATAGAGTCCTTGTTCGATGATGTTCCATAGTTCAATACAAGAGCTGCGAACATGAGTTTTCATTAGAGATTGCCATTGAGCAAAGGTAGTAGATGCTTCAAGCTTAGGTGGGTCACCTCTATTGTTTACATGAGGGTGAGGAATTGGGGGGTCGGGAGAGAACCATGCATGAGAGTCATGATGCTCTCCCTTCTCACCAACTCTTTTTATGGAGGAGTTAATGTTTCCTTGATTATCCCCCACCACCTTATCCGTGGGAGATGCCGGGGCATTCTCTTTGAATGAAGGTGGTAGTTCCTCTTAAGGAGGAAGGGATGATGAGCCTACCTTATCTTTAACAAGTTCCTCAATTAAATTTTGCAATTGTTTGATCTCGTTGGCCATGGTGGATCTCAATCTTGTTTCCAAGTTATTGAGACCATCCATGGTCACCGTGGTATGGTCACCACCACCTTCCCCTTCATTGCTACACATATACTCTTAGGCGGTAAATCCCGAATAAAGAGTCGAGGCTCTGATACCAATTGAAAGGATCGTATGGGCACCTAGAGGGGGGGTGAATAGGTGCTACTTCAAATTTTCTTCTTTTTCAAATTAAGGTTTGACAAGAAAGGTAAATTCTCTAGATAATGCAACTAAGGTGAATTTACCTATATGACAAACAAGCACAAGCTAACACAACACTAAGCAAGAACAAGTAAGTAAAGTGCGGTAAAGGATAGAAGTAAAAAAAGTGGTGGACGCGGAGACACAAGGATTTGTTTCCCATAGTTCCTTCCTTTTGAGGGGAAGTACGTCTACGTTTGGAGAGTGGTTTCAAACCACCAACGCCACGAGAGGCCTCCCTTGTTCTCCGATGAATCGCACCCCCAACGGGATCGATCCACCTTCCACTATATCGTCAACCTTCAAGGTGGAAGCCGGCACCTTTACAACAAGTTCGGGGGACACATCCACAACTTAATTGGAGGGTCCCAAATACAAGCAAGCTATCAAGACAATCAAAGACAAGCTTGTAATAACCAAATCTAGAACTAGGGTTTCTAAAGAAAACACTAGAGCAATGGGGGCCCTCAAATGAATGAGGGGGAAATGAAGATCTCTTTTGGTGAAGTAGTAGATCAAGGCCTCCTCCTTCGATTCTCCAAAGATCAAAGACTTTGGATGGTGGATTGAAGAGATCTTGGTGATTTGGTGGCTCAAATGGAGGTGGTAGTATTCAATGCAACGAGCACCTTATCCCAAGGTAGGTGGAGGGGTATTTATAGCCTTCTGAGTAGATCTAACCGTTGTGCATTTATTGCAGCGGTAGTACCGGAAAACACCGGTACTAACGGGCCTGGTACCGGAGATGTGCAACCAAGACACGCAAGCCCCAAACTCCCAACGGTACCAAGTTGTGGTACTACCGCACATCGGTAGTACCACCCCTGGGGCGTGGTACTACCGGACATGTGCAGTAGTGCTGCATTTGGTACCGGGGGGAAGGCAGTGGCATTTTCAACTTGCCAAAAACCATCTGCCATGCTAGGTACTAATGTAAGGTACTATCGCATTTTGGTACCTAGGCGGGCAGTAGCTTTTGGCAACTTTCCAAAACCTTCTGCCGCGCACTACTAGGAAAACGGCTATAGGTAATCCAAACTTCCGTGGCTCACGTGGTTGAAGTGCCCCACGGGTAAAACAGGCATGGCTCACCTGTGGGCAGTGCCCTACTAGTAACTATAACAACTGTGGCGCACATGGTGATGGTGCGCCATAGATGTGTGTGGGCCAGGGCCCTGCTGGCCGCATGCCGCATAGCTGTAGCGCACATGGGGAAGGTGCGCTACGGATGTTATGGTTAACCGTGGCGCACATGGAGGGGTGCGTTACGCCTAAGTGGAGGCCTCTATGTTCTGTAAATGGACAGACACATCCGTGGCACACTAGGGCCATGTGCGCCACGGTTGTGTTTTGTTCCTGTGGCGCACTATGGGCATGTGCGCCACTGTTGTGTCGACTAGTATTTTTTTGGTAGCTCCACTTTGTGCACATGTGTGATCACTACCACCTCACACTTCACTTTCCCCTTCTTCTTCCTCCTTAGATCTAGTCGGGATCCTTCTCCTTCCCACCTCAATTTCTCCACTCATTCACCATTTTTAGCATGTGGAACTTGCCTTGGATGTTACATACGTAATAGAGGAAGCTCTTCGGTCTCTCGCATCTCCTTCTCGGCCGTTCTCACGCGCACCTCTTCTTTACATCTTCTCGCGATCTCGGTCTCTCATATCGGAAGTTGTCCATGTAAGGATGTGCTCATATGTATGTAGATGATTGATGCTCATGATGTGTGTATGGAGAGGATCGTCGATGATCATGTGTGTATATATATGGAGGGTATCGATGCTCATATGAATGTGTGTATGGAGAGGATAATGATATGTTCATGTGTGTACGGATCGGTCTCTCTCTTGTGTTTGTGTGTGAACAAGTTGCCATTTGTTTTGCCAAAATGTTGATTCATTTCCATTTTGGCAAGACTTTGGCATTTCACAAAGGTTCTAATTTTAGGATAGGTCATGCCGAAATTTTCTATCGACCATTGCATGCATGCATTCATTATGTGGTTCTAATAGACTTCTAATTGTACCATGTACACCGTGCAGGCAAAAATGATCCGCATAATGAGCGAAGGCATTGTGGCTAGATTTTTGAAATGTGCGACGGCCGACATGATACGAAATAACAAGACGGATATAAGATGTCCGTGCAGAAGATGCAAACTCAATTGGGTGATCGACCCAGATTCCGGGAATCTGCAGGCGCACCTGCTCCGCCATGGTTTCATGGATGGATACACTTGTTGGATAAGCGATGACGAAGACGATGGAGACGGTGAAGGTGGGCAACATGACGATGATCATCATCACGGCGAGAACGGGCGAGATGATGAAGAGTCTCCTGGAGATGGTGAAGGTGCGGAAGAAGACCGGGATGATGATGATCTAGATGCCGGAGGAGGGGACGACGATGGAACAACGTCAGGCTGGGTGCGGGACCCTTATGTGCAAGAGGTGCTTCTCAAGCAGACGAGTAACACCAAGGCTGCCGCTAGAGAGAAAGTCAAGATTGCGCAACTTGAGAAAGACGCGATTACTCCATTGTATGAAGGATGCAGGCCCGATGGTACCCGGTTGAATGTAACGCTCAAGGCTATGGAGATGAAGGCAAAACACAAATTGAGCGACGCAAGCTTCGACGATATGATTGCATTCTGGCACGATCGTCTCCCGGAGGGGAACACATGTCCAACTAGTATCGAGGACGCCAAGAAAACCGTCTGTCCTCTCGATCTACCGCACGTTAGATATCACGTATGCATCAACGATTGCATCATTTATCGGGGCGAGGACGCGGATAAAACCACATGTCCGGTGTGCGGCGTGAGTCGATACAAGAAAGGGAAGAAAGCACCTCGAAAAGTGGTATGGTACTTTCCTATCACTCCTCGTCTGCAGTGCTATTTCGCGGACCCTAAGGAAGCGAAGCTCATGTGATGGCATGTGGAAAGGAAGAAGCCAGGAGATGACGATGATGACCCCGAAAAGGATGAGCTGCTGACGCACCCTTCAGATGCTAGCCAGTGGAAAGCATTGGACCTCGAATTCCCAGAATTCGGTGGAGATTCGAGGAACATCAGGCTTGGTGCGAGCACCGATGGACTCAATCCGTTCGGTAGCCAAAGCAGCACGCACAACACTTGGCCCGTGTTTGTATGGATGTATAACCTCCCTCCATGGTTGTGCATGAAGAAGAAGTACATACAAATGAGTATGCTAATTCAAGGGCCGAAACAACCTGGTACCTACATCAATCTGTATCTCGGGCTGTTGAAAGAGGAGCTAGCCACGTTATGGGAATCTGGAGCAAATACTTATGATGCCGTCGCACAAGATTATTTCACTATGAGAGCCGCGTTGGTCACTACGGTGCAAGACTATCTAGGTTGCGGGTATATCTCGAGGTAGGTTATCCAAGGATTCTGCGCATGCATTAGGTGCATGGATAACACAAGCTATCTCCAACTAGAGAAAGATCCAGGGTCATCGAAAACCGTGTTCATGGCACACCGGAGGTGGCTCGGCAAGAATGATCCATGGAGAAAACATGGAGACCTGTTCGATGGCAAATCCGAGACCCGAGGAATCCCAGAGCGTAGGAGCAGCGAAGAAGTGGAAGAGTTGCTGAAAAACTGGAAAAGATTGTCCTAAGCCTGGAAAGAAGCGAAAGAGGCAGCAAGACAAGCCGCTGATGAAGGTATGGAAAACAAGGTTGCCATACTGGAAGTTTCTCCGCACGCCTCATATCCTCGACATCATGCATATCACGAAAAATGTGTGCGAGAGTCTGGCCACCACCATAATCAACATGCCAGATAGGACGAAAGATGGTCCGAAAGCAAGGCACGACCTGACATGCTTGGGTATCCGAAAGGAGCTTCACGGAGGACGCACTACTGATGATCAGGAAGATGACGATGATCATGAGTCGGAGACGACACAAGGTCGTCGGAAGGGTAAAAAGTTCAAGAAGAACGAATATTACTGCCCTCCTTCTTGCTTCACTCTAAGCCAGGATGATATCAAACAGTTTTTCAAGTGCCTTCTAGGAGTCAAATTTCCTTACGGCTACGCGGGCAAGATAAGCAGATACCTAGACGAGGCATAGCGCACTATGCCCAAGTGCGCTACAGATATCCGTAGCGCACTATGCCCAAGTGCGCTACGCCTATCTGGGCATGGCTGGTCAACGGTGCCACACGTCCTCCTCCATCTCAGACACCATCTCAATCCCGAGCCCGAGCCATGTTCCGCCGCGCTCTCGATCCGTCACCGCGCTCTCGATCCGCCGCCTCGCCAGCCGCCGTCGCTCGAGGAGGAGGCCGTGGAGCAGGAGCAGGAGGAGGCCCGCCGCCGCTCGAGGAGGAGGCCCGCGTGCCAGCCATCATCGTCCGCCCGCCCGCCCGCCATCGTTGTCTGCCCGCCCACCCGCCCGCCCTCCATCGTCGTCCTCATCTCAGAGGTGAGCGTCGCCCCTCCCCTCTCTCCCTCTCTCTCCCTCTCTCCCTCTCTCCCTCTCTCTCCCTCTCTCCCTCTCTCCCTCTCTCCCCTCTCTCTACAGGCCATGGTTAGGGTTCAGCATTTGCTCCTATTCAGATTAGGGTTTAGATTACGGTTCAGATTAGGCCAAGTTCAGATTAGGGTTCATTATCGTAGCATTTGCTCCTGTTGAATGGGTTCAGATTAGGGTTCAGCTAATCTGCAGTACTAAAATTCCATGCAAACTGCAGTAAAATTCCATGCAAACTGTAG
Source organism: Avena sativa (assembly GCA_916181665.1). NCBI lineage: Eukaryota > Viridiplantae > Streptophyta > Magnoliopsida > Poales > Poaceae > Avena > Avena sativa. The sequence continues at coordinate 260,279,730 of OV702294.1, read as the reverse complement.
TAAAATGGCCAAGTTCAGATCAGGATCCTGGTGATGCACCATAATTTTCTCATGATCACTCATGTACTAAAATTCTCATGATCACTCATGTAAGTAAAATACTGAGTTTATAAAAGCGAGCATGTCACATATGTCGGGTTTAAAGTTTTCTTATGGGAAAGGAATCAGAATAAACTGAGTTTACCAAACATAAATGTTCCAAAAAATGCCCATTACAGTAAAAGTCAGGGATGCAATTTCATTTCTAGGTGTTTCCCATCAGTAACTTCTTTAAAAGTGTATATTGCAGAAAGGTTCAGATGAGAATCTGAGCTTGCAGTATCTGAAGTAGTTATAAACATAAATGATAGTAAGGGAAAAGTAAATGATTAGTAGGTAAACCTATAGTAAGAATATTAGACAAAAATGTGCTAGTGGTTACAATTACCAAGAGAAAGCAACTGTAATTATTGACAGTTTCTTGTATATTTAAAGCCGCATAAACAGATGGTTCAGATTTAGACATTTTATTCTGTGAATAATGTTTCTGGACATCTGATGCCCAAGTCTCAGCCATTTTATTCTGTGAATAATGTTCCTGGAGTACAAGATCTGATCAACGTTACTGTCTATCTACAAGTATGCATGTTATATATGTGATTTTGGTCTTAAGAAAATTGGTCTCAAGATCTTATCAATGTTTTCCTTTTTTCCAAGAAAAAATGTCACTGTCTTCCACTCCATGTTACTCTTATTTAGATAGCTAGTCATTGTCAGTCATGGGCTTCATATGGAAGTAAATATGAGATGATATCTAGCTGCCAGTATCGCAATACTTGGTGCTTTATCTGGAATTCTCATTTGATTGCTGTCACTTGGTCATTTGCATGCTGTCACTTGCTGTAATGATCTTCTAGTATAGAAATCCTTGGTCCTTAGTCTGAAGTAGTAAAAATGACAACAAGGATTGTTGTATTATCATTTGCTTGTTGTCACTTGGTCATTTGTTGTCATTTGTTCACAGAACTGAAATAGAACAAATGACAGCAATATGCTTGCTGTGTTGTTCTTGCTCTGCTTGCTATTGTCCTTGTTGTGCTTGCTCTTCTTCTTAGTCTGGAACATCCACATACTATATGTCCACCCTACTTGTGCTGCTACTACTTCTATGCTACTTGAGCTGCTACTACTTCTATTATCTGTGCTACTACTACTATCTGTTCCTTATATCCATCCTAGTGTTGCTCTGGCTACTACTATCTGTGGTGCTACTATGCTTCTACTACTATCTGTGCTGGGACAACAACACCTTGAAATTGTGCTTGTGCTTGTATGAAGCACTTTATTATGTCGTGTATGCAGGTTCTTGTATGAAATGAGTCCCGATTTTTGCCGGAATGTTGATTAACTTCCGTTTCGGCAGAAATCGGGCACTCCTAGTTTAAGAAAATTAGCAAAGGTCATGCCAGATTTTTCCGTGCATTTAACCAATTATTTGTTTTTTATTAGTGGAAAGATGTGTGACAACGACGAGGCTGGATGTTCTAAGCGCATCAGCGCTGAAGGAGAACTCAGACCTCCGAATAAACAATTGACATTCTGGGAGGCGGCCCAGCGGCTAGAAGACGATGAAGAATACCATCCTTCGGAGAGCGAGGATGATGAGATGGAAGACGCGGAGGAAGAAGCCGAAGGAACGGCGGGTGATGAAACCACTGATGGCGGCGGGGGCACAGGGAGTGGTAGCAATCCTCCTAAGAAGAAGAAGCCGAAGGACCGGCGCCCGAACACGGTCGGCACGGCCAGGGAGGAAATTAGCGAGGTGATCCCAACATGGGTTCCTTTGGAGCCCGGCCTTCTCGTCAAAGGGTACGGTGGGAAAGTGGCGGCGATCACCCGGACAACCATCTCGATCAACACCAATAATCTCCAGCATAAAGATAATGGACACTTGCGCACACTCCTCTTCGAGAAGCTGCACGCAAGATACAAGTTCCCCGCTAAGTATCAGAACACAAATTATCATGGGAACAAAGTAAACAAATCCGCCCTCACAAAGATGAGCATCGCCCTGGCCAGCTGGAGAACCCGGATAAAGGAGAAGATCTATAAAGAAGGCAAAAGTCTCGAGGAGATCCAGAATATTGACCCGCAAATCACCGAAGATCAGTTCCGGGAGTTCAAGGAGAGGTGTGAATCCGAAAGAGCCCTGGCCAATAGTAATCGGGGAAAGGTGCTGCAGGCGATGAATATAGGTCATCACCATCTTGGATCTGGTGGATACAGACGCGGAGGCCAAATGGAATAAGGAGGACGAAGAGTATAGATCCAAGGGGATAGAAAACCCCTTTGCGAAATTCGAACCCGGGCAGGTTCGAAACTTCATCAGGGCCCGTTACCATGTGGACCCAAAAACCAAACAACTCACCGCGGATCCTGCGGTGAAGGAATTCGAGGAAATTGTGGTAAGTATAATCTAATTACCGCGGATCAACTCGATTGCATTCTAATCGATGATCTAAACGATTCACTATTACTTCTTCTGTAGGAGGAGGAAATTGTTGCTAGTCATGGATCCCAGGGTTCCTCATCCCAGAGGTCGACGGCGGCCACCCGGTGGGATAACCCTTTTAACAGGGCGATGAACCGGGCCAAGAAAATAGAGCCGGTTACGAAGAAGCCGTCGTCGGCTGGCCGTCTGGCCGGCCTCGGGGGTAAGAATTGGGTGGATCATTTTGGTCCACCGCCGAGGACGCATGTGGCGTCGTCGGGAAAGAGCGAGGAGGAAAACCACGAGGTTCAAGAACTTAAGGAACAAGTGGCGCGGATCCCGCGGATCGTCCAAGACAACCTGGCAATCACCCTCACGTCCTTCCTGCCTACCTTGGTGGAGTCAATAGCGAACTGGAGTGCGGGTGGTCGAGTAGGGCCGTGCCCGATTCCAAGCATGGTCAGCAGCCACTCGAACAACGCGGCGCCGACGAATCAGGCGAACTACGTGTTCGTGACTCTGCCCGCTAGCACCGCGGCACCACAAATGTTGGTGACTCCCGCTGCCATCACCGCGGCGCCGGAGTACATGTTGGTGCCCCTGCCATCGTCGCGGCGGCACCGGAGCTCCTAGCACCCGACGGTAGGGAGACTACACCGGCGGCCAGCACCGCGCCATCAAGCAGCCCTTCTGTCTCTTGCACGCCCATCGCCCTATGTGGTGCCTCAACATTAGCTGATCTCGAAGCCATCACGGTAAACAAATTGCTTTACCGCCTTTCACGCCATTTATTACTCTTATGGCATCTCTGACGACGCCGTACATGTTTTCCGCAGACGGATGTTTTTTGCACTCTCTTATGCTACGTGAACAATGAGCTGAGGGATGTTGCCAAGGGTACAATCGTTCAACCCTTGCAGGCATGTTCCACTCATGGCCGATGCCAAATAGCATGCACAGGGTTAAAATTAGTCGGATGCTAAGGGGCTGCGACGACCTGGAACCTCCCATTCAACCCTCGGGAGCGGATGAAGAAGAGTTGGATGTCCTCAGAAGTTGCTTCGGCTTATTCTTGCAATGGACAAAGAGCATGATCCGTTTGGGGACGGCGGGGGTCATCACGCCACATACAACAGCACCGCCTGTCGTGCCAGCGACAAGCGGTGGCAAGGCCCCCTTACCACCCTTGCCGTCACCTCCACACAGTGGGTCGGATGATCATGTTGATGATATGCACATGGCACAGGATCCGACCGAGGACGACGAAGACTGGAATGATCACTCCTTCAACACTCAGTTTAGCAACGAAGACCTAGCTAGTGGCCCCATAGAGAAAGCCACTATCACCAAGCGTCTGTTTGGTTCTCAGGAGACGCCTCCAGCTTGCGCCTTTACAGAGCCAGCTGATACAACCAACCGGCCCTTTATTCTAAGCCCTGACACACTACATAGGGAGGCCGGTGCTCAGATTGCGGTGCCTGACCGCTCTCCAAAAGGAAAAAAGGGCAGGAAAAGAAAATCTAGCAGCTCGAGCCAGCCGATGGTGTCAACAACTGCGAATCCGATCAGGTTTCGGGACGGGCCACCAAGACCCGAGGGTATTATTGTCGTGGTATTTCTGACGAAATACGCCATGGAGGGGTCCTCACAGTACGTGTTTAGAGACGTGGGGTAAGGCGGACGGTTGACGGGTATGAGGTAACACAGCTTACCCAGGTTCAGATCCCACAACGGTGGCGGAATCCTACTCCTGCTATAAATCACTATAAGGGCAACACGCCGAGTTACATAGATAGGTTCGCTGTGCGAGGTTGTCTGAATCGATGCCCTAAAGGCTCCCATAGGCCCAACTGATATAGTCGCCAGGTCCTAGGGTTACAGGGAAAAGTCCTAGCCGGATAGGTCATAGAGTCCTACACCGTCTATTATTAGTCTTGTGTATCTTGCACCCCAAGGCTCCAGATACGTTGGTGACTCCACCGTAGCCTTCCTTTATCCGGCATGGGCCTCCCTTCTGGATCCACCTAACTGGGATGCCCAGCAGGCCATAGGCCACGCTACCGACTATGGGCCACCCGGGTTAGTCGGATAAGAGACATGCTATTAGGATACCCATATAGCATATCCCCAACAGTAGCCCCCGGAGAACTCCGAGATCTTGCACCATCTTGCCTCTTCATGTGGAATGCTTCTCTAGATGGATGTCGGCAAATCTTCAAGCAATATCTTGTAGTCCTCCCAAAGAACCCTGCAAGATTTTCTCCGTCTTTGATTTGTAAGCCGGAGAAATGCTGAATCTTCCATCGTACTCTTCCGTAGTCAGATTAAATCCGTCCATGCCGGAATCTTCGATGCGACGGCTCATCTACCCGTGTTAGCTATGACGTCGTAGGCTTAGGTCAGCGACGCCTCGTAACTCACACATGAAGAGAACGCAATCATATCCGATTTTCCCACGCGAGCGATATGAACCGTTGGCGGCGGTGGTTGGAGATGTGGCGAAATTACCGCACACGTTCACGAACACGTCGTATCCGCGGCAACCGTCTGATTAGCTGCACGAATCTTGAAGCAGAGTATGATAAATAGTAACCGTGGGGCATTTTCCACTTTTTACCTCATTCCTCTCGCGTCATCGTCTTCTTCCTCTAGCCGCACGCCTCCTCGACCTCTCCGCGAGAAACCTCGAAAATCCTAGCATCCACCCATGTCAGTCGCATCCTTCCAAAACTCCATGGCCAGCGGCAGCTCCTCCCTATCAATGGCGGCGTCGAGCGAAGCCGGCGATCTCCATCGTCGTGCCCCAGAGGGCCTGGTCATCCCCGCATCGGCGATGATCGAAACCACCGGTGGCGACCATAATCTGGCGGCCCTGGAGCCACTGGAAGAAGAGCCAGACTCGCATAAGGGTGATTGGAGAGGCTCGGACATCACCGACCGCGACATCCAGGAGATGGTCGTCGAAGGCTACCTCCCCACGACGGAGGGGCTTTCCTGGCGGGCGGCACCGACCAGCGAGGTGACACCTTCTCCCCAAGCCGGAGAAAAGGTGTACCTCAAGGCTCAGCTGGTACGCGACGTTTCCTAGCCCATCTCCCACTTCTTTCTCTCCGTCTTGAACCATTACAAGGTCCAACCCCACAACCTCTCCCCCAATAGCATCTTAGTGCTTAGCAACTTCGCGGCACTTTGCGAGGGTTACCTAGGGATAAGGCCTAGGTTAGATTTGTTCGTGTACTTCTTCACTGTCAAACGTGAAGCCGGACATAGTAAGGAGGATCTTAGGAACTGCGGCACCATAAGCTTCAAGATTCGACCTAGCCGGCGGTTCCCCGACATCATCGGCCACGAGTCCTGCAAAAACTGGCAGCAGACGTACTTCTATGGCCCCGACATTCCTTTGGCGGGCCGAGAAGTAACGTACCCGAACTTCGCGGATGGAGCCGCCGCTGAAGTTTCCACATGGAGATCCCATGCCTCCCTTCCCTCCAACCTCGACGCTTCTCGCGCAATAAGGCGGATTGAATGGTTCGTAGAGACGGGTTTGACCGGCTTGGACCTAGCCATGTGCTAGTTCATCAGGCGAATCCAACCTCTGCAGCACCGCGCGAAGTTCATGCACGAGTATACCAGTGATCGAAGGGATACCCTCCAGATCTCCGTGGATAACTTCTCGAGCGACTCCGTCAAGCTCCGCCTGAAGGACATCGTCAAGGTGAAGGATAAGAAGCGTGGCTTCACCATCACCTACGACATGTTCGTAGACGGGAAGTGCCCAAAGGTAGATTTTTTTTTCCGTGTACGACATATGCTCCAGTTTCTCCATCTTGCCAACATCATCTTATCTAACACGGTGATTTCTTACTTAACAGCTTAGCGATCTAGATGAGGACAACCTGGCCGCCCAAATCTACGATCCAAAGATGAAGGAAGTCACGGTCGTGTCCGACGACGATGTCCCGTTGGCGCGAAAGCGGAAGAGCTCCACCTCTGACGCTGCCGACAGAGGCAAGAAGAAGAAGACGGAGGGTGGAGCCTCCAAAAAGACTACCGCCGCCCTGGAGGCGGAAAAGAGAAAAGCCACCGGGATTTTTGCCAAAGCGCCCCCCTAGTGTAAGCTTCTCATTCTCCGACATTGTATATCTATCTGTCTTGTTCTGTTCTGTTCCTGTACTTATGCATCCTGCACGTTTCAGGAAGAAAGCCATGACCAGCCTCAAGAAGACCTCCAAAACTTTGGGGGCTTCTAGAAATATCAAAGATATGCTGCATCGCGACGCCTCCCCCGCCATCGCCCCTTCTACTCGTGTCGTCAAATCTTCGTCTGCCCCGACAAGCTCACCGGCTAAGGAGGCACTAGGCCCTTCCGTCATGGAAGTGGATTCTAGCGCCTCTACCGAACTTGCTATTGTCGGCGAGCAGGCGATGCATGAGAGCACTGCTCTACAAATGGCTGAAGCTCTGGCTAAGGATGCCATCGGTATAGGCCAGGCGGTGGTGGGAGCCGGTACCTCTGCCGAAGGCGGCGCCCCCGCTCCCCAGAATCCCTTCGAGTTCCCGAAGATAGTTTACCCGACGCTCATGCCGAGTAACACAACTCTGGTTCCTGGAGGAGTGCCGTCATCTCCGACGTGCGGTATCGAGGAGCTTCTCCGACAAGCGGATATCTTGCAAGGAAATAGCATCTCCTTTGGCAAGCTGCTAGCCGAGAGCGCTACAAACCTCAAGATTATTACACTTGTAAGTTTTACTTTCCCTTTTGCATTTCATATGAGTATCCCACTGTAGCCCCCGAGGATGTAGACGGAAAACCATAGGTTTTGCATCTATATGCTCTAAGAGTGACTAAGTTAGAATGAACTCTTATTGTAGCCCCCAAGCATTTAGATGGAACAAACTATTCCGACTATATGCTTTAAGAGTAGCAAACGCAGTGTTTATAATTTTCAATACTGTAGCGCCCAAGCTTCTAGTTGTAACTGAATGAGTTCCGACTAGATGCTTAAAGTAAAGCTAAGCATTTTCCGAGTTAAAACTTTATACTGTAGCCCCCAAGCTTCTAATCGAGAACTGAAGTAGCTCCGGCTAGATGCTTAAAGAAAAGCTAAGCATATTGCTAAGTTAAAAAAACTCTAGCTGTAGCCCCCGAGCTTCTAGTTGGAAAAATTCCGACTAGATGCTCCAAGTAGACTAAACAACGGTTTAACTTTTTTCCTTTGTTTCACAGAACGAGAATGCTCGGATGGGCATGGAAAACGACAAGTACCAGAAGATGCACGCAGATCTTGAAGCCGAAAAGGGTAAAACTGCCATCTTGAAGGAACAGATCATCAAAAACAAGAGTCTGTTTTCTTTTTTGCGCATTCCGTCTTGGTTTTATGCCTTCATTCTCCGAGTACTCACTGTGTACTTTGCTTTCTCCAACTTTGCAGAACATGTTGACAAGGCCAAGGACATTGTCGAGCAGTCCAAGCAAATTCAGCAGCTGGACAGCGAGAACAAGATCCTTAAAAAGGAGAGGGAAGAAATGCTGAAAATGCATGAGGATTCCATGAAGGCCCTGCAGGAATCCGCCTCCGCGGAAATTAATCTCTTGAAGGAGCTTGCGATCTTAAAAGATCAGAAGCAAGCTGCTGATGAGCAAAACCATCGCCACGGCGAGGCATATAAGCTCCTCCAGCAAGAGAAAGAATCCCTGGCGGATACCCTCTAGCAGGCCAATGCCAGAATCTTCAGTAAGATTTCTCCGCCTTGTATTTCTGCAATCTGGATATTTGGAATTATTGAACTCATGTGATTCTTGTCGGAATTTGCAGATCCCATGGGTTTAACCAGATTGCCTCCTCCAACCAAGGAATGCATGGTTCTCGCCGGAAACTTTATCAACACCACCATCACCCAAGCCAAAGAGATCGCCAAGCCCCTCCATATACACATCAAGGCCTCGGACTCCGTGGCGAAGTACTCGGAGATTCTGCGACGAGGCCCCGAGCGTATCACAAGCTGGAAAGCTTCATGTGCAAGGGCTGGCGCAAGGATGGCGCTGTCTATGGTGAAGGCACATTACAAAGATGCCGACATCGACACGGTGACCTCTGGCATCCCCGACGTTGATGATGACGACAAAGAAATTGATCATGAAGCCATCATGTCATCACTCGTGGGTTATGACACCAGAGTTGCTGAGTTGGTGGATATCAACGTCTTCGTGCCTATGAACACTATCGACAGTGTCAACCAAGACTCCTCCGAGTCTCACCAAAGTGCCGATGCTGAGGGTGATTCTCCGGCTGATGACGACGCTGCTTCCAAGTCTTCTGCGCCCAAAGAATAAAAACACTTTGTAATATTTGTTTCCACTTTGGTGTATCCGCGGAAAAAACTTGATGGTGTAACTTAAGGTGGAAAACAATGGTTGTAATTTCCTACTACATAAGAACTTAGTTCCCAGCATGTATATGTTTTTAAGCAAGTGCTGGCTTATCCATTACTTTGGTTCTTATGCTTGACTTTTCTTGAGTCAGAAGACTCGTTGTCGGAACCATGCGCTTAGGTGATGATGCCCAATGGCACCGTCAATAACCTGAGCACAAAAACGCCGACAATAAGTGCCAAAAGTCACTACTCCAGAATCCACATAAAAACAACAAAGAACATGTAGACCAAAAAACTTAAGCTAACGCCCGTAGGCGGAATTTTCACAAGTGTAAACGCAAAGCTTGTGCATAAAGGTTTTACATGATCCAAAAATGAACAATAAAGGAGGTAAAAGACTCAGAAATATGAGTGAACCAAAGAGCTTTATTTCATTGATCATATAAGAGATACACAATTAGATAAAAAATGCTAAGTGTAAAAAGGACGTAGCTGTGCTATGTTCCATGGCCGATCAAGCTCTGGGTAGTCATCATCTGGGTCACGTCGCTTACGCTTATGATCCTCATTGGTTCTATCCTTTAGTTCATGATTGTCAACAAGGTAGTAAGACCCATTGAGAAGCGCCTTGCTTATGATGAACGGTCCTTCCCATGGCGGGGATAATTTGTGTGACTTCTTCTGCTTAAGTCGGAGCACCAAATCCCCCTCTTAAAACGAGCAATGCCGAACGCGGTGACTATGGTAGCTGCGTAGCTTCTGCTGGTAGATGTCAGATCTTTGGCATGCCAAAATGCGCTCCTCCTCGAGAAGGTCCACATCCAGGCGTCTGGATTCTTCAGCGTCATCCTCATCGTAGGCGGCTACTCTTGGTGCATCGTGAATGATGTCAGAAGGCAGGATGGCTTCTGCTCCATATACCATGAAATAAGGGGTGTAGCCGGTGGATCTGTTGGGTGTAGTTCGTAAACTCCACAACACAGATGGCAATTCTTCCGCCCAGGCTCCAGCTGTTCTATGTAGCGGTGCCTCAAGACGTGGCTTGATTCCCTGCAGAATTAATCCATTGGCTCGCTCAACCTGACCATTGGATTGTGGGTGTGCACAGATGCAAGGTCAAGTCGGATGCCTTTCTCCCAGCAATATGCCTCCACTTCTCCGAGTGATAAATTGCTGCCGTTGTCGGTGATAATGCTATGTGGGAGACCAAATCTCACCACTAGATCCCGGACAAACCTAAGGGCAGTTGCCCCATCAAGCTTTCTAATGGGTTTAGCTTCTATCCATTTGGTGAATTTATCAACTGCTACAAGCAGATGCGTAAACCCACAAGGTGCCGTTTGTAACGGTCCAACCATGTCTAGCCCCTAGACTGCAAATGGCCAAGTTATTGGTATTGTTCGCAATTCTTCAATAGAAACATGTGGTTGTCGGGCATAATACTGGCATCCCATGCATGTCTCAACCAGTTTGTCGGCGTCCGCCTTCGCGGTCAGCCAGTATAATCCTTGCCGGAAGGCTTTCGCGACCAGCGATCGAGGAGCGGCGCGATGCCCACAATCTCCGAGATGGATTTCGCGTAGGGTTTCCATACCTTCTAGCTAGGAAACACACTTCAAGTAAAAACCAGTAGTGCTCCTTTTGTAGAGTTGCCCATTGATTATGGTATAACCCTTTGCTCATCGTACTATTTGCCGTCTTTCGACTTCATCGTCGGGCAAAATTCCGTGTTCGAGATATTCCATGAACAGTTTTGTCCAAGTCGGAGGGACCTTGGTCACCATGTTGATGAAAGAGTCAGCTCTATCCGGGTTGTCGATGTCGGCTCCCTTCACAGATGGTGTGCGCAGGTGCTCCAGGAAAACTCCTGGCGGAATTCGCTTGCGCCCTGATCCAAGCTTAGATAGCAGATCAGCCGCCTCGTTTTGTTCCCTAGGCACATACTTAACTTCGTAGCCCAAGAAGCTCTTGGCTATCTCGTCCACTTCGTCTCGATATGCCGCCATCATAGGGTTCCGCGCATTCCAGGTGCCAGCCACCTGCTGGGCAACCAAGTCGGAATCTCCACAGCAAACTATGGCTTGATGCCAATATCCTTGGCTACACGTAGTCCGTGAATGAGTGCTTCATACTCCGCCATGTTGTTTGTAGCCTCGAAGTGGATCTACAGAACGTAGTGCAACTTGTCTCCTGTTGGTGACTGTAGCAATACACCAGCCCCCGAGCCGTTGAGCAGCTTTGATCCGTCAAAGTGCATCACCCAATACTCTGGTTCTGGCAACGGAGTAGCATCTGGCATCTCCGTCCAATCTGCAACAAAATCCGCCAAGGCTTGTGACTTGATAGCGTCGTGTCTCTTGTAGGTGATCTCGAAGGCGGCAAGTTTAATGCCCCACTTCGCGACCCTTCCTGTAGCGTCGCTATTATTGATGATGTCGGACAGTGGGGTCTTGCTCACCACTGTGATTGGGTGCTCCTGAAAGTAATGCCTCAGCTTCCGAGAAGCAAGGAATACTCCGTAAGATATCTTTTGGTAGTGCGGGTAACGCTGCTTGGACTCCGTCAAGACCTTGCTTATGTAGTAAACTGGTCGTTGAACTCCGTGCTCATAGCCTGGTTCCTTCCGCTCTACCACGACGACGATGCTGATAACCCGGTTGGTTGCCGCCATGTAAATTAACAGGGGCTCTCCAGGCTCGAGTGCTGCAAGGATGGGCGCTGAGGAAAGAATCTCCTTGAGCATCTTCATTGTTGCATCTGCTTCGTCCGTCCACGTGAACTTGATCGCCTTCTTTAGCAACTTGTACAGCGGCAGAGCCTTCTCTCCAAGTCGGCTGACAAACCGACTAACTGCTGCAACACAACCTGTTAGTCGTTGAATGTCCTTTAGGCATGTCGGACGGTTTATGTTTAAGATGGCCTTGATTTTCTCTGGATTGACCTCGATTCCACGTTGGGAAATGATAAATCCCAACAATTTGCCGGCTGGAACCCCGAAGACACACTTCTTGTGGTTGAGCATCATGTTGTATTTTCGGAGATTATCAAAGGTTTTTTTAAGTCAGAGATTAAGTCGTTTGAATTTTTAGACATCACCGCAATATCGTCCACATAGGCGTGAACGTTCCGACCAATTTGGTCTTGGAGGCAACGTTGCATTGTCCGCTGGTAAGTAGCACCTGCGCTTTTCAGCCCAAAGGGCATCGTGACACAGCAAAACGTGTCGTAAGGGGTAGTGAGCGAAGTGGCCAATTGGTCCGACTTCCTCATCTTGATCTGGTGGTATCCTAAATATGCATCGAGAAAACACAAAAGCTTCGAGCCAGCCGTCGAATCAATGACTTGGTCAATGCGAGGCAAAGCAAATGGATCTTTGGGACACGCTTTGTTCAAGCCTGTGTAATCAACGCACATTCTTAATTCATTGGTTCCCTTTTTGGGGACAAGTACAGGATTGGCCACCCATTGGGTGTGAAGGACTTCTCGGATAAATCTAGCCTTAAGTAACCTAGCTATCTCTTTGCCAATGGTGCATCTCTTCTCATCTCCAAAGCATCGTAGAGGTTGTTTCACTGGTGTGCATTTTGGATCAATATTTAAGTTGTCCTCGGCAAGTTCCCTTGGTACACCTTTCATGTCGGCAGGTTGCCAGGCAAAGATGTCCCTGTTCTCACGAAGGAACTCGACGAGCGTGCTTTCCTATTTGGGATCCAGGTTCGTCCCAATGGCGGTGACCTTGGAGGCATCGCCTACCACAAGTTCCACCGGCTTGGTCTCGATAGCGGCCTTGAATGGAGGAGCGGAGTCGGAGATCTGCTTCTTCGACGTGGGCATCTCTGAGTCATCGACCTTGCTCTGGATCTCTTTGAATTCTTCGCTGTAGAGGATAGCTTCTGCAACGGCTGCTTCGTTGATCTCGCAGTCCCTTCCCTTGGTAAAGCTTCCGGATACGGTGATGATGCCTTTTGGTCCGGGTATCTTGAGTTTGTTGTAGACGAAGCATGGCTTGGCCATGAACGTGTGGAATATGTCGCGGCCGAATATGACATGGTACACGCTCTTGAAGGGGAGCACCTCAAAGGTCATGCGCTCTTGGCGATAATTATTAACATCGCCAAAGGCTACATGAAGTGTAATGCACCCAAGGGACCGAGCCTCCCGATCAGGAACTACGCCGTGGAAAACGGTGTTGGTCCGCCTTAGGTTTGCCTCCGTCAAGTTCATCTTCTGCAGTGTATCCAGGTACATGATGTTGATGCTGCTTCCACTATCCACCATGCACTTGGTGAACTCCACGCCGTCAATCAATGGGTTGATGACCATGGCATACTGGTTCTCTGTGGGCACAAGGTCTGGGTGGTCTGTCCTGTCCCAAGTTATTGGAACCTCCGACCAGCGCAGGTACTGGGGAACTGGGGGGAGAGTGGCCATCAGGATCCTCAGAGAGGTTTTTTGTTGTCGGACGGTGGGGGTGCCAAGGAAGGTGTGGTAGACTGGGGCCTTCTTTGCGAAGGGGTTCTTGCCCTTGTCGTCTCTCTTGGCGGCATGCTTGGGGTCAACGTCCTCGTCCATGTCACTTGAATCCTTGGACTCCTCCTCCTTCTTTTTTCCCTTGCCCTTGCCTCGCGGTATGTTCTTCCGACTTTGCTTGTAGCCGGACTCCAGGTCTTCCTTGAGGTCGTTGACGAACTTGCAGTGTCGATTGGTATGGGTGGCTTTGCCGTTGATGTTGAGGTGTACGAGGCATGGCATATTGCGGTACTCCTTGAAGGTTTGGGGAACGCGGAGCGGCGCCGAGGTGGTTTCACTTCCTCACTGCTGCCCACGACCACCTCCCCTTCCTCGGCCATGTTGTCCGCCCTCTCCTCGTCCTGCAAAAGTCATAGCGACCATGTCGGTAGATTGCTTTTCCTCTGGAGCGGTCTTCCGCTTTGTACTATTGTTCCTCCGAGCTTGAGTTGGAACAGCCGTTGCCGGCAAGGAGCCATGAGCATCGTCCTCGGCAGCTGCGAACTCACTAGCCAACCAAATCATCTGGTTCAGGTCAACCTGGTGATTGTCCTGCAAGCGCTTCAGCTTATGTCGGAGCAACGTGCCCCTTTCCAACCCGTCGATGAAGGCGGCCATGGTGGTCTGAGCGTGCACTCCTGCGCAAGAATTCTTCATATCCAGCCAGCGGGAGAGGTAGGCACGAGATGTCTCGTCTTTCTCTTGCACGCACCGCTGTAGATCGCCCACAGTGCAGGGACGCTTGTATGTACCCTCAAAGTTCTTGGTGAACGCTTCTTGCATGTCCAGCCAGTTGTAGATGGATTTTTCCGGCAAGTCGTCGATCCATTGAAGGGTCGTGCCCGCCAAAATTAAGGGGAGGTACTTGACGGAGACGTTTGGGTTGCCTCCGTCAATCTCCACCGCGTTGTCGTAGTCCTGCAACCATGTGGCTGGCTTGGCGGTGCCGTCATAGGGCTTGATGGTCTTGTCTATCCGGAAACCTTTGGGGTAAGTTGCGGACCGTATTGCAGGTCCAAAGTAACATGGTCCCAGGTATGGTCCTTCCCAGGCCTCGTGGATCTATCGATCCGTGAACGCGCATCGTATGGCTCCGGGTTCTTCTTCTTCTTGTCAACAGGGGATGGGCTGTGAATGACGCGGGCCTCCTCCGCCATGGTGACTGCTTGGTGGTGACGGAGGCGGAGGCGGCGGTGGGTTAGCCTTCTTGCTGTTACCCTCCTATGACGCCTCACGCCTGTCACGATTGCTTGTCGGACGCGGAGGGTCATGGCGCGACCTGCTCTTATGTCCTTGGTTGCGCTCTCCGTCATTGCGGGTCTGCTCCGCATTGTCGCGGATGACGATGCCACACTGCTTTGGTGGGGGCATATCCGTACGATGGTGAGTTTTGTAATCTTCACGATGTCAGGGAGATCGGGGCGGTGGCGATGGGCGACGAGGTCGGGCCTTTTCTCCGTGGTCCGAGGATATGGGGATGGCGTCCTTCCTGTTGCGTGCTTCCCTCCGTCTTCGTTCTAACGAACCCGTCTGGGACCCGACATCAAGAGGAGATATGTCCCTTGGAGGCTTGTACTGGCTAGACTGGCAGAGCGCTGGGTCGGACTCAAGCCTCTGAGAGGTGGCCTTTTCCTGCTGCTTCACCGCCTTGGACACTAGGTCATAGACTTGTTCCACTGCCTCGGGCGATCTATCCTGCTCTAGAAGGGTCTTGGTGACGGCAAGGTTAAGGAGTGGGGTGGGCATCACCTGCTTTCCTTCACTGTCAATGTATGGCTTGGCCTGTGCCGGCTTAGAGAGAGTCCATCCTAGGTTGCGCCGTACACCAGGATCATTGATAACACGAGCCGGAGCTTTCTTAGCCTTCTGCTGCTGTAGCAAAGTCTTTTACTCGGCCTCCATTGCTCTAGCTTTTTCTATGCACTTCTGCGTGTTGACCAGATCTCAATCTAGCTTAGCGCCTTGCTCCACGATGGCTTGCGCCTCCTCCAGCAGCTGCTGGCGCTTCTTAACAAGCTGGGTCACGTTCCGGATATGAGCAACGGTCAGTGGCTCGACGAGGAGATTGTCGTACATCACTCTATCCGCTGGAGTAACTTGGGCTGCTGCAGACATAGATGCTAGAGGCGGCAAGTTTGTGGTGTTGTTGTTGTTCGGACCGGTGCCGAGTTCCTGCGGCTGCTGCACTGGGTTAGGCGGAGGAGGCATGACTTTTGCGCGATCATCGTCAGCAGCAATAAGTGGCCCCTTCCCCTTTTCCAGTGTCGTAGGCAGAGCTTGTCCGGGTTGATCTTCATCCATCGCCGTCCCAATGGTGACGAACACCCCTCGGGACGTGACGGTGTTGTTGGCTTGCTCGTCGCGCGAGTACTCCTCCTCCATCTCCTGCATAGCGGAGTCTAGCTCTTCTGGGATGAAGTCTATCTCTTCTGAATCTACACTAAAATTAGCATAAAGCGCATCAATGATAGAGTCGGAGGGTGCCAGGACTTCCTCGATGACGGGTGGTGGAGGTGCAACGGGCTCGACGATGACTCGAGGTGGTGGTGCTGCTACAACGATGGCGGCAGGAGGCGGTGGCGGCGGCTGCTGAATCGGAGGTTCTCCGTCTCTAAGCGCAAGCTCCATCTGGGCTGCCGCGTAGCTGTTGACGGTGCTCACCATCTCTTTGAGGGTAAGGCGTCCTGTTGCCTGCTGGCGACTTAAAGAATGTCGGAGAAGCGTGCCACGGTCCAGTCCTTCCACGAAGTGATACAGAGCGTTATCATCGGGGTAGTTGGCTAGGTCGGCTCGTATACGGAGCCACCTGGACTGGTAGTCGCGGAGGTTTTCGCCCTCTCTCTGAACGCAGTGCGCCAGGTCGAAGATGGTAACCACGCCGATGAACTTGGATCTCTGTTGTCCAGACGCACGGACGAAGCCGGCGGATTTGCAGTGATCTTCCACATTTATATCCTGCTCAGGGGCGGTTTGGGTGGGCCTTCAATTTTTCCGATCTTTGTCGGCAAACTCCGAAGAGAGATCCGACATTGATCCTTCCGCGAACGTATCCTGCAAGTAGGCGGTCCGTGCGGGTCTTGATGCTCCTCCGACTCCCAGGGAACTAGTGCCCGAGTCGGTTTCGCCAATGAAGAGGTGGATGTCTCCGATAGGAATGATCGAACACCGCGTAGGGTTCGTCTTCGCCGGGATCCAGAACTCGTCAGGAGGGACGATCGGAACATTGCCGGAGACGAGGACACGGCCGATGGCTACGGTTTCGCCGATTCCCGCGAAGATCTTGGTCCTCACCCGCTAAAGAGCCTGAAGCGCCTCTTGCCCCATGGTGGGCACCAACTGTCGTGGTATTGCCGACTAGTATGCCATGGAGGGGTCCTCACAGTGCATGTTTAGAGACATGGGTAAGGCGGACGGTTGGCGGGTACGAGGTAACACAGCTTACCCAGGTTCAGATCCCACAACGGTGGAAGAATCCTACTCCTGCTATAAATCACTATAAGAGCAACACGCTGAGTAACAGAGATAGGTTCGCTGCGCGAGGTTGTCTGAATCGATGCCTAAAGGCTCCCATAGGCCCGACTTATATAGTCGCCAGGTCCTAGGGTTACAGGGAAAAGTCCTAGCCGGACAGGTCATAGAGTCCTACACCGTCTATTATTAGTCTTGTGTATCTTGCACCCCAAGGCTCCGGGTACGCTGGTGACTCCACCGTAGCCTTCCTTTATCCGGCATGGGCCTCCCTTCTAGATCCACCTAACTGGGCCTCCCAGCAGGCCATAGGCCATGCTACCGACTATGGGCCACCCGGGTTAGTCGGATAAGAGACATGCTATTAGGATACCCATATAGCATATCCCCAACAATTATGTGGAGGATTCATGTGGCGGGTGAGCCCATGCTACCCAAGAATTTGCGGTGGCTCGCCAGTTCGGAACTGCAGAGTGTGCATGACGGCGTGCTGACGATAGAGAGATGCCTTCTATCGGAGAAAGATCCCTCGCACCCGGTATTCATGGTTAAGGTGCCACCAGGCTTGGGCTTCGTCGACAATGCCCCTGCGGATCTGTTCTTCCTGCGGTTCGACGACATCTTCAATATGTTCCACCTATACCCGCTGCACTATACCATGGTCCGCCTGTTTTCTCTCAGCCTGGCCATGCAGATCATTAGAGAGAACACACTGGGCATCGCTATAGTGGACCCCTACTACATGCGTGATGGCTGCTTGGGTTCCCCCGCCGAACGACGTATCATGGCCTTGTACCTAAAAAGAATCCTTGTGGTGAACAAGACAAAGGAATACATTCTTGTGCCTTACTTTCCCGAGTAAGTCGTTATTCACTCGCCACCGTCGATTGGCTTTATTAGATTATCATCATTCTTTTTCCAACACATTCCATTTGATTTTTTTGCGCAGAGATGAACACTGCACGCTCATCTCCTTATCGCCGAAGCATTCCCATGCCACGTATTTCGACTCGGGGAGTCTAGAAAAGAAGAAAAACTACGACAAGATCAAGGAAGTTCTGGATGATGCTCTCACTAGCTATGCCTCGACGGAAGGCACCACCTTCGTGCGTACGAAGGTCAAGTTCGGCAGGCACGTCTTCAACCACGTAACGGAGTTCCCCTGCGTGAAGCATCCGGAAAAAAATAAGAAGGAAGCCTACTACGCACTCCATCACATGAGGGCGTTCCGACTTGACCAGCAGAATTCTACACTGCCAGATCATCTCAAACAGTGGGCCGAAGCAAAGGCCAAGATCACTGATTCATATAATAGACAAGAGATGTATCGCATCCAGCAGCAGTTTGGGGCAATCATCTTTCGTGATGTCATGACTTCGGGGGGATCTTCTACGAAGGAAATATCCCGAATAACCGTGACATAGAAGATCACCTAGAGATGCAGGGTGACTATAGGAAGTTCATGACGAGACAAGGGGTCCTCCCGTTCCCTAAGCCGAGCCAGAAGGCTTGATGTTGGCCTAGTTGTAGTTACAAACTATAGATGACCTTTGTGTCTATGTGGACAAGTGTACATGCTACTATACTTATCTTATTAGGTTTATGAATCATCACTTACTTCTTTTGCTTATTATTATTAGATATCAATCAATGCTTGGTTTTTTTGCTTACTCTTTGGTCCTTTGCTCATTTTGGTCCTTCTTTTTTTCCTTACTTTATTAGTCTTTTTTCGAGAATAATGCCGATGATTGAAATGTCGTGGCACAATATATATGTGAATGTGCTACGACGGGATTGTGAGCCTTGTGATATGCACAAGTCCAGGTGTTGTGCATCCTACTTGGCTCACAGTTCCATCGTAGCATATTCCTGTGTCTAACAACCTATGTATATATATATGAGGCATTCTTTTTGATTTACTTTGGTCTTTTTCGAGAATAATGCCGATGATTGAAATGTCATGGCACACTATATGTGAATGTGTTGCGATGGGATTGTCCACCTTGTGCTATGCACAGGTCCAGGTGTTGTGCATCCTACTTGGAGGATAGTTCCATCGTATCATATTCCTGTGTCGAACAACCTAGTTATATATGAGGCATGCTTTTTGAGTTTGGTATTTTTGATTTAGGAGTACTTTCTATAAGTGTATCTTCATATGCGACTTTAATTATATTGTTTTTTCAATCATCGGTTAATTATTATTGTCAACTTGTAGATGAAGTGGTACGTCGTGTACAAGGGACGGGTTCCTGGAGTCTACGATGATTGGGAAGACTGCCGGAGACAGGTGCACTGTTTCAGCAGCTGACGAGGTTTGATCTCATCAATGCCCATTGTTATGGACTTGGGTTTTGGAGAAGATGGGGATGCTGGAGATCGTGGAACGGTTAGCAAACAAGCAACACGGGGACACAAGGTTTACCCAGGTTCAGGCCCCCGGAGGGAAAACCCTACTCCTGCTTGTCTGCTCTTGATTACGGCGGAACCGAAGATTACAGGGGTGCGCAGATGCAATCTGGCGTGGAGGTGTGTATGCGAGAGTATGAGTCGAGAGATCTAGGTCATGCCCTCCTGGCCTTTATATAGACTTAGGAAGGTCCCGGTCATAGTCCTAGTCGGTTACAGGTTCTAGGGTTTTACCCCTTTGAATTTCCTATATACTCTAGTCTTGCTCTCCAAGGATCCGAAGGCACCATGGGCCTAGGCCACCCGAAAGTCTTCATGGGCCAATGTACTTTTTCCGTGGGCCTTCCTTGGGCTGGACTAGGTATGCTGAGGCCATGCACCCGCGGGGTATAACCATGTCAGTAGCCCCCGAGTGATCAGTCGAATCGTAGATTCGGCTGAGGACTCTTCAATCTTTCGGGTGCAACTATGTATTTCAATAGTTCATGTGTAGGGATTTTTGATGCGTGTGCCTGACTCACCCGACGGATCAGGGTCAGTTAACTGTCTTAGGACGAAACGACACAATCTTCCTCAAGTTCGAGTCCCTCAACTCGAAACTGGAACATATGCTGGCGTAATTCGACTCAGGCCGCGGAGGACTTACAGGAGTTGAATTCCAGTGAATTTAATTGATGTACCCAACGCGTCCGTTGGGATTTTTCATCCCACCTGCTGGCACGGATTCATACTAGCAGAGCGCAGTCGGGTGCGTTGCCAGGCCACCAGATGATATCTATAGGTCTTATCTTTGCGTCGCAGATGCAGCATCAGAACATTTGTCACCGCGGAGGTGTTTCGGGTGGCCAAGGAGAAACATTGCTCACTTAGCATTCTACTGAGGCAAAGTTGCCGAAAAAGTTTTGCGTGTTTGATCCGAAAGATCGCAGTCGAAGAATTCATAGGGTGCGCGACCAGCGCTCCCTATGGGAGTAGCCCCCAAGTGTCTGTTCGAGTCGTAGAATCGAGCGGAGACTTTTATTCAAGCACTTTGTTTATTTTTAAGTCCGTAGGACACAAAAAATTTCGGATGCTTAAATCCATCCTCCCTATGGGAGTAGCCCCCGAGTCCGTAGTGCAGTTGTAGACTCGACGTAGGACTCGAAGAAATATTTTGTCTTTATTCGTCTTTCGGGTGCGTGGCCAGCGCTCCTGATAGGAGTAGCCGCCGAGTATTTAGTCGAATCGAAGATTCGAGTGAGTACTCTTAGCTGTGGAGCCGAAGAATTGTAGTTGGTGCTAGTATAGCTTTTGATGACATCAGTGCTGACGATCAATGACCTCAAGCGTCTGCTACGCCAGAGATGACTTGACTAGACGAACGTGGGTCCCACTTGCTGACCTTGAATTGACCGGTCACGCGCGGCGTGGAGATAATTATGGCGTCACCTTGATTTCCGCGTGTAGTGGACAACGTGGTAACGACGGTTCGTTGTGATGCTGACACGTGTATGGCCAGATCTGCCGTTGGCGTTAGGTCTTCTGGATGGACGGTTGTCGTGCGTCGTCTTCATCGTTATAATCATTGGGGAAAGCTGCAGTTTGTTTTCACCACATATACTCTTGTTTTCACTGCCTCCTTGTGCTCTACAGGTTCTTGCTGCGTGCTGCGATATTCTTCCACATTTCCTTCTTCCCGTCCGCACTCTCGCTGCCGGTGCCGCCGGAGCGCGATGGGGAAAACGAAGAAATCATCATCTGCGGTTGGTACCAGCGCCGCCGGAGGGAAGAAAAGCGCCACCGCTACCCATGTCACTGACGGTGGTTGGCAGCGATCAGAGACGCGGGAGAGTGATCTCCGCAAGCATCGCGAGCGGGGTTTGATCCCGCAAGATAGGGAGGCCGTCAGACTCCCCGACAACGAGGTAATCCCCCGTCCCCTAGCTGGGTATCGGGTTATGTTTCTCGCCTTCGTTATGCGTGGGTTTTCTTTTCCAGTCCACAACTTCCTCCGTGGACTGCTCTTTCTCTATGGCATCCAGCTTCATCATCTGTCGCCCAATTCTCTTCTTCACATTGCTTGCTTCATCACTTTCTGAGAGTGCTGGCTCGGCATTGAGCTGCACTTTGGCCTCTTCCGGAAACTTTATTCCATGAAGAGGCAGTCTGGTTCGGATGGTGTTTATCCCATTGGGGGTTGCATCATCTCCCTTAGTCCCAATCTTCTTTTCTTTTCTTTTTCCATGTCCGAATCTGTCCAGTACTGGCGGAGGCGATGGTTTTATATCCGCGACTCCGTAGTGCCTGGGCAAGATTTTGGTCTTGTTCCTTTTGACCCCTCCCAAAAGATTGAGCCGAAAAGTTCTTGGAAAAACAACATCTTGGATGGCGAGGTGCGGAGATAGAGGCCCTTTACCGTCGGGTGGAGGATCTCCAGCTGATTCCGGAGAAGGAAGTGAACGGCGTGGACATCATCCGGACGTTTCTCGAGCGTCGGGTGCAGCCTCTCCAAGCGAGGGCGCACCCAATGTTTCTTTATTCTGGGCGCCGTGATCCGACAAGGGTTTCGGCTGAGAAAATCTCCGAGGGGGATCTTGACAGGACCCTTCGCTCGCTTCTGAAGTTCAAGGACGGAGAGGAAATCCCGGGGAAGTTGCTGACTCCGCCGTTTTCTTCGGCGTTGGATGTTCCACATGTGTAGATTTGTGCGCGTAGCGCTTTTTGTCGACTACGTATTTATTTTCCTTTGTTTGCTAACAAAGTCCCTTCTGGTTTTGCAGAGCTTCAAGGTTCCGGGCATGGTACCGCCATTGCCTGAAAAATATCTGAATGCCCCGGATAATGACGTGGTGGATTCCGTGTCCGAGCTGCCGTCGGCGCGATCTCCGGCGGAAGATGCCGACGAGTCGATTGAGGACCATACACGTAAACGATCATGGAGCTCCAGCAAGTCTTCGGATGCCTCGACTCCTCCGACTCCCAGAAACCCTCTGTGCCTTGAGCGTCATAGTGACGGGCATGGAGGCTCTTCCTCTCCCATTCCTGCCATTCCTGTGCGGGCTGTAGCACCACACCCGCCAGCGAAGCGGAAGAAGGAAGAAAAGAAGGAAGATAAGAAGGTGGAGAAGAGAGCCTGAAGGACTCCTCCTGTCTTTGACCTGATCTCGTTGGACTCGTAAGTTTCTTGTCTTACTGCTGTCCTTTTTCCTTCTTGATTTTGCACTTGTGCTGATTGCTTCGTATGCAGGCATTCCTCCCACGACTGCTCCAGCGATGGTGCTCGGGAGATGATGGGGGAGTCAAAAGTTGCGTCTCCTCCTCCTCAAATGGTGGCAACGTCAGGGGGCGCCGCTCCGAATCCTCCTCTACAGGAGGTGCAGGTGGTTGCGCCTCAGAATTTCGCCAGCGGGCCTTCGGAGTCGCCATCAGAGCATGTAAGTACCTCTGCGTCGTGCCACGGGGGGAGCCCCCGGGTGTCTGAAAAAATTCTTGTCTTGTTCTTTTTTCGAATCTTCGGGGGGGGGGGGGGGGGAAGCCCCCGAGTGTCTTCGTGTTCGAGTTTTGCCTTTATTCCTTAATGTTGGGCACAACCCCCATGTCCTTTTTATTACTGGTGTTTCTTTTTCTGCAGCCTTTTGTGGAGGAGGCCAAGCGGCTGGTGTAGGAGCGCCTGGTGCTAGAGGCTAACCTCCGACAACTTCAAGGTACCTGTTTGTTTTTGGTGCTTCTTTCATTTATTCCGGTCCTGCTCTCTGACGTTTGCTTGTTTCGAATGCAGAGGAACATAATACTTCTCTCCGTGAGGTCGACGCTCTCAAGAAGAGCCTTGGTCAATCGGAGAAGAAGGCCAAGGCCGCCATTGGTGCGAAGGAACGACTCGAGCTAGAGCTGACCAAGGCAGCCGAAGCTAAGGAGCGTCTGCAGCAGGAGGCCACGGACCGTGAGGAGCAGCTGGCAACTGTTGCGGCTGCGCGAGAGAGAGAGATGGCAGGCAAGCTCATGGCTGCTGCCAAGGCTGTTTCGGGTGAGTGTTGTATTTGTGCTTCTTTCTTCTTGTTTTCTTGTCTTCTTCTATGTTGCTTTCGTCATGTCTTTTTTTTTGTCTCAGATGCCGCAGGCATCGAGTTTGACCGCGGCGCTCTGGAGCACGGGAGTGCTCTAGATGATGCTACTGCAGCGGTCGAAGATCGTTGCAGCACCATCGTCAGCTCCCTTGCCAAGGCGAAAGAGGTCCTTGGCCGCTTCTACAAGGAGCTTGTCCCTAAGGGCGCGGCCCTTGATGATGTGGATGCCCTGGCGGAGGCTTTGTCAGCCGAAGCGCCTACGGCGTACAAGCGCAAGCAGAAGGGCATCGGCGCGTCCGTCGGGCTGGCGATGGCTTTGGCGGCTGGAGCGGAGCTGGACCTGCCCCAGATCACCTCCCGGATGCCAACGACTGCAGACGGATCCGAGGTAGCCTTTGCTGCCTACTCTGCTTGCTGCAAGCGATATTGGCCGAAGCTCATTGATTTGCTGTCTGAGAATGCATTGCGGGAGCAAGGGGAGGCCAAGGCTAGGCAATCCGGCTCCGAGGCGACTCAGGGTGCCGCGTCTTAGGCATTGTAGATCTAGGATAGTTTATAGTCTGCTTTTGCTGCAAATATTTTGAAGAACACAGTCCTCGTGCCACGTAGTGGCCTTATACGCTTAATAAATTCTTCTGGGTTGTGCAATACCACTGTCTGAATGTTTGTGTCCTTTTCTTTTTCTGCTGCTCTAGGTTCCTTCGGGTGCTGACCCTGTTGACACCTCGCCTGCAGTGCAGCTGCGGCCATCTTCGGGACCGTGTTTGTAGTATTGAGAGGGAGTTCCTTGGGTTGCGTGGTCACGCTGATGTTTGGAAGTCCAAGGCGGATCGTGGTGCAGCCAAAGAGGAGTACTTGATGGCGAAACTGCTTCGGTTATCTGAGCAGCTTCAATGTAAGTTGTTCTTTGTTTCGAGCTGTAGCTCAGTTCTTCGGATGAGCCTGCTGGCCTTGCCCCTTATTTTTTACAATTGTCGCAGGTGCTAACCTTGCTCCGAGGGAAGAGAAAGAGCGTGTCACTGTTCGGGTCAACTGCTTGACTCAACAGGACATGGAGGCTGGCGGCTTCTTCTGGATGGATCGTGACCACGCCATGGCTCTAGCGACGGTGCCGGATCGCGTGCACCAGGTTTCGCGGGTGCTTCGTCAGGTGCAGACGTCGCTTGCCTCGGTGTTGCATGTCATGTTTCCATTGGATGCTATGCCAACAAGTCTTGCTGGTCTTCTGTCGAAGTTACGAAGTGTGAGCAATGTCAAGGAGCTGGTGCGGCAACAGCTCGTTGCGGGCGTGAAGGCTTCTTTGTCCCTTGTGAGGCTGCACCGTCCTGATGTGGATTTGTGTGTTGTAGTAGCTGGGCCACCTCTTCGGCCGGATGGTGGTGAGTGGGATATGCGTCCGCATTATGCGGCTGTAAGGCAGTACGCCAAACAGGTAGTAGATTTGTTTGAGCAGCGTGCTCAGATTATTCTTCAGAATAGGTAGTACCTGTAAAAGAGATAGATGTAAAATTTGTATATTTTGACTGGGCGTGTTATGCCCTGTGTTATAAAGGTTTATGTTTATTGTGAGCATGCAGTGCTTTGTTCGAGTACGTGTCCTTTTTGTTTGCCTGACGTTGTCATCTACTCAGGGTGTACACGTGTGATTCTCAGTTGGTGAAAATTGTGAGGTGGGGGAGCCCCCGAGTGCGTTTGTAGCATAAAGTAATGTTGCAAATAACGAAACGAAATTTTGGGGCAAGGCACTTAGCTTTATTTATATCGTAATGGAGGAAGTACATTGTTCGGCTGAATAGCCTTGGCTGAAGTAAAGTGGTAGGTAACTATCGGTAGAATCGCCGTAAGTGTGCGATGTTCCATGGGTTGGAGTATGCGACTCCAGACTCCACGTGCTTGAGGCGATAGGCGCCACCTGGGATGACTTTGGTGATGATGTAGGGTCCTTCCCATGGTGACTCGAATTTCTTCGGTCGTTCTTGCTTGAGTTGCAAGACGAGGTCTCCTTCGACGAAGGACCTTGGGCGTAGCCGGCGGCTGTGGTAGTTGCGGAGACTCTGCTAGTACACCACCGATCAAGCTGCTGCTACGTCTCTTGCTTCGTTGAGTGTGTCGACGGCATCTTCGAGTGCAGCCGTGGATTCGGCTTCGCTGTAGGCGACGACCCGGGGAGCCTAGTGGCGTACTTCGGCTGGTAGCACGGCCTCGGCTCCGTGTACCATGAAGAACGGCGTGTAGCCGGTGGAGCTGTTTGGCGTAGTCCGTAAGCTCCACAGTACAGATGGTAGCTCTTTCGTCCAGGCTCCAGCCTTCCGTTCGAGTGGACTCATGAGGCGCTTCTTGATACCAGCGCCGATTAGGCCGTTGGCCTTTTCTACTTGCCCATTTGTTTGTGGGTGTGCCACTGAGGCGTACGTGATGTTGATCCAGAGGCCTTCGCAGAAGTCCTAGAACTCCTTGGAGATAAAGTTCGATCCATTGTCGGTGATGATGCTATGTGGTACGCCGAACCTGTAGACAATGGACTCGAAGAACTTGACGGCAGATTTAGCCTTTTGGTTGGTGACGGGCATGGCCTCGACCCACTTGGTGAATTTGTCGACTGCGACCAGGAGGTAAACGTGTCCCCCTTTCGAGGACTTTGGCAGTTTGCCAATCATGTCGAGGCCCCATTGAGCAAAGGGCCAGGCTATAGGTATGGGTCTGAGCTCTGACCCGGGTGCGTGCGGTTTGTCGGCGAACCGTTGGCACCCGTTGCATCTTCGGACGATGTCCTTTGCGTCGCTCATGGCCGTTGGCCAGTAGAATCCGGCTCGTAGAGCTTTGGCGACAAGGCAGCGGCCTCCTGCGTGATGGCCGCAGATGCCCTGGGGGATGTCTTGGAGGATGGCTTTCCCGTCACTGATGGTGACGCACCTTTGTAGTACACCCGTAATACTGCGCTTGTACAGCTCGCCATTGATGATGGTGAAGGCTTTTGACCGACGAGATATGCGCCGGGCATCTGTCGGGCTATCAGGCAGTTCTCCGTTTATCAAGAACTGGAGGTATGGTCGCGTCCAGGTTTCTTCGACTACCATAACCTGCATTAGGTTGACCATGGAGACCTCTGTGTCCAGTTTTTCGGGTCCTTCATGCCCTTCGGGCAGCGTAGCCCCCGAGTGTTCTGCTTCTTCGGGTGATCCCTTGGGGAATTTTCGCTTGATCGATGGCACACAGATCTGTTCGAGGAACACACCTGGTGGCACCTTCGCACAGGTGGAGCCGATGTTGGAGAGTCTGTCGGCTTCCTCGTTGCTTTCTCTTCCGACGTGCCGAAGCTCGCAGCCGTCGAATTCTCCTTCGAGTGCGTTGTAGAGCGCGCGGTACGCAATCATGTTTTCGGCGTGTGCGTCACACTCAGTCATCGTCTGCTGGACGACGAGGTTGGAGTCACCGTAGATGACCAGGCGCGTTGCGCCGCATATCTTTGCCATCCTCATGCCGTGGATGAGGGCTTCGTATTCGGCCTCGTTGTTGGAGGCTCGGAATTTCATCCGTAGGACGTACTTCATCTGGTCGCCCTGCGGGGAGGTCAATATGACCCCGGCTCCTGCTCCAGCTTCGCGCTTGGAGCCGTCGAAGTGCATTGTCCACGACTGCGACATGTCAGGGGTGTCTGGCAGCTGCAACTCCATCCAATGTACCAGGAAGTCCGGAAGGACTTGAGATTTGATTGCGAGTCGCTTCTCGTAGATGATGTCCAGGGGTGATAGCTCGATGCCCCACAGGGCCACGCGTCCTGTGGCTTCTGGGTTATTCAGGATGCTGTTCAGGGGTGCCTCGTTGACGACCATTACCTGGTGCTCCTGGAAGTAATGGCTCAGCCGTCGAGCTGTCATGAACACGCCGTAGGAGAGCTTCTGGTAGTGAGGGTACCTCTGCTTTGTTGGTGTCAGTACCTCGCTGAGGTAGTAGATTGGGCGCTGGACCCCGTGGGTCTTGCCTTCTTCGGGTCGTTCGACCACTAGCACGGTGCTGACCACTTGGTGTGTGGCTGCTATGTACAGCAGCAGAGGCTCGCGCTCCTTTGGCGTGACCAAGACGGGCGAGGTGGAGAGAAGCCGCTTGAGGCTTTCGAATGCATCGTTGGCTTCCGGCGTCCACTCGAATTTATCTGATTTGCGTAGCAGCTGGTAGAATGGTAGGGCCTTCTCGCCCATGCGGCTGATGAATCTGCTTAACGCCACTATTCGTCCTACGAGCTGCTGGACGCCTTTGAGGTTTTTCGGCTTCTCCATCGTCATGATGGCTCTGATTTTCTTCGGGTTCGCCTCGATCCCTCGCTGAGAGATGAAGTACCCAAGCAGCTGACCCGATGGGACGCCGAAGGTGCACTTTTCGGGGTTTAGCTTGATCCTGTAGCGGTCAAGGTTGTCGAACGTCTCGCGGAGATCGTCGATAAGTGTCCTTGCCTCCCTGGTTTTTATGACTATGTCGTCAACATAGACTTGAACATTGCAACCGATCTGGTCCTTGAGGCAGGCTTGAATGCATCGCTGGTACGTGGCACCTACGTTCTTGAGCCCGAAAAGCATTGTGTTGTAGCAGAATACTTAGAACGGTGTTATAAACGTCGTTTTCTCCTGATCTTCAACCTTGAGTCGAATCTGGTTGTAGCCTGAGTAGGCGTCGAGGAAGGAGAGTTTCTCGCAACCTGCAGTCAAATCGATGATCTGGTCGATCTGAGGAAGGGGGAAGTGGTCCTTTGGGCAGTGCTTGTTTAGCGACGTGAAATCCACGCACATCCGCAGGATGTCCGTGTCCTTCTTTGGGACCATGACTGTGTTTGAAAGCCACTCGCTTTCTTTGATTTCCCTGATGAAGTCTGCAGTGAGTAGCCTGTTAATTTCCTTGCCAATGGCTTCGGCTCGTGGCTCGGACAGTCTTCGGATGGACTGCTTGACGGGCTTGGTGTCTGGAAAGACGTTGAGTGCGTGCTCGGCGAATTCCCTGGGTACTCCTGGCATGTACACAGGACACCAGTCGAATGTTTCCCAGCGCTCACGGAGGAATTCGATGAGCGCGCCTTCCTATTCGGGGATGAGGTCGTTGGCGATCAGCGCTGTCTTGGAGGCATCCGTCGGGTGGACCTGCACCTTTTTTGTGTTGACCATGGAGTCGAAAGACATGTCAGGTGCGTTTTGCCGGGCGACTGGGGGTGCCCCATTGTCCGTCACTTCGTGGAGCCTAAGGAGCTCCTCCTGCATACCGAATGATTGGGAGATTCTGTTGAAATCTCTGTCGCATTGGTCTGATCGGGTGAAGCTCTCGTGGACTGTGATGACGCCCTTCGGTCCTGGCATCTTGAGTAGCAGGTATGCATAATGTGGGACAGCCAGGAACCTTGCGAATGCTACACGCCCGAGGATGGCGTGGTACTGTGATGGCCAGTCCACCACTTCGAGCCGTTCCAGTCGGAAGTTGTCCGGCTTGCCGAAGATGACGTCGAGCCATATCTTGCCCAGGGGAAATATGCCCTTCCCTGGAACGATGCCGTGGAACGTTGTGTCTGATTGTTCCAGGCTGCACTGCGGGATCCGCATTGCTGCTAGAGTGCTTGTGAACATCAGGTTGATGCCGCTGCCGCCGTCCATGAAGACGCGACTCATCTTGAAACCTCCAATCTGCGCCTCCAGCACCAGGGCAGCATGACCTGGGCGAGGGATCTGGCAAGGGTGATCCGAACGAGTGAACGTGATGCAGGACTCTGATCCGCTGAGGTACTCGGGGATGGTGGGTGGAGTTGCCACGGCTAGGTTGATCTGTCGGGTGATTTTCTTCTGCACCCTATTCGTAGGGTGCCCCTTCTGGATCATCAGTGCTCCTTTCGGCGGGGGATACCCGTTTCCAGCGTTGTTCTGTGCTGGTGCGACCGGTTGGTTCGGGCCTCCTACAGGTGGTGGTGGAGGAGCTCCATGTGCTATCTCACCTGGTGCGGGTGCGTTTCCGAACGCAGGGATTGGAGCTTGCTGCCTCATCTGCACCATGCTTTCGCTGAGCTTCTGGAACTCGCGGCAGTCCTTGAGCATGTGGCTCGCTTTCTTTTTGCCATCCTGCTTGTCGATGTAGAAGTGGATGGTGCATGGACCCGAAAGCTTTTCGTATGCTGAGGGTCCGTTATCGCGGTCGCGGCGTTGCCACGACTGTGCTGGGCGCCCTCCATCGCGGAAGTTTCCTCCGCGGTATCCTCCGCTGTTGCGGTTGGCATCGTTGTGGTGATCGGCGTAGCCAGCCGCGACCATGTCGGGTTCGTCGCGATCGTCGTAGACGCGCGATCTTCTCTTGCTACGGCGCTCTCGCCGTCGACCATAGTCGTCCTCTTCTTCCGATTGTGCTCGGTGAATGGAGTCTTCTCCGTCAGCCCACCTGTTGGCGATGTTCATGAGGTGATCGAGCATTTTGGGTTTGACGCGCCCAAGCTCCTCCTTGAAGTCTTGGCGCTTGACGCCGTCCCTAAAGGCGTCGATGGCCCTCTCTTCGGAGATGTGGGCTGCGGAGTTCTTTGTGTTGGACCAACGTAGGATGTACGAGCGAATGGATTCGCCCGTTCGCTGAGTGCAGGCTCGCAATTCTTCGATTGAGGCGGGCCTTTTGCTGGTACCCTTGAAGTTTTGGATGAAACTGTAAGCTAGTTCGTCCCAGCTTCGGATGGACCCTGAGGATAGGCTGCTGAGCCAGATTCGGGTTGCGCCTGTCAGCTGCAGCTGAAGGCATTGCATGGCGGTCTCCTTGTTTCCACCGTGCAGTTTGACGGATGATAAGTGATCGCTGAGCCAAGCTTTTGGGTCTTGCGTGTCGTCGAACTTCGAAGTATCCGAAGGAATCTTGAAATTTCGTGGCATCCGTGTCCGTCGGACGGACCTACTGAAGCATCGAGCTCCACAGAGTTCTCCTTCGTCTTCGTCCATCTTGGATTCAGACGAGCATGCGCGCTTAGCTCGCGCTTTGTCGATTTTGCGATGTGTGAGCGCATCTCTGGCGTCGTAGTCGCGGTCGCGGCGTCACGAACTCTTCTTCCTCCGGGGAAGGTCATGTTCCTCCTCTTCGGATGAAGGGGTGGGGCTGCGGTCGAACCTGACCGGAGCTTTCTTCTTCGGCTGCTTGGGAGCTTCCTGGTGGAGCGCGGCTCTGACGAGTCCGAGTCCGGTAAGTGCGGACTTGTGCATGGCCCTCTTCGGGTCCCCCTCGGGAGGTGGGTGGGCCGCGAGGTACGTAGTGGCTGCCACGATCGCAGCCTGCGGCGTTTTCGGGATGACGTTGCCGTCGGCGTCCATCTCCATGAAGGATGTGTGGAGAGTTCGCGACAATTCGCGACGCTCCTTGGGATCCATGTTCTCCATACGGGAGCGGTGCTTGTTTCCTGGGTTGGCGTTCGAACTGGAGCCGATGCCCATGGCGGAGAGCGCGGCTCGTCGCGCGCTGGACTCTGAGGATGCTTGCTTGCATTTGTCAAGCACCTCCTGCATCTTGACCTGCTTCTTGTGCTCCTCGATTAGGAGCAGGTGGTAGGCCATCAGCATATCTCGCGAGGCGTCTGCGGGCAGTACTATGTTGCCTGCCACAGCTTCGCGGACCTGGGTCCATCCCTCTTTGCTAAGGCGGATGACGTGGCCGCCGTTGTTTTCCCCTTCGGGTGGGAGAGATTGGCTTCTTCTGTTCCCATCGTTTCGTTCTGGCGGGTTAGGCGGCGGGTTGGGTGTTTGCTGATCCACGTCGCTTTGGATGACTGCGGCGCATTGGTAGCGCTCGTAGATTGGCCCGCTGCTGCCGCAGCTTTCAGATCCGGAACCGTAGGTCCCTGCATCTGATGGAGGATCGCACAGATCGGAGTTGCAGCTGCTGCTGTCGTAGGAATCATCTGCTGATGATGTTGTGCGTAGAACGGGGTGTGGGGCCCATGAAGCGGGCCTGATTGATGGTAGGGGCACCCACTCAGGTAGGCGGAGGGTGCCAGTTTGCCCCACCTGGAAGCAGAAGCTCCCGAACAAGATTTCGAGTCCGTCGCCTATGGGCTCGAAGTCCTTCATGGTGGCCGGCGAGTGGGCGGTGAAGTCGAAAGCACCAAAGAGGAGATGGCTCTCCGTTGCTGCAGAGTTGTAGATCGATCGGGTTGGGACCGTCACGATCGCACAATCAGCGCCCCCATTTCCCACAGACGGCGCCAATTGACGAGGTTTGATCTCATCAATGCCCATTGTTATGGACTTGGGTTTTGGAGAAGATGGGGATGCTGGAGATCGTGGAACGGTTAGCAAACAAGCAACACGGGGACACAAGGTTTACCTAGGTTCAGGCCCCCGGAGGGAAAACCCTACTCCTGCTTGTCTGCTCTTGATTACAGCGGAACCAAAGATTACAGGGGTGCGCAGATGCAATCTAGCGTGGAGGTGTGTATGCGAGAGTATGAGTCGAGAGATCTAGGTCATGCCCTCCTGGCCTTTATATAGACTTAGGCAGGTCCCGGGCATAGTCTTAGTCGGTTACAGGTTCTAGGGTTTTACCCCTTTGAATTTCCTATCTACTCTAGTCTTGCTCTCCAAGGATCCAAAGGCACCATGGGCCTGGGCCACCCGAAAGTCTTCATGGGCCAACGTACTTTTGCCGTGGGCCTTCCTTGGACTGGACTAGGTATGCTGAGGTCATGCACCCGCGAGGTATAACCATGTCAGCAGCAATAGCTACAAAGGGTACAACACTATGGCGGAGGTGGAAGCTAGATACACGCGCTATCTAGCGGAAGTTAGGACGAGGAACCAGATGAAGACCTACACCTTCGTCGCGGTGATCATGCTTATCTTCTTTGGTTGTTTATCCCGCGTTTGTGTCTAGCTAGTTTAGATGTCTAGGTGAGCTTCCGAGCTCTAACTTGTTCGATCGACACATGTATTCGCATGTCACCAACTACTTTGTAACTTGATCGAAACAATGTATAACTTATGTATTCATGTATGAGACTTATCTATATGTATTTGTTTCAATCTTGTTTTGCGAATTGTGTATTTATATATATAACTGTATATCTTATATCTGTGTGTATATCTGCTTATATAATCTGTAGTGTATATCATCTGGCCCTGAATTTTTTTTAAAAAAGACACTCGTGGCGCACATGGCATAGCTTCTGTGGTGCACTGCAACTAAAGCGCATCTGCGCAGCTTAGTGGCGCACTGCAACATGCACCACAGAAGATCCAATGCGTAGCGCACCTGCCAACATATCTGTGGCGCACTAGCAGGTGCGCTACGCCTATCTCCACATAACCGTGGCACACCAGGCAATGCGCCACGGCTAGGAGATAGCCGTAGCGCAATGCCCGTGGCGCACCACTAGTGCGCCACGGATGGGCCTTTTAGGTGCGCCATAGACGACCATTTTCCTAGTAGTGGCGCTAGGTAGCAAAATGCGGTACTACCGCTTTTTGGTACCTATCCTGGCAGAAGGTTTTGGGCAGTTTTCCCAAACACTCTGCCATGCCTAGTAGCAATTCCGGTACATCCGGTGCTCTGCAAACCCCTTTTTGGGAGGAATGAGCCAAGGTTTTTTTGATACAACCTATGGTACACTTGGCAAATAATTAGTCCGATGTGTGTGTTGTTATAAAACACCAAAATCACTTGGGATAGGAAATGCTCTTTCAACATCGATATTAAACCTGCTAAAACAAAAGGGATGCCGGCAAAGGGCAAATGAAAAAAGAGAGCGGTTCATACTGAGGCCAGTACACGACGAGACTGAGAATTTGGCGGCTTTTGCCTACATAGGTATGGTGGACTAAAGTAGCAAACATGCACTAAACAACCTATATAGACTCGTTACAACTGCCGGCTATCAGAGAGAGATAAGAGGGACCTATTCGGAACCAACCTGATACTACCACAAAACATACACATACTGGTATTTCCCCCTCGAGACCAAACAAGGAAGTTCTTCTGAAGAAAACTCACATAGTTGGC
Organism: Avena sativa; assembly: GCA_916181665.1. Lineage (NCBI taxonomy): Eukaryota > Viridiplantae > Streptophyta > Magnoliopsida > Poales > Poaceae > Avena > Avena sativa. Next base: position 260,246,463 of record OV702294.1, on the reverse strand, counting down.
AAGCTGGCTCGACCGTGTAGCACCATCTATCCTGGCGTCGCAAGCATGTCCGCTGCGCCGCTCGGGCTGGCGCGACACGACTTGCCACGCTTTCGCTGTGGGCCCTAGCCCGTTTGTGTGGCGCCAGTCGGGGTGGCGCCGCACCCACCTGTGTCGTGCCATGGTGGCTGGCGCCGCACAAGCAGTAGCCCAATAAACACGTGCAGCCTCCCTCTCCCCCAACCCTAGACTCATTCTTCCCAGTTTCCCAGCCCCAGGCGGCGGCGGCTGCACTCACCCCCCTCTCCAATCTACTCCAAAACGGCAAGATCTCCATTGGTTTCTTAGGGGATTTCATCCCCAATCCATGCTCAAAGGTACTCTCCCTCACATCCCTCTATTTCATCCAAAAATTCTATCTTATTTGTTTCTAATTGCAAAATTCGTCCAAACCCTAAATCCCATATGATTAGTTGATGTGTAGTCAGGTTTGGTTGATGTCAAGAGTTAGCAATGGCAATGACATGGTGAAACCCTAAATCCCATTAAGATTGTATGGAGCAATGTCATGTTTGTATAGTATTTCTTCATATACATGTTAGTTCTAATTTGTTCTTCATAGCTATTGGAACCTTGGTCACATAGAGATGCTTACATAGAAACTAGGGTTTATAAAATTAGGTCACAAAGAGATGCCCATATAGAAACAATGGTTTATAATTTTGCTCACATAGAGATGCCACATTGGAATAATGGTTTTTAAAAATGTAGATTCCCACATTGCTCACATAGAGGTTCCCACATAATTTTGCTCACATAGCATTTTATTCATAGTAGTAGTTGGTTTATAATATGCTCACATATATAGTTCTACTTTTTTTTAATTAACTAGACTGTCGGAATCGGAATCGGAAGAAGCCCGTACACCACCCCATGTACAAAACGGGTTCGTAGAAGGAATGTCGCTTCTTGAGCCGTCGTATGACAAGGTTCACCGTGGCTACATTCTTGCCGAGGGGATCAAGGTAAGAAAAATAAACCCTTGAAATCATTATATGTTTATCAAGTTGTATGGACATGTTATAATCGAGCTTCTATGTGTGCAACCTCTTGTTCCCCTACGACTGGGGTATCACGGGCATTTCCAAGAGATGATGCGGTATGATGATCGGTACATGGTGCACATCAAAGCGCTAGGATTGCTCCCATTCATCCATATGGTCAATCGTGGTTCACCGCACATGAACCCTGCTGCTATCACCACGCTCGTCGACAGGTGGAGGCCGGAGACGCATAGTTTTCACCTCCGTACCGGTGAGATGACCGTGACTCTGCAGGACATGTCCATCATCCTTGCACTCCCTATCCAGGGGGATCCTCTGTGCATTAACACAGGCTCCGATGGCTGGCGTGAGAGGATGTGTGCCCTTACCGGTGGTAAGTGTCCTGGTGACACTATAAACTCAAAGGGGGAGAAATTGAGAGTCACAGCCGGGGCTACTTTCAAGTGGATAGCACAAAACTTTAGTACATGTCCTGAGAATGCTAGTGAGGATGAGATTATTATATATGCTAGTGTGTATGTGTGGTATGTCATCACGAAGACTATATTTGCTGATGGTAAGAGCAACATGGCTCACTGGCACTGGCTGAAGGCCTTAACTGGATAAAAAATGGAGATGGGGTTCGGCGGCATTGGCCTTCTTGTACCGGCAGGTAATGCGGTGTTTCTTTACATATGCTCTTCCAACTTATGCATGACTAAGTTTGTTTGATTTCTTGCGTAGATGGACGAGGCTTGTCGAAGGACTGGGGCTGAGGCTTATATCGGTGGTTCGTTGCTACTCCTCTCGGTGTGGATGTGGGAACGCTTTCCAGTTGGTAGGCCAAAACATATGCCTTCCAAACCCTATAGTGATGGCGGGGAAAGGTTAAAGTGGCCCACATGGGCTTACAATTGGGATGTGGTCTCAAAGCCTCCAATCGACCTACAAAACGCGTACCTGAGATACACCAATGAGTTTGATAACATTCTCCCGGAGCAAGTAAGAATTTCTGAACATACACCGTTTAGCATTCCTTTCAAGTGCTCTTCTCATTGAACTATCTTGTTTGCGATTAAGGTTCTATGGGAGGTATATGGTCCTAGGGACAATTTTGGTTGCGAGGAGTTTCGTCTTAACCCACAGTGCGACGTGGAACGCAACCGATGGTATATGGAGTGCCCCATGATATGCATGTGGGTTTTTGAGCATTATATGCCGTAGCGGGTTATGAGACAGTTTGGTCTCTATCAGGATACCCCTCCGGATTACCAGGACACCGATGAAGCTCTTCATCGGTAAGTATTGGTTCTACACATGTTTTTGAAGACAATGTATGATAGTTATGTGTGCTAAAAAAGTTGCTCTTTATTCACATACAGGTTGGACATGCTCAAGAGCAAGAAGACTGACTGGTGCAAGATTCACCAGAAACACGTAGCTAGATTTATTTTATGTAGGAGAGAAGCTAAGAAATCAAAAAGAATGGCCGCAAAACCCCATTGTGAGGACGCTTTCAGCGAGTACCTCCATTGGTTTCTAGAGAACACTCGTGTGAAGCTCCTATCGGATGCATATCCGAAAGATATATTGGAAGAGTCGCTGCCTGCAAGTACAACCAAGATGTTAGAGAAGGGCGGCAAACCTCCTTTGCCCCCGTGATGAACTTTGTGTTCAGTCGATAGTTCATGTTCCCGTTACTATCTTAGTCGGATTTGTGTAATATGTGTCATTGATTTGCTTGCAATGCAGCGCACGGAGGTCCAGAAGCAGGCGGATGAGTTGGAGGGTGCTTTGGAGTTCCTGAGGGATGAGGATGGCAATAGTAAGTTAAGGGATTTTGTTAAGAAGCAGGCACAAAAGCTACGACGCTTCGCGAACTTGCTTGGTTGTAGGGATCCCGAGGTTGTTGCGACGTCGTCCAAGGAACCGGCAAAGTCCACTTCACGAGAGGAAAGCAACTCCGACGATGAGCAATCTTCCACGGTAAGAGATAAACTTGCGGCAATGACATCTTTCTTGAATTACCATGTATCACTCTAATGAGATCATTGCTCTTATTGTAAAGGACAAAGACGAAGACGAGGCCGTGCCGGACGACATGTCATTGGAGAAGTATCAACGAAAGGTATGGTCCGCAATCAAGCCAAGGCCAAGAATTCATCCTATTGTCGAGTCCGATACCGAGGACGAGCCTCGGCAGAAGAAGATTGCTCCGAGGAGAGGAGGCAAGAGCAAGCATGCTAGAAAGTAGTAGTTCGATGTTGTTTGGGACTATGTTGGTTCTATGACAATGTTGTGTGAGACTATGTTGTTTGAGACTATGTTGTGTGAGACTATGTGATGTTAATCCTATGACAATGTTTGAGACTATGTTGTTTGAGACAATGTGATGTTAATCCTATGACAATGTTTGAGACAATGTTGCTAGAAAGGAGTTGTATGACAATGTTCTATGACAAGTTATATCACAATGTTTGAGACAAATGTTTGAGACAAGTTCTATGACAGACTAGTAAGAAGCGATGCACCTCCAGGACTACGGCGCCATGGAAGGCGGCGCTGCACTAGTACATGCAGCACCAATAATAGAGGCGCCGCACCCTCCCAGGCCTGCCGCGCTCGGCACCACACCCTCCCAGGCCTGCTGCGCCAACAGACCTGGCGCCGCACGTACCAGGCCTGCCGCGCCACCAAACCTGGTGCCGCAACCTTCCCAGGGTGATTTGGTAGGAGAAAACGTTGCCGCGCCAGGATGCGCTTGGCGCCGCAGATGCAGGTGCAGCGCTACAGGCAGTGGCGCCGTGCTTCAGGTCGTGCCGCGCCAGCCCGCGTGGCGCCGCACCCTTCCTAGGGGTCCTCCTCGATTTGGCAGGAGAAAATGTTGCCGTGCTAGGAAGGGCGTGGCGCCACAGCTGCACGTGCAATGCCGTGTCTGCTGGCGCTGCACACTCCAGGCCTCCTCCTGTCAAACTGACAGGAGGTTTGCTTGCCACGCCAGGAAGAATGCGGCGTCGCAGATATACGTGCAGCGCCAGCTTAGGTGGGGTCGCACACTTCAGGCTGTGCCGTGCCAGCACGTGTGGCGCCGCATGCTCTCTAGGACTCCTCCTGTCAAATTGACAGGAGGTTTTCTTGCCGTGCCAGGAACAGCATGGCGCCACAGCTATAGGTGCAGCGTCGTGGGAGATGGCGCCGCACACTCCCAATCACACATCAAACATATATGAGTAAGTTGAATATGCTTAAGTTTCTGATGGACATCAAACATACATGAGTAAGCTTCTGATCAACCATCACACGTACATAGTTCACCAATCACACATCACAAATGATAAATGAGTAAGCTTCTGATCAACCATCACACATCATACATAGTTCACCCATCACACATAGTTCGAACGTCACACTAAGTTCACACACAACTAATGATAACCCGTCTTCAACATCACGAAATAGAGCACTTGCTAGTACGCGAGCTCCCGGTTACATACTCAAAGTCTAAAGCATAGGCCCTTTGCCCTTCCTCTTCTTCTCTTCCTCTTCCTCCATGGAACGCCACGCCGCTCGACGCAGCATTTCCCTCTCCGCATCACGATCCTCCTTAGCGAGGCGCTTCTCTTCCTCCTCTTTCTTTCGGATCTTGTCATTACGTTCCTTGCGCTTCTTCGCCATCTCCTCGTCACGCAGCGCTTCAAAGTAGCGCCTTCTTTTTATGAAAAAATCGATCTCTTGGATAGCCTTGTTGGATTCAGGTTGCTCAAGATCTATCCAAGTGTAGTACATGCATACCGGAGGGGGAGACTACAAGAAAATAGTGCATGTTAGAGGCTATGATATGGAATATTTGGGACACATGAAGAACTAAAAAGCTTTGATCATACCGGTGGAGTGTCGTATGGGTTGCGGCTACTCTCGGGAGAGCTATTATAGTTGGCACACATGAAGAACTTCTTTCCCCAACTATCAGAATAGTAGTCTTGGTATTGCTTAACAGTGCAATCAGTTCCACACCCACAAATAGGAACGTCCTTCCCATGGGCCTCAGAATTACGAAACGCCTTTCGTGGCATTTCCTCTTGGTCGGCGCAAGGTGGCCTAGCATTGGCCCTCCTCTTCTTCTCTTCCTCTTCCTTCTCCTTTTGCCTCTTCCTCTCTTCCTCTTCCTTCTCCTTTTTCCTCTTCCTCTTCCTTTTTCTTCTTCACCTCTTCCTCTTCATCCTTCTTTTTCACCAAGTCTCGAGCAAGTTGAACTACCTCTTCGAATGCCTTCCTCTTCTTCTCTTCCTCAGCTTCCTTCCTCTTCCTCTCTTCCTCGGCTTCCTTCCTCTTCCTCTATTCCTTGGTTTCCTTCCTCTTCTCCACCACCTCCATAACATTCGCCCAAACCTTTGAGTAGTTCACACCTTCCCCATCATTGTCCTTGTTGGGTTGAGTCGCCATACCTATTATAAGAATAAAAGGTACAAGTTAGTTAAGTAAGCATGAAGGTGAAAATTTGGAACAAGATATGTAAAAAACATGTCACTATATAAGAATATACATACGGGAATGGTCCATTTAGGTATGTAAACATGCTTGTATGATTACGAGCTTGTTTCCTAGGAACTTGGTGCCTAGGAACTTGTTGTGAATGACCTCTAGTAATCCCAAGTTGCCTCCCTCTTTGTTGCCTAGGAATTTGATGGCTACTTCTTGGTTGGCTAGGAATTTGTTGGCTACTTCTCGGTTGGCTAGGAATTTATTGGCTTGGACCACTTTGTTGGCTACTTCTTGGTTGTCTAGGAATTTGTTGGCTAGGAATTTGTTGGCTGCTTCTTGGTTGGCTTGGAATTTGTTGGCTACTTCTTTGTTGGCTTGGACCACTTGTGCTTGCTTCATTTCCCTTTGCCCTCTTCCCTTGTGTTGCACAACTCCATGCATTGTGTCCTTCACCACTACACTTCCCACAACGAGAACTCTCACGAGGTTCTTGAAATTGGTCGTTTCCCGATTCCCGCGCACCAACACGTCCCCATCCGTCCATGTCACATATAAAACGCTTTGTCTTGCGTCTACCATGTTTAACAACCTTCCATTTCGGATGGGGCCATAGTTGGAGTCCATGGTACTCCGGCCATTGTGATTGGTCAAGGTATGGATGAAATCTAGGAGCCCATGTATCTTTTGTCTTCATGATAAAGAACTCAGACTCTCTAACGGTGTGCTCATGATTATAATCCACATGGAGTTTTCGAGACGCACATAGCAAGTGAGAACAAGCTAGATGGAGCAACAACGGCCTTCCGCATGTGCAATCACAACCCCTTAGAGAGACCTTAAAGGCTCGGCCTCCGTGTTGGACACCATCCGAAGTGGTTCCTCCAGGCTCGACCACCTGGTAAATGACCTCGTCGTTATCAAAAACCGTGGCAACTTGGGAGTCCACTTTCCTTGACTGAAATATCCTCCAACCCTAAGTGGGAACTCGTACTTGTACTCCTTGTTTTGTCCCGCAATTTGCTAATCGGTTTCAAGTGAGTAGTTCAGAAAATACCCATTTAACTTGTCAAATGTGTATCGAACTATTGCAGTGACGGGCAATGCACGGACACCTTTAAGAACCTTGTTGAAGGCCTCTGCCATGTTGCTTGTCATTTGACCATACCTCCGGCCATCCTCATCATAAGCCCGTGCCCACTTGTCACGGAGATGAATGTTCTTATTGAGAAACTCTTGACCTTGGAATCGAGGTTTTTGTTGTTCCGCCATCTGAGATATCAATTTGTGAAACCTCGGTCCATGAAATCAAGACAACAATCTTGAAGATCATCAGCCAACTCCTTGCTCTTACATGCCCTGTAGAAGTTGGAATAAAAATGTCTCATGCACCATCGGTGGTGTAATGGAGGATGCCCGGGAATGTCAATCGTCACCGCGTTGAGAATTCCTTGATGGCGATCCGAGATGGCACATATTTCCCTATCAAGAGGTAACACCTTCGTTCTCAAAAGACGGAAGAACCACTCCCAATTAACATTGTTCTCCGCCTCTACCAAAGCAAAAGCCAAGGGAAGCAACCGGTTGTTTGCATCATTTGCTATTGCAATCAAGAGAGTGCCACGGAACTGCCCGGTCAAGAAGGTGACATCCATGGAGATTACCGGCCTACAATGTTTGAAGCCCCTCACACATTGCTCGAATGCCCAAAAAGCACGCCCAAATATTTGAACATTTCTTTCATTACGAACCATCGTTTCGGTGCCATATGGCTCAACCACATGAACCATGCCCGGGTTTGCATCGGCCATTTCTAACAACAACCTAGGGATTCGGCTGTATGATTCTTCCCAACCACCGTACAACATCCTCAATGCGGCTTGCTTCGTTTTCCATGCCTTCCCATACTTCACCTCATAGTGAAAGATTGCTTCCACGAACTCCATGACCATCTTGATGGTCATTGTCGGAAGTGAAGAAATTTGGTTTGAAAGCCTAAAGGCGAGGAACTCAGAGGTCAACTGTCGGTGCTCGTGCTTCACATCTTTGCCATCCACCCTTTTTCCATGGCACATGTGCGTTGACACACAGCTTGAAATGCGCCAATCAGGACCCCCCTTGTATGATCTTGCCTGCACTATCCAAGGACAACCATCATCCTCGCATTTAACCATGTAACGCTTTTTCACGTCCGAGTGAACCACCGTGAAAGGACGATGATACCTAATAGAGAAGTCCTTGATCCATTGCTTAAGTTCCAACAATGTGGCAAACCTCTGTCCTTTTGAAATCCCATTCTTCTCGTGACTAACATCCCGATAGGAAGTTGGCCTTAGTCCAAGCACTACACCCTTGCCGCCATCAACTGTGGCTTTATCCGCTAGACTAAGATCATGAAACAAGGGTACCCGATGATCCCTGCCCAATACCTTCTCATGCACTTTGGCCTCATCCTTAGTGAACCCATCCTCATAAACTTCTTCATCGGGACCATCCTCATCCGAGTTTGATACATACATTCGAAATTACGGGATGTCATGATCCATGTTCTCTTGTGTATGATATAAGTACAAATTTCCAATAGTGTTGTCATAGAGCTCAACCTCCCTCTCACTATCCCCATACTCATCATTCTCCTCTTCCAATGGGGCTCTTCATCTTGATTCTTTGAAATGGGGCTCTTCATCTTGATTCTTTGAAATGGGGCTCAAAGATGTCCTCAATTCATCTTGCTGGGTTAAAGGAGGCTCAGTCAATTCCTCTTGGTTCATGGGTGGATGACTCCGAGCTTCATATGGGGAGGCAACCGGTATGATACTCCTTTGCATATGACCATCAACCTTTTTCGTGGCAAATAACTCAAGAGCTTTGTCTTGTGATTCGGCCACCACTTCCTTGTATGCAAACCAACGTTGCTCGGAGCTGATACGCATTATCTTCCAACGGTTGTGCATCCCAAATCCCACATAGTGCCTACCCTCCAACTCAACAACATCACTAGGATCCATCGAATTCAACTCTACCCGAACTTGTTGCAACACCTCCGCATAGTTTGGACTACGATCAAACACCAAGTCAATCTCATCCGGGTTCGGCTCAATATTGCCTCTCAAGAAAGCTTCCTTGTCCATATGATGAACATGGACAATTCTAGCCATCCCTACAATAAATATAAGAAAATAAAGGTAGATAAATTCAATAAGTATCTATGCCAAAATTTACATTAACAACAAGCTCATACAACCATACCCTAACTCTAACCCTAACCCTAACCCTAGCCCTAACAATCTTATTTATACACATGAAGGTTTAATATACCAATCCTAATTCTATATATCAACCAAACACCTCATTGCTCCATACAACTTTACATATCCAATTGGTGGCCAAGCATTTGGAGGAATTTCTCAAACTACCAAAATTAGGGCTAAATAAAGAGATTTCTTGGATAAAATAGGGAGGAATACCTGGGGGAGGAGGTCAACAACAAGATCCAGCCACCATGGTGCGGTCGCCTCTCTCTTCTTTGTGAGGTGTGAGAGGAGAAGAAAAGGGGTGGGTCGGGGAGAGGGAGGCTGCACACACTTAAGGGCTGCTGCTTGTGCGGTGCCAGCCACCATGGCGCGGCATAGGTGGGTGCGGCACCACCCCGACTGGCGCGACACTAACGGGTTGGGGACCGCGGCGCTAGCGTGGCAAGTCGTGTTGTGCCAGCCCGAGAGGCACAACGGACATGCTCTCGGCGCCAGGATAGACGGCGCCGGGCCCTAGCCAGACAGGGTGGCAGGCCTGCGGCGCCGTCCTATCTGGCGCTATAGGCGTGTGTGCGGTGCCGCGCGAGGGGAGTGACAGAAAAGGGTTATCCAGTTTGAATTTGTTTTCAATAGGGTTAATCTTTGAATTTCTTATGACTTTAGGTTATTTTTATTTAATTTGCCAAAGCGGGATGGGCGGCCGGGTTAGCGAGTTGGGCCCATGCGGGGTGTGTTCAGGGTATGTGCGTGTAGGTGTTAGGTGTGTGTTTGCCACTGGGTGTGGTGCGATACTGCGCACACTGTTTGGAGTGGTGACGGCGGGTGGGGTATTAGGTAGGTGTTAGGGTTAGGTTAGGTGGGGATTTTAGGGTTAGGGTTTGAGTATTGTTGGGACGGGGTTGTAGGTGGGCTGCCTCCCCTGGTTTGATAAAATATTTTAATTATTAATTTTATTCATTGTTTTTAAAGCCTTTAAAAATAGTTTTTAGAAATAAAGAAATATCCAGACGAGCCCGGTTTATAATTTTAAATTAACGCGTGGCTATTTAGAAAACGAAGATGGGCTTTTGGCAAATAGTTTTAGGGAACCATGCATGATGACATGGCGATCCTCAAATGCAATGTGACATGATGACATGAGCATGCGATTATGATGATGCAAAAACAAAAGCGATTTTATAATAGTGGTTTTATCCAGGGTGCTACATGACGCCTGGCCCTGTGCGACACACGCGGACGCCTCCCATGCACCACCACCCCATGGACCGACCCAAGCGACCATGGACGCTACCGATAGACCGCCTTGGGATCTCCTCCTATAGTAGGCCCACCAAAACGCGTTTTTCCTCTCTCTCGCACGCGCCTCACCCGCAATCTCTCTCCCTATCGCTCCCGAACCACCCCACGGACAGCCCACGATCCCACCCCACCTTCCTCTCATAGCGCCTCTTTCCTCGCTTCCCTCGTCTCCGCCAGAGCCCAACCCCCGCCACTGCCTGGCTCTCTCATTCCCGTTCGCCGCCTCCCTCACAGACCAGCAAACACCGTCAGCGCTGCATTCGTTGGAGCCCGAGGCCCTTCCATCCTACGCGTGCATGGCATCGTTGAGCCCCACCTACCCACAGATTTTTGAGCCATTCCTACCACCAAGCTCCGTTGCCATGGCCAGTCTTGTGATGCCGCCTCCCTATACCTAAGGCTCGCCACCTCCCCTACAAGCATCGCCCATGTACCGCAGAGATCCATCGGCCCCGCCCTTCTACGCTGTCGGCCCCCGCTCTCCCCATCCCAATAAGGAGACCCCGCCATCACTAAGCCAGCACCACCGCCTCGCTGTTCAGGAGCATCCCACGCCATCACGGGCCGCCACGATGCCTCGTCGCCAGCGATCCCCAACGCTATCAAACATCGCCGCCCATCCGTGTTGCATGCGCTCTGCCCGTGCATGTGGCACCCCGGATTTATGGTCCGAGAATACCCATTATGCATACAATTCATGTTCCCATGATCACTGAGCCGTGAGCATAACCGAACAGTATCATTACATCATCTAGAAAGTAACAATTACAAAACTTACAAAGTGGCCATTATGGAAATTACAACACAAGTAGCGGAAGTCTTTAAGCGCAGAGCCCATGTCATGCCTTAACCTACAGGCAACTGACTGGGAAGACGGCCTAGCTCGCATAGACGTCAGCACCTTCTTCACTTCTTAACATCTGCAATCTGGCCAAGTAAATAGCCAGGGACAATGCCGATGAGTACTTCGAATGTACTCGCAAACCACCAAGACAAGGTAGCAAGATAATGCATATTGGGTTGTGGCGAGTTAGCTCTACACTATAGTTGTTTCTGAAAAGCCTAACATTGGCATCTTTATATCTTTGTTGAAAAAGAGATTTTGGGAAAATATGCCTCCTTTTAGAAATCCCGGATATCCCCATATCCTTGTTAAATACTCGTTGAAAACAGTTTTATAGTAAAACCCCTTTTTAAAACATCTTCGACCATCTCTGGTTAAAACCAAACTCGTTCTTATCTTTCCTCGTGACGAAGTCATGTCCTTTTCATTCATCTCAAACATTATCCCAAGGGTACTCATAGCAATCACCTTTCCAACCATCCTTGATCATGGACACGACTATTCGAATATATTAGACTCTGTAGGGTTTGTGCACTTTACCCACAAGAATCAATACATCCACCGGGATACAACCATGACCTTCTACACATGGTATATGGGGGTTCGGATAATCAAACCTCACTTTTCATTTGTCCATCCCTAGCAAAGGAGGATTTTCCTTTTGAGTATGTGGCACGACGGCCATGTAGGAGTTCGTAGCATGGAAAACAAAAAATTTCTACCGCATGCACACAAACAAGCCAAGATCTATCTACTAGATTGTAGCAACGAGACGATTAGAGTACTCACCCTCGAATATTCCAAAGAGGTTAACGAGAGCAGATTCTTGTGGGTGATGTAGTCGTACACTTGCCGATCTCAAGATCGCGTAGACGATCCTTCCGGCGCTTCGTTCTGGTAGCGCTTCCGCAGTCGGTCACACGTTCGGTACTCGATGAAAACCTTCCTCTCCCTTGTTCCAGCAGGCAGCGGAGGTTGTAGTTCTCCCCTCGCGATTCTGACAGCACGACGGCGTGGTGTCGGAAGTAGAGGGGAAATTCTGCAGGCTTTGCCTAAGCTGGAGCGGGTTATGGTGGATCTAGGGTTTCCGGCAATCTAGGGTTTAGAAAGCCGGAGAGGAGGAGGTGGAGTCGACCGTGGCTTGGGAAATGGCAACGATCCGGCGGTGGCGTGGTGGCGGAGCTAGGTGGTGGCGCGGCTGCGGCGGCTGGCGGCGGCGCTGGGGTGGTGGCGGCGACAACACGACGGCTTGGTGGGGAGGGCTGGTTGTGTGTCTCCTTGGGGCACCCCTCCCCTCTATTTATGAGAGGGAGGGAAACTTGGGAGAGGGGAGTTTGAATCCTTCCCCAACTCCCTCTCCTAGTTGGCTTGTGGTAGAGGGAAAGAACGATTCTTTCCTTCCTCCACCAGGATACATTATCCCAGTTTGACTTTTCAAACTTGCCTATTGACTTTCAATTGGGAGCTTAATTTCTTTCTTTCAAATTCCCAACCAAGTGACCTAGGACATGATTCAATCATTCCACTTATTCATGACACATTCATGTACCCTTCCCATTCCGGTCCGGTGAATCATCTAGACACTTCTACAACCTCTTCGAGGAAATCATCGGAATTATTCCCGAACTCCGGAATTGAACTTTACGTATATGAATCTTATTGTCTGGACCATTTCGGATCTCCTCATGATATACCGGATCCCATCCAAGACCCCGAACAACATTCGGTCTCCCTACTTACATTCCATATCTACTATACAACATCGAATCCTTAAGTGTGTCTCCCTACGGTTCGTGAATTATGCAGACATGACCGAGACTATTATCCGATCAATAACCAATAGAGGAATCTGGAAATTCACTGTAACACCCTCTAATTGTCCCTATGCAAGTTTTAGCGATTCCCGCCAAACCAGCATAGAAACAATTCAAAGGCGCCCACCAGGAACTTGCGCGGGGGGTGAAAACAAAGTAATATCATTACACAATAGTCCACGATGGAACCCACAGAAAAGATATATACAACAACGACTCCATGAGTCAAGAATACAAATATACAATACAAAGATCCAAATCACCTTTAAAACGATACAGCATCCAAGTACAGACAAGATGCAAATTGAGCTAAGATCCCTGAAGAATAACCAATGGCGTCCATAACCCTGCCCAGGCCAAGCCGGAAGGGTAATCCTGCTAACAACGTCGATCTCAAAACCTGTTTAAACAAAAGGGGTGCCGACAAAGGGCAAAGGAAAAAGAGAGCGGTCAGTACTGAGGCCAGTACACGGCGAGACTAGAATTCAGTGGTCCTCGCCTACAAAGGAATGATGGACTGAAGCAACAACGCAACATGCACTAAACAACCTATAGAGACTCAATACATCTGGCGGCTATCAGATAGGGATAAGAAAGACCTATTCGGATCCAACATGAAACTATCACCAAGCATACCCATCCTGGTAATCCCTCCTCGAGACCAAATGAGGAAGTCAACCGAGGAACTCACACAGTTGGCAGTTTTATTCATTCCATTATAGTTGCGGCAATTACTAGTCAGATATAGATAGCATGAGTCATCCGGACGAGGCAGGGGCGTCGTCGGACGAGGTGCCACGTGGGAAGAGGGAAGAGGAGGACCGATAGCGGCCTAAGGAGGATGGCCGGTGCTACGAGCGAGGGGACCGAGAGAGTCGGCGAAGAGGGATCCTCGGTGGCAGTGGCCACGAGCCTGAGAGGGAGGCAGCAGGGCGACGAGGAACTCAAGCCTCGCAGAAGGGTGGCCGTTGAAGCGAGCGTCGGTGGTGACGATGGATGGCGTAGACACGAGGTGGCGTGCGAGGGCGTTCCCCTGGCGGCGGGGCTTGGTTGGTTGGCGAGGTGGGGAGGACGACCGGGTGGTGGGTAAATCGCGAGGAGGGGCTGGTGGGACATGGTTTGTCAGGGAGTGGGTGTCTACACGGGATCAGGAATGCGAGAGGGAGAACGTCGCGCGGCACTCGCATGCGTGGGCGTGCGTTTGAGTGCGGGAGCGGGTCAAGGCAGAGTTTAGGCGGGCATGGTTCCGGCGGCGGCAGGTAATAAGTGTGATGCTAGGGTTTAGGGTGGTGTAGGATCTAGGGTTTCAGTTGGCTGGGCCTTTTGGGCCTGGCTAATTTAGGTCTAGGTGTTTTATTTATTTTCATAAAACATTTTTTTGTTTTATTTTAAATCCTTTTAGCAAATAGTTTTAGGGCAAATAATTTGAGCAAGATAATTGAGGTTAATTTGAACTCAAGGAAAAAGGAAGGGTAGAAAACAAAAATAGGGTTTTAGTTAAAACATTCGAGACAAGACATGCATGATGATGTCATGACGATGCACAGAACAAAAACACCAAGCGATTTTCTATTAGTGGTTTTACACGGGGTTCTACAATTAGACACCACTAACAATGGATCTCGCCTCGAGATCCGCCTCATGGTACAGGGAAGAAGGCCGACGGTCTGAATCTTCTCGATTCGTGTAGATCCTCGCGACACCACTAACATGGGTTCTCCATCTTGAAATCGGCGACACCACCAACAAGGGTCATGGCTCACGTTAGTCGAGCGAACACTCCGGGAACAAAGGACTAAGGCAATGGTCTCGAAAAGTAAGGCCACTTTTAACTTCCGTGGAAGGAGTAAAATTGCTTGATCCACCGATTCAATGTACAAGAGCAAATGATAAGAGTAGTCGGATGGTGATCAGTCCATCGCGCACCCAAAGCATTACTCTGCACATAAATAGGGAAATTATGCAACCAACTCTCGGAATTCAGACTGAAGATCTTGTCAATCGAGATTCAGAAACAAAAGGATAAAGTAGTTTCTTCATCAGATCTGATGTAGATGAGGTCGTCGTGTCGAAAAACTCTGGAAGATACAAAGAAAAATTTTAGTGAATTTTTTCGGTCCACTGAAATGTACAACAGAGGAAAGGTCCCTCAAATAGCATGAAGACCAGATGTCGAAGCAACGTTACAAGAGGATGGAAACGAAACCCTGAAGGTACGACGGAAACCCAACCACGAGAATTCCTAGACTCAAAGAAAAGATAAGAGAGCGGATTCAAACACGCAAAGGTAAGAGGAGAATAGCAGAGGGGTAAGGAGTAAAATCAGACCTAATCAGATCTATCCAACCGATTTTTTTTAAAATAGTTTTGACACTCTACATCGGCCGTTAGCTAGATTATCCTACAGGCTGGACTAGTGGGGTATCGTAACTGCTGAGCTCTGATACCACTCTGTAACACCCTCAGATCGTCCCTATGCATGTTTTAGCGATTCCTGCCAAACCCGCATAAAAACGATTCAAAGGCGCCCACCAGGCAGTTGCGTGCGGGTGGAAAACGAAGTAATATCATTACACAATATTCCATGATGGAACCCACAGAACAAATATATACAACAATGAATCCATGAGCCAAGAATACATATATACAATACAAAAATCCAAATCACCTTTGAAACGATACAACGTCTGAGTACGGACAAGATGCAAATTGATCTAAGAGCCCTGAAGAATAACCAATGGCGTCTATAACCCTACCCAGGCCAAGCTGGAAGGGTAACCCTGCTAACAACATCGATCTCAAAACCTACTTAAACAAAGGGGGTGCCGACAAAGGGCAAAGAAAAAAGAGAGCGGTTAGTACTGAGGCCAGTACACAGCGAGACTAGAATTCGGTGGTCCTCGCCTACAAAGGTATGGTGGAATGAAGCAGCAGCGCAGCATGCACTAAACAACCTGTAGAGACTCAATACAACTTTCGGCTATCAGATAGGGATAAGAAAGACCTATTCGGATCCAACCTGAAACTATCACCAAGCATACCCATCCTAGTATTTCCCCATCGAGACCAAACGAGGAAGTCAACCGAGGAACTCACACATTTGGCAGTTTTATTCATTCCATTATAGTTGTGGCAATTACTAGTAAGATATAGATAGCACAAGTCATCCGGATATTACAAACAGTGGGCAGTTTTAGTTAACCATTCCGTTGTAATTGTAGTACTTACTAGTCAGATACATATAGCACGAGACATCCCAAAACCCAGCAGTTGTTGGTACTTTTATTTAGCCATTCCGTTGTAGTGAAGCTGATTACTAGTCATTATAAAGTCAAATTTATAGCACTACTTTAGTTATAGTTGTCTATGATCGAGATACTGTGCTCCAAGTCGTCCATAACCGCGGACAAGGCTTTCAGAAAGTTTTACCCTGTAGGGGGGCACAAATAGCAACACACGCACAATCAACCTCAGAAAAAACCAAATGAAAACTCAACGAGGCATCACGACAAAGAAATTGCAAGATTCATATAATATTTCTGGGGGGCATCCCACTAAGCGACCCGTGACAAAGTTGGCCGGATCCGAGACGGACCCAGAGGTTTGTGTCGACGGCTGTAAACGACTGGGAACCCAAAAGTGTGACTGGGCTTGTCGATGCCGCATAAATGTATCACAATTCCTAAACAGTACATGCGCTCCACGTGCAATAGTAATAAAGCAGTAAAGCATGGCATAAGTAGAGGATAGTAATAAAGCCCCAAACTACTTTGTGGCCCCAAGAAATAATATATGCCTCAAGCTCTGGCTAAGGGGATTCATGGTCCCACATGCGGGTAGTGCGAATATTCAAAGAACGGGTATCAAGTACTCGGGGTCCTATGAGACACAAGTGGATGGTTAAAAACCAAATAACATCTATTGCCCACCCGTGCCTCTGCATTATTTACCTACTTTCAATTTTAGTTATTAAACTATAATTAAAGCCATGATCGTCTCCAATGTAAAGCATAAGGCATTTCTCCAACAACTGTGGTACTTAACAACATCGAAACAACACATGAGCAAGCAACCGTGACTCGCAAGGCCGACTATCTAACAAACAACAGGTAATAAGATGTGTCCATGGCAATATATGGGCTGCAGGAAAGTTGTGGTGGTATTGCCGACGAGTAAGCCATGGAGGTGTCCTCACAGTGCGTGTTTAGAGACGTGGGGTAAGGCGGACGGTTGACGGGTACGAGGTAACACAGCTTAACCAGGTTCAGATCCCACAACGGTGGCGGAATCCTACTCCGGCTATAAATCACTATAATGGCAATACGCCGAGTTACAGAGATAGGTTCGCTGTGCGAGGTGTGCATAAAACGACACTAGGTTGTATGAATCGATGCCCTAAAGGCTCCCATAGGCCCGACTTATATAGTCGCCAGGTCCTAGGGTTACAGGGAAAAGTCCTAGCCGGAGAGGTTACGGAGTTCTACACCGTCTATCACTAGTCTTGTGTATCTTGTACTCCAAGGCTCCGGGTACGCTGGTGACTCCACCGTAGCCTTCCTTTATCTGGCATGGGCCTCCCTTCTGGATCCACCTAACTAGGCCGCCCAGCAGGCCACATGCCATGCTACCGACTATGGGCCACCTGGGTTAGTCGGATAAGAGACATGCTATGAGGATACCCATATAGCATATCCCCAACAGTAGCCCCCGGAGAACTCCGAGATCTTGCGCCGTCTTGCCTCTTCCCGTGGAATGCTCCGTCTAGATGGATGCCGGCAAATCGTCAAGAAACATCTTGTAGTCCTCCCAAAGAACCCTGCAAAGGTTTCTCCGTCTTCTGTGAGTAATTCGGAGAAATGCTGAATCTTCCATCGTATGCTTCCATTGTCGGATTAAATCCGTCCATGATGGAATCTTCGATGGGATGGCTCATCTACCATGTCAGTTATGATGACGTAGGCTATAGGTCAGCGACGCCTCGTAACTCACACATGCAGAGAACGCAATCATATCCGATTTTTCTGTGCGAGCGATACGAACCGTTGGCGGTGGCGGTTGGAGACGTGGCGAAATTACCGCGCACGTTCACGAACACGTCTTCTACGCGGTAACCATCCGATTAGCTGCACGAATCTTGACACAGAGTAAGATAAATAGTAACCGTGGGACACTTGCCACTTTTTCACCCCATTCTCTCGCGTCATCATCTTCTTCCTCCAGCCGCACGCCTCCTCGAGCCTTCCGCGGAAAACCTCGAAGAAACCCTGGCCTCTCTCTGCACCAGTCGTGTCCTCCCAGTCCTCCATGGCCAACAGCAGCTCTTCCCCTTCGATGGCGGCGTCGAGCGAAGCCACGGCGAAGCCGGCGAGTTCCATCGTCGTGCCCCCTAAGGGCCTGGTCATCCCCGCGTCGGCGGTGATTGAAACCACCGGCGGTGACCATAATCTGGTGGCGCTGGAGCCTCTGGAAGAGGAACCAGACTCGCACAAGGGCGATTGGCGCGGCTCGGACATCACCGGCCGCGACATCCAAGAGATGGTCGCCGAGGGCTACCTCCCTGCGACGGAGGGGCATGCCTGGCGGGTGGCGCCGACCGGCGAGGTGACACCTTCTCCCCAAGTCAGAGAAAAGGTGTACCTCAAGGCCCAACTAGTACGCGGCGTTTCTTTGCCCATCTCCCACTTCTTTCTGTCCGTCTTGAACCACTTCAAAGTCCAACCCCACAACCTCTCCCCCAATAGCATCTTAGTGCTTAGCAACTTCGTGACACTTTGTGAGGGTTATCTAGGGATTAAGCCTAGGTTAGACTTGTTCGTGTACTTCTTCACCGTCAAACGTGAAGCCAGACATAGTAGGGAGGAGCTTAGGAACTGCGGCACCATAAGCTTCAAGATCCGACCTGGCCGGCGGTTCCCCGACATCGTCGGCCACGAGTCGTGCAAAAACTGGCAGCGGACGTACTTCTACGGCCCCGACATTCCTTTGGCGGGCCGAGAAGTGACGTACCCGGACTTCGTGGATGGAGCCGCCGCTGAAGTTTCCACATGGAGATCCCATGCCTCCCTTCCCTCCGACCTCAATGCTTCTCGCACAATAAGGCGGATCGAGTGGTTCGTAGAGGCGGGTTTGACTGGCTTGGACCTAGCCATGTGCTGGTTCATTAGGAGAATCCAACCCCTGCAGCACCACGCGAAGTTCATGCACGAGTACACGGGTGATCGAAAGGATTCCCTTCGGATGTCCATGGATAATTTCTCGAGCGACTCCGTCAAGCTCTGTCTGAAGGACATCGTCAAGGTGAAGGATAAGAAGCGTGGCTTCACCATCACCTGCGACATGTACGTAGACGGCAAGTGCCCAAAGGTAGGTATTTATTTTTCATGTATGACATTGCTCCAGTTTCTCCGTCTTATCATAGCCATCTTAACTAACACGGTGATTTCTTACTTAACAGCTTAGCGATCTAGATGAGGACAACATGGCTGCCCAAATCTACGATCCAAAGATGAAGGAAGTTACGGTCGTGTCCGACGACGATGCCCTGTTGGCGCGAAAGCAGAAGAGCTCCACCTCTGACGCTGCCGACGGAGGTAAGAAGAAGAAGACGGAGGGTGGAGCCTCCAAAAAGAGTACTGCTGCCCTGGAGGCAGAAAAGAAGAAAGCCACCGGGATGTTTGCCAAAGCGCCACCCTAGTGTAAGCCTCTTATTCTCTGACATCGTCTCGTTTATCTGCCTTATTCCTGTACTTATGCATTTTGCACGTTTCAGGAAGAAATCCACAACCAGCCTCAAGAAGTCCTCCAAGACTCTTGGGGCTTCTAGAAATATCAAAGATATGCTGCATCGCGACTCCTCCCCCGCCATCGCCCCTGCTACTCCTGCCGTCAAGCCCTCCTTTGCTCTGACAAGCTCCCAAGTCCAGGAGGCACCAGGCCCTTCCGTCATGGAAGTGGACTCTGGCGCCTCTACCGAACTAGCTATTGTCGGCGAGCAGGCGATGCAGGAGAGTGCTGCTCTTCAAATGGCTGAAGCTCCGGCTAAGGATGCCATCGGTAGTGGCAAGGCGGTGGTGGAAGCTGGTACTTCTGCCGAAGGTGGCGCCTCTGCTCCCTAGAAACCCTTCGAGTTCCTGAAGATTGTTTACCCGGCGCTCATGCCGAGTAACACAACTATGGTTCCTGGAGGAGTGCCATCATCTCCGACGTGCGGTCTTGAGGAGATACTCCGACAAGCAGACATCTTGCGAGGAAACAACATTTCCTTTGGCAAGATGATGGCCGAAAGCACTATAAACCTCAAGATCATCGCACTTGTAAGTTTTACTTTACCTTTTGCATTTTGTATGAGTATCCCACTGTAGCCCCCGAGGATGTAGACGGAAAACCATAGGTTTTGCATCTATATGCTCTAAGAGTGACTAAGTTAGAAAGAACTCTCACTGTAGCCCCCAAGCATTTAGATGGAAGAAATTATTCCGACTAGATGCTTTAAGAGTAGCATACACATTGTTTATATTTTTCAATGTCGTAGCCCCCCAAGCCTATGGTTTTCCGAGCTAAAAACTTTAGTTCCGACTAGATGCTTAAAGAAAAGCTAAGCATTTTCCGAGCTAAAAACTTTATACTATAGTCCATAAGCTTCTAATCGATAACTGAATTAGCTCCGACTAGATGCTTTAAAGAAAAGCTAAGGATATTGATAAGTTTAAAAACTCTCGCTGTAGTCCCCGAGTGCCTAGATGGAGAATCTCCGACTAGGGGCTCCAAGCAGACCAAACAGCGATTTAACTTTGTATTTGTTTCCACATAATGAGAATGCTCGGAGGGGCATGACCAACGACAAGTATCAGAAGATGCGCACAGATCTTGAAGCCGAAAAGGGTAAAACTGCCATCTTGAAGGAGCAGATCATCAAAAACAAGAGTCTATTTTCTTTTTGCGCATTTCCGTCTTACTTTTGTGCCTTCCTTCTTCGAGTACTCACTGTGTACTTTGTTTTCTCCGACTTGTAGAGCATGTTGCCAAGGCCAAGGATATTGTCGAGCGGCCCAAGCACATCCAGCAGCTGGACAGCGAGAACAAAATCCTTAAGAAGGAGAGGGAATAAATGCTGAAGATGCACAAGGATTCCATGAAAGCCCTGCAGGACTCAGCCTCCACGGAGATCACTCGCTTGAAGGAGGATCTTGCGATCCTAAAGGATCATAAGCAAGCTGCTGATGAGCAAAACCTTCGCCATAACGAAGCGTTTAAGCTCCTCCAACAAGAGAAGGAATCCTTGGCAGACACCGTCTGGCAGGCTAAGGCTAGCATCTTACTAAGTGTCCTCCGCCTTGTAGTTCTGTAGTCTGGATACTTAGAATTTATTGAACTCATGCAAACCTTGTCGGAATTTTCAGCTCCCATGGGTTTAACCCGCTCGCCTCCTTCGAACAAAGAATGCATGGTTCTTGCCGACAAGTTCATCAATACCGCCATCACCCAAGCCAAGGAGATTTCCAAGCCCCTCCAGATTTATATCAAGGCCTCGGACTCCGTGACGAAGTACTCGGAGATTCTCAGCCGAGCCCCCGAGCATGTCGCAAGCTGGAAAGCTTCATGCGCACGGGCTGGCGCAAGGATGGAGCTGTCTATGGTGAAGGCACACTATGAAGATGCCGACATCGACACGATGACGTCTGGTATCCCCGACGTGGATGATGACGGCAAGGAGATCGATCACGAAGCCATCCTGTCATCACTCGCAGGTTATGACACCAGGGTTGCCGAGTTGGTGGACGTTGACGTCTTCGTGTCCAGGAACTTCATCGACAACGTCACCCAGGACTCCTCCGAGTCTCATCACAGTGCCAACGTTGAGGGTGATTCTCCGGCTGGCGATGATGCGGCCTCCAAGTCTCCTGCGCCCAAAGAATGAAAAACACTTTGTAATTTTTTTTCACCTCTGGAGCGTGCGCGGAAAAAACCTGTTGATGTAATCTTAAGGCGGAAAACAATGATTGCCGTATCCTGCTACTTAAGAATTAAGTCCCAGCATGTATATATTTTTTAAGCAAGTGCTGGCTTATCCATTACTCTGGTTCTTATGCTTGACTTTTCGTGAGTCGGAAGACTCGTTGTCGGAACCATGCGGTTGGGTGATGATGCCCAATGGAACCATCAATAACCTAAGCACAAAATCGCCGACACTAAGTGCCGAAAGTCACTACTTCAGAATCCACATAAAAACAACAAAGAATGTGTAAACCAGAAAACTTAAGCTAACGCCCGTAGGCGGAATTTTCACAAGTACAATCGCAAGACTTGTGCATAAATGTTTTATATGATCCAAAAATGAACACTAAAGGAGGTAAAAGACTCAGCAATATGAGTGAACCAAAGAGCTTTATTTCATTGATCATATAAGAGGTACATGATTAGATAAAAATGCTAAGTGTAGAAAGGACATAGCTGTGCTATGTTCCATGGCCGATCAAGCTCCGGGTAGTCATCATTCGGGTCACGTCGCTTACGCTTATGATCCTCGTTGGGTCTATCCTTGAGCTCACGATTGTCGACAAGGTAGTAAGACCCATTGAGCAGCGCCTTGCTTATGATGAACGGTCCTTCCCATGGCGGGGATAATTTGTGTGACTTCTACTGCTTAAGTCGGAGTACTAAATCCCCCTCTTTAAATGAGCGATGCCAAACGCGACGACTATGGTAGCTGTGTAGCTTCTGCTGGTAGATGGCGGATCTTTGGCATGCCAAAACGCGCTCCTCCTCAAGAAGGTCCACATCAAGGCGTCTGGATTCTTCAGCGTCATCTTCGTCGTAGGCGGCAAATCTTGGTGCATCGTGGAGGATGTCGGAGGGTAGGATGGCTTCTGCTCCATATACCATGAAGTAAGGGGTGTAGCCGGTGGATCTGTTGGGTGTAGTTCATAAACTCCACAGCACAGATGGCAATTCTTCCGCCCAGGCTCCGGCTGCTCTATGTAGCGGTGCCTCAAGACGTGGCTTGATTCCCTGCAGAATTAATCCATTGGCTCGCTCAACTTGACAATTGGATTGTGGGTGTGCCACAGATGCAAGGTCAAGTCGGATGCCTTTGTCCCAGCAATAGGCCTCCACTTATCCGAGTGACAAGTTGCTTCCGTTGTCGGTGATGATACTATGTGGGAGACCAAATCTCACCACTAGATCCCGGACAAACCTGAGGGCAGTTGCCCCATCAAGCTTTCTAATGGGTTTAGCTTCTATCCATTTGGTAAATTTGTCAACTGCTACCAGCAGATGCGTAAATCCACATGGTGCCGTCTGTAACGGTCCCACCATGTCTAGCCCCCAGACTGCAAATGGCCAAGTTATTGGTATTGTTCGCAATTCTTCAGCAGGAACATGTGGTTGTCGGGCATAATACTGGCATCCCGTGCATGTCTCAACCATCTTGTCGGCGTCCGCCTTTGCGGTCAGCCAGTAGAATCCTTGCTGGAAGGCTTTCGCGACCAATGATCACTAGTGGAAATGAGGCCTTTTGTTGATCCTAGAAAAGGGCTTTAACACCGGTTCTTGTACGAACCGGTGTTAAAGGGGGGGGCGTACCAGCGTGGCCCGTGCGGCAAAAAGGAGCCCCCCTTTAACACCGGTTCGTGCCATGAACCGGTGTTAAAGGACCCTGCACCAGTGGCCCGTGCAACACCCCCCTTTAACACCGGTTCGTGTCTTGAACCGGTGTTTAAGGGGGGGCTATATAAGACACCGCAGCCCACACCCCACTCTTCCATTTTTTCACTATCTCATTTTGGAGCCTAGCAAGAGGGTGTGAAGAGTGCTAGTTTGTGTTTTTTTCATATGCACAAGAGATGTTCGGTGAAATGCCCGAGAGCTCAAAATAAGTTTTCTCGTTGCTCTTTCCTTCTCGGTCGAGGTAGGCAACTATCCTTTCATGTGTCATTGATGTACTATATATATAAATGGTCATCTCCCTATTAATTTTTGATATATATTATATATTAATGCAGATGAACCGGCAATGGATGTACGGTGACCGCCGCACTTCCGAGTACATTACGGGCCTCCAAAATTTCATCATTGTGGCGAATGCAAACCGTGGTCACAATGGTTTTATGTGTTGTCCGTGTGTTCACTGTCAGAACAAGAAAGACTGCTCAAATACCAGAACCATTAACACCCACCTGCTTTGATCCGGTTTCATGCCCAGCTATAATTGTTGGACCAAGCACGGAGAAAAAGGGGTTGTGATGGAAGACAACAAAGAAGAAGAGGATGATGACAACTATCATAATATGTATCCTGAATATGATGATACTACAACGGGGGTAGATAATGAAGATCAAGAGGCAGCATATGGACCCGCTGATGACGATCTTGGTCGGGCCATTACTGATGCAAAGGAAGAATGTGAAACTGAAAAGGAGAAGGAGAAGCTGGAGCAGATGTTAAAGGATCACAAAACATTGTTGTATCCAACTGGCGAAGATGGCCACAAAAAGCTAGGTACCACACTGGATTTGCTGCAATGGAAGGCAGAGAACGGTGGGACTGACAGCGCATTTTCAAAGTTGTTGGTAAAAATGAAGAATCTTCTTCCAAGAAATAATGAGTTGCCCGACAGTACATACCAAGCAAAGAAGGTTGTCTGCCCTCTAGGATTAGACGTGCAGAAGATACATGCCTGCATTAATGACTGCATCCTCTACCGTGGTGAGAAGTACGAGAATTTGGATGCATGCCCGGTATGCACTACACTGCGGTATAAGATCAGACGAGACGATCCTGGCGATGTTGAGGGCGAGGCCCCTATGAAGAAGGTTCCTGCCAAGGTTATGTGGTATGCTCCTATAATATCACGGTTAAAACGTCTCTTCAGAAATAAAGAGCATGCCAAGTTGTTGCGATGGCACATGGAAGACCATAAGAAAGACGCGATGTTGAGACACCCCGCTGATGGGTCACAGTGGAGAAAAGTTGAGCGAGAGTACCCGGACTTCGCACGTGATGCAAGGAACTTAAGGTTTGGTCTAAGTACAGACGGCATGAATCCTTTTGGTGAGCAGAGCTGCAGTCATAGCACCTAGCCTGTGACTCTATGTATCTATAACCTTCCTCCTTGGTTGTGTATGAAGAGGAAGTTCATTATGATGCCAGTGCTCATTCAAGGCCCGAGGCAACCCGGCAACGACATTGATGTGTACCTAAGGCCATTAGTTGAAGAACTTTTACAGCTGTGGGCCAAACCAGGTGTATGTATGTGGGATGAGCACAAAGGGGAGCCATTTGACCTACGAGCATTGCTTTTCGTAACCATCAATGATTGGCCTGCTCTTAGTAACATTTCAGGGAAGACAAACAAGGGATACAATGCATGCACACACTGTTTAGATGAGACTGAAAGTGTATATTTGGATAAATGTAAGAAGTTTGTGTACCTAGGGTATCGCCGATTTCTTCCGAACCTGCATCCAGTAAGAAAGAAATGCAAGGATTTCAAACGTCTGGCAGAACCCCGGAGGAGGCCTGTCCTCTGTACCGGTGAGAAGGTATTTGGTATGGTCAAGGACCTAGAAGTAATCTTTGGAAAAGGTCCTGGTAGTCTATCTGTTCCGAATGACGATTTCGGACACACGCCCATGTGGAAGAAGCAATATATATTTTGGGACCTACCCTATTGGAAAGTCTTAGAGGTCCGCTCTTCAATCGACGTGATGCACGTGACGAAGAATGTTTGCGTGAACCTTCTAGGCTTCCTAGGAGTGTATGGGAAGACAAAAGATACACCGGAAGCACGACAGGACCAGCAACGTCTGAAAGACCCTGAAGAGCCTATGCATCCTCAGAACGTGAAGGGTAAACGATGCCACTTAACTCCTGCCAGCTACGCTCTTACACAAGAATTTAATATGCCTCAAACACCCGGGGCAGTCTGATGAATGGATTATAAGTGAACACATGGCGAGTTTTGGCGGCTGGCTGCAAAGACTTCTCACAAATAACACCACTGTTGGGGATCAGTTGTACTTGTTGGCCAGGACACCATCATCGACTGTATGTACTTTCCAAGGGTACGAGATAAATGGGAATACATTTTACACGATAGGCAAGATAAAAAGAGCACCAACCAAAATAGTGGTGTCCGCTTCGATGCAGCAGAAGACAATGGGCAAAAGACCACGTATTATGGGTTCATAGAGGAGATATGGGAACTTGACTATGGACCTAATTTTAAGGTCCCCTTGTTTCAATGCAAATGGGTCAAGCTAACAGGAGGAGGGGTTGAGGTAGACAAGAAGTACGGAATGACAACGGTGGATCTCAACCATTCGTCCTAGCCAATGATGTCGCTCAGGTTTTCTATGTGAAGGACATGTCCTCCAGACCAAGAAAAAAGAAAAAAATATGCAAACTAATACATCATATCATGAGCCAAAGCGTCATGTAGTTCTTTCAGGGAAAAGAAACATCGTGGGAATCGAGGACAAGACAGACATGTCAGAAGATTATAATAAGTTTGATGAAATTCCGCCCTTCACAGTGAAAACTGACCCAAGCATTCCGTTAAGTAAAGAAGATGCTCCATGGTTACGTTTGAAGCGATCATAAGGAAGGACATATGCCAAGAAGTTCATGCTCATATTATGTAACTCTAGTTCATGTCTTTCGCGGTTTGTGGCTTGACCGAAGGATATCTTTTGCGGTTTGTGGATTGACCGGGACTATATATAGGGGGGACCGGTTTTGTAGTCTCAGTTTTTAATATTAATAAATATCTTGAGTGTTAGTCTTGTTTTGTGGCTGGACCGGGACTATGAGAAGAAGTTGTCCCGATTCGTACTTACCATTAAGATCTGATCTCCAAACGCGCGTGGTCACATATTAGGGAGTGCCTCTATGACCAGTTTCTTGGAGATGCCGGAGGATTGGGCTCCGTCGGCATCTCCCTGAAACGGGCCATAGTGGTGTCCCTGCTCTCGAAAACCATCTTGCAGCTTGTAACTTCTCTAACTAGATCAATACACCTGGGAGCTAACTAATTTCACATATTAGGGAGTGCCTCTATGACCAGTTTCTCGGAGATGCCGGAGGACTGGGATCCGTCGGCATCTCCCTGAAACTGGCCGTAGTGGTGTCCCTGCTCTCGAAAACCATCTTGGAGATGCCTCAAACTGGCTGGAGGACTGGACTCACAAGGATGCCTATTTATAGTACAAGCAGCTCGGCATAGTGTCGACACTTACGAAATAATGTCGACACTCACCCCTATTATTAGTGCTGACTCGTGTTTTGTCCCGGTTGGTGTCTCCAACCGGGACTAAAGGTTCATCTTTAGTCCCGGTTGGTGACACCATCCCGGACAAGGTACATGCCGCACGACATAATGTCGACACTCACCCCTATCATTAGTGCTGCCTGGCCCAGCCTGAAATCCCTCCAACCGTCCCATTTTTAGAACAATGTCATATTTCTTCTATTAACAGTATATGTATTAAATGAGCCATTTTTCTTCCTTCTATTTCTTCCCTCCATTTTTCTTCCCGCCATTTTTTCCCGCCATTTTTCTTCCCGCCATTTTTTCCCGCCATTTTTCCCGCCATTTTTCTTCCCGCCATTTTTCTTCCCGACATTTTTCTTCCCGCCATTTTTTCCCGCCAGTTCTTCCCACCAGTTCTTCCCACCAGTTCTTCCCGCCAGTTCTTCACTATATATATATATGTAGGGTTGGCCTCCATTGTCATTGCACATCTCTAGACTCATATCTGCAACCTCATCACTCTTTCCCATGGCTTCCACCATATCACTAACCCCCAGGGAGGCGGAGGTGCTTTGCGTCTTGAACTACCCCTGCCCGCTGGGCTACTGTGTCCCCGTCGGCTGGATGTTGAGCGCCGGAGGCGTGCCGATTCCTCCTGTCCCTCTAGGTGTGGCGTGCCGGATGGCCATCACGAACCACTACTACTTCGAGCTCACGCCGGAGTAGCGGAGGAATCCCAGATGGCATCCCGACTATTTCCCTACTTGGGAAGCCTTCTTCGTGGATCGGCGTGAGATGGCGCTCGCTAGGGACGAGGAGGACGACCCACCTCCTCCGAACTTCAACGAGGCCAGTCGTCGGCTATGGTGGCGCGGTCGGACTCTCCAGAGCGTCATGGCCTATGACACTACCGCCGACTCTAACCCCCGTCTGCGCTACCCTCAAGTCCAGCCCACGCGTACTCAGCCTTCAAGGTTCAATTACGGTGACCCCGACGATGACAGCGATGACGGCGGCGGCGAGTACGACGACTACAGTGGCGAGTATTACAGGTGTAGGCAGGAGCATGACTGAATCACTCCAACATTCTGAAACAAGTTTGGCTGATTGTTACTTAATCTGACCATGTATCTTAATTTTCAGTTCTTTTATGTATCTTAATTTGTAGTCGTGCTTTATGTAACTTACTATTAGTTGCATTCTATATTTTAATTCCAGTTCTATATCCTTCACAAAATGACCTATCTCATTCGAGGTTTTTTGGCTTTCGCGTCAAATGACCAATGTTATGGCTAGAATCAAGGCATAGTTTGTGATAATATGGCCATATTGTGCATACATGTGCATCATGGCATGGCAAACAATGTTGCAAGAGGAAGTTCTCCTTTTTATCGCACCAAAAAGGCATTTTCCATTTTTTGAGCATAAAAAACAGACGGTTTTGTGAAGCAACCACCAAATGGCTAATTCAAAAAACCACCACCACATTTTACAAAAATACTAGACCACCTTATATGGACAATGTACCAACAGGGGGATCTGAAACCTTTCCGTCCACCTTTGGTGAAAAAGACAAATTCCTGCCGAATCGGTAGGAAGTGGGTCAGATATGAACTACAGGTACATGATACAATGCTCATGATTTTTTACAAAAATCATTTTTAGGTTCACAATATGCTATTTATCAAAAATCCAATGCAAGTTGAGCGAGGCTTTGTCAGATTCAAGTGTATACAAAAGATGCGGCATTTAAATATCCAATCAATTCAAAAAATTTAATACAAAATAAAATATGATTTGCTCTAATAAAATAGGGTTAGATTCCTTTCTAGATGCTTAATATTTCTTATGTTCAAAGTTTTAGGATTTGACAATTTATTTTTGTTTGAATTGAATAATCAAAATTTATATGTAAGTGTTTTAATCATTTTGAAAATTTTCAACTAAAGTAAATATAAAATGTTCCAACCACGAACCGGTGTTAAGGGGGGCGCATTTATTTCATTTCGCGCGCACCCCCATTTAACACCGGTTCGTGGCTGGAACCGGTGTTAAAGGGGGGTGCGCGCGCGAAACGAATTCCCCTCCACCCTTTAACACCGGTTCCAGCCCCGAACCGGTGTTAAAGGGGGGTATTAAATGCGGGCCTTCCCCTTCCTTCTTCCCCCTAGAGCCAGATCGAAAGCCGCGAAGAGAAAAACAGAGAGGAGAGCCACCGGCGCCGTCCAGCCCTCGCTGTCGCCGCCCTCGCGTTCGCCGTTGCCGCCCTCGCCTCGCCGCCACCGCCAACTCGATCGGAGCCGCCGTCGCCCTCGCGCGCGCCAACACCGCCACCACGCACGCGCCACCAAAGCGACGACGACGCCGGCGCCCACAAGAACCCCACCGTCGTGCTCGTGGTGATCTAGCGGACCTCCTGGTCCCCTCTGTTTCGTCCCTTTTGCACGTTGTCCCGATGAGCACCTTGCACATGCATGGAGGCAGCAGTGGAGCTCGCGGTGGCGCTTGTGTTTCCCGGCAGTTTTCAGTGGCGGTGACGCGGTCCTTGCATTGGTGTCTGGGCGGCAGGCGACGCCAGAGCAGTGGGGGATGGCCCAGGCCGAGGCGGTACGGGGACGGCCTCCCCTCTCGGCTGCGGGGGCGGCCTAGGTGGTGCGAGCGATGTCGGGGTATGCATGGTCCTTCTCGGGTTGCAGGTGTGTCCGCTGGCAACGACGGCACAGCATCCCTCTCTTCGGCGATGCGATGTGTCGTTGGTCGTCGGAGTGGTGTCTAGAGTTCGCGGATGTCGGTGGCGGCCTTAGAAGGTGGACTGCGCGGGCAGCTCTTTGGCGAGCGTCGTGGCTTCTCCCCTCGGTCATGTGGATGGCGAGGAGAGGGCGTCAGGAGGCTTTGCTGTTGGCGACATTTTGTCTTCGGCAGCTCCCAAATCGTGTGCCGGAGGCCTATCTTGGGGACAACGGGCAGGGCAGAAGACGGGGAGCGGTACGTAGGTTTTTTCAGGCGAAGGCGGCGATGCCTGCGGGTACCGTTACCGCTCTGGGGCCGCTGATGCTGCTACCTTCTTCGTCACAGGGCTCCGGGTGAAAACCCTTTACCATAGGTCTCGTTGGTCGTTACCCTCTTGGGGGTGTCGTTGTGGAGCTCTGACTCATCCTGATCTTGGCTCATTGACTTCGGTGGCAAGTTTAGGTTTTCGGCGGTTTTTCTTGCTTATTTTGATCTTCTTTATAAAAGGGATATCCCCTCCACATTGTATTTGTTCTGCCAAGTTGTTTTGCGTCGCTGTCGTCGCTCCGGTGACCATACTGAGGCGGCGCCGCCACTATAATGCTTGCCTCGGCCTCCTCTTTCGAACAACGCCCGTTTTAGGTAGGCCGCATCACGCTACCTCGCGCGCCCTAGGTCGCTCTCCAACGCCGCCAGCCGCCGCTTTCTAGAGCATCCTCCGGTCAGCCACTGTAGCTAGCCCCTCTCATATGCATCCGGGATTTCTCCGAATTAGGTTTTGGACCCCTCGGAACTCGTTTAAAATGATCAAGCAACCTTAGGGTTTTAATTTCATTTGTGTATTTATTTGTGTATTTTTGTATGAATAATATGTATATTTGTGTATGAATCCAAGTCCACTTGAATGTTTACGCTCTTACTCTAGATAATATTATTGTTTTAGAAACTATGGATCCACTTAGTAGAAACCTTGAAGAAGAAGAAATAATGGAGAACATTATCAATGAGGAGACCTCACAATATCTGAACTTGGAGGGACATGATGATAGCTCAAGTAGTCATGGAGAAGATGAAGACTCCGGTGAACGCAATTTAGTGATTACAAAGTCCGGCGAGGTATATGCATTGATTAAGCCTCTGGTGACTTCCACCAACAATCTTCTTCTACATGTATTAATTAACGCTTCTTTCTTCTTTTAGCCCTCTGGATTGACCAGCCAGCAACCATCTTCTTCTACGAAAAAGAGCAAGCGAGGCGCGATCCATCGGTTGAAAGATCATGCAAAGTTCACGATCGAAGAAGTCCGTGTTGATGGCAGGCCGATGGAGCCCAAGAAGGCCGCAGACAAATTTGTACGTCAGGCTGGAGTTCTTGTTAGGGACCAAATCCCAATCATAATTGAATATTGGAATAAGCCAAAGAAGGGCGACGGTACCTTTGTCGATGAAAGATCCAAAGAAACTCTTTGGAATTCGTTGTTGGTAAATTTCACCCTTTCGCCAGAGGAGGATGAAAACAAACCGGTTATAAAGGAAAAGGTCAAAGAGTGGACTCTAAAGAAGTTGGCTGACGCTTTCTGCAACTGGAAGACAAAATTGAACAAATTTGTCAAAGCTTGCGAGACTCCAAATTTCGAAGACGCATATTATGCGAACATAAGACCTCACTGGCCCGAATTTGTGGCATATAAGGAAGGTGCTATAGCTAAAAATAGGTCAGAAACCAATACGCGAAATGCCCAGAAGAAGGAATATCACCAGATGACGGGGTCAGGTTGCTACATATCTCAGAGTCCTAAGTGGGAGGAAGTTGAGAAGGCCCTACGCGCTAGAGAGATCACACCCCAGACAGATGGGTGGGACCTACGTGCAAAGACTTGGTTCTACGGAATCGGGGCAAGGTTGGACCCAGAAACAGGATTGTGTATCTTCCCAACACTCCTTGCCAAACCCATCACTGAACTCATCACGGCATACGAGGAAACAGCTGCCAGGACCTTCCATCCCGATAGAGAGAATGACCAGCTCACACGCGCCATCGGTAAAAAAGAACACCCTGGACATGCACGAGGCATAGGGGGTATGACGTGGAAGGATGGGTTTGCCAAGTGGAGCGACTCTTACAGATGTCGTGACAGAAAATAAAAAGAGCGTACAGAGCGAATGACATAGATAGAACATGCACTTGTGGCGCTGGAGGCGCAAGTGAATGCACAACAGAGCCATCAAGCTACGGGCCCATCTCAGCGGCACGAAGAGCCTGCATTGGAAGCTGCCGGCGGCCCAGACTCTGCACGGAAAAGCAGCGTGGCTTCCACGGAGAACGTGTAGCCCACGCTTGAAATGGCGGGTCCTCGATACCCCGTGGATGAGATCACGGAGAGCGAACACGCTGAGCTGCATGTGAGATTAATGGGATTATCCATTAAGGTGGCTGTCGGCTATGCCTTACCTCCTGTAGCTGGTGGAACTTACCACTGCCGACCGATTCCAGATGGCTATGCTATTGTCGGGGTGGATGAGGTTGTGAAGGAATATGAGGAAGCACAGCTTGATTATGATACAGGTGAAGGGGAAACTCAACTCAAATTTGCAGTGAAAACAACCATTCTTTGGAAGAAGGAACACATCGTGCTTCCAAATTGGAGGCCATTGGCACCCCCGCCGTCTCCGCAGTGTCAGCAGTCTGAGCCGCTTCAGCCATCTCCTGCGAGGCAGCCATCTCTGGCGCTTCAGCCATCTCCTGCGCGGCAGCCATCTCCGGCGTGCTAGCCGTCTCCTGCGCGGCAGCCATCTCCGGCGCGCCAGCCATCTCCGGCGCGCCAGCCATCTCCTGCCCGTCAGCCATCTCCGGCGCTTCAGCCATCTCCTCAGCGTAAGCGGAACAGCACTGCCACGAAGAGCATCACTAGCACTGCCACAAAGAAATCCGCAGGAAACCGTACGCCAAAGAGTTTAAAAAACTATGTCCCGCAGCCTTCCGCCAAGCCATTGCCGGTTTAACCGTCGAATCGCAGTGACGAGGAGACCAATAGGATCTTGGAAGAAGAGGTCAAGAAATTCTTTGCACCTAGACGGGCCGAGCCAAAGGAGAAAATATATCCGGCGGTGGTGGAGAAGTTTTACAATAATCTTTTGAAACCTGAAACCCCACTTGTGCCGGACTACGAGTGCCAGATTTTGAAGGGGGATGCAAGGCGCCATAGGGAGACTGAAAGTAGCAGTCGTGCGGCACCCCAGAAAATAGTTCCCATGCTCGGAGAGCAGGAAAACCAATCATGCGCCCCGCTCCAAGTGTTCGACACACGGGACGCTCCTCCCGTAAATGATTACGAGGCAGAGCTACAAAGAAAGGCCAATGAGATGGGGATGACTTACATTGCATACTTGAACATCATGGGAGACAACTTTCCCAAATGCGATGCCAACCCCATACAGCCATGGAAGTATGGGAAGAATCTCGTCAAGAAAGAGGAGCTCAAGAATCTACCAACAAAGATGCGAAGATTGCACAAGTGGTACCTTGATTTCTGCAAGATGAGAAAGGAAGAATGGATCACGGCGCATATAAGAGATGAGATTTTCTTGTGCGGAGACGACGAGATCGACTTCAACATTCAATACTTGCATTTTCTATTCAATCAGAAGGAACTCGACAAAGATGCCATCAGACTTTATTGTGTGTAAGTACTATTTCTGTAATTTCTATCTCATCTCATTCACTTCATTAATTGCATGTATATATATATGCTCACGATATATGTATATACTATTATGCAGAAAAAAGGTTATGGAATGCATGAAAGGAGGCCCTTTTGACATTGGGTTCGTTGACCCAAATAGAGTTCATGAAGAAGTGGTAAGAACCAAACCCGGGCAAACAAAAGATTACTTGCTAAGGTCTTTACTGAGACAACAAACCAAAAGGGAAATACTATTGCCTTACAACTTCTCGTGAGTACTGTTACTCTCTCTTGTACACATTCTATTTCGGCTTACTCGATGTTAAGTGTAACTGATGATGAGTTATGCGTGCGTAGGTTCCACTTTATTCTGCTAGTCATTCAACCCGACTCAGGAAAAGTCCTTGTCATGGACTCGTTACGAAAAGAAAAAGAGATATGGGCAGACTTTAGAGAGATGCTCCAGAGGTAATTTCAATCATATTATCGCACTAGATCAGCAACTTTCGTGACAACAAGTAATTAATTACTCCTTTATCCATTTCTTTGCCGGACAGGGTTTGGAAAAGGTTCACGGGAAGGGCCGTGGGTGAATGGTCAGAAGAACTAAAATTTGTAGACCAAAATGTAAGTAATACTAGCTAGCTAGGTCTGCGTATCTCTTTGATTCTGCTTCCAATTCCATTATATCATGCTTTATTGATTATTATTTTTATTGAACTCTCTATTCTCGTAAAGTGCACGCATCAGGGACACGGCAATAACTTATGTGGGTACTATGTTTGCGAGTTCATTCGCAACACGATATGTGCGACGGGCCAAGCCGCACTAGAACAACTTAGAGTAAGTAAACAAAGTACACAACATTATTTTATTACCATCAATTGTGTTGAGTTTTATTCTTATATATATATTGACCCTATTCTTCATATATATTCAGATCGAACGGATGCGGGACCAACTCCAACCATTTGAACGCATACGAGCCATTCAAGAGGAATTGGCGGGGTTCATACTTGATGAGGTCGTCACGCCTGGCGGAGAACTCTTTAGATATCCACCAAAATAAACGTTGTATATATGCTTGAACGTGTTTGTCTTGTACTTGATGCTTCAACGTTTACGGAGAATACCACACAATGACGATGTTGTTTATAATAATAGTTGCTTAATTATTCATGTACTCGTACGTACCGATGACGATATATGTGTATAGCGCTCCCGATCGATTCCCCCTCGCTCCCCCCCTTCCCGTCCCCGCCGCGCCGCAGAAAT
Organism: Avena sativa; assembly: GCA_916181665.1. NCBI lineage: Eukaryota > Viridiplantae > Streptophyta > Magnoliopsida > Poales > Poaceae > Avena > Avena sativa. The sequence continues at coordinate 260,211,812 of OV702294.1, read as the reverse complement.
ACGCCGAGAACGGGGCAGGGGCAGAACTCTGCCGCGGCAGAGATTTAGGCTGTTTTCCTGCCGCGGCAGAAAACCTTTAACACCAGTTCGTGTTACGAACCGGTGTTAAAGGAGGGGTCCATGAGCGCTGCGCTATCCCCACGTGCGCCACCCTTTAACACCGGTTCGTATAAGAACCGGTGTTAAAGGGGGGCCCTCTAACACCGAACCCTCAACAGCGGTTCTACAACCGCTGTTAGAGGGCCCTCTGAACCGGTGTTAGAGGGGGGGTGTGCACTAGTGGATCGAGGAGCGGCGTGATGCCCGCAATCTCCGAGATGGATCTCGCGCAGGATTTCCATACCTTCTAGCTGGGAAACGCACTTTAGGTATACACCAGCAGTGCTCCTTTTATAGAGTTGCCCATTGATTATGGTATAACCCTTTGCTCGTCGTACTATTTGTCGTCGTTTGACCTCGTAGTCGGGCAAAGATCCGTGTTCGAGATATTCCATGAACGGTTTTGTCCAAGCCAGAGGGATCTTTGTTACCATGTTGACGAAAGAGTCAGCTCTATCCGGGTTGTCGATGTCGGCGCCCTTTACGGATGGTGTGCATAGATGCTCTAGGAAAACTCCTGGCGGAATTTGCTTGCGCCCTAATCCAAGTTTAGACAGTAGATTAGCCGCCTCATTTTGCTCCCTAGGCACATACATGACTTCGTGGCCCAAGAAGCTCTTGGCTATCTCGTCCACTTCGTCGTGATATGCCGCCATCATAGGGTTCCGCGTGTTCCAGGTGCCAGCCACCTGCTAGGCAACCAAGTCGGAATCTCCATAGAAAACTATGCTCTTGATGCCAATATCCTTGGCTACATGCAGTCCGTGAATGAGTGCTTCATACTCCGCCATGTTGTTTGTAGCCTCGAAGTGGATCTGCAGAACGTAGTGCATCTTGTCTCCTTTTGGTGAATGTAGTAGTACACCAGCCCCCGAGCCGTTGAGCAACTTTGATCCGTCAAAGTGCATCACCCAGTACTCTGGTTCTGGCAGTGGAGTAGCATCTGGCATCTCCGTCCAATCTGCAATAAAATCCGCCAAAGCTTGTGACTTGATAGCATCGCGTCTCTTGTAGGTGATCTCGAAGGCGGCAAGTTCAAAGCCCCACTTCGCGACCCTTCCTGTGGTGTTGTTGTTGTTGATAATGTCGGACAGTGGAGTATTGCTCACTACTGTGATTGGGTGCTCCTGAAAGTAATGCCTTAGCTTGCGAGAAGCAAGGAATACTCCATAGGCTATCTTTTGGTAGTGCGGGTAACGCTGCTTGGACTCTGTTAAGACCTCGCTTACATAGTAAACTGGTCGTTGAAGTCCGTGCTCGTAGCCTGGTTCCTTCCGCTCTACCACGACGACGATGCTAATATCCTGGTGGGTTGCCGCCATGTAAATTAACAGGGGCTCTCCAGGCTCGGGTGCTGCAAGGATGGGCGTTGAGGAAAGAATATCTTTGAGCTGCTTCAATGCTGCATCTGCTTCGTCTGTCCATGTGAATTTGTCCGCCTTCTTCAGCAACTTGTATAGCGGCAAAGCCTTCTCTCCAAGTCGGCTGAACCTGTTAGTCGTTGAATGTCCTTTAGGCATGTCGGACGCTTTATGTTTAAGATGGCCTTGATTTTCTCCGGGTTGACCTCGATTCCGTGCTGGGAAACGATGAAGCCCAACAATTTGCCGGCTGGAACCCCGAAGACGAACTTCTTAGGGTTGAGCATCATGTTGTATTTCCGGAGATGATCAAAGGTTTCTTTTAAGTCGGAGATTAAGTCATTTGACTTTTTAGACATCACCGCGATATCATCCACATAGGCGTCAACGTTCCGACCAATTTGGTCATGAAGGCAATGTTGCATTGTCCGCTGGTGGGTAGCACCTGCGTTTTTCAGCCCAAAGGGCATTGTGACATATAAGAACGTGTCGTATGGGGTAGTGAACGAAGTGGCCAATTGGTCTGACTTCCTCATCTTGATCTGGTGGTATCTTGAGTATGCATCGAGAAAACACAAAAGTTTCGAGCCAGCCGTCGAGTCAATGACTTGGTCAATGCGAGGCAAAGCAAACGGATCTTTGGGACATGCTTTGTTCAAGACGGTGTAATCAACGCACATTCTTAATTCATTGGTTCCCTTTTTGGGGACAAGTACAGGATTAGCCACCCATCGGGTGTGAAGGACTTCTCGGATAAACTCAGCCTTGAGTAACCTAGCTATTTGCCAATGGCGCGTCTCTTCTCATCTCTGAAGCGTCGTAGAGGTTGTTTCACTGGTTTACATTTTGGATCTATGTTTAAGCTGTGCTCGGCAAGTTCCCTAGGTACACCTTTCATGTCGGCAGGTTGCCAGGCAAAGATGTCCCTATTCTCATGGAGGAACTCGACGAGCGCGCTTTCCTATTTGGGATCCAGGTTCGTCCCAATGGCGATGGTCTTGGAGGCATCGCCTACCACAAGTTCCACCAGCTTGGTCTCGATGGCGGCCTTGAACGCAGGAGCGGAGTCGGAGATCTGCTTCTTCGACGCAGGCATCTCTGAGTCATTGACCTTGATCTGGATCTCCTTGAATTCTTCGCTATAGAGGACAGCTTCTGCAACGACTGCTTCATTGATCTCGCAGTCCCTTGCCTTGGTAAAGCTTTCGGATACGGTGATGGCACCGTTTGGTCTGGGTATCTTGAGTTTGTTGTAGACGAAGCATGGCTTGGCCATGAACGTGTGGAATATGTCGCGGCCGAATATGACGTGGTACACGCTCTTGAAGGGGACCACATCAAAGGTCATGCGCTCTTGGCGGTAATTATTAACGTCGCCAAAGGCTACCTGAAGCGTAATGCACCCAAGGGACCGAGCCTCCCGGCCAGGAACTACGCCATGGAACACGGTGTTGGTCCGCCTTAGGTTTGCCTCTGTCAAGTTCATCTTCTGCAGTGTATCCAGGTACATGATGTTGATGCTGCTTCCACTATCTACCATGCACTTGGTGATCTCCACGTCGTCAATGAATGGGTTGATGACCATGGCGTACTGGTTCTCCGTGGGCACAAGGTCTGGGTGGTCTGTCCTGTCCCAAGTGATTGGAATCTCCAACCAGCGCATTTATTGGGGAACTGGGGGGAGAGTGGCCATCAGGATCCTTAGAGAGGTCTTCTGTTGTCGGATGGTGGGGGTGCCAAGGAAAGTGTGGTAGACTGGGGCCTTCTTTGCGAAGGGGTTCTTGCCCTTGTCGTCGCTCTTGGCGGCGTGCTTTGGGTAAACGTCCTCGTCCATGTCACTTGAATCCTTGGACTCCTCCTCCTTCTTCTTCTCCTTGCCCTTGCCTCGCGGTCTGTTCTGCCGACTTTGCTTGTAGCCAGACTCCGGGTCTTCCTTGAGGTCGTTGACGAACTTGCAGTGTCGATTGGTATGGGTGGATTTGCCATTGACATCGAGGTGTACGAGGCACGGCATATCGCGGCACTCCTCGTACGTTTGGGGAATGCGGAGCGGCGCCGGGTTGGTTTCACTTCCTCGTTGCTGCCCGCGGCCTGCTTCCCTTCCTCGACCACGTTGTCCGCCTTCTCCTCGTCCTTCAAAAGTCATGGCGACCATGTTGGTAGATTGCTTTTCTTCTGGAGCGGTTTTCCGCTTTGTACTGCTGTTCCTCCGATCTTGGGTTGGAACGGCCGTTGCCGGCAAAGAGCCACGAGCGTCGTCGGCGGCAGCTGCGAACTCACTAGCTAACTGAATCATCTGATTCAAGTCAAGCTGATGATTGTCCTGCAAGCGCTTTAGCTTATGTCGGAGTAATGTGCCTCTTTCCAACCCATCAATGAAGGCGGCCATAGCGGTCTGAGCGTGCACTCCTGCGCATGAATTCTTCATGTCCAGCCAGCGGGAGAGGTAGGCGCGAGATGTCTCGTCTTTCTCTTGTACGCACCGCTGTAGATCGCCCACAGTGCAGTGACGCTTGTATGTACCCTCAAAGTTCTTGGTGAATGCTTCCTGCATATCCAGCCAGTTGTAGATGGATTTCTCCGGCAAGTCATCGATCCATTGACGGGCCGTACCCGCCAACATTAACGGGAGGTACTTGACGGCAACGTTGGGGTTGCCTCCGGCAATCTCCACCGCGTTGTCGTAGTCCTGCAACCATGTGGCGGGCTTGGCGGTGCCGTCATAGGGCTTGCTGGTCTTGTCTATCCGGAAACCTTTGGGGTAAGTTGCAGACCGTCTTGCAGGTCCAACGCAACGTGGTCCCAGGTATGGTCCTTCCCGGGCCTCGTGGATCTTATCGATTCGCGAACGTGCATCATATGGCTCCGGGTTCTTCTTCTTGTTGTCAACAGGGGATGGGTTGCGTGAACGACGCGGGCCTCTTCCGCCATGGTGACTGCTTGGCGGTGATGGAAGCGGTGGTGGCGGTGGGTTAGCCTTCTTGCTGTTACCCTCCTACGACGCCCCACGCCTGTCACGGTTGCTTGTCGGACGCGGAGGGTCATGGTGTGACCTGCTCTTATGTCCTTGGTGGCACTCTTCATCATGACGAGTATGTGCCGCGTTGTCGCGGATGACGATACCACACTGCTTTGGAGGGGGCATATCCGTACAATGGTGAGCCTTGTAATCTTCCTGACGTCAGGGGGATCGCGGTGGTGGCGATGGGCGACGAGGTCGGGCGTTTTCTCCATGGTTGGAGGATATGGGGACAGCATCCTTCCTGTTGCGCGCATCCCTCTGTCTTTGTTCTGATGAACCCGTCTGTGATCCGACATCCTAAGGAGATCCGTCCCTTGGCGGTTTGTACTGGCTAGATCGGCAGAGTGCTGGGTCAGACTCAAGCCTATGAGAGGCGGCCTTTTCCTGCTGCTTTACCACCTTAGCCACTAGGTCATAGACCTATTCTACTGCCTCAGGCGATCTATCCTGCTCCAGAAGGGTCTTGGTGACGGCGAGGTTAAGGAGTGGGGTGGGCATCACCTGCTTTCCTTCACTATCAATGTATGGCTTGGCCTGTGCCGGCTTCGAGGGAGCCCATCCTAGGTTGCACCGTACACCAGGATCGTTGATGACGCGAGCCGGAGCCTTATTAGCCTTCTGCTGCTGCAGCAGAGTCTTGTACTCGACTTCCATTTCTCTAGCTTTCTCTATGGACTTCTGTGCGTTGACCAGGTCTCGATCTAGTTTAGCGCCTTGCTCCGCGATGTCTTGCGCCTCCTCCAGCAGCTGCTGGCGCTTCTCGTCAAGCTGAGTCACGTTCCGGATATGATCAACGGTTAGTGTCTCAACGAGGAGATTACCGTACATCACTCTATCAGCTGGAGTAACATGGGCTGCTGCCGACGTGGATGCTGGAGGCGGCAAGTTTGTGGTGTTGTTGTTGCTCGGACCGGTGCCAAGTTCCTGCGGCTGCTGCACCGGTTTAGGCGGAGGAGGCATGACCTTTGTGCGATCATTGTCGGCAGCAACAAGTGGCCCCTTTCCCTTTTCCAGTGCCGTAGGCGGAACTTGCCCGGGTTGATCTTCATCCATCGCTGTCCCAATGGTGACGAACACCCCTCGAGACATGACAGTGTTATTAACTTGCTCGTCGCGCGAGTACTACTCCTCCATCTCCTGCATAGCGGAGTCTAGCTCTTCTGGACTGAAGTCTATTTCCTCTGAATCTGCACTGAAATCAGCATAAAGCGCGTCAATGACAGAGTCGAAGGGTGCCAGGACTTCCTCGATGACGGGCGGTGGAGGTGCAATGGCCTCGACGATGACTGGAGGTGGTGGTGCTGTTGCAACGATGGCGGCCGTAGGCGGTGGTGGTGGTGGCTGAATCGGAGGGGCTCCGTCAATGAGCGCAAGCGCTATCTGAGCTGCCGCTTCAGCCTCCGCATAGTTGTTGACGGTGTTCACCATGCCTTCGAAGGTAAGGCGTCCTGACACCTGTTGCCATCTTAGAGAATGTCAGAGAAGCGTGCCATGGTCCAGTCCTTCCACAAAGTAATAGATGGCATCATCATTGGGGTAGTGGGCCAGATCGGCTCGTATACGGAGCCACCTGGCCAGGTAATCGCGGGGGTTTTCACCCTCTCTCTGAATGCAGCGCGCCAGATCGAAGATGGTAACCACGCCGACGAACTTGGATCTCTGTTGTCCAGAAGCACGGACAAAGCCGGCGGATTTGCAGTGATCTTCCACCTTTATATCCTGCACAGGGGCGGTTTGGGTGGGTCTTGAATTTTTCCGATCTTTGTCGGCAAACTCCAAGGAGAGATCCGACATCGATCCTTCCACGAACGTATCCTGCCCGTACGCGGTCCGTGCGGGTCTTGATGCTTTCCAATCTTTGCCGGCAAACTCCGAGGAGATATCCGACATTGATCCTTCCGCGAACGTATCCTGCCCGTAGGCGGTCCGTGCGGGTCTTGATGCTCCTCCGACTCCCAGGGAACTAGTGCCCGAGTCGGTTTCGCCGATGAAGAGGTGGATATCTCCGATAGGAACGATCGAACACCGCGTAGGGTTCATCTTCGCCGGGATCCAGAACTCGTCAGGGGGGACGATCGGAACATTGCCGGAGAAGAGAACACGGCCAATGGCTACCGTTTCGCCGATTCCCGCGAAGATCTTGGTCCTCGCCCGCTGAAGAGCCTGAAGCGCCTCTTGCCCCACGGTGGGCGCCAGCTGTCATGGTATTGCCGACGAGTACGCCATGGAGGGGTCCTCACAGTGCGTGTTTAGAGACGTGGGGTAAGGCGGACGGTTGACGGGTACGAGGTAACACAGCTTACCCAGATTCAGATCCCACAACGGTGGCGGAATCCTACTCCTGCTATAAATCACTATAATGGCAATACGCCGAGTTACAGAGATAGGTTCGCTGTGCGAGGTGTGCATAAAACGATACTAGGTTGTATGAATCGATGCCCTAAAGGCTCCCATTGGCCCGACTTATATAGTCGCCAGGTCCTAGGGTTACAGGGAAAAGTCCTAGCCGGACAGGTTATAGAGTCCTACACCGTCTATCACTAGTCTTGTGTATCTTGTACTCCAAGGCTCCGGGTACGCTGGTGACTCCACCGTAGCCTTCCTTTATCCGGCATGGGCCTCCCTTCTAGATCCACCTAACTGGGCCGCCCAGCAGGCCACAGGCCATGCTACCGACTATGGGCCACCCGGGTTAGTCGGATAAGAGACATGCTATGAGGATACCCATATAGCATATCCCCAACAAAAGTATAAAGGGGTATGAAATCTATAACATCGCAACACAGATAGCAATAGATCAACAGGAGGAAGTAAAGACTAGAAATGTAAAATAGGTAGAAAGAGGGAGAATGATCGCCTGTAAAACATTGTCGAAGGTTCATCCGAAGATCGGGTAGACACTCACATCAACTCATCGGCCTAATCCGTGAAGAAGCAAAGCACTAGAGGAAACATCGGATGCACTATTTAATACTACGACAGAAGATCGGGCATGATGCATGAATGATGTATGACATGGAAAAAATGCGATGAGACTAGGCAATATTAAGCGGAACTGGGGTCTTATAATTACTTAGGTGGTTTATGTTGTTTAGATACCCTGCAATTTAAATGTTGTATTAACAAGGCAAAATATATCACCGGTTCGCTACACAGATTTAATGAAGCCAATATAAGACTAGATTTGCCCTTATATGGTCTCCATATTTACTTATTAGATGCGTCGACAAAATACCCCTAAACACCCACAATATGTATGCGAGATGAATAATTTATATGCAAAAAGTCATAATGTCATTATAAAAATAGGGGTCTTATATAGGGGTCACACATAGGTTTCGATGAGCTTGAGTTCCGAGGGTTCGACGGGGTTCAAGCTTCAGGGTATGATCTTGGGAATCATGTCGACGCACTCGGGGTCTCGGCGTCTTCGGATCCGAGGTATTGGCATCCATGTAGGAGTACTTGGTGCTCCATGACGGAGTTCTCGGAGTACGACCATCAGATTCCGGGTGGGAGAACTCGGGGTGTCATGACGAAGATCTTGACGGTGGCCTTGTCCAGGAGGAACTAGGGACACAGCTCTTGGTCTTGGTCTTGGTCTTCGGCACTAGCACTAGACTTCTCGGGTCACGATAGGAACAGAGAACAAGAGGAGCACTGGGTCAGTAGTTGATGTATGTTACTAACGGTGAGACAGCTGCAGAAGATACACCAAGCACACGCACGAAAGGCAGAGACATTAGGTACCTCATCTAGTACCTAGGCAGGAACAAGAGTTAGCAAACGACATAGGGTATCGACGGTCGGGAAACAACGTAAAAGGAACTTGATAGAAGCAGATCAGTGTCGTTCTACCTAGGAAGGTGCTGCTTGGAAACGTGTTTGCAGAGGCAGGTGAGGGAAGGCTGCGGTAGGTTCCGCGATGGAGCATGACGGTGACGGCGGGGCGTCGCCTAGGTACAGACGCGGGGGAGACAGGGCGGCAGCGGCTCTGTGCAGGGGCGCCGCCGGACGAGGCGCCAGACATATAGGGAAGAGGAGGACCGATAGCGGCCTGAGGAGGACGTCCGGTGCAGCGAGCGAGGGGACCGATAGAGGCGAAGAGGGGTCCTCGATGGTGGTGTCCATGAGCCTGAGAGGAGGAAGCAGGGCGACGAGGAGCTCGAGGCTCGCGGAAGGGTGGCCGGCAAAGTGAGCATCGGTGGTGACGATGGATGGCGCATACACGAGGTGGCATGTGAGGGTGTTCCCCTGGTGGCGGGGCTTGGTTGGTTGGCGAGGTGGGGAGGAGGACCGGGTGGTGGGGAAATCGCGAGGAGGGGCTGGTGGGACCTGGTTTGTCAGGGAGTGGGTGTCCACACGGGATCAGGAATGCGAGAGGGAGAGCGTCACGCGGCGCTCGCGTGCATGGGCGTGCGTTTGAGTGCGGGAGTGGGTCAAGGCAGAGTGTAGGCGGGCATGGTTCCGGCGGCGGCAGGGAATAGGTGTGATCCTAGGGTTTAGGGTTGTGTAGGATCTAGGGATTCAGCTAGCTGGGCCTTTTGGGCCTGGCCAGTTTAGGTCTAGGTGTTTTATTTATTTTCATAAAACATTTTTTGTTTTATTTTAAATCCTTTTAGCAAATAGTTTTAGGGCAAATAATTTGAGCAAGATAATTGAGGTTAATTTGAACTCAAGGGCAAAGGAAGGGTAGAAAAAATATGGTTTTAGTTAAAACATTCGAGACAAGACATGCATGATGACATCATGACGATGCACAGAACAAAAACACCAAGCGATTTTCTAGTAGTGGTTTTACACAGGGTGCTACATTCATATAGCTCCCACATATTTCTACGATTACTTTGCGATCGAATGAACCACTTACATATGATACCAATTTCCCTTTGTCTCGCGATAGTTTACTTATCCAAGGTTTGATCATCGGTATCTCTACATACCTAGTTCAACCTTGTTACCGATAAGTACTCTTTTCTTGTTCCCGTGATATGTGATCCCGTGTGAGCTAGTCACATGCTTGCAAGCTAATTGGATGACATTTCACCGAGAGGGCCTAGAGTATATCTATCCATCATATGGATGGACAAATCCCACTCTTGATCCATGTGCCTCAACACATACTTTACGAACAATCAATTCCATCTTTATAACCACCCAGTTACAGTGCGGTGTTTGATGTCATCAAAGCATCCTTCCGGTAATGGTGATTAGCATGATCTCATGGTCGAAGGAATTAGGTTACTATGTATCAGAAATCTTATAGCAAACGAACTATAGAAATGACTTGATCTTTATGCTACACTTATCTATAGGAGTATGTCCATCACACCATTCTCCTAATGATATGATCTTGTTGTTAATAACATCTCAATGTTCATGATCGAGAAACCACGATCATATATCAACCAACAAGCTAGTATTACAAAGAGGATTTACCAGGGACTCTAATTTAGTTTACAAATCACACAAGTATTAATGTTTCCGGTTAATACTATTATAGCATGAATGCAAACATTTATCATAAACAAAAATATATAATAATAACTTCTTTTATTATTGCCTCTAGGGAATATCTCCAACAGTATCCCACTTGCACTAGAGTCAACTAATCTAGACTACATGGTAATATACCGAACACCCATGGCGGTTTGGTGCTAGTCATTTTTTTCCCTCGGGAGAGGTTTAGTCAATGGATCCGCCACATTCAGATCTATGTGTACTTTGCAAATCTTTATGTCACCATCTTGGACATGCTCTCGAATAGCGTGAAAACGCATCTTGATATGCTTCAGCTTCTTGTGTGATCTTGGTTCTTGTGCATTGGCTATGGCGCCCATGTTATCACAGTAGATAGATATTGGTTCCAGCGCACTAGGAACCACACCAAGCTATGTAATGAACTCCTTCATCCATATCGCCTCTTGTGAAGCCTCCGAAGCAGCTATGTATTCTGATTTAGTTGAAGATCTTGCCACAACGCTTTGCTTTGCACTCCTCTATCTAATTGCTGCACCATTCAAAGTAAATATGTATCTAGATTGAGATTTAGAATCATACAGATCGGTGTTCCAACTAGCATCGGTGTAAACATTAACAACGAGCTGTTCATCACCTCCATAAGAAAGAACCATATCCTTAGTTCTTCTCAAGTACTTAAGGATGTTTTTGATCGCTGTCCAATGATCCACTCCTGGATCACTTTGATATTTGCTAGTCAAACTAACAGCATACGCAATGTCGGGTCTAGTACATAGCATGGCATACATGATAGATCCTATGTTCGAGGCATAGGGAGTCTTACTCATCCTTTCTCTATCTTCTGCTATAGCAGGACTTTGAGTTTTACTCAAGGTCGTATTGGGAAACATGGGCAAGAACCCTTTCTTGCTATCTTACATTCCAAACCTCTTTAGAACTTTGTCCAAATATGTACTCTATGACAATGATATTAGGCGTCTCGATCTATCTCTATAAATCTTTATGCCTAATATGTAAGTTGCTTCGCCAAGATCTTTCATTGAAAAACTATTATTCAAATAATCCTTGACACTATTAAGAAGGTCTACATCATTCCCAATCAACACTATGTCATCCACATATAGTAATAGGAATGCTACAGAGCTCCCACTCACTTTCTCGTAAATACAAGCTTCTCCATAAGTTTGTATAAAACCAAAACTTTTGATTACCTTATCAAAACGTTGATTCCAACTCCGGGATTCTTGATTCAATCCATAAATGGACCTTTGAAGTTTGCATACCTTGTTAGCATCTTTAGGATCGACAAAACCTTTGTGTTGTACCATATACAACTCTTCATCAATGTCTCCATTGAGGAACGCCATTTTTACATCCATCTGCCATATCTCATAATCATAATATGCAGCGATTGCTAACAACATCCTCACAGACTTTAGCTTCGCTACCGGTGAGAATGTCTCATCATAGTCAACCCCTTGAATTTGTCAAAACCCTTTTGCGACAAGTCGAGCTTTATAGACAGTAACATTATGATCAGCATCTGTTTTCTTCTTGAAAATCTATTTATTCTCGACAGCCTTCCGGCCATCCGGTAAGTCCACCAAAGTCCATACTTGGTTTTCGTACATGGATCCAATCTCAGATTTCATGGCTTCTTGCCATTAATTGGATTCTAGGCTCATCATTGCTTACTCATATGTCACAGGGTCGTCGGTATTGTCCACCAACATGACACTCATAACAGGATCATACCAATCGGGAGTGGTACGAGTTCTAGTTGACCTGCGAGGTTTCGTATTAACTTCAACCGAATTTTCATGATAATCATCATTAGATTCCTCTCTTATTGGTGTAGGCGCCACATGAACTACTTCCGGTGTTGCGCTACTCTCAAATCTGAGAGAAGGTTCGACAACATCGTCGAGTTCTACTTTCCTTCCAGTCACCTCTTTCAAGAGAAACTCCTTCTCTAGAAAGGATCCATTCTTGGCAACAAAGATTTTCCCCTCAGATATATGATAGAATTTATACCCAATATTTTCCTTTGGGTATCCAATGAAGACGCATTTTTCCGCTTTGGGTTCAAGCTTGTCGGGTTGTAACTTCTTTACATAAGCTTCGCAACCCCAAACTTTAAGGAACGACAATTTAGGTTTCTTCCCAAACCATAATTCATACGGTGTCATTTCAATGGATTTATATGGTGCCCTATTTAAAGTGAATGCGTCTGTTTCTAATGCATAACCCCAAAATGTTAGCGGTAAATCTGTAAGTGACATCATAGAACGAACCATATCTAAGAGAGTTCGATTATGATGTTCGGACACACCATTACGTTGTGGTGTTCCCGGGGGTGTCAATTGTGAAAGTATTCTGTATTTCTTCAAATGCTCACCAAACTCGTAACTAAGATATTCACCTCCACGATCAGATCGTAGAAACTTAATCTTCTTGTTACGTTGATTCTCTACTTCACTTTGAAATTCCTTAAACTTCTCGAAAGTTTTGGACTTATGTTTCATGAAATAGATATACCCATATCTACTCAAGTCATTCGTGAAAGTATGAACATAACGATAACCACCGCGTGATGCTACACTCATTGGACCACACACATCGTTATGTATGATTTCCAATAAGTCAGTAGCTCCCTCCATCATACCAGAAAATGGAGTCTTAGTCATTTTACCCATCAGACGTGCTTCGCATCTTTCAAGTGATCCGAAATCAGGTGATTCAAGAAGTCCATCGGAATGGAGTTTCTTCATACGCTTCACTCCAATGTGACCAAGACGACAGTGCCACATATAGGTCGAGTTATGTCTCAATTTCAAACGTTTAGCTTCAATGTTATTAATATGTGTATTACTACAATCGAGATTAAATAAGAATAGACCATCTATCAAAGGTGCATGTGCATAAAACATATTACTCATATAAATTGAACAACCATTATTATCGGAATTAAACAAGTAACCGTCTTGCAATAAACATGATCCGGATATAATGTTCATGCTAAACGCAGGCACCAAATAACAATTATTTAAGTATAAAAATAATCCCGATGGTAGATGAAGAGGTAGCGTGCCGACCGCGATCACATCAACCTTTGATCCATTTCCAACGTGCATCGTAACCTCGTTCTTTGCTAGTTTCCGTCTATTCTATAGCACCTGTTTTGAGTTACAAATATGAGCAACCGAACTAGTATCAAATACCCAGGCACTACTACTACTAGTGAGATACACATCAATAACATGTATATCGGATATACCTTTCTTCTTGATGTTGCCATTCTTCAAATCCTCCAAGTACTTAGGTAAATTCCGCTTCTAGTACCTTCTCCCTTGCAGTAAAAGCACTTAGTATTAGGCTTAGGCCCAGCCTTGGTCTTATTTGCCGACGCGGTAACTTTCTTACCACCCTTCTTGAAGTTTCCCTTTTTCTTAGACTTGCCTTGCTTCTTCAAATTTGGTGGTCTTATTGACCATCAACACTTGGTGCTCTTTCTTGATCTCCACTTCCGTAGAGTTTAACATGGAGAAGAGTTCAGGCAACGACTTGTCCATGTTTTGCATATTGTAGTTCATCACAAAGTTCTTGTAACTTGGTGGTAGTGATTGGAGGACGCGGTGAATCCCCAAAGCATTAGGAATCACCATACCCAAGCTTTGAAGCTTGCTTGCGTGCCTAGACATCTTAAGCATGTGCTCACTAATGGAGCTTCCCTCTTCCATCTTATAGTTAAAGAACTTTTCAGAAGCCTCATAACTCTCAACTGCCGCGTGAGCCTCAAATATCATTTTGAGTTCACGGACAATATCATGTGGGTCATGGTTCTCAAACCTTTTCTGAAGCTCCGATTCCAAACCATACAAGATAGCACACTGAACTATGGAGTACTAATTCTTCCGAGTGAGGAAAACATTCTTTACATCATCGATAGCATCAGCTACAGGTGGGTCACTGAGCGGTGCATCTAGCACATAGGTCAAATTACCAGCATTGAGGAAAATCCTCAAGTTGCGGAGCCAATCCGCAATGTTTCTTCCATTTTTTCAACTTTTCTTTCTATAGGAATGCATTAAAATTGATGGCAGGGGCCACCATTGATCTACAACATATTTGCAATAGTTCAGACTAAGTTTATGATAAATTGAGTTCTAATTAATAGTTAAATTAATCTAGGTGAACTCCCACTCAAAACAATATCCCTCACATTGTTTTAGTGATCACACGAACAAAATCCACCACATCAAAACCGATCATCACGAGAGATGATGTAGCTTCAATCGCGAACAATCAACATGTTCATCATATCTACTATATGACTCATTCTTTACCTTTCGGTGATCCGTGTTCCGAGACCATGTCTGTACATGCTAGGCTCGTCAATATCAAATGTTAGCTTCTGCATGAGCAAATCTGGCTTGCTCCCGTTGTATATACTCGCAGAATCTAACACACCCGATCATCACGTGGTGCTTCGAAACAGCGAGCTTTAGCAACAGTGCCTACTAACGATGAACACTTTATAACTTGATATTTTGTGAGAGGGATCATCTTATAATGCTACCATCGCGAACTAAGCAATACAAGACGCATAAAAGGATTAACATCACATGTAATTCAAAATATGTGATATGATATGGACTTTCTTCTTATGCTTCCGATCTCCATCTTCTAGCACGAACATGATCTTCATCATCACCGGCGTGGCGTCAAGGTCAATGGCACCGCTCCATGGTTGTCGTCCACCAGCATCAACTATTACAACTACTTTGAATAATAGACACGCAGGTCTTAAAGAAATTAAAATACAACCATAAGGCTCCTGCCGGTTGCCGACTTACAATAAGGAACATTGCATACATCATATATAATCACAATCATGGCCATATCACATCACAGCACACCCCTGCAAAACAAAGTTAGACGCCTCTAATATTCTTTGCATATTTTATGTGGTTTGGTGCTTTCAATAAGTGTCGTTCTAACTTACGAACAAGAACCACAACGTTTATGTTTGAACTATCAAGTGCCCGTTGTAAATTGAATCTATACTATGATGGGAGAGACAGACACCCGCAAAGCCACTTATGCAATACAAGTAGCATGTTAAGCGTGGAGCAAGTCTTATGAACGATGTAAGGTTAGCCCGGGCCGCTTCATCCCACCATACCGCAAGATGCAAAGTACACAAAAAGCAATTGATAATAAAAGCACCACCGGCCACAATAACCATTGTTTTCTACTCGTGCAACATATCTTCATATAGACACGGCTCTGATACCACTGTGTTGGTTCGTAGCATGGAAAACAAAAAATTTCTACCGCATGCACACAAACAAGCCAAGATCTATATACAAGATTGTAGCAACGAGTCGATTAGAGTACTCACCCTCGAAGATTCCAAAGCAGTTAACGAGAGCAAATTCTCGTGGGTGATGTAGTCGTACACTTTCCGATCTCAAGATCACATAGACGATCCTTCCGGCGCTGCATTCCGGCAGCGCTTCCGCAGTCGGTCACACGTTCGGTACTCGATGAAGACCTTCATCTCCCTTGTTCCAGCAGGCAGCGGAGGTTGTAGTTCTCCCCTCGCGATTCCGTCAGCACGACGGCATGGTGTCGGAAATAGTGGGAAAATCATGCAGGGCTTCGCCTAAGCTGGAGCAGGTTATGGTGGATCTAGGCGGAGGCTAGGGCGATGGCGACGATCCGGCGGTGGCGACGCTGGGGTGGCGACGGCGACGCGGAGGCTTGGTGGGGAGGGATGGTTGTGTGTCTCCTTGGGGCACCCCCTCCCCTCTATTTATGAGAGGGAGAGCAGCTTGGGAGAGGGGAGTTTGAATCCTTCCCCAACTCCCTCTCCTAGTTGGCTTGTGGTGGAGGGAAAGAAGGATTCTTTCCTTCCTCCACCAGGATACATTGTCCCAGTTTGACTTTTCAAACTTGCCTATTGACTTTCAATTTGGAGCTTAATTTCTTTCTTGCAAATGCCCAACCAAGTGACCTAGGACATGATTCAATCATTCCACTTATTCATGACACATTCATGTACCTTTCCCATTCTGGTCCGGTGAATCTTCTAGACCCTTCTAGAACCACTCCGATGAAATCATCAGAATTATTCCCGAACTCCGGAATTGAACTTTCCTTATATGAATCTTATTCTCCGGACCATTCTGGATCTCCTCATGATATCCCGGGTCCCATCTGAGACTCCAAACCACATTTAGTCTCCCTACTTACATTCCATATCTACTAAACAACATTGAATCCTTAAGTGTGTCTCCCTACGGTTCGTGAATTATGCAGACATTACCGAGACTCTTCTCTGATCAATAACCAATAGAGGAATCTAGAAATTCATATGGCTCCCACATATTTCTATGATTACTTTGCGATCGAATGAACCACTTACATATTATACCAATTTCCCTTTGTCTCGTGATAGTTTACTTATCCAAGGTTTGATCGTCGGTATCTCTGCATACCTAGTTCAACCTCGTTACTGATAAGTACTATTTTATCGTTCCCATGGTATGTGATCCCTTGTGAGATAGTCACATGATTGCAAGCTAATTGGATGACATTCCACAGAGAGGGTCCATAGTATATCTATCCGTCATATGGATGGACAAATCTCACTCTTGATCCATGTGCCACAACACATACTTTCCGAACATTCAATGCCATCTTTATAACCACCCAGTTACGGTGCACTGTTTGATGTCATCAAATCATCCTTCTGGTAATGGTGATTAGCATGATCTCATGGTCGAAGGAATTAGGTTATGATGTATCAGAAAGCTTTTACAAACGAACTATTGAAATGACTTGATCTTTATGCTACGCTTATCTATAGGAGTATGTCCATCACACCATTCTCCTAATGATATGATCTTGTTGTTAATAACATCTCAATGTTCATGATCGAGAAACCACGATCATATATCAACCAACAAGATAGTATTACAAAGAGGCTTTACCAGGGACTCTAATTCAGTTTACAAATCACACAAGTATTAATGTTTCTGGTTAATATTATTATAGCATGAATGCAAACATTTATCATAAACACAAAGATATAATAATAACTACTTTTATTATTGCCTCTAGGGAATATCTCCAATAGGCCATAGTCCTCCCTTCCATGCAAGCCTATTCTCCAAACCGTAGTTTGGCATATAGTCATTTAACTCCACTTCCTTCCGTACTTACAATAAGTCATACCGTCCGCGAGAGACCCAATTGTTGCACCGGTACCTTGTCCACGACAGTCCGGATTTTAGGGGATTTCTCCCCTTTAGCGAGTATGAGCAGCCCCTGCTAAAGACAACAAACTACGAGATAAGCCCCAGCGACTGGGGTAGTGTGGTTGCACAGATAAATTGTTCCGGTAAAGGCGTAGAACATCCCTTTCTCTTTATCTTTCTCTTGCTCAACCTTCTCTTTATCCTCCTCATATCTTCTTTAGTAAAACCTCCACTCGGAAACGATGCCTCTTTCCAAGGGTTTTATTTTGAAAAATTTGTAGTAGGGTAAAACCCAAAATAGTTTTATCATTGAAAAACCCGTAGTTTCCAAGAGGGAAGATGCTAAGCATCTTAGCCTCGATCTAAAGGGTAAAGATAGGTGTCAATAGTGTAGGTGTTCTAATGGACACTCATCCATAGCTTGGAGGATCCAAGTTACTCATGCCTTTTTAATTGAAACAAACCATGCATTTAATCGTGAATTTCATAAACGAGATATAAAACAATTGATAAAAAGGAGTAGGTCAAAATAGGAGTTCAGGAAGGGTGGCTTGCCTGTGACCAGTGATGTCTACGCACTTCTATTCTTGTAGACAGTTGTTGGGCCTCCAAGTGCAGAGGTTTGTAGAACAGCAGTAAGTTTCCCTTAAGTGGATTACCCAAGGTTTATCGAACTTAGGGATTAAGTGGTAAAAGGTATCCCTCTCAAGCAACTCTGCAATCAAGATACAAGAAGTATCTTGTGTCCCCAACACACCCAATACGCTTGTCAGGTGTATAGGTGCACTAGTTCGGCGAAGAGATAGTGAAATACAAGTGATATGGATGATTATAAGTGGTAACGGTGCCAGAAAAGAGCTTCTGACAGGGAGAAAAAGACTAAAGCAAGCAAACATGCAACAGTTCTAGTTGTAAACGTTGTTTCAATGTTTGGAAACAAGACCTAGGGATCATACTTTCACTATTGAACACTCTCAATAAATATATTCTCTTCATGATACTACTCTTAACTACTCTCTGGTTGGACACTCTAATCCATGGTTGGGCTATAACAGCACACCTTAAAGTTCGCCTTCCCCAATCTAGATAACCCCACACTGTCACCTTGAGCGCTATATGGTTCCAACAAACACCACAATTACATAAAGACATCCAACTCCAAATATAACTCATAACAAATATATATGTAGTCTAGCTTAAGTGCCACACAAGATGCGAACGTTTTCACTTTCACACACGAGGGGAAAATCATATATCTATTAAAGCATGATGAGTATTTATGTAGACTCTAGCCTAAGTGCCACCATGGCGTGCACGCTGTCATTTTCACACACATGGGGAGAGCATAGATGTATTAAAGCACCTGAGTAGGAAGGTAGATCTACTTGATTACAAAGCTCATGACCACAATATGATCACGCATAGAGAGAGAGAGATAGAGATGAACGCATAGCTACCAGTAGAGCCCTTAGCCTCGAGGAATAACTACTCCCTCCTCATCATGGGAATCAGCAACGGCGATGAAGATGGCGATGGAGATCGATGGAGATGGCTCCGGGGACACTTCCCCATCCCTGGTGTGCTCCTCCGCCTCGTCTTCGATTTTCCGTATCATTCAGTAAAAATATGAACTTTGGATTTTGTCCTGTCCAATTCTGACAATATTCATTTTTTAGCTTTCTGAAACCAAAAACAGCAGAAAACAGGCAACTGGCACTGTTGCATCTTGTCAATAGGTTAGTTCCAGAAAGTGTATAAAAATACCTCAGAGTGTAGAGAAAACATAGCAAAGTTGATACAAAACAAGCATGGAGCATCAAAAATTATAGATACGTTTATGACGTATCAAGCATCCCCTAGTTTAACTCCCGTCCTCGAGTATGTAAGTGATAAAAAGAATAATTTTGAGGTGACATGCACCATCTCAATCAAGATCAAACCATTTGCAAGCAATGAAAGCTGGGATCAAAGAACTCTAAACATGAGCATGAAAGATGAAGTTCTAACAATAAGACATAGTAACTATGCTGCAACATGAAAAGATTCATGAATAACAATGCATTGAAAGATGTTTGTTTGTTTCACATATAGAAAACATAACATAGTGGTATTCATCTTGTCCCTCATGGAGCAGCAATAAATGCATAGGACACCTTCAAAGTTCATAAGGGTGACTAGATACAAATAGTTTAAGAACAAACAATATCAACAATATGAATCAATCAATAAGCATGTGTCAAGTCAACCCAAACAAAGCATCAAAGGAGAATACCATAATACTATGCTTTTGGATGCTAAAACAACACATGATTACTTCAAGGCACACTAAGCAATCCCAATTGTTTGGAAGAAGTCATGCTACAGCAATAATCACTAAGCATAAGGTCAAAACAACATCTAGCATGACATCATAAAGTCTAAGTCACAGTCAAAGCAAGCTCCCTTTTGTACCACTTAAGCATGAAACTTTCTACTCTTTTCCAACACCAATCAACTTATTTAAAACAACTCAGAAAGATAATAATCAATAAAGATTAGTGACAAATCCACAAATAAGAACTAAAAAGTTCTAAGCTGAAATCACTAGAAAACAAAGGCCAAACACAGTGCTAGCAAAAGAGAACACTCACAGAACAATAAGAATGAAAACTAGAGTGATCTAGGCAATGAAAACAGAGTGTGTCTCTCTCCAAAAGAAGTGTGCTGTGATCCAACCAACTTATTGCAGAAAGCAAACCAAAGGAAAACTAAAAACAAAAACAAATACGCTCCAAGAACAACACAACAGTACATGAAACAATAAAAAACAAAGTGTCTAGAAAGACCTGAGATTTTTATTGATGAAGAAGGAGATGCCTTGGGCATCCCCAAGCTTTGGCGCTTGTACCTCTTGAATATGTATTGGGTGACACGGGGTGGCATCCCTAAGCTTGAGCTTTTTTCCATTCTTCATCTCATTACATCAATTCTCTCTCTACACCTGAATTTTTTTCTTCATACAAAACTTCACACAATCTTCATATCAACATTAGTGTATTTAAAAGATAATAGAGCCTTGGGTTTAGCTTTAGAACAGCAAAACTTTTACTAAAAACACAAGATATTGTAGAAATTCCCTCAAAAAGTTCAATTTCCCAAAAAGAACCCAAAAAGGAATCAATAAGAAGCAAATGCAAATAATGTCAGAAATCTGTCAAAATAGACCAACAGGTAGAAACCGATTTTTTCGAAGACCTTATCTTAATCAAATAAAAAAGTGTTGAACTAACGAAATTTATCTAAAATACTGGGGAATTTATTCATAAAATATCAGCTTAATCCGACTTACAGAGATTCTTCACGAATATTTACGGTGGAGCACAAAAATCTGTTTCGGGAGAGCAACTCCGCAAATCTTACTTCTCTCTAATTAGAGGTTATTCTTGGCACAAAAAGCAAACAAAAAGTATAAGGAGAGGTCATTACTTAAGTCATAACTTCCAAGACTCAAGAAAACTCTTGGGTTATCTCCCAACAAGTACTTTTCTTTGACGCCTTTAAGTTAGGCTTGATAGTTTGAGAAGACGCTCACATAAGAAATATGAATTGAAGTAAAAGAGAGCATCAAGAAGAAAATTCGAAACACATTTAAGTCTAACCCACTTCCTATGCATAGGAATCTTGTAAAGAAACAAATCATGAAAACACAAAGCAACAAGCATAGGAAAGCAAAACAAGTGCAACTTCAAAATTTTCAATATAAAGAGGGGAAACATAATATTGTTGAGATACATAAGACCATGTTTCCCTCTCTCATAATAACTTTCAGTATCATCATGAATAAAATTAAAAATATAACTATCACATAAAACATTCTTATCATGAGCCACATGCATAAAATAATTATTACTCTCCACATAAGCATAATCATTCTTATTAATTATAGTGGCAGCAGATTCAACACAATAGCTATCACTAATATTCTCATCACCATAATTATCAAATATAGGAGGCATATTGTAATCACAATAAAATTTCTTCTCAATAGTAGGTGGACTAAAAATATCATATGCGTCATTGTAATCATCATAAATTCGATATTTAGTACAATCATAAGCAATAGAATAGCTATCTTCCAAAACTGGGGAACTAAAAAGATCATTTTCATAAAAACTAGCTTCCTTAAGCTTAGACGTTTCCATAGCATTAGCAATCATGGTGTCCAAATAATTCATACTAATAATATTGCTATTATCATGCAAATAAAGTTTCATAGGTTTTTTAATTTTTTCTTCAAACACTTCATTTCCTAGCTCAAGATAAACACTATAAAGCTCTCTAATTTTGTTGTTCTTTTCCATTAAGCCTAACTAGTGAAAACATGAAAAAAAAAGAAAAAATGCAGAATCTAAAGTGTAATGCCCAAAAATATTAAAAATTAGAAATTGATTGTTATCCTATTTTGTGCATCATCATGACACCATGCATATTTTATTTGCAATTTTTAACCGTAAACTATTTTGCTAAAAACCTATTTTCGTTTTTCTAAAATAATATTCCTGTGGTTTTATTAAACCCGTCTCTCTTTCTTATTTTAAAACTAAAAAATATATATTTCTCGCAGTAAAAGCTTTTCTTGTTTTATAAATAAAATTAGGCTAAAGCCCGTCCAAAGTTTTAGCCCAAAACTAGTCTCATCTAGTCTACTTTGGACTAGATAAATAATCCATTCCCCTTCTTTCATCAAACCCTAGCCCCAAACCCCAAATCTAAGATCTAATTCTACTATTTTATCTACCTATCTTCTCTCAATGTTTTTATTCAAAATTCTTGCTGGCCAAACCTGATCTCATCTAACTCTAACACACACGCACACCACACTCATGCACCAGCGCACACACTCAGCGACACCAGCACCCAACATACACACATCCTAGCTACACATCGTTGCACCCCACGACTCAAACACAAACACACACGCACACGCACGCTGCCGGACACAACACAACCCACACACGCAGTCAACACGCACTTGACACGGTGACCAACACGCACAGGCCCACCTAACCCAATCCTCGTCGAGCGTCCCTGTTCCATCGCAATCCCCAACCTTCCTCCGCCCGACGCCTTCCCGCACCGCCGCCAGCGAGCCCTCCGCTGCGCCCCGTCTGGCTCAAGCCACTGCCCCTCCTCTCCGGCTGGCAGCACGCCGCGCGCGCCGCCGTGGCCTCTCTGGAGCTTGGCCTGCGACCCGTTCTTCCTCTCCTCTCTCCCCGCTCTCTTCCTCGAGATCCCGTCACCGGCCACACAGCTCGCCCAGGCGCCGCCCCGTGCGCGCTCGTCGCCGAATCCCCTCGTCTCCCTGTCGCCGCAAGGGACGGGAGAGCGCCGCCTCCCCTGCCTGCATCGTCCTCTTCCCCGGCGCCCGCGTCCCGTCCTCGCCCTCTCTCGTCGGCCTCGCTTCCCTGGCTCGAGTGTCGCCCCCTCCGCGTCGACCTCTGGCGCCCCCACCTCGCGAGCTTCCTTCCTTGCCTGCCGCAACTGTCGCTGCTGCGGCCTACGCGTCCTCGACCCTCTCTGTAGCAGCACCGCCGGCGTCCGCCTCCCGTCGACCTGGAACCTCCGTACTCGTCGCCCCTGCTTGGCCACGCTGCCCGCCCATCGGTGCTGCATCGACGCCATCCTCGAGCACCGCTGGCTTGTGGCCGCCAGCGCTGGACGCTCCTATGCCCCGCAGTTCTCTTCTTCCAGGGAACGTGAGAGGTGTAGGGAGCCGAGAGTGCTGGTCCTTTTTGCTCTGTAGTGCACGACGTGCTCTTCTCCGGTTATTTTTGTGTCGCCGTCAAGACCAGGCCTGCTCTCTTTAGCAGGATGATGTTTCTTGTGTGGATCCAAGCACATCTTCCTATTGGTTCTGCTGATTCTTATCGCCAAGGTAGCCTCCGAGGTGTCCGGGCCTCATAATCTTGGTTTCTAATTGGTTCTGGAACAGTGTAATTTCTTGTGCTGTTGGTAATTGTCCATGAGGACGTGAGGTGCAGATGGCGTGGTGGTGTTGTGGCGATGTCAAGTGCTACCCTCCCGACGCCAAGATCTTTGATACTCGGTTATCAAATCCAAAACACGAAGGCCCCGTTCCCGGCGCCCGGAGACCGATCTCGACGAGCCGAACCGCCAGAGCCCAAGATCGTCGGACCCATGTGTGATCCCAGATCCGAGCCCCTATTTTATAAGTTGCCATATTAAACTCGTCGCATATTAAATCATTCATGTTTGCATGCATATATTGTTGCTCGGGGGTTAAATGGTGATTTATCTACTAAATAAATATGGAATATATGGGAGTGCTATTTGTCTTGTCCCGGTTTCATTTAATATTGTGTAGCGAACCGATGCCATGTTTTGCCTTGTTAATACAACATTAAATTGCGGGGTAGATAAACAACTCGAACCATAATATTTATTTGTCGGGATCCCGATTCCGCTTAATATTTCTAAGTTAGTCCGCATATTGCCATGCCATGCATCATATCATAAACGTGCTGGATCTTCCGCTGTATTATTAAATATTGCATCGGTTGATCTTTCTAGTGTTTTGCCTCTTCACCGGATAGGACGATGAGTGGATGCGAGTTGCGACAAGCCTCTTGCTACCCGACTTTGTTCCTCAGGCGAGCATTCTCCCCCTTCTGCCTATTTTGCATTTATAGTCTTTACTTCCTTCCTTTGATCTATTGCTATCCTTATTGTCGATGCTATAGTACCGTTCCTTTAATTACCTGCTCCACTATATTGCCTTGGTTATCCCATTGCCTTGTTTGATTAGCTAGCTTTGTCCTTGCGAGTCGTAGGCATGCTTAGTATCGCTCTCATACAGGTGGAACATGATACTTGAACATGGTTGGTGATAAGATGATTACTATGATGTTGTTGGTTATGGTTTCACCTAATGATAAGGCCCCGGCAGGGACCACCTTTGGGAACTGCTTGAGCCGACCTAGGACCCGTTCGTTCTACGATACCAGTTCTGAGTTGATCGCTCTAACCAAACATGGGGGCCTTTGGGATCCCCCCTCAACTACCGGCGCTATTCGTATATCCAGAGGGTTACAAAATTGGTTTTCCATTTGGTGCATACGCATAATATGTCCTCGGACATGGGTTGAGTTGTGATATGATTTTGGTGGACTGCCATGGCTTGCATTGCATAAAATCGGGATATCGTGCCGGAGGTGGGATAGAGCTCTACAAGTTATCTTCCGATCATCGCCCGGCCGTAGACTCAAATGCTGTGCCACCTAGAGAATCAGCTGTATCTCTTGTGTGGGTAAAACACAGTAGGTAATGCCTCTGGATGTGCGCATAGTTATGGGACAGTTCTTGTTGTGAGATTCGGATGGCACGCGCAATATGTTGCCTGATGGGTTGAGCATGCGTTTGCGTACAGTAGTGCACCCCTGCAGGGTAAATCTTTTCGAGAAGCCGTGTGTCCACGGTTATGGACGCCTCAGGAGTACAGTGTCATGATCATAGACAACGCCATTAATGTTTTGCCTCTAATAATATGATTAGTAATTAGTCTTATCAACTAAACACCTGCTTAACTAAAATTGCCACCGTGTGTGTTCCGCTAGAGGACTTCCTCGACTGGTCTTCGAGGGGCAAATCTTCGGATGGGTTATGTTTGGTGTTATATTATTGTTACCGCATAGTTCTCTCTTATCTCACTCTAATAGCCGAAGTTGTAGCGTGTCTCTATAAGTTAGATAGTGCAAGCTTTGCTGCCGCTGAGCCTACCATACCTATGTAGGCGAGGACCGCCGAATTCTAGTCTCGCCGTGTACTGGCCTCAGTACTGACCGCTCTCTTTTTGTTTTCCTTCGCCCTTTGTCGGCACCCTTTTGGCTTGACAGGTATGTGACTGACGACGTTAGCAAGGTTACCCTTCCGGCTTGGCCTGGGCAGGGTTATGGACACCGCTTGGTTATTCTTCAGGACTCTTCGTCCCATTTGGATCTTGTCCGTACTCGGATACTATCTTTCTTTCTTCTTGAGTTGTATCTTCGTATTGTATCTTTTGTATTCTTGACTCGTTGAGTCGTTGTTGTATATATATAAGTTCTTGTGGACTCTATTGTAAACTTCTGTGATGTAACTACTTGTATTCTAATCCCATCCACACGAAAGTGTCTGGTGGGCGTCTTTGAATCGCTTCTATGCAGATTTTGGCGGGAAATGCTGAGATCTGCATAGACCCGATTCGGGGGCGTTACAAGTGGTATCAGTGCAAAGGTTTACGATACCCCACTGGTCCAGCCTGTAGGTTAACCTTGCCAACGGACGATGTCTAGAGTCAAAACTATTTTGCTACAAATGCGTTGGATAGATCGGATTAGCTCTGCTTTTATTCCTTATCTTTAATCTTTCCCCTCTTATCTTTGCGTGTTTTAATCTTCTCTCTTACCCTGTTCAAGTATAGGATTCTCGTGGTTGGGTTTTCCCGTCGTACCTTTAGGGTTCCACTTCCTTCCTTTTGCAACGGTGGTGCTACATCTGGATTTCGCTCGATGTAACCTCTCTTTCGATGTTTTCCTGTGTTTTTGCGACTCCAAACACGACGACCTCTTTATCTCTATATCCTTTTTCCGAAGCTTTCCAAACACCACTTGTCAAGATCTCCAGTCTGAATTCTGAGAGTTGGTTACATGCTTCTTCTATTGATGTACACAGTAATGCTTTGAGTGCGAGATGGAGTCATGACCATACCACTACTCTTATCATTCGCCCTTGTAGACTGATTGGTAGAACCATTCAATTTTACTCCTTCCATGGAAGTTAAAGGTGGCCTTATCTTTGATACCTCTACTTCCGCCTTTGCCTCTCCGGAGTGTTCTTCCGAAGAATGTGAGCGACCAACCCTTGTTGGTGGTGTCGACGAATTCAAGACGGAGCAAGAACTCTTGTTAGTGGTGTCGCGACCATCATCCTAACGCAAGATGATTCGATCATCAAACCTCTCTCCCTTCCGGTGCCTTTGTTTGGATCTCGGGACGCGATCCTTGTTAGTGGTGTCGAGTTGTAATGCCCGAAAAATATTAAAAATTAGAAATTGATTGTTATCTTATTTTGTGCATCATCATGACATCATGCATATTTTATTTGCAATTTTTAACCGTAAACTATTTTGCTAAAAACCTATTTTCGTTTTTCTAAAATAATATCCCTGTGGTTTTATTAAACCCGTCTCTCTTTCTTATTTTGAAACTAAAAAATATAAATTTCTCGCAGTAAAAGCTTTTCTTGTTTTATAAATAAAATTAGGCTAAAGCCCGTCCAAAGTTTTAGCCCAAAACTAGTCTCATCTAGTCTACTTTGGACTAGATAAATAATCCATTCCCCTTCTTTCATCAAACCCTAGCCCCAAACCCCAAATCTAAGATCTAATTCTACTATTTTATCTACCTATCTTCTCTCAATGTTTTTATTCAAAATTCTTGCTCGCCAAACCCTGATCTCATCTAATCCTAACACACACGCACACCACACTCATGCACCAGCGCACACACTCAGCAACACCAGCACCCAACATACACACATCCTAGCTACACATCGTTGCACGCCACGACTCAAACACAAACACACACGCACGCTGCCGGACACAACACAACCCACACACGCGGTCAACACGCACTTGACACGGTGACCAACACGCACAGGCCCACCTAACCCAATCCTCGTCGAGCGTCCCTGTTCCATCGCAATCCCCAACCTTCCTCCGCCCGACGCCTTCCCGCACCGCCGCCAGCGAGCCCTCCGCTGCGCCCCGTCTGGCTCAAGCCGCTGCCCCTCCTCTCCGGCTGGCAGCACGCCGCGCGCGCCGCCGTGGCCTCTCTGGAGCTTGGCCTGCGACCCGTTCTTCCTCTCCTCTCTCCCCGCTCTCTTCCTCGAGATCCCGTCACCGGCCACACAGCTCGCCCAGGCGCCGCCCCGTGCGCGCTCGTCGCCGAATCCCCTCGTCTCCCTGTCGCCGCAAGGAACGGGAGAGCGCCGCCTCCCCTGCCTGCATCGTCCTCTTCCCCGGCGCCCGCGTCCCGTCCTCGCCCTCTCTCGTCGGCCTCGCTTCCCTGGCTCGAGTGTCGCCCCCTCCGCGTCGACCTCTGGCGCCCCCACCTCGCGAGCTTCCTTCCTTGCCTGCCGCAACTGTCGCTGCTGCGGCCTACGCGTCCTCGACCCTCTCTGTAGCAGCACCGCCGGCGTCCGCCTCCCGTCGACCTGGAACCTCCGTACTCGTCGCCCCTGCTTGGCCACGCTGCCCGCCCATCGGTGCTGCATCGACGCCATCCTCGAGCACCGCTGGCTTGTGGCCGCCAGCGCTGGACGCTCCTATGCCCCGCAGTTCTCTTCTTCCAGGGAAGGTGAGAGGTGTAGGGATCCGAGAGTGCTGGTCCTTTTTGCTCTGTAGTGCACGACGTGCTCTTCTCCGGTTATTTTTGTGCCGCCGTCAAGACCAGGCCTGCTCTCTTTAGCAGGATGATGTTTCTTGTGTGGATCCAAGCACATCTTCCTATTGGTTCTGCTGATTCTTATCGCCAAGGTAGCCTCCGAGGTGTCCGGGCCTCATAATCTTGGTTTCTAATTGGTTCTGGAACAATGTAATTTCTTGTGCTGATATGCTGTTGGTAATTGTCCATGAGGACGTGAGGTGCAGATGGCGTGGTGGTGTTGTGGCGATGTCAAGTGCTACCCTCCCGACGCCAAGATCTTTGATACTCGGTTATCAAATCCAAAACACGAAGGCCCCGTTCCCGGCGCCCGGAGACCGATCTCGATGAGCCGAACCGCTAGAGCCCAAGATCGTCGGACCCATGTGTGATCCCAGATCCGAGCCCCTATTTTATAAGTTGCCATATTAAACTCGTCGCATATTAAATCATTCATGTTTGCATGCATATATTGTTGCTCGGGGGTTAAATGGTGATTTATCTACTAGATAAATATGGAATATATGGGAGTGCTATTTGTCTTGTCCCGATTTCATTTAATATTGTCTAGCGAACCGATGTCATGTTTTGCCTTATTAATACAACATTAAATTGCGGGGTAGATAAACAACTCGAACCATAATATTTATTTGTCGGGATCCCGATTCCGCTTAATATTTCTAAGTTAGGCCGCATATTGCCATGCCATGCATCATATCATAAACATGCTGGATCTTCCGCTGTATTATTAAATATTGCATCGGTTGCTCTTTCTAGTGTTTTGCCTCTTCACCGGATAGGACGATGAGTGGATGCGAGTTGCGACAAGCCTCTTGCTACCCGACTTTGTTCCTCAGGCGAGCATTCTCCCCCTTCTGCCTATTTTGCATTTATAGTCTTTACTTCCTTCCTTTGATCTATTGCTATCCTTATTGTCGATGCTATAGTACCGTTCCTTTAATTACCTGCTCCACTATATTGCCTTGGTTATCCCATTGCCTTGTTTGATTAGCTAGCTTTGTCCTTGCGAGTCGTAGGCATGCTTAGTATCGCTCTCATACAGGTGGAACATGATACTTGAACATGGTTGGTGATAAGATAATTAATATGATGTTGTTGGTTATGGTTTCACCTAATGATAAGGCCCCGGCAGGGACCACCTTTGGGAACTGCTTGAGCCGACCTAGGACCCGTTCGTTCTACGATACCAGTTCTGAGTTGATCGCGCTAACCAAACATGGGGGCCTCTGGGATCCCCCCCTCAACTACCGGCGCTATTCGTATATCCAGAGGGTTACAAAATTGGTTTTCCATTTGGTGCATACGCATAATATGTCCTCGGACATGGGTTGAGTTGTGATATGATTTTGGTGGACTGCCATGGCTTGCATTGCATAAAATCGGGATATCGTGCCGGAGGTGGGATAGAGCTCTACAAGTTATCTTCCGATCATCGCCCGGCCGTAGACTCAAATGCTGTGCCACCTAGAGAATCAGCTGTATCTCTTGTGTGGGTAAAACACAGTAGGTAATGCCTCTGGATGTGCGCGTAGTTATGGGACAGTTCTTGTTGTGAGATTCGGATGGCACGCGTAATATGTTTCCTGATGTGTTGAGCATGCGTTTGGGTACAGTAGTGCACCCCTGCAGGGTAAATCTTTTCGAGAAGCCGTGTGTCCACTGTTATGGACGCCTCAGGAGTACAGTGTCATGATCATAGACAACGCCATTAATGTTTTGCCTCTAGTAATATGATTAGTAATTAGTCTTATCAACTAAACACCTGCTTAACTAAAATTGCCACCGTGTGTGTTCCGCTAGAGGACTTCCTCGACTGGTCTTCGAGGGGCAAATCTTCGGATGGGTTATGTTTGGTGTTATATTATTGTTACCGCATAGTGCTCTCTTACCTCACTCTAATAGCCGAAGTTGTAGCGTGTCTCTATAAGTTAGATAGTGCAAGCTTTGCTGCCGCTGAGCCCACCATACCTATGTAGGCGAGGACCGCCGAATTCTAGTCTCGCCGTGTACTGGCCTCAGTACTGACCGCTCTCTTTCTGTTTTCCTTCGCCCTTTGTCGGCACCCTTTTGGCTTGACAGGTATGTGACTGACGACGTTAGCAAGGTTACCCTTCTGGCTTGGCCCTGGCAGGGTTATGGACACCGCTTGGTTATTCTTCAGGACTCTTAGTCCCATTTGGATCTTGTCCGTACTCGGATACTATCTTTCTTTCTTCTTGAGTTGTATCTTCGTATTGTATCTTTTGTATTCTTGACTCGTTGAGTCGTTGTTGTATATATAAGTTCTTGTGGACTCTATTGTAAACTTCTGTGATGTAACTACTTGTATTCTAATCCCATCCACACGAAAGTGTCTGTTGGGCGTCTTTGAATCGCTTCTATGCGGATTTTGGCGGGAAATGCTGAGATCTGCATAGACCCGATTCGGGGGCGTTACATAAAGGAAATAACTTCGAGCACTCACACCAGAGTATGTGAGTACCTTTTACCTTACCTCCCCGGCAACGGCGCCAGAAAATAGCTTTCTGGCTTGCTATTGTCGTGGGGTAACGTGTGTGAGTGACTTTTACCTTTCCTCCCCGACAACGGCGCCCGAAAATAGTTTTGATGGAGCTTGACATGGAGGAAAGGTAAAAGGCCCAAAACCTCCCCAGCAACAGCGCCAGAAAATAGCTTGATGCCTACGCACTTCTATTCTTGTAGACAGTTGTTGGACCTCCAAGTTCAGAGGTTTGTAGAACAGCAGCAAGTTTACCTTAAGTAGATTACCCAAGGTTTATCGAACTCAGGGAGGAAGTGGCCAAAGGTATCCCTCTCAAGCAACTCTACAATCAAGATACAAGAAGTCTCTTGTGTCCCCAACACACCCAATACACTTGTCAGGTGTATAGGTGCACTAGTTCGGCGAAGAGATATTGAAATAAAAGTGATATTGATAATTATAAGTGGTAACGGTGCTAGAAAAGAGCTTCTGACAGGGAGGAAAAGACTAAAGCAAGCAAACATGCAACAAATCTAGTTGTAAACAGTGTTTAAATGTTTAGAAACAAGGCCTAGGGATCATACTTTCACTAGTGAACACTCAATAAATATATTATCTTCATGATACTAGTCTTAACTACTCTCCGGTTGGACACTCTAATCCATGGTAGGGCTATAACAGCACACCTCAAAGTTCGCCATCCCCAATAGATAACCCCACACTGTCACCTTGAGCGCTAGATGGTTCCAACAAACACCACAATTTCATAAAGACATCCAACTACAAATATAACTCATAAGAAATATATATGTAGTCTAGCTTAAGTGCCACACACGGCGTGCACGCTGTCACTTTCACACACGTGGGGAAAAGCATATATCTATTAAAGCATGATGAGTATTTATGTAGACTCTAGCCTAAGTGCCACCATGGCGTGCATGCTGTCACTTTCACACACATGGGGAGAGCAGAGATCTATTAAAGCACCTGAGTAGCAAGGTAGATCTACTTGATTACAAAGCTCATGACCACAATATGATCACGCATAGAGAGAGAGAGAGATAGAGATGAACGCATAGCTACCAGTAGAGCCCTTAGCCTCGAGGAAGTTGGCGATGGAGATCGATGGAGATAGCTCTAAGGGCACTTTCCCCATCTCGGCAGGGTGCCAGAACAGAGACTTTCTGTCCCCCAAATCTCCCCTTCGGTGGCTGCAGCGCTGCAGAAATTTTGTGGCTTTTTGGTCGATTCTTTTAGGGTTCCAGAGTCGGGGGCTTCTTATAGGCGAAGGAGAAAAGGTCGGTGGAGGGCCAGGGGGCCCACACCCCCTATGGGTGCGGACAGGGTGGGCCCCGCACCCACCTAGGGTGTGGCCACCCTGGTGTCCTCCTCCGTCTCGTCTTTTATTTTTCGTATCGTTCAAGAAAAATATGAAATTTGGCTTTCGTCCCGTCCAATTCCGAGAATATTCATTTTTTAGCTTTTTGAAACCAATAACAGTAGAAAACAGGCAACTGGCACTGTGGCATCTTGTCAATAGGTTAGTTCCATAAAGTGTATAAAAATACCTCAAAGTGTAGACAAAACATAACAAAGTTGATACAAAACTAAGCATGCAGCATAAAAAATTATTGATATGTTTATGACGTATCACCAGCGAGATGTCCCTTGACTTCCTTGTAATACCAGAATACTAATAGTGCCAATACCAATAATAATAAGATTAACCCGATGCTTCCTTCTTCTCATCGTCACACAATCACACCTATCGCCATTATTGAGCATACATGCAAACAAACAATACCACAATCAACACAAGGCATAGAAGCATCAATACGTACAACAAGTAACATATAATTACAATGT
Organism: Avena sativa; assembly: GCA_916181665.1. NCBI lineage: Eukaryota > Viridiplantae > Streptophyta > Magnoliopsida > Poales > Poaceae > Avena > Avena sativa. The sequence goes on along the minus strand of OV702294.1, from coordinate 260,179,755 downwards.
ATAAGACAGTAGGATGCTGGATGATTGGTTTGGTAAGATTAGTAAAAGATTTAGAGGCACTGGGAGATGATCCGGTGGGATTTATAATCTAGGGACTATGTAAGAGAGGGGTTTTTGACCAAGGGCTTGCTCTGTATGATACCCCTGTATAAAAATGATACCATAAGATAGGTATTGATAAAATAAATCCAACAAAAGTGGCTTCACTATTTTATCAATTTCCTTTATAATTATTTTTATAGTGGATAAAACTCTAGTTTTAGGGAATAATTCACAAGAGAAATTATGGAGCTCCAAAAATTATTTCCTAGGGTGATTAGGTAGTATTTGGTGGATTTATTCATGAGGAGTTGGAATTAGCTCAAAACAAATACCAGAATGCCCTTATGAAAATCCCAAAGATAGTTCTGGATACATTTTGTCTTTTTCATCATATTTAATATACATGAGATTTTTATGTGATACCAAAGACACTTGTTAGGTACAATGAATACCTTTCTATAGAAATTGGAATCACACTTTTTGGACTTATAGAACTAATATGGTGATTTTATTAGTTAATAAACTATGCATAGAATTGTTTAACTTACAAAGATCCAGTAGATGCTTAATAAATTCTGGGCTCCTAGGGTTTGATATATATGGGTATGTAGGTGTACAGAGAGTTGGAATTGGGTCAATACCTAATTTTTTTGACCTAGAGAAATTTCTAAAGGCATAAATGTCTTGTTTTTGATATTTTTTGCTACGGTTAATTTAGGAAGCAAATTTGGGTAGGGTCAGGGTTTTATGCAAGGTATGGGTTACACCTCTTAGTACCAATTGGATTTACTCCATTTTGATTTACCAAACTCTCTGAAAGAATTAAGTAGTGAATATGATAGGTTCTGGTATTATTTTTATTAGAAACGAACTGGGGATTATTTGGGTAAAGTGATTGGTCTGCATGTTTTTCAAAACAGACATAAACCTTGTAAAATAAAGATCTAGTCAGATTAGTCCATTTTCCAATTTCAAACAGATTTAAACCAAGCAGCTGTTTTCAGATCTGGAGGAAATATTGAAAAGGGAAGAGGGAGGAGCTCCACGGGCCTGATTTGAGATCGAGGTGGGCCGACAGGAGGGGATTCGGCCCACCCGGGCGATGCAGCATGCAGGAGGCATGTTTGAACATGCTGACAGTTGGGGCGGCCTGTCAGCGGCGAGGGCGATCGAACGGGTATAGGCGAGATCTGCCATCGGTTCTAGTCCAGATCGACGGTGCCGGCTTCTCTCCCTCCTCACTACGGCGCGCCATAGTAGAGGGCGATGGTGCTAGGGGAGCTCACCTAAGGGCTCGTCGGCGGTGGGGATATGGCGGGGAAGACGCGGTTGGCTGCGGGGAGCTCGGGGATGGGCAGCATGGTTTGTTTTAGCGTCGGGGATGACCTCGCGCAATGACACCCGACCCTAGCTCGTCGGACCTCGTAGGAGGCAAAGGTATAGAGGTTCCTGGTCATAGAGAGAGGCAGTGTTAAACAGAGTAGGAGGAGGGGAGTTCTGGACGGTGACATGCAGTGCCAGGGGAGCACAGGAGGAGGCGCTACACTCGATTTCTCTCGGAGGCCGAGAGCTTGCTCTCCTTCTTCCTGCGGACTAGGCAGAGCTAGGGAGGGGGAGGGGGGTGCAGGGGAGGTGAGTGGGGAGCAGTGGGGGCGAATGAGGGCAAAGGAGAGAGCTGGGGTGGCCACAGGCTACTTAACAAGGAGGGGAGAGGTTCATGGTGAACCTAGTCCATTTTGGACAAGGGCAAGGGTGCTGGCTGCTGGTTAGGTAGTGTGGGTGGTGATGGGTGGTGGTAGGGCCCTGTGGTCGAGTACTGAGTGGAGACGAGGGGTGGTAGCTGCTGCTGCCCTTGATTCACAAGATTTGCAAGATATGCTCCTCTCTCTCTAATATATGCATGTGGGACCCAAAAGAGGGAGCTGATACAGTGGGGCATGACCAGAGCTAGGTTTGGTTGCTGTGGAACATTTCTTGGCTAGATTGGATGTGGTTTGAATTGGTTTTGGTTTGAGCAAAGGCTTGATTGGCAAAATTGTTCTAAACAAGGGTTGTGTATGAAGTTTGAAAATTTGCATTGAGGAAGGTGGAGAAATGGTATTGGTAGATAGAGCAGGTAAAATCATCTCTGCAAGTTTTATTTGGAATTTTTTCTAAAGATTACAAGCCCATTTAAAAGCATTTATTCAAAAAGTGCAATAGTTGTTTCAAGAAGGTAAGTTGATATTTTTACATTGTCCAATGTTTGTTTTTGATGTGATATGGTCCCAAATACCATATCACACATTGGACAATTTTATTCCAATTTATTGATATGGGAAAGTATTTTTAAGGAATTATTTCTTTTTTCTGCCATTTAAGAAAAAGGGCAAAAAGAAATAATAAAGGATCTCAAAAATATTTATTTTTGGGTTGGAAAGATGGGATATGATATATAGGCATCATATGTGCCTTGAGTTGGCAAGGTGATTTGGGGAAAAACAAACTTTCCTTTATAGACAGAGGCTTTAGGGTTTTGCCAGAAAAAGAATTTAAATAGTTTAAGGCTCCAAATAATTATGGATATTATTTGGAAAAAGATTATATCAAAATTATATGATGTAGACTTGATTCATACATCATTTTCCACTTGGTTTTTGAAGGATTTTTGGTGATATGGGAGGAAACTAGATTTTAGGGAATCAAGGGTTTTGTTATTTTCATGCCACCAAAACATGGTTGGATTAGTGAAATCATAGCTCACCTTGGTACAAGGTATATATGGATAGGTAGTCCAAGTTATATAAATGATCAAGGAAGCAAGAGTTGGGTTGGTTGGATTTGAGGTGGTGTAGGAGTGGTGGCAAACTTTGATGAAAATAAGGCTGCCATACCAGGATTGTCCTGATGCCATATAAACCAGGTGGGTTTAAGATGCACAAGGTTCCAATGGAAACAAGTGAAGTATGGTTTGATAATCCATGGTTAGTACGTCATAACCATGCAAATATTTTGTCAAGGGGAGGTAGAATATAGATGTGATCATCTGCCAAAGTAGGCAAGATGATAAGATTTGCAGAAAAGATTATTATCTTGACTACAAAACCATCATGGATGAGTGGGAACCAGAAGGGTTAATCCTAGGTAAGGAGTGGGATTTGGTAGTACTTATGATGTACTACAAGATGGTTCAGGTACATTCTCAATAATCCATATAGGTTGGAAAAGGTAGATCTCCAAAGATTGAATCTAGATAAGAAATCCAGACTTGGCCATTTTGGCAGATTTATGGATTTGGACTAGTATGGGAGAGGGGGACATTTGGAGAGGGGCAAGGATTTATACTTACCATAAAGTGGATTATATTGATGTATAGATTGGGTAGAGGGGATCCATTCTTTGATTGGGTCTTCACTGAGTAGGAAGCTATCAAAAGGGATTATCCCTAGATTGATGCAATTAGGAGATGAGATGGCCACTTTGGTGGCTTAGGGTAGATCCATATTTGGGTGCTTGGTCTGAGATTGATGATCACAAGCATAGATTGGGTCCTAAGGGATGAGCTACTAGATTATCTCACTCTAGTTCCTAAGCAAACAAGGCAATCAACAGATCAAGGCAATTCATCAAACAACAGATCAAGGAAATTCATCTTATCAACTTATCCAACTACTACTAAGGTTACCATCAAGCCTAGCTTGGGGTAAGGATGGGTAGTTTGAATAGGTTGTGCTTTGAAGTAAGATGATGACCATCTTTGTATTTCTACCAAGATTGGAATGAAAAGGTTTTAATAAAGGTTTTGGAAAACCTAGAGATAGGAGTAGTTGAATGTTCTGTCTTGAAAACATAAGGAGATAACATATATGTCTCCATAGTTTTGCTAAGGGAAACTAGTGAAAAATTTGGTTTTTGTAAAGTGACCTTGGCTGAAGTTTGAATTGTCAGAACATTTGAGAATATGTAAGATAAGCCAGGACTTCTCTTTTGTAAGATAGCTTTTGTAAAGTAGTGTTAAGATAAGAAGTATATCACCTAAAGAACAATCACTTGCATGAGCACCAGCAAACCTTGCAACACTTAATTTAGAAAAAAAATTGTTCCCCCTGATTTTTGCCTTTTTGGACGACAAATCAGGGTTGCTGAAATTGGGATATTACAGACCTTTCCCCCCTAAAATAATCTCATACCGAGATTAGGGAGGAGTAGGGTTGGGTGATAACATCCTCTTAGCAATTTCAGTTGTGGAAATATAAGATGCTAACAGGTTTTCCAATAAACAAGCATGGTCAGTTATGGGTCAGAGATGATTGGCTTTGAATTGGGACGGTTTGGATTTAAACAAATGGAATTTGTTTAAGGGTAGTTAGTTCTGATCTAGTTAGGGGTCCGATGGGTTGGAGGATGCCATTGGAGTTTGGCGGTCTAGGAAACGAGGTCCTTTGTAATGAGGTTGTTCCAGGTTTGGTCTGATGCAATGTCGTGGGTAAAACATGGAAGAGGGGACCTCACACTAGTAAGTTGAGTTCTTGCATCTTGTCGTCATCCTTCGGTCGGGTATCGACTTTGGTTACTGTATTTCCTCGTGGTTAGCAGAGTCGGAGCTCTTTTAAGGGAGTCATTGGCGAATATAGAAGAGAAAGGACATCGTGATGTCTTTGGAGAACTTGATGCTTTAGGGTTGCTTTCTACTCCTTGGAGGGTAATATTGGCGGCGGTGGGTAGTCTTGCCGTCTTAAAATTTGAGCTTTGCGTGTACTAGGAGGACCAAGAAACTTCTGAAGATTGTTGATGAGTTCTTCTTTATATTCTTCTGACGACTCTCGAGATGGGGCTTGGGGCAGGTTCTTGGATTGGAGATCTTTCGGGATTATCTTATCATGGTCGGTCTTCTGGAATTGAGTGGAAAGATAGAGTTGTTCCACCTTGGATCTTTACTTGGCGTTGTCAAGGATAGGGTAGATCCTTTGTCTTGGAGCCTTGGAGTGACACTTGAGTTGAGGTCTTCGGGTGACGCCTTATTGCGACTACCTTTCTTAGGTGGTTACCTAACAAAGCCGTAAGGGTTAACTCGGGGTTACTTTAGGGGTAGCGACGTCCTTGATAGGGGTGGAGGCAGTTTAGCTTCAGGGGGATGGTCTTAACTCAATCTCTTTGTGTTTCTTTAGAACTATGATGGAGTAGAATCTTTGTCTTGGGCCTCCTTATCTTCCGGATTCTTGGAGCGTTTGTGTTATGGCGAGGACTTCCTTTTAATTCGATAGAGGGTCGAATAGGATTGTTGCTCCTTTGGGGGCGATTAGAACTAAGGCACGAGTAGGAGTTTTCATAGATTTCTTTATGTGGCCATCCTGCTGAGGAGAGGTTTCTAGCTATGGGTTGCAAGGGTTAGCGTCGGGATATGCCACAAGGTGGTCAAAACTTTAGGATCGGATGATCCAAGGCAAACAAGCAACACATTCCAAGCATCATATAAGCACATGACAAGCAAACAAGGCATACCATAGGTACTAAGGGGTGACTACTGATGACCCACAAGTATAGGGGGTGTATCGTAGTACTTTCGATAAATAGGAGTGTCGATCCCAACAAGGAGTAGAAGGTGTTGACTAGTGGTATGGAGAAGGAAATCTTTGTAAATACTTAGCAAACGGATTTTTAGGGGTTTTCTGATAAAGCAAATAAATAAGGTGCAAGTAATAAAGACAACAAACAATTGCAACAAGTGTCCCAATCCTTTCTTAGCAAAGGACAAGCCGGTGGAAATACTTATAAGGCGCAAACGTTCTCGAGGACACATGGGAATTCTGTCAAGTGCTTTCGCTTCAAATAGCTGAGTAGTCTTCTTTGGTGTTGTAAGTGTTGTGTGGGTGAACCTTTGCTAATGTACCGACCTTACTTGGACTAATACATACTTGTGATTAAACCCCCTACAAGCATCCGCAACTACAGGAAAGTAATTAAGATATAAACCTAACCACAGCCTTAAACTCTGAGATCCTACGCTCCCTTATGCAATGGTGTCCTAACGGGGGTTCAGGTTTCTGTCACTCCGACAACCCCACAATTAGTAGCCAAATACACAATGCATTCCCTAGGCCCATAAATGGTGAAGTATCATGTAGTCGACGTTGACATGACACCACTAGAAAAATAGCACCACAACTTAAATACTAAACCATTGAATAATATCTCAACACAAATCCACTACTAACAACATGACTTCTCCCATGTCCTTAAGAACTAAACGAACTACTCACAATACATCATATGGATCAAGATCAAAGATGATATGGTGATGGATAACAATCTGAACATAAACAATAATCCATTGGTTCCACTCATAAGCATCAACTACAATAGTAATCAACAACGGGAAAGTTCCCCTAAGAACTATGCAAGTATTCAACACAATTGTTACAACAAGATGGAGTGGTGATGATGGTTCTAGTGGAGATGATGGTGTGGATGATGATGATGATCCCGACGAAGTCTAGCTTGACGATGGTGTTGATCACGATGATCTCCCCTCTCTGGGAAGGAATTTCCCCGGCAGAAATCTGTCTGCCGGAGAGCTCTTTCTCTCTCGGTGTTTTTCGCCCTGCAGAGGCGGCAGAATCTTTTTGTGGTCGTTCCCCGTGTATTAGGGTATCGAGGAGAAGATATAGGCAAGAGGTCAGAGCCAGAGGTGGGCCAGGTGGGCCATACCCCCTATAGGTGCAGCCTATGGGTGGCCCGCGCCTGGGGGGTGTGGGCCCCCTGGGGCCCATCTCCGCCTCCCCTTCTAGCAATCTTCGTCTTCTAGGAAAATAGGATTTTCTGTAGTTTTTATGGTATTTTTCTGATCTTTGCGAAATTGCATCAAAACACCTCCTTTTCCATCAGAATCCTGACTCCGGCAGTTCATCCTCCAAAAATCACCCAACATGCAAAAATAGATGAAAAGACATAAGTAACAACTCTTAATATGAAATATATCAATGAATAGAGGAAAATTATGATATAGAATGGTGATGCAAATTGGACGTATCAACTCCCCCCAAGCTTAGACCTTCGCTTGTCCCCAAGCGAAAACTGAGCTCAGTAAACATGTCCACAGGTTTATGAAGTGAAGTGTTGATAAAAGAATACATACAAGAAGCATCACACTTACCATTACACAACTTATATAAGAAAACAATTCACCATTATATAACTTAGCTTGCAAGAAGTATAGGAGTCACAAAAGAGATGCATAAAGATAATTGGGATTGGCAAACTTTGTTCTTGGTCAGAGAACAGCTGGCAAACAATTTCACAAAAATCTTTTGTAGAAGTCTTCACAACAAGAGTACTCTTTGCTCAAACATAAAGATTTTTCACAATGATGGATTTCAAAGTAATACTCAATAGATAAGAGTCTTGTTCAAAAAAGGAAGATAAAGAACATGATTGAATAAATCATCATATGAATGCTTCAAACACAACAACTCAAATGCTTGCTGGATATAGAGAGGAAATAGGTTTACTGACTCAACTTAGAAATAGAAGAAAGGCCCTACATAGAGGGAAACAGGGATTTCAAGTTCATAAAGATCTTCAAAAATATTATGGTACTTACTAGCTTTGAGCCCTTATTGCCCCTATCATAAGAATCTTGAGGTGATTAAGGTTAAAGTGAACAAAGATGGAGTATATGCTTGACGAAATATAAGTTGGCAATCTCATGTCCCTTGAGTACAAGGGCCGCTCCTCATGCTACTCAACTTTACTTACCGGTAAGTTCATGTCATTGTAAGTACATGTGTATCATAAAGAACCGCCAACGGGGTACCCCTTGAACATGATACAGAAGCTATTCCATAACCAAAATGACAAGGCAAGCATACAGTGAGCATCTCAACGATCTTTTTATTTTCTATTTTCATAGGTTTTTATTGAGGATGGTTCACAGATTTCTCACTATTGTTATGCTGCAAGTTTCCTCCATGATTAGGCATGGCTTAGGCTAGCGGCCCAGGCGTTTCTCTAACACACATACATAACTCCATGGACTTACAAGCTCGCCTTTTATTTCACACCGACGACATCCGCAAACAAAAGAGCATGATATCAACTGGATATGTATCCATAGGTGTTGAAAGTGTTCCCATGACAACACGGTTCTGCTAATCCCAATGTATAGATGCAAGCATATACAACTTCGATGACACAATGGTTCAAGTTTATGAGGGGCAATAAAATAGGGTGTGGCATCAAGTTCGTGAGAGCTTTACTAACTAGTTTTCACATTACAAAATAATTTTTAATTTGAAAGATAGATGAAGCTTGAGAATTTTCTTGGCATAGCAATAATACTAATAGGTAGATATGGTGGACACAAATGGCACAGGTTTTGTTCAAAGGGGTTGGATGCATGAGAAGTATACCTTCTCAAAACAGGTTTTTGGCTAGTAAGGCTGGGTAGCAAGCAAAAGAGTTGAAGGAAACAAGCAAACCTACAAGTGATAAAGCCAAACATGCAATCTTCCTTGAAGACACAAAAGATCTTAAATAAAGAATACTATGCTTATGAGCCAATCAAGAAAGAAAATAAATGATACAAAATACCTATAAGCTTTTTCTCTTTTCCTTTCAAACCTCAAAAAGTGTTGATACTGACTAGAGCTCGGTTTTCCAAAACCAATTTAGATCTACTTGATGCTCCCAAAGTTATACCAATACTGATCAACAAGATCAATCATATAATAGAGATTGCAAATTAAAATAAGTGCAAAAAGTAAAAGGTGAAACTTCTCATTAATATTCCATAAAGGCACTCACACTAAGGGATACATAGAAACTAAAGGAGAGATACTTCCACAATGCAAACCAGCCTATAAGATAACTTCTCTACCAAAGATATGAATCTACTAAAAAGGTAAAAGATAAAAGATAATGATGTGATACCGCGGCACTCCCCCAAGCTTGGAACAAGCCAAGGGGATGCCAAACCTGATGATGAATTACTCCTTCGGTGGTGGTGGCGTTCTCTTGATAAGCCCCTCAATCAGTTTCCTCAAATACTCAATCTCGAAGGTCAGAGTACGAATCAACTCCTAATTTTTCTCAATGTGGTTCATGATCATATCGGAGCGAGATTCCCAGTCCTTTCTATTCTTTCCCCACTCTTCCTTCTTAGTGTGTTCCTTCCTTGCATGGTTAGACCGAGGCAGATCCCAAACCGAGGGCAAGTTCCCTTTGGGAACCTATTGGTATTGTTGCTCATGTATAAGAGTATGGAAGGGATTCTTGGTACGTGGAGGAGGTGACCATGGAGCGAAGATATGACACGGGGTTTTCCATCCGTGTTGTCCTCCTAAGCTTGGTAGGATTTGCCACCACTCTAATGCTTGCGACGGTAGCGCGGGTGTCCGGATGCTCGTCCTCCTCCATGTCTTATTCATACCCTACCAAAATCACTTCCTCATTGGGGTTTTGAGGATCATCTTCCTCGGGCTTCTTGCCTTTGTCGTTGGCGGAGACCATGTGCTCTAAACTTTGAGAAGATTTCCTGACAAACACAGATCGAAACGAAAACACGACAAGAACATGATATACGAACCTTGGGGGATCTGGGGGTTATATATTAAGAAGTTTCAATGCATAAGGAAGGTACTGGTGCGAAAACGAGGTGGAGACGGAGCTCAGGGGGCTCACACCCCCTCCAGGCGCGGCCAACTGGGGCCCGCGCCCTAGGGTGGGTGTGGCCACCCTGGCCTCTATTTACTCCTCTGTTTCATTTTGTAACCTTCCGTATGTAATAAAAACATAAAAAATATAAAAAGATAGGGTTATCACGAACTTCCTGTTTTCACCAATTTTACCTATTCAAAGACGAACTCGGCAGATTCCTTTCCTCCTTCTCCTGGAAATTTCTTTCATGCAAGGCTTTACACAAACCTCAATGGAAACAGTAGTGTATGCAAAAACAATAAACCTTTAGGTTCACACTACAACTGAAATCCATCAAAACAAAAGCTACTGTAGCAACTCCTTTCCAAAAATCCAAAAGAATCTGGAAGGGAATCAATATAAGAGGCAAATGCAAATGATGGCAGAAATCTGTCAAAACAGACCAGTAAGTAAAGATTGATTTTTTCGAAAACCTTCTGTTGCTCAAATCAAAATGTGCAAAACTAATGAAAGTTGGGTAACAACTTGGAGAACAAGCACAGAAAAATACATCTCCATCCAAAGTACTGAGCTCCTTCACTAATTTTTACAATGCAGCACAAAAATCTGTCCCAGGACAGCCACTTTTCACAACTCCTCTACTTCTCAAAAGTAGTTGATCTTGACACAAAAACCAAAACAAAAAGGATAAGGAGCGGTTATTACTGAGGTAATAACTTCCAAGACTCGACGAAACTATTGGGTTATCTCCCAAGAAGTACTTTTCTTTAATGCCTTTAAGTTAGGCTTGATAGTTTCAAAGATGCTCACATAGGAGATAAATATCTGAAGTGAAAGAGAGCATTAAGAAGAAAATAACTAACACATTTGAGTCTAACCCACTTACTATGCATGGGGGTATCATGAGAAAACAAATTGTTGAAACAAACAACCACTAGCATAGGAAGACAAAACCAATGCAACTTCAAAGCTTTCAACATAAAACGGGGAAACTTAACATTATTGAGATGCATAAAACCATGTTTCCCTCTCTCATAATAACTTTCAGTAGCACTTTGAATAAAATTGACAATATAACTGTCACTGTAAACAACTTTATCATCTGAATGAGCATAGTTACAATCACCAAAAAGATGTCCAAGAAGCAAGTTGTTCCATCCTGAAATCTTTACTAGGCAAGCTATTTTCACAAGGAGCTTTAGCAAATTTGGAAAAATTAAACTCATAAGACTCTCCACCAAACTTAGTCAAAACCTTTCCTTCCTACAATCTATAATAGCTCCACAAGTGTTCAAGAAAGGTCTACCAAAAATGATAGGACAAGTTTTGCTAGCTGTTGAATTAAGCACTAGAAAATCAGCAGGATACTTAATCTTACCGCAGAGGACCTCCACATCTCTTACAATACCAATAGGGAAAATGGTTTCCTTTTTAGCAAGGTGAATAACCACATCAATGTCCTTACGCTCACAAGGACCAATTTCATGCATAATTTCCCTGTAAAGCTTATAAGGAATAGCACTAGAACTAGCACCAATATCACATAAACCATAATAGCAATGATCACCAATTCTATCAGAAAGCACAGGGAGACTAGCTTTTCTAGCTTTTCTAGGATGAGAAATAATATTAGAAGTGTCTTCACAAAAGACAATGTGCTCATCCTCTATATTTCTAGTGACAAGATTTTTCGCAATAGCTACCATAGGTTCAGTATTCATTTGCTCATCAGGTTCCACAGTTTTCTTTGTACCTTTGTTATTCGCACTAATCATCATAGAATACTCCTTTACCTTAGCTGGGAAAGGTATTTTATCAACATAAGGTTCCGGAAAAATATGATCAATTGTACAAACTTGAGTGCTTCTAACAGGAACATGACTAACAACATATTTATAAGGTGCATGGTACTTATTCCACTTCCTTTTAGGAATTTCTATGTGACGAGGTTCGATCTCGTCAATGCCCATTGTTATGGACTTGAGTTTTGGAGAAGATGGGGATGCTGGAGATCACGGAACGGTTAACATACAAGCAACACGGGGACACGAGGTTTACCCAGGTTCAGGCCCCCAGAGGGAAAACCCTACTCCTGCTTGTCTGCTCTTGATTACGGCGGAACCAGAGGTTACAGGGGTGCGCAGATGAAATCTGGCGTCAGGTGCGTATGAGGCGAGTTGAGGTCCTCCTCATTGTGCCCTCCTAGCCTTTATATAGATAGGCAGGTCCCGGGCGCAGGTCGAGTCGGTTACATATTAGGGTTTGTCCCTTTGAAATTCTATCTAATCTAGTCTTGTTCTCCAAGGATCTGAAGGCATCATGGGCTTGGGTCACCTGAAATCCTCCACAGGCCGTGTATCTTGTCGTGGGCCTTCCCTTGGGCTGGACCAGGTATGCTAATGTTGTGTACCCGTGGGGTATAACCATGTCAGTAGCCCCCGAGTGCTCAGTCGAATCGTAGATTCGGCTGAGGACTCTTCAATCCTTCGGGTGCAGTTGAGCCTGTTATTTTAAAAGAGAGAATGACTTTAGTTCATAGGGACTGTTGATGCGTGTGCCTGACTCTCCTGATGGATCAGGGCCAGTTAACTGCCATAGGACAAAAAAATATGATCTTCATCTAACCCGAGTCCCTAGACTCGAATTCGGAACGAATGCTGGCATAATTCGACTTAGGCCGTTGAGGTCTTATAGGGGTCAAATCCCAGTAGTTTTAAAGTTATATACCCAACGCATCCATCAGGATTTTCGTCGTGCCTGTTGACATGGAAGTTTACTGGCAGGGCGCAGTCAGGTGCGTTACCAGGCCATTAGATGATATTTGTAGGGCTTATCTTTGCGTCGTAGACACAACATCCAAAATATTATCACAACGGAGGTGTTTCGGCTGGACAAGGAGATTTCTTCTCACTTAGTGTTTGCAAAGTTGCCAAAAAATATTTTGTCGTATTTGATACGAAGGATCATAGTCGAAGAAGTCATAGGGTGCGCTGCCAGTGCTCCCTATGGGAGTAGCCCCCGAGTGTCTGTTCGAGTCATAGACTCGAGCAAAAACTTTGATTTAGTCGTTTTTTAGTGTAAGTCCAAAGGACACTGTAACATCCCAAAAATCATGATTTATAAAGTTTGCATAACATTCATGCATTTATAAGCATTTGACCTTTTCAAATGAATTTTCAACATAAGAAACCATATTTTTGCCTATTAACCTTATTCAAGTAAGGCAAGGTTTATATTTTACTTTCTAAATATGATTAGGGTTTGATCAGTAATGATTGGAAAGTGAATACAAAGCCCACACAAAATTTCTCAAAACAATTCAAACATAAAACCATCTTTATGCCTATTATCATTATTTTATTAAAGGCATGGTTTTATATTTATTTTCAAACTCAAAATGGTTTTTGAGTATAAGATGATGTTTTACACATCCTTGGACACAAGAAACATAGAACAAAATTCTAGAAGAAATTCAAATTGAAACAGATTTGAAATAGTCATTCGAATTCAAACCAGAAAAATCAAAACAGAAAAAGAAAAGGAGAAAAAACAAACCTAGCTAACTAACTATCCCAACCCAACCGCGGCCCAACAGCCATCCCAGCAAGCCCACCCGGGAAACCCCCTCCTCTCTGTTTCTCACCAACTCCTGCACCCCTCCTCTCACTGATGCTCTAGCCCCACACGCCCCATCATCATCGTCCCCAAATCACGCCCGCGACCAGCTCCATCGTGGCCGTTTCTTCCCGATTGATTCCGTGCTTGATTGCGAGTTAGTGCCGGCATAATTCCCTCTCTCTGTAACATCCCTAAAATCATGTTTCAAAACTCATGCATATCATCCATGCATCCATGATCATGTAGAGTTCATTTCAAAAAAACCAATTCAAAAACAAGAGCATATGAGCTCATTATTTTATGTGATCAGCATTTAAAACAAATGCTACTCTCCAATGAGAGATTGTTGTTCATTGAACCAAACCTTGTTGTCTTATTGCTCTCAGGTTGTATTGCTAGATTGCTAGGATTTAAACCAAAGTTTCAAAACAAATATGATTTGAAAACCAATTTCAAAACCTATTTAAACTAGTGCTATGCCACTGCTTATTTTGTTTTATTCCAAGTGACCAGACCAATTCAAAGTGACCACTTGGTTTTGTGTCTAGATTTGTGAGTGTTACACTCTACAAAAATCCTGAAAAGATTTGAATTCAAACAGCTTTTGAAATCATTTGAATTTGATTCCAGAAATTGCAAACAGAAAAAGAAAAGGAGAAAAGAAATAGAAAAGGGCCGGCGCCACCTTTCTAGCCCAACAACAGAATCAGCCCACTAAGCCCACCCGGGTTCCCCCTTCTCTCTCTCACTCATAGACAAACCCACAGAGTCGCTGACGCAAGGACCCCACCCCCTCTCTGTTTCACTCGCTGACAAGAGGACCCTGCGACCACGTCGTCGTCGTCAATCACGCGCGGCCGAGGCGCTCGCTCCGCCGTTACCTCGCCGCAGTCACTACGAGCTTAATTGCCATTGATTCTGCGCGTAATCACCGCCCCCCTCCTGCCTACTTAACCCCCTTTGCACCGCGAACATTTCCCCTCACCTGGCGCCACCACTCTGCCACCAGGCTGCCCGTAATCGCCCTTGCACCGCCGCAGGCAGAATCCTCTCCGGCGACCAATCCTGGTGAGCACCGTGCGCCCCTTCCTCTCTGGTTCATACGAACAGCTTCACAACCTCTTTGCGCTCCTTCTGACGTCTTTGGTTTGTCCTATACTGCCCCAGGTCGATGACTCCATCAAGCACAGCAAGATCCCGACGACGTCTTCGACTCCGGCGACTAAATTCGGTGAGCCTCGTGTTCCCCTTCGTTTCTGACTCACACGAACGTGTTCGCCGTAGCCTTGCGCACCCTCTGATACCATTGATTCGTGCTAGGGTGACCAGGAACGTCGCCAACGTCGCCGTCCACCCGAGCCCGACGCTGTCATCAACTCCGACGAGCTCCCACGGCCACTGCAGCGCCCCCCTTGTCAAGACGTCGCCACGATGAGCTCCAGTGCATCGTCGCGAGTCTGGTAAGCGTCTTCGACGACCCCAGAACCCCCTGTAGCGTCGCGCCGCCATAGACAGAGCACGCCGCCACCAGTTGCCACCGCTAGCGCCGCCAGAGTGTGGTCGTTTGATCGCGCACCATTGGTTCCAGATCTGACGGGCTAGATAGAACACTTAAGCGAAGGGGTACGAATAGATCTGGACCATGCAGTTTAAGTTAGATCTGACGTCTCACAGACGCGATCCTGAGAGAACCGGTACGCACCAATCAGAACATGACGTGTGGCTAGGATTTAGATTTAAAATCAGGATTTGAATCTATTGATTGTTCAAACTTGTTTTAATCATAACTTTTGATCCCCACGTCCAAATTTGATGAATTTTATATCAATGAAATCAGGAGAGCAAGCCCTTTCCAAATATGCAATGTGTTTAATGTTTTGTTTCTATTAAAATGGTTTTATCTACATAAACATGTGTAGGCCTATTTTGTGTACACAAATTATTTGAGAAATGTTTTAGTGTTTAAATAAATGTTGTTTGGCAAGTATTGAACTTGTTTATGAATCAGTACTGTGCACTTGACTTGTTGAGTTAGAAAATCATCACATATCATATTGCATGCATCCATATATTTTTCTTGTATTTATTTTGTATGTGATTTGTTGCTATGATTTTATGTGTAGATTTTGGTGCCAATAGTGATTGTGATTGTGAGGAGTGTAGCTACTCTCCAAACTACCAAGGCAAGTGGTCCTTCATGATTTTTATCCCTATGTTTTTCTACTATGCATTAGAAATATTTTGCTAGTCTTGCATGGTTATATTTTTGCTTATATGCTATGCTTGGGAAATCCTAGTAGTGGTAGAATTGCTAGAAATTTCTAAGTTAAGATGCTTATCTAGGAGATGCTTAGCCTAGCTAGTAGCAACCAAGGGTGGTGAAATATTCATGCTATGATAAAATATTTCTAAGTCTTTGGGCTTGTGTTTTGCTTAATAAAACAACTAAGTGAATGAAACACCTGGGTGGAATGGAAGGAATGGTTTATGTTGAGTGGTTACACAAGGCCCATTTCTATGGTTTACCTTGTGTATCTCACTTGTGGAAAGCCACCCAGGAACAAAGGGATTTGAGAGGCCAAATGTTAAGAAGCTTCTAGTGCAGCCACTTGGCAATATGGCCTCTGCCTGGATCACATAGGTTGCAATAACTTAGCCATTTGGACACTTGGTGGTAGTGGGATGATAGGATGGAACGCGTCCATTTGGTCTAAGGGAAGGCTTTTGAAAGGTCCTGTCTTGGTGAAAATCAAGTCTTGTGGGGAAAGTGCACAACCTCTATAGATGGAAGAATCTAAGTACTTAGCCATGTCCTTGGAAAAGGACAACTTGAGCATCAAGACATGGAAGCTATCAAGAATCTCCTCATCCCAATTTCTAAGTAAAACTTGTGGTTGAACAAGGGTGAAGGACCCCAATGTCTATTGGTGGTTCCTTGGGAAAAGATTTTGACAAAGAAAAACTTAATGTTTTCAACTAATAGGCAAAACCTATTTTGAGCAAAGCAAGCCTAAGCTACACTTAGCCAAACTGCATGTAGTATCTAGTCCACCAATATTCTACTAAGGTATCACTTGCCAATACTATTCCAAATGTATTGACCCCACTGTGGCTGTAACTTGTGATGTTGCAGGTTATTCTGATGAGGATTAGGAGTCATGAGTCTACACTCAACATGTTTGCCTGTGGCACATGAAGATGAAGACTTTTATCTATTTACTTATTTAAACTCTTGTACTAGGCCTGTGGCCATGGAGTTGTAAAAGACTTTGTTGTCTCTGGAATGACTGTAATAATGACCTTTGTTTCTGTGTACTTCATCTTAAACTGTGGATGCTAGCATTGATCCAGGGACTAGCATTGCAATCACAGGGATCCTTTCCTTTATAAAGGAGGGATCTTACAGATGGTATCAGAGCACTTTGTTGCCTGTAGGATTATGACCCTAGGAATGGAAACCACTAAGGAATTTTTTTAACAACTTCCACACTTGTCTATTCTTCTCTTAAACTTTTCTAATCTTCTTTCTCATCTCTATTTGTAGATGAAATCCATCAACGAAGCCGTAAGGAAGGGACCACTCATGACAATGACTTTGGAATGTGAGACAGTTTTTCAAGGCTCTCAAGGACCTCATGGTTGCAATGGAAATACATGGTGCAACTGTGTACAAAGGTTTTCCTATGATGGATGAAGGAGTTGAGTACTGGTGGGTGCAACTTCACTTGTATAAAAACAAGGAAGAAAACCACAAAGACTCAGGGTTCTGCATGGTCACCAACACAATGATGCACACTACATTCTTTGATTCAGCAAGGGATGCAGCTTGGAGAGCCATCAAAGAACTTGATGATAGAATCAAGTGCAGAATGCTTAACACTCAGAATGATCTTAAGGAAGAGAAGAAACATGCCCAAGAGTTAGAGGCTACCAACCAAAGCCTAAGGAAGGACATCATAGACTTAGCAATGGAGTCTTGTGATCTGGACAAACAGATTGCCTCTAGGGATGCCCTGTTAGCCAACTTGGCAAGTGAGATGGGATTGTAAGTACCACATTAGTTGGACCACCACACTTATCATTTTATTTTCCAAAAATGTTGTCTAAATAAGTTGAACCTTGATGCTTGTAATGGATTTTATGTATGCTATGACTTGTGTGTTTGCCAATGTTATGTTTGTGATGCTCTGTCTTGAAATTTATTTATTGTGTTGATTCTAACTTTTTCTATCTTATTAAATAGATGCCTAATGTTACCATCAGCACAGTTGAAGAGTTCCAAGGAACTCGTTTTGGCCCTCGTATTATCGAGCTCACTACTTTGCTCAATCTCCCTCTTCCTACCATCATGGTGCTTCCCCTCACCAAGTTTGAGAGGAAAGACCTTTGGGGCTTCAAGGTCAATCAGCCCGGACGCCAGACTGAGCCTACCACGGAGGCTATCATCTTCAAGCTCATGCACGATGACAAGGAGAGAGGCCTAGAGGTAGTCATGCAGGACTTGATTGGACGTCTGTTAGGGAGACACTCTCGACAGGTTAGAGGTACTCACTTCCACGCCTTCGGTAGACGTGATGAGGATGGTGAGGCCATTGACTTCGAGGACACTTCGAGGGAGACAGCAAAGCCGATTCGTCTATACCTCTAGGACTTAGAGGTTCTTCTTAGGCACATGGACACTGATAGGACCAACGCCATTCTTAGCAATGACGAACTCCAGGTGCAGCTTCGTGAGAAGGACAAGCTCTTCGCGGAGCAAGATGAGATGGTCAAGGAGATGGAGGCCAAGTTCGAGAGTCAGGACAAAAAGTTCAAGAGTCAAGAGAAGCGAGTCCAAGATAGGAACAAGAGGATTCGAGACATGACTGCAGAACTAGAGAACAAGGACTTAGAGCTCGAGCATCAGCAGACTGTGATTGAGAGGCTTCGTTCTCAGAAGAGGGCTCTCAAGGCCAAAGTAGAGACCTTGACCACCAATGTCGAGGAATACAAGACCGCTATGGAGAATGCAGGTCTTACCTTTGTTGAAGAGGAGGTTGATGCTGAGGAGTAGTGATGACTACTCATTTATCATTTATTTATCATGTTTTTCATTGAGTTGCAATGACCATCCAACATGTGGATGGCTTGCTATTGGTGTGTTTACTTTGCAAACTTGTCGTTTATGTTGTTGAACTATTATTATCATGATGCATGCTTGGTGATTGTTTATGTGATGTATTGTGCATGATAGCATCTATGGGTATCTCATTCTTATCTCTATTGAACAAACCATAGATGCCTCCCCGTCATGCAAATCCCAACCCCAACAACAACAACATCACCCCTGAGATGCATCAAATGATGACAGCTCAGACTCAGCTGATGCAGATGATGACTACGTTCATCCAGAATCAGAACAACAACAACAACAACAACAACCCACCGGGTTTTGGCATGCTTACCAGGTTCTTGAGATTGAGGCTAGCAAAGTTCTCAGGAACAACTGATCCTATGGTGGCCAATGACTGGCTACGCTCTGTGAACAAAGACTTGGTAACTGTTGGTTGTACTGATGAAGAGAAAGTCAGATTTGCAGCTCACTTGTTGGAAGGACTAGCAGCTACTTGGTGGGATAACTTCCAAATCACCACTCCCATTGAGGATATGACATGGGCTATCTTTGAAGATTGTTTCCGTACTGCTCACATCTCATCCATAGTGATGAGTTTGAAGAAGAAAGAGTTCCATAACTTGAAGCAGCACCACCGCAGCGTGGCCGAATATATAGAGGAGTTCAACAATCTGGGGCGTTATACACCGGATGAAGTTGACACTGATGCTAAGAGGAAGGAAAAGTTCCTTGAAGGGTTGAATGATGAACTAAACCTGCAGCTATCAGTGGCCTATGTTCCCACTTATCAGTCTCTTTGTGATAAGGCTGCTATTTTGGAGAACAAAATGAAGCAAGTTGAGAGTAGGAAGAGAAAGCACTCGGACAAGCACAGCTCGGGATCGTCTCACAAGCGTTCCAATTATGATGATAGTGGAATATCAGGATCCCACAAGCATGGGAAATTCAACAAGCACCACAACCACAACCGTCATCATGACAACAAGCATCACCATAGTCATGACAATGTCAAGTACAAGAATCACAAGGGTGGATATAAGAGCCACCACAGTTGTAGTGGAAGTGGCAGTGGAAGCCAGCCTGTCAAGAAGGATCTTAGTCAGGTTGAGTGTTTCAAATGCAAGAAGATGGGGCATAATGCAAATGAATGCCCAGAAAAGAAAGTTGAAGGACCCAACAAGCCCAACCCTTTTCAGAAGGGACAAGTGAACCACATCAATGTGGAGGAAATTTATGAGGAGCCTGATGCTGTTGCTGGTAAGTTCAAACTCAATTCTGTTCCAGCATTTGTTCTCTTTGATACTGGTGCATCTCATTCATTCATATCAAGAGAATTTGTTGAAAGAAATGAACTACCGGTAGAAACTATTGGGTGTCCTATAAAAGTAAGTTCTCCTGGTGGAGAAATGATAGTGAATTCAGGATGTCATGATCTAGTCATAGAGTTTGGGAAGTATAAGTTTCCCGTTAACTTGATAATCCTAAATTCTCAAGGATTGGATGTCATTTTGGGAATGGACTGGATGACTAAGCACAAATGAGTGATAGATTGTGCCAACCATACTGTCTCACTCACAACTCCAGAAAATAAAAGGATCAGATTCAAGACCAACTTTGAATCAAAAAGGAGTAAGCTAAATTCTCTTAAGGCGGTTAGCATAGACAGTGTGCCTATTGTGATTGAGTATCCAGATGTGTTTCCGGAAGAATTGTCGGGAATGCCACTAGATAGAGATGTGGAGTTTCTTATCGATTTGCTACCAGGATCTGGAATGATAGAAAAGAGACCGTACAAGATGTCAGTTGATGAGTTGAAAGAACTCAAGAAGCAGCTTGGAGAACAGTTGTAGAAAGGTTTTATCCAACCAAGCTCTTAATCTTGGGGAGCACCAGTTTTATTTGTGGAAAAGAAAGACAGAAGTCAAAGGTTATGCATAGATTACCGTTCACTCAATGAGTTGACTATCAAGAACAAATACCCTTTGCCTAGAATCAATGACTTGTTTGATTAGCTAGAGGGAGCTTGTGTGTTCTCAAAGATTGATCTCCGGTCAGGTTATTTCCAGCTCAAGATAAGATAATAAGACATACCTAAGACAGCTTTTACCACAAAGTATGGATTGTATGAGTATACCGTGATGCCATTTGGTTTGACCAATGCACCAGCGTATTTCATGAATATGATGAATAAGGTGTTCATGGAGTTCCTCGATAGGTTTGTTGTCGTTTTCATCGATGACATTTTTATCTACTCCAAGAGCAAAGAAGAGCATGAAGGACATCTACGTTTGATACTAGAGAAGCTTAGAGAGCATAAGCTATATGCCAAATTCAGCAAGTGTGAATTTTGGCTGAATGAAGTTGGTTTTCTTGGACACGTTGTGTTAGGAGATGGTGTGGCAGTTGATCCTGCTAAAGTTTCAGCTGTGACTGAATGGGAATCACCTAAGTCAGTGAAAGAAGTTCGTAGTTTCCTTGGCTTAGCAGGTTACTATAGAAGATTCATTGAGAATTTCTCCAAGGTAGCAAAACCTATGACAGAATTGCTAAAGAAAGACAAGAAATTTTCTTGGTCTGAAGGTTGTGAACTCAGCTTTCAAGAGTTGAAGAAGAGACTTGTGACAGCAACAGTCTTGTGTTTACCAGATTTGGAGAAGGATTTCCAAGTGTATTGTGATGCATCTCATGATGGATTGGGTGCAGTACTTATGATTGTGATTGTGAGGAGTGTAGCTACTCTCCAAACTACCAAGGCAAGTGGTGCTTCATGATTTTTATCCCTATGTTTTTTACTATGCATTAGAAATATTTTGCTAGTCTTGCATGGTTATATTTTTGCTTATATGCCATGCTTGGGAAATCCTAGTAGTGGTAGAATTGCTAGAAATTTCTAAGTTAAGATGCTTATCTATGCCATGCTTATCCTAGCTAGTAGCAACCAAGGGTGGTGAAATATTCATGCTATGATAAAATATTTCTAAGTCCTAATAAAACAACTAAGTGAATGAAACACCTAGGTGGAATGGAAGGAATGGTTTATGTTGAGTGGTTACACAAGGCCCATTTCTAAGGTTTACCTTGTGTATCTCATTTGTGGAAAGCCACCCAGGAACAAAGGGATTTGAGAGGCCAAATGTTAAGAAGCTTCTAGTGCAGCCACTTGGCAATATGGGCTCTGCCTGGATCACATAGGTTGCAATAACTTAGCCATTTGGACAGTTGGTGGTAGTGGGATGATAGGATGGAACGCGTCCATTTGGTCTAAGGGAAGGCTTCTGAAAGGTTCTGTCTTGGTGAAAATCAAGTCTTGTGGGGAAAGTGCACAACCTCTGCAGATGGAAGAATCTAAGTACTTAGCCATGTCCCTAGAAAAGGACAACTTGAGCATCAAGACATGGAAGCTATCAAGAATCTCCTCATCCCAATTTCTAAGTAAAACTTGTGGTTGAACAAGGGTGAAGGACCCCAATGTCTATTGGTGGTTCCTTGGGAAAAGATTTTGACAAAGAAAAACTTAATGTTTTCAACTGATAGGCAAAACCTATTTTGAGCAAAGCAAGCCTAAGCTACACTTAGCCAAACTGCATGTAGTATCTAGTCCACCAATATTCTACTAAGGTATCACTTGCCAATACTATTCCAAATATATTGACCCCACTGTGGCTGTAACTTGTGATGTTGCAGGTTATTCTGATGAGGATTAGGAGTCATGAGTCTACACTCAACATGTTTGCCTGTGGCACATGAAGATGAAGACTTTTATCTATTTACTTATTTAAACTCTTGTACTAGGCCTGTGGCCATGGAGTTATGAAAGACTTTGTTGTCTCTGGAATGAGTGTAATAATGACCTTTGTTTCTTTGTACTTCATCTTAAACTGTGGATGCTAGCATTGATCCAGGGACTAGCATTGCAATCACAGGGATCCTTTCCTTTACAAAGGAGGGATCTTACACTCTCGCCCCGGCTACTTAATACCCTCCTCCTTCCGCTCATTTCCCCTCAAGCCACACCCACAGAGAACCACCAGGCTGCCCACATTCGAGCTCACTCCGCCACGGTACCGAGCCTCTCCTGCGGCCAATTCCGGTGAGAGCTCCCCACCGCTTGCCTCTTGGTCTTGTTGTCGTGTTCGCCATACCAGTGCGCATCTAACCCAGCTCACGGTTTCCCTTCTGGTGACCTACAGCTTCGCCACCATCAACGACAGCGCGTGCTCGATGAAGTGCTTTACTCCGATGAGCACATATGGTAAACCTAGCCCTCCCCTTCCTCTCTGGTTCACACTCGCACACTCGTAGATCCAGTACGCGTCTAACGCCGCTCTTCTATTCCTTTTCCGTGCCTTGTAGTGCCACCAACATCGACGATCGAGCGCACCCGAAGCCGCCGGCAACTCTGACGAGGAATCCATGCCGTGTCCGTGCGCCCCGACCCCGTCCACCTGCACGTTGAGCTTCATCGTGTCTCCACGACCTCAGTAAGCGCCAGAACCCTAACCCTTGCCCTCTGGTTTCGCCAGAGCATCACCGGCATACGCGTAGCAGCCGCGGTGGCCATTTGCGCCGCACGCGAATGGTCAAAGCAACTTGATCCGCTGGATCTAGATCCAGCGGTTGCGATTAGATTTAAGCGAAGGGGTATGTAGGGTTGTGAACCGTAGATCTTAGATCTGGCGATGTAGATTAGATTAGATGCAAAGAGGTAAGTTTTGATCTGGTGCGTTGGATTGAATTAGATCTAATGGCACAGACGTGTGATCCAGAGCGAACCGGTACGCGCCAATCAGACGCTGCCGCGTGTCGGGGTTTTAGTTTAAAAAATTCAGATTTGATTTAATTAGATGATTAAACTTGTAAATTGAATAACTTTTGTTCTGTTTATCCAAAAAATGCAAATAATATATCAATGGAATCACAAAACTAAATACTACACATCAAGTTTGTAGGACTATTTTATGCAGAGACATTTGTAGGACTATTTTGTGTATAAAAATTATTTAGAAAATGTTTTAAAAGCCAAATCAAGTTTAATTGGTGTATAAATGTTTAGTTTATTGTTCAGTACTATTTTACTTGTCTTGTTTAGTTTAGAAAAATCATCACATGGCATTTGCATGCATTCATATATTTTTGCTTGAATTTGTTTGGAATATAAGTTTGGTGCTATCATTTTATATGTAGATTTTGGTGCTAGTGGTGATTGTGATTGTGAGGATTGTTGCTACTCCCCCAAATACCAAGGAAAGTGGTGCTTCATATTTTTGTCCCAATATTTTGACTATGCATTAGTAATATTTTGTATAGGGCTTGCATGATAATTTTTTATAAGGATCTATATGATATGCTTGGGAAATCCTAGTAGTTGTAGAATTGTTAGAATTTTATCTAAGTTAATATGCTTACTATATTTCCATGCTTCTCCTAGCTAGTAGCAAACAAGGGTGGAATATATTCATGCTATGAAATTTTGCTAAGTCTTTGACTTGTGTTTTTGCTTAATAAAAACAACTAAGTGAATGAATCACTTGGGTGGAATGGTATGTTTGGGTTATGTTGAGTGGTTACACAAGGACCATATCTATGGTCTACCTTGTGTATCACACTTGTGGAAATCCACCTAGGAACAAAGGGATTTGAGATGCCATATGTTAAGAAGCTTCTAGTGCAGCCACATGGCAATATGGGCTCTGCCTGGATCATATAGGTCGCAATAACTTAGCCAAATGGACAGTTGGTGGTAGGGGTGATAGGTTTGGGAACGCGTCCATTTTGTTCTAAGGGAAGGCTTCTGAAAGGTCCTGTCTCGATGCATGTCCAGTCTTGTGGGGAAAGTGCACCACCTCTGCAGAAGGAAGAATCTAAGTACTTAGCCGTGTCCCCGGCAACAGACAATTTGAGCATCAAGACATGGAAGTTATCAAGAATCTCCTCATCCCAATTTCTAAGTTAAAAACTTCTGGTTGAACAAGGGTAAAGGTTCACCAATGTTTATTGGTGGTTCCTTGGGAGTTTTTGTCAAACAAAAACTTAGTGTTTTCAACTGATAGGTAAAACCTATTTTGAGCAAAGCAAGACTAAGCTACACTTAGACAAATTCATGTAGAAGCTAGAAGCTATTATTCTACTAAGGTATCACTTGTCAATACTATTCCAATGTATTGACCCACTGTGGCTGTAACTTGTGATGTTGCAGGTTACTCTTATGAGGATTAGGGTTGTCAGTCTACACTCAACATGTTCGCCTGTGGCACATGAAGATGAAGACTTTTATTTATGTTGTTAAGTTAAACTCTTGTACTAGCCTATGGCTATGGAGTTGTAAAAGACTATGTTATCTCTGGAATGACGATGTAATAATGACCTTTGTTTCTATGTACTTCATCTTAAACTGTGGATGCTAGCATTTGATCCAGGGACTAGCATTGCAATCATAGGGACCTTTAGCTTTATAAAGGTGGGGTCTTACAGACACAATTTTTTCAGATGCTCAACCAGCGCTCCCTATGGGAGTAGCCCCCGAGTCCATAGGCGAGTCACAGACTCGATGGAGAACTCGAAGATAATTGCGAGGTGTAATTACTTTAGTCATTTCTCAGGTGCGCGGCCAGTGCTCCTGATAGGATTAGCCCCCCGAGTAGTTTCTCGAATCATAGATTCGAGTAAGTACTTGATTTATCAGCCGAAAACTTCCAGCTATTGCTAGCTGGGCCTTGATGACGTCAGTGCTGAAGATTGGTGATCTCAGCCATCTACGGTGGCAGAGATGATGCGACAAAACGACCATGGGTCCCACCGTCTGACTTGAATTTGACTAGGCACGCGCAGACATGGCAAAAATTACGGCGTCTCCTCGATTTCCACGTGTAGTGGACAGCGTGCTGGCGATGGTTCGTTGTTGTGCTGACACGTGTAGGGTCGGATCTAGGGTGCGCGCTAGGGCTTCTGGATCAACGACTCATGTTCGTCGTCTTCCTCTTTTTAATACCGTGGGTAAATAGTGATTTTCGTTTTACCCTTTGCCATTTGCTCATCGCCATTGCCTCCATTTTCGCAAGCACTGCCTCTCTTCTCTGGTGCACTAGAAGTTCTTCGCGCCTTTCCTTCATCTTTTCTTCGCACGCACTGTCACACTCGTCGGCGCACGATGGGCAAGACCAAGAAAGTTGTTGCCGGAGCTGGCTCGAGCGCCGCCGCCGGCGGTAAGAAGACCGCCGCGACCACCCGTATCACGGACGGCGGGTGGAGGCACACAGAGGTGCGTGACGGGGATCTGCGCAAGCTGCACAATTCTGGGTTGATGCCCTAGAACAAGGAGGACGTCAGGCTTCCTGGTGATGAGGTAATCCCCCGCCCAGCCATAGGGTTTCGGTGATGTTTGTTGCCTTTATCCTTCACAGTATTTTCCTTCCTGTCCATGATTTCCTTCATGGACTCCTCTTCTTCTATGGGATTTAGTTACACCATCCGTCTCCCAATTCACTTCTCCATGTCGCTTGCTTCATAACCCTTTGTGAGTGCTGGCTCGGTATCGAGCCACACTTCGGCCTCTTCTAGAAGTTGTATTCCGTGAAGAGGCAGTTTGGCACTGGCGGAGTCTATCCGCTTGGCGGCAGCATTATTCCTGTCTGCCCTTTTGTCCAATTCTTCTCTTTTTCTATCTGCGAATCCGTGCAGCAGTGGCGCCAGAAGTGGTTCTACATCCGTGATGCTAAGCTGGACGGTCAGCAATATGGGCTTTCCCTCTTTGATTTCGATCAGAAGATCTTCCCACAGAGATCATGGAAAAACCACATCTTGTAGGGTGAGGCTGCGGAGGTGGAGAGACTCTACCAGCGGGTGGAGGCTCTTCAGCTGGTGCCAGGCAAAGAGGTCAATGGTGTCGACATCATCCGCACCTTCCTCAAGAGCTTGGTGCAGCCTCTCCAGGCTAGGGCGCACCCAATGTTCCTCTACGCCAGCTCCAGCGATCCAACGAGGGTTCATTCGAAGAGTTGTCTTCAGGTGACCTGGATAGGTCCCTTCGTCCCCTTTTGAAGGCCAAGGTCGATGAGGACCTCCTGGGGGAATCTTTGACCCCTCCTCTTAGCGCCAATAAAGGGGTTTACTAGGTGATGCTTGTTTGTGCGTGTAGCGCCTTTTCGGGTGTTTGTTGTTTGTTGTTGATACTTATCCTGTTTCTCTTTTGGGTAGCGCCTGAACACATAAGTACTTTCTACTTTATCCCTTGGGGGAGCCCAAGGGCCCTTTCGGGTGACCTGTTGCTCAGACCGCTATGGCCGCCTTCATTGATGGGTTGGAAAGAGGCACATTACTCCGACATAAGCTAAAGCGCTTGCAGGACAATCATCAGCTTGACTTGAATCAGATGATTCAGTTAGCTAGTGAGTTCGCAGCTGCCGACGACGACGCTCGTGGCTCTTTGCCGGCAACGGCCGTTCCAACCCAAGCTCGGAGGAACAGCAGTACAAAGCAGAAAACCGCTCTAGAAGAAAAGCAATCTACCGACATGGTCGCCATGACTTTTGCAGGATGAGGAGAAGGTGGACAACGTGGCCGAGGAAGGGGAGCAGGCCGTGGGCAGCAACGAGGAAGTGAAACCAACCCGGCGCCACTCCGCGTTCCCCAAACGTACGAGGAGTACCGCGATATGACGTGCCTCGTACACCTTGATGTCAACGGCAAAGCCACCCATACCAATCGACACTGCAAGTTCGTCAACGACCTCAAGGAAGACCCGGAGTCCGTCTAGAAGCGAAGTCGGAAGAACGGACCGCGAGGCAAGGGCAAGGGGAAGAAGAAGGAGGAGGAGTCCAAGGATTCAAGTGACATGGACGAGGACGTTGTCCCAAAGCACGCCGCCAAGAGCGACGACAAGGGCAAGAACCCCTTCGCAAAGAAGGCCCCAGTCTACCACACTTTCCTTGGCACCCCCACCGTCCGACAACAGAAGACCTCTCTAAGGATCCCGATGGCCACTCTCCCCCCAGTTCCCCAATACCTGCGCTGGTCGGAGGTTCCAATCACTTGGGACAGGACGGACCACCCAGACCTTGTGCCCACGGAGAACCAGTACGCCATGGTCATCAACCCATTGATTGACGGCGTGGAGTTCACCAAGTGCATGGTAGATAGTGGAAGCAGCAACAACATCATGTACCTGGATACACTGCAGAAGATGAACTTGACAGAGGCAAACCTAAGGCGGACCAACACTGTGTTCCATGGCGTAGTTCCTGGCCGGGAGGCTCGGTCCCTTGGGTGCATTACGCTTCAGGTAGCCTTTGGTGACGTTAATAATTACCACCAAGAGCGCATGACCTTTGAGGTGGTCCCCTTCAAGAGCGTGTACCACGTCATATTCGACCGTGAAATATTCCACACGTTCATGGCCAAGCCATGCTTCGTCTACAACAAACTCAAGATACCCGGCCCAAACGGCGTCATCACCGTATCCGGAAGCTTTACCAAGGCAAGGGACTGCAAGATCAATGAAGCAGCCATTGTAGAAGCTATCCTCTACAGCGAAGAATTCAAGGAGATCCAGAGCAAGGTCAATGACTCAGAGATGCCCGCGTCGAAGAAGCAGATCTCCGACTCCGCTCGTGCGTTCAAGGCCGCCATCGAGACCAAGCCGGTGGAACTTGTGGTAGGAGATACCTCCAAGACCGTCGCCATTGGGACAAACCTGGATCCCAAATAGGAAAGTGCGCTCGTCGAGTTCCTCCGTGAGAATAGGGACATCTTTGCCTAGCAACCTGCCGACATGAAAGGTGTACCTAGGGAACTTGCCGAGCACAACTTAAACATAGATCCAAAATGTAAGCCAGTGAAACAACCTCTATGACGCTTCGGAGATGAGAAGAGACGCGCCATTGGCAAAGAGATAGCTAGGTTACTTAAGGCTGAGTTTATCCGAGAAGTCCTTCACACCCGATGGGTGGCCAATCCTGTACTTGTCCCCAAAAAATGGAACCAATGAATTAAGAATGTGCGTTGATTACACCGGCTTGAACAAAGCATGTCCCAAAGATCCGTTTGCTTTGCCTCGCATTTACCAAGTCATTGACTCGACGGCTGGCTCGGAACTTTTGTGTTTTCTTGATGCATACTTAGGATACCACCAGATCAAGATGAGGAAGTCGGACCAATTGGCCACTTCGTTCACTACCCCATACGGCACGTTCTGCTATGTCACAATGCCCTTTGGGCTGAAAAACGCAGGTGCTACCTACCAGCAGACAATGCAACGTTGCCTTCACGACCAAATTTGTCGGACGTTCACGCCTATGTGGACGATATCGCGGTGATGTCTAAATGGTCAAATGACTTAATCTCCGACTTAAAAGAAACCTTTGATAATCTCCGGAAATACAACATGATGCTCAACCCTAAGAAGTGCGTCTTCGAGGTTCCAGCCGGCAAATTGTTGGGCTTCATCGTTTCCCAGCGCGGAATCGAGGTCAACCCGGAGAAAATCAAGGCCATCTTAAACATAAATCGTCTGACATGCCTAAAGGACATTCAACGACTAACATGTTGTGTTGCAGCAGTTAGTCGGTTCGTCAGCCGACTTGGAGAGAAGGCTTTGCCGCTGTACAAGTTGCTGAAGAAGGCGGACAAATTCACATGGACAGACGAAGTAGATGCAGCATTGAAGCAGCTCAAGGAGATTCTTTCCTCAGCGCCCATCCTTGCAGCACCCGAGCCTGGAGAGCCCCTGTTAATTTACATGGTGGCAACCAACCGGGTTATTAGCATCATCGTCGTGGTAGAGCGGAAGGAACCAGGCTACAAGAACGGAGTTCAACGACCAGTTTACTATGTAAGCGAGGTCTTAACGGAGTCCAAGCAGCATTACCCGCACTACCAAAAGATAGCCTATGGAGTATTCCTTGCTTCTCGCAAGCTGAGGCATTACTTTCAGGAGCACCAAATCACAGTAGTGAGCAAGACTCCACTGTTCGACATTATCAACAACAGCGACGCCACAGGAAGGGTCACGAAGTGGGGCATTGAACTTGCCGCCTTCGAGATCACCTACAAGAGATGCGACGCTATCAAGTCACAAGCTTTGGCAGATTTTATTGCAGATTGGACGGAGATGCCAGATGCTACTCCACTGCCAGAACCAGAGTACTGGGTTATGTACTTTGACGGATCAAAGTTGCTCAACGGCTCGGGGGTTGGTGTACTACTACAGTCACCAAAAGGAGACAAGCTGCACTACGTTCTGCAGATCCACTTCGAGGCTACAAATAACATGGCGGAGTATGAAGCACTCATTCACGGACTGCGTGTAGCCAAGGATATTGGCATCAAGTGCATAGTTTGATGTGGAGATTCCGACTTGGTTGCCCAGCAGGTGGCTGGCACCTGGAACGCGCAGAACCCTATGATGGCGGCATATCGCGACGAAGTGGACGAGATAGCCAAGAGCTTCTTGGGCTACAAAGTCAAGTATGTGCCTAGGGAGCAAAATGAGGCGGCTGATCTACTGTCTAAACTTGGATCAGGGCGCAAGCAAATTCCGCCATGAGTTTTCCTAGAGCATCTACGCACACCATCCGTGAAGGGCGCCGACATCGACAACCCGGATAGAGCTGACTCTTTCGTCAACATGGTAACAAAGATCCCTCCGGCTTGGACAAAACCGTTCATGGAATATCTCGAACACGGAACTTTTCCCGATGACGAGGTCGAACGACGGCAAATAGTACGACGAGAAAAGGGTTATACCATAATCAATGGGCAACTCTATAAAAGGAGCACTACTGGTGTATACCTAAAGTGCATTTCCCAGCTAGAAGGTATGGAAATCCTGCGCGAGATCCATCTCGGAGATTGCGGGCATCACGCCGCTCCTCGATCATTGGTCGCGAAAGCCTTTTGGAACGGATTCTACTGGCTGACCGCAAAGGCGGACGCCGACAAGCTGGTTGAGACATGCACGGGATGCCAGTATTATGCCCGACAACCACATGTTCCTGCTGAAGAATTGCGAACAATACCAATAACTTGGCCGTTTGCAGTCTGGGGGCTAGAAATGGTGGGACCGTTACAGACAGCACCGTGTGGATTTACGCATCTGCTGGTAGCAGTTGACAAATTCACCAAATGGATAGAAGCTAAACCCATTAGAAAGCTTGATGGGGCAACTTCCCTCAGGTTTGTCTGGGATCTAGTGGTGAGATTTGGTCTCCCACATAGCATCATCACCGACAACGGAAGAAACTTGTCACTCGGAGAAGTGGAGGCCTATTGCTGGGACAAAGGCATCCGACTTGACCTTGCATCTGTGGCACACCCACAATCCAATGGTCAAGTTGAGCGAGCCAATGGATTAATTCTGTAGGGAATCAAGCCACGTCTTGAGGCACCGCTACATAGAGCAGCTGGAGCCTGGGCGGAAGAATTGCCATCTGTGCTGTGGAGTTTATGAACTACACCCAACAGATCCATCGGCTACACCCCTTACTTCATGGTATATGGAGCAGAAGCCATCCTACCCTCCGACATCCTCCACGATGCACCAAGAGTTGCCGCCTACGACGAAGATGACGTTAAAGAATCCAGACGCCTTGATGTGGACCTTCTCGAGGAGGAGCGCGTTTTGGCATGCCAAAGATCTGCCATCTACCAGCAGAAGCTATGCAGCTACCATAGTCGCCGCGTTCGGCATCGCTCGTTTAAAGTGGGGGATTTAGTACTCCGACTTAAGCAGAAGAAGTCACACAAATTATCCCTGCCATGGGAAGGATCGTTCATCATAAGCAAGGCGCTGCTAAATGGGTCTTACTACCTTGTCGACAATCGTGAGCTCAAGGATAGACCCAACGAGGATCATAAGGGTAAGCGACGTGACCCAGATGATGACTACCCGGAGCTTGATCGGCCATGGAACATAGAACAGCTACGTCCTTTCTACACTTAGCATTTTTATCTAATCGTGTACCTCTTATATGATCAATGAAATGAAGCTCTTTGGTTCACTCATATTGCTGAGTCTTTTTCTCCTTTAGTGTTCATTTTTGGATGATATAAAACATTTATGCACAAGTCTTGCGATTGTACTTATGAAAATTCCGCCTACGGGCGTTAGCTTAAGTTTTCTGGTCTACACATTCTTTGTTGTTTTTATGTGGATTCTGAAGTAGTGACTTTTGACACTCAGTGTCGGTGATTTTGTGCTTAGGTTATTGACGGTGCCATTGGGCATCATCACCCAAGCGCATGGTTCCGACAACGAGTCTTCCGACTCACGAAAAGTCAAGCATAAGAACCAGAGTAATGGATAAGCCAGCACTTGCTTAAAAAATATATACATGCTGGGACTTAATTTTTAAGTAGCAGGATATGTCAATCATTGTTTTCCGCCTTAAGATTACATCAACAAGTTTTTTCCGCGCACGCTCCAGAGGTGAAACAGAAATTACAAAGTTTTTTTCATTCTTTGGGCGCAGGAGACTTGGAGGCCGCATCATCGCCAGCCGGAGAATCACCCTCAACGTCGGCACTGTGATGAGACTCGAAGGAGTCCTGGGTGACATTGTCGATGAAGTTCCTGGGCACGAAGACGTCAACGTCCACCAACTCGGCAACCCTGGTGTCATAACCCGCGAGTGATGTTAGGATGGCTTCGTGATCGATCTCCTTGCCGTCATCATCCATGTCAGGGATACCAGACATCACCGTGTCGATGTCGGCATCTTCATAGTGTGCCTTCACCATAGACAGCGCCGTCCTTGCGCCAGCCCGTGCGCATGAAGCTTTCCAGCCTGCGACACGCTCGGGGGCTCGGCGGAGAATCTCCGAGTATCCAGACTACAGAACTACAAGGCGGAGGACACTTACTGAAGATGCTGGCCTTAGCCTGCCAGACGGTGTCGGCCAAGGATTCCTTCTCTTGTTGGAGGAGCTTAAACGCTTCGTTATGGCGAAGGTTTTGCTCATCAGCAGCTTGCTTCTGATACTTTAGGATCGCAAGCTCCTCCTTCAAGCGAGTGATCTCCGCGGAGGCAAAGTCCTGCAGGGCTTTCATGGAATCCTCGTGCATCTTCAGCATTTCTTCCCTCTCCTTCTTAAGGATTTTGTTCTCGCTATCCAGCTGCTGGATGTGCTTGGACTGCTCGACAATATCCTTGTCCTTGGCAACATGCTCTACAAGTCGGAGAAAACAAAGTACACAGTGAGTACTCGAAGAAGGAAGGCACAAAAGTAAGACGAAAATGCGCAAAAATAAAACAGACTCTTGTTTTTGATGATCTGTTCCAAAAGATGGTAGTTTTACCCTTTTTGGCTTCAAGATCTGCATGCATCTTCTGATACTTGTCGTTGGCCATGCCCCTCCGAGCATTCTCATTCTGTGGAAACAAATACAAAGTTAAATCGCTGTTTGGTCTGCTTGGAGCCCCTAGTCGGAGATTTTCCATCTAGGTGCTCGGGGACTACAGCGAGAGTTTTTAGACTTATCAATATTCTTAGCTTCTATTTAAAGCATCTAGTCGAAGCTAATTCAGTTCTCGATTAGAAGCTTGGGGACTATAGTATAAAGTTTTTAGCTCGGAAAATGCTTAGCTTTTCTTTAAGCATCTAGTCGGAACTAATTCAGTTACAACTAGAGGCTTGGGGGGCTACGGCATTGAAAAATATAAACACTGTGTATGCTACTCTTAAAGCATCTAGTCGGAATAATTTCTTCCATCTAAATGCTTGGGGGCTATAGTGAGAGTTCTTTCTAACTTAGTCACTCTTAGAGCATATAGATGCAAAACCTATGGTTTTCCGTCTATATCCTCGGGGGCTACAGTGGGATACTCATACGAAATGCAAAAGGTAAAGTAAAACTTACAAGTGCGATGATCTTGAGGTTTGTAGCGCTTTCGGCCAGCAGCTTGCTAAAGGAAATGATGTTTCCTCGCAAGATGTCTGCTTGTCAGATTAGCTCCTCAAGACCGCACATCGGAGATGACGGCACTCCTCCAGGAACCATAGTTGTGTTACTCGGCATGAGCGCCGGGTAAACAATCTTCGGGAACTCAAAGGGTTTCTGGGGAGCAGAGGCGCCGCCTTCGGTAGAAGTACCAGGTCCCACCACCGCCTTGCCGCTACCGATGGCATCCTTAGCCGGAGCTTCAGCCATTTGAAGAGCAGCACTCTCCTGCGTCGCCTGCTCACCGATAACAGCTAGTTCGGTAGAGGCACCAGAGTCCACTACCATGACGGAAGGGCCTGGTGCCTCCTGGACTTGGGAGCTTGTCGGCGCAAAGGAGGGCTTGACGATAGGAGTAGCAGGGGCGATGGCGGGGGAGGAGTCGCGATGCAACATATCTTTGATATTTCTAGAAGCCCCAAGAGTCTTGGAGGACTTCTTGAGGCTGGTTGTGGCTTTCTTCCTGAAACGTGGAAAATGCATAAGTACAGGAATAAGATAGATAAACGAGACGATGTCGAAGAATAAGAGGCTTACACTAGGGGGGGGGGGCGCTTTGGCAAACATCCCGGTGGCTTTCTTCTTTTCCGCCTCCAGGGCGGCAGTACTCTTTTTGGAGGCTCCACCCTCCGTCTTCTTCTTCTTACCTCCGTTGACAGCGTCAGAGGTGGAGCTCTTCTGCTTTCGCGCCAACAGGGCATCGTCGTCGGACACGACCATAACTTCCTTCATCTTTGGATCATAGATTTGGGCAGCCAGGTTGTCCTCATCTAGATCGCTAAGCTGTTAAGTAAGAAATCACCGTGTTAGTTAAGATGGCTATGATAAGGCGGAGAAACTGGAGCAATGTCATACACGGAAAATAAATACCTACCTTTGGGCACTTGCCGTCTACGTACATGTCGCAGGTGATGGTGAAGCCACTCTTCTTATCCTTCACCTTGACGATGTCCTTCAGACGGAGCTTGACGGAGTCGCTCGAGAAATTATCCACGGAGATCCGAAGGGAATCCTTTCGATCGCCCGTGTACTCATGCATGAACTTCGCGCGGTGCTGCAGGGGTTGCATTCGCCTAATGAACCAGCACATGGCTAGTTCCAAGCCGGTCAAACCCGCCGCTACGAACCACTCGATCCGCCTTATTGCGCGAGAAGCGTTGAGGTCGGAGGGAAGGGAGGCATGGGATCTCCATGTGGAAACTTCAGCGGCGGCTCCATCCACGAAATCCGGGTACGTCACTTCTCGGCCCGCCAAAGGAATGTCGGGGCCGTAGAAGTACGTCCGCTGCCAGTTTTTGCACGACTCGTGGCCGACGATGTCGGGGAACCGCCGACCAGGTCAGATCTTGAAGCTTATGGTGCCGTAGTTCCTAAGCTCCTCCCTACTATGTCCGGCTTCATGTTTGACGGTGAAGAAGTACACGAACAAGTCTAACCTAGGCTTAATGCCTAGGTAACCCTCACAAAGTGCCGCGAAGTTGCTAAGCTCTAAGATGCTATTGGGGGAGAGGTTGTGGGGTTGGACTTTGAAGTGGTTCAAGACGGACAGAAAGACGTGGGAGATGGGCAGAGAAACGCCGCGTACCAGTTAGGCCTTGAGGTACACCTTTTCTCCGACTTGGGGAGAAGGTGTCACCTCGCCAGTCGGCGCCGCCCGCCAGGCGAGCCCCTCCATCGCAGGGAGGTAGCCCTCGGCGACCATCTCTTGGATGTCGCGGCTGGTGATGTCTGAGCCGCGCCAATCGTCCTTGTGCGAGTCTGGTTCCTCTTCCAGAGGCTCCAGCGCCGCCAGATTATGGTCACCGCTGGTGGTTTCAATCACCGCTGACGCGGGGATGACCAGGCCCTCAGGGGGCACGACGACGGAGCTCGCCACCATTGAAGGGGAAGAGGTGCTGCTGGCCATGGAGGACTGGGAGGACACGACTGGTGCAGAGAGAGAGGCTAGGGTTTCTTTGAGGTTTTCCGTGGAAGGCTCGAGGAGGCGTGCGGCTGGAGGAAGAAGATGATGACGCGAGAGAACTGGGTGAAAAAGTGGAAAGTGTCCCATGGTTACTATTTATCTTACTCTGTGTCAAGATTCGTGCAGCTAATCGAACGGATGCCGCGTTGACGACGTGTTCGTGAACGTGCGCGGTAATTTCGCCACGTCTCCAACCGCCGCCGCCAACGGTTCGTATCGATCGCGTGGGAAAATCGTATATGATTGCATTCTCTGCATGTGTGAGTTACGAGGCGTCGCTAACCTACAACCTACGTCGTCATAACTGACATGGTAGATGAGCCGTCCCATCGAAGATTCTGGCATGGACGGATTTAATCCGACAATGGAAGCGTACGATGGAAGATTCGACATTTCTTCGACTTACTCATAGAAGACGGAGAAACCTTTGCAGGGTTCTTTGGGAGGACTACAAGATGTTGCTTGACGATTTCCCGACATCCATCTAGACGGAGCATTCCACGGGAAGAGGCAAGACGGCGCAAGATCTCGGAGTTCTCCGGGGGCTACTGTTGGGGATATGCTATATGGGTATCCTCATAGCATGTCTCTTATCCGACTAACCCGGGTGGCCCATAGTTGGTAGCATGGCTTGTGGCCTGCTAGGCGGCCCAGTTAGGTGGATCCAGAAGGGAGGCCCATGCCGGATAAAGGAAGGCTACGGTGGAGTCACCAGTGTACCCGAAGCCTTGGAGTACAAGATACACAAGACTAGTGATAGACGGTGTAGGACTCTGTAACCTGTCCAGCTAGGACTTTTCCCTGTAACCCTAGGACCTGGCGACTATATAAGTCGGGCCTATGGGAGCCTTTAGGGCATCGATTCATACAACCTAGTATCGTTTTACGCACACCTCGCACAACGAACCTATCTCTGTAACTCGGCGTATTGCCATTATAGTGATGTATAGCAGGAGTAGGATTCCGCCACCGTTGTGGGATCTGAACCTGGGTAAGATGTGTTACCTCGTACCCGTCAACCGTCCGCCTTACCCGACTTCTCTAAACACGCACTGTGAGGACCCCTCTATGGCATACTCATCGACAATACCACGACACCGTGAGCCTTTTATGATGGTTTCTTTTGCGGCCCTTTGTGCACAGCACCAACCTCCTTATCCAGCAGCATCTGGCGCTGGAGGCTAGCATGCAGCAGCTTCGAGGTATATAGTTTGCTTACCTCTTTTGTAGTTCATCTGTCCCATCGATTTTGCTTGTATTGATCAGGTGGTACTTGATGTTGCAGATGAAAACAATGCGGCCCTCCGACGGCTGGACACTCTCGAGAAGAGCCTTGGTCGAGTGGAGAAGAAGGCCGCAGATTCTGCGGAGGTGAAGGAGCGTATGCAGAAAGAGGCCGCCGATCGCGAGGAGCAGCTTGCTGTTGCTGTTGCACGCGAGAAGGAGATGGCGAATAGGCTTATGGCTGCGGCCAAAGCCTTCTCTGGTGAGTTTCCCTTGATTTGTTTGGGTTCCGTGCATTTTTGGTCGAGTCTTCTCTTCTTCTTATTCGGCTGATGTTTCTTCTTTGTTTCAGATGCTTCGGGCATCACATTTGATCATGGTGCGCTGGAGCATTGAGATGCGCTGGCCGATGCCACCACGATGGTCGAAGATCGCTGCGGCACTATTGTTGGCTCCTTGGCGAAGGCCGAATAAGTGCTCATGTGCTTCTACAAGGAGGTCGTCCCCAAGGGCGTCACCCTTGAGGATGTCGACGCCCTCGCGGATGCTCTGTCACAGGAAGCTCCGGTGGCGTATAAGCGCAAGCTGAAGGGCATCGGTGCCTCAATGGGCTGGCGATGGCCATGGCATCTCGAGCCGAGCTGGATCTGCCGCACATCATGTCCCAGATGCCGACGACTACAGATGACATGGAGGTAGCGTTTGCCCTCTTTTTTCTCGCTGCAAGCGCTATGGGCTTAAGCTTATCGATCTCCTAGCCGAGTATGCGGTGAAGCAGCAGCAGGAGGCCAAGAGCAGGTAGTCTGGCTCTGAGGCTACCCCGGATGCGGGTGCCTAAGCCCATGTGCTGTAGTTGTTGTAGTTTTCTTCTTTTGGTTTCCTACTCTAACCTTTTGCTTATGAACATACCCAACTTATGCCACGAGGTGGCCTTAATGTATATACATTTATGTTTCGAGCTATTTCCAGAGATGCTTGTAATGTTCACATCTTGACTTGTTTCGCTTTAGGAGCCTTCGGGTGAGGCTCCTGTTGTCACTCTGAATGCTCCTAAGCCGCGACCATCCTTGGATGATGCGTTGCAGCTGGCTTTTCTTCACGACCGTGTCCATAGATTCGAGAAGTATATCCTTAGCATTCGAGGCTACGCAGATGTGTGGAAGTCCAAGGCTAAGCGGGGCACGGACAGGGAGGAGTTTTTGCTTGGGGAGTTGCAGCAGTTGGGTGAGCAACTTCAATGTAGGTCTTGGGTGAACCGATGTTCTTTTGGGTGCACTTTATTGGTGTTCCATCTTACTCTGTATTTTGTCATAGATGTCAATCTCATTCCGAGGAAAGAGAAGGAGCTCTTCGTGATTCGGATGAACTGCTTGATGCAACAGGACTTGGAGGCTAGTGGCTTCTTTTGGATGGATCGCGATCGAGCCAATGTACTTGCGACGGTGTAGGATCGCGTGCACCAGGTTCTTCAGGTGCTGGGTCAGGCGAGGACTTCTCTGGTGGCCATGTTTTCAGTTATGTTCCCTTTAGACGTCGCGGCTTCCACCCTCCTGGGTCTTCTTGGAATGTTTCGGAATGTGGGCCGGGTCAAAGAGTTGGTGCGTCATCAGTTGATTTTTGGGGTGAAGGCTGCCTTGTCCCTTGTGCGGTTGCATCGTCGTGACGTCAACCTTACAGAGGTGGCGACTGGGCCGCTCCTTCGTCATGATGGCACCCTATGGGACATGCGCCCGCATTATGCGGCTGTGGCATAGCATGCTGAGGAGATCGTAGATCTGTTCAAGCAACGAGCCAATGTAATGCTCTAGGATAGGTGGATCCTGTAAAGAAAAAACTTAATGTAAAATGTGTATTTTATACGAGTGGGATCATTGTGACCTCTGTTAAGTTTATTTGTACTAGCACGTGGTGCTTTGTTATGTGCATGTCCTTTTCGTTAGCCTAACATGGTCAGCTAAAAGGTTGTATGCATTGTTATGGGTCAACGAGGTCGTGAGGTGAGGCGTAGACCCTGAGCATGTTATAGAGAAAAGTAATGCAAAGAAAAAGAAATTTCGACCAAGGGACTTTGCTTTTATTCATAGCGTGACGAGGAGGTACATTGTTCGGCTGGGTAGCCTTGGCTGAGTAGCCTTATTGAAAGTAAATAGGTAGATAGGGATAGAAGCGTCGCAAACGTGTGACGTTCCAAGGGTTGGAGTATTAGACTCCTGATGCGATGTCCATGAGGCGGTAGGTGCCGCCTAGGATGACTTCTGTGACGTTGTAGGGTCCTTCCCAGGGTAACTCGAGCTTCTTCGGCCGCTCTTGCTTGAGTCGTAGGATGAGGTCGCCTTCAACGAAGGACCTTGTGTGCAGCCGACGGCTATGGTAATTGCGGAGGCTCTGCTGGTAGACCGCTGAGCGAGCCGTGGCAATGTCGCGTTCCTCGTCGAGTGTGTCGACGACGACTTCGAGTGCGGCCGTTGATTCGGCTTCGCTATAGGTGACAACCTGCGGGGCCTTGTGACGTACCTCGGCGGGTAGTATGGATTTGGCTCCGTGCAGCATGAAAAAGGGGGTGAAGCTAGTTGAGCTGTTCGGCGTTATACACAGGATCCAGAGGATGGAGGGTAGCTCCTCTGCCCAGGCTTCCATAAGCCTTTCGAGTGGGCATAGCAGGCGCTTCTTGATGCCGTTGCCGATGAGGACGTTGGCCTTTTCGACTTGTCTGTTCGTCTGCGAGTGTGCCACAGAGGCGTATGATATGTTAATGCCAAGGCCTTCGCAGAAGTCTTGGAACTCCTTCGAGATGAAGTTCGAGCCATTGTCCGTGATGATGTTGTGTGGCACACCGAACCTATAGGCAATGGACTCGAAGAACTTGATGGCAGTTTTGCCACTTTGGTTGGTGACGGGCATGGCCTCGGTCCACTTGGTGAACTTGTCGAATGCGACCAGGAGGTAGACATGGCCTCCTTTCGAGGATTTGGGCAGTTTGCCAATCATGTTGAGGCCCCATTGGGCGAAGGTCCTGGCTAATGGTATGGGCCTTAGCTCGATTCCGGGTGCGTGCGGCTTGTCCGTGTACCTCTGACAGGCGTTGAACCTTTGGACGATGTCCTTGGCGTCGTTCATGGCTGTTGGCTAGTAGAATCCAGCTCGTAGATCTTTGGCGACGAGCGCGCGACTGCCTGCATGATGGCAGCAGATGCCCTTGTGTATGTCTTGGAGGATAGTTTTGCCATTAGCGATGGTGACGCACCTTTGGAGCACATCCGAAATACTGCGCTTGTACAGTTCGCCATCATGGAAGGTGAAGGCCTTAGACCGGTGAGATATGCGCTAGGCATCCGTTGGGTCATCGGGCAGTTCATTGTTTATCAGGTACCGAAGGTACGGTTGCATCCATGTTTCTTCGATTTCCATGGCCTGCATCAGGTTGACCACCTCGACTTTTGTGTCGAGTTTTTTGGGTCCCTCCTGTCCTTCGGGTAGCACAGCCCCCGAGTGCTCTGCTTCTTCGAGTGATCCCTTGGGGAATTTCCTCTTGATAGAGGGTAGGCATATTTGTTCGAGGAACACACCTGGTGGCACCCGTGCGTAGGTAGAGCCAATGTTGGCGAGTCTGTCAGCCTCCTCGTTGCTTTCCCTTCTGATGTGCCGAAGCTCACAGCCATCAAAGTCCCCTTAGAGTGAGTTATAGAGCACGCGGTACGCGATCATGTTGCCGCTGTGAGCGTCGCACTCGTTCATTGTCTGCTAAATGACCAGGTTCGAGTCACCGTAGATGATTAGGCGCATTGCATCGCAGATCTTGGACATCCGCATGCCATGGATGAGGGCCTCGTATTCAGCCTCGTTGTTGGAGGCGCGGAATTTCATCCGAAGGACGTATTTCATCTTGTCACCCTAAGGGGACATCAGTATGACGCCAGCTCCTGCTCCAGCCTCACGCTTGGAGCTGTCGAAGTGCATCATATACGATTGTGCCATGTCCAGAGTGTCCGGCAGCTAGAGTTCCATCTAGTGGACGAGGATGTCAGGGAGGACCTGATATTTAATGTCCTTGCGCCCCTCGTAGACTATGTCCAGGGGAGACAGCTCGATGCCCCATAGGTATACGCGTCCCATGGCTTCGGGGTTGTTCAGAATGTTGGATAGTGGGGCCTCGTTGACGACCATGATCTGGTGCTCCTGGAAGTAGTGGCTTAGCCGACGAGCTATCATGAATACGCCATAGGCGAGCTTCTGGTAGTGAGGGTACCTCTGCTTTGTTGGGGTCAGAACCGCGCTAAGGTAGTAGATTGGGCGTTGGACCCCGTTAGTCTTGCCATGTTTGGGTCGTTCGACCACGAGTATGGTGCTTACCACCTGGTGCAGAGCTGTGATGTATAGCATAGGCTCTCGCTTCTTTGTTGTAACCAAGACATGCGAGGTGGAGAGCAGCCGCTTGAGGTCCTCGAATGCGTCATCTGCTTCGGGTGTCCACTCGAACTTGTCTGCTTTGCGCAGCAGCTGGTAAAAAGGTAGGGCCTTCTCACCCATGTGACTGATGAATCTACTCCGCTGTGATTCGCCTAGCTAGTTGCTGGACACCTTTGAGGTTCTTCGACTTCTCCATGGATAGTATGACCCTAATTTTCTTTGGATTCGCTTCGATCCCCCGTTGGGAGATGAAGTAGCCGAGTAGTTGTCCAAATGGGACGCTGAAGGTGCACTTTTCTCGGTTCATCTTGATCTTGTAGTGATCAAGGTTATCAAACGTCTCGCGGAGATCGTCGATCAACATCTTGGCCTCCCTGGTCTTGATTACTATGTCGTCGACATAGACTTGAATGTTGCGACCTATCTAGTTTTTCAGGCACGCCTGCATGCACCTCTGGTACGTGGCACCTGCGTTCTTCAGCCCGAAGGGCATGGTGTTGTAGCAGTATACTCCGAAGGGCGTGATGAACGCTGTTTTCTCCTGGTCTTTGGACTTCAGCAAAATCTGGTTGTAGCCTGAGTAGGCATCGAGGAAGGAGAATTTATCGCATCCTGCAGTCGAAACGATGATCTGATCGATCCATGATAGAGGGAAGTGGTCCTTGGGACAGTACCTGTTGAGCGATGTGAAGTCTACGCACATATGCAGGATGTTCGTTTCCTTTTTAGGGACCAGCACGGTGTTGGCCAGCCACTCGCTCTCCTTGATTTCTCGGATGAAGTTGGCATCGAGCAGTCTGTTGACTTTGATTCCAAAGACTTTATCTCTTGGTTCAGACAGTCGTCAGATCGACTGATTGACTAGCTTTGCATCGGGGAACACATTGAGTGCATGCTCGGCGAATTCCCTGGGAACTCCTGGCATGTTCGCAGGACACCAGGCAAAGATTTCCCAGCGCTCATGGAGGAATTTGATGAGCGTGCTTTCCTATGCGGGACTTGGGTCATTGGCGATCAACGCTAGTTTGGAGGCGTCTGTCGGGTGAACCTGCACCTTCTTCGTGTTGACCGTGGAGTCGAATGACATATCAGGTGTGTTTTGCATGGCGACTTGGGGTGCCCCATTGTCTGTCACCTCTCTGAGCCTTGTGATCTCCTCTTGCATGCCGAATGACTGGGAGATTCTGTTGAAGTCTCTATCGCAGTGGTCGGATCGGTTGAAGCTTCCCTGGACGGTGATAACGCCTCTGGGTCCTGGCATCTTTAGTAGCAGGTACGTGTAGCGCGGTACTGCCAGGAATCTTGTGAATGCCATGCCCGAGGATGGCGTGGTATTGTGATGGCCAGTCCACCACTTCGAACTCCAATCGCTCATGCCTGAAGTTTTCGGGTTGGCCGAAGATGACGTTGAGCCATATCTTCCCCAGGGGGTATTTTCCCTTCACTGAGACTATGCCGTGGAACGTTATGTCTGATTGTTCCAGGCTGCACAGCAGGATCCGCATTGCTGCGAGTGTGCTGGCGAACATCAGGTTGATGCCACCATCCATGAAGACGCGGCTCATCTCGAATTCTCCCATCTGTGCCTTGAGCACCAGAGCAGCATGTCCTAGGCGAGGGATCTGGCGTGGGTGATCTAAACGGTCGAAGGTGATGCAGGACTCCAAGCCACTGAGGTACTCAGGGATTGCTGGTGGGGAGGTTACTGCTAGGCTAACTTGGCGGGTGATCTTCTTCTGCACCCTGTTGGTTGGGCGCCCCTTCTGGATCATCAGGGACCCCTTCGGTGGCGGGTACCCTCTTGTGGCGTTGTTTGGCACTGGTGCGATTTCTGGATTCGATGGTCTAGTAGGTGGTGGTGGAGGAGCTCCATGAGCGATGTCACCTGGTACAGGTGTGGGCCCAAATCTAGGGTTCATGATCTGGCACCGTATTTGGATGAGACCTTCGCTAAGCTTCTGGAACTCGCGGCAGTCCTTGAGCATGTGTCTAGCCTTCTTCTTGCCATCCTGCTTGTCGATGTAGAAGTGGATGGTGCAAGGGCCAGACCATTTGACGTATGCTGAGGGCTCGTTGTCGTGGCTGCGACGTTGCCACGTCTGCGTGGGTCGCCCTCCGTCACGAAAGTTGCCTCCGTGGTATCCGCTGCTGTAGTTGCTGTCATTGCGTCGGTCAGCGTATCCAGCAGCAACCATGTCGACTCCATCGTGGTCATCATAGATGCGTGATCTTTGCTTGCTGCGGCATTCTTGCCTGCGGCCATAGTCGTCCTCATCATCCAAACGCGTTCGGTGGACGGTATCCTCGCCATCCGTCCATCAGTTGATAATGTCCATGAGGTGGTCGAGCATCTTGGGCTTGACGTGCCCGAGTTCTTCCTTGAAGTCCGAGCGGTTGACACCATCCTTGAAGGCGTCGATTGTCCTTTCTTCGGAGATATGCGTGGCGGAGTTTTTTATGTGGGACCATCATAGTATGTACGAGCGAATGGACTCGCCGGTACGTTGGGTGCAGGCACACAGCTCCTCGATCGAGGTTGGCCTCTTGCTGGTTCCTTTGAAGTTGTGGATGAAGCTGTATGCCAGATCCTCCCAGCTTTGGATGGAGCCGGAGGACAGGCTGCTGAGACAGATCCGAGTTGCGCCTGTCAGCTGCAACTGAAGGCATTGTTGCACGGTGTTCCTGTTACCACCATGTAGCTTGACGGATGAGAGGTGGTCCCTGAGCTAGGCCTTCAGGTCCTGTGTGTCTTCGAACTTCGGAGTGTCCGAAGGGAGCTTGAAATTTTACGGCATCCGCGTCCATCGAACGGATCTGCTGAAGCACCTGGCTCTGCACAGCTCTCCGTTGCCGTCCTCGTCGGATTCGGTTGAGCAAACGCGTTTAGCGTGTGCCTTGTCTATCTTGCGCTGGGTGAGATCGTTTTGAGCATCGTAGTCGCTGCTGCGGTGCCGTGGGCTTTTGCGACATCAAGGCAGATCGTGCTCGTCCTCGTCGAATGAGGGTGTAGGGCTGCGGGTGAGATTGACCGCAACTTTTTTCTTCGGCTCAGCAGGAGCCTCGTCGTGGAGCGCAGCTCCGACGAGTCCGAGAGCGGATAGCGCGGATTTTTGCATGGCGCTCTTTGGGTCACCCACCGGAGGTGGGTGGGATGCGAGGTATGTAGTGGCTGCCATGATCGCAGCCTGCAGTGTCTTCAGCATGACGTTGCCATTCACGTCCATCATCATGAAGGACGTGTTGAGGGCCCTGGTGACTTCACGGCCTGTGGCGGGGTCCATGTGCTCTGTGCGGGAGCGATGCTTGTTGGCGTTGTTACCGTGCAAGCTAGAGTCGCCGGCGGCGGAGAGCGCAGCTCGCCGCGTGCTGGACTCCTAAGCCGCATGCTTACGCTTGTCGAGCTCCTCCATCAGCTTCACATGCCGGTTATACTCGTTGATGAGGAGGAGGTGATATGCCATCAGCAGATCCCGTGATGAATTCACGGGTAGGATGATGTTCCCTGCTACGGCTTCGCGCACTTGGTGCCAGCCCTCCTTGTTGAGGTTGATATTCTGGTAGGCGTTAGCGTCGCCTTCGTTAGGCCTGAGCGGCGGATCTCCCCCGTTTCCTCCGTTCTCACCTTGCGGGTTGGGAGGTGTGTTAGGCGCACTTGAACCTGGCGGCAGTTCTGCTTCGCTCTGTATGACCACGGCGCATAGGTAACGTTCGCGGATTGGATCGCTGCTGCCGCAGCTTTTGGATCCGGAACCATAGGTTCC
The DNA here is from genome assembly GCA_916181665.1 of Avena sativa. Classification (NCBI taxonomy): domain Eukaryota; kingdom Viridiplantae; phylum Streptophyta; class Magnoliopsida; order Poales; family Poaceae; genus Avena; species Avena sativa. The sequence continues at coordinate 260,135,062 of OV702294.1, read as the reverse complement.
TTCGTCTGAGGGAGGGCCGCACAGATCTAAGTTGCAGTTGTTGTTGTTGTCATATGACTCGTCTGTCAGCATCGACGTGCGTAACATGTCGATGGGTGGAACCCACAAATGGGTCCTGATGGATGGTGGTGGCACCCGCTATGGGAGACGGAGAGTGCCGGTCTGCCCCACCTGGAAGCGGAAGCTCCCGAACAGCACCTCGAGCCCATCACCGACGGACTCGAAATCCCTCAGGGTGGCTAGAGAGTGGGCGGTGAAGTCGAAGGTGCCAAAGAGGATGTGATTCTCCGTCGCTAACGAGTTGTAGATCGCTCCGGAGGGATCAGCGTCCCCAGTTCCCACATATGGCGCCAATTGACGAGGTTCGATCTCGTCAATGCCCATTGTTATGGACTTGGGTTTTGGAGATGATGGGGATGATGGAGATCGCGGAATGGTTAACAGACAAGCAACACGAGGAAATGAGGTTTACCCAGGTTCAGGCCCCTGGAGGGAAAACCCTACCCCTGCTTGTCTGCTCTTGATTACGGCGGAACCGAAGGTTACAGGGGTGCGCAGATGCAATCTAGTGTTAGGTGCGTATGAGGTGAGTTGAGGTCCTCCTCGCCGTGCCCTCCTAGCCTTTATATAGATAGGAAGGTCCCGGGCGCAGGTCGACTCGGTTACATATTAGGGTTTGTCCCTTTGAAATTCTATCTACTCTAGTCTTGTTCTCCAAGGATCCGAAGGCATCATGGGCTTGGGCCACCCGAAATCCTCCACAGGCCGCGTATCTTGTCGTGGGCCTTCCCTTGGGCTGGACCAGCTATGCTAATGTTGTGTACCCGTGGGGTATAACCATGTCACTATATAAGAGGCAAAATCCTTAAAACAATTGTCAATACTTTGGGAGTCAAGACCATACTCATTACTAATATCACGGAAGTCATCAGTTACCATAAAAGATTTAATGCATTCATAATCATAATTTATACCTGACTTTCTTCCTTTGTCATTCTCGCAAGCTTCAGTGTTCTCTTGAATACGGTCTAGGAGATCCCATTTAGCTTCTTCCTTCATACGTGTGAATGATCCAGCACAATAAGAATCTAGTAAATCTTTATCATGAAGAGAAAGCCTAGCATAAAAGTTATTTATAATAATATTATTAGGGAGTTCATGAAAAGGACATTTAAGAATTAGTAACTTCAATCTCCCCCAAGCTTGAGTTGTACTCTCTCCATCACGAGGACAAAATTTATATATCAGATTCCTATTCTTTTGAATTTCACTGGGAGGATAAAATTTAGAATAAAAGAGAGGTACTATTTCCTCCCGTTCCATGGATTGCCCATTCTTAAGCAGCTTATACCATTCTTTAGCTCTCCCTTTCAAGGATATAGATAGTAACTTCTTCTTCACCTATTCAGTTGTGATACCTACACACTTAAACAACCCGCATAATTCATGGATAAAAAGCAAATGATCACCAGGGTGGAAAGTTCCATCCCCTAAATAATCATTATCCATAACACGATCAATAATACTTGTAGGTATCTTAAAAGGATCTGTCTCAACAGGTGGTGGTTCATCTACTACCCCAACAGTGGTAGTAGTTTTCCCAAACAGAAAACCTAGTGGGTGATCCATATTGGAAATAGAGTAACAAACAAAAATAAAACGCAATACTCATAGTAGAAGTTTCCTTTACCAGTTCCACTCTTCAGTAGCGCTTCATTCCCGGGTGACGGTGCCAGAAAATAGTCTTGATGACCCACAAATATAGTGGGTGTATCGTAGTACTTTTGATAAATAGGAGTGTCGATCCAACGAGGAGCAGAAGGTGTTGACTAGTGGTATGGAGCAGGAAATCTCTGTAAATACTTAGCAAACGGATTTTTAGGGGTTTTCTGATAAAGCAAAGAAATAAGGTGCAAGTAATAAAGACAATAAATAATTTTATCAAGTGGCCCAATCCTTTCTTAGCAAAGGACAAGACGGTGGAAATACTTATAAGGACCAAACGTTCTCGAGGACACATGGGAATTCTGCCAAGTGCTTTCGCTTCAAATAGCTGAGTAGTATTCTTTGGTGTTGTAAGTGTTGTGTGGGTGAACCTGTGCTAATGTACCGACCTTACTTGGACTAATACATACTTGTGATTAAACACCCTGCAAGCATCCGCAACTACAGGAAAGCAATTAATATATAAACCTAACCACATCCTTAAACTCTGAGATCCTACGCTCCCTTGTGCAATGGTGTCCTAACAGTGGTTCAGGTTTCTGTCACTCCGGCATCCCCACAATTAGTATCCAAATACACAATGTATTCCCCTAGTCCCATAAATGGTGAAGTATCATGTAGTCGACGTTCACATGACACCACTAGAAAAATAGCACCACAACTTAAATACCAAACCATTGAATAATATCTTAACACAAATACACTACCAACAACATGACTTCTCCCATGTCCTCAAGAACTAAACGAACTACTCACAAGACATCATATGGATTAAGATCAAAGATGATATGGTGATGGATAAAAATGTGAACATAAACAATAATCCAATGGTTCCACTCACAAGCATCAACTACAATAGTAATCAACACCGGGAAAGTTTCCCCTAAGAACTATGCAAGTATTCAATGTTGGAGATATGCCCTAGAGGCAATAATAAATGTAGTTATTATTATATCTTTGTGTTTATGATAAATGTTTACATTCATGCTATAATAGTATTAACAAGGAAACATTAATACTTGTGTGATTTGTAGACTTAAATTGAAGTCCCTAGTAAAGCCTCTTCATAATACTAGCTTGTTGGTTAAGAAATGATTGTGGTTTCCCTATCATGAACATTGAGATGTTATTAACAACAAGATCATATCGTTAGGAGAATGATATGATGGACATACTCCTATAGATAAGCGTAGCATAAAGATCAAGTCATTTTAATAGTTCAATTGCTATATGCTTTCTGATACATAGTAACCTAATTCCTTCGACCACGAGATCATGCTTATCACCATCACCGAAAGGATGCTTTGATGACATCAAACACCACACCCTAACTGGGTGGCTATAAAGGTGGTATTGAGTGTTCGGAAAGTATTGGTTGAGACACATGGATCAAGAGTGGGATTTGTCCATCCATATGACGGATAGATATACTCTGGGCCCTCTCGGTGGAATGTCATCCAATTAGCTTGCAAGCATGTGACTGTCTCACAAGGGATCACATATCACGGGAACGAGAAAAGAGTACTTATCAGTAACGAGGTTGAACTAGGTATGCAGAGATACCGACGATCAAAACCTCAGATAAGTAAACTATCGTGAGACAAAGGGAAATTGGTATCGTATGGAAATGGTTCATTCGATCGCAAAGTAATCATAGAAATATGTGGGAGCCATATGAATTTCCAGATTCCTCTATTGGTTATTGTTCGGAGAAGTGTCTCGATCATGTCCGCATAATTCACGAACCGTAGGGAGACACACTTAAGGATTCGACGTTGTTGAGTAGTTATGGAATGATGAGTAAGAGACCGAATGTTGTTCGGAGTCTAGGATGGGATCCAGGATATCACGAGGAGATCCGGAATGGTCCGGAGAATAAGATTCATATAAGGAAAGTCCTGTTTCGGGGTTGGAGAATGGTTTTGGTGTTTTCATCGGGAATGTTCTAGAAGGTTCCGCAATGTCCGGCACTCCGGAGGGAAGGGTACATGAATGTGTCATAACAAGTTGGAATCGTTGCATCATCTACTAGGTGTCATCGCTGAGCAAAATAAAGGGATAAATCAAATCCTAGTTTGAAAGTCAAACGCCAATTTGAAAAGTCAAACGGCTATTTTGCTTGGTGTAGGGAGAGTAGGAAACCTACATGGGGAGGAAGTCCCTCTCCCTCTACCGCCGGCCTTGGAAGCCGAGTTGGGGAGGGACTCCCCTCCCCTTGGCCGGCGCCCTCCACCTATATAAGGAGGGGCAGGGCTGCCCCTCCAAGCACACAACTCCACCACCCAAAACCCTAGCCCTAGCCGCCGGCCCTCCTGCAGCCGCCGCCCTAGGGCAAACCCTAGCCGCCGACTTGGGGCAATCCCATTACCCTAGCCGCCAGCCTAGCCCTCTCTCCTTGGTGCGTCTAAACCCTAGATCACCGAGGCCTCTCTCATAGTCCACCATACTGGCTCCGGCTTAAGGAGAAGCCCTGCGAGATCTCCCCTCTACTTCCGGTACCACGTCATCGTGCTGCCGGAATCACGAGGAGAGTGCTACAACCTCCGCTGCCTGCTGGAACAAGGGAGAGGAAGGTCTTCGTCGAGTACCGAACGTGTGACCGACTGCGGAAGCGCTGCCGGAACGCAGCGCCGGAAGGATCGTCTACGCGATCTTGAGATCGGCAAGAGTACGACTACATCACCCACGAGAATCAGCTCTCGTTAAACACTTTGGAATCTTCGAGGGTGAGTTATTCTATCGACTCGTTGCTACAATCTAGTAGATAGATCTTGGCTTGTTTGTTTGTATGCGGTAGAAATTTTTTGTTTTCCATGCTACGAACCCCTACAGTGGTATCAGAGCTTTGTCTATATGTAGATCTGTTGCACGAGTAGAACACAATGGTCATTGTGGGCGGTGGTGCTTTTATTATCAATTGCTTCTTATGTACTTTGCATCTTGTGGTATGATGGGATGAAGCGGCCCGGGCTAACCTTACATGACATCGTTCATGAGACTTGCTCCACTCTCAACATGCAACTTGTATTGCATAAGTGGCTTTGCGGGTGTTTGTCTCTCCCATTATAGTACAGATCCAATTTACAACGGGCACTTGATAGTTCAAACATCAACGTTGTGGTTCTTGTTCGTAAGTTAGATCGACACTTATTGAAAGCCCCAAACCACGTAAAACATGCAAAGAAATTAGAGGCGTCTAACTTTGTTTTGCAGGGGTGTGCTGTGATGTGATATAGCCATGATTGAGATTATATTTGATGTATGCAATGTTCCTTATTGTAAGTTGGCAACCGGCAGGAGCCATATGGTTGTCTTTAATTTTTGTTAAGACCCGCGTGTCTATTCAAAGTAGTTGTAATAGTTGAAGCTGGTGGACGACAACCATGGATCAGCATCATTGACCTTGATGCAATGCCGGTGATGATGGAGATCATGTTCGTGCTTGAAGATGGAGATCGGAAGCACAAAGAAGAAAGGCCATATCATATCACATATTATGAATTGCATGTGATGTTAATCCTTTATGCATCTTGTATTGCTTAGTTAACGGCGGTAGCATTATAAGATGATCCCTCATGCACATAAATCTCAAGTTCTAAAGTGTTCATCCTTAGTAAGCACCGTTGCTAAAGCTTGTTGTTTCAAAGCACCATGTGATGATCGGGTGTGTTAGATTCTGCAAGTGTATACAACGTGAGCAAGCCAGATTTGCTCATGCGGAAGCTAAGGTTTGATCTTGACGAGCCTAGCATGTACATACATGGTCTCGGAACACGGATCACCGAAAGGTAAAGCGTGAATCATATAGTAGATATGATGAACATGTCGATTGTTTGACATTGAAGCTACATCAACTCTCGTGATGATCGGTGTTGATGTGGTGGATTTGGTTCGTGTGATCACTAAAACAATGTGAGGGATATTGTTTTGAGTGGGAGTTCACCTAGATTAATTTAACTATTAATTAGAACTCAATTTGTCATAAACTTAGTCTAAACTATTGCAAATATGTTGTAGATCAATGGCGGCCCCTACCATCAATTTTAATGCGTTCCTAGAGAAAGAAAAGTTGAAAAACAATGGAAGCAACTTCGCGGGTTGGTTCCGCAATTTGAGGATTGTCCTCAATGCTGGTAATTTGACCTATGTGCTGGATGCACCGCTGGGTGACCCACCTGCAGCTACTGCTACCGATGAAGTAAAGAATGTTTACCTCGCTCGGAAGACTCAGTAGTCCACAGTTCAGTGTGCTATCTTGTATGGTATAGAATCGGAGCTTCAGAAAAGGTTTGAGAATTCAGACCCACATGATATTGTCCGTGAACTCAAATTGATTTTTGAGACTCACGCGGCAGTTGAGAGCTATGAGGCTTCTGAAAAGTTCTTTAACTGCAAGATGGAAGAGGGCAGCTCCGTCAGTGAGCATGTGCTTAAGATGTCTGGGCACGCAAACAAACTTCAAAGCTTGGGTATAGTGATTCCTAATGCTTTGGGGATTTACCGTGTCCTCCAATCACTACCACCAAGTTACAAGAACTTTATGATGAACTACAATATGCAAAGCATGAACATGCAGTTGCCAGAACTCTTCTCCATGTTAAAATCTACAGAAGTGGAGATCAAGAAAGAGCACCAAGTGTTGATGGTCAATAAGACCACCAAATTCAAGAAAGGCAAGTCTAAGCAAAAGGGACACTTCAAGAAGGGTGGTAAGAAAGTTACCGCACCAACGAAGAAGACCAAGGCTGGACCTAAGCCTGATACTAAGTGCTTTTACTGCAAGGGAGAAGGTCACTGGAAGCGGAATTACCCAAAGTACTTGGAGGATTTGAAGAACGGCAACATCAAGAAGAAAGGTATATCCGATATACATGTTATTGATGTGTATCTCACTAGTACTCGTAGTAGTGCCTGGGTATTTGATACTGGTTTGGTTGCTCATATTTGTAACTCGAAACAGGTGCTGCAGAATAAACGGAAGCTAGCGAAGAACGAGGTGACGATGCGCGTGGGAAATGGATCAAAGGTTGATGTGATCGCGGTCGGCACGCTACCTCTTCATCTACCATCGGGATTAGTTTTATACTTAAATAATTGTTATTTGGTGTCTGCGTTAAGCATGAACATTATATTAGGATCTTGTTTATTGCGAGACGGTTACTTGTTTAAGTCCAAGAATAATGGTTGTTCGATTTATATGAGTAATATGTTTTATGCACATGCACCTTTGATAGATGGTCTATTCTTATTGAATCTCGATAGTGGAAATAGACATATTAATAACATTGAAGCTAAACGTTTGAAATTAAGCGATAACTCGACCTATATGTGGAGCTGTCGTCTTGGTCACATTGGAGTGAAGCGTATGAAGAAACTCCATTCCGATGGACTTCTTGAATCACTTTATTTCGAATCACTTGAAAGATGCGAAGCATGTCTGATGGGTAAAATGACTAAGACTCCATTTTCGGGTATGATGGAGCGAGCTATGGACTTATTGGAAATCATACATACCGATGTGTGTGGTCCAATGAGTGTAGCATCGCGCGGTGGTTATCGTTATGTTCTTACCTTTACGGATGACTTGAGTAGATATGGGTATATATATTTCATGAAACATAAGTCCGAAACTTTCGAGAAGTTTAAGGAATTTCAATGTGAGGTTGAGAATCAACGTAACAAGAAGATTAAATTTCTACGTTCTGATTGTGGAGGTGAATATCTAAGTTACGAGTTTGGCGAGCATTTGAAGAAATGCGGAATACTTTCACAATTGACACCGCCGGGAACACCACAGCGTAATGGTGTGTCCGAACGTCGTAATCGAACTCTCTTAGATATGGTTCGTTCTATGATGTCACTTACAGATTTACCGCTATCATTTTGGGGTTATGCATTAGAAACAGCCGCATTCACTTTAAATAGGGCACCATCTAAATCCGTTGAAACGACACCGTATGAATTATGGTTTGGGAAGAAACCTAAATTGTCGTTCCTTAAAGTTTGGGGTTGCGAAGCCTATGTAAAGAAGTTACAGCCAGACAAGCTTGAACCCAAAGCGGAAAAATGCGTCTTCATAGGATACCCAAAGGAAACTATTGGGTATACCTTCTATCATAGATCCGAAGGCAAAATCTTCATTGCCAAGAATGGACCTTTCTAGAGAAGGAATTTCTCTCGAAAGAAGTAACTGGAAGGAAAGTAGAACTCGACGAGTTTGTCGAACCTTCTCTCGAACTTGCGAGTAGCGCAGCACCGGAAGAAGTTCCTGTGGTGCCTGCACCAATAAGAAGGAAGCTAATGATGATGATCATGAAACTTCGGTTGTACTTGCTACAGAACCTCGCAGGTCAACGAGAACTCGTACCACTCCTGATTGGTATGATCCCGTTATGAGTGTCATGTTGGTGGACAACACCGATGACCCTGCGACATATGAGGAAGCAATGATGAGCCTAGATTCCAATAAATGGCAAGAAGCCATGAAGTCCGAGATTGGATCCATGTACGAAAACCAAGTATGGACTTTGGTGGCCTTACCGGATGGCCAGAAGGCTATCGAGAATAAATGGATTTTCAAGAAGAAAACAGATGCTGATGGTAATGTTACTGTCTATAATGCTCGACTTGTCGCAAAAGGGTTTCGACAAATTCAAGGAGTTGACTACGATGAGACCTTCTCACCAGTAGCGAAGCTAAAGTCTGTAAGGATTATGTTAGCAATCGCTGCATATTATGATTATGAGATATGGCAGATGGATGTCAAAACGGCGTTCCTCAATGGAGACATTGATGAAGAGTTGTATATGATGCAACCCAAAGGTTTTGTCGATCCTAAAGATGCTAACAAGGTATGCAAACTTCAACGGTCCATATATGGATTGAAGCAAGCATCCCGAAGTTGGAATCAACGTTTTGATAAGGTGATCAAAAGTTTTGGTTTTATACAAACTTATGGAGAAGCTTGTATTTACAAGAAAGTGAGTGGGAGCTCTGTAGCATTCTTAATACTATATGTAGATGGCATATTGTTGATTGGGAATGATGTAGACCTTCTTAATAGTGTCAAGGAATATTTGAATAATAGTTTTTCAATGAAAGATCTTGGCGAAGCAGCTTACATATTGGGCATAAAGATTTATAGAGATAGATCGAGACGCCTAATATCATTGTCACAAAGTACATATTTTGACAATGTTCTAAAGAGGTTTGGAATGGAAGATAGCAAGAAAGGGTTCTTGCCCATGTTGCCCAATACGACCTTGAGTAAAACTCAAAGTCCAACAACAGCAGAAGATAGAGAAAGGATGAGTAAGACTCCCTATGCCTCAGCCATAGGATCTCTAATGTATGCCATGCTATGTACTAGACCCGACATTGCATATGCTGTTAGTTTGACTAGCAGATATCAAAGTGATCCAGGAGTGGATCATTGGACAGCGGTCAAAAACATCCTTAAGTACTTGAGAAGAACTAAGGATATGGTTCTTTCTTATGGAGGTGATGAACAGCTCGTTGTTAATGGTTACACCGATGTTAGTTGGAACACCGATCCGGATGATTCTAAATCACAATCTGGACACGTATTTACTTTGAATGGTGCAGCAGTTAGCTGGAGGAGTGCAAAGCAAAGCGTTGTGGCGAGATCTACAACTGAATCGGAATACATGGCTGCTTGGGAGGCTTCACAAGAAGCGATATGGATGAAAGAGTCCATTACAGAGCTCGGTGTGGTTCCAAGTGCACTGGACCCAATGTCTATTTACTGTGATAACATGGGCGACATAGCCAATGCGCAAGAACCTAGGTCACACAAGAAGCTGAAGCACATCAAGCTATGTTTTAACGCTATTCAAGAACATGTCCAAGATGGTGACATAAAGATTTGCAAAGTACACACAGGTCTGAATGTGGCGGATCCGTTGACTAAACCTCTCCCGAGGGCAAAACATGACCAACACCAAACTGCCATGGGTGTTCGGTATATTACCATGTAATCTAGATTAGTTGACTCTAGTGCAAGTGGGAGACTGTTGGAGATATGCCCTAGAGGCAATAATAAATGTAGTTATTATTATATCTTTGTGTTTACGATAAATGTTTACATTCATGCTATAATAGTATTAACAAGGAAACATTAATACTTGTGTGATTTGTAGACTTAAATTGAAGTCCCTAGTAAAGCCTCTTCATAATACTAGCTTGTTGGTTAATAAATGATTGTGGTTTCCCTATCATGAACATTGAGATGTTATTAACAACAAGATCATATCGTTAGGAGAATGATATGATGGACATACTCCTATAGATAAACGTAGCATAAAGATCAAGTCATTTTAATAGTTCAATTGCTATGTGATTTCTGATACATAGTAACCTAATTCCTTCGACCATGAGATCATGCTTATCACCATCACCGAAAGGATGCTTTGATGACATCAAACACCACACCGTAACTGGGTGGCTATAAAGGTGGCATTGAGTGTTCGGAGAGTATTGGTTGAGACACATGGATCAAGAGTGGGATTTGTCCATCCATATGACGGATAGATATACTCTGGGCCCTCTCGGTGGAATGTCATCCAATTAGCTTGCAAGCATGTGACTAGCTCACAAGGGATCACATATCACGAGAACAAGAAAAGAGTACTTATCAGTAACGAGGTTGAAGTAGGTATGCAGAGATACCGACGATCAAAACCTCGGATAAGTAAACTATCATGAGACAAAGGGAAATTGGTATCGTATGTAAATGGTTCATTCGATCGCAAAGTAATCGTAGAAATATGTGGGAGCCATATGAATTTCCAGATTCCTCTATTGGTTATTGTTCGGAGAAGTGTCTCGATCATGTCCGCATAATTCACGAACCGTAGGGAGACACACTTAAGGATTCGATGTTGTTGAGTAGTTATGGAATGATGAGTAAGAGACCGAATGTTGTTCGGAGTCTAGGATGGGATCCGGGATATCACGAGGAGATCCGGAATGGTCCGGAAAATAAGATTCATATAAGGAAAGTCCTGTTTCGGGGTTGGAGAATGGTTTTGGTGTTTTCATCGGGAATGTTCTAGAAGGTTCCGCAATGTCCGGCACTCCGGAGGGGAAGGGTACATGAATGTGTCATAACAAGTTGGAATCGTTGCATCATCTACTAGGTGTCATCGCTGAGCAAAATAAAGGGATAAATCAAATCCTAGTTTGAAAGTCAAACGCCAATTTGAAAAGTCAAACGGCTATTTTGCTTGGTGGAGGGAGAGTAGGAAACCTACATGGGGAGGAAGTCCCTCTCCCTCCACCGCCGGCCTTGGAAGCCGAGTTGGGGAGGGACTCCCCTCCCCTTGGCCGGCGCCCTCCACCTATATAAGGAGGGGCAGGGCTGCCCCTCCAAGCACACAACTCCACCACCCAAAACCCTAGCCCTAGCCGCCGGCCCTCCTGCAGCCGCCGCCCTAGGGCAAACCCTAGCCGCCGACTTGGGGCAATCCCATTACCCTAGCCGCCGGCCTAGCCCTCTCTCCTTGGTGCGTCTAAACCCTAGATCACCGAGGCCTCTCTCATAGTCCACCATACTCGCTCCGGCTTAAGGCGAAGCCCTGCAAGATCTCCCCTCTACTTCCGGTACCACACCATCGTGCTGCCGGAATCATGAGGAGAGTGCTACAACCTTCGCTGCCTGCTAGAACAAGGGAGAGGAAGGTCTTCGTCGAGTACCGAATGTGTGACGGACTGCGGAAGCGCTGCCGGAACGCAGCGCCGGAAGGATCGTCTACGCGATCTTGAGATCGGCAAGAGTACGAATACATCACCCACGAGAATCAGCTCTTGTTAAACACTTTGGAATATTCGTGGGTGAGTTATTATGTCGACTCATTGCTACAATCTAGTAGATAGATTTTGTCTTGTTTGTTTGTATGCGGTAGAAATTTTTTGTTTTCCATGCTACGAACCCCTACATTGAACACAATTGTTACAGCGGGGTGGAGTGGTGATGATGGTGCTGGTGGAGATGATGGTGTGGATGATGATGATTATGATCCCGATGAAGTCTATCTTGATGATGGTGTTAATGGCGACGATCTCCCCTCTCCGGGAAGGAATTTCCTCGGTAGAAATCTATCTGCCGGAGATCTCTTTCTCTCTCGGTGTTTTCCGCCCTGCGGAGGTGGCGGAATATTTTTTTGGTCGCTCCCCATGTATTAGGATTTCGAGGAGAATATATAGGCAAGAGGGCGGAGTGATACGTCGGAAATGTATCTATAATTTTTGATTCTCCATGCTTGTTTAGTATCTACTTTGCTTTGCTTGTCTACACTTTGAGGTGCTTTTTACATGTTTTCTGGTACTAACCTACTAACAAGTTGCAACAGTGCCACATGCCTGTTTTCTGCTATTTTTGGTTTCAGAAAAGTTAGTAAAGAAATATTCTCAGAATTGGACAGGACAAACGTCAAAGTCAATTACTTTCCGTGGGGAACAAGAAGTCTAGAGGGGAGCCGGAGAGGCTGGCCAGGGCAGCCAGACCCACCCTAGGCATGGCTGGGCCCTGCCCCATGCCTGGGAGGGGTGTGGGGCCCCTGGACACTGCCTCGTCCTCCCCTTTCGCCTCTAAGAATCCCCCGATGCAGAAACCCTAAGTACCGTCTGTAGCCGCCGCCACCATCGTCCCTAGATCGGGGCGATCTGATGTTCTTCCCGGCACCCTGGCAGAGGGGAGATAATCCCATAGGCCTTCTCTCCGGTATGATGCGTGAGTAGTTCCACCTTGGACTATGGGTCCATGTAGTATCTATATGGTTGTATCTCCTCCCTTGTGCTTTCACGTATAGATCTTGTGAGCTCCGTTCATGACCAAGATCTAATCTATTTGTAATCATGCATGTTGTGTTTCAGGGGATCTGATGGATATTGAGATTATTATGTTGGTTTGATTAATGGTTTTGTCTTTATGATTCTATCATGTCTGTGTTGTTTGTGATCTTGCATCCTCTCCGTTGTTAGTAGCTATCTTTTCCAAGTAGTTGCTAGTGACTCCAAGAGGGGGTATTTATGCTCGATAGTGGGCCTCATGCCTCTAGTTTCCAAGGGAAGTGACAGAAATCTCTTCGGTTGTAGATGTGCTATTGCCACTAGGGAGAAAACGACAGTCTCTTGTTCATGGAACATGTGGACTGTTTACCTTACACTCTTTGCTTAAAGCAGTTGTCTGTTGCTTGCACCTTAATACTGGAGGGGGTTCAGATGATAACCTGACGGTGGACTTCTAGTCATAAATGCAGTTGGATGGTGGTCTATGTATCTTGTTGTATTTCCCAATCGAATCTCATAGGATCTTTCTGAGTAGTAATTGCATTGTTATGCCTTGCTCACTTCATGTCAATTGCCCTGCTGTAATTTGTTTACCCTTCATGCCATGTTGTTTATCTAAGGAGAGCACCTCTAGTGAACTATGGACCCCGGTCCAATCTTTACCATTGATACATCTTCCACTGTTACTTGTTTACTTTATGCAAACCATAACCTTCCACACCATACGTTTAATCCTTTGTTACAGCAAACCGGTGAGCTTGACAACCTCACTGATTCGTTGGGGCAAATCCTTAATTTTGTGTTGTGTAGGTCTCCGCGTTGATTGCAATAAATGTGTGACGTTTCCTTCCTCCTTCTGTTTCGATAACCTCGGTGTCAACTGAGGGAAAACTTTTTGCTTTCTCTTCACACCCTACGCTGGGGTTACCAATGAAGTGCCACGTCGAGCATCATCAAGACTTTCTGGCGCCCTTGCTGGGGAGGCTAAGGACGTCTTCACAAGGGGAGTCCTTCACTCCCTTTCTCTTTATTTTTTTTTTAGTTTGCTTTGTTTCTTTTGCTTGGTTTTGTTTGCCTCTTTCCAAAAAACCCAAAAAAATTAGTCTAGTTTGGTTTGCTTGCTTTATTCAAAAACACAAAAAAATCAGTTCCTGCTCTAGTTGCCACCATGTATGGTTTTGGATCAATCCTTATTTCACCTATGGAAGAGATCTCCACTTTTAAGCAAAAAAGTGAAGAGAGTTTTAAAGAAGCTTGGTCTAGAATTTCCGCTTTACAAAGGGAAACTGAGCCTAAGATGAGTCTTAGCTTGGTTATTTATAGTTTCTACCGTGGTATCGCTCTTCATATAGATATACTTTGGATGATGTGTCTGAGAAAGATATTTTTCTATGTACTGAGGATGAAGCTTTTGATGCCATAAAATGTTGATTGCAATTTATAATACACCTAGCAAGTCTGATTCCTCTTTCATAGATATTTTTGCCAGGTTGAACACTCTTGAGACTAGTATTGCTGCTATGAATAGTTGATATCACATGCTTAGGACTTACCATGATTCTGTTCCCATTAATTCTGAGCCTTCAAAGTGGTTTCCCACAATCAAAGTCTCAATAAACACTACACTTTTGATGCTCGTTGTGATATCATGTCTGCATTTTGCCTCATGCCTAAAGATATTTATGATTCCTTGAGTCTTTGGGGGCTTACTGAAGGAGGAGAGGAAATATCTCTTACCAACAATGCCACAGCCCATTGGAATAGCTGAAGGTGTGTTTACAAAAATCTCAGGGAAAATGGTGTCTACTGATTATCTTGTTATTGAATGTGTAGGCAAAGGACAGGTTACACTTGGAAGATCCCTACTGAAACACTTTGGAGCGGTAATAGATGTGGAAAAAGGCATTATGCACTTTGCTCCTCCGTTAAGCAATCATATCTTCCCTAAAGAGAAGAAGAAAGGTAAGAATGGAAAGAACAAGAGGGGCAACTCTTCATTTGAAAATACTTGATTCTTCTTGCTTCTTGTGCCTAACTTAAAGGCGTTAAAGAAAAGTACTTATTGAGAGATAACCCAAGAGTTTCCTTGAGTATTGGAAGTTATTACTTCAGACATGACCTCTCCATATCCTTTTTTGTTTACTTTTTGTTCCAAGAATGACCACTAATGAGAGGGAAGTAAGATTTGGGGAGTTGCTGTCTCGAAACAGATTTCTGTCCTCCACCATAAAAATTCGTGAGGACTCTCTGTAACTCGGATTGAGCTCAAAATTTACGAATAAATCCCCCAGTATGTTATCTAACTTTAGTTAGTTCAACATTTTTTGATTTGAGCAACATAAGATGTTCTAAAAAATCGGTTTCTACCTGCTGGTCTGTTTTGACAGAGTTCTGTCATTATTTGCATTTGCTTCTTATTGATTCCTTTTTGAGTTCTCCTTAGGTGAATTGAGATTTTTGAAGGAGTTACTATAGTATCTTGTGTTTTTAGTGAAAATCCTTGCTGTTCCAAAGCTTTGCTAGAGGTCTAATATATTTTCAATACACTAATGTTGCTAATGAAGATTGTGTGAAGTTTTTTATGAAGGAAAAAATTCAGGTGTAAAGAGAGAATGATGCAATGAGATGAAGAATGGACAAAAGCTCAAGTTTGGGGATGCCACCATGGTGTCACCCCAAGAAATATCCAAGAGTTACAACTGTCAAAGCTTGGGGATGCCCAAGGCATCCCCTTCTTCATCAATAAAAAGTTCAGGTATGTCTAGACACTTCGTTTTTATTGTTTCATGCACAGTTGTGTTGTTCTTAGAGCGTATTAGCTTTCGTTTTCTTTGCTTAGGTTGTTTAGTTTGCTTGAATAAATTAGTTTGGACCCCCGTTCTCACCGTGTTGTTTTGCAAATAAGTTTGCGTGGTGTTTGGAAAAGAGTAGTAAGTTCTTCCTTGAAGTGCAAGACGAGCTTGCATTGACTATGACTTAGACTTTAGCATGACATGATAGGTGTTGTTTTAGAATTATTCTTAGTGATTATTGCTGTAGCATGTATTGTTCCAAACAATTGGGATTGCTTAGTGTGCCTTGAAGAAAGTATGCGTTGTTGTAGCATGCAAAAGCATAGTATTGTGGTATTCTCCTTTGATGTTTTGCTTGGGTTGACTTGGCACATGCTCACACCATGTTATGACTATGACAAGTCACCATTAGCCTCTATGATCATTTAGTCCTTGACTTGTAGTACCACTCTATGCTTTGATTAGTATGCTTTGTTGCTCTGCATGATTATGGCCATTATGCTCTCTTAGTTGGTTGCTCTCAGTGTTTTGCTAGCCTCCACTTGTATGAGTAAGTTCTACTCATGCTTCCAACTCCCAAGAAACCAAGTTATTCCAAAGTGTCCACTATAAACTCCTATGCATGGTATGTTACACCATTCCAAGTATATTCTTGTTTTCAACTATCTTCCAATTAAAAACTATTTTGTTATGTGAAAACTTAGTGATTAAAGCCCTCACGAACTTGATGGCACACTTTATATTATTTTCCCCTAATAAACTTGAAGCATTGTGACAACTTTTTTCATATGCTTGCACTTATAAGTTGGAATTAGCAGAACCGTGCTGTCACGGGGAACATTTTCAACATTGCACTTGTACTTTGTACTCAGTTGATATCATGCTCTTTTGTCTATGGATGTCACCAGTGTGAAATAAAGAGGGAACCTGTAAGTCCATGGAGTTTGTATCCTGTGTTAGAGAAATGCCTGGGCCACTAGCCTAAGCCATGCCTAATCATGGTGGAAACTTGCAGCATCACCACAATTAGCTATCTATGAAGCATCCTCAATAAAAAGCTATGCATATGGTAAATAAAAAGATTGCTGAGATGCTCATTGTCTGCTTGCCTTGTCAATTTGGTTATGGGAAAGCTCATGTACCATGTGCAAGGGGTACCCCGTTGGAGGTTCTCAATGATATGCAAATACTTACAATGACAAGAACTTACCTGGACTCAAAGTTGAGTATGCAGTAGGTGTGGCCCTCATATTCAAGGGACTTGAGATTGCCAACTTATACTTCATCAAGCATATACTCCATCTTTTCCACTTTAACCTTAACCACTTCAAGATGCTTATGTTAGGGGCAATGAGGGCTGAAAGCTAACAAGTACCATAATTTTTGGAAGCTCTTTTTGAAACTTGTAATCCCTGCTTCCTTTACAAAAAGGACTTTCTTCCACCATTATTGAGTCTCCACCTTCTACCTTTAGGCACCATTAAGAGAGCATAGTTGTCATTCTGTGTGCAGTATTCCAAAGCTTATTAATTGATGCATATTGTGATATTACTTGTTCTTGTGCTATTTATTTCTAGTCATCCTTGTGAACTTTGAAGGTGTCCTATGCATCTACATTGCTACTCTATGAGGGACAAGCTGATTGCCACAATGCTATGTTTTCTGTATGTGAAACAAACAAATGTTTTTCAATGCATGTTATTCATGATCTTTGTTTGTAGTTTGTCATGTTACATGCATAGTTACTATGTCCTATTGTTAGACACTCCATCTTTCATGGACATGTTTAGAGTTCTTTGATCCCAGCTTTCAATGCTTACAAACGGTTGGATCTTTATTGTGAGGGTGCATGTCACCTCAAAAATTATTCTTTTGTAACTTACCTACTCGAGGACGAGTAGGAGTTAAGCTTGGGGATGCTGATACATCGGAAACGTATCTATAATTTTTGATGCTCCATGCTTGTTTAGTATCTAATTTGCTTTGCTTGTCTACACTTTGAGGTGCTTTTTACATGTTTTCTGGTACTAACCTACTAACAAGTTGCAACAGTGCCACATGCCTGTTTCTGCTGTTTTTGGTTTCAAAAAAGTTAGTAAAGAAATATTATTGGAATTGTATGGGACAAACATCAAAGTCAATTAATTTCCGTGGGGAACAAGAAGTCCAGAGGGGAGCCAGAGAGGCCGGCCAGGGCGGCCAGACCCACCCTAGGCGCGGGTGGGCCCTGCCCTGCGCCTGGGAGGGGTGTGCGGCCCCTGGCCACCGCCTCGGCATCCCCCTTTGCCTATAAGAAGCCCCCGATGCAGAAACCCTAAGTACCCGATCAAATCTCCACGAAACCGTCTGTAGCCGCCGCCACCATCGTCCCTAGATTGGGGGGATCTGAAGTTCTTCTCGGCACCCTGCCGGAGGTGACATCATCCCGGAGGCCTTCTCTCCAGTATGATGCGTGAGTATTTCCACCTTGGACTATGGGTCCATGTAGTAGCTAGATGGTTGTATCTCCTCCCTTGTGCTTTCATGTATAGATCTTGTGAGCTCCGTTCATGATAAAGATCTAATCTATTTGTAATCATGCATGTTGTGTTTGCGGGGATCCGATGGATATTGAGATTATTATGTTGGCTTGATTAATGGTTTTGTCTTTATGATTCTATCATGTCTGTGTTGTTTGTGATCTTGCATGCTCTCCGTTGTTAGTAGCTATCTTTTCCAAGTAGTTGCTAGTGACTCCAAGAGGGGGTATTTATGCTCGATAGTGGGCCTCATGCCTCTAGTTTCCAAGGGAAGTGACAGAAATCTCTTCGGTTGTAGATGTGCTATTGCCACTAGGGAGAAAACGACAATCTCTTGTTCATGGAACATGTGGACTGTTTACCTTACAGTCTTTGCTTAAAGCAGTTGTCTATTGCTTGGAACTTAATACGGCAGGGGGTTCGGATGATAACCTGAAGGTGGACTTCTAGTCATAGATGCAGTTGGATGGCGGTCTATGTATCTTGTTGTATTTCCCAATCGAATCTCATAGGATCTTTATGACTAGTAATTGCATTGCTATGCCTTGCTCAGTTCCTGTCAATTGCCCTGCTATAATTTGTTTACCCTTCATGCCATGTTGTTTATCTAAGGAGAGCACATCTAGTGAACTATGGAACCCGGTCCAATATTTACCATTGATACATCTTCCACTGTTACTTGTTTACTTGCTGCAAACCATTACCTTCCACACCATATGTTTAATCCTTTGTTACATCAAACCGATGAGGTTGACAACCTCACTGATTCATTGGGGCAAAGTCTTGAGTTTGTGGTGTGCATGTCTCCGCGTTGCTTGCAACACCTGTGTGACGTTTCCTTCCTCCTTCTCTTTGGATAACCTCGGTCTCAACTGAGGGAAAACTTGTTGATTTCTCTTCACACCCTACGCTTGGGGTTACCAACAAAGTGCTACGTCGAGCATCATCATGGAGCCAGAGCTGGGCCAGGTGGGCCACACCCCCTGTAGGCGCGGACTAGGGGTGGCCCATTCCTAGGGGGCCCATCTCCGCCTCCCCTTTTGGCAATCTTCCTCTTATGGGAAATAGGATTTTCCGTAGTTTTTCTGCTATTTTTCTAATCTTCGCGAAATTGCATCAAAACACCTCTTTTTCCATCAGAATCCTGACTCCGGCAGTTTATCCCAAAGAATCATCTAACATGCAAAAACAGATGAAAAGACATAAGTAACACATCTTAATATGAAATATATCAATGAATGGAGGAAAATTATGATATAGAATGGTGATGCAAATTGGACGTATCAACTACATGCCATAAGGGGAATCCTATATTAGGGATGCTAATCCTAAGTACGAACGTTACGGGGGTCTTGACTCATGTCTTGTCATTTGTTGTCATTAGTGTCGTGCTTGAATGATTTAGGAGCGATGAAGGACTCCGTTGGTAGGGCGATCTTGTAGTGTCTTTTGTTATTGGTAGCTTATTTGTTTTGCTTGTCTCGGTGTCTCTTCATCTCGGGATCTCCAAGTCAGACTTTGTTTTTGAGAATGGAACTTTTGAAGTAGATGAGTGTAACACCGCGGTTCTGAAAAGACCGTGGCTTCTATGTGACATGCCAATCCCTGGATCGGTTCATTGGCCCACAATAGAATGAGATGAATAACATAGCAAAATATCCGTGTATCATAAATAACGAAGATCCAGAGTACCATTATTACAATAAAAGCTTAGCCCAAGGCTAGCTCAAATTATTCAGGTAGCAACATAAATAAAGCAAATCCTCCATTCTTCAAATTGCCCACAAGTGAACAAGTGCCGAGTGGAGTACCGTGGCCTAAATCGATTACTCAGAATTGGAATAACCTGCAACATGAAACGTAGCAGCCCCAAAGGGTCGATACATGGAATGTATGGCAAGTAGAGCTAGTAATGGAGACAATAGTACTAACATCTACATGCATATTTGGCAAGTGGAGCTGTGTCTGGCTTGCATTTGCAAATACCTTTTGTCCTACTTTCATAAAAAGTTTTTGATTTTCTTTGAAAATATCCCAATTAAGTTAACCCAACAACATTAAAACAATTATGAAATTAGAATAAGCGAGAAACATGTCATGGAATCAATATCAAGCAACTCAGTTGTCCATAACCGGGGACACGGCTAATCGATTAGATTAAACATCCTGCAGGGGTTAGTACACTTTACCCATGTGACTTGGCCAGCCCAGCTCGTACCATCACTCTCATTTTGAGTGGTGATAGGGAGAAGTCCAAGAAGAGACTGTTCGGGAAGTAGCTCCTCAATCCCGACGCGCACCGGTCCAACCTACCAAAATTCTACATCTCTGGATACGCGGGTTCGAGTTACCACAACCTACTAAGTCCAACCAACCGCCCATTTCATTATTAGCACATGGTTGTACACGTAAGCTACACAATAAAGAAGCCAATCATTCTCTCTTGATACCTGGGTGCCTTTCCGCAATAAACCACCAAAAATTATCAATCCCATCACACCCAGAAGATTCATTGATTAAGTTGTTTTAGTTTTCACAAACCAATACTTTTAGAAACAAGTCTCAATGATGTAACCCAGCCCTCGTTCAACATAGCATGGCTAAGCACATCTACCAACGGTGGTTCATCTACAAGGAAGGCCCTACCACATAATAGGACATAGCATAGCGATAGTATCATCCTACATATGCATCTACAAAATACACGACAATGCATTAAAAATAGTAGGACGATATCATGAACAAAGTAGCATCTACTTGCCTTAGTTGTAGCGGTCGGAAGAACAATCCACACACGAGCAAGCGTTGCACTCGTCACAATCTACACGATACAATTGCAATCATAAACAAACAATCCACAAGCATATGTAACAAAGATGATGCATGAAGGTATGCAAGGCAAGTGAATTGGTGCTACAGCTGCACCACATAATCCTATTAAATAATACTACTGATTGCATGCATGGAAAATAGTTTTAGCGCAAGGAAAACTATTACGCAAAAAGTAATGCTCAATACTAGAGCTAGAACTCAAATAATTCGCTATTGGTAGTAAATTGCTTGTAAAATCTTGGGAAAATTCTACTGTATAGGCATTGCTATTTAGGAACAGTACCAATTGGAATTACTCAAAAAGGAATTATAAAACTCCCCGAGTAATTAAAACACTGCAGAAAGCCACTAGACAGTTTCTGCAGAAGTTTTTACTGTAAGCCTATCCTTTTAATTCACGATGAGATTCCCCTCGTCCTACTGAATCCAGGGACATATCATACGCTATTTTTGGAGTTACAGATCTTTTTCTACGAATTAATTACTCCAAAAAGGCCATTAACCTATTTGATTAAACTGTACTAAATCTTGCTGCAAAAGTGTGAAACTAAGATACAGCAATATTCTACACGACTCACTGAATCTACACATATTTTATTTGCAATTTTTGGCCCAGCGGTTTAATTTCTATGCAATTTACAAGTTTCTACCGAAATCTGTCAACTAAAACGATTAACGAAAATACCCAGTCAACTGTGTATGTTGACTGGTCAACGCGGCTGCTGACTGGGTGTCTGACTAGTCAACGCCTGGGTACTGACCGGTCAACGGCCGATCTGGACCACTGATCTGAGATCTAATGGCGGCTGCGGACTCACCGGAGACGAACGGCGACGGCGTTTTTCCTGCGTGGAAGGGAGACGGTCAGCGCGTGGATCGAGACAGTAAACGCGGGCGCGGGGCGACGACGTGCGGCACGCAGCGCGAGGCGGCGGCGTGCGGCGCGGGTACGCGGCCGAGGCGGGCGGCGCTGGTGCGCGGCGAGCGGCTGCACGCGCGGGCTGCGCGCGCGAGGCGGCGTGACGAAGCAGCAGCAGCGGCGAGCGGCAGCAGCGCGGCGCGGGCAGGCGGCTGCGGCGGCATGCAGCAGCAGCGTAGAGCGGCCGCGCGCGCGGCAGGCGGAGGTGGCTGCGAGGCGGGGCGGGGCGGTCGCGCGGGGCAGGCGGCGGGAGGCGGCTGTTTGGCGCGGCAGGGCGGCGGCGCAGGCGCGGTGAGGCGGCTCGGAGGCGGGCGGTGGCGCGCTGGCGGCGGAGCAGCAGCGGCAGCGTGCGGCGGGTGAAGGCGCGGCGGCGAGGTGCTGCAGGCGGCGGGGTGGCGCGAGGGCGGCGGCTTACCCGGGCGGCGGCGGCGCGGAGGCCGAGGGCGGCGGCGCGCAGAGATCGAGGGCGCGGGCACGGGGTTCGAGGAGGCGGCGGGGTGCGGGAATCGAGGCAGGCGGCGGCTGCCTCTTCAGTGGGGCCCCCTCGTGGGGTCCTACGCGGACACGGTCCGCGCAGTTGGAGACGAACACATCGAAGTCGGGCCGATTTTCGATATTTTAATAAAACGGCCGTAACTTTTCCATACGAGCTCCGAATCGGGCGATTCTTGCTCCTACGGTTTTGTAAAATCGAGGGGAACAACCTAGGGTCAGGGGTTGGGTGAAACCACTAGGATACAAGGGTGGACAACACAAGTTCTACTAAAGCCTCCCGCAGGAGCCTCGCAGTAAAATAGAAAAGGTTTTGAAAATAGCGTTTCGCCGATTCTTTTCAATCGACGGTTTTGCATGGAAAAGTATGATGCAATGATATGAATGATATGCAGAACCAAATCTAAAATTGGGGATGTGACAAGACTAACCCCCTTAAGATGAATCTCGTCCTCGAGATTCGGCGCGGCTAGCAAATAGGTGTGGGTAGTCCTCTCGGATGTCATCCTCACGCTCCCAAGTGGCTTCCTCTTCGGTGTGGTGGCTCCACTGTACCTTGCAAAACCTGATCTTCTTGGTACGGGTAATCCTCTCCGCTGTCTCCAGAATCTTGACCGGTTTCTACTCATAGGTCAAGTCGTTCTCGAGCTGAACCTCCTCTAGCGATACAGTGTCTCTCAACGGTGTATCCGCCATCTCCGGATGGCACTTCTTCAGCTGGGATACATGGAACACATTGTGAACAGCGGACAGAGCTTCTGGTAACTCCAACTGATAAGCAACTTCTCCTTTGCATGCTAAGACTCGATACGGCCCAATAAACTGAGGTGCCAGCTTACCCTTAATCTCTTGATTCCACGAAGTGGCGACACTCTGAGGTATGCTCTATCACCTATCTCATACACCACTTCCTTGCGCTTGGCGTCCGCGTAGCTCTTCTGCCTTGATTGTGCTACCTTCAGCCTGTCCCTAATCAAGGCGACCTTCTCCTCATCATCCTTGATCAAATCAGGCCCAAACAACTGGCGTTCCCCTACTCCATCCCATAGAAATGGTGTCCGGCACCGTTTCCCATACAGCACATCGAACGGTGACGTCTTGATGCTGGTTTGATAGCTGTTGTTGTAGGAAAACTCCGCATACGGCAAATTCTCATCCCAACTAGAGCCATGAGCCAAGGCGGAAGCTCTCAGTATGTCCTCCAAAATCTGATTCACCCTCTCGGTCTGTCCATCAGTCTGTGGGTGAAACGTTGTGCTAAACTCCAATCTAGTACCAAGTGACTCGTGCAGCTGGCGCCAGAAGTGCGAGGTAAATTTGGTGCCTCTATCAGATACAATACTCTTGGGAACTCCGTGTAGGCACACAATCCTGTCCATGTAAATCTTGGCCAACTTTGCACTCGTATAGGTCGTCTTCACCGGTATAAAGTGGGCTACCTTGGTCAAATGGTCGACCACTACCCAAATGGAGTCATATCCTGACCTGGTCCTGGGCAATCCTGTGATAAAATCCATTCCCACTCTATCCCACTTCCAATCCGGCACGGGCAATGGCTGTAGCAATCCTACTGGCTTCTGGTGTTCTGCCTTTACTCGGCTACATACATCACATAGGGCAATATGCTCTGCGATGTCTCCCTTCAAGTTGTTCCACCAGAATCTGTCCTTTAGGTCCATATACATCTTCGTATTGCCCGGATGTATGGAGTACGGCGAGTCGTGAGCTTCCTGCAGGATCAACTTCCTTATCTCGGGATCGTTGGGGACGCACAAATGATCTCCATACCACAAGGTTCCTTGCTCATCCTCGCGGAATTCCTTTGCTCGATCCTCCTTCATCTTTTCCCTTATTTCATCCATCTCTTTGTCTCCCACTTGAGCCTTCCTGATTCTGTCCTGTAGCGTTGGTTGGACTTCCATTGTTGCCAAGTATCCTTCAGATACTACCTCCAGTCTAAGGTCCTTGAATTTCTTGCACAAATCCTCGGGCAATTCACCAATTGTCAATCCATTGGCATAAACCTTCCGGCTCAGAGCATCTGCTACTACATTGGCCTTTCCTGGGTGGTATTGCAGATTCATATCATAATCCTTGATGAGTTCCAACCATCTCCTTTGCCTCATGTTCAGTTCCTTCTGCGTGAATATGTACTTCAGGCTCTTGTGGTCGGTGTACACATCACAGTGTTTTCCCATTAAGTAATGCCTCCATACCTTGAGCGCATGAACCACTGACGCTAACTCCAAGTCGTGTGTGGGGTAATTCCGCTCATGATTCTTGAGTTGTCGCGAGGCATATGACACCACTCTCCCATATTGCATCAACACACTCCCAAGTCCCTGTCGAGAAGCATCGCAGTACACTTGGAAATCCTTCTGAAGGTCTGGTAAGCACAGAACAGGAGCGGTCACTAGTCGACGCTTTAGTTCCTGAAAGCTGGCTTCACATATGTCTGACCATTCAAACTTTCTCTCCTTCTTCAGAAGTTCAGTCATCGGCTTAGCAATCTTGGAAAAGTTTTCAATGAACCTCCTGTAATAACCAGCAAGTCCCAAAAAGCTTCGAATCTCTCCTGCATTCTTAGGTGCTTCCCACTCAGTTACTGCAGTCACTTTGCTTGGATCAACAGCTACTCCTTCTCCTGACACTACGTGTCCAAGAAATCCAACAGTGTTAAGCCAGAATTCACACTTGCTGAATTTGGCATATAGCTTGTGTTCCCTCAGCTTCTCCATAATCAGTCGCAGATGTTTCTCATGCTCGGCATCATCCTTGGAATATATCAGTATGTCATCAATAAACACTACCACGAACTTGTCCAAATACTCCATAAATACCTTGTTCATCATGGTCATGAAGTATGCCGGGGCATTCGTTAGTCCAAAAGACATAACCGTATACTCATATAATCCATACCTAGTGGTGAAGGCGGTTTTTGGTACGTCCTCCTCCCGGATCTTCAATTGAAAGTAGCCTGATCGCAGATCAATCTTGCTGAACACCTTCGCTCCTTCCAGTTGATCAAACAAATCATTTATGTTCGGCAGAGGGTACTTGTTCTTGATGGTTACTTCATTCAGCGAGCGATAGTCCACTACTAATCTCTTGCTGCTGTCTTTCTTCTCCACAAACAGAACAGGTGCACCCCATGATGACGAACTAGGCTGAATGAATCCCTTTTCCAGCTGCTCTTTCAACTGCTTCTTCAATTCCTTCAGCTCATCCACATCCATCTTATATGGTTTCTTTGCTATTGGTCCTGTTCCCGGCATCAGGTCGATAAGAAACTCTACTTCCCTGTCAGGTGGCATCCCTGGCAGCTCTTCCGGGAACACGTCAGGGTAATCCCTAATCACTGGCACAGTATCCATACTAACCCCCTTAAGAGAATTCAACTTACACCTTCCTGGTCGTACAGCCGACTTGAATCTAATCCTCTTACCATCCGGGGTTTTGAGTGAAACAGCTCGTTGTGCACAATCTATGTGTCCCTCATGCATATACATCCAATCCATACCCAGAATAACGTCTAATCCCTGTGATTCCAACACTACTAGATGTGCAATGAAGTTGTGTGTTCCAATCCTCACGGTCAAGTTGCGGCATCCCGCACTAGCTATCATATCTCCTCCAGGTGAACTCACTCTAATAGACCCTTTCATAGACTCAGTAGGTAGCTTATACTTATCCACGAATGCCCTTGATATGAATGAATGCGATGCACCAGTATCGAAAAGTATAAGTGCTGGGTGAGTGTTGATTGGAAACTTACCAATCACAAGGTCAGGCTCATCTGGAATCTCCTCCACATTCATGTGGTTCACTGTGGCTTTCTCGTTGTTGGTTAGCTTCAGTCCCTTCCTTTTCGGACAGTTGTCAGCATAGTGTCCCTTCTGTTTACACTTGAAGCACGTCACCTCACTCAGATCCTTCTTCACAAAGCTGCGGTCACGGTTGCGGTCATGTCCACTGTGTCCTCCAGAGTGGTGAGAGTGTCCTCCCTTGTGGCTGTGGTGGCTGCTCCTATGGTTGTCATGACGATGCCCATTGCCTCCATGGTGGTGGCGGTCATGGCTCCCATGGTCACTCCCTCCACGCTTGGAGTATACATCATATGAAGTGCGGGACTTGTGGTGTGAACCAGAGTGGTGATTATTGCTCTTTCTCTTGCGGTTCTCCACCTGTTGTGCTTCCCTTCCAAGATCCTGGCCTTGTCCATAAGCTCCTGGAAAGTGGGGCAATAAACCACCAGTAGCTGTACTGAAAGCTCATCACTGAGGCCATCCAGGAATCTCTCCCTCCTTTTTGCATCAGTGTCAACATCCTCAGGTGCATAACGGGACAGGTTGTTGAACTCCTCAATGTACTCGGCCACGGTGCGATTGGTTTGGCGCAAGTTGCGGAACTCCTTCCTCTTCAGGCTCAGAACTCCTGAAGACACGTGGTTGGTCCTGAAACCTTCCTCAAACATTGCCCAAGTCACGGTATCCAGCGGGTGGGTGATCTGAAAAGTGTCGCACCAAGAAGCGGCTGGTCCCTCCAGTAGGTGAGCGGCAAACATCACCTTCTCGGCATCAGTGCATCCGACAGTTACCAGATCCTTGTTGACTGAACGCAACCAGTCGAGAGCAACCATTGGCTCCGTTGCAGTAGAGAACTTAGCTGGCCTTAGCCTCAGAAATCTGGTGAGAGCATCTCCCTGAGGCTGGTTGTTTCCATTGTTGTTGTTGTTCTGAGCTGCCATGAACTGAGTCATCACTTGGGTCAGCTGTGCCTGGGCTGCCATGAGCTGCTCCAACTCAGTGGGTTGACGGCGGGGAGGCATCTGCGGTTCAGCACAGGTAAGTTTAGAAAGAATCAACTACGATAATAGGATTCTACCCATGCATATGATCAAACAACAACAAACAATAGCAGACAATCACAAGCAAGCAACACATCAAAAAACAAGTGATCCAGCAACATCCCAGGGTTTGTCCTAGCAGTATATACCTACCGAAATAGTTTTACAAGAGTTGGCAATGGTTAACCAAACAGTAGATCAACTAAACAACAAAAACAGCAATCTGCCAGAACAGTCCAGCAGCGTTCGCGAATTTTTTTTCCGCCTGACTTAAACTCGTCAGAAAATTTAGCTGATTTTTGCACATATAGTACAGAGAGTTTCGCACCAGCCCTATTTTTTTCAGGTTTTTACCGGTTACCAGAAAAATATGAAAAATCATACAGTACTGCTGTATCAGCAGAAAACTAGAGCGAAATTAACACAGATAGTAACCAAAATTGCCATAACTCTTTCATAAAATTCGCACAAATAAATCCTGGGATATTGGAGTACACAAATAAGCAACTAAACACTCTTAAACTAACACGAACTAAGCTTCACAACAATCGAGACTAATCCTAACGAATTTGTCTAACGTGGACTAATTGGTGGACTTCTATCTACTTCTTGAAGAGGTTGCGGTAGGTCCTTGCTGTCATGCGTTGATGCTTCGGCTCGCGGTACAACCATGGCGGCGGAGTGTACACCTCTCCTGAATCATCACTTGATATCTCGAACTCCACCTCTTCTGGATCCTCCTCTTCTTCTTCACTCTCAGCTGCAACTGCAACAGCTTCATCTCCTCCACCATCATCGTCTCCATCATCATCATCCTCGTCCTCATCATCATCATCGTTCCCACTGTCATCATCATCCCCATTGTTGACATCATCTCCATTGTCATCATCAGAGGGTGGATTCAGCTGTGCTTGGAGAGCGGCAATCTGGGCTGTCATAGCCTCAATAGTTTGATCCCTTTCCTAGACGGTCCCTTGCAACTGTTGTATGTTCTGGGTGTTCTCCTGCACAGTACCATGAAGATGAGCTATGGTTGCATCTCTGGCTATCAGGGCATTCTCCAGAACTCCCACAGCTTCATGCAGGGTGTCAATCTCCTGTCCTTGGACCACCATACCATTGCTAGCAAAATCTGCAATCTCCTTTATCATCATCACCTTCTCAGCTAGAGCTCCATTCTCCCTTTCCATGTCCTCTATGTGCCTCCTACGGGGTGGCATGTTGTTCCTATCGCCCAGGGTAACCACAATGTGCCCATCTTCATCACGCCTCCCATAGTCACGGTAGGGTGAATCTGCTGGCAGTAGGTGTCGGACTTGATGGCACTGGCGAGACAGAGCTTCATGCATGGCCAAGTTGATTCCAAGTCCCCAGTTGCAGTATGTCTTGGTGTAGATCAAATGCACAGGGTTTGGCAAGGCGGCATCCCTAAATATGAAGGTAGTGCTCTCCCATGCATCCTCTCCATATCCATAGGTGTACAACCTTCTTCCCTTGAACATGGGCAGTGGCAATCCCAATGACTGCGAGAGCTGAGCTAACTGCCTTGCAAAGGGCCTTGGTGACTCCATGGTAGCATACTCAGTCCTGACTTCTCCCATCTATCAAGTAAAAGAGGAAAGTGTGAGAATAGCATATGGTAAGAATTTTACGAGGGTGAAATGCATAAGATGAAAGACAGAGTTAATATAGGCTTTAATGAATCTATGGCTTCCTATATCCAATTCCTAGGTCACGATCCTACAGTCGACACACGGGCTCTGATACCATCTTGTAACACCGCGGATCTGAAAAGACCGTGGCTTCTATGTGACATGCCAATCCCTGGATCGGTTCATTGGCCCACAATAGAATGAGATGAATAACATAGCAAAATATCCGTGTATCATAAATAACGAAGATCCAGAGTACCATTATTACAATAAAAGATTAGCCCAAGGCTAGCTCAAATTATTCAGGTAGCAACATAAATAAAGCAAATCCTCCATTCTTCAAATTGCCCACAAGTGAACAAGTGCCGAGTGGAGTACCGTGGCCTAAATCGATTACTCGGAATCGGAATAACCTGCAACATGAAACGTAGCAGCCCCGAAGGGTCAATACATGGAATGTATGGCAAGTAGAGCTAGTAATGGAGACAATAGTACTAACATCTACATGCATATTTGTCAAGTGGAGCTGTGTCTGGCTTGCATTTGCAAATACCTTTGGTCCTACTTTCATAAACAGTTTTTGATTTTCTTTGAAAAGATCCCAATTAAGTTAACCCAACAACATTAAAACAATTATGAAATTAGAATGAGCGAGAAACATGTCATGGAATCAATATCAAGCAACTCAGTTGTCCATAACCGGGGACACGGCTAATCGATTAGATTAAACACCCTGCAGGGGTTAGTACACTTTACCCATGTGACTAGGCCAGCCCAGCTCGTACCATCACTCTCATTTTGAGTGGTGATAGGGAGAAGTCCAAGAAGAGACTGTTCGGGAAGTAGCTCCTCAATCCCGACGCACATCGGTCCAACCTACCAAAATTCTACATCTCTGGATACGCGGGTTCGAGTTACCACAACCTACTAAGTCCAACCAACCGCCCATTTCATTATTGGCACATGGTTGTACACGTAAGCTACACAATAAAGAAGCCAATCATTCTCTCTTGATACCTGGGTGCCTTTCCGCAATAAACCACCAAAAATTATCAATCCCATCACACCCAGGAGATTCATTGATTAAGTTGTTTTAGTTTTCACAAACCAATACTTTTAGAAACAAGTCTCAATGATGTAACCCATCTCTCGTTCAACATAGCATGGCTAAGCACATCTACCAACGGTGGTTCATCTACAAGGAAGGCCCTACCACATAATAGGACATAGCATAGCGATAGTATCATCCTACATATGCATCTACAAAATACACGACAATGCATTAAAAATAGTAGGACGATATCATGAACAAAGTGGCATCTACTTGCCTTGGTTGTAGCGGTCGGAAGAACAATCCACACACGAGCAAGCGTTGCACTCGTTACAATCTACACGATACAATTGCAATCATAAACAAACAATCCACAAGCATATGTAACAAAGATGATGCATGAAGGTATGCAAGGCAAGTGAATTGGTGCTACAGCTGCACCACATAATCCTATTAAATAATACTACTGATTGCATGCATGGAAAATAGTTTTAGCGCAAGGAAAACTATTACGCAAAAAGTAATGCTCAATACTAGAGCTAGAACTCAAATAATTCGCTATTGGTAGTAAACTGCTTGTAAAATCTTGGGAAAATTCTACTGCATAGGCATTGCTATTTAGGAACAGTACCAATTGGAATTACTCAAAAAGGAATTATAAAACTCCCCGAGTAATTAAAACACTGCAGAAAGCCACTAGACAGTTTCTGCAGAAGTTTTTACGGTAAGACTATCCTTTTAATTCACGATGAGATTCCCTCGTCCTACTGAATCCAGCGACATATCATACACGATTTTTGGAGTTACAGATCTTTTTCTATGAATTAATTACTCCAAAAAGGCTATTAAACTATTTGATTAAACTGTACTAAATCTTGCTGCAAAAGTGTGAAACTAAGGTAGAGCAAGATTCTACACGACTCACTGAATCTACACATATTTTATTTGTAATTTTTGGCCCAGCGGTTTAATTTCTATGCAATTTACAAGTTTCTACCGAAATCTGTCAACTAAAACGATTAACGAAAATACCCAGTCAACTGTGTTTGTTGACTGGTCAACGCGGCTGCTGACTGAACGCTGACTGGGCGTCTGACTAGTCAACGCTTGGGTACTGACCGGTCAACGGCCGATCTGCACCGCTGATCTGAGATCTAATGGCGGCTGTGGACTCACCGGAGACGAACGGCGACGAGCTCGGGACGGCGGCGGCGATCGGTTCCGGCGACGGCGTTTTTCCTGCGCGGAAGGGAGACGATCAGCGCGTGGATCGAGACAGTCAACGCGGGCGCGGGGCGGCGATGTGCGGCACACAGCGCGAGGCGGCGTGCGGCGCGGGTGCGGGGCCGAGGCGGGCGGCGCTGGGGCACGGCGAGCGGCTGCGCGCGCGAGGCGGCGCGGCGGAGCGGTAGGCGGTAGGCGCCGGTGGCTGCGGGGCGGGGCGGTCGCGCGGGGTAGGCGGCGGGAGGCGGCTGCGTGGCGCGGTGAGGCGGCTCGGAGGCGGGCGGTGGCGCACTGGCGGCGGAGCAGCAGCGGCAGCGTGCGGCGGGTGAAGGCACGGCGGCGAGGCGCTGCAGGCGGCGGGGTGGCGCGAGGGCGGCGGCGGCTTACCCGGGCAGTGGCGGCGCTGAGGCCGAGGGCGGCGGCGCGCGGAGATCGAGGGCGCGGGCGCTGGGTTCGAGGAGGCGGCAGGTTGCGGGAATCGAGGCAGGCGGCGGCTACCTCTTAAGTGGGGCCCCCTCGTGGGGTCCTACGCGGACATGGGCCACGCAGTTGGAGACGAACACGGCGAAGTCGGGCCGATTTTCGATATTTTAATATAACGGCCGTAACTTTTCCATACGAGCTTCGAATCGGGCGATTCTTGCTCCTACGGTTTTGTAAAATCGAGGGGAACAACCTAGGGTCAGGGGTTGGGTGAAACCACTAGGCTACAAGGGTGGACAACACAAGTTCTACTAAAGCCTCCCGCAGGAGCCTCGCAGTAAAATAGAAAAGGGTTTGGAAAATAGCGTTTTGCCGATTCTTTTCAATCGACGGTTTTGCATGGAAAAGTATGATGCAATGATATGAATGATATGCAAAACCAAATCTAAAATTTGGGATGTGACAATGAGATATAGAGAAATCCATCTTCAAATTGTTTAAGTCAGAGAAGATGACATAAGAAGTCCTTCAATAACTTTTGAGAAAAATTGTTTTCAAAAGCTGGGTGTTGTCCCAAAATAGTGGTTGTCCTGTCTAACATCCATGCTAACTAAGGTCTCCTACAGTTAGGATGGCTCTGATACCAAGTCTGTGGGACCCCGGATTTACGGTCCAAGAATACCCGTTATGCATACAATTCATGTTCCCATGATAAGTGAGACGTGAGCATAACCGACCAGTATCATTACATCATCCAGAAAGTAACGATTACAAAACTTACAAAGTGGCCATTATGTAAATTACAACACAAGTAGCGGAATTCTTCAAGCGTAGAGCCCATGTCATGCCTTAACCTACAGGAAACTGACTGGGAAGATGGCCTAGCTCGCATAGACGTCAGCACATTCGTCACTTCTTAACATCTGCAATCTGGCCAAGTAAATAGCCAAGGATAATGCCGGTGAGTACTTTGAATGTACTCGCAAACCACCAAGACAAGGTAGCAAGATAATGCATATTGGGTTGTGGAGAGATAGCTATACACTATAGTTGTTTCTGAAAATCCAAACATTGGCATCTCTATATCTTTGTTGACAAAGAGCTTTTGGAAAAATATGCCTCCTTTTAGAAAGTCCGGATATCCCCATAACCTTGTTAAAAACTCGTTGAAAAGAGTTTTATAGTAAAACCCCTTTTTAAAACATATTCGACCATCTCTGATCAAAACCAAACTTGTTCTTATCTTTCCTCGTGACCAAGTCACATCCTTTTTATTCATCTCAAACATTATCCCAAGGGTACTCCTAGCAATCACCTTTCCAACCGTACTTGACTGTGGACATGGCTATTCGAATAGATTAGACTCTGCAGAGTTTGTGCACTTTACCCACAAGAACTAATACATCCGCCGGGATACAACCATGGCCCCCTACACACGGTAGACGAGGGTTCAGATAATCAAACCTCATTTTTCATTTGTCCATCCCTAGCAAAGGTGGCTTTTACTTTTGGGTTGTTCTCTCCAACACAAGTACGTGGCACGACGGCCATAGTCCTCCCTTCCGTACAAGCCTATTCCCTGAAACCATAGTTTGGCATATAGTAATTTGACTCCACATCCTTCCATACTTACAATAAGTCATACCGTCCGCGAGAGAACCAATTGTTGCACCCGTACCTTGTCCATGACAGTCCGGATTTCAGGGGATTTATCCCCTTTAGCAAGTACGAGCATCCCCGCTAAAGACAACAAACTACGAGCTAAGCCCCAACGACTGGGGTAGTGTGGTTGGACGGATAAATTGTTCTGGTAAAGGCGTTGAACATCCCTTTCTATTTCACTTACTCAACCTTCTCTTTATCCTCCACATACCTTCTTTAGTAAAACCTCCACTCGAAAACGATGCCTCTTTCCAAGGGTTTTACTTTGAAAACTTTGTAGTAGGGTAAAACCCAAAATAGTTTTATCATTGAAAAACCTGTAGTTTCCTAGAGGGAAGATGCTAAGAATCTTATCCTCGATCTAAAGGGTAAAGATAGGTGTCAATAGTGTAGGTGTCCTAATGGACACTCGTCCATAGCTTGGAGGAGCCAAGTTACTCACGCCTTTTTAGTTAAAACAACCATGTGTTTAATCGTGAAGTTCATAAACGAGATATAAAACAATTGATAAAAAGGAGTTGGTATATATAGGAGTTCAGGAAGGGTGGCTTGCCTGTGACCAGCGATATGTCCCTTCACTTCCTTCTTCTCAGCATCACACAATCGCAACTATCGCCGTTATTGAGCATACATGCAAACAAACAATACCACAATCAACACAAGGCATAGAAGCATCAATACATACATCAAGCAACATATAATTACAATGTATAAGACAGTAGGATGCTGGCTGATTGGTTTGGTAAGATTAGTAAAATATTTTGAGGCATTGGGAGATGATCCTGTGGGATTTATAATCTAGGGACTATCTAAGACAGGGTTTTTTATGCCAGGAGTTTTCTCTGTATGATACTACTATATAAAAATGATACCATTAGATAGGTATTGATAAAATGAATCCAACAAAAGTGGTTTCACTATTTTATCAATTTTCATTGATTTATAATGATTTTTATAGTGGATAAAACTCTAGTTTTAGGGAATAATTCACCAGACAAATTTTGGAGCTCCAAAAATTATTTCCTTGGGTGATTACGTAGTATTTTCTGGACTGATTCAGGAGGAGTTTGAATCACCTCAAAACAGTTACCAGAATGCCCTTGCAAAAATCCCAAAGACAGTTCTGGATGCATTTTGTCTTTTTCATCATATTTAATATACAGGAGATTTTTATGTTATTCGAAGGCACTTGTTAGGTACAATGAATACCATTCTGTAGAAATTGGAATCACACTTTTTGGAGTTACAGAACTAATATGGTGATTTTATTAGTGAATAAACTATGCACAAAATTGTTTAATTCACAAAGATCCAGTAGATGCTTAATAAATTTTGGACTCCTGGGTTTTGATATATATGGGTATGTAGGTGTAAGATAGTTGTAATTAGGTCAATACCTCATTTGGTTTGACGTAGAGAAATTTCTAAAGGAGAAAATGTCCTATTTTTGTTATTTTTGCTACAGGTACTTTAGGAGGCAATTTGGGTAGGGTCAGGGTGTTATGCAAAGGTATGGCTAACACCTTTGAGAACCAATTGGATTTACTCCATTTGGATTTACCAAACTCTCTGAAAGAATTATGTAGTGAATATGATAGGTTCTGGTATTGTTTTTATTAGAAAAGAAATAGGGATTATTTGGGTAAAGTGATTGGTCTGCATGTTTCTCAAAACACACATAAACCTTGTAAAATACAAATCTAGTTAGATTAGTCCATTTTCCAATTTCAAACGGATTTAAACCAAGCAGCTGTTTTCAGATCTGGAGGAAATATTAAAAAGGGAAGATGGAGGAGCTCCACGGGCCTGATTTGAGATTGAGGTGGGCCGGCAGGAGGGGATTCGGCCCACCCGAGCGATGCAGCACGCAGGAGGCACGTTTGAACAGGATGGCAGGTGGGGGCGTCCTGTCAGCGGCTTAGGGCGGCCGAAGGGGTATGGGCGAGATATGGCCATCAGTTCTAGTCCAGATCGACAGTGTCGGCTTGTCTCCCTCCTTGCAACGCCACGCACGAGAGCAAACCCTAGCAGAGGGCGACGGTTCTAGGGGAGCTCACCTAAGGGCTCACACAGTCGGCTGCGGGGAGCTCGGGGATGGGCGGCATGGTTCGTTTTGATGTCGGGGATGACCTCGCACGATGACGCCCGACCCTAGCTCGCCAGAGCTCGTCGGATGCGACGGTACAGATATTCCTGGTCACAAAGAGAGGCAGGGTTAGACAGAGTAGGAGGAGGGGAGTTCTGCACGATGACATGCAGGGCCAGGGGATCATAGGAGGAGGCGCTACGCTCGATTTCTCTCAGAGGCCGAGAGCTTTCTCTCCTTCTTCCTGCGGGCTAGGCAGAGCTAGGGAGGGGAGTGGGGTGCAGGGGAGGTGAGTGGGGAGCAGTGGGGCGAATGAGGGCAAAGGAGAGAGCTGGGGTGGCCTCGGGCAACTTAACAAGGAGGGGAGAGGTTCATGGTGAACCCAGTACATTTTGGACAAGGCAAGGCTGGCTGCTGGTTGGTGGTAGGACCCTATGGTCGAGTACTGAGTGGAGAGGAGGGGCGGTAGCTATTGCTGCCCTTGATTCACAAGATTTGCAAGATATGCTCCTCTCTCTCTAATATATGCATGTGGGACCAAAAATAGGGAGGTGATATAGTGGGGCACGACCAGAGCTAGGTGTGGTTGCTGTGTTACATTGCTTGGCTAGATTGGGTGTGGTTTGAATTGGTTTTGGTTTGAGCAAAGGCTTGATTGGCAAATTTGATCCAAACAAGGGTTGTGAAGTAAGTTTGAAAATTTGCATTGAGGAAGGTGGGGAAATGGTACTGGAAGATAAAGGAGGTCAAATCATCTCTTCAAGATTTATTTGGAATTTTTCTAATGATTACAAGCCCATTCAAAAGCATTTATTCAAAAAGTGCAGAAGTTGTTTCTAGAAGGTCATTTGATATTTTTACATTGTCCAAGGTTTGTCTTATATGTGAGATGGTCTCAAATACCATATCACACATTGGAGAATTTTATTGGAATTTATTGAGGTGCGAAAGTATTTTTAAGGAATTATTTCTTGTTTCTGCCATTTAAGGAAAAGGGGAAAAATAAATAATAAAGGATCTTAAAAATATTTATTTTTGGGTTGGAAAGATGGGATATGATATATGGGAATCATATGTGCCTTGATTTGGCAAGGTGATTTGGGGAAAACAAACTTGCCTTTATAGACAGAGGTTTTAGGGTTTTGCCAAAAAAATAATTTAAATAGTTTTAGGCTCCAAATAATTATGGAAATTATTTGGAAAAAGGTTATGTCGAAAGTATATGATGTAGACTTGATTCATACATCATTTTCCACTTGGGTTTTGAAGGATTTTTGGTGATATGGGAGGAAACTAGATTTTAGGGAATCTAGGGTTTTGTTATTTTCATGCCACCAAAACATGGTTGGATTAGTGAACTCATAGCTCATCTTGGAACAAGGGATATATGGATAGCTAGTAAAAGTTATATAGGTGTTCAAGGAATCAAGAGTTGGGTTTGGTTGGATTTGAGGTGGTGTAGGAGTGGTTGCAAACTTTGATGAAAATAAGGCTGCCATAGCAGGATTGTCCTAATGCCATATAAACCAGGTGGGTTTAAGATGCACAAGGTTCCAATGGAAACAAGTGAAGTAGGGTTTAATAAGCCATGGTTAGTAGATCATAACCATGCAAAGATTTGGTCAAGGGAAGGTATAATATAGATTTGATCTTCTACCAAAGTAGCAAGATTATAAGATTTGCAGAAAAGATTATTATCTTGACTACAAAACCATCATGGATGAGTGGGAACCAGAAGGGTTAATCCCAGGGCAGGAGTGGGATTTGGTAGTACTTATGATGTACTACAATATGGTTCAGGTACATTCTCAAGAATGCATATAGGTTGGAAAAGGTAGAGCTACAAAGATTGAATATAGATAAGAAATCCAGATGTGGCCATTTTGGCAGATTTATGGATTTGGACTAGTATGAGAGAGGGGGACATTTGGAGAGGGGCAAGGATTTATACTTACCATGAAGTGGATGATATTGAAGTATATATTGGGTAGAGGGGATCCATGCTTAGATTGGGTATTCATTGAGTAGGAAGCTATCAAAAGGTATTATCCCTGGATTGATCTGATTAGGAGATGAGATGGCCACTTTGGTAGATTAGGGTAGATCCAGATTTGGATGCTTGGTATGATATTGATGATCACAAGCATAGATTGGGTCCTAAGGGATGAGCTACTAGATTATCTCACTCTACTAGGATGGGTAGTTTTAATAGGTTCTGCTTTGAAATAAGATAAGGACTATCTTGGTACTTCTACCAAGATTGGAATGAAAAGGTTTTAATAAAGGTTTTGGAAAACCTAGAGATAGGAGTAGTTTAATGTTCTCTCTTGAAAACATAAGGAGATAATATATAGGTATCCATAGTTTTTCTAAGGAAAACTAGTGAAATATTTGGTTTTTGTAAAGTCACCTTGGCTCAAGTTTTAATTGTCAGAACATTTGAGAATATGTAAGATAAGCCAGGACTTCTCTTTTGTAAGATAGCTTTTGTAAACTAGTGTTGAGATAATAAGTATATCACCTAAAGCACAATCACTTGCATGAGCACCAGCAAACAAGTAAGCAAACCTTGTAACACTTAATTTAGAAAAAAAATTTGTTCCCCCTTATTTTCCCTTTTTGGATGACAAATCAGGGTTGCTGAAATTGGGATGTTACGATGCACCCATCGTGTCCACCGCCGGACACCGTCTTCCTCTCCGTCTCCTCCATGCGGGTCCTGTTCCCTTGAGCTAGAGCGTGGCCGCTTCCTTTTGTTGGATATATGCCCAAGAGTCAATAATAAAGTAGTTATTATTATATATTTGTGTTCATGATAAATGTTTACATCCCATGCTATAATTGTATTAACCGGAAACATTCATACTTGTGTGTTTTGTAAACATAAAAGAGTCCATAGTAAGCCTCTTGTTAAACTAGCTTGTTGATTAATAAATGATCATGGACATTGGATGTTATTAATAACCAGATCATATCATTAGGAGAATGATGTGATGGACACACTCCTATAGTTAGCATAGCATAAGATCAAGTCATTTAGAGTTAGTTTGCTACAAGCTTTCAAATACATAGTAACATAATCCTTCGACCATGAGATCATGGTAATCACCATCATCGGATGAGTTCTTTGATGACATCAAATGCGATTTCTATAACTAGGTGGTTATAAAGGTGGCATTAGGTATTCTGAAAGTATGTGTTGAAGCGCATGGATCAAGAGTGGGATTTGTCCATCCATATGACAGATAGATATACTTTGGGCCCTCTCGGGTGGAGTGTCATCCAATTGGCTTGCAAGCATGTGACAAGGTCACAAGGGATGTCACATCACAGTACGAGTAAAGATTACTTATTGGTATGGAGGTTGAACTAGGTATATAGATACCGACGATCGAACCTCGAATAAGTAAAGTATCACGCGACAAAAGGAATCGGTATCATATGTAAGTGGTTCATTCGATCATGAATCCATTGTTGAAATATGTTAGAGCCATATGGATTTCCATATCCCTCTATTGGTTATTAACCAGAGAAGTGTCTCGATCATCTCTGCATAGTTCGCGAACCGTAGGGAGACACACTTAAGGATTCGATATTGTTTAGTAGATATGGAATATGAGTTCGATACTGAATGTTGTTCAGAGTCTCGAATTTGATCCAAGACATCACGAGGAGATCCGGAATGTTCTGGAGAATAAGATTCATATAAGTAAATTGGTTTTCCGGGGTTCAGAAAAGTTTCGGTGTTTTGATCACAAACTTCTAGAATGTTCTAGAGGGACCACTAGTGGTTCCACCACCCCAGGAGGGGGTCACTTGGATAGTGGTATGCCCTAGCGGCCAGTCGCACCAAACCCTAAAGAGCCAATTTGGCCAACACTTGTAAAAGGGCCAAACCCTAGTTTGAATAGTCAAATACTAGTTTGAAAAGTCAAACTCTAGTTTTTGGTAAGAGGGGAGACTTGATGGAAAATGTTCCAACTCTCCCCTTGGTGGCCGAGTTGGGGGACAAGACATGGGCTGGGAACCCTTGGCCGGCCGCCCCCCACCTATATAATGAGGGATGGGGGCACACCCCCCCTCCCCACCACCACACACACACCCCTTATCCCTTGGAGCCTAACTGTAACATATCAAAACTATTATAATGAGAATATCAATTTCCAAGCAACCAAAATTAGGGTTAACAAAAGCTTTTAATTTTAAACCTATGAATGCAAGCGTGTGTTTATGAATGGTGATGAATGCATGTATGCCATGTTTGTTTGTTGTAAATGATGAAGTTTAGTTTAGAGATCAAAACCATATCATCTAAGACAAATCAAACCCACAACAAAGCAAAAGAAAATCAATATATGAAGCATATATGCTAATGGTCACTTTTGCAAAACTTAAAACTTAGCCCACTTTGGGCATCTCTAGTAAATGATTTCAAACAGAAACAATTCTATTTATTTTCTCACCTTGCTAGACCAAGTAACAATGAACACAAGTGAGCTTTCAAAACTTACAGAAACAAATTCAAATTCATTTGAGGGACTTTTAAAAATTGAATCTATCATAGGCATCAAGATGGACACTTCTCAAAAACCATCCAAACTTTCTCCACTTGACCAATCCTTGCACCCAGAGACTCCCAAGCACATGACCAATCAACCCACTAAACATAATTTGAAAATTCAAATCTTTTTTCTTGCGGCCATTTAATCAAACACTTAGCATGCACAGTACATGATTACCTACTCCCCACTGTTTAGATGATTGTTGTGATCATCTTGGTACCTCACCTATCGTCCACAACTCGCCCACACTTGCCCCAGTACCAGCCCGTGCAGCTGAGCCTCTCTCACTCGCCAATTTGACTAGTGCCGACCGTACCCGAGCTCGCCCATGCCACCGCGATGTGGACACAATGATACACGCCTCGCCGTCCTCGCCCATGATGTCTAGAAGCTAGTCATGACCTCACCGCAAGTGCTTGTGTACACGTCGACCAACGCCAAGACATGGAAACGCCAGCGTGGCCATGCCCATTTCTCTGCCGACCATGCCGAGCACCACGCCAGAGCGCCGAGCAATCCCACACGACCACGCCGTGCCTCAATCTCTCCTTGCATCAAGGTGTTTGCCGCCTTGCCAGCGACCTCCTAGACATGCCCATTTGACCTCGCGTGATGAGTACACTCCGTACGGTGTGACGAACATCCGCGGTACTTGAGCAGAGAAAGGATGTCTCCGACCGATGGAGACCACGCCTCGCTGTGCCACTGTGCACATGACGATAGCCAAGGCGCCCTGCGTCGGCCTACACCATCCTCCATGTTCATAGCACCCTGCAACGACGTCATCGACGATCCCGAGCCATGCCCCCAATGCTCCCCACGCTGGGGTACAAATAGACCTTGCCCCTTGCCTCAAAAAGCACCCCACTCGACTCACCTCCCACCCAGCAACCTCTTTGACCCATCCCTGGAGCAAGGCGAGCACTGCATCGCTATAATTTCACCAGATCTTGCCGCTGCAGTGTTGGAAAGGAGCCATTGCTAGGAGCATCCCCAGGAGCTACCACAACCACCGTTCGAACCGCCGTCGTCTACCAGTTCATTCGCCTGCACCGCGTACTTAACTAGGGACCTGGTAAGCCTCCAACGACCCCCTCTGTAGAGCTAGGGTTGAATTCCGCGCGCGCCGTGTGAGGGAGACAATGACGCTAAGCCATTGATCATGCTCTAATCGTGCGGCTACGATTAGCGCATACCGCTTCGCGTTAGAATAGGCGTTGACGTGTGGGACCTGTCATTGTGGTATCACGACATATGCCATGGGTAGGCTAAAGTTGGGGCCGATGGAAGTGGAGGAATCTGGGGAGGGATGATGAAGTGAAGTTCTCACTCGTAAGAACAAAGATAAATACGATGTATCTAGGTTAGAGGCTCTCATGTTGAGATAACACCTCTTTCCCTTCATCTAATCTCATGTATCTTGCCATACGTGTGGCTACAATGGTGCTCCTTGAGCTGTTTCTCCTATCCTTCTATCTAACAACTCTATGTGAGAATGGATCAAGAAGGAAGGAGAGATCCTAGCAAGCAGAGAGGAGAGGATCCCTTCGCGGGTCTCCCTGAGGACGATCCCCCTGGTACTCCTTATAAAGGCGAGCCTAGGGGAAAAGTCTTGTTCCCTATGATTGGCATCTAGATAGCATATTCCTGGCATCTTCTAGAGATGCTCAACATAGGCCTTGGCATCTCTGGAGATGCCAGGCATATTCCTTAGCATCTTCTTAGATTCCATGGGCATATTCCATATGCCATGTGCCAGTCTAAGCTGGTGGCGTCCCAAGACTGGCACGATACCCGTAGTGCTCGCCTTGACTCGATGGAGCGTTACCGTGGTGGTTGAGGTAGCGGTTGGAGATGTTTAAGGAGATGTCCAGGTCATTATAACTCAGCCCAAGTGATTAGGGCGTAAGGGAAATTCGGCCTGGGGAGGAATTAATTCGGCCAGGGGTGAGAGAGGGGCCCAGCTGAATTACTAAGGGCCTAGACGGGTTTCCCCCTTAGTCGGCCCAAAATGGTGGTAGCCCGTCCGGGGTATTCAGTTTGATTCGGCCTGGAAACCATCTCATCCCTGGAGCAGGAACAAGGCCCAGCCGAGACCTGTCTTTAGTCAGCCCATAAGGGGAGCGCAGGTGGGGGAGTGACGATCCGGGGTGGGCCAAATTTGCTCATCGTCGGCCCACCTGGGGTAGATGGAAGACGACATGCAGCCGTAGCGGCGATGTTGGTTCGTGATGGGCCGGTCGGGTCTTCGGTTATGTCGACAGGGTACTCTGGCGCTGGTTGCCGCTTCTGGGTGATGAAGATGTTGGTGCAGGCCCGCGGTGGACCGAGCTGTTTATGGCGGCCCACCCGGGGGAATTGGTGCCTGGGCAACGTTGGTTCTGTGAGGTGGTTGGCGAGATGAAGTCCTAGCGTGACTGATTCGGTCGATGAGGTTAGGTTGGCAGGGTGACGAGGTTCTGGCGGGATTGACTTGGGCCGGTTTTGTTGTTTCGGCCCATGCGGGGGTGAGTGCTGCCAAATGTTAGAGTGCTGCTAGGGGATGGGCTATGTCTAGGCTTTATTCGGCCTATTGAGAGCAAATCCGGCCTGGGGGATTGTTTTCTAGATCGAGATACGGTTGATTCGGCCCGTCTGACCCATTTCCTCTCTTTCTTTCTATTGTATTTATGATTTCATCAAACAACCTTATTTTATATATAAGATACATCGAGTTGCATCATTCCTTTTGTATCCCTTAATACCTCAACTCTAGGGTACCCGGGGTCATATCCCCGACATTTGTCCCCGAGGCTATGAGGGAGTCGTAGTGTCGTGCGTAGGCTCCATATTAAATATTCCCAGAGTTGTTTCTGACATATAGTCTCTTTCTCATATATCTCTTGCTCATATAACCCCTTTGGGTAAGTTTGTGACCTCTAGTCTTTATGGGCTTTGGTTATAACCCTTTTGGGTGAATCCTGATATCGGTCCCTCATGGTTACTTCTCTTTCATCCCCTTTGGGAAAGTTTATTACTTCTAGCCTTCTTGGACTCTGGTCATTTAACCCCTTTGGGTATGTTTATGACTTATGGCCATTTTTGGCACTGGTCTTTTAACCTTTTTGGTAATTTTATGACTTCTGGCCTTCTTGGGCACTGGCCTTTTAACCCCTTTTTGGTAAGTTATGACTTCTGGCCATTTTTGGCATTGGTATTTTAACCCCTTTGGGTAAGTTATGACTTCTGACCATTTTTGGCACTGGTCATTTAACCCCTTTGGGTAAGTTTATGACTTCTGGCCATTTTTCGCACTGGTCTTTTAACCCTATTTGGTAAGTTTATGACTTCTGGCCTTCTTGGGCACTAGTCTTTTAACCCCTTTTTGGTAAGTTATGACTTCTGGCCATTTTTGGCACTGGTCTTTTAACCCCTTTGGGTAATTTATGACTTCTGGCCATTTTTGGCACTGGTCTTTTAACCCCTTTGGGTACGTTTCCATTCGAATTATCTTTCATGAGTTATATTACTCAAATATGACTTATGTTCCAAATACGAGTCACCTGACTCAAAATCCGAATCATCTGATTTTACATCCGAGTTATATTACTCAAATCTGACTTATATCTCGAATCTGAGTCATCTGACTCAAAATCCGAATCATCTGATTTTATGTCCGAGTTATATTACTCAAATCTGACTTATGTCTCGAATCTGAGTCATCTGACTCAAAATCCGAATCATCTAATTTTACATCCAAGTTATATTACTCAAATCTGACTTATGTCTCGAATCTGAGTCATCTTACTCAAAATCCGAGTTATATGACTCAAAATCCAAGTTATATGACTCAAATCCGAGTCCTCTGATTCTCAATCCGAGTTATATTAC
The DNA here is from genome assembly GCA_916181665.1 of Avena sativa. Taxonomy (NCBI): domain Eukaryota; kingdom Viridiplantae; phylum Streptophyta; class Magnoliopsida; order Poales; family Poaceae; genus Avena; species Avena sativa. The sequence goes on along the minus strand of OV702294.1, from coordinate 260,091,598 downwards.
TCAAATCTGACTTATGTCTCAAATTTGAGTCATCTGACCCAAAATCCGAGTTATATAACTCAAATCCGAATCATCTGATTCCAATTCCGAATCATCTAATTTTACATCTGAGTTATATTATTCAAATCTGAGTCATCTGACTCAAAACCCGAGTTATATGACTCAAATCTGAGTCATCTGATTCTCAATCCGAGTTATATTACCCAATTCGGACTTATGTCTCAAATCCGAGTCATATGACTCAAATCCGAATCATCTGATTCCAATTCTGAATCATCTGTTTTTTTACATTCGAGTTATATTATTCAAATCCGACTTATGTCTCAATTTTGAGTCATCTGCTTGCTAAGATATAACTTGATCTGATGAGATGATGGCAAATTGCCTTTGATATGGATCCGAGATATAGATCTGAGATAAAGTTTTGGGAAAGGGCTAATTGCCAAGAGATGTGATTCGAGATGTAGATTCGAGATATAAATTTGAGATATAATGTGCTGGCAGGTAGCCATCCGAGATATAAGATAACTTGGCAAGATGAGTTAAATCCCAATCGGAGTCATAACATAACCTGGCAAGCTGAATCAAACTCTAATTCGAAAAAAAGATAAGCTGGTAAGCTGAATCAAATGTTAGTCCGGATCATAAATAAGCTCAATTAAATACTAATCTGAATCCTAAATAAGCTGGTAAGCTGAGTCTAAGGCTAATCTAGATCATAAATAAGTTGAGTCAAATTCTAATCCGAATCATAAATAAGCTGGTAAGCTGAGTCAAAGGCTAATCCGAATCATAAATAAGCTGAGTCAAATTCTAATGCGAATCATAAATAAGTTGGTAAGCTGAGTCAAAGGATAATCCGAATCATAAATAAGCTGAGTCAAATTCTAATCCGAATCATAATAAGATGAGTCAAATTTTAATATGAATCATAAATAAGCTGGTAAGCTGAGTCAAAGGCTAATCCAAATCATAAATAAGTTAAGTCAAATTCTAATCCGAATCATAAATAAGCTGGTAAGCTGAGTCAAAGGCTAATCTGAAACATAAATAAGTTGAGTCAAATTCTAATCCGAATCATCGTGATGTTTTTTCCATCTAAAAGTGATTCTATGGATACGTTTGCTAGTCCTCGGGTTGAGTTATTTTCTTCCCGGGGTGAACGATAGAGTGTTGGTGATGGAGATATATGATACTAACAATATGCTTGGAGAAGAATTTGAGTCACGCTCGTTGAGTCTTATCTGCTGAGTTAGGTTTGAGGACCCTGTGCTCACCTCTCTGCTCTCTGTATGCTTGGATAAGTTGAAGGAGCTCTCATGAAGCAGAAGTTGATGAATACATTCCCGTCCAGATGGAAACCCAACCAATGCCACTAAATGGCCCCACGGTGGGCGCCAAACGTCATGGTGGTATCACAACATATTCCATGGGTAGGCTAAAGTTCGGGCCAATGGACGTGGAGGAATCCGGGGAGGGATGATGCATTGAAGTCCGCACTCGTAAGAACAAAGAGAAATACGATGTATCTAGGTTAGAGGATCTCATGTTGAGATAACACCTCTATCAACACCCGTATTTTTAATCCCATATGCCTGTTATGCCATACATCGCAATCCCAGGATTACCATTTTTGTGAGACATAACATATAGGTACCATAGTTCATCATCCATTACAAACCATAATAAAGGTCTTTTCAACTAAAGGATCTCATGATCTAGTCTTAATACAATCAATGGAGCGGAATAATATAATAAGGGTAGCATCGTCGAAGCTCCATCTTCAGGGTCACAGGCAATGCTGACGATGGGATATGATCCTAGTTGTCATAGACTTCCTGCTGTCCATCATCCTGGTAGTCCTCCTCATAGTCTAGCCATAGGAATAGCCAGGGATAAAGCCATGAGTACTCTTTAAGTACTCGCAAACTATCACTAACAAGTAAGTAGTTCGAATAGGAACCCTAAGCTCTAGGTTTATTTGCAAAAAGCCAGGTTTATCTCTAAATGAGTTTAGAAGTAAAGAAAACTAATTTGATGTTTTACAACACCTAAGTGGGAACTTAGTTTTCATGTTCACAACCCTGTTGTGGTCAAGTCAAAGCCATAGTTCATTTCACAAGTCATTTTGAAAACATCTGACGATGGAACAGTATGGCCACTCCAACTGTCCATAACCATGGACGCGGCTATTCGAATAGTTTGACACTCTGTAGAGGTGATACACTTCCACCACAACATTTGATACATCCGTCAGCAACAATCCTGAATCACCATACTCAGTATGTGGATAATCAATCCTAACCTTTCAATTACACACCCTAGTATAGGCACCTCCCCTATGAGTTTGGCCTCCCAACCATGACCATCTGTCATCTTGGGAAATGCACAGGTGGTCATTCATCATGAGGTAGCCTCATCTCAAACCTCTTCCGCAAGGGAACCCATACTAAGATATATAAACTTACATTCAAGCCCTACCCAAATTCTGGTATTGTGGTTGTACGGTATAATTGGAATGGTATCGCATCCGAACCCAACCATCAGTTTTTATAAAAGGGCTAAGGCTCATGCCTCAACATTTTCATCATCAAGTCATCTTGTGTTCATAACACATGTCAAAACATTTCATTAGAATGACTCCTCATTCTAAGGTTTTCATAATCATTTTCACCAAGTATTCCCATCTAAAGTGATCAACTTTTATGCTTAGCACTAGCCACTAAATTTGGGGTAATCACTAATAAGGGGTGTTAATCAAGTGTGACTATCCAAATCTAGATCTCATGTCTCAGAATGACATCTAGTTCTAACTAACTTAGGCCAAGATTATGCTCTTTATGCTACCTATAATATCTTTCCAAAACTCACAAAACACTAACTAGAAGTAATAAAGAACTTTTTGATAAAGAAATAAAAGAATAAAGCTTGCAAGTAAAACTGGGATTTGGTATAATCAAGGTTGCATAACCAAAGCATGCCTAATGCATTGCATAGGTTATCAAGCTTGCAAAGTTAACTTGTATTATGGGGCTTGCAAGTATTAGCTTGCCTTGATAGGTGCAGTGATTGAAGTTCTCTTCTTCTTCATAGTAGTAGTCCCCTTCCTCCTTGTATCCTTGGTCGGTACTAGCGTCTATAAATAAATACGAGGTACACAATCACCAAACAATAATACCTCTATTTAGCACACAAAGGTTCACGCTAGATGATCTAGCATCATCACAATCATCACATGAAATAAAGATCTAGTCTTATTTATTTTATTTTGGAAAAGTAATTTCTACTTATTGAAAACTACTTAAGATTTAATATTATCCAATTAAAATATGGGATCATGTTGACACATGTCATCACTACATATTTAATACTTGGGAATGTGATTTAAAGTGGTGTCAGAATTTAATAAGTCTTAGCATTATTATATTAATTAATTAAAGTGACTAGAAATGCCTATGGGGCATTATTTTAATACTTGTCCAAGATTACTGCATGTAAACCTAAATATTTTTACATATTCAGAAATATCTTGTCAGATGTGATTTCTGAGAGTTGGAATCAACTCAAAAGCATTTATGGTTGATTTTTGAAAAATGTTTGAGTGTAGAAAAGTCTCTGTCTTGTTATTTTTACTATAGGTGATCTATAATTTCAAATGGTTTGAATCAAACGGGCTTGGATTGATAATTTCAATACCTTTCTAAAAAAATTGGTTTCATGCAAATTGGTTCAGTAAAACTCTTTGAATTTATTTTTAAATTTATTGACTGAACTAGAGTTTGAATAGATTGAAAAATCTATATTTGAATTACTGGGTTGCGCAGGAGAGCTAACTGGGCCGGCACAACTGCACAGCGCGTGCGTAGGGGCTGCTACCAGAGCGGTCCCACGCATCAGTGGCTCTAACTATGCGAAGCGGTAAGTTTCAATTTGGGCCTTACGATTAGACTAGGATCTACGGTTCACGTTCGTCGTCTCCGCCGAACAGCTCCGGCGAGACCGAACCCTAACAGCGACGATGGGGGTACGCAGCGGCTTATTGTTGGGGATATGCTATATGGGTATCCTCATAGCATGTCACCTATCCGGATAACCCGGGTGGCCCACAGTTGGTAGCATGGCCTGTGGCCTGCTGGGCGGCCCAGTTAGATGGATCCAGAAGGGAGGCCCATGCCGGATAAAGGAAGGCTACGATGGAGTCACCAGCGTACCCGAAGCCTTGGAGTGAAAGATACGCAAGACTAGTAATAGACGGTGTAGGACTCTGTAACCTGTCCGGCTAGGACTTTTCCCTGTAACCCTAGGACCTGGCGACTATATAAGTCGGGCCTATGGGAGCCTTTAGGGCACAATAACTTAGCATCGATTCAGACAACCTCGCACAGCGAACCTATCTCTGTAACTCGGCGTATTGCCCTTATAGTGATTTATAGTAGGAGTAGGATTCCGCCACCGTCGTGGGATCTGAACCTAGGTAAGCTGTGTTACCTCGTACCCGTCAACCGTCTGCCTTCCCCCACATCTCCAAACACGCACTGTGAGGACCCCTCCATGGCGTACTCGTCGGCAATACCACGACAGTTGGCGCCCACCGTGGGGTCTGATCTTTGCTGGCGAACTCCAAAGAGAGATCTGACATAGATCCTTCCGCGAATGTATCCTGCCTGTAGGCGGTCTGTGCGACCTCTTCATCAGCGAAACCGACTCGAGCACTAGTTCCCTAGGAGTCGGAGGATCATCAAGGTCCGCACGGACCGCCTACGGGCAGGATACGTTCGCGGAAGGATCGATGTCGGATCTCTCTTCGGAGTTCGCCGACAAAGATCAGGAAAATTCAAGGCCCACCCAAACCACCCCTGTGCAGGATATAAAGGTGGAAGATCACTGCAAATCCGCCGGCTTCGCCCGTGCATCTGGACAGCAGAGATCCAAGTTCATCGGAATGGTTACCATCTTCGATCTAGCGCACTTCCGTTCAGAGAGAAGGCGAAAACCCCCGCGATTACCTGGCCAGGTGGCTCCGTATACGAGCCGATCTGGCCCACTACCCCGATGATAACGGTTTGTATCACTTCGTGGAAGGACTGGACTGTGGCACGCTTCTCCGACATTCTTTAAGACGGTAGTAGGCAACAGGACGCCTTACCCTTGAACAGATGGTCAGCACCGTCAACAACTACGCGGAGGCTGACGCGGAAGCCCAGAAAGCACTTGTGCTCATCGACGGAGAACCCCCGATTCAACCCCCGCCACCACCGCCTCCGGCCGCCATTGTCGCAGCAGCACCACCACCTCCAGTCATCGCCGCGGTCGTTGCACCTCCACCGCCCGTCATCGAGGAAGTCCTGGCACCCTCCGACTCTTTCATTGATGCACTTTATGCTGACTTCAGTGCAGATTCTGAGGAGATAGATTTCAGTCCAGAAGAGCTAGACTCCGCTATGCAGGAGATGGAGGAGGAGTACTCACACGACGAGCAAGCCAACAACGCTGTCATGTCTCGAGGGGTGTTCGTCACCATTGGGACGGCGATGGGTGAAGATCAACCCGGACGAGCTTCGCCTACAGCGTTGGAAAAGGGGAAGGGGCCACTTATTGCTGCTGACGATGATCGTACAAAGGTCATGCCTCCTCCGCCTAACTAGTGCAGCAGCTGCAGGAACTCGGCACCGGCCCGAGCAACAACAACACCGCAAACTTGCCGGCTCCGGCATCCACGTCTGCAGCAACCCAAGTTACTCCAGCTGATAGAGTGATGTACGGCAACCTCCTCGTCGAGCCACTGACCGTTGCTCATATCTGGAACGTGACCCAGCTTGACGAGAAGCACTAGGAGCTGCTAGAGGAAGCGTAGGCCATCGCGGAGCAAGGCGCTAAACTAGATCGAGATCTGGTCAATGCGCAGAAGTCCATAGAGAAAGCTAGAGCAATGGAGGCCGAGTACAATACTTTACTACAGTAGCAGAAGCCTACGAAAGCTCCGGCTCGCGTCATCAACGATCCTGGTGTATGGCGCAACCTAGGATGGGCTCCCTCGAAGCCGGCACAAGCCAAGCCATACATTGACGGTGAAGGCAAGCAGGTGATACCCACCCCACTCCTTAACCTCGTCATCGCCAAGACCTTTCTACAGCAGGATACATCGCCCGAGGCAGTGGAACAAGTCTACGACCTAGTGGCCAATGCGGTGAAGCAGCAGGAAAAGGCCACCTCTCAGAGACTCGAGTCCGACCCAGTGCTTTGCCAGTCTAGTCAGTACAAACCGCCAAGGAACAGATCTCCTCTTGATGTCGGGTCCCAGACGGGTTCATCAGAACGAAGACGGAGGGACGCGCGAAGATTACAAGGCTCACCATCGTTCGGATATGCCCCCACCAAAGAAGTGCGGCATCGTCATCCGCGACAACATGGAGCAGACCCGTCATGACGGAGAGCGCAACCAAGGGCACAAGAGCAGGTCACACCATGACCCTCCATGTCCGGTAAGCCACCGTGACAGGCGTGAGGCATCGCAGGAGGGTAACAGCAAGAAGGCTAACCCACCGCCACCTCCGCCTCTGTCACCACCAAGCAGTCACCATGGCGGAGGAGGCCCGTGTCGTTCACGCAGCAAATCCCCTGTTGACAAGAAGAAGAAGAAGAAGAAGAAGAAGAAGAAGAAGAAGAACCCGGAGCCGTACGATGCACGTTCGCGGATCGATAAGATCCACGAGGCCCGGGAAGGACCATACCTGGGACCACGTTGCTTTGGACCTGCAATACGGTCCGCAACTTACCCCAAAGGTTTTCGGATTGACAAGACCATCAAGCCCTATGACGGCACCGCCAAACCAGCCACATGGTTGCAGGACTACGGCAACGCGGTGGAGATTGCCGGAGGCAACCCCAATGTCGCCGTCAAGTACCTCCCATTAATGTTGGCAGGCACGGCCCATCAATGGATCGACGAATTTCCGGAGAAATCTATCTACAACTGGTTGGACATGCAAGATGCGTTCACCAAGAACTTTGAGGGTACAGACAAGCGTCCATGCACTGTGGGTGATCTATAGTGGTGCGTGCAAGAGAAATACGAGACATCTCGAGCCTACCTCTCCCGCTGGCTGGACATGAAGAATTCCTGCGCAGGAGTGCACGCTCAGACCGCCATGGCCGCCTTCATCGACGGGTTGGAAAGGGGCACGTTGCTCCGACATAAGCTGAAGCGCTTGTAGGACAATCACCAGCTTGACTTGAACTAGATGATTCAGTTGGCTAGTGAGTTCGCAGTTGCCGACGATGACGCTCGCGGCTCCTTGCCGGCAACAGCCGTTCCAACTCAAGCTCGGAGGAACGGCAGTACAAATCGGCAAACCGCTCCAGAAGAAAAGCAATCTACCGACATGGTCGCTATGATTTTTGCAGGACGAGGTGAAGGCGGACAACGTGGCCGAGGAAGGGGAGCTGGTCGTGGGCAGCAACGAGGAAATGAAACCACCTCGGTGCCGCTCCGTGTTCCCCAAACCTACGAGGAGTACCGCGATATGCCACGCATCGTACACCTCGATGCCAACGGTAAGGCCACCCATACCAATCGACACTGCAAGTTCGTCAACGACCTCAAGGAAGACCCGGAGTCCGGCTACAAGCAAAGTCAGAAGAATAGACCGCGAGGCAAGGGCAAGGGGAAGAAGAAGGAGGAGGATCCCAAGGATTCAAGTGACATGGACGAGGACATTGACCCCAAGCACGCCGACAAGGGCGACGACAAGGGCAAGAACCCCTTCGCAACGAAGGCACCAGTCTACCACACTTTCCTTGGCACCCCCACCGTCCGACAACAGAAGACCTCTCTGAGGATCCTGATGGCCACTCTCCCCCCAGTTCCCCAGTACCTGCGCTGGTCGGAGGTTCCAATAACTTGGGACAGGACGGACCACCCAGACCTAATACCTACGGAGAACTAGTACGCCATGGTCATCAACCCCTTGATTGATGGTGTGGAGTTAACCAAGTGTATGGTGGATAGTGGAAGCAGCATCAACATCATGTACCTGGATACACTGCAGAAGATGAACTTGACGGAGGAAAACCTAAGGTGGACCAACACCATCTTCCACGGCATAGTCCCTGGTCGGGAGGCTCGGTCCCTTGGGTGCATTACACTTCAAGTTGCCTTTGGCGATGTTAACAATTACCGCCAAGAGAGCATGACCTTCGAGGTGGTCCCCTTCAAGAGCGTGTACCACGTCATATTCGGCCGCGACATATTCCACACGTTCATGGCCAAGCCATGCTTCGTCTACAACAAACCCAAGATACCCGGACCAAACGGTGTCATCACCGTATCCGGAAGCTTTACCAAGGCAAGGGACTGCGAGATCAATGAAGCAGCTATTGCAGAAGCTGTCCTCTACAGCAAAGAATTCAAAGAGATCCAGAGCAAGGTCGATGAATCAGAGATGCCCGCGTCGAAGAAGTAGATCTCTGACTCCGCTCCTGCGTTCAAGGCCGCCATCGAGACCAAGCAGGTGGAACTTGTGTTAGGCGATGCCTCCAATGTCACCGCCATTGGGATGAACCTGGATCCCAAATAGGAAAGCGTGCTCGTCGAGTTCCTCCGTGAGAATAGGGACATCTTTGCCTGGCAACCTGCCGACATGAAAGGTGTACCTAGGGAACTTGCCGAGCACAGCTTAAACATTGATCCAAAATGCAAACCAGTGAAACAACCTCTACAACGCTTTGGAGATGAGAAGAGACGCGCCATTGGCAAAGAGATAGATAGGTTACTTAAAGCTAGATTTATCCGAGAAGTCCTTCACACCCGATGGGTGGCCAATCCTGTACTTGTCCCCAAAAAGGGAACCAATGAATTAAGAATGTGCGTTGATTACACCATCTTGAACAAAGCATGTCCCAAAGATCCGTTTGCTTTGCCTCGCATTGACCAAGGCATTGACTCGACGGCTGGCTCGGAGCTTTTGTGTTTTCTTGATGCATACTCAGGATACCACCAGATCAAGATGAGGAAGTCAGACCAATTGGCCACTTCATTCACTACCCCATATGGCACGTTTTGCTATGTCACGATGCCCTTTGGGCTGAAAAATGCAGGTGCTACGTACCAGCGGACAATGCAACGCTGCCTCCACGACCAAATTGGTCGGAATGTTCACGCCTATGTGGACGATATCGCGGTGATGTCTAAAAAGTCCAACGACTTAATCTCCGACTTAAAAGAAACCTTTGATAATCTCCGAAAATACAACATGATGCTTAACCCTAAGAAGTGCATCTTCGGGGTTCCAGCCGGCAAATTGTTGGGTTTCATCTTTTCCCAACGCAGAACCGAGGTCAACCCGGAGAAAATCAAGGCCATCTTAAACATAAACCGTCTGACATTCCTAAAGGACATTCAACGACTAACAGGTTATGTTGTAGCAGTTAGTCGGTTCGTCAGCCGACTTGGAGGGAAGGCTCTGCCGCTGTACAAGTTGCTGAAAAAGGCGGACAAATTCACATGGAAAGATGAAGCATATGTAGCATTGAAGCAACTCAAGGAGATTCTTTCCTCAGCGCCCATCCTTGCAGCACCCGAGCCTGGAGAACCCCTGTTAATCTACATGGCGGCAACCAACCGGGTAATCAGCACCATCGTCGTGGTAAAGAGGAAGGAACCAGGCTATGAGCACGGAGTTCAACGACCAGTTTACTATGTGAGCGAGGTTTTGACGGAGTCCAAGCAACGTTACCCGCACTACCAGAAGATAGCTTATGGAGTATTCCTTGCTTCTCAGAAGCTAAGGCATTACTTTCAGGAGAACCCAATCACAGTGGTGAGCAAAACTCCACTGTCCGACATTATCAACAACAGCGACGCTACGGGAAGGGTCGTGAAGTGGGGCATTGAGCTTGCCGCCTTCGAGATCACCTACAAGAGACGCGACACTATCAAATCACAAGCCTTGGCAGATTTTGTTGCAGATTGGACGGAGATGCCAGATGCTACTCCGTTGACGGAACCAGAGTACTGGGTGATGCACTTTGACGGATCAAAGATGCTCAACGGCTTGGGGGCTGGTGTATTTCTACAGTCACCAACAGGAGACAAGCTACACTACGTTTTGCAGATCCACTTCAAGGCTACAAACAACATGGAGGAGTATGAAGCACTCATTCACGGACTACGTGTAGCCAAGGATATTGGCATCAAGCGCATAGTTTGCTGTGGAGATTCCGACTTGGTTGCCCAGCAGGTGGCTGGCACCTGGAATGCGCGGAACCCTATGATGGCGGCATATCGAGACGAAGTGGACGAGATAGCCAAGAGCTTTTTGGGCTACGAAGTCAAGTATGTACCTAGGGAGCAAAACAGGGCGGCTGATCTACTGTCGAAACATGGATCAGGGCGCAAGCAAATTCCGCCAGGAGTTTTCCTAGAGCACTTGCGCACACCATCTGTGAAGGGAGCCGACATCGACAACCCGGATAGACCTGACTCTTTCGTCAACATGGTGACTACCTCCGGCTTGGACAAAACCGTTCATGGAATATATGGAACACGGAACTTTGCCCGACAACGAAGTTGAAAGACGGCAAATAGTATGACGAGCAAAGGGTTATACCATAATTAATGGGCAACTCTACAAAAGGAGCACTACTGGTGTATACCTAAAGTGTGTTTCCCAGCTAGAAGGTATGGAAATCCTACGCGAGATCCATCTCGGGGATTGCGGGCATCACGCCGCTCCTCGATCGTTGGTCGCGAAAGCCTTCCGGCAAGGACTCTACTGGCTGACCGCGAAGGCGGACGCCGACAAGCTGGTTGAGACATGCATGGGATGCCAGTATTATGCCCGGCAACCACATGTTCCTGCTGAATAATTGCGAACAATACCAATAACTTGGCCGTTTGCAGTCTGGGGGCTAGACATGGTAGGACCGTTACAGATGGCACCTTGTGGGTTTACGCATCTGCTTGTAGTAGTTGATAAGTTCACTAAATGGATAGAAGATAAACCCATTAGAAATCTTGATGGGACAACTGCCCTCAGATTTGTCAGGGATCTAGTGGTGAGATTTGGTCTCCCACACAACATTATCACCGACAACGGTAGCAATTTATCACTCGGAGAAGTGGAGGCTTATTGCTGGGAGAAAGGCATCCAACTTGACCTTGCATCTGTGGCACACCCACAATCCAACGGTCAGGTTGAGCGAGCCAATGGATTAAGTCTGTAGGGAATCAAGCCACGTCTGGAGGCACCGCTACATAGAGCAGCTGGGGCATGGGCGGAAGAATTACCATCTATACTGTGGAGTTTACGAACTACACCCAACAGATCCACTAGCCACACCCCTTACTTCATGGTATATGGAGTAGAAGCCATCCTGCCTTCCGACATCCTTCACGATTCACCAAGAGTTGCCGCCTATGACGAAGATGACACTGAACAATCCAAATGCCTAGATATGGACCTTCTCGAGGAGGAGCGCATTTTGGCATGCCAAAGATCTGCCATCTACCTGCAGAAACTACGCAGCTACCATATTCGCCGCGTTCGGCATATCGCTCGTTTAAAGAGGGGGATTTGGTGCTCCGACTTAAGTAGAAGAAGTCACACAAACTATCCCCGCCATGGGAAGGACCATTCCTCATAAGCAAGGCGCTACTCAATGGGTCTTACTACCTTGTCGAAAATCGTGAACTGAAGGATAGACCCAACAAAGATCATAAGCATAAGCGACGTGACCCGGATGATGACTACCCGGAGCTTGATCGGCCATGGAACATAGCGCAGCTATGTCCTTTTTACACTTAGCATTTTTTATCTAATTGTGTACCTCTTATATGATCAATGAAATAAAGCTCTCTGGTTCACTCATATTTCTGAGTCTTTTACCTCCTTTAGTGTTCATTTTTGGATCATGTAAAACCTTTATGCACAAGCTTTGCAATTGCACTTGTGAAAATTCTGCCTACGGGCGTTAGCTTAAGTTTTCTGGTCTACACGTTCTTTGTCGTTTTTATGTGGATTCTGGAGTAGTGAATTTTGGCACTTATTGTCGGCGATTTTGTGCTCGGGTTATTGACGGTGCCATTAGGCATCATCACCTAAGTGCATGGTTCCGACAACGAGTCTTCTGACTCACGAAAAGTCAAGCATAAGAGCCAAAGTAATGGATAAGCCAGCACTTGCTTAAAAAATATATACATGATGGAAACTAATTCTTGAGTAGCAGGAAATAACAACCATTGTTTTCCGCCTTAAGTTACATAAACAAAGTTTTTTCCACATGTACACCAAAGGTGAAACAAATGATACAAAGTTGTTCTTCACTCCTTTGGCGCAGGTGACTTGGAGGCAGCATCATCACCAGCCGGAGAGCCACCCTCGAAGTCGGCGCTGTGGTGGGACTCAGAGGAATCTTGGTTGCCGCTGTCGATGATGTTCATGGGCACGAAGACGTCGACGTCCACCAACTCGGCCACTCTGGTGTCATAGCCCGCGAGTGACGACAAGATGGCTTCATGGTTAATTTCTTTGCCATCATCGTCGATGTCGGGGATGCCAGAGGTCACCGTGTCGATGTCGGCATCTTCATAGTGTGCCTTCACCATTGACAGTGCCATCCTCGTGCCAGCCCGTGCACACGAAGCTTTCCAGCTTGTGATACGCTCGGGGGCTTCGCGCAGAATCTCCGAGTACTTCGCCACGGAGTCTGATGCCTTGATGTTTATCAGGTGGGGCTTGGCAATCTCCTTGGCTTGCGTGATGGTGGTGTTGATAAAGTTGCCAGCAAGAACCATGCAGTCCTTGGCTGGAGGAGGCGATTGGGTTAAACCCATAGGAGCTACAAATTCCGACAAGGAGCGCATGAGTTCAACAATTCAAAGTATCCAGACTATAGAAATCCAAGACGGAGAAAACTTACTGAAGATGCTGGCCTCAGCTTGCCAGAGGGTGTCCGCCAAGGATTTTTCTCTTGTTGGAGGAGCTTATACGCCTCGCTATGGCGTTGATTTTTCTCATCGGCAGCTTGCTTCTGATCTTTTAAGATCGCAATCTCCTCCTTCAAGCAATTGATTACCTCGGTGGCGGAGTCCTGCAGGACCTTCATCGACTCCTCATGCACTTTCAGCATGTCCTTCCTCTCCTGCTTAAGAATCTTGTTCTCGCTATCCAGCTCTTGAATGTGCTTGGATTGCTCGACAATATTCTTGGCCTTGGCGGTGGTTTCTGCAGGTCGGAGAAAGCAAAGTACACAGTGAGTACTCGGAGAATATGGGCACAATACCAAGTCAAAATGCGAAAAAGAAAACAGACGCTTGCTCTTGGTGATATGTTCCTTCAAGAAGGTAGTTTTACCCTTTTCAGCTTCCCGGTCTGAGCGCATCTTCAGGTACTTGTCATTGGCCATGCCCCTCCGAGAACCCTCATTCCGTGGAGAAAAGTTCAAAGTTAAAACGTTGGTTGGTCTGCTTGGAGCATCTAGTCGGAAATTTTCCATCTAGACGCTCGGGGGCTATAGCGAGAGTTTTTGACTTAATAATATGCTTAGCTTTCTTTAAGCATCTAGTCGGAACTAATTCAGTTACAACTAGAAGGTTGGGGGATACAGTAAAAAGTTTTTAACTCGGACATATGCTTAGCTTTCTTTAAGCATCTAGTTGGAACTAATTCAGTTGCAACTAGAAGCTTGGGGGCTACAGTACTAAAATTTATAAACACTGCGTATGCTACTCTTAAAGCACCTAGTCGGAATAATTCATTCCATCTAAAATGCTTGGGGGATACAGTGAGAAGTTTTCTAGCTTAGTCACTCTTAGAGCATCTAGACGCAAAAATCTTATGATTTTCCGTCTACATCCTCGGGGGCTACAGTGGGATACTCATATGAAATGCAAAAGGAAAATAAAACTTACAAGTGCGATGATCTTGAGGTTCATAGGACTCTCTGCCACCAGCTTGGCAAAGGATTCGCTGTTTCCTTGCAAGATTTCTGCTTGCCGGCGGAGCTCCTCTAGCCCACACGTCGGAGATGTCGGCGCCGCACCAGGGACCAAAGCAGTGCTACCCGGTGTAAGAACCGGATAGACTATCTTCAGATAAGCTATGGCTTTCTTGGGTGTGGGGGCGCCGCCAACGGCAGAGGTACCTGCTTCCATCACCACTTTGCCGCCACCGATGGCATCCTTAGCCGGAGCTTCAGCCATTTGATGGGCGGTACTCTCCTGCATCGCCTGCTCGCCAACAACAGCAAGCTCGGTAGAGGCGCCAGAATCCACTTGCATGGCGGAAGGGCCTGATGCCTCCTTAGCTTGTGAGCTTGTCGGGGCAGACGAGGGCTTGACGGCAGGGGTAGCAGGGGCGATGGCGGGGGAGGCGTCACGATGCAGCATGTCCTTAATATTTCGAGAAGCCCCTGATGTTTTGGAGGTCTTCTTGAGGCTGGTCGTGGCATTCTTCCTGAAACATGCAAAATGCATAAGTACAGGAGCAAGACAGATAAATAGACAATGTCGGAGAATGAGAATCTTACACAAGTGGGGGTGCTTTAGAAAAGGGGATCCCGGTAACTCTTCTCTTTTCTGCCTCCAAGGCGGCGGTAGTCTTTTTGGAGGCTCCACCCTCCGTTTTCTTCTTCTTGCCTCTGTCGGCAGCGTCAGAGGTAGAGCTCTTCCGCTTCCGCGCCAACGGAGCTTCGTCGTCGGACACGACCATGACTTCCTTCATCTTTGGATCGTAGATTTGGGCAGCCAGGTTTCCCTCTTCTAGATCGCTAAGTTGTTAAGTGAGAAATCACCGTGTTACATTAAGATGACATCTACAAGACGGAAGAACTGGAGTATATGTCGTACACGGAAAATAAATACCTACCTTTGGGCACTTGCCGTCTACGAACATGTCGTAGGTGATGGTGAAGCCACTCTTCTTGTCCTTCACCTTGACGATGTCCTTAAGGCGGAGCTTGACGGAGTCGCTCGAGAAGTTGTCCACGGAGATGTGGAGACTATCCCTTCTATCGCTGGTATACTCGTGCATAGCTTCGCGCGGTGCTGCAGAGGTTGGATTCGCCTGATGAACCAGCACATGGCTAGGTCCAAGCCAGTCAAACCCGTCTCTACGAACCATTCGATCCGCCTTATGGCATGAGAAGCGTCGAGGTCGGAGGGAAGGGAGGCCTGGGATCTCCATGACAAGGCTTCAGCGGCGGCTCCGTCAACGAAGTCCGGGTACGTAACTTGTCGGCCAGCCAGAGGAATGTTTGGGCCGTAAAAGTACGTTTGTTGCCAATTTTTGCAGGACTCGTGGCCGACGATGTCGGGGAACCGCCGGCCAGGTCGAATCTTGAAGCTTATGGTGCCACAGTTCCTAAGCTCTTCCTTGCTATGTCCGGCTTCACGTTTGACGATGAAGAAGTACACAAAAAGGTCTAACCTAGGCCTTATCCCTAAGTATCCCTCTTAGAGCGCCGCGTAGTTGCTAATCACTAAGATACTATTGGGGGAAAGGTTCTGGGGCTGGACCCTATAATGGTTCAAGACGGAGAGGAAGAAGTTGGAGATGTGCAGGGAGACGCCGCGTACCAGTTGGGCTTTGAGGTACACCTTTTCCCCGGCTTGAGGAGAAGGTGTCACCTCGCTGGCCGGCGCCGCCCGCCAGGCGAGCCCCTCCGTCACAGAAAGGTAGCCCTCGGCAATCAGCTCTTGGATATCACGGTCTGTAATATCTGAGCCGCGCCAATCGCCCTTGTGCGAGTCCAGTTCCTCCTCCAACGGCTCCAGCGCTGCCAGATTAAGGCCGCCGCTGGTGGACTCGATCATCGCCGATGCGGGGATGACCAAACCCTCTGGGGGCACGACGATGGAGCTCGCCGGCTTCTCCGCGGCTTTGCTCGACGCCGCCATCGATGGGGAAGTGCTGCTGCTGGCCATGGAGTGAGTACGCATGCGACTGGAGGAAGAAGATGATGCGAGGAGAATGATGTAAAAAGTGGAAATTTCCCCACAGTTACTATTTATCATCTCCAAGCGTCAAGATTCGTGCAGCTTGATCGAACGGTTGCCTCGTAGATGACGTGTTCGCGAACGTGCGCGGAAAATTCGCCACGTCTCCAACCGTCGCCGCCAATGGTTTGTATCGCTCGCGCAGGAAAATCAGACATGATTGCGTTCTCTGCATGTGTGAGTTACGAGGCGTCGCTGACCTAAGCCTACGTCGTCCTAGCTGACATGGGTAGATGAGCCATCACATCGAACATTCCGACATGGACGGATCCAATCCGACTACGGAAGAGTACGATGGAAGATTCAGCATTTCTTCGGCTTACAAGTTGAAGACGGAGAAAACCTTGCAGGGTTCTTTGGGAGGACTACAAGGTATTGCTTGACGATTTGCCGACATCCAACTAGACGGAGCATTCATCTGAAGAGGCAAGACGGCGCAAGATCTCGGAGTTCTCCAGGGGCTACTGTTGGGGATATGCTATATGGGTATCCTCATAGCATGTCACCTATCCGGATAACCCGGGTGGCCCACAGTTGGTAGCATGGCCTGTGGCCTGCTGGGCGGCCCAGTTAGATGGATCTAGAAGGGAGACCCATGCCGGATAAAGGAAGGCTACGGTGGAGTCACCAGTGTACCCGGAGCCTTGGAGTGCAAGATACACAAGACTAGTAATAGACGATGTAGGACTCTGTAACCTGTCCGGCTAGGACTTTTCCCTGTAACCCTAGGACCTGGCGACTATATAAGTCGGGCCTATGGGAGCCTTTAGGGCACAAACTTAGCATCGATTCAGACAACCTCGCACAGCGAAACTATCTCTATAACTCTGCATATTGCCCTTATAGTGATTTATAGCAGGAGTAGGATTCCGCCACCGTCATGGGATCTGAACCTGGGTAAGCTGTGTTACCTCGTACCCGTCAACCGTCCGCCTTCCCCCACATCTCTAAACATGCACTGTGAGGACCCCTCCATGGCGTACTCGTCGGCAATACCACGACACTTACCAGGGCTCCAGCTAGGGTTGGTGATGGGGGCAAACGACGTTGTCGATGACGGCGGTTCGAACAGTGGTCGCGGCGGCTCCTAGGGTGGTTCCAATCAATGGCTCCGCTCCTCCTCTACAGTGGCAGACTCCGGCCAAGTTTCGGCGATGCGGAGCTCGCCTTGCTCCGAGAAAGGGTTAGGGGTGGTCTGTGAGGAGTGGGGAGTGAGATGGTGTGGTGAATTGAGGTGGGGGTGACCTCCTTTTATAGCCAAGCAAGAGGGGCAGTGCGGGATGGGAAGAGTTCATCAGTGACAATGGTGCAGTGAGCTAATGGCATGGCGAAGTGCGTAGGCCGATGTGGTGTCTCCTGGCGATCCTCGAGGGATTAATGGCACGACACGGGGCGATCGAGAATGGTCGGAACAGGTCGGTGCTCTGCGTGGCACCTACGGTGTTTTTAACGACGCACGGGTGATACTAGGCGCATGGTGGCGAACAAGCATGTCTGGGGGGTAGCTAGTGTCGTGGTGAGTGTAGACACGCACGGTGAGGGCGAGGTGCGGCGTGTGCGAGCGTGTCATTCGCGGCGCTCTGGCGCGCTCTCAGCATGTTTGCAGATAAATTGGCGCGGTTGTCCTCAGTGGTCCAGGGCCTAGCTCTTCTCGAGGGTTGGACAGGGGGTGGCGATGGACGGTGAGCTGCCTCCTGGACATCGTGGACGGGCGCGGTGCTGCCTCTTGTGTGTTGGACATGGTCGACCGGCAAGGGGGGGCTCGGGTGGCATCGCACTGGTGCAAGGGGTAGGTTGCTAGCTTGTTCAATGCATTGTTGGATGTTGGGGTGACAAAGGGAGTAATTTGAGGACAAATGTTTGATTAAACACTGCTCAAAACATTATAAGTTAAGCAGTGGTTTACTGTGCTCACCAAGTGTTTGACAAAATGGCCGCATGAAATTTAGTTTGGAATTTTTGGATGAATTTTGGTGAGTATTCTGGTTACATGCTTGGTAGTATATGGTTTCTTGGGTTTGTCAAGGTGAACTGGTTTGAGTGGTTTTTGAGAAATGGTGATCTTAGTACCTACACTTGATTCAATTTTGAATTGTCCTTTAAATAGATTTGGAATTTGTTTCTGTTGGTTTGCAAAGTGGGCTTGGGTTCACTTTTACTTGGTCTAGCAGGGGTTGAAAATAATTGGATTTGTTTCTGTTAGAAATCTTGGACTAGGAACACTCAAAGTGGTATAATGGTTAACTTTGGTCAAAATGACCATTTGCTTATATTTCTTATTTTTAAATTTCTCTTCATTTGATTCTTCTTGGAAATGATTTAGATGATGTTATTTTCATATTTAAACCAATCCTTTCCATTCATAGCAACCAAACATGGCATTGCAAGCATTCATGCATTTATCACACACACATGCATTCATATTAATTTTAATAACAAAAGTTTTTGTTAACCCTAAACTTGGGTGATTGGAACTTGATAATCTTGATTAATATTTTTGGGATGTTACAAACCTTCCCTCCTTAAACAAAATCTCCTCTCGAGATTTAAGAAAAGAAAACTAGGAACTAAAGAGATTTGGGAACTCAGTCCTAATGTAATCTTCTCGCTTCCAGGTAGCTTCTTCTTCAGTATGGTTACTCCACTGGATCTTGAGAAACTTGATACTCCGGGTTCTGGTGGTTCTGAAGGATTCTTCCAAAATACGAATGGGTACTTCATGATAAGTTAGGTCGTTGTTGAGCTCTATGGTCCTATGATCAATATTCTTGAAAACTTTGGTCTTCTCCGGGACTTCGAGATATGGAACACAACATGCACTGCTGACATCTCCCCTAGTAGTTCTAGTTGATATGATACTTCTCCTCTGCGATTCAAAATCTTGAAGGGTCCGATATATCTAAGGGTAAGCTTTCCTTTGAGTTGGAAACATTGCATTCCTTTCAAGGGTGATACTTTTAGATACACAAAATCTCTGATAGCGAAGGCTAGATCTTGACGTCTCTTGTCGGCATAACTCTTCTGTCTGGATTAGGCGGTCTTGAGGTGCTCACGGATCTTGTGAACTTTCTCTATGGCTTCTCTTAATATGTCGGGTCCGAAAATCTGACTCTCTCCTACTTCCGACCAATTCAACGGGGTACGACACTTCCTTCCATACATAAACTCAAATGGGGCCATTTGCAAACTGTCTTGGTAACTATTGTTGTATGAGAATTTTGTGAAAGGCATACAGTCTTCCCATTTAGATCCTTTTTACAACACACAAGCTCTCAACATATCTTCGAGTATTTGATTTACTCGCTCCGTTTGTCTATCAGTCTATGGGTGATCAGTTGTGGTGAAATCCAATCTGGTTCCTAGTCCTTCTTGGACTTTCTTCCAAAATCTCCAGGTAAACTGAGTTCCTCGATCCGACACAATGTTCTTGGGGACTCTAGTTAAACTGACTACTCTAGCAATGTACAACTCTGCTAGCTTCGAACTCTGATAAGTGGTCTTGACGGATAAGAAATGGGCTACTTTGGACAGTCTATCCACTATGACCCAAATAGAGTCATTTCCCCTACTAGATGTAGGCAAACCGGTGATAAAATCCATTCCTACTGAATCCCATTTCCATTCCGGAATCTGCAATGGTTGCAAAAGTCTTGCGGGTCTCTGATGTCCCGCTTTGACTCTCTGACAGATATCACATTTGTCTTTGTAGCTTCCGATTTCTCTCTTCATCTTATTCCACCAAAATTGCTCCTTCAAATCCTGATACATCTTGGTTCCTCCAGGGTGGATAGAATAAAGAGTATCATGGGCTTCTTGCAAAATAGCTTGCTTCAATTCTGAATCTGCTGGCACACAGATACGTCATTTGTACCACAAAACTCCTTCTTCATCTTCGGTGAATACGGCTACCTTCCCTGCACCGATACAACGTTTGATTCCATCGATACTAGCATTTCCTTTATGCGCCTCCTTGATCTGACTGATCAAAGTTGGTTGAAGTTCTATGCTAGCCAAAAATCCTTCACTCACTAGTTCCATTCTGAAGTCTTCCAACTCCTTGTGCAAACTTGGTTGCTCCTTCATAATGATGGTGTTCAATCGACACGGCAATCTGCTAAGAGCATCTGCTACCACATTGGCTTTGTCGGGGTGATAGTGAATGTCAAGGTCATAGTCCTTGATTTGCTCTATCCATCTCCTTTGCCTCATATTTAGCTCCTTCTGGGTGAAGATATACTTCAGACTCTTGTGATCCAAATGAATCTCACAATGGTTACCCATGAGGTAATGCCGCCATGTCTTCAAGGCTAAAACTACGGCTGCTAGTTCAAGGTCATGGGTAGGGTAATTCTGTTCATGTTGCTTCAGTTTTCGGGATAGATAGGATATGACTTTGCCTTCTTGCATTAACACACATCCGAGACCGACCTTGGATGCGTCACAATACACATCAAAAGGCTTCGTGATATCCGGCATAATCAAGATTGGTGCTGAAATCAATCTCCTCTTGAGCTCTTGAAAACTTGATTCACATTTGTCCGTCCATTCAAACTTCTTATCTTTCTTCAGTAACTAGGTCATGGGTCTTGCGATGCTCGAGAATCCTTCTATGAACTTGCGGTCATATCCCGCTAATCCAAGAAATGCGCGAACTTGAGTTTGAGTAGTTGGGGCTTGCCATATTTCAACATCCTTAACCTTGGCAGGGTCGATAGCAATTCCTCTTGCCGAAACGATATGACCTAGGAATCCTACTTCCTTTAACCAGAACACACATTTGATAAACTTGGCATACAACTGATGCTCCATAAGGGTTTCAAGGATGTTCCTTAGGTGTAGCTCATGTTCTTATTCTGATTTGGAATATATCAGAATGTCGTCGATGAAAACAACGACAAACTTATCCAAGAAGTTCATAAAAATCTTATTCATGAGGTTCATGAAATAAGCGGGAGCATTGGTCAATCCAAAAGACATGACAGTGTACTCATACAATCCATATCTTAGAAATATCCTCTGCACGAATCTTGAGTTGATGATAAGCAGTTCTAAGATCAATCTTAGAAAACACTTTGGCACCGGTCAACTGGTCAAACAGATCTTCTATCTTCGGTAGTGGGTACTTGTTCTTAATGGTGACGTCATTCAGCTTCTAATAATCCGTGCACAAACGGTTACCTCCATCTTTCTTATTCACAAACAAAACAGGTGATCTCCATGGCGATGCACTTGGTTGATTCAGACCTATCCCCAGCATAGCATCCAGTTTCTTATTTAGCTCCGCTAATTCAGACGAGTTCATACTATAAGGTCTCTGAGCTATGGGTCCAGTTCCAGGGATTAGTTCAATGATAAACTCAATATCCCGATCTGGGGGCATACCGGGCAATACATCTGGGAATATGTTGGGGTATTCACAGACTACTCTGACTTGGTCAATGGTTGGTTGGCCTAGACTCTGGTTGCACTTAAATTGACGGGGCAAAGTCTCTGATACATGCTCTACTGATACTCCAGTGGTACTAGTCATGGTTATGGCTTTCTTGGCACAGTCGATTAATCCTTTATGTTTCGACATCCAATCCATTCCTAGTACTACTTCCAAACCTTTGGTTCCAAGTACTATTAGATTAGCATAAAAATTTATTCCATGGATTCTGATAGGTACGGCCTTGCAAATTTGTCTAGCTTTGGTGGTTGAACTAGGTATTTGAACTATCATAACATGCTTCAATTTTGTTGGTTGAATCTTACTAGTGCATGCAAATTCTTCCGTAACAAATGAGTGCGATGCTACAGAATCAAACAACACTCTTGCAAGTAATGAGTTAATAGAAAACATACCCAGCACGACATCTGGCAATTCCTGGACTTCTTCAGCATTCATGTGAAACAGACGGCCGTTGCGGTTGACTGAGTTCCCTGGGGCAAATTTCCTTCTAGGATGAACATGGCGTTCCTGCTGAGCTGGGGCATTCACATTGGGGGCTGCTGCAAACTTCTTGGGGAACTCATTGGAGTAGTGACCCTTGACTCCGCATTCAAAACAAGTAACCTGAGACTTGTGTTTTCCTGCAACAGGCATGATATTGCTTCCAGTCCTTGGGGTAGTATTGGTGTTGTTGAACTTGGGCGGTGCACAGTTGAAATTGTTGGAGTTGCCAGGGTTGTTGTTGTGGTTTCCTCCGGGCCTTGGGTTTCCTCCTCCACAGTTGGGATAGTTCGGACGGGTCATCGGGGGTCTATTGTTTCTTGGGGCATATCCTGCAGACTGGTTGGGGTGATACTTCGAGGTATGGTGGGTTCCTGGTTGATTCATCATCCGAAGCTTGCGATTCTCATTGGCTTGGTTGATCTTTCCTTCCATATGGATTGTAGAATCCACTAAGGCTTCAAGGTCAGCAAAGGGAATGTTGACTAGCACTGTCTGCATCTCATCATGCAGACCATTCAAGAATCTCTCCTTCTTCTTGGCTTCAGTGTCAACCTCATCTAGTGCATACCTAGCTAATGACAGAAGTTTTTCACGATACTCAACTACTGTCATCCTCCCTTACTTCAATTCTCTGAACTCATCTCTCATCCTCTTGACTAAACCCGGGGGCACATGGGTTCTGCTGAACTTGAGTTTGAATTCATCCCAAGTCATCATTTGTCCTCCATTCATGGTGTGAATGCTATTCCACCACGCTCTTGCATCTCCTGCCAGATATTGGGTGAAAAACAGTACTTTCTCATTGGCCTCCACTCCTGCGACTTCTAAGTTGTTCTCCATGGTCTGCAGCTAGTCATCAACATCTAATGGCTCTTCAGACTTACTAAATATGGGGGGATTGGTGTTTTGAAAGTTCATGAGCTTGGATCCATGGTGATCCTAGTTTCCATGGCCTTGATTATTCTGGGTCATCTGAGCTATCTGTTGAAGGGTGGCTAAATTATCTTGGCGTTTAGCTCTTCCAGCTTCACGGTCAGCCACCAACATTTGCAAGATTTGGAGCATTGGGTCTTGGGACGAGTTGTTCCCTCCACGAGGCATCTGAAGATTGAGATAGATCATGAGACAAGAGGGAAATTTATAAGGTTTAGGGATTTGCTTTTGAAAAGCTTTTAAACTTTGAGTTTGACTCTGGTTTTGACAACTAGCAACTTGCTTTTCATTCATTCATTCATAGCACCCAATACAAACACACACCACACTAAGGTAACAGATGGTTTTAAGAACCATTTTGTGAAGCTACGATACAGTGGGACTGGATACAACTCACACCTACGATAGTGCTCAAGTTCTACTACTCATCAGAATTGGTGGCTTCGTCATCATCAATGAAGGCGGAATCATCATCATCATCAGTGTGGAAGTCCATGGCTTGGTCCTCCAGGTAGTCATCATCATCACTGAGGTAGGAGTAGGTATCTTCACGGATATCTTCCCCTGCATTCTCCCTCTCCTCAAGCTACATGTCCCGCTCATGGATGGTCTCCTCCAAGTCTGACACTTTGTGACGAAGGCGAGCAATGATGTGATCCTTCTTATCATGCAGACGGCAAAATGACTTGCGCTCCTTTGCAAGGATGGCGAGGGTCTGGTCCTTCTTGACTACAATGGCATAGTTGTGGTTGGCGTAGGCACGGGCATTGTCCAACTCCTTCTGCATGTCATACAGCATGAAGTCGAGATGAGCCACCTGATGCTTCGGCTCCGGATGTCCTGGTACCTCCAATGGCTGTCCCATAGCATCACGCCTTGCATACTACTCAAAGTGAGTGCCCTTGACCTGGTTGATGCTTTGCCCACACAGACGGGCAAGAGCTTCCTGCATAGCCTTGGCAAGTCCGTCTAGCCAATTGTTCTCTGTCAAGCTGAATTGGATCCCTTCTGAGGTGGGTGCCTCCATCTTGCCTCTAAGATTTCCAACTATCAGCCAGTGTAGTTTCCTCCTTGCTGATCCTTGAGCTGTTCTCCGAAGAACTCGGGGTGCGGGTGCTCAAGAAGTTCCGAGAGTTGGTGCAAATCACGCTCGAAGATGACCTCTCCTCCATTGCCCGACTGGTAGAAGTTTCTATACTTGACTTCCATATATAAGAATGTAGGATAAGTAAGTTAGTGAGGTGATCAAGTGTGTCAAATTTTATGTAAGATTGCAAGAATTTTTGAGGAGCATGACTTTTCTTGAAAGAATCTAAGTGATAAGAATGAGAATAGGTTTTTGATAAATACTCACTTCTTTTGTTTTGAAACTAAGTTTTTGACTCAAGCGTCCATTCTAACTAGGGTCTCCTATGGTCAGGATGGCTCTGATACCAACTTGTCAACACCCGGGTTTTTAATCCCAGATGCCTGTTATGCCATACATCGCAATCCTAGATGCAGTAGAAGCACAACTCTTTCTTGCCGAATAGCCACCGGGAACAGGTATCTCGCTATTCCGAGACCATAGGGGATAAATACTAGAGGGGGAGAGAGATCCGTCACGAGGAGGTATGAGTGAGAGAGAGGGAGGGGGGCTCCTTTTATAGGAGGAGGGGGAACCCCAAGGGGTGGCCGGTGCATGGGGCTGCCCCCTTGCCCTCCCTCCATTGATGTGGGTGGACACTCCACTCACAAAAATTCCTTTCAATTTCCTCGACTCAAAAACCCACTCAAATTCCCATTAAATTTCCACCAAATTTAATGAAAACTCTCATTAAATAAAACTCCTTTTATTTATTCAGAATTTTCTCAATTACTTTAATGACAAACATTCACATATAACCCCTTGCTAGTATTTCATTTCACATGCAAAAACACTTTCTACAATTTCTCCCGAAAACCCGTTTCGGTATCTAGTGAAATAAATTCCTGCGCTTGTTATTCTTTCCGGCATGAAACTTTATCTCCAAATGGTGTCGGTGTATCTTAAGTGTGTCACCCTACGGTTCGCGAATAATGCGGACATGATCGAGACCCCTCTCAGATCAATAATCATAAGCGGGACCTGGAGATCTATACTGGCTCCCACATATTCAACGATGACTTTCTTGTGATCGTGAGAACCTTTTACGCCAATATCTTAATCCTTTTGTTTCACGATATATTACATGTCTGAGATTCGATCATCGATATCTACATACCTAGTTTGATCTCATTACTGAAGTGTACTCTTTTCTTGTTCCTGTGATATACATTCTAGTGATCAAATCACTTGCTTGCAAGCTAATCAATGTGATATCACCGAGAGGGCCCAGAGAATATCTATCCGTCATCGGGATGAACAAATTATACTCTCGATCCATGGGCCTCAACATAGCACTTTAGTAGTACTGAACCCATTTTTATAATCACTTTTTTACGCTGTGAAGTTTAATGTTATCAAGATACTCTTCTGGTGTTCGTGATTGACATGATCTCATGGTCTAAGGATTAGGATCACTTCGTATGATGTTATAGCAATATAAACTCAATGACTTTGATCATAATGTTATACTTCGGATTAATGTTCATCACACCATTACACTAATGTTGTGACCTCGTTATTAACAACATCCAATGTCCATGATCAGGAAACCTAGATCATATTGTCAATCAACGAGCTAG
The DNA here is from genome assembly GCA_916181665.1 of Avena sativa. Taxonomy (NCBI): domain Eukaryota; kingdom Viridiplantae; phylum Streptophyta; class Magnoliopsida; order Poales; family Poaceae; genus Avena; species Avena sativa. Next base: position 260,066,030 of record OV702294.1, on the reverse strand, counting down.
TTTGCGCGAGAGGCATAACTAGGAACTTTATGTTTGTTTATTAAACACACATGTATTAACGTTTCCGTATTAATAAAATTATAGCATGCAAAATAAACATCTATCATATACTTGGAATATATATAATAACCACTTTATTATTGCCTCTCAGGACATATTCCCTTCAGTCTCCCACTTGCACTAGTGTCATGGTGGTGGCACGGCAGATCCCATGGGCAGGCTAAAGTATGGGGCCAATGGATGCTAGAGGGATCTGGGGAGGGAAGATGCAGTTGATTCTACACACAGAAGGCAAAGGCAAAGATCTTTATTTCTCCTTCCTTCGGCTACAAGTGCTCCTTGAGCTGTGTTCAAGAAGGAAGAACTTTACCAGCCTAACAGTACTAAAATGAGCCGATGCCCACCTCAGGGTCCAAGCCTCCCCTTATAAAGGAGAGCCTTGGGTTCCTTTAGGGCTGATGTGGCAAGCATATTCGAGGAATATGCTTGTCCCAATATAGTAGTTCGGCGCCCCCCTTTCCCTGTCGCCCCCCTAATGACGGCAAGGTTCCAGAGGGCCCCTCCTGTGTGCCTCGGGCTTCAGGACTGTCACCTCCGTGACCTCCTCTCTGCTGCTCTGCGCCTTTGTCCTTAGTGCTTGGCTCCGCTCAGATTCTCCCTAGCCTGCGGCTAGAGTTTGACTTTAGGCTTCTCCTTCTCCTGCAAGCTTCGTATCATTCGGCCCTGCCTCCCGTAACTCGGCTTGTCCTTCACCTGCATCAAGATTACTTGGGCTAACCCGGCCGACTTACGCAGTATCTCGGCCGGGTAATGCCTTGCCTTCATTATAAGGGTCCTGCCCTTTCCTATCTCAGCCGACTTATACAAGATTCGGCCGATTCAGACTGTAACTCGGAAACTAGACGGGGGACATCCTTTCGTCTTTCCCCGTCTTTACCCTATCCGGGGTTACCTCCCCAACATTAGTCCCCGAAGCTGGTATGGCCCCGCCGATAACCTCGGTCGGTCCGTATCAGTTTTATGACACTCGTTCCCATTGTTTCCGAGTTATTTCTTTCTCGTTCGAGTTATCATCGTATCTTCTCGCGTACGCCTTGTCCTACGTGTCACCCCCATCATTGTTTCTCTAGTTTTTTGTTCCTCTACAGTATTTACTGACAGGCTACAGTTACTACTGCGCCTATTGCGCCGGCGCTGTGACGCCTCGTGCGCCGTTTCCGTTGGGGATCGTGACCTTCTTTGCTACCGTGTGGCCCTTGGTGTGGTTCCGCTCAACGACGTGCGGTCGTGCGGCGCACACGATCTACACGGTCAACCGCCACACCCACGATCCCACTACCTCGCTCGCGGCTCGATTATAAAGAGGGGCGCGACGCTGGGGAATTCACTTTCCCCTTTTCGCTCGCCTGCGCCCTTCTTCTTCCTCTCGCTTCTGCGTCCGTTCGTGGCTCCGCCGCCGCGCGTTCATCTGAACCTCCGACGGCGAGGACCCCGCCGTGTTTCTCCGTCTGCCTCGTCCTTGTTCGCTAGCTCCGGCGTCGTCGCCGGTGAGTTCTTTCCGGTCCCGTCGCCTAGGCTTTCCTCTAGATTCCTCTGTTTCCCTTTTGTTTTCGCGCGGTGGTTCCTTTGCTTCTCCGCCGCCGTTTCTGTGTAGAATCACGACAGGGCCCTGTAGTTCTAAACTTTCCTCCGCCGCTAGTTCTTCCTCCGCTGATTTCTCCGGCGAGCCCATGTCTAGCTCCTTCAGCGGTGCCCTCATAGAGGATGACGATGCTGTCTCTGGGCCCGGGCGAGGCTCGTGGCAGGGCTCCTCCGTTACTCGCCGCGAGATCGAGTGGCTTATCCGGACTCGGAGGATTCCCGCCGAGGTCTCCTGTCGCTTACCCGGCAGCGAGTCCTCTCCGGATCTTAGGGAGGGCGAGTATGTAGTTTTCATGTCGCATTTCTCGCGCGGCTTTGGCCTCCCTCTTAGCGACTTTGCTAGGGAATTTCTCGACTACTTCGGCCTTCAGCCGCATCACCTTCCTGCAAATGCCATCGCTTCTCTCTCTGCTTTTATCTCTGCCTCGGAGGGATACTTTGGCCTATGGCCATCCGTGCATGTCTGGTCGAAGTTCTTCCAGATTCGTTCTAACGTTGTCCCTGACAAGTCTCTGCACCCTTTCGAGAAACTGCTTACTCAATGTGGAGCTGCGTCCATTACACATCGGAGGAAGTCCGTATTTCCTCGTGTTACGGGGCTAGAGTCGTGCAAGAAGTGGCACAAATCCTTCTTCTATGTCAAGAACACGGGAACAGAGGACAAGATTCGGCTCCCTGCATTCTCCATTGGCACGCCCTCCAAGGTGAATTGGACTTATAATCCGAGGAAGAGTCACGCCTTGGCTGAGGCTTTTGAGATTCGGCTTAAGGAGCTGATCCGCACCGGGTTATGCGGCGAGGATCTGATGGCCACCTTTATTAGTAGCCGAATCTTCCCATTGCAGAAACGGACGCACAAACTCTGCTACATGAGCGGTCCTCTTGACCCCAACCGAGTCTCGACCGTGGAGCTCGACAACTATCTCATCTTTAAGCGTGTCCGAGCTATCTTCAAGATGGAGATGCCTGAGGACTGGGCTTGGGGATTGAAGCCGTTCACCCGCGAGCGTCCCCCTCCCGAAGTAAGCTTAACCACTAACGCTTTGTTTTCCAATTGTTTCCATAACTGTTTTCGCTAATTTTCCTCTTTCTTGTCTTACAGAGGTTCGCAGAGCAGAAGGACGAGGATGCCGAGGTTTTGTCGCTTCCGTGGCCTGCGGACCGGAATACCCCGGACATTGGGGAGCCGGACTCGGAAGAGTTCGTCCCCAAGTCGGATCTCGCTCCGGCTCGTGCTCGTGGCAAGACCTCGGCCCACAAGGAGGAAGGTGATTCGGACGAGGTCCAAGTTCTAGAGGTAGTTGCCGCAATGCCCATTTCTTATGCATTTCCGGCTTCTACTTTCCTAGCTAATCCGGCCGGTCAGGTTCACGACGCCGAGCCTATTGCTTCCCGGCCCCATGTTACCTCGGGGAAACGTGGGGCTCCTTTTGCTCGTATTTCTTGTTTCTCTCTTTCCGCTTTTCAACCTGACGCCCTTCTTTCTTTTTTATTTTCTCAGTGCTCCACTTTCTGTTAAGCCTGGCGGTCCTAGCATGACTAGCCGTGTGACTCGGCAGCCGTCTCCTCCGCCTGCCAAAGATACCAGGATTCCTAGTCCTGCTCGTGCTGCATCTCCTCCAGTTCCGAATCGATCGCCCCCTCGCCACGATGTGCTTGAGACTCCTCTTGTTGATGTTGATTCCGCTCGGCCCTCCGAGATTTCCACCGAACCAGTTGCCTCCTCTATGAATCTGAGCCTCTTTCTACCCCCGCGGTTTCTATAGTAACTCCAGCCTCGGCCGAGGACGTCAATATCTCGGCGCCCTCTGCGACTGTGACCCCTCCGGCTTCTAAAGACACCGTTCCCATTGCGGAGGTATCAGCTCCTGCCGATGCCTCTTCTAAGGCAAGAAAAGATGTTGCCGCCAAGGCTTCCACTTCCCAGAAAGGTCTTGTCGGATCTTCTCAGCCGAGTATCACCGATGTGCTGCGCAAAGGAACTGCCTCCACCAAAACCTCCGTTACTCCGGCTGCCGGTACCCAGCTTGCTCTCCATAAAAGCCCTGCGGCCGCGGTGGTTACACAGCACGTCCGGGGTAAAGTCCTAACTCGGACGGCAAGTGGGAACAGCCTCGGCTCACTGGTGGAATATGCCAATAACTGGAATGCTGCCGAGCAGTTTGAGGGTAATCCCAGCAGTCAGTCGTTCCAGCTTTCCGACATTCGTAGCCGCTTGGATCAAGCCGCCAAGATCGTCCTTGATAGTAACAGGATGAATGAGGTAATTGTTGTTTTATAGAGTTTTGATTGATTCTCCAGATGCTAGTATATATACTCTAGTCCCCGAAACTTGCAAACGAATAACTTGTTATTCGCTTGGAAGTTTTATGATGCTCTACTTAATTCGATTTAACTTTAGGGTTCGAACCTATATCCGACTAGATCTGCCTTAAACTTTGCTTCATTTTTGTCTAGCTGGTCTTTGAATATCCAGCCACCTAGATCCGGGTTAAGTTTTGCTTGACTTGGATCTGTTTTGGCTTTGAATATCCAGCCACCTAGATCCGGGTTAAGTTTTGCTTGACTCGAATCTGTTTTGGCTTTCAATATCCAGCCACTTAGATCCGGATTATGTTTTTCTTGATTCGGATCTGTTTTGGCTTTGAATATCCAGCCACCTAGATCCGAGTTAAGTTTTGCTTGACTCGGATCTGTTTTGGCTTTCAATATCCAGCCACCTAGATCCGGATTAAGTTTTTCTTGATTCGGATCTGTTTTGGCTTTGAATATCCAGCCACCTAGATCCGAGTTAAGTTTTGCTTGACTCGGATCTGTTTTGGCTTTCAATATCCACTCATCGTTTGCTCTATTGCTGAGGTTGCACATGACCGGCGGACTGCTGAATTTCAAATATTGCTTTTTTCGCACAGAAAATTGGAAGAAAAATATGAGAAAGTTATACCTGTGGTGAAAAAATCTGGTAAGTCGACAATTCTTTTCGTCATCTCCGACATTCTTATTGTTTTTTATGCGAGATGTCGGCACACTTTGTTGGTGAATAGGTAACATCAATAATCTCAACATCCGTCTTGAGAAGAAGGTCAAGAACCTGGAAGGTTAGTTTCCCTTTTACCTTATACCTTTCCCTCTTTAAAATGCGCGCTAAGTTTCTTTTATCTCGTTTGGCTTTGGTAAAGCCAAGTTACAAACCTTTGAGCATCTCACCAAGATTGCACGCCCATGCCTGATGTGATGCTGCATTTTTTAGAACAAAGCGCTACTCATTCGGCGCAGCTAAAAGAAAAGGACGATGAAATAGCTCGCCTATGCGCCGAGGTGGAGGCCCTTAAGCTCTCTCAGAAGTCCGAACTAGAAAAGGTCGACCAGGAGTTCTCCGAGGAGAAAAATCAGCTAGCTCTGCAACTGCAGAAGAATGAAGAGCTCCTCGAGGCTGCCGAACTGAAAACTCGGGGAATGAGCGAGGAGATTGCTCGCTTTGAGAAGAGCAAGATTGACTAGGCTAAAGACCTTCAGATAATGATGAGTTATATTCATCGTAAGCTTCTTAGCACGGCCGGATTATCTTTTTCTTTTTTCCTGCTGCCCCCTGACGCATTCGTGTTTTGCGCAGATCATTTTCCAGAGGCTAAGCCCGTGAGCTCTAAAGCGGTTCTTGCTGCTCGCGTGCGCCGGGGTGTCCCTATTGACGCGAACTCGGAGTACTCGATGGAAGATTTCTTGGTTGCTGTCGGCGCTGCAGTTGGTCCGATGAAGATTATGGGCAGGGATTTGGTGCAGGCAGCTATCCGAGCCTACCATGTTCTCTGCCCGAATACTTCTGGGACTCCTGATATCAATGAGGTCCAATTGCTGGTGAAAAGATTAATGGCGTCCGAGAGGCAACTAAGTCTTTGGAGGGAATCAGCCGGACGAGCTGGCGCTGATATGGCTCTCACTGTTATCATGTCATGGTATGAAGATATTTCTCTTGATATCTTGAGAAATTTGCGCACTGGTTCCCGTTGGGTTGAGGACCCCACCTTCGTCGCTCTTCGGCAATCTCGCGCCTTCCAGCTCGTTGAGTATGCCGACGTGCATACCTGGAATGAAGGTCCGAGTTTCCTTGCTAACCCGGACGACGAGGTCATAGTCAAGGATGCATCGGATAACAATTCAGCTGAACAAGGGGAAGATGAGGATGACTCGACTACTTCTGGTGATTCCAATTCGAGCTCGGATGGCAACAGCGACGCGCGATCCTCCTCCAAAGGTACTGGGCATTCAACTGCACAAACTGATGCACCTCAGCAGCCTCGGGCTTCCGCCGAAGTCGCACCTGGGTCTGTGGAGGGCGAGGCAACCTCGGCCGAAGCTCCGCCTACCTCGGAGTACCCAGCCCCTGACCAAGTTATTGCCTCTCCAGCTAAAAACTTTTAAGTCATTTCTTATCCCTGGTATGTCGGGCGTATGATGTACGTGGAACATTTGTCCGTCTTCTGTATGGCATGAATTTCTTTTGCCGTGAGCTGCTGCGACATATATGTTTGTAATTGTTATCACTTTGTTTAAGTGGTCTTGTTCGTCCGAATCCTTGTTTTGGTGGCCTGCGATATCTTGCTTTTGGGATATATCCTTGCCTTTGTATTCCCGTGGTTTAGCCAATTAATCTGGGTGTGGGCTTCGAATATCATACGAGATTGAGCTATTCTTACTTTGAGTGTCGAAGTTTGATACCTTCCTTGTATCAAAGGCTAACCACAACTTCGGAACAATATATGGCAGTCCCCGAGTCACTGCCTATAGCGCCGAAGTCTAGTGTGTAAACCAAACTTCAGACATAATATAAGATGGTTGCCGAGTCGCTGCTCAAGGTGCCAAGGTTTAGTACGTAACATAAAATTGAAATAACATATGGCAGTCCCCGAGTCATTGCTCTGGATGCCGAGGTTTAACACAACATAAAATTGAAATAACATATGGCAGTCCTCGAGTCACTGCTCTGGATGCCGAGGTTTAATACACAACCCAAAATTGAAATAACACATGGAAGTCCCCGAGTCACTGCTTTGGATGCCGAGGTTTAATACATAAGATGAAATTGAAATAACATATTGCAGTCCTCGAGTCACTGCTCTGGATGCCGAGGTTTAATACATAACCCAAAATTGAAATAACACATGGCAGTCCCCGAGTCACTGCTCTGGATGCCGAGGTTTAATACATAAGATGAAATTAAAATAACATATGGCAGTCCCCGAGTCACTGCTCTGGATGCCGAGGTTTAATACATAAGATGAAATTAAAATAACATATGGCAGTCCCCGAGTCACTGCTCTGGATGCCGAGGTTTAATACATAATTGGTGCTTGATCTTGAGATACCATGCTACGAGTAAAATGGACGAAGTAAAGCTACGTTCCATGGCCTTTTCGTTTCTTCGCCGGCTTTGTCTGCCCTGTTCTTTCCAGGGGGTTGAGCATCAATTAGGTAATAGGCATCATTGTGCAATGCTTTGCTCACGACAAATGGTCCTTCCCATGGAGGTGACAGCTTGTGCATGTCGGCCCTGCGTTGCACCAGTCGGAGAACTAAATCCCCTTCTTTGAACACTCTTGGATTCACCTTCTTGCTGTGATATCGTCGCAAGTTCTGCTGATAAATAGCCGATCGTGATAGCGCCAGCTCTCTGGCTTCTTCTAGCAGATCAACAGTATCTTGCCGAGCTACTTCATTTACCTCTGAAGTTGTATATTGAGTAACTCTTGGCGAGTCATGTATTATGTCGGCTGGAAGCACGGCTTCTGCCCCGTATATTGGTGTATAACCTGTTAATCTGTTCGGAGTAGTCCTGAGGCTCCATAATATTGCTGGTAATTCCTCAATCCAACATCCTGCCGACCTTTGCAATGGTTCGACGAGTCGTGGTTTTATTCCGGACAATACTAGTCCATTAGACCTTTCCACTTGCCCATTAGATGCTGGGTGAGCCACAGAGGCAACATCTAATCTTATGTGTTTCTCATGGCAAAACCTAGCGAAAGCTCCTTTTGCAAAGTTTGTGCCGTTATCTGTAATAACACTGTGCGGGTACCCATATCTTAAGATAATATCTTTGAGGAATTTCACTGCTGTGGGCCCATCGCATTTTTTTATTGGTTTCACTTCAATCCATTTTGTGAACTTATCCACCATAACCAATATGTGGGTCATCCCCCCTCGGGCCGGCTTAAATGGTCCCACCATATCTAAGCACCACACAGAAAACGGCCAAGTAATGGGTATCGTTTTTAACTCGGACGACGGCATGTGTATCTTGGTTGCATATCTCTGACAACCATTGCATTTTTCAACCATCTCTTTGGCTTCCTTCAACGCCGTAGGCCAATAAAACCCATGCCTGAATGCTTTGGCCACCAAGGCACGAGATGAGGCATGGTGTCCACATTCTCCTTGATGTATATCTAGGAGGATCTCCTGGCCTTCTGCCGAACTCACACACCTTTGCAATACACTTGTGACACTTCTTTTACATAGCTCATTATTTATGATTGTACAAGCTTTAGCTCTCCTTACTATCTGTCTTGCTAACACTTCATTATTCGGCAAAATCGCATCTTTAAGGAAAGAAAATATGGGTTTTGCCCATATCGGTGTGATTTTCTCTGATGTGGTCTCACTGTCTATTTCCATGTTTTCCGCCGACATAACTACCTCGGCCTTTTCCATAGTTATGATTACTTCTGCTGTCCTCCTCTTGGGGAGTTCCGGGTTATATTGCTGGTCTACTTCCATCGGCACATTATCTTCTGCTGAATTTGCCGGAATAAAGATGGATTCGGACTCTGGTGATGGAGTTATTGATGGTTTCCTGAGGTGCTCCAGGGCAATACCTGGGGGAATTGACTGCCTGGTTGATCCTAGCTTTGACAACGTGTCTGCGGCATCATTTTCTGCCCGAGGTATGTGGTGAAATTCACACCCTTCAAAGTATCCACTGATCTTTTGCACATGAAATCTATACAAAGCCATATTATCATCTAATGCGTCCCAATTGCCTGAGACTTGCTGTACTACTAGATCCGAGTCCCCATAGCATAAGATTCGGCGTATGCCAATCTCTTTTGCTACTTTCAATCCATGGACTAGTGCTTCATATTCGGCTACGTTGTTTGACGCGGCAAAATGTATTTGCAGCACATATTTCAGCTGATCTCTTTTGGGCGAGGTTAACACTATTCCTGTCCCCAAACCATTTCTTAGTTTGGAACTGTCGAAATGCATCGTCCAATAATTTGGGTCTGGTAATGGTGGCTCATACTGCAACTCGGCCCAATCTACGAAGAAGTCGGCGACCACCTGAGATTTGATTGCATCTCTCCTATCGAATTGTGGAGCATATGGTGATAACTCAATTGCCCATTTTGCTATTCGGCCACTTGCATCTTTGTTGCTCAATATGTCGGCTATGGGTGCTTCACAGATCACTTTGATGGGGTGCTCTTCGAAGTAATGTTTAAGTTTCTTTGCCGACATGTACACTCCATAAGCCATCTTCTGATAATGTGGGTAATTTTGCTTTGAAGCGGATAACACCTTGCTCAAATAATACACCGGCCTCTGTACCGACTTATCATCTTCGAGTCGTTCTACGACGACTACAGCACTCACTACTCTGTTGGTAGCCGCTATATAGAGTAACATAGGCTCTTTTGATAATGGAGAAGCCAAAATGGGTGCTGTGACCAACATCTTTTTCAACTCATGAAATGCATTGTCTGCTTGTGGAGTCCAAATGAACTTATCTGATTTCTTCATCAGTTGATAGAGCGGTAGTGCCTTCTCTCCCAGTCGACATACAAACCGACTGAGCGAGGCTAAACATCCCGTGAACTTTTGTACGTCATTTAGACACCTTGGCAACTCCATTCTTTCTACTGTCTTTATATTTGTTGGGTTGGCCTCTATACCTCGGCTAGATACAAGAAAACCGAGTAATTTTCCCACAGGTACGCCAAATGTGCATTTTTCCGGGTTAAGCTTCATTCGGAACCTTCTCAGGTTCGCGAAAGTTTGCCGTATATCATCCAGTAGCGTTTTGCTTTCCTTGGTTTTGATGACCACGTCATCCACATATACTTGTACATTTTTTCCTATCTGGTCGTGTAGACATTTTTGCATGCATCTCTGATACGTTGCTCCTGCGTTTCGCAGGCCGAATGGCATTGTGCGATAGCAATAAGCCCCGTACGGGGTAATAAACGCAGTCTTTATTTGATCGGCTAGATTTAACGGTATCTGGTGAAAACCAGAATACGCGTCTACAAATGACAATATCTCACAACCAGCGGTCGAATCAATGACTTGGTCTATTCTAGGTAATGGAAAAGGATCTTTTGGACACGCCTTGTTCAGGTTCGTGTAATCGATACACATTCGCCATACAATGGCTACATTCAGATCAACTTTCTTCTTTTCTACTAGCACCGGATTTGATAACCAATCCGGATACAGCACCTCCATGATGAACCCGGCCGCGAGGAGCCGAGCTATCTCATCCCCTATTATTTTTCTCCTGTCTTCGGCGAAGCGGCGGAGAGGTTGCTTCACCGGCCTTGCTCCTGACCTTACATTCAGAGAGTGCTCAGCCAACTCCCTCGGAACACCTTGCAGATCCTGAGTTGACCATGCAAATATGTCCCGATTCTCACGGAGGAAGTTGGTGAGCTCGCTTTCCTATTTAGCATCTAGGCCTGCACCAATAGTAACAGTACGCTCTGGGAATTGCTCATCTATCTGAAACTTCTTCGTTTCTTTAGTCGGCTGAAAGGAGACACTTCCATGTGGATTGGCTAGTGCCGGCATATTCAGCTATGCCGACTGAGCGAGGGCTGCTACCTCCTGAATCCTTCTTTTTTCTCTTGCAATCACCAATGATTCGGCTAAATTTGACCCGGCTGAAGCACATTCCATTGACTTCTTGTAATCCCCTTCTACTGTTATCACTCCTTGTGGTCCGGGTAGCTTCATTTTCAGATAACTTACATGACAGCTGCCCATGAATTTGGCCAATGCGGGCCGTCCGAGTAAAGCATGATAACAACTCTCTAGATCCACCACTTCAAACTCTAAGTTTTCTGCTCTGCAGTTATCTCTTGTGCCGAATAACACATCCACTCGGACCTTACCAATGGGTTCGCATGAAAGCCCTGGCACTATCCCATGGAAAGTGGTCCTCGTAGATTGCAGCATGTTCTGCGATATTCCGAGTTTATGCATGGTATCTTTGTACATGATGTTGATACTGCTCCCATTGTCAATGAGAACCTTTGAAAATTTCACATTAATGCTTGGTCCAACAAATGTCGGATCCAACACGAGTGCATACGACCCTGGATTCGGCATTATCTTGGGGTGATCCTTTATGCTCCAAGTTACTTCCTGATCTGACCAAGGCATATATCTTGGCACTGCCGGCATAACTGCATTTACTTCCATATGCCGGCGTTGCACACTCTGCTTGTCTTGCTGTTCCGTTGTGAACACGCAATAAGACTGATGATGTTCTCTGTAATCATTGCGTCCATAATTTCCTGGATTTGTCCTTCCATCCTGGCCTTGGTTCATCACTTGATGTACCGCATCTCTCCGGTCCGAGTTATCGTATCTCGGTGGGGAGGAGGTGGTAACATCAGTTGCTGTGCATTTGCTCCAGTCAACTGTGGCTGATGCTGTTGATGTACTTGAAGGGGCGCTGCCTGAATGCCTGCGGGGTTTCCCATTGCATTTTTCATCCATGCACATTGGCGGGTCGTATGGTTGGCTGGCCTGGATGGGTTTGACGTGTGAAATTTACACGGCTGATCTAACATAGATTCGAACGTGTACTTCGGCCTCTCCTGCCATTGCTTCTTTTGTTCTGGGGTCCACTATCTTTTTCCTTCATTCCTTGGTGTCCACTGCTGAGGACCATTCTTTTGCCGTTGAGTCGTTCCGTGACTCGGCTGATCCTGCGCTACCGCTGCCACTTGGGCCGAATTATATCTATAATCCGGCCTTTCTTCTCTTCTTCTTCCTCTAAAGTCATTGCGCCTGGATGACCCGGCCAAATCTCTTGCATATTGGTCTTGTTGCTCCTGATGATCTGCCGACATTAATTCTGGTTGCGTTGGATCTCCTAATGCATAGGAGTCCGCTATTCTGATAGTTTCTACCAATGTGGTTGGCATATCCCTTTGCAGTCGTTGCCACAGTACACTGGCATAACGACATCCTTGAGCGAACCAAGCTATTGCTTGCGACTCTATAACTCCTTCACACGAGTTTCTCAGGTTACACCATCGAGTTAAAAACTCTCTATCTGTTTCATTCGGCCTCTGCTTGCACATGGCTAACTGTTGCGGCCTGTATGGCCTCTTGTATGTGCTGGTAAAGTTGCTGACGAACATTTCTTCAAAATCTAACCAACAGTTGATACTGCCTGCTGGTAGATTATTCAGCCATACCCTAGCTGGTCCTTCCAACATTTGTGGGACATATCGTACTGCCCATCGTAAGTTCCCACCCGCTATTTTCACAGCAGTGGCATAATCAATCAACCAGTCTTGTGGTTTGGTACTCCCATTGTATGTTTTTTACCTCTCGCTAGCTGAAAGTTCGGCACAGGTGGTTCTCCCATGATCCATGGTCCAAAGCACGTCGGACCTGGTGGACCCTGTTCTTCCAGCAACTCGGACCGGTATAGCCGGTCTAGCTTTACTCTTGCATATTTGATGGCAAATCTCTGTACAGAACTCTGTCTTGCATTCCATAGTGGTTATTTCCACCATGGATCGCATATTCCATCTCGGAATAACCATCATTGTACCTTTCATTCACTTGATTGTGGCGAGCTGGTCTCGCTTCTCTTTCCTGCCGAGGTTCATGTCTAGGCTGTGGGTTGAGCGGCGGTTCTCTCCTTACTTCAACCGGGGTATTGTTCTCATGATTGCCTCTTCCGAGTTCTCTTCTACCGAGGTCTCCATTGCCTCGGCTTCCGCCGTCTTTCTCAATACGGCCGGGATTCCTCTCACCACTGTTACCTCGGCTTTTCCATTGCCTCTGTTCTTGTTTGCTTTCCCGGCTATTGCCGGATCATACGGAACAATTTGCTTGTTTCTCTTTCCTGAAGTTACTGCTCTGTCCTTTCGTGCATTATTTCCGGGCGAGGATGCTGCTGCCACGAACAAGCTAGGTGCTGCTCCAGCCGAGTGAACCATTCGCGAGGCCCCCGGCCTCGTCGGGTCTGCCCTGAGCATTTCTTTGTTTTGCTGGTTCGCGATGCGCACCATCTCATTCACTCTTTCTTGCTGTTTCTGTCGGGCTTCGCCGGTCAACCCCTCTAACTCTAATGCTGCGGCATTTGCCGCTCTAAGGTTCTTTGCCGGGGTACTGTACCTCGGCAAGCCCAAATCAACTGATTCTGCCTTATGAGCATCATGCTCCTTGTTGATATCATCTATGAGGTTCTTCCCTCTTAAGCTCAACTCGTCGACCCGTTCGGGGGCGACGTCAAGCTTATTAGCCTTGGCATATTCTCGCAGGGTCCTGTTTAGAGACTCCCGCAGGGCCGACACCTTTTTTGCCTCTACCAGCACCTTTTGCCTGGTTTCTTCTAACTCTGCCTGAGCATTTTCCGGATCAAGTATCGGCGCTACAGGTGTAGTCAAGTTTTCTATGGTTGCCTGAAGAATGTTTTCTGGTCTTTCCAGAGGTGGCCCTCTTACTCTTGGTGCTTTTTGGGTGGTGTCCTGTACTTCGGCCTGGTTGGTCACTGGAGGGATTACCTCGGTGGGTGGTGCCGTCTGCCTGGGCGTAATCTGCACGCCTGCGGCGGGGTCTCTGGTTGATCCGGCACCCGCTACTCCCGCTTGTACCCCTGTTGCGACCATCACCTCAACGCTGCTCACCGGATGCGCTCCACACGGGCGGCTCGCAGCGCTGAGGGGTGGCTCTCCTGCAACAACAACTTGGTGAGGATAAACGCCGGAGATGTCGACGCTGACGTAGACCTTGTGCCTGCCCAAGCTGATGAAGACGCCGTTGCACGGGGGAGTTTTTCCCCTAAAACTGCCCGCGTTGTCGCTGACATAGTCACAGAGATCGAATCTCCGGACCAGGCCAGAAATCACACGCTCGCCAGTGTTGATGAAGTTTCCCGTCCGGATCATGACTCCAGCTAGCACCGCTGCTGGCCCCACGGTGGGCGCCAACTGTCGTGGTGGTGGCACGGCAGATGCCATGGGTAGGCTAAAGTATGGGGCCAATGGATGCTAGAGGGATCTGGGGAGGGAAGATGCAGTTGATTCTACACACAGAAGGCAAAGGCAAAGATCTTTATTTCTCCTTCCTTTGGCTACAAGTGCTCCTTGAGCTGTGTTCAAGAAGGAAGAACTTTACCAGCCTAACGGTACTAAAATGAGCCGATGCCCTCCTCAGGGTCCAATCCTCCCCTTATAAAGGAGAGCCTTGGGTTCCTTTAGGGCTGATGTGGCAAGCATATTCGAGGAATATGCTTGTCCCAATATAGTAGTTCGGCGCCCCCCTTTCCCTGTCGCCCCCCTAATGACGGCAAGGTTCCAGAGGGCCCCTCCTGTGTGCCTCGGGCTTCAGGACTGTCACCTCCGTGACCTCCTTCTGCCTCTCTGCTGCTCTGCGCCTTTGTCCTTAGTGCTTGGCTCCGCTCAGATTCTCCCTAGCCTGTGGCTAGAGTTTGACTTTAGGCTTCTCCTTCTCCTGCAAGCTTCGTATCATTCGGCCCTGCCTCCCGTAACTCGGCTTGTCCTTCACCTGCATCAAGATTACTCGGGCTAACCCGGCCGACTTACGCAGTATCTCGGCCGGGTAATGCCTTGCCTTCATTATAAGGGTCCTGCCCTTTCCTATCTCGGCCGACTTCTACAAGATTCGACCGATTCAGACTGTAACTCGGAAACTAGACGGGGGACATCCTTTCGTCTTTCCCCGTCTTTACCCTATCCGGGGTTACCTCCCCAACAACTAGAGACAATAATCTAGTTACATAGTGATAAATCTAACACCCATGGAGTTCTGGTGTTGATCATGTTTTTCTCTAAGGAGAGTTTTAGTCAACGGATCTACTACATTGAGATCCGTGTGCACTTTACAAATATTTATATCTCCATCCTTGAGATGCTCGCGGATGGAGTGAAACCGGCGCTTAATATGCTTGGAATTCTTGTGAGACCTTGGTTCTTTGGCATTGGCTATGGCACCATTGTTGTCACAATAGATCACCATTGAGTCCAACGCACTCGCAACCACACCTAGTTCGGATATGAACTCCTTCATCCAAACTGCTTCCTGAGCCGCTTCCGAAGCAGCAACATATTCGGCCTCCGTTGTTGATCCCGCCACCACGGGTTGTTTGGAACTCCTCCAACTAATCGCTCCACCATTCATGAGAAATACGTATCTGGATTGAGACTTAGAGTCATCTGGATCAGTGTCAAATCTAGCATCGACATAACACTTAGCGACGAGCTCTTCTTCACCTCCATACACAAGAAACATATCCTTAGTTCTTCGCAAGTACTTAAGGATATTCTTGACCGCTATCTAGTGTTCTAATCCTGGATCAGATTGGTACCTACTAGTCAAACTAATAGCATGTGCCACATCCGGTCTTGTACATAGCATGGCGTACATTATAGATCCTATGGCTGAAGCATAGGGGACTTTGTCCATTATCTCTCTTTCTTCTGTCGTAGCCGGACTTTGAGTCTTACTCAATGTCTTGCCTTGCCACATAGGTAAGAACCCCTTCTTACTTCCATCCATTTTAAACTTCTTTAAAATCTTATCAAGGTATGTACTTTGCGATAGCCCTATTAGGCGCATTGATCTATCTCTATAGATATTTATGCCTAATATGTATGACACTTCACCTAGTTCCTTCATTGAAAATTTGCTATTTAGATAAATTTTAACACTGTTTAAAAGATCTATATCATTTCCGATCAATAATATGTCATCCACATATAATATCAGAAATGCCACATTGCTCCCACTCACTTTCTTGTAAATACAAGCCTCTCCATGCATTTGGACAAATCCAAACTCTCTGGTCACCTCATCAAAGCAGAGATTCCAACTCCAGGTATCCTATGAAGACGCATTTTTCCGCTTTGGGTTCGAGTTTATCCGATTGAAGTTTCTTCACATAAACATCGCATCCCTAAACTTTAAGAAATGACAGCTTAGGTTTGTTTCCAAACCACAATTCATATGGTGTCTTTTCAATGGATTTAGATGGTGCCCAATTAAAAGTGAATGCAGCAGTTTCTAGTACGTAAACCCAAAATGACAGTGGCAAGTCCGTCAGAGACATCATAGATCAAACCATATCCAATAAAGTATGTTTACGATGTTCCGACACACCATTTCCCTGTGGTGTTCCGGTAGGTGTGAGTTGTTGTCAACACCCGGATTTTTAATCCCAGCTACCTGTTATGCCATACATTGCAATCCTAGGATTACCATTTTTCTGATACATAATAGATTGGATATCATAGTACATCATCAATTACAAACCATACATAAGGAATTACAACAAATATGGATCACATGATCCAGTCTTAATACAATTCAAGCAGCGGAATAACGTAATAATAATGATAGCGTAGGCGAGGCTCCATCTTCATGGTCACAGGAAATGCTGACGATGGGAGATGATCCTAGTTGTCGTAACCTTCCTTTTGTCCTTCCTCCTGATACTCCTCTTCATAGTCTGGCCAAGGTAATAGCCAGGTACAAAGCCATGAGTACTCTTTAAGTACTCGCAAACTAATAATAACAAGTAAGGTGGTTTTGAGTAGGAAATTCTAGGCTCTAGGTTGTTTTGCAAAAATCCAGATTTACCTTAACTAAGTTCAGAAGCAAAGAAAGCTAGTTGAAAGTTTTATAACACCTAAGTGGGAACTTCAATTTCATGTCACAACTCTATTGTGGTCAAGTCAAAATCACGAATCATTTCATTGGTCATTTTGAAAACATCTGACGACGTAACAGTATGGCCACTCCAACTGTCCATAACCGCGGACGCGACTATTCAAATAGTTTGACACTCTGTAGAGGTGGTACACTTTCACCACAACATTCGATACATCCGTCAGGAACAATCCTGAATTCACCATACTTAGTATACGGATAATTAATCCTAACCTTTCAATTACATGCCCTAGTATAGGAACCTCTCCTGGGACTTTGGCCTCCCAACCATGACCAACTATCATCTTAGGAACTGCACAGGTGGACAATCTTCACAAGGTAGCCTCAGCTCAACCTTGGCCGCAAGGGAACCCATACTAAGGCATATAAATTTCCAGTCAAGCCCTACCCAAATTTCGGCTATTGTGGTTGTATGGTAAAATTGGAATGGTATTGCATCCAGACAACCATCAGTTTTATAAAGGGCTAAGGCTCATGCCTTAACATTTTCATCATCAAAATCATCTGGTGTTCAAAAACATATGTCAAAACATTTTAGTAGAATGACTCATCATTCTAAGGTTTTCATAACCATTTTCACCAAGTATTCCCATCTAAAGTGGATCAAGTTTTATGCTTAGCACTGTCATCTTCAAAGGGTGGTAAACACTAATGAGGGGTGGTAAACAAGTGTAGCTTATCTAAGTTCAATCTCATGCCTCAGGATGACATCAAGATTTATCTCACTTGGGTCAAGTTTTATGCTCTTTATGCTACCTTCAGAAATCTTTCTAAAATCTACAATTCACTAAGTAAACTCTAACAGAAATCTTTGATAAAGAAATAAAATAACTAAGCTTCCACATAAGACTAGGATTGTGTATCAAGTGGTTTAAGCTTTGCAAGGAAAACTTGCATGGTTTAGCTTGCTAAGATAATAGTATGAACCAGCAAGGATTAGCTTGCTAAGTCAACTTGTATAGTCAGGCTTGCAAGATTGCAAGTATAGACTTGCCTTGTGCAGAGCAGTGGTTGAAGTTCTCCTCGGCTTCTTCCTCATAGTATTCTCCTTCCTCCTCGTATCATTGGTCGGTACTAGCGTCTATAAATAAATACGAGGTACACAATCACCAAACAATTCTTAACTACTCTATTTATCACACCAAGGTTTTCACTAGATGATATAGGATCATCACAAACATTACAATCATTAAGGCAAATAGTTTTATTATCTTTATTTTAGAAAATAATTTCTACTCATTGAAAAACTACTTAAGATTTAATATTCTCCAACTAAAACATGGGATCATGTTGACACATGTCATCATCACATATTTTAGTACTTGGGAATGTGATTTAAAGTGGTGTCACAATTTAATAAGGTTTAACCTTTTTAATTTAATTAATTAAAGTGACTAGAATGGCCTATGGGGCATTCTTTTGTTGTTTGTCCAATATTTCTGCAGGTAAAGCTAGATATTTTTATATATTCTGAAAGGTCTTGTTAAATATCATTTTTGAGAGTTGGAATCAACTCAAAAGCTTTTGTGGTTGAATTTTGAAAAATGTTTGAATGCAGAAAAGCTTCAGCCTTGTTATTTTTACTACAGATGATCTACAAATCAAATTGGTTTGAATCCAACGGGCTTGGATTAAGCACTCCAGTACCTTTCTAACAAAATTGGTTTCATGCATTTTGGTTTAGTGAATCGGGCTGGGTCGATTTTTGAATCTAGGTACAGAACTAGGTTTGAAACTAAAAGAATAAACCTAAATTTGAATTACTGGGTCGCGCGGGATGTTACCTGGAATGGCCCACGGTGCACAGCACACGCGCGGGTGGGTTTAAGTGAATGACCACACCAGTCAGCGAGACAGGGGGTGCGAAGCGGTATGGGGTGATGTGGATCACACGATCAAACTCTAATCCAACGGCTATGGTTCATCGTCCATGTCGGGCAACTCCGGCAAGACAGAACCCTAGTGCGGCCAGTGGGGGTCTACAGGGGCTCACCGAGGCTCAGGCGATGGTCGGCCATGGGGGCGAATGACTAAGTCGACGACGACGGCAGCTTCTCATGGGGCGACTCCAATCAACGGCTCCTTTCTTCCTCCTTCGTGGCAGACTCTGGCCAAATTCCGGCGATGTGTTGCTCGCCTTGCTCCGGGAGTGAGGTGGGGTGCTTCTGAGAGAGAGGGGAGTGAGATGGTGTGAATAAATCGAGCGGGGGTGGCCTCTATTTATAGTGCCAGAAGGGGACCGAAGGGCGCGGACGGAGCTCGTCGTGGTCGTCGTCGCAGCAAGCTAGGCATGGCCAACGATAGGAGGCGGTGATGTGTTCCCTGGTGAAGCTCAACGGCATGGTCGCACGGCGTGGGGCGATGCGAGACGGTCGGAACATCACGGCGCTCTGGGCGGGTCCGATGGGAAAATTCATGGTGCACTGGCTGTCCTAGTCGCGCGGCGACGAACATGCGTGTCTGCGGTGTTCCTAGGGTGGTGTCGATCCTGCTTGCACGCGGAGAGGGCGGCGTGCGGTCTATGGGCATGTGTCACGGGTGGCGCACTAGCGTGCTCTCGGAACTCTCGTAGAGAGGCTGGGCATGCTCGGGCTGTGTGGTCCAGGGGCTGGCAAGGCTCAGGGCTTGGACAGGGGGTGGCGGTGGACTGTGGAGTGCCTGCCAGACAAGGTTGGCGAGGCTAGAGCTTCTCCTAGCTTGCTGGCGACATTGGGGTGGCAAGGGTGCTCCCGGCATGCTTGCCATTGATGGCATGGTCGGTTTACAGTGAGCTATAGTGGCTTAAACAAGTTAGATGATCTACTAAGAGTGTAGTGTGAGCTAGATAGGGAACAAGTTAGGCCAAAATTACTGCTCACTATAGTGTTTAATGTTTGTTGGTTTGGTGTTTGCAAGGTGTTTGATGAAATGGACGAAAGAGATTCAAATTTGAATTTTTGATTCAAACTTTGTAGGTGTGCTAGTTACATACTAGGGAGTCTCTGGTTGATTGGATTGGTCAAGGGGCACTAGTTTGGTTGGGTTTTGAAAATGTGTGATCTTCACATATGTTAAAGATTCAATTTTGAAATGTCATTTGAATCAAGTTGCCAAATGTTTCTTTGAGTTTGAAGGTGGTCTTGGGTTCAATTTTACTTGGTCTAGCAAGGGGTTAAAAGAAATGGAATTGTTTCTGTTTAGTGAGCAAGATTGGCAAAAATGACCATTTACTTATTTGATTTATTTTTGATTTTCTCTTGATTTGTTTCTACTTGTCAATGTTTTAGATGATGTTGTTTTCATCTTTAAACCATTCCTTGCTATTTAGATCAATCACACAAGTCCATTCATGCATTCATGCAATCATCACATACACACATGCATTCATATGATTTTATTTAACAAAAGTTTTTGTTAACCCTAATTTTGGTGATTGGAATTTGATAATCATTGTTCATATTTTTGGGATGTTACAAACCTTCCCTCCTTAAACAAAATCTCGTCCCGATATTTGGGAAAGAAGAAAACTAGGATTTAAAAAGATCAGGAAACTCCTCCTTGATGTGATCTTCTCGCTCCTAGGTAGCTTCTTCTTCAGTGTGGTTACTCCACTGCATCTTGAGAAACTTGATTCTTCGGGTCCTGGTGGTTCTGAAAGCTTCCTCCAAAATATGGATGGGTACTTCGGGATACGTCAGGTCATTGTTGATCTCTTTGGTCCGGTGATCAATGTTCTTGAAAACTTCAGTCTTCTTTGGGACTTCAAGGCATTTGTGAAGTAGCGATATATGGAACACATTATGCACTGCTGACATCTCCTTTGGCAGTTCCAGTTGATACGATACTTCTCCTCGACGATTCAGAAACTTGAAAGGTTCGATATATCTAGGGGCTAACTTTCCTTTGAGTTGGAAACGCTACATTCCTTTCAGTGGCGAAACTTTGAGATACACAAAATCTCCGATATTGAAAGCGAGGTCTCGACATCTCTTGTCGGCATAACTCTTTTGTCTTGACTGGGCGGTCTTGAGGTGCTCATGGATCTTGTGAACTTTCTCTTCTACTTCTCGTAGGATGTCGGGTCCAAAAAATTTTGACTCTCTCCTACTTCCGACCAATTCAAAGGGGTACGACACTTCCTTCCGTACATGAATTCAAAGGGCTCCATTTGCAAACTATCTTGGTAACTGTTGTTATAAGAAAATTCTGCAAACAGCAAACAGTCTTTCCATTTAGACCCATACTCTAGCACATAGGCTCTCAACATATCTTCGAGTATTTGATTTACTCTCTCCATTTTTCCGTTGGTTTGAGGATGGTAAGCTGTGCTGAAATCCAATCGGATTCCCAATCCTTCCTAGACTTTCTTCCAAAATCTCGAGGAAAACTGAGTTCCCTGATCTGACACAATGTTCTTGGGGACTCCGTTTAAACTGACAATTCTAGCGATGTACAACTCTGCTAGCTTCGAGCTCTGGTAAGTGGTCTTGACTGGTAAGAAATGGGAGACTTGAGACAATCTATCAACTATGACCCAAATAGAGTCATTTCCCCTACTAGAAGTAGGCAAACTGGTAATAAAGTCCATTCCAACTAAATCCCATTTCCATTCCGTAATCTGCAGTGGTTGCAACAGTCCTGTGGGTCTCTGATGTCCCGCCTTGACTCTCTGACAAATATCACACTTGGCTATATAGCTTCCGATTTCTCTCTTCATCTTATACAACCAAAATTGATCCTTCAGATTTTGATACATCTTTGTTCCTCCGGGGTGGATAGAATAAAGAGTATCATGGGCTTCTTTCAAAATAACTTCTTTCAACTCTGAATCTGCTGGTACACAGAGACGTCCTTTGTACCACAGAACTCCTTCTTCATCCTCGGTGAATCCGGGTACTTTGCCTGTACCGATACGATGTTTGATTCCGTCGATACTAGCATTTCCTTTATGCACCTCCTTGATCTGACTGATCAAAGTGGGTTGAAGTTCTATGCTAGCCAAAAATCCTTCACTACTAATTCCATTCTGAAATCTTCCATCTCCTGGTGTAGACTTGGTTGCTCCTTCAGAATCATGGAGTTCAAGCGGCACGACAATCTGCTAAGGGCATCTGCTACCACATTGGCTTTACCGGGGTGATATTGAATGTCCAGATCATAGTCCTTGATTAGCTCTATCCATCTTCTATGCCGCATATTTAGCTCCTTCTGAGTGAATATATACTTCAGGCTCTTGTGATTTGAGTAAATTTCACAACGGTTTCCCATGAGATACTTCCTCCATGTCTTTAGGGCTAGAACTACGGCTGCTAGTTTAAGGTCATGGGTAGGATAGTTCTGTTCATGCTGCTTCCCTTGTCGGAATAGATAAGATATAACTTTGCCTTCTTGCATCAACACATATCCAAGACCGATCTTGGATGCGTCACAATACACATCAAAGGGCTTCCTGATATCAGGCATGATCAAGATTGGGGCTGATATCAATCACCTCTTGAGTTCTTGAAAAGTCGCTTCACACTTGTTCGGCCATTCGAACTTCTTATCCTTCTTCAACAATTGGGTCATGGGTCTGGCGATACTCGAGAATCCTTCTACGAACTTGCAGTAATATCCCACCAATTCGAGAAATGCACGAAGTTGTGTTTGGGTGGTTGGGGCTTGCCAATCTTCAACATCCTTCACCTTTGCAGGGTCAACTACAATTCCTCCGGCCGATACTATATGTCCGAGGAATCCTACCCCTTGTAACCAGAATTCACATTTTCTAAACTTGGCATACAATTGATGCTCCCTAAGGGTTCCAAGGATGGTCCTCAAGTGTATCTCATGTTCTCCTTCTGATTTGGAATAAATCAGAATGTCATCGATGAAAACAACGACAAACTTATCCAGGAAGTCCATAAAAATCTTATTCATGAGATTCAGGAAATAAGAGGGGGCATTGGTTAATCCAAAAGACATGACAGTATACTCGTATAATCCATATCTGGTGGTAAAGGCAGTCTTTGGAATATCCTCTGTGCGAATATTGAGTTGATGATAACCAGTTCTAAGATCAATCTTAGAAAACACTTTGGCACCAGTCAACTGGTCAAACAGGTCTTCTATCTTCGGTAGGGGGTACTTGTTCTTGATGGTGACATCATTCAACTTCTGATAATCCGTACACAAACGGTTACCGCCATCCTTCTTGTCCACAAACAAGACAGGTGATATCCATGGCGACGCACTTGGTTGAATCAATCCTATCTCCAGCATAGAATCCAGTTGCTTCCTCAGTTCCACTAGTTCAGATGGGTTCATGCTATATGGTCTCTGGGCTATGGTCCGGTTCCAGGGATTAGTTCAATGATAAACTCGATATCCCGATCTGGGGGCATACCGGGCAAAACATCTGGAAATACATCGGGGTATTCACAGACTATTCTGACTTGGTCAATGGTGGGTTGGGCTATACTCTTGTTGCATTTGAATTGACGGGGCAAGGTTTTAGATACATGCTCTACTGATATTCCGGCTGTACTGGTCATGGTTATGGCTTTCTTGGTACAGTCGATTAACCCTTTATGTTTATACATCCAATCCATTCCTAGTACTACTTCCAAACCTTTAGTTCCGAGTACTATTAGATTAGCATAAAAATCTATGCCATGGATTCGGATAGGCACGACCTTGCAAATTTGTCTAGCTTTGGTGGTTGAACCAGGTATTTGAACTATCATAACATGCTTCAATTTGGTGGGTTGAATCTTACTAGTGCATGCAAATTCTTCAGTAACAAACGAGTGCGATGCTCCAGAATCAAAAAACACTCTTGCAAGTACTGAGTTAACAGAAAACATACCCGGCACGACATCTGGCGCTTCTTGGGATTCTTCAGCATGCATGAGAAAGTGACGGCCGTTGCGGTTTAGTGAGTTCCCTGGGGCAAAATTTCTTCCAGGATGAACAAGACGCTGCTGCTGAGCTGGGGCATTTGCATTAGGGGATGCGGAAATCTTCTTGGGGCACTCATTAGAATAGTGACCCTTGGTTCCACATTCATAACGAGTCACTTGGGACTTGTCCTTTGTTGCAACAGGCACATCATTTCTTCCAGTCCTTGGGGCAGTGTTGGTGTTGGTGGCAACATTGTTGTTGTTGAACTTAGGCCGTGCACGATTGAAATTGATGGGGTTGCCGGGGTTGTTGTGATTTCCTCCGGGCCTCGGGTTTCCACGGTTGGGATAGGTCGGACGGTTCATCGGGGGTCTATTGGTTCTTGGGGCAAATCCTAGAGATGGGTTGGGGTGATACTTTGGTGTATGATGGGTTCCTGGTTGATGCATCATGCGACGCTTGCGGTTTTCATTAGCTTGGTTGATCTTGCCTTCCATCTGAATGGTGGAATCCACTAAGGCTTCAATATCGGCAAATGGGATGTTGACTAACACTGTCTGCATCTCATCTTGTAGACCATTCAGGAATCTCTCCTTCTTCTTGGCTTCAGTGTCTATCTCATCAGGTGCATACCTAGCCAATGACAAACATTTGTCACGGTACTCCACTACTGTCATCCTGCCTTGCTTCAGTTCTCTGAATTCATCTCTCATCCTTTTGATCAAACCCTGTGGCACATGGGTTCTGCTAAACTTGACTTTGAATTCCTCCCAAGTCATCATTTGAGCTCCATTCATGGCACGGACGCTGTTCCACCATGCTCTTGCATCTCTGACCAGGTAGTGGGTGGCAAACAGTACCTTCTTGTTGGATTCCACACCGGCAACTTCTAGGTTTTTTTCCATGGTTTGCGGCTAATCATCTGCATCTAGGGGCTCTTTAGACTTAGTGAAAACGGGTGGATTGGTGTTCTGGAAGTTCTTGAGCTTGGATCCATGGTTGTCCTAATTTCCATGGTCTTAGTTGTTGTTGGCCATCTGAGCTATCTGTTGAAGGGTGGCTAAGTTGGCTTGATGTTCGGCCCTTTCAACTCCGCGGTCTGAAACCAACATTTGCAACATTTGCAACATCAGGTCCGGGGATGAAGTGCTTCCTCCGCGAGCCATCTGAAGATTGAGATAGATTATGAGAAAAGGGGGAAATTTCTAAGGTTCAGGGTTTTCTGTTTTAAAAAGTTTTCAAAGTTTGACTCAAGTTTTTCTAGCAGCTTGCTTTTCATTCATTCATAGCACACAATACAAACACACACCACAACAAAGGAAAACAGATGGTTTTAAGAACCATTTTGTGAAACTACGATACAGTGGGACCAGATACAACTCACTAACGCTAGTGCTCAAGTGCTACTACTCCTCGGAGTCGGTATCCTCATCCTCCTCCTCATCATCATCAATGAAGGAGAAGTCATCCTCATCGGTGAATAATTCCATGGCCTGGTTCTCCAGAAAGTCATCATCATCACTGAGATAGGAGTAGGGGTCTCCACGAAGGTCTTCCCCTGCATTCTCCTTCTCCTCCAGCTGCATATCCCTCTCGTGGACAGTCTCCTCCAACTATGTGATCCTGTGGCAAAGACGGGCAATGATGCGCTCCTTCTTGTCGAGCTGAAAGCGACGACACTGGTGATCCTTCACTAGCATGGCAATGGTCTGATCCTTCTTGGCGGCAACGGTGTACTTGTGGTTGGTGTAGTAGCGGACATTGTCTAACTCTTTCTAATGACCATACATCATGAAGCTGAGGTAGTCCAATTGAGTCTTCAGCTCATGGTGATACGGGGCCTCCAGTCGCTGTCCCATAACATCACGCCTTGGATAGAACTCAAAGCGGGTACCCTTGATCTGGTTGATACTCTGCCCACACAGACGGGCAAGAGCTTCCTACATGGCCCTGTCAAGTCCATCGAGCCAGTTGTTCTCTCTCAAGTTGAACTGAATTCCCTCTGAAGTGGGGGCTTCAATCTTTCCCCGGAGACTTGCAACAACTAGCCATTGCAACTCCTCTCCTTCCTAATCGTTGAGATGAGCTCCAAAGAACTCGAGGTGCGGACGCTCCAGCATCTCCTACAGCTGGTCCAAGTCATGCTCAAAGATGAGGTCTCCTCCATTCCCCAACTGATAAAACTTGATGTACTTCACGTCCATCTATAATAATATAGGATGAGTAAGTTAGTAGAGTGATCAAGTGTGTCAAATTTTAGGTAAGTTTGCAAGAATTTTGAGGACATGAATTTTTATGAAAGAGTCTAAGTGCTAATAATGAGAATAAGTTTTCATAAATACTTGCTTCTTTGGTTTTGAAACTAAGTTTTTGATTCAAACGTCCATTCTAAACTAGGGTCTCCTATGGTCAGGATGGCTCTGATACCAACTTGTCAACACCCAGATTTTTAATCCCAGATGCCTGTTATGCCATACATCACAATCCCGGGTTTACCATTTTTGCGAGACATAACAGATTGGATATCACAGTACATCATCCATTACAAACCATACATAAGGTCTTACAACAAATAAGGATCACATGATCCAGTCTTAATACATTTCAAGCAGTGGAATAACGTAATAATAACGATATCGTAGGCGAGGCTCCATTTTCATGGTCACAAGCAATGCTGACGATGGGAGATGATCCTAGTTGTCGTAACCTTCCTGCTGTCCATCCTCCTGATACTCCTCTTGATAGTCTGGCCACGGGAATAGCCAGGGACAAAGCCATGAGTACTCTTTAAGTACTCGCAAACTAATACTAACAAGTAAGGTGGTTTTGAGTAGGAAATGCTAGCCTCTAGGTTGTTTTGCAAAAAGCCAGATTAACCTTAACTAAGTTCAGAAGCAAAGAAAACTAGTTGAAAGTTTTATAACACCTAAGTGGGAACTTGAATTTCATGTCACAACTCTTTTGTGGTCAAGTCAAAATCACGAATCATTTCATCAGCCATTTTGAAAACATCTGACGATGGAACATTATGGCCACTCCATCTGTCCATACCACGGACATGGCTATTTGAGTAGTTTGACACTCTGCAGAGGTGGTACACTGTCACCACAACATTAGATACATCCGTCAGGAACAATCCTGAATTCACCATACTCAGTATGCGGAAAATCAATCCTAACATTTCAATTACATGACCTAGTATAGGCACCTCTCCTGGGAGTGTGGCCTCCCAACCATGACCAACTGTCATCTTGGGAACTATACAGGTGGACAATCTTCACAATGTAGCCTCAGCTCAAACCTTGGCCACAAGGGAACCCATACTAAGGTATATAAATTTCCAGTCAAGCCCTACCCAAATTTCGGGTATTGTGGTTGTACGGTAAAATTGGAATGGTATCGCATCCAGACAACCATCAGTTTTATAAAGGGATAAGGCTCATGCCTTAACATTTTCATCATCAAAATCATCTGGTGTTCAAAAACACATGTCAAAACATTTTAGTAGAATGACTCATCATTCTAAGGTTTTCATAACCATTTTCACCAAGTATTCCCATCTAAAGTGGATCAAGTTTTATGCTTAGCACTAGCATCTACAAAGGGTGGTAAACACTAATGAGGGGTGGTAAAGAAATGTATCTTATCTAAGTTTTATCAAGATGACATCATGATTTATCTACATCAAGATTTGTCTACACTAATGAGGGGTGGTAAACACTAGCATCTACAAAGAATATCATGCCTCAGGATGACATCAAGATTGATCTCACTTGGGTCAAGTTTTGTGCTCTTTATGCTACCTTTGGATATCTTTATAAAATCTCCAAGTCACTAAGTAAACTCTAACAGAAAGCTTTGATAAAGAAATAAAATAACTAAGCTTGCATATAAGACTAGGATTGTGTATCAAGTGGTGTAAGCTTTGCAAGTAAAACTTGCATGGTTTAGCTTGCTAAGATAATAGTATGAACCAGCAATGATTAGCTTGCTAAGTCAACTTGTATAGTGAGTCTTGCAAGATTGCAAGTATAGGCTTGTCTTGTGCAGAGCAGTGGTTGAAGTTCTCCTCGGCTTCTTCCTCGTAGTATTATCCTTCCTCCTCGTATCCTTGGTCGGTACTAGAGTCTATAAATAAATACGAGGAACACAATCACCAAACAATTCTTAACTACTCTATTTATCACACCAAGGTTTTCACTAGATGATATAGGATCATCACAAACATTACAATCATTAAGGCAAATAGTTTTATTTCATTTATTTTAGAAAAGTAATTTCTACTCATTGAAAAACTACTTAAGATTTAATATTCTCCAACTAAAACATGGGATCATGTTAACACATGTCATCACCACATATTTTAGTACTTGGGAATGTGATTTAAAGTGGTGTCACAATTTAATAAGGTTTAACCTTTTATTTTAATTAATTAAAGTGACTAGAATGGCCTATGGGGCATTCTTTTGTTGCTTGTCCAATATTTCTGTAGGTAAACCTAGATATTTTTATATATTCTGAAAGGTATTGTTAAATGTGATTTTTGAGAGTTGGAATCAACTTAAAAGCTTTTATGGTTGAATTTTGAAAAATGTTTGAATACGGAAAAGCTTCAGCCTTGTTATTTTTACTATAGGTGATCTACAAATCAAATTGGTTTGAATCCAACGGGCTTGGATTCAGCACTCCAGTAACTTTCTAAAAAAATGGTTTCATGCATTTTGGTTCAGTGAATCGATCTGGGTTGATTTTTGAATCTAGGTACATGACTAGGTTTGAAACTAAAAGAATAAACCTAAATTTGAATTACTAGGTCGCGCGGGATGTTAACTGGGCCAGCCCAGAGTGCACAAGACATGTGCGGGTGGGTTTAAGTGAATGACCCCACCAGTCAGCGAGAAAGGGGGTGCGAAGCGGTATGGGGTGATGTGGATCGCACGATCAAACTCTAATCCAACGGATGTGGTACGTCGTCCATGTCAGGCAACTCTAGCGAGACAGAACCCTAGCACGTCCAGTGGGGGCCTACGGGGCTCACCGGGGCTCAGGCGATGGTCAGCGATGGGGCGAACGACGAAGTCGATGATGGTGAACCTCCTGGTACCGGCGGCTTCTCCTAGGGAGGCTCCAATCACCGTCTCCTTTCTTCCTCCTCCGCGGCAGACTTCGGCCAAATTCTGGCGATGTGCTACTCGCCTTACTCCGGGAGTGAGGTGGGGTGCTTCTGAGAGAGAGGGGAGTGAGATGGTGTGAAGGAATCGAGCGGCGGTGGCCTGTATTTATAGTGCCAGAAGGGGACTAAAGGATGCGGGCGGAGCTCGTCGTGGTCGTCGTCACAGCGAGCTACTGGCATGGGCAACGATAGGGGGCGGCGATGTGTTCCCTGGTGAAGCTCAATGGCATGGTCGCGAGGCGTGGGGAGGTGCGAGACGGTCGGAACATAACGGCACTCTGGGCGGGTCTGACGGGAAAATTCATGGCGCATGGGTTGTCCTGGTCGCGCGGCGACAAACGAGCATGTCTGGGGTGTTCCTGGGGTGGTGGCGATCCTGCTTGCATGCGGCGAGGGCGGCGCGCGGTCTGTGGGCGTGTGTCGTGGGTAGTGCACTGGCGCGCTCTCAGCAAGCTCGCAGAGAGGCTGGGCACGCTCGGGTCGTGTGGTCTAGGGGCTGGCAAGGCTTGGGGCTTGGACAGGGGGTGGCGGTGGACGATGGAGTGCCTGCCAAACAAGGTTGGCGAGGCTAGAGCTTCTCCTAGCTTGCTGACATTGGGGTGGCAAGGATGCTCTCGGCATGCTTGCCATTGATGGCATGGTCGGTTTACAATGAGCTAGAGTGGATTAAACAAGTTAGATGATCTACTGAGAGTGTAGTGTGAGCTAGATAGGGAACAAGTTAGGCCAAAATTACTGCTCACTATAGTGTTTAATGTTTGTTGGTTTGGTGTTTGCAAGGTGTTTGATGAAATGGCCGAAAGAGATCCAAATTTGAATTTTTGATTCAAACTTTGTGGGTGTGCTAGTTACATTCTAGGGAGTCTCTGGTTGATTGGATTGGTCAAGGGTCACTGGTTTGGTTGGGTTTTGAAAATGTGTGATCCTCACATATGTTAAAGATTCAATTTTGAAATGTCATTTGAATCAAGTTGCCAAATGTTTCTGTGAGTTTGAAAGGTGGGCTTGGGTTAAATTTTACTTGGTCTAGCAAGGGGTGAAAAGAAATGGAATTGCTTCTGTTTGAAATCTTGGACTAGAAACACTCAAAGTGGTCTAGTGAGCAAGATTGGCAAAAATGATCATTTGCTTATTTGATTTGTTTTTTATTTTCTCTTGATTTGTTTATGATTGGCAATGTTTTAGATGATCTTGTTTTCATCTTTAAACCGTTCCTTGCTATTTATATCAATCACACAAGTCCATTCATGCATTCATGCAATCATCACATACACACATGCATTCATATGATTTTATTTAACAAAAGTTTTTGTTAACCCTAATTTTGGTGATTGGAATTTGATAATCATTGTTCATATTTTTTGGGATGTTACAGTTGTGAAACAATTCCACACTTTTTCATATGAGTGCTAAACTCGTAACTTAGGTACTCACCTCCACGGGCGGACCGTAGAAATTTGATCTTTCTATTACGATGATTTTCCACTTCATTCTGAAATTCCTTGAACTTTTCAAAGGTTTCAGACTTGTGTTTTATCAAGATATAACCCTATCTACTCAAATCATCCGTGAAAGTTACAAAATAACAATATCCACCTCGCGCTGACACACTCAGTGGACCACACACATCAGAATGTATAATTTCCAATAAATCTGTCGCCTAATCCATTGAACCGGAAAACGGCGTTCTAGTCATCTTGCCCATAACGCATGGATCACATGTATCAAGTGATTCCAAAAGTCCATCCAAATGGAGCTTCTTCATGCGTTTAACGCCAATATGACCTAGATGGCAGTGCCACATATATGCGGATATATCATCATTAAGTTTAATCCTTTTAGCATCAACATTAGGAATATGTGTAACATTATTATCGAGATCCAACAGAAATAAACCATTCATCATCAATGCATTACCATAAAAGATTTCATTCATATAAATAGAACAACCATTGTTCTCGGATTTAAATGAATAACCACTTCGCATCAAACATGATCCCAATACAATGTCCATGATCAGTGCTAGCACCAGATAACAATTATTCAAGTTTATAACTAATCTCGATGGTAAGTGGAGAGGTAGCGTTCCGATGGCGATCACATCAACGCTTGATCCATTGCCGACACGCATCTTGACCTCACCCCTTGATAGCGGTCGCTTGTTCCGCAGCCCCTAATTCGAGTTACAAATATTAGCAACTGAACCGGTATCAAATACCCAGGTGCTACTACGAGTACTAGTCAAGTACACATCAATAACATGTATATCATATATAACTTTATTTGCCATGATGTCCTTCTTGTCTGCCAAATACTTGGGGCAGTTGCGCTTCTAGTGGCCAGTCCCCTTGCAATAATAGCACTCAGTATCAGAATTAGGGCCAACTCGGGGTTTCTTTTCAGGCACGGAAACTGTATTGCCGCCCTTCTTTCCCTTCTGTTTACCCTTTTTGTCTTTCTTGAAACCAGTGGTCTTATTGATCATAAACACTTGATGTTCTTTCTTGATCTCCACTTCTGCAGTTTTAAGCATTAGTAGAAGCTCAGGGAGAGAATTCTTCATGCCTTGCATATTATAGTTCATCACGAATCTCTTATAGCTAGGTGGCAGAGACTGCAGAACACGATGGATTCGTAAGTCAATGGGAATCGTTATTCCCAAGGACACAAGCTTGTCGGTGTAACCCGACATCTTGAGTACATGCTCACTTACGGAGCTGTTCTCTTCCATCATGCAGCTAAAGAATTTTTCTGAAGCATTGTAGCTCTCTACAGCAGCATGTGTGTCAAAAATCATTTTCAACTCACCCATTGTATCAAATGCATTGCCGTTTTTGAAACGCTTTCGAAGTTCTGGCTCTAGCCCATACAATATGCCGCAATGAACTAAATCGTGGTCCTCCTGACGAATCCGAAAGACATTCCTTTCCTTGTCCGGGGCATCATCAAGTGGTGGAGGGCCTAGCGGCGCTTCTAGCACATATTGCTTTTGTGCAGCAGATAGGAGAATCCTCAAATTCATGGCCCATTCAGAAAAGTTGCTACCATTCGTTGCAAGTTTCTCTTTCTCCATGAAAACATTGAAATTAAAAGCAGGTGGTGCCATATACAACAAAATTTGTAAAGTTTAGACTAAGTTTAGGATAGATTGAGTTCAACTAATCCAAATTAATAATGAACTCCCACTCAAAAACGATATCTCTCATGCCTTTTTGGTGATTACATGAACCAAATCCACTACACCAAGTCCGATCATCATGTGAGTTGGTGTAGCTTCAAAGGCGAGCATCAAATGGGCATCATATCTTCCATATGACTCATCCTTAACCTTTCAATCCGTGTTTCGAGGCCATGTATGTACATGCTAGGCTCGCCAAGTAAGAACCTTGGTATTCGCGTGTGTAATTGTCTTACACCCAAAATATGATCGTGGATCCAAGAACACCTGATCATCACGTGATGTCTTGTAGCGACGCAACATAATTGGTACATACTTAAGGAAGAACACATTCTTATCTTGATATCTAAATGAGGGATCATCTTATTATGCTAATAAAATGCCAAACAAGCAATATAAGATGCAATTAAACATCACATGTTTATATGTGGAATGATATGGTTCTTGCACTCGATCTCCATCATGTGCATCGTGGTATGATCACTATCAAACCTCTATGTGTAAGGCCAAGGTCTATGGAACTCACACGTTATGTGTGTTGTAAGAGTATCAACTCATACTTATACTTACAACATCACCATATCATGACACTAGCCCAGCAACAATCTAAACTAGACGCCTCTAATTTATCCATTGCAAGTTTTACGTGGCTTAGGGCTTTCGAAGATAGAACCGTTCATACCTACGAACATGAACCACAACAAGGATAACCAAATTGTTGACAACTCGTTTCAAATTATATATTGACTATAGTAGGAGAGACAGACACCCGCTAGCCACTTATACAAAACTAGTTGCATGTCAAGCGTGGAACAGGTCTCATGTGCGAGGACATGTAAAGTTTGTCCGGGCCGCTTCATCCCACTATGCCACCAATATACAAAGTACAACTAAGAAGCAATAACATGATCATCATCTCCCACATACTCATATGTGTACTACCCGTGCAAAGCATCTATGCATATATCCGGCTCTGATACCACTATAGGGTTTGCAGCATAGAAAACAAAAAAATTCCTACGATGGGAAGAACTATGTACCAAGATATATATACTAGATACAATCAACGGGTGCATATACATCCGTAGATAACATACCCTTGAAGACCGACAAAGCTTAACGAGGTTGAACTCGTGGTTGATGTAGACGATCTCTTGTTGATCTCAAGATCGAGAGGAAGTGCTAGCGCCGCAAATCAGTGGCGCATTCGTGCTCGCACACACGTCCAAGGCACCGACCAACCTCCTCCTCCTCGCTCCAGCGATGCAGTGGAATCACAACTCTTTCTTGCCGAATAGCCACCGGGAACATATATCTCGCTAGTCCGAGACCATGGGGGATAAATACTAGAGGAGGAGAGAGATCCTTCATGAGGAGGTATGAGTGAGAGAGAGAGAGGGAGGAGGCTCCTTTTATAGGAGGAGAGGGGAACCCCAAGGGGTGGCCGGCGCATGGGGCTGCCCCCTTGCCCTCCCTCCATTGATGTGGGTGGACAATCTACTCACAAAAATGCCTTTCAATTTCCTCCACTCAAAAACCCACTCAAATTCCCATTAAATTTCCACCAAATTTAATGCAAACTCTCATTAAATAAAACTCCTTTTATTTATTCAGAATTTTGTCAATTACTTTAATGAAAAACATTCACATATAACCCCTTTCTAGTATTTCATTTCACATGCAAAAACACTTTCTGCAGTTTCACCTGAAAACCTGTTTCGGTGTCTAGTGAAATAAATTCATGCGCTTGTTATTCTTTCCGGCATGAAACTTTTGCTCCAAATGGTGTCGGTATCTCTTAAGTGTGTCACCCTATGGTTCGCAAATAATTCGGACATGATCGAGACCCCTCTCAGATCAATAATCAGAAGCGGACCTGGAGATCCATAATGACTCCCACACATTCAACGATGACTTTCTTGTGATCGTGAGAACCTTTTACGCCAGTATCTTAATCCTTTTGTTTTGCAATATATTACATGTCCGAGATTCGATCATCAGTATCTTCATACCTAGTTTGATCTCGTTACTGACATGTACTCTTTTCTTGTTCCCGTGATATAACATTCTAGTGGTCAAATCACTTGCTTGCAAGCTAATCAATGTGATATCACCAGAGGGCCCAGAGCATATCTATCCGTCATCGGGATGAAAAAATTCCACTCTCGATCCATGGGCCTCAACATAACACTTTAGTAGTACTGAACCCATCTTTATAATCACCCTGTTAAGGTGTGATGTTTGATGTTATCAAGATACTCTTCCGGTGTTAGTGATTGACATGATCTCATGGTCTAAGGATTAGGATCACTTCGTATGATGTTATAGCAATATAAACTCAATGACTTTGATTGTAATGCTATACTTTGGATGAATGTTCATCACACCATTACACTAATGTTGTGACCTCGTTATTAACAACATCCAATGTCCATGATCAGGAAACCTTGATCATCTTGTCAACCAACGTGCTACTTTATGAGAGAGGCATAACTAGGAACTTTATGTTTGTTTATTAAACACACATGTATTAATGTTTCCGTATTAATACAATTATATCATGCAAAATAAACATCTATCATATACTTGGAATATACATAATAACCACTTTATTATTGCCTTTCAGGGCATATTCCCTTCAGAATCACCATACTCATTATGCGGATAATCAATCCTAACCTTTCAGTTACACACCCTAGTATAGGCACCTCCCCTATAAGTTTGGCCTCCCAACCATGACCATCTGTCATCTTGGGAACTGCACAGGTGGTAATTCATCATGACATAGCCTCAGTTCAAACCTCTTCCGCAAGGGAACCCATACTAAGATATATAAACTTCTAGTCAAGCCCTACCAAAATTCAGGTATTGTGGTTATACGGTAAAATTGGAATGGTATCGCATCCGAACCCAACCATCAATTTTTATAAAAGGGCTAAGGCTCATGCCTCAACATTTTCATCATCAAGTCATCTTGTGTTCATAACACATGTCAAAATATTTCATTAGAATGACTCCTCATTCCAAGGTTTTCATAATCATTTTCACCAAGTATTCCCATTTAAAGTGATCAACCTTTATGCTTAGCACTAGACACTAAATTTGGGGGTAATCACTAATAAGGGGTGTTAATCAAGTTTGACTATCCAAATCTAGATCTCATGTCTCAGTATGACATCTAGTTCTAACTAACTTAGTGTCGTGGGAATGACCACGGCAGATGCTGCAATCGGCAGCGAGTAGTAGAACATGGGGCAAGGGCGGCCAGCCATCTGCGGTGCGAGATGAGGGCGGAGACACAAGGATTTACCCAGGTTCTGCCCCCCGGAGGGTAAAGACCTACTCCTGCTAGATTGTATTATGGTGGAAGTACAATTGGGCAAGCTCGGCGGCTAGGCAGCGAGTCGCTTGGGTGGATGATGGAACGTATCCTCTACACGCCCTCTAGGGAGGTTTATATAGACTCATCCCCCCCTAGGGTTTACAGATCTCAACCGAATCAGTTAAGGTTTCAGCGATCGTTTAACCTAATCCGACTGGGCCTATCTACGCTTCTGGGCCTTCAGCTTCCAGTCGCTTGAGTCCACGCCAGGTCGTGATCCAGTCGTTGTTACTGCAGGCCCACTCGCAGGTGCCTGGGCCAGTCGGAATCATCCTGCTGGGTATACCCTAGTAGGCATATCCCCATCAGTAGTCCCAGAGGACGTCGTTGATTGGTCGTAGGTGTTCACTGGCAGTCGAAGTATACGGCTCCAATGCGGACGCCCAGTCGAATCGGTGGCGGACTCCAGAATAAAGGAAAAACCAGTTATTCTAGTCGCACTAACGGCGACCGATTTAGTCGCAGCTCGGCGAACGGGTCGGCGAATATTTAGTCACTGTTGTAGTGATCAGGTCGGCGGATAATCAAGTCGCACGGAGCGACGAGTCGAGTGGATTAAGTTGGACCGTCAAATAGGGTCAAACTAGCCGTTGGGGTAATCCAACGGTAACTTTCGGCGTAATCACCGCGTAGTAACGGCTCTCGAAATTGGCGGGTAACAACTGCTATATAAGGGGAATGATGGGCGAATGGGGAAACACTCCTTCATCTTTCCTCCGACCTCGCCCATCTCCGTTTCCACTCCGCATCGCGATCCAACCGATCCAGAGAGCCCCGACCTCCACAAATCTCCCGACCAATGGCCCCCTCACCGAACCATGGGGCTGATCCAAGTGCACCAGGGCGCTATTGGCGTCGTTCGAGGAGGCCGGGATCCTACGTGCCGTTAGGTGGCGCATCCCCGCGGCCGGAGAGGTGACTCCGGACCCGCGCGAGGGAGAATTCGTTTGCTTCCCCAGCCATCTGGAGCGGGGGATGGGGTTTCCCACTTCTCTTTTCTTTCGGCGCTTCTGTGCCTTCTACGGGATCCAGCCGTCAGACCTAGGCCCGCATAGCATTGAGCAGCTCGCTATTTTCATGGCGTTCTATGAGTGCTATCTGGGCTGCAGGCCCTACTTCCCCCTGTGGAAAGATCTATTCCATGGGAGGATTAGTCGTGAAGAATCAGGCGGCCCGATGCTGGCTGCGGGTGGCCTGACGTTTCAGCTGAAGTCGAAGGCTTCGTTCTTCAACCTGATGCTGCCGGCTAAGGCGGCAAACAAGTGGAAGAAATCCTGGTTCTACGTCACCGAGGCGACTCCAGATGGCGAGGTGGCGCTTCCAAGGTACTCCGCCAACCGACCCGAACCGCGTCGGCTCTAGGTCGGCAAGCTCCCGCTGGACCTGCGGATGGTTGTCGACAAAATGTTTCAAACCATCCGCGGCCTGAAGAAGAAGGGCCTCCAAACCATCAATCTTTACAACTGCTGGCTCGGGCGGCGGCTCGTGCCTTTGGCCCGCCGCAACCATTATATGTACGAGTACGCGGGTAGGGATGACCCGACAAAATCCTGCCTCGTCGAGTGGAAGCTCGAGGACTACATCCTAGCTCTGAAGAAGATCACCTAGGCGGTGTACCTGGACGTGAAGGCCGGGGTCGCCCCCTACACCGCGAGGCGCCCAGCTCCGACGGTAAGTCGCCACTTTCGTCACCATTCGCAGTCGCAGATGATGCAGTCGCGGTTATGCTGACGTTGTTTCATTTTTATTGTAGTTGTTCCAAGTGGTGGAAGGATGGCTCCCACCCGCAGACAACGAAAACTCGAGCTCGTCCATTCAGGACGGGAGCGAGTCGCCACCCACCAAAGGCGACGTTGGGAGCGACGCGGGTGATGAAGACGATGATGACGACGAGCCCGTGGAGGACGCCGCCCCGATGGTTCACAAAACTCGCGGGCAACATCAGCGCGAGCTCGAGGCGAGTAGAAGCCTCGAACGTCACGATGACGACGATGACGAGCTCCCCGAGCACACCTCGCGTCGTGAGGCTATGCTGTCAAAGAATAAGAAGAAGGAAGTGAAGGCTCCGCCAAGGAGAAAGACGAAGCCGGCGTCTCCGCCTCGCTCGGCGACTAGTTCCGACGCCACCAGCTCGGCCAAGGGTGAAGCGACGCATACGACAGTAGCACCGGATGCCGCCGCCCTCCTGGATGAGGTATCTCTGGCCTCGCTTCCACCCCCATTCGCGTCGGTCTCTGGGTTGGGGGCTACTCCAGCCGCAGCCGCTTCGCCTCCCAGGAGAGCTCCTGCCGACGTCATCACGGAGTCTCCTGTCGCGGCCTCGTCTTCTAAGAGGCCCTCCATGTCTTGGGAACATGATGTTTTCGAGATGGGACTCAGTCGAAAACTGGGCCCCGAGCTGGAGAAGCCGGCCAGCATCCGCACGGGACTGCGGTTCATACCAGTCGCCAAGTAAGTCTTGTTCGTCTGCTTGCCTTCCGTTGTAATCGGACAATTTTGCTCATATTGTTGTTTCGCAGGAGTGGAGTTAAAAATATCGGCCACCCTTCCGTGTCCAAGGTTCCGCCAATCGTCGCCGAGGAGGACCCCTCGCGGAAGAGGAAAGCTGATGAAGTCGCCGCTCCCGCAGACATCGCTAAGCGGGCGAAGGGCGACGACGTCGTCACGGTTTTTGATGACATGGCAGTTGCTCCGATCGATCCTCCGACTGCAGCGGAGGTAGCTTCGAAGAACAAGGAGGCTGTTTCCTCGCCCGGGGTGACCGAGCCGACTCCTGGTGGCGCTGGGGCATCCGCTGCTACCTTCCCCCGATTCATGGACAAAGCAGCCACAGCGAGTGGCGCAATGCCAACGAGCCAGATGCCTGGGTCGTCGAGACGGAGGTCGAGCAGCGTCACGGACACACTCCAGCCCTGCTTGCATCTATGGACGCGTTATAGCTCCACGGCATGCTGGGCGCGGCCATCCAGGTATGTCCAGTCCCCGAGGATCGGGCCACTGAATTTCAGTGGTCAGATTCTTTTAGTGTTTTTGTAGCCTCCAGTCCCCGAGTGCCTAGTCGCTGAATTTCAGTGGGTGGGCACTTAGGATTTTTGACATCCAGTCCCCGAGTGCCTAGTCGCTGAATTTCAGTGGGTGGGCACTTAGTATTTTATTGTTGTTGATAGTTTGATTTGTTTGCAGGGCTTGCAGCGTGAATCAGCCGATCGGCTTGCTGTGAAGTGTCGCGTGGAGAAGGAACTTGTTTCCGTCCAAGAAATGAACAAGGGACTCCAAGCAATCGCTGCCAAGGCAGAGGAGGTCCGCCAGGGCCTTGTCCCGGCGGGTGAGCTGACGGTGGCTCAATCTGCTTTGAGTACAGCTGAGAAGCGGATCGCTGATCTGGAGCACGAGCTCAAGGAAGCGAAGGCAGAGGCGAGCTCGGCGGATGGGCGAGCAAAAGCTGCTGTTATGGCTGCCGCTGAAGAGCGAAAGGTCTCTGACGCCCTCGTTGTTGGGCTGCAGAACGACTTCTCCTCGCTTCAAAGCTGCATCACGGGCCTCTGCCGTCCTTTAATTGGTAAACTTTCTGCCTCTGCCTGTAGTAGTTGCATTATGAAATCGTTGTTGTACTCACTGCCGACCTCGGTCCATAGGTCGGATTATCGATAGCTCGGAGGAGGCGTAGTCGTACGACGCGCGGCAGTGTGTGACCACTCTAGTTGACTCGGCCACGTTTTCCGCGGCTTGCATTCGAGCATATCTTCAGGAGATATCGCCCATGGAAGTGATTCCCAGCGACCTCGTCGAAGTATGGCGGTATCTGGAGAAGGCACCGTCAGTCGTCGAGTTCATGACATGGTCGGCGTTTCGGCGCGGGGCGGCGACGGCTCTCAGCCTTGGGCTTGCCCACTTCCCGGAGGACTTCGATCTTGATGACGTGACGAGTGGCTACCCCTCGTCGACGGGCTCGGTGGAGATCGCCGAGGTGCTGAAGCTGACGGACAGGGCTGCGGTGTACTCCGATCGTGTCTGGGCGATGGGCGACCTCCTCCCCTATCAGGAGACGACTCTCGCACCCAACGATCCTGAGCCACCGCACCGGGACTTCAAGGTCGAGCAGCCATTCCGTGCAGCGATGGCGGGTGAGTTGACGACGTACCTGTCGAACCCGTACACGCCCTTCATTCGCAACCGCAGGGGTGGCGGCGGGTCGCCATCGAAACCTGCGGAATAGAAACATTATGCCCTGGGGCGTTAGTAGAGATTGGCCATTGGACTCAACTTGTATTTTGGAACGAGTTTGTTCTGCTGTAATGAAACCTCGTGTTATTTTGTGAATTGTTTGGTTATTTTGATTGCTGATTGGACGAGTCCCCCAGCGCGTCCGCCCTTTTTATGGGGTTTACCTCGTTTGTTATGTGTTTGTGGTTTTGAATGTTTTGTCAGTTATTTTGTTATTGAGGTCGACTCGCCCGAGCTCGGAGAGCCAGTCGCAGGGCGACTCCCGTGAGTGCTCTTTACTTGACCGTTTTCCCTTGCGCGAACGAGGTCGGGTGGCCGAGTCCCCGAGCGTGGTACTTGGTGGTTCTAGTCGCAGCTCCAGGGTGGGTGAGGACTGAGCGCGTTAGAGTAAGCGCGTCACTCCTGCCTGACCCGTAGGGTTAGTCGCATGGCGAGTCCTGGGCACGCTCTCATACTTGGCGTTTTTCCCTAGTCGATCGTGTTCGACTGGTCGTCAGTCCCCGAGCGTGGTACTTGGCCGTTCGAGTCGCTGTGTCGAGGATGCGGAGGGCCTTGGTCGCTGTGAGGAACGAGGGCAGTTGTCTTGGCTCGTTAAGCCAGTCGAGCTAGGCGACTCCAATGGTGCTCCGGGTTGGCGTTTTTCGTGGACGTTACGAGTCCTGGGGTAACCCAGTGCCCTCGAAACGCACTACTTGGCCGTGCCGGTCGCTGTACCAGAGGTTGACTTCTGCGGTTAGCTTGACGCTATTATTACGAGTGCGAGTGGCACAAGGCACGGAGAGTAGACGCAATTTGCGGTAACCAATTTATTTTATTTCATAGCAGGTGGAGAGTACATGTATGGAATTCTAGGAGTAGAATTTCCGTAGTAAGTTTACATTCCACGGTCGCTTGACGTCGAGTTTCCCGTCCCCTCGGACGTCGATGAGGTAGTAAGCGTCGTTGCCGAGGACTCGCCCGATGGCGAATGGTCCCTCCCAAGGGGGGGATAGCTTGTGCATGCCCTTCTTGTCCTGGATGAGGCGTAGCACCAGATCGCCTTCCTGGAACGTTTGAGTCCTTACTCGCCGGCTATGGTAGCGGCGGAGCCCTTGTTGGTAGATGGCGGTGCGGGAGCGGGCTAGGTCGCGTGCCTCGCTGAGTTGGTCGACTCCATCCTGGCGTGCGAGTTCGTTTGCGTCCTCCGTGTAGTGGACAACCCTGGTCGAGTCATGCTCTAGGTCGGTGGGCATGACTGCCTCGGCACCATACACCATGAAGAAGGGGGTGAACCTTGTTGACCTGTTGACGGAGGTGCGGATGCCCCAGATGACGGAGGGTAGCTCCTTGACCCAGCACCCGGCGGTGCGCTCGAGTGGTACTTGGATCCGTGGCTTCAGGCCATGGAGGATGCTCTGGTTGGCCCGTTTCGCCTGGCCGTTGGACTCCGGGTGAGCGACTGAGGCGAGGTCGAGTCGGATGTGATGTTCTTCGCAGAACTCGGCCATGGCTCCTTTGGCGAAGTTGGTGCCGTTGTCCGTGATGATGCTGTTTGGGAACCCGTAGCGATAGATGAGCTCGCGTAGGAACTTGGTGGCGGTCTTCCCGTCCCATTTCCGGACTGGCTTGGCCTCCACCCATTTTGTGAATTTGTCGACTGCGACTAGGAGGTGGGTGAAGCCGGAGGGGGCCTTTTTGAAAGGGCCTACCATGTCCATACCCCACATGGCGAACGGCCAGGTGATGGGGATTGTCTTGAGCGCCGAGCTCGGTACGTGGGTCTGGTTGGCGTACTTCTGGCACCCGGCGCACCACTGGATGATGTCGACAGCGTCTGCGTGTGCGGTTGGCCAGTAGAAAC
Organism: Avena sativa; assembly: GCA_916181665.1. NCBI lineage: Eukaryota > Viridiplantae > Streptophyta > Magnoliopsida > Poales > Poaceae > Avena > Avena sativa. The sequence goes on along the minus strand of OV702294.1, from coordinate 260,024,743 downwards.
CGTGTCGCATGGCCTTTGCGACCAGAGAGCAGGCGCCGGCGTGGTGGCCGCAGTCGCCGGAGTGGATGTCGTGGAGGATTTTGCGTCCTTCAGCGGGTTGGACGCAGCATTGGAACACGCCAGTCACGCTGCGCTTGTGGAGCTCGCCGTCGATGATGACGAAGGATTTGCAGCGGCGTGCTATCATCCGGGCGTCTGTTTCATCTGCGGGCAAGGTGCCTCCCTCCAGGTAGGCGATGTACGGCGTAGTCCAGTCCTCTGGCTCGGCGATGAGTGCGACCAGGGCTGCCTCTGGTTGCAGCAGGACTCCGATGTCGATCTCCCTTGGGGGAGAGACGGAGGGCTTGGTGATGGTGTCGAGGAAGACGCCGGCAGGTGGTGCGAGTCGAGCCGAGCCGATACGAGAGAGTGCGTCGGCCTCCTCGTTCTTCCGCCTGTCGATCCACTCGACGGAATAGCCTGCGAAGTGTCCGCCCAGCTTGTCCACTGCTTGGCGGTATGCCGCCATGGTGGGGGAGACGGTGTCGCAGGTGCCAGCGACTTGCCCAGCGACGAGGTCAGAGTCTCCCTAGCAGCGTAGGCGGTTGACATTCATCTCCTTGGCGGCTCGCATGCCGTGGAGTAGTACCTCGTACTCGGCCGTGTTGTTGGTGCAGGGGGTGAAGTCGAGGCAGAGGACTTAGCGTAGCTTGTCGCCCTTCAGAGAGGTTAGCACAATCCCTTCTCCTGCACCATCCGCATTCTTTGAGCCGTCAAAGTGTAAACTCCAGTAGTGGAGATATGGCAGCTTTTCTGGCTGCTGGGCCTCCTCCCAGTCGGCGATGAAGTTCGCGAGAGCCTGTGACTTGATCACTTTGCGCGGCTCGTACTTGATGTTGTGGACGCCGATCTCGATGGCCCACTTGGCGACTCGCCCAGTCGCCTCACGGTTGCGGATGATGTCCTGCAACGGTGCTGAGGAGACGACCGTTATCGGGTGCTCCTGGAAGTAGTGTGGCAGTCGGCGCTGTGCTCTGAAGATGGCGTATACCAGTTTCTGGTATTGCGGGTAGCGCTGGCGCGACTCGGTGAGGACCTCGCTGATATAGTACACTGGTCGCTGCACTGGGCACTCCTTTCCTTCCTCTGGTCGCTCGACGACCATGACGGCGCTGACGACGCGCTCGGAAGCCGCGACGTAGACCAGCATGGGTTCCTTGTCGACGGGGGCGGCGAGCAGCGGTGCTGCGAGTAGCACCTTCTTGAGGTCGCGGAGCGCATCGTCCGCCTCCTTGTCCCACTAGAAGGTGGGGTTCTTGCGCATCAGGCGGTATAGGGGCATCGCCTTTTCGCCCAATCGGGGGATGAAGCGACTGAGAGCCGCGACTCGCCCGGCCAGCTTCTGGACGTCACGCAGGCACTCGGGTTTGCCGAGTCGAGCGATCGTGTCGATCTTGGTGGGATTCGCCTCGATCCCGCGCTTGGAGACGACGTATCCCAGTAGCTGCCCTGCTGGTACACCGAAGGTGCATTTGCCTGGGTTTAGCTTTATCTTGTATTTTTGCAGGTTGGCGAATGTTTCCGCCAGGTCGGCGAGAAGGTCGCCCTGGCGAGCGGACTTCACTACCACGTCGTCGATGTAGACGTGAATATTGCGGCCAATTTGGCTCGCAAGGCACTCCTGCATACACCGCTGGTAGGTCGCCCCGGCGTTCTTGAGGCTGAAGGTCATGGCAGTGTAGCGGAAGGCTCCGAATGGCGTGATGAACGCCGTCTTCTCTTCGTCCTCAATGGCCATTTTGATCTGGTTGTACCCAGAGTAGGCGTCGAGGCACTCCGAGCCCGTGGTGGAGTCTATTATTTGGTCGATCCGCGGGAGGACGAATTGCTCCTTCGGGCAGGCGCTGTTTAAGTTTGTGTAATCGATACACCTCCTCCAGGTCCCATTTTTCTTCTCGACCAGGACTGGGTTTCCCAGCCACTTGGAGTATTTGATTGGTCGGATGAAGCCTACAGCGAGTAGACGCTGCACCTCCTCGACGATTGCCCGGCGGCGCTCTTCATTGAAGGGCCGCAGCGACTGCTTGACAGGTCGCACTTTGGGGTCGGCGTTGAGTTTGTGCTCAGCGAGTTCCCTAGGGACACCAGGCATGTCAGAGGGCTTCCATGCGAAGATGTCCCTGTTCTCACGGAGGAACTCGATGAGCGCGCCTTACTATATTGGGCTCATGCCCGTCCCGATCGTCATCGTCTGGCTGGAGTCGCCTGGGACCAGCTCGACGGTGCGGGAATGCGTCGTTGCCTCGATGGCTGAGGTGTTGCCGCCCTCCGAATTGGGCTTCTTGAGTATAGTGGGGTCGTCGTTGTTGACCCTGCTCGCGTATTTGGCGAGCTTGTCGGTGTGGTTGGCCTCGGCCGCGATGACGGCGTCGGCGAGTTCAGATCCTTTGGCCTCGCACTCAGCGGCCATGTCGGGGTCGTCGTGGATGGTGATGACGCCACACGGTCCGAGGAGCTTCATCGCGTTGTACGCGTAATGGGGCATCGCCATGAACTTGGCGAACGCCTGGCGCCCCAAGACGCAGTGGTAGGGGATGTCGAAGGGCACCAGCTCGAAGACAATCCGCTCGGTGCGGAAGTTTGCCGGTATGTTGAAGGTGACTAGCAGCGTGACCTTGCCGATCAGATACACCTTCCGACCAGGGACGATGCTGTGGAACGTGGTGTAGGTCGCCTCGACCATCGACTGCGGGAGCCGCAGTCGCCTGAAGGTGTCTATGTACAGGATGTTGATGGAGCTGCCGCCGTCCATCAATGTCTTGGGAAGCCAGTAGTCTCCCACCTTGGGCTTGACCACCAGGGCGACTCGGCCTGGGTACTCGATGCGTGGCGAGTGGTCCTGGCGGCTCCAAGTGATTGGTTGCTCCGACCAGTTGAGGAACTGGGGAACATCCACCTGGGCCACGGCGTTGTCGACGACGGCGCGGGTGATGACCTTCTTCTCGCGCTTCGTGTTGAAGCCTGTGAAGGTGTGGAGCGAGTCAGCCACGCTGCCGAATTTTCCGCCGTTTGGCGGGTTGTTGTCGGGGTCTTCCCGCGCTCGCCGTGCCTTCTCGATCTCCTTGAGAGAGTGGCAGTCGACGGTCGTGTGCATGGCAGGCTTTCCTTCCCTGCTGTGAAATGCACAAGGTTGGTTAAGGAGGGCCGCGGGGTCGAACCATGGTTTTGCCTTGTAGTTGCCGCCGTCGCGGCGGAAGCTCTTGGGCTCGCGCTACGCGTGCCCAGCGTTGGCGACGAAGTCGACTCGCCCGTCACTGCGGCGCTTGCCGGTGAGGCGAGTGTTGTTGTAGCGTAGATCAGATCGTCGTCCGTTGTCGTTGCCGCTCATGCGGCGTTGTCCTCCCGACTCGTCATCAGTTTCTTGGTTTGGGTCTTCACGTATCTTTTGGCGATCTCAAGGAGGTCCGATATGTTGTCGAGTGTGCGGTATGCTCGTTTGAGCTTGGCGACCAGGGGCTCGTAACGGCACAAGGTCTTGAAGCAGTGGATTGCGGTGTCTAGGTGGATACCGACCGCGTTGTACCACAGTTCTTGCCACCGTTGGACCCAGCTAAGGGTCGACTCGCGAGGTCCCTGGACGCATCGTTCTAGGTCCTCGATGGTGCTGGCGCGGGTGTATGAACCCTCGAAGTGCCTGACGAAGGCGTCGCGCATCTCTTCCCAGGAGTCGATGCTATCCGCGGGGAGAGTGTTGATCCACTGCCTGCACGCCCCCTCCATCATCAGGGGGAGGTAGCGGGCGGCGAGTAGATCGGTGTGGCCGGCGATCCCCATTGCCATGAGGTAAGTATCCAGCCACACGGAGGCATCGTATGAGGGGTCGTACTTCTCTATTTCCTTTGGCGCTTTGTAGTTCGTCGGGTATCTTTCGCCTCGGATCATCGGTCCGAAGCACCAGGGCCCGAGTTGGCTTAGCGACCCCCTCGGCTCGCCGTCGTGGCGGTTGGTTAGGGTATGCCGTAGGTCGTCGGGCTGGCATGCGCGCCAGCTCTGGTTGTTGATGATGTGGGTGCGGGCGTCGACGGGCTGACCGTTGGCGGCGACGAAGTTGGTCGTCGGCCGAGGGTCATTGGTGGAGAGTGTCGCGGTCGCGGGTCGGTGTTGGAGCTACAGTGGTTCGGGTGGCGGGCAGTTGAGGGTGTTTGCCGCCAAGGGACGGCCTCTTGAGGCCGCTCTGCCGCCCGATGAACGCGAGTACATCCGACCCTGTGAGTCGACGCCTGCGTTTTGTTGCTCGACCGCCTTTGCGAGCAAGGCCTTGACGTACTGGATCTGTAGGGCGCCGTCAGCGGTGGTCGTGATGTTGTCGGCTGCTGCTCGGCCCGCGATGAGGTTGTCCATCAGGGTGGAGAACAATGGTAGGCCTTTTGCGTCTCGCTCCCGTGAGGAGACCATGATCCGCGGCTGGTCCCTGGGGGTTGCGCGGTTGGGTGGTGGTGGGGCGCCATTCACCGTCGACCCTGGTGGGGGTCGGGCGCTTCCTCCTGGTGGCACGTTTTCGCAGATCGCGCGCTCGGCCGCGCGGGCCGGGTCGCTCTCGTCGTCAAAATTCAGGGCGCGCCCCTGGATGGTGGGGTTCAGGCGCGACCTGATTCGTTGCTGGTGGTAGCGCGACAGCTCCTGTGCCGTCACCTGCTCGAGGTGAAAAGTTTCGCGCTCGGCTTGCTCCTTGCGGACTGCTTCCGCCAGCTTCAGGCCGAGTTCCTCGACCTCTGTTGCCGTTGCGTTGGGAGGGATCGGGGTGGAGAATGGATCCTCCGGCGGGTCGGCGCCAGTCGCCATGTAGGTCACGGTGTGGTGACCGGTCCCTTCGTGGAGATCGGCGGAGTTCTCCGACCCGGAGTCGAAGTCGAAGATCCCAAGGATGGAGGGATCCTCGAAGTCTCCGACGTTGGAGACCTGGGTAATGGAGCCTGCGGGAGACGCGGCGACAATGGATCCGGCGAGTGACGCCGGGGTCGCCGAGTCGGCGTCGTCGTTGAGGGCCGCTTCTTCCGCGGCCGCGGTGGTTTCAGCCACGTCGCTGTGGGATGAGTTGTACTCGGAGGCGAGGCGGTGGATTGTGCGGACCTGACTCTCAGAGAGCCGGTCGCGTGGCGGCGACTCGCGGATGCGAGCCGAGTCCTCCGAGACGATGACGTTGGTGAGGTCGATGAAGAGACTGATCGTGCCGACCGGCAGGATCATGCTATGCGTGAGTCGCGCCGCCGGGACGTAGCTGCTCGGCAAGATTTGGAGCATCTCGCCGATCGCTATCATGCGGCCGGTGGCGACCGACTCGTTGATGGGCAGATTGGATCTCGCCGCAGAACACCGGCCAGACCGGCCAGGCCCCACGGTGGGCTCCACTGTCGTGGGAATGACCACGGCAGATGCTGTAATCGGCAGCGAGTAGTAGAACATGGGGCAAGGGCGGCCAGCCATTTGCGGTGCGAGATGAGGGCGGAGACACAAGGATTTACCCAGGTTCGGACCCCCGGAGGGTAAAGACCTACTCCTGCTATATTGTATTATGGTGGAAGTACAATGGGGCGAGCTCGGCGGCTAGGCAGCGAGTCGCTTGGGTGGATGATGGAACGTATCCTCTACACGCCCTCTAGGGAGGTTTATATAGACTCACCCCCCTAGGGTTTACAGATCTCAACCGAATCAGTTAAGGTTTCAGCGATCGTTTAACCTAATCCGACTGAGCCTATCTATGCTTCTGGGCCTTCAGCTTCTAGTCGCTTGAGTCCACGCCAAGTCGTGATCCAGTCGTCGTTACTGCAGGCCCACTCGCAGGTGCCTGGGCCAGTCGGAATCGTCTGCTGGGTATACCCCGGTAGGCATATCCCCATCACTTAGGCCAAATTTTATGCTCTTTATGCTACCTATAATATCTTTCCAAAACTCACAAAACACTAACTAGAAGTAATAAAGAACTTTTTGATAAAGAAATAAAAGAATAAAGCTTGCAAGTAAAACTGGGATTTGGTATAATCAAGGTTGCATAACCAAAGCATGCCTAATGCATTGCATATGTTATCAAGATTGCAAAGTTAACTTGTATTGTGGGGCTTGCAAGTTTTAGCTTGCCTTGATTGGTGCAGTGATTAAAGTTCTCTTCTTCCTGTTAGTAGTAGTAGTCCACTTCCTCCTCGTATCCTTGGTCGGTACTAGCGTATATAAATAAATACGAGGTACACAATCACCAAAAAATACTACCTCTATTTAGCACACAAAGGTTCACATTAGATGATCTAGTATCATCACAATCATCACATGAAATAAAGATCTATTCTTATTTATTTTATTTTGCAAAAGTAATTTCTACTCATTGAAAACTACTGAAGATTTAATATTCTCCAATTAAAATATGGGATCATGTTGACACATTTCATCACCACATATTTTAATACTTGGGAATGTGATTTAAAGTGGTGTCACAATTTAATATGGTTTAGCATTATTATTTTAATTAATTAAAGTGACTAGAAATGCCTATGGGGCATTCTTTTAATACCTGTCCAAGATTACTACCTATAAACCTAAATATTTTTACATATTCAGAAAGATCTTGTCAAATGTGATTTTTCAGAGTTGGAATCAACTCAAAAGCATTTATGGTTAATTTTTGAAAAAAAATTGAGTGTAGAAAAGTCTCTGTCTTGTTATTTTTACTATACGTGATCTATAATTTCAAATGGTTTGAATCCAACGGTCTTGGATTGATAATTTCAATACCTTTCTAACAAAATTGGTTTCATGCAATTTGGTTCAGTAAAACTCATTGAATTGTTTTTAAAGTTACAGACTGAACTAGAGTTTTAATATATTGAAAAATCTATATTTGAATTACTGGGTTGCGCGGGAGAGCTAAATGGGCCGGCCCAACTGCATAGCGCGCATGCAGGGGGCTGCTATCAGAGCGGTCCCACGCTTCAGCGGATCTAACTACGCGAAACGGTAAGTTTCAATTTGGGCCTTACGATTAGATTAGGATCTACGATTCACGTTCGTCGTCTCCACCAAACAGCTCCAGGGAGACCGAACCGTAACAGCGACGGTGGGGGTACGCGGCGGCTTACCAGGGCTCTAACTAGGGTCGGTGATGGGGGCGAACGACGTTGTCGATGACAGAGGTTCGAACGGTGGTCACGGTGGCTCCTAGGATGGCTCCAATCAACGGGTTCACTCCTCCTCGGCAGCGGCAGACTCCGGCAAAATTCTGGCTATGCGGAGCTCGCCTTTCTCCGGGGAAGGGTCAGGGGTGGTCTGTGAGGAGTGGGGAGTGAGATGGTGTGGTGAATTGAGGCGGGGGTGGCATCCTTTTATAGCCGAGCGAGAGGGGCAGTGCGGGATGGGCAGAGCTCGTCGGTGACGATGGTGCGGTGAGCTAACGGTATGGCGAAGGGCGTAGGCCGGTGCGGTGTCTCCTGGTGATCCTCAAGGGCTTAATGGCACTGCACGGGGCAGTCGAGAACGGTCAGAACAGGTCGATGCTCTACACGGCACCGACAGTGTTTTTGATGATGCACGGGTGCTACTGGTCGCGTGACGGAGAACGGGCATGTATGTGGGTAGCTGGTGTCGTGGTGAGTGCAGACACGCATGGTGAGGGCAAGGCGCGGCGTGTGCGAGCGTGTCATCCGTGGCGCTCTGGCGCGCTCTCAGCATGGTTGCAGAGAAATGGGCGCGGCTGTCCTCAGTGGTCTAGGGACTGGCTATGCCCGAGGGTTGGATAGGGGGTGGCGATGGACGGTGAGCTGCCTCCTGGACATCACGGATGGGCGCGGCGCTGCCTCCTGTGTGCTGGCCATGGTCGACCGACAAGGGGGGCTCGGGTAGCATGGCACTGGTGCAAGGGGTAGCTTTCTAGCTTGTTGAATGCATTGTTGGATGCTGGGGGTGACAAGGGGAGTAAGTTGAGGACAAATGTTTGATCAAACACTGCTCAAAACAGTAGAAGTTAGGCAGTGGTTTATTGTGCTCACCAAGTGTTGGACAAAATGGCCACATGAAATTTAGTTTTGAATTTTTGGATGAATTTTGGTGAGTGTTCTGGTTACATGCTTGGTAGTATATGGTTACTTGGGTTTGTGAAGGTGAACTGGTTTGAGTGGTTTTTGAGAAATGGTGATCTTAGTACCTACACTTGATTCAATTTTGAATTGTCCTTTAAATAGATTTGGAATTTCTTTCTGTTGGTTTGCAAAGTGGGATTGGGTTCACTTTTACTTGATCTAGCAGGGGGTCAAAAGAATTGGATTTATTTCTGTTAGAAATCTTGGACTAGGACCACTCAAAGTTGTCTAGTGGTTAATTTTGGTCAAAATGACCATTTGCCTATATTTCTTTTTTTAAAATTTCTCTTCATTTGATTCTTCTTGGAAATGATTTAGATGATGTTGTTTTCATCTTTAAACCAATCCTTGTCATTCATAGCAATCAAACATGGCATTGCAAGCATTCATGCATTTATCACACACACACATGCATTCATATTAATTTTAATAACAAAATTTTTTGTTAACCCTAAACTTGGGTGATTGGAACTTGATAATCTTGATTAATATTTTTGGGATGTTACAACCTCTTTCCCTGCATCTAATTTCATATATCTTGCTATACTTGTGGCTACAATCCTTGAGCTATTTCTCCTGTCCTTCTATCTAAGAACTCCCTGTGAGAATGGAGGAAGAAGGAAGGAGAGCTCCTAGCGAGCAGAGAGGAGAGGAGCCCTTATGGGGCCTCCCTGAGAACGATCCCCCTGCTCTTTATAAAGGCGAGCCCAGGGGACAAGTCTTGTTCCCTATGATTGACATCTAGATAGCATATTTCTGGCATCTTCTTGAGATGCTCAGCATATGCCTTGGCATCTCTGGAGATGCTAGGCATATTCCCTAGCATCTTCTTAGATGCCATGGGCATATTCCATATGCCATGTGCCAGTCTAAGCTAGTGGCGTCCCAAGACTGGCACGATACCTATGGTGCTCGCCTTGACTTGGTGGAGCGTTACCGTGGTGGTTGAGGTTGCGTTTGGAGATGTTTAAGGAGACGTCCAGGTCGTTATAACTTGGCCCAAGTGCTTAGGGTGTAAGGGAAATTCGTCCTGGGGAGGAATTAATTCGGCCAGGGGTGAGAGAGCAGCCCAGCCGAATTACTGAGGGCCCAGCCGGGTTTCCCCCTTAGTCGGCCCAAACTGGTGGCAGCCCGGCCGGGGTATTCTGTTTGATTCGGCCTGGAAACCATCTCATCCCTAGAGCAAGAACAAGGCCCAGCCGGGACCTGTCTTCAGTCGGCCCAGAAGGGGAGCACAGGTGGGGGAGTGATGATACGGGGTGGGCTGAATGTGCTCATCGTCGGCCCACTCAAGGAAGATCGAAGACGCCGTGCAGCCATAGCGGCGATGTTGGTTCGTGATGGGCCAGCCGGGTCTTCGGTGATGCCGGCAGGGTACTCTGGCGCTGGTTGCCGCTTCTGGGCGATGACGATGTTGGTGCAGGCCCGCGGTGGGCCGAGCTGTTTATGTCGGCCCGCCCGAGGGAATTGGTGTCTGGGCAACGTTGGTTCTGTGAGGCGGTTGGCGAGTTGACATCCTGGCCGGACTAATTTGTGTTGGAGATATGCCCAAGAGGCAATAATAAAGAGGTTATTATCATATCTTCATGCTTATGATAAATGTTTACATACCATGCTATAATTGTATTAACCGGAAACATTAATACTTGTGTGATTTGTAAACATAAAAGAGTCCCTAGTAAAGCCTCTTGTTAAACTAGCTTGTTGGTTAATATATGATCATGGTTTCCTGATCATGAACATTGAGATGTTATTAACAGCAATATCATATCATTAGGAGAATGCTGTGATGGACATACTCCTATAGTTAAGCATAGCATAAAGATCAAGTCATTTAATATAGTTCAGTTGCTATAAGCTTTCAGATACATAGTAACCTAAATCCTTCGACCATGAGATCATGCTAATCACCATCACCGGATGGATGCTTTGATGACATCAAACACCACACCGTAACTGGGTGGATAGAAAGGTGGCATTGAGTGTTCGAAAAGTATGTGTTGAGGCACATGGATCAAGAGTGGGATTTGTCATTCCATATGACGGATAGATATACTCTGGGCCCTCTCGGTGGAATGTCATCCAATTAGCTTGCAAGCATGTGACTGGCTCACAAGGGATCACATACCACAGGAATGAGAATCGGTAAAGAGGTTGAACTAGGTATGCAGAGATACTGACAATCAAACCTCGGATAAGTAAACTATCGCGAGACAAAGGGAAATTGGTATCGTATGTAAGTGGTTCATTCAATCGCAAAGTAATCGTAGAAATATGTGGGAGCCATATGAATTTTTAGATTCCTCTATTGGTTATTGTTCGGAGAAGTGTCTCGGTCATGTCTGCGTAATTCACGAACCGTAGGGAGACACACTTAAGGATTCGATTTTATTTAGTATATATGGAATTTGAGTAAAGATACCGAATGTTGTTCGGAGTATCGGATGGGATCCGACATATCACGAGGAGATCCGAAATGGTCCAGAGAATAAGATTCATATAAGGAAAGTCCAATTTCGGAGTTCGGGAATGATTCCGGTGTTTTCACCAGAATGTTCTAGAAGGGTCTAGAAGGTTCACCGATCCTGAAGGGGAAGGGTACATGGATGTGTCATGACAAAGTGTAATGGTTGCATCATGTCCTAGGTCACTTGGCTGGATACATGGAAGAGAGAAATCAAACTCTAATTTGAAAGTCAAAAAGGCAGTTTGAAAAAGTCAAATCCCCACATGATTTCCGAGTTAGGGAGGGTTTCTAAGTTAGGGAGGGTTTCCACCTAGGTTGGGAACAACCTTGGACACCCCCCCACCTATATAAGGAGGGGTGCGGACACACCCCAAGGTATCCCCCTTGCCCTAGGCGCCCAAGAAACCCTAGGTTGGCCGTCGCCCCCCTCTCTAGTTGCGACCAACCTAGATCTCCTCTAAACTGCTATCGACTAGCTAAACTCTACTTGATAGCTACCTCTAAACCCCGGCCCTCTAAACCCTAGATCGCCGGGGCTCCATCCACTCCACCATACTCGCTCCAGCTTAGGCGAAACCCTGCGGGATCTCTCCTTTACTTCCGACACCATGCCGTCGTGCTTCCTGAATCGCGAGGGGAGAGCTACAACCTCCGCTGCCTACTGGAACAAGGGAGAGGAAGGTCTTCATCGATTACCGTATGTGTGACCGACTGCGGGAGCGCTGCCGGAACGCAGCGCCGGAAGGATCGCCTACACGATCTTGAGATCGGCAAGCACCCACGAGAATCTACTCTCGTTAACCGCTTTGGATTTTCGAGGGTTAGTACTCTATCGACTCATTGCTACAATCTAGTAGATAGATCTTGGCTTGTGTGTGTTCATGCGATAGAAATTTTTTGTTTTCCATGCTACGAACCCCTACAGTGGTATCAGAGTTGTGTCTATATGTAGATCTGTTGCACGAGTAGAACACAATGGTCATTGTGGGCATTGATGCTTTCGTTGTCGATCGCTTCTTGTGTACTTTGCATCTTGCGAGATGGTGGGATGAAGTGGCCAGGGATAACCTTACATGACATTGTTCATGAGACTTGCTCCACGCTTGACATGCAACTCGTATTGCATAAGTGGCTTTGCGGGTTCCTGTTTCTCCCAACATAGTTAAGATTCAATTTACAACGGGTGATTGACAATGCTAGTATCAATGTTGTGGTTCTTGTTCGTAAGTTAGAATGAGACTTATTGGAAGCCCCAAACCATGTAAAACATGCAAAGAAAATTAGAGGCGTCTAACTTTGTTTTGCAGGGGTGGGTTGTGATATGATATGGCCATGATTGTTATTATATATGATGCATGCAATGTTCCTTATTGTAAGTTGGCAACCGGAAGGAGCCTTATGGTTGTCTTTTAACTTCGTTAAGACCTATGTGTCTATTATTCAAAGTAGTTATAATAGTTGATTCTGGTGGACGACAACCATGGAGCAGTGCCATTGACCTTGACGCCACGCCGGTGATGATGGAGATCATGTTCGTGCTTGAAGATGGAGAGCGGAAGCACAAGAAGAAAGGACATATCATATCACATATTATGAATTGCATGTGATGTTAATCCTTTTATGCATCTTGTATTTCTTAGATCGCAATGGTAGCATTATAAGATGATCCCTCTCACAAAATATTGTAGAGGTCCCAACCTTTAATAAGGTAGAGATCCTTGTGTTTACAATGCTAGTACCTGGATCAATAGCTAACATCCACAGATAATATGTAATATCAAGAAACAAAGGTCATAATACAACTTTATAACCAGGAATAAAATAATTCATTACATCTTACATAGCTCATTTGGCTATCTCATCACAATACAACAGAAATAACTATATAGCATGGAGTCCTTCATCTTCAAAGTGCCACAGGCAATCATGTTGGTTGTAGACTTGTAATACTAATCAACACACTTCACTAACATCAAACAAACCTGCAACATAATAAGTTAAAGCCACAAGGGTCAATACATTTGAATTGTATTGGCAAGTGATACTATGGTAGAATAGGTAACTATCATCTATATGCATTTGGCTAAGTGGAGCTTAGGCTTGCTTTTCTCAAAATAGATTTTCCTTATCATTTGAAAACACTAAGTTTTTGTTTGGAAAAATCTCCCAAGGAATCACCAATAGACATTGGTGATCCTTTAACCCTTGTTCAACCACAAGTTTTAAACTTAGAAATTGGGATGAGGAGATTCTTGATAGCTTCCATGTCTTGATGCTCAAATTGTCCATTGCCGGGGACACGGCTAAGTACTTAGATTTTACTCTCTCGAGAGGTGGTGCACTTTCCCTACAAGACTCGACATGCATCGAGACAAGATCTTTCAGAAGCCTTCCCTTAGACCAGAATGGACGCGCTCCAAACCTATCACCCCTACCACCAACTGTCCATTTGGCTAAGTTATTGCAACCTATATGATCCAGGCAGAGCCCATAATGCCAAGTGGCTGCACTTGAAGCTTCTCAACATTTGACATCTCAAATCTCTTTGTTCCTGGGTGGCTTTCCACAAGTGAGATATACTAGGGTAGTCCATAAATATGGGCCCTGTGTAACCACTCAACATAACCATTCAACCATTCCACCCAGGTGATTCATTCACATAGTTGTTTTATTAAACAAAACACAAGTCATAGACTTAGAAATATTTCATAGTATGAATATAGTCCACCCTTGTTTTCTACTAGCTACGCTAAGCATGATAGTAGTAGGAATCTTAACTTAGGGAAAATTCTACTAAGGTTTCATCTACTAGGATTTCCCATGGCATAGTTAACACATAGAAAAATTTCCATGCAAGTCCTACTTTGAAATATCACTAATGCATAGTGAAAATAATGGGACAAAAGTATGTAGCACCACTTTCCTTATTGGTAGAGAGTGTAAGTTCACTCCTTGATCTTGTAATGGTCACACTCTTCAAATTCCACTACAATTCAATCAAGCAAGGCACAATTTCAAAAATAACATTCAAACAATTCAACACATAAAATAATAAAAACAAAGCAATGCATGCAAGCATGCCAAAGATTGTTTTGTTTGTAAAAGTGGTTTTTAATAGGTTATAAACATTATAAAACACCTATTGTCATTTATAAATGTGGCAAAACCATTTGATAACAAGTTAGTGAAAATGGCCACTTTAAATCTCTTTTGTTTTGTTAGAATTGATTTTATTCAAAGAATAATTTCTAGTGTTAGCAAAATATATTTTTTAAACACAAATGTTAGTGTTTATGGTCAAAGTGTTTAATATTAAATCATTTGCCAAAGGTTTCATCTAAAAACCATTTTTAAATCAAAGCAACATTTTATTTTGCTAGAAATGCCTTTAAACAAAGTAATAATTTTATAGGCTTAATCAAATACATTTTTAAATCCAAAACATGGTGTTTAGGGTCAGAGATATTAATTCAAACCATTTTCAAAAGGTGTTACTCAAAAATCATTTTTAAAACATAAACAATATTTCTATTTAACTAGAAATGCTTTTATTCAAAGATTTATTCCTAAGTGTCACAAAACATATTTTTAAATCTAAAAGTTGGTTTCTGTGGTCAGTAGGTTCAAAACAAACCATTTACAAAAGATTTTATCCTAAAAACAATTTTAGAATAAATTTTATACATAAAATATGCCTACACATGTTTCTGCAAAAACAACAAATTTTACAGAAGCAATTCATTAAACAAAGTTCATGGTTGGAAAGTACTCTTTTTTTCTGATTCCATTGATATAAAGTTTGCAAAATTTGGACGTGTAGATTTAAAGTTATGATTTTTGCAAAATCTAACATCTAATAGAATAGTTTCTGTTTTTAAAACAAAACACGTGCCACGCGTCTGTTCCTATTCGCCGGTACCGGTTCGGTGGGATCGCGTTATGCAGACCGTTGGATCTAAACAACAATGCGTGGATCAGATTGAACGATACCTCTTCGTTTATAAGATCTATCGCGTCCTTTGAATCGACATCTAACAGCCAGAATGATCTAGCCAAAAACGGGCGACGCTACGACGGTGGCTGGCAGCGGCGACGCTCGTCCAGAAGCGCTCCAGCGACTACAGGAAGCGAGGAAAGTAGTGGATTAGCTCACCGAGTTTGCCTGATGTCGTTGATGCTCGAGGTGGTCTTCGTTGGCGAAGGGGCGCTCGAGGACGTCAGGGATTCCTCGTCGGAGTTCATGTCTGCGTCGGGCATGCTCTGTCGGTGATGGAGGCGAAGCTACAAGTCACGCCAAGGCAAAACGAGGGGTGTGTTATATGCGCGCGAGGGAGGAGAGTGTGCGTGTGTCAATGAGAGGGGGAGGCGCGATCAGAGGTTACCGGGGGAGCTCGACGGAGTAATGGCAGACGGCGATGGCGTTCAGCCAAAGTAGTTGCCGACACTGTGGATCATGCATGGGCGAGCCAGAGATACTGACGTGTGCGCAAGACCATGGGGAGTAGGCTCGTGGAGGTCTGGGAGCAAGGGGAGGGTTGTCGTCGCCGGAATCGGCTGGAGATGTTCGTCGGAGCAGTGGCGGCGCAGGCTAAATTCAGGGCAGCCTGGGGGCTCTCTGGCAGAGGAATTTGAGGGGAAAGAGAGGAGAGAGGGAGGAGTTTAATCATGTGTGGTCACGGGGAGAAATTACAGGCGCAATTAATCAAATTGAAGACGCGGAAATTCGGCGGGAAACGGCCGGGGGATGAGGAAAAACAGGTCGCGGGGTAGGGAAGATGACTGGCAGGTGGGGCAGCCTCGTCAGCGAGAGAGAGGGAGTACACGTGTGGTCTGGTTGCCAGTGACTGTGCGGGTCGATGTTTGAGTGAGAAAGGAAACGTTTCAGGGGAGAAGAGAGTGGGCTTGCTGGGCTGGTCTGGCCTGGTGGGCTGGGCTGGCTCTTGGGCAGGGTTGTTTCCCCTTTTTTATTCTATATCCTTTTCTTTTCCTAATTTCTTTTTTCTGTTTTGAATTTATTCAAATGATTTCAAATACTTGTTTGAATTCAAACTCTTCACAACTTTCAGTAAGTTTTATACTGGTTTATTATTGTATTTTAAGGACCATTTTAGAATAATTATTTTATTCATTTATGATTTATCATTTATTTAAAATAGACACTTCCCTTTTATTAAATAAAAATTTTAATTATATTTTCAAACTCTTATTTAAATTCTAATTTTCATCAAACCTTTTTCAGTAGGTTTTATTTATTCATTAGTATGTTAAATAATACATTTTGAATTATTTAGAATATGTTTATTAAATTGGGCAGTTGTCTTTGTTCCAATCATATATGGTTTTAATCCCATTTAAATTTTATTCAGATAATTCTTTGATTCCATTTAAGTTAATTAAATAACTTTTATTCCACTTGGATAAATTCCAATTTATTATTTTCTTATGATTTAATTAATCATTTCTATCAGGGATTTTGTCTTTATTCAAATAGAATTGAATTTGACCAATGCCATATAATTTTATTTGAATATAATTTATCCATTTATTTTATTTGGATTTGGATTATCTTTATTCCATTTGCTTATGGATTTGATTTAAATTGTCTTCTAAATATTTTCTTTGGGATTTATTATTTAGGAAAATAGTCTTTGTTTAAATAAAATTGGATATTGTCAATCCTTATGATTTTATTTAAATAATCTTTTAGTCCTTTTTATTATTCAATAACTTCCATTTTTTATGGATTTGGCCAAGATTTAATTTGGTTTTTCAAATATTCCTTATTTATTTATTCCTTTCTTTGCCTTATAAAATCCATATCTTTTTATTTTTAGATCCAAAATTCGTGATTCCAATTTGTATAATTTTATTTAATATTTGTTTATCTTTTTAAATGCTTTTAGGATTATTTTCTCATAACTTTGGTATGGATTTTAGATAGAAGCTCTATTAGCTTTGAATTTTAATTTCCTTATCTTATTAAATTCATAGGATTTTATCCATGGCTCCAAATTGAATGAAACCAATTTCTATGGTTTTATAATATTTTTATTTATCATTCTTGATCATTTATAAATGTTTGTTGACCAATTTTTATATGAATCAAATCCATAGTCTTTGAGAGATCTTGGAAATGATTTATTCCATTAGGGTTTAGGGTTTTGGTTTTGCTTTTCCAAGTGTTTAAATTTCAAGACACATTATTGATGAATGCATTTCACTTGTTTTGAGATTTTGTTGGATTTCTTTTTATTCAAATTTTGTTCAAGTAGGGTTTTGATGTTTCCAAGTTTAAACAAAAAGTTTCTTTTTTCCCTAAATTTCAACAATTATTTATTTTGTTTATTTATTTTTCACATTTCAAAATTTGGAAAATTTTGGGATGTGACAAATATCAAGTTATAGTGTTCGTCCTTAGTAGGCACCTTTGCCAAAGCTCGTTGTTTCGAAGCACCATGTGATGATCGAGTGTGTTAGATTTTGCGAGTGTATACAAAGGGAGCAAGCCAGATTTTCTCATGTAGAAACTAAGGTTACATCTTGACAAGCCTAGCATGTACATACATGGTCTCGGAACACTAAATACCGAAAGGTAAAGCATGAGTCATATAGATGATATGATGAACATGATGATTGTACGCCTTTGAAACTACATCATGTCTCGTGATGATCGGACTTGTTGTACTGGATTTAGTTCATGTGATCACTAAAACAATGTGAGTGATATTGTTTTGAGTGGGAGTTCAACGGTAATATGATTAAAAGTTGAACACTATTTATCATAAATTGAATCAAAGTGAATTTGCATAGTTGTTGTAGTCATTGGCATCCATTTACCACCTTGCACTTAGTTATATTTGAGATAATAGAACTATATAATTCTGGTTAGTTACTTTATGAACTGGTATCGTATTGTTTTGAAGTGTTAATCTAAAGTTTAAAAGTCCTAATGCAAATTTTAGTAAGTTCCGGTTACTCCGTGAAGTTTAATAATTGGTATTAAATTAAGAGTGACAATTCCAGTGTTAGTATATAAGTATCATGTTTGTCTCCATGATTCTTGATATTCAAAAGATTGTTTTAATATCAAGGTTATCTAGGAGCTAAAAGAGTTGTTTCAGAAACCATGATGTGTGGAGGATATTGCGATATCTGAAACGATGTTTTGGTTACAACATGAGAGAGTATAATATGGCAAAGTTTATGTTCTCATATTTGATGAGAATTTGCAAAAGGTTGGAGACGATGGTCGTCCTAATCCTCCAAAAGGTTTTGGAGAGCAACATTATACTCATAATTCACCATTATAAGCTAAAGTAGCTTGATCATGAATAGTTCCATGATAAGGATGAACATTTGATTTAGGTAAAATGTTTACTACACTAAAAGATTACTAAAGGATGGAATTTGAAAGAACACCAAACATTTGATGATGGTGATCTACTTCAAAGTGCAAGTCCAAAGACATTGGTATTTAACTATACATGTTTTGGACTATGTGTCATGAGTATGGCGCCACTATTGATGTTGATAAATTCTTTTGAAAGGATAAAGAAATGCTAAAAGAGAAATCTAAGAAATATTTGGCAGAAGAGAAAAGACTAGAATTGTTCACCTTAGGTATATAGAAGATATACAGGTTATGATTATATTCTTTGCTTGTTAAACAATGTGGTTCTTAAGTATTGGATACTGAATTTGTTGGTGTGAATCGTCATACATAACAACATAATTCATGAACTACGATGGCCTAAGTAACTAGCAAAAGAATATGTGATGATGTTCATCGAGAACAAATAAAAGGTTGTTGTGTTGCTCATTGACATCAAAGCTTGCCTTCAAGATTTGTTTTCAATAATTGTTATTTCGATCAGGTATTATGAGAACAAAAGGGTTGTTCAAATAATTGCCGTAATCCATAAAATATGGATGATTTACAAATCTTGTTGGAGAAATGACATCCATAAAACTAGTGCTAAAAATGTTGAAAGACAAATTGATTGAAAGATCACTTAGGAATTGACATCGTCGTTTAAATTATATTGGAAAGAAAGCATGAATAAACTCCATGTGGATGGAATTTCGGAGTCTTTTGATTTTTGATCAAATGACGCTTGCAAAACTTTCCTAGAGATAATTAAAACTCCGTTCGTAGGACAAATGTGAACGAATGATTAGCTTATTGGAACTTGTACATATATATGTATAAAGCCCATTATGTGTAGTCAAGAGCGATGGATTTAAACTTCATATGCTTTCTCCAAAAATTTGAGTGAATATATGAATATTTACTTAATGAGGATGAAGTGTGAAACATTTGAAAAGTTCGAAGACTTTCAAGATGAAGTGCAAAATCAATGTAACAAGAAATTAAAGAATTTATGATAGGATCATAAAGGGATATATTTGAGTTACAAGTTTAGCATAACACCTAAGATTTGAGCAATCGTTCCATGGATTTGCGCTTCCCGAAACACCATATGAGTATGGAATAATCGAGATATGCAATGAAACCCTGTTTGACATGGTAAGATCAAAGGTGTAATTCATAAAACTTCCATTATATTTTAAAGATTAAAACCTTTAGTGACTACCACTTTTTCACTGAAAAGAGCTTCATCATGATCCGTTGAAATGACACCATATAAAGTTATGGTTTGGGATAAAACCCAAAGTTGTCCTTTCTTAAACATTGGTATGCTATGCATAAAGAAGATGTTTACAACCAAAGTTCGATGAATATTTCTTTGTATGTTATTTTGAATAGTCGCTAAGTATTCCTCCATAACACCAAAGACAAAAGTGTTTGTCGCTTAGAACGTCAAATTTCTTTGAGAAGGAATTTTTTGGGAAAAGTTAAGTGGGAGGACAATATAACTTTGATAAGGTTAAACGAAACTTAGCTATATGTGCAAAGTTGTGCAGCGCCGAAAAGTGTTCTGGAGGCAGCAAAAACTCTCATGGCTCATGTGCCTCAAAGGTTGTGGACACGGAGATCTAAGTTCCTATTGAACAAAGTAGGTCGGATAAACAATCAAATACCAAGATTTGAGGTTTGAATCATTATTTGACAATAATGAACCAACTACATGCAAAGAAGCAATGATGGGCCCTGACTCCATCAAAAGGCTTGGAGCCATAAAATCTGTGATAGTTCCATACACGAGAAATCAAGCTTTGAACTTGAAAGACCCTCTAGAAAGGTGTAAAACCTTACAGGTGTGTTTGGATCTATAAATAAATAGAAATGGATGTTTCACATCTATGAAATAGTCGACATGTTGGGAAAGAGTTCACAACAATATTCAAAGGTTGACTATGACAAGATTTGATCTTTCATTAAGCGATATTTAGTCTATACGGATTAATGTAGCAACCACTACATATAATTTTTTTATGTGGTAGTTCAATAAACAAACAAGTTCTTCTAATAAAATTGTTACCTAGGACGTGTGCATAACACGGTCCAAAGGGTTTTTTATTTCAAAGGATGCTAAAATCATATGCAAACTTCAATGGTTGAAGTAAGCATCACAGAGTTGGTGTCTTCACTATGATGAAACTGTTAAAAGAGTTTAATTTCATCGGAAACAATGAAGATGCTTGCATTTGTAAGAAACTAAGTGGTAGCGCTAAGACATATTTCTAAATACATTATGTGGAAGACATATTGTAGATTGGAAATGATGTATCTTTTATTAACACGTGTTAAGATTTTCATCTCGATGAAAGACTTAGGCAAAACCCGAATATTTGGCATAAATATCTATATAGATAGATTGAGAAGCTAATATGGTTGTGCCAAATGTACATAGATGAGATATTGAATGGGTTCAATATGGAAATGACAAGAAAGGTTCTTGCCACATAGAAAGGATTAAATCAAAATTCAAGTGTATCGACACTTGGTAAGTGAAACAAAGATTCAAGTATAGATTGATACTTGATGTATGAAATCACAAAGAGTATTTATATCAATCATACTGTGATATGTACAAATCCATATATGTCCTATGCTCTAAATGTTATGAGCATATACCAGAATGATTCATAAGATGATCATTGGACGATAGTAAGGATACTCTTATGATCTTTTGGAAGAACTAATAATATATTATTTTTTTAGATGTGACAAATAGATGATTAGTTCATTGTAAAAGTACTACATTGATACTAGTTTTGTCACAAAGTACAAATTAAGTTTTTCTCAATCTAAACTAAGGGTGGCACAATATAATGGAAAGTAAGTTCCATAATGGATTTGGATGAGTTCCAAAGTTAAGACATTATGACAGATACTACAACAAAAGGCTAAGTATATGACTGCTATTATAGCATCAAAAGAGGGCATTTGTGTTAAGTAGTTTGTTATCAAACTAGGCGTGGTTCACAGCGGGATAGTACCATGAAGATATATTGTATGACAATATTATCAACATGTTTTAACCCCAGGGAACCAAAGGTCTCACCAAAAGACCAAATTTATACAAAGCCATCTCATTATAGAATGAGTGATGCGTAGAGACACAAAGACATGCAATTACACACGGACCTGAAAGAGTCAGATCCGAAGATTGGTTGACCACTAGCAATCTTGTAAATACAACATCGGAAATCCATAGGTGTTGAATGCACAAAGGTTTGAAACTAGATTATTGACTCTAGTGCAAGTGGGAACTGTTGGAAATATGCCCAAGAGGCAATAATAAAGAGGTTATTATCATATCTTCATACTTATGATAAATGTTTACATACCATGCTATAATTGTATTAACCGAAAACATTAATACTTGTGTGATTTGTAAACATAAAAGAGTCCCTAGAAAAGCCTCTTGTTAAACTAGCTTGTTGGTTAATATATAATCATGGTTTCCTAATCATGAACATTGAGATGTTATTAACAACAAGATCATATAATTAGGACAATGGTGTGATGGACATACTCCTATAGTTAAGCATAGCATAAAGATCAAGTCATTTAATATAGTTCAGTTGCTATAAGCTTTCAGATACATAGTAACCTAAATCCTTCGACCATGAGATCATGCTAATCACCATCACCGGATGGATGCTTTGATGACATCAAACACCACACCGTAATTGGGTTTCTATAAAGGTGGCATTGAGTGTTCGGAAAGTATGTGTTGAGGCACATGGATCAAGAGTGGGATTTGTCCATCCATATGACGGATAGATATACTCTGGGCCCTCATGGTGGAATGTCATCCAATTATCTTGCAAGCATGTGACTGGCTCACAAGGGATCACATATCACAGGAACGAGAAAAGAGTACTTATCGGTAAAGTGGTTGAACTAGGTATGCAGAGATACCGACAATCAAACCTCGGATAAGTAAACTATCAAGACAAAGGGAAATTGGTATCGTATGTAAGTGGTTCATTCAATCGCAAAGTAATCGTAGAAATATGTGGGAGCCATATCAATTTTCAGATTCCTCTATTGGTTATTGAACGGAGAAGTGTCTCTGTCATGTCCGCGTAATTCATGAACCGTAGGAAGACACACTTAAGGATTCGATTTTGTTTAGTAGATATGGAATGTGAGTAAAGATACTGAGTGTTGTTCGGAGTCTCGGATGGGATCCGAGATATCACAAGGAGATCCGGAATGGTCCGGAGAATAAGATTCATATAAGTAAAGTCCAATTTCGGAGTTCGGGAATGATTTCGGTGTTTTCATCGGAATGTTCTAGAAGGGTCTAGAAGGTTCACCGATCCGGAAGGGGAAGGGAACATGGATGTGTCATGACAAAGTGTAATGTTTGCATCATGTCCTAGGTCACTTGGCTATACACTTGGAAGAGAGAAATCAAACTCTAATTTGAAAGTCAAATAGGCAGTTTGAAAAAGTCAAATCCCAACATGGTTTCCGAGTTAGGGAGGGTTTCTAAGTTAGGGAGGGTTTCCACCTGGGTTGGGAACACCCTTGTACGCCCCCCCCCCCCCACCTATATAAGGAGGGGTGGGTGCACCCCAAGGTAACCCCCTTGCCCTAGGCGCCCAAGAAACCCTAGGTTGGCCACCGCCCCCCTCTCTAGTTGCGACCAATCTAGATCTCCTCTAAACCGCTACCGACTAGCTAAACTCTAGTTTCTAGCTACCTCTAAACCCCGGCCCTCTAAACCCTAGATCGCCGGGGCTCTCTCTACTCCACCATACTCGCTCCGGCTTAGGCGAAGCCCTGCGGGATCTCCCCTCTACTTCCGACACCATGCTGTCGTGCTGCCGGAATCGCGAGGAGAGAGCTACAACCTCCGCTGCCTGCTGGAACAAGGGAGAGGAAGGTCATCATCGAGTACCGTATGTGTGACCGACTGCGGGAGCGGTGCCGAAATGCGGCACCGAAAGGATCTCCTAAGTGATCTTGAGATCGGCAAGTGAACGACTACATCACCCGCGAGAATCTACTCTCGTTAACCGCTTTGGATCTTCGAGGGTTAATACTCTATCGACTCGTTGCTACAATCTAGTAGATAGATCTTGGCTTGTGTGTGTTCATTCGATAGAAAAAAAAATTCCATGCTACAAACCCCTACAATTCGGTCGACGAGGTTAGGTTGGCGGGGTGACGAGGTTCTGGCGGGATTGACTTGGGCCGGTTTTGTTGTGTCGGCCCATGCGGGGTTGAGTGTCAACACCGGGATTTTTAATCCCAGATGCCTATTATGCCATACATCGCAATCCCAGGATTACCATTTTTGCGAGACATAACAGATTGGATATCACAGTACATCATCCATTACAAATCATACATAAGGTCTTACAACAAATAAGGGATCACATGATCTAGTCTCAATATAATCATAGCAGCGGAATAACGTAATAATAACGGTAGCATGGGTGAAGCTCCATCTTCATGGTCACAGGAAATGATGATGATGGGAGATGATCCTAGTTGTCGTAACCTTCCTGCGGTCTATCCTCCTGATAGTCCTCTTCATAGTCTGGCCACGGGAATAGCCAGGGACAAAGCCATGAGTACTCTTTAAGTACTCGCAAACTAATACTAACAAGTGAAGTGGTTTTGAGTAGGAAGTACTAGCTCTAGGTTGTTTTGCAAAAAGCCATGTTTATCCCTACTGAGTTCAGAAGCAAAGAAATCTAGTTGAAATTTTTATAACACCTAAGTGGGAACTTGAATTTCATATCACAACCCTGTTGTGGTCAAGTCAAGTCATGAATCATTTCACAAGTCATTTTGGAAAACATCTAACGACGTAACAGTATGGCCATTCCAACTATCCATAACCGCGGACGCGGCTATTCGAATAGTTTGACACTCTGCAGAGCTGGTACACTTTCACCACAATATTCGATACATCCGTTAGGAACAAACCTAAATTCACCATACTCAGTATGCGGATAATCAATCCTAACCTTTCAATTACTTTGCCTAGTATAGGCACCTCTCCTATGAGTTTGGCCTCCCAACCATGACCAACTGTCGTCTTGGGAACTGCACAGGTGGACAATCTTCACAAGGTAGCCTCAGCTCAAACCTTGGCCGCAGGGGAACCCATACTAAGGTATATAAATTTCCAGTCAAGCCCTACCCAAATTTAGGGTATTGTGGTTCTACGGTAAAATTGGAATGGTATTGCATCCAGACAACCATCATTTTTATAAACGGCTAAGGCTCATGCCTCAACATTTTCGTCATCAAAATCATCTGGTGTTCAAGAACACATGTCAAAACATTTCAGTAGAATGACTCATCATTATAAGGTTTTCATAACCACTTAAACCAAGTGATCAAGTTTTATGCTTATCACTAGCATCTACAAGTGGGGGTAAACATTAATGAGGGTGGTAAACAAGGGTGAATGATCTAAGTTCAATCTCATGCCTCAGGATGACATCAAGATTTATCTAACTTAGGCCAAGTTTAATGATATATATGCTACCTTTAAATATCCCTCTAAAATCTACAAGTCACTAAGTAAACTCACAAAGAAAGCTTTGATAAAGAAATAAAATAACTAAGATTTGAAATAAAACTAGGATTGGGTATCAAGTGGTGGAACTAATGCATGTTTCATGCATATAGTGGGCATAAATATAATGCAAGGGTTAACTTGCAAAGTTCTAGCTTGCTTAGATAGCTTGACAAGGTAGTAGCTTGCTAAGATATTAGTATAAGCTTGCCTTGTGCAGAGCAGTGGTTGAAGTTCTCCTCGGCTTCTTCCTCGTAGTATTCTCCTTCCTCATTGTATCCTTGTTCGGTACTAGCATCTATAAATAAATACGAGGTACACAATCACCAAACAATTCTTAACTACCCTATTTAACATACAAAGGTTCACACTAGATGATCTAGCATCATCACAAACATTACAATCATCAAAGCACTTGTCTTATTTATTTTATTTTGGAAAAGTAATTTCTACTCATTGAAAAACTACTTAAGATTTAATATTCTCCAATTAAAACATGGGATCATATTGACACATGTCATCACCACATATTTCAGTACATGGGAATGTGATTTAAAGTGGTGTCACAATTTAATAAGGTTTAACCTTTTTATTTTAATTAAATAAAGTGACTAGAATTGCCTATGGGGCTTTCTTTTATTGCTTGTCCATTATTTCTGCAAGTAAACCTAGATATTTTTATATATTCTGAAAAGTCTTGTTAAATGTGATTTTTAAGAGTTGGAATCAACTCAAAAGCTTTTGTGGTTGAATTTTGAAAAATGTTTGAAAGTAGAAAACCTTATGCCTTGTTATTTTTACTATAGGTGATCAACAACTCCAAATGATTTGAATCCAACGGGCTTGGATTAATAATTCCAGTACCTTTCTAGAAAAATTAGATTCATGCAATTTGGTTTAGTGAATCGACCTGGGTTGATTTTTGAATCTAGGTACAGAACTAGTTTTGAAACTAAATGGAAAAACCTAAATTCAAACTACTGGGTCGCGCGGGAGTGTAAGTGGGCCAGCCCACGGCGCACAGCGCGCGCGGGTGATTTAAGTGAATGTCCCCACTAGTCAGCGAGACAGGGGGTGCAAAGAGGTAAGGGGCAATCTAAACCACATGATCAACATCTAATCGAACGGCTGTGACTTATCGTCTCCGTCGGGCAACTCCGGCGAGACAGAACCCTAGAGAGGCCAGTGGGGGTAGTGTGAGGCTCACCGGGGTTCAGGAGAGGGTCGGCGATGGGGGCGAATGACGAAGTCGATAACGGCGAACCTCCTGGTACCGGTGGCTTCTCCTCGGGTGGCTCCAATCGCTGGCTCCTCTTCTCCTCCTCTGCAGCAGACTCTGGCAAAATTCCGGTGACCTGCTGCTCGCCTTGCTCCGGGGATGAGGTGGGGTGGTTCTGAGAGAGAGGGGAGTGTGTTGGTGTGAAGAAATCGAACGGGGGTGGCCTATATTTATAGTGCAGCGAGGGGATCGAAGGGCGCAGGCTGAGCTCGTCGTGGTCATCGTCACAGTGGGCTAATGGCATGGGCGACGGTAGGGGCGGTGTTGTGCTCCCTGGTAAAGCTCAACGGCATGGTCGCGAGGCGTGGGGTGGTGCAATGCGGTCGGAACGTTGTGACGCTCTGGACGGGTCCGACGGGAAGATTAATGGCGCATGGGCTCTCCTGGTTTTGCGGCGACGAACGGGCATGTCCTGGTGGTTCTTGGGACGGTGGTGATCACGCATGCTAGCGGCAAGGGCGGCGTGCGGTATGTGCTCGCGTGTCGGGTGCGACGCTCTGGCGCACTCTCGGCATGCTCGCAGAGAGGCTGGGCACGCTCGGGCTGACGTAATAGTGGATGACGTGGATAATTTTTTTAAATAATACGAAATATTTGATCAATGTCACGAATAATACACGTATTAGGAAAATAGCAAAGGTAGCGTGGACTTGGTAGTTCAAATACCGACTAGTACCTATCGATAAGCCGGCTGGCGGCGAGAGTTTTGTCAAGTGCTTATCGGTAGTTGAACTACTGACTAGTATACCGACTAGTACCAGTCAGTAGTTCAACTATCAACTAGTACTAGGCAGTAGTTCAACTATCGAGACCGCGCTACTTTTGTAATTTTCTTAAAACGTCTATTATTTGTGAAATTTAATAAAAAGTATTATTTAAAAAAATAGCGATGATGTGTCTATGATGTTTAATCAATAAATAATGCCATGATGGCTTACAAAATAGTGCATCAAAGTTACGATGGATGAGGTCATGACCTTTACTCCCTTTGGTCCAAGTTATAAGATGTTTTAGCTTTTTTGTAAACATGTATTTAGATTTTTTTTAATATGTATGTACGGAACAAAATGAGTGAACCTATGTCTGCCAGTTTTTAGACATCTAGTTTAAAAAAAAGAGTAAAACATTTTATGAGTGAACCTACGTCTGCCTCATGTTGCTCAGCAATGCTCCATTCGATATACGGTCACTGATTATCTACCTATTTTGGCGGGTGTGGCGCACTACGGGAAAATATGTCGCTGCCGTGTAGACACGGCTTTGCCGTGTGCCAAATAGACCGAAACACGACAAAGTTTGTCTTTATCGTGTGTAACCTAGAAAACACACGGCAAAGTACACGAATACAAATTTTGAAAAAATATCACGTCAAAGAACTATACACGGCAAAGGCCCATAAAGAAACACGGCAAAGAAAAAACACTCGGCAAAGTCGATAACGACACACTGCATAGGTGTCGTCACGGCAACAAGGTGGGACCCGCGACCCCACAGGTCCACTTGACGGGGAGGAGCTAACGGTTGCAGACGGTAGCCTCTTTGTTGTAACTACCTCGGTGAATTACGCTCCTAGTTACAAGTCTGGATGAGCGGAAAAGGTTAAAATAGTACGGTGGGGCCCAAATGCCACTCACAGGTAGACCTTTCGGCCGTCCTAACCATTTCCAAACATCGGGACAAGAATGGGCGGCGTAATCGGCAGGCGAAGGGATCAACTACATACACAAATGAGTATGTATGCAAGCCACCATACAACAGTCCTCAGAGCCATTCCATCTAAAAGAAATAAAAATATTGCAACGCCATACGGCAAGATCCAAATACCCTAGATAGATATAATAGTTTAGGATATCTCCTCATACATCAAACATCAGAGTATCAGGCGGAAGCGGCAAACAAGATCCGAGTACGGATAAGAAGCGAATCGGCATAAGATGCCCCATAAATAAACACATCCCGCCCACAGATCTCACGGATCCCCGTTCCCAGAATCTCTACACCGAATGATCGTTGCCAACATCGTCCGTCTCCTCCACCCAGTATCCATCTTGCGAGTTTACATGTTCATCTGAATCAAATAATTTATCGTGTGAGACCCTAGGGGTACTCAGCAAGTCTTTATGCCTCTAAAGGGGACACAACCTGGGGTGACGCAATTGCAGCAAAAGATAATACCTAACAATTCTATAGATACTCGCTAACCATCCGCCTAACCAAAGATAGACGGATGTCCGTGGACTAATACCAACAGTTATAACAGTAATATTAACAGATCCATCCTCCTCCTTGCTTACCGACGAGGAAGCGGACGAACAACCCTCCATCCGTTGGCAGTTTTATTATCCATTCCATGAGTGTGGCACTATTTACTAGCCAGGTACTTAGTCAAATTAAAAGCGGTACTTTAGTTATACTTGTCTATGATCGAGAAACTATGCTCCAAGTCGTCCATAACCGCGGACACGGCTTTCAGAAAGTTTTACCCTGCAGGGGTGCACAAATAGCAACACACACTCGATCAACCTCGGAAAAACCAAATCAAAACCCAACGAGGCAGTCACGACAAAGCGATCACAGGATTCAAAAATATTTCAGGGGGCCACCCCATTAAGCTACCCGCAACGAAGTTGGCCGACTCCGAGACGGATTCAAGGTTTGTGTGGACGGCTGTAAACGACTGGGAACCCGAAAGTGTGACTGGGCTTGTCGATACAGCGAAAACGTGTCACGGACCTAAACAGTACAGGTGCTCCACGCACAATCTTAAATAAAGCAGTAAAAGCATGGCATAAGTACAGGATAGTAATAAAGCCCCAAACTAATTGTGGCCCCAAGAAATAAGAATGAATCAAGCTCTGGCTCAGGGGGGTTCATAAGCCTCCCGGATGTGGATAGCGCGAATATTCAAGGAACAGGAATCAAGTACTCGGGGTCCTACGGGACACAAGTGAGCATGAAAAACCAAATAGCAGATATTGCTCACCGGTGCCACTTTCATTAGTTATCCCATTACTACTCAGGTTAAGTTGTATAGGTACCTCGTTATCCATCAGACACTCACATACCCTACACATGCTGTTCTACGACTCGCATGGCTCAAACAACTCCTGTAGTAATGGCTCATGGGATGGAGGAACAAGCTTCGGTGGGGTTGAAAAGTAAAGGCTATGCAGTACTTGGGATTCAGTTTAATGCAATCGCGACTCAATGATGCAAGAATAAGATAGAGGCAATAGGTACTATATGTATGCAAGCATGTGGTAGTGCTTGCCTGGTAGCTCAGTTGAAGCGTGAGAAGGATCTGGGTAGTGCTCCTGGGTCTCTTGATATATCCCCTGCTCAGCGTCTATTCGAAGAAGAACCAAACAAACAAGGGCCATCATAAATAAAGTGCACAAGCATATGATTAAAATGCGACAAGCAAACAATCATGCCATGATGAATGATGCACAATTTGCATGGCAATAAAGTAGCATGGCATGGGTGAGGTGTGGACTACAAGAATAAGGCATTTTATGGAGTTTTAATCATATTTTAACCTCAATTAAGTTGCTGTATACTCTATATTTATATGATGCATGCTGCAATTCAGAATATGGAATGCATAAACAGAAAGGTCTCGTCGCGCTGATCGATTTAGACATATTATTTGTTAAATTTGGAGTTATAAAACAAAAGTTATTAATTAATTAAGGAAAAGGGCATTATTTTTGTAATTTTAATCAACTCGAAAATTAAAGTGTGCAAATAATATTTTGAATAGCATATTTGAACTCCTCACATTTTTCTGATTTCAAAACATATATTATATGTTTACTTTGGAATTATATTTCAAAAGTTATTTAAAAACAGATTGAATTTGAATTTAAATCCAATTTGAAAAGTTTAAATTAAAACAGAAAAGCACAGAAACTTTTGTTACTCAGCCCGTTACAGACCCAGTCACTGACGGGTGGGCCAGCTGCTGACTGGGACATCACGCGCACAGAAATGTTTTCTCACCGCGGCTTTACCTAGCCTCTGCGAATGACAGGTGGGGCCAGCGGCCACGGGGACCCACACGCGGGCGCGCCAGCCGGGGCGTGACACGCGGCAAAACCGAGGGAGTGCCGGTTAAGTGCTCAAATCTGCGGGGGTGTTTCTGCAAAACGGACAGAGAGGCTGACAGTGGGCTCGGTGGTACCGCGGGTTGAGCAGAAAAACAAATAGGGGGCTATATGCAAAACGACCACAGGCCCGTACTGTGGATCTTCTCGGCGTCGCTGGCGACCGATCGGTGCGCGACGCGGGGCGGGGGATCGAACACGCGACATGGGGCGCGCGCGCAGGCGGCGGCGACCACTGTACTAGGCGGGGGTTGATGCAGGGTAAGCGCGGCACGGCTAGGTGTAGCTACCGCGGCGCGCAACGAGCAGACGCGCGTGCACGCCGACGCTCAGAGGCCGCTCGACGAAAGGTTCGGCGAGCACAGGGAGCCACGGCGAGGACGGAGGTGTCAGGGAGAAGGAGGAGCTCACCGGGAGGTTGTTGGGGCGGTCGGATCGGGCAGAGGAGCAGCGGATCGACGACGAGGCTAGCGGACCGGCGATCTAGGGTTTCGGCGAGCGGTGATGGTCCTGGGGCTCTGGTCCTCCTCCTCCTCGCTGGTACGTACAGGACGAAGCAGGGTAGGGTCCTCGGTCTTCCTCGACACCCAGAGCACCTCGCCACCGGCTGCAGGAGGGGGAAACGGTGGAGACCGATGGTGGCCGGCGATGGGGTAGACGGTGGTAGGGGTAGACGGAGAGGAAGGGGCGGCCTGGGGAGATCTGGGAGAGGTCGAGGAGACGGGAGGTGGTGGTAGGTAGCAGAGGGAGAGGGGAGGGTGCCGTGGGGATGAGGTGAAGGGAAAAAGGTGGCTCGGGTGCCACCTTCCCTCCTTGTCCTTCTCGAGCAAGTGCCCGGCGTGGGAGGCCAGGGCAGGCACGGGTAGGGCTGCCAGGTGGGACCAGGGAGCGTCCAAGGAGGGTAGGCTCGGGTGGGGCACGCAAGGCAGAGAGAAGAGAAAGAGAGAGGAGAGGGGAGGCTTGGGCTAGGGTAGGGTAGCCTCGGTTTAGGGTTTTAGGGTTGGGATAGGGTAGCTAGGTGGGGCCAGGGTGGCCAGGTGGGGCCAACATGGTAGAGAGTGGGAGGGGAGGTGTGGGTAGGGTTTGGTTTGGAACTAGGGTTGGAGGGAGGGGGTATGGTGATAGTGGGGTAGGTGATTAGGGTTAGGGTCTTAGATAGGAGATTTAGAGAGAGGGGGTTTAGATGAGGGTGTTGGTTATGATCACACTTGATCATGCAAGGCATAACCAAGGAGATGAAGAAAGAGACACAAGGCAAGGAAAAACAACAAGGTGGAAAAGTTGAGAGAGAATAGGGAGAGATCCAAAAGAGATATACACCACTCAACAATTCAAATAAAAACCAAAAGACTAGGATGTGGTGGTGCTTGCATGGCCCATACAAAATAATTAATGCCATGCTTATTCTTGTGAAAACAATATTATTAACATGGCATTATTCCTATGCATTACCCAAAATGTGGAGTCCGGCATCCGCCCATAGCAGCCGTAGCAGCCGTAGCAGCCGTCCAGCAAGCCTTGCTATAGCCCAACTTGGCCTAGGTGAAGCCCAGCATCAGCCCATACCGTTTCGGTGATTTTTCTCCTTTCTTCTTCATCTCGCCAGAAGGACACGCCGGCGAAGAAGCTGCTTCGCTCGAGCTCCGCCGTCCGCCGTAGTCGCCACAATTTGTGTCGAAGCTGTCATCACCAAAAGGGTATAAGGAGTACATGACGCCGCCTCGCACATCCTTATCCCCATTCCTTTCCTCTTCCTATTTGTCTCCTCTCAGGGTCCGAACCCTAGCTCGCCGGAGAAGACCGTCGCCATCGTTCCCGGTCCACCTTCACCCTCTTGAGAGCACTGTTAGAATCGCCCTGTTGTCCTTGTTATCCCAATCCAAGCCATGGAAATCGAGGAACCCCCTATCGGATCAATCGATATCTCACTGACACCGCCAGTCATCATCGATCCCCATCGATTCTGGCAACAACTCGCGTCGCCGACGACACCGTCGCGCTCCTGGTGAGCTCCTGAGTCTCCCAGCATGCCCCTATGTTTCAATTGCTTCATGTATTGCCGCCTACATGGTCTCCTGCAAGCGCCGCCGTGCGAGCTCGCCGCTGACCCTTCTCCGGTGACCATTTTTGGGCGGCGTGGCCACCATTCGAATTGCCCTAGTCTTCTATGTCCAATACCCCTAAAATCACAAGCACGCGCGCACCCTAACACTTGCCTCGGACACCACCTGAGGAGAGCTCCATTGCTGATGTCAGCGTGACATCACGCTGATGTCAGTAGGCACGCCAACGCGGGGTCAGTACTAGTCAAACATTCCACATGGGCATGTGATGTGGCTAATGGCCCACTTGTCAGTGACCTTGGGTAGGTTTAGGTTCAGTATAAAAAGTCTTTTCGATTTAGGAATTAGATAAAACATTATAAGATCAAATATAAATATTTCCTGAAATGTAATAAAAGGTTTAAATCTTGTTTAATTAATAACTTTTGTTTTGTAATTCAGAAAAATGTGTATAACATATGAAAATTTCTAGAAAAATAAAATCTATAACATTAAACTATTATCAAACATTATTATGGTAATAAATTAAATAATTATCATTTATTAAAGATTTTATAAGTAATAATACTTTAAAAATTCATATTTTAATATTGGTAAATGCTAAAAATATAAATAATATACCAAAAATATTACAAAAATAAGAACTATAATTCAAATATATAATTATGCATTATTATTTCACTTAATTAAATAATGTTATTTATAAAGTAATAAATATTATAAAAATCATATCTTATTATTTTTAAATCACAAAAATAAATGTAATATACCAAAATGATCAAAAAAATAATACCTACATGTTAAAAATATAATATTCCACTTTAAAGTAAATAAAAACTTAATAATCTAATAACTTGATTCTAAGTCTAATTTCCTTCATTAATAATTCATATAAGGGTAAATAAAATTTGCTAATATTTCTAAAATTAGCCAATTAAGGTCTAGTAAATAGTATTAATCTTAAATATTGATAATATGAAGTCAAAATGGTCCAACACATTTTAAATACAAGTTGATTGAATTATCATTCAACCATATGAGTAGTTTATTTTCTAAAAAAAAATCTTTAATAATTATAAAATCTTCAAGAATGATATTTTAACCAAATAAAATCTTTTACCATTGTTTCACTCGAAACTTTATAATGGACTAAATCCAAAGATAATTCATAAGTAGTAAATAATATTGTTTACTTATTCGCAAGTCATAGCCATACTCTTATAAGGAGTTAAATCCTTTTATACATTTATAAGGTTAGGAAACCACTATTCAAACAAAAGTGTTACTACTCTTAAAGTATCCTTAGGGAAACATTATGAAGTACACAAGGTACAAATAGTATAAGCAATATACCTTAAGTCCATCTATGTCTTTAAAGTTAACTTTAGTCTACAATACTTTAAGTATAATGTTAAAAACTTTATTATATACTTTATAGTTAACTTTGGTATGTTATAATTAAGTTATAAAGAATCTCAAATCCCAACTATTTCAGCAAGCACAAACAACATCGACCACCTCTGATTAACCACAAGGATTGTTTAAACCTTAATAAAGAAATCTTTTCTTCAAAAGTTATTGGTTTTGCCACTTCAGTCAACATATGACAATTAATCGTAATCACCTTACTTTATACTTTACTTGTATACTTAGGTTTGATAACACTTAAGTTCTTTATAAGTGACATCACTTGTAAAGTAAAAATTCGAAGATAAACAATTATAGCATAAGCAATATTGAGTAGCATTTCACATTTGTGTGTATCTCATTGTTTTATGATATTATAATTATATATTGTTTCACACATCCTCACAAGCCTTAATAAGAAGCACGGGTGTGAAACTTAATCTAAAAGGGCAACACATTCTAAAGAAACCATTCCTAGCATTCAAAACCTAGATCAACGTTATTCCAGGGATTCGAGTTCATCAAATTGCATCACATTACTATGCATAATGGCATCTTGATTCTTTAAACATTAGTCCTTACCGGACCAATGATGTTGATTTCAGATATTGGATCTTATATTGTCTCGAAGACTGTGAGTGCATAATCTTGCAATCACAAAAGGCAAGTTCACACTTGCTCATGTCCTTTTATTATTTTCTATAAAGTATTTTTCAAATCCAGTGTTGTCATCACCTGTATTTGAAAAGGGTCAGAAAACACTAGTTTCATAATAATATGATTATAGGTTATTTACCATGAGGTAATAACCTACTATGAAAGTTCCGATGGTAAAGGGACATATTATCTAGGACCTAACAACCAATGTCGCCAGTGATTCTTGCGCCGTATATTACACATTAACCATGAGATTTGGAATGGGACGGAGAAGTCAGTTGTATCCTTTTCCTATCGTATGGAGGCAAGATGACCTTAACATGATGTTGTGATTCCTTGTGCAGATCCAACATATGAGTGGGAACCCTTACGCCCCACACTTTTGGTGTCTAGATTATCTATGAATGGTGTTTAGGGATATAGTCCATTCACATGGTACTCGTCCGGGCATCACCAGGTCATAGATTCTTCAGGAACTCATCATGGTTTTAGCCTGCCCGAAAGGGGGCTTAACGAAGCTGAGCCAGTCCCGAAGGATCGTGCAGACATATGAGGTCGCGGAGAGGGCAGTGATTGGCTTGGATCATCTACTGGGCCCCACACCATAGGAAGTGTGGACGGTAAAGATCGCCCGGTTGTGCAACAAGGATATTATCTCTCATGGGTAAAGTAATGCACCTCTGCAGAGTGTAAGAACTATAACTTGTTACTCCCTGTTCTAGGAAGGAGTTGTGAATGCTGCGGGAAAGGAACTCCATGAAAGTTCTTGTAAACCCGTGAAGGCTGACGGACATAGCTTTTCAGAATAAAAGCAACCTTTGAAGAAATGTTTACAAAAACCTGCATTGCCTATAACCTATGGTCTGTGGCTGTAGATATAGTGCATCAAACACTCCTTTTCTAGTGAACTTGCTGAGTACGCTCGTACTCAACGTATCTTCTTAACCCTTGCTAGATTCTGAAGCCAATACAGACGACGTCTACATCAAGTCATGCTCCGGGAATCATCATCAAAAGCTAAAGCTCTTCAATAAAGTCAAGAAAGTCAACATATACACCAACTCAAGTGAAGACGAAGTTACTGATTAGATAGGAATATAATATCTAGCCATAGAACCTATTTCTTTAGTGTATTGCAATAGCAGCAATTCCAGACAAATAGTTCAGATACTAGTCTTATTAGTATAATAGTTTTTGAGTTTTTATTCCTGATTCTTCTTTGTAAGAAGTTTCTTTCTCTCTCTTTAACCTAGAGTAGATCTTGTGTAAAGAGTTGAGTTGTAACCTATAGTCATGTCTTGGACCTGCTGTGTTTCTGTTGTACCACTCTGAGGGATGTAATACTAGTGAACGGTGTTTCATTGATGTTATGTCAACGACTATAGTGTACTGCATCATGCAGTGGTATGCTGGATCACCGCAGGGTGCCACCAGGGTGGCTGCACCCCCTAGGCGCGGGGT
Source organism: Avena sativa (assembly GCA_916181665.1). NCBI lineage: Eukaryota > Viridiplantae > Streptophyta > Magnoliopsida > Poales > Poaceae > Avena > Avena sativa. The sequence continues at coordinate 259,989,246 of OV702294.1, read as the reverse complement.
GGGCCCACCCGCGCGGCCAGGGGGTGTGGCCACTTGGTGGGTCTCCTCCGTCTTCCACTCCGGCTTCGTGTTCCCCATGGTAAAATATTGACTTTGGTTTTTGTCCCGTCCAATTCCGAGAATATTGATTTTCTGCCTTTCTCGAACCAAAAACAGAAGAAAACAAGCAACTGGCACTGTGGCAACTTGTTAATAGGTTAGTATTAGAAAACGTATAAAAACACCTCAAAGTGTGAACAAAGCAAAACAAAGTAGATAGTAAACAAGCATGGAACATCAAAAATTATAGATACGTTTCTGACGTATCACATTCTGTCTTGGGTCCTTCCCTTCAATCAGTTCTGTAGGAGCATTGTTGCTTGTCTCCTTAACTGAATTGTTTGTTTTGATCAGGACTTGGTGTATGTTTGCACTAGGTAGTAGGTACCGATCAAGACTTAGATTTAGCTTCTTGAAAACTAGAAGGCCTAGGCACCACGAAAGTTCGTGATGGCATCGATGTCGCTGCCAGATTTCAGATCGGTTGCGTTCTCCCATACATGGGCACCACCACGTGTTGGAGATATGCCCTAGAGGAAATAATAAAAGCAGTTATTATTATATCTTTGTGTTTATGATAAATGTTTACATTCATGCTATAATAGTATTAACATGAAACATTAATACTTGTGTGATTTGTAAACTAAATTAGAGTCCCTGGTAAAGCCTCTTTATAATACTAGCTTGTTGATTAATAGATGATCATGGTTTCTCGATCATGAACATTGAGATGTTGTTAATAACAAGATCATATCATTAGGAGAATGGTATGATGGACATACTCCTATAGATAAGCGTAGCATAAAGATCAAGTCATTTTAATAGTTCGTTTGCTATAAGCTTTCTGATACATAGTAACCTAATTCCTTCGACCATGAGATCATGATAATCACCATCGCCGGAAGGATGCTTTGATGACATCAAACACCACACCATAACTGGGTGGCTATAAAGGTGGCATTGAGTGTTCGGGAAGTATGGGGTGAGGCACATGGATCAAGAGTGGGATTTGTCCATCCATATGACAGATAGATATACTATGGGCCCTCTCGGTGGAATGTCATCCAATTGTCTTGCAAGCATGTGACTGGCTCACAAGGGATCACATATCACGGGAACGAGAAAAGAGTACTTATCAGTAACGTGGTTGAACTAGGTATGCAGAGATACCGACGATCAAAACCTCGAATAAGTAAACTATCGTGAGACAAAGGGAAATTGGTATCGTATGTAACTGGTTCATTCGATCGCAAAGTAATCGTTGAAATATGTGGGAGCCATATGAATTTCCAGATTCCTCAATTGGTTATTGATCGGAGAAGTGTCTCGGTCATGTCCGCGTAATTCACGAACCGTAGGGAGACACACTTAAGGATTCGATGTTGTTTAGTAGATATGGAATGTTAGTAGGGATACCGAATGTTGTTCGGAGTCTCGGATGGGATCCGGTATATCACGAGGAGATCCGGAATGGTCTGGAGAATAAGATTCATATAAGGAAAGTCCTATTTCGGAGTCCGGGAAAGTTTCCGATGATTTCATCGGAGAGGTTCTAGAAGGGTCTAGAAGGTTCACCGGTCCGGAAGGAGAATGGTCCATGAATGTGTCATGGGTATGTGAAATGATTGGATCATATCCAAGGTCACTTGGTGTTGGAATATGCGAGAGAGAAATAAAGCTCTAAATTGAAAGTCAAACGGAAGTTTGAAAAAGTCAAACTGGAACAATGGTTTCCTAGTGGGAGAAGAAACAAGTCCTTCTCTCAATCCAACTTGGGTTTCGGTTTGGATTCAAACCCACCCCTCCCAAGGCTGCCCCTCCCTCTCATAAATAGAGGGGGAGGACTGCCCCAAACATACAAGCCCTTGCCCCTCTCCACGAGCCGCTGTCATCGCCGCCCGCGCCGCCGCCGGTCCGTCGCCGCCGCCCTAGCCGCCGCCGACACCTCCTCCTCTTCCCGGATCTCTAAACCCTAAATTTCCGGGAAACCCTAATCCACCATAACTCGCATCCGGCTTAGCGAAGCCCTACGAGATCTTCCCTCTACTTCCGACACCACGCCGTCGTGCTGTCGGAATCGCAAGGGAGAATTACAACCTCCGCTACCTGCTGGAACAAGGGAGAGGAAGGTCTTCATCGAGTACCGAACGTGTGACCTACTACGGAAGCGCTGCCGGAATGCAGCGCCGGAAGGATCGTCTACGCGATCTTGAGATTGGCAAGTGTACGACTACATCACCCACGAGAATCTGCTCTCGTTAACCGCTTTGGAATCTTCGAGGGTGAGTGCTTCTATCGACTCGTTGCTACAATCTAGTAGATAGATCTTGGCTTGTTTGTGTGCATGCGGTAAAATAAATTTTTTTCCATGCTACGAACCCCTACAGTGGTATCAGGGTCATGTCTATATGTAGATATGTTGCACGAGTAGAACACAATGGTCATTGTGGGCGGTGGTGCTTTTATTATCAATTGCTTTTTGTGTACTTTGCATCTTGCGGTATGATGGGATGAAGCGGCCCGAGCTAACCTTACATAACATCGTTCATGAGACTTGCTCCACGCTCAACATGCTACTTGTATTGCATAAGTGGCTTTGTGGGTGTCTATCTCTCCCATCATAGTATAGATTCAATTTACAACGGGCACTTGATAGTTCAAGCATCAACGTTGTGGTTCTTGTTCGAAAGTTAGAACGACACTTATTGAAAGCCCCAAACCACGTAAAACATGCAAAGAAAATTAGAGGCGTCTAACTTTGTTTTGCAGGGGTGTGATGTGATATGGACATGATTGTGATTATATATGATGTATGCAATGTTCCGTATTGTAAGTTGGCAACCGGAAGGAGCCATATGGTTGTCCTTTAAATTCCGTTAAAGACCTGCGTGTCTATTCAAAGTAGTTGTAATAGTTGAAGCTGGTGGAAGACAATCATGAAACGGCACCATTGACCTTGACGCCATACCGGAGATGATGGAGATCATGTTCGGGCTTAAAGATAGAGATCGGAAGCACAAGAGGAAAGGCCATATCATATCACATATTATGAATTGCATGTGATGTTAATCCTTTATGCATCTTGTATTTCTTAGTTTGCGACGGTAGCATTATAAGATGATCCCTCAAGCACAAAAATTTCAAGTTTTAAAGTGTTCATACTTGGTAAGCACCGTTGCTAAAGCTCATTGTTTCGAAGCACCACGTGATGATCGGGTGTGTTAATTCTGCGAGTGTATACAACATGAGCAAGCTAGATTTGCTCATGCGGAAGCTAAGGTTTGATCTTGACGAGCCTAGCATGTACAGACATGATCTCGGAACACGGATCACCAAAAGGTAAAGCATGAGTCATATAGTAGATATGATGAACATGTTGACTGTTCGCCATTGAAGCTACATCAACTCTCGTGATGATCGGTTTTGATGTGGTGGATTTGGTTCGTGTGATCACTAAAAGAATGTGAGGGATATTGTTTTGAGTGGGAGTTCACCTAGATTAATTTAACTATTAATTAGAACTCAATTTGTCATAAACTTAGTCTAAACTATTGCAAATATGTTGTAGATCAATGGCGGCCCCTACCATCAATTTTAATGCGTTCCTAGAGAAAGAAAAGTTGAAAAACAATGGAAGCAACTTCGCGGATTGGTTCCGCAATTTGAGGATTGTCCTCAATGCTGGTAAATGACCTATGTGTTGGATTCACCACTGGGTGACCCGCCTGCAGCTACTGCTACCTATGAAGTAAAGAATGTTTACCTCACTCGGAAGAATCAGGACTCCACAGTTCAGTGTGCTATCTTGTATGGTTTGGAATCGGAGCTTCAGAACAGGTTTGAGAACCATGACCCACATGATATTGTCCGTGAACTCAAAATGATATTTGAGGCTCATGCGGTAGTTGAGAGTTATGAGGCTTCTGAAAATTTCTTTAACTGCAAGATGGAAGAGGGCAGCTCCGTCAGTGAGCACGTGCTTAAGATGTCTGGGCACGCAAATAAACTCCAAAGTTTGGGTATAGTGATTCCTAATTCTTTGGGGATTCACTGTGTCCTCCAATCACTGCCACCAAGTTACAAGAACTTTGTGATGAACTACAATATGCAAAACATGGACAAGACGTTCCCAGAACTCTTCTCCATATTGAAATCTGGAGAAGTGGATATCAAGAAAGAGCACCAAGTGTTGTTGGTTAATAAGACCACCAAATTCAAGAAGCAAGGCAAGTCTGAGAAAAAGGGAAACTTCAAGAAGGGCGGTAAGAAAGTTGCCGTGCTGGCGAAGAAGACCAAGGCTGGGCCTAAGCCTGATACTGAGTGCTTTTACTGCAAGGGAGAAGGTCACATGAAGCGGAATTGCCCAAAGTACTTGGCGGATTTGAAGAACGGGAACATCAAAAAGAAAGGTATATCCGATATACATGTTATTGATGTGTATCTCTCTAGTACTCGTAGTAGTGCCTGGGTATTTGATACTGGTTCGGTTGCTCATATTTGTAACTCGAAATAGGTACTGCAGAATAAACGGAAGCTAGCGAAGAACAAAGTGACGATGCGCGTAGGAAATGGATCAAAGGTTGATGTGATCGCGGTCGGCACGCTACCTCTTCATCTACCATCGGGATTAGTTTTATACTTAAATAATTGTTATTTGGTGTCTGCGTTGAGCATAAACATTATATCTGGATCATGTTTATTGCGAGACGGTTACTTGTTTAAGTCCGAGAATAATGGTTGTTCGATTTATATGAGTAATATGTTTTATGCACATGCACCTTTGACAGATGGTCTATTCTTATTGAATCTCGATTGTGGAAATACACACATTAATAACATTAAAGCTAAACGTTTGAAATTGAGCGATAACTCGACCTATATGTGGCACTATCGTCTTGGTCATATTGGAGTGAAGCATATGAAGAAACTCCATTCTGATGGACTTCTTGAATCACTTGATTTCGAATCACTTCAAAGATGCGAAGCATGTCTGATGGGTAAAATGACTAAGACTCCATTTTCTGGTATGATGGAGCGAGCTACGCACTTATTAGAAATCATACATACCGATGTGTGTGGCCCAATGAGTTTAGCATCGCGCGGTGGTTATCGTTATGTTCTTACCTTCACAGATGACTTGAGTAGATATGGGTATATCTATTTCATGAAACATAAGTACGAAACTTTCGAGAAGTTTAAGGAATTTCAAAGTGAGGTGGACAATCAACGTAACAAGAAGATTAAATTTCTACGATCTGATCGTGGAGGTGAATATCTAAGTTACGAGTTTGGCGAGCATCTAAAGAAATGCAGAATACTTTCACAATTGACACCGCCGGGAACACCACAGCGTAATGGTGTGTCCGAACGTCGTAATCGAACTCTCTTAGATATGGTTCGTTCTATGATGTCACTTACAGATTTACCGCTATCGTTTTGGGGTTATGCATTAGAAACAGCCGCATTCACTTTAAATAGGGCACCATCTAAATCCGTTGAAATGACACCGTATGAATTATGGTTTGGAAAGAAACCTAAATTGTCGTTCCTTAAAGTTTGGGGTTGCGAAGCCTATGTAAAGAAGTTACAACCAGACAAGCTTGAACCCAAAGCAGAAAAATGCGTCTTCATAGGATACCCGAAGGAAACTATTGGGTATACCTTCTATCATAGATCCGAAGGCAAAATCTTCGTTGCCAAGAATGGATCCTTTCTAGAGAAGGAATTTCTCTCGAAAGAAGTGACTGGAAGGAAAGTAGAAATCGACGAGGTTGTCGAACCTTCTCTCGAACTTGCGAGTAGCGCAGCACCGGAAGAAGTTCCTATGGTGCCTGCACCAATAAGAGAGCACGGCGAGCACGGGAGGACCCCGACAACGACCCGCCAAACGGCGGAAAGTTCGGCAAAGTGGTCGGCTCGCTCCATACCTTCACAGGCTTCAACATGAAGCGCGAGAAGAAGGTCATCGCCCGCGCCGTTGGCGTCAACGCGGTGGCTCAGGTGGACGTTCCCCAGTTCCTCAACTGGTCGGAGCAGCCCATCACCTGGAGCCTCCGGGACCACTCGCCACGCATCGAGTACCCAGGCCGAGTCGCCCTGGTGGTCAAGCCTAAGGTCGGCGACTACTGGCTCCCCAAGACATTGATGGACGGCGGCAGCTCCATCAACATCCTGCACCTGGACACGTTCAGGCGGCTGCGGCTTCCGCAGTCGATGATCGAGACAACCCACACCACGTTCCATGGCATCGTCCCCGGTCGGAAGGCGTACCCGATCGGCAAGGTCACGCTGCCCGTCACCTTCGGCACACCAGCAAACTTCTGCACCGAGCGGATCGTCTTCGAGCTGGTACCCTTTGACAGCCCCTACCACTGCGTCCTGGTGCGCCAGGCGTTCGCCAAGTTCATGGCAGCGCCACATTATGCGTACAACGCGATGAAGCTCCCTGGGCCGTGCGGCGTCATCACCATCAACGGCGACCCAGACATGGCCGCCGAGTGCGAGGCCAAAGGAGCAGAACTCGCCGACACCGTCATCGCGGCAGAAACCAACCACGCCGATGAGCTCGCCAAGTACGCGAGCGGGGTCAACAACGATGACCCCACCATACTCAAGAAGCCCAACTCGGAGGGCGCAAACACCTCAACCTTCGAGGCAACGACGCACACCCGCACCGTCGAGCTGGTCCCAAGCGACTCCAGCCAGACGGTGACGATCGGGACGGGCATGAGCCCAGCCTAGGAAGGCGTGCTCATCGAGTTCCTCCGTGAGAACAGGGACATCTTTGCATGGAAGCCCTCTGACATGCCTGGTGTCTCTAGGGAGCTCGCTGAGCACAAGCTAAACGCCGACCCCAAAGTGCGACCCGTCAAATAGTCGCTGCGGCCCTTCAATGAAGAGCGTCGCCAAGCCATCGCCGAGGAGGTGCAGCGTCTACTCGCTGCAGGCTTCATTCGGCCAATCAAGTACTCCAAGTGGCTGGCAAACCCAGTCCTGGTCGAGAAGAAGAACGGGACCTGGAGGATGTGTATCGACTACACAAACTTGAACAGCGCCTGCCCAAAGGAGCAGTTTGTCCTCCCGCGGATCGATCAAATAATCGACTGCACCGCAGGCTCGGAGTCGCTATGTTTCCTTGACGCCTACTCTGGATACAACCAGATCAAAATGGCTGTCGAGGACGAGGAGAAGACGGCGTTCATCACGCCATTCGGAGCCTTCTGCTACACCGCCATGACCTTCGGCCTCAAGAACGCCGGGGCGACCTACCAGCAGTGCATGCAAGAGTGCCTCGCGAGCCAAATTGGCCGCAACATCCACGTCTATATCGACGACGTAGTCGTAAAGTCCGCTCGCCAGGGCGATCTACTCGCCGACCTGGCAGAAACGTTCGCCAACTTGCGAAAATACAAGATAAAGCTTAACCCAGGCAAATGCACCTTCGGTGTACCAGCAGGACAACTACTGGGGTACGTCGTCTCCAAGCGAGGGATCGAGGCGAACCCCACTAAGATCGACACAATCACCCGACTCGGCAAACCCGAGTGCCTCCGCGACGTCCAGAAGCTGGCCGGGTGAGTAGCGGCTCTTAGTCGCTTCATCCCCCGCCTGGGAGAAAAGGCGATGCCCCTATACCGTTTGATGCGCAAGAACCCCACCTTCCAGTGGGACAAGGAGGCGGACGACGCACTCCGCGACCTCAAGAAGGTGCTACTCGCTGCACCGCTACTCGCCGCCCCCGCCGACAAAGAACCCATGCTGGTCTACGTCGCGGCTTCCGAGCGCGTCGTCAGCGCCGTCATGGTCGTCGAGGTCCTCACCGAGTCGCGCCAGCGATACCCGCAGTACCAGAAACTGGTATACGCAGTCTTCAGGGCACAGCGGCGCCTGCCGCACTACTTCCAGGAGCACCCGATCACGGTCGTCTCCTCGGCACCGTTGCAGGACATCATCCGCAACCGCGAGGCGACCGGGCGAGTCGCTAAGTGGGCCGTCGAAATCGGCGTCCACAATATCAAGTGTGAACCATGAAAAGCGATCAAGTCGCAGGCTCTAGCAGACTTCATCGCCGACTGGGAAGAGGCCCAGCAGCCAGAAAAGCTGCCATACCTCCATTACTGGAGCCTGCACTTCGATGGCTCCAAGAACGCGGACGGCGCAGGAGTAGGGATCGTGCTGACTTCACCAAAAGGCGACAAGCTCCGCTACGTCCTCTGCCTCGACTTCACCCCCTGCACCAACAACATGGCCGAGTACGAGGCACTACTCCACGGCATGCGAGCTGCCAAGGAGATGAACGTCAACCGCCTACGCTGCTACGGAGACTCCGACCTCGTCGCTGGGCAAGTCGCTGGCACCTGCGACGCCGTCTCCCCCACCATGGCGGCATACCTCCAAGCAGTGGACAAGCTGGGCGGACACTTCGCAGGATACTCCGTCGAGTGGATCGACAGGCGGAAGAACGAGGAGGCCGACGCACTCTCTCGCATTGGGTCGGCTCGACTCGCACCACCCGCCGGCGTCTTCCTCGACACGATCACCAAGCCATCAGTCTCTCCCCCAAGGGAGATCGACATCGGAGTCCCGCTGCAGCCAGAGGCAGCCCTGGTCGCACTCGTCACCAAGCCAGACGACTGGACCAAGCCCTACGTCGCCTACCTGGAGGCCGGCACCTTGCCGGCAGACGAGACGGACGCCCGAATGATCGCACGCCGATGCAAATCCTTCACCATCATCGACGGCGAGCTCCACAAGCGAAGCGTCACCGGCGTGTTCCAACGCTACGTCCAACCGGCCGAAGGACGCAAGATCCTCCACGACATCCACTCCGGCGACTGTGGCCACCACGCCGGTGCCCGCTCCCTGGTCGCCAAGGCTATGCGGCATGGCTTCTACTGGCCCACCGCACACGCCGATGCTGTCGAAATCGTCCAGCGGTGCGCCGGGTGCCAGAAGTACGCCAATCAGACGCACGTGCTGAGCTCGGCGCTGAAGAAAATCCCCATCACCTGGCCATTCGCCGTGTGGGGCATGGATATGGTAGGCCCCTTCAAAAAGGCCCCCTCCGGCTACACCCACCTCCTGGTCGCGGTCGACAAATTCACAAAGTGGGTGGAGGAGCCAGTCTGGAAATGCGACGGGAAGACCGCCACTAAATTCCTATGCGAGCTCATATATCGCTACGGTTCCCAAACAGCATCATCACGAACAACGGCACCAACTTCGCCAAAGGTGCCATGGCCGAATTCTGCGAAGAACACCACATCCGGCTCGACCTCGCGTCAGTCGCCCACCCGGAATCCAACGGCCAGGCGGAACGGGCCAATCAAAGCATCCTCCACGGCCTGAATCCGCGACCCCAAGTACCACTCGAGCGCACCGCCGGGTGCTGGGTCGACGAGCTACCCTCCGTCATCTGGGGCATCCGCACCTTGATCAACAGGTTGACAGGATTCACCCCCTTCTTCATGGTGTACGGCACCGAGGCAGTGATGCCCACCGACCTAGAGCACGACTCGCCGCGGGTCGTCCACTACACGGAGGGTGCAAACGAACTCGCCCGCCAGGATGGAGTCGATCAACTCGACAAGGCACGTGACCTCGCTCGGTCACGCACCGCCATCTACCAGCAGGGACTCCGCCGCTACCACAGCCGGCGAGTGAAAACTCGCACTTTCCAAGAAGGCGACCTGGTGTTGCGCCTCATCCAGGACAAGAAGGGCATGCACAAGCTTTCCCCTCTGTGGGAGGGACCATTCGCCATCGGGCGAGTACTCGGCAACGACGCCTACTACCTCGTCGACGTCCACGGGGACGGCAAACTCGACGTCAAGCGACCATGGAATGTAAACCTCCTACGGAAGTTCTACTCCTAGAACCCCACATATGTACTCTCCAGTCGCTATGAAATAAAAAGAATTGGTTACCGCAAATTGCGCCTACTCTCCGTGTCTTGTGCCACTCGCACTCGTAATAAAGCGTCAAGCTAAACGCAGAAGTCAACCTCTGGTACAGCGATCGCCATGGCTAAGTAGTGCGATGCAAGAGCACTGGGTCACCTCGGGTCGTGCATCGTCCACGAACAACGCCTACCCGGAGCCCCATTGGAGTCGCCCATCCCGACTGGCTCTACGAGCCAAGACAACTGCCTTCGCTTCTTACAGCGACCATGATCCTCCGCATCCTCGACATAGCGACTCGAACGGCCAAGTACCACGCTCGGGGACTGACGACCAGTTCAGCGCGAGCGGCTCGGGAAAACGCCAAGTATGAGAGCATGCCCAGGACTCGCCATGCGACTGACCCAACGGGCCAGGCAGGAGTGATGCGCTCGAACTAACGCGCCAAGTCCTCACCCACCCTCGAGTCGCGCCTAGAATAACCAAGTACCACGCTCGGGGACTCGGCCATCCGACCTCGTTCGCGCAAGGGAAAACGGTGAAGTACAGAGCGCTCAAGGGAGTCACCTTGCGACTGGCTCTTCGAGTCCGGGCGAGTCGACCACAATAACGAAACATTCAAAAACCACAAACAAATAACACACGAGGTAAACCCCATAAAAACGGGCGGACGCGCTCGGGGACTCGTTCAACTCATAATCTGAAAACACACGACAAGTCACAAAACAACACTATATGTCATTCATAACATGTTGCAATCGTCTCAAAATACATAGTATGCCGAATGGCAGAATTGCTACTAATGCCCCAGGGCAACCTAGTTTACTCCGCAGGCTTCGACGACGACTCGCCAGCATCCTTGCGATTGCAGATGAAGGGAGTGTACGGGTTCGACGGATACGTTGTTAGCTCACCCGCCATCGCTGAACGAAAGGGCTGCTCAACCTTGAAGTCCCGGTGCGGCGGCTCGGGGTCGTTGGGTGCGACGACCGTCTCCTGGTAAGGAAGGAGGTCGCCCATTGCCCAGACACGCTCGGAGTACATCGCGGCGCGATCTGTCAACTTGAGCACCTCGGAGATCTCCACCGCGCCAGTCGACGACGGGTAGCCACTCGTCACGTCATCGAGGTCGAAGTCTTCCGGGAAGTGAGCAAGCCCAAGGCTAAGCGCCGTCGCCGCTCCGTGCCGGAACGCCGATCGTGTCATGAACTCAACGATCGACGGCGCCTTCTCCAAGTACTTCCACACCTCGATGAGGTTGCTGGGAATTACTTCCGTGGGCGATATCTCCTGGAGATAGGCTCGGATGCACGTCACCGACAACGTCGCCGAGTCGACGAGCGTGGCCACACATTGCCGCGCGTCGAACGAGCTCGCCTCTTCCGCACTATCAAGGATGCGACCTGCGAATAGAAGATAACAGTGAGTACGCCAGACATCACAAAAAGGCACACGCTATTGGCAGGGGCAGACACACTTACCAATCAAGGGGCGGGAGAGACCCGTGATGAAGCGTTGAAGCGAAGTATAGTCGTCCTAAAGCCCAGCGACAAGGGCGTCGGACACTTTACGATCCTCTGTGGCGGCCGTAATGGCGGCCTTGGCTCGCCCATCCGCCGAGCTCGCTTCCTCCTTCGCCTCCCTTAGTTCGCGCTCAAGATCGGCGATCCGCTTCTCTGCCGAGCTCAATGCCGATTGAGACACTGCCAACTCGCCCGCTGGGACAAGTCCCTGGCGAGCCTCCTCCGCCTTCGCGGCAACTGCCTGAAGCCCCTTTTTCGCCTCTTGGATGGTGGCCAGTTCCTTCTCCGCGCGGTGTTTCGCTGCCAATTGGTCAGCTGACTCACGTTGCAGACCCTGCACACAATTCAAACAGTTAACCAAAGCGAAATCCTAAGCGCCCACCCGCTGAAATTCAGCGAGTGCACACTCGGGGACTGGCAATCAAGAAATCCTAAGTGCCCACCCGCTGAAATTCAGCGAGTGCACACTCAGGGACTAGCAATCAAGAAATCCTAAGTGCCCACCCGCTGAAATTCAGCGAGTGCGCACTCGGGGACTGGCAATCAAAAAATCCTAAGTGCCCACCCGCTGAAATTCAGCGAGTGTGCACTCGGGGACTGGCAATCAAAAAATCCTAAGTGCCCACCCGCTGAAATTCAGCGAGTGCGCACTCGGGGACTGGACGCGAAAAATAACAACAAGACACTAAAAGAATCAGACCGCTGCAACACACCGGCCTGATCCTCGGGGACTGGACATACCTGGATGGCTGCGCCAAGCATGCCGTGAAGTTGTATCGCATCCACGGACGCGAGGAGAGCCGGCGTGTGCCCACGACGCTGCTCGACCTCTGCGTCGGCGACCCCAGGTGCACGGCTCGAGGGCGAGGTCCCACTCGCTGTAGCCGATCTAGCCATGAAGTGCGGGAACATGGCGATGGAGGCACCGGCACCAAAGGAGGCTAGCTCGGTCACCCCAGGCGAGGGAGCACCCTCCTTCGTGGGTACGGCCACCTTTGTTGCGGGTTCATTCGGCGCGACCGCCGTGTCGTTGGAGATCGTGACGACATCATCGCCCTTGGCCTTCTTGGCGCCATCCGCAGGGGCGACGACTTCGTCCGCCTTCCTCTTAGAGGAAGGATCCTCCTCGCTGTCGACGGGTGGCACCTTAGCCACGGTCGGGTGGCCTATCTTCTTTGCTCCGGTCCTGTAAATCAATCGTGTGAGCAAGATAATTTAAGTTGCTATGAAAGAAAAAGGCAGGTGAGCGAACTCACTTGGCGACTGGAATGAAACGTAGCCCTATGCGGATGCCGGCCGGCTTCTCCAGTTCGGGGCCCAGTCGGCGACTGAGGCCCATCTCCAGGACGTCGCGTGCCCAAGACATGAACGGCTTCTTCGTCGTCGAGGCTGCAACGGGAGCTTCTGGGACATCTTCAGCAGGAGCTTCCCTGCGAGGTGAAACCGCCGCGGCCGGAGCCGCCCCTAGCCCAGAGACTGGGGCGAATGGCGGAGGCATCGAGGCCAGTGGCACCTCGACAGTAGCCGCGTCCAGCGCGGCTGTCGTCGGCGGCGCCTCGTCCTTGGCCGGGCTGGGGGCGTCGGAGCTGCTCGCCGAGTGCGGTGGCGAGGCTGGCTTCATCGGCTTCGTCTTCTTATTTGTAGGAGCCTTCGCCTCCTTCTCCTTCTTCTTCTTCTTCTTCTTCGACGGAGTAGCCTAGCGGCGCGAGGTGGTCTCCGGAAGTTCGTCATCGTCATCATGATGCTCGAGGCTTTTACTCGCCTCAAGCTCACGCTGACGCTGCCCGCGGGTCTTGCGGACCAGCAGGGCGACCTCCTCTTCGGATTCGTCGTCGCCGTTGCTTTCGTCGCTTTCGGTGTCGCCTTTGGCGGGAGGCGACTCGCCCATGTCCTGGACGGACGAGCTCGAGTTCTCATCATCTGAAGACGGGAGCCATCCTTCCACCACTTGGAATAGCTGCAATGAGCACAAGATGAAATTAGAATGACCGCGACTGCATAAACTACGACTGCGAATGATGCGAGGTGACTTATCGTTGGGGCCGGATGCTTTGCGGTGTAGGGGGCGACCCCAGCCTTTGCGTCCAGGTACACCTCCTGGGTGATCTTCTTCAGTGCTGGGGTGTAGTCCTCGAGCTTCCACTCGGCTAGGCAGGACTTCATCGAGTCCTCCTGGCCCGTGTATTGGTACATGTAGTGGTCGCGCAGAGCCAGAGGGACGAGCCGCCGCCCGAGCCAGCAGTTGTATAAGTTGATCGTCTGGAGGCCCTTCTTCTTCAGACTGCGGATGGTTTGGAGCATTTCGTCCACGACCATCCGCTGGTCGCTGGGGAGCTTGCCGACTTGGAGACGGCGCGGTTTGGATCGGTTGGCGGAGTATCGTGGGATCGCCACCTCGCCCTCCGGGGTCGCCTCGGCCACGTAGAACCAAGACTTCTTCCAGTCGTTCGCCGCCTTGGCGGGCAGCATCAAGTCAAAGAACGAAGCCTTCGACTTCAGCTGGAATGTTAGGCCGCCCGCGGCAAGCATTGGGCCGCCCGCCTCCTCGCGGCTGATCCGTCCGTGTAACAGATCTTGCCATAGAGGGAAGTAGGGCCGGCAGCCCAAGTAGCACTCGCAGAACGCCACGAAGATGGAGAGTTGCTCGATGCTGTGTGGACCCAGGTCCGACGGTTAGATCCCGTAGTAGGAGCAGAAGCGCCGGAAGAACAGGGACGTGGGGAATCCTAGCCCCCGTTCTAGGTGGCTGGTGAAGCAGATGAATTCCCCCTCGCGCGGGTTCGGGGTCACCTCTCCGGCCGCGGGGATGCGCCAACAGCCGGCGCGCAGGATCACGGCCTCCTCAAAGGACGCCAGTTGCGCCCTCGTACACTTAGATCTACCCCAAGGCTCGGTGGAGAGGGCCAGGGCGAAAGGATTTGTGGGGGGTCAGAGGATTTTGGGTCGGCTGGATCGCGATGCGGAGGAAGGCGAAAGTGCGTGCAATTGGAGGAAACGGCGAGAAGATGGTTCTCTGATCGCCTGCCATTCCCCTTATATAGCGGTTGTTACCCGCCAAATCAGGGAGCCGTTACTACGCGGTGATTACGCCGAAAGTTACCGTTGGATTACCCCAACGGCTAGTTTGACCACGTTTAACGGTCCAACTTCAGCCACTCGGCTCACCGACCCGATCACTACGACAGTGTTTCACCGACTCGACTCGCCAAAGCTACGATCAGGATGACTAGTTTCCTCCTTTATACAGGAGCCCGCCGACGATTCGACTGGATGTCTACTCTGAAGCCGTATACTCCGACTGCTAGCAGCCACCTACGCCCAATCGACGACGGCCTCGGGGACTACTGATGGGGATGTGCCTACCGGGGTATGCCCAGCAGGACGTTTCCGAGTGGCCTAGGAACTAGCGAGTGGGCCTGCAAGACGACTGGATCAAGGCCCGGTGTGGATCCAAGCGACTGGAAGCTGAAGGCCCAGGCGAGTAGATAGGCCTAGTCGGATTAGGTTAAACGAGTACCGAAGCCTTAACTGATTCGGTTGAGATATGTAAACCCTAGGGAAGGTGAGTCTATATAAACCTCCCTACAGGGCGTGTAGAGATACGTTCCATCATACACCCAAGTGACTCACCGCCTAGCTCGCCCATTGTACCACCATCATAATACAATCTAGCAGGAGTAGGTCTTTACCCTCCGGGGGGCCGAACCTGGGTAAAACCCTATGTCTCCGCCCTCATCTCGCACCGCAGATGGCTGGCCGCCCTTGCCCCTCGTTCTACTACTCGCTGCCGATTGCAGCATCTGCCGTGACCATTCCCACGACACTAATGATAATGATCATGAAACTTCGGTTGAAGCTGCTACAGAGCCTCGCAGGTCAACGAGAAATTGTACCATTCCTGATTGGTATGATCCCGTTATGAGTGTCATGTTGGTGGACAACACCAATGACCCTGCGACATATGAGGAAGCGATGATGAGCCCAGATTCCAATAAATGGCAAGAGGCCATGAAATCCGAGATTGGATCCATGTACGAAAACCAAGTATGGACTTTGGTGGACTTACCAGATGGCCAGAAGGCTGTTGAGAACAAATGGATTTTCAAGAAGAAAACAGATGTTGATGGTAATATTACTATCTATAAAGCTCGACTTGTCACAAAAGGGTTTCGAAAAATTCAAGGATTTGACTACGATGAGACTTTCTCACCAGTAGCGAAGCTGAAGTCTGTGAGGATTATGTTAGCAATCGCTGCATATTATGATTATGAGATATGACAGACGGATGTCAAAACAGCGTTCCTCAATGGAGACATTGATGAAGATTTGTATATGATGCAACCCAAAGGTTTTGTCGATCCTAAAGATGCTAACAAGGTATGCAAACTTCAACGGTCCATATATGGATTGAAGCAAGCATCCCAAAGTTGGAATCAACGTTTTGATAAGGTAATCAAAAGCTTTGGTTTTATACAAACTTATGGAGAAGCTTGTATTTACAAGAAAGTGAGTGGGAGCTCTGTAGCATTCTTAATACTATATGTAGATGACATATTGTTGATTGGGAATGATGTAGACCTTCTTAATAGTATCAAGGATAATTTGAATAATAGTTTTTCAATGAAAGATCTTGGAGAAGCAACTTACATATTAGGCATAAAGATTTATAGAGATAGACCGACACGCCTAATATCATTGTCACAAAGTACATATTTGGACAAAGTTCTAAAGAGGTTTGGAATGGAAGATAGCAAGAAAGGGTTCTTTCCCATGTTGCCCAATACGACCTTCAGTAAAACTCAAAGTCCTACATCGGCAGAAGATAGAGAAAGGATGAGTAAGACTCCCTATGCCTCAGCCATAGGATCTCTTATGTATGCCATGCTATGTACTAGACCCGACATTGCATATGCTGTTAGTTTGACTAGCAGATATCAAAGTGATCCAGGAGTGGATCATTGGACAGCGGTCAAAAACATCCTTAAGTACTTGAGAAGAACTAAGGATATGGTTCTTTCTTATGGAGGTGATGAACAGCTCATTGTTAATGGTTACACCGATGCTAGTTGGAACACTGATCCGGATGATTCTAAATCTCAATCTGGATACGTATTTACTTTGAATGGTGCAGCAGATAGCTGGAGGAGTGCAAAGCAAAGCGTTGTGGCGAGATCTTCAACTGAATTGGAATACATAGCTGCATCGGAGGCTTCACAAGAGGCGATATGGATGAAGGAGTTCATTACAGAGCTCGGTGTGGTTCCAAGTGCGCTGGACCCAATGTCTATCTACTGTGATAACATGGGCGCCATAGCCAATGCGCAAGAACCAAGGTCACACAAGAATCTGAAGCACATCAAGCTACGTTTTCACGCTATTTGAGAACATGTCCAAGATGGTGACATAAAGATTTGCAAAGTACACACATATCTGAATGTGGCAGATCCGTTGACTAAACCTCTCCCGAGGGCAAAACATGACCAGCACCAAACCGCCATGGGTGTTCGGTACATTACCATGTAATCTAGATTAGTTGACTCTAGTGCAAGTGGGAGACAGTTGGAGATATGCCCTAGAGGCAATAATAAAAGCATCTATTATTATATCTTTGTGTTTATGATAAATGTTTACATTCATGCTATAATAGTATTAACAGGAAACATTAATACTTGTGTGATTTGTAAACTAAATTAGTCCCTAGTAAAGCCTCTTTATAATACTAGCTTGTTGATTAATAGATGATCGTGGTTTCTCGATCATGAACATTGAGATGTTGTTAATAACAAGATCATATCATTAGGAGAATGGTATGATGGACATACTCCTATGGATAAGCGTAGCATAAAGATCAAGTCATTTTAATAGTTTGTTTGCTATAAGCTTTCTGATACATAGTAACCTAATTCCTTCGGCCATGAGATCATGCTAATCACCATCACCGGAAGGATGCTTTGATGACATCAAACACCACACCGTAACTGGGTGGCTATAAAGGTGGCATTGAGTGTTCGGAAAGTATGGGTTGAGACACATGGATCAAGAGTGGGATTTGTCCATCCATATGACGGATAGATATACTCTGGGCCCTCTTGGTGGAATGTCATCCAATTGGCTTGCAAGCATGTGACTGGCTCACAAGGGATCACATATCACGGGAACGAGAAAAGAGTACTTATCAGTAACGAGGTTGAACTAGGTATGCAGAGATACCGACGATCAAAACCTCGGATAAGTAAACTATCGTGAGACAAAGGGAAATTGGTATCATATGTAACTGGTTCATTCGATCGCAAAGTAATCATTGAAATATGTGGGAGCCATATGAATTTCCAGATTCCTCTATTGGTTATTGATCGGAGAAGTGTCTCGGTCATGTCCGCGTAATTCACGAACCATAGGGAGACACACTTAAGGATTCGATGTTGTTTAGTAGATATGGAATGTTAGTAGGGATATCGAATGTTGTTTGGAGTCTCGGATGGGATCCGGGATATCACGAGGAGATCCAGAATGGTCTAGAGAATAATATTCATATAAGGAAAGTCCTATTTCGGAGTTCGGGAAAGTTTCCGATGATTCATCGGAGAGGTTCTAGAAGGGTCTAGAAGGTTCACTGGTCCAGAAGGAGAATGGTCCATGAATGTGTCATGGGTATGTGGAATGATTGGATCATATCCAAGGTCACTTGGTGTTGGCATATGCGAGAGAGAAATAAAGCTCTAAATTGAAAGTCAAACGGAAGTTTGAAAAAGTCAAACTGGAACAATGGTTTCCTAGTAGGAGAAGAAACAAGTCCTTCTCTCAATCCAACTTGGGTTTGGGTTTGGATTCAAACCCACCCCTCCCAAGGCTGCCCCTCCCTCTCATAAATAGAGGGGGAGGGCTGCCCCAAACATACAAGCCCATGCCCCTCTCCACGAGCCGCTGCCGCCGCCGACCCGCCGTCGCCCGCGCCGCCACCCTAGCCGCCGCCGACACCTCCTCCTCTTCCCAGATCTCTAAACCCTAGATTTCCGGGAAACCCTAATCCACCATAACTCGCATCCGACTTAGGCGAAGCCCTGCGGGATCTTCCCTCTACTTCCGACACCACGCCGTCGTCCTGCCGGAATCGCGAGGGAGAACTACAACCTCCGCTGCCTGCTGGAACAAGGGAGGGGAAGGTCTTCATCGAGTACCGAACGTGTGACCGACTGCGGAAGCGCTGCCGGAACGCAGCGCCGGAAGGATCGTCTACGCGATATTGAGATCGGCAAGTGTACGACTACATCACCCACGAGAATCTGCTCTCGTTAACCGCTTTGGAATCTTCGAGGGTGAGTGCTTCTATCGACTCGTTGCTACAATCTAGTAGATAGATCTTGGCTTGTTTGTGTGCATGCGGTAGAAGATTTTTGTTTTCCATGCTACGAACCCCTACACCACGGACATGAGAGGACAGATCGCTGCCGCCGGGAAAGAGGGCCATCGTCCGGTGGACGCCAGGTCCTATAATACTGCACTGATCATTCAAATCATTATTATAAATTAGCCATTAAACAAGATAATTACGACTATACTAATGTATTAACTAATCATTCCTATGTCCTGATATGTTTATTCAGGTAAAGCTGAGGATGATGATGATCTATGAAGAGACTCAATCACTGATAAACAGGTCATATTCTGATGATATTAGCGGTGCTTTAACCTTGTAAGGTAACGAGGCTGATGCCTGAGGAGGACAAACGATATTTTTTCTTCCCTTGTGCATTATTGATAGATCATCGATCTGAAAATCGTAGTATTTACTTTTTCTTTGTTGATGTTCTTTCTTTTCCTTTATTCTCACTGATCATTCAAATCATCTATTTTAAATTGGCCATTAAACAAGATAATTACGACTCTACTAATGTATTAACTAATCATTCCTATGTCCTGATATGTTTATTTAGGTAAAGCTGAGGATGATAATGATCTACGAAGAGACTCAATTACTGATAAACGGGTCATATTCTGATGATATTAGCAGTGCTTTAACCTTGGAAGGTAACGAGGCTGATGTCTGAGGAGGACAAACGATATTTTTTCTTCCCTTGTTCATTATTATCAACACCCGGATTTTTAATCCCATATGCCTGTTATGCCATACATCGCAATCCCAGGATTACCATTTTTGCGAGACATAACAGAATTGGATATATAGTACATAAGTTCTTACACAAATAGGGATCTCATGATACAGTTCTTAATACAACATCAAGCAGCGGAATACGTAATAGTAACGATAGTGTAGGCGAAGCTCCATCTTCGGGGTCACAGGCAATGCTGACGATGGGAGATGATCCTAGTTGTCGTAACCTTCCTGGGGTCCATCCTCCAGGTACTCCTCTTCATAGTCTGGCCATGGGAATAGCCAGGGACAAAGCCATGAGTACTCTTTAAGTACTCGCAAACTAGTACTAACAAGTGAAAGGGGTTTTTGATAATAGGACATTAGGCTCTAGAGTTATTTTGCAAAAGCCAGATTTATCTCTACTAAGTTTAGAAGCAATGAATGCTAGTTGAAGGTTTATAACACCTAAGTGGGAACTTGTATTTCATATCACAACCCTGTTATGGTCAAGTCAAAGTCTCAATTCATTTCACAAGTCATTTTGAAAAGTCTGACAGGGGAACAGTATGGCCACTCCAACTGTCCATAACCGCGGATGCGGCTATTCGAATAGTTTGACACTCTGCAGAGATTGTACACTTTCACCACAACATTCGATACATCCGTCAGGAACAAATCCTGAATTCACCATACTCAGTATGCGGATAATCAATCCTAACCTTTCAATTACACGCCCTATTATAAGCACCTCTCCTGTGAGTTCAGCCTCCCAACCATGACCAGCTGTCATCTTGGGTACTGCATAGGTGGACAATCTTCACAAGGTAGCCTCAGCTTAGACCTTGGCCGTGAGGGAACTAATACTAAGGTATATAAGTTTCCATTCAAGCCCTACCCAATCTTCGGGTATTGTGGTTGTACGATAAGATTGGAATGGTATCGCATCCAGACAACCATCAGTTTTATAAAGGGCTAAGGCTCATGCCTCAACATTTTTATCACCAAAATCAACAGGTGTTCGGAAAACACATGTCCAAAACATTTCAATAGAATGATCCATCATTCCAAGGTTTTCATAACCATTTTTCCACCAAGTACTCCCATCTAAAGTTGATCAAGTTTTATGCTTAGCACTAGCATCTATAGGTGGGGGTAAGCACTAATGAGGGGTGGTAAACTAGTGGAGTTTTAACTAAGTTTAATCTCATGCCTTAAGATGACATCAAGATTATCTAGCTTAGGCCAAATTTTATGCTCTTTATGCAACCTTCAAGTATCCTTCTAGTATCTACCATCTATTCCGGTAAACTCTAAGTAAGAGCTTTGATAAAGAACTAAAGTAATAAACTTTTAACTAAAACTAGGATTGGTTTATTAAGTGGTTATGATCATATACGCTTTAAGGCATATAGTTGACAGGGTAACAAGCAAGTATTGGCTTGCATAGGTCAACTTGATTAGTAAGACTTGCAAGTATTGGCTTGCACAATATCCTTATAAGCTTGCTAAATTGCAAGTGTTTGCTTGCAAGGTTAATAGCTTGCCTTGAGCAGAGCAGTGGTTGAATTTCTCCTCGGCTTCTTCTTCGTAGAATCCTCCTTCCTCCTCGTATCCTTGGTCGGTACTAGCGTCTATAAATAAATACGATGTACATAATCACCAAACAATACTTAACTACTTGCAATCATCACACACAAGGTTTCTATAGATGATCTAGCATCATCACTAACCTTACAAGATTAAAGCTTGGTTTAATTCCTTTTATTTTTAGAAAAGTAATTTCTACTCATTGAAAAACTACTTAAGATTTAATATTCTCCAAACCAAACATGGGATCATGTTGACACATGTCATCACCACATATTGTAGTCCATGGGAATGTGATTTAAAGTGGTGTCACAATTTAATAAGGTTTTGCCCTTTTATTTTAATTAAATAAAGTGACTAGAAATGCCTATGGGGCATTCTTTTATTACTTGAACATTATTTCTGCAAGTAAACCCATATATTTTTATATATTTTGAAAGGTATGTTTAAATGTGATTTTTGAGAGTTGGAATCAACTCAAAAGCTATTATGGTTTAAATTTGAAAAATGTTTGAATGCAGAAAAGCTTCTGCCTTGTTATTTTTACCATGGGTGATCTATAGATCCAAATGACTTGAATCCAACGGGCTTGGATCCAGCATTCCCAGACCTTTCTAACCAAAATTGGTTTCATTCAATTTGGTGCACTGAATCAATCTGGGTTGATTTTTGAAACTGGGTACAGAAGTGAGTTTGAAATAAAATGAAAAAGGTTTAATTCAAATCACTGGGCTGCGCGGGAAAAGTTAACGGGCCGGCCTGCTAAGTGTAGCGCTTCCGCGGGCTGTTTAAGTGGTTGTCCCCACTCGTCAGTGAGACAGGGGGTGCGAAGCGGTATGGGGCGATGTGGGACGTTCGATCTGGTTCTAATCCAACGGCTGGGAGTCATCGTCGATGTTGGGCAACGCCGGCGAGACAGAAACCTAGCGCGGCCAGTGGGGGTTGCTGGGGGCTCACCGGGGTGCAGGCGAGGGTCGGAGAGGCGGGCGAACTACAAAGTCGACGACGGCGAATCTCCTGGTACCGGTGGCTCCTCCTGGGGCGGCTCCAATCGATGGCTGCCTTTTTCTCCAGAGGCAGTGGGCTCCGGTGAAATTCCGGCGAAGTGTTGCTCGCCTTGCTCCGGGAACAGTGTGGCACGATCAGTGATGATAGAGGAGTAGAATGGTGTGCTTAATTCGGCTGGGGGTGGCCTCCATTTATAGTCGAGCGAGGGGACCAACGGGGCGCACGGTGAGCTCGTCGGGGGCAATGGTACAGACGGCTATTGGCATGGGCGAAGGTAGGGGACGGTGCGGTGTTCCCTCGCGATGCTCAACAATACGGTGGCGAGACGTGGGGCGGTGCGGGTTGGTCTGGAACATGTGACGCTCTGCGCGGCAGAGGCGGCATCTTCGACGGCGAGCGGTGGTTGTGCGGCATGGGGCGGCGAACGGGGATGTCTGGCGGTCTCCTGGGTCGGTGGCGATCGTGTATGCACGCGGCGAGGGCGGCGCGCGGTCTATGGGCTTTGGTCGAGGGTGGCGCTCTGGCGCATGCTCGGCACGGTTGGCAGAGGCACGGGCGCGGCGTTCCTGGGTGCTCTGGTCGGTGTCTTCGAGGCAGGGCTGGTCGAGAGGGGGCGGTGAGGCATGGGTGATCTCCCAGACAAGGTTGGCACGGCTAGTTTCCTCCCTAGCTTGATGTCGACATGTAGATGGCAAGGGTGGCTTCCGCTGTTCACCATTGATGGTTTTGGCAAGCTCACAGTGGTGCTAGTGCTTGGTTAATCTTGCTAGATGATCTACTGAGATGGTTGTGAGCTAGATAGGAACCAGTTAGGCTCAAAACACTGCACACTATAGTGTTTTGATTTTGTTTGATTTGTCTCTGCCAAGTGTTTGATGAAATGGCCGCATGAATTCAAGTTCTGAATTTTGAAAAGATTTTTGGTGGGTGTGCTAGATTGGTGCTGGTGAGTCTGCAGATGCTTGGGTTTTGAAAGTTGAGCTTGTTTGAGTGGTTTTTGAAAAAGTGGGATCTTCCCATATGATAAAGATTCAATTTTGAATTGTCATTTAAACTATGCATTTGAAAGTTTTTGGATGATCACAAAGTGGGCCTTGATACTTTGTTATGAGTACAATCAAAGGGTGCAAAGATCCAGAAAAGTTTCTGTTAGGTTCTGAAAGTTTGAGACCGCCAAAGTAGGCATGGGAGTTAAATTGGTTAAAATGACCATTCCTTTATTTTATTTGTTTTGCTTTACTTGTCTTTGGGAAAAGTGTGGGAAATGTTTTAGATGATGTTTATTTCACCTAAGAAACATTTTACAAGCAAAGAAACACACAAACAAGGTGGTTCAAAAGAATTCAAAATGAAATGCATACTCACATGCATGCTTTCATAATTTTATTTAGAAAAGTTTTTGTTAACCCTAATTTTGATGATTAGAGTGTGATGATTTAAGTTTAGTATTTTTGGGATGTTACAAACCTTCCCCCCTTAAACAAAATCTCATCCCGAGATTTGAAAAAGGACGAAAAGATTACCTAGGATTTGAAGAGATCGGGAAACTCCGTCCTGATGTGATCTTCGCGCTCCCAGGCAGCTTCCTCTTCTGTGTGGTTGCTCCACTGAATCTTGAGAAACTTGATGCTTCGGGTTCGGGTAGTTCGAAAAGCGTCTTCCAAAATACGGATGGGTACTTCGGGATAGGTCAGGTCATCGTTGATCTCTATGGTCTGGTGATCGATATTTTTGAACACTTCGGTCTTCTTGGGGACTTCGAGACACTTGCGAAGTAACGAGATATGGAACACATTGTGCACGGCTGACATCTCTTCGGGTAGTTCCAATTGATATCATACTTCTCCTCGATGGTTCAGAATCTTGAAAGGTCCGATATATCTAGGGGCTAACTTCCCCTTGAGTTGGAAACGCTGCATTCCCTTCAATGGCGACACTTTCAGATAAACGAAGACTCCTATGTTGAAGGCGAGGTCTCGACATCTCTTGTCGGCGTAACTCTTTTGTCTGGATTGGGCTGTCTTGAGGTGCTCACGAATCTTGTGAACCTTCTCTTCTGCTTCTCGTAGGATGTCGGGTCCGAAAATCTGACTCTCTCCTACTTCCGACCAGTTCAAAGGGGTGCGACACTTCCTTCCGTACATGAATTCAAATGGGGCCATTTGCAAACTGGCTTGATAACTGTTGTTGTATGAAAATTCTGCAAATGGCAGACAGTCTTCCCACTTGGATCCATATTCTAACACGCATGCTCTCAGCATATCTTCGAGTATTTGATTTACTCGCTCTGTTTGTCCATCGGTATGATGGTGATACGCGGTGCTAAAATCTAGATGGGTTCCGAAACCTTCTTGGACTTTCTTCCAGAATCTCGAGGTAAACTGAGTTCCTCGATCCGATACGATGTTCTTGGGGACTCCATGCAAACTACCGATTCTAGCGATGTACAACTCTGCTAGTTTCGAACTCTGATATGTGGTCTTGACGGGTAAGAAATGGGCAACTTTGGACAATCTGTCCACTATGACCCAGATAGAGTCATTTCCCCTACTAGAAGTAGGCAGTCCAGTGATAAAGTCCATTCCAACAGAATCCCATTTCCATTCCAGAATCTGCAAGGGTTGCAACAATCCAGCGGGTCTTTGATGTCCTGCCTTGACTCGCTGACAAATATCACACTTGGCGATATAGCTTCCGATTTCTCTCTTCATCTTATGCCACCAAAATCGCTCTTTTAAATCTTGATACATCTTAGTTCCTCTGGGATGGATAGAATAAAGAGTATCATGAGCCTCCTTCAAAATAACTTCTTTCAACTCAGAATCTGCCGGTACACAAAGGCGTCCTTTGTACCACAAAACTCCTTCTTCGTCCTCGGTGAATCCGGGTACTTTGCCTGTACCGATACGACGCTTGATTCCATCCATACTGGCATTTCCCTTCTGCGCCTCTTTAATCTGACTGATCAAAGTGGACTGGAGTTCTATGCTAGACAAAAATCCTTCACTTACTAATTCCATTCGAAAATCTTCCATCTCTTTGTGCAAACTTGGTTGCTCCTTCAAAATCATGGAGTTCAAGCGGCACGGTAATCTGCTAAGGGCATCGGCTACCACATTGGCTTTACCAGGGTGATAGTGAATGTCTAGGTCGTAATCCTTGATTAGCTCAATCCATCTTATCTGTCTCATATTCATCTCCTTCTGAGTGAATATATACTTTAGGCTCTTGTGATCCGAATAGATCTCACAACGGTTTCCCATCAGGTAATGTCTCCATGTTTTCAGGGCTAGAACTACGGCTGCAAGTTCGAGGTCATGGCTTGGGTAATTTGCTCATGTTGCTTCAGTTGTCGAGATAGATAAGATATAACTTTGCCTTCTTGCATTAGCACACATCCGAGACCAATCTTGGATGCGTCACAATACACATCGAAGGGCTTTGTGATATCCAGCATGATCAAGATTGGGGCTGAAATCAATCTCCTCTTGAGTTCTTGAAAACTCGCTTCACACTTGTCTGTCCATTCAAACTTCTTGTCCTTTTTCAGCAATTGGGTCATGGGTCTGGCGATACTAGAGAATCCTTCTACGAATTTGCGGTAATATCCCGTCAATCCGAGAAATGCACGAACTTGGGTTTGAGTGGTTGGGGCTTGCCAATCTTCTACATCTTTCACTTTGGCAGGGTCAACGGCAATTCCTCCGGCTGATACAATGTGACCGAGGAATCCTACCTCCTGTAACCAGAATTCACATTTGCTAAACTTTACATACAGCTGATGCTCTCTAAGGGTTCCAAGAATGGTCCTTAGGTGTATCTCATGTTCTTCTTATGATTTGGAATAAATCAGAATGTTATCGATGAAAACAACGACAAACTTATCCAGGAAGTCCATAAAAATCTTATTCATGAGATTCATGAAATAAGCGGGGGCATTGGTTAGTCCGAAAGACATGACTGTATACTCATACAATCCATATCTGGTGGTAAAGGCAGTCTTTGGAATATCCTCTGCATGAATTTTGAGTTGATGATAGCTAGTTCTAAGATCAATCTTAGAAAACACTTTGGCACCGGTCAACTGATCAAACAAATCTTCTATCTTGGGCAAGGGGTACTTGTTCTTGATGGTGACATCATTCAATTTCTGATAATCCGTACACAAACGGTTACCTCCATCCTTCTTGTCCCCAAACAAGACAGGTGATCTCCAAGGTGACGCACTGGGTTGAATCAATCCAATTTCCAGCATGGAATCCAGTTGCTTCTTCAGTTCTGCGAGCTCTAACGGGTTCATACTATAGGGTCTCTGGGCTATGGGTCCGGTTCCAGGAATTAGTTCGATGATAAACTCGATATCCCGATCTGGGGGCATACCGGGCAAAACATCTGGAAATACATCAGGGTATTCACAGACTATCCGGACTTGGTCAATGGTAGGTTGGGCTATACTCTTGTTGCATTTGAATTGGCGAGGTAAGGTTTCAGATATGTGCTCGACTGATATTCCGGCTGTACTGGTCATGGTTATGGCTTTCTTGGCACAGTCAATCAATCCTTTATGTTTGGACATCCAATCCATTCCTAGTACTACTTCCAATCCTTTAGTTCCGAGTACTATCAGATTTGCATAAAAATCTATGCCATGGATTCGGATAGGGACGGCTTTGCAAATTTGCCTAGCCTTGGTGGTTGATCCAGGAATTTGAACAATCATAACATGCTTCAGTTTGGTTGGTTGAATTTTACTAGTGCATGCAAATTCTTCGGTGACAAATGAATGCGATGCACCAGAATCAAACAACACTCTTGCAAGTACTGAATTAACAGAAAACATACCCATCACGACGTCCGGCGCTTCCTGAGCTTCTTCAGCATGCATGAGAAAAAGACGGTCGTTGTGGTTGAGTGAATTCTCTGGAGAAAATCTTCTCCCTGGCTGAACACGACGCTGCTGCTGAGCTGGGACATTGGCATTGGGGGCTGCGGCATTCTTCTTGTTGGGGCACTCGTTGGAATAGTGGCATTTATTTCCACAGTCATAACAAGTCACTTGCGACTTGTCCTTTGCTGCTACAGGCACAGCATTGCTTCCAGTCCTAGGGGCAGTGTTGGAGTTGGCGGTAGCATTGTTGTTGTTGAACTTGGGTGGGGCACGATTGAAATTGCTAGCGTTGCCAGGGTTGTTGTGATTTCCTCCGGGCCTAGGATTTCCACGGTTGGGATAGGTCGGACGGTTCATCGGGGGTCTGTTGGTTCTTGGGGCAAATCCTGAAGATGGGTTGGGGCGATACTTTGGGGTCTGATGGGTTCCTGGTTGATGCATCATGCGAAGCTTGCGGTTCTCATTGGCTTGGTTGATCTTTCCTTCCATCTAGATAGCTGAGTCGACAAGGGCTTCAATATCCGCAAAGGGGATATTGACTAACACAGTCTGCATCTCGTCATGCAGACCATTCAGGAATCTTTCTTGCTTCTTGGCTTCGGTGTCGATCTCATCCGGGGCATACCTAGCTAATGACAAGAATTTGTCACGGTATTCCACTACAGTCATCCTTCCTTGCTTCAGCTCTCTGAACTCGTCTCTCATTCTCTTGATCAAACCTGGTGGCACATGGGTTCTGCTAAACTTGACCTTGAATTCCTCCCAGGTCATCATCTGGCCTCCGGTCATTGCGCGAACATAGTTCCACCATGCCCTGGCATCTCCGGCTAGATAGTGTGTGGCGAACAGAACTTTCTCGTTGGCTTCCACTCTGGCGACTTCTAGGCTATTCTCCATGGTTTGCAGCCAATCATCGGCGTCTAGGGGTTCTTCTGACTTAGTGAAAACAGGTGGGTTGGTATTCTGGAAATTCTTGAGCTTAGATCTGTGGTTGTCCTGATTTCCGTGGCCTTGGTTGTTGTGGGCAAGCTGGGCTATCTGTTGCAGTGTGGCTAGGTTGGCTTGACGTTCCGCTCTTTCAGCTTCGCGGTCAGAAGTCAACATTTGCAGAATCTGCAACATCGGGTCCGGGGATGAACCACTTCCTCCACGTGGCATCTGAAGATTGAGATAGATCATGAGAAAAGAGGGAAATTTCTAAAGTTTTGGGTCTTTGAAAAAAAATTACAGTCTGACTCAGATTTTTCTAGTGACTTGCTTTTCATTCATTCATTCATTCATAGCACCCGATACAACACACACCACAACAAAGAAAAACAGATGGTTTTAAGAACCATTCCGGAAACTACGATACAGGGGGACCGAATACTACTCACTACGCTAGTTCTCAAGTGCTACTACTCCTCGGAATCGGTGGCTTCATCGTCCTCATCATCATCGATGAAGGTGAAATCATCTTCATCGGTGAAGAAGTCCATAGCCTGATCCTCTAGAAAATCATCGTCATCGCTGGGATAGGAGTAGGGGTCTCCACGAAGATCCTCTCCGGCATTCTCCCTTTCCTCCAACTGCATGTCTCTCTCGTGGATGGTCTCCTCCAAAGATGAGATGCGGTGGCGAAGACGGGCAATGATGCGCTCCTTCTTGTCGAGCTGACGGCGACGAGACTTGCGATCCTTTGCTAGCATGGCGATGGTTTGGTCCTTCGTCTTGATGATGGAAGACTTATGGTTGGAGTAGTCATGGTAGTTGTCCAACTCCTGCTGACGATCGTAGATCATGAAGCTAAGGTGGTCCAATTGAGTCTTTAGCTCGTCGTGGTATGGGTCTTCTAGTGGTTGTCCATTAGCATCATGCCTTGGGCAAAACTCAAAGCGAGTACCCTTGATCTGGTTGATACTCTGCCCACACAGACGGGAAAGAGCTTCCTGCATGGCCCTGGCAAGTCTGTCGAGCCAGTTATTCTCTCTTAAGGTAAACTGAATTCCTTCCGCAGTGGGAGGTTCAATCTTTCCTCGGAGACTTGCAACAATTATCCACTACAGATCTTCTCCTCCTTGATCATTGAGCTGAGCTCCGAAGAACTCGGGGTGCGGACGCTCCAAAAGTTCCGAAAGCTGGTCCAAATCCCTCTCAAAGATAAGGTCTCCTCCATTCCCCAATTGGTAAAACTTGCTATACTTCACGTCCATCTATAAGAATATAGGATGAGTAAGTTAGTAGAGTGATCAAGTGTGTCAAATTTTATGTTTATTGCAAGAGTTTTTGAGGAACATGAATTTTCATGAAAGAATCAAAGGGATAAGAATAAGAATAAGTTTTTGTAAATATTTGTTTTCTTTGGTTTTGAAACTAAGTTTTTGATTCAAACGTCCAGTCTAACTAGGGTCTCCTATGGTCAGGATGGCTCTCATACCAACTTGTCAACACCCGGATTTTTAATCCCAGATGCCTATTATGCCATACATCACAATCCCAGGATTACCATTTTTGCGAGACATAACAGAATTGGATACCATAGTACATCATCCATTACAAACCGTACATAAGTTCTTAAACAAATAGGGATCTCATGATCCAGTTATTAATACAACATCAAGCAGCGGAATACGTAATAGTAATGGTAGCGTAGGCGAAGCTCCATCTTCGGGGTCACAGGCAATGCTGACGATGGGAGATGATCCTAGTTGTCGTAACCTTCCTAGGGTCCATCCTCCAGGTACTCCTCTTCATAGTCTAGCCATGGGAATATCAAGGGACAAAGCCATGAGTACTCTTTAAGTACTCACAAACTAATACTAACAAGTGAAAGGGATTTTTGATAATAGGACATTAGGCTCTAGGGTTATTTTGCAAAAGCCAGATTTATCTCTACTAAGTTTAGAAGCAACGAATGCTAGTTGAAGGTTTATAACACCTAAGTGGGAACTTGTATTTCATATCACAACCCTGTTGTCGTCAAGTCAAAGTCTCAATTCATTTCACAAGTCATTTTGAAAAGTCTGACGGGGGAACAGTATGGCCACTCCAACTGTCCATAACCGCGGACGCGGCTATTCGAATAGTTTGACACTCTGCAGAGATTGTACACTTTCACCACAACATTCGATACATCCGTCAGGAACAAATCCTGAATTCACCATACTCAGTATGCGGATAATCAATCCTAACCTTTCAATTACACGCCCTAGTATAAGCACCTCTCCTGTGAGTTTGGCCTCCCAACCATGACCAACTGTCATCTTGGGTACTGCACAGGTGGACAACCTTCACAAGGTAGCCTCGGCTCAGACCTTGGCCGTGAGGGAACTAATACTAAGGTATATAAGTTTCCATTCAACCCCTACCCAATCTTCGGGCATTGTGGTTGTACGATAAGATTGGAATGGTATCGCATCCAGACAACCATCAGTTTTATAAAGGGCTAAGGCTCATGCCTCAACATTTTTATCACCAAAATCATCGTGTTCGGAAAACACATGTCCAAAACATTTCAATAGAATGATCCATCATTCCAAGGTTTTCATAACCATTTTTCCACCAAGTACTCCCATCTAAAGTTGATCAAGTTTTATGCTTAGCACTAGCATCTATAGGTGGGGGTAAGCACTAATGAGGGGTGGTAAACTAGTGGAGTTTTAACTAAGTTTAATCTCATGCCTTAAGATGACATCAAGATTATCTAGCTTAGGCCAAATTTTATGCTCTTTATGCAACCTTCAAGTATCCTTCTAGTATCTACCATCTATTCCGGTAAACTCTAAGTAAGAGCTTTGATAAAGAACTAAAGTAATAAACTTGCAACTAAAACTAGGATTGGTTTGTTAAGTGGTTATGATCATATACGCTTTAAGGCATATAGTTGACAGGGTAACAAGCAAGTATTGGCTTGCATAGGTCAACTTGATTAGTAAGACTTGCAAGTATTGGCTTGCACAATATCAGTATAAGCTTGCTAAATTGCAAGTGTTTGCTTGCAAGGTTAATAGCTTGCCTTGAGCAGAGCAGTGGTTGAATTTCTCCTCGGCTTCTTCTTCGTAGAATCCTCCTTCCTCCTCGTATCCTTGGTCGGTACTAGCGTCTATAAATAAATACGATGTACACAATCACCAAACAATACTTAACTACTTGCAATAATCACACACAAGGTTCCTATAGATGATCTACCATCATCACTAACCTTACAAGATTAAAGCTTGGTTTAATTCCTTTTGTTTTTAGAAAAGTAATTTCTACTCATTGAAAAACTACTTAAGATTTAATATTCTCCAAACCAAACATGGGATCATGTTGACACATGTCATCACCACATATTGTAGTCCATGGGAATGTGATTTAAAGTGGTGTCACAATTTAATAAGGTTTTGCCCTTTTATTTTAATTAAATAAAGTGACTAGAAATGCCTATGGGGCATTCTTTTATTACTTAAACATTATTTCTGCAAGTAAACCCATATTTTTTATATATTTTGAAAGGTATGGTTAAATGTGATTTTTGAGAGTTGGAATCAACTCAAAAGCTATTATGGTTTAAATTTGAAAAATGTTTGAATGCAGAAAAGCTTCTGCCTTGTTATTTTTACCATGGGTGATCTATAGATCCAAATTACTTGAATCCAACGGGCTTGGATTCAGCATTCCCAGACCTTTCTAACAAAATTGGTTTCATTCCATTTGGTGCACTAAATCAATCTGGGTTGATTTTTGAAACTGGGTACAGAAGTGAGTTTGAAATAAAATGAAAAAGGTTTAATTCAAATCACTGGACTGCGTGGGAAAAGTTAACGGGCCGGCCTGCTAAGCGTAGCGCTTCCGTGGGCTGTTTAAGTGGCTGTCCCCACTCGTCAGTGAGACAGGGGGTGCGAAGCGGTATGGGGCGATGTGGGACGTTCGATCTGGTTCTAATCCAACGAATGGGAGTCATCGTCGACGTTGGGCAACGGCGGCGAGATAGAAACCTAGCACGGCCAGTGGGGGTTGCTGGGGGCTCACCGGGATACAGGCGAGGGTCGGCGAGGCGGGCGAACGACAAAGTCGACGACGGCGAATCTCCTGGTACCGGTGGCTCCTCCTGGGGCGGCTCCAATCGCTGGCTCCCTTCTTCTCTAGAGGCGGCGGGCTCCGGTGAAATTCCGGCGAAGTGCTGCTCGCCTTGCTCCGGGAACGGTGTGGCACGATCAGTGATGAGAGGGGAGTAGAATGGTGTGCTTAATTCGGCTGGGGGTGGCCTCTATTTATAGTCGAGCGAGGGGACCGACGGGGCGCACGGTGAGCTCGTCGGGGGCGATGGTACAGACGGCTATTGGCATGGGCGAAGGTAGGGGACGGTGCGGTGTTCCCTGGCAATGCTCAACGCTACGGTGGCGAGGCGTGGGGCGGTACGGGTTGGTCTGGAACATGCGACGCTCTGCACGGCAGAGGCGGCATCTTCGACGGCGAGCGGTGGCTGTGCGGCATGGGGTGGCGAACGGGGATGTCTGGCGGTCTCCTGGGTCGGTGGCGATCGTGTATGCACGCGGCGAGGGCGGCGCGCGGTCTATGGGCTTTGGTCGAGGGTGGCGCTCTGGCGCATGCTCGGCACGGTTGGCAGAGGCACGGGCGCGGCGTTCCTGGGTGCTCTGGTCGGTGTCTTCGAGGCAGGGTTGGTCGAGAGGGGGCGGTGAGGCATGGGTGATCTCCCAGACAAGGTTGGCATGGCTAGTTTCCTCCCTAGCTTGCTGTCGACATGTGGATGGCAAGGGTGGCTTCGGCTGTTCACCATTGATGGTTTTGGCAAGCTCACAGTGGTGCTAGTGCTTGGTTAATCTTGCTAGATGATCTACTGAGGTGGTTGTGAGCTAGATAGGGAACCAGTTAGGCTCAAAACACTGCAAGCTAGGGGGCGGTGTTTTGATTTTGTTTGATTTGTGTCTGCCAAGTGTTTGATGAAATGGCCGCATGAATTCAAGTTTTGAATTTTGAAAAGATTTTTGGTGGGTGTGCTAGATTGGTGCTGGTGAGTCTGCAGATGCTTTGGTTTTGAAAGTTGAGCTTGTTTGAGTGGTTTTTGAAAAAGTGGGATCTTCCCATATGATAAAGATTCAATTTTGAATTGTCATTTAAACTATGCATTTGAAAGTTTCTGGATGATCACAAAGTGGGCCTTGATACTTTGTTATGAGTACAATCAAAGGGTGCAAAGATCCAGAAAAGTTTCTGTTAGGTTCTGAAAGTTTGAGACAGCCAAAGTAGGCATGGGAGTTAAATTGGTTAAAATGACCATTCATTTATTTTATTTGTTTTGCTTTACTTGTCTTTGGGAAAAGTGTGGGAAATATTTTAGATGATGTTTATTTCACCTAAGAAACATTTTACAAGCAAAGAAACACACAAACAAGGTGGTTCAAAAGAATTCAAAATGAAATGCATACTCACATGCATGCTTTCATAATTTTATTTAGAAAAGTTTTTGTTAACCCTAATTTTGATGATTAGAGTGTGATGATTTAAGTTTAGTATTTTTGGGATGTTACAATTATTGACAGATCCTCGATCTGAAAATCATAGTATTTACTTTTTCTTTGTTGATGTTCTTTCTTTTCCTTCATTCTCTCTGTAGTCCATTCTAATAGCAGCAGCCATGTCATAGTTGTTTACTGAACAACTGCTTGCACATATTATTGATTCAGCAAAACCTTCATCATATATTTCGCGGCTGGTGCTACACATATTTCTATTTGGATATCTAAAAATGGTGCAGAAAATCGTCATTACTTAACTGTGAGAAGATGCATTTTTTTGCTGCAAACCTACAGATGAAGGCCAAATAAGTGGAGCAGCATAACACCGGACCAGAGTAACGGAGGGGCCACAAGTAAATGCGGAGGAGAATTGATTATCCCCCCCCCCCCAAGTTCGTGCGCCTTGGCAACATAAGCCCCCCTCTTCGTCTTGCTCCCTTCCAACCCCCTCAGTTCAGCTACCCTTTTGCTGATCCCCCCCCCCCTTGACCTTGTTATCTCTTTATTATAAGATGATAGTATTCTAACTAATCTGAAGTGGAGACAGAGAAGTCGCTCATGTGCTTTTATTTCTATGCTCGACCCATCCCTGACCTAACTGATGCGCCTCGCCTCCACCCCGCCAGCCCGACGAGCTGCCGCCGGCCGCATCCATTTGTCACTCCCGGGATCCATCCCCGCCTCCCACGTCCGGCGCTCGATTCGAACTGACCGCAAATCCACACTCGATTTGCTTCCACCCCTGCTGCTTGTCGCCATGGAAAACGCTACGATCGAGGACCCGTATTTACCGGCGTGGAATTCATGCTGATGCTCGGCGCCGCCCACTCCGTCGTCGTTGCCAGGCCGCCTCCTGCCCGCTGCCTCGACGAGTCCGGTCTGGCGGCTCGATCACGAACGAGCAGAAAGAGAAAGAAAGAAGTGGAGTCGCGACTTGGAGAAAAAAGACAGGGCAGAGTAGTCCTTTATTGAGAAATCGGTCTAATGTTTTGTATTATTTGCTTAAATCAGCGGGTAACAATGCCAAAGGGGCTTATAATAGAGGCATGCCAAGAAGGGGGCATATAATCGAAGTCGGGCATACATGGGGGTTATAATCAATTCTCCGAGATGCGAGAGGTGAGTGTACACATTTGAGGTAAAAAATAAACCTATCTTCTTGTATGGTGGGGCTAGAGAAGATGTACGGTTAGTCAAGTGATCCATGTCCATGAACTTCACTTTTTCCATGTATTTAAGTTTTTATTGTGAAATTCCATATATTTAAGTTTGATCTAATATATATTTTGGATGGTAATAAGATAAAGGAGGAAAAACTTATGCAATGTTAAACATTCAGTTTTCCAGGTGGTGTATGGAACAAATATAAGGCAATGTAAGAATATTTTGTGCTACCTCAAGATTGATCCAAATATATATTCAGTTGAGAACCTTTCTTCTTTGGAGATGGACGAAGATGACACCTAGACTTGCTACTGGGGGGTGTATTCTTAAATTAAACATATATTTTGATGATATTTCTATTTTCTTAATGTTCTATTGCAATACATGGGCATGGATATATGTCATGACGAAAGATATTTATATCTACAATAATAAATGTTTAAATAGGCCATAGCAACGCACGGACATTTAGCTAGTTAGGTAAATCTGGTGTGAGATATTTTATATGACTCAGTCCCTGAATGTGTACGGGACCTGATCACTACCGATTGTATACCTTTTTTATGCCAAACTAATAAAGCTCGCGTTCCTATAAAAGAAGAGGTGTACGTGTTTGATAAAGCTCTCTTGTTCGATAAGAAAACAGATTAGCATTTTCTATTGGAGGAACCAAAATATTTATGGTACTCAACATTTTTTAAGGAACCAAGCAGATCAATAGTTTTCGGCCAATTTTTCTTATAAACTGACCAACTCTTTTTATTTTATGAGATAGTGTGGAAGTATAAAAAAAATAGAAGAAGCTCACCTAGAGATTTCTCGCGCCTTAGACTGCCGAGAGTAGCCTAGCCAGCAATGCTTCATCGCCCAGGCTTCTACCCTGCAAACGACTGCCATCCTCTTTCTCCCAGAGTCGTAGCCGCCAAGGAAGCACCTGAGATGTTGTCCGTGTACTACACATGTGGCCTTCATCCGCCGGTCGCTAATTGGTCGATAGCCGTGCGAGCTCTGGTTACTGACTCCCTGGACGTTGCATGTTCCACACTCTGCGGAAAAACATGCACAACCACCGCCTTATAGGGGCTTCACCGGAGCTAGCTTCATCTGTCGCCTAGGAGACGTGCTGCCACAGCGCCCATAGCTTGGTCGTCGTCCTCCTCTCACATAGGCTCCAGGACGACTCCAGGAGGAGTGGCGGTGGACGCTTCCGATCCGGGGGAGTGGGGCGAGATGAGAGAGTGATCCCTATTGGTGGAGACATGGACATAGCCTCTTCAACAACGATCCGGCAGAACTACGAAAGTCATAAGAGGACGGAGGAGGTGAAGGGGAGGGTTCCTCGTGCATCTGAGCGCGGCAAGACAGGCGGAAGCGGCGCACCTAGGTTTCCCTAGGTCGCGAGAAGATAGGGAGGCGTTGTGGTGGCACGATCAGTGAAGAATAAAGAAAAACGACGGTGAGAAAGATCACGAATAGAATGACTCAACCGCTATGGCCTATATTAGCGTTTGGCGGCCCAATTAAACAGATGTAGGCTAACCTAATTTGCAGAGTAGCAGCCCGATAACGACAGACTGGCCTCTTAATCAAGGCTTGAAAAGTTTAGTGACACTATTGGACTGAACAAAAAGATCTGAAACATTGGATGAGTTGATCAGATGGTTTAAGACACCAAAACGCTGAGAGGGGTAGACTGGCCTCGTAATCAAAGTTTCACAAGTTTAGTGATACTATTGGGATTAACGGGAAGATCTGAAGCATTGGACGAGTTGATCGAATGGTTTAATACGCCAAAACACTAAGAGTGAGTCTAGCTAGATGAGTTATATCGTTTTTTAATGAAAAGGCAGCGCTCCTGCCGGTTGCTAAAAAAACCAATATTACCATCAAACCCAGCCCAATTACAAAAAAGCTCAAGCGGGTCCAGGTTAAACAGCCCAGCCCAAAGACAACATCGTATCCATTCATTCTCCGGTCTCCACTCTCCACCCACCCCACTTTTCCAGGGTCGCCTCCTCCAAATCGCCGGAAACCCCAATTCATTCAGCACCCACACATCCATCCCCGAGCTCAGACCGAAGGAAAGGGAGGAAAAAGAAATGCTGTGTCACGCCGCTCACCGCCTGGCCTCCCACGTCGCCATCGGCTCCATCAGCCGCAGGGCCCTCGCCACAGCGCCGGTGCCCGCAGAGGAGGGCGTGGACCCCGCCTTCGTGGAGTCGTGGAAGAAGGTGACCAACATCATCGAGCCCCCCTCCCCCAGGCGCCCATGTCGTCCATGAAGCCCCGCCCGCCTACGTCGGCCTCAATCCCCTTCAAGCTCACCGTCAACTTCTTCCTCCCCTACAAGTCCGAGATCGCCAACAAGGAGGTATATTCTATTACGGATTTGCTAGTTCTCAGGCGCCTGTGAACTTTTTAAGTCTCAGTCGTCTCTTTCACCGTTTAATTTACCTCGTGATTCGTGCAAAGTAGAAGTCACACATGAGTTGCAACTCGAATATATCTGAGAATTTAATGAGTTGCAACTAGGTTGCAACTAAGAATTAGTATAAATCTTATGAGTAAGTTGCAACTGAGAATTAGCATAAATATTAGAATCACATCAGCGACTTAGACATAAAAAGTTGTTAGACGCCTAAGGTCTAGCCACTCCCGTTCTATTAGCCCAGAGCATGTCCCATCTCAGATCTGTGCGTGTGCGACCAGGGATCCGGACTGTTTGCGCGATCTAGTTGTCGGATTTTGTGGTGGGAGATTGGCGAGGAAGGGGATGGGCCTTCGCGATCTGGTTCATCCAGCGGAATGGTTCGAACCCTAGGTGCGATTTGGTTAGGGTCTGTGAATGTCCGTTGTAAGGTGCTGTCCTAGGTTGATTTTGAGCACGTTATTTGTTCATCTGCAATGGTTGCGCTCGATCTTGTGAACGGATGGGCTGGAGTTTTGTAGTTGGCGTGAGACTATTTGATCATATTAGATATACTGCGATGTCTTGTCGGTAGGCCTGATCATGCCTTGCCTGATTTTGGCGGGTGGGATAATGGAGTGGCATGCGGCAGATGATGAGTTCCCTAAACGTTATCTAATTGCTGTTTCCTGCTGATAAGTAAATCCAGTTTTCTTTTTGGGGGTGTGAGCACGTCATTCCTAAGCACTTTAGGTGTAGTTCCTAGTGCGAATACGATTTGGTTCCCTTGTATGGTTTTCTTCTCTCAAGTATGTTATCACTGTGCCTAGGTCAAATGGTAGTCCGACAAGAACAGTTTTTTATTTCATATTTGGCATTTATAGTTTTCTGTTTTATTGATTTATTATGATTAGGGTACATCACCCTCGTTTTCTAGCTGGATCTCCGAGCCTTGCTAGCTGATTTTGGACAATAGGCTCACATTTGTATGAGTTCTGATCACATGATATGGTGCAGTATTGCTGCTGTAGTCTGACTGCATTTGCACTCACTGATATCAGCTCATTATACCTGGTGTTCATTTTCTTGATTGAGATAAATCTTCATCCTGGCTTCCGTACAATTACATCTTTTTTCTATGATATCTGTGCTTGACATGTTTTGGTAACAACAATGCCCCCAAGGTAACTCTGAATATAGCTACTATGATTTTCTTAGTTTTTCTTGCTTCTTTTAGTTAGCTCGCTTGCTGGCACTAGTGCAATCTTAAGCTCAGTATGCAGTCAATATTATTTGCTAGTGAATAGTATCTACTTTAAGTTACTTTGTATTATTATGGCTTTGGTTATTTTTTTTCTTCTGGGTTACATATTTACATTGTCCAATATGTGATTTTACTTTTTTGAGGGTTCAAAATATGTTATTAGCTACCAAGTTTGTTGTTTCCATTTGTCTGTGGTACGCAATTTCGGTGTGTGTAGCAATTTCATCTTGTGATCCTGCTTTTTTGTCTCAGGAAATCAGTGAATGGTCTTCAAATTGTGTAAATTGATTTCTTGCATGCTTACTTTGTTACTGATCATGTATATTTTGGAAATATTTGCCCCTCATTGGTATTGTCTTATTTTTTTAATTATTACTCATCTTGTATTGTCTGGCTACTTTCAGGTTGATATGGTAATGTTACCAGCTACAACTGCCCTGATGGGTGTTCTGCCAGGCCATGTTTCCACAAACGCAGAGCTCAAGCCTGGTGTTCTCTCTGTACACGAGGGAAATGACGTGACGAAGTACTTTGTGAGCAGTGGCTTTGCATTCATCCATGCAAACTCCATTACTGATGTTGTGGCTGTCGAGGCTGTACCCCTGGACCAGATCGATGCAAGCTTGCTCCAGAAGGGTCTTGCTGAATTCGCTTGGATCAGCCTCGACTGACCTAGAGAAGGCTGAAGCTCAGATTGGTGTGGATGTTCACAGTGCCCTCAATGCTGCATTGACCGGTTGATGACGACATCTTACCTTTTTATGTCCTTTTGCATCCACATTTTTAGAATGTGAGTTGAAATCCTCAAACTCATGAATGAGGGTGGAGGGAATGATCTAAAATAAATTATACTCCACCTCAAAGAAAGACTTGTGTTTCTTCTTTCAACTCGAATCCTGTGAGGATTTTTGTAATGGTGAATATTTTTCTCTGTGCTCCGAAACCCAGTGCTGTATTCAGTTTTCATATCTGAGTTGTGAGGTTTGAGTCAAATTGTCAAATATCATAGTAGTATGTTTTTTGTGTCCTGTCTGTGATGCTGTGGCCTTGGGAGGTTTAACTCTTCAAATATGTGAGGCTTTCAGGGAACCATACTGTGCAATTACCTGTTCTCTCTTCAGTCAGCACATGTGCCAAGTATTTTGCATTTTCTTCTGGTTTTTGAAAAATACGAAGTGAAAAGTTTAATCAATATTAGTTCTTTACTAAATAGTACAAATATCGTTTTTGTTTCTCGTGTATGATGTGGTTCTGATTTTTGAAGCACTTTTTTTCTGCGGCGGTCACAAGTTCTTTCTGTTTTTATGTCTGTTGCCGGTTTTTTAATGTTGTTGTTAGTACTACCTCCAGTCATATTAGTGTTTTCAACTTTGTCATACGAATGCATTTAGTTTAGATCAACTTTGTCTAGATACGAATACATCTAGTCTAAATATTTAACTAGATATATACGAATCTAGACAAAGTTGAAAACATTAATATGGATCGGAAGAAGTATATCTATTATTGAAGCAAACTTATTATTTCCCAAGATATAAGAGCATCCCTATTAGCATTCCCAAGAGGCCATTCCCGATTGCGAATCCTGACGCCCCACGTGTCCCTGCCCACGCCCATCTCTCCCTGTTTCTCTCCCTGGCGCCACCGAATCCCCTTCCTCCGGCCGCCCCTCTCCCCCGACGCGACCCCTCCTCGCTCCCCCGCCGAGCTGCCGCAAACCGAGCTGTCGCCCCCCCCCCCCCCCCTCTGGCCCGGCCGCAAACCGACCCCTCCTCTGGCCCGGCCGTCGTCGCCCCTGCAAACCGAGCCCGCCGACCTGCTGCGGCTCGCCGCCGCCCCTGCAAACCGAGCCCGCCGCCTGCTGCGAGCCCGGTCGCGCCCTCTCCTCATCACCCCGTCGGCCTCATCGCTGCGCCCCGCGAGCTCTCCATCGTTGCGCCTCGCGAGCTCTCCATCGTCCTCGTCGCTACGCCCCGCAAGCCGCAGCAGGCCCGAGCGTCGTCGGCTCGTCTGCCCCCGCCTCTCCACTGCCTACCGTGGCCGCCTCGTGCCTGACACCGTCTGCCCCGCCTCTCCATTGGCCTCGTCGCTACGCCCCGTGCACCCGACGCCGTCGCCGGCCACTGCTCGTCTGCGCCCCTCCTCTTCCTCGAACCCGGCCGGCAGTCCGCCCGCAGCTCCTTGGCGCCACCGCCTCGTTGCGGTCGCTCGTCCTCTGTCCCTAGCCGGCGCCCCGCACGTTTCTCTCCGACGCGCCTTGCTGTTTCCTCCTCGCGGGCGTCGAGCGGGCGCGCGCAGGCGAGCGCACGAGCGAGCGGGCATTTCCCTGGGAATCCAGCTGGGAAACGACGACTCCCAGGGCAAAAAAATTAGCTCCATCCGAAGCTATTTCCCTGGGTCCGGAGCTAAAAAATTCCCTAGGAACCGAAAACGAGTGGAGATGCTCTAAACAAGTAGTACTATGGAAATAAGTTGTCGTTCGTAAACTCAAGCCGCCGCCTCCTTCTGACCTAGCCACTGTCTCCTCAATAGATCGGTTTCCCCTCCTTTGGCTGGCCTCGCCGGTGTAAGAAGGGTTGGGGAACCCAATCTATGGGTGGAGTTTTCAGTAAAATTAGTGTTTTGAGAGATTAGATTGGAGTTTTAGAAGTAATCATTTTTAATATCTATGTCAATGAAGATGATATCGTCTATAATAAGTTATACTCAGGCCTTTTTTCGACGATGAGATCTTATTCCCGACGTCAATGGCAGTGTTGTAAAATTACAGTTCTATAGATATGGTCTTTCAGATCTTATTTTGCAAGTCGATTTAGAGTTTTTTTCATGGTTGTCGCGAGGATTACCCTCGCAATATTTGTCCTGGCTGCTACGTTCTCGACTATGGTGATTCGTACCATCAATTCGCCAGCAACGTCGACCAGGCTGTTCGGTTACTTTTGACTGGAATACTGGTGTTGGTACTCTTGCCGATGTTGATTGATTAATCTAATGGCTATGCGCGTGCATATAACCTTGACACTGGGGCTCAAATTAAAATTATGGAAGAACCCTCGTTGGTATTTACAAGTTGTGGTTTGGTATTCTTGGCTGTCTTCAGAAAAATTTAAGACGGTGTCTTGGAAGAAGAAAGAGTTTAAAGACCTTGATGTTTTACTAGTTTCCTTTAGACTTTATTTTATAATCGTTGGAGACAGTCCATGTATCTCTACCATATACTATATGAGTTATATAGTGGTATTGATTATCAAAAAATAAGTAAAGATTGCCCTTCACAAAAGTTGTAACTTTAGGAAGTTGCACCGGATATTACCCCTTGGTGTCTCACCAGTAGAATCAATTATATTCTTGAAGTTCCGTATGAAAATGCGCCATATCTGATTATAGTAGAGGATTTTTTGGACTTCGCCATTTTCACAATTTCAAGTTCAAACATCTTCCAAAAATAAATTTTGAGTGAAAGCATTTTCCAAACATTGGTACGCTTGATTGATACCTTTATTTGAATACTAGTAAGCGGGCACGTGCACGCAGTCTCTATTTAAAACGCAAAATGTTTGGATTTTTTTGTCCAATTTTAAAATACATTATATGGTAATCCATATGAGTCGATAGATGGTAATATATACGTGTCTATATGTATAGCTAATCGACATAGAGAAAATTCAGAAAGAAACATGAGTTGAGGACAACCGTTCAGGTTGGAATGAAACAATGTCAAAAACAAAATAAAGCCATGTTCTCAACTCGGGTTCAATTCAGACATTGTTAAAAAAATGCAATTAGTACCATGTAAACTTCAGCAAATCTTGCAATTGTTGGTCTGCACATGCAATACATGTCCATGTGCTCACGTAAGTACTTCATTTTTCTTCGGTGTAACCGTCCAAGTGCTTCTTGTGTCAAGGAAAGTATACACAGTCAAGTAATACCTGATGTATTTATGGTTTCATAGAAATATGCTCCTACAATTGGTTTCGTCATTAAAGTTGGCAACAGAGCTTACAACGGGTAATTGATGCATTTCTTAATCCTTTGATGTTTATAATAAAAAAATAAAACATTCTTAAGTTGTCCATCTATTAACAATGAGAAAACGGTTCCCAAACAATTGAACATAATTTTATCTCTCCACAGAAATCAAGTGCAAGTTATGAATGGCTGGAAATAAAATCGGACACCAACAAAATGGTGCTTAGATAGATGTGGTTGCTATGTGCCTATGTACAAAGGCATGGATCACAATTCATATCTCTAGACGGAAATTCAATTCGGCTCACGGGTGCAAATGAACCCGTCGGGACTTTTTATTGATTACCAATTCTCATGTGCAATCTTCACCTTCTCAAATATAAAGTTCCCTTTCTGATACTTCCAAGATTCCTCGTAGGCTCTCTTGTATTTTCAAGCGAGCACCTCTCGGCGATCAAGGCAATGGATATCTGCGACTAAGTGAAGCCCCTTAATAAACTGGATTGTCCTCCTTTGCTCCTGTAGAGACATTTTGCCATTTTTCATGTATCATTGGATAAACTAATAAAATGTGACAAGTACTTTAAATTTTCAATCTGAAGAACAGTGAACAACGATTTCAGTCTAAAGACCAGCCAGGGCAGACAATATTCATATGCTCGAATTATACCTATTGTGCTCTAACAGACCTAACGTACATGCTACGCTACTACTATTTTTCTCTAGACAAACGCTCATTTCTAAACCTTTAGTGACATTAAAGGTTTGACAGAAAGCTTAATTAGTAGAACATTATCCCTAATTTGTTTATAACCTGTCAAACCTCAATTTCATAGAACTGCAGACAATTATACAGAACATACATCAGTATAACCATTTAATTAATTGCTAAAAACTCTACAATAAATTTAGTAAAACTTGTATTCTTGTTCATGGTACAGAGTCTGGCAACCATGTATATTGACAACTTGAGCTAGTTAAGGCCCAGTTCTTTTGGGGCTTCTCCGAGAAGCCGCCCTCCCCCAGCTTTCTGGGGAAGCCGGTCTAAAAAATTTGTGAGGCTTCCAAAATAGTCAAGGCTAAACAAATTTGGAAGCCCCGCAAATTTTTTGAACCGCCTTCCCCAGGAAGCTGAGGGTAGGGCAGCTTCTCGGAGAAGCCACCAAAAGAACTGGGCCTAAATCACTTAGTGACAACACAAAATATGATGAAAACCAAGACTCAGCAGACTCGATGAGTAGTAGCTTCAAAGATCATTCTTCTCCACCTTTCCAACAGCAACCACACCGTCGCTGTCCTTTGTAGGTGCATTGTCCTTGGAAATTAGGCATTTAACATCATAAGTAGTACTACAATCTTAACATTCAGAGATACTCATGTACTTTGTGAAGAGACATTATTTTCTTCCCTGTGAGAAGTGTGCTTGGTTTCCTTCGTACTTCCACTTTCAATAATGTTATTAGCTATAAATGTACTTCATAGCGACTATACATAGCGTTTTTAGATGCTCCTATCTGCACTTCTCCTATATTAATTCTCACAAATTAGCAAAAAACAAATCAAGAAGTCGGGAAGCTCAATAGCAACATCGGACCACTGGTGAAAGTGTAAGATGGTTAACCTAGAGGGGGGTGAATAGGTTTCTATAAAATTCTTTATAATCTTTTGCAAGTTTTAGGCTTTGCGGAATATAAGTGAGCCTAAATGCAAACTAGGTGAGGCAATCTAGATGATGTACAAGATACTTCAAGCTCGAAGGCTATCACAAGGTAAGCAACACAAGTAAGAGATCGGTTAAAGAATAACCGAAGCACGCGGAGACGAAGATGTATTCCCGTGTTCACCACCTTTGGAAAAGGGGCTACGTCACGTTGGAGAGGTGTGAGGTTCCACGAAGGATTCCTCACGCTCCACGAAGGCTCACCTTCTTCTCCGAGCCTATCCCACGAAGGAATAGCTCACTTACTCGTGGTAGACTTTAAGGTAGTCTCCAAACCCTCACAAACTTTCCACGGAGCAAATCACAAGCCGAATGCCTCCGGGCGACCCTAGCCGCCTAGGGTTTCCCACAAACCCAAGAGTAACAAGCTAACTCGATGAACTCAAGGGTGAATGAAGTTTGGCTTGGTGGAAACGTAGAACGGGACCCCCTCTTCCTTTCTACCAAAGGGATTTAGATTTGGTTGGGTAGAATGGGAGATCCTCAAGCTTTTGTGTTTCAACAATGGGGGAGAGAGAGAGCTTCAAGAAATGATATGAACTGAATGCCCAACCTGCTTAAGATAGAAGAAGGGATATTTATACTCAAGGAGAAAAACTAGCCGTTTTAAGCCAAAAACGCA
Source organism: Avena sativa (assembly GCA_916181665.1). Lineage (NCBI taxonomy): Eukaryota > Viridiplantae > Streptophyta > Magnoliopsida > Poales > Poaceae > Avena > Avena sativa. The sequence continues at coordinate 259,944,558 of OV702294.1, read as the reverse complement.
AGGTTCGGTTTTAAGTTCAGTTGGACCGGTTCGCACACCGGACAGTCCGGTCCTCAGCCCGGAAAACCGGACTGAAACTGAAACTGCTCTTAGTACCCAGACTCGGATAGATCCGGAGTGAGTAAACCGGAAAACCCGGTTTGGGTTCGGATTTCCAATCCTAACACCGGACGGTCCGGTCTGGGAGCCGGTCCAACCGGTCTGAAAACCGGATCTGCAAAAAAGGGCTTTGATGGATAGGATTTCTTCTCTTCTCTCTTTGGTGATGGATTAGGTAGGAGAAAGGGATGTGTATAAGGCTTAGGTGATCATACCCAACAAGCTCATCGAGAGAACCCCTCTTAATAGTGCGGAGCTCCTAACCGGACTCAAATTACATAAAAAGGGAAAACTCTGGTGCGAAGCTTCGTTATAAAAATGGGGGGGGGGGGTCTCCGATAACCTTTCATCACAGCATCAGACTAGAACCTGTGTAAGACACTAGAAGTAGCATTAGTCCACTCTAACCACGGTGCCATTGTCAACCAAAAATAGTATAGGGTAAAATACCCTTTCAATCTCCCCCTTTTTGGTTGGCGATGACAAACCGAGCTAGAGTTCTCAAGGATATTATAAACAAAAATAGACATAGTCATAGCATAATATAAATATCCATGGTTCACACACATAGCACAAACTTGTCCAACAGATGGAAAGAAAGAAAATAGTTCATACATAAAGCGAAGGGGAAAACACAATGCCATAAGAAGCAATGAGAAAGCAAGGGGCATTGTGCTAACGGCGAACCCCGAAAAACCCCGGCAAGGAACTCGTAGATAACTAATAGAACTCTACTCTTCTCCCCCATTGGCATCGAGACACCAAAAAGGAAGAGGAGGAGAGCGATGCTAACGCAGCCCAACTAGAAGAACGGCGGAGGAGGAGGCCGAGGTGGGACATCTTCCTCTTCAGAGTACTCGTCACTATCAACAGCAGCATCATTGTCCTCATCATCATCATGACCCTGAGCAGAGGGACCACCGGGACCATTGGGAGCAAACTAACTGGGTAAGTAGCCATAGAACATAGCATCATCAAGAGGCGGCATCTCATAGTTGACATAAGGGGCAAGGGCCATCTCAGGACCATCTGGCGGAGGAGTGACATTCTGGGTCGCAAGATACTCATTGTGGCGGCGCCTAGTCTCCTGGCTCAACTCCAAAGCCTTGTGACTCACATCATAGGTAGAACGACACATCTGGAAGAGCCTCTTGAAAAACTTGGCAGCACCACCCTTAGACCTTGGGTGAGAGGAGGACTCACCAACAGGACGACGAGAACCAGCCCGAGTAGAAAAAGATGGCCGAGGATCATGAGTAGCTTTGGTGCGGTGCTCAGGAGGCCCCATCCCAAGGACATCAGGAGTGTGGGCACGGAGACAAAGATTAAGCATTTCTTGTTCCTCGCGCTCGCCCACCATCACACCAGGCGGCACCAACCGATTGAGCAGCTTCTGAACATACGCGCAGAAAGTGGGAGTCATCCTGTCCAAAGCAGCCCGCCGCAACTCACAGTACACAAAGTCACATCCATCAATCTTCCTCAGCCGATCAGGGTGACAGTAGTACAACAGGTTGGAAAAATACCCATGGCAGTTAGTGGAATCGCCAACACGGAGAACAAGGGACTGACGGAAGATAGTGGCCAAGGTATGATAGTAGTATATATGCCAGTCATGCACGAAGGACTCCACTGAGAATCACTGGGATAGCAGAAAGCAAGAGTCTCAGCAGGCTTGACCTTCTCACTGTGAATACAGAAGCCTCCTCCTCTACTAGTGTAGCCCATGACATCGACCAAATCAGCATAAGTAGCCTGAAAACGCCGCGTGCCAGTCATCCAAGTCATAGTGCGATCCTCATCATCATGAAAATAGACTGTGCAAAAGAACCGATGGATGAAGTCGGGGTAATAGTCCTCCTTGAGACAGACGAGGTTGAACAGATCCATTTTCCTCAAAGCTTAATCAACATAGAAGTAATCAGAGGCTGCATACATATTGAACCACTCCAGATTGAGAACTTGAATGTGGCCACAAGGAGTGACCTGGAACTGAGTGTAAATGTGATCCCACATCATAGCCTGAGTCTCAGTCCAAAATTTCTTGTCAGATCCTTTATAGGTGCGTTGCTTGAAGCGATAGGGATTCTGCTTGCGGAGAGCCCGGTACTGACCAATCTCCATACCCTTCAGATTTTGACAAGGCACATCCTCAGCCTCGGCCTGAGAAGCTTGCTGCTTACCCCTGTTAGCTTTGAGTTTGATGCGCCCAGAGCGAGCGCTATCCTCAGGCTCAAGCTGCACAGACTGAGTGTTGCGATGAGCCCGCTTAATCCTGTTAGCTACCTTGGGCACATACTCACTATCAGGCACATACTCATCACCAGCAGAATCAGCATCTTCACCTGTGAAAAAGAGAGAGAGAGGTTGGGGAGCACAGAGATAAGTACACATGCCAAAGGGAAGGATGAGAGAAAATAAAACTTGGATTTGGGCAAGTGCATGGTGAAATAGGAGACATTGCAGAGAGGTCTGGTGCCAGGGCCGGAGCAACCGGTTCCAGAACCAGATGGTCCGGTGCCAGGGCCGGTTGGACCGAAAGCAAACCCGGATGGTCCGATGTCAGAGCCAGAAAACCGGACTCAGACCGGACGGTCCGGTGCTACAGCCGGACCAACCGGGTTGCAAACCGAGATCCACGGAGGCCACTATGCAATGTAAAAAAATCTTACCAATGACTCAAGGACTTGTGCAAATACAGTTCTAAGCAGAGTGGGTAGGACATGGAGGAACGAGGGTGGGAAAAAACAAGGTGGACCCCTAACTTGTCAAATCCAACACAATGTATAGCAAAACATAGGGATTTGAGAAGGACAAGAGGAGAGGGAGCAAAAGGAGTACCCGAGGACATGGCTTCCCGTGAAGGAAGGCACCAAGGAGCCCTTGAGGAAGAAGAACACCAAAAAGCTCCCGAACCACCGCGAGATGAAGAAATTCCTTTGGTGAAAAGCCTCCAAAAGTCCTTCCTCACGAAATGGTGGCCCGATCTATGGATCCTAGGAGTGGAATCACCCTAGGAGAGGAGGGGAGGGTGGGGAGGGGCGACAATGGAGGAGGAGGGGTCGGGGGAAGTGAAGGGGAACTATGGGAGGGAGGGGGACCAGGGAGAAGAGGGAGAAAAGAGAAAAAACAGATCTGAAAACTCGGTTTTAAGTCCGGTTGAACCGAGATCCAAACCGGAGGACCCGGTCCACGGGTCGGAAAACCGGATGCCAACTGGAAAACTAATCAGACACGAGATTCGGATAGACCCGGTATAGTATAACCGGATTTTCCGGTTCTGGTCCGGTTTTCCGATGCTGGCACCGGGCGGTCCGGTCTGGGAGCCGGTTCAACCGGGCCAAAAAACGAACAACAGAATTTTTTTTCTTTTCGAGGATGGCATGTGCATGTAGAGGAAGATAGTAGACTCCAAAAAGGGTAGAGGAAGCAGGTGATCTAGGCATGCCTATTGGAAAGAACCAATTTCAACCTCACAAATAGCAACAATAGGCATGATTCGAGGATATCAAGAGCTAAGAGGAAGATCAATGTAACATCCCAAAAATACTAAGCTTGGATCATCAAATTCTAATCATCAAAATTAAGGTCAACAAAAACTTTTCTAAATGAAATCATGAATGCATGCATATGTGTATGCATGGATTTTGAAATCCTTTAAAACCACCTTGTTTGTTTGTTTCATTGCTTGTAAAATGTTTCTTAGGTGAAATAAACATCATCTAAAACATTTCCCACACTTTTCCTAAAGACAAGTAAATCAAAACACATATATGAAATGAATGGTCACTTTGACCAATTTAACTCCCATGCCTACTTTGGCTGTCTCAAACTTTCAGAACCTAACAGAAACTTTTCTGGATCTTTGCACCCCTTGAATGTACTCATAACAAGGTATCAAGGCCCACTTTGTGATCATCCAGAAACTTTCAAATACATAGTTTAAATGACAATTCAAAATTGAATCTTTATCATATGGGAAGATCCCACTTTTTCAAAAACCACTCAAACAAGCTCAACTTTCAAAACCCAAGCATTTGCAGACTCACCAGCACCAATCTAGCAAACCCACCAAAAATCTTTTCAAAATTCAAAACTTGATTTCATGCGGCCATTTCATCAAACAGGTTGCAGACACAAATCAAACAAAACATCAAACACTATTGTGAGCAGTGATTCTTGCCTAACTTGTTCCCTAGTTAGCTCACACACAGCTCAGTAGATCATCTAGGAAGTTTAACTAAGGACTAGCACCCCTGTGAGCCATTGCCATCAATGGTGAACAGCCGAGCACCCCCCTTGTCACCCCATTGTGGACAGCAGGCTAGAGGAAGAACTAGCCTTGCCAACCTTGTCTGGGAGGCAGCCCACCGTCCACCGCCACTACCTGTCCCAGCCGCGAGCGTTGCCAAGCCCTGGACCACGCGCACAAGCCGCGCCCAGACCGCCAGAGACCATGTCGAGCATGCGCCAGAGCACGACCCTCGACCGAAGCCCACAGACCGCGCGCCGCCCTCGCCGTGTGCATACACAATCCCCACCGACCCAGGAGACCGCCAGACATCCCCGTTTGCCGCCCCGTGCCGCACAGCCACCACCCGCCGTCGAAGACGCCGCCTCTGCCGCGCAGAGCACCGCCCGTTCCAGACCAAACCACACCGCCCCATGCCTCGAGACCATGTCGTTGAGCATCGCCAGGAGACACCGCACCGTCCCCTACCCTTGCCCATGCCATTAGCTGCCTGTAACTTCACCCCCGACGAGCTCACCGTGCGCCCCGATGGTCCCCTCGCTCGACTATAAAAATAGGCCATCCCCGCACGATTTCTTCACACCATCTCATTCCCCTATCATCACTGATCGTGCCACACCGTTCTCAGAGCAAGACAAGCACCACCCCGCCAGAATTTCATCGGAGCCCGCCGCCTCTGGAGAAGAAGGGAGCCAGCGATTGGAGTCGCCCCAAGAGAAGCCACCGGTACCAAGAGATTCGCCGTCATCGACTTTGTCGTTCGCCCGCCTCGCCGACCCTCGCTAGTACCCCGGTGAGCCCCCAGCAACCCCCACTGGCCGCGCTAGGTTTCGTTCTCGCCAGAGTTCTCTCGCGTCGACGATGACCCCCAGCGGTTAGATTAGAACTAGATCGAACGATCCACATCGCCCCATACCGCTTCGTCCAGCCCCGTGTCACTGACGAGTGGGGACACCCACTTAAGCAGCCCGCGGGAGCACTGCGCTTAGCAGGCCGGCCCAGTAACTTTTCCCGCGCAAGCCCAGTTATTCAAATTAAACTTTTTCTATTTCAATTCAAACACACTTCTGTACCCAACTTCAAAAATCAACCCAGATCGATTTAGTGCACCAAATTGAATGAAACCAATTTTGTTGGAAAGATCTGTGAATGCTGAATCCAAGCCCGTTGGATTCAAGTCAATTGGATCTATAGATCACCCTTGGTAAAAATAACAAGGCAGAAGCTTTTCTGCATTCAAACATTTTTCAAATTTAAACCATAATAGCTTTTGAGTTGATTCCAACTCTCAAAAATCACATTTTACCATACCTTTCAGAATATATAAAAATATATAGGTTTACTTGCAGAAATAATGTTCAAGTAATAAAAGAATGCTACATAAGCATTTCTAGCCACTTTAATTAATTAAAATAAAAGGGTAAAACCTTATTAAATTGTGACCCCACTTTAAATCACATTCCCATGGACTACAATATGTGGTGATGACATGTGTCAACATGATCCCATGTTGGGTTTGGAGAATATTAAATCTTAAGTAGTTTTTCAATGAGTACAAATTACTTTTCTAAAAATAAAAGGAATTAAATCAAGCCTTAACCTTGTAATGTTTGGGATGATGCTAGATCATCCATAGGACCCTTGTGTGTGATGATTGCAAGTAGTTAAGTATCGTTTGGTGATTGTGTACCTCGTATTTATTCATAGACGCTAGTACCGACCAAGGATACGAGGAGGAAGGAGGATACTACGAAGAAGAAGCCGAGGAGAACTTCAACCACTGCTCTGCACAAGGCAAGCCTAATACTACTAGTGAATGTGCAAGCTTATACTGATATTGATGCAAGCTGATACTATACCTATGCAAGCTAACCCTTGCAAGATACCCTACTGATGCAACAAACCCATACTTGTTCTATGACTACTATATGCCTTAAGCATATGTGATCATACCCACTTGATAAACCAATCCTAGTTTTATGAGCAAGCTTCTTACTTTATTTCTTTATCAAAGCTTACTTAGAGTTTACTTAAGTGACTGGTAGATATTGGAAAGATGCTGAAGGTTGCATAAAGAGCATAAAATTTGGCCTAAGATAGAAACCTTGACATCAGCCTGAGACAGGAGGTTATACTTAGTTGAAACTCCACTAGTTACCGCCCCTCATTAGTACTACCCCCCACCTGTAGATGCTAGTGCTAAGAATAAAACTTGATCAACTTTTAGATGGGAATACTTGGTGGAAAAATGATTATGAAAACCTTGGAATGATGGATCATTCTATTGAAATGTTTTGGACATGTGTTTCCGAAAACACCGGATGATTTTGGTGATGAAAATGTTGAGGCATGAGCCTTAGCCCTTTATAAAACTGATGGTTGTCTGGATGCGATACCATTCCAATTTTATCGTACAACCACAATACCCGAATATTGGGTAGGGCTTGACTGGAAACTTATATTCCATAGTATTAGTTCCCTCACGTCCAAGGTCTGAGCTGAGGCTACCTTATGAAGATTGTCCACATGTGCAGTACCCAAGATGACAGTTGGTCATGGTTGGGAGGCCAAACTCACAGGAGAGGTGCTTATACTAGGGCGTGTAATCGAAAGGTTAGGATTGATTATCCGCATACTGAGTATGGTGAATTCAGGATTTGTTCCTGACGGATGTATCGAATGTTGTGGTAAAAGTGTACAATCTCTGCAGAGTGTCAAACTATTCGAATAGCCGCGTCCGCGGTTATGGATAGTAGGAGTGGCCATACTGTTCCCCGTCAGACTTTTCAAAATGACCTGTGAAATGAACTAAGACTTTGACTTGACCACAACAGAGTTGTGATATGAAATACAAGTTCCCAGTTAGGAGTTATAAAATTGTGACTAGCTTTAGAACTTAGTAGAGATAAATCTGGCTTTTGCAAAACAACCCTAGAGCCTAGTGTCCTATTATCCAAAAACCCCCCTTTACCTATTAGTATTATTTTGCGAGTACTTAAAGAGTACTCATGGCTTTGTCCCTGGCTATTCCCATGGCCAGACTATGAAGAGGAGTACCTGGAAGATGGACCCCAGGAAGGTTACGACAACTAGGATCATCTCCCATCGTCAGCATTGCCTGTGACCCCAAAGATGGAGCTTCGCCTATGCTACCGTTATTATTACGTATTCCGCTGCTTGATGTTGTATTAAGAACTGGATCATGAGATCCCTATTTGTGTAAGAACTTATGTATCGTTTGTAATGGATGATGTACTATGGTATCCAATTCTGTTATGTCTCACAAAAATGGTAATCCTGGGATTGCGATGTATGGCATAGCAGGCATCTAGGATTGAAAAATCCGGGTGTTGACAAGTTTGTATCAGATCCATCCTGACCATAGGAGACCCTAGTTAGACTGGACGTATGAACCAAAAACTTAGTTTCAAAACCAAAGAAAACAAATATTTACAAAAACTTATTCTCATTCTTATCTCTTTGATTCTTTCATAAAAATTCATGTTCCTCAACAACTCTTGCAAAATACCTAAAAAAATTTGACACACTTGATCACTCTGCTAATCTACTCATCCTCTATTTTTATAGATGGACGTGAAGTACAGCAAGTTTTACCAACTTGGGAATGGAGGAGACCTTATCTTTGAGAGGGATCTGGATCAGCTTTCGGAACTTCTGGAGCGTCCGCACCCCGAGTTCTTTGGAGCTCAGCTCAATGATCAAGGAGGAGAAGATCTGCAGTGGCTAATTGTTGCAAGTCTCCGAGGAAAGATTGAACCTCCCACTGCGGAGGGAATTCAGTTTACCTTGAGGGAAAACAACTGGCTCGATGGACTTGCCAGAGCCATGCATTATGCTCTTTCCCGTCTGTGTGGGCAGAGCATCAATCAGATCAAGGGTACTCGCTTTGAGTTTTGCCCAAGGCGTGATGCAAATGGACAACCACTGGAAGCCCCATACCACCCCGAGCTGAAGACTCAATTGGACCACCTTAGCTTCATGATGTATGATCGTCAGAAGGAGTTGGACAACTGCCGTGACTATTGCAACCACAAGTCCGCCATCATCAAGACGAAGGATCAGACCATCGCCATGCTAGCAAAGGATCGCAAGTCTCGCCGCTGTCAGCTCGACAAGAAGGAGCGCATCATTGCCCGTCTTCGCCACTGCATCTCATCTTTGGAGGAGACCATCCACGAGAGAGACATGCAGTTGGAGGAAAGGGAGAATGCCAGAGAGGATCTTCGTGGAGACCCTTACTCCTATCTCAGCGATGACGATGATTTTCTGGAGGATCAGGCCATGGACTTCTTCACCGATGAGAATGATTTCGCCTTCATCGAAGATGATGAAGATGATGAAGCCACAGACTCCGAGAAATAGTAGCACTGAGCACTAGCGTATTGAGTAGTAGTCGGTCCCACTGTATCGTAGTTTCTAGAATGGTTCTTAAAACCATTTGTTTTTCTTTGTTGTGATGTGTGTTGTACTGTGTGCTATGAACGAATGAATGGAAAAGCAAGTTGCTAGAAAAATCTGAGTCAAACATTTAAAACCTTTCAAAGAACCAAAACCTTACAAATTTCCCTCTTTTCTCATGATCTATATCAATCTTCAGATGCCACGTGGAGGAAGTGGTTCAGCCCCGGACCCGATGTTGCAGATCCTGCAAATGTTGACTTCTGACCGCGAAGCTGAAAGAGCGGAACGTCAAGCCAACCTAGCCACTCTGCAACAGATAGCCCAGCTAGCCCACAACAACCAAGGCCACGGAAATCAGGACAACCATGGATCTAAGCTCAAGAATTTCCAGAATACCAACCCACCCGTTTTCACCAAATCAGAAGAACCCCTAGATGCCGATGATTGGCTGCAAAACATGGAAAACAACCTAGAAGTCGCCGGAGTAGAAGCCAATGAGAAAGTCCTGTTCGCCACCCATTATCTAGCCGGAGATGCCAGGGCATGGTGGAACAGTGTTCGTGCAATGACCGGAGGCCAGATGATGACCTGGGAGGAATTCAAGGTCAAGTTTAGCAGAACCCATGTGCCACCAGGTTTGATCAAGAGAATGAGAGACGAGTTCAGAGAGCTGAAGCAAGGAAGGATGACTGTAGTGGAATACCGTGACAGATTTTTGTCATTATCTAGGTATGCCCCGGACGAGATAGACACCGAAGCCAAGAAGAAAGAAAGATTCCTGAATGGTCTGCATGACGAGATGCAGACGGTGTTAGTCAATATCCCCTTTGCTTATATTGAAGCCCTTGTCGACTCTGCTATCCAGATGGAAGGAAAGATCAACCAAGCCAATGAGAACCGCAAGCGTCGCATGATGCATCAACCAGGAACCCATCAGACCCCAAAGTATCGCCCCAACCCATCTCCAGGATTTGCCCCAAGAACCAACAGACCCCCTATGACCCGTCCGACCTACCCCAACTGTGGAAACCCTAGACCCGGAGGAAATCACAACAACCCCGGCAACTCTAGCAATTTCACCCGTGCCCCACCCAAGTTCAACACCAACAATGCTACCGCCAACACCAACACTGCCCCGAGGACTAGAAGCAATGCTGTGCCTGTCGCAGCCAAGGACAAGTCACAAGTGACCTGTTATGACTGTGGAAATAAAGGCCACTATTCCAACGAGTGCCCCAACAAGAAGAATGCTACAGCCCATATGCCAATGCCCTAGCTCAGCAGCAGCGTCGTGTCCAGCCAGTGAGAAGATTTTCCCTAGGGAATTCACTCAACCGCAATGGCCGTCTTTTTCTCATGCATGCTGAAGAAGTTCTGGAAGCGCCAGACGTCGTGCTGGGTATGTTTTCTGTTAATTCAGTACTTGCAAGAGTGTTGTTTGATTCTGGTGCCTCGCATTCATTTGTCACCGAAGAATTTGCCTGCACTAGTAAAATTCAACCAACCAAACTGAATCATGTTATGATTGTGCAAATTCCTGGATCAACCACCAAGGCTAGGCAAATTTGCAAAGCCGTCCCTATCCGAATCCATGGCATAGATTTTTATGCTAATCTAATAGTACTCGGAACTAAAGGTTTGGAAGTATTACAAGGAATGGATTGGATGTCCAAACATAAAGGATTGATTGACTGTGCTAAGAAAGCCATCACCATGACCAGTACCACCGGAATATCAGTCGAGCATATATCTGAAACCTTACCTCGCCAATTCAAGTGTAACAAGAGTCTAGCCCAACCTACCATTGACCAAGTCCGGATAGTCTGTGAATACCCCGATGTATTTCCAGATGTTTTGCCCGGTATGCCCCCAGATCGGGATATCGAGTTTATCATTGAACTAATCCCCGGAACAGGACCCATAGCCTAGAGACCCTATAGTATGAACCCGTCAGAACTAGCCGAACTGAAGAAGCAACTGGATTCCATGCTAGAAATTGGATTGATTTAACCAAGTGCGTCACCATGGAGATCACCTGTCTTATTTGTGGACAAGAAAGATGGAGGTAACCATTTGTGTACGGATTATAGGAAGTTAAATGATTTCACCATCAAGAACAAGTACCCCTTGCCCAAGATAGAAGATTTGTTTGACCGGTGCCCAAGTGTTTTCTAAGATTGATCTTAGAACTGGCTATCATCAACTCAAAATTCGTGCAGAGGATATTCCAAAGACTGCCTTTACCATCAGATATGGATTGTACGAGTATACAGTCATGTCTTTTGGATTAACCAATGCCCCCGCTTATTTCATGAACCTCATGAATAAGATTTTTATGGACTTCCTGGATAAGTTTGTCGTTGTTTTCATCGATGACATTCTGATTTATTCCAAATCAGAAGAAGAACATGAGCTACACCTAAGGACCATTCTTGGAACCCTTAGAGAGCATCAGCTGTATGCAAAGTTTAGCAAATGTGAAATCTGGTTACAGGAGGTAGGATTCCTCGGTCACATTGTATCAGCCGGAGGAATTGCCGTTGACCCTGCCAAAGTGAAAGATGTAGAAGATTGGCAAGCCCCAACCACTCAAACCCAAGTTCGTGCATTTCTCGGATTGGCGGGATATTACCGCAAATTCGTAGAAGGATTCTCGAGTATCGCCCGACCCATGACCCAATTGCTGAAGAAGGACAAGAAGTTTGAATGGACCGACAAATGTGAAGCAAGTTTTCAAGAACTCAAGAGGAGATTGATTTCAGCCCCAATCTTGATCATGCCGGATATCACGAAGCCCTTCGATGTGTATTGTGACGCATCCAAGATTGGTCTCGGATGTGTGTTAATGCAAGAAGGCAAAATTATATCCTATCTATCTCGACAACTGAAGCAACATGAGCAAAACTATCCAACCCATGATCTCGAACTCGCAGCAGTAGTTCTAGCCCTAAAGACATGGAGACATTACCTAATGGGAAACCGTTGTGAGATTTATTTGGGTCACAAGAGCCTAAAGTATATATTCACTCAGAAGGAGTTGAATATGAGGCAGAGAAGATGGATTGAGCTAATCAAGGATTACGACCTGGACATTCACTACCACCCTGGTAAAGCCAACGTGGTAGCCGATGCCCTTAGCAAATTGCCGTGCCGCTTGAACTCCATGATTTTGAAGGAGCAACCAAGTTTGCACAAGGAGATGGAAGATTTTCGAATGGAATTAGTAAGTGAAGGATTTTTGGCTAGCATAGAACTTCAGCCCACTTTGATCAGTCAGATTAAAGAGGCGCAGAAGGGAAATGCCAGTATCGACGGAATCAAGTGTCGTATCGGTACAGGCAAAGTACCCGGATTCACCGAGGACGAAGAAGGAGTTCTGTGGTACAAAGGACGCCTTTGTGTACCCGCAGATTCGGAGTTGAAAGAAGTTATCTTGAAGGAGGCTCATGATACTCTTTATTCTATCCATCCCGGAGGAACTAAGATGTATCAAGATTTGAAAGAGCAATTTTGGTGGCATAAGATGAAGAGAGAAATCGGAAGCTATATCGCCAAGTGTGATATATGTCAGCGAGTCAAGGCAGGACATCAAAGACCCGCTGGATTGTTGCAACCTTTGCAAATTCCGGAATGGAAATGGGATTCTATAGGAATGGACTTTATCACTGGACTACCTACTTCTAGTAGGGGAAATGACTCTATTTGGGTCATAGTGGACAGATTGTCCAAAGTCGCCCATTTCTTGCCCGTCAAAACCACCTATCAGAGTTCGAAGCTAGCGGAGTTGTACATCGCTAGAATCGTCTGTTTGCACGGAGTCCCAAAGAACATCGTATCGGATCGAGGAACTCAGTTTACCTCGGGATTCTGGAAGAAAGTCCAAGAAGGTTTAGGAACCCGCCTAGATTTTAGTACTGCGTATCACCCTCAGACCGATGGACAAACAGAGCGAGTAAATCAAATACTCGAAGATATGCTTAGAGCATGTGTGCTAGAATATGGATCCAAGTGGGAAGACTGTCTGCCGTTTGCAGAATTTTCCTACAACAATAGTTATCAAGCAAGTTTGCAAATGGCCCCATTTGAATTCATGTACGGAAGAAAGTGTCGCACCCCTTTGAACTGGTCGGAAGTAGGAGAGAGTCAGATTTTTGGACCCGACATCCTCCGAGAAGCAGAAGAGAAGGTTCACAAGATTCGTGAGCACCTCAAGACCGCCCAATCTCGACAGAAGAGTTATGCCGACAAGAGACATCGAGACCTCGCCTTCAATATAGGAGATTTTGTTTATCTGAAAGTGTCTCCATTGAAGGGAATGCAGCGTTTCCAACTCAAAGGAAAGTTAGCCCCCAGATATATCGGACCTTTCAAAATTCTGAACCGTCGAGGAGAAGTATCGTATCAATTGGAACTACCTGAAGAGATGTCAGATGTGCACAATGTGTTCCATATCTCGTTACTTCGCAAATGTCTCGAAGTCCCCGAGAAGACCGAAGTGTTCAAGAATATCGATCACCAGACCATAGAGATCAACGATGACCTGACCTATCCCGAAGTACCCATCCGCATTTTGGAAGAAGCTTTTCGAACTACCCGAACCCGAAGCATCAAGTTTCTCAAGATTCAGTGGAGCAACCACACAGAAGAGGAAGCTACCTGAGAGCGCGAAGATCACATCAGGACGGAGTTTCCTGATCTCTTCAAATCCTAGGTAATATTTTCGTCCTTTTTCAAATCTCGGGACGAGATTTTGTTTAAGGGGGGAAGGTTTGTGTGGCGCCCCGCAAAAACCACTACTAGAAAATCGCGTCGATTTTGTGCATTGCATCATCATGACCGCATGCTCATGTCATCATGCCACATTGCATTTGAGCATCGTCATGTCATCATGCATTTGTTTGTCTGAAACTATTGTCGAAAAACATATTTTTGTTTTCTAAATACCGCCTTTATTTCAAATCCAAAACCCGGGTCTCCGGATTATTTTGTTTCGTCTACCAATGGTTTTCAAAAGCCCCGTTTTAAATATTAAAAATATTTATTTTATTTTTAGGGGGCAGCCGAACCGGGCCGATCCGACCCAGCCGGCCACCCCAGTAAACAAAACCAGAACCGCCCAGACCTTTTCCTACCTAACCCTAACCTACCCAGTCCCCAGCCACATCACTCCCTCCAATCCCATGCCGCCACATCAGCCTACCCCAAATCCCCACCAACCACCTTCTGCCACCTCGCCCCACCCCACTGCCCCCCCAGCGCCACCTCATCTCCCGCCCAAACCTCCACCTGCCCGTTTCCCCACACCCGGCCCCGCCAACCCCCCCCCCTCATGTCCCGCGCCCACCTGGTCCGCCGCCTGCCCCCTGACCCCCCACGCCACACGCACCCCGTCTCCCTCCGGGCCCACGCCCACCTCGCACCCGCGCCCCTCCTCCTCTCCCTACCTCGATCTCATCCCCTGCACCCTCGCGTCGTTCTCTTCCTCCCCGCCCCCGCTCCGGCCGTCCGGCCCGCGACCCTGCAGGCCCCGACGAGCCGCGCCCTTCCGCGACCCCCGCCCCCTGCAGCGTCCCCGTCTGCGATCCTCCTCGGCCGACCTCGCCCGCCGCCTGGCCGCAAGCCCCGCCACCGGCCTCGGCCTCCACCGCCACCGCGGCGACCGCCTCGCCCTACCCCTCCGCCGGCGTCCCCTCCGCCATCGAGCCCCGCCGCTCCGCGCCCGGCCCTGTATCGTCCCCGCCGCCCTCGACCCGAGCTTCAGCGCCACCGGACCTCCTCGCGTGTGCCCGCCTCTGCCGACACAGCAACCGCCGCCCCAACCTCCGCCCGCCGCCGAGCTTTTCCTCTGCGCCTGCCGCCGGTCCACCGGATCCCTGCGCTTGACCCGGTCGCGCGACTCCGCCCTGCGCTGACCCTCTGCGCCTCCGCCGGCCTCCTGTCCGCCGTCGCCCGAGCTCCACCTCGCCTCCCGACCGCGCCCTCTGCCTCGCCTGGCCCCGCGCCTCCTCGTCGCCGTCCCTGAGCCGCCGCCAGCGCCTTGCTCGGCACCGCCGGCCTCTGCGTCCTCCAGCTCGCCCTGATGCCCTCCGGCCCCACGCGTGTACGGTCTCACCTTGACCGTGCCCTTTCCGTCTGTAAGAAGTGGAAACAGTGGTGTTTTTGAGCGAGGTTGTTTACCCTTGTGGTGTTGATGTTTGTTGAAGTGGTGGCTGTTGTGGTGTCAACCGATGAACCACCCATGCCATGGTCCAAGCACGGCACCTTCGATCGAGCCGAGACCTCAAGATCTCCGACATGGCGTAGATGAACAAACCTCGAAGACTGAACCCCCGGCACGACAAGACCTTCCTTCCGGAACCATCAAGTACTTCCTTCCCGGACGCCCAGGTCGTCGACACGGATGCGCCAAGTACTCCTTCGAGGACGCCAAGTTCTTCGCCCCGAATGCCAAGACCGACCGCTACGCAGACCCGGCAAGATCTTCGCTATGACCAGATCGACACCGACCAGGGTGAATCCGATGCGCCCCGCCGCGAAACCCAGTCCTTCTTCCCGGAAGCGACAAGATCTACTTCCACCTCCGAGACCGATCCCGTCGAACCGTTTCCGCCCCCGTCGAACCCTGTCGAACCCCGAACCCCTCAGAGCCCAAGTTCGCCGAACCCTAATGTGTGACCCCTTTCTCGAGCCCTATTTTATAAATGTAATATCAAACTGTTGCATATTTAATTGTCATGCTCGCATGCATATTGGTGTGGTTTGGGGGCCTTATGCCGATTCACCATATAATTAAATATGGAGGCCATATATGGGCGAATCTAGTCTTATATTGGCCCCCAATTAAATTTGTGTAGCGAACCGATGTCATGTTTTGCCATGTTAAGATAACATTTAAATTGCGGGGTATCTAGAACAACTATAACCATATACTTAATTGTCGGGACCTCGGTTCCGCTTAATATTGCCTAATTGCACCGCATCTGCATCATAGCATAATCATGCCGGATCTTTGCCATAGTATTAAATATTGCACCCGGTGTTTTTGCTAGTGCTTCGTTTCTTCACGGATTAGGCCGATGAGTTGATGCGAGTGTCGACCCGATCTACGGATGAACCTTCGGCAATGTTTTCAGGCGAGCATCTTCCCCTTTCTACCTATCTTACTTTTATAGTATTTATTCCCTCCTGTTGATCTATTGCTATCTGTGTTGCGATGCTCTAGTTTCGTGCCCGTGATATCCCTTGCAGCCTTATATTGCCTTGGACACATCCTATTACCTGTTGATTGGTAGATAGTTGGACTTGCGCGTCGTAGTCGCTTGCTCAAGTGCTGTTGCGTGTCGTCGAGTACCACAGTTGTTGGAGTACTGCCGCGTGTTCAATGTTGGAGATGATCATGGCTTTAATTACCGTTTAATAACTAAAAATTGAAGTAGGTAAATGCAGAGGCACAGGTGGGCAATAGATGTTATTTGGTTGTTAACCGTCCACTTGTGTCCCGTAGGACCCCGAGTTCTTGACACCTGTTCCGAGATCGAGCGCGCTAACCACAGGTGGGGTGTATGGGCACCCCATCGATTAGTACCTGATTTCAAAGTATTGTACTGGGGGCCACAAACTAGTTTGAGGTTTTATTTACTATCCTGTACTTATGCCATGCTTTACTGCTTTATTTAAATTGTGCGAGGTACTGCACACTGTACTGTTTAGGACCGTGACCCGTTTTCGCTGTATCGACAAGCCCAGTCACACTTTCGGGTTCCCAGTCATTTACAGCCGGCTCCACAAACCCTGAGTCCGTCTCGGAGACCGGCCGACTTCTTTGCGGGTAGCTTAGTGGGGCGGCCCCCATGTACTTGCTTTGGGTCTGGGAAACGTCATGACTTAGGCCCCGCCGGCATACCGATGGGTGTATGTTAACTGATCTGGCAAAAAGGGTCGAAGTGCGTGTGGATACTTTGGTGCACCCCTGCAGGGTTAAATCTTTTCGAAAAGCCGTGTCCGCGGTTATGGACGACTTGGAGCACAGTTCTCGATCATAGACAACTATAACTAAAGTTTACTGTTATAATTTGACTTGTATCCGATGTGACTAGTAATCAGCTCAACTACAACGGAATAGCTAAATAAAAGTACCAACAACTGCTGGGTTTTGGGATATCTCATGCTAATTGTATTTGACTAGTAAGTGTCGCAACTACAACGGAATGGTTAAATAAAACTGCCCACTTCTTATTTTATCAGGATGACTATCTATACTTGACTAGTAATTGCTGCAACGATAACTGAATAAATAAAACTGCCAACTGTGTGAGTTCCTCGGTTGACTTCCTCGTTTGGTGTCGAGGGGGAAATACCAGGATGGGTATGTTTGGTGGTAGTATCAGGATGGTTCCGAATAGGTCTTTCTTATCCCTCTCTGATAGCCGACAGTTATATCGAGTCTCTATAGGTTGTTTAGTACATGCTGCGCTGCCGCTTCAGTCCACCATACCTATGTAGGCGAGGACCGCCGAATTCCAGCCTCGCCGTGTACTGGCCTCAGTACTGACCGCTCTCTCTTTTTTCCTTTGCCCTTTGTCGGCACCCCTTTTGTTTAAGCAGGCTTTGAGATTGACGTCGTTAGCAGGGTTACCCTTCCGGCTTGGCCTGGGCAGGGTTATGGACTCCATTGGCTATTCTTCAGGGCTCTTAGCTCAATTTGCATCTTGTCCGTACTCGGACGCTCTATCGTTTCAAGGTGATTTGGATCTTTGTCTTGTATATCTGTATTCTTGACTCATGGAGTCGTGTTGTATATATATATCTGTTCTGTGGGTCCCATCAAGGACTGTTGTGTAATGTTATTACTTCGTTTTCCACCCGCACGAAAGTGCCTGGTGGGCACCTTCGAATCGTTTCTATGCGGGTTTGGCGAGAATCGCTAAGACTTGCATAGGGCCGATTCTAAGGGTGTTACAGAGTGGTATCAGAGCACAGCAGTTGCGATACCCCACAAGTCCAGCCTGTAGGATAACCTAGCTAACGGCCGAAGTAGAGTGTCAAAACATTTTTTTTTTTGCAAAATCGGTTGGATAGTTCTGATTAGGTCTGATTTTACTCCTTACCTCTCTGCTGCTCTCCTCTCACCTCTACGTTTTTTGAATCCGCTCTCTTCTCTCTCTTTGAGTCCAGGATTTCTCGTGGTTGGGTTCCATCGTACCTTCAGGGTTTCGCTTCCTCCTTTGGTAACGGCGTTGCCACATCTGGTCTTCATGCTATCCAAGGAATCCTTCGTCTGGTGGACTTCTCTTTGTGCCTTCTCGTGCCTTCCGGTGTTTTCCGACGCGACGACATCATCTACGCCAGATCCGATGCAGAGTCTGCATTTCTTCTGTGTTTCCAAACCTCGATTGTCGAGATCTTCAGTCTGATTCCGAGAATGGTTGCACGCTTTTCTACTGATTGTGCAGAGTAATAGTTTGGGTGCGTGATGGATTGGCCCCCATTCCGACTACCCCTTCTATTCGCTTTTGTACATTGAAGTGGATGAGAATGCATCGGTTCTCTCTTTCTATCGAAGTTATAGGTGGCTTTATTTGGTGATACCTCTACCTTCGACCTTTCGCTCCCGGAGTGTTCTCTCGACGATAACGGACAACGACCTCTTGTTAGTGGTGTCGCAAGGATCTACACGAAGCGAGAAGACGCAGATCGCCGACCTTCCTTCCGGTACCATGAGGCGGATCTCGAGGGCGAGATCCATTGTTAGTGGTGTCGAATTGTGGCGCCCCGCCAAAACCACTACTAGAAAATCGCGTCGATTTTGTGCATTGCATCATCATGACCGCATGCTCATGTCATCATGCCACATTGCATTTGAGCATCGTCATGTCATCATGCATTTGTTTGTCTGAAACTATTGTCGAAAAACATATTTTTGTTTTCTAAATACCGCCTTTATTTCAAATCCAAAACCCGGGTCTCCGGATTATTTTGTTTCGTCTACCAATGGTTTTCAAAAGCCCCATTTTAAATATTAAAAATATTTATTTTATTTTTAGGGGGCAGCCGAACCGGGCCGATCCGACCCAGCCGGCCACCCCAGTAAACAAAACCAGAACCGCCCAGACCTTTTCCTACCTAACCCTAACCTACCCAGTCCCCAGCCACATCACTCCCTCCAATCCCATGCCGCCACATCAGCCTACCCCAAATCCCCACCAACCACCTTCTGCCACCTCGCCCCACCCCACTGCCCCCCCAGCGCCACCTCATCTCCCGCCCAAACCTCCACCTGCCCGTTTCCCCACACCCGGCCCCGCCAACCCCCCCCCTCATGTCCCGCGCCCACCTGGTCCGCCGCCTGCCCCCTGACCCCCCACGCCACACGCACCCCGTCTCCCTCCGGGCCCACGCCCACCTCGCACCCGCGCCCCTCCTCCTCTCCCCACCTCGATCTCATCCCCTGCACCCTCGCGTCGTTCTCTTCCTCCCCGCCCCCGCTCCGGCCGTCCGGCCCGCGTCCCTGCAGGCCCCGACGAGCCGCGCCCTTCCGCGACCCCCGCCCCCTGCAGCGTCCCCGTCTGCGATCCTCCTCGGCCGACCTCGCCCGCCGCCTGGCCGCAAGCCCCGCCACCGGCCTCGGCCTCCACCGCCACCGCGGCGACCGCCTCGCCCTACCCCTCCGCCGGCGTCCCCTCCGCCATCGAGCCCCGCCGCTCCGCGCCCGGCCCTGTATCGTCCCCGCCGCCCTCGACCCGAGCTTCAGCGCCACCGGACCTCCTCGCGTGTGCCCGCCTCTGCCGACACAGCAACCGCCGCCCCAACCTCCGCCCGCCGCCGAGCTTTTCCTCTGCGCCTGCCGCCGGTCCACCGGATCCCTGCGCTTGACCCGGTCGCGCGACTCCGCCCTGCGCTGACCCTCTGCGCCTCCGCCGGCCTCCTGTCCGCCGTCGCCCGAGCTCCACCTCGCCTCCCGACCGCGCCCTCTGCCTCGCCTGGCCCCGCGCCTCCTCGTCGCCGTCCCTGAGCCGCCGCCAGCGCCTTGCTCGGCACCGCCGGCCTCTGCGTCCTCCAGCTCGCCCTGATGCCCTCCGGCCCCACGCGTGTACGGTCTCACCTTGACCGTGCCCTTTCCGTCTGTAAGAAGTGGAAACAGTGGTGTTTTTGAGCGAGGTTGTTTACCCTTGTGGTGTTGATGTTTGTTGAAGTGGTGGCTGTTGTGGTGTCAACCGATGAACCACCCATGCCATGGTCCAAGCACGGCACCTTCGATCGAGCCGAGACCTCAAGATCTCCGACATGGCGTAGATGAACAAACCTCGAAGACTGAACCCCCGGCACGACAAGACCTTCCTTCCGGAACCATCAAGTACTTCCTTCCCGGACGCCCAGGTCGTCGACACGGATGCGCCAAGTACTCCTTCGAGGACGCCAAGTTCTTCGCCCCGAATGCCAAGACCGACCGCTACGCAGACCCGGCAAGATCTTCGCTATGACCAGATCGACACCGACCAGGGTGAATCCGATGCGCCCCGCCGCGAAACCCAGTCCTTCTTCCCGGAAGCGACAAGATCTACTTCCACCTCCGAGACCGATCCCGTCGAACCGTTTCCGCCCCCGTCGAACCCTGTCGAACCCCGAACCCCTCAGAGCCCAAGTTCGCCGAACCCTAATGTGTGACCCCTTTCTCGAGCCCTATTTTATAAATGTAATATCAAACTGTTGCATATTTAATTGTCATGCTCGCATGCATATTGGTGTGGTTTGGGGGCCTTATGCCGATTCACCATATAATTAAATATGGAGGCCATATATGGGCGAATCTAGTCTTATATTGGCCCCCAATTAAATTTGTGTAGCGAACCGATGTCATGTTTTGCCATGTTAAGATAACATTTAAATTGCGGGGTATCTAGAACAACTATAACCATATACTTAATTGTCGGGACCTCGGTTCCGCTTAATATTGCCTAATTGCACCGCATCTGCATCATAGCATAATCATGCCGGATCTTTGCCATAGTATTAAATATTGCACCCGGTGTTTTTGCTAGTGCTTCGTTTCTTCACGGATTAGGCCGATGAGTTGATGCGAGTGTCGACCCGATCTACGGATGAACCTTCGGCAATGTTTTCAGGCGAGCATCTTCCCCTTTCTACCTATCTTACTTTTATAGTATTTATTCCCTCCTGTTGATCTATTGCTATCTGTGTTGCGATGCTCTAGTTTCGTGCCCGTGATATCCCTTGCAGCCTTATATTGCCTTGGACACATCCTATTACCTGTTGATTGGTAGATAGTTGGACTTGCGCGTCGTAGTCGCTTGCTCAAGTGCTGTTGCGTGTCGTCGAGTACCACAGTTGTTGGAGTACTGCCGCGTGTTCAATGTTGGAGATGATCATGGCTTTAATTACCGTTTAATAACTAAAAATTGAAGTAGGTAAATGCAGAGGCACAGGTGGGCAATAGATGTTATTTGGTTGTTAACCGTCCACTTGTGTCCCGTAGGACCCCGAGTTCTTGACACCTGTTCCGAGATCGAGCGCGCTAACCACAGGTGGGGTGTATGGGCACCCCATCGATTAGTACCTGATTTCAAAGTATTGTACTGGGGGCCACAAACTAGTTTGAGGTTTTATTTACTATCCTGTACTTATGCCATGCTTTACTGCTTTATTTAAATTGTGCGAGGTACTGCACACTGTACTGTTTAGGACCGTGACCCGTTTTCGCTGTATCGACAAGCCCAGTCACACTTTCGGGTTCCCAGTCATTTACAGCCGGCTCCACAAACCCTGAGTCCGTCTCGGAGACCGGCCGACTTCTTTGCGGGTAGCTTAGTGGGGCGGCCCCCATGTACTTGCTTTGGGTCTGGGAAACGTCATGACTTAGGCCCCGCCGGCATACCGATGGGTGTATGTTAACTGATCTGGCAAAAAGGGTCGAAGTGCGTGTGGATACTTTGGTGCACCCCTGTAGGGTTAAATCTTTTCGAAAAGCCGTGTCCACGGTTATGGACGACTTGGAGCACAATTCTCGATCATAGACAACTATAACTAAAGTTTACTGTTATAATTTGACTTGTATCCGATGTGACTAGTAATCAGCTCAACTACAACGGAATAGCTAAATAAAAGTACCAACAACTGCTGGGTTTTGGGATATCTCATGCTAATTGTATTTGACTAGTAAGTGTCGCAACTACAACGGAATGGTTAAATAAAACTGCCCACTTCTTATTTTATCAGGATGACTATCTATACTTGACTAGTAATTGCTGCAACGATAACTGAATAAATAAAACTGCCAACTGTGTAAGTTCCTCGGTTGACTTCCTCGTTTGGTGTCGAGGGGGAAATACCAGGATGGGTATGTTTGGTGGTAGTATCAGGATGGTTCCGAATAGGTCTTTCTTATCCCTCTCTGATAGCCGACAGTTATATCGAGTCTCTATAGGTTGTTTAGTACATGCTGCGCTGCCGCTTCAGTCCACCATACCTATGTAGGCGAGGACCGCCGAATTCCAGCCTCGCCGTGTACTGGCCTCAGTACTGACCGCTCTCTCTTTTTCCTTTGCCCTTTGTCGGCACCCCTTTTGTTTAAGCAGGCTTTGAGATCGACGTCGTTAGCAGGGTTACCCTTCCGGCTTGGCCTGGGCAGGGTTATGGACGCCATTGGCTATTCTTCAGGGCTCTTAGCTCAATTTGCATCTTGTCCGTACTCGGACGCTCTATCGTTTCAAGGTGATTTGGATCTTTGTCTTGTATATCTGTATTCTTGACTCATGGAGTCGTGTTGTATATATATCTGTTCTGTGGGTCCCATCGAGGACTGTTGTGTAATGTTATTACTTCGTTTTCTACCTGCACGAAAGTGCCTGGTGGGCACCTTTGAATCGTTTCTATGCGGGTTTGGCGAGAATCGCTAAGACTTGCATAGGGCCGATTCTGAGGGTGTTACAGTTTGTAACATCCCAAAAATACTAAGCTTGGATCATCAAATTCTAATCATCAAAATTAAGGTCAACAAAAACTTTTCTAAATGAAATCATGAATGCATGCATATGTGTATGCATGGATTTTGAAATCCTTTAAAACCACCTTGTTTGTTTGTTTGTTTCATTGCTTGTAAAATGTTTCTTAGGTGAAATAAACATCATCTAAAACATTTCCCACACTTTTCCTAAAGACAAGTAAATCAAAACACATATATGAAATGAATGGTCACTTTAACCAATTTAACTCCCATGCATACTTTGGCTGTCTCAAACTTTCAGAACCTAACAGAAACTTTTCTGGATCTTTGCACCCCTTGAATGTACTCATAACAAGGTATCAAGGCCCACTTTGTGATCATCCAGAAACTTTCAAATACATAGTTTAAATGACAATTCAAAATTGAATCTTTATCATATGGGAAGATCCCACTTTTTCAAAAACCACTCAAACAAGCTCAACTTTCAAAACCCAAGCATCTGCAGACTCACCAGCACCAATCTAGCAAACCCACCAAAAATCTTTTCAAAATTCAAAACTTGATTTCATGCGGCCATTTCATCAAACAGGTTGCAGACACAAATCAAAAAAAAACATCAAACACTATTGTGAGCAGTGATTCTTGCCTAACTTGTTCCCTAGCTAGCTCACACATAGCTCAGTAGATCATGTAGGAAGTTTAACTAAGGACTAGCACCCCTGTGAGCTTGCCATTGTCATCAATGGTGAACAGCCGAGCACCCCCCTTGTCACCCCATTGTGGACAGCAGGCTAGAGGAAGAACTAGCCTTGCCAACCTTGTCTGGGAGGCAGCCCACCGTCCACCGCCACTACCTGTCCCAGCCGCGAGCGTTGCCAAGCCCTGGACCACGCGCACAAGCCGCGCCCAGACCGCCAGAGACCATGCCAAGCATGCACCAGAGCATGACCCTCGACCGAAGCCCACAGACCGCGCGCCGCCCTTGCCGCGTGCATACACAATCCCCACCGACCCAGGAGACTGCCAGACATCCCCGTTTGCCGCCCCGTGCCGCACAGCCACCACCCGCCGTCGAAGACGCCGCCTCTGCCGCGCAGAGCACCGCCCGTTCCAGACCAAACCACACCGCCCCATGCCTCGAGACCATGTCGTTGAGCATCGCCAGGAGACACCGCACCGTCCCCTACCCTTGCCCATGCCATTAGCTGCCTGTAACTTCGCCCCCGACGAGCTCACCATGCGCCCCGACGGTCCCCTCGCTCGACTATAAATAGAGGCCACCCCCGCACGATTTCTTCACACCATCTCACTCCCCTCTCCTCACTGATCGTGCCACACCGTTCTCACAGCAAGACAAGCACCACCCCGCCGGAATTTCACCGGAGCCCGCCGCCTCTGGAGAAGAAGGGAGCCAGTGATTGGAGACGCCCCAAGAGAAGCCACCGGTACCAGGAGATTCGCTATCGTCGACTTCGTCATTCGCCCACCTCGCCGACCCTCGCTAGTACCCCGGTGAGCCCCCAGCAACCCCCACTGGCCGCGCTAGGTTTCGTTCTCGCCGGAGTTGTCTCGCGTCGACGATGACCCCCAGCCGTTAGATTAGAACTAGATCGAACGATCCACATCGCCCCATACCGCTTCGCCCAGCCCCGTGTCACTGACGAGTGGGGACACCCACTTAAGCAGCCCGTGGGAGCACTGCGCTTAGCAGGCCGGCCCAGTAACTTTTCCCGCGCAAGCCCAGTTATTCAAATTAAACTTTTTCTATTTCAATTCAAACACACTTCTATACCCAACTTCAAAAATCAACCCAGATCGATTCAGTGCACCAAATTGAATGAAACCAATTTTCTTGGAAAGATCTATGAATGCTGAATCCAAGCCTATTGGATTCAAGTCAATTGGATCTATAGATCACCCTTGGTAAAAATAACAAGGCAGAAGCTTTTCTGCATTCAAACATTTTTCAAATTTAAACCATAATAGCTTTTGAGTTGATTCCAACTCTCAAAAATCAAAATTTACCATACCTTTCAGAATATATAAAAATATATAGGTTTACTTGCAGAAATAATGTTCAAGTAATAAAAGAATGCTACATAGGCATTTCTAGCCACTTTAATTAATTAAAATAAAAGGGTAAAACCTTATTAAATTGTGACCCCACTTTAAATCACATTCCCATGGACTACAATATGCAACATGATCCATGTTGGGTTTGGAGAATATTAAATCTTAAGTAGTTTTTCAATGAGTACAAATTACTTTTCTAAAAATAAAAGGAATTAAATCAAGCCTTAACCTTGTAATGTTAGGGATGATGCTAGATCATCCATAGGACCCTTGTGTGTGATGATTGCAAGTAGTTAAGTATTGTTTGGTGATTGTGTACCTCGTATTTATTCATAGACGCTAGTACCGACCAAGGATACGAGGAGGAAGGAGGATACTACGAAGAAGAAGCCGAGGAGAACTTCAACCACTGCTCTGCACAAGGCAAGCCTAATACTACTAGTGAATGTGCAAGCTTATACTGATATTGATGCAAGCTGATACTATACCTATGCAAGCTAACCCTTGCAAGATACCCTACTGATGCAACAAACCCATACTTGTTCTATGACTACTATATGCCTTAAGCATATGTGATCATACCCACTTGATAAACCAATCCTAGTTTTATGAGCAAGCTTCTTACTTTATTTCTTTATCAAAGCTTACTTAGAGTTTACTTAAGTGACTGGTAGATATTGGAAAGATGCTGAAGGTTGCATAAAGAGCATAAAATTTGGCCTAAGATAGAAACCTTGACATCAGCCTGAGACAGGAGGTTATACTTAGTTGAAACTCCACTAGTTACCGCCCCTCATTAGTACTACCCCCCACCTGTAGATGCTAGTGCTAAGAATAAAACTTGATCAACTTTTAGATGGGAATACTTGGTGGAAAAATGATTATGAAAACCTTGGAATGATGGATCATTCTATTGAAATGTTTTGGACATGTGTTTTCGAAAACACCGGATGATTTTGGTGATGAAAATGTTGAGGCATGAGCCTTAGCCCTTTATAAAACTGATGGTTGTCTGGATGCGATACCATTCCAATTTTATTGTACAACCACAATACCCGAATATTGGGTAGGGCTTGACTGGAAACTTATATTCCATAGTATTAGTTCCCTCACGTCCAAGGTCTGAGCTGAGGCTACCTTATGAAGATTGTCCACCTGTGCAGTACCCAAGATGACAGTTGGTCATGGTTGGGAGGCCAAACTCACAGGAGAGGTGCTTATACTAGGGCGTGTAATCGAAAGGTTAGGATTGATTATCCGCATACTGAGTATGGTGAATTCAGGATTTGTTCCTGACGGATGTATCGAATGTTGTGGTAAAAGTGTACAATCTCTGCAGAGTGTCAAACTATTCGAATAGCCGCGTCCGCGGTTATGGATAGTAGGAGTGGCCATACTGTTCCCCGTCAGACTTTTCAAAATGACCTGTGAAATGAACTAAGACTTTGACTTGACCACAACAGAGTTGTGATATGAAATACAAGTTCCCAGTTAGGAGTTATAAAATTGTGACTAGCTTTAGAACTTAGTAGAGATAAATCTGGCTTTTGCAAAACAACCCTAGAGCCTAGTGTTCTATTATCCACAAAAAAACCTTTACCTATTAGTATTAGTTTGCGAGTACTTAAAGAGTACTCATGGCTTTGTCCCTGGCTATTCCCATGGCCAGACTATGAAGAGGAGTACCTGGAAGATGGACCCCAGGAAGGTTACGACAACTAGGATCATCTCTCATCGTCAGCATTGCCTGTGACCCCGAAGATGGAGCTTCGCCTACGCTACCGTTATTATTACGTATTCCGCTGCTTGATGTTGTATTAAGAACTAGATCATGAGATCCCTATTTGTGTAAGAACTTATGTATCGTTTGTAATGGATGATGTACTATGGTATCCAATTCTGTTATGTCTCACAAAAATGGTAATCCTGGGATTGCGATGTATGGCATAACAGGCATCTAGGATTGAAAAATCCGGGTGTTGACAATCAAACTCAGAGAGCCTTAAGATGGAAACCATTGAAAAGCAAAGGAGGCTAGGAGGTTGTGGGGGATTTCTCCCCCTATGTTTAAGCACATGTGTCATGGCGCCTCAAAGATAGATGCTTGGACTCATATCATGACACGAGATCAATTTATGTTGCACAAATAGGTATGCATCAAACCAAGACATGGTAAGATGGCTATCCCTACATGTGTTGCGCAACTAGTCTACATAGCATGTTAAGAGCAAGAATATGGTGCAAGAAGCAAATCAATCCAAGTTTTGGGGATCTAGGATACCGAGTTCTCGCCTCAACATGACAAACCGGGCTTCATCTAAAGGCTTCGTGAAGATATCAGCCAATTGGAACATCATACCCACATGAGTGAGATTGATATCACCATTTGCGACATGGTCACGTAGGAAGTGGTGGCGAATGTCAATATGTTTGGTGCGGCAATGTTGGACGGGGTTGTTGGCGATCTTTATTGCGCTTTCATTGTCACATAGAAGAGGCAGCGTACCAAGAGACACACCATAGTCTTTCAAGGTTTGCCTCATCCATAACAATTGAGCACAACAAGATGCCACGGATATGTATTCGGCTTCGGCGGTGGATAGGGCTGTGGAGTTTTGTTTCTTGGAAGACCAACTCACCAACGACCGGCCAATAAATTGGCAAGCCCTGGAGGTTGATTTCCGGTCAACCTTATCACTTGCCCAATCGGCATCCGAATAGCCAACAAGCTCAAAGGTTGACCCTTTGGATACTAAAGCCCGAGAGTAGGAGTGAGAACAAGTTACCTAAAAATCCGTTTGACCGCCATCAAGTGGCACTCCTTGGGAGCGGATTGAAAACGAGCACACATTCCTACACTTAACATGATATCCGGCCTAGAAGCACAAAGGTAGAGCAAGGAACCAATCATAGAATGATATACCTTTTGATCCACGTCCTTCTCACCTACTCCAAGGCCAAGTTGTCCATTTAGTGGCATGGGTGTCTTCATGGGATTAGCCTTGGCCATCTCGAACTTATGGAGCATATCCTTAATGTACTTCTCTTGAGATATGAAAGTGCCATGAGGAAGTTGCTTTATGATGAAGCCTAGAAAGAACTTCAACTCCCCCATCATGGACATCCTAAATTTCATAGTCATCAACTCGGCAAAATCTTTGTTATGAGATTCGTTAGTTCCACAAAAGATAATATCATCAACATATATTTGAACAATAAATAAGCCACCCCCTTTAACCCGTTTGGTGAAAAGGGTGGAATCGACCTTACCCACGCGAAACCCATCCATGAGTAGAAAATCCCTAAGGTGCTCATACCAAGCACGAGGAGCTTGCTTTAGTCCGTAGAGAGCCTTATGGAGTAGATACACATGGTTGGGATAGCGTGTGTTTTCGAAACCCGGGGTTGAGCTACATATGCAACCTCTTTCAAGGGACCATTAAGAAATGCACTTTTCACATCCATTTGATAAAGCTTGAAGTTATGGAAAGATGCATAAGCAAGCAAGAGACAAATAGCTTCAAGACGAGCAACGGGCACAAAGGTGTCCTCATACTCAATACCTTCTATTTGGGCATACCCTTGCGCCACTAACCTTGCTTTGTTCCTCGTGACGACCCCGTTATCATCTTTCTTGTTTTTGAACACCCACTTGGTCCCAATAACATTGATGCGATGATCTTTAGGCCTCTCCACTAGAGACCATACTTCATTGCGGGTGAAACACTCGAGTTCTTCTTGCATGGTAATGACCCAATTCGGATCCTCCAAAGCCTCATGAACCTTAAGGGGCTCAAAGTTGGACACAAAAGCATGATGCCCACAAAAGGTTGTGAGGTTCTTCTTCTTGGCACGGGTCTCGACCCCTCTTGATATGCTTCCAAGGATATTGTTGACTTGAAGACCACTTGCAATGGAGGCGGCCTTAATCTTCCGAATAGTGCCTTCATGATCAACAAATTCATATTTTGAGGGGCCTTGATAATTGACACCATCTTGAGCTTGGCCTTGAGATGGAGGATGATCTTCTACTTGGTCTTTCTCAAGGGTTTGAGGGCTTGGTTCTTGTTCTTCGGTTTGCATGGCATCATGAGACAGATGTTGATCTTGTGATGCATTTGATGGCTCAACTTGGGTAGAGCTTGGCTCTTCTTGAGTTGAGCTTGATTCTCCCCCATAATCTTGTTGAACATTAATGTGAGACTCGGTAGGCAAGATGTGCCCAATACCCATCAACTTGATGACTTGATAAGAATCACCATCTCCTACATCACGAGAAGAAACTTGCCCTCATGGGGGCCATTATTCTCCGAAAACTCCACGTCACAAGATACTTCAACACAACCATTGGTCTTGTTGTAGTATCTATAGGCGTGAGAGTTTTCCGCATAACCAACAAAAATACCCTCTATAGTTCTAGATTCGAATTTATTGAGCTTTTCCTTTTTGTTCTTGACGAGGCACTTGCAACCAAAGACATGGAAGTAGTTGACGTTGGGCTTCTTACTTGTGAGAATCTCATATGGAGTCATGTCAAAGGGAGCACGAAGGAAGAGCCGGTTCGTGTAGTGTATCGTGGTAGCAATAGCTTCTCCCCAAAAATTGTGAGGGGACTTGAATTCACTCAACATTGTTCTTGCCATCTCAATGATTGTCCGGTTCTTCCTTTCAACAACACCATTTTGTTGAGGGGTATAAGGAGCTGAGAATTCATGCTTGATCCCCTCATCTTCAACAAATTCTTGCATGGTGTAGTTCTTAAACTCGATTGTTGTCGGTTCTAATAGTCTTGATCTCCACACCATGAGTACGTTGAGCTTGCTTGGCGAAGATCATGAATTCCTTGAAGGTCTCATCCTTCGTCTTGAGAAGAAAGACCCAAGTATACCTTGAGTAGTCATCAACAATGACAAGACCATATCTTCTTCCACCAAGAGAGTCATATGTCGAAGGCCCGAAGAGATCCAAATGGAGCAGTTCCAAGGGTCTTGACGTGGCCACCTTGGTAACGGAAGGATGATGTTTCCCAATTTTCTTTCCTAAAATTCACGCACTACACACACGATATTTCTCAAAGGAGATACCAGTTAGTCCAATAATATGCTCACCCTTTAGGAGTAGATTGAGATTTCTCATGTTGACATGGCCTAGGCGACGATGCCAAAGCCATCCCTTGTCAGCCTTGGCCATTAGACATGTAGGAAGAGATTGGATCTCTTTCGAGAGGTCTACCACATAAAGGTCGTCTTCCACGTGTCCAATGAGAACCAAGTTGAGATCATCACCCCTAAAGACCTTCACAAAAGTTCTAGAGAAATAGGAGTCATAGCTGGCATCCACGAGATGTTTAATAGAAAGCAAGTTGTAACCAAGGTTTTCAACATGTAGGACGGTCTCAAGAGTCAAAACCTTGGAAATTACTAAC
Organism: Avena sativa; assembly: GCA_916181665.1. Lineage (NCBI taxonomy): Eukaryota > Viridiplantae > Streptophyta > Magnoliopsida > Poales > Poaceae > Avena > Avena sativa. Next base: position 259,914,327 of record OV702294.1, on the reverse strand, counting down.
TTACCATAACCTAGTACCTTTCCTTTAGAGTTATCTCCAAAAGTGATGCTTGACGTTGAGTTGACATCGTGAATGAATTGGTCAAGCCCACTCCTACCTCTGGTCATGTGATTGGTGAATCCACTATCAAACACCCATTTTGATCCACCGGAGGCATAACCCTACAAAATCAATTCTTTGATTTAGGAACCCATTGAGTAATGGGTCCCCTAGCATTAGCAACAAGATCCCAAGGTACCCAAATTGAGTACCACCTATAAGCATAACCATTTCGAGGGCCAACATATTTGGCATATACATCTCCTTGAGTGCTCTTACAAAGCACATAGGAAGGATTAGACTTTCCCGCATACTTGTGATTGGGATTGCCCCTCATGGCTCCCCCATTCACCACATTCCTTTTGACTTGGTCAACCACCTTGTCACCTTCTTTTACAAAGGTTATATTCTTTGGTGGAATGGCATTACTCGTGTTGTTCTTTGGATCAAAGCCAACACCTTCCTTGGAAATTCTCGTCTTTTGATGGGATAAGATCTCATATAGGATCTTTCCCTTGGAGGTAGGCACACGGCGCTCTTTATCAAGTTGCTCTTTCAACTTCTTATTTTCCTCAATGAGGTAAGCATGATCAAAGATAGAGTTAGAGGTACAAGAATCATTTTCAACTATAATTGGATCCTTCAATGTACCAAGAGCCTTCTCATAGGACACCCGAAGTTGATCATGGTTCTCTCCAAGTTTTATGAGCTCACGCTTGACAAGCAAACTAGCCTTCTCAAGGTGCTCAAGGTCCTTGGTAAGAGAAGCATGAGCAACTTCAAGCTCTTCCTTTGAGGCATCGAGCTCTTGGGACAATGAGTTAGCCCTATCAATAGTGTCCATGTCTTTTGCTTTATCAATTTCAAAGATTTCAATTTGTAGTTTAAGAAAAGAATTGGTATTCTTTTCCTCACAAAGCTCTTGCTCAAGAAGATTGAATCTTTGTTTCTCATCATCAATATGATATTCCAAGCTATCAATGGCCTCATCGCGTGATCTAACGAGTTCCATTAATTGCTTGACTCTAGCACGAGCAATGGGAGGAAGAGACTTCATGATAGCATACATTTCTTTTATATATTATTTACCAAATTCATCATTATCACTATCACTATCATGGTCACTCTCAAGATCATCCAAAACACTAGATAGGGATGGAGGAGAGACAATTACCTTGGAGCTTCTTGCCATAAGACAAGAGCCGGTGATCTTGGGAATAGGAGAACTCTCGATGTAGTCCTTGGAGTGGTCATAGGTGAGAGGTGAACCGGGTTCGACATATGCCAAACCGGTCACACCCACCACTTTCTCCTTATCCCCACACTCCACGTCGGACTCGTCCTTGGAGCTCCTTGCCATGAGGCAAGTGGCGGTGACCTTGGGGTTAGGAGAGTCGTCGGTGTAGTCCTTGGTGTAGTCATAAGTGAAGAGAGACCCGGGTTTGGCAAAGGCCAAACCGGCCACTCCAACCACCTTCTCTTCATCCTCTTCCTCATTGTCGGATATATATTCTTGGCCTAGGAAGCTCTTACCATCACGCCTATTGTTCCTCTTGTATCTTTCATTGATGGGGTTGGGCTTCAATCTTGGTTTGGCACCTTCTTCATACTTAGGCTTGTCAAGCCTCTTCTCATACGGACACTTGGCAAAATGGGTTGCCTCATCACAATTGTAGCACGTCCTCTTCTTCTCACTTGATCCCATTGAGCTTCTCCTTCTTCGGAACTTCATGTTCTTGGTGAAGAGAGCAATTTGAGAGAGCATATCATCAACTCCATCAACATCGCTATCTTCATCACTAGCAACATCTTCTTGCACTTGCTTAGCCTTTAATGCTAGAGAGTGGGAAGACCCGATAGCACGGTTGATCTCCTTGATCTTTTGCCCTTCATCCGCCAAGTTATCCGTGGCAACTAGATAAGAGACTAGATCATCAGGAGTGAATTGATTAGCTCTATCAAGGAGTTGCAAGTTCAAGGCAAGCTTCTTGTCGGTGACCGTGATCATGGAGACAATCTTGCACTTGATAAGTTCATCATTCAAATTGAATCCATCATCATACTTCTCACACCCTAGGCCACCAATCTTCAAGCGGAGGGCAACGAGTCTCTTGTATGCTTCAGCGATAGTCTCACCATCATGGTTCATGAACATGTTCATCTCAGACTTGGAAGCTTCATACTTGGATTTTTGGATAAGAGAGGTTACCTCTTGGAGAATGACAATCCTATCCCAAAGATCCTTTGTGGTGGGGATGTCGCTGACTTGATCATGGAGAGTGCGGTGAATGGCACTCCTTATCTTGTCACAAGCCGTTGCATTTAGTTAGCGGTCGTAATACTCTCCCGGGGTGAGGTTGTTGGGATCATGAGGGTGGAAACCGGTGCATATAATCTCCCAAAGCTCAACGTTGCAGTTGCGAAGATGAGATTCCATAGAAGCTTTCCAATGAGAGAAATGAGTTCCATCATAATGAGGTGCAGGACCCGAACCATTAATACGAGGCATGATGTTCTTTTGCTTAGGATAAACATAAGGGAATTGATTAGGGGGCGTGGAAGTTTTTGACGAGCCGCCCTCATGAGCGGACTCGGCATCCTTATCATTTTCAGTGTCCATTTGTCTCCCTTGAGGTACTACCAATGGATTACCAAGAAAAGCCCCATCCCCAATGGCCTTAAGTTGTCCTTCTAGGTAACTCATTCGAACAAGGAGATCGGAATCCGCCTTGGCCTTTTCAAGGGCACCCTTGGCTAAGATTTCACGAAGCTCCTTGACCGAATAAGTCTTTTCCTCCTCATCATCGGATAAAACCATCTTTTATCTTAGGCGGTAAAGCCCTTAAAAGAGCCCTTTGCTCTAATACCAATTGAAAGTGTAAGATGGTTAACCTTGAGGGGGGTGAATAGGTTTCTACAAAATTCTTTATAATCTTTTGCAAGTTTTAGGCTTTGCGGAATATAAGTGAGCCTAAATGCAAACTAGGTGAGGCAACCTAGATGATGTACAAGATACTTCAAGCTCGAAGGCTATCACAAGGTAAGCAACACAAGTAAGAGACCAGTTAAGGAATAACCGAAGCACGTGGAGACGAAGATGTATTCTCGTGTTCACACTACTAGGAAAATGGCCTTTAGTGGCGCACCTGGAAACATCATCCGTGGCGCACTAGCAGTGCGCCACGGGCCTTGCGCTACGGCTATCTCTCAGCCGTGGCACACTGCCTAGTGCGCCACGGTTATGTAGAGACAGGCGTAGCGCACCTGCTAGTGCGCCACAGAAGTTTGGGCTGGTGTGCTACCCCTGGGATCTTCTGTGGCGCACTACCTAGTGCGCCACTAAGATTCCATAGTGCGCTTTAGGTGTAGTGCGCCACAGAAGGTAGACCATGTGCGCCACAGATGTATTTTTTTGTTTTTTTTTAATTTTCGAGCCAGATTATATGCAATACAGATTATATACAATATTACAGCAAATATACACACACAGATACAAGATATACAATTGTATATATAAATACTCAATATGAAAAACAAGATTGAAACAAATACATATAGATAAGTCTCATACATGAATACATAGTCTAAGTTACATTGTTTCGATCATGTTACAAAGTAGTAGTTGGTGACATGCGAATACATGTGTCGATCGAACAAGTTAGAGCTCGGAAGCTCGCCTAGACATCTAAACTAGCTAGCTAGACACAAACGCGAGATAAATAACCAAAGAAGATAAGCATGATCACCGCCGCGATGAAGGTGTAGGTCTTCATCCGGTTCCTTGTCCTAACTCCCGCTAGATAGCGCGTGTATCTAGCTTCCGCCTCCGCCATAGTGTTGTACCCTTTGTAGCTATTGCCGCTGAAACGGTGCACCTGTCTCCGGCAGTCTTCCCAATCATCGTAGACTCCGGGAACCCGTCCCTTGTACACGACGTACCACGTCATCTATAAGTTGACAATAATAATTAACCGATTATTGAAAAAAAACATATATAATTAAAGTCGCATATGAAGATACACTTATAGAAAGTACTCCTAAATCAAAAAGACCAAACTCAGAAAGCATGCCTCATATATAACTAGGTTGTTCGACACAGGAATATGCTACGATGGAACTGTTCGCCAAGTAGGATGCACAACACTGGGACCTGTGCATAGCACAAGGCGAACAATCCCATCGCAGCACATTCACATATAGTGTGCCACGACATTTCAATCATCGGCATTATTCTCGAAAAAGACCAAAGTAACTCAAAAAGCATGCCTCATATATATACATAGGTCGTTGGACACAGGAATATGCTACGATGGAACCGTTCGCCAAGTAGGATGCACAACACCTGGACATGTGCATAGCACAAGACGAACAATCCCATCGTAGCACATTCACATATATAGTGTGCCACGACATTTCAATCATCGGCACTATTCTCGAAGAAGACCAAAGTATCTCGAAAAGAATGCCTCATATATAACTAGCTAGGTCGTTGGACACAGAAATATGCTACGATGGAACTGTACGCCAAGTAGGATGCACAACACCTGGACTTGTGCATAGCACAAGGCGTACAATCCCATCGTAGCACATTCACATATATAGTGTGCCACGACATTTCAATCATCGGCATTATTCTCGAAAAAGACCAAAGTAGCTCGAAAAGAATGCATCATATATAACTAGCTAGGTCGTTGGACACAGGAATATGCTATGATGGAACTGTGAGCCAAGTAGGATGCATAAGACCTGGACTTGTGCATATCACAAGGCTCACAATCCCATCATAGCACATTCACATATACATTGTGCCACGACATTTCAATCATCGGCATTATTATCGAAAAAGACAAAAATAACTCGAAAAGAATGCCTCATATATATACATAGGTCGTTGGACACAGGAATATGCTACGATGGAACGATGAGCCAAGTAGGATGCACAAGACCTGGACTTGTGCATATCACAAGGCTCACAGTCCCATCGTAGCACATTCACATATATAGTGTGCCATGACATTTCAATCATCGGCATTATTCTCGAAAAAAGAGTAAGGAAAAAAAGAAGGACCAAATTGAGCAAAGGACCAAAGAGTAAGCAAAAAAACCAAGCATTGATTGATATATAATAATAATAAGCAAAATAAGTAAGCGATGATTCATAAACCTAATAAGATAAGTACACTTGTCCACACACACAAAGGTCATCTATAGTTTGTAACTACAACTAGGCCAACATCAAGCCTTCTGGCTCGGCTTAGGGAACGGGAGGACGCCCTGTCTCGTCATGAACTTCCTATAGTCACCCTGCATCTCTAGGCGATCTTCTATGTCACGGTTATTCGGGATATTTCCTCCGTAGAAGATCCCCCCCGAAGTCATGACATCACGAAAGATGATTGCCCCAAACTGCTGCTGGATGCGATACATCTCTTGTCTAATATCTGAATCATTGATCTTGGCCTTTGCTTCGGCCCACTGTTTGAGATGATCTGGCAGCGTAGAATTTTGTTGGTCAAGTAGGAACGCCCTCATGTGATGGAGTGCGTAGTAGGCTTCCTTCTTACTGTTTTCCGGCTGCTTCATGCAGGGGAACTCCGTTACGTGGTTGAAGACGTGCCTGCCGAACTTGACCTTCGTACGCATGAAGGTGGTGCCTTCCGTCGAGGCAAAGCCAGTGAGAGCATCATCCAGAACTTCCTTGATCTTGTCGTAGTTTTTCTTCTTTTCTAGACTCCCCGAGTCGAAATACGTGGCGTGGGAATGCTTCGGCGATAAGGAGATGAGCGTGCAGTGTTCATCTCTGCGCAAAAAATTCAAATGGAATGTGTTGGAAAAAGAATGATGATGATCTAATAAAGCCAATTGACGGTGGCGAGTGAATAACGACTTACTTGGGAAAGTAAGGCACGAGAATGTATTCCTTTGTCTTGTTCGCCACGAGGATTCTTTTTAGGTACGAGGCCACGATACGTCGTTCGGCGGGGGAACCCAAGCAGCCGTCACGCATGTAGTAGGGGTCCACTATAGCGATGCCCGGTGTGTTCTCTCTAATGATCTGCATGGCCAGGCTGAGAGAAAACAGACGGACCATGGTATAGTGCAGCGGGTATAGGTGGAACATATTGAAGATGTCGTTGAACCGCAGGAAGAACAGATCCGCAGGGGCATTGTCGACGAAGCCCAAGCCTGGTGGCACCTTAACCACGAATACCGGGTGCGAGGGATCTTTCTCCGATAGAAGGCGTCTCTCTATCGTCAGCACGCCGTCATGCACACTCTGCAGTTCCGAACTGGCGAGCTTCCGCAAATTCTTAGGTAGCATGGGCTCACCCGCCACATGAATCCTCCACATAATTCCCTCGGGTCTTGGTGGCCCGGCCCGAAACCTGATTGGATTTGTAGTTGTTGACGCCACCGGCTGGCTCGAGCTGCTAGATTTTCTTTTCCTGCCCTTTTTTCCTTTTGGAGAGCGGGCAGGCACCGCAATCTGAGCACCGGCCGCCCTATGTAGTGTGTCAGGGCTTAGAATAAAGGGTCGGTTGGTTGTATCAGCTGGCTCTGTAAAGGCGCAAGCTGGAGGCGTCTCCTGAGAACCAAACAGACGCTTGGTGATAGTGGCTTTCTCTATGGGGCCACCAGCTAGGTCTTCTTCGTTGCCAAACTGAGTGCTGAAGAAGTGATCATTCCAGTCTTCGTCGTCCTCGGCCGGATCCTACGCCATGTGCATATCATCAACATGATCATCCGACCCACCGCGTGGAGGTGACGGCGAGGGCGGTAAGGGGGCCTTGCCACCGCTTGTCGCTGGCACGACAGGCGGTGCTGTTGTCTGTGGCGTGATGGCCCCCGCCGTCCCCAAATGGATCATGCTCTTTGGCCATAGCAAGAATAAGCCGAAGCAACTTCTGAGGACAGACGACTCTTCTTCATCCGCTCCTGGGGGTTGAATGGGAGGTTCCAGGTTGTCGAAGCCCCTTAGCACCCGACTAATTTTAACCCTGTGCACGCTATCTGGCATCGGCTTTGAGTGGAACGTGCGCTGCAAGGGTTGAACGATGGTACCCTTGGCAACATCCCTCAGCTCGTTGTTCACGTAGCATAAGAGAGTGCAAGGAACATCCGTCTGCGGAAAACATGTACGGCGTCGTCAGAGCGAGATGCCATAAGAGTAATAGATGGCATGAAAGGCGGTAATTAAAGCAATTTGTTTACCGTGATGGCGTCGAGATCGGCTAATGTCGACGCACCGCATACGGCGACGGGCGTGCAAGAGACGGAAGGGCTGCTTGATGGCGCGGTGCTGGCCGCCAGTGTATTCTCCCTACCGACGGGTGCTTGGAGCTCCGGTGCCGCCGCGACGATGGCAGGGGGGCACCAACATGTACTCCGGCGCCGCGGTGATGGCAGGGGGAGTCACCAACACTTGCGGCGCCGCGGTGCTAGCGGGCGGAGTCACGAACACGTAGTTCGCCTGATTCGTCAGCGCCGCGTTGTTCGAGTGGCTGCTGACCATGCTTGGAATCGGGCACGGACCTACTCGACCACCCGCACTCCAGTTCGCTATTGACTCCACCAAGGTAGGCAGGAAGGACGTGAGGGTGATTGCCAGGTTGTCTTGGATGATCTGCGGGATCCGCGCCACTTGTGCCTTAAGTTCTTGAACCTCTCGGTTTTCCTCCTCGCTCCTTCCCGACGGCGCCACATGCGTCCTCGACGGTGGACCAAAATGATCCACCCAATTCTTACCCCCGAGGCCGGCCAGACCGCCAGCCGACGATAGCTTCTTCGTAACCGGCTCTATTTTCTTGGCCCGGTTCATCGCCCTGTTAAAAGGGTTATCCCACCGGGTGGCCGCCGTCGACCCCTAGGATGAGGAACCCTGGGATCCATGACTAGCAACAATTTCCTCCTCCTGCAGAAGAAGTAATAGTGAATCATTTAGATCATCGATTAGATTGCAATCGTGTTGATCCGCAGTAATTAGATTATACTTACCACAATTTCCTCGAATTCCTTCACCGCAGGATCCGCGGTGAGTTGTTTAGTTTTTGGGTCCACATGGTAACGGGCCCTGATGAAGTTTCAAACCTGCCCGGGTTCGAATTTAGCAAAGGGGTTTTCTATCCCCTTGGATCTATACTCTTCGTCCTCCTTATTCCATTTGGCCTCCGCGGTTCTGTATCCACCAGATCCAAGATGGTGATGACCTATATTCATCGCCTGCAGCACCTTTCCCCGATTACTATTGGCCAGGGCTCTTTCGGATTCACACCTCTCCTTGAACTCCCGGAACTGATCTTCGGTGATCTACGGGTCAATCTTCTGGATCTCCTCAAGACTTTTGCCTTCTTTATAGATCTTCTTCTTTATCCGGGTTCTCCAGCTGGCCAGGGCGGTGCTCATCTTTGTGAGGGCGGATTTGTTTACTTCGTTCCCATGATAATTTGTGTTCTGATACTTAGCGGGGAACTTGTATCTTGCGTGCAGCTTCTCGAAGAGGAGTGTGCGCAAGTGGCCATTATCTTTATGCCGGAGATTCTCGGTGTTGATCGAGATGGTTGTCCGGGTGATCGCCGCCACTTGCCCACCGTACCCTTTGACGACAAGGGCGGGCTCCAAAGGAACCCCTGATGGGCTCACTTCGGTAATTTCCTCCCTGACCGTGCCGACCGTGTTCAGGCGCCGGTCCTTCGGCTTCTTCTTCTTCTTCTTTGGAGGGTTGCTACCACTCCCTGTGCCCTCGCCGCCATCAGTGGTTTCATCGTCCGCCGTTCCTTCGGCTTCTTCCTCCGCGTCTTCCATCTCATCATCCTCGCTCTCCTGGGGATGGTATTCTTCATCGTCTTCTAGCCGCTGGGCCGCCTCCCAGAATGTCAATTGTTTATTCGGAGGTCTGAGTTCTCCTTCAGCGCTGATGCGCTTAGAACCTCCAGCCTCGTCGTTGTCACACATCTTTGCACTAATAAAAAACAAATAATTGGTTAAATGCACGGAAAAATCCGGCATGACCTTTGCTAATTTTCTTAAACTAGGAGTGCCCGATTTCTGCCGAAACGGAAGTTAATCAACATTCCGGCAAAAATCGTGACTCGTTTCATACAAGAACCTGCATACACGACATAATAAAGTGCTTCATACAAGCACAAGCACAAACATTGTAATAGCTATTGATGCTAGTTGAGATCTAATGTTAGGATGCTGGTTAAGAAACAACCCAGCACAAACTCTTGCTTGATAATCTCCAATAAGGGTTATTGGTTGTTAAAGCAGCTCCTGTATATCACATCAATCAAGAAATACTTCTGCAAATGCTGGACAAGGTACCGTAAATTCACTTTGGTTCTAGATTTATAAATGCCTTTATAACTGAGTTTGGCAAAGTTTACAATTAGTCAGCACTTGCACATTCTTGTCATTTTACTAGAGCCATTGATTTACTAGAGCCAAGCTTGTCATTTGGCAAAGTTTTACAATTAGTCAGCACTAGCACATTTGTGTCTGAATTTAACTTCTGTAGGTACTGGTACTAGCACTAGCACTAGCAAAGTTTGTGTCTGAATTTAACTTCTGTAGGTACTGGTACTGGTACTAGCACTAGCACTAGGTACTGGTACTAGCACTAGCACTAGCAAAGTTTTACAACTTTAGGTACTGGTACTTCTGTGTCTGAATTTGCACCATATGAGCTACTAGCACTAGCACTAGTCAGCACTAGCACTAGCAAAGTTTTACTAGCACTAGCTCCCCTACACAATGATCCTGCCATAATCCAGGTACTACTGTGATGCAAAGACCTGGAACTTGCACCATATGAGCTACTTAGCTCTTAATTACCCTGCTAGCATGTTTGTTGATTGTGGCATTTGGAGAACTGTCTTCTTGTTCAGCATTGCTTGTTCTGAACAAACAGATGGGTGACTGCTAACTGAATTGCAATCAAATCATTGTTCAGACCTAGCAAACAGATGGGTGACTGCTAACTGAATTGCAATCAAATCATTGTTCAGACCTTTTTTAGACCAAACAAACAGCTGCTTAATCTGAACCCTTTTTAGCTTTTGCAGATGGGTGACTGCTAACTGAATTGCTATTTGTGGTTTGTGGAAATTATCATGAGAACAAGCAGATGGGTGACAGCTAACTGAATCTTGAAGCACCATCAAATCATTGTTCAGACCTAGCAACCTAGCAACCTAGCAATCTAGCAACCTAGCAATCTGGTTAATTGTTCACTAGCAATCTAACCCAGAATTTCGATTTTTCCCCTTTCAATCTAGCAATCTGGCTTGGTTCAGAGGTAGACCCCCATCGGGAGAGAGAGGGGGAGAGAGGGAGAGAGGGAGAGAGGGAGAGACAGGGGAGGAAGAGAGGGAGAGACAGGGGAGGGGCTACCTCTGCCGGGCGGACGACGGGCGGACGACAACGGGCGGCGGCGCGATCCTCCTCCTCCACAAGCAGTGGGCCTCCTCCTCCTCCACGGATCGGCAGCGGCCTCCTCCTCCACAAGCACGGGCCTCCTCCTCCTCGAGAGCGCAGCGCGGTGGCGGGCCTCCTCCTCCTCCTCGAGAGCGCAGCGCAGCGCGGCAGTGGCGGCGGCGGTGGCGGTGCAGCCTCGAGAGCAGATTGTGAGATGCAGCGGCGCGGTGCGTGTGGTGTCTATGAGATGGAGCGGCACGGTTGACTAGCGTCCAACACACATAGGTGTAGCGCACCCTGGCCAAGTGCGCTACGGAGCGCACTTGGCCAGGGTGCGCTACGCCTATGTGTGTTGGACTACCAGATAAGAGGGCGGCCACCCCTTCTGTTAGCATTAGTACTGTCATAGCCCACTGGTTCTGCCCCTTAGCTCTATTCTAAACTATGAGCACCCAGGTTCGAATCCTGGTGCTCCACTTTTTTATTTTTATTTTAAAAATACTTTTAAATGTTCCAAAAAAATGTCCAAAAGTGGTGATTTATGCCATACAAGTTTTGTTTTGTTTTTAAAATACTTTTAAATATTCCAAAAATGCCCAAAAGTAGTGATATATGTCATAAAAGTGTTACAAATATGATTCAAAGTATAACTAAATTTCATAATACTTTGTCCATGAATATTACAATCTTTTTCGACCACGCATTTTACAATATTTTTTGAGCTAGCGTTTTACAATCTTTTTTCCCTTCTTTGTCACGGTTGAATAATTTAGCCCCGGCACTTTAATGTTTCTTCTTTCGAACGGGCTACCTTTTTTGGGTAGGGTTGTCCTTTTTCTTCTTGTGATGTATGTTGCTGCATCGTAGTCGTCGTCATCTTCAATCTTTGGATCGCCGTACTGGTCGAAGTCTTGCTCATTGGCGACTCCATCCATTCCGATGATGTTTCTTTTTCCTCTCCTCACGACAACACGGCTAGGCTTTGTCGGGTCGGTAATGAAAAAACATTGGTCCACTTTGGTAGCCAGTACCCATGGTTCATTTTTCGCGGCCACGTTTGCACCGGCGGCCTTGGATTTGGCTGCTTCGGGTATAACCATGGTTGTGAAATACCGGTCTTCTCTTTCGACGCTCTTTGCCCATCTGACACGGAACATCGGCAACTTTTCTCCACAGTAGTCGAGCTCCCAGATCTCCTTGATTCTTCCGTAGAATCTTTCCTTCACGTTGTCATCGGTGTAGAATTCCGACGTTACGCCTGAGTTCTGATAATCACACTTGTTGTCCTTTTCCTCCGTGTAGAATGTGTAGCCGTTGATATCATTCGCCTGATAGGTCACCAGGTTTTGCATCGGTCCCTGCGACAAGGTGAACATGATCTTTTTCGTGTCAGAAGAATGCGAGCGCGGGGGATTATCAAGGAGCGTCTGCCTAAACCAACGCGTGAAATCTGAGTTGTGCTCTTTGATTATTTCTCCCTGCGTCCTCTATATGCCCCGGTCACTATACTTCATCTCGATTAACCTTTTGTGCTTCTGTACCCAAGGATCGACCAGTTCTAAATGCTGTAGCGCGACGAGGTTTGCTCGATCAAAGTCTGCGCGTCGAAAATCGAAGTCTGCATGCAGTATGCGATGACCCTCTCGGTGACCAGATCCGTCGAGCTTGCCAAGGTGTCTGTTGACGGGAAGACCGACAGGGTTCTCGATGTCTAGATAATTCGTGCAGAAAGAGATGCACTCTTCGGCCAGAAAGCCCTTGGCTATGCTTCCATCTGGACGGGACCTGTTGCGAACGTATTCTTTGATGTGTCCGTTCATCCTTTCGAACGCCATCATGCTGCGGAGGAACATCGGCCCAAGTTGTACGATGTCCTCCACGACATGGACCAGCAGATGCACCATAATGTCGAAGAATGCGGGTGGGAAGTAGACCTCAAGCTCACATAGTATCACCACGATCTCCTCCTATAGCCTTCCGAGCTGATTCACGCCAATCGACTTCCTAGAGATGACGTCGAAAAACTTGCATAGGCCAAATAATGTTTCACGGACGTGCTCGTCCATTATCCCTCTTAGTGCGACCGGAAGTACCTGCGTCATTAGCACGGCACAGTCGTGAGACTTCATGCCACTGAACCTCTGCTTCGCCTCATCTAGGTATCTGCTTATCTTACCCGCGTAGCCGGAAGGAAATTTGACTCCTATAAGGCACTTGAAAAACTGTTTGATCTCATCCTGGCTTAGAGTGAAGCAAGAAGGAGGGCAGTAATATCCGTTCTTCTTGAACTTTTTACCCTTCCGACGACCTTGTGTCGTATCCGACTCATGATCATCATCATCTTCCTGATCATCAGGAGTAGTGCGTCGTCCGTGAAGCTCCTTCCGGATACCCAAGCATATCAGGTCGTGCCTTACTTTCGGACCATCTTTCGTCCTATCTGGCATGTTGATTATGGTGGCGACCAGACTCTCGCACATGTTTTTCGTGATATGCATGATGTCGAGGCTATGAGGCGTGCAGAGAAACTTCCAGTATGGCAACTCCCAGAAAACAGACCTTGTTTTCCATACCTTCATCAGCGGCTTGTCTTGTTGCTGCCTCTTTCGCTTCTTTCCAGGATTAGGACAATCTTTCCAATTTTTCAGCAACTCTTCCACTTCTTCGCTGCTCCTACGCTCTGGGATTCCTCGGGTCTCTGATTTGCCATCGAACAGGTCTCCACGTTTTCTCCATGGATCGTTCTTGCCGAGCCACCTCCGGTGCGCCATGAACACGGTTTTCGATGACCCTGGATCTTTCTCTAGTTGGAGATAGCTTGTGTTATCCATGCACCTAACGCATGCGCAGAATCCTTGGATAACCTGCCCCGAGATATACCCGCAACCTGGATAGTCTTGCACCGTAGTGACCAACGCGACTCTCATAGTGAAATAATCTTGTGCGACGGCGTCGTAAGTATTGGCTCCAGATTCCCATAACGTGGCTAGCTCCTCTTTCAACAGCCCGAGATACAGATTGATGTCGGTACCAGGTTGTTTCGGCCCTTGAATTAGCATACTCATTTGTATGTACTTCTTCTTCATGCACAACCATGGAGGGAGGTTGTACATCCATACAAACACGGGCCAAGTGCTGTGCGTGCTGCTCTGGCTACCGAACGGATTGAGTCCATCGGTGCTCACACCAAGCCTGATGTTCCTCGAATCTCCACCGAATTCTGGGAATTCGAGGTCCAATGCTTTCCACTGGCTAGCATCTGAAGGGTGCGTCAGCAGCTCATCCTTTTCGGGGTCATCATCATCTCCTGGCTTCTTCCTTTCCGCATGCCATTGCATGAGCTTCGCTTCCTTAGGGTCCGCGAAATAGCGCTGCAGACGAGGAGTGATAGGAAAGTACCATACCACTTTTCGAGGTGCTTTCTTCCCTTTCTTGTATCGACTCACGCCGCACACCGGACATGTGGTTTTCTCCGCGTCCTCGCCCCGATAAATGATGCAATCGTTGATGCATACGTGATATCTAACGTGCGGTAGATCGAGAGAACAGACGATTTTCTTGGCATCCTCGATACTAGTTGGACATGTGTTCCCCTCCGGGAGACGATCGTGCTAGAATGCCATCATATCGTCGAAGCTTGCGTCGCTCAATTTGTGTTTTGCCTTCATCTCCATAGCCTTGAGCGTTACATTCAACCGGGTATCATCGGGCCTGCATCCTTCATACAATGGAGTAACCGCGTCTTTCTCAAGTTGCGCAAGCTTGGCTTTCTCTCTAGCGGCAGCCCTGGCGTTACTCGTCTGCTTGAGAAGCAGCTCTTGCACATAAGGGTCCCGCACCCAGCCTGACGTTGTTCCATCGTCGTCTGCTCCTCCGGCATCTAGATCATCATCATCCCGGTCTGCTTCCGCACCTTCACCATCTCCAGGAGACTCTTCATCATCTTGCCCGTTCTCGCCGTGATGATGATCATCGTCATGTTGGCCACCTTCACCGTCTCCATCATCTACGTCATCGCTTATCCAACGAGTGTATCCATCCATGAAACCATGGCGGAGCAGGTGCGCCTGCAGATTCCGGGAATCTGGGTCGATCACCCAGTTGAGTTTGCATCTTCTGCACGGACATCTTATATCTGTCTTGTTATTTCGTATCATGTCGCTCGTCGCACATTTCAAAAATCTAGCCACAATGCCTTCGCTCATTATGCGGACCATTTTTGCCTGCACGGTGTACACGGTACAATTTTGAAGTCTATTAGAACCACATAATGAATGCATGCATGCAATGGTCGATAGAAAATTTTGGCATGACCTATCCTAAAATTAGGACCTTTGCGAAATGCCAAAGTCTTGCCAAAATGGAAATGAATCAACATTTTGGCAAAACAAATGGCAACTTGTTCACATACAAACACAAGAGAGAGAGAGAGAGAGAGAGAGACCGATCCATACACACATGAACATATCATTATCCTCTCCATACGCACATGCATGAGCATCATCGATACTCTCCATATACACACACATATGACCATCCTCTCCACATACACACATCATGAGCATCGATCATCTACATACATATGAGCACATCATCCATATACACATGAACACATCCTTACATGGACAACTTACCGAGATGAGAGACCGATCGCGAGAAAGATGGAAAGGAGAGGTGCGCGCGTCGACCGGAGAAGGAGATGAGAGACCAGAGACCTCCTCTATTACTTATGTAACATCCAAAGCAAGTTTTACATGCTAAAAATGGTGAATGGGTGGAGAAATTGAGGTGGGAAGGAGAAGATCCCGACTAGATCTAAGGAGGAAGAAGAAGGGGAAAGTGAAGTGTGGGGTGGTGGATGTGTGGTCACACATGTGCACATAAAGTGCTGTCCTAAAAAAATCGACACATCCGTGGCGCACACGGCCATAGTGCGCCACAGGGAGTAGAAACAACCGTGGCGCACTAGGCCATGTGCGCCACAGATGTTCCTACTCCCTGTGGCGCACTAGGCCGAGTGCGCCACAGAAGTTTGTGGCCGTTTCACAGTAGAGGGGGCATGCGCTTAGGAGTAGCGCACCCACCTCATGTGTGCCACGGTTGACACTAACATCCGTGGCGCACATGACTCTAGTGCGCTACAGATGTTTGGCGTGCGGCCAACAGGCCCCTGGCCCACACACATCTGTGGCGCACTATAGTCATGTGCGCCACGGTTGTTCTAGTTACTAGTAGGGCACTGCCCACTGGTGATCCACGCCTGTTTTAGCCGTGGGGCACTTCAACCATGTGAGCCACGGATGTGCTGATTACCTATAGCCGTTTTCCTAGTAGTGTCACCACCTTTGGGAAAGGGGGTTACATCACGTTGGAGAGGTGTGTAGGGTTTCGTAGCATGGAAAACAAAAAATTTCTACCGCATACAAACAAACAAGCCAAGATCTATCTACTAGATTGTAGCAACGAGTCGATGGAATAACTCACCCTCGAAGATTCCAAAGTGTTTAATGAGAGCGGATTCTCGTGGGTGATGTAGTCGTACTCTTCCCGATCTCAAGATCGCGTAGACGATCCTTCCGGCGCTGTGTTCCAACAGCGCTCCCGCAGTCGGTCACACGTTCGGTACTCGACGAAGACCTTCCTCTCCCTTGTTCCAGTAGGCAGCGGAGGTTGTAGCACTCTCCTCGCGATTCCGGCAGCACAACGGCGTGGTACCGGAAGTAGAGGGGAGATCTCGCAGGGCTTCGCCTTAAGCCGGAGCGAGTATGGTGGACTATGAGAGAGCCCTTGACGATCTAGGGTTTAGACACGCCAAGGAGGGGGCTAGGCCGGCGACTAGGGTTTCACCTAGGCAGTGGCGGCGAGTGCCCTAGGGCCGGCGGCGGCTATGGAGGCGGCGGCGGCTTGGGACTAGGGTTTAGAGGTGTAGGAACTTGTGTCTAGGAGGGGAGCCCTGCCCCTCCTTATATAGGTGGAGGGGGCCGGCCAAGGGGAGGGGAGTCCCTCCCCAACTCGGCTTGGTGGTGCGCCGGCGGTGGGAGGAGGAACTCCTCCCCCAAGTCGGTTTCCACCTCCCTCTCCACTTCCCAAAAATATCCGTTTGACTTTCAAACTTGGCGTTTGAATTTTCAAACTAGGATTTGAATAAACCCTCTATTTTGTTCAGCGATGACACCGAGTACATAATGCAATCATACCAACTTGATATAACACATTCATGTACCCTTCCCCTCCGGAGTGCCGGACATTCTGGAACCTTCTAGAACATTCCCGATGAAAACACCGGAACCATTTCCCAACTCCGAAACGGGACTTTCCTTATATGAATCTTATTCTCCGGACCATTCCGGATCTCCTCGTGATATCCCGGATCCCATCCGAGACTCCAAACAACATTCGTTCTCTTTCTCATCATTCCATAACTACTCAAACAACGTCGAATCCTTAAGTGTGTCTCCCTACGGTTCGTGAATTATGCGGACATGATCGAGACACTTCTCCGAACAATAACCAATAGAGGAATCTGGAAATTCATATGGCTCCCACATATTTCTACGATTACTTTGCGATCGAATGAACCACTTACATACGATACCAATTTCCCTTTGTCTCACGATAGTTTACTTATCCGAGGTTATGATCGTCTGTATCTCTGCATACCTAGTTCAACCTCGTTACCGATAAGTACTCTTTTCTCGTTCCCGTGATATGTGATCCCTTGTGAGCTAGTCACATGCTTGCAAGCTAATTGAATGACATTTCACCGAGAGGTCCCAGAGTATATCTATCCGTCATATGGATGGACAAATCCCACTCTTGATCCATGTGTCTCAACCAATACTTTCTGAACACTCAATGCCACCTTTATAGCCACCCAGTTATGGTGTGGTGTTTGATGTCATCAAAGCATCCATCCGGTAAAGGTGATATGCATGATCTCATGGTCGAAGGAATTAGGTTACTATGTATCAGAAAGCATATAGCAATTGAACTATTAAAATGACTTGATCTTTATGCTATGCTTATCTATAGGAGTATGTCCACCATATCATTCTCCTAATGATATGATCTTGTTGTTAATAACATCTTAATGTTCATGATAGGGAAACCACAATCATTTATTAACCAACAAGCTAGTGATGTATAGAGGCTTTACTAGGGACTTCAATTTAAGTTTACAAATCACACAAGTATTAATGTTTCCTTGTTAATACCATTATAGCATGAATATAAACATTTATCATAAACACAAAGATATAATAATAACTACATTTATTATTGCCTCTAGGGAATATCTCCAACAGTCTCCCACTTGCACTAGAGTCATCTAATCTAGATTACATGGTAATATACCGAACACCCATGGCAGTTTGGTGTTGGTCATGTTTTGCCCTCGGGAGAGGTTTAGTCAACGGATCCGCCACATTCAGATCTGTGTGTACTTTGCAAATCTTTATGTCCCCATCTTGGACATGTTCTCGAATAGCGTGAAAACGTAGCTTGATATGCTTCAGCTTCTTGTGTGACCTTGGTTCTTGCGCATTGGCTATGGCACCCATGTTATCACAGTAGATAGACATTGGGTCCAGCGCACTAGGAACCACACCCAGCTCTGTAATGAACTCTTTCATCCATATAGCTTCTTGTGAAGTCTCCGAAGCAGCCATGTATTCCGATTCAGTTGAAGATCTCGCCACAACGCTTTGCTTTGCACTCCTCCAGCTAACTGCTGCACCATTCAAAGTAAATACGTATCCAGATTGTGATTTAGAATCATCCGGATCGGTGTTCCAACTAGCATCGGTGTAACCATTAACAACGAGCTGTTCATCACCTCCATAAGAAAGAACCATATCCTTAGTTCTTCTCAAGTACTTAAGGATGTTTTTGACCGCTGTCCAATGATCCACTCCTGGATCACTTTGATATCTGCTAATTAAACTAACATCATATGCAATGTCGGGTCTAGTACATAGCATGGCATACATTAGAGATCCTATGGCTGAGGCATAGGGAGTCTTACTCATCCTTTCTCTATCTTCTGCCGATGTCGGACTTTGAGTTTTACTCAAGGTCGTATTGGGCAACATGGGCAAGAACCCTTTCTTGCTATCTTCCATTCCAAACCTCTTTAGAACTTTGTCCAAATATGTACTTTGTGACAATGATATTTGGCGTTTTGATCTATCTCTATAAATCTTTATGCCTAATATGTAAGCTGCTTCGCCAAGATCCTTCATTGAAAAACTATTATTCAAATATTCCTTGACACTATTTAGAAGGTCTACATCATTCCCAATCAACAATATGTCATCTACATATAGTATTAAGAATGCTACAGAGCTCCCACTCACTTTCTTGTAAATACAAGCTTCTCCATAAGTTTGTATAAAACCAAAACTTTTGATCACCTTATCAAAACGTTGATTCCAACTTCGGGATGCTTGCTTCAATCCATAGATGGACCGTTGAAGTTTGCATACCTTGTTAGCATCTTTAGGATCGACAAAACCTTTGGGTTGCATCATATACAACTCTTCATCAATGTCTCCATTGAGGAATGCTGTTTTGACATCCATCTGGCATATCTCATAATCATAATATGCAGCGATTGCTAACATAATCCTCACAGACTTTAGCTTCGCTACTGGTGAGAAAGTCTCATCGTAGTCAACTCCTTGAATTTTTCGAAACCCTTTTGCGACAAGTCGAGCTTTATAGACAGTAACATTACCATCAGCATTTGTTTTCTTCTTGAAAATCCATTTGTTCTCGACAGCCTTTCGGCCATCCGGTAAGTCCACCAAAGTCCATACTTGGTTTTCGTACATGGATCCAATCTCGGATTTCATGGCTTCTTGCCATTTATTGGAATCTGGGCTCATCATTGCTTCCTCATATGTCGCAGGGTCATCGGTGTTGTCCACCAACATGACACTCATAACGGGATCGTACCAATCTGGAGTGGTACGAGTTCTCGTTGACCTGCGAGGCTCTGTAGCAACTTCAACCGAAGTTTCATGATCATCATCATTAGCTTCCTCTCTTATTGGTGCAGGCACCATAGGAACTTCTTCCGGTGCTGCGCTACTCGCAATTTCGAGAGAAGGTTCGACAACCTCGTCGAGTTCTACTTTCCTTCCAGTCACTTCTTTCGAGAGAAATTCCTTCTCTAGAAAGGATCCATTCTTGGCAACGAAGATTTTGCCTTCAGATCTATGATAGAAGGTATACCCAATAGTTTCCTTCGGGTATCCTATGAAGACGCATTTTTCCGCTTTGGGTTCAAGCTTGTCCGGTTGTAACTTCTTTACATAGGCTTCGCACCCCCAAACTTTAAGGAACGACAATCTAGGTTTCTTCCCAAACCATAATTCATACGGTGTCGTTTCAACGGATTTAGATGGTGCCCTATTTAAAGTGAATGCGGCTGTTTCTAATGCATAAACCCAAAATGATAGCGGTAAATCTGTAAGTGACATCATAGAACGAACCATATCTAAGAGAGTTCGATTACGACGTTCGGACACACCATTATGCTGTGGTGTTCCCGGCGGTGTCAATTGTGAAAGTATTCCGCATTTATTCAAATGCTCGCCAAACTCGTAACTTAGATATTCACCTCCACGATCAGAACGCAGAAATTTAATCTTCTTGTTACGTTGATTCTCTACCTCACTTTGAAATTCCTTAAACTTCTCGAAAGTTTCGGACTTATGTTTCATGAAATAGATATACCCATATCTACTCAAGTCATCCGTGAAGGTAAGAACATAACGATAACCACCGCGCGATGCTACACTCATTGGACCACACACATCGGTATGTATGATTTCTAATAAGTCCGTAGCTCGCTCCATCATACCAGAAAATGGAGTCTTAGTCATTTTACCCATCAGACATGCTTCGCATCTTTCAAGTGATTCGAAATCAAGTGATTCAAGAAGTCCAACGGAATGGAGTTTCTTCATGCGCTTCACTCCAATGTGACCAAGACGACAGTGCCACATATAGGTCGAGTTATCGCTCGATTTCAAACGTTTAGCCTCAATGTTATTAATATGTGTATTTCCACTATCGAGATTCAACAAGAATAGACCATCTATCAAAGGTGCATGTGCGTAAAACATATTACTCATATAAATCGAACAACCATTATTCTCGGACTTAAACAAGTAACCGTCTCGCAATAAACAAGATCCCGATATAATGTTCATGCTTAACGCAGGCACCAAATAACAATTATTTAAGTATAAAACTAATCCCGATGGTAGATGAAGGGGTAGCGTGCCGACCGCGATCACATCAACCTTTGATCCGTTTCCCACACGCATCGTCACCTCGTTCTTCGCTAGCTTCCGTTTATTCTGCAGCACCTGTTTCGAGTTACAAATATGAGCAACCGAACCAGTATCAAATACCCAGGCACTACTACGAGTACTAGTGAGATACACATCAATAACATGTATATCGGATATACCTTTCTTCTTGATGTTGTCGTTCTTCAAATCCGCCAAGTACTTTGGGCAATTCCGCTTCCAGTGACCTTCTCCCTTGCAGTAAAAGCACTCAGTATCAGGCTTAGGTCCAGCCTTGGTCTTCTTCGTCGGCGTGGTAACTTTCTTACCACCCTTCTTGAAGTGTCCCTTCTGCTTAGACTTGCCTTTCTTGAATTTGGTGGTCTTATTGACCAACAACACTTGGTGCTCTTTCTTGATCTCCACTTCTGCAGATTTCAACATGGCAAAGAGTTCTGGCAACGTCTTGTTCATGTTTTGCATGTTGTAGTTCATCACAAAGTTCTTGTAACTTGGTGGTAGTGATTGGAGGACGCGGTAAATCCCCAAAGCATTAGGAATCACTATACCCAAGCTTTGAAGTTTGTTCGCGTGCCTAGACATCTTAAGCACATGCTCACTGACGGAGCTGCCCTCTTCCATCTTGCAGTTAAAGAACTTTTCAGAAGCCTCATAGCTTTCAATTGCCGCATGAGTCTCAAAAATCAATTTGAGATCCTCGACAATATCATATGGGTCTGAATTCTCAAACCTTTTCTGAAGCTCCGATTCTAAACCATACAAGATAGCACACTGAACTGTGGAGTATTGACTCTTCCGAGTGAGGTAAACATTCTTTACTTCATCGGCAGCATCAGCTGCTGGTGGGTCACCCAGCGGTGCATCCAGCACATAGGTCAAATTACCAGCTGTGAGGACAATCCTCAAATTGCGGAACCAATCCGCGAAGTTGCTTCCATTGTTTTTCAACTTTTCTTTCTCTAGGAACGCATTAAAATTGATGGTAGGGACTGCCATTGATCTACAACATATTTGCAATAGTTTAGACTAAGTTTATGACAAATTGAGTTCAAATTAATAATAAAATTAATCTAGGTGAACTCCCACTCAAAACAATATCCCTCACATTGTTTTAGTGATCACACGAACCAAATCCACCACATCAACACCGATCATCATGAGATTTGATATAGTTTCAATGGCGAACAATCGACATGTTCATCATATCTACTATATGATTCATGTTTTACCTTTCGGTGATCCGTGTTCCGAGACCATGTCTGTACATGCTAGGCTCGTCAAGATCAAACCTTAGTTTCCGCATGAGCAAATCTGGCTTGCTCACGTTGTATGCACTTGCAGAATCTAACACACCCGATCGTCACGTGGTGCTTCGAAACAACAAGCTTTAGCAACGGTGCTAACTAAGGGTGAACACTTTATGACTTGAAATTCATGTGCATGAGGGATCATCTTATAATGCTACCGTCGTCTACTAAGCAATACAAGATGCATAAAGGATTAACATCACATGCAATTCATAATATGTGATATGATATGGCCTTTCTTCTTTGTGCTTCCGATCTCCATCTTCAAGCACGAACATGATCTCCATCATCACCGGCATTGCATCAAGGTCAATGACGCTTCTCCATGGTTGTCGTCCACCGGCTTAAACTATTACAACTACTTTGAATAGACACGCGGGTCTTAACATAAATTAAAGACAACCATATGGCTCCTGCCGGTTGCCAACTTACAATAAGGAACATTGCATGCATCAAATATAATCACAATCATGGCCATATCACATCACAGCACACCCCTGCAAAACAAAGTTAGACGCCTCTACTTTCTTTGCATGTTTTACGTGGTTTGGGGCTATCAATAAGTGTCGATCTAACTTACGAACATGAACCACAACATTGATACTAGTATTGTTAATCACCCGTTGTAAATTGGATCTTAACTATGCTAGGAGAAACAGGCACCCGCAAAGCCACTTATGCAATACAAGTTGCATGTCAAGCGTGGAGCAAGTCTCATGAACGATGTCATGTAAGGTTAGCCCGGGCCGCTTCATCCCAACATCCCGCAAGATGCAAAGTACACAAGAAGCAATTGACAATAAAAGCATCAACGCCCACAATGACCATTGTGTTCTACTCGTGCAACAGATCTACATATAGACACGGCTCTGATACCACTGTAGGGTTTCATAGCATGGAAAACAAAAAATTTCTACCGCATACAAACAAACAAGCCAAGATCTATCTACTAGATTGTAGCAACGAGTCGATGGAATAACTCACCCTCAAAGATTCCAAAGTGTTTAACGAGAGCGGATTCTCGTGGGTGATGTAGTCGTACTCTTCCCGATCTCAAGATCGCGTAGACGATCCTTCCGGCGCTGCGTTCCGGCAGCGCTCCCGCAGTCGGTCACATGTTCGGTACTCGATGAAGACCTTCCTCTCCCTTGTTCCAGCAGGCAGCGGAGGTTGTAGCACTCTCCTCGTGATTCCGTCAGCACAACGGCGTGGTACCGGAAGTAGAGGGGAGATCTTGCAGGGCTTCGCCTTAAGCCGGAGCGAGTATGGTGGACTATGAGAGAGCCCTTGACGATCTAGGGTTTAGACACGCCAAGGAGGGGGCTAGGCCGGCGGCTAGGGTTTCACCTAGGCGGCGTCGAGTGCCCTAGGGCCGGCGGCGGCGATGGAGGCGGCGGCTTGGGACTAGGGTTTAGAGGTGTAGGAACTTGTGTCTAGGAGGGGAGCCTTGCCCCTCCTTATATAGGTGGAGGGGGCCAGCCAAGGGGAGGGGAGTCCCTCCCCAACTCGGCTTGGTGGTGCGCCGGCGGTGGGAGGAGGAACTCCTCCCCCAAGGAGGAACTCCTCCCCCAAGTCGGTTTCCACCTCCCTCTCCACTTCCCAAAAATATCCGTTTGACTTTCAAACTTGGCGTTTGAATTTTCAAACTAGGATTTGAATAAACCCTCTATTTTGTTCAGCGATGACACCAAGTACATAATGCAATCATACCAACTTGATATAACACATTCATGTACCCTTCCCCTCCGGAGTGCCGGACATTCCGGAACCTTCTAGAACATTCTCGATGAAAACACCGGAACCATTTCCCAACTCCGAAACGGGACTTTCCTTATATGAATCTTATTCTCCGGACCATTCCGGATCTCCTCGTGATATCCCGGATCCCATCTGAGACTCCGAACAACATTCGGTCTCTTTCTCATCATTCCATAACTACTCAAACAACGTCGAATCCTTAAGTGTGTCTCCCTACGGTTCGTGAATTATGCGGACATGATCGAGACACTTCTCCAAACAATAACCAATAGGGGAATCTGGAAATTCATATGGCTCCCACATATTTCTACGATTACTTTGCATTCGAATGAACCACTTACATACGATACCAATTTCCCTTTGTCTCACGATAGTTTACTTATCCGAGGTTATGATCGTCGGTATCTCTGCATACCTAGTTCAACCTCGTTACCGATAAGTACTCTTTTCTTGTTCCCGTGATATGTGATCCCTTGTGATCTAGTCACATGCTTGCAAGCTAATTGGATGACATTTCACCGAGAGGGCCCAGAGTATATCTATCTGTCATATGGATGGACAAATCCCACTCTTGATCCATGTGTCTCAACCAATACTTTCTGAACACTCAATGCCACCTTTATAGCTACCCAGTTACGGTGTGGTGTTTGATGTCATCAAAGCATCCATTCGGTAAAGGTGATATGCATGATCTCATGGTCGAAGGAATTAGGTTACTATGTATCAGAAAGCATATAGCAATTGAACTATTAAAATGACTTGATCTTTATGCTATGCTTATCTATAGGAGTATGTCCACCATATCATTCCCCTAATGATATGATCTTGTTGTTAATAACATCTCAATGTTCATGATAGGTAAACCACAATCATTTATTAACCAACAAGCTAGTGATGTATAGAGGCTTTACTAGGGACTTCAATTTAAGTTTACAAATCACACAAGTATTAATGTTTCCTTGTTAATACCATTATAGCATGAATATAAACATTTACCATAAACACAAAGATATAATAATAACTACATTTATTATTGCCTCTAGGGCATATCTCCAACAAGGTGTGAGGTTTGTAACGCCACCGAATCGGGTCTATGCATATCTTAGCATTTCCCGTCAAAACCCGCATAGAAGCGATTCAAGGATGCCCACCAGACACTTTCTGTTGGAGATATGCCCTAGAGGCAATAATAAATATAGTTATTATTATATCTTTGTGTTTATGATAATGTTTACATTCATGCTGTAACAGTATTAACAAGGAAACATTAATACTTGTGTGATTTGTAAACTAAATTAGAGTCCCTAGTAAAGCCTCTTCATAATACTAGCTTGTTGGTTAATAAATGATTGTGGTTTCCCTATCATGAACATTGAGATGTTATTAACAACAAGATCATATCGTTAGGAGAATGGTATGATGGACATACTCCTATAGATAAGCGTAGCATAAAGATCAAGTCATTTTAATAGTTTAATTGCTATATGCTTTCTGATACATAGTAACCTAATTCCTTCGACCATGAGTTCATGCTTATCACCATCACCGGAAGGATGCTTTGATGACATCAAACACCACACCGTAACTGGGTGGTTATAAAGGTGGCATTGAGTGTTCAGAAAGTATGGGTTGAGACACATGGATCAAGAGTGGGATTTTTCCATCCATATGACGGATAGATATACTCTGGGCCCTCTCGGTGGAATGTCATCCAATTGGCTTGCAAGCATGTGACTGGTTCACAAGGGATCACATATCACGGGAACGAGAAAAGAGTACTTATCAGTAACGAGGTTGAACTAGGTATGCAGAGATACTAACGATCAAAACCTCGGATAAGTAAACTATCGTAAGACAAAGGGAAATTGGTATCATATGTAAGTGGTTCATTCGATCGCAAAGTAATCGTAGAAATATGTGGGAGCCATATGAATTTCCAGATTCCTCTATTGGTTATTGTTCGGAGAAGTGTCTCGATCATGTTCGCATAATTCACGAACCGTAGGGAGACACACTTAAGGATTCGATGTTGTTGAGTAGTTATGGAATGATGAGTAAGAGACCGAATGTTGTTCGAAGTCTCGGATGGGATCCGGGATATCACGAGGAGATCCGGAATGGTCCGGAGAATAAGATTCATATAAGGAAAGTCATGTTTCGGGGTTGGAGAATGGTTCTGGTGTTTTCATCGGGAATGTTCTAGAAGGTTCCGGAAGGTCCGGCACTCCGGAGGGGAAGGGTACATGAATGTGTCATAACAAGTTGGAATGGTTGCATCATGTACTAGATGTCATCGGTGAGCAAAATAAATGGATAAATCAAATCCTAGTTTGAAAAGTCAAACGCCAATTTGAAAAGTCAAACGGCAAGTTTGCTTGGTGGAGGGAGAGTAGGAAACCTACTTGGGGAGGAGTTCCTCTCCCTCCACCCGCCGGCCTTGGAGGCCGAGTTGGGGGAGGACTCTCCTCCCCTGGCCGGCACCCTCCCACCTATATAAGGAGGGGCAGGGGTGCCCCTCTAGAGCTACACCTCCACCACCCAAAACCCTATCCCTAGCCGCCGGCCCTCCTGCAGCCGCCGCCGCCCTAGGGCAAACCCTAGCCGCCGACTTGGGGATTTCCCCAAGCCCTAGCCGCCAGACTAGCCCTCTCAACTTGCTGTGTCTAAACCCTAGATCACCGAGGCCTCTCTCATAGTCCACCATACTTGCTTCGGCTTAAGGCGAAGCCCTGCGAGATCTCCCCTCTACTTCCGGTACCACGCCATCGTGCTGCCGGAATCACGAGGAGAGTGCTACAACCTCCGCTGCCTGCTGGAACAAGGGAGAGGAAGGTCTTCATCGAGTACCGAACGTGTGACCGACTGCGGGAGCATTGCCGGAACGCAGCGCCGGAATCTTCGAGGGTGAGTTATTCTATCACCCACGAGATCGGCAAGAGTACGACTACATCACCCACGAGAATCTGCTCTCGTTAAACACTTTGGAATCTTTGAGGGTGAGTTATTCTATCGACTCGTTGCTACAATCTAGTAGATAGATCTTGGCTTGTTTGTTTGTATGCGGTAGAAATTTTTTGTTTTCCATGCTACGAACCCCTACATTGGTATCAGAGCCGTGTCTATATGTAGATCTGTTGCACGAGTACAACATAATGGTTATTATGGGCGGTGGTGTTTTTATTATCAATTGCTTCTTGTGTACTTTGCATCTTGCGGTATGATGGGATGAAGCGGCCCGGGCTAACCTTACATGACATTGTTCATGAGACTTGCTCCACGCTCAACATGCAACTTGTATTGCATAAGTGGCTTTGCGGGTGTCTGTCTCTCCCATTATAGTATAGATCCAATTTACAACGGGCACTTGATAGTTCAAACATCAACATTGTGGTTCTTGTTCGTAAGTTAGATCGACACTTATTGAAAGCCCCAAACCACGTAAAATATGCAAAGAAATTAGAGGCGTCTAACTTTGTTTTGCAGGGGTGTGTTGTGATGTGATATGGCCATGATTGTGATTATATTTGATGTATGAAATGTTACTTATTGTAAGTTGGCAACCGGCAGGAGCCATATGGTTGTCTTTAATTTCTGTTAAGACCCGCGTGTCTATTCAAAGTAGTTGTAATAGTTGAAGCTGGTGGAAGACAATCATGGAGCAGCGTCATTGACCTTGATGCAATGCCGGTGATGATGGAGATCATGTTCGTGCTTGAAGATGGAGATCGGAAGCACAAAGAAGAAAGGCCATATCATATCACATATTATGAATTGCATGTGATGTTAATCCTTTATGCATCTTGTATTGCTTAGTTAACGACGATAGCATTATAAGATGATCCCTCATGCGCATGAATTTCAAGTTCTAAAGTGTTCATCCTTAGTAAGCACCGTTGCTAAAGCTTGTTGTTTCGAAGCACCACGTGATGATCGGGTGTGTTAGATTCTGCAAGTGTATACAGCGTGAGCAAGCCAGATTTGCTCATGCGGAAGCTAAGGTTTGATCTTGACGAGCCTAGCATGTACAGACATGGTCTCGGAACACGGATCACCGAAAGTTAAAGCATGAATCATATAGTAGATATGATGAACATGTCGATTGTTTGCCATTGAAACTACATCAACTCTCGTGATGATCGGTGTTGATGTGGTGGATTTGGTTCGTGTGATCACTAAAACAATGTGAGGGATATTGTTTTGAGTGGGAGTTCACCTAGATTAATTTAACTATTAATTAGAACTCAATTTGTCATAAACTTAGTCTAAACTATTGCAAATATGTTGTAGATCAATGGCGGCCCCTACCATCAATTTTAATGCGTTCATAGAGAAAGAAAAGTTGAAAAACAATGGAAGCAACTTTGTGGATTGGTTCCGCAATTTGAGGATTGTCCTCAATGCTGGTAATTTGACCTATGTGCTGGATGCACCGCTAGGTAACTCGCCTGCAGCTACTGCTACCTATGAAGTAAAGAATGTTTACCTCGCTCAGAAGACTCAGTTCTCCACAGTTCAGTGTGCTATCTTGTATGGTTTGGAATCGGAGCTTTAGAAAAGGTTTGAGAATTCAGACCCACATGATATTGTCCGTGAACTCAAATTGATATTTGAGACTCACGCGGCAGTTGAGAGCTGTGAGGCTTCTGAAAAGTTCTTTAACTGCAAGATGGAAGAGGGCAGCTCCGTCAGTGAGCATGTGCTTAAGATGTCTGGGCACGCAAACAAACTCCAAAGCTTGGGTATAGTGATTCCTAATGCTTTGGGGATTTACCGTGTCCTCCAATCACTACCACCAAGTTACAAGAACTTTGTGATGAACTACAATATGCAAAGCATGAACAAGCAGTTGCCAGAACTCTTCTCCATGTTAAAATCTGCAGAAGTGGAGATCAAGAAAGAGCACCAAGTGTTGATGGTCAATAAGACCACCAAAGTCAAGAAAGGCAAGTCTAAGCAAAAGGGACACTTCAAGAAGGGTGGTAAGAAAGTTACCGCACCGACGAAGAAGACCAAGGCTAGACCTAAGCCTGATACTGAGTGCTTTTACTGCAAGGGAGAAGGTCACTGGAATTGCCCAAAGTACTTGGTGGATTTGAAGAACGGCAACATCAAGAAGAAAGGTATATCCGATATACATGTTATTGATGTGTATCTCACTAGTACTCGTAGTAGTGCCTGGGTATTTGATACTGGTTCGGCTGCTCACATTTGTAACTCGAAACAGGTGCTGCAGAATAAACGGAAGCTAGCGAAGAACGAGGTGACGATGCGCGTAGGAAATGGATCAAAGGTTGATGTGATCGCGGTCGGCACGCTACCTCTTCATCTACCATCAGGATTAGTTTTATACTTAAATAATTGTTATTTGGTGCCTGCGTTAAGCATGAACATTATATCGGGATCTTGTTTATTGCGAGACGGTTACTTGTTTAAGTCCGAGAATAATGGTTGTTCGATTTATATGAGTAATATGTTTTATGCACATGCACCTTTGATAGATGGTCTATTCTTATTGAATCTCGATAGTGGAAATACACATATTAATAACATTGAAGCTAAACATTTGAAATCGAGCGATAACTCAACCTATATGTGGCACTGTCATCTTGGTCACATTGGAGTGAAGCGTATGAAGAAACTCCATTCCGATGGACTTCTTGAATCACTTGATTTTGAATCACTTGAAAGATGCGAAGCATGTCTGATGGGTAAAATGACTAAGACTCCATTTTCTGGTATGATGGAGCGAGCTACGGACTTATTGGAAATCATACATACCGATGTGTGTGGTCCAATGAGTGTAGCATCGCGCGGTGGTTATCGTTATGTTCTTACCTTCACGGATGACTTGAGTAGATATGGGTATATCTATTTCATGAAACATAAGTCCGAAACTTTCGAGAAGTTTAAGGAATTTCAAAGTGAGGTGGAGAATCAACGTAACAAGAAGATTAAATTTCTATGTTCTGATCATGGAGGTGAATATCTAAGTTACGAGTTTGGCGAGCATTTGAAGAAATGCGGAGTACTTTCACAATTGACACTGCCGGGAACACCACAGCGTAATGGTGTGTCTGAACGTCGTAATCGAACTCTCTTAGATATGGTTCATTCTATGATGTCACTTATAGATTTACCGCATCATTTTGGGTTATGCATTAGAAACAGCCGCATTCACTTTAAATAGGGCACCATCTAAATCCGTTGAAACGACACCGTATGAATTATGGTTTGGGAAGAAACCTAAATTGTCGTTCCTTAAAGTTTGGGGTTGCGAAGCCTATGTAAAGAAGTTACAACCGGGCAAGCTGGAACCCAAAGCGGAAAAATGCGTCTTCATAGGATACCCGGAGGAAACTATTGGGTATACCTTCTATCATAGATCCGAAGGCAAAATCTTCGTTGCCAAGAATGGTTCCTTTCTAGAGAAGGAATTTCTCTCGAAAGAAGTAACTGGAATGAAAGTAGAAATCGACGAGGTTGTCGAACCTTCTCTCGAACTTGCGAGTAGCACAGCACCGGAAGAAGTTCCTGTGGTGCCTGCACCAATAAGAGAGGAAGCTAATGATAATGATCATGAAACTTCGGTTGAAGCTGCTACAGAGCCTCGCAGGTCAACGAGAAATCGTACAATTCCTGATTGGTATGATCCCGTTATGAGTGTCATGTTGGTGGACAACACCGATGACCCTGCGACATATGAGGAAGCGATGATGAGCCCAGATTCCAATAAATGGCAAGAGGCCATGAAATCCGAGATTGGATCCATGTACGAAAACCAAGTATGGACTTTGGTGGACTTACCAGATGGCCGGAAGACTGTCGAGAACAAATGGATTTTCAAGAAGAAAACAGATGCTGATGGTAATATTACTGTCTATGAAGCTCGACTTGTCGCAAAAGGGTTTCGAAAAATTCAAGGATTTGACTACGATGAGACTTTCTCACCAGTAGCGAAGCTGAAGTCTGTGAGGATTATGTTAGCAATCGCTGCATATTATGATTATGAGATATGACAGACGGATGTCAAAACAGCGTTCCTCAATGGAGACATTGATGAAGAGTTGTATATGATGCAACCCAAAGGTTTTGTCGATCCTAAAGATGCTAACAAGGTATGCAAACTTCAACGGTCCATATATGGATTGAAGCAAGCATCCCGAAGTTGGAATCAACCTTTTGATAAGGTAATCAAAAGCTTTGGTTTTATACAAACTTATGGAGAAGCTTGTATTTACAAGAAAGTGAGTGGGAGCTCTGTAGCATTCTTAATACTATATGTAGATGACATATTGTTGATTGGGAATGATGTAGACCTTCTTAATAGTATCAAGGATTATTTGAATAATAGTTTTTCAATGAAAGATCTTGGAGAAGCAGCTTACATATTAGGCATAAATATTTATAGAGATAGATCGAGACGCCTAATATCATTGTCACAAAGTACATATTTGGACAAAGTTCTAAAGAGGTTAGGAATGGAAGATAGCAAGAAAGGGTTCTTTTCCATGTTGCCCAATACGACCTTGAGTAAAACTCAAAGTCCTGCATCGGCAGAAGATAGAGAAAGGATGAGTAAGACTCCCTATGCCTCAGCCACAGGATCTCTTATGTATGCCATGCTATGTACTAGACCCGACATTGCATATGCTGTTAGTTTGACTAGCAGATATCAAAGTGATCCAGGAGTGGATCATTGGACAGCGGTCAAAAACATCCTTAAGTACTTGAGAAGAACTAAGGATATGGTTCTTTCTTATGGAGGTGATGAATAGCTCGTTGTAAATGGTTACACCGACGCTAGTTGGAACACCGATCCAGATGATTCTAAATCTCAATCTGGATACGTATTTACTTTGAATGGTGCAGCAGTTAGCTGGAGGAGTGCAAAGCAAAGCGTTGTGGCGAGATCTTCAACTGAATCAGAATACATAGCTGCTTCGGAGGCTTCACAAGAAGCGATATGGATGAAGGAGTTCATTACAGAGCTCAGTGTGGTTCCAAGTGTGTTGGACCCAATGTCTATCTACTGTGATAACATGGGCGCCATAGCCAATGCGCAAGAACCAAGGTCACACAAGAAGCTGAAGCACATCAAGCTACGTTTTCACGCTATTCGAGAACATGTCCAAGATGGTGACATAAAGATTTGCAAAGTACACACAGATCTGAATGTGGCGGATCCGTTGACTAAACCTCTCCCGAGGGCAAAACATGACCAGCACCAAACCGCCATGGGTGTTTGGTACATTACCATGTAATCTAGATTAGTTGACTCTAGTGCAAGTGGGAGACTGTTGGAGATATGCCCTATAGGCAATAATAAAAGCAGTTATTATTATATCTTTGTGTTTATGATAAATGTTTACATTCATGCTATAATAATATTAACAAGGAAACATTAATACTTGTGTGATTTGTAAACTAAATTAGAGTCCCTAGTAAAGCCTCTTCATAATACTAGCTTGTTGGTTAATAAATGATTGTGGTTTCCCTATCATGAACATTGAGATGTTATTAACAACAAGATCATATTGTTAGGAGAATGGTATGATGGACATACTCCTATAGATAAGCTGTAGCATCCCAATTGTCTAACAATTGCAATGCTACTAGCCTAGTCTATATATATGCTACTTCCTACATATAATTGTTGCATCATAATTATATCATGCTCATGTCATCATGCCACCTTGCATTTGAGCATCATATAAAACCCTTTTCCATTTGGTTCTTATCTCATATGCATTATTAATTGTATTTGCCTCTTGATATTGTATTTGGTTGTTGATATATTTTTTAAATGCCCAAGTTGAGTTGGAGGCATATCTTTTATTTAACTCCACCACCTTTCTTGTCATCACCCCATCTTTCCACCATTCCATTATCCATGAGCTTGCAATTGTTTTTCTTTTGGGTTTTACCTCTAGCTCATATGGGTTGGGATGGATCCAATTCTATTTCCACATGCTATCATCTTAGCATCATGTTGTTTTCACATTATTGATATATGAGAGCCACATGGCCACCTTTGCATGCCTTGTGAGTGGAACCCTTTTTCCTAGCTTCCATATGGATTATTATGGATTTATGCTCATGTGGGAATATTTTTGGGACTAGTAGGCATCTAGTGGAATATACACACTAGCAAGTCCCAATTATAATCAAATGTGATCATCTCCATCTACTCCACTTGGAACTTTCTTTTAAATTCTTTTGCTTGGCCTAATTCCACTTTTGGAAATGCATAAGAATAATGCCATGTTTATTGTTTTGTTTCACAAGGTTAAAACATGGCATTAATTATTTTTGCATGGGCCATGCAAGTACCACCACATTTTGGTCTTTGGTTTTTATTTGAATTTTTGGGTGAACCATCTCATCTCTCTCTCTCTCTCTCTCCCTCCTTTTGACTTGATCTAGTTGATCTTTCTCAAACCACATCACCACCTTTTACCTCTTCCTCTTTTTGGTCTAGCTCTTGTTTGATCTTGTTTTGCTCTTGCTTGAGCTTGCCAAAAGAAAACCCATCACCCAATCCTCTACACCACATCTCACCTCTCTCTAAACCTCTCTCCTAATCTATACCTAATCTAAACCCTTCCCCCTCTCTACTAACCCTAGTTCCCCCTCTCTCTCGGCCTCTCTCCCCTCTCACCTAGCTCGGCCACACCTGGTCACCCTGGCCCCACCTAGCTACCCCATCCCCAGCAGAAACCCTAGCCCGAGCCTCCCAATAACCAACCCGAGCTCCAACCCGAGCTCCCTCTTTCCCTCTCCTCCTTTCTTCTTCTCTCTCTGCCATGAGGGCCCCTCCAGCCGAGCCTCCCCACCAGACCCTGCCGTCCCCACCTGGCAGCCCCCCATCACCACCTCGCCCTGCTCCTGCCCCGACCCGAGCACGTGAAGGGAGGAGGAAAAGGTGGCTGAAGCCACCTCTACCCCTAACCACTCCCCCACGGCACCCCGCTCTCTCTCGACCTTATCTCCACCCTCCCTCTCTTTTCGTACCCACCACAGATCCCCCGGGGCCGTGCCCTAACCCTCTCCCTCCCCCTCCTACCACACACCCGCTGCGTCGGCCACCGAGGCTCCGATCACCAACTCTTCGAATCCGGCGGCGGGCGCGGAGCTCTGGTTGTCGAGGAAGACCGTGGAGCTCCCCTACGTCACCCTGTACACGGAGCCGAGCAGGAGGAGCCCCAGGACCGCTGCACCCGCCGAGCCCGACGCCAAACCCTAGCCGCCGTCCGCGAGCCACGTCGACGATCCCCTGCTTCCCAACCCGAACCACCTCCACCGACGCCCTCACGGTGAGCTGACCCACCTCCTAGACAACCCCCTCTGGCCGATCCACCTCTGTACGTGCTAGCCTTTTTGTCGAGCACTCTCTGCGCTGGCGCGCTCGCGGTCGCGTCCTCGCCATCGTGCCACGGTAGCGTTATCTCGCTGCGTAGCCGAACATCGCAACGACCTCCCTACCCACCGCAGTGGTTGCCGCCTCCGCGCGCGCACGCCAGGTCCTGGGTTCGATCCCCGTCCCGCGCCGCGCACCGATCCGTCCGCAGGCGCAGAGAAGAGGAACAGTACGGCGACCCTTTTGCACTTAACCCCTGTTTTTGTTTCGGTTAAACCCGCAGTACACAGTGCCCCACCAGTCAGCCTCCCAGACTTTTCGCAAATAGGTACCCAGACTTCTGGGCTCCTCAACCCGCGCTCCCTCGCTGCGCCACGTGGTCCACCCTTGACCTCGCTGTCGCGTGGGACCTATGTCTCTGCCGGCCCCACCTGTCATCCACTGTGGCTAGGCGACCTCGCGGTGACAGAATGTTTTCTGCGTGCTGTGGTGTCCCAGTCAGCAGCTGGCCCACCCGTCAGTGGCTGGGTCTGGTATCTGCCTAAGTGAGAAAAGTTTCTGTCTATTTCTGTTTTAATTCAAATCTTTTCAAAATTAATTCAAATTCAAATTTAAATCTGTTTTCAAATAACTTTTCAAATACAATTCCATAAAATACAAATAATATATGTTTTCAAATCAGAAAAATGTGAGGAATTCAAATATGCCATTCAAAATATATTTTGGACACTTAA
Organism: Avena sativa; assembly: GCA_916181665.1. Lineage (NCBI taxonomy): Eukaryota > Viridiplantae > Streptophyta > Magnoliopsida > Poales > Poaceae > Avena > Avena sativa. The sequence goes on along the minus strand of OV702294.1, from coordinate 259,879,397 downwards.
AATTTCAAGTTGATTTAAATTACGATAAAATGCCCTTTTTCCTTAATAAATTAATAACTTTTGTTTTATAAGTCCAAATTTAACAAATGATATGTCTAAAATGATTAGCTCGACGAGATCTTTCTATTTATGCATTCCTTGTTCTGTTTTGCAGCATGCATCATATAAATATAATGTGTACAGCAACTAATATGAGGCTAAATGTGATTAAAACCCCATAAAATGATTTAATATTGTATTCCACACCTCACCCATGCCATGCTACTTTATTGCCATGCAAATTGTGCATCATTCATCATGGCATGATTGTTTGCTTGATGCATTTTATTCATATGCTTGTGCACTTTATTTATGTTGGCCCTTGTTTGTTTGGTTCTTCTTCGAATAGACGCTGAGCAGGGGATATATCAAGAGACCCAGGAGCACTACCCAGATCCTTCTCTCGCTTCCACTGAGCTGCCAGGCAAGCACTACCACATGCTTGCATACATATAGTACCTATTGCCTCTATCTTATTCTTGCATCATTGAGTCGCGATTGCATTAAATTGAATCCCAAGTATTGCATAGCCTTTATTTTTAAACCCCACCGAAGCTTGTTCCTCCATCCCATGAGCCATTTCTACAGGAGTTGTTTGAGCCATGCGAGTCGTAGAACAGCATGTGTAGGGTATGTGAGTGTCTGATGGATAACGAGGTACCTAAACAACTTAACCTGAGTAGTAATGGGATAACTAATGAAAGTGGCATCGGTGAGCCATATTTGCTATTTGGTTTTTCAGGCTCACTTGTGTCCCGTAGGACCCCGAGTACTTGATTCCTGTTCCTTGAATATTCGCGCTATCCACATCCGGGAGGCTTATGAACCCCCCTGAGCCAGAGCTTGATTCATTCTTATTTCTTGGGGCCACAAACTAGTTTGAGGTTTTATTTACTATCCTGTACTTATGCCATGCTTTACTGCTTTATTTAAATTGTGCGAGGTACTGCACCTGTACTGTTTAGGGCCGTGACCCATTTTCGCTGTATCGACAAGCCCAGTCACACTTTCGGGTTCCCAGTCGTTTACAGCCGGCCACACAAACCTTGAGTCCGTCTCGTAGCCGGCCAGCTTCGTTGCGGGTAGCTTAATGGGGTGGCCCCCTGAAATATTTCTGAATCCTGTGATCGCTTTGTCGTGACTGCCTCGTTGGGTTTTGATTTGGTTTTTCCGAGGTTGATCGAGTGTGTGTTGCTATTTGTGCACCCCTGCAGGGTAAAACTTTCTAAAAGCCGTGTCCGCGGTTATGGACGACTTGGAGCACAGTTTCTCGATCATAGACAAGCATAACTAAAGTACCGCTGTTAATTTGACTAAGTACCTGACTAGTAAATAGTGCAATACTCATGGAATGGATAATAAAACTGCCAACGGATGGGGGTTGTTCGTCCGCTTCCTCGTCGGTAAGCGAGGAGGAGGATGGATCTGTTAATATTACCGTTATAACTGTTGTTATTAATTCACGGACATCCGTCTATCTATGGTTAGGCGGATGGTTAGCGAGTATCTATAGAATTTTTAGGGTTTATCTTTTGCTGCAATTGTGTCACCCCAGGTTGTGTCCCCTTCAGAGGCATAAAGACTTGCTGAGTCCCCTAGGGTCTCACACGATAAATTGTTTGATTCAGATGAACAGGTAAACTCGCAAGATGGATACTGGGTGGAGGAGACGGACGATGTCGGCAACGATCATTCGGTGTAGAGATTCCGGGAACGGGGATCCGTGAGATCTGTGGGCAGGATGTGTTTATTTATGGGGCATCTTATGCCGATTTGCTTCTTATCCGTACTCGGATCTTGTTTTCCGCTTCCGCTTGCTACCCTGATGTTTAATGTATGAGGAGATATCCTAAACTATTATATCTATCTAGGATATTTGGATCTTGCCGTATGGCGTTGCTATATTTCCTTTCTTTTTTAGATGGAATGACTCTGAGAACCATTGTATGGTGGCTTGCATACATACTCATTTGTGTATGTAGTTGATCCCTTCGCCTGCCGATTACGCCGCCCGTTCTTGTCCCGATGTTTGGAAATGGTTAGGACGGCCGAAAGGTCTACCTGTGAGTGGCATTTGGGCCCCACCGTACTATTTTAACCATTTCCGCTCATCCAGGCTTGTAACTAGGAGCGTAATTCACCGAGGTAGTTACATAAGCGTAGCATAAAGATCAAGTCATTTTAATAGTTCAATTGCTATATGCTTTCTGATACATAGTAACCTAATTCCTTCGACCATGAGATCATGCTTATCACCATCACCGGAAGGATGCTTTGATGACATCAAACACCACACCGTAACTGGGTGGTTATAAAGGTGGCATCGAGTGTTCGGAAAGTATGGGTTGAGACACATGGATCAAGAGTGGGATTTGTCCATCCATATGACGGATAGATATACTCTGGGCCCTCTCGGTGGAATGTCATCCAAATGGCTTGCAAGCATGTGACTGGTTCACAAGGGATCACATATCACGGGAACGAGAAAAGAGTACTTATCAGTAACGAGGTTGAACTAGGTATGTAGAGATACCGACGATCAAAACCTCGGATAAGTAAACTATCGTAAGGCAAAGGGAAATTGGTATCGTATGTAAGTGGTTCATTCGATCGCAAAGTAATCGTAAAAATATGTGGGAGCCATATGAATTTCCAGATTCCTCTATTGGTTATTGTTCGGAGAAGTGTCTCGATCATGTCCGCATAATTCATGAACCGTAGGGAGACACACTTAAGGATTCGATGTTGTTGAGTAGTTATGGAATGATGAGTAAGAGGCCGAATGTTGTTCGGAGTCTCGGATGGGATCCGGGATATCACGAGGAGATCCGGAGAATAAGATTCATATAAGGAAAGTCCTGTTTCGGGGTTAGAGAATGGTTCTGGTGTTTTCATCGGGAATGTTCTAGAAGGTTCCGGAAGGTCCGACACTCCGGAGGGGAAGGGTACATGAATGTGTCATAACAAGTTGGAATGGTTGCATCATGTACTAGGTGTCATCGCTGAGCAAAATAAAGGAATAAATCAAATCCTAGTTTGAAAAGTCAAACGCCAATTTGAAAAGTCAAACGGCAAGTTTGCTTGGTGGAGGGAGAGTAGGAAACCTACTTGGGGAGGAGTTCCTCTCTCTCCACCCGTCGGCCTTGGAGGCCGAGTTGGGGGAGGACTCTCCTCCCTTGGCCGGCTCCCTCCCATCTATATAAGGAGGGGCAGGGGTGCCCCTCTAGAGCTACACCTCCACCACCCAAAACCCTAGCCCTAGCCGCCGGCCCTCCTGCAGCCGTCGCCACCCTAGGGCAAACCCTAGCCATCGACTTGGGGCTTTCCCCAAGCCCTAGCTGTCGGCCTATCCCTCTCACCTTGGTGTGTCTAAACCCTAGATCACCGAGGCCTCTCTCATAGTCCACCATACTCGCTCCGGCTTAAGGCGAAGCCCTGCGAGATCTCCCCTCTACTTCCGGTACCACGCCGTCGTGTTGCCGGAATCACGAGGAGAGTGCTACAACCTCCGCTGCCTGCTGGAACAAGGGAGAGGAAGGTCTTCATCGAGTATCGAACGTGTGACCGACTGCGGGAGCGCTGCCGGAACGCAGCGTCGGAATCTTCGAGGGTGAGTTATTCTATCACCCACGAGATCGGCAAGAGTACGACTACATCACCCACGAGAATCCGCTCTCGTTAAACACTTTGGAATCTTCGAGGGTGAGTTATTCTATCGACTCGTTGCTACAATCTAGTAGATAGATCTTGGCTTGTTTGCTTGTATGCGGTAGAATTTTTTTTCCATGCTACGAACCCCTACACTTTCGTGTGGGTGGGATTTGAATACAAGTAGTTACATCACAATAGTTTACAACAGAGTCCACAAGAACTTATATATACAACAACGGCTCAACGAGTCAAGAATACAAATCATACAAATCATAAAGAAGGCCAAATAGTATCCGAGTACGGACAAGATCCAAATGGGACTAAGAGTCCTGAAGAATAACCAAGCGGTGTCCATAAACCCTGCCCAGGCCAAGCCGGAAGGGTAACCTTGCTAAAGTCTTCAATCACATACCTGTCAAGCCAAAAGGGTGCCGGCAAGGGCAAAGGAAAATAGAAAGAGAGCGGTCAGTACTGAGGCCAGTACACGGCGAGACTAGAATTCGGCGGTCCTCGCCTACATAGGTATGGTGGGCTCAGCGGCAGCAAAGCTTGCACTCTCTTACTTATAGAGACACGCTACAACTTCGGCTATTAGAGCGAGATAAGAGAGCGCTATGCGGTAACAATAATGTAACACCAAACATAACCCATCCAAAGATTTCCCCCTCGAAAACCAGTGGAGGAAGTCCTCTTACAGAACACACACGGTGACAATTTTAGTTAATTAGGTATTTAGTTGATAAGGCTAATTACTAATCATATTATTAGAAGTAAAACATTAGTGGTGTTGTTTATGATCATGACACTATACTCCTGAGGCGTCCATAACCGTGGACACACGGCTTCTCGAAAAGATTTACCCTACAGGGGTGCACTACTGTACCCAAACGCATGCTCAACCCATCAGGAAACATATTACGCGTGCCATCCAAATCTCACAACAAGAACTGTCCCATAACTACGCGCATATCCAGAGGCATCACCTACAGTGTCATTGATCATAGACAACGCCACTAATGTTTTACCTCTAATAATATGATTAGTAATTAGCCTTATCAACTAAATACCTAATTAACTAAAATTGTCACCGTGTGTGTTCTCTAAGAGGACTTCCTCGACTGGTCTTCGAGCGGGAAATCTTCAGATGTGTTATGTTTTGTAACTACCTCGGTGAATTACGCTCCTAGTTACATGCCTGGATGAGCGAAAATGGTTGAAATAGTACGGTGGGGCCCAAATGCCACTCACAGGTAGACCTTTCGGTCGTCCCAACCATTTCCAAACATCGGGACAAGAACGGGCGGCGTAATCGGCAGGCGAAGGGATCAACTACATACACAAATGAGTATGTATGCAAGCCACCATACAACAGTACATCAGAGCCATTCCATCTAACAAGAAAGGAAATATAGCAACGCCATACGGCAAGATCCAAATATCCTAGATAGATATGACAGTTTAGGATATCTCCTCATACATCAATCAACAGAGTATCAAGCGGAAGCGGAAGACAAAATCCGAGTACGGATAAGAAGCAAATCGGCATAAGATGCCCCATAAATAAGCACATCCCGCCCACAGATCTCACGGATCCCCGTTCCCGGAATCTCTACACCGAATGATCGTTGCCCACATCGTCCGTCTCTTCCACCCAGTATCCATCTTGCGAGTGTACCTGTTCATCTGAACCAAATAATTTATCGTGTGAGACCCTAGGGGTACTCAGCAAGTCTTTATGCCTCTAAAGGGAACACAACCTGGGGTGACGCAATTGCAGCAAAAGATAAACCCTAGCAATTCTATAGATACTCGCTAACCATCCGCCTAACCAAAGATAGACGGATGTCCGTGAATTAATAACAACAGTTATAACGGTTATAACGGTAATATCCACAGATCCATCCTCCTCCTCGCTTACCGACGAGGAAGCGGACGAACAACCCCCCATCCGATGGCAGTTTTATTATCCATTCCGTGAATGTTGCACTATTTACTAGTCAGGTACCTAGTCTAGTCAAATTAAAACGGTACTTTAGTTATGCTTGTCTATGATCGAGAAACTGTGCTCCAAGTCGTCCATAACCGCGGACACGACTTTCAGAAAGTTTTACCCTGCAGGGGTGCACAAATAGCAACACACACTCGATATGCCTCGGAAAAACCAAATCAAAACCCAACGAGGCAGTCACGACAAAGCGATCACAGGATTCAGAAATATTTCAGGGGGCCACCCCATTGAGCTACCCGCAACGAAGTTAGCTGACTACGAGACGGCCTCAAGGTTTGTGGAGCCGGCTGTAAACGACTGGGAACCCGAAAGTGTGACTGGGCTTGTCGATACAGTGAAAACGGGTCACGGACCTAAACAGTACAGTGTGCATTACCTCGCACAATTTAAATTAAAGCAGTAAAGCATGGCATAAGTACAGGATAGTAAATAAAACCTCAAACTAGGTTGTGGCCCTCAAGAAATAAGAATGAATCAAGCTCTGGCTCAGGGGGGTTCATAAGCCTCCCGGATGTGGATAGCGCGAATATTCAAGGAACAGGAATCAAGTACTCGGGGTCCTACGGGACACAAGTGAGCCTGAAAAACCAAATAGCGAATATGGCTCACCGGTGCCACTTTCATTAGTTATCCCATTACTAATCAGGTTGAGTTGTTTAGGTACCTCGTTTTCCATCAGACACTCACAAACCCTACACATGCTGTTCTATGACTCGCATGGCTCAAACAACTCCTGTAGTAATGGCTCATGGGATGGAGGAACAAGCTTCGGTGGGGTTTAAAAGTAAAAGCTATGCAATACTTGGGATTCAATTTAATGCAATCGCGACTCAATGATGCAAGAATAAGAAAGAGGCAATAGGTATTATATGTATGCAAGCATGTGGTAGTGCTTGCCTGGCAGCTCAGTTGAAGCAAGTGATGGATCTGGGTAGTGCCCCTGGTTCTCTTGATATATCCCCTGCTCAGCGTCTATTCGAAGAAGAACCAAACAAACAAGGGCCAACATAAATAAAGTGCACAAGCATATGTATAAATGCATCAAGCAAACAATCATGCCATGATGAATGATGCACAATTGGCATGGGAATAAAGTAGCATGGCATGGGTGAGGTGTGGAATACAAGAATAAACCATTTTATGGGGTTTTATTCACATTTTATACTCATTTAAGTTGCTGTACCCATTATATTTATATGATGCATGCTTCAAATCAAACCATGGAAAGCATAGACAGAAAGGTCTCGTCGAGCTAATCATTTTAGACATATTATTTATTAAATTTGGAGTTATAAAACAAAAGTTATTAATTATTTAAGACAAAAGGGCATTTTATTGTAATTTAAATAAACTTGGAATTTTAAATGTTCAAAATATATTTTGGATTGCATATTTGAAATTCTCATATTTTTCTGATTTGAAAACATTTATTATATGTATTATTCGGGTTTGTATTTTAAAAGTAATTTAAAAACAGAAATTAAATTTGAATTTGAATTAATTTTGAAATAGTTTGAATTAAACAGATATCAGACAAATACTTTTTATACCCAGAGGAATCTAGCCCTAGCCACAGACAGGTAGGACCAACTGCTGACTGGGCATCACACGCGCAGAAAACTTTTAACACCGCGAGCTGCGCTAGCCGTTGCGGCAGACAGGTGGGACCGGCGACCACAGGCCCACGCGACAGAGGCGAGCGGCCCAGGAGCTGACAGGTGGGGCTAGGCTGGAGCGCGGGTTACGGGTTACAAAAAGCCAGGGGGTTTTCGGGAAGATGGCCACGGTGGCTGTCTGGTGGGGCCACGCGGACTGCGGGTTGATGCAAAACAAAACGTGGGGGGGTAACAGCAAAAGTGCGGCCGCGGTACTATTTCTCTTCCTCTGAATCTGTCTGTCGACAGATCGGTGCGTAGCAGGGCGCGGGGCGTGGCGCGCGGGCTCGATCCCGCGACCTAGGGCTCGGGCGCGGAGGCGGTGGCCACTGGGCTATGCGGGGTAGCTGCTGGGGTACGGATGCGCGGCTAGATGAGGGCTGAGCGACGCTAGTGCGAGCAGACAGAAAAGAGCGGCGGCGAGCAGAGGGCGTTCGACGTAATGGCCGACGGTGCTAGGGCGTCACGGCGAAGGGGACCATGTCAGGGAGGCACAGGGGCTCACCGAGGGGGTGTCGGTGGTGGCGGATCGGCTTGGGGCGCAGGGGTTCGACGTCGAGGCAGAGGCCGGGCGATCTAGGGTTTGGCGTCGGCTCGTCGGCGTACTCCGGCGCTGGTCCTTCTCCTCCTCCGCGACAGGTACTGGTCGACGCAGAGAAGCCTCCTTGTACCCCTCGACCACCTCCACGTCGCGCGAACGGGCTGGATCGGAGAAGCGTCGGTGTAACCGACAGTGGCCGGCGATGATGAAGACGGTGGCGGGGAGGAAAGAGAGGAGAGCCAGGGCGCTGGGGCTGGATCTGGCGAGGCAGAGAGGAGGGCCGTGTGGGTGTGGATAAGCAGAGAGGGGGAGGTACCGTGGGCGCGGGGTAGATGGCTAAAGGTGGCCTCGGGTGCCACCTTTTCCTCCTCCTTGCTCACGTGCTAGGGTCGGCAGGGGCAGGGCAGGTAGAGGGGGGGCTTCCAGGTGGGGCATGGTGGTCCGGGAGGGTAGGCTCGGGCTGGGGTCCTCTTGGCAGAGAGGGGGGAGCTAGAGAAAGGAGAGGGGGGTAGGCTTGGGCTAGGTTAGGGTTTGGAGCTAGGCTCGGGTAGAAGGTAGCTAGGGCAGGGGTGAGGTGGTGTAACTACCTCGGTGAATTACGCTCCTAGTTACATGCCTGGATGAGCGAAAATGGTTGAAATAGTACGGTGGGGCCCAAATGCCACTCACAGGTAGACCTTTCGGCCGTCCCAACCATTTCCAAACATCGGGACAAGAACGGGCGGCGTAATCGGCAGGCGAAGGGATCAACTACATACACAAGTGAGTATGTATGCAAGCCACCATACAACAGTACATCAGAGTCATCCCATCTAAAAAGAAAGGAAATATAGCGACGCCATACGGCAAGATCCAAATATCCTAGATAGATATAATAGTTTAGGATATCTCCTCAAACATCAATCAACAGAGTATCAAGCGGAAGCGGAAGACAAAATCCGGGTACGGATAAGAAGCAAATCGGCATAAGATGCCCCATAAATAAGCAGATCCCGCCCACAGATGTCACGGATCCCCATTCCCGGAATCTCTACACCGAATGATCGTTGCCCACATCGTCCGTCTCTTCCACCCAGTATCCATCTTGCGAGTGTACCTGTTCATCTGAACCAATAATTTATCGTGTGAGACCCTAGGGGTACTCAGCAAGTCTTTATGCCTCTAAAGGGGACACAACCTGGGATGACGCAATTGCAGCAAAAGATAAACCCTAGCAATTCTATAGATACTCGCTAACCATCCGCCTAACCAGAGATAGACGGATGTCCCTGAATTAATGACAACAGTTATAACAGTTGTAAAGGTAATCTTAACAGATCCATCCTCCTCCTCGCTTACCGACGAGGAAGCGGACGAACAACCCCCCATCCGTTGGCAGTTTTATTATTCATTCCATGAGTGTTGCACTATTTACTAGTCAAGTACCTAGTCTAGTCAGATTAAAAGCGGTACTTTAGTTATGCTTGTCTATGATCGAGAAACTGTGCTCCAAGTCGTCCATAACCGCGGACACGGCTTTCAGAAAGTTTTACCCTGCAGGGGTGCACAAATAGCAACACACACTCGATATGCCTCGGAAAAACCAAATCAAAACCCAACGAGGCAGTCACGACAAAGCAATCACAGGATTCAGAAATATTTCAGGGGGCCACCCCATTAAGCTACCCGCGACGAAGTTGGCCGACTCCGAGACGGACTCAAGGTTTGCGCCAATTGCTGTGAACGACTGGGAACCCGAAAATGTGACTGGGCTTGTCGACACCGCGAAAACACTCCGCAATCCTAAACAGTACAGTGTGCAGTACCTCGCACAATTTAAATAAAGCAGTAAAGCATGGCATAAGTACAGGATAGTAAATAAAACCTCAAACTAGTTTGTGGCCCCAAGAAATAAGAATGAATCAAGCTCTGGCTCAGGGGGGTCCATAAGCCTCCCGGATGTGGATAGCGCGAATATTCTTGGAACAGGAATCAAGTACTCGGGGTCTTACGGGACACAAGTGAGCCTGAAAAACCAAATAGCGAATATAGCTCACCGATGCCACTTTCTTTAGTTATCCCATTACTACTCAGGTTAAGTTGTTTAGGTACCTTGTTATCCATCAGACACTCACATACCCTACACATGCTGTTCTACGACTCGCATGGCTCAAACAACTCCTGTAGTAATGGCTCATGGGATGGAGGAACAAGCTTCGGTGGGGTTCAAAAGTAAAGGCTATGCAATACTTGGGATTCAATTTAATGCAATCGCGACTCAATGATGCAAGAATAAGATAGAGGCAATAGGTACTATATGTATGCAAGCATGTAGTAGTGCTTGCCTGGCAGCTCAATCGAAGCAAGGAATGGATCTGGGTAGTGCTCCTGGTTCTCTTGATATATCCCCTGCTCAGCGTCTATTCGAAGAAGAACCAAACAAACAAGGGCCAAAATAAATAAAGAGCACAAGCATATGAATAAATGCGTCAAGCAAACAATCATGCCATGATGAATGATGCACAATTTGCATGGCAATAGAGTAGCATGGCATGGGTGAGGTGTGGAATACAAGAATAAACATTTTATTTAGTTTTGGCCCCATTTTATTCACAATTAAGTTGCTGTCCACAATATATTTATATGATGCATGCTTCAAATCAAACCAAGGAATGCATAAACAGAAAGGTCTCGTCGAGCTAATCATTTTAGACATATCATTTATTAAATTTGGAGTTATAAAACAAAAGTTATTAATTAAATAAGGAAAAAGGGCAATTTGTTGTAATTTAAATAAACTTGGAATTTTGAATGTTCAAAATATATTTTGGATTGCATATTTGAAATCCTCACATTTTTCTGATTTTAAAACATATATTATTTGCTTTATTTGGATTTATATTTTAAAAGTTATTTAAAAACAGAATTTAAATTTGAATTTGATTTAATTTGGAAAAGATTTGAATTTAAACGGATTTCAGAAATCCTTTTTATACCCAGACAGATTCAGCCACTGTCGCTGACAGGTGGGGTCGGCTGCTGACTGGGACACACGCGCGCAGAAGAACTTTGTACACCGCAGCTGGATCTAGCCCTAGAGACAGACAGATGGGCCAGGAGGCTTCGCGGGCCCAGCTGCCAGCGGGCGAACCTGGCGCAACCACGTGGCCCAGCTGGGGACTGCGGGTTAGGAGCCTGGGAAACTGGGGGGCTATCTGCAAAAACGAACGCGAGGCTGACGGGTGGGCCAAAAGGGGACCGCGGGTTGCACACGCAAAACAACAGGGGGTTATCGGCAAAAGCGGCAGCGCTACTGTACTTCTTCTCTCTCTGAATCTCTGACGATGCGATGGTGCGCGACAGGCGCAGCGCGGCGCGGGCGGGGATCGATCTCTCGACCTGGGGCTCGCGCGCGGAAGCGGCTACCGCTGCGCTGGCCTGGGCTTGGTGTCAGGGAGGCGCGCGTGGCCTAGCTAGGGTTTCTGTGCGGGCAGGAGCGAGCAGACGCCAGCGAACGACGATGCACCGAGAGCGCTCGACGAAAGAGCCGGCTGATCTAGACAGTGGCGACGAGGCGGACCGTGTCAGGGAGGGAGAGGGGCTCACCGCGAGGCTGTCGGTGGCGGTGGTGCGGCTCGAGGCGCAGACGATCGACGTCGAGGCAGAGGCCGGGCGGTCTAGGGTTTGCGTCGGGCTCGCGCTGGTACTAGTGGCTCCGGTGCTCCTCTTCGACGATGGCGTGTTCCAGGCGACGCAGGGGAGCCTCCTGGTGCTCTCCAACCACTCCACGGATGCGCGGCTCGACAGGATCAACCGGACGCGGAGGAGGCCGACGGTGCAGACGATGGGGAAGCCGGTGGCGATGGAGAAGAGAGGGGGAATAGGCAGGGCGCCTTCGGGGTGGATCTGGGGAACCAGAGGAGGCGTGTGGCGGGGGTAAAGCAGAGGGGGAAAGGAGAGGAGCGTGGGGAGCAGGTGGGTGTAAAAGGTGGCTCGGTTGCCACCTTTCTCCTCCTCCTCGCTCACGTGCTGGGTCGGCAGGGCAGGGCAGGCGGGGGTGTGGCTACCAGGTGGGGTAGGGTGCGGCCAGGGAGGTGGTAGGCTCGGGCTAGGGCCACTAGGCAGGGAGAGAAGGGAGGGGGATATAGCCTCGGGTTAGCTAGGGTTGGAGATAGGGTAGGAGGGGTATGGCTCGGGCTAGGGCTGGACTAGGGTTTGGGTGGGGTAGCTAGGTGGCAGGGTGGCCAAGTGGGGCCAACACGGGTAGGTCATGGTGGGGTGGCTCGGCTAGAGGAAGGAGGGAAAGAGGGGGGGTGTACTTAGGGTGTGGTTTAGCTTAGGTGTAGATTAGGGTTTAGGAGAGGGGGTATGGGTATGGTGATGAAGGGTAGATGATGGTCTAGGGACTAAAGAGAGAGAGAGATGGAGTGGTTTTTCTAGGACAAGGTCAAGCCAAGAACAACTAAGATCAAACCAAAACAAAACAAGAAAAGAGGGGGAGGTGGTGTAAGCATGATCAAATAAGTTCAAGCTAAAAGAGAGAGATTAGAGAGTGAGAGGATTCCCAAAAACCAACTAAAATCCAAATGACAAGCTTAAAGGGTACTTGCATGGCCCATGCAAAATATTTAATGCCATGATAATTCTTGTGAAAACAATATTATTTCATGGCATTATTATTATGCAACCCAAAATTGGAGTAAGGCCCAAGCAGAAGAATTTAGAAAGAATTCCAAGTGGAGTATATGGAGATGATCACATTGGATTATATTTGGGACTTGCTAGTGTGTATATGCCACTAGGTATTTAATAAGCCCACAAAAATATCCCAACATGATGATAACCCCAAAACCACACATATGGAAGCTAGGAAAAGGTCCCACTCACAAGGCATGCAAAGGTGGCCATGTGGCTCTCATGTTTCAATATTGTGAAAACAACATGATGCTAAGATGAGAGCATGTGGAATAGAATTGGATCCATCCCAACCCACATGAGCTAGAGGTAAAACCAATAAGTGCCAAGCTCATATTTAGTTGGATGGTGGAATTATAAGGTGGTGAAAGAAAAGGTGGTGGAGTTACTAAGAGATATGCCCCCAACTCAACTTGGGAATTAAACAATATATCAAGAACCAAATACAATATCAAGAGGCACATACAATTAACAATGCATATGAGAGAAGAACCAAATCAAAAGGGTTTCATATGATGCTCAAATGCAAGGTGGCATGATGACATGAGCATGATATAATTATGATGCAACAATTATATATTTGAAGTAGCCATATATCTAGACTAGGCTAGTAGCATTGCAATTGTTAGACAATTGGGATGCTACAGGTGACCAGGGAGAGAGGGTGGCCGGTGGGGCCAGCTAGGTGAGAGAGAGAGAGGCCGAGAGAGAGAGATAGGTTTGGGGTTTGGTTTGTGTTAGGTATAGATTAGGGTTTTAGGAGAGGGGGGGTATGGTGATGATGGGTAGGTGAGGAGATGGAGAGATTTGTAGCTAGGGTTTGCTATGGACAAGGACAAGCCAAGACTAACCAAGCTCAAACAAAAACAAGACAAGAAAAGAGAGAGGGATGTGGTATGATGTAAACAAGATCAACTAGATCAAGCCCAAAAGGAAGGGATATAGATAGAGATGATCCACTCAAAACAAATAAAATCCAAATGACAAGCAAAAAGGTGGTACTTGCATGGCCCATGCAGAAATATTTATTGCCCTGATGATTCTTGTGAAAACAATGTTATTACATGGCATTATTATTTTGCATTCCCAAAAATTGGAATAAAGGCCAAGCAAAAAGAATTAAAAAGGATGCCCCATGTGGAATAGATGGAGATGACCATATCTAAAATACAATGGGACTTGCTAGTGTGTATATGCCACTAGATATTTAATAAGCCCACAAAATATCCCAACATGATGATAACCCCAAAAACAACACATATGGGAGCTAGAATTAGGGTCCCACTCACAAGGCATGCAAAGGTGGCCATGTGGCTCTCATATATCACTAATGTGAAAACATCATGATGCTAAGATGAGAGCATGGGGAAAAGAAGTGGGTCCATCCTAACCCACATGAGCTAGAGGTAAAACCAAATAAAGTGCAAAGCTCATATTTAGTTGGATGGTGGAATTATAAGGTGGTGAAAGAAAAAGGTGGGGGAGTTAATAAAAGATATGCCCCCAACTCAACTTGGGCATTAAACAATATATCAAGAACCAAATACAATATCAAGAGGCAAATACAATTAATAATGCACATGAGATAAGAACCAAACAAGAAGGGGTTTTATATGATGCTCAAATGCAAGGTGGCATGATGACATGAGCATGATATAATGATGATGCAACAATTATATATTTGAAGTAGCCATTATTACTAGACCAAGTAGCATTACAATTGTTAGACAATTGGGATGCTACAACTCTCCCCCACTAAACAGGAATCTCGCCCCGAGATTCTAGGATGAAGAAGAAGACACAAAGAGGGTAGGATACTTGGCACAGAGCTCATCTTCACGTTCCCAAGTGGCTTCATCAACGGAATGGTGCGACCACTGCACCTTGCAGAACTTGATGGACTTGTTGTGAGTCCTTCTTTCTGCGACTTCAAGGATTTTTGTGGGGTGTTCTTGATAAGACAGGTCTTCTTGGAGATTGATAAGCTCATGGTCCACGGTCCTGCCGGGATCCTTGAAGCACTTCTTGAGATGAGAGATGTGGAAAACATCATGGACCTTGAGTTTTTCCGGGAGCTCAAGAGCATAAGCAACTTCTCCTCTTCTTCCACGCACTTTGAAGGGACCGATGTATCTAGGAGCCAGCTTCCCTTTGATACCAAAGCGGTGCGTGCCTCTCATGGGAGTGACACGAAGGTAAACGAGATCACCAGGGACATACTCCATGTCCGTGTGCTTCCTGTCATAATTGCTCTTCTGGCGACTTTGAGCAATCCTCAGATTTTCCAGAATGATGTGAACCTTCTCCTCCACTTGAGTCACAATGTCAGGGCCAAACAAGATCCTTTCACCTGCACCCGACCAACCAATCGGAGTTCTGCATTTGCGACCATAGAGAGCCTCAAATGGTGCCATCTTTAGACTTTTCTGGAAGCTGTTGTTGTACGAGAATTCAGCATAAGGAAGGCATTCTTCCCACTTCATGCCGAACGAGATGACGCAAGCACGAAGCATATCCTCCAGAATCTGATTGATCCTTTCCACTTGTCCTTGCGACTGAGGGTGGTAGGCTGTGCTGAAGTTCAACTTTGTTCCCAAAGCATTTTGGAAACTCTCCCAGAACTTGGAAGTGAAGATACTTCCACGGTCTGAACTGATCTCGAGAGGAACCCCATACAGAGAGACAATTATGTTGATATAGAGCTCCGCCAACTGAATTGCAGAAATGGTTTCCTTGACGGGGAAGAAGTGAGCCACTTTAGAAAGCCTGTCAATGACAACAAAGATTGCATTGTTGCCCTTCTGCGACCTAGGAAAACCAGTGATGAAGTCCATCTCTACTTTCTCCCATTTCCATTCCGGGGGTTTCAATGGCTGTAGAAGACCGGAAGGTTTCTGATGGACAGCTTTCACTCTGCGGCAGACATCACACTCCGAGACATACTTGGCACAATACCTTTTCAAACCGGGCCACCAATATTGTGTTTTCAAGTCCATGTACATCTTTGTGCTGCCAGGGTGGATAGAAAGAACAGAATCATGCGCCTCCTTGAGAACTTGCTCTCTCAAACCCGGGTAGTTCGGAACAAACATCCGGTGTTCAAGAAAAGCGTGCCTTGATCATCGACGTGGAAGGACTCATACTTCGGAAGCTGAATCCTGGAGATGATCTTTCTTGTGTACGGATCACCAAGCTGAGAAGAGCGAACCTTTTCTTCCAAGAGAGGTGTTGCTAGAAGGTTCAGGAGATACCCTTGTTCCACAATTTCCAGGTTGAGCTGACGGAATTCCTCGCACAAGAGAGGCTGTTGTTCTTCCATCATGAGGTTGTTGACATAAGCTTTGCGGCTGAGAGCATCTGCCATGACATTAGCTTTGCCCGGAGTGTAGTTGATGGTCAAATCGAAGTCATTGATTGCTTCAATCCATCTCCTTTGCCTAAGGTTGAGATCAGGCTGAGTAAAGATATACTTCAGACTCTTGTGATCAGAAAAGATCTCACAACGGTTGCCAAGAAAGTAGTGCCTCCATACTTTCAAAGCAAAGACAACTGCTGCGAGCTCGAGGTCATGTGTAGGATAGTTGATCTCATGCGTCTTCAACTGCCGAGAGGCATAAGCAACAACTTGTTTTTCTTGCATAAGGACCGCACCCAATCCATGCAAAGAGGCGTCACAGAATATCTGGAACGGCTTGGATGTATCCGGAGGAACCAAGACTGGTGTGGAAGTGAGCTTCTCTTTGAGTGTCTCAAAGCTTGCTTGACATGCAGGAGTCCAAAGGTATTTCTTGCCTTTCTTGAGGAGATCGGTAAGAGGCTTCGCTATCTTCGAAAAGTTCTGAACGAAGCGACGACAATAACTAGCCAAACCAAGGAAACTCCGCACTTCTTTGACATTGACAGGAGGAAGCCATTCAACAATTGTCTTCACAGTTTCCGGATTTACTGCAATGCCCTTGGCAGAGATGACGTGACCAAGATAGGTTACTTGAGGCAGCCAAAACTCACACTTGGAGAACTTTGCATACAGGCGGTTCTCACGAAGCTTGCTTAGAACACACCGAAGGTGTTCTTCATGCTCTTCTTGTGACTTAGAATAGACTAGGATGTCATCCAGGTAGACCACAACGAACTTGTCAAGATACTCCATGAAAACCGAGTTCATGAGCCTCGAGAAGGTGTCAGGTGCGTTGGTGAGACCGAAAGACATGACCGTGTACTCATACAGGCCATAGCGGGTGGTGAAAGCTGTCTTCGGAACATCTTCCTTGCGAATCTTGATTTGGTGATAACCACTTCTCAAGTCAAGCTTAGAGAATACCACAGCTCCAGCTAGCTGATCGAAGAGATCATTAATCCGCGGAAGGGGATATTTATTCTTGATGGTTTTAGCATTGAGAGCCCGATAGTCAACAGAAAGTCTATCAGTCTGGTCTCGCTTCTTCACAAAGAGAGTAGGGCTACCCCAAGAAGAAGTACTGTGTTGAATGAAACCCAACTTCTCTTGTTCATCAAGCTGACGTTTGAGTTCAGCCAACTCAGCAGGACCCATCTTATAAGGCCGCTTGGAGATAGGAGCGGTACCAGGTTCAAGCTCAATAACAAACTCAACCTCACGATTCGGAGGCATACCTGGCAACTCTTCAGGAAAGACATCTGGGAACTCACAGACCACCGGAACACTCTGAATAGCTTCCATAGCATCAACATTCAGAGCTGCCAAAGAGAAAAGCTGGATAGCAGGAGTCAGACTTGGAGAATAGACTATATGGCCTTCAGGAATCTTCAGAGAAACCGAGCGTTCAGCACAATCAATCACAACTGCATTTGCTGTCAACCAATCCATGCCCAAGATGACATCAATGTCAGAATTGCCCAGAACAATTAAGGAAGCCGAGAACAAAGAGCCACCAATCTCAATTTGATTGCCATGGCTGATTTTAGAAGCTGCCATTGTTGCTCCAGGAGAAAGGACCATTAACCGCTTAAGGAGAGGATCCATAGCTAACCCATTCTCATCTGCAAACTTGGTTGTCACAAAAGAATGCGATGCACCAGAATCAAACAAAACTCGTGCAGGGACTGAGTTAACGGGAAGCATACCCATCACAACTCCAGGTGCATGCTCAGCTTGAGCGGCGTTGACACAGTTGGCACGAGCAACAGTAGACCCGGGCTTGGTGTTGATGTTGAGAGCCCGAGGTGGTGGTGCACGAACCAAAGGAGAGCTTGCCGCAGATCTTGGAGGGGGTGGAGGAAGAGCCTTGTTCTTCAACGGACGGTTCCAGCTTTGATGCCCAGAGTCTCCACACGTGTAACAAGCACCAGGTGGACGTGGAGCAACGTAGCCAGGGACTCCGCCAGGCGCTCCAGGGTAGTGGTGGTTGTAGCCCCTGGGAGCAGCAGTGAGGAAGTTTGGTGGCCTTGCCGCGTAGCTTGAAGGTCTTGGTGGAGCCAGGAGCGACGGTGGGCTGTTAGGAACCCAGACACGACGCTTAGAAGGAGCTGACATAGCTGAAGAGCTTGCTGCATCACGGCTGTGTTTCTTTGACTCCTCAAACACTTGCCTACTTGCTTCCTCCTGCAGAGCTGTATGCTGAAGTTCCAGAAAAGACGCCGGCCTTGCATGTGTGATTGCATACTTAATCGATGCATTGAGCCCTTGCCTGAACCTCTTTTGCTTCTTCTTGTCATCAGAGATCTCATCGCCACCATAACGATAAAGGTTCATGAAGTTCCTGATGTAGGTGTTTACATTATCATTGCCCTGCTTGAGGTTGAGAAACACTTCCTTCATCCTCTCCATGACAATTTCTGACAGATACTGCTCCTTGAAAGCTCCAGCGAACTGTTCCCAAGTAGGCTGAAAACCAGTGCAGTTTGCCTTCAGGTAATTCTCCCACCAGAGAGCTACATCTCCCTTCAGAAGGTGAGTAGCACACTTTACCCATTCTTGCTCAGGAACATCAGCAGTCATCAGCAACCTTGACATCTCACGCAACCAATCATCAGCATCAAGTGGTTGATCAGAAACATCAAACTGGCGAGGGTTGAACTTCAGGAAGCTTTTGATGTCTCCTCGCTTGGGAGGTGGAGGTAGCGGAACAAACTCATTCCTCCTGACACTTTCCTCAAACCGCTGCTGGTTCTGCTGCATTGCTGCCAAGGCATTGGCGATGCTTGACAAAGCTGCCCCCAGTTTAGGTTGTATGTCCTCCTCAGAACGGCGTGGTGGTGCCATCCTGTGATTGATATAACATACAAGTCAGTACTATGATGGAGAATAATAATAATCCAAAATAGTACCAAGATGAAATTACTCAAGATTAAAGGATACAATTTACTAAGATGATATTAAAATATCAACAAAGTTCAAAGCACCTAGAAGATATTAAGCATATCGCACACGACTGAAAAGGAGTGTGGTACACAAATATATCAAAGAAAAATTTTCCACAAATTTCGGCATTAAAATACCAATAGATGCGCAAAATCACTTAACGAATCAAGATTAGTGACTCTACCAATTCAATATACAAGAGCGAATGATAAGAGTAGTGGTATGGTCGCGACTCCATCCCGCACTCAAATCATTACTCCGCACATGAATAAGTATAACACATATCCCAACCCCTTCTTCTCACGATAAACTAAAGATTAGCAACTACGGAAACGAACACCCTAAAGAAGATAACGTCGGATAACAAAGAGTAAGACAGATCGCGTCGGTATACAACGAATCAGATAGATCGCGTCGGTTTGCAAAAGCCTGTCGGTATGGAATATACCAACAGTTGATAACCAAAAGGCCGATAAGATAACAACTTGGATGCAACAGATAGACAAGGAATTACACACACACACACACTCACACACACAGATACACAACCTATGGTACTACGGAAACCCAGAACACGTGAATCCTAGTTTGAATTTAAGAAGAGGATTGAAAACGTTACGCTTCCTTACCAGAAAAGGGCGGTGGGTGGGTAAGAAGAAAAATGGAAGCAATCCTACTCTCGCGTTTTGTTTTTCCCTAGTATACATAGCTACCAAAAATATTTGCTAGACAGACAACGACCATTTGGCTGAGACCCTGAAGGGCGGGATGGCTCTGATACCAATTGTAACTACCTCGGTGAATTACGCTCCTAGTACAAGCCTGGATGTTCAGAAATGGTTGAAATAGTACGGTGGGGCCCAAATGCCACTCACAGGTAGACCTTTCGGCCGTCCCAACCATTTCCAAACATCGGGACAAGAACGGGCGGCGTAATCGGCAGGCGAAGGGATCAACTACATACACAAATGAGTATGTATGCAAGCCACCATACAACAGTACATTAGAGCCATTCCATCTAAAAAGAAAGGAAATATAGCAACGCCATACGGCAAGATCCAAATATCCTAGATAGATATGATAGTTTAGGATATCTCCTCATACATCAATCAACAGAGTATCAAGCGGAAGCGAAAGACAAAATCCGAGTACGGATAAGAAGCAAATCGGCATAAGATGCCCCATAAATAAGCACATCCCGCCCACAGATCTCACGGATCCCCGTTCCCGGAATCTCTACACCGAATGATCGTTGCCCACATCGTCCATCTCTTCCACCCAGTATCCATCTTGCGAGTGTACCTGTTCATCTGAACCAAATAATTTATCGTGTGAGACCCTAGGGGTACTCAGCAAGTCTTTATGCCTCTAAAGGGAACACAACCTGGGGTGACGCAATTGCAGCAAAAGATAAACCCTAGCAATTCTATAGATACTCGCTAACCATCCGCCTAACCAAAGATAGACGGATGTCCGTGAATTAATAACAACAGTTATAACGGTTATAACGGTAATATCCACAGATCCATCCTCCTCCTCGCTTACCGACGAGGAAGCGGACGAACAACCCCCCATCCGTTGGCAGTTTTATTATCCATTCCGTGAATGTTGCACTATTTACTAGTCAGGTACCTAGTCTAGTCAAATTAAAAGCGGTACTTTAGTTATGCTTGTCTATGATCGAGAAACTGTGCTCCAAGTCGTCCATAACCGCGGACACGGCTTTCAGAAAGTTTTACCCTGCAGGGGTGCACAAATAGCAACACACACTCGATATGCCTCGGAAAAACCAAATCAAAACCCAACGAGGCAGTCACGACAAAGCGATCACAGGATTCAGAAATATTTCAGGGGGCCACCCCATTGAGCTACCCGCAACGAAGTTAGCTGACTCCGAGACGGCCTCAAGGTTTGTGGAGCCGGCTGTAAACGACTGGGAACCCGAAAGTGTGGCTGGGCTTGTCGATACAGCGAAAACGGGTCACGGACCTAAACAGTACAGTGTGCATTACCTCGCACAATTTAAATTAAAGCAGTAAAGCATGGCATAAGTACAGGATAGTAAATAAAACCTCAAACTAGGTTGTGGCCCTCAAAAAATAAGAATGAATCAAGCTCTGGCTCAGGGGGGTTCATAAGCCTCCCGGATGTGGATAGCGCGAATATTCAAGGAACAGGAATCAAGTACTCGGGGTCCTACGGGACACAAGTGAGCCTGAAAAACCAAATAGCGAATATGGCTCACCGGTGCCACTTTCATTAGTTATCCCATTACTAATCAGGTTGAGTTGTTTAGGTACCTCGTTTTCCATCAGACACTCACAAACCCTACACATGCTGTTCTACGACTCGCATGGCTCAAACAACTCCTGTAGTAATGGCTCATGGGATGGAGGAACAAGCTTCGGTGGGGTTTAAAAGTAAAAGCTATGCAATACTTGGGATTCAATTTAATGCAATCGCGACTCAATGACGCAAGAATAAGAAAGAGGCAATATGTACTATATGTATGCAAGCATGTGGTAGTGCTTGCCTGGCAGCTCAGTTGAAGCAAGTGATGGATCTTGGTAGTGCCCCTGGTTCTCTTGATATATCCCCTGCTCAGCGTCTATTCGAAGAAGAACCAAACAAACAAGGACCAACATAAATAAAGTGCACAAGCATATGTATAAATGCATCAAGCAAACAATCATGCCATGATGAATGATGCACAATTGGCATGGCAATAAAGTAGCATGGCATGGGTGAGGTGTGGAATACAAGAATAAACCATTTTATGGGGTTTTATTCACATTTTATACTCATTTAAGTTGCTGTACCCATTATATTTATATGATGCATGCTTCAAATCAAACCATGGAAAGCATAGACAGAAAGGTCTCGTCGAGCTAATCATTTTAGACATATTATTTATTAAATTTGGAGTTATAAAACAAAAGTTATTAATTATTTAAGACAAAAGGGCATTTTATTGTAATTTAAATAAACTTGGAATTTTAAATGTTCAAAATATATTTTGGATTGCATATTTGAAATCCTCATATTTTTCTGATTTGAAAACATATATTATATGTATTATTCGGGTTTGTATTTTAAAAGTAATTTAAAAACAGAAATTAAATTTGAATTTGAATTAATTTTGAAATAGTTTGAATTAAACAGATATCAGACAAATACTTTTTATACCCAGAGGAATCTAGCCCTAGCCACAGACAGGTAGGACCAACTGCTGACTGGGCATCACACGCGCAGAAAACTTTTAACACCGCGAGCTGCGCTAGCCGTTGCAGCAGACAGGTGGGACCGGCGACCACAGGCCCACGCGACAGAGGCGAGCGGCCCAGGAGCTGACATGTGGGGCTAGGCTGGAGCGCGGGTTACGGGTTACAAAAAGCCAGGGGGTTTTCGGGAAGATGGCCACGGTGGCTGTCTGGTGGGGCCACGCGGACTGCGGGTTGATGCAAAACAAAACGTGGGGGGGTAACAGCAAAAGTGCGGCCGCGGTACTGTTTCTCTTCCTCTGAATCTGTCTGTCGACAGATCGGTGCGCAGCAGGGCGCGGGGCGCGGCGCGCGGGCTCGATCCCACGACCTAGGGCTCGGGCGCGGAGGCGGTGGCCACTGGGCTATGCGGGGTAGCTGCTGGGGTACGGATGCGCGGCTAGATGAGGGCTGAGCGACGCTAGTGCGAGCAGACAGAAAAGAGCGGCGGCGAGCAGAGGGCGTTCGACGTAATGGCCGGCGGTGCTAGGGCGTCACGGCGAAGGGGACCATGTCAGGGAGGCACAGGGGCTCACCGAGGGGGTGTCGGTGGTGGCGGATCGGCTTGGGGCGCAGGGGTTCGACGTCGAGGCAGAGGCCGGGCGATCTAGGGTTTGGCGTCGGCTCGTCGGCGTACTCCGGCGCTGGTCCTTCTCCTCCTCCGCGACAGGTACTGGTCGACGCAGAGAAGCCTCCTTGTACCCCTCGACCACCTCCACGTCGCGCGAACGGGCTGGATCGGAGAAGCGTCGGTGTAACCGACGGTGGCCGGCGATGATGAAGACGGTGGCGGGGAGGAAAGAGAGGAGAGCCAGGGCGCTGGGGCTGGATCTGGCGAGGCAGAGAGGAGGGCCGTGTGGGTGTGGATAAGCAGAGAGGGGGAGGTACCGTGGGCGCGGGGTAGATGGCTAAAGGTGGCCTCGGGTGCCACCTTTTCCTCCTCCTTGCTCACGTGCTAGGGTCGGCAGGGGCAGGGCAGGTAGAGGAGGGGGCTTCCAGGTGGGGCATGGTGGTCTGGGAGGGTAGGCTCGGGATGGGGTCCTCTTGGCAGAGAGGGGGGAGCTAGAGAAAGGAGAGGGGGGTAGGCTCGGGCTAGGTTAGGGTTTGGAGCTAGGCTCGGGTTGAAGGTAGCTAGGGCAGGGGTGAGGTGGCCAGGGAGAGAGGGTGGCCGGTGGGGCCAGCTAGGTGAGAGAGAGAGAGGCCGAGAGAGAGAGATAGGTTTGGGGTTTGGTTTGTGTTAGGTATAGATTAGGGTTTTAGGAGAGGGGGGGGTATGGTGATGATGGGTAGGTGAGGAGATGGAGAGATTTGTAGCTAGGGTTTGCTATGGACAAGGACAAGCCAAGACTAACCAAGCTCAAACAAAAACAAGACAAGAAAAGAGAGAGGGATGTGGTATGATGTAAACAAGATCAACTAGATCAAGCCCAAAAGGAAGGGATATAGATAGAGATGATCCACTCAAAACAAATAAAATCCAAATGACAAGCAAAAAGGTGGTACTTGCATGGCCCATGCAGAAATATTTATTGCCCTGATGATTCTTGTGAAAACAATGTTATTACATGGCATTATTATTTTGCATTCCCAAAAATTGGAATAAAGGCCAAGCAAAAAGAATTAAAAAGGATGCCCCATGTGGAATAGATGGAGATGACCATATCTAAAATACAATGGGACTTGCTAGTGTGTATATGCCACTAGATATTTAATAAGCCCACAAAATATCCCAACATGATGATAACCCCAAAAACAACACATATGGGAGCTAGAATTAGGGTCCCACTCACAAGGCATGCAAAGGTGGCCATGTGGCTCTCATATATCACTAATGTGAAAACATCATGATGCTAAGATGAGAGCATGGGGAAAAGAAGTGGGTCCATCCTAACCCACATGAGCTAGAGGTAAAACCAAATAAAGTGCAAAGCTCATATTTAGTTGGATGGTGGAATTATAAGGTGGTGAAAGAAAAAGGTGGGGGAGTTAATAAAAGATATGCCCCCAACTCAACTTGGGCATTAAACAATATATCAAGAACCAAATACAATATCAAGAGGCAAATACAATTAATAATGCACATGAGATAAGAACCAAACAAGAAGGGGTTTTATATGATGCTCAAATGCAAGGTGGCATGATGACATGAGCATGATATAATGATGATGCAACAATTATATATTTGAAGTAGCCATTATTACTAGACCAAGTAGCATTACAATTGTTAGACAATTGGGATGCTACATGTTTGGTGTTACATTATTGTTACCGCATAGCGCTCTCTTATCTCGCTCTAATAACTGAAGTTGTAGCGTGTCTCTATAAGTTAGATAGTGCAAGCTTTGCTGCCTCTGAGCCCACCATACCTATGTAGGCGAGGACCGCCGAATTCTAGTCTCGCCGTGTACTGGCCTCAGTACTGACCGCTCTCTTTCTGTTTTCCTTTGCCCTTGCCGGCACCCTTTTGGCTTGACAGGTATGTGATTGACGACGTTAGCAAGGTTACCCTTCCGTCTTGGCCTGGGCAGGATTTATGGACACCGCTTGGTTATTCTTCAGGACTCTTAGTCCCATTTAGATCTTGTCCGTACTTGGATACTATTTGGCCTTCTTTATGATTTGTATCATTTGTATTCTTGACTCGTTGAGCCGTTGTTGTATATATAAGTTCTTGTGGACTCTGTTGTAAACTACTGTGATGTAACTACTTGTATTCAAATCCCACCCACACGAAAGTGTCTGGTGGGCGTCTTTGAATCGCTTCTATGCGGGTTTTGGCGGGAAATGCTAAGATCTGCATAGACCCGATTCGGGGGCGTTACAAGGTTCCACGAAGGATTCCTCACGCGCCACGAAGGCTCACCTTCTTCTCCGAGCCTATCCCACGAAGGAATAGCTCACTTACTCGTGGTAGACTTTAAGGTAGTCTCCAAACCCTCACAAACTTTCCACGGAGCAAATCACAAGACGAATGCCTCCGGGCGACCCTAGCCACCTAGGGTTTCCCACAAACCCAAGAGTAACAAGATAACTCAATGAACTCAAGGGGGAATGAGCTTTGGCTTGGTGGAAACGTAGATCGGGACCTCCTCTTCCTTTCTACCAAAGGGATTTGGATTTGGTTGGGTAGAATGGGAGATCCTCAAGCTTTTGTGTTTCAACAATGGGGGAGAGAGAGAGAGCTTCAAGAAATGATATGAACTGAATGCCCAACCTGCTCAAGCTAGAAGAAGGGATATTTATACTCAAGGAGAAAAACTAGGCGTTTTAAGCCAAAAACGCAAGGTCCGGTTTTAAGTTTGGTTGGACCGGTTCACACACCGGACAGTCCGGTCCTCATCCCGGAAAACCGGACTGAAACCGAAATTGCTCTCAGTACCTAGACTTGGATAGATCCAGAGTGAGTAAACCGAAAAACCGAGTTTGAGTTCGGATTTCCGGTCCTGACACCGGACGGTCCGGTCTGGGAGCCGGTCCAACCGGTCTGAAAACCGGATCTGTGAAAAAGGGCTTTGATGGATAGGATTTATTCTCTTCTCTCTTTGGTGATCGATTAGGTAGGAGAAAGGGATGTGTATAAGTCTTAGGTGATCATCCCCAACAAGCTCATCGAGAGAACCCCTCTTAATAGTGTGGAGCTCCTAACCGAACTCAAATTACATAAAAAGGGAAAACTCCGGTGCGAAGCTTTGTTATAAAAATGGGGGGGGGGGTCTCCGATAACCTTTCATCACAGCATCAGACTAGAACCTGTGTAAGATACTAGAAGTAGCATTAGTCCACTCTAACCACGGTGTCATTGTCAACCAAAAATAGTATAGGGTAAAATACCCTTTCAACTGGCTATGATCATTTTCCCCCCGATCCTCTAAAGTGAAATTTTGGAGGCAGACAAAATAGATGCACCCTGCTAGCCCCTGAGCAATGTAGAAATTCGGACCAAAAACTTTGCTTTTCCTTGTATACTTCAAAATTGCTACATACATCATGCATAGAAGGTAACCACCGTTCAAAATTGCAACATACATCTGCTCATCAAGCATTTCTACATACATATGCATTTCTCCTAGATTGATTCATGTTTACCTTGTGAGGTCCGTGCACACCATCGTGCTTGACAACTTTAAGAAGACGTATGCAATTGTAGCTACAGCCTGCAGGTCACCAAAAGCCATGAGCAGCAGCCCGAACAGGCTGACGCCGCCCCGCACCGACGTGCTCTTCTCACCAAAGAGATTTTGCAGGTCCAGCAACCAGTTCGATTCAAGATTCTCGACAACCTCTAGGGCTGGGATCTCGAAAAGACTTCGCACATGACCGCCTTCGATCCTGCGATGCTGGCTTTTATCTCCACTGCTACCAACCCTCAGCGTCCCTCCTCGATCGTCAACTGCCTAGGAGACGTTACCGCCACAACGCCCATAGCTTGGTCGTCCTCCTCCTCTGACATCGGCTCCAGGACGACTCCTGGAGGAGTGGCGGTGGACGCTTCCGATCCGGGGGAGTGGGGAGAGATGAGAGAGTGATCCCTATTGGTGGAGACATGGACAACCTCTTCAACAATGATCCGACAGAACTACAAAAGTCATAGGAGGTCGGAGGAGGTGAAGGGGAGGGTTCCTTGTGCATCTGAGCGCGACAAGACAAGCGGAAGCGACGCACCTAGGTTTCCCTAGGTCGCGATAAGATAGGGAGGCGTAGAGGCGGTACGATCAGTGAAGAATAATGGAAAAAGACAGTGAGGAAGATCACAAATAGAATGACTCAATCGCTATGACCCATATTAGCGTTTGGCGACCCAATTAAACAGATGTAGGCTAACCTGATCTGTAGAGTAGCAGCCCGATAACGACAGACTGACCTCTTAATCAAGACTTGAAAAGTTTTAGTGACACTATTGGAACGAACGAAAAGATTTGAAGCATTGGATGAGTTGATAAGATGGTTTAAGACACCAAAACGCTGAGAGTGGCAGACACTGAAGATCTTAATCAAGGCTTGACAAGTTTAGTAACACCATTGGGATTAACAGAAAGATCTTAAGCATTGGACGAGTTGAGTTTAATATGCCAAAACACTGAGAGGGGTCTGGCTAGATGAGTTATTCTGTTTTTTAATGAAAAGGCAGCTCCTGTTGGTTGCTAAAAAAAAACCAATAGTTCAATATTACCATCAAACCCAGCCCATTTACGAAAAAGCTGGATCGGGTCCAGGTTAAAACAGCCCAGCCCAAAGGCAACAGCGTATCCATTCATTCTCCAGTCTCCACCCACCCCACTCTTCCAGGGTCGCCTCCTCCAAATCGCCGGAAACCCCAATTCATTCAGCACCCACACATCCATCCCCGAGCTCAGACCGAAGGAAAGGGAGGAAAAAAAAATGCTGCGTCACGCCGCTCACCGCCTGGCCTCCCGCGCCGCCGCCGGCTCCATCATCCGTAGGGCCCTCGCCACGGCGCCGGTGCCCGCAGAGGAGGGCGTGGACCCCGCCTTCGTGGAGTCGTGGAAGAAGGTGACCAACATCATCGAGCCCCCCCAGACGCCCATGTCGGCCATGAAGCCCCGCCCGCCTACGCCGGCCTCAATCCCCTCCAAGCTCACCGTCAACTTCGTCCTTCCCTACAAGTCCGAGATCGCCAACAAGGAGGTATATTCTATTAGCCCTGAGAACGTCCCATCTCAGATCTGTGCGTGTGCGACAAGGGTTCCGGACTGTTTGCGCGATCTAGTTGTCGGATTTTGTGGAAGGAGATTGGGGAGGAAGGGGACGGGCCTTCGCGATCTGGTTCATCCAGCGGAATGGTTCGAACCCTAGGTGCGATTTGGTTAGGGTCTGTGAATGTCCGTTGTAAGGTGCTGTCCTAGGTTGATTTTGAGCACGTTATTTGTTCAGCTGCAATGGTTGCGCTCGATCTTGTGAATGGATGGGCTGGAGTTTTGTAGTTGGCGTGAGACTATTTGATCATATTAGATATATTGCGATGTCTTGTCGGTAGGCCTGATCATGCCTTGCCTGATTTTGGCGGGTGGGATAATGGAGTGGCATGCGGCAGCTGATGAGTTCCCTAAACGTTATCTAATTGCTGTTTCCTGCTGATAAGTAAATCCAGTTTTCTTTTTGGGGGTGTGAGCACGTCATTCCTAAGCACTTTAGGTGTAGTTCCTAGTGCGAATACGAATTGGTTCCCTTGTATGTTTTTCTTCTCTCAAGTATGTTATCACTGTGCCTAGGTCAAATGGTAGTCCGACAAGAACAGTTTTTTATTTCATATTTGGCATTTATAGTTTTCTGTTTTATTGATTTATTATGATTAGGGTACATTACCCTCGTTTTCTAGCTGGAGCTCCGATCCTTGCTAGCTGATTTTGGACAATAGGCTCACATTTGTATGAGTTCTGATCACATGATATGGTGCAGTATTGCTGCTGTAGTCTGACTGCATTTGCACTCACTGATATCAGCTCATTATACCTGGTGTTCATTTTCTTGATTGAGATAAATCTTCATCCTGGCTTCCGTACAATTACATCTTTTTTCTATGATATCTGTGCTTGACATGTTTTGGTAACAACAATGCCCCCAAGGTAACTCTGAATATAGCTACTATGATTTTCTTAGTTTTTCTTGCTTCTTTTAGTTAGCTCGCTTGCTGGCACTAGTGCAATCTTAAGCTCAGTATGCAGTCAATATTATTTGCTAGTGAATAGTACCTACTTTAAGTTACTTTGTATTATTATGGCTTTGGTTATTTTTTTTTCTTCTGGGTTACATATTTACATTGTCCAATATGTGATTTTACTTTTTTGAGGGTTCAAAATATGTTATTAGCTACCAAGTTTGTTGTTTCCGTTTGTCTGTGGTACGCAATTTCGGTGTGTGTAGCAATTTCATCTTGTGATCCTGCTTTTTTGTCTCAGGAAATCAGTGAATGGTCTTCAAATTGTGTAAATTGATTTCTTGCATGCTTACTTTGTTACTGATCATGTATATTTTGGAAATATTTGCCCCTCATTGGTATTGTCTTATTTTTTTAATTATTACTCATCTTGTATTGTCTGGCTACTTTCAGGTTGATATGGTAATGGTACCAGCTACAACTGGCCTGATGGGTGTTCTGCCAGGCCATGTTTCCACAATCGCAGAGCTCAAGCCTGGTGTTCTCTCTGTACACGAGGGAAATGACGTGACGAAGTACTTTGTGAGCAGTGGCTTTGCATTCATCCATGCAAACTCCATTACTGATGTTGTGGCTGTCGAGGCTGTACCCCTGGACCAGATCGATGCAAGCTTGGTCCAGAAGGGTCTTGCTGAATTCACTGCCAAGCTTGGATCAGCCTCGACTGACCTAGAGAAGGCTGAAGCTCAGATTGGTGTGGATGTTCACAGTGCCCTCAATGCTGCATTGACCGGTTGATGACGACATCTTACCTTTTTATGTCCTTTTGCATCCACATTTTTAGAATGTGAGTTGAAATCCTCAAACTCATGAATGAGGGTGGAGGGGATGATCTAAAATAAATTATACTCCACCTCAAAGAAAGACTTGTGTTTCTTCTTTCAACTCGAATCCTGTGAGGATTTTTGTAATGGTGAATATTTTTCTCTGTGCTCCGAAATCCAGTGCTGTATTCAGTTTTCATATCTGAGTTGTGAGGTTTGAGTCAAATTGTCAAATATCATAGTAGTACTCCCTCCTACCCATATTAATTGACTCATATTTGTCTAGATTTGGATGAATCTAGACACTATTTAGTATATAGGTTCATCTAAAATTTGACAAATCCAAGTCAATTAATATGGATCGGAGGGAGTATGTTTTTTGTGTCCTGTCTGTGATGCTGTGGCCTTGGGAGGTTTAACTCTTCAAATATGTGATGCTTTCAGGGAACCATATTGTGCAATTACCTGTTCTCTCTTCAGTCAGCACATGTGCCAAGTATTTTGCATTTTCTTCTGGTTTTTGAGAAATACGAAGTGAAAAGTTTAATCAATATTAGTTCTTTACTAAATAGTACAAATATCGAAGAAAAACATCGGTTCTGATTTTTGAAGCACTTTTTTTCTGCGGCGGTCACAAGTTCTTTCTGTTTTTCTGTCTGTTGCCGGTTTTTTAATGTTGTTGTTAGTACTACCTCCACTTATATTAGTGTTTTCAACTTTGTCATACGAATGCATCTAGTCTAGATCAACTTTGTCTAGATACGAATGCATCTAGTCTAAATATTTAACTAGATATATACAAAGTTAAGAACATTAATATGGATCGGAGGAAGTATATCTATTATTAAAGCAAACTTATTATTTTCCAAGATATAAGAGCACCCTATTAGCATTTCCAAGAGGCCATTCCCAATCTAAAGAAGATATTTGTACCCCCAATGGAGAATATAAAGGCCACATGGGATAGAGCTTCCAAAGGACTTCTGGCCGTCCGATTCAGCCACATGTGGTCCCAACTGTCGGATCTCGCTGCCCAGTCGATCAAGATATTTGTACCCCCAATGGAGAATATAGAGGCCACATGCCTTCTCTGCCGTCGGATAGAGCTTCCAAAGGACTTCTGGCCGTCCGATTCAGCCACAGTTGGTCCCAACCGTCGGATCTCGCTGCCCAATCGATCATAACCGTCTGTTTCGACCATGTGTTTCTACCCGCACAGTCACTGCCGCTAGCTACCCTCACTGACGGTGGGGGCCTGCATTTTCCGGGGGCCGTTGGTCGGAGAGCGATGTTACGTGGACTTGTGTGTGCTTGCAAACCGGAAGAGGGCGTCCTGGCTCCACCGTGGTTTCAGAGACCTTGCAGGGGCAATTTTGTCCTTCCCCTAGCCAAACCCTATCCCCGTGGATAGATCGAGCCGCCTCCCATTCGCCCACACGTTCCTCTTCATCCCGTCTTCCTCCTTTGTCTCCCTCATCTCTTTCATGGCATGGCGGCGCGCGCACAGCAACCAGGCGATGTCGGGAGGAAAGGAGCTGGCAGCGGAGGATTACCAGGCGA
Source organism: Avena sativa (assembly GCA_916181665.1). Taxonomy (NCBI): domain Eukaryota; kingdom Viridiplantae; phylum Streptophyta; class Magnoliopsida; order Poales; family Poaceae; genus Avena; species Avena sativa. Next base: position 259,848,229 of record OV702294.1, on the reverse strand, counting down.
CTCTCTCCCCTTTCTCTTCCTCCCTCTCACGTGGAACCCTATCCTCTCTTATTACCCTCCTCTCTTAACCTCGTCTCTCCCATGGTCGGCGGCGCACGGAGGCTCCAGATCTTCTAGGATTTCTTGCGGTGGCGGCGCAAGAAAGGGAGGTGGAGGCGAGCGACGGAGGGAAGTCAGTCGCAACTCCGGTGGACTCCTCGCCGCTCGTCGTTCTATGTGCTTGTTCAGGGGGCGTGGAGCTCAGGGCCTCAGGGGTAGGCAGCAGCGGCTTCCTTGGCGACCATGGAGGAGTGGAGCTGCACGGGGTGGCCGAGAAGCAATCGTTGGCGGTGGAGGAGATGCAACAGCACCGCCCCTTTCCACCACGTCCCCAGCTTGTCGACAACGCCTCCCAAGCTGCCATCCATCGGAGGAGCGGCCAGAAAGCCAGCGGCGACCAGAAGGCTCAGAAGCAGGCCGCAGGTTCCCCTCCTGGCTCCTGGCATCTCCCTCCCTGGTCTCTCTCCTATCCCACATCCCCTCTCTCTCTCTCTCTCTAAGCAGCCGGCGAGGGACGACACAAAGGCAGCGCATGCGAGGAGCGAGCTCAACCTCCGCCGGCGCGTCCTGACTCCATGGAGAGCGTCAGCAGCGGCATCTGGCTACAGGCGACCACCATGTGGAACAGGTTCCAATTCTCCTTACCTAAATCAAGGTATGTATGATGCTCTTTTCTAGCTCTCTTATGTTTTCTGTGTGAGTCTGAAATAGGTAATATATAATTTTCTGCTCCTATTGTTTTATTGCTGCAGGATTGGCATTTCTCTATTTATTTTGATTTAGTCCTTTTATAGAAGGAGATGAAGAAGTTCTACAGAAGATTTGGCCAAAAAGTAGCATGTAATGGCTAGAGGTTTACTAAATCTGCAATTAGGATTTGGAATTTTCATATTGGGTATTCACATGATTTTAGCTACCCCAAATGCAGTATGACATAATTATTTATCACACTGAAATTGCCTCGTCTCTTGCATATAGATAGAACAAAAGCCTCCACTTCTAATTATGTAGAAGAAACGGCCTTCTGATCGTGAATCTGGACAGTGATCCGAAGTTACAATACTAAAGCAGTTTCAGGTTTGTTTTTCTCATTTGTAGCCATGTAATTTTACGGACACCTGTAACAATCGTATATGGAGAGCGATATTTGATCCCTAATTCCCCATAAAGTGCCTTTAAAAAACAATCTGTACTTGCTAATGCATTCTCTATGGAGACAAGCTTGTCAAAAGAGGTCCTTGTAATATTGTGTTTTTAGATTTTAGATCTTTAGCATTGTTGTGTAGTCTGTACGTATTTTGTTCATGAGATTACATATCTGGATGTGACATTCTCTGCATCATCTTAATAAAAATTTCACGACAAGTGAAGCCTACGTATGTAATTATATTTACAGTAGTTAGTCCTACATAAACTGGAGGCCTTCCTCTATGGTTGTGCCGTTTAGGTTCCTCTGAAGTAAAATGCCATATAGCATGTCTCCTTCGATATTTAATATGTGTTGAGTATACTTTTCATTGAAAATAATCTATACTTCTATTTAAGAAAGTGATGAGTTGCAAGATATGTTGGGTTCAATTTTGGTGTAATTCCAACTCTGGTGGAAGGATGAAACTTGCTAACAATGTATCATTGTGTTTTTCTGGGCGCATCGAAGAGTGCTAACTGTTCGACAACTCTACATTCCGATGAGCTAACATGGTTTCAGCAAAATGGTGCATGGGAACCCATAACGAGTTGATTGTCTTGTAGAATCTGTTCTAAAACATAACAATAGGCCTTGATTGTTTTGTTTTGACATATATCGAATGTATGAGCCCAAGTGCTCATATTTGATATTTTCTTATGTATAATTATGCAGGAAAACAGATAGGGCCTTCAACTATCAAAGGAATCTATAGCCAAGGTTGGCTACACTGGAAAGTAATTCATCTTTTCTCTTTGCATAGATCATAATTCAGCCCTTGCTTACAAGTAGTCGACTGAAATTATGTGTCGTGATCACACGAGATGTTTCTTGCTAGAGCTTCAGTACAATCCTTGATTTTATTTTAAATTTGTAAGTCAAGTGGTGTATTTAGTGCATGCTAGAATAGACTTTGCCAGGAACCATCAAGCCCTGTAGATTGATTTGTCTTTTGGTCATATTTATTTAAGGACTTGATGACTTGTCCTGTCTGATTCCATGTCAGATATTGTCGAGAAGCTACCGGAGATGGTTTCTTTAATTCAGTTAACATATTGATTGCTCCTCACGCAATTTATCAATAGGAATATCTTAGCCACTTCACGGAAGATGCATGTAAAATTACCACTGTTATCAGTTTGCTTCCTAAGTTTGCTAACCAGCTTTTGTGCACCTTTGTTCATGGAAGTAGGATAACAAAAACTTATTGTGTGCCTTCATTGCGCTTGTTTTTTGGGTGTGATTGGAGTATAAGATCTCAGTTTAGTTTCTCCGAAATCTGCAGCCTGCAACTTCTCTTTTAATCTTCATGGTGCCTCGGTATAAGCTATATAGCTACATTTAGTGAAATATTTACTTCATGATGCAGTTTAAATGCTAAATGATCTATTCGTGGGTTTCCTATATACTTGTCCTCCATAAGGTTAGATTGGACAATCCTTTGGTGTTCTGGTCCATAGTGATTAACTGATTTGATGAATTTTTTGCAGGACTTTGAGACATGTTCTGCAACCTGGGAGTGGCAAAAGCTTTTAGTGAGTTCCCTATATTTTATATTTAATTTCTTAGGATTAGGAAAAATCTTTTCAGTTGTTTCTAGACAGACTGAACTGTTGAAAAGAAGCATGGTCCCTAATGGGTAATGATTTGCTTCTTGGTGTGTGTATACAATTGCTAAATGACTCTCGGTCGTACAATTCTTTTAGAATTTCGATCTTGCATGTCCGATTTTTTTCCTATTAACAATAGCGTGATGTCCGTCTTGTAGCATAACTCATACCAGGACCGTATTTCAGGACCTAAACTGGTTACTATCATGAGTGGTGGGCCCATAAATCATCAATGCAGTTCGGTCGCCCTCAGATATGCCTAACACATGGTTACTTGGTGATCTTATTTGGTCTGGTCCTTCCAATGAAGCAAAAGGGTGGCTATCAATGACCGAGGTGTTTCTTATACATTTGGGCCTAATAAAGTGGCTGAATTTTCTGAGAAGCGTGATTTAGATCTCATCTGCCGAGCCCATCAGGTGCACTATCCTTACAAAGTACCCACCATTCTTGTTTCCATGTCAAGTAAATCTATTGCTTAGTCATTTTCTCCTTGTTGGATTGCAGGTTGTTGATGATGGATATGAATTATTTGCTAATCGTCAGCTTATAACGGTATTTTAAGCGCCTAACTACCGATAATATGAAAATGCTGGTGCCATGATGAGTTTAAGATGAAACACGGATGTGCTTCTTCTAAATACTCAAACCTGCAAGGATAATTTTAGGTGGTTTGACTAATACCAAATCTAGCTTCAAGGTATGCATGGCTAATACAGGAAAAGTTGTTATTTTGACCTATACAAGTATACATATATATAACATGGTGTTTTCTTGCTGTCTTAGAACCAATTACTAAGAATTCATCTTAAATCAAATGTGCATATAGATTAAAATACTCCTTCAGGAATGGTTGCTTTTTTCGGTCGTTTTCTGAATGACAATAATGCAGAATTAATCTTACAAATATGTGGTTTAGCTTCTTGGCTCATGGATCATGACGATTGATCCTTCTTGTTGTGATACAATGGAGCAATTTCTTATCAATCTCAACTGTTGTTGAAGTACTATATTATTAGGGTCCTTTTATATTATTTGTGAATGTGACTGTCTTGGTGTGACCATCTGAAGGGTGCGACAAAGTGATGTTTAATTTATAACATGATGTAATCTCCGTGTGTCCTATTAGTTTGTTTCTGAATCTAGACGTTTCGTGCCTGCTTTGAATATGCATGCTTTATCTGCTTTTAACTAGAACAACACGTTCGTGTGCTGGTCATCTAAAACACTACAAGTACCCTAGCTCATATTACGGGTTACTCTTCTCTGATATGCTATTTTTTATTCTGTTCTAATACCTTCCATGGTTCCATGTAAATCTGATGGGAGATTAATTGTTATAAGCGAGTACAATATATACTCTCAAACAGCGTTGCACTCTTTAAAAGCTTGATTTATGAATTACAGAAGAAATGGAAATTTTCTATTTCTTGGTCCTTGCATATTAGTGGTGGTGGAGAACCAGGGGTGGCAGAGGAGGATGTATGACTAACTAACAAGTGGTGGAGGCATTGTTGCTGTTTGATCTTCTTTATCCATGTCATCCTTCTTTGAGCCACAAGCGAGTGGTAGTTTCGAGTAATCAGTAGCAACACAATGCAGCCTGCAGGTACTCTTGGTCTTTGTCCATATTCTTAGGTCAGGTTTCATTTCATTCTTGTTTTCCAGATTCTTCATACCGGTAGTGTATTAATTAGTCATCTATCATTTAGTCCTGATTTGGTTCTTAGTAGCACTAGGTGGTATGCAGCTAGGTATTGGATCAGGTACTTCCTCGACATACATCTGATTTGGTTCTTAGTAGCACTAGGTGGTTGTCAACGGCTGGTATCGATCCATAATTTTTGAATGAGGACGTCTAACAACTTATATATTACTCTCGCAAGATGATATTTGGATATTTATGACACACGATCCATAATGAGGACGTCTAACGGCTGGTTCTTAGTAGCACTAGGTGGTTGTCAACGGCTGGTATCGATCCATAATCATGTCGTTTGAATCAATCCGATGTGGCACACGATCTATCAAATTATTTTTTAAAAGACTTTATGACAGTGGATGTAAATATAATCTGGTGATTTACATGTTTTAATCGAATTACTGTGTTTGTGCAGATTTTTTGTTAATTTGCATGGACCATTTTTGAGAACATGGTATTTCTAATTGCTTCACACAGGTAATGCGTCATGCTGCGATGACTTTACTTTTTATTAGCAAGATTACACAAGTATATGATCAAAATCAGAGTTGTTCGTATACTGAAAGTAGTATTTCTTATTGTAAGCATGTGTAAATATATTTTATAGACTTTTGCATATAGTCCAGAATCTGTAGTAAGGATTTGTTGTTGCTGCTTCAACACTGCATTTTTTACTGCCTCTCTAATACTTCTGGTTTTCAGTATAACAAAATAGTTACTGTTGTGACAGGGTTTGGGATAGGATTTAAGTGAAATTTGGAAGCTCCCACCCGAGTCTGAACTTCACTTGTCATGCTTGATAAACTAAATTCAGATATGAGAAAAGATGATGTCCATCTTATGGAGAGCTTGGCATCATTGAAATGATACCATTTTGGGGAGACATGTACGCCACTTACATAATTATCTAGCTACTGTCTAGGGCCTTACAAATGGACATGTTACTATATAATAATGACTCTCTCACCCGTGCTACTCCCGTGTCTCCTTCTCAAAGAGTCAAACCCTAGGCGCCTCCGCTTGTCCGTCTCCACCCACATCCTCTTCCCTTCGGTCGTCACTGCTGCGGATTTCTCTTCCGGGAGGAGTTGAACCAGAGGAGCAGCGCTGCTCACGAGTCCTCCACCCCCACATCGGTCCTTCTCATCCAACATTGTTCTTCTCAAGGAGGACCGGATCTGAGGAGCTCAACCTCCACTGGCATGTTCCTGACTCCATCGGGACCGGCAATGGCGGCGCTCGCCCATAGGTACGCCTCCTAACCTCCCCCTATCCCGTCTCAACTCTCTTTCTCTCTCCCATCTCACCTCCTACTCTCACGTATGGTGCTTGTTGCTGTTGTCTTGTGTATGATATTGCTGCTTGCAGTCATGTCGTGTGTCTGGTGCTTACTGCTATGTGGAACTGCTGGTGTGTGTGCTTACTTGCCGGTGTAGTGATGTGCAAGATCTGCTTGCTGGTTGCTGCTGCTTGCCTGCCTGCATCATTGCTTGATGTAGTATTCTGTGTTGATTACTTGTCGGTGTGTGATATTAGCATGTGGAACAATGTTCAGGACAACATTGCTTATGCTACTTCAAACTCGATCTGTAGTTAATGATGTTCTGCAATTAGAACCCCCTCGACCAACTAAAAGTTTATATCTCTGCACTTTAGAAGTTGGTATAAAGCAGTGAATGTGATGTTAGTCCACAGAGCTCTAATTTATGTTCATTTTTTGGCAAGTTACTTATTCTTGTACCTGTTTACATTATGTTCAGATTCATAATGGAATTATGGCTTTCCCTTGATGTTAGAAGCCTTGATGAAATTAAACAAAGACGATGAATGATCATGTTGCGATTATACAGCCTTACCTCTGATGTGGTTTGCACTTATTATGAAGTTCCCTTGCTTTAGAACCAGATAAAATCATATCATATTCTTATGTATGTGCATATGTACCAGGGCTTATCAAGCACAGGCAATTTGCTGACTACTCCAATCGTAGGTCTCCTAATATCTTTCAAGTAAGCACAACTTGACTTATTTATTTTGCCGTCCACATTCTTTGATTCCTTTAATAATTATCACTAGAAAAATCGTGTTAGTGTATCCTATCTTCTCCTTGACACTTATATTCTACCAAGAAGGTGTTTGTAGAGCACTATTTCCAAATAAATAGATAACATTTAACACTAGAGTTGACGACTATAAGAGGATAATTTAGAATCTCCAGGTTTGGCTTAATGGGAATTGAGGAAGCGTCTAAACTTCTGTATTTCTATCTAATTGTTCATGACAGTAATATAGTAAAATATTTCGCATTGTGCTGACACTATAATTTGTCCTCTGAATGTGGAGTTTTTAAAGCTGCTTCGTAGATCCATTGTGAACACTTCGTTTCCTTGGCAAGTGTTGGCCTCCATGTTCTGTATGAGTTGTTCATACAAATTTATTAAAAGTATTCTGTCATGCATACTGCATAAGTAAAAACACAGAAACTATAGATTTTGTTTTATGGTATCTTTGGCTTCTTGACGTTCATGCTCCCTGCCATATGTATTAACAGGTTGCTTCCGTTATCTTTGTCCTAATTCTTCAGATCATAGAGTACTTGATTAGTTCCTTTTAGATAACGTGTCCTGCTTAGAAATAATGTGAGATGTACACATCAATTCTGGTAGAATATTGTATTCGAGAATTTTTTGTGGCTATTTCATTTTATCCTTGCAACCTAATATGTGGTTTGCAAATTTAGTTTTCTGTTTCTAATGAAATTATGGTTCTCTTCATTAGTTAGGAAAAGCTAATGATCCTGGTTATATGGTTGACTTATATCCTGAGAGGAACGATATCATTGAAATGTTTAAAAAAATCTTACACCCTTATTTGCTTTGATTCTTGATACTGTTCTCACACAAGCATGGTTTTTAAGGCGTTAAGGCGTCTTAAAGCGACCTGGGGGCGCTTTGGCGTCGCACCTAGGCGACGCCTAAGCGGGCGCTTTGGACGCCTAGGCGCCTAATGCGGTCGTTTTTGCAAAGCGGAGGGGGGGGGGGGGGGGGGGGGCGCTTTGACGCTTAGGCGTCCTAAAGCGGATGCTTTAAAAACCATGCACACAAGCATTGATAATACCACAGTTTCTCCTCTAACTCTGTTTGGTAATTTTACAGCTAGGAGAGACAGAAGATGATGCAGCCAAAGTTACTCATCTACTCCTTATCCTGACCTCTTGTCATGATGCAGTTAGAAGAGATGCTACACGCTTATCATATTTCTTAGTCAGGGAATGGATTGGTCGTGTGGTGAAATCGTGTCTTTTCCCTCACTCTTGTCATATGCGTTTTGGTTCTGTGTGCAGGACCGGAACAATATGCATTAGGAAAGTCGAGGAAGGTGTTGTTGCTGCTAGCTGGTAATTTGTTGGTACCCTTATTTCGTTAGTTGTCTTATACTCTAATTCGTCATATACTGGGTTTGGTATATTTTTTATGTGAGCTGTGTTGTATTTCTGCTTAGTTTTATTTACCACAGGATGTTGTTGTGCATTATCTAGACATACTTTTGTTGGGTGTCGCTGCAGGGCACAGCCACTTGCCATTCCATTCCTACTTGTGTGAGATAGCAGACTACGGGTTTGTTCTTGGGGGAGTTGAACTTGAGATTGTTGTGGTTGCAAACATGTATTGGTAGTTCGTCTCTGTCCAGCATTCACAGTAGTGCATATGTGTTTATCTCTGCCCAACATTGCATTGCACAAGCCGCTTCCTTGTGGTTTCAGTATTCAGAGTTGCATGTATTGAGATGTCTTATGGACTTAACGATGCAGTTGTCTATAAGTCAATAGCTAGACAATTAATCTTATATACAAAACCAAATTTACTTGTGGCTATGAAGGCAACTTGTATTATTTTCTGGTTGCTGGCGAGCTGTTCGGGTTTGTACATTGGGAAACTTAAAACAAGCTTAGGAAACTTAATATACATCGAGAAATGGCTTGTGTCTCTGAACATAGGTTCAACTTATTTTTTGTGAACCTACTATATTTGCTCCTGCATTATCTACGATGTTGTAGTCTTCCTTTGTCTCATCTAATTCAACCGATGACACTAGGGTAATTATATATAGCTTATGCATCTATTTGTTTCCTCTATAAAATAAATACTTGGTCACGCCAACAGGACATCTTCATTGTTACTAGCTTTATTGGATGATTTGCTCTTGACCTACGATCTTCAAGTTATATAAGTTTGTTTTCTTCTCTACTATGCAGACTCATGCCAACTGGACATCAAGCTGTTCAGTTTTACTAGCTTTATTGGATGATTTGCATCGATTAAGTGAGCTTGTGTTCTATTTCAGTCATTCTCATTACTGTGTGGTCGGTAACGGTGGGATTTCCATCAGTGTTTAAAGTATCGATGTACTGCTATGTCATTACTATGTTCTACCGATGTATTGTAAAGTATTGAAGTACAATTAGATTAAACACTTCTTTATCTGGAATCCAGTTGAGTATTTTTATCGATTGTTCATATCGGCTTGCCTGCCGCAGGCGGGCAAGCGCGTGGCAAGCTGCGCGTCCCTACCTAGTTGGTGAATCATGACGCCCCACGTGTCCCTGCCCACGCCCATCTCTCCCTGTCTCTCTCCCTGGCACCACTGAATCCCCTTCCTCCCGTCGCCCCTCTCCCCTGACGCGACTCCTTGCTCCCCCGCCGAGCTGCCGCAAACCGAGCCGTTGCCCCATCTCTGGCCTGGTCGCAAACCGACCCCTCCTCTGGCGCGATCGTCGTCGCCCCTACAAACCGAGCCCGTTGGCCTGTTGCGGCTCGCCGCCGCTCTGCAAACGAGCCCGCCGCCTACTGCGAGCCCGGTCACGCCTTCTCCTCATCACCCCGTCGGCCTCATCGCTGCGCCCCACGAGCTCTCCATCGTTGCGCCTCGTGAGCTCTCCATCGTCCTCGTCGCTGCGCCCCGCAAGCCGCAGCAGGCTCGAGCGTCGTCGGCTCGTCTGCCCCTGCCTCTCCACTGCCGACCGTGGTCGCCACCCGCTTGACGCCGTCTGCCTCGCCTCTCCATTGGCCTCGTCGCTGCGCCCCGCGCACCCGACACCGTCGCCGGCCGCTGCTCGTCTAAGCCCCTGATACGTCCAAAACGTATCTACTTTCTCGAACACTTTGCTATTGTTTCTTATCTAAAGTTGTGTGGTTTGGATACAACTAACACGGACTGACGCTGTTTTCAGCAGAATTACCTTGGTGTCTTGTTTTTGTGCAGAAAATGAACTATCAGGAAAAATCCCGAAAATATACCAAAAAATATATTTCACCAGAAGATCCACGGAGCTAGAAAAAGAGACGGAGGGAAGGCCTGGGAGGCCAGACCCACCCGAGGCGCGGGCCCACCTGACCCCGCGCCTGGAGGGGGTGTGGCCACCCCAGGCACCTCCTCGACCTCCCTCTGCGCCTATAAGTTTCCTTCTGACCTAAAAACTCAGGGGGGTTCGATAGTTTTCTAGAAAGAGTTCTGCTTCGCCGCCGCCACCAGAAACCAAGATTCGGATCCAGAAACTCCGTTCTGGCACCCTGCCGGGACGAGAAATTTGAAGAGGATCATCGCCATCGTCATCACCAACGTATCCCCATCAACCACCGATGTTTCCCTCATCCATGAGTGAGTAATCCTCCGCTGTAGGCTTGGGGATGGTAGGGATTGGATGAGTTCTATCATGTAATCGAATAAGATCTGATAGGGCATAGTGCCTATTATCTCTATTAGTGCTATTTGACTTTGTTGCAACTTGTTATGCTTAATGCTTGTCACTAGGGTCCGAGTGCCATGATCTCAGATCTAAACTTATTATTGAATCATTATGATAGTATTGTTTGTGATCTTATCTGCAAGTTGTGTATACATATCATTGTCCGGATCCAAAGGCCCCAAAGTGACAATAATTGGGACAACTGGAGGGGATGGCTGTGGTGTGAGGATCACATGTGTTCACAGAGTGTTAATGCTTTGCTCCGGTGCTCTATTAAAAGGAGCACCTTAATTGCCAGTAGTTCCCTAGAGGCCCCGCTGCCACGGGCTGGCTAGACAGAAGATGTTGTGCAAGTTCTCATTGCGAGCACGTATGAATATATTTGGAGCACATGCCTAGGATCGTTTAGTACTTAGATGCTTGTTATTATTTATCTGCAATGCCCTAGATCTTTAAGTTACATGTTTAGACTCGTCCATGCTACGCTCGTCCATCCATCCCTATGCCCCCTCGAATCCTACTGTTACCGTTACTGTTACTATTGCTACTGTTGATGTTGCTTCACTGTTGCTACTGATAAACTTCTGTGAGCAAGAACTATTTCCAGGTGCAGTTGAACTAACAACTCAGTTGTTAAGGTTTGCAAGTATTCTTTGGCTCCCCTTGTGTCGAATCAATAAATTAGGTAATACTACCCGCGAAGACTGTTGCGATCCCCTACACTTGTGGGTCATCAAGACTACTTTCTAGCGCCGTTGCCGGGGAGCATAGCTTTATTTGTAAGTTCACTTAGATCTATTATTGTTCACTGCTACTCCTTTCATCATGGGGAAGTCTCGTGATGGAAAGTTCCCTATTTTACCATCCACTACAAGAAGAGGTACAGTCTTAAACACCTCTATTGCTCTTGATTCATCGTCTGTTATAAGTAAGCTTGTTATGCCACCACCACATACAGCTACACACACTGCTACTATTGCTGAGTATGAAACTTCTTTTGATGCTCATGATGTTACTTCTACCGTGCTTGATGCGAGTGGTTCATTAGGTCCTTTTCTAGATGCTACTATGGCTAGTCTAGGAAATACTGAAACTCCTAGTGAAGACACTGTTACACCTGTTAGCTCACCTGAGGCTAGTGAGAGTTATGATATTAATGATGGTTACATTGAATTCACTGATGATTTTATTGAAGAGTGCCAAAACACACATGGTACTAGTGCTATTAACAGTCTCCTTGCTAGACGTACTATTATGCCTAAGTTGTCCTCCGATCCTAAGTTTGCCACTTCTCCCATAGATATTAAAGATGAAGATTATGATTTCTCTCTTGATTTGTCTTATTTAGATATTGTTGAAAAAGAACCTTTTTGTGGGATTGAAAATGAGAGTGTTGTGGCTCATATGAATGAGCTTTCTACTATGAGTGCTTTGTTCTCTGATTATTTTAAGATGCGCAAGTACTTTGTTGCTAAGATCTTCCCTTTTTCACTAAAAGGAGAAGCTAGGGCTTGATTTAATAGATTACCTCCTGGTTCCATTGATAGCCCTGATTGCTTGATTGCTTCCTTCTTCCAGAAATATTTTCCTCCCAGTGCTAGACATGCTGATTTGCAGAGACTTTTGATTTTAAACTGGGAGAAGAAGAGAAATTGCCTGAGTCATGGAAAAGATTATGTGCCTTGATTCATGCACATCCTGGATGTCCATTAGAGATGAAGATGTGAAGAATCTACCTCCTATAGAAGAATTATGTAAGCCAATTCCCCACTCATCTACTATTGAGGTACACTCTCTCCAACACTGGTAAGCCTCCTGATCAATGTTTAGAGGAACTAGCCACATTTATTGTTAAACAAGGGTATTTTAATAAACAAGTTCAGAATCATTTATTGGAAAACTCTAGAGCTATCCATGAGTTGAAAGATATTGTGAAAAGAACTTCTAATGATATTAAAATGCTTTGTAAACACTTTCAAATGGTTCAAACTCAACTTGATCAACTTGCTAAGGTACAAAAGGATATGCTAGTTAATGCTTTAGGAGATAAACATGCTTATGGAATTAGAACTAGGAGTGGTATAGCTACTCAAGATCCTTTATATCCTGAAGGATACCCTAAAATAATAGAGCAGGATTCCCAACAAGGTGAAGATAGTGGTAGTCCTCGTAAGAGGAAGAAAAAGAAACATAAGATAGTTAAGGAACCACTTGAACCTGCTGTAGATCCTAATAGTATATCTGTCTCTGATGCTGAAACTGAGAGTGGTAATGGTAATAATGATGCTCCTGATAAGGAGGAATTTGAGGAAGAACCTGAGAAGCACACTAATAACACTAGGTACACACAGGAAGATTTTATTGCTAATAAACATGGTAAAGAGAGAGAACCTTGGGTGCAGAAACCTATGCCTTTTCTAGGTAAGAAACACAAGTCAAAGGAGGAAGAACACTAAAACAAGTTTTGTGAGTGGATGAAACCTTTATTCTTGCAAATTCCTTTGACTGATGCTATTAAGTTGCCTTCTTATTCAAAGTATATGAAGGATATTGTCTCTAATAAAAGGAAGATTCCTAATGAGGAGATTTCTACTCTACTTGCTAATTACTCCTTCAATGGTAAGGTTCCAAAGAAACTTGGTGATCTAGGTATACCAACTATTCCTTGCTCCATTAAGAATAATTATGTTAGAACTGCTTTATGTGATTTGGGAGCTGGAGTTTGTGTTATGCCTTTTTCTCTCTATAAGAGACTCCAGCTAGAAAAGTTGATACCAACTGATATTTCTTTGCAAATGGCTGATAAGTCAACTACTATTCCTGTTGGTACATGTGAGGATGTTCCTGTTCAAGTTGCTCATAATTGCATGGTCTTAACTGATTTTGTTGTGCTTGAAATGCCTGAAGATGATAATATGTCTATTATTCTTGGGAGACCTTTTCTTAATACTGCAGGTGTTGTCATCAATTGCAATCAAGGAAAAGTAACATTCAATATTAATGACAAAGAGCACACTGTCTATTTCCCCAAGAAGGTTGTTAAGAGCCATTGCCTGAATTCCATTGAAAATATTGAGAGCATCAAGGTTGGAGAAATATATTGTCCCATTCCATAAGAAAGTTTTGGAACTATTATGATTGGGACCATTGCTATCAGTATGAGGTAACATAATCACCTTGTGGAATGCAAAGTTTTGTTTCATATAAGATTGTTTTGGTAACAAGACTTGATCAACCTTGTTAACAAAAGGATTTTTAGTGAACAAAATAATGTTTCCACTGTGGTTATACTTGCTTTCTTTTTATTTTCTCCTTCCTAGTCTTTTCTTTAGCTTTAGTTTTGTTAGTTGTTTGCTTGTTTGAGTTTCTTAGAGCTCCTGTAGTTTGGCTTTTGGTTTTCTTTTGCTTCTTCTGAAAAAACTGTTTCTGCGAGAAAATCAATTTTCATACCCTGAAATTTGGCCAAAAATAAAGTTTCCTGAAAAATCCTAGAAAATTCAAAATAATTTTTCCCCCGAAAAAAGGGCTAGAGTGGCACCTGAGGTGACCCAGGGGGACACCCTAGGCCACCAGACCCCTGGTAGGCGCGGTCTACCAGGTGGCGGCGCCTGGGGGGTCTAGCCCACCTGGGGCCCTCGAGGCTGCCTCCTCAAAGCCACCTTCTTTCTCTCTCCTGAAAAACACTGGAAAACTTGCTCAAGCTCGAGTTCTTGCTCGCGATTTTCGATCTCCTTGTTCATCCCATCTCAAGTGCTGATTTTTGGAGGGATTGTTCATTGGTATGTGCCTCCTCCACTTGTCCAATTAGATTTGTGTTTGGTAGATTGTATCTTGAGTATTTTGCTGCTATAGGTGACAGGTTGTTTGAGCTTGCATGCTTGTTCTATACTTAGAAACTTTGTTTTGATGCATGTGTAGTCCTCTAGCAAGTTCCTATAGTAGTTGCTCATCGTTTATCAACTTAGAAATCACTTGGTTTGATGGTTGTCTAAAAATTTCAGCAAGGAAGATGAGTGCTTATCCACTGAACCAATATGACTTGATGGTGCATGAGCCAATGAAGGTTCATCGCGAGGAGGCAGTTTTTCCTTCCATATATCCATTCCATGAATTTATGAGAGCTGCAGGGATCCTCCAAGATTTCCAAACTATGGTTACAAATGCAGGGTTGGAGAACTTTGTTGAAGGTGAACCATTCCAATATGTTAAGCTAACCATGGCTTTTGTGCAGGACTTCCGGTTCACTTGGTCTACTTCTAATCCCATGATACATTACAAAATATATAATATACCCGTCGACCTGCCTTTTGTTGATTTCTATGCAGCAATTAGAGTACCTCAGTGGGGATCTTGTGAGAAGATCAAGGAGAGGCCCAAGTCACTTATGGATCTATATGCTGAGATTTGCCAGGGTTTCGACTTCTCAAAGGAAAGTGGTAAAATTCAGAAATTCAGCTCCCAGCTATTAGATACTTTGCCTATTTCATCACCAAGTGTGTTCTTGCTAGAAAGGTTGCTAGGAAGTTGTCTTCCTTTGATCTAGCTTTTATTGCAGCTGCTCTGAATAGGAATTGTTCTTATAGCCTGGGTGCTTTGATAGCTCACCGTCTCACCACCAACCGTGAGAAGGGTGGAATTTGTGGAGGTCTCATTGCTTCTAGGTTGCTAGCTTTCCATGGTTTAGAGCCTCATTATTCAGATTTTCAGTTCCCCATAGAGAGGCTTGATATTGAATCCATGATTCAACATGGTTTTGTTTCCTTGGGGGCTAATGTGAGAAGTTTTCCTTATGAATTATCCTTTGCCTAGCAAGGTAGGAGAAAGGGTAGGACTGAGAAAATAGTTTACTTGCCTGCACCTGTTTTGTTTCACTTTGATAACAGGCAAGGATGGTCGCTTACGGAGGAAGAGGTTGACACTTATGTGGGGGAACTCTCCCAGCAAGAGGAGAATGTTGAAGTGGATGCCGAGGACAATTTGGTTCAGCCCTCCAACTTGGGAGAGTCTTCATACCAGCAACCCTCATTTGATTGGGGCGCTTCTTCTTCTTTATCGCAGGAGCCTGACTATGATCATTCCTATGATGACCCACCAGCATGGGGTTACTACCCGCGCTATTGAGCCCCACTTAGGCCAAAATCCTAAGCTTGGGGGGAGGTATACCGACATCACACTCATATGTATATCATGTTCGGTCGGTTCTTTGTATATCCATTGTTTCGCTTTCTTTTTGGTTTTTGTTGCTTCTTTCTAAAAACCCAAAAATACCAAAAATATTTTCGTTGTTTCTCTTGGTTTGTTTCTTTGCTTTGGTTTGCCTTAAAAGAAAAATCCAAAAATATTTTGCTTTTTTTGGTTTTTCTTTGTTTGCTTGTCTCTAAAAAATTTGAAAACACCGAAAATATTTGTTGTTCTTTTTTGGTTTTGTGAGTTCTTTGCAGGGTTCGGCCGTCCTTAGTGGATTTTGGTTTCATGTTAATTATTCAAGTCACACAAGTGAAGAGCAATAATGAAGATTAAGAAAACTTGAGGTGTGGTAAGAGGCTGGTAACGAACTCTATTTGTTTCATTTTTGTACATATACTCATCATTGTGAGCATGCTTAGCTTGTTTGTGTAAGGTGTATGTCATTATGGATGCTTAGTAGTTCTTGATCGTCTATGATTAGCTCCAGCTTGCTAATAGTTTGTAGCATGTCATATGAATGTTTGCTTGCATTGTTTTATTCATACTTTGGTATGATATTATGGTATCGTCCTCTGACTGTTCATGTGAATCGACTTGGAACATGCTCACGCATGCATATGACTAATCAACAATAAGTAAGCCTCGATGATTTATTTTGCCTTAGAGTTCTTGTATAACTTTCATGCCATAATTAGTCCTATTTTGTTGCAAGCATGATTATGACAGTTATTGCTCTCTCGTTTGTCGCTCCCTCTCTATTGCTAGCCTTCACTTGCACTGAGTATGTGCTCTACCTGTGCTTCCAACTCACCAAAACCAATATTGCCAGCTGTGTCCACCATATCTACCTATTAGCATCATTTGCTATTTCAGTGCATATTCCATATGCCGTGTTTTCTTACAAAATAAAATGTTTGTCTGTTTTGAGAAAGTTAGTTAGTAAAGCTCTCACGAACTTGATGGCACACTTTATTCTTTGCGCTTAATAATTCTGAACCATTGTGACTAGTCCATGAAAGTTATGTGCTTGCTAATTATATGCTGGGAGTCAGCAGAACCGTGCTGCCACGGGGAACACTTTCAACACCTGTTAGATATCTTATCTAGTTGATACTTTGCTCTTTTGTTACGGATGTCGAAGATGTGAAATAAGAGGGGAGGTTGTGAGTTCAAGGAGTTTATACATTGCGTTAGAGAAACGCCTGGGCCACTACCCTAAGCCATGATTAATCATGGTGGAAACTTGTAGCAACACCATAATGAGCATCTATGAAGCGTCCTCAATAAAAATCTATGCATATGGTAAATAAAAAGATTGCTAAGATGCTCATTGTCTGCTTGCCTTGTCATTTTGGTTATGGGAAATCTCCTGTACCATGTGCAAGGGGTACCCTATTGGCGGTTCTCGATGATATGCATATATTTACAATGACAAGAACTTTCAGGTGACCAAAGTTGAGTAGCATGCGGAGCGACCCTCGTACTCAAGGGACTTGGGATTTCCAGTCTATGGTCTGTCAAGCATATGATTCAAAGTGGACCTCACTTTCACCTTAACCACATGAAGATGCCTATGATAGGGGCAATGAGAGCTCAACGCTAATGATTACCTTCCTTTCAGCATTGGGAAGCCTTTCAAACCTTCACAAAACTATTTTCACAACTTTGTTGAGTCACCACTTATTTTATGAGCACCCTCTTGAGAGCATAGTTGTCATTCTTGTGTTTGTTCCAAAGCTTGGTTAATTATGTCATGACTTTGATGCTTGTATCTCTGATATCTTTACTTCTAGTCTTCACTTGAACTTCAGAGGTGCCTTGGCATTTATATTGTGCTCTTCAAACAAAGGCAAGCGATATACCACTCTATCATACCTTATTATGAGCATAGCAATGTTGCTTATGTTTATGTTTCATGCCACTTACTATTATTGAGTTAGTTTTCTCTTTGTAGCTTGCAATGACTATTGAGTAGACTTAGTTGCATACACCTTATTATGAATTGTCTAAGCATCTACTCCTGTGTTGAGAATATATACATCATATGAAGCAAAGTGTTCTGCCAGGCCATGTTTCCACAATCGCAGAGCTCAAGCCTGGTGTTCTCTCTGTACATGAGGGAAATGACGTGACGAAGTACTTTGTGACCAGTGGCTTTGCATTCATCCATGCAAACTCCATTACTGATGTTGTGGCTGTCGAGGCTATACCCCTGGACCAGATCGATGCAAGCTTGGTCCAGAAGGGTCTTGATGAATTCACTGCCAAGCTTGGATCAGCCTCGACTGACCTAGAGAAGGTTGAAGCTCAGATTGGTATGGATGTTCATAGTGCCCTCAATGCTGCATTGACTGGTTGATGACGACATCTTACCTTTTTATGTCCTTTTTCATCCATATTTTTAGAATGTGAGTTGAAATCCTCAAACTCATGAATGAGGGTGTAGGGAATGATCTAAAATAAATTATACTCCACCTCAAAGAAAGACTTGTGTTTCTTCTTTCAACTCGAATCCTGTGAGGATTTTTGTAATGGTGAATATTTTTCTCTGTAATCCAGTGTTGT
The DNA here is from genome assembly GCA_916181665.1 of Avena sativa. NCBI lineage: Eukaryota > Viridiplantae > Streptophyta > Magnoliopsida > Poales > Poaceae > Avena > Avena sativa. The sequence continues at coordinate 259,830,194 of OV702294.1, read as the reverse complement.
ATTCAGTTTTCATATCTGAGTTGTGAGGTTTGAGTCAAATTGTCAAATATCATAGTAGTATGATTTTGTGTCCTGTCTATGATGTTGTGGCCTTGGGAGGTTTAACTCTTCAAATATGTGATGCTTTCAGGGAACCATATTGTGCAATTACCTGTTCTCTCTTCAGTCAGCACATGTGCCAAGTATTTTGCATTTTCTTCTGGTTTTTGAAAAATACGAAGTGAAAAGTTTAATCAATATTAGTTCTTTACTAAAAGTACAAAATATCGTTTTCATTTCTCGTGTATGATGCGGTTCTGATTTTTGAAGCACTTTTTTCTGCGGGGGTCACAAGTTCTTTCTGTTTTTCTGTGTGTTGCCGGTTTTTAATGTTGTTGTTAGTACTACCTCGAGTCATATTATTGTTTTCAACTTTGTCTAGATACGAATGCATCTAGTCTAAATGTTTAACTAGATATATACAAATATAGACAAAGTTGAGAACATTAATATGGATCGGAGGAAGTATATCTATTATTGAAGCAAACTTATTATTTCCCAAGATATAAGAGCATCCCTATTAGCATTCCCAAGAGGCCATTCCCGATTGGTGAATCCGGGTTCCCCACGTGTCCCTGCCTACGCCTATCTCTCTCCCCACGCCCATCTCTCCCCGTCTCTCTCCCTGGTGCCACCGAATCCCCTTCCTCCAGCCGGCCCTCTCCCCCGACGCGACCCCTCCTTGCTCCCCCGCCGAGTTTCCGCAAACCGAGCCGTCTGACATGGTTATACCTTACGGGTACACGATATCAGCATACCTGGTACAGCCCAAGGAAGGCCCATGAAAATATACATGGCCCATGAAGACTTTCGGGTGGCCCAAGCCCATGACGTCTTCGGATCCTTGGAGAGCAAGACTAGATTAGATAGAATATTCAAAGGGGCAAACCCTAAACCTGTAACCGACTCGATTTGTGCCAAAGACCTGCCTAGCTCTATAGAAAGGTTAGGAGGGCACGACGAGGAGGGAACCTCGCATACCACCGCATACACACCTCCATGCCAGATTGCATCTGCGCACCCCTGTAACTTTCGGTTCCACCATAATCAAGAGCAGACAAGCAGGAGTAGGGTTTTCCCTCTGGGGGCCTGAACCTGGGTAAATCTTGTGTCCCCTGGTTGCTTGTCTGTTAACCATTCTGCCATCTCTAGCATCCCCATCTTCTCCAAAACCCAAGCTCATAACAATGGGCATTGACGAGATTAAACCTCGTCAATTGGCGCCGTCTGTGGGAACTCGGGGCGCTGATTGTGCGATCGTGACGGTCCCAACCAAAGCGATCTACAACTCCTCGGCGACGGAGAGCCATCTCCTCTTCGGCGCTTTCGACTTCACCGCCCACTCGCCAGCCACCCTGAAGGACTTCGAGCCCAATGGCGATGGGCTCGAGATCCTGTTCGGGAGCTTCTGCTTCCAGGTGGGGCAGACCGGCACTCTCCGCCTCCCAGAGTGGGTTCCCCTGCCATCGATCAGGCCCGCCTCGTGGGCCCCGCATCCCGTGCTACGCACATCGCCATCGATAGATGAGTCATATGGCAGCAGCAGTTGCAACTCAGATCTGTGCGATCCACCGTCGGATGATGGGACCTACGGTTTCGGATCCGAAAGCCGCGGCAACAGCGATCCAACCTACGGACGCTACCAGTGCACCGCAGTCATCCAAAGCGACATGGAGCAACCACCAGAATCAGGTACACACGCGCCACCGCCTAACCCGCAGGGTAGAAACGACGAAAACAGGAGGAACCAATCCCCCCCGCCCAACGGGGATGACACCGATGCCAATCGGGTAATTCACCTCAGCAAGGAGGGATGGAACCAAGCACATGAAGCCATGGCGGGCAACAAGATCCTGCCTGTTGGTTCCTCACGGGACCTACTGATGGCATACCACCTGCTCCTCATTGAAGAGCACAAAAAGCAGGTGAAGATGCAAGAGGTGCTTGACAAATGCAAGCAAGCAGCCTCGGAGTCCAGCGCACGGCAAGCTGCGCTCTCTGCCGTCGGCAGCTCCAACTCGCACGGCAACCACGACAACAAGCACCGTTCTCGTGTAGATAACATGGATCCCGCCACAAGGAGATGTATGCCAATGGCAACGTCATCCCAAAGACGCCGCAAGCTGCGATCATGGCAGCCACCACATATCTCGCGTCCCATCTACCTCCGGTGGGGGACCCGAAGATGGCCATGCACAATTCTGCATTAGCCGGACTCGGACTCGTTGGAGATGCGCTCCACGGGGAAGCTCCTGAGGAGCCGAAGAAGAAGGTTGCGGTTAGATTCAACCGCAGTCCCACACCCTCATCGGACGAGGAAGAACATGACCTACCTCGACGGCACAAGAGCTCATGGCGTCGCAGCCGCGACTACGACACTCGAAGCAAGCTCACCCAACGCAAGATCGACAAGGCACGCGCCAAGCACGTATGCTCGTCTGAATCTGAAGAGGACGACAACGAAGGAGAACTCTGTGGAGCTCGATGCTTCAGCAGATCCATTTGGCGGACGCGGATGCCGTGGAACTTCAAGCTTCCTTCGGACACTCCGAAGTTTGATGGCACACAAGACCCTAAGGCGTGGCTCAGCGACCACCTGTCGTCCATCAAGCTGCACGGTGGAAACAAAAGCACTGCCCTGCAATGCCTTCAGCTGCAGCTGACAGGCGGAGCCCAGATCTAGCTCAACAACCTATCCTCGGGATCCATCCGAAGCTGGGAGGAACTGGCATACTGTTTCATTCGAAACTTCAAGTGCACTAACAAGGGACCAGCCTCGATCGAAGAGCTGAGGGCCTGGACCCAGCGAACGTGCGAATCCATTCGCTCGTATATACTACGCCGGTCCAACACCAAGAACTCCATGGCGTACTTCTCTGAGGAGAGAGCAATCGACGCCTTCAAGGATGGCGTCAAACGCGAGGACTTCAAGGAAGAACTCAGGCGCGTCAAGCCCAAGACACTCGACCACCTCATGGACATCGCCAACAGGTGGGAAGATGGTGAGGACTCTGTCCACCGAGCACACTCGGAGGAGGAAGATGACTATGGCCACCGACGCGAGCGCCGTAGCAAGCGAAGATTGCGCGTCTACGACGATCGCGACGGACCCGACATGATCGCGGCTGGCTACGCCGATCGCCACAACGAAAGCAACCGCAGCAGCGGCAGATACCGTGGAAACAACTTCCGCGATGGAGGACGCCCAGCGCAATCGTGGCAACGCCGCGACCGCAACGATGAGCCCTCAGCATACGACAAGTTGTTGGGCCCATGCACCATCTACTTCTACATCGACAAGCAGGATGGCAAAAAGAAGGCAAGCCACATGCTCAAAGACTGCCGCGAGTTCCAGAAACTCAGCGAAAGCATGTCCTAGATGAGGCAGCAAGCCCCGAACCCTGGGTACGGACATGCACCCGCACCAGGTGAAATCGCCCACGGAGCTCCTCCACCACCACCCGTGGGACCTTCGAATCACCCAATCGCACCTGCGCAGAACAATGGCAGAAACGGGTACCCCGCGCCGAAAGAGTCACTGATGATCCAAAAGGGGCGCCCAACAAACAGGGTGCAAAAGAAAATCACCCGCCAAGTCAGTTTGGCTGTGACCGCACCACCCGCCATCCCTGAGTACCTCAGCAGTTCGGAGTCCTACATCACGTTCAGCCGTTCGGATCACCCCCGTCAGATCCCTCGCCCAGGTCATGCTGCCCTGGTGCTCGAGACGCAGATCGGAGGGTTCGAGATGAGCCGCGTCTTCATGGACGGCGGCAGCAGTATCAATCTGATGTTTGCCACCACCTTAGCAGCAATGCGGATCCCGCTGTGCATCCTGGAACAATCCGACACAACGTTCCACGTCATCGTCCTAGGGAAGGGCATATTCCCCCTGGGAAAGATATGGCTCGACGTCATCTTCGGCAAGCCCGATAACTTTCGGTGCGAGCGACTCGAGTTCGAAGTGATGGATTGGCCATCACAATACCACGCCATCCTTGGGCGTGTGGCATTCGCACGGTTCCTGGCAGTACCACACTATGCGTACCTGCTACTCAAGATGCCAGGACCTAGGGGCGTCATCACGGTCCACGGGAGCTTCACCCGATCGGACCACTGCGACAGGGACTTCAACAGAATATCCTAGTCATTCGGCATGCAGGAGGAGCTCATAAGGCTCCGAGAGGTGACAGACAACGGGGCACCCCCAGTCTCAAGGAAGAACGCACCTGACATGTTGTTCGACTCAACAGTCAACACGAAGAAGGTGCAGGTCCACCCGACAGATGCCTCCAAGATGGCGTTGATTGCCAATGACCTCAACCCCGCATAGGAAAGCACGCTCGTCAAATTCCTCCGTGAGCGCTGGGAAATCTTCGCCTGGTGTCCTGCGGACATGCGAGGAGTTCCCAGGGAATTTGCCGAGCACGCACTTAACGTGTTTCCATACGCCAAGCCCGTCAAACAGTCCATCTGACGATTGTCCGAGCCACGGGCCGAAGCCATCGGAGTCGAATTCAACAGACTCCTCGACGCTAACTTCATCAGAGAGATCAAGGAGAGCGAGTGGCTGGCCAACACTGTGATGGTCCCTAAAAAGGACACGGACATCCTACGGATGTGCGTGGACTTCACATCGCTGAATAAGTACTGCCCGAAGAATCACTTCCCTCTCCCTCGGATCGATCAGATCATCGATTCGACTGTAGGATGCGAGAAACTCTCCTTCCTCGACCCCTACTCAGGCTACAATCAGATTCGGCTGAAGGTCGAAGATCAGGAGAAAACGGTGTTCATCACACCGTTCGGAGTGTTCTGCTACAACACAATGCCCTTAGGGCTGAATAATGCAGGTGCCACGTACTAGCGGTGCATACAGGCATGCCTGAAGAACCAGATCGGCCGCAACATACAAGTCTATGTCGATGACATAGTAATCAAAATAAGGGAGGCCAGGACACTGATCGACGATCTCCGTGATACGTTCGACAACCTTGATCGATACAAGATCAAGCTAAACCCAGGAAAGTGCGCATTCGGCGTCCCATCTGGCCAACTGCTCAGCTACTTCATTGTAACATCCCAGCATTAGAGCTTAGAAATAAGCTGAACACAGATGTGTGCATTGCATTCATGCATAGAAAATCCGAATAATTTTCGCGCTTTTAAATAAAAACTTGTCAAAGTGATTGAAGCTTCTCTTAACTTGATGGAATTGAAGTAGATCATCAAGTTGACTGCGATAAGTTTCAATATGACCTTTGCTAAAACCTTATTTTGGGTAAGGGAGATTTGATCTAAGGGTAGATCAAATGTAATAAAAGTTAAACCCTAATACATTACTTAATGGATTATATTTGATCCTTGAGTAATCATATCCCAGTATTCATTACACAACCCATGAATACCAAGTTATAAATATAAATTAAGTAATAGGAATGTAACCACTAAATCTTAATCTCATTTATTTATACCATGAGTATCATGGTAATACCTAACCCTAACTCTTTAGTTATTTGGAGTAGTAGGGGAACCAATTCAAGATCATTCATCATATATTTTTCTTCCCATATCAATTCCTATGGAACCCTATCTCAATTATTGTTGTTTATCAATGTTGAGTAATCAACTATTGATTCACCAACTCTTCATCTATCAATTCTTGATCTATAAACTCTTGTCCTTATTATAGCATTCACTTAATACCTATAAAGAAATAAGTAAGAAGGGGTAAATAGTAATTCTAGAATTGAATATCATCTATAGGATGGAAAAGTTTGGAGAAAATGAAATCATTATGATAATTGATGGAGTTAACTCACTCCTAAATGGATAGAAGAGTTATCTGGAAGACATAATTATATGTGGTAACAAATAAGATTATAAGGATGAATTCTGAAGATAGTTACCAAGGAGTAATCCTATTGGATCAAGTAGGTATAGTCAATGAGTAATATCTCATAAATAGATAGAGATACTAAGAAGATAATACAACTGTAGTGTTGTATTGATGAAGGGCTTGATTAGCCAACTAGAAACCTAAGCCATAAATGATCAAAGTATTATAATGATTATGTTTAAGTCACAAAGATTGAATGCTTATATCATGTATAAGTGACATTGGTGGATAGAACATGATTGAACCCTAGTATAGATATGTTATTCTAGGTTAGCCATGACAAGTCACATTAATACAATGAGAGATTAGAGTATGAATGTAGTTAGAAGTAACCACTTGTTGGATTGAAGGTTATCAGCAGTAGAGTAGTTGATATAACCAAGTATAGCTATGAGAAGCTTAGGAAGGCTTCAGTGACAAGCTTCTGAGATTTTTAAGAGAGATTACAAAGTAATCTGAGAAGTAAGAAGGTGATTATTCAAGTGGAATTAGAATCAAAAGAAGTACTCTGTTAATGAGAGTTATTGTTATGAGAAGATCATATAGAGCTTTAGTGTCAAGCTCATTAGAATTACAAATGAATTTAGGAGGAGAAATTATGGATAAGAACATTCTTATGAAGTAAAGTTCATCATGTTAACACATGATGATGTTTATAAAGAAGTAGTATATCTACGAAAGGAATTCCTTAATTAGAAGTCTAGGTTTATGAAGTATGGAAGGTAGGAATTCTTGGTAAACACTAAACCCTAAATCTATAATCAAGCTTAACATCCATCCCATATGTTGGATCAATCATTTTGTTTCCACAATGGTTGATAGGAATAATTTCCTACATCAAATCACTTAAGCACATCTTTGTCATTTTCAATCATCATTATCATAGGTGCTTATGAAACTATAGTTATCAATTCTCTCTCATAATTCATTTCAAATAATAACTATTTATTTTAAAAAGGTGATATCCATATTGACCACAAACATAAAGACTATATGTTTAGCCATTCATCTTTATTCACATTAAACAAAGTCTTTGATTCATCTCTCTAACCATTTATTCCATAGGAGTATGGAATAAGTAGGAATACCATAATTATAAACTACTCTATATTTTACTATGTGATTAAATACATAAAAATAAACCCTATGACTATTACTAAACATTTTAAAACTTCATTACTCCAAATAAAAGTGAAAATAATGTTATAGTTAATTTTTAAGATCTTAAATAAATCCTAAATCCCTAAACCCTACTTACTCTATTTAATAAAAGAATGTCTCTATAATTATAAAGTTAGAAAATAATAAATAAAGTATGCTATCCAAATCCTAAATTCATACCAGAATTTGAAATATATTTTTTATACTGCAAGTATTTAGCAAATAAAATTCTATAAAGATGTTTCAAACCAAATATAAAAATATAAATATGGAAATAAAATAGTAAACAGAAAAAACCAAAGGAAGAGAGGCATCAGTTGAATCTAGCCCATGGCCCAGCTTTCTGTTCCCTTTCCTGTCGCTCATGTGCGTCACACCGCGGCCCACCTAGCCCAACACCAGCCTGCCAGTAGCCCATACCCCTTCAGGCTCTAATCTTCGTCGTCTTCCTCACCGGCGAAGCTGCTGCCTGACGTTCCGACCGCCGTCGATCCCCACCGCACCAAGATGCACGCCGTCGTCGTCAGGGGAGGATAAGGAGGCCACGACGACGTTTCCCCTCGGTCTCATCCTCATTTTCCCCTTCTCAGCAACCCTCCTCTTTGACTTCTCTTAGTAGCCGAAACCCTAACCGTCATGGCTCGAGCTAGAGCTCGCTCCCGGCCTCCCCTTGCCATTCTGAGGCCACCATGATGATCGCGGTGCTCGACTTCGTCATTTTCCCCAAAGCACGCTGGTCAGGGAGGTCCCTAACTGCGGGATTTGATCCATCTTCTCCGAACCCGACGCCGTTCGTCGACGTCAATCGCCGCCGTCTCCAACTGCACCTTGCTTCCTCGACCACTTCTCTGCATTCCCGGTGAGCTGACGGTCCTCTAGGACCTTACCTTTTTCTCTATCCGCCCCTGGATCGTTCTGGCTCGAGCGCCGCCGTGCTGTATCTGCTTAGGTCACCGCCGGCGAGGCTCCCGGCCACCCCTAGACACTACGCCACCCTAGTTAGGTTGCCTAGGTTCATGCGCTTCCGATCCACTAACATCCGCATCCACTCGCGCATCATAGCGCCGCCGCTAGATGGTCGCCGATGACAGCCACCGTCCATTGTGTCGACCAGACCAAGTCAAACCTGGTGTGGGTCTCGTTACTGATGTGGCTTGCCAACGTGGCCACGGACCCACAAGTTCATCTCTTTGGCTAGGATCGTTCTGAGTGTAAAAAGGATTAATGGTTCATGCCAACGTGGCACATCAACGCGGCCCTAAGCCCCACATGTCTGTGACTTGGATATATACAGTCTGGGTGTAAAAAGTTTAGTGTATGTTTAGGAAATAAATAAAACAATACAAATTTAAATAACAATATTCCAGAAATGAAATAAAATGATTAATTCTTGTAAAATTGATATCTTTAGTTTTATAAACCAGAAAATACATATAATATATGGAAATGTTTAGAAAAATAAAATCTACAACTTAAAACTATTATTAACTATTATTATGATAATTATTTAAAATAAATATTATTTAATAAATACTTTATAAAGTTTTATTACTTTGATAATTAATATTTTAATAATGGTAAATGTTAAAAATCTAAATAAAATACCAAAAATCTTAGAAAAATAAGAATTATACTCTAACATTATAATCATACATTATTACTTCACTTAATTAAATATTTATTATTTATTAAGTATTTTTAAAGTAATAAACCTTATTAAAATCATATCTTATTATTTATAAATCACAAAAAGAAATGTAATATACCAAAGTGATCACAAAAATAATACCTACAAGTAAAAAATGTGATATTCCACTTTTGAGTTAAATAAAAAGTTAAACACTTTCATAACTTGAATTTAAACCTGTTTCTTCAGTTAATAATTCCTAAAATGACAAATAAAATTTGTTAATATTTCCTAAATTAACCAAATAAATATAATAAATAGTATTAATCTTAAATACTAATATTATGAAGTCAAAATGATTTAACACTATTTAAATACAATTTTATTAAATTATCTTTCAACCATAAGTATAAATTATTTTATAAGAGAATCCTTATCTAATATAAAATCTCCAAGAATAATTATAATAAGATAAAGCCCATTCTTTATATTAACCACAAATTTATAAACAAATCAAAACGCTATAAGTGAGTTCATAAGTAGTGAATAATATTATTTACTTATTCATAAACTTTAACCACACCCTTATAAGGAGATAAATTCCTTTATACCATTATAATGTAAAGAAACCATACCAACTAAAAATAATACCATTCTTAAGTAACTTTAAAGAAAAATTATAAAGTGAACAAGGTATAAGTATAACAAGCATTTCACCTAAAGTCCATCTTTGTCTTTAAAGTTAACTTTAGTCTACAATACTTTAAATATAATACTAAAGACTTTATTATATGTTTTATAGTTAACTTTGGTCTGTTACAATTAAATTAAAAGCATCTTAATACCAAATCAACCCAGTTAAAAACCAAGATAGATAAGTCTCAAATATCACTAATTTTATTATTCCAGTAAAGGCAATTCTTTCTGACTTAAAGACTATAACTAGAAAGAACACCTCATAAGATTAACTTAAAAGCTTAAATGCTTCTGCCAAATTGAGTAAGATTTTCTTCAAAGGTTATTCATTTTGCCACTTCAGGAAAACAAATAACAACTAATCAGAATCACTTTAATTTATACTTTACTTGTATAATAAGATTGTTAATACTTAAATTCTGTATAAGTGACATTACTTGTAAAGTAAAACTTGAAGATAAACAATTAAGATCTAAGCAACCTTGAGTAGCATTCCATACTGTGTATTTTGTTGTTGCATAAATACATGTTGTTCCACACACTCACAAGCCTTAATAAGAAGCACATTTGTGAAACTTAATCTAAAAGGGCAACACATTCCAAGGAAACCCTTTCCAGTACCCAAACCCTAGAACAACGTTATTCTCGGGATTCACGTTTATCAACTTGCATTACATTACTTATGCATAAAAGCATCTTGCTTCTTTAAACATTATTCCTTACCGGACCAATGATGCAGATTTCAGTTATTGGATCTTTATATTGTCTCGAAGACCGTGAGCGCATAATCTTGCAATCACAAAAGGCAAGTTCACACCTGCTCATGTCCTTTGATTATTTTCTATAAAGTATTTTACAAATCCAGTGTTGTCATCACCTGCATTTGAAAAAGGTCAGAAAACACTATTTTCATAATAATGTGATTATAGGTTATTTACCATGAGGTAATAACCTACTATAAGAGTTCCGGTGGTAAAGGAACATATTACCTAGGACTTAACAACCACTATCGCCAGTGATTCTTGTGCCGTATATTACGTGTTGACCATGAGATTTGGAATGGGACGAAGAAGTCAGCTGTATCTTTTCCCTCTCGCATGGAGATGGATGTGCGGGTCGTGGATGTTATCACTCGTAGCATGCATATTATTTATGGTAATTCATAGAGGATATGCAGCATATGGGTGGGAGCCCTCAACGTCCCACGATAGTTCCGGCATCTGAACAGTTTGTACAAACCATTGCCGTAATTCAAAAGGTGGGCATGGTGTACACCAAGGAGACATGTGGGGTCGCGGAGAAGGCAGTGATTGGCTTGGATCTTAGGTTGGGCCTCAAATCAAGGAAGTTTGAACGGGGACATACTCCCGGCCGTGCAACAAAACCTAATGTCTCTCATGGGTAAAGTGACGCTCCTCTGCAGAGTGTAAGAACTATAACTTGTTACTCCCTGTTCCGGGAAGGAGCTGCGAACGCGGCGGGAAAGGAACCCCATGAAGGTTCTGGTAAACCCGTGAAAGGCTAACGGACATAGTTTTTCAGAATAAAAGCAACCTTTGAAGAAATGTTTACGAAAACTTGCATTGCCTACGACCTACGGTCTGTGGCTATAGATATCGTCCATCAAACACTCCTTTTCTAGTGAACTTTCTGAGTACGCTCGTACTCAAAGTATCTTCTTAACCCTTGCTAGGTTCTAAAGCCAGTACAGACGACGTCTACATCAAGTTATGCTCTAGGAATCATCATCAAAAGCTAAAGCTCTTTAATGGAGTCAAGAAAGTCAACATATACATCAACCCAAGTGAAGACTAAGTTGCTGATTAGATAAGAATAGTATTTCTAACCATAGAACCTACTTCTGTAGAGTATTGCAATAGCAGCAATGCAAGCCAGTAGTTCAGCTATTAGTTTTATAAGTATGGTAGCTATGAGTTATTTATTCTTGATTCTTCTTCGTAAGAAGTTTCTTTCTCTCTCTTCAACCTAGAGTGTTCTCTGGATCTTGTCTAAAGAGTTGAGTTGTAACCTATAGTCATGTCTTGGACCAGCTATGTTTCTGTTGTACTACTCTGAGGGATGTAATACTAGTGAACGGTGTTTCATTGGTGTTATGTCAACGACTATAGTGTACTACATCATGAAGTGGTATGCTGGGTCACCGCATTCATCTCCCAGCGAGGGATCGAGGCGAACCCGAAGAAAATCCAAGCCATAATGGCCATGGAAAAGCCGAAGAACCTCAAAGGAGTCCAGCAGCTTGCTGGGCGAATCGCGGCATTGAGCAGGTTTATCAGCCGCATGGGCGAAAAAGCCCTGCCTTTCTATCAGCTTCTACGCAAAGCATACAAATTTAAGTGGACGCCCGAAGCGGACGACGCATTCGAAGATCTGAAGCGGCTGCTCTCCACCTCGCCCGTCCTGGTCACGCCAAAGGAGCGCGAGCCTCTACTGCTATACATAGCAGCTACACACCAGGTGGTAAGCACCGTGCTCGTGGTCGAACGACCCGAAGATGGCAAGACCCACGGGGTCCAACACCCAATCTACGAATGACACAGTCATGGACGATGCACTTCGACGACTCCAAGCGCGAGGCAGGAGCAGGAGCCGGGGTCATACTAACATCCCTGCAGGACGACAAGATGAAGTACGTCCTCCAGATGAAATTTCGAGCTTCCAACAACGAAGCCGAATATGAGGCCCTCATCCACGACATGAGGATGGCCAAGATCTGTGGCGCAACGCGCCTGGTCATCTACGGTGACTCAAATCTCGTCGTCCAGCAGACGATGAATTAGTGCGACACGCACGCCGCCAACATGATTGCGTACCATGCACTCTTCAACTCACTCGAAGGAGACTTCGACGACTGCGAGCTTTGGCACGTTGGAAGAGAAAGCAACGAAGAGGCCGACAGACTCACCAACATCAGCTCCACCTGCACGCGGGTGCCACCAGGTGTGTTCGTTGAACAGATCTGCGTGCCATCCGTCAAAAGGAAATTCCCCAAGGGATCACCCGAAGAAGCAGAGCACTCGGGGGAAGCGCTACCCGAAGGACATGAAGGACCAGAAAAACTCGACACAGAGGTCGCAGTGGTCAACCTGATGCAGGTCATGGTAGTCGAAGAAACATGGACACAACCATACCTCCGATACCTAATAGACAGGGAACTGCGTGATGACCCGACAGATGCCCGGCGCATATCTCGTCGGTCCAAGGCCTTCACCATCATCAATGGAGAGCTGTACAAGCGCATCATTTCGGGTGTACTCCAAAGGTGCGTCACCATCGGTGACGGCAAAACTATCCTCCAAGACATCCACGAGGGCATCTGCGGCCATCATGCGGGCATCCGCGCCCTCTTCGCCAAAGCTCTGCGAGCTGGGTTTTACTGGCCAACGGCCATGAATGACGCCAAGGACATCGTCTGAAAGTGTAACAGGTGCTAGAGGTTCGCAGACAAACCGCACGCACCCGGATCGGAGCTCAGGCCCATACCCCTGGCCTGGCCCTTCGCCCAATGGGGCCTCGACATGATCGGCAAACTGCCCAAGTCCTCGAAAGGAGGCCACGTCTACCTCCTGGTCGCAGTCGACAAATTCACCAAGTGGATCGAGGCCATGCCCGTTACTAATCAAAAGGGTAAAACGGCTATGAAATTCTTCGAATCCATAGTCTACAGGTTCGGTGTACCTCACAACATCATCACCGACAATGGGTCGAACTTCATCTCAAAAGAATTCTAAGACTTCCGCTAAGGCCTCGGGATCAACATAACATATGCCTTAGTGGCACACCCGCAAACAAACGGGCAGGTCGAAAAGGCCAATGGCCTCGGCGGCGGCGGCATCAAGAAATGCCTGATGAGCCCGCTCCAGCGACTTGCGGGAGCCTGGCCAGAAGAGCTACCCTCCGTCCTTTGGAGCTTGCGCACAACGCCAAATAGCTCAACTAGCTACACGCCTTTCTTCATGGTGCACGGAGCTGAAACCGTGTTGCCTGCAGAAGTATGCCACAAGGCCCCACCGGTCGTCGCCTACAGTGAAGCCGAATCGACGGCCGCACTCGAAGACGCCGTCGACACACTCAACGAGGCAGGCGACATCGCCGCAGCCTGATCGGCGGTCTACCAGCAGAGCCTCCGCAACTATCACATCCCCGGCTGCGCCCAAGGTCCTTTGTCGAAAGAGACCTAGTCTTACGACTCAAGCAAGAGCGACCGAAGAAGCTCGAGTCACCCTGGGAAGGACCCTATGTCGTCACCGAAGTCATCCCAGGTGGTGCCTATCGCCTCAAGCACATGGAGTCTAGAGTCGCATACTCCAACCCATGGAACGTCGCACAACTGCGACGCTTCTACCCCTAGCTATCTCCCCTTTACTTTCAATAAGGCTATTCAGCCAAGGCTACTCAGCCGAACAATGTACCTCCTAATTACGATATGAATAAAAGCTAAGTGTCTTGCCCCAAAATTTATCTTTCACTCGCACTTCTTTATGCTACAACTCACTCGGGGGCTCCCCCTCACCTCACGACCTCGTCGATTGAGAATAACGCATGTACACCTGAGTAGCTGATCATGTCAGGATAACAAAAAGGGCATGTATACAAACAAAGCACAACGTGCTAAAAACAATCAACCTTTACATCAAAGGGCATAACACGCCCAGTCGAATATATACAAATTTTACATCTATCTTTTTACAGGTCCTACCTATTCTGAAGAATCACCTGCGCACGATGCTCAAAGAGATCTACAACTTGTTCGGCATACTGCCTTACAGCCGCATAGTGTGGACGCATCCCACCATCTGGCCGAGGAGGCGACCGAGATGCAACAACAGCAAGATCTACATCAGGGTGATGCAGCCGCACGAGGGAAAGCGCGGCCTTCACCCCCGCAACCAACTGATGCCGCACCAGCTCCCTGACATGATGCACATCTCGAAACTTCGCCAGCAAGCCCCAAAGAGTCGATGGCGCCTCATCTAGGGGAAACATTACGTGCAGAATGGACGCCAAGGAAGTCTTCACTTGCCGCAGCACCTGTGACACCTGGTGAACACGATCCTACACAGTCGCACGGACCATGGCACGATCGCGGTCCATCCAGAAAAAGCCACCGGCTTCCATATCTTGCTGCGTCAAGCAATTGATCCAAACAACAACGCGCTCCTTTTCCTTCCTAGGAACAAGGTTAGCACCTACAACACCTACAAAGTAAGATGACAAGCTAACAGGCACATCCAAAAATGAGCAGCAGCTCGAAGAAACTTACACTGAAGCTGTTCGGCCAAACGCCACAACTCCCCCATCAGATACTCCTCTCTAGCGGCGCCTCGCTCCGCCTTCGACTTCCAAACATCTGCGTGGCCTTGGATGCCAAGCAACTCCTTCTCAAGATTACAGACGCGGTCACGAAGAAATACAAGCTGCAACACATCATCCAAGGATGGTCGCAGCTGCGGAGCAAACGAAGTATCGACGGGATCATCACCCGAAGGTCCCTAGAGGAAAAGAGACAAGGATATGAACAAACACACGAATGGGCAACAACTCGAAGATTCATTATATACAACAAAAGCCACTGCGTGGCACAAGAAGTGTTTGTAAATATATTACAACAAAAGAAGATGAAAACTATCCTACAACTACAAGGCCTAAGCAGCAGCATCCTGAGTGGCCTCGGAGCCAGATTGCATTCTCTTTGCCTGTCCCTGCTGCCTCACCGCATACTCCGCCAGCAGGTCAATCAGCTTCGACCCATAGAGTTTACAGCGGGCATCATAGAGGACAAAAGCTACCTCGAATCCGTCGAGAGCCGTTGGCATCTAGGAGGTGACCTGATGAAGATCCAGCTCCGCTCCAGACGCCATGGCCATCGCCAGCCCCATGGACGCGCCGATGCCCTTCTGCTTGCGCTTGTATGCCGCGGGCGCCTCGGCTGACAGCGCATCCGCCAACAAGTCGACATCCTCGAGGGCAACGCCCTTGGGGACGAGCTCCTTGTAGAAGCGCCCGAGAACCTCCTTGGCTTTGGCAAGAGAGCCAACCACAGTGATGCAGCGGTCTTCGGCCGCCACAGTAGCATCATCCCTGAGCACTTCTGTGCTCCAGAGCACTGCGGTCGAACTCAATGCCAGCGGCATCTACATAAACGGAAAAAGCAAAGTGAGAATCAAACAAAACCAGAGAGACAAGGCAACCGAAATGGAACAAATACAAAAGAAATTACTCACCCGAAATAGCCTTGGCAGCAACCATCAGCTTGTCGGCTACCTCCTTCTCGCGCGATGCTGCGGCGGTGGTGAGCTGCTCCTCGCGGTCTGTAGCCTCGTGCTGCAGGCGCTCCTTGTCCGCAACTGCGTCAGCTAGCTCCCGCTCGAGGCGCTCCTTCGCACCAACAGCGTCCTCGGCCTTCTTCTCCACTCGCTTGAGGCACTTTTTGAGAGCATCAAGCTCGCGGAGGGCATCGTTATTTTCATCTACAAAAATCAACAAGAGCATGTGTGAGCTTTGTAAGCTAGCAAGCAGACCAAGAAGTAGAAGACCTAGTTAAGGATGTACCTTGAAGCCGCTGCAGGCTGGCCTCAAATGCCAGATGCTGCTTCACCAGCTGGTTGGCGCCTTGCACAAAAGGATGCGAGAAGAAGCAACTTATCAGGACAAGGGCTCGGGGGCTACGCCCAAGAAGCGAGCAAAACAAAATCAAGCACACAAAAAGCGCTCGGGGGCTCTCCCCGAGACACGCACAAAACAGAAGCACTGATCAACAGATCATACGAAAAGCGCTCGGGGGCTCCCCCCCACAGCAAGAATGGAAACACTTACATGATCAGACGGAGATTCCAAAGGTCCGGTTGTAGTCTTCTGGGAGACGATCACCCGAGCCTCCTGCGGAGAGGGGTTCGGAGCAATGCCCCCAGAGGTGGACACCGTCTGAGAAGGAGGAGGCGTAATATTTGACTCCCCCACCATCTCCTGAGTGCCATCACTAAACGAGCCGTCAGAGGAGTGGCTGCAATGGAAAACACCAATCAAGAACAAGCAAGCAACAATGAAAGATAGCAAAAGGCAACCGAAGGTACTTACGAGTCCATATCGCTCAAGTTGAAGATAGGCAATGTCCTCTTGCCCTTCTTCTCTTCCTTCTTCCGCTTCGCCGGCGGCTGCGGCGCTACAGCCCGTACAGGCACAGCCGGAATAGGGGAGGGAGAACCACCATCACCTTCACCGTGACACACAAGGCATGGCGGGTTCCTAGGCGTCGGTGGAGTCGAAGCATCCGATGATTCGCTCGAGCTCCGTGTCCGCTTTCGGGTCTGCTCCTCGCTCGACTCAAAGGTTTCTTCAACCAGTGATCACGCAGAGGGAAGCTCAGACATGGAGACCACTACCTCATTGTCCAGTGCATCCGGAAAACATTCGGGTAGTGGAGGCACCATGCCAGGTACCTTGAACTCCTGCACAAAGGAAACAAACTTTCAGAACAAAAGAAGTACAAGAAAACGTAGTCGGAAAAAGCGCTACGCGCACGTCCCAGATCTACACCTGCGGCACCGGTCGAGAGGTGCTGAACAGAGGGGTCAGCGATCTCCCAGGAAGGTCCTCGTCAGTTTTGAACTTCAGCAGCGGCCGAAGGACTCTATCGAGGTCCCTCTTGGAGAAGCCCTTAGTCGCAACCGTTGTCGGGTCGTGGCGGCCAGAATAAAGGAACATCGGGTGCGCCCTATCCTGGAGCGGCTGCACCCGACGTTTGAGGAAGGTGCAGATAATATCCACACCATTCACCTCCTTCTCCGGAATCACCTAGAGTTCCTCCACCCGACGGTAGAGCTCCTCTATCTCCTCCAGGATGTGGTTCTTCCAGGACCTCTTCGGCTGGATTGTCTGGGTGGAGTCGAAAGGGGCAAGGCCAAAGTTTTGCCCGTCCACAGTGGAATCGCGGATATAAAACCACCTCCTCCACCAGTATTGGACGAACTCAGACATCGAAAAGGAAAATAAGAGAAAATTGGATCAAAGGGAAATAATGCAGCCGCCGATCGGATAAACTCCATTGGAGCCGGATTGCCTCTTCACGGAATAGAGCTTCCGGAAGAGACCAAAGTGCGGCTCGATACCGAGCCATCAATCGCAGAAGGTGATGAAACAGGCGATGTGGAGAAGAGAATTTGGAGAGAGATGATGGAGTTGGATGCATAGAAAAAAAGCAGTCCACGGAGAAAATCGTGGACTGGGAGAGAGGCCCCGAAGGACAAAAGCAACAAACATGACCCGAAACCCTACGGGTGGACGGGGAATTAACTCATCACCGGGAATCTTGACGGCCTCCTTGTCCCGCGGGATCAGACCCGGCTCACGAAGCTTGCGCAGGTCGCCCTCGCACGTCTCTGTCCATCGTCACCCACCATCGGTGACACGAGTGGGGCGGCGCCCTTTTTTCCGCCGGCAGCAGCGCTGGTGCCCACCGTGGTGGAGGCCTTCTTCGGCTTCCCCATTGCAGTACGGCGATGGCGGCGGTGTGAGCACAGAAAAGAGGACGGGAAGGATCGAAGAACTTCCAGGGCGCGGCGAGAAAAGCTCAAGAAAGTGGAAGCAGTGAAAAGAAAATGGTTGGGGTGAAAACAAACAAAATTTCCCCCCACAGTTATAAGGACGAAGACGACAGACAGGGACCATCCATCAGGAAGGCCTAGAGCCAACATCAAATCCAACCGTCCACGTGTCAGCACAACAGCGAGTCGTCGCTCGCACGCCATCCACTACGCACGGAAACCGAGGAGATGCCGTAATTATAGCCACGTCGTGCGTGACCAGTCAACTCCAAGTCAGAAAGTGGGACCCACGTTCATCCAGTCGCGTCACCTCTGGCGCTGCAGACGCTTGAGGTCACCGATCGTCTACACTGACGTCATCCAAGCTATACTAGCAACGGTTACAAATTTTTGGCTCAACAGCTAAAGTACTCACTCGAATCTACGATTCAAGCAACTACTCGGGGGCTACTCCTATCAGGAGCGCTGGCCGCGCACTCGAAGAATGAATAGTGTACTACGCCAATGATCTATTTTTCTTCGAGTCCTACGTCGAGTCTACGACTCCACTATGGACTCGGGGGCTACTCCCATAGGGAGGATTGATTCAAGCATCCGAAAAATTGTGTCCTATGGACCTGAAGCAAACAACGACTAAACTAAAGTCTCTGCTCGAGTCTTCGACTCGAACAGACACTCGAGGGATACTCCCATAGGGAGCGCTGGTCGCACACCCTATGAATTCTTCAACTGCGATCCTTCGGATCAGCATGCAATTTTTTTGGCAACTTTGCCCCAGTCAACGCTAAGTGAGTAAACATCCTCCTTGGCCACCCGAAACACCTCCGTGGTGATAAAATTTCGAATGTTGTGTCTGCGACGCAAAGATAAGACCTACAGATACCATCTGATGGCCTGGCAACGCACACGATTGCGCTCTGCTAGTAATAATCCGTGCCAGCAGGCGCGATGAAAATCCCGACAGATGCGTTGGTTACATCATTCGAAAGTTATTGGAATTCTACTCCTGTAAGTCCTCAACGACCTGAGTTGAATTACGCCAGCATTTGTTCCGGGTTCGAGTCGAGGGACTCGAATCTGAAGAAGATCATGTTGTTTTGTCCTAAGACAGTTAACTGACCCTGATACGTCGGGAGAGTCAGGCACAAGCATCAACAATCCCTACACTAAAATCATTCTTTGATGAACAGAAAACAGCTGCACCCGAAAGATTGAAGAGTCCCCAGCCGAATCTACGGTTTGACTGAACACTCGGGGGCTACTGACATGGTTATACCTTACGGGTACACGATATCAGCATACTTGGTCCAGCCCAAGGAAGGCCCACGAAAATATACACGGCCCATGAAGACTTTCGGGTGGCCCAAGCCCATGACGTCTTCGGATCCTTGGAGAGCAATACTAGATTAGATAGAATATTCAAAGGGGCAAACCCTAAACCTGTAACCGACTCGATCTGTGCTCGGGACCTGCCTACCTCTATATAAAGGCTAGGAGGGCACGACGAGGAGGGCACCTCGCATACCACCGCATATACACCTCCACGCCAGATTGCATCTGCGCACCCCTGTAACTTTCGATTCCACCGTAATCAAGAGCAGAC
The DNA here is from genome assembly GCA_916181665.1 of Avena sativa. Taxonomy (NCBI): domain Eukaryota; kingdom Viridiplantae; phylum Streptophyta; class Magnoliopsida; order Poales; family Poaceae; genus Avena; species Avena sativa. The sequence continues at coordinate 259,810,605 of OV702294.1, read as the reverse complement.
AAGCAGGAGTAGGGTTTTCCCTCCGGGGGCCTGAACCTGGGTAAATCTCGTGTCCCCTGGTTGCTTGTCTGTTAACCGTTCCGCGATCTCCAGCATCCCCATCTTCTCCAAAACCCAAGCTCATAACAATGGGCATTGATGAGATTAAACCTCGTCACCGTCGCCCCTCCTCTGGCCCGGCCGCAAACCGACCCCTCCTCTGGCCCCGCCGTCGTCGCCCCTGCAAACCTAGCCCGCCGGCCTGCTGTGGCTCGCTGCCGCCCCTGCAAACCGAGCCCGCCGCCTGTTGCGAGCCCGGTCATGCCCTCTCTTCATCACCCTGTCGGCCTCATCGCTGCTCCCCGCGAGCTCTCCATCATTGCGCCTCGCGATCTCTCCATAATCCTCGTCGCTACGCCCCGCAAGCCGCAACAGGCCTGAGCGTCGTCGGCTTGTCTACCCCCGCCTCTCCAATGCCGATCGTGGCCGCCTCGCGCCTGACGCCGTCTACCTCGCCTCTCCATTGGCCTCGTTGCTGCGCCCCGCGCACCCAACGCCGTCGCCGGCCGCTGCTCGTCTGCGCCCCTGATACGTCCAAAATGTATCTACTTTATCGAACACTTTGCTATTGTTTCTTCTCTAAACTTGTGTGATTTGAATACAACTAACAAGGACTGACGCTGTTTTCAGCAGAATTACCTTGGTGTCTTGTTTTTGTGCAGAAAATGAACTATCAGGAAAATCCCGGAAAATATGCCAAAAATTATATTTCACCAGAAGATCCACGGAGCCAGAAGAAGAGACGGAGGGGAGGCCTGGGGGCCCAGACCCACCCTAGGCGCGGGCCCAGAAGACCCCGCGCCTGGAGGGGTGTGGACACCCCAGGCACCTCCTCGGCCTCCCTCTGCGCCTATAGGTTGCCTTCTAACCTAAAAACTCGGGGGGGGGGGGGTTCGATAGTTTTCCAGAAAGAGTTCCGCTCCACCGCCGCCACCAGAAACCAAGATTCGGATCCAGAAACTCCGTTCTCGCACCCTGCCGGGATGGGGAATTTGGAGAGGATCATCGCCATCGTCATCACCAACACATCTCCATCAACCAGCGATGTTTCCCTCATCCATGAGTGAGTAATCCCCTGCTGTAGGCCTGGGGATGGTAGGGATTGGATGAGTTCTATCATGTAATCGAATAAGATCTGTTAGGGGCATAGTGCCTAGTATCTCTATTAGTGCTATTTGATTTTGTTGCAACTTGTTGTGCTTAATGCTTGTCACTAGGGCCCAAGTGCCATGATCTCAGATCTGAACTTATTATTGAATCATTATGATAGTATTGTTTGTGATCTTATCTGCAAGTTGTGTACATATATCATTTTCCGGATCCAAAGGCCCCAAAGTGACAATAATCGGGACAATCGGAGGGGATGGCTGTGGTGTGAGGATCACATGTGTTCACGGAGTGTTAATGCTTTGCTTCGGTGCTCTATTAAAAGGAGCACCTTAATTGCCAGTAGTTCCCTAGAGGCCCCGCTGCCACGGGCTAGCTGGACAGAAGATGTTGTGCAAGTTCTCATTGCGAGCACGTATGACCATATTTGGAGCACATGCCTAGGATCATTTAGTACTTGGATGCTTTTGTTATTATTTATCTGCAATGCCCTAGATCTTGAAGTTACATGTTTAGACTCGTCCATGCAACGCCCGCCCATCCATCCCTATGCCTATCGCACTCGAATCCTACTGTTACCGTTACTGTTACTATTGCTACTGTTGCTGTTGTTGTTGCTTCACTATTGCTACTACAAACTGTTGCTACTGATAAACTTATCTGAGCAAGAACTATTTCCAGGTGCAGCTGAACTGACAACTCAGTTGTTAAGGCTTGCAAGTTATCTTTGGCTCCCCTTGTGTTGAATAATAAATTGGGTAATACTACCCGCGAAGACTGTTGCGATCCCCTACACTTGTGGGTCATTAGCCCCTCCTCTTCCTCGAACCCGGCCGGCAGTCCGCCCGCATCTCCCTAGTGCCACCGCCTCGCTGCGGCCACTCGTCCTCTGTCCCCGGCTGGCGCCCCGCATGTTCCTCTCCACCGTGCCTTGCTGTCTCCTCCTCGCAGGCGTCGAGCGGGCGAGTGCACGAGCGAGCGGGCATTTCCCTGGGAATCCAGTTGGGAAACGGCAACTCCCAAGGCACAAAATTAGCTCCCTCCGGAGCTATTTCCCTGGGTCCAGAGCTAAAAATTTCCCTGGAAACCGAAAACGAGTGGAGATGCTCTAAACAAGTAGTACTATGGAAAAAAGTTGTCGATCATAAACTCCAGCCGCCGCCTCCTTCTGACCTAGCCACCGTCTCCTCAATAGATCATTTTCCCCTCCTTTGGATGGCCTCGTCGGTGTAAGATGGGTTAGGGAACCCAATCTATGGGTGGATTTTTCAGTAAAATTAGTGTTTTGAGAGATTAGATTGAAGTTTTAGAAGTAATCATTTTTAATCTCTACGTCAATGAAGATGATATCGTCTATAATAAGTGAGTCGGGCCTTCTTTTGACGATGAGATTGATGACCCACAAGTATAGGGGGTGTATCGTAGTACTTTCGATAAATAGGAATGTCGATCCCAACGAGGAGCAAAAGGTGCTGAACAGTGGTATGGAGTAGGAAATCCCTGTGAATACTTAGCAAACAGATTTTTAGTGGTTTTATGACAAAGCAACAAAACAAAGAGCAAGTAACAGAAGTAATGAACAAAACGGAGCAAGTGGCCCAATCCTTTCTTAGCAAAGGACAAGCTGGTGGAAATACTTATAAGGACCAAACGTTCTCAAGGACACATGGGAATTCTGTTAAGTGCTTTCGCTTCAAATAGTTGAGTACTCTTCTCTGGTGTTTGTAAGTGTTGTGTGGGTGAACCTGTTCTAACATACCGCCCTTCCTAGGACTAATACATACTTGTGATTAAACCCCCTCCAAACATCTGTAACTACAGGAAAGTAATTAAGATATAAATCTAACCACAGCCTTAAACTCTGAGATCCTACACTCCCTTGTGCAAAGGTGTCCTAACGGGGGTTCAGGTTTCTGTCACTCCGGCAACCCCACGATTAGTAGCCAAATACACAATGCATTCCCCTAGGCCCATAAATGGTGAAGTGTCATGTAGTCGACGTTCACATGACACCACTAGAAGAATAGCACCACAACTTAAATGCTAAACCATTGAATAATAACTCAACATAGATCTACTAATAACAACATGACTTCTCCCATATCCTCAAGAACTAAACGAACTACTCACAAGACATCATATGGATCAAGATCAAAGATGATATGATAATGGATAACAATCTGAACATAAACAATAATCCAATGGTTCCACTCACAAGCATCAATGTCCTCAAGCTCACAAGGGCCTTCTTTCAAAGCAAGGTCAATAACCACATCAATGTCCTCAAGCTCACAAGGACCAATCTCATGCATAATTTCCCTGTAAAGCTCATAAGGAATAGCACTAGAACTAGCACCAATATCACATAAACCATAGTAGTTATGACTACCAATTTTAACAGAAAGCACAAGAACACTAGCTTTTCTAACTTTATTAGGATGAAAAATAAAATTAGTGGCGTCTTCACAGAAGACAAATGCCTATCCTCTATATTTCTAGTGACATGATTTTTCACAATAGCTACCACAGGCTCGATATCAATAAGCTCATCAGACCCTACAGTTTTATTTGCGCTATTGCTAATCACATTGGCCATAATAGAGTGTTCCCTTACCTTGGAGGGAAAAGGGATCTTCTCAACATAAGGTTCAGGTAAAATAGGATCAACAGTACAAACCTCTATACTGGCAGGAACGTGGGTAACAATGTCTTTATAAGGAGCATGGTACTTGTCCCACTCTTTCTTAGGAATCTAAATATAAGAGGCAAAAGCATTAAACCATTTTGCAAGGACTTGAGGATCAAGGCCAAACTTATTGCCAATATCACGGAAGTTATCAGTTCCCATAAAAGATCTAATGGATTCATAATCATAGTTTATACCTGACTTTCTTCCTTTGTCATTCTCCCAAGCCTCAATATTATCTTGAATACGGTCTAAGAGATCCCATTTAGCTTCTTCATTCATACTTGTGAATGATCCAGCACAAGAAGCATCTAGTAAATCTTTATCATGAAGAGAAAGCCTAGCATAAAAGTTATTGAGAATAATATTGTTAGGGAGTTCATGAATAGGACATTTAAGCATTAGTAGCTTCAATCTCCCCCAAGCTTGAGTTGTACTCTCTCCATCAAGAGGCCAAAAGTTATATATAAGACTTCTATCCTTATGGATTTCACTGGGAGGATAAAATTTAGAGTAAAAGAGAGATGCCATCTCCTCCCATTCCATGGATTGTCCATTCTTCAGCAGCTTATACCATGCTTCAGCTCTCCCTTTCAAGGATATGGAGAGTAACTTCTTCTTCACCTGTTCAGTCGTGATACCTGCACACTTAAACAACCCGCATAATTCATGGATAAAAACAAAGTGATGTAGGGTTTCGCGGCATAGTAAATCAAAATTTTCTACGAATGCGAACAGAGGGAAAGCCAAGATCTAATCTAGGAGATGCAAACAACGAGAGAGATTGGATTAGATCTTCATACCCTTGAAGATTCGCACAGCAGAACGTTCGTCGGAACGTGGGTGATGTAGTCGTACTCGCTTCTCCTCCTCGCGATCCGATCCGATCTAGCACCACAAGTGGCGGTGCCTCCGTGAGATGCACACGTGCAGCACCTCGACGTCTCCTCCTTCCTTGGTCCAGCAAGTATGGTGGAGAGATGGGTTGGATCTACAACGCGACGGCGCGGTGCAATTGGTGGAGAATTTCTGCAGCAGGGCTTCGCCTACAAGCAGTCGGGAGGGAGAGAGGAGGGCAGCAGGGCGGCTAGGGTTGGAGGGGAAGGTGTAGGGGGTTGGTGTGCCCCCAGCCCTCTATATATAGAGGGGTGGGCGCAGCCCTAGCCCCTCCCCCAAGCCAAGGTCGGCGGCCCCAAGGAGGAAGAGTGGGGGGCAAGGAAACCCCCTTCTAGAAGCTCTATCTAGAGTTTAAACCTCTCTTGGCCGGCTGGGCCCTATGGGGCCTTGTGGCCCTGGCCCAATGCGGCCAGGGCACTCCCTCATAGGCCCATGCCCCCTCCCGGAAGGTGTGGCCACGTTGGTCCCCTTTCGGAAGGTTATAGAAGCTTCCGGTACAATACCGATTAACCCGGAACAATTCCGAACTCCAAAAACTGCACCGCCTTATATGAATCTTATTCTCCGGACCACTCCGGAACCTCTTGTGATGTCCCGGATCCCATCCGAGACTCCGAACAAAAACTCATAAACCAATTATCCAATCTATCCTAGCGTCGAGACACGTTAAGTGTGTGACCCTGCGGGTTCGAGAATATGCAGACATGATCTTCTATCAATAATCAACAGCGGGGTCTGGAAACCCATATTGACTCCCACACATTCATCGATGATCATATCGGATGAACCAAGATGCCAGGATTCAATCAATCCCATATATATATTCCCTTCGTCTCGTGATATTTTACTTGCCCGAGATTCGATCGTCGGTACCGTCATACCTAGTTTAATCTCGTTCACAGCAAGTACTTTACTCGTTCCGTAATCCGATATCACTTTGTGATTAACTCCTTAACCACATGCTTGCAAGCGGTGATGATATCGATTACCGAGTGGGCCCGAAGTATGTCTCTCCGACTTGGGAGGGACAAATCCCATCTCGATACATACAACCCAACAGATACTTTCCGATCACCTGAGAGACACCTTTATGATCACCCTCTCATAGGATGACGTTTGATGACCTCAAAGCTTTCTTCCGATACCAGGGAGTTGCATTATCTCATGGTCTAAGGAATACAATATTTGACATAAGAAAAGCTTCGCAAAGACGAACACGATGACACGATCTAATTGCTTCGCTTAGTTTGGGTCTGTCCATCATATCATTCTCCCAATGATATGATCTCATTATCAATTGACAACTCATGTCTATGGTTAGGAAACCTTAACCATCATTGATCAATGAGCTAGTCCATAGAGGCGTACTAGGGACACGGTGTTGTTCACAAACCACACAAGTATTAAAGCTTCCGCTTAATACAATTCTAGCATGGAATATAAACATTATCATGAACAAGAATTATAATAATAACATCTTTATTATTGCCTCTAGGGCATAATTCCAACAGTCTCCCACTTGCACTAGAGTCAATAATCTAGTTTACATTTGGCAACAATCTCACACCCATGGCACTGAGGTGCTGATCATGTTTTGCACGCGGAAGAGGTTTAGTCAACGGATCTGTGACATTCAGATCTGTATGTACTTTGCTAATCTTCAGATCTCCATCTGCTATATAATCTCGGATTATATGAAACTTGCGGTTGATATGCTTGGTCTTTGGATGATATCTTGGTTCCTTAGCGAGTGCTATGGCGCCAGTGTTGTCACACAATATCTCCAGTGGGTCCAATGCACTTGGAACCACGCCAAGCTCAGTGATGAAGTTCCTGATCCAAACTCCTTCACTTGACGCTTCTGCAGTAGCCATGTATTCCGCTTCTACTATAGATCCCGCGATCACGCTTTGCTTGCAGCTTCTCCAGCACACAACTCCTCCATTCAAAATATACACGTATCCTGTCTGAGATTTAGAATCATCCTTGTCGGTGTCAAAACTAGCGTCAACGTAACCTTTTACGACGAGCTGTTCATCACCCCCATAGACTAAGAACATTTCTTTAGTCCTATTTAGGTACTTTAGGATGTTCTTCACGGTTGTCCAGTGTTCCACTCCTGGATCACTCTGATATCTTCTCGTCAAACTAAGAGCATTGGACACATCCGGTCTAGTACACAGCATGTCATACATGATCGAACCTATGGCCGAGGCATAAGGCACTTTGCTCATAGCTTCCCTATCATTTACCGTAGCTGGACACTGAGCCTTGCTCAATATCTTACCTGACAACATAGGCACTGAACCTTTCTTTGCCTTATCCATTCTGAACCTTTTCAGAACTTTGTCTAGGTATGTACTCTGGCTTAAAGCTATCAGGCGTCTTTGTCTATCTCTATAGATTTTGATGCCCAATATATAAGCAGCTTCACCTAGGTCTTTCATTGAAAAACACTTGTTCAAATAACTCTTCACATCGTTAAGCATGTTGATGTCATTTCCAATAATCAATATGTCATCCACATATAGTACCAGAAACGTCACCGAGCTCCCACTCACTTTCTTGTAGATGCAAGCTTCGTAGCAATTTGGAACAAATCCAAAGCTCTTGATCACTTGATCAAAATGAAGGTTCCAACTCCGAGATGCTTGCTTCAGTCCATAAATGGAACGCTGAAGTTTGCATACTTTATCAGCATCCTTAGGATCGACAAAACCTTCGGGTTGCATCATATACAACTCTTCATCAATGTTGCCATTGAGGAACGCAGTCTTGACATCCATCTGCCATATTTCATAATCATGAAACATAGCAATTGCTAATAAAATCCGAATGGACTTAAACATCGCTACGGGAGAGAAAGTCTCATCGTAGTCAACACCTTGAACTTGTCGAAAACCTTTCGCGACAAGCCGTGCTTTATAGACGGTAACATTACCATCCGCGTCCGTTTTCTTCTTGAAGATCCATTTGCACTCAACGGCCTTTCGGTCGCTAGGAGGGTCCACCAAAGTCCATACTTGGTTTTCGCTCATGGATCCCAATTCGGATTTCATGGCTTCTAGCCATTTCTCAGAGTCTGGGCTCATCATCGCTTCCTCATAGTTCGTAGGTTCACTGTCTTCTACTAACAAGACAGTCAAGACAGGGTTGCCGTACCACTCAGGAGGGGCACGTGACCTTGTCGACCTACGACGTTCAGTAGCAGCATCATCTGAAGCTTCATGATCCTTGTCATTAGCTTCCTCTATTGTTGGTGCAGGCGGCACTGGAACAATTTCAGGTGCTGTGCTACTCTCCAATTCAAGAGAAGGTTCAATAACCTCGTCTAGCTCTACTTTCCTCCCACTCACTTCTTTCGAGAGAAACTCCTTCTCAAGAAAGGAACCGTTCTTTGCGACAAACACTTTGCCTTTGGTTCTGTGATAGAAGGTATACCTAATAGTTTCCTTAGGGTATCCTATGAAGACGCATTTCTCCGCTTTGGGTTCGAGCTTGTCCGGCATCAACTTCTTAACGTAAGCTTCGCATCCCCAAACTTTAAGAAACGACAACTTAGGTTTAGCACCAAACCACAGTTCATACGGTGTCGTCTCAACGGATTTAGATGGAGCCCTATTTAAAGTGAATGCAGCGGTTTCTAATGCATAACCCCAAAATGATAACGGCAAATCAGTAAGAGACATCATTGATCGGACCATATCTAATAGGGTTCGATTCCGGCGTTCAGACACACCATTGCGCTGTGGTGTTCTGGGTGGCGTGAGTTGTGAAACGATTCCACTTTCTTTAAGATGCGCGAGAAAATCATAACTCAAATATTCACCTCCACGATCGGATCGTAGAAACTTAATCTTTCTGTTACGATGGTTCTCCACGTCATTCTGAAATTCTTTGAACTTTTCAAACGTTTCAGATTTATGTTTCATTAAATAGATATACCCATATCTACTTAAGTCATCGGTAAAAGTGAGAAAATAGCGATATCCACCGCGCGTCGAAACACTCATCGGTCCGCATACATCGGTATGTATGATTTCCAACAAGTCCGTTGCTCGCTCCATCATACCGGAGAACGGGGTTTTGATCATCTTGCCCATGAGGCATGGTTCGCATGTGTCAAATGATTCAAAATCAAGAGACTCCAAAAGTCCATTAGAATGGAGTTTCTTCATGCGCTTTACACCAATATGACCTAGACGACAGTGCCACAAATAAGTAGTATTATCACTATCTACTTTGCATCTCTTAGCCTCAATGTTATGGATGTGTGTTTCATCCCTTTCGAGATTTAGAAGAAATAAACCATTCACAATAGGTGCATGACCATAAAAGATGTTACTCATATAAATAGAACAACCATTATTCTCCGATTTAAATGAATAACCGTCTTGCAATAAACAAGATCCAGAAATAATGTTCATGCTCAACGCAGGCACATAATAACACTTATTAAGGTTTAAAACTAATCCCGAAGGTAAAACTAAGGAGAGCGTGCCGACGGCCATCACATCAACTCTTGATCCGTTGCCAACGCGCATCGTCACCTCATCCCTCGCAAGCCGCCGTCTATTCCGTAGCTCCTGTTTTGAGTTACAAATATTAGCAACGGAACCGGTATCAAATACCCAGGCACTACAATGAGGGCTAGTAAGGAAAACATCAATAACATGTATATCAAATATACCTTTGATGGTGCCAGCCTTCTTTTCCGCTAAGTACTTCGGACAGTTGCGCTTCCAGTGACCCTTGTCCTTGCAATAGAAGCACCCAGTGTCCGGTTTAGGACCAGACTTGAGCTTCTTCTCAGCAGGGGCAACGCACTTGCCGCCGCCTTTCTTGAAGGGCTTCCTTGCACCCTTACCTTTCTTGAAGGTGGGGGGCTTGTTGACCATCAACACATGATTATTCTTTTTGATGTTCACCTCCGCTACTTTCATCTTAGCAAAGAGCTCAGTGATCATATCAGTGGAACCAATCTGATTGTGATCAACTACAAAACTTTTGTAGCTAGGAGTGTCAATCTTGAGCTCCTCTGGAATCTTGCAGTCCAGTTGCTCAAGGCATTGAGTGTAGCCCGTCATCTCAATGGCGTGCTCACTAACGGAACTCCCTTCCTCCATCTTGTAGTTAAAGAATTTCTTAGAGATCTCATATCTCTCAGAACGGGCTTGAGTCTGAAACATGTTTTTCAGCTCCTCGAGAATCTCAAAGGGCCCGGCGAACTCCTCAAAACGATTTTGAAGATCCGATTCCATAGCATACAACATGGCGATCTTAATCAAATCATAATCATCCTTGCGCGACTGATAAACAACTTTTTCATCAGCCGGCGCATCTATAGCAGGGGCGTCACCTAGCGCTTTCTCAAGGACATAGTCCTTTTGTCCGCCAGCGAGAATGATTCTCAGAATGCGGAACCATTTGGTGAAGTTAGACCCATTGTTTCTAAGCTTTTCTATCTCAGCAAAAACGTTGAAGTTGAAGTTGGACTTGGCCATGTGATCTACAGTATTTGCAAGTACAATTTAGACTATGTTCATGATAAATAGTTCAACTTAATCAAATTACTAGATGAACTCCCACTAAATTCAACATCCCTCAAGTTGTTTAGTGAACACGATCCAAATTCACCACACCTAATCCGATCATCACGAGAAGAGATGTGGTTTCAATGGTGGACAATGAAGTGTCGATCATATCATTCATATGACTCATGCTTAACCTTTCGGTTCTTGTGTTCCGAGGCCATGTCTGTACATGCTAGGCTCGTCAAGTTAGACCCAAATATTTCCGCGTGTGCAAAACTGGATTGCACCCGTTGTATGTGAGCGTAGAGTCTATAGCACCCGATCATCACGTGATGCTTGGACACGACGAACTTTCGCAACGGCGCATACTTGGGGAGAACACAGTTTTATCTTGATCTTTAAGTGAGGAATCATCTTATAATGCTACCGTCGCGATCTAAGCATAATAAGATACATAAAAGGATAAACATCACATGCATATAACTTTATGTGATATGGTATAGCCAATCTTCGCACAATGATCTCCATCTTGTGCGTTCCGGCATGATCTCCATCACTCCACCATGATTGCCTCCACCACGAATAGCAACTACAACTATTGCTAACTACTTAGCGATAAAGTAAAGCTATTACATGGCGTATAAGAAGTTGACTCGCAGGTCATACACAATTATAAAGACAACCATATGGCTCCTGTCGGTTGTGTACTCATCGACATGCAAGTCGTGAAACATTACAAAACATGATCATCGCATACAATATACACATCACATCTTGGGCCATACCATATCACAGAAAACACTCCCTGCAAAAACAAGTTAGACGCCTCTACTTTGTTGTTGCATGTTTTACGTGGCTTATGGGAGTAGATGCTAAGAACGATTCTTACCTACGGAAAGCCACAACGGTGATATTATGGTTGCCAAACTCCGGTGTTAATTCCATGACAACTATAGTGAGAGAAACTGACATCCACCAGCCGCATGTGTGGAACAAGCCACACGTCAAGTGCGGAGCCGGTCTCGCGAACGACGTCGCGTAAGGTTGGCCTGGACCGCTTCAATCTCACTATCCCGCGTCATAAGAAGAACACAAACAAGAGGCTTGCAACAGAAAATATCAACGCCCGCAACAACCATGTTGCGTTCTACTCGTGAAACACATCTACGCATAGATCTAGCTCTGATACCACTGTAGGGTTTCGCGGCATAGTAAATCAAAATTTTCTACGGATGGGAACATAGGGAAAGCCAAGATCTAATCTAGGAGATGAAAACAACGAGAGAGATTGGATTAGATCTTCATACCCTTGAAGATTCGCACAGCGGAGCGTTCGTCGGAACGTGGGTGATGTAGTCGTACTTGCTTCTCCTCCTCGCGATCCGATCCGATCTAGCACCACAAGTGGCGGTGCCTCCGTGAGATGCACACGTGCAGCACCTTGACGTCTCCTCCTTCCTTGGTCCAGCAAGTATGGTGGAGAGATGGGTTGGATCTACAACACGACGGCGCGGTGCAAATTGGTGGAGAATTTCTCCAGCAGGGCTTCGCCTACAAGCAGTCGGGAGGGAGAGAGGAGGGCAGCAGGGCGGCTAGGGTTGGAGGGGAAGGTGTAGGGGGTTGGTGTGCCCCCAGCCCTATATATATAGAGGGGTGGGCGCATCCCTAGCCCCTCCCCCAAGCCAAGGCCGGCGGCCCCAAGGAGGAAGAGTGGGGGGCAAGGAAACCCCCCCTTCTAGAAGCTCTATCTAGAGTTTAAACCTCTCTTGGCCGGCTGGGCCCTATGGGGCCTTGTGCCCCTGGCCCAATGCGGCCAGGGCACTCCCTCATAGGACCATGCCCCCTCACGGAAGGTGTGGCCACGTTGGTCCCCTTCCGGAAGGTTCTAGAAGCTTCCGGTACAATACCGATTAACCCGGAACAATTCCGAACTCCAAAAACTGCACTGCCTTATATGAATCTTATTCTCCAGACCACTCCGGAACCTCTCGTGATGTCCCGGATCCCATCCGAGACTCCGAACAAAAAATCATAAACCAATTATCCAATCTATCCTAGCGTCGAGACACGTTAAGTGTGTGACCCTGCGGGTTCGAGAATATGCAGACATGATCTTCTATCAATAATCAACAGCGGGGTCTGGAAACCCATATTGACTCCCACACATTCATTGATGATCATATCGGATGAACCACGATGCCAGGATTCAATCAATCCCATATATATTCCCTTCGTCTCGTGATATTTTACTTGCCCGAGATTCGATCGTCGGTACCGTCATACCTAGTTCAATCTCGTTCCCAGCAAGTACTTTACTCGTTCCATAATCCGATATCACTTTGTGATTAACTCCTTAACCACATGCTTGCAAGCGGTGTTGACATCGATTACCGAGTGGGCCCGAAGTATATCTCTCCGACTTGGGAGGGACAAATCCCATCTCGATACATACAACCCAACAGATACTTTCCGATCACCTGAGAGACACCTTTATGATCACCCTCTCATAGGATGACGTTTGATGACCTCAAAGCTTTCTTCTGATACCAGGAAGTTGTATTATCTCATGGTCTAAGGAATACAATATTTGACATAAGAAAAGCTTCGCAAAGACGAACACGATGACACGATCTAATTGCTTCGCTTAGTTTGGGTATGTCCATCATATCATTCTCCCAATGATATGATCTCATTATCAATTGACAACTCATGTCTATGGTTAGGAAACCTTAACCATCATTGATCAATGAGCTAGTCCATAGAGGCTTACTAGGGACACGGTGTTGTTCACAAACCACACAAGTATTAAAGTTTCCGCTTAATACAATTCTAGCATGGAATATAAACATTATCATGAACAAGAATTATAAAAATAACATCTTTATTATTGCCTCTAGGGCATAATTCCAACAGTCACCAGGATGGAAAGTTCCATTCCCAAAATAATAATTATCCATAACACGATTAACAATACTTGTAGGTATCTTAAAAGGATCTATCTCAACAGGTGGTGGTTCATCTACTACCCTAGCAGCGGTAGTAGTTTTCCCAAAAATAAAACCAAGTGGGTTATCCATATTGGAAACAAAGTAACAAGCAGTAACAAGAGCAATACTCACAGTGAAAGTTTCCCTTACAAGTTCCACTCTTCAATAGCGCTTCACTCCCCGGCAACGGCGCCAGAAAATAGTCTTGATGACCCACAAGTATAGGGGGTGTATCGTAGTACTTTCGATAAATAGGAGTGTCGATCCCAACGAGGAGCAGAAGGTGCTGAACAGTGGTATGGAGCAGTAAATCCCTGTGAATACTTAGCAAACGGATTCTTAGTGGTTTTCTGACAAAGCAACAAAACAAAGAGCAAGTAACAGAAGTAATGAACAAAACGGAGCAAGTGGCCCAATCCTTTCTTAGCAAAGGACAAGCCGGTGGAAATACTTATAAGGACCAAACGCTCGAGGACACATGGGAATTCTGTTAAGTGCTTTCGCTTCAAATAGCCGAGTACTCTTCTCTGGTGTTTGTAAGTGTTGTGTGGGTGAACCTGTTCTAACATACCGCCCTTCCTAGGACTAATACATACTTGTGATTAAACCCCCTGCAAACATCTGTAACTACAGGAAAGTAATTAAGATATAAATCTAACCACAGCCTTAAACTCTGAGATCCTACACTCCCTTGTGCAAAGGTGTCCTAACGGGGGTTCAGGTTTCTGTCACTCCGGCAACCCCACGATTAGTATCCAGATACACAATGCATTTCCCTAGGCCCATAAATGGTGAAGTGTCATGTAGTAAACGTTCACATGACACCACTAGAAGAATAGCACCACAACTTAAATACTAAACCATTGAATAATAACTCAACACAGATCCACTAATAACAACATGACTTCTCCCATATCCTCAAGAACTAAACGAACTACTTACAAGACATCATATAGATCAAGATCAAAGATGATATGATAATGGATAACAATCTGAACATAAACAATAATCCAATGGTTCCACTCACAAGCATCAACTACAATAGTAATCAATACCGGGAAAGTTTCCCCTAATGAACTAAGCAATATCCAACACAATTGTTACAGCGGGACGGAGTGGTGATGATAGTGCTGGTGGAGATGATGGTGTGAATGATGATGATGATCCCGATGAAGCCTAGCTTGAGGACGGTGTTGATGGCGACTGTCTCCCCTCTTCGGGAAGGAATTCCCCTAGCAGAAATCTGTCTGTCGGAGAGATCTTTCTCTCTCAGTGTTTTCCGCCTCCAGATGCGGCGGAAATCTATCTGTGGTCGCTCCCCTGGTATTAGGGTTCCGTAGGGAAGATATAGGCGAATGGGCGGAGTCGGAGACCGGGCAGGTGGGCCACACCTGCCCTAGGCGCGGGTTAGGTGGGCCCACGCCTAGGGGGTGTGGGCCCCCTGAGGCCCACCTCCGTCCCTCCTTCTGGCTTCCTTCGTCTTCTGGTAAAATAATATGTTTTCATATTTTTCTGATCTTCGCGAAATTGCACCGAAACGCCTTCTTTTCTATCAGAATCCAGACTCCAACAATCCATCCTCCAGGAATCATCCAACATGCATAAACAGATGAAAAGCCATAAGTAATACCTCATAATAAGACAAATATCAATGAATAGAGGTAAATTATGATATAGAAAGGTGATGCAAATTGGGCGTTTCAGAGATCTTCTTCCCGGCGTCAACGGGTTGTTGTAAAATTACAGTTCTATAGGTACGGTCTTTCAGATCTTATTTTGCAAGTCGATTTAGAGTTTTTTTCATGGTTGTCGCGAGGATTACCCTCGCAATATTTTTCCCGGCTGCTACGTTCTCGACTATGGTGATTCGTACCATCGATTCGCCAGCAATGTTGACCAGGCTGTTCGGTTATTTTTGACTGGAATACTGGTATTGGTACTCTTGCCGATGTTGATTGATTAATCTAATGGCTATACGTGTGCACACAACCTTGGCACTGCGGGTCAAATTAAAATTATGAAAGAACCCTCGTTGGTATTTACAAGTTGTGGTTTGATATCTGTTAGTTCTTGGAAAAATTTAAGACGGTGTCTTGGAAGAAGAAAGAGTTTGAAGACCTCGATGTTTTACTAGTTTCCTTTAGACTTTATTTTATAATCATTGGAGACAGCCCATGTATCTCTACCATATACTATATGAGTTACTATAAATATATCGTGGTATTGATTGTCAAAAATAAGTTAAGATTGCTCTTCACAGAAGTTGTAACTTTAGGAAGTTGCACCGGATATTACCCCTTGGTGTCTCGCGAGTAGAATCAATTATATTCTTGAAGTTCCGTATGGAAATGCGCCATATCTGATTATAGTAGAGGATTTTTTGGAGTTTGCCATTTTCACAATTTTCAAGTTCAAACATCTTCCAAAATAAATTTTGAGTGAAAGCATTTTCCAAACATCAGTATGCTTGATTGATACCTTTATTTGAATACTAGTAAGCGGGCACATGCACGCACGTATCCATTTAAAACACGAAATGTTTGGATTTTTTATCCAATTTTAAAATACATTATATGGTAATCCATATGAGTCGATAGATGGTAATATATAATATATACGTGTCTATATGTATAGCTAATTGACATGGAGAAAATTCAGAAAGAAACATGAGTTGAGGACGTTGGAATGAAACAATGTCAAAAACAAAATGAAAGCCATGTTTTCAACTCGGGTTCAATTCAGACATTGTTAAAAAAATACAATTAGTACCATGAAACTTCAGCAAATCTTGCAATTGTCAGTCTACACATGCAACACATGTCTATGTGCTCGCGTAAGTATTTCATTTTTCTTCGGTAACCGTGCAAGTGCTTCTAGTGTCAAGGAAAGTATACACAGTCAAGTAATGCCTGATGTATTTATGGTTTCATAGAAATATGCTCCTATAATTGGTTTCGTCATTGAACACATCGAAATTTCACAAGTTAGCAACAGAGCTTAAACGGGCAATTGATGTATTTCTTAATCCTTTGATGTTTATATAATAAAAAAATAAAACATTCTTAAGTTGTCCATCTATTAACAATGAGAAAACGGCTCCCAAATAATTGAACATAATTTTGTCTCTCCACAGAAATCAAGTGCAAGTTATGAATGCCATGGAAATAAGATCGGGCACCAACAAAATGGTACTTAGATGTGGTTGCTATGTGCCTATGTACAAAGGCATGTATCACAATTCATATCTCTAGACGGAAATTCAATCCGGCTCACGGGTACAAATGAACCCGTCGGGAATAATAGTATTTTCGCACATCGTTGACTTTTTATTGATTACCAATTCTCATGTGCAATCTTCACCTTCTCAAATATAAAGTTCCCTTTCTGATACTTCCAAGATTCCTCATAGGCTCTCTTGTATTTTCAAGCGAGCACCTCTCGGCAATCAAGGCAATGGATATCTGCGACTAAGTGAAGTCCCTTAATGAACTGGATTGTCCTCCTTTGCTTCCGTAGAGACATTTTGCCATTTTTCATGTATCATCGGATAAACTAATAAAATGTGACAAGTACTTTAAATTTTCAATCTGAAGAACAGATAACAACGATTTCAGTCTAAAGACCAGCCAAGGCAGACAATATTCATATGCTCCAATTATATCTATTGTGCTCTAACAGACCTAACGTTCATGCTACGTTACTACTATTTTTCTCTAGACAAACGTTATTTCTAAACCTTTGGTGACATTAAAGGTTTAACAGAAAGCTTAATTAGTGAAACATTATCCCTAATTTGTTTATAACCTGCCAAACCTCAATTTCATAGAACTGCAGACAATTATACAGTACATACATCAGTATAACCATTTAATTAATTGCTAAAAACTCTACAATAAATTCAGTAGAACATGTATTCTTGTTCATGGAACAGAGTCTGGCAACCATGTATATTGATAACTTGAGCTAGTTAAATCACTTAGTGACAACACAAAATATGATGAAAACCAAGACTCAGTAGACTTCGATGAGTAGTAACTTCAGAGATAATTCTTATCCATCTTTCCAACAGCAACCACACAGTCACTGTCCTTTGTAGGAGCATTGTCCTTGGAAATTAGGCATTTAACATCATAAGTAGTACTACAATCTTAACATTTAGAGATACTTATGTACTTTGTGAAGAGACAATATTTTCTTCCCTGTAAGAAGTGTGCTTGGTTTTCCTCGTACTTCCACTTCCAGTAATGTTATTAGCTATAAATGTACTTCATAGCGACTATACATAGCGTTTTGAGATGCTCCTATCTGCACTTCCCCAATATTAATTCTCACAAATTAGCACAAAACAAATCAAGAGGTCAGGAAGTTCAATAGCAACATCGGACCACTGGCTATGATCATTTTCCCCCAGATCCTCTAAAGTGAAATTTATGGAGGCGGACAAAATAGATGCACCCTCCTAGCCCCTGAGCAATGTAGAAATTCAGACCAAAAACTTTGCTTTTCCTTGTATACTTCAAAATTGCTACATACATCATGCATAGAAGGTAACCACCGTTCAAAATTGCTACATATATCTGCTCATCAAGCATTGCTACATACATATGCACTTCTCCTAGATTGATTCATGTTTACCTTGTGAGGTCCGTGCACACCATCGTGCTTGACAATTTCAAGAAGACGTATGCAATTGCAGCTACAGCCTGCAGGTCACCAAAAGCCATGATCAGCAGCCTGAACAGGCTGACGCCGCCCCGCACCGACGTGCTCTTCTCACCACAGAGCTTTTGCAGGTCCAGCAACCAGTTCGATTCAAGATTCTCGACAACCTCTAGGGATGGAATCTCAAAAAGACTACGCACACGACCGCCTTCGATCCTGCGATGCTGGCTTTTATCTCCGCTGCTACCAACCCTCAGCGTCCCTCCTCGATCGTCAACTGCAGCACCGCTTCCTCTGAGCGACGTCTGCACATACCACATCACAGGAGACAATTAATGAGCATGATCGGAGGGGTCATGTCGGTAGCGAACCAGAGAAGGGGAAGACCTGGAGGCAGCGGCAAGCAGACTCCGAGCCGCATCGGAGACGGAGATGCGTGGGCGGCGTCGGTGGAGACCGGAGGCGGCGCACGTGGGTCAAGATCGAAGGCGACAGCGTGTAGGCAGAGGACCATACGATGGAGGTGCCTCGTCGGTCTCCAATGCAAGCCGTGAAGAGAGAGCCCTCCTCATCTTTGTAAAGGAATAGACTATGGCATTGGATAGTCGCCATAATTTGGGGACACAGAGAATTCGGCGTACGGTGGTTTCATCTTTTCCTCTGCCGGTGGAGTGCGTTCAGCCAAGTTAAATTACTAAGTGCACACCAGATTAGTGCTAGCCATTAGATTTAGTTTAGTGGGCCTAATCATGTGGTGGCAATAGGCTTGTGTATATTTTATGGGGTGTATTTATAGAAAAAATAATGTTTGCTCTTTTAATAGTAAGTAGAGATATATAAGAGGGCAGGATACTTTTTTGGTTTAAGAATCGAGAGGATACTCTTCTGGTGAAGCCCGTGGGCTCGGCCTGGCTCGCTCAGCGTTAGTGACGTGAATGTCCGCGTACGCTCGTCTACTCAACTCATTCAATTCAAGAGTCGAGAGCTGAACACCCGGTTGGTTTAGTCCCATACTAATCATCTCGGCTGGAGTTGTCACCCAGCAGACCCTATTAAGAGCACCCAGGCTCCACCATGAAAGGCACGCAGCTGCGTGGTGAGCACAAAGCGAACTATTCTTTCACCTTTTACTAAAGAATACCGTGTGCACGTCAAAATAAACAGCATACGCTTATTTTTTAAGGGTTCTTTCTCCAAGGGTTCTTTCTCTGTTTAGAGGAGGGACCCACAATTCATAACATTGAGATAAATTTTCTATGGGTCTTCCTTTGCAAAGTTTGTCAGTTTAACAATGCTCTGACAGGCCTGATTTGATGGGCTTACAAGTATATTTTTTCATAACTGTTTCTCTTAGTAACTGAAGAAATCTCAGAACGGCCGTAATCTTTTTTCGGAAGACAGGATCAAGTCCTCATTAGGGTACTTGATAAGCTCTTGGTATTTTGAAGCATAACTTCATACTTCTTCTTAAAAGATAAATCAGCGCTACATTTTTTCAAGGGATAAACAGCAGCTGGTGGTTTTGGAATCAGAGGTCCAGACTTTACTAACAATAGAGTTGGAATTATGTTACAACATTGACACATGTCTTCTTTATAGCTACATATCTAATGTTGAATAGACCAGCCAGGGCACACACATGGATGGGCAGCATCGCATGATGGGGGCTGCCAGCTGGCAACTACACTCTTACAGTAGACTTCCAGGCCCTGTAGATCAATCTGCAGTCTGCAGAGCCCCCCAAAGAAAGGTGAGGTCTGGTGCTTTACCCTCAATGTAGTAGCTCCTAGGGCCACCCTTGCATCACGGCTTGTGGAGCTTGAAGCCAAATACGCGAGGGACGTAGCGCTGTGAGGCCTTCTGAGGTTTGAGGTGATCGTATGTCATCAGAAACATGTGAGGAAATGTTGTCCCAAAGTAGGCTCCATCGATATCTGGACATGGTCAAGAAAACAGCAAAATATAACGACAAAATGGCAATGTTCTTTAACCATGATTATCACAGTAACGAGAGATGTAAATATTGCTTGGTAGACGATGATGTTTCTACGATTCCTGATATATGTGATGTGGCTATTAGGACCTATATGAATATTTTCACCCACTCCCAAGTGTCAGGTTAGTATCAAGGCAGTAACAAAACAGATACGGCAGTTGTAAAAACTCAGAAATAACTCTTTTTTCACAAGGAGATGGTAATAATAAGAGAGTGGTTAGGATACTGCCTTGGTATTTAGACCGTGGATAGTAGATGTCTTCACACTTAGGGCAGTATATCTTCACAGTGCTAGATCGGTGAATATCTGATTGTCCAACAGGTAGACATGGTTGGCCACAGCAATAAACTCGCGGACATCGTCCAAAGTCATAGTTCTTATACTTCTCCAGCTGCCAAAAGTAGGGAACAAGAGTTACAATAATTAAATTCCACCAATATGGGCCAACTTAAATTTTTGGGAAACAAATATGGGCAAGTATTAGCAAAGAAAGGTAAGCATAAAAGGTACCATAGCAGCCAATCCTTTACTGGTCAGAATGTATCGTGCATGAATCAGCCCATATAACATCTCTGCAGCTGATTCCACTAGCTCATTTTGTTCTTCTGTGAAAATATCACCTACATATTCAAATAATCAAAGAACATCAGCAAAAGCAGTAGGCATTGTGAAAGGGAGTGTGCAGAATACCATATCCAGGACAAGTGCGAGTCATGAACTTGACTGATGTTATTTACTATTGCAGACCTAATTAGATGTAACTTTCTACTTATGCTTACAGTAATTATTATGACACTTCTTTACTAACCGCAGACAACCTAACTGATGCTTACAATAAAGAAAAAATTGAAGGCCATTGCTAAGCAACTTTTTTTTCTGATAGTATTGAGAAATAGATCCCAAACAATCAGTAATCGTCAACAACACTATTAACAAAGGCTTTGAGAAGCTAAACTAGTACGTAAAACTTGAGATCAAGAGCAAATATTGAGAACATTTACCATGAGAAGACTCAATATCTAAAATGAGATCGAGAGCATAATCATAATATGGAACTTGACTGGTAAGCCCACAAAGGTTGAAGTCATCTTGTATGTAATCATCATCGACCTCACAGAAGAACTCATTTCCTCTTAGGTTGCAATACCATGAGATCCATGAGGTGTCTTCTCCATCAGAACCACTAACATCTGATGCTTCACTGTCAGATTCAGACTCGCCTGCAATGAAGAGGACAGAGGCATCAATGCATTTGTTCACAAACTATTAATTTTCTAGATCACACACCTAAATGTGTGTCATTGTGTGAAGAAAATGGCAAAGAAGGTGCAGCTGTTCACACCACAAAAGGCAGCCTCGACCAGGACCCAAAACAAGAAAAACAAACAGGGAAAAGGAAAAGAAACCTTTGCAAACTAGGCTAGAAGAAAAATGGCAAAATAGAAAAACTGCAGCAGAACTCCTAAGATAACATAGATGGCACCAATACAACATGCATGAAAACTCAATATAGGAGTACCATGGAGTAACTACAATAAAACTGCTACGGAAAGCAGAAGCTGGAATAACTCAACAGATCTGGACTACACCATATCAAATCAATCAAGAGACATATAGGTACGATCTGTATATCATACAAAAGACACGTCCATCTAATTCCGTAGATAATAAAGTATCAATTTAACAAATTCACAAGTATAATCCTGACTTGAAGGTTTATATCATTCTATTCCTAAGCAAATAATACAATAATCCAAAAATATATGTAGTAAATTAAACTTGAAGAGACAATATCTTTAAGAGTAGTAGTAGAAATAAGAACAAGTTTAGCTGCGGATACAAGTGGTCCATTCCAAAAGCACATCAACACATTTACCACTAACATTTTCGGGCACTGATGTTGAAAAATAAAACACCCTGCCACATGCTCTCAAATATACCAATGAAGATGGAAGAATCCCCATCCCAGAACCAAAATTTATCCTAGCACAAATCACATCCTACCCTTCACGATAACACCGCGACGACACGAACGCGTCACAAGACCACGGATTCGTCAGGTCATGAGCCAACGGCACGTCATGTGCGCGGGGGGGGGGGGGGGGGGGGGGGGGGGGGGATCGCGTCACCTTCAGAGCAGCGGCCCTTGGGGACGGAGGAGGGCACGACAAGGCGGTTGTGGTCGCCTCGGGCACCCGTCGATCCCCTGGACGTGGAGGGAGACGCGGCCGCGGCGACGGCCTTGTCCGGGTGCTTGTCGAGCGCGTCGCTGATGCGCTTCCGGTCCAGCCCCGCCCCTCCCGCCGCCCCCTGCTTATACATATCTCGCTGCAGACGATGAGATGACCCCCTTCGCAAGCTGCTCCTTCGGCTGCCGCCCTCTTCACGCGGGGAGCGCCATTGGAGAGGCGCGCGCGCGGGCTAGGGTTCGATCGGGGCAGAGAGGAGGGCGGAGGCGAGGGGAGGGGAGGAGCACGGGAGGGAGGTGGCGCGAATTCCGAGGGCAGGGAGGAACGGGAGTGCAAAAGTGGAGGACGCGACGGGAACAGACAGACAGTGACAGGCTCAAGCAAGTAGGACTAGAGCCTATCGGAATGTCGTACAGATATTTTTCGGCTGTCACAGCCCGGCATTGATTTTCTTTAGATTAGATTTATTAGTTTATTAGCTTCACACAGCTTTGATTAACTGGCAACTGAGAATCTCGTTTGGTTAGCAGAGGGCACTCGCCAGAAAATGACAATAAAAATATTACGCTAGTGATTTTTAGTAGTATCATCCCTAACAATCAATACTGTATTAATGATAGCAAGAAAGACGACTAATGCTCGTCTCAATAAAAACAGTACTCTCTGTACCAAAATGTATATTATTTTTGTTAAAGTCAACTTCATAAAACCTAATCAAGTAAGTACGTAAAATAATATCAACATATGTAGCTTACAAAATGCTACTCGGATCCGAGTAATGTGATGGTACCAGTTCTCAAGTTAATTTGGACTGCAAGCATAGTTTTTATAAAAAAGAATACATTTCTTTTAGAGATCTGAGTAAATGGATTTCCTTTTAAGGAAAGGTTCGATGTTTGAGAAGTTCTTTTTTAATTTGAAATTGACACTAAGTTTGGGTAAAAGGAGAAGACCCTCTAACTTGTCATTCCCTTTTTCCGTAGTTCAGGGTACATGCCAATCATGCATGAGGCTGCTTTCAAATTTCTTCCTTTCTAGAAATACAATAATGTACCTTTATGAGACAATTATTTCTGAAAAACATCATATACTACCTCTAGTCCAGTTTATATTATAATTGTAAATCTGTAACCTCTTCGGATACAGCTCCAAGACCCACCTTCTCATATAAGGGTTGGGAGGGCCTAACAGAGATATCACCTTAGTTTTCCTGTAGTCCGCCGAGATCTAGATCGCAACTAGCGAAATGGCGACTTTGTAATTGTGTTTCCACTATAATCAGACTACATCGATTTTTTGTTTGTCTGATCAGCCGAAGAAATCTCCAACGTTCTCTTTTCCACAAAACCCTAAATCCATAACCATAGGCATTGTCGAGGTTACACCTCGTTAGTAAGTCCGCATGCATTTAGCACTTTTTAGAGTCTACCCGGTTGAGACTAGAGTTCATATACTAGTCATGTAGCAATCAATGATAGCTAGCCATGAACATCATAATTTTCAAGTTCCGGTTCCAGTTCTTTCCTTTTTATGAAGCAATACATCTTTATATATACTAGCTGGGACTGGGACAACTCTATGGTGAATAATTGCCAATTTGCCATCCCTGAAGAGTGGTTACCACTAGTAGAAAACATGCCTTTCGTTCGCTCGGGCCTGGAGCATTTGTCCCGGTCGCACCATGAACCGGGACTAATGCTCGCATTCGTCCCGGTTCGAGCGGCCGGAGCGTCGTTTGGGAGCCGGGGGCATTGGTCCCGGTTCGTATGAGACTATTCATCTCGGTTTATGACACAAAGTGGGACTAAAGATATGCGGCAGGCCACGTGTCCTGCCGCACACTTTTAGTCCCGGTTTGTGTCACAGACCGGGATAAATAGTCCCTGCCTATAAATGCGCATCCAGCCCTCTGTAGGGATTCGTAGCATGGAAAACAATAAAAATTCTACCGCATGAATACAAAAATCAAGATCTAATCTATGATCAAGCCAAGATATATCTACTAGATCGGTGCAACGAGATTGAAGAGTACTAACCCTCGTAGATCCAAAGCGGTTAACAAGATCAGATTCTCGTGGGTGATGTAGTTGTTCACTTGCCGATCTCAAGATTGCATAGACGATCCTTCCGGGTCCGTGTTCCGACAGCGCTCCTATAGTCGGTCACACGTTCGGTACTCGATGAAGACCTTACTCTCCCTTGTTCCAGCAGGAAGCGGAGGTTGTAGATCTCTCCTCGCGATTCCGGCAGCACGACGGCGCGGTGTCGGAAGTATAGGAGAAATCCCGCAGGGCTTCGCCTAATCCAGAGTGGGTATGGTGGAGTAGAGAGAGCCTCAGCGATCTAGAGTTTAGAGGGCCGAGGGGTGGAGGTATCCGGCGGCTAGGGATTAGCTAGACGGCGGCTGTTTAGAGGAGATCTAGAGCGGCTGCTGATACGTCCAAAACGTATCTACTTTATCGAACACTTTGCTATTGTTTCTTCTCTAAACTTGTGTGATTTGGATACAACTAACACGGACTGACGCTGTTTTCAGCAGAATTACCTTGGTGTCTTGTTTTTGTGCAGAAAATGAACTATCAGGAAAAATTCCGGAAAATATGCCAAAAACTATTTCTCACCAGAAGATCCACAGAGCCAGAAGGGGAGACAGAGAGGAGGCCTGGGGGCCAGACCCACCCTAGGCGCGGGCCCACCTGACCCCGTGCCTGGAGGGGGGTTTGGCCACCCCAGGCAGCTCCTCGGCCTCCCTCTGCGCCTATAAGTTAACCTAAAAACTTTGGGGAGTTCAATAGTTTTCTAAAAAGAGTTCTGCTCCGCCGCCACCAGAAACCAAGATTCGGATCTAGAAACTCCGTTCTGGCACCCTGCCGAGACAGGGAATTTGGAGAGGATCATCGCCATCGTCATCACCAACGCATCTCCATCAACCACCGATGTTTCCCTCATCCATGAGTGAGTAATCCCCCGCTGTAGGCTTGAGGATGGTAGGGATTGGATGAGTTCTATCATGTAATCGAATAAGATATGTTAGGGGCATAGTGCCTAGTATCTCTATTAGTGTTATTTGACTTTGTTGCAACTTGTTGTGCTTAATGCTTGTCACTAGGGCCCGAGTGCCATGATCTCAGATCTGAACTTATTATTGAATCATTATGATAGTATTGTTTGTGGTCTTATCTGCAAGTTGTGTACATATATCATTGTCCGGATCCAAAGGCCCTAAAGTGACAATAATTGGGACAACCGGAGGGGATGGCTATGGTGTGAGGATCACATGTGTTCAAGGAGTGTTAATGCTTTGCTTCGGTGCTCTATTAAAAGGAGCACCTTAATTGTCAGTAGTTCCCTAGAGGCCCCGCTGCCACGGGCTGGCTGGACAAAAGATGTTGTGCAAGTTCTCATTGCGAGAACGTATGACTATATATGGAGCACATGCCTAGGATTGTTTAGTACTTGGATGCTATTATTAT
This sequence comes from Avena sativa, assembly GCA_916181665.1. Classification (NCBI taxonomy): domain Eukaryota; kingdom Viridiplantae; phylum Streptophyta; class Magnoliopsida; order Poales; family Poaceae; genus Avena; species Avena sativa. Next base: position 259,785,034 of record OV702294.1, on the reverse strand, counting down.
TATTTATCTGCAATTCCCTAGATCTTGAAGTTACATGTTTAAACTCGTCCATGCAACGCCCGTTCATCCATCCCTATGCCTACCGCACTCGAATCCTACTGTTACCGTTACTGTTACTATTGCTCCTGCTTCACTGTTGCTGTTGTTGTTGCTGTTGCTTTGCTGCTGCTACTACAAACTGTTGCTACTGATAAACTTCTATGAGTAAGAACTATTTCCAGGTACAGCTGAACTGACAACTCAGTTGTTAAGGCTTGCAAGTATTCTTTGGCTCCCCTTGTGTCGAATCAATAAATTGGGTAATACTACTCGCGGAAAATGTTGCGATCCCGTATACTTGTGGGTCATCAAGACTATTTTCTAGCGCCGTTGTCGGGGAGCATAGATTTATTTGTAAGTTCACTTGGATCTATTATTGTTCACTGCTACTCTTTTCATCATGGGGAAGTATCGTGATGGAAAGTTCCCTATTTTACCATCCACTACAAGAAGAGGTATGGTCCTAAACACCTTTGCTGCTCTTGATTCACCGTCTGTTATAAATAAGCTTGTTACACCACCACCACATAAACATGCTACACACACTGCTACTACTGCTGAATCTGAAACTGCTTTTGATGCTCCTGATGTTACTTCTACTGTGCTTGATGCGAGTGGTTCATTAGGTCCTTTTCTAGATGCCACTATAGCTAGTCTAGGAAATACTAAAAGTCCTAGTGAATGCACTGTTACACCTGTTAGCTCACCTGAGTCTAGTGAGAGTTACAATATTAATGATGGTTACATTGAGTTCACTGATGAATTTGTTGAAGAGTGCCGAAACACACATGGTACTAGTGCTATGAAGAGTCTCCTTGCTAGACGTACTATTATGCCTAAGTTTTCCTATGATCCTAAGTTTGCCACTTCTCCCATAGATATTAAAGATGAAGACTATGATTTCTCTCCTGATTTATCTTATTTAGATATTGTTGAGAAAGAACCTTTTTGTGGTACTGAAAATGAGAGTGTTGTGGCTCATATGAATGAGCTTTCTACTATGAGTGCTTTGTTCTCTGATGATTTTAAGATGTGCAAGTACTTTGTTACTAAGATCTTCCCTTTTTCACTAAAAGGAGAAGCTAGGGCTTGGTTTAATAGATTAGCTCCTGGTTCCATTGATATCCCTGATTGCTTGATTGCTTCTTTCTTCCATAAATATTTTCCTCCCAGTGCTAGACATGCTGCTTTGCAGAGACCTTTTGATTTTAAACAGGGAGAAGGAGATAAATTGTCTGAGTCATGGACAAGGTTTTGTGCCTTGATTCATGCACATCCTGAATGTCCATTACCTAAGAACGAACTTCTTGATATTTATTATAATGGACTAACTAATGATTCTAGGACCTACCTAGATAGCTTTGCTGAATGTGTTTTCAGGAAAAGGACTCCTACAGATGCTGAAGAATTAATGACTAAGATTAGCAAGAATTGTGATGATTGGACTTCAACTGAGCTCAATACACCTGAGCCTATTGAAAGGATACAGATGTCGCCTAGAGGGGGGGGGGGTGAATAGGCGATTAAAACTTTTCCGAGAGTGGCTCGACAAAGGCGGAATTAAACTAGCGTTCACTTTGTCAAGCACAAAACCTAGAACAATCTAGGGTTCACCTATGTGCACCAACAACTTATGCTAAGCAAGACAAACAACTATGTGATAGCAAGATATATACTTCAAGCACGAAGGCTATCACAAAGTAAAGTGCTTAAGTAAGAGCTCGGGTATAGAGATAACCGAGGCACGCGGGGACAACGATATTTTACCGAGTTCCTCCCAACATGGAGTACGTCTCGTTTGGAGAGGGGTGGTATCTAACCACCTACGCCACAAAAGGCCTCCCTTATTCTCCGGTGAATCTCACCCCAATGGGATCGATCCATGCTTCCACTATTGGTGCACTTGTCGATGGAAACCGGAACCTCTCACAAGGTTGGGGCATGTAACACCCTCAGAATCGACCCTATGCAAGTTTCAGCGATTCCCGCCAAACCCGCATAGAAACGATTCAAAGGTGCCCACCAGGCACTTTCGTGCGGGTGGAAAACGAAGTAATATCATTACACAATAGTCCACGATGGAACCCACAGAACATATATATACAACAGCGACTCAAAGAGTCAAGAATACAGATTTACAGTTCAAAGATCCAAATCACCTTGAAAACGGTAGAGCGTCCGACTACGGACAAGATGCAAATGGGGCTAAGAGCCCTGAAGAATAACCAATGGCGTCCATAACCCTGCCCAGGCCAAGCCGGAAGGGTAACCCTGCTAACGACGTCGATCTCAAAACCTGCTTAAACAAAAGGGGTGCCGACAAAGGGCAAAGGAAAAAGAGAGAGCGGTCAGTACTGAGGCCAGTACACGGCGAGACTAGAATTCGGCGGTCCTCGCCTACATAGGTATGGTGGACTAAGCGGCAGCGCGGCATGCACTAAACAACCTATAGAGACTCGAGATAACTGTCGGCTATCAGAGAGGGATAAGAAAGACCTATGCGGAAACATCCTGATACTACCACCAAACATACCCATCCTGGTATCTCCCCCTCGAGACCAAAAGAGGAAGTTAACCGAGGAACTCACACAGTTGGCAGTTTTATTCATTCCGTTATAGTTGCGGAAATTACTAGTCAGGTATAGATAGTCATCCTGATATAATAAACAGTGGGCACTTTTAGTTAACCATTCCGTTGTAGTTGCAACACTTACTAGTCAGATACAATTAGCATGAGGTATCCCAAAAACCCAGCAGTTGTTGGTACTTTTATTTAGCCATTCCGTCGTAGTGGAGCTGATTACTAGTCATAACGGTCACAAGTCAATTTATAACGGTAAACTTTAGTTATAGTTGTCTATGATCGAGAACTGTGCTCCAAGTCGTCCATAACCGCGGACACGGCTTTTTGAAAAGATTTAACCCTGCAGGGGTGCACCAAAGTTTCCACACGCACTTCGACCCTTTTTGCCAGATCAGTTAACATACACCCATCGGTATGTCGACGGGGCCTAAGTCATGACGTTTCCCAGATCCAAAGCAAGTACATGGGGGCCACCCCACTAAGCTACCCGCAACGAAGTCGGCCGGTCTCCGAGACGGACTCAGGGTTTGTGTAGACGGCTGTAAACGACTGGGAACCCGAAAGTGTGACTGGGCTTGTCGATACAGCAAAAACGTGTCACGGTCCTAAACAGTACAGGTGCATCCTCGCACAATCTTAAATAAAGCAGTAAAACATGGCATAAGTACAGGATCGTAATAAAGCCCCAAACTACTTGTGGCCCCCGGTACAATACTTTGAAATTAGGTACTAATCGATGGGGGTGCCCACACACCCCACCTGTGGTTAGCGCGCTCGATCTCGGAACAGGTGTCAAGAACTCGGGGTCCTACGGGACACCAGTGAGCGGTTAAAAACCAAATATTGTCTATTACCCACCGGTGCCTCTGCATTATTTACCTACTTCAATTTTAGTTATTAAACAGTAATTAAAGCCATGATCATCCCCAACATTAAACACGCGGCAGTACTCCAATAACTGTGGTACCTGACGTCACGCAACAACACTTGAGCAAGCGACTACGACGCGCAAGTCGAACTATCTACCAAACAACAGGTAATAGGATGTGTCCAAGGCAATATAAGGCTGCAAGGGATATCACGGGTACGAAAACTAGAGCATCGCAACACAGATAGCAATAGATCAACAGGAGGGAATAAATACTATAAAAGTAAGATAGGTAGAAAGGGGAAGATGCTCGCCTGAAAACATTGCCGAAGGTTCATCCGAAGATCAGGTCGACACTCGCATCAACTCATCGGCCTAATCCGTGAAGAAGCAAAGCACTAGCAAAAACACCGGGTGCAATATTTAATACTACGGCAGAAGATCGGGCATGATGCATGTATGATGTATGTCATGGAAAAGATGCGATGCAATTAGGCCATATTAAGCGGAACCGGGGTCCCGACAATTAACTAATAGGTTTATGTTGTTTAGATAACCCGCAATTTAAATGTTGTCTTAACATGGCCAATCATGGTATCGGTTCGCTACACCAATTTAAATGGAGTCCGAATAATACAAAGGTATTCCGCATATCGACTCCATATTTAAACATGCGATGATACGGCATAATGCCCCAACCCACATGATATGCATGCGAGATGATCAATTAATATGCAACAATTCATATAGGTATCAATTTATAAAAATAGGGCTCGAGAGAAAAGGTCACACATAGGGGTCGACGATCTTGGTGTTCAGAGGGGTCGGGGTTCGGGTTCGGTCTTTGGATCCGAGAGGGAGGAGGACGCCGTGATTGGTCCTCAAGGGTCCGTGATCGATCTTTAGGGTTGGGGGTCTCGACGTCTTTGGGTCCGGGAAGAGGATCTTGCCAATCCGAAACGGAGAACTCGGCCCGGGAAGGAGATCTTGGAGGTATCGACTTCATTTGTCGGTGCCAGACTCGGGTTGCAGCACCGGTGGTTCATCGAGTTTGTCTTGGTCGGCGTCGATCATAACCTAGGTAATCGACGCTAGGCGAAAATTCACCATCCTCACTGCCCGCATACAAGCACTGCTTCAGGAGCACGTCTCCCCTTCACTGTGTAACATCAGGAGACTTGTTCACTAAACATCAACATATAGGAAAAAAGGCTATCTGTAACAGATGCAGCAGGCACTTCACGTGGCCTTAGGGGAAGCAGGTTTGACGATGCAGCCGTGGCTTCGGACGGCTCGCTGACGGACGACAGGGTTGGCGACGTGGGACCCGGCGAGGTAGAGGGCAGCGCGGCGGTGGAAGGCGTGGGCTCGAGGTGAGGCCACGAGGCCGGTGAGGTGGAAGGCGACCGCGGGGCGTGCTGCACGGGGACAACGAGGTGCTCGCGGGCGGAAGACCGAGGAGGCGGCGGGGCCCGACAGCGGCGCGGTGCTTCGACGGCGGCAGGGCGTTGGCCGGATGCGGCTCCAGCACGAGGGGGAGGCGAGCAGACGATGGAGAGGACCAGCGGCGATGGGCTCGGTGGCGGAGGACGGTCAGAGGCGGGGCGGAGCTCCGGGAAGAGGGCGGGCGACGGCGACCCGGGAGGCGGAGGCGGGCGAAGCCGCGTGGGCACGGGTCGTCGGGGGCGAGCGGCGGAGGAAGGCGACGAGGGGCAGAGGGGAGCGGCCTCGGGCGGCGACGGCGAGGGGGAAGCGAGCAGGGGGGTAAGGGGGTCGCCCGCGTCGGTGGATGGCCGGGGAGGCGACGAGGTGGAGGCGGGGCGGTTGAGGAGAAACGGAGGAGGGCGGCCAAAAGAGGGAGGGAGTACTGGCGGCGGGCGAGCACGGGTAAACGGGGCGGGGCCCGTGACGTCGGCGGCGGGGATCTGGTGGGCTAGAGGAAGGAGAGAGGAGCGGCGGCCGGCGGGGAGGACGAGCGGTAGGTGGGGGAAGGAGGCGCGGGGTAGGTGAGGATGGGGGTGGAGCGGGCGACGATTCCGAGGCGGGGCAGGTGGGGCGTGTCGGGCGGTGGTGGTGGGCCAGGGCGGGTCGGTGCGTGGGGATGGGGAGTGACCAGGTGGGGTGGGGGACGTGCAAGTGGCGGCGGCAGGCGGGTGGGGATTGGGGGTCCAGGGGTGAGGTGGCCCAGGGAGGTGAGGTGGAGGGCTGGGAGTGGCTGGGGGAAGGGAGTGGTGAGGTGGCGGTTGGCTATTGGGTGGGGTGATGTGGCCGGGGCTGGGTAGTCTAGGATTGGGTAGGAAAAGTTTAGGACTAGATATTTTTAGACTAGGGTTTGGAGGTGGCCGGCCGGGCCCTCGGGCCTAGCTGGCTACCTCCCAAAAATAAAATAAATATTTTATTTATAACAAAACGAGGCATTTGCAAACCGTTGGCATACCAAGCAAAATATTCCGGAGACCCGGGTTTTGTGTTTGAATAAAGACGGGGCATTCGGAAGACAAAAATAGATTTTTCGAAGATAGTTTTATGCAAACAAATGCAAGATGACATGACGATGCTCAAATGCAATGCGGCATGATGACATGAGCATGCGGTCATGATGATGCAATGCACAAAAACAACGAGATTTTCTAGTAGTGGTTTTAGCGGGATGCCACAATTCGACACCACTAACAATGGATCTCGCCCTCGAGATCCGCCTCATGGTACCGGAAGGAAGGTCGGCGATATGCGTCTTCTCGCTTCGTGTAGATCCTCGCGACACCACTAACAAGAGGTCGTTGTCCGAGATCGTCGAGAGAACACTCCGGGAACAAAAGGTCGAAGGTAGAGGTATCAACAAATTAAGCCACCTCTAGCTTCGATAGAAAGAGGGAACCGATGCATTCTCATCCACTTCAATGTACAAAAGTGAATAGAAGGGGTAGTCGGCATGGGGGCCAATCCATCACGCACCCAAACTATTACTCCGCACAATCAGTAGAAAAGCGTGCAACCATTCTCGGAATCAGACTGAAGATCTCGACAATCGAGGTTCAGAAACAAAGGAGTGATGCAGACTCTGCATCGGATCTGGCGTAGATGATGTCGTCCCGTCAGAAAACACCGGAAGGCACAACAAGGAACAGAGAGAAATCCAACAGACGAAGGATCCCTCAGGTAGCACGAAAACCAGATGTAGACACACCGTTACCCAAAAGAGAGGAAGCAAAACCCTGAAGGCACAACGGAAATACCACCCACGAGAAATCCTGGACTCGAAGAGAGAGAAGAGAGCGGATTCAAAACACGTAGAGGTGAGAGGAGAGCAGTAGAGGGGTAAGGAGTAAAATCAGACCTAATCAGAACTATCCAACCGATTTTGCAAAAATAGTTTTGACACTCTACTTCGGCCGTTAGCTAGGTTATCCTACAGGCTGGACTTGTGGGGTATCGCAACTGCTGGGCTCTGATACCACTCTGTAACACCCTCAGAATCGACCCTATGCAAGTTTCAGCGATTCCCGCCAAACCCGCATAGAAACGATTCAAAGGTGCCCACCAGGCACTTTCGTGCGGGTGGAAAACGAAGTAATATCATTACACAATAGTCCACGATGGAACCCACAGAACATATATATACAACAGCGACTCAAAGAGTCAATAATACAGATTTACAGTTCAAAGATCCAAATCACCTTGAAAACGGTAGAGCGTCCGACTACGGACAAGATGCAAATGGGGCTAAGAGCCCTGAAGAATAACCAATGGCGTCCATAACCCTGCCCAGGCCAAGCCAGAAGGGTAAACCTGCTAACGACGTCGATCTCAAAACCTGCTTAAACAAAAGGGGTGCCGACAAAGGGCAAAGGAAAAAGAGAGAGCGGTCAGTACTGAGGCCAGTACACGGCGAGACTAGAATTCGGCGGTCCTCGCCTACATAGGTATGGTGGACTGAGCGGCAGCGCGGCATGCACTAAACAACCTATAGAGACTCGAGATAACTGTTGGCTATCAAAGAGGGATAAGAAAGACCTATGCGGAAAAATCCTGATACTACCACCAAACATACCCATCCTGGTATCTCCCCCTCGAGACCAAAAGAGGAAGTTAACCGAGGAACTCACACAGTTGGCAGTTTTATTCATTCCGTTATAGTTGCGGCAATTACTAGTCAGGTATAGATAGTCATCCTGATATAATAAACCGTGGGCACTTTTAGTTAACCATTCCGTTGTAGTTGCAACACTTACTAGTCAGATACAATTAGCATGAGGTATCCCAAAAACCCAGCAGTTGTTGGTACTTTTATTTAGCCATTCCGTTGTAGTGGAGCTGATTACTAGTCATAACGGTCACAAGTCAATTTATAACGGTAAACTTTAGTTATAGTTGTCTATGATCGAGAACTGTGCTCCAAGTCGTCCATAACCGCGGACACGGCTTTTCGAAAAGATTTAACCCTGCAGGGGTGCACCAAAGTTTCCACACGCACTTCGACCCTTTTTGCCAGATCAGTTAACATACACCCATCGGTATGTCGGCGGGGCCTAAGTCATGACGTTTCCCAGACCCAAAGCAAGTACATGGGGGCCACCCCACTAAGCTACCCGCAACGAAGTCGGCCGGTCTCCAAGACGGACTCAGGGTTTGTGTAGACGGCTGTAAACGACTGGGAACCCGAAAGTGTGACTGGGCTTGTCGATACAGCGAAAACGTGTCACGGTCCTAAACAGTACAGGTGCATCCTCGCACAATCTTAAATAAAGAAGTAAAACATGGCATAAGTACAGGATCGTAATAAAGCCCCAAACTACTTGTGGCCCCCGGTACAATACTTTGAAATCAGGTACTAATCGATGGGGGTGCCCACACACCCCACCTGTGGTTAGCGCGCTCGATCTCGGAACAGGTGTCAAGAACTCAGGGTCCTACGGGACACCAGTGAGCGGTTAAAAACCAAATATTGTCTATTACCCACCGGTGCCTCTGCATTATTTACCTACTTCAATTTTAGTTATTAAACAGTAATTAAAGCCATGATCATCCCCAACATTAAACACGCGGCAGTACTCCAACAACTGTGGTACCTGACGTCACGCAACAACACTTGAGCAAGCGACTACGACGCGCAAGTCCAACTATCTACCAAACAACAGGTAATAGGATGTGTCCAAGGCAATATAAGGCTGCAAGGGATATCACGGGTACGAAAACTAGAGCATCGCAACACAGATAGCAATAGATCAACAGGAGGGAATAAATACTATAAAAGTAAGATAGGTAGAAAGGGGAAGATGCTCGCCTGAAAACATTGCCGAAGGTTCATCCGAAGATCAGGTCGACACTCGCATCAACTCATCGGCCTAATCCGTGAAGAAGCAAAGCACTAGCAAAAACACCGGGTGCAATATTTAATACTACGGCAGAAGATCGGGCATGATGCATGTATGATGTATGTCATGGAAAAGATGCGATGCAATTAGGCCATATTAAGCGGAACCGGGGTCCCGACAATTAACTAATAGGTTTATGTTGTTTAGATAACCCGCAATTTAAATGTTGTCTTAACATGGCCAATCATGGTATCGGTTCGCTACACCAATTTAAATGGAGTCCGAATAATACAAAGGTATTCCGCATATCGACTCCATATTTAAACATGCGATGATACGGCATAATGCCCCAACCCACATGATATGCATGCGAGATGATCAATTAATATGCAACAATTCATATAGGTATCAATTTATAAAAATAGGGCTCGAGAGAAAAGGTCACACATAGGGGTCGACGATCTTGGTGTTCAGAGGGGTCGGGGTTCGGGTTCGGTCTTTGGATCCGAGAGGGAGGAGGACGCCGTGATTGGTCCTCAAGGGTCCGTGATCGATCTTTAGGGTTGGGGGTCTCGACGTCTTTGGGTCCGGGAAGAGGATCTTGCCAATCCGAAACGGAGAACTCGGCCCGGGAAGGAGATCTTGGAGGTATCGACTTCATTTGTCGGTGCCAGACTCGGGTTGCAGCACCGGTGGTTCATCGAGTTTGTCTTGGTCGGCGTCGATCATAACCTAGGTAATCGACGCTAGGCGAAAATTCACCATCCTCACTGCCCGCATACAAGCACTGCTTCAGGAGCACGTCTCCCCTTCACTGTGTAACATCAGGAGACTTGTTCACTAAACATCAACATATAGGAAAAAAGGCTATCTGTAACAGATGCAGCAGGCACTTCACGTGGCCTTAGGGGAAGCAGGTTTGACGATGCAGCCATGGCTTCGGACGGCTCGCTGACGGACGACAGGGTTGGCGACGTGGGACCCGGCGAGGTAGAGGGCAGCACGACGGTGGAAGGAGCGGGCTCGAGGTGAGGCCACGAGGCCGGTGAGGTGGAAGGCGACCGCGGGGCGCGCTGCACGGGGACAACGAGGTGCTCGTGGGCGGAAGACCGAGGAGGCGGCAGGGCCCGACGGCGGCGCTGTGCTTCGACGGCGGCAGAGCGTTGGCCGGATGCGGCTCCAGCACGAGGGGGAGGCGAGCAGACGATGGAGAGGACCGGCGGCGACGGGCTCGGTGGCGGAGGACGGTCAGAGGCGGGGCGGAGCTCCAGGAAGAGGGCGGGCGACGGCGACCCGGGAGGCGGAGGCGGGCGAAGCCGCGTGGGCACGGGTTGTCGGGGGCGAGCGGCGGAGGAAGGCGACGAGGGGCAGAGGGGAGCGGCCTCGGGCGGCGACGGCGAGGGGGAAGCGAGCAGGGGGGTAAGGGGGTCGCCCGCGTCGGTGGATGGCCGGGGAGGCAACGAGGTGGAGGCGGGGCGGTTGAGGAGAAACGGAGGAGGGCGGCCAAAAGAGGGTGGGAGTACTGGCGGTGGGCGAGCACGGGGTAAACGGGGCGGGGCCCGTGACGACGGCGGCGGGGAGCTGGTGGGCTAGAGGGAGGAGAGAGGAGCGGCGGCCGGCGGGGAGGACGAGCGGTAGGTGGGGGAAGGAGGCGCGGGGTAGGTGAGGATGGGGGTGGAGCGGGCGACGATTCCGAGGCGGGGCAGGTGGGGCGTGTCGGGCGGTGGTGGTGGGCCAGGGCGGGTCGGTGCGTGGGGATGGGGAGTGACCAGGTGGGGTGGGGGACGTGCAGGTGGCGGCGGCAGGCGGGTGGGGATTGGGGGTCCAGGGGTGAGGTGGCCCATGGAGGTGAGGTGGAGGGCTGGGAGTGGCTGGGGGAAGGGAGTGGTGAGGTGGCGGTTGGCTATTGGGTGGGGTGATGTGGCCGGGGCTGGGTAGTCTAGGATTGGGTAGGAAAAGTTTAGGACTAGATATTTTTAGACTAGGGTTTGGAGGTGGCCGGCCGGGCCCTCGGGCCTAGCTGGCTACCTCCCAAAAATAAAATAAATATTTTATTTATAACAAAACGAGGCATTTGCAAACCGTTGGCAGACCAAGCAAAATATTCCGGAGACCCGGGTTTTGTGTTTGAATAAAGACGGGGCATTCGGAAGACAAAAATAGATTTTTCGAAGATAGTTTTATGCAAACAAATGCAAGATGACATGACGATGCTCAAATGCAATGCGGCATGATGACATGAGCATGCGGTCATGATGATGCAATGCACAAAAACAACGCGATTTTCTAGTAGTGGTTTTAGCGGGATGCCACATGGCACTTCTCCACAACTTAATTGGAGGCTCCCAACAAACGCCACAAAGGCCACAAAGTTGGGGCACTTCTCCACAACTTAATTGGAGGCTCCCAACAAACGCCACCAAGCCCTCAACCTGCAACACAACAAACCGTCTAGGGTTCCAAGAACCCAAGAGTAAAAAACTTCTCAACTTTCACTCACCAAATCCTCCAGGGACAACTCAAACCGATGCACCGAATGCAAATGGCAAGAACACCACAAAAGGTGCTCGAATCCGTCACTCTCAAGTTCCAACAAAGATACTAAAGCTATTGGGGGAACAAGAGAGGAGGAATCAAAGAGGAACACAAAATCCCCCAAAATCTAGATCCCAAGGATACACTCACAAAGAGATGTTTTGGTTTGGTCAAAATGTGGATCTAGATCTCCTCTCTCTTCCACTCAAATACGGGCAAGAATAATTGGAGGGATTGAGAGATAGCAAGCTTTGGAAGGCCAACAATGGAGGGGAAAACTTGCAAGAATAGTTGGAGAACCATTGGGGAAGAAGGCCCCTTAAATAGGTCCCCCCAAAATCCAACCGTTGAAGCCCAAAAACGCGAATCCCGGTACTACCGGACTTTTCCCGGTACTACCGGACATTCCCTAGGGATCCCAGGATGCTAAACGCACCTTATTCAGTACCAACCGGTACTAAGGGGCGGTACTACCGGACATTCCCTAGGGATCCCAGGACGCCAAACACACCTTATTCAGTACCAACCGGTACTAAGGGGCGGTACTACCGGACCCTGGTCCGGTACTACCGGTCACCCCTGAACGAAAACGGCCATAACTTTTGCATCCGGACTCCGATTTTGATGATCTTGGGCTCCTTTCGAAGAGGAAAACAAGATCTACAAGATCATGCAAAGAAACATCATAGTCCAGTAAGGGAGGATAGATCAAAATTACAAAAGGTTTAACCTCTCAAAAATACGAACCGATAAAACCTCCAACATCAAAAACATAATAGAAAATGCATATGAAATCCGTTTTCGATGAACTAGAGCTTGTCATGGAGATTAACACAAGCTCTAAATACTAACATGAGTAAGAACCAAATAATGTAAGGTTTTACCTCTCTCTAAAATACAAACTGGTAAAACCTCCAAGATCAAAATGCAATAAGATATAAAAGGGAAATCCGATTTTGATGAACAAGAGATTGTTATGAACATTACCACAAGCTCTATATCCTCACATGGACAAGACCAAATAACAACCAAATACGATGATGCAAGTATGCAAAGGTTTAAGCTCTCTCCAAACAATGTGACCGAGTTACTCATTTGAGAGCCCCTCTTGATAGCACGGCTATCTATCCTAAATCCAGTCTCCCACTAACAACATGAGACCGGCAAAAGGGAAAACCTATCAACATTATACCTTTGCCTTGAGAATTCCACTTGAGCTCGATGTAGACGAACTTAACCTTCTCAAGATGGAACGCCTTTCTTGATTTCTCATCACCGATCCATGATCACCGAGGATGGCAAGCATCAAACATGAGATCTTCTATATATGGCGCATTTTGAGCTTGCACAACACATCTTCTTCTCATTTCATCTATCTTGAAGCCAACACATGCTCCAAGCAATGCCAATGGACAATTCCTATAAGTACAACTTAATACACACATTAGTCCATAAATATTGTCATTAATTACCAAAACCACACATGGGGGCCCATATGTTCTTTCAATCTCCCCCATTTTGGTAATTAATGACAATCCCTTTAAGAGGGTTTATATAAGGAATATTAATGAATAAAATGGTAATACCAATATCAAATACTACATAAGTATGTGATATTGGTACCACCACCATATATAGAGCAAACTCCCCCACAATACTATGCATGTGTGATGAACTTGAATTTCATTGCATATATTGCCAATCATTATCATTGGTGGAGTTTCCTCTATATACCACATGCAAAGCAACAACAAAGATGAAAGAGCATGGAAGGAAAATTCTTAAGAACAAACTCAAAGCATAAACCATTTCCCTTAAACCCTCTAAAACTTCTCCCCCATTGGCATCGATTGCCGAAATGGGTGACAAGTTCTAGAAGGCCAATATAGTGATAAATCCTCCAAAGGTGTGCATTCGCACATATCCAATGATGAATACTTGGGAGTAAGTAGAACTATATCGAGGACCCAAAGATTGACAAATGAAATAAAAAGAAGAGGCATAAACAAATGATGCAAGCAATTACAAGGTCCAACAAACCAAATGAAAACAACAAATGAGTCTAAATGGAAATAACAAGATATTATGAAATGATCAAAAGAGTGCTTTAAATAACAAATAGAGAAGCTCCCCAAGATTTGTGCATAATTCAAAATAAATTCATTAGAATACATATTGCACAAATATGGAATCCTCGCTCCCCCATAATCATTTAAAACATGTTGGAGATATGCCCTAGAGGCAATAATAAAAGTGGTTATTATTATATCTTTGTGTTTATGATAAATGTTTACATTCATGCTATAATAGTATTAACAGGAAAAATTAATACTTGTGTGATTTGTAAACTAAATTAGAGTCCCTAGTAAAGCCTCTTTATAATACTAGCTTGTTGGTTAATAGATGATCGTGTTTTACTGATCATGAACATTGAGATGTTGTTAACAACAAGATCATATCATTAGGAGAATGGTATGATGGACATACTCCTATAGATAAGCGTAGCATAAAGATCAAGTCATTTTAATAGTTCAATTGCTATAAGCTTTCTGATACATAGTAACCTAATTCCTTCGACCATGAGATCATGCTAATCACCATCACCGGAAGGATGCTTTGATGACATCAAACACCACACTATAACTGGGTGGCTATAAAGGTGGCATTGAGTGTTTGGAAAGTATGGGTTGAGGTACATGGATCAAGAGTGGGATTTGTCCATCCATATGACGGATAGATATACTCTGGGCCCTCTCAGTGGAATGTCATCCAATTAGCTTGCAAGCATGTGACCGGCACACAAGGGATCACATATCACGGGAACGAGAAAATAGTACTTATCAGTAATGAGGTTGAACTAGGTATGCAGAGATACCGACGATCAAAACCTCTAATAAGTAAACTATTGTGAGACAAAGGGAAATTGGTATCGTATGTAAGTGGTTCATTCGATCGCAAAGTAATCGTAGAAATATGTGGGAACCATATGAATTTCCAGATTCCTCTATTGGTTATTGATCGGAGAAGTGTCTCGATCATGTCTGCATAATTCATGAACCGTAGGGAGACACACTTAAGGATTCGATGTTGTTGTGTAGTTATGGAATGATGAGTAAGAGACCGAATGTTGTTCGGAGTCTCGGATGGGATCCGGGATATCACGAGGAGATCCGGAATGGTCCGGAGAATAAGATTCATATAAGGAAAGTCCTGTTTCGGAGTTTGGAAATGATTCCGGTGTTTTAATCAGGAATGTTCTAGAAGGGTCTGGAAGGTCCGGCACTCTGGAGGGGAAGGGTACATGGATGTGTCATGACAATGTGGAATGGTTGCATAATGTACTAGGTCACTTGGCTGGGCAATATGGAGAGAGAAATCAAATCCAAGTTTGAAAGTCAAACGCCAATTTGAAAAAGTCAAATCTGAAGTTTGCTTGGTGGAGGGAGAGTAGGAAACCTACTTGGGGAGGAAGTCCCACGCCCTCCACCTGCCGGCCATGAGGAGGAGTTGGAGGAGGACTCCTTCCTCCCAAACCTCCCCTCCCACCTATATAAGGAGGGGTAGGGCACCCCTCTACCCCTCACACCTAAACCCTAGCTCCTGGCGCCTCCACCACAAGTGCTGCCGCCGCCTAGGGATCTCTCAAGTCGCCGACTAGGGTTTTCCCAAACCCTAGCCGCCGGCCAAGCCACCTCCCCTTGGTGCCTCTAAACCCTAGATCGCCAAGGCCTCTCTCATACTCCACCATACTCGCTCCGTCTTAAGGCGAAGCCCTGCGAGATCTCCCCTCTACTTCCGACACCATGTCGTCGTGCTGCCAGAATCGCGAGGAGAGTGCTACAACCTCCGCTGCCTGCTGGAACAAGGGAGAGGAAGGTCTTCATCAAGTACCGAATGTGTGACCGACTGCAGAAGCACTGCTGGAATGCAACGCCGGAAGGATCGTCTACGCGATCTTGAGATCAACAAGAGTACGACTACATCACCCACGAGAATCTGCTCTCGTTAACCGCTTTGGAATCTTCAAGGATGAGTTCCTATATCGACTCGTTGCTACAATCTAGTAGATAGATCTTGGCTTGTTTGTGTGCATGCGGTAGAAAATTTTGTTTTCCATGCTACGAACCCCTACAGTGGTATTAGAGCCGTGTCTATATGTAGATCTGTTGCACGAGTAGAACACAATGGTCATTATGGGCGGTGGTGCTTTTATTATTAATTGATTTTTGTGTACTTTGCATCTTGCGGTATGATGGGATGAAGCGGCCCGGGATAACCTTACATGACATTGTTCATGATACTTGCTCCACGCTCAACATGCAACTTGTATTGCATAAGTGACTTTGCGGGTGTCTGTCTCTGTAACACCACGGTTCTGAAAAGACCATAGCTTCTATGTGACATGCCAATCCCTGGATCGGTTCATTGGCCCACAATATAATAAGATGAATAATATATCAAAATATCTGTGTATCATAAATAACGAAGATCCAGAGTACCATTATTACAATAAAAGCTTAGCTCAAGGCTAGCTCAAATTATTCAAGTAGCAGCATAAATATAATAAATCCTCCATTCTTCAAATTGCCCACAAGTGAACAAGTGCCGAGTGGAGTACCATGGCCTAAATCGATTACTCAGAATCGGAATATCCTGCAACATGAAACGTAGCAGCCCCGAAGGGTTAATACATAGAATGTATGGCAAGTAGAGCTACTAAAAGAGACAATAGTGCTATCATCTACATGCATATTTGGCAAGTGGAGCTGTGGCTAGTTTGCATTTGCAAATACCTTTGTCCTACTTTCATAAACTATTTTTGATTTTTCTTTGAAAGATCCCAATTAAGTTAACCCAACAACATTAAAGCAATTATGAAATTAGAATGAGCGAGAAACATGTCATGGAATCAATATCAAGCAACTCAAACGTCCATAACCGGGGACACGGCTAATCGATTAGATTATACACCCTGCAGGGGTTAGTACACTTTACCCATGTGACTTGGCCAGCCCAGCTCGTACCATCACTCTCATTTTGGGTGATGATAGGGAGAAGTCCAAGAAGAGACCGTTCGGGAAGTAGCTCCCCAAACCCGACACGCACCGGTACAACCTACCAAAATTCTACATCTCTGGATACGTGGGTTCGAGTTACCACAACCTACTGAGTCCAACCAACCGCCCATTCCATTATTGGCACATGGTTGTACACATAAGCTACAAAATAAAGAAGCCAATCATTTTCTCTAGATACCTGGGTGCCTTTCCGCAATGATACCACCAAAATTTTCAATCCCATCACACCCAGGAGGTTCATTAATTAAGTTGTTTTAGTTTTGCAAACCAACACATTTAGAAACAACTTTCAGTGATGTAATCCAGCCCTCGTTCACCATAGCATGGCTAAGCACATCTACCAACGGAGGTTCATCTACAGGGAAAGCCCTACCACATAATAGGTCATAGCATAGCGATAGTAATATCCTACACATGTATCTACAAATTACACGACAATGCATTGAAAATAGTAGGACAACATCATGAACAAAGTAGCATCTACTTGCCTTGGCTGTAGCAGTCAGAAGAACAATCCACACACGAGCAAGCGTTGCACTCGTCACAATCTACACGATACAATTGCAATCATAAACAAACCATCCACAATCATATGCAAACAAAGATGATGCAAGATGCATGCATGACAAGTGGTATAACGCTACAACAACATCACATAATCTTATTCAGTATAACTACTATATGCATGCATGGAAATTATTTTGAATGCAAAGAAAACAAGGCATGCAATTTATAATGCTCAAATAATAGAGCTAGAAACTAAATAATTAGCCACTGCTAACATACTGTTTGTAAAATCTTGGAAAAATTCCTCTGTGTAGGCAACTCTAAATATAAACAGTACCAATTGGAATTTCTCAAAAAGGATGTATAATACTCCCTGAGTAATTAAAATACTACAATAAGCCTTTAATTAGATTCTGCAAAAATTATTACTATAAGCCTAACTTTTTAATTCACTTTGAGATTCCCCTTGTTCTACTGATTCCAGGGACATCTTCTAAAAAGGGCATTAACTTATCTAATTATTCAGGACAAAACCTTGCTGTAAAAGTGTAAAACAATTATACAGAAAGATTCTACGTGAGTCACCGAATCTACACATATTTTATTTGCAAATTGTGGCCCAGTAGATCTAAAGATATTGATTTTACAAGTTTTAGATAATTTCTGCCGATTAAATTGATTTAATTAAATAGACAAAGTCAGTTGACTAATCCGTGCTGACGTGGCACGGGCGTTGACCAGTCAACGGTCCACGCGCTGGTCCACGGCCATCTGGGCCATTCATCTCCGATCGAACGGCTACGGGTTGGCGCGCTCACCTGAGTGGCCGACGACGGCGGCGGCGTGGTCGGCGCGGCGGCGGCGAGGGTTCTCGGCGACGGCGGGGCGGCGTAAGGCGTCGGGGTCGAGGTCGTCGGCGCGGAGGCGGCGGCTGGCGTGCGCGGGGCCGAGCGCGGCAGCCGGCTGGAGGCGGCGGCGTCGGGTGGCGCGGCGACAACATCGGTGGCGGGTCCTGCGGGGAAGAGAGGAGGAGAGGGCGGTCAGGGGAGGCGGCGGCGTGCTCGCGGGACGAGAGAGGGGCGAGGGGGGGGGGTCGCGGGCGGTAGCGACATCGACTTACTGCGTCAAGGCGGCGGCAGCGGTGGCGTACTCCGGCGAGAAATCGCCGGAGATTAGTTGCGTCTTAGGAGATGGCTTTTGGGGGATTTCAAAGAGGTGAACCTAGGGATTAAGAGGGGGCAACAAAAACTCGGGGTCGGTTTGGATTTGACGGGAAAATCTCACGAAATCGCGCCGGTTCGTTGAGTCTGTGAAGAACACGGTCGGGGAAGGTGCTGACGGGCGGGGCCCACATGGCAGTGGCACAGGGGAGAGTGGGCGACGCTCAGTGCGCGCCGCGCGGGCGCGCTGCTGTTGCTGGCTGCTGCGTGGCTGCAGCGGCTGGGCCTGGGCCGCGGCAGGCCGCTGGCTCGACTGGGCCGGCTGGCTGGCGCGCTGCCCCCTTTTTTTTGATTTTCTTTTCCCTTTTTTCCTGGTGAATTTCTTAACTGAATTTCTTTTCTAAAACTGTCTAGAACTAAGTCCAAAATTCAGATTTGCATATTTTTTGCTACGGAGCTCCGAAGTGAATGAATCAAAGTGCTACGGGTTCGTGGTGGAACCCTCTATGCACCTGAGCCATCCATACACCCAAAATATATAGTTTTGATAGAGGCATGGTAAAACCAAGCGTCCAAGTGTAGGTGTCAAAATGCAAATGCAGGTGGTGTGTTTTGCCAAAATCTTTTCAAACTGGTATTTTGCAAGGATGATCATGATGCAATGCCATGAATGATATGCAGAACCAAATTTAAAATTTGGGATGTGACAAGACTAACCCCCTTAAGATGAATCTCGTGCGCGAGATTCGACGTGGCTAGCAAATAGGTGTGGGTGGTCCTCTCGGATGTCATCCTCACGCTCCCAAGTGGCTTCCTCTTCGGTGTGGTGGCTCCATTGCACCGTGCAAATCCTGATCGTATTGGTGCGGGTAATCCTCTCCGCTGTTTCCAGAATCTTGGCCGGCTTCTCCTCATAGGTCAAGTCATTCTCAAGACAAACCTGCTCTAATGGCACAATGTCTCTCAATGGTGTATCCACCATCTCCGGATGGCACTTCTTCAGCTGGGACACGTGGAACACATTGTGGACAGCGGATAGAGCATCTGGAAACTCCAACTGATAAGAAACTTCTCCTTTGCGTGCTAAGACCCGATATGGCCCAATAAACCGAGGTGCCAGCTTGCCCTTGATTCCAAATATCTTAATTCCACGCAGTGGCGACACTCTGAGGTATGCTCTATCATCTACCTCATACACCACCTCCTTGCGCTTGGCGTCAGCGTAGCTCTTCTGCCTTGATTGTGCTACCTTCAGCCTGTCCCTAATCAAGGCGACCTTCTCCTCAGCGTCCTTGATCAAATCAGACCCAAACAACTGACGTTCTCCTACTCCATCCCATAGCAATGGTGTCCGACACCGTTTCCCGTACAGCACATCGAACGGTGATGTCTTGATGCTGGTCTGATAGCTGTTGTTGTAGGAAAACTCGGCATACGGCAAATTCTCATCCCAACTAGAACCATGAGCCAAGGCGCAAGCTCTCAGCATATCTTCCAAAATCTGATTTACCCTCTCGGTCTGTCCATCAGTCTGGGGGTGGAATGCTGTGCTAAACTCCAACCTGGTCCCCAGTGACTCGTGCAGCTGGCGCCAAAAGTGTGAGGTAAATTGGGTGCCTCTATCCGATACAATGCTCTTGGGGACTCCATGTAGGCACACAATTCTGTCCATATAGATCTTGGCCAACTTTGCACTTGTGTATGTCGTCTTCACCGGTATAAAGTGGGCTACCTTGGTCAAATGGTCGACCACTACCCAAATGGAGTCATATCCCGACCTGGTCCTGGGTAATCCTGTGATAAAATCCATTCCCACTCTATCCCACTTCCATTCCGGCACGGGCAATGGCTGTAGTAATCCTACTGGCTTCTGGTGTTCCGCCTTCACTCGGCTACATACATCACATAAGGCAATATGCTTGGCGATGTCTCCCTTCATGTTATTCCACCAAAATCTGCCCTTCAAATCCATATACATCTTCGTGTTGCCCGGATGTATGGAGTATGGTGAATCATGAGCTTCCTACAAGATCAGCTTCCTTATCTCCGGGTCACTGGGCACACACAAACGATCTCCATACCACAAGGTACCATGCTCATCCTCGTGAATATCCTTTTCTCGATTTTCCTTCATCTTTTCCTTTATCTCTTCTATTTCCTTGTCTCCTACCTGAGCCTTCCTGATCATGTCCTGTAGCGTTGGTTGGACTTCCATTGCTGCTAAATATCCTTCTGACACTACCTCCAGTCTAAGGTCCTTGAATTGCTTGCACAAGTCCTCGGGCAATTCCCCAACAGTTAATCCATTGGCATAGACCTTCCGGCTCAGATCATCTGCTACTACATTTGCCTTCCCTGGGTGGTATTGTAGATTCATATCATAATCCTTGATAAGCTCCAACCATCTCCTTTGCCTCATGTTTAGTTCCTTCTATGTAAATATGTATTTCAGGCTCTTGTGATCGGTGTACACATCACAATGTTTCCCCATTAGGTAGTGCCTCCATACTTTGAGCGCATGAACAACTGATGCTAATTCCAAGTCATGTGTGGGATAATTCCTCTCATGGTGTTTAAGTTGTCGCGAGGCATATGACACCACTCTCCCATCTTGCATCAGCACACTCCCAAGTCCTTGTCGAGAAGCATCACAGTACACTTGGAAATCCTTCTAAAGATCAGGTAAACACAGAACAGGTGCGGTCACTAGTCGACGCTTCAGTTCCTGGAAGCTGGCTTCACACGCATCCGTCCACTCAAACTTCCTCTCCTTCTTCAGAAGTTCAGTCATTGGCTTAGCAATCTTGGAGAAATTTTCAATGAACCTCCTGTAATATCCAGCAAGTCCCAAAAAGCTACGAATATCACCCACATTCTTGGGTGCTTCCCACTCAGTTACTGCAGTCACCTTGCTTGGATCAATCGCGACTCCTTCTCCTGACACCACGTGTCCAAGAAATCCAACAGTGTTCAGCCAGAATTCACACTTGCTGAATTTGGCATACAACTTGTGCTCCCTCAGCTTCTCCATAATCAGTCGCAGATGTTTCTCATGCTCAGCATCATCCTTGGAATATATCAGTATGTCATCAATAAACACCACCACGAACTTGTCCAAGTACTCCATGAATACCTTATTCATCATGGTCATGAAATATGCCGGAGCATTCGTTAGTCCAAAAGACATAACTGTATACTCATATAAACCATACCTAGTAGTGAAAGCAGTTTTTGGTATGTCCTCCTCCCGGATCTTCAATTGGAAATAACCCGATCGTTGATCAATTTTTCTAAACACCTTTGCTCCTTCCAGCCGATCAAACAAATCATTTATGTTTGGCAGGGGGTATTTGTTCTTGATGGTCACTTCATTCAGCGAGCGGTAGTCCACCACTAACCTCTTGCTGCTGTCCTTCTTCTCCACAAACAGAACAGGTGCACCCCATGACGACGAACTAGGCTAAATGAATCCCTTGTCCAACTACTCCTTTAGCTGTTTCTTTAGTTCCTTCAGTTCATCCACATCCATCTTGTATGGTCTCTTTGCTATAGGTCCTGTTCCTGGCATCAGGTCGATGAGAAACTCCACATCCCTGTCAGGTGGCATCCCTGGCAGCTCTTCCGGAAACACGTCGGGGTAATCCTTAATCACAGACACAGTATCCATGCTAACCCCCTTAAGAGAATTCAGCTTACACCTTCCCGGTCGCACAGCCGACTTGAACCTAATCCTCTTACCATCCGGGGTTTTGAGTGAAACTGTTCGCTGTGCATAATCTATGTGTCCCCCATGCATAGACATCCAATCCATACCCAGAATTACATCTAAACCTTGTGATTCCAAAACTACCAGATGTGCAATGAAATTGTGTGCTCCAATTCTCACAGTTAAGTCGCGGCATCCCGCGCTAGCTATCATATCCCCTCCAGATGAACTCACTCTAATAGACCCTTTCAGAGACTCCATATGTAACTTATACTTATCCACAAATGCCCTTGATATGAATGAATGCGATGCACCAGTATCGAAAAGTATAAGTGAAGGGTGAGTGTTGATTGGAAACTTACCAATCACAAGGTTAGGCTCATCTGGGATCTCCTCCACATTCATGTGGTTCACTGTGGCCTTCTGGTTGTTGCCTAGCTTCAGTCCCTTCTTCTCCAAACAGTTGTCTGCATAATGTCCCTTCTGGCCACACTTGAAGCATGTCACCTCACTCAGATCCTTCTTCACAAAGCTGTGATCACGGTTGCGGTCATGTCCACTGTGTCCTCCAGAATGGTGAGTGTGTCCTCCCTTGTGGCTGTGGTGGTTGCTCTTGTGGCTATCATGGCGATGTCCATCGCCTCCATGGTGGTGGCGGTCATGGCTTCCATGGTGCCTATGGTCAATCCCTCCATGCTTGGAGTATCCATCATAAGAAGTGCGAGACTTGTGGTGAGAACCAAAGTGGTGATTGTTGCTCTTCTTCTTGCGGCTTTCCACTTGCTTGTGTTTCCCTTCCAAAATTCTGGCCTTGTCCATAAGCTCCTGAAAAGTGGGACAGTAAACCACCAATAGCTGCACTAAAAGCTCATCACTAAGGCCATCCAGGAATCTCTCCCTCCTTTTTGCATTAGTGTCAACATCCTCAGGTGCATAACGAGACAGGTTGTTGAACTCCTCAATATACTCAGCCACAGTGCGGTTGGTTTGGCGCAAATTGCGAAATTCCTTCCTCTTCAGGCTCAGAACTCCTGAAGACACGTGGTTGGTCTTGAAACCTTCCTCAAACATTGCCCAAGTCACAGTGTCCAGCGGGTGGGTGATCTGAAAAGTGTCCCACCACGAAGCGGCTGGTCCCTCCAGTAGGTGAGCGGCAAATCTCACCTTCTCAGCATCTGTGCACCCAACAGTTACCAGATCCTTGTTCACTGAACGCAACCAATCGAGAGCAACTATCGGCTCCGTTGCAGTAGAGAACTTCGCTGGCCTTAGCCTCAGAAACCTGGTAAGTGCATCTCCCTGAGGCTGGTTGTTCCCATTGTTGTTGTTGTTGTTGTTGTTGTTGTTGTTGTTGTTGTTCTGAGCTTCCATGAACTGGGTCATAACTTGGGTCAACTGTGCCTGAGCTGCCATGAGCTGCTCCAACTCAGTGGGTTGACGGCGGGGAGGCATCTGCAGTTCAGCACAGGTAAGCTCAGAAAGAATCGATTACGAAAACAGGATCCTACCCATGCATTATGACCAAACAACAACAAAACATTCACATACAACGTCAAGCAAGAAACACATCAGCAAAAAAATGATCCAGCAACATCCCAGGGGTTATCCTAGTAGTACATATCTACTGAAATAGTTTTTAGAATAGTTGGCATTAGTTATCAACACAGCAGTTCAACAAAGCATTAAAAACAGGAATCTGCCCGAACAGTCCAGCAGTGTTCACGAATTTTTCTACCTGACTTAAACTCGTCAGGAATTTTTGATGATTTTTGTGTATACATTACAGAGAGTTTAGAACCATCCCTATTTGTTTCAGATTTTTCTCCGATACCAATAAAATATGAAAAATCTTGCAGTACTGCTGTGTCAGCAGAAAACTGCAACAGGAAAAACTCAGATATCAACCAAACTTGACATAACTCTTCCATAAAATTCGCACAAATAATCCTGGGATATTGGAGTACACTTAGGAACAACTAAACACTCTTAAACTAATAGTGATTAAGTTTTACATCGATCGAGACTAATCCTAACGATTTTACCTAACGAAGACTAATTGGTGGACTTCTATCTACTTCTTGAAGAGGTTGCGGTAGGTCCTCGCACTCATGCGTTGGCGCTTCTGTCCATGAACCGACCATGGCGGCGGAGTATACACCTCTCCTGTGTCATCACTTGAAATCTCAAACTCCACCTCTTCTGGATCCTCCTCTTCTTCTTCATTCTCTGCTGCAGCTGCAACAGCTTCATCTCCTCCACCATCATCGTCTCCATCATCATCATCCTCGTCCTCATAATCATATCATCATCGTTCCCACTGTCATCATCATCATCATTGTTTCCATCATCTCCATTGTCATCATCAGAGGGTGGATTCAGCTGTGCTTGGAGAGCGGCAATCTGGGCTGCCATATCTTCAATAGTTTGATCCCTTTCCTGGACGGTCCCTTGCAACTGTTGTATGGTCTGGTTGTTTTCATGCACAGTTCCATTAAGCTGAGCTATGGTTGCATCCCTGCCTACCAGGGCATTATTTAGAACATCCACAGCTTCATGTAAGGTCTCTATCTCCAGTCCTTGGACCACCATACCATTGCTGGCAAAATCTGCTATCTCTTTTACCATCATCACTTTCTCAGCTAGAGCTCCATTCTCCCTTTCCATATCCTCTATGTGCCTCCGACGGGGCGGCATGTTGTTCCTATCGCCCGGGGTAACCACAATGTTCCCATCCTCATCACGCCTCCCATAGTCACGGTAGGGTGAGTCTGCTGGCAGCAGGTGTCAGACAAGATGGCACTGACGTGACAGGGCTTCATGCAAGGCCAAGTTTATTCCAAGTCCCTAGTTGCAGTATGTCTTGGTGTAGATTAGATGCACAGGGTTTGGCAAGGCGGCATCCCTGAAGATGAAGGTGGTGATCTCCCATGCATCCTCACCATATCCATAGGTGTACAACCTTCTTCCTTTGAACATGGGCAGTGGCAATCCCAATGACTGCGAGAGCTGTGCTAACTGTCTTGCAAAGGGCCTTGGTGACTCCATGGTTGCATACTCAGTCCTGACTTCTCCCATCTATCAAATTAAAAGAGGAAAGTGTGAGAATAGCATATGGTAAGAATTTACGAGAGTGAAAGGCATAAGATAAAAGACAGAGTTAATATAAGCTTTAATAATTTTATGGCTTCCTAATCCAAACCTAGGTCACGATCCTACAGTCGACACACGGGCTCTGATACCATCTTGTAACACCATGGTTCTGAAAAGACCGTAGCTTCTATGTGACATGCCAATCCCTGGATCGGTTCATTGGCCCACAATAGAACAAGATGAATAACATAGCAAAATATCCATGTATCATAAATAACGAAGATCCAGAGTACCATTATTACAATAAAAGCTTAGCTCAAGGCTAGCTCAAATTATTCAAGTAGCAGCATAAATGTAATAAATCCTCCATTCTTAAAATTGCCCACAAGTGAACAAGTGTTGGAGATATCGCCAAGAGGCAATAATAAAGTGGTTATTATCATATCGTCATACTTATGATAAATGTTTACATACCATGCTATAATTGTATTAACAGGAAACATTAATACTTGTGTGATTTGTAAACATAAAAGAGTCCCTAGTAAAGCCTCTTGTTAAACTAGCTTGTTGGTTAATATATGATCATGGTTTCCTGATCATGAACATAGAGATGTTATTAACAACAAGGTCATATCATTAGGATAATGATGTGATGGACATACTCCTATAGTTAAGCGTAGCATAAAGATCAAGTCATTTAATATAGTTCATTTGCTATAAGCTTTCTGATACATAGTAACCTAATTCCTTCGACCATGAGATCATGTTAATCACCATCACCAGAAGGATGCTTTGATGACATCAAACACCACACCGTAACTGGGTGGCTATAAAGGTGGCATTGAGTGTTCGGAAAGTATGGGTTGAGGCACATGGATCAAGAGTGGGATTTGTCCATCCATATGACAGATAGATATACTCTGGGTCCTCTCGGTGGAATGTCATCCAATTAGCTTGCAAGCATGTGACTGGCTCACAAGGGATCACATATCACGGGAACGAGAAAAGAGTACTTATCAGTAACGAGGTTGAACTAGGTATGCAGAGATACCGAAGATCATAACCTCGGATAAGTAAACTATCATCAGACAAAGGGAAATTGGTATCGTATGTTAGTGGTTCATTCGATCGCAAAGTAATCGTAGAAATATGTGGGAGCCATATGAATTTCCAGATTCCTCTATTGGTTACTGTTCGGAGAAGTGTCTCGATCATGTCCGCATAATTCACGAACCGTAGGGAGACACACTTAAGGATTCAACGTTGTTTGAGTAGTTATGGAATGATGAGTGAGAGACCGAATGTTGTTCGGAGTCTCGGATGGGATCCGGGATATCACGAGGAGATCCGGAATGGTCTGGAGAATAAGATTCATATAAGGAAAGTCCTGTTTCGGGGTTGGAGAATGGTTCTGGTGTTTTCATCGTGAATGTTCTAGAAGGTTCCAGAATGTCCGGCACTCCGGAGGGGAAGGGTACATGAATGTGTCATATCAAGTTGGAATGATTGCATCATGTACTAATTGTCATCGCTGAACAAAATAAAGGGTTTAATCAAATCCTAGTTTGAAAAGTCAAACGCCAATTTGAAAAAGTCAAACGGCTATTTTGGGAGGTGGAGGGGAAGTAGGAAACCTACTTGGGGAGGAGTTCCCTCCCTCCACCGCCGGCCCACTTGGAGACCGAGTTGGGGAGGGACTCCCCTCCCCTTGGCACACCCCTCCACCTATATAAGGAGGGACAGGGCTGCCCCTCCAAGGACACAACACCACGCCCCTCTAAACCTAAACCCTAGCCGCCGCCGCCCACCATAGCCGCCGCCTAGGGTTTCTCCCCTAGCCGCCGACTTGGGCTGCTCCAAGCCCTAGCCGCCAGCCCTAGACCCTCCTCCTTGGTGCGTCTAAACCCTAGATCGCCGAGGATCTCTCTCATAGTCCACCATACTCGCTCCGGCTTAAGGCGAAGCCCTGCGAGATCTCCCCTCTACTTTCGGTACCACGCCGTTGTGCTGCCGGAATCGCGAGGAGAGTGCTACAACCTCCGCTGCCTGCTGGAACAAGGGAGAGGAAGGTCTCTGTCGAGTACCGAACGAGTTACCGACTGCGGAAGCGCTGCCGGAACGCAGTGCCGGAAGGATCGTCTACGCGATCTTGAGATCGGCAAGAGTACGACTACATCACCCACGAGAATCTGCTCTCGTTAAACACTTTGGAATCTTTGAGGGTGAGTTATTCCATCGACTCGTTGCTACAATCTAGTAGATAGATCTTGGCTTGTTTGGTTGTATGCGGTAGAATTTTTTTGTTTTCCATGCTACGAAACCCTACAGTGGTATCAGAGCCGTGTCTATATGTAGGTCTGTTGCACGAGTAGAACACAATGGTCATTCTGGGCGTTGATGCTTTTGTTGTCGATTGCTTCTTGTGTACTTTGCATCTTGCGGGATGATGGGATGAAGCGGCCCGGGCTAACCTTACATGACATCGTTCATGAGACTTGCTCCACACTTGACATGCAACTTGTATTGCATAAGTGGCTTTGCGGGTGCCTGTTTCTCCCAACATAGTTAAGATTCAATTTACAACGGGTGATTGACAATACTAGTATCAATGTTGTGGTTCTTGTTCGTAAGTTAGAACGACACTTATTGAAAGCCCCAAACCACGTAAAACATGCAAAGACAATTAGAGGCGTCTAACTTTGTTTTGCAGGGGTGTGCTGTGATGTGATATGGCCATGATTGTGATTATATTTGATGTATGCAATGTTCCTTATTGTAAGTTGGCAACCGGCAGGAGCCATATGGTTGTCTTTAAATTCTGTTAAGACCCGCATGTCTATTCAAAGTAGTTGTAATAATTGAAGCTGGTGGACGACAACCATGGAGCAGCGTCATTGACCTTGATGCAATGCCGGTGATGATGGAGATCATGTTCGTGCTTGAAGATGGAGATCGGAAGCACAAAGAATAAAGGCCATATCATATCACATATTATGAATTGCATGTGATGTTAATCCTTTTATGCATCTTGTATTGCTTAGTTTACGATGGTAGCATTATAAGATGATCCCTCAAGCACACAATTTCAAGTTTTAAAGTGTTCATCCTTAGTAAGCACCGTTGCTAAAGCTCGTTGTTTCAAAGCACCACGTGATGATCGGGTGTGTTAGATTCTGCGAGTGTATACAACGTGAGCAAGCCAGATTTGCTCATGCGGAAGCTAAGGTTTGATCTTGACGAGCCTAGCATGTACAGACATGGTCTCGGAACACGGATCGCCGAAAGGTAAAGCATGAGTCATATAGTAGATATGATGAACATGTTGATTGTTGGTATTTTACTATACATGCTTTGGACTGTATGTCATATATATGGCTCCACTATTGATGTTGATAGATTCTTTCAAACACAAAAGGAAATACTGAAAGAGAATCTCATAAGTATATGGCAGAAAAGAAAAAGACTAGAATTGTTCAGCTTACGTATATAGATGATATACATGTTATGGATATATTCTTTGCTTATTAAACAATGTGGTTTTTAAGTATTTGATACTGAATTTGTTGGTGTGAATCGTCATACGAAACAACACAATTCATGAACTACAATGTCCTAAGTAACTAGCAAAAGAATATGTGATGATGTTCATCAAGAACAAATAAAGGGTTATTGTGTTGCTCGTTAAACATCAAAGCTTGCCTTCAGGATTTGTTTTATCAGGTATTATGAGAACAAAAGGGTTGTTCAAATAATTACCGTAATCCATAAAAGATGGATGATTCACAAATCTCGTTGGAGAAATCACATCCATAAAACTAGTGCTAAAAATGTCGAAAGACAAATTGATTGAAAGATCACTTCGGAAGTGACATCGCCGTTTAAATTATATTGGAAAGAAAACATGAAGAAACTCCATGTGGATGGAATTTTGGAGTCTTTTGATTTTTGATCAAATGACGCTTGTGAAACTTTCCTAAAGATAATTAAAACTTCGTTCATAGGCCAAAAGGGAATGAATGACTAGCTTATTGGAACTTGTACATATTGTTGTACGAAGTCCATTATGTGTAGTCAAGAGCGATGGATTTCAACTTCATATGCTTTCTCCGAAAATTTGAGTGAATATATGAATATTTACTTAATAAGGATAAAGTTTGAAACATTTGAAAAGTTCAAAGACTTTCAAGATGAAGTGCAAAATCATTGTAACAAGAATATGAATAGTTTATGATAAGATCATAGTGGAAGATATTTGAGTTACAAGTTTAGCATACTACCTAAGATTTAAGGAATCGTTCCGTGGATTTGCATTTCCCGAAACACCATAAGAGTATGGAGCGTTCGAGATATGTAATTAAACCTTGTTTGACATGGTAAGATCAAAGGTGTAATTCATAGAACTGTCATTATATTTTAAAGATTAAAAGCTTTAGAGACTACCATTTTTCCACTAAAAAGAGCTCCATCATAATCCGTTGAATGGACACCATATAAAGTTATGGTTTGGGATAAAACCCAAGTTGTCCTTTCTTAAACATTGGTATGCTATGCATAAGAAAGATGTTTGCAACCAAAGTCGGATGAACCTGTCTTTGTATGTTATTTTGAATAACTGTTAAGTAATCCTCCGTAACATCAGAGACAAAAGTGTTTGTCACTTAGAACGTCAAGTTTCTTTAAGAAGGAATTTTTTGTGAAAAGATAAGTGGGAGGACAATAGAACTTTGATAAGGTTAAAAGAACCTTAGCTATATGTGCAAAGTTGCGCAGCGCCGAAAAGTGTTCCGGAGGCAGCAACAATGCTCATGGATCACGTGCCTCAAAGGTTGTGGTTACGAAGGTCAAAGTTTCTATTGAACCAAGTAGGTCGAGTAAGCAATCAAATACCAAGATTTGAGGGTTGAATCATTATTTGAGAATAATGAACGTACTACATGCAAAGAAGCAATGATGGGCCCCGACTCCGTAAAATGGCTTGAAGCCATAAAATCCGTGATAGTTCCATACACGAGAAATCAAGTTTTGAACTTGAAGGACCCTCGAGAAAGGTGTAAGACCTTACAGTTGTGTTTGGATCTATAAAGAAATAGACATGGATGTCGCACATCTATGAAATAGTCGACATGTTGGGAAAGAGTTCACAACAATGTTCAAAGGTTGACTATTATAAGATTTGATCTTTCATAGCGATATTTAGTCTAGACGGATTAATGTAGCAACCACTACATATAATTTGGTATGTGGTAATTGAATAAACAAAACAAGTTCTTCTAATAGAATTGTTACCTAGGACATGTGCATAACACGGTCCATAGGGTTTTGTTAATTCAAAGGATGCTAAAAGTATATGCAAACTTCAATGGTTGAAGTGAGCATCGCAGAGTTGGAATCTTCACTATGATGAAACTGATAAAAGAGTTTAATTTCATCAGAGACGATGAAGATGCTTGCATTTGCAAGAAATTAAGTGGGAGCGCTAAGACATGTTTCTAATACATTATGTGGAAGACATATTGTTGATTGGAAATGATGTATCTTTTATTAACACACATTAAGAATTTCATCCCGATGAAAGACTTAGGCAAAACCCAAATATTTGGCATCAATAGATGCTAATATGGTTGTGCCGAAAGTACATAGATGATATATTGAATGAGTTCAATATAGAAACTAAAAGAAAGGTTCTTGTCGCACAAAAAGGATTGAATGAGTTCAATATTGATGATATATTCAAGTGTATTGACACTTGGTAAGTGAAACAAAGATTCAAGTATAGATTGATACTTGATGTATAAAATCACAAAGAGTATTTTATCAATCATGCTGTGATGTGTACAAATCCAGATATGTCCTATGCTCTAAATGTTATGAGCGCATACCAGAATGATTCATAAGATGATTATTGGACAATAGTAAAGATATTCTTATGATCTTGTAAAAGAAATAAGAATATATTATTTTGTAGAAGTGACAAATAGATGGTTAGTTCATTGTAAATGAATTACATTGATACTAGTTTTGTCACAAAGTACAAATTAAGTTTATCTCAATCTAAACTAAGGGTGGCACAATATAATGGAAAGTAAGTTCCATAATGGATTTGGATGAGTTCCAAAGTTAAGACATTGTGACAGATACTACAACAAAAGGCTAAGTATATGACTGCTATTATGGCAGCTAAAGAGGGCATTTGTGTCAAGTAGTTTGTTATCAAACTAGGTGTAGTTCACAGTGGGATAGTACTATGAAGATATATTGTACGACAATATTATCAACATGTTTTAACCCCAAAGAACTAAAGGTCACACCTAAGGACCAAATTTGTACGAAGCCATCTCATTAGAGAACGAGTTATGCATAGAGACGCAAAGACATGCAATTACACACGGACCTGGAAGTGTCAGATCCGGAGATCAGTTAACCACTAGCAATCATGTACATACGACACCAGAAAGCCATAGGTGTTGAATACACAAAGGTTTGAAACTAGATTATTGACTCTAGTGCAAGTGGGAGACTGTTGGAGATATGCCCAAGAGGCAATAATAAAGTGGTTATTATCATATCTTCATACTTATGATAAATGTTAACATACCATGCTATAATTGTATTAACAGGAAACATTAATACTTGTGTGATTTGTAAACATAAAAGAGTCCCTAGTAAAGCCTCTTGTTAAACTAGCTTGTTGGTTAATATATGATCATGGTTTCCTGATCATGAACATAGGGATGTTATTAACAACAAGGTCATATCATTAGGAGAATGATGTGATGGACATACTCCTATAGTTAAGCGTAGCATAAAGATCAAGTCATTTAATATAGTTCATTTGCTATAAGCTTTCTGATACATAGTAACCTAATTCCTTCGACCATGAGATCATGTTAATCACCATCAACGGAAGGATGCTTTGATGACATCAAACACCACAGCGTAACTGGGTGGCTATAAAGGTGGCATTGAGTGTTCGGAAAGTATGGGTTGAGGCACATGGATCAAGAGTGGGATTTGTCCATCCATATGACGGATAGATATACTCTAGGCCCTCTCGGTGGAATGTCATCCAATTAGCTTGAAAGCATGTGACTGGCTCACAAGGGATCACATATCACGGGAACGAGAAAAGAGTACTTATCGGTAACGAGGTTGAACTAGGTATGCAGAGATACCGACGATCATAACCTCGGATAAGTAAACTATCGTGAGACAAAGGGAAATTGGTATCGTATGTTAGTGGTTCATTCGATCGCAAAGTAATCGTAGAAATTTGTGGGAGCCATATGAATTTCCATATTCCTCTATTGGTTATTGTTCGGAGAAGTGTCTTGATCATGTCCGCATAATTCACGAACCGTAGGGAGACACACTTAAGGATTCAACGTTGTTTGAGTAGTTATGGAATGATGAGTGAGAGACCGAATGTTGTTCGGAGTCTCGGATGGGATCCGGGATATCACGAGGAGATCCGGAATGGTCCGGAGAATAAGATTCATATAAGGAAAGTCCTGTTTCGGGGTTGGAGAATGGTTCCGGTGTTTTCATCGTGAATGTTCTAGAAGGTTCCGGAATGTCCGGCACTCCGGAGGGGAAGGGTACATGAATGTGTCATATCAAGTTGGAATGATTGCATCATGTACTAAGTGTCATCGCTGAACAAAATAAAGGGTTTAATCAAATCCTAGTTTGAAAAGTCAAACGCCAATTTGAAAAAGTCAAACGGCTATTTTGGGAGGTGGAGGGGAAGTAGGAAACCTACTTGGGGAGGAGTTCCCTCCCTCCACCGCCGGCCCACTTGGAGACCGAGTTGGGGAGGGACTCCCCTTCCCTTGGCGTGCCCCTCCACCTATATAAGGAGGGGCAGGGCTGCCCCTCCAAGGACACAACACCACGCCCCTCTAAACCTAAACCCTAGCCGCCGCCGAGGGTCTCCCCTAGCCGCCGACTTGGGCTGCTCCAAGCCCTAGCCGCCGGCCCTAGACCCTCCTCCTTGGTGCGTCTAAACCCTAGATCGCCGTGGATCTCTCTCATAGTCCACCATACTCGCTCCGGCTTAAGGCGAAGCCCTGCGAGATCTCCCCTCTACTTCCGGTACCACGCCGTTGTGCTGCCGGAATCGCGAGGAGAGTGCTACAACCTCCGCTGCCTGCTGGAACAAGGGAGAGGAAGGTCTCCGTTGAGTACCGAACGTGTGACCGACTGCGGAAGCGCTGCCGGAACGCAGCGCCGGAAGGATCGTCTACGCGATCTTGAGATCGGCAAGAGTACGACTACATCACCCACGAGAATCTGCTCTCGTTAAACACTTTGGAATCTTCGAGGGTGAGTTATTCCATCGACTCGTTGCTACAATCTAGTAGATAGATCTTGGCTTGTTTTTTTGTATGCGGTAGAATTTTTTTGTTTTCCATGCTACGAAAACCTACAACAAATGCCGAGTGGAGTACCGTGGCCTAAATCGATTACTCAGAATCGGAATATCCTGCAACATGAAACGTAGCAGCCCCGAAGGGTCAATACATGGAATGTATGGCAAGTAGAGCTATTAAAGGAGACAATAGTGCTATCATCTACATGCATATTTGGCAAGTGGAGCTGTGGCTAGCTTGCATTTGCAAATACCTTTGTCCTACTTTCATAAACTATTTTTGATTTTTCTTTGAAAGATCCCAATTAAGTTAAACCAACAACACTAAAGCAATTATGAAATTAGAATGAGCGAGAAACATGTCATGGAATCAATATCAAGCAACTCAGACGTCCATAACCGGGGACACGGCTAATCGATTAGATTATACACCCTGCAGGGGTTAGTACACTTTACCCATGTGACTTGGCCAGCCCAGCTCGTACCATCACTCTCATTTTGGGTGATGATAGGGAGAAGTCCAAGAAGAGACCGTTCAGGAAGTAGCTCCCCAAACCCGACACGCACCGGTCCAACCTACCAAAATTCTACATCTCTGGATATGTGGATTCGAGTTGCCACAACCTACTGAGTCCAACCAACCGCCCATTCCATTATTGGCACATGGTTGTACACGTAAGCTACAAAATAAAGAAGCCAATCATTTTCTCTAGTTACCTGGGTGCCTTTCCGCAATGATACCACCAAAACTTTCAATCCCATCACACCCAGGAGGTTCATTAATTAAGTTGTTTTAGTTTTTGCAAACCAACACATATAGAAACAACTTTCAGTGATGTAACCCAGCCCTCATTCACCATAGCATGTTTAAGCACATCTACCAACGGAGGTTCATCTACAGGGAAAGCCCTACCACATAATAGGTCATAGCATAGCGATAGTAATATCCTACACATGCATCTACAAATTACACGATAATGCATTGAAAATAGTAGGACAATATCATGAAAAAAGTAGCATCTACTTGCCTTGGCTGTAGCGGTCGGAAGAACAATCCACACACGAGCAAGCGTTGCACACGTCACAATCTACATGATACAATTGCAATCATAAACAAACCATCCACAATCATATGCAAACAAAGATGATGCAAGATGCATGCATGATAAGTGGTATAACGCTACAGCAACATCACATAATCTTATTCAGTATAACTACTGTATGCATGCATGGAAGTTATTTTGAATGCAAAGAAAACAAGGCATGCAATTTATAATGCTCAAATAATAGAGCTAGAAACTAAATAATTAGCCACTGCTAACATACTATTTGTAAAATCTTGGAAAAATTCCTCTGTGTAGGCAACTCTAAATAGAAATAGTACCAATTGGAATTTCTCAAAAAGGATGTATAATACTCCCTGAGTAATTAAAATACTATAGTAAGCCTTTAATTAGATTCTGCAAATATTATTACTGTAAACCTAACTTTTTAATCCACTTTGAGATTCCCCTTGTTCTACTGATTCCAGGGACATCTTATTTGCAATTTTTGGAGTTATAGAACTTATCTTATGAATTTATTACTCTAAAAAGGGCATTAACTTATCTAATTATTCAGGACAAAACCTTGCTGTAAAAGTATAAAACAATTGTACAGCAAGATTCTACGTGAGTCACTGAATCTACAAATATTTTATTTGCAAATTTTGGCCCAGTAGATCTAAAGATATTGATTTTACAAGTTTTAGATAATTTCTACCGATTAAATTGATTTAATTAAACAGACAAAGTCAGTTGACTAGTTCGTGCTGACGTGGCATGGGCGCTGACCACTCAACGGTCCACGTGCTGGTCCACGACCATCTGGGCCGTTCATCTCCGATCGGACGGCTGCGGGTTGGCGCGCTCACCTGAGTGGCAGACGACGGCGGCGGCGTGGTCGGCGCGACGGCGTCGAGGGTTCTCGGCGACGGTGGGGCGGCGTACGGCGTCGGGGGCGTTGGGTCGAGGTCGTCAGCACGGAGGCGGCGGCTGGCGTGCGTAGGGCCGAGCGCGGCAGCGGGCTGGAGGCAGCGGCGTCGGGTGGCGCGACGACGACATCGGTGGCGGGTCCTGCGGGGAAGAGAGGAGGAGAGGGAGGTCAGGGGAGGCGGCGGCGTGCTCGCGGGATGAGAGAGGGGCGAGGGGGGGGGGGGGGGGTCGGGAGGGGGGGGGGTCGCGGGCGGCGGCGACGCTGACTTACCGCGTCAAGGCGGCGACGGTGGCGTACTCTGGCGAGAAATCGCCGGAGATTAGAGGCGTCTTAGGAGATGGCTTTTGGGGGATTTCAAAGAGGGGAACCTAGGGATTAAGAGGGGGCAACAAAAACTTGGGGTCGGTTCGGATTTGACGGGAAAATCTCACGAAATCGCGCCGGTTTGTTGAGTCTGTGAAGAACACGGTCGGGGAAGGTGCTGACGGGCGGGGCCCACATGGCAGTGGCACAGGGGAGAGTGGGCGACGCTCAGTGCGTGCCGCGCGGGCGCTGCTGTTGCTGGCTGCTGCGCGGCTGGGCCTGGGCCGCGGCAGGCCGCTGGCTCGAGTGGGCCGGCTGGCTGGCGCGCTGCCCCCTTTTTTTGATTTTCTTTCCCCTTTTTTCCTGGTGAATTTTTTAACTGAATTTCTTTTCTGAAACTGTCTAGAACTAAGTCCAAAATTCAGATTTGCATATCTTTTGCTACGGAGCTCCGAATTGAGTGAATCAAAGTGCTACGGGTTCGTGGCGGAACCCTCTATGCACCTGAGCCATCCATACACCCAAAAATATAGTTTTTGACAGAGGCATGGTAAAACCAAGCGTCCAAGTGTAGGTGTCAAAATGCAAATGCAGGTGGTGTGTTTTGTCAAAATCTTTTCAAATTGGTATTTTGCAAGGATGATCATGATGCAATGCCATGAATGGTATGCAGAAACAAATTTAAAATTTGGGATGTGACAGTCTCTCCCATCATAGTATAGATTCAATTTACAACGGGCACTTGATAGTTCAAGCATCAACGTTGTGGTTCTTGTTCGTAAGTTAGAACGACACTTATTGAAAGCCCCAAACCACGTAAAATATGCAAAGAAAATTAGAGGCGTCTAACTTTGTTTTGCAGGGGTGTGCTGTGATGTGATATGGCCATGATTGTGATTATATATGATGTATGCAATGTCCCTTATTGTAAGTTGGCAACCGGCAGGAGCCATATGGTTGTCCTTAAATTCCGTTAAGACCTGCGTGTCTATTCAAAGTAGTTGTAATAGTTGAAGCTGGTGGACGACAACCATGAAACGGCGCCATTGAACTTGACGCCATACCGGTGATGATGGAGATCATGTTTGTGCTTGAAGATGGAGATCGGAAGCACAAGAAGAAAGGCCATATCATATCACATATTATGAATTGCATGTGATGTTAATCCTTTATGCATCTTGTATTGCTTAGTTAACGACGATAGCATTATAAGATGATCCCTCAAGCACACAAATTTCAAGTTTTAAAGTGTTCATCCTTAGTAAGCACCGTTGCTAAAGATCGTTGTTTCGAAGAACCACGTGATGATCGGGTGTGTTAGATTCTGCGAGTGTATACAACGTGAGCAAGCCAGATTTGCTCATGCAGAAGCTAAGGTTTGATCTTGACGAGCCTAGCATGTACAGACATGGTCTCAGAACACGGATCGCCGAAAGGTAAAGCATGAGTCATATAGTAGATATGATGAACATGTTGATTGTTCACCATTGAAGCTACATCAACTCTTGTGATGATCGGTTTTGATGTGGTGGATTTGGTTCGTGTGATCACTAAAACAATTTGAGGGATATTGTTTTGAGTGGGAGTTCACCTAGATAAATTTAACTATTAATTAGAACTCAATTTGTCATAAACTTAGTCTAAACTATTGCAAATATGTTGTAGATCAATGGCGGCCCCTACCATCAATTTTAATGCATTCCTAGAGAAAGAAAAGTTGAAAAACAATGGAAGAAACTTCGCGGATTGGTTCCGCAATTTGAGGATTGCCCTTAATGCTGGTAATTTGACCTATGTGCTGGATGCACCGCTGGGTGACCCGCCTGCAGCTACTGCTACCGATGAAGTAAAGAATGTTTACCTCACTCGGAAGAATCAGTACTCCACAGTTCAGTGTGCTATCTTGTATGGTTTGGAATCGGAGCTTCAGAAAAGGTTTGAGAACCATGACCCACATGATATTGTCCATGAACTCAAAACGATATTTGAGGCTCACGCGACAGTTGAGAGTTATGAGGCTTCTGAAAAGTTCTTTAACTGCAAGATGGAAGAGGGCAGCTCCGTTAGTGAGCATGTTCTTAAGATGTCTGGGCACGCAAAAAAACTCCAAAGTTTGGGTATAGTGATTCCTAATTCTTTGGGGATTCATCGTGTCCTCCAATCACTACCACCAAGTTACAAGAACTTTGTGATGAACTACAATATGCAAAACATGGACAAGACGTTGCCAGAACTCTTCTCCATGTTGAAATTTGCAGAAGTGGAGATCAAGAAAGAGCACCAAGTGTTGTTGGTCAATAAGACCACCAAATTCAAGAAGCAAGGCAAGTCTAAGCAAAAGGGAAACTTCAAGAAGGGCGGTAAGAAAGTTGCCGTGCCGGTGAAGAAAACCAAGGCTAGGCCTAAGCCTGACACTGAGTGCTTTTAATGCAAGGGAGAGGGTCACTAGAAGCGGAATTGCCAAAGTACTTGGCGGATTTGAAGAACGGCAACATCAAGAAGAAAGGTATATCCGATATACATGTTATTGATGTGTATCTCACTAGTACTCGTAGTAGTGCCTGGGTATTTGATACTTGTTCGGTTGCTCATATTTGTAACTCGAAATAGGTGCTGCAGAATAAACGGAAGCTAGCGAATAACAAGGTGATGATGCGCGTTGGAAATGGATCAAAGGTTGATGTGATCGCGGTCGACACGCTACCCCTTCATCTACCATCAGGATTAGTTTTATACTTAAATAATTGTTATTTAGTGCCTGCGTTAAGCATGAACATTATATCGGGATCTTGTTTATTGCGAGACGGTTACTTGTTTAAGTCCGAGAATAATGGTTGTTCGATTTATATGAGTAATATGTTTTATGCACATGCACCTTTGATAGATGGTCTATTCTTATTGAATCTCGATAGTGGAAATACACATATTAATAACATTGAGGCTAAACGTTTGAAATCGAGCGATAACTCGACCTATATGTGGCACTGTCGTCTTGGTCACATTGGAGTGAAGCGTATGAAGAAACTCCATTCCGATGGACTTCTTGAATCACTTGATTTCGAATCACTTGAAAGATGCGAAGCATGTCTGATGGGTAAAATGACTAAGACTCCATTTTCTGGTATGATGGAGCGAGCTACAGACTTATTGGAAATCATACATACCGATGTGTGTGGTCCAATGAGTGTAGCATCGCGCAGTAGTTATCGTTATGTTCTTACCTTCACGGATGACTTGAGTAGATATGGGTATATCTATTTCATGAAACATAAGTCCGAAACTTTCGAGAAGTTTAAGGAATTTCAAAGTGAGGTAGAGAATCAGCGTAACAAGAAGATTAAATTTCTACGTTCTGATCGTGGAGGTGAATATCTAAGTTACGAGTTTGGCGAGCATTTGAAGAAATGCGGAATACTTTCACAATTGACACCGCCGGGAACACCACAGCGTAATGGTGTGTCCGAACGTCGTAATCGAACTCTCTTAGATATGGTTCGTTCTATGATGTCACTTACAGATTTACCGCTATCATTTTGGGGTTATGCATTAGAAACAGCCGCATTCACTTTAAATAGGGCACCATCTAAATCCGTTGAAACGACACCGTATGAATTATGGTTTTGGAAGAAACCTATATTGTCGTTCCTTAAAGTTTGGGGTTGCGAAGCCTATGTAAAGAAGTTACAGCCGGACAAGCTTGAACCCAAAGCGGAAAAATGTGTCTTCATAGGATACCCGAAGGAAACTATTGGGTATACCTTCTATCGTAGATCCTAGGGCAAAATATTCGTTGCCAAGAATGGATCCTTTATAGAAAAGGAGTTTCTATCGAAAGAAGTGGCTGGAAGGAAAGTAGAACTCGACGAGGTTGTGGAACCTTCTCTCGAACTTGCGAGTAGTGCAGCACCGAAAGCAGTTCCTGTGGCGCCTGCACCAATAAAAGAGGAAGCTAATGATGATTATCATGAAACTTCGGTTGAAGTTACTACGGAACCTCGCAGGTCAACGAGAACTCGTACCACTCCTGATTGGTATGATCCTGTTATGAGTGTCATGTTGGTGGATAACACCGATGACCCTGCAACATATGAAGAAGCGATGATGAGCCCAGATTCCAATAAATGGCAAGAAGCCATGAAATCCGAGATTGGATCCATGTACGAAAACCAAGTATGGACTTTGGTGGACTTACCGGATGGCCGGAAGGCTGTCGAGAACAAATGTATTTTCAAGAAGAAAACATATGCTGATGGTAATATTACTGTCTATAAAGCTCGACTTGTCGCAAAAGGGTTTCGACAAATTCAAGGAGTTGACTACGATGAGACTTTCTCACCTATAGCGAAGCTAAAGTCTATGAGGATTATGTTAGCAATCACTGCATATTATGATTATGAGATATGGCAGATGGATGTCAAAACGGCGTTCCTCAATGGAGACATTGATGAAGAGTTGTATATGATGCAACCCAAAGGTTTTGTTGATCCTAAAGATGCTAACAAGGTATGCAAACTTCAAAGGTCCATATATGGATTGAAGCAAGCATCCCGAAGTTGGAATCAACGTTTTGATAAGGTAATCAAAAGTTTTGGTTTTATACAAACTTATGGAGAAGCTTGTATTTACAAGAAAGTGAGTGGGAGCTCTATAGCATTCTTAATACTATATGTAGATGACATATTGTTGATTGGGGATGATGTAGACCTTCTTAATAGTGTCAAGGATTATTTGAATAATAGTTTTTCAATGAAAGATCTTGGCGAAGCAGCTTACATATTAGGCATAAAGATTTATAGAGATAGATCGAGACGCCAAATATCATTGTCACAAAGTACATATTTGGACAAAGTTCTAAAGAGGTTTGGAATGGAAGATAGCAAGAAAGGGTTCTTGCCCATGTTGCCCAATATGACCTTGAGTAAAACTCAAAGTCCTGCAATGGCAGAAGATAGAGAAAGGATGAGTAAGACTCCCTATGCCTCAGCCATAGGATCTCTAATGTATGCCATGCTATGTACTAGACCCGACATTGCATATGTTGTTAGTTTGACTAGCAGATATCAAAGTGATCCAGGAGTGGATCATTGGACAACGGTCAAAAACATCCTTAAGTACTTAAGAAGAACTAAGGATATGGTTCTTTCTTATGGAGGTGATGAACAACTCGTTGTTAATGGTTACACCGATGCTAGTTGGAACACCGATGCGGATGATTCTAAATCTCAATCTGGATACGTATTTACTTTGAATGATGCAGCATTTAGCTGGAGGAGTGCAAAGCAAAGCGTTGTGGCGAGATCTTCAACTGAATCGGAATACATAGCTGCTTCGGAGGCTTCACAAGAAGCAATATGGATGAAGGAGTTCATTACAGAGCTTGGTGTGGTTCCAAGCGCGCTGGACCCAATGTCTATCTATTGTGATAACTTGGGTGCCATAGCCAATGCGCAAGAACCAAGGTCACACAAGAAGCTGAAGCACATCAAGCTACGTTTTCACGCTATTCGAGAAGATGTACAAGATGGTGACATAAAGATTTTCAAAGTACACACAGATCTGAATGTGGCGGATCCGTTGACTAAACCTCTCCTGAGGGCAAAACATGACCAACACCAAACTGGGAGACTGTTGGAGATATGCCCTAGAGGCAATAATAAAAGTGGTTATTATTATATCTTTGTGTTTATGATAAATGTTTACATTCATGCTATAATAGTATTAACAGGGAACATTAATACTTGTGTGATTTGTAAACTAAATTAGAGTCCGTAGTAAAGCCTCTTTATAATACTAGCTTGTTGGTTAATAATTGATCGTGGTTTCCTGATCATGAACATTGAGATGTTGTTAACAACAAGATCATATCATTAGGAGAATGGTATGATGGACATACTCCTATAGATAAGCGTAGCATAAAGATCAAGTCATTTTAATAGTTCAATTGCTATAAGCTTTCTGATACATAGTAACCTAATTCCTTCGACCATGAGATCATGCTAATCATCATCACCGAAAGGATGCTTTGATGACATCAAACACCACACCGTAACTGGGTGGCTATAAAGGTGGAATTGAGTGTTCGGAAAGTATGGGTTGAGGCACATGGATCAAGAGTGGGATTTGTCCATCCATATGACGGATAGATATACTCTGGGCCCTCTCGGTGGAATGTCATCCAATTATCTTGCAAGCATGTGACTGGCTCACAAGGTATCACATATCACGGGAACAAGAAAAGAGTACTTATCACTAACGAGGTTGAACTAGGTATGCAGAGATACCGACGATCAAAACCTCGGATAAGTAAACTATCGTGAGACAAAGGGAAATTTTTATCGTATGTAAGTGGTTCATTCGATCGCAAAGTAACCGTAGAAATATGTGGGAACCATATAAATTTCCAGATTCCTCTATTGGTTATTGATCGGAGAAGTGTCTCGATCATGTCTGCATAATTCACGAACCGTAGGGAGACACACTTAAGGATTCGATGTTGTTGTGTAGTTATGGAATGATGAGTAAGAGACCGAATGTTGTTTGGAGTCTCGGATGGGATCCGGGGTATCATGAGGAGATCCGAAATGGTCCTGAGAATAAGATTCATATAAGGAAAGTCCTATTTTGGAGTTCGGAAATGATTCCGGTGTTTTCATCAGGAATGTTCTAGAAGGGTCTGGAATGTCTGGCACTCCAGAGGGGAAGGGTACATGGATGTGTCATGACAATGTGGAATGGTTGCATCATGTACTAGGTCACTTGGCTGGGCAATATGGAGAGAGAAATCAAATCCAAGTTTGAAAGTCAAACAACAATTTGAAAAAGTCAAATCTGAAGTTTGCTTGGTGGAGGGAGAGTAGGAAACCTACTTGGGGAGGAAGTCCCACTCCCTCCAGCCACCGGCCATGAGGAGGAGTTGGAGGAGGACTCCCTCCTCCCAAACCGCCCCCTCCCATCTATATAAGGAGGGGTAGGGCGCCCCTCTACCCCTCACACCTAAACCCTAGCTCCTGGCGCCTCCACCACAAGTGCTGCCGCCGCCTAGGGATCTCTCAAGTCGCCGACTAGGGTTTCCCCAAACCCTAGCCGCCGGCCAAGCCACCTCCCCTTGGTGCCTCTAAACCCTAGATCGCCAAGGCCTCTCTCATACTCCACCATACTCGCTCCGGCTTAAGGCGAAGCCCTGCGAGATCTCCCCTCTACTTCCGACACCACGCCGTCGTGCTGCCGGAATCGCGAGGAGAGTTCTACAACCTCTGTTGCCTGCTGGAACAAGGAGAGGAAGGTCTTCATCGAGTACCGAACGTGTGACCGACTGCGGAAGCGCTGCCGGAACGCAGCGCCAGAAGGATCGTCTATGCGATCTTGAGATCGGCAAGAGTACGACTACATCACCCACGAGAATCTGCTCTCGTTAACCGCTTTGGAATATTCAAGGGTGAGTTCCTCTATCGACTCGTTGCTACAATCTAGTAGATAGATCTTGGCTTGTTTGTGTGCATGCGGTAGAAAATTTTCTTTTCCATGCTACGAACCCCTACAAAACACAATAAATGAAAGATCAAATAAATGCTTAAATAAAATAGAGAAGCTCTCCAAGATTTGTGTACACTTTAGAATCGTTGTATTTCAATACAAAAATGCACAAATATGGAATCCTCACTCCTCCATAAACATTTAAGGCAAAATAAATGATAAAGAACACAAATGAGCATTATTAAATGAATTAGATGAGCTCACCAAAGATAATGCACCAATTATGATAATTGCATTTGGGAACAAGGTGCATAATCATGGAATCCTCACTCATCCAAGTTCATTTAACAATACAAGGCATGAGAGAATAAATATGAGTGCCCACAGATGCCAACAAGAGGAACAAGCACTCATAGGCAATTAAATTTGGAAGCCACCAAAGAATCAAAAGGAATAGAAAGGTGGTCTCCAAGGGTTAAAAATCAACTAAAATTATATTCTCATATGTGTATATGTCTCTAAGTGGAAAACATCACAAATACATATGCCAACAAAGAAATATGCACACATAAAGAATATATACAAGAAGGCATATGAAAAGTATAATGAAGTCATAACATATGTCAATTAGATTTTTTGCTTCAAAGAATGGCCAAGGGCTCAAATATATCTTATTGTACATTAATGAACTTCAAACACCAACACACTACATATATTACAACTATCACCAAGGGAAAAGGAGAAAGTTGGCATATATGAAGAAAGGCAACAAGTATCACGAGAAACAATATACTAGCAAAATCTCACTATTGCACATGAGAGAAGTTGAGGAAAGGATAGGCAATAAAATTGCTAGATTGAAATATTTGGGATTGGAGGATCATATGCATGATTTTGTATAGTCCCAATTATATGCATTCATCTCAACTTATACACCTATACAATAGAGAGTTCTCTTAATACCATGGCTAGAGATACAACAATAAATATAATAACAAAAATTCATGCCAAGATGCAACCTACAAAAGTTTGGAAGCAAGATAAATATGCATGAGCAAGAGATACTTGTTACCGAGATATAATTGGTAGGATGTATAGGATATGAATTCATTGATCATCCTATAACTTGCCTCCAATTTTCATTAATGCACCACTTCTTGAAGATTTGAGAGACATGCATCCAATATATCTCCAATGTACCTAAAACACATTTAAGTACAAAATGGTTCCCAAACTTATTGGGTCCAAAGTAGTTAGTGCAACTAGAATACATAGGAGATACTCCACATAAATATGTGCATATTGATATGAAATTGAATTTCATGCACAACTTAGCC
This sequence comes from Avena sativa, assembly GCA_916181665.1. Lineage (NCBI taxonomy): Eukaryota > Viridiplantae > Streptophyta > Magnoliopsida > Poales > Poaceae > Avena > Avena sativa. The sequence goes on along the minus strand of OV702294.1, from coordinate 259,740,697 downwards.
GATGGGATTTGGTGGAGTTTCCCCTATATATTTGATCAAAGAAAGCAAGCATGCCATAATATAGATATGTAGTAAATATGCATGCACAAGGCTTTCAAGAACCAAAAATGAGATACAATTTGAACAAAAACACCAAGTAAACCGAGATGGCACACATAAGAGTGTGACAAGAAAAGAAGTGTCCAAATTGTATCAAAGAACCAATTCAATACATGAAAGATCATAAGTTCAAAAAATGAACTAAGCAAAAGCCAAAGAGCAAAAGATAGATAAAAATACAAATGCTCAAGGATTTATCTCATTCTAAAATGGTCAAAATGTGAAACAAGGAACGTCACATCCCAAATTTTTTCCAAATTTTGAAATGTGAAAAATTAATAAACAAAATAAATAATTGTTGAAATTTAGGGAGAAAAGAAACTTTTGATTCCAAATGGAAACATCAAAACCTATTTTGATCAAATAGAATCCTAAAGCGATTTAAACAGATAAACAAATAATAAATAAAGTTATAAAAGTTGGAATCACCATTTTTGGATCTTTAAATAAATAGATATGGTTTTTATAAGCAAAAGGTAGAAATGAATAAATAAGGACTATTTTAAAGAGCCAAATTAAATCTTGGCCAAGGAATGGAAATAAAATATTTTTGTTTAATAAAAAGAGTAAGGGATTATTTGAATTATGAGGATTTATTAATATCCAATTTTATTTAAGTAAAGACATTTTCCTATATTGAATGAACATCAAAACTTAATAAAGTATTTTAAATAAAAATTCAAATTTTTTTATCTTTCAAATAAAACCTACTGAAAAGGTTTTGGAAAAATTTAGAATTCAATAGTGTTCTAAAACATATTTGAATCCTATTTGAAATAAAGACTAATGTCTATTTATTTATTTTTAATAAATAATAAACCCTAAAATTTATTAATCTATATTTGATTTTAGATTATGTTAGTAAACAGTATTAAAATCAACACAAAGTTTAGTGGAAGTTTGAATTCAAATGATGTTTGAATTGTTTGAATAGAAATCAAAACAGAAATTCAATATAGAAAAAGAAAAAGGTTTTGTATAAAAAAAGAGAAACGAAGCAACCCAGCCAGCAGGCCCAACCCAGCCCAACAGCTATCCCACCTGCTCTTTCCCCGCAGCGAACCATTTTTCACCTAGTAGCTTACCCGCGCAGTCACAAAAAGGAGGACCCCACTCCCACTCCCTCTCCCTTGCTGACGAACGGACCCCACACAACTGTGCTTCGTTCCCACCCGCGACCAGTTCCTCGCTGCCGTTCCCAGGCGATTAACTCCGGCGTTGAATTCGTTTAAATGTCAGCGTTAATCTCTCCAGTAACCACGCGCTTTTAAACGCCTCTCTCCCCTCTTCCATTTCCCCTAGTCCCCACTTCCCCTCTGTGTAACATCCCAAAAATATTAAACTAGAATCATCAAACTCTAATCACCAAAATTAGGGTTAACAAAAACTTTTCCAAATTAAAAACATGAAAGCATTCATATGTGTAGGTAACAAAATTTGGATTATTTTGAATTGCCATGATTAGGTGTTTCTTTGCTTGGAAAATGATTTTTAGGTGAAATAAACATCATCTAAACAATCACCACACTTTTCCCAAAGACAAATAAATCAAAACAAACAACTTATGTGAATGGTCACTTTTGCCAATTTAACTCCCATGCCTACTTTGGCTATATCTAACTTTCAGAACTTAACTGAAGCTTGTTTGGATCTTTGCACCCCTTGATAGTATTCATAACAAAGTATCAAGGCCCACCTTGTCATCATCCAAAAACATTTAAATGCATAGTTTAAATAATAGTTTAAAATTGAATCTATATCATATGGGAAGATCCCACTTTTTCAAAAACCACTCAAACCAACTCAATCTTTAAAACCCAAGCATCTACAGACTCACCAGCACATGCCTAGCACACCCACCAAAAATCTTTTCAAAATTCAAAACTTGAATTCATGCGGCCATTTCATCAAATACCTTGCAGATACAAATCAAAAAAAATCCTAAACAATATAGTGTGCAGTGATTCTGGCCTAACTTGTTCCCTCTCTGGACACCACTAGACTTAGTAGATCATCTAACAACCTTAACTAATCTCTAGCACTACTGTAAGCTAGCCATTGTCATCAATGGTGAGAAGGCCGAGTGCACCATTGCCACCCCATAGTGGACAGCAAGCTATGAGCCACACTAGCCTCGCCAACCTTGTCTGGGAGCAAGCTAGCACCCCACCGCCACTCCCTGTCCCAGCCGCGAGCGATGCCAGCCCCTGGACCACACACACAGACCATGCCAAGCCGCTCTGCAAGCATGCCGAGGGCGCGTCCCGTGCACCACGCTCGACAGACGCCCACAGACCGCGCGCCGCCCTCGCCGCGTGCACGCGTGATCACCATCGTCCCAGCAACCCCGCAGACACGCCCGTTCACCGCCGCGCGGACCACGCGCGCTGTGCTCCATCAAAACTCCCGTCGGGCACGCTCAGAGCACCGCAGCGTTCCGACCCATCAGCACCGCCCCACGCCTCGCCACCATGTTGTTGAGCTTCCCTAGGGAGCACAGCACCGCCCCTACCATCGCCCACGCCGATAGCCCTCTGTGCCGTCGACCACGACGAGATCAGCCGGCGCCCGTCGGTCCCCTCTCGCCACTATAAATAGAGGCCTCCCCCACTCGAATTCTTCACACCACCTCACTCCCCTCACCTCACTGATTGTTCCACCTCATTCCCGAGGCAAGGCGAGTAGCGCATCGCCAGAATTGCGCCGGAGCAGGCCGCCTCTAGAGAAGAAGGGCGCCGTCAATTTCGTCCACCCCAGGAGGAGCTGCCGGTACCAGGAGGTTCGCCGTTGTCGACTTCATCGTTCGCCCGCATCTCCAACCCTTGCCTGAGCCCCGGTGAGCCCCCGACGACCCCCACCTGCCGCGTTAGGTTTCTGTCTCGCCGGCGCCGCCCGACGTGGACGATGAGTAGCAGCCGTTCGATTAGACTTAGATCATGCGGATGAGATTGCCCCGTACCGCTTCGCGTTTAAAGAGCCACTGACTGGTGGAACCCCCCTGTCAGTTGCGCCCCGCGCCGCGGAGTGACACTGGGCCGGCCCAATAACCCTTCCCGCGCAGCCCATTCGTTTGAATTTAACCTTTTCTATTTTAATTCAAATATAGTTCTATACCCAGTTTCAAAAATCAACCCAGCTCGATTCAGTGAACCAAATTGAATGAAACCAATTTTGTTAGAAAGGTTTTGAAATGCTTAATCCAAGTCCATTTGATTCAAATCATTTGGATCTGTAGATCAACCTTGGTAAAAACAACAAGGCAAAAGCTTTTCTGCATTCAAACATTTTTCAAATTTAAACTATAATAGCTTTTGAGTTGATTCCAACTCTCAAAAATCACATTTGATCATACCTTTCAGAATATATAAAATATATGGGTTTACTTATAGAAATAATGTTCAAGTAATAAAAGGATGCCACATAGGCATTTCTAGTCACTTTATTTAAATGAAATAAAAGGTTAAATCTTATTAAATTGTGACACCACTTTAAATCACATTCCCATGTACTGAAATATGTGGTGATGACATGTGTCAACATGATCCCATGTTTGGTTTGGAGAATATTAAATCTTAAGTAGTTTTTCAATGAGTAGAAATTACTTTTCTAAAAATAAAATAAATAAGACAAATGCTTTATTCTTGTGATGTTAGTGATGATGCTAGATCATCTATAGAACCCTTTTGTGTGATGATTGAAAAATAGTTAAGTATTGTTTGGTGATTGTGTACCTCGTATTTATTCATAGACGCTAGTACCGACCAAGGATACGAGGAAGAAGGAGGATACTACGAAGACGAAGCCGAGGAGAATTTCAACCACTGCTCTGCACAAGGCAAGCTAACACTTGCAAGATACTCTACTTTAGCAAGCCTAATACTACTAGTTGATTATGCAAGTTAACACTTGCAAGATACTATACCTATGCAAGTAAATACTTGCTTGTTACCATGCCAACTATATGCCTTTAGCATATATGACCATACCCACTTGATAAACCAAGCCTAGTTTTACTTGCAAGCTTCTACTTTATTTCTTTATCAAAGCTATTACTTAGAGCTTACTTAAGTGAATTGTAGATTCTAGAAAGATAATTGAAGGTTGCATAAAGAGCTTAAAACTTGGCCTAAGCTAGATAAGCCTTATGTCATCCTAAGGCATGAGATTGAACTTAGCAAAATTCCACTAGTTTACCACCCCCCATTAGTACTTACCCCCACTTGTAGATGCTAGTGCTAAGCATAAAACTTGATCAACTTTAGATGGGAATACTTGGTGGAAAAATTGTTATGAAAACCTTGGAATGATGGATCATTCTATTGAGATGTTTTGACATGTGTTTCCGAACACCGGATGATTTTGATGATGAAAATGTTGAGGCATGAGCCTTAGCCCTTTATAAAACTGATGGTTGTCTGGATGCGATACCATTCCAATTTTACCGTACAACCACAATACCCGAGAATTGGGTAGGGCTTGACTGGAAACTTATATACCTTAGTATTGGTTCCCTCATGGCCAAGGTCTGAGCTGAGGCTACCTTGTGAAGATTTTCCACCTGTGTAGTACCCAAGATGACAGTTGGTCATGGTTGGGAGGCCAAACTCACAGGAGGGGTGCTTATACTAGGGCGTGTAATTGAAAGGTTAAGATTGATTATCCGCATACTGAGTATGGTGAATTCAGGATTTGTTCCTGACGGATGTATCGAATGTTGTGGTGAAAGTGTACAATCTCTGCAGAGTGTCAAACTATTCGAATAGCCGCGTCCGCGGTTATGGACAGTTGGAGTGGCCATACTGTTCCCCCGTCAGATGTTTTCAAAATGACTTGTGAAATGGATTGAGATTTTTGACTTAACCACAACAGAGTTGTGATATGAAATACAAGTTCCCACTTAGGTGTTATAAAACTTCAACTAGCTTTCTTCGTTTCTAAACTTAGTAGAGGTAAATCTGGATTTTTGCAAAATAACCCTAGAGCTTAGTGTCCTACTACAAAAACCCCCTTCACTTGTTAGTATTAGTTTGCGAGTACTTAAAGAGTACTCATGCCTTTGTCCCTGGCTATTCCCGTGGCTAGACTATGAAGAGGAGTATCAGGAGGATGGAACCTAGGAAGGTTACGACAACTAGGATCATCTCCCATCGTCAGCTTTGCCTGTCACCCCGAAGATGGAGCTTCGCCTACGCTACCGTTATTATTACGTATTCCGCTGCTTGAGTTGTATTAAGAACTGGATCATGAGATCCTTATCTGTGTAAGACCTTATGTATGGTTTGTAATGGATGATGTACTATGGTATCCAATTCTGTTATGTCTCGCAAAAATGTTAATCCTGGGATTGCGATGTATGGCATAATAGGCATCTGGGATGAAAAATCCGGGTGTTGACAAGTTGGTATCAGAGCCATCCTGACCATAGGAGACCTTAGTTAGACTGGACGTTTGAATCAAAAACTTAGTTTCAAAACCAAAGGAAGCAAATATTTACAAAAACTTATTCCCATTCTTATCACCTTGATTCTTTCATAAAAACTCATGTTCCTCAAAAACTCTTGTAAAATACATAAAATTTGACACACTTAAGCACTATACTAACTTACTCATCCTATATTCTTATAGATGGACGTGAAGTACAACAAGTTTTATCAGTTGGGGAATGGTGGAGACCTTATCTTTGAGCGGGATCTGGACTAGCTTTCGGAACTTCTAGAGCGTCCGCACCCCGAGTTCTTAGGAGCTCAGCTCAATGATCAAGGAGGAGAAGATCTGCAGTGGCTAATTGTTGCAAGTCTTCGAGGAAAGATTGAACCTCCCACTGCTGAGGGAATTCAATTTACCTTAAGAGAGAACAACTAGCTCGATGGACTTGCCAGGGCCATGCAGGAAGGTCTTGCCCGTCTGTGAGCGCAGAGTATCAACCAGATCAAGGGTACTCGCTTTGAGTTTTGTCCAAGGCGTGATGCTAATGGACATCCACTGGAAGCCCCATACCACCACGAGCTGAAGAACCAATTGGACCACCTTAGCTTCATGATGTACGATCGTCAGCAGGAATTGGATAATTGCCGTGACTACTCCAACCACAAGTCTGCCATCATCAAGACAAAGGACCAGACCATCGCCATGCTAGCGAAGGATCGCAAGTCTCGCCGCCGTCAGCTTGACAAGAAGGAGCGCATCATTGCTCGTCTTCGCCACCGTATCTCAGATTTGGAGGAGACCATCCACGAGAGAGACATGCAGTTGGAGGAAAGGGAGAATGCTGGAGAAGATCTTCGTGGAGACCCCTACTCCTATCTCAGCGATGATGATGATTTTCTGGAGGATCAGGCCATGGACTTCTTCACCGATGAGGATGATTTTGCCTTCATCGATGACGATGAGAATGATGAGGATGACGACTACACCGACTCCGAGGAGTAGTAGCACTTGAGCACTAGCGTAGTGAGTTGTATTAGGTCCCACTGTATCGTAGTTTCCAGAATGGTTCTTAAAACCATCTGTTTACCTTTGTTGTGGTGTGTGTTTGTATCGTGTGCTATGAATGAATGAATGAAAAGCAAGTTGCTAAAAGAATCAGAGTGAAACTTTAAAAACTTTTCAAAGTCCGGAACCTTAGAAATTTCCCTCTTTTCTCATGATCTATCTCAATCTTTAGATGCCTCGCGGAGGAAGTGGTTCATCCCCGAACCCGATGTTGCAGATACTGCAAATGTTGGTTTTTGACCGCGAAGATGAAAGAACCGAACGTCAAGCCAACCTAGCCACCCTTCAACAGATAGCTCAGCTAGCCCACAACAATCAAGGCCACGGAAATCATGACAACCATGGATCTAAGCTTAAGAATTTCCAGAACGCCAACCCACCTGTTTTCACTAAGTCGGAGGAGACCTTAGATGCAGACGACTGGCTGCAAACCATGGAAAACAACCTAGAAGTAGCAGGAGTGGAAGCCAATGAGAAAGTTCTGTTCGCCAACCACTATCTAGCCGGAGATGCCAGAGCATGGTGGAATAGCGTTCGTGCAATGACTGGAGGACAGATGATGACCTGGGAGGAATTCAAGGTCAAGTTCAGCAGAACCCATGTGCCACCGGGTTTGATCAAGAGAATGAGAGATGAGTTCAGAGAACTAAAGCAAGGACGGATGACTGTAGTGGAATATCGTGAGAAATTCTTGTCATTATCTAGGTATGCCCCGGATGAGATCGACACTGAAGCCAAGAAGAAAGAGAGATTCCTGAATGGTTTGCATGATGAGATGCAGACTGTGTTGGTCAATATCCCGTTTGCTGATATTGAAGCCCTTGTCGACTCTGCCATCCATATGGAAGGAAATATCAACCAAGCCAATGAGAACCGCAAGCGTCGCATGATGCATCAGCCAGGAACCCATCAGACCCCAAAGTATCGCCCTAACCCATCTCCAGGATTTGCCCCGAGAACCAACAGACCCTCGATGAACCGTTCGACCTATCCCAACCGTGGACACCCGAGGCCCGGAGGAAATCACAACAACCCCGGCAACTCTGGCAATTTCAACCGTGCACCACCCAAGTTCAACAACAACAATGCTACCGCCAACACCAACACTGCCCCGAGGACTGGAAGCAATGCTGTGCCTGTTGCAGCAAAGGACAAGTCGCAAGTGACTTGTAATGACTATGGAAATAAGGTCACTACTCCAACGAGTGCCCCAACAAGAAGAATGCCGCAGCCCCCAATACCAATGCCCCAGCTCAGCAGCAGCGTCGTGTTTAGCCTAGAAGAAGGTTTGCCCCAGGGAATTCACTCAACCGCAACGGCCGTCTTTTTCTCATGCATGCTGAAGAAGCCTAGGAAGCGCCAAACGTCGTGCTGGGTATGTTTTCTGTTAATTCAGTACTCGCTAGAGTGTTGTTTGATTCTGGTGCATCGCATTCATTTGTCACCAAAGAATTTGCCTGCACTAGTAAGATTCAACCAACCAAACTGAAGCATGTTATGATTGTTCAAATCCCCGGTCCAACCACCAAAGCTAGGCAAATTTGCAAGGTCGTCCCCATCCGAATCCATGGCATAGATTTTTATGCTAATCTGATAGTACTCGGAACTAAAGGTTTGGAAGTAGTACTAGGAATGGATTGGATGTCCAAACATAAAGGATTGATTGACTGTGCCAAGAAAGCCATAACCATGACCAGTACCGCCGGAATATCAGTAGAGCATATATCTGAAACCTTACCTCGCCAATTCAAATGCAACAAGAGTATAGCCCAACCTACCATTGACCAAGTCCGGATAGTCTGTGAATACCCCGATGTATTTCCAGATGTTTTGCCCGGTATGCCCCAGATCGGGATATCGAGTTTATCATTGAACTAATCCCCGGAACAGGACCCATAGCCCAGAGACCCTATAGTATGAACCCGGCGGAACTAGCAGAACTAAATAAGAAACTGGATTCCATGCTGGAAATTGGATTAATTCAACCAAGTGCGTCACCATGGAGATCACCTGTCTTGTTTGTGGACAAGAAGGATGGAGGTAACCATTTGTGTACGGATTATCGGAAGTTGAATGATGTCACCATCAAGAACAAGTACCCATTTCCCAAGATAGAAGATTTGTTTGATCAGTTGACCGATGCCAAAGTATTTTCTAAGATTGATCTTAGAACAGGCTATCATCAACTCAATATTCGCGCAGAGGATATTCCAAAGACTGCCTTTACCACCAGATATGGATTATACGAGTATACTGTCATGTCTTTTGGATTAACCAATGCCCCCACTTATTTCATGAATCTCATGAATAAGATTTTTATGGACTTCCTGGATAAGTTTGTCGTTGTTTTCATCGACGACATTCTGATTTATTCCAAATCGGAAGAAGAACATGAGCTACACCTAAGGACCATTCTTGGAACCCTTAGAGAGCATCAGTTGTATGCCAAGTTTAACAAATGTGAATTCTGGTTACAGGAGGTAGGATTCCTCGGCCACATTGTATCAGCCGGAGGAATTGCCGTTGACCCTGCAAAGGTGAAAGATGGCGATGATTGGCAAGCCCCAACCACTCAAACCCAAGTTTGTGAATTTCTCGGATTGGCGGGATATTACCGCAAGTTCGTAGAAGGATTCTCGAGTATCGCCAGACCCATGACCCAATTGCTGAAGAAGGACAAGAAGTTTGAATGGACCGACAAATGTGAAGCGAGTTTTCCAGAACTCAAGAGGAGATTGATTTCAGCCCCAATCTTAATCATGCCGGATATCACGAAGCCCTTTGACGTGTATTGTGACGCATCCAAGATCGGTCTCGGATGTGTGCTAATGCAATAAGGCAAAGTTATATCGTATCTATCTCGACAACTGAAACAACATGAGCAAAATTACCCAACCCATGACCTCAAACTCGTAGCCGTAGTTCTAGCCCTGAAGACATGGAGGCATTACCTGATGGGAAATTGTTGAGAGATTTATTCAGATCACAAGAGCCTGCAGTATATATTCACTCAAAAGGATCTGAATATGAGATAGAGAAGATGGATTGAGATAATCAAGGATTACGATATGGACATTCACTATCACCTCGGTAAAGCCAACGTAGTAGCAGATGCCCTTAGTAGATTGCCGTGCCGCTTGAACTCCATGATTTTGAAGGAGCAACCAAGCTTGCACAAAGAGATGGAAGATTTTCGAATGGAATTAGTGAGTGAAGGATTTTTGGCTAGCATTGAACTTCAACACACTTTGATCAGCTAGATCAAAGAGGCGCAGAAAGGAAATGCTAGTATCGATAGAATCAAGCGTCATATCGGTACAGGCAAAGTACCCGGATTCACCGACGACGAAGAAGGAGTTCTGTGGTACAAAGGATGCCTTTGTGTACCCGCAGATTCTGAGTTGAAAGAAGTTATTCTCAAGGAAGCTCATGATACTCTTTATTCTATCCACCCCGGAGGAACTAAGATGTATCAAGATTTGAAAGAGCAATTTTGGTGGCATAAGATGAAGAGGGAAATCGCAAGCTATATCGCCAAGTGTGATATATGTCAGCGAGTCAAGGCAGGACATCAAAGACCCGCTGGATTGTTGCAACCATTACAGATTCCGGAATGGGAATGGGATTCCGTTGGAATGGACTTTATCACTGGATTGCCTACTTCTGGTAGGGGAAATGACTCTATCTGGGTCATAGTGGACAGATTGTCCAAAGTCGCCCATTTCTTACCCGTCAAGACCACATATCAGAGTTCGAAGCTAGCGGAGTTATACATCGCTAGAATCGTCAGTTTGCATGGAGTCCCTAAGAACATCGTATCAGATCGAGGAACTCAGTTTACCTCGAGATTCTGGAAGAAAGTCCAAGAAGGTTTAGGAACCCGACTAGATTTTAGTACAACTTAACCCTTAGACCGATGGACAAACGGAGCGAGTAAATCAAATAATCGAAGATATGCTGAGAGCATGTGTGTTAGAATATGGATCTAAGTGGGAGGACTGTCTGCCATTCGCAGAATTTTCATACAACAATAGTTATCAAGCTAGTTTGCAAATGGCCCCATTTGAATTTATGTACGGAAGAAAGTGTCGCACCCCTTTGAACTAGTCGGAAGTAGGAGAGAGTCAGATTTTCGGACCCGATATCCTATGAGAAGCAGAAGAGAAGGTTCACAAGATTCGTGAGCACCTCAAGTCCGCCCAGTCCAGACAAAAGAGTTACACCGACAAGAGACGTCGAGACCTCGCCTTCAACATAGGAGATTTTGTGTATCTGAAAGTGTCGCCCTTGAAGGGAATGCAGCGTTTCCAGCTGAAAGGAAAGTTAGCCCCCAGATATATTGGACCCTTCAAAATCCTGAACCGTCGAGGAGAAGTGTCGTATCAATTGGAACTACCCGAAGAGATGTCAACCATGCACAATATGTTCCATATCTCATTACTTCGCAAATGTCTCGAAGTCCCAGAGAAGACTGAAGTGTTCAAGAATATTGATCACCGGACCATAGAAATCAACGATGACCTGACCTATCCCGAAGTACCCATCCGTATTTTGGAAGAAGCTTTCAGAACTACCAGAACCCGAAGCATCAAGTTTCTCAAGATTCAGTGGAGCAACCACACAGAAGAGGAAGCTACCTGGGAGCGCGAAGATCACATCAGGACGGAGTTTCCCGATCTCTTCAAATCCTAGGTAATCTTTTCGTCCTTTTTCAAATCTCGGGACGAGATTTTGTTTAAGGGGGGAAGGTTTGTAACATCCCAAAAATATCAAAATAGAATCATCAAACTCTAATCACCAAAATTAGGGTTAACAAAAACTTTTCCAAATTAAAAACATGAAAGCATTCATATGTGTATGTAACAAAATTTGGATTCTTTTGAATTGCCATGATTAGGTGTTTCTTTGCTTGGAAAATGATTCTTAGGTGAAATAAACATCATCTAAACAATCCCCACAGTTTTCCCAAAGACAAATAAATCAAAACAAACAACTTATGTGAATGGTCACTTTTTCCAATTTAACTCCCATGCCTACTTTGGCTATATCTAACTTTCAGAACTTAACAGAAACTTGTTTGGATCTTTGCACCCCTTGATAGTACTCATAACAAAGTATCAAGGCCCACCTTGTCATCATCCAAAAACATTTAAATGCATATTTTAAATAATAGTTTAAAATTGAATCTATCATATGGGAAGATCCCACTTTTTCAAAAACCACTCAAACCAACTCAATCTTTAAAACCCAAGCATCTACAGACTCACCAGCACATGCCTAGCACACCCACCAAAAATCTTTTCAAAATTCAAAACTTGAATTCATGCGGCCATTTCATCAAACACCTTGCAGATACAAATCAAACAAATCCTAAACACTATAGTGTGCAGTGATTCTGGCCTAACTTGTTCCCTCTCTGGACACCACTAGCCTTAGTAGATCATCTAAAAACCTTAACTAATCTCTAGCACTACTGTAAGCTAGCCATTGTCATCAATGGTGAGCAGGCCGAGTGCACCATTGCCACCCCATAGTGGACAGCAAGCTATGAGCCACACTAGCCTCGCCAACCTTGTCTGGGAGCAAGCTAGCACCCCACCGCCACTCCCTGTCCCAGCCGCGAGCGATGCCAGCCCCTGGACCACACACACAGACCATGCCAAGCCGCTCTGCAAGCATGCCGAGAATTGCGCCGGAGCAGGCCGCCTCTGGAGAAGCTGCCGGTACCAGGAGGTTCGCCGTCGTTGACTTTGTAGTTCGCCCGCATCGCCGACCCTCGCCTGAGCCCCAGTGAGCCCCCGACGACCCCCACCTGCCGCGTTAGGTTTCTGTCTCGCTGGCGCCGCCCGACGTGGACGATGAGTAGCAGCCGTTCGATTAGACTTAGATTGTGCGGATGAGATTGCCCCGAACCGCTTCGCGTTTAAAGAGCCACTGACTGGTGGAACCCCCCTGTTAGTTGCGCCCCGCACCACGGAGTGACACTGGGCCAGCCCAATAACCCTTCCCGCGCAGCCCAGTAGTTTGAATTTAACCTTTTCCATTTTAATTCAAACATAGTTCTGTACCCAGTTTCAAAAATCAACCCAGCTCGATTAAATGCACCAAATTGAATGAAACCAATTTTGTTAGAAAGGTTTTGAAATGCTTAATACAAGCCCGTTGGATTCAAATCATTTGGATCTGTAGATAAACCTTGGTAAAAGTAACAAGGTAGAAGGTTTTCTGCATTCAAACATTTTTCAAATTTAAAATATAATAGCTTTTGAGTTGATTCCAACTCTCAAAAATCACATTTGATCATACCTTTCAGAATATATAAAAATATATGGGTTTACTTAGACAAATAATGTTCAAGTAATAAAAGGATGCCACATAGGCATTTGTAGTCACTTTATTTAAATGAAATAAAAGGTTAAATCTTATTAAATTGTGACACCACTTTAAATCACATTCCCATGTACTGAAATATGTGGTGATGACATGTGTCAACATGATCCCATGTTTGGTTTGGAGAATATTAAATCTGAAGTAGTTTTTCAATGAGTAGAAATTACTTTCCTAAAAATAAAATAAATAAGACAAATGCTTTATTCTTGTGATGTTAGTGATGATGCTAGATCACCTATAGAACCCTTTTATGTGATGATTGAAAAATAGTTAAGTATTGTTTGGTGATTGTGTACCTCGTATTTATTCATAGACGCTAGTACCGACCAATGATACGAGGAAGAAGGAGGATACTACGAAGAAGAAGCCGAGGAGAATTTCAACCACTGCTCTGCACAAGGCAAGCTAACACGTGCAAGATACTCTACTTTAGAAAGCCTAATACTACTAGTTGATTATGCAAGTTAACACTTGCAAGATACTGTACCTATGCAAGGAAATACTTGCTTGTTACCATGCCAACTATATGCCTTAAGCATATATGACCATACCCACTTGATAAACCAAGCCTAGTTTTACTTGCAAGCTTCTACTTTATTTCTTTATCAAAGCTATTACTTAGATCTTACTTAAGTGAATTGTAGATTCTAGAAATATAATTGAAGGTTGCATAAAGAGCATAAAACTTGGTCTAATCTAGATAAGCCTTATGTCATCCTAAGGCATGAGATTGAACTTAGCAAAACTCCACTAGTTTACCACCCCCCATTAGTACTTACCCCCACTTGTAGATGCTAGTGCTAAGCATAAAACTTGATCAACTTTAGATGGGAATACTTGGTGGAAAAATGGTTATGAAAACCTTGGAATGATGGATCATTCTATTGAGATGTTTTGACATGTGTTTCCGAACACTGGATGATTTTGGTGATGAAAATTTTGAGGCATGAGCCTTAGCCCTTTATAAAACTGATGGTTGTCTAGATGCGATACCATTCCAATTTTACCGTACAACCACAATACTCGAGAATTGGGTAGGGCTTGACTGGAAACTTATATACCTTAGTATTGGTTCCCTCACGGCCAAGGTCTGAGCTGAGGCTACCTTGTGAAGATTGTCCACCTGTGCAGTACGCAAGATGACAGTTGGTCATGGTTGGGAGGCCAAACTCACAGGAGGGGAGCTTATACTAGGGCGTGTAATTGAAAGGTTAGGATTGATTATCCGCATACTGAGTATGGTGAATTTAGGATTTGTTCCTGACGGATGTATTGAATGTTGTGGTGAAAGTGTACAATCTCTGCAGAGTGTCAAACTATTCGAATAGCCGCGTCCGCGGTTATGGACAGTTGGAGTGGCCATACTATTCCCCCGTCAGATGTTTTCAAAATGACTTGTGAAATGGATTGAGATTTTTGACTTGACCACAATAGAGTTGTGATATGAAATACAAGTTCCACTTAGGTGTTATAAAACTTCAACTAGATTTCTTCGTTTCTAAACTTAGTAGAGGTAAATCTGGATTTTTGCAAAACAACCCTAGAGCTTAGTGTCCTACTACAAAACCCCCCTTCACTTGTTAGTATTAGTTTGCGAGTACTTAAAGAGTACTCATGGATTTGTCCCTGCCTATTCCCGTGGCCAGACTATGAAGAGGAGTATCAGGAGGATGGAACCCAGGATGGTTATGACAACTAGGATCATCTCCCATTGTCAGCATTGCCTGTGACCACGAAGATGGAGCTTCGCCTACGCTACCGTTATTATTACGTATTCCGCTGCTTGAGTTGTATTAAGAACTGGATCATGAGATCCTTATCTGTGTAAGACCTTATGTATGGTTTGTAATGGATGATGTAGTGTGGTATCCAATTCTGTTATGTCTCGCAAAAATGGTAATCCTGGGATTGCGATGTAGGGCATAACAGGCATCTGGGATGAAAAATCCAGGTGTTGACACTCTGCCTCCAGGCTGCACGAATTGCGAGCTCTTACCCCTCTGCCCCGACGAGCTTCTCCGACCAATTCCGGCACCGTCCGACCACCCCTCGTCTCCCAGTGCATGCGCGCCTGCTCCCCCTCTCCTGGCGCTTCTCCCTGTACCACTCACTCGCCAGCGCACGCTCCAAATCTTCGGCAAGGACCACCACCTGAGTGCCGCCGTGTCTGCCATCGCTCCGACAAGCTCCCCCGGTGAGTACAGACTGCCCCAGTACCTCCCAATGATGCTCCTGTGATCCCCAGCACCGTACGCATCTAACCGCATGCTCTGTTTGCCTTAGCTCGCCCTCAAACCCCGCCTTCGACGACAACCAGAGGAACCCGACGCCGTCTCTAGCTCCGGTGAGTAATTCCTCGGAAACAAGAGCGCCCCTCGACGAACTGACCACACCTTGAGCATCGCCGCACTCCTGCGAGCATGGTGAGCATCCTCTTCCTTCCCCGCGTGACCTAGTCCCTCGGCAATGTCTCCGTTCGAGCGTGCGCCACCGTCAGCCGCCGCCAGCGCCGCCAGTCCATGGTCAAGCTGCTGTGGTCCGTCGGATCTAGATCGAAGGAATGAGATTAGATTTTAAACGAAGGGGTACATGTCCATCTGTGCCATGCGTTTTAAGTGAGATCCTGCGGCCAGTGTTGATCGATCCGCAAGAACCGTTACCGACCAATAGTATTGAGCCACGTGGACAGAGTTTGATTTTAAAACAGAAATTTGACCTATTAGATATGCAAACTTGCAAAATTCATAACTTTTAATCTACACGTCCAAATTTTGTAAATTTCATATCATTGGAATCAGTAGAACAAGTAATTTTCAACCATGCACTTTGTTTAATGTTTTTCTTCTAGAAAATTGGTTGAATTTGCAGAAACTTGTGTAGGCATAATTTGAATATAAAAATTGTTCTAGAAATATTTTTAAGGTGAAATCTTTGCTAAATGGTTTGATTTGAACCTACTGACCTTAGAAATCAACTTATGGATTTAAAAATGTATTTTGTGAAGTTAAGGAATAAATATTTGAATTAGAACATTTCTAGTCAAATAAAAATATTGTTTATGTGTTAAAAATACTTTTTGAGTAAAATCTTGGGAAAATGATTTGAGTTAAACTCTCTGACCCTAAACACCATGTTTTGAGATTTAGAAATATATTTTATGAACCCTATAAAATCATTACCTTGCAAAAGGCATTTTCAACAACATAAATTATCACCTTGGTATAATAATTGGTTTATGGAGTGAAACCTGCAAATGGTTTTACCACATTTGTAAATGACCAATATGGGCTTTAAAATGGTTAGAGCCTAATAGAAACCACCTTTCTAAATAAAACCATCTTTTGCATGCTTGCATGCATTGCCATGTTTTTGATATTTTATGTTGTGAATTTGTTTGAATGGTAATTGAATATGTGTTTGCTTGATTGAATTGTAGTGAAGTTAGAAGAGTGTGATATTTGCAAGATCAAGAAGTGAACCAACATTCTCTACTAAAAAGGCAAGTGACACTATCATCCATGTCCTACTATTTTTCATTACACTTAGTGGTATTTTTGTAGTATACATGATAGGGCTACTATGTTATTATGCTATGCTATGTCCTATTAGGAAATCCTTTATACCTTCCTTAGTGACAACATCATAGTTGTAGTATGCTTAGCCCTGCTATAGACTTGGGATGGAATACATGATATGATTATATGAAGTGTTGGAAAAATATATGTTTTATATAATAAAACAAGTACTCAATAAACCACCTGGGTGGAATGTGGAGACTCAATTTTGGATAAGGTGGCAACAAAGGGAACCATGTTTATATGGCTATCTTTTTGTATGTGCACTAGAATAAAACCACCCAGGGACTTAGAGATTGAACATGTTTCTCGTACAGTGGCTTCCGTGTACAGCCACATGCTAAATGGGCTCTGGCTTAGTCAAGTACATAGTGGAAGACCCATGCATTGGCACCTTCAGGTTAACTAGAATTGTGTATGGGAAATATATCCCTACATTAGTGCCTGGTAGACAAGCTAGCACAGTGTATTGGGAGGACTTCTATGGAAAGACTTTGTCACATTCTCGATCTTCCAGTACTCCACTTTGGTGAGTACTTATCCAGTACCCACTGGTGGCGTCAAGATGAGATTGTGTCATGTGGGTAAAGTGTACAACTTCTGCAGAAGATCAAATTCTAAGTACTTAGCCGTGTCCCCGGTTATGGACAATTCTGAGCAACTAAGGCCAGAAGCTATGGAAGATCTCTACATTCCAATTTCTCAAAGTAAAACTTGATGGTGACAACAAGGGATTAGAAGCACTTGGAGTTCTCCAAGGAGTTCAGAAAGATTTGACAAAGGATTAAAACTATTTTGAAAAGATAGGATAAAACTAAATTGCTTTCTGCAAAAGAGCCTAAACCCTACTTAGCCAAATATGCATTTAATGATAGGATCCACTTACTTCTACATAATAGTGAAACTTGCCAATACAATTCAAATGTATTGACCCTTGTGGCTGCAACTTATTATGTTGCAGGTTTGTTTGATGTTAGTGTAGTGTGTTGAATAGGATTACAAGTCTACAACCAACATGATTGCATGTGGCACTTTGAAGATGAAGGACTCCATGCTATATAGTTATTCTGATGCATTGTAATGAGATAGACAAATGAGCTATGTAATATGTAATGAATTATTTTATTCCTAGTTATAAAGTTGTACTATGACCTTTGTTTCTTGATATTACATCTTAAACTGTGGATGCTAGCTATTGATCCAGGGACTAGCATTGTAAACACAGGGATCTCTACCTTATCAGGTTGGGACCTCTACAGATGGTATCAGAGCACTGTGTTGCCTGTAGGATTGTAAACCTAGGATTGGACAAAACCCCTTAGAAAAATAAGAGTTGTTTTTGTTCCAAAACTTATTTACAAACAATCTTGTGAACTCTTTCCTCAACCTTTTTGGTTTAACTCTACATCTCTTCCTTTTCAACTTGATGGACAAAGCCTCTACCATGACCAATGACATCAACTTTAGTTTCAGCAAGGATTTCACTAAGGACTACAAGTGAAAAAAACCAAGAGACATTAGATTGCCTACCAAAAACATTGATATCATGTTAGAATATGGATCATATTGACCTATGAGGTATGACTATACTAAGTTAATTATTTCAAGAAAACTTGTTGTTTCCTTCAACTCATGAGTTAAGCTCATAAGTTGTTAAGTGAATGGTTGCTTGTTGAATGCTTGATTGTTTGATTGTTTTGGGTTGTGTGTTAGAACTCCCTTATGCCTATTTGTCATTACTTACCCCTATCAAACCAACAGATGCCTCCCCATCGTGCCAACCCCAACCAAAACAACAACAACAACATCACTCCCGAGATGCAGCAGTTGATGACAGGTCAAGATCAACTGATGCAGATGATGACACAGTTTATGCAAAATCAGAATCAGAACAACAATAACAACAACAACAATCACAATAACCCTCCAGCACATGATATGCTCACCAGGTTTCTGAAACTAAGGACAACAAGGTTCTCTGGGACAACTGATCCAATGGTAGCCAATGACTGGTTACGTTCGGTGAATAAGGACTTAGTGACTGTTGGCTGCACCGACGAAGAAAAAGTTAGGTTTGCATCACATCTACTTGAAGGACCAGGAGCAACATGGTGGGGCAACTTTCAGATCACCACTCCCCTTGAGGATGTGACTTGGGATATTTTTGAGGATGGATTACGTATAGCTCACATCTCATCCGGAGTGATGAACTTGAACAAAAAAAGGAATTCCACAATCTGAAATAGCGTCACCTCAGTGTGGCTGAGTACATTGAAGAATTCAACAATCTGGCACGCTATGCACCAAATGAAGTTGATATAGATGCTAAGAGGAAGGAGAAATTCCTCGAAGGACTTAATGATGAGTTGAACCTACAGCTGTCAGTTGCCTATGTCCCAACTTATCAATCAGTTTGTGACAAAGCCACCATCTTGGAAAACAAGATGAATCAAGTTGAGAAAAGAAAGAGGAAGCATAACCTCAAGTATCACTCAGGATCATCACAAAAGAAGCGTTCATTCAAAAAGAGCAATGAGGATTTTGAACCACATCAGTATCACCACAACAACAATGGGAGTGATAATAATGGAAATGATACTGACAATGGAGATGACCTTGGTCAGAACCAACATGACAATTTCAGGAAGAAAGACATTAGCCAGTTGCAGTGCTATAATTGTAAGGAACTTGGACACTATGCATCAGACTGTCCTGAGAAGAAAAAGAAAAAGGATGCTAGAAACTCCAATGGAAATGACTCCAATGTAACCCAGAAAGGACATGTGAACCACATTGACATGGATGGGAGCCTTGAAGAAATAGAAGAAGTGGATGTCAGGAATTAGTTAACTCAGTTGAGTCAAATAAGGATTCCTTGTATGGATATCAAGTATTGAACCCATGGTCAAGTGAATCATCAATGTAACCCTATGAGACTTCTTTTAAGGGTGGTAGTACCCTAGTTGTCTTCAAGCCAACTTGTAATCCCTAGCCTTCCCAAATCTCGGGACGAGATTTCTTTTAAGGGTGGTAGCCTGTCACATACCAAATTTTTTCCAAATTTTGAAATGTGAAAAATTAATAAACAAAATAAATAATTGTTGAAATTTAGGGAGAAAAGAAACTTTTGATTCCAAATGGAAACATCAAAACCTATTTTGATCAAATAGAATCGTAAAGGGATTTAAACAGATAAACAAATAATATATAAAGTTATAAAAGTTGGAATCACCATTTTTGGATCTTTAAATAAATAGATATGGTTTTTATAAGCAAAAGGTAGAAATGAATAAATAAGGACTATTTTAAAGAGCCAAATTAAATCTTGGCCAAGCAATGGAAATAAAATATGTTTGTTTAATAAAAAGAGTAAGGGATTATTTGATTTATGAGGATTTATTAATATCCAATTTTATTTAAGTAAAGACATTTTCCTATTTTGAATGAACATTAAAACTTAATAAAGTATTTTAAATAAAAATTCAAAATGTTTTATCTTTCAAATAAAACCTACTGAAAAGGTTTTGGAAAAATTTAGAATTCAAATAGTGTTCTAAAACATATTTGAATCCTATTTGAAATAAAGACTAATGTCTATTTATTTATTTTTAATAAATAATAAACCCTAAAATTAATTAATCTATATTTGATTTTAGATTATGTTAATAAATAGTATGAAAATCAACACAAAGTTTAGTGGAAGTTTGAATTCAAATGATGTTTGAATTGTTTGAATAGAAATCAAAACAGAAATTCAATATAGAAAAAGAAAAAGGTTTTGTATAAAAAAAAGAAAAACGAAGCAGCCCAGCCAGCAGGCCCAACCCAGCCCAACTGCTCTTTCCCCGCAGCGAACCGTTTTTCACCTAGTAGCTTACCCGCGCAGTCACAGACAGGAGGACCCCACTCCCACTTCCTCTCCCTCGCTGACGAACGGACCCCACACGACTGTGCTTTGTTCCCACCCGCGACCAGTTCGTCGCTGCCGTTCCCAGGCGATTAACTCCGGCGTTGAATTTGTTTAAATGTCAGCGTTAATCTCTCCAGTAACCACACGCATTTAAACGCCTCTCTCCCCTCTTCCATTTCCCAGTCGCCACTTCCCCTCTGCCTCTAGGCTGCACGAATTGCGAGCTCGAACCCCGCTGCCCCGACGAGCTTCTCCGACCAATTCCGGCGTCCGACCACCCCTCGCCTCTGAGTGCACGCAAGCCTGCTCCTCCTCTCCTGGCGCTTCTCCCTGTACCACTCACTCGCCAGCGCGCGCTCCAAAACATCGGCAAGGACCACCACCTGAGCGTCGCCGTGTCTGCCATCGCTCCGACAAGCTCCCCCGGTGAGTACAAACTGC
This sequence comes from Avena sativa, assembly GCA_916181665.1. Classification (NCBI taxonomy): domain Eukaryota; kingdom Viridiplantae; phylum Streptophyta; class Magnoliopsida; order Poales; family Poaceae; genus Avena; species Avena sativa. The sequence goes on along the minus strand of OV702294.1, from coordinate 259,719,790 downwards.
CCCAGTACCTCCCAATGATGCTCCTGTGATCCCCAACACCGTACACATCTAACCGCATGCTCTGTTTGCCTTAGCGCACCCTCAAACCCCGCCTCCGACGACAACCAGAGGAACCCGACGCCATCTCTAGCTCCGGTGAGCAATTCCTCGGGAACCAGAGAGCCCCTCGATGAACTGACCACACCTTGAGCTTCGCCGCACTCCTGCGAGCACGGTGAGCATCCTCTTCCTTCCCCGCACGACCTAGTCCCTCGGCAACATCTCCGTCCGAGCATGCGCCACCGTCAGCCGCCGCCAACGCCGCCAGTCCATGATCGAGCTGCTGTGGTCCGTCGGATCTAGATCGAAGGAATGAGATTAGATTTTAAACGAAGGGGTACGTGTCCATCTGTGCCGTGTGTTTTAAGTGAGATCCTACGGCCAGTGTTGATCGATCCGCACGAACCGTTACTGACCAATAGTATTGAGCCACGTGGACAAAGTTTGATTTAAAAACAGAAATTTGACCTATTAGATATGCAAACTTGCAAAATTCATAACTTTTAATACACGTCCAAATTTTGTGAATTTCATATAATTGGAATCAGCAGAACAATTACTTTGCAACCATGCTCTTTGTTTAATTTTTTGCTTCTAGAAAATTGGTTGAATTTGCAGAAACTTGTGTAGGCATAATTTGAATATAAAAATTGTTCTAGAAATATTTTTAAGGTAAAGTCTTTCCTAAATGGTTTGCTTTGAACCTACTGACCTTAGAAATAAACTTATGGATTTAAAAATGTATTTTGTGAAGTTAAGGAATAAATATTTGAATTAGAACATTTCTAGTCAAATAAAAATATTGTTTATGTGTTAAAAATACTTTTTGAGTAAAATCTTGGGAAAATGATTTGAGTTAAACTCTCTGACCCTAAACACCAAGTTTTGAGATTTAAAAATATATTTTATGAACCCTATAAAATCATTACCTTGCAAAAGGCATTTTCAACATCATAAAATATCACCTTGGTATAATAATTGGTTTATGGAGTGAAACCTTTTGCAAATGGTTTTACCACATTTGTAAATGACCAATATGGGCTTTAAAATGGTTAGAGCCTAATAGAAACCACTTTTCTAAATAAAACCATCTTTTGCATGCTTGCATGCATTGCCATGTTTTTGATATTTTATGTGGTGAATTTGTTTGAATGCTAGTTGAATATGTGTTTGCTTGATTGAATTGTAGTGAAGTTAGAAGAGTGTGATATTTGCAAGATCAAGAAGTGAACCAACATTCTCTACTAAAAAGGCAAGTGACACTATCATCCATGTCCTACTATTTTTCATTACACTTAGTGGTATTTTTGTAGTATGCATGATAGGGCTACTATGTTATTATGCTATGCTATGTCCTATTAGGAAATCCTTTATACCTTCCTTAGTGAAAACATCATAGTTGTAGTATGCTCAGCCCTGCTATAGACTTGGGATGGAATACATGATATGATTATATGAAGTGTTGGAAAAATATATGTTTTATATAATAAAACAAGTACTCAATAAACCACCTGGGTGGAATGTGGAGACTCAATTTTGGATAAGGTGTCAACAAAGGGAACCATGTTTATATGGCTATATTTTTGTGTGTGCACTAGAAGAAAACCACCTAGGGACTTAGAGATTAAACATGTTTCTCGTACAGTGGCTTCCGTGTACAGCCACATGCTAAATGGGCTCTGGCTTAGTCAACAACATAGTGGAAGACCCATGCATTGGCACCTTCAGGTTAACTAGAATTGTGTATGGGAAATATATCCCTACATTGGTGCCTGATAGACAAGCTAGCATTGTGTATTAGGAGGACTTCTGTGGAAAGACTTTGTCACATTCTCGATCTTCCAGTACTCTACTTTGGTGAGTACTTATCAAGCGGCCCCTGGTGGCGTCAAGACGAGATTGTGTCATGTGGGTAAAGTGTACAACTTCTGCAGAAGATCAAATTCTAAGTACTTAGCCGTGTCCCCGGTTATGGACAATTCTGAGCAACTAAGGCCTGAAGCTATGGAAGATCTCGACATTCCAATTTCTCAAAGTAAAACTTGATGGTGACAACAAGGGATTAGAAGCACTTAGAGTTTTCCAAGGAGTTCAGAAAGATTTGACAAAGGATCAAAACTATTTTGAAAAGATAGGATAAAACTATATTGCTTTCTGCAAAAGAGCCTAAACCCTACTTAGCCAAATATGCATGTAATGATAGGATCCACTTACTTCTACATAATAGTGAAACTTTCCAATACAATTAAAATGTATTGACCCTTGTGGCTGCAACTTATTATGTTGTAGGTTTGTTTGAAGTTAGTGAAGTGTGTTGAATAGGATTACAAGTCTACAACCAACATGATTGCCTGTGGCACTTTAAAGATGAAGGACTCCATGCTATATAGTTATTCTGCTGCATTGTAATGAGATAGCCAAATGAGGTATGTAAGATGTAATGAATTATTTTATTCATAGTTATAAAGTTATACTTTGACCATTGTTTCTTGATGTTACATCTTAAACTGTGGATGCTAGCTATTGATCCAGGGACTAGCATTGTAAGCACAGGGATCTCTACCTTATCAGGTTGGGACCTCTACAAGGAATGAGACGAAACCAACTCCCAAAAAGAGTAAGGTTCCAACAAGTAAACCAAACTCTCCAAACTTTTCATGATGGCACAAAATACCAATACGAAAAGATCAAACTGTCAAGCACATAAAACCCTATGTGGATCAAACAAGGAAGCATAAAAGGATTGTTCTAGATAATATAGGAGAGCTCACCCATAAGTAGTACATTATATAGAATTTTATTTTGAATGCAAAATGCACACAAATGGGATCATCACTACTACCTACATTAAATAAAACACAAGAGGATACCAATAAAATAAGAAGATCCAAAAGTAGCAAGGAATACATGGGATCACGCAAAACATTTACTTGGCCAAAGATAGGACAAGGTTAAGCAAAGGCCAAAGTGAATATGATCAATAAATTCGACCATAAATTTAGTACTCATTGTCCAAGGACAAGAAATATTGGGAATAATTTTCCCAAGGTAGCTTGCATGGATATCCAAGATCATAGTCGAAACAAGAAGCATATAACTAAATATAAGAATTAAGCATGATATTTCGAACAAGATTCTTGGTAGCTTCTAATAGTCACACAATCACTAGTGATTAGAGTAACTTGAAGCAAATGGTTTCCATGAGGATATATATATCTAAATATGAGGAAACACATACCAAGAAACACTCTCATATACAAGATCCAAAATAAGATCAATAAAGGCATTCAAGCAAATTGGAACTTGTATGAGCAAATGTGTCACATAGGAGCTAGATAATTATCAATATCAATTCTAAGTGACACAACCTCAAATATTCACATTTTCTAGGATTGTAATATGCACTCAGCATATGACTCCCCCATAATGTGATACTACCATAAAACCAACACGAGGCAAAAGAATACAAATAGAGATAATTAATGGACATTATAAAACTTAAATTTCTCATGAGAATTATACCACATAGAGACTAGACAATAATCCAATATAAATACTAGGTGGTATTCCTCATGTACACACAATTTTAGGATTGTGGAATGCCCAAGCATAACACTCCCCCAAAATGGGATAATCCATTAATCTCTCACAAGAGCCAAATAAAATATCAAATATAATCAATTAAGGCTCCAATACAAGAAACACACATACATGGTGTGCCACCTAATCATATACAAATATACTTGATACCTCAAGATAATTAAGTGGAAAGCAGAACATGTAAAAAAGCATGGAAGATACAAAACCAACACATGAACAAGGGGGCGAGTAACTTTCAATGTAAAGAGTTTAGCAAATGTTACCGCAAGGAGGAACATTGGATATATAATATAAGCATGATAATCCAAAAGTCCTGGCTTGACAATAATAGTTGATGAAGATCCCTCAATTCTTCATACTGTATCCAAGACTCCAATGCCCTCCAAAACACACCTATTGATCAAGTTTTGGCTTTTTGGTCCCCAACCAAGTTGGGTCCTAAGAGGTTAGTCGCAATAGGCTTGGCAACCCAAATGGTTCTTTTCTTGACACCACATTGAGCACCAACAAATTTGGCAAACACATTGCAAACCTCATCCTTACAAAGAGAATAAGAATCATCAATCAAGATAGGATGGGATGAGGAGTTACCAATAGTGCATGTGGAAGAAATGTGCCCCTTCTCACGGCATATGTAGCAAGTTCTACTCTTGCAATCTTTCTTCTTAGGTCACTACTAGGAAATAGGTCATTTGTGGCGCACCTGTAAACAACATCTGTGGCGCACTAGGTGTGCGCCACGAGTCTCGCGCTACAGCTATCTCCTAGCCGTGGCGCACTGCCTGGTGCACCACAGTTGTGTCGAGATAGGCGTGGCGCACATGCCAGTGCGCCATGGAAAGTAGTCCAAGTGCGCCACGCGTATGAAATGATAACTGTGGCGCACTATGTGATGTGCGCCACAGATACAAATTTCAAAATTCAAAAAAGCGGCAGATCTGGATCTCGCCGTCAGTGCCGTCGCTCATCGGTGCAGGTCGGCATCGTCGCCTCGTCCTCGCCTCGTCGTCATCGCCTCGTCGTCGTCATCTCGTCGTTGTCACCTCGTCGGAGAGGCCTCGTCGTCGTCAGAACTGCAAGGAGGAGGAGGATAAGAAGAGGAGGAAGAGGAGGAGAAGAAGGAGCCCGCCATCATCGTCGTTACTGGAAGGAGGAGGCCGCTGTCACCATCTTCACTGCAATGAGGAGGAAGGAAGAGGAGGAGAAGGAGAAGTAGAAGGAGAAAGAGAAGGAGGAGGAGGAAAATGAGAAGGAGAAGGAGAAGGAGGAGGAGGAGAAGAAGAAGGAGGGAAGGAGAAGGGAGGAAAAGGAAAAGGAGAGAAGGGGAGGGAAAAGAAAAGGGGTAGGTGGGTGGGTGGCGATTCAAATTTTGAATCCTGCCCAACTTACTCGTAGCGCACTAGGTGGTGGTGTGCTACGGGTAAGTTGCCCTTTATTTTTTTCTGCAGGAAAGAACGGTCTTTTGACCGTAAATTTTTACTCTTTTCGAATTTTGAAAATCTAAAAAATCTCTAAACGACCGGAGGTGGTTGCGAGCGGATGCGAAATCTCGTTCTCGTCATTTCGGTATATTATACGATTTTTTTCGACATCGTATGCAAAAGTTACGGCCATTTTACCGTGGGTGGCATGCCTTTTTTTTGCAGAAAAAGTGGAAACTCATGTTTGTTAATTTTCCTAGAAACTGTACTACATTACCTACCTACATATGAAATGATTTTATTTTTTTGAAGTGTTTATCATTTTCTTTTATTTTTTGCAAAGCCTAAAAAGGCGATCCACGGGGGGGGGGGGGGGGGGGGGGGAGGGGGGTCTGGTGTTGGTGCAGGCCACTTAGCCGTAGGGCACTAGGACAGAGTGCCCTACGGCTAAGTTGACCCAGCTTCTCTAGCACACATGCCCGTAGCACACTAGGTCAGTGTGCCCTACGACTAAGTTTCACATCCGTAGTGCACCTTGACCAAGTGTGCTACGGGTATGTGTGCTGCGGCCACCTATGCCCTGGCCCACACATAGGCGTGGCATACCACCCCCATGTGCGCCACACTTACGACAGTTAGGCATAGGGCACCTGTGGGCAGTGCGCCACGCCTATTTTACCCATGGGGCACCACTAGCACGTTCTCCACGGATGTGCTGATTACCTATAGCCGTTTTCCTAGTAGTGGGTGAAGCCACAACTCGAGGAAGATCTCGAGTAGTCCTCTTAGGAAGAGGCCCATTAATGACTTGAGGTGGAACTTGAGGCCGCTTCCCTTGATGCTTCACACTAGGAGACTTCTTCTTCAATGGGCAAGATCTAACATGATACCCTTCTTCCTTGCACTTGAAGCAAACAATGTTGGCTGGATTCTTGACTTGATCTTGGCCATTCTTCTTGTTGTGCTTGTGCTTCAACTTGATAGTGGACTTGTTCTTGACATTGGATTTGAATTGGGTGATTTTTGCACACTCAAGATTTTGTTGAGTGTGGCCTTCCCTTGATGACCCCTTTTCAAGTCATTCTTCAAAGAAGTGACTTGAGCCTTGAGCTCTTTGATTTCCTCTACATGGTTAGTTTCAACAAAAGTACTAGAGGAAGTAGATGCTACATTGTTAGAGCAACAAGGCACGAAATGTAAAATTCATCACGAGATACAGCATGGTTGTGAGAGGATGAATTACAAGGACTAGCACATGGCAATATAACATTTGGAGTAGATATAGTGCTAATGTCCATATGAGGCCCACTAGATGTTACCTTTGACACGATGGCCTCATAAGCTAACTTTAGCCTACCATGGGAGACTAGAAGATCCTCATGCGAGCTTGAGAGCTTAACATGACTTTCTTCTAATTTCCCATAGTTGCTAGTTAGCAATGCAAGTTGAGCCTTTAGCTCAACATTCTCCTTCAAAATAGATGCTTCACAAGAAATATAGTTAGTAGCACAAGCATGATCATTATTAGCGAGAGGTGAGGGCAACTTGGCAAGCTCTTTGGAATATGAAGCTTTAAGTTGCTCATGCGACTCGGTGAGTTTGATGAGCTCCGTCTTAACGACCCGAGAGCCATTTTCGAGGTGCTTAAAATCCTTAAATTTTTTAGCATAAACAACTTCAAGTTCATCATTTTTAATCTTGAAGGAGTTTAACACAACAAGTTCTCTATCATGGTATTCTTTTACTCTAGATAATTCTAGAGTGAAAGTCTCCTCAAGAGATTCATTGGTGGTTTGTTCTTCTTCAAGGGAGTCCTTTAGTTGAGAAATTTCATTAGCATACTTACGCTCACATGCAAACTATACATCAATTAAGTTTTCTTGGTCCTCAATAAGATCATTGCCTTCTATAGTATAATTCAAGATTTCAATAAAGTTGGAGGAAGCAATTTTATGTTTGAAGAGAGCGCTATAGACAACCTCTCCCATTTTCTTAATAGAGGTAATATCATACTTACCTCGATAATCATCATTATCATTCTCAACCTCATCATCATCATCATCATGAGATACAATGGGATCCAAAGAGGTTACCTTTGTTCCCTTAGCCATAAGGCATATGTGAGAACAGGAGGAAGGTGATGATGATATTGCACTTGTAGCTCTATTCAAGACCTTGCCTTGGCCCATAGAATCTTCATTTTCCTCTACATGGTTAGCAACACAAGCACTAGAGGAAATAGAAGCATTTTTATCATGGCAACAAGACAACACAAGCATATCATCATGAGATTTATTCAAGCCATTACTACATGATATGCAAGGACTATCAACACTAGCATGTAAGGAGTTGTGAGTGCTAGAAGTGTTAAGGTCCAAAGATAGATCATTGCAACTAGATAGGGATGAGGGATTACAAATAGTAAGCACACTATCCACATTGCAATTTCTATCACCACTCACCGTATCATTACCTTGTGAAAAATTACATGTTGGTGAAGTGGTGGACGATGAGAACTCATCTCGACCAGAAGTGGAAGCAACACAATCATCCTCAATAATGTTGGACTTGCTATATTTATCTTGAATCTTGGTCCATATTTCATGAGTACTCGAATAAGGCATGATAGAAGAAAGAACTACATTGCTCACAACAAATAAAAGAATATTAGTAGTTTGAACATCTATATGAGAGTCCATCTTCTCCTCTAAAGATTTGTTTTGGGGATCCATAGGAGAAGAGAAACCCATATATAGATATTCTTCGATAATTGGGTGAATGTCCCGAAAATAATCAAGCATGCGAGATTTCCAAACATCATAATTTGTGCCATCGAATATAGAGAAGGAATCATTCTTAAATCCCCTAGTCGACATCTTTACTCTCAAGGCGGTGAAGCCTAAAATGAGAGACCGGGATCTGATACCAATTGAAAGGATACAGATGTCGCCTAGAGGGGGGGTGGGGTGAATAGGCGATTAAAACTTTTTCGAGAGTGGCTCGACAAAGGCGGAATTAAACTAGCGTTTACTTTGTCAATCACAAAACCTAGAACAATCTAGGGTTCACCTATGTGCACCAACAACTTATGCTAAGCAAGACAAACAACTATGTGATAGCAAGATATATCTTTCAAGAACGAAGGCTATCACAAAGTAAAGTGCATAAGTAAGAGATCGGGTATAGAGATAACCGAGGCACGCGGGGACGACAATATTTTACCGAGTTCCTCCCAACATGGAGTACGTCTCGTTTGGAGAGGGGGTGGTATCTAACCACCTACGCCACAAAAGGCCTCCCTTATTCTTCAGTGAATCTCACCCCAACGGGATCGATCCACGCTTCCACTATCGGTGCACTTGTCGGTGGCAACCGGAACCTCTCACAAGGTTGGGGCACTTCTCCACAACTTAATTCGAGGCTCCCAACAAACGCCACAAAGGCCACAAGGTTGGGGCACTTCTCCACAACTTGATTGGAGGCTCCCAACAAACGCCACCAAGGCCTCAACCTGCAACACAACAAACCGTCTAGGGTTCCAAGAACCCAAGAGTAAAAAGCTTCTCAACTTTCACTCACCAAATCCTCCGGGGAGAACTCAAACCGATGCACCGAATGCAAATGGCAAGAACACCACAAAGGTGCTCGAATCCCTCACTCTCAAGTTCCAACAAAGCTACTAAAGCTATTGGGGGAACAAGAGAGGAGGAATCAAAGAGGAACACAAAATCCCCCAAAATCTAGATCCCAAGGATACACTCACAAAGAGATGTTTTGGTTTGGTCAAAATGTGGATCTAGATCTCCTCTCTCTTCCACTCAAATATGGGCAAGAATAATTGGAGGGATTGAGAGATAGCAATCTTTGGAAGGTCAACAATGGAGGGGAAAACTTGCAAGAATAGTTGGAGAACCATTGGGGAAGAAGGCCCCTTAAATAGGTCCCCCCAAAATCCAACTGTTGAAGCCCAAAAACGCGAATCCCGGTACTATCAGACTTTTTCTCGGTACTACCGGACATTCCCGGTACTACCAGACATTCCCTAGGGATCCCAGGACACTAAACACACCTTATTCAGTACCAACCGGTACTAAGGGGCGGTACTACCGGACCCTGGTCCGGTATTACCGGTCACCCCTGAACGAAAACGGCCATAACTTTTGCATCCGGACTCTGATTTTGATGATCTTGGGCTCGTTTCGAAGAGGATAACAAGCTCTTACCTCTCTCAGAAAGACGAACCGATAAAACCTCCAACATAAAAAACGTAATAGAAAATGCATATGAAATCCGTTTTCGATGAACTAGAGCTTGTCATGGAGATTAACACAAGATCTAAATCCTAACATGAGTAAGAACCAAATAATGTAAGGTTTTACCTATCTCTAAAATACAAACCGGTAAAACCTCCAAGATCAAAATGCAATAAGATATAAAAGGGAAATCCGATTTTGATGAACAAGAGCTTGTTATGAACATTACCACAAGCTATTTATAATCACATGGACAAGACCAAATAACAACCAAATACGATGATGCAAGTATGCAAAGGTTTAAGCTCTCTCCAAAAAATGTGACCGAGTTACTCATTCGAGAGCCCCTCTTGATATCACGACTATCTATCCTAAACCTGGCCTCCCACTAACAACATGAGACCGGCAAAAGGGAAAACCTATCAAGATTATACCTTTGCCTTGAGCATTCCACTTGAGCTCGATGTAGACGAACTTGACCTTCTCAAGATGGAACACCTTTCTTGATTTCTCATCATCGATCCATGATCACCGAGGATGGCAAGCATAAAACATGAGATCTTCTATATATGGCGCATTTTGAGCTTGCACAACACATCTTCTTCTCATTTCATCTATCTTGAAGCCAACACATGCTCCAAGCAATGCCAATGGACAATTCCTACAAGTACAACTTAATACACACATTAGTCCATAAAGATTGTCATTAATTACCAAAACCACACATGGGGCCCACATGTTCTTTCACCTATTACTCCTGGACCAGTTCCTGCACCAACAATGAAGAAGAGGGGAGTTATTGCATTAAATGATGAAGTGATGAAGGAAGCTAAGAAGTGTCTAAAGGAGAAAGGTATTAGAGCTGAAGATGTGAAGAACCTAAGCCAATTCCCCACTCATCTACTATTGAGGTACACTCTCTGCAACACTTTGATGAAGGTGATATTCCTTATGGTAAGCCTCCTGATCAATGCTTAGAGAAACTTGACATTTTTATTGTTAAACAAGGTCATTTTAATAAACAAGTTCGGGATCATTTATTAGAAAACTCTAGAGCTATTCATGAGTTGAAAGATATTGTGGAAAGAACTTCTAATGATATTAAAATGCTTTGTAAACACTTTCAAATGGTTCAAACCCAACTTGATCAACTTGCTAAGGTACAAAAGGATATGATAGTTAATGCTTCAGGAGATAAACATGCTTATGGAATTAGAACTAGGAGTGGTGCAGCTACTCAAGATCCTTCATATCTTGAAGGACACCCTAAAAGAATAGAGAAGGATTCCCAACAAGGTGAAGATAGTGGTAGTCCTAGTAAGAGGAATAAAAAGAAACATAAGATAATTGAGGAACCACTTAAACCTACTATAGATCCTAATAGTATATCCGTCTCTGATGCTGAAATTGAGAGTGGTAATGATAAAAATGAGTCTCCTGATATGGAGGAAGGTGAGGAAGAACCTGAGAAGCACACTAAGAACACTAGGTACACCAAGGAAGATTTTATTGTTAATAAACATGGTAATGAGAGAGAACCTTGGGTGCAGAAACCTATGCCTTTTTCCAGGTAAGAAACACAAGTCAAAGGAGGAAGAACACTACAACAAGTTTTGTGAGTAGACGAAACCTTTATTTTTGCAAATTCCTTGGACTGATGCTATTAAATTGCCTCCTTATTCAAAGTATATGAAGGATATTGTCTCTAATAAAAGGAAGATTCCTATGTTAGGAATATGCCCTAGAGGCAATCATGTACGATGAGATTTCCCGTTGTATTCATAAAGATATAAAGTTTTCCTTGTATAAACATCTGATGTGTATCATTGAATATGTGATTCGGTTGTGGAACTATGTATTCATGTTATTTGTACTAAATGTCCTTGGTCATTGAGGTTGTGCTGGACACACAACTTATACCAATGTGAAAGTCGGCTTGATGACTCGGTTCCACTTGTCATGGGCATGGTGATGCCATTCCGACTTACACAGACTCGGCTAAAGAGTTTAGCGAGTCGGATTGACCCATATTGAGGTACAACGAACAAGTAGTCACTTGTATATCTCAATCTATGTAATCCTTAGACCTGAGGTTGTTGCATAGTCCGAGTTGAGGTTCACCGACTTAGGTTCTGTCAAACGCTGATCCGTAACTGGGCAGCTATAAAGGCAGATTTCGGGTCGACTGAGAATCAAGCTGCATGATGTGAATAACCAAGATGGGATTTTTCCCCTCCACTCAGAGAGATATTCTCTGGTCCCTCTCGGAAGATATGATTCGGAAAGCATGGCCATGCACGACTCGGATAAGTGTTAACCGAGGCGGTCGACTAAGAGTTAGTCGGGTGAATCACTTATCTCGGATTGAGAAGAGAGTCGGACTATTGAAGGGAGACGAATATTTGCCTATAGTCTCACAAGGTATGTCGTGAGGCAAAAGGGACTCAGACATAAGTCACATTGGAAAGGCAAGTCGTCATGACTCATTGGTACTTGGGAGTCGGCACGTTCTGCTAGGAGCCACTGCCGACTGATCGATTGTGAGTCGGACTCCCGTGTCCGAGTAGCCATGAGCCTGCCGGGTCACACACTTAAGAGCGGGAGCAAGTTCGGATTGGATCTGAACCGAAAGTCTGGTTGGGTCGGACCCAAGCCAGATCAGGACTGAGTCAGTGAGTCGGACTCACGATGACTAGTATTATATGGGCTTTAGTGAATGGGCCACGCAAGCAGAGCCCACGTTCACTCCCTACATATAGTGGAGCACCGTAACCTAGAAAGGTTAATCGTTGTTCGGTTAGGTCATTCCATGTGTTGGAAACCCTAGCTCCACGGCAGTCCTGCCGACGATACGAACCTAGAAGTTCGCCGCCGATGCTCCTCCTTGTACGTGTGGATACCAGCAGAGGTGTTGTACGATCAGCACCAGGATGACCGGGTCGCAAAGGACTGCACTTCATTAACTGACGCGCTTCATCAGTAATCTGCAACTGCGCGTCTAGTGGTAAACCTTGTGGCCTTCTACCTCGGCTAGATCTTGGGATCACCACGTTAGAGGAATTTTTTTTGTTTTATCTCTGCGTGGACCAACATCCTAAAGAGGAGATTTCTACTCTACTTGCTAATTATTCCTTCAATGGAAAAAAATTGGTGATCCAGGTATACCAACTATTCCTTGCTCCATTAAGAATAATTATGTTAGAACTGCTTTATGTGATTTGGGATCTGGAGTTAGTGTTATGCCTTTTTCTCTCTATAAGAGACCCCAGCTAGAAAAGTTGATACCAACTGATATATCTTTGCAAATGGCTGATAAGTCAATTACTATCCCTGTTGGTATATGTGAGGATGTTTGAAAGAAAATTTCATAATCCCTAGTGTTTTGTGTGTTAGATAACAATATCAAGGATTATTTAATGTGTGTTGAAGTGCTGCAGATCTTTACATTGAAAAAGGAAAAAGAAAACTGCTTTTGGGGGGCGCCCCACCCATACCTAGAAGGGCGCAACCCCAGAGAGGGGGCGGAGAATCAGCCGTATTTTCCGGCATGGGCGGATAGTCCGCCCCTTGAGGGGGGCGGATAATCCGCCCCTCGAGGAATTTCACCAAGTCTGGACATGCGTCACTATCTTTATGGGGGGGGCGGATTTCCCCCAGACTCTCTAGCTCGGGGGCGGAGTTTCCCCTAGGCCGGATAGTCCGCCCCTTAAGGGGGGTGTATAATCGGCCCCTCGAGGAATTTCACCAAGTTTGGACCTTCGTCGCTCTCTGTATTGGGGGCGGATTTTCCCCCGGAGTTTCCGTCCTGGGGGCGGTGTTTTTCCCCAGGGCGGATAATCCACCCCTAGTGGGGGGCGGATAATCCGCCCCAAACTTCTTCAACGGCCAGATCTGGGCAGGGGGTATTTAAGCCTGCCTCCCCCTCCTGCCAGAGCTCTTGGTTCATTCGAAAAAGTCAAGATCTGATCTGCAACCTTCATCCAAGAGAGCTCCACCTAGATCCACCCAAAGGCCCAGTCATTCGAAAAAGTCAAGATCTGATCTGCAATCTTCAACAACTGGAATCAAGTGCTTCATCTCCTCTTGTAACATCCCAAAAATCATGATTTATAAAGTTTGCACATCATGCATACATTCATAAGCATTTGGCTATTTTCAAACAAGATTTCAAAATTGGAAACCATTTGTATGCCTATTATTTTTTAAGCTAGAAAGGCAATGGTTCTATTTTACTTTCAAAGTATGAGAATACCTTGTTTTGATCTGCTTCAAATATGAATGCAAAGCTTGCACAAAGATTTTCAAAACAAAAATCAAAACTAAAAACATTCATATGCCTATTATATATAATCATACGAGGCTTGGTTTTATTTTTATTTTCAAAGGACCTAAGTGTAATTGTGTAAAAAAGTGAGTTTGACACATGTTTGAATACTTGGATCACACTACAAAAATTGAGAGGTGGTTTGAACTCAAACTCATTTGAATTTCATTTGAAATTGGATTTAGAAAATCAAATTAGAAATAGAAAAGGAGAAAAGAAACAGAAAAAGGCCAACGCTGCCATTCTAGCCCAGCCCCAGATACAGCCCACTAAGCCCACCCGGGTTTCCCCTTCTCCTTTCTGTTTCTCACCCGCGCTCGCTGTACCCACTCGCTGACAGACGCGGCCCACTGCCACCTCAGCTTGTAGTCCCCAAATTCCCGTGCGATGACCCGCTCCGCCGTTTCTTCCTCGCAGTGACGCCGCAAATGAATTCGATTAAATTCCATTGATTCCTCGCATAATTGTCGCCCCTGCTCTGGCTACATAAGAACCACCGCACCGTGAGAATTTCCCCTCACCAAGCCCCCTCTTAGTGCCCCCAGGCTGCTCGCAATCAAGCTCACAGCACCGCAGCCCGACGCGCTCCGGCGAGCTATTCCGGTGAGTCTAGCGCGCCCCTCCGCCTCTCATTCACACGAGCGTTCTTGCCAGACTCTTGTGCTCCTTCTCATGCCTTTAGTTTGTCTACTCGTGACCCAGGTTATCGTCTTCGTCGAGCTCCGCGAACGGCAGAAGCGCCGCTCAACTCCGGTGAAGAATCACGGTAAAATCAAGCTGCCCCTTACTCCCTAAACCATACCACTTTGTCTGCCGTGCCTCTGCGTATATCCTAATGCCACTGGTTCGTTTTATATCGCCACAGAACATCTCCTTCGTCTCCGGCAGTAAACATTAGACGCGGCCATGAACTCCGTCGAGGTCTCCAGGCCACCACAGCACGCCCCCGTCAACACCGACGATTCGTCGAGCTTCCTCGCAACCTTGCGATGCCGGTAAGACCAACCATAGCCCCCAACCCCCTCTGTAATCGCCGCAAACCTAACTGGAAGAGCGCCACCGCCGTGTCACCACCGCCAGCGTAGCTAGCGCCGCCAAGTTTTGGTCATCGAACCAGCGCCGTTAGATTTGAATCGTAGGGATCAGATTAGAACAGGGTGTGAAGCGGTATCTTTTGATCTGGGCCATTGGATCTGTTTTAGATCCAACGCTTCACGTGGGCCGATCCGCACGAAGCGGTACTAACCAATCAAAAGCCGCCGCGTATCAGGGAATTTCTTTTAAAATCCAGATTTGATTTAAATAGATGAATTAACTTGTAAAATTCATAACTTTTGTTCTGTTTATCCAAAAAATACAAATAATAAATCAATGGATTCAAAAAATTAAATCCTACACATATGTAGGATTGGTTTTGTATTTTGTGTATGTTAAAATGGGATTTTATACAGAGACATTTGTAGGCTTATTTTGTGTATAAAAATTATTTTAAAAAAATGTTTTGAAAGCCAAATTAAGTTTATTTAGACTCTAAATGTTTATTTTTGTGTTAAGTACTATTTACTTGTCTTGTTTAGTTTAAGAAAAATCATCACATGGTATTTGCATGCACTCATATATTTTTTCTTGATTGTTTGGAATATAAATTTGGTGCTATCATTTTATGTGTAGATTTTGGTGCTAGTGGTGATTGTGATTGTGAGGATTGTTGCTACTTCCCCAACTACCAAGGCAAGTGGTGATTCATGTATTTGTCCCAATATTTTGACTATGCACTAGTAATATTTTGTATAGGGCTTGCATGATAATTTTACTAAGTATCTATATGCTATGCTATGGGAAATCCTAGTAGATGTAGTCTTGATAGAATTATTCTCTAAGTTAAGATACTTGTTGATATCATGCTTAGCCTAGCTACTAGTAGACAAGGGTGGATTATATGCACATGCTATGGAAATTTCTAAGTCTTTTGAGTTATGTATTTGCTTAATAAAACTACTAAGTGAATGAATCACCTGGGTGGAATGGAAGGAAAGGTTTATGTTGAGTGGTTACCCCAGGGGCAATACCTAGTGTATCTCACTTGTGGAAAGCTACCCAGGAACAAAGGGATTTGAGATACTTAGTGTTTAGAAGCTTCTAGTGCAACCACATGGCATATGAGCTCTGCCTTGATCATATAGGTTGCAATAACTTAGCCAGATGGACAGTTGGTTGTAGGGGGTGATAGGTTTGGAGCACGTCTATTTTGGTCTAAGGGAAGGCTTCTGAAAGATCTCATCTCTATGCATGTCGAGTCTTGTGGGGAAAGTGCACCACCTCTCGAGAAGTAAAAATCTAAGTACTTAGTCGTGTCCTCGGCAATGGACAATTGAGCATCAAGACACTGAAGCTATCAAGGATCTCCTCATCCCAATTCCTAAGTTAAAAACTTGTGGTTGAACAAGGGTAAAGGATCACCAATTTTATTGGTAGATGCCTTGGGTGATTTTGATAAACTAAAAACTTAGTGTTTTCAACTGATGGGCAAAATCTATTTTGAGCAAAGCATGCCTAAACTACACTTAGCCAAATTCATGTAGAAGTTAGAAGCTATTATTCTACTAAGGTATCACTTGCCAATACTATTCCAATGTATTGACCCACTGTGGCTGTAACTTATGATGTTGCAGGTTACTCTGATGAGGATTAGGGTTATGAGTATACACTCAACATGCTTGCCTGTGGCACATGAAGATGAAGACTTTACTTTATTTACTTATGTTATGGACTCTTGTACTATCCTATGGCTAAGGAGTTGTAAAAGACTATGTTATCTCTATAATGATGATGTAATAAAGACCTTTGTATCTGTGTACTTCATATTAAACTGTGGATGCTAGCAATTAATCCAGGGACTAGCATTGCAATCACAGGGATCCTTTACCTTATAAAGGTGGGGTCTTACAGATGGTATCAGAGCAGTGTGTTTCCTATAGGATTATGACCCTAGGTTGGATAAAACTAAGAAACCACTAAGGAAAAATTTAAACACTTTGAAAAATTCCACACTTCTCTTTTCTTCTTGTAAACTTTTCTAATCTTCTTTCTCATTTCAATTTGTAGATGAACTCCATCAACGAAGCCGTCAGGAAGGGACCACTCATGACCATGACTTTGGAGTGTGAGACGGAGTTTCCCAAATCACTCAAGAACCTTATGGTTACCATGGGGATACATGGTGCATCTGTGTACAAGGGATTCCCTATGATGGATGAAGGAGAAGAGTATTGGTGGGTACAACTTCAAACAAGGAAGACAACCACAAAGAGTCGGGATTCTGCATGGTCACCAACTCTAAAATGCACACAACATTCTTTGACTCTGCAAGAAATGCAGCTTGGAATGCATCAAGGAGCTTGGTGATAGGCTCAAGTGTAGAATGCTCAACACTCAAAATGACCTTACAGAAGAAAAGAAGCATACTCAAGACTTAGAGGCTACCAATCAACGACTAAGGGAAGACATCATAGACTTAATATGGGAGTCTTGTGATCAAGATAGACAGATCACCACTAAGGATGCCCTGATAGCTATCTTGTCTAGTGAGTGAGAAATGTAACGTACTTCATTAGATGGACCACCACACTTGTCGTTTTTACTCCAAAAATTTGTTTAAGTTATGTTGAACCTTGGTGTTTGGAATGGATTTGTGTATGCCATGACTTGTGTGTTTTTTGATAAAATGTGCTTGTGTTCTTTTGTCTTGTGATTTTTCTCTACTTGTATTGATTCTAACCTTTCTCTATCTTATACAATAGATGCCTAATGTTGTTATCAGCACTGCCGAGGAGTTCAAGGGAACTCGTTTCGGTTCTCGTCTCATAGAGCTCACTAGTGTGGTCAACCTTCCACTTCCTAGTATCACGACACTTCAGCTCACCAAGTTTGAGAGGAAGGACCTTTGGGGCTTCAGAGTCACACAGCCGGGACACCAGGCAGAGCCACCCATAGAGGCTATCACCTTCAAGCTGATGCATGATGACAAGGAGAGAGGCTTAGATGTAGTCATGCAGGAGTTACTTGGACGCATGGTTGGGAGGCACTCCACCGAGCTTATAGGTCTCTACTTTCACCCGTTTGGGAGACGTGATGAGGAGAGTGAGGATATAGAGTACGATGATGCTACTAGAGAGACGATGGAGACAATTCGTCTGTACCTTCAGGACCTAGAGGGTCTTCTTAGACACCTTGACACTGATAGGACCAACGTCATGCTTAGCAATGGTGAGCTCCAGGTTCAGCTGCGGGAGAAGGACAAGCTCTTCGTGGAACAAGACGAGATCATCAAAGATATGGAGGCCAGATTTGAGAGCCAGGACAAGAAGTTCAAAAGCCGGGAGAAAAGAGTCCAAGGCAGGAACAAGAAGATCAGAGAGATGAAGGATGAGTTAGAGGCCAAGGACTTCGAGCTCGAGCACCAGCAGGGAGTGATTGAGAGGCTACGCTCATAGAAGAGAGCACTTTGCGCGAAGATCGAGGCCTTGACTACCAGTGTAGATGAGTACAAGACCGCCATGGAGAATGCATGTCTTACCCTTTTTGACGTGGAGGTCGACATGGAGGAGTAGTCTAGACTACTCGACTATCTTTCATCTATCATACTTTGATTATTGAGTTGCAATGACCATCCAACATGTGGATGGCTTGCTATGGTTTGTTTGAATTTTCAAAACTTGTTGTTATGTCGTTCAAACTTATGTTATTTTGAGCTTGGTTATGGTGATTGTTTCTATGTGATGTATTGTGCATGTTAAGCATCTATGGGTATCTCATTCTTATCCTTATTGAAACCATAGATGCCTCCCCGTCGTGCCAACCCCAACCAAAACAACAACAATAACGTCACTCCCGAGATGCAGCAGTTGATGACAGCACAAGCTCAACTGATGCAGATGATGACACAGTTCATGCAGAACCAGAATCGGAACAACAATAACAACAACAACAACAACAACAATCAGAATAATCCTCCAGCATTTGACATGCTTACCAGATTTCTGAGACTAAGGCCTGCAAAGTTCTTGGGAACCACTGATCCAATGGTAGCAAATGACTGGCTACGTTCAGTGAACAAGGACTTAGTGATTGTTGGCTGCACCGACGAGGAAAAGGTCAGATTCTGTAGCACATCTGCTTGAAGGGCCAGCAACAACATGGTGGGATAACTTTCAGATCACCACTCCCCTTGAGGATGTGACTTGGGCTATCTTTGAGGATGGATTCCGTACAGCTCACATCTCATACGGAGTGATGAACTTGAAGAAAAAGAGTTCCACAATCTGAAGCAGCGTCACCGTAGTGTAGCTGAGTACATTGAGGAATTCAACAATCTGGCACGCTATGCATCGGATGAAGTGGATACTGATGCTAAGAGGAAGGAGAAATTCCTCGAAGGACTTAATGATGAGTTGAACCTGCAGTTGTCTGTTTCCTATTGTCCCAACCTATCAATCACTTTGTGACAAGGCTACCATCTTGAAAAACAAGATGAAACAGGTTGAGGGCAGAAAAAGGAAGCACAACTTTGATAAGCACAGCTCGGGATCGTCTTACAAGCGTTCCCATCATGATGATAGTGGAAGTTTTGGATTCCACAAACATGGGAAGTACAACAACCACCACAACTACAACCATCATCATGACAACAAGCACCATCACAGTCATGATAATGACAAGTATAAGAGCCACAAGAGTGGACACAAGAGCCAACACAGTGGAAGTGGAAATGGAAGTCAGCCTGTTAAGAAAGATCTTAGTCAGGTTGAGCGTTTTAAGTGTAAGAAGATGGGGCACTATGCAAATGATTGCCCAGAAAAGAAAGTTGAAGGAGCCAACAAGCCCAACCCTTTCCAGAATGGACAAGTGAACCACATCAATGTGGAGGATATCTATGAAGAGTCTGATGCTGTGTCTGGTAAGTTCAAGCTCAATTCTTTTCCAACAATCGTTCTTTTTGATACTGGCGCATCGCATTCATTCATATAAAGAGCATTTGTTGATAAAAATGGATTACCAACTTAAAACATTGGGTGTCCTATAAAAGTAAGCTCTCCCGATGGAGAGATGATAGTGAGCCTTGGATGTCGCGGTCTAGTGATAGAATTTGGGAAGCATAAGTTTCCAGTTAGTTTGATAATCCTAGATTCACAAGGATTCGATGTAATTTTGGGAATGGATTGGTTGACCAAGTATGAGGGAGTACTAGATTGTGCCAATCGTACTGTCACACTCACAACCCCAGATAATAAAAGGATAAGATTCAAGTCTAACTTTGAATCAAAAGGGAGTAAGCTAAATTCTCTTAAGGGGTTAGCATAGACAGTGTGCTAATTGTGAGAGAGTATCCGGATGTGTTTCCGGAGGAATTACCTGGAATGCCACCAGATAGAGATGTTGAGTTTCTGATAGACTTAGTGCCAGGATCTGGACCAATAGCAAAGAGACCTTACAAGATGTCAGTTGATGAGTTGAAAAGAACTCAAGAAACAGCTTGGGGAACAGTTGCAGAAAGGATTTATTCAACCAAGTTCTTCATCTTGGGGTGCACCAGTTTTGTTTGTTGAAAAGAAAGATAGAAGTCAAAGGTTATGCATAGATTACCGTTCAATCAATGAGGTAACTATCAAGAACAAGTATCCTTTGCCTAGAATCAATGATCTGTTTGATCAGCTAGAAGGAGCCCGAGTGTTCTCAAAGATTGATCTCCGATCAGGCTACTTTCAGCTCTAGATTAGAGAGCAAGACATACCTAAAACAGCTTTCACCACTAGGTATGGATTGTATGAGTACACCGTGATGCCATTTGGTTTGACAAATGCACCAGCCTACTTCATGAATATGATGAACAAAGTGTTCATGGAATTTCTTGACAAGTTTGTTGTCGTATTCATAGATGACATTTTGATATACTCCAAGAGCAAAGAAGAGCATGAAGAACATTTGCGATTGATACTTGAGAAGCTTAGGGAGCATAAGCTGTATGCCAAATTCAGCAAGTGTGAATTTTGGCTGAATGAAGTCAGATTTCTTAGACATGTTGTGTCAGGAGATGGTGTAGCAGTTGATCCCGCAAAAGTGTCAGTTGTAACTGAGTGGGAATCTCCTAAGTCAGTGAAAGAAGTGCGTAGTTTCCTTGGCTTGGCAGGATACTATAGAAGATTCATTGAGAATTTCTCAAAGGTAGCTAAGCCAATGACAGAGTTACTTAAGAAAGACAAGAAATTTGATTGGACTGAAAGATGTGAACTCAGTTTCCAAGAATTGAAGAAGAGACTAGTGATAGCACCAGTCTTATGTCTGCCAGATTTGAAGAAAGATATCCAAGTTTATTGTGATGCATCTCACCAAGGATTAGGAGCAGTTTTGATGCAAGAAGGGAAAGTTGTGGCTTATGCCTCGAGACAACTCAAAACTCATGAAGTGAATTATCCTACTCATGACTTAGAGTTAGCCTCTGTAGTCTATGCACTCAAAACTTGGAGACATTATCTTTTGGGAAAGCGTTGTGAAGTGTTCACAGATCACAAGAGTCTGAAATATATCTTCACTCAGAAAGAAATCAACATGAGACAAATAAGGTGGCTAGAACTCATCAAGGACTATGACTTGAGTTTGCCATACCATCCCGGTAAAGCAAATGTTGTAGCGGATGCTTTAAGCCGTAAGGTTTATGTGAATGACCTTACTAAGGGAGAATTGCCAGATGATCTGTGTGCCCAATTCAAGGATCTCAGGTTGGAGATAGTACCGGAAGGACATCTCATGTCATTGGATGTTCAGCCTACATTGTTGGACAGGATCAGGGAAGCTCAAAAGATAAACAAATAAATTGATGAGATCAAAGGATTAATGAAAAAAGGGAAAGCTAAAGGTTTCCATGAAGACGAACAAGGCACTTTATGGTATGGAAAACGTATCTGTATTCCGCAAGATCCGGAACTTTGGAAACTGATTCTGCAGGAAGCACAGAACTCACCATATTCCATTCACCCGGGTAACACCAAAATGTACATGGACGTGAAAGAGAGATTTTGGTGGAATAATCTCAAGAGAGACATCGCAGAACATATTGCATTGTGTGATGTGTGTAGTCGAGTGAAAGCAGAACATCAGAAACCGGCATGATTACTGCAACCATTACCTATTCCTGATTGGAAGTGGGATAAGATTGGTATGGAATTCATCATCGGACTGCCAAGGACTAGATTAGGATATGATTCAATCTGGGTTGTAGTAGATTGCCTAACTAAGGTGGCTCATTTCATTCCCATGAAGACAACCTACACAAGTGCCAAGTTGGCCAAGATCTATATGAACAGGATTATATGTCTGCATGGAGTACCCAAAAGTATTGTGTCTGATAAGGGAACTCAATTCACTTCCCATTTTTGGAGGCAACTGCATGAGTCATTGGGAACGAGATTAGAATTCAACACTGCTTTTCATCCTCAAATTGATGGACAGACAGAAAGGACCAACCAGATTCTGGAGGATATGTTGAGGGCATGTGCCCTAGACTATGGTGCTAGTTGGGATGAAAGTCTGCCTTACACAGAATTCTCTTACAATAACAGCTATCAAGCCAGTATTGAGATGGCACCATTTGAATTTCTCTATGGAAGGAAATGTACTACACCATTGCTATGGAGTGGTGTTGGAGAAAGAAATTTGTTTGGGCCAGAACTAATCAAGGAAGCTGAAGAGAAAGTCAAGTTGGTAAAGGACAGATTAAAGATAGCACAGTCCTGACAAAAGAGCTATGCAGATCCAAAGTGTAGAGAAGTCACCTATGAGGTGGGTGATAGAGCATATCTTAGAGTATCACCACTTCGTGGAGTGAAGAGGTTTGGAGTGAAAGGAAAATTGGCACCAAGGTATGTTGGACCATTCAAGATTCTGAGTCGTAAAGGAGAAGTGGCATATGAGATTGAATAGCCTGAATCACTATCTGCCGTTCACAATGTGTTTCACGTGAGTCAGTTGAAGAAATGCCACCCGGAGATGGAAGAGACTTCTTTGAAGGATACTATACCTTTGGAAGAGGTCCAGTTGGAAAGTGATCTCACCTATGAGGAGAAACCTATCAATATTCTTGAGACTACAGAGAGAGTTACTTGGACTAATACTATCAAATTCTGCAAAGTTCAGTGGAACCATCATTCCGAGGAGGAAGCAACTTGGGAAAGAGAAGATGACCTTCGAAAAGATCACCCTCAGCTATTTGCTAGCCAATCCGAATCTCGAGGGCGAGATTCACCCCAAGGGGGTTAGATTTGTAACATCCCAAAAATCATGATTTATAAAGTTTGCATTTGTCTATTTGGCTAATTTCAAACAAGATTTCAAAATTAGAAACCATTTGTATGCCTATTATTTTTTAAGCTAGAAAGGAAATGGTTCTATTTGCCTTTCAAAGTATGAGAATACCTTGTTTTGATCAAGAGTGCTTCAAAGATGAATGCAAATCTTGCACAAAGATTTTTAAAACAAAAATCAAAACTAAAACCATTCATATGCCTATTATATATAATCATATGAGGCTTGGTTGTATTTTTATTTTCAAAGGACCTAAGTGTAATTGTGTAAACCAGTGAGTTTGACACATGTTTGAATACTTGGATCACACTACAAAAATTCAGAGGTGGTTTAAATTCAAACTCATCTGAATTTCATTTGAAATTGGATTTAGAAAATCAAATTAGAAATAGAAAAGGAGAAAAGAAACAAAAAAAAGGCCAATGCTGCCATTCTAGCTGTCACATCCCAAAATTCTCCTAATTTTTGGAATGTGAAATAAATAAATAAGTTTGATTGATTGTTTGACTTTGTTGAAAATTCTCAAAGAGAAGAAACTTTTTGAATAGAAAATCCTCTCAACCATGATTTCAAAATCTTATATTCTTTTGTTAAGACCTAAGTAGCCATATAGGCAAAAGGGCATGGATTGTTTATGAATTTCAGAGTTGGTGTGCAAGATTTCAAAATTCAAAATCATTAAGCATGCATGACCATCATTGCATTTAAACCCTAAGAAAAATTTAGTATTGCCTAAAAGAAAAATCAAAACCCTAAATGGGATTTTCCCATTCTAAGTACAACCCTGGAGCTATGGATTTGTCCATAGTAACAATTAAGAGATAGAATTCATAAATGATGTATACCTACAGATATCAATTTTAGAAAACAACAGAAACTTATTTGAGTCATTTTGCTGCTATAATACAAAAGTTATGTTTAACATAAGAAATAATAGTAATGCCTTGTAAGCAAATGGCATTATGGATATATTTTCAACTTTGGTAAAACCATATTCTATACATCCTTAAAGGTGTGTTTTGAATTTATAAATTTCTAGAAATTGAATTGGTTCAATTTGGAGGCCTAAAACAAATACTAAGAAAGAAATACTAAACAGAAAAGGAGAAAGGATAAAAAAATGAACTAACCTAACCTACCGGCCAGGCCCAGCCCGAGCCGCCCCTCCTCTCTTTATTAGCCGCACGCAGCGCAGCACAGAAGCCCACTCCGGCCCAGCAACGCCAGCCCGCACCCTCGTTTCCTTGCTCTCTCTCTCTCTCTCTCTCTCTCTCTCTCTCTCTGCGGGACCCGCCCGTCAGCCTCGACCATGCCACCGACAGATGGGACCCGCACCTCGTCTTCAACCTCCAGCCAGAGACCGGCAAGAACACGACCGCTCCCGAACCAAACTCTGCGAGAAATCCGTCCGATTCACGCCCGATATGTTGCCCCCTTGTACAAGGCTGGACCCCCATATAATCCCCCGTCCTTGCAAGCTTTTTCCCCTTTCAAAAGAACCCTGGAAACCCTAGCCCTGAGCCGATTCAGATCTCGCCGATGCCGCGCCATTGTTGCTCATGGGAGCTCGAGGTAGAGCACGGTCTGGTCCACCCCGTGCCCTGTTCTCTCCCTAGATCCCTTCCCCTTGGAAAACCGCTTCACCCTGTTCCGTTTTCCCTCTCGCAGGAACCCCGTAGGCCGCAGAATTCATCGCCGGAGTACCACATGCGCCACGGAGCTCCATCCAACCGTCTCTATCGCTCCAAGAAGCAAGGGAGGTCACTGAGGGTACCCGCGAGACCGTGGTAACACGATGCACCCCGTCGTCCACTCCGACGTCCTGGGAGCTCGCCGGAACGCCGTCAACTGCCACCGTCCGAGCCGTTCATCATCATCGTTGACCACCCCCGCCGCTGTCGACCCTAACCAGGAAGCTTCCGTTGCAGACCGCCGGATTTCCATCTGACGGTCCAGATAGACCCAGCCACGAAGGGGTATCATCCACTAGGATCGTGCCGCGTGGCACATCGCTTAGTCAGCAGCCACGTCGGTGCCAGTCAGCAGATCAGCGCCCAGTCACTGTCCACGTAAGTAAAGCATATTCCCAGCATATTCCCTTTTAAATTGAAATTGATTTAAATAGGCAGAATATTGGGCAATCTTGTAAAATTCATATAAAATTGAATACATGTCCAAAAATTATAAATAATATATGGTTGGATTCATAAAATTGTGTAGAACAATAATACAAGATTAGATATAACTTTTATAGTACATATTTACTGTAATAAATTAAATGGTTTAATGAGCTTTTTAGACATAATAAATCATAGTAAATTATCTGTAGATCCTAAAAATACAAATAAAGTGTCTATGGATTCATAATTTCATATAAAACATTAATATGCTGTTAGATCCAAAATTTTGCAGTATAAAATTGCTGTAGTGATTTAAATAATTTTAATGGACTTTTAGAGTATTAAATTCATAGTAAATAATTTATAACTTAGAAAAATATGATTAATATGTCTCTGGAATCACATTATCATGTAGATTACAGATCTGTATTTAGTTTGAATTTTAGACAACAGAAATTGTTTAAATGATTTAAACTCCATTAAACACTATTTAAATCATAAGAAAAGATTTATAACTCCGATTAAGTTGAATCCAATTTCTCCTGGTTCGTATTAATGCCCTCTATCCAATACACTTTAGATACAAATTTAATACGGCAATTAGTACAGAAGTTTCAACAGAACTATCAAAACCCTTATATTGGCAAATAATTATTAATAACAAGTACCCTATGGCATTAAATGAACTCATACATGCATCATATGATATATTAATATTAATAAAACTAATTATACCCATTGTTTAGTATTAAATCGTCATGCATGTTTTTGATCGTCCTTGTTGTGTTTGCTATGTTTGCAATTGTTTTGATTGGAACTACCTTGTCCTCGTATTAGATTGTTCGGAGAGTGCGATTGCTGCGGAGAAATACAATCAACACTCATATTATCAACATAAGGCAAGTTACACCACTTGTTCATAATTTTGTCCCAGTTTTGTTTCTATGCATGTGATCTTCAAAATTCTGTAGTGTGCATGTGTAGGATATTCTAGTAGAATTTTTCCTTAGTATTATTTTGCAAGTGCGATGATTTTGTAGTATGCCATGAGTAGCTCTATACTTAGGATTTCCATCCCAATAGGTTACCCCTGTTTTTACTAAGTATTGCTTGCTATGCTATAAATATAAAGTACCATTGGGGGGTTCGAAAGACAAAGAATTCTTCTAAGTATAAAGGCTCTCTAGAGCAAACTTTCTTCTCAAATCCACTTCAAAATAAAACTAAGTTTTCTTCTGGGCGGAATGTTTGTTGGGTCAACGAGTGTGAATTTTGGTGGAGGACGGCCGCCCAGGAATCAAAGAAGTCTGCCATGTTTCAGAATTCAGAAGCTTCCAGTGCAACCACAATACATTATGGGCTCTGTCTTGGCCTAGTACTTAGTGGGAAACCTCACCTGGGTACCAACATTTGGAGGATTCTGGGCACGGTTGGATCCGTAAGGTAGAGGGGCTACTAAGGGAAAGCCTCGCCATGGTCTTGTCTATAAAAGGACTTGATCGTGGATTGTGGGTAAAGTGCACAAACTCTCGAGAGTATTGCAATCTGATCGATCAGCCGTGTTCACGGTAACGGAACAATAATGAGCGTCTGAAGGATGGAGCCTCTGAAGGATCTTCCTCTCTTTTTTCTAAAACAAAGTTTTGAAACCCCATGGCGTGCGTAATATCGCTAATGGGTGGGAATTTGGGAAACTTGGTGTGTAATATCCAAGTGACGCTTGGTGCGTAATATCCAAGTGTTTGGTTGTTTGGACACTTGGTGCGTAATATCCTCGTGTGCCACTCGACTTTATTTTATCAAAGCAAATGTTTACAAAGAAGGACAATCCTCTCTTCTTCTCTCTACTTAAGAAAACTAGCTTTGAGCAAATGAACTCTACAGCCTAAACTAGCCTTGCATGTAGAGATAGTCTTTTCTTTCCTTGGTGTAATTTGCCAATACATTCAAAGTATTGACCCAACTTGTTGGCTGCACGTTTCATGTGCAGAATTTCAGAGATCGTTGAAAGGTGCGCTAGGATCGCGGGTCTTCACTCAACCTGCCTGTGGCATTGATGGGACTCCAAGTTGTATTTATATCGCTTCTGTTGTAATAATGAAAACTCTAGATTATTCGATTCATGTAATAAAGACTTGTGTTTTACATGATATTTCATCGACTGTGAGTGCTAGCTATTGATCCAGGGACTAGCATGTTATTCACAGGGACTTAGGATCTTACTTGATCCGAGGTCGCTACACTAGCCCAGCCCCAGATCCAGCCCACTAAGCCCACTCGGGTTTCCCCCTCTCCTCTCTGTTTCTCACCCGCGCTCGCTGTACCCACTCGTTGACAGATGCGGCCCACTGCCACCTCAGCTCGTCGTCCACAAATTCCCGCGCGACGACCCGCTCCGCCGTTTCTTCCTCGCAGTGACGCCGCACATGAATTTGATTAAATTCCATTGATTCCTCACGTAATTGTCGCCCCTTCTCTGGCTACATAAGCACCCCCGCACCACGAGCATTTCCCCTCACCAATCCCCCTCTTAGCGCCCCAAGCTACTCGCAATCAAGCTCGCATCGCCGCTGCCCGACGCGCTCCGACGAGCTATTCCGGTGAGTCTAGCGTGCCCCTCCGCCTGTCATTCACATGAGCGTGCTTGCCAGACTCTTGTGCTCCTTCTCATCCCTTTAGTTTGTCTGCTCGTGACCGAGGTCGTCGTCTTCGTCGAGCTCCGCGAACGGCAAAAGCGCCGCTCAACTGCGGTGAAGAATCACGGTAAAATCAAGCCGCCCCTTACTCCCTAAACCATACCACTTTGTCCGCCGTGCCTCTGCACATATCCTAATGCCACTGGTTCATTTTATCTCGCCGCAGAACGTCGCCTTCGTCTCTGGCAGTAAACATCATACGCAGCCGTGAACTCCGTCGAGGTCTCCAGGCCACCACAGCACGCCCCCATCCACATCGACGATTCGTTGAGCTTCCTCGCAACCTTGCGACGCCGGTAAGACCAACCACATCCCCCAAACCCCTCTGTAACCGCCGGAAATCTCACTGGCAGAGCGCCACCGCCGTGTCGTCGCTGCCAGCGTTGCCAAGTTTTGGTCATCGAACCAGCGCCGTTAGATTTGAATCGTAGGGATCAGATTAGAACAGGTGTGAAGCGGTATCTTTTGATCTGGGCCACGGGATCTGTTTTAGATCCAACGCTTCATGTAGGCTGATCCGCACGAAGCGGTACTGACCAATCAGAAGCCGCCGCGTGTCAGGGAATTTCTTTTAAAATCCAGATTTGATTTAAATAGATGAATTAACTTGTAAAATTCATAACTTTTGTTCTGTTTGTCCAAAACATACAAATAATATATCAATGGATTCGCAAAATTAAATCCTACACATCTGTAGTCTTGGTTTTGTATTTTGTGTATGTTAAAATTGGATTTTATGCAGAGACATTTGTAGGCTTATTTTGTGTACAAAAATTATTTAAAAAATGTTTTTAAAGCCAAATTAAGTTTATTTAGTCTCTAAATGTTTATTTTAGTATTCAGTACTGTTTACTTGTCTTGTTTAGTTTAATAAAAAATCATCACATGGCATTTGCATGCACTCATATATTTTTTCTTGATTGTTTGGAACATAAATTTGGTGCTATCATTTTATGTGTAGATTTTGGTGCTAGTGGCGATTGTGATTGTGAGGATTGTTGCTACTCCCCAAACTACCAAGGCAAGTGGTGCTTCATGTATTTGTCCCAATATTTTTACTACGCACTAGTAATATTTTGTATAGGGCTTGTATGATAATTTTACTAAGTATCTATATGATATGCTATATGAAATCCTAGTAGATGTAGTCTTGATAGAATTATTCTCTAAGTTAAGATACTTGTTTATATCATGCTTAGCCTAGCTACTAGTAGACAAGGGTGGATTATATGCACATGCTATGGAAATTTCTAAGTATTTTGACTTATGTTTTTGCTTAATAAAACTACTAAGTGAATGAATCACCTGGGTGGAATGGAAGGAAAGGTTTATGTTGAGTGGTTACCCCAGGGGCAATACCTGGTGTATCTCACTTGTCGAAAGCCACCCAGGAACAAAGGGTTTTGAGATACTTAGTGTTTAGAAGCTTCTAGTGCAACCACATGGCATATGGGCTCTGCCTTGATCATATAGGTTGCAATAACTTCGCCAGATGGACAGTTGGTGGTAGGGGGTGATAGGTTTGGAGCATGTCCATTTTGGTATAAGGGAAGGCTTCTGAAAGATCTCGTCTCGATGCATGTCAAGTCTTGTGGGGAAAGTTCACCACCTATCGAGAAGGGAAAATCTAAGTACTTAGCCATGTCCCCGACAATGGACAATTGAGCATCAAGACACTGAAGCTATCAAGGATCTCCTCATCCCAATTTCTAAGTTAAAAACTTATGGTTGAACAAGGGTAAAGGATCACCAATTTTATTGGTAGATGCCTTGGGTGATTTTGATAAACTAAAAACTTAGTATTTTCAACTGATAAGCAAAATCTATTTTGAGCAAAGCATGCCTAAACTACACTTAGCCAAATTCATGTAGAAGTTAGAAGCTATTATTCTACTAAGGTATCACTTGCCAATACTGTTCCAATGTATTGACCCACTGTGGCTGTAACTTATGATGTTGCAGGTTACTCCGATGAGGATTAGGGTTATGAGTCTACACTCAACATGCTTGCCTGTGGCACATGAAGATGAAGACTTTACTTTATTTACTTATGTTATGGATTCTTGTACTAGACTATGGCTAAGGAGTTGTAAAATACTATGTTATCTCTGGAATGACGATGTAATAAAGACCTTTGTATCTGCGTACTTCATCTTAAACCGTAGATGCTAGCAATTGATCCAGGGACTAGTATTGTAATCACAGGGATCCTTTACCTTATAAAGGTGGGGTCTTACACCTCTCCATTCGTTTGGAGAATCTCCGATCTAGTATTTCTTGCAAATATCTAGATCCTTGCTTTTGATTATATTGATAATCCTTGTTCTTGTGATAGCTTGTTGTCATTACGGGATCCCCCAATTCAGTTGTGGGTGTGTGCCCCGGTAGAGTTGTAAAGGCACCGGTTCCCGCCTCGAAGGGTACCAATAGTGGAGAATAGGGTGAGGCCTATTGTGGCGTGGTGGTCTTAGAACCGCCCGCCCCTCCAACACAGATGTACTTCCCTTAACAAGGAAGGAACTGCGGTAAAACAAATCCCTATGTCTTTGCGTGCTCCACTACGGTTTCCTCGCTCCTCTCTTTACGTGCTTAGTAGCTAGGGTTGCATATAGGGAAATTCTCGTAGTTGCATATCTAGAGAATTTACTTTATGCCAAGCCTAAAATTGAAAAAGAACTAAAAATTGAGTAGCACCTATTCACCCCCTCTCGGTGCCCATACGATCCATTTCAATTGGTATCAGAAGCCCGACTCTTAATTCGGGCTTAACCGCCTAAGAGAAGTATGGGTTCCAAGGGAGATGGCAGTGATGCTCTGGAGGTAGTCACCATGAATGATATCAAGACGTTGGAAACAACCTTGGTTAGTTCAATGGAAGCTAAGATGGAAGAGATGAGTCAATTGATATTGTGTCTCTCCACATCCGCAACATCACCGCCATCTACTTCGGAGGCTACCACTCCGCAATCCAAGGAAACGGGTAAAACCGATTCCAAAGATAACGAAGTTGTTGGTGATGGAACTAGCAAGAGCTCCGCCTCAAAAAAGTATAGTGGTAAGGAAGGATACAATGAGGTTTCCCATGTGTATTCTCCTGATCCACCTATCCCACACCCACATATACATAATAGGGGTGATCCACCAAAACTTTCAGCATCTACTTTTATTCAATGGCAATTTTTGATGAAGTCTCATGTGTGCAGCTCCTCCATTGAGTTATGGAAAATTATTGAGAATGGTCTTCATGTTGGAGATCCCAACAACCTA
The DNA here is from genome assembly GCA_916181665.1 of Avena sativa. Classification (NCBI taxonomy): domain Eukaryota; kingdom Viridiplantae; phylum Streptophyta; class Magnoliopsida; order Poales; family Poaceae; genus Avena; species Avena sativa. Next base: position 259,688,713 of record OV702294.1, on the reverse strand, counting down.
ACAAGAAGATAGGGTGTTGATAGTCAACTCAACGCTACAGCTCTACACATGATCCATCTTGGTGTGGGTGAAAAAGACATGCCACACATTCAACATCTTAGTACAACTAAGAAAGCTTGGGATGCCCTCACTGAGCTCTTCATCGGAAATGAAAGTATGAGAGGGAATAGATATGATGCTTTGAGCAATGAAACTAAAGGATTTTATATGTTGGATGGAGAAAACCACGAGGACTTGTATAGGAGGCTCAAGTCAATAGCCACCACTTTCAGGAATCATGGTGCCTCTCATGTTGATGATGCATGGATCAAGCGCAAGTATGTCAGTGCTCTTATGCCATTTGAGCCCACAGATTTGAAGAGTCTCCAATGAAGGCATAACTACCACCTTATGACATCCAATGAGGTAATGCAAGAAATGGCCGCTTTTAAAGTGGCTGCCAAGAATTCCGAAGATGCTCGTGCACGAGCTATGGGGATGCAAAAGGGGGTCAACGTGGCCTTGAAGACTAGTGTGATTGATCATGATGAAGATGACATAGAAGGTATGGACTGTCCCGAGGATGTAAAAAGAATCCATGGACAATACATGGCCTTCTATGCTAGAAACTTTTGGAAGGACCCGACCAAGGCTAAATCTGAACTAGAACGCAAGCGTGGAGCTTATGGAAGAAAGGAAAATGGTCCCAAGCTGAGAACATGTTTCAACTGTGGAGACCGGCTGCACTTTGTAGCTGAGTGTCCATATCAAAGTAGGGAAGATAATGGAGGAAGACTTATTCTCAAGGAAAAGTCAAAGGCTCCACGTAAGAAACAGTTTGCAAAGAAGAATGCTCCCTTCAAGAAGCAACCAAAGATTGTTCTAGTGGCCCAAGAAGAATATTCTTCGGGAAGTGAAGATGAGGATGAGGATGATAGCTCTCGAGAGGTGGCTGCTATAGTCACCACATCTACACCAACATCACTCTTCGACTCCCCGAACGAAAACGTCATCAACAAGAATGCTACTTGCCTCATGGCAAGAGGTTCCGAGGTAACTACTTCTAACTCTTGTTTTCCTAAGGCTATGATTGACATGGATGATCCTACTAGTCTTAAGGTTAAAGTAGAGATCATTTCTTTGGAATATTTCTTCCCTAACTTGCAAGGTGAGCACAAAATACATTTTGAGGCTCTTATGGACCAGCTGGCCCAAAATGAAGTGCTCCTCGAAGAAAAGGGCATAATTGAAAGGGTAAAGAATGCTCTAGAAGAGGAAGAAGAGGCTCGAGCTTCTCTTGAAGAGAGGATTGAGTCCATTGAAGATTCATATGAATAAATGGTGGCAAAGCTTGTTAAGGAACGTGACAATGCAGTTTCCAAAGCAAAGAAGTTAAAGAAGGAAAAGATTGACTTTGGGGCTGCTCATGCTAGACTCTCCGAGGAATTGGAGAAACTTGACATCACTCTTAAGGCGTTGAAAAGTGAATTCTCCACTCTCAATGAGTCACATGATCTGCTCCAATTTCGATTGACCAAGTATGATGTTCCTAGAAAATATAAATCAACATATGGTCACAAAGAAAATGCTTGTGTGGAAGATGGGCTTGTCAATGACACTACTCCCAAAGACAAGGGAGTTCTTGATGAGGTGCTTGGCAAGCAAAGATCAAATCTGGGTAAAGAGGGACTTGGGTATGTCACCAAGTCCAAGAAGAAGAATAACAACAAGAAGAAGACCAAGAATGTACAATCAAAGACAAGCACCGCTAAGAAGAATGTGAGAAAAGACAAAACTAACAATATTGGTTTTGCAGGGTCTCACAATCCAAATTATGAACTCTTTTGTGATTATTATGGCGATGTTTATGCTTATTATGTTGGTCCTTTTGATGAATATGTTTCTTGGTATATTTGGGTTCCAAATACCCTTGTTATTAACATGAGAGGACCCATTGAAAAATGGGTACCTAAAACCAAGAAGTAATTCTCTTGCAGGGCTATGCTTCCGGTGGGTCGAAATGGGTGCTGGATAGTGGACGCACTAGTCATATGACCGGAAGGAAGGAGATCATCACGGAGATGCGTCCCAATCATGATAATATTACAGTCTCCTCTGGTGATAAGTCTAAATCTCAGGTATTGGGTCTTGGCAAGGTTGTGGTTGCCCACGATATGTCTCTCGTGGACGTCATGCTTGTTGAGACCCTCGGTTACAACCTTCTTTCTGTTCATGCCCTTGGCAAGATGGGTTTTGCTGTTTTCATTAATGATGATTTGTTGGTACTCTTGTGGAGCAAGTCTCTAAAGGTCGCTTTTGTTGGGTACGTCGAAAATGACCTGTATGTGGTGGACTTTTCGGGGAAAACCACTTCAGGTCCGATGTGCCTATTCGGAAAGGCCGACGTGGGCTGTCTATGGCATCGCCATTTAGCCCATGTCAACATGAGAACTTTGCAAAGTCTCTACAAGGGTGGCCACATCCTTGGACTAAAAGACAATGTCTCCTTTGCCAAAGATCGTGTTTGCAGGGCTTGTGTTGAAGGCAAAATGCATGACTCTCCCCACAAGAGGAAGACTATTGTGTCTTCAAAGAGAATCTTCGAATTACTTCATGTGGACTTATTTGGTCCCCCATCTCATGCCAGTCTTGGTGGGAAGAAATATTGCTTGGTCATTGTCGATGATTACTCAAGACATACATGGGTCTATTTCTTCAAGCTAAAGAGTGAGACTCAACAAACGGTCATTGACTTTGCCAATGATGTTCAACATCAACACAATGTTCCTATCTTGGCAATAAGAAGTGACAAAGGCTCCGAATTCAAGAACTACACTTTGAATGAGTTTCTAAGTGAAGAGGGGATAAGACATCAATATTCCACTGCGTACACCCCTCAACAAAATGGTGTAGCCGAGAGGAAGAACCGCACTTTGATGGATACGGGAAGATCAATGTTGGCTGAATTCAAGTCTCCTTACAACTTTTGGGCTGAATCCATATTCACCGCTTGTCACTCATCTAACCGGCTCTACCTCCGAAAAATCTTGGACAAGACTCCGTATGAAATACTTACGGGTAACAAGCCCAACATCTCATACTTCAGGGTATTCGGTTGTAAGTGTTTCTTTCTTATCAAAGGTGTCCGCTTGTCTAAATTTGAGTCCAAGGCTTTAGAAGGTATTTTTGTTGGTTACGTTGCCGAATCCCACACTTATAGAGTCTACAACAAGCTCACCGGGACTGTTGTAGAATCTTGTAGTGTGGAGTTCGATGAAAAAGATGGCTCCCATGTGGGGCAAGTTGATGTTTGTGATGCAGATGTTGAAATAGCCCAAGATGCCATAAGAAGAATGGGCGTGGGATTTTTCCGCCCCATTGAGGAACCCCTTGTGGCGGATCGGGAAGGACAATGCTCCACTCAAGTGGATCCCTCATCTACACAAGATCAACAAGCCCCTACTGCTGGAGAAAACTCTACACCAACACCGCAACCTGCTGAAGATCATCAATCTTCTGGGAAAAATGATAGTCCCAGGCCGGACTATCCGCCCCCTCCAAGGGGCGGACAGTCCACCCCTGGCACTCCAACACGTCCCAAGGGATCAGAAGGAGAAGAAATTATCCAAGAAAACTCCAGGCCGGATTCTCCGGCCCTTGGGGGCGGATTATCCGGCCCTGGATCTCCCAGCTCTGTCAGGCATTCACAGGGAGAGGAAGTTGTAGCCACATCTCCCAGGCCGGATAATCCGACCCCACCAAGGGGCGGATTATCCGGCCCTGAAGAACATGTTCAGCAGCAAGCTCCTGTTGTCAACTCAGATCAAGATCAAGATCAAGGGCAAGGTAGTGGACAAGACAAGGATACAAATGCTGAATCAACTCCTTCTAGAAACAATATGGACATTGAGGCTCGTCGCAAGGCTCGTGCTGATCAGAACCTTAAGCTAAGGGGTCACACTCTTGACAAGGTTGTCGATGATCTACGAAGAAGGGTGTCTACTAGAAGAGAACTTGCAAGCTTCTATGATCATCAAGCTCACATTTCTATGGTTGAACCAAAGAAGGTCTTTGATGCTCTTGAAGATCCCGATTGGGTGGTTGCAATGCATGAGGAATTAAATAACTTCGAGCGCAACAAGGTTTGGAAGCTCGTAGAGAAACCAAAAGAATGCTGCAATGTTATCAGCACCAAGTGGATTTTCAAGAACAAAAAAGATGAAAATGGCATTGTTGTGAGGAATAAAGCAAGACTTGTGGCTCAAGGATTATCCCAAGTGGAAGGAATTAATTTTGGCGAGACTTATGCTCCTATGGCTCATCTTGAGTCCATTCGTTTGAGATGTCTATGATGGGAGAATCGAGGTTCTTTCTTGGTTTTGAGATCAAACAACTTAGAGAGGGAAATTTTATTAATCAAGCTAAGTACATCCAAGACATGATCAAGAGGTTCAAGATGACGGATCTCAATGGCGTTGCTACTCCAATGCAAACAAAGTGTCATCTTGAGCTTAATTCCAAGGGTAAATACGTGGACCAAAAGGTATACCGATCCATGATCGGCTCTCTTCTTTAACTTTGTGCATCTAGGCCCGATATCGTGTTAAGTGTAGGAGTGTGTGCAAGGTGCCAAGCCGCTCCTAAAGAAAGCCACTTAGTGGCAGTCAAACGAATCTTCAGATATTTGGTTCATTCCCTAAATTCTGGTTTATGGTATCCCAAAGGTTCAAGTTTCTCTCTATGTGGTTACACTGAATGAGATTGGGCTGGTGACAAAGATGATCGGAAATCAACTTCTGGTCCATGTCAATTCTTGGGCAGGTCTCTAGTGTGTTGGTCTTCAAAGAAAGAAAATTGCATATCACTCTCAGCCGCCGAAGCTGAATATGTTGCTGCTGCAAGTGCTTGTACACAATTATTATGGATGAGGCAAACTTTAAAGGAATATGGTGTCAATTGTGACAAAGTGCCTCTTTTATGTGACAATGAAAGTGCTAACAAAATTGCTTACAATCCAGTGCAGCATACAAGAACAAAACATATTGAGATTCGCAATCATTTCATTCGGGATCATGTTGCTCGTGGTGATATTGCACTATCCTTTGTGAGCACGAAGAACCAACTTGCTTATATCTTAACGAAGCCTCTTGATGAAGCAAAATTTTGTTATTTGAGGAATGAGCTAAATATCATAGATTCAAGGAGCTTGGCTTGACTACCCTTGCACACTCACTTGCTCTTATTCATGTATTTGTTTTAGATGCGGGCATAAACATAGGGGGAGTGTGGTCCTAATTGATTGGGCTAACCCTCCCCCCATAATGCCGAAAGCAAGACAAATCATTTCCCTTAATATCATTTTGTGATATGTGGGTTATTGATGAGCAGTGGTTTTGAACTCAAGATACATCTTCGCGGTGTCATGCCATGCGCCCAATTTCTAATGGCTATCTTTGGATTTTCTAATGGATCTCTTGGGTTCCTTGAGAAGAGTTGGTTTCTAATGGCTCTCTTTGGATTTTCTTGCATATCCTTTGTTCTTATGGAAAACACACCCAATTTTGGCTTTTGGTTGATTTGATTCTTGCAACTTTGGGTGTGTAGTACCATCACAGTTTGTTGCTCTAAACCCAAGCCTTTTACCTCCTTGAACCATCTATTCTTGCACACAAGTCCTCTATACACCATCGAGGGGGTTTTGCAAGGGTGCTCCGGCCTGAATCTGTTCAGTACAGAAAATTCAGAGGGGGGCGGATTATCCGCCCGGGCAATTTCTGCCTCTAAAGGGCTGGGTCCGGGAGGCCAGGCTCAAACAGAGGAACCATCCCTCCCCCAATCCTAGCTCTGCCCCCATCCACCGTCGGAGCATCCGCCCCTCCCCGGAGTCGATTTGACCACCGGATTCTTCGGGCTCTCCCTAGATCTTCTTCCCCTCGCCTCCGGGTATCTTCTCCTCCGTGATTTTCCTCCAATGAGTGAGGGTAACTCTCTCATCTCTCTCCTTTTGTATTCATTGTTTTTGGTGGAAATCTCATTGTAGAAGATATTATGTGTTTCCCTTGCTTGTTAGAATCAGTAGTATTGCAACCCTAGTTCCCGATCTATTTTGCCTTGGTAAATCTAGAACATTCCATAATTTTTCTGTGGGGGGCGGATTATCCAGCAATTCCAGGGCCAGATAATCCGGCCTGGAGATTAAAATCTGTTCTGGTTTGGTTCTGGTTTCCGCAATGCACATCCTTGGCTCATGGATTGTTTTTCTACTATTTCTAACATTCCTCCTGGACTTGTGTGTGTGTGCTTATCCCAATGGTATCTCTCCCATGCTTTTCAAAGGTGGATCCAAGGATACTAGGACCTTCACTCATCGTCCCCATGCCCGTTATCTCAGGCCCACTGCAGAAGGGACGTTTATTGACGAAACAGAGGTTCGCAGAGCAGCAAGAGAGGTTGAATGGAAGGCAGAGGCGGCAAAGAAAACCAAGAGGGTTGCATCTCGCAAGGGCAAGCAGTCTCAGCCCAACTACAAGGATAAGGACAACATTCAGTATTCCACCATCCGCCAAACTGATTACTATGAGGAGGCCGACAGTGATGGTCCTCCGGAGGATTCTATGTTTTGGAATGCACACTTTCGGGCTATTCATGATGATGTGTATCCTACTCTCAAGCTTTGCCCCATGCATCCCATCAATATGACTGAGGCCCAATCCAAGGCAAGACTCTGTGAAGCTTTGGATCTGAATAACAAGATGGGGCTTCACCACCTTATGACTCTCCAATGCAACTATGATTCCTCGGTGGTGAGGCAGTTTTTCTCGACACTTGTGATTTGTGGTGATGAGCGCCAAACTATGAAGTGGATGACCGGGACAACAATGATTCAGTCGGACTTCCGCATTTTTGGGCAGGTTCTTGGGTATGCTTTCCATGGACGTGACACTCCTTCTGGCCACCGCATCATTTCTCCACTCAGGCCATTCGAGGACACTGTGCTCTCTCCATGCCTGACTTATGATGGCATTGCTGGTACTTTTGCTGGCCTCTCTCCTTTGTATGCCTCCCTTCTTGGCATATTTCGGGAAAGCATATCTCCTAGTGGGGGCAACAATGACAAGATCCGCGGTCACCTGGTTCCTCTCCTCGCATTTGCTCACGAGTGTGCCACCAATTCTGGTTCAGCTACAAGTTATAAACTGGATGTCATGGACTATATATATCATGAGATGACGGATGCTATGATCAACAGGCTCTCCATCCCATATGCCCCTTTCATTATGATGCTTATCAAGCATATGTTTCCCCTTGAGGACTTTGGCTCTAATTTGGATGGTGTTCACAAGACCAATAAAATCTACAACAAGGCTCGGAAGACCCATCACCCTTCCACTGCTCCTGAGTCCTTCATGCGTGATGCAAGGGCTAGTGGTCGTCATTCCGCGGTGTCCCCAATGGCACGCGAGGTCAAGCAGCTCAATTGGTTCCAGCGGAACATCCATTGCATGGGCATAAATACTCACAAGGGACAGTATGAGGAATACCGGAGGAGCCATGAGATGGAACACACTCAGCAGCTCATTCTACATCACGTGTCCGGTGCCACTGGAAATCCACCTCCTCCTACTGCTCCGGAACCTTACTCTCAGTGGAAAACTTCAGGGATCAAATATGGAGAGCTCAAGAGTTGCCTGTTTCTTCCACCTCCGAGGGCACGTACTCCTCCAGCTAATGACGATGATGATGCGTATGATGAAGAGGAAGGGGATGGGGATGACTACGACGAGGATGAGGAGGCGTGATCTTCTAGGACGTTAGCATCGCTCTTTTTCCTTTTTGGCGTTTTGATGCCAAAGGGGGAGAAGTAGTTCTATTAGGTCTCGCGCATTTCCATGGGTAGGGCGCAAGCACTTGTCTCTTTTTCAGTCGTTTATTTGCTTGCTTGTGCCCTGTTTAGCGTGAACTTATTTGTTATTTGTGCTTGGTTTTTGTAAGACTCTGTCATGTTTTAATCTGTATGGACCTCTGGAATTCTGGATTTATATTGTGGATCTACTCATATGGAATTCTGGATTTATCTATGGAGTCTGGTATTCTATTTGATGGCATATGGAATCATGGGATTATATAGTGTATGCATCAATATTGTGGGATGTGCTTGGAGCCTGATAATCTCATTATTTACTTTGGCTATGTTCACATCCCGGTGGTATGACCTTGTTTCCTAACTCACCTTGTTTTAATTGTCTTTGCTATGAAAGTTGCGTACTCTCTAATGTGTGCATTTGTATTCAAATGCAAATTTTAAATATGCACACATCTAGGGGGAGCCTCTTTCATTTTTTTAAAGGTGTCGTTAGTAGGTTTCATTGCAAATCCTGGTATTGTCATCTAACACCAAAAAGGGGGAGATTGAAAGAACATTTCATAATCCCTAGTGTTTTGTGTGTTAGATAACAATATCAAGGATTATTTAATGTGTGTTGAAGTGCTGCAGATCTTTACATTGAAAAAGGAAAAGGAAAACTGCTTTTGGGGGGCGGATAATCCGCCCCACCCCATACCCATAAGGGCGCAACCCCTAGAGAGGGGGCGGAGAATCGGCCAGATTTTCCAGCATGGGCGGATAGTCTGCCCCTTGAGGGGGGTGGATAATCCGCCCCTCAAGGAATTTCACCAAGTCTGGACCTGCGTCGCTCTCTGTATGGGGGGCGAATTTTCCCCCGGACTCTCCGGCTCGGGGGTGGAGTTTTCCCCTAGGCCGGATAGTCGGATAATTTGCCCCTCGAGGAATTTCACCAAGTCTGGACCTGCGTCGCTCTCTGTATGGGGGGTGGATTTTCCCTCGGATTTTCCGTCCTAGGGGCGGAGTTTTTCCCCAGGGCGGATAATTCGCCACTAGTGGGGGGCGGATAATCCGCCCCTAAACTTCTTCAACGGCCAGATCTGGGCAGGGGGTATTTAAGCCTGCCTTCCCCCTCCTGCCAGAGCTCTTGGTTCATTCGAAAAAGTCAAGATCTGATCTGCAACCTTTATCCAAGAGAGATCCACCCAAAGGCCCAGTCCCTTGGGGAATTGAAGGACGAGGACTCGATCTTCAACAACTGCAATCAAACACTTCATCTCCTCTCCATTTTTTTTGGAGAATCTTCGATCTAGTATTTCTTGCAAATATTTAGGTCCTTGCTTTTGATTATATTGATAATCCTTGCTCTTGTGAAATGCCTGAAGATGATAATACGTCTATTATTCTTGCGAGACCTTTTCTTAATACCGCAGGTGCTGTCATCAATTGCAATCAAGGAAAAGTAACATTCAATATTAATGACAAAGAGCACACTGTTTATTTCCCCAAGAAGGTTGTTAAAAGCTATTGCCTGAATTCCATTGAAAATATTGAGAGCATTAAGGTTGGAGAAATATAGTGTCCCATTCCACAAGAAAATTTTGAAACCATTATGATTGGGACCATTGCTATCATGTATGAGGTAACATAATCACCTCGTGGAATGCAAAATTTTGCTTCATATAAGATTGTTTTGGTAACAAGACTTGATCAACCTTGTTAAAAAACGGATTTTAATGAACAAAATAATGTTTCCACTATGGTTATACTTGCTTTATTTTCCCCTTTATCCCTCCTAGTCTTTGCTTTAGCTTTAGTTTTTCTAGTTGTTTGCTTGTTTGAGTTTCTTAGAGCTCCTGTAGTTTGGCTTTTGGTTTGCATTTGCTTCTTCTAAAAAACTGTTTCTGCGAGAAAATCAATTTTCATACCTTGAAAGTTGGCCAAAAATAAAGTTTCCGGAAAAATCCCAGAAAATTCAAAATAAAATTTTCCTCAAAAAAGGGGAAGGGTGGCACCTGAGATGACCCAGGGGGCCACCCCAGGGCCCCACACGCATGGTAGGCGCGACCTACCTAGGGGTGGCACCTAGGGGGGGTCTGGCCCACCTAGGCCCCTCCAGGCTGCCTCCTCAAATCCACCTTCTTTCTATCTCCCTAAATACACCGGAAAACTTGCTCAAGCTTGAGTTCTTGCCATTCTTGCTCACGATTTTCGATCTCCTTGTTCAGCCCATCTCAAGTGCTGATTTTTGGAGGGTTTCCTCCTTGGTATGTGCCTCCTCCACTTGTCCAATTAGATTTGTGATTGGTAGATTGTATCTTGAGTATTTTGTTGCTATAGGTGACAGGTTGTTTGAGCTTGCATGCTTGTTCATATGCTTTGAAACTTTGTTTTGATGCATGTGTAGTCCTCTGGCAAGTTCCTATAGTAGTTGCTCATCATTTATCAACTTAGAAATCACTTGGTTTGATGGTTGTCTAAAATTTCAGAAAGGAAGATGAGTGCTTATCCACTGAATCAATATGACTTGATGGTGCATGAGCCAATGAAGGTTAATCATTAGGAGGCAGTTTTTCCTTCCATATATCCATGCCATGAATTTATGAGAGCTGCGGGGATCCTCCAAGGTTTCCAAACTTTGGTTACAAATGCAGGGTTGGAGCACTTTGTTGAAGGTGAACCAATCCAATATGTTAAGCTAACCATGGCTTTTGTGCAGGACTTCCGGTTCACTTGGTCTACTTCTAATCCCATGGTCCATTATAAAATATATAATATACCCGTCGACCTGCCTTTTTTTGATTTCTGTGCAACAATTAGAGTACATCAGTGGGGATCTTGTGAGAAGATCAAGGAGAGGCCCAAGTCACTTGTTCATTTGTATACTGAGATTTTCCAAGGTTTTGAGTTCTCAAAGAAAAGTGGTAAAATTCGAAACATTCAGCTCCCAGCTATTAGATACTTTGCCTATTTCATCACCAAGTGTGTTCTTGCTAGAAAGACTGCTAGAAAGTTGTCTTCTTTTGATCTAGCTTTTATTGCAGCTGCTCTGAATAGGAATAGTTCCTATAGTTTGGGTGCTTTGATAGCTCACCGTCTCACCACCAACCGTGAGAAGGGTGGAATTTGTGGAGGTCTCATTGCTTCTAGGTTGCTAGCTTTCCATGGTTTAGAGCCTCACTTTTCAGATTTTCAGTTTCCCATATAGAGGCTTGATATTGAATCCATGATTCGGCATGGTTTTGTTTCTTTAGGAGCTAATGTGAGAAGTTTTCCATATGAACTATCTTTTGCCCAGCAAGGTCAGAGAAAGGGTAGTAATGAGAAAATAATTTATTTGCCTGCACCTGCTTTGTTTAACTTTGATAACAGGCAAGGATGATCACTTACGGAGGATGAGCTTGACACTTATGTGGGGGAACTCTCCCTGCAAGAAGAGAATGTTTAAGAGGATGCCGAAGACAATTCGGTTCAGCCGTCCAACTTGGGAGAGTCTTCATACCAGCAGCCCTTATTTGATTGGGGCGCATCTTCTTCTTCATCGCAGGTGCCTGACTATGATCATTCCTATGATGACCCACCAGCATGGGGGTACTATCCATGTTATTGAGCCCCACTTAGGCCAAAATCCTAAGCTTGGGGGGAGGTACACCGACATCACACTCATCTATATATCATGTTCGTCGGTTCTTTGTATATCCATTGTTTCGCTTTCTTTTTGTTTTTGTTCCTGCTTTCCCAAAACATAAAAATACCAAAAATATTTTCGTTGTTTCTCTTGGTTTGTTTCTTTGTTTGTTTGCTTTGGTTTTCCTTAAAAGAAAAATCCAAAAAGATTTTGCTTTGTTTGGTTTTCTTTGTTTTGGTTTGGTTTGCTTTGTTTTTGTTTGGTTTTTCTTTGTTTGCTTGTTTCTAAAAAAATCAAAAACACCAAAAATATTTGTTGTTCTTCTTTGGTTTTGTGAGTTCTTTGCGGGGTTCAGCCATCCTCAGTGGATTTTGGTTTCATGTTAATTATTGAAGTCACACAAGTGAAGGGAAATAATGAAGATTAAGACAACTCGGGGTGTGGTAAGAGGCTGGTAGCGAACTCTAATTGTTTCATTTTTGTACATATACTCATCATAGTGAGCATGCTTAGCCTGTTTGTGTAAGGTGTATGTCATTATGGATGCTTAGTAGTTCTTGCTTGTCTATGATTAGCTCTATCTTGCTAATAATTTGTAGCATGTCATATGAATGTTTGCTTGCATTGTTTTATTCATACTTTGGTATGACATTGTGGTATCCTCCTCTGACTGTTCATGTGAATCGACTTGGCACATGCTCATGCATGCATATGACTAATCAATAGTTATTAAGCCTCGGTGATTTATTTTGCCTCAGAGTTCTTGTATCACTTTCATGCCATAATTAGTCCTGTTTTGTTGCAAGCATGATTATGATAGTTATTGCTCTCTCGTTTGTCGCTCCCTCTCTATTGCTAGCCTTCACTTGCACTGAGTATGTGCTCTACCTGTGCTTCCAACTCCCCAAAACCAATATTGCCAGCTGTGTCCACCATACCTACCTATTAGCATCATTTGCTATTTTAGTGCATATTCAATATGCCTTGTTTTCTTCCAAATAAAATGTTTGTCTGTTTTGAGAAAGTTAGTTAGTAAAGCTATCACGAACTTGATGGCACACTTTATTCCTTGCGCTTAATAATCTTGAACCATTGTGACTAGTCCATGAAATTTATATGCTCTCTTATTATATACTGGGAGTTAGCAGAACCGTGCTGTCATAGGGAACGCTTTCAACATTTTTTTTGGGATATCTCATCCAGTTGATTCCTTGATATTTTGTTTATGGATGTCGACGATGTGAAATAAAAGGGGAAGTTGTTAGTTCATGGAGTTTTTACATTGTGTTAGAGAAACGCTTGGGCCGCTAGCCTAAGCCATGCTTAATAATGGTGGAAACTTGCAGCAACACCATAATGAGCATCTATGAAGCATCCTTAATAAAAAGCTATGCATTTGGTAAATAAAAAGATTGCTGAGATGCTCATTGTCTGCTTGCCTTGTCATTTTGGTTATGGGAAAGCTCCTGTACCATGTGCAAGGGGTACCCCGTTGGCGGTTCTCGATGATATGCATGTATTTACAAGGACAAGAACTTTCAGGTGACCAAAGTTGAGTAGCATGCGGAGCGACCCTCGTACTCAAGGGACTTGGGATTTCCAGTCTATGGTCTGTCAAGCATATGATTCAGAGTGGACCTCACTTTCACCTTAACCACATGAAGATGCCTATGATAGGGGAAATGAGAGCTCAAAGCTAATGAGTACCTTCCTTTCAGCATTGGGAAGCCTTTCAAACCTTCAAAAAACCGTTTTCACAACCTTGTTGAGTCACCACTTATTCTATGAGCACCTTCTTGAGAGCATAGTTGTCATTCTTGTGTTTGTTCCAAAACTTGGTTAATCATGTCATGACTTTGATGCTTGTATCTCTGATATCTTTATATCTAGTCGTCATGTGAAATTCAAAGGTGCCTTGGCATTTATATTGTGCTCTTCAAACAAAGGCAAGCGACATACCACTCTATCATGCCTTATTATGATCATTGCAATGTTGCTTATGTTTATGTTTCATGCTAATTATTATTATTGAGTTGGTTTCTCTTCATAGCTTGCAGTGACTATTGAGTAGACTTAGTTGCAGACCTCTTATTATGAATTGTCTAAGCATCTACTCCTGTGCTGAGAATATATACATCATATGAAGCAAAGTGTTCGTGAAAGTTCTTTTATCGCACTCAGTTTTCAACTGAATTGCTTGAGGACAAGCAATAAGCTAAGATTGGGGGGGGAGTTCATACGTCCAAAATGTATCTACTTTCTCGAACACTTTGCTATTGTTTCTTCTCTAAACTTGTGTGATTTGGATACAACTAACATGGACTGATGCTGTTTTCAGTAGAATTACCTTGGTGTCTTGTTTTTGTGCAGAAAATGAACTATTAGGAAAAATCCCAGAAAATATGCCAAAAACTATTTCTCACCAGAAGATCCACGGAGCCAGAAGGGGAGACAGAGAGGAGGCCTGGGGGCCCCAGACCCACCCCAGGCACGGGCCCATCTGACCCCGCTCCTGGAGGGGGTATGGCCACCCCAGGCAGCTCCTCGGCCTCCCTCTGCGCCTATAAGTTTCCTTCTAACCTAAAAACTCAGGGGGGTCGATAGTTTTCTAGAAAGAGTTCCGCTCCGCCGCCGCCACCAGAAACCAAGATTCGGATCCAGAAACTCCATTCTGGCACCCTGCCGGGACGGGGAATTTGGAGAGGATCATCGCCATCGTCATCACCAATGCATCTCCATCAACCACCGATGTTTCCCTCATCCATGAGTGAGTAATCCCCCGCTGTAGGCTTGGGTATGATAGGTATTGGATGAGTTCTATCATGTAATCAAATAAGATCTGTTAGGGCATAGTGCCTAGTATCTCTATTAGTTCTATTTGACTTTGTTGCAACTTGTTGTGCTTAATGCTTGTCACTAGGGCCCGGGTGCCATGATCTCAGATCTGAACTTATCTTTGAATCATTATGATAGTATTGTTTGTGGTCTTATCTGCAAGTTGTGTACACATATTGTTGTCCGGATCCAAAGGCCCCAAAGTGACAATAATTGGGACAACCGGAGGGGATGGCTGTGGTGTGAGGATCACATGTGCTCACGGAGTGTTAATGCTTTGCTCTGGTGCTCTATTAAAAGGAGCACCTTAATTGCCAGTAGTTCCCTAGAGGCCCCGCTGCCACGGGCTGGCTGGACAAAATATGTTGTGCAAGTTCTCATTGCGAGCACGCATGACTATATAAGGAGCACATTCCTAGGATTTTTTAGTACTTGGATGCTATTATTATTTATCTGCAATGCCCTAGATCTTGAAGTTACATGTTTAGACTCGTCCATGCAACACCCGTCCATCCATCCCTATGCCTACCACACTCGAATCCTACTGTTATCGTTACTGTTACTATTGCTCCTGCTTCACTGTTGCTGTTGTTATGCTGTTGCTAGTAGAAACTGTTGCTACTGATAAACTTCTGTGAGCAAGAACTATTTCCAGGTGCAGCTGAACTAACAACTCAGTTGTTAAGGCTTGCAAGTATTCTTTGGCTCCCCTTGTGGCGAATCAATAAATTGGGTAATACTACCCGCGAAGACTGTTGCGATCCCCTATACTTGTGGTTCATCAACTGCAAATAGAGAGAGGGGAGCGATCTAGAGTTTAGGGTTTCTTGTGTGTGGCAAGGGGGCGCCCCTCCCCTCTATTTATGAGAGGGAGGGGCAGTTTACGGAGGGGAGTCCTCCCCAAACTCCACCTTGTGGTTGGCAGCAAGGGAGCGGGAGGAATCCTCCCTAATGTAGGATTCCTTCCCTCCGTCTACTAGGCAACCATGTTGGGGATTTGACTTTTTCATATTGGCGTTTGACTTTTAAACTAGAGTTTGATTTCTCTCTTCCCATTGCCCAGCCAAGTGACCTAGTACATGATGCAACCATTCCACTTTGACATGACACATCCATGTACCCTTCCCACTCTGGATCGGTGGACCTTCTAGACCCTTCTAGAACATTCCTGTGAAAACACCAAAACCATTCCCAAACTCCAGAATTGGACTTTCCTTATATGAATCTTATTCTCTGGACCATTCTCGATCTCCTCGTGATGTGCTAGATCCCATCCGAGACTCCGAACAACATTTGGTCTCTTTACTCACTTTCCATATCTACTAAACAACATCGAATCCTTAAGTGTGTCTCCCTACGGTTCGTGAATTATGCAGACATGATCGAGACTCTTCTCCGATCAATAACCAATAGAGGAATCTGGAAATTCATATGGCTCGCACATATTTATACGATTACTTCATGATTGAATGAACCATTTACATATGATACCAATTTCCCTTTGTCTCGCGATACTTTACTTATCCTGTAAGGGTTCATAGCATGGAAAACAAAAAATTTCTATCGCATGAACACACACAAGGCAAGATCTATCTACTAGATTGTAGCAACGAGTCGATAGAGTACTAACCCTCAAAGATCCAAAGTGGTTAACGAGAGCATATTCTCGTGGGTGATGTAGTCGTTCACTTGCCAATCTCAAGTCCGTGTAGGAGATCCTTTCGACACCGCGTTCCGGCAGCGCTCCCGCAGTCGATCACATGTACGGTACTCGATGGAGACCTTCCTCTCCCTTGTTCCAGTAGGCAGCGGAGATTGTAGCTCTCTCCTCGCGATACCGGCAGCATGACGGCGTGGTGTCGGAAGTAGATGGGAGATCCCGCAGGGCTTCGCCTAAGCCAGAGCGAGTATGGTGGAGTAGAGGGAGCCCCGGCGATCTAGGGTTTAGAGGCCGAGGTTTAGAGGTAGCTAGCAACTAGAGTTTAGCTAGTCGGTAGCGGTTTAGAGGAGATCTAGATTAGTCACAACTAGAGAGGGGGGTGACGGCCAACCTAGGGTTTCTTGGGCGCCTAGGGAAAGGGGGATACCTTGGGGTGCACCACCACCCCTCCTTATATAGGTGGGGGGTGTACAAGGGTGTTCCCAACCCAGGTGGAAACCCTCCCTAACTTAGAAACCCTCCCTAACTCGGAAACCATGTTGGGATTTGACTTTTTCAAACTGCCTTTTTGACTTTCAAATTAGAGTTTGATTTCTCTCTTCCAAGTGTCCAGCCAAGTGACCTAGGAAATGATGCAACTATTACACTTTGTCATGGCATATCCATGTACCCTGCCCCTTCCGGATCGGTGAACCTTCTAGACCCTTCTAGAACATTCTGGTGAAAACACCGGAATCATTCCCAATCTCCGAAATTGGACTTTCCTTATATGAATCTTATTCTCCGGACCATTCCAGATCTCCTCGTGATATCTCGAATCCCATCCGATACTCCTAACAACATTCGGTCTCTTTACTCACATTCCATATCTTTTAAACAACATCGAATCCTTAAGTGTGTCTCCCTACGGTTCGTGAATTATGCAGACATGATCGAGATTTCTTCTCCGATCAATAACCAATAGAGGAATCTGGAAATTCATATGGATCCCATATATTTCTACAATTACTTTGCGATCGAATGAACCATTTACATACGAAACCAATTTCCCTTTGTATCGCGATATTTTACTTATCCGAGGTCTGATCGTTGGTATCTCTGCAGACCTAGTTCAACCTCGTTACCGATAAGTATTCTTTTCTCGTTCCCATGATATGTGATCCCTTGTGAGCCATTCACATGCTTGCAAGCTAATTGGATGACATTCCACCGAGAGGGCCTAGAATATATCTATCCGTAATATGGATGGACAAATCCCACTCTTGATCCATGTGCCTCAACACATACTTTCCGAACACCCAATGCCACCTTTATAGGCACCCAGTTACGGTGTGGCATTTGATGTAATCAAAGAATCCTTACAATGATGGTGATTAGCATGATCTCATGGTCGAAGAAATTAGGTTACTATGTATCAGAAAGCTTATAGCAAGTGAACTATTTGAATGTCGTGATCTTATGCTACGCTTAAATATAGGAGTATGTCCATCACATCATTCTCCTAATGATATGAACTTATTGTTAATAACATCACAATGTTCATGATCAGGAAACCATGATCATATATTAACCAACAAGCTAGTTTAACAAGAGGCTTTACTAGGGACTCTTTTATGTTTACAAACTACACAAGTATTAATGTTTCCGGTTAATACAATTATAGCATGGTATGTAAACATTTATCATAAGTACGAAGATATGATAATAACCACTTTATTATTGCCTCTTGGGCATATATCCAACATATCCGAGGTTTGATCGTCGGTATCTCTGCATACCTATTTCATTCTCGTTACCGATAAGTATTCTTTACTTGTTCCTGTGATATGTGATCCCTTGTGAGACAGTCTCATGATTGTAAGCCAATTGGATGACATTCCACTGAGAGGGCCCAGAGTATATCTATCCTTCATATGTATGGACAAATCCCACTCTTGATCCATGTGCCTCAACACATAGTTTCTAAACACTCAATGCCACCTTTATAACCACCCAGTTATGAAGTGGTGTTTGATTTCATCAAAGTATCCATCCGGTGATGGTGATTACCATGATCTCATGGTCGAAGGACTTAGGTTACTATGTATTGAAAGCTTATAGCAAGTGAACTATTTAAATGACTTGATCTTATGCTATGCTTAACTATAGGAATATGTCCATCACATCATTCTCCTAATGATATGACCTTGTTAATAATAACATCCAATGTTCATGATCAGGAAACCATGATCATCAATTAATCAACAAGCTAGTTTAACAAGAGGATTTACTAGGGACTCTTTCATGTTTACAAATCACACATGTATTAATATTTCCGGTTAATACAATTATAGCATGGTATGTAAACATTTATCATAAACATAAAGATATGATAATAACCACTTTATTATTGCCTCTTGGGCATATCTCCAACACCCTCTCCCTCCCTCCTTTGTTTTTTCTTGGTGGGTGTGAGATGTGTGTGCTAGTTTTTTTCCTATGCACGCAAGGTGTTCGATGAAATGCTTGAGTTAATGATGCCGCTTGATTTCACACAAAACAAAAATGATATGAGGTGCCCGAGCCACACTTGAGCTTTCTCCTCTTTCTTTCCTCCTCAATCGAGGTTAGCAAGCTTATTCTTTCATTTGTCATTGACATAATGCATGTGTCGAAGTAATGTGGTCATTTTACTATTGATGATATTTTGTAATGCTTATTGATAAACTTAATTATATGATGCAGATGAACATGCAGAAATGGATGTAAGGTGACCGAGTGAATCCGAGTACATTAAGGGCATGGATAAATTTATCGATGTTGCTAAGGCAAACAAAGAGAATGGTTTTATGCGCTGTCGATGTGTTCAATATCGGAACGACAAGGAGTACTCTTCCTCAAAAATCATTCGTGGTCACCTGGTTCGGAAAGGTTTCATGCCCATCTATAATTGCTGGACCAAGCACGGAGAAAGAGGGGTTATGATGGAAGACAACTAAGAAGAAGAGGATGCTGATAACAACTATCATTTGTTCCCCGAATACATTGATACTGCAATGGAAGATAATGAATAGGAAGAGGTGAAGGACGGGCATCAGATAAGACCGCTAATGATCTTGGTTGGGTCATTTCTGATGCAAAGCAAGACTATGAAACAGAAAAGGAGAAGTTGAAGTTAGAGGGCATGCTAGAAGATTACAAAAAATTGTTGTACCCAAATTGTGAAGATGCCAGCACAAAGCTGGGTACCACACAGGAATTGCTGCGATGGAAGGCGGAGTGTGGTCTAACTGACTCCGCATTTGAGAAGTTGCTGAAAATAATGAAGCCGAAACTTCCAAAGAATAATGAATTTCCCGAGAGTACGTACGAAGCAAAGAAGACTCTCTGCCCTCTAGGATTAGATGTGCAGAAGATACATGTATGCATTAATGACTGCATCCTCTACTAAAGTGAGAAGTATGAGAATTTAGATAAATGCCCGATATGCACTACATTGCGGTATAAGATCAGACGAGATGGCCCTGGTGATGTTGATGGTGAGCCCCCTAGAAGAGGGTTCCTGCTAAGGTTATGTAGTAATGCTCCTATAATACCACGGTTGGAAAGTATGTTCAGAAACAAAGAGCATGCTAGGTTGTTGCGATGACACAAAGAAGAACGTAAGAAATACGGGAATTTGAGACACCCCGCTGATGGGTCGCAGTAGAGAAAAATCGAGAGAGACTTCCCAGACTTTACAAGTGATGTAAGGAACTTATGGTTTGGTCTAAGTACGGATGGCATGAATCCTTTTGGGGATTAGAGCTGCAGTCATAGCACCTGGCCTATGAATCTATGTATACACAACCTTCCTCCTTGGCTGTGCATGAAGCGTAAGTTAATTATGATGACAATGCTCATCCAAGGCCCGAAGCAACCAGATAACAACATTCATGTGTACCTAAGGCCATTAGTTGAAGAAGTCTTACATCAGTGGGGCAAACCAGGTGTACGTGTGTTGGATAAGCACAAACAAGAGCCATTTGACCTACGAGCGTTGCTTTTCGTAACCATCAATGATTGGCCTGCTCTTAGTAACCATTCAGGACAAACAAACAAGGGATACAAGGCATGCACACACTCTTTAGATAAGACTGAAGGTACATATTTTTATAAATGCAAGAAGGTTGTGTACCTGGAGAATCATCGATTTCTTCCGACAAATCATCCCGTAAGAAAGAAACGCAAGCATTTCAAAGGTGAGGCAGATCACCGGAAGAAGCCTGGCCTCCATACTGGTGATGATGTATTTTGTATGGTTAAGGACATAGAAGTAATCTTTGAAAAGGATCCTGGCGGTCAATCTGTTCCAAACGACGTCACTGCCGGACACGCGCCCAAGTGGAAAAAGAAATCTATATTTTTGGAGCTACCCTATTGGAAATTCCTACATGTACACACTTCAATCGATGTGATGAACATGACGAATAATCTTTGCGTGAACCTGCTAGGCCTCCTGGGCGTGTATGGGAAGATAAAAGATACACCAGAAGCATGGGAGGACCATCAACTTATGAAAGACCCAAAGAACATGCATACATAGAAAAAGACGGATAAAGGGCGTTACTTAAGTCGTTCTAGCTATGCTCTTACCAAAGCAGAGAAGGAAATCTTTTTTGAACTCCTTTACAGTATCAAGGTGTTTTCTATCTTCTCATCTAATATAAAGGGGATAATAAATATGGCAGAGAAAAAAATCCAAAACCTAAAGTCTCATGTACCTCATGGCGATGGGAATCGCCGGCCACACCGACCTACTTGCCGCTCGCTACCTCCCCCTGATGATGGAGGGAGCGTACCGACAACGGATCAACACCCTCCCCGCGGACAGCATTGACTCCTGGGAGGAAATGCACGACGCCTTCGTCAGGAACTTCGAGGGCTCCTACACCCGCACCACCACCATCGAGGACCTGGAGTGATGCGTCCAGGGATCCCGCGAGTCAACCCATAGCTGGGTCCAACGGTGGCAAGACCTATGGTACAACGTGGCCGGAATCCATCCGGACACCGCGATCCATTGCTTCAAGACCTCATGCCGCTATGAGCCCTTGGTCGCCAAACTCAAGCGGGTGTACAAAACACTCGACAACATACTGGACCTCCTTGAGATCGCCAAATGGTACGCAGAGGAGGACCCCAACCAAGAAACTGATGACGAGTCAGGAGGAAATCGCCGCACGAGCGGCCACGACAACGGGAGACGATCCGAGCTACGCTACAGCAACACTCGCCTTACCGGCAAGCATCGCGGTGATGGGCGAGTCGACTTCGTCGCGAAAGCCGGCTACGCCCCACGCGAGCCAAAAAGCTTTCACCGCGGCGGAGGCCAACGCCGCGACGGAGGCAACTACAAGGAGAATCCGAGGTTCGACCCCATGACTCTCCTCAACCAGCCATGTGTGTTCCACAGCTGGGAGGGGAAACCCGCCACGCACACGACCGCCGACTGCCACTCTCTGAGGGATATCGAGAAGGCATGACACGCAAGGGAAGAACCCGACAACCACCCGCCAAACGGTGAAAAATTCGGCAACGGCGGCGGCTCGCTTCACACCTTCACCGGCTTCAACATGAAGCGCGAGAAGAAGATCATCGCCCGCGCTATCGCCGTCAATGCAGTGTCCTAGGTCGACATCCCTCAGTTCCTCAACTGGTCCGAGCAACAAATCACCTGGAGCCGCGAGGACCACTCTCCACGGATCGAATATCCGGGCCGAGTCGCCCTAGTGGTCAAGCCCAAGGTGGGAGACTACTGGCTCCCCAAGACGCTAATGGACGGCGGCAGCTCCATCAACATTCTGTACCTGGACACGTTTAGGCGACTGCGGCTCCCGCAGTCAATGATCGAGATGACCTACACCACCTTCCACGGCATCGTCCCCGGTAGGAAGGCGTACCCGATCGGCAAGGTGATGCTGCCAGTCACCTTCGGCACACCAGTGAACTTCCGCACCGAGCGGATCATCTTCCAGCTGGTGCCGTTCAACAGCCCCTACCACTGCGTCCTGGGGCGTCAGGCATTCGCCAAATTCATGGCAGCGCCCCACTACGCGTACAACACAATGAAGCTCCCCGGGCCGTGCGGCATCATCACTGTCCACGACGACCCCGACATGGCCGCAGAGTGCGAGGCCAAAGGCGCCGAGCTCGCCGATGCCGTCATAGCGGCAGAAGCCAACCATGCAGAGGAGCTCGCCAAGTACGTGAGCAGGGTCAACAATGACGACCCCACCATACTCAAGAATCCCAACTCAGAGGGTGGTGGATCCACCTCCTTCGAGGCAACGACGCACACTCGCACCGTCGAGCTGTTCCTAGGCGACTCTAGCCAGATGGTGACGATCGGGACGGGCATGAGCCCAGCATAGGAAGGCACGCTCATCGAGTTCCTACGTGAGAATCACGACATCTTCGCATGGAAGCCATCCGACATTCCTCGTCTCCCGAGGGAACTCGCTGAGCACAAACTCAATGCCGACCCAAAGCGCGACCCGTCAAGCAGTCGCTGCGGCCCTTCAATGAAGAGCGCCGCCGAGCAATCGCCGAGGAGGTGCAGCGTCTACTCGATGCAGGCTTCATCCGGCCAATCAAATACTCCAAGTGGCTACCAAACCCAGTCCTGGTCGAGAAGAAAAATGGGACCTGGAGAATGTGTATTGATTACACAAACCTCAACAGCGCCTGCCCGAAGGAGCAATTCGTCCTCCCTCGGATCGACCAAATCATTGACTCAATCGCGGGCTCGGAGTTGCTATGCTTCCTCGACGCCTACTCTGGGTACAACTAGATCAAAATGGCAGTCGAAGACGAGGAGAAGACGGCATTCATCACGCCATTTGGAGCCTTCTGCTACACCGCCATGACCTTCGGCCTCAAGAACGCCGGGGCGACCTACCAGAGGTGCATGCAGGAGTGCCTTGCGAGCCAAATCGGCCGCAACATCCACGTCTACATCGACGATGTGGTGGTAAAGTCCACTCGCCAGGGCGATCTATTCGCCGACCTGGCGGAAACCTTCACCAACCTACGGAGGTACAAGATAAAGCTAAACCCAGGAAAGTGCACCTTTGGTGTGCCTACTAGACAGCTGCTGGGATACGTCGTCTCCAAGCGCGGGATCAAGGCGAAACCCGCCAAGATCAACACGATCGCCCGGCTCAGCAGACTCGAGTGCCTGTGCGACGTCCATAACTTGGCCGGGGGAGTCGCGACTCTCAGTCGCTTCATCCCCCGGCTAGGCGAGAAGGCGATGCCCCTCTACCGCCTAATGCGCAAGAACCCTACTTTCTAGTGGGACAAGGAGGCAGACGACGCGCTCCATGCTCTCAAGGAGGTGCTACTCGTGGCACCGCTACTCGCCACCCCCGTCGACAAGGAGCCCATGCTCGTCTATGTCACGGCCTCCGAGCGAGTCGTCAGTGCCGTCATGGTCGTTGAACGACCAGAGGAAGGCAAGGAGCGCCCGGTGCAGCGACCTGTATACTACATAAGAGAAGTCCTCACCGAATCGCGCCAACGTTACCCGCAGTACCAAAAATTGGTATATGCGGCCTTCAGAGCCTAGTGGCGATTGCCGCACTACTTCCAGGTGCACCCAATAACGGTCGTCTCCTCAGCACCGTTGCAGGACATCATCCGCAATCATGAGGCGACCGGGCGAGTCGCCAAGTGGACCGTCGAGATCGGAGTCCACAACATCAGTCGCGCAAGGCGATCAAGTCGCAGGCTCTCGCAAATTTTCTCGCCGACTGGGAGGAAGCCCAGGAACCAGAGAAACTGCCATACCTCCATTACTGGAGCCTACACTTCAACGGCTCCAAGAATGTAGATGGTGCAGGAGCAGGGATCGTGCTCAGATCTCCAAAGGGTGACAAGTTACGCTACGTCCCGTACCTCGACTTCACCCCCTGCACCAACAACATGGCCGAGTACGAGACGCTACTCCACGGCATGTGAGCAGCCAAGGAGATGAATATCAATCGTCTATGCTGCTATGGCGACTCCGACCTCGTCGCCGGCACCTGCGATGCAGTCTTCCCCACCATGGCGGCGTACCGCCAAGCTGTAGACCAGCTGGGAGGCCACTTCGTGGGCTACTCCGTCGAGTGGATTGACAGGAGGAAGAATGAGGAGGCCGATGCACTCTCCTGCATCGGCTCGGCTCGCTCGCACCACCCGCCGGCGTCTTCCTCGACACCATCACCAAACCTTCCGTTTCTCCCCCGAGGGAGATCGACATCGGAATTCCGCTGCAACCAGACGCAGCCCTGGTCGCGATGATCGCCGAGCTAACCGACTGGACCGCGCCATACGTCGCCTACCTGGAGGGAGGCACCCTACCCGCTGATGAAACGGAGGCTCGGATGATAGCACGCCGCTGCAAATCCTTCGTCATCATCAACGGCGAGCTCCACAAGCGTAGCTTGACCGGCGTATTCCAACGCTGCGTCCAACCAGCAGAAGGACACAAGATCCTCCAGGACATCCACGCTGGCGACTGCGGCCACCACGCTGGAGCTCTCTCCCTAATCACCAAGGCCATGCGACATGGCTTCTACTGGCTCACCGCACATGCCGATGCGGTCGACATCGTCCAACGCTGTGTCGGGTGCCAGAAGTACGCCAGTAGACTCACGTATCGAGCTCGGCTCTCAAGACCATCCCCATCACCTGGCCATTCAATGTATGGGGCATGGACATGGTAGGCCCCTTCAAGAAGGCCACCTCTGGCTTCACCCACCTCCTAGTCGCAGTCGACAAATTCACAAAGTGGGTGGAGGCCAAGCCAGTCCGCAAGTGCGATGGGAAGACCGCAACAAAGTTCCTACGCAAGCTCATCTATCGCTACGGGTTTCGAAAAACATCATCACGGACAACGGCACCAACTTCGCCAAAGGAGCCATGGCCGAATTTTGCGAGGAGCACAACATACGACTCGACCTCGCCTCAATCGCTCACCCAGAGTCCAACAGCCTGGCGGAATGCGCGAACCAGAGCATCCTCCACGGCCCGAAGCCGCGACTTCGTCCCACTCGAGCGAACTCCTGGGTGCTAGGTCGAAGAGCTCTGCACCTCCGTCAACAGGTCGACGGGATTCACCCCCTTCTTCATGGTGTACGGTGCCGAGGCCGTAATTCCAACAGACCTCGAGCACGACTCGACTCGGGTGGTTAACTACGCGGAGGCCGACAACGAGCTTGCATGCCAAGATGGAGTCGACCAGCTCGACGAAGCACGCGACCTTGCTCGCTCCCGCACCGCCATCTACCAGCAAGGGCTCCGCCGCTACCACAGTCGGCGAGTACGGACCCGCACCTTACAGGAAGGCGACCTGGTACTGCGTCTGATCCAGGATAAGAAGGGAATGCACAAACTCTCCCCCCTTGGGAGGGACCATTCGCCATCGGGCGAGTCCTGGGCAACGACGCCTACTACCTCGTCGACATCCGAGGCGACGGAAAACTCAACGTCAAGCGGCCATGGAATGTAAACCTCCTACAGAAGTTCTATTCCTAGAACTCCGGACATGTACCTCCTACCCTCTATGAAATAAAGCAGATCGATTCGCAGAAGGTGTGTCCACTCTCCGTATCTTGTGCCACTCGCACTCGTAATAACAGCGCTATGCTATTCGTAGAAGTCAACCCTTGGTGATGCGATCGACACGGCCAAGTAGTGCGAGACGAGGCCATTGAAGAGTTCAGGCCTCATATCATCCACGAAAAAAGCCAACCCGGAGCCCCATCGGAGTTGCCTCGCTCGACTGGCTTTCCGAGCCAAGACATCTGCATCCGCTTCTCACAGCGACCCAGTCCTCCACATCCTTTGCGCAGCGACTCGAACGGCAAAGTACCATGCTCGGGGACTGACTCCAGTCCAAACGGGAGTGGGACAAGTATGAGAGCGTGTTCTGGACTCACCACGTGACTGGTCCTACGGATCAGGTGGAGTGACGCGCCTAACACATTCAACCCATCCTCACCTACCTCGGGCACGCGACTGGAACCGCCAAGTACCATGCTCGGGGACTCGGCCACCCGACCCTGTTCGTGCCTGGGAAAACGGCTAAGTACGGATCACCCCTTGGAGTCGCCATGCGACTAGCTTAGGGACTCGCACAACCAATAATCAAAACACAAAACACAAAAACAAGATCAACCCCATAAAAGGGAGGACGTGCTCGAGGACTCGCACAACCAACAATCAGAACACAAAACATTGGCAAAATCACGCTTAATTTCCTTCAAACGTTAACATTTGTTCGCTTACAAGGGTAGTTACATAATTATCCTAACTAATGCTGATCGGCAAACTATTCTATTCCACAGGCTTCGATGATGAGGCGCCACCGACCTTGCGACTACGGATGAAAGGAATCCACGGGTTCGACGGGTAGGTCGTGAGCTCACCCGCCATGGCCGCACGGAATGACTGCTCCACCTTGAAGTCGCGGTGCGCCGGTTCGGGGTCGTTTGGGGCGATGACCGTTTCCTGGTAAGGAATGAGGTCGCCCGTCGCCCACACCCGGTCAGCGTACACCGCAGCCTGCTTGGTCAGATTCAGCACCTCGGTGATTTCGACTGTGCCCATCGACAAAGGATACCCGCTCGTGACGTCGTCAAGGTCGAAGTCGTCCGGAAAGTGCACGAGCCCAAGGCTCAGCGCAATCGCCACACCACGATGGAAGGCCAACCGCGTCATGAATTCCACAACCGCTGCCGCCTTCTCTAGATAGCGACAAACCTCGACGAGGTCGCTGGGAATCACCTCCGTGGGCGAAATCTCCTGCAGATACGCCCGGATGCAGGTCGCTGACAGCACGGCAGAATCAACCAGAGTGGTGACGCATTTCCGCGCGTCGTACGACTGCACTTCTTCGACATTATCAGTAATCAGGCCTGCAACATACAAAGCAACTGGTAAGGGAGGCTCCAACAACATAACGTGACCCACACGATCGGGGACTCGCCAAAGGAAAACTCACCAATCAACGGGCGATAGCGCTCCGTGATGAAATCCTGAAGACCGGAGAGGTCACCTTGCAGCCCGGCGATGAGCGTGTCTGACATCTTCCGTTCCTTAGCAGCAGAGGCAACGGCTGCCTTGGCCCGCCCATCCGACGAGGTCGCCTCCGCCATTGCCTCCTTGTGCTCACGCTCCAGGTAGGCGATTCGCTTCTCCGCGGCGCTCAAGGACGACCGTGCAGCCGTCAATTTACTCACCGGAACGAGGCCCCGACAAGCTGTCAACACCCGGATTTTTAATCCCAGATGCCTGTTATGCCCTACATCACAATCCTAGGATTACCATTTTTGTGAGACATAACAGATTTGGATATCACAGTACATCATCCATTACAAACCATACATAAGGTCTTACACAAATAAGGATCTCATGATTCAGTTCTTAATACAACTCAAGCAGCGGAATAACATAAAGATAACGATATCGTGGGCGCAGCTCCATCTTCGGGGTCACAGGCAATGCTGACGATGGGAGATGATCCTAGTTGTCGTAACCTTCCTACGGTCCGTCATCCTGATACTCCTCTTCATAGTCTGGCCACGGGAATAGCCAGGGACAAGCCATGAGTACTCTTTAAGTACTCGCAAACTAATACTAACAAGGGAAGGGGTTTTGAATAGGATATACTAAGCTCTAGGGTTGTTTTGCAAAAAGCCATATTTACCTCTACTAAGTTCAAAAGCAAGGAAAACTAGTTGAAAGTTTTATAACACCTAAGGGGGACTTGAATTTCATATCACAACTCTGTTATGGTTAAGTCAAAGTCATAAACCATTTCATAAGTCATTTTGAAAACATCTGACGATAGAAGAGTATGGCCATTCCAACTGTCCATAACCGCAGACACGGCTATTCGAATAGTTTGACACTCTGCAGAGATTGTACACTTTCACCACAACATTCGATACATCCGTTAGGAACAATCCTGAATTCACCATACTCAGTATGCGAATAATCAATCATCACCTTTCAATTACACGCCCTAGTATAGGCACCTCTCCTGTGAGTTTGGCCTCCCAACCATGACCAACTGTCATCTTGGGAACTGCATAGGTGGACAATCTTCACAAGGTAGCCTCAGCTCAGACCTTGGCCGCAAGGGAACCCATACTAAGGTATATAAATTTCCAATCAAGCCCTACCCACTTTTCGGGTATTGTGGTTGTACAGTAAAATTGGAATGGTATCGCATCCAGACAACCATCAGTTTTATAAAGGGCTAAGTTTTTGTTAACCGTAATTTTAGTGATTAGAGTTTGATGGTCATTGTTTTATTTTTTTGGGATGTTACAAACCTTCCCCCCTTAAACAAAATCTCGTCCCAAGATTTGAAAGAGGAAAAAAAAGATTACCTAGGATTTAAAAAGATCGGGAAACTCCGTCCTGATGTGATCTTCACGCTCCCAAGTAGCTTCTTCCTCGGTGTGGTTGCTCCACTGAATCTTGAGAAACTTGATGCTTCGGGTTCTGGTGGTTCTGAAAGCTTCTTCCAAAATACGAATGGGTACTTCGGGTACATCAGTTCATCGTTGATCTCTATGGTCTGATGATCAATGTTCTTGAAAACTTCAGTCTTCTTCGGAACTTCAAGGCATTTGTGAAGTAACGATATATGAAACACATTGTGCACTACTGACATTTCCTCTGGCAGTTCCAATTGATATGATACTTCTCCTCGACGATTTAGAATTTTGAAGGGTCCGATATATCTGGGGGCTAACTTTCCTTTGAGCTGGAAACGCTGCATTCCCTTCAAAGGAGAAACTTTGAGATACACAAAATGTCCGATATTGAAAGCGAGGTCTTGACGTCTCTTGTCGGTGTAACTCTTCTATCTTAACTTGGCGGTCTTGAGGTGCTCAAGAATCTTTTGAACTTTCTCTTCTGCTTCTCGTAGGATGTCGGGTCTAAAAATCTGACTCTCTCCTACTTCCGACCAATTTAAAGGGGTACGACACTTCCTTACATACATGAACTCAAATGGGGCCATTTGTTGACTAGCTTGATAACTGTTGTTGTATGAAAATTCTACGAAAGGCAGACAGTCTTCCCATTTAGATCCATACTCTAGCACACATGCTCTCAACATATCTTCGAGTATTTGATTTACTCGCTCTGTTTGTCCATCGGTCTAAGGGTGATACGCTGTGCTGAAATCCAGTCGGGTTCCTAAACCTTCTTGGATTTTCTTCAAGAATCTCGAGGTAAACTGAGTTCCTCGATCCATTACGATGTTCTTGGGGACTCCGTGCAAACTGACGATTCTAGCTATGTATAACTCCACTAGCTTCAAACTCTGGTATGTGGTCTTGACTGGTAAGAAATGGGCTACTTTGGACAATCTGTCATCTATGACCCAGATAGAGTCATTTCCCCTACTAGAAGTAGGCAATCCGGTGATAAAGTCCATTCCAACTGAATCCCATTTCCATTCCGGAATCTATAATGGTTGCAACAGTCCTGCGGGTCTTTGATGTCCCGCCTTGACTCTCTGACATATATCACACTTGGCGATATAGCTTCTGATTTCTCTCTTCATCTTATGCCACCAAAATTGTTCCTTCAAATCCTGATACATCTTTGTTCCTCCGGGGTGGATAGAATAAAGAGTATCATGGGCCTCTTTCAAAATAACCTCTTTCAACTCCGAATCTGCTGGTACACATAGATGTCCTTTGTACCACAGAACTCCTTCTTCGTCTTCGGTGAATCTGGGTACTTTGCCTGTACGATACGATGTTTGATTCCGTCGATACTAGCATTTGATCTGATTGATCAAAGTGGGTTGAAGTTCTATGCTAGCCAAAAATGCTTCACTCAATAATTCCATTCAGAAATCTTCCATGTCTCTGTGCAAACTTGGTTGCTCCTTCAAAATCATGGAGTTCAAGCGGCACGTCAATCTGCTAAGGGCATCTGCTACCACATTGGCTTTACCGGGGTGATAGTGAATGTCCAGATCATAGTCCTTGATTAGATAAATCCATCTTCTCTACCTCATATTCAGCTCCTTCTGAGTGAATATATACTTCAGGATCTTGTGATCCGAAAAAATCTCACAAAGGTTTCCCATGAGATAATGCCTCCATGTCTTCAGGGCTAGAACTACGGCTGCTAGTTCAAGGTCATGGGTAGGATAATTCAGTTCATGCTATTTCAGCTGTCGGGATAGATAAGATATAACTTTGCCTTCTTGCATTAGCACACATCCGAGACCGATCTTGGATGCGTCACAATACACATTGAAGGGCTTCGCGATATCCATCATGATCAAGATTGGGGCTGAGATCAATCTCCTGTTGAGTTCCTGAAAACTCACTTCACATTTGTCCGTCCATTCAAACCTCTTGTCCTTCTTCAGCAATTGGGTTATGGGTCTAGCGATACTCGAGAATCCTTCTACGAACTTGAGGTAGTATCCTGCTAATCTGAGAAATGCACGAACTAGGGTTTGAGTGGTTGGGGCTTGCCAATCTTCGACATCCTTCACCTTCCCAGGGTCAATGGAAATTCCTCCGGCTAATACAATATGTCCGAGGAATCCTACTTCCTATAACCAGAATTCACATTTGCTAAACTTTGCATACAACTGATGATCTCTAAGGGTTCCAAGAATTGTCCTTAGGTGTAGCTCATGTTCTTCTTCTCATTTGGAATAAATCAGAAGGTTATCAATGAAAACAACGACAAACTTATCCAGGAAGTCCATAAAAATCTTATTCATGAGGTTCATGAAATAAGCGAGGGCATTGGTTAATCCAAAAGACATGACAGTATACTCATATAATCCATATCTGGTTGTAAAGGCAGTCTTTGGAATATCCTCTGCGCGAATCTTGAGTTGATGATAGCCAGTTCTAAGATCAATCTTAGAAAACACTTTGGCACCAGTCAACTGGTCAAACATGTCTTCTATTTTTGGCAATGGGTACTTGTTCTTGATCGTGACATCATTCAACTTCCGATAATCCATACACAAATGGTTACCTCCATCTTTCTTGTCCACGAACAAAACATGTGATCTCCATGGTGACGCACTTGGTTGAATCAGTCCAATTTCCAACATGGCATCCAGTTGCTTCTTCTGTTCTGCTAGTTCAGACGGGTTCATACTATATGGTGTCTGGGCTATGGGTCCAGTTCCAAGTATAAGTTCAATGATAAACTCAATATCCCGATCTAGGGGCATACCGGGCAAAACATCTGGAAATACATCGAGGTATTCACAGATGATCCGGACTTGGTAAATGGTTGGCTGGGCTATACTCTTCTTGCACTTGAATTGACGGGGCAAGGTTTCAGATACATGCTCGACTGATATTCCGGCTGTACTGGTCATGGTTATGACTTTCTTGGCACAGTCAATTAATCCTTTGTGTTTGGACATCCAATCCATTCCTAGTACTACTTCCAATCCTTTAGTTCCGAGTACTATTAGATTAGCATAAAAATCTATGCCATGGATTCGGATAGGGACGACTTTGCAAATTTTCCAAGCTTTGGTGGTCGAACCAGGTATTTGAACAATCATAACATGCTTCAATTTGGTTGGTTGAATCTTACTAGTGCAGGCAAATTCTTCAGTAACAAATGAGTGTGATGCTCCTGAATCAAACAATACTCTGGCAAGTACTGAGTCAACAGAAAACATACCCAGCACGACCTCTGGCGCTTCCTGTGCTTCTTCAGCATGCATGAGAAAGAGACGACCGTTGCGGTTGAGCGCATTCCCTGGAGCAAACCTTCTTCCAGGCTGAACACGACGCTGCTGCTGAGCTGGGGCATTTGCATGGGGGGCCACGGCAATCTTCTTGGGGCACTCATTGGAATAGTGACCCTTGGTTCCACATTCATAACAAGTCACTTGCGACTTGTCCTTCGCTGCAACAGGCACAACATTGCTTCCAGTCCTTGGGGCAGTGTTGGTGTTGGTGGCGGCATTGTTGTTGTTGAACTTGGGTGGGGCATGGTTGAAATTGCTGGAGTTGTCGGGGTTGTTGTGGTTTCCTCCGGGCCTTGGGTTACCATAGTTGGGATAGGTCGGACGGTTCATCGGGGGTCTGTTGTTTCTTGGGGCAAATCCTAGAGATGGGTTGGGGCGATACTTTGGTGTATGGTGGGTTCCTGGTTGATGCATCATGCGACGCTTGCGGTTCTCATTAGCTTGGTTGATCTTTCCTTCTATCTGAATGGCGGAGTCCACTAAGGCTTCAATATCTGCGAAGGGGATATTGACTAACACTGTCTGCATTTCATCGTCCAGACCATTCAGGAATCTCTCTTTCTTCTTGGCTTCAGTGTCGATCTCATCCGGTGCATACCTAGCCAATGACAAGAATTTGTCACGATATTCTACTATTGTCATCCTTCCTTGTTTCAGTTCCCTGAATTCATCTCTCATCCTCTTGATTAGACCCGGTGGCACATGGGTTCTGCTGAACTTGACTTTGAACTCTTCCCAAGTCATCAACTGACCTCCTGTCATTGAGGGAACGCTGTTCCACCATGCTCTTGCATCTCCGGCCAGATAGTGGGTGACAAACAACACTTTCTCGTTAGCTTCCACTCCTGCAACTTCTAGATTGTTCTCCATGGTTTGCAACCAATCATATGCATCTAGGGGCTCTTCTGACTTAGTGAAAACAGGTGGATTGGTGTTCTAGAAATTCTTGAGCTTAGATCCATGGTTGTCTTTATTTCCATGGCCTTGATTGTTGTTGGCCATCTGATCTATCTATTGAAGGGTGGCTAAGTTGGCTTGACGTTCGACTCTTTCGGCTTCGCGGTCAGAAACCAACATTTGCAAGAGTTGCAACATCGGAAGACTGAGGTAGATCATAAGAAAAGAGGGATATTTCTAAGGTTCAGGGGTTTTTAAAAAGTTTTTAAAGTTTGACTCAGATTTTTCTAGCAACTTGCTTTTCATTCATTCCTTCATAGCACATAATACAAACACACACCACAACAAAGAAAAACAAATGGTTTTAAGAACCATTCTGTGAAACTACAGTACAGTGGGACCGAATACAACTCACTAACGCTAGTGCTCAAGTGCTACTACTCCTTGGAGTCAGTGTCCTCATCATACTCATCATCATCATCAATGAAGGCGAAGTCATCCTCATCGGTGAATAAATACATAGCCTGATACTCCAGAAAGTCATCATCATCGCTGAGATAGGAGTAGGGGTCTCCACGAAGGTCTTCCCCTGCATTCTCCCTCTCCTCCAACTGCATGTCTCTCTCGTGGATGGTCTCCTCCAAATCCGTAATCCGGTGGTGAAGACGGGCAATGATGCGCTCCTTCTTGTCGAGCTGACGGCGACGAGACATGCGATCCTTCACTAGCATGGCGATGGTCTGATCCTTCTTCTGGGCGATAGCGTACTTGTGGTTGGCGTAGGAATGGGCATTGTCCAACTCCTTCTGACGGTCATACATCATGAAGCTGAGGTGGTCCAATTGACTCTTCAGCTCGTGGTGATATGGGGCCTCTAGTGGCTGTCCCATAACATCACGCCTTGGGTAGAACTCAAAACGGGTACCCTTGATCTGATTGATACTCTGCCCACACAGACAGGCAAGAGCTTCCTGCATTGCCCTGGCCAGTCCATCGAGCCAGTTGTTCTCTCTTAAGGTGAACTGAATTCGCTCTGCAGTGGGAGGTTCAATCTTTCCTCGGAGACTTGCAAAAACTAGCCACTGCAGGTCTTCTCCTTCCTGATCATTGAGCTGAGATCCGAAGAACTCGGGGTGCGGACGCTCCAGCATCTCCGACAGCTGGTCCAAGTCACGCTCAAAGATGAGGTCTCCTCCATTCCCCAATTGATAAAACTTGCTATACTTCACGTCCATCTATAATAATATAGGATGAGTAAGTTAGTAGAGTGATCAAGTGTGTCAAATTTTATATACTTTGCAAGAATTTTTTGAGGAACATGAATTTTCATGAAAGAATCCAAGTGATAAGAATGAGAATAAGTTTTTGTAAATACTCACTTCTTTTGGTTTTGAAACTAAGTTTTTGATTCAAACGTCTATTCTAACTAGGGTCTCCTAGGGTCTCCTATGGTCAGTGAAGGGGTTTTGAATAGGATATACTAAGCTCTAGGGTTGTTTTGCAAAAAGCCAGATTTACCTCTACTAAGTTTAAAAGCAAGGAAAGCTAGTTGAAATTTTTATAACACCTAAGGGGGGACTTGAATTTCATATCACAACTCTGTTGTGGTCAAGTCAAAGTCATAAACCATTTCATAAGTCATTTTGAAAACATCTAACGATAGAACAGTATGGCCACTCCAACTTTCCATAACCGTGGACGCGGCTATTCGAATAGTTTGACACTCTGCAGAGATTGTACACTTTCACCACAACATTTGATACATCCGTTAGGAACAATCCTGAATTCACCATACTCAGTATGCAGATAATCAATCCTAACCTTTCAATTACACGCGTGTCGTGGTATTGCCGACGAGTACGCCATGGAGGGGTCCTCACAGTGCGTGTTTAGAGACGTGGGGTAAGGCGGACGGTTGACGGGTACGAGGTAACACAGTTTACCCAGGTTCAGATCCCACAACGGTGGCAGAATCTTACTCCTGCTATAAAATATTATAAGGGCAATATGCCGAGTTACAGAGATAGGTTCGTTGTGCGAGGTTGTGTGTATCGATCTATGATCGTATGAGATTGTGCCCTAAAGGCTCCCAGAGGCCCGACTTATATAGTCGCCAGGTCCTAGGGTTACAGGGAAAAGTCCTAGCCGGACAGGTTACAGAGTCCTACACCGTCTATCACTAGTCTTGTGTATCTTGCACTCCAAGGCTCCGGGTACGCTGGTAACTCCACCGTAGCCTTCCTTTATCCAGCATGGGCCTCCCTTCTGGATCCACCTAACTGGGCCGCCTAGCAGGCCATAGGCCATGCTACCGACTATGGGCCACCCGGGTTAGCCGGATAAGAGACATGCTATAAGGATACCCATATAGCATATCCCCAACAGCAGCCCCCGGAGAACTCCGAGATCTTGCGCCGTCTTGCCTCTTCACGTGGAATGCTCCGTCTAGATGGATGTCGGCAGATCGTCAAGCAACATCTTGTAGTCCTCCCAAAGAACCCTGCAAGGTTTTCTCTGTCTTCTATTTGTAAGTCGGAGAAATGCTGAATCTTCCATTGTACTCTTCCGTAGTCGGATTAAATCCGTCCATGTCGGAATCTTCAATGTGACGGCTCGACGTAGGCTTAGGTCAGCGACGCCTCGTAACTCACACATGCAGAGAACGCAATCATATCCGATTTTCCCGCGCGAGCGATACGAACCGTTGGCGGCGGCGGTTGGATACATGGTGAAATTTCCGCGCACGTTCGCGAATATGTCGTCTACGCAGCAACCGTCCGATTAGCTGCACGAATCTTGAAGCCTAGGATGATAAATAGTAACCGTGGGGAATTTTCCACTTTTTACCCCATTCTTCTTGCGTCGTC
This sequence comes from Avena sativa, assembly GCA_916181665.1. NCBI lineage: Eukaryota > Viridiplantae > Streptophyta > Magnoliopsida > Poales > Poaceae > Avena > Avena sativa. The sequence goes on along the minus strand of OV702294.1, from coordinate 259,653,232 downwards.
TTCCTCCTCCAGCCGCACGTCTCCTCGAGCTCTCCGCGAGAAACCTCGAAAACCCTAGCTTCCATCTGCGTCAGTCACATCCGTCCATCACTCCATGGCCAGCAGCAGCTCCTCCCCATCGATGGCGGCGTCAAGCGAAGCCGCGGCAAGGCCGGCGAGCTCCATCGTCGTGCCCCCAGAGGGCTTGGTCATCCCCGCATCGGCGGTGATCGAGTCCACCAGCGGCGACCACAATCTGGCGGCGCTAGAGCCACTAGAAGAAGAGCTAGACTCGCATAAGGGTGACTGGCGTGGCTCGGACATCACCGGCCGCGACATCCAGGAGATGGTCGCGGAAGGTTACCTCCCTGCGATGGAGTGGCTTGCCTGGCGGGCAGCACCGGCCGGCGAGGTGACACCTTCTCCCCAAGTCGGAGAAAAGGTGTACCTCAAGGCTCAGCTGGTACGCGGCGTTTCCCTGCCCATCTCCCACTTCTTCCTCTCCGTCTTGAACCACTACAAGGTCCAACCCCATAACCTCTCCCCCAATAGCATCTTAGTGCTTAGCAACTTCGCGGCACTTTGCGAGGGTTACCTAGGTATAAGGCCTAGGTTAGACTTGTTCGTGTACTTCTTCACTGCCAAATGTGAAGCCGGACATAGTAAGGAGGAGCTTAGGAACTGCGGCACCATAAGCTTCAAGATTTGACCTGGCCGGCGGTTCCCCGACATCGTCGGCCATGAGTCCTGCAAGAACTGGCAGGGGACGTACTTTTACGGCCCCGACATTCCTTTGGCGGGCCGAGATGTGACGTACCCGGACTTCGTGGATGGAGCCGCCGCTGAAGTTTCTACATGGAGATACCATGCCTCCCTTCCCTCCGACCTCGATGCTTCTCGCGCAATAAGGCGGATCGAATGGTTCGTAGAGACGGGTTTGACTGGCTTGGACCTAGCCATGTGCTGGTTCATCAGGCGAATCCAACCTCTGTAGCACCGCGCGAAGTTAATGCACGAGTATACCAGTGATCGAAGGGATACCCTCCGGATCTCCATGGATATCTTCTCGAGCGACTCTGTCAAGCTCCGCCTAAAGGACATCGTCAAGGTGAAGGATAAGAAGCGTGGCTTCACCATCACCTACGACATGTTCGTAGATGGAAAGTGCCCAAAGGTATGTATTTATTTTCCGTGTACGACAAATACTCCAACTCTTTCGTCTTGCACATGTCATTTTGTCTAACACGGTGACTTCTTACTTAACAGCTTAGCGATCTAGAGGAGGGCAACCTGGCTGCCCAAATCTACAATCCAAAGATGAAGGAAGTCACGGTCGTGTCCGACGATGATGTCCCATTGGCGCAAAAGTGGAAGAGATCCACCTCTGACGCTGCTGACAGAGGAAAGAAGAAGAAGACGGAGGGTGGAGCCTCCAAAAAGACTACCGCCGCCCTGGAGGCGGAAAAGAGAAAAGCCACCGGGATTTTTGCCAAAGCGCCACCCCTAGTGTAAGCATCTCATTCTCCGACATTGTCTATTTATCTGTCTTGTTCCTGTACTTATGCATTTTGCACGTCTCAGGAAGAAAGCCACGACCAGCCTGAAGAAGACCTCCAAAACTTTGGGGGCTTCTAGAAATATCAAAGCCATGCTGCATCGCGACGCCTCCCCCGCCATCGCCCCTGCTACTCCTGCCGTCAAGCCCTCATCTGCCCCGACGAGCTCACAAGCTAAGGAGGCACTAGGCCCTTCCGTCATGGAAGTGGATTCTGGCGCCTCTACCGAACTCGCTGTTGTCGGCGAGCAGGCGACGCAGGATAGCACCGCTCAACAAATGGCTGAAGCTCCGGCTAAGGATGCCATCGGTGGCGGAAAGGCGGTGGTGGAAGCTGGTACCTATGCCGAAGGCGGCGCCCTTGCTTCCCCGAAACCCTTCGAGTTCCCAAAGATAGTCTACCCGGCGCTTACGCCGAGTAACACAACTCTGGTTCCTGGAGGAGTACCGTCATCTCCGACATGCGGTCTCGAGGAGCTCCTCCGACAAGCAGAAACATATTGCAAGGAAATAGCGTTTCCTTTGGCAAGCTGCTAGCCGAGAGTGCTACAAACCTCAAGATCATCGCACTTGTAAGTTTACTTTGCCTGTTGTATTTCATATGAGTATCCCACTGTAGCCCCCGAGGATGTAGACGGAAAACCATAGGCTTTGCATCTATATGCTCTAAGAGTGACTAAGTTAGAAAAAACTCTCACTGTAGCCCCCAAGCATTTAGATGGAACAAACTATTCCGACTAGATGCTTTAAGAGTAGCATACACAGTGTTTATAATTTTCAATATTGTAGACCCAAGCCTCTAGTTGTAACTGAATTAGTTCTGACTAGATGCTTAAAGAAAAGCTAAGCATTTTCCGAGTTAAAACTTTATACTGTAGCCCCCAAGCTTCTAATCGAGAACTGAATTAGCTCCGACTAGATGCTTAAAGAAAAGCTAAGCATATTGCTAAGTAAAAAACTCTCGCTGTAGCCCCCGTGCGTCTAGGTGGTAACATTCCGACTAGATGCTCCACGTAGACTAAACAACGGTTTAACCTTTTTCCTTTTTTCCACAGAACAAGAATGCTCGGAGGGGCATGGCCAACGACAAGTACCAGAAGATGCGCGCATATCTTGAAGCCGAAAAGGGTAAACCTGCCATCTTGAAGGAACAGATCATCAAAAACAAGAGTCTGTTTTCTTTTTGCGCATTCCATCTTGGTTTTGTGCCTTCATTCTCCGAGTACTTACTGTGTACTTTGTTTTCTCCGACTTTGCAGAACATGTTGCCAAGGCCAAGGATATTGTCGAGCAGTCCAAGCACATCCAGCAGCTGGACAACGAGAACAAGATCCTTAAAAAGGAGAGAGAAGACATGCTGAAAATGCATGAAGAATCAATGAAGGCCTTGCAGGACTCCACCGCCGAGGAAATAAACCGCTTGAAGGAGGAGATCGTGATCTTGAAAGATCAAAAGCGTGCTGCCGATGAGCAGAATCACCGCCATGGCGAGGCGTACAAGCTCCTCCAACAAGAGAAACAATCCTTGGCGGACACCCTCTGGCAAGCTGAGGCCAGCATCTTCAGTAAGTTTCCTCCGCCTTGTATTTCTGTAATTTGGATACTCTGAATTGTTGAACTCATGTGATCCTTGTCGGAATTTGCAGCTCCTATGGGTTTAACCAGATCGCCTCCTCCAGCCAAGGAATGCATGGTTCTTGCCGGCAACTTCATCAACACCGCCATCACCCAAGCCAAAGAGATTTCCAAGCCCCTCCAGATACACATCAAGGCCTCGGACTTCGTGGCGAAGTACTCGGAGATTCTGCGCCGAGCCCCCGAGCGTATCACAAGCTGGAAAGCTTCATGTGCACGGGCTGGCGCAAGGATGGTGCTGTCAATGGTGAAGGCACACTACGAAGATGCCGACATCGATACGGTGACCTTTGGTATCCCCGACGTTGACGATGACAGCAAAGAGATTGATCATGAAGCCATATTGTTTTCACTCGCGGGTTATGACACCAGAGTTGCCGAGTTGGTGGACATCGACGTCTTCATGCCCATGAATACCATCGACAGCGTCAACCAAGACTCCTCCGAGTCCCACCACAGTGCCGACGCTGAGGGTGATTCTCCGGCTAGTGACGATGCTGCTTCCAAGTCTCCTGCGCCAAAGGAATGTAAAACAACTTTGTAACATTTGTTTCATCTTTGGTGTATGCGCGGAAAGAACTTGATGATGTAACTTAAGGCGGAAAACAATGGTTGTTATTTCCTGCTACTTAAGAACTAGTTTCCATCTTGTATATATTTTTTAAGCAAGTGCTGGCTTATCCATTACTTTTGGTTCTTATGCTTGACTTTTCGTGAGTCGGAAGACTCGTTGTCGGAACCATGCACTTAGGTGATGATGCCCAATGGCATCGTCAATAACCTGAGCACAAAATCGCCGACAATAAGTGCCAAAAGTCACTACTCCAGAATCCACATAAAAACAACAAAGAACGTGTAGACCAGAAAACTTAAGCTAACGCCCGTAGGCGGAATTTTCACAAGTGCAAACGCGAAGCTTACATAAAGGTTTTACATGATCCAAAAATGAACACTAAAGGAGGTAAAAGACTCAGAAATATGAGTGAACCAGAGAGCTTTATTTCATTGATCATATAAGAGGTACACAATTAGATAAAAAATGCTAAGTGTAAAAAGGACGTAGCTGTGCTATGTTCCATGGCCGATCAAGCTCCGGGTAGTCATCATCCAGGTCACGCCGCTTACGCTTATGATCCTCGTTGGGTCTATCCTTTAGTTCACGATTGTCAACAAGGTAGTAATACCCATTGAGTAGCACCTTTCTTATGATGAACGATCCTTCCCATGGCGGGGATAATTTGTGTGACTTCTTCTGCTTAAGTCGGAGCACCAAATCCCCCTCTTTAAACGAGCGATGTCGAACGCGGCGACTATGGTAGCTGCGTAGCTTCTGCTGGTAGATGGCGGATCTTTGGCATGCCAAAACGCGCTCCTCCTCGAGAAGGTGCACATCCAGGCGTTTGGATTCTTCAGCGTCATCCTCGTCGTAGGCGGCAACTCTTGGTGCATCGTGGAGGATGTCGGAAGGCAGGATGGCTTCTGCTCCATATACCATGAAATATGGGGTGTAGCTGGTGGATCTGTTGGGTGTAGTTCGTAAACTCCACAACACAGATGGAAATTCTTCTGCCTAGGCTCCAGCTGCTCTATGTAGCGGTGCCTCAAGACGTGACTTGATTCCCTGCAGAATTAATCCATTGGCTCGCTCAACCTGACCATTGGATTGTGGGTGTGCCACAGATGCAAGGTCAAGTCGGATGCCTTTCTCCCAGCAATAAGCCTCCACTTCTCCGAGTGACAAGTTGCTTCCGTTGTCGGTGATAATGCTATGTGGGAGACCAAATCTCACCACTAGATCCCGGACAAACCTGAGGGCAGTTGCCCCATCAAGCTTTCTAATGGGTTTAGCTTCTATCCATTTGGTGAATTTGTCAACTGCTACAAGCAGATGCGTAAACCCACAAGGTGCCGTCTATAACGGTCCCACCATGTCTAGCCCCTAGACTGCAAACGGCCAAGTTATTGGTATTGTTCGCAATTCTTCAGCAGGAACATGTGGTTGTCGGGCATAATACTGGCATCCCGTGCATGTCTCAACCAGCTTGTCGGCGTCCGCCTTCGCGGTCAGCCAGTAGAATCCTTGCCGGAAGGCTTTCGCAACCAACGATCGGGGAGCGGCGTGATGCCCGCAATCTCCGAGATGGATTCCGTGCAGGATTTTCATACCTTCTAGCTGGGAAACACACTTTAGGTATACACCAGTAGTGCTCATTTTATAGATTTGCCCATTGATTATGGTATAACCCTTTGCTCGTCGTACTATTTGCCATCTTTCGACTTCGTCGTCGGGCAAAGTTCCGTGTTCGAAATATTCCATGAACGGTTTTGTCCAAGCCGGCGGGACCTTAGTCACCATGTTGACGAAAGAGTCAGCTCTATCCGGGTTGTCAATGTCGGCTCCCTTCACGGATGGTGTGCGCAGATGCTCTAGGAAAACTCCTGGCGGAATTCGCTTGCACCCTGACCCTATCTTAGAGAGCAGATCAGCCGCCTCGTTTTGTTCCCTAGGCACATACTTGACTTCGTAGCCCAAGAAGCTCTTGGATATCTCGTCCACTTCGTCTCGATATGCTGCCATCATAGGGTTCCACGCATTCCAGGTGCCAACCACCTGCTAGGCAACCAAATCAGAATCTCCACAGCAAACTATGCGCTTGATGCCAATATCCTTGGCTACACGTAGTCCGTGAATGAGTGCTTCATACTCCGCCATGTTGTTTGTAGCCTCGAAGTGGATCTGCAAAACGTAGTGTAGCTTGTCTCCTGTTGGTGACTGTAGCAATACACCAGCCCCCGAGCCATTGAGCAGCTTTGATCCGTCAAAGTGCATCACCCAGTACTCTGGTTCTGGCAATAGAGTAGCGTCTGGCATCTCCGTCCAATCTGCAACAAAATCCGCCAAGGCTTGTGACTTGATAGCGTCGCGTCTCTTGTAGGTGATCTCGAAGGCGGCAAGTTCAATGCCCCACTTCGCGACCCTTCCTGTAGTGTCGCTGTTGTTGATAATGTCGGACATTGGAGTCTTGCTCACCACTGTGATTGGGTGCTCCTGAAAGTAATGCCTCAGCTTCCGAGAAGCAAGGAATACTCCATAAGCTATCTTTTGGTAGTGCGGGTAACGCTGCTTGGACTCCATCAAGACCTCGCTCACATAGTAAACTGGTCGTTGAACTCCGTGCTCATAGCCTGGTTCCTTCCGCTCTACCACGACGACGATGCTGATAACCCGGTTGGTTGCCGCCATGTAAATTAACAGGGGCTCACCAGGCTCGGCTGCTGCAAGGATGGGCGCTGAGGAAAGAATCTCCTTGAGGTGCTTCAATGCTGCATCTGCTTCGTTCGTCCACGTGAATTTGTCCGCCTTCTTCAGCAACTTGTACAGCGGCAGAGCCTTCTCTCCAAGTCGGCTGACGAACCGACTAACTACTGCAACACAACCTGTTAGTCGTTGAATGTCCTTTAGGCATGTTAGACGGTTTATGTTCAACATGGCCTTGATTTTCTTTGCGCTAACCTCGATTCCACACTGGGAAACGATGAAGCCCAACAATTTGCCGGCTGGAACCCCGAAGATGCACTTCTTAGGGTTAAGCATCATGTTGTATTTCCGAAGATTATCAAAGGATTCTTTTAAGTCAGAGATTAAGTCGTTTGACTTTTTAGACATCACCACGATATCGTCCACGTAGGCGTGAACGTTCCGACCAATTTGGTCATGAAGGCAATGTTGCATTGTCCGCTGGTAGGTAGCACCTGCATTTTTCAGACCAAAGGGCATCGTGACATAGCAAAACATGTCGTATGGGGTAGTGAACGAAGTGGCCAATTGGTCCGACTTCGTCATCTTGATCTGGTGGTATCCCGAGTATGCATCGAGAAAACACAAAAGTTCTGAGCCAGCCGTCGAGTCAATGACTTGGTCAATGCGAGGCAAAGAAAACGGATCTTTGGGACATGCTTTGTTCAAGCCGGTGTAATCAACACACATACTTAATTCATTGGTTCCCTTTTTGGGGACAAGTACAGGATTGGCCACCCATTGGGTGTGAAGGACTTCTCGGATAAATCCAGCCTTAAGTAACCTAGCTATCTCTTTGCCATTGGCGCGTCTCTTCTCATCTCCAAAGCGTCGTAGAGGTTGTTTCACTGGTTTGCATTTTGGATCAATGTTTAAGTTGTGCTCGGCAAGTTCCCTAGGTACACCTTTCATGTCGGAAGGTTGCCAGGCAAAGATGTCCCTATTCTCACGGAGGAAATCGACGAGCGCGCTTTCCTATTTGGGATCCAGGTTCGTCCCAATGGCAGTGACGTTGGAGGCATCGCCTACCACAAGTTCCACCGGCTTGGTCTCGATGGCGGCCTTGAACGCAGGAGCAGAGTCGGAGATCTGCTTCTTCGACGCGGGCATCTCTGAGTCATCGACCTTGCTCTGGATCTCCTTGAATTCTTCACTGTAGAGAACAGCTTCTGCAACGGCTACTTCATTGATCTCGTAGTCCCTTGCCTTGGTAAAGCTTCCGGAAACGGTGATGATGCCGTTTGGTCCGGGTATCTTGAGTTTGTTGTAGACGAAGCATGGCTTGGCCATGAATGTGTGGAATATTTCACGGCCGAATATGACGTGGTACATGCTCTTGAAGGGGCCCACCTCGAAGGTCATGCGCTCTTGACGGTAATTATTAACATCGCCAAAGGCAACCTGAAGTGTAATGCACCCAAGGGACCGATCCTCCCGACCAGGAACTACGCCGTGGAAGATGGTGTAGGTCTGCCTTAGGTTTGCCTCCATCAAGTTCATCTTCTGCAGTGTATCTAGGTACATGATGTTGATGCTGCTTCCACTATCCACCATACACTTGGTGAACTCCACGCCGTCAATCAAGGGGTTGATGACCATGGCGTACTGGTTCTCCGTGGGTATAAGGTCTGGGTGGTCCGTCCTGTCCCAAGTTATTGGAACCTCCGACCAACGCAGGTACTGGGGAACTGGGGGGAGAGTAGCCATCAGGATCCTCAGAGAGGTCTTCTGTTGTCGGACGGTGGGGGTGCCAAGTAAAGTGTGATAGACTGGGGCCTTCTTTGCGAAGGGGTTCTTGCCCTTATCGTCGCTCTTGGCGGCGTGCTTGGGGTCAACGTCCACGTCCATGTCACTTGAATCCTTGGACTCCTCCTCCTTCTTCTTCCCCTTGCCCTTGCCTCGCGGTCTGTTCTTTCGACTTCGCTTGTAGCTAGACTCCGCGTCTTCCTTGAGGTCGTTGACGAACCTGCAGTGTCGATTGGTATGGGTGGCCTTGCCGTTGGCGTCGAGGTGTACGAGGCACGGAATATCGCGGGACTCTTCGTAGGTTTGGGGAACACGGAGCGGCGCCGAGGTGGTTTCACTTCCTCGTTGCTGCCCACGACCAGCTCCCATTCCTCGGCCATGTTGTCCGCCTTCTCCTCGTCCTGCAAAAGTCATAGCGACCATGTCGATAGATTACTTTTCTTCTTGAGCGGTCTTTCGCTTTGTACTGCTGTTCCTCCGAGCTTGAGTTGGAATGGCCGTTGCCGGCAAAGAGCCACGAGCATCGTTGTCGGCAGCTGCGAACTCACTAGCTAACTGAATCATCTGATTCAAGTCAAGCTGGTGATTGTCCTGCAAGCGCTTCAGCTTATGTCGGATCAACGTGCCCCTTTCCAACCCATCGATGAAGGCGGCCATGGCGGTCTGAGCGTGCACTCCTGCGCAGGAATTCTTCATATCCAGCCAGCAGGAGAGGTAGGCGCGAGATGTCTCGTCTTTCTCTTGCATGCATCGCTGTAGATCGCCCACAGTGCAGGGATGCTTGTATGTACCCTCAAAGTTCTTGGTGAATGCTTCTTGCATGTCTAGCCAGTTGTAGATAGATTTCTCTGGCAAGTCGTCGATCCATTGATGGGCCGTGCCTGCCATCATTAACGGGAGGTACTTGACGGCGACGTTGGGGTTGCCTCCGGCAATCTCCACCGCGTTGCCGTAGTCCTGCAACCATGTGGCTGGCTTGGCGGTGCCGTCATAGGGCTTGATGGTCTTGCAATCCGGAAACCTTTGGGGTAAGTTGCGGACCATATTGCAGGTCCAAAGCAACATGGTCCTAGGTATGGTCCTTCCCGGGCCTCGTGGATCTTATCGATCCGTGAACGTGCGTCGTATGGCTCCGGGTTCTTCTTCTTTTTGTCAACAGGGGATGGGCTGCGTGAACGACGCGGGCCCCCTCCGCTATGGTGACTGCTTGGTGGTGATTGAGGCGGAGGTGGCGGTGGGTTAGACTTCTTGCTGTTACCCTCCTGCGACGCCTCATGCCTGTCACGGTTGCTTGTCGGACGCGGAGGGTCATGGCGTGACCTTCTCTTGTGTCCTTGGTTGCGCTCTCCGTCATGGCGGGTCTGCTCCGCATTGTCGCGGATGACGATGCCGCACTGCTTTGGTGTGGGCATATCTGTACGATGGTGAGCCTTGTAATCTTCGTGATGTCGGGGAGCTTGGGGTGGTGGCGAAGGGCGACGAGGTTGGGCCTTTTCTCCGTGATCGGAGGATATGGGGATGGCGTCCTTCCTGTTGCACGCATCCCTTCGTGTTCGTTCTGATGAACCCGTCTCGGACCCGACATCAAGAGGAGATCTGTCCCTTGGCGGCTTGTACTGGCTAGATTGGCAGAGCGCTGGGTTAGACTCAAACCTCTAAGAGGTGGCCTTGTCCTGCTACTTCACCTCCTTGGCCACTAGGTCATAGAACTGTTCCACTGCCTCAGGCGATCTATCCTGCTCCATAAGGGTCTTGGCGACGGTGAGGTTAAGGAGTGGGGTGGGCATCACCTGCTTGCCTTCACTGTCAATGTATGGCTTGGCCTGTGCCGGCTTCGAGGGAGCCCATCCTAGGTTGCTCCGTACACCAGGATCGTTGATGACGCGAGCCGGAGCTTTCTTAGCCTTCTGCTGCTGTAGCAGAGTCTTGTACTCGGCCTCCATTGCTCTAGCTTTTTATATGGACTTCTGCGCGTTGACCAGATCTCGATCTAGTTTAGCGCCTTGCTCTGCGATGGCTTGTGCTTCCTCCAGCAGCTGCTGGCACTTCTCGTCAAGCTAGGTCACGTTCCGGATATGAGCAACGGTTAGTGGCTCGACGAGGAGATTGTCGTACATCACTCTATGAGCTGGAGTAACTTGGGCTACTGCAGACGTAGATGCTGGAGGTGGCAAGTTTGCGGTGTTGTTGTTGCTCGGGCCGGTGCCGAGTTCCTGCGGCTGCTGCACTGGGTTAGGCGGAGGAGGCATGACCTTTGCGCGATCATCGTCAGCAGCAATAAGTGGCCCCTTCCCCTTTTCCAGCGCCGTAGGCGGAGCTCGTCCGGGTTGATCTTCATCCATCGCCGTCCCAATGGTGACGAACACCCCTCGGGACGTGACGGAGTTGTTGGCTTGCTCATCGCGCGATTACTCCTCCTCCATCTCTTGCATAGCTGAGTCTAGCTCTTCTGGACTGAAGTCTATCTCCTCTGAATCTGCATTGAAACCAGCATAAAGCGCGTCAATGACAGAGTCGGAGGGTTCCAGGACTTCCTCGATGATGGTCGGTGGAGGTGCAACAGGCTCAACGATGACTGGAGGTGGTGGTGCTGCTACGACGATGGCGGCGGGAGGCGGTGGCAGCGGCTACTGAATCGGAGGTTCTCCATCTCTGAGCGCAAGGTCCATCTGGGCTGCCGCGTCAGCTGCCACGTAGCTGTTGACGGTGCTCACCATCTCTTCGAGGGTAAGGCGTCCTGTTGCCTGCTGCCGTCTTAAAGAATGTCGGAGAAGTGTGCCGCGGTCCAGTCCTTCCACGAAGTTATACAAAGCGTTATCATCGGGGTAGTGGGCTAGATCGGATCGTATACGGAGCCACCTGGCCAGGAAATCGCGTTGGTTTTCGCCCTCTCTCTGAACGCAGCGCGCCAGATCGAAGATGGTAACCACGCCGACGAACTTGGATCTCTGCTGTCCAGATGCACGGACGAAGCCGGCGGATTTGCAGTGATCTTCCACCTTTATATCCTGCACAGGGGCGGTTTGGGTGGGCCTTGAATTTTTCCGATCTTTGCTGGCAAACTCTGAAGAGAGATCCGACATCGATCCTTCCGCGAACGTGTCCTGCCCGTAGGAGGTCCGTGCGGGCCTTGAATTTTTCCGATCTCTGCCGGCAAACTCCGAAGAGAGATCCGACATCGATCCTTCCGCGAACGTATCCTGCCTGTAGCCGGTCCATGCGGGTCTTGATGCTCCTCCAACTCCTAGGGAACTAGTGCCCGAGTCGGTTTCGCCGATGAAGAGGTGGATGTCTCCGATAGGAACGATCGAACACCGCGTAGGGTCCGTCTTCGCCGGGATCCAGAACTCGTCAGGAGGATGAGCGGAACGTTGCCGGAGAAGAGAACACGGCCGATGGCTAAGGTTTCGCCGATTCCCACGAAGACCTTGGTCCTCTCCCACTGAAGACCCTGAAGCGCCTCTTGCCCCACGGTGGGCGCCAACTATCATGGTATTGCCGAAGAGTACGCCATGGAGGGGTCCTCACAGTGCGTGTTTAGAGACGTGGGGTAAGGCGGACGGTTGACGGGTACGAGGTAACACAGTTTACCCAGGTTCAGATCCCACAACGGTGGCGGAATCTTACTCCTGCTATAAATCACTATAAGGGCAATACGCCGAGTTACAGAGATAGGTTCGCTATGCGAGGTTGTGTGTATCGATCTATGATCGTATGAGATTGTGCCCTAAAGGCTCCTATAGGCCCGACTTATATAGTCGCTAGGTCCTGGGGTTACAGGGAAAAGTCCTAGCCGGACAGGTTACAGAGTCCTACACCGTCTATCACTAGTCTTGTGTATCTTGCACTCCAAATCTCCGGGTACGCTGGTAACTCCATCGTAGCCTTCCTTTATCCAGCATGGGCCTCCCTTATGGATCCACCTAACTGGGCCGCCCAGCAGGCCATAGGCCATGCTACCGACTTGGGCCACCCGGGTTAGCCGGATAAGAGACATCCTATAAGGATACCCATATAGCATATACCCAACAATGCCCTAGTATAGGCACCTCTCCTGTGAGTTTGGCCTCCCAACCATGACCAACTATCATCTTGGGAACTGCACAGGTGGACAATCTTCACAAGGTAGCCTCAGCTTAGACCTTGGCCGCAAGGGAACCCATACTAAGGTATATAAATTTCCAATCAAGCCCTACCCAATTTTTGGGTATTGTGGTTGTACGGTAAAATTGGAATGGTATTGCATCCAGACAACCATTAGTTTTATAAAGGTATAAGGCTCATGCCTCAACATTTTCATCATCAAAATCATCTGGTGTTCGAGAACACATGTCAAAACATTTCAGTAGAATGACTCATCATTCTAAGGTTTTCATAACCATTTTCACCAGGTGTTCCCATCTAAAGTTGATCAAGTTTTAGACTTAGCACTAGCATCTACAAGTGGGGGTAAATACTAATGATGGGTAATAAACTAGTGGGGATTTACATCAAGATTATCTAACTTAGGCCAAATTTTATGCTCTTTATGCTACCTTCAGTTATCTTTCTAGAATCTACAAGTCACTAAGTAAACTATAAGAGAAAGCTTTGGTAAAGAAAATAAAGTATTAAGCTTGCAAGTAAAACTAGGATTGGGTATCAAGTGATGTAAGATAGCTAAGTTGCAAATGTTAGCTTGCTCAGTTAATAGCTTTCTAAATCAACTAGTAGTATTAGGCTTGCATAAGTAGGGTAGCTTGCTAAGTTGCAAGTGTTAGCATGCTCAGTTAATAGCTTGCTAAATCAACTAGTAGTATTAGGCTTGCATAAGTAGGGTATCTTGCAAGTGTTAGCTTGCCTTGTGCGCAACAGTGGTTGAAGTTCTCCTCGGCTTCTTCTTCGTAGTATTCCCCTTCCTCCTCGTATCCTTGGTCGGTACTAGCGTCTATAAATAAATACGAGGTACACAATCACCAAACAATACTTAACTATTGCCAATCATCACACAAAGGTTCACACTAGGTGATCTATCATCATTACTAATATTACAAGGATTAACACACTTGTCCTATTTATTTTATTTTGAGAAAAGTAAATTCTACTCATTGAAAAACTACTTAAGATTTAATATTCTCTAACTCAAACATGGGATCATGTTGACACATGTCATCATCACATATTTCAGTACATGGGAATGTGATTTAAAGTGGTGTCACAATTTAATAAGGTTTAACCTTTTTATTTTATATAATTAAAGTGAATAGAAATGCCTATGTGGCATTATTTTATTATGTGATCATTATTTCTGTAAGTAAACCAATATATTTTTATATATTCTGAAAGGTATGGTCAAATGTGATTTTTGAGAGTTGGAATCAAATCAAAAGCTTTTATGGTTGAATTTTGAAAAATGTTTGAATGTAAAAAAGCTTCTGCCTTGTTATTTTTACCATGGGTGATCTACAATTATAAATGGTTTGAATCCAATGTGCTTGGATTACGAATTCCAGTACCTTTCTAACAAAATTGGTTTCATGCATTTTGGTTAAGTGAATTGAGCCGGGTTGATTTTTGAATCTAGGTAAAGAACTGTGTTTGAAATTAAATGAATAAAAGTAAATTTGAATTGTTGGGTCGCGCGGGACGTTTAACTGGGCCGGCCCACTACGCACAGTGCACACGCGGGCTGGTTAAGTGGCTGTCCCCACGCGTCAGTGAGACAGTGAGGGGAGAAGCGGTACGAGGTGATCTAGGACGCACGATCTAGCTCTAATCGAACGGCTCTGGTTCATCATCCATGTCGGGCAACACCGGCGAGACAGAATGCTAACGCGGTAGGTGGGGGTCATGGGAGGCTCACCGGGGCTCAGGCGATGGTCGGAGACAGGGGCGAACGATGAAGTCGATGACGGTGGTTATCCTGGTACCGACAACTTCTCCTAGGGCGGCTCCAATCGATGGCGCCTCTCCTCCTCTGCAGTGGCGAACTCCGGTGAAATTCCGGCCACCTGGTACTCGCCTTGCTCCGGGAGTGAGTGGGGGGTATCAGTGAGAGGTGGGGAGTGAACTGGTGTGAAGAAAACGAGCGGGGGAGGTCTCCTTTTATGGTGGCTGAAGGGGACCGACGGGCGCGGGCTGAGCTCCTCCGTGTCGACGGCACAGAGGGCTAATGGAATGGGCGATGGTAGGGGCGGTGATGTGCTCCCTGGCGAAGCTCAACGGCGTGGTGGAGAGGCGTGGGGCGGTGCTGATCAGTCGGAACGCGTCGACACTCTAGGCAGGTCCGACGGCAAATTTGATGGCGCACGGGTGCTCCTGGTCGCGCGGCAGCGACCGAGCATGTCTGGCGGGGTGATGGAGTGTTGGCGATCACACACGCAAGCAGCGAGGGCGGCGCGCGGTCTGTGGGTGCTGATCGGGCGTGACGTACTGGCGCGCTCTCGGCTCGCACGCAGAGAGACTGGGCGCGTGCTTGGCGGGTGGTCCAGTGGCTGGCTGCCCTCGGGGCTAGGACAGGGAGTGGCGGTGGATGGTGCTGCGTGTTCCAGACAAGGTTGGCGGGGCTAGTTCTTCCTCTAGCTCTCTGGCGACATTGGGGTTGGCAAATGGGCTCGGCATGGTCACCATTAATGGCTATGCCAAGCTCATAGTGGTGCTAAGTCTTGTTAATTGGGCTAGATCATCTACTGAGAGTGTAGTGAGAGCTAGAGAGGGAACAAGGTTGGCCAAATTCACTGCTCACTATAGTGTTTGTTGTTTGTTTGTTTGCTACAAACAAGGTGTTTGATGAAATGGCCGAAAGAGATTCAAATTTGAATTTTTTGATTCAAACTTGGTGGGTTTGCTAGGCACATACTAGGAAGTAGCTGGTTAGTTGGATTGGTCAAGAGGCACTGGTTTGGTTGGGTTTTGAAAATGTGTGATCTTCACATATGTTAAAGATTCAATTTTGAATTGTCATTTGAATGGGTTTGACAAATGTTTCTACAAGTTTGAAAGGTGGGTTTTGATTCACTTTTACTTGTTCTAGCAAGGGGTGAAAAGAATTGGAAAAGTTTCTATTTGAAATCTTGGACTAGAAACACTCAAAGTGACCTAGTGAGCAAGATTGGCAAAAATGACCATTTGCCTTAATTGATTTGTTTTTTATTTTCCTTTATTTGTTTCTTCTTGGAAATGTTTTATATAATGTTATTTTCATCTTTAAACCATTTCTTGCTATTTAGGTTAATCACACAAGATCATTCATGCATTTATCAAATCATCACATACACACATGCATTCATATGATTAAAATTAATCAAAGTTTTTGTTAACCCTAATTTTAATGATTAGAGTTTGATGGTCATTGTTTTATTTTTTTGGGATGTTACACGAGCCTTCTCCACCGTGGCTGCGCTATCCTCTACATCAACAACACCATGGTTATGATAGGAACAAGTTTATGACCAGGATCAAGCACAACGAACACTCACCCGCAGTCGCTCGAAGCTGCTCGTTTGTGTCCCGAACAATGAGGAGCTCCCTCTCCACACGCTCCCTGGTGGCAAGCCGCTCCGTCGACTCGCGCTGCAGGCCCTGCGCACCCATGGACTGGCCACTCAAGGACTGGACAACAAAAATTCCTAAGTGCCTATCCGCTGAAATTCAGCGACTAACCACTCGGGGACTGGGCAGCGAAAGTTCTAAGTGCCTAGCCGCTGAAATTCAGCGACCAGCAACTCCGGACTAGACTCGAAAACAATAAGAATCCGACCACTGAAATTCAGTGGCCCGATCCTCGGGGACTGGACATACCTAGATGGCGGCGCCTAGCATGCCATGAAGCTCCATTGCATCCACCGATGGGAGCACGAATGGAGTACGCCCGCGACACTGCTTGACCTTCGTGCCGGCGGCCTCGGGCAGTTGGCTCGACGACACCGATGCACTCGCCATGGAGGCCCTCGACAAAGCGAGGGAACATCGCCACCGCGGCTCCCGCACCAATCAAAGGGGGCCCTGTCGCCCCAACCAAGGCCACGGGCTCCTCCCGCTGCGACTATGTGTCCACCATAACCCTCGGGGCTGCGTCCGCTGCAATTGGAGCCTCGCTCGGGGCAACCGCCGGTTCGTCTGAAATTGTGATGACCTCGTGGACCTTTGCTTTCTTTGCCCCTTTAGCAGGCACCTCGACCTCGTCGCCCTTCCTCTTCTTCGAAGGGTCGACTGGTGCCTCCGTGGCACCCGATGGAACCTTGGTCACCGAAGGGTGACCTATCTTCTTCACTCCAGTCCTGCGGAACGACTCCGTTAGTAAACTCGCCAGTCGGACATAAATAAGGCAGACAAATGAAAAGAGTGAGAAACACTCACTTGGCGACTGGGATGAAACGCAGGCTAGTACGAACGCTGGCCGGCTTCTCCAACTCCGGCCCCAGTTTCCAACTGAGGCCCATCTCGAACACGCTTTGCACCCAAGACACCGACGACTTCTTCGAGGACGAGGCCGCTGCAGGAGCTTCAGTGGCGATCGCCGTGGGAACTCCCCTCGGTGGCGAGGTCCCCGTGGCTGGAGCGGCCACGAGCCCGGTGACGGGGACGAAGGACGGCGGCAGCGATGCCAACGACATCTCGCCTTCTGCAATGGCCGCTTCGGTCGCCACGGTCGCATGCGCTGACTTTAGCTTCCTCGGCTACGCTGGTAGCATCGGAGCTACTCGCGGACCGAGGCGGTGATACCGGCTTAGCCGGCTTCTTCTTCTTTGGTGGCGGTGGTAACTTCTTCGACGACATAGCTTCGCACCGCGAGGTGTGTTCGGGGAGTTCGCTATCGTCTTCGTCGTGAGCCTCGAGGATCTTGCTGGCCTCGAGCACGCGCTGGTGCTGCCCGCGGGTTTTTTCGAACCGTGGGTGCAGCGACCTCCACAACCTCGTCGCCACCATCGTCATTGTCATCTTTGTCGTCGCTGCCGTCACTTATGACGCCGCCCTGGTCGGGTAAAGACTCGCTATCATCTTTGGCGGATGAGGTCGAGTTCTCGTCGCCCGTGGGCGGGAGCCAACCTTCCACCACCTGGAACAACTGCAACGACAAAACAAATCAGCATAACCGCGAATGCAAATCTTCGACTGTGGATATACAAGAAAGGAATTATTTACCATTGGGGCGTCGCGCTTTCCGGTGTAAGGAGCGACCCCGGCCTTTGCATCGAGATACACCGCCAAGGTGATCTTCTTTAGGGCCAGGGTGTAATCGTTGAGTCTCCACTCGTCGTGGCAGGACTTCGTCGGGTCGTCCTTGCCCGTGTACTCGTACATATAGTGGGTGTGGCTAGCCAGGGGCACGAGCTGTCGCCCGAGCCAGCAATTGTAAAGGTTGATGGTTTGGAGGCCCTTCTTCTTCAGATTGCGGGTGTTTTGCAGCATCTCATCGATGACCATCCGCTGGTCTAGCGGAAGTTTGGTGACTTGGAGCCGACGCGGCTCGGGCCGGTTGGCGGAGTACGTTGGAAGCGCCACCTCGTCACCCGGCGGCGACTCGGTCACGTAAAACCAGTTCTTCTTCCACTCATTCGCTGGTTTAGCGGGCAACATCTGATCAAAAAAGGACGCCTTCGACTTCAGCTGAAAGGTCAGGCCGCCCGCGCCCAGCATCGGGCCGCCTGCCTCTTCGCGGATGATTCTCCTGTGGAACAGATCTTTCCATAGGGGGGAGTATGTCCGGAAGCCCAGATAGCACTCACAGAACGCCATGAAAATGGCGAGCTGCTCAATGCTATACGACCCTAGATCTGACGGCTGGATGTCGTAGTAGGCGCAGAAGCGACGAAAGAAGAGGGAAGTGGGGAATCCGAGCCCCCGCTCCACATGACTGGTGAAGCAGATGAACTCTCCCTCGCGCGGATTCAGGGTCACCTCTCCGGCCGCGGGGATGCGCCATCTCCCGACGCGGAGGATCCCTGCCTCGTCGAACGACTTCAACGACGCTTTTGTGCACTTGGATCTGCCCCACGGTTCCGCTGGAGGGGCTATCGATTGAGGGATCTAGGGCTATGAGTCACTCTGGGTCGCTCTGGTCGCTGCGCGGAATGGAGAATTGGGAAGGCACGAGATCAGAGGAAGTGAGGGAAGTGTTTTCCCCTCGCCGCTCACTCTCCTTATATAGCGGTTGTTACCCGCCATCTTCGGGGAGCCGTTATCGCGCAGTAATTATGCCGATATTACCGTTGGATTACCAAACAGCTACTTTGACCAGCGCTGATGGTCCAACTTCATCCATTCGACTCGCTATCTTCAGCGACCTGACGATTCGTCGACCTGATCACTATAACAGTGACTTAACCACTCGCTAACCCATTCGCCAAGCTGTGATCTGACTAGTCGCCGTTATTGCGACTAAAATGACTAGTTCCTTCTTTTATTCAGGGAGTCCACCGCCGATTTGACTGGGCTTCTGAATTGGACCCGCATACTCCGACTGCCAATGAACACCTGCGACCAATCAACGACGGCCTCGGGGACTACTGATGGGGATATGCCGACCGGGGTATACCCAGTAGGACGTTTCCTACTGGCCCAAGCTGCCAGCGAGTAGGCCTGCAGGAAGGCGACTGGATCGAGACCTAGCATGGATCCAGACGACTAGAAGCCGGAGGCCTAGAAGCATAGCTAGGCCCAGTCGGATTAGGTCAAGAACCCTCCAAATCCTTAACTAATTCGGTTGTAGATCTATAAACCCTAGCGAGGTGAGCCTATATAAACCTCCCTGGGGTACGCATAGAGGACACATTCCATCATACACCCTAGCGACTCGCTGCCTACTCGTCAAGCTCGCCCTTGTACTCTCTCCATAATACAATCTAGCAGGAGTAGGTCTTTACCCTCCGGGGGCCGAACCTGGGTAAATCCTTGTGTCTCCGCCCTCATCTCGCACCACATATGGCTGGCCGCCCTTGCCCTTTGTTCTACCATTCGCTGCCGATTGCAGCATCTGCCATGGCCATTCCCACGACACCAAGCAGAATCAAATCAACAGAAATTCAAAAACAAACAAAACAAGCAAATGGTCATTTTTGCCAATCTTGCTCACTAGGCCACTTTGAATGTTTCTAGTCCAAGATTTCAAACAGAAACTAATCCAATTATTTTCACCACTAGCTAGACCAAGTGAAAGTGAACCCAAGCCCACCTTGCAAACCCATAGAAACATTTGGCAGCCCTATTCAAATGACATTTGAAATTTCAATCTAGTTCATATGGGAAGATCACCATTTCTCAAAACCCAACCAAACCAGTGCACCTTGACAAATCCAAGCAACCAGAGACTCCCTAGTATGTGACCATTGCACCCACCAAATTTCATCCAAAAATTCAAATTTGAATTTCTTTCGGCCATTTCATCAAACACTTGGAGGCAGCAAATCAAATTGGCCAAACTTCACTATTTTGAGCAGTTCTTTGGCTAAGAATTGTTCACCATTGATCATACTTGTCTCCCCCAGTGCCAACCAATGCCTTGAACACAACTAGTACCTACCCAATGCACCATGATGAGCCATGCCGAGAGCACCCTTGCCAGCGACCATGGCTAGCTAGCCAGAGCCAGCGCCTAGCCACCGTGTCTAGAAAGCACGCCACCGTCCACCGCCACCCCTGTCCAGCCATCGACCACTGCCAAGCAGTGGATCATAGAGAACGCACGCAACCATTTCTCTGTGACCATGCCGAGAGCGCGCTAGAGCGACGCGCTCGACGAGCCCGCACAGACCGCGCCCCGCCTTCGCCGCCCGCGTACGTGATCACCACCATCCTAGGAAACCACAAGACAACCCCGTTCGCCACCGCGCGACCAGGAGCGCCCGTGCATCGTCAAAAATTCCGTCGGTGCTGCCCAGAACATCGACACGTTCGGACCGCACCGCACCACCCGACGCCTTGCCATGAAGACGTTGAGCTTCGCCAGGAGACTGCGCATCGTCCCCTACCTTCAGCCATGTCGTTAGCTCACTGTAATACCGACCCGACGAGCTCAGCCCACACCCTTCAGTTCCCTCATTGCATTATAAATAGAGGCCTTCCCCGTTCGATTTCTTCACACCATTCCACTCCCCACCTCTCACTGATCATGCACACTTCTTCCCGGAGCAAGGCGAGCGCAACATCACCAGAATTTGGCCGGATCTTGCCACTGCTGGAGGAGAAGGGCGCCGTCTATTGGAGCCACCCCAGGAGGAGCCACCAGTACTAGGAGGATCGCCATTGTCGACTTCCTTGTTCGCCCTCATCGCCGACCATCGCCTGAGCCCTGGTGAGCCGCCCCAGACCCCCACTGGCCGCGCTAGGGTTCGTGCTTGTCGCGTTCTATTCAGACGATGACCCTCAGCCGTAGATCTTACATCTAATTCTATGGTTGTAATCACCCGTACCCCTTTGCACCCCTGCCTCACTGACTGGTGCGGACAACCACTTAACCCGCTCGCGCGCGCTGTGCATAGTGGGCCGGCCTAGTTAACTTTCCCGCGTGACCCAGTTCGTTTGAAATTAGGTTTATCTATTTAATTTTAAACTTAGTTCTGGCAGTATATTAAAAAACTATTTCAAAGAGATTCACTAAACCAAATTGCATGAAACTAATTTCCTAGAAAGGTATTGAAATTATTAATCCAAGCCCGTTGGATTCAAACCATTTGAATTTATAGATCAGCTATAGTAAAAATAACAAGGCAAATACTTTTTTGCATTCAAACTTTTTTCAAAATTCAACCATAAATGCTTTTGAGTTGATTCCAACTCTCAAAAATCACATTTGAGAAGACCTTTCTGAATATATAAAAATATCTAGGTTTACTTGTAGTAATATTGGACAAGTAATCAAAGAATGCCCCATAGGCATTTCTAGCCACTTTAATTAATTAAAATAAAAAGGTTAAATCTTATTAAGTTGTGACACCACTTTAAATCACATTCCCAAGTACTGAAATATGTGGTGATGACATGTGTCAACATGATCCCATGTTTTAGTTGGAGAATATTAAATCTTAAGTAGTTTTTCAATAAGTAGAAATTAATTTTCTAAAATAAAATAAATAGGACTTTTGCCTTAATCCTTGTGATGATAGTGATGATGCTAGATCATCTAGTGTGAGCCTTTGTGTGCTAAATAGAATTACTTAAGTATTGTTTGGGGATTGTGTACTTCATACTTATTTATAGACGCTAGTACCGAGTAAGGATATGAAGAGGAAGGAGAATACTACGAGGAAGAAGCAGAGGAGAACTTCGACCACTTCACTACACAAGGCAAGCTAATACTTACAACTATGGAAGCTCAATAACCTATGCAATGCTTTAGGCATGCCTTGGTCATACCAATTGATGATACCCAATCCCAGTTTTACTTGCAAGCTTTACTCTTTTATTTATTTATCAAAGCTTTCTATTTGTGTTAATTTAGTGACTTGTAGATTTGAGAAAGATTATTAAAGGTAGCATAAAGAGCATAAAACTTGGCCTTAGTTAGATAAATCTTGATGTCATCCTGAGGCATGAGATTGAACTTAGATAGGTCACATTTGATTATCACCCCTCATTAGTGATTACCCAAACTTTAGTGGCTAGTGCTAAGCATAAAACTTGATCACTTTAGATGGGAATACTTGGTGAAAATGATTATGAAAACCTTAGAATGATGAGTCATTCTAATGAAATGTTTTGACATGTGCTATGAGCACCAGATGATTTTTGATGATGAAATTGTTGAGGCATGAGCCTTAGCCCTTTTACAAAACTGATGGTTATGTCTGGATGCGATACCATTCCAATTTTACCGTACAACCACAATACCCGCAATTGGGTAGGGCTTGACTAGAAGTTTTATACCTTAGTATGGGTTCCCTTGTGGCCGAGGTTTGAGATGAGGCTACCTCGTGATGATTGACCACCTATGCAGTTCCCAAGATGAAAGATGGTCATGGTTGGGAGGCCAAACTCATAGGAGAGGTGCCTATACTAGGGTGTGTAATTGAAAGGTTAGGATTTATTATCCGCATACTAACTATGGTGAAATCAGGATTGTTCTTGACGGATGTATCGAATATTGTGGTGAAAGTGTACCACCTCTACAGGGTGTCAAACTATTCAAATAGCCGCGTCCGCGGTTATGGACAGTTGGAGTGGCCATACTGTTCCGTCGTCAGATGTTTTCAAAATGTCTTATGAAATGAATCATGACCTTGACTTGACCACAATACGGTTGTGAACATGAAAACTAAGTTCCCACTTAGGTGTTATAAAATATTAAACTAGCTTTCTCTGCTTCTGAACTCAGTTAAGGTAAATCTGGCTTTTTGCAAAACAACCTAGAGCTTAGTATTCCTACTCAAACCACTTTACGTGGTAGTGATAGTTTGCGAGTACTTAAAGAGTACTCATGGTTTTGTCCCTGTCTATTCCCGTGGCCATTCTATGGAGAGGACTATTAGGAGGATGGACCACAGGAAGGTTATGACAACTAGGATCATCTCCCATCGTTAGCATTGCCTATGACTATGAAGATGGAGTCTCGCCCACGCTATCGTTATTATATTATTCTACTGCATTGATTGTACTAAGACTGGATAATGAGATCCTTTATTTGTTGTAAGAACTTATGTATGGTTTGTAATGGATGATGTAATGTGATATCCAATCTGTTATGTCTCACAAAAATGGTAATCCTGGGACTGCGATGTATGGCATAACATGTATCTGGGATCAAAAATCCGGGTGTTGACATAACGTGTGGTAGCTGGCGGCGGCGATGGTTTGGTGTGTCTAGGGTAGGGTAGGGGATTTTAGGGTTAGGGTTTACTTAGGATAGAGGGGTGGAAGGTGGCTGCGGTCTGGGATTTTGGGCCTAGTCTACGGCTGCCTCCCCCACGAAACATTTTATTCTAGTATTAATTTTAAAAGACTTTTCGTAATTAGTTTTAGACAAATAAAAGATTCGGACAGACCGAAGGTTTTGATTTGAAATAAAGAGGAGGATAATTAGGAGACAAAAATAGGGCTCTTAGAAAATAGTTTTATACAATTAGATGCATGATGATGTCATGATGATGCACATAGGTAAATGCAGATGATGCCATGATGATGTCCCTTCTCTTTCCCATTCTTCTCCGCTCAACCAATCGAACGCGGTAGCCGTCACTACGAGGACCTCCACGCACCGCCGTTAGGCTGCCCAACCGTTGCCCTGTCGCTGGCCACCATGCACCCCCGCCGGCCTCCACAGGCGCTGCCCTGAGCTCGTCCTACGCCACACACCCTTCCCTTCTCCCGAGGTCGCCCCGCCCGCCGCGCGCAACCGGAGTTCGCTGCCCGTACCGCCAATGCTCTACCCGACGCGCCGGACGCATAGGTAACACCGTTCTTTGTCACGCCGGCCTATGCACGCTCACCGGCCACCGCGCGCTCCCACTGTCGCACACACACATGCACACACATAGTACGTTTTTTTAGTTTTTTTCGTGTGTATTTATTTGATTTTAGTTGTAAAAATTGTGGATTTAGTTGATTTTAGTTTCAAAAATTGTAAATATTGTGTATGTAAATATTGATTTAGTTATAAAAATTGTAAATATTGATTTTAGTGGATTTAGTTGGAAATATTGTAAATATTGTGTATGTAAATATTGATTTAGTTATAAAAATTGTAAATGTTGATTTTAATGGTTCATTTGATTTTCATTGTAAATATTGATTTATTTATAAAAATTGTAAATATTGATTTTAGTGGATTTATTGGATTTTAGTTGTAAATATTGATTTTAGTGGATTTAGTTGATTTTAGTTGTAAATATTGTGGATTTAGTTAATTTTTGTTGTAAATATTGTAAATTATGTATGTAAATATTTATTTAGTTGTAAATATTGATTTTAGTGGATTTAGTTGATTTTAGTTGTCAATATTGTGTATGTAAATGTTGATTTAGTAAATATTGATTTTAGTGGATTTAGTTGATTTTAGTTGTAAATATTGTAATCCTCTAACTTTTTGTATTCGTTATGTGGATTTAGGTGTTTAAATCCCTCGGACCACAGCACCACGGCACCCTAGCCCCTCAAATCTCGCCTACCTAACCTCCTCGATTAGCCGCTTCGACTCATCCCTTTTTTCCGTTGGAGAAAATATGGAACCACACGACATAGACAAAGAAAAGGAAAACTTTCTCGAGGGTATGATCCGCGGGGAATATATAGATGTCTCGACATTTCTAAACAACTCCGGTGAGGGTGATTCTCTTCTCGCCGAAAGAGACGGCCTCGGTGAGGAAGAAGCCGACGGCTTTGGTAAGGGAGAAGGCGATGGCTCCGGTGGAACATTAACTATTACAAACTCCTGCGAGGTGCATATAAATATTAATTAGTACTCTGCTCTCTATATACATATATTAATGTTCTTTCTTCTTTTAGCCCTCCGGATCAAGCAAATCTTCTACAAAGAGCAAACGAGGCGCAACCAAAAAGTTGGAAGACCATGAAAGGTATAAGATCGAAAAAGTTGTTAGACATATGCCCTAGAGGCAATAATAAAAGTGGGTATTATTATATCTTTGTATTTATGATAAATGTTTACATTCATGCTATAATAGTATTAGCCGGAAACATTAATACTTCTATGATTTGTAAACTAAATTAGAGTCCCTGGTAAAGCCTCTTTATTATACTAGCTTGTTGGTTAATAGATGATCGTGGTTTCTCGGTTATGAACATTGAGATATTATTAACAACAAGATCATATCATTAGGAGAATGGTATGATAGAGATACTCCTATAGATAAGCGTAGCATTAAGATCAAGTCATTTCAATAGTTCATTTGCTATAAGCTTTCTGATACATAGTAACCTAATTCCTTCGACCATGAGATCATGCTAATCACCATCACCGGAAGGATGCTTTGATGACATCAAACACCACACCGTAACTGGGTGGCTATAAAGGTCACATTGAGTGTTCGGGAAGTATGTTTTGAGGCACATGGATCAAGAGTGGGATTTGTCCATCCATATGATGGATAGATATACTCTGGGCCCTCTCAGTGGAATGTCATCCAATTGGCTTGCAAGCATGTGACTGGATCACAAGGGATCACATATCACGGCAACGACAAATGAGTACTTATCAGTAACGAGGTTGAACTAGGTATGCAGATATACCAACGATCAAACCTCGGATAAGTAAACTATCGCGAGACTAATGGAAATTGGTATCATATGTAAGTGGTTCATTCGTTCGCAAAGTAATCGTAGAAATATGTGGGAGCCATATGAATTTCCAGATTCCTCTATTGGTTATTGATCGAAGAAGTGTCTTGGTCATGTCCGCATAATTCACAAACCGTAGGGAGACACACTTAAGGATTCGATGTTGTTTAGTAGATATGGAATGAAAGTAGGGATACCGAATGTTGTTCGGAGTCTCGGATGGGATCCGGGATATCATGACGAGATCTGGAATAGTCCGAAGAATAAGATTCATATAAGTAAAGTCCGATTCCAGAGTTCGGGAATGATTTCGATGTTTTCATCGGAGAGGTTCTAGAAGGTTCTAGAAGGTTCACCGGACCGGAAGGGGAATGGTCCATGAATATGTCATGGGTAAGTGGAATGATTGGATCATATCCTAGGTCACTTGGTTTGGGCATTTGCGAGAGAGAATTAAAGCTCTAAATTGAAAGTCAAACGGGGGGTTTGAAAAGTCAAACTGGAACAATGGTGTCCTAGTGGAAGAAGGAAAGAGTCCTTCCTTCAATCCAACTTGGGTTTGGGTTTGGATTCAAACTCTCCACTCCCAAGGCTGCCCCCCTCTCATAATAGAGGGGGAGGGCTGCCCCAAACACCACAAGAGCCAGCCCTCCCACCCCGTGTGCCTAGCCGCCGTCGCGCCGCCGTCGCCCTAGCCGCCGCCGACACCTCCTCCTCCTCCCAGCCTTCTAAACCTAGATTGCAGGGAAACCGTAGATCCACCATAACTCGCACCAGCTTAGGCGAAGCCCTGCGGGATCTTCCCTCTACTTCCTACACCACGCCGTCATGCTGCCGGTATCGCGAGGGGAGAAATACAACCTCTGCTGCTTGCCGGAACAAGGGAGAGGAAGGTCTTCATCGAGTACCGAACATGTGACCGACTACGGAAGCGCTGCCGGAACGCAGCGCCGGAAGGATCGTCTACGCGATCTTGAGATCGGCAAGTGTACGACTACATCACCCACGAGAATCTACTTTCGTTAAACGCTTTGGAATTTTCGAGGGTGAGTACTCTAATCGACTCGTTGCTACAATCTAGTAGATAGATCTTGGCTTGTTTGTGTGCATGCGGTAGAAATTTTTTGTTTTCCATGCTACGAACCCCTACAGTGGTATCAGAGCCATGTCTATATGTAGATCTGTTGCACAAGTAGAACACAATGGTCATTGTGAGCGTTGATGCTTTTGTTGTCGATTGCTTCTTGTGTACTTTGCATCTTGCAGGATGGTGGGATGAAGCGGCCCGGGCTAACCTTACATGACATCGCTCATGAGACTTGCTCCACGCTTGACATGCAACTTGTATTGCATAAGTGGCTTTGCGGGTGCCTGTTTCTCCCAACATAGTTAAGATTCAATTTACAACGGGTGATTCACAATACTAGTATCAACGTTGTGGTTCTTGTTCGTAAGTTAGAACGACACTTATTGAAAGCCCCAAACCACGTAAAACATGCAAAGAAAATTAGAGGCGTCTAACTTTTTTTTGCAGGGGTGTGCTGGGATGTGATATGGCCATGATTGTGATTATATATGATTTATGCAATGTTCCTTGTTGTAAGTCAGCAACCGGAAGGAGCCATATGGTTGTCTTTTAATTCCGTTAAGACCTGCGTGTCTATTATTCAAAGTAGTTGTAATAGTTGATGCTGGTGGACGACAACCATGAAGCGGCGCCATTGACCTTGACGCCATGCCGGTGATGATGGAGATCATGTTCGTTCTTGAAGATGGAGATCAGAAGCACAAGAAGAAAGGCCATATCATATCGCATATTATAAATTGCATGTGATGTTAATCCTTTTATGCATCTTGTATTGCTTAGTTTGCGACAGTAGCATTATAAGATGATCCCTCAAGAACAAAAAATTCAAGTTATAAAGTGTTCATCTTTAGTAAGCACTGTTGCTAAAGCTCGTTGTTTTGAAGCACCACGTGATGATCGGGTGTGTTAGATTCTGCGAGTGTATAGAACGTGAGCAAGCCATATTTTCTCATGCGGAAGCTAAGGTTTGATCTTGACGAGCCTAGCATGTACATACATGGTCTCGGAACATGGATCACCAAAAGGTAAAGCATGAGTCATATAGTAGATATGATAAACATGTTGATTGTTTGCCATTGAAGCTACATCAACTCTCGTGATGATCGGTTTTGATGTGGTGGATTTGGTTCATGTGATCACTAAAACAATGTGAGGGATATTGTTTTGAGTGGGAGTTCACCTAGATTAATTTAACTATTAATTAGAACTCAATTTGTCATAAACTTAGTCTAAACTATTGCAAATATGTTGTAGATCAATGGCGGCCTCTACCATCAATTTTAATGCTTTCCTAGAGAAAGAAAAGTTGAAAAACAATGGAAGCAACTTCGTGGATTGGTTCCGCAATTTGAGGATCGTCCTCAATGCTGGTAATTTGACCTATGTGCTGGATGCACTGCTGGGTGACCCACATGCAGCTGATGCTACCAATGAGGTAAAGAATGTTTTCCTCGCTCGGAAGAATCAGTACTCCAAAGTTTAGTGTGTTATCTTGTATGGTTTGGAATCGGAGCTTCAGAAAAGGTTTGAGAACCATGACCCACATGATATTGTCCGTGAACTCAAAATGATATTTGAGGCTCACGCGGCAGTTGAGAGTTATGAGGCTTCTGAAAAGTTCTTTAACTACAAGATGGAAGAGGGCATCTCCGTCAGTGAGCACATGCTTAAGATGTCTAGGCACACAAGCAAGCTTCAAATCTTGGGTATAGTGATTCCTAATGCTTTGGGGATTCACCGTGTCCTACAATCACTACCACCAAGTTACAAGAACTTTGTGATGAACTACAATATGCAAAACATGGACAAGTCGTTGCCTGAACTCTTCTCCATGTTAAAGTCCGCGGAAGTGGAGATCAAGAAAGAGCACCAAGTGTTGTTGGTCAATAAGACCACCAAATTCAAGAAGCAAGGCAAGTCTAAGAAAAAGGGAAACTTCAAGAAGGGCGGTAAAAAGTTATCGCGCCGATGAAGAAGACCAAGGCTGGGTCTAAGCCTGATACTGAGTGCTTTTACTACAAGGGAGAAGGTCACTGGAAGCGGAATTGCCCTAAGTACTTGGCTATTTGAAGAACGGCAACATCAAGAAGAAAGGTATATCCGATATACATGTTATTGTTGTGTATCTCACTAGTACTCGTAGTAGTGCCTGGGTATTTGATACTGGTTCGGTTGCTCACATTTGTAACTCGAAACAGGTGATGCAGAATAGACAGAAACTAGCGAAGAACGAGGTGATGATACGCGTTGGGTTGATGTGATCGCGGTCGGCACGCTACCTCTTCTTCTACCATCGGGATTAGTTTTATACTTAAATAATTGTTATTTGATGCCTGCGTTGAGCATGGACATTATATCCGGATCATGTTTATTGCGAGACGGTTACTTGTTTAAGTCCAATAATAATGGTTGTTCGATTTAAATGAGTAATATCTTTTATGCACATGCACCTTTGATAGATGGTCTATTCTTATTGAATATCGATTGTAGAAATACACACATTAATAACATTGAAGCTAAACATTTAAAATTGAGCGATAACTCGATCTATATGTGGCACTGTCGTCTTGGTCATATTGGAGTGAAGCGTATGAGGAAACTCCTTTCCGATGGACTTCTTGAATCACTTGATTTCGAATCACTTGAAAGATGCGAAGCATGTCTGATGGGTAAAATGACTAAGACTCCATTTTCTGGTATGATGGAGCGAGCTACGAACTTATTGGAAATCATACATACCGATGTGTGTGGCCAAATGAGTGTAGCATAGCACGGTGGTTATCGTTATGTTCTTACCTTCATGGATGATTTGAGTAGATATGGGTATATCTATTTCATGAAACATAAGTCCGAGACTTTCGAGAAGTTTAAGGAATTTCAAAGTGAGGTAGAGAATCAACATAACAAGAAGATTAAATTTCTATGATCTGATCGTGGAGGTGAATATCTAAGTTACGAGTTTGGCTAGCATTTGAAGAAATGCGGAATACTTTCACAATTGACACCGCCAGGAACACCACAATGTAATGGTGTGTTCGAACGTCGTAATCGAACTCTCTTAGATATGGTTCGTTCTATGATGTCACTTACAGATTTACCGCTATCGTTTTGGGGTTATGCATTAGAAACAGCTGCATTCACTTAAAATAGGGAACCATCTAAATCCGTTGAAACGACACCGTATGAATTATGGTTTGGAAAGAAACCTAAATTATCGTTCCTTAAAGTTTGGGGTTGCGAAGCTTATGTAAAGAAGTTACAGCCCGACAAGCTTGAACCCAAAGCGGAAAATGCATCTTCGTAGGATACCCGAAGGAAACTATTGGGTATACCTTCTATCATATATCCGAGGGAAAAATCTTCGTTGCCAAGAATGGATACTTTCGAGAGAAGGAGTTTCTCTCGAAAGAAGTGACTGGAAGGAAAGTAGAACTCGATGAGGTTATTGAACCTTCTCTCGAACTTGAGAGTAGTGTAGCACCGGAAGTAGTTCCTATGGCGCCTACACCAGTAAGAGAGGAAGCTAATGATGTTGATCATGAAACTTCGGTTGAAGTTACTACGGAACCTTGCAGGTCAACGAGAACTCGTACCACTCCTGATTGGTATGATCCCATTATGAGTGTCATGTTGGTGGACAACATCGATGACCCTGCGACATATGAGGAAGTGATGATGAGCCCAGATTCCAATAAATGTCAAGAAGCCATGAAATCCGAGATTGGATCCATGTACGAAAACCAAGTATGGACTTTGGTAGACTTACCGGATGGCCGGAAGGCTGTCGAGAACAAATGGATTTTCAAGAAGAAAACATATGCTGATGGTAATGTTACTATCTATAAAGCTCGACTTGTCGCACAAGGGTTTCGACAAATTCAAGGAGTTGACTACGATGAGACTTTCTCACCGGTAGCGAAGCTAAAGTCTGTGAGGATTTTGTTAGCAATCGCTGCATATTATGATTATGAGATATGGCAGATGGTTGTCAAAACAGCATTCCTCAATGGAGACATTGATGAAGAGTTGTATATGATGCAACCCAAAGGTTTTGTCGATTCTAAAGATGCTAACAAGGTATGCAAACTTCAACGGTCCATTTATGGATTGCAGCAAGCATCACGAAGTTGGAATCAACGTTTTGATAAGGTAATCAAAAACTTTGGTTTTATACAAACTTATGGAGAAGCTTGTATTTACAAGAAAGTGAGTGGGAGCTCTGTAGCATTCTTAATACTATATGTAGATGACATATTGTTGATTGGGAATGATATAGACCTTCTTAATAGTGTCAAGGATTATTTGAATAATAGTTTTTCAATGAAAGATCTTGGCGAAGCAACTTACATATTAGGCATAAAGATTTATAGAGATAGATCGACACACCTAATATCATTGTCACAGAGTACATATTTGGACAAAGTTCTAAAGAGGTTTGGAATGGAAGATAGCAAGAAAGGGTTCTTGCCCATGTTGCCCAATACGACCTTGAGTAAAACTCAAAGTCTTGCAACGGCAGAAGATAGAGAAAGGATGAGTAAGACTCCTTATGCCTCGGCCATAGGATCTCTTATGTATGCCATGCTATGTACTAGACCCGACATTGCATATGCTGTTAGTTTGACTAGCAGATATCAAAGTGATCCAGGAGTGGATCATTGGACAGCGGCCAAAAACATCCTTAAGTACTTGAGAATAACTAAGGATATGGTTCTTTCTTATGGAGGTGATGAACAGCTCGTTGTTAATGGTTACACCGATGCTAGTTGGAACACCGATCCGGATGATTCTAAATCTCTATCTGGATACGTATTTACTTTGAATGGTGCATCAGTTAGCTGGAGGAGTGCAAAGCAAAGCATTGTGGTGAGATCTTCAATTGAATCGAAATACATAGCTGCTTCAGAGGCTTCACAAGAGGCGATATGGATGAAGGAGTTCATAATAGAGGTCGGTGTGGTTCCAAGTGCGCTGGACCCAATGTCTATCTAATGTGATAACATGGGTGCCATATCCAATGCGCAAGAACCAAGGTCACACAATAAGCTGAAGCACATCAAGCTACATTTCCACGCTATTCGAGAGCATGTCCAAGATGGTGACATAAAGATTTGCAAAGTACACATAGATCTAAATATGGCGGATCCGTTGACTAAACCTCTCCCGAGGGCAAAACATGACCAACACCAAACCGCCATGGGTGTTCGGTATATTACCATGTAATCTAGATTAGTTGACTCTAGTGCAAGTGGGAGACTGTTGGATATATGCCCTAGAGGCAATAATAAAAGTGGTTATTATTATATCTTTGTGTTTATGATAAATGTTTACATTCATGCTATAATAGTACTAACCGGAAACATTAATACTTGTGTGATTTGTAAACTAAATTACAGTCCCTAGTAAAGCCTCTTTATAATACTAGCTTGTGGGTTAATAGATGATCGTGGTTTCTTGATCAGGAACATTGAGATGTTATTAACAACAAGATCATATCATTAGGAGAATGGTATGATGGACAAACTCCTATAGATAAGCATAGCATTAAGATCAAGTCATTTCAATAGTTCATTTGCTATAAGCCTTCTGATACATAGTAACCTAATTCCTTTGACCATGAGATCATGCTAATCACCATCACCGGAAGGATGCTTTGATGACATCAAACACCACAACGTAACTGGGTGGCTATAAAGGTGGCATCGAGTGTTCGGAAAGTATGTGTTGAGGCACATGGATCAAGAGTGGGATTTGTCCATCCATATGACGGATAGATATACTCTCGGCCCTCTCGGTGGAATGTCATCCAATTGGCTTGCAAGCATGTGACTGGCTCACAAGGGATCACATATCACGGGAACAAGAAAAGAGTACTTATCGGTAACGAGGTTGAACTAGGTATGCAGAGATACCGACGATCAAACCTCGGATAAGTAAACTATCGCGAGACAAAGGGAAATTGGTATCGTATGTAAGTGGTTCATTCGATCGCAAAGTAATCGTAGAAATATGTGGGAGCCATATCAATTTCCAGATTCCTCTATTGGTTATTGATCGGTGAAGTGTCTCAGTCATGTCCGCATAATTCACGAACCGTAGGGAGACACACTTAAGGACTCGATGTTGTTTAGTAGATATGGAATGAAATTAGGGATACCGAATGTTGTTCAGAATCTTGGATGGGATCCGAGATATCACGAGGAGATCCGGAATGGTTCGGAGAATAAGATTCATATAAGGAAAGTCCGATTTCGGAGTTCAGGAATGATTTTGATGTTTTCATCGAAGAGGTTCTAGAAGGTTCACTGGACTAGAAGGGGAATGGTCCATGAATATTTCATGGTTAAGTGGAATGATTGGATCATATCCTAGGTCACTTGGTTTGGGCATTTGCGAGAGAGAATTAAATCTCTAAATTTTAAAGTCAAACGGGGGGTTTGAAAAGTCAAACTGGAACAATGGTGTCCTAGTGGAAGAAGGACAGAGTCCTTCCTTCAATCCAACATGGGTTTGGGTTTGGATTCAAACTCTCCACTCCCAAGGCTTCCCCCCCTCTCATAAATAGAGGGAGAGGGCTGCCCCAAACACCACAAGAGCCAGCCCTCCCACCCCGTGCGCCTATCCGCCGCCGCCGTCGCCCTAGCCGCCGCCGACACCTCCTCCTCCTCCCGGCCTTATAAACCTAGATCGCCGGGAAACCCTAGATCCACCATAACTCGCACAGGCTTAGGCGAAGCCCTGCAGGATCATCCTTCTACTTCCGACACCACACCGTCGTGCTGCCGGAATCACGAGGGTAGAACTACAACCTCCGCTACCTGCTGGAACAAGGGAGAGGAAGGTCTTCATCGAGTACCGAACATGTTACCGACTGCGGAAGCGCTGCCGGAACGCAGCGCTGGAAGGATCGTCTACGCGATCTTGAGATTGGCAAGTGTATGACTACATCACCCACGAGAATCTGCTCTCGTTAACCTCTTTGGAATCTTCAAGGGTGAGTACTCTAATCGACTCGTTGCTACAATCTAGTAGATAGATCTTGGCTTGTTTGTGTGCATGCGGTAGAATTTTTTTGTTTTCCATGCTAGGAACCCCTACAGAAGTCGATGCTGACGGTGAACCGACGACTCTTGTTCATATTAAAAACAAATTTGTAGCGCAATGCGGAGTTATTTTTAGGGACTTCATCCCGATCATCGTTCTATTGGGTTCGCAGCATAGAAAACAAAAAATTTCCTACGATGGGAACTATATGCACCAATATCCATATATCTAGATACAAGCAACATGTGGATATACGAGCTTTATGAGTATGAACTCGTTGGTGATATAGTTGTTCTCTTGTCGATCTCAAGATCATGATGAATTCCAGCTGGTCCAGCAAGTCCAGCACCATCAAGTCTAGCACCACAAAGAAGTGGTGCATCCATGATCGCATGCACTTTCGGGTATCCAGACAACCTATACGCCCTCGCTCTAGAAAAGCAACGGAGGCAACAAATCCTTCCAGAAAAATCCATCGGGAACATGTATCTCTCTGATCCGAGACCATGGGGAAATTCTAGAGGGGGAGAGAGATCCTTCGCGAGCAGGTGTGAGAGTGGAGGAGTAGGAGGTGCTCCTTATATAGGGGACGGAGTAGCCCAAGGGGCTTGGCCGCCGGCCATGGAGGGTTCCCCCACCTCTCCCTCACTCATGTGGGTGGAAGCTCCACTCACATAAACACACCTCCACTCACATGTCCACTCACATGCATTAATTTTCCACCAAAATTAATGCAAGCTCTCATTAAATAAAAATCTTTTATTTATTTTATTCATAATTTTGTTAATTACATTAATTAACAAACATTCATAGAAAACCCCTTGCAACATTTCAATATCACATGCAGAACTTATTCAGCAATTTCACCCGAAACAATTCCGGTTTCCATTGAAATAATTCCAGCGCTTTCATAATCTTTTCCTGGCATCTTATTTGCACCAAATATTGTCGGTATCCGTTAAGTGTGTCACCATACAGTTCGCGAATAATGCAGACATGATCGAGACCCCTCTCGGATCAATAATCAGTAGCGGGACCTGGAGATCCATCCCGATTCCCACACATTCAATGATGACTTCTGTGATCGTGAGAACCTTTTACGCATGTAACTCAATCCCTTTGTCTCGCGATATAATACATGCACGAGATTCGATCATAGGTATATCCATACCTAGTTTGATCTCGTTACTGACATGTACTCTTTTCTTGTTCCCGTGATATAACATTCTAGTGATCCCATCACTTGCTTGCAAGCTAACTAATGTGATATCACCGAGAGGGACCAGAGTATATCTATCCATCATCGGGATGGACAAATTACACTCTTGATCCATGAGCCTCTACATAACACCTTCATAGTACTGAACCCACCTTTATAGTCATACTGTTATGGTGTGACGTTTGATGTTATCAAGATACTCTTCTAGTGTTAGTGATTGACATGATCTCATGATCTAAGGACTAGGATTACTTCGTATGATGTTATATAAATATAAATACAATGACTTTGATCATAATTCTATACTTTGGATGAATGTTCATCACATCATTTCAACAATGTTGTGACCTTGTTAAATGTCCATAATCAGGAAACCTTTGATAATCTTGTTAATCAATGAGCTAGTTTATAAGAGAGGCATAACTAGGAACTTTCTATTTGTTTATTAAACACATATGTATTAACGTTTTCGTATTAATACAATTATAGCATGCAAAATAAACATTTATTATAAACAAGGAATAAGCTAATAACCACTTTATTATTGCCTCTCGGGCATATTCCCTTCAGTCTCTCACTTGCACTAGAGTCAATAATCTAGTCTGAAAACTTTGTGTATTAAATACCTATGGATTTCTCGTGTTGCATATATGCGATTGCTAGTGGTTAACATAATCTACGGATCTGACACTTTTAGGTCTGTTTGTATTTACATGTCTTTGCGTCTCTACACATCACTCATTCTCAAATGAGATGACATTGTATAAATTTTGTCCTTTGGTGAGACCTTTAGTTCCTGTGGGTTAAACATGTTGATATAATTGTTGTATAATATATTTTCATAGTACTAGCCCACTTAGAACCACACTTAGTTTGATATCAAACTACTTAACACAAATGCCCTCCTTTGCTGCTACTATAACAGTCATATACTTACCATTTTTGTAGTATCTGTCACAATTTCTTAACTTTGGAACTCATCCAAATCCATCAAGGAATATCCTTTCCATTACATTGTGCCATCCATAGTTTAAATTGAGATAAACTTAATTTGTATCTTGTGACAGACCTAGTGTCATTTTACAATGAACTATTTCTCTCTTCTACAAATAGAATATATTCTTAATTCTTCCAAAAGATTATAACAATATCCTTACTATCTTACAATGATCATCTTATGTTTCATTCTGGTATATGCTCGTAACATTTAGAGCATAGGACATATTTGGATATGTACATATCACGGTATGATTGATCAAAACATTCACATGATTTCACTCACCAAGTGTCAAAGAACTTGAATCTTATTTCACTTATCAAGTGTCAATACACTTGAATCTTGATTCAATTCTTTTCCATGCGACAAGAACCTTTCTTGTCGTTTCCATATTGAACTCATTCAATTTCTCATATATGTATGTCTAGCACAACCATATTAGTTTCTCAATCTATCCATATAGACATTGATGCCTAATATTTGGGTTTTGCCTAAGTCTTTCATCGAAATGAAATTCTTAACCTTTGTCAATAAAAGATGCATCATTTCCAATCAACAATATGTCCTCCACATAATGTATTAGAAATGTGTCTCAGCGTTCCCACTTAATTTCTTGCAAATGCAAGCATCTTCATCATCTCTGATTAAATTAAACTCCTTTAACAGTTTCATCACGGTGAAGATTGCAACTCCGTGATCTTACTTAAAACATTGAAGTTTGCATGCCCTTTTAGCATTCTTTGAATTAACAAAACTCTTTGGACTGTGTCATGTACATGTCCTAAGTAACCATACTATTAGAAGAAGTTTTTTTTGTTTTTCCAACTACCATATACCAAAATTATATGTAGTGGTTGCTACAATAATCCGTCCAGACTAAACATCGCTATGAAAGATCAAATCTTGTCATAGTCAACTCCTTGAACATTGTAATAAAATCTTTACCGAGATGTCGACTATTTCATGGATGTGAAACATCCATGTCTATTTATTTTAAGATCCAAATACGACCGATAGTTTTTACACCTTTCCGGAGGTTCTTCCAAGTTCAAAAAACTTGATTTATCGTGTATGGAACTATCACGGATTCTATGGCTTCGAGCCACTTGACGGAGTCAGGGCCCATCATCGCTTCTTTGCATGTAGTCAGTTCATCATTGTTAAACAAAAATGATTTACTCTCAAATCTTAGTATTTCATTGTTTACCTGACCTACACGGTTCAATACGAACTTAGACCTCCGTGACCATAACCTTTGAGGTACGTGAGCTATGAGCATTATGGCTGCGTCTGGGAAAATTTCCGGCGCTGCGCAACTCAGCACATATAGCTAAGGTTCATTAACCTTATCAAAGTTCTATTGTCCTTCCACTTAACTTTTGCAAAAAATTCCTTCTCAAGAAACTTCACGTTTCAAGCGAAAAACTCTTTTGTCCTTGGTGTTATGGAGGAATACCAAACAAATTCTTTGGGATAACCTAAAAAGATGTTCTTATCCGACTTTGGTTGTAAACATTTTACTTATGCATACATACCAAAATTTAAGAAAATACAACTCAGGTTTTATCCCAAACCATAACCTTTATGGTGTGATTTCAACGGATCACGATGGTGCTCTTTTTAGTGTAAAAGCGGTAGTCTCTAAACCTTTGATCCTTAAAACATAATGGCAGTTTATAAATGACACTTTTGATCTTACCATGTCAAACAAGGTTCGATTTGATCTCTGAAACATACCATACTCCTATAGTTTATCGTAAAATACAAATCCATGGAACAATTTCTCAAATCTTAGGTGTTTTGCTAAACATGTAACTCAAATATCTCCCTTTACGATCGAATCATAAACTCTTTATTTTCTTGTTACAACGATTTTCCACTTCATCTTGAAAGTCTTTGAACAATTTTCAAATGTTTCATACTTCTTCCTTATTAAGTAAATATACAGATATATTTACTCAAATTTCTGGAGAAATCATATGAAGTTGAAAGATCCACCGCACATAGCTACACATAATGGACTATATACATCAACATGCATAATGTCCAATAAGTTAGTCATCCATTCCTCTTTGGCCTATGAATGGAGTTTTAATTATCCCGAGGAAAGTCTCACAAACGTCATTTGATCAAAATCAAAGAATCCAAAAATCCATGAACATGGAGTTTCTTCATGTTTTCTTTCCAATATAATTTAAATGGTGATGCCACTTTGTAAGTGAAATTTTAACCATTTGTCTTGCGACATTTTAGCATTAGTTTTATGGATGTGATTTTTCCAACTAGATTTGTAAATCATCCATCTGATATGGAATACGGTAATTATTTGAATAATCTTTGTTCTCATAATACCTGATTAAAATAACAATTATTATAACAAATCTTGAAGTCAAGCTTTTATGTCAGCGATAAACACAATAACACTTTATTTGTTTTTGATGAACATCATCACATATTGCCTTGCTACTTACTTAGGCCATTGTAGTTCATGAATTGCGTCATTCTTTATGACATTTCATACCAACCAATTCGGTATCCAATACCCAAGAACCAAGCAAATAATACAACCATAACATGTATATCATCTATATACCTTAGCTGGACATTTGCAGTCTACCAAATATTTTATAGATTCTCTTTCAGCATTCCCTTTTCCTCTTAATAGAATCTATCAACATCAATAGTGGCGCCATACATATGACACATAGTACAAAGTGTGTATAGTCAAATACTAATACCTTTGGACTTGCACTTTGAAGTTGATCACCATCATCAAATGTTTGGCGTTCTTTCAAAAATCCATCCTTTAGTAATCTTTTAGTGTAATAATCATTTTACCTACATCTTCTATTCATCCTTATCATCACAATTTTCATAATCAAGCTAATGTAGCTTATAAAGGAGAATCATGAGTATAATGTTACTTTCCAAAACCCTTTTTGATGATTAAAATGTCTAGCATCTCCAACCTTTGCAAATTCTCATCCAATATGAGAACATATATTATACTCTATCATATTGCAACCAAAACATTGTTTCAGATATCATAATATCTTTCACACATGATGGTTTCTGAAACAATTCTTTCCACTCCTAGATAACCTCGATATTAAAAAAACTTTTGGATATCAAGAATCATGGAGGCTGATAGCTGTGAGATTCGACACATTTTTGATAGTTTCTATCGATGGTTTTCATCTGGATTTGATGGTTTTCTAGTTTTATCCAACGCTATTACTTCGGTAGCAAAGAAAACTTGATTTTTAATGTGTGTTTCAGGTTCTGAACATCAACAGAGGGATTTAACAACAAAAACACAATATTCAGACAAAAACAAGCAAGTCTCTTTTTGGAAGCAATCGAGGGGAATTTACTAAAGATTTAACGAGCAACTATATGGCGGGAATATTTCTCCAGCCGTATAGTTCCTACCATATAGCTGCCATCTCCTTCATCTTATTAAAAGGGACAACTTTCATGAAGAGGCCAAGGACGAAAACAGAACACACGAGCCACCATCCCATCCAGAAGAGAGAAAGAAGAGATCCGGAGAATAAGGGGAACACGTTCTTCATCTCGCTCCATGATCTTTGATCTCCCAGCCACCACACCTCTATAGCCATTACTTGTACTTGAGAGAGAGATATCTCCACCTTGCAAGATTAGGGTCTAAGATTGTTCTTCCTATCTGGAATTGTGTTGGATTTATTTCTATTTCTTATTGTCGATCTCCATAGTAATATCAAGAAGAACTCCCTTTATTTAATTATATTGATGATGCTTTCTTCTCTCATGTGTAAGTAAGTTCCCTTGGGCGTGGGAGATGTAGGGGATTGGTGAGATGCGATGTGCCTATATAATTTTCATTAAGTTTGTGGTTGATTTTAATTACTATATTATGTGTGCTTGACTATCTGTGGGATGCTTAATGCCTTCTGTCCAATTAAGGGCCCAGACAACATGATGCCTTGTTCTACATAGATATAATCTTGTTCGCTAGCAGACCAGCAACCCCCGAGTGACACGGGGATATCAATGGGAAACTAGTTTGACTCGAGGATCACGATGAGCCACCAAGCTTATTGCATTATCTGATCCAATGAGCTTAATTTATAAGCAACCTGAAGGATCTTAATCATCTAGTGACTGACCATGGTTGTGGTAAACAGGCTAGTAGGATTATTGATGTTGGGATGAAATCTACCAAGAGGAGTTCTGGCTAATTATGGGTTGGTCGCCTACACACATACTTATAAGATTATAATTTCTACACTTATCACTCATCCACCTGGCACATTCACTATCACCATGAACTGAATCTCCCTGTGCCTACTTTTTCATCTGCAGAAAACAACAAACAAATCGTTCTTTACTTTTATGCCTTTTATTTCCGAAGTTTATGTTTTAGTTTTATTTAAATACTTTCGCTTAATCCAAATTCTATTAACATTTAAACACTTGAAGTCAATTCATTCGAAGACCCGTGACAACTTCGGGTGTGTGATACGTCCAATTTTGCATCACCATTATATATCATAATTTGCCTCTATTCATTGATATATTTCATATTAAGAGGTCATACTTATGTCTTTTTATCTCTTTTTGCATGATGAACTGGTGGAGTCAGGATTCTGATGGAAAAAGAGGTGTTTTGATGCAATTTCGTGAAGATCAGAAAAATACCAGAAAAATATTGGAAAATAATATTTTCCCAGAAGACGAAGGAAGCGAGAAGGGGAGGCGGAGATGGGCCACAGGGGGCCCACACACCCCAGGCGCGGCCCCCCCTAGGCCGCGCCTGGAGGAGGTGTGGCCCACCTGGCTCGCCTCCGACTCCACCCTCTCGCCTATATCTTCTCCTCGAAACCCTAAGACAGGGGTGCGACCATAGAAAGATTCTGCCGCCTTTGCGGGGCGGAAAACACCAAGAGCGAAAGAGCTCTCCAGCAGATAGATTTCTACCATGGAAATTCCTCCCCGGAGAGGGGAGATCGTCGCCATCAACACCGTCATCAAGCTAGACTTCATCGGGATCATCATCATCATCCACACTATCATATCCTTCATCACCATCATCACCACTTTGTCCCGCTGTAACAATCGTGTTGAATACTTGCATAGTTCTTAGGGGAAAGTTTCCCGGTGTTGATTACTATTGCAGTTGATTTTTTTGAGTGGAACCATTGGATTATTGTTTATGTTTAGATTGTTATTCATCACCATATCATCTTTGATCTAGATCCATATGATGTCTTGTGAGTAGTTCGTTTAGTTCTTGAGGACATGGGAGAAGCCATGTTGTTAGTAGTGGATTTGTGTTAAGATATTATTCAATGGTTTAGTACTTAAGTTGTGGTGCTATTCTTCTAGTGGTGTCATGTGAACATCGACAACATGATACTTCACCATTTATGGGCCTAGGGGATTGCATTGTGTATTTGGCTACTAATTGTGGGGTTGCTGGAGTGACAGAAACATGAACCCCCGTTAGACACCATTACATAAGGGAGCGTAGGATCTCATTGTTTATGGCTGTGGTTAGATTTATATCTTAATTACTTTCCTGTAGTTGCGGATGCTTGCAG
This sequence comes from Avena sativa, assembly GCA_916181665.1. Lineage (NCBI taxonomy): Eukaryota > Viridiplantae > Streptophyta > Magnoliopsida > Poales > Poaceae > Avena > Avena sativa. The sequence goes on along the minus strand of OV702294.1, from coordinate 259,611,879 downwards.
GGGGTTTAATCACAAGTATGTATTAGTCCAAGTAAGGTCGGTACATTAGCATAGGTTCACCCACACAACACTTACAACACCAAAGAAGGGTACTCAGCTTTATGAAGCAAAAGCACTTAACAGAATTCCCATGTGTCCTCGAGAACGTTTGGTCCTTATAAGTATTTCCACCGGCTTGTCCTTTGCTAAGAAAGGATTGGGACACTTGCTGCAGTTGTTCGTTGCCTTTATTACTTGCACTTTGTTTCTTTGATTTATCAGAAAACCCCTAACAATCCGTTTGCTAAGTATTTATAGAGATTTCCTGCTCCATACCACTAGTCAACACCTTCTGCTCCTCGTTGGGATCGACACTCCTATTTATCGAAAGTACTACGATACACCCCCTATACTTGTGGGTCATCAGGACTATTTTTTGGCGCCGTTGCCGTGGAGTGAAGGGCTATCGAAGAGTGGAACTGGTAAAGGAAACTTCTACTATGAGTATTGCTTTTTATTTCTGTTTTTTACTTTGTTTCCAATATGGATAACCCACTTGGTTTTCTGTTTGGGAAAACTACTACCAAAGTTAGGGTAGTAGATGAATCACCACCTGTTGACATAGATACTTTTAAGATACCTACAAGTATTGTTGATCGAGTTATGGATAATTATTATTTAGGGGATGGAACTGTCCACCCTGGTGATCATTTGCTTTTTATCCATGAATTATGCGGGTTATTTAAGTGTGCAGGTATCACAACTGAACAGGTGAATAAGAAGTTACTCTCTATATCCTTGAAAGGGAGAGTTGAAGAATGGTATAAGCTACTGAAGAATGGACAATCCATGGAATGGGGGGAACTAGTACCTCACTTTTATTCTAAATTCTAATCCTCCTAGTGAAATTCATAAGGATAGGAATCTGATATATAACTTTTGGCCTTGTGATGGAGAGAGTATAGCTCGAGCTTGGGGGAGATTGAAGTTACTAATGCTTAACTGTCCTATTCATGAACTCCCTAACAATATTATTATAAATTACTTTTATGCTAGGCTTTCTCTTCATGATAAAGATTTATTAGATGCTTCTTGTGCTGGATCATTCACATGTATGAAGGAAGAAGCTAAATGGGATCTCCTAGACCGTATTCAAGAGAACACTGAAGCTTGGGAGAATGACAAAGGAAGAAAGTCAGGTATAAATAATGATTATGAATGCATTAAATCCTTTATGGGAACTGATGACTTCCGTGATACTAGTAATGAGTTTGGTATTTACTCCCAAAGTATTGCCAATTGCTTTAAATCCTTTCCCTCTTACATAGAAATTCCCAAAAAGAAGTGGAATAAGTACCATGCACCATATAAAGATGTTGTTAGTCATGTTCCTGTTAGAAGCACTGGAGTTTGTACTACTAATCATATTGTGCCTGAACCTTATGTTGAGAAAATACCTTTCCCAGCTAAGGTAAAGGAGTATTCTATGATGATTAGTGTGAATAACAAAGGTACAAAGAAAATTGTGGAACCTGCTGAGCAAATTAATATTGAGCATGTGGTATCTATTGTGAAAGACCTTGTCACTAGAAATATAGAGGATTAACATATTGTCTTCTATGAAGACACTTCTAATATTGTCTCTCATCCTAGAAAAGCTAGAAAAGCTAGTGTTCCTATGCTTTCTGTTAGAATTGGTGATCATTGTTATTATGGTTTATGTGATATTGGTGCTAGTTATAGTGCTATTCCTTATGAGCTTTATAGGGAAATTATGCATGAGATTGGTCCTTGTTAGATTGAGGAAATTGATGTGGTTATTCACCTTTCTAATAAATAAACCATTTTCCCTATTGGTATTGTAAGAGATGTGGAGTTCCTCTGCGGTAAGATTAAGTATCCTGCTGGTTTTCTAGTGCTTAATTCAGCAGCTAGAAAAACTTGTCCTATCATTTTTGGTAGACCTTTCTTGAACACTTGTGGAGCTATTTTAGATTGTAAGAAGGAGAATGTTTTAACCAAGTTTGATGGAGATTCTTATGAGTTTAACTTTTCCAAATTTGCTAAAGCTCCTTGTGAAAACGGCTTGCCTAATAAAGATTTCAGGATGGAACAACTTGCTTCTATTGATCCAGTTTATGACCTTGGACCTCTTTTTGATGACTGTAAGTATGCTCATTCTGATTATAAAGTTGTTTCCTATGACAGTTATATTGTCAACTTTATTCAAGGTGCTACTGAAAGTTATTATGAGAGAGGGAAACATGGTTTTATGCATCTCAATGATGTTAAGTTTCCCCGTTTTATGTTGAAAGCTTTGAAGTTGAATTTGTTTTGTCTTCCTATGCTAGTGGCCTTTTGTTTCAACAATTTGTTTTCTCATGATACCCCCATGCATAGGAAGTGGTTAGACTCAAATGTGTTAGCTATTTGCTTCTTGGTACTCTCTTTCACTTCAAATATATCTCTCCTTTGTGAGCATCTTTGAAACTATCAAGCCTAACTTAAAGGCATTAAAGAAAAGTACTTCTTGGGAGATAACCCAATAGTTTTGTCGAGTCTTGGAAGTTATTACCTCAGTATAACCGCTCCTTATCCTTTTTGTTTTGGTTTTTGAGTCAAGTTCAACTACTTTTGAGAAGTAGAAGAGTTGTGAAAAGTGGTTGTCCTGGGACATACTTTTGTTCGGCATTGTAAAAATTCGTGAGGGAGCTCAGTACTTCGGATGGAGCTGTATTTTTCCGTGCTTGTTAACCATGTTGTTATCCATCTTTAATTAGTTTTGCACTTTTTGATTTGAGCAATATAAGGTTTTCTAAAAAATCAATCTTTACCTGCTGGTCTGTTTTGATAGATTTCTGCCATCATTTGCATTTGCCTCTTTTATTGATTCCCTTCTAGATTCTTTTGGGTAAAGGAGTTGCTACAGTAGCTTTTGTTTTGATGGATTTCAGTTAAAGTGTGAACCTTAAGGTTTATTGTTTTTGCTTACACTAATGTTGCCATTGAAGTTTGTGTATTGCCTTGTGAGAAAAGGAATTTCCAGGAGAAGGAGAAAAGGAGTCTGTAGAGTTCGTCTTTGAATAGCTAAAAGTGGTGAAAACAGAAGGTTCATGAAAGCTTAATATTTTTATATTTTTGATGTTTTTAATAGATACGGAAGGTTACGAAATGAAACGGAGGAGGAAACGGAGGCCGGGGTGGCCACACCAACCCCAGGTGCAGGCCCCAGCTGGCCGCGTCTGGAGGGGCGTGAGCCCCCCGAGCTCCGTCTCCGCCTCGTTTTCATACCAGTACCTTCCTTATGATTTGAAACTTCATAATATATAACCCCCTGGATCCCCCAAGGTTCGTATATCATGTTCTTGTCGTGTTTTCGTTTTGATCTGTTTCTGTCAAGAAATCTTCTCAAGTTTAGAGCATCATGGTCTCCGCCAATGACAAAGGCTTGAAGCCCGAGGAAGATGATCCTCACAATCCCAGGGAGGAGGAGATTTTGGTTGGGTATGAAGAAGACATGGAGGAGGACGAGCATCCAGACACCCGCGCTACCGTCGCAAACATTGGAGTGGTGGGAAATCCTACCAAGCTTAGGAGGACAACACGGATGTCTACAGGAGGGAAAACCCCACGTCATATCCTCTCTCCATGGTCATCTCCTCCACGTGCCAAGAATTCCTTCCATACTCTTATACATGAGCAACAATACGAACATGTGCCCAAAGGGAACTTGCTCTCGGTTTGGGATCTGCCTCGCTCTAACCATGCAGGAAAGGAACACACTAAGAAGGAAGAGTAGGGAAAGAATAGCATGGACTGGGACTCTCGGTCCGATATGATCATGAACTGCATTGAGCAAAATTCGGAGTTGATTCGTACTCTGACCTTCGAGATTGAAGATTTGAGGAAACTGATTGAGCAGCTTATCAAGAGAACACCACCACCAACGAAGGAGTAATTCGTCATCAGGTTTGGCATCCCCTTGGATTGTTCCAAGCTTGGGGGAGTGTCGCGGTATCACATCATTATCTTTTGTCTTTTACCTTTTTAGTGGATTCATATCTATGGTAGAGAAGTTATCTTATAGGTTGGTTTGCATGTGGAAATATCTCTCCTTTAGTTGATTATCTATGTATCCCTTGGTGTGAGTGCCTTTATGGAGTATTAATGAGAAGTTTCATCTTTTACTTTTTGCAATTATTATTTTAGTTTGCAATCTCTATTATATGATTGATCTTGTTGATTAGTATTGGTATCACTTTGGGAGCATCAAGTAGATCTAAATTGGTTTTGGCAAACCGAGCTCTGGTCAGTAGCAACACTTTTTGAGGTTTGAAAGGAAAAGAGAAAAAGCTTACAGGTATTTTGTATCATTTATTTTCTTCCTTGATTGGCTCATAAGCTTAGTATTCTTTATTTAAGATCTTTTGTGTCTTCAAGGAAGATTGCATGTTTGGATTTATCACTTGTAGGTTTGCTTGTTTCTTTCAACTCTTTTGCTTGCTACCCAGCCTTGCTAGCCAAAAACCTGTTTTGAGAAGGCATACTTCTCATGCTTCCAACTCCCTTGAACCAAAATTGTGCCACTTGTGTCCACCATATCAACCTACTAGCATTATTGCTATTCCAAGCAAATTCTCAAGCTTCATCTATCTTTCGAATTAAAAACTATTTTGTTATGAGAAAGCTAGTTAGTAAAGCTCTCACGAACTTGATGGAACACCTTATTTTATTGCCCCTAATAAACTTGAACCATTGTGTCATCGAAGTTGTATATGCTTGCATCTATACGTTGGAATTAGCAGAACCATGCTGTCATGGGGAACGTTTTCAACATTGCACTTCTACTTTGTACACAGTTGATATCATGCTCTTTTGTCTATGGATGTCGCCGGTGTGAAATAAAGAGGGAGCTTGTAAGTCCATGGAGTTATGTATTTTGTGTTAGATAAACACCTGGGCTACTAGCCTAAGCCATGCCTAATCATGGTGGAAACTTGCAGCATCACCATAATGAGCAATATGTGAAGCATCCTTAATAAAAATCTATGCAAATAGTAAATAAAAAGATAGCTGAGATGCTCATTGTCTGCTTGCCTTGTCATTTTGGTTATGGGATAGCTCTTGTACCATGTGCAAGGGGTACACCATTGGTGGTTCTCTATGATACACATGTACTTACTATGACAAGAACTTACAGGTGACCAAAGTTGAGTAGCATGTGGTGCGTCCCTCGTATTCAAGGGACATGAGATTGCCAACTTATATTTCGTCAAGCATATACTCATCTTTGTTCACTTTAACCTTAATCACTTCAAGATGCTTATTATAGGGGCAATGAGGGCTCAAAGCTAGTAAGTACCATAATCTTTTGGAAGCTCTTTATGACTTGAAATCCCTGCTTCCCTCTATGAAGGGCCTTTCTCCTATTTTCTAAGTTGAGTCAGTAAACCTACTTCCTCTCTATATCTAGCAAGCATTTGAGTTTTTGTGTTTCAAGAATTCATATGATGATTTATTCAACCATATTCTCTATCTTACTTGTTTGCACAAGACTCTTATATATTGAGTATTACTTTGAAAGCCGTCATTGTGAAAAACCTTTTATGTTTGAGCAAAGAGTACTCTTGTTGTGAAACTTCTTCAAAATATTTTTTTGAAACTGTTTGCCAGCTGTTCTTTGACCAAGAACAAAGTTTGCCAATTCCAATTATGATTTATCTTTATGCATCTCTATTATGACTCCTCTACTTGTTGCAAGCTAAGTTATATAATGGTGAGTTGCTTTCTTCTATGAGTTGTGTAATGGTAAGTGTGATGCTTCTTGTTCATATTTTTTATCGACACTTCACTCCATAAACTTGTGGACATGTTTACTGAGCTCAGTCTTCGCTTGGGGACAAGCGAAGGTCTAAGCTTGGGGGGAGTTGATACGTCCAATTTGCATCACTATTCTATATCATAATTTTCCTCTATTCATTGATATATTTCATATTTAGAGGTGATACTTATGTCTTTTCATCTGTTTTTGCATGTTGGATGATTCTTGGAGGATGAACTGCCGGAGTCAGGATTCTGATGGAAAAAGAGGTGTTTTGATGCAATTTCGCGAATATCAGAAAAATATTGGAAAATAATATTTCCCCAGAAGATGAAGGAAGATAGAAGGGGAGGCGGAGATCGCCACGAGGGGTCCACACCCCTAGGCACGGGCCCCCCTGGGCCATGCCTGGATGAGGTGTGGCCCACCTGGCTGACCTCCGACTCCGCCCTCTCGCCTATATCTTCTCCTTGAAACCCTAAGACACGGGGGCGACCATAGAAATATTCCGCCGCCTCTGCGGGGTGGAAAACACCGAGAGAGAAAGAGCTCTCTGGCAGACAGATTTCTGCCGGGGAAATTCCTTCCCGGAGAGGGGAGATCGTCGCCATCAACACCGTCATCAAGCTAGACTTCATCAGGATCATCATCATCATCCACACCATCATCTCCACTAGCACCATCATCACCACTCCGTCCCGCTGTAACAATCGTGTTGAATACTTGCATAGTTCTTAGGGGAAACTTTCTCGGTGTTGATTACTATTGTAGTTGATGCTTGTGAGTGGAACCATTGGATTATTGTTTATGTTCAGATTTTCATTCATCACCATATCATCTTTGATCTTGATCGATATGATGTCGTGTGAGTAGTTCATTTAGTTATTGAGGACATGGGAGAAGTCATGTTGTTAGTAGTGGATTTGTGTTGAGATATTATTCAATGGTTTAGTACTTAAGTTGTGGTGCTATTCTTCTAGTGGTGTCTGTGTACGTCGACTACATGATACTTCACCATTTATGGGCCTAGGGGAATGCATTTTGTATTTGTCTACTAATTATGGGGTTGCCAGAGTGACAGAAACCTGAACCCATGTTAGGACACCATTGCATAAGGGAGCGTAGGATCTCAAAGTTTAAGGTCGTGGTTAGGTTTATATCTTAATTACTTTCCTGTAGTTGCGGATGCTTGCAGGGGGTTTAATCATAAGTATGTATTAGTCCAAGAAAGGTCGGTACATTAGCACAGGTTCACCCACACAACACTTACAACACCAAAGAAGGGTACTCAACTTTATGAAGCGAAAGCACTTGACAGAATTCCCACGTGTCCTCGAGAACATTTGGTCCTTATAAGTATTTCCACCGGCTTGTCCTTTGCTAAGAAAGGATTGGGACACTTGCTGCAGTTGTTCGTTGCCTTTATTACTTGCACTTTGTTTCTTTGATTTATCAGAAAACCCCTAAAAATTCATTTTCTAAGTATTTACAGAGATTTCCTGCTCCATACCACTAGTGAACACCTTCTGCTCCTCATTGGAATCGATAGTCCTATTTATCGAAAGTACTACGATACACCCCCTATACTTGTGGGTCATCAGTGTGACAGATACTTCACCCATAAACACTTACCTTTGTGCTCCCTATGGGATCGACATCTTAACTTCGAAACTAGCTACAAATGATATGTGCACTTGCAGCCATCAAGCTATTTTTTGGCGTCGTTGCCAGGGAGCTAAGCACTAAGTGGTTCGTCTCTTGACATTTCAGGTGTTACTATTACAAGATGGTCTCCCTAGGATACAAAGGGTCTACACGCTCTGGTAGGGCTTATCTACCAGATTATCTTGATCGCGTACCGACTCAAAGGCGCGAGTAAATTATTGAAAAAAAATTGAGGTCGAATAAAGTTGAAGTTGAAAACCTAAGTGACTTCATGGAAATCATGTCCATTCATAGGACAACTCCCAAGAAACCTGAGAAGACTCTTAGAGAATAAAGTGCTCCAAATTCTGATTTCCTTAAACAACCAATAGAATTTCCTAATCCTGGAGTTAGAGAATATCGATTTGTTGGTGAGATTATCAAAAGTTTGCAGGAAAAAGCTTTTAGCAGAAGGGAAGATGAAGACCCAGGAAGACATCTTAAAGAGTTTGATGATGTGATAACATCACTTGGACCAAAAGGTTTTCCTAGAGAATTCTCTCGTCTAAAACTATTTCATTGGTCTCTCAAAGGAGCTCTAGACTGGTTATATTCTCTCCCTCGCCATTATATTAAATGTTGGGAAAACTGCATTGTTAAATTCATAAACAGGATTAATTCTTTTACAAAGGTAACAGAACTTAGAAAGAATATAGGCAACTTTAGTCAGAACATGGGAGAAAATTACCCACAAGCCTGGGAAAGATTCTTTGGAATGATCAATAGTATTCCTAATCATGGCTATTCCGAGTCAACTGTTTGCCACTTATTTTACCATAGTCTTAATACCCAATGCAGAGAGTTGCTAGATTCATCGGAAGGAGGATAGATAAATACTTTAACTATAAAAGCATGCTTGGAATTGATGTCTACTAGGGCTAAGAATGATTATTTATATAATCCTGATTTTGGCACTAAGCCAGAAAAGGGAATAGTTCGTATAAATCCTGATCTTATGCCTGAAGTACGTAAAACCATGAAAGAAAAAGGTATACCTTGTGAACTTGTTAAGGAAAACAAAGTAGATTTGTTACAAGTTTTTACTGAAGAGGATGAAAATAGAAATGTTTTTCAAGAATTGAAATATTGACAGGCCAAATCTTACAATAGCTTGCATAAGAAATTTCAAAGACACAAAAAGATTTTGGCCGAAATCACAGAAAATTATGAGGAAATTGTCCAATAAATAAGATTATTTCACAAGTACCTTAGTATGATTGAAACTCAATGTGAACAAATAGCATCTGGTTATCAAATTTTTCTTCAAGATGATATAAATACTCCTGTTTCTACTAATTTTGTTACAAGAAGAGGTGCAGTTGTTAAAGGACCATTAGGACCACCTGAGTATGAAGCTGAAAAAGATCGAAGGGAAAAGGCCTTGCTCAAAGAAAGCCAAGAAGATGATACATTGGTGGATCCTCAAGATGAGACTGCTCAAGACACACAAGATCAAACCTTGGAGGAGCAGAATGATACACAGGATGATGATTATAACTCTGATGTAGAGTCTGTTGATCCAAGAGAATAAAAAGACACAAGCAAAGAAGATGATTTAGTTGCAATAGAAAAGAAGAAAAGCGACAAGGAACAACAAAAGAAAGCGATTAAAGAGCCTGATCCTCCACAAAAGGTAAAAGATAAGAGTAAGAAACTTCCATATCCAGATCGCAAAAATAAAGCACCGGATGAGGCAATTTATGATTCTTTTTAAAAGGCATTAGGTGATCTTCATCTAGAAATTCCATTTGCGGATGCAATAAAAGTGCCTGCCTATTCTAAATTTCTCCATGATATTCTTAATAGAAAGAAAGAGATAACTGAAACCATCGCCATGGTAACTAGTTACCCTGCTAATGGGAGGCTATTGTTTAAGTCAGGAGATCCTGGGATACCAACTATTTCATGTTCAATATGCAAAACTGATATTCATAATGTCTTATGTAATTTAGGTGCAGGAGTTAGTGTAATGTCATACTCCCTCTATAAAAAGTTAGGATTAGGGGAATATCCCCCCACTTCTATCACTTTACAGATGGCTGACAAATCTACTAAACAACTTGTTGGTATGATTCAAGATGTTTTACTTAGAATAGATGATCATGTTATTCCCACTTACTTTATTATTCTTGAAATACCGGAGGATGAAAATTATCTATAATTCTTGGAAGACCGTTTGTTAGCACTGCAAGAGCGTCAGTTGACTGTGCTGACGGGAAAATAATCTTCAATGTTTATGATGCTGAAACAATCTGGTATTTTCCAAAGAAACTAGAAGCAGGGGAAAGGTATGTTCCACCGGCAAACGAGTTCATATGGTAAGTGCCTTTGATAAAGGGAAACCAAAGGTAAGAATTCGAGAACATAAAAAGGGTTGAAATATTCAACAATTCTTAATAAAATGCTTAATGGGAGTTAACCCATCATATTAATAAAATAGAGTTAAATAATAAAATGTTCATCGCATTCCTACAACTTTTTCTCAGACATTCTTACGGAAGCGCGCCTGTAAAAATACAGTTGTCAAAAAGGTAGTAGAAATATCGACTAAATGAGCATAGATTTAGTGTAGAAAATAAAGTTTTAGTTTTATATATAGAAACAAGCCTAATCACTTTATTCATATAAAAAGTGCATTTCTGTAAAATTGGGTGAAAAAGCATGTTCCAGGAGTTGTAACGACCAACTATACGACGGGAATATTTATGCCAGCCATATAGCTGCGGTCGTATAGTTATCGACAATTTTTTCAAAACTTAGGGTTCAAAAAAAAACAGAAGATTTGATGACCAACTATACGGCGGGATCATTTGGTCCGGATGTTTAGTTATGGTCGTATATTTGTGATCTTGCGTTGGGAAACCCTAACCCTCGCCGCTGCCACAACTATACGACGGGAGCTACTTAACCCGGTCGTATAGCTCCTGCCGTATAGTTTGCCACGACCACTTAAACAGGTCGGGGCAGGCTAGGGTTCTTCCTCCTCTCATTATTTCTCTCAAACTCTCTCTCCAAAACTCTCAAAACCTATCTAGAACTCTCAATTCTTTGCGGATGTCGTTCGTTTGAGTGGGGAAATCAATAAATTGATATGTTTCTCTCCTTATCCATGCTTTATATTCAGAATTCCATGGTTGAAATCCTCTTATTGAATTAGTGGATGAACTCAAGCTTGATTGATGTTCTCTTTTAGTTTCTCACGTTAGGATTGAATTCCTCCATGTAGAATCGTTCATATATCATGTAGAAACTATATGCCTAAGGTTTTATGATAAAATTTCTCAGTGCATCAACATGAACAAGATCAGTTGAATTTTTAGCAAGAGAAAGCGCCAACATGGTGAAGGCTCGGGGCTCTGGGCTGAGCTCGACAACAAGTATGCCATGGTTTTGGCGACGAAGGTGCTACCCACACGATGAGCCGATGATGGGTTTCTCAACTCATCAGGGTTGAGGGCGGACTTCAACTACTTGTGTGAAAATGCAGGGCTCTCCAACCTTGCTAATGCAAGCCACTACACCTACGTTGGGCTTACCCATGAGTTCCTTGCCTCCTTCTACGATGACTACAAGAAGAAAGGTAATGTATACATGATAAATTTCACCGTTAACCAATGGCCATACCAAATTAATTTTCAACAATTTCGTAAGGCTTATGGATTCCCTCAAGAATGGGAATCAACTATTACAAACTTTTATAGCTTCTCAAGTGGAGCAACTTGGGAGGTTATTTCTGTTAATGGTGGCAGAGGCTTCTACCAGAAGAAAATTTCCACCATTCAGAACCCAACCATCCGTTACTTCGCTTTGTTTCTTGCTAACACTTTGTTAGGAAGAGGAGATACCGACTCGATGGCCAATGTAGACATGGCCTTGATCACCAAGGCGCTCTTTCCTAATGCACCGTAGAGTCCCACTCCTGCAACTCTATTCCTCCAGCACCTCCGCCACTAGAGCAACAAAAATAAAGGTGGTATTCACATCGGTGGATTGGTAACCCATGTAGTCCAAGCTCTCGGAATTGCCATTCCTATTGTGCAACCTGTTTATGGCTCCATACTTATGGATGTCAAGTATATAACTTGTTGTGGCTTCCTTGGTTTTTACCGAGCTAACAGGAGGCTCCGAGCCTATCAATTTGGTTATCTTGATGTTGTGTAGGATGATCAAGTGCCATTGCCTTCCCCGCAAGCCTTCAAAGTTCGGGGAAGGGACAACTGGATCCTCACCAAGGATCAAGTGACTTAGATCATGGAGGCACTCTATCCTGACTCCAAGGAAGAGGAAGAAGGAGGGCAGCAGGATGAGCAGGAGCAGCAATAGGAGCAGGAATACAACCCTGCTTGGGATGGACAGCAGCAACAGAAGGAGGAGCAACCTTGGGACCAATGTCCCAATCAACAACAGCAGCAGGGGTTCAACAATGTCCCCTACCAAGATTTTCTGCAGCTCAACTAGCGCGTTGGGGAGATCGAATAGACTCTGCATGGAGTAAGTGAAGATGTGAGTTCCTTAATTCACACCTTTGGTAACTTCATGACCTACTTCCCTGACTACTACAAGCAGCATCAGAACCCGCCGCCGAACGACGGCAACAACTAAGCATGGAAACAACCTAAGCTTGGGGGAGGTTTTGAAAACCTCAAAACTTGCGTCCATATTTTTATTTCTTCTTTTGATTTGTTTTATTTCCCAAGAATAGCATGTTTACTTTCAGTTTGCATTCTTAAAACCAAAAACACAAAAAAATAGTTGTAACTTTTATTGCAATTTGTTTCTTTGTTTTTCTCGAAGATTGCTCAATTTCAGGTGACTTGGCAATAGGTAAATATAGAGGGGATTCGACTCAAGTACGAGAAAGAAGCAAGCAAGAGGAGGTATCACATTCCTTTAATCACCCCTTCTGCAACTTTAAATTGATCCTATAATTATTTACTTGCTTGCACTTGAGTCACTCCCTACCTAGCTTGTTATCCTATAAATTATATTCCCTTGCCAGTGTCCTCTTTTAGATTTGAAACAATGAGCAATGAACTTGGTTAAAATATTTCCAAAATTTTTACAAAACAAGAAAAAGAATCCAAGAGATGACTTGAGTCCATGTTTATCCCAAAGGATTTGATTTTAGAAACTACTCAACTCCATTGAGCTTAATGTAAATAGACTCGATAGCATCCTTCAATGAAATTGTCTGATAAAATGGATGCTTCAAAGTAGTAGAGATAATGCCACTGCTTTTTATAATAATTATATTAGGATATTGCTTTATGTGTGTCACTACAACACTGCCGTACTCCATGGAGAACTATTAACTCCGCTGGCCAACGACCGGTCTACATGTGGGAAACCACTTGATTTAGGCTATTGAGTTATGTAAATGTCTATAACTGCAATGCCATGACGGGTAAAATTTTAGTCTCCTCATGGTTTTACGTTCCAAGTGAAATTGTATTACTCCTATAATCCACTATTGCTCAACAACTATCTATTGGCATGGTCACGAGTGTGCAACATAGTCCCAATGAACATGTTAAAAACAGTGGCATGATTTCTCTATGAAAGAGCTGAAGTTTTTGAAAGCCAAGAAAAGGAGAAAGGTGCTTTGAGAATCTTGAAATTTTGACATGGGAGTAGATGAGTTGTTCTTAAATTAAATGCTCTTGGTGCTAACTTGAGTACTCTTAATTGATTAAAAGGACAAGAGCAAAAATTTTCATCTCTCAATAAGAGAAAAACCAAAAAGATTTGTTTCACTTTCCTAGATAAACTTTTGACACTAGCTCGGGCATATGATTTATTTGATAGCAAGATATACGTGGCTATGAAGTGAACTCAGTGCAATCTTGTGAATACTTGTCTGATCATGTTTAGGGTTGCAGGAATGGTGAAGAAAAGAATCTGACACCAAATTGAGATTGTAAGTTCTTTTATTTAAGTCTCGAATCTCCACTACCCTTTCTTATTTCCTTGTCACTCGAGGACGAGCAACATCTAAGCTTGAGGGAGTTGATAGCTGTGAGATTTGACACATTTTTTATGGTTTCTATCGATGGTTTTCATTTGGATTTGATGGTTTTCTACTTTTATCTAATGATAATACTTCGGTAGCAAAGAAAACTTGCTTTTTAATGTGTTTTAGGTTCTACATCAACAGAGGGATTTAACAGCAGAAACACACTATTTAGACGAAAACAAGCAAGTCTCTTTTTGGAAGTAATCGAGGGGAATTTACTGAAGCTTTAACGAGCAACTATACGGCGGGAATATTTCTCTAGCCGTATAGTTCACGCCATATAACTTCTATCTCGTTCGTCTTATTAAAAGGGACAACTTTCATGAAGAGGCCGAGGACGAAAACAGAACACATGAGCCGCCATCCCATCCAGAAGAGAGAAAAAAAGAGATCCAGAGAAGAAGGGGAAGACTTTCTTTATCTCGCTCCATGATCTTTGATCTCCCAGCCACCACACCTCCATAGCCATTACTTGTACTTGAGAGAGAGAGATCTCCATCTTGCAAGATTAGGGTTTGAGATTGTTCTTCCTATCTTGAATTGTGTTGGATTTATTTCTATTTCTTATTGTGGATCTCCACGGTAATATCAAGAAGAACTCCCTTTCATTTAATTATATCGATGATGCTTTCTTCTCTCATGTGTGAGTAAGTTCCCTTGGGCGTGGGAGATGTAGGGGATTAGTGAGATGTGATGTGCCTATATGATTTCCATTAAGTTTGTGGTTGATTTTAATTACTATATTATGTGTGCTTGACTATCTGTGGGATTCTTAATGCCTGTTGTCCAATTAAGGTCCCATACAACATGATGCCTTGTTATACATAGATATAATCTTGTTCGCTAGCAGATCGGCGACCCCTGAGTGACACGGGGATATCAATGGGAAACTAGTTTAACTCGAGGATCACGAGGAGCCACCGAGCTTATTACATTAGTCCGATCCAAATAGCTTAATTGCTAAGCAACCTGAAGGATCTTAATCGTCTAGTGACTAACCATGGTTGTGGTAAACATGCTAGTATGATTATTAAAGTTGGGATGAAATTTACCAAGAGGAGTTCCGGCTAATTATGGGTTGCTCGCCTACACACATACTTATAAGATTATAATTGTTACACTCATCACTCATTCACCGGCACATTCACTATCACCATGAACTGAAACTCCTCGCGCCTACTTCGTCATCTGCAGAAAAACAACAAAGAAATTGTCATTTACTTTTTATGCCTTTTATTTTAGAAGTTTGCATTTTAGCTTTATTAAAAGTACTTTCATTTACACCCAAATTCCATTCGCATTCTCAACAATTGCAGTCAATTAACTCGAAGACCTGTGACAACTTCAGGTGCGATAGAGACTTCACCAATAAACATTTACCTTTGGGCTTCCTGTGGGATCGATATTTGAACTTCGAAACTAGCTACAAACGATCTGTGCACTTGCAGCCATCAGAGGCAACTTTGATAATTAGTATTAAATAAAGAGTGACAATTTCAGTGTTAGTATCTAAAGAATCATCTTTTCCTTTGATGACAGCAAGTGTACAGATCGTTTGTAGCTAGTTTCAAAGTTCAGATATTGATCCCATAGGGAGCCCAAAGGTAAATGTTTATTGGTGAAGTCTTTGTCGCAACCGAAGTTGTCACAGGTCTTCGAGTGAATTGACTGCAAGTGTTGGGAATAAGAGTAGAATTTGGATTTAAAAGGAAGTACTTAAATAAAACTAAAATGTAAAATTTAGAAATAAAAAGCATAAAAAGTAAAAAACGATTTGTTTGTTGTTTTCTGCAGATGACGAAGTAGGCGCGGGGAGTTTCAGTTCATGGTGATAGTGAATGTGCCGGATGGACAAGTGATAAGTGTAACAATTATAATCTTATAAGTATGTGTGTAGACGAGCAACCATAATTAGCCGAAACTCCTCTTGGTAGATTTCATCCCAACTTCAATAATCCTACTAGCCTGTTTACCCACAACCATGGTCAGTCACGAGACGATTAAGATCCTTCAGGTTACTTAGCAATTGAGCTCCTTGGATCGGCCTAATCCAATAAGCTCGGTGGTTCCTCGTTATCCTCAAGTTAAACTAGTTTCCTATTGATATCCCCGTGTCACTCGGGGGTCGCCGGTCTGCTAGCAAACAAGATTCTATCTATGTAGAACAGAGCATCATATTGTCTGGGCCCTTAATTGGCCAAAATGCATTAAGCATCCCATAGATAGTCAAGCACACATAATATAGTAATTAGAATTAACAACTAATCTTGATGGAAAATATATAGGCACATCACATCTCACCAATCCCCTACATCTCCCACGTCCAAGGGAACTTACTCACACATGAGAGAAGAAATCATCATCGATATAATTAAATAAGGGGAGTTCTTCTCGATATTACCGTGGAGATCCACAATAAGAAATAGAAACAAATCAAACACAATTAAAAATAGGAAGAACAATCTCAAACCCTAATCTTGCAAGGTGGAGATCTCTCTCTCAAGTACAAGTAATGGCTATGGAGGTGTGGTGGCTAGGAGATCAAAGATCGTGGAGAGAGATGAAGAACATCTTCCCGTTCTTCTCCAAATCCCTTCTTTCTCCCTTCTGGATGGTATGGCAGCTCGTGTGTTCTGTTTTCGACCTTGGCCTCTTCATGAAAGTTGTCCCTTTTAATAAGACGAAGGAGATTGCAACTATATGGCGGGAACTATATGGCCGTGGCCCGTATAGTTGCTCGTTAACGCTTCTGTGTCCTCTCCTCGATTTCTTACAAAAATGGACTCGCTTGTTTTCGTATGAATATTGTGTTTTTGTTGTTAAATCTCTCTGTTCATGTTCAGGACCTAAAACACACATTAAAAACCAAGTTTTCTTTGCTACCTAAGTATTAGCATTAGATAAAGCTAGAAAACCATCAAATTCAAACGAAAACCATTGATAGAGACCATAGAAAATGTGTCAAATCTCATAGCTATCAGCATCCGTCTTCGCCGCTGTGCCAGCCGTCTCCAGCGCGGCCGTCTTTGCCTCCGCGCCAGCCGTCTCCAGCGCGACTGTTTTCGCCGCCGCGGCAGCCATCTCAGCCCACTATTGCTCAAGGCCTAAAGCGAAAGAGTACCACCACTACTCTGGGGTGTGTTAACCGATCACCAAAACGTCAACATGAGCCCCTCCCAAAAGTACCAAAGGTTCCTCCCAAGAGACCTTATTACTATACTCCAGAGGAGACTACGGTGATCGCAAAGCAGCAAACGACAAAGTTTTTTGCTAAACCGAAACGGCCAAAAGAGCCAGAGTTCCCCAGCACCAAAGAAGATAAAGCCCGAGTGCAAAATATGCTGAAGACCCTTCACCAACCTGAGCCAAGGCTATTATCATACTATGAGCGCTCTATTCTCAAGTCACGTGCGGCAAAGAAACGGTCGAAGAGTAGAAGTGAAAGCGGGAAATCAGTTCCTCTGCTCAGAGAACAAAAAACCAATCGTGCCCCCGCTCAAGGTGATTTCCCATAACAATGTGGGGTCGAGCAAATGTGCGGCCGAGAAGTAGTATGATCCGTAGGTAGTTGCACTATATGGAGAAGCGGCCGCTTCTCAAGGTATAAGTATTGCCCGATACTTAGCCCAGTTACAGTACTTCTCCGAGGATGATGTAGCATACAGATACCGGCATGGCATTTCTCTCATCAAACCTGAGGAGGTCAAGAATCTACCAACAAAAATGCGAAGATTGCATAACTGGTACATGGATGCCTCAAATGATGGGCAAACTGGATAATGCTGGGAGTTAGAAACGAGCATTACGGGAAAGAAGATGATGTGGTAATGATTGAATTTGACAAACTATTTTAGTTATTCAATCAAGACGTCGACAAATCGAACATCAGTGCATATTGTCTATAGGTACTATTTATGTAATTAAGTCTCTAGCTAGCTCATCTCGTTTATTGAATGTATAATCATACTCACTATATTATGCATAATGAATATTCTCGAATGCAAAAGAGGAGGCATCTATGATATTGGGTTCATTGACCCATATATTGTTCATGAATGTAATCTCAAAGAAAAACTCAAGGAAAAGAGGATAATATTGTGCAGGCGTTAAGGTTTCAACAAACCATAAGAGAAATACTATTTTCTTACAACTTCGAGTGAGTGTTATTGTCTTCTACACATTCTATTTCGCTTACTTGGTTTTAAGTGTATAACTGATGAGTTATCGTGCGCATCTTCCATTATATTCTTCTAATCATTCAACCTGACAAAGGGGTTGTACAAGTCATGAACTTGAAACATGAACCCCTTGAGCAGTGGGTGGACATGCAGATCACGCTCCAGCGGTAATTTCAATCATTATGGTACTATATTGGTAACTTTCTTGAATTTCCTCATACCAAGTCATTAATAACTCATTTTATTCATTTTCTTTGCCAGACATCGCTTGAAAACGGTTCACCAACAAGGCTAAGGGTGGATGGAAAGAGGAGCTTACATTTCAACCACTAGATGTAAGTACTACTAGCTAGATCTATGCATCTCTTTGATTCTAGTTTTGATACCATTATCATGCTTGGTTATTATTTTGATTGAACTCTGTTCTCGTAAAGTGCCCGATGCAAGGACCTGGTAATAATTTATGTGGATACTATATGTTTGCAAGTTCATTCGTCAGACGTGCTGCGAGAAGGGCAGAAATTTAGAGAAACTTTATGTACGTAAACAATATTCATATTTTTTTATTACCATCAATTATGTTTATTTTTCATTCATATATGTTGTCCCTTATTTAAATTAGATCGAATGACTGCAGGACGGTCTTCTACCAAAGGATCGCTTACGAACAATTCAAGAGGAATTGACGGGATTCTTAGATACAGAAGTCCTAAACCCAGAAGGAGAATACTATCGGGAGTTCTATGTAAGACAATAGGGACCATAAAAAGAGATTATATTGTATATATGCATGAAACTCGTGTACCAAATGTAATATGTTCGACACTTCGATCTCTATATTCATGATGATGTTGTGTAATATAATGGTTCCTTCATTGCTGAGTGCAAAACACAAAATAAAAAGGAAAATAATAAATGGAAAAATGCAAAATGAATTCTCTGCCGCGGCATAAAAAGTGCCCAAAATGCTGCCGCGACAAAAAAAGGCCAACATGAATTCTCTGCCGTAGCACAAAAAAATGCCAAATTGCTGCCACGGCAGAGAAACATCTATCCTGGTTCGTATTATGAACCGGGACGGAAAGTCCTCCCCCCTCGCGTGAGACAGCAGCCACGTGAAGCCCCGTTTATCGCGGTTTGTAGCCCAACCAAAACTAAAGGGCGGGGGTTTTAGTCCCGATTGCCCCGTCCCAATTGGCAACCGGGACTAAAGCCCCTTACAAACCGGGACAACAGGCCGGGCAACAGGAATTAATGTCCAGAACAACATGCCCTTCTTCCACTAGTGTAGCTCGCTCATATCAGAGGATTTCTGTTGACATCTTTGTACAACAAGTACCTATAGACCTGTATTTTCTTTTGACAAATCTGCTCCTTTGACAAAACTAATGCTCATGATCGTCCGGTGAAACTATTTTAGAATCTAACCCTTGTGTTCGGCCAACAAAATATGTTGTGGAGATTGGCACTAACAAAATTCAACAGAAGACTGCACAAAATAAAAATGGTCAAGTGGTTTGGCGCCAAATGCAATAGTGTCGACCTCACATTTGTGCCAATTGATGTGGCGATCCTTGGCGCCGACACAACTTTAACTCCTTGTTGGAGTCGAACCCAGGAATCAAATTTTAAAATAGTTTTGCCAGAGATCACATGCGACATTAGTGCGAAAAATAAGATTTATGGAAAAAAAATCTTGAGTTGGTTTTAGTGGTCAACATACCTGCACTAGTGGAAACGAGGCCTTTGGTTGAGCCTGGAAATGGGCTTTAACACCGGTTCTTCTACGAACCGGTGTTAAAGGGGGGGCCCGTACCAGCGTGGCCCGTGCAGCAAAAAGGAGCCCCCCTTTAACACCGGTTCGTGCCGAACCGGTGTTAAAGGCCCCTGCACCAGTGGCCCGCGCAGCCCCCCTTTAACACCGGTTCGTGGCTTGAACCGGTGTTAAAGGGGGGCTATATAAGACACCACATCCTACACCCCACTCTTCCATTTTTTCACTATCTCATTTTGGAGCCTAGCAAGAGGGTGTGAAGTGTGCTAGTTTGTGTTTTTTTCGTAGGCACAAGAGGTGTTTGGTGAAATGCCCGAGAGCTCAAAATAAGTTTTCTCGTTGCTCTTTCCTTCTCGGTCGAGGTCGGCAACTATCCTTTCATGTGTCATTGATGTACTTTATATATAAATGGTCATCTCCCTATTAATTTTTGATATATACTATATATTAATGCAGATGAGCCGGCTATGGATGTACGGTGACCGCCGCACTTCCGAGTATATTACGGGCCTCCAAAATTTCATCGTTGTGGCTAATGCAAACCGTGGTTACAATGGTTTTATGTGTTGTCCGTGTGTTCACTGTCAGAACAAGAAAGACTACTCAAATACCAGAACCATTCACGCCCACCTGCTTCGATCCGGTTTCATGCCCAGCTATAATTGTTGGACCAAGCACGGAGAAAAAGGGGTTGTGATGGAAGACAACGAAGAAGAAGAGGATGATGACAACTATCATAATATGTATCCTGAATATGATGATACTGCAACGGGGGTAGATAATGAAGATCAAGAGGCAGCAGATGGGCCCGCTGATGACGATCTTGGTCGGGCCATTACTGATGCAAAGGAAGAATGTGAAACTGAAAAGGAGAAGGAGAAGCTGGAGCAGATGTTAAAGGATCACAAAACATTGTTGTACCCAACTTGCGAAGATGGCCACAAAAAGCTAGGTACCACACTGGATTTGCGACAATGGAAGGCAGAGAACGGTGTGACTAACAGCGCATTTTCAAAGTTGTTGGTAAAAATGAAGAATCTTCTTCCAAGAAATAATGAGTTGCCCGACAGTACATACCAAGCAAAGAAGGTTGTCTGCCCTCTATGATTAGACGTGCAGAAGATACATGCCTGCATTAATGACTGCATCCTCTACCACGGTGAGAAGTACGAGAATTTGGATGCATGCCCGGTATGCACTGCACTGCGGTATAAGATCAGACAAGACGATCCTGGCGATGTTGAGGGCGAGGCCCCTAGGAAGAAGGTTCCTGCCAAGGTTATGTGGTATGCTCCTATAATACCACGGTTAAAACGTCTCTTCAGAAATAAATAGCATGCCAAGTTGTTGCGATGGCACATGCAAGACCGTAAGAAAGACACGATGTTGAGACACCCCGCTGATGGCTCACAGTGGAGAAAAGTCGAGCGAGAGTACCCGAACTTCGCACGTGATGCAAGGAACTTAAGGTTTGGTCTAAGTACAGACGGCATGAATCCTTTTGGTGAGCAGAGCTGCAGTCACAACACCTGGCCTGTGACTCTATGTATCTATAACCTTCCTCCTTGGTTGTGTATGAAGAGGAAGTTCATTATGATGCCAGTGCTCATCCAAGGCCCGAGGCAACCCGGCAACGACATTGATGTGTACCTAAGGCCATTAGTTGAAGAACTTTTACAGTTGTGGGCCAAACCAGGTGTACGTATGTGGGATGAGCACAAAGGGGAGCCATTTGACCTACGAGCATTGCTTTTCGTAACCATTAGTGATTGGCCTGCTCTTAGTAACATTTCAGGGCAGACAAACAAGGGATACAATGCATGCACACACTGTTTAGATGAGACTTAAAGTGTATATTTGGATAAATGTAAGAAGGTTGTGTACCTAGGGTATCGATGATTTCTTCCGAACCTGCATCCAGTAAGAAAAAAAGGCAAGCATTTCAAAAGTCTGGCAGAACCCCGGAGGAAGCCTGTCCTCCGTACCGGTGAGGAGTTATTTGGTATGGTCAAGGACCTAGAAGTAATCTTTGGAAAAGGTCCTGGTAGTCTATCTATTCCGAATGACGATGCCGGACACGCGCCCATGTGGAAGAAGAAATCTATATTTTGGGACCTACCCTATTGGAAATTCTTAGAGGTCCTCTCTTCAATCGACGTGATGCATGTGACGAAGAATGTTTGCGTGAACCTGCTAGGCTTCCTAGGAGTGTATGGGAAGACAAAAGATACACTGGAAGCACGGCAGGACCAGCAACGTCTGAAAGACCCTAATACGCCTATGCATCCTGAGAACGAGAAGGCTAAACGATGCCACTTAACTCCTGCCAGCTACGCTCTTACCAAAGCAGAGAAAGAAATCTTTTTTGAATGCCTGAGCAGTATCAAGGTCCCGTCTGGCTTCTCGTCGAATATAAAGGGAATAATAAATATGGCAGAGAAAAAATTCCAAAACCTGAAGTCTCATGACTGCCACGTGATTATGACACAATTGCTTCCGATTGCATTGAGGGGGCTTCTACCTGAAAATGTTCGAGTACCCATTGTGAATCTATGTGCATTCCTCAATGCAATATCTCAGAAGGTAATCGATCCAGAAAGCCTACCAGGGTTACAGACATATGTGGCCCAATGTCTTGTCAGCTTTGAGTTGGTGTTCCCACCATCCTTCTTCAATATTATGACACATCTCCTGGTTCACCTAGTAGAAGAGATTGCCATTCTCGGTCCTGTATTTCTACACAATATGTTCCCCTTTGAGAGGTACATGGGAGTCTTAAAGAAATATGTTCATAACCGTGCTAGGCCAGAAGGAAGCATCTCCATGGGCTATGTAACAGAGGAGGTCATTGAGTTCTGTGTTGATTTTATTCCTGACCTTAAGGCGATTGGTGTTCCAGAATCACGACATGAGGGGAGACTGCGTGGAAAAGGCACCCTAGGATGTAAAGCAATGATATGTAGGGACGGGCATTCTCTCAATCAAGCACACTACACGGTTTTACAAAGATCTATCTTGGTTGCCCCGTATATCAATGAACACAAGAATTTAATACGCCTCAAACACCCGGGGCAGTCTGATGAATGGATTATAAGTGAACACATGGCGAGTTTTGGCGGCTGGCTGCAAAGACTTCTCATGAATAACACCACTATTGGGGATCAACTGTACTTGTTGGCCAGGACACCATCTTCGACTGTATGTACTTTCCAAGGGTATGAGATAAATGGGAATACATTTTACACGATAGGCCAAGATAAAAAGAGAACCAACCAAAATAGTGGTGTCCGCTTCGATGCAGCAGAAGACAATGGGCAGAAGACCACGTATTATGGGTTCATAGAGGAGATATGGGAACTTGACTATGGACCTAATTTTAAGGTCCCCTTGTTTCGATGCAAATGGGTCAAGCTAACAGGAGGAGGGGTTGAGGTAGACAAGAAGTACGGAATGACAACGGTGGATCTCAACAATCTTATGAAGGTAGACAAGAACTTAGACGAACCATTCGTCTTAGCCAATGATGTGGCTCAGGTTTTCTATGTGAAGGACATGTCTACCAAACCGAAAAAAAGAAAAAAATAAGCAAACAGATACATCACACGATGAGCCAAAGCGTCACATAGTTCTTTCAGGGAAAAGAAACATCGTGGGAGTGGAGGACAAGACAGACATGTCAGAAGATTATAATAAGTTTGATGAAATTCCACCCTTCAGAGTGAAGACTGACCTAACCATCCTGTTAAATGGTGCTGATACTCCATGGTTACGGCCGACGCGATCATAAGATTGACTATATGTATTAATTGACCCATTTTTGGCACACATATGTATCTCAACATGGAAATCAATGTCATAATTCTTCTGTTAATAGTATATGTATTAAATTAGCCATTTTTCTTCCTGCCATTTCTTCCCGCCATTTTTCTTCCCGCCATTTTTTCCCGCCAGTTCTTCCCGCCAGTTCTTCCCTCCAGTTCTTCCCGCCAGTTCTTCACTATATATATATATATGTAGGGTTGGCCTCCATTGTCATTGCACATCTCTAGACTCATATCTACAACCTCATCACTCTTTCCTATGGCTTCCACCGTAGCACTAACCCCCAGGGAGGCGGAGGCACTTTGCGCCTCGAACTACCCCTGCCCGCCGGGCTACTGTGTCCCCGTAGGCTGGATGCTGAGCGCCGGAGGCGTGTCGGTTCCTCCTGTCCCTCTAGGTGTGGCGCGCCGGATGGCCATCACGAACCACTACTACTTCGAGCTCACGCCGGAGCAGCGGAGGAATCCCAGATGGCATCCCGACTATTTCCCTACTTGGGAAGCCTTCTTCGTGGATCAGCGTGAGAGGGCGCTCGCCAGGCACGAGGAGGACGACCCACCTCCTCCGAGCTTGAACGAGGCCGGCCGTCGGCTATGGTGGCGCGGTCGGACTATCCAGAGTGTCATGGCCTATGACACTGCCGCCGACTCTAACCCCCGTGTGCGCTACCCTCAAGTCCAGCCCACGCGTACTTAGCCTTCAAGGTTCAATTACGGCGACCCCGACGACGACATCGATGACAGCGGTGGCGAGTACGACGACTACAGTGGTGAGTATTACAGGTGTAGGCAGGAGCATGACTGAATCACTCCAACATTCCGAAACAAGTTCGGCCGATTGTTACTTAATCTGGCCATGTATCTTAATTTTCAGTTCTTTTATGTATCTTAATTTTTAGTCGTGCTTTATGTAACTTACTATTAGTTGCATTCTGTATTTTAATTCCAGTTCTTGGCTTTCAGGTTTCTTGGCTTTTGGGTTTCCAGTTCTGTATTTTAATTCCGCCCTTCAGGTTTCTTGGCTTTCGAGTCAAATGACCAATGTTATGGCTAGAATCAAGGCATAGTTTGTGATAATAGGGCCATACTGTGCATACATGTGCATCATGGCATGGCAAACAATGTTGCAAGAGGAAGTTTTCATTTTTATCGCACCAAAAAAGGCATTTTCCATTTTCCGAGCATAAAAAACGGACGGTTTTTTGAAGCAACCACCAAATGGCTAATTCAAAAAACCACCACCATATTTTACAAAAATACTAAACCACCTTATATGGACAATGTACCAACAGGGGGATCTGAAACCTTTCCGTCCACCTCTGGTGAAAAAGACAAATTCCTGCTGAATCGGTAGGAAGTGGGTCAGATATGAACTACAGGTACATGATACGATGCTCATGATTTTTTACAAAAAACATTTTTAGGTTCCCAATATGCTATTTTATCAGAAATCCAATGCAAGTTGAGCGAGGCTTGGCCCCGAGCTAAGAATCTTCATGCCCGTTATTCGACAAAGTTTGACGATTGTTTAAAACAGGGATAAAAAATAAAAAAGATCGAAACAGTGCAAAACTTTTGCGTGGTGTTATATTATGTGACATAGTTAGAAGGAAAAATGTCAAACTTGGTATATTGATTATGTATCAAAAAAACCTTCACAAAATGACCTATCTCATTCGAGGTTTCTTGGCTTTCGGGTCAAATGACCAATGTTATGGCTAGAATCAAGGCATAGTTTGTGATAATATGGCCATATTGTGCATACATGTGCATCATGGTATGGCAAACAATGTTGCAAGAGGAAGTTTTCCTTTTTATCGCACCAAAAAGGCATTTTCCATTTTCTGAGCATAAAAAACGGACGGTTTTGTGAAGCAACCACCAAATGGCTAATTCAAAAAAACCACCACCACATTTTACAAAAATACTAGACCACCTTATATGGACAATGTACCAACAGGGGGATCTGAAACCTTTCCGTCCACCTCTGGTGAAAAAGACAAATTCCTGCCGAATCGGTAGGAAGTGGGTCAGATATGAACTACAGGTACATGATACGATGCTCATGATTTTTTACAAAAATCATTTTTAGGTTCACAATATGCTATTTTATTAAAAATCCAATGCAAGTTGAGCGAGGCTTGGCCCCGAGCTAAGAATCTTCATGCCCGTTGTTTGACAAAGTTTGACGAAAGTTTAAAACGGGGATAAAAAATAAAAAAAGATCGAAACAGTGCGAAACCTTCGCTTGGTGTTATATTATGTGACATAGTTAGAAAGAAAAATCTCAAACTTGGTATATTGATTATGTCTCAAAAAAACCTTCACAAAATGACCTATCTCATTCGAGGTTTCTTGGCTTTCGGGTCAAATGACCAATGTTATGGCTAGAATCAAGGCATAGTTTGTGATAATATGGCCATATTGTGCATACATGTGCATCATGGCATGGCAAACAATGTTGCAAGTGGAAGTTTTCCTTTTTATCGCACCAAAAAGGCATTTTTCATTTTCCGAGCATAAAAAACGGACGGTTTTGTGAAGCAACCACCAAATGGCTAATTCAAAAAACAACCACCACATTTTACAAAAATACTAGACCACCTTATATGGACAATGTACCAACAGGGGATCTGAAACCTTTCCGTCCACCTCTGGTGAAAAAGAAAAATTCCTCCCGAATCGGCAGGAAGTGGATCAGATATGACCTACAGGTACATGATACGATGCTCATGATTTTTAAAAAAAATCATTTTTAGGTTAACAATATGCTATTTTATCAAAAATCCAATGCAAGTTGAGCGAGGCTTGGCCCCGAGCTAAGAATCTTCATGCTCGTTGTTCGACAAAGTTTGACGATAGTTTAAAACGGGGATAAAAAAAATATCGGGTTAGATTCCTTTTTAGATGCTTAATATTTCTTATGTTCAAAGTTTTAGGGTTCGTCTATTTTATTTTTGTTTGAATTGAATAATCAACATTTATATGTAAGTGTTTTAATTATTTTGAAAATTTTCATCTAAAGTAAATATAAAATGTTTTTACATGAATGGATAGATATTATTTTTCTAAAAATTATTATATATTATTCATATTTTTCTGAGTTGAAATGAAAAAGATATGAATTTTCTAAATTCATATCCTATTTTTTGAGTTAAAAATGCCCCCACCGCTTTAATGCATGAAATAAATGCCCCCCTTTAACACCGGTTCGTGGCACGAACCGGTGTTAAAGGGGGGGCGCATTTATTTCGTTTCGTGCCCGCACCCCCCCTTTAACACCGGTTCGTGCCACAAACCGGTGTTAAAGGGGGGGACGCGAAACGAATTCCCCCCCTTAAACACCGGTTCGTGCCACGAACCGGTGTTAAAGGGGGGCATTTATAACGCCTTCCTCTCTTCCTTCTTCCCCCCAGCAAGAACGAAAATCACGCGCGCAGCAGAGGAAGCAGAGCAGGAGCCGCGGCGGAAACAGAGACGCCGCCAGGCTGCCCGATGTCGACCATGCCTTCGCCGTCCGCCGTCGTCACCGCCGCCCCGCCTTCCCGCCGCCCCGCCGTCGGAAACAGAGAACTCTCGTGGGAGCGGCGCCTCCACCGCCACCGCGCCGCTGCGCGCCACCACTCGCCGCCGACCCCGCCGTCCTCGCCCGGTGCCGCCACTCCCCGCCGACCACGCCACCCACGCCGCGCCGCCGCCCGCAGGTGAGCATGCCCGCCGCCGATTTTTGTTAGTGTTAGTGTTTTTTGGTTAGTGGTTAGTTATAGTGTTACTTAGTGTTAAATTAGTATAGTGTTATATGTATATATATGTGTATGTATGTGTATATTTGTTAGTGATTGGTTAGTGTGTATGTGTATTTGTATATGTATGTGTATATGTATGTATTTTTTTGTATGATATATATATATATATGTATATATATTTGTATATGTATGTGTATATATGTATATATTTTTTGTATGTGTATATATGTATGTATGTGTATATATGCATCACTTGACCGATTACTTTTCCAATGCCGTGGACCCTGACCTCGTCTACCCTCGCCGAGTCGCCCATTTTAGGAGCCCACGTCGCGATGGTTCGAACGCACACCCCCACGCATCCCAGCCCCGCTCTCGCCCTAGCGCCGCCAGCCGCCGCCCTAGTACACCTCTCGTTGTCAATATAGCATTAGGGTTTCTCCGAATCCGGGGTTCTCCGAATGTATCCTCTCATATGAATCCGGGGTTTCTCCGAATTAGGGTTTGGAATGACCAAGCATGTATTAGGGTTACATTTCAATAATTTTAACCTGTCATATCATCATCCCCTGCCCTCGCCGAGTCACCCATTTTAGGAGCCCATGTCGCGATGGTTCGAACGCACACCCCCACGCATCCCGGCCCCGCTCTCGCCCTAGCGCCTCCAGCCGCCGCCCTAGTACACCTCTCGTTGTCAATATAGCATTAGGGTTTCTCCAAATCTGGGGTTTCTCCGAATGTATCCTCTCATATGAATCCAGGGTTTCTTCGAATTAGGGTTTGGAATGACCAAGCATGTATTAGGGTTACATTTCAATAATTTTAACCTGTAATATCATCATCCCCTGCCCTCGCCGAGTCACCCATTTTAGGTAGCCCACGTCGTGCTGGTTCGAATACACACCCCCACGCATCCTGGCCCCGCTCTCGCCCTACCGCCACGAGCCGCCGCCCTAGTACACCTCTCGTTGTCAATATAGCATTAGGGTTTCTCCAAATCCGGGGTTTTTCCGAATGTATCCTCTCATATGAATCCGGGGTTTCTCCGAATTAGGGTTTGGAATGACCAAGCATGTATTAGGGTTACATTTCAATACTTTTAACCTGTCATATCATCATCTTTGCTTGAGCATTTCAATAGATGTATTACTGATATTTGTGTGATCATATTATTGTTTTAGAAACTATGGATCCACTTAGTAGAAACCTTGAAGATGAAGAAATAATGTAGAACATGATCCATGTGGACAGCTCACAATATCTGAACTTGGAGGGACATGATGATAGCTCAAGTCGTCATGAAGAAAATGACGACTCCGGTGAACGCACTTTAGTGATTACAAAGTCTGTCGAGGTATATGCATGGATTAAGCCTCTGCTGACTTGCACCGATTGATTTGTATATATGTAAATGTATTAATTAACGCTTCTTTCTTCTTTTAGCCCTCTGGATCGACCAGCCAACAACAATCTTCTTCTACGAAAAAGAGCAAGCGAGGCGCAAGCCATCGGTTGAAAGATCGTGCAAAGTTCACGATCGAAGCAGTCCGTGTTTATGGCAGGCCGATGGAGCCCAAGAAGGCCGCAGACAAATTTGTACGTCAGGCTGGAGTTCTTGTTAGGGACCAAATCCCAATCATAATTGAAAATTGGAATAAGCCAAAGAAGGGCGACGGTACCTTTGTCAATGAAAGATCCAAAGAAACGCTTTGGAATTCGCTGTTGGTAAATTTCACCCTTCCGCCAGAGGAGGATGAAAACAAACCGGTTATAAAGGAAAAGGTCAAAGAGTGGACTCTAAAGAAGATGGCTGACGCTTTCCGCAACTGGAAGACAAAATTGAACAAATTTGTCAAAGCTCGCGAGACTCCAGATTTTGAAGATGCATATTATGCTAAGATAAGACCTCACTGGCGCGAATTTGTGGCATACAAGGAAGGTGCTATAGCTACAAAGAGGTCAGAAACCAATACGCTAAATGCCCAGAAGAAGGAATATCACCAGAGGACGGGGTCAGGTGGCTACATATCTCAGAGGCCTAAGTGGGAGGAAACTGAGAAGGCCCTGTGCGACAGAGGGATCACACCCCAGACACATGGGTGGGACCTACGTGCAAAGACTTGGTTCTACGGAATCGGGGCAAGGTTGGATCCAGAAACAGGATTGTGTATCTTCCCAACCCTCCTTGCCAAACCCGTCACTGAACTCATCACGGCATACGAGGAAACAGCCGCCAGGACCTTCCATCCCGACAGAGAGAATGACCAGCTCACACGCGCCATCGGTAAAAAAAACACCCTGAACATGCACGAGGAACAGGGGGTATGACGTGGAAGGATGGGTTTGCCGAGTGGGGCGACTCTTACAGATGGCACGACAGAAAAGAAAAAGAGCGTACAGAGCGGATGACACAGATAGAACATGCACTTGTGGCGCTGCAGGCACAAGTGAATGCACAACAGAGCCATCAAGCTACCGGCCCATCTCAGCGGCACGAAGAGCCTGCATTGGAAGCTGCCGGCGGCCCAGACTCTGCGCGGAAAAGCAGCGTGGCTTCCACGGAGAACGTGCAGCCCATGCTTGAAATGGCGGGTCCTCGATACCCCGTGGATGAGATCACGGAGAGCGAACACGCTGAGCTGCATGTGAGATTAATGGGCTTATCCATTAAGGTGGCTGTCGGCTATGCCTTACCTCCTGTAGCTGGTGGAACTTACCACTGCCGACCGATTCCAGATGGCTATGCTATTGTCGGGGTGGATGAGGTTGTGAAGGAATATGAGGAAGCACAACTTGACCATGCTATAGGTGAAGGGGAAACTCAACTCAAATTTGCAGTGAAAACAAGCATTCTTTGGAAGTAGGAACACATCGTGCTTCCAAATTGGAGGCCACTGGCACCCCCGCCGTCTCCGCAGCGTCAGCAGTCTGAGCCGCTTCAGC
Organism: Avena sativa; assembly: GCA_916181665.1. Classification (NCBI taxonomy): domain Eukaryota; kingdom Viridiplantae; phylum Streptophyta; class Magnoliopsida; order Poales; family Poaceae; genus Avena; species Avena sativa. The sequence goes on along the minus strand of OV702294.1, from coordinate 259,581,900 downwards.
CATCTCCTGCGCGGCATCCATCTCCGGCGCTTCAGCCATCTCCTGCGCGACAGCCATCTCCGGCGCGCCAGCCATCTCCGGTGCGGCAGCCATCTCCGGCGCTTCAGCCATCCCCTCAGCGTAAGCGGAAGAGCACTGCCACGAAGAGCATCACTAGCACTGCCACAAAGAAATCCGCAGGAAACCGTACGCCAAAGAGTTCAAAAAACTATGTCCCGCAGCCTTCCGCCAAGCCATTGCCGGTTTTACCGTGGAATCGCAGCAACGAGGAGACCAATAGGATCTCAGAAGAAGAGGTCAAGAAGTTCTTTGCACCTAGATGGGCAGAGCCAAAGGAGAAAATAGATCCGGTGGTGGTGGAGAAGTTTTACAAAAATCTTTTGAAACCTGAAACCCCACTTGTGCCGGACTACGAGCGCTAGATTTTGAAGGGGGATGCAAGGCGCCGTAGGGAGACTGAAAGTAGCAGTCGTGCGGCACCCTAGAAAACAGTTCCCATGCCCGGAGAGCAGGAAAACCAATCATGCACCCCGCTCCAAGTGTTCGACACACAGGACGCTCCTCCTGTAAATGATTACGAGGCAGAGCTACAAAGAAAGTCCAATGAGATGGGGATGGCTTACATTGCATACTTGAACATCATGGGAGACAACTTGCCCAAAGGCGATGCCAACCCCATACAGCCATGGAAGTATCGGAAGAATCTCGTCAAGAAAGAGGAGCTCAAGAATCTACCAACAAAGATGCGAAGATTGCACAAGTGGTACCTTGATTTCTGCAAGACGTGAAAGGAAGAATGGACCACGGTGCATATAAGAGATCAGATTTTCTTGTGCGGAGACGACGCGATCACCTTCAACATTCCAGACTTGCATTTTCTATTCAATCAGAAGGAACTCGACAAAGATTCTATCAGCCTTTATTGTGTGTAAGTACTATTTCTTTAATTTCTAACTCATCTCATTCAATTCATTAATTGCATGTATATATATATGCTCACCATATATTTATATATATATACTATTATGCAGGAAAAAGGTTATGGAATGCATGAAAGGAGGCCCTTTTGACATTGGGTTCGTTGACCCAAATAGAGTTCATGAACAAGTGGTAAGAGACAAACCCGGGCAAACAGAAGATTTCTTGCTAAGGTCTTTACTGAGACAACAAACCAAAAGGGAAATATTATTGCCTTACAACTTCTCGTGAGTACTGTTACCCTCTCTTGTACACATTCTGTTTCGTCTTACTCGATGTTAAGTTTAACTGATGATGAGTTATGCGTGTGTAGGTTCCACTTTATTCTGCTAGTCATTCAACCTGACTCAGAAAAAGTCCTTGTCATGGACTCGTTACGAAAAGAAAAAGAGCTATGGGCAGACTTTAGAGAGATGCTCCAGAGGTAATTTCAATCATATTATCGCACTAGATCGGCAACTTTCATGACAACAAGTAATTAGTTACTCCTTTATCCATTTTATTTGCCGGACAGGGTTTGGAAAAGGTTCACGGGCAGGGCCGTGGGTGAATGGTCAGAAGAACTAAAATTTGTAGACCAAAATGTAAGTAATACTAGCTAGCTAGGTATGGTATCTCTTTGATTCTGCTTCCAATTCCATTATATCATGCTTTATTGATTATTATTTTGATTAAACTCTCTATTCTCGTAAAGTGTGCGCATTAGGGACACGGCAATAACTTATGTGGGTACTATGTTTGCGAGTTCATTCGCAACATGATATGTGCGACGGGCCAAGTCGCACTAGAAAAACTTAGAGTAAGTAAACAAAGTACACAACATTATTTTATTACCATCAATTGTGTTGAGTTTTATTCTTATATATATTCACCCCATTCTTCATATATATTCAGATCAAACGGATGCGGGACCAACTCCTACCATTTGACGGCATACGAGCCATTCAAGAGGAATTGGCGGGGTTCACACTTGATAAGGTCGTCACGTCTGGCGGAGAACTCTTTAGATATCCACCAAAATGAACGTTGTATATATGCTTGAACGTGTTTGTCTTGTACTTGATGCTTCAACGTTTACGGAGAATACCACACAATGACGATGTTGTGTATAATAATAGTTGCTTAATTATTCATGTACTCGTATATACCGATAATGATGTATGTGTATACCGCTCCCGATCGATTCCCCTCCCACCCTCCCCGTCCCCGCCGCGCCGCAGAAATACGTCCAGAACGCGGCAGGGGCAGAACTCTGCCGCGGCAGAGATTTAGGCCATTTTCCTGCCGCGGCAGAGATTTATCTCTTTTTCTTGCCGCGGCACAGAACCTACGAACCGGTGTTAAAGGGAGGGAGGGCTGAGCGCTACGGCAGCCCCACGTGCGCCACCCTTTAACACCGGCGGTGTTAAAAGGGGGGCTCTAACACCGAAACCGCAATAACGGTTCTATAACCGATGTTAGAGTCCTTCAAACCGGTGTTAGAGGGGTACGTGTGCACTAGTGTTGGAACAACAAGACAACATACATGAGCTCTGCCTCCAAAATACAATTAACTCCGTCAACGATAAAATCAAAGTTCACATGCGCTAACCACTGAGGCACGAACGGCAGCCCCATCCAACTGGTATCTCCTGCTTTCACCGGATACCATATGATCGGGTTGGTGGTGAGGCAGCAATCCTTGATAAATACGTACTCGAGCATAGAATCTTCATAAATGCATCTCATTAATCCATCTTTAGCATACATGCTTAGATGCTAGGCTGTAAAATCACGACATGCGCTCTCACAATTATCTAAGCAAGCTCTCCACCTATGTATATCATGCGACGTTAGGAGCAAATTTCAGGAAACCACAACTATTGGGGGAAAACATCCCCCTCAATCTTTGTTTGAGCCCACTAGTTCGGTCTCAGTATTCAGGTACACGTGCCAAAGTGACTAGTTCAAGCCCACCATCCCACTAGTTATATGTTAAATTAATCTCTCAATCTAAACACCCATCAATCTTTGTTACATAGTGTGAGCTCATCTTACTAGACGTAAGACGTAACATACGAGCTTCGTCTCGTCCGCATGCATGGTGTTCTAATACAACTTGGCTCATACAGTAGACTTAAGGGCCTATCTATGCCTTTGCTGGACGTAATGTGTAATACTTACTATTCTACTACAAGGTATGGCATCTACAATAAACGTATTCCAGAGGAAAACATAACCAAAAGCAATCTAGCACCATGTGAAGTAAAGTGTCCACGAGTCTGCAGTAGTTGTCGGATGCGAGGCACCTAAATAGTTCTTCGGTGACGCGTGTGTGTCTCCTCGTGAAATCCATGGATGAAGGCGTGTGTCTCCGCATGAAGACATGTTAGAATACGTAAGGGACGCAATTATCGCCTCTAGGTACTGGTCATGCTTATTATAGACGCAGTTGCTGCTGATAAGAGAAGATGACGAACTTTAAATCCAGTCGTAATTGTATGTTTCTCTTCCGCTAAGGAAAAATGTTAGAATACGTATAGAACTAGAGATAGACTAGGACTCATCTTCTTATACTTTAAATCTCCTCCTCCTTGTATGTCTATACATACTCCGTGAGAGAGTCAAATCAAATACAAAAAAATATTTTGGTTGTACAATTTTCATATGGTATCAGAGCGGTTAGCCTCACGACACAAATCTTAGACCTTCCACCACTTCCGTCTTGCGCGCCGCCACCGGGGAGATCAATTTCTTCTCCTGGGGGCGCGGCACCCGGTTTTGATCAAAGATCGGATCAATTTTTTTTAGAATAGATTAGATCTAATTTCGCAATTCCTAAATTTTTCCATAGATTAGTTGAGACAATTTCAAAATTCTCCGATTCATAGATTAGATCCAATTTAGCTAAATAAATCCCTAAATCCACCGCCATGAATCCTCCGGGGAAATTCAGTGCAAGATTGGTGCACGGTGGCGCACTGCAAGTTCCATGCAAGGAGCTGGCGTGGAGTCAAACATTATCACGATGCCCGTAGGACTCCACGATCCGATCAACGCCGCCATTTGGCTCTGCCTCCCCGAGTCTACGCAAGAAGCAGCGCGGGAAAATAATTCCGTAGGACCTGATTCATAAATTCATATTCGTGGACTAACTCCTGCAAGTTATGTGTTTAGGAGAGATAAAAATTACAGCATTTGTTGTCTATTTTTAAATTTAAACTGTCACAAGTGCAAAGTGTCGATTGCAAAGATTGGTCCACAAGGATGAATTGTAGACCATGTTCCATAAAATTATTTTCCACACGGGCATAGCGTCCTGAGAGGCCGGGACTACACATGCAGGCACGTGTGGTCTCTAGCACCTCCACGCAAGCATCATGGGCGGCGCTCCTAAAAAGATTGGGACAGTCTACGTCATCACGCTGAGCGAGTACTTCAACTGATATGCACTACATCAAGCCAGACTACATCGAGTCACATAATGACATAAGTTGTATGATTATATCGGGCTACAAGCCAAGATCATCATCGAGCACATCCACAAAGAAGCGACATCAACATCATCCACACGCCAGGCTGTGTAGGACATGATTTCGTCGACTTCTCACGTGCATCACGGCTTCGACATCATCGCCGCCACAAGGAACACCTTCGAGCGACGATCATCACCACCACAAGGGATGCCTTCGAGCAACGATCATTACCGACACGCCTACTCCTTCATCGCCGACACATCATGTCCAATGTCTATATCAACGTGGTCTTCATCAAAATCTTTTTCGACACATCGTCGTCGCTACTATACCCGTCCACATGATGGACATAGAACTACGATGCGCTCTGACAGTATAAATGCAAGGCATGATGATGGCGTCGTCGCATTGACGACCCCGACGACTGCATCAACAATCTGGCATCACAATTGTGATGCCCCTACGACTACACATACGGCTGACAAAACCTTGTGTGTTTGGTGGGTTCCTCTGGTTCTGGCAGAACTGATGGTCTCATTTATGACCGCATCCAAGAGACGCCCCTGACAGTACTAGCGGACACACCACTACGAAAAAACACACGGAATTTTTGCGCCTCCGGCAATGGCAGCCACACCACTACGACGACTATAACGTCGAGCACACATACATCGACTACGGATACATCATGATCGACTACCTCGACATCGACATCGACAATGATGTCTATAGCTACAGATCAGCAACAACTCTAGTCAATAGTGTCCGCTTCATCACCTGTATCCACGACACTCCCACTGTGACCGCGAGAGGAAAGAGAGGCACCATAAGGGGACGCAGTCACCGCCTCCTAGGTGTTGGCCATGATCATCATAGACACAGTTGCTAATGACAAGAAGGAGAAGAGGACAAATTTCAAATCCAGTCGCAATCGTCCGTTTTTTCCCGCTATGACTAAGGGGAACGTTAGAATACATATAGGACTTAGAGATAGACTAGGACTCATATTCTTGCACTCCAAGTCTGTCCCCTCCTTGTACGTTTATATATACCCCGTGAGAGGGTAGAATCAAATACACAAAAATATTAGAGTTCTACAATTTTCACAAGGCGCACTTATGCTCGATCTAGCCGCTACGTAGAGTGCGGCTTTGGAGAGTTTGATGAAATCGACCTCCAATTTGTCCCATGGATGATGGCGGAAGAAAACTTCTAGCGGTTAGGCACCCCTGGCATGTGTGTCATTCATCAGGTAGGATGTTCAGGAAGCATGGAAGGACGTGGATCATGTGGTTCCTAAGGTGGAAGAATAGGGGGAGAGGAACTGGTGGTGAAATTCCCGTGCACAAATGGCGGCCCGAGGAGCCTGTACCGTCTACCACAAACTCCTTGAAGAAGAGATCTTCCTAGGAGGCTAGAATAGGCAACACGACGACATACGAATTTGATGATACTGCAGAAAGCCCGCTAAAGAAAAACTTCTAAGAGGGATGACGAGTGGAACCAACTATTAGAAATATGTCCTAGATGCAATAACAAAGTTGTTATTATCATATTTTATGTTCATGATAAATGATTATACTCCATGCTTTAAAAATATCAACTAGAGACACAATACATGTATGATTACATAAAAAATACTATGGGTTGGAGATATGCTCAAAATAATAAAGATATTTTATTGTAATATCTCAAATGTTCATAATAGTTTTATGCCATTCTATAACTATATTAAGAGAAAACATTAACACACGTGTGGTACGTAAACAACTAGGTCCCTCGTAACCTCTAGTAAACTAGCTCATTGGTCAAATGATGATTGAGGTTTTCTGATCATGAACATTTATATTAATTGATATGGGACCACATCATTAGATTAATGATGTGATAGACTCACGCCCCCGACAAAAGTATTTCAATGAGATCCAGTCACAAAGTATAACATTACGCATACTAGTAAAATGTAGTAACCTATTCTTTTGATCGTGAGATCATATCTAACAACTGTCATCGAAGGCTGCTTTTTGATTGCATCAACTGTCACACCATAATATGGTGATCATAAAGGTGCCTTTCAGGTATTCCAAAGAGGTAGGTTGAGGCGTATACATCAAGATCGGGATTTGCCTATCCGCGTGACGGATAGATACTCTGGGACCACTCTATGAGATTACATCAATGAAGCTTGCAAGCACGTGACTAGGTCACGAGGATGTAAAATTACGGGAATGAGTAAATATGTTTGTCAGTAACAAGATCGAACTAGGTATGGTGATACTGAAGATCATATCTTGGAAAAACTAAGTATCAAAGAGCAATGGGATTGAGACTCGATGTTTAAGGTTCAAGCAATCAAGTTATTCATGGAATGCATGGGGGCCATCATGGTTTTTTAGATCGTGATGTTGGTCACTGATCAGAGATTGATCAGAGAGGCGACTCGATCATGTATGCGTATTCCCAAACCTTAGGGTGGCACACTTAAGGATAGATGATGCTTGGGGATTGATTCGAGATCAATGGAGAAGAGAGAGTATACTCCGAAAGTGTTCTGGGAGAGATCGGAAGTGTTCGGAGTCGAAGAAGTGTTCAAAGACTCAAAATTGATTTTGATATTTGATTAACAAAATTAAATATTAAATTAATAAAAAGAAAAATATAGGCTTCCCCAAATGGGCCACCATGCAGTACAAGAAATGTTTATATCCGCAATGACTTGGCCCGTCGGTCACCGTAGAAGGCGCGTCTTTCGCGATGACTTTCTTGGATCGACCATGGCAGATGGAAAAAATCCCTAGTTTTCGCCCCCCTCCTCTATGACAAAACCGCTAAAAACATGGAGGAAGCTCGACCGACGAGTGGCAGAATCAAGATTTTCGCTTCCTCGCGCGATGTTGACTCAACAAAGTCTTTTGAGGCGTGTGGGTCCCGAATGTCAATCTCTCTAGCGGACCATACTTTTTGGTCGCGCATCCCTGATTTAAAATCGATAACGTTGCTCGATGCGTCTTTTGTTTAGTCAGGATGCTAGGTCCCACATGTCAACCTCTCATTAGAAGAATCGTGTGTATGATAGAATTTTTTCCTTGGCTCGTGCTACCCTGTTACGAACTTGATAGAGTTGCTCGATACATCCGCCGTTTAATTAGGCTTCTGGTCCCACATGTCATCCTTACATTATAAGAAACATGTGCATGATGGAATTGTTTTCCTTGGCTCGTGACTCCCTAATTTGAACTCGATAACGTTGCTCGATCTATTTGCCGTTTACTCATGCTATTGGGTCCCCCATGTTAGCCTCTCATAAGAAGATTCGTGTGTATGATGGATTTTTTTCATCGCTCACGCCACCCTGTTCCGAACTTGATACCGCTGCTTGATGCATCTACCGTCTAATCACATAGCTAGGCCCCACATGTCATACTCTCATTAGATGAAACATGTGTATGATGGAAATTTTGCCATTGGTCGCGGCTTCGTGTTCCGAACTTGATAGCGTTGCTCGTTGCATTAGGCGTTTATCTAGACTAGTGGGTCCCTTATGTCAGCCTCACATTAGAAGAATCGTGTGTATGATGTATTTTTTCTGTAGTGCTACCCTGTTCCGTACTAGATAGCGTTGCTCGACGAATCTGCTGTTAGGTCACCCGCTGGGTCCCACATGTCAATCTCTCATTAGAAGAAATGTGTTCATGTTGGAATTTTTTCTCGCTCGTGCCTCCCTGTTTTGAACTTGGTAACGTTGCTCGATGCAACACTTTTATAAGGTCTCGTTTGTGGGTCTCACATGTCAGTCTATATGTAATTAAAACGTGTGTACAATGGAGTGTTTTGGCCGTGACCACTATTTTAACCTTGGCAACGTTGCTCGATGCGATAGTCGTGTATGGTCTTGCTGCCAGGGACCCGTTGTCATCCTCTGTTGTATGTTCTAACTTGTGCGTCTCTAATGCATCCTTGTGTGTTCTGGCTGGTGGATCCCTAATGCCAGCCTCTCTATACAAGTATTTAACTTTTTTCAAACCCGCCCATTAAACTCAAGGGACGCTGCAGGCTGGGTCCGCAATGTTAGCCTCTCTGTAATGCAATATAGCTAGAAAAAAATGTAAACCCAAGATATAAATATATACATAGGGGATTCAAACTAAAGAACTTTAAATTAAATAGATGTAAACTGAGAGCGTTACCACTACACTAAAGATATTTATCAAAAAATATCATTAAACGTTTATTAGTATTACACTTATGTATTAGTCTTCTTAAAATATGTGTGTCCATGTTTATCTCTTGTAAAATATAAAAGGATAGTTCTCCTAGCATATCAATTTATATAATGCCACATAATGGAGTAGTTTTTTAAAAACATGGGCATGAAGAGTTTTTTATTTATTTTGAGAGGTGGGAGGCAATGCCCAAAAGGTTGAATTAAAAAGAGTTTGACTATTATACATGTGCTTCTCTACATTGGATATACTCCAAAGGCTATGTTCGATGGGCTCCTTTGTAAAATTTTACTAGGTTGTGCTCAGCAGTACCGTGACCCCTAAAAGACCGAATTAAAATGTCTAGGGCTATGCTCCATTGGATCCTTTCTCAAATTTCTCTGGGTTGTGGCCAACAGTATCCTGACCCCTAAAATGCCGAATTAAAATGTTCCGGGCTATGCTCTATGGGATCCTTTATCAAATTTCTCTAGGCTATGGTCAGCAGTTCCCTGACCCCAAAAATGCCAAATTAAAATGTTCTAGGCTATAGAGGGGCTCAATGGGCTAGATTTATTCTCCTGGTTAATAAAAACTGCATTGTGATCTGGCTCGGTTGGATTCAAAACAAAGATCTCACAGAGGGAGGGGCAAAAGCGATAATTCTTTTGATAGATATTCATGCAAAAAATCAAAAAAACCATGGACACGCCCTCCGCTCGCGTCAAAACTGGACTAATACCCTTTGACTTCACTTGTTGAAATCACGTTGTATCTTTACCCCTCTCATATCTGTCCAAAACACATCCAATGGTTCCAATCACAGAAAGGCAAAAGCTCTAGTGCAAATAGCCAGTTAGTGAAATCACGTTGTATCTTTACCCCTCTCATATCTGTCCAAAACACATCCAATGGTTCCAATGACAGAAAGGTAAAAGCTCTAGTGCAAATAGCCAGTTAGCAATGACAAACTTTTCACAAATTTAGTACTAACATTTGAAAGATTTAGGAGTATAGAATAAGACATAAAAATATCATCAGATTCCCAGTTCATAATCAGCCGCACTTGACATGTCCAGTAGCATTTCAAAGTGTCCGATGTAATACAGACACTGAAATTCAATAGCAGTACATAGATAGTCAGTTCTTGTTTTAGCTCTAAAAACCTTGGCACATGATGAGTTTGCCCTTTTCTCAGAACACATTTCATCATTGGAGCATTCAAAACTGACGATTAAGACTGTTTTTCTGTGCATACCACATTCTTACATCAATGCTTTTGTGACCAACATATATGCAACCCAAAATGCCCAAGCCTCATCTGGATTGTGACAAGGCCATGTTTCAAAATAAAAATAAGACCGACCATCTACTACCCTTGATCTAAATAAGTACCAGTACATAAGTATTAGTTATAAAAAATATTTTAATAATAAAAATGATAGAATATTTGATAGATTCACTAGCGCTTGAAAGATTCGGTGGTAAAAATAAAATAGAAAAATATCAACAGATTCCTATTACATAATCAGCGACACTTGGCAGATTCAACAACGTTTCAAAGTGTGACCGATTTAGAAATACAGATAATGACCAAAATAATTTATAGATTTAACAATGCGAACATTGAAATTCAGTAGATGTAGCAAAGCCATAATTCTATAAAAAATACATTTTATTAATAACAACAACATAACATTTGTATGGAGTTCTCCTACTGATAATCTATTTTGTAGTAGGAGTAATACCTATGTATTGGTAATTATTCAGACTGACGGATCGAGTGCAGAATATGGTCTCTCTTTCCTTTTGAATCATGGTCTTGATACATCTACCAAATTTTAATATTTTCATTGTTGAATCTGTCAATTCTTTTGGTCATTATCTATACTGCTAAATCCGTCACTTTGAAATGCTGCTAAATCTTTCAAATGCTAGTGAATCTATCAAATATTCTATTGTTGTTATTATTAAAGTATCATTTATTATCGATCATTTTATTAAAGAATCTATCAAATGCTAGTGAATCGGTCATTTTAGTATCATTTATTATGAACTACAGAACTGTTGATATTTTTTTCTTATTCAATACTGCTGAATCTTTCAAATGCTAGTGAATCTGTCAAATGTTCTGTTGTTGTTATTATTAAAGTATTTTTTTATAAGTAATAGTGATGTACTGTACTTGTTTAGATCAAGGACAATAGATGGTCTTGCTCTTCTTTTAAAACATGGCCAGATATGGTCTCTCTTTAGTAATACTTTCGTAATAACAACAACAAAATATTTGACAAACTCTCTAGCATTTGAAAGATTCAGCAGTACTAATAAGACAAAAAAATATCAATAGATTTTCAATTCATAATAAGCGACACTTGACAGATTTAGTAGCATTTTAAAGTGACCAATTTAGCAGTACGTTTAATGACCAAAAGAATTGATAAATTCAACAATACAGACATTAAAATTTGATAGATGTAGCAAGGTCATGATTCAAAAGGAAAGAGAGACCATATTCTGCACTCGATCCGTCGGTCTGAACAAGTGGTAATACATATGTATTACTCCTACTACAAAATAGATTAGCAGTAGCAGAACTCCATACATAATACTCAGAACCACCTTAAGCTAGGAACCACATGTCCCAAAATGATAAGAAAAATCCTGTCGAGGACTACATACTTTCACTTTAGGATCATCACAAAAAGATTAAGATGTGTTATTCTCTAGGAAATCCTGTTGATACGAAGCTTGTATTCCACGGTGAACTCCGATGGTCGATTTTGACGATGAGCGACCAGATTAGACCGACAAACCAACAAAGAGCAAGTGGCTTTAGGCTTCGCAAAGAATACCTCCTCACACAAGCCATTTGGATGCGCACAGCTCAACTTCACCCTGTACTGCGGCGACAAGCACACCGCTTTCCTGCCACACATGATGGATATCAAGATGACTTTGCCATGCCCGTCAAATAGCACACAGAACACCGTGCCATCGTCCCGGTTACCCAACATATACATTCTGTAAGACCGGTGCCGACACCTAATTAGAGATCTACCTGGCTTTCCTACCATAGCAGAAAATGCATAACCTCATGGAGTAGGCTTCTCTGAGGTGGGCGAGGAGCACAAACGACAGGGCGACAAGCTCGTAGCCAGGCACCACGTAGTTCCGCGAGACTAGAACAACAAGCATTGAACATGAAGACCTATATGGCTGGACAGTCGATACCATTTGGGTCTGTCACCAATATAAAATAATTGATTAGTATGACAGTACATATATTCATATTAGGACCATCACAAGAATATTTATATGTGTTAACTCACACATGAAACTAGTTGTTGATATACATGTAATCTAGGGAGAATTTTGAAGACCGATGGAGAAGATTGCAGGTAACGCCACGAATTCGACAGGTACGACATGAGCCCTTTTAGCGCACTTTAGCCGATGAAGGCCTACTCGTCGTCTTAGATGTCGTCGCCATTTCGACCGAATGGAGATTATGCCATGACGGCAACGACAATAACATCACCTTGTACTGCGGCGATTCGCACACCACCGACCTGATATACCTGACGGATAGGACGATGTCCATGGTGTACCCTTCAATTTGGACGGCAAACTCCATGCCCTCTTTCCTGATGCCGATGATCTCTGCTCTCTCCAAGCCTAGTGTAGGCACCGACTCAGTCGGGAACCACTTCTTGGAGATGTAGGTCACTTTGGGAAAATTCCTCTTATGGGCAAGTTTCAAGTGGTCCCATAACTCATGCACAGTCAATGAACGGGTGTCAAACTCGCATCTTGGCTCCGTGCAGACTGCGCATGGGGCATAGTAGCACTGGATCTTGTGCTCGTAGATGTCATTGTAGGAGACCAATGACCAACAACGGCCGTTGGGGCATCTGCTACCTTTTCCGCTGGCGACTTGGCGGTATAGCTCCTTAGAGTATGCAGGCAACCTAATGGTATTGGTAGTGTCCAGACGCATCGCAATTTCGTTGAAGAAGTTGTCGCCAACTTTTTTGCAGCTGCAGTATAGCAGGTTGTGCCTCGAATCCGCCATCAAGTTCGGATGGATTGGGGGCGTGGGTGGATCTATGTAGAGTTGTTGGTGTTTTTTGGAGGAGAGGGGTCGTGGCTTGGAAGGAGTGATGCAACGGGCGAGATGGGGAGCAAAATGTGTGAAGCGCGCGGTGGAGAGGATCCCAAATGCGACATGCGGGAATGGCAAGTGGGGATAAACGAAGATGAGGAAGATGATATGGATCTTTGAAAGAGGTTTTTTTATTTCTTTTGCGTGTATGTTCGGTGGTCTTCTACTGCAGTAATAGACTAGCACGCCGCCAATGCACTAAGAGCATGTGAGTGTTGAAAATTTGGTGTGTCTAAGAGAATTGTTTTTACTAGACCTAGGTCTAAACACTAGAGATGGTGAATCTAGGTAAGTTTTTCTAGACCCTGGATTAGTACAAGACCCATGCCTAAGGGAGTCAAATGGTAGACGGACCCGCTCGTTAGTGTCTAGAAGTTTTTTTTATTTCTTTCTACTCAAATGAGTGCCCCTATCTAGTCTATACGGTGGAGCAGATTTTATTTTCTTAGACTCGAGTCTAGTAAATTTCTTAGCCACGTCTAGTAACATTTCACGTTGTGCTTGCTCTAAATTTACCATGTCACTTCCTAGCATAGTATAGTCTCTGTCACGCTGTAGACCAGGGACATGATTATTTACATCTTATATTTTTATAGTAGAGTACAGTATTTAGTAGTGCAGAATAAGAAAGAAAAATATCGATAAATTACTAGTTCATATTCGGCAGCACTTAACAGACTGAGAAGCATTTTAATGTGACCAATTCAGTTTTCCATTTTCTCCGAACACTCGATCATGTAGCAAGAAAAACTGACAATCAAATTTGCTTTTGTGTGCATACCCGCTTCTCACATCATGCATGTGTGTGTGACCTCTATAGGAAACTCAAAATATCCAAGCCTCCTCTAGATTATGAGTTTATCACAAGGCCAAGTTACAAAAGAAAAGCAAGACCATTTTCACTTGATCTAATCAAGTGCCAGTACATAAGTATTAATTCTATAAATACTTTAGTAATAGCAACGACAGAACGAAGGCAAAGCAGTACAATCTCCTGCCCTTGATCTAAATAAGTATCAGTACAAAATACTCCGAATACAATACCTAGTACTATAGTTGTACTACTTTGCAGCCAAAATAGTTCAACTGGGCTGACACCAACTGAGATATCCTATTACATAGTATTACGAGTACTTATGATAGCTAGGTTCCAATCTCTGGCATTGGTGAAGCTCGGGATGAACCATAATGGAGTCTTTATATATTTCCATATAACGTTGGTTGAGAAACCAACAACTGCTTCTTCAACATTTAAACTGCAGCATCATATTTCAAGAAATGGTGTATATCCAAGTCCTATTCCATGGTGGGAGGTGTAGACACAGTTGCTTCTTGTGAGATGTCTTGGGGAAACATCTACACCACCTACTGCAATGTTAATCAGATAGTTTAATCCAAGGAACAGGGAATATACTCCTAGGTCAGCAATCACTATCCATGGGTTAGGTGGATACAAGTATGAAGTGTCCTTTGATTACACCTTGTAGCCAAACCTAGTAGCATAGGTGCCAAAATTGTGACCAACACTATGATCAGCAACAAGATTGCCATGACCATAATAAGTACCGACATAAAAATCCTCATCAGTAACGCCCTCAGTATGGATTAGAAGAATGCAAGATTCATCTGCAGATATTTTCTAAGAACCATAAACCAAGTTCGTACTCATCATCATCTATGTCATCAAGGTTTACCTCCCCGACATGCGCTCTAGGTGGTGACAGGAGCATAATAGGACCTCAAAAAATAAATGACGGCCAAATTATCCAAAACTAGTTTACATCCATAAAAACTAAAACTAGTGTTTACAATAGGAGTGGATCAAACTTACCAAAATATAGATGATTCCAAACATAAACATTGCCACTCTTAGTGTCTCCAAACACCAGACGCTTGTGGATAACTACATCGCTTTATCTAAAATAGTACTGGAACTGGTTCTCAAGAACTTTCCATGTATACTCATTGCCATCAAGGGTAGAAATTGAGTAGTCAAAGATAGAGACAAGAGAGAAATCCGTAGTAGCTTTGGGATCTCGGAAAATAGCAATCTTCTAGAGGAGAATGGGGCGATCATTATGCACGAATGTAAATATATCGTTGGTGGGTACAAACTCATTTACTTGTGGGAGAGAAACTGTAGCGGACCCGAACCCGGCTTGGTTCGAAATCCCTGTGATTACAGTGCTAGTCCCTGGATCGAATAGCTAGCACCCACAGTTTAAGATGTAATATCAAGATACAAAGGTCATATTACATCGTATGATCCAGAAATAAAAATATTACAATCTCATAGCCATAGGCTATCTTATTATAAAGCAGCAAAATAAAAGTAAAGCATGGAGTCCATCATCTTCATGTGCCACGGGCAAACATGTTGGGTGTAGACTCGTAACCCCTATCATCGTTCCTCACTCATCAAATAGAATATACTTGCAACATGATAGGTTGCAGCCACAAAGGGTCAATACTTTGAATGTATTGGCAAGTGTCACTACTATGTGGAAATAAGTTGGAACCTATCAATACATGCATATTTGGTAAGTAGAGTTTAGGCTCATTTGTAGAAAGCAATATGGTTTTATCCTATCTTTTCAAAATAGTTTTGATCTTTCAACAACTTTCTGAACTACTTGGCAAACTCCAAGTGCTTCTAATTCCTTGTTGACACCATCAAGTTTTACTTTGAGAAATTGGAATGTCGAGATCTTCCATATCTTCAGGTCTTAGTTGCTCAGAGTTGTCCGTAACCGGGGACACGTCTAAGTACTTAGAATTTGATCTTCTGCAGAAGTTGTACACTTTACCCACATGACACAATCTCGTATTGATGCCACCAGTGGCCGCTGGATAAGTACAAACCAAATGGAGGACCGACAGATCGAAAATGTGACAAAGTCTTTCCATAGAAGTCCTCCCAATACATAATGCTAGCATGTCTACTAGACACCAATGTAAGGATATACTTCCAATACATAATTCTAGTTAACCTAAATATGTACCAATGCAAGGGTCTTCCACTATGTAATTGACTAAGCCAGAGCCCATTTAGCATGTGACTGTACATCGAAGCCACCGTACGAGAAACATGTTCAATCTCTAAGTCGTTGGGTGGTATTCTTCTAGTGCACACACGAAAAATATAGCCATAGATATGGTTCCCTTCGTTTTCACCATATTCACAACTGAGTATCCACATTCCACCCATGTGATTCATGGAGTACATGTTTTATTATATAAAACATATATTTTTCCAACACTTCATATAATCATAACATGGTATTCCGTCCCAAATATATAGCAAGGCTAAGCATAATACAACTACGATGTTTCCACTAAGGAAGATATAAAAGATATCCTAATAGGACATAGCATAGCATAGTAACATAATATTCCCTACACATGCATTTCTACTAAAAATTTCTACATGTATAGAAAATAATGAGACATCATGATAGTGTCACTTGCCTTAGTAGTTGGTGGTGTTGGTACACTCTTCGCAGTAACACTTGAAAATCAACACAATCTATCAAACAAAACAACCAAGACAAAAACATGCACAAGATCAACACTAATGACAACACAAAAATCATGCAAAGTATGCAAACATGCAAGATGGCAATTCTTATTATACAAATTTTATAACAAGGTTCTTAACATTACTAAGTGATTTATGAACATTTTATATTTTTAAGATTACAAATGCAACCATTTGTGCAATTATAGCAATTAGCAATATTTTCTAACACTTGGAAAGGTCGTTCTCACTAAATAATATCCATGTTATTATTTATACTAGAATAAAATTATATTTTGGTCTTACTGTACAGAGGATTCAATATACAACCATTTTCAAAAGTATTCACTTAAAAATAATTTATACAACAATTTTTATACTCAAAATACTTCACAAACGGTTCTGTATAAAACATGATTTTAACCGACCGAAAAATAGCAAATTATGGCTCCACTGTGTTCTACAAGTTTTTGTGAATCCATAGACATATTATTTGATAAATTTGGATATACAGAACAAGAACTACAGATATGATTTTTACAAGTTTCTACGTTCTTATGTCTAAAAATCCGAAAATAGGAATAGATATGACACTTGGCAGATTCTAATTAGAGGGTACCCCTTCGTTTAAGTGATCTATGATGACCTTTAAATGAAGATCTAATGGTCCAGCATGGCTCACCGGAAAAGCTCGCCGGATTTGCAGGCACGGGCTTAGCGCTGTCGTTCCCGTTGCTAGGGACGTATCCGGAGTTGAAGAATATATGGACGGCATAGCGGACATCGAGGCGGTGCTACTATACGTGATTGAGAGGTTGTTCGTCTCCAACGGTGTCTACAATCTACGGCTGGAGCAATGTGAAATGTCACGGCGGCACGACGAACTGCAACAAGAATATGCACAATCATGTCCTAGAGGTAGGCAACTTCGAGGAGACTCTGCTGGTAGAAGGAATCGACTAGGGACTCACCGTGGACGACAAAATATGACGATGAACTCCTTGATTAGGCTGATCTTGGTATGGTTAGTGTATGTTCTATAGAGCTTCTCTCGAGAAAGTTTAGGAACGAAAGTGATGGAGGAGGAGAGGAATATGGTGCTTGCTCCAGTTTTTGCTAATGTGGTCTGTGGAAAGAGATCGGGAGACGTATGCCGACGGGTGACTTTCGATTCACGACATTGATTTGCAAGATTAAGGAGACTAAATAGGAAATAAATTGTCCGAATAGATGCTTCATTGAATTTCGAGTAACTCCCGTGTTAAGTTGTTGAGACAAAACTCTCACTAGATTGAATGGAATTTGGAGAATAAGAGATAGACCTCTCATGGCCTTAACGTTTACCTGTGCGTGTGCATGTATGTACTCGTGCGATGGAAGAAGACGACGGGTGCGGTAGCGTCCATCGGCCTAGATGGGCCACGAAATTCAGCCCAAAAGAAATAAGGAGAATAGAAAAAAATGGAAGAGGGAGACTGTGATGGGCTGAAGTTAGGTCTAAAAGTGATGGGCCGTGGCCAAGGTAGGGCTGCTACATCCTGCTCTGCTACTTTTTTTTATTTTTTCTGTCTTCATTTCTTATTTATTTTGAATTAAATTTTGATTCAAATTTGTATTAATTTTTTTCAGAAAAATTATATAAAATATAATTTGATAGTTTACTCCAATTTAGAGTATTTGGAATATTTTTTTAATAAAGTATAATTTATTTTAAAAAATGAGTATGGCACGTACGCCTAGTTTTATTATTTTCTATTCCCTTTTCTTATAAAAACCATATCTTTTTACTTATGACTCCAAAAAGGTTCAAACCAATTTCCTTAACTTTATAATTTTATTATTTATCATAATCACTCATTTAAAAATACTTTTTTAGTCATTGCCTTAACTTGACTGTATTTTTGTTCCTATATTTTATAAATTTCATATCATTTTATCTGGACCTTCAAATAGAGTCAAACTAGTTTCTATGGTTTTATAATTTTGCCCTTATCTTTTTAGCTCACTTAGGAATTCTTTTGTATATTTTCAATTTGGAATATATCCAAAGTCTCATGTTATTAAGTGGTCATTCAACTTTGAGAAGAAAGTTATTTCTCTTAGTTTTAAAATGCAACCATGCATGCTTCATGATTTTGAGGTTTTGAAAACATGCATACAACTTCACAAACAAAATTGTTTTATTTAATTTTTTGTCTTGAAGGATTTATATTAAATAGTCAAAAAGTTTTGTTCCCTCTGAATTTCCAAGACTTAGTTTTTCATTTTGTTTATTTTTTTCATATTTCAAAATTTGTAGAATTTTGGGATGTGACAGAAACATTGATGAGTATACACATTGTCAAGATCCCACTTGCACTCGCACCCGACAGTGGATATCAAATCTCCATTGGAACCTACCCACTGCTTATCCATTCAATTCGGGAACATAGCGTCAGAGGAGAACCTATCCAGTGCTGCCAGCTTGCATGTCGTGCCTTTGCTCTTGAAGTACTCATTGCATTCCCATGGTTTCTTAGTCGGGTCGTAATGAAGAACACATGGGAGGCCAAACAGCTGAGAAGCATGTAAACTTGCACTATATTGTGCCGAGTTAAGAAGATGTTTGGACGAACCAGCGAGGCTCACGGCGGTGAAAACTTCTCATCTCGTTATGGGTTCTTCAAGGGGCCTTCCAGTGTTTTTTGGACATAAAGGGCCCAACCATACACCGTAAACATTGTTTACCATTCCACAATGAACCCATCTACAAAATATGGGCACATTATCATAAACAACAAAATAGATATAACATTTGGCCTCGGTCGTCTTGCTTGAAAACAAAGAATGTTAATACATATATTAGGCCATATTGTGAAACATGGTTTTTCAAAGGCTGGGAAAAAATTTGACCTTTTTTTAAAAAACAATCAAACAAAAAATAATGAGTACTAATAAGAAAATAATTCAGACAATGTTCTCCTACATGTACTACTTTCCATGAAGATAAACATGATTTTTGATAACTTTTTGAAGATACATATGTGTATGAACATTCTTGGATGTTAAGCCAAACGGCCAAGGTCATGGACATATCTACATCATAATTTATGCTGATGATCCCATATCCAAGAATTTGCATGTCGACAAATTTGGCAATATTTTAAAAACAATAGAAGAGGAAGTAGTATGAAGAGTATGGCTTGATCAACTGATATCTCAAGAAGGAGCCAAACCCGGCTTTTCTCCTTGATTAATTTTAGGGTCCTTTGTGCTAAATGTATAGACTTCGGTGTAGTTTTCCTATTTTTTAGGTCCTTGATGTAAAATGTATTCCCACCATCCGTGTAAATTTTTAATCTAAAAGTAAGTGTTAAAATTTAAACGAATTTAGGCTTAGTTATCAATGAGTATGAGCATTTTTGGATTTCAAGCCAAACGACCAAGGTCATGGTCATGTCTATATCATACTTTGTGTTGATGATTCCATATCCAAGAATTTGCATGCCGACAAATCTGGCCATATTTTGAAAACAATCAAAGAGGAAGAAGTATGAAGAGTATGGCTCGATCTCAGCTGCTCTTGAAAGAAGGAGCTAAACCCGACTGTTTTTCTTGCTTAATTTTAGGGTCCTTTATGCTAAATGTATGGACCTCGATGTAATTTCCTATTTTTAGGTCCTTGATGTAAAATATACTCCCATCGCCCGTGTAAAATTTTAACCTAAGAGTAAGTGGTAAAATCTAAATGAATTTAATCTTAGTTGTTAATGAGTATGAACATTCTTGGATTTCAAGCCAAACGACCAAGGTCATGGACATATCTACATCATACTTTATGTTGAAGTTCCCATGTCCAAGAATTTTCATGCCGACAAATTTGGCCATATTTTGAAAACAATCAGAGAGGAAGTAGTATGAACTGTATGGCCCGATCAGCTGCTCTCTCGAGAAGGAGCTGAAACCGATGGTTTTACTTGCTTAATTATTTTAGGTTCCTTTATGCTAAATGTATGGACCTCGATGTAATTTTCCCTTTTTATGTCCTTTATGTAAAATTTAATCCCACCGCCTGTGTAAAATTTTAACCTAAAAGTAAGTAGTAAAATCTAAACGAATTTAAGCTTAGTTTTAAATGAGTATGGACATTCTTGGATTTCAAGCCACAAGCCACAAGACCAAGGTCATGGACATATCTACATCGTACTTTATATTGATGATCCCATATCCAAGATTTTGCATGCCGACAAATTTTGCCATATTTTGAAAACAATCGAAGAGGAAGTAGTTAGAAGAGTATGGATCGATCAGCTGCTCTCTCTAGAAGGAGCCGAACCTGACTTTTTGCCTTGCTTAATTATTTTAGGGTCCTTTGTGATACATATATGTATCTATATGTAGTTTTCCCTCTTTTATGTCCTTGGTGTAAAATGTACTCTCACTGCTTGTGTAAAATTTTAACCTAAAAGTAAGTGGTAAAATTTAAATGAATTTAAACTTAGTTGTCAATAAATATGAACATTCTTGGATTTCATGTCGAATGGCCAAGGTCATGTCCACATCTACATCATACTTCATGTTGTTGATGCAAGTCTTAGCAATTTCCGCCAAACCTGCATAGAAGCGATCCAAAGATGCCCACCAGGCACTTGCATGCGGGTGGAAAACAAAGTAATATCATTACAAATAGTCCACGATGAAACTCATAGAACATAAATATACAACAACGACTCAACGAGTGAAGAATACAGATATACAATACAAAGATCCAATTCACCTTGATACGATACAATGTTCGAGTATGGATAAGAAGCAAATGAGGCTAAGAGCCCTGAAGAATTATCAATGGTGTCCATAACCCTTCCCAGGCCAAGCCGGAAGGATTACCCTGCTAAAGACGATGATCTCAAACCTTCTAAACAAAAGGGGTGCCGACAAAGGGCAAAGGAAAAAGAGAGCGGTCAGTACTGAGGCTAGTACACGTCGAGACTAAGAATTCGGTGCCTCTCGTCTACATAGGTATGGTGGACTGAAGCGGCAGCGAAGCATGCACTAAACAACCTATAGAGACTCGGTACCATTGTCGGCTATCAGAGAGAGATGAGAAAGACCTATTCGGAACCAACTTGATACTACCATCAAACATACCCATCCTAGTATTTCCCCCTTGAATCCAAACGAGGAAGTCCTGCCGAGTAAACTCACACAGTTGGCAATTTTATTCATTCTTTCCATGGTGGTTTTCTAACTTACTAGTCATATTAGATACAAGTCCAATTATAATAGTAAACTTTAGTTGTAGTTGTCTATGAACAAGTAATTGGGCTCCAAGTCATCCATAACTGCAAACCTGGCTTTTTGAAAATATTTTACCCTGCAGGGGTGATACCTTCAGTCCGGATTACGGATCTACTATAGATCTTTTTCCCTAGTATACCTAGGTTTATCGAATCCTCGAGAAGCATAAAAGAATGTGAGATTACTTAAACTGACCTTCAAGATTTTTATAATTCCTATTGCATTTTCACCGGACCAAGAGTTTGCGATCTTTTTATTGTTGTTGACGATGGAGAGAGAGGGCCTAGGGTCTTCGGTTTTCACCAGTAACTGTGCAAAACATCTGATGGGAATAATAGATAATAATAAAGTATGCATGTAATTGTTAGAGCAAGATAATTATATGTGGGCAGTGCATCCATAAATGTTATCGCATCCGCAACTTCTTATAGCAATAACCTACTAGTCTCATCCATAGAAGAAAGAGAACTAATGATATGCATCGTGATGTCACCGTTAATTCCAAGTAAATTCCTCACATACAGCCGTACTACCCCTTCTATCACTGGGGTTCCCATCCTGTAGATCAGTCATTACTCACACTCCCTTTACCTGGATCAATCCTCGGGGTCTTGGATACCTAACAAGTCCTTAGATTGAGGAAAGAGAGGGTACTACAATCATCATGTAATACAAAGTAATACATGATCCCATCTATGATAAATAACATGCACAAAAGCTACATGGCTAGGCCGAAGCCCTTAGCCCAAGGAGAATTACTCACACATAGAGTTGAAATCAACAATCATAAACATTTTAATATAGATCATAAGGTTGATAGCAAATAGTCTTACACTATCACCAATTGGAGAAGTGATCTACTATTACAAGTGGTGGAAGATGGCTATGGTGGTGGAGAAGGGTTTTGAGGTTTAGATCTAAATCTTATCCTCTGGCATGGCAGCTTCTGGTGGCAGGGAGAGTTGAGGTCGAAAACAAGCAGATGTTTCCCGTCTCCCGAAACCTCTTTATATAGGGGTCGCTTCATGAAAGGTGTTCTGTTTGACCTAATAAAGTCAGTGCAAACTATATGGCCGAAACTATACGGCTGGAATAAAACTCCTGCCGTATAGTTGGTCATTAAAGCTTCTGTGTCCACTTCACGGCTCCTGGTTTCTTTGACGTGTTAAAAATATCGTATCTTTGGCATTTATTTAGTGATTCCCATCATCATACGTTATTTTTTGCGCATGGAAAAATAGCAAGAAAGGATTGCATACCCCTTTGATCATTAGGCATTAGTGGCAGGTTTTAGAGAGATATTTCATCAAATATATGAATAATTTCTAGTTTAAATGTGGACGTGGATGGCTATATTTCACAACCATCAACCTCCCCAAGCTTAAACTTGATCATCCTCGAGCAAGAAAACCAAAATCAAAAGGGAACTCAGCATTTAAACTGAAATAACAAGATGATGCTTGTGAGTGGAACCATTGGATTATTGTTTATGTTCAGATTGTTATCCATCACCATATCATCCTTGACCTTGATCCATATGATGTCTTGTGAGTAGTTCATTTAGTTCTTGAGGACATGGGAGAAGTCATGTTGTTAGTAGTGGATTTGTGTTGAGATATTATTCAATGGTTTAGTATTTAAGTTATGGTGTTATTCTTCTAGTGGTGTCATGTGAATGTCGACTACATGATACTTCACCATTTATGGGCCTAGGGGAATGCATTGTGTATTTGGCTACTAATTGTGGGGTTGGCGGAGTGACAGAAACCTGAACCCCCGTTAGGACACCATTGCACAAGGGAGCGTAGGATCTCAGAGTTTAAGGCCGTGGTTAGGTTTTTACCTTAATTTCTTTCCTGTAGTTGCGGATGCTTGCATGGGGTTTAATCACAAGTATGTATTAGTCCAAGTAAGGTCGGTATATTAGCATAGGTTCACCCACACAACACTTACAATACCAAAGAAGGGTACTCAGCTATTTGAAGCGAAAGCACTTGACAGAATTCCCATGTGTCCTCGAGAACGTTTGGTCCTTATAAGTATTTCCACCGGCTTGTCCTTTGCTAAGAAAGGATTGGACCACTTGCTGCAATTGTTCGTTGTCTTTATTACTTGCACTTTGTTTCTTTGCTTAATCATAAAACCCCTAAAAATCCGTTTGCTAAGTATTTACAGAGATTTCCTGCTCCATACCACTAGTTAACACCTTCTGCTCCTCGTTGGGATCGACACTCCTATTTATCGAAAGTACTACGATACACCCCCTATACTTGTGGGTCATCATCAAATCATAGCCAAAATATAGGAGTTTCCTCCATGAAGATCGTTCATAGGCTAGCGGAGTTGTTGGCATCCCGTGAAGTTTGACACTCATAAAGCTATATCACTCTTATGATTTACATGTCAAGCTTTGGCATGCTCACAAAAACCGCTAAACATTAATTCAATTGAACAAAACCTTTCCAAGAGAGCTATCAAGTCAATCAATATTTTCCATGGTGTTGAGTGTCTCTAGGAACAAGCTTTCAAGACTAAACACTACAACACCCAAGTCTTCAATTGTAAGGACTTTTCTTATTTCAATTGTTTAGCAAATTTTTAGGCAAGACTTGGTTAACTACAAGAGCTGGAACAAAACATACTCAATTAAATACCCATGCAATTTTTGAACTACAATATAGAGACTCACTCCACTGATATAATATCTCAACATTACTCCTAACTAGCATGAGTTTCTCAAACTTGAAAAGTGGGGGAGTCATAAGTCATACCTCTCATGTTTGGTTCCAGTTTCGTCTTCCCTTTTTATTTGTTTCTTGGAAACTAGAAGTCAACCACTCTCCTGCAAATTTATGAGAACTTCGAGACGAAAAGAAAAAGAGAGAGGGAAAATAAAGATAAACGGAGAAATCTTATTGTGGTTTTTGAGAAGGGGAATTAAAGAATAGAAAATTGGTGGCAAAGCTTGGCTTGAAAATCTTAAAAAAAATAAAGTAACTAAGATAAAATGTTGGGGAAACCAACACGAGTGCTTATAAACTCAAATAAAAGCATAACCTTGAAAATAAAATAAAACAAATGAAAGAAAATTAAAAATAGATAGAAATCATCCCTAAGCTTAGGCTTTTGCAAGCCCTTCAAATCACTGTGGTGGGGGGCGGAGTTGTAAGTACAGTCCTAAAATTGAGTTGATAAGTTACTTGTTCTTTCTCGGAGGTTCAGGGCGAGATTATGCATTCCCTCCACATTTCCACCAAGTTCTTGGAAATCTTGATATGTTGCAAACCGGTTTGGTGGCTGCTGCTCCTGATGAGGTGCTTCTTGCTCCTCCTGTTGGTCCCCATCCTCATCCGAAATCTCCTCCTGGGGTTGGTGTTGATCAACCTGCAAGTCATAAAGCACACGTCCGTCCTCGATAGAGAAAATACCATTAGGCAAAGGAGCGGGGTAGAGACGCCCAGCTCCAGCAATATGTAGATAATAAACACCACCTCTCCTAGTGATCATTCCACAAGCCCTCAAAGTAGAGAAACCAACACGTCGCTCACCTAGTAGCGGTTGTCACTCACCTAGGTCGATGCCTAGGGAATTAGCGAGCACGATGATGACTCCTCCACAAGTGATTGGTCCTTGGCTTTGGTGGGATTGATACTCCAAGTAGCGCACTATAATTGCGCCCAAGTGGAGTGACAAGTTGTCATAGTTGAAAGCAGCTTTTGCAAGGACTAAGATGTCCTCCTCATTGAGTCTTGTAAACTCATTGCACGCATGCAAGGTGTTAGCAATAACATAGAACAAATTGTGAATAGCAGTATGTTGAATATTCTTCCCTTTACTGACTCTAGAAGTAAAGCTCATTCTATTATAACAGAGTTCAGGGGAAGGTTCCATGTTGGTAAAAGCTGTGCGCAGAGCATTAGGATCATTGTTGGGTAAACCAAAACAATTGCATCATTCATCAAGTGATAGAGAATAATTATTGTTCATGAGTCAGAAAGAAATTCTATCCTCCCCATGCCATGTCTTAACGGTGCTTTTCAAAGAGCTAAGAAATTCAATGGTTAATAGGCGATAGGTTGGTCCATCATGAAATATGAAGTTTTGCAGGCCAAGTCTATTTCAAAGTAAATTAAAGTCATTAGAAATACTGAGTTGGTTCAATATGATGGGGCAAGCCCACTTGGTTGCGTTGACTTCTCGGTTTTTGATCCTATTGAAATGATCACGGTGGGACTCGTTCTTGAATCGAATCCCCATGCGTTCCTGAGCTGCAGCCCGAGAAGAACTAGCGGCAGCAAGAGCACTCGGCTAGCTCCTCATGTTCATCTTTTATAGTAAATAAGAAAGACAATTATAGAACTTTTTTATCCAACAATAATAGTCACAGCATAATCCTCATCATAGCACACTAAAGAATCTCCTCAACATAATAAACTAGGCAAGATAATCATGGCAAATAGTTCAAAATAAGTCTCACCCTAGATTGATAATGACAACAGATTAGAGATGAATTTGCAAAAAGTAATTGGAGGATCGGAGGAGAAACATACCGTAGATCACTTGTGTGCGAGGAAATCGAACGAAATTGAGTAGGGGTGAAGATCCCTTGATGTCTGACGGTAAAATTTTAGGGTTTCTAGTGTTTCTTTCCTAGCGGCTGTAACTATACGGCCGGAACTTTTGTTCCCGCTGTATAGTTGGTCGTCAACCTTTATGTATCCTGAGATGAAAAATTGTCAATGTGTCGCATAACTATACGACCAGAGCTATACGACGGGAATTTTTATTCCTGTCGTATAGTTGGTCGTTAAAGCTTCTGTACACATCAACAAATTTATATTTATTCAAGAATTACTTTTTATACTGAAACTTAGCGAAACACCTTGTTTTGACAGAAAAATGACAGACTAAAATGTCGATCAACTTTGGCGTGTATAGAACATGAATTTTTAGTACCGTTGAATCTCTCCTTCTCACTGGAGTTTTCTAGCACTCTTTATTCTATATAAAAGTTAAACCAAAACTTAAAAACTTAACTCAAACCTTTATTTCACATGGTTTTCCTCCCATGCAGCGCTCTTTCATGGTCAATAGCTTGACCTTGATATTGCTCACTTAGGCCATGTGGGTGGAACACCCACTCCAAAGTAGTTGGCCTTCAAAGTGATGGCCTCATTATCATCTTTCTTGGATTTTTTTTCCTGAGGAAATGAATAACAAAAGGATCCCGCAAAGGCAATTGGAGTTTCACGTTCCCTTCATGCAAATTGATTAAAGCCTTAATAGTTCTTAGAAAAGGATGGCCTAATATGATAGGAGCAGTAGCATCTTCACGCATGTCAACAATAAAAAAATCAATAAGAGCACGATAGCCTTTAATGTACACTAAGGTATTTTCTTTAATGCCTACTGCTTGTTTGTAAGTAGAATCTGCTAGATGTAATTTTAGTTCGGTGATTTCAAAAGAGCCAAGATTTATCTTGTTAAAAATACTCTTTGGAATTATTGAAACACTTGCACCTAGATCACATAGTGCAGCTATTTCATTAGTCCCAATTTTGATCTTAATAGTAGGCTCAAATATATCATCTAGCTTAACAGTCAATTTTTCAGCAATCTTCTTATATTCTTCTTCAAGCTCACATAACTTTATTGCTACCTGATTAACAAAGTGTTGATACATGGCTTCCTTATTTCCTTCACTTACTGGAATCTTGACATTGATCCTTTTTACAAGATCTTCAACTGTGTAGTTCGGTGAAGGAGCATTGCTATAATCAAGTTCTTCGGGCTCCTCCCTTTGAATTCTTATCATGTTGAGGTCTAATACAGGATTGGGCTCAGTTTTACCTGCAAATTTAGCTAGAATGATAGTTTGACTCTCGGTTATCTTACCTAGTTATGCCTCGATGATCCTTGTTCTTTCTTGGAGGTCCAGCAAATATTTCCTCAAACTAACAACATAGCATCATGGTTCTCTGTAATTTTAACTAGAATATTGTTTTGCTCATTTGTGAGTCCATAAAAGATTTAAGAGTTTCTTGGATACTACTATTACTTTATGCAATATTATTATTAGAGTTACCTGGTGGACTAGAATAATGTTTCTAGAAATTTGGATTATAAGTTTTCTTCCAAGCAGGGATATAATCACTATGATCTATGAAGTCTATTTCTTCAATAGTTGGCTCGGGAGTAGCTCTTACGTGGGTTTTCTTACCTTTAACGGCTAATATGAGCTCATCCAACTTAGCATTGAGTTCTTCATTTTCTTGAGGTATAACGGAGTTCACCTTCTTCGTGTTCGATATTTCCACATGCCATTGGGCATGGTTGTCTTGAATATTGTCTAGCAGTTGCTTTGCTTTGGTAATTTGTTTACCCATAAATGTTCCTCCAGCTGCAGTATCTAGCATAGACTTAGACAAGGGTTAAGAGCATTATAAAATAAATGGAGAATTAACCAATCTTCCAACCCATGGCTGGGACAGTTTCTCATGCATTCTTTCATTCTCTCCCATGCAAGCGCTAGTGGCTCACGCTCTTCCTATCTAAAACCAGTAGTATTAGATCTTAGTTGCATAATATTTGCAGGTGGAAAGAATTTAGTCATAAATAAAGAAGTACATTCCACCCATGATGAAATAGTATTTCTAGGAAAAGATAGAAACCATTATTTTGCTCTTCCTCTTAGAGAGAAAGGAAATAAGCGCAACTTGACCGCATCAGGGTCAACATCTTTAATGCTCATCACATCACATATTTCAGTGAAAGTATTTAAATGCATACGTGCATCTTCAACATCAGAGCCTCCAAATTGATTTTGTTGAACCAAACTTAAATAGTGGGGCTTAATTTCATAGTCCTCAGCAGCAATTGCTGGCTGAGTAATAGGAGTATGCAAATAATAATTGTTGGGAGTTGCAAACTCCCCTAGGTTTTTTCAGCCACAGTTCCTATGTTTTTGGATTTTTTTTAAAGAAGCACTAATGATGATAAAACAAGAACTAAAAGACTAACTAATTTTTTTTGGTTTTTCAAATAAAAACTAAAAGCAAACTAAGAAAATTAAAAACGAGAATTAAAACTAGCAGGCTTCCAACTAACCTCACTAGGGTAGCTATTGCTTCCCCGTCAATAGTGCCAGAAAAAGGGTTGATACCTTCGATCCGGATTACGAATGTAGTATAACTCTTTTTCCCTTGTAGACCTAGGTTTATCAAATCCTCGGGATGCAGAAAGAAAAGTGAGATTACTTAAACGAACCTTCGAGAGTTTTAGAATTCCTATTGCATTTTCACCAGACTAAGAGTTTGCGATCTTTTTGTTGGTGTTGATGATGGAGAGAGAGAGTGCCTAGTGTATTCGGTTTTCACCATTAGATGTGCAAAACATCTTATGGGAATAATAGATAATAATAAAGTATGCATGTAATTGTTAGAGCAAGATAATTATATGTGGGCAGTGCATCCATAAATGTTATCGCCTCCGCAACCTAATAGTATCATCCATAGAAGAAAGATAACTAATGATATGCATCGTGATGCCACCGTTAATCCCAAGTAAATTCCTCACATACATCCGTACCACCCCTTCTGTCACTAGGGTTCCCATCCTGCAGATCAGTTATTACTCGCACTCCCTTTACCTAGATCAATCCTCAGGGTCTTGGGTACCTGACAAGTCCTTAGATTGAGGTAAGAGAGGGTACTACAATCATCATGTCATACAAACTAATACATGATCCCATCTATGATAAATAACATGCACAAAAGCTACATCGCTAGGACAAATCCCTTAGCCCAAGGAGAATTACTCACACATAGACATGAAATCGACAATTATAAACATTTTAATAGAGATCATAAGGTTGATAACAAATAGTCTTACAATACCACCAATTGGAGAAGAGATCTACTATTACAAGTGGTGAAAGATGGCTATGGTGGTGGATAAGGGTTTAGAGGTTTAGATCTAGATCTATTCCTCTGGCATGGCGGCTTTTGGTGGCAGGGAGAGTTGAGGTCGAAAAGAAGCAAGTTTATCATTGCCCGAAGCCTCTTTATATAGGGGTCCCTTCACGAAAGTTGTTCTGTTTGACCTAATGAAGTCGGTGCAAACTATACGGCCGAAACTATCTGGCCGAAATAAAATTCCCGCCATATAGTTGGTCATTAAAGCTTTTGTTTCCACTTCACTGCTCCCAGTTTCTTTGACGTATTGAAAATCTCGTATCTTTGGCATTTATGTAGTGATTTCAATCATCATATGTCATTATCTGTGCAGGAAAAATAGCAAGAAATGATCGCATACTCCTTTGATCATTAGGCATTAGTGGCAGGTTTTAGAGAGATATTTCATCAAATATATGAATAATATCTAGTTTACAATCATCATGCCATCCAGGTGTCAACACCTGGATTTTTAATTCCAGATGCCTGTTATGCCATACATCGCAATCCCAGGAATAGCAGTTTTGTGAGACATAACAGATTGGTACCATAGTTCATCATCCATTACAAACCATAATAAAGGTCTTACAAATACAGGATCTCATGGTCCAGTCTTAATACGATCAACGTGGCGGAATAATATAATAACGATAGAGCGGGCGAGGCTTCATCTTCATGGTCACAGGGCAATGCTGACAATGGGAGAAGATCCTAGTTGTCATAGACTTCCTGTTGTCCATCCTCTGGATATTCCTCCTCATAGTCTGGCCATAGGAATAGCCAGGGACAAAGCCATGAGTACTATTTAAGTACTCGCAAACTATCACTAACATGTAAATTGGTTTCAAGTAGGAATCCTAGGATCTAGGTTATTTTGCAAAAAGCTAGGTTTACCTTAACTGAGTTCAGAAGCAAAGAAAACTAGTTTAATGTTTTGTAACACCTAAGTGGAAACTTGGTTTTCATGATCACAACCCTGTCGGGGTCAAGTCAAAATCATCATTCATTTCACAAGTTATTTTGAAAACATCCGACGACGGAATAGTATGGCCACTCCAATTGTCCATAACCACGGACACGGCTATTCGAATAGTTTGACACTCTGTAGAGGTGGTACACTTTCACCACAACATTCGATACATCCGTCAAGAACAATCCTAAATTCACCATACTCAGTATGCGGATAATCAATCCTAACCTTTCAATTACACGCCCTAGTATAGGCACCTATCCTATGAGTTTGGCCTCCCAACCATGACCATATGTCATCTTGGGAACTGCACAGGTGGACAATCATCACGAGGTAGCCTCAGCTCAAACCTCGGCCGCAAGGGAACCCATACTAAGGTATATAAACTTCTAGTCAAGCCCTACCCAAATTCAGGTATTATGGTTGTACGGTAAAATTGGAATGGTATCGCATCCGAACACAACTATCAGTTTTATAAAGGGCTAAGGCTCATGCCTCAACATTTTCATCATCAAAGTCATCTGGTGTTCAATAACACATGTCAAAACATTTTAGTAGCATGACTCATCATTCTAAGGTTTTCATAACCAATTTCACCAAGTATTCCCATCTAAAGTGATCAATTTTTATGCTTAGCACTAGCCACTAAAGTTGGGGGTAAACACTAATAAGGGGTGATAATCAAGTGTGACTTATCTAAATTCAATATCATGCCTCAGGATGACATCAAGTTCTACCTAACTTAGGCCAAGTTTTATGCTCTTTATGATCCCTCTAATATCTTTCCTTAATATCCCAACCACTACCTAAAAGTAAACAAAAGAATTTTGATAAAGAAATAAACTAATAAAGCTTGCAAGTAAAACTGGGATTTAGGATAAACAAGTGGTATAATCACACATCCCTAAGGCATCTAGTTTGCATAGTTATCATGCAAGTGTTAGCTTGCTACGATGGCTTGCATTAGATAGCTTGCTAGGTTAACTTGTATAGTGAGGATTGTAAAGTTGCAAGTGTAAGCTCGCCTTGTGTAGTGCAATGGTTGAAGTTCTCCTCTGCTTCCTCTTCGTAGTAGTCTCCTTCCTCTTCGTACCCTTGGTCAGTACTAACGTATATAAATAAATACGAAGTACACAATCACCAAAAAATACTTAACTACTTCTATTTAGCACACAAGGGCTCACACTAGATGATCTAGCATCATCACAATCATCACATGAATTAAGGCAATATTTTTATTTATTTCATTTTAGAAAATTAATTTCTACTCATTGAAAAACTACTTAAGATTTAATATTCTCCAATTAAAACATGGGCTCATGTTGAAACATGTCATCACCACATATTTCACTACTTGGGAATGCGATTTAAAGTGGTGTCACAATTTAATAATGTTTAACCTTATTATTTTAATTAATTAAAGTGACTAGAAAGGCCTATGGGGCATTCTATTTTTACTTGTCCATTATTACTGCAAGTAAACCTAGATATTTTTACATATTCAGAAAGGTCTTGTCAAATGTTATTTTTGAGAGTTGGAATCAACTCAAAAGTATTTATGGTTGAATTTTGAAAAATGTTTGAATGCAGAAAAGTCTCTGCCTTGTTATTTTTACTATAGGTGATCTATAAGTCCAAATGGTTTGAATCCAACGGGCTTGGATTAAGAATTTCCATACCATTATAAAAAATAGTTTCATGCAATTTGGTTCAGTAAAACTCTCTGAATTGATTTTTGAATCAACAGATAGTAGTAGGTTTGAAACTAAATAAAAAAAATTCTCATTTGAACTAACTGGTTCGCGCCGGAATTCTAACTGGGCCGGCCCACTGCGCACAGCGAGCGCTCGGCTGGTTAAGTGGTGTCCCCATGCGTCAGAGAGATGGGGGTTGGCGAAGGGGTACGGGCTAACTACGATCGTAGGATTAGACTAAGGATCAACGGCTCACGGCCATCGTCCTCGTCAAACAGAACACGACGGGCTTGAACCCTAGCGCGGCCAGTTGGGGTCTGGGGAGGCTCACTTGGGCTCAGGCGATGGGGGAGAATGACGGATCGACAATGAAGGTTCTCCTGGTAGCGGCGGCTCCTCCTGGGGTGGCTCCAATCGACGACACCCTTCTCCTCCAGCAGCGGTAGGCTCCAGCGAAATTCCGGTGAAGGGGAGCTCGCCTTGCTCCGAGAATAAGTGGAAAGGATCAGTGAGAGGTGGGGACTGGAATGGTGTGATGAAAACAAACGGGGAAGGCCTCCTTTTATAGGCGAGCGATACATGCCGAGCGGCATGGGCAGTGCTCGTCGGGGTCAGGGTTACAGCGAGCTACGGGCATGGCTGAAGGTAGGGGACGGTGCGCGGTCTCCTGGCGCTGTTCAACAGCTTGATGGCGCGGCAAGGGGCGGTGCGGTTTGATCTGAATGCGCTGGTGCTCTGAGCGGCACCGACGACATTTTTGACAATGCACAAGTGCTCCTGGTCGCGTGGCGTCTAACGGGGGTGTCTAGTGGTCTCCTAGGACGGTGGTGATCGCAAGCATGGGAGGCGAAGGCGAGGCGCATTCTGTGCGAGCGTGTCGAGAGCGGACATGGCAGAGACAAACTAGGCGCGTGCGTTCTCGGTGGTCCACTGCTTAGCAGGGCTTGAGGGCTAGACAGGGGTGGCGGTGGACGGTGGCGTGCTCCCTGGACACAGTGGCTAGGTGCGGCGATGGCTCTGGCTAGCTTGCCATGGTCGGCTGGCAAGGGTGTGCTCGAGCATGCACGACATGGTGCATTGGTAGGGGTCTAGGTTGGTTCAATGCACTGGTTGGCACTGGGGGAGACAAGGGTGATCAATGGGGAACAAGGTTTGGCAAAATTACTGTTCAAAACAGTGAAGTTTGGCCAAATTTGTTTTCTATCTCCAGTTGTTTGATGAAATGTCCGAAAGAAATTCATATTTGAATTTTTGGTTGAAACTTGGTGAGTGTACTGGTCACATACTAGGGAGTATCTGGCTGATTGGATCTGTCAAGGTGAACTGGTTTGGTTGTATTTTGAGAAATGGTGATCTTACCATATGAAGTAGATTCAATTTTCAAATGTCATTTGAATAGGTTTGCCAAATGTTTCTGTGGGTTTTCAAGGTGGGCTTGGGTTCACTTTTACTTGGTCTAGCAAGGGTTGAAAAGAATCGGATTAGTTTCTGTTTGGAATATTGGACTATAAACACTCAAAGTGGTCTAGTGATCAAGATTGGCAAAAGTGACCATTATCTTATTTTGTTTGTTTTTGAATTTCCCTTGATTTGATTCTGCTTGAAATGATTTAGATGATGTTTTTTCATCTTTAAACCAATCCTTTCCATTCATAACAATCACACAAGTCCATTCAAGCTTTCAAGCATTCATCACATACACACATGCATTCATAATGATTTTAATTAACAAAAGTTTTTGTTAACCCTAAAATTTGGGTGATTGGAATTTGATAACCTCGATTAATATTTTTGGGATGTTACAAACCTTCCCGCCTTAAACAAAATCTCTTCCCGAGATTTGAGAAAAATAAAACTAGGATCTAAAGAGATCTGGAAACTCCATCCTAATGTAATGTTCTCGCTCCCATGTAGCTTCTTCTTCAATATGGTTGCTCCACTAGATCTTGAGAAACTTGATACTCCGGGTCCTGGTGGTTCTGAAAGCTTCATCCAAAAGACGAATAGGTACCTCAGGATATGTCAGGTCATCGTTGATCTCTATGGTTCTGTGATCAATATTCTTGAAAACTTCGGTCTTCTCCGGGACTTCTAGGCATTTGCGAAGTAACGAGATGTGGAACACATATGCACGGCTGACATCTCCTCTAGCAGTTCCAGTTGATATGATACTTCTCCTTGACGATTCAAAATCTTGAAAGGTCCGATATATCTGGGGCCTAACTTTCCTTTGAGTTGGAAATGTTGCATTTCCTTCAAAGGTGATACTTTGAGATACACAAAATCTCCGACATTGAAGGCTAGGTCTTGATGTCTTTTGTCGACATAACTTTTCTGTCTGGATTGGGCGGTCTTGAGGTGCTCACGGATCTTGTGAACTTTCTCTTTTGCTTCTCGTAGGATGTCGGGTCCGAAAATCTGACTCTCTCCTACTTCCGACCAATTCAAAGGGGTACGACACTTCCTTCCATACATGAATTCCAATGGGGCCATTTGCAAACTGGCTTGGTAACTGTTGTTGTATGAAAATTCTGCGAAAGGCAGACAGTCTTCCCATTTAGATCACAGGCTCACAACATATCTTCCAGTATTTGATTTACTCGCTCCGTTTGTCAATCAGTCTGAGGGTGATAAGCTATGCTGAAATCTAGTATTGTTCCTAATCCTTATTGGACTTTCTTCCAAAACCTCGAGGTAAACTGGGTTCCTTGATCCGACACAATGTTCTTGGAGACTCCATGCAAACTGATGATTCTAGCAATGTACTAACTCTGCTAGTTTCGAACTCTAATAGGTGGTCTTGACTAGTAAGAAATGGACAACTATTAGACAGTCTATCAACTATGACCCAAATAGAGTCATTTCCCCTACTAGATGTAGGCAAACCGGTGATAAAATCCATTCCAACTGGATCCCATTTCCATTCCAGAATCTGCAATGGTTGCAACAGTCCTGTGGGTCTCTGATGTCCCGCCTTGACTCTGTGACAGATATCACACTTGGCTATGTAGCTTCCGATTTCTCGCTTCATCTTATGCCACCAAAATTGCTCCTTCAAATCCTGATACATCTTTGTTCCTTCGGGGTGGATAGAATAAATAGTATCATGGGCTTCTTTCAAAATAGCTTGCTTCAATGCTGAATCTGCTGGCACACAGATACGTCCTTTGTACCACAAAACTCCTTCTTCATCCTCGGTGAATCCGAGTACTTTCCCTGTACCAATACGATGTTTGATTCCGTCGATACTAGCATATCCTTTCTGCGCCTCCTTGATCTGACTGATCAAAGTGGGTTAAAGTTCTATGCTATCCAAAAAATCCTTCACTTACTAGCTCCATTCTGAAATCTTCCAACTCCTTGTGCAAACTTGATTGCTCCTTCAGAATCATAGAGTTCAAGCGAGACGGAAATCTGCTAAGGGCATCTGCTACCACATTGGCTTTAACGGGGTGATAGTGAATGTCAAGATCATAATCCTTGATGAGCTCTATCCATCTTCTTTGCCTCATATTCATCTCCTTCTGGGTGAAAATATACTTCAGACTCCTGTGATCTAAATAAATCTCGCAGTGGTTTCCCATGAGGTAGTGCCGCCATGTCTTCAAGGCTAAAACTATGGCTGCTAGTTCAAGGTCATGGGTAGGATAATTCTGCTCATGCTAATTCAGTTGTCGGGATAGATAAGATATGACTTTGCCTTCTTGCATCAACACACATCCGAGACTGATCTTGGATGCATCACAATACACATCAAACGTCTTCGTGATATCCGGCATGATCAAGATTGGGGATGAGATCAATCTCTTCTTAAGCTCTTGAAAACTTGCTTCACATTTGTCTGTCCATTCAAACTTTTTATCTTTCTTCAACAATTGGGTCATGGGTCTTGCGATGCTCAAAAATCCTTCTACAAACTTGCGGTAATATCCCACTAATCCGAGAAATGCACGAACATGGGTTTGAGTGGTTGGGGCTTGCCATTCTTCAACATCCTTAACCTTGGCAGGGTCTACGACAATTCCTCCGACCGACACGACATGTCCGAGGAATCCTACTTCCTTTAACCAGAACTCACATTTGCTAAGCGTGGCATATAACTGATGCTCTCTAAGGGTTCCAAGGATGGTCCTTAGGTGTAGCTCATTTTCTTCGTCTGATTTGGAATAGATCAGAATGTCATCGATGAAAACAATGACAAACTTATCCAGGAAGTCCTTAAAAATCTTATTCATGAGGTTCATGAAATAAGAGGGGGCATTGGTTAATCCAAAAGACCTGACGGTGTACCCATACAATCCATATCTGGTGGTAAAGGCAGTCTCTGGAATATCCTCTGCGCGAATCTTGAGTTGATGATAACCGGTTCTAAGATCAATCTTAGAAAACACTTTGGCACCGGTCAACTGGCCAAACATGACTTCTATCTTCGGCAGTGGGTACTTGTTATTAATGGTGACATCATTCAACTTATGATAATCAGTACACAAACGGTTACCTCCATCTTTCTTATCCACAAACAAGACATGTGATCTCCATGGTGAAGCACTTGGTTGAATCAGTCCTATCTCCAACATTGCATCCAGTTGCTTCTTCAGCTTCACTAATTCAGACGGTTTCATACTATAAGGTATCTGGGCTATGGGTCCGGTTCCAGGGATTAGTTCAATGATAAACTCGATATCCCGATCTGGGGGCATAACGGGCAAAACATCTGGGAATGCGTCGGGGTATTCATATTCTAATCTGACTTGGTCAATGGTTGGTTGGGCTAGACTCTTGTTGCACTTGAATTGATGGGGCAAGGTTTCAGATACATGCTCTACTGATACTCCAGTGGTACTGGAAATGGTTATGGCTTTCTTGGCACAGTGTACTAATCCTTTATGTTTCGACATCCAATCCATTCCTAGTACTACTTCCAAACCTTTGGTTCCAAGTACTATTAGATTAGCATAAAAATCTATGCCATGGATTCTGATAGGTACGGCCTTGCAAATTTGTCTAGCTTTGGTGGTTGAACCAGGTATTTGAACTATTACTAGTGCATGCAAATTCTTCTATAACAAACGAGTGCGATGCTCCAGAATCAAACAACACTCTTGCAAGTACCGAGTTAACAGAAAACATACCTAGCACAACATCTGGCGCTTCTTGGGCTTCTTCAGCATTCATGAGAAATAGACGGCCATTGCGGTTGAGAGAATTACCGGGGGCAAATATCCTTCCAGGCTGAACATGGCGCTGCTATTGAGCTGGGGCATTCACATTGGGGGCTGCGACAAGCTTCTTGGCGCACTCATTGGAATAGGGACCCTTGGTTCCGCATTCATAACAAGTCACCTGAGACTTGTCTTTCCTGCAACAGGCACAACATTACTTCTGGTTCTTGGGGCAGTATTTGTGTTGGTGGCGGCATTGTTGTTGTTGAACTTGGGCGGTGCATGATTGAAGTTGTTGGAGTTGACGGGGTTGTTGTTGTTGTGGTTTCCTCCGGGCCTTGGGTTTCCTCCTCCACGGTTGGGATAGGTTGGATGGTTCATCGGGGGTCTATTATTTCTTGGGTAAAATCCTGTAGACGGGTTGGTGCGATACTTTGGGGTATGGTGGGTTCCTAGTTGATGCATCATTCGACGCTTGCGGTTCTCATTGGCTTGGTTGATATTGCCTTCCATCTAGATTGCAGAATCCACTAAGGCTTCAATGTCAGCAAATGGAATATTGACTAACACTTTCTGCATCTCATCATGCAAACCATTCAAGAATCTCTCCTTCTTCTTGGCCTCAGTGTCAATCTCATCGGGTGCATACCTGGCTAATGACAGAAATTTTCACAGTACTCAACTACTATCATCCTCCGTTGCTTCAATTCTCTGAATTCATCTCTGATCCTCTTGATTAAAACCGGTGGCACATGGGTTCTGCTAAACTTGAGCTTGAATTCTTCCCAAGTCATCATCTGACATCCGTTCATGGCGCGGACGCTGTTCCACCAAGCTCTTGCATCTCCTGCCAGATAATCGGTGGCAAACAATACTTTCTCATTGGCCTACACTCCTGCGACTTCTAAGTTGTTCTCCATGGTTTGCAGCCAGTCATCAACATCTAATGGATCTTCAGACTTACTAAAGACGGGTGGATTGGTGTTCTGGAAGTTCTTGAGCTTGGATCGATGGTTGTCCTGGTTTCCATGGCCTTGATTATTGTTGGCCATCTGAGCTATGTGTTGAAGGGTGGCTAAGTTGGCTTGACATTCGGTTCTTTCAGCTTCACGGTCGGAAACCAACATTTGCAAGATTTGCAACATTGGGTCTGGGGATGAACTGCTTCCTCCGAGAGGCATCTGAAGATTGAGATAGATTATGATAAAAGAGGGAAATTCTAAGGTTCCGGGTTTTGCTTTTGAAATTTTTTCAAAGTTTGACTCAGGTTTTGCTACTAGCAACTTGCTTTTCATTCATAGCACACAATACAAACACACACCACAACAAGGAAACATATGGTTTTAAGAACCATTCTGTGAAACTACGATACAATGGGACCGGATACAACTTCACTAACAGTAGTGCTCAAGTGCTACCACTCCTTGAAATTGGTGGCTTCATCATCATCATCATCATCGATGAAGGCGGAGTCATCATCATCGGTGAAGAAGTCCATGGTTTGATCCTCTACATCACTGAGGTAGGAGTAAGGTTCTCCATGGATATCCTCCCCTGCATTCTCCCTCTCCTCAAGCTGCATGTCCCGCTCGTGGATGGTCTCCTCCAAGTCGGTCACTCTATGACAAAGGAGAGCAATAATGCGATCCTTCTTGTCAAGCTAATGGCGAGGAGACTGGCGATCCTTCACAAGCATGGCAATAGTCTGGTCCTTCTTGATGGAGATGGCATAGTTGTGGTTGGCGTAGGAGCGGACATTGTCCAAATCCTTATGCCTATCATACATCATGAAGCTGAGATGGTCCACTTGATGATTCAGCTCTGGGTGACGTGGTACCTCCAGTGGCTGTCCCATACCATCACGCCTTGGGTAATACTCAAAGTGGGTTCCCTTGATCTGATTGATGCTTTGCCCACACAGGCGGGCAAGCGCTTCCTGCATGGCCCTGGCAAGTCCATCTAGCCAGTTGTTATCTCTTAAGGTGAACTAGACTCCCTCTAAGTTGGGGGCTTCAATCTTGCCTCTCAGACTTGCAACAATCAGCCATTGCAATTCTCCTCCTTCCTGATCGTTGAGCTGAGCTCCAAAGAACTCGGGGTGCGGGCGCTCCAGAAGTTCCGAAAGTTATTCCAAATCACGCTCAAAGATGAGATCTCCTCCATTCCCCAACTAATATAACTTGATATACTTCACGTCCATCTATAAGAATGTAGGATGAGTAAGTTAGTAGAGTGATCAAGTGTGTCAAATTTTATGTATGTTTGCAAGAACTTTTGAGGAACATGAATTTTCATGAAAGAATCTAAGTGGTAAGAATGAGAATAAGTTTTCATAAATACTAACTTCTTTTGGTTTTGAAACTAAATTTTGGATTCAAGCGTCCATTCTAACTAGGGTCTCCTATGGTCAGGATGGCTCTGATACCAACTTTTCAACACCTGGATTTTTAATCCCAGATCCCTGTTATGCCATACATCACAATCCCAGGAATACCATTTTTGCGAGACATAACAGATTGGTACCATAGTTCATCATCCATTACAAACCATAATAAAGGTCTTACAAATACATGATCTCATGATCCAGTCTTATTACTATAAACGCAGGATAATAATATAATAATGGTAGCGTGGGCGAGGTTCCATCTTCATGTTCACAGGAAATGCTGACGATGGGAGATGATCCTAGTTGTCGTAGACTTCTTGTTGTCCATCCTCCTGACATTCCTCCTCATAGTCTGGCCATAGGAATAGCCAGGGACAAAGCCATGAGTACACTTTAAGTACTCGCAAACTATCACTAACAGGTAAATTGGTTTCAAGTAGGAATCCTAGGCTCTAGGTTGTTTTGCAAAAAGCCAGGTTTACCTTAACTGAGTTCAGAAGCAAAGAAAACTAGTTTAATGTTTTGGAACACCTAAGTGGAAACTTAGTTATCATGTTCACAACCCTGTTGGGGTCAAGTCAAAATCATGATTCATTTCACAAGTCATTTTGAAAACATCGGACGATGGAACAGTATGGCCACTCCAACTGTCCATAACCGCGGACGCGGCATTCAAATAGTTTGACACTCTGCAGAGGTGGTACACTTTCACCACAACATTCGATACATTCCTCAGGAACAATCCTGAATTGACCATACTCAGTATGCGGATAATCAATCCTAACCTTTCAATTACACGCCCTAGTATAGACACCTCTCCTATCAGTTTGGCCTCCCAACCTTGACCATCTGTCATCTTGGGAACTGCACATGTGGACAATCATCACGAGGTAGCCTCAGCTCAAACCTTGGCCACAAGGGAACCCATACTAAGGTATATAAACTTCTAGTCAAGTCCTACCCAAATTTGGGTATTGTGGTTGTACGGTAAAATTGGAATGGTATCGCATCCGAACACAACCATCAGTTTTATAAAGGGATAAGGCTCATGCCTCAACATTTTCATCATCAAAGTCATCTGGTGTTTAATAACACATTTCAAAACATTTTAATAGAATGACTCATCATTCTAAGTTTTTCATAACCATTTTCTCCAGGTATTCCCAGCTAAAGTGATCAAGTTTTATACTTAGCACTAGCCACTAAAGTTGGGGGTAAACACTAATGAGGGTGACAATCAAGTCTGACTTATCTAAATTCAATCTCATGCCTCAGGATGACATCAAGTTCTACCTAACTTAGGCCAAGTTTTATGCTCTTTATGCTACCTCTAATATCTTTCCTTAATATCCCAAACACTACCTAAAAGTAAACAAAAGAATTTTGATATAGAAATAAACTAATAAAGCTTGCAAGTAAAACTGGGATTTAGGATAAACAAATGGTATAATCACACATGCCTAAGGCATCTAGTTTGCATAGTTATCATGCAAGTGTTAGCTTGCTAGGATGGCTTGCATTAGATAGCTTGCTAGGTTAACTTGTATAGTGAGGCTTGCAAACTTGCAAGTGTAAGCTTGCCTTGTGCAGTGCAGTGGTTGAAGTGCTCCTCTACTTCCTCTTCGTAGTAGTCTCCTTCCTCTTCGTATCCTTGGTCGGTACTAACGTCTATAAATAAATACGAAGTACACAATCACCAAACAATAATTAACTACTTCTATTTAGCACACAAGGGCTAACACTAGATGATCTAGCATCATCACAATCATCACATGAATTAAGGCAATAGTTTTATTTATTTCATTTTAGAAAAGTAATTTCTACTCATTGAAAAATTACTTAAAATTTAATATTCTCCAATTAAAACATGGGCTCATGTTGACACATGTCATCACCATATATTTCACTACTTGGGAATGTGATTTAAAGTGGTGTCACAATTTAATAATGTTTAACCTTATTATTTTTATTAAATAAAAGTGACTAGAAAGGCCTATGGGGCCATTATTACTGCAAGTAAACCTAGATATTTCTACATATTCAGAAAGGTCTTATCAAATGTGATTTTTGAGAGTTGGAATCAACTCAAAAACATTTATGGTTGAATTTTGAAAAATGTTTGAATGCAGAAAGGTCTCTATCTTGGTATTTTTACTATAGGTGATCTATAATTCCAAATGGTTTGAATCCAACAGGATTGGATTAATAATTTCCATACCTTTCTAACAAAATTAGTTTCATGCAATTTGGTTCAGTGAAACTCTCTGAATTGATTTTTGAATCAATAGATAGTACTAGGTTTGAAACTAAATAAACAAATTCTCATTTGAACTAACTGGGTCACGCGGGAACTCTAATTGGGCCGGCCCACTGCGCACAGCATGCGCGTGGGCTGGTTAAGTGGTGTCCCCACGCGTCAGTGAGACGGAGGTTGGCGAAGGGGTACGGGCTAACTATGACCGTAGTATTAGACTAA
This sequence comes from Avena sativa, assembly GCA_916181665.1. Classification (NCBI taxonomy): domain Eukaryota; kingdom Viridiplantae; phylum Streptophyta; class Magnoliopsida; order Poales; family Poaceae; genus Avena; species Avena sativa. The sequence goes on along the minus strand of OV702294.1, from coordinate 259,539,666 downwards.
GGATCTACGGCTCATGGCCATCGTCCTCGTCAAACAAAACACGATTGGCTTGAACCCTAGTGCGGCCAGTGGGGATCTGGGGAGGCTCACCGGGGCTCATGCGATGGTCGGCGATGTGGGCGAATGACGAAGTCGACGACGACGGTTCTCCTGGTAATGGCGGCTCCTCCTGGGGTGGCTCCAATCGACGATGCCCTTCTCCTCCAGCAGCGGCAGGCTCCGGCGAAATTTCGGCGAAGGGGAGCTCACCTTGGTCCAGGAATAAGTGGAAAGTATCAGTGAGAGGTCGGGAGTGGAATGGTGCGAAGAAAACAAACGGGAAGGCCTCCTTTTATAGGCGAGCGAGAGAGGCCGAGCGGCATGGGCAGTTCTCGTCGGGGTCGGGGTTACAGCGAGCTACGGACATGGATGTAGGTACGGGACAGTGCGCGGTCTCCTGTTGGTGCTCAATGGCTTGATGGCGCAACACGGGGCGGTGCGGTTTGGTCGGAACACGCTGGTGCTCTGAGCGGCACCGACACTACTAGGAAAACGGCCTTTAGTGGCGCACCTGAAAACATCATCTGTGGCGCACTAGCAGTGCGCCACGTGCCTTGCGCTACGGCTATCTCTCAACCGTGGCGCAGTGCCTAGTGCGCCACGGTTGTGTAGAGATAGGCGTAGCGCACCTGCTAGTGCGCCACAGATGTGTGGGCAGGTGCGCTACGCCTAGGATCTTCTGTGGCGCACTTCCTAGTGCGCCACTAAGCTTCTATAGTGCGCTTTAGGTGTAGTGCGCCACAGAAGGTAGATCATGTGCACCACAGATGTGTTTTTTGTTTATTTTTAATTTCCGAGACAGATTATATACAATATTACAGCAGATATACACACACATATACAAGATATACAATTATATATATAAATACACAATATGAAAAACAAGATTGAAACAAATACATATAGATAAGTCTCATACATGAATACATAGTATAAGTTACATTGTTTCGATCAAGTTACAAAGTAGTAGTTGGTGACATGCGAATACATGTGTCGATCGAACAAGTTAGAGCTCGGAAGCTCGCCTAGACATCTAAACTAGCTAGACACAAATGCGGAATAAACAACCAAAGAAGATAAGCATGATCACCGCTGCGACGAAGGTGTAGGTCTTCATCCGGTTCCTTGTCCTAACTCCCGCTAGATAGCGCGTGTATCTAGCTTCCACCTCCGCCATAGTGTTGTACCCTTTGTAGCTATTGCCGCTGAAACGATGCACCTGTCTTCGGCAGTCTTCCCAATCATCGTAGACTCCGGGAACCCGTCCCTTGTACACGACGTACCACGTCATCTACAAGTTGACAATAATAATTAAGCGGTGATTGAAAAAACATGTATAATTAAAGTCGCATATGAAGATACACTTATAGAAAGTACTCCTAAATCAAAAAGAGCAAACTCAAAAAGCATGCCTCATATATAACTAGGTTGTTGGACACAGGAATATGCTACGATGGAACCGTACGCCAAGTAGGATGCACAACACCTGGACTTGTGCATAGCACAAGGCGTACAATCCCATCGTAGCACATTCACATATATAGTGTGCCACGACATTTCAATCATCAGAATTATTCTCGAAAAAGACCAAAGTAGCTCGAAAAGAATGCCTCATATATAACTAGCTAGGTCGTTGGACACATGAATATGCTATGAAGGAACGGTTAGCCAAGTAGGATGCACAATTGCTGGACTTGTGCATATCACAAGGCTAACTATCCCGTCATAGCACATTCACATATATATTGTGCCACGACATTTCAATCATCGGCATATTCTTGAAAAGACAAAAATAACTCGAAAAGAATGCCTCATATATATACATAGGTCGTTGGACACAGGAATATGCTATGATGGAACCGTGAGCCAAGTAGGATGCATAAGACCTGGACTTGTGCATATCACAAGGCTCACAATCCCATCATAGCACATTCACATATATAGTGTGCCACGACATTTCAATCATCAGCATTATTCTCGAAAAAGACAAAAATAACTCGAAAAGAATGCCTCATATATATACATAGGTCGTTGGACACAGGAATATGCTACGACGGAATAGTCAGCCAAGTAGGATGCACAATTCCTGGACTTGTGCATATCACAAGGCTAACTATCTCGTCGTAGCACATTCACATATATATTGTGCCACGACATTTTAATCATCGTTATTATTCTCGAAAAAGACAAAAATAACTCGAAAAGAATGCCTCATATATATACATAGGTCGTTGGACACAGGAATATGCTATGATGGAACGGTGAGCCAAGTAGGATGCACAAGACCTGGACTTGTGCATATCACAAGGCTCACAATCCCATCATAGCACATTCACATATATAGTGTGCCACGACATTTCAATCATCGGCATTATTCTCGAAAAAAGAGTAAGGAAAAAAAGAAGGACCAAAGTGAGCAAAGGACCAAATAGTAAGCAAAAAAACCAAGCATTGATTGATATATAATAATAATAAGCAAAATAAGTAAGCGATGATTCATAAACCTAATAAGATAAGTACACTTGTCCACACACACACAAAGGTCATCTATAGTTTGTAACTACAACTAGGCCAACATCAAGCCTTCTGGCTCGGCTTAGGGAACGGGAGGACGCCTTGTCTCGTCATGAACTTCCTATAGTCACCCTGCATCTCTAGGCGATCTTCTATGTCACGGTTATTCGGGATATTTCCTCTATAGAAGATCCCCCCCCCCCCGAAGTCATGACATCACGAAAGATGATTGCCCCAAACTGCTGCTGGATGCGATACATCTCTTGTCTAATATCTGAATCATTGATCTTGGCCTTTGCTTTGGCCCACTGTTTGAGATGATCTGGCAGCGTAGAATTCTGCTGGTCAAGTAGGAACGCCCTCATGTGATGGAGTGCGTAGTAGGCTTCCTTCTTACTGTTTTCTGGCTGCTTCACGCAGGGGAACTCCGTTACGTGGTTGAAGACGTGCCTGCCGAACTTGACCTTCGTACACACGAAGGTGGTGCCTTCCGTCGAGGCAAAGCCAGTGAGAGCATCATCCAGAACTTCCTTGATCTTGTCGTAGTTTTTCTTCTTTTCTAGACTCTCCGAGTCGAAATACGTGACGTGGGAATGCTTCGGCGATAAGGAGATGAGCGTGCAGTGTTCATCTTTGCGCAAAAAATTCAAATGGAATGTGTTGGAAAAAGAATGATGATGATCTAATAAAGCCAATCGACGGTGGCGAGTGAATAACGACTTACTCGGGAAAGTAAGGCATGAGAATGTATTCCTTTGTCTTGTTCGCCATGAGGATTCTTTTTTAGGTACGAGGCCACGATACGTCATTCGACGGGGGAACCCAAGCAGCCGTCACGCATGTAGTAGGGGTCCACTATAGCGATGCCTGGTGTGTTCTCTCTAATGATCTGCATGGCCAGGCTGAGAGAAAAGAGACGGACCATGGTATAGTGCAGCGGGTATAGGTGGAACATATTGAAGATGTCCTCGAACCGCAGGAAGAACAGATCCGCAGGGGCATTGTCGTCGAAGCCCAATCCTGGTGGCACCTTAACCACGAATACCGGGTGCGAGGGATCTTTCTCCGATAGAAGGAGTCTCTCTATCGTCAGCACGCCGTCATGCACATTCTGCAGTCCCGAACTGGCGAGCTTCCGCAAATTCTTAGGTAGCATGGGCTCACCCGCCACATGAATCCTCCACATAATACTCTCGGGTCTTGGTGGCCCGTCCCGAAACCTGATCGGATTCGCAGTTGTAGACGCCACCGGCTGGCTCGAGCTGCTAGATTTTCTTTTCCTGCCCTTTTTTATTTTTGGAGAGCGGGCAGGCACCATAATCTGAGCACCGGCCGCCCTATGTAGTGTGTCAGGGCTTAGAATAAAGGGCCGGTTGGTTGTATCAGCTGGCTCTGTAAAGGCGCAAGCTGGAGGCGTCTCCTGAGAACCAAACAAACACTTGGTGATAGTGGCTTCCTCTGTGGGGCCACCAGCTAGGTCTTAGTTGCCAAACTGAGTGCTGAAGAAGTGATCATTCCAGTCTTCGTCATCCTCGGCCAGATCCTGCGCCATGTGCATATCATCAACATGATCATCCGACCCACCGCGTGGAGGTGACGGCGAGGGCGGTAAGGGGGCCATGCCACCGCTTGTCGCTGGCACGACAGGCGGTGCTGTTGTCTGTGGCGTGATGGCTCCCGCCGTCCCCAAACGGATCATGCTCTTTGGCCATAGCAAGAATAAGCCGAAGCAAGTTCTGAGGACAGACGGCTCTTCTTCATCCGCTCCTGGGGGTTGAATGGGAGGTTCCAGGTCGTCGCAGCCCCTTAGCACCCGACTAATTTTAACCCTGTGCACGCTATCTGACATCGGCCTTGAGTGGAACGTGCGCTGCAAGGGTTGAACGATGGTACCCTTGGCAACATCCCTCAGCTCGTTGTTCACGTAGCATAAGAGAGTGCAAGGAACATCCGTCTGCAGAAAACATGTACGGCGTCGTCAGAGCGAGATGCCATAAGAGTAATAGATGGCATGAAAGGCGGTAATTAAAGCAATTTGTTACCGTGATGGCGTCGAGATCGGCTAATGTCGACGCACCGCATACGGCGATGGGTGTGCAAGAGACGGAAGGGCTGCTTGATGGCGCGGTGCTGGCCGCCGGTGTATTCTCCCTACCGACGGGTGCTTGGAGCTCCGGTGCCGCCGCGACGATGGCAGGGGGGCACCAACATGTACTCCGGCGCCACGGTGATGGCAGGGGGAGTCACCAACACTTGCGGCACCGCGGTGCTAGCGGGCGGAGTCACGAACATGTAGTTCGCCTGATTCGTCGGCGCCGCGTTGTTCGAGTGGCTGCTGACCATGCTTGGAATCGGGCACAACCCTACTCGACCACCCGCACTCCAGGTTGCTATTGACTCCACCAAGGTAGGCAGGAAGGACGTGAGGGTGATTGCCAGGTTGTCTTGGACGATCTGCGGGATCCGCGCCACTTGTGCCTTAAGTTCTTGAACCTCGCGGTTTTCCTCCTCGCTCCTTCCCGACGGCGCCACATGCGTCCTCGGCGGTGGACCAAAATGATCCACCCAATTCTTACCCCCGAGGCCGGCCAGACGACCAGCCGACGACGACTTCTTCGTAACCGGCTCTATTTTCTTGGCCCGGTTCATCGCCCTGTTAAAAGGGTTATCCCACCGGGTGGCCGCCGTCGACCCCTAGGATGAGGAACCCTGGGATCCATGGCTAGCAACAATTTCCTCCTCCTGCAGAAGAAGTAACAGTGAATCATTTAGATCACCGATTAGAGATTGCAATCGAGTTGATCCGCGGTAATTAGATTATACTTACCACAATTTCCTCGAATTCCTTCACCGCAGGATCCGCGGTGAGTTGTTTGGTTTTTGGGTCCACATGGTAACGGGCCCTGATGAAGTTTCGAACCTGCCCGGGTTTGAATTTAGCAAAGGGGTTTTCTATCCCCTTGGATCTATACTCTTCGTCCTCCTTATTCCATTTGGCCTCCGCGGTTCTGTATCCACCAAATCCGAGATGGTGATGACCTATATTCATCGCCTGCTGCACCTTTCCCCGATTACTATTGGCCAGGGCTCTTTCGGATTCACACCTCTCCTTGAACTTTCGGAACTGATCTTTGGTGATCTGCGGGTCAATCTTCTGGATCTCCTCGAAACTTTTGCCTTCTTTATAGATCTTATTCTTTATACGGGTTCTCCAGCTGGCCAGGGCGGTGCTCATCTTTGTGAGGGCGGATTTGTTTACTTCGTTCCCATGATAATTTGTGTTTTGATACTTAGCGGGGAACTTGTATCTTGCGTGCAGCTTCTCGAAGAGGAGTGTGCGCAAGTGGCCATTATCTTTATGTTGGAGATTCTCGGTGTTGATCGAGATGGTTGTCCGGGTAATTGCCGCCACTTGCCCACCGTACCCTTTGACAACAAGGGCGGGATCCAAAGGAACCCCTGATGGGCTCACTTCAGTAATTTCCTCCCTGACCATGCCGGCCGTGTTCGGGCGCCGAAACGGAAGTTAATCAACTTTCCGGCAAAAATAGGGATTCATTTCATACAAGAACCTATATATATGGCCAGCATAGCCAGCACATGATAAATGTCCATCATAGCCAGACATTCAGACAAGAACATAAACAAACACCCTAACCAGCATGGCCAGCGAGGCACCCACAGACTCACAGCTAGCACCCACATATGGTCGACCACACATAGTAATCCATCCAGCCAAAATATAGATGAAATAAAAACAAGAGAGGCATTTGGTCAGCACAAACAACAATAATCCAGTAGAAAAAAAGAGTAATTATATAGTGACAAGAGTAGAGCAACACAGGATTATATCTGAAGAGGATTATATATAGGAGAAAACTAATAGTAATATACATAGTGGAGAGAAATGGAATTGTGTCCCCAACAACACCTCAGTTGCAGTCCAGACAAATTGGGTGGTTCAGTTCAGTCCCTCACTCTTGTCCCTCTCTCTCTATATATAGAAAAAACAGAAACCAACTGAGCTCTCAGCACCCTGTACAGGCAACAGTGCCAGAGCTTCAAGCTATTTCTTTTTGTACAGAAATGCAATCAGGAGTATAGGTCTCAGTATTGAACTAAGTTTATTTAGTTTGTAGGCTATATTACAGAAGTTTGCTAGAAAGGCAGATGCATGATTTTCTTCAAACAAGAAGATACTGGTTAAACCTACCTAATGTTGACTTGCACGGGAATAAGGTATCTTAACAAAACACTCCACTAATAGTCACCTACACAGCTTCAAGCTATTTCTATCTGTATAGAAATGTTAACTAATTATATGTGTTCCTGCATGAGTAATAGCTGTAGGCAGGGTTTGAAAATATGTGTTGTGCGCTTGCAGACACAACTTGGCTAAAAGGGTACAGAAAAGAGAAAGGGGATCCTACCTATCAAATAAACTTCAGAGCTACACACTCATCACTGATAGATGATGGGCATCTCTTTTCCATTATTCATTTCATCCTACAACAAGAGACACCGGGGCCCTTTCTTGACACTGCCCAAACTACCATCTTATCCGTTAATAGAGATGTAGTAATGATTTGGTATTATCATCCCTTCCACTCTCTCTGATCCTCCTCCCCCTCCTCCTCTCTCTCTACCATTACCCCTCCCCCAACTTCTATATAAACCAGCAGTAGGGACACCAAGAAGCCAAAAACTCACTGTTGCTTCTCAAGTCTGAACCACTCTTCCTTGCCAAGAAAACCTCATCTCCTGGTAGGTAGGTAGCTAGCTAGATAGTGGGTGTTGGGCAATACTACAAGCAGAAACAGAGAGCAAACAGACAAGAACTACAAGCTACATGCTAATAGAAAAAAGAGCAAGCAGATTAATTCATGGCTAGAACATCTTCAAGCTCTCTGTTTGCTAAAAATCAAGAACTACAAGCCTAAACCTACAAGAACTACAAGCTAAAAATCAAGCCTAAACCTACAAGATCTCTGTTTGCTCTTTGTTTCTAACAGAACATCAAGCCTCTGTTTGCTCTCTGTTTCTAACAAAAAATCTTCAAGCTCTCCGTTTGCTCTCTGTTTCTAACAAAAAATCTAAATCTACAAGCCTCAACCTACAAGCCTAAACCTAGGGGCAACGATGACCTGCAGAGAGAGGGGAGAGAGGGAGAGAGAGGGAGAGAGGGAGAGAGAGGGAGAGAGGGAGAGAGGGGAGAGGCGACGCTCACCTCTGACGGGCGGACAACGGGCGGACGACGACGGGCGGACGACGGCGGCCTCCACCTCCTGAGACGCGGCGGTTGCTCCTCCTCGGACACGGGCCTCCTCCTGAGACGCGAGCCTCCTCCTCCTCAGACACGGGCGGAGCTCCTCCTCCTCGGACGCGGGCAGGCCTCCTCCTCCTCAGACGCGGCGGTGGTGGATCGAGAGCGACGGCGGCAGCGGATCGTGCTCGATCGGGCTGAGAGATGGAGAGATGGGGATGAGAGAGGGGGGGGGGTCGAGCGCCACATGTGGATAAAGCCACTTAGGCGTAGCGCACTTGGGCATAGTGCGCTACGGATATCTGTAGCGCACTATGGGCTAGTGCACTACGCCTATCGACTTCTAACTGCTGTATAACAAAACTACAACCCCACTATCTAACAACTACACTAGCCTATGCCACTGGTTCCGCCCTTAGCTCTATTCTTAACTTGTGAGCACCCAAGTTCGAATCCCGTGCCCACCTTTTTTGTTTTATTTCAAAAATACTTTTAAATGTTCCAAAAAATGCCCAAAAGTGGTGATATATGCCATAGAAGTTTTGTTTTGATTTTAAAATACTTTTAAATATTCCAAAAATGCCCAAAAGTGATAATATATGTCATAAAAGTGGTAAAAATATGATTCAAAGTATAAATAAATTTCATAATAATTTGTCCATGAATATTACAATCTTTTCAACCACGCGTTTTACAATATTTTTTGAGCTAGCGTTTTATAATCTTTTTTCCCTTCTTTGTCGCGGTTGAATAATTTAGCCCCGGCACTTTAATGTTTCTTCTTTCGAACGGGCTACCTTTTTTGGGTAGGGTTGTCCTTTTTCTTCTTGTTATGTATGTTGCTGCATCATAGTCGTCGTCATCTTCAATCTTTGGATCGCCGTACTGGTCGAAGTCTTGCTCGTTGGCGACTCCATCCATTCCGATGATGTTTCTTTTTCCTCTCCTCACGACAACATGGCTAGGCTTTGTCGGGTCGGTAATGAAAAAACATTGGTACACTTTGGTAGCCAGTACCCACGGTTCATTTTTCGTGGCCACGATTGCACCAGCGGCCTTGGATTTGGCTGCTTCGGGTATAACCATGGTTGTGAAATACCGGTCTTCTCTTTCGACGCTCTTGGCCCATCTGACACGGAACATCGGCACCTTTTCTCCATAATAGTCGAGCTCCCAGATCTCCTCGATTCTTCCGTAGAATCTTTCCTTCACGTTGTCATCGGTGTAGAATTCCGACGTTACGCCTGAGTTCTGATAATCACACTTGTTGTCCTTTTCCTCCTTGTAGAATGTGTAGCCGTTGATATCATACGCCTGATAGGTCACCAGGTTTTGCATCGGTCCCTATGACAAGGTGAATATGATCTTTTCTGTGTCAGAAGAATGCGATCGCGGGGGATTATCAAGGAGCGTCTGCCTAAACCAACGCGTGAAATCTGAGTTGTGCTCTTTGATTATTTCTCCCTGTATCCTCTGTATGCCCCGGTCACTGTACTTCTTCTCGATTGACCTTTTGTGCTTCTGTACCCAAGGATCGACCAGTTCTAAATGCTGTAGCGCGACGAGGTTTGCTCGATCAAAGTCTGTGCGTCGAAAATCAAAGTCTGCATGCAGTATGCGACGACCCTCTCGGTGACTAGATCCGTCGAGCTTGCCAAGGTGCCTGTTGACGGGAAGACCGACAGGGTTCTCGATGTCTAGATAATTCGTGCAGAAAGAGATGAACTCTTCGGCCAGAAAGCCCTTGGCTATGCTTCCATCTTGACGGGACATGTTGTGAACATATCCTTTGATGTGTCCGTTCATCCTTTCGAACGCCATCATGCTACGGAGGAACATCGGCCCGAGTTGTACGATGTCCTCCATGACATGGACCAGCAGATGCACCATAATGTCGAAGAATGTGTGTGGGAAGTAGACCTCAAGCTCACATAGTATCACCACGATCTCCTCCTGTAGCGTCCCGAGCTGATTCATGCCAATCGACTTCCTAGAGATGACGTTGAAAAACTTGCATAGGCCAAATAACGTTTCAGGGATGTGCTCGTCCATTATCCCTCTTAGTGCGACCGAAAGTACCTGCGTCATTAGCACGGCACAGTCATGAGACTTCATGCCACTGAACCTCTACTTCGCCTCGTCTAGGTATCTGCTTATCTTGCCCGCGTAGCCGTAAGGAAATTTGACTCCTAGAAGGCACTTGAAAAACTTTTTGATCTCATCCTGGCTTAGAGTGAAGCAAGAAGGAGGGCAGTAATATTCGTTCTTCTTGAACTTTTTACCCTTCCGACGACCTTGTGTCGTCTCCGACTCATGATCATCGTCATCTTCCTAATCATCAGGAGTAGTGCGTCCTCCGTGAAGCTCCTTCCGGATACCCAAGCATATCAGGTCATGCCTTGCTTTCAGACCATCTTTCGTCCTATCTGGCATGTTGATTATGGTGGCGACCAGACTCTCGCACACGTTTTTCATGATATGCATGATGTCGAGGCTATGAGGCGTGCGGAGAAACTTCCAGTATGGCAACTCCCAGAAAACAGACCTTGTTTTCCATACCTTCATCAGCGGCTTGTCTTGTTGCTGCGTCTTTCGCTTCTTTCCAGGCTTAGGACAATCTTTCCAGTTTTTCAGCAACTCTTCCACTTCTTCGCTGCTCCTATGCTTTGGGATTCCTCGGGTCTCTGATTTTCCATCGAACAGGTCTCCACGTTTTCTCCATGGATCATTCTTGCCGAGCCACCTCCGGTGCGCCATGAACACGGTTTTTGATGACCCTGGATCTTTCTCTAGTTGGAGATAGCTTGTGTTATCCATGCACCTAACGCATGCACAGAATCCTTGGATAACCTGCCCCGAGATATACCCGCAACCTGGATAGTCTTGCACCGTAGTGACCAACGCGGCTCTCATAGTGAAATAATCTTGTGCGACGGCGTCGTAAGTATTGGCTCCAGATTCCCATAACGTGGCTAGCTCCTCTTTCAACAGCCCGAGATACAGATTGATGTCGGTACCAGGTTGTTTCGGCCCTTGAATTAGCATACTCATTTGTATGTACTTCTTCTTCATGCACAACCATGGAGGGAGGTTGTACATCCATACAAACACGGGCCAAGTGTTGTGCGTGCTTCTCTGGCTACCAAACGGATTGAGTCCATCGGTGCTCGCACCAAGCCTGATGTTCCTCGAATCTCCACCGAATTCTGGGAATTCGAGGTCCAATGCTTTCCACTGGCTACCATCTGAAAGGTGCGCCAGCAGCTCATCCTTTTCGGGGTCATCATCATCATCATTTCTTGGCTTCTTCCTTTCCGCATGCCATCGCATGAGCTTCGCTTCCTGAAGGTACGATGGTAACCCAACCAAAGAAGTCCTCGACATGAAGAAAACATAAGAGAACAGATTCAAAAACACCAAGGTAAGAGGAGAATAGCATCGAGGTAAGGAACAAAAGCAGACCTAATTAGATCTATCCAACCGATTTTTCAAAATAGTTTTGACAGTCTACATCATCCATTAGCTAGGTTATCCTACAGGCTGGACCAGTGGGGTATCATGACTGTTGGGCTCTGATACCACTTTGTAACACTCTCGAATCGGCCCCATGCAAGTCTTAGCGATTTTTGCCAAACCCACATAGAAACAATCCAAAGATGCCCACCAGGCACTTGCGTGCGGGTGGAAAACGAAGTAATATCATTACACAATAGTCCATGATAGAAACCAAAGAACATAAATATACAACAACTCAACAAGTCAAGGATACATATATATAGTACGAAGATCCAATTCACCTTGAAAACGATACAACGTCTGAGTACGGATAAGAAGCAAATGGGGCTAAGAGCCCTCAAGAATAACCAATGGCATCTATAACCCTGCCCAGGCCAAGATGGAAGGGTAACCCTGCTAACAATGATGATCACAAACTTTCTAAGTAAAAGGGGTGCCGACAAAGGGCAAAGGAAAAAGAGAGCAGGAAGTAATGAGGCTAGTACATGGCGAGACATAGAATTTGGTGGCTCTCGCCTACATAGGTATGGTGGACTAAAGCGGCAGCGAAGCATGCACTAAAAACCCTAAAGAGACTTGGTACCACTCTCGTCTATCAGAGTGAGATGTGAAAGACCTATTCGGTACCAACTTGATACTAACACCAAACATACCCATCCTGGTATTTCTCCCTCGAGTCCAAACGAGGAAGTCCTGCCGAGGAAACTTACATAATTGGCAGTTTTATTCATTCTTTCCATGGTGGTTGTCCAACTTACTAGTCATATCAGATACAAGTCAAGTTATAATGTTAAAATTTAGTTATAGTTTTCTATTATCGAGAAACTGTGCTCCAAGTCATCCATAAACACAGACACGGATTTTTGAAAAGATTTCACCCTACAGGGGTGCACCAAAATTTCCACACGCACTTTAACCCTTTTTTCCAGATCAATTAACATACACCCATTGGTATGTCAGCGGGGCCTCAAACATGATGCTTTCCCTGACCCAAAGAAAGTACATGGGGGTCACCCGAAAGAGCTACCCGTACAAGGTATAGATAATCCTCGTACGAACCCTGGGGTTGCATGCACTTGCCATATGAGAAGAGGCCATAGACAATATATTCCCATGACAGAGTGACACATCTATGCAACAGTAATAAACGCTCGTCGAGCAACAAGTAATAAACATCTCATACATGGTATATGTACAATAGGTAACATATAAAGCCCAAACTAGTTTGTGGCCCTAGAGAAGTATTTGAACTAGTTTGTGGCCCTCAGAACAGTATTTTTAAATTAGGTAGTAAGCCGATAGGGGTGCTCATACACCCCACATGTGGTTGGCGCTCTCAGTATCAGAATAGGTGTCAAGAACTCGGGTCCTAGGTGGACATAGAGGCGGGATAATAACCAGATCTCAACTATTACTCACCTGTGGCTCTACATTAATTATATCTACTCCCAACATTTCATTAACAAGATGTAATTAAAGCCATGATCATCTCCACCATTAAGCATGTTCCAACCCCAACAACGGTGGAACATCCACGACGCGAAGCAACACCTGAACAAGCAACTAGACTCGCAAGGCCGACTGTCTACCAAACAATAGGTAATGGAGGTGTCCAAGGCAATATAGAGGCTGTAGGGAATATAAAGTGGTACGAAATTTAAAGAATCGCAACACAGATAACAATATATCAATAGGAGGAAGTAAAGACTATAAATATAAAATAGGTAGAAAGGGGGGAATGCTTCTTGGGCCACGTAGAGATAAAACAAAACTTTTTGCGCTACACGGTGATCCCAAGATTTAGCTGAGGAAGAAGGCCACGAGAATTGCCACTAGACGCGCAGTTGCAGATTACTGATGTAGCATGTCTGTTGATGCAGTGCAGTCCTCACGATCTAATTCAATCAACAATCATCATGGTGCTGATCGTACAACACCTCTGCTGGTATCCACATGTACAAGGAGGAGAGCCGGCGGTGAACTGCTAGGTTCAGTATGGCGGCTGGACTGCTACGGAGCTAGGATTTCCAACACATGGAATGACCTAACCGTTTAACCCTCCTAGGTTTCTGTGCCCCACTATATATAAGGAGTGAAAGGAGGCTCCACTCACTCGTGGCCCATTCACTAAAGCCCATATAATATTTAGTCACTTTGAGTCTGACTCACTGACTCAGTCTAAATCTGGCTCGGGTCCAATCCAACCAGATTTCCAGTTTATATCCAATTCGAATTGCACCCGCTCTTAAGTCTGTGACCCCGCAGGCTCATGGTAACTTGGACACGATTGGAGTCCGACTCTCAATCAATCAATCGGTAGCGGCTCCTAGCAGAACGTGCCGACTCCCAAGTACCAAAGAGTCTTGATGACATGCATTTCCAATTCAACTTTTGTCCGAGTACCTTTTGCCTCATGATATACCTTGTCAGACTATAGGCGAATAACTTTCATCCCTTAAATAGTCCGACTCTATTCTCGATCCGAGATAAGTGATTCATCCGAGTAACTCTTACTCGATCGCCTCCGGTAACACTTAACCGAGTCGTCCATGGCCATGCTTCCAAATCATATCATCCGAGAGGGCCCAGAGAATATCTCTCCGAGTGGAGGGGCAAAATCCCATCTTTGTTATTCACACCACGCAGCTTGATTCTCAGTTGACCCGAACTCTGCCTTTATAACTGCCCTGTTATGGATCAACATTTGAAAGAACCTAATTTGGTGATCCTCAACTCGGATTGTGCAACAATCTTAGGTCTAAGGATTACATTGATTGAGATATACAAATGACAACTTGTTCGTTGTACCTCAATGTGGGTCAATCCGACTCGCTAAACTCTTTAGCTGAATATGTGTAAGTCGGAATAGCATCACCATGCCCATGACAAGTAGAACCGAGTCATCAGCCGACTTTAACATTGGTCTAAGTTATGTGTCTAGCACAACCTCGATGAACAAGGATATTTAGTACAAACAATATGAATGTATAGTTCATAACTGAATCACATATTTAATGATACATATCAGATGTTTATATAAGGACACTTAATATCTTTATGAATACAATGGGAAATATCATCATACATGATTGCCTCTAGGGCATATTACCAACAATGCTCGCCTAGTAAACACTGCCAATGGTATATCCTAAGAACTTGTCGAACTCACAACATCTCATCATAAAAGGAACAAACGATGCAACAATTACAACTAATACGGAAGAACCAGCATGATCATGATATGATGCATGAAATGGCAAGTTAATGATGTAAATCAAGTTGAAATTATGTCATTAGCATAGTACAATGATGGTACAACATTAGTGGGGCATTATTAACAAGACATAATTATTTTCCCATTTTATTCATAATGTTTTCCTCGCATAAATAGTTCTAATTTACAAGTTCTCTATGATGCATGATGCAATTGCAAGTAAGGATTGCACATTTGGTAAGGGCTCGTCGCGCTGGTCGACTTAGAAATATCATTTTGTCGAATTTGGAATTGCAGAATTAAAGTTATGAATTTAATAAGAAATAGTTATTTAATAGTATTTAAATTATTTTAAAATTTTAAATTTCTCAAAAATTATTTTAGACAACATATTAATATTCCTGGCATTTTTCTAATCAAGAATCATATATCATTTGTATTATTTGAAATTAGTGATTAAAAGATATAATAATTGGATTTTAAAAAGAAAAGGGAGAAATTGTCATTAGTTTGAATAGTTAGGTGTATTGTGGTAATTTTCTGAAAGTGGATCTGAGTTCACTTTTGAAAATCGTTCACTTTTCGTTTTAAAAGTTTGTGCAAATACCAAACAGAAAAGGGAAATATGAATTTAAATGTGTATTTGAATTATTTAAAATATATTAAAAAGGATTAGATAAAGGTTAAGAATAATTATTTAAAATATATTAAAAAGGATTAGATAAAGGTTAAGAATAAAAGAGTCGGTGGGCCTCCTAGAGAGGTAACTGGGCCACGGGTTGGCTACGCGTCGCGCGCGGGTGGTGGACGTAGAGTGGGATGGCCCGACTGGTGCGGTCACCGAGGGACTCCGGGTTAAGGGTTAGAAAGAGCTAGGGGTGTTTTTAGAAAAGGTCAAGAACTTATCAGGAATAATCTCTGACAAAACTATTAATGAAATGATAAAGATAGAAGACTGGCTGTGTATAACAAAATTAATGAAAGTCATTGCTCAGTTGTTTGTCTTCAAGAGACAAAATGTGAAGATTTTGATCATTCCTTTATCAAAACATTCTGTCCAAGGCGATTTGACCAGTTTGCTTTTGTTCCATCTGTTGGTGCCTCTGGTGGACTAATTGTGTTATCGATTAGCTCTTTATATGTGGGTACTTTAATAGAAACCATAGACTCTGCAATAAAAATCAAGTTTTCTTCAACCCATAATTCAGATAACTGGACGCTTGTAAATGTTTATGGGCCTTGTAGAGGTTTGAAGAGGGATTTGTTTGTGCAATGGCTATATGACCTCAATATCCCACATGATGAAGACTTGGTATTATTGGGGGATTTTAACTTTATCAGATCACTGGATAATAGAAATAAGGATGGGGCTGATCTAAATGATATCTTCCTTTTCAACAACATCATTAGTCATCTTGGTTTGTTAGAACTGCCTTTAAAGGGAAGAAATTTCACTTGTTCAAATATGCAAGAGAATCCTTTGCTAGAACAATTGGATTGGTTTTTAACAACTCCTAGATGGACCTTGAAATTCCGAAACACTTTGGTCAATGCTTTATCAAAATCAACTTCTGACCATGTACCTTGTGTGCTCAGTATTTCCACCACAACCCCAAGAGCAAAAAATTTCAGGTTTGAGAATATATGGATTGAACAGCCTGGTTTCTTTCAAGTAGTGGAACAAGCCTAGAAGCAACCTGTTAGGCAGGGACCTATTGCTAATATCATTACTGCAATGTTTAAAAATCACAGATATGCTTTGAATAGATGGGGGAAAAGATTGTCACACATTAAGGTCCTGATTGATAAATGCAACAAATGTATACTTGATTTGGATGCAATTGAGGATAAGAGGCCCCTAAGTAAACTTGAGTTCATTTTCAGAAATATTGTTACATTACATCTTAAAAATCTGCTCAACACTCAGTCTATTTTCTGGAAAAATAGATGTATAATTAGATGGGTCAAGTTTGGAGGGGAAAATACTAAATACTTCCATGCTAACGCAACTAAAAGATATAGGAACAATGTTATCAACCAAATTAAGGATGAAGATGGAAATATTTTGGTCCAACATAAGGAGAAGGCAGAGGCTTTATGGAGTTGTTATAAAAACAGAATGGGGGTTTCTTTCCCTACTGAATGCAGGGCTGATATATCTGATTTTCTCTCAAAGGTGGATGGTCTAGATTGTCTTTCTTAGGAGTTTAGTACAAAGGAAATTGAAGATGTTGTTAAGTATATGAAAACTGATAAAGCTCCAGGGCTTGATGGTTTAATGGGATGTTTGTGAAGAAGTGTTGGCACATAATTAAAGATGACTTCATTAAGGTATGTCATGATTTTCACAAAGGCCAAACTCCTATTGCAAGCATTAATGGTTCTTTCATTACCCTGATCCCTAAGAAGAACTCTCCTGAGTCCGTCAATGATTTCAGACCCATTTCCCTTACAAATACCTGTCTCAAGTTTTTAACAAAGTTGGCTGCAAACAGGTTACAAAAGCAAATTAAAAGGTGCATTCATGAGAACCAATATGGTTTTATTAAATGCAGAACAATACAAGATTGTTTGGGATGGACTTTTGAATACCTACATCAATGCCATGATTCAAAAAACAGACCATGGTTATAAAATTGGATTTTTAAAAGGCCTTTTACACAATTGAACATGATGCAATAATTAGAATCTTGAAGTGCAAGGGTTTTGATGATATTTATATTGGACGGGTTAAAGAAATTTTAGCATCTGGATCTTTAGCTATTTTACTGAACGATGTACCTAGCAGAAATTTCATCTGTAAGCATGGTGTTAGGCAAGGTGACCCTCTCTCCCCACTTTTATATGTTCTTGGGGGAGACTTGCTGCAGAGTTTTATTAACAAAGCTTTCAATGAAGGGATGTTAATTGCACCAATCCCCAACAGAGGCACTAATGTTTTTCCTATTGTGCAATATGATGATGACAGTATCATTATAATGCAAGCTGATTCATAGCAATTACACACTCTCAGACACATTCATGAAGAATACACTGCTTTCACTGGCCTTAAGGTTAATTATCATAAATCATCTTTGATACCCATAAATCTATCTCAGGTTGAGGCTACCTCTCTTGCTCTGGAAATTGGTTGTGTTACAGCAAAAATTCCTTTCACTTGGGTTACCCATGGGAATTACAAAACCAACAATCAAAGATCTCTCACCTCTGACTGACAGAGTTGAAAGAAGGCTGACAGCTTCAACATCTTTCTTGTCTTATGGAGACAGGCTTGTTTTGGTGAATTCTGTGTTGTCCTCACTGCCTTTGCACTACATTAGTTCTCTAAGTGTCCCAAAAGGAATAATTGAAGTCCTAAATAGAGCAAGAAGACATTGTCTATGGAGAAAGAGTAAGGACGATGCTAATGTTCACTCTATGGCATCTTGGGAAATGATCAGTAAACCAAAGGACAAGGGTGGTTTAGGAATCATAAATCTTCAAATCCAAAATAAATGCCTGCTTATGGAACATCTACATAATTTCTACAATAAAGTTGATCTTCCTTGGGTGAAACTGGTCTAGAACACATATTATCATGACAGGGTGCCTCACACTGTTACTGTCTGTGGATCTTTCTGGTGGCGTAGTATCATGAGCTTGCATGAGGAGTAACTCTTAAATTCTAAATGTTCAGTGGGTTCTGTAGACACAGCCTTATTCTGGGTGGATAGATGGAACAGTAATTCTTTCAACTCAACTTATCCACATTTATTCTCACATGTACTTGACAAAGATTGCTCTGTTAAGCAAGCAATATCAATTACTCAAATGTCTGAAGCTTTTTACCTGCGTTTATCTGCTGAAGCTAGTACTGAATTACAACATTTACAGTTGCAACTGGCTCAAGTCACTCTTTAGCAAACAAAACATGATGAATGGAATAGTTTGAATTCAAAAACAGGGGATTTTTCTGTCAGTGATATCTACAAGAGATATTTCAATCATATACCAAATCATTTTCTATCACAGTGGATCTGGAGTAGTAAATGCACTTCCAAACATAAGTTTTTTGCATGGCTGATAATCCATGATCACATCAATACTAAAGATATGCTGCTTAGAAGACATTGGAATGTTTCTAACAATCCTAATTGTGTTCTTTGTCCTTGTCACATCCTGGAAGATTGGTCACATTTATTTTTTGAATGCAATTTTAGTATGAGAATCTGGACTTACCTTCAGATTTACTGGGGTACATGATCTGCACCAGAGATTTTGAAACATGCAAAACAGAAATTCAAAGGTCCATGTTTTATTGAGATTGCTATTCTGGCCTGTTGGAATATATGGAAGAAGAGAAATGACAAGATTTTCAAAGGAATCAGACCATCTTTCAGTTCTTGGAAATCAGGATTTATCTGTGATGTTTCACTACTAAAATACAGAGTCAGAAAGAAGACCATCACAGGTCTTAACTCCTGGATTGCTACCTTATTGTAAATTATGTATTTTTTCTTTCTCTTTTTTTGTATATACTTTCTGTATTAGTTTGGTAGCTTGTACATAAGACTTTCTGGTTTTTTTAATAAAGGGCTGTGGGGGGCTCCCCTACAGTAAATATTCAAAAACAATCTCTGACAAAATTGAAAGTTGTGACAATTTTTTGCAAGATCTGCTAGAGTTTGATTAAAGATTGCAAAAGTTGCACTCCTCCATTTCAAGCAGAGTTTGATGCGGGGTCGATAGGGAACAACCAGGATTAGATGGATGTTAAGAGACTCATCGGAGAGGAACTAGGATGGTCAGGTTCTCGTGATGAACATAGGAACCGACGCAGTGTTAACTGAACTTGTTCAGATAAAAACGACTATAAATATTGCGGGGTTTTGCGAGGGAGATTTCTAGCACTACTGTCGATGGATCAGTGTGTTGTTTGATCCTATAGAGAGAGGACAATTGGGAAGATTCTTGTGTGAAGAAGGCCACTGGGAGAGGCCTGGCATCCCCGGGAACAGGGGTGCATTTCTTTGTCCGTGCGTGTGTGATCTGCTATGCGTGCGTGACACGTCGAGGGCGACATCAAGATCAACAGAGCAGGGGAACAATGGAGACGGGGAGATGAAGCTTACCTTGCACGCGTGCGTGGCCGAGCTAAAAGAGAAGGCAAACAGGGAATGATGGACACCGACAGTGGTGACCATCGGCACGACATGCATGGATGAAGAAGTCCTTGGCGCTACTACAGTCACTCTACGTCAGTGTACTCTTCGGGGACCAACGACGGAGATCTTGGCGACCTCCCTGGCACACCGGCAAAGGTTGCGGTGGTGAAGATCATGAGGGCATAGAGGTCTTGAGCTCCTGGCCATGGCGTCATTTTTATCCAGCACGTGGATCAATGAAAAGGAAGGTAGGGCGGATGGCGACGCAAGGTGGTGAGGAAGGCTAGGGTTGTCTGGGGTTCGATCTAACAATGTTTAAAGGGAGAAAGGTGGGTGGAGGATTGCTGGCATGGTGGTGGAAAAGGAGCAAAGGAGGGAGGTCACGCACCCTACTTGACTACCTGGAGAATACGAAAAGGGGGACGCCCTCCACTTGGTTCGACTAGGACAGAAGGCCACCAGCTGGGCCTTGGCTATGTGGGCTGTGGCTGGGACTGCTCTTCTGCTAGGCTGGGCTTCCAGGTTTTCTCTCTCTCTCTCTCTTACTCTATTATTTCTGGTTTTAATTATTTGTTTATTTTCTTTGATTCCTTTACGATTTTAAACCAGTTCATAATCTCAATTCGCGTTGAATTTTTGCAGGGATTTTAAATAAAGGATTTGGGTGCAAAGGAAGAAAATAGGGGAAAGAATAGAGGAAACGAGCATGCCCACAAGTAGATCAATTTGGGCACAATACAAGAATTAGAATTAGGGTTTGAGGAACAAAGAATAAAGCATCTCGTAAAATAGTGGAGCCACACTTGTCCCTTATTGTAGTAAAATAAAATAGAGATATTAATTAGGGATAGGTTTAGATGATAGCAACAACACAAATAAGACAAACAAATGCAATATTTGATATGATGCTCAATGCAATGTGCCATTTTGACATGAGCATGATATCTTGATGATGCAACAAAAACAAAAACAACAAGAGATTTTCGAGTAGTAGTTTTACTCGTGGTGCTATAGATCCCATATCCAAGAATTTGCATGCCCGCAAATCTGGCCATATTTTGAAAACAATCGAAGATGAAGTAGTATGAAGAGTATGGCTTGATCCCCCAAACATCATTCTTTATGTTGATTATCCCATATACAAAAAAATTCATGCCGACATATCTAGCCATATTTTGAAAACAATCAAAATAGGAAGTAGTATAAAGAGTATGGCTCGATCAGCTTCTCTTTCGAGAAAGAGCCGAACCCGACTGTTTTGCTTGCTTAATTATTTTAGGGTTCTTTGTTCTAAATATATGGACCTTAATGTAATTTTATCTTTTCTATTAGGTCCTTGATAAAATCTAAATGAATTTAATATTAGTTGTGAATGAATATAAACATTCCTGGATTTCAAGCCGATTGACCAAGGTCATGGCCATATCTAAATCATACTTTATGTTAATGATCCCATATCTAAGAATTTGCATTCCCACAAATCTAGCCATATTTTAAAAACAATCGAAGAGGAAGTAGTATGATGAGTATGGCTAGATCAGCTTATCTCTCGAGAAGGAGCCAAAAATCAATATTTTTCTTTCTTAGTTTTAGGGACATTTGTGCTAAATCTATGGAACTCGGTGTAATTTTCCTATTTTTAGGTCCTTGATGTAAAATTTACAACCCCACCTGTGTAAATTTTAATATAAGCTTAGTTGTCAATGAGAATGAACATTCTTGGATTTCAAGCCAAACGACCAACGTCATGGCCATATCTACATCATACTTTATGTTGATGTTCCCATATCCCATAATTTGCATGTCGACAAATTTGGCCATATTTTGAAAACAATCGAAGAGGAAGTAGTGTGAATAGTATGGCTCGATTAGCTGCTCTCTCGAGAAGGAGCATAACTCGAGTTTTTCACTTGCTTAATTTTAGGATCCTTTATGCTAAATGTATGGATCTCAATGTAATTTTCCTATTTTTTAGGTCCTTGATGTAAAATGTCGGCCTACCACCCGTGTAATTTTTTTAACCTAAATTAAGTGGTAAAATCTAAATGAATTTAAGCTTAGTTGTCAATAAATATGAACATTCTTGGATTTCAAGCCGAATGACCAAGGTCATGGCCATATCTACATCATACTTTATGTTGATGATCCCATATCCAAGAATTTGCATGTAGACAAATTTGGCCATATTTTGAAAACAATCGAAAGAGGAAGTAGTATGAAGAGTATGTCTCAATCAGCTGAATGACAAAGGTCATGGCCATATTTACATCGTTCTTTATGTTGACGATTCCATATCCAAAAAAATTCATGCCGACAAATCGGGCCATATTTTGAAAACAATCAAAATAGGAAGTAGTATAAAGAGTATGGCTGGATTAGCTTCTCTCTCTAGAAGGATCCAAACCCGACTATTTTCCTTGCTTAATTATTTTAGGGTCCTTTGTGCTAAATATATAGACCTTGATGTAATTTTATCTTTTTGTTAGGTCCTTTATAAAATCTAAATGAATTTAAGCTTAGTTGTCAATGAATATGAACATTCTTGGATTTCAAGCCGAATGACCAAGGTCATGGCCATATCTACATCATTGTTTATGTTGATGATCCCATATCCAAAAAGAATCATGTCGACAAATCTGGCCATATTTTAAAAACAATCAAAATAGGAAGTAGTATAAAGGGTATGGCTCGATCATCTTCTCTCTCGAGAAGGAGCCGAACCCGACTATTTTCCTTGCTTAATTATTTTAGGGTCCTTTGTGCTAAATATATGGACCTTGATGTAATTTTATATTTTTGTCAGGTCTTTGTTGTAAAATATACTTCAACCGCCCGTGTAAAATTTTAGCCTAAAAGTAAGTGGTGGTAATATCTTGTCATGGTAAACAATATTGCCACTAGAAGTTTCCCCCTGTTGAAAAAAACTGGGAGCAAGAAGGGACCGAAAGCATAGAGGAGGTAGCACGAGAGTACCGAACAAGAGGATTTGTAGGTGGTGCGATGTCAGAGTAAAGCTATGATGAGTTCCTGACACGAGGTACAGGGTATAGTGAGTAGTTTTAACTATCAGGGGGAAGGATATTCAAAAGAGCGCCATTCGTAGTACTAGTACCACTTAAGTGGTGGACAGGGATGGGTTGATACTACGTCCCGTTGCATTGGATGCACACCATTATGATCTTATTATTATTTTTTGTGAGGGACACCATTATGATCTGGACAAACTTCCTACTCCCAAATACTCCACATCCATTTTTTCCATTTCACACCCTAGGAAAAGGAAGCACCAAGCACCCCCGTAGCAAGATGGTTCGAAAGTGAGGAGCATTCTATTTTCACGTAGCAAGTAGTACTCCCTCCTTCCACTACAAGAAATCTTTCCTTCCGCAACGACTGGGCCTGTCGGTCGTCGTAGAAGGCGTGTGTTCCACGACAAAAATCTTGGCTCGACCGTGGCCGATGCAAAACTTCTTTTTTCTAGTATCGTGCCCCTATACTATGACGAAACCGCTAAAAACATGGACGAAACTCGACGGGTGCGTGACAAAAGTAAGATTTCCGCTTCCTCGCGAGATGTTGACTCACCGAAGTTTTTTTTTGCATGTGGGTCCCGGACATCAGTGACTCTAGTGGACCAAACTTGTCGGTCGCGCCTCCCTGATTTGAACTCGAATTAAAGGAATCATGTGTATGATGGATTTTTTTCCTTTCCCTATTCCGAACTTGATAGCGTCGCTCGATACATCTACCGTTTAATCAGGCTGCTGGTTCCTATGTATCATCTTCACACTAGAAGAAACGTGTGCATGATGGATTTTTTCCTTGGCTCGTACCTCCCTGATATGAACTCGATAACGTTGCTCGATCTATCTATCGTTAATCATGATGCTGGGTCCCACATGGCATCCTCTCATTACAAGAATCATGTGTATGATGAAATTTTCCGCTCTGCTCCCGCCACCGTGTTCCGAACTTGATAGCGTTGCTAGATGCATCTATAGTTTAATCACACAGCTGGGCCCCACATGTCATACTCTTATTAGAAGAAACGTGTGGATGATGATTTTTTTCCTTGGCTCGTGCCTCCCTGATTTGAACTTGATAATGTTTCTCGATCTATCTGCCATTTATCACGACGCTAGCTCCCACATGCCAACCTCTCATTAGAAGAATCATGTGTATTATGGAATTTTTTCCTTCGCTCCCGCTACCCTGTTCCAAACTTGATTGCGCTGTAGTTTAATCACACATCTGGGCCCACATGTCATCCTCTCATTAGAAGAAACGTGTGTATGATGGATATTTTTGCCCTCGGTCGCGCTACCCTGTTCCGAACTTGATAGCGCTGCCAGATGCATTATCACGAAGCTGGGCCACATATGTCATACTCTCATTGGAAGAAACGTGTGTATGATGGATTTTTTCCCCTCGGTCTTGCCTCCATTTTAACTTGATAGCGTTGCTCGCTGCATCAGCCGTTTATTCAGGTTGGTGGATCTCATATGCCAACCTCACATTAGAATAATCGTGTGTATATGATTGAATTTTTTCCTTCTCTAGCGCTACCATGTTCTAACTAGATAGCGTTGCTCGACGAATCTTCCGTTTGGTCACGCTCCGGGGTCCCACATGTCAGCATTTCATTAGAAGAACATGTGCCTTTTGGACTTTTTTTCTTGCTCGCGCCTCCGTGTTTTGAACTTGATAACATTGCTCGATGCATTAGCCGTTTATATAGGCTGGTGGGTCCCTGTGTTAGACTATCATTTGAAGAAATGTTTGCGTGCTGGATTTTTTTCACGCTCGCTCCTCCCTTTTTTGAACTTCGAAACTTTGCTTTATGCATAAACTGTTTATATAGGCTGGTGGGTCCCCCATGTCAGCCTCTCATTGGAAGATACCTGTGCATGCTGGACTTTTTCTCTCTTGCTCCTGCCTCTTTGTAACTTGGCAACGTTGCTCGATGTGGCACCACATGTATAAGGTCTCGCTGGTAGGTCCCACATGTCAATATCTTTTTTTGAAATGACATGTCAATATCTCTATAAATGAAACATGTGTATGATGGACTTTTTTTCTAGCCATGTCTGCTGTTTTGACCTTGGTAACTTAGCTAGATGTGGCAGTCCTATATGGTCTTGCTGCTAGAGCCCACATGTCAGCCTCTCTGGTATGTACAGGTTAGTGGGTCCATGATACCAGCCTCTTTGTACAACTACTTAACTTCTTTTTTTCAAACCCCCGCATTAAGAGGGGTACTACAGGCTGGTGGGTCCGCCATGTTAGCCTCTCCGTAAAGAAATACTTGCTAGAAGAAAATTAACAGGGATGCTGCAGGCTGGTGGGTCCACCATGTCACCCTCTCCGTAAAGCAATATTTCTAGAAAAAAATTAAGAGGGACCCTGCAGGCTGGTGGGTCCGCCATGTTAGCCTCTCCGCAAAGAAATATTGCTAGAAGAAAATTAAGAGGGACGCTGCAGGCTTGTGGGTCCATCATTTCAGCCTATCTATAAAGAAATATTGCTAGAAAAAAATTATCAGGGACGCTACAGGCTAGTAGGTATGCCATGTCAGCCTCGTCGCAAAGAAATATTGCTATAAGAAAATTAAGGGGGACACTGCAGGCTGATGGGTCCGCCATTTCAACCTCTTCATAAAGCAATATTGCTACAAGAAAATTAAGAGCGACGCTACATGCTAGTGGCTCCGCCGTGTCAGCCTCTCTGTAAAGCACTATTGCTAGAAGAAAATAATGTAAACCCCAAAAAAACTATTTTTCAAGCATAGAGGATTCAAACTCAAGACATCACACATATAACCGTGTGCATTGCCACTACAAAAAGGAAATCAAAAGATACTAGCTTTCATCTCGTCGTTTGTAAACTTTATATTATACTGCGGATCCGCCGAATTCAGAACAAAGACCTCACCGATGGAGGGGGAAAAGCGATAATTGTTTTGACAGAGATATTCACGTAGAAATATCAAAAGAACCAGATACACACACCGTTTGCGCCAAAACTGGTATCCAGTGACTTCACTTGGTGAAATCACACTCATCACTGTCCAAAACAGAACCAACGGTTCCGAAGAAAGACAGGCAAAAGCTCTAGTGCAAACAGCCCAGCACAGCAACAGAACTTTTCACAAATTCAGTAGCATTTGAATGATTCAATAGTAGAGAATAAGACAGAGAAACTAGACAGATTCCTAGTTCATATTCAGCAACACTTGACCAATTCAGCAGCATTTCAAAATGACCGATTTAG
Organism: Avena sativa; assembly: GCA_916181665.1. Taxonomy (NCBI): domain Eukaryota; kingdom Viridiplantae; phylum Streptophyta; class Magnoliopsida; order Poales; family Poaceae; genus Avena; species Avena sativa. Next base: position 259,513,706 of record OV702294.1, on the reverse strand, counting down.
CAATACAGACACTAGCATTCAATAGCAGTATAGAGGGAACCAGACCTCACCGATGAAGTGGGAAAAGGTAATAAATCTTTTGTTTTAATAGATATTCATGTAAAAATATCAAAATAACCAGAGACACACACCACGTGCAAAAAATGCACTTGTATCTAATGACTTCGCTTGGTGAAATCATGCTGTATTTTTACCCTCTCTACCTCTCATCACTGTCCAAAACACAACCAACGGTTCTGATGAAACATAGGAAAAAGCTCTAGTGCAAGCATCCTAGCAGTAGCGATAGAACTTTTCATAAATGCAGTAGCAGTTGAATGATCCAGCAGTACAAATACAGAGAAAATATCAACAGATTCCTAGTTCATATTCAGCAGCACTTGACCAATTCAGCAGCATTTCAAAATGACTAATTCATCAATATAGACATTGAAATTCAATAGCAGTACAGAGGGAACCAGTTCTTGCTTCATCTCTAAAAACCATGCCAACAATCAGTCTGCCCTTTTCTCCAAACATGCTCAAATCACTGGAGCAAGCAAAACTGACAATCACTTAAGCTTTTGTGTGCAACCTCCTCCTCACATATTAAGATCGAACCCAATCATTGTTATGATAGTTTGTCTTGGTCATATAGGGAACCATCATATAGATACAAATATACCATACAAGTATGTACTAGTCATACCTCCAATCTAGAAAAAGGTTATCACAGTTTTACCACCTATATATGATTAGTGGAGATAAGACAACCACATAATTAATTACGATAGCATGCGACCAAAGAGCTAAACAGCTAGGAACTGCATGACCAGACTACTGCATTTAGGATAGCGAGATACATCTACCTTGACCATTCTTCCTATTGTAAGTTTTCCAGCTTTCCAAAACTTGGTCCACCTAGAAGTAGCTGCCAGCGCCCATCATTCCAGTTAATGGCGTAGCATCCCTTGACTTGCACTCCTTCGCTTTGCATCATGAAGAATATTGTGCCCTTTCATCTGTCCTCGAGTTTCTTTGTGGAAATCTTAGGCAATTTCTAAGTCAAAGCAAGAGATAGGCACATAATTAATAAGAGCAATGAACTGAATCATGTGAAACTTGAGAAGACATTGAGAGCAGTTTATCTGCCGCCACTCACAGACATAATCCGGTGCGACCTTGAGATGACACATGTGTAGGATACGATCTTACAAGGAGCTTGCGCCGGTAAAAGGGAAGATCCCTCAAAGATGTTGACCGAGTCAAGGAGTGACTCGGTCGGGTTATACAAGTACCGGCCGAGTAACAACCGAATTAACCCGAGTCAAGGAGGCCAAAGCTTGACTCGGCCGACATACAACATATGCCGACACGATGTCAACTATGTTTTGTATTAGCAGGTGTAGACTTGGCCAAGTCATATTGGGAGAGGCCAAGTCATAAGGAGACTTGCTCGAGAAGGGGATATCAAGTCCCGAAGTTAACACTACTCTCTGTCTCTCCCTCAGGAATCTGAATAGTGCCAAGCGCTATAGAGAAGGGTCATAGGGGTAGAAGGACAGAGCAGGCGTCATAGAGGTGCCAGCCCTAGAGCCCAACATACACATGTCGTGGGCTCTGGGTTATTGCCGTCTATAGAAGGGGTACATGGAAAGGATCCCACCGAATTACCTCTCTGGGAAGAGCATATTCCTAGAATATGATGTCCATCTCAGCCCTAACTATAACCTGGCCACCCCAGGGCCTCCTAGTAGAGGGATCGATTCATTTGACACTTAGAGGGTATTTGAGTGCTTCTTCATCCTTTCCCTCTAATACAGCTCAAGGAGCAAGTGTAACCATTGTAGCTCTAATAAAGGATCATGAGTGACTTCTTCTTGTGTATAAACCACTACATCATCCCTCCCTGGGTCCCTCTAGCACACATTGGCCCCAACTTTAGCCTACCCATGGCATCTGCTGTGCCACCACCATGACAGTTGGCGCCCATCGTGGGGCCAGCAGTGGTGCTAGCTGGAGTCAAGATACAGACAGGAAACTTCATCTCTACTAGCGAGCGCATCGTCTCCGGGCTCGTGCAGTGCTTCGACATGTGGGACTATGTCAGTGACAATGTGCACCACTTCACTAGGCGCTCTCCTCCACGTAACGGCGTCTTCATCAACCTAGGCGCACACAAGATATACGTCGGTGTTGACGTCTCCTGCATCTACCTGCAGCGACTCAACCTCGTAGGAGAACCTCCCCTCAGTTTTACTAGTGGTCTGCCTATCACTCGCCCTGCAGGAACATCGAGGTGATGATGACCGCGCCCGCACCAGTGGCAGGCGCAGGAGTTGGCCCAAGCAAGAACCCGACTACAGTAGGTCTGGCAACAGCAGATCCGGCAGTCATAGATCCGGCTGAGGCTCGCAATGTAACTCTTACGGCAACTCGTATCAGGGGGCCACTTATGACCCACAAGTATAGGGGATCGCAACAGTCTTTGCGGGTAGTATTACCCAATTTATTGATTCGACACAAGGGGAGCCAAAGAATACTTGCAAGCCTTAACAACTGAGTTGTCAATTCAGCTACACCTGGAAATAGTTCTTGCTCATAGAAGTTTATCAATAGCAACAGTTTGGTAGTAGCAACAGCAAAGCAACAACAGCAACAAAACAGGAGCAATAGTAACAGTAACGGTAACAGTAGGATTCGAGTGCGGTAAGCATAGGATGGATGGACGGGCGTTGCATGGACACGTCTAAACATGTAACTTCAAGATCTGGGGCATTGCAGATAAATAATAACAAGCATCCAAGTACTAAACAATCCTAGGCATGTCCTCCAAATATAGCCATACGTGCTCGCAATGAGAACTTGCACAACATCTTCTGTCCAGCCAGCCCGTGGCAGCGGGACCTCTGGGGAACTACTGGCAATTAAGGTGCTCCTTTTAATAGAGCACCAGAGCAAAGCATTAACACTCTATGAACACATGTGGTCCTCACACCACAGCCACCCCCTACGGTTGTCCCAATTATTGTCACTTTGGGGCCTTTGGATCTGGACAATGATATTTGTACACAACTTGCAGAAAAAGATCACAAACAATACTATCATAATTATTCAATAATAAGTTCAGATCTGAGATCATGGCACTCGGGCCCTAGTGACAAGCATTAAGCACAACAAGTTGCAAAAAAGTCAAAAAGCACTAATAGAGATACTAGACACTATGCCCGAACATGATAGAACTCATCCAATCCCTACCATCCCCAAGCCTACAGTGGGGGATTACTCACTCATGGATGAGGAAAATATCGGTGGTTAATGGAGATGCGTTGGTGATGACGATGGCGATGATCCTCTCCAAATTCCCTGTCCGACAGGGTGCCATAATGGAGTTTCTGGATCCGAATCTTGATCTCTGGTGGCGGCGATGGAGAGGAACTCTTTCTGGAAAAACTATCAAACCGCCCTCGGTTTTTAGGTCGAGAGGCAACTTATAGGCATAGAGGGAGGCCGAGGGGGTGCCTGGGGTGGCTGCACCCCTAGGCGCGGCCAGAGGTGGGCCCGCTCCTGGCAGGGGTGTGGCCCCCCCATGCCCCTTTTCCGTCTCGTGTTCTGGCTCTGTGGGTCTTCTGGTGAAATATAATTTTTGGCATATTTTATGGGATTTTTCCTGATAGTTGATTTTCTGCACAAAAACAAGACACCAAGGTAATTCTGCTGAAAACAGTGTTAGTCCGTGTTAGTGGTATCTAAATCACCCAAGTTTAGAGGAGAAACAATAGCAAGTGTTCGGGAAAGTAGATACGTTTTGGACGTATCAACTCCCCCCAAGCTTAGCTTATTGCTTGTCCTCAAGCAATTCAGTTGAAAACTGAGTGCGATAAAAGAACTTTCATGAACACATTTGCTTCATATGATGTATATATTCTCATCATAGGATTAGATGCTTAAACCATTCATAATAAGAAGTATGCAGCTAAGTCTACTCAATAGTCATTGCAAGCTATGAAGAGAAACCAACTCAATAATAATAAGTAGAATGAAACATAAACATAAGCAACATTGCAATGCTCATAGTAAGGTATGATAGAGTGGTATCTTGCTTGCCTTTGTTTGTAGAGCATCATATAAATGCCAAGGCACCTCTGGAGTTCAAGTGAAGACTAAAAGTAAATATATCAGAGATATAAGCATCAAAGTCATGACATAATTAACCAAGTTTTGGAACAAACACAAGAATGACAACTATGCTCTCAAGAAGGTGCTCATAGAATAAGTGGTGACTCAACAAGGGAATGAAAATGGTTTTTCAAAAGTTTGAAAGGCTTCCCAATGCTGAAAGGAAGGTACTCATTAGCTTTGAGCTCTCATTGCCCCTATCATAGGCATCTTCATATGGTTAAGGTGAAAGTGAGGTCCAATCTTAGTTATATGCTTGACAGACCATAAACTGGAAATCCAAAGTCCCATGAGTACGAGGGCCGCTCCGCATGCTACTCAACTTTGGTTACATGCAAGTTTTGGCATTGTTCATACATGCATATCATAGAGAACCGCCAACAGGGTACCCCTTGCACATGATACAGGAGCTATCCCGTGATCAAAATGACAAGCCAAGCAGACAATGAACCTCTCAGCGATCTTTTTATTTACTATATGCATAGCTTTTTATTGAGGATGCCTCATAGAATGCTCAATATGGTGATGCTACAAGTTTCCACCTTGATTAGGCATGGCTTAGGCTAGTGGCCCAGGCGTTTATCTAACACAATGTATAAACTCCATGAACTCACAACCTCCCCTTTTATTTCACACCATCGACATCCATAAACAAAAGAGCAAGGTATCAACTGGATAGGATATCCAAAAAGTGTTGAAAGCGTTCCCCATGACAGCACGGTTTTGCTGACTTCCAGCATATAACTTTCATGGACAAGTAACAATGGATCAGGATTATTAAGTGCAAGGAATAAAGTGTGCCATCAAGTTCGTGAGAGCTTTACTAACTAACTTTCTGAAAACAGAAAAACATTTTATTTGTAAGAAAACAAGGCATATAGAATATGCACTGAAGTAGCAAATGATGCTAATAGGTAGGTATGGTGGACATAGTTGGCAATATTGGTTTTGGGGAGTTGGATGTACAAGTAGAGCTCATACTCAGTGCAAGTGAAGGCTAGCAATAGAGAGGGAGCGACAAACGAGAGAGCAATAATTGTCATAATCATGCTTGCAACAAAACATGACTAATTATGGCATGAAAGTGATACAAGAACTCTGAGGCAAAATAAATCATCGAGGCTTACTGACTATTTATTAGCCATATGCATGTGTGAGCATGTGCCAAGTCGATTCACATGAACAGTCAGAGTAGGATACCACAATATCATACCAAAATATGAATAAAACAATGCAAGCAAACATTCATATGACATGCTACAAACTACTAGAAAGCTGGAGCTAATCATAGACAAGCAAGAACTACTAAGCATCCATCAGTAACACACTCCTTACAATGAACAGACTAAACATGCTTAGAATGATGAGTATATGTACAAAAATGAAAACAAAATAGAGTTCGTTACCACCCTCTTACCACTCCCCAAGCTGTCTTAATCTTCATTTTGGCCCTTTACTTGTGTGACTTGAATAATAACATGAAACCAAGATCCACTAAAGACGGCTGAACCCTGCAAAGAACTCACAAAACCAAAGAAGAACAACAAATATTTTTGGTGTTTTCAATTTTTTAGAAACAAGCAAACAAAGAAAAACCACACAAAAACAAAGCAAACCAAAAAAAGCAAAATATTTTTGGATTTTTCTTTTAAGGCAAACCAAAACAGAGAAACAAACCAAGAGAAACAATGAAAATATTTTTGGTATTTTTGTGTTTTTGAGAAAGAAGCAACAAGAACCAAAAAGAAAGTGAAACAATCGATATACATAGAACCGACCGAACATGATATATATATATGAGTGTGATGTCGGTATACCTCCCCCAAGCTTAGGCTTTTGTCCTAAGTGGTGCTCAATCCCATGGTGCCCAAGTAGGTGCACCTCCGTAGTATGACGAGGAGGCTCCCTCGTCCTGGTACGAGCTCAATGACTCCCCTGCGTAGTGTACAAGGGGGTCATATGAGGGCGCTTCCTCCTGATAGTGCCCATGGAAGGTACGTAAGAGAGCGCAACATCTCATCCATCTCCTCCTTGGAGCATGACAAGGGTCCCTGAGAAATACTGAACAAAGTGGTTTGGGGTAGAGGGATCTCTCTCTCTCTTCCCCATAAATAAACAACATTCTGTAAACCAAGTTCTCAAGGGTAGAGCTAGTGGTGACAAAGTGATGTTCCTTCATGGCATCAAGATCAAGCCTCTCAGGAGCCAAGACTGTATCATTTGGATCAACAACAATGTCCAAGGCAGCAGCAACACGCGTAGCAATGATTCCCCCATAAATGGGTCCCTTAGCTGTTAAGCGATGAGCAATGAGAGAACCAAGATTATTCTTTGTATCATTGTTGAGCGGAACAACTAAGAAAGCCAAATGATAGCTGGAGATATTACTAGTGTTCTCCCTACCAAGAACACTAGTGGCAAGATAGTAAGCAAAGTACATGATGGCTGGAAGCTGAATGTTTCTTATCTTTCCCTGTTGAGCTCTACGGTTATCATCATTGGTTATTCCGCGATAGATCTCCAAGAAATCAGCGGGTTGAGCTAGAATCTTCTTTGCTGACCCAGCTATACCAAGTCCTAGAGCTTCACAAAATTTCTTCAATGTCATATGGTAAGACCTGCCATAAACTTTGAAAGAAACATCTGGATGGAACAAGATGCTAGTAAAGGAGAAGCTCCCCACAAATATTTTAGTGAGGATAGCATATTGCGCGCTCTCATCCTGCATAAGACTTGTTAGACCAGCCCTCCGAACCAAGGTCATAAAACCATCTAGAATCCCAACAGTCTGCAAGAAGGTTTGGCAAGGAAAGGTGGAGGGATGCGCATCCCCCTCATCTCCCTCGTCACCAAATCGCGGAGTAATGAGATCCTCATTGTATGAGGGCCTGACACTGGTGGACGATCTTGGAACCCTTTCCCTTCTAGGTGCATCACCCTCAAATATTTCACCATATGTGTGGTGGTCCATGACCTCTCTTTTCTGATATTTTAGACAAGAATCAAACCATGTGATTTCCAAGTTGATAAATGATGAGAAACTACTATAGGAACTTGCTAGAGGACTACACATGCATCAAAATAAAGTTTCTAAGCATAGAACAAGCATGCAAGATCACACAACCTGACACCTATAGCAGAAAAATACTCAAGATACAATCTACCAATCACAAATCTAATTGGACAAGTGGAGGAGGCACATACCAAGGAGCAATCTCTTCAAAAATTAGCAGCAAAGATGGGCTGAGCAAGGAGATCAAAAATCATGAGCAAGAATAGTAAGAACTCGAGCTTGAGCAAGTTTTCCGATGTTTTTCGGGAGAGAGAAATAAGATGGCTGTGAGGGGGCACCTTGAAGGGGCCCAGGTGGCCTAGACCCCCTAGGCGCCACCCACAGGTAGGCCACGCCTACCATGGGTGTGGTGGCCTGGGGTGGCCCCTGGGTCACTTCAGGTGTCCCTCTGACCCTTTTACAAGGAAAATTTTATTTTGAATTTTTTGGGATTTTTCGGGAAACTTTGTTTTTCGCCAATTTTTAGCGTATGAAAATTGATTTTCTCGCAGAAATATTTTTTTTTTCAGAAGAAGCAAAAACAAACAAAAACCAAACTACAGCAGCTCTAAAACACTCCAACAAGCAAACAACTAGCAAAACTAAAGCTAAAATCAAAGACTAGGGAGGAGAAAAGTAAAAGAAAGCAAGTATAACCATAGTGAAAACATTATTTTGTTCATTAAAATCATTTTGTTAACAAGGTTGATCAAGTCTTGTTACCAAAACAATCTTATATGAAACAAAACTTTGCATTCCAAAAGGTGATTATGTTACCTCATACTTGATAGCAATAGTCCCAATCAAAATAGTTTCAAAACTTTCTTGTGGAATGGGACAATATATTTCTCCAACCTTGATGCTCTCAATATTTTCAATGGAATTCAGGCAATAGATTTTAGCAAACTTGTTGGGGAAATATACAGTATGCTCTTTGTCATTAATATTGAATGTTACTTTCCCTTGATTACAATTAATGACAGCACATGCAGTATTAATAAAAGGTCTCACAAGAATAATAGACATATTATCATCTTCAGGCATTTCAAGCACAACAAAATCAGTTAGAACCAAGCAATTATGAGCCACTTGAACAGGAACATCCTCACATATACCAACAGGAATAGTAGTTGACTTATCAGCCATTTGCAAAGATATATCAGTATCAACTTTTCTAGCTGGAGTCTCTTGTAGAGAGAAAAAGGCATAACACTAACTCCAGCTCCCAAATCACATAAAGGAGTTCTAACATAATTATGGTTAATAGAGAAAGGAATAGTTGGTATACCTGGATCACCAAGTTTCTTTTAAACCTTACCATTGAAGGAATAATTAGCAAGCAAAGTAGAAATCTCCTGATTAGGAATCTTCCTTTTATTAGAGACAATATCCTTCATATACTTTGAATAAGGAGGCAATTTAATAGCATCAATCAAAGGAATTTGCAAAAATAAAGGTTTCATCCACTCACAAAACTTTTTGTAGTGTTCTTCCTCCTTTGACTTGTGTTTCTTACCTGGAAAAGGCATAGGTTTCTGCACTCAAGGTTCGCTCTCTTTACCATGTTTATTAGCAATAAAATCTTCCTTAGTGTACCTAGTGTTCTTAGTGTGCTTCTCAGGTTCTTCCTCACCTTCCTCCTTATCAGGAGCATCATTTTTATCATTACCACTCTCAGTTTCTACATCAGAGGCAGATATACTATTAGGATCTATAGCAGGTTCAAATGGTTCCTCAACTACCTTGTGTTTCTTTTTCTTTCTCTTACGAGGACTACCACTATTCTCACCTTGTTGAGAATCCTGCTCAATTCTTTTAGGGTGTCCTTCAGGATATAAAGGATCTTGTGTAGCTATACCACTCCTAGTTCTAATTCCATAAGCATGTTTATCTCCTGAGGCATTAACTAGCATATCCTTTTGTACCTTAGCAAGTTGATCAAGTTGGGTTTGGACCATTTGAAAGTGTTTATAAAGCATTTTAATATCACTAGAAGTTCTTTCCACAATATCTTTCAACTCATGGATAGCTCTAGACTTTTCCAATAAATGATTCTGAACTTGTTTATTAAAATTACCTTGTTTAACGATAAATGTGTCAAGTTCCTCTAAGCATTGATCAGGAGGCTTACCATAGGGAATATCACCTTCATTAAAGTGGAGAGAGTGTACCTCAATATTAGATGAGTGGGGAATTTGCTTACATAATTATTCTATAGGAGGTAGAGTCTTCACATCTTCAGCTCTAATACCTTTCTCCTTTAGACACTTCTTAGCCTCCTTAATCACTTCATCATTTAATGCAATAACTCCCCTCTTCTTTAGTGTTGGTGTTGGAACTGGTTCAGGCACAACTGGTTCAGGAGTAATAGGCTCAGGTGTATTTAGCTCAGTTGAAGTCCAATCACCATAATTCATGCTTATCTTAGCCATTAATTCTTCAGCATCTGTAGCAGTTCTTTTCCTGAAAACACAATCAGGAAAGCTATCTACGTAGGTCCTAGAATCATCAGTTAGCCCATTATTATAAATATCAAGAAGCTCATTCTTAGGTAATGGACATCCATGATGTGCATGGATCAAGGCACAGAACCTCGTCCATGACTCAGGCAGTTTCTCTTCTTCTCCTTGTTTAAAATCGAAAATTCTCTGCAAAGCAGCATGTCTAGCACTGGGAGGAAAATATTTCTAGAAGAAAGAAGCAATCAAGCAATCAGGGCTATGAATGGAACCAGGAGGTAATCTAGTAAACCAAGCCCTAGCTTCTCCTTTTAGTGAAAAAGGGAAGATCTTAGTAACAAAGTATTTGCACATCTTAAAATCATCAGAGAACAAAGCACTCATAGTAGAAAGCTCATTCGTATGAGGCACAACACTCTCATTTTCAGTCCCACAAAAGGTTATTTATCAACAATATCTAAATAGGACAAATCAAGAGAGAAATCATAATCTTCATCTTTAATATCTATGGGAGAAGTGGCGAACTTAGGATCAGAGGACATCTTAGGCATAATAGTACGTCTAGCAAGAAGACTCGTAATAGCACTAGTACCATGTGTGTTACGGCACTCTCAACAAATTCATCAGTGAACTCAATGTAACCATCATGAATATCATACTCTCACTAGCCTCAGGCGAGCTAACAGGTGTAATAGTGGCTTCACTAGGAGTTCCGGTATTTCCTAGACTAGCCATAGTAGCATCTAGAAAAGGACCTAATGAACCAGTCGCATCAAGCATAGTAGAAGTAACATCATGAGCATCAAAAGCAGTTTCAGACTCAGCAGTACTAGCAGTATGTGTAGCATGAGTATGTGGTGGTGGTATAACAAGCTTACTTATAACAGACGGTGAATCAAGAGCAACAGAGGTGTTTAGGAATGTACCTCTTCTTGTAGTGGATGGTAAAATAGGGAACTTTACATCACGAGACTTCCCCATGATGAAAGGAGTGGCAGTGAAAAATAATAGATCCGAGTGAACTTACAAATAAAGCTATGCTCCCCGGCAACGACGCCAGAAAATAGTCTTGATGACCCACAAGTGTAGGGGATCGCAATAGTCTTCGCGGGTAGTATTACCCAATTTATTGATTCGACACAAGGGGAGCCAAAGAATACTTGCAAGCCTTAACAAATGTGTTGTCAATTCAGCTGCACCTAGAAATAGTTCTTGCTCACAGAAGTTTATCAATAGTAACAGTTTGGTAGTAGCAACAGCAGCAGTAAAACAGGAGCAATAGTAACAGTAACGGTAATAGTAGGATCCGAGTGCAGTAGGCATAGGGATGGATGCACGGGCATTGCATGGACAAGTATAAACATGTAACTTCAAGATCTAGGGCATTGCAGATAAATAATAACAAGCATCCAAGTACTAAACAATCCTAGCCATGTGCTCCAAATATAGTCATACGTGCTCGCAATGAGAACTTGCACAACATCTTCTGTCCAGCCAGCCCGTGGCAGCGGGGCCTCTAGTGAACTACTAGCAATTAAGGTGATCCTTTTAATAGAGCACCGGAGCAAAGCATTAACACTGCGTGAACACATGTGATCCTCACTCCACAGCCATCCCCTCCGGTTGTCCCAATTATTGTCACTTTGGGGCCGTTGGATCCGGACAATGATATGTGTACATAACTTGCAGATAAGATCACAAACAATACTATCATAATGATTCAAAAATAAGTTCAGATTTGAGATCATGGCACTCGGGCCCTTATGACAAGATTAAGCACAAGAAGTTACAACAAAGTAAAAAAGCATTAATAGAGATACTAGGCACTATGCCCTAACAGATATTATTCGATTACATGATAGAACTCATCCAATCCCTACCATCCCCAATCCTACAGTGGGGGATTACTCACTCATGGATGAGGGAAACATCGGTGGTTGATAGAGATGCATTGGTGATGACGATGGCGATGATCCTCTCCAAATTCCCCGTCCCGATAGGGTGCCAGAACGGAGTTTCTGGATCCGAATATTGATTTCTGGTGGTGGCGGTGAAGCGGAACTCTTTCTAGAAAAACTATCGAACCCCCTCGGTTTTTAGGTCGAGATGCAACTTATAGGCGTAGAGGGAGGCTGAGGGGGTGCCTGGGGTGGCTGCACCCCTAGGCGCGACCAGAGGTGGGCCCGCGCCTGGCAGGGGTGTGGGCCCCCTAGGCCCCTTCTCTGTCTCGTCTTCTGGCTCCATGGGTCTTCTGGTGAAATATAATTTTTGGCATATTTTCCGGGATTTTTCCTGATAGTTGAATTTCTGCACAAAAACAAGACACCAAGGTAATTTTGCTGAAAACAGCGTCAGTCCGTGTTAGTTGTATCCAAATCAGACAAGTTTAGAGGAGAAACAATAGCAAAAGTTTTCAAGAAAGTAGATACGTTTTGGACGTATCATCCACCTTTAGAAAGGCCAGAGAATATCCTGCACGAAGCAATAGAGAATCTAACCACTCATGTAGCTTCTATAGTAAACCCGGCTCAGGCTCATGCCGAGTTAGAGGTGACCCGATTTAAAATGTTAGAGGAGGCAAAGAGAGTACAGGCTTAACTTTGCGTGAGTATGCTGGACCAACAAGCTTAACACTAGCCCAACTAGCTTAGATGGAGTGAGGATAAGAGGAAAGAATCTGCTTAGTGATATCAACAAAGATGATGTGCCTAGGCAGGGTGACTCGGCTGACCCAGGATTGCCAAGATACATCACTCCTACGAAAAACCTTAGGACTGCAGATGCAGCAGCTGCCGAGATAGAAGGCCTGACCGATGAAGCCTGGCAGAGGTAACAAGAGAGAGTCATTAAGTTGGTGCATCTAGCAAACCAGCAGAACAAGGAACTGCTCAAGAACAACCCGGCAAGACCTGAAGGTTCTCATGTCATTCATTCGGCTATAGTTGCTCTGACAGTATCTTCTTTCGCTGCATCTTCACCTAAGGGAGGATCGAGGAAAGATAAGGCAGTAACCTCGGGGAGAAGAGATAAGAAGATGGTCCCGTATGACCCGATAGTGGCTGGGAAAGAAAATGTAAACCAAGTCAATGCAAGCCGAGGTAACAGTGGGAATAGAAACCCCGGTCGTGGCAATGATGGCCAAGGAAACAACGGGTGGGATAACCCCAGCCCGCGTCACTCATCTAGAGGAGGACAACATCCTCTGAAGCAACGCCAGCCGAGATATGAACCTCGGCAATAAAGGGATGTAGGACCAGTTCCGCATAACCCGGAAAAAAACAGATATAATGATGGCTATTCAAAGTTGGAGAATGCCATATTTGCAAGACCTACTCATCATATGGTAGGAGAAAGAACAGGAAACAGAAATTTGCAGCCAGATGATGTAAGTCTAAAATTGGATAGAATATATAGATCCAAGTTGTTGGAAGAACAAGGTCCTCCGGGTATAGCATGCTTTGGACCTCGGATCATGAGGGAGCCACCTATGCCAAACTTACAGTTGCCAAGGGGCACAAAAACATATAATGGAAGAACGAAGCCACAAGATTGGTTAATTGATTATGCAACTGCGGTCAAAATTGCAGAAGGCAACCTCAGATGGGCAGTAAGATATGTGTCGTAGATGTTGGAAGGGACAACAAGAGTTTGGTTGAATAATTTACCACCAGGAAGTATCAATTGCTGGTTGGATTTCGAGGAGATGCTTGTGAGTAACTTCACGAGCACATACAAGAGGCCGAATAGACCACAACAACTCTCCATGTGCAAGCAGAAACCAAATGAGACTGATCGAGCATTTTTGACTCGCTGGTGCAACCTGAGAAATTCATGTGAAGGGGTGATTGAGTCATAAGCGATTGGTTGGTTTACACAAGGGTGCAAGTATGGGAGTGTGTTATGGTACATGCTACAGAGAGATATGCCAACCACATTGGCCGAGACAATTCACATAGCAGACTAATATGCATTGGGAGACCCGACTCAGCCAGGGCTTATGCCAGCAGATCGAAATGAACAGCATGAGCACTGCACTCGAGATGGAGCCGAATCATCCCGGAGGAATGAATTCTGAGGTAGAAGAAGAGATGATAGGCTGGATTATCGATACAATTCTAATCAAGTTGCGTCTGTAACCCAAGATCAACCAAATGCTTTGGGAAATCAGCGTTAGAAGAACAATTTGCAATAGTGGACTCGAGAAATGATGGAAAAAAGCAGTGGACCGGCAAGACATGCCGAAGTATATGTACGAGTCTATGTTGGATCGGGCTTGTAAATTTCACACACTTAACCCGGCTAAGCCAATGAATCATACAACTCGGTAGTGTTCTTGGATGAAAATGGCCATGGGTGGTGCAAAACCGAGCCAGCCGAATCAAAGACCTCAACTCACAAGAGGCAATGCGCAACAACAACTAGCTATCCCCCCACCACCGCCGAGGTATGAGAACCAACCTCCGAACATGTATGAGCACCATGATAGAAGAGAAGCGGTGCACCAGGTGGAGAATCAGAACCAAGAGAACCGTGGAAACCCCGGTTAGCAGGGCAGGAATGAGTACAGAGAACATCATCATGCTTACTGTGCGTTTACAATAGAGATGACAGATAAGAAAAGTATGCAGAGGAGGCATATGGAAGTGAATGCGTTCATGCAGGCCGGGCCGAGATACATGAACTAGTTAGATCAGGAAATCACCTGGAGTATAATGGATCACCCGAAGATCATGCCGAACCTCGGATCATATGCCTTAGTGCTGGATCCGACTTTCATTGGGCCGAATATAAATGTCAAGTTATCTAAGGTGTTGATTGACAATGGAAGCAACATAAACATACTGTACAAGGACACAATGCACAAGCTAGGTATCAACAAGAACATGTTGCATTGTGCCAAGAATACCTTGTGAGCCAATAGGAAAAGTCCATATTGATGTATTATTCGGCAGAAGGGAGAACTGCTGAACTGAGAATTTGGAGTATTATCTTGTGAGCCAATAGGAACTGTTGGGAAGGCCAGCATTGTCAAAATCCATGGCTAGCTCTCATATAAGTTACTTGAAAATGAATATGCCTCGGCCCAACCTGTGCATTGTCAATCAACTCCCAATGGGGTCATCACCTTTGTCGGAGACTACAGAAGATCGATGGAATGTGCCTCGGCCGGGTCAAACATAGCCGAGTCATTAGTAATTTCAAGGGAAAAGAAGATGATTCAGGAAGTGGCAACTTTGGCTCAGTCGGCATAGCTGAATATGCCAGCAGTCACCAACCCACATGGGAGTCTCTCCTTTCAGCCGACTAAGGACACCAAGAAGATTCAAATTGATGACCAGTCCCCAGAGCGCACCATCACTATTAGTGCCGGCCTAAATGCTAAATAGGAAATCGAGCTCGTCACCTTCCTCTGTGAGAATCGGGATATCTTTTCTTAGTCCACTTACGATCTGCAAGGTGTTTCGAGGGAGCTAGCTAAGCAATATTTACATGTGAGACCAGATGCAAGGCCGGTGAAACAACCTCTCCACCGCTTCGCCGATGTCAGGAGAAAGATAATTGGGGATTATATAGCTCGCCTCCTTGCGGAATTGTTCATCATGGGAGTACGTCATCCGGATTGGCTCTCTAATCCGGTGCTGGCAGAGTAGAAGAAAGATGCTCCAAATGTAGCTGTGGTGTGGCGTATGTGTATCGACTACACCAACCTGAACAAAGCATGTCCAAAGGATCCATTTCCTTTGCCGAGAATAGACGACGTAACGCAGGGGCAACATATCAAAGATGCATGGAAAAATGCTTACAAGATCAAATTGACAAAGATGTCCAAGTATATGTGGATGAAGTAGTAATAAAAACCAAAGCAAGTCACACATTATTAGATGATATCCGGCAAACATTCGCGAATATAAGAAGATTCTGAATGAAGCTTAACCCAGAAAATGCACCTTTGGTGTGTCGGCCGGAAAATTACTTGGCTTCCTAATGTCAAGCCGAGGTATCGAAGCAAATCCGACAAAGATTCGGGCAATAGAACGCATGGAGCTGCCAAAGTGCCTCAATGATGTCCAGAAGTTCAGAGGTTCCCTGTCATCATTGAGTCGGTTTGTAAGTCGGCTTCGGAGAAAAGGCATTGCCCTTTTATCAATTGATGAAAAATTTGGATAAATTTATCTGGACACCCCAGGAGGATAATGCCTTTCATGAATTAAATAAAAGGTTAGCCTCTACACCCATCTTAGCTTCTCCTCTATCCAAAGAGCCAATGTTGCTCTATGTGGCAGCGACAAACCGAGTCGTAAGTGCCGTAATAGTGGTTGAGCGAGATGAAGAGGGTAAGTCAGTGCAGAAGCCGGTATATTACCTAAGCAAGGTATTGTCAGCTTCAAAGAAGAATTATCCCCATTATCAAAAAATGGCATATGGATTATATATGTCGGCAAAGAAGCTGAAGCATTACTTTGAGGAACACCCTATAAAGGTGATATGTGAAGCACCAATTGCCGATATAATGAGCAACAAAGATGCAAGTCGCTAAATAGCCAAATGGGTAATTGAGCTAGCCCCTTATGCTCCACAATTCGATAGAAGAGATGCAATAACATCTCAAGCAGTGGCTGACTTTTTTGTTGAATAGGCCAAGATGCAATATGAGCCTCCCCTGCCTGATCCAAATTACTAGAGAATGTATTTTTATGGTTCAAAGCTAAAAGATGGATTAGGTGGCGTCATAATCCTCACCTCACCCAAGAAAGATCAGCTAAAACATGTGTTATAAATACACTTTGCTGCATCGAATAACATAGCCAAATATGAGGAACTACTCCATGGCTTAAAAGTAGCAAAGGACATTGGTATACGTCGAATAAAATGTTTTGGTGATTCAGACCTAGTGCTTCAACAAGTATCAGGTAATTGGATGCACTGGATGCTAATATGGTATTATACATGTTTCATGCGCAAAAGATAAGCGAGTACTTTGAAGGATGTGAATTCCATCATATACCCAGGGCAGAAAATGACGCGGACGACACACTATCAAAACTCGGCTAATCTAGGTAGTCCATCCCACCAGGCATATCCCATGAACACCTTAGAAAACCATCAATTATACCATCACCTGAATCCGAATCAATTCATATCCCGGCCAGTACGGTGTCTGAATTTGACCCAATGGATGTAGAAGGGAGAGTTAATCCGAATAACCCGGGGATTGACTCGACACACCCGAGGTCTACCTCGCAGGACCCGGGGACTGGGCAGTTTCATCCGGCAGAGGTTATGTCGGCAGATGTGATGGAGATTGATGAAATGGTCACTCCGGCACATGAGATACCAGAATGGGCACGACCAATTTTCTCATTCTTGAAAAAATGAAATATTACCCAGTGATGAAGTCCTCGCTAGACAAATCCAGATAAAGGCTAACGCCTATACCATTATAAATAATGAGCTCTACAAGAGAAGTGTCACTAGTGTTATGCAGAGATGCGTTGATCTGGCAGAAGGCCGAGCAATCTTACTCGATATACATCAAGGTGAATGCGGGCATCATGCTTCATCCTGAGCCTTAGTGGCAAAAGCATTCCAACATGGATTTTATTGGCCTAGTGCTCTACGAGAGGTAGAGGAACTAGTGAAAAAATGTAATGGTTGCTTGCCAAAGATATGCAAGAAAATGTCATATGCCATCATTCGAATTAAAAACCATAACAAGTGAGACATTTGCCGTGTGGTGTTTGGACATGGTCAGACCATTTAAGCCGGCTCGTGGTGGCATGACTCATAATTTGGTCATGGTGAATAAATTCACAAAGTAGATTGAGGTAAAGCCAATAAGGAAATGTGATGAGCATACAATAGTGAGATTTCTCAAGGATATTATCTTGAGATATGGGTACCCACATAGCATCATAGCAGATAGTGGCACACATTTTTCCGAAGGAGCATTCACTCGGTTATGACAAGAAAATATGATAAGACTTAATGTTGCATCAGTCGCACATCCCGCATCGAACGGGCAGGTAGAAAGATCCAACAGACTAGTATTGTCCAGGATAAAACCCTGGCTCATAGATCCACTTCAAAGATCAACGGGGTGTTGGGGAAAGGAGATCCCGGCCGTGTTATGGAGCCTGAGGGCAACTCCAAATCGATCAACAGGCTATATGCCATTTTTTCTGGTATATGGGGCAGAAGCTATATTACCAGCTGACATAGTGCATGATTCGTCTAGAGTCACCAATACAAAAAGCCGAAGTGAATGAGATATCCCAGCAAAATGATTTTGATCTACTTGAAGAGGATAGAGAATTGGCATTGTCCAGGTCTGCCGTATATCAATAGAAGCTAAGACATTATCATAGCTAGAAAGTGAATTCCCGAGTCTTTCAAGAGGGAGATTTGGTGCTTTGGCTTGTGCAGTGCATGAACGACATGCATAAACTATCACCTCCATGGGAGGGTCCATTTATTGTGAGCAAAGAACTTCACAATGATGCATATTATCTTATAGATGCTCAAGCAGAAGAGAAAAATAAGGCGGACAGGTCAGGTGAAGAATCAAAGATGCCATGGAACATAGATTTACTTTGTCCATTTTACACCTAGCCAAAGTGAATTGGATCTCAAACTCTCATATGTCATATTATATGTTGGAAATGAGCAAATGAATGAAACCTCAACACCTCGAGCTGTAACTCGGGGAGTACCTTAATAACATTTTCTCTTATGCATTTATTTTTTAATATGTCAGCCGGCTCAAATTTCCCTACCCAATAGCCGAGTTAGTAATGTGTTTGCACCAAAGTCCAACTCTTTGACTTGCTTCTATCCGAAAAATAGGCTTCATGTCTAGCAAGAGAAAAGCCGGAAGTTGTTGAACACATGAAAAATGACTAAGGAGGGAAAGAAGAGCGAGCCGACTCATGTTTTGATTAACCCTTGTACTTAAATTCTTTAATTGCTTTATGAATGTGTTTTGAGCTTATTCACGTAGTTTCTAAGTATTGTTGATTCGGTCTACTGAAAGTGTATCTTACATCTGACACTCGACATACCGGGGAATGAAACAAATTGAAAGTTTGCAGTGCTCATGGAGAAGCTGATGCCGGATCATCAGTACTTGGAGAAGGATTAGTCGATGCCGATTCATTGTTAGTCAGTGTGGTAACAACAGTTTCTGAGTCATCGGCAATTGCAGGCAGGGATCCAGATTCCGATGCTGGAGTTTCCGAGGTGTGAACCTCGGCATCAATAGAAGGAACCTTAGACTCACTATGAGAAGTTCTGTTGGAGGCAGCCTCCACTTCGACATCTGGTTCCGAAGTGCCCTCGTGACCATCGGAGCTCCCCGACTCTTCTTCCGCATTGTGCTCCTCATCATCGGCATATTCCTCGGATTCTGAGTCATCTTATGCCTTGTCATTTCCTTCGAAGTCGTCCAATAAAAAGCTCGGCCCTTCATTCCATCCATGAACATTGGCATACTGAATGAGTTTATGATACCGCGCTTGCCTGCGTGTGACGAGTTTCAGATCAGAAGTACAGACCGATCCAGTGTGCAAATTCTATAGGATATCCAGGCAAATACACTCGTACCATGTAAGTATGAAAGTAAGAGCCGTATCAGCACCAGCCCGAGCCGCGGACTCTCTCTAGAGGCATAGCAGAGATTCGCAGTCCATTAGTTTTGCGGTGAGTTCTTTCGCGTGTAGAAGCTTCTCTTCATTAATCCAGAGGACACACTGGACCCAGATAGCTGCATCAAGGAGGTCCACGCCGAACGCATTCATTGGTTTGGTGGAGGCTCCGAGACTGACGAGCATGCTTCGGATCATTGGTTTCGCCACGACGAAGCCGAGCCTTCACCACACATTCAACACTGCGAGTTATGCACTCCGGGAAGTTATCTAAAGGAAAATAAAGGGCATGATCAATAAGATCCAAGATAGGTTTGATAGGAAAAATGAGATAAGGAAATTAACTTACTGTGGATAGATGAAACTATTCGGCTTAGGCCACCAATCCAGCCGTCGTGTGTTTTGTCCAGCCTTGCAAGCTCGTCCTGGCAGGATTTGGCCTTAGCCTCGGTAGTGCTGAGGAGCTCTTTGCCCTTTTCAAGATGAAGAATTAGTCGGTTTTTCTCCTCAAAAAACTCTTGGTACAGCTTTTCTAGCTCAGACTTTTGAGTCTTCTTCAGAGCCTCAACCTTGGCACGAAGCCGAGCTATTTCATCGTATTTTTTCCTTCAGCTTGGCCGAATGATCTACTACTTGTTCGAGAAAATGCAGCATCAGATCAGGTATGGAAGTGCAGTCTTTATAGGACTCTGCAAAGCCTTTTAGTTCGGCTGAGCCGAGGTAAAGTATCATGCGGAATGTCGTAAAACGACAATGATATAGTATCATAAAGGCCGAGTCAAAGCATCCGAGTTACCTTCGAGCTTGGTGAGTTTCTCGGTAAGCGCCTTGTTCCTGATGTCCAAGTTGGTTGCGTAAGGGCGAATCAGAAGTTTAGGTCGGCTGGACCGACCCAGAAGGAAATTTCAGGAATAAGGTGAAAGCAAATTTACTAGTCTTCTGTAGAATGGGAACCACCTTCTTGTACTTGGACTACAATTTCCTATGAGAAAAGAGCATCTCCTGGAACTCGGCCGTGTGCCGGTTATGTGCAATCTGAAAAGTGAAAAGCAGATCATTAAGTTTAGAAGGATATTCAAAGCTAAACTGCAAGATCCAAGCCAAGCAAAGCTTGACCCGGATCTAGGTGGCTGGATATTCAAATCTAAGATTATAATTTCAAATACAAAATTAGAGATACGAATCAAGGAAGACTTGACCTGGATCTAGGTGGCTGGATATTCAAAGCTAAACTGCAAGATCCGAGCCAAGCAAAGCTTGGCCCGGATCTAGGTGGCTAGATATTCAAAGCTAAGATTATAATTTCAAAGCCAAAATTACAGATCCGAATCAAGCAAGACTTGACCCGGATCTAGGTGGTTGGATATTCAAAGCTAAACTGCAAGATCCAAGACAAGCAAAACTTGACCCGGATCTAGGTGGATAGATATTCAAAGCTAAGATTACAATTTCGAAGCTAAAGCTAAAGATCCAAACCAAGTAAAACTTGATACGGATCTAGATGGCTGGATATTCAAAGCATAAGACAAATTCTACCTATGTGAATGTGATTAGATAAAGCACCCTGGATACACTAAGGCACTAGATAAAGGAAGCATCCGACCGAATGATTACTCATTCCCCCGGAGGCTCGGAGACTAATGGGTATATTCTAACTTATGAGAGAAGGTACAGTGAAAGACGAGGTGTTTACCACATTCATTCCATCAGCCTCGAGGATGACTCGACTGGCAAGATGTAGCCTATTGCTGATGTCAGGGAGGTGGAAACTCCTTGGTCCCAGAATGGCTACAGAGCTGACCTCGGCCTGGTCGGCAGCATTCCAGTTATCAGCATACTCGACCAAGGAGCCATGGCTTTCCCCACTTAGTGTGCGCAATAACACTTTTACCTTGTCTTCCTGGGCTTTCTTGGTTACCGTTGCAATAGCCGGGATTTTGTGAAGCATTATCTAGGTACCGGTAGCTAGGGCAGAGGCTGAGGCAGAAGATCCCTTCTTGAGTATGTCGGCGATGGTGGGCTGAGAAGCAGTTTCACCCATTTTCTTCTAAGAGAATTTAGCAGCAGCTCCACCCTTCTTCGGCTTGGCGGATGATCCGGCCTCTGGCTGTGATTTGGTAGGTCGAGCTGCGGTTTGGGTAGTTGAGGGAGCCATTGAAGGAGATTGAGAATAGGAGCAAAGATCCTCCCACGCTTCACCTTTTTGCTGAGTCTGGGAAGACCCGGAAGATACTGGCACATGCGCTTAAGAAGGAGGAGATGGATCTTGAAATTGTGCAGAGGCCGAGACAATCGATGCCTCAGCAGGCATTGGTTCAACTTGCTGGCTCTTGGTAATCTCGGTGGGTGCGGCCGAATCAGTTGGTTGATATGGCATGGAGGTTTCTGCGCTGCCACCAGCGCCAACATTTGCATCCTCTTGCCAAGGTGGACTGCTAGTCGACGCTGGAGGAAGCTCATCTTGAGCCGGTCTTGAAATCCGGACATCATCCCGGACCAGGAGGGTCTGCTCTGAGGGATGTCTAGTGGAGGACTTCCAAAGTGAAACAGTTAAAAAAGCTAAGATGGAAAATGAAAGAGAGAAACAAGAAATACAAGGTTAATCCAAATAATAAAACTTACACGGTAATAGCGGAAGGCACTTTAGGCCTGGGATCCTCTTGGCAGGCACCTTGACCCATTTTTTGCGAGGCTCGACTTGGGGATCCGAGGTGACAGTGCGTTTCCTTATAGGCCTTGGCCTCCCACTGCAACAAGTTCCACCTCGTGCACCTGGACGACCGGGTTAGCTGGAGGACAAGGAGTCGGGTAGGCGTATGAGAGGGGCATCACATTATATACCTCAAGAACTTCAACTCCGTCTGAGTCATCATCCTCGGTTCGGTTGGAAGCCTTACCCTGAGTTCGTATGGGGGCCGAGTTAGGTTTCGGAATGAATTCCTCTGAATCAGGCTCGCCGTTGTCCAAAGTATCACGATCCTTGCTCCAGGGAAGGGCAAGAATGTCGCTTGATACCTTGAAAACGTATCTATAATCTTTGATGTTCCATGCTTGTTTAGTATCTACTTTGCTTTGCTTCGTCTACAGTTTGAGGTGTTTTATATGTTTTCTGGTACTAACCTATTAACAAGATACCATAGTGCCAGTTGCCTGTTTTCTTGTATTTTTGGTTCTAGAAAAGGTACAAAATAAATATTCTCTGAATTGGACGGGACAAAAGCCAAAGTCATTATTTTAGCTGGCACAACACGGAACCACGAAGCAGAGATGGAGGAGGAAGCCTCCGACCCTAGTGGAGCCCACAGGGGGTGTGGCCCCCCTAGCCCTCCATCGACCTTGCCTCCTTCGCCTATAAGAAGCCTCCGACCCAAAAACCCTAAAGAATCTGGGAGAAAGCCACGAAAAGTTCAGCAGCGCCGACGCCACCAAAGGGGAGATTTGGGGGGATAGAAGTCTTTGTTCCGGCACCCTGCCGAGATGGGGAAGTGCCCCCGGATCCATCTCCTTCGATATCCATTGCCATCTTCATCATCATTGATGATCTCCATGATGAGGAGGGAGTAGTTCTTCCTCGAGGTTAAGGTCTCTATCGGTAGTTATGTGTTCATCTCTATCTCTCTATGTGTGATCATATTGTGATCATGAGATTTGTAATCAAGTAGATGTACTCTGCTACTCATGTGCTTAAACCAATCTCTACTCTCCCCATGTGTGTGAAAGTGACAGCGTGCACGCCGTGGTGGCACTTAGGCTAGAGTTCATAAATATTTATCATGGGTATATTTAGAGTTGGTTGTCTTTATGAAATTGTGGTGTTTGTTGGAACCATCTAGCGCTCAAGGTGACAGTGTGGGGTTATCTAGATGGGGAAGGCGGGCTTTGAGGTGTGCTGTTATAGCCCAACCATGATTGGAGTGTCCAACCGGAGAGTAGTTCATGGTAGAATCATGAAGAGAATATATTTATATGAGAGTGTTCACTAGTGTTGTATGATCCCTAGGCCTTGTTTATAAACATTGAAACACCATTTTCATCTACATCTGTTACATGTTTGCTTGCTTCCATCTTTTTTCCTTTAGTCTTTTCCTCCCCGTCAGAAGCACTTTTCTGGCACCATTACCACTTATAATCATCCATACCACTTGTATTCCACTATATCTTTGCCGAACTAGTGCACCTATACACCTGACAAGTGTATTGGGTGTGTTGGGGATACAAGAGACTTCATGTATCTTGATTGCAGGGTTGCTTCAGAGGGACACCTTTGACCACTTCCTCCCTGAGTTCGATAAACCTTGGGTGATCCACTTAAGGGAAACATGCTGCGGTTCTACAAACCTCTGCACTTGGAGGCTCAAAAACTGTCTACAAGATTAGAAATGCGTAGACATCATCGCCGTCTTCCATGGCTTTCTCATTGAATTTCTAAGAAAGCAAGTACAAAAGGAAATTAAATAATCGATAAAGCAGGAGTGATACATGACTCAGAATGAAATGCTTCGAAGTGGAATTACCTTAGGAGGTGGATTGTCGTGAGTAAAGGGCTTCATGCCCCACTTCCAATCCTCGAGCATCTCTGTCTTGAAGATAGCCCGAACATGCTTCTGAATCTGATCATTGTCAAGCTCGATGGTTGAGACTTCATTCGGATCCAAAGGACTTCTCATGTAGCATAATTTATGCGAGTGCTTCTAGAGCGGGTAGATCCGGCTACTGATGAAAGCGGCCATAAGATCCTCACCGTGTAGCCCAGCCCAGGTCAGCTCCTTAAGTTGGAGCTCGAATGAATTAGCAAGAGCATTAGTACTCTTCGGGTCAAAGTCCCAGTTCTTCCTGGTGGGCATACCAACTGAGAAGGCCGACAACCGGATCTTGTCCTCCTTGTCACTGTTCTTCACGTAGAAGAACGACCTGTGCCATTTGTTGCACGACTCGAGGCCCATGACTCGGGGGAAGAGAAATTTCTTCCTAGTCCTTATGGAAGCAGTGCTGGACTGTGTCAGAGATTTATCGGCGGGTCATAGATCTTTATTCCGCACGACATTGGCTCGAATATGAAAGAATTTAGCCCAAACTCTATAGAAGGCTAGAGGCCAAAGTATCCTTCGGTGGCCGAGATAAATGCAGATAGGGAAGCAATGGAATTAGTCAGAAGGTGATGCGGCTGAAGGCCGAATGTTTCTAAGAATTTAACGGAATAATTGATAAGGGGAAGAGCGAAACCTCGGGAAAAATGGTAGAGGAAAACAACGAACTCACCTGGTTCGGTAAGAGGGGCGAGCTCCTTGTCGAGTAATCGGCAGTTCCCCCGGGCAGAATTCGGCGGGTCTTGATGAGACACTCGATTTCTCTCTGGGTCACCTTGGACCCTTGCTAGGAACCCCGTTCAAAGATGGTGGCAGTATATTCTTCTCCGGTGGTGGCGATGTCGTGGGATCTAGACATGGGCTCGTCGGAGGAACAAGAGAAGATGAAACGCTAGCGGTGGCAGAGAGCGCGGCCGCGAGCGACGCAAGGAAGAAGAGCGGAGCAGGAGCTCAGGAAGGGCGTGCTGCATGACAAGCTAGTGCCAAAGACGGGCGTCATGGTCACAACAAAGGGAGCTCTGCGGCAGTGGAGCAAGGAAGAAGAGGAGAGGAATGGGAGTGGGGAAAGTGAACAAGGGTTTCAACCTGCTCCCCAATTTATAAGCCCGAACCGCAAGAGGTTGTGGGATCATGCAGGAGGGGTGGTTGCCGCATAAACGTGTGTATTGTGCACTGGCAACCGCAGAGTGGTGCCACAGGGTCGGTTACACGGCGCGGAGAACAATCCGCCCACAGTGATCGTTGCGGTAATCAATAAGACACTGCGAGAGTTGATCGCTCACAGGGATAACTGTCCCTGTGTAAGTAATTACTGTAGCGGATCAAAAAATGAGGCAGCGTGCAGTGATTATAACATGTAGGAAAAAGCTTACGAGAGAATCTAAGGGAAATGACCCTGATGAATAAAACTTACTCGGCAAAATCAATTCTCATCTCGGTATAAGCCAGAATGAGTCGGTAGATCAGCGTAGTGGGAATCTGGATATATCTTGAAAAAGAGCTAACTAGAAGAAAAGTCGGCAACATGAGTAGAAATTTCGGATAACTTGAACCTGCTGTCGCCTTGCCGATTAAATTCGCCAAGACCGCACCAACTTCGGGGACCAATGTTGGGGGGATGACCCTAGGTAGGGTCAAGCTAAGGTAAAAGGGCAGATCCCTCAAAGATGTTGACTAAGTCAAGGAGTGACGCTACCGGGTTATACAAGTATCGGCCGAGTTACAACCGAATTAACCCGAGTCACGGAGGACAAAGCTTGACTCGGTCGACATACAACATATGTCAGCATGGTGTCTACTATGTTTTTTATTATCAGGTGGAGACTTGGCCGAGTCATATTGGGTGAGGCCGAGTCATAAAGAGACTTGCTCGAGAAGGAGAGAGTGAGTCCCGAAGTCAACACTGCTCTCTGTCTCTCCCTCAAGAATCTGAACAGTTCCAAATGCTACAAACAAGGGTCACAGGGGCAAAAGGTGTAACATCCCAAAAATACTAAACTTGGATCATCAAACTCTAATCATCAAAAAGTAGGGTTAACAAAAACTTCTCTAAATAAAAATATGAAAGCATGCATGTGTGTATGCCTCCCATTTTGAATTCTTTTGAATTGCCTTCTTTATGTGTTTCTTTGCTTGTAAAAGGACTCTTAGGTGAAATAAACATCATATAAACAATTCCCAAACTTTTGCCAAAGACAAATAAATCAAAACAAACAAAATGAGTGAATCGTCATTTTGACCAATTTAACTCCCATGCCTACTTTGGCTGTCTCAAACTTTCAGAACTTAATAGAAACTTGTTTGGATCTTTACACCCGTTGATAGTACTCATAACAAAGTATCAAGGCCCACCTAGTGATCATCCAGAAACTTTCAAATGCATATTTTAAATGACAATTCAAAATTGAATCTTTATCATATGGGAAGATCCCACTTTTTCAAAAACCACTCAAACAAGCTAAACTTTCAAAACCCAAGCATCTGTAGACTCCCCAGCACCAACCTATAACACCCACCAAAAATCTTTTCAAAATTCAAAACTTGAATTCTTGCGGCCATTTCATCAAACACCTTGCTGATTCAAATCAAATAAAATCTAAACACTATTGTGAGCAGTGATTGGAGCCTAACTTGTTCCCTCTCTAGCTCACAGCAACCTCAGTAGATCATCTAGCCAAATAAACCAAGCACTAGCCCCACTGTAAGCTTGGCAATGCCATCAATAGTGAACAGCCGAAGATCACCATGTCACCCCAGTGTGGACAGCAAGCTAGGAGAAGAAACAAGCCTAGCCAACATGTCTGGGAGCAAGCAACCACCCCACCGCCACTCCCTGTCCAGCGCTTGAACGTTGCCAAACCCTGGACCACACGCACAAATCGTGCCCAGCTCGCTAGCAACCATGTCGAGCATGCGCCAGAGCACCACCCTCGCCGAAGCCCACAGACTGCGCGCCGCCCTCGCCGCGTGCATACACAATCACCATCAACCCAGGAGACTGCCAGACATCCCCGTTCGCCGCCCCATTGCCCGTAGCCACCGCTCGCCGTCGAAGACACCGCCTCGGCCGCGCAGAGCATCACACGTTCCAGACCATTTGCCACTGCCCCTACATGCGCATTAAAGCCGTAGAGCATCGCCAGGAGAACACCAAGCGATCGCCACCGCCGGCCGTGCCTCTAGCAGCCCATAGCCATGTCGCCACCGTCGCCTGCCCATCCCGTTCGGTCTCGTCGTCGCAACTATAAATAGAGGCCACCCCCAGCCAAATTGAGCACACCATCTCACTCCCCTCTCCTCACTGATTGTTCCACCTGGTTCCCGAAGCAAGGCGAGCAGCGCTTCGCCGGAATTTCACCGGAGCCCGCCGCTGCTGGAGAAGAAGGGAGCCATCGATTGGAGCCACCCCAGGAGAAGCTGCCGGTACCAGGAGGTTCGCCGTCGTCGACTTTGTTGTTCGCCGCCTCGCCGACCCTCTCCTGAGCCCCGGTGATCCCCCGACGACCCCCACCTGCCGCGTTAGGGTTCAGTCTCGCCGGCGTTGCCCGACGTGGACGACGACCCTCAGCCGTTGGATTAGAACTAGAGCGAACGCACCATATTGCCCCATACCGCTTCGCACCCCCTCGTCTCACCGATGCGTGGGGACAGCAACTTAACCAGCATGTGTAAGCGCTGTGCTTAGCAGGCCGGCCCAGTATCGTTTCCCGCGCAGCCCAGTTGTTTGAATTTGGATTTTTCCATTTTCATTCAAACACACTTTTGCACCTAGTTTCAAAAATCAACCCAGCTCGATTCAGTGAACCAAATTGAATGAAACTAATTTTGTTAGAAAGGTCTGGAAGTGCTGAATCCAAGCCCGTTTGATTTAAATCATTTGGATCTGTAGATCACCCTTGGTAAAAATAACAAGGCAGAAGCTTTTCTGCATTCAAACATTTTTCATATTTAAACCGTAAAAGCTTTTGAGTTGATTCCAACTTTCAAAAATCACAATTAACCACACCTTTCAGAATATATAAAAATATATAGGTTTACTTACAGAAATAATGACCAAGTAATAAAAGAATGCCACATAAGCATTTCTAGTCACTTTATTTAATTAAAAATAAAAGGTTAAACCTTATTAAATTGTGACACCACTTTAAATCACATTCCCATGGACTAAAATATGTGGTGATGACATGTGTCAACATGATCCGATGTTTGGTTTGGAGAATATTAAATCTTAAGTAGTTTTTGAATGAGTAGAAATTACTTTTCTAAAAATAAAAGGAATTAAACCAAGCTTTAGTCTTGTAATGTTAGTGATGATGGTAGATCATCTATAGGACCCTTGTGTGTGATGATTGCAAATAGTTAAGTATTGTCTGGTGATTGTGTACCTCGTATTTATTCATAGACGTTAGTACCGACCAAGGATACGAGGAAGAAGGAGGATACTACGAAGAAGAAGCCGAGGAGAACTTCAACCACTGCTCTGCACAAGGCAAGCCAATACTTGCAAGCTATTAATTTAGCAATCTTATACTGACACTGATGCAAGCCTAATACTACTAGTTGAATGTGCAAGCTAACACTTGCAAGATACTATACTTATGCAAGCCTTACTAATCAAGTTGACCTATCCAAGCCAATACTTGCTTGTCACCATGCCAACTATATGCCTTAAGAATAGATGATCCTACCCACTTGATAAACCAATCCTAGTTTTTACTTACAAGCTTTATACTTTATTTCTTTATCATAGCTATTACTTAGAGTTTACTTAAGTAAATTGTAGATACTAGAAGGATATTTTGAAGGTTGAAAAAGAGCATAAAATTTGGCCTAAGATAGATAATCTTGATGTCATCCTAAGGCATGAGATTGAACTTAGTTAAAATCCATTAGTTTACCACCCCTCATTAGTACTTACCCCCATTTGTAGATGCTAGTGCTAAGCATAAAACTTGATCAAATTTACATGGGAATACTTGGTGGAAAAATGGTTATGAAAACCTTGGAATGATGGATCATTCTATTGAAATGTTTTGGACATGTGTTTCCGAACACCACATGATTTATGGTGATGAAAATGTTGAGGCATGAGCCTTAGCCCTTTATAAAACTGATGGTTGTCTAGATGCGATACCATTCCAATTTTACCGTACAACGACAATACCCGAGAATTGGGTAGGGCTTGACTGGAAACTTATATACCTTAGTATTAGTTCCCTCACGGCCAAGTTCTGAGCTGAGGCTAGCTTGTGAAGATTGTCCACCTGTGCAGTACCCAAGATGACAGTTGGTCATGGTTGGGAGGCCAAACTCACAGGAGAGGTGCTTATACTAGGGCGTGTAATTGAAAGGTTAGGATTGATTATCCGCATACTGAGTATGGTGAATTCAGGATTTGTTCCTGACGGATGTATCGAATGTTGTGGTGAAAGTGTACAATCTCTGCAGAGTGTCAAACTATTCGAATAGCCGCGTCCGCGGTTATGGACAGTTGGAGTGGCCATTCTGTTTCCCTGTCAGATGTTTTCAAAATGACTTGTGAAATGATTTGAGACTTTGACTTGACCACAACAGAGTTGTGGCATGAGATACAAGTTCCCACTTAGGTGTTATAAATCCTTAACTAGCATTCGTTGTTTCCAAATTTAGTAGAGGTAAATCTGGCTTTTTGCAAAACAACCCTAGAGCTTAGTGTCCCACTACAAAAACCCATTTTACCTGTTAGTATTAGTTTACGACTACTTAAAGAGTACTCATGGCTTTGTCCCTGGCTATTCCCATGGCTATAATATGAAGAGGAGTACCTGGAAGATGGACCCCAGGAAGGTTACGACAACTAGGATCAAATCCCATCGTCAGCATCGCCTGTGACCCCGAAGTTGGAGCTTCGTCTACGCTACCATTATTATTACGTATTCCGCTGCTTGTGTTGTATTAAGACTGGATCATGAGATCCTTATTTATTTAAGACCTTATGTATGGTTTGTAATGGATGATGTACTGTGGTATCCAATTCTGTTATGTCTCGCAAAAATGGTAATCCTGGGATTGCGATGTATGGCATAACAGGCATCTGGGATTAAAAATCCGGGTGTTGACAAAAGGGAAGAGCAGGCATCACGGAGGGGCCAACACTAGAGCCCGACGTACACATGTCGTGGGCTATGGGTTATTGTTGTCTATATAAGCGGGACAGTGTAAGATCCCTCCTTTATAAAGGAAAAAGGATCCCTGTGATTGCAATGCTAGTCCCTGGATCAATGCTAGCATCCACAGTTTAAGATGAAGTACACAGAAACAAAGGTCATTATTACAGTCATTCCAGAGACAAACATAGTCTTTACAACTCCAAGGCCACAGGCCTAGTACAAGAGTTTGAATAAGTAAATAAATAAAAGTCTTCATCTTCAGGTGCCACAGGCAAACATGTTGAGTGTAGCCTCATGACTCCTAATCCTCATCAGAGTAACCTGCAACATCACAAGTTACAGCCAAAGTGGGTCAATACATTGGAATAGTATTGGCAAGTTATACCTTTGTATAATTTAGGTGGACTAGATACTATATGCAATTTGGCTAAGTGTAGCTTAGGCTTGCTTTGCTCAAAATAGGTTTTGCCTATTAGTTCAAAACACTAAGTTTTTCTTTATCAAAACTTTTCCCAAGGAACCACCAATAGACATTGAGGTCCTTCACCCTTGTTCACCCACAAGTTTTTTACATAGAAATTGGGATGAGGAGATTCT
The DNA here is from genome assembly GCA_916181665.1 of Avena sativa. Classification (NCBI taxonomy): domain Eukaryota; kingdom Viridiplantae; phylum Streptophyta; class Magnoliopsida; order Poales; family Poaceae; genus Avena; species Avena sativa. The sequence continues at coordinate 259,483,064 of OV702294.1, read as the reverse complement.
TGATAGCTTCCATGTCTTGATGCTCAAGTTGTCCTTTTCCAGGGACATGGCTAAGTACTTAGATTCTTCCATCTGGAGAGGTTGTGCACTTTCCCCACAAGCCTTGATTTTCACCAAGATAGAACCTTTCAGAAGCCTTCCCTTAGACCAAATGGACGCGTTCCAACCTATCATACCACTACCACCAACTGTCCAAATGGCTAAGTTCTAGCAACCTATGTGGTCCTGGCAGAGCCCATATTGCCAAGTGGCTGCACTAGAAGCTTCTTAACATTTGGCCTCTAAAATATCTTTGTTCCTGGGTGGCTTTCCACAAGTGAGATACACAAGGTAAACCATAGCAATGGGCCTTGTGTAACCACTCAACATAAACCATTCCTTCCATTCCACCTAGGTGTTTCATTTACTTAGTTGTTTTATTAGGCAAAACACAAGTCCAAAGACTTAGAAATATTTTCAACATAGCATGTATATTTCACCAACCCTTGGTTGCTACTAGCTAGGCTAAGCATGGCATAGATAAGCATCTTAACTTAGAAATTTCTAGCAATTCTACAACTACTAGGATTTCCTAACATGGCATATAAGCAAAATATAGCATGCAAGACTAGCAAACTATTTCTAATGCTTAGTAGAAAACATAGGGATAAATTATTCATGAAGCACCACTTGCCTTGGTAGTTTGGAGAGTATCTACACTCCTCACAATCACAATCACTATTGGCACCAAAATCTACACAAAGAATCATAGCCACAAATCACATACAAAACATATACAAACAAAAATATATGACTTGTCCCTTCTGAAAAGGGTTGGGCTTGTTTGGTCCTTCCACTTTATTTTCTGGGAATTCATTTGCATAATGCCCCATCTTCTTGCACTTGAAGCATTCAACCCGACTAATGTCCCTCTTGACAGGCTGGCTTCCACTGCCACTTCCACTACCACTGTGGTGGCTTTTATATCCACCCTTGTGGTTCTTGTTCTTGTCATTGTCATGACTACGGTGATGCTTGTTGTCATGGCGGTTGTGGTTGTGGTGCTTGTTGAATTTCCCATGCTTGTGGGATCCTGAGCTTCCACTGTCATCGTAATGGGAACGTTTGTGAGACGATCCCGAGTTGTTCTTGTCCGAGTGTTTTCTCTTCCTACTCTCAACTTGCTTCATTTTGTTCTCCGAAATAGCAGCCTTATCACAAAGAGACTGGTAGGTGGGAACATATGCCACAGCCAACTGTAGGTTCAGCTCATCATTCAACCCTTCGAGGAACTTTTCTTTCCTCTTAGCATCAGTGTCAACTTCATCCGGTGCGTAACGCGCCAGATTGTTGAACTCCTCAATATATTCAGCCACGCTGCGGTGGCGCTGCTTCAGGTTATGAAACTCTTTCTTCTTCAGACTCATCACTCCAGATGAGATATGAGCAGTACAAAAGCCATCCTCAAAGATAACCCATGTCACATCTTCTATGGGAGTGGTGATTTGAAAGTTATCCCACCAAGTGGCGGCTGGTCCTTCCAGCAAGTGTGCTGCAAATCTGACCTTTTCTGCATCAGTACAGCCCACAGTTACCAAGTCCTTGTTCACAGAGCGTAGCCAATCATTGGCCACCATGGGATCAGTCGTTCCTGCGAACTTTTTTGGCCTCAATCTCAAGAACCTGGTAAGCATGTCAAAACCTGGTGGGTTGTTGTTGTTGTTATTGTTTTGGTTCTGGATGAACATCGTCATCATTTACATCAGCTGAGTTTGAGCTGTCATCATTTGCTGCATCTCTGGAGTGATGTTGTTGTTGTTGGGGTTGGGATTGGCACGACGGGGAGGCATCTGTGGTTTATTCAATTGAGATAAGAATGAGATACCCATAGATGCTTTCATGCACAACACATCACATAAACAATCACAAAACATGCATCAAAATAATAATAGTTCAACAACAAAAATGAGAAGTTTGCAAAGTAAACACACCAATAACAAGCCATCCACATGTTGGATGGTCATTGTGACACAAATAAAGTATGATGAATAAATGATAAATGAGTAGTCAACTCTACTCCTCGGCATCAACCTCCTCCTCGACAAAGGTAAGACCTGCATTCTCCATAGAGGTCTTGTATTCCTCGACATTGGCGGTCAAGGTCTCTACTTTGGCTTTGAGAGCCCTCTTTTGAGAACAAAGCCTCTCAATCACCGTCTGCTGATGCTCGAGCTCGAAGTCCTTGGCCTGCAGTTCTTCAGTCATGTCCCGAATCCTCTTGTTCCTATCCTGGACTCGCTTCTCCTGACTCTTGAACTTTCTGTCCTGGCTCTCGAACTTTGCCTCCATCTCCTTGACTATCTCATCTTGATCTGCGAAGAGCTTGTCCTTCTCGCGAAGCTGCACCTGGAGTTCGTCATTGTTGAGCATGACGTTGGTCCTATCAGTGTCCACGTGCCTAATGAGAGCCTCTAAGTCCTGAGGTATAGACGAATCGGCTCCGCTGTCTCCCTTGAAGTGTCCTCGAAGTCGATGGCCTCTCCATCCTCATCACGTCTACCAAAGACGTGGAAGTGAGTACCTCTAACCTATCGAGAGTGTCTCCCTAGCAGACGTCCTATCAGATCCTGCATGACTACCTCAAGGCCTCTCTCCTTGTCATCGTGCATGAGCTTGAAGATGATAGCCTCCGTGGTAGGCTCAGTCTGGCGTCCGGGCTAATTGACCTTGAAACCCCAAAGGTCTTTCCTCTCAAACTTGGTGAGGGGAAGCACCATGATGGTAGGAAGAGGGAGATTGAGCAAAGTAGTGAGCTCAACAATACGAGGACCAAAGCGAGTTCCCTGGAACTCCTCAACAGTGCTAATGGTAACATTAGGCATCTATTTATAAGATAGAAAAAGTTAGAAACAATCACAATTTAATATAAACTCAAGGCAAAGCATCACATACATATCCTTGGAAATCAAAACACACAAGTCATGGCATACATGGATCCATTACAACAACCAAGGTTCAACTTATTTTAAGCAACATTCGGAAAATAAGGTGATAAGTGGTGGTCCAACTAACGAAGTACGTTTACAATCCTATCTCACTGGATCTGTTGGCTAACATAATGTTTCTAGAAGCAATCAGTCTATCTTGTTCACATGACTCCATCACTAAGTCTATAATGTCTCCTCATAAGGTTTGGTTGGTAGCCTCCAACTCTTGGGTATGTTTCTTTTCTTCCTTTAGGTCATTTTGGAGGTTGAGCATTCTGCACTTGACTCTATCACCAAGTTCTTTGATGGTCCTCCAAGCTTCATCCTTTCCTGAATCAAAGAATGTAGTGTGCACCACTGAATTGGTGAACATGCAGAATCCTGATTCCTTGTGGTTGTCTTCCTTGTTTTTATACAAGTGAAGTTGCACCCACCAGTACTCAACTCCTTCATCCATCACAGGAAAACCTTTGTACACAGCTGCACCATGTATTTCCATTGCAACCATGAGGTCCTTGAGAGCCTTGGGGAATTCTATCTCACACTCCAAAGTCATTGTCATGAGTGGTCCTTTCCTTACGGCTTCATTGATGTAGTTCATCTACAAATAGAGACGAGAAAGAAGATTAGAAAACTTTACGAGAAGAATAGACAAGTGTAGAAGTTGTTGAAAATTTTTCCTTAGTGGTTTCCAATCCTAGGGTCATAATCCTACAGGCAACACAGTGCTCTGACACCATCTGTAAGATCCCTCATTTATAAAGGAAAAAGGATCCCTGTGATTGCAATGCTAGTCCCTGGATCAATGCTAGCATCCACAGTTTAAGATGAAGTACACAGAAACAAAGGTCATTATTACAGTCATTCCAGAGACAAACATAGTCTTTACAACTCCAAGGCCACAAGCCTAGTAAAAGAGTTTGAATAAGTAAATAAATAAAAGTCTTCATCTTCATGTGCCACAGGCAAACATGTTGAGTGTAGACTCATGACTCCTAATCCTCATCAGAGTAACCTGCAACATCACAAGTTACAACCACAGTGGGTCAATACATTGGAATAGTATTGGCAAGTGATACCTTTGTATAATTTAGGTGGACTAGATACTATATGCAATTTGGCTAAGTGTAGCTTAGGCTTGCTTTGATCAAAATAGGTTTTGCCTATTAGTTGAAAACACTAAGTTTTTCTTTATCAAAACTTTTCCCAAGGAACCACCAATATACATTGAGGTCCTTCACCCTTGTTCACCCACAAGTTTTTTACTTAGAAATTGGGATGAGGAGATTCTTGATAGCTTCCATGTCTTGATGCTCAAGTTGTCCTTTTCCAGGGACATGGCTAAGTACTTAGATTCTTCCATCTGGAGAGGTTGTGCACTTTCCCCACAAGCCTTGATTTTCACCAAGACAGAACCTTTCAGAAGCCTTCCCTTAGACCAAATTGACGCGTTCCAACCTATCATCCCACTACCACCAACTGTCCAAATGGCTAAGTTCTAGCAACCTATGTGGTCCTGGCAGAGCCCATATTGCCAAGTGGTTGCACTAGAAGCTTCTTAACATTTGTCCTCTAAAATCTCTTTGTTCATGGGTGGCTTTCCACAAGTGAGATACACAAGGTAAACCATAGAAATGGGCCTTGTGTAACCACAAAACATAAACCATTCCTTCCATTCCACCCACGAGTTTCATTTACTTAGTTGTTTTATTAGGCAAAACACAAGTCCAAAGACTTAGAAATATTTTTATCATAGCATGGATATTTCACCAACCCTTGGTTGCTACTAGCTAGGCTAAGCATGGCATAGATAAGCATCTTAACTTAGAAATTTCTAGCAATTCTACAACTACTAGGATTTCCCAACATGGCATATAAGCAAAATATGGCATGCAAGACTAGCAAAATATTTCTAATGCTTATGTAGAGTCCCTAACCGTTAATAAGGTAGAGATCCCTGTGTTTACAATGCTAGTCCCTGGATCAATAGCTAGCATCCACAGTTAAGATGTAATATCAAGAAACAAAGGTCATAATACAACTTTATAACCAGGAATAACATAATTTTATTATATCTTACATAGCTCATTTGGCTATTACATTACATTGCAGCAGAATATCTATAAGCATGGGGTCCTTCATCTTCAAAGTGCCACAGGCAAACATGTTGGTTGTAGACTTGTAATCCTAATCAATAAACTTCACTAATACCATACCAACCTGCAACATTACAAGTTACAGCCACAAGGGTCAATACATTTGAATTGTATTGGCAAGTTTCACTACTATGTAGAAATAAGTGGATCCTATCATTACATGCATATTTGGCTAAGTGGGGTTTAGGCTCATTTGCAGAAAGCAATATAGTTTTATCCTATCTTTTCAAAATAGTTTTATCTTTTGTCAAATCTTTCTGAACTCCTTGGAATCCACCAAGTGCTTCAAGTCTCTTGTTGTCACTTTCAAGTTTTTCTTCTAGAAATTGGAATGTCGAGATTTCCCATAGCTTCAGGCCTTAGTTGCTCAGTATTGTCCATAATCGGGGACACGGCTAAGTACTTAGATTTTTATCTTCTGCACAAGTTGTACACTTTACCCACATGACACACTCTCATCTTGTTGCCACCAGTGTCCGCTGGATAAGTACTCACCAAGATGGAGTACTGGCAGATTGAGAATGTGACGAAGTCTTTCCATAGAGTCCTCCCATATACAATGCTAGCTTGTCTTCAGGCACCAATGTAGGGTTCCTAGTTCCCTCATTCAAGTTAACCTGAAGAGGCCAATGCATGGGTCTTCCACAATGTAGTTGACTAAGCCAGTGCCCATTTAGCATGTGGCTGTACATGGAAGCCACTATACGAGAAACATGTTCAATCTCTAAGTTCCTGGGTGGTTTTCTTCTAGTGCACAACAAAAAGAGATTGCCATATAAACACGGTTCCTATTGTTGCCACCTTGTCCAAAACTTGAATATCCTTGTCCACCAAGGTGGTTCATTGAGTACTTGTTTTATTATATAAAACACAAGTCTTTTCTCAACATGTATCCTTTCTCAAAATATATAGCAGGGCTAAGCATATTACAACTACATTGTTTTCACTAAGGAATGTATAAGGGTATCCTATTAGGACTTAGCATAGCAAAATTATAGTAGTCCTTATCATGCATGTTTCAAAATCCACTAAGTGTAATGAAAATAGTAGGACTTTGGATGATAGTATCACTTGCCTTTTTGGTAGAGGATGTTGGTTCACTTCTTGATCTTGCTAATATCACACTCTTCTAACTTCACTACAAATCAATCAAGCAAACATAGATTCAACTAACATTCCAACCAATATTCAAACAATTCATCACACATAAAATAATAAAAACAAAGTCATGCATGCAAGCATGCAAAAGATAGTTTTATTTGCAAAGGTGGTTTCTACTAGGCTCTAAACATTGTAAGGCTCAAAGTGGTCTTTTTCTAAAGTGGGAACCCATTTGCATAAGGGTTTTATCTATAAACCATTTTTAAATCAAATCATTATTTCATGTGGTGAAAATGCTTTTGGTAAGTCAATAATTTTATATTGTTCACCAAATAAGTTGTTAATTCTCAAAACTTGGAGTTTAGGGTTAGTAGGTTTGAATCTAAACATTTTTCAAAGGTTTTTCTCAAAAATCATTTCCATATCAAAATCAATATTTTTATTTGACTAGAAATGAGCTAATTTAATTATTCAATCCTAATCTTCACATAATACATTTTTAAATCAATAAGTTGGTTCCTAGGGGAAGTAGGTTCACAACAAACCATTTTGCAAAGTTTTCATCTCAAAAACATAACTAGAACAATTTTTATATTCATAATAAGCCTACACAAGTTTCTGCAAAAACAAACATTTTACCAGAAGCTTTTTACTAAACAAAGTGCATGGTTGGCTAGGGCATGTTTTTCTGAATCCATTGATATAAAATTTGCAAATTTTGGACATGGGGATCAAAAGTTATGCAATTTAAAAGTTTGCATCTAAATCAGATTCTAATTCTGTTTTTAAACAATACTCTGTCCACGTGGCTTGTTCTTATTGGCCGATACCGCTTCGAGCTCGCTGGATCGTTGGATCTAACTAAGATCGAGTGGCGCAGAGGCACACGATACCCCTTCGTCTACGTTCTATCACAGCCAGACGATCAAGATCTAACGGACACGTTTGCGTGGTCAAACACTGGCGGCGCTGCGCGGCGGTGAGCGGCGGAGCACGCTCTGGCGATGGTGTCACGGCGATTCTAGGAAGCAAGGGAGAGGGGGAGATGGCTTACAGTGATCGCGTGGTCGAGGCGAAGCTCGAGGTAGTGCTGGTCTGGCGAGGGGCGCACTGGAGCGGAGGGGATTGCTCGCCGGAGACGATGGCGGCGTTAGGCGGTTCTGGGGGTCGTCGAGGGCGACGCTGCGATTCACTACGAGGCAAAGCAAGGATACAGTTAGACGCGGTTTGAACTGCTGATGATGTGAGCATCAATAGGAGGTGCCAGGGCGGTCGAGACTTACCAGGGAGGTGGCCGGAAAAAGAAACAGACGCGGCAGCGCGTTTGTGCTTGTCGTTGTCAACGCTCTGGGGCGAGCGCGGTTGAATGGAAAGCACAGGGAGAAGCGCCAGAGGCTGGGGTTCACTCTCGCGTGAAGCAGAGCTTGCGGGGGTGAGGGTGCTGGCCGGAATTCGCTGGAGAAGCTCACCGGAGCAGTGGGGGCGCAGGCTCGAATTGGGGCAGCCTAGAGGCAGAGAGGAGGAGCTGTCTGGGGGAAAAGAGAGAGGGGAGGGAGGCGTTTATGCACGAGTGGTCGCTGGGGGAGTTAAAGCCGCTATCAACGCGAATCAACGCCGGAGTTATTCGGCTGCAACGGCAGGGAGGAATTGCCGCGGGTTGAAGACGACGACACGCTGGCGTGGGGCCTGCCTGTCAGTGTGGGAGAGAGAGGGAAAGAGGGGCCACTCGTCAGTGAGGGTGCGGGTGATTTCTCTGGTGCCAAACGTTTTCTCGCGGGGAGAGAGGGACTGGGCTAACTGGGCCTTATTGGGCTAATTGGGTTGGGTCGTCCTTGCTCTATTTTTTTTCCTGTTCTGAATCTTTTTTCCTTTTACCATTTGATTTTCTGTTTTGAAATTCAATCAAACAATTCAAACATTCAAATCAATCAAACTTCATTTGTATTTTAGTTCTGTTTAACCACAAAATTCCAAGTCCCAAAATAAAATAATATTTTTATTCTTTTTAGGATCCATTAATAATTAAATAAAATGGACCTTAGTTATTAAATCAAATGGGTTTTGATTTATTCAAAATCTCCATTTGAAACCTAAATAATATCAAAACCACCTCAGTAGGTTTTATTTGAGAATATAAAATACTTTGAAAACTTGTTTAAAATAATTTAACAAGTTTTAGTGTTTAATTAAAATGGAAAAAGCCTTTTACTTTAATAAAATTGGTTTATTAATAAACTCTCATTATTTTATTTAAATAAACCTTTACTTTTTTAATCAAAGCAAAACATTTTATTTCAAAAGCTTGGCCAAGGTTTCATTTGGCTCTATAAAATAATCCTTATTTATATTTCTACCTTTTCATTTGAAAACCAAATCTTTTTATTAAAAGATCCAAAAATAGTAATTTCACATATTTAATATTTTATTTATTAATTGTTTATCTTTTCAAATCCCTTTAAGATTTGTTTGATCAAATAGGTTTGAAGATTTCCAATTGGAATCAAAAGTTTCTTCTCACCCTGAAAATCAACAAAGTTTTATTTTATTCATTTATTTTTCACATAACAAGATTTGGAAAATCTTGGGATGTGACAGGCTCCTTAAAATAAATCTCGTCCCGAGATTTGGGAAGGCTAGGGGTTACAAGTTGGTTCAAAGCATCTAGGGTACTACCAGCCTTAAAAAAAATTTCCAACAAGATTACATATTGGCTTGCTTGGGATCTTTGGGAAACTTTTCTGGGCAAACATCTGCATAGTGTCCTTTGTTTCCACACTTGAAACATGTGACAAGGCTGAGATCCTTCACAGGCTTGTTTATCTTGTGCTTCATCTTTTCTGGACAGTTGCTTGCATAATGTCCTTGGTTACCACAATTGTAACATGTGATAAGTTTGATCTCTTCACGTATCTCTTGTGGACAGGTTGCTGCATAATGGCCTAGCTCTTTGTAGTTGTTGCACCATACTTGGCCAATCTCCTTATACTTATTCTTCTCTGGACATTCACTGGAATAGTGTCCCATTTCCTTACAATGATTACATTGTACATGGCTCTTGTCCTTCTTTTTCTTGGGTTTTTCCAAAGCTAGCAGTGCTTCTAGTTCATGTTCTTCATATGTTATCTCATAGGTAGGAATGTCTAATGGTTTCTTGGACCTTCTATTGCTCCTTGGATAATTCATATGCTTCTTCTTTGGTCCTTTAAATTGGGTTGTATTGCATGGTGGTATAAGTGGAGATTTTCCTTTGTCCTCATCCTTCTTGGTAGACTTGGCTCCTTCAGGATAGTTTGCAATTAGTTGTTGCACTCCACCTTGTTTCCTTTGTTCAACTATGGAATAGATGGGGCATTGGATAGGAACATGATTATTCCCTTCACATAGGTAACATGTAGCTTGAGAGGTGGGACATTGGCCAACTGGATGTTTCTCCTCACAGTTGGGGCATTGATCTCCATGCTCCTTGGAAGTGTGATCCTTGTCTCCACAAATATTGCAAGCTTTGGTTCCTTCTAGAATAACATCTTTGTCATCCTTGTTGTCACAAACTCCTTTGGAAGAGTTGCCTTCCATGTTGATCATTTGATCTGTCACCTTACGCAACATTTGGGCTTGGGTTTCCAAAAATCCTTGCAGGGTTGGATCTTCCCCACTGGTGTTGGCTATGAATTGAGCTGTCATTTGGTTCAACTGGTTTTGGGTTGCTATAACTTCTCTCATGTTGTCCTCTTGGTTGTTATTGTTGTCATCAACCTTGATGTTGGAGTCTCTTGGAGTAGTCATCTGTTTGGGTTGAATTGAGATTAGAATAGGCAAAATATCTCTAAGGAAATAATTCTAATCACACACTCCACAATTCACACAAACAATGTGCAAGCAATCACAAACAAACACTCCTTTCAAACACAAGTTTCCAAGCATATTCTTAGGCATCCAAAATATTTTTGTTACACCACATAAGTTGGTGGGTTTGGCTTAAACTAAATATGGTAGTCCATCTATATGGTTCATTTGTGATCTTTCCATCCTTCTTGGTTGATTCTTCTTGCATGAGATCAAGGTTTCTTTGGGAAAACTCTTGGTCACAAAACTTCAAAGGTGATGATGGCTCTTTTTAAGTTGGGTTTCCTTAGTCTCCAAATCTTGAGCAAGATTTCTTGTCTCACTTGTCCTTAGTGATATCCAAGGTTGAGGTCCTTGGTGAAAATTCTGAAGATGTTGAAGTCATTAGAGTTGAAGATGTTGAAGTCATTAGAGTTGATGAAGTCCTTAGTTCATGGTGAAGTCTTTGGCCATGGGGTAGGTTTTGTCCATCAAGTTTGAAATAGATGAGATGTAGAACCAAAACCAAAATGGTTGAGGGAAAGAGTTTACAAGATTGTTTGTAAATAAGTTTTGGAACAAATACAACTCCTATTTTTCTAAGGGTTTTTGTCCAATCCTAGGTTTAAAAATCCTACAGGCAACACAATGCTCTGATACAATCTGTAGAGTCCCCAACCTTTAATAAGTTAGAGATCCCTGTGTTTACAATGCTAGTCCCTGGATCAATAGCTAGCATCCACAGTTAAGATGTAATATCAAGAAACAAAGGTCATAATACAACTTTATAACCAGGAATAACATAATTTTATTATATCTTACATAGCTCATTTGGCTATTACATTACATTGCAACAGAATATCTATAAGCATGGGGTCCTTCATCTTCAAAGTGCCACAGGCAAACATCTTGGTTGTAGACTTGTAATCCTAATCAATAAACTTCACTAATACCATACCAACCTGCAACATTACAAGTTACAGCCACAAGGGTCAATACATTTGAATTGTATTGGCAAGTTTCACTACTATGTAGAAATAAGTGGATCCTATCATTACATGCATATTTGGCTAAGTGGGGTTTAGGCTCATTTGCAGAAAGCAATATAGTTTTATCCTATCTTTTCAAAATAGTTTTGATCTTTTGTCAAATCTTTCTGAACTCCTTGGAATCCACCAAGTGCTTCGAGTCTCTTGTTGTCACTTTCAAGTTTTTCTTTTAGAAATTGGAATGTCGATATTTCCCATAGCTTCAGGCCTTAGTTGCTCAGTATTGTCTATAACCGGGGACACGGCTAAGTACTTAGATTTTTATCTTCTGCAGAAGTTGTACACTCTACCCACATGACACACTCTCATCTTGTTGCCACCAGTGGCCGCTGGATAAGTACTCACCAAGATGGAGTACTGGCAGATTGAGAATGTGACGCAGTCTTTCCATAGAGTCCTCCATACACAATGCTAGCTTGTCTTCAGGCACCAATGTAGGGTTCCTAGTTCCCTCATTCAAGTTAACCTGAAGAGGCCAATGCATGGTCTTCCACAATGTAGTTGACTAAGCCAGTGCCCATTTAGCATGTGGCTGTACACGGAAGCCACTGTACGAGAAACATGTTCAATCTCTAAGTTCCTGGGTGGTTTTCTTCTAGTGCACAACAAAAAGATATTGCCATATAAACATGGTTCCTCTTGTTGCCACCTTGTCCAAAACTTGAGTATACTTGTCCACCCAGGTGGTTCATTGAGTACTTGTTTTATTATATAAAACACAAGTCTTTTCAATACTTCTCATAATCTCAACATGTATCCTTTCTCAAAATATATAGCAGGGCTAAGCATATTACAACTACATTGTTTTCACTAAGGAATGTATAAGGGTATCCTATTAGGATTTAGCATAGCAAAAATATAGTAGTCCTTATCATGCATGTTTCAAAATCCACTAAGTGTACTGAAAATAGTAGGACTTTGGATGATAGTGTCACTTGCCTTTTTGGTAGAGGATGTTGGTTCACTTCTTGATCTTGCTAATATCACACTCTTCTAACTTCACTACAAATCAATCAAGAAAACATAGATTCAGCTAACATTCCAACCAATATTCAAACAATTCATCACACATAAAATAATAAAAACAAAGTCATGCATGCAAGCATGCAAAATATAGTTTTATTTGCAAAGGTGGTTTCTACTAGGCTCTAAACATTGTAAGTCTCAAAGTGTTATTTTTCTAAGGTGGCAACCCATTTGCATAAGGGTTTTATCTATAAACCATTTTTAAATCAAATCATTATTTCATGTGGTGAAAATGCTTTTGGTAAGGCAATAATTTTATATTGTTCACCAAATAAGTTGTTAATTCTCAAAACTTGGTGTTTAGGGTCAGTAGGTTTGAATCATAACATTTTCCAAAGGTTTTTTTCAAAAATCATTTCCATATCAAAATCAATATTTTTATTTGACTAGAAATGAGCTAATTTAATTATTCAATCCTAATCTTCACATAATACATTTTTAAATCCATAAGTTGGTTCCTAGGGGCAGTAGGTTCACAACAAAACATTTTGCAAAGTTTTCATCTCAAAAACATAACTAGAACAATTTTTATATTCACAACAAGCCTACACAAGTTTCTGCAAAAACAAACATTTTACCAGAAGCTTTTTACTAAACAAAATGCATGGTTGGCTAGGGCTTGTTTTTCTGAATCCATTGATATAAAATTTTCAAATTTTGGACATGGGGATCAAAAGTTATGCAATTTACAAGTTTGCATCTAAATCAGATTCTAATTCTGTTTTTAAACAATACTCTTCCACGTGGCTTGTTCTTATTGGCCGATACCGCTTCGGGCGGATCGAGCTTGCTGGATCGTTGGATCTAACTAATATTGAGTGGCGCAGAGGCACACGATACCCCTTCGTCTATGTTCTATCACAGCCAGACGATCAAGATCTAACGGACACGTTTGCGTGGTCAAACACTGGCGGCGCTGCGCGGAGGTGAGCGGCAGAGCACGCTGTAGAGGTGGCGTCGCGGCGATTCTAGGAAGCAAGGGAGAGGGTGAGATGGCTTACAGTGTTCGCGTGGTCGAGGCGAAGCTCGAGGTGGTGCTGGTCTAGCGAGGGGCGCACTGGAGCGGAGGGGATTGCTCACCGGAGACGATGGCGGCGTCAGGCGGTTCTGGGGGTCGTCGAGGGCGACGCTGCGATTCACTCCGAGGCAAAGCAAGGATACAGTTAGACGCGATTTGAACTGCTGATGATGTGAGCATCAATAGGAGGTGCCGGGGCGGTCGAGACTTACCAGGGGAGGTCGCCGGAAAAAGAAACAGACGCGGCGGCGCGTTTGTGCTTGTCCTTGTCGACGCTCTGGGGCGAGCGCGGTTGAACGGAAAGCACAGGGAGAAGCGCCAGAGGCTGGGGTTCACTCTCGCGTGAAGCAGAGCTTGCGGGGGTGAGGGTGCTGGCCGGAATTCGCTGGAGAAGCTCGCCGGAGCAGTGGGGGCGCGGGCTCGAATTGGGGCAGCCTAGAGGCAGAGAGGAGGAGCTGTCTGGGGGAAAAGAGAGACGGGAGGGAGGCGTTTATGCACGCGTGGTCGCCGGGGGAGTTAAAGCCGCTATCAACGCGAATCAACGCCGGAGTTATTCGGCTGCAACGGCAGGGAGGAATTGCCGCGGGTTGAAGACGACGACACACTGGTGTGGGGCCTGCCTGTCAGTGAGGGAGAGAGGGAAAGAGGGGCCACTCGTCAGTGAGGGTGTGGGTGATTTCACTGGTGCCAAACGTTTTCTCGCGGGGAGAGAGGGACTGGGCTAACTGGGCCTTATTGGGCTAATTGGGTTGGGTCGTCCTTGCTCTATTTTTTTTCCTGTTCTGAATCTTTTTCCTTTTACCATTTGATTTTCTGTTTTGAAATTCAATCAAACAATTCAAACATTCAAATCAATCAAACTTCAACCACACTTTGTATTTTAGTTCTGTTTAACCACAAAATTCCAAGTCCCAAAATAAAATAATATTTTTATTCTTTTTAGGATCTATTAATAATTAAATAAAATGGACCTTAGTTATTAAATCAAATGGGTTTTGATTTATTCAAAATCTCCATTTGAAACCTAAATAATATCAAAACCACCTCAGTAGGTTTTATTTGAGAATATAAAATACTTGGAAAACTTGTTTAAAATAATTTAACAAGTTTTAGTGTTTAATTAAAATGGAAAAAGCCTTTTACTTTAATAAAATTGGTTTATTAATAAACCTCATTATTTTATTTAAATATACCTTTACTTTTTTAATCAAAGCAAAACATTTTATTTCAAAAGCTTGGCCAAGGTTTAATTTGGCTCTATAAAATAATCCTTATTTGTATTTCTACCTTTTCATTTGAAAACCAAATCTTTTTATTAAAAGATCCAAAAATAGTAATTTCACATATTTAATATTTTCTTTATTAATTGTTTATCTTTTCAAATCCATTTAAGATTTGTTTGATCTAATAGGTTTGAAGGTTTCCAATTGGAATCAAAAGTTTCTTCTCACCCTGAAAATCAACAAAGTTTTATTTTATTCATTTATTTTTCACATAACAAGATTTGGAAAATCTTGGGATGTGACAGCTTAGTAGAAAACATAGGGATAAATTATTCATGAAGCACCACTTGCCTTGGTAGTTTGGAGAGTAGCTACACTCCTCACAATCACAATCACTATTGGCACCAAAATCTACACAAAGAATCATAGCCATAAATCACATACAAAACATATACAAACAAAAATATATGAATGCATGCAACATGATATGTGATGATTTTTAAAACTCAACAAAGCAAGTGCACAGTACTGGTTCATAAACAAGTTAAAAAACTTGCCAAACAACATTTATTTAAACCTTAAAACATTTTTCAAACAATTCATATACTCAAATTAGCCCTACACATGTTTCTGTAAATAAAACCATTTTAACAGAAGAAAAACATTACACACATTGCATATTTAGAAAGGGCTTGTTCTCCTGATTCCATTGATATAAAATTTGTCAAATTCTAACATGGGGATCAAAAGTTATATCCAAAACAAATTCAAACATCTAATAGATTTAAATCCTGATTTTAAATCTAAACTGCTGCCACGCGTCTTAATCTGATTGGCCGGTACCGTTTCGCGTTGGATCACGCTTCTGAGCCGCTGGATCTAACTTAATCGCGCGGCTCAGATCCAATCTTACCGCTTCGCCCACGTTCTATCGTATCCGCAGGATCTAGATCTAACTGCGCTCAGCACTTTAACCATCCAGTGGCGGCGCTGGCGGCGGCGACAGGCGGCGGCGCCTCTGTCAGAGTTGCTACCGGCATTCTAGGTCGCGCGGGAGAGGAGGAAGGGGCTTACCAGACTCGCCGTGTGCTGCTGATGCTCAAGGTGGCGGTGGTTTGGCAAGGGGCGCACGGAGATGGTCGCTGGTGCTCGTCGGAGTTGCGGGCGGCGTCAGTTGCTTGCTGTCGAAGACGTTGCCGATGTTCTGCGTCGACCTAGCAAGAGCCAGATGGTTTAGGAGATGCGCAAGGGTCTGGCGATCAAGTATGTATCAAAGAGGAGGCAAGGGGCGGTCTCATTTTACCTGAATCGCACGTCGGAGTTGAGGGGCGGCTCAGGTGCTCGTGGGTGAAAACGAAGACGTCGCTCTGGGTCATGAGAAAGCAAACGAAGGGCATTAGCGAATGCGCAAGGTCATGCTGGTCACGGTGGTTTGAACTAGAGGCAGAGGAGCGGTCTGTACTCACCGAGATTCGTCGCCGGAGTTGCTCTGTCTGTGGCGGCGCAAGGGCGATTGCGGGCAGCCTGGTGGCGGAGAGGTGGCGCTAGGTGAGGGGAAATGGCCGCGGTGTAGAGGGGTTTATGTAGGCAGAAGGCGGGCGGCGATTAAGCGCGGAATCAAGGGCAATTAAGCCCACAGTGACTGTGGCGAGTAACGGCGGAGCGAGCGTCGCGGCCGCGTGTGATTGACGACGACGACGACGTGGTCGCAGGGTCCACTTGTCAGCGAATAAAACAGAGAGGGGGTGGGGTCCTAGCGTTAGTCACTCAGTGGGTTTCTCTGCGAGTGAGAAAGAGAGAGGGGGAACCCGGGTGGGCTTAATGGGATGGATTCGTAGTTGGGCCAGATAGGTGGCCCTGGCCTTTTTCTATTTCTTTTCTCCTTTTATTTTTCTGTTTTGATTTTCTGAAATGATTTTCAAATCCAAATCAAATGAGTTTGAATTCAAATCTTCTCTAGGTTTTTATTCAGCAAACCTTGCACTCAAATGTGTGTCAAACACTACTGTTTATTCAAAACACTTTGATCAAATGAAAATAAAAATAACACCAAGCCTTTATGATATATATACAATAGGCATAATATTGGTTTTATTTACTCCTTTTGTTTTGAAACTTTGTTCAAAATTTTGATGGTGCCTAAGTTTGAATTTCAAACATTACTGAACCAAAACAAGTACTCTTCTCATTGGAAGATAGCACTAAGGCTAGAGCAAACTTACATGAAATAATAAGCATATATGCTTCTGTTTTGAAATGATTTGTTTGAAATGAAACTCATATGATCATGGATGCATGGATGATATGCATGAGTTTAAAACATGATTTTAGGGATGTTACAGATAGGGAAAGGCTCCCACCGATTTACCTCTTTTGGAAGAGCATATTACTGGAATATGCTGTCTAGCTCAGCCCTAACTGTAACCTGTCCACCCCTTTAAAGGTGAGCCAGGGCCTCCTAGTAGAGGGATTGATTCATTTTGACACTTAGAGGGTAGTTGAGTGCTTCTTCCTTTCCCTCTGATACAACTCAAGGAGCAAGTGTAACCATTATTGTTCTAATAAAGGATGGTGAGTGACTTATTCGTGTGTAGAAACCACTACATCATCCCTCCCTGGGCCCCTCTAGCACACATTGGCCCCATCTTTATCCTATCCATGGCATCTGCCGTGCCACCACTACGACACCCGTGCTGGGGCTGGTGCAGGAGCAGGAGATGATGTCGCTTCCTATGCTAGGGCTGGTGATGACGCAGGAGTTGGTGCTGATGCAGTTAATTAAAGAGGGGCTGGTGCAAGAGCTAGAACCGGTGCCGTCACCGACGCTAGCAGCATGACGCTAGATTTCTTCTGATGGGTAGGTAAGCTGACTGCAGGGGTGGTATAGGAATATGAGACGTTTGCAAGCAAAATGGCTCTTATACTCCAACAGTTACTCACAAGACAGTGATCAGAGGATGTGATGAGTATACAAGCAAATTAAGTTACTACTACCTCCAATCTTTCTCCTTCGGTTAACAGGTGTCGGAGCAGGAACTAGGTCTTGTGCCGGTGCGGGTGTCGGTGCCGGTGCAAGCAGCTTGATGCTCGTTACCTTCCGTGGGAGCTAATGGGACTGCATGAGTGGACATAGAGGCACATGAGATGAGTACAAGCAAAATGGGTTCTTACACTCCTAGATAGTGATCAGATTATACAAGAAAATTAAGTTACAACCTCTATTCTTTCTCCTACTTAGGTCAATAGGTATCGTTGCAGGAACTAGGGCCGGTGCCGGTGCCAACAGCTAGATGTTGGAACCCTTCTGGAAGTGAACTAAACAAGTGTTAAGAGTTATACGATTAGTGAAGACAATAGTGTAGTACCGTTAGTCGCAAGTGTAGGGAATATGCCCTAGAGGCAATCATGTATGATGATATTTCCCATTGTATTCATAAAGTTATTAAGTTGTCCTTGTATAAACATCTGATGTGTATCATTGAATATGTGATTCGGTTGTGGAACTATACATTCATGTTGTTTGTACTAAATATCCTTGGTCATCGAGGTTGTGCTGGACACACAACTTAGACCAATGTGAAAGTTGGCTTGATGACTCGCTTCCACTTGTCATGGGCATGGAGATGTCATTCCAACTTACACAGATTTGGCTAAAGATTTTAGCGATTCGGATTGACCCATATTGAGGTACAACGAACAAGTTGTCATTTGTATATCTCAATCAATGTAATCCTTAGACCTGAGGTTGTTGCATAGTCCGAGTTGAGGATCACCGACTTAGGTTCTGCCAAACGCTGATCCGTAACTGGGCAGTCATAAAGGCAGAGTTCGGGTCGACTGAGAATCAAGCTGCGTGATGTGAATAACCAAGATGGGATTTTGCCCCTCCACTCGGAGAGATATTCTCTGGGCCCTATCGGATGATATGATTCGGAAAGCATGGCCATGCACGACTCGGTTAAGTGTTAACCGAGGCGATCGACTAAGAGTTAGTAGAGTGAATCACTTATCTCGGATCGAGAAGAGAGTCGGAATTTTTAAGGGATGACAATTATTCGCCTATAGTCTGACAAGGTATATCATGAGGCAAAAGGGACTCGGACGCAAGTCGCATTGGAAAGGCAAGTCGTCATGACTCTTTGGTACTTGGGAGTCGGCATGTTCTGCTAGGAGCCGCTACTGACTGATCTATTGAGAGTCGGACTCCAATCGTGTCCAAGTAACCATGAGCTTGTAGGGTCACACACTTAAGAGCGGGAGCAAGTTCGGATTGGATCTGAACTAGAAATCTGGTTGGGTTGGACCCGAACCTGATTTGGACTGAGTCAGTGAGTCGGACTCACAGGGACTAATATTATATGGGATTTAGTGAATGGTCCGCGCGAGCATAGCCCACGTTCACTCCCTATATATAGTGGAGCACCGTAACCCAAAAAGGTTAATTGTTGTTCGGTTAGGTCATTCCATGTGTTGGAAACCGTAGCTCCACAGCAGTCCTGCCATCGTATCGAACCTAGCAGTTCGCCGCCGGTGCTCCTCCTTGTATGTGTGGATACCAGCAGAGGTGATGTACGATCAGCACCAGGACGATTGGATCGCAAAGGACTGCACTGCATCAACTGACGCGCTTCATCAGTAATCTGCAACTGCGCGTCTAGTGGTAAACCTCGTGGCCTTCTACCTCATCTAGATCTTGGGATCACCACGTTAGAGGAAAAAGTTTTGTTTTATCTCTGCGTGGCCCCACAGTGGTATCAAAGTGATAGCTTCTGGTTTTAGGCTCGAGATCTCGCATATGTGATATGCGGTAGGCTGTAGATGAGATCTATATGCTGTTTTGGTGGTCGATCTATGAGATAGATCGGTTTTGTACAAGGTTGATTGGATCAACTGTACTCGGGGAATGGTAGATCTGATTTCCATGATCATACTGCTGAGCTCATGGAACGACATACCCCTACCGGTCGGCTTCCGCCATCGGGGTAGACTGTGACATGTAAATCCAGAAGCGATGATCAAAGATCAAAGAGTTTGATAGAATCGTAATAATGGTCGGAATCCATGTCCGGATCGTAGATGAGATCTATGTTTTCGGAAAAATCATCGGGTCCTGTCCGCACCCGCGAGGGGCGCTGCCCCTTCGATCCCCGCCCGCTATCCGGATAGCGGGACCGCCGGTTTCGCCCTGTCGTAGAGCGTTAGATTTCGTTGCGAGTTTCACAATGCAGGTAGATATCGTATCTATGCATAACTTGTTTTTGCAGGAATTTGTGAATGGTATGGTTCATGTGCATGTGATGTATGTGTGCAATCCATACGTGATCTGCGAATCATGGTTTTGTCAGCCGGCTGGAACCTAGGTGCTGCCATTTTATTGTATAACGACCTGCGTGTCGGATTCTCCATGTAATTTACTTTACCAAGCTAGTGTAGATGTTTGGAGAACCCGGATGGCATGCAAGGCGATGTACATGTCGGAGACATGGAGTAAGATGGCAAGTGACAAAAGTTGGCACGAGTCGGATTACATTCTTTGTGGAGATGGATATCTCCATGAAGGGAGCCATACCATTTCACATTATAATTGCTTTATTTTGTGTTATTGTTATGTCTCTGTTTTACCTCTATTAGATAGTCGGTAAAATTTAATCCCTCAAAGAAGATCTAGTCAGTTTTCCCCGCCAGTGTTTGCACCATCACAAGTCGGACATTTTTGGTAGTAGGATCATAAAATTGAGGTGCTGCCAATTCTTTCCGACTAGGTGGGTTCAAGTCGGACTCTTACTACGGAAACACTTGGTAAGCTAGACGTGTCTATCACAATGGTTGTGGGGCTCGGGGAAAAGTCGGATGGGAGTCGGGGCATGTGATGCCACCTGTCCAACAGGAGTCATATGAGATACAATTGACAAGGAGTTGTCTACCTAGATCACTTGTCGTCTAGCGGTGATGCTAAAGCTCACTAGCCGACTTGATTATTTAGGATCCTGAATCACTTAGTAACCATCAGAGGGGTGTTGGTTCTAGTGGGAGCATAAAATATTAATTTTTTTAATATGCTTGCTCTTTTATGAATACATGTCTTAAGTGTTTTGCATAATTTCTGTTGTAGATCATGGCACCAAGTAGCAGTCACTCTCAGATATCCGGTTTTGCGTTGAGAACTATCCTTGAGAAAGATAAACTGAACAACAGTAATTTTACCAACTGGTATTGAAATCTAAGAATTGTTCTCAAACAAGAAAAGAAAGACCATGTCCTAGACAACCCACTTCCAGATGAGCCGAATGAGAATGCGACTATCGCTGCCACCAATGCCTACCGTCGGGCTAAGGATGAGTCCACGGATATTAATTGTCTTATGCTTGCTCACATGGAACCGAACATGCAAAAGCAGTTCGAGAATGTTGAGGCCTATGATATGATCGAAAGCCTCAAAAGTATGTTCCAGGCTCACGCGAAGATTGAGAGGTATCAAGTCTCTCAGGCTTTGCTGAGTTGCAAGCTTAAGGATGGTGATCCAGTGAGTCCGCATGTGATCAAAATGGTTGGTTATGTGCAGTCTATGGAGAGGCTTGGCTACCCCATTAGCAAAGAGTTCGCTATGGATATAATTCTGAACTCTCTTCCTAGTGCATATGGGCAGTTCATTTCGAACTAACACATGCATGGTATGGATAAGAAGCTCACTGAATTGCATGGGATGCTCAAGCAGGCAGAGGCGGATCTCAAGAAAGGCGACAGTCAAGTGTTGATGGTGCAGAATAAGGCTAAGTTCAAGAAGAGTTCTTGGACTAAGAAGAAGGCTAAGTCAGGAGGAAAGCAGGCTCAGGACCTGGTCCCAAGCGCTTCCTCAGGGACTAAGACATCTCCTTCAGCGGGATCCACTTGCTTCTACTGCAAGGCGGATGGCCACTAGAAGAGGAACTGCAGCAAGTATTTGGTCGACAAAGCCAAGAGTGGAGGTATGACTTCTGACTTAGGTACACTTGTTTGTAATGTTATACACATATATCTTGCTAATGCACCTAATAGTTCTTGGGTATATGATACCGGATCAGTTATTCACATCTGCAACTCGTTGCAGGGACTGGTAAGAACTAGGAGCGTAGCAAGAGGCGAGGTTGATATTCGAGTGGGCAACAAATCAAGAGTTGTTGCGTTGGAAGTCGGCACGATGCAACTTCATTTACCTTCTGGATTCATTATGGAACCAAATTGTTATTATGTTCTAGTGCTCAGTCGAAATATTATTTCTTCTTCATGTTTGATGAGGCAAGGCTATGAGTCGAATATCAAGAATAATGGTTGTTCTTTGTATTTGAATGATATGTTTCACGGCTTTGCACCCGTCCAGGACGGGTTATTTATTTTGAATCTTGATGGTGAGTCGGTTTATAACATAAATGTGAAACGGTTGAAACCAAATGATCTGAATATGACTTACTTTTGGCACTGTCGGCTTGGTCATATAAGTTGGATTCGCATGAAGAATCTCCATGATGATGGACTCCTAACTTCGTTCGACTTGGAGTCGTTCGAGACATGTGCATATTTCCTACTTGGCAAAATGACCAAGACAGTTTTGCAAAGAGTTACGAGAGGGCGTCCGACTTGTTGGGACTAGTACATAGTGATGTATGTGTACCAATGAGCATGACAGCCAGAGGTGGTTATGAGTACTTCATTACCTTCACTGATGATTTGAGTAGGTATGGATATATCTACTTGATGAAACATAAGACGAAAGCCTTTCAAAAGTTCAAAGAATTCCAGAATGAATCACAGAATCAACTCGGCAAGAAAATAAAGTTTCTTCAGTCGGACCGAGGAGGCGAGTACATGAGCCATGAGTTTGATGACCATCTGAAAAGTTGTGGAATAGTTCCTCAACTTACTCCGCCAGGAACGCCACAAATGAACGGTGTTTTGGAAAGGCGGAATTGGACCTTGTTGGACATGGTACGATAAATGATGAGTCGGACAGATCTTCCTTTATCATTTTGGGGTTATTGTCTAGAAATAGCGGCGTTCACACTAAACAGAGTACCATCAAAGTCGGTAGAGAAGACACCGCATGAGATGTGGACAGGCAAAAAGCCAAGTTTTCTTTTCTTAAAATTTGGGGTTGTGAAGCATTTGTCAAGCGACTTCAGTCGGACAAGCTTACTGCCAAGTCGGATAAGTGTATTTTCGTGGGGTATCCGAGGGAAACCTTGGGTTACTACTTATACAACCGAGAAGAGGGCAAAGTGTTTGTCGCTCGGAACGGTGTCTTCCTTGAGAAAGAGTTTCTCAGTCGGGGAGTAAGTGGGAGCACGGTGCAGCTCGAAGAAATTCGAGAGGACCGGCTAGTATCGAGTCTGCAAAAACCTTGGAGGTTGATCCGGTCGTGGTAGCTGAGTCGGCAGAATCACCTGTACTACGAAGATCGGCAAGATTACGAAGTGTTTGTGATGTGTTACTGTTAGACAGTGATGAGCCGGCAAATTATTTGGAAGCGATGGTGGGATCTGATTCCAAGTCATGGCTTGGAGCCATGAGATCCGAGTTAAAGTCCATGGATGAAAATCAAGTTTGGAACTTGGTTGATCTGCTAGACGGTGCAAGACCCGTCGAGTGCAAATGGGTCTTTAAGAAGAAAACTGATATGGATGGAAATGTTTCTATCTATAAAGCACGTCTTGTCGCGAAGGGGTTCCGACAAGTTCAAGGAGTTGATTACGACGAGACTTTCTCACCCGTAGCAATGCTTAAATCAGTTCGGATCATGTTAGCAGTAGCAGCCTATTTCGACTATGAGATTTGGCAGATGGATGTTAAAACGGCTTTCCTTAATGGAAATTTAACCGAGGACGTGTATATGATACAACTTGAGGGTTTTGTCGATCCGGCTAATGCTGACAAAGTGTGCAAACTTTAGAAATCCATTTATGGGTTGAAGCAAGCATCGCGAAGTTGGAATATTTGCTTTGATGAGGTAGTCAAATCGTTTGGCTTCATCAAGAGTGATCATGATTCTTGTTTATACAAGAAGTTTAGTGGGAGCAAAGTAAACTTTCCGATCTTATATGTGGATGACATATTATTGATTGGAAATGATGTCTAGATGTTGCAAGAAACCAAGGAATCATTAGAAAGGAGTTTCTCAATGAAAGACTTGGGTGAGGCAACATATATTCTCGGAATCCGGATCTATAGAGATAGATCAAGGAGGCTCATTGGATTGAGTCAGATTACTTATGAGGACAAAGTGTTGAAGAATTTCAACATGGAATCATATAAGAAGAGGTTCTTACCGATGTCCCATGGTGTAAAACTTAGCAAGACTCAGTGTACTTCGACAACTGATGAGCGAAGTCGGATGAGTGCGATTCCGTATACTTCTGCAGTCGGATCCATCATGTATGCCATGATTTGTACTAGGCCGGATGTTTCCTATGCTCTAAGTGTTGTGAGCAGATACCATGTTGATCCTGGAGAAATCCACTGGACAGCGGCTAAAAATATCCTAAAGTACTTGAGAAGGACTAAGGATATGTTTTTGGTTTATGGTGGTGAAGATGAACTCGGTGTAAAGGGTTACACAGATGCAAGTTATCTTACCGACTCTGATGATTCTCGTTCGCAATCCGGATACGTGTTTATTATAAATGGAGGTGCTGTGAGCTGGAAGAGTTCCAAGCAAGAGACTGTGTATGCATCTACAACAGAGGCTGAGTATATTGCCGCCTCGGAGGCAGCAAAGGAAGCTGTTTGGATGAGGAATTTCCTCATGGATCTTGGTGTGGTTCAGGGCTTGTCCAATCCGTTAGACGTGTATTGTGACAACAATGGTGATATTGCACAAGCCAAGGAACCTAGACAACACCACAAGAACAAGCACATACTCATGAGGTACCATCTGATTCGCCAGTTTGTGGATCAGGGTGATATCAAGTTATGCAAGGTACACACAGATGCAAATATTGTGGATCCGTTGACGAAGCCGTTACCCCATCCAAAGCATGAGGCGCACCTAAGAGCCATGGCCATTAGATGCCTAGACATGTGATGTCGGAAGATTGACTCTAGTGCAAGTGGGAGACTGTTGGGAATATGGCATAGAGGAAATCATGTATGATGATATTTCCCATTGTATTCATAAAGTTATTAAGTTGTCCTTATATAAACATCTGATGTGTATCATTGAATATGTGATTCGGTTGTGGAACTATACATTCATGTTGTTTGTACTAAATATACTTGGTCATCGAGGTTGTGCTGGACAGACAACTTAGACCAATGTGAAAGTTGGCTTGATGACTCGGTTCCACTTGTCAAGGGCATGGAGATGCCATTCTGACATACACATATTCGTCTAAAGAGTTTAGCGATTCGGATTGACCCATATTGAGGTACAACGAACAAGTTGTCATTTGTATATCTCAATCAATGTAATCCTTAGACCTGAGGTTGTTGCATAGTCCGAGTTGAGGATCACCGACTTAGGTTCTGCCAAACGCTGATCCGTAACTGGGCAGTCATAAAGGCAGAGTTCGGGTCGACTGAGAATCAAGCTGCGTGATGTGAATAACCAAGATGGGATTTTGCCCCTCCACTCGGAGAGATATTCTCTGGGCCCTATCGGATGATATGATTCGGAAAGCATGGCCATGCACGACTCGGTTAAGCGTTAACCGAGGCGATCGACTAAGAGTTAGTAGAGTGAATCACTTATCTCGGATCGAGAAGAGAGTCGGAATTTTTAAGGGATGACAATTATTCGCCTATAGTCTGACAAGGTATATCATGAGGCAAAAGGGACTCGGACGCAAGTCGCATTGGAAAGGCAAGTCGTCATGACTCTTTGGTACTTGGGAGTCGGCATGTTCTGCTAGGAGCCGCTACTGACTGATCGATTGAGAGTCGGACTCCAATCGTGTCCAAGTAACCATGAGCTTGTAGGGTCACACACTTAAGAGGGGGAGCAAGTTCGGATTGGATCTGAACTAGAAATCTGGTTGGGTTGGACCCGAACCTGATTTGGACTGAGTCAGTGAGTCGGACTCACAGGGACTAATATTATATGGGATTTGGTGAATGGTCCGCGCGAGCATAGCCCACGTTCACTCCCTATATATAGTGGAGCACCGTAACCCAAAAAGGTTAATTGTTGTTCGGTTAGGTCATTCCATGTGTTGGAAACCCTAGCTCCACAGTAGCCTGCCGTCGTATCGAACCTAGCAGTTCACCGCCGGTGATCCTCCTTGTATGTGTGGATACTAGCATAGGTGATGTACGATCAACACAAGGACGATTGGATCGCAAAGGACTGCACTGCATCAACTAACGCGCTTCATCAGTAATTCGCAACTGCGCGTCTAGTGGTAAACCTCGTGGCCTTCTACCTCGGCTAGATCTTGGGATCACCACATTAGAGAATTTTTTTTTGTTTTATCTCTGTGTGGCCCCACAGCAAGAAAGTCATCAGAGGTTGTGATGAGTACAGAAGCAAATTAATTAGTAGTACCTCTGTTCTTGGCCCTTTGGTCAACAGGTGTATGATGGCTTGCAAGTATGTGCCCAGGCTTACTAAAATCGAGTGCTACCTTTCCCCCTGCTTTAGACCATTCTCACGGACATACTTGTACCAACCCCAGCCACCCAAATAGGTGGTGGCCATCTTCAAGGAGACATCCACATCAAATATTTACTGCAAGCCTTTTGGGTCCTCGGTATACAGACTTAGAAACTTGCCGTTTCCGAACAGCTTGTTTACAATGGGGCGAGCGACACAAGGGAAAAACTACATGAGAAAATTGATATACAAGTAAGACGACAACAAGAAAAGTGAGATACAAGATATTACATCAAGTCGTTCTAAACCGCTTGGAATCCATACCTGATACCATGGGTACCCTTCGCGAAGGGTGGCCATGCAGCATTTTTCTTCCATCTGCCTTTGGAAGGGCATAAAGGGCTCCCTTCCAATCCACAAGCTTGACAAGAGGATGGTAGAATAAAGGGCTGAGCAGCTAGTGTGTGGTACTGAATGAAATTAACTGGAAAGGTTAAATTTTGTAAATATCATGTAAATCTAATAATATCAGACAAAATCATTGCCCGAAAAGCAAACAACTTTGATGTTTGTGAACTTCTGATGAGCGTAAAGATAAGTATAGATGATAACAATAACACGAAAAATCATAAGATGTGAAATTGTGGATTTCCAAATTATACCTACTTCTTAGAGAGGTCAGTGCCAACCTGGTACTGTGTTTGCGCTTCCTCGTCGTGTAGACAATGTCCGCTTTTGGTGGGGGCATGAGCAATCCCTAGCCTCTACATTAGCCTCAGGCTCCACAGTAGCACCTTCAATCTGAGTAAATAGCAATAGAGATCAACAATTCAATGCAGTACATAGTAGTCATATATATATATGTCTGTGTATGAGATAATCAGGCAGATCCAGATCAGGATTCACATAAACACAGTGCCAGACATAATAAAATCACACATGTTTCTGAACATCTAATAAGCATGCATGACACCAAGCGGATAAGAATCAAATCACATCGCACCATGGTAAGAGGATTAACAAAAAATACCCTTCTCTTTAACCTAGGCCCTCCCAGCTGGGCAGTGGCCTTGCGCTTGTTTGGTGAGTAGTGGTATTGGTCGGATCCTCTGACATGTGGGGGAATCATGCTGTTTGCCACACCTGGAGCACCGCAAGTTCGCATGTATGTACCACAGTGATACAATAAATAAAGAACAAGATAGCGTCATAGAGGCTTCCATAAAAACAGATGCAGACAAAGACAACTTTGAGCATAGGGATACATCCAGGTTGTAGACAACCACTTTTAGCATGGGAAAGAATGAAAGAACACAACGAATATGCTGCTCCATTACCTTTTAGGCAGCTTTTAAGGGCACTGACGGGACCATCACTGTCCATAGTGGCCGTGCGCGCCAGTGACCCATAATTCTCCATACAGAATTTGATGCAAAATACATTGCAAACTAGTAGAAATTAAAGGTTATAAATTGAAGAACACCGATTTGGAACACGACCAAATGGCCCAATTAGAATAGCGGTGACCATGCCCCGATACCGAACCCAAAGGGAATCAGTCACCCTGCCCCCACCTACCCCCACCTCCACCCCACCCCAATGGCCCAATCGATTAGAGTAGAGGAGGGAAAATACCCTTATTAGGTGAACAGATCCCGATCCTAGTTACACTTGCTTCCTTGCCTGATAATTGGAGCTAGTGATTGGAGCTTGCTGGTCAGAAGAGAAAAGGATGGGTAGGGGTAGTAACAGTACTACTATAGTACTAATAGTAGGGTCAGAAGTACTACACTTTTTCTACAGTGTCAAGGGAGCGGCGGGAAGAGATTCCCGGGTATTTTGCAAAATTTCCAACACGTCGTGGCATGGGATAATAAATTAGGGATTTCTATTTTCGTGCCCTTGGTTTGTTAGTTGTACTCACTTTTCCCTAGTCGCTTAACTTTTCCTCACTTTTCCCCTCGTCATGTTAATAAACCCTCGCGGGCGCTCAGACGGAGGGATGCCATCAAGTCAAAGGCTTGACCGTTACATGCTGACTAGTGGGACTGCATTGGGCAGGTCGGGCGTTGAGCGTTACGTTACGAGGCCTCGACCGTTACATGCCTGACCAGTGGGGCCGCGTTGGGACGGGTCCTGCATACGTGGTGAAGGGTAGGGTCGCGTTGGGACGGGTCTTGCATACGTGGTGAAGAGTGGGGCCGCATGGAGACACGTCGGACCGGCCATTCTCGCTCACCCAAAGCATTCGCTTCCCCCTGAGCCCGGAACAGCTCCCACACTGCCCCTCCACTGCCCCGCCGTCGTGCCCTCCTACCTTATGTCGTCCTCGAACCCAGAGCCTCCCCTCCCCCTATCCGTGGATCCCACTCCACCTCTGGCTCTGCTCGCGCCCCTTCTAGATCTACCCCTTTCGTGGAATAGTATGCAATGCCGGCTTGTGCACCGTCCATCCCCATCGAGCACGGAGAAGATTGGGTGGAATCGCAGGGATCTAATGCATGGATTCCATCTGGATAAGCATCGTTTCCCATTTGTGGGTTGATTATTGGCAGTATTTGAACGCGAATCGCTGGTGCTCAATTAACTGCCTTGCTTTTCGAATAGGATTGATCTAGTGCTGGCGTAATTCATGGTTTTGAACAATATATCTCTGGATTTTACTTCCCAGCGGTGGTTGCAACCTCCATAACTCTTAGAGATAGATAAAATGTATTGTAAATTCCCCTGGAGCAGTGGTGATTCAGTTGGTTTGCAAAGAGTGTTTATAATTATGAAACTCTCGCGTGGTCTGAAACTATAATGGACACAACTCTCGCACGGCTAGCGATTCACTTTCAAATTTAAAAAAATTTATACAACTCTTAATGTACAAGAGTGTTTATAATTGACACAACTCTTGAACACTTTCAAATTAAAAAAAATTATACAACTCTTAATGTAAAAGTGTGTTTATAATTGACATAACTGTTGAACACTTTCAAATTTAAAAAATATATATAACTCTTAATGTAAAAGAGTGTTTATAATTGACACAACTCTTGAACACTTTCAAATTTAAAAAAAAATCATACAACTCTTAATGTAAAAGAATGTTTATAATTTACACAACTATTGAACACTTTCAGATTTAAAAAAAAAAATCATACAACTCCTAATGTAAAAGAGTGTTTATAATTAACACAACTCTTGAACACTTTCAAATTGAAATGATCATACAACTCTTAATGTAAAAGAGTGTTTATAATTGAAACTAATCTTGAACACTTTCAAATTAAAAAAATTATACAACTCTTAATGTAAAAGAGTGTTTATAATTGACACTACTCTTGAACACTTTCAAATTAAAAAATATACAACTCTTAATGTAAAAGAGTGTTTATAATTGACACTACTCTTAAACACTTTCAAATTGAATAATTATACAACTCTTAATTTAAAAGAGTGTTTATAATTGACACTACTCTTGAACACTTTCAAATTGAAAATTATACAACTCTTAATGTAAAGGAAAAGGGTGTTTACCATTTATATAGTGTGAAAAGTGATCCCTAAAGTTGCGTATACAAAAATTATAAACCTTTGAACACTGTGAAATCGCACTTAATACGTGATAATGATGTGCTAAGAAAATCTTGAGAGATTATCATTTTCATAGAATGTAATGCATAAACTTGCATATGGCAAAAATTATACACCTTTGAACTCTTTGAAATATCACTTATGACATGGAGTGAAATATAATGCAAAAATATATACCTTTGAACACTTTCCCTTCAAATTATATTCATTATCGGTTGCAAACTCGTTATTTTGCATGGATAGAGGGTGCCCCGCGATAGATACAGGGGTTATCCTGTCTGCTAGATCACAAAGAATCAATTAGAGGATCAACGGTTGGTGGGTACGATCCGCGTGACAACTGTCTCGACCAATCAGAGCATAGCAGCCAACATGAGCACAGGTGTGGGAGTTTGTCACCAAGAGGGAGGGGAAAAGTGAGTAGAACTTAAACACCAAGGGAAAAACTGAGTAGAACTTTAAAACCAAGGGAAAAAACTGACAAGGGGGTTCAAATAGAAAACAAAAAGAGATTTAAAAAATGGAAAATGCTTATTTTATACAATAAAATACATATTGGCATACATCAAACTATTTGGAATTCAAATATATATCAGTTTGACAATTATTGCCTCATTTAGACAAATTATGTTTTGGAGAGGAATGTTTTGGGAGAGGCTTGAGTAGAAAGCCATGAACCTTCGTAGATAGTAGGTGATTTAGGTTAAACTTGATTTATATACATTTCTTATGGTGGAAGGTCACATAATAAGACTCCCTGGGTAGATGACACTATATTTTGATCTTTTTGAATTTGTTGTGCATAAAATGACTCAATTAGCTAGCTAAAACCAATTCATTGACTCTCTGTTGACCAGCCACCGGAGGGTAAAAGTGAGTATATTGCACACAACAGTGTCAGTACTGGAGGGCAAAACAGAGTACAACCAAACTGTCAGTGCTACACTCGAGCGTATAACTGAGCACAACTAACTGACCAAGGTTAGACACGAGGGGGAAAATGTGATGCACGATACGTGTGTCACGGTGCACGGGGCGGTAGCGGACGTGTGTGGTCGTGCACGTTGCAGTAGCGCACGCGGTTTTGTGGTGCACGGTGGTGCAACTAAACGTCTCCTCCCTTCACCTTTATAGAGGCCTCCTCACTCTCACTCATCACTCACTCGCTCACTCACTCACGCAACCATCTCCACCATCCCATCACCTTCTGTAAACCCCCAAGAAAACTCCAACCACGCTGGAAATAGAGAAGAACGGCGCGGTGGCCATCGTTGCCTCCAAGGTGGTCGACGAGGAGGCCCCCGTCAAGGCATTGAAAGCCGCCACCATCCCCATCCAGACCCCCGTCCCTGCTTCCTGCCGTAGCCACCGACGAGGAGGCCCCCGTCCCTGTACAGGCCCCTACCATTCTCCCGCAGACCCAACACGGATGGGACCCCTATGTGGACAATGATTATATTAGGCTGGAGAACCCCTTCGACACAAGCTTAGCCGACCCATGGTCGGAGGTAACTAGGGTTTTCTCCCCTTCCTTTGTTATTCTCACATTCCCATCGTTGGATGCTAGATCGTGCGTTATTTGGGCTCGGCTGTTCGTATTTTCAATCGGTGGATACTAGGTATTTTTACAGTAGCTAATCTTCTTATGTTAGATCTCGTATTTCGATGAATGCCCCTAGTTGGGATCAATACTAGCACCGATCTGTAGTTGGGATCAGTACTAGCACCGATCTGTAGTTGGGATCCGTACTAGCACCGATCTATAGTTGGGTTCAGTATTAGATTTGGTTTGAGATTTGGGGATTGGGGAATAATCAGGGATCTCAATCAGTTAATTTATGCAAGTAATCAGTCCCGATAATCACGATATCTCAATCATGTCCTTACTGCATGCTACTATTTTTTGTAATAGGTGGATAGCAGCAACGTCTACAGCAAAGACGAGTCCATGGACACCAAGACTCTTCAGGTGCTGAGGATGAAGTCCGGCCAGTTCAACGGCTAATTCACCGGCGACGTCTACAGGTGCCCCTTCTGCACCAGGAGCCTCGCCACCAACTTCAACTCCCTCATGATGCATGCCGAGGAGGTGAAGACCTGCGGCCCATCAAAGAATGCCAACGCCTTCAGACCCTAGCACAAGGCACTCAGTTTTCACCTCCGCAACCTCTAGAAGGTGGCCATCGAGGAGGGTCGCATGCCTCCGATCAAGTCCAAGGCGCTGATACGTCCAAAACTTATCTAATTTCTCGAACACTTTGCTATTGTTTCTCCTCTAAACTTGTGTGATTTGGATACAACTAACACGGACTGACGCTGTTTTCAGCAGAATTACCTTGGTGTCTTGTTTTTGTGCAGAAAATGAACTATCAGGAAAAATCCCGAAAAATATGCCAAAAACTAATTTTCACCAGAAGATCCACAGATCCAGAAGGGGAGCCAGGGACGAGGCCTGGGAGGCCGAGACCCACCCCAGGCGCGGGCCCACCTGAACCCGCGCCTGAGGGGGTGTGGCCACCCCCAGGCACCTCCTCGGCCTCCCTCTGCACCTATAAGTTGCCTTCTAACCTAAAAACTCAGGGGGGTTCGATAGTTTTCCAGAAAGAGTTCCGCTCTACCGCCGCCACCAGAAACCAAGATTCGGATCCAGAAACTCCGTTCTGGCACCCTGCCAGGAGAGGGAATTTGGAGAGGATCATCGCCATCGTCATCACCAACGCATCTCCATCAACCATCGATTTTCCCTCATCCATGAGTGAGTAATCCCCCGCTGTTGGCTTGGGGATGGTAGGGATTGGATGAGTTATATCATGTAATCGAATAAGATCTGTTAGGCATAGTGCCTAGTATCTCTATTAGTGCTATTTGACTTTGTTGCAACTTGTTGTGCTTAATGCTTGTCACTAGGGCTCGAGTGCCATGATCTCAGATCTGAACTTATTATTGAATCATTATGGTAGTATTGTTTGTGATCTTATCTGCAAGTTGTGTACACATATCATTGTCCGGATCCAAAGGCCCCAAAGTGACAATAATTGGGACAACCGGAGGGGATGGCTATGGTGTGAGGATCACATGTGTTCACGAAGTGTTAATGCTTTGCTCCGGTGTTCTATTAAAAGGAGCACCTTAATTGCTAGTAGTTCCCTAGAGGCCCCGCTACCACGGGCTGGGTGGACAGAAGATGTTGTGCAAGTTCTCATTGCGAGCACGTATGACTATATTTGGAGCACATGCCTAGGATCATTTAGTACTTGGATGCTTGTTATTATTTATCTACAATGCCCCAGATCTTGAAGTTACATGTTTAGACTCGTCCATGCAAAGCCCGTCCATCCATCCCTATGCCTACCGCACTCGAATCCTACTATTACTGTTACTGTTACTATTTCTCTTGTTTCGTTGCTGCTGTTGTTGTTGCTTCACTGTTGCTACTAATGAACTTCTGTGAGCAAGAACTATTTCCAGGTGCAGCTGAACTGACAACTCAGTTGTTAAGGCTTGCAAGTATTCTTTGGCTCCCCTTGTGTCAAATCAATAAATTGGGTAATACTACCCACGAAGACTGTTGCGATCCCCTACACTTGTGGGTCATCAAGACTATTTTCTAGCGCCGTTGTCGGGGAGCATAGCTTTATTTGTAAGTTCACTTGGATCTATTATTGCTCACTGCTACTCCTTTCATCATGGGGAAGTCTCGTGATGTAAATTTCCCTATTTTACCATCCACTACAAGAAGAGGCACATTCCTAAACACCTATGTTGCTCTTGATTCACCGTCTGTTATAAGTAAGCTTATTATACCACCACCACATACTCATGCTACACATACTGCTACTACTGCTGAGTCTGAAACTGCTTTTGATGCTCATGATGTTACTTCTACTATGCTTGATGCGAGTGGTTCATTAGGTCCTTTTCTAGATGCTACTATGGCTACTCTAGAAAATACCGAAACTCCTAGTGAAGCCACTGTTACACCTGTTAGTTCACCTCAGGCTAGTGAGAGTAGGATATTAATGATGGTTACATTGAGTTCACTGATGATTTTGTTGAAGAGTGCCGAAACACACATGGTACTAGTGCTATTAAGAGTCTCCTTGCTAGACGTACTATTATGCCTAAGATGTCCTCTGATCCTAAGTTTGCTACTTCTCCCATAGATATTAAAGATGAAGATTATGATTTCTCTCTTGATTTATCTTATTTAGATATTGTTGAGAAAGAACCTATTTGTGGGACTGAAAATGAGAGTGCTGTGGCTCATATGAATGAGCTTTCTACTATGAGTTCTTTGTTCTCTGATGATTTTAAGATGCGCAAGTACTTTGTTACTAAGATCTTCCCCTTTTCACTAAAAGGAGAAGCTAGGGCTTGGTTTAATAGATTACCTCCTGGTTCCATTGATATCCCTAATTGCTTGATTGCTTCTTTCTTCCAGAAATATTTTCCTCCCAGTGCTAGACATGCTGCTTTGCAGAGACTTTTTGATTTTAAACAGGGAGAAGAAGAGAAATTGCCTGAGTCATGGAAAAGATTCTGTGCCTTGATTCATGCACATCCTGGATGTAAATTACCTAAGAATGAGCTTCTTGATATTTATTATAATGGACTAACTGATGATTCTAGGACCTACCTAGATAGCTTTGCTGACTGTGTTTTCTGGAAAAGGCCTACAAATGCTGAAGAATTAATGACTAAAATAAGCAAGAATTATGATGATTGGACTTCAACTAAGCTAAATACATCTGAGCCTATTACTCCTGAACTAGTTGTTCCCGAACCAATTCCAGCACCAACAACAAAGAAGAGGGGAGTTATTACATTAAATGATGAAGTGATGAAGGAAGCTAAGAGGTGTCTAAAGGAGAAAGGTATTAGAGCTGAAGATGTGAAGAATCTACCTCCAATAGAAGAATTATGTAAGCCAATTCCCCACTCATCTATTATTGAGGTGCACTCTCTCCAACACTTTGATGAAGGTGATATTGCTTATGGTAAGCCTCCTGATCAATGTTTAGAGGAACTAGACACTTTTATTGCTAACTAAGGATATTTTAATAAATAAGTTTAGAATCATTTGTTGGAAAACTCTAGAGCTATCCATGAGTTGAAAGATATTGTGGAAAGAACTTCTAATGATATTAAAATGCTTTGTAAACACTTTCAAATGGTCTAAACCCAACTTGATTAACTTGCTAAGGTACAAAAGGATATGCTAGTTAATGCTTCAGGGGATAAACATGCTTACGGAATTTGAACTAGGAGTGGTATAGCTACTCAAGATCCTTTATATCCTGAAGGACACCCTAAAAGAATAGAGAAAGATTCCCAACAAGGTGAAGATAGTGGTAGTCCTCGTAAGAGGAAGAAAAAAACATAAGATAGTTGAGGAACCACTTGAACCTACTATAGATCCTAATAGTATATCTGTCTCTCATGCTAAAACTGAGAGTGGTAATTGTAATAATGACGCTCCTGATAAGGAGGAAGGCGAGGAAGAACCTGAGAATCACACTAAGAACACTAGGTACACAAAGGAAGACTTTATGGCTAATAAACATGGTAAGGAGAGAACCTTGGGTGCAGAAACCTATGCCTTTTCCAGGTAAGAAACACAAGTCAAAGGAGGAAGAACATTACAACAAGTTTTGTGAGTGGATGAAACCTTTATTTTTGCAAATTCCTTTGACTGACGCTATTAAGTTGCCTCATTATTCAAAGTATATGAAGGATATTGTCTCAAATAAAAGGAAGATTCCTAATGAGGAGATTTCTACTTTGCTTGCTAATTACTCCTTCAATGGTAAGGTTCCAAAGAAACTTGGTGATCCAGGTATACCAACTATTCCTTGCTCCATTAAGAATAATTATGTTAGAACTGCTTTATGTGATTTGGGAGCTGGAGTTAGTGTTATGCCTTTTTCTCTCTACAAGAGACTCCAGCTAGAAAAGTTGATACCAACTGATTTTTTTTGCAAATGGCTGATAAGTCAACTACTATTCCTGTTGGTATTTTTCAGGATGTTCCTATTCAAGTTTCTCATAATTGCATGGTCTTAACTGATTTTGTTGTGCTTGAAATGCCTGAAGATGATAATATGTATATTATTCTTGGGAGACCTTTTCTTAATACTGCAGGTGCTGTCATCAATTGCAATCAAGGAAAAGTAACATTCAGTATTAATGACAAAGAGCACATTGTCTATTTCCCCAAGAAGGTTGTTAAGAGGTATTGCCTGAATTCCTTTGAAAATATTGAGAGCATCAAGGTTGGAGAAACATATTGTCCCATTCCACAAGAAAATTTTGAAACTATTATGATTTGGACCATTGATATCAAGTCTGAGGTAACATAATCACCTTGTGGAATGCAAAGTTTTGCTTCATATAAGATTGTTTTGGTAACAAGACCTGATCAACCTTGTTAATAAAAGGATTTTAATGAACAAAATAATGTTTCTACTGTGGTTATACTTGCTTTATTTTTCCTTTCTCCTTCCTAGTCTTTGCTTTAGCTTTAGTTTTGCTAGTTGTTTGCTTGTTTGAGTTTCTTAGAGATCCTGTAGTTTGGCTTTTGGTTTGCTTTAGCTTCTTCTGAAAAAACTGTTTCTGCGAGAAAATCAATTTTCATACCCTGAAAATTGGCCAAAAAGAAAGTTTCCAGAAAAGTCCCAGAAAATTCAAAATAATTTTTTCCTCGAAAAAAGGGGCAGAGTGGCACCTGTGATGACCCAGGGGGCCACTTAGGCCACCATACCCTTGGTAGGTGCGGCCTACCAGGTGGCGGCACCTGGGGGGTCTGGCCCACCTAGGCCCCTCCATCCTGCCTCCTCAAAGACACCTTCTTTCTATCTCCCGAAAAACACCAAAAAACTTGCTAGATTGTATCTTGAGTATTTTGCTGCTATAGGTGACAGGTTGTTTGAGCTTGCGTGCTTGTTCTATGCTTAGAAACTTTGTTTTAATGCATGTGTAGTCCTCTAGCAAGTTCCTATAGTAGTTGCTCATCATTGATCAACTTAGAAATCACTTGGTTTGATGGTTGTTTAAAAATTTCAGAATAGGGAAGTCATGGACCACCTTACCTTTGGTGACATATTTGAGAGTGATGCACCTAGAAGGGCAAGGCTTCCAAGGTCATCTACCAGTTATAGACCCTCATATAATGAGGATCTCATCACTCCGCGATCTGGTGATGAGGGAGATGAAGGGGATGAGCACTCCTCAACCTTTCCTTGACAAACTTTCTTGCGAGCTGCTGGGATTCTTAATGATTTTATGACTTTGGTGTAGAGGGCTGGACTAACAAGTCACATGCAGGATGATAGTGCACAATATGCTTTGCTTACTAAAACATTTGTGGAGAGTTTCTCCTTTACTAATAGTATGTTCAAGACTTCTGTGTCTTTCAAAATTTATGGCAGGGCTCATTCTATGAATTTAAAGAAATTTTGCAAGGCCCTAGGAATTGGTACAACTGGGTCATCAAAGAAGATTTAAGATCTACCCACTGATTTGTTAGAGCTTTACCGCTAAATAACCAATGATGATGACCGTAGATCTCAGCGAGGGAAGATAAAGAACATTCAACTTCCAGCCATCAGGTATTTTTCCTACTATCTTGCCACCAATGTTCTTGGTAGGGAGAACACTAGTAATATTTTGAACTATCAATTGGCCTTCTTAGCTGCTGCACTCAACAATGAGGACAAGTATAATCTTGGTTCCCTCTCATTGCTTGTCGCTTAGCTGCTAAGGGACCTATTTATGGGGGAATTATTGCTACTCGTATTGCTGCTGCCTTGGACATTGTTGTTGATCCTCATGATACAGTTTTGTCCCCTCAGAGGCTTGATCTTTCTTCCATGAAGGCGCACCACTTTGTCACCACTTGCTCTACTCTCGATAACTTGGTTTATAGAATGTTTATTGACGGGGAAGAGAGAGAGATCCCTCTACCCCAAACCACTTTGCTCAGTATTTCTCAAGGACCTTGGTCACGCTCGAAGGCGGAGATGGATGACGAGTGGCACTCTTTGAACTTCCATGGGCACTATCAAGAGAAAGCGCCCTCATATGACCCAACGATACATTACACAAGGGAGTCCTCGAGCTCGTATCAGGACGAGGAAGCTTCGTCGACATACTACGGAGGTGCATATACTTGGGCACCATGGGATTGAGACCCACTTAGGCCAAAAGCCTAAGCTTGGGGGGAGGTATACCGACATCACACTCATATATATCATGTTTGGTCGGTTCTTTGTATATCCATTGTTTTCGCTTTCTTTTTGGTTTTTGTTGCTTCTTCCTAAAAACCCAAAAATACCAAAAATATTTTTGTTGTTTCTATTGGTTTGTTTCTTTGTTTCTTTGCTTCCGTTTTCCTTAAAAGAAAAATACAAAAATATTTTTCTTTGTTTGGTTTGCTTTGTTTTTGTTTGTTTTTTCTTTGTTTGCTTGCTTCTAAAAAAATCGAAAACACCAAAAAAAATTGTTGTTCTTCTTTGGTTTTGTGAGTTCTTTCCAGCGTTCAGCCGTCCTCAGTGGATTTTGGTTTTCATGTTATTATTCAAGTCACACAAGTGAAGGGAAATAATGAAGATTAAGACAACTTGAGTTGTGGTAAGAGGCTGGTAACAAACTCTATTTGTTTCATTTTTGTACATATACTCATCATTGTGAGCATGCTTAGCCTGTTCGTGTAAGGTGTATGTCATTATGGATGCTTAGTAGTTCTTGCTTGTCTATGATTAGCTCCAGCTTGCTAATAGTTAGTAGCATGTCATATGAATGTTTGCTTGCATTGTTTTATTCATACTTTGGTATGATATTGTGGTATCCTCCTCTGACTGTTCATGTGAATGGACTTGGCACATGCTCACGCATGCATATGACTAATCAATAGTCAGTAAGCCTCGATGATTTATTTTTCCTCAGTGTTCTTGTATCACTTTCATGCCATAGTTAGTCTTGTTTTGTTGCAAGCATGATTTTTACAGCTATTGCTCTGTTGTTTGTCGCTCCCTCTCTATTGCTAGCCTTCACTTGCACTGAGTATGTGCTCTACCTACGCTTCCAACTCCCCAAAACCAATATTGCCAACTGTTTCCACCATTAGTACCTATTAGCATTATTTGCTATTTTAGTGCATATTCTATATGCCGTGTTTTCTTCCAAAATAAAATGTTTGTTTGTTTTGAGAAAGTTAGTTAGTAAAGCTCTCACGAACTTTATGGCATACTTTATTCCTTGCGCTTAATAATTCTGAACCATTGTGACTATTCCATGAAACTTATATGATTGCTAATTATATATACTGGGAGTCAGCAGAACCGTGCTATCACGGGGAACGCTTTCAACACCTGTTGGATATCTCATCCAGTTGATTCTTTTCTCTTTTATTTATGGATGTCGACGATGTGAAATAAAAGGGGAGGTTGTGAGTTCATGGAGTTTATACATTGTGTTAGAGAAACTCCTGGGCCGCTAGACTAAGCCATGCTTAATCATGGTGGAAACTTGCAACAACACCATAATGGGCATCTATGAAGCGTCCTCAATAAAAAGCTATGCATATGGTAAATAAAAAGATTGCTGAGATGCCCATTATCTGCTTGCCTTATCATTTTGGTTATGGGAAAGCTCCTGTACCATGTGGAAGGGGTACCCCGTTGGCGGTTCTTGATGATATGCATGTATTTACAATGACAAGAACTTTCAGGTGACCAAAGTTGAGTAGCATGCGGAGTGACCCTTGTACTCAAGGGACTTGGGATTTCTAGTCTATGGTCTATCAAGCATATGATTCAGAGTGGACCTCACTTTCACCTTAACCACATGAAGATGCCTATTATAGGGGCAATGAGAGCTCAAAGCTAATGAGTACCTTCCTATCAGCACTGGGAAGCCTTTCAAACCTTCACAAAACCGTTTTCACAACTTTGTTGAGTCACCACTTATTCTATGAGCACCTTCTTGAGAGCATAGTTGTCATTCTTGTGTTTGTTCCAAAACTTGGTTAACTATGTCATGACTTTGATGCTTGTATCTCTGATATCTTTACTTCTAGTCTTCATGTGAACTTCAGATGTGCCTTGGCATTTATATTGTGCTCTTCAAACAAAGGCAAACGAGATACCACTCTATCATACCTTATTATGAGCATTGAAATGTTGCTTATGTTTATGTTTCATGATACTTATTATTATTGAGTTGGTTTCTCTTCATAGCTTGCAATGACTATTGAGTAGACTTAGTTGCATACTCCTTATTATGAATTTTCTAAGCATCTACTCCTGTGCTGAGAATATATACATCATATGAAGCAAAGTGTTCACGAAAGTTCTTTTATCGCACTCAATTTTCAACTGAATTTCTTGAGGACAAGCAATAAGATAAGCTTGGGGGGAGTTGATACGTCCAAAACGTATCTACTTTCTCGAACACTTTGCTATTGTTTCTCCTCTAAACTTGTGTGATTTGGATACAACTAACATGGACTGACGCTGTTTTCAACAGAATTACCTTGGTGTCTTGTTTTTGTGTAGAAAATGAAGTATTAGGAAAAATCCCAGAAAATATGCCAAAAACTATTTTCACCAGAAGATCCATGGATCCATAAGGGGAGACAGAGAGGAGGCCTGGGGGCCCAGACCCACCCCAGGAGCGAGCCCACCTGACCCCATGCCTGGAGGGGGTGTGGCCACCCCAGGCACCTCCTCGGCCTCCCTCTGCGCATATAATTTGCCTTCTGACCTAAAAACTCAGGGGGGTTCGATAGTTTTCCAAAAAGAGTTCCGCTCTGCCAACGCCACCAGAAACCAAGATTCGGATCCAGAAACTCCGTTCTGGCACCCTGACGGGACATGGAATTTGGAGAGGATCATCGCCATCATCACCAACGCATCTCCATCAACCACCGATGTTTCCCTCATCCATGAGTGAGTAATCCCCCGCTGTAGACTTGGGGATGGTAGGGATTGGATGAGTTCTATCATGTAATCGAATAAGATCTGTTAGGGCATAGTGCCTAGTATCTCTATTAGTGTTATTTGACTTTGTTGTAACTTGTTGTGCTTAATGCTTGTCACTAGGGCCCGAGAGCCATGATCTCAGATATGAACTTATTATTGAATCATTATGATAGTATTGTTTGTGATCTTATCTGTAAGTTGTGTACACATATCATAGTCCAGATCCAAAGGCCCCAAAGTGACAATAATTGGGACAACCGGAGGGGATGGCTGTGGTGTGAGGATCACATGTGTTCATGAAGTGTTAATGCTTTGCTCCGATGCTCTATTAAAACGAGCACCTTGATTGCCAGTAGTTCCCTAGAGGCCCGGCTGCCATGGGCTGGCTGGACAGAATATGTTGTGCAAGTTCTCATTGCGAGCACGTATGACTATATTTGGAGCACATGCCTAGGATAGTTTAGTACTTGTATGCTTGTTATTATTTATCTGCAATGCCCTAGATCTTGATGTTACATGTTTAGACTCGTCCATGCAACGCCCGTCCATCCATCCCTATGCCTACCGCACTCGAATCTTACTGTTACTATTGCTCCTATTTTGCTGTTGTTGTTGCTTCACTGTTGCTACTACAAATTGTTGCTACTAATAAACTTCTGTGAGCAAGAACTATTTTCAGGTGTAGCTGAACTGACAACTCAGTTGTTAAGACTTGCAAGTATTCTTTGGCTCCCCTTGTGTCGAATCAATAAATTGGGTAATACTACCCATGAAGACTGTTGCGATCCCCTACACTTGTGGGTCATCAGGCGCCCAAGTTCTAGGGATGGGGCAGCAGGAAGTGGAGGAAGCGCCACAGGGAGGAGGCGGAGGCGGAGGCCCTCCTAGGGGAGGCTATGAGGGGCCACTGATCTTGTGCTAATGCTACTGTAAAGCAGCTTCTTTTGTTTTGTTGTCTGTGTTTAACTTGTAAGCTGCTGCTGCTGAGCAGCCTAATTATCGAACCTGGTTAAAGTATCGTATTATATAATCCTTTATTAGCTGCTTTATCTACATCTGCTCTATTCATCTACATATTTATGGCGTTGGTTAGATTTGCTGCCAGATTGGGAAAATATGAGGGCCAAAAGGAACCATGAATGAAGAGAGAAACTGCTCTAGATTCACTGCCTTTTTGGGAAAAGATAATAACTTTTAGCAACATAAAGGGGAAAAGGCGCTCTTAAAAAGGCCAATCATAAAAATAACAAAAAAGAAATTTTCCAATTTAGGCGACAGGGCGCACGTAACTACCATACGCGCCCCACAACATGGGGGGTCCAACTACGGCACCCGACTGAACGTGTCCCCACCTTTCATCATGTAACGGGGGGGGGGGGGGTCCTACTTGTCAGCACGTAATGGAGAGGGTCCACTACGGGACCCACCTGAATGTGGCCCCACTTGTCAGCACATAACGGCGAGGGTCCACTAACGCGACCCGACGGAGAGTGAGTCTTAGACCGATGTGAGAGTTCCATAATAGGAGATGGACAAAATTGAGGAAAAACTAAGCGGCTGGGGAAAAGTGAGTACAACTAACAAACCAGGGGCACGAAAATAGAAATCCCAATAAATTATGTGGGACCCATATCCAACCTCCTCCTTTTCCCTTGGTTTCCCGTGTTCCTGTCAACACCCTGATTTTTAATCCCAGATGCCTGTTATGACATTCACCGCAATCCCAGGATTACCATTTTTGTGAGACATAATAGATTGGTACCATAGTTCATCATCCATTACAAACCATAATAAAGGTCTTACAAATAAAGAATCTCATGATCCAGTCTTAATAACATAAACGCAACGGAATATATAATAACGGTAGCGTGGTCGAAGATCCATCTTCAGGGTCACATAAAATGCTGACGATGGGAGATGATCCTAGTTGTCATAGACTTCCTGCTGTCCATCATCCTGACAGTCCTCCTCATAGTCTAGCCATAGGAATAGCCAGGGACAAATCCATGAGTACTCTTTAAGTACTCGCAAACTATCACTACAAGTAAGTAGTTTGAGTATGAATCCTAAGCTCTATGTTTATTTGCAAAAATCCAGGTTTATCTCTAACTAAGTTTAGAAGTAAAGAAAACTAGTTTAAAGTTTTACAACACCTAAGTGTGAACTTAGTTTTCACTTTCATAACCCTGTTGTGGTCAAGTCAAGTCATAATTCATTTCACAAGTCATTTTGAAAACATATGACGACGGAACAGTATGGCCACTCCAACTGTCCATAACCGCGGATGCAACTATTCGAATAGTTTGACACTCTGTAGAGGTGGTACACTTTCACCACAACATTCGATACATCCGTCGGGAACAATCCTGAATCACCATACTCAGTATGTAGATAATCAATCCTAACCTTTCAATTACACACCCTAGTATAGGCACCTCCCCTATGAGTTTGGCCTCCCAACCCATGGCCATCTAAAATCTTGGGAACTGCACAGGTGGACAATCATCACGAGGTAGCGTCAGCTCAAACCTCTTCCGCAAGGGAACCCATACTAAGATATATAAACTTTCTATCAAGCCCTACCCAAATTCGGGTATTATGGTTGTACGGTAAGATTGGAATGGTATCGCATCTAAACCCAACCATCAGTGTTTTAAAGGGCTAAGGCTCATGCCTCAACATTTTCATCATCAAATCATTTGGTGTTCATAACACATGTCAAAACATTTCATTAAAGTGACTCATCATTCTAAGGTTTTCATAATAATTTTCACCAAGTATTCCCATCTAAAGTGATCAAGTTTTATGCTTAGCACTAGCCACTAAATTGGGGGTAATTACTAATGAGGGGTGTTAATAAAGTGTGACTTAGCCAAGTCTAATCTCATGCCTCAGTATGACATCTAGTTCTAACTAACTTAGGCCAAGTTTTAGGCTATTTATGCTACCTATAATATCTTTCCAAAATTCACAAGTCACTAAGTAAAAGCAATAAAGAAGTTTTGATAAAGAAATAAAATAATAAGCTTGCAAGTAAAACTGGGATTTGGTATAATAAAGGGGTATAACCAAATATGCCTAAGGCATTCAATAGGTTAAGTGGTATTGTGGGGCTTGCAAGTATTAGGTTGCATGGTTTAGCTTAGCTTGACTTGATTGGTGCAGTGATTGAAGTTCTCTTCTTCGTAGTAGTAGTCTCCTTCCTCTTCGTATCCTTGGTCGGTACTAGCGTCTATAAATAAGTAGGAGGTACACAATCACCAAAGGATACTTAACTACTTCTATTTAGCACACAAAGGTTCATACTAGATGATCTAGCATCATCACAATCATCACAAAGATTAATGGCTTAGTCTTATTTATTTTATTTTAGAAAAGTAATTTCTACTCATTGAAAAACTACTTAAGATTTAATATTCTCCAAATTTAAAATATGGGATCATGTTGACACATGTCATCACCACATATTTTAATACTTGGGAATGTGATTTAAAGTGGTGTCACAATTTAATAAGGTTTAACATTATTATTTTAATTAACTAAAGTGACTAGAAATGCCTATGGGGCATTCTTTTCATACTTGTCCATTATTACTGCAAGTAAACCTAGATCTTTTTACATACTTAGAAAGATCTTGTCAAATTTGATTTTTGAGAATTGGAATCAACTCAAAAGCATTTATGGTTAATGTTTGAAAAAAAAATTGAATGCAGAAAAGTTTCTGCCTTGTTATTTTTACTATAGGTGATCTATAATTCCAAATGGTTTGAATCCAATGGGCTTGGATTAATAATTTCAATACCTTTCTAACAAAATTGGTTTCGTAAAATTTGGTTCTGTGAATCTTTCTGAATTGATTTTTGAATCTACTATCAGAACTATAGTTTGAATTAAATGAAAAATCTATATTTGAATCTACTAGTTGCGCGGGAACTAAATGGACCGACCCACTGCGCACAGCACAGCGCCCGGGCTGACTTAAGTGATGGCCCCACGTGTTAGCGGATCTAGTTACACAAAGCGGCATCCTTCAATACAGGCCCTACAATTAGAATCTAATCTAACGGCCGAGGTTCATCGTCAATGACGAACAACTTTGGGGAGGTTTAAACCCTAACGCGGCGGTCGGGGTCGTGTGAGGCTGACCAGGGATCCGTCTAGGGTCGGCGTTGGGGCGAATGACGTTGTCGATGACAGCGGTCAAACGGTGGTCATGGCCGCTCCTGGGGGCGGCTCCAATCAACGGCTTCGCTCCTCCTCCTCCGCGGCATACTCTAGAGATGCGGAGCTCGCCTTGCTCCGGAAGAGGTGTGGGAGGTTCTGTGAGAGGTGGGGAGTGGGATGGTGTGGCGAATTGAGGCTAGGGTGGCCTCCTTTTATAGCCGAGCGAGAGAGGCAGTACGGCATGGGCAGAGCTCGTCGAGGTCGTCGGCACAG
Organism: Avena sativa; assembly: GCA_916181665.1. Taxonomy (NCBI): domain Eukaryota; kingdom Viridiplantae; phylum Streptophyta; class Magnoliopsida; order Poales; family Poaceae; genus Avena; species Avena sativa. Next base: position 259,438,145 of record OV702294.1, on the reverse strand, counting down.
CGAGCTAATGGTATGGCGGAGGGTGTAAGCCGGTGCGCGGTCTCCTGGCGATCTTCAAGTACTTAATGGCGGGGCAAGGGGCGGTCAAGGTTATTCAGAATAGGCTGGTTCTCTGAGCGGCACCGACGATGGTTTTGACGATGCACGGGTGCTACGGGTCGCACGGCGACGAACGATCATGTCTAGGGGGTAGCTGGTGTCGCGGTGAGTGCAAACACGGGCGACGAGGGCAAGGCGCGGCATACGCGAGCTGGTCGGGTGCGGCACTCTGGCGCGCTCTTGGCATGGTCGCAGAGGAATGGGCACGACGTTTCCTCGGTGGTCTAGGGCCTGGCTGCGTGCGAGGGCTAGACAGGGGTGTCGATGGACGGTGTGCTGCCTCCTGGAGATCGTGGCTAGGCGCGACATTCGCTCTAGCATGCTGGCCAAGGTCGGCTGGCAAGGGGGGCTCGGGTGGCACGGCATGGTGCAAAGGGGTAGTGGGCTAGCTGCTTAAATGCACTAGTATTCACTGGGGAGACAAAGGGAGTGAGTTGAGGAAGATTGTTTGATCAAACACTGCTCCAAACAGTATAAGTTAGGCAGTTTGATTTATGTCTGCCAAGTGTTTGACAAAATGGCTGAAAGAAAATTAGTTTGGAATTTTTGGATGAATTTTGGTGAGTGTACTGGTCACATTCTTGGTAGTATATGGTTGCTTGGGTTTGCCAAGGTGCACTGGTTTGGTTGGGTTTTGAGAAATGGTGATCTTAGTACCTACACTTGATTGGCGCACGGTGAGGGCGAGGCGGAGCGTGTGCGAGTGTGTCGTCCGCGATGCTCTGGTGCGCTCTCGGCATGTTTGCAGATAAATTGGCGCGGTTGTCCTTAGTGTTCTAGGGCCTGGCTGTGCTCGAGTGTTGGACGGGGGGTGGCGATGGACGGTGAGTTGCCTCCTGGACATCGTGGACAGGCGTGGCGCTGCCTCTTGTGTGCTGGCCATGGTCGACCGGCAAGGGGGGGCTCAGGTGGCATGGCACTGGTGCAAGGGGTAGCTTGCTAGCTTGTTCAATGCATTGTAGGATGCTGGGGGTGACAAGGGGAGTAAGTTGAGGACAAATGTTTGATTACACACTGCTCAAAATAGTAGAAGTTAAGGAGTGGTTTACTGTGCTCACCAAGTGTGTGACAAAATGGCCGCATGAAATTTAGTTTGGAATTTTTGGATGAATTTTTGTGAGTGTTCTGGTTACATGATTGGTAGTATATGGTTGCTTGGGTTTGTCAAGGTGAACTGGTTTGAGTGGTTTTTGAGAAATGGTGATCTTAGTACCTACACTTGATTCAATTTTGAATTTTCCTTTAAATAGATTTGGAATTTGTTTCTGTTGGTTTGCACAGTGGGCCTGGGTTCACTTTTACTTGTTCTAGCAGGGGTTGAAAAGAATTGTATTTGTTTATGTTAGAAATCTTGGACTAGGAACACTCAAAGTGGTCTAGTGGTTAACTTTGGTTAAAATGACCATTTGCTTATATTTCTTATTTTTGAATTTCTCTTCATTTGATTCTGCTTGGAAATGATTTAGATGATGTTTTTTCATCTTTAAACCAATCCTTTCCATTCATAGCAACCAATCATGGCATTGCAAGAATTCATGCATTTATCACACAGACACATGCATTCATATTAATTTTAATAACAAAAGTTTTTGTTAACCCTAAACTTGGGTGATTGGAACTGGATAATCTTGATTAATATTTTTTGGATATTACAAACCTTCCCTCCTTAAAAAAATATTGTCCCGAGATTTAAGAAAAGAACACTAGGATTTATAGAGATCTGGAAACTCAGTCCTAATGTAATCTTCTCGCTCGCAGGTAGCTTCTTCTTTAGTACAGTTACTCCAATGGATCTTGAGAAACTTGATACTCCGGGTTCTGGTGGTTCTGAAGGATTCTTCCAAAATACGAATGGGTACTTCAGGATATGTTAGGTCCTTGTTGATCTCTATGGTTCTGTGATCAATATTCTTAAAAACTTCGGTCTTCTCTAGGACTTCTAGGCATTTGCGAACTAACAAAATATGAAACACATTATGCACGGCTGACATCTCCTCCGGCATTTCTAGTTGATATGATACTTCTCCTCGGCGATTCAAAAATCTTGAAGGGTCTGATATATCTGGGGGCATGCTTTCCTTTGAGTTGGAAACATTGCATTCCTTTCAAAGGTGATACTTTCAGATACACAAAATCTCCGATATTAAAGGCTAGGTCTCAACGTCTCTTATCAGCGTAACTCTTCTGTCTAGATTGGGCGGTCTTAGGGTGCTCACGGATCTTTTGAACTTTCTCTTCGGCTTCTCGTAGGATGTCGTGTCCGAAAATATGACTCTCTCCTACTTCCAACCAATTCAACGGGGTACGACACTTCCTTCCATACATGAACTCAAATGGGGCCATTTGCAAACTGGCCTAGTAACTGTTGTTGTATGAGAATTCTGCGAAAGGCAGACAGTCTTCCCATTTCGATCCATATTCCAACACACAAGGTCTCAACATATCTTTGAGTATTTGGTTTACTCGCTCCGTTTGTCCATCAGTCTGTGGGTGATAAGCTATAATCAAATCCAGTCTGGTTCATAATCCTTCTTGGACTTTCTTCCAAAATCTCGAGGTAAAATGGGTTCCTCGATCTGACACAATGTTCTTGGGGACTCCATCAAACTTACTACCCTATCAATGTACAACTCTGCTAGCTTCGAACTCTGATAAGTGGTCTTGATAGGAAAGAAATGAGCGACTTTGGAAAGTCTATCCACTATGACCTAAATAGAGTCATTTCCCCTACTAGATGTAGGCAAACCGGTGATAAAATCCATTCCAACTAAATCCCATTTCCATTCTGGAATATGCAATGGTTGCAGCAGTCCTGCGGGTCTCTGATGTCCCGCTTTGACTATCTGGAAGATATCACATTTGTCTATATATCTTCCGATTTTTTGCCTAATCTTATGCCACCAAAATTGCTCCTTCAAAACCTGATACATCTTCGTTCCTCCGGCGTGGATAGAAGAAAGTGTATCATGGGATTATTTCAAAATAGCTTGCTTAAACTCTGAATCTTCTGGTACACAGATACATACTTTATACCACAAAACTCCTTCTTCATCTTCAGTGAATCCGGGTACCTTCCCTGTATCGATACGATGTTTGATTCCGTCGATACTAGCATTTCCTTTCTATGCCTCCTTGATATGACTAATCAAAGTGGTTTGAAGTTCTATGTTAGACAAAAATCCTTCACTTACTAGTTCCATTCTTAAATCTTCCAACTCCTTGTGCAAACTTGGCTGCTCCTTGTCGTGGTGTGGAACACGACAGTTCCATTGGGGATGGCGAAGAAGGGACACTCGGATTCATTCGGTGGCTCACGCAACGGGTTGGGCACGGTGAACTGCAAACACAATGACGTACCCAGGTTCTGGCCCCTCTTGGCGAGGTAACACCCCTCCTCCTTCAAGATGAACTATATGATGGAGAAATGCCCTGTACAGATGCTCCTTGAGTTGTTTCCATAGCAACTATAGAGAGCTAGAGGGAGATGGGAACTTGGTACTAACACTTATATCCTTCTATTGTTTCTTACCTAGAACCCCAGCTCTGCCCTCCCTTACATACTGGTCTGGGGGCAGATTATAAATCGGGCCCTAGGGTTTACTGTTTTGATATGGGTTTACAGGGCAGGGCTGGCTGCAGGGCCCAGTCGATGGGCCAGGACCCAGTCCGCCCTTCCTTTAGCGTCATATTCTTCTTTAGCAGTCACCCTGGCTTCCTTTGGGGCGTCACCCTTGCTTTAATGGTCACCCGGACTGCTTTTGCCAGTCAGCCGACCGCTTTGCTTTATCTTCGTCATGTAGCGCTGGTCATGACGACACGCCAGCTTGCTTGATGAAGAGGGAGAGCCATAGGCGTACCCTGCAAGGAGCGTCAGTCCCTCCGTACTATCCATCGAATCCGAGGTGAACCGGGTGGAAGCGACCACCCGACCAGTTCTTCTGGCTACCGGCTAGACGGGCTAGCCGGGAAGGTTATAAGCCTAGCCGGGTGGTGTTCGCCAACCAGCTGGAGTTGTCCTTCTTGAGATCCAGACGTCCTATTCCTTCTGGAGCCGGCCTACTTGTGCTTGGATTTCCCCGCCCGAGGGTTATCCCCCCGACACTAGTCCCCGAGCATGTATAGGCTTGGCCAGTGGATAAGATCTTGCATGCTCTTTTTTCTTCTTGAAGTGATTGCTTGACCACATCCAGCTGCAGCTTTTGCTTTTGCTTTCCGGCTGGATTTAACCGGTTGCGGAATCGATGGCCGCCCACTGGGTGTAAACAGTGAAGGAAGGGACCGGTTGGCGTAGCTGAAGACGAAGCGTTAGCTTGATGGAGCCGTTGATGTCGGCACCCACGACTGCTGCTCTGGCGCACGTCGCGTCAGTTGGACCTCTGCGTCGTTGCGTTAGTTTTTTGGCAACTGCTCACGCAATTTGCAGCAGAGGTTTCTCGGGGTGAGAGCGCACGCCTCGTCTCCCGAGAATGCTCGCGGATCTTCTGTGGAGATTATGATGGCGCAAAGGATCTGAAGCCGCAACGTCGTGCGGCCATGGCGCCTTGGTGCCACGCGTCGTGCGGGAGCCGAGGAGGCGACGGTACTGCCCGCGGCGATAAATAGAGCCCTAAAGGGGAACGATGCCCACACTTCTCCGTCCTCCGGCTCATCTTCTCTTCGTGCTCCAGCGCACCTTGCTCCTTGCGCCCCTTCTCCTTGCTGCCGTCGGAGTCACTACACACCGTTCACCACGGCCACCTCTTCTGTCGAGATGTTTTCGGAGCAGCGCGGCGGTAGGTGTGGGTCATTCGTGACCGACGAACTTGTCAACAAGTACCGGCGGGGGAGATTTCTTCCCCCATCAATGCTTGTGAAGCATCGGCTCGCGCCGGAGGGGGAGCAGGTGCCGGAACCTCGGCGGGGGGAGTGCGTCGTCTTTGTCGCGCACTTCGCCCGTGTCTTCGGTCTTCCCGTCAGCCCCTTCCTCCTTCAACTCTTTGTCTTCTTTGACCTCTAGCTCCATCATCTGAGCGCCAACGCCATCACGCAGTTGTCGCACCATGCGGCTTGCTGCGAGTCGTACCTTGGGGTGTGGCCCGAGGTGGCGAACTTCCTCAAGTTCTTCCAGTTCAAGGCCCAGAACACCTCCAAGGGCGGTGCGCTGACGCAGACAGGCTGCTGCGTAATCTACCCGCAGTCCTCCTCGCCAATGCCGCTGTTCGAGCTTCCCAACACCGTCAAGCTGTGGCATCACTCATATTTTTATGTGAGCCACGCCATAGAGGTGGACTGGATCTGCCTTCCGCCTTTTGCCAACTTGCCCTCAACACAGAAGGGCTAGTCGACGAAAGGTATGGGCGCCTCAGCACCTCGACCGGATGGCCACTCAGATGGAGGCGATAGTGGAGATGGAGAGGCTCACCGCCCGGGACATCACGTTGTCGTGGATGGTGCGTCGCGTGCTTCTGCTGCAGAAGCGGTCGCACAAGATGTGCCATATATCGACTGCCGATGATCCGACGAGGACGTCGTGGAAGGAGGTGCCCTACCAGGACCTGCGGAACTGGGTCTCCATGATCTCCAGGTTCCGTATGGAGGGAACCTGGGCATACTCCTTCCCATCATACCATCGCGGCCGCCTGCTACCTCGAGTGAATTGTCCTCCTATTATCTTGCATTTTATTCTTCATCGTTGTTAGTTTTCCTTGGGTGCCTTATGCTCCCCATTTTCAGTAGTTGGTCACAGCGCAGCTAGCCGAAGATGGTATGGGTGACCTCCCACTTCCGTCCTTCATGGCAGACAGGAAGCCGAAGAAGTACCCCCAGACGGAGCCTGAAGGGTTTCCCGTCCAGGCGGACGACAGACCATCGGATCCTCATGGTAAGTTGCCGGCTGCAGCTCCTTCTCTCGTCCTGGCTCGTGAGGTTGTGGTTTGATGCTTTGTTTCTGTTGCAGTCGATGTCACCAACGAGGAGGGTGGACAAGAAAAACCCGCGACGAAATCCTGGGGAAAGAGGGCGGCGCCTGCTGCCGCTCCCGCTCTAGTTGAACAAAAAAATACGCCCCGTGGGCGTCAATTCGTTGCTTTGCCGTCCTTCGTCGGGTTAGTATCCTCCTTGCATTTCCTTCCCGTTCTGTGGTTCTGCTGGTGCTTTCTCTTATTCTTCACTCTGTGCAGCGAGGCAATGTTGCTTGGCGATGGTGGCGCTGTCTTCATTGCTCCTCCCCCTCCTCCGCCGGTTGAGGAGGTGGTGAGGTCGCCGGCTCCACCCACACCGGCTGCATCCGGACCGGCTGTGCCAGCCGCGCTGTCTCTACCCAGGGCCCCTCAAGGCTCCCCGACCACAGGGTTGCTGCACCAGACTCCCGTGTCTTCGCGGTTGGGGCAGCTGTTCACGGCTGCACAGGACCCGGAGACCCCCCTTCTTCGTCCTGGGGTTGGCGTGAACACGGCCTGGAGCGATGCTCCAGGCAGCTCTGCCAGGCCCGTGATCATGGAGGTGACGGAGGAGGCTGGGCCGCGCAGGCGGTTGCTGCGAGCGGCGGCCAGCCGGATGCTTCCGTGCCAGCTAAGAGGGAGTTGGTGTTGGCCGCGCCTTCCGGTGCGGATGCTAATGATGACGAGGTTGTCGTCACCGGATCGAGGCCAGCTCCCGCTGTGCTGACGTCGGGTGCGATCCTCGCCCAGCACACGTCGCACTCAACCAGGTTCGCTACCTGGTTGAGGGAATGGAGGAGGGCCTTGGCGAGGCCAAAAAAATTATCTGTCTTGATGGAGGTAAGCCATTATTCCCAACACCTTTCTATTCTCCCAGCCGATTTGTCGTTCTGCTGCTTATTTGTTTTCTTGCTGCAGAGAGCTTTTGCGGAGTTGGTGAAGAATACCCAGGATCTTGGCCGTAAGATTTCTTCTTCAGATCTGTCTTGGCGATTGATCCCTTTTCCTGTTTTTTTTGACCATCGGGTATCCTCCTATAGCCATGATCCAGGACAAGAGGAGGTGGAGCGCCTCAAAGGTGTGGTTGCTCGGCTGGAAGTGTCGAACAAGGCGCGACAGGCGCAGTTTGATCAGCTCGCCACGGCCAAGCATCATCTTGAGGTTAGCATGGAGGGGCAAGAAAGCAGCTGACATCCGGGCGGAGGCGCTGAAGAATTTTGAGACAATCTCCACCCAACAGGAGGAGACGATCAAGATTCTCTGCTCCTGGGAGGCGGAGCTGGCTCAGCACCTACAGTAAGTTTTCCAGCTTCCTTCCTCCATTGTCTCACGGTTTGTTGAATTTGGTCTAACCATTTAGCTCTGCCCTTTGTTGCAGCTCATTACACTGAGTCGACCGAGATGGCTCTAGAGAAGCTGCCCAAGGAGGAGGCTGGCCACGACCTGACCGCCCTTGATTTGGTTAAGGTGCTAGCGGAAGAGAGCAATGGCCTTCGTGCCGTTGGCAACGACCTCTTCCACTACATCTGATCGGACGCGGGCGATCTCCATGACATTGCCAGCCTGGCTGTTGCTTTGTCCAAGGCATCGACGTGCTGGAGATCCAGAAGGAATGGGCTGCCCGAGGCGGAGTGGAGATGGATTTAGCCCTGGTGAAGTCGTGGTACCCAGGTGCTGATCTGAGCGTGCTCACTCGTGGCTTCCGTCTTGGGACGAGCTAAGAGGGCCTTCGTGCCAGCACTCCGGCGCTCCAGTCCTGTGGGGTGAAGATTGGCACCTACGTGGACTTGGACCGCGACTTTAGCGCCCCCGGAGAGCCACGGCCATTCCACTAGGTCCCAGCACCCTGGAATCCTACTGATGTTGCCTCCACCAGCCAAGCTCCTGCAGCCGATGCTGGTGCAGCTCCTGCCGGTCCAGCTCCTGCCCCTGCTGCTAATGCTCCCTCCGTCGCTCCGGCTCCAGAATCCTGATCCCTAGAATGTCAGGTGTATTTGTTAAACTGATCTTTTGTTGGTGCTACACTTTACCTGACCTTTGTCATAAAATTCCGAATTTGCATGGAACCTTCGTGTTCCGCTTTATGGCTTGGTGTCTCTTCAAGTCTTTGGGCTTATTCTGCCTTTTTGTTTTTTCTTTTTGGCGCTTATATCTTTACGCCCTTGTCATTTGTGGTCTTTAAGACTCGAGCCAGCTGGGGTAGACAGCCGGGTCGAAGATCTTTCGTTGTCTCGACTTGAACTTATGGGTGCGCGGGAGCGCGCCCACTGGGTGTAGTCCCCGAGGTTCGGGCCGCCTGGGGTAGCCAGCCGGGTCGAAGCTCTTTCACCGTCTCGACTTGAACTTATGGGTGCACGGGAGCGCGCCCACTGGGTGTAGTCCCCAAGGTTCGGGCCGGCTGGGGTAGCCAGTCGGGTCGAAGCTCTTTCGCCGTCTCGACTTGAACTTATGGGTGTGAAGGAGCACACCAACTGGGTGTAGTCCCCGAGGTTCAAGCCGCCTGGGGTAGCCAGCCGGGTCGAAGCTCTTTCGCCGTCTCGACTTGAGCTGATGGGTGCGCAGGAGCACGCCCACTGGGTGTAGTTCACGAGATTTGGGCCGGCTGGGGTAGCCAGCCGGGTCGGAGATCTTTCGCCATCTCATTTCCTGCCAAGTTGTGGCTCGGGTCACGCGATACATAGCATTGCTTTGGGTTAGTTTAGTTATGCATATGCTCATTCATTAGTTGGAACTGAACATAAAGGCGCGCCCCTTCGAGTTAGGCCGTTAGCAGCTCCCCTTTTCTCAGCGAGCATTGGCCTTTCCAACATTTACCTTGCCGGCTGCCAGCCAGGTTGCGGTCTGCAGCCAGAACCGAAGGAGCAGCTGCGTTGGCATGCCTCACGATACTTTGGTTCGTTGTTGTTGGCTTAGCTCGTGTAGGCGTGACGGGTTCACCTAGGAGCCCTTGCTTTCTGCATTGGTATTTGCTTGCAGCATGTACTTTGAGTTTTTGCTCTTGCCGGGTTGACAGCCGGCTTGCGGTCTGAAGCCGGAACCGAAGATTTTGCTCTAGGTACCTTGTGCAATATTATGCCGCTTGTAGAAATCATGGGGGTCCAGGCCAGCTGGTACGAAGGCGAATGTGGTGCGCAGAATTTGGGACAAAGTCCTCGGCTCTATGCCAAGGCTTTCGAACTTGTTCATTTATTACATGAAAAGGGAAGGTACATACACTTCTTGATCAAGTGTAAAACGGCCGGAGTAGGCTCGCGTTCCATGGGCATTCCATCTCCTTTTCTAAGCGATCTTCCTTGTTCTTCACCGGCTGCTGGGCGTCGATCAGATAGTATGAATTGTTGTGAAGCGCCCAACTGACAATGAATGGGCCTTCCCATGGTGAGGACAGCTTGTGCATTACTTTGGTGCTCTAGACCAGGCGCAGCACTAGATCTCCCTCACTGAAAGAGGTAGGCCAGATCCGGCTAGCGTGGTACCAGCGCAGGTCTTGCTGGTAGATTGCTAACCTGGACAGAGCCAACTCACGTGCTTCCTCGAGCAAGTCCACGCTGTCCTCTCGTGCTTCTTTGGCTCCCTGCTCCGTGTAGAGCTGCTTGCGGGGTGCGTTGAACTGGATATCCGTGGGGAGAATTGCCTCTGCCCCATAGACAAGGAAGAATAGTTTGAAGCCGGTTGAGTGGCTGGGTGTGGTGCGTAGGCTCCAAAGCACAGCTAGCAGCTCCTCTATCCAGCATCCGGGTGATTTGATGAGTGGTTTGATCAGCCTTGGCTTGATTCCAGCTAGGACCAGGCCGTTAGCGCGCTCACACTGTCCATTGGAATGTGGGTGCGCGACTGATGCCAAGTCCAGGCGGATGCCATTTTTCCCACATAATTGAGCGAAAACTGCTTTTGCGAAGTTGGTTCCTTTGTTAGTGATGATGCTGTGCGGGTAGCCGAACCAGATGATGATGTCTGTGAAGAATTTGATCACTATTGCTCCATCCAGCTTCTTGATGGGCTTCTCCTTGATCCATTTTGTGAACTTGTCCACGGCTACGAGCAGGTGCGTCATGCCGGATGGAGCTGTTTTGAACGGACCAACCATGTCAAGCCCCAAGACGACGAAAGGCCAGGTAATTGGTATTGTATTGAGTGCCGCAGACGGCGTGTGCTTCAGCTGGCTGAGTCGCTGACAACCGTTGCATGTCTTGACCAGCTCCTCAGCGTCCTTCAGCGCTGTGGGCTAGTAGAAACTATGACGGAGAGCCTTGGCTGCTATTGCTCTTGATAAAGCGTGGTGGCCGCATTCGCCCTGGTGTATGTCAGCTAGGAGCTTGGTTCCCTCCTCTTGGCTTACGCATCACTGATAGATGCCACCGACGCCGCGCTTGTACAACTCGTTGTTGATGATGGTGTAGGGGCTTGCTCTTCGCCGCACTTCTCGTGCTGCCACTTCCTCCGTTGGGAGTTCATTTTTTGGCCAAGAAGTTCATGAACGGTTTCTGTAACATCCCTAAAATCATGTTTCAAATTTATGCATATCATCCATGCATCCATGATCATATGAATTTCATTTCAAACAAATCACTTAAAAAACAGAAACATTTATGCTTATTATTTCATGTAAGTTTGCTCTAGCCTTAGTGCTATCTTCCAATGAGAATAATACTTATTTTGATTCAGTAAAGTTTAACTTAGGCACCACCAAAAGTTTGAATAAAATTTCAAAAACAAAATGAGTGAATAAACCAATATTATGCCTATTTGAATATATATATCATTAAGGCTTGGTTTTATTTAATTTTCACTTGATCAAAGTATTTGGAATGGACAGTAGTGTTTGACACACATTTGAGTGCAAGGTTTGCAGTATAAAAACCTAGAGAAGATTTGAATTCAAACTCATTTGATTTGGATTTGAAAATCATTTCAGAAAATCAAAACAGAAAAAGAAAAGGAGAAAAGAAATAGAAAAGGGCCAGTGCTACCTATCTGGCCCAACTGCTAATCCAGCCCACTAAGACCACCTGGGGTCTCCCTCTCTCTCTCTCACCCGCAGACACACCCCCAGGTCACTGACTGCACGACCCCACCCCCTCGCTGCTTAACTCGCTGACGAGTGGACCCTGCGACCATGTTTCCTTCGTCGTCAATCACGCGCGCCTGCGACGCTCGCTCCGCCGTTACCTCGCCGTTGTTACTGCATGCTTAATTGCCATTGATACGCCGCGCGATCCTCACCCCCGCTCTGGCTATAAGACCCCCTCTGCACCGCGGCCATTTCCCCTCACCTAGCGCCACCTCTATGCCCCCAGGCTGCCCGCAATTGCCCTTGCACCGCCGCAGACAGAGCAACTCCGGCAGGCGATTCTGGTAAGCTCCGACCGCCCCTCTGTCTCTGGTTCAAACGAGCGTGACCGCCATGTCCTTGTGCATCTACTAACACCCCTGGTTTGCCTGCTCATGACCGAGGACGCCGTCTTCATTCACGCCCGCAACCACCAGAGCCGCCGCTAGACTCCGACGAGCAATAGCGGTAAGAATCGTGAGCCCCTTGCCTCCCCTTTGGTACTATCTTGTTCGCCAGACCCTTGCGCATCGCCTAAACCCTCTGGCTTGTGCTAGGACGATGCAGAGCCTCGGCAACGACCTCGACAACAAGCAACAGACGCCGCCCGCAACTCCGACGAGCTCTAGCGACCAACTCCGTGCGCCCCTTGCCAAACCACCGCCACCTTGAGCATCAGCATCACTATGCGATTCTGGTAAGCCCCTTCCCCCTCTCCCGCGCGACCTAGAACGCCGGCAGCTACTCTGACAGAGGCGCCGCCGTCTGTCGCCGCCGTCAGCGCCGCCACTGGATGGTCAAGGTGCTGTGCGCCGTTAGATCTAGATCTTGCGGGTAGGATAGAACGCGAGCGAAGCGTTAAGTTTAGATCTGAGCCGTGTGATTAAGTCAGATCCAGCGGCTCAGAAGCGTGATCCAACGTGAACCGGTATGCGCCAATAAGATTAAGACGCGTGGCATCTGTTTAGGTTTAAAAACAGAATTTGAATCTATTAGAAGTTTGATTTTGTTTTGGCTATAACTTTTGATCCCCACGTTAGAATTTGACAAATTTTATATCGCTGGAATCAAGAGAGCAAGCCCTTTCTAAATATGCAATGTGTTTAATGTTTTGCTTCTATTAAAATGGTTTTATTTGCAGAAACTTGTGTAGGGCTAATTTGAGTATATGAATTGTTAAGAAATGTTTTAGGCTTTAAATAAATGTTGTTTGGAAAGTTCTTAACTTGTTTATGAACAAGTACTATACACTTGCTTTGTTGAGTTTTAAAAATCATCACATATCATATTGCATGCTTGCATATATTTTTGTTTGTATATGTTTTGTATGTGATTTGTGGCTATGATTCTTTGTGTAGATTTTGGTGCTAGTGATTGTGATTGTGAGGAGTTTAGCTACTCTCCAAACTACCAAGGCAAGTGGTACTTCATGAATATTTTTATTCCTATGTTTTCTACTAAGCATTAGAAATATTTTGCTAGTCTAGCATGCTATATTTTGCTTATATGCCATGTTGGGAAATCCTAGTAGTTGTAGAATTTCTAGGAAATTTCTAAGTTAAGATGCTTATCTATGCCATGCTTAGCCTAGCTAGTTGTAACCAAGGGTTGGTGAAATATACATGCTATGATGAAAATATTTCTAAGTCTTTGGACTTGTGTTTTGCCTAATAAAACAACTAAGTAAATGAAACACCTGGGTGGAATGGAAGGAATGGTTTATGTTGAGTGGTTACACAAGGCCAGGGGACTGGTGAACCTTGTGTATCTCACTTGTGGAAAGCCACCCAGGAATAAAGAGATTTTAAAGGCCAAGTGTTGAGAAGCTTCTAGTGCAGCCACTTGGCAATATGGGCTCTGCCTGGATCATATAGGTTGCTAGAACTTAGCCATTTGGACAGTTGGTGGTAGTGGGAATGATAGGTTGGAGCGCGTCCATTTGGTCTAAGGGAAGGCTTCTGAAAAGGTCCTGTCTTGGTGAAAATCAAGTCTGGTGGGGAAAGTGCACAACCTCTGCAGATGGAAGAATCTAAGTACTTAGCCATGTCCCTAGAAAAGGACAACTTGAGCATCAAGACATGGAAGCTATCAAGAATGTCCTCATCCCAATTTCTAAGTAAAACTTGTGGGTGAACAAGGGTGAAGGACCTCAATGTCTATTGGTGGTTCCTTGGGAAAAGATTTGACAAAGAAAAACTTAGTGATTTCAACTAATAGGCAAAACCTATTTTGAGCAAAGCAAGCCAAGATACACTTAGCCAAATTGCATATAGTATCTAGTCCACCTAAGTTATACTAAGGTATCACTTGCCAATACTATTCCAATGTATTGACCCACTGTGGCTGTAACTTGTGATGTTGCAGCTTACTCTGATGAGGATTAGGAGTCATGAGTCTACACTCAACATGTTTTCCTGTGGCACATGAAGATGAAGACTTTTATTTATTTACTTATTCAAAATCTTGTACTAGGCCTGTGGCCTTGGAGTTGTAAAGACTATGTTTGTCTCTGGAATGCCTGTAATAATGACCTTTGTTTCTGTGTACTTCATCTTAAACTGTGGATTCTAGCAATGATCCAGGGACTAGCATTGAAATCATAGGGATCCTTTTCCTTTATAAAGGAGGGATCTTACAGATGGTATCAGAGCCCTGTGTTGCCTGTAGGATTATGACCCTAGGATTGGAAACCACTAAGGAAAAATTTTCAACAACTTCTACACTTGTCTATTCTTCTCGTGGACTTTTCTAATCTTCTTTTTCATCTCTAATTGTAGATGAACTCCATCAACGAAGCCGTGAGTAAAGGACCACTCATGACAATGACTTTGGAGTGTCAGACAGAATTCCCCAAGGCTCTCAAGGACCTCATGGTTGCAATGGAAATACATGGTGCAGCTGTGTACAAAGGTTTTCCTGTGATGGATGAAGGAGTTGAGTACTGGTGGGTGCAACTTCACTTGTACAAAAACAAGGAAGACAACCACAAGGACTCAGGATTCTGCATGTTCACCAATTCAGTGATGCACCCTACATTCTTTGACTCAGCAAGGGATGCAGCTTGGAAGACCATCAAAGAACTTGGTGAAAGAGTCAAGTGCAGAATGTTCAACATCCAAAGTAGCCTAGAAGAAGAGAAGAAACATACCCAAGAGTTGGAGGCTACCAACCAAACTTTAAGAGGAGACATTATAGACTTAATGATGGAGTCATGTGAACAAGATAGACTGCTTGCTTCTAGAAACATTATGTTAGCCAACAGATCCAGTGAGATAGGATTGTAAACGTACTACGTTAGTTGGACCACCACTTATCACCTTATTTTCCAAATGTTACCTTAAATAAGTTGAACCTTGGTTGATGTAATGGATTCTTGTATGCCATGACTTGTGTGTTTTGATTTCTAAGGATATGTATGTGATGTTTTGCCTTGTGTTTTATCTTGAATTGCGTTGTTCTAACTTTTTCTATCTTATAAATAGATGCCTACTGTTACCATCAGCACTGTTGAGGAGTTCCAGGGAACTCGCTTTGGTCCTCGTATTGTTGAGCTTACTACCCTGCTCAATCTCCCTCTTCCTACCATCATGGTGCTTCCCCTCACCAAGTTTGAGAGGAAAGACCTCTGGGGTTTCAAGGTCAACCAGCCCGGACGCCAGACTGAGCCTACCACGGAGGCCATCGTCTTCAAGCTCATGCACGATGACAAGGAGAGAGGCCTTGAGGTAGTCATGCAGGATCTGATAGGAAGTCTGCTGGGGAGACACTCCCGATAGATTAGAGGTACTCACTTCCACGTCTTCGGTAGACGTGATGAGGATGGAGAGTCCATCGACTTCTAGGACACTTCGAGGGAGACAGCGGAGCCCATTCGTCTATACCTCCAGGACTTAGAGGCTCTCATTAGGCACGTGGATTCTGATAGGACCAACGTCATGCTCAACAATGACGAACTCTAGGTGCAGCTTCGCGAGAAGGACAAGCTCTTCGCAGAGCAAGATGAGATAGTTAAGGAGATGGAGGCAAAGTTCGAGAGCCAGGACAGAAAGTTCAAGAGTCAGGAGAAGCGAGTCCAGGATAGGAACAAGAAGATCCAGGACATGACTGAAGAACTGCAGGCCAAGGACTTCGAGAACGAGCATTAGTAGACGGTGATTGGGAGGCTTCGTTCTCAGAAGAGGGCTCTCAAAGCCAAGATAGAGAACTTTACCACCAGTGTCGAGGAATACAAGACCGCGGTGGAGAATGCAGGTCCTACCTTTGTCGAGGAGGAGGTTGATGCCGAGGAGTAGATTTGACTACTCATTTATCATTTATTATCATACTTGTCGTTGAGAACTTGTTATTTGACCATCCAACATGTGGATGGCTTGTTATTTGTGTGTGTTTTACTTTGCGAACTTGTTATCTGGTTGTTGAATCTTTATCATTATGTTGCATGCTTTGTGATTGTTTATGTGATGTATTGTGCATGAAAGCATCTATGGGTATCTCATTCTTATCTCTATTGAACAAACCACAGATGCCTCCCCGTCGTGCAAATCCCAACCCCAACAACAACAACATCACTCCAGAAATGCAGCAAATGATGACAGCGCAGACTCAGCTGATGCAAATGATGACGACGTTCATCCAGAACCAAAATAACAACAACAACCCACCGGATTTTGACATGCTTACCAGGTTCTTGAGATTGAGGCCAATAAAGTTCTCAGGAACAACTGATCCCATGGTGGCCAATGATTGGCTACACTCTGTGAACAAGGACTTCGTAACTGTGGGCTGTACTGATGCAGAAAAGGTCAGATTTGCAGCACATTTGCTGGAAGGACCAGCCGCCACTTGGTGGGATAACTTCCAGATCACCACTCCCATAGAAGATGTGACATGGGCTATCTTTGAGGATGGTTTTCATACTGCTCATATCTCATCTGGAGTGATGAGTCTGAAAAGAAAGAGTTTCATAACCTGAAGCAGCGCCACCGCAGTGTGGCTGAATATATTGAGGAGTTCAACAATCTGGCGCGTTACGCACCGGAAGAAGTTGACACTGATGCTAAGAGGAAAGAAAAGTTCCTCGAAGGGTTGAATGATGAGCTGAACCTGCAGTTGGCTATGGCATATGTTCCCACATACCAGTCTCTTTGTGATAAGGCTGCTATTTTGGAGAACAAAATGAAGCAAGTTGAGAGCAGGAAGAGAAAGCACTCGGACAAGCACAACTCGGGATCGTCTCACAAACGTTTCCATTACGATGACAGTGGAAGCTCAGGATCCCACAAGCATGGGAAATTCAACAAGCACCACAACCACAACCGTCATGACAACAAGCATCACCATAGTCATGACAATGACAAGTACAAGAACCACAAGGGTGGATATCAGAGCCAACACAGTGGAAATGGAAGTGGCAGTGGAAGCCAGCCTATCAAGAAGGACATCAGTCAGGTTGAATGCTTCAAGTGCAAGAAGCTGGGGCATTATGCAAATGAATGCCCAGAAAAGAAATTTGAAGGACCCAACAAGCCCAACCCTTTTCAGAAGGGACAAGTGAACCACATCAATGTGGAGGAAATTTATGAGGAGCCTGATGCTGTTGCTGGTAAGTTCAGACTCAATTCTATTCTAGCATTTGTTCTTTTTTATACTGGAGCATCGCATTCATTCATATCAAAAACATTTGTTGATAGAAATGGGTTTCCAACTGAAAACATTGGGTGTCCAATAAAACTTAGTTCTCCAGGTGGAGATATGATAGTATGTCTTGGATGCCGGGATCTAGTAATAGAGTTTGGAAAGCATAAATTTCCAGTGAGTCTGATAATCCTAGATTCCCAAGGACTGGACGTAATATTGGGAATGGATTGGATGGATAAATATGAAGGAGTACTAGATTGTGCTAATAGTACTGTCGCACTCACAACCCCGGAAAGAAAACGGATTAAATTCAAGTCTAACTTTGAATCAAAAGGGAGTAAGCTAAATTCTCTTAAAGGGGTTAGCATGGACAGTGTGCCAGTTGTGAGTGAATATCCGGATTTGTTTCCGGAAGAATTGCCGGGAATGCCACCAGATAGAGATGTGGAGTTCCTTATTGATTTGCTACCAGGATCTGGACCAATAGCAAAGAGACCATACAAGATGTTAGTAGATGAACTGAAAGAACACAAGAAAAAACTCGGAGAGCAGTTGCAGAAAGGATTTATTCAACCAAGTTCTTCATCTTGGGGAGCCCCAGTTTTGTTTGTGGAGAAGAAAGATAGAAGTCAAAGGTTATGCATAGATTACCGTTCACTCAATGAGGTAACTATCAAGAACAAATACCCTTTGCCCAGAATCAATGACTTGTTTGATCAGTTAGAAGGAGCTTGTGTGTTCTCAAAGATTGATCTCCAGTCAGGTTATTTCCAACTCAAGATAAGGGAACAAGATATACCTAAGAAAGCTTTCACCACAAGGTATGGATTGTATGAGTATACCATGATGCCATTTGGTTTAACCAATGCTCCAGCATACTTCATGAATATGATGAACAAGGTGTTCATGGAATTCCTTGATAAATTTGTTGTCGTTTTCATCGATGACATCTTAATCTACTCCAAGAGCAAAGAAGATCATGAAGGACATTTACGTTTGATACTTGAGAAGCTTAGAGAGCATAAACTTTATGCCAAATTCAGCAAGTGTGAGTTCTGGTTGAATGAAGTTGGATTTCTTGGACATGCTATGGCAAAAGATGGTGTAGCAGTTGATCCTACTAAAGTTTCAGCTGTAACTGAATGGGAATCTCCCAAGTCATTGAAAGAAGTTTGTAGTTTCCTTGGCTTAGCGGGTTACTACAGAAGGTTCATTGAGAATTTCTCCAAAGTGGCTAAGCCTATGACAGAATTGCTAAAGAAGGACAAGAAATTTTCTTGGTCTGAAGGGTGTGAACTCAGCTTTCAGGAATTGAAGAAGAGACTTGTGACAGCACCAATCTTGTGTTTGCCAGACTTGGAAAAAGATTTCCAAGTATATTGTGATGCATCTCATCATGGTTTGGGTGCGGTACTTATGCAAGAAGGAAAAGTTGTAGCTTATGCCTCGAGACAACTCAAAACTCATGAAGTGAACTACCCTACTCATGATTTAGAGTTAGCCTCTGTTGTCCATGCACTCAGAACATGGAGACACTATCTTTTGGGAAAGCGATGTGAAGTGTTCACAGATCACAAGAGTTTGAAGTATATCTTCACCCAAAAGGAAATTAATATGAGACAAAGAAGATGGCTAGAACTCATCAAGGACTATGACTTAAGTTTGCAATACCATCCCGGTAAAGCAAATGTTGTAGCGGATGCTCTAAGCCGTAAGGTTTTTGTGAATGGCCTTACCAAGGGAGAATTGCCCGATGATTTGTGTGCCCAATTCAGAGATCTCAGATTGGATATTGTGCCTAAAGGACATCTCATGTCCTTGGATGTTCAACCCACTTTGTTGGACAAGATCAAAGAAGCCCAGAAGACTGATAAGGAAATTGAAGAGATTAAGGAAAAGATTGGCAAAGGAAAAGCCAAAGGATTCCATGAAGACGAACAGGGTACTTTATGGCATGGGAAACGTATCTGTGTTCCACAAGATCCGGAGCTTCGGAAACTGATTTTGCAAGAAGCACACAACTCTCCGTATTCCATTCATCCGGGTAACACCAAAATGTACATGGACATGAAGGAAAGATTTTGGTGGAATAATCTCAAGAAGCACATCGCCGAACATATTGCTTTGTGTGATGTGTGTAGTAGAGTGAAAGCGGAACATCAGAAACCAGCAGGTTTGCTTCAACCACTACCTATTCCTGAATGGAAGTGGGACAAGATTGGTATGGATTTCATTACTGGATTACCAAGGACCAGGTCAGGATACGATTCTATTTGGGTAGTAGTGGATCGCCTAACTAAAGTGGCTCATTTCATACCCGTGAAGACAACTTATACAAGTGCTAAGTTGGCCAAGATCTACATGAGTAGTATTGTATGTCTACATGGAGTGCCCAAGAGTATTGTGTCTGATAGGGGAACTCAATTCACTTCCCATTTTTGGAGGCAGCTACATGAGTCATTGGGAACGAGGTTGGAATTCAGTACTGCTTTTCATCCTCAAACTGATGGACAAACCGAAAGGACTAATCAGATTCTTGAAGACATGTTGAGGGCATGAGCCCTAGACTATGGAGCCAGTTGGGATGAAAGTCTGCCTTACGCAGAATTCTCTTATAACAACAGCTACCAAGACAACATTGAGATGGCACCATTTGAGTTTCTCTACGGGAGAAAGTGTACCACCCCATTATTATGGAATGGTGTGGGAGAAAGAAGTTTGTTCGGACCAGAAGATAGCACAGTCCCGACAGAAAATCTACGCAGATCCTAAGCGTAGAGAAGTCACCTACGAAGTTGGTGATAGGGCTTATCTTAGAGTGTCACCACTTCGTGGAGTGAAGAGGTTTGGAGTCAAAGGAAAGTTGGCCCAAAGATATGTTGGGTCATTCAAGATTCTAAGTCGCAAAGGAGAAGTTGCTTATGAAATTGAATTGCCAGAGTCTTTGTCAGCTGTCCATAATGTGTTTCATGTGAGTCGGCTTAAGAAATGTCATCCAGAAATGGAAGAAACTTCTTTGAAGGATACTATACCTTTGGACGAGGTCCAATTGGAAAGTGACCTCACTTATGAAGAGAAACCTATCAAGATTCTTAAGACTGCAGAAAGAGTCACACGGACTAAGACTATCAAGTTTTGCAAAGTTCGGTGGAACCATCATTCCAAAGAGGAAGCAACATGGGAAAGATAAGATGATCTTCGAAAAGACCACCTTCACCTATTTGCTAGCCAATCCGAATCTCGAGGGCGAGATTCACCTTAAGGGGGTTAGATTTTTAACATCCCTAAAATCATGTTTCAAACTTATGCATATCATCCATGCATCCATGATCATATGAATTTCATTTCAAACAAATCATTTCAAAAACAGAAGCATTTATGCTTATTATTTCATGTAAGTTTGCTCTAGCCTTAGTGCTATCTTAAAATGAGAAGAATACTTGTTTTGATTCAGTAAAGTTTAACTTATGCACCACCAAAAGTTTGAACAAAATTTCAAAAACAAAATGAGTGAATAAACCAATATTATGCCTATTTGAATATATATATCATAAAGGCTTGGTTTTATTTTATTTTCACTTGATCAAAGTATTTGGAATGGACAGTAGTGTTTGACACACATTTGAGTGCAAGGTTTGCAGTATAAAAACCTAGAGTAGATTTGAATTCAAACTCATTTGATTTGGATTTGAAAATCATTTCAGAAAATCAAAACAGAAAAAGAAAAGGAGAAAAGAAATAGAAAAGGGCCAGCGCTACCTATCTGTCCCAACTGCTAATCCAGCCCACTAAGCCCACCCGTGGTATCCCTCTCTCTCGCTCACCCGCAGACACACCCCTAGGTCACTGACTGCACGACCCCACCCCCTCGCTGCTTAACTCGCTGACGAGTGGACCCTGCGACCACGTCGCCTTCGTCGTCAATCACGCGGGCCTGCGACGCTCGCTCCGCCGTTACCTCGCCGTTGTTACTGCACGCTTAATTGCCATTGATACGCCGCGCGATCCTCGCCCCCGCTCTGGCTATAAGACCCCCTCTGCACCGCGGCCATTTCCCCTCACCTAGCGCCACCTCTACGCCCCCAGGCTGCCCGCAATTGCCCTTGCACCGCCGCAGACAGAGCAACTCCGGCAAGCGATTCCGGTAAGCTCCGACCGCCCCTCTGTCTCTGGTTCAAACGAGCGTGACCGCCATGTCCTTGTGCATCTGCTAACACCCATGGTTTTCCTGGTCGTGACCCAGGACGTCGTCTTCATTCACGCCCGCAACCACCAGAGCCGCCGCTAGACTCTAGCGAGCAATAGCGGTAAGAATCGTGCGCCCCTTGCCTCCCCTTTGGTACTATCTTGTTCGACAGACCCTTGCGCATCGCCTAAACCCTCTGGCTTGTGCTAGGACGACGCAGAGCCTCGGCAACGACCTCGACAACAAGCAACAGACGCCGCCCGCAACTCCGACGAGCTCCAGCGACCAACTCCGTGCGCCCCTTGCCAAACCACCGCCACCTTGAGCATCAGCATCACTCTGCGATTCTGGTAAGCCCCTTCCCCCTCTCCCGCGCGACCTAGAACGCCGGCAGCTACTCTGACAGAGGCGCCGCCGCCTGTCGCCGCCGCCAGCGCTGCCACTGGATGGTCAAGGTGCTGTGCGCCGTTAGATCTAGATCTTGCGGGTAGGATAGAACGCGAGCGAAGCATTAAGTTTAGATCTGAGCCGTGCGATTAAGTCAGATCCAGCGGCTCAGAAGCGTGATCCAACGCGAACCGGTATGCGCCAATAAGATTAAGACGCGTGGCATCTGTTTAGGTTTAAAAACAGAATTTGAATCTATTAGAAGTTTGATTTTGTTTTGGCTATAACTTTTGATACCCACGTTAAAATTTGACAAATTTTATATCGTTGGAATCATGAGAGCAAGCCCTTTATAAATATGCAATGTGTTTAATGTTTTGCTTCTGTTAAAATGGTTTTATTTGCAGAAACTTGTGTAGGGCTAATTTGAGTATATGAATTGTTAAGAAATGTTTTAGGCTTTAAATAAATGTTGTTTGGCAAGTTCTTAACTTGTTTATGAACCAGTACTGTACACTTGCTTTGTTGAGTTTTAAAAATCATCACATATCATATTGCATGCTTGCATATATTTTTGTTTGTATATGTTTTGTATGTGATTTGTGGCTATGATTCTTTGTGTAGATTTTGGTGCTAGTGATTGTGATTGTGAGGAGTGTAGCTACTCTCCAAACTACCAAGGCAAGTGGTACTTCATGAATATTTTTATTCCTATGTTTTCTACTAAGAATTAGAAATATTTTGCTAGTCTAGCATGCTATATTTTGCTTATATGCCATGTTGGGAAATCCTAGTAGTTGTTGAATTGCTAGGAAATTTCTAAGTTAAGATGCTTATCTGTGCCATGCTTAGCCTAGCCAGTTGCAACTAAGGGTTGGTGAAATATACATGCTATGATGAAAATATTTCTAAGTCTTTGGACTTGTGTTTTGCCTAATAAAACAACTAAGTAAATGAAACACCTGGGTGGAATGGAAGGAATGGTTTGTGTTGAGTGGTTACACAAGGCCAGGGGACTGGTGAACCTTGTGTATCTCACTTGTGGAAAGCCACCCAGGAATAAAGAGATTTTAGAGGCCAAGTGTTGAGAAGCTTCTAGTGCAGCCACTTGGCAATATGGGCTCTGCCTGGATCATATAGGTTGCTAGAACTTATCCATTTGGACAGTTGGTGGTAGTGGGAATGATAGGTTGGAGCGCGTCCATTTGGTCTAAGGGAAGGCTTCTGAAAGATCCTGTCTTGGTGAAAATCAAGTCTGGTGGGGAAAGTGCACAACCTCTGCAGATGGAAGAATCTAAGTACTTAGCCATGTCCCTGGAAAAGGACAACTTGAGCATCAAGACATGGAAGCTATGAAGAATCTCCTCATCCCAATTTCTAAGTAAAACTTGTGGGTGAACAAGGGTGAAGGACCTCAATGTCTATTGGTGGTTCCTTGGGAAAAGATTTGACAAAGAAAAACTTAGTGATTTCAACTAATAGGCAAAACCTATTTTGAGCAAAGCAAGCCAAGCTACACTTAGCCAAATTGCATATAGTATCTAGTCCACCTAAATTATACTAAGGTATCACTTGCCAATACTATTCCAATGTATTGACCCACTGTGGCTGTAACTTGTGATGTTGCAGGTTACTCTGATGAGGATTAGGAGTCATGAGTCTACACTCAACATGTTTGCCTGTGGCACATGAAGATGAAGACTTTTATTTATTTACTTATTCAAACTCTTGTACTAGGCCTGTGGCCTTGGAGTTGTAAAGACCATGTTTGTCTCTGGAATGCCTGTAATAATGACCTTTGTTTCTGTGTACTTCATCTTAAACTGTGGATGCTAGCAATGATCCAGGGACTAGCATTGAAATCACAGGGATCCTTTTCCTTTATAAAGGAGGGATCTTACAGTTTCGCCCAGTCGGGTGTTTCCCGAATGGTGTGCACCGTCGGCATGATGAGCTTGATCTCCTCACGAATGGCCAGCTCCAAAATGTAGGGAGGTTTGTCGGGTGGTAGCTTGCTAGTGTTGACCGCGGGCTGCGTTGCAGCAGTCCTCAGGTGCAGCGAGGCAGTCCCCGGGTGCGGCGCGGCAGTTCCTGGGTGCAGCGAGGCAGTCCCCGGGTGTGGCGAGGTAGTCCCCGGATGTGGTGCGGTAGTCCCTGGGTGCGGCGTGGCACTGGCTATTCCTAGATCTGCACTAAGTACGATGGAGTCGGATTTTGGTGATAGGGTGATGAAGGGCTTGTGCAAGTGCTCGAGGGTTACTCTAGGCGGTATGGCTTGTCTTGTTGAACCGACCCTGGCCAGGGCGCCAGCGGCTTTGTTGTTGGCTCTAGGCATGTGGTGGAACTCGCATCCTTCGAAGCATGCGCACAGCTGCTGAACGATGAAATGGTAGAGGGCCATGTTTGCGTCCCTTGCGTCCCACTCACCGTATACGTGCTGCACCACCAGGTCCGAATCCCCAAAGCATATCACCCTCTGGATGCCTATCTGCTTGGCCATCTTGAGCCCATGGATGAGCGCTTCATATCCGGCGATGTTGTTGGATGCCTTGAAGTGGATCTAGAGGACGTACTCCAGCCGGTCTCCTTTGGGCGAGGTTATCACGATTCCGGATCCGAATCCTCCTCGCATTTTGGAGCCGTCGAAGTGTATCTTGCAGTAAGTTGAATCCGGCACTAGTGGCATGTACTGTGTCTCCGCCCAATCGACGATGAAATCGGCCAGTGCTTGGGACATGATCGCTGTCCGTGGCTCGTACTGGATGTTATGTGCAGCGAACTCGATGGCCCATTTTGCCACGTGGCCGGTGGCATCCTTGTTGCTGATAATTTCCATGAGAGGGGCCAATGCCACTACCCGGATGGAGTGCTCTTGGAAGTAGTGCTTAAGTTTCTTGGCGGCCATGTACACACCATATACCAGCTTCTGGTAGTGGAGGTAGTTCTGCTTGGATAGCGACAACACCTCGCTCAGGTAGTATATGGGGTACTGGACCGGCTGGGCCTTCCCTTACTCTGACCTTTCCACTACCAGTACCACGCTAACCACTCTGTTTGTGGCAGCGATGTACATCAGCATACGCTCCTTTGCCGCTGGCGCCGCCAGAATGGGTGGTGAGGTGAGCATGTGCTTGAGGTCCCGGAAGGCTTCGTCCGCCTGAGCTGTCCAGACGAACTTGTCCGTATTCTTCATTAGCTGGTACAGGGGAAGGGATTTCTCACCCAGCCGGCTGACGAACCGGCTGAGGGAGGCGAGGCACCCGGTGAACTTATGTACGTTGTGCAGGTTCTGCGGCAACTCCATCCGCTCAATTGATACGATCTTATCCAGGTTCACCTCGATTCCTTGTTCAGAGACGAGAAAGCACAGGAGCTTGCCATGTGGGACACCGAACACGCACTTCTCCGGGTTCAACTTGATCTAGAAACGGCGGGGGTTGTCGAATGTTTCCTTCAGATCCTCAAGGAGTGTGTGTCACCCCTTGGTATTGATGACGATGTCGTCAACATAGGCGTGCATGTTTTTGCCGATCTGCGTCTGCAAGCATTTCTGCATGCAACGCTAATAGGTTGCTCATGCCTTCGTCAAGCCGAACGGCATGGTGGTGTAGCAGTAAGCTCCATACGGGGTTATGAATGATGTCTTTATTTGATCGGTTACATTGAGCTTGATCTGGTGATAGCCCGAGTAAGCGTCCAGAAAAGACAACAAATCACACCCGGCGGTGGAGTCAATGACTTGATTAATCCGTGGTAGAGCGAAAGGATCCTTGGGGCATGCCTTGTTGAGACTAGTGTAGTCAACGCACATGCACCATGTCTTGTTCTTCTTCAGCACTAGCACTGAGTTGGTGAGCCATTCCGGGTGGAAAACTTCCATGATTAAGTCGGCTGGAAGCAGCCGTGTGATCTCCTCACCGTTGGTTCTTCTTTTTTCTTCTATGAAGCATCGTAAAAATTGCTTGACCGGCTTCGCGTCTGGTCGAACATGAAGAGAGTTCTCGGCGAGTTCCCTCGGAACACCTGGTATGTCTTTGGGGAACCATGCGAAAATGTCCCGATTCTCACGGAGGAAATTGACGAGCGCGCTTTCCTATTTGCTGTCTAGGTCATCTCCGACCAGGACGAACTTTCTTGGGTCCTCCTCGTTCAGCAGGATCTTCCTTGTTCCTTGAGAGGGCTTGAACTATGATTCTCCAGCCGGTTTAGGTTCTCTAGCCGGCATATCCTTCTGCAGATCCACCACGTTCTGCATTATGACGCGCTTCTCTTCATCGATGATCATTGCTTCGGCTAGCTTGGAGCCGTCTGAAGTGCACTCCATCAAACGCTAGTAGCATCCGTCGACAGTGATCACTCCCTTTGGGCCTGGCAGCTTCATCTTGAGGTACGCGTAGTGCGGTACCCCCATGAACTTGGTGAGAGGTGGGCGCCCTAGTATGGCGTTGTAGGCACTGGAGAGGGTCACCACCTCGAACCAAATTGGTTCGCGATGGAAGTTGTTCTCACTGCCGAAGATGACGTCCAGCCGAATCTTGCCGATTGGCGAGTGCTACGGGCCTCGTACTGCTCCGTGGAACGAAGTGCTCGAGGGTTGCAGCTGGGATTGGCTGATGCCAAGCCACTTGAGGCTACTCTGGTATAGGAGGTTGATGTTGCTGCGCCATCAATCAGCACCCGGGAGAAGCGGCACGAGTGCTTCTTGGAGATGATGATGGGGTCAAGGAGCAGCGTGTAGCTGCCAGGGCTTGGTAGCACAGCCGGCTGATCTTCCTTGCTCCAAGTGATCGCTTGATCCCACCAGTGCAGGTACTGGGGGACAAGGGGACGATTGTGTTCACCTTCACCTCACGCCTCTGCTTGGTGTGCATTGTTTTCGGTTCCGTGAGGAATATGTGGTAATTGCCCACTTGTCGCGGGTAATCATCCTCGTTGTCCTCATGGCGGTTACGCCATTTCCTGTTGTCCGGTGGGCCTCCGGCTGGCGGTGGAGGTGGTGGTGGGAGCCCACCGGCTTCGGCCATCTTCTTCGTCCAGCTGCACTGGCGTGTTGTGTGATTCGCGGGCTTGTTGCCGCCGCTGTGGAACTTGCACGGCCCATCGAGCATGGAATCCATGGTGTACTTGGGCTGAGGCGGCCTATCATCCGGCCTCTGTCTCCAGCTGCCGCCTGCAGCCGGATCCTCATGCACAACGGCTACTTTCTTGGTGCCGTACCGGCTGTCCGGTTGGTCGTCTTTCCTCTTTCCGTGGAGGTTGTCATGGCCATGCCGCCTGGGATGATGGTCGCCCGGCTGGTGGCGCTCCACCTGCTCGTCCGTGACAATTTGGCCTTGGTCATCCACCACGATGGGCTTCTTCATGGCCGTGTCAGCGGTGGTGTACTTATTCACGATGGCCATGACCTGGGCCATGTTTTACAGGTCTGCCCGGCTGAGTTTATGCTTCAATATCGTGTCGTCTCGGCAGCCATTGGTGAAGAAATCTATCGCCTGGTGCTCACGCACCCCTTCGCACGAATTGTGCATGCTAGTCCACCGGGTGAGGTAGGCGCGGTCCGACTCGTCCTTGCCCTGCACGCAAAGGGAAAGCTCGCGAGGTCGATCCGGCCACTTGTATGTCCCAGCGAAGTTGCGAATGAACACTTCTTCGAATTCTAGCCAGGCGTTGATGCTGTTGTCGGGGAGGATGTTGAGCCATGTTCTTGCCGAATCGACAAACATGAGGGGGACATAGCGGACGGCCAGGCAGAGATTGCCGTTGGCGATTCCCACTGCGGTGGTGTAATCCACCAACCAATCCTTAGGCTTGAGCGTACCGTTGTACTTTGGCGTATCCCTTGGAAGTGAAAAACCCTTCGGAAACGGTTTGTTCCGGATGCGCGAGCCGAAACACTTCGGGCCAGCCGAACTTTCCTCTTCGAGCGTACGTGACTGCACTAGGAGGTCGATGCGCTCGCGCGCGTCAGCCGGTTCTCGGGGGCCGAGCCGGCCCTTCAGGCCTGATGTAGGCGGGTCCTTGTTCGCATGTTCTCCCTCATCCGGGGCGCGCCTCTTCTTCCCTTGGGAAGCTCCTGCTGCCGAAGCGCGACTTACGTTGGAGGCGGCGGCGTCCCGGTTGTGGCGACCACGGTTGCCGGATTCGCCACGCGGGTGGCTATTTTTCCCGACTCCTCCTGTGGAGGATGCCTGTTGATGCTTTCTTTCTCTGTGTGCCGTCTGGTCCACGCCTTTGAGAACGATGATGTCGCGGGAGTTGCCCATCTGGCTAGGGGTGCCTTTGGCCTGCTGCTTGTTAGCGGTGGCAACGAGGAGCTAGACGCGCTCCTGCTGACAATGAAGTTCCTCGCCCTCGAGGTGCTTTAGCTCCGTGGCTACCGCCTTAGCTGCCCTCATGTTCTTGGCGGGGGTGCTGTAGACGGGTTGCACCACACCTGCATGTGAATCAGCGGCATGGTCCATCTCTGACGCTAGGTCGCGCCCCTGGTGCTGGATCTTCCTGGCAAAACCGTGAGCCGCGTTATACTCATGCACGGTGGCGTTCAGCCGACGCTGGTCAGCCTCGACCTTGGTGGCTTCCTCCAGGAGTTTCTGAGACATAGCTTCGAGCACATCCACGACAGCCGCTGGGTCCGCCGTGACGACGACCATAGCATGCAAGTGCTGGATGGAGGCGGTGAGCGGGTCTTTTTCTTGCTCGGGAGCGGAGTTCTCTCCTCCCGCCCGACGCTCCTGAGGTGGACGATTGTTTTCACGGGCGTTTACCACCATGAATTCGATACAACCACTCGCCACGGCTGAGCCATGGGCGAGGGGCACGTCGAGGACGGGGGTGACCATGTTGGGGAAAGCCTCAGCGACAGTGGCGACGTAGACACGGACGTCTCCAAAATGCGGGATGGAGCCGTTGGCGGGGAAGGTGCTCCCAGCGAAGCACGCGGCGTTGTCGATGATGCAATCGAAGGCGCTGAGCGTGAAAATGAGGTCGGGGGCCACGCGTTCACCGGCGACGAGCGGAAGTCCCATGCAGAAGATGATCCCAGCCGAAGCGCTGTGCCCCATGGTGGGCACCAACTATCATGGTGTGGAACACGGCAGTGCCATCTGGGATGGCAAAGAAGGGACACTCGGATGCATTCGGTGGCTCACGCAACGGGTTGGGAACGGTGAACTGCAAACACAGCGACGTACCTAGGTTCGTAGCCCTCTTGGCGTGGTAACACCCCTACTCCTGCAAGATGAACTATATGAGGGAGAAAATGCCCTGTACAAATGCTCCTTGAGCTGTTTCCTTAGCAACTATCGAAAGATAGAGGAAGATGGGAACTTGGTACTAACACTTCTATCCTTCTATTGTTGCTTACCTAGAACCCTAGCTCTTCCCCCCCTTATATACTGGTCTGGGGGGAAGATTACAAATCGGGCACTAGGGTTTACTATTTGGATATGGGTTTACAGGGAAGGGCTGGCTGCAGGGCCCAGCTGGTGGGCCAGGACCCACTCCTCCCTTCATTTAGCGTCATCTTCTTCTTTAGCGGTCACCCGGGCTTCCTTTGGGGTGTCACCCTTGCTTTAACGGTCACCCGGACTGCTTTTGCCAGTCAGCCGACCGCTTTGCTTTATCTTCGTCGTGTAGCGCTGGTCATGACGGCACGCCAGCTTGCTTGATGACGAGGGAGAGCTAGAGGCATACCCGGCAAGGAGCGTCAGCTCCTCTGTGCTCTCCATCGAATCCGAGGTGAGCCTAGTGGAAGAGGCCACCCGGTCGGTTCTTCTGGCTACCGGCTAGACGGGCCAGCCAGGAAAGTTTTAAGCCCAGCCGGGTGGTGTTCGCCAACCAGCTGGAGTTGTCCTTCTTGAGGACCAGACGGCCGGTACCTTCTAGAGCCAGACTACTTGCGCTTGGCTTTCCCCACCCGGAGGATATCCCCCCGACACTCCTTCAGAATCATGGTGTTCAATCGACACGACAATCTGCTAAGAGCATTTGCTACCACATTGGCTTTGCTGGGGTCATAGTGAATGTCAAGGTCATCGTCCTTGATTAGCTATATCCATCATCTTTACCTCATATTTAGCTCCTTCTGGGTGAAAATATACTTCAGACTCTTGTGATCTGAATAAATCTCACAACGGTTACCCATGAGGTAATGCCGCCATGTCTTCAAGGCTAAAACTACGGCCACTAGTTCAAGGTCATGGGTAGGGTAATTCTGTTCATGTTGCTTCTGTTGTCGGGATAGATAGGAGATGACTTTGCCTTCTTGCATTAACACACATCCGACACCAATCTTGGATGCGTCACAGTACACATCAAAAGGCTTCGTGATATCCGGCATAATCAAGATTGGGGCTAAAATCAATCTCCTCTTGAGCTCCTGAAAACTTGCTTCACATTCGTCCATCCATTCAAACTTATTATCTTTCTTCAACAACTTGGTCATGCGTCTTGCGATGCTCGAAAATCCTTCTACGAACTTGCAGTAATATCCTGCTAATCCGAGAAATGCACGAACTTGGGTTTGAGTGGTTGGGGCTTTCCATTCTTCAACATCGTTAACCTTGGCAGGGTCGACAGCAATTCCTCCTACCGACACGATATGTCCGAGGAATCCTACTTCCTTTAACCAGAACTCACATGTGCTAAACTTGTCATACAACTGATGCTCCCTAAGGGATTCAAGGATGGTCCTTAGGTGTAGCTCATGTTCTTCTTCTGATTTGAAATAGATCATAATGTCATCGATGAAAACAACGACAAACTTATCTAGGAAGTTCATAAAAATCTTATTCATGAGGTTCATGAAATAAGCGGGGGCATTGGTTAATCCAAAAGACATGATAGTGTACTCATACAGTCCATATCTAGTGGTAAAGGCAGTCTTTGGAATATCCTCTGCGCGAATCTTGAGTTGATGCTAACCAGTTCTAAGATCAATCTTAGAAAACACTTTGGCACCAGTCAACTGGTCAAATAGATCTTCTATCTTTGGCAGTGGGTACTTGTTCTTAGTGGTGACATCATTCAGCTTCCGATAATCCATGCACAGACGGTTACCTCCATCTTTCTTATCCACAACCAAAACAGGTGATCTCCATGGAGACACGCTCGGTTGAATCAGACCGATCTCCAGCATAGCATCCAGTTGCTTCTTTAGCTCCACTAATTCCGACAGGTTCATACTATAAGGTCTCTGAGCTATGGGTCCGGTTCCAGGGATTAGTTCAATGATAAACTCAATATCCCGATCTGGGGGCATACCGGGCAATACATCTGGGAATACGTCGGGGTATTCACAGACTACCCTGACTTGGTCAATGGTTGGTTGGGCTAGACTCTTGTTGCACTTGTTTGATGGGGCAAGGTTTCAGATACATGCTCTACTGATACTCCAGTGGTACTAGTCATGGTTATGGCTTTCTTGGCACAATCGATTAATCCTTTATGTTTTGACATCCAATCCATTCCTATTACTACTTCCAATCCTTTAGTTCCAAGTACTATTAGATTAGCATAAAAATCTATTCCATGGATTCTGATAGGTACGTCCTTGCAAATTTGTCTAGCTTTGGTGGTTGAACCAGGTATTTGAACTATCATAACATGCTTCAATTTTGTTGGTTGAATCTTACTAGTGCATGCAAATTCTTCCGTAACAAATGAGTGTGATGCTACAGAATCAAACAACACCCTTGGAAGTACAGAGTTAACAGAAAACATACCCAACAGGACATCTGGCGCTTCCTGAGCTTCTTCAGCATTCATGTGAAACAGACGGCCGTTGTGGTTGAGTGAGTTCCCTGGGGCAAATCTTCTTCCATGCTGAACACGGCGCTACTGCTGAGCTGGGGAATTCACATTGGTAGCTGCTGCAAGCTTCTTGGGGCACTCATTGGAATAGTGACCCTTGGTTCCACATTCATAACAAGTAACCTGAGACTTGCCTTTTCCTGCAATAGGCACAACATTGCTTTTAGTCCTTGGGGCGGTATTGGTGTTGTTGGTGTTGCTGTTGTTGTTGAACTTGGGAGGTGCATGGTTGAAATAGTTGATGTTGCCAGGGTTGTTGTTGTGGTTTCCTCCGTGCCTTGGGTTTCCTCCTCCATGGTTGGGATAGATCGGACGGGTCATCGCGGGTCTATTTTTTCTCGGGGCATATCTTGCAGATGGGTTGGGGCGATATTTCGGAGTATGGTGGGTTCCTGGTTGATTCATCATTCGGTGCTTGCGATTCTCATTGGCTTGATTGATGTTGACTTCCATCTGGATTGCAGAATCAACTAAGGCTTTAAGGTGAGCAAACGGCATATTGACTAACACTGTCTGCATTTCATCGTGCAGACCATTCAAGAATCTCTCCTTCTTCTTGGCTTCAGTACTAAACTCATCATGGACATACCTAGACAGAGATAGAAACCTATCACGATACTCTACCACAGTCATCCTTCCCTGCTTCCGCTCCTTGAATTCATCCCTCATCCGCAGAATCAAACCCGGTGGCACATGGGTTTTGCTGAACTTGAGTTTAAATTCATCCCAAGCCATGATCTGTCCTCCATTCATGGTGCGAACGCTATTCCACCAAGCTCTTGCATCTCCTGCCAGATAATGGGTGGCAAATAGTACTTTCTCATTGGCCTCCACTCCTGTGACTTTTAAGTTGTTCTCCATAATTTGCAGCCAGTCATCAACATCTAATGTCTCTTTAGACTTACTAAAAATGGGTGGATTGGTGTTCTTGAAGTTCTTGAGCTTGGATCCATGGTTGTCCTGGTTTCCATGGCCTTGATTGTTGTTGGCCATCTGAGCTATGTGTTAAAGGGTGGCTAAGTTGGCTTGACGTTCGGCTCTTTCAACTTCAAGGTCTGAAACCAACATTTGCAAGATTTGTAATATTGGGTTCGGGGATGAGTTGCTTCCTCCGCGAGGCATATGTAGATTGAGATAGATCATGAGACAAGAGGGAAATTTCTAAGGTTTAGGGGTTTGTTTTTGAAAATATTTTAAACTTTAAGTTTG
Source organism: Avena sativa (assembly GCA_916181665.1). NCBI lineage: Eukaryota > Viridiplantae > Streptophyta > Magnoliopsida > Poales > Poaceae > Avena > Avena sativa. Next base: position 259,405,849 of record OV702294.1, on the reverse strand, counting down.
ACTTAGGTTTTGCCAACTAGCAACTTGCTTTTCATTTATTCATTCATAACACACAATACAAACACACACCACACATGGTAACAGATGGTTTTAAGAACCATTCTGTGAAACTACGATATAGTGTGACTAGATACAACTCACACCTACGATAGTGCTCAAGTGCTACTATTCATCAGAATCGGTGTCATCATCATCATCAATGAAGGAGGAATCATCATCATCAGTGTGGAAGTCCATGGCTTGGTCCTCCAGGTAGTCATCATCGTCACTGAGGTAGGAGTAGGTGTCTCCACGGATATCTTCCCCTGTATTCTCCCACTCCTCAAGCTGCATGTCCCACTCATGGATGGTCTCCTCCAAGTTTGACACCTTGTGATGAAGGCGAGCAATGATGTGATCCTTCTTGTCACGCATATGGCGAAATGTCTTGCACTCCTTTGCAAGGATGGAGAGGGTCTGGTCCTTCTTGACTGCAATGGCATAGTTGTGGTTGATGTAAGCGCGAGCATTGTCCAACTCCTTCTGCCTGCCATACATCATGAAGCTGAGATGGTCCACGTGATGCTCCAGCTCCGGATATTGTGGCACCTCCAATGGCTGTGCCATAGCATCACGCCTTGCGTAGTACTCAAAGCGAGTACCCTTGATCTGATTGATGCTTTGCCCACACAGACAGGAAAGAGCTTCCTGTATAGCCCTGGCGAGTCAGTCTAGCCAATTGTTCTCTCTTAAGGTGAATTGGATCCCATCTGAGGTGGGTGCCTCCATCTTGCCTCTAAGATTGGCAACAATCAGCCATTGTAGTTCTCCTCCTTGCTGATCGTTGAGCTATGATCCGAAGAACTCGGGGTGCGGGTGCTCAAGAAGTTTCGAGAGTTGATCCAAATCAAGTTCAAAGATGAGCTGTCCTCCATTGCCCAATTGGTATAACTTTCTATACTTCACCTCCATCTATAAGAATGTAGGATAAGTAAATTAGTAGAGTGATCAAGTGTGTCAAATTTTATGTAAGTTTGCCAGAATTTTTGAGGGAGATGAATTTTCATGAGAGAATCTAAGTAATAAGAATGAGAATAGGTTTTCATAAATACTCACTTCTTTTGTTTTGAAACTTCATTTTAGATTCAAGCATCCATTCTAACTAGGGTCTCCTATGGTTAGGATGGCTCTGATACCAACTTGTCAACACCCGGATTTTTAATCCCAGATGCCTGTTATGCCACACATCGCAATCACAGGATTACCATTTTTTGCAGGACATAACAGATTGGTACCATAGTTCATCATCCATTACAAACCATAATAAAGGTCTTACAAATAAAGGATCTCATGATCCAGTCTTAATATAATCAATGCAGTGGAATATATAATAACTGTAGCATGGTCGAAGCTCCATCTTCAGGGTCACAGGCAATGCTGACGATGGGAGATGATCCTAGTTGTCATAGACTTCCTGCTGTCCATCATCCTGGTAGTCCTCCTGATAGTCTGGCCATAAGAATAGATAGGGACAAAGCCATGAGTACTCTTTAAGTACTCGCAAACTATCAATAACAAGTAAGTAGTTTGAGTATGAATCCTAAGCTCTAGGTTTATTTGCAAAAATCCAGGTTTATCTCTAACTAAGTTTAGAAGTAAAGAAAACTAGTTTAAAGTTTTACAACACCTAAGTGGGAACATAGTTTTCACCTTCACAACCCTGTTGTGGTCAAGTCAAGTCATAATTCATTTCACAAGTCATTTTGAAAACATCTGACGACGGAACAGTATGGCCACTCCAACTGTCCATAACCGCGGATGTGACTATTCAAATAGTTTGACACTCTCTAAAGGTGGTACACTTTCACCACAACATTCTATACAACCGTTAGGAACAATCCTGAATCACCATACTTAGTATGCGAATAATCAATCCTAACCTTTCAATTACACACCCTAGTCTAGGCACCTCCCCTATGAGTTTGGCCTCCCAACCATGGCCATATGTAATCATGGGTACTGCACAGGTGGAAAATCATCATGAGTTAGCCTCATCTCAAACCTCTTATGCAAGGGAACCCATACTAAGATATATAAACTTCCTATCAAGCCCTACCCAAATTCGGGTATTATGGTTGTACGGTAAGATTGGAATGGTATCACATCTGAACCCAACCATCAGTTTTATAAAGGGCTAAGGCTCATGCCTCAACATTTTCATCTTAAAATCATCTAGTGTTCATAACACATGTCAAAACATTTCATTAAAATGACTCATCATTCTAAGGTTTTCATAATCATTTTCACCAAGTATTCCCATCTAATGTGATCAAGTTTTATGCTTAGCACTAGCCACTAAATTGGGGGTAATCACTAATGAGGGGTGTTAATAAAGTGTGACTTAGCCAACTATAGTATGATGCCTCAGTATGACATCTAGTTCTAACTAACTTAGGCCAAGTTTTAGGATCTTTATGCTACCTATAATATCTTTCCAAAATTCACAAGTCACTAAGTAAAAGCAATAAAGAAGTTTTGATAAAGAAATAAAATAATAAGCTTGCAAGTAAAACTGGGATTTGGTATAATAAAGGGGTATAACCAAATATGCCTAAGGCATTTAATAGGTTAAGTGATATGGTGGGGCTTGCAAGTATTAGCTTGCATGGTTTATCTTAGCTTGACTTGATTGGTGCAGTGATTGAAGTTCTCTTCTTCTTCATAGTAGTAGTATCACAATTACCGAACAATACTTAACTACTTCTATTTAGCACACAAAGGTTCATACTAGATGATCTAGTATCATCACAATCATCACAAAGATTAATGGCTTAGTCTTATTTATTTTATTTTAGAAAAGTAATTTCTACTCATTGAAAAACTACTTAAGATTTAATATAGTCCAAATTTAAAATATGGGATCATGTTGACACATGTCATCACCACATATTTTAATACTTTGGAATGTGATTTAAAGTGGTGTCACAATTTAATAAGGTTTAACATTATTATTTTAATTAATTAAAGTGATTAAAAATGCCTATAGGGCATTCTTTTAATACCTGTCCATTATTACTGCAAGTAAACCTAGATCTTTTTACATACTTAGAAAGATCTTGTCAAATGTGATTTTTGAGAATTGGAATCAACTCAAAAGAATTTATGGTTGATTTTTGAAAAAATATTTGAATGCAAAAAAGTCTCTGCCTTATTATTTTTACTATAGGTGATCTATAATTCCAAATGGTTTGAATCCAACGGGCTCGGATTAATAATTTCAATACCTTTCTAACAAAATTGGTTTCATGCAATTTGGTTTAGTGAATCTCTCTGAATTGATTCTTGAATATACTGTCAGAACTAGAGTTTGAATTAAATGAAAAACTATATGTGAATCTACTGGGTTGCGCGGGAACTAAATGGGCCGGCCCACTACACAGAGCGCAGAGCCCAGGCTGACTTAACTGATGGCCCCACGTGTCGGTGGCTCTAGTTACATGAAGTGGTATCCTTTAATCCAGGCTCTATGATTGGAATCTAATCTAACGGCCGAGGTTCATCATCAACGACGAACAGCTCCGGCGGTGTCTAAAGCCTAACACGGCGGTGGGGGTCGTGTGAGGCTCACCAGGGCTCCATCTAGGGTCGGTGTTGGGGGCGAACGACATTGTCGATGATGGTGGTTGAACGGTGGTCACGGCGGCTCCTGGGGCGGCTCCAATCAACGGCTCCGCTCCTCCTCCTCCACGATAGACTCCAGTGAAATTCCGGCGATGCGGAGCTCGCCTTTCTCCAGGGAGAGGTGTGGGAGGTTCTATGAGAGGTGGGGAGTGGGATGGTATGGCGAATTGAGGCTGGGGTGGCCTCCTTTTATAGACGAGCGAGATAGGTAGTGCGGCATGGGCAGAGCTTGTCGGCTCGTCGGCACAACGAGCTAATGGCATGGCGGAGGGTGTAGGCCAGTGCACGGTCTCCTGATGATCCTCAAGGACTTAATGGCGCGGCAAGGGGAGGTCAAGGTTGTTCGGAATAGGCTGGTGCTCTGAGCGTCACCGACGGTGGTTTTGACGATGCACGGGTGCTATGGGTCGCACAGCGGCGAACGAGCATGTCTAGGGGTAGCTGGTGTGGCGGTGAGTGCAGGCACGGGCGGCAAACGGGCATGTCTAGGGGTAGCTGGTGTCCAGAGCCTGGCTGAGTGCAAGGGCTGGACAGGGGGTGGCGATGGACGGTGTGCTGCCTCCTAGACATCGTGGCTGGGCGCGGTGTTCGCTCTAGCGTGCTGGCCATGGTCGGTTGGCAAGGGGGGGGGGGCTCGGGTGGCACGACATGGTGCAAAGGGGTAGAGGGCTAGCTGCTTAATTGAACTGGTAGTCACTGGGGAGATAAAGGGAGTGAGTTGAGGAACATTGTTTGATCAAACACTACTCCAAACAGTATAAGTTAGGCAGTTTGATTTATGTCTGCCAAGTGATTGACAAAATGGCTTTAAGAAAATTAGTTTAGAATTTTTGGATGAATTTTGGTGAGTGTACTGATCACATGCTTGGTAGTATATGGTTGCTTCAATTTTTCAAGGTGCACTGGTTTGGTTTGGTTTTGAGAAATGGTGATCTTAGTACCTACACTTGATTCAATTTTGAATTGTCATTTGAATAGATTTGAAATCTGTTTCTGTTGGTTTGCAAAGTGGGCTTGGGTTCACTTGTACTTGTTCTAGCAAGGGGTGAAAATAATTGAATTTATTTCTGTTACAAAACTTGGACTAGAAACACTCAAATTGGTCTAGTTGTTAACTTTGGTCAAAATGACCATCTACTTATAATGTTTATATTTGAATTTATCTTCATTTGATTCTTCTTGTAAAATGATTTAGATGATGTTGTTTTCATCTTTAAACCAATCCTTTCCATTCATAGCAATCAAACATGGCATTGCAAGCATTCATACATTTATCACATACACACATGCATTCATATTCATTTTAATAATAAAAGTTTTTGTTAGCCCTAAACTTGGGTGATTGGAACTTGATAATCTTGATTAATATTTTTGGGATGTTACAGTTCCTCTCCCAGGACCGAGAAAACCGTCTTGTGTTCCTCTCCCAGGACCGAGAAAATCGCCCAATATCGAATCAAACTGATTTGGCTCATGGATAATTTGTTTGAACGGAAGAGCTAATATATTAATATCAGAAAAAAAGACATTATAGATCAGACAACATATACTCTAAATATTAGAATTTGAGGGAGGGGAAGGGCTGGCAGAGGAAAAGACGGCGTTTGTTCCAGCATAGGGCACGAGCTCGATGCCACGAAAGCCGCTTGGGAAGCCTCAAAAGAAGGAAACACACACAAACACACATATATACTATTCTGCTAATGTACATAACAGTTTCCAGTTACAGATCTGCTAACAAAGGCCTAAAATTCATAAGGTAGCTCCATATTACACTACTACGATAGTAGCAGACCAATCATTGGATAGCTATACATATATTTAGAACGATCTTAGGTGTACCCCAAGAGTTTTGCAGCTGGGCTAGTGGTCATGAGACTGCACATACGACACCAAAAGTACACCCCTTATGATCAGCAACCCTGCATCGACTCCATCCAGAAGCAGAACATGTCATCGTCATTACCATCAATGTCCTCTTCGGTTGTCTGCTTTTGTGATTAGTAGATAGACAAATACATTTAAAGAGAAACATCAAAGACACACAACCTACAAATTTTCCATTCTATTAATATAGTACCTTGTCATCTGGAATAGCGTAAGTACCTGAAATGAAACCTGTTGCATGCAGCTTGTGCTTTTTCTTTCCTCCCCCTTCTACAAGTTGATCTAGATACTCAGGTGATGCCTCTGTCAGTTTATCTAGATCATCAACATCTGATTCCCCTACTTGATCTGGATGATTAATATGTTCTTACCCCGGTTCATATGCTTGACCAAATATATAAATATGTTCTTCCACTATACTGAAAGGCAGGACCCTCTTATTCACACACAGGCGGCAGGGGAAATGTTCTTCTGAGTTTTCACAATGAGCTCTAACAAACTCAATAAATCGTACAACACTAAAGATATGTGTAGGGCTTCCTAATGGAGCAACCTACATCTTAAATATCTCCATATATTTAATTATGACATACAAGATTAGTTCTTAATTAGTAAAAGAAAAGCAGGAAACAAATAGATGGAGTACATAAACTATATATGCCCATGCATTTCATCAAACATATTTATAGTAATAATCGGAAAAGGTACTTAAGAACATAGATCAAGCCTAGAATCAACTATGACCATGTATACTGAGGAAAATTAAACGATGTATTTGAGGAGGCAGATCGGGTGAAATGGAAATAAATTGCCAACCAGATCGAGCTATAGATAGAAGGACTACCGTGGGATCCACATGACCACCGGTGCATCTCAAGAACACCGACGGGTAGGAAAAGCTTCTTTGGGCGCACGGTGGTGAGATGAGGAGCGACGATGAGCGCGTCTGTTTTGTGGGATTCCAAGGGGGTGAGGGTCTAGGTGGCGGAGGGTGGATGTTAAGACATCGCGAAGGGGAGGGATAACTTTGAAAATTCTGACCTACCCTGCTTTGGGAAGCACCATATACGTGCCCCCTGTTAGTGACCATAGATCAAAATTGACCAATTTTAGATAAACTGAGATGAACTAGTTAAAGTGGCGAAATTAGCATGGAAACTTGAAAATTCATGAAACTTGTGCATTGTTCGTTAAATATATGTATTAATTTGTGTCAACTTATGGAAGGTGGTATTTTGATCCATATCTTATCTCATGTTATCACTTTGAATATTGACCGTTGGATCAAGACTCGCGAATTCCAACATTTCTAGCCGTCGGATCTTCTTTTCCATTCTATTAGCATCTAATGCTAGAAGATACTATTGATAGTCTTTAGCACAATAAACACTATGCATAAACCTTAAAACACACTTCTCCATCGTTCTACAGTCTTCTCCATTATTTCTCTAGACCATGTTACCAAAATTGACATGCTTTCAATAAACTACCATATTGTCAATTTATCTCAAAAAGTTGGACAGTAAGATTGATAGGGTTTATCCATTAAACATGGTACTTTGCGTGACAACTGGAACGATGTCTGCGCGTAAAAAATCGAAGTCTGCATGCAGTATGCGACGACCGTCTCGGTGACCAGATCCGTCGAGCTTGCCAAGGTGCCTGTTGACGGGAAGACCGACAGGGTTCTCGATGTCTAGATAATTCGTGCAGAAAGAGATGCACTCTTTGGCCAGAAAGCCCTTGCCTATGCTTCCATCTGGACGGGACCTGTTGCGAACGTATCCTTTGATGTGTCCATTCATCCTTTCGAACGCCATCATGCTGCGGAGGAACATCGGCCTGAGTTGGACGATGTCCTCCATGACATGGCCTAGCAGATGCACCACGATCTCGCATAGTAGACCTCAAGCTAATGTCAAAGAATGCGGGTGGGAAGTAGACCTCAAGCTCGCATAGTATTACCACAATCTCCTCCTGTAGACTCCCGAGCTGATTCACGCCAATCAACTTCCTAGAGATGACGTCGAAAAACTTGTAGAGGCCAAATAACGTTTCATGGACGTGCTCGTCCAATATCCCTCTTAGTGCAACCGGAAGTAACTACGTCATTAGCACGGCACAGTTGTGAGAATTCATGCCACTGAACCTCTGCTTCACCTCATCTAGGTATCTTCTTATCTTGCCCGCGTAGCCGTAAGGAAATTTGACTCCTAGAAGGCACTTGAAAAACTGTTTGATCTCATCCTGGCTTAGAGTGAAGCAATAAGGAGGGCAGTAATATTCGTTCTTCTTGAACTTTTTACCCTGCCGACGACCTTGTGTCGTCTCTGACTCATGATCATCGTCATATTCCTGATCATCAGAAGTAGTGTGTCCTCCGTGAAGCTTCTTCCGGATACCCATGAATACCAGGTCGTGCCTTGCTTTCGGACCATCTTTAGTCCTATCTGGCATGTTGATTATGGTGGTGACCAGACTCTCACACACGTTTTTCGTGATATGCATGATGTCGAGGCTATGAGGCGTGCAGAGAAACTTCCAGTATGGCAACTCCAAGAAAATAGACCTTGTTATCCATGCCTTCATCAGCGGCTTGTCTTGCTGCCTCTTTCACTTCTTTCCAGGCTTAGGACAATCTTTCCAGTTTGCAACTCTTCCACTTCTTCGCTGCTCCTATGCTCTAGGATTCCTCGGGTCTCGGATTTGCCATCGAACAGGTCTCCACGTTTTCTCCATGGATCATTCTTGCTGAGCCACCTTCGATGCGCCATGAACACGGTTTTCGAAGACCCTGCATCTTTGTCTAGTTGGAGATAGCTTGTGTTATCCATGCACCTAACGCATGCGCGGAATCCTTGGATAACCTGCCCCGAGATATACCCGCAACCTGGATAGTCTTGCACTGTAGTGACCAACGCGGCTCTCATAGTGAAATAATCTTATGCGACGGCGTCGTAAGTATTGGCTCCAGATTCCCATAACGTGGCTAGCTCCTCTTTCAACAGCCCGAGATACAGATTGATGTTGGTACCAGGTTGTTTCGGCCCTTCAATTAGCATACTCATTTGTATGTACTTCTTCTTCATGCACAACCATGGAGGGAGGTTGTACATCCATACAAACACGGGCCAAGTGTTGTGCGTGCTTCTCTGGCTACCGAACGGATTGAGTCCATCGGTGCTCGCACCAAGCCTGATATTCCTCGAATCTCCACCGAATTCTGGGAATTCGAGTTCCAATGCTTTCCACTGGCTAGCATATGAAGGGTGCGTCAGCAGCTCATCCTTTTTGGGGTCATCGTCATCTCCTGGCTTCTTCCTTTCCGCATGCCATCGCATGAGCTTCGCTTCGTTAGGGTCCGCGAAATAGTGCTGCAGACGAGGAGTGATAGGAAAGTACCATACCACTTTTCGAAGTGCTTCCTTCCCTTTCTTGTATCGACTCAAGCCGCACACCCGACATGTGGTTTTCTCCGCGTCCTCGCCCCGATAAATGATGCAATCATTGATGCATACGTGATATCTAACGTGCGGTAGATCGAGAGGACAGACGATTTTCTTGGCGTCCTCGATACTAGTTGGACACGTGTTCCCCTCCGAGAGACGATCGTGCCAGAATGCCATCATATCGTCGAAGCTTGCATTGCTCAATTTGTGTTTTGCCTTCATCTCCATAGCCTTGAGCGTTACATTCAACCGGGTATCATCGGGCATGCATCCTTCATACAATGGAGTAACCGCGTCTTTCTCAAGTTGCGCAAGCTTGGCTTTCTCTCTAGCGGCAGCCCTGGCGTTACCCGTCTGCTTTAGAAGCAGTTCTTGCACATAAGGGTCCTGCACCTAGCCTGACGTTGTTCCATCGTTGTCTGCTCCTCCGGCATCTAGATCATCATCATCCCGGTCTGCTTCCGCACCTTCACCAGGAGACTCTTCATCATCTCGTCCGTCCTCGCCGTGATGATCATCGTCATGTTGCCCACCTTCACCGTCTCCATCGTCTTCGTCATCGCTTATCCAACGAGTGTATCCATCCATGAAACCATGGCGGAGCAGGTGCGCCTGCAGATTCCCGGAACCTGGGTCCATCACCCAGTTGAGTTTGCATCTTTTGCACGGACATCTTATATCCGTCTTGTTATTTCGTATCATGCCGGCCGTCGCACATTTCAAAAATCTAGCCACAATGCCTTTGCTCATTATGCGGACCATTTTTGCCTGCATGGTGTGCACGGTACAATTAGAAGTCGATTAGAACCACATAATGAATGCATGCATGCAATGGTCGATAGAAAATTTCGGCATGACCTATCCTAAAATTAGGACCTTTGCGAAATGCCAAAGTCTTGCCAAAATAGAAATGAATCAACATTTTGGCAAAACAAATGGCAACTTGTTCACACACAAACACAAGAGAGAGAGACCGATCCATACACACATGAACATATCATTATCCTCTCCATACACACATGCATATGAGCATCGATACTCTCCATAAATATACACACACATGACTATCGATCCTCTCCATACACACATCATGAGCGTTAATCATCTACATACATATGAGCATATCATCCATATACACATGAACACATCCTTACATGGACAACTTACCGAGATGAGAGACCGAGATCGCGAGAAGATGGAAAGGAGAGGTGCGCGCGAGACCGAAGAAGGAGATGCGAGATACCGAAGAGCTTCCTCTATTACGTATGTAACATCCAAGGCAAGTTCCACATGCTAAAAATGGTGAATGAGTGGAGAAATTTAGGTGGGAAGGAGAAGGATACCGACTAGATCTAAGGAGGAAGAAGAAGGGTAAAGTGAAGTGTGGGGTGGTGGATGATCACATGATCACATGTATGTGCACATGCATGGTCGACACATCCATGGCGCACATGGCCATAGTGCGCCACAGGGAAAAATCACATCCGTGGCGCACATGACAGAGTGCGCCACGGATGTTTCTGCCCATTTAAGGAGCAGAGGGGGCTTCACATAGACGTAGCGCACATTCCACATGTGCGGATATCCCTAACAATCGTAGCGCACCTCCCCTATGTGCGCTACGGGTATGCGGCATGCGGCCAGCAGGGCCCTCACCCACACATATCTGTGGTGCACTACGACCATGTGCGCACGATTGTTCTAGTTGCTAGTAGGGCATTGCGCATAGGTGAGCCACGCCTGTTTTAGCCGTGGGGCACTTCAACCATGTGAGCCACGGATGTGGTGATTACCAATAGCCATTTTCCTAGTAGTGCCCGAAGCCACCATTGCCGCCCGACCGTGGCCAGCACGCAGGAGGACAAGCTGTGCTCGTCCATGATGTCTAGGAGGCAGGCCACTGTCCACCGCCACCCCCTATCCAACCCTCGAGCGCAGCCACACCCTGGACCACTGAGAACAACCGCGCCCCTTTTCTCTATGCCATGCCGAGAGCACGCTAGAGCACCACAATCTACATGCGCGCACATGCCACGCCTCACCCTCGCTGTGCATAACTACACTCGCCATGACCCTAGCTACCTCCTAGACATGATCTTTCGCCGCCACGCGACACGAAGGCACTATACGTTGTCTAAAACACCGTCGGTGCCGCGTAGAGCGTCGACCCATTCCGACCGTTCTCGACCGCCCCGTGCCATGACATTAAGCCCGTGATGTCGCTAGGAGACACCACACCATCCTATGCCCGTCTCCATGCCCATAGCTCACCGTACTGACTTCGCCGGAGGATCCTGTCCAAGATGCACTGCCCCTCTCGCTGGTGTATAAATAGAGGCCACCCCAGCCCTCATTATCCACACCATCTCACTCCGCTCGCTCTCAGAACCGCCCCTGAACTTTCCCAGGAGCAAGGCGAGCACCAGGCCACCGAAATTTCACCGGAGTCCCCCGCTGCAGAGGAGGAGAGGAGCCGTTGATTGGAGCCACCCCAGGAGACGCCGTGACCACCGTTTGAACCGCCGTCATTGACAACATCGTTCTCCCCCATCGTCGACCCTAGATGGAGCCCTGGTAAGCCACCGCGTACCCCCACCATCGTCGTTAGGGTTCGGTCTCATCGGAGCTGTTCAACGGAGACGACAAACATGAGCCGTAGATCATAGTCTAATCGCACATACCATATTGAAACTTACCGCTTCGCGTAGATAGAGCCACTGACGCATGGGACCTCTCTGGTAGCAGCCTGCCGCAAGCGCGCTGTGCAGTTGGGCCGGCCCAGTAACATTCCCATGCTAAGCCTAGAGATTCAAATAGATATTTTCCAATTTATTCAAACTCTAGTTCAGTTAGTAGATTCAAAAATCAATTCAAAGAGTTTTACTAAACCAAATTGCATGATTCCAATTTTGCAGAAATGTATTGAAAATATCAGTCCAAGACCGTTGGATTCAAATCATTTGAAATTATAGATCAACTGTATTAAAAATAACAAGACAGGTACTTTTTCACATTCAAACATTTTTCAAAAATCAACCATAAATTCTTTTGAGTTGATCCCAACTCTCAAAAATCACATTTGACCAGATGTATCTGAATATGTAAAAATATTTAGGTTTACATGCTGTGATCTTAGACTAGTATTAAAAGAATGCTACATAGGCATCTCTAGTCACTTTAATTGTATAAAATAATCATTTTTATTCTTTATAAAATATGACCACCACTTTAAATCACATTACCAAGTATTAGAATATATGGTGATGACATGTGTCAACATTATCCCATATTTTAATTGGAGAATATTAAATCTTAAGTAGTTTTCAATGAGTAGAAATTACTTTTCCAAAATAAAATAAAATAAAATAAGACTAGGTCTTTATTTCATGTGATGATTGTGATGATGCTAGATCATCTAGTGTGAACCTTTGTGTGCTAAATAGAGGTAGTATTGTTTGGTGATTGTGTACCTCGTATTTATTTATAGACGCTAGTACCGACCAAGGATACGAGGAGGAGTACTATGAAGAAGAAGAGAACTTCAACCACTGCACCAATCAAGGCAAGCCTCACAATACAAGTTAACTATGCAAGCTAACACTTGCAACTTTGCAAGCCATACTATGCAAGATAGATAACCTATACAGGATGCCTTAGGCATTCCTTGGTTATGCAACCTTGATTATACCAAATCCAAGTTTTACTTGCAAGATTTATTCTTTTATTTTACCAAAGTTCTTTATTGCTTTTAGTTAGTGTTTTGTAAGTTTTGGAAAGTTCTTATAGGTAGCATAAAGAGCATAAAACTTGGCCTAAGCTAGTTAGAACTAGATGTCATACTGAGGAATGAGATTAGATTGGGATAAGTCACATCTGATTAGCACCCCTCATTAGTGATTACCCTTGACTTCAGTGGCTAGTGCTAAAGCATAAAATTTTCTCACTTTAGATGCGAGTACATGGTGAAAATGATTATGGAAACCTTGGTATGATGAGTCATTCTAATGAAATGTTTTGACATGTGTTATGAACACAAGATGACTTGGTGATGAAAATGTTGAGGCATGAGCCTTATCCCTCTTATAAAAGCTGATGGTTGGGTTCAGATGCGATACCTTTCCAATTTTACCGTATAATCACAATACCCGAATTTGGGTAGGGCTTGATCGGAAGTTTATATATCTTAGTATGGGTTCCATTGCGGAAGAGGTTTGAGCTGAGGCTACCACATGCTGAATGTCCACCTGTGCAGTTCCCAAGATGACAGATGGTCATGGTTGGGAGGCCAAACTCATAGGGGAGGTGCCTATACTAGGGTGTGTAATTTAAAGGTTAGGATTGATTATCCGCATACTGAGTATGGTGATTCAGGATTGTTCCTGACGGATGTATCGAATGTTGTGGTGAAAGTGTACCACCTGTGCAGAGTGTCAAACTATTCGAATAGCCCCGTCCGCGGTTATGGACAGTTGGAGTGGCCATATTGTTCCATCGTCACATGTTTTTAAAATGACTTGTGAAATGAACTATGACTTTGACTTGACCACAACAAGGTTGTGAACATGAAAACTAAGTTCCCACTTAGGTATTATAAAACATTAAAGTAGTTTTCTTTACTTCTAAACTCAGTTAGAGATAAACCTGGCTTTTTGCAAATAAACCTAGATCTTAGGATTCCTACTTGAACCACTTTACTTGTTAGTGATAGTTTGCGAGTACTTAAAGAGTACTCATGGCTTTGTCCCTGTCTATTCCCATGGACAGACTATGAAGAGGGCTATTAGGATGATGGACATCAGGAAGTCTATGACAACTAGGATCATCTCCCATCATCAGCATTGCCTGTGACTCTGAAGATGGAGCTTCTACTATGATACCGTTATTATATATTCCACTGCGTTGATTGTATTAAGACTGGATCATGCGATCCTTTATTTGTAAGACCTTTATTATGGTTTGTAATGGATGATGAACTATGGTACTAATATGTTATGTCTCGCAAAAATGGTAATCCTGGGATTGCGATGTATTGCATAACAGGCATCTAGGATTAAAAATCCGGGTGTTGACATCCCATATCTATGAATTTTCATGCCGACCAATCTTCCCATATTTTGAAAACAATCGAAGATGAAGTAGTATGAAGAGTATGGCTCGATCAGTTGGTCTATTAAGAAGGAGCCGAACTTGATTGTTTTCCTTGATTAATTATTTTAGGGTCCTTTGTGCTAAATGTATGGAACTCTATGTAATTTTCTCTTTTTTAGTTCCTTGATGCAAAATGTACTCCCACCGCCCGTGAAAAACTTTAACCTAAATGTAAGTGGTGGTAAAATCTTGTGATGGTAATATTGCTAATAGGAGTTTCCTCCTATTGAAAAAAAATTGGGAGCAAGAAGGGACCGAGAGCATAGAGGAGGCAATGCGAGAGAAGCGAACAAGAGGATTTGAAGGCGGTGCAATATGAGAGTAAAGCTGTGATGGGTTCCTAACACAAGGTATACAGTACATTGAGTAGTATAGTAGTAAATTTCATGACCTTTACTATGTATGCATCCAAAACAAATTGTGTTTTCTCTCCCCTTCACTTTATCATCACCATCCACACACCCCGGCCTACTCATCTCTCCCTCGTCCACAAATTGGCACTGCACACGTTCGTCAACCTATCTTGTGTCGGCGGCTCCGTGTTTATGTCTAGCGTGTTCGTCAACTACATTGGTGGGAACCATTTCGGGCCTTGGTTAAAAAAATAGTAGAGGAGCAATTGGATGCACACTATTATGATCTTATTCTTTTATTTTTTTTGCGGGGGACACCATTATGATCTGGCCAGCCTTCCTATACTCCCAACTACTCCTCTTCCATTATTCAATTTCACAACCTAGGAAGAGGAAGAACCAAGCACACCCGCAGCAAGCTGGTTCAAAAGTGAGGAGCGCTAGTTTTTCCATGAAGCAAGTAGTACTCCCTCCTTCCCAAAGAATTTAAGCTGATTTGTCAATATTATGTAAAATTTGAACTACAAGTGAGTGGTAGATTGATCTTAAAGTTCTAAAGCTATCAGGGGATAACCCTCGGTAGGGTCATAAGAGGTGAAAGTTAAGGTTGACTCGTACTAACCTTATCTGAGTTAGGACGACATAGGACGAGTTATTAATAGCCGAGTAATAATGCCAAGGCTCAACTGACATATAATTTATGTAGGAACAACATTATGTGTGATTCTTACTCGTAGGTACAGCAAGGTCGAGTCATCGAGGTGGAGCTGAGTCATGAAGGGAGAGATGCTCCTTACAGCATACGCTTCTGGTTCCATGCGTCACCAAACAGGCTGGCGCATGGCTCTGACAGTGCTACAGGGCCATTGTACCAAGTGGGCCAAGGCTGAACGATGATGAGAGCATTGCTGGGTGACGCTTAAAGTGCTAGATGATGCCTATAGAACTGGCACATGTGTACTGTAGTACTATTGACATGCACCACTTTGTTAACTGGGTCCTGGACCAGAGGACATGCCCTAAGACCCGACCCATTGGGTAAAGAAGAATCCCGTTATGTAAACCCTAAAACCCATATTGTAACCTAGCCACTCCCATCTAGTATATAAGGATGGGTAGAGCTAGGGTTAGACGAGGCTAGACACTTCTTCCTCTAGTCCTTGGTAGCAACTTGGCAAACAGCTCAAGGAGCACTTTTAACCACACTACATAGAAGGAATAAGAGATCTAGCTCAAGGAACATCAGATGTATTTGTGTTTATTCATTTTTCTTCGTATGCAGATTCACTACACTCTCCCTCCCCAGATTCCTCTTGCGTCCATACGGCCCCAACTTTAGCCAACCCATGGCACCTGCCGTGACACCACCACGACAGTTGGCGCTCACTGTCGGGCAGGCATTGGCGCTTGATGGAGTGTTCATCTGAACGGAAAACATCATCGCTTCATCAGGCGAGCGCATCCTCTCTGGCCTTTTCCAGAGGTTCAGCGCGCTCAACTTCATCATCAAGAACGTTGGGTGTTTTGGCACCAGGACGCTCCCTAGGGGCATTAACTTGATAAACTTCGGCGAGCATCAAGTCTACATCGCGTTGTGCGTCGAGCGCGAGTATCCTGAGCGGGTCATCCTGGCAGAAGATCCACGCCTTGTTCATGCTGCTGGCGGCCGGCACAGCACTGGCTTAACAGATGTGATGATGACTCCTCCCGCTCCTTCTCGCACCACTGTAAGTTCTCCAGTAGATCCTGTAGTTAATGAGCCGGCATATGAAGATGAACCGAATGTAACTCCTAGGACGACAAGAACCGCTATGGTGCCACTAGAGAGACCCAAAAACATTGCAACGAGTAGTAGGGCGAGAGAGATGTAGGAGGCTGTAGACAAACTAGCAAAGCCATAGCAGACCCGGCTCAGGCTCAGGTCGAGTTAGAGGCAACAAGAAAAAGGTGCTGGAAAAAGGCACAGAAATAGCACGTGCCCATCAAGAGCTGGAAATCACTCGCCGAGAGTATAACTCTGCAAACATAATTAAGGGCACAAAACCTAGCTAGATGCTGCAAAAATTAGAGGTAGAAACCTCAACAATGAGATGGCAGCAGATCCTATTTCAAAATTTGGCCCGTCAAGCAGCCATATGACTGCAGTGAGGCCGAGGTATAACACTATTGCAGTAAATCTCAGGGCTGACAAGGCTGCAATGGCCGAGTTACCCAACTTAACGGGTGAAGCAAAGAGAAAACAACAAGAAACAGTGAATGACCTAGTGTGTGCAGCGGGTGAGTTGAATGAAGCCTATTTTAGGGCAAACCCGGATGCAGCAGATGGAGCACAAGTGGTTGACTCGGTAGCACCTAAACCGACAAGATCAGCTGGCAATGCATCATCGTCTCCACATGTCGCACCGTGACAGAGGAGAGAAGGAGGTGCCATTTCTGGGAGAAATAAACAGCTTGTCACTTATGACCCGACAATTGCTCAAGGCAATGCTGGTCAAGGGAGTGGCACCAGAAGAAATGTCGGCCAAGGAAATGCAAACCAAAGCAATGCTGGCCAAGGAAATGCGGGGCTCGGTAATGCCAGTCAGAACTACCCGCCACAACCTCGGCGTACCATCACTTGGGCGAAGGAGGAAATCCCCCTCCGAATTAGTGATTGGTGCAACCTGAAAGGCCGCAAGAAAGCGCTAGGCAGATAGTGCATCAACAAGAATACCCAAATGCTCATAGGTATAATTATGGTTACTCGGCCATGATCAATGTCGGGTATCAGATACTGGATCATCTGTTTAACACACTAGGATCTCGGATGGGAAACAGAAACTTTCAGCCGAATGATACAAGTTTGAAACTAGATAGGATCAAAATGGTGGAACTCGTTGAGGCACAAGGTCCACCGGGTCCAGCATGTTTTGGAGCAAGAACCATGAAAGAACCTCCCGTGCCAAACTTTAAGCTGGAAATGGGCACTAAGACGTATGATTGCAACACAAAGCCCAAGGATTGATTAATTGACTATGGTACTGCTATGAACATAACACATGGAAACCTAATATGGGCAGTAAGGTACGTTCCAGAGATGTTGGAAGGGCTAGAGAGAGTGTGGCTAAATAACTTGCCACCAGGAAGTATCAACAGTTGGGTTGATTTTGAGGACTTTGTTAGTAACTTCACTGGCACGTGGAAGAGGCCTAACCTCCCATAGCAGTTGGCAATGTGCAAACAAAAGATGAATGAAACAAATAGAGAATTCCTTACCAGATGGTGCACAGTGCGCAAATCTTGTGAAGGTGTGATCGAGTCATATGCCATTGCATGGTTCACGCAAGGATGCCGAAATGGAAGTGTGATGTGGAAAAGGCTACAGAGATATATGCCAGCGAGTCTAGCTAGACAATAAAGATTGCCAACTAATGCGCTGGGAGATCCGACTCAACGTCTGCTAATGTCGGCAGAGGGGAGCATGGAAAATCCTGTGTGTGGTGGAACCAGGTCATAAAGGATACATGATCGCCATGACCGCACTAAATACAGAAGCAAAATAAGGGAAGAAAGGATGGACTATAGATATGGTTCGAGTCAAGTATCTTCTGTAAGTCAAGATCATCCGGACGACGGCAATAGCCAGCGCCAATGTAGAGGAAGTGTCTCAACCTTTAAGTAATATAAGGTGGAGTCCCCTATGTTTACAATGCTAGTCCCTGGATCAATACCTAGCATCCACAGTTAAGATGTAATATCAAGAAACAAAGGTCATAATATAACTATATAACCACGAATAACATAATTTTATTACATCTTACATAGCTCATTTGGCTATTACATTACATTGCAGCGGAATAACTATAAGCATGGTGTCCTTCATCTTCAAGGTGCCACAGGCAGACATGTTAGTTGTAGACTTTGTAATCCTAATCATTCAATCAATCTTCTCTAAAACAATCAAACCTGCAACATTACAAGTTACAGCCACAAGGGTCAATACATTTGAATTGTATTGGCAAGTTTTCACTACTATATAAGTGGATCCTATCATTACATGCATATTTGGCTAGGTAGGGTTTTAGGCTCATTTGCAGAAAGCAATAATTTTATCCTATCTTTTCAAATGGGTTTTGATCTTTTGTCACCTCCTTGGAATCCACCAAGTGTCTTTGTCAAAAACTCTTGAGCTCCTTGGTAACCCCAAGTGCATCAAGTCTTTTGTTGTCACTCAAAAGTTTTCTTTTAGAAAATGGAGTGTTGAGATTTCCCATAGCTTCAAACTTTAGTTGCTCAGTATTGTCCATAACCGGGGACACGGCTAAGTACTTAGATTTTATTATCTTCTGCAGAAGTAGTACACTTTACCCACATGTCACAATCTCATCTTGTTGCCACCAGTGGCCACTGGATTAGTACTCACCAAGATGGAGTACTGGCAGATTGAGAATGTGACGAAGTCTTTCCAGAGGGTCCTCCCATACACCATTGCTAGCTTGTCTTCAGTACCCATGTAGGATTCCAGGTCCTCATTTTCAGTAACCTAAAGACAATGTATGGGTCTTCCCAATGTAGTTGACCAAGCCAGAGCCATAAATGGCATGTGGTTGTACATGAAAGCCACAATTGGAGAAACATGTTCAATCTCTAAGTTTCCTGGGTGGATTTCTTTTGGAGCACAACACAAAGAGATTGCCATAGACATGGTCCCTTTTGTTGCCACCTTCTCCAAAAACTCAAAGTGTCCTTGCCCACCCAGGTGGTTCATTGAGTCCTTGTTTTATTATGTAAAAAAAATCACAAGTCCTTTTCTCAACTTCGTAAAATCTCAACATGTATCTCTTTTCAAAATATAGCATGGCTAAGCATGTAACAACTACTTTGTTTTCACTAAGGAATATATAGGGTATCCTATTAGGATTTAGCATAGCATAAGTATAGAAATTCTTTTCATGCATGTTTCAAAATCCACTAAGTATAATGAAAATATTAGGACTTTAGATGATAGTGTAACTTGACTTTTTGGTAGGGAATGTTGGTTCACTCCATGATCTTGCTAGTCTCACACTTCTCTAGTTTCACTACAATCAATCAAGCAAACACAATATCAACTAGCATTCCAAACCAATAATCAATCAACAATTTCACACACATAAAACAATGGGATCTAAGTCATGCATGTAAGCATGCAAGAGATAGTTTTTTATTTGCAAAGATGGTCTCCACTAGGCTCTACACTTTGTAAGGATCAAGGTGGTCACTTTCTAAAGTGGCAAAGTCATTTGCAAAAGGGTTTTATTCATAAGCCATTTTTAAATCCATTCATCATTTTATGTGGTGGAAAATATTTTTGTCAAAGCAACAACTTTAAGTTGTTCACCAAATAAGTTGTTATTTCTCAAAACTTGGTGTTTAGGGTCAGTAGGTTTGGTTCAAATTATTTTCCCAAAGTTTTTACTCCAAAATCATTTTCATAACAAAACCATTATTTTTATTTGGCTAGAAATGGGCTAAACTAATTAATCCATTCTAAACTTTACCAAAATCATTTTTAAAACCATGGGTTGGTTCCTAGGGTCAGTAAGTTGATCACAACTAATTTGCCAAGGTTTCAACCTCAAAAACATTTTTGAATCATTTTTCTAATCTAAACAAGCATACAAATGTTTCTGCAAAAACATCCATTTTCCAGAAGCTTTTTACTAAACAAATTGTATGGTTGGATAGGGCTTGTTCCACTGATTCCATTGATATAAAGTTTGTAATTTTTGGACGTGTGGATAAAAAGTTATAGGGTTTTCAAATCTGCATCTAAATCTGTTTTTCAAATTCTGTTTTAAACAAAAACTGGCCACGCGTCGCAATATGACTGGCTGGTACCGGTTCGCACGGATGGAGTGATGCGGACCTAGGATCTAATTTAGATCGAGCGGCGCAGAGGCATACGATACCTCTTCGCTTATATTCTATCACAGCCATACGATTTTGATCTAACGTACCTAAACAACAGGCCACTAACTGGCGGCGCTCGACGGCTGCGGGCGGCGGCGACGGTCAGGCGACGGGGAATCTGGCGATGCACGAAGCTAGAAGGGAGGGGAGTGTGCGTACCGTGACCGCAAGGACGTGGTGATGCTCGGGGCGTGGTCGGTTGGTCGAGGGGCGCTCTGGTTCTAGCAGGATTGCTCACCGGAGTGGGGAACGGCGTCGGGCGGCTCTGGTTCTGGTCGGAGTCGATGTTGCAGATCGCCCTAAGGCAAGACAGGGGCATGGTCAGATGCAGTAGGACGTGGCGAGTGTGGGAGCATCATCGAGGAGTGCTGGGGCGAACGGATTTTACCTGTGGAGTTCGCCGGAGTGGAAGCCAGACGCGGCGGCGCTCAGAACTTGTCGAAGGCGACGTTCTGGGGCGCCCGCGGTTGAACGGGGGGCACGGACAGGTGCGCCTGGAAGTGGGGAGTATGCTCGTGTTCTCGGGGTGACAAGGGGTGGCGAGGTTGGGCCGGAATCGACTGGGGACGGTGGTCGCAGCAGTGGTGTTGCGAGCTCTATTCAGGGCAGCCTGGTGGCGTTCAGGGCGTGGAGTCTGAGGGAAAAGGAAGAGGAGATGCTGGCGCTTAAGAAGGCAAGATTGTTGAGCAGAATCACTGCAGCAATTAAGTGCATTTACTCAGGGTTTAATTGACAGAGAACGGCAGCGAGGTTTAGGGAGAAGAGGTCGCGGCGGGTGAGGAAGAAGGCTCGGGAGTGGGGCCGCTTTGTCAGTGGAGTGAGAGAGGGAAGAAGGGTCCACCAGTCATTGTCTGCGCAGGTTAGAAACTGAGTGCGAAACGTTTTCCTTCGGGAGGGAGAGAGTGGGCTGGCACTAGGCTTAGTGGGCTTGTCGACTGGGCTGAGTCCAAAAACCATTTTTTTTCCTTTCCTGATTGTTTTATCTTTTTCCATAACTATTTTCTGTTTTAAATTTCCAAACCACAATTCAAGCATTCAATTTAATTCAAACTTTCACCAAACCATACAGTTGAATTTGGTTCTGTTTAACAACATAACCCACTTCTCAAAATAAAATAATATTTTTATCATAGGATCCATTATTATTTAATTAAATAGACCCTGTTTATTAATCAACTAGATTTTGTTTTATTTTAAAATCTCCATTTGAAACTTAAATATTTTCAGAAACCAAATCAGTAGGTTTTATTTGAAAATAAAGAACACTTGGAAAGCTTGTTTAAAATAAATAAATATGTTTTACTGTTTATTTTAAAATGGGAAAAGCCTTTACTTAAATAAAATTGGATTTTAAATCCTTTTGTTTTATGTAAATGAACCTTTACTATTTTTATCAAATAGAAATGTTTTTAATTTCAAAGGCTTGGCCAAGTTTTAATTTGGCTTACAAAATAATTCCTCATTTAATTTCTTCCTTCTCATTTTAAATTCAAATCTTTTATTAAAAGATTTCAAAATAGTGATTCCAAAATATTTTATTTTTCCTTTATTAAATGTTTATCTTTTTAAATCTCTTTTAGGATTTTATTTGTTCAAAAATAAGTTTGAAGGTTCCCAATTGGATTCAAAAAGTTTCTTCTCACCCTGAAAATCAACAAAGTTTTATTTTATTCATTTATTTTTCACATTACAAGATTTGGAAAATCTTGGGATGTGACAGCCAAAGGACATGTGGGCAACAACAACAATGGGTGCCAAGAAATGAAGGAAAAATTCCATATGAATTGAAGAAACAGTAGAAGGAGAAGCAAAAGTACACCTACGAGATGATGCTGGATCATCCGTGCAAGTTCCATACTCCTAATTCTTGTAAGCCAGCGAATCACACGACTCGACAGTGAAATTGGTTTCAAAGGTCCGAGAAAGGAGAGGCAGTGAATCAACTCCCTCCACCTCCCCCTCTACCACTCACTGGAGCAAACTCTCAAATTTTGGTCGCACAGTCAAGATACGAGAATCAACAGCCGAGGTACAAAAACCGGGACCAGAGGGAACCTGTGCATCAAGTGTACAACCCAAGAGATGATGGTGGGAATATCGGCCAAGGAGGTCGGAATAAATAAATAGAGCATCATCAGAGCTACATGGTGTTTGTAACTGAGCCGAATGACAAGCAGAGTCAGCAGCAGTGGATGAAGGAAGTGAACGCCACTATGCCGGCTGGGACGAATTACATGTATTGGTAGGAGCAAGAGATTAATTGGAGTATAAAGTATCACCCCAAGGTTATGCCAAACCAAGGAGGATATGCCCTGGTGCCGGATCCAACATTCATGGGCCCGGAGATCAATGTGAAGTTCTCCAAGGTACTGATAGATGATGGGCAGTAGCATCAATATCATGTACAAGGATATGATGCCCAAGTTGGGGATCGCTCCAAACATGCTGGAGCCGACTAAGACCACTTTCCATGGAATTGTACCGGGATTTTCATGTGAACCAATTGGAAAGATTTGGGTTGAAATTCTATTTGGAAAATGAGAAAATTGCCGAACTGAGTCTATATAGTTCGAGCTGGTGGATCTTTCCAGTTCCTATCATGCATTACTTGGCAGGACAACATTGGCAAAGATTATGTCCTCCACTCATATCGCATATCTAAAGATGAAGCTGTTGGGTCCCAATGGCGTTATCATTGTTGAGGTCAACTACAAGCGCTCTATGGAGTGTGCCTTGGCATGCTCAGCGCTTGCCAAGTCATTGGTCATAGCTCATGAGAAGCAGAAGATCATGGAAGTTGCGGCTCTAGCTAAGTCGGCTCAGTTGGCCATGCCGCCGCTGACTAACCCACATGGGAATGTTTCTTTTTAGACAACAAAAGAGACAAGGAAGATTCAGATTGATGAGACTTTCCCGGAATACACGGTTACCATTGGTGTCGGGTTAAGTGAGAAATAGGAAAGCGATCTCACCAACTTCCTCCGTGAGAATCGGGATATATTTGCATGGTCCACACATGATTTGCAAGGTGTACCAAGGGAGTTGGCTGAGCACTCTTGCATGTAAGGCCAGATGCAAGGCCGGTGAAGCAACCTCTCCAGTACTTTGCCGAGGATAGGATAAAATTGATTGCTGATGAGATGGCTAGGCTGCTAGCCGCCGGGTTTATCATGGAGGTACTACATCTGGACTAGTCAAAACCGGTCCTGGTTAAGAAGAAGAAAGATGACCCGAATGTTGCTGTTGTATGGCATATGTGTATTGATTACATGAACCGGAACAAGGCGTGCCCCAAAGATCCATTTACACTATCGCGAATTTATCAAGTGATCTATTCGATGGCCGGGTGTGAGATACTTTCATTTGTAGATGCATATTCTTGTTTCCACCAGATACCGCTAAACCCGGATAATCAAATAAAGACGGCTTTCATTACCCGTATGGGGCCTATTGCTCTCGCACTATGCCATTTGTATTGAGAAATGCTGGTGCCACATATCAGAGATGCATGCAAAAATGCTTACATGACCAAATTGACAAAAATGTCCAAGTATACGTTCATGATGTGGTAATAAAAACCAAGAAGAGTCACACTATCATTGATGAATTGCGGCAAACATTCACAAACTTAAGAAGATTCTGAATGAAAATTAACCTGAAAAAAATGCACATTCAGTGTCCCGGCCGGAAAATTACTCGGTTTCCTCAAGTCCACCCGAGGCATAGAGGCAAATCCGAATAAAATCAGAGCAATAGAAAGATTGGAACTACCAAAGACCCTCAATGATATCCAGAAGTTCACTGCATGCCTGGCATCATTGAGTCGATTTGTTAGTCGGCTAGGCGAAAAAGCATTCCTGTGAGACCCCGGATTTACCGTCCGAGAAACCCTGTTATGCCTGCAATTCACATTCCCATGATCAGTGAGTCGTGATCATAACCGACAAGTATCATTACAACATCGAGAAGTAATGAGTACAAAAGTTACATATATTGCCATTATGGTGATTTGAACATCAATAGCGGAAGTCTTCATTCGTAGAGCCCATGTCATGCCTTAACCTATAGGAAACTGACTGGGAAGACGGCTTAGCTCGCATAGACGTCATCATCTCCAATTGTTTCTCTCGATCTTTGAAAAGTCTGGACAAGTAAATAACCAGGGACAATGCCAGTGAGTACTTTTAATGTACTCGCAAACCACCTTAAGAGAACAATAATACAGGATATATAGTATGCGTGTGGTAGTAGGAGGGCTCCATGAGAGATTCTTTTATAAGCTAGTTTCTCTTTTAGATATAGCATGTCTATATCTTTGTTGAAAACTTTTATGAAACATTTTGGAAACCTCTTTGAAAGTTTTGGAAAACACTAGGATTGGGTCACCCATTTGCTTTTCCATCTGGCCATCCCATGACCAAAACTCCTTTCCTCCTTTCCGACCATCCCATGGTCAAAACATTTTCAAGACATTGCTTTTTCGAAGTCCTTAATCAAAACCGGCACCTCTCTGCAGCAACCTTTCCAACCGTCCATGACCGAGGACTCTTCTATTCGAATAGATTTACACTCTGTAGAGGTTGTACACTTTACCCACACAATCTAGGTACCCTTCCCTGATCTACACTGATCGTGGGTCAAGTAACTGGTCAAGACTCTCTGGATGCCCTCTCCAATATAACTGCCTACCCTATGAGTGTTGTTCCCCTCATAACCAAGACGCCCTATATAGTTCACAAGCCAACCAGAGCACTTTTTCCACTGCACCGAGTGTGCGCTTTCAGTGAGGTGCTCATAGTAACGCGTGGAGGCCCGTAGACCCTTAGTTCCTTCTCCCGGTCGATGTTTACATGGACCATTTTACCAGAGAAGGCCCACCCTCCAGGGATTTATCCCCCCTATAGTAGCTGTGAGGCCACTTATACCAGAGTGAACAAACATCAAATCTAGCCCTGTCCCATTCCAGAGTAATGTGGTTACATGCGTTAATTGTTCTAGCAAAACTGCAAAGAACCGGGTGCGTTTTCGTGAACACTTTATCCTCCATCCTTCGTCAATCCTTTTTCTAAAACAAAACTTTTTTATTTTCAAACTCACTTGCCAGGCTAAACCTTGCCAAGGTTTTCTCATAAAACATTTTTGTAAGCTTTTCCAAGGTCTTCCCATCCCATAGTTTTTCTTTGGCTAAAACGGGGTCTCCAAAGGGGTATGGTGTTGGAACCATCTATCATACTAGGGGTAAGTAGGTGTCATCAAAAGGGTTGTACTTATTAGTACAAATGGTATTAGCTAGAGGAGCCAAGCCACTCCCATGTATAAAAATTAAACAGTAAACCAATGCACTTTGTATAAAAGTAGATAAAACATGCATAAGTACAAAGGTAGGACAAGGGCTTATGAGCAAGAAGGTGGCTTTCCTATGACCAGCGAGATGTCCTGTGACTTCTTTAGAATATCAGAATACCGATGACAATAATAATAGTAATAATAAGAAAGATTCAATGCTTCCTTCTTCTCGGCGTCACACAATCGCAACTATCACCGTTATCGAGAAAACATGGAAACAAACAACACCACAATCAATACAATGCATACAAGCACCAATACATACAGAAATCAATATATAATCACATGGTATAAAACAGTAGGGTGCTGGATGATTGGTTTGATGTGATTGGTAAGATGATCCTTTTGGATTTATAGTCTAGGAACTACCTA
The DNA here is from genome assembly GCA_916181665.1 of Avena sativa. Taxonomy (NCBI): domain Eukaryota; kingdom Viridiplantae; phylum Streptophyta; class Magnoliopsida; order Poales; family Poaceae; genus Avena; species Avena sativa. Next base: position 259,379,703 of record OV702294.1, on the reverse strand, counting down.
AGAGAGGGTTTTTTGACCAAGGACATGTCTTCTATGATACCATTGTATAAAAATGATACCATTAGATAGATATTGATCAAATGAATCCAACCAAAGTAGTTTCACTATTTTATCAATTTCCATTGATTTATAAGGAATTTTCTAGTGAATAAAACTCTAGTTTTAGGAAATAATTCACCAGAAATGTTCTGCGGATCCAAAAAATATTTCCTTGGAGGTTTAAGTATGGTTTGATGGAATGATTCAATAGGAGTTGGGATAACTGCGAGATATTTACCATAATGCCCTCAGAAAATTCCCAAGGTCAGTTCTGTATGCTATTTGTCTTTTTCATCAGAGTTAATCTATAGGAGCTTTTGATGTGATTCCAAAAATACATGTTAGGTATTTAAAATACCTTTCTGTAGAAATTGTATTCAACCTTTATGGATTTACATAACTAATGTAGTGACATTTCAAGTGAATAAACTATGCATAGAAATGTTTAATTCACTAAAATTAGAAGACAACTCAATAAATATTGGGCTCCTGAGGTTTGAAGGATATTGGTATGCATGTCTACGGGGAGCTGGAATTAGGTCAATACCTATTTAGAGTTGACCTAGAGAAATTCCTAACTATAGAAAGGGGTTGTTTTTGTTATTTTTACCAGGGCCAAACTGGGAAGCCATTTTAGGTGGGGCCAGTTTGACATGCAAGGTCTGACCAGTACTATTTAGTACACAAAGGTTCCATGTCATTTGGGGTTGTAAAATCATACGTCCATTTTGCATAACTATTTTATATCATAATTTACTATTATTCATTTATATATTTCATATTAAGAGGTGATACTTATGTTATTTCATCTATTTTGCATGTTGGATGACTTTTGGAGGATGAACTGCCGGAGTCAGGATTCTGATGGAAAAGGCGGAGTCCAGATGCAATATTCGTGAAAATCAGAAAATTCCAGAAAATATATGGAAATCCCTTTTTTCCAGAAGACGAAGGAAGCCAGAAGGGGAAGTGGAGTTGGGCCACAGGGGGCCCACACCACCCCCTGGCGTGCCCCCCTGGGTTGCGCCAACAGGTGGTGTGGCCACCCTAGCCCACCTCTACCATCGCCCTTTCTCTTATATCATCCCCCCGAAACCCTAAGATTGGGGGGAGCGACCATAGAAAGATTCCACCGCCTTTGCGGGGCAGAAACTACAGAGAGAGAAAGAGCTCTCCGGCAGGCAAAAATCTGCCGGGGAAATTCCTTCCCGGAGAGGGGAGATCGTCTCCATCAACACCGTCATCAAGCTAGACTTCATCGGGATCATCATCATCATCTTCACCATCATCTCCATCAGCACCATGACCACCACTCCATCCCGCTGTAACAATTGGGTTGAATCTTGCATAGTTCTTAGGGGAAACTTTCCCGGTGTTGATTACTTGTTGTAGTTGATGCTATTTAGTGTAACCACTGAATTATTGTTCATGTTTAGATTGTTACTTATCATTATTTCATCTCTGATCTTGGTACATATGATGTCTCATGAGTAGTTTGTTTAGTTATTGAGGACATGGGACAAGTCATGTGTTAGTAGTGGAATTGTGTTGACAAATATTCAATGGTTTGATATTTAAGTTGTGGTGTTATTCTTCCAATGGTGTCATGTGAACATCGACTACATGATACTTCACCTTTATGGTCCTAGGGGAATGCATTGTGTATTTGTATACTAATTGTGGGGTTGCTAGAGTGATAGAAACCTAAACCCCCGTTAGGAAACCTTTGCACAAGGGAGTGTAGGTTCTCAGAGTTTAATGTTGTGGTTAGGTTTTTATATTAATTAATTTCTTGTAGTTGCGAATGATAGAAAGAGGTATAATCACAAGTATGTATTAGTCCAATTAAGGTCGGTACATTAGAATAGGTTCACCCAAACAACACATGTCTAACCAAAGAAGATTAATCAACTATATGAATCGAAAGCACTTGACAGCATTCCCATGTGTCCTCGAGAACGTTTGGTCATCTCAAGTAATACAACCGGCTTGTCCTTTGCTGAATAAGGATTGGGCCACTTGCTGAAATTATTATTGTCTTTTATTTACTCGCATTTTATTTATCTGCATTGTCAAAAACCCCTAAAATCCATTTGCTAGTATTTACATTGAATTCCTGATCCAAAACACTTGTCAACACCTTCTTCAACTCGTTGGGTTTGACACTCTTATTTATCGAAAGTACTACGATACACCCCTATACTTTTGGGTCATCAAGACTATTTTCTGGCGCTGTTGCCGGGGAGTGAATCGCTATTGAAGAGTGGAACTAGTAAAGTAAATTTCTACTATGAGTATTGTTTTTATTTTTGTTTGTTACTTTGTTTACATTATGGATAATTAACTTAGTTTTCTATTCCAGATAGCTACTACCACTGCTAAGGTAGTAGATGAACCATCACCTGCTGAAATAGATTCCTTTAAAATACCTACAAAAATTGTTGATCGTGTTATAGATAACTATTATTTTGGAGATGGAATTGTCCATCCTCGTGATCATTTGCTTTTTATACATGAATTATGCGGGTTGTTCAAGTGTGCAGGTATCACAATGGAACAAGTTAAGAAAAGGTTACTCTCTATATCAATGAAAGGTAGAGCTGAGGAATGGTATAAGCTGCTGAAGAATGGACAATCTATCGAATGGGAGGAAATTGTACCTCTCTTTTATTCTAAATTCTATCCTCCTAGTGAGATTCATAGAGATCGGAATCAAATATATATTTTTTGGCCTCGTGATGGAGAGAGTACAACCCAAGCTTGGGGGAGACTGAAGTTACTAATGCTCAAATGTCCTATTCATGAGCTCCCTAATAACTTTTATGCAAGGCTTTCTCTTCATGATAAGGATTTATTAGATGCTTCTTGTGCTGGATCATTCACACATTTGAAACAAGAAGCTAAATGGGATCTTCTCGACCATATTCAAGAAAATACTGAAGCATGGGAGAATGATAAAGGAAGAATGTCAAGTATAAATTATGATTACGAATGTATTAAATCTTTTATGTGAACTGATGACTTTCATAATATTAGTACTGAGTATGGTCTTGATTCTCAAAGTATTGCAAATTGATTTAAGGCCTTTGCCTATTATATTGAAATTCCTAAAAAGGAGTGGAACAAGTATCATGCACCATATAAAGATATTGTTACTTATTTTCCTGCTAGAAATATTGAAGTTTGTACTGTTGATCGCATTTTGCCTGAACCTTATATTGAGAAAATACCTTTCCCTGCTAAAGTAAAGGAACATTCAATGATAGCTAATGTGGTTAGCAAAAGTACAAAGAAAGCTGTAGAACCTGAAGAACAAATAAATGTTGAACCTGCAGTAGCAGTCGTTAAAGACCTTGTCACAAAAAATGTAGAAGATGGGCACATTATCTTTTGTGAAGATGCTTCTAATATTTTTTCACATCCTAGTAAAACTAGGAGAGCTAGTGTCCTGATGACTCCTTGTTGAGATGGAGCACTTCGTCGGGAAACCCCAAGAGCAAGGTGTGATGCAGCACCGTAGCAAGTCTTCCCTTAGTAAGAAACCAAGGTTATCGAACCAGTAGGAGGAAGGAAATGTCTCAAAGGTGTTGCTAGCAACGTGGAAACCTGCACAACACAAACTCAAGACTTTGCCCCAACGAACAGTGAGGTTGTCAATCTCACTGGTTGCTATATCAAAGGATTAACTGTATGGTGTGGAAGGTGATGATGGTTTGAAGCCAGTAAACAGTAATAGTGGAAGATGTATCAATGGTAAAGATTGGACCGGGGTCCATAGTTCAGTAGAGGTGTTCTCCTTAGATAAACAAAAATGGCATGCTGGGTAAACAAATTACAGCAGGGCAATCGACAGGAATGAGCAAGGCACAACAATGCAATACTAGACAAAAAGATCCTATAAGATTCGATTGGGCAATACAACAATATACATAGACCGCCATCCAACTGCATCTATGACTAGAAGTCCACCTTTGGGTTATCATCCGAACCCCCTCCAGTATTAAGTTGCAAGCAATAGACAACTGCTTTAAGCAAAGTGTGTAAGGTAAACAATCCACTTGTTCCATGAACAAGGGACCGTTGTTTTCTCCCTAGTGGCAACAACACATCTTCAACCGTAGAGATTTTTGTCACTTCCCTTGATTAAGTAGAGGCATGAACCCACTATCGAGCATAAATACCCCCTCTTGGAGTCACTAGCAACTACTTGGCCAAGATATCTACTAACAACGGAGAGCATGCAAGATCACAAACAACACATACATGATAGAATTAAAATAGACAAAACCATTAATCAATCTGACATAGTAATCTCAATATCCATCGGATCCCCGCAAACACGACATGCATGATTACAAATAGATGAGATCTTGATCATGAACGAAGCTCACAAGATCTAGACATGAAAGCAGAAGGAGGAGATACAACCATCTAGCTACTACATGGACCCGTAGTCCAAGGTGGAACTACTCACGCTTCATACCGGAGGCTGGCATGATGAAGAAGAAGGCCTTCAGGATGATATTCGCTCAGGCAGGGTGCTGGGAAGAGCTTTAGATCCCCCCGATCTACGGACGATGGTGGCGGCGGCTACAGACGGTTTCGTGGAATTTTGATCGCGTGCCTAGGGTTTCGGCATCGGGGGATTCTTATAGGCAAAGAGGCGAGGCAGGGGGCCACCAGGGAGGTTGCATCCCCCAGGCGCGGGGTGGGCCCACCCGTGCGGCCAGGGGGTGTGGCCCCCTGGTGGGTCTCCTCCGTCTCGTACTCCGGCTTCGTGTTCCCCACGGTAAAATATTGACTTTGGCTTTTGTCCCGTCAAATTCAGAGAATATTGATTTTCTGCCTTTCTAGAACCAAAAATAGAAGAAAACAGGCAACTCAACTGTGGCAACTTATTAATAGGTTAGTACTAGAAAACATAGAAAAACACCTCAAAGTGTGGACAAAGCAAAGCAAAGTAGATAGTAAACAAGCGTAGAGCATCAAAAATTATAGATACGTTTCCGACGTATCAAGCGTCCCCAAGCTTAACTCCTGCTCGTCCTCGAGTAGGTAAGTGAAAAAAGAATAATTTTTGAGGTGACATGAACCATCAAAACCAAGATCAAACCATTTGCAAGCATTGAAAGCTGGGATCAAAGAACTCTAAACATGTGCATGAAATATGGAGTTCTATCAATAATACAAAGTAACTATGTATGCAACATGAAAGGCTACAAACAAAGAACATGAATAACATGCATTGAAAAACGTTTGTTTGTTTCACATACAGAAAACATGGCATAGTGGCATTCAGCTTGTCCCTCATGGAGTAGCAAATAGATGCATAGGACACCACCAAAGTTCATAAGAGTGACTAGATACAAATAGCACAAGAACAAGCAATATCAACAATATGCATCAATCAATAAGTTTTGAGACACTCACATAGAACTAAGAATGAAAACTATGCTTTCTTAACTGGTGCCTAAAGGTAGAAGATGGAGACTCAATATAATAGTGGAAGAAAGGCCCTTCATAAAGGGAAGAAGGGATTTCAAGTTTCAAAAAGAGCTTCCAAAAATTATGGTACTTGTTAGCTTTCAGCCCTCATTGCCCCTATCATAAGGTTAAAGTGAACAAAGATGGATTATATGCTTGACAAAGTTTAAGTTGGCAATCTCATGTCCCTTGAATACGAGGGCTGCACTGCATGCTACTCAACTTTGGCCACCTATATGTTCTTGTCATTGTAAGTACATGTGTATCATAGAGAACCGCCAACGGGGTACCCCTTGCACATGGTACATGAGCTATCCCATGACCCAAATGACAAGGCAAGCAGACAATGAGCATCTCAGTGATCTTTTTATTTACTATTTGCATAGATTTTTATTGAGGATGCTTCATAGATGGCTCATTATGGTGATGCTGCAAGTTTCCACCATGATTAGGCATGGCTTAGGCTAGCGTCCCAGGTGTTTCTCTAACACAAAATACATAACTCCATGCACTTACAAGCTCCCTCTTTATTTCACACCGGCTACATCCATAGACAAAATAGCATGATATCAACTGTGTACAAAGTAAAAGTGCAATGTTGAAAACGTTCAACATGACAACATGGTTCTGCTAATTCCAACGTATAAGTGCAAGCATATACAACATAGATGACACAATGTTTCAAGTGTATTAGGGGAAAGGAATATAAAGTGTGCCATCAAGTTCGTGAGGGCTTTAATCACTAAGTTTTCACATAACAAAATACTTTTTAATTGGAAGATAGCTGAAAACAAGAATGAACTTGGAATGGTGTAACACACCATGCATAGGAATTTATAGTGGACACTTTTGGAATAACTTGGTTTCTTGGGAGTTGGAAGCATGAGTAGAGCTTACTCATACAAGTGGAGGCTAGCAAAAGACTAGGAGAAACCAACTAAGAGAGCAATAATGGACATAATCATGCAGAGCGACAAAACATTACGAATCAAGCATAGATTGGTACTACAAGTCAAGGACTAAATGATCATAGAGTCTATGGTGACTTGTTCATAGTCATACATGGTGTGATCATGTGCCAAGTAAACCCAAACAAAGCATCAAAGGATAATACCACAATACTATGCTTTTGTATGCTAAAATAAAGCATGATTCTATTAAGGCACACTAAGCAATCCCAATTGTTTGGAACAAGACAAGCTACAACAATAATCACTAAGTATAAGGTCAAAACAACACCTAGCATGTCATGAAAAAGTCTAAGTCACAGTCAATGCAAGCACCTCTTGCACTTTCAAGCAAGAACTTTCTACTCCTTTCCAACACCAATCAACTTATTTGAAACAACACAGCAAGGACGGGGTCCAAACTACTTTATTCAAGAAAACTAAACAAACTAAGAAAAGCAATGAAAACTAAGACACTCCAAGAACAACACAATAGTGCATGAAACAATAAAAACGAAGTGTCTAGAAAGACCTTAGCTTTTTATTGATGAAGAAGGGGATGCCTTGGGCATCCCCAAGCTTCGACGCTTGTACCTCTTGGATATTTCTTGGGGTAACACCGGGGTGGCATCAAGGCACCCCCAAGCTTCGACGCTTGTACCTCTTGGATATTTCTTGGGGTGACACCGGGGTGGCATCCCGAAGCTTGAGCTTTTGTCCATTCTTCATCTCATTACATCATTCTCTCTCTACACCTGAAATTTTTCCTTCATACAAAACTTCACACAAACTTCATTAGCAACATTAGTGTATTCAAAATATAATAGACTTTTGGGTTTAGCTTTAGAACAAAAAAACTCTTCACTAAAAACACAAGCTACTATAGAAACTCCTTCAAAAATCTCAATTTCCCCAAAAAGAACCCAAAAAGGAATCAATAAGAAGAAAATGCAAATAATGGGAGAAATCTGTCAAAACAGACCAGCAGGTAGAAACCGATTTTTGTGAAAACCTTCTATTGCTCAAATAAAAAACTGTTGAACTAACGAAAGTTATCTAACATACTGGGGGATGTATTCGTGAAATTTCAGCTCAATCCGACTTACAGAGACTCCTCACAAATTTTTATTATGGAGGAGAGAAATCTGTTTCGGGACAGCAACTCCCCAAATCCTACTTCCCTCTCATTAGAGGTCATTCTTGGCACAAAAATCAAACAAAAAGGATAAGGAGAGGTCATTACTGAAGTAGTAACTTCCAAGACTCAAGGAAACTCTTGGGTTATCTCCCAGCAAGTAATTTTCTTTAACGCCTTTAAGTTAGGCATGAAACTTTGAGAAGATGCTCACATAAGAAATATGAATTGAAGTAAAAGAGAGCATCAAGAAGCAAATTCAAAACACATTTAAGTCTAACCCTCTTCCTATGCATAGGAATCTTGTATGCAAATAAATTCACAAAGAACAAAGTGACAGGCATAGGAAGATGAAACAAGAGTAACTTCAAAACTTTTAGCACATAGAGAGGTGTTTCAGTACCATGAAAAATTCTACAACCATATTTTCCTCTCTCATAATAATTTTCAGTAGCCTCATGAATAAACTCAACAATATAGCTATCACATGAAGCATGATTTTCATGATCTACAAACACATAATTTCTATCAAGCTCAAAAATAGTGGGATTAAAACGTTCATAGGTTTTAACCAAAGTAGATATTTCAAAAGGATCCATAGGTACATAACATTCATCCTCCTTTGGTAAGCATGGGGGACAATCAAATAATGTAAGGGATAAAGAGTTACTCTCATTAGGAGGTAAGCATGAGTAGACTTCCTCCTTTTGTTCATCACTCTCCTCCTCTTTTTCATCTAATGAGCTTCCAGTTTTAACAATTTCTTCTTCCATAGGCACCTGCAAGGCATTAGTCTCTTCCATTTGTGGAAAGCATCCATTAAAATATTCAAGAATATAGACATTTTCTTCCTTGTAATTATCAAAGAAAAATTTAAGTATCTCATAAACCTCATATTCATAAGGTGCATCATCAGTATTTTCAACAAAATTGGCAAGCTCAAATGCACCCTTGAAAGCAATAAATTCTTCAATTTGTTCCACATCATAAAAGTCATAATTTCCTTATACTCAATTGAAAAGGTAGGTGTTTATACCTCCTATAGCAACAAGATTTATCAAAGAAATAAGTAACATTATAAAAAGAGCACACCTCTCTAGCAATAGTGTTCAATTTATCAATTTGTTCCCATAAGTGTTTCCCTTTTTGTGACAAACAGTGTTCCTTATAATAATACTCTTCTTCTTCCATGAACCCACCTTGCCAATAAGAACTAATTTCAAAGAAACCATCCATTGATAGAAAGCATGACCAAGCAAGGCAATAACAGACAAACAACTAGAGTAGGAACTAATTTTTTATGTTTTTGATAAGAGAAAGCAAACCAAACAAAACTATTTTTTTCGAGTATTTGATAAAAAGAGGAAAACAAAACCAAGAAAAAGAAACTAAGCAAACTAAAAAAAGTAAAGAGAAAGGTTGAGGAGGACTCCCCTTGTGAAGAAGTCCTTAGCCTCCCTGGCAACGACACCAAACAACTTGTTGATGACTCCTTATTGACATGGAGCACTTTGTCGGGAAACCCCAAGAGCAAGGTGTGATGCAGCATCGTAGCAAGTCTTCCCTTAGTAAGAAACCAAGGTTATCGAACCAGTAGGAGGAAGGAAATGTCTCAAAGGTGTTGCTAGCAACATGGAAACCTGCACAACACAAACTCAAGACTTTGCCCCAACGAACAGTGAGGTTGTCAATCTCACCGGTTGCTATATTAAAGGATTAACTGTATGGTGTGGAAGGTGATGATGGTTTGAAGCCAGTAAACAGTAATAGTGGAAGATCTATCAATGGTAAAGATTGGACTGGGATCCATAGTTCAGTAGAGGTGTTCTCCTTAGATAAACAAACATGGCATGCTGGTAAACAAATTACATCAAGGCAATTGACAGGACTGAGCAAGGCACAACAATGCAATACTAGACAAAAATATCCTGTGAGATTCGATTGGGCAATACAACAATATACATAGACCGCCATCCAACTGCATCTATGACTAGAAGTCCACCTTTGGGTTACCATCCGAACCCCCTCCAGTATTAAGATGCAAGCAACAGACAACTACTTTAAGCAAAGTGTGTAAGGTAAACAATCCACTTGTTCCATGAACAAGGGACCGTTGTTTTCTCCCTAGTGACAACAACACATATAGAACCGTAGAGATTTCTATCACTTCCCTTGATTAAGTAGAGCTATTAACCCACTATCGAGCATAAATACCCCCTCTTGGAGTCACTAGCAACTACTTGGCCAAGATAGCTACTAACAACGGAGAGCATGCAAGATCAGAAACAACACAGACATGATATAATCAAAATAGACAAAACCATTAATCAATCTGACATAGTAATCTCAATATCCATCAGATCCCCGCAAACACAACATGCATGATTAAAAATAGATTAGATCTTGATCATGAACGGAGCTCACAAGATCTAGACATGAAAGCACAAGGAGGAGATACAACCATCTAGCTACTACATGGACCCATAGTTCAAGGTGGAACTACTCACGCTTCATAACGTAGGCTGGCATGATGAAGAAGAAGGCCTCCGGGATGATCTCCCCTCCGGCAGGGTGCCGGGAAGAGCTTTATATGCCCCCCAATCTATGAACGATGGTGGCGGTGACTACAGACGATTTTGTGGATTTTTTATCGGGTGCCTAGGGTTTCTACATCGGGGGCTTCTTATAGGCGAAGAGGCGAGGCAGGAGTCCCTGGTGGGTCTCCTCCGTCTCGTACTCCGGCTTCGTGTTCCCCACGGTAAAATATTGACTTTGCCTTTTGTCCCTTCCAATTCCGAGAATATTGATTTTCTTTCTTTCTGGAACCAAAAACAGAATAAAACAGGCAACTGGCACTGTGGCAACTTGTTAATAGGTTAGTACCAGAAAACATATAAAAACACCTCAAGGTGTGGACAAAGAAAAGCAAAGTAGATAGTAAACAAACATGGGGCATCAAAAATTATAGATACGTTTCCTACGTATCATGTCCCTATACTTTCCGTTAGGATTAGTGATCATTGCTACTATGGTTTATGTGATATTGTTGCAAGTTCAAGTGCTATTCCTTATGATCTTTACAAAGAAATTATGCATGAAATTGGTCCTTGTGAACTTGAAGAAATTGATGTGGTTATTCAGTTTGCTAATAGAGAAACCATCTGTCCAATTGGTATTGTAAGAGATGTGGAAGGTCTTTGTGGTAAGACTAAACATCCTGCTAATTTTCTAGTACTTGGTTCAGCAGCAAGTAAAACTTGTCCTATCATTTTTGGTAGACCTTTCTTGAATACTTGTGGAGCTATTGTAGATTGTAAGAAGGAGAAAATTTTAACTAAATTCGATGGAGAATCTTATGAGTTTAATTTTTCCCAATTTGCTAAAGCTCCTTATGAAAATTAATTGCCTAGTGAGGATTTTAGTGTTGAACAATTTGCTTTTATTAATCCAGTTTTTAACCTTAAACCTTTATTTGACAATTTTAAGTATGTTTGATGATAAGAATGTTTCATGTGGTAGTTATATCTTTAATTTTATTCATAATGCTACTGAAATTTATTATGAGAGAGGGAAACATGGTTTATGCATCTCAATAATATTAAGTTTCCCCGCTTATGTTGAAAGTTTTGAGGTTGAACTTGTTTTGTCTTCCTATGCTAATAGCCTCTTGTTTTAATAATTTGTTTTCTTACAAAATTCCCTTGCATAAGAAGTGGGTTAGACTTAGATGTGTTGGATATTGATTCTTGATGCTCTCTTTTAATTCAAATCCATATCTGCTATGTGGGCATCATTGAAATTATCATGCCAATCTTAATGGCTATAAAGAAAGAGCTTTTGGGAGATAACCAATTTTATTTTTCTTTCAGTTATTTTTGTTTATTTGAGTCTTGGAAGTTATTACCTCTGTAATAACCTCTACTTACCCTTTTTATTTGGTTTTTGTGTCATGATTAGCCTCTAATGAGAGGTAGGTGAGATGTGGGGAAGTTGCTGTCCTGGAAATGATTTTTGTGCTTCAATGTAAAAAATGGTGAAAAATTGAAGTATGTCGGATTGTGCTGTAATTTTTTGTGCATGTGCCCCAAGTTATTATTTAACTTTCATTAGTTTTACACTTTTCGGTTTGAGCAACATAAGATTCTTGAAAAAAATAATATTTACCAGTAGGTCGGTTTTGACAGATTTCTGCCATTTTTTGCATTTGCCTCTTAAATCGATTTCCTTTTAAATTCTTGGGATTTTGAAAGGAGTTGCTACAGTAGTTTCAGTTTTAATGGACTTCAGTTGAAATTGAACCGAAAGGTTTCTTATCTTGCATACACTAATGTTGCTAATGAAGATTGTGTGAAGTTTTGTATGAAAGAAATTTTCAAGTGTTGGGAGAGAATGATGTAATAAGATGAAGAATGGTCAAATGATAAAACATTATATTTATGGAGATTCTTATAATGAAGATATTGATATTATTCAAGTGGTGACTCCAGAAGAATTTATTAAATACCAAATTTAGGAACCTGTACAGTCAGTTTTCGAATAGGTAACAGTTCTGGTAAGAAAAGGTTCGCGAAAAACTTTCCAATTTATATTTTTGCAGTTTTTTTAATACGAAAGATAACGAGTCAAAAGAGGAAAGGAAACGGAGCCCGAGTGGATCACACCACCCTGTGGCGCGGGCCCACCTGGCCGCACCACCAGGTGGTGTGACCACCACGGAGCCTGTCTCCGTCCCGTTTTCTCCCAGTACCTTCCTTTTGTCATTAAACTTTGTGATATATAATCCCCCGGCCCCCCCGAGGTCCGTATATTGTTTTCTCGTCGTGTTTTTGTTTCAATCTATTCTGTTTAGATGTCGTTCCAAGGTTCACCCCTGAGGACTATGAGCTGCGACGCCGGGGCAAGCTCCTCCGCGATCTGGAGCAAGGAACTTTCATTGGATGGGTGGAAGAAGAAAGGATCATAGCTAGGCGCAAAGACATGGATCAGAGCGTCAAGGAGGAAGTAAAGAACATGTCAGCAGGCATGAATGGACAGATTGCTACAGGATCAAGGGCAAGAAACCCTACTCTTGTAGGGGCAATTAACACTGGATGTGCTTTTTCTCATAATATGCACGGGATGATGACCTCAGTCCCTTCCCTGCGGCAGTGGAAGCCCTTCGAGCCACTGGTTTTGTGATATGTACCAAGTCCTGAGGAGAAAGGTGGATATACTTCAAGAGGAGAATAACAGGCTTCGCAAGATGCTAGATGATTTCATCACTCCAATCATGATCACACCACCACCACCGAAGGAGTAATTCATCATTAGGTTTTGGCATCCCCTTGGTTTGTTCCAAGCTTGGGGGAGTGCCACGGTATCACATCATTATCTTTGATCTTTTTACCTTTTTAGTAGAGTCATATCTTGAATAGAGAATTTATCATATCGGATGGTTTGTATTGTGGAAGTATCTCTCCTCTAGTTGGTTATCTATGTATCCCTTGGTGTGAGTGCCGTTATGGAATATTAATGAGAAGTTTCATCATTTACTTTTTGCACATCTTATTTTAGTTTGCAATTTCTGTTATATGATTGATCTTGTAGTTAGTATTGGTATCACTTTGGGATCATTAAGTAAATTTAGTTGGTTTTGGCAAACCTAGCTTTGGTCAGTAGCAACACTACTTTAGGATTGAAATGAAAAGAGAAAAGTAATTGTAGTTATATTATTTAATTTTCTTTCTTTCTTGATTAGCTAATAAGATTAGTATTCCCAAGTTAAGATATTTATGTTTTCAAGGAAGATTGTATGATTGTTTCTATCACTTGTATGTTTGTTTGTTTGTTTCCTTCAACTCTTATGCTTGCTACCCACCCTTGCTAGACAAGAACCTGTACTAAGAAGGAATGCTCCTCGTGCATCCAATCCTTAAACTAAAACCTATGTCATTTGTGTCCACCATATCTCCTATTAGCATTATTGCTATTCCAAGTAAATTCTCGAGTTTTATCTATCTTCCAAATTAAAAAAAATTGTTATGTGAAAACTAGTTAGTAAAGCTCTCAGGAACTTGATGGCACACTTTATTTTCTTGCACTTAATAAACTTGAACCATTATGACATCTATGTTGCTTATATGCTTGCAAGTTATAGGTTGGAAGTTAGCAAAACCATGATGTCATGGGGAACGCTTTCAACACCTATACATATTATCTAGTTGATATCATGATCTTTTGTTTATGGATGTCAGCGATGTGAAATAAAAGGGGACCTTGTAAGTCCATGGAGTATTATATATGTGTTAGATAAATGCCTAGGCGGATAGCCTAAGCCATGCCTAATCATGGTGGGAACTTGCAGCATAACCACAGTGAGCAATCTATGAAGCATCTTCAGAGAAAAAAAGAGAAAGAGAAAAAAAAGAGGCACCATTCTTATGGTAAATAAAAAGATCGTTGAGATTCTCATTGTCTATTGCCTTGTCATTTTGATATGGGATAGCTCCTGTGTCATGGGGCAAGGGGTACCCCATTGGCAGTTATCTATGATACACATATACTTACAATGACAAGAACTTGCTTGTGACTAAAGTTGAGTACCATGAGGAACGACCCTTGTACTCAAGGGACATGAGATTTCGAACTTATGATTTGTCAAGCATGTACTTCATATTTGTTTCACTTTAACTTTAATCACCTAAATATGCTTATGTTCGGGGCAATGAGAGCTCAAAGTTAGTAAGTATAATAATTTTTTGGAAGCTCTTTATGAAACTTGAAATCCCTGCTTCCCTCTACGAAGGGTCTATATTTTACTCTCCAGCAATCATTTGAGTTATTGTGATTCAATCACCCATATGTTGATTTATTCAATCTTGTTTCTTATGTTCCTTGTTTTGCACAATGTTGTTATTTGAATGAATACTACTTTGAAAGCTATCATTGTAAAAATCCCATTATGTTTGAGCAAGAGATTCCTGCTTTATAAACTTCATTACAAATGCTTTGCTTAAAACTAAGTATGATTTGCCAACTGTTCTCTGAGCAAGAACAAAGTTTGCCATTACAAATTATGATTTTATTTATGCATCTTTATTGTGACTCCCTTAGTTATTGCAAGTTAAGTTATATAATAGTAAGTTGTTTTCTATTATGACTTGTGTACTAATAAATGTGATGCTTCTTGTGTGTATTCTTTTTATCGACACTTCACTCCATAAACATGTGGTCATGTTTATTGATCTCAGTTTTCACTTGGGGACTGGGGGGAGTTAATACGTCCATTTTGCATCACTATTTTATATCATAATTTATTGTTATTCATTGATATATTTCATATTAAGAGGTGATACTTATGTTATTTCATCTATTTTGCATGTTGGATGACTTTTGGAGGATGAACTACCAGAGTCAGGATTCTGATGGAAAAGGCGGTGTCCAGATGCAATATTCGAGAAGATCAGAAAATTTCAAAAAATATATGGAAATCCCTATTTTTTTAGAAGACGAAGGAAGCCAGAAGGGGAAGTGGAGATGGGCCACAGGGGGCCCACACCACCCCCTGACGCCCCCCTGGGCCACACCACCAGGTGGTGTGGCCACCCTGGCCCACCTATGGCATCGCCCTTTCACCTATATCATCCCCCCGAAACCCAAGGGACCGTTCAGAACGGAGGAAAGCTATAAAAAACAGGAGGAACTCAGTTTCCATAGGTTTTGATTCCTTTGCTGCCTTCGGGACGTAGGAATTGTTAATAGTAGAACTCAGGAAAAGTTACCTTTCCTGCAAGATTCCTACAGATTTCAAGGGAAACTAAAAAAGAGCTTTGAGCTCATTTTTTCCTCTCCTTCGCGTAGGACCAGGGCAGGATTGCTGCTGTCAACACCCGGATTTTTAATCCCAGATGCCTGTTATGCCATACATCGCAATCCCAGGATTACCATTTTGCGATACATAACAGATTTGGATACCACAGTACATCATCCATTACAAACCATACATAAGGTCTTACACAAATAAGGATCTCATGATCCAGTTCTTAATACAACTCAAGCAGCGGAAATACGTAATAATAAAGGTAGCGTAGGCGAGGCTCCATCTTCGGGGTTCACAGGCAATGCTGACGATGTGAGATGATCCTAGTTGTCGTAACCTTCTTGGGGTCCATCATCCTGGTACTCCTCTTCATAGTCTGGCCACGGGAATATCCAAGGACAAAGCCATGAGTACTCTTTAAGTACTCGCAAACTAATACTAACAAGTGAAGGGGGTTTTTGTAGTAGGACACTAAGCTCTAGGGTTGTTTTGCAAAAAGCCAGATTTACCTCTACTAAGTTCAGAAGCAAGAAAGTAGGTTGAAGTTTTATAACACCTAAGAGGGAACTTGAATTTCATATCACAACTCTGTTGTGGTCAAGTCAAATTCTCAATTCATTTCACAAGTCATTTTGAAAACATCTGACGAGGGAACAGTATGGCCACTCCAACTGTCCATAACCGCGGACGCGTCTATTCGAATAGTTTGACACTCTGCAGAGATTGTACACTTTCACCACAACATTCGATACATCCGTCAGGAACAAATCCTGAATTCACCATACTCAGTATGCTGATAATCAATCCTACCCTTTCAGTTACACGCCCTAGTATCGGCACCTCTCCTGTGAGTTTGGCCTCCCAACCATGACCAACTGTTATCTTGGGTACTGCACAGGTGGACAATCTTCACAAGGTAGCCTCAGCTCAGACCTTGGCCGTGAGGGAACCCATACTAAGGTATATAAGTTTCCAGTCAAGCCCTACCCAATTTTTGGGTATTGTGGTTGTACGGTAAAATTGGAATGGTATCGCATCTAGACAACCATCAGTTTTATAAAGGGCTAAGGCTCATGCCTTAACATTTTCATCATCCAAATCACCTGGTGTTTGGAAACACATGTCAAAACATCTTAGTAGAATGACTCATCATTCTAAAGTTTCCATAACCTTTTTCCACCAAGTATTCCCATCTAAAGTTGATCAAGTTTTATGCTTAGCACTAGCATCTACCAGTGGGGGTGAGTACTAATGAGGGGTGGTAAACAAGTGGAGTTTAACTAAGTTCAATCTCATGCCTTAGGGTGACATCAAGATTATCTAGCTTGGGCCAAATTTAATGCTCTTTATGCAACCTTCAATTGTCTTCCTAGAATCTACAAGTCACTTAAGTAGACTCTAAGTAATAGCTTTGATCAAGAAATAAAGTAGAAAGGTTGAAAGTAAAACTAGGAGGGGTATCAAGTGGGTATGATCACATATGCTTAAGGCATATAGTGGTCATGGTAACAAGCAAGTATTAGCTTGCATCAGTATCAGTATAGGCTTGCTAAAGTAGAGTAGCTTGCAAGTGTTAGCTTGCCTTGTGCAGAGCAGTGGTTGAAGTTCTCCTCGGCTTCTTCTTCGTAGTATGCTCTTTCCTCCTCGTATCCTTGGTCGGTACTAGCGTCTATGAATAAATACGAGGTACACAATCACCAAGAAATACTTAACTACTTTCAATCATCACACAAAAATGCACTATAGATGATCTAGTATCATCACTAACATTACAAGATTAAAGCTTTGGTCTTATTTATTTATTTTTTTAGAAAAGTAATTTCTACTCATTGAAAAACTACTTAAGATTTAATATTGTCCAAACCAAACATGGGATCATGTTGACACATGTTATCACCACATATTTCAGTACATGAGAATGTGATTTAAAGTGGTATCACAATTTAATAAGGTTTAACCTTTTATTTTAAATAAAATAAGTGACTAGAAATGCCTATGTGGCATTCTTTTATTACTTGAACATTATTTATGTAAGTAAACACATATGTTTTTATATATTCTGAAAGGTATGGTCAAATATGATTTTTGAAAGTTGGAATCAATTCAAAAGCTATTATGGTTGAAATTTGAAAAATGTTTGAATGCAGAAAAGCTTCTGCCTTGTTATTTTTACCAAGGTTGATCTATAGATCCAAAATATTTGAATCCAACGGGCTTGGATTAAGCATTTCAATACCTTTCTAACAAAATTGGTTTCATTCAAATTGGTTCACTGAATCGAGCTGGGTTGATTTTTGAAACTAGGTACAGAACTAAGTTTGAATATAAATAGAAAAAACTAAATTCAAACGAGTCGGCTGCGCGGGAAAGGTTAATGGGCCGGCCCAGTGTCACTCCGCATCACGGGGCTCAACTGACAGGGGGGTTCCACCAGTCAGTGGCTCATAACACACGAAGCGGTACAGGGCGATCTCGGCTGCACGATCTAAATCTAATCGAACGGCTACGGCTCATCGTCCACGTCGGGCTGCGCCGGCGAGACAGAACCCTAACGCGGCAGGTGGGGATCGTGGGAGGCTCACCGGGGCTCAGGCGAGGGTCGGCGATGGGGGCAAACGACAAAGTCGACAACGGTGATTCTCCTGGCACCGGCAGCTCCTCCTGGGGCAGCTCCAATTGATGGCTTCCTTCTTCTCCAGCAGCAGTGGGCTCCGGTGAAATTCTGGCGATGCGCTGCTCGCCTTGCTCCGGGAGTGAGGTGGGGTGGTTCTAGGTGAGAGGGGAGTGGAATGGTGTGAACAAATCGAGCGGGGGAGGCCTCTATTTATAGTGGCGAGAGGGGACCAACGGGCTCGGGCTGAGCTCGTCGTGGTTGACGGCACAGAGGGCTATCAGCGTGGGCGACGGTAGAGTGCTCCCTGCCGAAGCTCAACGGCGTGGTGGCGAGGCGTGGGGCGGTGTTGATCGGTCGGAACGCTTCGGCGCTCTGAGCGGGTCCGATGGAGGTTTTGATGGCGCACAGCGCGCGTGGTCTGCGCGGTGACGAATGGGCGTGTCTGCGGGGTTGCTGGGGTGGTGGTGATCATGCGTGCACGCGGCGAGGGCGGCACACGGTCTGTGGGCGTGTGTCGAGGGTGGCACACGGGCGCGCTCTCGGCATGCTCGCAGAGAGGCTTGGCATGGCTTGGGCATGTGGTCCAGTAGCTGGCGTTGCTCGGGGCTGGGACAGGGAGTGGCGGTGGGGTGCTAGCTAGCTCCCAGACAAGGTTGGCGAGGCTAGTGTGGCCTCTAGCACGCCGGCGACAACGGGGTGGCAAGTGTACTCTCGGCCTGCTCAGCATTGATGGCTAGGCTTGCGTACAGTGGTGCTAAGGATAGTTAAAAGAGCTAGATGATCTACTAAGGACTAGTTGTAACCAGAGAGGGAACAACTTAGGCCCAAAACACTATTAAAAATAGTGAATTTGATTTGGTTGATTTGAATCTGCAACCTGTTTGATGAAATGGCCACATGAACTTGAGTTTTGAATTTTGAAAAGATTTTTGGTGGGTTTGCTAGGCATGTGTTGACGAATCTGTGGATGCTTGGGTTTTGAAAATTGAGCTTGTTTGAGTGGTTTTTGAAATAGTGGGATCTTCCCATATGAAATAGATTCAATTTTAAATTGTCATTTAAACTAAGCATTTAAATTTTTTTGGATGATCACAAAGTGGGCCTTGGTACCTTGTTATGAGTACTATCAAGGGGTGCAAATATCCATACATGTTTCTATTAAGTTCTGAAAGTTAGGGATAGCCAAAGTAGGCATGGGAGTTAATTTGGCCAAAGTGACCATTCATTAATTTGTTTGTTTTGACTTGTTTGTCTTTGGGAAAAGTTTGGGGATTGTTTAGATGATGTTTATTTCACCTAAGAATCATTTTACAAGGAAATAAACACAAAACCATGGCAATTCAAAAGAATCCAAATTTTAATACATACACATATGAATTCTTTCATATTTTTAATTGGAAAAGTTTTTGTTAACCCTAATTTTGATGATTAGAGTTTGATGATCCAAGTTTAGGATTTTTGGGATGTTACAAACCTTCCCCCCTTAAACAAAATCTCATCCCGAGATTTGAAAAAGGACGAAAAAGATTACCTAGGATTTGAAGAGATCGGGAAACTCCGTCCTGATGTGATCTTCGCGCTCCCAGGTAGCTTCCTCTTCTGTGTGGTTGCTCCACTCAATCTTGAGAAACTTGATGCTTCAGGTTCTGGTAGTTCTGAAAGCTTTTTCCAAAATACGAATGGGCACTTCAGGATAGGTCAGGTCATTGCTGATTTCTATGGTCCGGTGATCGATATTCTTGAACACTTCAGTCTTCTCTGGAACTTCGAGGCACTTTCGAAGTAATGAGATATGGAACACATTGTGCATGGCTGACATCTCTTCAGATAGTTCAATTGATATGACACTTCTCCTTGACGGTTCAGAATCTTGAAGGGGCCGATATATCTGGGGGCTAACTTTCCTTTGAGTTGGAAACGCTGCATTCCCTTCAATGGCGACACTTTGAGATACACAAAATCTCCTATGTTGAAGGAGAGGTCTCGACGTCTCTTGTCGGCATAACTCTTCTGCCTTGACTGGGCTGTCTTGAGGTGCTCACGGATCTTGTGAACCTTCTCTTCTGCTTCTCATAAGATATCGGGTCCGAAAATCTGACTCTCTCCTACTTCCGACCAATTCAAAGGGGTGTGACACTTCCTTCCATACATGAATTCAAATGGGGCCATTTGCAAACTGGCTTGGTAACTGTTGTTGTACGAAAATTCTGCAAACGGTAGACAGTCTTCCCACTTAGATCCATACTCTAACACACATGCTCTCAGCATATCTTCGAGTATTTGATTTACTCTCTCCGTTTGTCCATCGGTCTGAGGGTGATAAGCTGTGCTGAAATCTAGTCGGTTCCTAAACCTTCTTGGACTTTCTTCCAGAATCTCGAGGTAAACTGAGTTCCTCGATCCGATATGATTTTCTTGGGGACTCCGTGCAAACTGACGATTCTAGCGATGTATAACTCCGCTAGCTTCGAACTCTGATATGTGGTCTGACTGGTAAGAAATGGGCGACTTTGGACAATCTGTCCACTATGACCTAGATAGAGTCATTTCCCCTACTAGAAGTAGGCAATCCGGTGATAAAGTCCATTCCAACAGAATCCCATTTCCATTCCGAAATCTGCAATGGTTGCAACAATCCAGCGGGTCTTTGATGTCCCGCCTTGACTCGCTGACATATATCACACTTAGCGATGTAGCTTCCGATTTCTCTCTTCATCTTATGCCACCAAAATTGTTCTTTCAAATCTTGATACATCTTCGTTCCTCCGGGGTGGATAGAATAAAGGGTATCATGATCTTCCTTGAGAATAACTTCTTTCAACTCAGAATCTGCTGGTACACAAAGGCGTCCTTTGTACCACAGAACTCCTTCTTCATCTTCGGTAAATCCGGGTACTTTGCCTGTACCGATACGACGCTTGATTCCATCGATACTAGCATTTCCTTTCTGCGCCTCTTTGATCTGGCTGATCAAAGTGGGTTGAAGTTCTATGCTAGCCAAAAATCCTTCACTTACTAATTCCATTCGGAAATCTTCCATCTCTTTGTGCAAGCTTGGTTGCTCCTTCAAAATCATGGAGTTCAAGCGGCACGGCAATCTGCTAAGGGCATCTGCTACCACGTTGTCTTTACCAGGGTGATAGTGAATGTCCAGATCGTAATCCTTGATTAGCTCAATCCATCTTCTTTGTCTCATATTAAGCTCCTTCTGAGTGAATAGATACTTCAAGATCTTGTGATCTGAATAAATCTCACAACGGTTTCCCATCAGGTAATTCCTCCATGTCTTCAGGGCTAGAACTACGGCTGCGAGTTCGAGGTCATGGGTTGGGTAATTTTTCTCATGTTTTTTCCGTTATCGAGATAGATAAGATATGACTTTGCCTTCTTCCATTAGCACACATTCGAGACCGACCTTCGATGCATCACAATACACGTCAAAGGGCTTCGTGATATCCGGCATGATTAAGATTGGGGCTGAAATCAATCTCCTCTTGAGTTACTGAAAACTTGCTTCACATTTGTCCGTCCATTCAAACTTCTTGTCCTTCTTCAGCAATTGGGTCATGGGTATGCACCAACTTGGGTTTGAGTGGTTGGGGCTTGCCAATCTTCGACATCTTTCACCTTTGCAGGGTCAACGGAAATTGCTCCGGCTGATACAATGTGGCCGAGGAATCCTACCTCCTGTAACCAGAATTCACATTTGCGAAACTTGGCATACAACTGATGCTCTCTAAGGGTTCCAAGAATGGTCCTTAGGTGTAGCTCATGTTCTTCTTATGATTTGGAATAAATTAGAATGTCATCAATGAAAACAACGACAAACTTATCCAGGAAGTCCATAAAAATCTTATTCATGAGATTCATGAAATAAGCGGGGCATTGGTTAATCCAAAAGACATGACAGTATACTCGTATAATCCATATCTGGTGGTAAAGGCAGTCTTTGGAATATCCTCTGCACGAATCTTGAGTTGATGATAGCCTGTTCTAAGATCAATCTTAGAAAACACTTTGGCACCGGTCACCTGATCAAACAAATCTTCTATCTTAGGCAATGGGTATTTGTTCTTGATAGTGACATCATTCAACTTCCGATAATCCGTACACAAACGGTTACCTCCATCCTTCTTGTCCACAAATAAGACAGGTGATCTCCATGGTGACGCACTTGGTTGAATCAATCCAATTTCCAGCATGGCATCCAGTTGCTTCTTCAGTTATGCTAGTTCAGACGGGTTCATACTATAGGGTCTCTGAGCTATGGGTCCAGTTCCAGGGATTAGTTCAATGATAAACTCGATATCCTGATCTGGGGGCATACCGGCCAAAACATCTGGAAATACATCGGGGTATTCGCAGACTATCTGGACTTGGTCAATGGTAGGTTGGGCTATACTCTTGTTGCACTTGAATTGACGAGGTAAGGTTTCAGATACATGCTCGACTGATATTCCAGCTATACTGGTCATGGTTATGGCTTTCTTGGCACAATCAATCAATCCTTTATGTTTGGACATCCAATCCATTCCTAGTACTACTTCCAAACCTTTAGTTCCAAGTACTATCACATTAGCATAAAAATCTATGCCATGGATTCGGATAGGTACGGCTTTGCAAATTTGCCTAGCTTTGGTGGTTGAACTGGGGATTTGAACAATCATAACATGCTTCAGTTTGGTTGGTTGAATCTTACTAGTGCATGCAAATTCTTCGGTGACAAATGAGTGTGATGCACCAGAATCAAACAACACTCTAGCGAATACTGAATTAACAGAAAACATACCCAGCACGATGTCTGGCGCTTCCTGGGCTTCTTCAGCATGCATGAGAAAAAGACGGCCGTTGCGGTTGAGTGAATTCCCTAGGGCAAACCTTCTTCCTGGCTGAACACGACGCTGCTGCTGAGCTGGGGCATTTGCATTGGGGGCTGCGACATTCTTCTTGGGGCACTCATTGGAGTAGTGACCCTTATTTCCACAGTCATAACAAGTTACTTGCAACTTGTC
This sequence comes from Avena sativa, assembly GCA_916181665.1. NCBI lineage: Eukaryota > Viridiplantae > Streptophyta > Magnoliopsida > Poales > Poaceae > Avena > Avena sativa. Next base: position 259,356,674 of record OV702294.1, on the reverse strand, counting down.
CTTTGCAGCAACAGGCACAACATTTTGCTTCTAGTCCTCGGGGAAGTGTTGGTGTTGGCGGTAGCATTGTTGTTGTTGACTTGGGTGGTGCACGGTTGAAATTGCTAGAGTTGCCGGGGTTGTTGTGATTTCCTTCGACCTCGGGTTTCCATGGTTGGGATAGGTCGAGGTTCATCGGGGGTCTATTGGTTCTCGGGGCGAATCCTGGAGATGGGTTAGGGCGATACTTTGGGGTCTGATGGGTTCCTGGCTGATGCATCATGCGATGCTTGCGGTTCTCATTGGCTTGGTTGATATTTCCTTCCATCTGGATGGCAGAGTCGACAAGGGCTTCAATATCAACAAAGGGGATATTGACCAACACAGTCTGCATCTCATCATGCAGACCATTCAAGAATCTCTATTTCTTCTTGGCTTCGGTGTCGATCTCATCCAGGGCATACCTAGCTAATGACAAGAATTTTCACGGTATTCCACTACGGTCATCCGTCCTTGCTTCAGTTCTCTGAACTCATCTCTCATTCTCTTGATCAAACCCGATGGCACATGGGTTCTGCTGAACTTGACCTTGAATTCCTCCCAGGTCATCATCTGTCCTCCGGTCATTACATGAACGTTGTTCCACCATGCTCTTGCATCTCCGGCTAGATAGTGGGTGGCGAACAGAACTTTCTCGTTAGCTTCCACTCGGGCAACTTCTAGGTTCTTTTCCATGGTTTGCAGCCAGTCGTCTGCCTCTAGGGGCTCTTCCGACTTAGTGAAAACAGGTGGGTTGGTATTCTGGAAATTCTTGAGCTTAGATCCATGGTTGTCCTGATTTCCTTGGCCTTGATTCTTGTGGGCCAGCTAGGCTATCTGCTGAAGGGTGGCTAGGTTGGCTTGACGTTCAGCTCTTTCAGCTTCGCGGTCAGAAACCAACATTTGCAGGATCTGCAACATCGGGTCCGGGGATGAACCACTTCCTCCGCGTGGCATTTGAAGATTGAGATAGATCATGAGAAAAGAGGGAAATTTCTAAGGTTCAGTGACTTTGAAAAGTTTTTAAAGTTTGGCTCAGATTTTCTAGCAACTTGCTTTTCATTCATTCATTCATAGCACACGGTATAAACACACACCACAAATCAAGAAAAACAAATGGTTTTAAGAACCATTCTGGAAACTACGATATAGTGGGACCGAATACAACTCACTACGCTAGTGCTCAAGTGCTACTACTCCTCGGAGTCGGTGTAGTCGTCATCCTCATTATCCTCATCGTCATCGATGAAGGCGAAATCATACTCATCGGTAAAGAAGTCCATAGCCTGATCCTCTAGAAAATCATCATCATCGCTGTGATAGGAGTAGGGGTCTCCACGAAGATCCTCTCCGGCATTCTCTCTTTCCTCCAACTGCATGTCTCTCTCGTGGATGGTCTCCTCCAAATCCGAGATACGTTGGCGAAGACGGGCAATGATGCGCTCCTTATTGTCTAGCTGACGGCGGCGAGACTTGCGATCCTTCGCTAGCATGGCGATGGTCTGATCCTTCGTCTTGATAATGGCGGACTTGTGGTTGGAGTAGTCACGGCAATTGTCCAATTCCTGCTGACGATCGTACATCATGAAGCTAAGGTGGTCCAACTGAGTCTTCAGCTCGTGATGGTATGGGGTTTCCAGTGGCTGTCCCATAGCATCACACCTTGGACAAAGCTCAAAGCGGGTACCCTTGATCTCGTTGATACTCTGCCCACGCAGACGGGCAAGATCTTCCTCCATATCCCTGGCAAGTCCATCGAGCTAGTTGTTTTCTCTTAAGGTGAACTGAATTCCCTCGGCAGTGGGAGGTTCAATATTTCCTCGGGGACTTGCAACAATTAGCAACTGCAGATCTTCTCCTCCTTGATCATTGAGCTGAGCTCCGAAGAACTCGGGGTGCGGACGCTCCAGAAGTTTCGAAAGCTGGTCCAAATCCCGCTCAAAGATAAGGTCTCCTCCATTCCCCAACTGATAAAACTTGCTATACTTCACATCCATCTATAAGAATATAGGATGAGTTAGTAGAGTGATCAAGTGTGTCAAATTTTTAGGTATTTTGCAAGAGTTTTTGAGGATCATGAATTTTTATGAAAGAAACAAGGTGATAAGAATGGGAATAAGTTTTTGTAAATATTTGCTTCCTTTGGTTTTTGAAACTAAGTTTTTGATTCAAACAACCAGTCTAACTAGGTTCTCCTATGGTCAGGATGGCTCTGATACCAACTTGTCAACACCCAGATTTTTAAACCCAAATGACTGTTATGCCATACATCTCAATCCCAAGATTACCATTTTTGCGAGACATAACAGATTTGGATACCACGGTACATCATCCATTACAAACCATACATAAGGTCTTACAAAAATAAGGATCTCATGATCCAGTTCTTAATACAACTCAAGCATCAGAAATACGTAATAATAAAGGTAGCGTAGGCGAGGATCCATCTTCGGGGTTCACATGCAATGTTGACGATGGGAGATGATCCTAGTTGTCGTAACCTTCCTGGGGTCCATCATCCTGGTACTCCTCTTCATAGTCTGGCCACGGGAATAGCCAAGGACAAAGCCATGAGTACTCTTTAAGTACTCGCAAACTAATACTAACAAGTGAAGGGGGTTTTTGTAGTAGGACACTAAGCTCTAGGGTTGTTTTGCAAAAAGCCAGATTTACCTCTACTAAGTTCAGAAGCAAGAAAGCTAGTTGAATTTTTCTAACACCTAAGTGGGAACTTGAATGTCATATCACAACTCTGTTGTGGTCAAGTCAAATTCTCAATTCATTTCACAAGTCATTTTGAAAACATCTGACGGGGGAACAGTATGGCCACTCCAACTGTCCATAACCACGGACGCGGCTATTCGAATAGTTTGACACTCTGCAGAGATTGTACACTTTCACCACAACATTCGATACATCCGTCAGGAACAAATCCTGAATTCACCATACTCAGTTTGCGGATAATCAATCCTAACCTATCAGTTACACGCCCTAGTATAGGCACCTCTCCTGTGAGTTTGGCCTCCCAACCATGACCAACTGTTATCTTGGCTACTGCACAGGTGGACAATCTTCACAAGGTAGCCTCAGCTTAGACCTTGGCCGTGAGGGAACCCATACTAAGGTATATAAGTTTCCAGTCAAGCCCTACCCAATTTTCGGGTATTGTGGTTGTACGGTAAAATTGGAATGGTATCGCATCCAGACAACCATCAGTTTTATAAAGGGCTAAGGCTCATGCCTTAACATTTTCATCATCCAAATCATCTGGTGTTCGGAAACACATGTCAAAACATCTCAGTAGAATGACTCGTCATTCTATGGTTTTCATATACATTTTCCACCAAGTATTCCCATCCTAAGTTGATCAAGTTTTATGCTTAGCACTAGCATCTACCAGTGGGGGTGAGTACTAATGAGGGGTGGTAAACAAGTGGAGTTTAACTAAGTTCAATCTCATGCCTTAGGGTGACATCAAGATTATCTAGCTTGGGCCAAATTTAATTCTCTTTATGCAACCTTCAATTGTCTTCCTAGAATCTACAAGTCACTCAAGTAGACTCTAAGTAATAGCTTTGATAAAGAAATAAAGTAGAAAGGTTGCAAGTAAAACTAGGAGGGGGTATCAAGTGGGTATGATCACATATGCTTAAGGCATCTAGTGGTCATGGTAACAAGCAAGTATTAGCTTGCATCAGTATCAGTATAGGCTTGCTAAAGTAGAGTAGCTTGCAAGTGTTAGCTTGCCTTGTGCAGAGCAGTGGTTGAAGTTCTCCTCGGCTTCTTCTTCGTAGTATCCTCCTTCCTCCTCGTATGGTCGGTACTAGCGTCTATGAATAAATACGAGGTACACAATCACCAAGCAATACTTAACTACTTTCAATCATCACACAAAAGTGCACTATAGATGATCTAGTATCATCACTAACATTACAAGATTAAAGCTTTGGTCTTATTTTTTTTTTAGAAAAGTAATTTCTACTCATTGAAAAACTACTTAAGATTTAATATTCTCCAAACCAAACATGGTATCATGTTGACACATGTCATCACCACATATTTCAGTACATGAGAATGTGATTTAAAGTGGTGTCACAATTTAATAAGGTTTAAGCTTTTATTTTAAATAAAATAAGTGACTAGAAATGCCTATGTGGCATTCTTTTATTACTTGAACATTATTTCTATAAGTAAACCCATATGTTTTTATATATTCTGAAAGGTATGGACAAATATTATTTTTGAGAGTTGGAATCAATTCAAAAGCTATTATGCTTGAAATTTGAAAAATGTTTGAATGTAGAAAAGCTTCTGCCTTGTTATTTTTACCAAGGTTGATCTATAGATCCAAATGATTTGAATCCAACGGTCTTGGATTAAGCATTTCAATACCTTTCTAACAAAATTGGTTTTAATCAATTTGGTTCATTGAATCGAGCTGGGTTGATTTTTGAAACTAGGTACAGAACTGAGTTCGAATATAAATAGAAAAAGCTAAATTCAAACGAGTGGGCTACGCGGGAAAGGTTAATGGGCCGGCCCAGTGTCACTCCGCAGCGCGGGGCTCAGCTGACAGGGGGGTTCCACCAGTCAGTGGCTCATAACACGTGAAGCGGTACGGGGCGATCTCGGCCGCACGATCTAAATCTATTCGAACGACTACGGCTCATCGTCCACGTCGGGCAGCGTCGGTGAGACAGAACCCTAACGCGGCAGGTGGGGGTCGTGGGAGGCTCACTGGGGCTCAGGCGAGGGTCGGCGATGGGGACAAACGATGAAGTCGACGACGACGATTCTCGTGGCACCGGCATCTCCTCCTGGGGCGGCTCCAATCGATGGCTTCCTTCTTCTCCAGCAGCGGTGGGCTCCGGTGAAATTCCGGCGATGCGCTGCTCGCCTTGCTCCGGGAGTGAGGTGGGGTGGTTCTGGGTGAGACGGGAGTGGAATGGTGTGAAAAAATCTAGCGGGGAGGCCTCTATTTATATTGGCGAGAGGGGACCGACGGGTGTGGGCTGAGCTCATCGTGGTTGACGGCACAGAGGGCTATCGGCGTGGGCGACGGTAGGGGGCGGTGCTGTTCTCCCTGGTGAAGCTCAATGGCGTGGTGGCGAGGCATGGGGCGGTGCTGATCGGTCAGAACGCTTCTGCGCTCTGAGCGGGTCCGATGGAGGTTTTGATGGCGCACAACGCGCGTGGTCCACGCGGCGGCGAATGGGCGTGTCTGCGGGATTGCTAGGGTGGTGGTGATCACGCGTGCACGCGGCGAGGGCGGAGCGCGGTCTGTGGGCATGTGTCGAGGGTGGCGCATGGGCGCGCTCTCGACATGGTCGCAGAGAGGCTTGGAATGGCTTGGGCGTGTGGTCCAGTAGCTAGCATTGCTCGAGGATGGGACAGGGAGTGGCGGTGGGATGCTGGCTAGCTCCCAAACAAGGTTGGCGAGGCTAGTGTGGCCTCTAGCTCGCCGGTGACAACGGGATGACAAGTGTGCTCTCGGCCTGCTCACCATTGATGGCTAGGCTTGCTTACAGTGGTGCTAAGGATAGTTAAAAGAGCTAGATGATCTATTAAGGACTAGTTGTAACCAGAGATGGAACAAGTTAGACCCAAAACACTATTAAAAACAGTGAATTTGATTTGGTTGATTTGAATCCGCAACCTGTTTGATGAAATGCCGCATGAACTTGAGTTTTGAATTTTGAAAAGATTTTTGGTGGGTGTGCTAGGCATGTGATGAGGATTCTGTGGATGCTTGGTTTTTGAAAATTGAGCTTGTTTGAGTGGTTTTTGAAATAGTGGGATCTTTCCATATGAAATAGATTCAATTTAAAATTGTCATTTAAACTAAGCATTTAAACTTTTTTGGATGATCACAAAGTGGGCCTTGGTACCTTGTTATGAGTACTATCAAGGGGTGCAAAGATCCATACATGTTTCTGTTAAGTTCTGAAAGTTAGGGATAGCCAAAGTAGGCATGGGAGTTAATTTGGCCAAAGTGACCATTCACTTAATTTGTTTGTTTTGACTTGTTTGTCTGTGGGAAAAGTTTGGGGATTGTTTAGATGATGTTTATTTCGCCTAACAATCATTTTACAAGCAAAGAAACACAAAACCATGGAAATTCAAAAGAATCCAAATTTCAATACATACACATATGAATGCTTTCATATTTTTAATTGGAAATTTTTTTGTTAACCCTAATTTTGATGATTAGAGTTTGATGATCCAAGTTTAGGATTTTGGGGATGTTACAGCTTCCACGCTACTGGAGTCCATGCTGAAGCCAACCCCTCGATGCCACTGACAGCTGGTCCATCCTACATGGTGGGGTCCATTCTTGATATTAAATACACGAGTACATGTCCACGATTCCTATGTTTCATTCTTCTCGTCCAAATGCCACCAGACTTCCTAATCCTTCGTTTCGCATTCCTTTGGAAGGCATCTGACTTCTTTCCCATATCTATGGTTCTATTTTTCCTACATTTTTCTAAACCCATGTTCCGAACGGACCCTAAGACTAGGGGGTGCGACCAAAGAAAGATTCTGCCGCCTCTGCGGGGCGGAAACTACAGAGAGAGAAAGATCTCTCCGGCAGGCAGAAATCTACCGGAGAAATTCCTTCCCGAAGAGGGGAGATCGTCGCCATCAACACCATCATCAAGCAAGACTTCATCAGGATCATCATCATCATCTTCACCATCATCTCCACTAGCACCATCACCACCACTCCATCCCGCTGTAACAATTGGGTTGAATCTGGCATAGTTCTTAGGGGAAACTTTCACGGTGTTGATTACTTGTTGTAGTTAATGCTATTGAGTGGAACCATTGAATTAGTGTTCATGTTTAGATTGTTACTTATCATTATTTCATCTCTGATCTTGATCCATATGATGTCTTGTGAGTAGTTCGTTTAGTTCTTGAGGACATGGGAGAAGTCTTGTTGTTAGTAGTGGAATTGTGTTGAGAAATATTCAATGGTTTGATATTTAAGTTGTGGTATTATTCTTCTAGTGGTGTCATGTGAACATCGACTACATGATACTTCACCTTTATGGGCTTAGGGGAATGCATTGTGTATTTGGGTACTAATTGTGGGGTTGTCGGAGTGATAGAAACCTAAACACCCGTTAGAAAACCTTTGCACAAGGGAGTGTAGGATCTTAGAGTTTAATGCTGTGGTTAGATTTTATCTTAATTACTTTCTTGTAGTTGCAGATGCTTGCAAGGGGTATAATCACAAGTATGTATTAGTCCAAGTAAGGTTGGTACATTAGCATAGGCTCACCCACACAACACTTGTCCAACCAAAGAAGATTAATCAACTATATGAAGCGAAAGCACTTGACAGTATTCCCATGTGTCCTTTAGAACATTTGGTCATCTTAAGTAATACAACCGGCTTGTCCTTTGATGAATAAGGATTGGGCCACTTGCTGCAATTATTATTGTCTTTTATTTACTTGCATTTTATTTATCTGCATTATAAAAAACCCCCAAAAATCCGTTTTCTAGTATTACAATGAATTCCTAATCCAAACCACTTGTCAACACCTTCTTCTCCTCATTGTGTTCGACACTCTTATTTATCTAAAGTACTACGATACACCCCCTATACATGTGGGTCATCATAAAACTACAGATAGGATTTAATGAGTGTTTTCGATACTTCCTGGAAATTGATTTAATATAATTAATCTATACATATTCTGAGCTAAACAAGGGTATAACATGTTTGGGAACACATGTAGGTATCTAGAGAATTTTAGATCTAGGAGTTTTGGATCATTTTCCATTTTCATTTTGATTTAAAGTGACAACCCTTACTACAAACCTGGAAATAAATTTAAAAAAAGAGAAGGCAACGGGCTGCATCTGCTTGCTACTGGGCCATGTGGGGAAAACTCCGTCCACCTCGGAGGCGTGCTCCACGCGGGAGAGGGGTTCAGATCCTGCATGGCGGGGCTCGGCTTTCAGCAACCCAGAGGGCTGAAGCGGTACCTATGGCTCCCAGCCATTGGATCGATGCGAGATCTATGGCCGGGGTTCATCGTCTACCTCCGACCCGATGGCGGCGTGGGGCAAACCATAGGGTGACGGGAATAGTGCAATGGCTCACCTAAGGGCTCGGGGAGGAGCAGACGAGGGCGTAGGGGGACACGGGGCTCCAAGTCGAGCCTAGAGAGGGGCGGAAGGGGGGTGGCGCCGGGAGGACGCTCGCGCCCGTGCCGCACCGGTGCAAGTGTCGGGCTTGTCGAGGATACCTCCAGGGGTTACTGCATGTCGAAGATAATCATGGGGTTAGCTTCCAAAGAGAAAGGGGAGTCCGGGAAGATGACATGCCGGGAGAAAGTGCGAGGGATGGTGGGGCTACGTTCAGATCTTCTCCATGACCGAGGGCTTGCTCTCCTTCACACAAGCAAAGAAGAGCAGGGGAAGGGGAGAGGAGCTCTAGGGAGGGGAGTGGAGAGCAGAGGGGGCAAATGAGGGCGAAGGGAGGCACTAAGGTGGCCTCGGTCCACTTATTTGGGGAGGAGGAGGTCTATGGTGGACAAAGCACATGGAGAAGTTTTGGAAGGGGTGGTTCTTGCGGATAGGGCCTCAGGGGCGATGGTGGAATATTGTGTGGGACTCTGAGTCGAGCACTGAGTGGGGAGGGAGTGGTAGCTACTGATTTTGCTTTATTAAAAGAGATGGGAAAGATCTTGGAAATAATGCCTTGGATCCCCTCTCTCTTCCTTCCATGTGCTACAGGACGAGAGCTACAGTGAAATTGACTAGGGGTGAGTGTTGGTTGCTGTGGTGTTCAAAGTCCGGGTTTTGTGAAGTTTGGTTGAGGTTTGGATCATGATTTTGAATAATTTCAAATCATGGCCATAGAGATGATCATGAGTAACTTCTTGATTTTTGATCTTGTCTAGATGGTTCAATAGTACTGGTAGTTATATATGATCAAGATATACCCTAGGGATTTGTTTGGGATTTTTTAGATGATTTTTGGTACACTTAATATCATTTATTCAAAAAGTGAAGAAGTAGTTTCTAGAATCTCTGTAGAGGTCCCAACCTTTATAAGGTAGAGATCCCTGTGTTTACAATGCTAGTCCCTGGATCAATAGCTAGCATCCACAGTTTAAGATGTAATATCAAGAAACAAAGGTCAAAGTACAACTTTATAACCAGGAATAAAATAATTCATTACATCTTAAATATCTCATTTGGCTATCTCATTACAATGCAGCAGATATAACTATATAGCATGGAGTCCTTCATTTTCAAAGTGCCACAGGCAATCATGTTGGTTGTAGACTTGTAATCCTATTCAACACACTTCACTAACATCAAACAAACCTGCAACATAAAAAGTTATAGACACAAGGGTCAATACATTAGAATTGTATTGGCAAGTGATACTATGGTAGAATAGTGGTATCTATCATCTATATGAATTTGGCTAAGTGGATCTTAGGGTTGCTTTGCTCAAAATATATTTTCCTTATCATTTGAAAACACTAAGTTTTTTTATCAAATCACCCAAGGCATCTACCAATAAAATTGGTGATCCTTTAAGCCTTGTTCATCCATAAGCTTTTAACTTAGAAATTGGGATGAGGAGATCCTTGATAGCTTCCATGTATTGATGCTCAAATTGTCCATTGCCGGGGACACAGCTAAGTACTTAGATTTTACTCTCTTGAGAGGTGGTGCACTTTCCCCACAAGACTCGACATGCATCGAGACGAGATCTTTCAGAAGCCTTCCCTTAGATCAAATGGACGCGTTCCATCCTAACACCCCCTAACACCTTCTATCCATCTGGCTAAGTTATTGGAACCTATATGATCCAGGCAGAGCCCATATTGCCATGTGGCTGCACTAGAAGCTTCTCAACATTTGACATCTCAAATCTCTTTGTTACTGGGTGGCTTTCCACAAGTGAGATACACCAGGTATGGCCCCTGGGGTAACCACTCAACACAACCCATTCATACCATTCCAGCCAGGTGATTCATTCACTTAGTAGTTTTACTAAGCAAAAACATAAGTCAAAAAGACTTATTAAAATTTCCATAGCATGTATATAAACCACCCTTGTTTACTACTAGCTAGGCTAAGCATGATAGTAGTAAGTATATTAACTTAGGGAAAATTCCACTAAGGCATCATCTACTAGGATTTTCCAAGGCATAGCATACTTAGTAAAAATTCCATGCAAGTCCTACATAGAAATATCATTAATGCATAGTCAAAATAGTAGGATAAAATGTATGAAGCACCACTTGCCTTTTTAGTAGAGAATATAGGTTCACCCCTTGATCTTGTAATGGTCACACTCTTCAAAGTTCACTACAATTCAATCAAGCAAGGCACATATTCAAAACTAGCATTCAAACAATTCACCACATAAAATAAAGAAAACAAAGCAATGCATGCAAGCATGAAAAAGATTGTTTTATTAGAAAAATGTTTTCTAATAAGGTTCTTAACAATTCAAAACCCCTACTGGTCATCTATAAAACTGGTAAAACCATTTAAAATCAAGTTAGTGAAAATAGACCATTTACATCATTTTTGTTTTGCTAGAAATGATTTTATTTAAAGAAATAATTTCTAGTGTTAGAAAAATATGTTTTTAAACACAAATTTTAGTGTTTATGGTCAAAGTGTTTAAAACTAATCCATTTGCAAAAGGTTTCACTAAAAAATCATTTTTAAATCATAGCAACATTTTTGTTTTACTAAAAATGCTTTTATTTAAAGGAATAATTCCTTTTTTTATTCAAATTCATTTCTAAATCCAAATGTTAGTGTTTTATAGTCAGAGAGTTCAAAACAAACCATTTGCAAAAGGTTTTACTCCAAAAGCATTTTTAGAATAATTTTTATACCCAAAATAGTCCTACAAATGTTTCTCCAAAAACACCTAATTTTTCAGAAAAAAATGACCAAAGTGAGGCCATAGGTACGAAGTACACATTTTTCTGAATCCATTGACATCTAATTCTACTAAAAAAATCTATTTAATAAAGGCATTTAAAGAACGAATAATCATACTAAGATAACTGAACATCTACAACATGACAAAAAACAACACTAATTTAGATTTGGAGTTAACCTGATGTGCTCTAGTGCTAGTAACCGAACTAATTAACATCTATCAAAAAGTATGCACGCTGCGGATGTAATTACATCTAGCAATTACCAAAGTGAAGTCAAATTAAGTATGCCACGAGCGAACTATGCAGTATGTATATATAGAATCTAGAAAACTAGTAGCAGTATACTAGACGCACATGCACGGTGCAATAACCGAATTACAAGCTAGATGTAATGCACCGGATGTAATTCAGTTTTCAAAAATAGTTGATAAACTATAGATGCTAACCAAGAACCAACGTTACTGACAGGTTACTAAGGATATTTGGTGGCCTTTCTATTTTGGGCTCAAGATGAAACGACGTGTGTGCAAGGTACTACAATAGGTCAATGCCACAGATGGCATTCGGTTCACCGGCCGCGCGACAAACTACAAAGCTATGGCGGAAAAACATGTCTAGGACGTAGGCATATGGGCGGATAGGGTGTGCGTGGAAGGATTTGTAATGGAGCTCACCGAGTATGATGTAAGCGTTTGAAGAAGTTGCTGAACTGAGATGAAATGGCGGCGAAGTGCGTCGCCAGCGATCCGCGCCTTGTCCTTCTAATCCATGTGTCAGCTCTCCACGTCCTCGTGCTTCCGATGGTGCAGCAGCTCGTTCTCCCGTCATCGGAGTAGTCAGGAACGCCGTCCATCAGTGGCCCATGGAGCTTTGTGAGATTGGTTTGGGTGAGATCCTCATGCTCGTGTGGTGGCACCAATTGGAAAAGGAGATGCAGGGAGTTGAATCGGGAATATATAGAAAAAGGATGATGTACTCTAATTGACGTGGTTAATTGACGTTGTTAAGTGGAGAATGAATGTATGCTAATTGCGGAGCAGTTTCTGGTAGGAGCTGCCGTTTTAGTCTGTCTGTTGACATGCTGTTCGTGCGTGCACATGCGGGATAGAAAGAAGACGCGCGGTGCTTGACGTGCTGGAGTGGAGGCTTCGCTTGTCTTGGCCTGGGCGTGCTAGCTCGAGCTGAACCAGGTGGACTGAACATGTAGGAACGATGCAATGTTGTTAAAAGAAAACAAATACTGCTTGGTTAAGCTTCGTTAATGGACAATAAAAATGAAAGAAAAGAGAAGCACAAGAGATAGGCTAACTCAATGCATGCATATATGTATATGAGAAATGTTGTCCCAAAAAGTAGAAAGCGTATAGAAGAGAAGGATTGAAAGAAACCCATGGAGGAGGGAACGATATAGATATAAAGGTGCTTGTGCACGTGTATGGCTGGATCAAATCCCATGGGATATTTGGAACGATAGAAAAACAAAATAATCAATAAATAAAAAAAATTCAAAGGAGTATATTTTAATATACTGAACCAACAAAAAAAATACAAGCCAGTTTGAGAGGAAAATAAAATTATAATTATAATCGCGCTGGTTTAATTCATGTTAAAGCTATTTTGTATGAAAATTTAGTTATTTAAACGAAATTTTCCAGTCTTCATTTTTAGATAATTTTATTTTTGAAAACTCCAAAAATCGGTTCATGACAGCTCCAAAATTAGTGATTCCAATTTGTATAATTTTATTTAATATTTGTTTATCATTTTAAATCCTTTTAGGATTATTTTCTCACAATTTGGTATGGATTTTAGCTAGGAACTTTATTAGTCTTGGAAATTATTTCCTTTTATCTTATTAAATTCATAAGTTTTTATCCATGGCACCAAATTAAATGAAACCAATTTCCATGGTTTATAATATTTTTGTTTATCATTTTTGATCATTTATAGTTGTTTGTTGCTGAATTTTTATATGGATCAAATCCATAGTCTTAGAGAGATCTTGGAAATGATTTCTTTCATTAAGATTTAGGGTTTTGGTTTGACTTTTCCAAGTGTTTAAATTTCAAGATACATTCATTGATGAATGCATTTCACTTGATTGAAATTTTGTTGGATGCCCTTTCATTAAAATTTTGTTCAAGAAGGGTTTTTATGTTTCCATTTAGAATCAAAAGATTTCTTTTCACCCTAAATTTCAACAATTGTTTCTTTTCTTTATTTATTTTTTTCACATTTCATAATTTCGAAAATTTTGGGATGTGACAATCTCATTTGATATTTTTACATTTTACAATGTTGGTTTTTGATGTGAGATGGTTTTAAATACCATATCACACTTTGGGAATTTTTCATGGAGTTTATTTAGAAGGAAAAGTATTTTTAAGGAATTATTTCTTGTTTCTTCCATTTAAAGAAAAGGGCAAAAAGAAATAATAAAAGATCTTAAAAATATTTACTTTTGAGTTGGGAATATTGGATATGATATATAGGCATCAAGTGTGCCTTGAGTTGGTCAAGTGGTTTGGAGAAAAACAAACTCGCCTTTGTAGGCAAGGTTTTTAAGATTTTGTCAAAGAAGGAAATAATTAGTTTTAGGGCCAAAATAATTATGGAGAAAATTGGATAAAATGACATTCCCAAGTAAAATGATGTTACGTTGATGTATCAATCATTGGGAACCTTGCTTATTGAAATTCCACATTAAAATTGGAAGAAACCTAGATGTTGAAGGATCTAGGACTCTGATATTTTTATACCACCTAAACTTGGTTGGATTAGTGAGCTTAGCGCTCACCTTGATACAAGGGAAATATGGATAGTTATAACAAGTGATATATATGATCATGGAAGAAGGGGTTTGGCTTGGTTGCATTTGGGGTGGTCTATAAGTGATGGCAAACTTACATGAAAATAAGGCTGCCATTGCAGATGAGTCATGATGCCTCATAAACTAGGTGGGTTTATTAAGCACAGAGCTCCATTGGAATCAAGGAAGGTGTGGATTGATATACCATGGTTAGTAGACCATAAATTTTCAAAGAGTTGTCCAAGGGGAGGTAGCATATGGATGTGATGTTCTACCAAAATAGGCAAGATGATAAGATTTGCAGAAAAGATTATTATCTTGACTACAAAACCATCAAGGATGAGTGGGTTCCAGAAGAGTTTAGCCAAGGGCCAGAGTGGGCTTTGGTAGTACTAATGATGCACTACAATATGGTTCCAGTATAGTTTCAAAAATGCACACTGATTGGATTAGAGGAAGTTCCAAAGATTGAATCTAGTTAAAGATTCCAGACTCAGCCAAATCTGGTAGACTTGTGGATTTGGACTAGTATGAGGGAAGGAAACATTTGGAGAGGATGCAAGGGTCCATCCTCTTCATCAAGGGGTTTATATTGAGGTATATATTGAGTAGAGGGGATCCATGCTTTTATTTGGTCTTTGATGAGTTAGATGCTAATACAAAGGATTAGCTCAAGATTGATATGGTTAAGTAGATTTGAGGGTCACCTGAGTGACTTAGGATAGATCTAGCTTAGGATTCTTTGTTTGAGATTGGTGGTCTCAGCTATTGATTTGATCCTAAAGTATGAGCTTCTAGATTAGCTCACTCTAGCTCCTAAGAACAGAAGGCAAACAACAGATCAAGGCAATTCATCAGACTACAGATCAAGGCAATTCTTCAGACAGCAGATCAAGGCAATTCATCTTATCTAACTTATCCTACTTATTCTAAGGTTACCATCAATACTATCTTGAGTTAAGGATGGGCATTTTGAATTAGTTGTTCTTTTAAGTAAGATAAGAATCTCTTGCTATTTCTACCAATGTTGGAGTAAAAAGCTTTTATGAAAGGTTTTGGAAAGCCTAGAGGTAAGAGTAGTTGAAAGTTCTGTCTTGAAAACATAAGGAGGTTATATATAGGTCTCCATAGTTTTTTTAATAGAGCTAATAAAATAATTTGTGGTGTCAAAATCATCTTGGCTCAAGTTTGAAATGCCAGAACATTTTGAGAATATGAAAGATGAGCCAAGACATCTCTTTTGTAAAATATCTTTTGTCAACTAGTGTTGAGATAAGAAGTATATAAGCTAATACACAATCAGTTGCAATGAACACGAGGAGACAAGGAAACACACATTGCAACATGTAACAATATTTTTTTTGTTCCCCTTGATTTTTTCCTTTTTGACAACAAATCACGGTTGCTGAAATTGGGATGTTACAGACCTTCCCCCCTTAAAAGAATCTCGTCCCGAGATTCGAGAGAGGTAGGGTTGGGTAAGAACATCGGCTTAACAATTTTTAGCAATGGAATATTTAGATGAAAAGGATTTGTTACAACAAATCGGCTTGGCCAGCTAATGGTCGGGGTTGAGTTGACTTGGTTAAGCGTTTAGGTTAAACGAGTGGAAAAGACGCGGTCTTTTCCCTTAGGAAGATTCTAGGTAGGTTTAGCATAGACTCGATTCTTTATTTTGGAGACGAGACGACAAGTTGAGCCTTCTTCAATCCTTTATCGCTTAAGTCGGCTTCTCCGCCTTCTGGGTTTTGTAACGCCGTGAGTGGTGGCTGGACGGTCAACCTTGGAGTGGAGGACTATCTCGGAGTATCTTCTGATTCTGGAGAGTGCTGATTATTATCCTTGTTGCAGGGTCCATGAGTTGGCTTAAGTGGATTTTCATCACTTAATGATGACTAGGGATCGAACTCCTGAGATGCTTCGGGTATTGGCTATTATAGTCCTATGGGAAATACGCATTCCTTCCCCCTTAGGGCGACACTAGGGGTGCTTGGTGATGTTGCAGACTTTCTTTATTGGAGTCGAATGTTGATGCTGGGGAATGGTGCTACACCTTTTGTCCATAGGTGGTTATCTTCTGTCGACCTTGTATAAGCCGTTCCATGAGATACGCCGATACCACTTCTTGGGGTAGGAGTCGTAGCGGGAAGGGCATTTAACTAGCTTCCTGGTAGTTAGTTTTGGGCTAGTTAGGGGTCCGATAGGTTGGACGATGCCATTTGCGGTTGACAGGCTAGAGAGGCGGTCTTATAGGTTGATGTCATTCCGGGTTGAGTCTGATACAACGTCATGAGAAAAACACAGGAGGTAAGGAACTTCAGACTAGCATACCATCAAATTGAGCTCAGGCATAAAATTAACAGGTCTGCACCGACCAGTGGCGAGGGTACTTAAACATTACAGAATAGATCTGGGCTGCCAGGCGTCGGAGCACTTAGAGTTTTACAAAACAGGTTCTAGTACGATACATAACTCTACCCTAGGCTAGTCGGGTGAGTTACAGGGGACGAGGGGCTACTCTAAGGGAACTTCTTGAGTCTTGTCGCTGTTCGAGGGTTGGAGGTTTCTTCTCAGGAAGTGTCTTCTTGGAGGAAGAGGAGGCTCTGGAGATAGTGGCATCCTGATTCGTTTGGCTTGAGGGGCTTGTGGTTTCTTGTCTTTCTTAGGTACTGGAGCTTTTGCGTCGGAGCCACGCAGGGTTGGTGATACGTCGTAAACGTATCTATATTTTTTTATGTTCCATGTTTATTTAGTATCTACTGTGCTTTGCTTTGTCTACACTTTGAGGTATTTTTATATGTTTTCTGGAACTAACCTATTGACAAGATGCCATAGTGCTAGTTGCCTGTTTTCTACTGTTTTTTGTATCAGAAAGCTAAAAATGAATATTCTCAGAATTGGACGGGACAAAAGCCAAAGTTCATATTTTCCCTGAACGATACAGAAAATCAAAGACGAGACGGAGGAGGACACCAGGGTGGCCACACCCTAGGTGGGCATGGGGCCCACCCTGGCCACGCCTACAGGGGGTGTTGGCCCCCTGGACCTCCACCGACCTTTCCTCCTTCGCCTATAAGAAGCCTTTGACCCAAAAAGCCTAAATAATCGACCAGAAAGCCACGAAAAGTTCTGCAGCGTAGACGCCACCGAAGGGGAGATTTGGGGGACATAAATTCTCTATTCCAGCACCCTTCTGGGACAGGGAAGTGCCCTAGGAGCCATCTCCATTGATCTCCACCACCATCTCCATCATCGTTGTTGATTCCCATGATGAGGAGGGAGTAGTTCTTTCTCGAGGCTAAGGGCTCTACCGGTAGCTATGTGTTCATCTCTCTCTCTATGCATGATCATATTATGGTCATGAGCATTGTAATCAAGTAGATCTACCTTGCTACTCAAGTGCTTTAATAGATCTCTGCTCTCCCCAAGTGTGTGAAAGTGACAGCGTGCACGCCATGATGGCACTTAGGCTAGAGTCTACATAAATACTCATCGTGCTTTAATAGATCTATGATTTCCCCACGTGTGTGAAAGTGACAGCGTGCGCGCCGTGTGTGGCACTTAACCTAGATTACATATATATTCATGAGTTATATTTGGAGTTGGATGTCTGTATGAAATTGTGGTGTTTGTTGGAACCATCTAGCGCTCAAGGTGACAGTGTGGGGTTATCTAGATGGGGAATGCGGACTTTGATGTGTGGTTTTGTAGGACTACCATGGATTAGAGTATCCAACCGGAGAGTAGTTAAGAGTAGTATCATGAAGAGAATATATTTATATGAGATAGTGTTCACTAGTGAAAGTATGATCCCTAGGCCTTGTTTCTAAACATTGAAACACCGTTCACATCTAGATCTGTTGCATGTTTGGTTGCTTCCATCTTTTTGCCGTTAGTCTTTACCTCACCGTCAAGCTCTTTTCTGGCACCATTACCACTTGGATTTCACTATATCTTTGCCAAACTAGTGCACCTATACAACTGACAAGTGTATTGGGTGTGTTGGGGACACAAGAGACTTCTTGTATCTTGATTGCAGGGTTGTTTGAGAAGGGATACCTTTGACCACTTCCTCCCTGAGTTCTATAAACCTTGGGTAATCCACTAAAGGGAAACTTGCTGATGTTCTACAAACTTCTGCACTTGGAGGCCCAACAACTGTCTACAAGAATAGAAGTGCGTAGACATCAGTTGGTTGGGATAGTCCCGGGCGAAGTGGCCCGGATCTCCGCAGGTGAAGCAAACTCTTTTCTTGAGTTCTAATCCTCCTTGGGGTTGCTTCGAGGTCCTTAAGGCAGTTGCTGATACTTCAGACTTCTCCTTTGTAGGAGTTTTTCTAAGCCACCTTGGGGACACTTTCGGTTGAAATGACCCGGTTAATCACATCATAAGTAGGTACCTTTCTTGGAGCGTCCCTCTCTTAATGACTTCCCCAATATTTACACATGGGAGTTGACGAGCTCTGCCAATCAGGAGATATATAGGGCATTTGGCCGGTACATGGTCTTGACCTTCGCAGAGGAAACATGTGACAAGACGGGTTGGAAAATCCGCTGGGGGATGGAAGACTCCATAGTTTGGGAAGTTGCCTAAGCACTGGCTGGCTTGATGACTTTCTTCTCTGCAATGGTTGCATGCTTTCTCCGGGCCTCTGAGCTTCATGGCCATACTTAGGGAGGTCTTGGGGGTGATAATCCTTTTGGGTATGGAGGTAAACTGTGTTAATAGGTTAGCCTTGGATTTTGAGATAGAAGAAACCAACGGGTTATATAGGTAAGGGGGTACTAGGGTTGGCAACAAGCAGGTCCAACATGGGTTTAGGTGAGGAGTGAGTTTTAGGTACAAGGATATGGGTGCATCTGGTTGTACGGTTATTGTTAGGCACGGATAGGGGTTGCTTTAGGTTTCATTATATGGCCATCCTGCCGAGGAGATGTTTCAGGTTATGGGTTTATGGAAGTTCGTGTCGTGAAACACAAACAAGGTAGTCATACTATAGGATCGAATGATCCGTGGTAGACAAGCAACACATTTCAAACATTCACATTAGCACATGATAAGGAAGCGGAAGTACCATGGGTACCAAGGGGTGACTACGCACCATAAGGGGAATCCTATATTGAAGATATATACCCTAGGTGTGGACTTGCTAGAGGTCTTCACGTCTATCTTGCCATCTTTGGTCGTCAGTGCCACACTTGATTCATTGCGGCGATGAATGACTCTGTTGGTAGGGTGATATTGTAGTGTCTTTCGTCGTTGGTAGCTCCTTTGATTTGCTTTCCCCTATGTCTCTTCATCTAGGTACCTCCGTCTTCACGGTTTCCAAGTCAGACTTGTTTTTGAAAACGGAACATTTGAAGGTGGACGAGAGATAGAGTAAGCCGTTTTCAAATAGTTGAAGTCAGAGAAGGTAATATAAGGGATCTTTCGAAAAGCTATTGAGAGAGTAGTTTTTGAAAGCCGGGGTTTTTCTGAAATAGTGGTTTTCCGTCTAACATCCATGCGAACTAAGGTCTCCTACAATCAGGATGGCTCTGATACTAATTCTGTGAGACCCCGTATTTACGGCTCGAGAATCCCTGTAATGCCTTAAATTCACGTTCCCATGATTAGTGAGGCGTGAGCATAACCAACAAGTATCATTACAACATCTAGAAAGTAACGAGTACAAAACTTACATATATTGCCATTATGGCGATTACACCATCAATAATGGAAGTCTGGTGGAGTGAGGGAAGGATGGACTGTAGCATGTTATATTTTGACAACATTTTGCTGATGCTTTGCCTAATGATGAGGACCAAATGCCTTTGGATGGTAATCCCCATCCTTTGCCTGGCCAGATGCATATGAATAATCTCAACTTTGTATGCCCACAATATCGTGAAATTGGTTGGGACCAGAATCATGAGCAAGGGCAACATGACCAAGGAGAGAATTTCCAGCCTGACCAACATGATATGCAGGGAAACATGCAGGATGAGATGCAGCACCAGGCACAAAATATTGCTGCAGGGCAGGAGCAAGAAGTTGAGCAAGTTGATGACTCCATTGTTACTGATGGATCTGGTGATTCAGGGGGGGTCTTTCAATAATATTAATATGTTGCCACAAAATCAGTTGATAATTAATCATGTTAGAATTGTTCCTGTGGAGAGCATGCTACTGCCATCTTCTTATGGTCCTGTGATCCCACCCAGCCTACAAATTGATAAGCTACTGCAGTGTATGATCCCACAATACTGTAAACAGGTTATTCCTTCTAGCTTGTCAGTTGACCAAACTTTTATTTCTCTGTTGGCAAAAAGAGATTGGCATACTGCTTTCAATAACCTTTGTGGATTCTCTGTTATTTGGGATCATGAGAAAAATGTCCACAAGAAAATTATAAAAACAAGACCAGCCACTACAAGACTCACTTCTGTCAACACCAATGACCAGCAGGTGACCCCCATGGTTTTTTCAGCTTCTGCACTCAGTGATACCAGGGGTAAAAAGAATGAATGCATTGGTCAGTCAGTTAGAGTAACAAGAAGTGCTACAAAGGCTATGAAGCATGTACAAACCAAGCCTCTTTTTGTAGGAAGGGATGATGCTCACATAATGTTTACTCCAGTCAGGAGAAGTGCCAGAACAGCCAATAGGGATGCTGGTTTCAAAGCCCGTTCGATAGCTAAAACATCAAGGACAAAAAAGAAAGCCAGATCTGCCAAGCCTATAGAAGACCCAACTAAGCTCTTTATCCCAATTCCCGTTCTTCAAAGGGCAGGTCAAGAACTGGAGATTCCCTCTGAAGAGCTTTCTCTGGACAAGCTTATGGCTGGTCCTTCTTCCAACAAGTCCAAGAAGGTTCCCAATGATGAGTGATGGTCACTTTTATCAGTATGGTCCAGTGTTTGAGTTCTTAGTTATGCATAACTTTGTTCCCTGTAATATTGCACTGTTTCTGTTCAAGTGGTATACTGGTGTATTTTGGCACTCACAGTTATTTGGCTTGGTTGAGGAACCAATATCTATGGCAGTCTATATTTACTACTTAAAGTTGGTGCTCCTTGATTGTCTCTGGTCTGTTGTGCATGCCAGATGGTTGATTTTTTTAAAATGTTTTTCCATGGATAATTCTTATACTTTAAACCATGATTGGCTGGTACTTTGTTGGAATGTCAGAGGTCTAAATGATAAAGATAAAAGATTGGTTGTTTATAATAAAATCAATGAAAGTCACTGCTCAGTGATTTGTCTTCAGGAGACAAAATGTGAAGATTTTGATCATTCTTTTATTAGAACTTTCTGCCCAAAGAGATTTGATCAGTTTGTGTTTGCTTCCTCTGTTGGTGCTTCGGGTGGATTAATAGTTTTATGGAATAACTCTGTTTTTATTGGATCATTAATGGAAACAACTGTCTCAGCAATAAAAATCAAGTTTGCCTCAACTCATAACTCTGATACTTGGACACTTGTTAATGTCTATGGACCTTGTAGAGGACTGCAGAGAGATCTTTTTGTGCAATGGTTATATGATTTAAATATCCCAAATCATGAGGACTGGCTGCTCTTGGGAGACTTTAATTTCATTAGGTCTTTGGATAATAGAAATAAGGATGGGGCTGATCTCAATGACATCTTCCTTTTTAACAGCATTATTAGCCACCTTGGTCTACTGGAACTGCCTTTAAAAGGAAGAAATTTTACTTGGTCAAATATGCAAGCAAACCTCCTGTTAGAGCAATTGGATTGGTTTTTTACAACTCCTGACTAGACTTTAAAATACCCCAACACATTGGTAAACCCTTTATCAAAGTCAACTTCTGATCATGTACCCTGTGTGGTCAGTATTTCCACTTCAATCCCTGGAGCAAAAAAATTCAGATTTGAAAATATTTGGATTGAGCAGCCTGGGTTATTCCAAGTAGTGGAAAATGCTTGGAAACAACCAGTGAAGAAGGGATCTATTGCAAATATCATTACTGCAATGTTCAAAAACTTAAGATATGCTTTGAAACGATGGGGGAAAAAACTTTCGCACATCAAACTTCTGATTGACAAGTGTAATAAAGTCATTTTTGAGCTGGATGCTATCGAGGATAGGAGAAATTTGAGCATACCTGAGTTTAATTTCAGGAATATTGTTAAATTGCACCTAAAGAAGCTGCTCAACACTCAGTCTACTTATTGGAAAAACAGATGTACAATAAGATGGGTCAAATTTCGAGGGGAAAATACTAAATATTTTCATGCTAAAGCTACTGAAAGATACATGCATAATGTTATAAATCAAATTATGGATGAAGAAGGAAATACTCTGGTGCAACATAAAGATAAGGCAGAGGCTTTATGGAAGTGTTATAAAAACAGAATGGGGGTTTCTTTCCCTACTGAATACATGCCAATCTTATCGGACTTTATCTCAAAAGTTGATGATCTTGAATGTCTTTCTGAGGAGTTTACCACAAATGAAATTGAAGATGTTGTTAAACATATGAAGACTGATAAAGCTCCTAGGCCTGATGGTTTCAATGGGATGTTTGTTAAACAGTGTTGGCTTATCATTAAGGATGGTTTTATTAAATTATGTCATGATTTTCACAAGGGATTAACTCCTCTTACAAATATTAATGGATCCTTCATTACTTTGGTTCCCAAGAAGAATTCTCCTGATACTGTCAATGATTTCAGACCTATCTCTCTTACAAACACCTGTCTAAAGTTTCTAACAAAATTGGCGGCAAATAGGTTGCAGAAGCAAATAAAAAGGTGTATTCATGAAAACCAATATGGTTTCATCAAATGCAGAACAATACAAGATTGTTTGGGTTGGACCTTTGAGTACTTACATCAATGTCATGCCTCAAAGAAACAAACTGTGGTATTAAAATTGGATTTTGAAAAGGCATTTGACACAATTGAACATGAAGCAATTCTCAGAATTCTGAAATATAAGGGCTTTGATGCAGTTTATATTGGTTGGGTTAAAGAAATCTTGGCATCGGGATCCTCAGCTATTTTACTGAATGGGGTTCCTGGAAGAAATTTTATTTGTAAGCGTGGTGTTAGGCAAGGTGATCCTCTTTCCCCATTGTTATATGTTCTTGGGGGAGACTTGCTTCAGAGCTTTATAAACAAGGCATTCAGTGAAGGAAGATTGGTTCCACCAATCCCAAATAGAGGCAATAATAATTTCCATGTAGTGCAATATGCTGATGACACTATTATCATCATGCAAGCTGACCCACAACAATTACATACTCTGAGACACATCCTTGAAGATTATACAGCTTTCACTAGATTAAAAGTTAATTTTCATAAATCTCTTTATTGCCCATAAATATAAGCCATGAGGAGGCTGCCTCACTTGCTTTTGAAATTGGTTGTGTTACTGCAAAGATGCCTTTCACTTATCTGGGTCTGCCCGTGGGGATTACAAAACCAACAATTAAAGATCTCTCACCTTTGACTGATAGAGTGGAAAGAAGACTGACTGCCTCGGCCTCATTCTTATCTTATGGAGACAGACTTGTTTTGGTGAATTCTGTGTTATCTTCATTGCCATTACACTACATAAGTTCTTTGAGTATTCCAAAAGGAATAATAGAAGTCTTAAATAGAGCAAGAAGGCATTGTCTATGGAGGAAGAGTAAGGATGATGATAAGGCACATTCTATGGCTTCCTGGGAGATGGTTTGCAAACCAAAAGATAAGGGGGGTTTAGGCATCATAGATCTGGAAATTCAAAATAGGTGCCTGCTTATGAAGCACCTTCATAAATTTTATAATAAAGTTGATCTGCCTTGGGTCAACCTAATCTGGAGCACATACTATCATGAAAGGGTTCCTCATACAGTTACTGTCTTTGGATCTTTTTGGTGGCGTCATATTATGAGCTTACATGAGGAATAACTCTCAATTTCTAAATGTTCTGTAGGAACAGGAGACACAACATTGTTTTGGATGGATAATTGGAACAGCAAACCCCTTAATTTAACTTATCCACATTTATTCTCACATGTGATTGATAAAGATTGCTCTGTTTGGCAAGCAATTTCAATTACACAGATGTCAGAAGCTTTTCACCTGCCAATTTCTGCTGAAGCTAATTCTGAGTTACAACAATTACAATTGCAACTAGCTGATGTCACCCTCCATCAAAGTAAGCATGATGAATGGAAAACTATATATTCAAGCACAGGTGATTATTCTGTCAGTGCCACATACAAGATGTACTTTCAACACATATCAAATCACTTCCCCTCCCAATGGATCTGGAAAAGCAAATGTACTTCCAAGCACAAGTTCTTTGCTTGGCTTATAATTCATGACCGCATTAATACTAAAGACATGCTACTCAGAAGACATTGGAATGTTTCAGACAATCATGCATGTGTTCTTTGTCCTTGTCATACTCTTGAAGACTGGTCACATCTCTTTTTCGAGTGTAATTTTAGTATAAGGATTTGGACATATCTGCAAGTAGCCTGGGGGTCAGGGTCTGGGCCAGAAATACTGAAACATGCGAAGAAGAATTTCGAGGGTCCATGCTTCATTGAGATTGCTATACTTGCCTGCTGGAATATTTGGAAACAGAGAAATGACAAGATTTTCAAAGGAATAAGACCTTCATTTGCCTCTTGGAAATCTGGGTTTATCACTGATGTCTCACTCTTAAAATATAGAGTTAAAAAGAAGACCATTCCAGAGCTGATATCTTGGATAGATACTCTACTGTAACTTTTGTATAGTCCTTTTTTTCATTTTCCTTCTTTAACTTTTTAGTTTGTACATAAGACTTTTGACTCTTTCTTTAAATAAAGGGCTATGGGGGACTCCCCTACAGTAAATATTCAAAAAAAAAATAATGGAAGTCTTCATTTGTAGAGCCCATGTCATGCCTTAACCTATAGGCAACTGACTAGGAAGACAGCCTAGCTCGCAAAAACGTCATCATCTCCAATTGTTTCTCTCGATCCTCGGAAAGTCTGGCCAAGTAAATAACCAGGGACAATGCTGGTGAGTATTTTGAATGTACTCGCAAACCACATTAAGAGAACAATAATACAGGATATATAATATGGTTGTGGTTGTAGAAGGGCTCCATGAGAGGTTCTTTTATAAGCTAGTTTCTCTTGTAGATATAGCATGTCTATAGCTTTGTTGAAAACTTTTATGAAACATTTTGGAAACCTCTTTGAAAGTTTTGTAAAACAATAGGATTGGGTCACCCATTTGCTTTTCCATCTAGGCATCCCATGACCAAAACTCCTTGCCTCCTTTCCGACAATCCCATGGTCAAAAAAATTTCAAGCCATTGCTTTTCTGAAGTCCTTTTTGAAATCAAAACCAGCACCACTCTACATCAAACTTTCCAACCGTCCATGACCGAGGACTCGGCTATTCGAGTAGATTTACACTCTATAGAGGTTGTACACTTTACCCACACCATCCCGGTACCCTGCCCTGATCTACACCGATCGTGGGTCGAGTAACCGGACAAGACTCTTCGGATTCCCACTCCAATATAAGTGCCTACCTTATGAGTGTTGTTACCCTCAAAACCGGGACGCCCTATATAGTTCACAAGCCAACTGGAGCACTTTTTCCACTGCGCCGAGTGTGCTCTTTCAATGAGGGGCTCATAGTAACGCGTGGACGCCCGTAGACCCTTGGTTCCTTCTCCCGGTCGATGTTTTACATGGACCATTTTACCGGAGAAGGACCACCCTCCAGGGATTTATCCCCCTATAGTAGTTGGGAGGTGATGAGTACATATTTGCATCATGTTTTATATTATTATTTTGCATTGTAGTAGTAGGATCTTGGTATTTTACAGTGCTCGTGTGCATATTTTATGTCTATTTTCACCAGGATCAGGACAGATGATGGAAACAGTGGATACAATTCTTGGAGCAGTTGTACTAGAGCGAAAAGGAGTCAAAACAATGTAAATCGCTTATTTGGGAAATATCAATAACACCAGAAAAAACCCAACACAAACAAAGCATACAGAAGGTTTAACGACCAATTATACAGCGGGAATAAATTTTCCGTCCGTATAGTTCCCGCCGTATAGTTGGCACCGCCACCGCCTCCTCAAATAGTTTCACCCTGTGCCACTGGATCGGAGAGATGATATACAGAACACCCAGAAATTTCCAAAACCTCACCTCCGGAAGGCATATGGAGGGGGAACTCATCCACCGGGGATCCATCTTTGCCCTGCGTAGATCCGGGATGCTAAGGCATCGAACTCCCTCATCAACCGCTGCATCACCACCATCTCCATCCATCCCATCTATATATTGTCTAGATCTTGTTGTAATTTCCATACTCGTTGTGGATTTATACAGATATTATTCATCTATGACAGATTCCATTACTTTTTCCATGATGTTGATTGCCTCCATGTCTAAGTAGATCATTAGTTCTTGGGAAGATGGAGAAACCCTAGCATGAGACTAAAATAAGATAAAGTTTATTATGATATTCATCGCCATGACCATGTGTTAGATTGTCTTCATCTTTATGTTGGGAGAAGTCAACCTCTCAATATTTGCCTCTTGTGGGGACTTGATGGAGGGAACTACTTGTTGGTAGATGGAGGTGTGTTAGAACTTACAGTGACTATAAATCTGTTGTCACACCATGCGTATCAACTTGGGAACCGAGGAAACTCACGGAACACTATCCATGCCATGGGATACGTCCTGCCGTATTAAGTCCCTTAATAGCGCAGTAATTCAATTGATGTTGATTGCTGTCTGATGTGGTTATGAGGATGATGTGAGCAGTGGTTGCTACCTATTTGTCCAAAATGGAGTTCCTCCCACACATAAATAGTTAAGAATTTTCATGATAATAATCTTTACCTTAGCCCTTTATAATGCTAGTGGTGTATCCGCTAATCCCTGAGAACGCTTTTCTCCATTGCAGTTTCAAATATCTTTTACGCATGCGATACTTACTTTCTATATTCAATTTGTTTTACTTTACTTATTGTTATCTTATGCCAAAAAACCAAAAAAAAAACATTTTTACACAATACTCGCATTTTATCTTGTTACTTAGAACTTTATTTTAGCATTTCTATTTTAGTATTTAAATTAAAAGTTATTAGACTTCAGACTCCTGCTCCCTGTGGGAACGATAACTTTATTTCGAAACTAGCTACAAATGATCTGTGCACTTGTAGTTATCAAGCTATTTTTTGGCGCCATTGTCGAGGAGGTAAGTTCTGTAGGTCTTTTAGTTTTTGCTTATTTATTTTAGTCTTGCTA
Organism: Avena sativa; assembly: GCA_916181665.1. Classification (NCBI taxonomy): domain Eukaryota; kingdom Viridiplantae; phylum Streptophyta; class Magnoliopsida; order Poales; family Poaceae; genus Avena; species Avena sativa. The sequence goes on along the minus strand of OV702294.1, from coordinate 259,329,636 downwards.
AGTTTTGTTTTGAGTTACACGTTTCCACCAACATGATGGAGTTTGAGGATTTGACTAGTGTTAACCCAGTTAGCCACTTTGGAAAGTCCTATGATATTTATAAAAGAGACAACTCCAACAAGAGGACAAAGGGGTTTGAAATAAATCCTCTACTACTTGGTATTCTACACAAGAAACAATTTACTGGAGATGAAGAAGATCCTAATCCATATGAGTATATTGCATGTTTCAAAGATATATGTGGGACTTTACAACTACCGGTGTATACCACTAATGAGGTAAGGGTTAAACTTTTTAGTCATACTTTGACTAGCACAGCTCTCTCATGGTATAGATCTTTACCCCTTGAAGCCACTACTACATGGGATAACTTAGCTTGTGAGTTTCTAGCAAAGTATTATCCTTTATCAAAATATTTTGGAATCAGGCGTCTTATAATGACTTGGAGAAAACATCCTAATGAAGGACTAGTAAGAGCTTATATAATATTTAAAGATTTACTAAACAAATGTCCTCATCATGATTTGCCTGAATGGTATTTATTGCATATCTTTTATGGCAATTTAATTGAACCTAATAAATTAAACTAGACTCTTATGCGAGAGGAGCTTTTATGAATCTACCCATAACTAAAGCTTGGGCTTTACTTAATAAAATTCGCAATCATAGAGTGTAAGATCCCTCCTTTGTAAAGGAGAAGGATCCCTGTGATTGCAATGCTAGTCCCTGGATCATTGCTAGCATCCACAGTTTAAGATGAAGTACACAGATACAAAGGTCATTTATTACATTCATTCTAGAGATAAAACATAGTCTTTTAAAACTCAAGGCCACATGCCTAATACAAGAGTTTTGGAATAAGTAAATAAACATAAGTCTTCATCTTCATGTGCCACAGGCAAGCATGTTGAGTGTAGACTCATGACACCTAATCATCGTTGGAGTAACCTGCAACATCACAAGTTACAGCCACAGTGGGTCAATACTTTGGAATAGTATTGGCAAGTGATACCTTAGTAAATTTTAAGTGGACTATATTACTATATGCATTTTGGCTAAGTGTAGTTTGGCTTGCTTTGCTCAAAATAGGTTTTTTTTCCTATTAGTTGAAATCACTAAGTTTTTCTTTGTCAAAAACTTTTCCCAAGAAACCACCAATAGACATTGGGGTCCTTCACCCTTGTTCACCCTCAAATTTTACTTAGAAGTTGGAGTGATGAGATTATTGATAGCTTCCATGTCTTGATGCTCAAGTTGTCCATTGCCATGGACTTGGCTAAGTACTTAGATTTTCCATCTACAGAGGTTGTGCACTTTCCCCACCAGACTTGGTTTCCCAAGACAGGACCTTTCAGAAGCCTTCCCTTAGCCAAATGGACGCGTTCCAACCTATCATTCCCACTACCACCAACTGTCCAAATGACTAAGTTCTAGCAACCTATGTGATCAAGGCAAAGCCCATATTGCCAAGTGGCTGCACTATAAGCTTCTCAACACTTGGCCTCTAAAATCCCTTTGTGCCTGGGTGGCATACCACAAGTGAGATACACAAGGTAAACCATGTCCATGGGCCTTGTGTAACCACTCAACCAAAAACCACCATTCAAGTCCCATTCCACCCAGGAGGTTCATTGACTTAGTTGTTTTATTAAGAAAAACATAAGTCCAAAGATTTTAGAGATATTTTCATCAAAGCATGTATATATTTTACCAACCCCTTGTTTGATACTAGCTAGGCTAAGCATGGCATAGTAACTTAACTTAGGAAATTTCCTAGCAATTCTACTACTACTTAGGATTTCCCAACATAGTATTTAGCAAAAAGTAACATGCAAGACTTAGCAAAATATTTCTAATGCTAGTACAAAATATAGGGATGGAATTATTCATGAAGCACCACTTGCCTTGGTAATGGGGAGAGTAGCACTCTTCACAATCACAGTCACTAGCAAAGTCTACACAAAAATGGTAGCACAAAATTACACACAATTCATATACAATCATAAACATATATGCATGCAATGCAAGAAAATGCTAAGTGATGATTTTTGAAAACTCCACCAAGCAAGTGCATGATACAGAAACATAACCAAGTCAAAACTTGCTAAACCAAACTTATTTAACACTAAAACCATTTACTAAATAAATTCTATACTCAAAATAGTCCCAAACAAGTTTCTGCATAAAAAGTCATTTTAACAGAAACTTTTCACTAAACACATTGCAAAAATAGAAAGGGCTTGTCTCCCTGATTCCAACGGTATAAAGTTTGCAAAAATCTAACATGGAAATCAAAAGTTATAGCCATTTCAATTTTGGATCTAAATCTGATTTGAAATCTGTTTTTGAATCAAACCCTAGCCACGCGTCTTAATCCTATTGGTCGATACCGTTTCGCTCAGGATCACCCTCCCGCGCCGTTGGATCTATTTAAAACACACGGCCCAGATCTGCCCATAACGATTCGCTAAAAGATCTAATTCTACGCGTTGGATCCAGATCTGACGGTTCTGGATCAAACGACCAAAACGGGGCGGCGCTGGCGGCGGCTACTGGCGGCGGCGAGTTCTGTCTGCGGCGGCGCGGCGTTCTAGGTCGCGCGGGAGTGGGGGGAGTGGCTTACCAGAACCGCAGGAAGCTGCTGATGCTCAAGGTGGCGACGACTTGGGAAGGGGCGCACGGGTACGGTCGCTGGGGCTCGTCGGAGTTGCGGGCGGTGTCTGTTGCTTGCAGTCGAGGTTGTTGCCGAGGCGTGGAATCTCCTTAGCACGAACCAGAGGGGTCAGGAGATGCACAAGACGAAGGTGAACATTCTCGTATGAAAGAGGGGGCAAGGGGCGCTCGGGTTTTACCTCAATTGATCGCCGGAGTCAAGCGGCAGCGCAGGTGATTGCGGTCGTGAATGGAAACGACGACCTGGGTCACGAGCAGGCAAAAGAAAGGTGTCAGGAGGTGCGCAAGATCAAGCTGGGCACGATTGTTTGAACCAGAGAGAGGGGGCGGTCGAGGCTCACCGGAATTAGTCGCCGGAGTCGTCGGTGCAGCGGGGCTTCGAGGTCAAATGCGCGCAGCCTGGTGGCGGAGTGAGCGAGGAGAGTGGGGGAAAATGAACGCGGCGGGGTGTGGTTTAAATAGGCTCAAGCGCGACAGGAAACGCTTGCGGCATCATGGCTAATTACGCCGCGCCATTACCGGCATCAACGACAGCGGCGACGTGGTCTGCGGGCGTGTTTTGGGGAAGAAGGTGTGACGTGGAGAGGGCCACCAGTCAGCGAGTGCTACGGAGAGGAGGTGGGGTCCGAGTGTCAGCGTCAGTGTGGGTGCGTCTGCGCGTGTGGGCGAGCGAGCGAGTGGCCAGGTGGGCTAGTTGGGCCGGTTCTGCTACTGGGCTAGAATAGGAGCGCCTGGCCCTTTTCTTTTGTTTATTTCTTTTCTTTTTCTGTTTTGATTTTCAGGAATGGTTTTCAAATGAATTCAAGTTCCATTTGAATTCAAATCAATTTGAGATTTTTGCAGTGTGCAATAGTCTCAAATATAGGCCTAAACCCATGTGGTTACTTTGCAAAGGCTTGGTCAATTTTGGAGAGACACAATAATAGGGACTTTGCATTTGAATCTCAAATGTTTGAAAAATGGTTTTTGAACCATTTCCATTTTATAAAACTTGGTTCAAATTTCCAAACTCAATCCATTCAACAAAGGAGACAAACAATCCAAGTTTAAAACATTCAAACTCTCAAATGGGGATGGCCATTTGATTTAAGTTTGCACACATGAAATGATAGCACTATGTGCTTTTGTTTTTCTGAAATCAGTTTTGAAATTGATCTCAATTCTATATGCATGCATGAATGATATGCAAACTTTGAAATCATGATTTTAGGGATGTTACAAATCTAACCCCCTTAAGGTGAATCTCGCCCTCGAGATTTGGATTGGCTAGCAAATAGGTGAGGGTGGTCTTTCCGAAGATCATCTTCTCTTTCCCATGTTGCTTCCTCTTCGGAATGATGATTCCATTGCACTTTGCAAAACTTGATGGTCTTTGTCCTTTTGACTCTTTCTGCAGTCTCAAGAATTTTGACAGGTTTCTCTTCATATGTGAGGTCACTTTCTAGTTGCACTTCCTCCAATGGTATGGTATCCTTCAAAGAAGTTTCTTCCATTTCTGGGTGACATTTCTTAAGCTGACTCACATGAAACACATTATGGACTGCTGATAGAGATTCTGGAAGTTCAATTTCATAAGCAACTTCTCCCTTGCGACTCAGAATCTTGAATGGCCCAACATATCTTGGTGCCAACTTTCCTTTGACTCTGAATCTTTTCACTCCACGAAGTGGTGATACTCTAAGATAAGCTCTATCACCAACTTCGTAGGTGACTTCTCTATGCTTAGGATCGGCGTAGCTTTTCTGTCGGGACTGTGCTATCTTCAACCTATCCTTAATCAATTTGACCTTCTCTTCGGCTTCTTTGATAAGATCTGGCCCGAATAAACTTCTTTCTCCCACACCATTCCATAACAATGGGGTGGTACACTTTCTTCCATAGAGAAACTCAAACGGTGCCATCTCAATGCTGGCTTGATAGCTGTTGTTATAAGAAAATTCTGCGTAAGGCAGACTTTCATCCCAACTTGCTCCATAGTCTAGGGCACATGCCCTCAACATGTCTTCCAGAATTTGATTAGTCCTTTCTGTTTGTCCATCAGTTTGAGGATGAAAAGCAGTACTGAATTCCAACCTCGTTCCCAATGACTCATGTAGTTGTCTCCAAAAATGGGAAGTGAATTGAGTTCCCCTATCAGACACAATACTCTTGGGCACACCATGTAGACATACAATTCTACTCATGTAGATTTTGGCTAACTTGGCACTTGTATAAGTTGTCTTCACGGGTATGAAATGAGCCACTTTAGTTAAGCAATCCACTACTACCCATATGGAATCATATCCTGATCTGGTCCTTGGTAATCCGGTAATGAAATCCATACCAATCTTGTCCCACTTCCAATCAGGAATAGGTAGTGGTTGAAGTAAACCTGCTGGTTTCTGATGATCCGCTTTTACTCTACTACACACATCACACAAAGCAATATGTTCGGCGATGTCTCTCTTGAGATTGTTCCACCAAAATCTTTCTTTCATGTCCATGTACATTTTGGTGTTACCCGGGTGAATAGAATACGGAGAGTTGTGTGCTTCCTGCAAAATCAGTTTCCGTAACTCCGGATCTTGTGGAACACAGATACGTTTCCCATGCCATAAAGTACCCTGTTCATCTTCATGGAAATTTTAGCTTTCCCTTGGCCAATCTTTTCCTTAATCTCTTCAATTTCCTTATCAGTCTTTTGAGCTTCTCTAATCTTGTCCAACAAAGTGGGTTAAACATCTAAAGACATGAGATGTCCTTCAGGCACAATCTCCAATCTGAGTTCTCTGAATTGGGCACACAAATCATCTGGCAATTCTCCTTTGGTAAGGCCATTCACAAATACCTTACGACTTAGAGCATCTGCTACAACATTTGCTTTACCGGGGTGGTATTGCAGACTTAAGTCATAGTCCTTGATAAGCTCTAACCATCTTCTTTGTCTGATATTGATTTCCTTTTGGGTGAAGATATACTTCAAACTTTTGTGGTCCGTGAACACTTCACAACGCTTTCCCAAAAGGTAATGTCTCCATGTTTTGAGTGCATGGACGACAGAGGCTAACTCCAAATCATGAGTAGGGTAGTTTACTTCATGAGTTTTGAGTTGTCTCGAGGCATAGGCCACAACTTTACCGTCTTGCATAAGTACTGCACCCAAACCTTGATGAGATGCATCACAATATACTTGGAAATCCTTTTCCAAGTCTGGCAGACATAGAACTGGTGCTGTCACAAGTCTCTTCTTCAATTCTTGAAAGCTGACTTCACAACCTTCCGACCAAGCAAACTTCTTGTCTTTCTTTAACAACTCAGTCATTGGCTTAGCAACCTTTGAGAAATTTTCAATGAACCTTCTGTAGTAACCTGCTAAGCCAAGGAAACTACGAACTTCTTTCACGTTCTTGGGAGATTCCCATTCTGTCACAGCTGAAACCTTAGCAGGATCAACTGCTATACCATCCTTCGTCATAACATGACCAAGAAAACCAACTTCTTCTAACCAGAATTCACACTTGCTAAACTTGGCATAAAGCTTATGCTCTCTCAACTTCTCAAGTATCAAACGCAAGTGTCCTTCATGCTCTTCTTTGCTCTTGGAGTAGACTAAGATGTCATCGATGAAAACAACAACAAACTTGTCGAGGAGTTCCATGAACACTTCGTTCATCATATTCATGAAGTAGGCTGGAGCATTGGTCAAGCCGGAAGGCATTATGGTATACTCATATAATCCATACCTTGTGGTGAATGCTGTTTTAGGTATGTCTTGCTCTCTTATCTTGAGTTGAAAATAGCCTGACCGGAGATCAATCTTCGAGAACACACATGCTCCTTCTAGCTGATCAAACAAGTCATTGATTCTTGGCAAAGGATATTTGTTTTTGATAGTTACCTAGTTGAGTGAACGGTAATCTATGCATAACCTTTGGCTTCTATCTTTCTTCTCCACGAACAAAACTGGGGCTCCCCAAGATGAAGAACTTGGTTGAATAAATCCTTTCTGCAACTGTTCTCCTAGTTGCTTCTTGAGTTCTTTCAGTTCATCCACTGACATTTTATATGGCCTCTTTGCTATTGGTCCAGAACCTGGTACCCAATCTATCAGAAATTCCACGTCTCTATCCGGTGGCATTCCTGGCAATTCTTCCGGAAATACATCCGTATACTCACACACATTTGGCACACTGTCCATGCTAACCCCCTTAAGAGAATTTAGCATACTCCTTTTTGCTTCAAAGCTGGTCTTGAATCTGATCCTTTTATTTTCCGGAGTTGTGAGTGAGACAGTGTGGCTGGCACAATCTATTACTCCTTTGTACTTAGTCATCCAGTCCATTCCCAGAATGACATCCAATCCTTGGGATTTTAGTATTATCAAGTTAACGGGAAACTTATACTTCCCAAATTCTATGACTAGATCATGACATCCTAAATTCACTATCATTTCTCCACCAGGAGAACTTACTTTTATAGGACACCCAATAGTTTCTACCGGTAGTTCATTTCTTTCAACAAATGCTCTTGATATGAATGAATGAGATGCACCAGTATCAAAGAGTACAAATGCTGGAATGGAATTGAGTCTGAACTTACCAGCAACAGCGTCAGGCTCCTCATAGACCTCCTCCACACTCATGTGGTTCACCTGTCCTTTCTGGAAAGGATTGGGCTTGACAGGTCCTTCAACTTTCTTTTCGGGGCACTCATTTGCATAGTGTCCCATCTTCTTGCATTTGAAGCATTCAACCTGACGAATGTCTCTCTTAGCAGGCTGACTTCCACTTCCACTACCATTGCCACTGTGGTGGCTCTTATGTCCACTCTTGTGGTTCTTGTATTTGTCATTGTCATGACTGCGATGATGCTTGTTGTCATGACGGTTGTGGTTGTGGTGCTTGTTGAATTTCCCATGCTTGTGGGATCCTGAGCTTCCACTGTCATCATAATGAGATCGCTTGTGAGACGATCCTGAGTTGTGCTTGTCGGAGTGCTTCCTCTTTCTACTCTCGACTTGCTTCATTTTGTTCTCCGATATAGCAACCTTGTCACAGAGCGACTGATAAGTGGGAACATATGCCACAGCCAGCTGCAGATTCAGCTCATCATTCAAGCCTTCCAGAAATTTTTCCTTTCTCTTGGCATCTGTGTCAACCTCATCCGGTGCATAACGCGCCAGATTGTTGAACTCTTCAATGTATTCAGCCACGCTGCGGTGGCGCTGCTTCAGATTGTGGAACTCTTTCTTTTTCAGGCTCATTATTCCTGACGAGATATGAGCAGAAAGCCTTCCTCAAAGATAGCCCAAGTCACCTCATCTATAGGAGTGGTGATTTGGAAGTTGTCCCACCAAGTGGCGGCTGGCCCTTCCAGCAGATGTGCTGCAAATCTGACCTTTTTAGCGTCCGTGTAGCCCACGGTTACTAAGTCCTTGTTTACAGAATGTAGCCAATCATTGGCCACCATGGGATCAGTCGTCCCCGAGAACTTAGCTGGTCTCAATCTCAGAAATCTGGTAAGCATATCAAAGCCCGGAGGGTTGTTGTTGTTGTTGTTATTGTTGTTGTTATTGTTGTTGTTATTGGGGTTGTTGTTGTTGTTATTATTCTGGTTCTGGATGAATGTTGTCATCATCTGCATGAGCTGTGTTTGAGTAGTCATCATTTGCTGCATTTCTGGTGTGATGTTGTTGTTGTTGTTGTTGTTGTTGTTGGGGTTGGGGTTTGCGCGACAGGGAGGCATCTGTGGTTTGTTCAAATAGAGATAAGAATGAGATACCCATAGATGTTTTTATGCACATTACATCACATAAGCAAACACATAGCATGCAACACAAAGATAAAAGTTCAACAACAAAATAACAAGTTCACAAGGTAAAACACACAAGTGGCAAGCCATCCACATGTCGGATGGTCCAATAACAAGTTCACAAATAACAAGTACGATAATAAAAGATAAACGAGTAGTCAAGTCTACTCATCAGCATCAATCTCCTCCTCGACAAAGGTAAGACCTGCGTTCTCCATCGCGGTCTTGTTCTCCTCAATGGTAGTGTTCAAGGACTCAATCTTGGCCTTGAGAGCCCTCTTCTGGGAACGAAGCCTCTCAATCACCGCCTGCTGCTGCTCTAGCTCGAAGTCCTTGGACTGCAGTTCTTCAGTCATATCCCAGATCTTCTTGTTCCTATCCTGGACACGCTTCTCCTGACTCTTGAACTTCCTGTCCTGGGTCTCGAACTTCGCCTCCATTTCCTTGACTATCTCGTCCTGCTGCGCGAAGAGCTTGTCCTTCTCGCGAAGCTGCACCTGGAGCTCGTCATTACTGAGCATGACATTGGTCATGTCCATGTCCACGTGCCTAATGAGAGACTCTAAGTCTTGGAGATACAGACGTATCGGCTCTGCTGCGTCCCTCGAGTCATCCTCGAAGTCAATGGACTCTCCATCCTCATCACGTCTTCCGAAGACATGGAAGTGGGTGCCCCTAACCTGTCGGGAGTGACGGCCTAGCAGACGTCCTATCAGGTCCTGCATGACTACTCCATGCCTCTCTCCCTGTCATCGTGCATAAGCTTGAAGACGATGGCCTCCGTAGTAGGCTCTGTCTGGCGTCCGGGCTGGTTCACCTTGAAGCCCCAGAGGTCCTTCCTCTCGAACTTGGTGAGTGGATGCACCATGATGGTGGGAAGAGGGAGATTGAGCAAGGTGGTAAGCTCAACGATACGAGGACCAAAGCGGGTAACCTGGAACTGCTCAACAGTGCTGATGGTAATAGGCATCTATTTATAAGATAGAAAAGTTAGAACAACACATTTTAAGATAAAACAAAGTCAAACATCTCATACAAATCCTTGGAACACAAAATCACACAAATCATGCATACATGAATCCATTAACCAAGGTCCAAACCTATTTAAGGTATCATTTTGGAAAATAAGGTGATAGGTGGTGGTCCAACTGACGAAGTACGTTTACAATCCTATCTCACTGGATCTGTTGGCTAACACAATGTTCCTAGAGGCAATCAGCCTATCTTGCTCACATGATTCCATCACTAAGTCTATAATATCTCCCCTTAAGGTTTGGTTGGTGGCTTCCAACTCTTGGGTATGTTCCTTCTCCTTCTCTAAGTCTTTTTGGAGGTTGAGCATTCTGCACTTGACTCTAGCACTAAGTTCTTTGATAGTCCTCCAAGATGCTTCTCTTACTAACTCAAAGAATGTGGTGTGCACCACAGTGTTGGTGTACATGCAGAATCCTTTTTCTTTGTGGTTGTCTTCCTTGTTTTTGTACAAGTGAAGTTGCACCCACCAGTACTCAACTCCTTCATCCATCACTGGAAATCCTTTGTACACAGCTGCACCATGTATTTCCATTGCCACCATGAGGTCCTTGAGAATTTTGGGAAACTCAGTCTCACACTCCAAGGTCATGGTCATGAGTGGTCCTTTCTTTACGGCTTCGTTGATGGAGTTCATCTACAAATAGAGACGAGAATGAGAAGATTAGAAAAGTTTACGAGAAGAATAGACAAGTGTAGAAGTAGTTGAAAATTTTTCCTTAGTGGTTTCCAATCCTAGGGTCATAATCCTACAGGCAACACAGTGCTCTGATACCATCTGTAAGATCCCTCCTTTGTAAAGGAGAAGGATCCCTGTGATTGCAATGCTAGTCTCTGGATCATTGCTAGCATCCACAGTTTAAGATGAAGTACACAGATACAAAGGTCATTTATTACATTCATTCCAGAGATAAAACATAGTCTTTTACAACTCAAGGCCACAGGCCTAATACAAGAGTTTTGGAAGTAAATAAACACAAGTCTTCATCTTCATGTGCCACAGGCAAGCATGTTGAGTGTAGACTCATGACACCTAATCATCGTCGGAGTAACCTGCAACATCACAAGTTACAGCCACAGTGGGTCAATACTTTGGAATAGTATTGGCAAGTGATACCTTAGTAAATTTTAAGTGGACTATATTATTATATGCATTTTGGCTAAGTGTAGTTTGGCTTGCTTTGCTCAAAATAGGTTTTTTTTCCTATTAGTTGAAATCACTAAGTTTTTCTTTGTCAAAAACTTTTCCCAAGAAACCACCAATAGACATTGGGGTCCTTCACCCTTGTTCACCCTCAAATTTTACTTAGAAGTTGGAGTGATGAGATTCTTGATAGCTTCCATGTCTTGATGCTCAAGTTGTCCATTGCCATGGACTTGGCTAAGTACTTAGATTTTCCATCTGCAGAGGTTGTGCACTTTCCCCACCAGACTTGGTTTCACAAGACAGGACCTTTCAGAAGCCTTCCCTTAGCCAAATGGACGCATTCCAACCTATCATTCCCATACCACCAACTGTCCAAATGACTAAGTTCTAGCAACCTATGTGATCAAGGCAGAGCCCATATTGCCAAGTGGCTGCACTATAAGCTTCTCAACACTTGGCCTCTAAAATCCCTTTGTGCCTGGGTGGCATACCACAAGTGAGATACACAAGGTAAACCATGTCCATGGGCCTTGTGTAACCACTCAACCAAAAACCACCATTCAAGTCCCATTCCACCCAGGAGGTTCATTGACTTAGTTGTTTTATTAAGAAAAACATAAGTCCAAAGATTTTAGAGATATTTTCATCAAAGCATGTATATATTTTACCAACCCCTTGTTTGATACTAGCTAGGCTAAGCATGGCATAGTAACTTAACTTAGGAAATTTCCTAGCAATTCTACTACTACTTAGGATTTCCCAACATAGTATTTTTCAAAAAGTAACATGCAAGACTTAGCAAAATATTTCTAATGCTAGTACAAAATATAGGGATGGAATTATTCATGAAGCACCACTTGCCTTGGTAAAGGGGAGAGTAGCACTCTTCACAATCACAGTCACTAGCAAAGTCTACACAAAAATGGTAGCACAAAATTACACACAATTCATATACAATCATAAACATATATGCATGCAATGCAAGAAAATGCTAAGTGATGATTTTTGAAAACTCCACCAAGCAAGTGCATGATACAGAAACATAACCAAGTCAAAACTTGCTAAACCAAACTTATTTAACACTAAAACCATTTACTAAATAAATTCTATACTCAAAATAGTCCGAAACAAGTTTCTGCATAAAAAGTCATTTTAATAGAAACTTTTCACTAAACACATTGCAAAAACAGAAAGGGCTTGTCTCCCTGATTCCAACGGTATAAAGTTTGCAAAAATCTAACATGGAAATCAAAAGTTATAGCCATTTCAATTTTGGATCTAAATCTGATTTGAAATCTGTTTTTGAATCAAACCCTAGCCACGCGTCTTAATCCTATTGGTCGATACCGTTTCGCTCAGGATCACCCTCCCGCGCCATTGGATATATTTAAAACACACGGCCTAGATCTGCCCATAATGATTCGCTAAAAGATCTAATTCTACGCGTTCGATCCAGATCTGACGGTTCTGGATCAAACGACCAAAACGGGGCGGCGCTGGCGGCGGCGAGTTCTGTCTGCGGCGGCGCGGCGTTCTAGGTCGCGCGGGAGTGGGGGGAGTGGCTTACCAGAACCGCAGGAAGCTGCTGATGCTCAAGGTGGCGACGGCTTGGGAAGGGGCGCACGGGTACGGTCGCTGGGGCTCGTCGGAGTTGCGGGCAGCGTCTGTTGCTTGCAGTCGAGGTTGTTGCCGAGGCGTGGCGTCGCCCTAGCACGAACCAGAGGGGTCAGGAGATGCACAAGACGAAGGCGAACATTCTCGTATGAAAGAGGGGGCAAGGGGCGCTCGGGTTTTACCTCAATTGATCGCCGGAGTCAAGCGGTGGCGCATGTGGTTGCGGTCGTGAATGGAAACGACGACCTGGGTCACGAGCACGCAAAAGAAAGGTGTCAGGAGGTGCGCAAGATCAAGCTGGGAACAATTGTTTGAACCAGAGAGAGGGGGCGGTCGAGGCTCACCGGAATTAGTCGCCGGAGTCGTCGGTGCTGCGGGGCTTCGAGGTCAAATGCGCGCAGCCTGGTGGCGGAGTGAGCGAGGAGAGTGGGGGAAATGACCACGGCGGGGTGTGGTTTAAATAGGCTCAAGCGCGACAGGAAACACTTGCGGCATCCAGGCTAATTACGCCGCACCATTACCGGCATCAATGGCAGCGGCGACGTGGTCTGCGGGCGTGTTTTGGGGAAGAAGGTGTGACATTGAGAGGGCCACCAGTCAGCGAGTGCTACGGAGAGGAGGTGGGGTCCGAGTGTCAGCGTCAGTGTGGGTGCGTCTGCGCATGCGGGCGAGCGAGCGAGTGGCCGGGTGGGCTAGTTGGGCCGATTCTGCTGCTGGGCTAGAATAGGAGCGCATGTCCCTTTTATTTTGTTTATTCCTTTTCTCTTTCTGTTTTGATTTTCAGGAATGATTTTCAAATGAATTCAAGTTCCATTTGAATTCAAATCAATTTGAGATTTTTGCAGTGTGCAATAGTCTCAAATATAGGCCTAAACCCATGTGGTTACTTTGCAAAGGCTTGGTCACTTTTGGAGAGACACAATAACAGGGACTTTGCATTTGAATCTCAAATGTTTGAAAAATGGTTTTTGAACCATTTCCATTTTATAAAACTTGGTTCAAATTTCCACATTCAATCCATTCAACAAAGGAGAAAAACAATCCAAGTTTAAAACATTCAAACTCTCAAATGGGGATGGCCATTTGATTTAAGTTTGCTCACATGAAATGATAGCACTATGTGCTTCTGTTTTTCTGAAATGAGTTTTGAAATTGATCTCAATTCTATATGCATGCATGAATGATATGCAAACTTTGAAATCATGATTTTAGGGATGTTACATAGAGTTTCATGGAATTTTGGTCTAGGAAGTGAAGGAGGCATATAAATAGATCATGAGTGTATTCGTGACTATAATAAAAAGGGACATGTTAATGAATTATCTAAATAACTTTACTTGGATTCAGATCTTGTGTTGCATGTTGTAAAATCTTTCACATAACACATCGAAGCTCCAAAAGAGGGTTCAGTCAAGTACGATCCACCACTCAAACTTGAAAATAAAAGAAAAGTTATATCAACATTGGCCTCCCTAGAACCAACATATGAGATACCTTTCCTTAACACTACGCAAAAACATATTTTGGAATATGAACATGTTAAAGCAGTACAGGAGAAGAAGGAAGAGGAAAGCATGACAGAAGTTGGAGAACATCTGGATAAAACCAAAGATGAAGAGATAACCAAGGAAGAAAATATGGCTATGTATGCACATTGCAACATAGTTGAACTTGATGAAGAAACTTCCGTATTGATCGAAGGTAAGACAAAGGTAAAAGATGTGGGTAATCCTATTCTTCCCTGCATATTTAAAGAGACCTCGCATTATGGTTTATGTGATCTTGGCGCCGCAATTAATTTTATATATTATGATTTTTATTTAGAAATAAAAGAAGAGATACTACCTGATGCAATAGAAAATAATAATATGACAATCATGTTAGCTAATAAAAATCTTAGAATTCCAATGGGAGTGGTTAACAATGCAACTATCACAATTAGCAATAAAAAATTCCTATCGATTTTGTAGTTATTGATATGCCATCTGACACTCTTTGCCCAATTATATTTGGAAGAAACTTCTTGAGCGATATAGGTGCCACAGTTGATTTCAAAAAGGATATTGTATCTATTAATCTTGGGAAAGCAGAAAAAGAATTCCACTTTTCCAAATTTAAAGACAAATCTCTATAAATACAAGAAGAAGAGAAATAAAAAACTATTGAGTAGATGGGAGCTCTCTTATTTAGTAATAAAGAAGAAGAAACAAATGAAGACTCAAATTGTGAAGAAATAACTATGGAGGACAGATCCCTAGAAGAACTAGAAAGTGAATTTGATTCACTACCCATTTTAGGGCCTCCAACTGATGAGGCTTTTGAAGAGCCAGAAAAGAGAGGGGATGAAGAATTACCACCCTTAGAATTCAAGACTTCACCGGATAATCTTAAGTATAGATTTTTGGACAATACAAATACATTTCATGTTATTGTTAGTGCTAAACTTTCAGTGGACGAAGAAGAAGAACTCATGAAGGTACTTAAGGAGCATCGCAAGGCCTTTGGGTATTCAATGGATGATTTGAAGGGCATTAGTCCCATGATAACCGTCCATCGAATATTTATGGAGGAAGGTGCTAAACCAGTTACAGAATTCAATAGACGGTTGAAGCCCAAAATGAAGGAAGTGGTAAGAAAAGAAATAGTACGCCAACTGAATGCAAGTATAATCTATCATGTAAAAGAAAGTGAATGGGTAAGTCCTGTCAATTGTGTTCCTAAGAAGGGTGGTTTTACTGTTGTTCCTAATGAAAACAATTAATTGATACCTAATAGAACTGTTGTTGGACACAGGATGTGCATAGATTTTAGAAAATTGAATAAAGAAACTAGGAAAATCACTATACTCTACCTTTCATAGATCAAACATTAGATATATTAGCAAACCACACTCATTTTTGCTACTTGGACGGATACTCTGGTTTTCCTCAATTAGTTGTTCATCCTGATGACCAACTTAAAACAACTTTCATTAGTCCTTATGGTTCACATTCTTACCGATGCATGCCTTTTGGCTTATGTAATGCTCCAACTACTTTTCAAAGATGCATGGCTGCTATTTTTGCGGATTTTATAGAACTGATAATGGAAGTATTTTGGATGATTTTTTTGTCTATGGAACTTCGTTTACTAGTTGTTTAGACAATCTCAAAAGAGTTTTGTAGCATTGTGAAGAAACTAATTTTGTTCTAAACTGGTAGAAGTGCCATTTCACGGTCAAATAAGGCATAGTCCTTGGACATAAGGTTGAAGCAATAGAGAGAATGCCACAAACAAGGGATATAAAAGGTATAAGAAGTTTTCTTTGTCCTGTAGGATTTTATAGAAGGTTCATTAGGAATTTTACTGGAATCTATAAACCTTGGACTAACCTGTTGCAAAAGGGAGTGAGGTTCAATTTTGATGATAAATGCCTTGTAGCCTTTGATAAACTTAAAAAAGATTTATCCCGTGCTCCTACCATTAAACCACCTATCTAGGATATGACTTTTGATTTAATATGTGAAGTTGGTGATGATGCTATAGGAGTAACTCTGGGACAACATATAGGTAGCAGATTTAATATTATACATCATGCTAGTAGAACTCTCAATAGTGCTCAAAAGAATTATCATTAGGAAGAAAGAGAACGTTTTTCTATATTTTCTCTTGTGATATATTTCGTTCTTATATAGTTGATGCAAAAGTAAGAGTTCATACGGATCATGATGTCTTAAAAGAACTACTTAAGATAAAAAATCATAAGCCAAGAATGATCTGTTGGATCCTTTTACATCAAGAATTTGAGTTGCAGATTATGCAGAGGCAAGAAATAAAGATGTTGGAGGCACTGTCCAAATTTTCCTAGCAAGACACCAATATTATTGAGAGGGGCTTTAGTCCTGTTTATTTTTGTTTACAAGAATTATTAGATGAACTAAGGTCAATCCCTCCAAAGGAGGAAAAGCCCTTGTTGTTGGAGGAACTTGTCACCCCCGAATAAATAAACGGTAAGTACAAGGTAAGTTTTCTTACTCTAATAAGTGATTTTCTTTCACAACTTTTACTACTAAATATTTTGCCTATGAATACCTTTTATTTTTCAGAAGTTTTTGAGGGTCTTTTGTAACTATACGAGCGCAACTATACGGCCAGAGAAAAATCTCCCGCTGTATAGTTGGTCATTAAAGTTTCTATACCCCTCTCAAAAATAATTTTCGGCCGCTGGAAGCTATACGGCCGGAGGAAAAACCCCCCGCTATATAGTTGGTCGTTAAACTTTCTGGATGGTTCTACCCTTTTTCCGATTTTTATTCATCTAAAAAATTAATTAATTTAATGATTTTGTCGGTTCCAAGTCGGTAAATAAATCGACCTGGACACGAGATATTTGGAAATATCTGCCCAAAACAAATTATACGGCCGGAGCTATACGGGTCGTGACCGTATAGTTGGTCGTTATGCGGTAGGACTCTTCCAAATCAGTGATTTCTTTTCCTATTTTGTTAAGATTCTTTTCTTGGGCGTGAATTTGGTTTTCTCGCGACTTTTACCGACCTCTGACCCCTCTTATATACTTCCATTGTTTTTCTCTCTAATCATAATCACTAGGAACCAATCTTCCACTCGTTCATACAACAGGACACACCACAGAGAGCAACTTAGATCCGAGAAGCCAAGGAGAGGATTTCCTATGGAGATCAGAAGCAATAGCAAGCAGGACGAGGAGATCAAGGCCCTCCCTATGGATTTTCTTGACACCAATAGAGAACTCTGGAAGAAGGAGTTGAAGGCCCTTGAGCTGAAGATCGTAGAGATGGATACAGAGGCGCCGGGGACACCAAGGCATCTTTGGTGGCTGCAATTTTATCTTGATAAACTCGATGCGGATATTAATAAGACCATCAAAATAGGTTTTTCTATGAGTCTTAAGGCGATACAGACCCTCCAAAATACCAATGAGATCATTAAAGAATAGGTGAAAGTGATGCAGAAGAATAATCTCCTCTACAAGACGTGCATTCAAGAACTGGAGGCCATCAACCAGTCCCTCCATCTCAGGCTAGCCCGTGAAGAGAAGTACCATGCGCCATGGCTCCACAATGATTTACAATAATCACGGTATCAGATAATCCTGAGGGATTATTTGATCCTACCTGGCTTGATTCCAAGCTTAGGGAAATCTTTAAGACCTTGTAATATATCTTATAAGTTTTACCATACTATTTTTAGTTTTGCATCAGTTCGAGTTTAGAAATAAATCTTGCATCATTAGAATTCCCTTCAGGAATAGTCGATCCCTTTAATGAAATTCCGAGTTTATTATTATATATGGAGAATTATTGGGTTTGTGCTTGTCTTATTAGATATATGGATGGCTTGAGAATAATTTTACTTCCACTTGATGATATCAGTAGGATTCTTCCACACCATTGGTACTAATAGAACATACAAAGATAATTTAGTCAATATGTTGTAAGTTCATGGTTTGATTTATAAAGAAAGAAAATATATGTGTGATCAGTCGAGTTGAGAAAGAAACCTTGAACAAAGGAAAATTAAAAAGTTCTATCAAATTAGATTGAGAACAAGTCGAGGTAGAGTTTTCAAGCCACAAAGATGCTTCATATACAATTGTAATTTGGTAATTGAGATAGTTAAACTTTGAATTCCTACATTTAGTGGAATGTATGGCTAGCTCCTTTGCACAACACTTAAACAAAAGTGTGAGCATATATATAAAGAAAAAGAAAGAACAAAGAACAAAAGACATAAGAAAAGGAGCGAATGTGCAAAGAGCAAAGAGGCATACACCATTTTCTTGTGGTGAGATAAAGAAACTTTTAAGATTTTTAATCCCAAGTGAATGTGTTAATCCTAAAACACTTGGAACTACCTCGTTAAATCATTCGGTCAAACCAAATACTTTTACATCATGATGAGAGATCTTTTGTGAACTATTAAATGCTAAGGTGTGGAAGACTGCTAATATTATTCGTATGGTTCAAGTAAGGTACTATTCATGAACTTGTTCCTATGTATCATATACGATAAACACATGCTGCAACTACCTCATTTATTTTATTGACTCAGCTTCATGAATATGAGGATCACATCCATTAAAGCTAAACTTGCTCGAGACGAGCAAGATTCTAAGCTTGGGGAATTTGATGACTGCATATTTGCATCATGTTTTATATTATTGTTTTGCATTGTAGTAGTAGGATCTTGGTATTTTACGGTGCTCGCGCGTATATTTTATGTCTATTTTCATCAGGATCAGGACAGATGATGGATACAGTGGATAAAATTCTTGGAGTAGTTGTACTGGAGCTAAAAGGAGTCAAAAGCAACATAAATCGCTTATTTGGGAAATATCAATAACACCACAAGAAAACCCAAAGCAAACAAATCATACAGAAGGTATAACGACTAAATATACGGCGGGAATAATTTTTTTAGCCGTATAGTTCCCGCCGTATAGTTGGCGCCGCCACCGCCTCCTCAAATAGTTTCACCCCGTGCAACTGTATCAGAGAGACAACATCCAGAACACCCAGAAATCGCCGAAACCTCACCTCTGGAAGGCATCTGGAGGGGGAACTCATCCACCGGGCATCCATCTTTGCCCTGCGTAGATCCGGGAGGCTAAGGCATCGATATTCATCATCAACTGCTGCATAACCACCATCTCCATCCATCCCATCTATATCTTGTGTACATCTTGTTGTAATTTTCATACTCGTTGTGGATTTATACAAGTACTATTCATCTATGATAGATTCCATTACTTTTGCCATGATGTTGATTGCCTCCATGTCTGAGTAGATCATTAGTTCTTGGGGAGATGAAGAAACCCGGACATGAGATTGAAATAAGATAAAGTTTATTATGATATTCATCACTGTGACCATGTGTTAGATTTTCTTCATCTTGATGTTGGGAGAAGTCGACCTCTCAATATTTGCCTCTTGTGGGGACTTAGTGGAGGGAACTACTTGTTGGTAGACAAAGGTGTGTTAGCACTTTAAGTGACTATAAAGCTGTTGGCACTCCTTATGTATGAACTTGGGAATCGAGGAAACTCACGTAACAATATCCATGCCATGGGATACGTCCTGCGGGATTAAGTCCCTTAATAGCACAATAATACAATTGATGTTGATTGTTGTCTGTTGTGGTTATGAGGATGATGTGAGCAGTGGTTAGTGTCTGTTTGTCCAAATACGGAGTTCCTCCCACACATACATAGTTAAGAATGTTCATGATAATAATCTTTACCTTAGCCCTTTATAATGCTAGTGGTGTATCCGCTAATCCCTGAGAATGCTTTTCCACATTGCAGTTTCAAATCTCTTTTACGCACAAGATACTTACTTTTTGTAGTCAGTTTGTTTTACTTTACTTATTGTTCTCTTATGCCAAAAACCCAAAAACACATTATTACACAATACTCGCATTTTATCTTGTTACTTAGATCTTTATTTTAGCATTTCTATTTTAGTATTTAAATTAAAATTTATTAGACTTCAGACTCCTGCTCCATGTGGGATCGATATATTTATTTCGAAACTATCTACAAACGATATGTGCACTTGCATTCATCAGGAGGCCTCTTATACCAGAGTAAACATACATTAAATCCATCCATGTCCCATTTCAGAGTAATGTGGTTGCACGGGTTAATTGTTCCAGCAAAACTGCAAAGAACCAGGTGCGTTTTCGTAAACAATTTCTCCTCCATCCTTCATCCATAATTTTTGTAAAACAAAACCTTTTTCATTTTCAAACTCACTTGGTAGGCCAAACCTCGCCAAGGTTTTCTCATAAAATATTTTCGTAAGCTTTTCCGGGGTCTTCCCATCCCATAGTTTTTCATTGGCTAAAACGGGGTCTCCAAAGGGGTATGGTTTGGGCACCATCTATCATACTAGTGGTAAGTAGGTGCCATCAAAGGGGTTGTACTTATTAGTACAAATGGTATTAGCTGGAGGATCCAAGCCACTACCAGGTATAAAACATTAAAGAGTAAACCAATGCACTTTGTATGAAAGTAGATAAAACATGCATAAGTACAACGGTAGGACAAGGGATTATGAGAAAGAAGGTGGCTTGCATGTGACAAGCGAGATGTCCCATGAATTATTTAGAATACCAGAATACTGATAATAATAATAATATTAATAATAAGAAAGATCTAATGCTTCCTTCTTCTCGGCGTCACACAATCGCAACTATCGCCGTTATCGAACAAACATACAAACAAACAACACCACAATCAATACAATGCATACAAGCACCAATACATACAACAAGAAACATATAATCACATGGTATAAAACATTAGGGTGTTGGATGATTGGTTTGGTGAGATTGGTAAAAGATTTGGAGGCATTGGAAGATGATCTTTTTGGATTTATAGTCTAGGAACTACCTAAGAGAGGGGTTTTTGACCAAGAATATGTACTATATGATACCATTGTATAAAAATGATACCACCGGATAGATATTGATAAAATGAAACCAACCAAAGTGGTTTCACTTTTTTATCAATTTCCATTGATTTATAAGGAATTTTCTAGTGAATAAAACGCTAGTTCTAGGAAATAATTCACCAGAAATGTTTTGGAGCTCCAAAAAATATTTCCTTGGATGTTTAAGTATGGTTTGATGGACTTAATCAATAGGATTTGGAATAAATTCAATATATGTACAAGAATGCCCTCAGGAAATTCCCAAAGTCAGTTTTGGTTTTATTTGTCTTTTTCATCAGATTTAATCTATAGGAGATTTTGATGTGATTCCAAAAAGACATGCTAGGTATTTAAAATAAATTTCTGTAGAAATTGGATTCAACCTTTCTAGATTTACATAACAAATGTAGTGATTTTTCTAGTGAATAAACTATGCAAAGAAATGTTTAATTCACCAAAATTCAAAGAGAGCTCAATAAATATTGGGCTCCTGGGGTTTGAATTATATTGGTATGCATGTCTACTGGGAGTTAGAATTTGGTCAGTACCTATTTATAGTTGACCTAGATAAATTCCTAACTACAGAAAATAGTTGTTTTTGTTATTTTTAGCAGGGGCAAACTAGGAAACCATTTAATTGGGGACAGTTGGACATGAAAGGTATGACCAGTACTTTGCAGTACACAAAGGTTCCATGTCATTTGGGGTTGTAAAACTACAAATAGTATTTAATGAGTGGTTTAGATACTTCCTGGAAATTGATTTAATATAATTAATATATAACTATTATGAGATAATCAAGGGTACAACATGTTTGGGAACACATGCAGGTATCTAGAGAATTTTTGATCTGGGCATTTTGGGTTGTTTTCCATTTTCATTTCGATTTAAAGTGACAGGACTTATTACAGATCTGGAAATAAATTCAAAAAAAGAAAAGTCAATGGGTTGCATCTGCTGGCTACTGGGCCATGCAGGGAAAAATCGGCCCACCCCAGAGGCGCGCGACTCGTAGGAGAGGGGTTCAAATCCCGCGTGGCGGCGCCCGGCTGTCAGCACCCCAGAGGGCTGAAGCGGTACCTGCGGCCCCTAGCCGTTGGATCGATGCGAGATCCACGGCCAGGGTTCATCTCCTACCCCCGACCCGACGGAGACAAGCGGCAAACCCTAGGGTGATGGGGCAGCGCAATGGCTCACTCGAGGGATTGAGGTGGAGCGGGCGAGGGTGCAGGTGACGCGGGGATCCAAGTCGAGCCTGCGAAGGGGCAGCAGGGGGTGGCGCTGGGAGGACGCTCGCGCCCGTGCCGCACCGGCGCAAGCGTCGGGCTTGCCGAGGATGCCTCCAGGGGTTGATGCATGTCGAAGATAAGCATGGGGTTAGCTTCAGAAGACAAGGGGACTCCGAAAAGATGAAATGCAGGGAGAAAGGGTGAGGGATGGTGGGCCTATTCTCATATCTTCTCCATGGCCGAGGGCTTGCTCTCCTTCTTCCCACGAGCAAAGCAGAGCAGTTGAAGGGGAGCGGAGCTCTAGGGAGGGGAGTGGAGAGGAGAGGAGAGGGGGCAAATGAGGGCGAAGGGAGGCACTGGGGTGGCCTCGGGATATTTATTTGGGGAGGAGGAGGTCTATGGTGGACAAAGCTCATGGATAAGTTTGGTGAGGGGTGGTGCTCGTGGATAGGGCCTCAGGGGCGGTGGAGAAAGGTGGTGTGGGCCTTTGAGTCGAGCATTGAGTGGAGAGGGAGTGGTAGTAAAAGAGATGGGAAAGATCTTCGCAATAATTCCTTGGACCCCCTCTCTCTTCCTTCCATGTGCTACAGGACAAGATCTACAGTGAAATCGACCAGGGTGAGTGCTGGTTGTTGTGGTGTTCAAAGGCCTGGTTTTGTGAAGTTTGGATCATGATTTTGAATAATGTCAAATCTTGACCATAGAGATGATCATAAGTAACTTCTTGATTTTTGAACTTTCCAAGATGGTTTAATAATACTGGTAGTTAGATATGATCAAGATATACCCTAGGGATTTATTTGTGATTTTTCAGATGATTTTTGGTACACTTAAAATCATTTATTCAAAAAGTGTAGAAGTAGTTTCTAGTAGCTCATTTGATATTTTTACATTGGACAATTTTGGTTTTTGATGTGATATGGTCTTAAATACCATATCACACTTTGGGAAATTTTCTTGGAATTTATTTAGAAGCAAAAGTATTTTTAAGGAATTGTTTCTTGTTTGTGCCATTTAAAGTAAAGGGAGAAAAGAAATAATAAAGGATATCAAAAATATTTAGTTTTGAGTTGGGAAGATGGGATATAGAGATAGGCATCAAGTGTGTCTTGAGTTGGTCAAGTGGTTTGGAGAAAAACAAACTTGCCTTTGTAGGCAAGGTTTTTAAGATTTGGTCAAAGAAGGAAATAATTAGTTTTAGGGCCAAAATAATTATGGAGAAAATTGTATAAAATGACATTCCCATGTCAAATGATGTAAAATTTATGTATCAATCATAGGAAACCTTGGTTATCGAAATTGCACATGAATATTAGAAGAAAACTAGATGTTGAAGGATCTAGGATAATGAAATTTTTATACCACTTAAACTTGGTTGAATTAGTGAGCTCAGAGCTCACCTTGATACAAGGGAAAGATGGCTAGTTAGAAAAAGTTATATAGATGATCATGGTAGAAGGGGTTTGGATTGGTTGCATTTTGGGTGGTGTATAAGTGATGGCAAACTTTGATGAAAATAAGGCTTCCATTGTAGATGAGTCATGATGCCTCATAAACCAGGTGGGTTTACGAAGGAAAGAGCTCCAATGGAAACAAGGAAGGTGTGGATTGATAGAACATGGTTAGTAGACCATAACTTTGCAAATAGTTGGCCAAGGGGAGGTAGCATATGGATGTGAGCTGCTGCCAAAATAGGCATGATGATAAGATTTGCATAAAAGATTATTATCTTGACTACAAAACCATCGAGGATTAGTGGGTTATAGAAGAGTTTAGCCAAGGGCCAGAGTGGTCTTTGGTACTACTAATGATGCACTACAAGATGGTTCCATTACATTTTCAAAAATGCATACTGATTGGATTAGAGGAAGTTCCAAAGATTGAATCTAGTTAAAGATTCTAGACTTAGCCAAATCTGGTAGACTTATGGATTTGTACTAGTATAAGGGAGAAGAAACATTTGGAGAGGATGCAAGGGTCCATCCTCTTCATCAAGGGGTTGATATTGAGGTATATATTGAGTAGAGGGGATCCATTATTGTATTTGGTATTTGATGAGTTGGATGCTAATACTAAGGATTAGCTCAGGATTGATCTGGTTAAGTAGATTTGAGGGTCACCAGAGTGACTTATGATAGATCCAGCTTAGGATTCTTGGTTTGAGATTGGTGGTCTCTGGTATTTATTTGATCCTAAAGAATGAGCTCCTAGATTATCTCACTCTAGCTCCTAAGCACACAAGGCAAACAGCAGATTAAGGCAATTCATAAGATAGCAGATCAAGGAAATTCATCAGACAACTGATCAAGGCAATTCATCTTATCTAACTTATCCAACTTCTTATAAGCCTAGCTTGAGGTAAGGATGGGTATTTTGAATTAGTTATTCTTTTAAGTAAGATAAGAATCTATTGGTATTTCTACGAAGATTGAAGTGAATAGGTTCTAGGAAAGGTTTTGGAAAGCCTAGAGGTAAGGGTAGTTGAAAGTTCTGTCTTGAAAACATAAGGAGGCTATATCTAGGTCTCCATAGTTTTTTTAATAGAGCTAATAAAATATTTTGTTGTATGAAGATCATCTTGGCTAAAGTTTGAAATGCCAGAATATTTTGAGAATATGAAAGATGAGCCAAGACATCTCTTTTGTAAAATAGCTTTTGTCAACTAGTGTTGAGATAAGAAGTATATCAACTAATAGATAATTGGTTGCAATGAGCACATGCATAAAAGTAAACACACATTGCAACATGTAACAAGAAAATGTTTTTGTTCCTCCTGATTTTTGCCTTTTTGACAATAAATCAGGGTTGCTGAAATTGGGATGTTACAATTGCCATTGTATCAAATGAAGAAAAAATCACACAAATTTACATGGACACAGCAAGCTGATAGCGCTTTCCATGAGCTTAAAAATATGTTGGCCATAGCACCAGTGCTAGCCTCGCCAATAATCAAAGAGCCAATGTTGCTCTATGTTGCAGCGACTAACCGATTAGTTAGCCCTGTAGTGGTAGTTGAGCGTGATGAAGAGGGAAAATATGTCTAAGGGACATTATATTATCTGAGCGAAGTACTCTCTACATCTCGAAACAAAACTATCCCTTTACCAGAAAATTAACTATGGTGTTTATATGGCGGCCAAGAAGCTAAAACACTACTTCCAAGAGCATCCAATTCAAGTAATATGTGAAGAACCTATCTCGGATATCTTGGGTAGTAAAGATGCAAGTGGCAGAGTAGCAAAATGGGCCATAGAACTAGCCCCATATACTCCACAATATGACAGGCGAGAAGCAATCAAGTCAGGCATTGGTCAACTTCTTTTGTTGATTGGGCATAAATGCAATATGAGCCGCCATTGCCTGACTCGAATTACTGGAGGATGCACTTTGATGGGTCAAAAATGAAAATGGGTCTACGTGCTGGCATAGTCCTCACCTCGCCTAAAAAGTACCAGTTAAAATATTTGTTTTAAATCCACTTTGCAGCGCCAAACAACGTGGCCGAGTATGAAGCACTTGTCCATGGGATAAAAGTGGCTAAAGAAATTGGCATCAAGAGAATTAAATGCTTTGGTGACTCGGATATGGTGATTTATCAAGGGTTCAGTCATTGGGATGCCTTATATGCAAAGATGGCATTATATCGCTTCCATGTCCAAAAAAATTCGGGATATTTTGACGGATGTGAGTTTCATCATATACCTCGGGCAGAAAATGAAGCAGCTGATGTTTTGTCCAAGCTAGGCCCATCCCGATAGTTAATCCCGCCCAGTATAGCACTCGAATACCTCGTGAAACCTTTGATCAAGCCACCGCTAGAGTCCGAGTCAATCTTTATCCCAGCGAGTCAAGAGCCTGATGTGGTGCTAGTGGATATAGATGTGGGGGTAGATCCGAGTAACTCGGGGATTGTTCCATTAAACCTGGGGACTAGCCAGAATATGTCGGCAGAGGCAATGTCAGTCGAGCCAATGCAAATTGATGAGGAGTTTTTCCTAGTTCTGGTTATACGAACTTGGGCACAACCAATATTCGATTTCCTAAAAGATGGAACATTGCCAAGTGATGAAACCTCAGCCAGGCAAGTAGAGAGAAGGGAAAGGCTTATACCATCATAAATCGTGAGCTATACAATAGGAGTGTAACCAGTGTACTACAATGATGTGTTATCTTAGAGCAAGGTCAAGAGATACTCCTAGATATTCACAAGAGGAATGTGGGCACTACGCCTCATCTAGAGCCTTAGTGTCCAAAGCATTTCGGCATGGATTTTACTAGCCTAGTGCACTGCGAGAAGCAGAGGATTTAGTGAAGAAATGCAATGGATGCCAAAGTTATTCGAGTAAAATACATATGCCAACATCCGAGCTCAAAACTATACATATCACTTGGCCATTCATAATGTGGTGCTTGGATATGGTGGCACCATTCAAGCCTGTAAGAGGTAATATGACTCATATATTGGTCATGGTCGACAAATTCACCAAGTGGATAGAAATAAAGCTTATCAAGAAGTGTGATGGAAAAAACAGCTGTAACATTCTTAAAGGATATAATCCTAAGATATGGCTATCCACACAACATAGTAATAGACAATGGCCCAAACTTTGCTGAAGGAGCATTTGCTTGATTCTATATGGAAAAACGAATAAGATTCGATATTGCATCAGTTGCTCACCCAGAATAAAATGGACAAGTTGAAAGAGCAAATGGGCTTGTCCTATCCGAGATAAAACCTCTACTGATAGAACCACTCTAGAGAACACCTAGTTGTTGGATAGAGGAACTACCCTCAGTACTGTGGAGTTTGAGAACCACTCTGAATCGTTCAACCGGCTATACGCCATTTTTCCTCGTGTATAGGGTAGAAGCTGTATTACTAGCCGACATAGAGCATGACTCGCTAAGAGTTACTCAATACACTAAGGCTGAGTTAAAGAAGCTTGGGATAATGATATTGACTTACTCGAAGAGAAAAGAGAATTGGCATTGTCTAGATCTGCAATATATCAGCAAAGTCTCCAACGATATCATAGTTGGAAAATAAACCCTCATGTGTTCAAGGAATGGGATTGGTGCTTAGATTAGTGCAACGCACTGCTGGGATGTGAAAATTATCACCCTCATGGGAGGGACCATTTATTGTGAGCAAGGCTCTGCACAATGATGCATACTACCTCATAGATGCTCAAGCTCCACAGAAGAACAAGGCGGAAAGGTCAGGTGGGGAAACCAAGAGGCCATGGAATGTTGCATTGCTTCTCCCTTTTTGTACCTAGGGGAACAATATATGTATATCTGAACTCTCATATGTCAGACATGTATGTCAACTATGTGCTATCAATGAAAATTTTGGAGCTCAAAAACTGACTCGGGGACTCCCTCGTCGTAACATTGTCTATTTTTATTTTAAGTATTTAATTTTTTATGTTGGTTGGCTTTGCTCTCCTATTCTTAATTCGCATTAGTAATGTATGAACAACAAGGGTCAACTCTTTGACTTAGCTGCTGTCCGAATCCCGGCTTGATGGCAAGCAGGAGCAAAAGGCAAGAGGTGAATAAACATGAAAAACAACTAAGGAAAGGAAAAACGAGCAAACCAACATTTGTTTTTTGACTAACCCCTTGCAGGATGTGTCGGATTTTATGTTGGATGACTTTATGTCAAATCTCAAAGTTTTGAGTATTGTTAACTTAATCTTTATGACCTTGATACTCATACGTCGGACGCCAAAAAAAGGTAGACAAGAGCCAAGATTATGAAATTGGGAGAACAAGAAAAGAAACTCGGGGACTTACCCCAAAGTGATTTGGCATCAAGCCCATACTTTAACGTTTACCATTATGCAACAAACCACAAAAGGATCAAAGTATATATTACATCTGCACCCGACAGACCGGGGATTTAACGAATTTAAAA
This sequence comes from Avena sativa, assembly GCA_916181665.1. Taxonomy (NCBI): domain Eukaryota; kingdom Viridiplantae; phylum Streptophyta; class Magnoliopsida; order Poales; family Poaceae; genus Avena; species Avena sativa. The sequence goes on along the minus strand of OV702294.1, from coordinate 259,301,778 downwards.
GTTTTTTGCCTAAGAGGCTACAGGAGCAAAAGATGTGTCGAAATGGCCTAATCCCGGAGCAGGAGTGTCGGCAGCCAGGATAGACACGTCAGTTGTTGCAGGAGCGTCTGTCTCAGCATCTTCATCGCCCATCTCTTCTTCTGCCTCGAAGAGCTTACCCTCAACTGCCTCCACCAAGTCCAGGAAACTCAGGACATTGCACCAAGCGTGCACATCAGAATATTGCATGAAAGCATATGCTTTGTATTGGCACTATCGAATGAGCTCCGGGTCATTGGTCCATTTGGCACCCTCTTGCATATTATGCAGGACGTCGAGATTGATGGTCTCGTAGCATGAGAGCCCAAAGGAAAGGGCTGTATCGACAACGACCTGACCAACTCACTCACGCCATTGGCCGAGTCTTTCCTCAGCAAGCATCAATCTCTCGGCCAGCTCTGGGATTGTCTTGGGTGTTTTCTCCTTGGGCCACAACATTCAAAAATGCGAATGCTGGCCTTGAGAAGATCCACCTCGTAGGATTTCATCGTATTTGTTCAAGATGAGAGGGCGGTCAGATGCTCGTCAATGGTATACTCGACGGTGGAGGAGGTAGACTCGCCCGCTTCACGCCTGGCCTTCTTAATGGATTTGATGGCAAACATTGTTGCTTCAGGAAAGTTCTCTAGAGAAAACAAGGAAATTTCAGAAAATGTCTATGTTACGAAGAAATGTCGGAAAGTAAAATAAAAGCAAGAACTCACTACCGAGATAGGCATTGATTCAGCCAAGCTCTGGCTACCAAGTCTTGTACTTCTTTTGAAGCACTTCCTAGTCTTGTTGAGTTGAAGCCAATAGAGACTTAGCAGTTTGGAGTAGCTCCTTAGTCTTCTTGAATTTTCCCTGCAACTGGTCTTTTTCCTCTGCCAACTCCTAACGAACACCTTCTATCTCGGCTTGATTCTTACTCTGCATATCAGCAATCTACTTCTTAACCTGAGATATCTCCTCTCTCTCCTTCTGGAGCTCATGTTGGTGTTGCCTTGCTTGTTCTAGATAGTGAATCATCAGTTATGGCATCGACACATGATACGTCAGAAACGTATCTAGAATTTTTGATGCTTCATGCTTGTTTAGTATCTACTTTTCTTTGCTTTGTCTACACTTTGAGGTGTTTTTATATCTTTTCTGGAACTAACCTATTAACAAGTTGCCACAGTACTAGTTGCATGTTTTCTTCTGTTTTTGGTTCCAGAAAGGCAGAAAATCAATATTCTCGAAATTGGACAGGACAAAAGGCAAAGTCAATATTTTACCGTGAGGGACACGAATCCAGAAGACGAGACGGAGACGCGAAACAGGGGAGCCAAACCCCCCTAGGCATGGCCAGGGGTGGGCCCGCGCCTGGGTAGGGTGTGGCCCCCCTGGTCGCCTCCCGGCCTCGCCTCTTCACCTATAAGATGGCCCCGACAGAGAAACCTTCTATAGCAGCCGTCACCGTCGTCCCTAGATCGGGGGGATTGAAGTTCTTCCCGACATCCTGCCGGAGGGGAAATCATCTCAGAGGCCTTCTCTCCGGTATGAAGCGTCAGTAGTTCCACCTTGGACTATGGGTCCATATAGAAGCTAGATGGTTGTATATCCTCCTTGTGCTTTCATGTATAGATCTTGTGAGCTCTGTTCATGATCAAGATCTAATCTATTTGTAATCATGCATGTTGTGTTTGTGGGGATTCGATGGATATGGAGATTACTATGTCAGATTGATTAATGGTTTTGTATTTATGATTCTATCATGTCTGTCTTGTTTGTGATCTTGCATGCTCTCCATTGTTAGTAGCTATCTTGGCCAAGTAGTTGCTAGTGACTCCTAGAGGGGGTATTTATGCTCGATAGTGGGTTCATGCCTCTAGTTTCCAAGGGAAGTGACATAAATCTCTTCGGTCGTAGATGTGTTGTTTCTACTAGGGAGAAAACAACGGTCTCTTGTTCATGGAACAAGTTGATTGTTTACCTTACACACTTTGCTTAAAGCAGTTTTATGTTGCTTGCAACTTAATACTGGAGGGGGGTTAGATGATAACCTGAAGGTGGACTTCTAGTCATAGATGAAGTTGGATGGAGGTCTATGTATATTGTTGTATTTCCCAATCGAATCTCATAGGATCTTTTTGTCTAGTATTGCATTATTATGCCTTGCTCAGTTCCTGCCAATTGCCCTGCTGTAATTTGTTTACCCTGCATGCCAAGTTGTTTATCTAAGGAGAGCAGCTCTAGTGAACTATGGACCCCGGTCCAATCTTTACCATTGATACATCTTCCACTGTTACTTGTTTAATTGTTGCAAACCATTACCTTCCACACCATACGTTTAATCCTTTGTTATAGCAAACCGGTGAGTTTGACAACCTCACAGATTCGTTGGGGCAAAGTCTTGAGTTTGTGTTGTGCAGGTCTCCACATTGCTTGCAGCACCTTTGGGGCGTTTCCTTCCTCCTACTGGTTCGATAACCTTGGTTTCTTACTAAGGGAAACTTGCCTGCTGAACTGCATCATACCTTCCTCTTGGGGTCTCCCAACGAAGTGCCGCGGCACTCATCAAGCCTTTTTCTGGCGCCGTTGCCGGGGAGGCTAAGTATGTCTTCATAAGGGGAGTCCTCCACTTCCTTTATCTTTATTTTGTTTTTAGTTTGCTTAGTTTCTTTTAATTGGTTTTGTTTTCCTCTTTTCAAAAAACCCAAAAAAATTAGTCTAGTTTGGTTTGCTTTATTTATTCAAAGACACAAAAAAAATAGTTCCTGCTCTAGCTGCTGCTGCTGTTTTTTTTGGCTTGCCCACCTTTGCCAAAATGAACTCTGCTGAGAACACCAAGTTGTGTGACTTCACTAGGACAAACAACAATGATTTCCTTAGCACTCCTATTTCTCCACCTGCTCCTGATGCTACCTTTTATGAAATTAAGCCTGCTTTGTTGAATCTTGTGATAAGAGAGCAATTTTCTATGCTAATTCTGATGATGCTGCTGCCCATCTCAATAACTTTGTTGAACTTTGTGAGATGCAAAAGTATAAGGATGTAGATGGAGATATTATTAAGCTCAAGTTGTTTCCTTTCTCCTTGAGGAAAAGCTAAAGAATGGTTGCTATCCTTGCCTAGAAATAGTATTGATGCTTGGACTAAGTGCAAAGATGCTTTTATTGGAAAGTACTACCCTCATGCGAAGATTATATCTATGAGAAGTGACATTATGAAATTTAAACAACTTGATATGAACACGTTGCTCAAGTTTGGGAAAGAATGAAATCTTTGGTTAAGAATTGTCCCACTCATGGACTCATTGCTTAGATGATTATCCAGACTTTTTATGCAGATTTGAACTTCTCCTCAAGAAACCTATTGGATTTAGCTGCTGGAGGTACCTTTATGAGCATCACTTTGGGTGCTGCAACTAGACTCCTTGATAATATGATGGTTAACTACTCTGAATGGCACACTGAGAGAGCTCCACATGGTAAGAAGGTAAATTCTGTCGAGGAAACTTCCTCTTTGAGTAATAAGATTGATTTTATTATGGCTATGCTTGTTATTGGGAAAGCTCATCTAGATCCTCATAGTGTTCCCTTGGCATCTCTAGTTGCTCAACAAGAGCAAGTTGATGTGAACTTCGTTAGAAACAACAATGCATATAGGAATAATTTTGGTGGTAATAACAATTATAGGCCTTATCCTCCTAATAATGGCAATTCCTATGGAAGCTCTTACAACAATGCTAGAAGTGCCCCCTCTGAACTTGAAGTCATGCTCAAAGACTTTATTAGTAAACAAACCACTTTAAATAAGGCTATAGAGGAAAAGCTTTTAAATGTTGAGAAAAATATATGCTCTTTGTCTAAAGCTCAGTCCTCCTTGATTAATAAAATGGCTGCTAAACCTGAAACCATGGAAAATACCTTTGCTACTGCTCATGTCATACAAGTTACTATTGTTGAAAATGTTAGGCTGTTATCTCAACTTCATGCTAAGTGGGAAAGGGATGATGAAATTGATAGAAACAATAGTGTGTGCATTATCACCACTAAACCACAAGTAGTCCCTATTCCTCCTCCTACTATGCCTAAGCCTATTGAGCCTACTACTAGTGATGCTAAGTTTGATTTTGATATCGATGGTTGCAATATTTCTGAAGTAATTATGTTCCTGCAAAAGCTTGCTAGAAGTCCTGATGCTAGTGATATGCATGTTGCTTTCACTAAACATTTTAAAGATGCTCTTGTTAATATTAAGGAAGAGAAGCTAAAACACAAAGCTTCTATTCCTAGGAAAGTAGAAGATAGTTGGGAACCTATTATTAATGTGCAAGTGAATGACTTTGATCTCAAAGCTTCATGTGATATTGGTTCTAGTGTCTCTATTATGCCTAGGAAGATTTATGAAATGCTTGATTTTTCAATGTTGGAAGATTGTTATTTGGATGTCCCACTTAATGATAATTATAATAAGAAACTCATGGGGAGTATTAATGATGTTCTCATTATGGTTAATGATGCTTATCTCCTTGTGGATTTCTATGTTTTGGATGTTGAATACAATGCTTCTTGTCCTATTACTTTAGGAAGACCTTTTCTTTGAACAGTTGGTGCCATCATTGATATGAAAGAAGGCACCATTAAATATCATTTTCCATTCAAGAAATGTATTGAACATTTACCTATGAGGAGAGAGATGCTGCTTTTTGCTCCTCCTTTGAAAGCAAGGTTTGATGTGAATGCTTCCTCATTTGAAAATACTTGATTCTTCTTGCTTCTTGTGCCTAACTTAAAGGCGTTAAAGTAAAGTACTTGTTGGGAGATAACCCTAGAGTTTCCTTGAGTCTTGGAAGTTATTACTTCAGTAATTACCTCTCCTTATCGTTTTTGATTGATTTTTGTGCTAAGAATGACCTCTAATTAGAGGGAAGTAAGATTTGGGGAGTTGCTGTCCCGAAACAGATTTCTGTCCTCCACCAAAAAAAATTGTGAGGAGTCTCTATAACTCGGATTGAGCTGAACATTTACTAATAAATCCCCCAGTATGTTATGTAACTTTCGGTAGTTCAACACTTTTTTATTTGAGAAACATAAGGTGTTCGAAAAAATCGGTTTCTACCTGCTGGTCTGTTTTGATACATTTCTGCCATTATTTGCATTTGCTTCTTATTGATTCCTTTCTGAGTTCTCTTTGAGGGAATTGAGCCTTTTGAAGGAGTTACTACAATATCTTGTATTTTTAGTGAAAAGGATTGTTGTTCCAAAGATTTGCCAGAGGTCTAATATCTTTTGAATAAACTAATGTTGCTAACGAAGATTGTGTGAAGTTTTGTATGAAGGAAAAATTTCAGGTGTAGAGAGAGAATGATGTAATGAGATGAAGAATGGACAAAAGCTCAAGCTTGGGTATGCCACCCTGGTGTTACCCCAAGAAATATCCAAGAGGTACAAGCATCAAAGCTTGGGGATGCCCAAGGCATCCCCTTCTTCATCAATAAAAAGCTAAGGTCTGTCTAGACACTTCGTTTTTATTGTTTCATGCACAGTTGTGTTGTTCTTGGAGCGCCTTAATTTTCGTTTGGTTTTCTTAGTTTGTTTAGATTGCTTGAATAAAGTAGTTTGGACCCCCATTCTCGCTGTGTTGTTTTGCAAATAAGTTGCTTGGTGTTGGAAAGGAGTAGGAAGGTCTTGCTTGAAAGTGCAAGATGAGCTTGCATTGACTGTGAATTAGACTTTAACATGACATGCTAGGTGTTGTTTTGACCTTATGATTAGTGATTATTGCTGTAGCATGTCTTTTTCCAAACAATTGGGATTGCTTAGTGTGCCTTGAAGAAATTATGCGTTGTTTTAGCATGCAATAGCATAGTATTGTGGTATTCTCCTTCGATGCTTTGTTTAGGTTGACTTGGCACATGTTCACACTATGTTATGACTATGACAAGTCACCATAGCCTCTATGATCATTTAGTCCTTGACTTGTAGCACCACTCTATGCTTTGATTAGTAATGCTTTATTGCTCTGCATGATTATGGCCATTATCGCTCTCTTAGTTGGTTGCTCCCATTCTTTTGCTAGCCTCCACTTTTATGAGTAAGCTCTACTCATGCTTCCAACTCCCAAGAAACCAAGTTATTCCAAAGTGTCCACTATAAATTCCTATGCATGGTGTGTTACACCATTCCAAGTATATTCTTGTTTTCAGCTATCTTCTAGTTAAAAGGTCTCTTTGTTATGTGAAAACTTAGTGATTAAAGCCCTCACAAACTTGATGGAACACTTTATATTCTTTTCACCTAATAGACTTGAACCATTGTGTCATCTATGTTGTATATGCTTGCACTTATATGTTGGAATTAGCAGAACCGTGCTGTCACGGGGAACGTTTTCAACATTGCACTTGTACTTTGTACTCAGTTGATATCATGCTCTTTTGTCTATGGATGTCACCGATGTGAAATAAAGAGGGAACTTGTAAGTCCATGAAGTTTGTATTTTGTGTTAGAGAAACGCCTGGGCCGCTAGCGTAAGCCGTGCCTAATCATGGTGGAAACTTACAGCATCACCATAGTGAGCTATCTATGAAGCATCCTCAAAAAAAATCTATGCATATAGTAAATAAAAAGATCGCTGAGATGCTCAATGTCTGCTAGCCTTGTCATTTTGGTTATGGGATAGCTCCTGTACCATGTGCAAGGGGTACCCTGTTGGCGGTTCTCTATGATATGCAAATACTTACAGTGACTTACACTGATAGGTGACTGAAGTTGAGTAGCATGAGGTGTGGCCCTCGTATTCAAGGGACTTGAGATTGCCAACTTATACTTTGTCTAGCATATACTCCATATTTGTTCAATTTAACCTTAATCACTTCAAGATGCTTATGATAGGGGCAATGAGGGCTGAAAGCTAACAAGTACCATAATTTTTGGAAGATCTTTTTGAAACTTGAAATCCCTGCTTCCCTTTGTGAAGGGCCTTTCTTCCACCATTATTTGAGTCTCCATCCGCCACCTTTAGGCACCATTAAGAGAGCATAGTTGTCATTCTGTGTGTAGTGTCCCAAAACTTATTGATTGATGCATATTGTGATATTACTTGTTCTTGTGCTATTTGTTTCTAGTCAACCGTGTGAACTTTGAAGGTGTCCTATGCATCTATTTGCTACTCTATGAGGGACAAGCTAAATGCCACTATGCTATATTTTATGTATGTGAAACAAACAAACATTTTCAATACATGTTATTCATGATCTTTGTTTGTAGCCTTTCATGGTGCATGCATAGTTACTATGTCCTATTGTTAGAACTCCATCTTTCATGCACATGTTTAGAGTTCTTTGATCCCAACTTTCAATGCTTGCAAATGGTTTGATCTTGGTTTTGATGGTGCATGTCACCTCAAAAATTATTATTTTATCAGTTACCTACTCGAGGACGAGAAGGAGTTAAGCTTGGGGATGCTTGATACATTAGAAACGTATCTATAATATTTTATGCTCCATGCTTGTTTAGTATCTACTTTGCTTTGCTTTGTCTACACTTTTTAGGTGTTTTTATATCTTTTCTAGAACTAACCTATTAACAAGTTGCCACAGTGCCAGTTGCCTGTTTTCTTCTGTTTTTAGTTCCAGAAAGGCAGAAAATCAATATTCTCGGAATTGGACAGGACAAAAGCCAAAGTCAATATTTTACCGTGAGGGACACGAATCCAGAAGACGAGACGGAGGCGCGAACCAGGGCGGCCAAATTCCCCTATGCGCGGCCAGGGTGGGCCCGTGCCTGGGAAGGGTGTGTCCTCCCTGGTCGCCTCTCGGCCTTGCCTCTTCGCCTATACAGAAACCCTAAGTACACGATCAAAACTCCATGAAACGTTCTGTAGCCGCCATCACCGTCGTCCCTAGATAGGGGGGGTTCTGAAGTTTTTCCTGGCACCTTGCCGGAGGGGAAGTCATCTCGGAGGCCTTCTCTCCGTTATGAAGCGTGAGTAGTTCCACCTTGGACTATGGGTCCATGTAGTAGCTAGATGGTTGTATCTCCTCCTTGTGCTTTCATGTATAGATCTTGTGAGCTCCGGTCATGATCAAGATCTAATCTATTTGTAATCATGCATGTTGTGTTTGCGTGGATCCGATGGATATTGAGATTACTATCTCAGTTTCATTAATGCTTTTGTCTTTATGATTCTTTAAGGTTTGTGTTGTTTGTGATCTTGCATGCTCTCCTTTGTTAGTAGCTATCTTGGACAAATAGTTGTTAGTGACTCCAAGAGGGGGTATTTATGCTAGATAGTGGGTTCATGCCTCTAGTTTCCAAGGGAAGTGACATAAATCTCTTCGGTTGTAGATGTGCTGTTGCTACTAGGGACAAAACAACGGTCTCTTGTACATGGAACAATTTGATTGTTTACCTTATACACTTTGCTTAAAGCAGTTGTCTGTTGCTTGCAACTTAATACTGGAGGGGGTTCGAATGATAACCTGAAGGTGGACTTCTAGTAATAGATGCAGTTGGATGGCGGTCTATGTATATTGTTGTATTTCTCAATCAAATCTCATAGGATCTTTTTGTCTAGTATTGCATTATTATGCCTTGGTCATTTCCTGTCAATTGCCTTGCTATAATTTTTTTACCCTGCATGCCATGTTGTTTATCTAAGGAGAGCAGCTCTAGTGAACTATGGACCCCGGTCCAATCTTTACCATTGATACATCTTTGTAAGATCCCTCCTTTGTAAAGGAAAAGGATCCCTGTGATTGCAATGCTAGTCCCTGGATCATTGCTAGCATCCACAGTTTAAGATGAAGTACACAAATACAAAGGTCATTTATTACATTCATTCCAGAGATAAAACATAGTCTTTTACAACTCAGGGCCATAGGCCTAATACAAGAGTTTTTGGAATAAGTAAATAAACATAAGTCTTCATCTTCATGTGCCACAGGCAAGCATGTTGAGTGTAGACTCATGACTCCTAATCATCATCGGAGTAACCTGCAACATCACAAGTTACAGCCACAGTGGGTCAATACTTTGGAATAGTATTGGCAAGTGATACCTTAGTAAATTTTAAGGTGGACTATAATACTATATGCATTTTTGATAAGTGTAGCTTGGCTTGCTTTGCTCAAAATAGGTTTTTCCTATTAGTTGAAATCACTAAGTTTTTCTTTGTCAAAAACTTTCCCAAGAAACCACCAATAGACATTGGGGTCCTTCACCCTTGTTCACCCACAAGTTTTACTTAGAAGTTGGAGTGATGAGATTCTTGTAGCTTCCATGTCTTGATGCTCAAGTTGTCCATTGCCATGGACTTGGCTAAGTACTTAGATTTTCCATCTGCAGAGGTTGTGCACTTTCCCCACTAGACTTGGTTTCCCAAGACAGGACCTTTCATAAGCCTTCCCTTAGCCAAATGGACGCGTTCCAACCTATCATCCCACTACCACCAACTGTCCAAATGACTAAGTTCTAGCAACCTATATGATCAAGGCAGAGCCCATATTGCCAAGTGGCTGCACTATAAGCTTCTCAACACTTGGCCTCCAAATCCCTTTGTGCCTGGGTGGCATACCACAAGTGAGATACACAAGCCATATCCATAGCCTTGTGTAACCACTCAACCAAAAACCACCATTCAAGACCCATTCCACCTAGGGGGTTCATTGACTTAGTTGTTTTATTAAGAAAACCATAAGTCCAAAAGACTTAGAAATATTTTCACCATAGCATGTATATATTTTACCAACCCTTGTTTTCTACTAGCTAGGCTAAGCATGGCATAGTAACTTAACTTAGGAAAATTCCCTAGCAATTCTACAATTCTACAACTACTTAGGATTTCCCAACATAGCATTTGGCAAAAACAACATGCAAGACTTAGCAAAAAAATTTCTAATGCTTATTCAAAACATAGGGATAAAAATATTATGAAGTACCACTTGCCTTGGTAATGGGGAGAGTAGCACTCTTCACAATCACAGTCACTAGCAAAATCTACACAAAAATTTGTAGCACAAATTACACACAATTCATATACAAACAAAAATATGAATGCATGCATACAAGAAAATGCTAAGTGATGATTTTTTGAAAACTCCACCAAGCAAGTGCATGATACAGAAACATAACCAAGTCAAAATGTTTGCTAACTAAACTTATTTAGCACTAAAACAATTTACTATACAAAATCTATACTCAAAATGGTCCTAAATATATTTCTGTTTAAAAAGGCATTTTAACAGAAACTTTTTGTTAAACACATTGCAGATTCAGAAAGGGCTTGACTCACTGATTCCAACGGTATAAAATTTGCAAAAATCTAACGTGGGAATCAAAAGTTATAGCCATTTGAAAATTGGATCTAAACCTGATTTGAATTCTAATTTTGAATCCAACCCTAGACACGCGTCACGATTTTACTGGTGCGTACCGGTTCGCACCGGATCACCCTTTGGCGTCGTTGGATCTAACTATCGCTGCACGGCTCAGATCTATCCATACCCCTTCGGCTAGGATCTATCGTGTCCACTGGATCTAAATCGAACGATCCTAAGAAAAGGACCAACAAGTGGCGGCGCTAGCGGCGGCGACAGGCGGCGGCGCGTCTGACAGCGGCGGTGCTGGCGCTCTAGGTCGTGCGGGGGTGAGGGAAGTAGCTTACCAGATCCGCGGTGGCGTGCTGAAGCTCGAGGTGGCGTTGGCTCGGGAAGGGGCGCACTGGCACGGTCTCAGGAGCTCGTCGGAGTAGCGGGCGGCATCGGTTGCTTGCAGACGTGGTGCTTGCCGAGGTTTGGCGTCGCCCTAGCACGAACCAGAGGCATCAGGAGTTGCGCAAGATGCAGGCGAACAAACTCGCGTGAAGGAGGGGGCAAGGGGCGCTCGGGTTTTACCTGAATTGGTCGCCGGAGTCTATCAGCGGCGCAGGTGGTTTCGGCCGTGAACGGAGACAACGATCTGGGTCACGAGCAGGGAAAAGAAGGGCGTAAGTGTATGCGCAAGATCAAGCTGGGCATCATCGTTTGAACCAGAGAGAGAGGGGGCGGTCAAGGCTCACCGGAATCGGTCGCCGGAGTCGTCGGTACCGCGGGGCTTCGAGAGCAAATGCGCGCAGCCTGGTGGCGGAGTGAGCGAGGAGAGTGGGGGGAAAAGCTCGCGGTGCAGAGGGGTTTAAATAGGCCCAGGCGCGACAGGAAATGCCTGCGGCATAATGGCTAATTACGCCGCACCATTATCGGCCTTGACAGCAGCGGCGACATGGTCGCGGGCGCGGTTTGGGGAAGACGAGGGCGACGTGGACGGGGCCCGCTTGTCAGCGAAATAAGCAGAGGGGTGTGGGGTCTGGCTATCAGCGGCTGAGTGGGTGTGCTCGCGCATGCGGGAGGAAAAGAAATGGCCCGGGTGGGCTAGCTGGGCTTGTTCCGTTGCTGGGCTAGATTGGTGGCGCTAGGACCTTTTCATTTGTTTGCTCTTTTTTCTTTTTCTGATTCGATTTTCTGAATAGGTTTTCAAATGAATTCAAGTTCTATTTGAATTCAAACTTTCCTAGGATTTTTGCAGTGTGTAGTAGTCTCAAAATTAGGCACAAAGTCAGGTGGTTTGCTAAGTAAAGGCTTGGTCAACTTGGGAAACAAAATAATCAGGGACTTGCATCTGATTTGCAACTAATTGAAAAATGGTTTTTGAAACCATTTCCAAGTTGTAAACTTTGGTTTAAATTCTACACACAAACCTTTCAATAATGAAGGCAAACAACCAAGTTCCTAAACTCTCAAACTTTCAAATGATGATGGCCATTTGATTTAAATCTGCCCACATAAAATCATAGCACCAAGTGCTTCTGTTTTTCTGAAATGAGTTTGAAATTGGTCCAAAATCTATATGCATGCATGAATGATATGCAAAATTTGAAATCATGATTTTTGGGATGTTACAATCTTCCACTTTTACTTGTTTACTTGCTGCAAACCATTACCTTCCACACCATATGTTTAATCCTTTGTTACAGTAAACCGGTGAGCGTGACAACCTCACTGATTCATTGGGGGCAAAGTCTTGAGTTTGTGTTGTGCAGGTCTCCACGTTGCTTGCAGCACCTTTGGGGCGTTTGCTTCCTCCTACTGGTTCGATAACCTTGGTTTCTTACTAAGGGAAACTTACCTGCTGAACTACATCATACCTTCCTCTTGGGGTCTCCCAACGAAGTGCTGCTGCACTCATCAACACACTCTCTTGAAGTTTTTCTACGAGAAAGGATTTCTCGTCTACGGCGAGATATAAAACCATAGAGAAATGGGTTCAACCGATACAGAGATAAAAGTACAGAGAAAAGGGAATACCTTCGGCGTCCAAGAGTTCTAGTGAAGTTCCTCAATGTTGGATTTAGTAGTTGTTAAAATTAATAAAGAGAAAAGGGTTAACCCGGCTGATGACCCAGAAGTATAGGGGATCGCAATAGTCTTCGTGGGAAGTAAAGCCCAATTTATTGATTCGACACAAGGGGAGCCAAAGAATATTTATAAGACTTAACAACTGAGTTGTCAATTCAGCTGCACCTAGAAACAGTCTTGCTCGCAATAGTTTATCAGTAGCAATAGTTTTGTAGTAGCAATATCAAAGTAACAGCAGTAGTAAAAAAAGGACAGTAGTAACAATTGTAGTAAACAACAGGATTAAAGTGCGGTAGGCATAGGGATGGATGGATGGGCGTTGCATGGACAAGACAATTCATGTAATATCAATATCAAGGGTATTTGCAGATAAATAAGATAAAGCATCCAAGTACTAAGTAATCATAGACATATGTTCCATATATAGTCATGCGTGCTCGCAATGAGAACTTGCACAACATCTTTTGTCCTGCCAGCCCGTTGTAGCAGGGCTTCTAGGGAATCTACTGGCAATTAAGGTGCTCCTTTTAATAGAGCACCGGAGCAAAGAATTAATTCTCCATGAACACACATGATCCTCACATCACAGCCATGACCTCCAGTTATCCCGATTTATGTTACTTCGGGGCCTCGGGTTCTGGACAATGATATGTGTATACAACTTGCAGGTAAGATCATAAACAATAATATGATCATGAATCAATAACATGTTCAGATCTGAGATCATGCCACTCGGGCCCTAGTGACAAGCATTAAGCATAACAAGTTGCAACAATGTCAAAAATCACTAACAATAGATACTAGGCACCATGCCCTAAAAATCTTCTGCAATTACATGAGAGATCTCATCCAATCCCTACCATCCCCATAGCCTATTGCGGGGGATTAATCACTCATGGATGGGGGAATCATGGATGGTTGATGGAGAGGCGTTGGTGATGATCTCCTCTAATTCCCCGTCCCGGCAGGGTGCCGGAACGGAGTTTCTGGTTCCAAATCATGGTTTTTAGTGGTGGCAGTGCAGCGGAACTCTATCTGGAAAAAGTCGAACCCCCTGGTGTTTCTAGGTTAGAGGCTATTTGTAGGCGAAAGGAGAGGTTGAGGCGGAGACCGAGGCGGTCACACCATGCCCTGGCGTGGCCAGGCCTGGCCCGCGCCAGGGGGTGGTGTGGGCCCCTCAAGCCTCTTCTCCCCTCCGTCTTCTGGCTCCATGAGTCTTCTGGGAAAATAGGATTTTCGGCATATTTTCTGGGATTTTTCCTGAAAGATGATTTCCTGCACAAAAACTAAACACCAAAGCAACTATGTTGAAAACAACGTAAGTTCGTGTTAGTTATATCCAAATCATACAAATTAGAGGAGAAACAATAGCAAAAGTGTTTGGGAAAGTAGATACATTTTGGATGTATCAACTCCCCCAAGCTTAGCTTATTGCTTATCCTCAAGGAATTTGTCACATCCCAAAATTTTGCAAATTTTGAAATGTGGAAAAACTTAAACAAAATGAAAAAACTAAGTCTTGGAAATTCAGAGGGAACAAAAACTTTTTGACTATTTAATATAACTCCTTCAAAACAAAAGTTAAATAAAACAATTTTGATTGTGACTTTGTATGCATGTTTTCAAAACCTCAAAATCATGAAGCATGCATGGTTTCATTTCAAAACTAAGAGAAATAACTTACTTCTCAAAGTTGAATTGGCCACTTAACCACATGAGACTTTGGATACATTCCATATTTAAAATATACAAAAGAATTCCTAAGTGAGCTAAAAAGATAAAGGGAGAAATTATAAAACCATAGAAATTAGTTTGACTCTATTTGAAGCTCCGGATAAAATGATATGAAATTTATAAAATATAGGAAGAGAAATAAAGTCAAGTTAAGGCAAAGACTAAAAACAAAATAAAAGTATTCTTACATGAGTGATTATGATAAATAATAAAATTATAAAGCTAAGAAAATTGATTTGAACCTTTTTGGATCTCTAAATCAAAAGATATGAAATAAACAAGAATTGAGAAAATTTACTGTATATAGGCCTACGTGCCATGCTCGATTTTTAAAAATAAATTATACTTTATTAAAAAAACTATTCCAAATATTTTAATTGGAGTAAACTATCAACTTATATTTTATATAAGATTTTCTGAAAAGTTTGATACAAATTTAAATCAAATTTAAGAGACAAATTGGAAACTAAAAAATAAACCAGAAATAGAAAAGAAGAAAATGTTGAAGGAAAAAAAATGAGAAACAACACCAGCCCAAGGCCCAATCAGCCCTCCATCCCACTCTATTTTTTTCTCCCATTCATTTTTTTGTTGGGCCGGTTTAGCCAAGCCCATCTAAGCTTACCGAACACGGTCGATCTTCTTCCTCCTCGACAGAGCACCTACATGGCTGTACGTTACCGAGAACCATGCCACCTCTTCTCCTCCTCCTTCAAGGAATTTAAGACTCCAAAATGAATCGTCATCAACACGAAAAACGTTTGGAATCAAGTGGAGGTTCCGTTCAGGAAAATAATTTCGCATTTAGTTGAGTAAATACATCAAACCGAACCGGTGCTCCAAATGTCACCCGTCGGCATACCTCTCCCGATCTCTCTCCACGGACCATCTTAGTAAAAAACCGAAGCGAGCACCGTATTCCCCTCCTCCTCCATCACTTTAGTTCCTAAACTTTCTCGAGAGGAGCTCCGTAGAACACACATGAACCATGCCAAGATTAGCCTAAAAACGTAGTTCATCGTTAGATCTTATCGTCCACGGTGAGTTCCTCGTCGATTCCTTCTACCATAAGACTAGTATTGATGTTGTCTACCTCCAGGACATGATTTTGCACCTTCTCGTTGCAGTTCGCCGCACCGCCCAACGCCATCGTTGCTCCAGCGGTAGATCATTGTCACAGTTGGGGACAAACAACCTCTCAATCACGTCCAGTAGCATCACCTCCATGTCCTCTACGCCGTCCACATCTTCTTCTACTCCGAATATGTACCTTGCGATGGGAACGGCAACGCCAAGCCCGTGTCCACAAATCCGGCGAACTTCTCCGGCGAGCTTTTCCGGTGAGCCATACTGGACCATTAGATCTTCATCTAAAGGTCATCATAGATCACTTAAACGAAGGGGTATCCTCCAATTAGAATCTGCCAAGTGTCATATCTATTCCTATTTTCGGATTTTTAGACATAAGAACATAGAAACTTGTAAAAATCATATCTTTAGTTCTTTATATCCAAATTTAGCAAATAATATGTCTATGATTCATAAAAACGAGCAGAACACAGTGGAGCCATAATTAGGTATTTTTGAGTCTATTAAAATCACGTTTTATACAGAACCATTTGTGGAGTATTTTGAGTATAAAAATTGTTGTGTAAATTATTTTTAAGTGAATCATTTTGCAAATGGTTGTAAATTGAACCCTATGTACAGTAAGACAAAAATATAATTTTATTCTATTATAAATAAACCGTGGCAATGTTTTAGTGAGAATGACATTTCCAAGTGTTAGAAAATATTGATAATTGCTACAATTGCACAAATGGTTGCATTTGTAATCTTGAAAATATAAAATGTTTAGAAATCACTTAGTAATGTTTAGAACCTTGTTATAAAAATTTGTACAATAAAAATTGCCATCTTGCATGTTTGCATACTTTGCATGATTTTTGTGTTGCCATTAGTGTTGATCTTGTGTATGTTTTGTCTTGCTTGTTTTGCTTGATAGGTTGTGTTGATTGTCAAGTGTGTTATTGCGAAGAGTGTACCAACACCACCAACTACTAAGGCAAGTGGCACTATCATCCATGTCCTACTATTTTATTACACTTAGTGGAATTTTTGTAGTATGCATGATAGGGTTATTATGTTACTATGCTATGCTATGTCCTATTAGGATATCTTTTATATCTTCCTTAGTGAAAACATCATAGTTTTAGTATGATTAGCCTTGCTATAGACTTGGGGTGGAATACCATGTTATGATTATATGAAGTGTTGGAAAAATACATGTTTTATATAATAAAACAAGTACTCAATGAATCACCTGGGTGGAATGTGGATACTCAATTGTGGATAAGGTGGCAACGAAGGGAACCATGTATATATGGCTATCTTTTTCGTATGTGCACTAGAAGAAAACCACCCAGGGACTTAGAGATTGAACATGTTTCTCGTACAGTGGCTTCCGTGTACAGCCACATGCTAAATGGGCTCTGGTTTAGTCAATTACATAGTGGAAGACCCTTCCATTTGTACCTACTCAGGTTAACCGGATTCATGTATTGGAAATATATCCTTACATTGGTGCCTGGTAGACGTGCTAGCATTATGTATTGGGAGGACTTCTATGAAAAGACTTTGTCAGATTCTCAATTTGCCGGTACTCCATTTGGTGTGTTCTTATCCAGCGGCCACTGGTGGCATCAAGACGAGATTGTGTCATGTGGGTAAAGTGTACAACTTCTGCAGAAGATCAAATTCTAAGTACTTAGCCGTGTCGCCGGTTATGGACAACTCTAAGAAACTAAGGCCTGAAGCTATGGAAGATCTCGACATTCCAATTTCTCAAAGTAAAAATTGATGGTGTCAACAAGGGATTAGAAGCACATGGAGTTTTCCAAGGAGTTCAGAAAGATTTGTCAAAAGATCAAAACTATTTTGAAAAGATAGGATAAACTATATTGCTTTCTGCAAATGAGCCTAAACCCTACTTAGCCAAATATGCATATATTGATAGGTTCCACATATTTCTACATAGTAGTGAAACTTGCCAATACAATTCAAATGTATTGACCCTTGTGGCTGCAACTTATTATGTTGCAGGTTTGTTTGATGGTAGTGAAGTGTGTTGATTAGGATTACAAGTCTACAACCAACATGATTGCCTGTGGCACTTTGAAGATGAAGGACTCCATGCTATATAATTATTTCTGCTGCATTGTAATGAGATAGCCAAATGAGCTATGTAAGATGTAATGAATTATTTTATTCCTGGTTATAAAGTTGTATTATGACCTTTATTTCTTGATATTACATCTTAACTGTGGATGCTAGCTATTGATCCAGGGACTAGCATTGTAAACACAAGGATCTCTACCTTATTAAAGGTTGGGACCTCCACAGATGGTATCAGAGCACTGTGTTGCATGTAGGATTTGTAACCCTAGGATTGGACAAAACCCCTTAGAAAAATAGGAGTTGTATTTGTTCCAAAACTCATTTACAGACAATCTTGTAAACTCTTTCCTAACCCTTTTTGATTTTGATTCTACATCTCTTCCTTTTCAACTTGATGGACAAAGCCTCCACCATGAGCAAAGACTTCACCAACACCAATGACTTCAACTTTAGTTTCACCAAGGGCTTCAACTTAGATATCACTAAGGACTACAAGTGAGAACCAAGAGACATTAGATTGCCTACCAACTATCTAAGACATTGATAACATGTTAGTGTATGGATCATACTGACCTATGAGGTATGACTATACTAGGTTGGTTGTTTCAAGAAAACTTGTTGTTTCCTTCGACTCATGAGTTAAATTCATAAGTTGTTAAGTGATTAGTTGCTTGCTGATTGTTTGATTGAACTTGATTGTTTTGTGTTGTGTGTTATAACTTCTTTAGATCTATCTATCATTACTTATCCCTATTAAACCAACAGATGCCTCCCCGTCGTGCCAACCTCAACCAAAACAACAACAAGAACAACATCACTCCCGAGATGCACCAGTTGATCACATCTCAAACTCAACTGATGCAGATGATGACGCAATTTGTGGAAAATCAGAATTAGAACAACAATAACAACAACAATCAGAATAATCCTCCAGCATTTGACATGCTCACCAGATTTCTGAAACTGAGGCCTGCAAAGTTCTCGGGAACCACTAATCCAATGGTAGCCAATGACTGGTTACATTCGGTGAACAAGGACTTAGTGACTGTCGGTTGCACCGACGAGGAAAAAGTCAGGTTTGCAGCATATTTGCTCGAAGGGCCAGCAGCAACATGGTGGGAAAAATTTCAGTTCACCACTCCCCTTGAGGATGTGACTGGGGCTATTTTTGAGGATGGACTCCGTACAACTCACATTTCATCCGGAGTGATGAACTTGAAGAAAAAGGAGTTCCACAACCTGAAACAGCATCCGCAGTGTGGCTAAGTACATTGAGGAGTTCAACAATCTGGCGTGCTATGCACCGGATGAAGTTGATACAGATGCTAAGAGGAAAGAGAAATTCCTCGAAGGACTTAATGATGAGTTGAACCTGCAGCTGTCTGTTGCCTATGTCCCAACTTATCAAACGCTCTATGACAAAGCCACCATCTTGGAAAATAAGATGAAGCAAGTTGAGAATAGAAAGAGGAAGCATAACCTCAAGTATCACTCATGATCATCTCAAAAGAAGCGTTCATTCAAAAAGAGCAATGGAGATTCTGGACCACATCAGCATCACCACAACAACAATGGAAGTAATAATAATGGGAATGACACTGACAATGGAGATGACCTTGGCCAGAACCAACATGGCATTCCCAAGAAGAAGGACATTAGCTAGTTGCAGTGCTATAATTGTAAGGAACTTGGACACTATGCATCAGAATGTCCTGAGAAGAAAAATAATAAGGATGCTAGAAACTCCAATGGAAGCGATTCCAATGTGGCCCAGAAAGGACATGTGAACCACATCGACATGTATGGAACCCTTGAAGAATTAGATGATGTGGATGGCAGGATTTAGCTAACTCAGTTGAGTCATATAAGGATCCCTTGTTTGGATATCAATTAGTGAACCCATAATCGGGTGAACCATCAATGTAACCCTACAAAATTTCCTTTTAAGGGTGTTAGTACCCTAGTTATCTTGAAACTCAACCTATTCTTTCTAGCCTTCTCGAATCTCGGGATTCCTTTTAAGGGTGGTAGTCTGTCACATCCGAAAATTTTGCAAATTTTGAAATGTGGAAAAACTTAAACAAAATGAAAAAACTAAGTCTTGGAAATTCAGAGGGAACAAAAACTTTTTGACTATTTAATATAACTCCTTCAAAACAAAAGTTAAATAATTTTTTTTGGTTGTGACGTTGTATGCATGTTTTCAAAACCTCAAAATCATGAAGCATGCATGGTTGCATTTTAAAACTAAGAGAAATAACTTACTTCTCAAAGTTGAATTGGCCACTTAACCACATGAGACTTTGGATATTTTCCATATTTAAAATATACAAAAGAATTCCTAAGTGAGCTAAAAAGATAAAGGGAAAAATTATAAAACCATAGAAATTAGTTTGACTCTATTTGAAGCTCTGGATAAAATGATATGAAATTTATAAAATATAGGAAGAGAAATAAAGTCAAGTTAAGGCAAAGACTAAAAATGAAATAAAAGTATTTCTTAAATGAGTGATTATGATAAATAATAAAATTATAAAGCTAAGGAAATTTATTTGAACCTTTTTGGAGCTCTAAATAGAAAGATATGAAATAAACAAGAATTGAGAAAATATAATGTATAGGCCTACGTGCCATGCTCGAGTTTTTAAAATGAATTATACTAAAAAAATTATTCCAAATATTCTAATTGGAGTAATATATTAACTTATATTTTATATAAGATTTTCTGAAAAGTTTGGTACAAATTTAAATCAAATTAAAGAGACAAATTGGAAACTAGAAAATAAACCTGAAATAGAAAAGAAGAAAACGTTGAAGAAAAAAAAGAGAAACAACACCAGCCCAAGGCCCAATCAGCCCACCATCCCAATCTATTTTCTTTCTCCCATTCATTTTCTTGTTGGGCCGGTTTAGGCAAGCCCATCTAAGCTTACCGAGCACGATCGATCTTCTTCCTCCTCGACAGGGAGAACCTACATGGCTGTACGTTACCGAGAACCATGCCACCTCTTCTCCTCCTCCTTCAAGGCATTTAAGACTCCAAAATGAATCGTCATCAACACGAAAAACGTTTGGAATCAAGTGGAGGTTCTGTTCAGGAAAGTAATTTCGCATTTAGTTGAGTAAATACATCAAACCGAACTAGTGCTCCGAACGTCACCCGTCGGCATATCTCTCCCGATCTCTCTCAATGGACCATCTTAGGAAAAACCGAAGAGAGCACCGTATTCCCCTCCTCCTCCATCACTTTCGTTCCTAAACTTCTTCGAGAGGAGCTCCATAGAACACACATGAACCATGCCAAGATTAGCCTAAAAACATAGTTCATCATCAGATCTTGTCGTCCACGATGAGTCCCTCGTCGATTCCTTCTACCATAAGACTAGTATTGATGTTGTCTACCTCCAGGACATGATTTTGCACCTTCTCATTGCAGTTCGCCGCGCCGCCCGACGCCATCGTTGCTCCAGTGGTAGATCATCGTCACCATTGGGGACAAACAACCTCTCAATCACGTTCAGTAGCATCACCTCGACGTCCTCTACGCCGTCCACATCTTCTTCTACTCCGGATACGTACCTAGCGACGGGAACGGAAACGCCAAGCCCGTGCCCGCAAATCCGGCGAACTTCTCCGATGAGCTTTTCCGGTGAGCCATCCTGGACCATTAGATATTCATCTAAAGGTCATCATAGATCACTTAAACGATGGGGTATCCTCCAATTAGAGTTTGCCAAGTGTCATATTTATTCCTATATTCGGATTTTTAGACATAAGAACATAGAACTTGTAAAAATCATATCTTTAGTTCTGTATATCCAAATTTAGAAAATAATATGTCTATGGATTCACAAAAACGAGTAGAACACAGTGGAGCCATAATTAAGTATGTTTTTAGTCTGTTAAAATCACGTTTTATACAGAACCATTTGTGGAGTATTTTGAGTATAAAAATTGTTGTGTAAATTATTTTTAAGTGAATCCTTTGCAAATGGTTATAAATTGAACCCTCTATACAGTAAGACCAAAATATAATTTTATTCTAGTATAAATAAGACCGTGGAAATTATTTAGTGAGAATGACATTTCCAAGTGTTATAAAATATTGCTAATTGCTACAATTGCACAAATGGTTGCATTTGTAATCTTGAAAATATAAATGTTCATAAATAACTTAGTAATGTTCAGAACCTTGTTATAAAAATTTGTACAATAAAAATTGCCATCTTGCATGTTTGCATACTTTGCATGATTTTTGTGTTGCCATTTGTTTTGATCTTATCTATGTTTTGTCTTGGTTGTTTTCCTTGATAGGTTGTGTTGATTGTCAAGTGTGTTATTGCAAAGAGTGTACCAACCCCACCAACTACTAAGGCAAGTGGCACTATCATCCATGTCCTACTATTTTCATTACACTTAGTGGAATTTTTGTAGTATGCATGATAGGGTTATTATGTTACTATGCTATGCTATGTCCTATTAGGATATCCTTTATATCTTCTTTAGTGAAAACATCATAGTTGTAGTATGCTTAGCCTTGCTATAGACTTGGGGTGGAATACCATGTTATGATTATATGAAGTGTTGGAAAAATATATGTTTTATATAATAAAACAAGTACTCAATGAATCACCTAGGTGGAATGTGGATACTCAATTGTGGATAAGGTGGCAATGAAGGGAACCATGTATATATGGCTATCTTTTTCGTATGTGCACTAGATGAAAACCACCCAGGGACTTAGAGATTGAACATGTTTCTCGTACAGTGGCTTCCGTGTACAGCCACATGCTAAATGGGTTATGTCTTAGTCAATTACATAGTGGAAGACCCTTGCATTGGTACCTACTCAGGTTAATCGGATTCATGTATTGGAAATATATCCTTACATTGGTGCCTGGTAGACGTGCTAGCATTATGTATTGGGAGGACTTCTATGGAAAGACTTTGTCACATTCTCGATCTGCCGGTACTCCATTTGGTGTGTACTTATCCAACAGCCACTGGTGGCGTCAGGACGAGATTGTGTCATGTGGGTAAAGTGTACAACTTCTGCAGAAGATCAAATTCTAAGTACTTAGTCGTGTCCCCAGTTATGGACAACTCTGAGCAACTAAGGCCTGAAGCTATGGAAGATCTCGACATTCCAATATCTCAAAGTAAAACTTGATGGTGTCAACAAGGGATTAGAAACACTTGGAGTTTTCCAAGGAGTTCAGAAAGATTTGTCAAAAGATCAAAACTATTTTGAAAAGATAGGATAAACTATATGGCTTTCTGCAAATGAGCCTAAACCATACTTAACCAAATATGCATATATTGATAGGTTCCACATATTTCTACATAGTAGTGAAACTTGCCAATACAATTCAAATGTATTGACCCTTGTGGCTACAACTTATTATGTTGCAGGTTTGTTTGATGTTAGTGAAGTGTGTTTATTAGGATTACAAGTCTACAACCAACATGATTGCCTGTGGCACTTTGAAGATGAAGGACTCCATGCTATATAGTTATTTCTGCTGCATTCTAATGAGATAGCCAAATGAGCTATGTAAGATGTAATGAATTATTTTATTCCTGGTTATGAAGTTGTATTATGACCTTTGTTTCTTGATATTACATCTTAACTGTGGATGCTAGCTATTGATCCAGGGACTAGCATTGTAAACACAAGGATCTCTACCTTATTAAAGGTTGGGACCTCCACACAATTCATTTGAAAACTGAGTGCAATAAAATAAACTTTCACGAACACATTTACTTCATAAGATTTATATATTCTCAGCATATGAGTAAATACTTAGGCAATTCATAATAAAGAGTATGCAAATAAGTCTACCTAATAGTACTGCAAGCTACGAAGAGATTCCAACACAATAATAATAAGTAACATGAAACATAAGCATATGAAAGATTGTAATGCTCATAAGAAGGTACAAAAAAGTGGTATCTTGCTTGCTTTTCTTCTTGGAGAAAAACATAAATGCAAAGGCACCTATCAAGTTCAAATGAAGACTAGAACATAAGAATATCAAAGATACAAGCGTCAAAGTTATGTCACAATTAACCGTGTTCTGGTACAAGCATATTACACTAAGAATGACAGCTGTGCTCACGGGAAGGTGCTCATAGAATAAATGGTGACTCGCCGACATAAAAGTGAAAGAAAAGATTAAAAAGTTTGAAAGGCTTCCAAATGCTTGGAAGTATGGTACTCATTAGCTTTGAGATCTTATTGCCCCTATCATAAGCATCTTTAAATGGTTAAGGTTAAAGTGAGGTCAAGTATGAGTTATATGCTTTGATAGATCATAAGTTGAAAATCTCATGCCCCTTGCGTACGTGTACCGAACCTCATACTACTCAACTTTGGTCACAAGCAAGTTCTTGTCATTGTAAGTATATGTGTATCATAGAGAACCGCCAAAGGGGTACCCCTTTCCCCTTGACACAGGAGATATCCCATATCAAAATGATAAGGCAACATACACTGAGCAGCTCAGCGATATTTTTATTTGATATTTGCATAGGTTTTTATTGAGGATGCTTCATAGAATGCCACTATGGTTATGCTGCAAGTTTCCACCATGATTAGGCATGGCTTAGGCTAGTCGCCAAGGCGTTTCTCTAACACATATACAAACTCCATGGACTTACAAGTTCCCCTTTTATTTCACACCACCGGGATCCATAAACAAATAACATGATATCAAGTAAATAGAATAAGTGCAATGTTGAAAGCGTTCCCCATGTAAACATGGTTCTGCTAACTCCCAAGTTATAATATTCAAGCATATAACTGCATAGACAGTCACAATGGTTCAGGTTTATTAAGTGCAGGAAAATAAAGTGTGCCATCAAGTTCGTGAGAGCTTTACTAACTAATTTTCACATAACAAGCAAACATTTTTATTCGGAAGAAAACAAGGCATAAAAAATATGCAAGGAATAATAATGATGCTAATAGGTAGATATGGTGGACAATTTCTGACAATTTTGGTTTTGGGGAGTTGGATGCATGATTAGAGCTCATACTCAGTGCAAGTGAAGGCTAGCAATAGAAAGAGAGCGACAATAGAGAGAGCAGTAGCTGTCATAATCATACTTGCGACGAAACAAAATTAATAGTGGCATAGAAGTGACACAAGAACTTTAAGGCAAAATGAATCATCGAGGCTTAACTGAATTTTTGTTTAGTCATATGCTTGCGTGAGCATGTGCCAAGTCGATTCAGATAAAACATTCAGAGGAGGATACCACAATGTCATTCTAAATTATGAATAGAACAATACAAGCAAACATTTATATGACATGCTACAAACTATTTGAAAGTTGGAACTAATCATAAGAGAGCCAAAACTACTAAGAATCCATTAAATAACATACACCTTACATGAACAGACTAAGCATGGCCACAATGATGAGTATATGTACAAAAATGAAAACAAATAAAGTTCATACCAACCTCTTACCACACATCAAGTTGTCGTAAATCATCATTTCCTTTCACTTGTGTAGATTGAATAATAATATAAAACCAACTCAAAGGAGTCACTGAGGACCGCTGAACCCTGCAACGAACTTTACAAAACCAGGGAACAACAACAAATATTTTTGGGTTTTCGATTTTTTAAAAGCAAGAATTGAAGGCAAAAGCAAACAGAGCAAAATATTTTTGGAATTTTCTTATAACAAACCAAAGCTAAAAAGGATGAAACAAACCAAAGCTAAAAGATAAAGAAGCGACAAAGAGAAATAACAAAAATATTTTTGGTCTTTTTGTGTTTTGGAAAGAAGAAACAAAGCAAGAACAAAAACTAAAAAGAAAGCAAAATATGGATATGAAAAGTACCGACGGAACATGATATGTAGATGAGTGTGATGTCGGTATACCTCCCCCCAAGCTTAGGCTTTTGGCCTAAGCGGAGAACAATCCCAACCTGGCCAAGAAGGGGCTCCTCCATAATAAGACAAAGAAGTTCCTTCGTCCTGATACAAACTCGAGGACGCCCCGACATAGTGCACGGAGTAGTCATAAGAGGGCGCATCCCCCTGCTTATGCCCGTGGAAACCAAGCAAGTGGAGCTGCTCGTCCATCTCCTCCTTGGAGCGCGACCATGGCCTCCTGAAAATACTAAAAAAAGTAGACTATGGCAAGGGAATTTTCCTCTCCTCTCCGTTAGTAAAACAACATCCTGTAAACTAAACTCTGTATACTAGAGTTAGCAGGAACAAATTGATGTTTTTTCATAGCCGCTGATCAAGCCTCTATGGGGCCATCACTGTATCATTAGGATCAATAGAAAGTTCCAAGGAGGCAACCATGCACGCAGCAATAATGCCCCAATAAATGGGACCTCTAGAACCTAAGCGGCGAGCAATGAGAGAACCAAGATTATACTTGGTTTCATTATTAAGTGCAGCAGCAAGGAAAGCTAAATGGTAATTAGAAATATTACTAGTGTCCTCCCTACCAAGAATGCTAGTGGCAAGATAGTAAGAAAAATATCTAAGAGCTAGGAGTTGAATGTTTCTTATCTTCCCGCGCTGGGTTGTGCGGTCATCGTCATTTGTTACACCTCGGTAGAGCTCCCGCAGGTCAGCGGGTCGACCTTGTATCTTCTTTACTGTCCCAGTAATGCCAATGCCTATAATGCTGCAAATCTTTCCAATGGCATGGTAATAGGCATATCATAGATTTTGAATGAAACAGTTGACCAATAAGGGGTGTTAGTGAAAGTGAAACTTTCAACAAAAGTTTTGGTGAGCAAAGCATATTGCTCACTCTCATCCTGCATGTATTGGTTAGACCAACTCTCTGAACAAGAAGTAAGAAATCATCAAGGATCCTTGCAGCTTGCGAAACGGCAAAACAAGGGAAGGTAGATGGGTGTGCATCTCCATATCTCCCTCATTGCCAAAGCGCGACGCAATAAGATCTTCATTATATGATGGCCTAAATCCAGAAGCTGATCTCGAAGGCCTTTCCCTCCTGGGTGTTTCTCTCTCAAATACTTCTCCAAACGTATGGTTGTCCATCTCTCTTTTTCTGAAATTTTTAGATAAACATCACAAAAAGCAATTGCAAAGTGACTTCATAATGTAGTGAACTACTATAGGGACTTGCAAGAGGGCTAAACATGCATCAAAATAATTTCTCTAAGAAAAGAACAAGCATGCAAGCTCACATAACCTGTCACCTACAGTAGCAAAATACTCAAGATATAATACACTAATCACAAATCTACTTGGACAAGCGGAGGAGTCATATACCGGAGTACAAATGCTCCAAATATCAGCAGCAAAGGTGGACTGAGCAAAGATATCGGAAAACGCGAGCAAGAATAGCAAGAACACGGGTTTGAGCAATGAAATGGTGTATTCTCATGAGACAGAAAGAATTTGCAGGAGGGAGAATAAGTGCAGGGCCAGGGGTGGCCCACACCATGGACAGGTGCGCCCCTAGTCTAGCCACGCCACCAGGTGGTGTGACTGCCTGGTGGGCCCCCTGGGTCACTCCAGGTGCCCCATGCCCCTTTTTTGACGAAAAAATTTAATATAAATTTTCTGGAATTTTTTGAGAAACTTTATTTTTGAGCAATTTTTAGGTATTGATAAATGGTTTTCTTACAGAAAAATGATTTTGGAAATATGCAAAAACAAACCAAAACTAAAACTACGGAAGTTCTAAGACACTCTAATATGCAAGCTACTAGAAATACAAAGATGAACAAGGTGAAGCAAAAATTAAAACAGATAAAATAAAAGTGAGCAAGGATAATCATGGTGAAAACATTGTTTTGTTCATTGAAAATCCCTTTGTTAAAAAGGTTAATCTGGTCTTGTTACCAAAATTTTTTTATATGAAACAAAACTTTTCATTTAACGAAATGATTATGTTACCTCAACCTTGATATCAATAGTCCCAATCATAATAGTTTCATAATTTTCTTGTGGTATGGGATAATATATTTCTCCAACTTTGATGCCTTCAATATTTTCAATTGAATTTAGGCCATAATTCTTATCAATCTTCTTGGATAAATAGACAGTGTGCTCCTTGTCATTAACATTGGAATTTACCTTTCCTTGATTACAATTAATGACAGCACATGCAGTATTAAGAAAAGGTCTCCCAAGAATAATAGACATATTATCATCTCCGGGCATTTCAACCACAACAAAGTCAGTTAATATCAAACAATTATGAGCCTCTTGAATAGGAACATCCTCGCATATACCAACAGGAATAGTAGTAGACTTATCATCCATTTGCAAAGATATATCAGTTGAAGTCTCTTGTAGAGAGAAAAATTAGCAAGCACAAAGCAGTTCTAACATAATTATTTTTAATAGAACAAGGAATAGTTGGAATCCCTGGGTCTCCAAGTTTCTTTGGAACCTTACCATTGAAGGAATAATTAGCAAGCAAAGTGGAAATTTCCTCATTAGGAATCTTCCTTTTATTAGAGACAATATTCTTCATATACTTTGAAGAAGGAGGCAATTTAATAGCATCAGTCAAAGGAATTTGCAAAAAAAAGGTTTCATCCACTCACAAAACATGTTATAGTGTTATTCTTCCTTTGACTTGTGTTTCTTATCGGGAAAAGGCATCGGTTTTTGAACCCAAGGCTCTATTTCACTACCATGTTTATTAGTAACAAAATCTTCCTTAGTGTACTTAGTATTCTTAGTGTGCCTTTCAGGTTCCTCTTCAATTTCTTCCTTATCAGGAGCATCATTTTTATCATTACCACTTTCAGCTTCAGCATTAGAGACAGATATATTATTAGGATCTATAGCAGGTTTAGAATATTCCACAACTATTTTATGTTTCTTTTTCTTTCTCTTAGAAGAAGTACCACCATTTTCAACTTGTTGAGAATTCTACTCAATTCTTTTAGGATGTCCCTCAGGATATAAAGGATCCTGAGTGGAAGCACCACTCCTAGTTCTAATTTCATAAGCATGTTTTTCTTTCGAAGCATTAACTAGCAAATATTTTTGTACTTTAGTAAGTTGATCAATT
Source organism: Avena sativa (assembly GCA_916181665.1). Lineage (NCBI taxonomy): Eukaryota > Viridiplantae > Streptophyta > Magnoliopsida > Poales > Poaceae > Avena > Avena sativa. The sequence goes on along the minus strand of OV702294.1, from coordinate 259,273,438 downwards.
TGAGTTTGAACCATTTGGAAATGTTTAACAAGCATTTTAACATCATTGGAAGTACTTTCCACAATATCTTTCAACTCATTAATATCTCTAGGGTTTTCCATTAAATTATTCTGCACTCTCTTATTAAAATTATCTTGCTTAACAACAAAAATATCAAATTCTTCTAAGAATTGATCAGGAGGTTTAGAATAAGGAATATCACCTTCAACAAAATGTTGGAGAGAGTGTACCTCAATAGTGAATGAGTGGGAGATTGGCTCACATAATTCTGAAGGGAATATGCTCTGAGAGTCCATAATAAAGTGGTTATTACATATATTCCAAGTATATGATAGATGTTTATTTTGCATGCTATAATTGTATTAATACGGAAACGTTAATACATGTGTATTTAATAAACAAACAGAAAGTTCCTAGTTATGCCTCTCTTATAAACTAGCTCATTGTAACATGCCAAAATTCATGAATTACAAAAGCTTGCATTCATAGCATTCCTTGATTGCACAAAAAGTTTCAAATCAAAATTCAAATAAAACCAATTATATGCCTATTACTTATATATTATTAAGGCATGGTTTATTTTAATTTTAAAGGTTCAAAGTATATTTGAATAGACAGTGATGTTTGACACACTTTTGAGCACAAGGTTCACGATTTAAAAATACAGAGAAAATTTGAATTCAAACTCATTTGATTTGGGTTTGAAAATGTTTCCTAAAAATCCAAACATAAATAGAAAAAGAGAAAAGAAATAGAAGAGGGCCAGCGCCACCAATTCGGCCCAGTTCTAGACCTAGCCCAACAAGACACCCGGCTGTTTTCCCTCTCCCCTCTCTCTCACCCATACCCGCCCTAACCCGCAGTCACTGCCCAGTGGCCCACTACCACCTCATCTTCTTCCCCAAACATCGCGCTCGTGACCAGCTCCACGACTGTTTCCTCCCCCATCATTGCCGATGAATGCGCGAGTAAATTGCCGTTGATTTGCCGAATAACTCCCCTCCTAGATCCGGCTATTTAACCCCCTCCTCCTCGCGACCATCTCCCCCAACACAGCAATCCCCAAGCGTTGATAGGCTCCGCGAATTTTTGCTTGCACCGGCGCAGCATCGAACGACTCCGGCGACCTATTCCGGTGAGCCCCATGCTCCCCTTCACCTCTGGTTCATACGATCTTGCTTGTCACACCCTTGCACATCTTCTCACACCTTTGGTTTCTCTGAACCGCCCCAGGTCATCATCTCCATCAAACCCCGCGAACAACAGAAGCACCGCTCAACTCCGGCGAACAATCACGGTAAATTCCGACCGCCCCTTGACCTCTAATCTGTACGTGCCTTTGTTCATCTTCTAATGCCTTTCATTTATCCTATTGCGTGGTAGAACGTCGACTTCGTCTCCGGCAGTGAACACCTGACTCGGGTACGAACTCCGACGAGGTTTTTCGGCCGTGCCAGTGCGCCCCTGTCCAAGCAAAGACCACGTTGAGCTTCACCATCGTCACGCTAGCTCAATAAGAATTAGCACGTTCTCCCTACCCCCCTAGCCTCTCTGGAGCGCCACTACCAGTAGCGCCACCGCCGCTGTAGCCACGCGCGCGGCAAGTTACTGGTCAAAGTGTCGTGAGCCGTTAGATCCAGATCAAGTGGCTAGGATAGATCAAGTGGCTAGGATAGGTCACTTAGATCCAACGTTGTTGGGGATATGCCCTAGAGGCAATAATAAATATGGTTATTATTATATCTTTGTGTTTATGATAAATGTTTACATTCATTCTATAATAGTATTAACAAGGAAAGATTAATACTTGTGTGATTTGTAAACTTAACTTGAAGTCCCTAGTAAAGCCTCTTTATAATACTAGCTTGTTGGTTAATAAATGATTGTGGTTTCCCTATCATGAACATTGAGATGTTATTAACAACAAGATCATATCGTTAGGAGAATGATATGGTGGACATACTCCTATAGATAAGCGTAGCATAAAGATCAAGTCATTTTAATAGTTCAATTGCTATATGCTTTCTGATACATAGTAACCTAATTCCTTCGACCATGAGATCATGCATATCACCTTTACCGGATGGATGCTTTGATGACATCAAACACCACACCGTAACTGGGTGGCTATAAAGGTGGCATTGAGTATTCGGAAAGTATTGGTTGAGACACATGGATCAAGAGTGGGATTTGTCCATCCATATGACGGATAGATATACTCTGGGCCCTCTCGGTGAAGTGTCATCCAATTAGCTTGCAAGCATGTGACTGGATCACAAGGGATCACATATCACGGGAACGAGAAAAGAGTACTTATCAGTAACGAGGTTGAACTAGGTATGCAAAGATACCGACGATCATAACCTCGGATAAGTAAACTATCGTGAGACAAAGGGAAATTGGTATCGTATGTAAGTGGTTCATTCGATCGCAAAGTAATCATAGAAATATGTGGGAGCCATATGAATTTCCAGATTCCTCTATTGGTTATTGTTCGGAGAAGTGTCTCGATCATGTCCGCATAATTCACGAACCGTAGGGAGACACACTTAAGGATTCGACGTTGTTTGAGTAGTTATGGAGTGATGAGAAAGAGACCGAATGTTGTTCGGAGTCTTGGATGAGATCCGGGATATCACAAGGAGATCCGAAATGGTCCGGAGACTAAGATTCATATAAGGAAAGTCCTGTTTCGGAGTTGGGGAATGGTTCTGGTGTTTTCATCGGGAATGTTCTAGAAGGTTCCGAAATGTCCGGCACTCCGGAGGGGAAGGGTACATGAATGTGTTATATCAAGTTGGTATGATTTCATTTTGTACTAGGTGTCATCGCTGAACAAAATAGAGGGTTTATTCAAATCCTAGTTTGAAAAAGTCAAACGGCAATTTGAAAGTCAAACGGCTATTTTTGGGAAGTGGAGAGGGAGGTGGAAACCAAGTGGGGGAGGAGTTCCTCTCCTCCACCGCCGGCCCACCTCCAAGCCAAGTTGGGGAGGGACTCCCCTCCCCTTGGCCGGCCCCTCCACCTATATAAGGAGGGGCAGGGCTCCCCTCCTAGACACCCAACACCTCCACCTCTAAACCCTAGCCGCCAGCACCGCCACCTCCACTGCCGCCGCCGCCGCCCTAGGGCAAACCGCCGCCGCCGCCTAGCTAACCCTAGCCACCGGCTTGCCCCCTCCTCGGCGTGTCTAAACCCTAGATCATCGAGGGCTCTCTCATAGTCCACCATACTCGCTCCGGCTTAAGGCGAAGCCCTGCGAGATCTCCCCTCTACTTCCAGTACCACGCCGTTGTGCTGCCAGAATCGCGAGTAGAGTGCTACAACCTCCGCTGCCTGCTGGAACAAAGGAGAGGAAGGTCTTCGTCGAGTACCGAACGTGTGACCGACTGCGGGAGCGCTGCCAGAACGCAGCGCCGGAAGGATCGTCTACGCGATCTTGAGATCGGGAAGAGTACGACTACATCACCCACGAGAATCCGCTCTCGTTAAACACTTCGGAATCTTCGAGGGTGAGTTATTCCATCGACTCGTTGCTACAATCTAGTAGATAGATCTTGGCTTGTTTATTTGTATGCGGTAGAATTTTTTTTTTCCATGCTACGAAACCCTACAAACGCTCCACGTTAGCCGATCCGCGCGAAGCGGTATCGACCAATCAGACACAGCCACGTGTCTAGGGTTTTGATTTAAAATCTGTTTTTATATCTACTAGAGATTCAAACTTGTAAATTCATAACTTTTGTTTTGGTTATCCAAAAAATGCAAATAAGATACCATTAGAATCAGAAAAATAAATCCTACACTACTGTGGGCTTGTATTTGTATTTTGTTTCTGTAAAAATGGAATTTTGTGTAGAGAAAAATTTAGGCTTATTTTGACTATATAAATTATATATAAAATGTTTTTAAAGTAAAATTAAATTTATTTAGACTTCAAATAGTTAGTTTTGTGTTCGGTACTGTTGGTTTTGAGTAATTTAGTGTATAAAATTCATATCATTGCATTTGCATGCATTCATATATTTTTGCTTGATTATTTGGAATGTTAATTTGGTTCTATTATTTTATGTGTAGATTTTGGTGCTAGTGGTGATTGTGATTGTGAAGATTGTTGCTACTCCCCCAACTACCAAGGCAAGTGGTGCTACATGTTTTTGGTCCTATCATTTTTACTATGCACTAGTGATATTTTGAATAGGGCTTGCATGAAAGTTTGCTAAGTATCTATATGCTATTCCATGGGAAATCCTAGTAGATGTAATCTTAATAGAATTTATATAAGTTAAGTTACTTGACATTTTATCATTCTTAGACTAGCTAGTAGCAAACAAGGGTGGAATATACTCATTCTATGGAAATTTTTTGCTAAGTCTTTGACTTATGTTTTTGCCTAATAAAATAACTAAGTGAATGAATCACCTGAGTGGAATGGTATGATTGGGTTATGTTGAGTGGTTACACAAGGCCCATGTCTATGGTCTACCTTGTGTATCACACTTGTGGAAAGCCACCCAGCAACAAAGGGATTTGAGATACTTAGTGTTTAGAAGCTTCTAGTGCAACCACATGGCATATGGGCTCTGCCTTGATCATATAGGTTACAATAACTTAGCCAGATGGATAGATGGTGGTAGGGTGATAGGATGGAACGCGTTCGTTTGGTCTAAGGGAAGCCTTCTGAAAGATATCATCTCGATGCATGTCGAGTCTTGTGGGAAAAGGGAACCACCTCTTGAGAAGGAAAAACCTAAGTACTTAGCCATGTCCCCGGCAATGGACAATTTGAGCATCAAGACATTGAAGCTTTCAAGGATCTCCTCATCCCAATTTCTAAGTTAAAACTTGTGGTTGAAAAAGGGTTAAGGTTCACCAATGTCTATTGGTGGTTCCTTGGGAGTTTTTGACAAACAAAAACTTAGTGTTTTTCAACTGATAGGAAAAAAACCCTATTTGCTTAAAGCAAGCCTAAGCTACTCTTACCCAAATTCATATATATGTTAGATACTACTATTCTATTATGCTATCACTTGCCATTAAAATTCCAAATGTATTGACCCACTGTGGCTGTAACTTATGATGTTTCAGGTAACTCTGATGAGGATTAGGGTTATGAGTCTACACTCAACATGCTTACCTGTGGCACATGAAGATGAAGACTTTACTTTATCTATTTATGTTATGAACTCTTGTACTAGCCTTTGGCTATGGAGTTGTAAAAGACTATGTTTATCTCTGGAGTGACGATGTAATAAAGACCTTTGTATCTGTGTACTTCATCTTAAACTATGGATGCTAGCATTTGATCTAGGAACTAGCATTGCAATCACAGGGGCCTTTACCTTTCTAAAGGTGGGGTATTACAGATGGTATCAGAGCACTGTGTTGCCTGTAGGATTATGACCCTAGGATGGATTAGACTAAGAAAACCACTAAGGAAAAATGCAACTCTTTGAAAATTCCACACCTGTCTTCTTCTTCTCGTAAACATTTCTAATCTTCTTTCTCATCTCAATTTGTAGATGGACACCATCAACGAAGCCATCAAGAAGGGACCACTCATGACAATGACTTCAGAATGTGAGACGGAGTTTCCCAAAGCACTCAAAACCCTTATGGTTAGTTTGGGAATACATGGTGAGGCCGTGTACAAAGGATTTCCAGTGATGGATGAAGGAGAAGAGTATTGGTGGGTGCAACTTCACTTGTACAAAAACAAGGGAGACAACCACAAAGAGTTGGGATTCTACATGGGCACCAACTCAGAAATGTATATAACATTCTTTGACTCTGCAAGGAATGCAGCTTGGAATGCTATCAAAGAGCTTGGTGAAAGACTCAAGTGTAGAATGCTCAACACTGAAAATAACCTTGAAGAGGAGAAGAAGTATACCCAAGACTTAGATACCGCCATAAAACGTCTAAGGGAGGATATCATAGACTTAGCATATGAGTGAGAATTGTAATGTACTCCACTAGTTGGACCACCACACTTGTCGTATTTTCACAAAAAATTGTCTAAGTTCTGTTGAACCTTAGTGTTTGTGGTAGACTTGGTATGCCATGAATTGTATGTTTTATGGGTGATGTATGCTTTTACTTTCATTTTACTGTCTTGTTTTTGCATTACTTGTGTTGTCCTACTATTTCTCTATCTCACATTAGATGCCTAGCTTTGTGATCAGCACTGCCGAGGAGTTCAATGGAACTCGTTTTGGTTCACGCATTGTGCAGTTCACCAGTGTGCTCAACCTTCCACTTCCTAGTATCAAGGCACTTCAGCTCACCAAGTTTTAGAGGAAGGACCTTTCGGGCTTTAGAGTCACCCAGCCAGGATGCCAGACGGAGCCACTCACGGAGGAGATTTCCTTCAAGCTGATGCGCGATGACAAAGAGAAGGGTCTAGATGTAGTCATGTAGGAGCTACTCAGACGCCACTCCACCGATCTTAGAGGCCTCTACTTCCACCCGTTAGGTAGACGTGACGAGGGGGGAGAGGCATTGGTGTATGAGGGCACAACTAGAGAGACGATTGAGCCAGTTCGTCTATATCTCCTAAAGGGAATATGCCCTAAGAGGCAATAATAAAGTGTTTATTATGTGTATTCCAAGTATATGATAGATGTTTATTTGCATGGTATAATTGTATTAATACGGAAACATTAATACATGTGTGTTTAATAAACAAACAAAAAGTTCCTAGTTATGCCTCTCTCATAAACGGGATCACAACATTAGTGTAATGGTGTGATGAACATTCATCCGAAGTATAGCATTATGATCAAAGTCATTGAGTCTATAGTACTATAACATCATACGAAGTGATCCTAATCCTTAGACCATGAGATCATGTCTATCACTAACACCGGAAGAGTTTCTTGATAACATCAAACGTCACACCGCAACAGGGTGATTATAAAGATGGATTCAGAACTAATAAAGTGTTATGTTGAGGATGATGGATCGAGAGTGGAATTTGTTCATCCCGATGTCGGATAGATATACTCTGGGCCCTCTCGGTGATATCACATTGATTAGCTTGCAAGAAAGTAATTTGATCACTAGAATGTTATATCACGGGAACGAGAAAAGAGTGCATGTCAGTAACGAGATCAAACTAGGTATGGAGATACCGGTGATCGAATCTCGGACATGTAATATATCGTGAAACAAAGGGATTAAGATACTAGCGTAAAAAGGTTCCGACGATCACAAGAAAGTCATCGTTGAATGTGTGGGAGTCAGTATGGGTCTCCAGATCCCGCTTCTGATTATTGATCCGAGAGGGGTCTCGATCATGTCCGCATTATTCACGAATCGTAGGGTGACACACTTAAGAGACACTGACATCCAATTGGAGCAAAAGTTTCATGCCCGAAAGAATGAACAAACGCAGGAATTTATTTCACTAGATACCGAAACAGGTTTTCGGGTGAAATTGCATAAAGTGGTTATGCATGTGAAATAGAATTCTAGCAAGGGGTTATTTTTGAATGTTTGTCATTAAAGTAATTGACAAAATTCTGAATAAAATAAAAGAGTTTTATTTAATGAGAGTTTGCATTAAATTTGGTGGAAATTTAATGGCATGTTTGAGTGGGATTTTGAGTGGAGGGAATTTAAAGGAATTTTGTGAGTCGAGTGTCCACCCATATGAAGAGGGGAGGGCAAGGGGGCAGCCCCCATGCGCCGGCCACCCCCTTGGGGTTCCCCCTCCTCCTATAAAAGGCACCCCTCTCCTCACTTCTCACTCACATGTCCTCGTGAAGGATCTCTCTCCCCCTCTAGAATTTATCCCCCATGGTCTCGGACTAGCGAGATACATGTTCCCGGTAGCTATTCGGCAAGAAAGAGTTGTGCTTCCGCTGCATCGCTGGAGCAAGGAGGCGGAGGTTGATCGGTGCCTCGAACGTGTGTGCGAGCACGGATGCGCTGCTGATTTGCGGCGCTAGGACTTCCTCTCGATCTTGAGATCGGCAAGAGATCGTCTACATCAACCACGAGTTGAACTCGTTAAGCTTTGTCGGTCTTCAAGGGTATGTTCTCTACAGATATACATTTTCCCGTTTTTTGTATCTAATAGATAGATCTTGGTACATAGTTCACATCGTAGGAATTTTTTTGTTTTCTATGCTGCGAACCCTACAGTGGTATTAGAGCCGGATCTATGCGTAGATGCTTTACACGGGTAGTACACATATGAGTATGTGGGCGATGATGATCATGTTGTTGCTCCTTAGTTGTAATTTTGGATATTGGTGGCATAGTGGGATGAACCGGCCCGGACAAACTTTACATGTCCTCGCACATGAGACCTGTTCCACGCTTGACATGCAACTAGTTTGCATAAGTGGCTAGCGGGTGTCTGTCTCTCCTACTATAGTCAATATCTATTTTGCAACGAGTTGTCAAAAATTTGGTTATCCTCGTTGTGGTTCATGTTCGTAGGTAAGAACGGTTCTATCTCGAAAGCCCTAAGCCACGTAAAACTTGCCATGGATAAATTAGAGGCGTCTAGTTTAGATTGTTGCTGGGCTAGTGTTATGATATGGTGATGTTGTATGTAGAAGTATGAGATGATACTCTTACAACATACATAAACGTGTAATCTCCATAGACCTTGGACTTACACATATAGTTATGATAGTGATCATACCACGATGCACATGATAGAGATCATCTGCGGGAACCATATCATTTCACTAATAAACATGTGATGTTTGATAGCATCTTATATTGCTTGTTTAGCGCTTTGTTAGCATAATAAGATGATCCCTCATTTAAATATCAAGATAAGAATGTGTTCTTCCTTTAGTATGCACCAATTATGTTTTCGTCACTCCAAGATATCACGTGATGATCGGGTGTTCTTGGATCCACGACCATATTTTGGGTGTAAAATAGTTACACACGCGAATACTAAGGTTCTAACTTGGCGAGCCTAGCATGCACAGACATGGCCTCGGAACACGGACCGAAAGGTTAAGCATGAGTCATATAGTAAATATGATGCCCATTTGATGCTCGCCTTTGAAACTATACCGACTCACGTGATGATCGGACTTGGTATAGTGGATTTGGTTCATGTAATCACCAAAAAGGCACGAGGGATGTCATTTTTGAGTTGGAGTTCATTCGTAATATGGATTAGTTGAACTCAATCTATCATACACTTAGTCTAAACTTTACAAATTCTATTGTAGATGGAACCACCTGCTTTTAATTTCAATGTGTTCATGGAGAAAGAGAAATTGCAACGAACGGTAGCAACTTTACCGAATGGGCCATGAATTTGAGGATTCTCCTCTCTGCTACACAAAAGCAATACGTGCTAGAAGCGCCACTAGGCCCCCCACCTTTTGAGGATGCCCCTGACGAGGAGAAGAATGTCTATCAGACTCGTCAGGAGGACCACAACTTAGTTCATTGCGGCATATTGTATGGGCTAGAGCCGGAACTTCGAAAGCGTTTCGAAAACGGCAATGCTTTTGATACAATTGGTGAGTTGAAAATGATTTTCGACACACATGCTGCTGTAGAGAGCTACAACGCTTCAGAAAAGTTCTTTAGATACATGATGGAAGAGCACAGCTTCGTTAGTGAGCATGTACTCAAGATGTCGGGTTACGCCAATAAGCTTGTGTCCTTGGGAATAACGATTCCCATTGACTTAGGCATCCATCATGTTCTGCAGTCTCTGCCACCTAGCTATAAGAGCTTTGTGATGAACTATAATATGCAAGGCATGAAGAAGTCTCTCCCCAAGCTTCTGTCAATGCTTAAAACTGCAGAAGTGGAGATCAAAAAGGAACATCAAGTGTTGATGATCAATAGGAACACTGGTTTCAAGAAAGACAAGAAGGGAAAACGGAAGGGAAGTAAGGGCGACAAGCCGGTTGTCGTGCCTGAAAAGAATCCCTGAGTTGGACCTAAGTCTGATACCGAGTGCTACTATTGTAAGGGGACTGGCCACTGGAAGCGCAACTGCCCCAAGTATTTGGCAGACAAGAAGGCCAGCAAGGCAAACAAAGGTATATATGATATACATGTTATTGATGTGTACTTGACTAGTGCTCGCAGTAGCACCTGGGTATTTGATACCGGTTCAGTTGCTAATATTTGTAACTCGAATCAGGGGCTGCGGAACAAGCGACCGGTTGCAAGGGGTGAGGTCAAGATGCGTGTCGGCAATGGATCAAGCGTTGATGTGATCCCCGTCAGAACGCTGCCTCTCCATTTTCCATCGGGATTAGTTATAAACTTAAATAATTGTTATCTGGTGCCTGCACTAAGCATGAACATTGTCTTTGATGCGAAGTGGTTATTCATTTAAATCCAAGAACAATGGTTGTTCTATTTATATGAATGAAATCTTTTATGGTCATGCACCGATGATGAATGGTTTATTTCTTTTAGATCTCGATGATAATATTACACATATTCATAATGTTGATGCTAAAAGGATTAAAATTAATAATGATATATCCGCATATATGTGGCATTGCCGTCTAGGTCATATTGGCGTTAAACGCATGAAGAAGCTCCATTCATATGGACTTTTGGAATCACTTGATTTTGAATCATTTGATACATGTGAGCCATGCCTTATGGGCAAGATGACTAGAACGCCGTTTTCTGGTTCAATGGAACGGGCGACAGATTTATTGGAAATCATACATTCTGATGTATGTGGTCCAATGAGTGTGTCGGCATGAGGTGGATATGGTTATTTTGTTACTTTCACGGATGATTTGAGTAGGTACGGTTATATCTACTTGATGAAACACAAGTCTGAAACCTTTGAAAAGTTCAAGGAATTTCAGAATGAAGTGGAAAATCATCGTAATAGAAAGATCAAATTTCTACGGTCCAACCGTGGAGGTGAGTATCTAAGTTACGAGTTTAGCACTCACATGAAAGAGTGTGGAATTGTTTCACAATTCACACCTGCCGGAACACCACAGCGAAATGGTGTGTTGGAACATCGTAATCGTACTTTATTATATATGGTTTGATCTATGATGTCTCTGACGGACTTGCCGTTGTCATTTTGGGGTTATGCACTAGAAACTGCTGCATTCACTTTAAATCGGGCACCATCTAAATCCGTTGAAAAGACACCGTATGCATTGTGGTTTGGAAACAAACCTAAGCTGTCATTTCTTAAACTTTGGGGATGCGATGTTTATGTGAAGAAACTTCAACCGGATAAACTCGAACCCAAAGCGGAAAAATGCGTCTTCATAGGATACCCTAAGGAAACTATTGGGTATTCCTTCTTTCACAGATCCTAGGGCAAGGTTTTTGTTGCCAAGAATGGATCCTTTCTACAGAAAGAGTTTCTCGCGAAAGGTGTGAGTAGTCGGAAGGTAGACCTCGAAGAGGTTATTGAACCTTCTCTTCAAAGTATGGCAAGTAGCGCAGCGTCGGAAGTTGTTCCGGAGTTGGCTTCACATGTTGAAGAGGGAACTAATGATAATGATCATGAAACTCCAAAAGAGAGTACTACAGAACCTCGCAGGTCTAGCAGGACGTGTGCAGCTCCCGAGTTGTATGGAAATCCTGTCATGAATTTCATGGTTGATGAAAATGATGACCCTGCGACGTATGAAGAAGCGATGATGAGCCCGGATTCCAACAAATGGTTAGAAGCCATGAAATCCGAGATGGAATCCATGTATGAAAATCAAGTTTGGAACTTGGTGGAATTACCTCACGACCGAAAGGCCGTGGAGAACAAATGGATTTTCAAAAGAAAAACTGATGCTGATGGTAATGTGACCGTCTATAAAGCTCGACTTGTCGCAAAGGGGTTTCGACAAATTCAAGGAGTTGACTACGATGAGACATTCTCTCCCGTAGCGATGCTAAAGTCAGTTAGGATTATGTTAGCAATTGCTGCATATTTCGATTATGAGATATGGCAGATGGATGTCAAAACCGCGTTTCTCAATGGTAATATTGAAGAAGAGTTGTATATGATACAACCAAAGGGTTTTGTCGATCCTAAGGATGCTAACAAGGTGTGCAAGCTTCAGCGCTCCATCTATGGATTGAAGCAAGCATCACGAAGTCGGAATGTCCGCTTTGATGAGGTGATCAAAGAGTTTGGATTTGTCCAAACTTATGGAGAAGCTTGTATTTACAAGAAAGTGAGTGGGAGCAATGTGGCATTTCTGATATTATATGTGGATGACATATTATTGATCGGAAATGATATAGATCTTTTAAATAGTGTTAAAAGTTATCTAAACAGCAAACTTTCAATGAAGGACCTAGGTGAAGCGTCATACATATTAGGCATAAAGATCTATAGAGATAGATCTAGACGCCTAATAGGGCTATCACAAAGTACATACCTTGATAAGATTTTAAAGAAGTTTAAAATGGACGGAAGTAAGAAGGGGTTCTTACCTATGTTGCAAGGCAAGACATTGAGTAAGACTCAAAGTCTGGCTTCGGCGAAAGAAAGAGAGATAATGGACAAAGTACCCTATGCTTCAGCCATAGGCTCTATAATGTACGCCATGCTATGTACAAGACCGGATGTGGCACATGCTATTAGTTTGACTAGTAGGTACCAATCGGATCCAGGTTCGGAACACTGGATAGCGGTCAAGAATATCCTTAAGTACTTACGAAGAACTAAGGATATGTTTCTTGTATACGGAGGTGAAGAAGAGCTCGTCGCTAAGTGTTATGTTGACGCTAGCTTTGACACTGATCCGGATGACTCTAAGTCTCAATCCGGATACGTATTTCTCATGAATGGCGGAGCGGTTAGTTGGAGGAGCTCCAAACAACCCGTGGTGGCGGGATCAACAACGGAGGCCGAATATGTTGCTGCTTTAGAAGCGACTCAGGAAGCAGTTTGGATGAAGGAGTTCATATCCGAACTAGGAGTGGTTGCAAACGCGTTGGACCCAATGGTGATCTATTGTGACAATAATGGTTCCATTGCCAATTCCAAAGAGCCAAGGTCTCACAAGCATTCCAAGAATATTAAGCGCCTGTTTCACTCCATCCGCGAGCATGTCAAGGATGGAGATATAAAGATTTGTAAAGTACATACGGATCTCAATGTAGCAGATCCGTTGACTAAAACTCTCCCTAGAGCAAAACATGATCAACACCAGAACTCGATGGGTGTTAGATTTATCAATATGTAACTAGATTATTGTCTCTAGTGCAAGTGGGAGACTGAAGGGAATATGCCCTGAGAGGCAATAATAAAGTGTTTATTATGTGTATTCCAAGTATGTGATAGACGTTTATTTTGCATGCTATAATTGTATTAGTACGGAAACATTAATACATGTGTGTTTAATAAACAAACAGAAAGTTCCTAGTTATGCCTCTCTCATAAACTAGCTCGTAGATTAACAAGATGATCAAGGTTTCCTGATCATGGACATTGGATGTTGTTAATAACGGGATCACAACATTAGTGTAATGGTGTGATGAACATTCTTCCGAAGTATAGCATTACGATCAAAGTTATTGAGTTTATATTGCTATAACAACTTACGAAGTGATCCTAATCCTTAGACCATGAGATCATGTTAATCACTAACACCGGAAGAGTTTCTTGATAACATCAAATGTCACACCCTAACAGGGTGATTATAAAGATGGATTCAGAACTAATAAAGTGTTATGTTGAGGCTCATGGATCGAGAGTGGAATTTGTTCATCCCGATGACGGATAGATATACTCTGGGCCCTCTCGGTGATATCACATTGATTAGCTTGCAAGCAAGTGATTTGATCACTAGAATGTTATATCACGGGAACGAGAAAAGAGTGCATGTCAGTAACGAGATCAAACTAGGTATGGAGATACCGGTGATCGAATCTCGGACATGTAATATATCGTGAAACAAAGGGATTAAGATACTAGCGTAAAAAGGTTCCGACGATCACAAGAAAGTCATCGTTGAATGTGTGGGAGTCAGTATGGGTCTCCAGATCCCGCTTCTGATTATTGATCCGAGAGGGGTCTCGATCATGTCCGCATTATTCACGAATCGTAGGGTGACACACTTAAGAGACACTGACATCCAATTGGAGCAAAAGTTTCATGCCCGAAAGAATGAACAAACGCAGGAATTTATTTCACTAGATACCGAAACAGGTTTTCGGGTGAAATTGCATAAAGTGGTTATGCATGTGAAATAGAATTCTAGCAAGGGGTTATTTTTGAATGTTTGTCATTAAAGTAATTGACAAAATTCTGAATAAAATAAAAGAGTTTTATTTAATGAGAGTTTGCATTAAATTTGGTGGAAATTTAATGGCATGTTTGAGTGGGATTTTGAGTGGAGGGAATTTAAAGGAATTTTGTGAGTGGAGTGTCCACCCACATGAAGAGGGGAGGGCAAGGGGCAGCCCCCATGCGCCGGCCACCACCTTGGGGTTCCCCCTCCTCCTATAAAAGGCACACCTCTCCTCACTTCTTACTCACACCTCCTCGTGAAGGATCTCTCTCCCCCTCTAGAATTTATCCCCCATGGTCTCGGACTAGCGAGATACATGTTCGGCAAGAAAGAGTTGTGCTTCCGCTGCACCGCTGGAGCGAGGAGGCGGAGGTTGCTCGGTGCCTCGAACGTGTGTGCGAGCACGGATGCGCTGCTGATTTGTGGCGCTAGGACTTCCTCTCGATCTTGAGATCGGCAAGAGATCGTCTACATCAACCACGAGTTGAAATCGTTAAGCTTTGTCGGTCTTCAAGGGTATGTTCTCTACGGATATACATCCGCCCGTTGTTTGTATCTAATAGATAGATCTTGGTACATAGTTCACATCGTAGGAAATTTTTTGTTTTCTATGCTGCGAACCCTACATCTCCAGAACCTTGAGGGGGTTATTAGACACCTCGACACAGATAGGACCAACGTCATGCTTAGCAATGACGAGCTCCAGGTTCAATTGAGGGAGAAGGACAAGATCTTCGCAGAGCAAGACGAGATCGTCAAGAAGATGGAGGCCAGATTCAAGAGCCAGGACAAGAAGTTCAAGAATCAGGAGAAAAGAGTCCAAGATAGAAAGAAGAAGATCAAGGACATGAAGGCCGAGATAGAGGAAAAGGACTTCGATCTCGAGACCCAGCAGGGAGTGATTGAGAGGCTGCGCTCACAGAAGAGAGCTCTCCGTGCGAAGGTCGAGGCCTTGACCACTAGTGTCGAGGAGTACACGACAGCCATGGAGACAGCCGGACTTACACTTGTTGACGTGGAGGTCGACATGGAGTAGTAGTATAGACTACTCGACTATCTTTTATCTATCATACTTTGATTATTGAGTCGCAATGACCATCTAACATGTGGATGGCTTGCTATGGTGTGTTTACTTTTTCCAAAACTTATTGTTTACATTTTTCAAACTCTATTTTTTATCTTGTGATGGTTGTTTTGTGATGTATTGTGCATGTTAAGCATCTATGGGTTATATCTCATTCCTTATCCTTATTGAAACCATAGATGCCTCCCCGTCGTGCCAACACCAACCCAAAAACCAACAATAACGTCACCCCCGAGATGCAGCAGTTGATGACAGCTCAAGCTCAACCGATGCAGATGATGAATCAGTTCATTCAAAATCAGAATCAGAACAACAACAACAACAACAACAACAACAACAACAACAACAACAACAACAACAACAACAACAACAAAAACAACAATCCCAACAATCCACCAGCATTTGACATGCTTACCAGATTTTTGAGGTTGAGGCCAGCCAAGTTCTCAGGAACAATTGATCCAATGGTAGCCAATGACTGGTTACGTTCCGTGAACAAGGAATTAGTCACTGTTGGCTGCACCGACGAGGAAAAGGTCAGATTCGCAGCACATCTGCTCAAAGGACCAGCAACAACCTAGTGGGATCACTTTCAGATCAGCTCTCCCCTCGAGGATGTGACATGGGCTATCTTTGAGGATGGTTTCCGCACTACCCACATCTCATCAGGAGTGATGAACTTAAAGAAGAAAGAGTTCCACAATCTGAAACAGCGTCACCGCAGTGTGGCTGAGTACATTGAGGAGTTCAACAATCTGGCGCGCTATGCACCGGATGAGGTTGATACTGATGCCAAGAGGAAGGAGAAGTTCCTCGAAGGATTGAATGATGAATTGAACCTGCAACTATCTGTTGCTTATGTCCCAACATATCAATCACTTTGTGACAAGGCCACCATCTTGGAAAATAAGATGAAACAGGTTGAGGGCAGGAAGAGGAAGCATAACTTTGATAAGCACAGCTCGGGATCGTCTCACAAGCATTCCCATAATGATGATAGTGGAGGTTCTGGATTCCACAAGCATGGGAAGTATAAAAGCCACCACAACCACAACCGTCATCATGACAACAAGATCCATCGCAGTCATGATAATGACAAGTATAAGAACCACAAGAGTGGACACAAGAGCCACCACAGTGGAAGTGGAAATGGAAGTCAGCCTGCAAAGAAAGATCTCAGTCAGGTTGAGTGTTTCAAGTGTAATAAGATGGGGCACTATGCAAATGAATGCCCAGAAAATAAAGTTGAAGGAGCCAACAAACCCAACCCTTTCCAGAAGGCACAAGTGAACCACATCAATGTGGAAGAAATATATGAAGAGTCTGATGTTGTGGCTGGTAAGTTCAAGCTCAATTCTTTTCCAGCACTTGTTCTTTTTGATAATGGCGCATCGCATTCATTCATATCAAGAGCATTTGTTGATAAAAATGGGCTTCCAACTGAAACTATTGGATGTCCTATAAAAGTAAGCTCTCCCGGTGGAGAGATGATAGTGAACTTTGTGTGTCATGATCTAGTGATAGAATTTGGAAAGTATAAGTTTCCAGTTAGTCTGATAATCCTAGATTCCCAAGGTTTGGATGTAATTTTGGGAATGGATTGGATGACTAAGTATGAAGGAGTACTAGATTGTGCCAATCTTACTATCACACTCACAACCTCGGATAAGAAATGGATTAGGTTCAAGTCTAACTTTGAATCTAAAGGGAGTAAGTTAAATTCTCTCAAGGGTGTTATCATAGACAGTGTGCTAATTGTGAGGGAGTATCTGGATGTGTTTCCGGAGGAATTGCCTGGAATGCCACCAGATAGAGATGTAGAGTTTCTCATTGACTTGCTGCCAGGATCTGGACCAATAGCAAAGAGACCCTACAAGATGTCAGTTGATGAGTTGAAAGAACTCAAGAAAAAGCTTGGAGAACAGTTGCAGAAAGGATTTATTCAACCAAGTTCTTCATCTTGGGGTGCACCAGTTATGTTTGTTGAGAAGAAGGATAGAAGCCAAAGGTTATGCATAGATTACCGTTCACTCAATAAGGTGACTATCAAGAACAAATATCCTTTGCGTAGAATCAATGATCTATTTGATCAGCTAGAAGGAGCCTGTGTGTTCTCAAAGATTGATCTCCGATCAGGCTATTTTTAGCTTAATATTAGAGAGCAGGATATACCTAAGACTGCTTTCACCACTAGGTATGGATTGTATGGGTACACTGTGATGCCATTTTGTCTGACCAATGCACCAGCCTATTTCATGAACATGATGAACAAGGTGTTCATGGAATTTCTTGACAAGTTTGTTGTCGTATTCATCAAAGAAATTTTGATATATTCCAAGAGCAATGAAGAGCATGAAGAGCATTTGCGTTTGATACTTGAGAAGCTCAGGGAACACAAGTTGTATGCCAAATTCAGCAAGTGTGAATTCTGGTTGAATGAAGTGGGATTTCTTGGACATATTGTGTCGGGAGATGGTACAGCTATCGATCCCGCAAAGGTGTCAGCTGTGACTGAGTGGGAATCCCCCAAGTCAGCAAAGGAAGTTCGTAGTTTCCTTGGCTTGGCAGGATACTATATAAGATTCATTGAGAATTTCTCAAAGGTATCTAAGCCAATGACGGAGTTACTCAAGAAAGATAAGAAGTTTGATTGGACTGAAGGATGTGAACTCAGTTTCCAGGAATTGAAGAAGAGACTAGTGACAGCACCGGTGTTATGTCTGCCAGATTTGGAGAAGGATTTCCAAGTTTACTGTGATGCATCTCACCAAGGGTTAGGTGGAGTTTTGATGCAAGAAGGGAAAGTTGTGGCTTATGCTTCCTCGAGACAACTCAAAACTCATGAAGTGAATTATCCTACTCATTACTTAGAGTTAGCTTCTGTTGTCCATGCATTCAAAACATGGAGACATTATCTTTTGGGAAAGCGTTGTGAAGTGTTCACAGATCACAAAAGTTTGAAGTATATCTTCACTCAGAAGGAAATCAATATGAGACAAAGAAGATGGCTAGAGATCATAAAGGACTATGACTTAAGTTTGCAATACCATCCTGGTAAAGCAAATGTTGTAGCGGATGCTTTAAGTCGTAAGGTTTATGTGAATGGCCTTACTAAGGGAGAATTGCCAGATGATTTGTGTTCCCAATTCAAAGATCTCAGATTGGAGATAGTGCCTGAAGGACATCTCATGTCATTGGATGTTCAACCCACATTGTTGGACAAGATCAAAGAAGCCCAAAAGTTGGACAAGGAAATTGAAGAGATTAAAGGAAAAATTAACAAAGGGAAAGCTAAACGATTCCATGAAGACGAACATGGTACTTTATGGTATGGAAAACGTATATGCATTCCGCAAGATCCGGAGCTTCGGAAACTGATTCTACAAGAAGCACACAACTCACCCTATTCCATTCATCCGGGTAACACCAAAATGTACATGTATGTGAAGGAAATATTTTTGTGGAACAATCTCAAGAAGGATATTGCAGAGCATATTGCCTTGTGTGATGTGTGAGTGAAGGCGGAACATCAGAAACCGGCAGGGTTATTACAACCACAACCAATTCCTAATTGGAAATGGGATAAGATTGGCATGGATTTTAACACCGGACTGCCAAGGACTAGATCCGGATATGATTCTATTTGGGTGGTTGTAGATCGCCTAACTAAAGTGGCTCATTTCATACCTGTGAAGACAACCTATACAAGTGATAAGTTAGCCAATATTTATATGAATAGGATTATATGTATGCATGGAGTACCCAAAAGTATTGTGTCGGATAGGGGAACTCAGTTCACCTCGCATTTTTGGCGACAACTAGATGAGTCATTGGGAACGAGATTAGAGTTCAGTACAACTTTTCACCCCCAGACTAATGGAAAGACAGAAAGAACCAATCAATTTTGGAGGATATGTTGAGGGCATGTGCCCTAGACTATGGTGCTAGTTGGGATAAAAGTCTGGCTTACAAAGAATTCTCTTACAATAACAGCTATCAAGCCAGCATTGAGATGGAACCGTTTGAATTTCTCTATGGAAGAAAGTGTACTATGCCATTACTATGGAGTGGTGTGGGAGAAAGAAATTTATTCAGACCAGAACTGATGAAAGAAGCTGAAGATAAAGTCAAATTGGTAAAGGACAGATTGAAGATAGCACAGTCTCGACAGAAGAGCTACGAAGATCCAAAGCATAGAGAAGTCACCTATGAGGTAGGTGATCGAGCTTATCTTAGAGTCTCACCACTTCGTGGTGTGATGAGATTTGGATTCAAAGGAAAATTGGAACCAAGATATGTTGGACCATTCAAGATCTTGAGCCGAAAGGGAGAAGTATCTTATGAGATTGAATTTCCCAAGTCACTGTCTACTGCTCACAGTGTGTTTCATGTGAGTCAGTTGAAGAAATACCATCCGGAAATGGAAGAAACTTCTTTGAAGGATACTATACCCTTGGAACAAGTTCAGTTGGAGAGTGATCTCACTTATGAGGAGAAACTTATCAAGATTCTTGAGACTTCACAAAGAGTTACTCGTACCAAGACTATTAAATTCTGCAAAGTTCAATGGAACCATCACTCTGAAGAAGAAGCAACTTGGGAAAGAGAAGAAGACCTTCGGAAAGACCACCCTCACCTATTTGCTAGCCAATCCGAATCTCGAGGGCGAGATTCATCTTAAGTGGGTTAGATTTGTAACATCCCAAAATTCATGAATTACAAAAGCTTGCATTTCATACTTGCATTCATAGCATTCCTTGCTTTCACAAAAGGTTTCAAATCAAAATTCAAATAAAACCAATTATATGCCTATTACTTATATATTATTAAGGCATGGTTTATTTTAATTTCAAAGGTTCAAAGTATATTTGAATAGTGAGTGGTGTTTGACACACTTTTGAGAACAAGGTTCACTGTTTAAAAATGTAAAGAAAATTTGAATTCAAACTCATTTGATTTGGGTTTGAAAATGTTTCCTGAAAATCCAAATAGAAATAGGAAAAGAGAAAAGAAATAGAAAAGGGCCAGTGCCACCAATTCGGCCCAGTCCCAGACCCATCCCAACAAGCCACCCGGCTGTTTCCCCTCTCCCCTGTCTCTCACCCGCACCCCCTACCCCGCAGTCACTGCCCAGTGGCCCCATTGC
Source organism: Avena sativa (assembly GCA_916181665.1). Lineage (NCBI taxonomy): Eukaryota > Viridiplantae > Streptophyta > Magnoliopsida > Poales > Poaceae > Avena > Avena sativa. The sequence continues at coordinate 259,252,992 of OV702294.1, read as the reverse complement.
CACCTCATCTTCTTCCCCAAACATCGCGCCCGTGACTAGATGCACGGCCGTTTCCTCCCCCGAGTTTTGTCAATTACTTTAATGACAAACATTCACATATAACACCTTTGCTAGTATTTCATTTCACATGCAAAAACACTTTCTGCAATTTCACCCGAAATCCCGTTTCGGGATCTAGTGAAATAAATTCCTGCGCTTGTTATTCTTTTCAGCATGAAACTTTTGCTCCAAATGGTGTCGGTGTTTCTTAAGTGTGTAACCCTACGGTTCGCGAATAATGTGGACATGATCGATACCCCTCTTGGATCAATAATCAGAAGCGGAACCTGGAGATCCATACTAACTCCCACACATTCAACGATGACTTTCTTGTGATCGTGAGAACCTTTTACGCTAGTACCTTAATCCTTTTATTTCGCGATATATTACATGTCCGAGATTTGATCATCAGTATCTCCATACCTAGTTTGATCTCGTTACTGAGATGTACTCTTTTCTTGTTCCCGTGATATAACATTCTAGTGATCAAATCACTTTCTTGCAAGCTAATCAATGTGATATCACCGAGAGGGCCCAGAGCATATCTATCCGTCATCGGGATGAAAAAATTCCACTCTCGATCCATGGGCCTCAACATAACACTTTAGTAGTACTGAACCCATCTTTATAATCACCCTGTTACGGTGTGATGTTTGATGTTATCAAGATACTCTTCTAGTGTTAGTGATAGACATGATCTCATGGTCTAAGGATTAGGATCACTTCGTATGATGTTATAGCACTATAAACTCAATGACTTTGATCATAATGCTATACTTCGGATGAATGTTCATCACACCATTCCAATAATGTTGTGATCTCGTTATTAAAAACATCCAATGTCCATGATCAGGAAACCTTGATCATCTTGTTAATCAACGAACTAGTTTATGAGAGAGGTATAACTAGGAACTTTATGTTTGTTTATTAAAAAAACTTGTATTAAAGTTTCTGTATTAATATAATTATAGCATGATAAATAAACATTTATCATATACTTGGAATATACATAATAACCACTTTATTATTGCCTCTCAGGGCATATTCCCTTCAGTCTCCCACATGCACTAGAGACAATAATCTTGTTACATAGTGATAAATCTAACACCCATGGAGTTCTGGTGTTGATCATGTTTTACTCTAGGGAGAGTTTTAGTCAATGGATCTGCTACATTGAGATCTGTGTGCACTTTACAAATCTTTATATCTTCATCCCTGACATGCTCGCGGATGGAGTGAAACCGGCGCTTAATATGCCAGGAATTCTTGTGAGACCTTGGTTCTTTGGCATTGGCTATGGCACCATTGTTGTCACAATAGATCACCATTGGGTCCAACGCGCTCACAACCACACCTAGTACGGATATGAACTCCTTCATCCAAACGGCTTCCTGAGCCGCTTCTGAAGTAGCAACATATTCGGCCTCCATTGTTGATCCTGCCACCATGGGTTGTTTGGAACTCCTCCAACTAACCTCTACACCATTCATGAGAAATACGTATCCGGATTGAGACTTAGAGTCATCCGATCGGAGTCAAAGTTATGTAGCACCCTCGGGATTAGGGTTAAACCAACCTCAAATTATCATCTAAGATAAGTTCAACTCCCAAACACGGATGATCATAGTATGATTCAATAACATTACAGAACACAGGGATTCAATAGCAAAAGTTTAAACTCTTAGCAGAGTGAGATATTAGAGTTATTACAAACCAGAGGTCATAGACCCAACATTACATCACAACGAAAGCAAATTATGTTGTTGTACACAACAACTTAGCAAAAGGCCTAAGAGTTCATTAACAAAAGTGACGTCCATCCCATAGTCCTCAGGATGCTACCTGGGACCCCCAACTACTCGTCGATGTCAATGTAGAAGCCACCTTCAGTTGCAACCAGATCCTTTGTAGAAAAACAACAATGGTGCAAGGCTAAGTACGAGAATGTACTCTGCAAGACTTCGATAACCTAGTATCTACATGCTCTGGCTAGAAAATCTTTCTCTGGATTTTATTTTGCGGAAAGCAATCTTTATTCGTAAACAAGAGAGAGAAGAGGCTCGTCTACTCAGAATCTTTTAAAAGGGATAATATAGCGACTTCTTCATCTTGTTCATCACACCTCGATAACCACCAGCTTCATCAAAACCTCCTATCTAGGATCAGCCCCTCGACCCAGAGGAAGCATCCTTAAGCACACGTGGATCAACAAGTTTTTATAATGGTTAAAGTTATCTATGATCTTAGAATCTGGTCACCAAGCGTTCATAACTGTGAACATGACTTTTCGAAAAGATTAATACCCTGTAGGGGTGTACAACTTGACCCACACGCACCAACCGACTCTTAATGCCAAATATTATTAGCCCTCTTCCTTGGAAGGCCGGCAGAGGGTGGTTGACCACGACCTTTACCTTGCTTTCGCCGAGACCATGAGTCACGCAATAAGTATGATTCTGCCGTAACGGGTCAAGTCCTGAAGCCGGTACTTAAAGATGTGAGGCGAGGTTGGTTCACTAGGGGCTCCATCGACCCCAAGAAACCGCGGCCATGCTTCCCTACCTGTTATGATGCACCTCCATCACCTCCTCTTTCGAAAATGTTTTCAATGCGTATGCAAGATGGAAAGCCCGAACTATGTGACTCATGGAATCTACTAGGCAAGTTAGTCAGTCAAGGGGTTGTCCAGGCCCCGTGTGGTTGTACGCTCGTCTCGGTTCCAAAGGCAAGAACTCAGTTCCTAGTGGTGGAGAGCATGGGACTACAAATACCACACCCAATGTGGCTTCCCATACCATCCTTAGCATATTTAGTTAAACTCCTTCGAGGATGTCACCATCTCCTACCTTTCTATATTCTCCGGCATCTCTGATTCATCATTCAGATAGATCAGACATTATTACTATGCATGGCTAAGTTGTCGATCTCAGAAGCTCTAGCAACACTCAGATGCCAAACCTAGGTATGCTAGGAGTAGTGGATCAGGAGTATAAGGCTACAACAGGGAAACTATGCAGCACATAGGTAACACTAGCTACTGACAAAGACCACATTTGGAATTGTGTGCATCATAGCAAGAAAGTAATATACTTTATAAAACTTAGGTTCAGAATGAGAGGCTACGCTTGCCTTGTCCGTCAGTAGATAGGTATGGATCGTCGGTGTTGTTGACTTCAGCTTCGGGCTCGGATCCTATCGCGAAGAACCAATACCGGAAAGAAAGGCAACAATCAAGACATGGCATCGATGCAATGCTCAAACAAGGATGATGATATGACAAGTTAAATTGCATTGAAACGAAATCCTAAGTCATGCTTGACAACTTAAACGGGGTTCCGAGGATTGTAAACCCTAACTCGGAGAACTCCGGAAACACATGATAGGGATTACTATGGTGTTCTAATTAAACCTGTCATTAAAGTTGTTGAACAATTCATTATTATAGGTTAGTTAGAAAGAACTCATTTTTCTGAACATTTTGATATATTATTTGTATTTTTCTGACTTATAGATAATTAGTTATTGATTTTACAATATCAAAACCTTTTCTAAAATTATTAAAAAAATTTAAATCGAAATATTACATCAGGCTGACATCAGCACAGGAGCCAGATATTTTTTTTACACTCGGGCTGAACCTACCCAGAGAGACTGACAGAGGGGCCCGAGGCCACCTCAGCAGCCATGTTGGCCAAACAGTGTCATAGACGATTTCCACCAGGGTTGGCTCTATCCAGAGGGGCTGACTGGTGGGGCCTGGGCCACGCAGGCGCCACATGGGCCTCGCCGGAGAACGGCCAGACGGCAGCGACTGGCGGTGCTAGGATGTGAACGGGGACGCGCGGCTAGGCCTACACGAACCAGGGCTTCACCACGAACCTAAAGAAGGCGGCGCCACTAGGTAGAGGTCGCCGGAGCAGTGTCCCCGAGAAGCGTTTACGGCGGAGCTCGGTGGTGATCGTCAGGGAGAAGCTAAAGAGCGAGAGGGAGAGTGGGGAGGGGTTCGTTAGAAGCGTGAGCTCACCCTGAGCGCGTTGGTGGGGACGGTGAGGCCGGGGGAGGTCGGGGTTGCCGGTAATGTCGTTGACGAGCGACAGACAAAGGCGGAGAGGGCGAGGTCGTTGCCGACGATTAAATGCACCCACGACCGATTCCTTTGGTGAATATGATCTTCGCGATGGGGCGGTTCCAACGGCAGCCTCAGCTGACCGTGGGGTGGCCGGAGGTGGCGGGAGGAGGCAGCTCCTGCGAGCTTTAGGGTTAGAGCTTGAGCGAGCGAGAGCCAGAGAGGAAGGAGAGGGGAAAGTGAGGTGAAGGGGAAGAGGAGCACGACGCAGACGGGTCTTATCCTCGTGAGCATCGGGGGCGCGCATCGCAACGACGAGGCGGCATCGGGCGGCCATGGCAGCAACAGCGAGCTGCCTGCCGTCAGCGGGGAAGACGACTGGGGAACGGAGCAAAACGGTACCGGGCCGCTGTGGGCTGCGCTGGGCTGGGGTGGGCTGCTGAGCGCTGCTCTGCGCGAGAGAGGGAGAAGGGAATAGTTGGGCTCAGCCCAGAGGCACTAGGTTGCTTTTTTTTTGACAGATCCTTTTTCTATTTCCTAAATTCCTGTTCTCTCTTTTGTATAATGATTTGGATACTATTTTAGATAATTCAAAATACTAGGATTTTTTAAATATGTTGAAAACAATGTGGGGCCCTTTGACACTATTTGGGCTCCACTATTTTTGTACTTTTGAAAATTCAAACACCATATTGAATGGATTCCAAAAAGAGGGGAAAACACTAGGGTTTAGGGTTTTGAACTTGTACTTTGGTTCACACACTTGATCACATGCAATATTTTATTGATATTAACACATGCATGCAATGCTTAGGTACTAGTTACATATATTACAAGCTTGGGCTGTTATGCTCTACCCCTCTTACAAGAATCTCGACCCGAGATTCCTAAGTTTTTGAAAAGAAGGCAGGGTACTCAGATCGGAGACGATCTTCTCGTTCCCAGGTTGCTTCGTCCTCAGAGTGATGAGACCATTGAACTTTCAGGAACTTGATGTATTGACGACGAGTTTTGCGCTCGGTTTCATCAAGGATACGAATAGGATACTCACGATAAGTCAGATCCTTCTGGAGATCAAGAGTTTGGTGATCAACACCACGGACGAGGACTTTGAAACAACGGTTGAGTTGAGACACATGAAAGACGTCATGCACCTCAGGGAAGTTTGCAGGTAACTCCAATTGATATGAAAGTTTACATTGCTTGGAAAGAACACGAAAAGGACCAACATAGCGAGGAGCCAGTTTGCCTTTGATACCGAAACGATGGACACCCTTCAAAGGAGTGACCCGGAGATAAGCTTGATCACCAACTTCATATTCAACATGTTGATGATGACGATGATGATAGCTTTTCTGGCGAGACTGAGCAGTTTTCGAACGATCTCGAATGATATGAACTTGATCTTCTGCTTCCTGGATCATGTCTGGACCAAAGAACTTCCGGTTTCTGACCAGTTTAAAGGCGTACGACAGGCTCTTCCATATAGGAATTATAAAGGTGCCATTTCTATACTGGACTGATAACTGTTGTTGTAGGAGAATTTAGCAAAAGGACGGCATTTCTTCCAGTCCTTGCCAAAAGATATGACACACGCTCTTAGCATGTCCTCAAGAATTTGGTTCACTCTTTCGGTTTGACCACCAGTACTAGGATGATATGTTGTGCTGGTGGAAAGGCGAATTCCCATAGCCTGTTGGAAACTTGCCCAGAACCTTGAGGTGAACAAACTCCCTCGATCAGAGACGATTTTCTTTGGTACCCCATGAAGGACAACTATTCGAGAGATATATAGATCAGCCAATTGATTAGCAGTAATGCTCTCACGAACAGGTAGAAAGTGAGCAACCTTGGACAAGTAGTCAACAATTACCCTGATGGCATCATTTCCCTTTTGAGTCTTAGGAATACCAGTAATGAAATCCATACCAACTTCATCCCATTTCAACTCCGGGATTTTATGTGGTTGCAGGAGACCAGCAGGTCTTTGGTGCTTAGCTTTGACGCAACGGCAAACGTCACATTCAGCAACAAAACGAGCGATGTCCTTCTTCATACCAGACCACCAGAATCTTTGACGAAGATCCCGATACATCTTGGTACCTCCAGGGTGGATAGAAAGAGGTGATTTATGAGCCTCTCGGAGAATTAAATCCCTCAACTTTGTTCTCTTCGGCACTACCAGACGGTTACCAAAGTAGACGATGCCTTGCTTATCAATAGAGAAACACTTAGCAACTCCGCTAGCAATGTTCCCTTTGATCTCAGCAATTTCAGAATCATATTTATGAGCAAACTTGATTTCATCCTCTATAGAAGACTTCACTTCAAGGGTAGAAAGGAATCCATGAGGAACTACTTCAAGATTCAATCGAGCGAATTCCTAATGAAGAGAAGGTTGTGCTTGTTTGATCATCAGGGTGTTGCAATAAGATTTACGACTCGGCGCATTAGCAACAACATTGGCTTTTCCAGGTTGATAATTGATACCCAAATCATGGTCCTTGATGAGTTCCAACCATCTTCTTTGCCTGAGATTCAGATCAGGTTGTGTGAAGAGATACTTCAGACTCTAATGATCCAAGTATAACTCGCAACGACTACCAAGAAGGTAATGTCGCCATTGCTTAAGAGCATGAACAACAGCTGCAAGCTCAAGATCATGAGTTGGGTAGTTGTTCTCATGTGGTTTGAGCTTACGGGGGGCATAAGACACCACATGCCCATCTTGCATCAACACACATCCAAGACCTTGGTGAGAAGCATCACAAAAGACAACGAAGTCTTTCCTGGTGTCCGGGAGAACCAACACCGGAGCTGTTGTTAACTTGGTTTTCAACATCTGGAAGCTTTCTTCAGCCTTATCAGAACATTCAAACTTCTTATACTTCTTAAGAAGATCAGTCATTGGCTTTGCAATCCTGGAGAAGTTCTCCATGAATCGACGGTAATAACCAGCCATCCAGAGAAAACTTTGGACATCCTTTACGGATTTAGGAGACTCCCAGGTGAGGACGGTTTGGACTTTATCTGGGATAACAGCAACCCCTTTGGCAGAAACAACATGACCAAGGAATACGAGCTCTTGTAACCAGAACTCACATTTGGAAAACTTGGCGTAGAGACGATGTATCGGAGTTTTGTTAACACCAAACAAAGATGCTCAGCGTGCTCTTCTTCAGTCTTGGAATAGACCAAAATATCATCGATGTAGACCACGACAAACTTGTCGAGATACTCCATGAAGACAGAGTTCATAAGCCGCATGAAAGTGGCCGGAGCATTGGTAAGACCAAAGGACATGATTGTATACTCGTAAAGACCATAACGAGTGGTGAAAGCAGTCTTTGGAATATCTTCCTTACAGATCTTTATCTCGTGATACCCTGACCTCAAATCCATTTTGGAAAAGACAGTGGCACCACTTAACTGATCAAAGAGATCATTGATCCTAGGGAGAGGATACTTGTTCTTGATAGTCACAGCATTGAGTGGGCGATAATCGACAACCAGACGCGGTATGTTGGTATCCCGCTTCTTGACAAAGATGGTAGGACATCCCCAAGAAGATGTGTTGGGCTGAATATATTCTTTTCCTTCTAACTCCTCTAATTGCTTCTTCAACTCCACAAGCTCATGAGGAGGCATATGATAAGGTCTTTTAGAAACAGGAGCAGTTCTAGGAACTAAATGTATGACAAACTCCACACTTCGGTCAGGTGGCATGCCAGGCAACTCCTCAGGAAAGACATCCGGGAATTCACAGACCACGCAAACATCTTGGATCTCTAACGGAGGTAGAACTTCAAGAGCATACAACTCCGCTTCAGGAATAGAAACAACTGAAGGTGATAGTGACACTACGGTCCAATACTTGACTGTTATGCCAGCAGGACTAGTCAGAGTCACAGACTTGGTTGTACAATCGAGAATGGCTTGATAACGGGTCAACCAATCCATACCCAGAATGATATTGATGTCAGTTGAATTGAGGGTGATTAAAGAAGTGGGGAAAAGTTGAAATGCAACTTCGATTAGATTCCCATGGCTAACCATGGTGGAACGCTAACTTGAACCAGGAGACTGATCTAGCAGAGGAACGGACAACCCCTCAAAACTTATCCCATGCATTTGAGCAAAAGCATGTGACAGGAATGAATGCGATGCTCCAGAATCAAACAAAACTTTAACTGGAATTTGATTGATATGAAGCGTACCCATAATGACGCTTGGATCTTCCTGAGCCTCCTCAGCAGAGATATGGTTCAGGCGACCTCTTCCAGCACCTTGGTACTTCTCATTCTTATTTGGTGGTGGTGCATTCGCAGCAGCACTCTTTTGAGGACACTCCTTTGCATAGTGTCCAGGTCAGTGACAATTGAAGCATATTAAACCTGATGCATTGCCAGCAGAAGGATAGTTTGATCCACCGGCATTATTTGAGGTAGTATTCGGACGAGGGGCATATCCAGACGACCTTGGAATATAAGGAGCACGTGGCACATCACTGTAAGGCATGAAGACACGACGCTTCTTATTGCTTGAACCAGCCTTGTTATACCCTTCCTGAGGACACTTACGAGTTTCTTCATACTCCACTTTTCCACTCTCGGTCTTCATAGACTTATTGACAAGACCTTGGAAGTTAACAAAGTCCATGAGATGGAGATCACGACGAACCTCAGGATCCAGTCCCTTGTGGAACAGAGCTTGCTTCTTAACATTAGTGGAGACCTCTTCAGTAGCATAGCAGGCAAGACGATTAAAGTTGCGCTGGTAATCACACACGAAACATGTGCCATGCTTAAGCTTGAGGAACTCCTCCCTCTTCTGATCCATCAGACCCTCCGAAATATGATAAGCTCGAAAGGCTTCAGTGAACTCTTGCCATGTAACAATATGTTGAGCTTCTTGCATAGCCAGGAAATTTTCCCACCAGGAGTTAGTTGCTCCCTCCAGATGACAGGCAGGAAAAGTCACCCAATCAGCTTGAGCAACATGACCAACCTGAAGTTTGCGCTCCATAGTGCGAAGCCAGTAGTCCGCATCAAGTGGCTCAGTGGAATAGCTGAAAACTGGCAGAGTGAGACGTGTGAAGTCCATGATTCCAACTTGATTGTTCTGGTGTTGAGCAGTGTTGCGTGCAATCCTTTCAAGGAGCCTCATGTTGTCAGCACGTTTGGTTTCGTACATGGCCATAAGTTGAACCATGAAGGGTGGTAGAGGAAGGTTGGAAGATTCACCCTCATTTGCAGCACCACGAGCATGAGCACAGGTACGGGCACGAGAGGTATCACCCATCCTGAAAGAACAAAGGAAAAGGTTAGACAACATATTCAAAGAAACCAGATGGAAAGATGAACAAAGAGTACGTGATATAAATGTATCATCTTATCAAGCATGGTAGTATCAAAGCATACTAATGTATACACTAACCAGCTGACTTACAAACCATGACAATGGAATGCTAAGATGTTACACACCACGCAAAACTGAGATATCTTGGAACTCTGAGAATAACAACCAAGTACGGGGTACTTTTAGAGAAACAACCTAAAAACCACAATCCTAAAAGTTTTGAGATATGAGGTAAGGAATGAAAACCTTTTCAAACCAAATAAGGTAAGAGAAACTCCAGCATCAGAAACACACCAGAGAAGGAGTAAAAAGAATCCTAGTCAGAGTTTCTGCAAATAGTTTTTAACTTTCAAATAGTTTTGTCAACTTCTAGACTCAACATCGACCAATAAAAGGGTTTCCTACAGGCATTCCTACTCTGGTACCAAAACCTGTAGCACCCCCCGGGATTAGGGTTAAAGCAACCTCAGATTATCATCTAAGATAAGTTCAACTCCCAAACACGAAAGATCATAGTATGATTCGGTAACATTACAGAACACAGGGATTCAATAGCATAAGTTTAAACTCTTAGCAGAGTGAGATATTAGAGTTATTACAAACCAGAGGTCATAGACCCAACATTACATCACACAGCGAAAGCAAATTTTGTTGTTCTACACAACAACTTAGCAAAAGGCCTAAGAGGCCATTAACAAAAGCGACGTCCATCCCATAGTCCTCAGGCTGCTACCTGGGACCCCCAACTACTCGTAGATGTCAACGCAAAAGCCACTTTCAGCTGCAACCAGATCCTCTGTAGAAAAACAACAATGGCGCAAGGCTGAGTACGAGAATGTACTCTGCAAGACTTAGATAACCTAGTATCTACATGCTCTGGCTAGAAAAGCTTTCTCTAGAGTTTCTTTTCTAGAAAGCAATCTTTATTCATAAACAAGAGAGAGAAGAGGCTCGTCTACTCAAAATCTTTTAAAAGGGATAAGATAGCGACGTCTTCATCTTGTTCATCACACCTCGATAACCACCAGCTTCATCAGAACCTCCTATCTAGGATCACCCCGTCGACCCAGAGGAAGCATCCTTAAGCACACGTGGATCAACAACTTTTTATAATGGTTAAAGTTATCTATGATCTTAGATTCTTGTCACCAAGCGTTCATAACCGTGAACACGGCTTTTTGAAAAGATTAATACCCTGCAGGGGTGTACAACTTTACCCACACGCACCAATCGACTCTTAATGCCAAATATTATTAGCCCTCTTCCTTGGAAGGCTGGCAGAGGGTGGTTGACCACGACCTTTACCTTGCTTTCGCCGATACCATGAGTCACGCAATAAGTATGGTTCTGCCGTAACGGGTCAAGTCCTGAAGCCGGTACTTAAAGATGTGAGGCGAGGTTGGTTCACTAGGGGCTCCATCGACCCGAAGAAACCGCGGCCATGCTTCCCTACCTGTTATGATGCACCTCCATCACCTTCTCTTTCGAAAACATTTTCAATGCGTATGCCAGATGGAAATCCCGAACAATGGGACTCATGGAATCTACTAGGCAAGTTAGTCCGTCAAGGGGTTGTCCAGGCCCCGTGTGGTTGTACGCTCATCTCGGTTCCAAAGGCAAGAACTCAGTTCCTAGTGGTGGCGAGCATGGGACTACAAATACCACACCCAATGTGGCCTCCCATACCTACCTTAGCATATTTAGTTAAGCTCCTTCGAGGATGTCACGATCTCCTACCTTTCTAGATTCTCCGGCACCTCTGATTCATCATTCGGATAGATCAGACATTATTACTATGCATGGCTAAGTTGTCGATCTCAGAAGCTCTAGCAACACCCAGATGCCAGACCTAGGTATGCTAGGAGTAGTGGATCAGGAGTATAAGGCTATAACAGGGAAACTATGCAGCAGATAGGCAACACTAGGTACTGACAAAGACCACATTTGGAATTGTGTGCATCATAGCGAGAAAGTAATATACTTTATAAAACTTAGGTTCAGAATGAGAGGCTACGCTTGCCTTGTCCGTCAGTAGATAGGTATGGATCGTCGGTGTTGTTGACTTTAGCTTCGGCCTCGGATCCTATCGCGAAGAACCAATACCGGAAATAAAGGCAACAATCAAGACATGGCATCGATGCAATTCTCAAACAAGGATGATGATATGACAAGTTAAATTGCATTGAAACGAAACCCTAAGTCATGTTTGACAACTTAAACGGGGTTCCGAGGATTGTAAACCCTAACTCGAAGAACTCCGAAAACACATGATAGGGATTACTATGGTGTTCTAATTAAACCTGTCATTAAAGTTGTTGAACAATGCATGATTATAGGTTAGTTAGATAGAACTCATTTTTATGAACATTTTGATATATTATTTGTATTTTTCTGACTTATAGATAATTACTTATTGATTTTACAATATTAAAACCTTTTCTGAAATTTAAAACAATTTAAATCGAAATATTACATCAGGCTGACATCAGAATAGGAGCCAGATATTTTTTTACAGTCGGGCTGACCCTAGCCAGAGAGACTGACAGAGGGGCCCGAGGCCACCTCAGCAGCCAAGTTGGCCAAAGAGGGTCAGAGACGATTTCCACTAGGGTTGGCTCTAGCCAGAGGGGCTGACTGGTGGGGCCTGGACTACGGGGGCAAGCCACGCAGGCGACACGTGGGCCTCGCCGGAGAACGTCCAGACGGCGGCGACTGGCGGTGCTAGGATGCGAACGGGGACGCGCGGCCAGGCCTACTCGAACCAGGGCTTAACCACGAACCTAAAGAAGGCGGCGCCGCTAGGTAGAGGTCGCTGGAGCAGTGTCCCCGACAAGCGTTTGCGGCGGCGCTCCGTGGTGATCGTTGGGGAGAAGCTACAGAGCGAGAGGGAGAGTGGGCAGGGGTTCGTTAGAACCGTGAGCTCACCCTGAGCGCGTTGGTGGGGACGGTGAGGCCGGGGGAGGTCGAGGTCGCCGACAATGTTGCCGACGAGCGGTAGACACATGCGGAAAGGGCGAGGACGTTGCCGACGATTAGATACACCCACGGACGATTCCTTTGGTGAAGATGATCTTCGCGACGAGGCGGTTCCAACGGCGGCCTCAGCTGACCGTGGGGTGGCCGGAGGTGGCGGGACGAGGCGGCTCCTACGAGCTCTAGTGTTAGAGCTTGCGCGAGCGAGAGCCAGAGAGGAAGGGAGAGGGGAAAGTGAGGTCAAGGGGAAGAGGAGCACGACACAGTCGTGTCTTATCCTCGCGAGCGTCGGCGGCGCGCATCGCAACGACGAGGCGGCATCGGGCGGCCCCGGCGGCGATAGCGAGCTGCCTGCCGTCAGCGGGGAAGACGACAGGTGTCACATCCCAAGATTTTCCAAATCTTGTAATGTGAAAAAAAATAAACAATTGTTGAAATTTAGGGTGAGAAGAAACTTTTTGATTACAAATGGAAACATCAAAACCTATTTTGATCAAATAAAAATCCTAAAGAGATTTAAAAGATAAACAAATAATAAATAAAGTTATAATAGTTGGAATCACTATTTTTGGATCTTTGAATAAAAGGATATGGTTTTCATAAAACAAAGGTAGAAACATAAATAAGGATTATTTTATAGAGCCAAATTAAATCTTGGCCAAGATTTTGAAATAAAATATTTCTATTTTGATAAAAAGAGTAAAGGTTTATTTAAATAAAATAATGAGGATTTATTAATATCCATTTTTATTAAAGTAAAGGCTTTTCCATTTTAAATAAACACCAAAACTTTTTAATTTATTTTAAATCAGATTTCCAAGTGTTTTAGTTTTTCAAATGAAACCTACTGAAAAGATTTTGATATTATTTAGATTTCAAAAAGAGTTTAAAATAAATTAAAACCTATTTGAATTAAAAACTATGGTCTATTTATTTAATTATTAATAGATCCTAAAAGATAAAAGTATTATTTTATTTTGGACTTTAAAATATGTTGATAAACAGAATTAAAAATTGACCCAAAGTTTGGTGGTGATTTGAATTCAAATGGAGATTGAATAATATTACTAAATCTTATTTAATTAAAACTAGAGCCTATTTTAAATAATTAAAACGCCCTAAAAAGAATAAATATATTATTCTAAATTTGACTTTGGAATGTATTATTATGAATCTACACAAATTTTGGTAGAGGTTTGAATTGATTTGTTGCTTGAATTATTTGTTTGAAAATCAAATCAGAATATTCAAACAGAAAAAGGAAAAAGTTTAGTATAAAAAAATAGAAACAAAGCAGCCCAACCCGGCAGACCCAGTCCAGGACCAGCAGCCCATTTTCCTCTCTCCCTCGAAACGTTATTCTCTCACTCACAAGTTGACCCGCACAGCGAATGATAGTTGGACCCAACCTCTTCTCTCTCTCACTCGTTGACGCCAGGCCCCACTGCCACCTCACCGTCGTCCTCACCCGCCGCTCACCGCGCCCCCCTCTCTGGCCATTACTATCGTTGAATGCCGGCGTGAATTCGCTTTACTGGTCGAGTAACCCCCGTCGGTGACCACTCCCTCTTAACCGCCTCTCCCTCCTCTCTGTTTCCCCCTCAGTTCCTCACCCTAGCGCGCCCCCGGGCTGCTTAATTTCACACTACACCGCCACTGTCTCCGGCGAGCTCACCGAGCGATTCCGGCCAGTCGACGTCGCCCCTCGCCTCCTCAACCACACGAACATACTCCCCACCCCCTAGCGCTCCTCTCTGCATCCTCAGCTTGCCCACGCTTGACCCAGAACGTGGGCAACCTCCTCGACTGAACTTCGTTGTCGTCTGCCTCCGCTCGGTCAACCTTTCCCGGTGAGTGCTGACAACTTTTCTTCCTCTCGATTTGAATAGTGTGACCATTGCAAAGACAAGGAGTGAACTTATATTCTCTACCAAAAAGGCAAGTGATGCTTCATACTTTTGTCCCATTATTTTCACTATGCATTAGTGATATTTCTAAGTAGGACTTGCATGGAATTTTGCTAAGTGTAAACTATGCCATGGGAAATCCTAGTAGATGAAACCTTAGTAGAATTCCTAAGTTAAGATTCCTACTACTATCATGCTTAGCTTAGCTAGTAGAAAACAAGGGTGGATTATATTCATACTATGGAATATTTCTAAGTCAAGGACTTGTGTTTTGTTTAATAAAACAACTAAGTGAATGAAACACCTGGGTGGAATGGAAGGAATGGTTTATGTTGAGTGGTGCACAAGGCCCATTTCTATGGTTTACCTTGTGTATCTCACTTGTGGATGGCCACCCAGGAACAAAGAGATTTGAGATGTCAAATGTTGAGAAGCTTCAAGTGCAGCCACTTGGCATTATGGGCTCTGCCTGGATCATATAGGTTGCAATAACTTAGCCAAATGGACAATTGGTGGTAGGGGAATGATAGGTTGGAACGCGTCTATTCTGGTCTAAGGGAAGGCTTGTGAAAGATCTTGTCTTGGTGAAACCAAGTCTTGTGGGGAAAGTGCACCACCTCTGCAGAGTGTAAAATCTAAGTACTTAGCCATGTCCCTGGCAAAGGACAATTTGAGCATCAATACATGGAAGCTATCAATAATCTCCTCATCCCAATTTCTAAGTTAAAAACTTGTGGTTGAACAAGGGTTGAAGGATCACCAATTTCTATTGGGAGATGCCTTGGGTGATTTTTGTCAAGCAAAAACTTAGTGTTTTCAAATGATAAGGAAAATCTATTTTGAGCAAAGCAAGCCTAAGCTCCACATAGCGAAATGCATATAGATGATAGTTACCACTATACTACCATAGTATCACCTGCCAATACAATTCAAATGTATTGACCCTTGTGGCTGTAACTTATTATGTTACAGGTTTGCTTGATGTTAGTGAAGTTTATTGATTAGGATTACAAGTCTACAACCAACATGTCTGCCTGTGGCACTTTGAAGATGAAGGACCCCATGCTATTGTTATATTCTGCTGCATTGTAATGAGATAGCCAAATGAGCTATGTAAGATGTAATAAATTATTTTATTTCCTGGTTATAAAGTTGTAATATGACCTTTGTTTC
This sequence comes from Avena sativa, assembly GCA_916181665.1. Classification (NCBI taxonomy): domain Eukaryota; kingdom Viridiplantae; phylum Streptophyta; class Magnoliopsida; order Poales; family Poaceae; genus Avena; species Avena sativa. The sequence goes on along the minus strand of OV702294.1, from coordinate 259,237,476 downwards.
TTGATATTACGTCTTAACTGTGGATGCTAGCTATTGATCCAGGGACTAGCATTGTAAACACAGGGATCTCTACCTTATTAAAGGTTGGAAACCTTACAACAGGGGAGCGGAGCCAAGCAGTACTAGGCCGCTGTGGGCTATGCTGGGCTGGGGTGGGCTGCTGAGCGCTGCTCTGCGCGGGAGAGAGAGAAGGGAATAGTTGGGCTCGGCCCAGAGGCACTGGGTTGCTTATTTTTTTTGACAGATCCTTTTTCTATTTCCTAAATTCCTTTTCTCTCTTTTGTATAATGATTTGGATACTGTTTTAGATAACTCAAAATATCAGGATTTTGTAAATATGTTGAAAACAATGTGGGGCCCTTTGACACTATTTGGACTCCACTATTTTTGTACTTTTCAAAATTCAAACACCATATTGAATGGATTCCAAAAAGAGGGGAAAAGACTAGGGTTTAGGGTTTTGCACTTGTAATTTGGTTCACACACTTGATCACATGCAATATTTTATTGATTTTAACACATGGATGCAATGCTTAGGTACTAGTTACAAATATTACAAGCTTGGGCTGTTATAAGCTATCGTCGACATAATACTTAGCGACGATCTCTTCTTCACCTCCGTACATAAGAAACATATCCTTAGTTTTCCGCAAGTACTTCAGGATATTCTTGACCGCTATCTAGTGTTCTGATCCTAGATCAGATTGGTACCTACTAGTCAAACTAATAGCATGTGCCACATCCGGTCTTGTACATAGCATGGCGTACATTATAGAGCCTATGGCTGAAGCATAGGGGACTTTGTCCATTATCTCTCTTTTTTCCGCCGTAGCCGGACTTTCAGTCTTACTCGATGTGTTGCCTTGCAACATAGGTAAGAACCCATTCTTACTTCCGTCCATTTTAAACTTCTTTAAAATCTTATCAAGGTATGTACTTTGCGATAGCCCTATTAGGCGCCTAGATCTATCTGTATAGATCTTTATGCCTAATATGTATGGCGCTTCACCTAGGTCCTTCATTGAAAATTTACTATTTAGATAACTTTTAACACTGTTTAAAAGATCTATATCATTTTCGATCAATAATATGTCATCCACATATAATATCATAAATGCCACATTGCTTCCACTCACTTTCTTGTAAATACAAGCCTCTCCATAAGTTTGGACAAATCCAAACTCTTTGATCACCTCATCAAAGCGGAGATTCCAACTCCGGGATGCTTGCTTCTGTCCATAGATGGATCGCTGAAGCTTGCACACCTTGTTAGCATCCTTAGGATCGAAAAAACCCTTTGGTTGTATCATATATAACTCTTCTTCAATATTGCCATTGAGGAACGTTGTTTTGACATCCATCTGCCATATCTCATAATCGAAATATGCAGCAATTTCTAACATAATACTAACTGACTTTAGCATCGCTACGGGAGAGAATGTCTCATCATAGTCAACTCCTTGAATTTGTCAAAACCCCTTTGCGACAATTCGGGATTTATAGACGGTTACATTACCATCAGCATCAGTTTTCCTTTTGAAAATCCATTTATTCTCCACGGCCTTTCGGTCGTGAGGTAATCCCACCAAGTTCCAAACATGGTTTTTGTACATGGATTCCATCTCGGATTTCATGGCTTCTAACCATTTGTTGGAATCCGGGCTCATCATCGCCTCTTCATATATCGCAGGGTCATCAATTTCATCAACCATGAAATTCATAACAGGATTTCCGTATGGTTCTGGAGCTGCACGCGTCCTGCTAGACCTGCAAGGTTCGGTAGTATTCTCTTTTGGAGTTTTATGATAAATATCATTAGTTCCCTCTTCATTTGGTGAAGCCAACTCCGAAACGACTTCCGGCGCTGCGCTACTCGCCATACTATGAAGAGAAGGTTCTACAACCTCTTCGAGTTCTACCTTCTGACTAATCACACCTTTAGCGAGAAACCCTTTCTCTAGAAAGGATCCATTCTTGGCAATGAAAACCTTGCCCTCGGATCTGTGATAGAAGGAATACCCAATAGTTTCCTTAGGGTCTCCTATGAAGACGCATTTTTCTGCTTTGGGTTCGAGTTTATTCGGTTGAAGTTTCTTCACATAAACATCGCATCCCAAAACTTTAAGAAATGATAGCTTAGGTTTGTTTCCAAACCACAATTCATACGGTGTAGCTCAACGGACTTAGATGGTCCCTGATTTAGATGGTCAGAGACATCATAGATCGAACCATATCCAATAAAGTACGATTTCGATGTTCCAACACACCATTTTGCCGTGGTGTTCCGGCTGGTATGAGCTGTGAAACTATTCCACACGCTTTCATATGAGTGCTAAACTCGTATCTTAGATACTCACCTCCACGGTCGGACCATAGAAATTTGATCTTTCTATTACGATGATTTTCCACTTCAATATGAAATTCCTTGAACTTTTAAAAGGTTTCAGATTTGTGTTTCATCAAGTATATATAACCATATCTACTCAAATCATCCGTGGAAGTTGCAAAGTAACGATATCCACCTCACGCCGACACACTCATTAGACATCACACATCATAATGTATGATTTCCAATAAATATGTCGCCCATTCCATTGAACCGTAAAACTGTGTTCTAGTCATCTTGCCCACAAGGCATGGCTCACATGTATCAAATGATTCAAAGTCAAGTGATTCCAAAAGTCCATCCGAATGGAGCTTCTTCATGCGTTTAACGCCAATATGACCTAGACGGCAGTGCCACATATATGCGAATATATCATCATTAAGTTTAATCCTTTTAGCATCAACATTATGAATATGTGTAACACTATTATCGAGATCCAATCGAAATAAACCATTCATCATCGCTGCATGACCATAAAAGATATCATTCATATCAATAGAACAACCATTGTTCTCATATTTAAATGAATAACCACTACGCATCAAACATGATCCGGATACAATGTTCATGCTTAGTGCTGGCACCAGATAACAATTATTCAAGTTTATAACTAATCCCGATGGTAAGTGGAGAGGTAGCATTCTTACGGCGATCACATCAACACTTGATCCATTGCCGACATGCATCTTGACCTCACCCCTTTCTAGTGGTCGCTTGTTCCGCAGCCCCTGATTCGAGTTACAAATATTAGCAACTGAACCCATATCAAATACCAGGTGCTACTGCGAGTACTAGTCAAGTACACATCAAAAACATTTATATCGAATGTACCTTTATTTGCCTTGCCGGCCTTCTTGTCTGCCAAATACTTGGGGCAGTTGCGCTTCTAGTGGCCAGTCCCCTTGCAATAATAGCACTCGGTATCAGACTTAGGGCCAACTCAGGGTTTATTTTTAGGCACGACAACTGGCTTGATGCACTTCTTTCCCTTCAGTTTACCCTTCTTGTCTTTCTTGAAACCAGTGGTCTTATTGATCATCAACACTTGATGTTCTTTATTGATCTCCACTTCTGCAGTTCTAAGCATTGACAAAAGCTCGAAAGAGACTTCTTCATGCCTTGCATATTATAGTTCATCACGAATCTCTTATAGCTAGGTGGCAAAGACTGCAGAACACGATGGATGCCTAAGTCAATGGGAATCGTTATTCCCAAGGACACAAGCTTATCGGTGTACCCCGACATCTTGAGTACATGCTTACTTACGGAGATGTTCTCTTCCATCATGTAGCTAAAGAACTTTTCTAAAGAATTGTAGCTCTCTACAGCAGCATGTGTGTCGAAAATCATTTTCAACTCACCCATTGTATCAAATGCATTGCCGTTTTCAAAACTCTTTCGAAGTTCTGGCTCTAGCCCATACAATATGCCGCAATGAACTAAGTTGTGGTCCTCCTGACGAGTCAGAGAGACATTCTTTTCCTCGTCAGGGGCATCATCGAATGGTGGGGGGCCTAGCGGCGCTTCTAGCACATATTGCTTTTGTGCAGCAGTGAGGAGAATCCTAAAATTCATGGCCCAATCGGTAAAGTTGCTACCGTTCGTTGCAAGTTTCTCTTTCTCCATGAACACATTGAAATTAAAAGCAGGTGGTGCCATCTACAACAGAATTTGTAAAGTTTAGACTAAGTGTATGATAGATTGAGTTCAACTAATCCATATTACGAATGAACTCCCACTCAAAAACGACATCCCTTGTGCCTTTTTGGTGATTACATGAACCAAATCCACTATACCAAGTCCGATCATCACGTGAGTCAGTATAGCTTCAAAGGCGAGCATCAAATGGGCATCATATCAACTATATGACTCATGCCTAACCTTTCGGTCCATGTTCTGAGGCCATGTCTGTACATGCTAGGCTCGCCAAGTTAGAACCTTAGTATTCGCGTGTGTAACTGTTTTACACCCGAAATATGGTCGTGGATCCAAGAACACCCGATCATCACGTGATGTCTTGGAGCGATGAAACATAATCGGTGCATACTAAAGGAAGAACACATTCTTATCTTGATATTTAAATGAGGGATCATCTTATTATGCTAACAAAGCGCTAAACAAGAATATAAGATGCTATCAAACATCACAATTTAATAAGTGAAATGATATGGTTCTTGCACTTGATCTCCATCATGTGCATCGTGGTATAATCACTATCATACCTCTATGTGTAAAGCCAAGGTCTATGGAACTTACACGTTATGTGTGTTGTAAGAGTATCAACTTATACTTCTACTTACAACATCACCATATCATGAAACTAGCCCAGCAACAATCTAAACTAGACGCCTCTAATTTATCCATTGCAAGTTTTACGTGGCTTAGGGCTTTCGAAGATAGAACCGTTCTTACCTACGAAAATGAACCACAACAAGGATAACCAAATTGTTGTTGCAAATTAGATATTGACTATAGTATGAGAGACAGACACCCGCTAGCCACTTATGCAAAACTAGTTTCATGTCAAGCGTGGAACAGGTCTCATGTGCGAGGACATGTAAAGTTTGTCCGGGCCGCTTCATACCACTATGCCACCAATATCCAAAGTACAACTAAGAAGCAATAACATGATCATCATCGCCCACATACTCATATGTGTACTACCCGCACAAAGCATCTACACATAGATCCGACTCTGATACCACTGTAGGGTTCACAGCATAGAAAACAAAAAAGTTCCGACGATGGGAACAACTATGTACCAAGATCTATCTACTAGATACATGCAACGGGCGGATGTACATCCGTAGAGAACATACCCTTGAAGACCGACAAAGCTTAATGAGGTTGAACTCGTGGTTGATGTAGACGATCTCTTGCTGATCTCAAGATTGAGAGGAAGTCCTAGCGCCACAAATCAGCGCTGCATTCGTGCTCGCACACACGTCCGAGGCACCGAGCAACCTCCGCCTCCTCGCTCCAGCGCTGCAGCAGAAGCACAATTCTTTCTTTACGAATATCCACCGGGAACATGTATCTCGCTAGTCCGAGACCATGGGGGATAAATACTAGAGGGGGTTAGAGATCCTTCACGAGGAGGTGTGAGTGAGAGAGAGGGAGAGGGGCTCCTTTTATGGGAGGAGGGGGAACCCCAAGGTGGTGTATGGTGCACGGGGTTGCCCCCTTGCCCTCCCTCTATTGATGTGGGTGGACACTCCACTCAGAAAAATGCCTTTCAATTTCCTCCACTCAAAACCCCACTCAAATTCCCATTAAATTTCCACCAAATTTAATGCATACTCTCATTAAATAAAACTCCTTTTATTTATTCAGAATTTTTTGAATTACTTTAATGACAAACATTCAGATATAACCCCTTGCTAGTATTTTATTTCACATGCAAAAACACTTTCTGCAATTTCACCCGAAAACCCGTTTCGGTATCTAGTGAAATAAATTCCTACACTTGTTATTATTTTCAGCATGAAACTTTTGCTCCAAATGGTGTTGGTGTCTATTAAGTGTGTCACTCTACGATTCACGAATAATGTCGACATGATCGAGACTCCTCTCGCATCAATAATCAGAAGCGGGACCTGGAGATCTATACTGACTCTCACACATTAAACAATGACTTTCTTGTGATCGTGAGAACCTTTTATGCTAGTATCTTAATCCTTTTGTTTCGTGATATATTACATGTCTAAGATTCTATCATTGGTATCTCCATACCTAGTTTGATCTCGTTACTGACATGTAATCTTTTCTCGTTCCCGTGATATAACATTCTAGTGATCCAATCACTTGCTTGTAAGCTAATCAATGTGATATCACCTAGAGGGCCCACAGCATATCTATCTGTCATCGGGATGAAAAAATTCCACCCTCGATCCATTGGCATCAACATAACACTTTAGTAGTACTGAACCCATCTTTTTATAATCACCCTGTTATGGTGTGACGTTTGATGTTATCAAGATACTCTTCCAGTGTTAGTGATTGACATGATCTCATGGTCTAAGGATTAGGATCACTTCGTATGATGTTATAACAATATAAAATCAATGACTTACATCGTAATGCTATACTTCGGATGAATGTTTATCACACCATTCCAATAATGTTGTGACCTCATTATTAACAACATCCAATGTCCATGATCAGGAAACCTTGATCATCTTGTTAATCAACGAACTAGTTTATGAGAGAGGCATAACTAGGAACTTTCTGGTTGTTTATTAAACACACATGTATTAATGTTTCCATATTAATACAATTATAGGATGCAAAATAAACATCTATCATATACTTGGAATATACATAATAACCACTTTATTATTGCCTCTTAGGGCATATTCCCTTCAGATCTGTTGACTAAAACTCTTCCTAGAGCAAAACATGATCAACACCAGAACTCCATGGGTGTTAGATTTATCACTATGTAACTACATTATTGTCTCTAGTGCAAGTGGGAGACTGAAGGGAATATGCCCTGAGAGGCAATAATAAAGTGGTTATTATGTATATTCCAAGTATATGATAGATGTTTATTTTGCATGCTATAATTGTATTAATACGGAAACGGTAATACATGTGTGTTTAATAAACAAAAAGAAAGTTCCTAGTTATGCCTCTCTTACAAACTAGCTCGTTGATTAACAAGATGACCAAGGTTTCCTAATCATGGACATTGTATGTTGTTAATGAAGAGGTCACAACATTATTGGAATCGTGTGATAAACGTTCATCCGAAGTATAGCATTACGATCAAAGTCATTGAGGTTATATTGCTATAACATCATACGAAGTAATCCTAATCCTTAGACCATGATATCATGTCAATCACTAACACTAGAAAAGTATCTTAATAACATCAAACGTCATACAGTAACAGGGTGATTATAAAGATGGGTTCAGTACTACTAAAGTGTTATGTTGAGGCCCATGGATCGATAGTGGAATTTGTTCATCTTGATGACGGATAAATATACTCTGGGCTCTTTCTGTGATATCACATCGATTAGCTTGCAAGCAAGTGATTTGATCACTAGAATGTTATATCATGGGAACGAGAAAAGAGTACATGTTATTATCGAGATCAAACTAGGTATGGAGATAGTGATGATCGAATCTCGGACATGTAATATATCGCGAGACAAAGGTATTAAGTTACTAGCGTAAAAGGTTCTCACGATCACAAGAAAGTCATCGTTGAATGTGTGGGAGTCAGTATGGATTTCCAGTTCCCGCTTTTGATTATTGATCTGAGAGGGGTCTCGATCATGTCCGCGTTATTCGCGAACCATAGGGTGACACACTTAAGAGACACCGACACCATTTGGAGCAAATAGTTTCATGCTGAAAAGAATAACAAAGCGCAGGAATTTATTTCACTAGATACCGAAAGTGTTTCTGCATGTGAAATGAAATACTAGTAAGGGGTTATATGTGAATGTTTGTCATTAAGGTAATTGAAAAAATTCTGAATAAATAAAAGGAGTTTTATTTAAGAGGGATTTTGCATCAAATTTGGTGGAAATTTAATGGGAATTTGAGTAGGGTTTTTGAGTGGAGAATTGAAGGGCCAAATTGTGAGTGGAGCTTCCACCCACATGAATGGAGGGAGGGGAATGGGGCAGCCCCCATGCGCTGGCCACCCCCTTGGGGTTCCCTCTCCTCTTATAAAAGGATCCCCCTCCCTCTCTCTCACTCACACCTGCTAGTGAAGGATCTCTCTCCCCCTCTAGTTTACTCCCCATGGTCTCGGACTAGCGGGATTCATGTTCCTGGTGGCTTTTCGGTAAGAAAGAGTTGTCCTTCCGCTTCATTGCTGGACCGATGAGGCGAAGGTTGCTCGGTGCCTCGGACGTGTGTGCGAGCACATATGCGTAGCTGATTTGTGGCGCTAGGACTTCCTCTCGATCTTGAGATCGGCAAGAGTTCATCTACATTAACCACGAGTTCAACCTCGTTAAGCTTTGTCGGTTTTCAAGGGTATGTTCTGTATGGATGTATATACGCCCGTTTCTTGTATCTAGTAGATAGATCTTGGTACATAGGTATTCCCATCGTAGAATTTTTTTTGTTTTCTATGTTGCGAATCCTAAAATTCGTCTATAGGTGGTAAATTATTCACATCTTCAGATTTAATACCCATCTCCTTAAGACATTTCTTAGCTTCCTTCATTACATCATCATTTAGTTCAATCACTCCCCACTTCTTTGGTGTTGGTGTTGGGCTTGGCTCAGGCATAGTTGGTTCAGGTGTAGTTGGCTCAGATGTAGTCCAACCATCATGATTCTTGCTTATTTTAGCCATTAATTTCTCATCTTCCTCGGGACTTCTTTTCCTGAAAACATAATCAGCACAACTATCCAGTTATGTCCTAGATTCAGCAATTAGTCCATTATATTATATATCAAAAAGTTCAGTTTTAGGTATTGGACAACTAGGTTGTGTTTTGATTAAAGCACAAAACCTTGCCCTAGATTCAGGAAATTTCTCCTCTTTTCCTTGTTTAAAATCAAAAAGTTCCTGCAAAATGGCCTGTTGAGCACTAGGAGGGAAATATTTTTGAAAGAAAGTATAAATCAAGCCATCAGGACTATCAATAGATCGAGGAGGTAAATTATTAAACCAAGCTTTAGCTTCTCCTTTCAATGAAAAAGGGAAAATTCATTGGGAATATTCCCTAGAGGAAATCATGTATTATGATATTTCCCATTGAATTCATAAAGATATTAAGTAGTCCTTGTATAAACATCTAATGTGTATCATTGAATATGTGATTTAGTTGTGGAACTATGCATTCATGTTGTTTGTACTAAATATCCTTGGTCATTGAGGTTGTGATGGACACACAACTTAGACCAATGCGAAAGTCGGCTTGATGACTCGGTTCCACTTGTCATGGGCATGGAGATGCTATTCTGACTTACACAGATTCGGCTAAAGAGTTTAGCGAGTCGGATTGACCCATTATGAGGTAGAACAAATAAGTTGTCATTTGTATATCTAAATCAATGTAATCCTTAGACCTGAGGTTGTTGCATAGTCCGAGTTGAGGATCACCATCTTAGGTTCTGTGTTAAACGCTGATCCGTAACAGGGCAGTTATAAAGGCAGAGTTCGGGTCGACTGAGAATCAAGCTGCGTGATGTGAATAACCAAGATAGGATTTTGCCCCTCCAGTTGGAGAGATATTCTCTGGGCCCTCTCGAATGATATGATTCAGAAAGCATGGCCATGCACGACTCGGTTAAGTGTTAACCGATGCGATCAACTAAGAGTTAGTCGGATGAATCACTTATCTCGGATCGAGAAGAGAGTCGGGCTATTTAAGGAATGACAAATATTCGCCTATAGTCTGACAAGGTATATCGTGAGGCAAAAGGGGCTCGGACGTAAGTCGCATTGGAAAGGCAAGTCGTCATGACTCTTTGGTAATTGGGAGTCAGCACGTTCAGCTAGGAGCCTCTACCGACTGATCGATTCAGAGTCAAACTCTAATCGTGTCCAAGTAGCTATGAGCCTGCGGGGTCACACACTTAAGAGCGGGAGCAAGTTCGGGTTGGATCTAAACCAGAAATCTGGTCGGGTTGGACCCGAGCCGGATTTGGACTGAGTCAGTGAGTCGGACTCACAGTGACTAATATTATATGGGCTATAGTGAATGGGTCACGAGTGAGTGGAGCCCATGTTCACTCCCTATATATAGTGGGGCGCAGAAACCCATGAGGGTTGAGAGGTAAGGTCATTCCATGCGTTGGAAACCCTAGATCGACAACAGTCCAGCCGTCGTATCGAACCTAGCAGTTCTCCGCCGGTGCTCCTCCTTGTACGTGTGGATACCAGCAGCGCTATAGTACGATCAGCACCAGGACGATCGTGATCGGATCGGATCTTGAGGACTGCACTTCATCAAGAGACGTGCTTCATCAATTCCGCAACTGCGTGTCTAGTGGTAATCCTCGTGGCATTCTACCTCAGCTAGATCTTGGGATTACCATGTTAGAGGAAAAAGTTTTGTTTTATCTCTACGTGGCCCAACAGTGGTATCAGAGCAATAGCTCCTGGTTTTAGGCTCGAGATCTCTCATATGTGATATGTTGTTGGTTATAGATTAGATCTATGTGTTGTTTTGGTGGTCGATCTATGAGATCGATCAGTTTTGTACGAGGTTGATTGGATCAGCTGTACTCGGGGAAAGTTAGATCTGATTTCCGCGATCGTACTGCTGAGGTTGTGGAACGACATACCCCTACTGGTCGGTTTCCGCCATCGATGTAGACTATGACACGTAAATACAGAAGCGATGATCGAAGATCAATAGAGTTTGATCGAGTCAGAAAATGGTCGGAATCCATGTCTGGATCGTAGATGAGATCTATGTTTTTGGAAAAATCGTCGGGTGCTGTCGTAGCGCCTTAGATGTCGTTGCGAGTTTAAAAACGCCGGTAGATAGCGGCTATGTACATAACTTGTTTTTGCAGGAAGTTGTGAATGGTATGGTTCATGTGCATGTGATGTATGTGTGTAATCCATATGTGATCTGGGAATCACGGTTTTGTCAGCTGGCTGGATCCTAGGTGCTGTCATTTTATTGTATGATGACCTGCGTGTCGGATTCTCTGTGTAATTTACTTTACTAAGCTAGTGTAGCTATTTGGAGAATCCGAATGACCTGCAAGTCGATGTACATGTCGGTAACATGGAGTAAGACGGCAAGTGACAAGAGTTGGCACGAGTCAGATTACAGGCTTTGTGGAGATGGAGATCTCCATGAAGAGAGTCATACCATTTCACATTATAATTGCTCTATTTTGTGTTGTTGATATGTCTCTATTTTACCTCTATTAGATAGTCGGTAAAATTTAATCTCTCAAAGAAGTTCTAGTCGGTTTTCTCTCCAGTGTTTGTACCATCACAAGTCGGACATTTTTGGTAGTGGGCTCATAAAATTGTGGTGCTACCAATTCTTTCCGACTAGGTGTGTTCGAGTTGGACTCTTACCGCGAAAACACTCGGTAAGCTAGACGGGTCTATCACAATGGTTATGGGACTCGGGGAAAAGTCTAAAATACGATTGACAAGGAGTTGTCTACCTAGATCACTTGGTGGCTAGCGGTGATGTTAAAGCTCACTATCCGACTTGCTTATCAAGGATCCTGAATCACTAAGTAACCATCAGAGGGGTGTTGGTTCTAGTGGGAGCATAAATATTAAAGTGTTTAATATGCTTTCTCTTTTATGAATACATGTCTTAAGTGTTCTGCATATTTCTGTTGTAGATCAGGGCACCAAGTAACAGTCACTCTCAGATATCCAGTTTTTCTTTGAGAACCATTCTTGAGAAAGATCCGACACTAATTTTACCAACTGGTATCAAAATCTGAGAATTGTTCTCAAACAAGAAAAGAAGGACCATGTCCTAGACAACCCACTTCCAGATGAGCCGAATGAGAATGCGACTGTTGCTGCCACCAATGCCTACCATCGGGCTAAGGATGAGTCCATGGATATTATCTGTATTATTCCTGCTCACATGGAATCGGACTTGCAAAAGCAGTTCAAGAATGTTGAGGCCTACGATATGATCGAAAGCCTCAAAAGTATGTTCCAGGCTCAGGCCAAGACTGAGAGGTATCAAGTATCTCAGGCTTTGCTGAGTTGCAAGCTTAAGGATGGTGATCCACTGAGTCTGCATGTGATCAAAATGGTTGGTTACTTGTAGTATCTGGAGAGGCTTTGCTACCCCATTAGCGAAGAGTTCGCTATGGATATAATTATGAACTCGCTTCCTAGTGCGTATGGTTAGTTCATTTCGAACTACCACATGTATGGTATGGATAAGAAGCTCACTGAGTTGCATGGGATGCTCAAGCAGGCAGAGGCGGACCTCAAGATGGGCGCCAGTCAAGTGTTGATGGTGCAGAATAAGGATAAGTTTAAGAAGAGTTCTTGGAGTAAGAAGAAGGCTAAGTCAGGAGGAAAGCAGGCTCAAGACCCGGTCCCAAGCGCTTCCTCAGGGAATAAGCCATCTTATTCAGCCGGATCCACTTGCTTCTATTGCAAGGAGGATGGCCACTAGAAGAGAAACTACAGCAAGTATTTGGTCGACAAAGCCAAGAGTGGAGGTACTATGTCACATCGCAAAATTTTCCAAATTTTGAAATGTGAAAAATAAATAAACAAAAGAATTAATTGCTGAAATTTAGGGTGAAAAGAAACTTTTTGCTTTTAAATAGAAACACCAAAACCCTTCTTGAACAAATTTGAATAAAATGGAATCCAACATATTTCAATCAAGTGAAATGCATCCAGCAATTAATGTATCTTGAAATTTAAACACTTGGAAAAGTTAAACCAAAACCCCAAAACCCTATTGTGAGAAAATCATTTCCAAGATCTCTCTAAGACTATGGATTTTATCCATATAAAAACTTAGCAACAAACATTTATAAATGATCAAGAATGATAAACAAAAATAATATAAGATCATAGAAATTGGTTTCATTAAATTTGGAGCCATGGATAAAAACTTATGAATTTAATAAGATAAAAGGAAATAATTTCCAAAGCTAAAAAATCTCCTAGCTAAAATACATACTAAATTATGAGCAAATAATCCTAAAATTATTTAAAAGAATAAACAAATATTAAATAAAATTATAGAAATTGGAATTACCAATTTTAGATCTTTAAATAAAAAGATATGGATTTTATATGATAAAGAAAGAAATGAATAAATAAGGAATATTTAAAAGTCAAATTAAACCTTCGCCAAATCCATAAACAAAAGGAAGTTTATTGAATAATAAAAAGAAGTAAAAGATTATTTAAATAAAATCATCAGGATTGAACAATATCCAATTTTATTTAAATAAAGATAATTTGCCTAAACTAAATAATAAATCCCAAGGAAATTATTTAGAAGACAATTTAAACCTTGAGTTAAAATCCATAAGCAAATGGAATCAATATAATCCAAATAAAATAAAGGGATAAGGAATATTCAAATAAAATTATATGGCATTAATCAAATTCAATTCTATTTGAAAGAAGACAAAATCCCTAATAAAAATGATTACTTAAATCATGAAAAATAATAAATTAGAATTTCCCAAAGTGGATTAAAAAGTTATCTAATTAACTTAAAAGGAATAAAAGAATTACTTGAATAAAAATTTATATGGGTTTAAAAACATATTTAATTTTATTGGAATAAAGACAAATGCCCAATTTAAATGATTAATAAATCATATTCAAATATTTTAAATAATTCGAAGTGAATTATTTGCACTACTGAATAAATAAAACCTACTGAAAAAGGTTTGGTAAAAATTGGAATTCAAATAGAAGTTTGGAAACATATTTAAACCTTATTTAAATAAAGACAAAATGTCTAATTTAAAAAATACTAAACCATAAAGGAATATTTGAAATATTCTATAAATGTAATTTCAAACACATAAATAAACAGTACAAACTTACTGAAAAATTTTGGTCAAAACTTGTATTCAAATTGAAGTTTGAATCAAAAGTTTAAAATCAAAACAGAAAAAGAAATCAGAAAAAGGAAAAGAATCAGAAAAAAAATGGAAAAGGGTTCAGCCCAGCTAACCTAGCCCAGCAGGCCTAGCTAGCCCACTCCATCCCCCCTCCTCGAACCGTTATTTCTCACTCGCGCACCTACCCTCCTTTCTCACTGACCCGCGGACCCACGCCACATCAGCGCCAGCAAGCATCTTCTCTCCCACCCGCGACCAGTTCCTCCCCCTCTCTCGCCCGTTTCTGCCTTTGATTCCGCAGGTTTAATTCGCCATGATGACGCGTTGATTCAGCCCAGTAACCTCACCCATTTAAGCGCCCCTCTCCCCTCTATCTTTCCTCTCAGACGCCAGCTCCTCTCCACCATCGGGCTGCTGCAATTTCGTTGCAAACCGCACTGCCTCCAACGACACTCCGACGACGATTCCGGCCATTCCACATTTCCCCTTGCTCCCTGGCACCTACTAGCTTTCTCCCGATCGCCAGGCGCACCCTCCAGTACCCTCAGCTCACCCGCGTGTGCTCCACAGTGTCGGCAACAACCTCGCCCGAGCGCCACCGCCGTCTGCCCCTCTCCGACGAGCTACCCCGGTAAATCTTGACCGTCCCCCTTACCCTCTTTGTGTAGGGGTTCGCAGCATGGAAAACAAAAATTTTCTATCGCATACAAACAAACAAGCCAAGATCTATCTACTAGATTGTAGCAACGAGTCGATGGAATAACTCACCCTCGAAGATTCCAAAGTGTTTAACGAGAGCAGATTCTCGTGGGTGATGTAGTCGTACTCTTTCCGATCTCAAGATCGCGTAGACGATCCTTCCGGCGCCGCGTTCCCGCAGCGCTCCCGCAGTCGGTCACACGTTCGGTACTCGACGAAGACCTTCCTCTCCCTTGTTCCAGCAGGCAGCGGAGGTTGTAGCACTCTCCTCGCGATTCCGGCAGCACAACGGCGTGGTACCGGAAGTAGAGGGGAGATCCCGCAGGGCTTCGCCTTAAGCCGGTGCGAGTATGGTGGAGCTTATGAGAGAGGCTATTAGTGGTCTAGTAATTAGACACACCAATTAGAAGGCTCTAAACCAATTAGAAGGCTCTAAACCGAATAGCTCTAAACCGGGGTCTAGATCTAGGGTTTAGTTTAGAGGATAGGAAACTTGTGTGTGTCTAGGAGGAGCCCTGCCCCTCCTTTTATGGGAGGGGGTCTTGGCGCGCCAGGGGAGGGAGGGAGTCCCTCCCCAACTCGGCCTTGGGCTGGGCGCCGGCCTGGAGGAGTCCAACTCCTCCTCCAGGTTGGTTCCAACTCCTCTTGCTTGTTTCCCACAGTTTCTTGTTTTAGCCGTTTGACTTTCAAACTGGACATTTGACTTTTCTGTTTTAGGATTCAATTTAATCCTATATTTGGGACAGCAAGAACACTTAGTACATGATGCAATCATTCCAATATGTAATGACACATTCATGTACCCCTTCCCCCCCGGAGTGCCGGACAATCCGGAACCTTCTAGAATATCCCCGATGAAAACACCGGAATCATTCCCGAACTCCGAAACGGGACTTTCCTTATATGAATCTTATTCTCCGGACCATTCCGGATCACCTCGTGATATCCCGGATCCCATCCGAGACTCCGAACAACATTCGGTCTCTTTCTCATAATACCATAACTACTCAAACAACGTCGAATCCTTAAGTGTGTCTCCCTACGGTTCGTGAATTATGCGGACATGATCGAGACACTTCTCCGAACAATAACCAATAGAGGAATCTGGAAATTCATATGGCTCCCACATATTTCTACGATTACTTTGCGATCGAATGAACCACTTACATACGATACCAATTTCCCTTTGTCTCACGATATGTTACTTATCCAAGGTTATGATCGTCGGTATCTCTGCATACCTAGTTCAACCTCGTTACTGATAAGTACTCTTTTCTCATTCCCGTGATATGTGATCCCTTGTGACCAAGTCACATGCTTGCAAGCTAATTGGATGACATTTCACCGAGAGGGCCCAGAGTATATCTATCCGTCATATGGATGGACAAATCCCACTCTTGATCCATGTGTTTCAACCAATACTTTCCGAACACTCAATGCCACTTTTATAGCCACCCTGTTACGGTGTGGTGTTTGATGACATCAAAGCATCCATCCAGTAAAGGTGATATGCATGATCTCATGGTCGAAGGAATTAGGTTACTATGTATCAGAAAGCATATAGCAATTGAACTATTGAAATGACTTGATCTTTATGCTACGCTTATCTATAGGAGTATGTCCATCACACCATTCTCCTAACGATATGATCCTGTTGTTAATAACATCTCTATGTTCATGATCAGGAAACAATGATCATATATTAACCAACAAGCTAGTTTAACAAGAGGCTTTACTAGGGACTCTTATTTTAGTTTACAAATCACACAAGTATTAAATGTTTCCGGTTAATACAATTATAGCATGGTATGTAAACATTTATCATAAGTGTGAAGATATGATAATAACCACTTTATTATTGCCTCTTGGGCATATCTCCAACAGTCTCCCACTTGCACTAGAGTCAATAATCTAGTTTCGAACCTTTGTGTATATAACACCTATGGCTTTCCATTGTTGTATGTACACAATTTCTAGTGGTCAACTGATCTCCGGATCTGACACTTCCAGGTCCGTGTGTAATTGCATGTCTTTGCGTCTCTACGCATCACTCATTCTCTAATGAGATGGCTTTGTATAAATTTGGTCTTTCGGTGTGACCTTTAGTTCTTTGGGGTTAAAACATGTTGACAATATTGTCGTACAATATATCTTCATAGTATTATCCCGCTGTGAACTACACCTAGTTTGATAACAAACTACTTGACACAAATGCCCTCTTTTGCTGCTATAATAGCAGTCATATACTTAGCCTTTTGTTGTAGTATCTGTCACAATGTCTTAACCTTGGAAATCATCCAAATCCATTATGGAACTCACTTTCCATTATATTGTGCCACCCTTAGTTTAGTTTGAGATAAACTTAATTTGTACTTTGTGACAAAACTAGTATCAATGTAGTACTTTTACAATGAACTAACCATCTATTTGTCACTTCTACAAATATTATACTCTTAGTTCTTTCAGAAGATCATAAGAATATCCTTACTATTGTCCAATGATCATCTTACGAATCATTCTGGTATATGCTCTCAACATTTAGAGCATAGGACATATCTGGATTTGTACATATCACAGTATGATTGATATAAATACTCTTTGTGATTTCATACATCAAGTATCAATCTATACTTGATTATTTGTTTCACTTTACCAAATGTCAATACACTTGAATATATCATCAACATTGAACTCATTCAATCCTTTCTGTGCGACAAGAACCTTCTCTTATATTGAACTCATTCAATATCTTGTCTATGTACTTCTGGCACAACCATATTAGCGTCTATTGATGCCAAATATTTGGGTTTTGCCTAAGTCTTTCATCGGGATGAAATTCTTAATATGTGTTAATAAAAGATACATTATTTCCAATCAACAATATGTCTTCCACATAATGTATTAGAAACATGTCTTAGCGCTCCCACTTAATTTCTTGCAAATGCAAGCATCTCCATCGTCTCTGATGAACTTTTAAACTCCTTTAACAGTTTCATCACAGTGAAGATTCCAACTCCGCTATGCTTACTTCAACCATTGAAATTTGCATATGCTTTTTAGCATCCTTTGAATTAACAAAACCCTATGGACCGTGTTATGCACATGGCCTAGGTAACGATTCTATTAGAAGAACTTGTTTTGTTTATTCAACTATCATATAACAAAATTATATGTAGTGATTGCTACATTAATCCGTCTAGACTAAATATCACTATGACAGATCAAATCTTGTCATAGTCAACCTTTGAACATTGTTGTGAATTCTTTCCCAACATGTCGACTATTTCATAGATGTAAAACATCCATGTCTATTTCTTTATAGATCCAGACACAACTGTAAGGTCTTACACCTTTCTCGAGGGTCCTTCAAGTTCAAAACTTGATTTCTCGTGTATGGAACTATCATGGATTTTATGGCTTCAAGCCATTTTACGGAGTCAGGGCCCATCATCGCTTCTCTGCATGTAGTCGGTTCATTATTCTAAAATAATGATTCAACCCTCAAATCTTGGTATTTGATTGTTCATCCGACCTACTTGTTTCAATAGGAACTTGGATCTCCGTGACCACAACCTTTTTGAGGTACGTGAACCATGAGCATTGTTGCTGCCTCCGAAACACTTTTCGGCGCTGCGCAACTCTGCACATATAGCTAAGGTTCTTTTAACCTTATCAAAGTTTCTATTGTCCTCCCACTTAACTTTTCACGAAAAATTTCTTCTCAAAGAAACTTGACGTTTTAAGTAACAAACACTTTTGTCTCCGGTGTTTTATGGAGGAACAGTTTATACAAAGACAGGTTCATCCGACTTTGGTTGCACACATCTTTCTTATGCATAGCATACCAATGTTTTAAGAAAGGACAACTTGGGTTTTATCCCAAACCATAACTTTATATGGTGTCATTTCAACGGATTATGATGGAGCTCTTTTCAGTGGAAAAACGGTAATCTCTAAAGCTTTTAATCTTTAAAATACAATGGCAGTTTTATGAATTACACCTTTCGATCTTACCATGTCAAACAAGGTTTAATTACATATCTCGAACGCTCCATACTCTTATGGTGTTTCGGGAAATGCAAATCCACGGAACGATTCCTTAAATCTTAGGTATTATGCTAAACTTGTAACTCAAATATCTTCCTTTATGATCTTTATCATAAACTGTTTATATTCTTGTTACAATGATTTTGCACTTCATCTTGAAAGTCTTTGAACTTTTCAAATGTTTCATACTTCATCCTTATTAAGTAAATATTCATATATTCACTCAAATTTTCGGAGAAAGCATATGAAGTTGAAATCCATCGCTCTTGACTACACATAACGGACTTCGTACAACAATATGTACAAGTTCCAATAAGCTAGTCATTCGTTCCCTTTTGGCCTATGAACGAAGTTTTAATTATCTCTAGGAAAGTTTCACAAGCGTCATATGATCAAAAATCAGAAGACTCCAAAATTCCATCAACATGGAGTTTCTTCATGTTTTCTTTCAAATATAATTTAAACGGCGATGTCACTTCCTAAGTGATCTTTAAATCAATTTGTCTTTCGACATTTTTAGCACTAGTTTTATGGATGTGATGTCTCCAACGAGATTTGCGAATCATCCATCTTTTATGGATTACGGCAATTATTTGAACAATCCTTTTGTTCTCATAATACCTGATAAAACAAATCTTTGAAGGCAAGCTTTGATGTTTAACAAGCAACACAATAACCCTTTATTTTGTTCTTGATGAACATCATCACATATTCTTTTGCTAGTTATTTAGGCCATTGTAGTTCATGAATTGTGTTGTTTCGTATGACGATTCACACCAACAAATTCAGTATCAAATACTTAAGAACCACATTGTTTAACAAGCAAAGAATATAGCCATAACATGTATATCATCTATATACTTAAACTGAACGATTCTAGTCTTTTCTTTTCTGTCATATATTTATGAGATTCTCTTTCAGTATTTCCTTTTCAGTTTGAAAGAATCTATCAACATCAATAGTGGAGTCATACATATGACATATAGTCCAAAGCGTGTATAGTTAAATACCAATGTCTTTGGACTTGCACTTTGAAGTAGATCACCATCATCAAATATTTGGTGTTCTTTCAAATTCCTTTCTTTAGTAATCTCTTGGTGTAGTAAACATTTTACCTACATCAAATATTCACCCTTATCATGGAATCGTCCATGATCAAGCTACTTTTAGCTTATAACGGTGAATCATGAGTATAATGTTTCTCTCCAAATCTTTTTGGACGATTAGGACAACTAGTATCTCCAACCTTTTGCAAATTCTCATCAAATATGAGAACATGACTTTTGCCATATTATACTCTATCATGTTGTAACCAATACTTCGTTTCAGATATCACAATATCTTCCACAAATATGGTTTCTGAAACAACTCTTTCAGATCCTTAGATAACCTTGATATTAGGAGAATCCTTTGAATATCAAGAATCATGGAGACAAACATGATACTTATATACTAACACTTGGAATTGTTACTCTTGATTTAATACTAATTATTAAACTTCATGGAGTAACCGGAACTTACTGAAAGTTTGCAATAGGACTTTTAAACTTTAGATTAACACTTAAAAAACAATACGATACCAGTTCGTAAAGTAACTAACCAGAATTCTATAGTTCTATCATCTCAATTATAACTAAGCGCAAGGTGGTAAACGGATGCCAATGACTACAACAACTATGCAATTTCACTTTGATTTAGTTTATGATAAATTGAGTTCTAATTAATAATTAAATTAATCTAGGTGAACTCCCACTCAAAACAATATCCCTCACATTGTTTTAGTGATCACACGAACCAAATTCACCACATCAAAACCGATCATCACGAGAATTGATATAGCTTCAATGGCGAACAATCAACATGTTCATCATATCTACTATATGACTCATGCTCTACCTTTCGGTAATCCGTGTTCCTGAGGCCATGTCTGTACATGCTAGGCTCGTCAAGATCAAACCTTAGCTACCGCATAAGCAAATCTGGCTTGCTTACATTGTATTCACCCGCGGAATCAAAGACACCCGATCATCACGTGGTGCTTTGAAGCAGCAAGCTTTGGCAACGGTGCATACTAAGGGTGAACACTTTAGAACTTGAAATTTATGTGCATGAGGGATCATCTTATAATGCTACCGTCGTCTACTAAGCAATACAAGATGCATAAAGGATTAACATCACAGGCAATTCATAATATGTGATATGATATGGCCTTTCTTCTTTGTGCTTTCGATCTCCATCTTCAAGCACGAACATGATCTCCATCATCACCGGCATAGCATCAAGGTCAATGATGCTTCTTCATGGTTGTCGTCCACCAGCATCAACTATTACAACTATTTTGAATAGACACGCAGGTCTTAACAGAAATTAAAGACAACCATATGGCTCCTGCCGGTTGCCAACTTACAATAAGGAACATTGCATACATCAAATATAATCACAATCATGGCCATATCACATCACTGCACACCC
The DNA here is from genome assembly GCA_916181665.1 of Avena sativa. Taxonomy (NCBI): domain Eukaryota; kingdom Viridiplantae; phylum Streptophyta; class Magnoliopsida; order Poales; family Poaceae; genus Avena; species Avena sativa. Next base: position 259,216,361 of record OV702294.1, on the reverse strand, counting down.
CTGCAAAACAAAGTTAGACGCTTCTACTTTCTTTGCATATTTTACGTGGTTTGGGGCTTTCCATAAGTGTCGTTCTAACTTACGAACAAGAACCACAACATTGATACTAGCATTGTTGATTACCCGTTGTAAATTGGATCTTAACTATGCTAGGAGAAACAGGCACCCGCAAAGCCACTTATGCAATACAAGTTGCATGTCAAACGTGGAGCAAGTCTCATGAACGATGTCATGTAAGGTTAGCCCGGGCCGCTTCATCCCAACATACCGCAAGATGCAAAGTACACAAAAAGCAATCGACAATAAAAGCATCAACGCCCACAATGACCATTGTGTTCTACTCGTGCAACAGATCTACATATAGACACGGCTCTGATACCACTGTAGGGGTTCGCAGCATGGAAAACAAAAATTTTCTATCGCATACAAACAAACAAGCCAAGATCTATCTACTAGATTGTAGCAACGAGTCGATGGAATAACTCACCCTCGAAGATTCCAAAGTGTTTAACGAGAGCAGATTCTCGTGGGTGATGTAGTCGTACTCTTTCCGATCTCAAGATCGCGTAGACGATCCTTCCGGCGCCGCGTTCCCGCAGCGCTCCCGCAGTCGGTCACACGTTCGGTACTCGACGAAGACCTTCCTCTCCCTTGTTCCAGCAGGCAGCGGAGGTTGTAGCACTCTCCTCGCGATTCCGGCAGCACAACGGCGTGGTACCGGAAGTAGAGGGGAGATCCCGCAGGGCTTCGCCTTAAGCCGGTGCGAGTATGGTGGAGCTTATGAGAGAGGCTATTAGTGGTCTAGTAATTAGACACACCAATTAGAAGGCTCTAAACCAATTAGAAGGCTCTAAACCGAATAGCTCTAAACCGGGGTCTAGATCTAGGGTTTAGTTTAGAGGATAGGAAACTTGTGTGTGTCTAGGAGGAGCCCTGCCCCTCCTTTTATGGGAGGGGGTCTTGGCGCGCCAGGGGAGGGAGGGAGTCCCTCCCCAACTCGGCCTTGGGCTGGGCGCCGGCCTGGAGGAGTCCAACTCCTCCTCCAGGTTGGTTCCAACTCCTCTTGCTTGTTTCCCACAGTTTCTTGTTTTAGCCGTTTGACTTTCAAACTGGACATTTGACTTTTCTGTTTTAGGATTCAATTTAATCCTATATTTGGGACAGCAAGAACACTTAGTACATGATGCAATCATTCCAATATGTAATGACACATTCATGTACCCCTTCCCCCCCGGAGTGCCGGACAATCCGGAACCTTCTAGAATATCCCCGATGAAAACACCGGAATCATTCCCGAACTCCGAAACGGGACTTTCCTTATATGAATCTTATTCTCCGGACCATTCCGGATCACCTCGTGATATCCCGGATCCCATCCGAGACTCCGAACAACATTCGGTCTCTTTCTCATAATACCATAACTACTCAAACAACGTCGAATCCTTAAGTGTGTCTCCCTACGGTTCGTGAATTATGCGGACATGATCGAGACACTTCTCCGAACAATAACCAATAGAGGAATCTGGAAATTCATATGGCTCCCACATATTTCTACGATTACTTTGCGATCGAATGAACCACTTACATACGATACCAATTTCCCTTTGTCTCACGATATGTTACTTATCCAAGGTTATGATCGTCGGTATCTCTGCATACCTAGTTCAACCTCGTTACTGATAAGTACTCTTTTCTCGTTCCCGTGATATGTGATCCCTTGTGACCAAGTCACATGCTTGCAAGCTAATTGGATGACATTTCACCGAGAGGGCCCAGAGTATATCTATCCGTCATATGGATGGACAAATCCCACTCTTGATCCATGTGTTTCAACCAATACTTTCCGAACACTCAATGCCACTTTTATAGCCACCCTGTTACGGTGTGGTGTTTGATGACATCAAAGCATCCATCCAGTAAAGGTGATATGCATGATCTCATGGTCGAAGGAATTAGGTTACTATGTATCAGAAAGCATATAGCAATTGAACTATTGAAATGACTTGATCTTTATGCTACGCTTATCTATAGGAGTATGTCCATCACACCATTCTCCTAACGATATGATCCTGTTGTTAATAACATCTCTATGTTCATGATCAGGAAACAATGATCATATATTAACCAACAAGCTAGTTTAACAAGAGGCTTTACTAGGGACTCTTATTTTAGTTTACAAATCACACAAGTATTAAATGTTTCCGGTTAATACAATTATAGCATGGTATGTAAACATTTATCATAAGTGTGAAGATATGATAATAACCACTTTATTATTGCCTCTTGGGCATATCTCCAACACTTTGACACTCACATGCACGCCTCTCTTACCTAAGTCTAACTACACCTCAGGTTTGTCTTAGCGTGCACCACAGCCTCGCCAACGACGTCGCCAAGCTCGCCCGTCGCCAGGACTGTCTCCGATGAGCGATTCACGACATCCTCGTGCGCCCCTTCGTTCGCTGCAACCACGTTGAGCATCAACAGCGCACTACGAACACTATGAGATACTCCTCCCTCTCCCTCGCTTCCTGTAGTCGCTGGTACACCACTGCCCGAGCGTGCTGCCGCCACTCACCGTCGCTAGCGCCACCCATCCTTGGTCAACTACTCTGGATCATTGGATGTAGATCTGGCGGATAGGATAGAACGATTAGCGAAGCGGTATCGTGAGTCCTGTGCCATGCGATTCAACTTATATCTAACAGCCAATATCGATCGATCCACGTGAAACGGTATCGTCTAGTTAGAATCAGCCACGTGGCCCTTTCTATTGTTTTAAAAACATAAACTTGTCTATTAGATGTTTAGATTTGTAAAATTCATAACTTTTAATCTACATCTCCAAAATTTACAAATTTTATATCATTGGAATCAGGAAAAATAATAATTTCCAACCATACCCTTAGTTTAGAATTTTGCTTCTGGAAAATTGATTATTCTTGCAGAAACTTGAATAGGCTTATTTTGGTTATAAAATTTATTCTAAAAATGTTTTTTGAGTAAAATCTTTTGCAAATGGTTTGTTTTGAACCTACTGACCATAAAAACCAACTTTCGGGTTTAAAAATATAATTTGTGACACTAAGGAATTATTCCTTGAATAAAAAGCATTTCTAGTTAAATAAAAATGGTGCTTGATTTAAAAATGATTTTTGGGTGAAACATTTTGTAAATGGTTTTATTTTAAACACTTTGACCATAAACAGTAGCTTTTGTGTTTAAAAATATATTTGGCAAACACTAGCAAATTATTACTTTGGTTTAAATCATTTCTACCAAAACAAAAATGTTTTAAAATGGATATTTTCACTAACTTGATTTTAAATGGTTTTGCCACATTTATAAATGACCAATAGGTGTTTTAAAATGTTTATAGCCTTGGTAGAAACCACTTTTCCAATAAAACAATATTTTGCATGCTTGCATGCATTGTTTTGTTTTCTTTATTTTATGTGGTGAATTGTTTGAATACTAGATTGAATTTGTTCCTTGATTGAATTGTAATGAAATTTGATGAGTGTGACTATTGAAAGATGAAGGAGTAAACCTATATTCTCTACCAAAAAGGCAAGTGGTGCTTCATACTTTTGTCCTATTATTTTTACTATGCATTAGTGATATTTTGAGTAGGACTTGCATGGAATTTTTACTATGTATGCTATGCCATGGGAAATCCTAGTAGATGATGCCTTAGTAAATTTTTCCTAAGTTAAGATCCCTACTGCTTGGGTTTTGTTAATAAAAAAATATGTGAATGAATCACCTAGGTGGAATGGTGTGAAAGGTTTATGTTGAGTGGTTACACAGGGCCCCATATTTATGGCCTACCCTAGTGTATCTCACTTGTGGAAAGCCACCCAGGAACAAAGAGATTTGAGATGTCAAATGTTGAAAAGCTTCAAGTGCAGCCACATGGAAATATGGGCTCTGCCTGGATCATATAGGTTGCAATAACTTAGCCAGATGGATAGTTGGTGGTAGGGGTGATGGGTTTGGGAACGCGTCCATTTTGGTATAAGGGAAGCATTCTGAAAAATCTTGTCTCGATGCATGTCGAGTCTTGTGGGGAAAGTGCACCACCTCTCGAGAGAGTAAATCTAAGTACTTAGCCGTGTCCCTGACAATGGACAATTTGAGTATCAAGACATGGAAGCTATCAAGGATCTCCTCATCCCAATTTCTAAGTTAAAAAATTGTGGTTGAACAAGGGTTAAATGATCACCAATGTATATTGGTAGATGCTTTGGGTGATTTTTGAAAAACAAAAACTTAGTGTTTTCAACTTATAAGGAAAACCTTATTTTGAGCAAATCAAGCCTAAGCTCCACTTAGCCAAATGCATATAGATGATAGATACCACTATTCTACCATAGTATCACTTGCCAATACAATTCAAATGTATTGACCCTTGTGGCTGTAACTTATTATGTTGCAGGTTTGTTTGATGTTAGTGAAGTGTGTTGAATAGGATTACAAGTCTACAACCAACATGATTTCCTATGGCACTTTGAAGATGAAGGACTCCATGCTATATAGATATTCTGCTGCATTGTAATGTGATAGCCAAATGAGCTATGTAAGATGTAATGAATTATTTTCTTCCTGGTTATAAAGTTGTATTATGACCTTTGTTTCTTGATATTACATCTTAAACTGTGGATGCTAGCTATTGATCCAGGGACTAGCATTGTAAACACAAGGATCTCTACCTTATAAAGGTGGGGTCTTACATACTGATACGTCGGAAACGTATTTTTTGATGATCCATGCTTGTTTAGTATCTATTTTGCTTTACTTATCCACACTGTGAGGTGCTTTTTACATGTTTTCTGGTACTAACCTACTAACAAGTTGCAACAGTGCCAGATGCCTGTTTTCTGCTGTTTTTGGTTTCAGAAAAGTTAGTAAAGAAATATTCTCGGAATTGGATGGGACAAAGGACAAAGTCAATTACTTTCCGTGGGGAACAAGAAGTCCAGAGGAGAGCCAGAGGGGCCGGCCAGATGGGCCAGACCCACCCCACGCATGGGTGGGCCCCACCCCGCGGCTGGCTAGGGTTTGGTCGCCCTGGACGCCGCCTCGGTCTCCCCCTTCGCCTATACGAAGCCCCCGATGCAGAAACCCTTAGTACCTGATCAGAAATCCACGAAATCGTCTGTAGCCACCGCCACCATCGTCCCTATATCGGGGGGATCTGAAGTTCTTCCCGGCACCCTACCGGAGTGGAGATCATCCCGGAGGCCTTCTATCTGGTATTATGCGTGAGTAGTTCCACCTTGGACTATGGGTCCATGTAGTAGCTAGATGGTTGTATCTCCTCCTTTGTGCTTTCATATATAGATCTTCTAAGCTCCGTTCATGATCAAGATCTAATCTATTTGTAATCATGCATGTGGTGTTTGCGGGGATCCGATGGATATTGAGATTATTATGCTAGTTTGATTAATGGTTTTGTCTTTATGGTTCTATCATGTCTGTGTTGTTTGTGATATTGCACGCTCTCCGTTGTTAGTAGCTATCTTGGCCAAGTAGTTGCTAGTGACTCCAAGAGGGGGTATTTATGCTCGATAGTGGGTTCATGCCTCTAGTTTCCAAGGGAAGTGACAAAAATCTCTCCGGTTGTAGATGTGATGTTTCTACTAGGGAGAAAACAACGGTCTCTTGTTCATGGAACATGTGGACTGTTTACCTTACACACTTTTCTTAAAGAAGTTGTCTAATGCTTGCAACTTAATACTAGAGGGGGTTCGGATGATAACCTAAAGGTAGACTTCTAGTCATAGATGCAATTGGATGGAGGTCTATGTATCTTGTTATATTGCCCAATCAACCTCACAGGATCTTTCTGACTAGTAATTGCATTGTTATGCCTTGCTCAGGTCCTGTCAATTGCCCTGTTGTAATTTGTTTACCCTTCATGCCATGTTGTTTATCTAAGGAGAGCACCTCTAGTGAACTATGGACCCCGGTCCAATCTTTACCATTGATACATCTGCCACTGTTACTTGTTTACTTGCTACAAACAATTACCTTCCACACCATATGTTTAATCCTTTGTTACAGCAAACCGGTGAGCTTGACAACTTCACTGTTTGTTGGGGCAAAGTATTGAGTTTGTGTTGTGCAGGTCTCCGCGTTGCTTGCAACACCCGTGTGACGTTTCCTTCCTCCTTCTAGTACGATAACATCGGTCTCAACTGAGGGAAAACTTGCTGCTTGCTGCTTCACACCTTGCTCTTGGGGTTCCCAACAGGCTGTGCATAGATAGTCATCAGGTACGACATCCGACTCAGGTACACTTGTTTGCAATATTATAGACATCTATATTGATGATGCACCTAATAATTCTTGGGTATATGATACTGGATCAGTTATTCACATCTACAACTCATTGCAGGGACTGGTAAGAACTAGGAGCGTAGCAAGAGGCAAGGTTGATATTCGAGTCGGCAACAAAGCAAGAGTCGCTGTGTTGGAAGTCAGCACGATGCAACTTCATTTACCTTCCGGATTCATTATGGAACTGAATAATTGTTATTATGTTCTAGTGCTCAGTCGAAACATTATTTCTGCTTCATGTTTGATGAGGCAAGGCTATGAGTCAAATATTAAGAATAATGGTTATACTTTGTATCTGAATGATATGTTTCATGGATTTGCACCTGTCCAGGACGGGTTATTTATTTTGAATCTTGATGGTGAGTCGGTTTATGACATAAATGTTAAAATGTTGAAACCAAATAATATGAATATGACTTACTTTTGGCACTGTCGGCTTAGTCATATAAGTTGGAAACACATGAAGAAGCTCCATGCTGATGGACTCCTAACTTTGTTCGACTTGGAGTCATTTGAGACATGCGAATCCTGCCTACTCAGCAAAATGACCAAGACACCTTTTGCAAAGAGTTGTGAAAGGGCGTTCGACTTGTTGGGACTAGTACATAGTGATGTATGTGGACCAGTGAGCACGACAGCCAAAGATGGTTATGAATACTTCATTACCTTCACTGATGATTTGAGTAGGTATGGATATATCTACTTGAAAAGAAACATAAGTCGGAAACCTTTGAAAAGTTCAAAGAATTCCAGAATGAAGTACAAAATCAACTTGGCAAGAAAATAAAGTTCCTTCGGTCGGACCGAGGAGGCGAGTACATGAGCCATGAGTTTGATGACCATCTGAAAAGTTTTGGAATAGTTCTTCAACTTACTCCGCCAGGAACACCGCAGAGGAACGGTGTCCCAAAAAGACGGAATCGGACCTTGTTGGAGTTGGTACGATCAATGATGAGTCGAACAGATCTTCCTTTGTCATTTTGGGGTTATTGTCTCGAACTAGCAGCATTCACACTAAACAGAGCACCATCAAAGTCGGTAGATAAGACACCGCATGAGATGTGGACATGCAAAAAGCAGAGTCTGTCTTTTCTTAAGATTTGGGGTTGTGAAGCATTTATCAAACGACTTCAGTCAGACAAGCTTACGACCAAGTAGGATAAGTGTCGTGGGAATGGCCACGGTAGATGCTGCAATCGGCATCGAATGGTTGAACAAAGGGCAAGGGCGGCCAGCCATCTGCGGTGCGAGATGAGGGAGGAGACACAAGGATTTACCCAGGTTCGGCCCCTCAGAGGGTAAATACCTACTCCTGCTAGATTGTATTATGGAGAGAGTACAAGGGCGAGCTCGACGACTAGGCGACGAGTCACTGGGGTGTATGATAGAACGTGTCCTCTATGCGTACCATAGGGAGGTTTATATAGGCTCACCTCCCTAGGGTTTACAGTTCTACAACTGAATTAGTTAAGGATTCGAAGGGTTCTTGACCTAATCCGACTAGGCCTAGCTACGCTTCTGGGCCTCCAGCTTCTAGTCGCCTAGGTCCTTGCCAAGTCTCGATCCTCTCGCCGTCCTGCAGGCCCACTCGCTGGCAGCTTGGGCTAGTAGGAAACGTCCTGCTGGGTATACACCGGTCGGCATATCCCCATTAGTAGTCCCCGATGCCGTCGTTTATTCGTCGTAGGTGCTCGTTGGCAGTCGAACTATGCGGGTGCAATTCGGACGCCCAGCCGAATCGGCAGTGGAATCCCTGAATAAAAAGGAACTAGTCATTTTAGTCGCAATAACGGCAACTAGTCAGATCGCAGCTTGGCGAATAGGTCAGCGAGTGGTTAAGTCACTGTTATAGTGATCAGGTCGGCGAATCGTCAAGTCGTTGAAGATAGAGACCCAGAGCGACTCATTGCCCTAGATCCCTCAATCGATGGCCCCTCCAGCGGAACCGTGGGGCAGATCAAAGTGCACAAAAGCGTTGTTGAAGTCGTTCGAGGAGGCATGGATCGTCCACGCCAGGAGATGGCGCATCCCTGCGTCCGGAGAGGTGACCCCAAATCCGCGCGAGGGAGAATTCATCTGCTTCACCAGCCATCTGGAGCGAGGGCTCGGATTCCCCACTTCCCTCTTCTTCCGCCGCTTTTGAGCCTACTACGACATCCAGTCATCAGATCTAGGGCCGCATAGCATCGAGCAGCTCGCCATTTTTGTGGCGTTCTGCGAGTGCTATCTGGGCTGCCGGCCTTATTTCCCCCTATGGCAAGATCTGTTCCACGGGAGGATCAGCCGCGAAGAGGCAGGTGACCCGATGCTGGCCGTGGGCGGCCTGGCCTTTCAGCTGAAGTCGAAGGCGTCCTTTTTCGATCTGACGCTGCCCGCCAAAGAAGCAAATGAGTGGAAGAATAAGTGGTTTTACGTGACCGAGTCACCGCTGGGAGATGAGGTGGCCCTTCCGACGTACTCCGCCGACCGGCCCGAGCCGCGTCGGATCCAAGTCACAAAACTTCCGCTGGACCAGCGGATGGTCATTGATGAGATGCTGCAAACCATCCACAACCTAAAGAAGAAGGGCCTCCAAACCATCAACCTTTACAAGTGTTGGATCGCGCGACGGCTCGTGACCCTGTCTAGCTGCGCCAACTATATGTACGAGTACACAGGAAAGGACGACCCGACGAAGTCCTTCCACGACGAGTGGAGACTCAAAGATTACACCCTGGCCCTGAAAAAGATCACCTTGGAGGTATATCTTGACGCAAAGGCCGGGGTCCCTCCTTACACTGCAAAGCGTGAGGCTCCAACGGTAAATACTTCCGTCTTGTATATTCGCAGTCGCAGATTTGCATTCGCGGTTATGTTGATTTGTTTTGTCGTTGCAGTTGTTCCAGGTGGTGGAAGGTTGGCTCCCGCCCACAGACGACGAGAACTCAACCTCGTCCGCAGAAGACGATAGCGAGTCTTTGCCCGACCAGGGCGGCGTCAGAAGTGACGGGGGCAACGACAATGATGACGATGACGACGGTGGCGACGAGGCTGTGGAGGTCGCTGCACCGACGATTCAAAAAACCCGCGGGCAGCACCAGCGCGAGCTCGAGGCCAGAAAGAGCCTCGAGGCTCAAGACGAAGACGATAGCGAATGCCTCGAACACACCTCGCGGCGCGAAGCTACATTGTTGAAGAAGAAACAACGGCCACAGAAGAAGAAGAAGAATCCGGCTAAGCCGGTATCACCGCCTCGGTCCGAGAGTAGCTCCGACGCTACCAGTGCAGCGGAGGAAGCTAAAGTCGGCGCACCGATACGTGCAACCACGGCGAATGAAGCAGCCATTGCGGAAGGCGAGATGTTGTTGGCATCGCTGCCGCTGCCCTTTGTCCCAGTCACCAGGCTCGTGGCTGCTCCAGGCGCGGGGACCTCGCCGCCGACGGGAATTACCATGGTGATCACCACTAAAGCTCCTGGAGTGGCCACGTCCTCGAAGAAGCCGTCGGTGTCTTGGGCGCAGAGTGAGTTCGAGATGGGCCTCAGTCGGAAAACTGGAGCCGGAGTTGTAGAAGCCGGCCAGCATTCGTACTGGCTTGCGTTTCATCCCAGTCGCCAAGTGAGTGTTTCTCACTCTTTTCATATGTCTGCTCGATTTATGTCCGACTAGAGAGTTCACTAACGAAGTCATTCCGCAGGACTAGAGTGAAGAACATAGGTCACCCTTCGGTGGCCAAGGTTCCATCGGGTGCCGCGGAGGCACCAGTCGACCCTTCTAAGAAGAGGAAGGTGCGAAGAAAGCAAAGGGCAACGAGGTCGTCACAATTTTGGACAAACCAGCGGTCACCCCGAGCGAGGCTCCACTTGCAGCGGACGCAGCCCCGAGCGTTATGGTGGACACGGAGTCGCAGCGGGCGGAGCCCGTGGCCTTGGTTGGGGCGATAGGCCCCCCCTTGAGTGGTACGGGAGCCACAGTGGCGACGTTCCCTCGTTTCGTGCTCCCATCGGTGGATGCAATGGAGCTTCACGGCATGCTGGGTGCCGCCATCCAGGTATGTCCAGTCCCCGAGGATTGGGCCACTGAATTTCAGTGGTCGGATTCTTATTGTTTTTTAGTCTAGTCCCCGAGTGGCTAGTCGCTGAATTTCAGCGACTAGGCACTTAGGAATTTTTGCTGTCCAGTACCCGAGTGGCTAGTCGCTGAATTTCAGCGACTAGGCACTTAGGAATTTTTGCTGTCCAGTCCCCGAGTGGCTAGTCGCTGAATTTCAGCGGCTAGGCACTTAGGATTTTCGTTGCTCACGCTTCCATGGGTGCGCAGGGCCTGCAACGCGAGTCGGCGGAGTGGCTTGCCGCCAGGGAGCGTGTGGAGAGGGAGCTCCTCATTGTTCGGGACACGAACGAGCAGCTTCAAGTGACTGCGGGTGAGTGTTCATTGTGCTTGATCCTGGTCATAAACTTGATCTTCTCGTAATCATGTTGTTGTTGATGCAGAGGATAGCGCAGCCGCGGTGGAGAAGGCAATTCAGGGCCTCGCCCCGACTAGTGAGCGCCGCGGAGAAGAGAATCGCCGACCTGGAGCGTGAGATCAAGGAGGCAAAGGCGTAGGCGACCTCGGCGGATGGGCTCGTCGCCGGGCTGCAAGATGACCTGTCCGGTCTTCAGGATTTCATCACCGAGTGTTGTTGCCCGTTGATTGGTGAGTTTTACTTTGGCGAGTCCCCGAGCGTGTGGGTTGCGTTATTTTGCTGGAGCCTCCTTTACTAGTTGCTTTGTATGTTGCATGCCTGATTACTGATAATGCTGAAGAAGCGCAGTCGTACGACGCGCGACAATGCGTCACCATGCTAGTTGATTCTATCGCGCTATCAGCGACCTGCATCTGAGCGTATCTGCAGGAGATTTCGCCCACTGAGGTGATTCCCAGCGACCTCGTCGAGGTTTGGCGCTATCTAGAGAAGGCGCTAGCGGTTGTGGAATTCATGACGCGGTCGGCCTTCCGTCGTGGTGCGGCGACTGTGCTGAGCCTTGGGCTCGTGCACTTTCCGGACGACTTCGAACTCGACGACGTCACGAGCGGGTATCCTTTGTCGACGGGTGCAGTCGAAATCACCGAGGTGTTGAAGCTGACCGAGCGGGCTGCGGTGTATGCCTACCGGGTGTGGGCGATGGGCGACCTCATTCCTTAATAGGAAACGGTCGTCGCCCCGAACGACCCCGAGCCGGCGCACCCCAACTTCAAGGTGGCGCAGCCGTTCCGTGTGGACATGGCGGGTAAGCTCATGACCTACCCGTCGAACCCGTGGATTCCTTTCATCCGCAATCGCAAGGGCGGTGACGCCTCATCGTCGAAGCCTGCGGAGTAGAATAGTTTGACGATCGGCATTAGTTAGGATAATTATGTAACTACCCTTGTAAGCGAACAAATGTTGCCGTTTGAAAGAAAGTAAGCGTGCTTTTGCCAATGTTTTGTGTTCTGATTGTTGGTTGTGAGAGTCCCCGAGCGTGTCCGCCCTTTTATGGGGTTGACCTTGTTTTTATGTGTTGTTTGAACTGTTAGTAAGTTAAGGTCGACTCGCCATGACTCGGAAAGCCAGTCGCATGGCGACTCCAAGGGGTGCTCCGTACTTAGTTGTTTTCCCGGGCGTGAACAGGGTCGGGTGGACGAGTCCCCGAGCGTGGTACTTGGCGGTTCCAGTCGTGTGCCCAAGGTAGGTGAGGACGGGGCGTGTTGTGCTAGGCGCTTCACCCCACCTGATCCGTGATATCAGTCGCGTGGTGAGTCCGAGACGCGCTCTCATACTTGGCATTTTTCCCTGGCTGCTCCTGTTTGGGCTGTCATCATTCCCCGAGCGTGGTACTTTGCCGTTCGAGTCGCTGCACCGAGGATGTGGAGGACTGGGTCGCTGTGGGAAGCGAACGTAGTTGTCTTGGCTCGGAAAGCCAGTCGAGCAAGGCGACTCCGATGGGGCTCCGGTTTGGCTTTTTTCGTGGACGCTACGAGGCCTAAAGTTTTCTAGTGGCCTCGTATCTCACTACTTGGCCGTGCCGGTCGCGTCACCAAGGGTTGACTTCTGCGGGTAGGATTACGTTGTTATTACGAGTGCGAGTGGCACAAGATACAGAGAGTTTACACGCGTCGTGCGAATCGATCTGCTTTATTTCATAGCGGGTAGTAGGTACATGTCTGGAGTTCTAGGAATAGAACTTCCGTAGGTGGTTTACATTCCATGGCCGCTTGACGTCGAGTTTTCCGTCGCCTCGGATGTCAACGAGGTGGTAGGCATCGTTGCCCAGGACTCGCCCAATGGCGAACGGTCCCTCCCAAGGGGGGGAGAGTTGGTCCATGCCCTTCTTATCCTGGATCAGACGCAGTACCAGGTCGCCTTCCTGTAAGGTGCGGGTCCGTACTCGCCAACTGTGGTAGTGGCAAAGCCCTTGATTGTAGATGGTGGTGCGGGAGCGAGCTAGGTCGCGTGCTTCGTCGAGCTGGTCGACTCTGTCTTGGCGTGCGAGCTCGTTGTCGGCCTCCGCGTAGTTGACCACCCGAGGCAAGTCGTGCTCGTGGTCGATTGGCATGACGGCCTCGGCACCGTACACCATAAGAAGGGGGTGAATCCCGTCGACCAATTGACGGAGTTACGGATGCCCCAGATGACGGAGGGGAGCTCTTCGACCCAGCACCCAGGAGTTCGCTCGAGTGGGACTTGAAGTCGCGGCTTCAGGCCGTGGAGGATGCTCTGGTTGGCGCATTCCGCCTGGCCGTTGGACTTCGGGTGGGCGACTGAGGCGAGGTCGAGTCGTATGTTGTGCTCCTCGCAAAATTCGGCCATGGATCCTTTGGCGAAATTGTTGCCGTTGTCTGTGATGATGCTATTCGGGAACCCGTATCGATAGATGAGCTCGCGTAGGAACTTTCTTGCGGTCTTCCCGTCGCACTTGCAGAGTGGCTTGGCCTCCACCCACTTTGTGAATTTTTTGACCGAGACTAGGAGGTGGGTGAAACCAGAGGGGGCCTTCTTGAAGGGGCCTACCATGTCCATACCACATACGGCGAATGGACAGGTGATGGGGATGGTCTTGAGCGCCGACCTTGGTACATGAGTCTGACTGGCGTACTTCTAGCACCCGACACAGCGTTGGACGATGTCGACCGCATCAGCATGTGTGGTGAGCCAGTAGAAGCCATGTCGCATGGCTTTGGCGACTAGGGAGGATCTTGCGTCCTTCTGCGGGTTGGATGCAGCGTTGGAACACGTCGGTCACGCTGCGTTTGTGGAGCTCGCCGTTGATGATGACGAAGGATTTGCAGCGGCGTGCTATCATCCGGGCCTCCGTTTCGTCAGCGGGTAGGGTGCCTCCCTCCAGGTAGGCGACGTATGGCGCAGTCCAGTTGGTTGGCTCGGCGATCATCGCGACCAGGGCTGCGTCTGGTTGCAGCGGACTTCCGATGTCGATCTCTCTCGGGGAGATACGGAAGGTTTGGTGATGGTGTCGAGGAAGACGCCGGCGGGTGGTGCGAGTCTAGCCGAGCCAATGCGGGAGAGTGTGTCGGCCTCCTCGTTCTTCCGCCTGTTAATCCACTCGACGGAGTAGCCCGCGAAGTGGCCTCCCAGCTGGTCCACAGCTTGGCGGTACACCGCCATGGTGGGGGAGACTGCATCGCAGGTACCGGCGACTTGCCCGGCGACAAGGTCAGAGTCGCCATAGCAGCGCAGACGATTGATGTTCATCTCCTTGGCTGCTCGCATGCCATGGAGTAGCGCCTCGTACTCGGCCATGTTGTTGGTCCTGGGGGTGAAGTCGAGGTACAACACATAGCGTAACTTGTCTCCCTTTGGAGATGTGAGAACGATCCCTGCCCCTGCACCATCTGCATTCTTGGAGCCATCAAAGTGTAGGCTCCAGTAATGGAGGTATGGCAGTTTCTCTGGCTGCTGGGCCTCCTCCCAGTGGGCGAGAAAATATGCGAGAGCCTGCGACTTGATCGCCTTGCGCGGCTTGTACCTGATGTTGTGGACTCCGATCTCGACGGCCCACTTGGTGACTCACCCGGTCGCCTCACGGTTGCGGATGATGTCCTGAAACGATGCTGAGGAGACGACCGTTATTGGGTTCTTCTAGAAGTAGTGCGGCAATCACCGCTGGGCTCTAAAGACCGCATATACCAATTTTTGGTACTGCGGGTAGCGTTGGCGCGACTCGGTGAGGACTTCGCTGATGTAGTATACATGTCGCTGCACTAGGCGCTCCTTGCCTTCCTCTGGCCATTCGATGACCATGACGGCACTGACGACTCGCTCGGAGGGCGCAACGTAGACGAGCATGGGCTCCTTGTCCACGGGGGCGACGAGTAGTAGTGCCGCGAGTAGAACCTCCTTGAGAGCGTGGATCGCGTCGTCTGCCTCTTTGTCCAACTAGAAAGTAGGGTTCCTGCGCATTAGGCGGTAGAGGGGCATCGCCTTCTTGCCTAGCCGGGGGATGAAGCGACTGAGAGCCGCGACTCGCCCGGCCAGCTTCTGGACGTCGCGCAGGCACTCGGGTCTGCCGAGCCGGGCGATCGTGTTGATCTTGGCGGGGTTTGCCTCGATCCCACGCTTGGAGACGACGTATCCCAGCAGCTATACAGTGGGTACACCGAAGGTGCACTTTCCTGGGTTTAGATTTATCTTGTACCTTCGCAGGTTGGCGAAGGTTTCCGCCAGGTCGACGATGTAGACATGGATGTTGCAGCCGATTTGGCTCGCAAGGCACTCCTGCATGCACCTCTGGTAGGTCGCCCCGGCGTTCTTGAGGCTGAAGGTCATGGCGGTGTAGCAGAAGGCTCCGAATGGCGTGATGAACACCATCTTCTCCTCGTCCTCGACTGCCATTTTGATCTGGTTGTACCCAGAGTAGGCGTCGAGGAAGCACAGCGACTCTGAGCCCGCGGTTTAGTCGATGATTTGGTCGATCCGCGGGAGGACGAATTGCTCCTTCGGGAAGGCGCTGTTGAGGTTTGTGTAGTCAATACACATTCTCTAGGTCCCATTTTTCTTCTCGACCAAGACTGGGTTTGATTGGCCGGATGAAGCCTGCAGCGAGTAGACACTGCACCTCCTCAGCGATTGCTCTGTGGTGCTCTTCATTGAAGGGCCAGAGTGACTACTTGACGGGTTGCGCTTTGGGGTCGGCGTTGAGTTTGTGCTCAGCGAGTTCCCTCGGGACACCAGGCATGTCGGATGGATTCCATGCAAAGATGTCGCGATTCTCACGTAGGAACTCGATGAGCGTGCCTTCCTATGCTAGGCTCATGGCCGTCCCGATCGTCACCGTCTGGCTGGAGTCGCCTGGGACCAGCTCCACGATGCGAGTCTGCGTCGTCGCCTCGAAGGCGGTGGAGCCACCACCCTCCGAGTTGGGCTTCTTAAGTACGGTGGGGTCGTCATTGTTGACCTTGCTCGCGTACTTGGCAAGCTCTTCTGCGTGGTTGGCTTCTGCCGCTATGATGGCGTCGGCGAGCTCGGCACCCTTGGCCTCGCACTCTCCGGCCATGTCGGGGTCGCCGTGGACGATGATGATGCCGCACGGCCCGGGGATCTCATCGCGTTGTACGTGTAGTGGGGCGCTGCCATGAATTTGGCGAACGCCTAACGCCCCAGGACGTAGTGGTAGGGGTTGTTGAAAGGCACCAGCTCGAAGACGATCTGCTCTGTGCGGAAGTTCGCTGGTGTGCCGAAGGTGACAGGCAGCGTCACCTTTCCGATCGGGTATGCCTTCCGACCGGGGACGATGCCGTGGAAGGTGGTGTAGGTCGTCTCGATCATCGACTGCGGGAGCCATAGTCGCCTGAACGTGTCCAGGTACAGAATGTTGATGGATCTGCCGCCATCCATCAGCTTCTTGGGGAGCCAGTAGTCTCCCACCTTGGGCTTGACCACTTGGGCGTCTCGGCCCGGATACTCGATCTGTGGCGAGTGGTCATCGCGGCTCGAGGTGATTTGTTGCTCGGACCAGTTGAGGAACTGGGGGATGTCGACCTGGGACACTGCATTGACGGAGACAGCACGGGCGATGACCTTCTTCTCGCGCTTCGTGTTGAAGCCGGTGAAGGTCTGAAGCGAGCCGGCGTCATTGCCGAATTTTCCGCCATTTGGCGGCTGGTTGTTGGGGTCTTCCCTTGCGCGTCGTGCCTTCTCGATCTCCCTCAGGGAGTGGCAGTCGGCGGTCATGTGTGTGGCGGGTTTCCCCTCCCTGCTATTGAACACACAGGGCTGGTTGAGGAGAGCCACGGGGTCGAACCTCGTCTTCACCTTGTAGTTTCCGCCATTGCGACGTTGGCCTCCGTCGCGGCGAAAGCTTTTGGGCTCGCGTGGAGCATAACTAGAATTGGCGACGAAGTCGACACGCCTGTCACCGTGACGCTTGCCGGTGAGGTGAGTGTTGCTGTAGCATAGCTCGGGTCGTCTCCTGTTGTCGTGGCCGCTCGTGCGGCGATTCCCTCCCGACTTGTCGTCAGTTTCTTGGTTTGGGGCCTCCTCCGCGTACCGCTTAGTGATCTCGAGGAGGTCCGGTATGTTGTCGAGTGTTTTGTACACCTGCCTAAGTTTGGCGACCAAGGGCTCGTAGCAGAACGGTCTTGAAGCAGTGGATCGCGGTGTCCGGGTGGATTCCGGCCACCTTGTACCACATGTCTTGCCACCGTTGGACCCAGCTGCGGGTCGACTCGCGGGGTCCCTGGACGCATCGCTCCAGGTCCTTGATGGTGGTGGCGCGGGTGTAGGAGCCCTCGAAGTGCCTGACGAAGGCGTGGTGCATTTCCTCCCAGGAGTCGATGCTGTCCGTGGGGAGGGTGTTGATCCATTGCTGGCACGCTCCCTCCATCATCAGGGGGAGGTAGTTAGCGGCGAGCAGGTCGGTCTGGCCGGCGATTCCTGTCGCCATGAGGTACGTGTCCAGCCACATGGACGTATCGTACGAGGAGTCGTACTTCTCGATCTCCTTCGGCACCTTAAAGTCCACTGGGTATCTTTCGCCTCGGATCATTGGTCCGAAGCACTGGGGTATGACTCGACTCAGCGATCCCCTTGGTTCACCGTCGCGGCGGTTGGTGAGGGTATGCCTCAATTCGTCGGGCTGGCGTGCGCGCCAGCTCTGGTGTTTGATGATGTGGGTGCGCGCGTCGACTGGCTGCCCGTTGGCAGCGACGAGGTTGTTCGCTGGTCGCGGGTCGTTGGTTGAGAGTGCCATGTGTGCGGGTCGGTGTTGGAGCTACAGGGGATCGGGTGGTGGGAAGTTGAGGGTGTTTGCCACCATTGGGTGGCCGCTCGAGGCTGCCCTGCTGCCTGACGAACACGAGTACATGCGACCCTGTGAGTCGGCGCCCATGTTTTGTTGCTCGACGGCCTTGGCGAGTAGAGCCTTGGCCTACTGGATCCGCAGGGCGCCTTCCCCGATCATGGTGATGTTGTCGACCGTGGCTCGGCTCGTGACGACGTTGTCCATCGGGGTGGAGAATAGTAAAGGCCATTCGCGTCTCGCTCCCGCGAGGAGACCAGGATTCTTGGCTGATCTCGGGGGCGCGCGCCTGGTGGTGGCCGGGAGCTCCCTCCTGGCGGCGCGTTCTCGCAGATCGCGCGCTCGGCTATGCGGGCCGGGTCGTTCTCATCGTCGAAGTTCAGGGTGCGGCCCTGAACGGTGGGGTTCAGGCGCGACCTGATGCGGAGTTGGTGGTAGCGCGAAAGCTCCTGCGCCGTAACCTGCTCGAGGCAAAAAAAATCGCGCTCGGCTTGTTCCTTGCGGACCGCCTCCTCCAACCGTAGGCGGAGTTCCTCGACCTCTGTTGCCGTCGCGGTCAGCGGGATCGGTGTGGAGAAGGGGTCTGGCGGGGCGTCCGCGCTATTCGCCATGATGGTCGCGACGTTGCGAACGGGTCTGACGTGGAGGTCGCCGGACTTCTCCGACCGGGAGTCGAAGTCGAAGATCCCAAGAATGGTGGGATCCTCGAAGTCTCCCACGTTGGACACCTGGGTGATGGAGCCCGTAGGCGATGCGGTGACGATGGATCTAGCGGCCGATGTCGGGGTCGCCGAGTCAGCGTTGTCGTTGAGGGCCACGTCATCCACGACCATGGTGGTTTCGGCCACGTTGTTGTTGGCCGAGTCGTACTCGGAGGCCAGGCGGTGGATGGTGCGGACCTGACTCTCAAAGAGTCGGTCGCGTGGTGGCAACTCGCGGATGGGGCTGATGACGTCGGTGAAGCCGATGAAGAGGCTGATCGTGACGACCGGCATGATCACGATGTGCGTGATGGGGCGCGCCGCCGGGACGTAGATGCTTGGCAAGATCTGGAGGATCTCGTCGATCGCAATCATGCATCCGGTGGCGATCATCTTGTTGATGGGAAGATTGGATCTCGCCGCAGAACACCGGCCTGACCGGACAGGCCCCACGGTAGGCGCCACTGTCGTGGGAATGGCCACGGCAGATGCTGCAATCGGCAGCGAATGGTAGAACAAAGGGCAAGGGCGGTCAGCCATCTGCGGTGCGAGATGAGGGCGGAGACACAAGGATTTACCTAGGTTCAGCCCCCCGAAGGGTAAAGACCTACTCCTGCTAGATTGTATTATGGAGAGAGTACAAGGGCGAGCTCGACGACTAGGCGGCGAGTCACTGGGGTGTATGATAGAACATGTCCTCTATCCGTACCCTAGGGAGGTTTATATAGGCTCACCTCGCTAGGGTTTGCAGATCTACAACCGAATTAGTTAAGGATTCGGAGGGTTCTTGACCTAATCCGACTGGGACAAACTACGCTTCTGGGCCTCCAGCTTCCAGTCGCCTAGGTCCTTGCCAAGTCTCGATCCAGTCTCCGTCCTGCAGGCTCGCTCGCTGCCAGCTTGGGCCAGTAGGAAACGTCCTGCTGGGTATACCCCGGTCGGCATATCCCCATCAATAAGTGTATTTTCATGGGGTATCCGAGGGAAACCTTGGGTTACTACTTCTACAACCGAGAAGAGGGGAAAGTGTTTGTCACTCGGAACAGTGTCTTCCTTGAGACAGAGTTTCTCAGTTGGGGATTAAGTGGGAGCAGATTGCAGCTCGAAGAAACTCGAGAGGAACCGGCTAGTAGCGAGTCGGCAAAACTCTTGGAGGTTGAGCCAGTCATGGTAGCTGAGCCGGTAGCGGCACCTATACTACAAAGAGAGGCAATATTACAAAGTGTTCGTGATGTGTTACTGTTAAATAGTGATGAGCTGGCAACTTATTCGGAAGCGATAGTGGGATCTGATTCCGAGTCATGGCTTGGAGCCATGAGATCCGAGTTAAAGTCCATGGATGAAAATCAAGTTTGGAACTTGGTTGATCTGCTAGACTATGCAAGAACCGTCGAGTGCAAATGTGTCTTTAAGAAGAAAACTAATAAGGATGGAAATGTTTCCGTCTATAAAACACGTCTTGTCGTGAAGGGGTTCTGATAGGTTCAAGGAGTTAACTACGACGAGACTTTCTCGCCCATAGCGATGCATAAATTAGTTCGGATCATGTTAGCTATTGGAGCCTATTTCGACTATCAGATATGGCAGATGGATATCAAAATGGCTTTCCTTAATGGAAATTTAACCGTGGACGTGTATATGATACAGCCCGAGGGTTTTGTCGATCCGCCCAATGCTGACAAACTGCAAACTTCAGAAATCCATTTATGGGTTGAAGCAAGCATCTCGGAGTTGGAACATTCACTTTGATGAGGTAGTCAAATCATTTGGCTTCATCAAGAGTGATCATCATTCTTGTCTATACAAGAAGTTTAGTGGGAGCAAAGTAAACTTTCTAATCTTATATGTGGATGACATATTATTGATTGGAAATGATGTCCAGATTTTGCAAGAAACCAAGGAATCATTGAAAAGGAGTTTCTGAATGAAAGACTTGGGTGAGGCAACATATATTCTCAGAATCCGGATTTATAGATATAGATCCAGGAGGCTCATTGGATTGAGTCAGAGTACTAATTTGTACAAATTGTTGAAGAAGTTCAACATGGAATTGTCTAAGAAGGGGTTCTTACCGATGTCCCATGGTGTAAAACTTAGGAAGAATCAGTGTCCTTTGACAACTGATGAGCGAAGTCGTATGAGTGCAATTCTGTATGCCTCGGAAGTCGTATCCATCATCTATGCCATGATTTGTACTAGGCCGGATGTTTCATATGCTCTAAGTGTTGTGAGCAGATACCAGGCTGATCCTGGAGAAATCCATTCGACAGCGCCTAAAAATATCCTAAAGTACTTGAGAAGGACTAAGGATATGTTTTTGGTTTATTGAGGTGAAGATGAACTCAGTGCAAAGGGTTACACGAATGCGAGTTATCTTACCGACTCTGATGATTTTTATTTGCAATCCGGATACGTGTTTGTATTAAATGGAGGGGCTATGAGCTGGAAGAGTTCCAAGCAAGAGACTATGTCTAAATCTACAACAGAGGCTGCGTATATTGCCGCCTTAGAGGCGGCAAAGGAAGCTGTTTGGATGAGGAATTTCCTCATGGATCTTGGTGTGGTTCAGGGCTCGTCCAATCTGTTAGACGTGTATTGTGACAATAATGGTGCTATTGCACAAGCCAAGGAACCTAAACAACACCAGAAGAACAAGCACATACTCATGCGATACCACCTGATTCACCAGTTTGTGGATCAGGGTGATATAAAGTTATGCAAGGTACACACGGATGCAAATATTGCGGATTTGTTGACAAAGCCACTACCACAACCAAAGAATGAGGCACACATAAGATCTATGTTCATTAGATGCCTAGACATGTGATGTCGGAAGATTGACTCTAGTGCAAGTGGGAGACAGTTGGGAATATGCCCTAGAGACAATCATGTATGATGATATTTCCCATTGTATTCATAAAGATATTAAGTAGTCCTTGTATAAACATCTGATGTGTATAATTGAATATTTGATTCAGTTGTGGACTATGAATTCATGTTGTTTGTACTAAATATCCTTGGTCATTGAGGTTGTGATGGACACACAACTTAGATCAATGTGAAAGTAGGCTTGATGACTCGGTTCCACTTGTCATGGAGAATTTTAATATGCGGCAATAATGTACGATGATATTTCCCATTGTATTCATGAAGATATTAAGTAGTCCTTGTATAAACATCTGATGTGTATCATTGAATATTTGATTCAGTTATGGAACTATGCATTCATGTTGTTTGTACTAAATATCCTTGGTCATTGAGGTTGTGATGGACACACAACTTAGACCAATGTGAAAGTAGGCTTGATGACTCATTTCCACTTGTCATGGAGAATTTTAATATGCGGCAATCATGTACGATGATATTTCCCATTGTATTCATAAAGATATTAAGTAGTCCTTGTATAAACCTCTGACATGTATCATTGAATATGTGATTCAGTTGTGGAACTATGCATTCATGTTGTTTGTACTAAATATCCTTGGTCATTGAGGTTGTGATGGACACACAACTTAGACCAATGTGAAAGTCGGCTTGATGACTCAGTTCCACTTATCATGGGGAATTTTAGTATGCGGCCCAAAATTTCAAACGCCAAGGCAACGCGGGGTCCAAGTTGTGTGTAATCTTGCGGAAGGGTTGTAGTAGCTTCGCCAGTTGTCGAGAGGGGCCAAATGGGGGTAAATACAAATCTAACGGCCAAATGATCATTTGAGCCAGTCAAAAAATGGTTGAACTCAAATCCCGCCGTTAGGTCAACTCTTCTTGCATTGACCTGTCAGTATTTCCCATTATCCTTTGCGTCCATGGACTGGTTTACCCCTGCAAGGACTAGATCTTCTTCTCTGCTCTGCTCTTCTCCCCTATTATTCCGCTCTCCATTACCTTGCTTAGCTCCGACTACTGGTCTCCAGATCGGAGCTCGTCGTTGCTCTCCTTGCGTCCCCGACATGTCCGGTCAACCTCCCACGCCCTTAATCGAAGCTTGCCACCATCACCCTCCCTTCGTTTTTTATAGTCGGCGTGTCGGAGCTTCGTGTCCCTAGCCTAGCCTCTCGCTGCTGCCTAGACTTTCTCGCACGGTGGAGCACGTCTGGCCAGGCAATTCGGACCGGCGACCAGCCTTGGGTGATTGCATGCTGTCGCGCACCCCAGGCATAGTAGCCCTAGAAGAGGAGTTCAAAGACAACGCTCTCATGGCCACCGTGCTGGGCACGCGTTCCGTGGTGTTGCCGGCAGACTTATTGTATGCTTTCAAGTCTAGTTTTGGGATCAGACAGTCAATATTGAGGTATGTGCGCCACCTTTTGATTTCTTTGTACGGTTCTCCCACAGCTCAGACAGCAAGAGCGTTCTGCATTCTTCCCATTCTTTCGAGTGTTGTGGGGATAAAATGAGCTTCCTGCGTTGGCATCGCGCCTGTGGGTGGGACGATCGCTTGGGGAAGCTTCATTTCTTCTCTAAACTCAGCTTTGATGTCCTCCCTTTGCATGCTTGGGAACAGGAGGCCCTCAAGAATGTCGTCAGTATCCTTGGTGGCGAGCTGGTGGAGATTGTGCCACCGAGCGACAAATGGATCATCGAGGTAAAGTCGTGGATGAAAGATCCAGACCTTGTTCCTAAGATGTACAATGTCGAGATTCCAAGCAGGGAAAGAGGACAACTTTGCTGGAAGCACCCGGTGATCATCCACCTGCAGGAGGTTCTGGATCCGGTACATGGCATTCAGGACCCCGATGAGGCAGCCAGAAAGCATCCTCGTCTCCTGCAGTGTTGGCCTAGAAGGATCGATGGCACAGGACCACCACCGTTCCGTGATGGAGTGCACAGTTTCGTTGGGGGACCGGGCGTGGACAGGCTGGTGGTTCTAATTTCCATCCAGTGAAGACAGAGGTTTAGTGAATCTGAAAGATTGCTGACTTGAGTGTCGAGCACGTAGTATGCCTTATGTAATAGTTTGAACTACTGTAGTCTGTGTGGCTACTGAATTCATAGTATGTGTGGCGAATGATTTGTAGTTTGTGTGGCTAATGATTTCATAGTACGTGTGGCTAATGATTTGTAGTTTGTGTGGCTAATGAATTCGTAGTATGTGTGGATAATGATTTGTAGTTTGTGTGGCTAATGAATTTGTAGTATGTGTGGCTAATGAATTTTGTGAATAACCAAGGTTAGCCTACTGAAAAGAGGGTGGGCTAGCAATGAACAATGTCACCATTGCCGGGAAAATGCTGCTGGTGAGCGATCCGAAAGGCACGAAATGCTGCTGGTGTGTATGCCTCGAACAATTTTTACATATATTTTTTCGAGCTGGTGCGTGATTATATATGGAACTTGCATAAATAAACCACCCAAGATCAGTTCATAAAATGTTATCTGAATATTTTCTGTCTCGGGTAAGTATGACAGTAAACTGAATTCAATCGCTGGTAGTAATTGAATAAATAGATAGATCTTGATAGTATTTGGTTACTTCCGAACTAGTTCCATACTACAGTATGGGATATCTGCACAAAAGGGGGCTATTTCCTCTACAGAAGGCATTCTATAGAGTTAGGCTCAGAACTTAACTGTTCTACACTGAAGAAACTACTGATCTCCACCATAAAAGTTGGATAGCCAATTGCCTAGAGAGGACGTAAGTTCAACGATCGTTCAACCACAACTGATCTTTTTTCTTCCTGCCAAACTTCAAGAGGTCTGCAATGTTTATGCACTAGTTGACGCGCTTGAACCATTCCCGATTCAGTACGAACATCCGCGTTGCCACAATGATTTCTTCGAAGGTGAACTCCGGCTTCTCGTGCCAGGGATAGTAGGTCCCTGTGAATCTGAACCGAAATTGCGGCGCTAAGCTATTGCTCGTCGTAGGCTCCAGCTATCGAACACACCAACAAGCTGAGTGTAGATAGATGCACACTATCGCGGTGTGGCCGCCGATGGTGCGTAGGATGGATCGTCTTTGCCGCTGACAGCATGCGCCCAGATTGCCCCACGGTAAGGTTGCCAACGCTGAGGCATGGAGGCGAGAGTTTGTTGACCTTGGCACCGCCATGTTCGGGGGTTTGTTTCCTCGGCGGCAAGCTCGCAGGAACGCTTTGGAACTTACCTTCTTTCTTGTGCGCAGAGCACACAAAAATGCCGTCGCGTGCATTCTCCACGACGCTCGGTTGGCCCTTCTCGATGCCGCGGCGGTCTTCACCATTGCCACCGCCGCCACCGCAGATGCAGCACATTCCGCAAAATCAACCATCTCGGAATGCAATGGAAGACCGGCCTTGTAGTATAGTCGCATGGCCTGTCGCAGAGGGGCCAAATAGCCAAGCTTCGGCCGCCGGGACGGCGGATTCTGCTTAGGCGGGGCCATAGCTAAGCTTCCTAAGAGTGTCTCTTATTTATTCTAAACTAGTTCGACTAACTACTGAATCTTTATTTCCCTTCTCAGCATAAGAGTGCTAAGATATTAAAAATACAAGTCGTGGCTAGCAACCGGATCGGGCAATATACCAGGTTAGGGTTGCATTTTAAGTATATTTACAAGTGTGTCCTTAGTTGTGTCCAAAAATTTTGCATGTGCCACTACGATCGTAGAATTGTAGCAACACCATCAGAAACAGGAGAAGAGGACGTGGTGTTTTACTAACTGGTCGGACCCGCAACCTCGAGCGTCAATAGCGCGCATCCTAGGTTCCAGGATTAGTGCTCCCCATTATTCTGTGATTTTCCATATTATGTCCCTCGCTCGTAGCTCCGCTCCGCTCCACTGCTCTGGTCTTGCACGCCGCCACTCCTCCCCTTTGCCAATACTCTCGTCCTTCCCCTGGACTATCGTCCTCCCGTCATCCCCTACCCGCCCTGCCTTGCCCCTTGCCCTGTCTCCTTTCTTCCTTCGCCGCCTAGCCGCGTCTGGGAACGAAAATCGTTTGGTGGGCTCTAGGTACTCGCGCAATGACGGTGGTTTTGATCTGGATCCCGCATGGAAATGGATCCTGCATGGCCGAAGAACACGGAGATGGGTCCTTCCCAGACAAAGAGCGAGGAGATGGACCCTTCAAGGCTGGAGAACATGGAGGATCACAAAACAGGGGAAGAGGACGTGGCGTACATCCTCCCTAAAGGGTAAGAACTGCAATTCCATCTCTACATCTCCCAATTAGCGTTTCTAGTCCCGTGTTGATGGAGAGGATATGTGTTGGTGACCGTAGGACGTCTACTTCATCCAGATTTCATTTGAAGATTCGGCATGGGTGTCGGACTAAAACCTTGTCCGACGGAAGAATCGCAGTTACCAGTGGATTTGATTATCAGCTGACAGTAGACGCGGAGGACATAACTCTAAGTGACTTGGACATGCAATTTGGAAAGTTTCCCACTAGCCAGCATGATGAATTCGTAATCAGGTACTATGACACAAAATCGCAAACTTTCTACGATGTTAGAACTAAGGAGGCTCTGGACATGATGTGGAGTAAACACCTCGGCACGGGGACTGTGCTAATGTTTGTGCACATCGTTAACAAAGATATTGGGGAGGAGACTGTCCTGAATGATACCGGGCCATGTGGAACGCGAATAGAGCAGGATCTATTTTCGATATCCAGCGTGACCGACCAGCCTTTCGTTCAGCATGAAGACATCGAAATGTGTGGCGGTCAGGGTGATTTTGTGCTCGAAGATGATGATGATGATGATGATGATGATGATGATGATGATGATGATGATGATGATGAGAAAGCATATCTAGATGTGGCTGCTGACCCTGATAGGATGGAGAGTAGGGCATAGTTGGTTGATTCGAACTATGAACCTGACTCTGGGACTGATGAGGAAGAGGAATGTGAGGATGAGGAGATGGGATGCAGATACGATGACGAAGACGAGAATAGGCCAGTGATACACTTTGATAGGGACAACCTTACAGTTGATGAGGGTACTGTCTTTGATACTATGGAGGAATGCAAATATGTCGTTGCTACCTATGCAATAAGAGTTGGGTTCGAATTTATCGTTGAAAAGAGTGACCAAAAGAGATTTAGGGTGCATTGTAGGGAATGTATGTTGCGTAAATGGAGATTGCATGCATCTCCAATGCGGGGTGGACACCCACTTCAGGTTGCAATAGTTACATTTAGTTTCGGTATTTCTCATATTTGTTTTGCTGATGAGTCCTCTGATTTATTTGTATTCCCATTAAATGCAGATCAAGGTAAACACGAAGAAACAAAACTTTCCTAATATTTCTTTAAGTCGACAACCAAGTGGATTGCTGCTAAGGTACGTGACTGGGTGAGGCAGGATCATAGCATTGGACCTGCTAAACTCAGAACTAATCTTAGCGAAAAGTTTAACGTTCTGATTCCTTACCATAGAGTCTTTAATAGGAAGGATATGGCTCTAGACTGCATTCAGGGCAAATGAACTGATAGTTTTCACATGTTGTATAGTTTAAAAGCTGAGGTAGATAAGACATCACCTGGTAGTGTTGTTGACATTAATTATGAGGTTGTGAAAGGAAGAGAAAAGGTCTCAAGGGGGGTCAAGTATAAGGAGGCAGATAAGAAATGCTTCAGGAGATATTTTGTCTGCCTGTAGGCATGCTAGAATGGGTTCCTAGACGGCTGCAGGCCATACTTGGCAATAGATGCAACTTCTTTAATAGGAAAGTTCAGGGGACAGCTTGCTACTGCTTGTGCTATGGACACGCATAATTGGCTTTATCCCGTAGCCTATGCTGTTCTTGAGGGTGAATCGGCTGAAAGCTAGACATGGTTCATGCAGAGACTACGTGCAGTAATTGGTCACCCTGAAGGCTTGGTGATACACACTGGTGCATGCAAGAGGCTTCAGAATGCTGTTGATGCTGTGTTTCCCGGGGTTGAGCATAGGGAATGCATGCGACACCTCTCTACTAGCTTCATGAATAAGTTCAAAGTAAAAGACTTTTGAAGACAACTTGTGGCGACCAGCATACACGTACACCCCAAGCACGCATTCTACTTACATGCAGAACTTGTATACCGTGTCGAAGCTGAAAGAATACCTCGAAGAACATCATAACAAGTTATGATCTAGAAGCAAGTTTGGTGAGTTAATCAAAGTGGATTTTGTTTGCTATAATCTGATAGAAAGGTTCAATGCTAAGATTAGGAGCATGATGTCACTTGCAATTGTTATTTTGTTGGATGCAATAAGACAGTGTATAATGGTGAAGATAGATTTTAGGAAGAGAATTTGTGCGAGAAAATTGGTAGGCCATAAAATAATTCCAAAGGTGGTTTTATTACTAAATGCAAGAACCAAGGCAATGAGAATGATAAAGACGAGGATGGTCAGAAGTTCCAATACATTGGCTGAGGTTTATGCACAAGACAAGCACATAACTGAACGAAGGTTTACTGTATACATTGGTAAAAAGACTTGTTCATGCAGGAAGTGGCAGGTTACTGGTCTTCCATGCCACCATGCACTGCACTTCATCTTAAAGCTGAGAGGTAGAGGTGCTGAAATAGAGAATTATGTTCATAACTATTTCTCCGTTGACAAGTTCGCTGCAACTTATGCAGAAAATGTACCACCTATTGGTGATGACAATGATTGGGAGATAGTCGATCTAGGGTTCAAACTCAAACCACCAGTTCTTAGGAGGCCACCTAGGAGGACTAGAAAGGAAAGGCCGAAGCCTTCGCCACAAAAGGTTCGAGACTAGGAGCAAGGAAGCGGAAGTGCAAACAGTGTGGAGGGTTGGGCCATATCAAGAGGTTATGCAAAAACCCAGCTCCACGTGATTTCGGAGATGCTGACCTTGTCCCCGTTCACATCACAGAGGCACAAGATGAGGCTTCTCAGGCAGAACTAGAGGAAGCGCAACGAGATGACATGGAGGAAGTGCTGCATGTGAAGGAAAATAGTGATGCGCATGTGGAGGGAAACGTTGGTAAGTAGCAATTGGATGAGAACGTGGACGTGCCGGCGGGGATAGGGGCAAAAAGAAACAAAAGGGTAAGCGGGAGCAAAAGGGAAATGATAATAATGGAGTTGAGTTTGAATATGAATAAGTTGCTGGGGTTATTGAGGATGTTCTTGAGGATCTTTTGGCTAACTGCATGAGAAACAATAAATCAATGCCAATTTCGTCTCCGTATGATTCTCCGGTCAAAAGGTAAGCTTGAAACTAGTTTTACTTGGCATTTTGATCATTTTTTTAGTCCTCATCAACTATTTTTTAGTGCAGCGCGTGATTGAATAGTAATAAGAGAAGCAGAGAGAAGGTGGCACAGTAACATCGTTTCTTGAATTTTCATTGAAATTTATTTATATTT
Source organism: Avena sativa (assembly GCA_916181665.1). NCBI lineage: Eukaryota > Viridiplantae > Streptophyta > Magnoliopsida > Poales > Poaceae > Avena > Avena sativa. The sequence goes on along the minus strand of OV702294.1, from coordinate 259,187,745 downwards.
GTTACTTGTAACGGGTATGTGATGTGTGATGTCCACATGATTCGAGGTTGTTAGATAGTACATTAATTTTTAAACTAATTATCCAGAAACAATAATCATGGATTTGTAACAGTTCAACACCCAAAATTATAGCCATGCCATGTAGTTGGTGAGGCTCTTGCTGGACCCACATGTAATCCTCTCATTAGAAGAAACATGTGTATGATGTATTTCAAAGTGTGCGATTCAGCAATACAGACAATGAAACACAATATTAGTACAGAGAGGACCAGTTCTCGTTTCAGCTCTTAAAACCTTGGTCGACTTTAATCAACGTCAATACCTAATCCCAAATTTGAACGGCAGATCATCAGAATAAAGACGGTCATATCTATCATCTACCACCTTGTGTATGCAGAATGAGTAATATAGGATGTACCTATCATGTTTATCAATCAGAAAATTCCGTAAATCTTTAGTCATCCTGGCAGCAGCCGGCGACGCGCTGCTCTTCGGATCGAAAAACAGGCTATATTCGGCGAACTCCTCCAGGTCCCCTCCCATCATTGAAGGTTTATATAAGTGCAACTCCACCATGTACCACGGAAACTTGCATGTCGCTGACCTGACACGCTAGAAGGATATGGCGAGGCCAGAGTGGAGCATGCCAAATCGCACAGAGAACACTATACCATCGTCCCCGGATATGACGGTCTCTACTCTCCATGAGCTAGGTGCCAGCAAAGGCTGAGAGATGTACAAGTGTTCCACACTGTAGTGGAAACTATGCACTTTCATCGAGTGGGATTTTTCGAGGTGGGCTAGGAGCGTTGTGGGAGGGGTGGCAAACTCTTAGCCAGGCTCAGGGCAGTAGCACGGGCCGTGCGGGCATGCCATCTTGTGGTTCAGGAAGTTGTGGAAGGCGACCAATGTCCTACACCGGTCGTTGGGGCATCTTCTACCTTTTTCGCCAGCGACTTGGCGGCGCAATTCCTTGGAGCATGCGGCCAGCCTGATGGCGCTGGTAGTGTTCATACGCATAGCTATTTCTATGAAGGCGTCGTCCCCAAACTTGCTCCAGCCACCGTAATGAATCTTGTGCATCGAATCCGCCATTGAGTCCGGATGAACTGGGGGCAAGGGAGGATTCAAATATTATTTTTGAGGTTTCTTGGAGAAGAGTGATGGTGGCCTACAAGAACCGATTCTATGCGCGAGAACAAAGTGCGCACTAGATAAAGAAGATGGGAGGCTCTTTGATCGAGGGGTGTTTGCGTGTTGCCTCGTCGGTCTTCTATAGTGCGCAGATGTATCGAGGATGGCGACTGGTGGGCACGTCCTGGCTCAGTATTGTATTGTATCATCACATGGACTAGCTATAAATAATATCATAAATAAGTTTTATTATGTTTCAGGAAAGGATGTGAACCCACATTTCTCGAGTAAATTACATTTATTATTACCACAATTGGGTCCAGGGTAACATGTTAGTGCCCTATGATTTTTTGCGGATACACTCGTCTCCTCCTCCTCTGACACACTCAAAAATTATGATTGTGCCATCAAGTGCTGGGAGCAGAGACAGCGTACCGTCCTGTCAGCCTTGCCTCGTCTTTGTTAGCAATGTCGCACTGGCTACGTTAGGGGCATTGATGCTCTAAGAAGAAAAATATTTGGCAAGAATAAAAGGATAAGAAAAGAGTCTTTATATTTAGGTTTTTATTCCAGTAGAGGGGCCTATCGGTGTGTCTAAACGCTGGAGCATACTTGGTTTTTCTAGACTCGTGTCTAAGTTTTTCTTTAGACTCAACCGATGCTGTACAAGAAAAGATCTTTGACAAGAAGAAAACAATAGGAAAAGAGCCCTTTTAAATAGGTAGTTTATTCTAACAGTGGGGCCAATCAGTTTGTCTAAATGCTGTAGCATATTTCCCTCTGTTAGACTCGTGTCTAAGATTTTTTCTAGACTCAAACAACGTTGTACACGCTCTTACAACTTTGCCATTTTATTCGAAGAGGTCATTAAAGCTACCGTACATAGATTAAATTTAGGCTCAAGTGACCCTAATCGACTATGCCGCTCCCGCTGTCTTTGTCGTGCACGACGTCCTCCACGTCGCCGTTCGCCTCTTCTGAGTCTGAATCGATGAGGACGAGCCTGGCGGTGTTCCTTTTCACGAGTGATGCACGGTGCACAACATTGATAACGGCGGAGGGCGTATGCCCAGGCACTGCCCAGAAGCGTTGCCTCCCTTCGGGTTTGTGCAGATCCAGGTGGATCTCTAGATGGTGAGCTCTACAAAGCCAAAACAACGCCTCCCTCTCCTTCTTGAAGAACCTTGGGCAGTACGCGTTGGTGCACGTGTATCGGTCCATTGCCCTCTTCTGCTCTGGCAGCTGGCGACAACGCTCCTCGATCTGCCTCGACAGTGTGATGCCACGCAGGAACGGCACCACGGGCACCCCGGCGTAGCTGAGCTCGTAGCCGGCCGGTAGCCTCGCTAGCAGTGGCATGAGTATGTCGTAGTGGGCGAACAACTCATCCTTGTGCAAGCTGAGATGGGGCCTCTCCATGGCGAGGCGCCGTTTCTTCAGGTAGGATTCGATGCTTGTGCTGACGCGAGTTGTAGGGAATGAACGGGGTTTGAGCTTCGGCCAAACAGTCGCGTTTATAAAGTCAAGGAGGTAGCCCACTGGTGGTTTCTAGGGCCAATAGGGATGTAGAAATGCCTACTCACGGATCACTATTGCCAAGGACGATCCTTAACGTCCATTATCCCCAATCCAATGGTTCCTAACAATTGGGACACAGAATCAACCTAGCCCCGTGGGGGTCTTCTATAAGGCCCTAATCTTGCACCTCCTTTGGGAAAACACCGGTTTTTTGGGTTCAGAAAATGGAAAGTCGAGATTTCTCCAAAGCACCAAGAAATCTCTAGTTGGAGAAGTCGCTTGCGATGCCGAGAGGGAGCTAGGTGCCAGGTTTGTGCTCAATCCATGGAGTGGTTCCATGTTCTGGGCAGGGGGGAATCTAGGGCTGGAAGCCATGTTAACTCACACTCGATAGACATCCTGGTGGTGCCTTGGGTGCCAAAGGACCTGGTATGCCCTGCCTATGATTTTATGAGGGTAGTGGGTCACATGCAAGGGCTTCGGGAGCCGTTTTCACATTTTTTTATTTTTTTATATTTTGTTTGGTGCTGCCCAAAAAAATGGCGAAACCCGCCAGTGGACACGGAAACGCGACAGTCGGTGCAATCTTGGACCCAGGCATGCATCTAGCCTAGGTACCCCATGGGGAACCACAAACCATTTTTCCCTGAAAATTGAGAGTGTCTTATAGGGTACATACAGTTAGAAACCGCATTTACCAGGTCATAACTAAAAAAATACAGTATATGCTTGCACCATGTCGTGGTGTGGAACACGGTAGTGCCATCGGGTATGGCTAAAGAGGGAAACTCGGATGTAATCGGTGGCTCACGCAATGGGTTGGGCACGGTGAACTACAAACATAGCAACGTACCCAGGTTCGGGGCCCTCTCGGCGAGGTAACACCCCTACTCCTGCAAGATCAACTATGCGGGGGGGGGGGAGAACGCTCGGTACAAGTGCTCCTCAAGTTGTTTCCTTTGAAACTATCGATGGCTAGAGGAAGAAGAACTAGAGGCCAGCTCCTGCCACTATGGATGTTCCGTACCTAGAACCCTAGCTCTACCCGCCCTTATATACTGGTCAGGGAGGTAGATTATAGTGTCGGTTCTTGGGTTTACTGTTTGGATATGGGTTTACAGGGCTGGGCCAGCTACAGGGTCCAGCCGGTGGGCCAGGACCCGGTCATCCGTACTTTGGCGTCATTCACTTCTTTAGAAGTCACCCGTGCTTCCTTTGTAGTGTCACCCTTGCTTTAACGGTCACTCGGGACTGCTTTGGCGGTCAGACGACCGCTTTACTTTATCTTCACCGGGTAGCGCCGGTCATGCCAGCGCACCAGCCTGTCTGATGACGAGAGGAGCCAGAGGCATACCCCGCAAGGAGCGTCTCCCCCTCCGCACTTTCCATTGAATCCGAGGCTGGACGGATGGAAGCGGCCACCCGGTCAATTCTTTTGGCTACCAGGTTAGACGGGCCAGCCGAGAAAGCTTTAAGCCCAGCCGGGCGGTATTAGCCAAACGGCTAGAGTTTTCCTGCTTGCTGGATAGGCAGCCTGCACCTTCCAGACCCGGCCTACCTGAAGCCTGGCTTTCCCCACCCGGGGTTTATCCCCCCGACACTAGTCCCCAAGCGTGTAAGGAATTGGCTGGTGGGAAAAGGTCTTGTGAGCTCCTTTGTCTCTTAATGTAGTTTGTTGATGAAGTCCGGCTGCCTCTTTTTACTTTTGCTTTCCGGCTGGGTTCAACCGGCTTGGAATCGATGGCCGCCCACTAGGTGTAAACAGCGAAGGCAGCGACCGTCTGGTGAATCTGGAGCCGAAGCATCAGTTTGATCAGGTCAGCGCTGTCGTCATCCACGACTGTAGCTCTAGCGCACGTCGCGTCAGTTTGACTTCTGTGGTGCTGCGCCAGTTTTTGGTAACTGCGCGCGCCACTTGCCGCAGTGGTTTCTCGGGGCGAGGGCGCACACCTCTCCTGTTGGTAACGCATGTGGATCTTCTGCGTTGGGTCGTGGTGGCACAAAGGATCCAAAGTTGTAGCATCGCAAGACTGGAGCGTCTCGTGGCCATGTTGTAGGGGTTCGTAGCATGGAAAACAAAATTTTCTACCGCATGCAAACAAACAAGCCAAGATCTATCTACTAGATTGTAGCAACGAGTCGATAGAGGAACTCACCCTCGAAGATTCCAAAGTGGTTAACGAGAGCAGATTCTCATGGGTGATGTAGTCCTACTCTTGCCGATCTCAAGATCGCGTAGACGATCCTTCCGGCGTTGCGTTCCGGTAGCGCTTCCGCAGTCGGTCACACATTCGATACTCGATGAAGACCTTCCTCTCCCTTGTTCTAGCAGGTAGCGGAAGTTGTAGCACTCTCCTCGCGATTCCGGCAGCACGACGGCGTGGTACCGGAAGTAGAGGGGAGATCTCGCAGGGCTTCGCCTTAAGCCGGAGCGAGTATGGTGGACTATGAGAGAGCCCTCGGTGTTCTAGGGTTTAGACACACCAAGGAGGGGGTGCTTGGGCCGGCGGCTAAGGCTTGGAGGTGCCCAAGTCGGCGGCTAGGGGAGAAACCCTAGGCGGCAGCTATGGTGGGCGGCGGCTAGGGTTAGGTTTAGAGGGGGCAATCTTGTGTGCTAGGAGGGGAGCCCTGCCCCTCCTCTTATAGGTGGGAGGTGCCAGCCAAGGGGAGGGGAATCCCTACCCAACTCGGATCCCAAGTGGGCCGGCGGTGGAGGAGGGACTCCTCCCCAACTCGGTTTCCACCTCCCTCTCCACTTCCCAAAAATACCCGTTTGACTTTCAAATTGGCGTTTGACTTTTTCAAACTAGGATTTGATTAAACCCTTTATTTTGTTCAGCGATGACACCTAGGACATGATGCAATCATACCAACTTGATATAACACATTCATGTACCCTTCCCCTCCGGAGTGCCGGACATTCTGGAACCTTTTAGAACATTCCCGATGAAAACACCGGAACCATTCTCCAACTCTGAAACAGGACTTTCCTTATATGAATCTTATTCTCCGGACCATTACGGATCTCCTCATGATATCCCGGATCCCATCCGAGACTCCGAACAACATTCGGTCTCTTACTCATCATTCCATAACTACTCAACAACATCGAATCCTTAAGTGTGTCTCCCTATGGTTCGTGAATTATGCGGACATGATCGAGACACTTCTCCGAACAATAACCAATAGAGGAATTTGGAAATTCATATGGCTCCCTCATATTTCTACGATTACTTTGCGATCGAATGAACCACTTACACACGATACCAATTTCCCTTTGTCTCACGATAGTTTACTTATTCGAGGTTTTGATCGTCGGTATCTCTGCATACCTAGTTCAACCTCGTTACCGATAAGTACTCTTTTCTCGTTCCCGTGGTATGTGATCCCTTATGAGTCAGTCACATGCTTGCAAGCTAATTGGATGACATTCCACCGAGAGGGACCAGAGTATATCTATCCGTCATATGGATGGACAAATCCCACTCTTGATCCATGTGTCTCAACCCATACTTTCCGAACACTCAATGCCATCTTTATAGCCACCAGTTACGGTGTGGTGTTTGATGTCATCAAAGCATCCTTCCGGTGATGGTGATTAACATGATCTCATGGTCGAAGGAATTAGGTTACTATGTATCAGAAAGCATATGGCAATTGCACTATTAAAATGACTCGATCTTTATGCTACGCTTATTTGTAGGAGTATGTCCATCACATCATTCTCCTAATGATATGACCCTGTTGTTAATAACATCTCTATGTTCATGATCAGGAAACCATGATCATATATTAACCAACAAGCTAGTTTAACAAGAGGCTTTACTAGGGACTCTTTTATGTTTACAAATCACACAAGTATTAATGTTTCCTGTTAATACAATTATAGCATGGTATGTAAACATTTATCATAAGTATGAAGATATGATAATAACCACTTTATTATTGCCTCTTGGGCATATCTCCAACACATGTGTCATGCGGGAGCTGAGGAGGCGACGGTGCCCCTCGGCAGGGATAAATAGAGCCCTGGGGGGAACTCGTATTGCACTTTGACTTCCTCCAGCTCTTCCTTCCCTGTGTCTCTATGCTCCCTCGCACTCTATTTTTGTGCCTCCCCTTTGTGGTCGCCGGAGCCGCGAGCCACCATCCACCACGGCCACTCCACCTATCGACATGCTGTCGGAGCAGCGAGGAGGTTGGTGCATGTCCTTTGTTACCAATGACCTCATCTATAAGTACTGGCGGGGGAAGTTTATCCCCTCATCGCTGCTGGTGAAGCACCGGCTCACGCCAGAGGGGGAGTGGGTGCCTGACCCCCAGCCAGGGGAGCACGTCGTCTTCCTCGTGCACTTCGCCCGCGGCTTCGGCCTCCCCGTCAACCAGTTTCTTCTTTAACTGTTCTTCTTCTTTGACCTCCAACTCCAGCACCTTGGCGCCAATGCCATCGCGCAGCTGTCGCATCATGCGGCGTGCTCTAAGTCATACCTTGGGGTGTGGCCCGAGGTGGGTAACTATCTCAAGTTCTTCCACTTCAAGGCCCAGAACACCATCAAGGATGGCCCGCTGACGGAGACGAGCTGCTGCGCCATCTACCCACGGCCCTCATCGGTGATGCCGCGGTTCGAGCTCCCCGACATCGTCAAGCTGGGCAGCGCTCATATTTCTATGTGAGCAATGCCACGGAGGTTGACTGGATATGCCTTCCGCCCTTCGTCAACGTGCCCTCGATGCAGAAGTCCTGGACGGTGAAGGGGATGGGGGGCCAGGTGGACATCGACCGGATGGCTGCCCGGGTGGAGGCGATGGTGGCGATGGAGCGTCTCACCACTCGGGATATCGTGCTGTCTTGGATGGCGCGCCACGTACTTCGAATGCAGAAGCGATCGCACAAGATGTGCCACCATTCTACCGTCGACGACCCGACCCGGACGTCGCAGAAAGACGTGCCATACTAGGACCTGCAGAACTGGATCTCTATGATCTCCAAGTTCTGCATGGAGGTGACCTGGACGAACTCCTGCCCGCCGTACCATCGCGGCCGCCTGCCGCCTTGGGTGAGTTGTTCTCATTTTCTTCTTTTATGTTTATCTTTCTCCCTGGTAGCTTTACCTTGGGTGCCTTATGCTCCCATTTTGAGTAGTTTTTTACGGCGTAGCATGCTGAGGACGGCATCGGCGACCTCACTCTCCCCACCTTTCTGGCGGATCGGAAGCCGCCCAAATACCGCCAGACGGAGCCCGAAGGGTTTCCCATCCGGCTGGACGATGGTCCCTCGGATCCCCATGGTAATTTCTGGGTGCAGCTTTCGCCTTTGTTTTGACCATGGGGCTTGTGGTTGAAAACTTGTTGGAATCAATACAGCCGAGGACGAGGCCGGTCGGGAGAAGTCCGTGGCGAAGGCTCGGGGGAAGTGGGCTGTGCCCGTCACCGCGGCGGATGCTGCGGAGGAGAAGAGGACGCGCCGAAGGCGCCCAGAAGCAGCCGTGTCGTCCTTCGTCGAGTGAGTATTCTCCCTGGCTCTCCTTCGTTCTTTCCCTTGATTTCTGCTGAGCCTTTCTTATTTTTTCCCTTTGTAGGGAGGCGATGTCGCTAGGTGGCTCTAGTGCTACCACCATTGCCCCTCCCCTGCCTTCGGCAGCTAAGGTGGCTGCAGAGTCTCTAGCTACGCCCGCGCCGGCTGCACCTGCCCCGACGACTCCACCTGCGGCTCCTCAGGGTTCCCCGGCCACGGGAATGCTGCACCAAGCGCTCGCGACATCCCGGGTGGTGCAGATCTTTGCGGCCGCTCAGTACCCCGAGACCCCCATCCTCCGCCCTAAGTCTAGCGTGTACCCGGCCTGGAGCGATGCTCCAGCCAGTTCTGCCAAGCCTGTTATCACTGAAGCGACAGATGGGGCTGCACCAATGCAGGCGGCTGCAGCGAGCGGCGGTAAATTGCTTCCTCTGATCTATCTTCGCGGTTGGCCGCCATTTCCCATTTTTTTACCATCGGGTATCCTCCTAAAACCATGATCTTGGATAAGGAGAGGGAGGTGCAGCGCCTCAAAGCTCAAGTGGCCTGGCTGGAGGAGTCGAACAAGGCGCGGCAGGTGCAATTCAACCAACTGGCCGCGGCCAAACACAAGCTGGAGGTTGCTGTGGAGAGGAGCAAGAAGGTGGCTGACACCCGGGGGGAGGCGCTGAAGACCTTGGAGTCGACTTCCGCCCAAAGGGAGGAGACGGTGAAGGCTCTCCGGTCCCGGGAGCAGGATCTGACCAGGCAGCTTGAGGCAATCGCCGAGCTGGTCGTAAGTAAGTTTGCACTCCCTTGCCCCTTCTATATTGTGGTTAATCCATCCGTCTTTGACTGCTTACTCCTTCAACCAATCGCAGCTCACTACCCAGAGTTGACCGACCAAGCTCTCGAAAAGCTGCCGGCAGAGGAGCCTGGTCGCGAGCTGGCCGCCTGGTACCTGGTGAAGGTCCTGGCGGAGGAAAGCAACGACCTTTGCAACATCGCCAACGACTTCTTCCAATGTGTCTGGCCAGAGGTGGGTGAGCCACATGACATTGCCAGCTTGGCGCTCGCCCTGACCCGCGGTATTGACATGCTAGAGATCCATAAGGAGTGGGCAGCACATGGCGACATGGAGATGGCCTGGTATCCGGATACGGATCTGGGTGTGCTCACTCGTGGCTTCAGAGCCAGAACCAGCTATGAGAGCCTCCGTGAGAGCGTTCTGGCGATCAGGTCCTATGGAGTGAAGATTGGCACGTACAAGGACCTGGAGCGTGATTTCCGAGACCCCTCCGAGCCGGTGCCATACCACTGGATACTGGATCCTGCCAGCACCACCAACGTCGCTTCTTCCAGCCAGGTACCTGCAGCCGGCCCTAGTGCTCCCCTTGCTAGACCGACTCGTACTCCAGCAGCCGATGCTCCCTCTACTAGTCCAACTCCTGAGCCCTGATCCCTGGTATGCCGGGAGTATTTGTCTTGAGAACTTTCTATGCATCAGCCCTTCCCAATGGTGAACTTTGTTGTAAGACTTTGAATTCTTCATGGAACCTTCGTGCTCTGCTTATTGGCTTGACGCCCCTTTTGGCTTAAGTTAAATTTGTCTCTTTTCTTCTTGGACGTTTTTTCCTTGGCTTTTTCTGTGCAAGCGTGTGGCAGCACGATCGTCAGGTGTAGTCCTCGAGGTTCGGGCCGGCTGGGGTAGCCAGCCGAGTCGAAGCTCTTTGCCACCTTGCTTGTTCTAATGGGTGCACGGGAGCGCGCCCACTGGATGTAGTCCACGAGGTTCGGGCCGGCTGGGGTAGCCATCCGGGTCGAAGCTCTTTGCCACTTTGCTTGTTCTGATGGGTGCGCGGGAGCACGCCCATTGGGTGTAGTCCCTAAGGTTCTGGCTGGCTAGGGTAGCCAGCCGGGTCGAAGCTCTTTGCCCCCTTACTTCCCGTCAAGTTGTGGCTTGTGCAGCATAATACATAACATCGTTTGAGTTAGTTTCTTTATTTGTGCATTCGTTCGCAGCTAAGATACAATACATAAAATGATGCCCTTTCGAACTATACCGTTAACTTATTACTTTTCTCAGCGAGCATTGGCCTTTCCAGTTTTGACCTTGTCGGCTGCTAGCCGGGTTGCGGTCTACAGCCGGAACCGAATGGGTAACTAGGTTGGCGTACCACGCGATATTTTTGGGTGTTGTTATTGGCTTAGCTCGAGCAGGCATGGCCGAATCGTCCGGGCGCCCTAGTCTTCTCCTTGGTTAATTCCTTGTAAAGGGTATTTTGAGCTTTTTCTCTTGCCGGGTCGACAACTGGCATGCGGTCTGAAGCCGGAACCGAAGAGTGGGCTCTAGGTGCCCCGTACAATACTCAACCATCTGTAGAAATCGCGGGCATCCGGGCCAGCCGGCAACCTTGTCGTAAAGATTGCCGGAGCCGGTTTTAAAGCAGAGGTATTGTGCAAATTGGGACAGAATCCTCGGAGCTGTGCCGAGGCTTCCAAGATTGTTCATTTATTACATGAAAATAAGATACATACACTTCTTGCTCAAGTGTAAAATGGACGGAGAAAATTCACGTTCCATGGCCACTCGGTTTCCTTGTCAGAGCGGTCTGCCTTGTTCTTCGCTGGCTGTTGCGCGTTGATAAGGTAGTATGAGTCATTATGTAGCACTCGGCTGATGATGAATGCCCCCCAGGGTGGGGATAGCTTGTGCATTCCCTTCGTGCTTTGGACCAGGCGCAACACTAGATCACCCTAACGGAAGGAGGTGGGCCGGATCCAGCTGGCGTGGTAGCGCCATAAATCCTGCTGATAGATTGCTGATCTGGACAAGCCCAACTCGCGTGCCTCCTCGAGCAGGTCCACGCTATCCTCCCGTGCTTCCTTGGACTCTTGATCTATGTAGATATGTTTGCGGGGTGCGTCGAACTAGATGTAAGTGGGAAGGATGGCCTCTTCCCCGTAGACGAGGAAGAACGGTGTGAAGCCGATTGAGCAGTTGGGGTTGGTGCGCAGGCTCCATAACATGGCTGGCATGTAACATCCCAGCATTAGACTTTAGAAATAAGCTGAACACAGATGTGTGCATTGCATTCATGCATAGAAAATCTGAATAATTTTCACGCTTTTAAATAAAAACTTGTCAAAGTGATTGAAGCTTCTCTTAACTTGATGGAATTGAAGTAGATCACCAAGTTGACTGTGAAAAGTTTCAATATAACCTTTGCTAAAACCTTATTTTGGGTAAACATGATTTGATCTAAGGGTAGATCAAATGGAATAAAATTAAACCCTAATACATTACTTAGTGAATTATATTTGATCCTTAGGTGATCATATCATAGTATTCATTATAATCACTCATGAATACCAAATTATAAATATAACACAAATAATAAGAATGTAACAACTATATCTTAATATCATCTACTTATACCATGAGTACCATGGAAATACCTAACTTTAACTCTCTAGTGAGATTGAGTAGGAAAGAAACCAAAGTCAAGATCATTCACCATATATCTTTGTTTCCATATCAATCTTTATCATCTCTATTGAATCCTACCCTTATATTTGTTGTTCATCAATATTGAGAAATCAACTATTGATTCACCAATTCTTAACCTATCAATTCTTGACCTATCAACTCTTATACTTATTATAGCATTCACTTAAGGCTTATAAAGAAAGAAGTCAGAAGAGGTAAATAGTGATGCTAGTTTTAGGTGTTATCTATAGGATGGGAGTGATTGGAGGAAATCAAATCAATATGGTAACAAAGAAGATTACAAGGATGAAGACTGAAGATAGTTACCAGGAGTAGTCCTATTGGATCAAGTAGGTATAGTCAATGAATTATATCTCTTAATCCAATAGAGCTAAATAGAAGATAATTGTAAGACAACTATAATGTTGTATTGATGAAGCCTTGTTTAGCCAACTGGAAACCTGAATCATAAAGGATCAAAGGATTATAATGATCATGCCTTATTTACCAATATTGAATGCTTATACCATGTATAAGTGACATTGGTGGATAAAACATGATTGAACCATAGTATAGATATATTATCCTAGATTAGTCATTACAAGTCACATTAATATAATGTTAGGTTGGAATGTGAGATATTGGAGTCAAGTAGAGACAAGATAATATGATTAAAATGATGTTAGAGCAAGATTGGATTAAAGAAGTAGTATTTTCCTCTTTGGAAATACTAAGCAATTGAGGTGAAGTAGGATTTGATGTATACATCTATTGAATTGATATTAGTGAAGGATGATTAAGGAAGAGTATGATTGGAGTTAGAAGTAACCACTTGTTGGATTGGGGGTTATCAGCAGTAGAATAGTTGATATACCTAAGTATAGATATGAAAATATTAGGAAATGCTTTAGAATCAAACTCATTGGAATTGCAAATGGATTTAGAAGAATAAAAGATGGATAACAATGTTCTTGTGTAGCAAAGCTCATCATGATGACACATGATGATGGATAGGAAGAAGTAGAGTATCTAGAAAAGGAATTCCTTAATCAGAATTCCAGAATTATGAAGTATGGAATATAGGAATCCTTGCTAAACACGAAACCCTAAATCTAAGACCAAACCTAATATTCACTTTCTATGGTTGATCTATCATCTTGTTTCCACAATGCTTTATAGGATTATTTTCCTATAACAAACCCATTTAAGCTCATCTTTATCATTTCTAATTATCATAACCATATGTGCTTAGGAGTTATTTTATCAAATCCTTTTCATGAGACATTCCAGATAACATCATTTTGATCTCAAACATAAAGACAATGTTTTTAGCCATTAATCTTTATTCACGTCAACAAAAGAAAATAAGTATAGTAAGTACCTTAAACCCTAGGGTGGGTAATTACAATTCAGAACTCTAAACTTATTAATAAGTTTTCTCATGAACAGCTCGTAAATATTCTATCTATAATCATTAGACAAAGTCTTTAATTCATTTCTCTAACCACTCATCCCATATGAGCATGGAATAAGTGGGGATCCAATATTATAAACCATTCTAGCCTATACTATGTGCTTTAATACATATAAATAAACCCTATGAATATTATTAAATATTTTAAAACTTAATTACTCCAAATAAAAGTGTAAACAATGTTGTAGAAAAGTATATACATAAAGAAAATAAAGAAAATATCACCATAAATAATAAAAATTCCCAAATTGATTCTTAATAACTTCATTGTTGCTGCAAATGTTCATCAAATAAAATTCCATAAAGATAAGTCAAAGTTATTGCTGAAATTCAAAGCTAAAAACAAAATAGAAATTGGAAAAGAAATAGAACCAGGAAAAAATAGGGGAAACATCAAATCTGTCCTACAGCCCACATTCTCAGGGAACTAACTGTCGCTCGCGTGCAGCAGCAGCCACCAGCCGCTCACTTCGCTGCAGCCCACTCCGGCCCAGGCCCAAATAACCCTTCGTCGTCATCGTCTTGCTCGCAGCAAGAGAGCAGCTGTGTGGGCTGGCCAATGCCGTCCGTCGGCGACCTCGCGTCGCGATGCCCGCTGGTTCTTATCGTATTCCGAAGGTGGGGATAATACCGCAACACTCGCATCCCCTCGTTCCTATCCTCACAACCTCTCTCTTCCTTCCTCTTCCACATGAACGCGAACCCTAGCTCGCCAGAGTGGTTCGTCGTCGCCGCCTGAGACCTCCCCGAGACCAACTGAAGATGCAGCATGCCCCGCCGTGGTGGACACTGTCTATGTGCGGAAGGAATCGAGCCAGGAGACCGTAATCGCGTGCATCCACCTTCTCTGACCGCCGCTCGCCGTCGAACATGGCGACGTTGTCCGATCTTGCCTTCCCTCGCCATGGCCTCCACAAGCTTCCTGGTAAGCCACTATGCTCTTACCTCCCTCGATTGCTTCCAGAATAGTACTCTCGACGTGCGCCGCCCGCAGCCGCCGTTCGAACTCGCCATCGTAGCTTCTCCGACAACGAACAACCAGCGGCGCCGCCCATTTATCGTTCAGTGCACGCCCCTGCATCCTATACACGTAGCCAGGCAGCCTCGCGCGCACCAACTTGCCGTGTCCGTGCTCGACTGGGGAGGATTCCGGCGAGGTGACATCATCGCGACGACAGGGTGATGTCACCCTTGACCAGGTCAGCCTTTGACTGGTCTTTGTTGAGGTGTCTTATGACGTGGCCCTAAGCCCTACCTGTCTGTGACTGGAGTAGATCCCATCAGGGTGTAAAAAGGTTTAGTGTCTGTTTAGGAATAATTAAAACATTATAAATCCAAATTTCAATGTTCCAGAAATCAAATAAAATGATTAAATCTTGTAAATTTAATATCTTTTGTTTTATACATCAGAAATATACATATAATATATGAAAATGTTTATAAAAATAAAATCTACAACTTAAAACTATTATTCAATATTATTATGATGATTATTTAAATAAATATCATTTAATAACGGTTTAATAAGTAATAAAACTTTAATAATTTATATTTTAATAATGATAGATGTTAAAATATAAATAAAATACTAAAAATCTTAAAAAATAAGAATTATACTTCAAAACTATAATTATACATTATTATTCCTCTTAATTAAATATTTGTTATTTATTATGTCTTTATAAAGTAATAGTATTATAAAAATCATATATTATTATTTTTAAATCACAAAAATAAGTATAATATACAAAAATGATCACAAAAATAATACCTATATGTTAAAAATGTGATATTCCACTTTTGAGTTAAATAAAAAGTTAAACACTTTTATAACCTAAATATAAACTTATTTCATTAATAAATAATTCATATAAAGGTACATAAAATTGGTTAATATTTCTTAAAATTAACCAATTAAATCTAATAAATAGTATTAGCTTTAAATACTCATTTCATGAAGTCAAAATGGTTCAACACATTTAAAAAATGAAATTATATTGAATTATCATTTAACCATAAGTGTAGGTTATTTTATAAAAGGATCCTTATCCAATCTAAAACCTCTAAGAAATTATTGTAATGAGATAAAACCCATTCCTTTACTTTACTTTAACCACAAGTTTATAAACAAATCAAAACCTTATAAGTGAATCCATAGTAGTAAATAATATTTTTTACTTATTCATAAACCTTAACCACACCCTTCTAGGGAGATAAATCCCTTTATACCATTATAATGTATAGAAATCACTACCCCAATAGAAGTAATGCCATTCTTAAGTAACTCTAAGGAAACAATATAAAGTGAACAAGATACAAGTATCATAAGTAATACACCCTAAGTATATCTACATTCTTAAAGTTACTTATAGTCTCAAAGCTTTAAGTATATTGCTAAAAACTTTATTATATACTTTATAGTTAACTTTGGTCTGTTCTAAATAATTTATAAAGCATCTTAATACCAAACCAACCCAGTTAAAAACCAAGATAGATAAGTCTCAAATACTACTAATTTCAATATTCCAGTAAAGGGAATTCTTTCTGACTTAAAGACTATAACTAGAAAGAACACCTCATAAGGTTAACTTAAAAGCTTAAATGCTTCTGCTTAGTTGAGTAAGATTTTCTTCAAAAGTTATTCGTTTTGCCACTTCAATCAACATATGAAAATTAATAGTAAACACCTTACTTTATACTATACTTGTATAATAAGATTAAAATACTTATCTTCATAAGTGACATTACTTGTAAAGTAAAACTTGAAGATAAACAATTAAGATGTAAGCAACCTTAGGTAGCATTCCATACTGTATATTTTGTTGTTGTATAAATGCATGTTGTTTTGCACACACTCACAAGCTTTAATAAGAAGCACATGTATGAAACTTAATCTAAAAGGGCAACACATGCCAAGGAAACCCTTTCCAGTAACCAAACCCTAGAACAACGTTATCCTCAGGATTCACGTTTATCAACTTGCATTACATTACTTATGCATAAAAGCATCTTGCTTCTTTAAACACTAGTCCTTATCGGACCAATGATGCTGATTTCAGATATTGGATCTTATATTGTCTTGAAGACCGTGAGTGCATAATCTTGCAATCACAAAAGGCAAGTTCACACTTCCTCATGTCCTTTGATTATTTTTTGTAAAGTATTTTGCAAATCCAATGTTGTCATCACCTACATTTGAAAGGAACAGAAAACACTATTTTCATAATAATGTGATTATAGGTTATTTACTACGAGGTAATAACCTACTATAAGAGTTCCGGTGGTAAAGGAACATATCATCTAGGACTTAACAACCAATATCGCCAGTGATTCTTGCGCCGTATATTACACGTTGACCATGAGATTTGGAATGGGACGGAGAAGTCAGCTGTATCTTTTCCCTCTCGCATGGCGCTGGATGTGCGGGTCATGGCTGTTATTGAAGGGAATATGCCCGAGAGGCAATAATAAACTGGTTATTATCGTATTCCTTATTTATGATAAATGTTTATTTTACATGCCATAATTGTATTAATACGGAAACGTTAATACATGTGTGTAAACAAAAGGAAGTTCCTAGTTATGCCTCTCTTATAAACTAGCTCGTTGATTAACAAGATGATCAAGGTTTCCTGATAATGGACATTGGATATTGTTAATAACGGGATCACAACATTAGTGTAATGGTGTGATGAACATTCATCCAAAGTATAGCATTACGATCAAAGTCATTGAGTTTATATTGCTATAACAACTTACGAAGTGATCCTAATCCTTAGACCATGAGATCATGTCAATCACTAACACCGGAAGAGTTACTTGATAACATCAAACGTCACACCGTAACAGGGTGATTATAAAGATGGATTCAGAACTAATAAAGTGTTATGTTGAGGCTCATGGATCGAGAGTGGAATTTGTTCATCCCGATGACGGATAGATATACTCTAGGCCCTCTCGGTGATATCACATTGATTAGCTTGCAAGCAAGTGATTTGATCACTAGAATGTTATATCACAGGAACGAGAAAAGAGTGCATGTTGGTAACGAGATCAAACTAGGTATGGAGATACCGATGATCGAATCTCGGACATGTAATATATCGCGAAACAAAGGGATTAAGATACTAGCGTAAAAGGTTCCGACGATCACAAGAAAGTCATCGTTGAATGTGTGGGAGTCAGTATGGGTCTCCAGATCCCGCTTCTGATTATTGATCCGAGAGGGGTCTCGATCATGTCCGCATTATTCACGAACCGTAGGGTGACACACTTAAGAGACACCGACATCCATTTGGAGCAAAAGTTTCATGCCGAAAAGAAAAGGAAAGCGCAGGAATTTATTTCACTAGACACCGAAACTGTTTCGGTTGAAATTGCTGAAACTGGTTCTGCAAGTGAAATGGAATACTAGCAAGGGGTTTTATGTGAATGTTTGTTAATTAAAGTAATTAACAAAATTCTGAATAAATAAATAAAAGAGTTTTATTTAAATGAGAGCTTGCATTAAATTTGGTGGAAATTTAATGCATGTGAGTGGATTTTTGAGTGGAGGATTTTTAATGGGAGTGGAGGCTTTTCATTTTGAGTGGGAGCTCCACCCACATGAATGTGGAAGAGGTGGGGGCAGCCCCATGGCTGGGCACCATGCCCCTTGGGTGCCCCCCCTCTCCCCTATAAAAGGCCCCCCTCTCTTCCTCTCAAAGCACACCTCCTCGTGAAGGATCTCTCTCCCCCTCTAGTATTTATCCCCCATGGTCTCGGACTAGCGAGATACATGTTCCCGGTGGATTTTTGGCAAGAAAGAGTTGTGCTTCCGCTGCATCGCTGGAGCGAGGAGGCGGAGGTTGCTCGGTGCCTCGAACGTGTGTGCGAGCACGGATGCGCTGCTGTTTTGCGGCGCTAGGACTTCCTCTCGATCTTGAGATCGACAAGAGATTGTCTACATCAACCACCAGTTTGGACTCGTTAAGCTTTGTCGGTCTTCAAGGGTATGTTCTCTACGGATATACATCCGCCCGTTGTTTGTATCTAGTAGATAGATCTTGGTACGTAGTTCTTCCCATCGTAGGAAATTTTTTGTTTTTCTATGCTGCGAACCCTACAGTGGTATCAGAGCCGGATCTATGCGTAGATACTTTGCACGGGTAGTACACATATGAGTATGTGGGCGATGATGATCATTTTATTTCTTCTTAGTTGTACTTTGGATATTGGTGGAATAGTAGGATGAAGCGGCCCGGACAAACTTTACATGTCCTCGCACATGAGACCTGTTCCACGCTTGACATGCAACTAGTTTTGCATAAGTGGCTAGCGGGTGTCTGTCTCTCCTACTATAGTCAATATCTAATTTGCAACGAGTTGTCAACAATTTGGTTATCCTCGTTGTGGTTCATGTTCGTAGGTAAGAACGGTTCTATCTTCGAAAGCCCTAAGCCACGTAAAACTTGCAATGGATAAATTAGAGGCGTCTAGTTTAGATTGTTGCTGGGCTAGTGTTATGATATGGTGATGTTGTAAGTAGAAGTATGAGATGATACAATTACAACACACATAACGTGTAATCTCCATAGACCTTGGACTTACACATATAGGTATGATAGTGATCATACCACGGTGCACATGATGGAGATCATATGCGGGAACCATATCATTTCACTTATAAACATGTGATGTTTGATAGCATCTTATATTACTTGTTTGGCGTTTTATTAGCATAATAAGATGATCCCTCATTTAGATATCAAGATAAAAATGTGTTCTTCCTTAAGTATGCACTGACAATGTTTCGTCGCTTCAAGACATCACGTGATGATCGGGTGTACTTGAATCCACGAGCATATCTCGGGTGTAAGACAGTTACACACGCGAATACTAAGGTTCTTACTTGGCGAGCCTAGCATGTACAGACATGGCCTCGGAACACGGACCGAAAGGTTAAGCATGAGTCATATGTTTTGATATGATGACCATATGGATGCTCTCCTTTGAAGCTATGCCGACTCACGTGATGATCGGACTTGGTGTAGTGGATTTGGTTCATGTAGTCACCAAAAAGACATGAGGGATGTCGTTTTTGAGTGGGAGTTCATTTCTAATTTGGATTAGTAGAACTCAATTTATCATAAATTAAATCAAAGTGAATTTGCATAATTTGTTGTAGTCATTGGCATTCGTTCACCACCTTATGCATAGTTGTAATTGAGATAATAGAACTATAGAATTCTGGATATATACTTTACGAACTGGTATCGTATTGTGTTGAGTGTCAATCTAAAGTTTAAAGTCCTATTGCAAACTTTCAGCAAACTCTATTTACTCCGTGAAATTTAATAGTTGGTATTAAATCGAGAGTAACAATTCCAGTGTTAGTATCTTAAGTATCATGTTTGCCTCCATGATTCTTGATTGTTTTAATATCAAGTTTATCTAGGAGCTGAAAGAATTGTTTCAGAAACCATCATGTATGACAGATATAACGATATCTGAAATAGTGTTTTGGTTGCAATATGATAGAGTATAATATATGTTCTCATATTGGATGAGAATTTACGAAGATTGGAGATGCTAGACATCCTAATCATCCAAAAGGGTTTTGGAAAGTAATGTTATACTCACGATTCACCATTATAAGCTACATTAGCTTGATCATGAAAGTCGTCATGATAAGGATGAATAGAAGATGTATGTAAAGTGTTTACTACACTAAAAGATTACTAAAGAATGGATTTTGAAAGAATACCGATCATTTTGATGATGGTGATCTACTTCAAAGTGCAAGTCCAAAGGCATTATTATTTGAATATACACGCTTTGGACTGTGTGTCATGTATATGGCGTCACTTTTGATTTTGATAGATTCTTTTAAAAAGGAAAAGGAAATGCTGAAAGAGAATCTATAAAATATACTTGGCAGAAAAGAAAAGATTGGAAATATCCAATTTAGGTATATATATGATATACATGTTATGTTTGTATTCTTTGCTTGTTAAACAATGTGGTTCTTGGGTATTGGATACCGAATTGGTTGGTATGAAATTTCATACGGAACAACGCAATTCATGAACCACAATGGCCTAAGTAACTAGCAAGAGAATATGTGATGATGTTCATCGAAAACAAACAAACCGTTGTTTGTATTTCTCGTTGACATCAAAGCTTGAATTCAAGATTTGTTTTAATAATTGTTATTTGAATCAGGTATTATGAGAACAAAGGTTGTTCAAATAATTACCATATTCCATATAAGATGGATGATTTACAAATCTAGTTGGAGAAATCAAATCCATAAAACCTAATGCTAAAATGTCGCAAGACAAATGATTGAAAAATCACTTACGAAGTGACATCGCTATTTAAATTATATTGGAAAGAAAACATGAAGAATCTCCATATTCATGGATTTTTGGAGTCCTTGATTTGATCAAGTGACGCTTGTGAGACTTTCCACGTGATAATTAAAACTTCGTTCAAAGGCCAAAGAAGAACGAATGACTAAAATATTGGAATTTATACATATCGAAGTATGTAGTCCATTATGTATAGTCGTAAGCGATGGATTTCAACTTCATATGCTTTCTCCGGAAATTTGAGTGAATATTCACTCAATGAGAAACAAGTATGAAATATTTGAAAAACGTTTCAAAGACTTTCAAGATGAAGTGAAAATCATTGTAACAAGAAAATAAATGGTTTATGATTTTATCATAAGGGATTTATTTGAGTTACAAGTGTAACAAGAAAAAAATGAATTATGATTTTATCATAAAGGGATTTATTTGAGTTGCAAGTTGAGCAAAACACCTAGATTTACATCTCACGAAACACCATAGGAGTATGGAGTGTTTGAGATTTGTAATGAAACCTTGTTTGACATGGTTGGATCAAAGGTGTTATTTATAAAACTGCCATTATGTTTTAAAAGATTAAAGCTTTAGAGACTACCGCTTTTACACTGAAAAGAGCTCCATCTTGATCCGTTGAAATGACACCATGGAAGTTATGGTTTGGGGTAAAACCCAAGTTGTCATTTCTTAAATTTTGGTATGCTAAACATAAGTAAGATGTTTACAACCGAAGTCGGATGAGCATGTCTTTGTAGGTTATTTCGAATAACAATTGGTTATTCCTCCATAACACCAAGGACAAAAGGGTTTGTCGCTTGAAACGTGAAGTTTCTTGAAGAAGGAATTTTTCATAAATGTTAAGTGGGAGGACAATAGAACTTTGATAAGGTTAACGAACCTTAGCTATATGTGCTGAGTTGCGCAGCGCCGGAAAATGTTCCGGAGGCAGCCAGAATGCTCATGGATTACGTGCCTCAAAGGTTGCGGTCACGGAGGTCTAAAGTTCCTATTGAACCAAGAAGGTCGGATAAACAATCAAATGATTAATATTTGAGAGTAAATCATTATTGTTTGACAATGATGAACCGGCTATATGCAAAGAAGCGATGATGGGCCCTGACTCCGTCAAATGGCTTGAAGCCATAAAATCCGTGATAGTTCCATACACGAGAAATCAAGTTTTGAACTTGGAAGACCCTCCGGAAAGGTGTAAAAACCTATCAGTTGTATTTGGATCTATAAAGAAACAGACATGGATGTCTCACATGTATGAAATATTCGACATGTCGTAAAGTATTTTATGACAATGTTCAAGGAGTTAACTATGACAAGATTTGATCTTTCATAGCGATATTTAGTCTGAACGGATTAAAGTAGCAACCACTACATACAATTTGGTATATAGTAGATGAATAAACAAAACAAAGTTCTTCTAATAGAATGGTTACCTAGGACGTGTACATGACACGGTCCAAAGGGTTTTGTTAATTCAAAGGATGCTAAAAAGGGCATGCAAACTTCAACGGTTGAAGTAAGCATCGCGGAGTTGGAATCTTCACCGTGATGAAGAAGGAGTTTTCATCTGGAGACGATGAAGATGCTTGCATTTGCAAGAAATTAAGTGGGAGCGCTGAGACATATTTCTAATATATTATGTGAAGGACATCTTGTTGATTAGAAATGATGTATCTTTTATTGACAAAGGTTAAGAATTTCATTTCGATGAAAGACTTAGGCAAAACCCGAATATTTAGCATGAATGTCTATAGTGGATAGACTGTGACGCTAATATGGTTGTGCCAAACGTACATATATGAGATATTGAAGGAGTTCAATATAGAAACGACAAGAAACGGTTCTTGTCGCATGGAAAGGAATTGAATCAAGATTCAAGTGTATCGACACTTGATAAGTGAAACAAGATTCAAGTGCTTTGACACTTGATGAGTGAAATCACAAGGATGTTTTTGATCAATCATACCATGATATGTACACATCCAGATACGTCCTATGCTCTAAGTGTTATTGTCACATCCCAAGATTTTCCAAATCTTGTAATGTGAAAAATAAATGAATAAAATAAAACTTTGTTTGATTTTGTGGGCCAGAAGAAACTTTTTGAATTCAATTGGAACTTCAAACCAAGTTGGATCAAATAAAATCCTAAAGGGATTTAAAAAGATAAAACATTTATTAAAGGAAAATAAAATATTTTGGAATTACTATTTCTTATCTTTTAATAAAAGGATTTGGTTTTCAAAAGAAAAGGGATTTATAAATAAAGATTATTTTATAGAGCCAAATTAAACCTTGGCCAAGCTTTTGAAATAAAAACATTTTGTTTTGAATAAAAATAGTAAAACTTTATTTAAATAAAATAATAAGGATTTAATATCCAATTTTATTTAAGTAAAGGCTTTTCCCATTTTAAATAAACACTAAAACTTATTTATTTTGAGTTTTCCAAGTATTTTATATTCTCAAATAAAACCTACTGAAGTGTTTTGGTTTTATTTTAGATTTCAAAATAAAGATTCTAATAAAACAAACCCTATTTGATTAAATAACTATGGTCTATTTTATTTAATTATTAAATAGATCCTAAAATGAATAAAAATATTATTTTATTTTGAGATTTGGTTTATGTTGTTAAACAGAACCAAAAACTCATTACAAGTATGGTGATTGCTTGATTTGTTTGAATGTTTGAATAGTTGATTGAAATTCAAAACAGAAATTTGAATTAGAAAAAGAAAAAGCAAACAGGAAGAAAAAATAGAAACTGGCCGACCCAACCCAGCAACCCAACTAAGCCCAGTACCAGCCCAGTCTTTCTCCCCCTCCACGAAACGTTTTTCACTTAAAATCTCACCCGCAGAGACACCGACTGGTGGACCTCGTTTTCTTTTCTTCTCTCTCGCTGCCAGTGGACCCCACAGCCACGTGGTCATCTTCTTCGCCGCGACTCCTTCTCCCCAAACCTCGCTGCCGTTGCTGCCATTCAAAGCCGCGTTCAATTCACCTTAATGGCCGCGTTAATATCGCCCCTGACCACACGTACATAAGCGCCTCTTCCCCCTCTGTCATTCCCCGCAAACGCCAACTCCACATCGCCACCAGGCTGCTCCGAATTTCTCTGACACCGCCACCGCTCCGGCCATCGTCCCCAGCTAATTCCGGCCAGCAGACGCCGCCCCTCACCTCCCCGACCAAGCTCACATCCTCCCCAAGCCATGGCGCATCTCTCTGCATTCCCAGCTCGCTCGCGCGTGCCTCACAGCGCCAGCAACGACCTCAACTGACAGCACCGCCGCCTGCAGACAACTCTGGTAAGCCACATCGCCCGAACCCGTGCGCGCCTTGACCAGAGCCTCACACCATTCTGTTCGCCTGTGCCTTGTGATCATCCAGGTACTCGCCAACTAGTCGCGCAGGACCCCTAGCTTCGTCCCCCGTCGACGTCTGACCGCACCGATGCCCAGATCAACTCCGGTGAGCAATTGAAGACGAACCCGCGCGCCCCTCGACGAGCTGCCCCAACGTTGAGCATCATCAGGCTTCAGCGATTCTGGTGAGCTACCCCTCTGCTTCCCTCTCCTCCTAAATCACCGGCGACCACACCGTCTGAGCGCGCCGCCGCCAACCACCGCCGCCAGCGCCGCCACCTTGTGGTCAATTAGATCAGAGCCATTCGTTTTAGATCGGACGCGTAGGAACCAGCGACTTAAACGAAAGGGTATGCGTTGATCAGAGCCGCACAGATCCCATTAAATCCAACGGTCTGCAGCGTGATCCACACTGAACCGGTATGGACCAATAGAAACATCACACGTGGCCTGTAGTTGATTTAAAAGACAGAATTGATCTATTAGGATTCCAATTTTGTAAATTGCACAACTTTTAAACCACACGTCCAAATTTTACAAACTTTATATCATTGGAATCAGCAAGACAAGCCCTAGCCAACCATGTCTTTTGTTTAGTAAAAAGCTTCTGGAAAAATGGTTGTTTTTACAGAAACATTTGTATGCTTGTTAAGGATGTGAAAATTGTTTAAAAATGAATTTGGGGATAAAATCTTTGGCAATTGGTGTGATTTGAACCTACTAACATTAGGAAACACTTTGTGGATTCAAAAATGAATTTGGTGAAACAAAATAATGATTCTTTGATTTAAAACCATTTCTAGTCAAATAGAAATGTGGTTTATTTATTAAAAATGGTTTTGGAAGAAAACCTTTGGAAAATGTTTTGTATTAAACTCTCTGACCCCAAATATCAAGTTTTGTGATTTTGAAAACATATTTGGTGAATCTTATAGGTTAATGCCTTAGTAAAAATATTTCTACACCACATAAAATAATACTTTGTTTTGAAAATGGCTTATGAAGTGAAACCTTTTTACAAAAGACTTTGCCACCTTACAAAATGACCAATAGGTGTTTTCAAATGTTTATGACCCATTAGGAACCATTTTTTTTCAAACAAAACAAAGTTTGGCATGTTTGCATGCATTACTTTGACTTTATGATTTTATGTGTTGTTTTGCTTGATTGGTAGATTGAACTTGGGCCTTGCTTGATTTATTTGTAGTGACTTGAAGAGTGTGATTGTTGCAAGGACAAGGAGTGATCCCATACTCTACCAAAAAGTCAAGTGATGCTTCATACTTTTTGTCCCATTACTTTCACTATGCATTAGTGATTTCTCTAAGTAAAACTTGCATGGATTTTATTTTGCTAAGTATAAACCTTGCTATAGGAAAACCTAGTAGATGGAACCTTAGTAGAAAATTCCTATGTTAAGATTCTTACTACTATCAAGCTTAGCCTAGCCAATAGAAAACATGGGTGGACTATATATTCACACTATGGAAAGATTTCTAAGTCTGAGGACTAGTGTTTTTGTTTAATAAAACAACTAAGTTAATGAATCACCTGGGTGGAATGGGACTTGATTTGGTGGTTTTTGGTTGAGTGGTTCACAAGGCCCATGTCTATGGTTGACCTTGTGTATCTCACTTGTGGATTGCCACCCAGGAACAAAGAGATTTGAGATGTCAAATGTTGAGAAGCTTCAAGTGCAACCACTTGGCATTATGGGCTCTGCCTAGATCATATAGGTTGCAAGAACTTAGCCATATGGACAGAGGGTGGTAGTTTTTGTTAGGTTGGAACGCGTCCATTTTGGTCTAAGGGAAGGCTTCTGAAAGATCTTGTCTTGGGAAACCAAGTCTTGTGGGGAAAGTGCACCACCTCTGCAGAGTGTAAAATCTAAGTACTTAGCCATGTCCCTGGTAAAGGACAATTTGAGCATCAAGACATGGAAGCAATCAAGGATCTCATCATTCAAATTTCTAATATAAAAACTTGTGGTTTGAACAAGGGTTATTTGAAATCTTCAATCTTTGATTGAGAGATGCCTTGGTTAAAGGATCTACAATCTTTGATTGAGAAAAAAAGATTTTGTCAAAACAAAAACTTAGTGTTTTCAAATATTAAGGAAAAATATATTTTGAGCAATGCAAGCCTCAACTCCACTTAGCCAAATGCATATAGAAGATAGAATCCACTATACTACCATAGTATCACTTGCCAATACAATTCAAATGTATTGACCCTTGTGGCTGTAACTTGTATGTTGCAGGTTTGATTGATTTAGTGGAAGTGTGTTGATTAGGATTACAAAGTCTACAACCAACATTTGCCTGTGGCACTTTGAAGATGAAGGACCCCATGCTTATAGTTATTCTGCTGCAATGTAATGTAATAGCCAAATGAGCTATGTAAGATTTAATAAAATTATGTTATTCCTGGTTATAAAGTTGTATTATGACCTTTGTTTCTTGATATTACATCTTAACTATGGATGCTAGCTATTGATCCAGGGACTATCATTGTAAACACAGGGGACACCACCTTATGTTAATAAAGGTTGGGACACTCCCTCTACAGATGGTATCAGAGCATTGTGTTGCCTGTAGGATTTGTAACCCTAGGATTGGACAAAACCCCTTAGAAAAATAGGAGTTGTATTTGTTCCAAAACTTATTTACAAACAATCTTGTAAACTCTTTCCTCAACCATTTTGGTTTTGATTCTACATCTCTTCTATTTCAACTTGATGGAAAAACCTACCCCATGACCAAATACTTCACCATGTGCAAAGGACTTCATCAACTCTAATGACTTCAACTTCTTCAACTCTAATGACTTCAACATCTTCAGCATATTCTCCAAGGACTTCCAACTTGGATATCACTAAGGACTACAAGTGAAACAAGGAAATCTTGCTCAAGATTTAGAGACCAAGGGAATGCAAAAGTTAGAAGGAGCTCACTTCACTAGAAGTCAAGGTAACCAAGAGTTTTTCCCAAGGAAACCATGATCTCATGCAAAGAAGAATCAACCAAGAAGGATGGAAAGATCACAAGTAAACCATATAGATGGACCACCATATTTTGTTTAAGTCAACCACACCAACTTATGTGGTGTGATAAAAATATTTTTGATTGCCTAAAGATGTGCTTGAACTTGTTGTTTGAGTGAAAAGTTGTTTGTGAAAGCTTGCACATTGCTTGAGTGAATTGTGATGTGTGTGATTATAATTATTTCCTTAGAAATATTTTGCCTATCCTAATCTCAATCCAACCCAAAACAGATGACTTCTCCAAGAGACTCCAACATCAAGTATGGTGACAACAACAACAACCAAGAGGACAACATGAGAGAACTCATAGCAACCCAAAACCAGTTGAGCCAAGAGACAACTCAGCTTTTAGCCAATAACAATGGACTAGACCTAGCCATACAAAGGATTTTGAAACTTCAATCCCAATTGCTGCAAGGATTGGTTACTCAAATGATCAACATGAGAGAAAACTTTTCCCAAAGAGCTAATGACAACAAGGATGACAAAGATGCTATTCTAGAAGGAACCCAAGCTAGCAATACTTGTGGAGACAAGGATCATGCATCCAAGGAACATGAAGATCAATGCCCCAAGAAGAGAGAAAGATCTCCCACCTATGAAGAACATGAACTAGAAGAACTCCTAGCTTTGGAGAGACCCAAAAAGAAGAAGAAGAAGAAGAAATGCCCCAACCCTAACAAAGGGGATATTACTCAAGTGCAATGTTACAATTGCAAAGAGATGGGACATTATGCCAATGAATGCCCAGAAAAGAAGAAGAACCAAGGAAACAAACAAGAGGCCATGATACCAAAGGAAAAGAAAGATATCAGCCAAGTAATGTGTTTCAAATGCAAGGAACTAGGCCACTATGTAAACAATTGTCCAGAAAAGATGAAGAACAAGTTGAACAAGTCTATGAAGGATCTCAACCTTGGCCCATGAGTCAAGTGAGGAAACAAAGGACACTATGCAAAGGTTGCCAGAGAAGTTTCCCCAGGATCCCAAGCAAGCCAAAATGTAATTTTTGTTTGAAAATTCTTAAGGGTGGTAGTACCCTAGTTGTTTTGAGCCTACTTGTAACCCTAGCCTCCCCAAATCTCGGGACGAGATTTATTTTAAGGGTGGTAGCCTGTCACATCCCAAGATTTTCCAAATCTTGTAATGTGAAAAATAAATGAATAAAATAAAATTTTGTTTGATTTTGTGGGCCAGAAGAAACTTTTTGAATTAAATTGGAACTTCAAACCAAGTTGGATCAAATAAAATCCTAAAGGGATTTAAAAAGATAAAACATTTATTAAAGGAAAATAAAATATTTTGGAATTACTATTTCTGATCTTTTAATAAAAGGATTTGGTTTTCAAAAGAAAAGGGATTTATAAATAAAGATTATTTTATAGAGCCAAATTAAACCTTGGACAAGCTTTTGAAATAAAAACATTTTGTTTTGAATAAAAATAGTAAAAGTTTATTTAAATAAAATAATAAGGATTTAATATCCAATTTTATTTAAATAAAGGCTTTTCCCATTTTAAATAAACACTAAAACTTATTGATTTTGAGTTTTCCAAGTATTTTATATTCTCAAATAAAACCTACTGAAGTGTTTTGGTTTTATTTTAGATTTCAAAATAAAAATTCTAATAAAACAAACCCTATTTGATTAAATAACTATGGTCTATTTTATTTAATTATTAAATAGATCCTAAAATGAATAAAAATATTATTTTATTTTGAGATTTGGTTTATGTTGTTAAACAGAACCAAAAACTCATTACAAGTATGGTGATTGCTTGATTTGTTTGAATGTTTGAATGTTTGAATAGTTGATTGAAATTCAAAACAGAAATTTGAATTAGAAAAAGAAAAAGCAAACAGGAAGAAAAAATAGAAACTGGCCGACCCAACCCAGCAACCCAAC
Organism: Avena sativa; assembly: GCA_916181665.1. NCBI lineage: Eukaryota > Viridiplantae > Streptophyta > Magnoliopsida > Poales > Poaceae > Avena > Avena sativa. Next base: position 259,158,951 of record OV702294.1, on the reverse strand, counting down.
TAAGCCCAGTACCAGCCCAGTCTTTCTCCCCCTCCACGAAACGTTTTTCACTTAAAATCTCACCCGCAGAGACACCGACTGGTGGACCTCGTTTTCTTTTCTTCTCTCTCGCTGCCAGTGGACCCCACAGCCACTTGGTCATCTTCTTCGCCGCGACTCCTTCTCCCCAAACCTCGCTGCCGTTGCTGCCATTCAAAGCCGCGTTCAATTCACCTTAATGGCCGCGTTAATCTCGCCCCTAACCACACGTACATAAGCGCCTCTTCCCCCTCTGTCATTCCCCGCAAACGCCAACTCCACATCGCCACCAGGCTGCTACGAATTTCTCTGACACCGCTCCGGCCACCGTCCCTAGCTAATTCCGGCCAGCAGACGCCGCCCCTCACCTCCCCGACCAAGCTCACATCCTCCCCAAGCCATGGCGCATCTCGCTGCATTCCCAGCTCGCTCGCGCGTGCCTCACGGCGCCGGCAACGACCTCAACTGACAGCACCGCCGCCTGCAGACAACTCCGGTAAGCCACATCGCCCGAACCCGTGCGCGCCTTGACCAGAGCCTCATACCATTCTGTTCGCCTGTGCCTTGTGATCATCCAGGTACTCGCCAACTAGTCACGCAGGACCCCTAGCTTCGTCCCCCGTCGACGTCTGACCGCACCGAGGCCCAGATCAACTCCGGTGAGCAATTGAAGACGAACCCGCGCGCCCCTCGACGAGCTGCCCCAATGTTGAGCATCATCAGGCTTCGGCGATTCTGGTGAGCTACCCCTCTGCTTCCCTCTCCTCCTAAATCACCGGCGACCACACCGTCTGAGCGTGCCGCCGCCAACCACCGCCGCCAGCGCCGCCACCTTGTGGTCAATTAGATCAGAGCCATTCGTTTTAGATCGGACGCGTAGGAACCAGCGACTTAAACGAAAGGGTATGCGTTGATCAGAGCCGCACAGATCCCTTTTAATCCAACGGTCTGCAGCGTGATCCACACAGAACCGGTATGGACTAAAAGACATAATTGATCTATTAGGATTCCAATTTTGTAAATTGCACAACTTTTAAACCACACATCCAAATTTTACAAACTTTATATCATTGGAATCAGCAAGACAAGCCCTAGCCAACCATTTCTTTTGTTTAGTAAAAAGCTTCTGGAAAAATGGTTGTTTTTATAGAAACATTTGTATGCTTGTTAAGGATGTGAAAATTGTTTAAAAATGAATTTGGGGATAAAATCTTTGGCAATTGGTGTGATTTGAACCTACTAACATTAGGAAACACTTTGTGGATTCAAAAATGAATTTGGTGAAACAAAATAATGATTCTTTGATTTAAAACCATTTCTAGTCAAATAGAAATGTGGTTTATTTATTAAAAATGGTTTTGGAAGAAAACCTTTGGAAAATGTTTTGTATTAAACTCTCTGACCCCAAATATCAAGTTTTGTGATTTTGAAAACATATTTGGTGAATCTTATAGGTTAATGCCTTAGTAAAAATATTTCTACACCACATAAAATAATACTTTGTTTTGAAAATGGCTGATGAAGTGAAACCTTTTTGCAAAAGACTTTGCCACCTTACAAAATGACCAATAGGTGTTTTCAAATGTTTATGACCCATTAGGAACCATTTTTTTTCAAACAAAACAAAGTTTGGCATGTTTGCATGCATTACTTTGACTTTATGATTTTATGTGTTGTTTTGCTTGATTGGTAGATTGAACTTGGGCCTTGCTTGATTGATTTGTAGTGACTTGAAGAGTGTGATTGTTGCAAGGACAAGGAGTGAACCCATACTCTACCAAAAAGGCAAGTGATGCTTCATACTTTTTGTCCCATTACTTTCACTATGCATTAGTGATTTCTCTAAGTAAAACTTGCATGGATTTTATTTTGCTAAGTATAAACCTTGCTATAGGAAAACCTAGTAGATGGAACCTTAGTAGAAAATTCCTAAGTTAAGATTCTTACTACTATCAAGCTTAGCCTAGCCAATAGAAAACATGGGTGGACTATATATTCACACTATGGAAAGATTTCTAAGTCTGAGGACTAGTGTTTTTGTTTAATAAAACAACTAAGTTAATGAATCACCTGGGTGGAATGGGACTTGATTTGGTGGTTTTTGGTTGAGTGGTTCACAAGGCCCATGTATATGGTTGACCTTGTGTATCTCACTTGTGGATTGTCACCCAGGAACAAAGAGATTTGAGATGTCAAATGTTGAGAAGCTTCAAGTGCAACCACTTGGCATTATGGGCTCTGCCTAGATCATATAGGTTGCAAGAACTTAGCCATATGGATAGAGGGTGGTAGTTTTTGTTAGGTTGGAACGCGTCCATTTTGGTCTAAGGGAAGGCTTCTGAAAGATCTTGTCTTGGGAAACCAAGTCTTGTGGGGAAAGTGCACCACCTCTGTAGAGTGTAAAATCTAAGTACTTAGCCATGTCCCTGGTAAAGGACAATTTGAGCATCAAGACATGGAAGCAATCAAGGATCATCATTCAAATTTCTAAGATAAAAACTTGTGGTTTGAACAAGGGTTATTTGAAATCTTCAATCTTTGATTGAGAGATGCCTTGATTAAAGGATCTACAATCTTTGATTGAGAAAAAAAGATTTTGTCAAAACAAAAACTTAGTGTTTTCAAATATTAAGGAAAAATATATTTTGAGCAATGCAAGCCTCAACTCCACTTAGCCAAATGCATATAGAAGATAGACTCCACTATACTACCATAGTATCACTTGCCAATACAATTCAAATGTATTGACCCTTGTGGCTGTAACTTGTATGTTGCAGGTTTGATTGATTTAGTGGAAGTGTGTTGATTAGGATTACAAAGTCTACAACCAACATTTGCCTGTGGCACTTTGAAGATGAAGGACCCCATGCTTATAGTTATTCTGCTGCAATGTAATGTAATAGCCAAATGAGCTATGTAAGATGTAATAAAATTATGTTATTCCTGGTTATAAAGTTGTATGATGACCTTTGTTTCTTGATATTACATCTTAACTGTGGATGCTAGCTATTGATCCAGGGACTAGCATTGTAAACACAGGGGACACCACCTTATGTTAATAAAGGTTGGGACACTCCCTCTACAGTTATGAGCATATACCAGAATGAATCATAAAATGATCATTGGACGATAGTGAGAATATTCTTATAATCTTTTGGAAGAACTAAGAATATATTTGTGTAGAGGTGACAAACAATTACAAATAGTTCATTGTAAAGCGTTACATTGATACTAGTTTTGTCACAAGATACAAATTAAGTTTATCTCAATTTAAACTATGGGTGGCACAATGTAATGGAAAGGAGATTCCATGATGGATTTGGATGAATTCCAAAGTTAAGACATTGTGACGGATACTACAATAAAAGGCTAAGTATATGACTGTTATAGTAGCAGCAAAGGAGGGAATTTGTGTCAAGTAGTTTGTTATCAAACTAAGGTGTGGTTCGCAACGGGATAACACTAAAGATATATTGTATGACAATAGTATCGACGTGTTTTAACCCCAAGGAACTAAAGGTCTCACCGAAATACCAAATTTATACAATGCCATCTCATTGGAGAATGAGTGATGCGTGAAGACGCAAAGACATGCAAATACACACGGACCTGAAGTGTCATATCTGTAGATTATGTTAACCACTTGCAACTGCGTATATGGAACATCGGAAAGCCATAAGTGTTCAATACGCAAAGTTTTCAAACTAGATTATTGTCTCTAGTGCAAGTGGGAGACTGAAGGGAATATGCCCGAGAGGCAATAATAAAGTGGTTATTATCGTATTCCTTATTTATGATAAATGTTTATTTTACATGCTATAATTGTATTAATATGGAAGAGTTAATACATGTGTGTTTAATAAACAAAAGGAAGTTCCTAGTTATGCCTCTCTTATAAACTAGCTCGTTGATTAACAAGATGATCAAGGTTTCGTGATCATGGACATTGGATGTTGTTAATAACGGGATCACAACATTAGTGTAATGGTGTGATGAACATTCATCCAAAGTATAGCATTACGATCAAATTCATTGAGTTTATATTGCTATAACAACTTACGAAGTGATCCTAATCCTTAGACCATGAGATCATGTCAATCACTAACACCGGAAGAGTTACTTGATAACATCAAACGTCACACCATAACAGGGTGATTATAAAGATGGATTCAGAACTAATAAAGTGTTATGTTGAGGCTCATGGATCGAGAGTGGAATTTGTTCATCCCGATGACGGATAGATATACTCTGGGCCCTCTCGGTGATATCACATTGATTAGCTTGCAATCAAGTGATTTGATCACTAGAATGTTATATCACGGGAACGAGAAAAGAGTGCATGTTGGTAACGAGATCAAACTAGGTATGGAGATACCGATGATCGAATCTCGGACATGTAATATATCGCGAAACAAAGGGATTAAGATACTAGCGTAAAAGGTTCCGACGATCACAAGAAAGTCATCGTTGAATGTGTGGGAGTCAGTATGGGTCTCCAGATCTCGCTTCTGATCATTGATCCGAGAGGGGTCTCGATCATGTCCGCATTATTCACGAACCGTAGGGTGACACACTTAAGAGACACCGACATCCATTTGGAGCAAAAGTTTCATGCCGAAAAGAAAAGGAAAGCGCAGGAATTTATTTCACTAGACACCGAAACTGTTTCGGTTGAAATTGCTGAAACTGGTTCTGCATGTGAAATGGAATACTAGCAAGGGGTTTTATGTGAATGTTTTTTAATTAAAGTAATTAACAAAATTCTGAATAAATAAATAAAAGAGTTTTATTTAAATGAGAGCTTGCATTAAATTTGGTGGAAATTTAATGCATGTGAATGGATTTTTGAGTGGAGGCTTTTTAATGGGAGTGGAGGCTTTTCATTTTGAGTGGGAGCTCCACCCACATGAATGTGGAAGAGGTGGGGGCAGCCCCATGGCTGGGCACCATGCCCCTTGGGTGCCCCCCTCTCCCCTATAAAAGGCCCCCCTCTCTTCCTCTCAAAGCACACCTCCTCGTGAAGGATCTCTCTCCCCCTCTAGTATTTATCCCCCATGGTCTCGGAATAGCGAGATACATGTTCCCGGTGGCTTTTCGGCAAGAAAGAGTTGTGCTTCCGCTGCATCGCTGGAGCGAGGAGGCGGAGGTTGCTCGGTGCCTCGAACGTGTGTGCGAGCACAGATGCGCTGCTGTTTTGCGGCGCTAGGACTTCCTCTCGATCTTGAGATTGGCAAGAGATCGTCTACAGCAACCACGAGTTTGGACTCGTTAAGCTTTGTCGGTATTCAAGGGTATGTTCTCTATGGATATACATCCGCCCATTGTTTGTATCTAGTAGATAGATCTTGGTACATAGTTGTTCCCATCGTAGGAATTTTTTTGTTTTTCTATGCTGCGAACCCTACAGTTATCACTTGTAGCATGCATATTATTTATGGTAATTCATAGAGGATATGCAGCATATGGGTGGGAGCCCTCAACATCCCACGATAGTTCCGGCATCTGAATGGTCTGTACTGCCATTGCCGTAATTCAATAGGTGGGATGGCGTACACTAAGGAGACATGCAGGGTCACGGAGAAGGAAGTGATTGGCTTGGATATTAGTCTGGGCCTCACACCAAGGAAGTGTGAATGAACCTGCAATTCGGATGTGAAACAAAGCTAAGATCTCTCATGGGTAAAGTGACGCACCTTTGCAGAGTGTAAGAACTGTAACTTGTTACTCCCTGTTCCGGGAAGGAGTTGCGAACGCGGCGGGAAAGGAACTCCATGAAAGTTCTGGTAAACCCGTGAAGGCTGACGGACATAGCTTTTCGGTATAAAATCAACCTTTGAAGAAATGTTTATGAAAACTTGCATGGCCTACGACCTATGGTCTGTGGCTATAGATATAGTGCATCAAACACTCCTTTTCTAGTGAACTTGCTGAGTACGCTCGTACTCAAAGTATCTTCTTAACCCTTGCTAGGTTCTAAAGCCAGTACAGACGACGTCAACATCAAGTTATGCTCCATGAATCATCATCAAAAGCTAAAGCTCTTCAATGAAGTCAAGGAAGTCAGCATATACATCAACTCAAGTGAAGGCGAAGTTGCTAATTAGATAAGAATAGAATTTCTAACCATAGAACCTAGTTCTGTAGAGTATTGCAATTGCAGCAATGCAAGCCAGTAGTTCAGCTACTAGTTTTATAAGTATGGTAGCTATGAGTTATTTATTCCTGATTCTTCTTCATAAGAAGTTTCTTTCTCTCTCTTTAACTTAGAGTGTTCTCTGGATCTTGTGTAAAGAGTTGAGTTGTAACCTATAGTCATGTCTTGGACCTGATGTGTTTCTGTTGTACTACTCTGAGGGATCTAATACTAGTGAGCGGTGTTTCATTGGTGTTATGTCAACGACTATAGTGTACTACATCATGCAGTGGTATGCTGGGTCACCGCAGTTGGTATCAGAGCATATTCTTTGACCTTAGGATTAAAACCCTTTTAGTAAGATCTGTAGGTTGGATAGTGACTATAGGAGCCATCTTATCTAAACCAAATGATCTTATGACTTGCGATGAGTATCCACTTGAGGTTAACCTTGTCACACCTAAGTCATATGCTTAAGTCATTCTTTATTAGGAGTAATTATTTATCTTTTCTCAAGTATAGTGCTCTTTAGTGTTTTCCGAGGGAGATACAAACCACCAAAGATGCTTTAGGAAAGCTAATTGGTCACAGTAGATTAGGATCAAGTTTAAGACATCCATTGAAGTAATCTTAATGGTGTAGCCTAATCCTAGAATTTAAGTAAGAACAGTAGAATCTTATGGTTAGTTGATAACCAAAGACAACATGATGAATATCATTAGGCTAAATGTTGATGTAATGAGTAGTAATCATGTGGGATTCACTTGAGAAGTCTACGTGATGAAGTGAAATTATGTTAGGATTTAACGATGGAGTAAGGTGAAACAAATTTATCATGGTTAGATTAGCCCTTAAATCATAACGAATAGGTAAAATATAACAAGAGCCTCGTCAGATTAGCTCCGAAACCATGATGTAAGTGTAAGTATGACAGGTACTTAGTGATTTATCTTGGAGTAGAAGTATGAAAATTACATCGTAGAGCTATGATAGAAATCATAGGTTCTAATAATTTCTAATAATCTTTGCTTTAACTTAGCAAATAGAATCTGATTAGTCATTTGGAGTGATCATGTGAGGTTAGTTACTAAATAGTGATAGGTTGGTTATATTAATCATTTCAAAAGTGAGACAAAAGGGTTAGTAAAAACCAAATTGAGACCACTTTGTTTAAAATTATCCTGTTGGAATTGAGCAATTTGGGTAAATTAAGAGACAAAGTATAGTTTGACCCTATGTGCTAAGTATCACAATGAAAACCTATACGAGGAGGTGTCATATACTACACAACTAAGCCGGAATTCTAGAGATATTATACTCAACTACTATATTCTGGGCTTAGAATATTGTGTGTTATATGTACCACATTTAGATTTATTTGTTTTTCTTGGATCTTCTTGATTGTGCAAATGCATGTTGCAACATCCAGTTACTACTTGATGTCATAGACCTAGATAGAAAAGGGAATTCGTGTAAGGGAGTGACGAGTTCCAAAGATCAAGATGAAGACTTACATGAAGAATGAGGCAAGTATGAGGAGTATCGATCCAATTTGAAGGATGGATCAAATTCAGATCATTAATAGCCAGCAATAAGAAGGAAGATTAGTATAGAAAATATATGGAGCAATAATAAGTGATGAATTTAAATTCACCCCAAAGTAGGTAATATTGCTAAGAAGTTAATGGAGTAATTGTACCAAGTTCATGGAAGTATCATGAATAAGTACAAAGAAGTAGCTTTGGAACCAAAATGGTATTCAAGCCCTGAAAGTTCAGAGAGAATTCCATAAGGATGTTGGAATCCATAGGGTAATACCTACAACTGAGGATGATCCACAGCTGGTATTTGATCCATAGTTGGTATCGTGTCCGCAGCTGGTAATTGGTTGACATAGTTAACCAGATCATCTTAATGGTTGCATAAAGAGCATAAAATTTGGCCTAAATTAATTAAGACCTAAAGGAGTGTAAAATATTAAGCGACATATTTCTAAAACGCTTCGCGAAGTCAGGTGCATCAAAGCGAAAATGTCCGAATAGTAAGTAAGACAAATAATGCTGAAAGATTCACTTCGGAGATCCACAATTGTGTGGATACACCGTACAATCTTTCATGAGAACCCAAATAGGTAGAAAATAAGCTAGACAAATACCTACATCCTAATTATAAAGCCAATAAATACTATAAAGACAGTTTGAAGACCATTAGTAAACCTTAAGGGGGAGAGTAAACCTTAGAAATGAAGGTATTATTATCTGACTTTCCAAGTAAAGGTTGGAGAGGAAATACTAACATATGCCAACATTAAGCCTTATTTTCATAAGGTTAAAAGAAAGTCATAATTATAGAAGTACTCAAGATAGTAACAAAAGATTGTCTAAAATACTGATAAGGTAAAAGCTTGAAGTAATAAAATGGAATAGTCTTAACAGACTAATTATAAAAGAAACAACTGTTGGAATTATTCCCTAGAGGCAATAACAAAGATGTTATTGTTATAATTCTTGTTCATGATAAAGTTTATATTCCATGATAGAATTGTATTAAGCGTAAACTTTGATACTTGTGTGGTTTATGAACAACACCGTGTCCCTAGTACGCCTCTATGGACTAGCTCATTGATTAATGATGGTTAAGGTTTCCAAACCATAGACATGAGTTGTCAATTAATAATGAGATCATGTCATTGGGAGAATGATGTGATGGATAGACCCAAATCAAGCTGAGCAATTAGATCGTGTCATCGTGTTAATCTTTGCGAAGCTTTTTCTTATATCAAATATTGTATTCCTTAGACCATGAGATAATGCAACTCCCTGGTATCGGAAGAAATCTTTGAGGTCATCAAACGTCATCCTATGAGAGGGTGATCATAAAGGTGTCTCTCAGGTGAACGGAAAGTACTTGTTGGGTTGTATGTATCGAGATGGGATTTGTCCCTCCCAAGTCGGAGAGATATACTTCGGGCCCACTCGGTAATCGATATCAACACCGCTTGCAAGCACGTGGTTAAGGAGTTAATCACAAAGTGATATCGGATTACAGAACGAGTAAAGTACTTGATGTGAACGAGAGTGAACTAGGTATGCCGATACCAACGATCGAATCTCGGGCAAGTAAAATATCGCGTGATGAAGGGAATAAAATATGGGCTTAATTGAATCCTGGCATCGTGGTTCATCCGATATGATCCGATGAATATGTGGAGTCAATATGGGTTTCCAGATCCCGCTGTTGATTATTGATAGAAGATCATGTCTGCATATTCTCGAACCCGTAGGGCACACACTTAACGTGCCTTGACGCTAGGATAGAATGGATAATTGGTTTATGAGTTTTTGTTCGGAGTCTCAGATGAGATCCAACACATCACGAGAGGTTCCGGAATGGTCCGGAGAATAAGATTCATATAAAGGAAAGCAGTTTTTGGATTTCGGAATTGTTTCGGAATGTTCGGTATTGTACCGGTTCTAGAAGCTTCCGAAGTGGGACCAACGTGGCCCCAATTGTCGGAGGGGGGCGTGGGCCTACGAGGGAGTGCCCTAGCCGCATTGGTCCAGTGGCACAAGGCCCCATAGGCCCAGCCGGCCAAAACCCTAGGGGATACCCTAGGGGATCTTCTAGAAGGGGGAACTTTCCCCCCACTCCACCCTTGTGGCCGCCGGCCCTAGGGCTTGGAGGAGGGGCAAGGGGGCCGGCCAGCCCTCTATATAAAGAGGGCAGGGGAGCACCCTCCTACCACCCCTCCTTGAACCCTAGCCACCTACATGCTGCCCTCTAGATCTCTCTCTCTCTCTCCCGACTGCGCGTAGGCGAAGCCCTGCCGCAGAAACTCTCCACCTTTGCACCACGCCGTTGTGTTGTAGATCCAATCTATTTCTCCACCCCACTTGCTGGACCGAGGAAGGAGGAGACGTCGTGGTGCCGTACGTGTGCATCTCTCGGAGGCGTCGCCACTTGCGGCGTTGGATCGGATTGGATCGCGAGGAGAAGAAGGCTAGTACGACTACATCAACCACGTTCTGTTGAATGTTCCGCTGTGCGATTTCTTCAAGGGTATGAAGATCTCATATATCCCTCTCGTTGATTGCATCTCCTAGATTAGATCTTGACTTTCCCGTTCGCATCCGTAGAATTTTTTTGATTTACTATGCTGCGAAACCCTTTAGTGGTATCAGAGCTAGATCTATGCGTAGATGTGTTTCACGAGTAGAACGCAACATGCTTGTTGCGGGCGTTGATGTTTTCTATTGCAAGCCTCTTGTTGTGTACTTCTTATGACGCGGGATAGTGAGATCGAAGCGGTCCAGGACAACTTTACGCGACCTCGTTCGTGAGACCGGCTCTGAACTTGACGTGTGGCTTGTTCCACACATGCGGCTGGTCGATGCCAGTTTCTCTCACTATAGTTGTCATGGGATTTACACCGGATGTTGGCAACCATAATATCACCGTTGTGGCTTTCCGTAGGTAAGAATCGTCCTTAGCTTGTTACTCCCATAAGCCACGTAAAACATGCAACAACAAAGTAGATGCGTCTAACTTGTTTTTGCAGGGAGTGTTTCTGTGATATGGTATGGCCCAAGATATGATGTGTATGTTGTATGCAATGATCATGTTTTGTAATATTTCATGACTTGCATGTCAATGAGTACACAACCGGAAGGAGTCATATCGTTGTCTTTATAATTGTGTATGACCTGTGTGTCAACTTCTTATACGCCATGTAATAGCTTTACTTTATCGCTAAGTAGTTAGCAATAGTTGTAGTTGCTATTCGTGGTGGAGGAAATCATGGTGGAGTGATGGAGATCATACTGGCACGCACAAGATGGAGATCATTGCGCGGAGATTGGCTATACCATGTCACATAAAATTATATGCATGTGATGTTTATCCTTTTATGTATCTTATTATGCTTAGATCGCGACAGTAGCATTATAAGATGATTCCTCACTTAAAGATCAAGATAAAACTGTGTTCTCCCCATGTATGCACCGTTGTGAAAGTTCGTCGTGTTCAAGCACCACATGATGATCGGGTGCTATAAACTCTACTTTCACATACAACGGGTGCAAGCCAGTATTGCACACGCGGAAATACTTGGGTTTGACTTGACGAGCCTAGCATGTACAGACATGGCCTCGGAACACACGAACCGAAAGGTTAAGCATGAGTCATATGAATGATATGATCGACACTCTTTTGTCCACCATTGAAGCCACATTTCTTCTCGTGAAGATCGGATTAGGTGTGGTGAATTTGGATTGTGTTCACTAAACAACTTGAGGGATGTTGAATTTAGTGGGAGTTCATCTAGTAATTTGATTTAGTTGAACTAGTTATCATGAACCTAGTCTAAATTGTACTTGCAAATTTTGTAGATCAAATGGCTAAGTCCAACTTCAACTTCAACGATTTTGCTAAGAAAGAAACGCTTAAGAACAATGGGTCTAACTTCACCAACTGGTTCCGCAATCTGAGAATCATTCTTGCTGGTGGACAAAAGGACTATGTCCTTGAGAAAGCGCTAGGTGATGCCCCTGCTATAGATGCGGTGGCTGATGAAAAAGTTGTTTATCAGTCGCGCAAAGATGATTATGGTGTGATTAAGAGCACCATGTTGTTTGCTATGGAATCGGACCTTCAAAATTGTTTTGAGGAGTTCACCGGGCCCTTTGAGATTCTTGAGGAACTAAAAACCATGTTTCAGACTCAGTCCCGTTCTAAGAGATATGAGATCTCTGAGAAATTCTTTAACTGCAAGATGGAGGAAGGGAGTTCCATTAGTGAGCAAGCCATTAAGATGTCGGGCTACACTCAACATCTTGAGCAAGTGGACTGCAAGATTCCAGAAGAGCTCAAGATTGACAGAGTTCTACCATCACTCCCTCCTAGCTATAAAGGTTTTGTAGTTACTCATAATCAGATTGGTTCCACTGATACGATCACTGAGCTCTTCGCTAAGCTGAAAGCTGCGTAGGTGGACATCAAGAAAGATAATCATGTGTTGATGGTCAACAAGACCCTAGCTTTAAGAAAGGTAAGTGTGCAAAGAAGTCCTTCAAGAAAGGCAGCGGCAAGCGCGTTGCCCCTACTGAGAAGAAGCTCAAGTCTAGACCTAAGCCGGACACTGAGTGCTTCTATTGCAAGGACAAGGGTCACTGGAAGCACAACTGTCCGAAGTACTTAGTAGACAAGAAGGCTGGCACCATTAAAGGTATATTTGATATACATGTTATTGATGTTTACCTTCCTAGCGCTCGTTGTAGTGCCTGGGTATTTGATACTAGTTCAGTTGCTAATATTTGTAACTCAAAACAGGAGCTACGGAATAGACGGCGGCTAGAAAGGGATGAGGTGACGATGCGCGTTGGCGACGGATCAAGAGTTGATGTGATGGTCGTCGGCACGCTCTCCTTAGTTTTACCATTGGGATTAGTTTTAAACCTTAATAAATGTTATTATGTGCCTGCGTTGAGCATGAACATCATATCTGGATCGTGTTTATTGCAAGACGGTTATTCATTTAAATCGGACAATAATGGTTGTTCTATTTATATGAGTAACATCTTTTATGGTCATGCACCTGCTATGAATGGTTTATTTCTTGTGAATCTCGAAAGCAATGAAACACACATCCATAACGTTGAGGCTAAGAGATGCAAAGTAGATAGTGATAATTAAACTTATTTGTGGCACTGCCGTCTAGGTCATATTGGTGTAAAACGCATGAAGAAACTCCATTCTGATGGACTTTTGGAGTCTCTTGATTTTGAATCATTTGCCACGTGTGAGCCATGCCTCATGGGCAAGATGATCAAAACCCCGTTCTCCGGAATGATGGATCGAGCAACGGACTTGTTGGAAATCATACATACCGATGTATGCAGACCAATGAGTGTTTCGAAGCGCGGTAGATATCGCTATTTTCTCACTTTTACTGATGACTTAAGTAGATATGGGTATATCTATTTAATGAAACATAAATCTGAAATGTTTGACAAGTTAAAGGAATTTTAGAACGAAGTGGAAAACCATCATAACAGGAAAATTAAATTTCTACGATCCGATCGTGGAGGTGAATATTTGAGTTATGATTTTCTCACGCATCTTAAAGCAAGCGGAATCGTTTCGCAACTCACGCTACCCGGAACACCATAGCGCAATGGTGTGTCTGAACGCCGGAATCGAACTCTATTAGATATGGTGTGATCGATGATGTCTCTTACAGATTTGACGTTATCATTTTGGGGTTATGCATTAGAAACCGCTACATTCACTTTAAATAGGGCACCATCTAAATCCGTTGAGAGGACACCGTATGAACTGTGGTTTGGTGCGAAACCTAAGTTGTCATTTCTTAATGTTTGGGGATGCGAAGCTTACGTCAAGAAGTTGATGCCGGACAAGCTCGAACCCAAAGTGGAGAAATGCGTCTTCATAGGATACCCTAAGGAAACGATTGGGTATACCTTCTATCACAGATCCGAAGGAAAAGTGTTTGTCGCAAAGAACGGATCCTTTCTTGAGAAGGAGTTTCTCTCGAAAGAAGTGAGTGGGAGGAAGGTAGACCTAGACGAGGTTATTGAACCTTCTCTCGAGTCGGAGAGTAGCGCAACACCTAAAATTGTTCCAGTGCCGTCTGCACCAACAAGAGAGGAAGCTAATGATGAGGATCATGAAACTTCAGACGATGCTACTGCTGAACATCGCAGGTCGACAAGGTCACGTGCCCCTCCTGAGTGGTACGGCAACCCTGTATTAACTGTCTTGTTGGTAGACAACAGTGAACCTGCGAACTATGAGGAAGCAATGATGAGCCCAAACTCTGAGAAATGGCTAGAGGCCATGAAATCCGAATTTGGATCCATGAGCGAAAACCAAGTATGGACTTTGGTGGACACTCCTAGCGACCGTAAGGCCGTTGAGTGCAAATGGATTTTCAAGAAGAAAACGGACGCGTATGGTAATGTTACTGTCTACAAAGCTCGACTTGTCGCGAAAGGTTTTCGACAAGTTCAAGGTGTTGACTACGATGAGACTTTCTCTCCCGTAGCAATGTTTAAGTCCATTCAGATCTTATTAGCAATTGCTGCGTTTCATGATTATAAAATATGGCAGATGGATGTCAAGACTGCGTTCCTCAATGGCAACATTGATGAAGAGTTGTATATGATGCAGCCCGAAGGTTTTGTCGATCCTAAGGATGCTGATAAGGTGTGCAAACTTCAGCGTTCCATTTATGGACTGAAGCAAGCATCTCGGAGTTGGAACCTTCATTTTGATCAAGTGATCAAGAGCTTTGGATTTGTTCCAAATTGCTACGAAGCTTGTATCTACAAGAAAGTGAGTGGGAGCTCAGTGACATTTCTAGTACTATATGTGGATGACATATTGATTATTGGAAATGACATTGGTATGCTTAACAAAGTGAAGAGTTATTTGAATAAATGTTTTTCAATGAAAGACCTAGGAGAAGCTTCTTATATATTAGGCATAAAAATTTATAGAGATAGACAAAGACGCCTAATAGCTTTAAGCCAAAGTACATACCTAGACAAAGTTCTGAAAATGTTCAGAATGGATAAGGCAAAGAAAGGTTCAGTGCCCATGTTGTCAGGTAAGATATTGAGCAAGGCTCAGTGTCCAGCTATGGTAAACGATAGAGAAACCATGAGCAAAGTGCCATATGCCTCGGCCATAGGTTCTATCATGTATGCCATGCTGTGTACTAGACCAGATGTGTCCAATGCTCTTAGTTTGACGAGCAGATACCAAAGTGATCCAGGAGTGGAACACTGGACAGAGTAAAGAACATCCTAAAGTATTTAAATAGGACTAAACAAATGTTCTTGGTCTATGGAGGTGATGAGCAGCTCGTCGTAAAAGGTTACGTCGACGCTAGTTTCGACACCGACCCGGATGATTCTGAATCTCAGACAGGATACATTTATATTTTGAATGGAGGAGCTGTGAGCTAGAGAAGTTGCAAGCAAAGCGTGATCGCGGGATCTACAGTAGAATCGGAATACATGGCTGCTGCAGAAGCGTCAAGTGAAGGAGTTTGGATCAGGAACTTCATCACTGAGCTTGGTGTGGTCCCAAGTGCCTTGGACCCACTGGAGATATTGTGCGACAACATTGGCGCCATAGCATTAGATAAGGAACCAATATATCATCCAAAGACCAAACACATCAACCGCCAATTTCATATAATTCGAGATTATATAACAGATGGAGATCTGAAGATTAGAAAAGTACATACGGATCTGAATGTCGCAGATCCGTTGACTAAACCTCTTCCACTAGAAACACATGATCAGCACCTCAATGCCATGGGTGTTAGATTGTTGCCCGATGTAAACTAGATTATTGACTCTAGTGCAAGTGGGAGACTGTTGGAATTATGCCCTAGAGGCAATAATAAAGATGTTATTGTTATAATTCTTGTTCATGATAAAGTTTATATTCCATGCTAGAATTATACTAGGCGGAAACTTTGATACTTGTGTGGTTTATGAACAACACCGTGTCCCTAGTACGCCTCTATGGACTAGCTCATTGATTAATGATGGTTAAGGTTTCCTAACCATAGACATGAGTTGTCGATTAATAATGAGATCATGTCATCGGGAGAATGATGTGATGGACAGACCCAAATCAAGCAGAGCAATTAGATCGTGTCATCGTGTTCATCTTTGCGAAGCTTTTTCTTATGTCAAATATTGTATTCCTTAGACCATGAGATAATGCAACTCCTTGGTATCGGAAGAAATCTTTGAGGTCATCAAACGTCATCCTATCAGAGGGTGATCATAAAGGTGTCTCTCAGGTGATCGGAAAGTACTTGTTGGGTTGTATGTATCGAGATGGGATTTGTCCCTCCCAAGTCAGAGAGATATACTTCGGGCCCACACGGTAATCGATATCAACACCGCTTGCAAGCACGTGGTTAAGGAGTTAATCACAAAGTGATATCGGATTACGGAACGAGTAAAGTACTTGTTGTGAACGAGATGGAACTAGGTATGCCGATACCAACGATCGAATCTCGGGCAAGTAAAATATCGCGTGACAAAGGGAATATAAATATGGGATTAATTGAATCCTGGCATCGTGGTTCATCTGATATGATCATCGATGAATATGTGGGAGTCAATATGGGTTTCCAGATCCCGCTGTTGATTATTGATAGAAGATCATGTCTGCATATTCTCGAACCCGTAGGGTCACACACTTAACGTGCCTCAACGCTAGGATAGAATGGATAATTGGTTTATTAGTTTTTGTTCGGAGTCTCGGATGAGATCCAGGACATCATGAGAGGTTCCGGAATGGTCCGAAGAATAAGATTCATATAAAGGAAAGCAGTTTTTGGATTTTGGAATTGTTTCAGAATGTTCGGTATTGTATCGGAAGGTTCTAGAAGCTTCCGAAGTGGGAACAACGTGGCCCCACTTGTCGGAGGGGGGCGTGGGCCTATGAGGGAGTTCCCTGGCCGCATTGGGCCAGTGGCACAAGGCCCCATAGGCCCAGCCGGCCAAAACCCTAGGGGATCTTTTAGAAGGGGGGAACTTGCCCCCCACTCCACCCTTGTGGCCGCCGGCCCTAGGGCTTGGAGGAGGGGCAAGGGGGCCGGCCAGCCCTCTATATAAAGAGGGCAGGGGCACACCCTCCTACCACACCTCCTTGAACCCTAGCCGCCTACCTGCTGCTGTAAGATCCCTCCTTTATAAAGGAAAAGGATCCCTGTGATTGCAATGCTAGTCCCTGGATCAATAGCTAGCATCCACAGTTAAGATGTAATATCAAGAAACAAAGGTCATAATACAAATTTATAACCAGGAATAAAATAAATTATTACATCTTACATAGCTCATTTGGCTATCTCATTACAATGCAGCAGAATAATATAATAGCACGGGGTCCTTCATCTTCAAAGTGCCACAGGCAGACATGTTGGTTGTAGACTTGTAATCCTAATCATTAAACTTCACTAATATCAAACAAACCTGCAACATAACAAGTTACAGCCACAAGGGTCAATACATTTGAATTGTATTGGCAAGTGATACTATGGTAGTATAGTGGAGTCTATCATCTATATGCATTTGGCTAAGTGGAGCTTAGGCTTGCTTTGCTCAAAATAGTTTTTCCTTATCATTTGAAAACACTAAGTTTTTGCTTGACAAAATCACCCAAGGAACCACCAATAGAAATTGGTGAACCTTAAACCCTTGTTCAACCACAAGTTTTTATCTTAGAAATTTGGATGATGAGATTCTTGATAGCTTCCATGTCTTGATGCTCAAATTGTCCTTTGCCAGGGACATGGCTAAGTACTTAGATTTTACACTCTGCAGAGGTGGTGCACTTTCCCCACAAGACTTGGTTTCACCAAGACAAGATCTTTCAGAAGCCTTCCCTTAGACCAGAATGGACGCGCTCCAACCTATCATTCCCCTACCACCAACTGTCCATTTGGCTAAGTTATTGCAACCTATATGATCCAGGCAGAGCCCATATTGCCAAGTGGCTGCACTTGAAGCTTCTCAACATTTGACATCTCAAATCTCTTTGTTCCTGGGTGGCCATCCACAAGTGAGACACCAAGTTTTCCCTAGCATACTGGACTTGGTGATGCCCAAGTTTTCCCCAGCATACTGGACTTGCATGACCACTCAACACAAAGCATTCCTTCCATTCCACCCAGGTGATTCATTCACTTAGTTGTTTTATTAAACAAAACACAAGTCCTCAGACTTAGAAATTTTTCCATAGTATGAATATATATTCTACCCTTGTTTTCTATTAGCTAAGCTAAGCATGATAGTAGTAGGAATCTTAACTTAGGAAATTCTACTAAGGTTTCATCTACTAGGATTTCCCATGGCATGGTTTATACTTAGCAAAATTCCATGCAAGTCTTACTTAGAAATATCACTAATGCATAGTGAAAATAATGGGACAAAAGTATGAAGCATCACTTGCCTTTTTGGTAGAGAGTATAAGTTCACTCCTTGATCTTTGCAATGTTCACACACTTCAAAACACTACAATTCAATCAAGCAAACAATATTTCAATCTACCATTCAAGCAATTCATCACATAAAATCATAGTGACAAAACAATGCATGCAAGCATACTAAAGATTGTTTTATTTGTAAAATTGGTTTCTAATGGTTCATAAACATTTGAAAACACCTAATGGTCATTTTATAAAGTGGCAAAATCATTTGTATAAGATTTTACTTCATAAACCATTTTTAGATCCAGTCATGATTTTATGTGGTGAAGAGATGCTTTTAATAAGGCAAAAATTCTATAGGTTTCACAAAATATGTTTTCAAACCATATAACCTTGTGTTTAGGGTCATAGAGTTTATTTCCAAAACGTTTCTCAAAGGTTTTCTTCCAAAACCATTTTTAATAATTAAACCATATTTTTATTTGACTAGAAATGGTTTAAATCAAAGATTTATTCTTTTGCTTCACCAAATACATTTTTGAAACCACAATTTGTTTCCTATGGTCAGTAGGTTCAAAACACACCATTTTCCAAAGATTTTATCCTGAAAATCATTTTGGAATAAATTTTATATCCTAAACATGCATACACAAGTTTCTGTAAAAATAAACAATTTAACAGAAGCTTTTTACTAAACAAAGTGCATGGTTGGCTAGGGCTTGTTTATCTGAATCCATTGATATAAAGTTTGCAAAATTTGGACGTGTAGATTAAAAGTTATATATTTTACAAAATCTTGTATCTAATAGATCAAATCTGTTTTAATTCAAACCAGCAGAGACACGTGGCTGCTTGTTATTCGCCCGTACCGCTTCGGTTGGACCGAGCGATGGCAGCCATTGGATTTAAGTGGGATCACATGGCTCAGATGCTAGCGTACCCTTTCAGTTAGTTTCTATCGCGAGCGTCGGATTCAGATCGAACGGTTCACATGAGCTAGTCAAGGATGGGCGGCGCTGGCGGCGGCTAGTGGTGGCGGAGCGGTCAGACGGCGGCGGAGTTGATGCTACAGGAAGCGAGGGAGGAAGGGGAGATGCTCACCGTGTTCGCCGTGGCGTGGGAAGCTCAAGGCAGTCTTTGCTGGCGAAGGGGCGCACGAGGATGACCTTAATCGCTCACCGGAGTTGAGCTACGCCTCGGGCTCGCTCAGATGTCGTCGGGGGCGAGGATACGTAGCGCGCTAGGACACGGTACAAGCGGTGTTAGATGCGGGCGAGTATTTTGGTTCTAGGCGTATCATCGAAAGGACAAAGGGTGGCCAGATTATTACCAGAAGCTTCGTCGGAGAGGGAACAGACGGTGGCGGCGATGGTCGTCGTTGTTGCCGAGGCTCTGGATCGCGCGAGGACGAGCCGGTGCTACGGGGAGGTTCGCCTGGGTCTGGGGAGCAAGTGAGCTTGGTCGAGGGAGCAAGGGGCGGCGTCTACTGATCGGAATCGGAGAAAATGGCTCGCCGGAGTCAGAGAGTTTCGAGACGAATTCAAGGTGTCTTGGGGGAGGAGAGGAGATGGTGTCTGGAGAGAAAGGTAGAGGGGAGAGTGGCGAGTTAACGGGAGTAATCGCGGGGTGTAATCTCTGCATCATTAAGGCGAATTCAAGCGAGGAATTAATCGGCAGGAACGGCGAGGTTTGGGGGAAGAAGGGGTCATCGCGGGGGAGAAGATGCTGACGTGGGCGTGGGGTTCGTCTCTGTCAGTGAGAGAGGAAGAGAGGGAATGGGGTCCATCTGTCAGTGCCTCTGTAGGTGAGTTTCTGAGTGTGTAACGTTTCGCTGCGGGGGCGAGCAGGTGGGCTGCTGTTGGGCTAAATGGGCTAGTTAGGCTGGGCTGGGTCCTTTAACATTTTTTTGTTCTGTTTGTTTTTCTTTTTCTCATTTGATTTTTTTCTGTTTTGATTTTGAATAAGCAATTCTAACATTCATTTGAATTCAAAACTTTGCCAAAATTTCTGTAGCTTCAAACACTGATTAATAAAACATTCTGATATCATTTTTAGAATAATTTATTTATTCTTTTTAAGTCTTTTAATTATACAAAAATAGGCTCTAGTTTTAATTAGATAAGATTTAATAATATTTTTAAATCTCCATTAAAATTTTTAAACTTTCCAAATCCTTTCAGTAGGTTTTTATTTGTTTATTTGGGTTCAAATTATTCACCTTGAATTATTTGGAAAGTATTTAATATGATTCATAATCCATTTGAATTGGGTATTTGTTTCAATTCCAATGGGATTTAATATAAGTTTATTTCCCCAATTTTTATTTGGAAGTTTTCTTTAATCTTAATTAGGTTGAATTAAACAACTTTTATTTCACTTGGGTAAATTCCAAAATATTATTTTCCCATGATTTAGTTAATTATTTCTAATAGGGATTTTGTCTTTATTCAAATGGAATTTGGTTTAAGCCCTTTTATTTTATTTGGATTTGGATTCCATTCATTCCATTTTCTTAATGGATTAGGCCAAGATTTAATTTGGTCTTTCAATATTCTTTATTTAATAATTCCTTTCTTTATCTTATAAAATCCTTATCTTTTTATTTAGAGATCCAAACTTGGTGATTCCAATTTGTAAAATCTTATTTGATATTTATTTAACCTTTTAAATATCTTTAGGATTATTTGCTCACCATTTGGTATGGATTTTAGATATGGGCTTTATTAGCTTTGGAATTTACTCTTCCTTAACTTATTAAGTTCATAATATTTTATCTATGGCTCCAAATTAAGTGAAACTAACTTCTATGGCTTTATAATATTTCCATTTGTCTTTCTTGATCATTTGTAAATGTTTGTTGACAAATTTTTATATGGATCAAATCCATGGTCTTAGTGATAACTTGAAAATGATTTTTATTCCATTTGGGTTTAGGGTTTGGATTTATTTTCCAAGGGTTTACATTTCTAGATACATTCGCTGAGGAATGCATTTCTCTTGATTTGGATTTTTGTTGGATTCAAACTTTTATTAAAGTTTGATCAAGATGGGCTTTTAAGTTTCCATTTAGAAACAAAAGTTTCTTTTCATCCTGATATTCAACAATAATTTATTTTATTTTATTTATTTTTCACATTACAAGATTTGGAAAATCTTGGGATGTGACAGCTGCCCTCCAGATCTCTCTCTCTCTCTCCCGACTGCGCGTAGGCGAAGCCCTGCCACAGAAACTCTCCACCTTTGCACCAGGCCGTCGTGTTGTAGATCCAATCTATTTCTCCACCCCACTTGCTGGACTGAGGAAGGAGGAGACGTCGCGGTGCCATACGTGTGCATCTCTCGGAGGAGTCGCCACTTGCGGCGTTGGATCGGATCGGATCGCGAGGAGGAGAAGGCTAGTACGAGTACATCAACCACGTTCTGTTGAACGTTCCGCTGTGCGATTTATTCAAGGGTATGAAGATATCATCTATCCCTCTCGTTGATTGCATCTCCTAGATTAGATCTTGGCTTTCCCGTTCGCATCCGTAGAATTTTTTTGATTTACTATGCTGCAAAACCCTTCAACAACTCTTAAGTGATCCTTAAGAGGTAATAGAGCACATCCATTTGGGTATTTGTAGAGAACAATAAATTCCAATGGGTATGGACTAAATGTGTTCAAATCCAATCTTTGGAAGGACTACCAATACAACTCATACAATGATTAATCAAAGATTAGTCTTTTGACTATAACTATTGGCTAACAAAAATTTAAAACCGTTTTAGTGAGACTTCCTAGACTTTGTATAATATAGTAAGGAAGCTCGACGATCAAGTAAAGGAGTTGGAATAGAATACATACTGAGGAAAATGAACTAAAGAAAAGATCACTAATTAAGGAGTTTATAATAAAGACATATCCCTACAGTAGAATAGTAGGAGAACTTTGGAGTATTGGAGACACCCAGTTAAAAATTGCCAAGTATAATGAGGATTCAAGGAAAAGATCTGGATATGGGATATTACAATTATTCCCATTGAGGTTAACATGGAGTTGAGACGTATCGTAATCATTGCAAGACAATTCCTTACTCCGAAATATGAGAGTGCAAACTTCGAGGACGAATTTTATTTTAAGGGGGAGAGTCTGTAACATCCCAGCATTAGAGTTTAGAAATAAGCTAAACACAGATGTGTGCATTGCATTCATGCATAGAAAATCTGAATATTTTTTTCTCTTTTGAATAAAAACTTGTCAAAGTGATTGAAGCTTCTCTTAACTTGATGGAATTGAAGTAGATCACCAAGTTGACTGTGATAAGTTTCAATATGACCTTTGCTAAAAACTTATTTTGGGTAAACATGATTTGATCTAAGGGTAGATCAAATGGAATAAAATTAAACCCTAATACATTACTTAATGAATTATATTTGATCCTTAGGTGATCATATCATAGTATTCATTATAATCACTCATGAATACCAAATTATAAATATAACACAAATAATAAGAATGTAACAACTATATCTTAATCTCATCTACTTATACCATGAGTACCATGGAAATACCTAACTTTAACTCTCTAGTGAGATTGAGTAGGAAAGAAACCAAAGTCAAGATCATTCACCATATATCTTTCTTGCCATATCAATCTTTATCATCTCTATTGAATCCTATCCTTATATTTGTTGTTCATCAATATTGAGAAATCAACTATTGATTCACCAATTCTTAACCTATCAATTCTTTACCTATCAACTCTTGTACTTATTATGGCATTCAGATAAGGCTTATAAAGAAATAAGTCAGAAGAGGTAAATAGTGATGCTAGTTTTAGATGTTATCTATAGGATGGGAGTGATTGGAGGAAATCAAATCAATATGGTAACAAAGAAGATTACAAGGATGATGTCTGAAGATAGTTACCAGGAGTAGTCCTATTGGATCAAGTAGGTATAGTCAATGAATTATATCTATTAATCCAAAAGAGCTAAACAGAAGATAATTGTAATACAACTGTGATGTTGTATTGATGAAGCCTTGTTTAGCCAACTGGAAACCTAAATCATAAAGGATCAAAGGATTATAATGATCATGCCTTATTCACCAATATTGAATTCTTATACCATGTATAAGTGACATTGGTGGATAAAACATGATTGAACCATAGTATAGATATATTATCCTAGATTAGTCATTACATGTCACATTAATATAATGTGAGGTTGGAATGTTAGATATTGGAGTCAAGTAGAGACAAGATAATATGATTAAAATGATGTTAGAGCAACATTGGATTAAAGAAGTAGTATTTTCCTCTTTGGAAATACTAAGAACTGGAGGTGAAGTAGGATTTGATGTATACATCTATTGAAGTGATATTAGTGAAGGATGATTAAGGAAGAGTATGATTGGAGTTAGAAGTAACCACTTGTTGGATTGGGGGTTAACACTAGTAGAATAGTTGATATACCTAAGTATAGATATGAAAATATTAGGAAATTCTTTAGAATCAAACTCATTGGAATTGCAAATGGATTTAGAAGAATAAAAGGTGGATAAGAATGTTCTTGTGAAGTAAAGCTCATCATGATGACACATGATGATGGATAGGAGGAAGTAGAGTATCTAGAAAAGGAATTCCTTAATCAGAAGTCCAGAATTATGAAGTATGGAATATAGGAATCCTTTCTAAACACTAAACCCTAAATCTAAGACCAAACCTAATATCCACTTTCTATGGTTGATCTATCATCTTGTTTCCACAATGCTTTATAGGAATATTTTCCTATAACAAACCCATTTAAGCTCATCTTTATCATTTCTAATTATCATAACCATATGTGCTTAGGAGTTATTTTATCAAATCCTTTTCATGAGACATTCCAGATAACATCATTTTGATCTAAAACATAAAGACAATGTGTTTAGCCATTAATGTTTATTCACGTCAACAAAAAAAATAAGTATAGTAAGTACCTTAAACCCTAGGGTGGGTAATTACAATTCAGAACTCTAAACTTATTAATAAGTTTTCTCATCAACATCTCGTAAATATTCTATCTATAATCATTAGACAAAGTCTTTAATTAATTTCTCTAACCACTCATCCCATATGAGCATGGAATAAGTGGGGATCCAATATTATAAACATTCTAGCCTATACTATGTGCTTTAATACATATAAATAAACCCTATGAATATTATTAAATATTTTAAAACTTAATTAGTCCAAATAAAAGTGTAAACAATGTTGTAGAAAAGTATATACATAAAGAAAATAAAGAAAATATCACCATAAATAATAAAAATTCCCAAATTGATTCTTAATAACTTCATTGTTGCTGCAAATGTTCAGCAAATAAAATTCCATAAAGATAAGTCAAAGTTTTTACTGAAATTCAAAGCTAAAAACAAAACAGAAATTGGAAAAGAAATAGGACTAGGAAAAAATGGGAAACATCAAATCTGGCCCACGACCCACATTCTGAGGGAACTAACTGTCGCTCGTGTGCAGCAGCAGCCACCAGCCGCTCACTTCGCTGCAGCCCACTCCGGCCCAGGCCCAAATAACCCTTCGTCGCCATCGTCTTCCTTGCAGCAGGGAAGCAGCTACGTGGGCTGGCCGATGACGTCCGCCGGCGACCTCGCGCCACGATGCCCGCTAGTTCCTGTCGTATTCCGAAGGTGGGGATAAGACGGAAGCACTCACATCCATTCGTTCCTATCCTCACAACCTCTCTCTTCCTTCCTCTTCCACATGAACGTGAACCCTAGCTCGCCAGAGTGGTTCATCGCCGCTGTCTGAGACCTCCTTGAGACTAACTAAAGATGCAGCAAGCCCCACCATGGTGGACACTGTCTATGTGTGGAAGGAGTCGAGCCAGGAGACCGTAATCGCACGCATCCACCTTCTCTGACTGCCGCTCGCCATCGACCATGGCGACGTTGTCCAAGCTCGCCTTCCCTCAACATGGCCTCCACAAGCTTCCTGGTAAGCCACTGAGCCTCCCAGTGCTCTTACCTCCCTCGATTGCTTCCGGAATAGTACTCCCGACGTGCGCCGCCCGCAGCCGCCGTTCGAACTTGCCGTCGTAGCTTCTCCGATAACCAACAACCAGTAGCGCCGCCCCTTCATCCTTTTCGTTTATCCAGGCAGCCTCACACGCACCAACTCGCTGCGTCCGTGCTCGACTGGGGAGGATTCCGGCGAGGTGATGTCATCGCGACGACCGGGTGATGTCACCCTTGACGGGGTCAGCCTTTAACTAGTCTTTGTTGAGGTGTCTTATGACGTGGCCCTAAGCCCCACCTGTTTGTCACTGGGGTAGATCCCATCAGGGTGTAAAAATGTTTAGTGTCTGTTTAGGAATAATTAAAACATTATAAATCCAAATTTCAATATTCCAGAAATCAAATAAAATGATTAAATCTTGTAAATTTAATAGCTTTTGTTTTATAAATCAGAAAAATACATATAATATATGAAAATTTTTAGAAAAATAAAATCTACAACTTAAAACTATTATTAAATATTATTATGATGATTATTTAAATAAATATTATTTAATAACGGTTTTATAAGTAATAAAACTTTAATAATTTATATTTCAATAATGATACATGTTAAAAATATAAATAAAATACTAAAAATCTTTAAAAAATAAGAATTATACTTCAAAACTATAATTATACATTATTATTCCTCTTAATTAAGTATTTGTTATTTATTAAGTCTTTATAAAGTAATAGTATTATAAAAATCATATATTATTATTTTTAAATCACAAAAATAAGTATAATATACCAAAATGATCACAAAAATAATACCTATATTTTGAAAATGTGATATTACACTTTTGAGTTAAATAAAAAGTTAAAAACTTTTATAACCTAAATATAAACTTATTTCATTAATAAATAATTCATATAAAGGTAAATAAAATTGGTTAATATTTCTTAAATTAACCAATTAAATCTAATAAATAGTATTAGCTTTAAATACTCATTTCATGAAGTCAAAATGGTTCAACACATTTAAAAAATGAAATTATATTGAATTATCATTCCACCATAAGTGTAGGTTATTTTATAAAAGGATCCTTATCCAATCTAAAACCTCTAAGAAATTATTGTAATGAGATAAAACCCATTCCTTTACTTTACTTTA
The DNA here is from genome assembly GCA_916181665.1 of Avena sativa. Taxonomy (NCBI): domain Eukaryota; kingdom Viridiplantae; phylum Streptophyta; class Magnoliopsida; order Poales; family Poaceae; genus Avena; species Avena sativa. Next base: position 259,132,673 of record OV702294.1, on the reverse strand, counting down.
ACCACAAGTTTATAAACAAATCAAAACCTTATAAGTGAATCCATAGTAGTAAATAATATTGTTTACTTATTCATAAACCTTAACCACACCCTTCTAGGGAGATAAATCCCTTTATACCATTATAATGTACAGAAATCACTACCCCAATAGAAGTAATGCCATTCTTAAGTAACTCTAAGGAAACAATATAAAGTGAACAAGATACAAGTATCAAAGTAATACACCCTAAGTCTATCTACATTCTTAAAGTTACTTATAGTCTCAAAGCTTTAAGTATATTGCTAAAAACTTTATTATATACTTTATAGTTAACTTTGGTCTGTTATAATTAATTTATAAAGCATCCTAATACCAAACCAACCCAGTTAAAAACCAAGATAGATAAGTCTCAAATACTACTAATTTCATTATTCCAGTAAAGGCAATTCTTTCTGACTTAAAGACTATAACTAGAAAGAACACCTCATCAGGTTAACTTAAAAGCTTAAATGCTTCTGCTTAGTTGAGTAAGATTTTCTTTAAAAGTTATTCGTTTTGCCACTTCAATCAACATATGACAATTAATAGTAAACACCTTACTTTATACTGTACTTGTATAATAAGATTATTAATACTTAAATTCTTCATAAGTGACATTACTTGTAAAGTAAAACTTGAAGATAAACAATTAAGATGTAAGGAACCTTAGGTAGCATTCCATACTATATATTTTGTTGTTGTATAAATACATGTTGTTTTCCACACACTCACAAGCTTTAATAAGAAGCACATGTATGAAACTTAATCTAAAAGGGCAACACATTCCAAGGAAACCCTTTCCAGTATCCAAACCCTAGAACAACGTTATTCTCAGGATTCGCGTTTATCAACTTGCATTACATTACTTATGCATAAAAGCATCTTGCTTCTTTAAAAATTAGTCCTTACTGGACCAATGATGCTGATTTCAGATATTGGATCTTATATTGTCTTGAAGACCGTGAGTGCATAATCTTGCAATCACAAAAGGAAAGTTCACACTTCCTCATGTCCTTTGATTATTTTTTGTAAAGTATTTTGCAAATCTAGTGTTGTCATCACCTACATTTGAAAAAGAACAGAAAACACTATTTTCATAATAATGTGATTATATGTTATTTACTATGAGGTAATAACCTACAATAAGAGTTCCGGTGGTAAAGGAACATATCATCTAGGACTTAACAACCAATGTCGCCAGTGATTCTTGCACCGTATATTATGTGTTGACCATGAGATTTGGAATGAGACAAAGAAGTTTGCTGTATCTTTTCCCTCTCGCATGGAGCTGGATGTGCGGGTCGTGGTTGTTATCACTCGTAGAGTGCATATTATGTATGGTAATTCGTAGAGGATATGCAGCATATGGGTGGGAGCCCTCAATGTCCCATGATAGTTCTGGCATCTGAACGGTCTGTACTGCCATTGCTGCAATTCAATAGGTGGGCTGGCGTACACCAAGGAGACATGCGGGGTCGCGAAGAAGGCAGTGATTGGCTTGGATCTTAGTCTGGGCCTCACACCAAGGAAGTGTGAACGAACCTACAATTCGGATGTGCAACAAAGCTAAGATCTCTCATGGGTAAAGTGACGCACCTCTGCAGAGTGTAAGAACTGTAACTTGTTACTCCCTGTTCCGGGAAGGAGCTGCGAACGCGGCGGGAAAGGAACTCCATGAAAGTTCTGGTAAACCCGTGAAGGCTGACAGACATAGCTTTTCAGAATAAAAGCAACCTTTGAAGAAATGTTTACGAAAACTTGCATGGCCAACGACCTATGGTCTATGGCTGTAGATATAGTGCATCAAACACTTCTTTTCTAGTGAACTTGTTGAGTACGCTCGTACTCAAAGTATCTTCTTAACCCTTGCTAGGTTCTAAAGCCAGTACAGACAACGTCAACATCAAGTTATGCTCCAGGAATCATCATCAAAAGCTAAAGCTCTTCAATGAAGTCAAGTAAGTCAGCATATACATCAACTCAAGTGAAGGCGAAGTTGCTAATTAGATAAGAATAGAATTTCTAACCATAGAACCTACTTCTGTAGAGTATTGCAATAGCAGGAATGCAAGCCAGTAGTTCAGCTACTAGTTTTATAAGTATGGTAGCTATGAGTTATTTATTCCTGATTCTTCTTTGTAAGAAGTTTCTTTCTCTCTCTTTAACTTAGAGTGTTCTCTGGATATTGTGTAAAGAGTTGAGTTGTAACCTATAGTCATGTCTTGGACCTGCTGTGTTTCTGTTGTACTACTTTGAGGGATGTAATACTAGTGAACGGTGTTTCATTGGTGTTATGTCAATGACTATAGTGTACTACATCATGCAGTGGTATGCTGGGTCACCGCATGGCAGTTCCTCTATCCAGCATCCGGGTGACCTGATGAGTGGCTCGATCAATCTTGGTTTGATTCCGGCTAGGACCAGGCCATTAGCACGCTCGCACTGCTCGTTTGACTAAGGGTGTGCGACCGAAGCTAGGTCCAGGCAGATGCCCTTTTCTCCATAGAAGCGAGCGAAAACTCCCTTGGCGAAATTGGTGCCGTTGTCTGTGATGATGCTGTGTGGGGTAGCCGAACCGTATGATGATGTTCGTGAAGAACTTGATTACTGTTTCCCCGTCCATCTTCTTTATGGGCTTCACCTCGATCCACTTGGTGAACTTGTCCACGGCTACGAGCAAGTGCATCATGCCGGATCGAGCTATCTTGAATGGTCTGACCATGTCCAGCCCCTAGACTGCAAACAGCCAAGTAATTGGTATTGTCTTGAGTGTTGTAGATGGCGTGTGCTTCAGCTGGCCGAATTGTTGACAACCATTGCATGCCTTGACCAGCTCCTGGGCGTCCTTTAGTGTTGTTGGCCAATAGAAACCATGGCTAAGAGCCTTGGCTACAATTTCCCTGGACGAAGCGGTGACCGAATTCGCCCTGATGTATGTCCACTAGGAGCTTGATTCCTTTCTCTTGGCTTACACATCGTTGATAGATTCCTTCGACACTGTGTTTGTAAAGCTCGTTAGTGATGATGGTGTATGCTCTTTCTCTTCGTCTCACTTGTCGTGCTGCCACTTCCTCTTCTGGCAGCTCACCCTTGGCCAGGAAGTTCATGAACGGTTTGGGCCAGTCGGGTGTTTCCCGGATGGAGTACACCGTCTGCATGATGATCTTGACCTCCTCGCGGGCAGCTGGCTCCGGATTGTCAGGGGGTTTGCGGGGTGGAAGCTCGCTGGCGGCAGTCCTCGGGTGCGGTGGAGCAGTCCCCGGGTGCGGCGAGGCAGTCCTCGGGTGTGGTACAGCAGTCCCCGAGTGCAGCGAGGCAGTCCCCTGGTGCGGTGGAGAAGTCCCCGGGTGCGGTGGATAAATCCCCGAGAGTGCCGCTCCGGGTGCCCCTGGGTCCGCGTCGAGCACTATGGAGTCAGACTCAGGGGAGGGAGTGATGGAAGTCTTGCGCAGGTGCTCGAGGGAGAGTCCAGGCGGTATGGCCTGTCTCGTTGAGCCAACTCTGGCCAGGGCGTCAGCGGCTTCGTTGTTGGCCCTGGGTACATGGTGGAACTCACATCCTTCGAAGCAAGCGCACATCTGCTGAACAAAAAAACAGTAGAGGGCCATGTTGGCGTCCCTCGCGTTCCATTCACCTGAGACTTGCTACACCACTAGATTTGAATCTCCACAGCAGAGTATCCTCTGTATGCCAATCTCCTTGGCCATATTGAGCCCGTGGATGAGCGCTTCATACTCGGCGATGTTGTTTGATGCCTTGAAGTGGATCTAGAGCACATACTACAGCCGCTCGCCCTTGGGCGAGGTTATTACGATTCCGGCTCTGAGTCCTCCATGCATCTTGGAGCCGTCGAAGTGTAGCTTCTAGTAAGTGGAGTCAGGGACCGGTGGCATGTACTGTGTCTCCGCCCAGTTGACGATGAAATCGGCCAGCGCCTAGGATTTGATCATCGTTCTTGGCTTGTACTGAATGTTTTGTGTAGCGAGCTCTATGGCCCACTTTGCCACGCGACTAGTGTCATCCTTGTTGCCAATGATCTCTACGAGCGGGGCTAGCGCCACCACCCGGATGGAATGCTCTTGGAAGTAGTGCTTGAGTTTCTTGGCGGCCATGTACATGCCGTAAACCAACTTCTGGTAGTGGGGGTAGTTCTTCTTGGAGAGTGAAAACACCTCACTCAAGTAGTACACGGGGCGGTGGACCAGCTAGGCCTGCCCCTCTTCTGGACTTTCCACTACCAGCACCACACTGACGACCCTGTTGGTGGCCATGATGTACATCAGCATTGGCTCCTTTGCAGCTGGTGCTGCCAAGACGGGCGGTGACGTGAGCATGTGCTTGAGGTCGCAAAAAGCCTCGTATACTCGGGGCGTCCAGAAGAACTTGTCCGTTTTCTTCATGAGTTGGTACATGGGAGGTACTTCTCACCCAGTAGGCTGATGAACCGGATGAGGGAGGCCAAGCACCTGGTAAACTTCTGTATGTCAGGCAAGTTCTACAGCAACTCCATGTGCTCGATGGATCCTATCTTCTCTGGGTTCGCCTCAATTCCTCGTTTCGAGACGAGAAAACCGAGGATTTTACCAGCTGGAACACCAAAGACGCATTTCTCTAGGTTCAGCTTCATATGGAAACGGCAGAGGTTGTCTAACATTTCCTTCAGGTCCTCGAGCAGCGTGCGCCGTTCTTTGGTCTTGATGACGACGTTGTCAACATAGGAGTGCACATTTCTACTGATCTGCGCCTAGAGGCATTTCTGCATGCAGCGTTGGTAGGTTGGTCCTGCGTTTTTCAGACCAATGGGCATGATGGTGTAGCAGTAAGCCCTATACGGGGTTATGAATGATGTCTTTATTTGATCGGTTTACATTGAGCTTAATCTGGTGATAGACCAATTAAGCGTCCAATAAAGACAACAAGTCATAACCAGCCGTAGAATCGATGACCTGATCTATCCGTGGCAGAGTGAAAGGATCCTTGGGTCATGCTTTGTTGAGGCTGGTGTAGTCGACACACATGCGCCACGTCTTGTTCTCCTTCAGCACCAGCACCGGGTTGGCCAACCATTCCGGGTGGAAAACTTCCATGATGAAGCTGGCTGCAAGCAGCCGTGTGATCTCCTCACCAATGGTCCTTCTCTGTTCTTCTGCGAAGTGGCGTAAAGATTGTTTGACGGGCTTCGCATCCGTTCGAACATGGAGAGAGTGCTCGGCGAGCTCCCTCGGGACACCTGGCATGTCTTTGGGGCACCATGTGAAAATGTGCCTATTCGCATGGATGAAGTCGACAAGCACGCTTTCCTATTTGTTGTACAGGCCGTCTCCGACCAGGACGAACTTGCTTAGGTCCTCCTCGCTCAGCAGGATCTTCCTCGTGCCCTTGGGTGGCTTGAAATGTGACTCGCCAGCCGGCTTGGGCTCTCCAGCTGGCATTTCTGCCTGTAGGGCTGCCAATTTCTGCATTATGACGCGTTTCTCTTGTATAATGATCATTGCCTCGGCTAGCTTGGAGCCGTCTATGGCGCACTCGATCGAACGCTTGAAGCAGCCGTCAACGGTGATCACTCCTTTTGGGCCTGGCAGCTTCATCTTGAGGTATGCGTAGTGTGGCACTTCCATGAACTATTTGAGGGCTGGACACCCTAGAATGGCGTGATAGGCGCTGGAGAGGTTCACCACCTCGAACCAGATCGGCTCGCGGCGGAAGTTGTTCGTTCTCGTTGCCGAAGATGACGTCTAGCCGGATCTTTTCGATTGGCGAGTGCTATGGGCCCGAGACTGCCCCGTGAAATGAAGTGCTTCAGGGCCGCAACTGAGACTCACTGATGCCGAGCCGCTCAAGGCTTCTGTGGTATAGGAGGTTGATGTTGTTTCCATCATCGATGAGAACACGGGAGAAACGACATGAGTGCTTCTTGGAGATGATGATGGGGTCCAAGACTAACGCGTAGCTACCAGGGCTTGGTAGCACGACCGACTGGTCTTCTTTGCTACATGTGATTGCCTACTCGGACCAATGTAGGTACTTAGGAATGGGGGAACAATGGCGTTCACCTCCGCCTCGCGCCTCCTCTTGCTGTGCTTGGTCTCCGGCTCGACAAGGAAGATGTGATAGTTTCCCACTTGACGTGGGTAAGCGTATTCGTCATCCTCACGGCGGTTGTGCCGCTTCCTGTTGTCTGGCGGTCCTGCGGCTGGAGGTGGAGGTGGTGGTGGGAGACCGCCGGCTTCATCCATCTTCTTCGTCCAGCTGCACTGGCGTGTTGTATGGTTCGCGGGCTTGCTACCGCCACTGTGGAACTTGCACAGTCCATCGAGCATGGACTCCATGGTGTACTTGGGCCGTGGTGGCTTGTCGTCTGGTCTCTGCCTCCGGCTGCGGCTGGGTCCTCGTGTACCACTGCTACTTGCTTGGTGCCATACCGGCTACCGGGATGGTCGTCTTTTCTCTTCCATGTAGGTTGTCATGGCTAGTCGCCTGGAGTGATGCTCACCCGGCTGGTGTCGCTCCGCCTTCTCATCCGTCACAATCTATCCTTGGTCGTCCACCACGATGGGCTTCTTCATGGCCGCGTTGGCGGTGGTGTACTTGTCCGCAATGGCCATGACCTGGGCCATAGTTTGTGAATCTGCCCGACTGAGCTTGTGCTTCAGCATGGTGCCGTCTCATCAACCATTGGTGAAGAAGTCGATCGCCTGATGCTCGCACACCCCTTCACACGAGTTGTGTATGATGGTCCACCGGTTGAGGTACACACGGTCGGATTAGTCCTTGCCCTGAACGCACAGGGCGAGTTCGCGAGGCTGACCCAGCTGTTTGTACATTCCAGTGAAGTTGCGAATGAACGCCTCTTCAAAGTCTAACCAGGCGTTGATGCTGTTGTTGGGGAGCCTGTTGAGCCACGTTCTTTCCGAGTCAACGAGCATGAGGGGACATAGTGAACGGCCAGGCGGAGGTTTTCGTTAGCGATTCCCACGGCGGTGGTGTAGTCCACCAGCCAATCCTCGGGCTTGATGGTGTCGTTGTACTTTGGCGTGTCTCTTGGAAGCAAAAAACCCTTCGGAAACGGCTCGTTCCGAATGCGTGGGCCGAAACACTTTTGTCCAGCCGGACTTTCTTCTTCTACGGCGCGCGACTGCACCAGGAGGTCGATGCGCTCATGAGCTTCATCCGGTTCTCGGGGGCCAAGAGACAAGCCGCCCGCTCAGGGTCCTTTATTGTGCCAGCTCCCTCCTCTGGTGCACGTGCTTTCTTTCCTTGGGCATCTCCTGCAACCGACGCGCGACTCACGCTGGTGAAAGCGGCGTCGCTGTTGCGGTGGCCGCGATTGTCGGATCCAGCACGTGGGTGGATTTTTTGCCTGGTGTTGTCTGGGGAAGACACCTACTAGTGCTTGCTTCATCCATGCGCCGTCTGGTCCGCGCCTTTGCGGGGCACTATGTCTCGAGTGTTTCCCACTTGACTGAGGCCTCCCTCGGCTTGTTGTTTATTGGCGGTGGCGACGAGGAGATGGACATGTTCCTGCTGGCGATGAAGCTCCTCGCCCTAGAGGTGTTTCAGCTCCGCAGCTGCTGCTTCGGCCGCTCTCATGTTTTTGGCGGGGGTGCTGTAGACGGGTTGCGCCACGCCAACACACGAGTCGTCGGTGCGGTCTAGTTCCGACGCGAGGTCACGTCCCCGGTGCTGGATTTGCCTAGCGAAGCCATGGGCAGCGTTGTATTCGTGCACGGTGGTGTTCAGCCGGCGCTGGTTAGAAGCGACCTTGGTGGCCTCCTCTAGGATCTTCTGGCGCATGGCTTCGAGCGCAGCCACCGCGACCGCTGGATCTGCCTCGATGACGATGGGAGCGATGTTGACGCGGAGGTCCCCAAAGTGCATGATGGAGATGTTGGCAGGGAAGGTGTTCCCGATGAAGCACGCGGCATTGTCGATGACACAGTCGAAGTCTCCGAGTGTCAGTACGAGGCTGGAGGCCACGCGCTCACCGGAGACGAGCGGAAGTACCGGGCAGAAGATGATCCTAGCCGAAGCGCTGTGACCCATGGTGGGCGCCAACTGTCGTTGTGTGGAACATGGCAGTGCCATGAGGGATGGCTAAAGAGGGACACTCAGATGCAATCGGTGGCTCACGCAATGGGTTGGGCACAGTGAACTGCAAACACATCTACGTACCCAGGTTCGGGGCCCTCTCGGCGAGGTAACACCCCTACTCCTGCAAGATCAACTATTCGGAGGGTGAACGCCCAGTACAAGTGCTCCTGGAGCTATTGCCGTAGCAACTATAGATGGCTAGAGGAAGAAGAACTAGAGGCCAGCTCTTGCCACTATGGATGTTCCTTACCTAGAACCCCATCTCTACCCGCCCTTATATATTGGTCGGGGAGGTAGATTACAATGTGGGTTCTAGGGTTTACAGTTTGGATATGGGTTTGCAGGGTCCAGCCGGTGGGCTAGGACCCAGTCATCCCTGCTTTGGCTTCATTCACTTCTTTAGCGGTCACCCGGGCTTCCTTCATAGCATCACCCTTGCTTTAACCGTCACCCGGGACTTCTTTGGCAGTCAGACGACCGCTTTACTTTATCTTCATCGGGTAGCGCCGGTCAAGGCGGCGCGCCAGCCTATCTGATAACGAGAGGATCCAGAGGCGTACCCCGCAAGCAGCGTCTCCCCCTCCGCACTTTCCATCGAATCCGAGGCTGGCCGGGTGGAAGCGTCCACCTGGACGATTCTTCTGGCAACCCGGCTATACACAAATGTTTACCAGTTTTAGTAAATCCATAATTAGGTTTTGATTGTGCATCATTAGCATCATTCTTAAAAATGCATGTAAAGAGAAATACACAAATGTTGGGCCATGCAGAGATAAAACAAAACTTTTTCCTCTAACGTGGTGATCCCAAGATCTAGCTGAGGTAGAAGGCCACGAGGTTTACCACTAGACGTGCAGTTGCGGATTACTGATGAAGCGCGTTAGTTGATGCAGTGCAGTCCTCACGATCCGATCGTCCTGGTGCTGATCGCATAGCACCTCTGATGGTATCCACACGTACAAGGAGGAGCACCGGCGGCGAACTTCTAGGTTCGTAACGACGGCTGGACTGCTGTGGAGCTAGGGTTTCCAACACATGGAATGACCTAACCGAACAACGATTAACCTTTCAGGGTTACGGTGCTCCACTATATATAGGGAGTGAACATGGGCTCTGCTCGCGCGACCCATTCACTAAAGCCCATATAACACTAGTCACCGTGAGTCCAACTCACTAACTCAGTCCTAATCAGGTTTAGGTCCAACCCAACCAGATTACATGTTCAGATCCAATCCGAACTTTCTCCCGCTCTTAAGTGTGTGACCCCGCAGGCTCATGGCTACTTGGACACGATTGGAGTCCGACTCTCAATCGATCAGTCGGTAGCGGCTCCTAGCAGAACATGCCGACTCCCAAGTACCAAAGAGTCATGACGACTTGCCTTTCCAATGCGACTTACGTCCGAGTCCCTTTTGCCTCACGATATACCTTGTCAGACTATAGGAGAATATTTGTCATCCCTTAAATAGTCCGACTCTCTTCTCGATCCGACATAAGTGATTCACTCGACTAACTCTTAGTTAATCGCCTCGGTTAACACTTAACCGAGTCGTGCATGGCCATGCTTTCCAAATCATATCTCACTGGAGGGCCCAGAGAATATCTCTCTGAGTGGAGGGGCAAAATCCCATCTTGGTTATTCACATCACGCAGCTTGATTCTCAGTCGACCCGAACCCTGCCTTTATAACTGCCTAGTTACGGATCAATGTTTGACAGAACCTAAGTCGGTGATCCTCAACTCGGACTATGCAACAACCTCAGTTCTAAGGATTAAATTGATTGAGATATACAAATGACAACTTGTTCGTTGTACCTCAATATGGGTCAATCCGACTCGCTAAACTCTTTAGCCGAATCTGTGTAAGTTGGAATAGCATCTCCATGCCCATGACAAGTGGAACCTAGTCATCAAGCCAACTTTCACATTGGTCTAAGTTGTGTGTCCAACACAACCTCAATGACCAAGGATATTTAGTACAAACAACATGAATGCATAGTTCCACAACTGAATCACATATTCAATGATACACATCAGATGTTTATACAAGGACTACTTAATATCTTTATGAATACAATGGGAAATATCATCATACATGATTGCCTCTAGGGCATATTCCCAACAGTCTCCCACTTGCACTAGAGTCAATCTTCCGACATCACATGTCTAAGCATCTAATTCCCATGGCTCTCAGGTGTGCCTCATGCTTCGTCTGTGGTAACAGCTTTGTCAACGGATCCGTAATATTTGCATCCGTGTGTACCTTGCATAACTTGATATCACCCTGATCCACGAACTGGCGAATCAGGTGGTACCGCATGAGTATGTGCTTGTTCTTCTGGTGCTGTCTAGGTTCCTTGGCTTGTGCAATAGCACCATTGTTGTCACAATACACGTCTAACGGATTGGACGAGCCTTGAACCACACCAAGATCCATGAGGAAATTCCTCATCCAAACATCTTCCTTTATTGCCTCCGAGGCGGCAATATACTTAGCCTCTGTTGTAGACGCAGACATAGTCTCTTGCTCGGAACTCTTCCAGCTCACAACACCTCCGTTTAAAATAAACACGTATCCGGATTGCGAACGAGAATCATCAGAGTCGGTAAGATAACTCACATCCGTGTAACCCTTTACACTGAGTTCATCTTCACCACCATAAACCAAGAACATATCCTTAGTCCTTCTCAAGTACTTTATGATATTTTTAGCCGCTGTCCAGTGGATCTCTCCAGGATCAGCCTAGTATCTGCTCACAACACTTAGATCATAGGAAACATCCGGCCTAGTACAAATCATGGCATACATGATGGATCCGACTGCAGAAGCATATGAAATCGCACTCATCCGACTTCGCTCATCAGTAGTCGAAGGACACTGAGTCTTGCTAAGTTTTACACCATGGGACATCGGTAAGAACCCCTTCTTAGACGATTCCATGTTGAACTTCTTCAACACTTTGTCCAAATAAGTACTCTGACTCAATCCAATGAGCCTCCTTGATCTAACTCTATAGATACGGATTCCGAGGATGTATGTTGCCTCACCCAAGTCTTTCATTGAGAAACTCCTTTCCAATGATTCCTTGGTTTCTTGCAACATCTGGACATCATTTCAAATCATTAATATGTCATCCACATATAAGATTAGAAAATTTACTTTGTTCCCACTAAACTTCTTGTACAAACAAGAATCATGATCACTCTTGATGAAGCCAAACGATTTAACTACCTCATCAAAGCGAATATTCCAACTCCGAGATTCTTGCTTCAACACATAAATGGATTTCTGAAGTTTGCACACCTTGTCAGCATTAGCCGGATAGACAAAACCCTCGGGCTGTATCATATACACGTCCTCGGTTAAATTTCCGTTAAGGAAAGCCTTTTTGATATCCATCTACCATATCTCGTAGTCGAAATAGGCCGCTATAGCTAACATGATCCGAAGTAATTTAAGCATCGCTACGGGAGAGAAAGTCTCATCGTAATCAATTCTTTGAATTTGTCGGAACCCCTTCGCGACAAGGCGTGCTTTATAGACGGAAATATTTCCATCCATATCAGTTTTCTTCTTAAAGACCCATTTGCACTCGACGGGTCTTGCACCGTCTGGCAGATCAACCATGTTCCAAACTTGATTTTCATCCATGGACTTTAACTCAGATCTCATGGCTCCAAGCCATGACTCGGAATCAGATCCCACCATTGCTTCCGAATAATTTTCTGGCTCATCACTGTCTAACAGTAACACATCACGAACACTTCGTAATCTTGCCGATCTTCATAGTACAGGTGATGCCGCCAGCTCAGCTACCACGACCGGCTCAACCTCCAAGGTTTTTGCCGACTCGCTACTAGCCGGTTCCTCTCGAATTTCTTCGAGCTGCACCGTGCTCCCACTTACTCACCGACTGAGAAACTCTTTCTCAAGGAAGACACCGTTCCGAGCGACAAACACTTTGCCCTGTTCTCGGTTGTAGAAGTAGTAACCCAAGGTTTCCCTCGGATACCCCACGAAAATACACTTATCCGACTTGGCTGTAAGCTTGTCCGACTGAAGTCGTTTGACAAATGCTTCACAACCGAGTTGATTCTGTGCTTCATTCTGGAATTCTTTGAATTTTCAAAGGCTTCCAACTTATGTTTCATTAAGTAGATATATCCATACCTACTCAAATCATCAGTGAAGGTAATGAAGTACTCATAACCACCCCTGGCTGTCGTGCTCATTGGTCCACATACATCACTATGTACTAGTCCCAACAAGTCGGACGCCCTTTCGCAACTCTTTGCAAAAGGTGTCTTGGTCATTTTGCCAAGTAGGCAAGATTCGCATGTCTCGAACGACTCCAAGTCGAACGAAGTTAGGATTCCATCATCATGGAGCTTCTTCATGCGTTTCCAACTTATATGACCAAGCCGACAGTGCCAAAAGTAAGTCATATTCAGATCATTTGGTTTCAACCTTTTAACATTTATGTTATAAACTGACTCACCATGAAGATTCAAAATAAATAACCCGTCCTGGACGGGTGCAAAGCCGTGAAACATATCATTCAAATACAAGGAACAACCATTATTCTTGATATTCGACTCATAGCCTTGCCTCATCAAACATGAAGCAGAAATAATGTTTCGACTGAGCACTGGAACATAATAACAATTATTCAGTTCCATAATGAATCCGGAAGGTAAATGAAGTTGCATCGTGCCGACTTACAACGCAGCAACTCTTGCTTTGTTGCCGACTCGAATATCAACCTCGCCTCTTGCTACGCTCCTAGTTCTTACCAGTCCTTGCAACGAGTTGCAGATGTGAATAACTGATCCGGTATCATATACCCAAGAACTATTAGGTGCATCAGCAAGATATATGTCTATAACATTGCAAACAAGTGTACCTGAGTCGGAAGTCATACCTCCACTCTTGGCTTTGTCGGCCAAGTACTTGCTGCAGTTCCTCTTCCAGTGGCCATCAGCCTTGCAGTAGAAGCAAGTGGATCCAGCTGAAGGAGATGGCTTAGTCCCTGAGGAAGCGCTTGGGACCGGGTCCGGAGCCTGCTTTCCTCCTGACTTAGCCTTCTTCTTAGTCCAAGAACTCTTCTTGAACTTAGCCTTATTCTGCACCATCAACACTTGACTGGTGCCCTTCTTGAGATCCGCCTCTGCCTCCTTGAGCATCCAATGTAATTCAGTGAGCTTCTTATCCATACCATGCATGTGGTAGTTTGAAATGAACTGCCCATATGCACTAGGAAGAGAGTTCAGAATTATATCCGCAGCGAACTCTTCGCTTATGGGGTAGCCAAGCCTCTCCAGAGACTGCACGTAACCAACCATTTTGATCACATGCGGACTCAGTGGATCACCATCCTTAAGCTTGCAACTCAGCAAAGCCTGAGAGACTTGATACCTCTTAGTCTTTGCCTGAGCCTGGAACATACTTTTGAGGATTTCGATCATATCGTAGACCTCAACATGTTCGAACTGCTTTTGCAAGTCCGGTTCCATGTGAGCAAGCATAAGACAGCTAATATCTGTGGACTCATCCTTAGCTCGACGGTAGGCATTGATGGCTGCGATAGTCGCATTCTCATTCGGCTCATCTGGAAGTGGGTTGTCTAGGACATGGTCCTTCTTTTCTTGTTCGAGAACAATTCTTAGATTTCGATACCAGTTGGTAAAATTAGTGTCGTTCAGTTTATCTTTCTCAAGAATAGTTCTCAACGCAAAACCGGATATCTGAGAGTGACTGCTACTTGGTGCCATGATCTACAACAGAAAATATGCAAAACACTTAATACATGTATTCATAAAAAGAGCAAGCATATTAAATACTTTAATATTTTATGCTCCCACTAGAACCAACACCCCTCCAATGGTTGCTTAGTGATTCAAGATCCTAAATAAGCAAGTCGGCTAGTGAGTTTTAGCGTCACCGTTAGCCGCCAAGTAATCTAGGTAGACAACTCCTTGTCAATCGCATCTCATGCGACTCCTGTTGGACGGGTGGCATCACATGCCCCGGCTCCCATACGACTTTTCCCCGAGCCCCACAACTATTGTGAAAGACCCGTCTAGCTTACCGAGTGTTTCCGCAGTAAGAGTCCGACTCGAACCCACCTAGTCGGAAAGAATTGGCAGCACCTCAATTTTATGATCCCACTACCAAAAATGTCCGACTTGTGATGGTGCAAACACTGGCGGGAAAACCGAGTAGACCTTCTTTGAGGGATTAAATTTTACCGACTATCTAATAGAGGTAAAACTAAGACATAACAGTAACATAAAATAAAGCATTTATAATGTGAAATGGTATGGCTCTCTTCATGGCGATCTCCATCTCCACAAAGCCTGTAATCCGACTCGTGCCAACTCTTGTCACTTGCCGTCTTACTCCATGTCGCCGACATGTACAACGCCTTGCATGCCTTCCGGGTTCTCCAAATAGCTACACTAGCTTAGTAAAGTAAATTACATGCAGAATCCGACACGCAGGTCGTTATACAATAAAATGACAGCACCTAGGCTCCAGCCGGCTGACAAAAACCGTGATTCGCAGATCACGTATGGATTACACACATACATCACATGCACATGAACCATACCATTCACAACTTCCTGCAAAAACAAGTTATGCATAGATACAATATCTACCGGCGTTGTGAAACTCGCAACGACATCTAAGGCGCTACGACAGGGCGAAGCCGGCGGTCCCGCTAATGGGCGGGGATCGCAGGGGCAGCGCCCCTCGCGGGTGCGGGCAGCGCCCTTCGATTTTTCCGAAAACGTAGATCTCATCTACGATCCGAACATGGATTCTGACCATTGTTCTGATTCGATCAAACTCTTTGATCTTCGATCATCGCTTCTAGATTTACGTGTCATAGTCTACCCCGATGGAGGAAGCCGACCGGTAGGGGTATGTCGTTCCACGACCTCAGCAGTATGATCAAGGAAATCAAATCTACCATTTCCCGAGTACAGTTGATCCAATCAAATTCGTAAAAAACCGATCTATCTCATAGATCGACCACCAAACAACACATAAATCTCATCTACAGCCAACCGCATATCACATATGCGAGATCTCGAGCCTAAAACCAGAAGCTATCGCTCTGATACCACTGTTGGGCCACGCAGAGATAAAACAAAACTTTTCCTCTAATGTGGTGATCCCAAGATCTAGCTGAGGTAGAAGGCCACGATGTTTACCACTAGACGCGCAGTTGCAGATTACTGATGAAGCACGTCAGTTGATGCAGTGCAGTCCTCACGATCCGATCGTACTGGTGCTGATCGCACAACACCTCTGCTGGTATCCACACGTACAAGGAGGAGCACCGGTGGCGAACTGCTAGGTTTGTAACGACGGCTGGACTGTTGTGGAGCCCATATAACACTAAAGCCCATATAACACTAGTCACCGTGAGTCCAACTCACTAACTCAGTACTAATCAGGTTTAGATCCAACCCAACCAGATTACATGTTCAGATCCAATCCGAACTTGCTCCCGCTCTTAAGTGTGTGACCCCACAGGCTCATGGCTACTTGGACACGATTGGAGTCCGACTCTCAATCGATCAGTCGGTAGCGGCTCCTAGCAGAACATGCCGACTCCCATGTACCAAAGAGTCATGACGACTTGCCTTTCCAATGCGACTTACGTCCGAGTCCCTTTTGCCTCACGATATACCTTGTCATACTATAGGCGAATATTTGTCATCCCTTAAATAGTCCGACTCTCTTCTCGATCCGAGATAAGTGATTCACCCGACTAACTCTTAGTCGATCGCCTCGGTTAACACTTAACCGAGTCGTTCATGGCCATGCTTTCCAAATAATATCTCACGAGAGGGCCCAAAGAATATCTCTCCGAGTGGAGGGGCAAAATCCCATCTTGGTTATTCACATCACGCAGCTTGATTCTCAGTCGACCCGGACCCTGCCTTTATAACTGCCTAGTTACGGATCAATGTTTGACAGAACCTAAGTCGGTGATCCTCAACTCGGACTATGCAACAACCTCGGGTCTAAGGATTAAATTGATTGAGATATACAAATGACAACTTGTTCGTTGTACCTCAATATGGGTCAATCCGACTCGCTAAACTCTTTAGCCGAATCTGTGTAAGTTGGAATAGCATCTCCATGCCCATGACAAGTGGAATCGAGTCATCAAGACAACTTTCACATTGGTCTAAGTTGTGTGTCCAGCACAACCTCAATGACCAAGGATATTTAGTACAAACAACAGGAATGCATAGTTCCACAACCGAATCACATATTCAATGATACACATCAGATGTTTATACAAGGACTACTTAATATATTTATGAATACAATGGGTAATATCATCATACATGATTGCCTCTAGGGAATATTCCCAACAACAAAACCCTAAAACCCTAGTTTCCCTCTCTATCTGAAAAGCAATCAAAATGGTTTGAATTTGAAAAGTACAAAATTATTGGAGCCCAAAAGGAATAAAAGGGCCCCACACTATTTCCTATATTTTATAAAAGCTTCTAATATTTTTTGAATGAGTAAAAAACAGATTTGAAATGAGTTTGAAAAAGAAAGAAATAACAAAACTAAAAAGAAAATGTTTCACGAAATAAAAATGAGCAACCTAGCCAACCAGGCCGCAGCCCAGCAACTCCCTCTCCTCTCTTCCTTTTCTGTGGCCCCCCTTGGCCCATTAGCAGCCCGCCACCGGTTCGTACTGGTTTGACCTTCTATGCCTCGTCTTCTTCCTCGCCGACCGATCGTAGAAGCTGCTCGGTGTCGAGCGCCGCCGGGCCGGCACGCGCCAAGATTGCCGCCACCACCTGCCGATGCCTATAAGTAACCATCGCTGCTGGCAAGAACCCTAGACGAGCCCCAGTTTGCTAATTCCTCTTCCCTCTCGCTCGCATGCTGCAAGAACCCTAACCCTAGTGTCTGACCTCGCCGGCGCCCCGCCGTCCTCGGCCTCCAATCAGCCAGTTGAGGCCACTGCTGAGACCCACTCGCTCGGCTCGTTCTTCCTAGACTTCTCTCGCTCGCACACGCGCCCCCAAATGGCCGAATCGACACCTCCGTCCGCCGCCAGATGACGCTTCTCGCCATCGAATGAAGCTTCGCCTCGCCTCCCCGACCCTTCCGCTGGCTTCCTGGTGAGCTTGTGGTCCTCGTGGACCCTCTACCTCGCTACCTCTCGCTCCCAGTCGCCTCTGCATTGTTCACCGTTTGTCGCCACCGCAGAAGCTTGTCACCGGCGTGGTTCCGGTGACCTCTTTCGAGCGGCGCCGCCCCTAGATGGTTTTCTTTGCCCCGCTCTTTCTAACGAGCCCATCTGCGCGTGTAGGCGAGGCCTCTGTCGTCGCCGGCGACCACCGCCTGAGGGTGGACGTCGTGCTGACGTCATGCTCGCGTCACGCTAGCGTGGGCCTCTGACCCTTTGACCTTTGACTGCCAAGGTGGCATCTGAGGTGGCCTCGGCCCCACGGGTCAGTCAGATTGGGTAGGCTCAGTGCCAGTGAGGAAAGACCCAAATGCCGTGGTGATGTCACCTTAAGGTCATAAATGTTTTAAAAATGCTTTAATAATTTCAGAAATGATTTTAATCTTGTAAAATCAATAACTTTTAATCTGTAATTTAGAAAAATACAAATAATATATCAAAATGTTCAGAAAAATGAGATCTTTCTAATTAAGCTATAATAATGCATTGTTCAACAACTTAAATGATAAGTAAAATTATAACAACATAGTAACCCCTCTCATATACATCCGGAGTTTCCCCGAGTTAGGGTTTTTACCCCTCGGAACCACGATTAAATGGTCAAGCATACTTTAGGGTTACATTTCAATACAAGTTAACTTGTCATATCATCATCTTTGCTTGAGCATTGGATTGATGCCATGTGTTGATTGTTTCCCCTCACTTTCCGGTGTTTTGGTTCTTCGCGGTAGGATACAATACCGAGATCGAGATCGAAGCCCGAGGACAACTGTCACATCCCAAGATTTTCCAAATCTTGTAATGTGAAAAATAAATAAACAAAATAAAGTATTGTTGAAAATCAGGGTGAAAGGAAACTTTTGTTTCTAAATAGAAACTTAAAAAAACCCTGTTGAACAAACTTTGGTTAATTTTGAATCCAACTAAAATTCAAATCAAATAAAATGCATTCCTCATAAAATGCATCTGGCAAATTAAACACATGGAAAATAAATCCAAACCCTAAACCCTAATGGAATAAAAATCATTTCCAAGTTATCTCCAAGCCTATGGATTTGATCCATATAAAAATTTGCCAACAAACATTTACAAATGATCAAGAATGACAAATAGAAATATTATAAAACCATATAAATTGGTTTCACTTAAATTGGAACCATAAATAATCTTATGAATTTAATAAGATAAGGAAAAGTAGTTTCCAAAGCTAATAAAGTCCTTATCTAAAATCCATACAAATTGGTGAGCAATTAATCCTAAAGATATTAAAAGGATAAATAAATCTCAAATAAGATTTTACAAATTGGAATCACCAAGTTGGATTTCTAAATAAAAAGATATGGATTTTATAAGATGAAGAAAGAAATATTAAATAAGGAATATTTAAAGACCAAATTAAATCTTGGCCTAATCCATTAAGCAAATGGAATGAATATAATCCAAATAAAGTAAAATAAAAAGATAAATAATTTCCAAATAGAATAAAATGGCATAAACCAAATCCTATTGGAATAAAGACAAATCCAAATTATAAATGAATAATAAATCATATTAAAAACTTTTCCAAATAATTCAAGATGAATTATTTGACACCTCTTTAAGTAATTAAAACCTACTGAAAAGATTTGGAAGGTTTAAGAAATTAAATGGTGTTTGAAAATATTATTAAATCCTATTGAATTAAAAACTAGAGCCTATTTGGAATAATTGAAAGACCTTAAAAAGAATAAATAAATTATTCTAAAATGATTCCAGAATGTTTTACTAATCAATATTTAAACCTACACAAATTTTGGCAAAGGTTTGAATTCAAATGAATGTTTGAATTGCTTATTCAAAATCAAAAGAGAAAAATCAAAAGAGAAAAAGAAAAACAAACTGAACAAAAAAAATGTGAAAAGGTAGCAGCCCAGCTCGGCAGCCCAGCAGGCCCAATAGCCAGCCCACCTCTCCCTCTCACATGAACGAATCGTTTTGCACCGGGGAAAGAACCCGCAGAGTCACCAACGTGTGGACCCCATTCCCTCTCTTTCTCTCTCGCTGCCAGACGACCCCACCTTCCCAGTCATCGTTTCCACCCACCCCGCTGACTATGCCCCTCACCTCGCCGGCTGCTGCAGGCGATTAAGACACGGCTTAATTCGCATTACTGGCGCAGTTAACCCTCTCCCTTACCACACCCTCTTATTCGCCTGAGTTTCCTCTACGTTTCCCCCTCATTTCCCTACCTTAGCGCGCCACTAGGCCGTCCTAATTTCTCTACGAAGCTCCACTGCCCTGACAAGTTCCATCGTCGATTCCGGCCGAACCCTGCTGCCCCTTGTCCCCTCAACCACTCCAACCAGCTCCCCTCTTCCAGACGCATCTTCCAGTGGATTTGACTTGGCCGCGCTTGACCCACAGCGCCAGCAACGACGTCAACTGACAGCACCGCCGTCTGCAAGCAACTCCGGTGAGCCTCATCGCTTGAACCCGTGCGCTCCTCGACCAGAGCCTCATGCCATTTTGTTCTCCTGTGCCTTGTGAACATCCAGGTGCTCGCCATTCACTCGCGCAGGACCCGTAGGCTCGCCTTCGATAATGACAGCAAGCATCAGACGCCGACGACAACTACGGCGAGGAATTCTGGTTGATCTCGAGCGCCCCTTCATCAGACAAGAACACGTTGAGCATCGGCGAAGCGCAGCGAACTCGGTGAGCCCTTTCCCTCTCTCCCTAGCTTCCTGTATCGCCGGCAAGGTCACTGCCAGACCACGCCGCCGCCGTTCACCACCGCCAGCGCCTCCAGTTAGTGGCAAGCAGAGGATAGCCATCCGATCTCGATCTGGTGGATAGGAAAGAAACTTAAACGAAAGGGTATGTTTGCTTCCGAGCCGCACGATCTACTTTATATCCAACGCACCAGAGTAGCTGATCCGGACGAAACGGTATGGGCGAATGAGAAACAACCACGTGTCCCAGTCTGTTTGATTTAAACAGAATTTGATCTATTAGTTGCTCAATTTTGTAAAATCTATACCTTTTAATCAACACGTCCAAATTTTGCAAACTTTATATCAATGGATTCAGAAAAATAAGCCCTAGCCAACCATGCACTTTGTTTAGTAAAAAGCTTCTGTTAAATTGTTTGTTTTTATAGAAACTTGTGTATGCATGTTTAGGATATAAAATTTGTTCCAAAATAATTTTGAGGATAAAATCTTTGGCAAATGGTGTGTTTTGAACCTACTGACCCTAGGAATCAATTGGTGGTTTCAAAAAGTATTTGGTGAAGCAAAAGAATAAACTCTTGATTTAAACCATTTCTAGTCAAATGAAAATAAAGTTTATTTATTAAAAATGCTTTTGGTAGACAATCTTTGGGAAATGTTTTGGAATAAACTCTCTGACCCCAAACAGCAAGTTTTATGATTTGAAAATGTATTTGGTCAACCCTATAAAGATTATTACCTTGCTAAAAGCATTTTCAACCACATGAAATAATGATTTGGTTTAAAAATGGTTTAGAGATAGAATCTTTTGCAAATGGATTTGCCACTTTATAAAATGACCAATAAGTGTTTTATAATGTTTATAACCTATTAAAAACCACTCTTGTAAATAAAACAAAATTTGCCATGCTTGCATGCATTGTTTTGTTTCTATTATGTTATGTGATGAATTGCTTGAATGGTAGATTGAAATATTGTTTGCTTGATTGAATTGTAATGATTTGAAGTGAGTGAACATTGCAAAGATCAAGGAGTGAAATTATACCCTCTACCAAAAAGGTAAGTGATGCTTCATACTTTTGTCTCATTATTTTCACTATGCATTAGTGATATTTCTAAGTAGGACTTGCATGGAATTTTTGCCAAGTATAAACTATGACATGGGAAATCCTAGTAGAGGTAACCTTAGTAGAAATTTCGTAAGTTAATATTCCTACTACTATCATGCTTAGATTAGCTAGTAGAAAACAAGGGTGGAATATATATTCATGCTATGGGAAAATTTCTAAGTCTGAGTACTTGTGTTTTGTTTAATAAAACAACTAAGTGAATGAATCACCTGGGTGGAATGGAAGGAATGGTTTGTGTTGAGTGGTTCACAAGGCCCATTTCTATGGTTTACCTTGTGTATCTCACTTGTGGATGGCCACCCAAGAACAAAGAGATTTGAGATGTCAAATGTTGAGAAGCTTCAAGTGCAGCCACTTGGCATTATGGGCTCTGCCTGGATCATATAGGTTGCAATAACTTAGCCAAATGGACAATTGGTGGTAGGGGAATGATAGGTTGGAGCGCGTCCATTTTGGTATAAGGGAAGGCTTCTGAAAGATCTTGTCTTGGTGAAACCAAGTCTTGTGGGGAAAGTGCACCACCTCTGCAGAGTGTAAAATCTAAGTACTTAGCCATGTCCCTGGCAAAGGACAATTTGAGCATCAAGACATGGAAGCTATCAAGAATCTCATCATCCCAATTTCTAAGTTAAAAAACTTGTGGTTGAACAAGGGTTTAAGGTTCACCAATTTCTATTGGTGGTTCCGTGGGTGATTTTGTCAAAACAAAAACTTAGTGTTTTAAAATGATAAGGAAAATCTATTTTGAGCAAAGCAAGCCTAAGCTCCACTTAGCCAAATGCATATAGATGATAGACTCCAATATATCACCATAGTATCACTTGCCAATACAATTCAAATGTATTGACCCTTGTGGCTGTAACTTGTTATGTTGCAGGTTTGTTTGATAGTAGTGAAGTTTAATGATTAGGATTACAAGTTTACAACCAACATGTCTGCCTGTGGCACTTTGAAGATGAAGGACCCCATGCTATTGTTATATTCTGCTGCATTGTAATGAGATAGCCAAATGAGCTATGTAAGATGTAATAAATTATGTTATTCCTAGTTATAAAAGTTGTATTATGACCTTTGTATCTTGATATTACATCTTAACTATGGATGCTAGCTATTGATCCAGGGACTAGCATTGCAATCACAGGGATCCTTTTCCTTTATAAAGGAGGGATCTTACAGATGGTATCAGAGCATTGTTTGCCTGTAGGATTTGTAAACCTAGGATTGGAAAAAACCCTTAGAAAAATAGGAGTTGTATTTGTTCCAAAACTTATTTACAAACAATCTTGTAAACTCTTTCCTCAACCATTTTGGTTTTGACTCTACATCTCTTCTATTTCAAACTTGATGGATAAAGCCTTCCCCATGGCCAAAGACTTCACCATGAGCAAAGGACTTCTTCAACCCTAATGACTTCAACATCTTAAACTCTAATGACTTCAACATCTTCAACATTTTCACCAAGGACTTCAATCTTGGATATCACTAAGGACTACAAGTGAGACAAGAAATGTTGCTCAAGACTTGAAGACTAAGGAAACACAACTAGGGGATCATCATCACCTTCGAAGTTTTTGTGACCAAGAATATTTCCAAGGAAACCATGATCTTGTTCATGAAGAATCAACCAAGAAGGAAGGATAGATGGACCACCATATTTAGTTTAAGTCAAACCCACCAACTTATGTGGTGTAACAAAAATATTTTTGGTTGCCTAAAAATATGCTTGAAACTTGTTGTTTGAGTGGAATGTTTGTTTGTGATTGCTTGCACATTGCTTGTGTAAATTGTGATATGTGTGATTAGAATTATTCCCTTAGAAATAATTTGCCTATTCTAATCCCAATCCAACCCAAACAGATGACTTCTCCAAGAGACTCCAACATCAAGGATGGAAACAACAATAACCAAGAGGTCAACATGAGAGACCAACTGCTTGCAAGACAAACCCAGTTGAACCAATTGACAACTCAGTTTTTAGCCAACAACAATGAGATAGACCCAACCATGCAAAAAGTTTTGGAAACTCAATCCCAATTGTTGCAAGGGATGGCTACTCAAATGACCAACATGGGAAACAACTCTTCCCAAGGAGTTTGTGACAATAAGGATGACAAAGATTTTATTCTAGAAGGAACCGAAGCTTGCAATATTTGTGGAGACAAGGATCACACTTCCAAGGAGCATGAAGATCAATGCCCCAATTGTGAAGAGAAACATCCAATTGACCAATGCCCCCACATCCCAAGCTACTTGTTACCTATGTGAAGGAAACAATCATGTCCCTATCCAATGCCCCATTTATTCCATAGTTGAACAAAGGAAACAAGGAGTGCAAAAACTGATTGCAGACTACCATGAGAGAGCCAAGTCTACCAAGAAGGATGAAGACAAAGGAAAATCTCAGCTTGTACCTCCCAACAACATGACTCAATTTAAAGGACCAAAGATGAGACATATGTATTATCCAAGGAGTAATAGAAGGTCAAGGAGACCAGTAGACATTCCTACCTTTGAGATAACATATGAAGAACATGAACTAGAAGCACTTCTAGCTTTGGAGAAACCCAAGAATAATAAGGACAAAAGCCAAGTGCAATGTTACACTTTCAAAGAGATGGGACACTATGCCAATGAATGCCCAGAAAAGAAGAAGAACCAAGGAAATAAACAAGAAGAATTGATACCCAAGAAGAAGAAAGATAATAGCCAAGTGATGTGTTTCCAATACAAAGAACCAGGACATTATGCAAGAAATTGTCCAGAAAAGATGAAGCACAAGATAAAGACTATGAAGGATCTCAGCCTTGTTACATGTTTCAAGTGTGGAAACAAAGGACACTATGCAGATGTTTGCTAAGAGAGATTTCAACAAGACCCCAAGCAAACCAAGATGTAATCTAGTTGGAAAATTTTTAAGGGTGGTAGTACCCTAGATGCTTTTGAGCCAACTTGTAACCCCTAGCCTCCCCAAATCTCGGGACGAGATTTATTTTAAGGGTGGTAGCCTGTCACATCCCAAGATTTTCCAAATCTAGTAATGTGAAAAATAAATAAACAAAATAAAGTATTGTTGAAAATCAGGGTGAAAAGAAACTTTTGTTTCTAAATAGAAACTTAAAAAAACCCTCTTGAACAAACTTTGGTTAATTTTGAATCCAACTAAAATTCAAATCAAATAAAATGCATTCCTCATAAAATGCATTGTCGGGGATATAACCCCAGGTACCCCAGAGCTGGTCTATAAATAAACTAGTAAGAGACAATGGATAAAGGAAAAGATATTAGATAAGAAAATATTTAAACAGAAAAGAGAAAAGGCAAAGAAAAAGCGACTGGGCCGAGTAAGGGCAATCTCGGCCCAGTCCTTACTCTACCTGGCCGAATTAAGTCGAGGGAAATAACCCCGGATGGGCCGACCTAAGCCTAAGTCGGCCCACCACGGGCCTACTGCATCGACCGACCCCAGCGCCAAACCGTCTTCCCGCGACCCCGCCAGCACCACCTCTCCCGCCGAATCCCGCCAGCGCCAAACCGCCTGCTCCTCGCGCCGAAGTACCCGCGTGCATCGATCCACCCTGCCTCACTTGCTTCCCCCGGGTGGGCCGGGTACGGCCCACCGCGGGGAACCTTCTGCTCCACGCCGGCGGACTCCACCAGCCCAAGCGCCTCCCCCGGGTGGGCCGACCTCAGTCATCTCAGCCCACCGCAGGCTCTCCCCTCCAATTCGGACAAGCACAACCCCGGCTGGGCCGCTGCTCAACCCGACTGGGCCATGGTTTAGCTCGGCAAGGAGGAGGTTTGACCCAGATCAGGCCCAGGCCGAATTAACTCCCTGCCAGGCCGAATTACCACTAACTCCAGGACGTTTGGGCCGAGATATAAGGACCCAAACACCCCCTTATTCACCTCCAGATGACTTCACGCCATCTACAACGACTCAACATCAACCCAGGACAAGACAAGCAAGCCTCGTGCCAGTCTTGGGACGCCCATGGCTTAGACTGGCACATGGCCCTATGGTATACGCCCTTGGCATCAAGAAGATGCTAGGGAATATGCCCTTGGCACCAAGGATATGCTAAGGAATATGCCATGGCATCTCCGAAGATGCCAAGGCATATGCTGAGCATCTAGGAAGATGCCAGGAATATGCTACATAGATGCCAAGCGTAGGGAACAAGTCTTGTCCCCTGGGCTCCCCTTTATAAGGAGCACCAGGGGGATTGTTCTAGGAGAGGCCCCGAAGGGCTCCTCTCCTTTTCTGCTCACTAGGAGCTCTCCTTCTTCCTCTTCCTCCACTCTCACAGAGAGCTTAGATAGAAGCATAGGGGAAATAGCTCAAGGAGCATGATTGTAGCCACATGTATGGCAAGATTATGAGGGAATAGATGTATACATTGTATTTCTCTTTGTTCGTATGAGTGCGGTCTTCACCGCATCATCCCTCCCCGGATTCCTCCACGTCCATCGGCCCCAACTTTAGCCTACCCATGGCATATGCCGTGATACCACCACGACATTTGGCGCCCACCGTGGGGCTCTTAGTGGCGTTGGTTGGGTTTCCATCCGGACGGGAACGTCTTCATCAACTTCTTCCTCATAGGGATCATTCAGCTTCACCAAGCGAACAGAGAACAAAGAGGTAAGCGCAAAGGGTCTCCAAGTCAGACTCGACAAAAGAGGTAAGACTCAGCAAGAAGGACTCAAGCACTACTCCAAGCCTATTGTAAGTACCAAATAACTCAGCAAAGCACGTAAGACTTAGCAAGACTCACTCAAACACTTCCTCAAGTATACTGTAAGTGCCAGATAACTCAGTCACCTACACTCAATCCTTCACCCCAGGGAGAAAAGAACTTAACCCGGGGACTAGCCGACTTATCCTTATAGTCACCTTTGGATTAAGAGAACATCATGTTGATTTAGATCTGTACACCAGCCAGCTTATCTGTTAACTCGGCCATAAGTTGAGTCAGCTTTTTTGTAATTCAAATAGATTTTGAGTCAGTTAGTTTATGTTTTGGATTGTCCTTTAACTCGGCTCCCCAGCCAGCTTATTTATAACTCGGACAGAATTTGAATCAACTTATTTATGATCCAGATAGAATTTGAGTGAGCTTACTTATGAGTCGGATAGAGTTTGAGTCAATTTATTTATGCTTTGGATTATCCTTTAACTCAGCTTACCGGCCAGCTCATTGATGATTCGGATTTAACTTGGAGTCAATTCGTTTATGCTTCGAATTAACCTTTAACTCAGCTCAGTAGAGTCTCTCTGATTTGGACTAACGTTTGATTCGGCTTGCCAGGGTATACTATAATTCGGATTGGTATTCAGACTCAGCGTATTAATCATATCTCTGATTCAGGCCGAAGCTTTATTCAGTTCACCAGGTTGCCAGGTTATGTTATGACTCAGATTGATATCTCACCATCTTGCCAGGTTATCCCATATCTCGGATGGCTATTGGCCAGCTTATCATATCTCGAATCTATATCTCATATCTACATCTCGAATCAGATCTCTCAGCAGTTAACCCTATTATCATATCCCAAAGCTTAATCTAGGATCTATGTCTCGGATCCATATCAAAGGCAAATTATCCTCATCACGCCAAATCAAGCTATATCATGGCAAACAAGTAACTCGGATTTGAGTTGAGTTAACTCAGATTTGAATCATATAACTCGGATTGGAGCCAGATGACTCATCCCTAAGACATAAAGTCAATTTTGAGTAAAGTAACTCGGATTTGGGTTGAGTCAACTCGGATTTGAATCATATAACTCGGATTGGAGCCAGATGACTCATCCCTAAGACATAAAGTCAATTTTGAGTAAAGTAACTCGGATTTGGGTTGAGTTAACTCGGATTTGAATCATATAACTCGGATTGGAGCCAGATGACTCATCCCTAAGACATAAAGTCAATTTTGAGTAAAGTAACTCGGATTTGGGTTGAGTTAACTCGGATTTGAATCATATAACTCGGATTGGAGCCAGATAAATCATCCCTAAAACATAAAGTCAATTTTGAGTAAAGTAACTCGGATTTGGGTTGAGTTAACTCGGATTTGAATCATATAACTCAGATTGGAGCCAGATGACTCATCCTTAAGACATAAAGTCACTTTTGAGTAAAGTAACTCGAATTAGAGATGAGTTGACTCGAATTTGAATCATATAACTCGGATTGGAGCCAGATGACTCATCCCTAAGACATAAAGTCAATTTTGAGTAAAGTAACTCGGATTTGGGTTGAGTTAACTCGGATTTGAATCATATAACTCGGATTGGAGCCAGATGACTCATCCTTAAGACATAAAGTCACTTTTGAGTAAAGTAACTCGGATTAGAGATGAGTTGACTCGGATTTGAATCATATAACTCGGATTGGAGCCAGATGACTCATCCCTAAGACATAAAGTCAATTTTGAGTAAAGTAACTCGGATTTGAGTTGAGTTAACTCGGATTTGAATCATATAATTCGGATTGGAGCCAGATGACTCATCCCTAAGACATAAAGTCAATTTTGGGCAAAGTAACTCGGATTTGGGTTGAGTTAACTCGAATTTGAATCATATAACTCGGATTGGAGCCAGATGACTCATCCTTAAGACATAAAGTCACTTTTGAGTAAAGTAACTCGGATTAGAGATGAGTTGACTAGGATTTGAATCATATAGCTCGGATTTGAGTCAGATGACTCAGACTTAAGACATAAGTCAATTTTGAGTAAAATAACTCGGATTTGGAAACAGATGACTCGGATCATAACTTACCCAATGAGGTTAAAAGAGCAACGCCAAAGAAGGCAAGATCTCATATCTTACCCAATGGGGTTAAAAGAGCAATGCCAAAGAAGGCAAGAGCTCATATCTTACCCAATGGGGTTAAAAGAGCAGTGCCCGAGAAGGCCAGAACTCACAACTTACCCAATGAGGTTAAAAGAGCAGTGCCCAAGAAGGCCAGAACTCACAACTTACCCAATGGGGTTAAAAGAGCAATGCCAAAGAAGGAAAGAGCTCATATCTTACCCAATGGGGTTAAAAGAGCAGTGCCCTAGAAGGCCAGAACTCACAACTTACCCAATGAGGTTAAAAGAGCAGTGCCCAAGAAGGCCAGAACTCACAACTTACCCAATGAGGTTAAAAGAGCAACGCCAAAGAAGGCAAGAGCTCATATCTTACCCAATGGGGTTAAAAGAGCAATGCCAAAGAAGGCAAGAGCTCATATCTTACCCGATGGGGTTAAAAGAGCAGTGCCCAAGAAGGCCAGAACTCACAACTTACCCAGTGAAGTTAAAAGAGCAGTGCCCAAGAAGGCCAGAACTCATAACTTACCCAATGGGGTTAAAAGAACAATGCCAAAGAAGGCAAGAGCTCATATCTTACCCAATGGGGTTAAAAGAGCAATGCCAAAGCAGGCAAGTATTCATAACTTACCCAATGAGGCTAAAAGAGCAATGCCCAAGAAGGCGAGAACTCATAAACTTACCCAATGAGGTTAAAAGAGCAATGCCCAAGAAGGCAGGAACTCGTAGCTTACCCAATGAGGTTAAAAGAGCAAAGAAGGCAGGAACTCGTAGCTTACCCAATGAGGTTAAATGAGTAATGCCAAAGAAGGCAAAAACTCATAACTTACCTAATGAGGTTAAAAGAGCAGTGCCCGATAAGGCCAGTATTCATTACTCACCCAAAGAGGTTATGACCTGAGCCCACGAAGGCCAGAAGTCCAGAAACTTACTCAAAGGGGTTATGACCTGAGCCCACGAAGACTAGAAGTCAAGAAACTTACCCATAGAGGTTATGACGAGAGCCCGAGAAGGCCAGGAGTCAAAAAACTATCCCAGAAGGGTTATGAGAAGAGCCCAAGAAGGCCGAAGTCACGAACTTACCCAAAAGGATTATGCGAACAAGGAATGTATGACAAAGAAGTTGTATGTGAGAAAACAACTCTGGGGATATTTTAGATATAAAGCCCATGAGCGATTCTACGAATCCCGCATGGCCTCGGCGACTAATGTCGGGGATATAACCCTAGGTACCCCAGAGCTGGTCTATAAATAAACTAGTAAGAGACAATGGATAAAGGAAAAGATATTAGATAAGAAAATATTTAAACAGAAAAGAGAAAAGGCAAAGAAAAAGCGACTGGGCCGAGTAAGGGCAATCTCGGCCCAGTCCTTACTCTACCTGGCCGAATTAAGTCGAGGGAAATAACCCCGGATGGGCCGACCTAATCCTAAGTCAGCCCACCACGGGCCTACTGCATCGACCGACCCCAGCGCCAAACCGTCTTCCCGCGACCCCGCCAGCACCACCTCTCCCGCCGAATCCCGCCAGCGCCAAACCGCCTGCTCCTCGCGCCGAAGTACCCGCGTGCATCGATCCACCCTGCCTCACTTGCTTCCCCCGGGTGGGCTGGGTACAACCCACCGCGGGGAACCTTCTGCTCCACGCCGGCGGACTCCACCAGCCCAAGCGCCTCCCCCGGGTGGGCCGACCTCAGTCATCTCGGCCCACCGCGGGCTCTCCCCTCCAATTTGGACAAGCACAACCCCGGCTAGGGCACTGCTCAACCCGGCTGGGCCATGGTTTAGCTCGGCAGGGAGGAGGTTTGACCCAGATCAGGCCCAGGCCGAATTAACTCCCTGCCAGGCCAAATTACCACTAACTCCAGGACGTTTGGGCCGAGATATAAGGACCCAAACACCCCCTTATTCACCTCCAGATGACTTCATGCCATCTACAACGACTCAACATCAACCCAGGACAAGACAAACAAGCCTCGTGCCAGTCTTGGGACGCCCATGGCTCAGACTGGCACATATCCCTATGGTATATGCCCTTGGCATGAAGAAGATGCTAGGGAATATGCCCTTGGCACCAAGGATATGCTAAGGAATATGCCATGGCATCTCTGAAGATGCCAAGTCATATGCTGAGCATCTAGGAAGATGCCAGGAATATGCTACATAGATGCCAAGCATAGGGAACAAGTCTTGTCCCCTGGGCTCCCCTTTATAAGGAGCACCAGGGGGATTGTTCTAGGAGAGGCCCCGAAGGGCTCCTCTCCTTTTTTGCTCACTAGGAGCTCTCCTTCTTCCTCTTCCTCCACTCTCACAGAGAGCTTAGATAGAAGCATAGGGGAAATAGCTCAAGGAGCATGATTGTAGCCACATGTATGCAAGATTATGAGGGAATAGATGTATACATTGTATTTCTCTTTGTTCGTATGAGTGTGGTCTTCACCGCATCATCCCTCCCCGGATTCCTCCACGTCCATCGGCCCCAACTTTAGCCTACCCATGGCATATGCCGTGATACCACCACGACATGCATCTGGCAAATTAAACACTTGGAAAATAAATCCAAACCCTAAACCCTAATGGAATAAAAATCATTTCCAAGTTATCTCCAAGCCTATGGATTTGATCCATATAAAAATTTGCCAACAAACATTTACAAATGATCAAGAATGACAAATAGAAATATTATAAAACCATATAAATTGGTTTCACTTGAATTGGAACCATAAATAATCTTATGAATTTAATAAGATAAGGAAAAGTAGTTTCTAAAGCTAATAAAGTCCCTATCTAAAATCCATACAAAGTGGTGAGCAATTAATCCTAAAGATATTAAAAGGATAAATAAATCTCAAATAAGATTTTACAAATTGGAATCACCAAGTTGGATTTCTAAATAAAAAGATATGGATTTTATAAGATGAACAAAGAAATATTAAATAAAGAATATTTAAAGACCAAATTAAATCTTGGCCTAATCCATTAAGCAAATGGAATGAATATAATCCAAATAAAATAAAATAAAAAGATAAAGAATTTCCAAATAGAGTAAAATGGCATAAACCAAATCCTATTGGAATAAAGACAAATCCAAATTATAAATGAATAATAAATCATATTAAAATTATTTGACACCTCTTTATGTAATTAAAACCTACTAAAAAGATTTGGAAGGTTTGAGAAATTAAATGGTATTTGAAAATATTATTAAATCCTATTTAATTAAAAACTAGAGCCTATTTGGAATAATTAAAAGACCTTAAAAAGAATAAATAAATTATTCTAAAATGATTCCAGAATGTTTTACTAATCAATATTTAAACCTACACAAATTTTGGCAAAGGTTTGAATTCAAATGAATGTTTGAATTGCTTATTCAAAATCAAAACAGAAAAATCAAAAGAGAAAAAGAAAAACAAACTGAACAAAATCAAAACAAATTTTGGTAGCAGCCCAGCAGGCCCAACAGCCAGCACACCTCTCCCTCTCACACGAACGAATCATTTTTCAATGGAGAAAGAACCCGCCGAGTCGCCGACGTGTGGACCCCATTCCCTCTCTTTCTCTCTCGCTGCCAGACGACCCCACCTTCCCAGTCATCGTTTCCACCCACCCCGCTGACTATGCCCCTCACCTCGCCGGCCGTTGCTGGCAATTAAGACACGGCTTAATTCGCATTACTGGCGTAGTTAACCCTCTCCCCAACCACACCCTCTTATTCGCCTGAGTTTCCTCTATGTTTCCCCCTCGGTTCCCCACCTTAGCGCGCCCCCAGGCCGTCCTAATTTCTCTATGAAGCTCCACTGCCCCGACAAGTTCCAGTGTCGATTCCGGCCGAACCCTGCCGCCCCTTGTCCCCTCAACCACTCCAGCCTGCTCCCCTCTTCCAGACGCATCTTCCAGTGGCTTTGACTTGGCCGCGCTTGACCCACAGCGCCGGCAATGACGTCAACTGACAGCACCGCTGTCTGCAAGCAACTCCGGTGAGCCTCATCGCTTGAACCCGTGCGC
Organism: Avena sativa; assembly: GCA_916181665.1. NCBI lineage: Eukaryota > Viridiplantae > Streptophyta > Magnoliopsida > Poales > Poaceae > Avena > Avena sativa. The sequence goes on along the minus strand of OV702294.1, from coordinate 259,100,670 downwards.
GCCTCGACCAGAGCCTCATGCCATTTTGTTCGCCTGTGCCGTGTGAACATCCAGGTGCTCGCCATTCACTCGCGCAGGACCCGTAGGCTCGCCTTCGACGACGACAGCAAGCATCAGACGCCGACGACAACTACGGCGAGGAATTCCGGTTGATCTCGAGCGCCCCTTCATTAGACAAGGACACGTTGAGCATCGGCGAAGCGTAGCAAACTCGGTGAGCCATTTCCCTCTCTCCCTAGCTTCCTGTATCGCCGGCAAGGTCACTGCCAGAGCACGCCACCGCCGTTCACCACCGCCAGTGCCGCCAGTTAGTGGCAAGCAGAGGATAGCCGTCCGATCTCGATCTGGTGGATAGGAAAGAAACTTAAACGAAAGGGTATGTTTGCTTCCGAGCCGCACGATCTACTTTAGATCCAACGCGCCAGAGTAGCTGATCCGGACGAAACGGTATGGGCGAATGAGAAACAGCCACGTGTCCCAGTCTATTTGATTTAAACAGAATTTGATCTATTAGTTGCTCAATTTTGTAAAATCTATAACTTTTAATCTACATGTCCAAATTTTGCAAACTTTATATCAATGGATTCATAAAAATAAGACCTAGACAACCATGCACTTTGTTTAGTAAAAAGCTTCTGTTAAATTGTTTGTTTTTATAGAAACTTGTGTATGCATGTTTAGGATATAAAATTTGTTCCAAAATAATTTTGAGGATAAAATCTTTGGTAAATGGTGTGTTTTGAACCTACTGACCCTAGGAATCAATTGGTGGTTTCAAAAATGTATTTGGTGAAGCAAAAGAATAAACTCTTGATTTAAACCATTTCTAGTCAAATGAAAATAAAATTTATTTATTAAAAATGCTTTTGGGAGAAAATCTTTGGGAAATGTTTTGGAATAAACTCTCTGACCCCAAATACCAAGTTTTATGATTTGAAAATGTATTTGGTCAACCCTATACAGATTATTACCTTGCTAAAAGCATTTTCAACCACATGAAATAATGATTTGGTTTAAAAATGGTTTAGAGATAGAATCTTTTGCAAATGGATTTGCCACTTTATAAAATGACCAATAAGTGTTCTATAATGTTTATAACCTATTATAAACCACTCTTGTAAATAAAACAAAGTTTGGCATGCTTGCATGCATTGTTTTGTTTCTATTATGTTATGTGATGAATTGCTTGAATGGTAGATTGAAATATTTTTTGCTTGATTGAATTGTAGTGATTTGAAGTGAGTGAACATTGCAAAGATCAAGGAGTGAAATTATACCCTCTACGAAAAAGGCAAGTGATGCTTCATACTTTTGTCCCATTATTTTCACTATGCATTAGTGATATTTCTAAGTAGGACTTCCATGGAATTTTTGCTAAGTATAAACTATGACATGGGAAATCCTAGTAGAGGTAACCTTAGTAGAAATTTCCTAAGTTAATATTCCTACTACTATCATGCTTAGCTTAGCTAGTAGAAAACAAGGGTGGAATATATATTCATGCTATGGGAAAATTTCTGTCTGAGGACTTGTGTTTTGTTTAATAAAACAACTAAGTGAATGAATCACCTGGGTGGAATGGAAGGAATGGTTTGTGTTGAGTGGTTCACAAGGCCCATTTCTATGGTTTACCTTGTGTATCTCACTTGTGGATGGCCACCCAAGAACAAAGAGATTTGAGATGTCAAATGTTGAGAAGCTTCAAGTGCAGCCACTTGGCATTATGGGCTCTGCCTGGATCATATAGGTTGCAATAACTTAGCCAAATGGACAATTGGTGGTAGGGGAATGATAGGTTGGAGCGCGTCCATTTTGGTATAAGGGAAGGCTTCTGAAAGATCTTGTCTTGGTGAAACCAAGTCTTGTGGGGAAAGTGCACCACCTCTGCAGAGTGTAAAATCTAAGTACTTAGCCATGTCCCTGGCAAAGGACAATTTGAGCATCAAGACATGGAAGCTATCAAGAATCTCATCATCCCAATTTCTAAGTTAAAAAACTTGTGGTTGAACAAGGGTTTAAGGTTCACCAATTTCTATTGGTGGTTCCTTGGGTGATTTTGTCAAAACAAAAACTTAGTGTTTTCAAATGATAAGGAAAATCTATTTTGAGCAAAGCAATCCTAAGCTCCACTTAGCCAAATGCATATAGATGATAGACTCCAATATATCACCATAGTATCACTTGCCAATACAATTCAAATGTATTGACCCTTGTGGCTGTAACTTGTTATGTTGCAGGTTTGTTTGATAGTAGTGAAGTTTAATGATTAGAATTACATGTTTACAACCAACATGTCTGCCTGTGGCACTTTGAAAATGAAGGACCCCATGCTATTGTTATATTCTGCTGCATTGTAATGAGATAACCAAATGAGCTATGTAAGATGTAATACATTATGTTATTCCTGGTTATAAAAGTTGTATTATGCCCTTTGTATCTTGATATTACATCTTAACTGTGGATGCTAGCTATTGATCCAGGGACTAGCATTGCAATCACAGGAATCCTTTTAATTTATAAAGGAGGGATCTTACAACAACACCATCGAAGATCGAAGATCGAAGATCGACGAACAATACATGACCAACTATAACCAAGTCAAGTACAAGCTTCCAAAAATCTGCTTATCTGCTATCAACTGGCAAAGGCAAGCATAGCCCCACCATGATATAATCCTATGATTTCGAAAGCATTTCAATTCTTGCCATGATGCATACGATTCTACTGTGGTCTTTTATCGATAGATAGAGTATCCTATCTGTTGTATTACTCCCTTTGAGCTTATATTACCTTATCCACTGCTCCTAGAATAACTAGGTCTGGCTTGTGTGCACTGCTAGAGCTTATATCTGTGTCCTGCTTAGCCATGCATAGCTGTTCAGTCTGGTCCATCCAGATGATGTATCAGATGCATAGAATCTAGTATGATAGGAGAACATGATAAGATGAGAGCAGTGAGATGAGATTAAACATGCTAAAGCTTGTATGGGAGGCCACGATGGGATGTGGTTTTTCTAGTCCCATGCTCTCCACCCTTAGGACCCTAGGTTCTTGCCTCTTCAACTAAGATGAGCGTACAACCACACATGGTAAATGGGGACCCCATGATTGACTAACTTGCCTAGTAGGTTCCATGAGTCACATAGTTCGGGCGTTCCATTCTACATACGCATTGAAAACATTTTCGAAAGAGGGGGTGAAGGAGCTGCATTCATAACAGGTAGGGAAGCGCCCCGGGTTGCTTTGGGTTGATGGCGTCCCTGGTAAACCAACCTTGCTTTGGGTTGATGGCGCCCCTGGGTTTGACCCGTTACGGCGGAACAATACTTATTGCGTGACTCATGGTCTCGACGAAAGCAAGGTAAAGGTCGTGTCCAACCACACCGTCTGCCGGCCTTCCAAGGAAGAGGGCTAATCATTGTGGCATTAAGAGTCGGTTGGTATGTGTGGGTAAAGTTATACACCCCTGCAGGGTAATAATCTTATGGAAAGCCATGTCCACGGTTATGGACGACTTGGGAACGGATGGGAGATCATATAGAACATGAACCTAATCGTAAAACATGGCAAATAATGTTTGTTAAGGATGCGTCCTCATGGGTACGAGGGGGTGATCCTAGTTCAGATGATGATGATTCGGTGGATATCAAAAGATGATGATCAATATTTTCGGAGATGTCGCTCTCTTATCCTCTTATAAAACACTCTGATTAGACGAGCTTCTTCTCCCTCTTGTTTTATAAACAAAAGATGGCTTTATGCAAAACAACTCCACCAGCCAGAAGTCTTGCGGAGTACACCCTGTACTCACCCTTGCTTTGTTGATACTTTTGGCAGAGTAAGTGTTCCCTGAAGATGAGTTTGGTACTACATCGACATCGACGAGTAGCTTGGGGTTCCCAGCCGGCAGCCTGGAATCTATGGGCTGGGACGTTATCGTTATGCTTCAGGCCTCTTAGGACATTTGTTAAGTTTGCTATACTTAATTGCATAATTTGCCTTCCGTTGTTTGATGTTTACGGTCAGTGACCTCTGCTTGTAATAATTTGGTTCTCTGCTCAGTTATGAGCTTGCTGTAATAAATTTTGTGTCATAGGGTCACTGTTGTGTTACCGATTCTTCACTGGATATTCTTGAGCTCAAGGTTAAGATTATGTCAGACAGATGTCTGGGATTTGTTTAGCCCTGATCCCGGGGGTGTCATAGGTTTTGGTATCAGAGAAGTACCGACCATAGGAAAACCTTGCTATTGGTCGATGTTGAGTCTAGTGTTTGTGAAAACTATTTTAAAGCTGAAAAGTATTTGGGAAAATTCTATTATGCTTCTTTTAATACTTATCTAGTTTCGCTCTAACTCTAGGTCATCTTATTTGGTGTTGATTTTGGAAAACTTTTGATATCTCTGCTAGTCTTTCAAAGCTTAGGTGCCTTCTGGGCATGACGTTTCTTAGCCAGTTGACCTAGTTTTGAGTTCTCTATAGTTGTCTGTGTTGTGAATTCCTTGTTTCCCTTTGCTCTTGTTCACCTGAGAGATTTCTTTCCATCATGATCTCTCTATCTTCCGGACCCACAATATTATATTGTTGGATCTTCAGTGTTTTGTTCTAGGCTTCGAGGTTTCCTTTCGCCTTGTGTGCCTCCTTTTTGTTTGTTGGGTACTTCAGAAGTCGTTTCTTCACTTGGAAGCTACCTCGTGGTTGCTAACTTGAAGTGTACGCTACGTCACTCAAGTAGTAGTTACTCCTTTCTTTGGGTTTTAACCCTTGGACTTGAATCGAAGATCCCCGATTATGCTGGATTCTGGTGTTGTGAATCTTGTACATGAAGCTGACCTTTAACCCAAGATACTTTCTTTCGACCCCTGTCGTTAATGTTCACACATTACCTCAGGATGGCTGGTATTACCATTCTAGCCTTCAAGCTTGTGGTTATTGTCGCGATTGAATTGTGACAATTAAGGACTTCGCCTACCACATTCTATGGCAGATGTTCTATAATGGAACCAAATAGATCACGACAAGAGTACTACTCATGAGTCTCGCATCTATACTCATGACTCTGCCACACCTTGTCCCTTCCTTGCATTGGCTTTCGGAATATTGTTGACTTATGCATCCACATCTCGGGATTCTAACCTGAGCATGTTCCTTCCCCTTGTTGTGTTCTGACCTTTGCCTACCAGTTGGTAGCCAAGTAGTAAATGTGCATTGGTGTCTTCTGATTCAAGATACTCTTGTGGTCCGTCAAGACAAACCATTTCGGAATGTCTAGGAGAAACCAACTACAGTACCTCGTCATATCTTGGACCAGGTCAAAGTGTTGTAACATGCAGATCAAGAAGTATTGATTAGCTTATATTTGTTCTACCTTAAAGTGTCACACTCTTTTATACTAAGAGGTTGTACTGAGTTTTATGATCCCTTAATGAAGTGATACTCTCACACTTATTTACCCACCCTTCCTCGAGCTTTCGCGCTCGTGAGTGATGCGTGTGCATCGTAATGTGGCTATCTGAGGTTCTTAGCAATTATTATTGTTTTGAACTCCAAGGACATTTGCGTCATTCTTAGCGTGATTGGTTAACCCTATCACTAAGTGAAGTTTGACTACACTACCAAGTCTGCTATTCTGGTGCACTCTCTGCAGTCAAGAGTTAGGCTCGTGCCGAAGCTCTAAGACTATGTCTTCTTGCCTTACCAAGAAAGTTTCCTCTTGAACTAAGTGACATATCGGTGGTTCGTGATATTCTGGATGTCTTTCTAGAAGTATCGCCATGTTGCCACATGACCATGATGTCAAGTTCTTGAGTAAGAAAGTTCTCTGAACTGCACTTTTCTCCAAGGATCCTTACTGGATACCCCTGAACTAGTTGGTTGAGCTTAAACAACAACTTGTAGAGTTGTAAGAAAAAAGTTTTAACCGACTTAGTTCCTTTGTAAAGGGATGTCTAGTTTTGTTCGTGTTGAAGAAAGATATTATTTACTTCATGGATATGTTATCTTTACCCACCTTTAATTTCATTTGGGTTATTGCAAAACCAAACTTAGTTCCATGGACTATCTTGATGATGTTGCTACTCGTGATGTTCCACTTAAGTACATCTTCATGTCTTTGGCCTGACCAATAGTTTGCCTTGTCCATACAACATACGAGTTCATCTTCTTGGAGTGTCTCGACAATCTTGTTGTTGAGCCCATCAATGACATCCTTATCTTCTCCATGTTAGATTGAATACATATGGTACGTTGGGCATTAATGTTGGAAACTTTTGAGAACCGTCTTCGAGTCTTTGCGAAGTATGTGTTCTGGATGTTAGAAGTAACCTTCTCTGGTTCATGTGCAAAGGATGAAAGTGTTGCCGTGGATTAGAGTAGAGTTAACTCCGTTCCCCAAGGACACATGTGTGTTTTATTGTTAGTACTTTATATGTATGCAGTTGTCTTTCGACAAGTTGCTAATGCATGGGTCTAGTAATCTAGCTTAGTCTTCTAGAGCTTTACACTGTAGTCCATATCTTGAGAATCTAGTAACTTTACCTTTGTGGTAAATGTTGCTAACTTTCTATTCGGACATGTTGAGTCTGAAATATCACCTCACTTAACCAAAGCTGAATCTCAAGCAACCATGATGGTTGGTGTTCCGTAGGGTTTTGACATAGGTCTCTTTGTAAATCTGGCAAGATTGATGTAATGGTTGACACACTTAGCCGGAAAGACCTTTTGTTATGTTCCTGTGATTCAGCAATATCAACCACTCTTCATGAGGCTTCTTCTATAATTCATTATAGGAGTTGTGCTTATGGTTTCCTTGGTCTCCGAAGTCTGACCTTTACTTGGTGTCTCATTTCTCGAACATCAAGGAGAACATTTAAAGTAGTGTTCCTAAATGTCTCTCGATCAATCCTCTATACCCTTTATGTTGCCAAGCATCTTGTTGTGCTAAGTAATTGAAGTCTAAGAATGATGTTTCTTTATTCTCGTGTCGTCAGGAATCTTCTTAACTATTCATCAAGTGGTGTAAAGTAATATCATGATCTTGGCAAGGATTTTGGTATACCTGGATGAATAAAGAGTTTCATTCATTTTCTTAGCCATGTTTTAAGAGTGACTATGATTTTAGTAATCAATAGTTTCTTTTGATACATGTTTCCTGAGACTCTTACGAGTCCTCTCCACCAAAACACCTTCCCGTCTTGGCCTCCTGTTGAATGAAAAAGTGACCCTTTTGTGTCAAAAGTAGTTCAACAACTTGGTTTTGTTGATCCTTTTCTCTGCAACCTAAAATCTCTACTTAAGCTGTTTAGTAGAGGTTCCCTATCGAAGTCTGTGGTCATGTTCTTTCTGTTGGAAGCTTTCTTCTTTAGAAGCTTCAAAACCCTCTTGTAAGTTCCATGGTCTCAATCCTTAAGAAGACCATCTACCTAACAACTTGAAACCTTCTCCTCTTGTTCTTCAGTTACCTTGACGTATTTCATGTTTGTGATATCAGAGTTGTTTCTGAACACTCCATCCATGAGTTGACCATGAGATACTCTGTGTTTTTTAGTGTGTTTCCCTCTTATCTTTATAGTGGCCCTGTTTCTTTCTCCCTCTGTCTCTCTTCCTACCTTTGGAATCTCGGATCGAGATTCTCGTAAGGAGGATAGAGCTGTAAGACCCCAGTTTTAGTAAATCCATAATTAGGTTTTTATTGTGCATCATTAGCATCATTCTTAAAAATGCATGCAAAGAGAAATACACAAAACCCTAAAACCCTAGTTTCCCTCTCTATCTGAAAAGCATTCAAAATGGTTTAAATTTGAAAAGTACAAAATTATTAGAGCCCAAAAGGAATAAAAGGGCCCCACACTATTTCCTATACTTTATAAAAGCTTCTGATATTTTTTGAATGATTCAAAAACAGATTTGAAATGAGTTTGCAAAAGAAAGAAATAACAAAACTAAAAATAAAATGTTTCAGGAAATAAAAATGAGCAACCTAGCCAACCAGGCTGCAGCCCAGCAACTCCCTCTCCTCTCTCCCTTTTCTGTGGCCCACGTTGGCCCATTAGCAGCCCGCCACCGGTCCGTACTGGTTCAACCTTCTCTGCCTCGTCTTCTTCCTCGCCGACTGATCGTCGAAGCTGATCGGTGTCGAGCGCCGCCGCGCCGGCATGCGCCAAGATTCCCGCCGCCGCCCGCCGATTCCTATAAGTAACCGCTGCCGCCACCGCCGAGAACCCTAAATGAGCCCCAGTTCGCTAATTCCTCTTCCCTCTCGCTCGCATGCTGCAAGAACCCTAACCCTAGCGTCTGACCTCGCCGGCGCCCGCCGTCCTCGGCCTCCAATCAGCCAGTTGAGGCCACCGCTGAGACCCACTCGCTCGGCTCGTTCGTCCTAGCCTTCTCTCGCTCGCACGCACGCCTCTAATTGGCCGAATTCACACCTCCGCCAGCCGCCAGACGATGTTGCTCGTCATCGAATGAAGCTTCACCTCGCCTCCCCGACCCTTCCGCTAGCTTCCTGGTGAGCTTGTGGTCCTCGTGGACTCTCTACCTCCCTACCTCTCGCTCCCAGTCGCCTCTGCATCGTTCACCGTTTGTTGCCGCCGCAGAAGCTTGTCGTCGGCGTGGCTCCGATGACCTCTTTCGAGCGGCGCCGCCCGTAGATGGTTTTCTTTGCCCTGCTCTTTCTAACGAGCCCATCTGGGCATGTAGGCGAGGCCTCTGTCGTTGCCGGCGACCACCGCCTGACGGTGGACGTCGTGCTGATGTCATGCCCGCGTTAGGCTGGCGTGGGCTTCTGGCCCTTTGACCTTTGACTGCCAAGGTGGCATCTGAGGTGGCCTCGGCCCCACGGGTCAGTCGGTGTGGGTAGGCTCAGTCCTAGTGAGGAAAGACCCAAATGCCATGGTGATGGCAGCTTGAGGCCATAAATGTTTTAAAATGCTTTAATAATTTCAGAAATGATTTTAATCTTGTAAATTCAATAACTTTTAATCTGTAATTCAGAAAAATACAAATAATATAACAAATTGTTCAGAAAAATGAGATCTGTCTAATTAATTTATAACCATGCATTGTTCAACAACTTAAATGACAAGTATAATTAGAACAACATAGTAACCCCTCTCATATACATCCGGAGTTTCCCTGAGTTAGGGTTTTTACCCCTCGGAACCCTGATTAAATGGTCGAGCATACTTTAGGGTTACATTTCAATACAAGTTAACTTGTCATATCATCATCTTTGCTTGAGCATTGCATCGATGCCATGTGTTGATTGTTCCCCTCTCTTTCCGGTGTTTTGGTTCTTCGCGGTAGGATATGATATCTAGATCGATATCGAAGACCGAGGACAACACCATCGAAGATCGACGAACAATACTTGACCAACTGTAACCAAGTCAAGTACAAGCTTCCGAAGATCTGCTATCAACTGGCAAAGGAAAGGATAGCCCCACCATGATATAATCCTATGATTTCGAAAGCATTTCAATTCTTGCCATGATGCATACGTTCTACTGTGGCTTTTATCGATAGATAGAGTATCCTATCTGTTGTATTAATACCTTTGAGCTTATATTACCTAATCCACTGCTCCTAGCATAACTAGGTCTGGCTTGTGTGCACTGCTAGAGCTGATATCTGTGTCCTGCTTAGCCAGGCATAGCTGTTCAGTCTGGTCCATCCAGATGATGTATCAGATGCAGAGAATCTAGTATGATAGGAGAACGTGATAAGATGAGATCAGTGATATGAGATTAAACATGTTAAGGCTTGTATGGGAGGCCACGGTGGGATGTGGTTTTTCTAGTCCCATGCTCGCCACCCTTAGGACCCTAGGTTCTTGCCTCTTGAACCAAGACGAGCATACAACCACACGGGGTAAATGGGGACCCCATGATTGACTAACTTGGCTAGTAGATTCCATGAGTCACATAGTGCGGGCGTTCCATTCGACATATGCATTGAAAACGTTTTCAAAAGAGGGGGTGAAGGAGGTGCATTCATAACAGGTAGGGAAGCGTGGACCGGGTTGCTTGGGGTTGATGGCACCCCTGGTAAACCAACCTCGCCTCACATCTTTAAGTACTGGCTTCAGGATTTGACCCGTTACGGCGGAACAATACTTATTGCATGACTCATGGTCTCGGCGAAAGCAAGGTAAAGGTCGTGTCCAACCACACACTATGCCGGCCTTCCAAGGAAGAGGGCTAATCATTGTGGCATTAAGAGTCGGTTGGTATGTGTGGGTAAAGTTGTACACCCCTGTAGGGTAATAATCTTTCGGAAAGCCATGTCCATGGTTATGGACGACTTGGGAACGGATGGGAGATCATAGAGAACATGAACCTAATCGTAAAACTTGGCAACTAATGTTTGTTAAGGATGCTTCCTCATGGGTAAGAGGGGGTGATCCTAGTTCAGATGATGATGATTCTGTGGATATCAAAAGATGATGATCAATATTTTTGGAGATGTCGCTCTCTTATCCTCTTTTAAAACACTCTGATTAGACGAGCTTCTTCCCCCTCTTGTTTTATAAACAAAAGATGGCTTTATGGAAAACAACTCCACCATCTAGAAGTCTTGCAGAGTACACCCTGTGCTCACCCTTGCTTTGTTACTACTTTGGGCAGAGTAAGTGTTCCCTGAAGATGAGTTTGGTAGTACATCGACATCGACAAGTAGCTTGGCGTTCCCGGCTGGCAGCCTGGAATCTATGGGATGGGACGTCCTCATTATACTTCAGGCCTCTTAGGCCATTTGTTAAGTTTTCTATACTTAATAACATAATTTGCCTTCCGTTGTTTGATGTTTGTGGTCAGTGACCTCTGCTTGTAATATTTTGGTTCTCTGGTCAGTTATGAGCTTGCTGTAATAAATTTTGTGTCGTAGGGTCACTGTTGTGTTACCGATTCTTCACTGGATATTCTCGAGCTCAAGGTTAAGCTTATGTCGGACGGAGGTCTAGGATTTGTTTAGCCCTGATCCCGGGGGTGTCACAGGTTTTGTTGTTAGAGCAGTACCGACCATAGGAAAACCTTGCTATTGGTCGATGTTGAGTCTAGTGTTTGTGAAAACTATTTTAAAGCTGAAAAGTATTTGCGAAAATTCTAGTATGTTTCTTTTACTCCTTATCCAGTTTCGCTCTAACTCTGGGTCATCTTATCTGGTGTTGATTTTGGAAAACTTTTGATATCTCTCCTAGTCTTTAAAAGCTTAGGTGCCTTCTGGGCATGATGTTTCTTAGCCAGTTGACATAGTGTTGAGTTCTCTATAGTTGTGTGTGTTGTGAATTCCTTGTTTCCCTTTGCTCTTGTTCACCTGAGATATTTATTTCCATCATGATCTCTCTATATTTTGGACCCGCAATATTATATCATCGGATCTGTAGTGTTCTGTTCTAGGCTTCGAGGTTTCCTTTCGCCTTGTGTGCCTCCTTTTTGTTTGTTGGGTACTTCAAAAGTCGTTTCTTCTCTTGGAAGCTACCTCGTGGTTGCTAACTTGCAGTGCACGCTACGTCACTCAAGTAGTAGTTACTCCTTTCTTTGGGTTTCAACCCTTGGACTTGAATCGAAGATCCCTGATTATGCTGGATTCTGGTGTTGTGAATCTTGTACATGAAGCTGACCTTTAACCCAAGATGCATTCTTTTGACCCCTATCGTTAATGTTCACACAATACCTCAGGATGGCTGGTATTGCCATTCTAGCCTTCAAGCTTGTGGTTATTGTCGCGATTGAATTGTGATAATTAAGGACTTCCCCTACCACATTCTATGGCAGATGTTCTTTAATGGAACCAAATAGATCACGACAAGAGTACTACTCGTGAGTCTCGCATGTATACTCGTGACTCTACCACACCTTTTCCCTTCCTTGCATTGGTTTTCGGAAGATTGTTGACTTATGCATCCACATCTCGGGATTCTAACCTGAGCATGTTCCTTCCCCCTTGTTGTGTTCTGACCTTTGCGTACCAGTTGGTAGACAAGTAGTAAATGTGCATTGGTGTCTTTCAATGCAAGATACTCTTGTGGTCCGTCAAGACAAACCATTTCGGAATGTCTAGGAGAAACCAACTCCAGTACCTCGTCATATCTAGGACCAGGTCAAAGTGTTATAACCTGCAGATCAAGAAGCATTGATTAGCTTCTATCTGTTCTACCTTAAAGTGTCACACTCTTTTATACTAAGAGGTTGTGCTGAGTTTTATGACCCCTTAATGAATTGATACCCTCACACATATTTACCCACCCTTCCTCGAGCTTTCGCGCTCGAGAGTGATGCGTGTGCGTAATAATGTGGCTATCTGAGGTTCTTAGAAATTATTATTGTTTTGAACTCCAAGGACATTTGCGTCATTCTTAGCGTGATTGGTTAACCCTACACTAAGTGAAGTTTGACTACGCTACCAAGTCCGCTATTCTGGTGCACTCTCTTCAGTCAAGAGTTAGGCTCATGTCGAAGCTCTAAGACTATGTCTTCTTGCCTTACCAAGCAAGGTTCCTCTCAAACTAAGTGACATATCAGTAGTTGATATTCTGGATGTCTTTCTAGAAGTATCGCCATGTTGCCACATGACCATGATGTCAAGTTCTTGAGTAAGCAAGTTCTCTAAACTGCACTTTTCTCCAAGGATCCATACTGGATACCCCTGAACTAGTTGGTTGAGCTTAAACAACAACTTTTAGAGATGTAGGACAAAAGTTTTAACCGACTTAGTTCCTTTGTAAAGGGATGTCTAGTTTTGTTCGTGTTGAGGAAAGATATTATTTCCTTCATGGATATGTTATCTTTCCCCACCTTTGATTTGATTTGGGTTATTGCCAAATCAAACTTAGTTACAAGGACTATATTGATGATGTTGCTACTCGTGATGTTCCACTTAAGTACATCTTCATGGGTTTGGCCTGACCAATAGTTTGCCTTGTTCATACAACATACGAGTTCATCTTCTTGGAGTGTCTCGATAAGCTTTTTGTTGAGCCCATCAATGACATCCTTATCTTCTCCATATTAGATTTAATACATATGGAACATTGGGCATTAATGTTGGAAACTTCTGAGAACCGTCTTCGAGTCATTCCGAAGTATGTGTTATGGATGTTAGAAGTAACCTTCTCTGGTTCATGTGCAAATGATGAAAGTGTCGTCGTGGATTAGAGTAGAGTTAACTCCGTTCCCTAAGGACACATGTGTGTTTTATTGTTAGTACTTTACATGTATGCAGTTGTCTTTCGACAAGTTGCTAATGCATGGGTCTAGCAATCTAGCTCAGTATTCTAGAGCTTTACACTGTAGTCCATATCTTGAGAATCTAGTAACTTTACCTTTGTGGTAAATGTTGCGAACTTTCTATTCGGACATGCTGAGTCTGAAATATCACCTCACTTAACCAAAGCTGAATCTCAAGCAGCCATGATGGTTGGTGTTCCTCAAGGTTTTGACATAGGTCTCTTTGTAAATCTGGCAAGATTGATGTAATGGTTGACACACTTAGCCGGAAAGACCTTTTGTTATATTCCTGTGATTCAGCAATATCAACCTCTCTTCATGAGGCTTCTTCGATAATTCATTATAGGAGTTATGCTTATGGTTTCCTTGGTCTCTGAAGTCTGACCTTTACTTGGTGTCTGATTTCGCGAACATCAAGGAGAACATTTAAAGTAGTGTTGCTAAATGTCTCTGGGTCAATCCTCTAGACCCTTTATGTTGGCAAGCGTCTTGTTGTGCCAAGTAATTGAAGTCTAAGAATGAAGTTTGTTTCTTCTCGTGTCGTCAGGAATCTTCTTAACTATATCATCTAGTGGTGTAAAGTAATATCATGATCTTGGAAAGGATTTTGGTATACCTGGATTTATAAAGAGTTTCCTTTGTTTTCTTAGCCATGTTTTAAGAGTGACTATGATTTTAGTAATCAATAGTTTCTTTTGATACATGTTTCCTGAGACTCTTACGAGTCCTATCCACCAAAACACCTTCCCGTCTTGGCCTCCTGTTGAATGAAAAAGTGACCCTTCTGTGTCAAAAGTAGTTCAACAGCTTGGTTTTGTTGATCCATATCTCTGCAACCTAAAATCTCTACTTAAGCTGTTTAGTAGAGGTTCTCTATCGAAGTCTGTGGTCATGTTATTTCTGTTGGAAGCTTTCTTCTTTAGAAGCTTCAAAACCCTCTTGTAAGTTCCATGTTCTCAATCCTTAAGAAGACCATCTACCTAACAACTTGAAACCTTCTCCTCTTGTTCTTCAGTTACCTTGACGTATTTCATGTTAGTCATCTTAGAGTTATTTCTGAACACTCCATCCATCAGTTGACCATGAGATACTCTGTGTTGTTTAGTGTGTTTCCCTCTTATCTTTAGAGTGGCCCTGTTTCTTTCTCCCTCCGTCTCTCTTCCTACCTTTGGAATCTCTGGTCGAGATTCTCGTAAGGGGGATAGAGCTGTAACACCCCAGTTTTAGTAAATCCATAATTAGGTTTTGATTGTGCATCATTAGCATCATTCTTAAAATACATGCAAAGAGAAATACACAAAACCCTAAAACCCTAGTTTCCCTCTCTATCTGAAAAGCATTCAAAATGGTTTGAATTTGAAAAGTACAAAATTATTGGAGCCCAAAAGGAATAAAAGGGCCCCACACTATTTCCTATATTTTATAAAAGCTTCAGATATTTTTTGAATGATTCAAAATCAGATTTGAAATGAGTTTGCAAAAGAAAGAATAACAAAACTAAATAGAAAATGTTTCAGGAAATAAAAATGAGCAACCTAGCCAACCAGGCCGCAACCCAGCAACTCCCTCTCCTCTCTCCCTTTTCTGTGGCCCACCTTGGCCCATTAGCAGCCCGCCACCGGCCCGTACCGGTTCGACCTTCTCTTCCTCGTCTTCTTCCTCGCCGACCGATTGTCGAAGTTGCTCGGTGTCGAGCGCCACCGCGCTGGCGTGCGCCAGTATTCCCGCCGCCGCCCGCCGAGGCCTATAAGTAACCTCCGCCGCCGCCGAGAACCCTAGACGAGCCCTAGTTCGCTAATTCCTCTTCCCTCTCGCTCGCATGCTGCAAGAACCCTAACCCTAGCGTCTGACCTCGCCGGCTCCCCGCCGTCCTCGGCCTCCAATTAGCCAGTTGAGGCCACCGCTGAGACCCACTCGCTCGGCTCGTTCGTCCTAGCCTTCTCACGCTCGCACGCACGCCCCCAAATGGCCGAATCGACACGTTCGTCCGCCACCAGACGAGCGTTGCTTGCCGTCGAATGAAGCTTTGCCTTGCCTCCCCGACCCTTTTGCTGGATTCTCGGTGAGCTTGTGGTCCTCGTGGACCCTCTACCTCGCTCCCTCTCGCTCCTAGTCGCCTCTGCATCGATCACCGTTTGTCGCCACCACAGAAGCTTGTCGCTGGCGTGGTTCCAGTGACCTCTTTCGAGAGGTGCCGCCCCTAGATGGTTTGCTTTGCGCCACTCTTTCTAACGAGCCCATCTGCACGTGTAGTCGAGGCCTCTGTCATCGCCCGCGACCATCGCCTGAGGGTGGACGTCGTTTTGACGTCATGCTGGCATGGGCCTCTGGCCCTTTGACCTTTGACTGCCAAGGTGGCATCTGAGGTGGCCTCGGCCCCACGGGTCAGTCAGTGTGGGTAGGCTCAGTCCCAGAGAGGAAATACCCAAATGCCGTGGTGATGTCATCATGAGGTCATAAATGTTTTAAAAATGCTTTAATAATTTCAGAAATGATTTTAATCTTGTAAATTCAATAACTTTTAATCTGTAATTCATAAAAATACAAATAATATAACAAAATGTTCAGAAAAATGAGATCTGTCTAATTAAGTTATAATCATACATTGTTCAACAACTTAAATGACAAGTATAATTAGAACAACAAAGTAACCCCTCTCATATACATCTGGAGTTTCCTCGAGTTAGGGTTTTTACCCCTCGGAACCCCGATTAAATGGCTGAGCATACTTTATGGTTACATTTCAATACAAGTTAACTTGTCATATCATGATCTTTGCTTGAGCATTGCATCGATGCCATGTGTTGATTGTTTCCCCTCTCTTTCCGGTGTTTTGGTTCTTCGCGGTAGGATACGATATCGAGATCGAAGCCCGAGGACACCACCATCGAAGATCGAAGATTGACGAACAATACTTGACCAACTATAACCAAGTCAAGTACAAGCTTCCGAATATCTTCTTATCTGCTATCAACTGGCAAAGGCAAGCATAGCCCCACCATGATATAATCCTATGAGTTCGAAAGCATTTCAATCCTTGACATGATGCATATGATTCTACTATGGTCTTTTATCGATAGATAGAGTATCCTATCTGTTGTATTACTCCCTTTGAGCTTATATTACCTGATCCACTACTCCTAGCATAACTAGGTCTGTCTTGTGTGCACTGCTAGAGCTTATATCTGTGTCTTGCTTAGCCATGCATAACTGTTCAGTCTGGTCCATCCAGATGATGTATCAGATGCAGAGAATCTAGTATGACAGGAGAACGTGATAAGATGAGCTTAGTGAGATGAGATTAAACCTGCTAAGGCTTGTATGGCAGGCCAGGGTGGGATGTGGTTTTTCTAGTCCCATGCTCGCCACCCTTAGGACCCTAGGTTCTTGCCTCTTGAACCAAGACGAGCGTACAACCACACGGGGTAAATGGGGACCCCATGATTGACTAACTTGCCTAGTAGATTCCATGAGTCACATAGTTCGGGCGTTCCATTCGACATATGCATTGAAAACATTTTCGAAAGAGGGGGTGAAGGAGGTGCATTCATAACAGGTAGGGAAGCAAGGACCGGGTTGCTGGGGGTTGATGGCGCCCCTGGTAAACCAACCTCACCTCACATATTTAAGTACCGGCTTCGAGATTTAACCCGTTATGGCAGGAAAATAATTATTGCGTGACTCATGGTCTCGGCGAAAGCAAGGTAAAGGTCATGTCCACCCACACCCTTTGCCGGCCTTCCAAGGAAGAGGTATAATCATTGTGGCATTAAGAGTCGGTTGGTACGTGTGGGTAAAGTTATACACCCCTGCAGAGTAATAATCTTTCGGAAAGCTGTATCCACAGTTATGGACGACTTGGGAACGGATGGGAGATCGTAGAGAACATGAACCTAATCGTAAAACTTGGCAACTAATGTTTGTTAAGGATGCTTCCTCATGGGTACGAGGGGGTGATCCTAGTTCAGATGATGATGATTCGGTGGATATCAAAAGATGATGATCAATATTTTCGGAGATGTCGCTCTCTTATCCTCTTTTAAAACACTCTAATTAGACGAGCTTCTTCTCCCTCTTTATGCAAAACAACTCCACCAGCCAGAAGTCTTGCGGAGTACACCCTGTACTCACCCTTGCTTTGTTGATACTTTTGGCAGAGTAAGTGTTACCTGAAGATGAGTTTGGTACTACATCGACATCGACGAGTAGCTTTGGGTTCCCGGTCGGCAGCCTGGAATCTATGGACTGGGACGTCATCGTTATGCTTCAGGCCTCTTAGGCCATTTGTTAAGTTTTCTATACTTAATAGCATAATTTTCCTTCCGTTGTTTGATGTTTGTGGTCAGTGACCTCTGATTGTAATAATTTGGTTCTCTGCTCACTTATGAGCTTGCTGTAATAAATTTTGTGTCATAGGGTCACGGTTGTGTTACCGATTCTTCACTGGATATTCTCGAGCTCAAGGTTAAGCTTATGTCAGACGGAAGTCTGGGATTTGTTTAGCCCTGATCCCGAGGGTGTCACATTTAATCCCAACCAGGCGGTATTAGCCAAACGGCTATAGTTCTCCTGCTTGGTGGCCAGGAGGCCTTCACCTTCCGGAGCTGGCCTACCTGAAGACTGGCTTTCCCCACCCGGGGGTTATCCCCCGACACACCACGAGATAAATACCCACCTCTCGGGAATGTCCATGCATCATGGTGTAGCATGCGTGGACATTGCCTCGGGCCCATGGGAGCGCCCTAATCTTGCACCTCCTTTGGGAAAACACCGGTTTTTCGGGTTCAGAAAATGGAAAGTCGAGATTTCTCCAAAGCACCACTAAATCTCTAGTTGGAGAAGTCGCTTGTGATGTCGAGAGGGAGCTAGGTGCCGGGTTTAGGCTCAATCCATGGAGTGGTTCCATGTTATGGGTAGGTAGGGGGAATCTAGGGTTGGAAGCCATGTTAACTCACACTCGATAGACATCCTGGTGGTGCCTTGGGTGACAAAGGACCTGGTATGCCCTGCCTATGATTTTATGCCGGAAGTGGGTCACATGCAAGGGATCCAGGAACCGTTTTCATGTTTTATATTTTTTGTTTAGATTTTGTTTAGTGTTGCCTAGAAACCACATTTACCGGGTCTTATTGGGTACATACAGTTAGAAACCACATTTACCGGGTCGTAACTAAAAAATACAGTATATGCTTGCACCACGGGATAAATACCCACCTCCCGGGAATGGCCATGCACCATGGTGTAGCATGCATGGAAATTGCCTCAGGCCCATGGGCTCACCCTAATCTTGCACCTCCTTTGGGAAAATGCCGGTTTTTTGGGTTCAGAAAATGGAAAGTCGAGATTTCTCCAAAGCACCACGAAATATCTAGTTGGAGAAGTCGCTTGCGATGTCGAGAGGGAGCTAGGTGCCTGGTTTAGGCTCAATCCATTGAGTGGTTCCATGTTCTGGGCAGCAAGGGGGGGAATCTAGGGTTGGAAGCCATGTTAACTCACACTGTATAGATATCCTGGTGGTGCCTTGGGTGCCAAAGGACCTAGTATGCCCTGCTTATGATTTTATGAGGGAAGTGGGTCACATGCAAGGGCTCTAGGAGCTGTTTACACGTTTTTTTTATTTTTTTTAAGATTTTGTTTGGCGCTGCCCAAAAAACGGCGAAACCTGCCGGCAACCACGGCAACGACGTTCAGTGCACTCTTGGACCCAGGCATGCATCCAGCCTAGGTACCCCATGGGGCACCCCAAACCATTTTCCCTTGAAAATTGAGAGTGTCTTAAAGGGTACATACAGTTAGAAACCACATTTACCGGGTCGTAACTAAAAAAATACAGTATATGCTTGCACCACGAGATAAATACCCACCTCCCGGGAATGGCCATGCACCATGGTGTAGCATGCATGGAAATTTCCTCGGGCCCATGTGCGCACCCTAATCTTGCACCTCCTTTGGTAAAATGCCGGTTTTTTGAGTTCAGAAAATGGAAAGTCGAGATTTCTCCAAAGCACCAAGAAATATCTAGTTGGAGAAGTCGCTTGAGATGCCGAGAGGGAGCTAGGTGCTGGGTTTGGGCTCAATCCATTGAGTGGTTCCATGTTCTGGGCAGCGAAGGGGGAATCTAGGGTTAGAAGCCATGTTAACTCACACTCTATAGACATCCTGGTGGTGCCTTGGGTGCCAAAGGACCTGGTATGCCCTGCTTATGATTTTATGAGCGAAGTGGGTCACATGCAAGGGCTCCAGGAGCCGTTTTCACGTTTTTTTGTTTTTTTTGAGATTTTGTTTGGCGCTGTCCAAAAAGGGGAAACCCGCCGGCGACCGCGGCAATGCGACGGTCGGTGCACTCTTGGATCCAGGCATGCATCCAGCTTAGGTACCCCATGGGGCACCCCAAACCATTTTCCCTTGAAAATTGAGAGTGTCTTATAAGGTACATATAGTTAGAATCCGCATTTACCGGGCCGTAACTCAAAAAACAACAGAATATGCTTGCACCACGAGATAATACCCACCTCTCGAGAATGGCCATGCACAATGGTGTAGCATGCGTAGAAATTGCCTCGGGACCATGGGCGCGCCCTAATCTTGCACCTCCTTTGGGAAAACGACGGTTTTTCGGGTTCAGAAAATGGAAATTCAAGATTTCTCCAAAGCACCACGAAATATCTAGTTGGAGAAGTCGCTTGTGATGCCGAGCGGTAGCTAGGTGCTGGGTTTTGTCTCAATCCATGGAGTGGTTCCATGTTCTGGGCAGCGAGGGGGGAATCAAGGGTTGGAAGCCATGTTAACTCGAACTCGATAGACATCCTGGTGGTGCCTTGGGTGCCAAAGGAACTGGTATGCCCTGCCTATGAATTTATGAGGCCAGTGGGTCACACGCAAGGGCTCGAGGAGCCATTTTCATGTTTTTTTTTCTTTTTTCGATTTTTTTGCTGCTGCCCGAAAAAAGGGCGAAACACGCCGACGACCGTGGCAACGCGATGGTCGGGGCAATCTTGGACCCAGGCATGCATCCAGCCTAGGTACCCCATGGGGCACCCCAAACCATTTTTCCCTGAAAATTGAGAGTGTCTTATAGGGTACATACAGTTAGAAACCACATTTACCAGGTTGTAACTAAAAAATTACAGTATATGCTTGCACCACGAGATAAATACCCACCTCCCGGGAATAGCCATGCACCATGGTGTAGCATGCATGTAAATTTCCTCGGGCCCATGGGCACACCCTAATCTTGCACCTCCTTTGGGAAAACGACGGTTTTTTGGGTTCAGAAAATGGAAAGTCGAAATTTCTCCAAAGCACCACGAAATCTCTAGTTGGAGAAGTCGCTTGAGATGCCGAGAGGGAGCTAGGTGCCGGGTTTGGGATCAATCCATGGAGTGGTTCTATGTTCTGGGCAGCAAAGGGGGAATCTAGGATTGGAATCCATGTTAACGCACACTCTATAGACATCCTGGTGGTGCCTTGGGTGCCAAAGGAACTAGTATGCCCTGCTTATGATTTTATGAGGGAAGTGGGTCACATGCAACGGCTCCAGGAGCCGTTTTCACGTTTTTTTAAGATTTTGTTTGGCGCGCCCAAAAAAACGGCGAAACCCGCCGGCGACCGCGGCAACGTGACGGTCGGTGCACTCTTGGACCCAGGCATGCATCCAGCCTAGGTCCCCATGGGGCACCCCAAACCGTTTTCCCTTGAAAATTAAGAGTGTCTTATAGGGTACATACAGTTAGAACCCGCATTTACCGGGCCGTAACTCAAAAAACTACAGAATATGCTTGCACCACGAGATAAATACCCAACTCTCGGGAATGGCCATCCACCATGGTGTAGCATGCGTGGAAATTGCCTCGGGCCCATGGGCACGCCATAATCTTGCACCTCCTTTGGGAAAACGATAGTTTTTTGGGTTCATAAAATGGAAATTCAAGATTTCTCCAAAGCACCACGAAATATCTAGTTGCAGAAATCGCTTGTGATGCCAAGCGGTAGCTAGGTGCCGGGTTTCGGCTTAATCCATGGAGTGGTTCCATGTTCTGGGCAGCGAGAGGGGGAATCAAGGGTTGGAAGCCATGTTAACTCAGACTCGATAGACATCCTGGTGGTGCCTTGTGTGCCCAAGGACCTGGTATGCCCTGCCTATGATTTTATGAGGGCAGTGGGTCACATGCAAGGGCTTTAGGAGCCATTTTCACGTTTTTTTTATTTTTTTTAAGATTTTGTTTGGTGCTGCCCAAAAAAAGGGCGAAACCCGTCGGCGGCTGCGGCAACGCGACGGTCGGGGCAATCTTGGAACCAGGCATGCATCCAGCCTAGGTACCCCATGGGGCACCCCCAAACCATTTTTCCCTGAAAATTGAGTGTCTTATAGGGTATATGCAGTTAGAAACCGCATTTACCGGGTCGTAACTGAAAAAAAAATACAATATATGCTTGCACGACGAGATAAATACCCACCTCCCGAGAATGGCCATGCACCATGGTGTTGCATGCATGGAAATTTCCTCGGGCCCATGGGCGCGCCCTAATCTTGCACCTCCTTTGGGAAAACGCCGGTTTTTCAGGTTCAGAAAATGGAAAGTCGATATTTCTCCAAAGCACCACGAAATATCTAGTTGGAGAAGTCGCTTGTGATGACGAGAGGGATCTAGGTGCCGGGTTTGGGCTCAATCCATGGAGTGGTTCCATGTTCTAGGCATTGAGGAGGGAATCTAGGGTTGGAAGCCATGTTAACTCACACTCGATAGACATCCTGGTGGTGCCTTGGGTGCAAAAGGACCTGGTATGCCCTGCTTATGATTTTATGAGGACAGTAGGTCACGTGCAAGGGCTCTAGGAGTTGTTTTCACGTATTTTTAGATTTTGTTTGGTGCTGCCCAAAAAAAGGCAAAACCCGCCCGCGGCTGCGGCAACACGACGGTCGGTGCAATCTTGGACTTAGGCATGCATCCATCCTAGGTACCCCATGGGGCACCCCCAAACCATTTTTCCCTGAAAATTGAGAGTGTCTTATAGGGTACATACAGTTAGAAACCGCATTTACCGGGTCGTAACTCAAAAAATACAGTATATGCTTGCACCACGAGATAAATACCCACCTCCCGGGAATGGCCAAGCACCATGGTGTAGCATGCGTGGAAATTGCCTCAGGCCCATGGGTGGGAAAACACCGGTTTTTTAGGTTCAAAAAATGGAAAGTTGAGATTTATCCAAAGCACCACGAAATCTCTAGTTGGAGAAGTCGCTTGAGATGCTGAGAGGGAGCTAGGTGCTAGGTTTGGGCTCAATCCATGGAGTGGTTCCATGTTCTGGGCAGCGTGGGGGGAATCTAGGGTTGGAAGCCATGTTAACTCACACTCGATAGACATCTTGGTGGTGCCTTGGGTGCAAAAGGACCTGGTATGCCCTGCCTATGATTTTATGAGGGAAATGGGTCACATGGAAGGGCTCTAGTAGCCATTTTCATGTTTTTTTATTTTTTTTAGATTTTGTCTGGTGGTGCCCAAAAATACGGAGAAACCCGTCGGCGGCCGCGGCAATGCGACGGTTGTTGTAATCTTGGACCCATGCATGCATCCAGCCTAGGTACCCCATAGAGCACCCTAAACCATTTTTCCCTAAAAATTGAGAGTGTCTTATAGGGTACATACAATTAGAAACCGCATTTACCGGGCCATAACTCAAAAAATAATACAGTATATTCTTGCACTACGACATAAATACCCACCTCCCGGGAATGGCCATGCACCATGGTGTAGCATGTGTCGAAATTGCTTTGGTCCCATGGGCGCGCCCTAATATTGCACCTCCTTTGGGAAAACGCTGGTTTTTCGGGTTCAGAAAATGGAAATTCGAGATTTCTCCAAAGCACCACGAAATCTCTGGTTGGAGAAGTCACTTGCGATGTCGAGAGGGAGCTAATTGCCGGGTTTGGGCTCAATCCATGGAGTGGTTCTATGTTCTGGGTAGCGTGGGGAGGGGGAATCTAGGAATAGAAGCCATGTTAACTCACACTCGATAGACATCCTGGTGGTGCCTTGGGTGCAAAAGGACCTGGTATGCCCTGCCTATGATTTTATGAGGGCAGTGGGTCACATGGAAGTGCTCCAGTAGCCATTTTCATGTTTTTTTTTATTTTTTTAGATTTTGTCTGGTGCTGCCCAAAAAAAGGTGAAACCCGCCGGCGGCCGCGGCAATGCGACGGTCATTGTAATCTTGGACCCAGGCATACATCCAGCCTAGGTACCTCATAGGGCACCCTAAACCATTTTTCCCTAAAAATTGAGAGTATCTTATAGGGTACGCACTACTAGGAAAAGGGCTATAGATAATTCGCACATATGTGGCTCACGTGGTTGAATTGCCCCACGGGTAAAACAGGTGTGGCGCACCTGTGGGCAATGCCCTACTGGTAACTAGAACAATCGTGGAGCACATGGGGGTAGTGAGCTACACATACGTGTGGGCCAGGGTACTGCCGGCCGCATGCCACATACCCGTAGCGCACATGTGGTACGTGCGCTACTGTTGTGAAGGGTAACTGTGGCGCACTTGCTGCCTGTGCGCTACGCCTAACCCACCGCAGTTCTGCTGCCTAACTGGGCAAACACATCCATGGCGCACATGGACATAGTGCGCCATATTTGTGGTTAAGTTCTGTGGCGCACTATGTCATTTGCACCACGGATGTGCCGACCACTTTTTGGCAGCTCCAATTTGCACATGTCATCATCCCACTACCACACCCACACTTCACTTTCCCCTCCTTCTTCCTCCTTAGATCTAGTCGTGATCCTCCTCCTTCCCACCTCAATTTCTCCACTATTTCACCATTTTTAGCATGTAGAACTTACCTTGGATTCTACATACATAATAGAGGAAGCTCTCCTTCCATCTTCTCGATCGGTCTCTCATCTGGTAAGTTGTCCATGTAAGGATGTGTTCATGTGTATATGGATGATATGCTCATATGTATGTAGAGGATCGATGCTCATGTGTATATGGAGAGGATCTATGCTCATGTGTGTATGGAGAGGATCGATGCTCATGTGTGTATATGGAGAGGATCAATTCTATTGTGTGTATGGAGAGGATGATGTGTTCATGTGTATGGATCGGTCTCTCTCTTGTGTTTGTGTGTGAATTAGTTGCCATTTGTTTTGCCAAAATGTTGATTCATTTCCATTTTGGCAAGACTTTGGCATTTCGCAAAGGTCCTTATTTTAGGATAGGTCATGCCAAAATTTTCTATCGACCATTGCATGCATGCATTGATTATGTGGTTCTAATAAACTTATAATTCTACCGTGTTCAATGCGCAGGCAACCATGGTCCACATAATGAGAGAAGGTATTGTGGCTAGATTTTGAAATGCGTGACGACCAACATGATACGAAATAACAATACGGAGATAAGATGTCCGTGCAGAAGATGCAAAATTAACTGGTTGATCGACCCAGGTTTCGGGCATCTGTAGGTGCACCTGCTACGCCATGGTTTCATGGATGGATAAACTCGTTAGATAAGCGATGACGAAGACGATGGAGACGTAAATGGGGAAGCGAGAAAATTTGAAAGGCGCGCAACATGATGATGAAGAGTGCGGTGACCCAGCATACCACTACATGATGTAGTACACTATACTCGTTGACATAACACCAATGAAACACCGTAAACTAGTATTACATCCCTTAGAGTGGTGCAACAGAAACACATCAGGTCCAAGACATGACTATAGGTTACAACTCAACTCTTACAAAAGATCCAGAAAAAACTCTAGGTTAAAGAGAGAGAAAGAAACTTCTTACAAAGAAGAATCAAAAATAATCAACTCAAATCTATCTTACTTATAAGACTAGTACCTAAACTACTAGGCTTGCATTGCTGCTATTGCAATACTCTACAGAAGTAGGTTCTATGGCGAGAGATTATATTCCTATCTAATTAGCAACTTCGTCTTCACGTTAATTGATGTTTATGTTGACTTCCTTGACTTCATTGAAGAGCTTGAGATATTGTTGACTATTCCCTTGAGCAGAAGTGATGTGGACATCGTCTGTATTGGCTTCAGAATCTAGCAAGGGTTAAGAAGATACGTTGAGTACGAGCGTACTCAGCAAGTTCACTAGAAAGGAGTGTTTGATGCACTATCGATACAGCCATAGACCATAGGTCGTAGGCTATGCAGGTTTTCTTAAACATTTCTTCAAAGGTTGCTTTTATTCTGAAAAGCTATGTACGTCAGCCTTCATAGGTTTACCAGAACTTTCATGGAGTTCCTTTCCTGCCGCGTTCATAGCTCCTTCCCGGAACAGGGAGTAACAAGTTACAGTTCTTACACTATGCAGAGGTGCGTTACTTTACCCATGAGAGATCAAATCCTTTTTGCACAACTGGGCGATCTTTCCCGTCCACACTTCCTATGGTGTGGGTCCCAGTAGGGCTTTGTTCGGTTTGAAGGTAATTGACCGGGAATGGCAGGGATTGATGGGTATTAATTCCCTTTTAGATCAAAATCCCCTTGATTACCCTCCGTTCCACCCCAATCCACTTGGGGAGTGGAATAACCGAACAATCCCTAGATGATCCAAGCCAATAACTTCCTTCTCCGTGACCCCGCATGTCTTCTTCATGTATGCCATCCCACATATTGAATTACGGCAATTGGCAGTACAGACCATTCAGATGCCGAAACTATCGTGGGATGTTGAGGGTTCCCACACATATGCTGCATATCTCCTACGAATTACCAATTAATGCACACGACGGAGATAACAGCCACGATCCACACATCCGGCTCCATGCGAGAGGGAAAATATATAGCCGACTTCTCCGTCCCATTCCAAATCTCATGGTCAACACGTAATATACGGCTCAAGAATCACTGGCGACATTAGTTTTTAAGTCTTAGGTATTATGTTCCTTTACCACCGGAACTTTCATAGTAGGTTATTACCTCATGGTAAATAACCAATAATCATATTATTATGAAAATAATGTTTTCTGACCTTTTTGAAAATGCAGGTGATGACAACACTAGATTTGCAAAATAATTTACATAGAATAATCAAAGGACATGAGCAAGTGTGAACTTGACTTTTGTGATTGCAAGATTATGCACTCACGGTCTTTGGGACAATATAAGATCAAATATCTAAAATCAACATCATTGGTCCGGTAAGAACAAATGTTTAAAGAAGCAAGATGTGATTATGCACAAGTAATGTAATGCAATTTGATAAACTCGAATTCCCGGAATAAGCCTTGATCTAGGGTTTGGATACTGGAAATGGTTTCTTTGTAGTGTGTTGCTCTTTTAGATAAGTTTCACATTTGTTCTTCTTGTTAAGGCTTGTGAGTGTGTGTGAAAAAACATGTAATTATAATATCATACAACAATAAGATACACAAATATGGAATGCTACTCAAAGACTTCTTATATAAGAATTATCTTATCTTCAAATTTTACTTTACAAGTAATGGCATTTATAAGGAACTTAGGTGTCAACTGTTGGGCCATGTAGAGATAAAAAAAAATTCCCTCTAACATGGTGATCCCAAGATCTAGCTGAGGTAGAAGGCCACGAGGTTTACCACTAGACGTGTAGTTGCGGATTACTGATGTAGCGCGTCAGTTGATGCAATGCAGTGTCAACACCCGGATTTTTAATCCCAGATGCCTGTTATGCCATACATCGCAATCCCAGGATTACCATTTTTGCGAGACATAACAGATTTGGATACCACATTACATCATCCATTACAAACCATACATAAGGTCTTACACAAATAAGGATCTCATGATCCAGTTCTTAATACAACTCAAGCAGCAGGAATACGTAATAATAACGGTAGCGTAGGCGAAGCTCCATCTTCGGGGTCACAGGCAATGCTGACGATGGGAGATGATCCTAGTTGTCGTAACCTTCCTGGGGTCCATCCTCCTGGTATTCCTCTTCATTGTCTGGCCACGGGAATATCTAGGGACAAAGCCATGAGTACTCTTTAAGAAATCGCAAACTAATACTAACAAGTGAAGGGGTTTTTTGTAGTAGGACACTAAGCTCTAGGGTTGTTTTGCAACAAGCCAGATTTACCTCTACTAAGTTCAGAAGCAAAGAATGCTAGTTGAAGTTTTATAACACCTAAGTGGGAACTTGTATTTCATATCACAACTCTGTTGTGGTCAAGTAAAAATCTAAATTCATTTCACAAGTCATTTTGAAAACATCTGACGGGGGAACAGTATGGACACTCCAACTATCCATAACCGCGGACGTGGCTATTCGAATAGTTTGATACTCTGCAGAGATTGTACACTTTCACCACAACATTCGATACATCTGTCAGGAACAAATCCTGAATTCACCATACTCAGTATGCGGATAATCAATCCTAACCTTTCAATTACACGCCCTAGTATAGGCACCTCTCGTGTGAGTTTGGCCTCCCAACCATGACCAACTGTCATCTTGGGTACTGCACAGGTGGACAATCTTCACAAGGTAGCCTCAGCTCAAACCTTGGCCGTGAGGGAACCAATACTAAGGTATATAAGTTTCCAGTCAAGCCCTACCCAATTCTCGGGTATTGTGGTTGTACGGTAAGATTGGAATGGTATCCCATCCAGACAACCATCAGTTTTATAAAGGGCTAAGTCTCATGCCTCAACATTTTCATCATCCAAATCATCTGGTGTTTGGAAACACATGTCCAAAACATTTCAATAGAATGATCCATCATTCCAAGGTTTTCATAACCATTTTTCCACCAAGTATTTCCATCTAAAGTTGATCCAGTTTTATGCTTAGCACTAGCATCTACAAGTGGGGGTAAATACTAATGAGGGGTGGTAAACTAGTGGAGTTTTACTAAGTTCAATCTCATGCCTTAGGATGGCATAAAGATTATCTAGCTTAGGCCAAGTTTTATGCTCTTTATGCAACCTTCAATTATCTTTATAATATCTACAATTTACTCCAGTAAACTCTAAGTAAGAGCTTTGATAAAAAAATAAAGTATAAAGCTTGCAAGTAAAACTAGGATTGGGTATCATCAAATGTATCTAACCAAGCATGCTTAGTGCATACATAAGCTATCTAACTCTCATAATTGCAAGTGTTAGCTTGCATGTATTGGCTTGCTAAAGTAGAGTATCTTGCAAGTGTTAGCTTGCACATTCAACTAGTAGTATTAGGCTTGCCTTGTTCAGAGCGGTGGTTGAAGTTCTCCTCGGCTTCTTCTTCATAGTATCCTCCTTCTTCCTCGTATCCTTGGTCGGTACTAGCGTCTATAAATAAATACGAGGTACACAATCACCAAACAATACTTAACTATTTTCAATCATCACACAAAAGGGTCCTATAGATGATCTAGCATCATCACTAACATTACAAGATTAAAGCATGGTTTAATTTCTTTTATTTTTAGAAAAGTAATTTCTACTCATTGAAAACTACTTAAGATTTAATATTCTCCAAACCAAACATGGGATCATGTTGACACATGTCATCACCACACATTTCAGTACATGGGAATGTGATTTAAAGTGGTGCCACAATTTAATAAGATTTAACCTTTTATTTTAATTAAATAAAGTGACTAGAAATGCCTAAGTGGCATCCTTTTATTACTTGGACATTATTTCTGTAATTAAACCTATATATTTTTATATATTCTGAAAGGTATGATCAAATGTGAATTTTGAGAGTTGGAATCAACTCAAAAGCTATTATGGTTCAAATTTGAAAAATATTTGAATGTAGAAAAGGTTCTGACTTGTTATTTTTACCAAGATTGATCTATAGATTCAAATGATTTGAATCCAACGGTCTTGGATTCAGCATTTCAAATCCTTTCTAACAAAATTGGTTTTATTCAATTTGGTTCACTGAATCGAGCTAGGTTGATTTTTGAAACTAGGTACATAACTGTGTTTGAATTAAAATGGAAAAAGTTAAATTCAAATGACTGGGCTGCGCGGGAACTGCTAATGGGCCGGCCCAGTGTCACTCCGCGGCGCGGGGCTCAACTGACAGGGGGTTCCACCAGTCAATGTCTCATAACACGCGAAGCGGTACCGGGCGATATCGGCCACACGATCTAAGTCTAGTCGAATGGCTACGGCTCATCGTCCACGTCGGGCAGCACCGGCGAGACAGAACCCTAACGCGGCAGGTGGGGGTCGTCGGGGGCTCACCGGGGCTCAGTCGAGGGTCGGCGATGCGGGCGAACGACGAAGTCGATGACGGCGAAGTTCCTGGTACCGGCAGCTTCTCCTGGGGCGGCTCCAATCGCTGGCTTCCTTCTCCTCCAGCAGCGGCGGGCTCCGGCCAAATTCTGGCGACGCTGCTCACCTTGCTCCAGGAATGGGGCGGGGTGCTTCTGGGTGATAGGATAGTGGAATGGTGTGAATAAATCGAGCGGGGGAGGCCTCTATTTATAGTGGCGAGAGGGGATCGACGGGCGCAAGTTGAGCTCATTATGGTCGACGGCACAGAGGGCTATCGGCATGGGCGACGGTAGGGGCGGTGCTGTGCTCCCTGGCGAAGCTCCATGACGTGGTGGCGAGGCGTGGGGTAGTGCGGATTGGTCGGAATGCGGCGGTGCTCTGTGCATGCCCGAGGGAAGTTTTTATGGCGCACAGCTCGCGTGGTCCGCGCGGCGGCGAACGGGTGTGTCTGCGGGGTTGCTGGGACGGTGGTGATCACGTATGCACGCGGCGAGGGCGGTACGCGTTCTGTGGGCGTCTGTCGAGCGTGGCGCACGGGGCGCGTTCTCGGCATGGTTGCAGGGAGGGTTGGCATGGTCGGTGTGTGTGGTCCAGGGTCTGTCATCGCTCGCGGCTGGGACAGGAAGTGGCGGTGGGGTGCTAGCTTGCTCCCAGACATGTTGGCTAGGCTTGGTGCTTCTCCTAGCTCGCTGTCGACATGTGGGTGGCAAGGTGAGGCTCGGCCTGCTCACCATTGATGACAATGGCCAGCTTATAGTGATGCTAGAGATTAGTTTAGGTTGTTAGTTGATCTACTAAGGCTAGTGGTGCCCAGAGAGGGAACAAGTTAGGCCCAAAACACTACACACTATAGTGTTTTGATTTTGTTTGATTTGAATCAGCAAGGTGTTTGATGAAATGGCCGCATGAATTCAAGTTTTGAATTTTGAAAAGGTTTCTGGTGGGTGTGCTAGGCATGTGCTAGTGAGTCTGTAGATGCTTGGGTTTTGAAAGTTGAGCTTGTTTGAGTGGTTTTTGAAAAAGTGGGATCTTCCCATATGATATAGATTCAATTTTAAACTATCATTTAAACTATGCATTTGAATGTTTCTGGATGATCATAAGGTGGGCCTTGATACTTTGTTATGAGTACTATCAAGGGGTGCAAAGATCCAAACAAGTTTCTGTTAAGTTCTGAAAGTTAGAGATAGCCAAAGTAGGCATGGGAGTTAATTTGGCCAAAGTGACCATTCCCTCATTTTGTTTGTTTTGATTTATTTGTCTTTGGGAAAAGTGTGGGAATTGTTTAGATGATGTTTATTTCACCTAAGAATCATTTTTTACAATCAAAGAAACACACAAGCATGGCAATTCAAAAGAATTCAAATTGGAATGCATACACACATGCATGCTTTCATAATTTTATTTAGAAAAGCTTTTGTTAATCCTAAATTTTGATGATTAGAGTTTGATGATCCAAGTTCAATATTCTTGGGATGTTACAAACCTTCCCCCCTTAAACAAAATCTCATCCCGAGATTTGAAAAAGGGCGAAAAGATTACCTAGGATTTGAAGAGATCGGGAAACTCCGTCCTGATGTGATCTTCGCGCTCCCACGTAGCTTCCTCTTCCGTGTGGTTGCTCCACTGAATTTTGAGAAACTCGATGCTTCGGGTTCTGGTGGTTCGGAAAGGTTCTTCCAAAATATGGATGGGTACTTCGGGATAGGTCAGGTCATCGTTGATCGCTATGGTCTGGTGATCGATATTCTTGAACACTTCAGTCTTCTCCGGAACTTCGAGGCACTTGCGAAGTAATGACATATGGAACACATTGTGCACGGCTGACATCTCTTCAGGTAGTTCCAATTGATACGACACTTCTCCTCGATGGTTCATAATCTTGAAGGGTCCGGTATATCTGGGGGCTAACTTTCCTTTGAGTTGGAAACGCTGCATTCCTTTTAATGGCGACACTTTCAGATATACAAAATCTCCTATGTTGAAGGCGAGGTCTCGACATCTCTTGTCGGCGTAACTCTTCTGTCTGGACTGGGCTGTCTTGAGGTGCTCACGAATCTTGTAAACCTTCTCTTCTGCTTCTCGTAGGATATCGGGTCCAAAAATCTGACTCTCTCCTACTTCCGACCAGTTCAAAGGGGTGCGACACTTTCTTCCGTACATAAATTCAAATGGGGCCATTTGCAAACTAGCTTGATAACTATTGTTGTACGAAAATTATGCGAACGGTAGACAGTCTTCCCACTTAGATCCATATTCTAACACACATGCTCTCAGCATATCTTCGAGTATTTGATTTACTCGCTCCGTTTGTCCATCGGTCTGAGGGTGATAAGCGGTACTGAAATCTAGTCGGGTAAACTGAGTTCCTCGATCAGATACGATGTTCTTGGGGACTCCATGCAAACGGACGATTCTAGCGATGTATAACTCCGCTGGCTTCGAACTCTGATATGTGGTCTTGACGGGTAAGAAATGGGCGACTTTGGACAATCTTTCCACTATGACCCAGATAGAGTCATTTCCCCTACTAGAGGTAGGAAATCCGGTGATAAAGTCCATTCCAACAGAATCCCATTTCCATTCCGGAATCTGTAATGTTTGCAACAATCCAGCGGGTCTTTGATGTCCGGCCTTGACTCGCTAACATATATCACACTTGGCGATATAGCTTCCGATTTCTCTCTTCATATTATGCCACCAAAATTGCTCTTTCAAATCTTGATACATCTTAGTTCCTCCGGGGTGGATAGAATAAAGAGTATCATGAGCTTCTTTCAGAATAACTTCTTTCAACTCAGAATCTGCTGGTAGACAAAGGCGTCCTTTGTACCACAAAACTCCTTCGTCTTCGGTGAATCCGGGCACTTTGTCGGTACCTATACGATGCTTGATTCCGTCAATACTAGCATTTCCTTTCTGCGCCTCTTTGATCTGGCTGATCAAAGTGGGTTGAAGTTCTATGCTAGCCAAAAATTCTTCACTCACTAATTCCATTCGAAAATCTTCTATCTCTTTGTGCAGGCTTGGTTGCTCCTTCAAAATCATGGAGTTCAAGCGGCACGGCAATCTGCTAAGGGCATCTGCTACCACGTTGGCTTTACCAGGGTGATAGTGAATGTCCAGATCGTAATCCTTGATTAACTCAATCCATCTTCTCTGTCTCATATTCAGCTCCTTCTGAGTGAATATATACTTCAGGCTCTTGTGATCCGAATAAATCTCACAACGGTTTCCCATCAGGTAGTGCCTCCATGTCTTCAGGGCTAGAACTACGGCTGCGAGTTCGAGGTCATGGGTTGGGTAATTTTGCTCATGTTGTTTCAGTTGTCGAGATAAATAAGACATAACTTTGCCTTCTTGCATTAGCACACATCCGAGACCAATCTTGGATGCATCACAATACACGTCAAAGGCCTTTGTGATATCCGGCATGATTAAGATTGGGGATGAAATCAATCTCATCTTGAGTTCTTGAAAACTCGCTTCACATTTGTCGATCCATTCAAACTTCTTGTCCTTCTTCAGCAATTGGGTCATGGGTCTGGCGATACTCGAGAATCCTTCTACGAACTTGCGGTAGTATCCCGCCAATCCGAGAAATGCACGAACTTGGGTTTGAGTGGTTGGGGCTTGCCAATCTTCGACATCTTTCACCTTTGCAGGGTCAACGGCAATTCCTCCGGCTGAGACAATGTGGCCGAGGAATCCTACTTCCTGTAACCATAATTCACATTTGCTAAACTTGGCATACAATTGATGCTCTCTAAGGGTTCCAAGAATGGTCCTTAGGTGTAGCTCATGTTCTTCTTCCGATTTTGAATAACTAAGAATGTCGTCGATGAAGACAACGACAAACTTATCTAGGAAGTCCATAAAAAACATGAAATAAGCGGGGGCATTGGTTAATCCAAAAAAACATGACAGTATACTAGTATAATCCATATCTGGTGGTAAAGGCAGACTTGGGAATATCCTCTGCGCGAATCTTGAGTTGATGATAGCCAGTTCTAAGATCAATCTTAGAAAACACTTTGGCACCGGTCAACTGATCAAACAAATATTCTATCTTTGGCAAGGGGTACTTGTTCTTAATGGTGACATCATTCAGCTTCTGATAATCCGTACACAAACGATTACCTCCATCCTTCTTGTCCACAAATAAGACAGGTGATCTCCATGGTGACACACTTGGTTGAATTAATCCAATTTCCAACATGGAATCCAGTTGCTTCTTCAGTTCTACTACTTCAGACGGGTTCATACTATAGGGTCTCTGGGCTATTGGTCCTCTTCTGGGGATTAGTTCAATGATAAACTCGATATCCCGATCTGGGGGATACCGGGCAAAACATCTGGAAATACATCGGGGCATTCACAGACTATCCATACTTGGTCAATGCTAGGTTGGGCTATACTCTTGTTGCACTTGAATTGACGAGGTAAGGTTTTAGATATATGCTCGACTGATATTCTGGCTGTACTGGTCATGGTGATGGCTTTCTTGGCACAGTCAATCAATCCTTTATGTTTGGACATCCAATCCATTCCTAGTACTACTTCAAAACCTTTAGTTCCGAGTACTATCGGATTAGCATAAAAATCTATGCCATGGATTCGTATAGGGACGGATTTGCAAATTTGCCTTGCATTGGTGGTTGAACCGGGGATTTGAACGATCATAACATGCTTCAGTTTGGTTGGTTGAATTTTACTAGTGCATGCAAATTCTTCGGTGACAAATGAGTGCGATGCACCAGAATCAAACAACACTCGAGCAAGTACTGAATTAACAGAAAACATACCCAGTACGACGTCTGGTGCTTCCTGAGATTCTTCAGCATGCATGAGAAAAAGACGGCCGTTGCGGTTGAGCGAATTCCGTGGGGCAAATCTTATTCCAGGATGAACACGACGCTGCTGCTGAGCTGGGGCATTTGCATTGGGGGCTGCTGCATTCTTCTTGTTGGGGCACTCGTTGGAGTAGTGACCCTTATTTCCACAGTCATAACAAGTCACTTGCGACTTGTCCTTTGCTGCAACAGGCACAGCATTGCTTCCAGTCCTCGGGGCAGTGTTGGTGTTGGCGGTAGCATTGTTGTTGTTGAACTTGGGTGGGGCACGATTGAAATTGCTAGAGTTGCCGGGGTTGTTGTGATTTCCTCCGGGCCTAGGGTTTCCACGGTTGGGATAGGTCGGACGGTTCATCGGGGGTATGTTGATTCTCGGGGCAAATCCTGGAGATGGGTTAGGGCGATAGTTTGGGGTCTGATGGTTTCCTGGTTGATGCATCATGCGGCGCTTGCGGTTCTCATTGGCTTGGTTGATCTTTCCTTCCATCTGGATGGCAGAGTCGACGAGGGCTTCAATATCAGCAAAGGGGATATTGACTAACACAGTCTACATCTCATCGTGCAGACCATTCAGGAATCTTTCTTTCTTCTTGGCTTTAGTGTCGATCTCATCCGGGGCATACCTAGATAATGACAAGAATTTGTCACGGTATTCCACTACAGTCATCCGGCCTTGCTTCAGTTCTCTGAACTCATCTCTCATTCTCTTGATCAAACCTGGTGGCACATGGGTTCTGCTGAATTTGACCTTGAATTCCTCCCAGGTCATCATCTGTCCTCCGGTCATTGCACGAACGCTGTTCCACCATGCTCTGGCATCTCCGGCTAGATAGTGGGTGGCGAACAGAACTTTCTCGTTGGCTTCCACTCTGGCGACTTCTAGGTTATTTTCCATGGTTTGCTGCCAATCGTCGGTATCTAGGGGCTCTTCCGACTTAGTGAAAACAGGTGGGTTGCTGTTCTGGAAATTCTTAATCTTAGATCCATGGTTGTCCTGGTTTCCGTGGCCTTGATTGTTGTGGGCTAGCTGAGCTATCTGCTGAAGGGTGAATAGGTTGGCTTGACTTTCCGCTCTTTCAACTTTGCGGTCAGAAACAAACATTTGTAGGATTTGCAACATCGGGTCCGGGGATGAACCACTTCCTCCGCGTGGCATCTGAAGATTGAGATAGATCATGAGAAAAGAGGGAAATTTCTAAGGTTCTAGGACTTTGAAAAGTTTTTAAAGTTTGACTCAGATTTTCTAGCAACTTGCTTTTCATTCATTCATTCATAGCACACGATACAAACACACACCACAAAACAAGAAAAACAGATGGCTTTAAGAACCATTCTGGAAACTACGATACAGTGGGACTGAATACTACTCACTACGCTAGTGCTCAAGTGCTACTACTCCTTGGAGTCGGTGTAGTCGTCATCCTCATCGTCATTGATGAAGGAAAAAACCTCCTCATCGGTGAAGAAGTCCATAGCCTGATCCTCCATAAAATCATCATCATCGCTGAGATAAGAGTAGGGGTCTCCATGAAGATCCTCTCCTACATTCTCCCTTTCCTCCAACTGCATGTCTCTCTCATGGATGGTCTCCTCCAAAGACGAGATACGGTGGCGAAGACAAGCAATGATGCGCTCCTTCTTGTCGAGCTGACGGCGGCGAGACTTGTGATCCTTTGCTAGCATGGCGATGGTCTGATCCTTTGTCTTGATGATGGCAGACTTGTGGTTGGAGTAGTCACGACAATTATCCAACTCTTGCTGACGATTGTACATCATGAAGCTAAGGTGGTCCAATTGGGTCTTTAGCTCGTGGTGGTATGGGGCTTCCGGTGGCTGTCCATTAGCATCACGCCTTGGACAAAACACAAAGATGGTACCCTTGATCTGGTTGATACTCTGCCCACACAGACGGGCAAGAGCTTCCTGCATGGCCCTGGCAAGTCCATCGAGCCAGTTGTTCTCTCTCAAGGTGAATTGAATTCCCTCGGCAGTGGGAGGTTCAATCTTTCCTCGGAGACTTGCAACAATTAGCCACTACAGATCTTCTCCTCCTTGATCATTGAGCCGAGCTCCGAAGAACTCGGGGTGCGGACGTTCCAGAAGTACCGAAAGCTGGTCCAAATCCCTCTCAAAGATAAGGTCTCCTCCATTCCCCAACTGGTAAAACTTGTTGTAGTTCACGTCCATCTAAAAGAATATAGGATGACTAAGTTAGTAGAGTGATCAAGTGTGTCAAATTTTATGTATTTTTCAAGAGTTTTTTAGGAACCTGAATTTTTATGAAAGAATCAAGGTGATAAGAATGGGAAAAAATTTTTGTAAATATTTGCTTCCTTTGGTTTTGAAACTAAGTTTTTGATTCAAACGTCCAGTCTAACTAGGGTCTCCTATGGTCAGGATGGCTCTGATACCAACTTGTCAACACCCGGATTTTTAATCCCAGATGCCTGTTATGCCATACATCGCAATCCCAGGATTACCATTTTTGCGAGACATAACAGATTTGGATACCACATTACATCATCCATTACAAACCATACATAAGGTCTTACACAAATAAGGATCTCATGATCCAGTTCTTAATACAACTCAAGCAGCGGGAATACATAATAATAACGGTAGCGTAGGTGAAGCTCCATCTTCGGGGTCACAGGCAATGCTGACGATGGGAGATGATCCTAGCTGTCGTAACCTTCCTGGGGTCCATCCTCCTGGTATTCCTCTTCATAGTCTGGCCACGGGAATATCCAGGGACAAAGCCATGAGTACTCTTTAAGTACTCAAAAACTAATACTAACAAGTGAAGGAGGTTTTTGTAGTAGGACACTAAGCTCTAGGGTTGTTTTGCAACAAGCCAGATTTACCTCTACTAAGTTCAGAAGCAAAGAATGCTAGTTGAAGTTTTATAACACCTAAGTGGGAACTTGTATTTCATATCACAACTCTGTTGTGGTCAAGTCAAAATCTCAATTCATTTCACAAGTCATTTTGAAAACATCTGACGGGGGAACAGTATGGCCACTCCAACTGTCCATAACCGCGGACGCGGTTATTCGAATAGTTTGACACTCTATAGAGATTGTACACTTTCACCACAACATTCGATACATCCTTCAGGAACAAATCCCGAATTCACCATACTCAGTATGCGGATAATCAATCCTAACCTTTCAATTACACGCCCTAGTATAGGCACCTCTCCTATGAGTTTGGCCTCACAACCATGACCAACTGTCATCTTGGGTACTGCATAGGTGGACAATCTTCACAAGGTAGCCTCAGTTCAAACCTTGGCCGTGAGGGAACCAATACTAAGGTATATAAGTTTCCAGTCAAGCCCTACCCAATTCTCGGGTATTGTGGTTGTATGGTAAGATTAGAATGGTATCGCATCCAGACGACCATCAGTTTATAAAGGGCTAAGGCTCATGCCTCAACATTTTCATCATCCAAATCATCTGGTGTTCGGAAACACATGTCCAAAACATTTCAATAGAATGATCCATCATTCCAAGGTTTTCATAACCATTTTTCCACCAAGTATTCCCATCTAAAGTTGATCAAGTTTTATGCTTAGCACTAGCATCTACAAGTGGGGGTAAGTACTAATGAGGGGTGGTAAACTAGTGGAGTTTTACTAAGTTCAATCTCATGCCTTAGGATGGCATAAAGATTATCTAGCTTAGGCCAAGTTTTATGCTCTTCATTCAACCTTCAATTATCTTTCTAATATCTACAATTTACTCTAGTAAACTCTAAGTAAGAGCTTTGATAAAGAAATAAAGTATAAAGCTTGCAAGTAAAACTAGGATTGGGTATCATCAAATGTATCTAACCAAGCATGCTTAGTGCATTGCATAGGCTATCTAACTCTCATAATTGCAAGTGTTAGATTGCAAGTATTGGCTTGCTAAAGTAGAGTATCTTGCAAGTGTTAGCTTGCACATTCAACTAGTAGTATTAGGCTTGCCTTGTGCAGAGAGCAGTGGTTGAAGTTCTCTTCGGCTTCTTCTTCGTAGTATCCTCCTTCTTCCTCGTATCCTTGGTCGGTACTAGCGTCTATAAATAAATACGAGGTACACAATCACCAAACAATACTTAACTATTTTCAATCATCACACAAAAGGGTCCTATATATGATCTAGGATCATCACTAACATTACAAGATTAAAGCTTGGTTTAATTTCTTTTATTTTTAGAAAAGTAATTTCCACTCATTGAAAAACTACTTAAGATTTAATATTCTCCAAACCAAACATGGGATCATGTTGACACATGTCATGACCACACATTTAAGTACACAGGAATGTGATTTAAAGTGGTGTCACAATTTAATAAGATTTAACCTTTTATTTTAATTAAATAAAGTGACTAGAAATGCCTAAGTGGCATCCTTTTATTACTTGCACATTATTTATGTAAGTAAACCCATATATTTTTATATATTTTGAAAGGTATGATCAAATGTGATTTTTGAGAGTTGGAATCAAATCAAAAGCTATTATGGTTTAAATTGGAAAAATGTTTGAATGCAGAAAAGGTTCTGCCTTGTTATTTTTACCAAGGTTGATATATAGATTCGAATGATTTGAATCCAACGGGCTTGGATTCAGAATTTCAAAACCTTTCTAACAAAATTAGTTTCATTCAATTTGGTTCACTTAATCAAGCTGGGTTGATTTTTGAAACTAGGTACAGAACTGTATTTGAATTAAAATGGAAAAAGTTAAATTCAAACGACTGGGCTGCGCGGGAACTGCTAATGGGCCAGCCCAGTGTCACTCTGCAGCACGGGGCTCAACTGACAGGGGTTCCACCAGTCAGTGGCTCATAACACGCGAAGCGGTACGGGGCAATATCGGCCACACGATCTAAGTCTAATCGAACGGTTATGGCTCATCGTCCACGTCGGGCAGCGCC
This sequence comes from Avena sativa, assembly GCA_916181665.1. Taxonomy (NCBI): domain Eukaryota; kingdom Viridiplantae; phylum Streptophyta; class Magnoliopsida; order Poales; family Poaceae; genus Avena; species Avena sativa. Next base: position 259,061,444 of record OV702294.1, on the reverse strand, counting down.
GGCGAGGCAGAACCCTAATGCGGCAGGTGGGGGTCGTCGGAGTCTCACCGAGGCTCAGGCGAGGGTCGACGATGCGGGCGAACGACGAAGTCGACGACGGCAAACTTCCTGGTACAGGGAGCTTCTCCTAGGGCGGCTCCAATCGCTGGCTTCCTTCTCCTCCAGCAGCAGCGGGCTCCGGCAAAATTCCTGCGATCCGCTGCTCGCCTTGCTCCGGGAACGAGGCGGGGTGGTTCTGGGTGAGAGGGAAGTGGAATGGTTTGAAGAAATCGAGCGGGGGAGGCCTCTATTTATAGTGGCGAGAGAGGACCGACGGGCACAAGTTGAGCTCGTCGTGGTCGACGGCACAGAGGGCTATCGGCGTGGGCGATGGTTGGGGGCGGTGTTGTGCTCCCTGGCGAAGCTCAATGACGTGATGGCTAGGCGTGGGGCGGTGCGGATTGGTTGGAACACGGCGGTGCTCTGCGCGTGCCCGACGGAAGTTTTATGGCGCACAGCTCGCGTGGTCCACGCGGCGGCGAACGGGCGTGTCTGCGGGGTTGCTGGGACGGTAGTGATCACGTATGCATGCGGCGAGGGCGGCGCGTGGTCTGTGGGCGTCTGTCGAGCGTGGCGCATGGGGCGCGTTCTTGGCATGGTTGCAGGGAGGGTTGGCATGGTCAGTGCGTGTGGTCCACGGGCTGGCATCGCTCGCGGCTAGGACAGGGAGTGGCGGTGGGGTGCTGGCTTGCTCCCAGACATGTTGGCTAGGCTTGGTGCTTCTCCTAGCTCGCTGTCGACATGTGGGTGGCAAGGTGAGGCTCGGCCTACTCACCATTGATGACAATGGCTAGCTTATAGTGATGTTAGAGATTAGTTTAGGTTGTTTGATGATCTACTAAGGCTAGTGGTGCCCAGAGAGGGAACAAGTTAGACCCAAAACACTAAACACTATAGTGTTTTGATTTTGTTTGATTTGAATCATCAAGGTGTTTGATGAAATGGCCACATGAATTCAAGTTTTGAATTTTGAAAAGATTTTTTGTGGGTGTGCTAGGCATGTGTTGGTGAGTCTGTAGATACTTTGTTATGAGTACTATCAAGTGGTGCAAAGATCCAAACAAGTTTATGTTAAGTTCTGAAAGTTAGAGATAGCCAAAGTAGGCATGAGAGTTAATTTGGCCAAAGTGACCATTCCCTTATTTTGTTTGTTTTGATTTATTTGTCTTTGGGAAAAGTGTGGGAATTGTTTAGATGATGTTTATTTCACCTAAGAATCATTTTACAAGCAAAGAAACACACAAGCATGGCAATTCAAAAGAATCCAAATTGGAATTCATAAACACATGCATGCTTTCATAATTTTATTTAGAAAAGTTTTTGTTAATCCTAAATTTTGATGATTAGAGTTTGATGATCCAAGTTCAATATTTTTGGGATGTTACATGCAGTCCTTTGAGATCCGATCGTCCAGGTGTTGATCGTACAACACCTTTGCTAGTATCCACACGTACTAGGAGGAGCACTGGCGGCGAACTGCTAGGTTCGTAACGACGGCAAGACTGATGTGGATCTAGGGTTTCCAACTCATGGATTGACCTAACCGATCAACGATTAACCCTTCTGGGTTACTGTGCTCCACTATATATAGGGAGTGAACGTGGGCTCCACTCTCGTGGCCCATTCACTAAAGCCCATATAACACTAGTCACCGTGAGTCCGACTCACTGACTCACTCCTAATCCGGCTTGGGTCCAACCCAACCAGATTTCCGGTTCAGATCCAATCCGAACTTGCTCCCGCTCTTAAGTGTGTGACCCCGCAGGCTCATGGCTACTTGGACACGATTGGAGTCCGACTCTCAATCGATCAGTCGGTAGCCGCTCCTAGCAGAACATGCCGACTCCCAAGTACCAATGAGTCATGACGACTTGCCTTTCCAATGTGACTTATGTCCGAGTCCCTTTTTGCCTCACGATATACCTTGTCAGACTATAGGAAAATATTTGTCATCCCTTAAATAGTCCAACTCTCTTCTCGATCCGAGATAAGTGATTCACCCGACTAACTCTTAGTCAATCGCCTCAGTTAAAACTTAACCGAGTCGTGCATGGCCATGCTTTCCGAATCATATCATCCGAGAGGGCCCAGAGAATATCTGTCCAAGTGGAGGGGCAAAATCCCATCTTGGTTATTCACATCACGCAGCTTGATTCTCAGTCGACCCGAACTCTGCCTTTATAACTGCCCAATTACGGATCAGAGTTTGATAGAACCTACATCAGTGATCCTCAACTCGGACTATGCAATAACCTCAGGTCTAAGGATTACATTGATTGAGATATACAAATGACAAATTGTTCGTTGTACCTCAATATGGGTCAATCCGACTCGCTAAACTCTTTAGCCGAATCTGTGTAAGTCGGAATAGCATCACCATGCCCATGACAAGTGGAACCGAGTCATCAAGCCGACTTTGACATTGGTCTAAGTTGTGTGTCCAGCACAACCTCGATGACCAAGGATATTTATCACAAATGACATGAATGCATAGTTCCACAACTGAATCACATATTCAATGATACACATCATATGTTTATACATGGACAACTTAATATCTTTATGAATACAATGGGAAATATCATCATACATGATTGCCTCTAGGTCATATTCCCAACAGTCTCCCACTTGCACTAGATTCAATCTTCCGACATCACATGTCTAGGCATCTAATGCCCAAGGGTCTCAGGTGCGCCTCATGCTTCGGCTGTGGTAACAGCTTTGTCAACGGATCCACAATATTTGCATCCGTGTGTACCTTGCATAACTTGATATCACCCTTATCCACGAACTGGCAAATCAGGTGGTCTGCATGAGTATGTGCTTGTTCTTCTGGTGTTGTCTAGGTTCCTTGGCTTGTGCAATAGCACAATTGTGGTCAAAATACACGTCTAACGGATTGGACGAGCCCTGAACCACACCAAGATCCATGAGGAAATTCCTCATCCAAACGCTTCCTTTGCTGCCTCCGAGGCGGCAATATACTCAGCCTCTATTGTAGATACAGACACAGTCTCTTGCTTGGAACTCTTCCAGCTCACAGCACCTCCGTTTATAATAAACACGTATCCGGATTGCAAACGAGAATCATCAGAGTCGGTAAGATAACTCGCATCCGTGTAACCCTTTACACTGAGTTCATCTTCGCCACCATAGACCAAAAACATATCCTTAGTCCTTTTCAAGTACTTTAGGATATTTTTAGCCGTTGTCTAGTGGATTTCTCCAGGATCAACTTGGTATCTGCTCACAACACTTAGAGCATATGAAACATCCGGCCTAGTATAAATCATGGCATACATGATGGATCCGAATGCAGAAGCATACGGAATCGTACTCATCCAACTTAGCTCATCAGTTGTCGAAGGACACTGAGTCTTGCTAAGTTTTATGCCATGGGACATCGGTAAGAACCGCTTCTTAGACGATTCCATTTTGAACTTCTTCAACACTTTGTCCAAATATGTACTCTGACTCAATCCAATGAGCCTTCTTGATCTATTTCTATAGATCCGGATCCCGAGAATATATGTTGCCTCACCCAAGTCTTTCATTGAGAAACTCCTTTCCAATGATTCTTTGGTTTCTTGCAACATCTGGACATCGTTTCCAATCAATAATATGTCATCCACATATAAGATTAGAAAGTTTACTTTGCTCCCACTAAACTTCTTGTATAAACAAGAATCATGATCACTCTTGATGAACCCAAACGATTTGACTACCTTATAAATGGATTTCTGAAGTTTGCACACTTTGTCAGCATTAGCCGGATCAACAAAACCCTCGGGTTGTATCATATACATGTCCTCGGTTAAATTTCCATTAAGGAAAGACGTTTTGACATCAATTTGCCATATCTCATAGTCGAAATAGGCTGCTATAGCTAACATGATCCGAACTAATTAAAACATCGCTACAGGCGAGAAAGTCTTGTCGTATTCAACTCCTTGAACTTGTCGGAACCCCTTCGCGACAAGGCATGCTTTATAGATAGAAACATTTCCATCCACATCAGTTTTCTTCTTAAAGACACTCGACGGGTCTTGCACCGTCTGGCAGATCAACCAAGTTCCAAACTTGATTTTCATCCATGGACTTTAACTCAGATCTCATGGCTCCAAGCCATGACCCGGAATCAGATCCCACCATCGCTTCCGAATAATTTTTCGGCTCATCACTGTCTAACAGTAATACATCACGAACACTTCACAATCTCGCCGATCTTCGTAGTACAGGTGCTATTGCCGGCTGAGCTACCATGATCGGCTCGACCTCCAAGGTTTTTGCCGACTCGCTACTAGCCAGTTCCTCTCGGATTTCTTCGAGCTGATCTGTGCTCCTACTTACTCCCCGACTAAGAAACACTTTCTCAAGGAAGACACCGTTCCGAGCGACAAACACTTCGCCCTCTTATCGGTTTTAGAAGTAGTAACCCAAGGTTTCCTTCGGATATCCCATGAAAATACACTTATCCGACTTGGCCGTAAGCTTGTCCGACTGAAGTCGCTTGACAAATGCTTCACAACCCCAAATCTTAAGAAAAGACAAACTCGGCTTTTGGCCTGTCCATATCTCATGCGGTGTCTTCTCTACTGACTTTGATGGTACTCTGTTTAGTGTGAACGCCGCTGTTTCTAGAAAATACCCCCAAATGATAAAGGCAGATCTGTCCAACTCATCATTGATCGTACCATGTCCAACAAGGTCCGATTCCGCCTTTCCGAAACACCGTTCCTTTGCGGCGTTCCTGGAGGAGTAAGTTGAGGAACTATTCCATAACGTTTCATATGGTCATCAAACTCATGGCTCATGTACTCGCCTCCTCGGTCCGACCAAAGAAACTTTATTTTCTTGACAAGTTGATTATGTGCTTCATTCTGGAATTCTTTGAACTTTTCAAAGGCTTCCGACTTATGTTTCATCAAGTAGATATATCCATACCGACTCACATCATCAGTGAAGGTAATGAAGTACTCATAACCACCCATGGTTGTCGTGCTCATTGGTCCACATACATCACTATGTACTAGTCCCAACTAGTCGGACGCCCTTTCGCAACTCTTTGCAAAAGGTGTCATGGTCATTTTGCCGAGTAGGCAAGATTCGCATCTCTCTAATGACTCCAAGTCGAACGAAGTTAGGAGTCCATCATCATGGAGCTTCTTCATGCGTTTCCAACTTATATGACCAAGCCGACAATGCCAAAAGTAAGTCATATTCAGATCATTTGGTTTTAACCTTTTAACATTTATGTTATATACCAACTCACCATCAAGATTCAAAATAAATAACCTGTCTTGGATGGGTGCAAAGCCGTGAAACATATCATTCAAATACAAAGAACAACCATTATTCTTGATATTTGACTCATAGCCTTGCCTCATCAAACATGAAGTAAAAAATAATGTTTCGACTGAGCACTGGAATATAATAACAATTATTCAGTTCCATAATGAATCCAGAAGGTAAATGAAGTTGCATTGTGCTGATTTCCAATGCAGCAACTCTTGCTTTGTTGCCGACTCGAATATCAGCCTCGCCTCTTGCTACGCTCCTAGTTCTTACCACTCCCTGCAATGAGTTGCAGATGTGAATAACTTATCCGGTATCATATACCCAAGAACTATTAGGTGCATCAGCAAGATATATGTCTATAACATTGCAAACAAGTGTACCTAAGTCGAAAGTCATACCTCCACTCTTGGCTTTATCAGCCAAATACTTGCTGCAGTTCCTCTTCCAGTGGCCATCCGCCTTGCAATAGAAGCAAGTGGATCCGGCTGAAGAAGATGGCTTAGTCCCTGAGAAAGCTCTTGGGACCGGGTCCTGAGCCTGCTTTCCTCCCGACTTAGCCTTCTTCTTAGTCCAAGAACTCTTCTTGAACTTAGCCTTATTATGCACCATCAACACTTGAATGGTGCCCTTCTTGAGATCCGCCTCTGCCTGCTTGAGCATCCCATGCAATTCAGTGAGCTTCTTATCCATACCATGCATGTGGTAGTTCGAAATGAACTGCCCATATGCACTAGGAAGAGACTTCAGAATTATATCCGTAGCGAACTCTTCGCTAATGGGGTAGCCAAGCCTCTCTAGAGACTGCAAGTAACCAACCATTTTGATCACATGCGGACTTAGTGGATCAGCATCATTAAGCTTGCAACTAAGCAAAGCCTGAGAGACTTGATACCTCCCAGTCTTCGCCTGAGCCTGGAACATACTTTGAGGCTTTCGATCATATCGTAGGCCTCAACATTCTCGAACTTCTTTTGCAAGTGCGGTTCCATGTGAGCAAGAGTAAGACAGCTAATATCCGTGTACTCATCCTTAGCCCGATGGTAGGAATTGGTAGCAGCGTGTAAGGTTCCCAACCTTTAATAAGGTAGAGATCCCTGTGTTTACAATGCTAGTCCCTGGATCAATAGCTAGCATCCACAGTTAAGATGTAATATCAAGAAACAAAGGTCATAATACAACTTTATAACCAGGAATAAAATAATTCATTACATCTTGCTTAGCTCATTTGGCTATCACATTACACTGCAGTAGAATATCTATAAGCATGGGGTCCTTCATCTTCAAAGTGCCACAAGCAGTCATGTTGGTTGTAGACTTGTAATCCTAATCAATAAACTTCTCTAGTATCAAACAAACCTGCAACATAATAAGTTGCAGCCACAAGGGTCAATACATTTGAATTGTATTGGCAAGTTTCACTACTATGTAAATATAAGTGGATCCTATCATTACATGCATATTTGGCTAAGTAGGGTTTAGGCTCTTTTGCAGAAAGCAATATAGTTTTGTCCTATCTTTTCAAAATAGTTTTATTCTTTTGTCAAAAACTTTCTGAACTTCTTGGAAAACTCCAAGTGCTTCAAATCCCTTGTTGTCACCCTCAAGTTTTGACTTTGAGAAATTGGAATGTCGAGATCTTCCATAGCTTCAGGCCTTAGTTGCTCAGTATTGTCCATAACCGGGGACACGGCTAAGTACTTATAATTTTGATCTTCTGCAGAAGTTGTACACTTTACCCACATGACACAATCTCATATTGATACCACCAGTGGCCGCTGGATAAGTACTCACCAAGATGGAGTACTGGCAGATTGAGAATGTGACAAAGTCTTTCCATAGAAGTCCTCCCAATACACAATGCTAGCTTGTCATCCAGGCACCAATGTAGGGTTTCAAGTTCCCTCACACTATCCTAGTTAACCTGGTGATGCTAATGCATGGGTCTTCCACTATGTAGTTGACTAAGCCAGAGCCCATTTAGCATGTGGCTGTACACGAAAGCCACTGTACGAGAAACATGTTCAATCTCTAAGTCCCTGGGTGGTTTCCTTTTAGTGCACAACAAAAAGAGATGGCCATATAAACATGGTTCCTTTTGTTGCCACCTTGTCCAAAACTTGAGTATCCTTGTCCACCCAGGTGGTTCATTGAGTACTTGTTTTATTATATAAAACATAAGTCTTTTCAATACTTCATATAATCTTAACATGTATCCCATCCCAATATATAGCAGGGCTAAGCATACTACAACTACATTGTTTCCACTAAGGAATATATAAGGGTATCCTATTAGGATTTAGCATAGCATAAAATATAGAAATCATTATCATGCATGTTTAAAAAATCCACTAAGTGTAATGAAAATAGTAGGACTTGGATGATAGTGTCACTTGCCTTTTTGGTAGAGGATGTTGGTTCACTTCCTGATCTTGCTAATATCACACTCTTCTAACTTCACTACAAATCAATCAAGCAAACATAGATTCAACTAGCATTCCAACCAATATTCAAACAATTCATCACACATAAAATAATAGAAACAAAGTTATGCATGCAAGCATGCAAAACATAGTTTTATTTGCAAAGGTGGTTTCTACTAGGCTCTAAACATTATAAAGTTCAAAGTGGTCATTTACTAAAGTGGTAAAACCATTTGCAAAAGGTTTTATCTATAAACCATTTCTTAAATCAAATCATTATTTCATGTGGTGGAAAATGCTTTTAGTAAAGCAATAATTTTATATTTGTTCATCAAATAAGTTGTTAATCCACAAAACTTGGTGTTTAGGTTCAGAAGGTTTGAATCAAAACATTTCTCAAAGGTTTTACTCAAAAATCATTTCCATATCAAAATCAATATTTTTATTTGACTAGAAATGAGCTAATTCAAGTATTTATTCCTAAACTTCACAAAATTCATTTTTAAATCCATGAGTTAGTTCCTAGGGTCAGTAAGTTCACAACAAACCATTTTGCAAAGATTTCACATTAAAATTATATCTAGAGCAATTTTTATATTCATAATAAGCCTACACATGTTTCTGCAAATTCAACCAATTTTCCAGAAGCAAATCATTAAACAAAATGCATGGTTGCAAAGTACTTGTTCTACTGATTCCATTGATATAAATTTTTCAAAATTTGGATGTGTAGATTTAAAGTTATGAATTTTACAAGTTTGCATACAAATCAGATTCAGAATTCTGTTTTAAATCAAACGAGTGCCACGCGGCGCAATCTTATTGGCCGGTACCGCTTCGTGCGGATCGAGCTCTCTGGACCGCATGATCTAACTTAAAACGCACGGCGCTGATCAACTCGGACCCCTTCAGTTAAGATCTAATCTCAGCCAACAGTTTCTGATCTAACGGACATGGTCGTGTGGTCAAGTACTGGCGGCGCTGCGCGGCGGCTGGCGGCGGCGACGCTCGACTAGCGGCACTGCGGCGGCTACAGGAAGCGAGGGAGAGGGGGAGAGGGCTCACCGTGTTCACAAGGAGGTGACGAAGCTCAACGTGTTGTTGGTTTAATGAGGGGCGCACAGGGACGGCGGCAATTCCTCGCCGGAGTCGGTGGCGGCGTCGGGCACGCTCAGGTGTCGTCGGGAATGAGGCTGTAGGTCGCGCCGAGGCAAAGTAGGGGCACAGTTAGACGCGGGCTGATCTGGGGATGTTGTGAGCATCAACAGGAGGTGCCGGGGCGGTCGAGGCTTACCAGGAGGAGTCGCCGGAGCAATGGCAGACGGCGGTGGCGAGTCGAGCTTGTCCTTGCCGACGTTCTGGGGCAAGCGCGGGCGAACGGAAGGCACTGGAAGGTGCGCCAGGAGGTGGGGAACAGGCTAGTGTACAGTGGGAGTTGAGGCGAGGCTGGACGGCGCCGGAATTGGTCGCGAAGCTCGTCGGAGTCCGCGGCGGTGCAGGGGAAAATCTGGGCAGCCCTGGGGCAGAGAAGGAGGGGCGAGTGAGGGGAAAGAGAGGGAAGGGAGAGGCGTTTATGCAGGCGTGGTTACTGGCATGTTTACTCCGGCCATCAACGCGTAATCAAGAGATTTTAATCGCGGCAGAACGCCGTTGATCAAGGGGAAAACGTCCGGCGAGGTGTTGATGATGATGAAGAGGCAGTGGGGCCTGTCTGTCAGCGTGAGGAAGAGAGGGGGAGTGGGGCCTGCCTGTCTAGGACTGCACGGGTGCGTGTGTGGGTGAAAAACTCTTCGTGCGTGGGGGGGGGGGGAAGTTGGGCTACGACTGGGCTGTTGGGCTTGTTTGCTGGGCTGGGTCTGTTTCTATTTTTTTTGTTCTGATTGCTTTTTCTTTTTCTATTTGATTTTTCTGTTTGAATTTCAATCAAACAATTAAACACTCAAATGATTTCAAATCTTTGCCAAACTTTGTATAATTTTTAGTTCTGTTTAACAACACAAACCAAAGTCCAAAATAAAATAATTTTATTCTTTTTAAGATCCATTAATAAATAAATAAATAGACCTTAGTTATTAATTCAAATAGGGTTTGATTTATTTTAAAACTCCATTTGAAATCTAAATAATTCCAAAATCAAATCAGTAGGTTTCATTTGAAAATATAAAACACCTAGAAAACTTGCTTAAAATAAATTATCAAGTTTTCAGTGTTTATTTAAAAATGGAAAAGCCTTTACTTAAATAAAATTGGATATTAATAAATCCTCATTATTTTATTTAAATAAACCTTTACTCTTTTTATCAAGATAGAAATATTTTATTTTAAAAGCTTGGCCAAGATTTAATTTGGCTTTATAAAATAATCCTTATTTATAATTCAACCTTTGCTTTATAAAAACCATATCTTTTTATTTAAAGGTCCAAAATAGTAATTCCAATTATTAAAACTTTCTTTATTAATTGTTTATCTTTTTAAATCCCTTTAGGATTTTATTTGATCCAATTAGGTTTTGATGTTTCCAATTGGAATCAAAAAGTTTCTTCTCACCCTAAATTTCAACAAAGTTTTATTTTGTTTATTTAATTTTTCACATTTCAAAATTTGGAAAATTTTGGGATGTGACACAGCGACAGTCGCATTCTCATTTGGCTCATCTGGAAGTGGGTTGTCTAGGACACGATCCTTCTTTTCTTGTTTGAGAACAATTCTCAGATTTTGATACTAGTTGGTAAAATTAGTGTCGTTCGGTTTATCTTTCTCAAGAATGGTTGTCAACGCAAAACCGGATATCTGAGAGTGACTGCTACTTGGTGCCATGATCTACAACAGAAAATATGCAAAACACTTAAGACATGTATTCATAAAAGAGCAAGCATACTAAACACTTTAATATTTTATGCTCCCACTAGAACCAACACCCCTACGATGGTTACGTAGTAATTCAGGATCCTAAATAAGCAAGTCGGTTAGTGAGCTTTAGCATCACCGCTAGCCGTCAAGTGATCTAGGTAGACAACTCCTTGTCAATCGCATCTCATACGACTCCTGTTGGACGGGCGGCATCATATGCCCCGGCTCCCATCCGAATTTTCCCTGAGCCCCACAACTGTTGTGATAGACCCGTCTAGCTTACCAAGTGTTTCCGCAGTAAGAGTCCGACTCGAACCCACCTAGTCGGAAAGAATTGGCAGCACCTCAATTTTATGAGCCCACTACCAAAAATGTCCGACTTGTGATGGTGCAAACACTAGCGGTCGAACCGACTAGACCTTCTTTGAGGGATTAAATTTTACCGACTATCTAACAGAGGTAAAACAGAGACATAACAATAACACAAAATAAAGCAATTATCATGTGAAATGGTATGACTCCCTTCATGGCGATCTCCATTTCCATAAAGCATGTAATCCGACTCGTGCCAACTCTTGTCACTTGCTATCTTACTCCATGTCGCAGACATGTACATCGCCTTGCATGCCATCCGGGTTCTCCATACAGCTACACTAGCTTAGTAAAGTAAATTACATGGAGAATCCAACACGCAGGTCGTTATACAATAAAATGAAAGCACCTAGGCTCCAGCCGGCTGACAAAAACCGTGATTCGCAGATCACGTATGGATTACACACATACCTCACATGCACATGAACCATACCATTCACAACTTCCTACAAAAACAAGTTATGCAAAGATACGCTATCTACCGGCGTTGTGAAACTCGCAACGACATCTAAGGCGCTATGATAGGGCGAATCCTTGCGGGTGCGGGCAGCGCCCAACGATTTTTCCGAAAACGTAGATCTCATCTACGATCCAGACATGGATTCCGACCATTCTTCCGATTCGATCAAACCTTTTGATCTTCGATCACCGCCTATGGATTTACGTGTCACAATCTACCCCGATGGCGGAAGCCGACCGGTAGGGGTATGTCATTCCACGACCTCAGCAATATGATCACGGAAATTAGATCTACCATTCCCTGAGTACAGTTGATCCAATCAATATCGTATAAAACCGATCTATCTCATAGATCGACCACCAAAATATCATATAGATCTCATCTACAGCCAACCGCATATTACATATGCGAGATCTCGAGCCTAAAACCAGAAGCTATCACTCTGATACCACTATTGGGCCACGTAGAGATAAAACAAAATGTTCCCTCGAACGTGGTGATCCCAAGATCTAGCTGAGGTAGAATACCACGAGGTTTACCACTAGACGCGCAGTTGAGGATTACTGATGTAGCGCGTCAATTGATGCAGTGCGGTCCTTTGCGATCCGATCGTCCTGGTGTTGATCGTACATGACCTCTGCTAGTATCCACATGTACAAGGAGGAGCATCGGTGGCGAACTGCTAGGTTCGTAAAGACGGCAATACTGCTGTGGAGCTAGGGTTTCCAACTCATGGAATGACCTAACCGATCAACGATTAACCCTTCTGGGTTACTGTGCTCCACTATAAATAGGGAGTGAACGTGGGCTCCACTCTCGTGGCCCATTCACTAAAGCCCATATAACACTAGTCACCGTGAGTCCGACTCACTGACTCAGTCCTAATCCGGCTTGGGTCCAACCCAACCAGATTTCTGGTTCAGATCCAATCCGAACTTGCTCCCGCTCTTAAGTGTGTGACCCCGCAGGCTCATGGCTACTTGGACACGATTGGAGTCCGACTCTGAATCGATCAATCGGTAGCGGCTCCTAGCAGAACATGCCGACTCCCAACTACCAATGAGTCATGACGACTTGCCTTTCTAATGTGACTTATGTCCGAGTCCCTTTTTGCCTCACGATATACCTTGTCAGACTATAGGCGAATATTTGTCATCCCTTAAATAGTCCAACTCTCTTCTCGATCCGAGATAAGTGATTCACTCGACTAACTCTTAGTCAATCACCCCGGTTAACACTTAACCGAGTCGTGCATGGCCATGCTTTCCGAATCATATCATCTGAGAGGGGCCGGAGAATATCTCTCCAAGTGGAGGGGCAAAATCCCAAATTGGTTATTCACATCACGCAGCTTGATTCTCAGTCGACCCGAACTCTGCCTTTATAACTGCCTAATTACGGATCAGTGTTTGACAGAACCTAAGTCGGTGATCCTCAACTCGGACTATGAAATAACCTCAAGTCTAAGGATTACATTGATTGAGATATACAAATGACAACTTGTTCATTGTACCTCAATATGGGTCAATCCGAATCGCTAAACTCTTTAGCCGAATCTGTGTAAGTAGGAATAGCGTCACCATGCCCATGACAAGTGGACCCGAGTCATCTAGCCGACTTTGACATTGGTCTAAGTTGTGTGTCCAGCACAACCTCGATGACCAAGGATATTTAGCACAAACGACAAGAATGCATAGTTCCACAACTGAATCACATATTTAATGATACACATCAGATGTGTATATATGGACAACTTAATATCTTTATGAATACAATGGCAAATATCATCATACATGATTGCCTCTAGGGCATATTCCCAACATCAACAATCCTAAATATACAAGTAAAGTATAAAGTAATGTGATTATGATTAATTGTCATCAGTTGATCATGATAAAAGTCCCTGAGTGTAGTTGTCTAGAGTTAGAGATATTATTACAAAATTTGTTATTTGAAGTGGCAAAAGGATAACCTTTCAAGAAAAGGTTTATTTTCTAAGGTTTAAACAATTTTAATGGTTAATATAATATGCTCGATATCTCTTGGTGTTTACTCGGTTAGTTTGGTCTTGAGATGCATTAGGTCTTAATTGAAACAGACCAAAGTAAATTATAAAACACATAATAAAGCATTTAACACGGTGTTTATAGTATTGTAGACTAAAGTTTAATTTTAAGGACGTAGATGGACTTAAGATTTAATGCTTATGAATTATCAACTAAGGACTTAGATTTAAATTCAAGTTATTAGAGTATTAAACTTTTACTTACTTCAAAAGTGTAAGGTTATATTTTTAACATGTAGATAATATTTTTGTGATCATTTTGGTATATTACATTTATTTCTATGATTTATATATAATAAGATATGATTTTTATAATATTTATTACTTTATAAACACTTAATAAATAATAGATATTTAATTAAGTGAAATAATAATACATGATTATAGTATTAGATTTTAGTACTTATTTTTTCTAAGAATTTTGGTATATTATTTATATTTTTATCATTTACCATTATTAAAATATGAATTATCAAAGTTTTATTACTTATAAAATCTTTATTAAATAATTAACACTAAAATATATGATAATAAACTTAAATTGTAGATTTCATTTTTCTAAACATTTTCATATATTAAACATATTTTTATGAATTATAAAACAAAAGTTATTGAATTTATAAAATTTATTCATTTCCTAAATTATATTTCTAAATAGGGAATTACTTTTTATACCCAGACTAAACCTACCCTAGTCACTGACCAGTGGGGTCAGTACCACGTCATATTCCACATGGGCACCAAGTTAAATTTTGTTGACTCGTCTGGGGTGATGCAATAATGGCATCACGCTGACGTCATCGCGGGGAGAGGTTATTTCTCACCGGGGCGGATTCTAGCCCTAGTAACTGACTGCTGGGCCATGTGGCCACGTCACACACCACCTCAACAAGGTAGGGCCCACCATTATTTGACTGGCCTCACACACGGTGGTGGTCAACTGATGCTGGAGACCATCCGGCGGAGGCGCTACCGTGCCGACGCGGACATGCTAAGGTGCATGTTCGAACGAGGAGGCTGAGACGATCCTACTGATGGTAACGCCGCTAAGAAACAATCACCGGAGCCCCAGTTGCAAAGGCGACTAACAACGGCGAGCGGCAACGCTCAACGGAAGATGAGGAAGACGACTCTGTCCCTTGCGTGGGTCCTGCTTCATAGAGAGAGAACGAAGGGGTATCCTGGGCTGGGCTGCTATTGGACCATTGATGGGCTGTGAGAAAGTGAGCAAAACAGCTACTGTTTGTTGCTCTGAGCGGCGGATATGGGGAGGAGAAGATGGGCTTCGGGACAGAAGGTCTGCTTTGATTTTTTTACTTTCTTTTACATTACTATTTTCTGTTTACTGTTTTCATTTATTTTTTATTCACATTAGTTTGGAATTTTTTTAATAGGATTTACTTGCTAAATAATGGCAATCATATTTAAGTATATGTAGTGTTCTTTTATGAATCTTTATTATAATTTTATGATTTCTTTATTTTATTTAAATAGGTACTTTACCTTTTATTATTTTGTTGGAACTTTTGTTATGAATTTTTATTTACATAACATACCATGAATTTATTATTAAATCTGTTTCAAATTTCTGTTTAGGATTTGAATTATTTTGGAGTCAAGCATATAAGAATCGGCATTTCAGTAATAGGAAACAATTAACATATATTCTGGAGAAGACAATTAAGGTATTTATATGGATTCTTCATTATTAGATGATAGATAAAGTTCTGAGGAATTAATATGTTTAATATTATTCCCATAAACTTAAGTGACATCAAGGTATATAATTTGTTATAACTTGCATAAAAGTTAGAGTTTAAAATTATAAATCTTTACCATGAGTTTTAGGATATTTAATATACTTATATTATTTTATAGTGATGGATAAACATTAAGGTTTAAGACATTTTGCCTTCATGTTTGTAATCATGAATGATATCACCATCTAAAGTAAAATAATAGGGTTGTTCTTTAGGATGACTTAAGAAAAAGAATTGATAAAGATAGTTCCTAAGCACATGTTATTATGATAGTTGGAAATGACAAAGATGTGCTTAAGTGATTTTCTATAGGAAAATATTCCTATAAACCAATGGGAAATAGGATGATAGATCAAACATATGAGATGGATATTAAGTTTATTATAGAATGAAGGTTTAGTGTTTATCAAGAGTTCCTATTTTCCATACTTTATAATTATTGTTTCTTACCTGAGGAATTCCTTTCCTAGATATACTACGTCCTCACATCTATCATCATGTGTTAACATGCTGAACCTTACTAATTATACTCTTACTAATAAATTCTCCTCCTAAATCCATTTGTAAATCCAATGAGCTTGACACTAAAGATCTATATGATTTTCCTCATAGAGATAATTCTTGTCTCTAGAATATTTCTAACGAATCCAACTCCACTGGGATGATTGCTCTTTTACTTCACAATTACTTTGTAATCTCACATATAAATCTCAGATGCTTGTCATTAAAGCTTTTCATAATCTTTCTTCTACCTCCACTTGGTTATATCAAACTACTAATGGTAACCTTCAATCCAACAAGTAGTTACTTTTAACTCCATTCATACAATTCCTTTATCATCCATCACTAATATTACTCCAATAGATGTATATTTCAAATCCTACTACCTTCAATTGTTTAGTATTATCTAAGAGGAATATTACTACTTCAATAACTCAATGCTTCTCTATCATAATCTTATTCATAATATCTTATCTCTACTTGGCTCCAGTATCTCCTTTTCCAACTTCACATTATAACATTGTGAATTGTCATGACTCATCTAGGATAACATATCTATGCTAGGGTTTAATCATGTTCTATCCACCAATGTCCCATATACAAGATATAATCATTCACTCTTAGTTACTTGATCATGATCATTACAATCCATTGATCATTGATGGCTTAGGTGTCCAGTTGGCTAATCAAGGTTTCATCAATACAACACTACAGTTGTATTATAATTATCTCCCTAATATTTCCATCTGACTAAGAGATATTATTCGTTGACTATGCCTACTTGATCTAATAGAATTACTCCTTCGTAACTATCTTTAGAATTCATCCTTGTAATCTTCTTTGCTACCATATAATTTTATCTTCTAGATAACTCTTCTATCCATTCAGGAGTGAGTTAACTCCATGAATTATCATTTTTATCTGATTCTCTTCAAACACTCCCATCCTATTGATGATATCTATAATTAGCATTACCATCTACCTCTTCTTACTTCTTTCTCTACAGGCTTTAAAATTAATGCTATGATAAAGACAAGAGTTAATAGATCAAGAATGTATAGGCTAAGGATTGATAGATGAATAGTTGATTACTCAACATTGATGAACAACAACTATTAGGATAAGGTTCAATAGAGATGATAAAAATTCATATGGAAAGAAAGATATATGGTGAATGGTCTTAGCTTGATTTCTTTCCTACTCAATCTCACTAAAGAGTTAAGGTTAGGTATTACCATGATACTCATGGTATAAGTAGATAAGATTAAGATAGGTCGAGATTTAGTTGTTACATGCTTATTACTTCAGTTATATTCAAAACTTGGTATTCATGAGTTGTGTAATTAATACTATGAGATGATCACTTAAGGATCTGTTATTAGTCATTAAGCAATGTGTGGTGGTTTAGTTTTATTACATTTGATCTACCCTTATATCAAATCATCTTTACCCAAAAAATAAGGTTTTAGCAAAGGTCATATTGAAACTTATCGTAGTCAACTTGATGATCTACTTCAATTCCATCAAGTTGAGAGAAGCTTTAATCACTTTGACAAGTTTTGTTCAAAAGCGCGAAAATTATTCGTATTTTCTATGCATGAATGCAATGCACACATCTGTGTTCAGCTTATTTCTAAGCTCTAATGCTGGGATGTTACAGACTCTCCCCCTTAAAATAAACTTCGTCCTCAAGGTTCATACACTCTTTCAATTCGGAATGAGGAATTGTCTTGTATTGGTTACTGCATTTCTTAACTTCATATTAACCTCAAATGGGAATAATTGTAGTATCCCATATCCAGATCTTTTCCTTGAATTTTTCCTCATACTTGGCAATCTCCAACTTGTTGTCTCCAATATCCCCAAAGTTCTTTTTACTTTACTCCCTTAGGAACATCTCCTTATTATAAACTCCTTAAATTGGGGTCTCTTCTTTTGTTCATTTCCCTGTTTAGGTATCCTATTCCAATTCCTTTACTTGATCATCAAACTTCCTTCTTATACTATGTAAAGTCTAGGAAGTCTCACTAAATTAGGGTTTTAAATTTTTTTAGACAATAGTTGTGGCCAAAAGACTAAATTTTTGGTCTGTCGTTGTCTGGTTTATACTAGTAGTCCTTCCAAAGATTGGTTTTGAACACATTTAGGTCATACCCATCGGAATTTCTTGCTCCTCTACATACATACAATTGTATGTGCTTATTCCCTCTTAAGGATTACTTAAGAGTTGTTTCCATTAGAATTAGCATGTTAGGATCAATCTATTTTATTACTTCAAGCTTTTACCTTATAAAGCTTTAGATAATCCTTTGTTATCACCTTAAGTACTTCTACAACTTCCATTTATTAATTACCTTAAGGTTTGAATACTACTACCTTGAAGTAAACTTTAATCTTTCATCCAGACATACTTCCTAAAGTACTTTTATAATGATAAATTCTTTTAACCTCATGAGAATAAGGCTTAATGTTGTCCTAGCTTAGTACTTATTATTCTCCCACCTTTACTTGAAGATTCAGATAACAATACTTCCACTTTAATCTTTACTCTCCCCCTTGGGGTTTACTAATGGTCTCAAAACAACATGTATAAAAACCATTGGCTTTCTAACTAGAATGTTAGTCTTTGTCTATCTTGTATTCAACCTATTTAAAGTCTCATGAAAGAACCTATGGCATACCCACACAATTGTGGATCTCCGAAGTGAATCTTCCAAAATTATTTGTCTTAATTCTCGTTTGGACATTCTTGATTTGATAGATATGATTTCGCGAAGCGTTTTGGAAAACTATCGCTTTAACCTTATACTTCTATATGTCTTACTTAAATTAGGCCAAGTTTTATGCTCTTTATGGAATACTAAGATGATCTGGTTAACTAAGTTAACCAAATACCAGCCACGGACCAAATACTAGTTGTGGACCATCCTAGGGTGTATGTATTACCCTGCGGTTTTCGACATACTACTGCCATTCTCTCTGAATTGTCAGCGCTTGAATACCATCTTTGTTCCAAAGCTTCTTCTTTGTACTTATTCATGATACTTCCATGAACTTGGTACTACTACTCCATTAACTTCTTAGCAACATCACCTACTTTGGTTGAACTAAAGTTCATTACTTCTTGTTGCTCCATACATTTTCTACACTAGTCTTTCTTCTTATTACTAACTAACTAATGATCTGAACTTGATCCATCCTTCAATTTGTGTTGATACTTCTTATACTTGGCTTCACTCTTCATGTAAGTCTTCATCTTTGTAAGATCCCTCCCTTTAAAAAGCTAAGGATCCATGTGATTGCAATGCTAGTCCCTGGATCAATGCTAGCATCCACAGTTTAAGATGAAGTACACAGAAACAAAGGTCATTATTACATATCATTCCAGAGACGAACATAGTCTTTTACAAACTCCATGGCCACAGGCCTAATACAAGAGTTCAAATATATAATAAGATAAATAAGTCTTCATCTTCATGTGCCATAGGCAAGCATGTTGAGTGTAGACTCATAACCCCTAATCATCATCAGAATAACCTGCAACATCACAAGTTACAGCCACAATGGGTCAATACATTCGAATAGTATTGGCAAGTGATACCTTAATAGAATATTAGTAGTTTAGATACTATATGCATTTTGGCTAAGTGTAGCTTAGGCTTGCTTTGCTCAAAATAGGTTTTTCCTATCAGTTGAAAAACACTAAGTTTTTCTTTGACAAAACTTTCCCAAGGAATCACCAATAGACATTGGTGAACCTTTACCCTTGTTCACCCACAAGTTTTAACTTAGAAATTGGGATGAGGAGATTCTTGATAGCTTCCATGTCTTGATGCTCAATTTTTCCTTTACCAGGGACATGGCTAAGTACTTAGATTCTTCCATCTGCAGAGGTTGTGCACTTTCCCCACAAGACTTGATTTTCACCAAGACAGGACCTTTTAGAAGACTTCCCTTAGACCAAATGGACGCGTTCCAACCTATCATCCCACTACCACCAACTGTCCAAATGGCTAAGTTATTGCAACCTATGTGATCCAGGCAGAGCCCATATTGCCATGTGGCTGCACTAGAAGCTTCTTAACATTTGGCCTCTCTAATCCCTTTGTTCCTGGGTGGATTTCCACAAGTGAGATACACAAGGTAAACCATAGACATGGGCCTTGTGTAACCACTCAACACAAACCATTCTTTCCATTCCACCCAGGTGTTTCATTCACTTAGTTGTTTTATTAAGCAAAAACACAAGTCCAAAGACTTAGAAATATTTTTCATAGCATGAATATATAACCACCCTTGGTTGCTACTAGCTAGGCTAAGCATGGCATTGATAAGCATCTTAACTTAGAAATTTCTAGCGATTCTACAACTACTAGGATTTCCCAAGCATAGCATATAGATCAAAATATTCATGCAAGTCCTATACAAAATATTTCTAGTGCATAGTTGAAAAACATAGGAATAAAATCATGAAGAACCACTTGCCTTGGTAGTTTGGGGAGTAGCAACAATCTTCACAATCACAATCACTATTTGCACCAAAATCTACACATAAAATAATGGCACCAAAATCACATACAAAATATATACAAACAAAAATACATGAATGCATGCAAATGCCATGTGATGATTTTTCTACTCCAAACAAGACAAGTGAACAGTACCGAAACATAAACAAGTCCAAGATATTCAAAATAAACCTTATTTGGTTCTTAAAATATTTTTCAAATAATTTGTATAATCAAAATAAGCCTACACAAGTTTCTGCATAAACAACCATTTTTACAGAGGCAAAATATTAAACACATTACATAAACAGATAGGATTTTCTCTCCTGATTCCAATGATATAAAATTTGTAAAATTTGAACGTGTGGATCAAAAGTTATGAATTTTACAAGTTTGGTTAACTAATAGATCAAATTTCTGTTTTAAATTTAAACAGAGGCCACGCGGCGCTCCCTGATTGGTCGATACCGTTTTGCACGGATCAGGCTCTCTGGATCGTTAGATGTAAAAGAGCATCACACGGCTCAGATCTAAACTTACCGTTTCGTTAAGTGATCTAATTCTACACATCCGATCTAGATCTAACAACGCACAATCGTTTGACCAAAGATGGGCGGCTCGCGACGGCGGCTGGCACCGGTGCGCTCGGGCGGTGATGTTGCCGATGATACAGGAAGCGAGGAAGGCAGGGGAATAGCTCACCGAGTTCGCGTGACGACGCTGGTGCTCTAGGTGGTCTTCGTTGGCGAAGGGGCGCACCGTGGATGTCGCTGGAGCTCGTCGGAGTTGTGCGCGGCGTCGCGTGCTTGCAGACGTCGACGTTGCCGAGGTTCTGGGTCGCCCTAGCACGAACAAGATGTAACAGGGGGTGCGCAAGGTCACGGTGAGCAAGATAGTTTCAAGGAGAAGACAAGGGGCGCTCGATTTATACCGTGATTTCTCACCGGAGATGAGAAAGGCGTCGGGCACTTGCGGTGGTTGTCGAATCCGTCGATCTAGGTCACGAGCAGACAAAGCAAAAGCATGACGTGAGTCGCGTGGTCAAGGGAAGCATGCTAGCGTGAATGATACAGAGTGGGGTGGACGGAGCTTACCGGAATCGCCCGCCGGAATGGCTCGGTACAGCGGCGGTGCAAGCAAGATTGTGGGTAGCCTGGTGGCGGAAATGGTGCGCCGAGTGAGGGGAAATGAGCGGAGAGGGGAGGGGGTTAAGTAGCCGAGGCTAGCCTGGGGAGTTACTCGACGAATCAACGGAATTAAGCTCGCGAATTCATCGGCAGTGACTAGGGATGAAACGGCCGGAGTTGATTGCGGCGGGTTGAAGAGACGACTGACAAGTGAGGCGTGGTTGTGAGCGAGAGAGAGAGAGTGGGTCCAGGTAGTCAGTGACTGAGGGAGTGGGTTTCTGAGTGCGCAACATTTTCCTCGCGGGAGAGAGCTGCTGGGCTAAATGGGCTAAGTGGCTGGGTTGGGCCAGATTGGCTGGTTTGTTCTATTTTTTTCCTTTATTCCTTTTTTTTCTGATTTGATTTCTTTTTTAAATTTGAAAGCTCAAATCAAATCTGTTTTGAATGAAACTTTCTCCAAACAAAAGTTTGCTGATTCTTGTCTCCTAGGAGGTGTAACACAACTGTTCATACTTGTAAGAAATCAAAAGGGTTTGGAAAAGAATTTAAAACAAGCCTTAGTTAAATATTTATAATAGTGAAGGAATGGTTTTTTAATCATAATTTGTTTTTGAAGCCTTGACCAAACTTTAGAAGCATCACTCAAGCTCAAGCTTAACATTACTGACTAAAATAGTATCTTTCTTAATAGAAGGTGGCAATATGACCATGGCCTTGCTACATAAAATAATGAGCATCAGATGCTCCTATTTTTGAAATGGCTTTGAAAAGGAACCCTAAATGATCATTGATGAATGGATGATATGCAAAGCTTTGAAAACATGATTTTAGGGATGTTACAAATCTAACCCCCTTAAGGTGAATCTCGCCGTCAAGATTCGCGTTGGCTAGCAAATAGGTGAGGGTGGTCTTTTCGAAGATCATCTTCTCTTTCCCATGTTGCTTCTTCTTCGGAATGATGGTTCCATTGAACTTTGCATAATTTGATTGTCTTAGTCCGAGTAACTCTTTCTGCAGTCTCAAGAATCTTGATAGTATTCTCCTCGTAAGTGAGATCACTTTACAATTCGACCTCCTCCAATGGTATAGTATCCTTCAAAGAGGTCTCTTCCATCTCTGGATGGCATTTCTTAAGCTGACTTACATGAAACACAATGTGAACGGCAGACAATGATTCTGGCAATTCAATCTCATAAGCCACTTCTCATTTACGACTCAGAATCTTGAATGGTCCAACATATCTTGGGGCCAATTTACCTTTGACTCCAAATCTCTTCACTCCACGAAGTGGTGACACTCTAAGATAGGCTCTATCACCTACTTCATAGGTGACTTCTCTACGCTTAGGATCTGCGTAGCTCTTCTGTCGGGACTGTGGTATCTTCAATCTGTCCTTAACCAACTTGACCTTCTCTTCGGCTTCTTTGATAAGTTCTGGTCCGAACAAACTTCTTTCTCCCACACCATTCCACAACAATGGGGTGGTACATTTTCTCCCGTAGAGAAACTCAAATGGTGCCATCTCAATGCTGGCTTGATAGTTGTTGTTGTAAGAAAATTCTGCGTAAGGCAGACTTTCATCCCAACTGGCTCCATAGTCTAGGGCACATGCCCTCAACATATCTTCTAGAATCTGGTTGGTCCTTTCCGTTTGTCCATCAGTCTGAGGATGAAAAGCAGTGCTGAATTCCAACCTCGTTCCCAATGACTCATGTAGTTGCCTCCAAAAATGAGAAGTGAATTGAGTTCCCCTATCAGACACAATACTCTTGGGTACTCCATGTAGACATACAATCCTACTCATATAGATCTTGGCTAACTTAGCACTTGTATAGGTTGTCTTCACGGGTATGAAATGAGCCACTTTAGTTAGGCGATCCACTACTACCCAAATAGAATTGTATCCTGACATGGTCCTTGGCAGTCAAGTGATGAAATCCATGCCAATCTTGTCCCACTTCCAATCAGGAATAGGTAGTGGTTCTAACAATCCTTCTGGTTTCTGATGTTCCGCTTTCACTCTACTACATACATCACACAAAGCAATATGTTCAGCGATGTCCTTCTTGAGATTATTCCACCAAAATCTTTCTTTCAATCCATGTACATTTTGGTGTTACCCGGATGAATGGAATACAGTGAGTTGTGTGCTTCTTGTAAAATCAGTTTCCGAAGCTCCGGATCTTGTGGAACACAGATACGTTTTCTATACCATAAAGTACTTTGTTCATCTTCATGGAATCCTTTGGCTTTTCCCTTGCCAATCTTTTCCTTAATCTCTTGAATTTCCTTATCTATCTTTTGGGCTTCTTTGATTTTGTCCAACAAAGTGGGTTGAACATTGTAACACCACGGTTCTGAAAAGACCGTAGCTTCTATGTGACATGCCAATCCCTGGATCGGTTCATTGGCCCACAATAGAATAAGATGAATAACATAGCAAAATATCCGTGTATCATAAATAACGAAGATCCAGAGTACCATTATTACAATAAAAGCTTAGCTCAAGGCTAGCTCAAATTATTCAGGTAGCAACATAAATAAAGAAAATCCTCCATTCTTCAAATTGCCCACAAGTGAACAAGTGCCGAGTGGAGTACCGTGGCCTATATCGATTACTCAGAATCGGAATATCCTACAACATGAAATGTAGCAGCCCCGAAGGGTCAATACATGGAATGTATGGCAAGTAGAGCTAGTAAAGGAGACAATAGTGCTAACATCTACATGCATATTTGGCAAGTGGAGCTGTGGCTAGCTTGCATTTGCAAATACCTTTGTCCTACTTTCATAAACAGTTTTAGATTTTCTTTGAAAAGATCCCAATTAAGTTAACCCAACAACATTAAAGCAATTATGAAATTGGAATGAGCGAGAAACATGTCATGGAATCAATATCAAGCAACTCAGTTGTCCATAACCGGGGACACGGCTAATCGATTAGATTATACACCCTGCAGGGGTTAGTACACTTTACCCATGTGACTTGGCCAGCCCAGCTCGTACCATCACTCTCATTTTGGGTGATGATAGGGAGAAGTCCAAGAAGAGACTGTTCGGGAAGTAGATCCCCAATCCCGACGCGCACCGGTCCAACCTACCAAAATTCTACATCTCTGGATACGCGGGTTCGAGTTACCACAACCTACTAAGTCCAACCAACCGCCCATTCCATTATTGGCACATGGTTGTACACGTAAGCTACAACATAAAGAAGCCAATCATTTTCTCTTGATACCTGGGTGCCTTTCCGCAATGATACCACCAAAATTTATCAATCCCATCACCCCCAGGAGATTCATTGATTAAGTTGTTTTAGTTTTCACAAACCAACACATTTAGAAACAAATTTCAGTGATGTAACCCAGCCCTCGTTCATCATAGCATGGCTAATCACATCTACCAACGGTGGTTCATCTACAAGGAGAGCCCTACCACATAATAGGACATAGCATAGCGATAGTATCTTCCTACACATGCATCTACAAAATACATGACAATGCATTAAAAATAGTAGGACGATATCATGAACAAGATAGCATCTACTTGCCTTGGTTGTAGCGGTCGGAAGAACAATCCACACACGAGTAAGCGTTGCACTCGTCAGAATCTACACGATACAATTGCAATCATAAACAACCATCCACAAGCATATGCAAACAAAGATGATGCAAGATGCATGCATGAAAAGTGGATTGATGCTACAGCAGCACCACATAATCTTATTCAGTAAAGCTACTGAATGCATGCATGGAAAATAATTTTAGCGCAAGGAAAACTATTATGCAATTTATTTCGCTCAAAACTAGAGCTAGAACCCAAATAATTCACTACTGTTAACATACTATTTGTAAAATCTTGGGAAAAATCTACTGTATAGGCAATGCTATTTAAGAACAGTACCAATTGGAATTTCTTAAAAAGGAATTATATAACTCCTTGAGTAATTAAAATATTGCAGAAAGCCATTATATAGTTTCTGCAAAAGTTTTTACTATAACCCTAACCTTTTAATTCACTTTGCGATTCCCCTTGTTCTACTGATTCCAGGGACATATTATTTGCAATTTTTGGAGTTACAGTTCTTTTTCTACGAATTAACTACTCCACAAAGGGCATTAACTCATTTAATTAATCTGGACAAAATCTTGCTGCAAAAGTGTAAAACAGTAGCACAGCAAGATTCTACACGACTTACTGAACCTACACATATTTTATTTACAATTTTTGGCCTAGTAGATTAATTTCTACGCAATTTACAAGTTTTACCTAGAATCTGCCAATTAAATCTATTTAAGAAATCGCCCAGTCAAACTTTTGACTTTGACTGGCCGACGTGGCGGCTGACTGGGCGCTGACTGGGCGGTTGACCGGTCAGTGCCTGGGCTGACCAGTCAACGGACGATCTGGGCCATTCGTGGCAGATCGTGCGGAAGGGAGAGGTAGCGGCGAGGTGGTGCTCACCGGTGATGTCGGCGGGGTCGGGGCGGTCCTCCTCGCAGTGGTGGCGCAGGGCGGCGAGACGCGGGGCGACGGCGGCGAGCGGCTGGGGCTGCGGCGTCGGCTCGCGTAGGCGACGGCGGCGGTGGCGACCTGCGGGGGAGAGGAGGCGGCGGGTCAGCGGGAAGGCGAGCTCGCGGACACGGCGAGGCGGGGGGGAAAAGGAGAGGGCGGCGGTAGCGCTTACCCGGCAGCGGCGGCGGAACCGGGAGGCGACGGCGGGGTCGGGAGAGGCAGGGCGCGCATGCGGGCTAAGAAGGGGAGGGGGTCCCACGCGGGCCCGAGGCGGAAACGGCGGCGGCAGTTGGAGTCCGCGTCGGACGCGGCAGGCGGCGGCGATGTCGGTGCGGTGGCGGTGGCGCGCGCGGGGGCGGTGGCGGCAGGATACCATCTGCCGCGCAGGCGGTGGCGGCTGCGCGCGCGCGTGCGCTGGCTGGGCCGACGCGGCCCAGCAGGCTGGCGCGGCTGCGCTGCTTTGCTCTTTTTTTTTGTTCTTTTTATTTTTTTCTAATTTCTGTTTAGTATTTCCACCGTAACTTTTTCATACGAACTCCGAATTAGGTGATACTTGTTCCTATTTTTTTATAAAATCTAGGAGATCAACCTAGGGTCAAGTGGTATTTGATTCCACTAGTTTACAAGGGTGGAAAACACAAGTCTTAGTATACCCTCTCGTAGGTGCATTTTAGTAAAATAAAATAGGGTTTTGAAAATAGTGTTTTGCCGAATCATCTCAATCGAAAGTTTTGCATGGATGATTATGATGCAATGACATGAATGATATGCGGAACCAAATATAAAATTTGGGATGTGACAAGACTAACCCCCTTAAGATGAATCTCGTCCCCGAGATTCGGCGCGGCTAGCAAATAGGTGCGGGTAGTCCTCTCGGATGTCATCCTCACGCTCCCATGTGGCTTACTCTTCGGTGTGGTGGCTCCATTGCACCTTGCAAAACCTGATCGTCTTGGTACGGGTAATCCTCTCGGTTGTCTCCAGAATCTTGACCGGCTTCTCCTCGTAGGTCAAGTCATTCTCAAGCTGAACCTCCTCTAGTGGCACAGTGTCTCTCAATGGTGTATCCACCATCTCCGGATGGCACTTCTTCAGCTGGGACATGTGGAACACATTGTGAACGGCGGACAAAGTCTCTGGCAACTCCAACTGATAAGCAACTTCTCCCTTGCGTGCTAAGACCCGATACGGTCCAATAAATCGAGGTGCCAGCTTACCCTTAATTCCAAATCTCTTAATTCCATGAAGTGGCGACACTCTGAGGTATGCTCTATCCCCTATCTCGTACACCACTTCCTTGCGCTTGGCGTCAGCGTAGCTCTTCTGCCTTGATTGTGCTACCTTCAGCCTGTCCCTAATCAAGGCGACCTTCTCCTCAGCGTCCTTGATCAAATCAGGTCCAAACAACTGGCGTTCTCCTACTCCATCCCATAGCAATGGTGTCCGGCACCGTTTCCCATATAGCACATCGAACGGTGACGTCTTGATGCTGGTTTGATAGATGTTGTTGTAGGAAAACTCAGCATACGGCAAATTCTCATCCCAACTAGAACCATGAGCCAAAGCGCAAGCTCTCAGCATGTCTTCCAAAATCTTATTCACCCTCTCGGTCTATCCATCAGTCTGTGGGTGAAACGCTGTGCTAAACTCCAATCTAGTCCCAAGTGACTCGTGCAGCTGGCGTCAGAAGTCCGAGGTAAATTGGGTGCCCCTATCAGATACAATACTCTTAGGAACTCCATGTAGACACACAATTTTGTCCATGTAGATCTTGGCCAACTTTGCACTCGTATAGATCGTCTTCACCGG
Source organism: Avena sativa (assembly GCA_916181665.1). Taxonomy (NCBI): domain Eukaryota; kingdom Viridiplantae; phylum Streptophyta; class Magnoliopsida; order Poales; family Poaceae; genus Avena; species Avena sativa. The sequence continues at coordinate 259,033,720 of OV702294.1, read as the reverse complement.
TATAAAGTGGGCTACCTTGGTCAAATGGTCGACCACTACCCAAATGGAGTCATATCCTGACCTGGTCCTGGGCAATCCTGTGATAAAATCCATTCCTACTCTATCCCACTTCCAATCCGGCACGGGCAATGGCTGTAGCAGTCCTGCTGGCTTCTGGTGTTCCGCCTTCACTCGGCTACACACATCGCATAGGGAAATATGCTTGACGATGTCTCCCTTCATGTTATTCCACCAAAATCTGCTCTTCAAATCCATATACATCTTTGTATTGCCCGGATGTATGGATTATGGCGAGTTATGAGCTTCCTGCAGAATCAACTTCCTTATTTCCGGGTCGCTGGGCACACACAGACGATCTCCATACCACAAGGTACCATGCTCATCCTCGCGAATATCCTTTTCTCGATTTTCCTTCATCTTTTCCTTTATCTCTTCTATTTCCTTGTCTCCTACCTGAGCCTTCCTGATTCTGTCCTGTAGCGTTGGTTGGACTTCCATTGCTGCCAAATATCCTTCTAACACTACCTCCAGTCTAAGGTCCTTGAACTGCCTGCACAAATCCTCGGGCAATTCCCCAACAGTCAATCCATTGGCATAGACCTTCCGGCTCAGAGCATCTGCTACTACATTGTCCTTTCCTGGGTGTTATTGCAAATTCATATCATAATGTTTGATAAGTTCCAACCATCTCCTTTGTCTCATATTCAGTTCCTTCTGTGTAAATATGTACTTCAGGCTTTTGTGGTCGGTGTACACATCACAGTGTTTTCCCATCAAGTAGTGCCTCCATACTTTGAGCGCATGAACCACTGATGCTAACTCCAAGTCATGCGTGGGATAATTCCTCTCATGGTGTTTAAGTTGCCGCGAGGCATATGACACCACTCTCCCATCTTGCATCAGCACACTCCCAAGTCCCTGTCGAGAAGCATCATAGTACACTTGGAAATCCTTCTGAAGATCTGGTAAACACAGAACAGGTGCAGTCACTAGTCGACGCTTCAGTTCCTGAAAGTTGGCTTCACACCCATCCGTCCATTCAAACTTCCTCTCCTTCTTCAGAAGTTCTGTCATTGGCTTAGCAAACTTGGAGAAGTTTTCAATAAATCTCCTGTAATATCCAGCAAGTCCTAAGAAGCTTCGAATCTCTCCCGCATTCTTGGGCGCTTCCCACTCAGTTACTGCAGTCACTTTGCTTGGATCAACAGTGACTCCTTCTCCTGACACCACGTGTCCAAGAAATCCAACAGTGTTAAGCCAGAATTCACACTTGCTGAATTTGGCATACAGCTTGTGTTACCTCAGCTTCTCCATAATCAGTCGCAGATGTTTCTCATGCTCAGCATCATCCTTGGAATATATTAGTATGTCATCAATAAACACCACCACGAACTTGTCCAAGTACTCCATAAATACCTTGTTCATCATGGTCATGAAATATGTCGGGGCATTCGTTAGTCCAAAAGACATAATTGTATACTCATATAAACCATACCTAGTAGTGAAAGTGGTTTTTGGAATGTCCTCCTCCCGGATCTTCAATTGGAAATAACCCGATCGCAGATCAATTTTGCTAAACACCTTTGCTCCTTCTAGTTGATCAAACAAATCATTTATGTTCGGCAGGGGGTATTTGTTCTTGATAGTCACTTCATTCAGCGAGCGATAGTCCACCACTAATCTGTTACTGCTATCTTTCTTCTCCACAAAAAGAATAGGTGCACCCCATTACGACGAACTAGGCTGAATGAATCCCTTGTCCAACTGCTCTTTCAGCTGCTTCTTCAACTCCTTCAGCTCATCCACATCCATCTTATATGGTCTCTTTGCTATAGGTCCTGTTCCCGGCATCAGATCGATGAGAAACTCCACTTCTCTGTCAGGTAGCATCCCTGGCAGCTCTTCCAGAAACACATCAGGGTAATCCTTAATCACAGGCACAGTATCCATGCTAACCCCCTTAAGAGAATTCAACTTACACCTTCCCGGTCGTACAGCTGACTTGAACCTAATTCTCTTACCATCCGGGGTTTTGAGTGAAACAGCTCGCTGTGCACAATCTATGTGTCCCCCATGCATAGACATCTAATCCATACCCAGAATAACATCTAACCCTTGTGATTCCAACACTACCAAATGTGCAATGAAATTGTGTGCTCCAATCCTCACAGTTAAGTCGCGGCATCCCGCGCTAGCTATCATATCTCCTCCAGGTGAGCTTACTCTAATGGACTCTTTCATAGACTCAGTAGGTAACTTATACTTATCCACAAACGCCCTTGATATGAATGAATGCGATGCACCAGTATCGAAAAGTATAAGTGCAGGGTGAGTGTTGATTGGAAACTTACCAACCACAAGATCAGGCTCATCTGGGATCTCCTCCACATTCATGTGGTTCACTGTGGCGTTCTGGTTGTTGGTTGGCTTCAGTCCCTTCCTCTCCGGACAGTTGTCAGCATAATGTCCCTTCTGGCCACACTTGAAGCATGTCACCTCACTCAGATCCTTCTTCACAAAACTGCGATCACGGTTGCAGTCATGTCCACTGTGTCCTCCAGAATGGTGAGTGTGTCCTCCCTTGTGGCTGTGGTGGTTTCTCTTATTGTTATCATGGCGACGTCCATCGCCTCCATGATTGTGGAGGTCATGGCTCCCATGGTCACTCCCTCCATGCTTGGAGTACCCATCATAAGAAGTGCGAGACTTGTGGTGAGAACCAGAGTGGTGATTGTTGCGCTTTCTCTTGCGGTTCTCCACCTGCTTGTGCTTCCCTTCCAAGATCCTGGCCTTGTCCATAAGCTCCTGGAAAGTGGGGCAATAAACCACCAGCAGCTGCACTGAAAGCTCATCACTTAGGCCATCCAGGAATCTCTCCCTCATTTTTGCATCAGTGTCAACATCCTTAGGTGCATAACAGGACAAGTTGTTGAACTCCTCAATGTACTCAGCCACGGTGCGGTTGGTTTGGTGCAAGTTGCAAAACTCCTTCCTCTTCAGGCTCAGAACTCCTGAAGACACGTGGTTGGTCTTGAATTCTTCCTCAAACATTGCCCAAGTCACAGTATCTAGCGGGTGGGTGATCTGAAAAGTGTCCCACCAAGAAGCGGCTGGTCCCTCCAGTAGGTGAGCGGCAAACCTCACCTTCTCAGCATTAGTGCATCCAACAGTTACCAGATCCTTGTTGACTAAACACAACCAGTCGAGAGAAATCATTAGTTCCGTTGTAGTAGAGAACTTAGCTGGCCTTAACCTCAGAAACCTGGTGAGAGCATCTCCTTGAGGCTGGTTGTTCCCATTGTTGTTGTTGTTCTGAGCTTCCATGAACTAGGTCATAACTTGGGTCAGCTGTGCCTGAGCTGCCATGAGCTGCTCCAACTCAGTGGGTTGACGGCGGGGAGGCATCTGCGGTTCAGCACAGGTAAGCTTAGAAAGAATCAACTACGAAAACAGGATTCTACCCATGCATTATGATCAATCAACAACAAACAATAGCAGACAATCTCAAGCAAGCAACACATCAACAAACAAGTGATCCAGCAACATCCCAGGGGTTATCCTAGCAGTATATATCTACTGAAATAGTTTTAGAAGAGCTGTCAATGGTTATCTAAATAGTTGATCAACAAAGCATTAAAAACAGCAATCTGCCAGAACAGTCCAGCAGTGTTCACGAATTTTTCTACCTGACTTAAACTAGTCAGGAAATTATGCTGATTTTTTCACATATAGTACAGAGAGTTTCGCACTAGCCCTATTTTTTTCAGATTTTTCCCAGATACCAGTAAAATATGAAAAATCGTACAGTACTGCTGTATCAGCAGAAAACTGCAGCAGGAATAACACAGATATTAACCAAACTTGCCATAACTCTTTCATAAAATTCGCACAAATAATCCTGGGATATTGGAGTACACAAATAAGCAACTAAACACTCTTAAATTAATAGGAATTAAGTTTTACATTGATCGAGACTAATCCTAACGATTTTACCTAACGGGGACTAATTGGTGGACTTCTATCTACTTCTTGAAGAGGTTGCGGTAGGTCCTTGCACTCATGCGTTGGCGCTTCTGTCCATGGTTCAACCATGGCGGCGGAGTGTACACCTCTCCTGAGTCATCACTTTAAATCTCAAACTCCACCTCTTCTGGATCCTCCTCTTCTTTACTCTCTGCTGCAACTGCAACTGCTTCATCTCCTCCACCATCTTCGTCTCCGTCATCATCATCCTCGTCCTCATCATCATCATCGTTCCCACTATCATCATCATCATAGTTGTTGCCACCATCTCCATTGTCATCATCAGAGGGTGGATTCAGCTGTGCTTGGAGAGCGGTAATCTGGGCTGCCATAACTTCAATAGTTTGATCCCTTTCCTGGACGGTCCCTTGCAACTGTTGTATGGTCTGGGTGTTATCCTGCACAGTCCCATTAAGATGAGCTATGGTTGCATCCCTGCCTATCAGGGCATTTTCCAGAACTCCCACAGCTTCACGCAAGGTGTCAATCTCCTGTCCTTGGACCACCATACCATTGCTGGCAAAATCTGCAATCTCCTTTACCATCATCACTTTCTCAGCTAGAGCTCCATTCTCCCTTTCCATGTCCTCTATGTTCCTCCGACGGGGCGGCATGTTGTTCCTGTCGCCCGGGGTAACCACAATGTTTCCATCTTCATCACGCCTCCCATATTCACGGTAGGGTGAGTCTGCTAGTAGTAGATGTCGGACATGATGGCACTGGCGAGACAGGGCTTCATGTATGGCCAAGTTAATTCCAAGTCCCCAGTTGCAGTATGTCTTGGTGTAGATCAGGTGCACAGGGTTTGGCAAGGCGGCATCTCCGAATATGAAGGTGGTGATCTCCCATGCATCCTCGCCATATCCATAGGTGTACAGCCTTCTTCCCTTGAACATGGGCAGTGGCAATCCCAATGACTGCGAGAGCTGTGCTAACTGTCTTGCAAAGGGCCTTGGTGACTCCATGGTTGCATACTCAGTCCTGACTTCTCCCATCTATCAATTAAAAGAGGAAAGTGTGAGAATAGCATATGGTAAGAATTTACGAGAGTGAAAGGCATAAGATGAAAGACAGAGTTAATATAAGCTTTAATAATTCTATGGCTTCCTAATCCAATCCTAGGTCACGATCCTACAGTCGACACACGGGCTCTGATACCATCTTGTAACACCACGGTTCTGAAAAGACCGTAGCTTATATGTGACATGCCAATCCCTGGATCGGTTCATTGGTCCACAATAGAATAAGATGAATAACATAGCAAAATATCCGTCTATCATAAATAACGAAGATCCAGAGTACCATTATTACAATAAAAGCTTAGCTCAAGGCTAGCTCCAATTATTCAGGTAGCAACATAAATAAAGCAAATCCTCCATTCTTCAAATTGCCCACAAGTGAACAAGTGCCGAGTGGAGTACCGTGGCCTATATCGATTACTCAGAATCGAAATATCCTGCAACATGAAACGTAGCAGCCCCGAAGGGTCAATACATGGAATGTATGGCAAGTAGAGCTAGTAAAGGAGACAATAGTGCTAACATCTACATGCATATTTGGCAAGTGGAGCTGTGGCTAGCTTGCATTTGCAAATACCTTTGTCCTACTTTCATAAACAGTTTTAGATTTTCTTTGAAAATATCCCAATTAAGTTAACCCAACAACATTAAAGCAATTATGAAATTGGAATGAGCGAGAAACATGTCATGGAATCAATATCAAGCAATTCAGTTGTCCATAACCGGGGACACGGCTAATCGATTAGATTATACACCCTGTAGGGGTTAGTACACTTTACCCATGTGACTTGGCCAGCCCAGCTCATACCATCACTCTCATTTTGGGTTATGATAGGGAGAAGTCCAAGAAGAGACTGTTCGGGAAGTAGCTCCCCAATCCCGACGCGCACCGGTCCAACCTACCAAAATTCTACATCTCTGGATACGCGGGTTCGAGTTACCACAACCTACTAAGTCCAACCAACCGCCCATTCCATTATTGGCACATGGTTGTACACGTAAGCTACAACATAAAGAAGCCAATCATTTTCTCTTGATACCTAGGTGCCTTTCCGCAATGATACCACCAAAATTTATCAATCCCATCACCCCCAGGAGATTCATTGATTAAGTTGTTTTAGTTTTCGCAAACCAACACATTTAGAAACAAATTTCAGTGATGTAACCCAGCCCTCGTTCATCATAGCATGGCTAATCACATCTACCAACGGTGGTTCATCTACAAGGAGAGCCCTACCACATAATAGGACATAGCATAGCGATAGTATCTTCCTACACATGCATCTACAAAATACACGACAATGCATTGAAAATAGTAGGACGATATCATGAACAAGATAGCATCTACTTGCCTTGGTTGTAGCGGTCGGAAGAACAATCCACACACGAGCAAGCGTTGCACTCGTCACATTCTACACGATACAATTGCAATCATAAACAACCATCCACAAGCATATGCAAACAAAGATGATGCAAGATGCATGCATGACAAGTGGATTGATGCTACATCAGCACCACATAATCTTATTCAGTAAAGCTACTGAATGCATGCATGGAAAATAATTTTAGCGCAAGGAAAACTATTATGCAATTTATTTCGCTCAAAACTAGAGCTAGAACCCAAATAATTCACTACTGTTAACATACTATTTGTAAAATCTTGGGAAAAATCTACTATATAGGCAATGCTATTTAGGAACAGTACCAATTGGAATTTCTCAAAAAGGAATTATATAACTCCCTGAGTAATTAAAATACTGCAGAAAGCCATTAAATAGTTTCTGCAAAAGTTTTTACTGTAACCCTAACCTTTTAATTCACTTTGAGATTCCCCTTGTTCTACTGATTCCAGGGACATATAATTTGCAATTTTTGGAGTTACAGATCTTTTTCTACGAATTAATTACTCCAAAAAGGGCATTAATTCATTTAATTAATCTGGACAAAATCATGCTGCAAAAGTGTAAAACAATGGTACAGCAAGATTCTACACGACTTACTGAACCTACACATATTTTATTTACAATTTTTGGCCTAGTAGATTAATTTCTACGCAATTCACAATTTTACCTAGAATCTGCCAATTAAATCTATTTAAGAAATCGCCCAGTCAAACTTTTGACTTTGACTGGCCGACGTGGCGGCTGACTGGGTGCTGACTGGGTGGTTGACCGGTCAGTGCCTGGGCTGACCAGTCAACGGACGATCTGGGCCGTTCGTGGCAGATCTTGCGGCAGGGAGAGGTGGCGGCGAGGTGGTGCTCACCGGTGAGGTCGGCGGCGGCGACGGCGGCGGTTCCGGCAGCGTCGGAGGGCGGGACGGGGTCGGCGGGGTCGGGGCGGTCCTCCTCACTGCGGTGGTGCAGGGCGGCGAGACGCGAGGCGACGGCGGCGAGCGGCTGGGGCGGCGGCGGCGGCTCGCGTAGGCGACGGCGGCGGTGGCGACCTGCGGGGGAGAGGAGGCGGCGGGTCAGCGGGAAGGCGAGCTCGCGGACGTGGCGAGGCGAGGGAGGAAAGGAGAGGGCGGCGGTGGTGCTTACCCGGCGGCGGTGCTTACTCGGCAGCGGCGACAGCGGAACCGGGAGGCGGCGGCGGCGGCTCGCGATGCGGCGGCGGCGGCGCGATGCGGGAGTGGCAGCGGGGTCGGGAGAGGCAGGGCGCGCGTGCGGGCTAAGAAGGGGAGGGGGTCCCACGCAGGCCCGAGGCGGAAACGGCGGCGGCATTTGGAGTCCGCGTCGGATGCGGCAGGCAGCGGCGATGTTGGCGCCGACAGGTGGGCCCCACCTGTCGGTGGCCGGGCGCGGGGCGGCGGCGGATGCCATCTGCCGCGCGCGCGCGCGTGCGCTTGCTGGGCCGGCGCGGCCCAGCAGGCTGGCGCAGCTGCACTGCTTTCCTCTTTTTTTTGTTCTTTTTTTTAATTTCTGTTTAGTATTTCCACCGTAACTTTTTCATACGAACTCCGAATTGGGTGAAACTTGTTCCTAAATTTTTATAAAATCTAGGAGATCAACCTAGGGTCAAGTGGTACTTGATTCCACTAGTTTACAAGGGTGGAAAACACAAGTCTTAGTATACCCTCTCGTAGGTGCATTTTAGTAAAATAAAATAGGGTTTTGAAAATAGTGTTTTGCCGAATCATCTCAATCGAAAGTTTTGCATGGATGATTATGATGCAATGACATGAATGATATGTGGAACCAAATCTAAAATTTGGGATGTGACAAACATACAATGACATGAGATGTCCTTCAGGCACAATCTCCAATCTGAGATCTCTAAATTGGGCACACAGATCATCTGGTAATTCTCCCTTAGTAAGGCCATTCACAAAAACCTTACGGCTTAGAGCATCCACTACAACATTTGCTTTACCAAGGTGGTATTGCAAACTCAATTCATAGTCCTTGATGAGTTCTATCCATCTTCTTTGTCTCATGTTAATTTCTTTCTGGGTGAAGATATACTTCAAACTTTTGTGATCTATGAACACTTCGCATCGCTTCCCCAAAAGGTAGTGTCTCCATGTTTTGAGTGCATGGACAACAGAGGCTAACTCTAAATCATGAGTTGGGTAGTTTACCTCATGAGTTTTGAGTTGTCTCGAGGCATAAGCCACAACTTTCCCTTCATGCATAAGTACTGCACCTAATCCATGATGTGATGCATCACAATACACTTGGAAATCTTTCTCCAAATCTGGCAGACATAAGACTGGTGCTGTCACTAGTCTCTTCTTCAATTCTTGAAAATTGAGTTCATATCCCTCAGACCAAGCAAATTTCTTGTCTTTCTTTAGTAACTCTATCATTGGCTTAGGTATCTTGGAGCAATTCTCAATGAACCTTCTGTAGTATCCTGCCAAGCCAAGGAAACTACGAACCTCTTTCACTGACTTAGGATATTCCCATTCAATTACAGCTGAAACTTTAGCAAGATCAACTGCTACACCATCTCCTGAAACAACATGTCCAAGAAATCCAACTTTATTCAACCAAAACTCACACTTGCTGAATTTGGCATACAGCTTATGCTCTCTAAGCTTCTCAAGTATCAAACGCAAATGTCCTTCATGATCTTCTTTGCTCTTGGAGTAGATCAAAATGTCATCGATGAAAACGACAACAAACTTGTCAAGGAACTCCATGAACACCTTGTTCATCATATTCATGAAGTAAGCTGGTGCATTGGTCAAACCAAATGGCATCACGGTATACTCATACAATCCATACCTAGTGGTTAAAGTTGTCTTAGGTATGTCTTGTTCTCTTATCTTAAGCTAAAAGTAACCTGATCGGAGATCAATCTTTGAGAACACGCAGGATCCTTCTAACTGATCAAACAAGTCATTGATTCTAGGCAAAGGGTATTTGTTCTTGATAGTCACCTCATTGAGTGAGCGGTAATCTATGCATAACCTTTGACTTCTATCCTTCTTTTCCACAAACAAAACTGGTGCTCCCCAAGATGAAGAAGTTGGTTGAATAAATCCTTTCTGCAACTGTTCCCCAAGTTGTTTCTTGAGTTATTTCAATTCATCAACTGACATATTGTACGGTCTCTTTGTTATTGGTCCAGATCCTGGTAGAAAATCAATCAAAAATTCCACATCTCTATCTGGTGGCATTCCCGGCAATTCTTCCGGAAACACATCCGGATATTCACTCACAATAGGCACACTGTCTATGCTAACCCCCTTAAGAGAATTTAGCTTACTCCCTTTCCATTCAAAGTTGGTCTTGAATCTGATCCTTTTGTTTTCTGGAGTTGTGAGTGAGACAGTATGGTTGGCACAATCTAGCACTCCTTTATGCTTGGTCATCTAGTCCATCCCCAAAATAACATCCAGTCCTTGGGAATTTAGGATTATCAGATTAACGGGAAACTTATACTTCCCAAACTCTATGACTAGATCATGACATCCTGAGTTCACTATCATTTCTCCGCCAGCAGAACTTACTTTTATAGGACACCCAATAGTTTCTACCGGTAGTTCATTTCTTTCAACAAATGCTCTTGATATGAATGAATGAGATGCACCAGTATCAAAGAGAACAAATGCTAGAACAGAATTGAGTTTGAACTTACCAGCAACAGCATCAGGTTCCTCATAGATCTCTTCCACATTGATGTGGTTCACCTGTACCTTTTGGAAAGGGTTGGGCTTGTTGGGTCCTTAAACTTTCTTTTCTAGGCATTCATTTGCATAATGCCCCATCTTCTTGCACTTGAAACATTCAACCTGGCTAAGATCCTTCTTGACAGGCTGCCTTCCACTACCACTACCACTTCCATTGTGATGGTTCTTGTACCCACTCTTGTGACTCTTGTACTTGTCATTGTCATGACTACGGTAATGTTTGTTGTCATGATGATGGTTGTGGTTGTGGTGTTTGTTGTACTTTCCTGTAACATCCCTAAAATCATGTTTCAAAACTCATGCATATCATCCATGCATCCATCATCATTTAGGGTTTCATCTCAAAATCATTTCAAAAACAGGAGCATATGTGGCTCATTATTTTATGTATGAAAACCCTAGCCTTTGTGCTACATGCTAATGAGAAAGGTGCTTTTATTCATTCAGAATGTTTTGAGTTCAAACTTAAGTGATTTCAAAAGCTTGGGCAAAGTTTCAAAACAAAGTATAAAATAAAACCAAAGTTATACCTACTATTATATCTCCTAAAAGGCTTGGTTTATTTTATTATTTTCAAATAACCCAAGTAGGCCTGAGTGAACAGAGGTGTTTGACACTTATTTGGGTGCAAGGAACACTGTACAAAAAGCTAGAGCAGGTTTGAATTCAAACTTATTTGAAATAGAGTTTGAAAACCATCTCTAGAAAATCAATCAGAAAAAGAAAAGGAGTAAAGAAGAAAAAAATAGACAACCAGCTAATCTGGCCGAACCAGCCCAATTCGGCCCAGCTAGTCCAGCAGCCCTCCACCCTGCGAAACGTTTTCTTTCACCCGCCCCGCACCCACCAGCTCGCTGACAGGCAGGACCCACTCCCCATCTTCCTCTCTCGCTGACAACCGCGGCCCACACGGGTACCGTCGTCTCCACCCCCACGACTGGTTCATCCCCAAATTGACGCCGGCCGTTTCCTGTTGATTTGCGCAGCTTCAATTCACGTAAATGCACGAGTAAATCTCGCTCGTATCCTGGCTACTAAAACCCCCTCTGCCCCCTCTCCATTCTCCCCCAAACCCCAAGCCCAGAGCGCCCCCAGGCTGCAAGAATTGCTCACCGCAACCCCGCTGTCTCCGACGAGCTGCAGCCACGATTCCGGCCAACTCCGACCACCCCTCTGCTCTTTGTTCACACGAGCAGGCTCCATTTGACCTCGTGCACCTCCCAGTACCACTAGCTCGCCCGCGCGTGACCCAGAACATCGGCAACACAAGCGACTGAGCGCCACCGTCTTCGGCTTCAACTCCGTCGAGCTCCTCCGGTAAGTCCAGACTGCCCCAAGCCTTCTCCTTCACGCACGCGTCTTCTCCGTGATCCCCTGCATCTGACCAAACCCTCTGTTTGCCTCCTCGTGACCGACAGCGTCGCCTTCAACCTCGAACAGAGCCACCCGTCGCCAGACCCTACTCCGGCGAGCAATCCACCGCAACCCTGAGCGCCCCTTGCCGAACCAACCATACGTTGAGCATCCCCACGTCCTTGCGATCATGGTGGGTACCTTCCCTACCCTTCTAGCTTCCTGTATCGCCGGCGCCGCCACCATCTGACCGTCGCCGCCGCGCGCAGCCGTTAAGCGCCGCCAGTTAGTGGCATGACGTTTGTGTCCATTAGATCCAAATCGTAGGGCTAGGATAGATTAAAATCGAAGGGGTATCGCATGCCTCTGCGCCGCTAGATCTAAGTTAGATCCTACGGTCTGTGTCTGTCGATCCGAGCGAATCGGTACGCGCCAGTAATATTGCGACGCGTGTCTAGGGTTAGCTCAAAAACAGATTTCAAAATCAGATTTAGATCAAATTTTCAAAGGGGTATAACTTGAGATTCCCACGTTGGATTTTTGCAAATTTTATACCGTTGGAATCAATGAGACAAGCCCTTTCTGAATCTCCAATGTGTTTAACAAAAAGTTTCTATTAAAATGACTTTGTATGCACAAACATATTTAGGTCCATTTTGAGTATATATTTTGTTTAGCAAATTGTTTTAGGGCTAAATAAGTTTAGTTAGCAAACTTTCTGACTTGGTTATGTTTCTGTATCATGCACTTGCTTGGTGGGTTTTCAAAAATTATCACTTAGCAATTTCTTGCATGCATGCATTCATATTTTTGTTTGTATATGAATTGTATGTAATTTTGTGCTACAAATATTTGTGTAGATTTTGCTAGTGACTGTGATTGTGAAGAGTGCTACTCTCCCCATTACCAAGGCAAGTGATACTTCATGATATTTCCACCCTTTATTTTGAATAAGCATTAGAATTATTTTTGCTAAGTCTTGCATGCTACTTTTGCCAAATGCTATGTTGGGAAATCCTATGTAGTGTAGAATTGTAGAATTGCTAGGGAATTTTCCTAAGTTAAGATACTATGCCATGCTTAGCCTAGCTAGTAGAAAACAAGGATTGGTAAAGTATGAACATGCTATGATAAAAATAATTCTAAGTCTTTTGGACTTATGCTTTTCTTAATAAAACAACTAAGTCAATAAACCTCCTGGGTGGAATGGGACTTGAATGGTGGTTTTTGGTTGAGTGGTTACACAAGGCCATGGATATGGCTTGTGTATCTCACTTGTGGTATGCCACCCAGGCACAAAGGGATTTGGAGGCCAAGTGTTGAGAAAGCTTACAGTGCAACCACTTGGCAATATGGGCTCTGACTTGATCATATAGGTTGCTAGAACTTAGTCATTTGGACAGTTGGTGGTAGTGGGATGATAGGTTGGAACGCGTCCATTTGACTAAGGAAAGGCTTCAGAAAGGTACTGTCTTGGGAAACCAAGTCTGGTGGGGAAAGTGCACAACCTCTGCAGATGGAAAATCTAAGTACTTAGCCAAGTCCATGGCAATGGACAAATTGAGCATCAAGACATGGAAGCTACAAGAATCTCATCACTCCAACTTCTAAGTAAAACTTGTGGGTGAACAAGGGTAAAGGACCCCAATGTCTATTGGTGGTTCCTTGGGAAGCTTTTGACAAAGAAAAACTTAGTGATTTCAACTAATAGGAAAAACCTATTTTGAGCAAAGCAAGCCAAGCTACACTTAGCCAAAATGCATATAGTTATATAGTCCACTTAAAATTTACCAAGGTATCACTTGCCAATACTATTCCAAAGTATTGACCCTTTGTGGCTATAACTTGTAATGTTGCAGGTTATTCCGATGATGATTAGGAGTCATGAGTCTACACTCAACAGGCTTGCCTGTGGCACATGAAGATGAAGACTTATGTTTATTTACTTATTCCAAGAACTCTTGTATTAGGCCTATGGCCCTGAGTTGTAAAAGACTATGTTTTATCTTTGGAATGAATGTAATAAATGACCTTTGTATCTGCGTACTTCATCTTAAACTATGGATGCTAGCAATGATCCAGGGACTAGCATTGCAATCACAGGGATCCTTTTCCTTTACAAAGGAGGGATCTTACAGATGGTATCAGAGCACTGTGTTTCCTGTAGGATTATGACCCTAGGATTGGAAACCACTAAGAAAAAATTTCAACTACTTCTACACTTGTCTATTCTTCTCGTAAACTTTTCTAATCTTATCATTCTCTCTCTATTTGTAGATGAACTCCATCAACGAGGCCGTGAAGAAAGGACCACTCATGACCATGACCTTGGAGTGTGAAACTGAGTTTCCCAAAATTCTCAAGGACCTCATGGTGGCAATGGAAGCACATGGTGCAGCTGTGTACAAAGGCTTTCCAGTGATGGATGAAGGAGTGGAGTACTGGTGGGTGCAACTTCACTTGTACAAAAACAAGGAAGACAACCACAAAGAAAGAGGATTCTGCATGTACACCAACACTATGATGCACACCACATTCTTTGAGTCAGCAAGAGAAGCATCTTGGAGGACTATCAAAGAGCTCAGTGCTAGAGTCAAGTGCAGAATTCTCAACCTCCAAAAAGACTTAGAGAAAGAGAAGGAACTTACCCAAGAGTTGGAAGCCACCAACCAAACCTTAAGGGGAGATATTATAGACTTAGTGATGTAATCATGTGAACAAGATAGGTGGATTGCCTCTAGGAACATTGTGTTAGCCAACAGATCCAGTGAGATAGGATTGTGAACGCACTTCGTTAGTTGGACCACCACCTATCACTTTATTTTCCAAAATGATACCTTAAATAAGTTTGGACCTTGATTGATGTAATGGATTCATGTATGCATGACTTGTGTGATTTTGTGCTCCAATGATATGTATGAAATGTTTGTCTTGTTATATCTTTAAATTGTGTTGTCCTAACATTTCTATCTTATAAATAGATGCCTATTACCATCAGCACTGTTGAGGAGTTCCAGGTTACCCGTTTTGTTCCTCGTATCGTTGAGCTTACCACTTTGATCGATCTCCCCCTTCCCACCATCATGGTGCACCCACTCACCAAGTTCGAGAGGAAGGACCTCTGGGGCTTCAAGGTGAACCAGCCCGGATGCCAGATAGAGCCTACTATGGAGGCCATCGTCTTCAAGCTTATGCACGATGACAGGGAGAGAGGCATGGAGGTAGTCATGCAGGACCTGATAGGACGTCTGTTAGGCCGTCACTCCTGACAGGTTAGGGGCACCCACTTCCACGTCTTCGGAAGACATGATGATGATGGAGAGTCCATCGACTTTGAGGACGACTCGAGGGACGCAGCAGAGCTGATACGTCTCTATCTCCAGTACTTAGAGTCTCTTATTAGGCACGTGGACACGGACAGGACCAATGTCATGCTCAGTAATGACGAGCTCCAGGTGCAGCTTCGCGAGAAGGACAAGCTTTTCGCACAGCAGGACGAGATAGTCAAGGAAATGGAGGCGAAGTTCAAGACCCAGGACCGCAAGTTCAAGAGTCAGGAGAAACGCGTCCAGGATAGGAACAAGAAGATCTAGGACATGACTGAAGAACTGAAGTCCAAGGATTTCGAGCTAGAGCGGCAGCAGATGGTGATTGAGAGGCTTCGCTCCCAGAAGAGGACTCTCAAGACCAAGATTGAGTCCTTGACCACTACTATTGAGGAGAACAAGACCGCGATGGAGAACGCAGGTCTTACTTTTGTCGAGGAGGAGATTGATGCTGATGAGTAGACTTGACTACTCGTTTATCTTTTATTATCATACTTGTTATTTGTGAACTTGTTATTGGACCATCCGACATGTGGATGGCTTGCCACTTGTGTGTTTTACCTTGAGAACTTGTTATTTTGTTGTTGAACTTTTATCTTTGTGTTGCATGCTATGAGTTTGATTATGTGATGTAATGTGCATAAAACATCTATGGGTATCTCATTCTTATCTCTATTTGAACAAAGCACAGATGTCTCCCCGTCGTGCAAACCCCAACCCCAACAACATCACCCCGGAAATGCAGCAAATGATGAATGCACAAACACAGCTTATGCAGATGATGACAACATTCATCCAAAACGAGAATAACAACAACAACAACCCCAATAACAACAACAACAACAACAACAACCCTCCGGGCTTTGATATGCTCACCAGATTTCTGCGTTTGAGGCCAGCTAAATTCTCGGGGATGACTGATCCCATGGTGGCCAATGATTGGCTACGTTCTGTGAACAAGGACTTAGTGACCGTGGGCTGCACGGATGCTGAAAAGGTCAGGTTCGCAGCGCATCTGTTGGAAGGGCCAGCCGCCACATGGTAGGACAACTTCCAAATCACTACTCCTATTGATGAGGTGACTTGGGATATCTTTGAAGATGGCTTTCGCACTGCTCACATCTCATCAGGAATGATGAGCCTGAAAAAGAAGGAGTTTCACAACCTGAAGCAGCACCACCGCAGCGTGGCTGAATATATAGAAGAGTTCAACAATCTGGCACGTTATGCACCGGATGAGGTTGACACAGATGCCAAAAGAAAGGAGAAGTTTCTATAAGGCTTGAACGATGAGCTGAATCTGCAGCTGTCTGTGGCATATGTTCCAACTTATCAGTCTCTATGTGACAAGGCTGCTATATTGGAGAACAAAATGAAGCAAGTCGAGAGTAGGAAGAGGAAACACTCCGACAAGCACATCTCGGGATCGTCTCACAAACGATCTCACTATGATGACAGTGGCAGCTCAGGATCCCATAAGCATGGGAAATTCAACAAGCACCACAACCACAACCGTCATGACAACAAGCATCACCGCAGTCATGACAATGACAAGTATAAGAACCACAAGAGTGGACACAAGAGCCACCACAGTGGGAATGGTAGTGGAAGTGGAAGTCAGCCTGCTAAAAGAGACATCAGTCAGGTTGAATGCTTCAAATGCAAGAAGCTGGGACACTATGCAAATGAGTGCCCCGAAAAGAAAGTTGAAGGACCTGTCAAGCCCAATCCTTTTCAGAAAGGTCAGGTGAACCACATTAATGTGGAGGAGGTCTATGAGAAGCCTGACGCTGTTGCTGGTAAGTTCAGACTCAATTCTATTCTAGCATTTGTACTCTTTGATACTGGTGCATCTCATTCATTCATATCAAGAGAATTTGTTGAAAGAAATGAACTGCCGGTAGAAACTATTGGGTGTCCTATAAAAGTAAGTTCTCCTGGTGGAGAAATGATAGTGAATTCAGGATGCCATGACCTAGTCATAGAATTTGGGAAGTATAAGTTCCCCGTTAACCTGATAATATTAAACTCCCAAGGTTTGGATGTCATTCTGGGAATGGACTGGATGACTAAGTACAAAGGAGTGATAGATTGTGCCAGCCATACTGTCTCACTCACAACTCCGGATAATAAAAGGATCAGATTCAAGACCAGCTTTGGAGCAAAGAAGAGTATGCTAAATTCTCTTAAGGGGGTTAGCATGGACAGTGTGCCAATTGTGTGTGAGTATCCGGATGTATTTCTGGAAGAATTGCCAGGAATGCCACCAGATAGAGATGTGGAGTTTCTGATAGATTTGGTACCAGGTTCTGGACCGATAGCAGAGAGACCATACAAAATGTCGGTTGATGAACTGAAAGAGCTCAAGAAGCAACTAGGAGAACAGTTGCAGAAAGGATTTATCCAACCAAGTTATTCATCTTGGGGAGCCCTAGTATTGTTCGTGGAGAAGAAAGATAGAAGCCAAAGGTTATGCATAGATTACTGTTCACTCAACGAGGTAACTATCAAGAACAAATATCCTTTGCCTAGAATCAACAACTTATTTGATCAGCTTGAAGGAGCGTGTGTATTATCAAAGATTGATCTCCGGTCAGGCTATTTTCAACTCAAGATAAGAGAGCAAGACATACCTAAAACAGCGTTCACCACAAGGTATGGATTGTATCAGTATAGCGTAATGCCTTTCGGCTTAACCAATGCTCCAACATACTTCATGAATATGATGAACAAGGTGTTCATGGAATTTCTTGACAAGTTCGTTGTCGTTTTCATTGATGACATCTTAGTCTACTCTAAGAGCAAAGAAGAACATGAGGGACACTTGCGTTTGATACTTGAGAAGTTGAGAGAGCATAAACTTTATGCCAAATTCAGCAAGTGTGAGTTCTGGTTAGAGGAAGTTGGTTTTCTTGGTCATGTTATGACAAAGGATGGCGTAGCAGTTGATCCTGCTAAAGTTTCAGCTGTAACGGAATGGGAATCTCCCAAGAATGTGAAAGAAGTTCGCAGTTTCCTTGGCTTAGCAGGTTACTACAGAAGGTTCATTGAGAATTTCTCAAAGGTTGCTAAGCCCATGACTGAATTGTTAAAGAAAGACAAGAAGTTTGCTTGGTCTGAAGGTTGTGAAGTCAGCTTTCAAGAATTGAAGAAGAGACTTGTGACAGCACCGGTTCTATGTCTGCCAGATTTGGAAAAGGATTTCCAAGTATATTGTGATGCGTCTCATCAAGGTTTGGGTGTCGTACTTATGCAAGACGGTAAAGTTGTGGCCTATGCCTCGAGACAACTCAAAACTCATGAAGTAAATTATCCTACTCATGATTTAGAGTTAGCCTCTGTTGTCCATGCACTCAAAACATGGAGACATTACCTTTTGGGAAAGCGTTGTGAAGTGTTCACCGATCACAAGAGCTTAAAGTATATCTTCACCCAGAAGGAAATCAATATGAGACAAAGAAGATGGTTAGAGCTTATCAAGGACTATGATTTAAGTTTGCAATACCACCCCAGTAAAGCAAATGTTGTAGCGGATGCTCTATGTCGTAAGGTATTTGTGAATGGCCTTACCAAAGGTGTATTGCCAGATGATTTATGTAAGCAATTCAAAGAACTCAGATTGGAGATTGTGCCTGAAGGACATCTCATGTCTTTAGATGTCCAACCCACTTTGTTGGACAAGATTCGAGAAGCTCAAAAGACTGATAAAGAAATTGAAGAGATTAAGGTAAATATTAGCCAAGGGAAAGCTAAAAGTTTCCATGTAGACGAACAAGGTACTTTATGGCATGGGAAACGTATTTGTGTTTCGCAAGATCCGGAGATGCGGAAACTAATTCTGCAAGAAGCCCACAACTCTCCGTATTCTATTCACCTGGGTAACACCAAAATGTACATGGACATGAAAGAAAGATTTTGGTGGAATAATCTCAAGAGGGACATCGCCGAGCATATTTCTTTGTGTGATGTGTGTAGTAGAGTAAAAGCGGAGCATCAAAAACCAGCAGGTTTGCTTCAACCACTACCTATTCCTGATTGGAAATGGGACAAAATTGGTATGGATTTCATCACCGGATTACCAAGGACCAGATCAGGATATGATTCCATATGGGTAGTCGTGGATCGCTTAACTAAAGTGGCACATTTCATACCCGTGAAGACAACTTATACAAGTGCCAAGTTAGCCAAAATCTACATGAGTAGAATTGTATGCCTTCACGGTGTGCATAAGAGTATTGTGTCCGATAGGGGAACCCAATTCACTTCCCATTTTTGGAGACAGCTACATGAGTCATTGGGAACGAGGTTGGAATTCAGTACTTCTTTTCATCCTCAAACCGATGGACAAACAGAAAGGACTAATCAAATTCTGGAAGACATGTTGAGGGCATGTGCCCTAGATTATGGAAAAAGTTGGGATGAAAGTCTGCCTTACGCAGAATTTTCTTATAACAACAGCTATCAAGCCAGCATTGAGATGGCACCGTTTGAGTTTCTCTATGGAAGAAAATGTACCACCCCATTGTTATGGAATGGTGTGGGAGAAAGAAGTTTATTTGGGCCAGATCTTATCAAAGAAGATGAAGAGAAGGTCAAATTGGTTAAGGACAGGTTGAAGATAGCACAGTCCCGACAGAAAAGCTACGCAGATCCTAAGCGTAGAGAAGTCGTCTACGAAGTGGGTGATAGAGCTTATCTTAGAGTATCACCACTCCGTGGAGTGAAAAGATTCGGAGTCAAAGGAAAGTTGGCACCAAGATATGTTGGGCCATTCAAGATTCTGAGTCGCAAAGGCGAAGTTGCTTACGAAATTGAACTGTCAGCATCTTTATCAGTAGTCCATAATGTATTTCATGTGAGTCAGCTTAAGAAATGTCACCCAGAAATGGAAGAATCTTCTTTGAAGGATACCATACCTTTGGAAGAAGTTCAACTAGAAAGTGATCTCACTTATGAAGAAAAGCCTATCAAGATTCTTGAGACTGCAGAAAGAGTCACGAGAACAAAGACTATCAAGTTTTGCAAAGTGCAATGGAACCATCATACCGAAGAGGAAGCAACATGGGAAAGAGAAGATGATCTTCGGAAAGACCACCCTCACCTATTTGCTAGCCAATCCGAATCTCGAGGGCGAGATTCACCTTAAGGGGGTTAGATTGTAACATCCCTAAAATCATGTTTCAAAACTCATGCATATCATCCATGCATCCATCATCATTTAGGGTTTCATCTCAAAATCATTTCAAAAACAGGAGCATATGTGGCTCATTATTTTATGTATGAAAACCCTAGCCTTTGTGCTACATGCTAATGAGAAAGGTGCTTTTATTCATTCAGAATGTTTTGAGTTCAAACTTAAGTGATTTCAAAAGCTTGGGCAAAGTTTCAAAACAAAGTATAAAATAAAACCAAAGTTATACCTATTATTATATCTCCTAAAAGGCTTGGTTTATTTTATTATTTTCAAATAACCCAAGTAGGTCTGAGTGAACAGAGGTGTTTAACACTTATTTGGGTGCAAGGAACACTGTACAAAAAGCTAGAGCAGTTTTGAATTCAAACTTATTTGAAATAGAGTTTGAAAACCATCTCTAGAAAATCAATCAGAAAAAGAAAAGGAGTAAAGAAGAAAAAAATAGACAACCAGCTAATCTGGCCGAACCAGCCCAATTCGGCCCAGCTAGTCCAGTAGTCCTCCACCCCGCGAAACGTTTTCTTTCACCCGCCCCGCACCCACCAGCTCGCTGACAGGCAGGACCCACTCCCCCTCCTCCTCTCTTGCTGACAACCGCGGCCCACACGGGTACCGTCGTCTCCACCCCCACGACTGGTTCATCCCCAAATTGACGCCGGCCGTTTCCTGTTGATTTGCGCAGCTTCAATTCGCGTAAATGCACGAGTAAATCTCGCTCGTATCCTGGCTACTAAAACCCCCTCTGCCCCCTCTCCATTCTCCCCCAAACCCCAAGCCCAGAGCGCCCCCAGGCTGCAAGAATTGCTCACCGCAACCCCGCTGTCTCCGACGAGCTGCAGCCACGATTCCGGCCAACTCCGACCACCCCTCTGCTCCTGGTTCACACAAGCAGGCTCCAGTTGACCTCGCGCACCTCCCAGTACCACTAGCTCGCCCGCGCGTGACCCAGAACATCGGCAACACAAGCGACTGAGCGCCACCGTCTTCGGCTTCAACTCCGTCGAGCTCCTCCGGTAAGTCCAGACCGCCCCAAGCCTTCTCCTTCACGCATGCGTCTTCTCCGTGATCCCCTGCATCTGACCAAACCCTCTGTTTGCCTCCTCGTGACCGACAGCGTCGCCTTCAACCTCGAACAGAGCCACCCGTCGCCAGACCCTACTCCGGCGAGCAATCCACCGCAACCCTGAGCGCCCCTTGCCAAACCAACCATATGTTGAGCATCCCCACGTCCTTGCGATCATGGTGAGTACCTTCCCTACCCTTCTAGCTTCCTGTATTGCCGGCGCCGCCACCATCTGACCGTCGCCGCCGCGCGCAGCCGTTAAGCGCCGCCAGTTAGTGGCATGACGTTTGTGTCCGTAGATCCAAATCGTAGGGCTAGGATAGATTAAAATCGAAGGGGTATCGCATGCCTCTGCGCCGCTAGATCTAAGTTAGATCCTACGGTTTGTGTCTGTCGATCCGAGCGAATCGGTACGCGCCAGTAATATTGCGACGCGTGTCTAGGGTTAGCTCAAAAACAGATTTCAAAATCAGATTTAGATCAAATTTTCAAAGGGGTATAACTTGAGATTCCCACGTTGGATTTTTGCAAATTTTATACCGTTGGAATCAGTGAGACAAGCCCTTTCTGAATCTCCAATGTGTTTAACAAAAAGTTTCTGTTAAAATGACTTTGTATGCAGAAACATATTTAGGTCCATTTTGAGTATAGATTTTGTTTAGCAAATTGTTTTAGGGCTAAATAAGTTTAGTTAGCAAACTTTCTGACTTGGTTATGTTTCTGTATCATGCACTTGCTTGGTGGGTTTTCAAAAATTATCACTTAGCAATTTCTTGCATGCATGCATTCATATTTTTGTTTGTATATGAATTGTATGTAATTTTGTGCTACAAATATTTGTGTAGATTTTGCTAGTGACTGTGATTGTGAAGAGTGCTACTCTCCCCATTACCAAGGCAAGTGATACTTCATGATATTTCCACCCTTTATTTTGAATAAGCATTAGAATTATTTTTGCTAAGTCTTGCATGCTACTTTTGCCAAATGCTATGTTGGGAAATCCTATGTAGTGTAGAATTGTAGAATTGCTAGGGAATTTTCCTAAGTTAAGATAATATGCCATGCTTAGCCTAGCTAGTAGAAAACAAGGATTGGTAAAGTATGAACATGCTATGATAAAAATAATTCTAAGTCTTTTGGACTTATGCTTTTCTTAATAAAACAACTAAGTCAATAAACCTCCTGGGTGGAATGGGACTTGAATGGTGGTTTTTGGTTGAGTGGTTACACAAGGCCATGGATATGGCTTGTGTATCTCACTTGTGGTATGCCACCCAGGCACAAAGGGATTTGGAGGCCAAGTGTTGAGAAAGCTTACAGTGCAACCACTTGGCAATATGGGCTCTGCCTTGATCATATAGGTTGCTAGAACTTAGTCATTTGGACAGTTGGTGGTAGTGGGATGATAGGTTGGAACACGTCCATTTGACTAAGGAAAGGCTTCTGAAAGGTCCTGTCTTGGGAAACCAAGTCTGGTGGGGAAAGTGCACAACCTCTACAGATGGAAAATCTAAGTACTTAGCCAAGTCCATGGCAATGGACAAATTGAGCATCAAGACATGGAAGCTACAAGAATCTCATCACTCCAACTTCTAAGTAAAACTTGTGGGTGAACAAGGGTAAAGGACCCCAATGTCTATTGGTGGTTCCTTGGGAAGCTTTTGACAAAGAAAAACTTAGTGATTTCAACTAATAGGAAAAACCTATTTTGAGCAAAGCAAGCCAAGCTACACTTAGCCAAAATGCATATAGTTATATAGTCCACTTAAAATTTACCAAGGTATCACTTGCCAATACTATTCCAAAGTATTGACCCTCTGTGGCTATAACTTGTAATGTTGCAGGTTATTCCGATGATGATTAGGAGTCATGAGTCTACACTCAACATGCTTGCCTGTGGCACATGAAGATGAAGACTTATGTTTATTTACTTATTCCAAGAACTCTTGTATTATGCCTATGGCCCTGAGTTGTAAAAGACTATGTTTTATCTCTGGAATGAATGTAATAAATGACCTTTGTATCTGTGTACTTCATCTTAAACTGTGGATGCTAGCAATGATCCAGGGACTAGCATTGCAATCACAGGGATCCTTTTCCTTTACAAAGGAGGGATCTTACATTTCCATGCTTGTGAGATCCAGAATTCCCACTATCATCATAATGGGAACGCTTGTGAGACGATCCCGAGCTGTGCTTGTCAGAGTGCTTCCTCTTCCTGCTTTCAACTTGTTTCATCTTGCTCTCCAAGATGGCAGCCTTGTCACAAAGAGACTGATATGTGGGGACATAGGCCACAGCTAACTGCAGGTTCAATTCATCGTTCAATCCTTCAAGGAACTTCTCTTTCCTCTTAGCATCAGTGTCAACTTCATCCGGTGCATAACGCGCCAGATTGTTGAACTCCTCAATATATTCAGCCACGCTGCGGTGGCGCTGCTTCAAGTTATGTAATTCCCTCTTCTTCAAACTCATCACTCCGGATGAGATGTGAGAAGTACGGAAACCATCTTCAAAGATATCCCATGTCACATCCTCAATGGGAGTGGTGATCTGGAAGTTATCCCACCATGTGGTTGCTGGTCCTTCCAACAAGTTTGCTGCAAACCTGACTTTCTCCTCATCAGTACAGCCAACAGTTACCAAATCCTTGTTCACTGAGCGTAGCCAATCATTGGCCACCATGGGATCAGTAGTTCCTGAGAACTTTGATGTCCTCCGTCTTAAGAATCTGGTAAGCATGTCAAAACCCGGTGGGTTATTCTGATTGTTGTTGTTGTTATTATTATTGTTGTTATTGTTGTTGTTCTGATTTTGTATGAACATGGTCATCATCTGCATCAGTTGCGTCAGAGCTGTCATCATCTGCTGCATCTCGGGGGTGATATTGTTGTTGTTGTTGTTGTTGTTGTTAGGGTTGGGATTGGCACGTCGAGGAGGCATATGTGGTTTTCAATAAGGATAAGAATGAGATACCCATACATGCTTAACATGCACAATACATCACATAGACAATCACCAAGCATGTATCAAATAACAAAAGTTCAACAACATAAACAACAAGTTTGAAAAGTAAACACACCAATAGCAAGCCATCCACATGTTGGATGGTCATTGCGACTCAATAATCAAAAGCATAGTAAATAAAAGGTAAATGAGTAGTCATCACTACTCCTATGCATCAACCTCCTCATGAACAAGTGTAAGACCTGCATTCTCCATAGCGGTCTTGTATTCCTCGACATTGGTAGTCAAGGCCTCTACTTTCGCTTTGAGAGCCCTCTTCTGTGAACGAATTCTCTCAATCACCACCTACTGATGCTCGAGCTCAAAGTCCTTGGCCTCTAGTTCTGTAGTCATCTCTCGAATCCTCTTGTTCCTATCTTGGACTCTTTTCTCTTGACTCTTGAACTTTCTATCCTGACTCTCAAACTTGGCCTCCATTTCCTTGACTATCTCATCTTGTTCCGCGAAGAGCTTGTCCTTCTCACGAATCTGCACCTGGATTTCGTCATTGCTAAGCATGACGTTGGTCCTATCAGTATCTAGGTACCTAAGAAGAACCTCTAAGTCCTGGAGGTATAGACGAATCGGCTCTGCCATCTCTCTAGTAGTATCCTCAAAGTCAATGGCCTCACCATCCTCGTCACGTCTACCGAAGGCGTGGAAGTGAGTACCTCTAATCTCCCAAGAATGTCTCCCTAGCAAACGTCCAAGCAAATCCTGCATGACTACCTCTAGGCCTCTCTCCTTGTCATCATGCATGAGCTTGAAGGTGATAGCCTCCGTGGCTAGCTCAGTCTGGCGTCCTGGCTGAGTAACCTTGAAGCCCCAAAGGTCCTTCCTCTCGAACTTGATGAAGGGAAGCATCATGATGGTAGGAAGTGGGAGATTGAGCACACTGGTGAGCTCTATAAGACGAGTGCCAAAACGAGTTCCCTTGAACTCTTCAGCCGTGCTGATAGTAACATTAGACATATATTTTATAAGATAGGCAAATGTTAGAAACAACATCAATAGAAACACACAAGACAAAGTGACTCAAGCATATCATTGGCAAACAAACACACAATTCATAGTATACAAACAAGGTTCAATAACACTTAGTTAGAATTTTTGGAAATATAATGATAAGTGTGGTGGTCCAACTAACAAGGCACAAAACATCCTTCACTATCTAGTCTAAAGGCTAACAATGCATCCTTCTATCAGTAGAGATGAGAAAGAAGATTAGAAAAGTTTACGAGAAGAAAGGACAAGTGTGGAAATTGTTGAAAAAATTTCCTTAGTGGTTTCCAATCCTAGGGTCATAATCCTACAGGTAACACAGTGCTCTGATACCATCTGTAAGATCCCTCCCTTTAAAAAGGTAAGGATCCCTGTGATTGCAACGCTAGTCCCTGGATCAATGCTAGCATCCATAGTTTAAGATGAAGTACACAGAAACAAAGGTCATTATTACATATCATTCCAGAGACGAACATAGTCTTTTACAAACTCCATGGCCACATGCCTAATACAAGAGTTCAAATATATAATAAGATAAATAAGTCTTCATCTTCATGTGCCACAGGTAAGCATGTTGAGTGTAGACTCATAACCCCTAATCATCATCCGAATAACATCCAACATCACAAGTTACAGCCACAATGGGTCAATACATTGGATTAGTATTGGCAAGTGATACCTTAGTAGAATATTATTAGTTTAGATACTATATGCATTTTGGCTAAGTGTAGCTTAGGCTTGCTTTGCTCAAAATAGGTTTTTCCTATCAGTTGAAAAACACTAAGTTTTTCTTTGACAAAACTTTCCCAAGGAATCACAATTGACATTGGTGAAACTTTACCCTTGTTCACCCACAAGTTTTAACTTAGAAATTGGGATGAGGAGATTCTTGATAGCTTCCATGTCTTGATGCTCAATTTGTCCTTTACCAGGGATATGGCTAAGTACTTAGATTCTTCCATGTGTAGAGGTTGTGCACTTTCCCCACAAGACTTGATTTTCACCAAGACAGGACCTTTCAGAAGCCTTCCCTTAGACCAAATGGACGAGTTACAACCTATCATCCCACTACCACCAACTGTCCAAATGGCTAAGTTATTGCAACCTATGTGATCCAGGCAGAGCCCATATTGCCATGTGGCTGCACTAGAAGCTTCTTAACATTTGGCCTCTCAAATCCCTTTGTTCCTGGGTGGCTTTCCACAAGTGAGATACACAAGGTAAACCATAAACATGGGCCTTGTGTAACCACTCAACACAAACCATTCTTTCCATTCCACCCAGGTGTTTCATTCACTTAGTTGTTTTATTAAGCAAAAACACAAGTCCAAAGACTTAGAAATATTTTTCATAGCATGAATATATAACCACCCTTGGTTGCTACTAGCTAGGCTAAGCATGGCATTGATAAGCATCTTAACTTAGAAATTTCTAGCAATTCTACAACTACTAGGATTTCCCAAGCATAGCATATAGATCAAAATATTCATGCAAGTCCTATACAAAATATTTCTAGTGCATAGTTGAAAAACATAGGAATAAAATCATGAAGCACCACTTGCCTTGGTAGTTTGGGGAGTAGCAACAATCTTCACAACCACAATCACTATTTGCACCAAAATCTACACATAAAATAATGGCACCAAAATCACATACAAAATATATACAAACAAAAATACATGAATGCATGCAAATGCCATGTGATGATTTTTCTACACCAAACAAGACAAGTGAACAGTACTGAAACATAAAAAAGTCCAAGATATTCAAAATAAACCTTATTTGGTTATAATCAAAATAAGCCTACACAACTTTCTGCATAAACAACCATTTTTACAGAGGCAAAATATTAAAAACATTGCATAAACAGATAGGATTTTCTCTCCTGATTCCAATGATATAAAATTTGTAAAATTTGAACGTGCGGATCAAAATTTGACATCGTGCTAGGGCGGCGCGCGACGGCGGGAAGCTTGCCGCCGTCGCGCGCAGCCCTAGCACGAACAAGATGTATCAGGGGGTGCGCAAGGTCACGGTGAGCAAGATAGTTTCAAGGAGAAGACAAGGGGCTCTCGATTTATACCGTGATTTCTCATCGGAGATGAGAAAGGCGTCGGGAACTTGCGGTGGTTATCGAATCCGTAGATCTAGGTCACGAGCAGACAAAGCAAAAGCATGACGTGAGTCGCGTGGTCAAGGGAAGCATGCTAGCGTGAACGAGACAGAGTGGGGTGGATGGAGCTTACCGGAATCTCCCGCCGGAGTGGCTCGGTATAGAGGCGGTGCAAGCAAGATTGTGGGCAGCCTGGTGGCGGAAATGGTGCGCCGAGTGAGGGGAATGAGCGGAGAGGGGAGGGGCTTAAGTAGCCGAGGCTGGCCGGGGGAGTTACTCGACGAATCAACGGAATTAAACTCGTGAATTCATCGACAGTGACTAGGGAGGAAACGGCTGGAGTTGATTGCGGTGGGTTGAAGAGACGACTGACAAGTGGGGCGTGGTTGTCAAGCGAGAGAGAGAGAGAGAGAGAGAGAGAGAGAGTGGGTCCAGGCAGTCAGTGACTAAGGGAGTGGGTTTATGAGTGCGAAACGTTTTCCTCGCAGGAGAGAGCTGCTGGGCTAAATGGGCTAAGTGGCTGGGTTGGGCCAGATTGGCTGGTCTGTTCTATTTTTTTCCTTTATTCCTTTTTCTTTTTCTAATTTGATTTCTGTTTTGAATTTGAATGCTCAAATCAAATATGTTTTGAATGAAACTTTCTCCAAACAAAAGTTTGTTGATTCTTGTCTCCTAGGAGGTGTAACACAACTGTTCATACTTGTAAGAAATCAAAAGGGTTTGGAAAAGAATTTAAAACAAGCCTTAGTTAAATATTTATAAATAGTGAAGGAATGGTTTTTTAATCATAATTTGTTTTTGAAACCTTGACCAAACTTTAGAAGCATCACTCAAGCTTAAGCTCAACATTACTGACTAAAATAGTATCTTTCTTAATAGAAGGTGGCAATATGACCATGGCCTTGCTACATAAAATAATGAGCATCAGATGCTCCTGTTTTTGAAATGGCTTTGAAAAGGAACCCTAAATGATTATGGATGCATGGATGATATGCAAAGCTTTGAAAACATGATTTTAGGGATGTTACAATCTTGGTCTTTGGAACTCGTTCCTCCCTTACACGAATCCCTTTTTCTATCTACGTCTATGACATCAAGTAGTAACTGTATATTGCAACATGCATTTGCAGACCAAGTCAAACTTCATGTACAGATCTAGTCAATCAAGAAGATCCAAGAAAAAACCAAGAAATGAAAATGTGGTACATATAACACACAATATTCTAAGCCCGGAATATAGTAGTTGAGTATAATATCTCTAGAATTCAGGCTTAGTTGTGTAGTATATGACACCTCCTCATATAGGTTTACATTGTGATAGTTAGCACTTAGGGTAAAACAATTCTTTGCCTCATAGTATACCCAATTTGCTCAACTGCAACAGGATATTATTAAGCAAAGTGGTCTCAATTTGGTTTCGACTAACCTTTTGTCTCACTTTTGGAATGACTGGTTATAACCAACCTCTCTTTATTAGTAAACTAACTCACATTATCTCTCCAAGTGACTAATAGGTTTCTATTGAACACCTAGAACTAAATTTATCAAGAATTATGACACTTGTGACTTCTATCATAGTTCTACCATGGTATTTTCTTACTTATACTTCAGGATAATTTACTAATTACTTGTCATATTTACACCTATATTATGGTTTCAGAGCTAATCTCACCATGACCTTGTTATGTTTTACCTATTTATCATGATTCAAGAGCTAATCTCACCATGATGACTTGGTCTCTCATTACACTATCATTGATCTTTACATAATTTCACTCCTTCACGTATAATTCTCAAGTGAATCCCACATGATTTACTACCCATTATAACTATACATGCTCTAATAATTTTTATTATGTTATCTATTGTTATCAACTAATAATGAGATTCTGTTAACTTACATAAACTCTATGGTTATAATACACCATTTAAACTACTCCATAAGATATCTTACACTTAGTAATAGTATACTTTGATGTTTTATCTTACTTAAGACATCTTAATGGTGTTCTACCTTCTTAGAACTAGTACTATACCGAGATCATATGGATAATTACTACTAAGAAAAATGACCAAAACATCCAATTTTAAGTGTGACAAGGTTATCCTCTAGTGGATACCCATCACAAGTCATTAGAATATTTGGTTTAGATAAGATGGATCCTATAGTTAGTATCCAACCTACATATCTTCCTAGAAGGGTTTTAATCCTAAGGTCAAAACATATACTCTAATACCAGCTGCGGTGACCCAGCATACCACTACATGATGTAACACACTATAGTCGTTGACATAACACTAATGAAACACCGTTCACTAGTATTACATCCCTCAAATGTAGGGTTCTCAACATAGAAAACAAAAAAATTCCTACGATGGGAACAACTATGTACCAAGATCTATTTACTAGATACAAGCATCGGGCGGATATACATCCGTAGAGAACATACCCTTGAGGACCGACAAAGCTTAGTGAGGTTGAACTCGTGGTTGATGTAGATGAACTCTTGCCGATCTCAAGATCGAGAGGAAGTCCTAGCGCCGCAAATCAGCGATGCATCCGTGCTCGCACACACGTCCGAGGCACCGAGCAACCTCTGCCTCTTCGCTCTAGCGATGCAGCGGAAGCACAACTCTTTCTTGCCGAAAAGCCACAGGGAACATGTATCTCGCTAGCCCGAGACCATGGGGGATAAACTAGAGGGGGAGAGAGATCCTTCATGAGGATGTGTGAGTGAGAGAGAGGGAGGGGCTCCTTTTATAGGAGGAGGGGGAACCCCAAGGGGGTGGCCGGCGCATGGGGGCTGCCCCCTTGCCCTCCCTCCAGTCATGTGGGCGGAAGCTCCACTCACAATGTGGCCCTTCAATTCTCCACTCAAAAATCCCACTCAAATTCCCATTAAATTTCCACCAAATGTAATGCAAACTCTCTCTTAAATAAAACTACTTTTATTTATTGAGAATTTTTTCAATTACCTTAATGACAAACATTCACATATAAACCCTTGCTAGTATTTCATTTCACATGCAGAAACACTTTCTGCAATTTCACCCGAAAACAATTTGTCTAGTGAAACAAATTCCTGCGCTTTGTTATTCTTTTCAGCATGAAACTATTTACTCCAAATGGTGTCGGTGTCTCTTAAGTGTGTCACCCTACGGTTCGTGAATAATGAAGATATGATCGAGAACCCTCTCGGATCAATAATCAGAAGCGGGACCTGGAGATCCATACTGATTCCCACACATTCAACGATGACTTTCTTGTGATCGTGAGAACCTTTTACGCTAGTAACTTAATCCCTCTGTCTTGCGATATATTACATGTCCGAGATTCGATCATCAGTACCTCCATACCTAGTTTGATCTTGTTACTGACATGTACTCTTTTCTCGTTGTCGTGATATAACATTCTAGTGATCAAATCACTTGTTGGCAAGCTAATCAATGTGATATCACCGAGAGGGCCCAGAGTATATATATCCGTCATCGGGATGAACAAATTCCACTCTCGATCCATGGGCCTCAACATAAGACTTTAGTAGTACTGAACCCATCTTTATAATCACCCTGTTATGGTGTGACATTTGATGTTATCAAGATACTCTTCTAGTGTTAATGATTGACATGATCTCATGGTCTAAGGATTAAGATTACTTTGTATGATGTTATAGCAATATAAACTCAGTGACTTTGATTGTAGTGCTATACTTCATATGAATGTTCATCACACCATTCCAATAATGTTGTGACCTCGTTATTAACAACATCCAATGTCCATGATCAGGAAACCTTGATCATCTTGTTAATCAACGAGCTAGTTTATAAGAGAGGCATAACAAGGAACTTTCTGTTTGTTTATTAAACACACATGTATTAATGTTTCCATATTAATACAATTATAGCATGCAAAATAAACATCTATCATATACTTGGAATATACATAATAACCACTTTATTATTGCCTTTCAGGGCATATTCCCTTCAGTCTCCCACTTGCACTAGAGACAATAATCTAGTTACACAGTGATAAATCTAACACCCGTGGATTTATATCTCCATCCTTGAGATGCTCGCGGATGGAGTGAAACCGGCGCTTAATATGCTTGGAATTCTTGTGAGACCTTGGTTCTTTGGCATTGGTTATGGCACCATTGTTGTCACAATAGATCACCATTGGGTCCAACGCGCTTGCAACCACACCTAGTTTAGTTATGAACTCCTTCATCCAAACTGCTTCCTAAGCCGCTTCCGAAGCAGCAACATATTCGGCCTCTGTTGTTGATCCCGCCACCATGGGTTGTTTGGAACTCCTCCAACTAACCGCTCCACCATTCATGAGAAATATGTATCCAGATTGAGACTTAGAGTCATCCGGATCGGTGTCAAAGCTAGCATCAACGTAACACTTAGCGACGAGCTCTTCTTCACCTCCATATACGAGAAACATATCCTTAGTTCTTCGCAAGTACTTAAGGATATTCTTGACCGCTATCCAGTGTTCCGATCCTGGATCAGATTTGTATCTACTAGTTAAACTAATAGCATGTGCCACATCCGGTCTTGTACATAGCATGGCGTACATTATAGAGCCTATGGCTGAAGCATAGGGGACTTTGTACATTATCTCTCTTTCTTCCGCCGTAGCCAGACTTTGAGTGCTACTCAATGTCTTGCCTTGCAACATAGGTAAGAACCCCTTCTTACTTCCGTCCATTTTAAATTTATTTAAAATCTTATCAAGGTATGTACTTTGTGATAGCCCTATTAGGCGCCTAGATCTATCCCTATAGATCTTTATGCCTAATATGTAAGACGCTTCACCTAGGTCCTTCATTGAAAATTTCCTGTTTAGATAAATTTTGACACTGTTTAAAAGATCTATATCATTTCCGATCAATAATATGTCATCCACATATAATATCAGAAATGCCACATCACTCCTACTCACTTTCTTGTAAATACAAGCCTCTCCATAAGTTTGAATAACTCCAAACTCTTTGATCACCTCATGAAAGTGGAGATTCCAACTCCGGGATGCTTGTTTCAGTCCATAGATGGATCGCTGAAGATTGCATACCTTGTCAGCATCCTTAAGATCGACAAAACCCTTTAGTTGTACCATATACAACTCTACTTCAATGTTTCCATTGAGGAACGCAGTTTTATAATCCATCTGCCATATCTCATAATCGAAATATGCAGCAATTGTTAACATAATCCTAACTGACTTTAGCATCGCTACGGGAGAGAATGTCTCATCGTAGTAAACTCCTTGAATTGGTCAAAACCCCTTTGCGACAAGTCGAGCTTTATAAACGGTTATATTATCATCAGCATCAGTTTTTCTTTTGAAAATCCATTTATTCTCCACAACCTTTCGGTCGTGAGGTAAGTCCACCAAGGTCCAAACTTGGTTTTTGTACATGGATTCCATCTCAGATTTCATGGCTTCTAGCCATTTGTTGGAATCCGGGCTCATCATCGCTTCTTCATATGTCGCAGGGTCATCAATTTCATCGACCATGAAATTCATAACAGGATTTCCGTACAGCTCGGGAGCTGCACGCGTCCTTCTAGACAATTCCAGGATGCTTCCCTCTTCATCAATTTCATCGTTATCATTAGTTCCCTCTTCATTTGGTTAAGTCAATTCCGGGATGCTTCCGGCGCTGCGCTACTCGCCATACTATGGAGAGAAGGTTCTACAACCTCTTCGAGTTCTACCTTCCGACTACACACACCTTTCGCGATAAACTCTTTCTCTGGAAAGGATCCATTCTTGGCAATGAAAACCTTGCCCTCTGATCTGTGATAGAAGGAATACCCAATATTCCTTAGGGTATCCTATGAAGACGCATTTTTCCACTTTGGGTTCGAGTTTATCTGGTTGAAGTTTCTTCACATAAACATCGCATCCCCAAACTTTAAGAAATGACAGCTTAGGTTTGTTTCCAAACAACAATTCATATGGTGTCTTTTAAACGGATTTAGATGGTGCCCGATTTAAAGTGAATGCGGCAGCTTCTAGTACATAACCCCAAAATGACAGTGGCATGTCCATTAGAGACATCATAGATTGAACCATATCTAGTAAAGTACGATTACGATGTTCTGACACACCATTTCGCTATGGTGTTCTGGCAGGTGTGAGTTGTGAAACTATTCTACACTCTTTCATATGTGTGCTAAACTCGTAACTTAGATACTCACCTCCACGGTCGTACCGTAGAAATTTGATCTTTCTATTACGATGATTTTCCACTTCACTCTGAAATTCCTTAAATTTCTCAAAGGTTTCAAACTTGTGTTTCATCAAGTAGATATAATCGTATCTACTCAAATCATCAATAACGATATCCACCTCGCGCCGACACACTCATTGGACCACACACGTCAGAGTGTATGATTTCCAATAAATCTGTCGCCCGTTCCATTGAACCGGAAAACGGCGTTCTAGTCATCTTGCCCATAATGCATGGCTCACATGTATTAAATGATTCGAAATCAAGTGATTTCAAAAGTCCATCCGACAGGATCTTCTTCATGAGTTTAACGCCAATATGACCTAGACGGTAGTGCCACATATATGCAGATATATCATCATTAAGTTTAATCCTTTTAGCATCAACATTATGAATATGTGTAACACTATTATCGAGATCCAACAGAAATAAACCATTCATCATCGGTGCATGACCATAAAAGATATCATTCATATAAATCGAACAACCATTGTTTTCAGATTTAAATGAATAACCACTGCGCATCAAACATGATCCAGATACAATGTTCATGCTCAGTGCTGGCACCAGATAACAATTATTCAAGTTTACAACTAATCACGATCGTAAGTGGATAGGTAGCGTTCCGACGACGATCACATCAATGCTTGATCCATTGCTGACACGCATCTTGACCTCACCCCCTGCTAGTGGTCGCTTGTTTCGTAGCCCCTGATTCGAGTTACAAATATTAGCAACTGAACCGGTATCAAATACCCAAGTTCTACTATAAGTACAAGCCAAGCACACATCAATAACATGTATATAGAATATACCTTTATTTGCCTTGCCGACCTTCTTGTCTGCCAAATATTTGGGGCAGTTGCGCTTCCAGTGGCCAGTCCCCTTGCAATAATAGCACTCCGTATCAGACTTAGGGCCACTCGGGATTTCTTTTCAGGTACGGCAACTGGCTTGCCTCCCTTGTTTCCCTTCTGTTTACCCTTTCTGTCTTTCTTGAAACCGATGGTCTTATTGATCATCAACACTTGATGTTCCTTCTTGATCTCTGATGGCATGTGGTTGACGCCTCGTTGGGAGACCCCAAGAGCAAGGTGTGATGAGCACAGAAGCAAGTTTTCCCTCAATAAGAAACTGAGGTTATCAAACCAGTAGGAGGAAGGAAACGTCTCAAATGTGTTGCAAGCAACTTGGTAACATGCACAACACAAACTCAAGACATTGCTCCAAGGAACAACGAGGTTTTCAATCTCATTGGTTTGCTGTAACAAAGGATTAACTATATGGTGTGGAAGATAATAGTGGTTTGCAGCAAGTAAACAGTAACAGTGGAAGATGTAACACTGGTAAAGATTCGACCGGGGTCTATATTCACTAGAGGTGTTCTCCTTAGATAAACAAACATGGCATACTGGGTAAACAAATTACAGCAGGGCAATTGACAGTACTGAGCAAGGTAAT
This sequence comes from Avena sativa, assembly GCA_916181665.1. Classification (NCBI taxonomy): domain Eukaryota; kingdom Viridiplantae; phylum Streptophyta; class Magnoliopsida; order Poales; family Poaceae; genus Avena; species Avena sativa. The sequence goes on along the minus strand of OV702294.1, from coordinate 258,998,779 downwards.
ACAATGCAATACTAGACATCAAGATCCTATGAGATTCGATTGGGCAATACAACAAGATACATAGACCGCCATCCAACTGCATCTATGACTAGAAGTCTACCTTTGGGTTATCATTCGAACCCCCTCTAGTATTAAGTTGCAAGCAATAGACAACTTCTTTAAGCAAAGTGCGTAAGGTAAACAATCCACTTGTTCCATGAACAAGGGACCGTTGTTTTCTCCCTAATGGCAACAACATATCTACAACCTTAGAGATTTCTGTCACTTCCCTTAGATTAAATAGAGTCATGAACCCACTATCGAGCATAAATACCCCCTCTTGGAGTCACTAGCAACTACTTGGCCAAGATAGCTACTAACAACGGAGAGCATGCAAGATCACAAACAACACAGACATGATAGAATAAATAAGATAAAACCATTAATCAATCTGACATAGTAATCTCAATATCCATCGGATTGCCGCAAACACAACATGCATGATTACAAATAGATGAGATCTTGATCATGAACGGAGCTCACAAGATCTAGACATGAAAGCACAAAGGAGGAGATACAACCATCTAGCTACGACATGGACCTATAGTCCAAGGTGGAACTACTCAAGCTTCATACTGGAGGCTGGCATGATGAAGAAGAAGGCCTCCGGGATGATCTCCCCTCCAGCAGGATGCCGGGAAGAGCTTTAGTTCCCCCCAATCTAGGGACGATGGTGGCAGCGACTACAGAAAGTTTCGTGGAATATTGATCGCGTACTTAGGGTTTAGGCATTGGGGGCTTCTTATAGGCGAAGAGTCGAGGCAGGAGGGCGGCCAGGGGCCCACACCCTGCCCAGGCATGACCTAGGGTTGGACCGCGCCTGGGGTGTGCGGCTGCCCTGTGGCTCCCCTCCGTCTCTCCTCTGGACTCCGTGTTCTCCTCGGTGAAATATTGACTTTGGCTTTTGTCCCGTCCAATTCTGAGAATATTTCCTTACTAGCTTTTCTGGAACCAAAAACAGAAGAAAACAGGCAACTGACACTGTGGCATCTTGTTAATAGGTGAGTACCAGAAAACATATAAAACACCTCAAAGTGTAGACAAAGCAAATCAAAGTAGATACTAAACAAGCATGGAACATCAAAAATTATAGATACGTTTCCGACGTCAAGCATCCCTAAGCTTAACTCCTGCTCGTCCTCGATTAGGTAAGTGATAAAAGAATAATTATTAAGGTGTCATGCACCATCAAAAGCAAGATCAAACCATTTGCAAGCATTGAAATCTAGGATCAAAGAACTCTAAACATGAGCATGAAAGATGGAGTTCTAATAACACTACTAGGAAAACAGCTATAGGTAATCCACACATCTGTGGCGCACGGGCTAGTAGTACCCCACGAGTAAAATAGGCATGGCGCACTACCCACAGGTGCCCTACAGCTAACTGTCGTAAGCGTGGCGCACATGGGGGTGGTGCATCACGGCTATGTGTGGTCCAGGGCACAGGTGGCCGCCGCACACGTACCCGTAGCGCACTAGGTCAAGGTGCACTATAGATGTAAAAATTAGCCGTAGCGCATATTGACCTAGTGTGCTACGGGCATGTGTGCTGCAACAGCTGGGTCAACTTAGCCATAGGGCACTAATGGCCTGCACCAACTCTAACCCCTCCTGTGGATCGCCTTTTTAGGCTTTGCAAAAAATAAAAGAAAATGATAAACACTTCAAAAAATAAAATCCTTTCATATGTAGGTAGGTAATGTGGTATAGTTTATAGGAAAATTAACAAACAATAATTTTGACTTTTTTTGCAAAAAAAAGTCATGCCACGATAAAATAGCCGTAACTTTTGCATAAGATGTAGAAAAAAATCGTATAATATGCCAAAATAACGAGAAAGAGATTTCGCATCCGCTCGCAACCACTTCCGGTCGTTTAGCGATTATTTAGATTTTTAAAATTCGAAAAGAGTAAAACGTTACGGTCAAAAGACCGTTTTTTTCTGCAGAAAAAAATAGAGGGCAACCATCACCTAGTGCGCTACGGGTAAGTTGGGCGGGATTCAAAATTTGAATCAACACCCCACCCACCTATCCCTCTTCTCCTTTTCATTCTCCTCTCTCCTCCTTTTCCTTCTATCTTCTCCTCCTCCTTTTCCTTCTCCTCCTTACCCTTCTCCTCTCTCTGGACTCCTTCTTTCCTTGCACTGACAAAGGAGACGGCAGCCCTCTCCTCCTCCTTGATCCGGCATCCTCCTCTCCTTGCTGTGGCGATGGCGATGGCGATGACGACCATCTCCTCCTTCTTGCAGTCACGATGAGTGGCGACGAGCTCCTTCTCCTTGTGGCCTCCTTCTCCTTACAGACACGACGAGCGACGAGCGACGATGAGCTCCTTCTCCTTGCGGCGACCTCCTCCCTTCTCCAACCACACCTCCTTCTCCCTCTCTTCCTCGATGCCGTCGAGGACTAGCACGTCCATGGCCTCCCGCACCACCCTACGGTGGTAGGTCGTGACCACGGCTACCATGCTCCAGCGAGGCGACACGACGGCGGCGATGCGGACCCGATTTCTTTTGCAATTCAAAACGAGGGTGTTTTTTGCATTTTTTTTGTTTTTTGAAAAACACATCCGTGGCGCACCTGTACCCCTACCCGTGGCGCACCAGATAGTGCGCTACGCCTATCCCCATATAACCGTAGCGCACCAGGGTAGTGCGCTACGGGCACTTTTTAGCCGCAGCGTACGCTTAGTGGCGTACCACCGGTGTGCCACAGATGTCCTTTTCAGGTGCGCCACGAACGGCCCTTTTCCTAGTAGTGCAATAAGACAAAGTAACTATGCATACAACATGAAAGGCTACAAACAAAGATCATGAATAACATGCATTGAAAAACGTTTTTTGTTTCACATACAGAAAACATGGCATAGTGGCATTCAGCTTGTCCCTCATGGAGTAGCAAACAAATGCATATGACACCTTCAAAGTTCATAAGAGTGACTAGATACAAGTAGCACAAGAACAAGCAATATCAACAATATGAATCAATCAATAAGTTTTGGGACAATGCACATAGAACTAAGAATGGCAACTATGCTCTCTTAACTGGTTCCTAAAGGTAGAAGGTGGAGACTCAATATAATGGTGGAAGAAAGGCCCTTCATAAAGAGAAGCAAGGATTTCAAGTCTCAAAAAGAGCTTCCAAAAGTTATGGTACTTGTTAGCTTTCAACTCTCATTGCCCCTATCATAAGCATCTTTAAGTGATTAAGGTTAAATTGAACAAACTATGGAGTATATGCTTGACAAAGTATAAGTTGGCAATCTCATGTCCCTTGAATACGAGGGCCGCTCCTCATGCTAATCAACTTTATTCATCTGTAAGTTCCTGTCATAGTAAGTACATGTGTATCATAGAGAACCGCCAACGGGGTACCCCTTGCACATGGTATAGGAGCTATCCCATAACCAAAATGACAAGGCAAGCAGACAATGAGCATTTCAGCAATCTTCTTATTTACTATGGGAATATGGTGCTTTTTTCTCTCTTTCCACTTTTCTAAATGTGTCTCTTTTTTTTATAAGAAGAATGCTTCATATATGTCACTATGGTGATGCTGCAAGTTTCCACCATGATTAGGCATGGCTTAGGCTAGCGGCCCAGGCGTTTCTCTAACACACATACATAACTCCATGGATTTACAAGATCCCCTTTCATTTCACACCGCCGACATCCATAGACAAAAGAGCATGATATCAACTATCTACAAAGTACAAGTACAAGTGCAAGCATATACAACATAGATGACACAATTGTTCAAGTTTATTAGGGGCAAGAAATATAAAGTGTGCCATCAAGTTTGTGAGAGCTTTAATCACTAAGTTTTCACATAACAAAATACTTTTTAATTGGAAGATAGATGAAAACAAGAATATACTTAGAATGGTGTAACACACCATGCATAGGAATTTATAGTGGACACTTTGGAATAGCTTGTTTAATTGGGAGTTGGATGCATGAGTAGAACTGACTCATACAAGTGGAAGCTAGCAAAAGACTAGGAGCAAACAACTAAGAGAGCAATAATGATCATAATCATGCAGAGCGACAAAACATTACTAATGAAAGCATAAAGTGGTACCACAAGTCAAGGACTAAATGATCATAGACGCTATGGTGACTTGTTCATAGTCATAACACGGTGTGAGCATGTGCCAAGTCAACCCAAACAAAGCATTAAAGGAGAATACCACAATACTATGCTTTTGCATGCTAAAACAATGCATGATTTCTTCAAGGAACACTAAGCAATCCCAATTTTTTGGAACAAGTCATGCTACAGCAATAATCATTAAGCATAAGGTCAAAACAACACCTAGCATGACATGCTAAAGTCTAAGTCACAGTCAAAGCAAGCTCCTCTTGCACTATTCAAGCAAGAACTTTATACTCCTTTCCAACACCAATCAAACTTATTTGACAACACAGCAAGAATGGCGGTCTAAACTATTTTATTCAATAAAACTAAGCAAACCAAACTAAGCAAGATCCAACAACAACACAATAGTGCATGAAACAATAAAAACGAAGTGTCTAGAAAGACCTGAGCTTTTTATTGATGAAGAAGGGGATGCCTTGGGCATCCCCAAGCTATGACGCTTGTACATCTTGGATATTTATTGGGGTGACATCAGGGTGGCATCCCCAAGATTGAGCTTTTGTCCATTCTTCATCTCATTACATCATTCTTCCTCTACACCTGAAATTTTTCCTTCATACAGAACTTCACACAATCTTCATTAGCAACTTGAGTGTATTAAAAATATAATAGACCTTGGGGTTTAGCTTTAGAACAGCAAAAAATTCACTAAAAACACAAGCTACTGTAGAAATTCCCTCAAAAATCTCAATTTCCCAAAAAGAACCCAAAAAAGGAATCAATAAGAAGCAAATGCAAATAATGGCAGAAATCTCTCAAAAGAGACCAGCGGGTAGAAACAAATTTTTGCCAAGACCTTCTGTTTCTCAGATCAAAAAATGTTGAACTAACGACAATTTTCTAACATATTTGGGGATTTATTCGTAAAATATCAGATCAATCCCACTTACAGATATTCCTCAAGAATTTTTATGGTGGATCACAAAAATCTATTTTGGGACAACAACTCCCCAAATCTTACTTCCCTCTCATTAGAGGTCATTCTTGGCACAAAAAGCAAAAAAAAAAGTATAAGGAGAGGTCATTACTGAAGTAATAACTTCCAAGACTCAAGAAAACTATTGGGTTTTCTCCCAACAAGTACTTTTCTTTAATGCCTTTAAGTTAGGAACAAGAAGCAAGAATCAAGTATTTTCAAATGAAGAAGCATTAACATCAAACCTTGCTTTCAAAGGAGGAGAAAAAAGAAGCTTCTCTCTCCTCGTAGGGAAGTGTTAAATACCTTTCTTAAATGGAAATTGATATTTAATGGTGCCTTCTTTCATATCAACGATGGCACCAATAGTTCTAAGAAAAGGTCTTCCCAAAGTAATAGGACAAGAAGCATTGTATTCAACATCCAAAACCTAGAAATCAACAGGGACATAATCATTGTTAACCATAATAAGAACATCATTAATACTCCCCACGAGTTTCTTCTTAGCATTATCATTAAGTGGGACATCCAAATAACAATCTACCAAAGCTGGCAAATCAAGCATTTCATAATTCTTCCTAGGCATAATAGAGACACTAGAACCAAGATCACATGAATCTTTGAGATCAGAGTCATTCACTTGCATATTAATAATGGGTTCCCAACTATCTTCTACTTTCCTAGGAATAGAAGCTTTGTGTTTCAACTTGTCTTCCTTTATTTTAACAAGAGCATATGTAATGTGTTTGGTGAAAGCTACATGCATATCACTAGCATCAGGACTTCTAGCATGCGTTTGTAGGAACATAATCACTTCATAAATATTGCAACCATCAAGATCAAAATCAAACTTAGCATCGCTAGTAGTATACTCATTGGGCTTAGGCATTTTAGGGGGAGGAATAGGGACTTCTTGTGGTTTAGTGGCATCCATATTGGTGGTGGTGATGGTGCACACACTATTGTTTCTAGCAATTTCAGCTTCCCTTTCCCACTTAGCATAAAGTTGGGCTAACAGTCTAACATTTTCATCAATAGTAACTTGTATGGCATGAGAAGCAGAAAAGGTACTTTTCATGGTTTCAGGTTTAGCAGCCATTTTATTAATCAAAGAGGAATGTGCTTCAGACAAAGATGAATATTTTTCTCTACATTCAAAATCTTTTCCTCTACAGTCTTGTTGAAAGTGGTTTGTTTATTAATAAAGTCTTTGAGCATGAGTTAAGTTCAGAGGGGGCACTTCTAGTATTGTTGTAGGAGTTTCCATAGGTATTGCCATTATTAGGAGGATAAGGCCTATAATTGTTGTTACTACCAAAATTATTCCTATATGCATTGTTGTTAAAATTGTTGTTTCTAATGAAGTTCACATCAAATTGTTCTTATTGAGCAACCAAAGAGGCTAAGGGAACATTATTAGGATCTAAAGGAGCTTTCCCATTAACAAGCATAGCCATAATAACATCAATCTTATCACTCAAAGAGGAGGTTTCTTCAACAGAATTTACCTTCTTACCATTTGGAGCTCTCTCAGTGTGCCATTCATAATAATTAACCATCATATTGTCAAGGAGTTTTGTTGCGTCATCCAAGGTGATGGTCATGAAGGTACCTCCAACGTCTGAATCCAACAGGTTTCTTGAAGAGAAGTTCAAACCTGCATGAAAAGTATGGATAATAATCCAAGCAGTAAGTCCATGAGTGGGACAATTCTTAACCAAATATCTCATTCTTTCCCAAACTTGGGCAACATGTTCATTATCAATTTGTTTAAATTTCATAATATCACTTCTCATAGATATAATCTTAGCAGGAGGGTAGTACTTTCCAATAAAAGCATCTTTGCACTTAATCCAAGAATCAATACTATTTCTAGGCAAGGATAGTGACCATTCTTTAGCTTTTCCTCTCAAGGAGAAAGGAAACAACTTGAGCTTAATAATATCTCCATCTACATCCTTATACTTTTGCATTTCACAAAGTACAACAAAGTTATTGAGATGGGCAGCATCATCAGAACTAACACCAGAAAATTGCTCTCTCATCACAAGATTCAACAAAGCAGGCTTAATTTCATAAAAGGTAGCATCAGGAGCAGGTGGAGCAATAGGAGTGCTTAGGAAATCATTGTTGTTTGTCCTAGTGAAGTCACACAACTTGGTGTTCTCAGTAGAGTTCATTTTGGCAAAAGTAGAGCAAGCCAAAACAGTAGCAGCAACTAGAGCAGGAACTAAATTTTTTTGTTTTTGATAAGAGAGAGCAAACCAAACTAAACTAATTTTTTTTGGAGTTTTTTGATAAACAGAGGCAAGAAAAACCAAGCAAAAGAAACTAAGAAAAACAAAAACAGAGTAAAGAGAAAGGTTGAGGAGGACTCCCCTTGTGAAGACGTCCTTAGCCTCCCCGGCAACGGAGCCAGAAAAAGCTTGATGGCGAGTGGTTGACGCCTCGTTGGGAGACCCCAAGAGCAAGGTGTGACGAGCGCAGCAGCAAGTTTTTCCTCAGTAAGAAACCGAGGTTATCGAACCAGTAGGAGGAAGGAAATGTCTCAAAGGTGTTGCAAGCAACTTGGAAACCTACACAACACAAACTCAAGACTTTGCCACAACGAACAGCGAAATTGTTAATCTCACTGGTTTGCTCTAACAAAGGATTGACTTTATGGTGTGGAAGATAATAGTGGTTTGCAGAAAGTAAACAGTAACAGTGGAAGATGTATCAATGGTAAAGATTGGACCGGGGTCCATAGTTCACTAGAGGTGTTCTCCTTAGATAAACAAACATGGCATACCAGGTAAACAAATTACAACAGGGCAATTGACAGGACTGAGCAAGGAAAAACAATGCAATACTAGACATCAAGATCCTTTGAGATTCAATTGGGCAATACAACAAGATACATAGACCGCCATCCAACTGCATCTATGACTAGAAGTCTACCTTTGGGTTATCATTCGAACCCCCTCTAGTATTAAGTTGCAAGCAATAGACAACTTCTTTAAGCAAAGTGCGTAAGGTAAACAATCCACTTGTTCCATGAACAAGGGACCGTTGTTTTCTCTCTAATGGCAACAACACATCTACAACCTTAGAGATTTCTGTCACTTCCCTTAGATTAAATAGAGGCATGAACCCACTATCGAGCATAAATACCCCCTCTTGGAGTCACTAGCAACTAATTCGCCAAGATAGATATTAACAACGGAGAGCATACAAGATCACAAACAACACGAACATGATAGAATCAATAAGACAAAACCATTAATCAATCTGACATAGTAATCTAAATATCCATCGAATCCCTGCAAACACAACATGCATGATTACAAATAGATGAGATCTTGATCATGAATGGAGCTCACAAGATCTAGACATGAAAGCACAAAGGAGGAGATACAACCATCTAGCTACGACATGGACCTATAGTCCAAGGTGGAACTACTCAAGCTTCATACCGTAGGCTGGCATGATGAAGAAGAAGGCCTCCGGGATGATCTCCCCTCCAGCAGGGTGCCGGGAAGAGCGTTAGATCCCCTCGATCTAGGTACGATGGTGGCGGCGGCTACAGACGGTTTTGTGGAATATTGATTGGGTACTTAGGGTTTAGGCATCGGGGGTTCTTATAGGCAAAGAGGCGAGGCAGGAGGGCGGCCAGGGGGCCCACACCCTGCCCAGGCACAGCTTAGGGTGGGCCCGCGCCTGGGGTTTGCGGCCGCCCTGTGGCTCCCTTCCATCTCTCCTCTGGACTCCGTGTTCTCCTCTGTGAAATATTGACTTTGGATTTTGTCCCGTCCAATTCCGAGAATATTTCCTTACTAGCTTTTCTGGAACCAAAAACAGAAGAAAACAGGCAACTGGCACTATGGCATCTTGTTAATAGGTTAGTACCAGAAAACATATAAAAACACATCAAAGTGTAGACAAATCAAAGCAAAGTAGATACTAAACAAGCATGGAACATCAAAAATTATATATACGTTTCGACGTATCAAACTCCACTTCTGCAGTTTTAAGCATTGAGAGAAGCTCGGGGAGAGACTTTTTCATACCTTGCATGTTATAGTTCATCATGAAGCTCTTATAGCTAGGTGGAAGAGATTGGAGAACACGTTGGATGCCTATGTAAATGGGAATCGTTATTCCCAAGGACACAAGCTTATTGGTGTAACCCAACATCTTGAGTACATGCTCACTAATGGAGTTGTTCTCTTCCATCATGCAGCTAAAGAACTTTTATGAAGCATTATAACTCTCTACAACAGCATGGGTGTCAAAAATCATTTTCAACTCACCCATTGTATCAAAGGCATTGTTGTTTTTGAAACATTTTCTAAGTTCTGGCTCTAGCCCATACAATATGACGCAATGAACAAAGTTGTGGTCCTCCTAGTGAGTCAGATAGACGTTCTTTTCCTTGTCAAGGTCATCATCAAGTGGTGGTGGGGCCTAGCGGCGCTTCTAGCACATATTACTTTTGTGCAGCAGAGAGGAGAATCCTCAAATTCATGGCCCAGTTGGTAAAGTTGCTACCGTTCGTTGCAAGTTTCTCTTTCTCCATGAACACATTGAAATTAAAAGCAGGTGGTGCCATCTACAACAGAATTTGTAAAGTTTAGACTAAGTTTATTATAGATTGAGTTCAACTAATCCAAAATTAAGAATGAACTCCCACTCAAAAATGACATCCCTCGTCCTTTTTGGTGATTACATGAACCAAATCCACTACACCAAGTCTGATCATCATGTGAGTCGGTGTAGCTTCAAAGGCGAGCATCAAATGGGCATCTTATCTTTCATATGACTCATTCTTAACCTTTTGGTCCGTGTTCCGAGGCCATGTCTGCACATGCTAGGCTTGCCAAGTAAGAACCTTAGTATTCGCGTGTGTAAACTGTCTTACACCCGAAATATGATCGTGGATCCAAGAACACCCGATCATCACGTGATGTCTTGGAGCGGAGAAACATAATCGATGCATACTTAACGGAGAACACATTTTTATCTTGATATCTAAACGAGGGTTCATCTTATTATGCTAGTAAAACAACAAACAAGCAATATAAGATGCAACAAACATCTCATGTGAAAAGTGAAATGATATGGTTCTTGCACTTGATCTCCATCATGTGCATGATGGTATGATTTTCATCATTCCTCTATGTGTAAGGCCAAGGTCTATGGAACTTACACGTTATGTGTGTTGTAAGAGTATCGACTCATACTTTTACTTACAACATCACCATATCATGACACTATCCTAGCAACAATCTAAACTAGATGCTTCTAATTTATCCATTGCAAGTTTTATGTGGCTTAGCGCTTTCGAAGATACAACCGTTCTTACCTATGAACATGAACCACAATGAGGATAACCAAATTGTTGACAATTCATTGCAAATTAGATATTGACTATAGTAGGAGAGACAGACACCCGCTAGCCAATTATTTAAAACTAGTTGCATGTCAAGCGTGGAACATGTCTCATGTGCGAGGACATGTAAAGTTTGCCCGGGCCGCTTCATACCTCTATGCCACCAATATCCAGAGTACAACTAAGAAGCAACAACATGATCATCATCACCCACATATACATATGTGTACTACCCGTGCAAAGAATCTACGCATAGATCCAGCTCTGATACCACTATAGGGTTCACAACATAGAAAACAAAAAATTTCCTACGATGGGAACATCTATGTACCAAGATCTATCTACTAGATACAAGCAACGGGCGGATATACATCTATAGAGAACATACCCTTGAAGACCGACAAATCTTAACGAGGTTGAACTTGTGGTTGATGTAGACGAACTCTTGCCGATCTCAAGATCTAGTGGAAGTCCTAGCGCCACAAATCAGCGGCGCATGCGTGCTCGCACACACGTCCAAGGCACCGAGAAACCTCCACCTCCTCGCTCCAGCGATGCAGTAGAAGCACAACTCTTTATTTCCGAAAATCCACCAGGAACATGTATCTGGCTAGTCCGAGACCATGGGGATAAACTAGAGGGGGAGAGAGATCCTTCACGAGGAGGTGTGAGTGAGAGAGAGGGAGGGGCTCCTTTTATAGGAGGAGGGGGATCCCCAAGGGGGTGGTCGGCGCATGGGGGATGCTCCCTTGCCCTCGCTCCATTCATGTGGGTGGAAGCTCCACTCACAATTTGTCCCTTCAATTCTCCACTAAAAATCCCACTCAAATTCCCATTAAATTTCCACCAAATTTAATGCAAACTCTTTCTTAAATAAAACTCCTTTTATTTATTCATAATTTTTTCAACTACCTTAATAAAAAACATTCACATATAACCCCTTGCTAGTATTTCATTTCACATGCAGAAACATTTTCTCCAATTTCACCTGAAAACAGTTTCGGTGTCTAGTTAAATAAATTCCTGCGCTTTGTTATTCTTTTAAGCATGAAACTATTTGGTATAAATGGTGTCAGTGTCTCTTAAGTGTGTCATCCTATGTTTCGAGAATAATGCGGACATGATTGAGACCCCTCTCAGATCAATAATTAGAAGCGGGACCTGGAGATCCATACTAACTGCCACACATTCAACGATGACTTTCCTGTGAACGTGAGAACCTTTTACGCTAGTAACTTAATCCCTTTGTCTCGCGATATATTACATGTCTGAGATTAAATCATCAGTATATCCATACCTTGTTTGATCTTGTTACTGACATGTACTATTTTCTTGTTCCTGTGATATAACATTCTAGTGATCAAATCACTTGCTTGCAAGCTAATCAATGTGATATCACCGAGAGGGCCTAGAGTATATCTATCTGCCATCAGGATGAACAAATTCCACTCTTGATCCATGGGCCTCAACATAACACTTTAGTAGTACTAAACCCATCTTTATAATCACCCTGTTACGGTGTGATGTTTGATGTTATCAAGATACTCTTCTAGTGTTAGTGATTGACATGATCTCATGGTCTAAGGATTAGGATTACTTCGTATGATGTTATAGAAATATAAACTCTGTGACTTTGATCGTAATGCTATACTTTGGATGAATGTTCATCACACCATTCCAATAATGTTGTGACCTCGTTATTAACAACATCCAATATCCATGATCAGGAAACCTTGATCATCTTGTTAATCAATGAGCTAGTTTATAAGAGAGGCATAACTAGGAACTTTCTATTTGTTTATTAAACACACATGTATTAACGTTTCCGTATTAATACAATTATAGCATGCAAAATAAACATCTATCATATACTTGGAATATATATAATAAACGCTTTATTATTGCCTCTCAGGGCATATTCCCTTCATCCGAGTGGTACAACAGAAACACAGCAGGTACAAGACATGATACAACTCAACTCTTACAAAAGATCCAGAGAACACTCTAGGTTAAAGAGAGAGAAAGAAACTTCTTACAAAGAAGAGTAAAAAATAATCAACTCAATCTATCTTACTTATAAGACTAGTACCTAAACTACTTGGCTTGCATTGCTGTTATTGCAATACTCTACAGAAGTAGGTTCTATGGCGAGAGATTATATTCCTATCTAATCAGCAACTTCGTCTTCACGTTAATTGATGTTTATGTTGACTTCCTTGACTTCATTGAAGAGCTTGAGCTGTTGATGACAATTCCCTTTAGCAGAAGTGATGTAGACGTCGTCTGTATTGGCTTCAGAATCTAGCAATGGTTAAGAAGATACGTTGAGTACGAGCGTACTCAGCAAGTTCACTAGAAAAGAGTGTTTGATGCACTATCTCTACAACCACAGATCATAGGTCGTAGGCTATGCAGGTTTTTCAAAGGTTACTTTTATTCTGAAAAGCTATGTCCATCAGCCTTCACATGTTTACTAGAAATTTCATGGAGTTCCTTTCCTGCCGCGTTCGTAGCTCCTTCCTGGAACAGGGAGTAACAAGTTACAGTTCTTACACTCTGCAGAGGTGCGTTACTTTACCCATGAGAGATCAAATCCTTGTTGCACAACCGAGCGATCTTTCCCGTCCACACTTCCTATGTTGTGGGGCCCAGTAGATGATCCAAGCCAATCACTGCCTTCTCCATGACCCCGCATGTCTCCTTGGTGTATGCCATCCCATATATTGAATTACGGCAATTGGCAGTACAGACTGTTCAGATGCCAGAACTATCGTGGGACGTTGAGGGTTCCCACCCATATGTTGCATATCTCCTACGAATTACCAATTAATGCATGCTATAGAGATAACAGCCACGATCCGCACATCCGGTTCCATGCGAGACGGAAAAGATACAGATGACTTCTCCATCCCATTCCAAATATCATGGTCAACACGTAATATACGGCACAAGAATCACTAGCGACATTTGTTGTTAAGTCCTAGGTATTATGTTCCTTTACCACCGAAACTTTCATAGTAGGTTATTACGTCATGGTAAATAACCTATAATCATATTATTATGAAAATAATTGTAACACCCCAGTTTTAGTTAATCATTATTTAGGGTTCGATTGTGCATTGCATGAGCATCATAACTTAAATTGTGCACTCAAGAAAATAATGAAAACCCTAAAGACCCTAATCTTCCCCTCTCTTTGCAAGAATTCAAATGGTTTTGAATTTTGAAAATCACAAAACAATGGGGGCCCAAATTGAATATAAGGACTCTTGAGTATTTTGTATATTTTATAATGTCCTCTGGTATTTTTGAAATATACTAAAACGGAATTAAAAATGAAATACAAAAGATAAAATGCGAAACAGAAAAAGGCAAAGGTTTCTAAAAAAACTGGAGCCAGAACCTCCCAGGCCGCAGCCCAGCAACCCCTTTCCTCTCTCCCTTCTCCCGCGGACCACTCTGGCCCAATCGCAGCCTAGACGCGTCCCATGTGCGGCCCGTACCACTTCAGCATCGCCCATGTCATCTTCCTCACTGACGGCAGGCAGCTTGCTGTCGACGCCGGCGCCGTCGATCCCCGCTGCCCGCATCCCGCCGTCCGCCGTCGCGTGGAGATGGATAAGAGTGTCACGGGCACGCCTCTCTCGCCCTCATCCACTTCTCCTCTCCCCAGCAACCTCCCTCTCGTGTTCCTTCTCTCTGCTCGAGAACCCTAGCCGCGAGCTCGCCGTTGCCCCACCACCTCCGGCCTTCCCTCGCTCAACCGAGGCCGCCTTGAGCTTCGCCTTGCTCGTCTCCATCGATTGCCCCAGCCAGCGCAAGAAGACGAGGTCATAGGCGCCGCAATTGACCCCTCCGTCTCCGATAGGCTCCGCCACCGTCACCGTCGATTCCGGCCGGGCCTGACCTTCTCCGGCCTCGCTGACCCCTTCTCTGCGCTCTAGGTGAGCTCATCGACCTCCCGAGCCACTCCGCCATCTCCCTCGCGTCCTCTATTGGATCTACACCGTGCGCCACCGCTCACTGCCGTCGGACACCGTTGCCAACGTCGCTCCGATGACCCAAATGGAGCGGCACCGCCACCAATAGGATCCTCTCGTTACTCTGAGTCGAGCCATCACAACCGTGCTTCCTCTTTAAGCTTGTAAATTCAATATCTAATTATTTATAAGTCAGAAAAATACAAATAATATACCAAAATGTTCAGAAAAATGAAACCTACCTCTTTAAGCTATAATCATGCATTGTTCAACAACTTAAATGGCAAGTTTAATTAGAAGAACAAACTAACCCCTCTCATATGTTCCGGATTTTCCTCGAGTTAGGGTTTTCACCCCTTGGAACCCCGACTAATTTGTCGAGCATGCTTTAGGGTTACTTTTCAATACAATTCAATTGTCATATCATCATACTTGCTTGAGCATTGCATCGGATCCATGTGTTGATTGTTTCCCCTCTCTTTCCGGTGTTCAGTTCTTCGCGATAGAATACGATATTGAGATCGAGATCGAAGCCCGAGGTCAACACCATCGAAGATTGAAGATCGAGAAACAATACTTGATCAACTGTAACCAAGTCAAGTTCAAGGCTCCCGAAGATATGTTCATCTGTCATCATGTCACATCCCAAGATTTTCCAAATCTTGTAATGTGAAAAATAAATAAACAAAAAAAATTATTGATGATTTTTAGAGTGAAAAGAAACTTTGGTTTCTAAATGGAAACTTAAAAATCCCATCTTGAACAAACTTTAATTAAAGTTTGAATTCAACAAAATCCAAATAAAGAGAAATGCATTCCTCAATGAATGTATCTGGAAAATTTAAACACTTGGAAAATAAATCCCAACCCTAAACCCTAATGGAATAAAAATCATTTCCAAGTTATCTCCAAGCCTATGGATTGGATCCATATAAAATCTTGTCAACAAACATTTTCAAATGATCAAGAATGATCAATAGAAATATTATAAGACCATAGAAATTGGTTTCACTTAATTTGGAACCATAAATAAAATCTTAAGAATTTAATAAGTTAAAGGAATTGAATTCCCAAAACTAATAAAACTTGGCCTAATCCATTAAGCAAATGGAATGAATTTAATCCAAATCAAATAAAATAAAAGGATAAAGAAATTTCCAAAATAAAATAAAATGGCATTAACCATTCTATCCCTATAATTAATAAAGACCAATCTCTAATAAGAATGATCATTTAATTCATGAGAGAATAGTATTTTGGAATTTACCCAAGTGAAATAAAAGTTGTTTAATTCAACTTAATTAAGATTAAAGAAATCTTCCAAATAAAATTTAGGGAATTAAAACTATAGTTAATTCCATTTGAATTAAAACAAATACCCAATCTTAAATGATTAATAAATCTTATTAAAAACTTTTCCAAATAATTCAAGATGAATTATTTGACACCCAAATAATCAAATAAAAACCTACTGAAAAGATTTGGAAGGATTTAGAAAATTTAAATGGTGTTTGAAATATTATTAAATCTCATTTGAATTAAAACTAGAGCCTATTTTGAATAATTAAAAGACCTTAAAAAGAATAAATAAATTATTCTAAAATGAGTTCAGAATGTTTCATTAATCAATATTTAAACCTACACATAATTTGACAAAGATTTGAATTCAAATGAGTGATTGAATTGATTAAATGAAATCAAAACAGAAATAGAAGTAGAAAAAGAAAAACAGAAACAGAATAAAAAAAAGAGAACCAAGCCGACCCAGCCCAAATAGCCCAACAAGGCCTAGCCAGCCCACCTCTCCCTCTCAACGAACGAATCGTTTTTCACCGGAGAAAGAACCCGCAGAGTCGCCGACATGTGGACCCCGTTCCCTCTCTTTCTCTCTCGCTGCCAGACGACCCCACCCCTCCCAGTCATCGTCTTCACCCACCCCGCTGACCACGCCCCCTCTCACCGGCCGTTGCTGCCGAATCAATGCCGATGTAAATTCACCTTACTGGCCGAGTAACTCCCATCGGTGATCACTCCCTCTTAACCGCCTGGACGTCCTCTCTTTTTCCCCTCTCTCACCAGACCCTCTACGCCCCCAGGCCGTCCCCATTTCTGCTTACACCGTCGCTGTCTCCGACGCCCTTCGGCGACAATTCCGACCAAGTCTCGCCTCCCCTTGTTCCCTCAACCCCTCGAGATCACTCTCCAGCCTCCTGCGCATCTCCCAGTGCCGCTCGTTTAGCCGTGTGTGCCCTGTAACATCGGCAACCTCGACGGCAGCATGACGTCGTCGTCTGCATCCGCTCCGGCGATGCTCCCAGGTAAAGTTCGACCGCTCCTACCCCTCTTCTCGATGCACCCATACTCGCCGCTTCTGTGCGCAGCTAACGCAACCATTTTTGTGCCTTGGCGTTGCCTGTATCCTCGCCAGCAAAGACAAACAGAGCATGCCCGACGCAGCTGTGAACTCTGGTGAGCAAACCACGGTGACCTCGTGCGCCCCTGGCCTCCCCACGACGACGTTGAGCATCAGCAACGCCCCGCGAACTCGTTGAGATACCCCACTCCTCCTCTAGATCCCTGCATCACCAGTACCACCCTCGTCCGAGCGCGCCGCTACTCGCCGTTGACCTTGCGCCGCCAGTCTTTGGTCCAGGCAAGGCTGCCCGTTAGATCTTGATCCCACGGCCACGATAGAATCATTAAACGAAGCGTTATGGGCTGATCTGATCCGTGCGATGCCCTTTAAATCCTGAGGTCCACGTTGCCTGATCCGAACGAAACAGTATGAGCCAATGAAAACATTCCACATGGCCAGACTCTGGTTTTAAAAAAACATATTTGAATCTATTAGATATGTGATTTTGTAAATTCCATAAGTTTAAATCTACACGTCCAAATTTTGCAAACTTTATATCAATGGATTCATAAAAACAAGCCCTAGCCAACCATGCACTTTGTTTAGTAAAAAGCTTCTGTTAAAATGTTTGTTTTTGCAGAAACTTGTGTATGCATGTTTAGGATATAAAATTTGTTTTAAAATGATTTTGAGGATAAAATCTTTGGCAAATGGTGTGTTTTGAACCTACTGACCATAGGAATCACTTTATGGTTTCAAAAATGTATTTGGTGAAGCAAAAGAATGAATCTTGGATTTAAATCATTTCTAGTCAAATAAAAATATAGTTTAATTATTAAAAATGGTTTTGGAAGAAAACCTTTGAGAAATATTTTGGAAATAAACTCTCTGACCGTCAACACAAGGTTATATGGTTTGAAAACATATTTTGTGAAACCTATAGAATTTTGCCTTATTAAATGCATTTCTTCACCACATAAAATAATGACTTGATCAAAAATGGTTTATGAAGTAAAATCTTATACAAATGATTTTGCCACTTTACAAAATGACCATTAGGTGTTTTCAAAGTTTTATGACCCATTAGAAACCACTTCTCCAAATAAAACAATCTTTAGCATGCTTGCATGCATTGTTTTGTTATTATTATTTTATGTGTTGAATTGCTTGAATGGTAGTTTGAAATATTGTTTGCTTGATTGAATTGTAGTGACTTGAAGTGTGTGAACATTGCAAAGATCAAGGAGTGAATTTATACTCTCTACCAAAAAGGCAAGTGATGCTTCATACTTTTGTCCCATTATTTTCACTATGCATTAGTCATATTTCTAAGTAGGACTTGCATGGAATTTTGCTAAGTATAAACTATGCTATGGGAAAACCTAGTAGATGAAATCTTAGTAAAATTTCCTAATTTAAGATTCCTACTACTATCATTGCTTTGCTTAGCTAGTAGAAAACAAGGGTGGAATATATATTCATGCTATGGAAAAATTTCTAAGTCTGAGGACTTGTGTTTTGTTTAATAAAACAACTAAGTGAATGAATCACCTGGGTGGAATGGAAGGAATGGTTTGTGTTGAGTGGTTCACAAGGCCCATTTCTATGGTTTACCTTGTGTATCTCACTTGTGTATGGCCACCCAGGAACAAAGAGATTTGAGATGTCAAATGTTGAGAAGCTTCAAGTGCAACCACTTGGCATTATGGGCTCTGCCTGGATCATATAGGTTGCAAGAACTTAGCCAAATGGACAGTTGGTGGTAGGGGAATGATAGGTTGGAACGCGTCCATTCTGGTCTAAGGGAAGGCTTCTGAAAGATCTTGTCTTGGTGAAACCAAGTCTTGTGGGGAAAGTGCACCACCTCTGCAGAATGTAAAATCTAAGTACTTAGCCATGTCCCTGGCAAAGGACAATTGAGCATCAAGACATGGAAGCTATCAAGAATCTCATCATGCCAATTTCTAAGTTAAAAACTTGTGGTTGAACAAGGGTTTAAGGTTCACCAATTTCTATTGGTCGTTCCTTGGGTGATTTTGTCAAAGCAAAAACTTAGTGTTTTCAAATGATAAGGAAAATCTATTCTGAGCAATGCAAGCCTAAGCTCCACTTAGCCAAATGCATATAGATGATAGACTCCACTATACTACCATAGTATCACTTGCCAATACAATTCAAATGTATTGACCCTTGTGGCTGTAACTTGTTATGTTGCAGGTTTTGTTTGATATTAGTGAAGTTTAATGATTAGGATTACAAGTCTACAACCAACATGTCTGCCTATGGCACTTTGAACATGAAGGACCCCATGCTTATAGTTATTCTGCTGCAATGTAATGTAATAGCCAAATGAGCTATGTAAGATGTAATAAATTATGTTATTCCTGGTTATAAAGTTGTATTATGACCTTTGTTTCTTGATATTACATCTTAACTGTGGATGCTAGCTATTGATCCAGGGACTAGCATTGCAATCACAGGGATCATTTTCCTTTATAAAGGAGGGATCTTACAGATGGTATCAGAGCATTGTGTTGCCTGTAGGATTTGTAAACCTAGGATTGGACAAACCCCTTAGAAAAATAGGAGTTGTATTTGTTCCAAAACTTATTTACAAATAATCTTGTAAACTCTTTCCTCAACCATTTTGGTTTTGACTCTACATCTCTTCTATTTCAACTTGATGGATAAAGCCTTCTCCATGACCAAAGACTTCACCATGAGCAAAGGACATCATCAACTCTAATGACTTCAACATCTTCAACATTTTCACCAAGGACCTCAACCTTGGATATTCACTAAGGACTACAAGTGAGACAAGAAAAGTTACTCAAGACTTGAAGACTAAGGAACATAACTTAGGAATCATCATCACCTTTGAAGTTTTGAGACCAAGATGCAAGAAATTCTCTAAGGATACAAAGATTTTGATCATGAAGAATCAACTAAGAAGGATGGAAAGACCTCAAGTGAACCATATAATTGGACCACCATATTTAGTTTAAGTCAAACCCACCAACTTATGTGATGTAACAAAAATATTTTGTTGCCTATAAATGTGCTTGAAACTTGTTGTTTGAGTGGAATGCTTGTTTGTGATTGCTTGCACATTACTTGAGTGAATTGTGATGTGTGTGATTAAAATTATTCCCTTAGAAACATTTTGCCTATTCTAATCCCAATCCAACCCAAACAGATGACTTCTCCAAGAGACTCCAACATCAAGGATGATGACAACAACAACAACAACCAAGAGATGCACATGAGAGAACAACTACTAGCAAACCAAACCCAGTTGAGCCAAGTGACAACTCAGCTTTTAGCCAACAACAATGGATTAGATCCAGCCATACAAAGGATTTTTAAACTTCAATCCCAATTGTTGCAAGGGATGTCTACTCAAATGACCAACATGGGAGACAACTCTTCCCAAGGAGCTTATAACAACAAGGATGACAAAGATGTTATTCTAGAAGGAACCCAAGCTTGCAATGTTTGTGGAGACAAGGATCACACTTCCAAGGAACATGAAGATCAATGTCCCAATTGTGAAGAGAAACATCCAACCAATCAATGCCCCACATCTCAAGCTACTTGTTACCTATGTGAAGGAAACAATCATGTCCCTATCCAATGCCCCATCTATTCCATAGTTGAACAAAGGAAACAAGGTGGAGTGCAACAACTGATTGCAGACTACCATGAGAGAGCCAAGTCTACCAAGAAGGATGAAGACAAAGGAAAATCTCAGCTTGTACCTCCCAACAACATGACTCAATTTAAAGGACCAAAGAGGAGACATATGTATTATCCAAGGAGTAATAGAAAGTCAAGGATACCAGTAGACATTCCTACCTATGAGATAGCATATGAAGAACATGAACTAGAAGCACTCCTAGCATTGGAGAAACCCAAGAAAAAGAAGGACAAAATCCATGTGCAATGTGGTCATTGCAAAGAAATGGGACACTATGCCAGTGAATGTCCAGAGAAGCAAAAGTATAAAGAGATTAACCAAGTGTGGTGCAACAATTGCAAAGAGCTAGGCCATTATGTAGCAACTTGCCCACAGAAGATATGTGAAGAACTCAACCTCATCATATGCTACAATTGTGGTAACCAAGGACATTATGCAAGCAACTGTCCAGAAAAAATGAAGCACAAGATAAACAAGCCTATGAAGGATCTCAGCCTTGTCACATGTTTCAAGTGTGGAAACAAAGGACACTATGCAGATGTTTGTCCAGAGAGATTTCAACAGGATCCCAAGTAGGCCAATATGTAATCTAGATGGAAAAATTTTAAGGGTGGTAGTACCCTAGTTGTTTTTGAGCCAATTTATAACCCCTAGCCTCCCCAAATCTCGGGACGAGATTTATTTTAAGGGTGGTAGCCTGTCACATCCCAAGATTTTCCAAATCTTGTAATGCGAAAAATAAATAAACAAAATAAATTATTGTTGATTTTTAGAGTGAAAAGAAACTTTGGTTTCTAAATGGAAACTTAAAAATCCCATCTTGAACAAACTTTAATTAAAGTTTGAATTCAACAAAATCCAAATCAAGAGAAATGCATTCCTCAATGAATGTATCTGGAAAATTTAAACACTTGGAAAATAAATCCCAACCCTAAACCCTAATGGAATAAAAATCATTTCCAAGTTATATCCAAGCCTATGGATTGGATCCATATAAAATCTTGTCAACAAACATTTTCAAATGATCAAGAATGATCAATAGAAATATTATAAGACCATAGAAATTGGTTTCACTTAATTTGGAACCATAAATAAAATCTTATGAATTTAATAAGTTAAAGGAATTGAATTCCCAAAACTAATAAAACTTGGCCTAATCCATTAAGCAAATGGAATGAATTTAATCCAAATCAAATAAAATAAAAGGATAAAGAAATTTCCAAAATAAAATAAAATGGCATTAACCATTCTATCCCTATAATTAATAAAGACCAATCTCTAATAAGAATGATCATTTAATTCATGAGAGAATAGTATTTTGGAATTTACCCAAGTGAAATAAAAGTTGTTTAATTCAACTTAATTAAGATTAAAGAAATTTCCAAATAAAATTTAGGGAATTAAAACTATAGTTAATTCCATTTGAATTAAAACAAATACCCAATCTTAAATGATTAATAAATCTTATTAAAAACTTTTCCAAATAATTCAAGATGAATTATTTGACACCCAAATAATCAAATAAAAACCTACTGAAAAGATTTGGAAGGATTTAGAAAATTTAAATGGTGTTTGAAATATTATTAAATCTCATTTGAATTAAAACTAGAGCCTACTTTGAATAATTAAAAGACCTTAAAAAGAATAAATAAATTATTCTAAAATGAGTTCAGAATGTTTCATTAATCAATATTTAAACCTACACAAAATTTGACAAAGGTTTGAATTCAAATGAGTGATTGAATTGATTAAATGAAATCAAAACAGAAATAGAAATAGAAAAATAAAAACAGAAACAGAATAAAAAAAGAGAACCAAGCCGACCCAGCCCAACTAGCCCAACAAGGCCCAGCCAGCCCACCTCTCCCTCTCAACGAACGAATCGTTTTTCACCGGAGAAAGAACCCGCAGAGTCGTCGACGTGTGGACCCCGTTCCCTCTCTTTCTCTCTCGCTGCCAGACGACCCCACCCCTCCTGGTCATCGTCTTCACCCACCCCGCTGACCACGCCCCCTCTCGCCGGCTGTTGTCGCCGAATCAATGCCGATGTAAATTCACCTTACTGGCCGAGTAACTCCCATTGGTGATCACTCCCTCTTAACCGCCTGGACGTCCTCTCTTTTTCCCCTCTCTCGCCAGACCCTCTACGCCCCCAGGCCGTCCCCATTTCTGCTTACACCGTTGCTGTCTCCGACGCCCTCCGGCGACAATTCCGACCAAGTCTCGCCTCCCCTTGTTCCCTCAACCCCTCGAGATCACTCTCCAGCCTCCTGCGCATCCCCCAGTGCCGCTCGTTTAGCCGCGCGTGCCCTGTAACATCGGCAACCTCGACGGCAGCATGACGCCGTCGTCTGCATCCGCTCCGGCGATGCTCCAAGGTAAAGTTCGACCACGCCTACCCCTCTTCTGGATGCACCCATACTCGCCGCTTCTGTGCGCAGCTAACGCAACCATTTTTGTGCCTTGGCATTGCATGTATCCTCGCCAGCAAAGAAAAACAGAGCATGCCCGACGCAGTTGTGAACTCCGGTGAGCAATCCACGGTGACCTCGTGCGCCCCTGGCCTCCCCACGACGACGTTGAGCATCAGCAACGCCCCGCGAACTCGGTGAGATACCCCACTCCTCCTCTAGCTCCCTGCATCGCCAGTACCACCCTCGTCCGAGCGCGCCGCCGCTCGCCGTTGACCTTGCGCCGCCAGTCTTTGGTCCAGGCAAGGTTGCCCATTAGATCTTGATCCCAAGGCCATGATAGAATCATTAAATGAAGCGTTATGGGCTGATCTGATCCGTGTGATGCCCTTTAAATCCTGTGGTCCACGTTGCCTGATCCAAACGAAACGGTATGAGCCAATGAAAACATTCCACGTGGCCAGACTCTGGTTTTAAAAACAGATTTGAATCTATTAGATATGTGATTTTGTAAATTCCATAAGTTTAAATCTACACGTCCAAATTTTGCAAACTTTCTATCAATGGATTCAGAAAAACAAGCCCTAGCCAACCATGCACTTTGTTTAGTAAAAAACTTCTGTTATAATGTTGGTTTTTGCAGAAACTTGTGTATGCATGTTTAGGATATAAAATTTGTTCTAAAATGATTTTGAGGATAAAATCTTTGGCAAATGGTGTGTTTTGAACCTACTGACCATGGGAATCACTTTATGGTTTCAAAAATGTATTTGGTGAAGCAAAAGAATGAATCTTGGATTTAAACCATTTCTAGTCAAATAAAAATATAGTTTAATTATTAAAAATGGTTTTGGAAGAAAACCTTTGAGAAATATTTTGGAAATAAACTCTCTGACCGTAAACACAAGGTTATATAGTTTGAAAACATATTTTGTGAAACCTATAGAATTTTGCCTTATTAAAAGCATTTCTTCACCACATAAAATAATGACTTGATCAAAAATGGTTTATGAAGTAAAATCTTATACAAATGATTTTGCCACTTTAAAAAATGACCATTAGGTGTTTTCAAAGGTTTATGACCCATTAGAAACCACTTCTACAAATAAAACAATCTTTAGCATGCTTGCATGCATTGTTTTGTTATTATTATTTTATGTGTTGAATTGCTTGAATGGTAGTTTGAAATATTGTTTGCTTGATTGAATTGTAGTGACTTGAAGTGTGTGAACATTTCAAAGATCACGGAGTGAACTTATACTCTCTACCAAAAAGGCAAGTGATGCTTCATACTTTTGTCCCATTATTTTCACTATGCATTAGTGATATCATTGCTTAGCTTAGCTAGTAGAAAACAAGGGTGGAATATATATTCATGCTATGGAAAAATTTCTAAGTCTAAGGACTTGTGTTTTGTTTAATAAAACAACTAAGTGAATGAATCACCTGGGTGGAATGGAAGGAATGGTTTGTGTTGAGTGGTTCACAAGGCCCATTTCTATGGTTTACCTTGTGTATCTCACTTGTGGATGGCCACCCAGGAACAAAGAGATTTGAGATGTCAAATGTTGAGAAGCTTCAAGTGCAACCACTTGGCGTTATGGGCTCTGCCTGTATCATATAGGTTGCAAGAACTTAGCCAAATGGACAGTTGGTGGTAGGGGAATGATAGGTTGGAACGCGTCCATTCTGGTCTAAGGGAAGGCTTCTGAAAGATCTTGTCTTGGTGAAACCAAGTCTTGTGGGGAAAGTGCACCACCTCTGCAGAGTATAAAATCTAAGTACTTAGCCATGTCCCTGGAAAGGACAATTGAGCAACAAGACATGGAAGCTATCAATAATATCATCATGCCAATTTCTAAGTTAAAAACTTGTGGTTGAACAAGGGTTTAAGGTTCACCAATTTCTATTGGTGGTTCCTTGGGTGATTTTGTCAAAGCAAAAACTTAGTGTTTTCAAATGATAAGGAAAATCTCTTTTGAGCAATGCAAGCCTAAGCTCCACTTAGCCAAATGCATATAGATGATAGACTCCACTATACTACCATAGTATCACTTGCCAATACAATTCAAATGTATTGACCCTTGTGGTTGTAACTTGTTATGTTGCAGGTTTTGTTTGATATTAGTGAAGTTTAATGATTAGGATTACAAGTCTACAACCAACATGTCTGCCTGTGGCACTTTGAAGATGAAGGACCCTATGCTTATAGTTATTCTGCTGCAATGTAATGTAATAGCCAAATGAGCTATGTAAGATGTAATAAATTATGTTATTCCTGGTTATAAAGTTGTATTATGACCTTTGTTTCTTGATATTACATCTTAACTGTGGATGCTAGCTATTGATCCAGGGACTAGCATTGTAAACACAGGGATCTCTACCTTATTAAAGGTTGGGAACCTTACACATCAACTGGCAAAGGCAAGCATAGCCCACCATGATATAATCCTATGATTTCGAAAGCATTTCAAATCCTGCCATGATGCATACGATTCTACTGTGATCTTTTATCGATACATAGAGTATCCTATCTACTGCATACTCCCTTTGAGCTTATATTACCTGATCCCCTGCTCCTAGAATAACTAGGTTTGGCTTGTGTGCAATGCTAGAGCATTTATCTGTGTCCTGCTTAGCCATACATAGCTGTTGAGTCTGGTTCATCCAGATGATGTATCAGATGCAGATAATCTAGTATGACAGGAGAAAATGATGAGACGAGATCATTAATATGAGATTAAACTTGCTAAGGCTTGTATGGGAGGCCACGGTGGGATGTGGTTTTTCTAGTCCCATGCTCGCCACCACTAGCACCTGAGTTCTTGCCTTTGGAACCAAGACGAGCCTGCAACCACACAGGGCCTAGACAACCTCATGACTGACTAACTTTCCTAGTAGATTCCATGAGTCACATAGTTCAGGTGTTCCATTCGACATATGCATAGAAAACCGTTTGAAAGATTTGCCGGGTGCAGGTGCATTCATAACAGGTAGGTAAGCGTGTACCGGGTTGCTTGGGGTAGATGGCGCCCCTGTTAACAAACCTCGCCTCACATATTTAAGTACCGGCTTTGGGATTTGACCCGTTACGGCGGAACCATACTTATTGCGTGACTCATGGTCTCAGCGAAAGAAAGGTAAAGGTCGTGTCTAACCACCCTCTGTCGGCCTTCCAAGGAAGAGGGCTTATCTAGTGGCATTAAGAGAAGGTTAGTACGTGTGGGTAAAGTTGTACACCCCTGTAGGGTAATAATATTTTTGAAAATCCGTGTTCACGGTTATGAATGACTTGGAGACCGGACTCAAGATCATAGAGAACTATAACCTAATCGTATAACTTGGTAGATCAACATGTGCTTAAGGATGCTTCCTCATGGGTACGAGGGGGTGATCCTAGTTCAGGTAATGATGATTTGGTGGATATCAAAAGATGATGATCAATATTTCGGAGGCGTTGCTCTCTTCTACCCTTTTAAAATACTCTGATTAGACGAGCTTCTTCTCCCTCTTGTTTTATAAACAAAAGTGGCTTTATGCAAAACAACTCCACCAGCCATAAGTCTTGCGGAGTACACCCTGTACTCACCCTTGCTTTGTTGATACTTTTGATAGAGTAAGTGTTCCCTGAAGACGAGTTCCATAATACATCGACAAAGACGAGTAGCTTGGGGTTCCCGGCCGGCAGCCTGGAATCTATGGGCTGGGACGTCATCGTTATGCTTCAGGCCTCTTAGGCCATTTGTTAAGTTTTCTATACTTAATAGCATAATTTGCCTTCCGTTGTTTGATGTTTGTGGTCAATGACCTCTGCTTGTAATAATTTGGTTCTCTGCTCAGTAATGAGCTTGCTGTAATAAATTTTTGTGTCATAGGGTCACTGCCGTGTTACCTATTCTTCACTGGATATTCTCGAGCTCGAGGTTAAGCTTATTTCAGGTGGAGGCCTGGTATTTGTTTAGCCCTGATCCCGGGGGTGTCATAGTTCTTGGTATCAGAGCAGTACCGACCGTAGGAAAACCTTTCTATTGGTCGATGTTGAGTCTAGAGTTTGTGGAAACTATTTTCAAAGATGAAAATTATGTTCGAAAACCCGGTATGCTTCTTTTTCTCTTTATCCAGTTTCGCTCTAACTCTGGTTTATCTTACCTTGTGTTGATTTGGAAAAATTTTGCTATCTCGTCTCATCTTTCAAAAACTTAGGTGCCTTCTTGGCATGTCGTTTCTTAGCCAGTTGACCTATTGTTGAGTTCTCTATAGTTGTGTGTGTTGTGAATTCCTTGTTTCCCTTTGCTCTTGTTCATCTGAGAGATTCCTTTCTATCATGATCTCTCTATCTTTTGTACCCACAATATTATATTGTTGGATCTACAGTGTTCTGTTCCAGGCTTCGAGGTTTCCTTTCGCCTCGTGTGCCTCCTTTTCGTTTGTTGGGTACTTCAGAAGTCGTTTCTTCTCTTGGAAGTTACCTCGTAATTACTATCTTGTAGTGTATGCTTTGTCACTCAAGTATTAGTTATTCCTTTCTTTGGGTTTTAACCCTTGGATTTGAACCGAAGATCCCTGATTGTGCAGGATTCTATTGTTGTGAATCTTGTACATGAAGCTGACCTTTAACCCAAGATCTATTCCCTTGACCCCTGTTGTTAATGTTCACACATTACCTCAGGATGGCTGGTATTACAATTCTAGCCTTCAAGCTTGTGGTCTTTGTCGCGATTGAATTGTGACAATGAAGGACTTCCGCTACCACATGCTATGGCAGATGATCTTTAATGGAACCAAATAGATCACGACAAGAGTGCTCCTCGTGAGTCTCACTTCTATATTCATGACTCTGCCACACCTTATCCTTCTTATGCATTGGTTTTCGGAAGATTGTTGACTTATGCATCCACATCTCGGGATTCTATCCTGAGCATGTTCCTTTTCCCTTGTTGTTTTCCGACCTTTGCTTACCAGTTGATAGCCAAGTAGTAAATGTGCATCGGTGTCTTCCGATGAAATATACTCTTGTGGTCCGTCATGACAAACCATTTTGGGATGTCAGGAGAAAAAAACTCCAGTACCTCATCATATCTAGGACCAGGTCAAAGTATTGTAACCTGCAGATTAAGAGGCATTGATTAGCTTATGTCTGTTCTACCTTAAAGTATCACATTCTTTTATACTAAGAGGTTGTGCTAAGTTTGATGACCCTTAATGAAGTGATTCTCTCACACATATTACCCACCCTTCCTCAAGCTTTCGCGCTCGTGAGTGATGCGTGTGCGTAATAATGTGGCCATCTAAGATTCTTAGCAATTATTATTGTTTTGAACTCTAAGGACATTTGAGTCATTCTTAGCGTGATTGGTTAACCCTATCACTAAGTGAAGTTTGACTATGCTACCAAGTCCGCTATTCTGGTACATCTCTCTCGTCAAAGAGTTAGGCTCGTGCCGAAGCTCTAAGACTATGTCTTCTTGCCTTACCAAACAAGTTTCCTGTTGAACTAAGTGGCATATCGGTGGTTTGTGATATTCTAGATGTCTACTAGAAGTATCTCCATGTTGTCACATGACCGTGTTGTCAAGTTCTTGATCAAGTAAGTTCTCTGAACTGCTCTTTTCTCCAAGGATCCGTACTGGATACCCCTGAACTAGTTGGTTGAGCTTAAACAACAACTTGGAGAGTTGTAAGACAAAAGTTCTATCCGATACAGTTCCTTTATAAAGGGATGTATAGTTTTGTTCGTGTTGAAGAAAGATATTATCTCCTTCATGTATATGATATCTTCCCCTCTTTTGATTTGATTTGGGTTATCGTGAAATCATATTCAGTTCCAAGGACTATCTTGATAATGTTTCTTCTTGTGATGTTTCACTGGGATACATCTTCATGTCCTTTGGTCTGACCAGTATTTTTGTCTTGTTCACGCAACATATGAGTCCATCTTTTTGGAGTGTCTTGATAAGTTTGTTGTTGAGTCCATCGATGACATCCTCATCTTCTTCATAATAGATTTGGGTCATATGGAACATTTGGCATCAATGTTGGAAACTTACAAGAACCATCTTCGAGTCATCTCGAAGTATGTGTTCTGGATGTTAGAAGTGACCTTCTCTAGTTCACGTGCAAACATTGAAAGATGTCGACGTGGATTCGAGTAGAGTTAGCTCTGTTCCCTAAGGAAACATGTGTGTTTTGTTGTTAGTACTCTGTGTGTATGCAGTTGTCCTCCAACAAGTTGCTAATACATGGGTCTAGCAATCTAGCTCAGTCTTCTGGAGCTTGACATTGTAGTTCCTATCTTGAGAATCTAGTAAATTTACCTTTGTGGTAAATGTTGCAAACTTTCTATTTGGACATGCTGAGTCTGAAATATCATACGAACTAACCAAAGCTGAATCTCAAGCAGCAATGATGGTTGGTGCTCCTCAAGGTTTTTGACATAGGTCTCTTTGTAAATCTGGCAAGATTGATGTAATGGTTGACACACTTAGCCAGAAAGACCTCTTGTCATATTCTTTTGATTCAACAATAACAACCACTCTTCATGAGGCTTCCTCTTTGACCCATTATAGGAGTTGTGCTTATGGTTTCCTTGTATCCGAAGTCCGACATTTACTTCGTGTCTGATATCTCGAACATCAAGGAGAACATTTAAATTAGTGTTTCTAAATGTCTCTCGGTCGATCCTCTAGACCCTTTATGTTGGCAAGCATCTTGATGTGCCAAGTAATTGAAGTCTGAGAATGAAGTTTCTTTCTTCTCGTGACATCAGGAATCTTCTTAACTATTCATCTTAGTGGTTTAAAGTGATATCACGATCATTGGAAAATAGTTTGGTAGACCTGGATGAATAAAGAGTTTCCTTCATTTTCTCAACCATGTTCGAAGAATGACTATGATTTTGGTAATCAGAAGTTTTCTTGCTACATGTTTCTTGTGACTCTTATGAGTCCTCTCCACCAAAACACCTCTCTATCTTGGCCTTCTGTTGAATGAAAAGAGTGACTCCTCTATTTCAAAAGTAGTTCAACAGCTTGGTTTTGTTGTTCCCAATCTCTGCAACCTGAATTCTCTACTTAAGTCATTTAGTAGAGGTACTTCATCTAAGTCTGTGTTGTGATCTTTCTGTTGGAAGCTTTCTTCTTTAGAAGCTACAAAAACTTGTGCAAGTTCCATGGTCTCAATCCTTATGAAGACCAGCTATCTAACAACTTGAAATCTTCTCCTCTTGTTTCCTCTATTACCTTGACGTGTTTCATGTTTGTCATCTCAGAGTTGTTTCTAAACACTCCATCCATGAGTTGTCCATGAGATACTATGTGCGTTGTTTAGTGTGTTTCCCTCTTACCTTAGAATGGCCCTGTTTTTTTTTTCCTCTCTCCGTCTCTTTTCCTACCTTTGGAATCTCGGGTCGAGATTCTCGTAAGGGGGATAGAGCTGTAACACCCCAGTTTTAGTTAATCATTATTTAGGGTTTGATTATACATTGCATGAGCATCATAACTTAAATTGTGCACTCAAGAAAATAATGAAAACCCTAATATTCCCCTCTCTTTGCAAGCATTCAAATGGTTTTGAATTTTGAAAATCACAAAACAATGGGGGCCCAAATTGAATATAAGGACTCTTGAGTATTTTGTATATTTTATAATGTACTCTGGTATTTTTGAAATATACTAAAGCAGAATTCAAAATGAAATACAAAAGAGAAAATGCAAAACAGAAAAAGGAAAAGGTTTCTAAAAAAATGGATCCAGAACCTCCCAGGCCGCAGCCCAGCAACCCCTTTTCTCTCTCCCTTCTCCCGCGGACCACTCTGGCCCAATTGCAGCCTAGCCACGGCCCATGCGCGGCCCGTACCGCTTCAGCATCGCCCCTGTCGTCTTCCTCGCTGACGGCAGGCAGCTTTCTGTCGACGCTGGCGCCGTCGATCCACGCCGCCCGCATCCCGTCATCCGCCGTCGCGTGGAGATGGCTAAGAGCATCACGGGCACGCCTCTCTCTCCCTCATCCACTTCTCCTCTCCCCAGCAACCTCCCTCTCGTGTTCCTTCTCTCTGCCCGAGAACCCTAGCCACGAGCTCGCCGTTGCCCCACCGCCTCCAGCCTCCCCTCGCTCAACTGAGGCTGCCTTGAGATTCGCCTCGCTCGTCTCCATCGATTGCCCCAGCCAGCGCAAGAAGACGAGGTTCCAGGCGCCTCAATTGAACCCTCCGTCTTTGACAGGCTCCGCCACCGTCACCGTCGATTCCGGCCGGACCTGACCTTCTCCGGCCTCGCTGACCCCTTCTCTGCGCTCTAGGTGAGCTCATCGACCACCCGAGCCACTCCGCCATCTTCCTCGCGTCCTCTATCGCTTCTACACCGTGCGCCACCGCTCACCGCTGTCGGACGCCATTGCCAACGTCGCTCCGATGACCCAAATGGAGCGGCGCCGCCACCAATAGGATCCTCTCGTTACTCTGAGTCAAGCCATCACAGCCGCGCTTCCTCGCGAGCCTCCTATCGCCTTCCCCGTCGTCGATCTGAGAGCAGCTCCGGTGTGATGTCGTGCTGACATCACCGTGATGCCAGCACGTGCACAGTCAGCCCCTGGTCAACAATCTCTAGGTTCCACCCTGCCGCGTGGAAGCTGAGGTGGCCAAGGGGCCCCTCTGTCAGCCTCTGTGGCTAGGGAGAGACTCAGTGACAAAAGGTTTTCCCATATTTATTTAAATAAAGAAAAGGATTTATAATTCCAGAATTTGAATAAAACTTGTAAATTCAATATCTAATTATTTATAAGTCAGAAAAATACAAATAATATATCAAAATGTTCAGAAAAATGAAACCTACCTCTTTAAGCTATAATAATGCATTGTTCAACAACTTAAATGGCAAGTTTAATTATAAGAACAAACTAACCCCTCTCATATGTTCCGGAGTTTCCTCGAGTTAGGGTTTTCACCCCTCGGAACCCCGACTAATTTGTCGAGCATGCTTTAGCGTTACTTTTCAATACAATTCAATTGTCATATCATCATACTTTCTTGAGCATTGGATCGGTGCCATGTGTTGATTGTTTCCCCTCTCTTTCCGGTGTTCGGTTCTTCGCGATAGAATACGATATCGAGATCGAGATCGAAGCCCGAGGTAAACACCATCGAAGATTGAAGATCGACGAACAATACTTGACCAAATGTAACCATGTCAAGTTCAAGGATCCCGAAGATATGTTCATCTGTCATCAACTGGCACAGGCAAGCATAGCCCCACCATGATATAATCCTATGATTTCGGAAGCATTTCAAATCCTTCCATGATGCATACGATTCTACTGTGGTCTTTTATTGATAGATAGAGTATACTATCTACTGCATACTCCCTTTGAGCTTATATTACCTGATCCCCTGCTCCTAGCATAACTAGGTTTGGCTTGTGTGCAATGCTAGAGCATTTATCTATGTCCTGCTTAGCCATACATAGCTGTTGAGTCTGGTTCATCCAGATGATGTATCAGATGCAGATAATCTAGTATGACAGGAGAACATGATGATATGAGATCAGTAATATGAGATTAAACTTGCTAAGGTGTATGGGAGGCCATGGTGGGATGTGGTTTTTCTAGTCCCATGCTCGCCACCACTAGGACCTGAGTCCTTGCCTTTGGAACCAAGACGAGCGTGCAACCACACAGGGCTTGGACAACCTCATGACTGACTAACTTGCCTAGTAGATTCCATGAGTCACATAGTTCGGGCGTTCCATTCGACATATGCATACAAAACCGTTTGAAATATTTGCCGGGTGCAGGTGCATTCATAATAGGTAGGTAAGCGTGGACCGGGTTGCTTGGGGTAGATGGCGCCCCTGTTAACCAACCTCGCCTCAAATCTTTATGTACCGGCTTCGGGATTTGACCTGTTATGGAGAAAACATACTTATTTGCATGACTCATGGTCTCGGCGAAAGCAAGGTAAAGGTCGTGCCTAACAACCCTCTGTCGGCCTTCCAAGGAAGAGGGCTTATCTAGTGGCATTAAGAGAAGGTTAGTTCATGTGGGCAAAGTTGTACACCCCTGTAGGGTAATAATCTTTTCGAAGAGCCATGTTCAAGGTTATGAACGACTTGGCGACCGGACTCAAGATCATAGAGAACTATAACCTAATCGTAAAACTTGGTATATCAACGTGTGCTTAAGGATGCTTCCTCATGGGTACGAGGGGGTGATCCTAGTTCAGATAATGATGATTTGGTGGATATCAAAAGATGATGATCAATATTTCGGAGACGTCGCTCTCTTATCCCCTTTTAAAATACTCTGATTAGACGAGCTTCTTCTCCCTCTTGTTTTATAAACAAAAGTGGCTTTATGAAAAAATAACTCCACTAGCCATAAGTCTTGCGGAGTACACCCTGTACTCACCCTTGCTTTGTTGATACTTTTGGCAGAGTAAGTGTTCCCTGAAGACGAGTTCCATACTACATTGACATCGACGAGTAGCTTGGGGTTCCCGGCCGGCAGCCTGGAATCTATGGGCTGGGACGTCATCGTTATGCTTCAGGCCTCTTAGGCAATTTGTTAAGTTTGCTATACTTAATAGCATAATTTGCCTTCCGTTGTTTGATGTTTGTGGTCAGTTACCTCTGCTTGTAATAATTTGGTTCTCTGCTCAGTTATGAGCTTGCTTTAATAAAAAAAATTGTCGTAGGGTCACTACCGTGTTACCGATTCTTCATTGGATATTCTCGAGCTCGAGGTTAAGCTTATTTAAGACGGAGGTCTGGGATTTGTTTAGCCCTGATACCGGGGGTGTCACAATAATGTTTTCTAACCTTTTTGGAAATGCAGGTGATGACAACACTTGATTTGCAAAATACTTTACAGAAAATAATCAAAGGACATGAGAAAGTGTGAACTTGCCTTTTGTGATTGCAAGGTTATGCACTCACGGTCTTCGAGACAATATAAGATCCAATATCTGAAATCAGCATCGTTGGTCCGGTAAGGACTAATGTTTAAAGAAGCAAGATGCGATTATGCACTAGTAATGTAATGCAATTTGATAAACTCGAATTCCTGGAATAAGTGTTGATCTAGGGTTTGGATACTGGAAATGGTTTCTTTGTAGTGTGTTGCTCTTTTAGATAAGTTTCACATTTGTGCTTCTTATTAAGGCTTGTGAGTGTGTGTGAAACAACATGTAATTATAATATCATACAACAATAAGATACACAAATATGGCATGCTACTCAAAGACTGCTTATATAAGAATTATCTTATCTTCAAATTTTACTTTACAAGTAATGGCATTTATAAGGAACTTGGTGTCAACAATCCAAAATATAACAGTAAAGTATAAAGTAATGTGATTATGATTAATTGTCATCTATTTACCATGATAAAAGTCCTTGAGTTTAGTTTTCTAGAGTTAGAGATATTATTAAAAAAATTGTTGTTTGAAGTGGCAAAAGGATAACCTTCAAAGAAAAGGTTTCTTTTCTAAGGTTTAAACAATATTGATGGTTAATAGAATATGGTCGATGTCTCTTGGTATTTACTCGGTTAGTTTGGTCTTGAGATGCATTAGGTCTTAATTGAAACAGACCAATGTAAACTATAAAACACATAATAAAGCCTTTAACACGGTGTTTATAGTATTGTAGACTAAAGTTTAATTTTAAGGACGTAGATGGATGTAGAGGCATGAACCCAATAAGGTACAAGTCCATGTGTTTACAGTGCTAGTCCCTGGATCGAATTGCTAGCACCCACAGTTTAAGATGTAATATCAAGAAACAAAGGTCATATTACAACTCATAACCAGGAATAAAATAGTTCATTACAACTTACATAGATCATATGGCTATCTTATTACAGAGCAACAGATATATCTAATAAAGCATGGATTCCTTCATCTTCATATGCCACATGCAAACATGTTGGTTGTAGACTTGTAATCCCTACTCACCAAACTTCACTAACATCAAACAAACCCGCAACATAATAAGTTACAGGCACAAGGGACAATACATTTGAATTGTATTGGCAAGTGATATCATATTGATATGGAGAATCTAACATCTACATGAATATATGGCTAAGTGGAGTTTTGGCTGGCCTTTGCATAAAATATGTTTTCCCTATCCTTTGTAAAATAGTTTTCTCTTTTCAAAACACATCATCACACAAGGCACACTGGATACACACCAGGTGCTTCCCTTGTTCACCCAACAAGTTTTATCTTAGAGAAATTGGGATGAGGAGATTCTTGATCATTTCAATGCCTTTGATCCTCAAAATGTCCATTATCGGGGACACGGCTAAGTACTTAGGTTTTACCCTCTTGAGAGGTGGCGCACTTTACCCAAAAGACTCGACATGCATCGAGACGAGAATTTTCAGAAACACACCCTCAGACCACCATGGACGCGTTCCATCCTATCATAACTACCACCAACTGTCCATCTGGCTGAGTTCATGCAACCTAGTTGGTCAAGGCAGATCCCATATGCCATGTGGCTGCACTAGAAGCTTCTCAACACTAAACATCTCAAATCTCTTTGTTCCTGGGTGGCCATCCACAAGTGTGATACACAAAGGTAAACCATATACATGGTTCTTGTGTAACAACTCAACACATACCAATCTTCCCATTCCACCCAGGTGATTCATTCACATAGTTGTTTTATTAATCATAGACTTTGCATAATATCATAGCATGAATATTCCACCCTTGTTATCTAATAGCTAGGCTAAGCATACTAGCATAACATGTTCTTAACTTAGGAAGATTCATACCAAGATATATTCTATAGGATCTACCATAGCATAGAAATATACAAAATAGTCCTATCATGCATACTACAAAAATATCACTAATGCAATATTGAAAAGATAGGACTTTTTATGACCAAAGTATCACTTGCCTTTTTAGTAGGAAATCTAGGTACTCTCCTTGATCTTGCAAATGTCACACTCCTCAAAGTTCACCATAATACAATCAAGCAAAGCACACACTAAAAACTACAACACAAATCAATAAAACAATAACAAGAAAATAATGAAATGCATGCAAGGTTCTACAAAATTCAAAACACCTGCTGGTATTTTATAAAATGTGGAAATTCATTTGAAACCAATTAGTGAAAATAAGTCATTTTAAATCATTTTTGTTCTCCTAGAAATGCTTTTATTCCAAGGAATATTTTCTAGTGCTAACAAAATATATTTTTTAAATTAAAATGTTAGTGTCTATGGTCAAAGGGTTCAAAACAAAACCATTTTCAAAAGGTATCACTCAAAAATAATTTTTTGAAATATTTTTATACTCAAAATAGCCCTAAACATGTCTCTGCATAAAAACCAAATTTGTTAGAAGAAAATGACCAAACTAAGACCATAGGTGCAAGTTACAAATTTTTCTGAATCCATAGACACCAGATTTGCAATATTTGGAGTCACGCGTCAAAAGTTATGATTTTTGCAAGTTTAAAAACTAAAAACATTTTCTAGCATCTAAATAGAAAGGTCTAGCCACGTGTCTTGTTTCTATTGGTCGATACCGATTCGGGTGGATCGAGCGTTGCTAGCCGTTGGATTTTAAGTGAGATCGCACGGGCTAGATCAACTCGTACCAATTAGATTAGTGATTCTATCCTAACCTTGCGATCTAGATCTAACGGACCAAATCGCTCTGGTCAAGAATTGGTGACACTAGCTACTACACGCGGCGGCGGCGCATCGGGGAACGGAGGTCCGGCGAAACCAGGGGGTAATGAAGGGGGTGCAGGGCGTTACCAGGGTCACCGGGACGTGGCGGTTCTCAAGGTGGTCGAGGGTGGCGAAGGGGCGCACGGGCTTGTTGGTGATTCCTCGCCGGAGCTGCGTAGGCATCGGTAGTCTGCAGACGAGGACGAAGAAGGGCCTATAGGGCACGAGCAGGTGAATGGCGAGCATCAGAGGATGCACAAGACCATGGCGAGCACGGTGGTTTGAACGAGAGGGCAAGGGGTGGTCATAATCACCGGAAACTCGTCGCCGGAGTTGTGGTCGACGTCGGTTGCTCGCAGGGGATGACGGGGACGAGACCTATAGAGTGTCCGCAGATGAATAGAGAGCATCATGAGTAGCGCGAGGTGATGGAGATCAAGATAGTATCAACCAGAGGCAAGGGGGTCGGAGCTCACCTGAGTCGGCGCTAGAGTGCGTCAGTGGCCGCGGCGGAGCGAGTCAAATTATGGGCAGCCTGGTGGTTTACCGGTGGCATGGCTTGAGGGGAAATAGAGAGGGGGCAGAGGAAATTAAGTGAGCATGGTCGCGGGGGAGAATTAATTGTGCAATCAATCGAATTTACACGGATTGAAACGGGAGGAACGACAGAGAGGGCGAGTTCATCGCGCGCGTTGAAGACGATGCCGACGTGGTGTGGGGCCGGCTTGACAGCGAGGGGGTGGGTGGACGCGCGGGTGAGAAAGGAAGGCAGAGGGGAGGGGGTTGCCTGGTGGGCTGGTGTTGGGCTGGGGCTTGCTAGGCTTAGTTGGGCAGGTTAGTTTTCCAAAAAAAAATCTTATTCTTTTCCTTTTCTTCTTCTATTTGTTTTTATTTGATTCAATTGATTTAAACCTCAATTTGAATTCAAAACTTTTCCAAATCTTTTTAGTGGGTTTATACCAGTTATTAGTGTGTTAAAAAGTCCACTTTGGAATATTTCAAATATTTTTATCATGATTTAATATTCATTTAAGTGAGGCACTTTGTCTTTATTTAAATAAAATTGAATATGGTTCATAAGCCCATAAAATTTTATTTAAATAAACTTTTATCCTTTTAGATTATTTAAATTACTTCTATTCCATTTACTTATGGATTTGGCCATGGTTTAAATTGTCTTTGAAATAATTCTTATTTATTTATTTCTTTCTTTCTTTGTCTTATAAAATTCATATCTTTTTATTTATAGTTCCAAAATTGGTGATTCAATTTTGTATAATTTTATTTAATAATTATTTATCTTTTCAAATCCTTTAAAATCACTTTGTCCACAATCTAGTATGGATTTTAGCTAGGAGCTTTATTAGCCTTGGAATATTTTCTTTTATCTTATAAAAATCATAAGTTTTTATCCATGGCTCCAAATGGAGTGAAATCAATTCCCATGGTTTTGTAATAATTTTGTTTACCATTATTGGTCATTTAGAAATGTTTGTTGCTAAATTTTTATAAGGAAAAAAGCCATAGTATTGGACAGGGACATGATCATTTCCTTCACATAGGAAACAAGTAACTTGAGATGTGGGGCATTGTCTAGCTGGATGGTTCTCTTCACAATAAGGGCATTGGTCAATATGCTCTTTATAAGTGTGTCCTATGTCTCCATAGATTTTGCAGGCTTGTGTTCTTTCCACAATACCATCCTTGAAATCATTATTGTCACAATCCCTTTGGGAAGGGTTGCTTCTCTTGTTGATCATATGATTGGTCATCCTTTGCAACAATTGGGATTGGGATCCCAAGAATTTTAGCATGGCTGGGTCTAACTCAATGTTGTTGTGTTTTTTGGCTAAGAACTGGGTTGTCACTTGATTCAACTTAGCTTGGGTTGATAGTAGTTGTTCTGTCATGTGCATCTCTAGGTTGTTGTTGTCACCATCCTTGATGTTGGAGTTGTGGTGTCTTAGAGAAGTCATCTGCTTGGGTTTGGTTGGGATTAGAATAGACAAAACATTTCTAGAAAAATAATTCTACTCATACACAACAAATCACACAAAGCAATATGCAAGCAACACAATCATGCATTCCACTCAAACAACAAGGTCTAAGCATATCTTAGGCAAACAAAATATTTTTTTTCTATACCACATAGGTTGGTATGATCAATAAATCGATTTAAACTAAACACTAGTATGGTGGTCCAACTATAGGGTATCACTTGGGATCATTCCATCCTTCTTAGTTGTTACATCAGGAACAAGATCATGGTATCCTTGGAAGAAATTATTTCATCTTGGTCACAAAGTTCAAAGGTGATGTATATAATGTTTCCTCATGAGTTGAGTTTCCTTAGTCCCCAAATCTTGAGTATTATTCTTATCTCACTTGTAGTCCTTAGTGATGTCCAAGTTGAAGTCCTTGGTGAAATTGAAGCTGAAGTCCTTTGAGATGTTTAAGCTGAAGCCATTGGTGATGTTGAAGTCCTTGCTCATATTCAAGTCTTTGTCCATCAAGATTGAAAAGGGAGAGATGTCGAATCAAAACAAAATGCTAAGGAAAGAGTTTACAAGATTGTTTGTAAATAAGTTAGAACAAATATAACTCCTACTTTCTAAGGGGTTTTGTCCAATCCTAGGGTTACAATCCTGCAGGCAACACAATGCTCTGATAACATCTGTAGAGGCTTGAACCCAATAAGGTACAAGTCCATGTGCTTACAGTGCTAGTCCTTGGATCGAATAGCTAGCACCCACAGTTTAAGATGTAATATCAAGAAACAAAGTTCATATTACAACTCATAACAAGGAATAAAATAGTTCATTACAACTTACATAGCTCATATGCCTATCTTACTACAGAGAAGCTGATATATCTAACAAATCATGGAGTCCTTCATCTTCATATGCCACAGGCAAACATGTTGGTTGTAGACTTGTAATCCCTACTCAACAAACTTCACTAACATCAAACAAACATGCAACATAATAAGTTACAGCCATAAGTGTCAATACATTTGAATTGTATGGCAAGTGATATCATATTGAGGGAGAATCTAACATCTACATGAATATATGGCTAAGTGGAGTTTTGGCTGGCCTTTGCATAAAATAAGTTTTCACTATCCTTTGTAAAATAGTTTTCTCTTTTCAAAAGACTTCATCACACAAGGCTAAGCATAATAGCATCACATGTTCTTAACTTAGGAAGATTCCTACCAAGATATATTCTATAGGATCTACCATAGCATAGCAATATACAAAATAGTCCTATCATGCATACAACAAAAATATCACTAATGCAATATTGAAAAGATAGGACTTTTGATGACCAAAGTATCACTTGCCTTTTTAGTAGGAAATCTAGGTACTCTCCTTGATCTAGCAAATGTCACACTCCTCAAAGTTCACTATAATACAATCAAGCAAAGCACACACTCAATACTACAACACAAATCAACAAAACAATAACAAGAAAATAAATAAATGCATGCAAGCATGCAAAAGGTTATTTTATTGAGAAAGTTGTTTCTAACAAGGTTCTAAAACAATTCATAACACCTGCTGGTCTTTTATAAAATGTGGAAATTCGTTAGTGAAAATAAGTCATTTTAAATCATTTTTGTTCTACTAGAAATGCTTTTATTCCAAGGAATATTTTCTAGTTCTAACAAAATATATTTTTTAAAATTCAAATGCAAAAGGTTTCACTCAAAAATAAGTTTTAGAACTATTTTTATACTCAAAATAGCCATAAACATGTCTCTGCATAAAAACAATTTCTTCAGAAGCAAATGACCAAACTAAGGCCATCGCGGCAAGGTACATTTTTCGGAATCCATAGACACCAAATTTGCAATTTTTGGAGTCACAGATCAAAAGTTATGATTTTTGCAAGTTTAAACATCTAAAAACATTTTCTGGAATCTAAACAGAAAGGTCTGGCCACGTGTCTTATTTCTATTGGTCGATACCAATTCGGGTGGATAGAGCATTGCGGGCCGTTGGATTTTAAGTGAGATCGCACAGGCCAGATCAACTCGTATCGCTTCGATTAGTGATTCTATCCTAACCTTGCAATCTAGATCTAACAGACCAAATCGCTTTGGTCAAGAACTAGCGGCGCTAGCTACTGCACGTGGCGGCGGTGCGTCGGGCGACAGCGGTCTGTCGAAACCAGGGGGTAAGGAAGGGGTGTA
The DNA here is from genome assembly GCA_916181665.1 of Avena sativa. Lineage (NCBI taxonomy): Eukaryota > Viridiplantae > Streptophyta > Magnoliopsida > Poales > Poaceae > Avena > Avena sativa. Next base: position 258,957,966 of record OV702294.1, on the reverse strand, counting down.
GGGTGTTACTAGGGTCATCGGGATGTGGCGGTTCTCAAGGTGGTCATGGGTGGCGAAGGGGTGCACGGGCTCGTTGGTGATTCCTCGCCGGAGCTGCGTAGGCGTCGGTAGTCTGCAGACGAGGACGAAGAAGGGCCTATAGGGCACGAGAAGGTGAATGGCAAGCATCAAAGGATGCACAAGACCATGGCGAGCAAGGTGGTTTGAACGAGAGGGCAAGGGGTGGTCAGACTCACCGGAAACTCATCGCGGAAGTTACGGTCGACGTCGGTTGCTCACAGGGGATGACGAGGGAGAGACCTACAGAGTGTCCGCGGATGAAAAGAGAGCATCAGGAGAAGTGCGAGGTGATGGAGATCAAGATAGTATCAACCAGAGACAAGGGGGTCGGAGCTCACCTGAGTCGGCACTAGAGTGCGTCAGTGGCCACGGCGGAGCGAGTCAAATTATGGGCAGCCTGGTGGTTTACCGGTGGCATGGCTTGAGGGGAAATGGAGAGGGGGCAGAGGAAATTAAGTGAGCATGGTCGCGAGGGAGAATTAATCGCGCAATCAATCGAATTTACACGGATTGAAACGGGAGGAACGACAGAGAGGGCGAGTTCATCGCACGCGTTGAAGACGATGCCGACGTGGTGTGGGGCCGGCTTGACAGCGAGGGGGTGGGTGGACGCGCGGGTGAGAAAGGAAGGCAGAGGGGAGGGGGTTGCCTGGTGGGCTGGTGTTAGGTTGGGGCTTGCTGGGCCTAGTTGGGCAGGTTAGTTTTCCATTTTTTTTCTTATTCTTTTTCCTTTTCTGCTTCTATTTTATGTTTTTATTTAATTCAAAACTTTTCCAAATCTTTTTAGTAGGTTTATACCAGTTATTAGTGTGTTAAAAAGTCCACTTTTGAATATTTCAAATATTTTTATCATGATTTAATATTCATTTAAGTGAGGCACTTTGTCTTTATTTAAATAAAATTGAATATGGTTCATAAGCCCATAAAATTTTATTTAAATAAACTTTTATCCTTTTATATTATTTAAATTACTTTTATTCCATTTACTTATGGATTTGGCCATGGTTTAAATTGTCTTTGAAATACTTCTTATTTATTTCTTTCTTTATTTGTCTTATAAAATTCATATCTTTTTATTTCTAGTTCCAAAATTGGTGATTTCAATTTGTATAATTTTATTTAATAATTATTTATCTTTTCAAATCCTTTAAAATCACTTTGTCCACAATCTAGTATGGATTTTAGCTAGGAGCTTTACTAGCCTTGGAATATTTTCTTTTATCTTATAAAAATCATAAGTTTTTATCCATGGCTCCAAATGGAGTGAAATAAATTCCCATGGTTTTGTAATAATTTTGTTTACCATTATTGGTCATTTAGAAATGTTTGTTGCTAAATTTTTATATGGAACAAAGCCATAGTCTTGGAGTGATTTTGGATATGATTTCTTTTATTAGGGTTTAGGGTTTTTGGTTTAATTTATCCAAGTTCTCAATCAAGATACATTTGTTCTTCTTATTAATTCTTGTGAGTGTGTGTGAAACAACATGTAATTATAATATCATACAACAATAAGATACACAAATATGGAATGCTACTCAAAGACTGCTTATATAAGAATTATCTTATCTTCAAATTTTACTTTACAAGTAATGGCATTTATAAGGAACTTAGGTGTCAACAATCCTAAATATACAAGTAAAGTATAAAGTAATGTGATTATGATTAATTTTCATCTATTGACCATGATAAAAGTCCTTGAGTTTAGTTGTCTAGAGTTAGAGATATTATTACAAAATTTGTTGTTTGAAGTGGCAAAAGGATAACCTTCGAAGAAAAGGTTTCTTTTCTAAGGTTTAAACAATCTTCATGGTTAATAGAATATGGTCAATATCTCGGTTAGTTTGGTCTTGAGATGCATTAGGTCTTAATTGAAACAGACCAAAGTAAACTATAAAACACATAATAAAGCAATTAACACGGTGTTTATAGTATTATAGACTAAAGTTTAATTGTAAGGACGTAGATGGACTTAAGATTTAATGCTTATGATATTTGTACTTTGTTCACTTCATAATGTTTATTTAAAGATAACTAAGAGTGGAAATACTTCTATTTGAGTAGTGGTTTCTTAATATTATAATGGAATAGAATCATTTATCTCTTTATAAATGTGTGGTTATGGTTTGTGAATAAGAAAACAATATTATTTACTACTTATAGATGAATGATAATTCTTCAAAAATTGTAATTAAGATGTTTTGAATTATATGAATTTCATATTATCAATATTTTAAGTCAAGTACTATTATTAGGTCTTAGATGTATAATTTAAGAAATATTAGCAAATTTTATTTACCCTTATATGAATTATCAACTAAGGAATTAGATTTAAATTCAAGTTATTAGAGTATTAAACTTTTACTTACTTCAAAACTGTAATGTTATATTTTTAACATGTAGATAATATTTTTGTGATCATTTTGGTATATTACATTATTTTTATGATTTATAAATAATAAGATATGATTTTTATAAGATTTGTTACTTTAAAAACACTTAATAAATAATAGATATTTAATTAAGTGAAATAATATTACATGATTATAATATTAGATTTTAGTTCTTATTTTTCTAAGAATTTGGGTATATTATTTATATTTTTATTATTTACCATTATTAAAATATGAATTATCAAAGTTTTATTCCTTATAAAATATTTATTAAATAATAATTATTTAGATAATTAACACAATAATATATGATAATAAACTTAAATTGTAGATTTCATTTTTCTAAACATTTTCATATATTAAACATATTTTTCTGAATTATGAAACAAAAGTTATTGAATTTATAAAATTTATTCATTTCCTAAATTATATTTGTAAATAGGAAATTACTTTTTATACCCAGACTAAACCTACCCTAGTCACTGACCAGTGGGGTCAGTACCATGTCATATGCCACATGGGCAGTGGACCAAGTTAAATTTTGTTGACTCGTCTAGGGTGATGCAATGATGGTGTCACGCTGACATCATCGTGGGGAGAGGTTACTTCTCACCGGGGCAGATTCTAGCCCTAGTAACTGACTGTTGGGCCATGTGGCCACGTCACACACCACCTCAGCGAGGTAGGGCCCGCCATTTTTTGATTGCCCTCCCACACGATGGTGGTCAACCGACGCCGGCGACCATCCAGCGGAGGCGCTACCGTGCCCATGCGGACATGCTAAGGTGCATGTTCGAACGAGGAGGTTGAGACGATCCTACTGATGGTAACGCCGCTAAGAAACAGTCACCGGAGCCTTGGTTGCAGCGGCAGCAAACGACGGCGAGAGGCGGTGCTCAACGGAACTGGGTATACAATCATCGCTAGCATGGTATAGTAGGTTGTAAAGATGCGCTAGCATACCCTGATGCTCGTACGATGATCGTTGAGGGCCGGTGTGGTCGGATGTGGGATCGCCGACGAGAATTCCGACGAAGGCCGATGAAAGGGAATGGAGAAATTCGCTCTCCTTCGAGCTCCCCTTGATGATTTACTCCTCCCAGGAGATCTACACAACATGGCGCTTCTTCTGGACCCCGTCATGGTTCTTTAGGTGGTCAGAATCTACAGTTCTGTGGAGCTCGCAGGCGGCGGCCGTGGTCAAGTGGAGCAAGATAGAGAGATAGATAGACCAAACATTGAGAGGGGAAGTAACTGGATAGGATTTCGGAGGTTCTCCTCGTGCACTTTATAGAGCAAGGTGAGGTCAGATACGGCGGCACGGCGGCGACGACGACCGAGATGCGGCAGCGGTGTTGAAGCTCGTTAGGGGCACGAATCGTTGCGCAACTCCTCCTGGCGGATTCCTGGCAGCTAGGGCGAAGTTTAGAGGAGGTCAATCACGTCCGCTGCACTTCAGGATGACGGCTGTAACATCCCAAAAATATTAATCAAGGTTATCAAATTCCACTCACCCAAAATTAGGGTTAACATAATCTTTTGGTTAATTAAAATCAATATGAATACATGTGTGTATGTGATGAATGCATGAATGCTTGTATGTACTTGTTTGATTGTTATGAATGTCAAGGATTGGTTTAAAGATGAAAACAACATCATCTAAATCATTTCCAAGCAGAATCAAATCATTAGAAATTCAAAAACAAACAATATGAGCTAATGGTCATTTTGACCAAAGTTAACCACTAGACCACTTTGAGTGTTTCTAGTCCAAGATTTCTAACAGAAACAAATCCAATTCTTTTCACCCCTTGCTAGACCAAGTAAAGGTGAACCCAAGTTGTAAACCCCCAGAAACATTTGGCAACCCTATTCAAATGACATTTCAAAATTGAATCTAGTTCATATGGTAAGATGATCATTTCTCAAAACCCAACCAAACCAGTTCACCTTCAAAATCCAAGCAACGAGATACTACCCAGTGTGTGACCAATGCACCCACCAAAATTCATCCAAAAATTCAAATATAAATCGCTTGCGGCCATTTCATCAAACACCTGGAGGCACAAATCAAATTTGGCCAAACTTCACTATTTTGAGAAGTGATCATTCAAACCTTTGTCTCCCTTTGATCACCCCTGTCTCCCCCAGTGACAACCATTGCATTAAACCAGCTAGAACCCTACAATTTCACCATGCCATGTATGCCCGGCCACCCCCTTGTCCACCTCAACGTCAACAGCAAGATACAAGCATAGCCAGCCTCGCCAACCTTGTCTGGCATGCTTCCCGTGCCTCACTGCCCCCTCTAGACCAGCCCTATCTCCAGGACAGAGAGAAGATATGCCGGAAACGCTGTGCTCGTGCTGTTGTCAACCATGCCGATGCGCACCGCAGTTCAGGCTTTGTTCCCACTCAACCCGACCTCCTCGAGCATTTGCCGCCCATCTACACGATCACCACCGTCCCAGGAGACCACCAGACATGCCCGTTTCCTCGACCATGCCCCGTAGATGCCGCACATCGAGAAGTTCCACCGTCGGTACCGCGCAGAGCGCTGCACGTTCTAGACCAAACCACACCGCCCCTTGTCGCACCATCAAGTCGTTGAGCATTGCCAGGATATCGCCCATCGTCCTAGCCCCAGCGCCATGACAGTATCTCGCTGTAACGCCGACCCCGACGAGCTCTGCCCATGCCGCTCGGCCTCTCTCGCTCGCCTATAAAAGGAGGCCTCCCCGACACCATTTATCCACACCATTCCACTCACCACTCCTCACTGATCCTTCCCAATTCTTCCCGGAGAAAGGTGAGCTTAGCATCGCCAGAATCTGGCCGGAGTCTATCACTGCTGGAGGAGAAGGGCGCCGTCGATTGCGGCCATCCCAGGAGACGCCGCTAGTACCAGGAGAACCGCCATCATCGACAACCTCATTATCCCCCATCGCTGACCCTTGCCTGAGCCCCGGTGAGCCTCCCCAGACCCCCACTGGCCGTGCTAGGGTTCGTCCCCATCGTGTCATGTTCTGATGAGGACGACGGTCGTGAGCTGTTGATCTTGCATCTAATCCTCCGGTCGTAATCAGTCCATACCCCTTCGGCACCCCCTGTCTCGCTGACAAGTGGGTACACCACTTAAAACCAGCCCACGCGCGCTGTGTGAAGTGGGCCGGCCCAACTAGTTCTCCCGCGTGACCCAGTAATTAAAACTTAGGTTTTTCAATTTAGTTCAAACTCTAGTTCTGTCTGTTGATTCAAAAATCAATTGAGAGAGTTTCACTGAACCAAATTGCATGAAACTAATTTTGTTAGAAAGGTATGGAAATTATTAATCCAAGCCCGTTGGAATCAAACCATTTTTGTAATTATAGATCGCCTTTGGTAAAAATAACAAGCCAAATACTTTTTTTGCATTCAAACAGTTTTCAAAGTTCAACCATAACTGTTTTGAGTTGATTCCAACTCTCAAAAATCACATTTTATAAAACCTTTCTGAATGCCCCATAAGTATTAATGGACAAGTAATAAAACAATGCCCCATAAGTAATTCTAGTCACTTTAATTAATTAAAATAATAAGGTTAAACATTATTAAATTGTGACACCACTTTAAATCACATTCCCAATTATTAGAATATGTGGTGATGACATGTGTCAACATGGTCCCATATTCTAATTGGATAATATTAAATCTTAAGTAGTTTTCAATGAGTAGAAATTACTTTTTTAAAATAAAATGATTAAGACTAGACCTTTAAACCTTGTGATGATTGTGATGATACTAGATCATCTAGTGTGAACCTTTGTGTGCTAAATAGAAGTAGTTAAGTATTGTTTGGTGATTGTGTACCTCGTATTTATTTATAGACGCTAGTACGGACCAAGGATACGAAGAGGAAGGATACTACTACGAAGAGGAAGCAGAGGAGAACTTCAACCACCACACCAATCAAGGCAAGGTTCACAATACAAGTTAAAATTAGCAAGCTACCACTTGCAAGTTTCTTAACTATGCAAGCTAATACCTGCAAGCCCCACAATACCAATTCACCTATGCAATGCCTTAGGCATATTTAGTCATACCCCTTTATTATACCAAATCCTAGTTTTACTTGCAAGCTTCATTATTTTATTTATTTATCAAAGTTATTTTACTTATGGTTACTTAGTGACTTGTGAATTTTGGAAAGATATTAGAGGTAGCATAAAGAGCATAAAACTTGGCCTAAGTTAGATAGAACTAGATTTCATACTAAGTCATGAGATTAGATTTAGATAAGTCACACTTGATTATCACCCCTATTAGTGATTACCCACAACTTTAGTGGCTAGTGCTAAGCATAAAACTTGATCACTTTAGATGGGAATACTTGGTGAAAAGGATTAAGAAAACCTTAGAATGATGAGTCATTCTAATGAGATGTTTTGACATGTGTTATGAACACCTGGTGATTTGATGATGAAAATGTTGAGGCATGAGCCTTAGCCCTTTTATAAAAATAATGGTTGTGTTTGGATGCCATACCATTCCAATTTTACCATACAACCACGATACCCGAATTTGGGTAGGGCTTGACTGGAAGTTTATATACCTTAGTATGGTTTCCCTTGCGGTCGAGGTTTGAGCTAAGGCTACCTCGTGATGATTGTCCACCCGTGCAGTTCCCAAGATGACAGATGGTCATGTTTGGGAGGCCACACTCCTAGGAGAGGTGCCTATACTAGGTTGTGTAATTGAAAGGTTAGGATTGATTATCCGCATACTGAGTATGGTGATTCAGTATTTTTCCTCACGGATGTATCAAATATTGTGGTGAAAGTGTACCACCTCTGTAGAGTGTCAAACTATTCGAATAGCCGCGTCCGCTGTTATGGACAGTTGGAGTGGCCATACTTTTTTGTCGTCACATGTTTTCAAAATGACTCGTGAAATCAATCATGACTTTGACTTGACCACAACACGGTTGTGAAGATGAAAACTAAGTTCCCACTTAGGTGTTATAAAACATTAAACTAGTTTCCTTTTCTTCTAAACTCAGTTAAGGTAAACCTGGCTTTTTGCAAAACAACCTAGAGCTTAGGATTCCTACTCAAATCCCTTACTTGTTAGTGATAGTTTGCGAGTACTTAAAGAGTACTCATGGCTTTGTCCCTAGCTATTCTCATGGCCAGACTATGAGGAGGATTACCAGGATGATGGATAGCAGGAAGTCTACGAAAACTAGGATCATCTCCCATCGTCAACATTGCCTGTGACCCTGAAGATGGAGCTTCGACCATGCTTCTAGTATTATTATTCCGCTGAGTTGATTGTATTAAGACTAGATCATGAGATCCTTTATTTGTAAGACGTTTATTATGGCTTGTAATGGATGAAGAACTATGGTACCAATCTGTTATGTCTCGCTAAAATGGTAATCCTGGGATTGCGATGTATGGCATAACAGGCATCTAGGATTAAAAATCCGGGTGTTGACAAGTTGGTATCAGAGCCATCTGACCATAGGAGACCCTAGTTAGAATGGACTCTTGAATCAAAAACTTAGTTTCAAAAAAAAGTGAGTATTTACGAAAACCTATTCTCATTCTTATCACTTAGATTCTTTCATGAAAATTCATGTCCTTCAAAAATTCTTGCAAACTTACATAAAATTTGACACACTTGATCACTCTACTAACTTACTCATCCTATATTCTTATAGATGGACGTGAAGTATAGAAAGTTCTACCAATTGGGAAACGGAGGAGAGATCATCTTTGAGCGTGATTTGGACCAACTCCCGGAACTTCTTGAGCGCCCACATCCCGAGTTCTTTGGAGCGCAGCTCAACGATCAGCAAGGAGGAGAATTACAGTGGCTGATTGTTGCAAGTCTCAGAGGCAAGATTGAGGCAGCCACCTCAGAGGGAATCCAGTTTACCTTAAGAGAGAACAACTAGCTGGACGGACTCGCCAGGGCCATGCAGGAAGCTCTTGCCCGTCTGTGTGTTCAAAGCATCAATCAGATCAAGGGTACCCGCTTTGAGTTCTACGCAAGGCATGATGCTATGGGACAGCCATTGGAGGTACCAGGACATCCGGAGCTGAAGCATCAAGTGGATCATCTTGACTTCATGTTGTATGATAGGCAGAAGGAGTTGGACAACGCATGCGCTTACACCAACCACAACTATGCCATCGCAGTCAAGAAGGATCAGACCCTCGCCATCCTTGCAAGGGAGCGCAAGTCGTTTTTCCGCATGCGTGAAAAGAAGGATCGCATCATTGCTCTCCTGCATCACCGAGTGTCAGACTTGGAGGAGACCATCCATGAGTGGGACATGCAGCTTGAGGAGAGGGATAATGTAGGGGAAGATATCCGTGGAGACCCCTACTCCTACCTCAGTGATGATGATGACTTCCTGGATGATCAAGCCATGGACTTCCACACCGATGATGATGACTCCGCCTTCATTGATGATGATGATGATGATGATGATGAAGACACCGATTATGATGAGTAGTAGCACTTTAGAACTAGAGTTAGCGAGTTGTATCTGGTCCCATTGTATCGTAGTTTCACAAGATGGTTTTTAAAACCATCTGTTTCCTTATTGTGGTGTGTGTTTGTATTGTGTGTTATGAATGAATGAATGAAAATCAAGTTTCTAGTAGCAAAACCTGAGTCAAACTTTAAAAGCTTTTGCAAAAACAAAACCCCGAACATTAGAAATTTCCCTCTCATCTCATGATCTATCTCAATCTTCAGATTCCCCGCGGAGGTAGCAGTTCATCCCCAGACCCAATGCTGCAAATCTTGCAACTGTTGGTTTCTGACCGTGAAGCTGAAAGAGCCGAACATCAAGCCAACTTATCTACCCTTCAACACATAGCTCAGATGGACAATAACAATCAAGGCCATGGAAACCAGGACAACCATGGATCCAAGCTCAAGAACTTTCAGAACACCAATCCACCCATCTTTAGTAAGTCTGAAGAGCCATTAGATGCTGATGACTGGCTGCAGACTATGGAGAACAACGTAGAAGTCGCAGGAGTGGAAGCCAATGAGAAGGTACTGTTCACTCATTATCTGGCAGGAGATGCAAGATCTTGGTGGAATAGCATTCACACCATGAATGGAGGTCAAATGATGACTTGGGATGAATTCAAACTCAATTTCAGCCGAACCCATGTGCCACCGGGTTTAATCAAGAGGATCAGAGATGAATTCCAAGAATTGAAGCAAGGAAGGATGACCGTAGTTGAGTACCATGACAAATTCATGTCATTAGCTAGGTATGCACCAGATGAGATCGACACTAAAGCCAAGAAGAAGGAGAGATTCTTGAATGGTCTGCACGATGAGATGCAGACGGTGTTAGTCAATATCCCGTTTGCTGACATTGAAGCCTTAGTGGATTCTACAATCCAGATGGAGGGCAAGATCAACCAAGCCAATGACAATTGCAAGCGCAGAATGATGAATCATCCAGGAACCTGCCATACCCCAAAGTATCGCCCCAACCCATCTGCAGGATATGCCCCAAGAAACAATAGACCCCCGATGAACTGTCCGAACTATCCCAACCATGGAGAAGGAAACCCAAGGCCTGGAGGAAGCCACCTGTAACACCCTCAGAATCGGCCCTATGCAAGTTTTAGCGATTCCCGCCAAACCCGCATAGAAACGATTCGAAGGTGCCCACCAGGCACTTTCGTGCGGGTGGAAAACGAAGTAATAACATTACACAACAGTTCTCGATGGAACCCACAGAACAGATATATATACAACACGACTCCATGAGTCAAAAATACAGAGATACAATACAAAGATCCAAATCACCTTGAAAACGATAGAGCGTCCAGCTACGGACAAGATGCAAATGGGGCTAAGAGCCCTGAAGAATAACCAATGGCGTCCATAACCCTGCCCAGGCCAAGCCGGAAGGGTAACCCTGCTAACGACGTCGACCTCAAAACCTGCTTAAACAAAAGGGGTGCCGACAAAGGGCAAAGGAAAAAGAGGAGCGTCAGTACTGAGGCCAGTACACGGCGAGGCTAGAATTCGGCGGTCCTCGCCTACATAGGTATGGTGGACTGAAGCGGCAGCGGCAACATGCTCTAATCAACCTATAGAGACTCGATACAACTGGCGACTATCAGAGAGGGGTAAGAAAGACCTATTCGGAACCAACCTGATTCTAACACCAAACAATCCCATCCTGGTATTCCCCCTCGAGACCAAACGAGGAAGTCGACCGAGGAACTCACACAATTGGCAGTTTTATTTATTCAGTGATCGTTGCAGCAATTACTAGTCAGGTGTAGATAATCATTCTGATAAAATAAGCAGTGGGCCGTTTTAGTTAACCATTCCGTTGTAGTTGCAACACTTACTAGTCAGATACAAATAGCATGAGATAACCCAAAACCCAGCAGTTGTTGGCACTTTTATTTAGCCATTCCGTTGTGGTGAAGCTGATTACTAGTCATATCGGATACAAGTCAATTTATAACAGTAAACTTTAGTTATAGTTGTCTATGATCAAGCACTGTGCTCCAAGTCGTCCATAACCGCGGACACGGCTTCTCGAAAAGATTTAACCCTGCAGGGGTGCACCAAAGTATCCACACGCACTTCGACCCTTTTTGCCAGATCAATTAACATACACCCATCGGTATGTCGGCGGGGCCTAAGTCATGACGTTTCCCAGACCCAAAGCAAGCACGGGGGGCCACCCCACTAAGTACACCCGCAACGAAGTCGGCCGGTCTCCGAGACGGACTCAGGGTTTGCGCCAGTGGCTGTAAACGACAGGGGATCCCAAAACTGGGCCTGTCGATACCGCGAAAACACTCCGCTTCCAAAACAGTACAGTGTGCTATCCATCGCACAATTTAAATAAAGCGGTAAAGCATGGCATAAGTACAGGATAGTAAATAAAGCCCCAAACTACTTGTGGCCCCCAGTACAGTACTTTGAAATCAGGTACTAAATCGATGGGGGGCCCATATCTCCCCACATGTGGTTAGCGCGCTCGATCTCGGAACAGGTGTCAAGAACTCGGGTTCCTACGGGACACAAGTGGGCGGTCGGAAACCAACATTATCTATCACCCACCGATGCCTCTGCTTACTTACTTCAATTTTAGTTGTTAAACAGTAATTAAAGTGAACGATAGGTAAAGCCATGATCATCTCCAGCATCAACATGCGGCAAAACTCCAACAACTGTGGCACTTGACAACACGCAACAGCACTTGAGCAAGCGACTACGATGCGCAAGTCCAACTATCTACCAAACAACAGGTAATAGGAGGTGTCCATGGCAATATAAGGCTGCAAGGGATATCACGGGTACGAAAACTAGAGCATCGCAACACAGATAGCAAGAGAGCAACAGGAGGGAATAAATACTATAAAAGTAAGATAGGTAGAAAGGGGGAGATGCTCGCCTGAAAACATTGTCGAAGGTTCAACCGAAGATCGGGGTGAAGCTCACATCAACTCAACGGCCTTATCCGCGAAGAAGCAAAACACTAGAAGAAACACCGGATGCACTACTTAATACGACGGCAGAAGATTGGGCATGATGCATGTATGATGCATGACATGGCAAAGGTGCGATGCAATTAGGCAAGATTAAGCGGAACCGGGGTCCCGACAATTAATTAGATGGTTCATGTTGTTTAGATACCCCGCAATTAAATGTTGTAATAACAAGGCAAGATAAGTTACCGGTTCGCTACACAAATTTAAATGAGGCCAATATAAGACTAGATTTGCCCGCATATGGGCCCCATATTTAATTATACGATGAATCGGCGTAAGGCCCCCAAACCACACAAATATGCATGCGAGTATGACAATTTAATATGCAACAGGTTTTATGTTTAGCATTTATAAAATAGGGGTTCGGATAAGGGTCACACATTAGGGTTCGGAAGATCTTGGGGTTCCGGGGTTCGACAGGGTTCGACGGGGATCGGTTTTGGCGGGAGCGTTCTCGGTCAATCGAGTAGATCTTGGCGCATCCGCGAAGAAGGACTTGGTTGGCGTCGAGGCCGCATCGGTCTCGCCCTGGTCGGTGTCGATCTTGTCGGGCCCGCGTATCTGGTCGGTCTTGGCGTCCGGGATGAAGAGCTTCGCGGTCTCGAGGAAAATACTTGGCGTTTCCGTGTCGACGACCTTGGGTACCATCTTGTCCGCCGGTGGCGAGCTTGGGATCTGCGTCAGGGCCTTCGCTTTCCACCAAGTACATTCTTCTAATCCAACAGCATCGAGCCGATCTTGTCGACAAGGGGAACTTGACGCTTGTCAACCTTCTCCGTGTCTGGTTGTTGGACTCCGCACGACATCGAGGATCTTGGCGTAGAGGCGTGACGGGAGCAGGGTAACGTGGCGGTGCAGCGTCTGGATAGCAGCACCATGCGCGCGTGCTCGAGTATGGAGAAGCTCCGGGTCCGTGACGCTGTAGAGGCGACAGGGGATGGCGAGGTCGAGGTTGCGGCAGGAGAAGGGTGAGGCGCGACGGCGCTTGGGCCCACGCGGAGGACAGCGGGGAGCTCAGGCGGCTGGGCGGCGGGGGGCTCGTCGTCGGCCAGGGGGAGGAGCGGCCTCCGGCGAGCGGGGAGGAGGGGCCGGGCGAGCTCGGGCGGAGACGCGGGGTCGGAGCGGGGCGAGGGAGGCGGCCTGGGTGACGGGCGACGGCGCTCCAGGCGGGGCGACGTGGTTGCCGGAGACGAGGAAGACGGCTAGCGGCGCGAGCGCGGAGGAGAGGAGGTGCAGAGGTGGCCGGCGGGAGCGGGAGCGAGGCAGAGAGGGGCGAGCGGCGGAGCTCTGCTTGGCGGCGGAGGTGGGCGCCTGAGGGGAAGGAGAAGGGCCCGCGGGGCGAGGGCGGCTCGGGATCGCCGGCGAGGAGGCGGTCCGGTGCTGGGGAAGGCGAGCCGAGCGGAGACGGCCTCGGCCGGGCCGGGCTAGCGCGGGGCGGAGGTCGGCGGGCGGGACCACGGCGGAGGAAGGAGGCCGGCGGGAGCGGTGGCCGGCGTCGGAGAGGAGAGGGAGGCGCGGGGAGAGAGGAGGGAGGATGGAAGGAGGTGGGCCAGGGGGTGCGTTCGGTGCGGGGACAGGGAGAGGGGTGGGGCCCGGGGAACAGGTGGCGCGGGGCCAGGGGTGGGGTTGGTGGCGCGGGCCAGGGGGTTTTGACCAGGGAGGGCAGGTGGGGAAGGAGAGGGACTGTGGGGTGGGACCAGGCGCGGTGGGACCAGGGTGTAAGTGAGAGGGGTAAGGTGGAACTGTGTGAGAAAGAGGGAGAGGGGGAAGTGGGGCTGGTGGATTGATGATGTGGCGGGGTGGGTAGGAATTGGGTGAGAGGGTGAGGTGGCACGCTGCGGTTGGTGGGTAGGATAGATTTGGGTAGTTTTACGATTCGGGTGGGCTGGTTTAGGTGGACCGTTTTAATGCTGGGGGTGGTCGACTGGGTCGAATCGGCCCGTTCGACTGCCCCACTAAAAATAATTGAATATTTTATTTATTTCAAACAGGGCTTTTGCAAACCGATAGCAGACAAAACAAAATAATTCGGAGACCCGGGTTTTGCGTTTGAACAAAGACGGGGCGTTTTAGAAAACACAAAAATAGGTTTTCTGCAAATAGTTTTATGCAAGCAATTGCAAGATGATGACGATGCTCAAATGCAATGTGGCATGATGACATGAGCATGCGGTCATGATGATGCAATGCACAAAAACAACGCGATTTTCTAGTAGTGGTTTTGCGGGATGCCACACCACCATAACAACCCCGACAACTCCAACAATTTCAATCGTGCACCGCCCAAGTTCAACAACAACAATGTCGCCAACAACACCAATACTACCCCAAGGACTGGAAGTAATGTTGTGCCCATTGCAGGAAAAGACAAGTCTCAGGTGACTTGTTATGAATGTGGAACCAAGGGTCACTACTCCAATGAGTGCCCCAAGAAGCTTGCAGCATCCCCCAATGTGAATGCCCCAGCTCAGCAGCAGCGTCGTGTTCAGCCTGGAAGGAGATTTTCCCTAGGGAATTTGCTCAATCGCAACGGTCGTCTGTTTCACATGAATACTAAAGAAGCCCAGGAAGCGCAAGATGTCGTGCTGGGTATGTTTCCTATTAACTCAGTACTTGTAAGAGTGTTTTTAGATTATGGAGCATCGCACTCGTTTGTTACAGAAGAATTTGCATGCACTAGTAAGATTCAACCAACAAAAATGAAGCATGTTATGATAGTTCAAATACCTGGTTCAACCACCAAAGCTAGACAAATTTGCAAGGCCGTACCTATCAGAATCCATGGCATAGATTTTATGCTAATATAATAGTACTTGGAACCAAAGGTTTGGAAGTAGTACTAGGAATGGATTGGATGTCGAAACATAAAGCATTAATCTAATGTGTCAAGAAAGCCATAACCATGACTAGTACCGCTGGACTATAAGTAGAGCATGTATCTGAGACATTGCCCCGTCCATTCAAGTGCAACAAGAGTCTAGCCCAACCAACCATTGACCAAGTCAGAGTAGTCTGTGAATACCCCGACGTATTCCCAGACATTTTACCCGATATGCCCCCAGATCGGGATATCGAGTTTATCATTGAACTAATCCCTGGAACCAGACCCATAGCTCAGAGACCATATGGTATGAACCCATTTGAATTAGTGGAACTAAAGAAGCAATTGGATGCTATGCTGGAGATAGGCCTGATCCAACCAAGTGCGTCACCCTGGAGATCACCTGTCTTGCTCGTGGATAAGAAAGATGGAGGTAACCGTTTGTGTACGGATTATCGGAAGCTGGATGATGTCACCATCAAGAACAAGTACCCACAGCCAAAGATATAAGATTTGTTTGACCAGTTGACCGATGCCAAAGTGTTTTCTAAGATTGACCTTAGAACTGGTTATCATCAACTCAAGATTCGCGCAGAGGATATTCCAAAGACTGCCTTTACCACCAGATATGGACTATATGAGTACACTGTCATGTCTTTTGGATTAACCAATGCCCCCGCTTATTTCATGAACCTCATGAATAAGTTTTTTATGAACTTCCTAGATAAGTTTGTCGTTGTTTTCTTCGATGACATTCTGATCTATTCCAAATCATAAGAAGGACATGATCTACACCTAAGGACCATCCTTGGAACCCTTAGGGAGCATCAGTTGTATGCCAAGTTTAGCAAATGTGAATTCTAGTTATAGGAAGTAGGATTCCTCGGACATATCGTGTCGGCCGGAGGAATTGCTATCGACCCTGAAGATTAAGGATGTTGAAGAATGGAAAGCCCCAACCACTTAAACCCAAGTTCGTGCATTTCTCGGATTAGCGGGATATTACCGCAAGATCGTAGAAGGATTCTCGAGCATCGCAAGACCCATGATCCAACTGTTGAATAAATATAACAAGTTTGAATGGATGGACAAATGTGAAGAAAGTTTTCAAGAGCTCAAGAAGAGATTGATCTCAGCCCCAATCTTGATTATGCCGGATATTACAAAGCCTTTTGATGTGTTTTTTGACGCATCCAAGATCGGTCTCGGATGTGTGTTGATGCGAGAAGGCAAATTCATATCTTATCTATCCCGACAACTAAAGCAACATGAGAAAAATTACCCTACCCATGACCTTGAACTAGCAGCCGTAGTTTTAGCCTTGAAGACATGGCGGCATTACCTCATGGGTAACCGTTGTGAGATTTATTCAGATCACAAGAGTATGAAGTATATTTTCACCCAAAAGGAGCTTAATATGAGGCAAAGGAGATGGCTACAATTAATCAAGGATTATGACCTTGAAATTCACTATCACCCCGGTCCAATGTGGTAGCAAATGCTCTGAGCAGATTGTCATGTCGATTGAACACCATGATCCTGAAGGAGCAACCAAATTTGCATAAGGAGTTGGAAGATTTCAGAATGGAACTAGTAAGTGAAGGATTTTTTGCTAGCATAGAACTTCAACCCACTTTGATCAGTCAGATCAAGGAGGCGCAGAAAGGAAATGCTAGTATCGACGGAATCAAACATCGTATCGGTACAAGGAAGGTACTCGGATTGACCGAAGGTGAAGGAGTTTTGTGGTAAAAAGGACATATTTGTGTGCCCGCAGATGCAGACTTGAAACAAGCTATTTTGAAAGAAGCCCATGATACTCTTTATTCTATCCACCCTGGAGGAACCAAGATGTATCAGGATTTGAAGGAGCAATTTTGGTGGCACGAGATGAAGCAAGAAATCGGAAGCTACATAGCCAAGTGTGATATCTGTCAAAGATTCAAGGCGGGTCATCAGACACCCGCAAGACTGTTGCAACCATTGCAGATTCCAGAATGGAAATTTGATTCAGTTGGAATGGATTTTATCACCGGTTTGCCTACATCTAGTAGGGGAAATGACTCTATCTGGGTCATAGTGGATAGACTGTCCAAAGTCGCTCATTTATACTAGTCAAGACCACTTATCAGAGTTCGAAGCTAGCAGAGTTGTATATTTCTAGAATAGTCAGTATGCACAGAGTCCCCAAGAACATTGTGTCGGATCGAGGAACCCAGTTTACCTCGAGATTTTGGAAGAAAGTCCAAGAAGGATTAGGAACAAGACTGGATTTTAGCACAGCTTATCACCCTCAGACTGATGGACAAACGGAGCGACTATACCAGATACTCGAAGATATGTTGAGAGCCTGTGTGTTAGAATATGGATCTAAATGGGAAGACTGTATGCCTTTCGCAGAATTTTCATACAACAACAGTTACCAAGCTAGTTTGCAAATGGCCCCATTTGAATTCATGTATGGAAGGAAGTGTCGTACCCCTTTGAATTGGTCAGAAGTAGGAGAGAGTCAGATTTTTGGACAAGAAGCCGAAGAGAAAGTTCACAAGATCCGTGAGCACCTCAAGACTGCCCAATCCAGACAGAAGAGTTATGCCGACAAGAGACGTCGAGACCTAGCCTTTAATATCGGAGCTTTTGTATATCTGAAAGTATCACCCTTGAAGGGAATGCAACATTTCCAACTCAAAGGAAAGTTAGCCCCTAGATATATCGGGCCCTTCAAGATTTTGAATCATCGAGGAGAAGTATCATATCAACTGGAACTGTCAGAGGAGATGTCAGCCGTGCATAATGTGTTTCATATTTTGTTACTTTGCAAATGCCTAGAAGTCCCGGAGGAAGCTTTCAGAACCACTAGGACCCGGACTATCAAGTTTCTCAATATCCAGTGGAGTAACCACACTGAAGAAGAAGCTACCTCGGAGCGAGAAGATTACATTAGGACTGAGTTTCCAGATCACTTTAAATCCTAGTTTTATTTTTCTCAAATCTTGCGTCGATATTTTGTTTAAGGGGGGAAGGTTTGTAACATCCCAAAAATATTAATCAAGGTTATCAAATTCCAATCACCCAAAATTAGGTTTAACAAAAACTTTTGGTTAATTCCAATCAATATGAATGCATGTGTGTATGTGATGAATGCATGGATGCTTGTATGGACTTGTTTGATTGTTATGAATGGTAAGGATTGGTTTAAAGATGAAAACAACATCATCTAAATCATTTCCAAGTAGAATCAAATCATTATAAATTCAAAAACAAACTATATGAGCTATTGGTCATTTTCACCATTAGACCACTTTGAGTGTTTCTAGTCCAAGATTTCTAACAGAAAAAAATCCAATTATTTTCACCCCTTGCTAGACCAAGTAAAGGTGAACCCAAGCCCACCTTGAAAACCCAAAGAAACATTTGGCAACCCTATTCAAATGACATTTCAAAATTGAAGCTAGTTTATATGGTAAGATCACCATTTCTCAAAACCCAACCGAACCAGTTCACCTTGACAAATGCTAGCAACCAGATACTACCCAGTGTGTGACCAATGCACCCACCAAAATTCATCCAAAAATTCAAATATTAATATCTTGTGGCCATTTCATCAAACACCTAGAGGCACAAATCAAATTTGGAAAAACTTGATTGTTTTTAGCAGTGATCATTCAAACCATTGTCTCCCTTTGATCACCCTTGTCTCCCCTAGTGACAACCATTACATTAAACCAGCTAGAACCCTACAATTTCACCATGCCATGTATGCCTGGCCACCCCCTTGTCCACCTCAACGTCGACAGCAAGCTACAAGCGTAGCTAGCCTCGCCAACCTTGTCTGGCATGCTGCCCGTGCCTCACTGCCCCCTCCATACCAGCCCTAGCTCGAGGACAGAGAGAAGAGACGCCGGAAATGTCGTGCTCGTGCAGCTGTCGACCATGCCGATGTGCACCATAGTTCATGCTTTTTTACCACTGAACCCGACCACCTCGAGCATTCGCCGCCCATCTACACGATAACCACCGTCCTAGGAGACCACCAGACATGCCCGTTTCCTCGACCGTGCCCCGTAGCTGCCGCATGCCGCAAAGTTTGCCATCGGTACCACACAGAGCGCCGCACGTTCCAAACCAAACCACACCGCCCCTTGCCGCTCCATCAAGTTGTTGAGTATCGCCAGGAGACCGTGCATCGTCCTAGCCCCCACGCCATGCCAGTAGCTCGCTGTAATGCTGACCCCGATGATCTCTACCCATGCCGCTCGGCCTCTCTCGCTCTCCTATAAAAGGAGGCCTCCCCGACACCATTTCTCCACACCATTCCACTCACCACTCCACACTGATCATTCCCACTTCTTCCTAAATCAAGGCGAGCTCAGCATCACCGAAATTTGGCCGAAGTCTGCCGCTGCCGGAGGAGAAGGGCGTCATCGATTGCGGCCATCCCAGGAGACGCCGCTAGTACCAGGAGAACCGCCGTCGTTGACATCCTCATTTGCCCCATCGCAGACCCTCGCCTAAGCCCCGGTGATCCTCCCCAGACCCCCACTGTCCGTGCTAGGGTTCGTCCCCATCGTGTCCTGTTCCGATGAGGACGACGGCCGTGAGCCGTTGATCTTGCATCTAATCCTACGGTCATAATCAGCCCATACCCCTTCGGCATCCCCTGTCTCGCTGACAAGTGGGGACACCACTTAAAACCAGCCTGCGCGCGCTGTGTGCAGTGGGCTGGCCCAACTAGTTCTCCCGCGTGACCTAGTAATTCAAACTTAGGTTTTTCAATTTAGTTCAAATCTAGTTCTGTCTGTTGATTCAAAAATCAATTCAGAGAGTTTCACTGAACCAAATTCCATGGAACTAATTTTTTTTGGAAAGGTATGGAAATTATTAATCCAAGCCCGTTGGAATCAAACCATCTGGAATTATAGATCACCTTTGGTAAAAATAACAAGGCAGAGACTTTTCTGCATTCAAACATTTTTCAAAATTCAACCATAAATGCTTTTGAGTTGGCTCGAACTCTCAAAAATCACATTTGATAAGACCTTTCTGAATATATAAAAAGATCAAGGTTTACTTGCAGTACTAATGGACAAGTAATAAAAGAATGCCTCATAAGTATTTCTAGTCACTTTAATTAATTAAAATAATAAGGTTAAACATTATTAAATTGTGACACCACTTTAAATCACATTCCCAATTATTAGAATATGTGGTGATGACATGTGTCACCATGATCCCATATTCTAATTGGAGAATATTAAATATTAAGTAGTTTTCAATGAGTAGAAATTACTTTTCTAAAATAAAATGATTAAGACTAGACCTTTAAACCTTGTGATGATTGTGATGATACTAGATCATCTAGTGTGAACCTTTGTGTGCTAAATACAAGTAGTTAAGTATTGTTTGGTGATTGTGTACCTTGTATTTATTTATATACGCTAGTACCAACCAAGGATACGAAGAGGAAGGAGACTACTACGAAGAGGAAGCAGAGGAGAACTTCAACCACCTCACCAATCAAGGCAAGCTTCACAATGCAAGTTAACTTAGCAAGCTACCACTTGCAAGTTTCTTAACTATGCAAGCTAATACTTGCAAGCCCAACAATACCAATTCACCTATGCAATGCCTTAGGCATATTTAGTCATACCCCTTTATTATACCAAATCCCAGTTTTACTTGCAATCTTTATTATTTTATTTCTTTATCAAAGCTCTTTTACTTATGGTTATTTAGTGACTTATGAATTTTGGAAAGATATTATAGGTAGCATAAAGAGCATAAAACTTGGCCTAAGTTAGATAGAACTAGATTTCATACTGAGTCATGAGATTAGATTTAGATAAGTCACACTTGATTATCACCCCTCATTAGTGATTACCCCCAACTTCAGTGGCTAGTGCTAAGCATAAAACTTGATCACTTTAGATGGGAATACTTGGTGAAAAGGATTAAGAAAACCTTAGAATGATGAGTCATTCTAATGATATGTTTTGACATGTGTTATGAACACCTGGTGATTTGATGATGAAAATGTTGAGTCATGAGCCTTAGCCCTTTTATAAAACTGATGATTGTGTTCGGATGCGATACCATTCCAATTTTACCGTACAACCACAATACCCAAATTTGGGTAGGGCTTGACTTGAAGTTTATATACCTTAGTATGGGTTCCCTTGCGGCCGAGGTTTGAGTTGAGGCTACCTCGTG
The DNA here is from genome assembly GCA_916181665.1 of Avena sativa. Lineage (NCBI taxonomy): Eukaryota > Viridiplantae > Streptophyta > Magnoliopsida > Poales > Poaceae > Avena > Avena sativa. The sequence goes on along the minus strand of OV702294.1, from coordinate 258,936,949 downwards.
ATGATTGTCCACCTGTGCAGTTCCCAAGATGACAGATGGTCATGGTTGGGAGGCCAAACTCATAGGAAAGGTGCATATACTAAGGTGTGTAATTGAAAGGTTAGGATTGATTATTCGTATACTGAGTATGGTGATTCAGGATTGTTCCTGATGGATGTATCAAATATTGTGGTGAAAGTGTACCACCTCTACAGAGTGTCAAACTATTCGAATAGTCGCGTCCGCGGTTATGGACAGTTGGAGTGGCCATACTGTTCCCTCGTCAGATGTTTTCAAAACCACTTGTGAAATAAATCATGACTTTGACTTGAGCACAACAGGGTTGTGAACAGGAAAACTAAGTTCCCACTTAGGTGTTATAAAACATTAAACTAGTTTCCTTGGCTTCTAGACTCAGTTTAGGTAAACCTGGATTTTTATAAAACAACCTAGAGCTTAGGATTCCTACTCAAACCCCTTACTTGTTAGTGATAGTTTGCGAGTACTTAAAGAGTACTCATGGCTTTGTCTCTGGCTATTCCCGTGGCCAGACTATGAGGAGGACTACCAGGATGATGGACAACAGGAAGTATATGACAACTAGGATCATCTCTCATCGTCATCATTGCCTGTGACCCTGAAGATGGAGCTTCAACCATGCTACTAGTATTATTATTCCATTGAGTAGATTGTGTTAAGACTGGGTCATGAGATCCTTTATTTGTAAGACCTTTATTCTGGATTGTAATGGATGATGAACTATGGTACCAATATATTATGTCTCGCAAAAATGGTAATCCTGGGATTGCGATGTATGGCATAACAGGCATCCAGGATTAAAAATCGGAGTGTTGACAACGACGGTGAGGTGGACTCGCCGTCGGCGTGTCGGCCATGCAAATGAAGATGAGGAAGACGACTCTCTCCCTTGCACGGGTCCCTCTTGACAAAGAGAGAACGAAGGGGTATCCTGGGCTGGGCTGCTATTGGACCGTTGATGGGCTATGAGAAAGTGAGCAAAGCATCTACTGTTGGTTACTCTGAGCGGCGGATATAGGGAGGAGAAGATGGGCTTCGGGCGAGAAGGCCTGCTTTGATTTTTTTACTTTCTTTTACATTACTATTATTTGTTTGCTGTTTTCATTTTTTTTTATTCACATTACTTTGGAAATTTCTTAATATGATTTACTTGCGAAATAATGGCAATCATATTGAAGTATATGTAGTGTTCTTTTATGAATCTTTGTTATAATTTTATGATTTCTTTATTTTCTTTAAATAGGTACTTTACCTTCTATTATTTTGTTGGAACTTTTGTTATGAATTTTTATTTACATAACATACCATGAATTTATTATTAAATCTTTTTTAAAATTTCTGTTTAGGATTTGGATTTATTTCGGAGTCAAGCATATAAGAATGGGCATTTCAGTAATAGGAAACAATTAACATATATTATGGAGAAGACAATTAAGGTATTTATATGGATTCTTCATTATTAGATGATACATAAAGTTCTTAAGGAATTAATATGGTTAATATTATTCCCATAAACTTAAGTGACATCAAGGTATATAATTTGTTATAACTTGCATAAAAGTTAGAGTTTAACATTATAAATGTTTACCATGAGTTTTAGGATATTTAATATACTTATATTATTTTATAGGTGATGGATAAACATTAAGGTTTAAGACATTTTGCCTTCATGTTTGTAATCATGAATGATATCACCATCTAAAGTAAAATAATAGGGTTGTTCTTTAGGATGGCTTAAGAAAAAGAATTGATAAAGATAGTTCCTAAGCACATGTGATTATGATAGTTGGAAATGACAAAGATGTGCTTAAGTGATTTGCTATAGGATAATATTCCTATAAACCAATGGGAAATAGGATGATAGATCAAACATATGAGATGGATATTAAGTTGATTATAGAATGAAGGTTTAGTCTTAATCAAGAGTTCCTATCTTCCATACTTTATAATTATTGTTTCTTATTTGAGGAATTCCTTTCCTAAATATAGTACTTCCTCACATCTATCATCATGTGTTAACATGATGAGCCTTACTACTTATATTCTTACTAATAATTTCTCCTCCTAAATCCATTTGTAAATCCAATGAGCTTGACACTAAAGCTCTATATGATTTTCCTCATAGAGATAATTCTCATCTCTAGAATATTTCTAATGAATCCAACTCCACTAGGATGATTACTCTTTTACTTCACAATTACTTTATAATCTCACTTATAAATCTCAGATGCTTGTCATTAAAGCTTTTCATAATCTTTATTCTACCTCCACTTGGTTATATCAAACTACTAATGGTAACCTTCAATCCAACAAGTAGTTACTTTTAACTCCATTCATACACTTCCTTTATCATCCATCACTAATTTTACTCCAATAGATGTATATTTCAAATCCTACTTCCTTCAAGTGTTTAGTATTCTCTAAGAGGAATATTACAACTTCAATAACTCAATGCTTCTCTAGCATAATCTTATTCATAATATCTTATATCTACTTGCCTCCATTATCTCCTTTTCCAACTTCACATTATAACATTGTGAATTGTCATGACTCATCTAGGATAACATATCTATGCTAGGGTTTAATCATGTTCTATCCACCAATGCCCCATATATAAGATATAATAATTCACTCTTAGTGACTTTAACATGATCATTCAATCCATTGATCATTGATGTCTTAGGTGTCCAGTTGGATAATCAAGGTTTCATCAATACAACATTACAGTTGTATTATAATTATCTCCCTAATATTTCCATCTGACTAAGAGATATTATTCATTGACTATGCCTACTTGATCTAATAGAATTACTCCTTGGTAAATATCTTTAGAATTCATCCTTGTAATCTTCTTTGCTACCATATAATTGTATCTTCTAGATAAGTCTTCTATCCATTCAGGAGTGAGTTAACTCCATCAATTATCATTTTGATCTGATTCTCTTCAAACACTCCCATCCTATAGATGATATCTATAATTAGCATTACCATCTACCTCTTATTACTCCTTTCTCTATAGGCTTTAAAATTAATGCTATGATAAAGACAATAGTTAATAGATCAATAATGTATAGGCTAACGATTGATAGATCAATACTTGATTACTCAACATTGATGAACAACAACTATTAGGATAAGGTTCAATAGAGATGATAAAAATTGATATGGAAAGAAATATATATGGTGAATGGTCTTAGCTTGATTTCTTTCCTACTCAATCTCACTAAAGAGTTAAGGTTAGGTATTACCATGATACTCATGGTATAAGTAGATAAGATTAAGATAGGTCAAGATTTAGTTGTTACATTCTTATTATTTAAGTTATATTCATAACTTGGTATTCATGAGTTGTGTAATGAATACTATGAGATGATCACTTAAGGATCTGTTATTAGTCATTAAGCAATGTGTGGTGGTTTAGTTTTATTACATTTTATCTACCCTTAGATCAAATCAACTTTACCCAAAAATAAGGTTTTAGCAAAGGTCATATTGAAACTTATCGCAGTCAACTTGATGATCTACTTCAATTCCATCAAGTTGAGAGAAGCTTCAATCACTTTGACAACTTTTGTTCAAAAGCGCAAAAAATTATTCAGATTTTCTATGCATGAATGCAATGCACACATCTGTGTTCAGCTTATTTCTAAGCTCTAATGTTGGGATGTTACAAAGAGTCTCTTGGAGATGGTGAAGGTGCGGAAGCAGACCGGGATGATGATGATCTAGATGTCGGAGGAGTAGACGACGATGGAACAACGTCAGGCTGGGTGCAGGACCCTTATGTGCAAGAGCTGCTTCTCAAGCAGACGAGTAACACCAGGGCTGCCGCTAGAGAGAAAGCCAAGCTTGTGCGACTTGAGAAAGATGTGGTTACTCCATTGTATGAAGGATGCATGCCCGATGATACCTGGTTGAATGTAACACTCAAGGCTATGGAGATGAAGGAAAAACACAAATTGACCAACGCAAGATTCGACGATATGATGGCATTATGGCACGATCGTCTCCCGGAGGGGAACACGTGTCCAACTAGTATCGAGGACGCTAAGAAAATTGTCTGTCCTCTTGATCTACCGCATGTTAGATACCACGTATGCATCAACGATTGCATCATTTATCGGGGCGAGGACGCGGAGAAAGCCACATGTCTGGTGTGCGGCGTGAGTCGATACAAGAAAGGGAAGAAAGCACATCGAAAAGTGGTATGATACTTTCCTATCACTCCTCGTCTGCAGTGCTATTTCGTGGACCCTTAGGAAGCGAAGCTCATGAGATGACATGCAGAAAGGAAGAATCCAGGAGATGACGATGACCCCAAAAAGGATGAGCTACTGACGCACCCTTCAGATGCTAGCCACTAGAAAGCATTAGACCTCGAATTCCCAGAATTCGGTGGAGATTCGATGAACATCAGGCTTGGTGCGAGAACCAATGGACTCAATCCGTTAAGTAACCATAGCAGCACGCACAACACTTGGCCCGTGTTTGTATGGATGTACAACCTCCCACCATGGCTGGGCATAAAGAAGAAGTACATACAAATGAGTATGCTAATTCTAGGACCAAAACAACATGGTACCAACATCAGTATGTATCTCGGGCTGTTGAAAGAGGAGCTAGCCACGTTATGGGAATATGGAGCCAATACATACGACGCCGTCGCACAAGATTATTTCACTATGAGAGCCGCGTTGGTCACTACAGTGCAAGACTATCAAGGTTGCGGGTATATATCGGGATAGGTTATCCAAGGATTCTCCGCATGCGTTAGGTGCATGGATAACACAAGCTATCTCCAACTAGAAAAAGATCCAGAGTCTTCGAAAACCGTGTTCATGGCGCACCAGAGGTGGCTCGGCAAGAATGATCCATGGAGAAAATGTGGAGATATGTTTGATGGAAAATCTGAGAACCGGGGAATTCCAGAGCGAAGGAGCAGCAAAGAAGTGGAAAAATTGCTGAAAAACTGGAAAGATTGTCCTAAGCCTATAAAGAAGCGAAAGAGGGATCAAGACAAGCCGCTGTAGAAGGTATGGAAAACAAGGTCTGTTTTCTGGGAGTTGCCATACTGGAAGTTTCTCCGCACGCCTCATAGTCTTGAAATAATGCATATCACGAAAAACGTGTGCGAGAGTCTGGTCGCCACCATAATCAACATGCCAGATAGGATGAAAGATGGTCCAAAAGCAAGGCACGACCTGATATTCATGGGCATCCGGAAGGAGCTTCACGGAGGACGCACTACTTCTGATGATCGGGAAGATGACAATGATCATGAGTCAAAGGTGACACAAGGTCGTCGGAAGGGTAAAAAGGTCAAGAAGAAAGAATATTACTGCCCTCCTTCTTTCTTCACTCTAAGCGAGGATGGGATCAAATAGTTTTTCAAGTGCCTTCTAGGAGTCAAATTTCCTTATGGCTACGCATGCAAGATAAGCAGATACCTAGACGATGCGAAGCAGAGGTTCAGTGACATCAAGTCTCACGACTGTGCCGTGCTAATGACGCAGGTACTTCCGGTTGCACTAAGAGGGATAATGGACGAGCATGTCCATGAAATGATGTTTGGGCTCCACAAGACGTCATCGCTCGAAAGTCAATTGGCATGAATCAGCTCGGGATGTTACAGAAGGAGATCATGGTGATACTATGCGAGCTCGAGGTCTACTTCCCGCTCACATTCTTTGACATTATGGTGCATCTGTTGGTCCATGTCGTGGAGGACATCATCCAACTCAGGCCGATGTTCCTCCGCGGCATGATGGTTTTTGAAAGGATGAACAGACACATCAAAGGATACGTTCACAATAGGTCCCGTCCAGATGGAAGCATAGCCAAGGGCTCTCTGGCTGAAGAGTGCATCTCTTTCTGCACGAATTATCTAGACATCGAGAACCCTGTCGGTCTTCCCGTCAACAGGAACCTTGACAAGCTCGATGGATTTGGTCACCGAGAGGGTCGTCGCGTACTGCATGAAGACTTCGATTATCGACACACAGACTTTGATCGAGCAAACCTCGTCGCGCTACAGCATTTAGAACTAGTCGATCCTTGGGTACAGAAGCACAAAAGGTTAATCGATAAGAAGTACAGTGACCAGGGCATACTGAGGACGCAGGGAGAAATAATCAAAGAGCACAACTCGGATTTGACGCGTTGGTTTAGGCAGACGCTCCTTGATAATCCCCCGCGATCGCATTCTTCTGACACGAAAAAGATCATATTCACCTTGTCACAGGGAGCCATGCAAAACCTGGTGACCTATCAGGCGTATGATATCAACGGCTACACATTCTACACGGAGGAAAAGCACAACAAGTGTGATTATTAGTACTCAGGCGTAACGTCGAAATTCTACACCGATGACAACGTGAAGGAAAGATTCTATAGAAGGATCGAGGAGATATGGGATCTCGACTACTATGGAGAAAAGGTGCCAATATTTCGTGTCAGATGGGCCAAGAGCATTGAAAGAGAATACCAGTATTTCACAACCATGGTTATACCCCGAAGCAGCCAAATCCAAGGCCGCCGGTGCGAATGTTGCCGTGAAAAATGAACCATGAGTACATGCTAGCAAAGTGGACCGATGTTTTTATTAGCGACCCGACAAAGCCTATCCGTGTTGTCGTGAGGATAGGAAAAAGAAACATCATCGAAATGGATGGAGTCGCCAACGAGCAAGACTTCGACCAGTATGGCGATCCAAAGATTGAAGATGACGACGACTACGATGTAGCAACATACATCACAAGAAGAAAAAGGACAACCCTACCCAAAAAAGGTAGCCCATTCAAAAGAAGAAACATTAAAGTGTCGGGGCTAAATTATTCAACCGCGACAAAGAAGGGAAAAAAGATTGTAAAACGCTAGCTCAAAAAAATATTGTATTGATGCATATGGACAGCAAATTATTAATGGACACATTATTATTATTTTATACTTTTAATCACTTTTGTACCACTTTTATGATATATATGTACCACTTTTGACATATAAAACATATAACATATATTTTATATCTTTTAGATAATGTTTTGGCATTTTTTAACATTTTATAGTGCTTTTAAAATAAAAAGTAAAAAAGGTGGACACCAGGGTTCAAACTTGGGTGCTCACAGGTGTAGAATGGGGCAAAGGGCGGAACTAGTAGGATACGGCAGTGCTAGTGTCAACAATTGGGGTGGTTGCCCTATTATCTGAGTAGCCAGAGCTCATAGCCGTAGCGCACCCTTGCCAAGTGCGCTACGGTTAAGTCACATATCCGTAGCGCACTAGGTAAAGGTGAGCTATGGCTATCAACTCTGACTTGTCAACCCGCGCCCACGAGCACGTCCCCTCCATATCCCTTCATAGATCAAGCTCACCACCACCGTCGCTCGTGATCTGCCATCCCGTGCTGCCCTTGCCGCTCCTCGCACCCATGCCTCGCCTTCTACCTCGCACTGCCCCAGCGCCTCGCCAGACGCCTATCAAACATGAGCCCGAGCCCCGCCACCGCCGCTCTCGATCCGCCGCCTCGCCAGCCTCGCTAGCAACCGCCGCTCGAGGAGGAGTCTGTGGAGGAGGAGGCCGTGGAGGAGGAGGCCCGCGCGCGTCCGAGGAGGAGGAGGCCATCGTCCGCCCACCATTGTCCGCCCGTGATCGTCCTCCCTCCCTTGTCATCCTCGTCTCAGAGGTGAGCTAGCATCGCCCCTCCCCTCTCTCCCTCTCTCCCCTCTCTCTGCAGGCGACAAGAATCTAGGGTTAGAACACTGAACACTATTAGAATTGTGAAACTTTGTTAGCAGTTCTCTGTACTGTTAGAATTGTGAACCTTGTACTAGAATTGTTAACTCTGTACTGCTTGAATTTGAATGATTTCAGTGGAACTGTGAACCTTCTACTAGAATTGTTAACTCTGTACTACTCGAATTTGAACTCTGCACATCTTGTTCTGGTACTGGAAGTATACATGCTAGTTAGCAGTTACCTCCAATTGCTCACTGGAATTTCTCTGTTGTTATTTAAATAACAATAGTACTGGAATTGCTATTCCTCATCTTGTTCTAGAAGACTGGAAGTATACTAGCAGTTAGTACTGGAAGTATACATGCTAGTGCACATCTTGTTATTGGTGAATTCCCCATTGATGCTTTAGGTTTAGTTAGTTGCTGTGAAGTTAGATGTTGTGGGTAAGTAGTAGGTTAGCAGTTAGTAGTTAGCAGTAGGCCAATTTAATTTATGGTAAGTAGTTAGCACTAGGACAATTTAGTTAGTTGTTGTCCATCTATAGGTAAGTAGTAGGTTAGCCATTTAAACTAGGAAAATATGGTGGTGTTTGATGAGATCATCATTTCTTTAAATGATGAGATATATAGAGAGGTAGATTTTGGGTTTTGTTTAGGCTGCAGTAGGTTAGCTTGTAGGTTAATTATTGCTGCTATCATTTGCTTGCTGTCAAGTTTGTAGGTTTAAGGTTTTGTTTAGGCTACAGTAGGTTAGCTTGTAGATTTTCTAGGTTTTATTTGTCCAGGTAATTATTTGTTGTTCAAAAAATGAATTCCATTTGCTGTCATTTTCTTGCTGTCAAGTTGAATATCTGCTTAAAATGGAACTTTGATGTCATTTGCTTGCTGTCAGTTCCTTGTTGTCAATTGCTTGCTGTCATTTGCTTGCTTGCTATCATTTGTGCTTCTAAGTTATATGTTGTAGGATTGCAGCAAATGACAGCAGGCATTAAAGTGCACTTGGTTATGGTGTATTCTCATTTTTGTTATTGTTGTAGCACTTGAAATTGTGCTTGTTCTTGGATGAAGCAATTTCTTATGTCCTGTATGCAGGTTCTTGTATGAAATGAGTCCAGATTTTTGCCAAAATGTTGATTAACTTCCGTTTCGGCAGAAATCGGGCACTCCAAGTTTAAGAAATTATCAAAGGTCATGCCGAATTTTTCTGGCACTTTATTACTAACCATTATTTGCATTTTATTAGTGAAAACATGTGTGATAATGACGAGGCTGGCTATTCTAAGTGCATCAGCACTGAAGGAGAAGTCATACCTCCGAATAAACAATTCTCATTCTGGGAGGAGGCCTAGCGGATATAAGAAGATGAAGAATACCATCCTTTGGAGAACAAGGACAATGAGATGGAATACGTGAAGGAAGAATAAGCCGAAGGAATGGCGGATGATGAAACCACTGATGGCGGCGAGGGCACAGCGAGTGGTAGCAATCATCCTAAGAAGAAGAAACCGAAGGAGCGGCACCCGAACACGGTTGGCACCGTCAGAGAGGAAATTACCGAAGTGAGCCCAACATGGGTTCCTTTGGCGCCCGACCTTGTCGTCAGAGGGTACGGTGGGCAAGTGGCGGCTATCACCCGGACTACCATCTCGATCAACACCGAGAATCTCCGACAGAAAGATAATGGCCATTTGCACACATTCCTCTTCGAGAAGCTGGACACAAGATACAAGTTCCCCACTGAGTATCGGAACACAAAATCATGGAAATGAAGTAAAAAAATCCGTCCTCACAAAGATGAGCTCCGCCCTGGCCAGCTGGAGAACTCGGATAAAGAAGAAGATCTATAAAGAAGGCAAAAGTCTCGAGGAGATCCAGAAAATTGACCCACATATCACCAAAGATCAATACCAGGAGTTGAAGGAGAGGTGAGAATCGGAAACAGCCTAGGCCTCGAGTAATCAGGGAAAGGTGCTACAAGCGATGAATATAAGTCACCACCATCTTGGATCTGGTGGATACAGAACCGCGAAGGCCAAATGGGATAAGGTGGACGATGAGTATAGAGCTAAGGGGATAGCTAACCCCTTTGCGAATTTGAAAACAGGCAGCTTCGAAACCTCATCAGGTCCCATTACCATGTGGACCCAAAAACCAAACAACTCAGCGTGGATCCTACGGTGAAGGACTTCGAGGAAATTGTGGTAAGTAATTTAATTGTCGCAGATCAACTCGATTGCATTATAATCGATGAAGTCGAATTTCTAAATGGTTCACTGTTACTTCTTCTGTCGGAGCAGCAAATGGCTAGTCATGGATCCTAGGGTTCCTCATCCCAGGGGTCGACGGTAGCCACCCGGTGGGATAACCCTTTTAACATGGCGATGAACCGGGCCAAGAAAATCACTCCGGTTACGAAGAAGTTGTCGTTGGCTGGCCGTCTGGCCGGCTTTGGGGGTAAGAATTTTTTGGATCATTCTGGTCCACCGCCGAGGACGCGTGTGGCAGGAAGGAGCGAGGAGGAAAACTACGAGGTTAAAGAACTTAAGGAACAAGTGGCCCGGATCCCGCAGATTGTCCAAGACAACCTGGCAATCACCCTCACGTACATCCTGCCTACCTTGGTGGAGTCAATTGCGAACTGGAGTGCGGATGGTCGACAAGGGCCGTGCCTGATTCCAAGCATGGTCAGCAGCCACTCCAACAACACGGCGCCAACAAATCAGGCAAATTATGTGTTCGTGACTCCGCCCGCTAGCACCGCGGTGCCGGAATTGTTGGTGACTCCCCCTTCCATCACCGTGGTGTCGGACATGTTGGTGACTCCCCCTGCCATCGTCGCGGCGGCACCAGAGCTCCATGCACCCAGTAGGGAGAATACATCGGCGGCCCGCACCGCTCCATCAAGCAGCCCCTCCATCTCTTGCACGCCCGTCGGCGTATGCGGTGCCTCGACATTAGCCGATCTCGACGCCATCACGGTAAACAAACTATTTAACCGCCTTTCATGCTATCTATTACTCTTATGGCTCCTCTCTGACGCCGTACATGTTTTCCGTAGACGGATGTTCCTTGCACTCTCTTATGCTACATGAACAACGAGCTGAGGGGTGTTACCAAGGGTACCATCGTTCAACCCTTGCAACGCACGTTCCACTCAAGGACGATGCCAGATAGCATGGACAGGGTTAAAATTAGTCGGGTGCTAGGGGCTGCGACGACCTAGAACCTCCCATTCAACCCACAGGAGCGAATGAAGAAGAGCCGTCTGTCATCAGAAGTTGCTTCGACTTATCTTGCAATGGACAAAGAGCATGATTTTTTTGGGGACGGCGGGGGCCATCACCCACAGACAACAGCACCGCCTATCGTGTCAGCGACAAGCGGTGGCAAGGCACCCTTACTTCCCCCGCAATCACCACCACGCGGTGGGTCAGATGATCATGTTGATGATATGCACATGGCGCGGGATCCGAACGAGGATGACGAATACTTAGATTAGTTCTTCAACACTCAGTTTTGCAACGACGGCCAAAACAAAGACCCAGCTGGTGGCCCCATAGAGAAACCCAGTATCACCAAGTGTCTGTTTGGTTCTCAGGAGACGCCTCCAGCTTGCGCCTTCACCGAGCCAGCTGATACAACCAACTGGCCCTTTATTCTAAGCCCTAACACACTACATAGGGCGGCCGGTGCTCAGACCTGCCCACTCTCCAAAAGGCAAAAAGGCAGGAAAAGAAAATCTAGCAGCTCGAGCCAGCCGGTGGCATCAACTTCGAATCCGATCAGGTTTCGGGACGGGCCACCAAGACCCGAGGGAATTATGTGGAGGATTCATGTGGCGGGTGATCCCATGCTAACTAAGAATTTGCGGAGGATCACCAGTTCGGAAATGAAGAGTGTGCATGACGGTCTGCTGACGGTAGAGAGATGCCTTCTGGCGGAGAAAGATCCCTCGCACCCGATATTCTTGGTTAAGGTGCCACCAGGTGATGCGGCTCGGATCACTGTAGAGCTTCGTTGGAAAACCCCAAGCGGAAGGTATGATGAGCACAGAAGTAAGTCTTCCCTCAGTATGAAACCAAGGTTATCGAACCAGTAGGAGGAAGGAAACGACCCCAAGGTGTTGCTAACAACTTGGAACCTGCACAACACAAACTCAAGACTTTGCCCCAACGAACAGTGAGGTTGTCAATCTCACCGATTTGCTGAAAACAAAGGATTAAACGTATGGTGTGGAAGGTAATGGTAGCTTGCAAAAAGTAAACAGTAACATTGGAAGATGTATCAATGGTAAACATTGGACCGGGGTCCACAGTTCACTAGAGGTGTTCTCCTTAAGATAAATAACATAACATGCTGGGTAAAGAAATTACAGCGGGGCAATTGACAGGACTGAGCAAGGCATAACAATGCAATACTAGATATTCATGATCCTATGAGATTTGATTGGGAATTACAACAATATACATAGACCGCCATCCAACTGCATCTATGACTAGTAATCCACCTTCAGGTTATCATCCTAACCCCCTCTAGTATTAAGTTACAAGCAACGGATAACTGCTTTAAGCAATGTGTGTAAAGTAAACAATACAATTGTTCCATGAACAAAAGATTGTTGTTTTCTCCCTAGTAGCAACAGCACATCTACAACCTTAGAGATTTTTGTCACTTCCCCAGATTCAATAGAGTCATGAACCCACTATCGAGCATAAATACTCCCTCTTGGAGTCACTAGCATCTACTTGGCCAAGATAGATACTAGAAATGAAGAGCATGCAAGATCTCAAACAACATAGACATGATAGAATCAACAATCATAAAGACAAGATAGAATCATTAATCAATCTAACATAGTAATCTCAATATCCATTGGCTCCCCTCAAACACAACATGCATGATTACAAATAGATGATCCAGATCATGAACGGAGCTCACAAGATCTAAACATGATAGCACATAGGAGGAGAAACAACCATCTAGTTGTTGTATGGACCCATAGTCCAAGGTGAAACTACTCACGCATCATACCGGATGCTGGCACGGTGATGACGAAGGCCTCCGGGATGATATCTCCCCTCTGATAGGGTGCCGGGAAGAGTTTCAGATCCCCCCGATCTAGGGACGATGGTGGCGGCTATGGACTATTTCGTGGAGATCTGATCGGGTACTTCGGGTTTTGGAATCAAGGGGATTATATAGGCGAAGAGGCGAGGCAGGAGGGTGGCCAGGGGGCCCACACGCTGCCCAGGTGCGGCCCAGGGTGGACCCTGTGGCTCCCCTCTGGCCGCCCTTCGGTCTCTGTGTTCGTTTCGGTGAAATATTGACTTTGGATTTTGTCCCGTGCAATTCTGACAATATATCCTTACTAGCTTTTCTGAAACCAAAAACAGCAGAAAATAGGCAACTGGCACTATGGCATCTTGTTAATAGGTTAGTCCCAGAAAATGTATAAAAATACCTCAAAGTGTAGACAAAGCATAAAAAAGTGGATACTAAACAAGCATGGAACATCAAAAATTATAGATACGCGACGTATCAAGCATCCCCAAGCTTAACTCCTGCTCGTCCTTGAGTAGGTAAGTGATAAAAAAATAATTTTTTAAGTGACATGTACCATCACAATCATGATAAAACCATTTCACTACAAGGATTTCGGTCTATTGCAACAACAACATTCGTCGCAATAAGTACCAGATTGTCGCAATAGGTACATATTGCCACAACATGTATTTCGTTGCCTGCCGTTGCGAAAGGATGCATGGTAATAGGTTATAGTGACAAAAAACAAATCGTGGCAATAAATTGTGCTATTGCAACACTCATGTGGCAAGTTGCCACATTTTTCCCGTGTCAACATGCCCTTTGCTTCCACAATTTGGTTTATGGTGATAGCTTAATGCAACAAGATAATGAACCGTGGCAATTACTAATCTGTGGCGATAGATATTTGTTGTAATAATCTATGCCAACAACACTTGTTTCGTGGTGCATGCTCTTCCGTGGCAATAGTCAATTGTGGCAATAACTTACGGCAACAACTCTTTTTTGTGGCACTAGTCTTTTGCCACGAACCACTATGTTTGTGGCATTAGCTTATGCCAACAACATTTTGAGTCGTGGTAACAAAAAATCACAACATCATTGTTTTTGTGGTGATAGCTAGTTATCGCAATGATAGAATGTTTGTGAATGTTTGTGCCGAGAATCTGTTGCAACGATACAAACATCATGGAAACAACCTATTTCAACAAAAGTGAATTTGGTGGCATCAAGTAGTTACCTCAACATGGAAAAGTATTCTGGTGACAAGTTATTGCGACAATATAAAATGTTGTGTGGCAATAGTCTAGTGCAACAAAACAGGTAGGCATGGCGACCAACATTTGATGCACCGCTGTATTTTTCGTGGTGCTATCCTATTGTAATGGAAAGTAGGTTGTGGCAATAACTTATTGCAACCAAAAAAATTACAGAAATTCAATTACATGATTCGAACTATACGTATAAGATGTAGATTCATAAATCATAGTTAGCATAGAAAATATCCATCAAATGAAGCTCAAATATAATTTACCAACTATTTAACATCTTTGAATGTTGAATGCCATCCTAATTAAGTGCCAATACTAAACTGTGTTTGTGGTCTAGAGTCCAGTCCAGCTAGTTCCTTCTTTCCTGCAATCAAGAAATAAAAAAATTAGGAATCTGACAGTAAAAAATGCGATGTAAACATCTTTTAACTAGCACACCTGGAACAATCTATGTGCGCATTTGAAAATAAAAAACACATAGATAATGCCTTGTCGTGTCATGCATCTCTTTACCAAGGAAAAATTCATGTAAATCTGATGAGCCAATAAAGCACTTGCAAGCTGATGATATGACGTCTCTTTACTTTGAACATGTACACACCTTAAACTTATCCTAGTGCATGAAGTATACAACGCTGCCTCATTGACGAAGCAAAGTGTCAATGACCTCCTGTCATGTACAAGCTAGAACGAACCACCAAATTGGTGCAACACAAACACACATGAATGATAGATCTCAGAGTGCCTACCAACATAACTTTTTCTGAATTGACAGATTACAAATTTCCAATCACTACAATCTAATGAAAGTAAACTAGCACATGGGTGGAGTAGCCTTTACAAAAGTGGTCTTCTATATTATGCTCTTATAATGTTAGCTAGTCATTCAACTTAAATCCTTGCAACAACTATGTTAGCGTGTTGACTAATTGGTGCACCCAAACTACCCTTCAAATTAAATTGATACTATTAGAACACAATTTATCTTATAGTAAGCAGTGGTAGGAACAACAATAAATTAAAGTAACATCTAAAAACAGCAAAGCTTACTCCATCAAACATCAACTTCACAATAACCGGAAGATAACAAAAATCTCAAGAAGAAATCTATCTAACGTGTTGTAAGCTTCTCTGTACAAGCTCTACAACAGAGGGTAAGAAGAGAAAGAATATATCACCAGCAGCTAAATCAGCTAAGCACCAGGTTTTCACTCGCAATAGTGAATCAAGTTGAGTGCACAAGCTGCTGGAGCATAAGCTGGTTGTCTTTTATAGCAATTCTTTTGAAGTATCCTAAGAATACCATAGTTTTCAAAAGTACTCCGTTTTAAAAAACATTGAGTTGTTCGCTTACTACTTCAGGTATTTTTACAATAGCAGAATAGCTAAACTACCTTAATTCATCTTGTAGAGGATAACTAAACTCTAAAGCAGTATTAATGTATGCAGAACTGTGCTAGATTACTAATTTGTATCAGTAACAAACCTCTACAATAGCGCTAGTTCAAACTAGGTTAATCTGAAGCCAAAGCAATGTTGTGACTTACCATTGCTCGATACATTCAAGAATTCATTGTTGCAGCTTGTATGAGCATATTTGGAGCAATTACATTTTGCCTTATACCTTAAATCCCAATAGTACTAGGGGTTTGTAAAAGAGTATTTTGCAAGTTCGGATTACTTTTTTCTTTGCCAGCCCTTTTCTTAGCAAAATGCAAATAAAAGTGCACTTTTAGCAAAATAAATCTTATAAGTTCACAAGCATATACGACTATAATCACCTGTTGTGTTTGTGTCTGTTTGGTTTCCATCATTTGGCTCAATTTTGCAAGCTGTGCCATCATGTTTTTTTCAAATTCCTGTCTTGATTTTCGCCCCTCTTCCAACATTCTTTCACTATGACTACCATATCATTCTTGAATGAATGATAGTTCATTCCCACTATACCTCCCAATTTTTTATAGAGAATGCAATATTAAGCTTTGCAGATCCACTGGGAAAACGCTTCTTAGATGCTTTAAAACCTTCTGTTACTGAACACAAAAACAATTAATGGACTCAGCATTATCAAAGCATTGATGTTCTGCACCATTCAGATACGTGTTAAGAATTAAGGAAGTTGTGTACCTTGTAGAAAGGAGTAGTGTGAATCATCTCTTTCCTCTGAAGCTTGCATGTTACCTAACGCATCCTAAACTGCATGTTAATCCCAAAGTTAATTACCTTCGCTGCTATGGCATATACATTGAAGTGAACATAAATATTTTTACCAAGTTGTCTTTGTATTGTACTCAGTCTCCTACCATCAGGATCTTCCATTGAATTCATTATTGTGGCCTTGTGTAGATAATATCAGAAATTAATTCAATTTCAGAAAAAACACAATACTTAAAGCAGGCATGTCCATGATAATACTTAGGTAATTACTTACTATTCATTACATGTTCAGATTAAATCATTTTACAATTTCAACCAGATCAATAATACTTAGGTAATTACTTCATTCAGTTCATGGAAAGATTGAAAATTAAGTGCCTAGATATGTAGCATTTCAATACACGTGTATCCTAAAAAGTATGTAGTATAACAGACCCAAAAATAGAAACATGACAGAAAATGACCATAGACAGAGCGCAAATAGAAACTTATAGTCGTAATAGACTTAGGAACCTACGATGCCTGCTAGGTTTTCTTAATCATACACAGGTTTATGTGGAGCTATTCTGAGAAATGACATGGGAGAGGTGCTGCTGACAGCTTGGGTCTGACCCCTCACTGCAAAAATGCAGTAACAACAGAGGCTTTGGGACTGCTAAATGTGTTTGAGTCATCCTGCAGGCGTACGCTGGGCCTCTTCAAGTTGAAAGTGATAATGCTTTTCTTGTAAATGAGCTGAAGCGGAACATGCCTAGTAAGTAAAGTATTGCAGTTACAACACTGGACATAAAAAATGCTCTCACTTTGTTCCAGGAAACTCTCTTTTCAAAGTTTAATAAAATAGGAAACAGAGCTGTTGATGGTCTAGCTAGTCTAGGACATAGTGTTTTGAGTGAGTGTGTCTTGCTGGGTCAGGCTCCACCGTGTGTGGTGGAGACAATCATGCAAGATTATATGCAAATGGATCCTGATTCAATATAAATGAAATAACCATGTTAAAAAAAGATATATATGTTAGTACTGGCATTGTGTAGAGATACGCTTTACCCTGGACTTTGCTCTGTCTCCTTTCATTTCTAATCTTCTTATTTTCTTGCCTTTTTTGTTTCTTATTCCGAAGTCAACTTTAGAAGGAAAGGACCCAATATACAGGAAGATTTACCTAAATTGTGGGTAACTTGTTTCTTTCATGAACCAAAATTCAGAAAACACTACTCCTAACTGACCAAAATTCAGAAAACTAAATTGTGGGTAACTTGTTTCTTTTCCTGAACCTAAATTCAGAAAACACTACTCCTAACTGGACCTAACTTATTTTTCTAGACCAAAAAGCCTACGCCTCATTCTGCATGAAAAAGGTTCAGCATTTGACTGTTCTAGAAGTTAAGGTTTAGGCTACAGCCAAAAAAAACGAAAATCTGCAACAGCTACTGCTAAGGAGATGGCAGCAAAACCAGAAAGCTACTAGCACAGAGCACGTTTACATCTCAAATGATTCTTGAGTTCGAGGACTGAACCTAAATTCTTTCCTGACCCAATATTTGAAGCGATGGATGGCTTACAGACTACTGCTAACTGAACATAAATTCGGAGGAAAAAGGGATCTAGAATTCAGCAGTTCGGGATGCATCAGGTAACATGCACGGGATGGAGGGATCAACGATCAATGGACAAGGAAGGGAGGAGTTTCTACCATGCCCACGTCAGGGGACTTGACAGTGGCCTGCTCTATAGAAGAGCTCCGAGTCGAACCGCGAGGTGTTGGCAGGCTTGGTCGCCGTCGCAGCCGCCATGGCTATGGTCGCCGTGGCCGAGGACGTGGATGGCATCGAAGGCAGCAGATCGAACGTCTCCGGCTAGGCGTGAGCGCCGTCGGCACCACCGCGGGGAGTTATAGGATGGAAGGGGGCCTCCCTACGTTGTACGCCTGATCTATGCGGAGCTGGGAGAAACTAGAAAGGAATAACCAGATGAATTCTCCGCGTGATGGACTCCGGTGAGCTTCGAAGGGTTGACGCCGTCATGACACCGTGAGCACGGAGGAATAGGAATGAGAGTTCAGATCCAAATCCCGTGTGACACGCCGTGAATGGTTGAGCACTAATCGCATAGTAGTTATGAGGGGCGTTTAGCGGGATGTTAAGAATTTTTGGCGCAAGACACACCCAATTATTTGGTGGGAAAGTACAAAATTTTTGGAGAGAAGAGACACTAAAGGGTGTTTAGCGGGAAGGATGTTAAAAATTATTGGCACAAAGTTCACGTCACGCTAAATAATTTGGTGGAAAAGTAATTTTTTTAGGAAACATTAGAATAGTGACATACATTGGAAAAATAATACTATTTTGAAGCAATATGAAATATGTATGTTGCTGAATAATAATGTCACTTAAGTTTGTTGGTAAAAGGTTATTTCGTTGACTAGGTGAGATTGATGTCCACGTCGTTGTCAATTTTATATGTCGGTTGTGATGGCGGGGAGAATATGCGGTCTAGGTCATGTCTGTAGCTGTTTCCGAGCCGTGAGGGGATACACTTAAAGGTTCGATGAGCTTGAGGTTTTCCATAAGGCCTTGTTCGTTTAATCCATCTCTCTAGTGGATTGGAGTGTTTTGGAGGGGATTGAAGTGGATTTTGACTTAGATGGGATTAATTCCTTTTCAATCCATGCCAATCCCGTTGAAATCCAAGGTAACCGAACAAAGCCTAAGTTGGAATCATAGTAGAGAAAGAGAAAGCCGGAATTATTCCGAGGAGAAAGATCTGAAGTTGTTCGGATAAAGAAAAGAAACCGAAAAAGTTTCGGTGAGAAGACCGGAATTGTTTCGAGATGTTCCGAAGCTGTTCGGAGGATATAGAAGAGGAACCGAAAAGTGTTTCGGGTCGAATCGTATTTGGTAATATGTATTTACATATTAATTAATATTAAATATAATATTAAAATATGATTTAAATGGTTATTCCACTAATGGGCCAAATTTCCTAGGGAAAAAGGGCCCATGAGGAAAACCGAAGGAGGATGGCCACCCATATGGGCCCTAAGGGCCCATGCGCCTAGGGAAAACCCTAGGGCGCCTAGGGTTAGGGTTTGGGGAGCCCTAGGGCTGCCCCCCCCTGGCTGCCACCTCCCCCCCCCAAGGGGAAACCCCAAAAGGAAGATATGATGAACACAGCAGTAAGTTTTCCTTTAGTTATGAAACAAAGGTTATCGAACCAGTAGGAGTAAGGAAACAACTTCAAGGTGTTGCTAACAACTTGGAACCTACACAACAAAAACTCAAAACTTTTCCCCAACTTATAGTGAGATTGTCAATCTCACTGGTTTGCTGAAAACAAAGGATTAAACATAGTGTGAAAGATAGTAGTTGCTTATGGAAAGTAAACAGTAACAATAGTTGATGTATCAATGATAAAAGATTGGACCAAGGTCCACAGTTCACTAGAGGTGTTATCCTTAGGAAACATAGCATGTTGGGTGAATAAATTACAGCGCGACAATTGACAGATTGAGAAAGCATAACAATGCATATACTAGACATCTTGACTCCTATGAGATTTGATTGGGCATTACAACAATATACATAGACCGTAATCCAACTGCATCAACGACTAATAATCCACCTTCAGGTTATCATCCGAACCCCCTACAGTATTAAGTTGCAAGCAACAGATAATTGCATTAAGCGTGTAAAGTAAACAATACAATTACTATATGAACAAAAGATTGTTGTTTTCTCCCTAGTAGCAACAGCACATCTACAACCTTAGAAATTTGTGGCACTTCCCCAGATTACTAGAGGCATGAACCTACTATCGAGCATAAATACTCCCTCTTAGAGTTGCAAGCATCTACTTGGCCAAGATAGCTATTAGCAACGGAGAGCATGCAAGATCACAAATAATACAGACATAATAGAATCAATAATCAATATGACATAGTATCTCAATATCCATCGGATCCCCGTAAACACAACATGTATGATTACAAATATATGATCTTGATCATAAACGGAGCTCACAAGATCTAAACATGATAGCACAAAGGAGGAGAAACAACTATCTAGCTATTGTATGGACCCATAGTCCAAGGATGAACTACTCACGCATCACTCTGGAGGCTGACATAGTAATAAAGAAGGCCTCCGGGATGATCTCTCTCCTCCGACAGGGTGCCGGGAAAAGCTTCATATCCCCCTCCCAATCTAGGGACGATGGTGGCGGCGGCTACAGACTGTTTCGTGAAGATTTGATCGTGTTCTTAGGGTTTCTGCATCGGGGTGCTTTTATAGGCGAAAGGGCAAGGTCGATGGGCGCCCGAGGGGCCCATAGAATAGGGTTAGATTGTTCTTCCTAGCTCATTGTTCAACCTATTTGGGAAACCTGCTGAAGCATGAGGAGAATAAACAATAAGTGTCCAAAACAGGATTTAACATAAAATAAAATCAATATGGCCTAACAGAAAAGTGCGAAGAATTAGCTAATTATACATTTCGCTAATCTCTGCCAATGAAACTTTAGAAAGCTTCACACCTATTTCTTTTTTTTTTTTTTGAACTAACTAAAATTATTGCTATGCAAATTCTGGAAGAATTTTTGCTCACCAAGTGCATACAAACTATTGCTTAATTTTTCATTACTTCTGAATACAAAATATCTACGGCATCACTTGTTGGTCTTGTTCTTACCTCTAGTTCAGGAGTGATGGTACACCTGAGTAATTTGATGTATTACATCCTTGTAGTGGTGACCACATCTAGTTTCAAAACTTGATGTCATCGTGACAGTTGCCTGCACAGGGTCTAGCTAACAGCTAAACACTTCCTCTGAAATGAGCATAGAAATGACTTCCTCTGAAATGAGCATAAAAATAACCCGAGTGATCTTCATGCATGTTTCGTTATGATATCAATTGATATTAACAACCTTAAGCATGCTCCTGTTAGAAATTATTATACCTAAGAACACTAGTTGCTACTTTGCTAGAATATCTATTTGACTATTGATGGACAAGTTTACATGCACATCCCTGAATAAGTCCAACGGTAGGTGGTTTGCATTTCTTAATACTATAGTGAAAATACAGTTTTGCTGTCAAGCTCAGGTATAGCTATGTCCGCTATGTCCAGTTCAGTATCTGTCTGTCCACCGAATTTCTTTCTCTGCTTGTGGTCATTGTGAAGGATTGCTGCAATAATATGATGGATGTTTGTTGGTCGTTTAGTGGAGTTAAAGGCGTTGTAGTTTGCTGGGCATGTTCTAAACTAGGCATGCTTGATCTGTAATTGTAATGCAATTGATGTGTTCTTGGCATGCTTTTTCATGAAGTCGCTTCAACTCAAAGAAGTGGCCATCTCTGGTGGAGAGCTCTTGGGAAGCAGTTGATGAGGAGGAACGGGTGTGTGATCCCATCGACAAGCAACAGAAGCTGAGTTCCTGGTCAACAATTGGGTTTGGAAGCAATGAAGGCTTGGTCTCGTCAGTAGCAGCATGACAGATTCGTCGTTTATCATGTATATAATGTCATAAGGTCGTCACTTTTGATCATAGAGACATACACGTTTCCTGTTATTTTTGGGCGTTCTCCTCGTGTTAATTTTTTTGCAATGTTCTTCTGTCTTAAAGCAGCAAAGAGTTCATGAACAAAAGTTGTCTTTTCCTCAGATTCGTCTCAGGCCAGAAAATTGCTCTCTCATCACAAGATTCAATAAAGCAGGCTTAATTTTATAAAAGATAGCATCAGGAGCAGGTGGAGAAATAGGAGCGCTTAGGAAATCATTGTTGTTGGTGCTAGTAAAGTCACACAACTTGGTGTTCTCAGCAGAGTTTATTTTGGCAAAGGTGGGCAAGCCAAAAATAGCAGCAACAGCTAGAACAGGAATTATTTTTTTGTGTTTTTGAATAAGTCAAGCAAACCAAACTAGACTATTTTTTTGGGTTTTTTTGGAAAGAGGCAAACAAAACCAAGCAAAAGAAACAAAGCAAACTAAAAACAAAGTAAAGAGAAAGGAAGTGAAGGACTCCCCTAGTGAAGACGTCCTTAGCCTCCCCGGCAATGGCGTCAGAAATCTTGATGCGTGCACCTAGTGTTGACGTAGGACACTTCGTTGGAACCCCAAGAGCAAGGTTTGATGAGTACAGCAGCAAGTTTCCCTCAGTAGCGAGGTTATCGAAACTGAAGGAGGAAGGAAAAGTCTCAAAAGTGTTGCTGGCAACGTGGAGACCTGCACAACACAAACTCAAGACTTTGCCCCAACGAATCAGTGAGGTTGTCAAGCTCACTGGTTTGCTGTAACAAAGGATTAAACGTATGGTGTGGAAGGCAATGGTTTGCAGCAAGTAAACAAGTAACAGTGGAAGATGTATCAATGGTAAAGATTGGACTGGGGTCCATAGTTCACTAGAGGTGCTCTCCTTAGATAAACAACATGCCATGAAGGGTAAACAAATTACAGCAAGGCAATTGACAAGAACTGAGCAAGCCATAACAATGCAATTACTAGCTAGCAAGATCCTATGAGGTTGATTGGGCAATACACCAATATACATAGACCGTCATCCAACTACATCTATGACTAGATGTCCACCTTCAGGTTATCATCCGAACCCCCTGCAGTATTAAGTTGCAAACAACAAACAACTGCTTTAAGCAAAGTGTGTAAGGTAAACAGTCCACATGTTCCAGGAACAAGAGACCGTTGTTTTCTCCCTAGTAGCAACAACACATCTACAACCGAAGAGATTATTGTCACTTCCCTTGGAAACTAGAGGCATGAACCCACTATCGAGCATAAATACCCCCTCTTGGAGTCACTAGCAACTACTTGGCCAAGATAAACACTAGCAACGGAGAGCATGCAAGATCACAAACAACACAGACATGATAGAATCATAAAGATAAAACCATTTATCAAACCTACATAATAATCTCAATATCCATCGGATCCCCGCAAACACAACATGCATGATTACAAATAAATTAGATCTTGATCATGAACGGAGTTCACAAGATCTATACATGAAAGCACAAAGGAGGAGATACAACCATCTAGCTACTACATGGAGCCATAGACCAAGGTGGAACTACTCACGAATCATATCGGAGAGAAGGCCTCCGGGATGATCTCCCCTCTGGTAGGGTGCCGGGAAGAACTTCAGATCCCCCCGATCTAGGGATGATGGTGGCAGCGACTATAGACGATTTCGTGGATTTCTGATCGGGTACTCAGGGTTTCTGCATCGGGGGCTTCTTATAGGCGAAGGGGCGAGTCCGGAAGGCGACCAGGGCCGCCAAAACCTAGCCAGGTGTGGCCCACCTGCCCCACGCCTGGGGTGGGTCTGGCCACCCTGGCCGGCCCCTCCGGCTCTCCTCTAGACTTCTTGTTCCCCATGGAAAGTAATTGACTTTGATGTTTGTCCCGTCGAATTCCGAGAATATTTCTTTACTAACTTTTCTAAAACCAAAAATAACAGAAAACATGCATCTGGGCACTGTTGCAACTTGTTAATAGGTTAGTACCATAAAACATGTAAAAAGCACCTCAAAGTGTAGACAAGTAAAGCAAAGTAGATACTAAACAAGCATGGAGCATCAAAAATTATAGATACGTTTCCAACGTATCACCCACCGTTCCCCACACCTAAAACACAGCCCTTTAGATCGGCGATATGCCATCAAACTACTCCATCTGTCGTCAGACCTGCTACCTCCGCTTGCTTCCGTTCCTCAATTAACTTTGATACCCATTTAGCAGGTGGTGGAGGTGGCATTGGTGCTTGTGCAGAAGGTGGCTGCACTTGTTGCGAAGAAAACAATGGATGTCACTGCACACTGGAACTTGAGCTGAGGTTAAGTCTGTGTGGAATGGGATCCATACCATCTGCGAGTTCCTCATAGAGCAGTGCCAATGAAAACAGTGTCCAAATCATCAGGTTGATGGATAGCCACTAATACCCTGACAGCTGGTTTGAGCCCATCTAGAAACCAAGTCAAATAATGAAGAGGGCCAGAGTTCAAATCATACGCTGAAATCCTGTCAATTAGATCTGAGAATCGCTGAACATAATCATCAATTGAGCCCGTTTGCTGAATATGATAAAGCCTCTGAAGCAAAATTTGGTGTTGATTCCTCATAAATCGAGCCTGGACTGCTTTCACAAATTCAGACCACAACGACCGGAGAAACTTGTTGAGATAAGCTTCCAACCATGTCGCTGCCGCTCCCGTGAACTGATTTGAACCATAAGAAATCCAGAGTGAATCAGGAATTCCCCATCGCCGAAAGTACTCCTCACAACGACGCTGCCAGAACCGGGGATTTGAGCCCTCGAACGCCGGCAATTCCACACGCGGAGCCGAAATAGAGGCATCAAAATTCAGAAACGAGGAGGATGGATCGAAAGACAAATTGATGGTGTGATTCGTACCTCCTCCCGGAGGAGGCGTGTGAAAGCCACAGGCCTGCCCCGGGTTAGCTGATGAAGAGTGGTGCCCAACTGGGCCGGCAGTCGCGCGCGTCGACTCCCCAACGGCGGCGCGCGGAATCTCCTAGAGAGCGCGGTCCAAGTTGGAGGCGAGCTCCACGATCTCGGTGCTGAGTTGGCTCCTCGCGGCAGACAACTCTGATCCGAGGCCCGACTTGACCTCAGCGAGCTCGGCGCTCATGTCCGCGTGGACGGCGTCGATGTTCTCGTTGACTTCGCGGATCCTCCTCCGCGTGTCCTCCATCGAGTTACGGACGACATCCATGACCTGCTTCTTGTGCTCGAGGAACCGCAACTCGTACTCCTCCCGCGACTCTGCCTTGAGGATCTCGTAGATCGCGCGAGATTCCTCCGACAACTCCTCCATGGCGGCGGCGCGGCAGTGGGTAGCGAAGCGAGTCCTAAATCGGTGGCTGGGCAATTCCAGATTGGGGATGGAGTGTCTCTGATACCACTTGTAAGGATCCGACTAATTCTACTACAACACACGCGATTAACTGGAAATTGTGGTTCTATTGCTCATACCACCCGACCTCCCCCAAGCAATTCGATTATAACACGGCTGCGCCGTTCCTGCCAATAGTCCAAGCTTGCCGATTCTCTCAAGAACTCCCATACTTTAGCTACCTGGAGAAGCGTTACATGGGCCTTAAGTCCGAGCATAGTCCGCCAGCCAACTGGGTGGCCTTGTCTTTCTGGTGGGCCGGCCCGCCCCTTCCGGTCCAGTCGTCACTATCGGGCCATCGCTGGCGGGTGGAGCCTGGTCGCTGACAGACTCTTAGGCATGAGAGCTCGTACATGTTTTTTCTTTTCTTCTCTTTGCCTTTTCTAATTTTTATTTTGCAGCAAAAGAAAGAGGATTTAGAAAAAGAAAAAAAATCTGCACGTGCCCTCCGTGTTAAGCGTCTGCCAAGTGAATTTGTATGTCCTTTTACATAAAATCGCTATGAGTGTTAGGATGCTATATTTTGGAGTATGATTTATCTAAAAATCTACAAATCATGTCAATACAGGTCGTGGAAAATAATTTCTAAATTGCGACATAGCTCAGTATTCGGTGTGAATTGGCCCATACAAGATAAGAAAAACTTCAAACTCGAGACCGGTGTAATGCGACAAGATAAAAAAGTTCTTCATACAATTGGATCGGTCTTTCCAGTTCAACGCAAGGGCACTTCTGCTATTTAAATAAAAGCGAGTTATTGTTTTTCAAATAGGTATAAATTGTTTTCTTACCAAGAATTTGGTTGTAGTGTACTCGTGGCAAAAATAGCTAGTTGTTTGCTAGGTTACAAGTTTGAGTCCTAACACATCTTTAATTAATCTTAGCTCATAATTTTAATGCAAGAGTTTAAATTTGACTATTTTAATATTTTCTATAAAATTTGAAATTTCATAGAAATTCTTGATCCTTTGGGCGAGTTGTCCATTTTCATCCTGATCCTGAATGCATGCGTTAGTTAATAAATGGATACACGATTTTCTGGTACAGCTCATACTAAAAGGAGTCAATCACCACATCGATTATGTAATACACGAACCTCGTGCCTATTAAACTAGTACACCCCCTTTAATCAGATCATGAGAAAGAATATAACAAACAAAGAATATCGTTGCAATACATTGTTTCTTTTTTTTGCAACAGCAGGGGATTATTGCAATATGTTCTACCTATTACCATGAATAAATGACTTGTTGCGATATATAATAACTATTGCAACACAATGAAATTGAGGCAAAAAGTGTGCTATTATGACCAACACGCACTTTGTTATAATATAAGCCAATTTTTGCAACAATATTTTTAACTAAGGCGACATGAAAAAATTGTTGCAATATCTTTCTAAATATTACCACATGAATTAGTTTTGTTGCAATACCTTACCTCTATTGCAACAAAATGACTAATGAACGCAATGGGACATGGTTGTCGCAATATATTTACCATATTACAACGCCAAAGTAGTTTGTTGCAATACAAGGGCTCTATTGCAACAGAAAAGGTACTTATCGCGACGAAATGGAATTGTGGCCGTACGTAGATCCTATTGCCACGAACAAAAATTTGGTGGTAATATTGCATTTTATTGCAACAAAAGATATTGTAGCAATAAATTTTGTTGCAATAGACCAGAATCCTTGTAGTGTTTGCAAGTATTGAAAGCTGGGATCAAAGTACTCTAAACATGAGCATGAAAGATGACGTTCTAACAGTAAGACATAGCAACTATGCTGCAACATAAAAGGATACAAACAAAGGTTCATGAATAACAATGCCTTGAAATACGTTTGTTTGTTTCACATATAGAAAATATATCATAGAGGCATTCAGCTTGTCCCTCATGGAGTAGAAAAACATAAATGCATAGGACACCTTCAAAGTTCATAAGGGTGACTAGATACAAATAGATCAAGAAAGCAATATCAGCATTATGAATCAATAAATAAGTTTTGGGACAATGCACATAGAAGTAAGAATGACAAATATGCTCTCTTAATTGGTGCCTAAGGATAGAAGGTGGAGACTCAATATAAAAGTGGAAGAAAGGCCCTTCATAAAGGGAAGCAGGGATTTTAAGTTTCATAAAGAGCTTCCAAAAATTATGGTACTTGTTAGCTTTTAGCTCTCATTGCCCCTATCATAACCATCTTGAAGTGATTAAGGTTAAAGTGAATAAAATATGTAGTATATTCTTGACAAAGTATAAGTTGGCAATCTCATGTCCCTTGAGTACGAGGGCCGTTCCTCATGCTACTCAACTTTAGTTACCGGTAAGTTCTTGTCATAGTAAGTACATGTGTATCATAGATAACTGCCAACGGGGTAACCCTTGCCCCATGATACAGGAGCTATCCCATGTCAAAATGACAAGGCAAGCAGACAATGAGCATCTCAGCAATCTTCTTATTTACCATGGAAAAATGGTGCTTTTTTCCTCTTTTCTATATCTCTCTTTTTTTATAAGAAGAATGCTTCATAGATTGCTCACTATGGTGATGCTGCAAGTTTCCACCATGATTAGGACTGGCTTAGGCTAGCGGCCCAGACGTTTCTCTAACACATATACATAACTTTATGGACTTACAAGCTCCCCTTTTATTTCACACCGCCGACATCCATAAACAAAAGAGCATGATATCAACTGGGTAGATATTTACAGGTGTTGAAAGCGTTCCCCGTGACAACACGGTTCTGCTAATTCCCAACGTATAGGTGCAAGCATATACAACATAGATGACACAATGGTTCAAGTTTATTAGGGGCAATAAAGATAAAGTGTGCCATCAAGTTTGTGAGATCTTTAATCACTAACTTTCACATAACAAGTTTAATTTGGAAGATAGATAAAATAAGAATATACTTGGAATGGTGCAACACACCATGCATAGGAATTTATAGTAGACTCTTTGGAATAACTTGATTCTTGGGAGTTGGATGCATGGGTAGAGCTTAATCAATACAAGTGGAGGCTAGCAAAAGACTGAAAGCGACCAACTAAGAGAGCAATAATGGCCATAATCATGCAGAGCGACAAAACATTACTAATCGAAGCATAAAGTTGTAGCACCCCGGGTAAAACCACTATTAGAAAATTGCCTTTTATTTCTACTTTGTGCATTATCATGACGTCATCATGCATCGTTTGCCTAAAACTATTTTCTAAAAGCCTATATTTGTTTTCTAAGTATCCCCGTCTTCTATCTCAAATAAAAATCGGGCTCGTCCGATTTTTTTTTTGACTAAAACCTATTTGTAAAGCCTTTAAAATAAACCTATAATATGTTGATAATAAAATATAAAATATTTTATCGAGGGAGGAAGCCGGCCAGGCCCAAAGGCCCAACCAGCCACCTACGACCCCTATAACCCTAATTACAAACCCTAGCTACCCCATCCCACTTACCCCTCCCCCCGCCGCCGCAGCACCCCGACCCGCCTCGCGCATGCCCCAGTTCTCGCTTCCGCAACCACCCTCGCGGTCAACCCCGCTCCACCTCCTGGGCCCCACCCACACCCACACAGGAAACGCACACCCGACCCAGGCACGCACTCGCCATCCCTCGCCTGTACCCAACCCCGCTCGCTCACCCCTACCTCACCTTCCTCCCCTCGTCCTTCCCCAAGCCGCTGCCGCCGCCAGTCGATCTCCTCAACTCCCTCTCCTCTCCCTCCCTGGCGCCGCCGGGCCTCTCTCTGCTGCAAGTTCACCGGGCCACCGCCCTCCTCTCCACGGACATGCTCGCCTCCCTGCTGCCGGCCGCTGTCAACCCCGCGTGGTGACGCCCCATCGATGCCTACCACCACGCCGTGCGCCTCCTTGTCGCGCTGTGTCGTCGAGCTCCGACCGCCTCTGCCTCCTGCAACTCGACGCCAGCATCACCGTTCCCGGTCGCGGTGCTCGTGTCTTTATCCGAGCGGCCCCTCTGCTACCTCGCCCGCCGTTGTCCCGAGCCCCTGCGTCCCTCTCACCGGTCGCGCATCACCAAGCTGCGTTGCCTCCTGAGCTCCTCACATCGGCCGCTGTAGCAAGGTCGTCCATCTACGCGTGAGCGCCCTTCCTCTTCACCACGTCGCCTATGGCCACCCGAGCACGCCCGCTGTTTGTTGTTTTACCCGGCTCTTGACTGTGTTGTTTTCTACAGTACACGCAGTGCTCAAACCGTGGTGATATCGTGCTTTTCCCTTGAAAACCCGGATGGAACCCGCTGGCTGACCCGCTCCTGCTAATGTTGGTCATAACATCTTATTCATGTGAAGCGGAGAGGCTTGTGTGGATTAATACCTCGTTGTGGACAAATACCCAGCTTGGGGAAGTGATATCGGTGATGCTCGGATGATCCCCTGATTACTTCTGCTCCGGCGATCGAAGATGTACATGGTACCACGAGAAGACCGTACTGAACCTGGCGGCATCGATGCATCATCTACCAGACCTACGACATGGACTCTCAAGATCCCCGATCCCGGATCCGAAGACCGATCCCGGTGCTTGAAGACCGAGCCCGAACCCCCGTCGAATCCCC
The DNA here is from genome assembly GCA_916181665.1 of Avena sativa. Lineage (NCBI taxonomy): Eukaryota > Viridiplantae > Streptophyta > Magnoliopsida > Poales > Poaceae > Avena > Avena sativa. The sequence continues at coordinate 258,907,221 of OV702294.1, read as the reverse complement.
AAGATCTTCGATCCGCCAATGTGTGAACCCTATCCAAGACCCTATTTTTTATAATATGATATATATCTTGTTGCATAACTAAATTGTCATGCTTGCATACATATAATGTGGTTTGGGGGCCTTATGCCGATTCATCTCATAATTAAATATGGAGACCATATGCGGGCTTTTCTAGTCTAATATTGGTCCCATTTAAAATTGTGTAGCGAACCGGTGATATATTTTGCCATGTTAAGACAACATTTAAATTGCGGGGTATCTAAACAACATGAACCTACTAATTAATTATCGGGACCTTACTTATGTTTAATATTGCCTAATTGCATCGCACCTTTATTATGTCATACATGCATCATGCCGATCTTCTTTCATCGTACTAAATAGTGTATCCAGTGTTTCTCCTAGTTCTTTGCTTCTTCACGGATTAGACCGATGAGTTGATGCGAGTGTCGAACCGATCTTCAGATAAATCTTCGACAATGTTTTCAGGCGAGCATTATCCCTCTTTCTACCTATTTTACATTTATAGTCTTTATTTCCTCCTTTTGATCTATTGCTATCTTTGTTGTGATGCTATAGATTCCGTACCCCGTTATACTTCCCTGCATCCCTTATATTGCCATGGACACATCCTATTACCTATTGTTTGGTAGATAGTCGGCCTTGCGAGTCGTAGTTGCTTGCGCATGTGATGTGTCGCGCCTTCGATCTTCCACGGTTGTTGGAATAATGCCACATGTTTAATTTTGGAGATGATCATGGCTTTAATTACCTTTAATAACTAAAATTGAAGTAGGTAAATAATGCAGAGGCACAAGTGGGCAATAGATGTTATTTGGTTTTTAACCGTCCACTTGTGTCCCGTAGGACCCCGAGTACTTGATACCTGTTCTTTGAATATTCGCACTATCCGCATGTGGGACCATGAATCCCCCTAACCCTAGCTTGAGTCATATTTAATTCCTTGGGGCCACAAAGTAGTTTGGGGCTTTATTACTATCATGTACTTATGTCATGCTTTACTGCTTTATTTACGATTGCGCATGGAGCGCCTATACTGTTCAGGAACAAATGTGGAATGTTTTCGCGGTATCGACAAGCCCAGTCACACTTTCGGGTTCCCAGTCGTTTACAGCCATTGGCACAAACCTCTGGGTCCGTCTCTGAGCCGGCCAACTTCGTCGCGGGTAGCTTGGTGGGGTGGCCCCCTGAAATCAAATATGAATCTTGCGAATGTTCTGTCGTGATGCCTCGTTGGGTTTTCATTTGGTTTTTTCCGAGGTTGATCGTGCGTGTGTTGCTATTTGTGCCCCCTGCAGGGTAAAACTTTATAAAAGCCGTGTCCGCGGTTATGGACGACTTGGAGCACAGTATCTCGATCATAGACAACTATAACTAAAGTAGTGCTATAAATTTGACTTTATAATGACTAGTAATCAGCCTCACTATAATGGAATGGCTAAATAAAAGTGCCGACAACTGCTGGTTTTGGGTTCTCACCTGTTACCATTGTATCTGACTAGTAAGTATCCCAACTACAACGGAATGGTTAACTAAAAGTGCCCACTTATTATTACATTAGGATGACTCATGCGATCTATATCTGACAAGTAATTGCTACAACTTTAATGGAATGCTAAAATTGCCAACTATGTGAGTTCCTCGGTTGACTTCCTCGATTGGTTTCGAGGGGGAAACACCAGGATGGGTATGATTGGTGTTAGTCTTAGGTTGGATCCGAATAGGTCTTTCTTATCCCTCTCTAATAGCCGACAGTTGTATCGAGTCTCTATAGGTTGTTTAGTGCATGCTGCGCTGCCGCTTCAGTCCACCATACCTATGTAGGCGAGAGCCGCCGGATTCTAGTCTCGCCATGTACTGGCCTCAGTACTGACCGCTCTCTTTTTCCTTTGCCCTTTGCTGGCACCCCTTTTGTTTTAGAAGGTTTTGAGATCGACGTCATTAGCAGGGTTACCCTTCCGGCTTGGCCTGGGCAGGGTTATGGACGCCATTGGTTATTCTGCAGGGCTCTTAGCCCCATTTGCATATTGTCTGTAGTCAGACATTGTATCGTTTTCAAGGTGATTTGGACCTTTGTATTGTATATCTGAATTCTTGACTCATGGAGTCGTAGTTGTATATATCTGTTATGTGGGTTCCATCGTGGACTATTGTGCAATCCTATTACTTCGTTTTCCACCCGCACGAAAGTGCCTGGTGGGCGCCTTTGAATCGTTTCTATGCGGGTTTGGCGGGAATCACTAAAACTTGCATACGGCCAATCCGAGGGTGTTACAAAAGTGTTACCACAAGTCAAAAACTAAATGATCATAGAGGATAGGGTGACTAGTTCATAGTCATAACATGGTGTGAGCATGTGCCAAGTCAACCCAAACAAAGCATCAAAGGAGAATACCACAATACTATGCTTTTGTATGCTAAAACAACACATGATTCTTTCAAGGCACATTAAGAAATATCAATTGTTTGGAACAAGTCATGCTACAACAATAATCACTAAGCATAAGGTCAAAACAATATCTAGCATGACATGATAAAGTCTAAGCCATAGCCAAAGGAATCTCCTTTTTGTACTACTATAAGCAAGAACTTTCTACTCCTTTCCAACACCAATCAACTTATTTGAAACAACACAGCGAAAGCGGGGGTCCAACTACTTTATTCAAGCAAACTAAGCAAATGAAAACCAAAAACAAAAACTAAGATGCTCCAAGAACAACATAACACTGCATGAAACAATAAAAACAAAGTGTCTAGAAAGACCTAAGATTTTTATTGATGAAGAAGGGGATGCCTTGGGCATCCCCAAGCTTTGACGCTTGTACCTCTTGAATATTTCTTGGGGTGACACGGGGTGGCATCCCCAAGCTTGATATTTTGTCCATTCTTCATCTCATTACATCATTCTTCCCTTACACCTGAAAATTTTCCTTCATACAAAACTTCACACAATCTTCATTAGCAACATTAGTGCATTCAAAATATAATAAACCTTTGGGGTTTAGTTTCAAAACAGAAAAACTTTTTTAAAAAACACAAGCTACTGTAGCAATTCCCTCGAAAAGCTCAATTTTCCCAAGAGAACTCAAAAGGAAATCAATAAAGAGGCAAATGCAAATAATGGCAGAAATCTGTCAAAACAGACCAGCAGGTAGAAACCGATTTGTTTGAAGACTTTCTGTTGCTCAAATCAAAAAGTGTTGAACTAACGAAAGTTATCGAACAACCTGGCGGATTTATTTAGAAAATTACAGCTCAATCCGACATATAGAGACTTTTCAAGAATTTTTACAGTGAAGTACAAAAATTCTTTCGTGACAGCAACTCCTCAAATCTTACTTCCCTCTCATTAGAGGTTATTCTTGGCACAAATAATCAAACCAAAAGGATAAGGATAGGTTATTACAAAAGTAATAACTTCCAAGACTCAAGAAAACTATTGGTTTATCTCCCAAGAAGTACTTTTCTTTAATGTCTTTAAGTTAGACACAAGAAGCAAGAATCAAGTATTTTCAAATGAAGAGGCATTGACATCAAATTTTGCTTTAAAAGGAGGAGCAAAAGGTAACTTCTATCTCCTCATAGGGAAGTGTTCAATACCTTTCTTGAATGGAAATTGATATCTAATGGTGCCTTCTTTCATACCAATGATGGCACCAATAGTTCTAAGAAAAGGTCTTCCCAAAGTGATAGTACAAGAAGCATTGCATTCAACATCCAAAAACATAGAAATCAACAGGGACATAGGCATTGTTAACCATAATAAGGAAATCATTAACACTCCCAATGAGTTTCTCTTTAGCATTATCATCAAGTGGGACATCCAAATACAATCTTCCAAAGGTGGCAAATCAAGCATTTCATAAATCTTTCTTGGCATAATAGAGACTCTAGAACCAAGGTCACATGAAGCTTTGAGATCAAAGTCATTCACTTGCATATTAATGATGGGTTCCCAAATATCTTCTACTTTCCTAGAAATAGAAGCTTTGTGTTTCAATTTTTCTTCCTTAATTTTAATGAGAGCATCTGTAATGTGTTTTGTAAAAGTCATATTCATATCACTAGCATTAGGACTTCTAGCAAGCTTTTGTAGGAACATAATCACTTCAGAGATATTGCAACCATCAAGATCAAAATCAAACTTAGCATCACATGTAGTAAACTTATTGGGTTTAGGCATTGTTGTAGGTGGAATGGGGACTTCTTGTGGTTTGGTAGCATCCATATTGGTGGTGGTAATAGTACAAACACTATTGTTTCTAGCAATTTCAGCTTCTCTTCCCACTTAGCATGTAATTTAGCTAATAGTCTAACATTTTCATTAATAGTAACTTGTATGGCATGAGTTGCAGCAAAGGTACTTTCCAAAGTTTCAGGTTTAGCAGCCATTTTATTAATCAAATAGGACTGTGCTTCAGACAAAAATGAATTATTTTTCTCAACATTCAAAAGCTTTTCCTCCACAGTCTTGTTGAAAGTGGTTTGTTTACTAATAAAATATTTAAGAATGACTTAAAGTTCAGTGGGAGCACTTCTAGTATTGTTATAGGAATTTCCATAAGTATTACCATTATTGGGAGGATAAGGCCTATAATTATTATTATTAACAAAATTATTCCTATAGGCATTGTTGTTGAAATTGTTATTTCTAATGAGGTTCACATCAACTTGCTCTTCTTGAGCAACCAAAGAGGCTAAAGGAACATTATTTGGATCAATAGGATCTTTTTCATTAACAAGCATAGCCATGATAACATCAATTTTATCACTCAAGGAGGAGGTTTCTTCAACAGAATTTACCTTCTTACCATGTGGAGCTCTCTCAGTGTGCCATTCAAAATAGTTAACCATCATATTATCAAGAAGCTTTGTTGCAGCACCAAAAGTAATGGTCATAAAGGTACCTCCAGCAGTTGAATCCAACAGATTTCTTGAAGAGAAATTTAACCCTGCATAAAAAGTCTGGATAATCATCCAAGCAGTCAGTCCTTGAGTGGGACAATTCTTTACCAAAGATTTCATTCTTTCCCAAGCTTGAGCAACATGTTCATTATCAATTTTTTTTAATTTCATTATTTCACTTCTCATAGATATAATCTTAGCAGGAGGATAGTATTTTCCAATAAAAGAATCTTTGCACTTAATCCAAGAATCAATACTATTTCTAGGAAAGGATAGCAACCATTCTTTAGCTTTTCCTCTCAAGGAGAAAGGAAACAATTTGATCTTAATAATATCTCCATCTACATCCTTATATTTTTGCATCTCACAAATTTCAACAAAGTTATTGAGGTGGGCAGCAGCATCATCAGAACTAGATCCAAAAAATTGCTCTTTCATAACAAGATTCAACAAAGGAGGCTTAATTTCATAAAAGGTAGCATAAGGAGCAGGTGGAGCAATATGTGTACTCAGGAAATCATTGTTGTTTGTGCTAGTGAAGTCACACAACTTGGTGTTCTCAGCAGAATTCATTTTTGCAAAGGTGGAGCAAGCCAACATCAACAACAACTAGAGTAGAAACTAATTTTTTTGTGTTTTTGATAAGAAAAAGCAAACCAAATGAAACTATTTTTTTTGTAATTTTTGATAAAAAGAAGCAAGCAACACAAAGCAAAAGAAACTAAGCAAAACAAAGAAAAGTAAAGAGAACGGTTGTGAAGGACTCCCCTTGTGAAGCTATCCTTAACTCCCCGGCAACGGCGCCAGAAAACGTCTTGATGCGGCTCATATCCCTGTAGAGCTTCGTTGGGAAACCCCAACAGGAAGGTATGATGAGCACAGTATTAAGTCTTCCCTCAATATGAAACCAAGGTTATCAAATGAGTAGGAGGAAGGAAACGACCCCAAGGTGTTCCTAATAACTTGGAACCTGCACAACACAAACTCTAGACTTTGCCCCAACAAACAGTAAGGTTGTTAATCTCACTGATTTGCTGAAAACAAAGGATTAAACATATGGTGTGGAAGGTAATGGTAGCTTGCAGAAAGTAAACAGTAATAGTGGAAGATGTATCAATGGTAAAGATTGGACCGGGGTCCACAGTTCACTAGAGGTGTTCTCCTTAAGATAAATAACATAACATGCTGGGTAAAAAAATTAAAGCGGGGCAATTGGCAGGACTGAGCAAGGCATAACAATGCAATACTAGACATTCATGATCCTATGAGATTTGATTGGGCATTACAACAATATACATAGACCGCCATCCAACTGCATCTTTGACTAGTAATCCACCTTCAGGTTATCATCCGAACCCCCTCCCGTATTAAGTTTGAAGCAACGGATAACTGCTTTAAGCAATGTGTGTAAAGTAAACAATACAATTGTTCCATGAACAAGAGATTGTTGTTTTCTACCTAGTAGCAACAACACATATACAACCTTAGAGATTTATGTCACTTCCCTAGATTCAATAGAGGCATGAACCCACTATCGAGCACAAATACTCCCTCTTGGAGTCACTAGCATCTACTTGGCCAAGATAGCTACTAGAAACGGAGAGCATGCAAGATCTCAAACAACACAGACATGATAGAATCAACAATCATAAAGAAAACATAGAATCATTAATCAATATGACATAGTAATCTCAATATCCATTAGATCCCCGCAAACACAACATGCATGATTACAAATACATGATCTTGATCATGAACTAAACTAACAAGATCTAAACATGATAGCACAAAGGAGGAGAAACAACCATATAGCTACTATATGGACCCATAGTCCAAGGTGGAACTACTCATGCATCATACCGGAGGCTGGCATGGTGATGAAGAAGGCCTCCGGGAAGATCTCTCCCCTCCGGCAGGGTGTGTAAGATCACTCCCTTTTAAAGGTAAGGATCCCTGTGAGTGCAATGCTAGTCCCTGGATCAATGCTAGCATCCACAGTTTAAGATGAAGTACACAAAAACAAAAGTCATGATTACATATCATTTCAGAGACAAACATAGTCTTTTACAACTCCATGGCCATAGGCCTAATACAAGAGTTCAACCATAACAATATAAATAAGTCTTCATCTTCATGTGCCACATGCAAGCATGTTGAGTGTAGACTCATAACCCCTAATCATCATCAGAATAACCTGCAACATCACAAGTTATAGCCACAGTGGGTCAATACATTGGAATAGTATTGGCAAGTGATACCTTTAGTAGAATATTAACATCTAGGTACTACATGAATTTGGCTAAGTGTAGCTTAGGCTTGCTTTGCTCAAAGTAAGTTTTACCTATTAGTTGAAATCACTAAGTTTTTCTTTGAAAAAACTTTCCCGAGGAACCACCAATAGAAATTGGTGAACCTTCACCCTTGTTCACCCACAAATTTTAACTTAGAAAATTGGGATGAGGAGATTCTTGATAGCTTCCATGTCTTGATGCTCAAGTTGTCCAGTACCAGGGACTTGGCTAAGTACTTAGATTCTTCCATCTACAGAGGTTGTGCACTTTCCCCACAAGACTTGATTTTCACCAAGACAGGACCTTTCAGAAGCCTTCCCTTAGACCAAATGGACGCACTCCAAACCTATCATCCCTCTACCACCAACTGTCCAAATGGCTAAGTTATTGCAACCTATGTGATCCAGGCAGAGCCCATAATGCCATGTAGCTGCACTAGAAGCTTCTTAACATTTGGCATCTCAAATCCCTTTGTTCCTAGGTGGCTTTCCACAAGTGTGATACAAAAGGTAAACCATAGAAATGGTCCTTGTGTAACCACTCAACACAAACCAATCTTTCCATTCCACCCAGGTGTTTCATTCACTTAGTTGTTTTATTAAGCAAAACATAAGTCCAAAGACTTAGAAATATTTCTCATAGCATGATTATATAACCCACCCTTGGTTGCTACTAGCTAGGCTAAGCATGGTAATAGCAAGTATCTTAACTTAGAGGAAATTCTAACATTACTACATCTACTAGGATTTCCCAAGCATAGCATATAGATACTCAGCAAAATAATCATGCAAATCCTATACAAAATATTTCTAATGCATAGGTAAAAATATTGGGATAGAAACATGAAGAACCACTTGCTTTGGTAGTTTGGGGAGTAGCAACAATCTTCACAACCACAATCACTATTAGCACCAAAATCTACACATAAAATAATGGCACCAAATTCACAAATCAAAAATATACAAAAAAAAATATATGAATGCATGCAAATGCCATGTGATGATTTTCTACACCAAACAAGACAAGCATCCAATACTGAAACATAAACAAGACCAAGGCTCACTAAACAAACTTTATTTGATCTTTAAATAATTTTTCAAATCATTTCTATACTCAAATTAAGCTTATAAATGTCTCTGCTAAAATAACCAATTTTACAGAAGCAAAACCTTAAAAACATTGCATAAATGGATAGAATTCTTTATTCTGATTCCAATGATATAAAATTTGTAAAATTTGAACATGTGGAACAAAAGTTATGAATTTTACAAGTTTGAATCACTAATAGATCCAAATTCTGTTTTTAAATCTAAACACAGGCCACGCGGCGTGTTCTGATTGGCTCGTACCGGTTCGGCAGGATCAATCATCGTGGTCCATTGGATTTAAAGAAGATTGTGCGGCACAGATCTGGCGTACCCCTTCGCGTAAGTGATTCTATCGCAGCCGACAGATCAAGATCTAAGGGCTATCGATCAAGCGACCATAGATGGGCGGCGCGACTCTGTCAGAGATGTTCCGGCGGATACAGAGGGGGCTGGGGGTCAGTGGAAGGGCTTACCAGACTCGCAGAGGCGTACTAGAGCTCAACGTGGCAGTGGCTTGTCAAGGGGCACACAGACACGATGGGGATTCCTCGTTGGAGTGGAGCCTGTCGTCGGGCACGGCTGTTTGTCGATGTTGCCGACGTTGTAGATCATGCTAGAGAGAAGTAAGCGGTGCGTTAGATGCAGGGAGCGACACTGGTCATGTGAGTATCAAAGAGAGGGCAAGGTGCGCTCGGGACTAACCAGATTTACTCGACGGAGTTGAGTGCCTCGTCGGGTTCGCTCAGTCGTCGACGTTGCCGACGCTCGGGGTTGTCCTAGCACACAGCAGTGGTGTCAAACGAAGCGCAAGGATGAAGTGGTTGTACTGGAGAAATTAGGAGTCAAGGGGTGCAGAGAGCTCACCGGAATCAGTCGTCGGAGTTCGTCGGGACAGCGGCGAATTTTGGTGAAATCTGAGCAGCCTGGTGGCGAGGAGAGGGTGCTGTGTGGGGGAAAATGGCCGTGACAGGGTGGGGTTTAAGTAGCCAGGAGCGGGGCGAGGTTTACTCCCTGAATCAATGGAATTTAAGCGGAATTAAACCGCGGCGTCACTGCGGCGAGGTAACGGCGGAGCGGGTCGGGCGCGCGTTGATTTGGGGACGATGCTGACAGGGCAAGGTGGGGTCGGTGCGTGTGGGTGAGTGGGTGCGCGTTGCTGCAGTGAGAAACAGAGAGGGAAAGGAGACCTCGGGTGGGCTGTTTTGTTTACTGGGCCGAAAGGGTAGCACCTGGCCCAGTTCTGATTCTTAACCCTTTTCTTTTTCTATTTCGATTTTCAGGAAACATTTTCAAATGAATTCAAATGTGTTTGATTTCAAATTCTTTCTGGATTCTTTATAAGGTGAAACCTGCACATATTTAAGTATAAAGCCATGTTGTTTCACCAAACCTGCTTGGTCCTTTGGAGTTTTCAAAGAAAAACAATGTCTTTGCAAATGTTTTAATAAAGATCTAAAAATATTTTTGAAATCATATTTTGTTTTTGTAATTTTATCCAAGCTTTGGGAAACAACCAAACCAGCTCATGAACAAAAAATCCTATTTTAAAACAATAATCTCTCATTAGAGAGTAGCATTGCATCAATGCTTTGCTTACATAAAATAATAAGCATCCAAATGCTTCTATTTTTATAATGACTTTGAAAATGATCCCTAAATGTTTATGAATGCATGGATGATATGCAATCTTTGAAAACATGATTTTAGGGATGTTACAGGGTGCCGGGAAGAGCTTCAGATTCCCTCGATCTAGGGATGATGGTGGCAGCGGCTATGGACTGTTTCATGGAGATCTGATCGAGTACTTAGGGTTTTCGCATCGGATGGATTATATAGGTGAAGAATCGAGGCAGGAGGGCGGACAGGGGGCCCACACCCTGCCCAGACGTGGCCTAGGGTGGGCCCGCACATGGGAGGGTGTGGCCATCCCGTGGCTCCCCTCCGGTCGCCCTTTAGTCTCTGTGTTCGTCTTGGTGAAATATTGACTTTGGCTTTTGTCCCGTCCAATTTCGAGAATATTTCCTTACTAGCTTTTCTGAAACCAAAAATAGCAGAAAATAGGCAACTGGCACTATGGCATCTTATTAATAGGTTAGTCGTAGAAAATGGATAAAAATACCTCAAAGTGTAGACAAAGCATAGCAAAGTGGATACTAAACAAGCATGGAACATCAAAAATTGTAGATACATTTACGATGTATCACCAGGCTTGGGTTTGTCGATAATGTCCCTGCAGATATGTTCTTCCTGTGGTTTGACGACATCTTCAGTATGTTCCACCTATACCTGCTGCACTATACCATGGTTCGCCTATTTTATCTCAGCCTGGCCATGCAGATCATTAGAGAGAACACCCCGGGCATCGCGGTAGTGGACCCCTACAACATGTGTGACAGCTTCTTGAGAAGCGTCATTGAACGACGATTCGTGGCCTCGTACCTAAAAGGCATCTTCGTGGAGAACAAGATAAAGGAATACATTATCGTTCCTTACTTTCCCGAGTAAGTCATTATTCACTCACCAACATTGATTGGATTTATTAGATTATTATCATTCTTTTTCCAACACATTCCATTTGATTTTTTTTGCACAGAGATGAACACACACACTCATCTCCTTATCGCCAAAGCATTCGCGTGGCATGTATTTCCACTCGGGGAGTCTAGAAAACAAGAAAAACTACGACAAGATGAAGGAAGTTCTAGATGATGCTCTCACTGGCTATGCCTCGACGGAAGGCACCACCTTCGTGTGTAAGAAAGTCAAGTTCGGCAGGCATGTCTTCAACCACGTAACAGAGTTCCCCTGCGTGAAGCAGCCGAGAGGCAGTCAGAAGGAAGCCTACTACGCACTCTATTTCATGAGGGCGTTCCTACTAGACCAGCAGAATTCTATGCTGCCAGATCATCTCAAACAGTGGGCCGAAGCCAAGGCCAAGATCATTCAGATATTAGACAAGAGATGTATTGCATCTAGCAGCAGTCTCGGGCAATCATCTTTCGTGATGTCATGACTTTGGGGGGGATCTTCTATGGATAAAATCTCCCAAATAACGGTGACATAGAAGATCGTCTAGAGATGCAGGGTGACTATAGGAAGTTCATGATGAGACAAGGCGTCCTCCCGTTCCCTGAGCCGAGCCAGAAGTCTTGATGTTGGTCTAGTTGTAGTTCCAAACTATAGATGACCTTGTGTGTGTGGACAAGTACATGATACTACTTAGCTTATTAGGTTTAAGAATCATTGCTTACTTATTTTGCTTATTATTATTATATATGAATCAATGCTTGGTTTTTTTGCTTACTCTTTAGTCATTTTATTACTTAGCTCTTTTTCGGGAATGTCGATGATTGAAATGTCGGGGCACACTATATATATGTGAATGTGCTACGACGGGATAGTGAGCCTTGTGATATGCACAAGTCAAGGTGTTGTGCATCCTACTTGGCTTACTGTTCCGTCGTAGAATATTCCTGTGTCCAACGACCTAGTTCTATATGAGGCATTCTTTTTGAGTTACTTTGGTCTTTTTCGAGAATAATGCCGATGATTGAAATGTCGTGGCACACTATATATGTGAAAGTGTTGCGACGGGATTGTAAGCCTTGTGCTATGCACAAGTACATATGTTGTGCATCCTACTTGGCTTACAGTTCCATCGTAGCATATTCCTGTGTCCAACAACCTAGTTATATATGAGGCATTCTTTTTGAGTTACTTTGGTCTTTTTTGAGAATACCGATGATTGAAATGTCATGGAACACTATATATGTGAATATGATGCGACGGGATTGTAAGCCTTGTTCTATGCACAAGTCCAGATGTTGTGCATCCTACTTGGCTTACAGTTCCGTCATAGCATATTCCTGTGTCCAAAGACCTAGTTATATATGAGTCATGCTTTTTGAGTTATTTTAGTTTTTTTGAGTTGGGACTACTTTCTATAAGTGTATATTCATATGCGACTTTAATTATACATGTTTTTCCAATCATCGGTTAATTATTATTGGCAACTTGTAGATGACGTGGTACATTGTGTACAAGGGACGGGTTCCCGGAGTCTACTATGATTGGAAAGACTGCCGGAGACATGTGCACCGTTTTAGCGGCAATAGCTACAAAGGGTGCAACACTATGGCGGAGGCGGAAGCTAGATACATGCGCTATCTAGAGGGAGTTAGGACGAGGAACCGGATGAAGACCTACACCTTTGTCACGGTGATGCTTATTGTCCTTGGTTGTTTATCCCGCGCTTGTTTCTATTTTAGATGTCTAGGCGAGCTTCCGAGCTCTAACTTGTTCGAGACACATGTGTTCGCATGTCACCAACTACTTTGTAACTTGATCGAAACAATGTAACTTATACTATGTATTCATGTATGGGACTTATCTATATGTATTTGTTTCAATCTTGTTTTGCAAATTGTGTATTCATATATATAACTGTATAGCTTATATCTGTGTGTGTGTATCTGCCTTGAATATTGTATATAATCTGTATTGTATATCATCTGGCTTAGAATTAAAAAAAATTGCTCGTGTTGCACATGCCATGGCTTTAGTGGCGCACTATAACTAAAGCGCACATGCCTTCCCTAAGTGGCGCACTGCCATGTGCGCCACAGGAAACATAGTGGTAGCGGGCACCTGCCTTCCTAGCCGTGGCGCACTGGCAGGTGCGCTACTACTGTATCCAAATACCTGTAGCGCACTAGGCAGTGCGCTACGGTAAGTGTTAATCGTAGAACACGGCTAGTGGTGCACACCTAGTGCGCCACGGATGTTGTTTACAGGTGCGCCACCAACGTTCCTTTTCCTAGTAGTGACATACAGTTAGAAACCGCATTTACCGGTCGTAACTCAAAAAATACAGTATATGCTTGCACCACGAGATAAATACCCACCTCCCGGGAATGGCCATGCACCATGGTGTAGCATGCATGGAAATTGCCTCGGGCCCATGGGCGCACCCTAATCTTTCACCTCCTTTGGGAAAATGCCGGTTTTTCAGGTTAAGAAAATGGAAAGTCGAGATTTCTCAAAAGCACCATGAAATCTCTAGTTTTAGAAGTTGCTTGCAATGCCGAGAGGGAGCTAGGTGCCGGGTTTGGGCTCAATCCATGGAGTGGTTCAATGTTCTGGGAAGCAAGGGGGGAATCTAGGTTTGGAAGCCATGTTAACTTAGATTTGCCCTCTATGGTAGTCATGAATACTCAGAAAAGCCCTTACTATAGCTCACGTAGAAACCAGCATGTCCTGATTGGTCAGACAGTTGTCACGCAGATCGTTCCAGCCAATCATTGATCCTCTTTGATCTAATGGCCACACAAAATTGTTATAGTAGCAACATCCCAGTATTATTACACACGACATGTCAGTTACAACAATTACAATGCAGGACATGGCAGTTAAATATGTAATAACAATACTAAAACTAGAAAATTACTCGTCGTCGTCGTCATCGTTGGTGGTGGCGGTGGTGTCCTCCGATGAATCGTCGGCAACTCCATCCTCATATATACGCGTCCTCTCCTTGTCGTAGTCCTCCTCCTCCTCATAGTCCCACGGGTGGACGTCACTCTCCTCCTCTTCTACCTCCAACGGCTCCATGAATGCCTCCTCGTTGCCCGAGTCGGAGTCGTCCTCGTCATTGGCTCCTCTATTACTCCTGTCCTTCTTAATGGTGGTCTCACATGCTTACCTCTGGCGCTCCTCCGTCTTGGCTGCTGCTTGGTGCTCCTCCGTCTCTGCCGGTGCAATGCACTTCTCGGGTGCGGCGGGTACGACAAGCTTCGACGTCGCGGTGTCCTCGAGCGCCGATGTCGATGGGTCCAGGCACGGTTGGACACGTCGTGGTGCCTTAGATGGCTTCTAGCGGGCACGAACAATGCCGCGACGGTCAGCCACCGGCAGGGATCTGCTACTGCCACGACACGGTTCCATTCTACATGAGGAAGTTGTTTGGAAATGCGCGATGGCGGGTACGCAGAGTTGGTTGCCGATCCTATTAGGGGCGCCAGGAGCATCTCATAGTCTAGTCACGTAAAAATTGTGCTACATCATAAAATATCTACTTATTGGGAGTGTTGTCACGTAACAAACCACAAAATACGCCATGTGGCAGCGTCGGGAAGTGTCCAGTGCGTGCATGTCGTTGTGGAGTTGAACGTTTGAGCATGTTCTATCCGTGCAGCTGTTGCACGCGTCATGACAACCCCTTGAGCATGCACGCACATTGGACGTGCAGACCATAATTACTTCCTCCCCCGTAGTCCCACCCCTATCCACGGGATACTAGGCGGCGCGTGCCGAAGCCCCCGCTGACCGTCCATATCATTAAAGCCAGTCCAATCGAGTCCCATCGTGTGGACTTTGGAGTTTTATTCCGTGGTTCTGCCAGTCACGCTTCTTTGAGAAGGAAGCGACATCGGCCATCAATTAACAAATGAATGATGGATGTAAGTTGAGATAGCACCGGAGTAAATAGTGGTCTAGTATAATACTGTCCCACGGACTGGGATCTTTGACCATTCTCCCCCGCCCATCACTTTCTTCTTCCTCCTGCGCCCACCTTCCTCCATCTGCATTAGCCATGGCTCCCCGGAGGAGAGGTAGATCGACCATGCGCGCGGAGAGAATGGAGAGAACTTGCCACCTTGGACTTCCTGCTCAACCAGCTACTCATTCCCTCCCCCTCGCACAGAGACCCAATCTCTCCTAGCAATGGCGATGAATGTTCCAGCAGGCTGGGCTCCTGCCGCTCCTAGTGCAGTCTTCTTCTTCTCTGTTTTCTTCTTCTATGTCTACCTTTTCTTGTTCTTATTATTATGCTACATATTCTAGGACGGTCGTGGACCCTGAAAGCATCACGATGGAGGCAGCGGTGCTGAATGTTGCAGCAGGCCAGGGCTCTTCCCGGTATAGTCTTCTTCTCCTTCTTCTTCTTCTTCTTCTATGTCTACTTCTTATTCTTCTTATTATTACTATGCTACATATTCCAGGGCGGCCGTGGACCCTGAAAGAAGCATGATGCCGGTGGCGGCACTGAATGTTGCAGCAGGCCAGGGCTCCTCTCGGTACAGTCTTCTTCTTCTTCTTCTCGTTTTTCTTCTTCTTCTATGTCTACTTCTTATTATTCTTCCTGTTACTCTGCTACATATTCCAGGGCGGCCGTGGACCCTGAAAGCAGCACGATGGCGGTGGCGGAGCTGAGTGTTCTAGCAGGCCAGGGCTCCTCCTAGTACAGTCTTGTTCTTCTTCTGCTGCTATGTCTTCTTCTTCTTCTTCTTCTTCTTCTTCTTATTATTATTATTATTCTTCTTACTCTGCTACATATTCTAGGGCGGTCATGGATCCTAAAACCAGAAAGATGGCGATGGCATCGCAGGACCCGTTCGGCCCTCTTCCCTGGCTCAGCGACATAGGAAATCCCGACATGCATTTGGTTTTATTTTTGAGATTCTAAATGTAGAAATATTATCGTGTCTGCCCACAAGTAGCCTCCAAGTAGGGACCACGCTCAATCTTCGTAGACAAATTTGGGGTTTTTGTGACTTGAATATTGTGCTTCCCTGGAACATGTAGTATAATTATAGCGTACGTATTTTAAATAACATGAACGATGCAGCAAGCGAAGGCCGATTGTCGTGACAAGGTGGCCACGATCAATGCTAAGATAGACAACCAACTTCAGGATGCACGCTCCCTAACCCAGGGTAATGATCGCCTTCGAAGGCGTTTGTCTCTTCAGAAGGATATCATGCTTGATTTTTCACTTAACATCAAGTGGCTCGAAGCAGAGCGCGACGAGATGCAGAAGTTGATCGCACACAGCTTGTCCAAACAAGACCTAGCCATCAACTTAATTATGAAGCTCTTGTGTGACAAGAAGAATCTCGATAATAGATGCGTCCTCCTACTGGATGAAGCCACCGAGACATGCAGAGAATGCATCATCGAAGCAAAGGCTACCATCAAAGCATACAATGACAGGTACCGTTGCCTGTATGCATTGAGACAGATGAAGGAGGACATGGGTCGAGGTCTCATCATTCCCAAGAGTCCAAACAAGGAGAACGGAGAGCTAACGACAATGCCCAGTTTAGATTTAGAGTAGAGGGGGGCAGGAATCTCAGTTCATGCTCCGCTCTGCTTTTGTAATTTATGCATGTCGTGCAATTAAGGAATCTTGGAGCAAGTCCTTATTTCTCTCTTTATCTTACTTGCTTGACAACTGAATTATGGGTTTGTGTTCTCATGAATGGTCATCATCTTTTCTTTCCATTATGTATCTGAGCTTGGAATTAGATTATGCCTATGCCACTACTATTTGGTTACATTGGAAAACCCACAGCACCCTTAGTTGGATATAGTCCCACGTCGCTTTGAAATTGAAATTAGGACCATGCCACTTTATCCTGTTGAATTGGGAAAAAGGCTTTATTGCTCTGAAATTGAAATTAGGACTGTGCCACTACTTTATCCTGTTGAATTGGGAAAAAAGGCTATATTGCTCTGAAATTGAAATTAGGAATATGCCACTACTTTATCATGTTGAATTGGAAAAAAGGGGTATATTTCTCTGTCATATAAATTAGAAGTATGCCACTAGTTTATATAGTTGAATTGCGAAAAATCCTATATTGCTCTGACATTATCTCTGGAATTAGGACTATGCCACTAGTTAATTCTGTTAAATTTTGACCAATCCTTGATTGATCTGTCCTTCAAATTGTGACTTTGACACTAGTTAATTGTTTAAATTATGGAAACTAACCACATATTTTTGTTGCAGCAGAAGAGGCGAAAGCTCAACCCAGAACTGCCGACCTAGCTAAAGGACAAGATGGCTATCCAACTAGAGAAGGAGAATTTTCAAGAAGTGTCCCATGACCGCCTGAGAGAAGAAGTCACCATCCTTTATGACAAGTGCCACAATCTGAAGGTGGACATCACCGGCTGGAATGAACTTCACGAGAAAAGTATCACCTCGGCGCGTGCAAAGGAGGACATCATCAAGGATCTCATGGTGGATAATCTTAAGCTTACTGATAAACTTGTCGCTCCCCAGACGAAGCGCTTGAACCAGCAGGAGGCGCACGTCCAAGTATTGAGGGAGCAGGTAAAAACCAAAGCATACCTGATCGAGCGAACCCTCAAACTGGAGCTTCTTAGGAAGGAACACGACCATCTCCGCGCCAAGCTCAATGCAAACTATAAGTTCCTATGAAGTTAGTTTGCAAACTATGTGTTCTGACGGACCAAATCGTGTTTTATCCATGTAGTAGTGATTTTGTAAATGTGGACCTCTCTCTATCCAAACTATGCTTTCTTCTGAAAGGTTATTTTGCTCAAGGATTGCGTTTGGATTAGTCAAGATATCACAACTGCAAGTCTTACAGTTAACTAGTTTCAGATATTGCCATGACACAAATTATTCATCTAAATTTCCTTGATCGTCTGTAGCTTCTCCTTGTTCACCTCGCGCTCCTTCTTCAGATCCTTCAATAGCTCTGCAATGCAGTACTCTAGCTTCTTATTCTCTTCCATGAGCTGATCCCTTTCCTTTTCTGCCTTCTGAATCTTCCATGCATTTCCCACCACCAAGCTCCCATTGATTGTATCATTTAGTTCTGACCGCAAATGCTTGATTTCCTATTCCAGCTCCTTATTTACTACCAAGAGCTTGTAATTTTCTGCAGCTGCATCACGAGCATCTGTAAATCTCCTGACCTTTCGAGCTCATACATATCCCACAACTGGGCCAAACATTTCTTAAGTGCGTCTGGCCACTCAAGATCCACCCACTCTACTGCTTTACACACCGTGCCAACCTAAAAAATACACGGGACCTAATTATCAACATAACACTACACAATTTTCTTCGTGTCGCCATTTTACATAATGAAAGAAAACCTATTTTGTACAACCCAAAAACCTTCTTCTAGTGTTACTGACTTCAAATGCAACATATTTCCTCAGTTTTAGCCCATGGTAACATGGTACTTCCCAATCGAGATCTAGGCCCTCCCAATCGAGGTCGTAGATCGGGAGTGGTACCTATAAGGGAAAGAAAAGCTAGAAATAAACACGATTGCATGCACATTTCAAGTCTTGGGTCGAGGTAATTACCAATGCCTAACCATTGCCGAGAAAACAGAAGAACTCACATCAGGGAGGGAAGACTCGATGTCGGAGAGAAAGCTTTCGCTGCTCGACTTGTCATCCTCATCGTGCTAGGGCGGCATGGCGAATGCAGACGCAGCGACGTGTCAGTGACGGTGAGGAGAGAGAGAGAGGGGAGGGTAGTGAGTGGAGAGAGAAGGAGTGGGGAAAGTGAAGTGCATCAATGTTGCAACATTGACTATATAGTCATGCTACAATGGTTTAATTGATACAATGTCCCGTGGCTGGATTACTATCTCATATCTAATAGTTTTTCTCTTCCTTCATATTAATTTGTAATATTAATCATGTACTTCCTCCTTCCCAATTTGATTGACTTATAGCAACATAGAAAATCTTATGTACCGAACAATAGAGGATTATGGCTTATGGTTTAGGGTCTAATGAACTATTTATTGTACTAACCCCTTAACCCTTATTCCTAAATCCTAGACCTCTGACATGTGCATACAATAGATCAATGTATCCTACTTAGTAAGTTTTTTCCCTAAACCCTATGCTCGTTCATCCATGATAGTAATTCTTTCTAAGTAACAGATAGTTATCCAGCGATTAGTCAAATTACTGATACCACAGAGCATTATATTACATCATAATCATGTCAACTACAAGGTACTTATAAATCACCTTGTCCAGTGATGGTTTCAATGAATGATATGTCCCAAAATCCCAACAGCTCATAGCACATTATATTACAATCTCTCAACAATCATAATCTAAGAAACAATTTACCACATCATCTCAGCAAACACAATCATGTCAACTACAATGTACTTGTGTCTTATTACAACAACGATGATTTCATCGAGTGATATGTCCAAAAATCTCAACAGCTCATAGAACATCGGATTGCAATCTCTGAACAAACACGACCACATCAACACAGTTTCAAAGAAACAGCAATCTTTGTTACAAATACAGGCAAGGGAGCCATGCGGTCTATCTGACAAGCCCTGGGTAGCAGCTCTCATCAGATCTGGTCAACGTCTATCGCCTTGTTCTGTTCAGCCACAACAGGGGCCTCTACATACACTACAACTTGTCTAACAACATTAGAAATGGCAGCCAGGAAGAACACCGTCCTGGTTTGCTTCTTTTGTCGCATAATATGCATCAGATCATCGGTATCCAACACCTCTATGAACTCCTGCTTCTTATGATGCCACCACCAGAGTCATGCCATCTGCTTAGGGCCAATAATGATTTCCTTACCAATCATCTCTCTCAGTTCAACAAGAGTTATGTTTTTTGGAATCGACGGATATCTCTAGAGTACATGACGAAATTGGCTTACTAACTCCACCATCAAGTTTTGTTGTGTATGAATCCACCACCAGGTTTATATTGAACTTATCTTGATCAGCATCTGGTGGTCCGTAAACTCGAGCAGCAGAAGCTCTGGCAGCAAGATCTCCAGTATCTGCATACATATCATCAATCATCGCTTCAACTTTCACCTGAAGATCAGCTGCACAACACTCCCAAAGCATCTAAAGCTCTTGGGAGTGCTCAATTTGCACATAGGTATCACTCATGTTACGCCACACCAATTTTTCCCTCTATCTGGATCCCCAAGAAATTCTAGAATGAAGCATATCTATCAGCTGCAAAACAGACACAACCTCTTTGTAGTTGACAAGAAGACGCACATCCTGCCCGAACACAACCCTCTCGCAACCAAAATCTAGTTTTGCAGTGTACTGGAGGACATGAACCTTGAACTCATATAGGTCCGCTGCATCGAAGTTGTTCCTAATTTGATTAAAAAGGGGACCTTTTAGTTCATTCGACACTACTTTGCAGTAACTAATCTACTTGCAAGACAAGGCATAGATAAGAAAAATATCACCTCTCGCTCTTCTCCCGGGTGGTTTTCTTCGAGATCTGGGTTGCACGACCCCGCACTACAGCTGAATACTCCGCTGTCGGCCTAGCTTTTCTCTTTAACCCGCTGCTCGTAGGTACCCTGCTAGCAGACTTCTGGCTGACCTCCTCGCTAACCTGGGCTGCAGACCCTGCTGTTGCTTCGCTTGTCTGGCGTTGTGACCAAGATGCTGGCTCCGACGAAGCCGAATCAGTTGCCGACGTAGCTACCACCTTGTCCTCTCTTGACATGCCGCCTCCTGATTTAGTATGTGTGTGTGGCTAGGTGGGTGTTGAGGGGGGGGGGGAGAAAAATGACCTTCGCCGCCGTCGAACCGGATTTAGTGTAGGGGGAGGGAGAAAAAGGACCGGCGCCGCCGTAGGATTCAGTGTCGAGGGTTAGGAATGTACATAAATGAATTTGCCTGTGCGGCACGTGGACGGTGACTTATAAGGGGCACAGCAGGGGCATGGTAGGTACTAATGTAACGGAATATCTTGACATAACGGCTAAGATTTGAAAATATTTGGTTTGGCCACCATTCACTCGAAATGCCCCTCTCGGTAATTACCCCTCGAAATTTTTGAATCGCGGTGATTACATGCAACTCGGACCCCGCGTTGCCTTCGCCTGTGAACTTTCGGGCCGCAAAGTAGTATTCCCCTTTTCATGGGCATGGAGATTCTATTCCAACTTACAACAGATTCGGCTAAAGAGTTTAGCGAGTCGGATTGACCTATATTGAGGTACAACGAACAAGTTGTCATTTGTATATGTTAATCAATGTAATCCTTAGACCTAAGGTTGTTGCACAGTCCGAGTTGACGATCACCGGCTTAGGTTCTGTCAAACGTTGATCCGTAACTGGGCAGCTATAAAGGCAGAGTTCGGGTTGACTGAGAATCAAGATGCGTGATGTGAATAACCAAGATGGGATTTTGCCCCTCTAGTTGGAGATATATTCTCTGGGCCCTCTCGGATGATATGATTCGGAAAGCATGGCCATGCACGACTCGGTTAAGTGTTAACCGATGCAATCGACTAAGAGTTAGTCAGATGAATCACTTATCTCGGATCGAGAAGAGAGTCAGACTATTTAAGGGATGAAAAATATTCGCCTATAGTCTGACAAGGTATATCGTGCGGCAAAAGGGGCTCGGACGTAAGTCGCATTGGAAAGGCAAGTCGTCATGACTCTTTGGTACTTGGGAGTCAACACGTTCTGCTAGGAGCCTCTACTGACTGATCGATTGAGAGTCGGAATCCAATCGTGTCCAAGTAGCCATGAGCCTGCGGGGTCACACACTTAAGAGCGGGAGAAAGTTCGGATTGGATCTGAACCAGAAATCTGGTCGGGTTGGACCCGAGCCGGATTTGTACTGAGTCAGTGAGTCGGACTCATAGTGACTAGTATTATATGGGCTTTAGTGAATGGGCCACGAGTGAGTGGAGCCCACGTTCACTCCCTATATATAGTGGGCGCAGAAACCCAGGAGGGTTAAGAGGTAAGGTCATTCCATGCGTTGGAAACCCTAGCTCCACAGCAGTCCAGCCGTCATATCGAACCTAGCAGTTCGCCGCTAGTGCTCCTCCTTGTACTTGTGGATACCAGCAGCGGTGTTGTATGATCAGCACCAGGACAATCATGATCGGATTGGATCTTGAGGACTGCATTTCATCAACAGACGTGCTTCATCAATTCCGCAATTGCGCGTCTAGTGGTAATCCTCGTGGCCTTCTACCTCCTCTAGATTTTGGGATCACCATGTTAGAGGAAAAGGTTTTGTTTTATCTCTACGTGGCCCAACAAAATTTTAGCAACAAAGTAGGTGCGTTTCTTAATATCATTAGAAAATAAGCCACTCATATTAGAAAGCTCGGTCATATGTGCCACAACACTTGCATTTTCAGTCCCACAAAATGGTTCTTTCTCAATAATGGTTATTTAAGATAAATCAAGAGGGAAATCATAATCCTTATCTTTAATGTTTATGGGAGATGTGGCAAACTTAGCATTAGGAAATAGTTTAGGTATAATGGTACGCCTCTCAAGGAGACTCTTAATAGCACTTGCACCATGAGTGTTTCGACATTCCTCAACAAATTCATCAGTCATTTCAATATAACCGTCATTAATATCATAGCTAGGACTCCCTCTAGACTCAGGTGAACTAACAGGTGTAGTAATTTCTTCATTAGGAGTTTCAGTGTTCCTCATTATAGTTCTAGCAACTGTAGCATCTAGGAAAGGACCTAATGAACCACTCTCATCAAGCATAGTAGAACTAACATCATGAGTATCAGAAGCAATTTCAGATTCAGCAGAAGTAGCAGTATGTGTAACATGTGTATGTGGTGGTGGTGTAACGAACGAGCTTACTCGTCATAGATGGTGAATCAAGAGCAACAGAGGCGTTCAGAAATGTACCTCTTCTTGGATGGTAATATAGGAACTTTTCCATCACGAGTTTTACCCATGATGAATGGATAGCAGCGAACAATTATAATTCCAAGTGAACTTTATAAATAAAGCTATGCTCCCCGGCAACGGATCTAGAAATAGTCTTGATGACCCACAAGTATAGGGGATCGCAACAGTCTTGGAGGGAAGTAAAGCCCAATTTATTTATTCGACACATGGGGAGCCAGAGAATATTTATAAGCCTTAACAACTGAGTTGTCAATTCAGCTGCACCTAGAAACAGACTTGCTCACAATAGTTTATCAGTAGCAACAGTTTTGTAGTAGCAATAACAAAGTAATCGCAGTAGTAAAATAAGAACAGTAGTAACAATTGTAGTAAATAGTAGGATTAAAGTGCGGTAGGAATAGGGATGGATGGACGGGCGTTGCATGGACAAGACAATTCAGGTAATATCAAGATCAAGGGTATTTGCAGATAAATAAGGTAAAGCATCCAAGTACTAAGTAATCATAGGCATGTGTTCCATATATAGTCATGCGTGCTCACAATGAGAACTTGCACAAAATCTTTTGTCCTGCCAGCCCGTTGTAGCGGGGCCTCTAGGGAATGTACTGGCAATTAAGGTGCTCCTTTTAATAGAGAACCGGAGCAAAACATTAACACTCCGTGAACACACATGATACTCACATCATAGACATCCCTCCGGTTATCCCGATTTTTGTCACTTCGGGGCCTCGGGTTCCGGACAATGATATGTGTATACAACTTGCAGGTAAGATCATAAACAATAATATCATCATGACAATAACATGTTAAGATCTGAGATCATGGCACTCAGGCCCTAGTGATAATCATTAAGCATAACAAGTTGCAACAATGTCAAAAAGCACTAACAATAGATACTAGGTACCATGCCCTAACAATCGTATGCAATTATATGAGAGATCTCATCCAATCCCTACCATACCCATAGCCTACTACGGGGGATTACTCACTCAT
This sequence comes from Avena sativa, assembly GCA_916181665.1. Lineage (NCBI taxonomy): Eukaryota > Viridiplantae > Streptophyta > Magnoliopsida > Poales > Poaceae > Avena > Avena sativa. Next base: position 258,883,443 of record OV702294.1, on the reverse strand, counting down.
GGATGGGGGAATCATGGATGGTTGATGGAGAGGCGTTGGTGATGATGATGGCGATGATGTCCTCCAATTCCCCGTCCCGGCAGGGTGCCAGAACGGAGTTTCTGGTTCCGAATCACGGTTTATGGTGGTGGCGGCGCAGCGGAACTCTATCTGGAAAAACATCGAACCCCCCGGTGTTTTTAAGACAGAGGCTATTTGTAGGCGGAAGGAGAGGTCGAGCGGATACTAAGGCGGAAACACCATGCCCTGGCGCGGCCAGGCCTGGCCCACGCCAAGGGGTGGTGAGGGCCCCTCAGGCCTCTTCTCCCCTCCGTCTTCTGGCTTCGTGAGTCTTCTGGGAAAATAGGATTTTCGGCATATTTTCTGGGATTTTTCCTGAAAGTTGATTTCCTGCACAAAAACTAGACACCAAAGCAATTCTATTGAAAATAGTGTCGGTTCGTGTTAGTTATATCCAAATCACACAAATTAGAGGATAAACAATAGCAAAAGTGTTCAGGAAAGTAGATGCGTTTTGGGCGTATCACCGACAAAGAGCCAAAAGTTGACAAATGAGTCAGTTAGGTAAAGGAAAGTACCTTTGACTTTCATCTCGGCCTACATCTCCTTGTTCTCAGCAAAGAGCTTCATGTACTTCAGGAGCAAAGTCTGTACTGTATATCTGTATTCTTGACTCATGAAGTCGTTGTTGTATATATCTGTTTTGTGGGTTCCATCATGGACTATTGTGTAACGATATTACTTTGTTTTCCACCCGCACGCAAGTGCCTGGTGGGCACCTTTGAATCGTTTTTGCGGTGACCCAGCATACCACTGCATGTGTAGTACACTATAGTCGTTGACATGACATCCACAGAACAATGTTCCGTAAATATCACATCCCTGAGAGTGGTACAACAGAAACATTGCGGGTCCATATTACAAACATACACACATAATTATTATTACAATACCAGAAGTTCAAGACTTCAAAAGATTCAACTTACAAACCAAATATAAAGTGTTTCAGCGGAAGTTTTTAAAAGAACAACTAAAACTCCAAATTGAGTTCAACAACTTATTGCTATATACTGTCCATGTTTCTCGGCTCAATTGGATCCTAGAACTATGGTAATTATTCTGACTCCTGGCGCTCTCCTCCGTAGATGACATCGTAGTCCACCCCTTCTACGGCTCCATAGATATTGGGCTCTTCATAGAACACCTCCTCTTGGCTTTTAGCTGCATACATTGGGGTTTCTTCTGGATCCTCAGAGTCTAAGCAGGGGATCAAAGTAAAAGGTGAGTAACAGCGTTACCCAGCAAGTTCATTATATGCAAAGTGGTTTGATGCTCTATCTACCCCCTTGGACTATAAGTCCTTGTCACTATGCAGTTTTCATAAACCTTTCTTCAAATATTGATTTTATTGTGAAAATCTATGGCCATCGGCCTTCACAGGTTGACCGGAACATTCATGGAGTTCCTTTCCTGCTGCGTTCATAGCTCCTTCCCGGAACAGGGAGTAACAAGTTATAAAGCTTACACTCTACAGAGGTGCGTTACTTTACCCATGAGAGATCAAGTCCTTGTTGCACAACCGGGCGTACTTTCCCATCCACAATTCGTTGATGTGTGGCCCAGTAGGTGATCCAAGCCAATCACTGCGCTCTTCGCTACCCCGTATGTCTGCACGATCCTTCGAGGCTGGCTCACCTCCGTTAAGCCCCCTTCCGGGCAGGCTAAAACCCTGATGAGTTCTCGAAGACTATATGAGCTGGTGATGCCCAGGTAAGTACCTTATAGGTCCGGCTAAACCTCAGATAACCACTCATAGATAATCTAGACACCAAAAATGTGGGGCCTAAGGGTGCCCACCCATATGTTGTATCCACACAAGGAATCACAATGTCACGTTAAGATAGTCTTGCCTCCATACGAAAGGAAAAGGATACATCTGACTTCTCTGTCCCATTCCAAATCTCATGGCTAACGCGTTATATACGGCGCTAGAATCACTGATGTCATGGGTTGTTAAGTTCCTAGTTGATCACCATTATTGCAAATAGAAACCTAAGTTCTATTGCTCCATTATATCATCACTTAGGATGATATCAACAATTTATTTACTTGAGAAAATAATACTTCCTTTCTTCGAAGCATAGATAATAACACACAATTTACAAATAGTTTGATAAAGACTCTTCAAAGGACATGAGCAAGTGAGGAACTTGCCTTGTGATTGCAAGGTAGTGAAGTCGGATGCTTGCACTGGACCTTGAGCTTCTATGTCTACAAAACATCATTATTTCTTGGTAAGGATAATATTTAAATAAGCAAAATGAATATGCATAGTAATGTAATGCATTATTTATCATTTATTTTCTTTGTGTGTTTTACCCATTATTTTAGTTCCAAGAACTCCTTTTAAATAATAAAGGATTTCATTTTAAAAATAATCTTTAATATTTATTGAATATCCTATTTACCATTTTATAAGGTAATAATTTATTTTTAGAATTAAAATTTAATATCAATTCCTATATTTATTTATTATTTTTTTAATAATTAACATTTAAATAAAATAATTTCTTTTTATACATAAAATATTTATTTAGCATTTTTCTAAAATACTACAATAATAATATATAATAAAAGTGATTTTTATTTATTTTTATCTCCTTTCTATAATTTTATAAAATTTGATAAGGAATATATATATCACAAAATTCTTGTCTAAAAATTATATCCATAAAAATTATTTCTTAATTTATTTAAATAGGTTGGGCAATTATGAATCTAAAAATATATTATTTTGTAATTTTTAGACTTCTATTTTGTTTTCTAGAGTTTTATTTAACTCTAGGTTATTTTTGGGCTTTTATTAATTATTAAAACCTTTCTTTTTAAGTTTTGGGCTAGTCCTATTGGGCTTATTGGGCCAATTTGGCCAAAGTGACTTGACCAAAAGGGCACCCCGAAGGGCTCTGGCCCTATTAGGCCATTCCCTCTGCCTCTCTTTCTCTCTCGACCTCACTTCCTCTCCTCCTCGACCCTGTGGTCGCTGGCGCCGTCGTGGTCCTCCCTGGCCGCTGCCATGGTGTAGGGCGAGGTTGTCGACCACGCTCCTTCATCTGATCCGCCTCGATTTGATCCTGGGGCCCTCCCGTGGCCAGGCTAGCCCTCCTACTGAACCCTAGGGTTTGGGGTGATGCTGCTAGCGCCGCTGCCGGTCCTCCCATGGTGGTGTGCGGTGCTCATGTGGTGATGTGGCCACTGTCATGGCTGGTGCGGGTTGCAGCGCCCTCTGGGGTGCTCCCCGTGTTGCCACGAGCTCGTCGGCCCCTCTACTTCCTCTTCAATCCTTCAGCGAGGACCACCGGTGAGTTGGATCTCTAGGATTCCACGTTCCTCTATTTACTTCAAATGCCTCCATGTGTAACTAGTGGTTTATCCTCCATTAGGGTTTGTTCTAGTCCTAGGACTCAATCCCTGTGTACTTGTAAATTGATTCTATGATCTGTTAGTGATGCTCAGTGAAGATTATGTTCTCTGCACCTCAGTGCTTGTTGTCATCCTTTGATTATGTGATGTTGTTGTTGGTCTGAGGCTAATGTTGGATCTAAGGCTAGTGGTTTATAGTGTTGCCTATGGTTGGTAAAATGGTTACTTAGTGTGTTTATCCTCTGTCAGTATCTTGATACTGACAGTAACACTGTCAGTGATGATTCACTTCATCAATGAGGATTTGTTTGTATGTTTATCCATAGACTGGACTAAAATTATTATTAGAATCTAATGATTCTTTGGAGATAATTCGATATGTCAAATGATCTCTGAGTATGGCCTCAGGGAAATGATATATATTGTCCTGCTGGTTTATTTATGAAAGCTAGAATATCTGTTTGGTTTAGCTATATGATCATTTCTTGTGAAACCATCTTAGAATGGTACACAAGTTGATCTTGTTGCTGGCTTTACTTATGGTCAGTACTTGAGACTTGATAGATGCTTCATAATAATAAATTGAAAAGTTCCACTTAATGTTTATGCCCATGATGCTGGTCTGAGGCTCTAGGAGCTAAGTTCCTATGTTGTTGTCACTTTCAAAATTGGCTAAGGCATCATAGTTACTTACTGGATCTTGGATCCAAGTTGGTTAAGTTAATTTATTTGTTTGTATCTTATAAGATCTGAGGTGCTACTCCTTCTTAGAGATGTGCCTAGATTTTGTAAGAACAAATGATAGAACATATAAGTAGCCTTTTTGGTATCACCAAATCTATGAGGCTGGTCTGAGATTTTGGTGGGTTTGTTAGAGTTTGGTTTTGTCCTTTATATTTGAAATCCTCTAGGATAGGTTCACCCCACTTGGGTGATCACTGAGAGGTTGTCTTATGAAACAACACATATTTTCTGTTTGGATTAAGATGAACAGATCATGTGGATGTTTTATGACACTCACCACATAAATTGATGATTGTGGTGGCTTGATGTGTTGGTGGTGTTGCTGGCCTGATCCAGTCCTTCACCTCCTGATGTTGTTCTTGTTTCCCCTAGTTCCTATGCTTGTCCTTGATCAAGCCTGCTCCTCCTAGCTCATGTGAACTTGACCTTGCTATCCACCTAATTCTCCTCCTCCTTATGTCACCATCTGGTGATGTTTGGTTTGATCTGGTGTGGAGTTTTGTTGGCTGGTTTGCTTGGCTTTGGCTAAGCTGGTTGTTATTGTGTGGTGTAAGCAATGAAGAGGTGCACTAGTGCTTGCCCACGGCTGTGCTTGGTCCTTTTACTTGTTTGAGCATCTGTGGCTGTGTCGACAGCACACCCATGCATTTTTGGTGAGTGAGCTACTTGTGTGTCTGCTGCATGGTTGTGGATATGATTAATGAGGTGTTCTACCTTTTGATCTTGTTACTATTAACCTGCCTGGTGAAACTTGCCCCTTTAATTGCTGTGATCATTTGACTTATGGATTATTTATTATTAAAGATTGAATTCTTTCATATTGGCGAAACTTTCCCCTTTAATATTTACTCAATGATGTAAAATTGAGCAGTGCAACTCGCTGCTCTCTACTGAGAGTAAAAATTAATAACTTAACCTTCATTTTCTTTTTTGTTTGTTCTTTGTTTTGCAGGTACAAGATTTGAATATTCAAGATTAGTATAGGTTTTCTTTTAGACAGATAAAATCCTTTGTAATTTTTATTTCATTCTTTTGTAAGAAATGTGTAATAGATATATATTCCTGTTTTTGTAATTTAACTTCTGTAAAGATTCTTTATTGTCTTAATGAGTTACTTTTTTAATTTATTTATGGAATAAAGATATGGAATAAATCTTCATTTGCTTAATTGTATTTTTTTATTTAGAGTTTCTATTACTATATATTATATCTTGATTAAATAATATTACTAGATTATAATTCTTAGCTTTTAAAATATAAACTCAAATTTCAAGTTTGAATTCAAATCCTTTTCCCCAAAACACACTAATTCATAAAGATCATGTAAAAAGTTATAATGATCACTCTCTAGAGCTATTCCTACACTTAGAGAGTGAAAGAAACTCTGATCACTTCGTTAGTTCCTAAATGCTAGGATGTTATAGTTTTTATGCGAGTTTGGCAGGAATCGGTAAAACTTGCATAGGGTCGATCCGAGGGTGTTATAGAGTGGTATCAGTGCTCAGTAGTTACGACGCCCCACTGGTCCAGCCTGTAGGATAACCTAGCTAACGGCCGTTGTAGAGTGTCAAAACTATTTTTGAAAAATCGGTTGGATAGATCTGATTAGTTCTGTTTTTACTCCTAACCCCTTTGCTATTCTCCTCTTACCTCTGCGTGTTTTGAATATACTCTCTTATCCTTTCTTCGAGTCCAAGATTTCTCGTGGTTGGGTTTTCTGTTGTACCTTTAGGGATTTGCTTCCTACTCTTGTAACAGTGTTGCTACATCCGGCCTTCATGCTATCTGAGGAATTTTCCTTTGTTGTACCTTTCAGTGGACCAAAATTCACTAAAACAATTCTTGTATCTTCCGGTTTTTTCAACGCGACGACTTCATCTGCACAAGATCCGATGAAGGACCTGCATCGCTCTTCTATTTCCGAACATCGCTTTTCGAGATCTTCAGTCTGAATTCCAAGAGTTGGTTGCATAATTCTCCTATTCATGTGTAGAGTAATGCTTTGGGAGCGCGATGGATTGATCACCATTCGACTACTCTTATCATTCGCTCTTGTACATTGAATCGGTGGATCATGCAATTTTACTCCTTCCATAGAAGTTAGAGGTGGCCTTATCTTTTGAGACCTCGACCTTCATCTTTGTTTCTCCGGAGTGTTCTCTCGATGATCATGGACAACGACCCCTTGTTGGTGGTGTTGGGAATATGCCCTAGAGGCAATCATGTATGATGATATTTCCCATTGTATTCATAAAGATATTAAGTTGTCCTTGTATAAACATTTGATGTGTATCATTGAATATGTGATTCGGTTGTGGAACTATACATTCATGTTGTTTGTACTAAATGTATTTGGTCATTGATGTTGTGTTAGACACACAACTTAGACCAATGTGAACGTCGGCTTGATGACTCGGTTCCCCTTGTCATGGGCATGGAGATGCTATTCCGACTTACATAGATTTGGCTAAAGAGTTCAGCGAGTCGGATTGACCCATATTGAGGTACAATGAACAAGTTGTCATTTGTATATCTCAATCAATGTAATCCTTAGACCTGAGGTTGTTGCACAGTCTGAGTTGAGTATCACCGACTTAGGTTCTATCAAACGCTGATCCTTAACTGAGCAGTTATAAAGGCAGAGTTTGGGTCGACTGAGAATCAAGCTGCGTGATGTGAATAACCAAGATGGGATTTTCCCCTCCACTTGGAGAGATATTATCTAGGACCTCTCGGATGATATGATTCGGAAAGCATGGCCATGCATGACTCGGTTAAGTGTTTACCGAGGCGATCAACTAAGAGTTAGTCAGGTGAATCACTTATCTCGGATCGAGAAGAGAGTCGTACTATTTAAGGGATGACAAATATTCGCCTGTAGTCTGACAAGGTATATCGTGAGGCAAAAGGGACTCAGACGCAAGTCGCATTGGAAAGGCAAGTCGTCATGACTCTTTGGTCCTTGGGAGTCGGCATGTTATGCTAGGATCCGCTACCGACTGATCGATTGAGAGTCGGACTCCAATCGTGTCCAAGTAGCCATGAGCCTGCGGGGTCACACACTTAAAATTGGGAGCAAGTTCGGATTGGATCTGAACCGGAAATCTGGTTGGGGTAGACCCGAGCTGGATTTGGACTGAGTCAGTGAGTCGGACTCACAGGGACTAATAATATATGGGATTTAGTGAATGGGCCACGTGAGTGGAGCCCACGTTCACTCCCTATATATAGTGGAGCACAGTAACACAGAAGGGTTAATCGTTGATCGGTTAGATCATTCCATGTGTGGGAAACCCTAGATCCATAGAAGTCCTTCCATTGTAATGAACCTAGCAGTTCACCGTCAGTGCTCCTCCTTGTACATGTGGATACCAGCAGAGGTGCTCTATGATCAGCACCAGGACGATCGGATCGGATCACAAAGGACTGCACTGCAACAACTGGTGCGCTACATCAGTAATCCGCAACTGCGCGTCTAGTGGTAAACCTCATGGTCTTCTACCTCAGCTAGATCTTGGGATCACCATGTTAGAGGAAAAAGTTTTGTTTTTATCTCTACGTGGCCCAACAGTGGTATCAGAGCGATAGTTTCTGGTTTTAGGCTCGAGATCTCACATATGTGATATGCGGTTGGCTGTAGATGAGATCTATGTGCTGTTTTGGTGGTCGATCTATGAGATAGATCGGTTTTGTACGAGGTTGATTAGATCAACTATACTCGGGGAATGGTAGATCTGATTTCCGTGATCATACTGTTGAGGTCGTGATTCGACATACCCCTATCGGTCGGTTCCCGCCATCGGGATAGACTATAACACGTAAATCCAGAAGCGGTTATCGAAGAACAAAGAGTTTGATTAAATCAGAATAATGGTCGGAATCCATGTCCGGATCATAGATGAGATCTATGTTTTCGGAAAAATCATAGCGCCTTGTCGTAGCGCCTTAGATGTCATTACGAGTTTCCCAACGCCGGTAGATAGTGTATCTATGCATAACTTGTTTTTGCATGATGTTGTGAATGGTATGGTTCATGTTCATGTGATGTATGTGTGTAATCCATACATGATCTGCGAATCACGGTTTTGTCAGCCGGCTGGAGCCTAGGTGCTATTATTTTATTGTATAACGACCTACGTGTCGGATTCTCCATGTAATTTACTTTACTAAGCTAGTGTAGCTATATGGAGAACCCGGATGGCATGCAAGGAGATGTACATGTCGGCGACATGGTTTAAGATGGCAAGTGACAAGAGTTGGTAAGAGTCGGACTATAGGCTTCCTGGAGATGGAGATCTCCATGAAGAGAGCCATACCATTTCACATTATAATTGATTTATTTTGTGTTATTGATATGTTTCTGTTTTACCTCTATTAGATATTCGGTAAACTTTAATCCCTCAAAGAAGGTCTAGTCGGTTTTCCCGCCAGTTTTTGCACCATCACAAGTCGGACATTTTTGGTAGTGAGCTCATAAAATTGAGGTTCTGCCAATTCTTTTCGACTAGGTGAGTTCGAGTCGGACTCTTACTTCGGAAACACTCGGTAAGCTAGACGGGTCTATCACAACGGTTGTGGGACTCGGGGAAAAGTCGGACAGGAGCCGAGGCATGTGATGCCACCCGTTCAACAGGAGTCGTATGAGATGCGATTGACAAGGAGTTGTCTACCTAGATCACTTGGCGGCTAGCGGTGATGCTAAAGATCACTAGCCGACTTGCTTATTTAGGATCCTGAATTACTAAGCAACCATAGGAGGGGTGTTGGTTCTAGTGGGAGCACAAATATTAAAGTGTTTAATATGCTTGCTCTTTTATGAATACATGTCTTAAGTGTTTTTGCATATTTTCTATTGTAGATCATGGAACCTAGTAGCAGTCACTCCTAGATATCCGGTTTTGCATTGAGGACCATTCTTGAGAAAGATAAACTGAACGACACTAATTTTATCAACTGGTATAGAAATATGAGAATTGTTCTCAAACAAGAAAAGAAGGACCATGTCCTAGACAACCCACTTCCAGATGAGCCGAATGAGAATGCGACTGTCCACTAATGCCTACCGTCGGGCTAAGGATGAGTCCACGGATATTAGTTGTCTTATGCTTTCTCACATGGAACCAGACTTGCAAAAGCAGTTCGAGAATGTTGAGGCCTACGATATGATCGAAAGCCTCAAAAGTATGTTCCAGGCTCAGGCGAAGACTGAGAGGTATCAAATCTCTCAGGCTTTGCTGAGTTGCAAGCTTAAGGATGGTGATCCACTGAGTCCGCATGTGATCAAAATGATTGTTTACGTGCAGTCTCTGGAGAGGATTGGCTTCCCCATTAGCGAAGAGTTCGCTACGGATATAATTATGAACTCTCTTCCTAGCGCATATGGGAAGTTCATTTCAAACTACCACATGCATGGTATGGATAAGAAGCTCACTGAATTGCATGGGATGCTCAAGCAGGAAGAGGCAGATCTCAAGAAGGGCGCCAGTCAAGTGTTGATGGTGCAGAATAAGGCTAAGTTCAAGAAGATTTCTTGGACTAAGAAGAAGGCTAAGTCAGGAGGAAAGCAGGCTCAGGACACGGTCCCAAGAGCTTCCTCAGGGACTAAGCCATCTCCTTCAGCCAGATCCACTTGCTTCTATTGCAAGGCGGATGGCCACTGGAAGAGGAATTGCAGCAAGTACTTGGCCGACAAAGCCAAGAATGGAGATATGACTTCCGATTCAGGTACACTTGTTTGCAATGTTGTAGACATTTATCTTGCTGATGCACCTAATAGTTCTTGGGTATATGATACCGGATCAGTTATTCACATCTGCAACTCGTTGCAGGGACTGGTAAGAACTAGGATCATAGCAAGAGGCGAGGTTGATATTCGAGTCGGCAACAAAGCAAGAGTTGCTGTGTTGGAAGTCGGCACGATGCAACTTCATTTACCTTATGGATTCATTATGGAACTGAATAATTGTTATTATGTTCCAGTGCTCAGTCAAAACATTATTTCTGCTTCATGTTTGATGCTGCAAGGCTATGATTCAAATATCAAGAAGAATGGTTGTTCTTTGTATTTGAATGATATGTTTCACGGCTTTGCACCCATCCAGGACGGGTTATTTATTTTGAATCTTGATGGTGAGTCAGTTTATAACATAAATGTTAAAAGGTTGAAACCAAATGATCTAAATAGGACTTACTTTTGGCACTCTCGGCTTGGTCATATAAGTTGGAAACGCATGAAGAAGCTCCGTGATGATGGAATCCTAACTTCGTTCGACTTGGAGTCGTTCGAGACATGCGAATCTTGCCTACTCGACAAAATGACCAAGACACCTTTTGCAAAGAGTTGCGAAAGGGCGTCCGACTTGCTGGGACTAGTACATCGTGATGTATGTGGACCAATGAGCACGACAACCAGGGGTGGTTATGAGTACTTCATTACCTTCACTGATGATTTTAGTAGGTATGGATATATCTACTTGATGAAACATAAGTCAAAAGCCTTTGAAAAGTTCAAAGAATTCCAGAATGAAGCATAGAATTAACTCGGCAAGAAAATATAGTTTCTTCGATCGGACCGAGGAGGCGAGTACATGAGCCATGAGTTTGATGACCATCTGAAAAGTTGCGGAATAGTTCCTCAACTTACTCCATCAGGAATGCCGCAAAGGAATGGTGTTTCAGAAAGGCGGAATCGGATCTTGTTGGACATGGTACGATTTATGATGAGTTAAACAGATCTGCCTTTATCATTTTGGGGTTATTGTCTAGAAACAGCGGCGTTCACACTAAACAGAGTACCATCAAAGTCGGTACAGAAGACACCACATGAGATGTGGACAGACAAAAAGTCGAGTTTGTCTTTTCTTAAGATTTGGGGTTGTGAAGATTTTGTCAAGCGACTTCAGTCAGACAAGCTTACAGCCAAGTCGGATAAGTGTATTTTCATGGGGTATCCGAGGGAAACCTTGGATTACTACTTCTACAACCGAGAAGAGGGCAAAGTGTTTGTCGCTCAGAACGGTGTCTTCCTTGAGAAAGAGTTTCTTAGACGGGGAGTTAGTGGGAGCACGGTGCAGCTCGAAGAAATTCGAGAGGAACCGGCTAGTAGCGAGTCAGCAAAAACCTTGGAGGTTGAGCCGGTCATGGTAGCTGAGCCGGCAGCATCACCTTTACTATGAAGATCGACAAGATTGCAAAGTGTTCGTGATGTGTTACTGTTAGACAGTGATGAGCCGGCAAATTATTAGGAAGCGATGGTGGGATCTGATTCCAAGTCATGGCTTGGAGCCATGAGATCCGAGTTAAAGTCCATGGGTGAAAATCAAGTTTGGAACTTGGTTGATCTGCCAGACGGTGCAAGACCCGTCAAGTGCAAATGGGTATTTAATAAGAAAATTGATATGGATGGAAATGTTTCTGTCTATATAGCACGTCTTGTCGCGAAGGGGTTCCAACAAGTTCAAGGAGTTGATTACGACGAGACTTTCTCGCCCGTAGCGATGATTAAATTAGTTCGGATCATGTTAGCTATAGAAGCCTATTTCGACTATGAGATATGGCAGATGGATGTCAAAACAGCTTTCCTTAACGGAAATTTAACCGAGGACGTGTATATGATACAACCCGAGGGTTTTGTCGATCCGGATAATGCTGACAAAGTGTGAAAACTTAAAAAATCCATTTATGGGTTGAAGCAAGCATCTCGGAGTTGGAATATTCGCTTTGATGAGGTAGTCAAATCGTTTGGCTTCATCAAGAGTGATCATGATTCTTGTTTATACAAGAAGTTTAGTGGGAGCAAAGTAAACTTTATAATCTTATATGTGGATGACATATTGTTGATTGTAAATGATGTCCAGATGTTGCAAGAAACCAAGGAATCATTAGAAAAGAGTTTCTCAATGAAAGACTTGGGTGAAGCAACATACATCCTCGAAATCTGGATCTATAGAGATAGATCGATGAGGCTCATTGGATTGAGTCAGAGTACTTATTTGGACAAAGTGTTGAAGAAGTTGAACATGGAATCGTCTAGGAAAGGGTTCTTACCGATGTCCCATGGTGTAAAACTTAGCAAGACTCAGTGTCCTTCGACAGCTGATGAGCGACGTCAGATGAGTGCGATTCCGTATGCTTCTGCAGTCGCATCCATCATGTATGCCATGATTTGTACTAGGCGAGATGTTTCATATGCTCTAAGTGTTGTGAGCAGATACCAGGCTGATCCTAGAGAAATCCACTGGATAGCGGCTAAAAATATCCTAAAGTACTTGAGAAGGACTAAGGATATGTTTTTGGTCGATGGTGGTGAAGATGAACTCAGTGTAAAGGGTTAGATGGATGCGAGTTATCTTACCGAGTCTAATGATTCTCGTTCGCAATCCGGATACGTGTTTATTATAAACGGAGGTGCTGTGAGCTAGAAGAGTTCCAAGCAAGAGTCTGTGTATGCATCTACAATAGAGGTTGGGTATATTTCCGCCTCGGAGGCAGCAAAGGAAGCTGTTTGGATGAGGAATTTCCTCATGGATCTTGGTGTGGTTCAGGGTTCGTCCAATCCATTAGACGTGTATTGTGACAACAATGGTGATATTTCACAAGCCAAGGAACCTAGACATCACCAGAATAACAAGCACATACTCATGCGGTACCACCTGATTTGCCAGTTCGTGGATCAGGGTGATATCAAGTTATGCAAGGTACACACGGATGCAAATATTGCTTAGCCGTTGACAAAGCCATTACCACAGCCGAAGCATGAGGCACAGCTAAGAGCTATGGGTATTAGATGCCTAGTCATGTGATGTCGGAAGATTGACTCTAGTGCAAGTGGGAGACTATTGGGAATATGCCCTAGGGTCAATCATGTATGATGATATTTCCCATTGTATCCATAAATATATTAAGTTGTCCTTGTATAAACATCTGATGCGTATCACTGAATATGTGATTCGGTTGTGGAACTATACATTCATGTTGTTTGTACTAAATGTCCTTGGTCATTGAGGTTGTGCTGGACACACTACTTAGACCATTGTGAAAGTCGGCTTGATGACTCGGTTCCACTTGTCATGGGCATGGAGATGCTATTCCGACTTACACAGATTCGGCTAAAGAGTTTAGCGAGTCGGATTGACCCATATTGAGGTACAACGAACAAGATGTCATCTGTATATCTCAATCAATGTAATCCTTAGACCTGAGGTTGTTGCACAGTCCTAGTTGAGGATCACCGACTTAGGTTCTGTCAAACGCTGATCCGTATCTGGGCAGTTATAAAGGCGGAGTTTGGGTCGACTGGATATGTTTTCCTTTGTGCTAGAACAGCGATTTCCTAGAAATCGTCTAAGCAAACTCTTGTGTCAAATTCGACGAACCACTCGGAAATCATAGCATTATATGAAGCATCACGAGAATGTGTATGGCTTCGACGAGTAGTCAGCCACATCCAGATGTCATGTGGACTGAACACCGTACAAACCACAACAATTATCTATGAAGATAATGCCGCTTGTGTTGCACAAGTCCAGACGGGTTACGTGAAGAGTAATCTCACAAAGCATATAAACCCCAAGTTCTTCTATGAACATGAACTGCAAAAGATGAACGAAGTGAAAGTCTTGCATACTAAGTCGTGTGAAAATCTCGTTGATTTGTTCACTAAATCATTGTCAGCATCTTCTTTCGAGAGATGTGTCTGTGGGATCGGCATGATGAGACTTAGGGAGATGCAAGGTTCAGGGGGAGAATCTTCACAAACTCATCGCTGAAATCTTGATCCCGATGATTGAGTGCTTAACTTTATAGTTAAGTGAATTGTACTCTTTTTCCCTTAGTGATTTTTTATGAAGTTTCTCACATGAGGTTTTTAATGAGGCAATTCGTGCAACATAGCAAGAAGTATACCATGTGCATTTCTCCATATTTTTCCCACTGGGTTTTTTGGAGTTTTAAGCCATGGTTATACAGATAAGATACCTAGGGGGAGTGTTGGGAAACTGGGCCGGTAGAGGCCCATTCGGTGTGGCCTCTACCAGGCTAGGGTTAGCCCATGTGGGTATCCTATCCCCTTAGTTTAAAAATAGAGGAGCAATCATTGTACGTGACTTTACTGATAGACAGATCAATAAAGCTTCTCCATGTTCCCTGTGTCATTTTCTTGTGTAATCTTGTGTGCCTTCGACTCTAGTCTTCTTCCTCGGGTGTGGAGCAGCCTCGGGACCGGCCAGCCGGCAGGGGTTGTTCAACACACACCACCACCCATGCCCCATCCCGCATCCCCCCTCCCACCACAACGCGAGATGTATGCGTGTGGCCCCATCCCTGCGACCGCATCCCCTCCATGCCACCTCGTCTTTCTCGCATCCCGCACGTCTTCCTCGCCCTTTCCCCAAATTCTGCAACACCGCCCCCACCTGCATCGCTCCCCCGTTCTCACCTCACCGGGCATTCCCCGTGGACGTGCACCGCCAGGGCCCCTCCCTTCTGCCCCGGGCGCTGCCCCCCGCCGTTCTCCCTCACCGGCCGCTGCCTCGCCCTCTGCACGGCCTCTATTGACCTCCCTGTCGCCACCACGCAAGCGCCGCCGTTTGCCTTCTCCATCTCCATCCCCGCATGCGTCTACCTCGATTGTCGTGCTCCGCCATCGTGCCGGCCTTGACTCCCCTCCTCACCTTTGTCCTGAGCACTGTCAGCAACCGCGCGTCCCCGTCGCCCTGGTGCTCACCTCCGCAGTTGTCACCGACCACGCCTTTAGCCGGCCCAGGCCAACGTAGCCACGTCCTCACGGTGTTCTCATCACGAGCAGAACCTTGCCGCCCTGTCCCCTGCTCCCCTTCCTGGTGGTCGTCGCCCGGTGCTCCCCACAAGCTCGCATGCCCGAGCGGAGCATCGGCCCTGCCTCCTCTGTCGTGTCGCTTGGTCCAAGTTCCTCGTGGACAGCTCTTATGCACCATTCCGTTGTTTTTCTCCTCCCGTTTCACTCGGTACCTTCTTGAAGACGTGTGTGATTCTGTTTGTTGGGCAAGTTCCACTCTGCCTATGTTGTCCGCGGTTACTAGTAGTACTAGTTCGGCAGGAACTCGATACTGATGGTAGGAGAGAAGATCTACACCGACAAGATCGACCTCGACGAGCAATTGGCATTGATCCTCAACACCAACAAAAGGCGGACGACAAGAACTCCAACATGACGCTAGAGCGACAAGATTTCCTTCACGGACTAGATGGAACCACCAAGACCATTGACATGGGTCTGATGACCGAGATCCTGAAGACACCTCCTTCACGGATTCGAAGCCCTGATCCCGGCGTCGAGACCAAACCGAACCCCCGAAGCCAAGATTGTCGGAACCATGTGTGACCCTAAGCCCTTATATTTTTATAACACATTCAACTTGCATACATATCATGAGGTTTGGGGTATTTTGTCGTCTCACCAAATAATTAAATATGGAGGCCTTTTCGAGTCTTATATTGGCCCTATTTAAATGTGTGTAGTGAACTAGTGCTATATTTTTCCTTGTTAAGACAACATTTAAATTGCGTGGTAGCTAAACAACAAGAACCTATTAATTAATTGTCGAGACCCGGTTCCGCTTAATACTGCCGAATTTCATCGCACCCTTGCCATGGCATGCACCATACATGCATCATTCCTGATCTTCTGTCGTAGTATTAAAATAGTGCATCCGGTGTTTCTGCTAGTGCTTTCCTTCTTCATGGATTAGGCCGATGAGTTGATGCGAGTGTCGACCCCATCTTCGGATGAACATTCGGCAATGTTTTCAGGCGAGAATTCTCCCCTTTCTACCTATCTTATTTTTATAGTCTTTATTTCCCCATGTTGATCTATTGATATTTGTGTTGTGATGCTTTAGATTCCATACCACTTTATATCCCTTGCAGCCACTATATTGCCATGGACACCTCCTATTGCTCGTTGTTTGGTAGATAGTTAGCGTGGCAAGTTGTAGTTGCTTGTGTAGGTGTCGCTTCGGGCCATCGATATTCCAAAGTTGTTGGAGGAATGCGTCATATTTAATTTTGGAGACGACCATGACTCAAATTACAACCTGATATTAAAATGCTGGGAATAGTTATAACTAATGCAGAGGCACCAGTGGGCAATAGATGTGATTTGGTTTTGAACAACCCACTTGTGTCCCGTAGGACCCCAAGTACTTGATACCTGTTCCTTGACTATTCGCACTATCTGCATGTGGGACCATGAATCCCCTTAGCGAGAGCTTGAATCATATCATATTTCTTGGGGACACAAAGTAGTTTGGGGATTTATTACTATCATGTACTTATGCCATGCTACTTCTTTAATTACTACTATTTCTCGAGGAGCATTTACTACTGTACTGTTTTGGAACCCCATGACACGTTTTCGCGGAATCGACAAGCCCAGTCACATTTTCGGGTTCCCAGTTGTTTACAGCCGTCATCACAAACCTCTGGGTCCATGTCGGAGTCGGCCAACTTCGTAGAGGCTAGCTTAGTGGGGTGGCCCCCTGAAATATTATATGAATCTTGTGATTGCTTTGTCGGGATGCCTCATTGGGTTTTCATTTGGTTTTTCCGAGGTTGATCGTGCACGTGTTGCTATTTGTGCCCCCTACAGGGTAAAACTTTTTGAAAGTCGTGTCCGCGGTTATGGACAACTTGGAGCACAGTATCTCCATCATAGACAACTATAAATAAAGTAGTTCTATAAATTTGACTTTGTAATGACTAGTAATCAGCTCACTACAATGGAATGGCTAAATAAAGGTACCAACAACTGCTGGAATTGGTATGCGTCACGCTATATATATTTGACTAGTAAGTATCACAAATACAACAGAATGGTTAACTAAAAGTGCACACTTCTTATTATCTCAGGATGACTCATGCTATCTATATCTGACTAGTAAGTGCTGCAACTATAACGGAATGAATAAAATTGTCAACTGTGTGAGTTTCCTCGGTATGACTTTCTCGTTTGGTCTCGAGGGGGAATACCAGGATGGGTATGCTTGGTGATAGTTTCAGGTTGGATCCTAATACGTCTTTCTTATCCCTCACTGATAACCGACAGTTGTATCGAGTCTCTATAGGTTGTATAGTGCATGTTGCGCTGCCGCTTCAGTCCATCATACCTATGTAGGTGAGGAACGCCGAATTCTAAGGCACGTCGTTTACTGGCCTCAATACTAACCGCTCTCTTTTCCTTTGACATTTACCAGCACCCCTTTTGTTCAAGCAGGTTTTGCGATCAACATCGTTAGCAGGGTTACACTTCCGGCTTGGCCTGGGCAGGGTTATGGACGCCATTGGTTATTATTCAAGGCTCTTAGCCCCATTTGCATCTTGTCCATACTCGGATGTTGTATCATTTTCAAGGTGATTTGGATATTTGTACTGTATATCTGTATTCTTGACTCATGGAGTCGTTGTATATATCTGTTTTGTGAGTTCCATCGTGGACTATTGTGTAATGATATTACTTCGTTTTCCACCAGCACGCAAGTGTCGGGTGGGCATCTTTGAATCATTTTTATGTGGGTTTGGCGGCGCTAAAAATTGCATAGGGTCGATCCGAGGGTGTTACAACGTACCTCATTGACTTTATCAGCCCCTATCATCATGGTGATGCCTGAGCTCATTAAGTCGAAAACAGTATGAGGAGCCAATTGCATTCCTACTCCACTTGCATATGAGGGTTATTGGAAGTAATCTCATAACTATTGGCGTCATTCCAGTCCATTGCATATTGCTCTACAGAGCCGAGACTTTGGCCACTAAGCATTTGGGTCAAGACAAGACCTTTATTCTTGGCAGATGGAGCACTGGTACTCTTGGCAATAGTAAGGCTGACATGGAGAGAAAGCCGCATGTCGGTGATGATTGACCCGGCAACAGCTATAGTCTTTTTCAGCAGATCCACAATAGACCCACATTTGGGCATAGATGCGGATGTATTTGTTCTTGTATAATTCTATGACCGAGTCAAAGTCTTACCAAAGGTAAGCTTCTGCTGTCTCGGACCCGTCATCTACGGCTAACTCGGCTGAGCCGAGTGAGACGGTTTATGGCTTGGTTGCTTTGGTGGTGGAGTGGCTTGCTTCTGCTGGCATGAGGAAGTTGTGTAACTCAGCTTCTTCTGCGATGGAACTCTCTGTGCTGGCTGAGGTGGTTTCTTCTTCTTTTGCTGGGTTGCGGGGTTATCAACATTACCAGACCTAGCGGAAGTGCTTCTGGTGTCAAATCTCTTCTCCTTTTTGGGGGAAGATGTTTTCTCATTTGTATCCTCCTCCCTCTGAGCTTTGGGACCTTCTTCAGGCCGGGTTACAGTGATATCCAGCATAGAGGAAGAGACCTAGACCAGACTCAGAACATGAGTCTTGGCCGAAGCTGGATAAGGAGGAGGAGGAATCTCAGACACGATGCAACTTGCCAACTGAGGGGCATTCATTGCGGATCTGAAAAACAGAGAAAATCTATATATACATAAGATCAAAGAAAGAAAAAAAGAAAGAAAGAGGAACACAAGAAACGTAAAGGAACTTGGAACAAGGGAAGTTGCCCGACAACAACCGGCGAGCGGTAAACTCTCTTGGAGACTTTGCGCTTCTTGGTGGTCTTAGCTTGCTCCACCACATCCTGGATCGCTGCACCGTGCTTCTTTCCCTTAGCCTGGTCCCCAATGGAGAGAGGCACATCCTCGTGCACCTGGCCGGCTGCATCAGCAAGTGCAGAACCAACGGGATAAGCAAACGATATTGGCCTGGTAGTAAGTACCTCCCTAATATGACACTCATCATCATCATCATCCAGCCACTCCCTTAGAGGCTTGTGAGTTTGAGTCTTACCCAGAAATGGTCCGGCGCCTGCGTGCAGGATGGGCATGAAATCCTCTGAGTCAAACTCCTCTAAGTCAAAGGTGTCCCGGTCGTCATCCCAGGCAAGGGATGGGTTAGAATTTTCATCTACTTGTCGAGTGAACTGATGTAAAGAGCGAACAATCTGAGTTAATCGAAATGGAAATAGAGTGAAGAAGAGAATCGGCCAAGTAAATTACTCAGAAGCTTACCCAAGGAACGAGATTGATGCGGTCGAAGGGAGCAATGTCCCACTCCCAGTTAGACGCCATCGTCAATTTGAAGATGGAGTTGACTCGCCCGGCGACCTGCGCCTTGTCGAGGTCATAAGTCGAGTGGCGCGTCAGGTCAAAATGGCCACTCATGAAGCAGTCTTGTGGGAGCGAAGTTGGAGGGGGATGACTCGGTGACTAATGAAAGTGCGCATGAGGTCCTCCCCCGTCAGTCTCGGATCCACACTCTCCTCCACCAGTTTTTCCAAAATAGCATGTGCCTCATTAACGGCTGGGTATTTCTATCTCGGATCAAACTTACAATTGTGTTTGTTAGGCACATCGACATTGAAGGCAGGTAGCCGAATCAAGTCATGGTCGACAGAATTCTTGACATAGAAAAATGTTCTCTTCCACTTCTTACATGAATCTAGGCCCTAGACTCGGGGTAAAATGGATTTTCTCCTAGGGGTGATGCTGGCGGGACCACATTGAGTCGACCGCTTCTCACCCGAAGGGACACTTGGCTCGGAATGACCTAGATCCTCTGGAAATACTTGGCCCATAGGAAGACTATGGGACAAAGACCAAGGTATCCCTTGATGGCCGATATAAAATAGGAAAGCAAACCAATTGCATTCGCTGGATGGTGATGCGGTTGCAGATGGAAAAACTCGAAGAAATGTTTGTCAAAATTGCTCAAAGGAAGAGAAAAGCCATGCTCGAAGTGGGACATGAACACTATGAACTCACCAGGATGATGATTGGGAGCCATTTTTCCAAGTAGAGTGCGACATTCAACCCCAAGCGGGATCTGCCGCATAGAACCGAGCCATTCAATCTCCTCAATGGAAACTTACGAGCCCTCCCACAGGCCGCGCTCGCTGGTGGCCTCGTCTTCCTCCACCTCCTGGATGGCGACGATGTCGTGGGGATCTATCGATTCTTCTAGGTCTCAGCGACCTCTTCCTTCTCTGGAAGAGGCAGAGATTGCCGCGGCCCCGTCGCTGCAGTGCAAGTGCTTGCACGGGGAGAACCGGCGATGATCGGAGAGAGAGTTTGGTGGTGCTGGAGAGAACCTCTAATAGCTGAGAAGCGCAGGAGCAAGATCAGAGAGCGGCGACACGAGGAAGATGGAAGAGATAATAAAGAGGCGATGGGGGTTTCTTCCCCCACCCCCCTACTTAAGGGCGCAGTGAAAACCACTATAGTGGGATAAGTTGTGTGTCGGGGCCATAGTGTGGCCATGTACACGAGAAACTGCCGTGTGAGGTTGTGCCACGTGCATAGAAACCACCCGCCATGCCGCAGGAGATCAGTCAATGCGTTAATCGAGGCATTGCGCGACGTGACTGCTATAGTGACGGTTGTCACTTTGCAGCAGTAACTGTGTAGCGCATTAGGATTTTGGAAGAAAATGTGGAAAAGTTTGATGATTACGCGTCACCCATGATAAAATAATATAAAGCCAAGGGCGACTCGACAAAGAGCAAAGACCGAAATAAGACTCGGCAAAGGGAAATAGATTGTAACTCGGAAAGTGTTGGCAGTTATCAATGCCAATCCAAAGAGTTGAGCCGGCTTATTATATGTCGGATAAAAATAGATGTTCCAAATTCACTAAAGGAACCTTCCAAGACCTATCAGTTAAAACTGCTAGACCTTAACAGCTTCCGGGACTAATGTTGGGGGGATAACCCCCAGTAGGGTCATAAGATGTGGAAGTTAAGGTTGACTCGGACTGACCTTATCTGATTTAGGCCAACATAGGCCGAGTTATTAATAGACGAGTAATAACGGCAAGGATCATCTAACATATAATTTATGTCGGCACAAACATATGTGTGATTCTTACTTGCATGTACACCAAAGCCGAGTCATCGAGGTGGATCCGAGTCATGAAGGGAGAGATGCTCCTTCCAGAGTACGCTTTTGGCTCCATGCATCACTAAAAAGGCTGGCGCATGGCTCTGACAGTGCTATAGGGCCACTGTACCAAGTGGGCCAAAGCTAAACAATGAGGAGAGCGTTGCTAGGTGACGCCTAAAGCGCCGGGTGATGCTTAAAGCGATGGATGACGCCTAAATAACTGGCGCCTTTGTACTGTATTACCATTGGCATGCACCACTTTGCTGAATGGGTCCTGGACCTGAGGACAGGCCCGAAGACCCGTACCGTTGGGTAAAGCATAAGCCATTCTATAAACCCTAGAAACCCACATTGTAACCTAGACACTCCCATCCAGTATATAAGGAGGAGTAAAGCATAAGCCATTCTATAAACCCTAGAAACCCACATTGTAACCTAGAAACCCATGTTTGAGGAGGCTGGTCACTTCTTCTTCCTCTAGTTCTTGGTAGCAACTTGGCAAACAGCTCAAGGAGCACTTGTAACCACAATAAATAGAAGGAAAACAGATCTAGCTCAAGGCACATCGATTGTCTTTGTGTTTCTTCATTGTTCTTCATGTGCAGGTTCACTACACTCTCCCTCCCTGGATTCCTCTTGCATCCATATGGCCCCAACTTAAGCCTACCCATGGCATCTGCCATGACACCACCACAACAATAGCTATCTTTTGATGGTAAGTGGCCATAGATGTACATAATAATATATGGTAATTTTCCTATAATTGGTAGATGGGTGCATCTTGTCATGGTGAACAATAATGCTGCCAATAATGGGAGTTTCCAACCTTTTGGAACAAAAAAACATTTTTGAATTTTCAAAGTGAAAAGAATGTGTTTTCCTTTAACTTAAAGAAAGTACGAATAATATGGCTCGGAATACCATAAGCCCATTTACCATACAAAGTTTAGACCAAGTTTCACTTACGATTACACCAAGTTATACAAGCTCTTAAACTTCCTAGCTAAGTTTTCCCATTTAAATAAATTTATGCTTAGTTGTCAAAGTTAGGTTAAATTTTAACCTAAAAGTAAGTGGTAGATTTCTCTCAAAGTTCTACATAAAAACATCTTTTGACAGTAGTATCCACCAAGCATTCAATATATCGAAAACCACTGAGGTAATTTTTTGAAATATTTAACATGCTAATAATTTGCATGTAAAAATTTATATCCTTGTTTTGAAAAAATGAAACATCATAATTTACGTTGATGATCCCATATCCAAGAATTTGCATGCCGACAAATCTGGCCATATTTTTTTTAAAACAACTGAAGAGGAAATATCATAAAGAGTATGGCTCGATCCGCTGCTCTCTCAAGAAGGAGACAAACCCGAATGTTTTCCTTTCTTAATTTTAGGGCCCTTTGTGCTAAATATATGAACCTTGATGTAATTTTCCCTTTTTTATGTCCTTGATGTAAAATATAATCCCACACCCGTGTAAAACTTTAACCTAAGAGTAAGTGATAAAATCTAAGAACATGTTAGGTTCAGAGATTTCAGTCCGGTACCTAATTATAGTGGTATTACAAACCGTTATTTGTGTTTGGTAGCCACGTCCCATAAACAAGTACCACGTAAACGAATCCCAGCCATGTTCACAGATGATTCCACTTGCCACCCACCAGAAATGATTCGTGTTACCGGAGTGGATCTCTCCCTGATAGCGACGTCTTGCCCAGTCCACCGCCGATATCGGTCCTTTCCCCCTCGATTCTATTCCATCGACCTTCTCTCGCGAGGACAAGCGTGTCTTCCTCCTTAATCGCCTCATGAGCTTGTCCTACCCAGATGCCCTAACCCCAATCTTCTCCGTCCACACTCCTCTAGCGAGGAGCAACATAAGCGTAGGAATTTTTCACCAATCCAAGACTCGGAATCGTTGTCGTGAGCACCCCGCCAAGGGAGGAGCTGTCGGCCGCCATTGTCCCCTCCACAACACCATGTGAGGAGTCTATACGGGGCTCTTTTTATAGTTATGGAAGACGTTGTTTTCTTCAATCTGGATCTTGCTCATCTCTGTTAAGTTCTATGAAATCTAATTTTGTCTTTGATTGGGTGACAGACTCACACTATGTTGATTGGCAGTCAAATTTGTCTAGATCCGGTCGAATTTTGATTGTTTTTGCATATTTTTGGTAGTTGATTTCCGTGTATTTTTGGTTGCATTGTCTCTAGCACACTAAAAAACTTTGGAATATAATTACATTTGTTGAACCAAACAGTTTTCTAATTTTATCCATTCCTTTAATAGTGTCGGTCTAATCTGATTGCGTTTACGTTAGCATTACCTTTTCCGAAACAAATACCTTATAAACGAATTTAAGCTTTGGTGTCAATGAGTATGAACATTCTTGGATTTTTAGCCGAACAACCAAGGTCATGGCCATATCTACATCATACTTTAGGTTGATGATCCCGTATCCAAGAATTTGCATGCCCAAAAATTTGGCCACAGTTTGAAAACAATTGAAGAGAAAGTATTATAAAAAGTATGGCTCGATCAGCTGCTCTCTCGAGAAGGAGTAGAACCCAGATATTTTCCTTTCTTAATTTAGGGTCATTTACGCTAAATGCATGGACCTCAATGTAATTTTCCTATTTTTTAGGTCCTGGATATAAAATGTACTTCCACCGTCATAAAATTTTAACCTAAGAGTAAGTGGTAAAATCTAAACGAATTGAACTTAGTTGTCAATGAGTATGAACATTTTTGGATTTCAAGCCGAACGACCATGGTCATGGCCATATCTACATCATACTTTATGTTCATGATCCCATATCCAAGAATTTGCATGCCGAAAAATGTAGCCATATTTTGAAAATAATCAAAAGAGGTAGTAGTAGTATGAAGAGTATGGCTCGATTGACTGTTCTCTCGAGAAGGAGTCGAACTTGACTATTTTCCTTGCTTAATTATTTTAAGGTCCTTTGTGCTAAATGTATGGACATCGATGTAATTTTCCCTTTTAAGTCCTTTATAAAATATACTCCCACTACCCGTGTAAAATTTTAACCTAAAAGTAAGTGGTAAAATCTAAACGAATTTAATCTTAGTTGTCAATGAGTATGAACATTCTTGGATTTCAAGCCGAACGACCAAGGTCATGTCCCTATCTACATCATACTTCATGTTGATGATCCCATATCCAACAATTTGCATGCCGACAAATCTGGTCATATTTTGAAAATAATCAAAGAGGAAGTAGTATAAAGAAGTATGGCTCGATCAGCTGCTCTCTCTAGAAGGATCCAAACCCGACTGTTTTCCTTGCTTAATTTTAGGGTCCTTTGTGTTAAATATATGGATCTTTGTGTAGATTTCCTATTTTTAGGTCCTTGATGTAAAATGTACTCCCACTGCCCGTGTAAAATTTTAACCTAAAAGTAAGTATTAAAATATAAACAAATGTAAGCTTAGTTGTCAATAAATATGAACATTCTTGGATTTCAAGCCGAATGACCAAGATGGCCATATCTACATCATACTTTATGTTGATGATCCCATATCCAATAATTTTCATGCCGACAAATCAGGACATATTTTGAAAACAATCGAAAAGGAAGTAGTATGAAGAGTATGGCTCGATCAGCTACTCTATTGAGAAGGAGCCAAACCCAACTATTTTCCTTGCTTAATTTTAGGGTATTTTATGCTAAATGTATGGACCTCGGTGTAGTTTTCCTATTTTTTAGGTCCTGGATGTAAAATATACTCCCACCTCCCAAGTAAAATTTTAATCTAAAAGTAAGTTTTAAAATTTAAATGAATTTAAGATTAGTTGTAATGAGTATGAACATTCTTGGATTTCAAGTCGAACGACCAAGGGGCCATATCTACATCATACTTTTTATGGATGATCCCATATCCAAGAATTTGCATGCCAACGAATCTGATCATATTTTGAAAACAATCAAAGAGGAAGTAGTATGAAGAGTATGGCTACTTGATAACATACACAGGAACTGAAAGATCGACAAGATTGGACTGACCGTCTACATGATAATCTCTTCTACATATATCATGGTAATCAAGTCGTTACTTGTATGGCGATGGAAGCTTCGTAGCAGAAACATTTTTTCAATCCATGTTTGGCGATGTCTCTATAAAGCATCATCTTATTTCTATTGAAATTATGGTCTGTAATAAATTTCAAAAAAATTCGGTTGATGTAATATGCTAATTCTCGCGCGGCCATTAGCAGGCCAAAATACTAACGGACTATTTAAAACAAGAATTGCGCCATAATTATAGAATACGATATGTCGAGTAAACGGGATCAATAAACAGTAAATGGCTAGAATCATGGCAGGCCACATAAGCGGTGAAAGGCCTAAAAATATACATGCTTGAACAGCAAAAGGCCAAAACAGTAAAAGGCCAGAACAGTAGAAGGCTAGAATAGTAGAAGGCCAGAACAGTAAAAGGCCAGAAAAATAAAAGTCCAGAATAGTAAAAGACCAGAATAGTGAAAGGCCAGAACAGTAAAAGGCTAGAAGAATAAATAGCCAGAACAATAAAAGGCCAGAAGAATGAAAGGCTAGAACAGTGAAAGGCTGGAACAATAGAAGGCTTTAACAGTAAAAGGCTAGAATATTAGAGGTCCTTCTCAAAGAAGGGCCGTTAGTGGGCGGCCCGTGACGGGACGACTGCAGGCCTTAACAATACCGGGCAGACTTGGCGCATGTCGCTAATGGGTCGCATAGTATGGAACCATCGTGGGCCTTATGTAGGCCAAAATAGTAACTATCCTAAAAGTTGATAGGATGCTGCATGCTTGACTAATTGTTCCATTTCAAATAGCGTAGGACAAAACAGTAACATGTCTTCTTCTTATTGGTTCCTCATATTAGGCCGGCCCACTTAATAATTACCAGGCCTTCACTGGGCCTGGCTTCTACCATGATTTCCATGACTGTTAACGATGCTAACTAGCCATTAGCGGCATTTTGCACGTGATAGTTTGCATGACGTTGTAACAT
Organism: Avena sativa; assembly: GCA_916181665.1. Taxonomy (NCBI): domain Eukaryota; kingdom Viridiplantae; phylum Streptophyta; class Magnoliopsida; order Poales; family Poaceae; genus Avena; species Avena sativa. The sequence goes on along the minus strand of OV702294.1, from coordinate 258,857,306 downwards.
CCCAAAAATACCAAGCTTGGATCATCCAACTCTAATCATCAAAATTAGGGTTAACAAAAACTTTTCTAAATAAAATTATGAATGCATGCATATGTGTATGCATTGATTTTGAATTCTTTTAAAACCACCTTGTTTGTTTGTTTCATTGCTTGTAAAATGTTTCTTAGGTGAAATAAACATCATCTAAAACATTTCCCACACTTTCCCTAAAGACAAGTAAATCAAAACACATATATTAAATGAATGGTCACTTTGACCAATTTAACTCTCATGCCTACTTTGGCTGTCTCAAACTTTCAGAACCTAACAGAAAATTTTCTGGATCTTTGCACCCCTTGATTGTACTCATAACAAAGTATCAAGGCCCACTTTGTGACCATCCAGAAACTTTCAAATGCATAGTTTAAATGACAATTCAAAATTGAATCTTTATCATATGGGAAGATCCCACTTTTTCAAAAACCACTCAAACATGCTCAACTTTCAAAACCCAAGCATCTGCAGACTCACCAGCACCAATCTAGCAAACCCACCAAAAATCTTTTCAAAATTCAAAACTTGATTTCATGCGGCCATTTCATCAAATAGGTTGCAGACACAAATCAAACAAAACATCAAACACTATTGTGAGCAGTGATTCTTGCCTAACTTGTTCCCTAGTTAGCTCACACCCAGCTCAGTAGATCATCTAGTAAGATTAAGTAAGCACTAGCACCACTATGAGCTTGCCATTTCCATCAATGGTGAACAGCCGAGCACCTCCTTGCCACCCCATAGTCGACAGCAAGCTAGGAGCAGCAGCAAGCCTAGCCAGCATGTCTGGGAGGTAGCCCACCGTCCATCGCCACCCCCTGTCCCAGCCGCGAGCGTTGCCAAGCCCTGGACCACGCGCAAGAGCCGCTCCCAGACCGCCAGAGACCATGCCGAGCATGCGCCACCCTCGACCAGCGCCCATAGACCGCGCGCCGCCCTCGCCGCGTGCACACACGATCGCCACCGACCCAGGAGACCGCCAGACATCCCCGTTTGCCGCCCCAGGCCGCATAGCCACCGCCAGCCGTCGAAGACGCCGCCTCTGCCGCGCAGAGCATCGCCCGTTCTAGACCAAGCCGCACCGCCCCATGCCTCAAAACCATGTCGTTGAGCATCGCCAGTAGACACCACACCATCCCCTACCCTTCCCCATGCCAATAGCCGCTTGTAACATCGCCCCCGACGAGCTCACCTTGCGCCCGTCGGTCCCCTCGCTCGACTATAAATAGAGGCCACCCCTAGTCGATTTCTTCACACCACCTCACTCCCCTCTTCTCACTGATCGTGCCACACCGTTCCCGGAGCAAGGCGAGCACCATCTCGCCGGAATTTCACCGAAGCCCGCCGCCTCTGGAGAAGAAGGGCACCATCGATTTCGTCCACCCCAGGAGCTACCGCGACCACCCCTGAGTTCGCCGTCGTTGACTTCGTCATTCGCCCGCCTCGCCGACCCTCGCCCGTACCCCGGTGAGCCCCTAGCACCCCTCACTGGCCGTGCTAGGTTTCGTTCTCGCCGGCGTTGTCTCGCATCGACGATGACTCCTAGCCGTTGGATTAGAACTAGATCGAATGATCCACGTTGCCCCATACCGCTTCGCCCAGCCCCGTGTCACTGACGAGTGGGGAAACCCACTTAAGCAGCCCGTGGGAGCACTGCGCTTAGCAGGCCGGCCCGTTAACTTTTCCCGCGCAAGCCCAGTTATTCAAATTAAACGTTTTCCATTTCAATTCAAACACACTTCTGTACCCAACTTCAAAAATCCACCCAGATCGATTCAGTGCACCAATTTGAATGAAACCAATTTTGTTAGAAATGTCTGTGAGTGCTGAATCCAAGCCCGTTGGATTCAAGTCATTTGGATCTGTAGATCATCCTTAGTAAAAATAAAAGCAGAAGCTTTTCTGCATTCAAACATTTTTAAAATTTAAACCATAATAGCTTTTGAGTTGATTCCAACTCTCAAAAATCACATTTAACCATACCTTTCAGAATATATAAAAATATATAGGTTTACTTGCAGAAACATTGTTCAAGTAATAAAAGAATGCTACATAAGCATTTCTAGACACATTAATTAATTAAAATAAAAGGGTAAAACCTTGTTAAATTGTGACACCACTTTAAATCACATTCCCATGGACTACAATATGTGGTGATGACATGTGTCAACATGATCCCATGTTTGGTTTGGAGAATATTAAATCTTAAGTAGTTTTTCAATGAGTAGAAATTACTTTTCTAAAAATAAAAGGAATTAAACCAAGCCTTAACCTTGTAATGTTAGAGATGATGCTAGATCATCTATAGGACCCTTGTGTGTGATGATTGCAAGTAGTTAAGTATTGTTTGGTGATTGTGTACCTCGTATTTATTCATAGACGCTAGTACCGACCAAGGATACGAGGAGGAAGGAGGATTCTACGAAGAAGCCGAGGAGAACTTCAACCACTGCTCTGCACAAGGCAAGCTAACACTTGCAAGATACTTTACCTATGCAAGCTTATATTGATACTAATGCAAGCTTTACTAATCAAGTTTACCTATGCAAGCTAACACTTGCAAGATACCCTACTGATGCCACAAACCCCTACTTGTTACTATACCCACTATATGCCTTAAGCATATATGATCCCACCCACTTGACCAACCAATCCTAGTTTTTACTTACAAGCTTTATACTTTATTTCTTTATCAAAGCTATTCCTTAGAGTTTACTTAAGTGAATTATAGATACTAGAAAGATATCTGAAGGTTACATAAAGAGCATAAAATTTGGCCTAAACTAGATAATCTTGATGTCATCTTAAGGCATGAGATTGAACTTAGTTAAAACTCCACTAGTTTACTACCCCTCATTATTGCTTACCCCCACCTATAGATGCTAGTGCTAAGCATAAAACTTGATCAACTTTAGATGGGAGTACTTGGTGGAAAAATGGTTATGAAAACCTTGGAATGATGGATCATTCTATTGAAATGTTTTGGACATGTGTTTCCAAACACCTGATGATTTTGGTGATGAAAATGTTGAGGCATGAGCCTTAGCCCTTTATAAAACTGATGGTTGTCTGGATGCGATACCATTCCAATTTTATCGTACAACCACAATACTCGAGAATTGGGTAGGGCTTGACTGGAAACTTATATACCTTAGTATTAGTTCCCTCACGGCCAAGGTCTGAGCTGAGGCTACCTTGTGAAGATTTTCCACCTGTGCAGTACCCAAGATGACAGTTGGTCATGGTTGGGAGGCCACCGGAGAGGTTCTTATACTAGGGCGTGTAATCGAAAGGTTAGGATTGATTATCCGCATACTGAGTATGGTGAATTCAGGATTTGTTCCTGATGGATGTATCGAATGTTGTGGTGAAAGTGTACAGTCTCTGCAGAGTGTCAAACTATTCGAATAGCCGCGTCCGCGGTTATGGACAGTTGGAGTGGCCATACTGTTCCCCCGTCATACTTTTCAAAATGACTTGTGCACTAAATTGAGACTTTGACTTGACCACAACAGAGTTGTGACATGATTTACAAGATCCCACCTAGGAGTTATAAAATTATGACTAGCTTTGGAACCTAGTAGAGATAAATCTGGCTTTTGCAAAACAACCCTAGAGCCTAGTGTCCTATTATCCAAAAAACCTTTACCAGTTAGTATTAGTTTGCGAGTACTTAAAGAGTACTCATGGCTTTGTCCCTGGATATTCCCATGGCCAGAATATGAAGAGGAGTACCTGGAAGATGGACCCCAGGAAGGTTACGACAACTAGGATCATCTCCCATCGTCAGCATTACCTGTGACCCCGAAGATGGAGCTTCGCCTACGCTACCGTTATTATTACGTATTCCGCTGCTTGAAGTTGTATTAAGAACTGGATCATGAGATCCCTATTTGTGTAAGAACTTATGTATCGTTTGTAATGGATGATGTACTATGGTATCCAATTCTGTTATGTCTTGCAAAAATGGTAATCCTGGGATTGCGATGTATGGCATAACAGGCATCTAGGATTGAAAAATCCGGGTGTTGACAAGTTGGTATCAGAGCCATCCTGACCATAGGAGACCCTAGTTAGACTGGACGTTTGAACCAAAAACTTAGTTTCAAAACCAAAGAAAATAAATATTTACAAAAAACTTATTCTCATTCTTATCTCTTTAAATTCTTTCCTAAAAAATCATGTTCCTCAAAAACTCTTGCAAAATACATAAAATTTTGACACACTTGATCACCCTACTAATCTACTCATCCTCTATTTTTATAGATGGACGTGAAGTACAACAAGTTTTACCAACTTGGGAATGGAGGAGACCTTATCTTTGAGAGGGATCTGGATCAGCTTTCGGAACTTCTGGAGCGTCCGCACCCCGAGTTCTTCGGAGCTCAGCTCAATGATCAAGGAGGAGAAGACCTGTAGTGGCTAATTGTTGCAAGTCTCCGAGGAAAGATTGAACCTCCCACTGTGGAGGGAATACAGTTTACCTTGAGGGAAAACAACTGGCTCGATGGACTTACTAGAGCAATGCAGGAAGCTCTTTCCCGTCTGTGTGGGCAGAGCATCAATCAGATCAAGGGTACTCGCTTTGAGTTTTGCCCAAGACGTGATAGAAATGGACAACCACTAGAAGCCCCATACCACCCCGAGCTGAAGACTCAATTGGACCACCTTAGCTTCATGATGTATGATCGTCAGCAGGAGTTGGACAACTGCCGTGACTACTACAACCACAAGTCTGCCATCATCAAGACAAAGGACCAGACCATCTCCATGCTAGCAAGGGATCGCAAGTCTCGCCACCGTCAGCTCGACAAGAAGGAGCGCATTATTGCCCATCTTCGCCACCGCATCTCATCTTTGGAAGAGACCATCCACGAGAGAGACATGCAGTTGGAGGAAAGGGAGAATGCAGGAGAGGATCTTCGTGGAGACCCTTACTCCTATCTCAGCGATGACGATGATTTTCTGGAGGATCAGGCCATGGACTTCTTCACCGATGAGGATGATTTCGCCTTCATCGATGATGATGAAGATGATGAAGCCACAGATTCCGAGGAGTAGTAGCACTTGAGCACTAGCGTAGTGAGTAGTATTCGGACCCACTGTATCGTAGTTTCCAGAATGGTTCTTAAAACCATCTGTTTTTCTTTTTTGTGGTGTGTGTTGTACTGTGTGCTATGAATGAATGAATGAAAAAGCAAGTTGCTAGAAAAATCTGAGTCAAACCTCTAAAACTTTTCAAAGCCCCCAAAACCTTAGAAATTTCCCTCTTTCCTCATGATCTATCTAAATCTTCAGATGCCACGTGGAGGAAGTGGTTCAGCCCCGGACCCGATGTTGCAAATCCTGCAACTATTGACTTCTGACCACGAAGCTGAAAGAGCGGAACGTCAAGCCAACCTAGCCACTCTTCAGCAGATAGCCCAGCTAGCCCACAACAACCAAGGCCACGGAAATCAGGACAACCATGGATCTAAGCTCAAGAATTTCCAGAACACTAACCCACTTGTTTTCACTAAGTCAGAAGAGCCCTTAGACACCGATGATTGGCTGCAAACCATGGAAAATAACCTAGAAGTCTCCGGAGTGGAAGCCAACGAGAAAGTCCTGTTCGCCACCCATTATCTAGCCGGAGATGCCAGAGCATGGTGGAACAGTGTTCGCGCAATGACCGGAGGCCAGATGATGACCTGGGAGGAATTCAAGGTCAAGTTCAGCAGCACCCATGTACCACCTATTGGAGATATGCCCAAGAGGCAATAATAAAGTGGTTATTATCATATCTTCATACTTATTATAAATGTTTGCATACCATGCTATAATTGTATTAACCGGAAACATTAATACTTGTGTGATTTGTAAACATAAAAGAGTCCCTAGTAAAGCCTTTGTTAAACTAGCTTGTTGGTTAATATATGATCATGGTTTCCTGATCATGAACATAGAGATGTTATTAACAACAGGGTCATATCATTAGGAGAATGATGTGATGGACATACTCCTATAGTTAAGCGTAGCATAAAGATCAAGTCATTTAATATAGTTCATTTGCTATAAGCTTTCTGATACATAGTAACCTAATTCCTTCAACCATGAGATCATGCTTATCACCATCACCGGAAGGATGCTTTGATGACATCAAACACCACACCGTAACTGGGTGGCTATAAAGATGGCATCGAGTGTTCGGAAAGTATGGGTTGAGACACATGGATCAAGAGTGGGATTTGTCCATCCATATGACGGATAGATATACTCTAGGCCCTCTCGGTGGAATGTCATCCAATTAGCTTGCAAGCATGTGACTGGCTCACAAGGGATCACATACCACAGGAACGAGAAAAGAGTACTTATCAGGTAACGAGGTTGAACTAGGTATGCAGAGATACCGATGATGAAAACCTCGGATAAGTAAACTATCGTGAGACAAAGGGAAATTAGTATCGTATGTAAGTGGTTCATTCGATCACAAAGTAATCGTAGAAATATGTGGGAGCCATATTAATTTCCAGATTCCTCTATTGGTTATTGATCGGAGAAGTGTCTCGGTCATGTCCGCATAATTCACGAACCGTAGGGAGACACACTTAAGGATTCGATGTTATTGAGTAGTTATGGAATGATGAGTAAGATACTGAATGTTGTTCGGAGTCCCGGATGGGATCTAGGATATCACGAGGAGATCCGGAATGGTCAGGAGAATAAGATTCATATAAGGAAAGTCCTGTTTCGGAGTTCGGGAATGGTTCCGGTGTTTTCATCGAGAATGTTCTAGAAGGTTCCGGAATGTCCGGCACTCCGGAGGGGAAGGGTACATGAATGTGTCATAACAAGTTGGAATGATTGCATCATGTACTAGGTGTCATCGCTGAACAAAATAAAGGGTTTAATCAAATCCTAGTTTGAAAAGTCAAACGCCAATTTGAAAAGTCAAACGGCTATTTTGGGAAGTGGAGGGAGAGAAGGAAACCTGGGAAGAGAAGGTTTCCCTTCTCTCCTCCAAACCGCCGGCCAGCAAGGGAGTTGGGGGAGGACTCGGCTAGCCCTAGCCGCCCCTCCCACCTATAAAAGAAAGGGAGGGGGCACCCCCTCTCCCTACACCTTGTCCCTTAGCCGACGCCCCTCTAAACCCTAGGCCAGCGGCCGCCCCCCCTCTAGATGCGGCTGCCCTAGAGCTCCTCTAAACCGCCATCTAGCTAATCCCTAGCTGCTGGTTGCTCTAAATCCCTTGGTGCCTCTAAACCCTAGATCGCCAAGGCCTCTCTCATAGCCCACCATACTCGCTCCGGCTTAAGGCGAAGCCCTGCGAGATCTCCCCTCTACTTCCGGTACCACGCCGTCGTGCTACCGGAATCGCGAGGGAGTGCTACAACCTCCGCTGCCTGCTGGAACAAGGGAGAGGAAGGTCTTCATCGAGTACCGAATGTGTGACCGACTGCGGAAGCGCTGCCGGAACGCAGCGCCGGAAGGATCGTCTACGCAATCTTGAGATCGGCAAGAGTACGACTACATCACCCACGAGAATCTACTCTCGTTAACCGCTTTGGAATCTTCGAGGATGAGTTCCTCTATCGACTCGTTGCTACAATCTAGTAGATAGATCTTGGCTTGTTTGTTTGCATGCGGTAGAAATTTTTTGTTTTCCATGCTACGAACCTCTACACCACCTGGTTTGATCAAGATAATGAGAGACGAGTTCGGAGAGCTAAATCAAGGAAGGATGACTGTAGTAGAATACCGTGACAAATTTTTGTCATTAGCTAGGTATGCCCCGGACGAGATAGACACTGAAGCCAAGAAGAAAGAAAGATTCCTGAATAGTCTGCATGACGAGATGCAGACAGTGTTAGTCAATATACCCTTTGCAGATATTGAAGCCCTTGTCGACTCCGCTATCCAGATGGAAGGAAAGATCAACCAAGCCAATGAGAACCGCAAGCATCGTATGACGCATCAGCCAGGAACCCATCAGACCCCAAAGTATCGCCCTAACCCATCTCCAGGATTTGCCCCAAGAACCAACAGACCCCCGATGAACCGTCCGACCTATCCCAACCGTGGAAACCCTAGACCCGGAGGAAATCACAACAACCCCGGCAACTCTAGCAATTTCACCCGTGCCCCACCCAAGTTGAACACCAACAATGCTACCGCCAACCCCAACACTGCCCCGAGGACTGGAAGCAATGTTGTGCCTGTAGCAGCCAAGGACAAGTCGCAAGTGACTTGTTATGACTGTGGAAATAAAGGCCACTACTCTAACGAGTGCCCCAACAAGAAGAACGCTACAGCCCCCAATACCAATGCCCCAGCTCAGCAGCAGCGTCGTGTTCAGCCAGGAAGAAGATTTGCCCCAGGGAATTCACTGAACCGCAATGGCCGTCTTTTTCTCATGCATGCTGAAGAAGCTCAGGAAGCGCCAGACATCGTGCTGGGTATGTTTTCTGTTAATTCAGTACTTGCACGAGTGTTGTTTGATTCTGGTGCATCAGACTCTTTTGTCACCGAAGAATTTGCCTGCATTAGTAAAATTCAACCAACCAAACTGAAGCATGTTATGATTGTTCAAATTCCTGGATCAACCACCAAGGCTAGGCAAATTTGCAAAGCCGTCCCTATCCGAATCCATGGCATATATTTTTATGCTAATCTGATAGTACTCGAAACTAAAGGTTTGGAAGTAGTACTAGGAATGGATTGGATGTCCAAACATAAAGGATTGATTGACTGTGCCAAGAAAGCCATCACCATGACCAGTACATCCGGAATATCAGTCGAGCATATATCTGAAACCTTACCTCGTTAATTTAAATGCAACAAGAGTATAGCCCAACCTACCATTGACCAAGTCCGGATAGTCTGTGAATACCCCGATGTATTTCCAGATGTTTTGCCCGGTATGCCCCCAGATAGGGATATCGAGTTTATCATTGAACTAATCCCCGGAACCGGACCCATAGCCCAGAGACCATATAGTATGAACCCATCAGAGCTCGCAGAACTGAAGAAGCAACTGGATTCCATGTTGGAAATAGGATTAATTCAACCAAGTGCGTCCCCATGGAGATCACCTGTCTTGTTTGTGGACAAGAAGGATGGAGGTAACCGTTTGTGTACGGACTATCGGAAGTTGAATGATGTCACCATCAAGAACAAGTACCCCTTGCCCAAGATAGAAGATTTGTTTGATCAGTTGACCGGTGCCAAGGTATTTTCTAATATTGATCTTAGAACTGGCTATCATCAACTCAAAATTCGTGCAGAGGATATTCCAAAGACTGCCTTTACCACCAGATATGGATTGTATGAGTATACCGTCATGTCTTTCGGATTAACCAATGCCCCCGCTTATTTCATGAATCTCATGAATAAGATTTTTATGGACTTCCTGGATAAATTTGTCGTTGTTTTCATCGATGACATTCTGATTTATTCCAAATCAGAAGAAGAACATGAGCTACACCTAAGGACCATTCTTGGAACCCTTAGAGAGCATCAGTTGTAGGCCAAGTTTAGCAAATGTGAATTCTGGTTACAGGAGGTAGGATTCCTCGGTCACATTGTATCATCCGGAGGAATTGCCGTTGACCCTGCCAAAGTGAAAGATGTAGAAGATTGGCAAGCCCCAACCACTCAAAGCCAAGTTCGCGCATTTCTCGGATTGGCGGGATATTACCGCAAATTCGTAGAAGGATTCTCGAGTATCGCCAGACCCATGACCCAATTGCTGAAGAAGGACAAGAAGTTTGAATGGACCGACAAGTGTGAAGCGAGTTTTCAAGAACTCAAAAGGAGATTGATTTCAGCCCCAATCTTGATCATGCCGGATATCACAAAACCCTTCGATGTGTATTGTGACGCATCCAAGATCGGTCTCGGATGTGTGCTAATGCAAGAAGGCAAAGTTATATCTTATCTATCCCGACAATTGAAGCAACATGAGCAAAATTACCCAACCCATGACCTCGAACTCGCAGCCGTAGTTCTAGCCCTGAAGGCATGGAGACATTACCTGATGGGAAATCGTTGTGAGATTTATTCAGATCACAAGAGCCTAAAGTATATATTCACTCATAAGGAGCTGAATATGAGGCAGAGAAGATGGATTGAGCTAATCAAGGATTATGACCTGGACATTCACTATCACCCTGGTAAAGCCAACGTGGTAGCCGATGCCCTTAGTAGATTGCTGTGCCGCTTGAACTCCATGATTTTGAAGGAGCAACCAAGTTTGCACAAGGAGATGGAAGATTTTCTAATGGAATTAGTAAGTGAAGGATTTTTGGCTAGCATAGAACTCCAGCCCACTTTGATCAGTCAGATTAAGGAGGCGCAGAAGGAAAATGCTAGTATCGACGGAATCAAGCGTCGTATCGGTACAAGCAAGGTACGCGGATTCACCGAGGATGAAGAAGGAGTGTTGTGGTACAAAGGACACCTTTGTGTACCAGCAGATTCTGAGTTGAAAGAAGTTATTTTGAAGGAGGCTCATGATACTCTTTATTCTATCCATCCCGGAGGAACTAAGATGTATCAAGATTTGAAAGAGCAATTTTGGTGGCATAAGATGAAGAGAGAAATCGGAAGCTATATCGCCAAGTGTGATATATGTCAGCGAGTCAAGGCAGGACATCAAAGACCCGTTGGATTGCTGCAACCATTGCAGATTCCGGAATGGAAATGGGATTCTGTAGGAATGGACTTTATCACTGGACTGCCTACTTCTAGTAGGGGAAATGACTCTATCTGGGTTATAGTGGACAGATTGTCCAAAGTTGCCCATTTCTTGCCTATCAAAACGACATATTAGAGTTCGAAGCTAGTAGAGTTGTACATCGCTAGAATCGTTAGTTTGCACGGAGTCCCCAAGAACATAGTATCGGATCGAGGAACTCAGTTTACCTCAAGATTCTGGAAGAAAGTTCAAGAAGGTTTAGGAACCCGCCTAGATTTCAGTACCGCGTATCACCCTCAGACCGATGGACAAACAGAGCGAGTAAATCAAATACTCGAAGATATTCTTAGAGCCTGCATGTTAGAATATGGATCCAAGTGGGAGGACTGTCTGCCATTTGCAGACTTTTCTTACAACAACAGTTACCAAGCCAGTTTGCAAATGGCCCCATTTGAGTTCATGTACGGAAGGAAGTGTCGTACCCCTTTGAACTGGTCGGAAGTAGGAGAGAGTCAGATTTTTGGACCCGACATCCTACGAGAAGCAGAAGAGAAGGTTCACAAGATTCACGAGCACCTCAAGACCGCCCAATCCCGACAGAAGAGTTACGCCGACAAGAGATGTAGAGACCTCGCCTTCAATATAGGAGATTTTGTTTACCTGAAAGTGTCGCCATTGAAGGGAATGCAACGTTTCCAACTCAAAGGAAAGTTAGCCCCCAGATATATCGGACCTTTCAAAATTATGAACCGTCGAGGAGAGGTATCGTATCAACTAGAGCTACCTGAAGAGATGTCAGCCGTGCACAATGTGTTCCATATCTCATTACTTCGCAAGTGTCTCGAAGTCCCCGAGAAGACCGAAGTGTTCAAGAATATCGACCTATCCCGAAGTACCCATCCGCATCTTGGAAGAAGCTTTTCGAACTACCCGAACCCGAAGCATCAAGTTTCTCAAGATTCAGTGGAGCAACCACACAGAAGAGGAAGCTACCTGGGAGCGTGAAGATCACATCAGGATGGAGTTTCCCGATCTCTTCAAATCCTAGGTAATCTTTTTGTCCTTTTTCAAATCTCGGGACGAGATTTTGTTTACGGGGGGAAGGTTTGTAACATCCCAAAAATACCAAGCTTGGATCATCCAACTCTAATCATCAAAATTAGGATTAACAAAAACTTTTCTAAATAAAATTATGAATGCATGCATATGTGTATGCATTGATTTTGAATTCTTTTAAAACCACCTTGTTTGTTTGTTTCATTGCTTGTAAAATGTTTCTTAGGTGAAGTAAACATCATCTAAAACATTTCCCACACTTTTCCTAAAGACAAGTAAATCAAAACACATATATTAAATGAATGGTCACTTTGACCAATTTAACTCTCATGCCTACTTTGGCTGTCTCAAACTTTCAGAACCTAACAGAAAATTTTCTGGATATTTGCACCCCTTGATTATACTCATAACAAAGTATCAAGGCCCACTTTGTGATCATCCAGAAACTTTCAAATGCATATTTTAAATGACAAGTCAAAATTGAATCTTTATCATATGGAAAGATCCCACTTTTTCAAAAACCACTCAAACAAGCTCAACTTTCAAAACCTAAGCATCTGCAGACTCACCAGCACCAATCTAGCAAACCCACCAAAAATCTTTTCAAAATTCAAAACTTGATTTCATGCGGCCATTTCATCAAACAGGTTGCAGACACAAATCAAACAAAACATTAAACACTATTGTGAGCAGTGATTCTTGCCTAACTTGTTCCCTAGTTAGCTCACACCCAGCTCAGTAGATCATCTAGTAAGATTAATTAAGCACTAGCACCACTGTGAGCTTGCCATTTCCATCAATGGTGAACAACCGAGCACCCCCTTGCCACCCCATAGTCGACAGCAAGCTAGGAGCAGCAGCAAGCCTAGCCAGCATGTCTGGGAGGCATCCCACCGTCCATCGCCACCCATGTCCCAGCCGCGAGCGTTGCCAAGCCTTGGACCACGCGCAAGAGCCACGCCCAGACCGCCAGAGACCATGCCGAGCGTGCGCCAGAGCGCTACCCTCGACCAGCGCCCATCAACCGCGCGCCGCCCTCGCCACGTGCACACACGATCGCCACCGACCCAGGAGACCGTCAGACATCCCCGTTTGCCGCCCCGTGCCGCACAGCCACCGCCCGCCATCGAAGACGCCGCCTTTGCCGTGCAGAGCATCGCCCGTTCTAGACCAAGCCGCACCGCCCCATGCCTCAAAACCATGTCGTTGAGCATCGCCAGGAGACACCACACCGTCCCCTACCCTTGCCCATGCCAATAGCCGCATGTAACATCGCCCCGACAAGCTTACCTTGCGCCCCGTCGGTCCCCTCGCTCGACTATAAATAGAGGCCACCCCCAGTCGATTTCTTCACACCACCTCACTCGCCTCTTCTCACTGATCGTGCCACACCGTTCCCGGAGCAAGGCGAGCACCACCTCGCCGGAATTTCACCAGAGCCTGCCGCCTCTGGAGAAGAAGGGCGCCATCGATTTCATCCACCCCAGGAGCTGCCACGACCACCCATGAGTTCGCCGTCGTCGACTTCGTTGTTCGCCCGCCTCGCCGACCCTCGCCCGTACCCCGGTGAGCCCCCAGCACCCCTCACTGGCCGTGCTAGGTTTTGTTCTTGCCGGCTTTGTCTCGCGTCGACGATGACTCCCAGCCGTTGGATTAGAACTAGATCAAACGATCCACGTTGCCCCATACCGCTTCGCCCAGCCCCGTGTCACTGACGAGTGGGGACACCCACTTAAGCAGCCCACGGGAGCACTGCGCTTAGCAGGCCGGCCCGTTAACTTTTCCCGCGCAAGCCCAGTTATTCAAATTAAACTTTTTTCATTTCAATTCAAACACACTTCTGTACCCAACTTCAAAAATCCACCCAGATCGATTCAGTGCACCAATTTGAATGAAACCAATTTTGTTGGAAAGGTCTATGAATTCTGAATCCAAGCCCGTTGGATTCAAGTCATTTGGATATGTAGATCATCCTTAGTAAAAATAACAAGGCAGAAGCTTTTCTGCATTCAAACATTTTTCAAATTTAAACCATAATAGCTTTTGAGTTGATTCCAACTCTCAAAAATCACATTTAACCATACCTTTCAGAATATATAAAAATATATAGGTTTACTTGCAGAAACATTGTTCAAGTAATAAAAGAATGCTACATAAGCATTTCTAGACACATTAATTAATTAAAATAAGTAGTTTTTCAATGAGTAGAAATTACTTTTCTAAAAATAAAAGGAATTAAATCAAGCCTTAACCTTGTAATGTGATGATTGCAAGTAGTTAAGTATTGTTTGGTGATTGTGTACCTCGTATTTATTCATAGACGCTAGTACCGACCTAGGATACGAGGAGGAAAGAGGATTCAACGAAGAAGAAGTCGAGGAGAACTTCAACCACTGCTCTGCACAAGGCAAGCTAACACTTGCAAGATACTTTACCTACGCAAGCTTATATTGACACTAATGCAACCCTTACTAATCAAGTTGACCTATGCAAGCTAACACTTGCAAGATACCCTACTGATGCCACAAACCCCTACTTGTTACTATACCCACTATATGCCTTAAGCATATATGATCCCACCCACTTGACCAACCAATCCTAGTTTTTACTTACAAGCTTTATACTTTATTTATTTATCAAAGCTATTCCTTAGAGTTTACTTAAGTGAATTATAGATACTAGAAAGATATCTGAAGGTTGCATAAAGAGCATAAAATTTGGCCTAAACTAGATAATCTTGATGTCATCTTAAGGCATGAGATTGAACTTAGTTAGAACTCCACTAGTTTACTACCCCTCATTATTGCTTACCCCCACCTATAGATGCTAGTGCTAAGCATAAAACTTGATCAACTTTAGATGGGAGTACTTGGTGGAAAAATGGTTATGAAAACCTTGGAATGATGGATCATTCTATTGAAATGTTTTGGACATGTGTTTCCAAACACCTGATGATTTTGGTGATGAAAATGTTGAGACATGAGCCTTATCCCTTTATAAAACTGATGGTTGTCTGGATGCGATACCATTCCAATTTTATCGTACAACCACAATACCCGAGAATTGGGTAGGGCTTGACTGGAAACTTATATACCTTAGTATGAGTTCCATCACGGCCAAGGTCTGAGGTGAGGCTACCTTGTGAAGATTGTCCACCTGTGCAGTACCCAAGATGACAGTTGGTCATGGTTGGGAGGCCAAACTCACAGGAGAGGTGCTTATACTAGGGCGTGTAATCGAAAGGTTAGGATTGATTATCCGCATACTGAGTATGGTGAATTCAGGATTTGTTCCTGATGGATGTATCGAATGTTGTGGTGAAAGTGTACAGTCTCTGCAGAGTGTCAAACTATTCGAATAGCCGCGTCCGCGGTTATAGACAGTTGGAGTGGCCATACTGTTCCCCCACCAGACTTTTCAAAATGACTTGTGCACTAAATTGAGACTTTGACTTGACCACAACAGAGTTGTGACATGAGTTACAAGATCCCACCTAGTAGTTATAAAATTATGACTAGCTTTGGAACCTAGTAGAGATAAATCTGGATTTTGCAAAACAACCCTAGAGCCTAGTGTCCTATTATCCAAAAACCCCTTGACCAGTTAGTATTAGTTTGCGAGTACTTAAAGAGTACTCATGGCTTTGTCCCTGGCTATTCCCATGGCCAGACTATGAAGAGGAGTACCTGGAAGATGGACCCCAGGAAGGTTATGACAAATAGGATCATCTCCCATCGTCAGCATTGCCCGTGACCCCGAAGATGGAGCTTCGCCTACGCTACCGTTATTATTACGTATTCCACTGCTTGAAGTTGTATTAAGAACTGGATCATGAGATCCCTATTTGTGTAAGAACTTATGTATCGTTTGTAATGGATGATGTACTATGGTATCCAATTCTGTTATGTCTCGCAAAAATGGTAATCCTGGGATTGCGATGTATGGCATAACAGGCATCTAGGATTGAAAAATCCGGGTGTTGACAGACGTCAGCAGTCAACGCATGGCCGGCAAACAGATCTACGACAGAACAAGTTTTCGTTGCTTAAGGGTGTGATCTCCCACGGTCCAAAAAACCGTGGTAGATTCATTTATGACGTGGATTTTACCACAATGAGAATCCATAATAGAATACTTTTCAACCACGGAAAACGGGCCTTTAACCACGAAAATTGTCCATTGTAAAAGCCATTTTTCTTGGAGTGTTGTGGCAGCCATTAGGGGGCGCCCCTCCTCCCCATGTGATCGGGGGCCCAAGGTGGGGAGGGAGGCACGCGCCAGGAGGAGGGGGCGGCAGCAGCCATCCCTAGGGCGACGCCCCTAGGTGTCCCCACCCCTCCCCTTTGGCCTATAAGGAGGAGGGAGCCCCCTCCTCATTCCACCCATTGGCCTTTGCCTCCTCTCTCTCCCTCACGTGTGATTCCGCATTTGGGATTTTTATACGGGAATAGAGTTTTATCCACGATATGCAAGTCGTCATGATGCTGGAATCTCGGTCTGGATCAATCTTCTTTCGTTGCTTCACTGAACCAGAGACCGAGGGACGTCGTCTACACCGGACGCATGTAGAACAACGGATGTGCCTGCTAGTTGTGGCACTCGTCGCTTGTAAGCCTGCTCGACCTTGAGGTCGTTGTCATCGTATGACTACATCACCAATGTTTGGACATAATCCTACGTTCAGTGTTCAAAGGTATGAACACCAAATCATGCTCATTAGTTCACATCTTCATAGCTAGATCTTGGCTATATCGTTCTGGTTGTTAGGAAAAAATTATTTTCTACACCGGAACCCCTTCACTATGTCCCGAATAAGCCTCTAATATACTAGCTCTTTGATTAAATGATGGTTAAGTTTTCCTAGACATGAGTTTTTAATTAATAACAAGGTCATGTCATTAGGAGAATGATGTGATGGGCAAACCCATCCTTCACATAGAAATTTGGTCATGTAACTAAGTTAAAATTTCCAAAGCATTTTCATGTCAAGTATCATATTCCTTATTCCATGAGATCATGTTACTCACTAGCACCATAATGATGCTTTTGGGGACATCAACCGTCACTTCATAATAGGGTGATTATGCATGTAAATTGCATACATGAACTTTGTGGTTTATTGCCACATATTCCAGTATATTTGCATGTTATGTACTTTTATCCATGTATTACATTAATTTTAGGGGATTTACCAATGATTCCCTTTATTTGGGTTATAACTCTGCAGAACAAGAAAATCATGTTTTGTGTATTTTAAGTTTTAGGGACCTTAACAAAGTCAAACATACCTGGGATTTTTCGTGAAGAATTTTTTATCAAAGATGAAGACTTGGAGTTTTTGGACCATAAGAGAGGAGAAATAAGGGCCATGAGAGCCGAGGTGGCACAGTCAAGTCCCATGATCATGCCACCTAGAGGTTCTCCTTCCTCGAGCATCCGGAGTCGTCCATCTTGATCTCAGAGTCCATATTTTGATATAAAATGCCTATAAATAAAGGTCACATCGCGATCTTAGAGGAGGACGAGTGAAAACACTGAAACAGAGGCAGAACCAATGAAGATTGGAGGGGGGAATGCCGTTGGATCCATCCCTGGCTACATCTCCACCCTATCCAACATCATCATCGCCATCTCCATGATGAAGAGGAAGTAGTCCACCTCTAGACTTGGGTTTGTAGCAGTAGCTTGATTTCTACCTCTATCTTGTGCTATCACTATTTAGAACCATATGGTCTGCCTTACATGATTATGGTCATATATGTAATTCTTATGTGTGGTGGATCTTTGTCTTATGATATGATGTATGAGATTTCAAAATCTATTATGTGTTTGATGTATTGATAGATACATATTATTACCCCATTCTTAAGTGCTTGTTCTGATCAAACTTGTACGCAAGGGTGTGTGTGTAACACCTCGTAAATTTGAGATACTCAAAAATGGGTAGAACATAACTGTGTGTATTGCATCCATGCATATAAAATCCGGGAGAACTAATTTATTTTATAGAACTTGTATAAGTGATTGAAGTTCCACTTGAACTTGTGATTTCGGATTAGTTCATCATGCTGAGTGTTAAAACTTTGAAATAACATTTGGTAAACTTTTGTGTTAGTAAGGTTAAATGTAAGATTCATAAATAAAAATGAATCAACACACAAGACACTTGAATAAACAAATAACCACTCGATGCTTAACTTGTCTTCTCTAAACCTCATTTAAGATATTGCTGAAAAATTCTTAGCACATGATCGCACCATCATAACAAGATCAAATACATTCTTAACTTACCTTATTCTATCTCATTTTAAACTTCATTCATTCTAACACCAATTGTGAGTGACAAGAGTCATGTAAAAAGTGAAACTTCTAAGTCTATTTATCAAATCTTGATCTTCAAAATCTATTCTTCTTAATCAAATCATGACCTAATAAATATATGAAATATAATGAAACTAAACTCATTTGCATTCCATCAAATAGGTCCAACTATTTGAATAAAATCAACTATGAGTGTTTTGCAACTCAAAAGATCATACCTTGATGAGATCAAATCATCTAAATTGTTAATTAAGTTTTTTACTTAATTAAGATTAAGGCCTCTAATAGTCAATCTTAATTGTAAATTAAGTTTTCACTTAATATGTGAATCAGTACACGTGTCTAATTCAGCCAAAGCCCATCTAGTGAAAAATTTCGCTTTTCATAATCCAAAATAAATCTTTCACAATGCCACATAGGAAACTTGGCTTCCAAGTTGCTTACAGCCTAAGCTACCTTAGGAACCTAGGACACTAGGTAGATCATGAGAGCTTGACACCTAGTAGTTTAGTCATCCATGCAAGTGATGAGTCACCACTTCAGGTGCATCTTGCCATGAAGGGGGATGAATCTGCACGTAAAGCTAAACTACAAGGACTGTTGCACAGTTGTTAAAGCATGAGTCACCCATGCAAAATAGTGAGGTGTCAGCTTGCCATACATCCTAGGACACTATAATTAGCCATGCATCCAAGACCCCAAGCCTCACAACTCACTATCCTAGCTTAGACCAAAAACACACACACAAACATTACAGAGAGATCTAGAGAGAGAAAGGAAGTATGAACTTGAAGAACAACTCGAGAACAAGAAAAGCAAGGAAAAGTGTTGGAGATATGCCCTAGAGGCCAATAATAAAGATGTTTTTATTATAATATCTCATACGTTCATAATAGTTTTGTATCATGTTATAACTATATTAAGCGAAAATATTAATAAAGGTGTGGTATGTAAACAAACCAAGTCCCTAATGTACTCTAGAAGACTAGCTCGTTGAGCAACCGATGATCGGGGTTTCCCGATCATGGAAATTTATGTCAATTCACAATAGGGTCACTTCATCTTATATATAGGACCCAACTATATAGGAACCCTATTTAAGAGATTCCTATATAGCTATACAGGAACCCAACCCAATTTGGAACACACACTATGCCCACCCTGTCCCCATCCCTGACCGCAACTCGTCCCCGACCCTAACCCTAACCCGTCCCTGACCCCAATCCCGGTACCCCCGCCTCGATCCCGGCGAGCAACCCACCTCGAATCCTCCCTGCTACCTACCTCGCTGGCGCGGGCGAGTGAGTCGGCAGCGGCAGCCGACGCGAGGGAGCACGCGACGGCCCACAGTGAGCGGCCCACCCTAGCAGACCTTCTACCATGCCGGCACGGGCGAGCGAGTCGGCCGCGGCAGCCGGTGCGAGGGAGAACGCGGCAGCCCACAGCGAGCGGCCCACCCTAGCAGACCTTCTACCACGCCGGCGCGGGAAAGCAAGGCGGCGGCAGGCGGCGCAAGGGAGCACGCGGCAGCCCACGGCGAGCGGCCCACCCTATAGCACACGAAAATTAGCCAAACATGGCTCCAATTAGAAGATAGTACACGAAATTTGTGGATCCTCAGGTTTGTTAAAATTCTATTTGACTGAGATTAACTGAGTGTGCCTCTGATGTTAACAAAGTACACGAAATTTGGCTTGAAACAAATGTGTGTTCAAAATATCCATGCAGTTGAATTCACAGTGAGGTGTTACCAGTCTATAAATCATATTTGTGTGCTTGGGATGCCCTGAAAAAATACAATTCATAGTGTTAAAAGTTCACATAAGGAAAATATCTAGTTCACATTGTGTGTTGAATAGAAAGTGTTGTAGTTCAGAAAATAAAAGTTCAATTACAATAGGTAGTGTGTTAGGAATTACAGTTTTGATATTCTATTTTTAAAGTTCAGTTAAGAAAAGAGTATAGTTCACACTATCATAACATGTGTGCCTGAAAAATAAATTAGTGTGAGAAAAAAGACAAGTTAAAGTTCACATAGGAAAAAACCCGAGTTCACATTAGTGTATTGAAGAAAAACAAGTGTTGGAGTCCATAGCATAAAAAGTTCATTTCGGGTATGCTAACAAAGTTTATATGATTTGATTTTAACTCTTGTCCAATAGTTCAGTTTTGATATGGTATTTTTAAAAGTTCACATGTTCATAACATTATGAAAAAAATGCAGGAATTGGAACAGAATAAGCGTCCCAAGTTTACACAGATAAAGAAGGTGACAAATATGAATGAAGAGGATGAAGAGGGAATAATTTGCTGGTCTGGTCCCAAGAAGCATCCGCCTTCACCTGTAAGCTGTCAGCAGCCGATATTAGTCACTAAACCTGTTATGCGGCTCCCAAGGCGCGTCATTCCATATGGAGGGCAATAACAGCCCAATCAAAAAACAGTCAGACCAGTCGTGGGGCAGCATGTTGGAATTGATGGTGGCAGTGCTGGTGGTGTAGCTTGCAACAAACAGTAGGTAAAAAATGTATTTCATATAATCTATTTAGACTTGTGTGATACAGCGATTCACTTGATATATTTTGATAATAACATGTGTACTTGAATTGCTTTTAAAAAGTTCAGTTCCTAAATATGTTGATGACAAATCATGCAGGAATTCCATCGAGCTATACATTCCAGAGTTGAATCAGTCTTCAAACCTGAACAAGGAATTGACAATTTTAATGAAGGGGATGAAGACGAAATATTGTGCTGGTCTGGCCCCAATAAACCTCCGCCTTCGCCTGTAAGCTGTGAGAAAGCAATAAAAGTGACTAAACTAGTTATGTGGCTCCCAAGGCGCATCATTCAAGAAGAAAACAGGGACAAAAATGGGAACTCTGCTGATGACCATGTTCTCACACGCAACAAAAACAGGGGTTCACTGCCATTCCAAATGCAGATCCCCTGCAAACAGGATGCTTGAAAAGAAAGTTCACTAGCTTTATTGATCTAGAATCTTTGCAAGCAGTGCTGCCAGAGGACCAACAGGAAGAAGAGGATATCCTATCTTGGAGTGGTCCACTGAAAACTCCACGCTCACCCATATGGTGTGATGAGCCTGTAATTCTGACAAAACCTGTGATTCGCGTTCCTCGTCAAACAGTCCAGCGTGACAATGGAGCAGATCCAAATGGTCAAGGTGTTCAGGCTCGTGGAAGCAACGGTGAACAATTACCTCTAAGGGATCCACCGCTCCATAGGCCAATTGTGACACCGCCTTGTCCCATCCAGCCAACCGAGAATGAAACTCCCTCGGAGCCAAAATCATACACCCATGTGAGTATTGTCAACCATATTCTAATAAAGCATATAGCATAAGCAAAAAAATAAAAGGTTCATTACAATTTATAGCAGTAGTTCTATATAGTTGTAGGAATTGAACCATGCACGTGTATTGGCTGAAAGAATGTGTTCAAAACTTGTGCAGGCATGTGAGCTACCAGAACATCTAATACCGGTAATTGGACAGCAGTTTAAGACATTTGACGAAGTGTATGGCTTTTACAACGCATACGCAAAGCACACGGGCTTTGACATTAAAAAGAGTTAGCACAACAAGAGCCGAAGGTATCTGCGGTGTTTCCGAGAAGGAAAACACATAACAAATGTTGCTGATGCTCACCGCAAGCTCGATAGACCAACACAAAAAGTTTGCTGCAAAGCATTTTTGCGACTGAAAGAGAGAGAGGATGGAAGCTGTGTAGTGGAAGACACATGTATTGACCACAACCACCCTCTGCTACTAAGCCATCCATGAATATCTTTATGCATTCACACAAAAGAGTGGATTGAACGCTAAAAGAATACATCAAAGACCTCTAGTTTAGCAATATCAAGCATGTTAACATAATGGGGCTACTTACAAGGCTGAACGGTGGACGCGGCAACCTACCATGCCACAACAAGGATGTACTGAATATGTAAGTACTACCACCATGTCGTAGAACAAAAAGCAAGTACTGCATTTTTTGAAACCAGAAAGGAGCGGGAGTACTAACAAATATGAACAATTTATTTTGCAGAAAAGCAGAACACTCGCGCAAAGAGGCTTTATAGGATGTGAAGAAGTTGTTCGAATTCTTCAAAGAAATGAAAGCTGAGAATGAGAATTTCTTCCACGATCATGATGTTGATGAAGATGGCACGATTAAGAGTATATTCTGGGCCAACGCTAGCTGTAGAGCTGC
Organism: Avena sativa; assembly: GCA_916181665.1. Taxonomy (NCBI): domain Eukaryota; kingdom Viridiplantae; phylum Streptophyta; class Magnoliopsida; order Poales; family Poaceae; genus Avena; species Avena sativa. The sequence goes on along the minus strand of OV702294.1, from coordinate 258,834,989 downwards.
GTACGCTGATTTCGGCGACTGCATCACATTTGATACGACATACCGATCAAACATATATCACATGCCACAGGCGGTCTTTGTTGGCGTGAATAACCATCTACAGTCAGTCATATTGGTCGTAGCATTGATGGGTGACGAAACAGAAGACTCGTTCAAGTGGGTTTTCAGCACATTCCTAAATGTATGGGAGGGAAAGAACCCATGTGCATATTTACAGGTAACCATATTTCATCAGTGAAAAATGGTTTTATAATGTGTGCTTGGAAAAATGTACTTTTATCTTGCAGTTCACATCACTGTGTGTACCTAGACAGAAAGTAAAAAAGTTCACTTGAAAAATAGTGAAGTTCACCATAGCTGTGTAGTTGTAGTTCACATGAGAAAAAAGTTGAAGTTCACCCCTGGGATTATAATGTGTGCTTGGAAAAATGTACTTTCATCTTGCAGTTCACATCACTGTGTTTACCTAGACAGAAAGTAAAAAAGTTCACTTGAAAAAACAGTGAAGTTCACCATAGTTGTGTAGTTGTAGTTCACATGAGAAAAAAGTTGAAGTTCATACCTAGGATTATAATGTGTGCTTGGAAAAATGTACTTTCATCTTGCAGTTCACATCATTGTGTTTACCTAGACAGAAAGTAAAAAAGTTCACTTGAAAAAACAATGAAGTTCACCATAGCTGTGTAGTTGTAGTTCACATGAGAAAAAGTTGAAGTTCACCCCTGGGATTATAATCTGTGCTTGGAAAAATATACTTTCATCTTGCAGTTAACAACAGTGTGTTGAAGAAAACAAAAGTAAAAAGTTCACTTGAAATATCACTGGAAGTTCGCCACAATATATGTTTCCTAGAATATAAACTCTCTAATGTGAATTGTTTTGGTTATGGTTTTGTCCTATAAAGCATGACTTTCATTTTATTGAAATACAGATCAATGTCCATCCATAGCGAAAGCACTATCACAGATTTTCCCACGAGCGCTGCATAAACTTTGCAAGTGGCACATTATGAACAAGCACAAAGATCCTGTCGGAAAAATTTACAAGTTGTTTCTAGAACTCAAGGAACAACTCGCAGCAGTTCTGAACCACCCACTAATGCCAATTGAATTCGAGGCAGCATGGAATGCACTGATGCACAAGTACAATCTTCACAATATTACCGTATTCAGAAAAATGTGGAATGAAAGGAAAACATGGGTCTCTGCTTATTGGAAGGAGGTTTGTTCGCACGAATGACGTCAACACAGAGAAGCGAGAGTATGAACGTCGTGCTAAAAAGAGGGTTCGTCAAGGGGAACAGGATCTTCACATTTTTGCAAAACAAGTCAACAACTGCATTCAGACACGGCATGAAGCAGAGAATAGAGAGAATGTTGCATCAGCGGTACGTGCTTATTTAAAGTTCACTTTGAGAATGTTGGACAAGTTAGGAGTAGCAAAAAACTATTAGACTTGTACTAAAGTATTTAGACAAAATGAAAACCGTGCAGGGTGTCCAGCAAACATTGACACTCTATAGCTTCGAAGAACAAGCAAGGGAAAAATACACTAGGACTGTGTACATGGTGTTCCGAGAGCACTAATATGAGAGCACGGGCTTTCGAATCAAAAGTACTGAAGATCCAACCAAATTCCTTGTGCACCACTACAACCAGAGCCGGGTATTTGCATGGTCAAGACATGAGTTTCGAGTCACGACGAACGAATCAGAAGAAAAGTTTGAGTGTGAGTGCATGTTGTGGGAACACACAGGTAAGCTAATAAAAACTATATATAGTCAACATGCATATAATTTTATTCTACTTTGTGAATACAACTAACACAAGGAAAATATTCCTTGCGGGCCTGTTTTGCCATCATGTGATTGCAGTGTTTGAACATCTGTGGCTAGACAAGATTCCACTAAATACATACTGAGGAGGTACACAAAAGATGTTGTTTCAGACCGAATGTTCACCCGCAGGGATCATATAGCAACAGTAGCAGATGGGACATCACTTGAGTACAGGCGAACAATGCTTTACAGCGAGGCAATGAGGACAGTGACCATAGGTTGCTCCTCAGACGGCATGTTTGCCAAAGCCATGGAATAATTTAGAGAAGTGAATTTATGTATGGATAGTGTGGACCCAGATGTGCAAAGTTCAGAGCGGAGAAGTCCGGATGAAGCAGATGCTACTGCAGGAGAGCGGAGAAGTCTGGATGAAGCAGATGCTACTGCAGGAGAGGATGGTTCCAACCAGTATGCGCATATACAAGCACCTCCAGTTGCTAGAACAGAAGGCAGTAGGAAAAGCCACCATCAAAAACCTAAGGGCGCTGCTCCACCCCAGCCACCTAAAGCAGCTCGTCCAGAACAAAAACTCGACGAACATGGAAAGCCAAAAGGTCAGATGTTGTGCACCAAGTGCAACACAATAGATGGCCACAACGCAAGGACATGCGAGAGAAGACAGCTAGAAAAGAATCTTCAGGAAGCACATTCAAAAATGTACGGTGATGGTGGCTCTAACAAGAAAGTGAAAATATGCATCAAAAAATTTATTGCAAAGCAGTATGAGGAGGATTTAGATGATGAAGAAGAACTGGATACCGATGAAGAAGCAGACTATGAGGATGAAGATGAGCAAGACACTGAAACTAAAGAAGTTGACAACCATGAAGTGGAAGAAGCCAGCAAAACTGATGAAGCATAGGCTGATGAGGAAGAACGGACTGTCTAGGATATTGTTCAAAATGGAGTACGGGCTTGCGGCCTTTGCGGTCTAATAAATGGACACAACGGCAGAACGTGTCCAGATAAGGAGAAAATACTCGCGCAAAGACTTGCTGATGCACAGAAGAAAGGCAAAGGTAAGATGGAACTGAAGGGAGTACGGGCTTGCAATACTTGTGGAGAAATAGAGGGGCACAATTCAAGAACATGCGAGAGGAGGCGACTCCAGAGAGAGCAAGAAGAGGAGATAGCCAAGCTCAAAGAGAAAATGCAAGAGGAGGAGGCGAAACTGCAAGACAAAACAGCGTGCTCTACCAACAGGACTGAAAATCACAAAAGGACACACCAATACCAAGGAGAAGCAGTAGGTTAAAGCAGAAATGATAGACATACATATAGAGATACATACAAAATTTGTTACTTTTACTGATTGGTTGTCAAAACAAATTTACAGTTTGCGTGTAGTCAGAATAATAATAGGTGGGTAGAAAAAGGTAACAAAGTTCAGTTTAGTAGTACAAAAAAATATTGGCATCTGTTCTTTTTTGCATATTTTTTATTTATCTGACACCTTGACTCATGCAAATAAAGTTCACATGGATTATCAATTAAAAATCAACTGTTTGCCAGGAAAAAAAATAGTTCACAGTGAATATAGAAAAAAGAAAACAAAGTTCACTTGAAGCATACATTAAAGTTCACATGGATTATAAGATAAAGTTCACCTGTTTTTATGATGGTTTCCTTAGCCATTGGATGCCAGAAAAAGATATAGTTCACAATGAATATAGGAAGACAAAATAAAGTTCACAAAGACTAAAGATTAAAACATTAATTTACGCAACTATATTTTTCAGGGGTTAGCTGATAGCTCACTAAAGAAATATAAGAGCAATAAACAACCGACACCGGTAATAAAAAATCTGAACTTTACTATGATAATAAATCGTAGTTCAAACTTTCACTTTCAGGGGTGATTACAATATAATAAAATTGATAAACAGTTCACGTGCAGCCTAGACTAGAAAAACTGACTATTATTCAACGACATGGGAATTAATAAAAAAATTGTTTATGGGAATAAAAACTCTAGAAAAATAAAATGTGTCGTTGCGGCTGCTGGTCTAGGTCTTGTTGATCACCAATCTCTTGCCCGCTTCTTTCCATATTCTTATAGAGAGAGAAAAAAATCCTCTCGTATTGATCCAAACGCTTGTAAAGATCATACGCAACATATGTATCTCTGGCAGCATATTCCAAGTGCTTCTGCGGGAGAGGCGGCGGATTATCCCACATGTCGTGCTCTTTCGTTCCACAACCATACTTCATATTCTCATAGTATGGATCTATGATAGCAGCAGCAACGTTCTTCATGTCTTGTGTTCGCTTCCTGATTTTCAGGTCAGGGTCCCTCTAGATTGACTGTATATCCTGTAAAAAAATATAAAACAAAAAGTATATTAGCATTTCTTGTAAGACAACAGAGGTTTACTTTTTAGAAAAACTAAAGTTCACATGGATATCAAAAGAAGCTCATATATTACTCGGAGGAAAAACATGGTTTAAAAAATATACAAAAATCCTAAGGTACAAAAAATAGAAAATACCAAATTTCAGGTTTACGAATTTCAAAGTTCACCTTGTGATTTACAATGTACAACATATTGTCGCCCCTGGCAAGCACTTTTTTGTCATTGTAGATGTCAAAGCCAGCGAAGGTGTGTTTGAAACTTTGGGTGAAGGACAAAATCTTTTCACTAGGCTCGGCTTGATGGTAGATATGGTACACCAAGCACTCCTCACCCACGGAAAACTGAAGAACAGCAGCCCTCTGCCCCCTAAAAGAGCATTTCTTACCATACTCGACATCAACTCCAACAATCTTTACCTTTTCATCAGCTAGGATGTCTTGGGCCTTGTCGATCCAAGCATCAATGGACGAACCCATGTTGGTGTACACCACATTAATGGTGGTGGTGTCATGGCACTGAACAGTGTGTTCGGTGGTGAAAGGGGTGATTGACATTGATGTGAATGGGGGAGAGAAGGGAGGTCGTGAGTCATAGAGAACACACAGAGATCTAGGCATTTATATATCCACTGGACACACCTGCAAAAACCTTAAAAAAGGATAGTACCTATCCTCCTATCGAAGAGATAACAAACGAGTTCGATCCGTTCGAACAAACAGTTCACAAAGTAGAAAAGATAAAAGAAAAATCCAGAACAACCCCCTCAATCCCGTCCAAAACAGGCAGCTGGCAAAACTAACACACCCCCACCCCCGCACCACAGCCCCATCCCCCCCACATCTGCACCCCGCAACCACCCTCCACCCCCCGCACCTCCCACCACCCGCCAATAGTAAAACCCTACTTGCGTGCGTAGCAGGCCAATAATAAGGAAGAACCCTCCCCCCACCCCCCCCACCCGACCAGCAATCCCTTCGCAAACACCCCGCCCCTCACCAGAAGATCCGCGGGGAAGAGGAGCCTGCAACATTGCATCCGCTCTAGAGAAGAAGATCTGAGCCAAAAAAAGGTAAGTAAGACCTTGAAATTTGCTTACATTAGCTCAGAAGATCATGCTTTTGTTAGGGCATACAAACTTCCTACTGCCTCCAATTAGAATAAAACTAGCTCATTATTTGTGTGATTTTGTTAGGGAATCTGGTTCATACCCGTGACAATTACAGTTCATATTGTTGTGTGTGGTTAACAAACAATATAAATTCACATAGACTAAAAATCAGTAGGTCACCATAGCTCTGTGTTGGAGAATCTATAGGTGTGTTGGAGGAAAACAAGTCAAAGTTGCCTAGATAAAAAGGCTATAGTTCACACATTTCTATTTATGTGCTTCTAAATGCTTTTGGAATTATAGTTAACACAAAGTACATAAACAAGTTAGAGTTCTAATGAACTAAAATTACAGTTCACTGAACAAAAAAGATATAGTTGATTGAACATACAAAAGTTATAGTTCACATTGCTTATGTGTTGTGTGTACTGTGATTAAAGTTCACATAAACTAAAAAGATCAGTAGTTAAAACAAAAAGTTCACATAAATATAAAATTGCAGGTCACTTTAAAAAAAGTATAGTTCACTGAACATACAAAAGTTATAGTTCACATTGCTTATGTGTTGTGTGCAACTACATTTTTTAAGGGATGGATGGAACCTCAAGGTTCGTCTACCTTAGCAACAGCGACAACGACAATAGCGATGACGATGTGATATATGTTAAGCGAGGTAAAAATATAAACCAGAAAATAATGTGTCTTGTGCATTTGACAGATTACAAAAGAATACCTATTAATTGCATCTGATACAAATTATTCTGGTTTGCTTCTTCAAGGTACATTTCAAGGTGTTGAATGGTTTGACAAGCGTGTTCAGTACAGCAACAAGATTCACATGAATGCAGTGAGTCTCAGGCATCTGAAAGAATAGTGTATCAGTTTCAACCCACCCATACCTTACTATGTATGCAAGATGGAGAACAAGAATGTCCACCCTACTACAGGGGAAATGGTAAGAACACAAAATTGTATGGTTTCTATATGTTTAATAGTGTAGATTTATATTCTAAAGAAACCATTACTATTACTGAAAAAATGCTTCTTTTCCAACTTATGCAGAGTTTCGGGTTTTCATATTCAAGGTTTTATCTGAACACTTTCCTTGGACCTATGGAATCCATTCCAATAACTTCTCCTACCAGCGCCGCGTGGACTGGAGCATCTCCTAGGATGCAAGTTGATGACGTTGAAACGACATCATTAACACTAGGCTGAACCGAGGTTGTTCTTGGAGCAAAACTCAAGGAAGGAGATGCGTGCATGTTCGCGTTCTATAATGGAGGCCCCACAAAAGGCTGCTTCATCATATGCCTTAATGTGTAATCAGTGATAGCTATGCTGATAGATATACTTGCATGACTCCAAGTTATCATACTCTTGTTAGCTATGAAATTCTATGTTAGCCTACATATTATGCAAGACTTAATAGATTTATGTTGTGTTATCTATTAAGACCATTAAGATTCTGTTGCAATTTATCTATTCAGCATTAAGATTATGTATGACCATTAAGATTGTGTACAGTGGCAAGAAAGTGGAGAAAACCAATCCAATTTAACATAGAGTGAAAGAATGATAGTACACTGTTTTTGTATACATGAAATTCGCACTGTACACAAATGAAGTTCACATGTGACAGGAGCAAAAAAATCTGTGCTAAAACATAAAACCCAATGGAAAAAATCAGAATGATTTAGAAGGTTCACATGAATACAAATTATAGTTCACATATGTTTGTGGGTGCAAAAGATAGAAAAAAATAGGGTATAAATAAATTTTACTTGGAAGATTTTAAAAAAATTCTAGCAACATGAAACTAATTTTACAATAGTTTAGAAGTTCACAAGACAAATAAACTATAGTTCAGATAACTTTTTTTGTAGTTAAAAAGTGGTTCACAGTACACTAAAAAGAACAAGTTCACATAAAAATGAATACGCAAAAAACAGAACAAAAAAACCTCTATAATCTCCCATTCATACATTTTCCACATGTTTGATTTAAATCCAAGGTTCACATTAAATTGGAACAAAAGTTCATACCAAACAGGAACATGAATTCACATCAAAAAAAGGAAAAACGCAAAAAGAACAATGTGTTCAAGATTTCAGCTTTCGAACTATTTTCAGCTTAAAAAATACCACCACATAAACCAAAAGCATAAAAATAAAAGCAGTTCATATAACAAGCAGACAAAAAGGTTCACATCCATACAGTGTAAAACATGATTGTTTCCAAATGTGGAACTGAAAATGTAAAAACAAATACAATCAATCAGCACAAACGCTGCAATTGAAATATACTTGCTAAAGAATAACAACTAATACATTGGGTCCATAGACTACAATACTCGAACCGACACTTTTCCACGCCTACTCCTGAGATGATGCCAATCCAAGCAACAAAAGCAGATCTCTAAGTTCAGCTGGCCACTCGACTCTTGTATTTCATTCTTGGGATAAAACAATAGTTGGTATATGTGCTTAGCCTTCCAGTCCTCCACACGACGCTAATACGAAAGAACAAAAGGACAAAGTGGAAAACATTAGTTTCAGACTAAGAAGCTTGAAGTAAATACAATAGGTAGAAGACATGAGAAGGGTAAATAAAAAATACTAACATCTTTGTTGTTAATCTTATCAATCAACCTATCACCATCGAATGTTCGGGTGATCGTCAGAACATAAAATCCACACTCGTTTGCTCCGTGTTCAGGTGTTTTGAAGAAGTTGTACTTCTCTGCTTTGAGCTCCCATGGGAACTTGTTGTGCTTGTTGAATTCAACAATGCCATAGACCCTCTTCATTTTTTTGAGGGAAAAACATTAGGGGAGGGAACCCCCACTGGAACTTTTTTCTTTATTATATAATCATTGTATCATAATACAGAGTAGAATTACATGGTTACAATGGAATAGATCATTACATGTGATACATTGTGTTTACCATAAGTAACCCACAAATGTACTTAAGTCTGAAACCAGCTATCAAATTGGGGACCATGCTTCTTTTTTATTCTTAGTTTAACCCATCTCATATCTTGTAGAAATACTGCCTTCCAGGTAGAGAATTGTGGTGTGACATTCTCAAATATTTTGTTGTTTCTACAGATCCATATTCCCCAAGCAGCTAAAATTATTATCTCCATGGCAAAGGGAAGCTTGAGTCTGGTTTTTATGTCTTTAAAATCCTCAAACACAGAGAGTATCTGATCTCTATGGGGACAAATTTAATCCCAACATTCAGCAGCAAAAGGGTAGTTCCAAAAAATGTGAATCAAAGTTTCTTCTGAGTGACAGTTTATAACTGCACAATTGTAGTCTGGTAGAGAGCAATTTTTCCTTTTGAGAAGATTCCTTGTATTTAGTCTATCCAGAAGAAGTAGCCAGAAGAATAATTTATGTTTAGTCTGACAAGAAGAATCCCAGATCCAGGTGAAATGTGGAGGAGTAGGTTGATAGCCTGCCATAACCTCATAGGCTCTTTTAACAGAAAAATTTTCACTGCCCCAAATGTAGGTCCATTTGTTAGGTGTTGCCAAGTGATTAATCTATTAGCATCTCAATTCAAGTTGTTCAAACTCAGAAAAATCTTTTTGAGACAGAGGAAGATTAAAGCGATCCTCAAGATATTTAGTCTGAACAACCTCCTTGACAGTAATTCTGGTGTTCTTTGCATAGGAGAGCAGATGAGGCATCTAAAATTGCATACATTCTTTATCCCACAGATCAGACCAAAAATATGCAGTTCTTCCATTTCCAGGTTGACACTTAACCATTTCCTTGTAGGCATCAATGAGTTTCAGGTGGGCCTTCCACCAGAATGATCCCTCCAATTGATAACCAGGAAGTTTACCTTGGTTATAATAAGATTCCCAGACAAGATGAACCCAAGGGATATCATGGTGATTAAATTTTTTATCAAGATTCTTGATCAACAGAGTAGTATTTTGGATATTAAGATTAAGACTCCCAGACCACCTTGATTCTTTGGCCTGCAAACCTTTGTCGAAGCAACCATTGCAGTGCCTTTAGCCTGAACATCAGCAGTTTTTTCTCCATAGACAGTGTCTCATGTATTTAACTACCTGGTCCTTGATTGTAATGGGAACCTCAAGAGAGCTCATGAAGAAGAGTGGTAATGATGTTAAAACTGAACTTGACCATTTGAAGTTTTCCCCCATAATTAAAAAAATCTGCAATTCCTCCAAGTCTGAATTGAACCCTCTGCACCATAGGAAGATAGAACTCAAGAGAGGGCTTGTTAAGGCTAAGAGGGAGTCCAAGATATGTGAAGGGGAGGCTACCCTTCTTATATTCAAAGGTAGAAGAGAAATGAAGTAGTCTTTTAGGGTCTAGGTTGATAGGCATCATACTTGATTTGGTATAATTAATCTTGAGCCCAGTATAAGTGGCAAAACAATTTAACATTTATTTAAGGCAAAGTAATTGTGTTGAGTCAACCTTCATGACAACTAAGGTATCATCAGCATATTGGATCACAGGAAAATCAGGACAAGCAGGGCAAGGGATGGGAAGGCTGAAAAGATTCTTGTTCATGGCAGAGTTTAGAATAGTTTGCAGAAAATCAGCTACCAGCACAAATAGAAGAGGTGATAATGGATCACCTTGTCTGACTCCTCTTCTACAGTAGACCTTTTTTCCAAGTACTCCATTTAGGAGCACAGATGAGTTCCTAGTAAAGAAAATCATTTTTATCCAATTAATCCATTTAGTTCCAAATCCTCTTGCTTCCAGGATGCTTATAATGGTGGAATGTTCAATTCTGTCAAAAGCTTTTTCAAAGTCCAGCTTTAGGATTACAATTTTCTCCTTTGATTGATGAAATTGATAGAGGTACTCAAACGCCCAACCAAGGCAATCTTGAATGGATCTATTCTTGAGAAAACCATATTGGTTTTTATGCACAAGATTAAGGATGATAGTTTGGAGTCTATTGGCAAGGAGTTTTGTAATGATTTTGAACACACTGTTCAATAAAGAAATTGGCCTGAAATCATTAGTATGCACAGGGGATTCAGTCTTTGGAATGAGAGTGATGAAAGCAGAGTTAATGCTTTCCATAGAAATCTTTTCTTGATAAAAATCCTGAATCAATTGAGTAACATCTTCTCCAATAATGTTCCAACTGGACTTGAAAAAATCATTGTTGAAGCCATTAGACCTAGGAGACTTCACATTAGGAAGATCTTGAATGACATCCTCAATTTCCTTTTCTGTGAAAGGGGCTTCCAGAGTAGCACATCTATCAGAATCCATGTGTCCATTATATAGCTCTAGTAGGCTAAAGTGCATTGTTGGCATGTCAGAGGAGCCCGTTCTACTCTTAAAATCATTCCAAATAATGCTGGCTTTTCCATCATGATCATAGATATCAGAGGAGTTCTCATTCTTCAGCATGGAGATATAGTTATTTCTGTAGCTAGTAGTTGCTTTGGCATGAAAAAAATTGTGTTCTCATCACCAAGTTTTACCCATTTTAACTTTCCTCTTTGTTTCCAATAAGACCTTTGATTCTGAAGTAATTGTATCAGTTTGAGAATGTCTCTTAGGTTCCACTCAAAGATGCTTAGGGTCCTGAATTCTTCCAACAAGTCCAAAAAATCAATGGACTCATTAACTTTTGAAATTATGTGTTTAAGGCAAGGAAGAGATTTTGCCCAAAGCTTGAGTCCTATTCTAACATTCTTCAGCTTGGCATTTATCTTTTTTGCACTGTCTGCATACCCCACGGGGATATCCCAGGCATTTTGCATAGTCTGCTTAAAATCACTATGTTGAAGCCAATAATTCTCAAATCTAAACACCTGAGCCTTAGGGATTCTAGTGCCAATTGAGATCACAAAAGGTGTATGGTCAGATGTAGGTTTGGAAAGGTAAGAGATTGTCCATGAGAGTGATGAGAAAAACCAATCTAATCTCTCCAAGAGTGGATCTTTCTGCATATTATTCCAGGAGAATTTTCTTCCTTTTAAAGGGAGTTCAACAAGACCAAGGTTACTGATGGCTTCATTAAAGAGAAGCATGTTATTAACATCACCACCCACTTTATTTCTATCAGATGGTTTCCTGATAAAATTGAAATCTCTAATGAGCAACCAGTCAATGTCATCAGGCAAATCAATATTGGACAACCAATCAATGAATAAGGCTTTTTATCAGGTTGACAAGGACCATAGATATTGGTAATAATCCAAGAATCATTGGAAAGCCTAGAGGTAAACTTGACAGAAATAGAGAATTCATTTTGGAAGTTAGACCCTCTTCATCAGGAGAACCATTCTTCTCATCTATTTTGCATGGATTTAAGAAAAAGATACACAAAGAAAACACCAGACTAAAGCATTAAAATAAGATGTACTAAAAAAGATAAAGATAACTTACTATTTCAACACGGTCATAATAGTGTCCAGACCGAGTTTTGTCTTTACCACACTTTGAATATTTGATTGTATCGAAAATATCTAGGGACCCGGTGTATCTATTCATGGAATATAACGTATAATGATTCTTATGGAAGCGAGGAATTAAAACCTGCATGAAAACCAAAAAGCATAAGTAAAAAGCATGTCATTTACTACGAAAAAGTAAGAAAATCATAAGGTTCATTCAATGGTAGCAGAAGAGTTCACTTGCCAGGTTGGATGTGAGCAAATTTTCTGATGGCCTCTCATACGCATGAAATTTTTTGGCGGCTGCTTCTACATTGAACTCTCGTAATGGCTTTGGTTTCCCTATATCATCTGGTGACTCAAATGGAGCAATACCCAGAACATACTGCATATCAAAAGGCAGAACATTTAAAAAAAAGATAGCATAGACTATAAAACCTATAAATCACAAATAAAATATAAAAAGGCAAAGCTATGTTCCAGTCGATGAATTAGTTCCAGTTCACATCAGTGTGTTGAATAAAAAAAGGTTGAAGATCACATGGATAACAAAGTTTGGTTGTTGAAAAAACAGTATGTTAAAATTACAGTTCACATGGATATCTCTCTATAGCTCACATGGTAAAATGAATTCATGTTCACATAGAATTTTAACTTCCATTGTTGTGGTACTCTGAGATGATAGTACACAGTAGTGTATTCACAACTTGAAATTTCACATTACAAAAAAGATAGCATAGACTATAAAACCTATAAATCACAAATGAAATATAAAAAGGAAAAGCTATGTTACAGTCCATGAATTAATTCCAGTTCACATCAGTGTGTTGAATGAAAAAAGGTTGAAGATCACATGCATAAAAGTTCAGTTGTTTAAGAACAGTATGTTGAAATTCCAATTCACATGGATATCACTCTGAAGCTCACATGACAAAACAATTGAAGTTCACATAGGTTTTAACTTATGTTATTGGGATACCATGAGATTATAGTTCACAGTAGTGTGTTCACAACTTGAAGTTCACGTGACAAAAAGTTAATAGTCCATAGTGTCTATATGGTTCCAGTTCACATGGAAAATCTATCATAGGTTAAAAAGAAGGTTATACCAGGATGAAAAATGGACAGAGCATGACACGTTTCCCTAATGCAAAAAAAATTCATGATAGGGTCATCCTTCCAGAATGATAAGACATTCTCCATAATTTCTGCACAGATCATTTCGCACCGTACAAATGACTTGAACATATCCTCTCCCATAACATCAAAGGGGATACCATTCGGGCTTGTGATTCTGAATAGGGGAGTTCTAATATGCAAGAAAAAGTGAGATAAGCACATCAATAAAAAGGAAATATCACAATAGATAGAGAAAGAGTAAATATATAACACACTTCGCATATTTCTGCAAATACTCAGGGCTCAAGATAAGCTTTTTGATCTCCTTTGCATTGACTAAGTATGACGGTTCAAAAGGAATAAGCTTCTCCAAGGGTTCCCTCAACCGCACAGGCACTTTGGTAGCCCTCTTAGTTTATACAACAATGGAAGCATCAGTGGGAGTCTGCGATACAAAATCATCACTACTGCCATCGGGACATGTTTCAGCAACCTTGGCAACAACCTTGCTTTTGACAGTACATGGCGTAGGATCAACAAAAGCATCGTTGTCTCCACCTTCGACATCAAAAACATTCTTCTTCCCCTTGTCATGTGTAGCACGGGTGTTCCTGGTAGTTTGTTTTGTAGCAGTATGAAGCTTCAGAGCAGTCTTCTTTGCCTTGCTAACTTCATTCAGGAAAGTGTCTTTAGAGATCATGCGAACATGAGGTGTGAAAGTTTCAAGGTCAAACAGAGCAAAGTTATCCTCCTCCATGTAGAGAGGTGTCTATGAAAAATAACAAACAAGTGTGTAAAAATGAGAGAACAAAAACATGTTAGAATGATATAAAACTTATCTTGAAAATTTGAACTTTAAATTAAAAGGTTAAGTTCACTTGGTCAAATCATAGAAGAAAAATACCTGCATCAACACCTAATAAACCTTTTAGGTCAATTTGGAAATGACCTGAAATGAGCCAGCTATAAAGCAGTCTCATCCTTATCATTAATATGTCTCCTTACTTGAATATAACCAAACTTATACCATCCCAATTTAGAATATACTGAATCATGAAGAAACCACAATCATTCCTGTCAAAAAACACACAAAAAAGCAAGTTCACTATTAAATTCTTAAGTTATAGCTAAAAGAACAAATTAAGAAAAAATAAAGTCCACATTGATATGCATACAGGTTCACTTCAGTATAAAGACATGCAAGAAAAAAATCCCCTTGGATAAATAGAAGTTACAACAAACATAACAATTACCATACTTGTGGTAATTTATGTAGAGAATAATAGTGTTCTTGGAATATCCCCTAAAAAGATGAGGTTCACTGAATAAAAAGTTATGGTTCACATTGCTTATGTTCTGCCTGCTCTGAAGTTGAGTTCACATAAGTATTTTTAGTAATAAGGTTCAGTAGGTAAAAATACAAAAATAATTATTACTTGTGTTTATTTATACAATAGTTAAGTTCACTCCAGTTGACTTGTGTTTATTCCAAAGTTCATTTGAAACGCTATTCAAAGTTCATTTGTATTAAAGTAAGGTTTGATGGAAGTGGTTCACACCAACAATACAAAATTGGTTCACTATAGATACAAAACAACAAACCAACACAGATCCTGGAATAACAAAGTGCATAATAGAAAAAACTTACGGGGTTAGCTGATTTGTCACTTCAACAAAATGCTACACAAAATGATCAATAGATGGTGGGGAGAACGACTCCCCTTTCTCGTTTCTCGCTTGCCTCCATAACTTCTTTATGCCATGAACCATGGTATTGAAAACCCGATGAGCACATGGGCTAAACTCGTCATGCAGAGAGTCAACCAACTCGAATCGGTCGAGCTTCATGTTAATGGTGACTACACAATAGTGTCCAACCCCCTAGTCTTGGAGGGTCAGGCGGGTCGAAGGTTGCAAAACAAATCTGAAAAGAAAATTAAAAGGAAAGTGACACATTAACAATATATCAGACAGTTCAGATGGTGAACAGGCCATAAAATATAAAATTTGAAGTTCACTACATAAATAGAAAAGGAAACCAAGAAGGCGGTGCTTACCATCTCTTTCGTGTCCAAGCGCTCCTTAGCATCAAGACTAAATAATCTCCTCAAGGGGCCACTATTCAGATTCCTTTCAAAAAATATGCCTCTGGATTGAATAAAGGGAATATATTTAAAAAAAGAAGAAGAAGAAGGTGTTTTCGAGTAAAATAAAAGAAATGAAACAAAAAGTTCACATATGAAAGCATAAAAAGATCAGACAAAAACATCATATACAGCAAATGTATGGTATAATAAATTTCCCAGAATTCTTGAACTTTTGGCGAAGCAAGTATGTTGCAACTAGGACAACATAAGAACATAGCATGCCAGTAGGCTTAAATGCTTCTACAACATTTCCAATTGTGCATCGAGACTTGTCATTAATGAAAAGTACATCATTCCTACAAAAAAATAACATATGTAATATGTATTAGACCCTGCACACAAAGGTAACATAAAAAAAACAATAAGAGCAATGCAACAATAATAAAAATCCATACTTCTTAGTAGGATGAGATCCTAGTTTCAATACGGTATCATACACCTCCTTGATTCTTCTAAAAGCGGGAAGCTGCGATATATTAGGTGTCGACAAAGACCTAGATGCTGAAAACAGAAAAACAGAAAATCCAGTTCACATCAACCTCTATATAGAGTTCACTTAAGGAGAAAAGATCATAGAGATAGGAAAAAGGTACAATTTATATCTGCCTGGCAAAAATCCTTGTGAGGAGAATTCACTGCACAATACAACCTCCACCCAGTCCCCCTCCAACACACCACACAAAAACACAACACGCATTTACACATGTGGGAAAGGTAAAGATAATCCATTACATAAATTGTTCAGGTCTTACATTTGTCTCATTAAACCAGTCACCCCAAAAAACCAGACCAAAACACCTCAACACCCTGCCCCCATCCATAAAACACAAAAAAAGACGCATACATGATAGTTATAAACAACATCTATCATATATAAAGCAAATGGGCGTGGAGAACTTGTAGGAACAAAACAAACAGATGATGGAGGTGGGGAGGAAGGGCAGTGGGGTGGATGAGGTTTCTTATTCAAAGATCCTTGCCTATGTTATTCGTGGACGCACTTGAAAGACCGGTAGTGTCAAATAGAGGAGGGGGTACTTGAAAAGGTAGAATCAAAGATGTTAGGTTCACTCCCAGGGATTGAAGAATCATTGTCTTGGTCTTCCGAGCCAATGGCACGAGATTGTGCAGCAAGATCTCCTTCCTCCACCGGTTCATCCACAGCAAGCCTAGAATTCACAGGGACGTTGCCAGCAGGAACCTCATCTCTAACTGTAGCACTAACTGCAAGGACATCACCAGCAGAAACATCAACACTTTGAGCCTTCTTATCCAATTCTGGAACACCCTGGTTTGTAGAAAGAACAGCTGCTCCATCTGCAACACATGAATGAACAGTTGTAACCGCCGCAGTGGGGACTTTAGACTTGCCCCCAACAATGTCTTCAACAATACCCACCGGAGATAATATCTTGGAAGTACCATCTTCACTAGCAGCTTTCTCAATAGGCGCGAACGCGGATTTATCCACAACACCGTCACATCCACCTTCCACACTACCACCTTCAGGAACCCTCTGCTCTCCATACTCTGAACTTGGGATGAAATCATCGTTCTTAACAAAGTCATCGCCCTCTCCATCACTAGAATCATGCGGCGGCGTCATAGGAGTAGCCTCACGCTTACGAAACATGAACTGGTCTACAACTTCACCATGATCAGAACCTTCATCTTCTACTTCTTATTCATGCATGGTTGCTTCCTCGACTCGTTTAGCTTCTTCCTGTAAACAGAGAAAAATCAAAAAAATCAAAAGCATTAAAAAATATTGAAGTTCACATGCAGGGCAGACTACAGTTCATATGTGCCAAAAAATTCAGAAGAAGCTTTTGCTCTAAAAATATTGAAGAACCGTTACCTTAGCATCTGATTCTCTTTGCCCTAAAATTGTTTGGGTAAACAAAGATTCATTATCCACGCATGCACCAGATGACCCACCAGCACCTTGCTCCTTCTAGGATGCTTTTTCATGCACTCCAAATATGGCATCTTGTTTCCTTCCAAAATCACCATAACTTTGCCGCAGACAAGATACATCAGTCATCAAACTATCAAAAATACTAGCATCATACCCAGCCACTTTCTTCGTAGCATCGCTAATGGCAGCAGGCGCATCAGGAAAAAGAGAATCAATGCTTGGGACCAACCGCTAAAGGTCTTCTACTTTATATAAAAGCCTATCAATCTCTCTGAATGTTGAAGCAGTAGATTCCCTTGATGGAACAGCACTCGGTCCAGGCATATCAGCGTGTTTGCGAGCCTCTGGCTGGGTGACCAACAAAAGATGAGACCTCTCAAGAAAATCAGGACCAGCTGCTTTACTCTGCACATTAGGGTCAACGGAGAGTTTCTCAGCAGGCATTTCATAATTATACACAATGTCATTGCGCGCTTTCCACTAGATGACAAAAAAATCAACAAGCAAAAATATTCACTAAGTGGAAAACATGAAGTTCACTGAGCATAAAACTCTAAAAACACATGCAGTGAGAATAGATTAAGGAATAAAAAGAGATTCATTGTACAACAAGAATACAGTACACTCTTGAAAAACCCATAAAAGGGTATAAAATAAGTTCAATGTAAAAAAAGAAAGAAAAAATGTAAAAATAACATAACTTAGCATTTTTTTTAAATAGAGTTCATTATACAGGATGAATAAAGTTCACTCTTATTGTGGAGACATAAAACAATTAACTGATGAAAAACATGAAGTTATCTGAGTATAAAACTCTAAATACACATGCAGTAAGCATATATTAAAGAATAAAAAGAGGTATACAATAAGTTCAGTGTAAAAAAGAAGGCAAAAATGTAAAAGAACATAACTTAGCATTTTTTAAACAGAGTTTATTATACATGATGAATAAAGTTCACTCTTATTGTGAAAAACATAAAACAATTAACTAATGAAAAAACCATCAACCAAAAAAGATAGCTCTAAGAAACAAAGTCAAACATAATAAGAGCTTTCAGTTAGAACAATTGAAGGGAAAAATAGACACAGTTAACTATATATCATGAATATAGTTCAACAATTAAATAGCAAAATAAGTGCAACAAAGTGGCCACGAAGAAACACATTTCACTCATGGGCAACTTCCCAATAACATACTCCGCGAAATCCATTTTACCAATAACCATGCGATCTTCATAGTAGATTTTTCTCATAGCTGCCTGGCACATGTAATTGGCACGAGGGGTCAAGCGATGCATAACAGAGTGCTTACTTGAATAGCAACTATCCAGCTACTGTAGTACAAGAGCAACACCACAGCCTTCAGGTCCACCAGGCGATGCAGCTTCGAGGTGGAACTTCTCTGCTGCACGCTTCAGTTCATCGACAACAAGATGAAAAAAATACCTCTAGACATCTTATCATAATCCATGTCAACAAGCATTACAGCCTCTCTACTGATCCATGTTGCATTCCCAAGGAATATAAGCTTGTTATACAATATAGCAAAGAAAACCCTAACGGCTTGGTCAACTTTTCACTTTTCTTTCATCCTCAACTAGCTTCTTCAACAAATCACGGAGATGCTTGGCATCAATGCTAGATTTACTGGCGAAGCCAAGTTCTGCCTTCAGCTTCGCCAACGCAACATCATGGCCGGTATCTGATGGCCTAGGAACATATTCACCTATATTTGGGAACCCAAAAATGTGATGAATTGAATCTATGGTGACATGAAGAACCCTGCCAGGACCACATTCCAACTTTATTGTCTTCGTATGAATTCGTCTAAGAAGGACACACATGAGGGCCCAGCTAATATTGCCATCCAAAACCCAATCAAACACGCAGCCAAAACCTGCTTGGATAACCTTTAATCTGTGAGAATCCTTGAGACACTTCGCTTCCTCAATAACTTCACCAAGCGAACAGCGGACAGTCTGCTAAAAGAAATGGTCATCATCTTCATTACCATCCTTACTCAGTTTCTCCTTTTTACTAACTTTACTTGGACCCTTCTTCCCAGGTTTTGCAGGTCTACCCCTCTTAGTTTTTGTGACATCCTAAGTAAAACAAAACAAATGATATCAAGGTTCACAACACAATTAAAAATAGTTCACAAAAAGTGAACACAAAAAACTAGAAAACAAAATTCCAATAATGATGTGCTAAAAGTACAGAAAACAGAAAGATTTAATCAAGGTTCACACCACATTTAACTAAAGTTCACACATGTTATGATACAAAAAAGGAAAGTTCACTTAAGTTTGGAGGTTCCAATAATGATGTTCTAAAAAGTACAGAAAATAGAAATAATTAATTCAAGGTTCACACCACATTTAACTAAAGTTCACAGATTCTATGATACAAAAAAAGGAAACTTCACTTAAGTTAGCAGGTTCATACCCAGAATTAGTGCCCACAAAAACAAAATAAAACATACACAAAAATATTAGGGTTCAAAACATCTGATCATACAATTCACAAAAATGAAATGCGTAGCTAAAAACAAATTATCAGTAGATAAATGCAAACACAAAAGAACAAAACAGAAACTATTTGTGAAAGTTCACTCAAAAAAAATCTTACTACAGTTCACTGGGAATAACTATAAAGGTTGACTGTGTGGGCTAACACAAATTAGAGAATACAATAAAGCATGTTCGTAAAAAAATGAAGAAAAGTTACATCAATCGGAACAACATAAATAGACAAATGCATACACTACTAGTTCATATAATGAAAACACAAAAAGGAAAAAAGGTTGTTTCATAAAAAAAGTAGAGATTATCTTCTCAACAGGAGGTAGACCTTCATCACATGATGCTCCCCCTTCTTCTTATTGACAGTACACTATAGTAAAACAATACAACAGTTCAGATTGTCATGTAGTAAATAGTTCATATAATCAAAAAACAGATTTAAAATCAAAGTTGCGAAAAATAAAAGGAGAAGTCAAAAATAACCTTGAAGGCAGCAGTGTAATCCTTAAAGTCATCATCACCATCAGATGATGATGCTTTAAAAGATCTATCCGAAGAACAAGCACGCTTGTAGGGGGCAGCTTTCTTAACAACTTTAGATGAACGAACACCGCTTGGATCACGGGCAGACAAGCGTGGGCTATGCCGAGCATCACCAGCCACATTTGGAGATACAAACCGAATATTCCTTTTAGGGAAATCTACCCTATGCTTATGTGATGAAGATGGAGGTTCACATAACTCTTCGGGTGGGGAATCAGTTCCAGGAGTTGGTTGAGCCTCAGCATGATCAACAACAAGAGAACCCGATGAACCAACAGGTACAGAAATGGGTTCAGGCTGAGCAGCGGCATCAACAGGAACAGAAGGCGAAACAGCAGCGCCTTTAGGAAGCTTCTTTATAACATACTGTTTAACCGTCTCGCTGTGCCTAGCCATTTTAGCTTCTTGTGCTGCGTTATAACGATCAAGTTGAGCCTGCACATTGTGTTCTTGAATAACCTCTTACGTGCCATCTATTGACTGCGACGGTGTATCCTCCAAGACTGTAAATGAAAGAGGAACAGCAGGATCAACGGGAACTTCTCTTGTTTCATTGCTGTCATCAGGATTGTTCCTCTCTAAAGGTGTAACATCAAAATTAGGACCTGTTGTTGCTTCACCAGGGCGGATACCGCTGACATCAAATATAGGACCCGCAGTTTCTTTACTAGGACAAAATCCGCTGCCTCCAGCATCAACAGGAAGTCGCGATGGCGTATCATAAATAGGCGCAGCAGATGCGCTATTTGGCACCGCACCACTATCAGGAATAGCTGCTGCAGGTGAGCAGCATCTGGATATTCACTGTTCAAAATATTCAAAGACTGCCTGATATTCTCATCAGCTGAACAAACAGATATAAAAATAAATTCAGTTATTACATGGAAAAAATTCACATGTGCATAAGAAAAAAGATCCACTATATAAAAATGAAGTTAATATCCTAAATGTTCAAACCACATTAAAATCTACATTAATCATGTGATAAAAAGTAGAGAAAGCATAAAAATAATGTGAAGGTTCACACCACATTATACTAGGGTTCACAGATCCCATATAGAAAAACTAGCTTCACCCAACCAACATACAAACTTCACACAACATTATATCAATTAAACTTCAGCTATAATGAAACCAAGGTTCATATGTGATAAAACCAAGGTTCATAATGAAACTATAATGAAACCATTTATGTAGGTTCACATCACATTAGACTGGAATTCAGAGACATAAAAATACTAAAACAAAGATACAGCTAACAAAACTAAGGTTCATATATGAATAAACTAAGGTTCATATCTGAAATAAACTAAGGTTCACAGTGGAAATTAGAGAGACACGTATGGTAAAACTAAGGTTCACATATGAAATGAACTAAGATTCACAGTGAATTGCACACCACATGAAATTTCAATTGTTCATGTGCTAAGAAAAAACTGAAAACTGAGAAATACTGGAACAAGAAACAATTTATGAAGGTTCACATCACATTAGACTGGAATTCAGAGAGAAACAAAAAAAATAAAACAAAGATAAACTATAAAATTAAAAAACAAAAGTTTACATCTGGTAAAACTAAAGTTCATATCTGATAAAACTAAGGTTCATAGTGAAAAATGCACACCTAGAAAATTTCAATTGTTCATGTTATGAGAAATACTAAAAACAAAAAAATCAAACCAGAAACCATTTATGGAGGTTCAAATCACATTAGACTGGAATTCAGAGACACAAAAAATACTAAAACAAAGATTCAGCTAACAAAACTAAAGTTCATACATGAATAAACTAAGGTTCACGGTGGAATTTAGAGAGACACATATGGTAAAACTAAGGTTCACATATGAAATGAACCAAGGTTCATAGTGAATTGCACACCCCATGAAATTTCAATTGTTCATGTGCTAAGAAGATACTAAAAACAAAGAAAAACTGGAACAAAAAACAATTTATGAAGGTTCACATCACAGTAGACTCGAATTCAGAGAGACACAAAAAAATATTAAAACAAAGATTCAGCTAGCAAAATTAAAACACAAAGTTCACATATGGTAAAACTAAAGCACGTATGATAGAACTATGGTACACAGTGAACTGCACACCCAGGGAAGATTCGGCTAGCAATGAAAACACAAAGTACCTGCAGACCATATCCTAAATTACTGAAAAAATTAAAAAAACATCAAACACAAGTGTGAATCTACACATGAACATATACTAGAGCACACAAAACAAAATGTACAGTTAGCAAACAGATTGCATCAATGTCATGTACAAAAATGAACTATAAAACAATAAATCATAGCACATGAACACAAAAAAGCATAACAAAAATAAAATGAACACTGAATCACACAGATTCACATAAAGCACAAAGAGAAAACATGTATACCTGTCGGAGAATTAGGATCCATCTGCAATTTGTGAAGAGGGATGAGGGCGTAGACCACGAAGATGGCTCCGTCCAAACACGAAACCAGACACCACGAACTCCGAGCCCTCCGCCGCCGGCCGCCAGCAACCAGAAGAAGAAGCCGCCGCTGGAGAACAGCACCACCACCAACTCCGCCACAGAACCTGAGACAAAAGAACTCGAGCGCGGTCAGCATACAGGGAAACAAAAGGGGAGGGAGGAGGAGCGGACCCGACGGACCTCCAGAGCTCCGCCGCCGGCCAGCACCAGAACCAACAGCCGCCGGAGATGGTGGAACCCCAACCAAATCCGCCCCCAAAACCTAAATGCGAAAAGCCGAGCGTGGCCAGGATAAAGAGAGAAGGGTGGGAGGAAGGAGGAGCGGGGGAAAGTGGGGGAGAGGGGGATGAGGGGCAGTTGCCGATCACAACGCAGGCGGTTGTCAATGTCGGAGGAAGCAGGGTTGAGGGGAGAGAGAAGGGAGACGTTACAGGAAAGGTTTTTTTGTCTCCAGCTAATGGGGGTCCCCCCCAACCCTCCCCCCCCCAAACCCCCAACCTCCCGCGCACAAGATAAAAGTCGACAGGACGTTTGCCCCCACTCCGGAAAAAACAAGGTTCATTTTCCCTATAAAAACAAGGTTCACTTTATTTACTGTCAAAGGTTCACGTGGGTTCCTGCATAGTTATACAGGAACTAGTTCCTGTTTAGCTCTTTTGTGTGTGTGTATATATATATATATAGTTTATATATATAGGGTAGCGCTATTTGACCCCAGGGTGTAGAATAGTTATTCTACACCCACCCTCTATCTTTAGAACTGTATATTATTTTTACGTCACGTAAATTTTATCTTACCTCAAGAGGTGAGAATAACATAAGAAAATATAGACATGTCATAATTTTTTTTGTTTACATGCCGTATAAAAATACGACGTAAAATGCATATTTTTAGTGTTTTTTACACTATAATTACTCATAAACTATTTTTTATATCAATTTTTTTGCGTTGTGGATGAATATGAACATAATTATTTGTATACAAAACATAAATTTCTAAACGTGACAATATAAAGTTATGTGGGATACAAAATAACTATTCTGCGCCCCTGGGTGTCGAATAGGGTTTATATATATATATATATATATATATATATATATATATATATATATATATATATATATATATATATATATATATATATATACTCCACGTTAATCCATATCATTAGAATAATTATGGCAATTAGATTTAAGGTTTACGCCTAGGATTAATCAGAGTCCTGATTTATAATTTCACGTACACATTTACGCAGACAAGATGGATCGTGTCAACCGTTCAAAAAAAAACATGTGAGCGAAAACAAATTGAGGCCTCATGAGTCCAACATATACACATATATCCGGCCAAGTCGTGTACTCGGACGGCCGTTTACATAGATCGTGTTTTTTTTGCGGGTAACGTAGATCGTGTTAGCAAAACAAAATTGAGGTCTCATGAGTCTAGCCTATACACGTATCAGGCCGAGTCATGTACATGATGTTTATAACGTAATAATTCTTGACCATCAATCTGGTAGGGTTTGAGTTGTAACGACCAAGGCTTTTTCCTGGAAGATTTGACTCCCGTTGAAAAATAAAACAATCTTTCAAGAGGTGTCCCCGTTTTATGCCCTCATCTCTATTTGATTGTCATGATCAAATCAGGGATTAAAGAGTTCTATATCTGTATGCTTAAACTCCGGCAAGTTACGAATCCATGATCTCAACGGATAGATTAATCTTTATTTCCCTTCAATTCGTAAATGCATCAAGTTGATCTCAATCTTGAGGCGTATTTTTTCAGGCACATGATCTAATCTATTCTTTCCAATCTACCACATGCCGCCACCTGCGTTTCAGAGCCAACGCGATGTTCCGATGTTGCCGCTGCAGGACGTACTGTTCAACCTCTACAAACAGATTAGCATTTGGCAGGCGGTGTGAGACGGCTGGGGGCGGCACGCATGTATGGACTTCTACGACCCGGTATTTGGGCACATGAAAGAAGGCTTGACGAGAGGAGTAGCTCTTCGTAAAAAAAATCAAGAACGAACATGCCACAGTAACATGAAGTCACGTCATGGCTGTTAAGCTCCATGCACTAGCTAACGCAACCAAAAATCTGAACTAATGGAAAGGGCTAGTGCAATCCACTTATATACTTCAACACCCCCTCTCACGTGTTGAACTCAAGACCTTAGGCTCTGATACCATGTTAAGCTTCATGCACTAGCCAACGCAACCAAAAGTCCGAACTGATGGAAAGGATTAGTATAATCCACTTATATACTTCAACAATGACAACAGAGGGTGGAGTACTTCGACCCTCTCTAGACTTTGTAAGGTCTTTTTACCATTTATTATAAACTTCTGTTTTCCGATTTCTAAACAATTAAATTAACATCTTTTGGCATGTCATCTGATGACACGATCAGTATGCATGCCTATGCAGGCTGTTTAATTATCCATGCATGGATAGATTTCTTTAATCACACCGCCTGTTTACACTTAAGAAGTTTTCACCGATAAAGGACACACACTACAGGAATGACGTTGTGTGCTGACGGCCGGAAGCTACGCCGACGGCCAAAGGTCGGGGCCGTCGGCGTAGCACAGGGCCAGGCCAGGCCAGCTTCCGAGCCCTCGGCGTACCGCAGCCGTCGGCGTAGCGGCAGGTACGCCGAGGGTGACCGTCGGCGTAAACGTTGCCCTCGGCGTACGGGGTGGCCGCGTGGCACTAGACAGTCCAGGCCAGAAAAGGTCCTAACGGCGTCAGCATTACGCCGAGAGCCGCTGTCGGCATAGGATACGCCGACGGTCACCCTCGGCGTACGGCCTGCCTACGCCGACGGTCACCCTCGGCGTACCTATGCACCTTTTTTTTCCTTACCAAATTATTTGAATTTATTTATTAGTATCAATTATTTAGGTTCTATTTTATCAATTGGATGGATTCGTAGCCTCCGAATAATAGTCTTCACACCCACATAAAATGTCGAATCTTCTCACAAGTTGAGAAATTTGCATGTTTGTGTGTTATTATCACATGTGCATGAAATTTATATTTCACAAATTATTGTGAAGTTGTTCAAAGATTCAATCACATGTGCGTGTCCCCCCTCGCATGCATGCGGAAGCGTAGGTTCCGGACCCGTATAAGGGGGAATCTCCCCGTTGAGGCGAAGCTAATATGGTTTTACATCACCCTATGACCTAAACAAACACAAAACATATGTGTGTGAGTGTGGTGAGAGGTTGGTATAGGTGTTTGCATGTGCCCCCCCTCGCTTGCATGCGCTCTAACCTAGAGGCGAAGGTTCCGGACCCGTATGAGGGGGGAATCTCCCCGTATAGGTGAAACCGGGTAGGATAGTGTCCCAACTTGTGAACCAACATGGTTTTACATCACCCGATGACCTAAACAAACACAAAACAAGAGAGAGCTACGCCAGGCTACCCCTGTCAGAGGAACGTCTAGGGGGGTAGACGATCCGAGTGCGCACAGAGATCAGGGTTTCGCCGGAGGAAGACCACGAGAACATTGGAATGAGATGAAAACTTGCATATGCCCCTAGCATATGTGTGTGAGTGTGGTGAGAGGTTGGTATAGGTGCTTGCATGTGTCCCCCCTCGCATGCATGCGCTGTAACCTAGAGGCGAAGGTTCCGTACCCGTATAAGGGGGGAATCTCCCTGTCGAGGTGAAACCGGGTAGGATAGTGCCCCAACTTGTGAACCAACATGGTTTTACATCACCCTATGACCTAAACAAACACAAAACAAGAGAGAGCTACGCCGGGCTACCCCTGTCAGAGGAACGTCTAGGGGGTAGACGATCCGAGTGCCCACAGAGATCAGGGTTTCGCCGGAGGAAGACCACGAAAACATTGGAATGAGATGAAAACTTGCATGTGCCCCTAGCATATGTGTGTGAGTGTGGTGAGAGGTTAGTATAGGTGCTTGCATGTGCCCCCCCTCGCATGCATGCGCTGTAACCTAGAGGCGAAGGTTCCGGACCCGTATGAGGGGGGAATCTCCCCGTCGAGGTGAAACCGGGTAGGATAGTGCCCCAACTTGTGAACCACCATGGTTTTACATCACCCTATGACCTAAACAAACACAAAACAAGAGAGAGCTACGCCGGTCTACCCCTGTCAGAGGAACGTCTAGGGGGTAGACGATCCGAGTGCGCACAGAGATCAGGGTTTCATCGGAGGAAGACCACGAGAACATTGGAATGAGATGAAAACTTGCATGTGCCCCTAGCATATGTGTGTGACTGTGGTGAGAGGTTGGTATAGGTGCTTGCATGTGTCCCCCCTCGCATGTATGCGCTCTAACCTAGAGGCGAAGGTTCCGTACCCGTATGAGAGGGGAATCTCCCCGTCGAGGTGAAACCGGGTAGGATAGTGCCCCAACTTGTGAACCAACATGGTTTTACATCACCCTATGACCTAAACAAACACAAAACAAGAGATAGCTACGCCGGGCTACCCCTGTCAGAGGAACGTCTAGGGGGTAGACGATCCGAGTGCGCACAGAGATCAGGGTTTCACCGGAGGAAGACCACGAGAACATTGGAATGAGATGAAAACTTGCATGTGCCCCTAGCATATGTGTGTGAGTGTGGTGAAAGGTTGGTATAGGTGCTTGCATGTGTCCCCCCTCGCATGCATGCGCTCTAACCTAGAGGCGAAGGTTCCGTACCCGTATGAGGGGGGAATCTCCCCGTCGAGGTGAAACCGGGTAGGATAGTGCCCCAACTTGTGAACCAACATGGTTTTACATCACCCTATGACCTAAACAAACACAAAACAAGAGAGAGCTATGCCGGGCTACCCCTGTCAGAGGAACGTCTAGGGGGGTAGACGATCCGAGTGCGCACAGAGATCAGGGTTTCGCCGGAGGAAGACCACGAGAACATTGGAATGAGATGAAAACTTGCATGTGCCCCTAGCATATGTGTGTGAGTGTGGTGAGAGGTTGGTACAGGTGCTTGCATGTGTCCCCCCTCGCATGCATGCGCTCTAACCTAGAGGCGAAGGTTCCGTACCCGTATGAGGGGGAATCTCCCCGTCGAGGTGAAACCGGGTAGGATAGTGCCCCAACTTGTGAACCAACATGGTTTTACATCAACCTATGACCTAAACAAACACAAAACAAGAGAGAGCTACGCCAGGCTACCCCTGTCAGAGGAACGTCTAGGGGGGTAGACGATCCGAGTGCGCACAGAGATCAGGGTTTCGCCGGAGGAAGACCACGAGAACATTGGAATGAGATGAAAACTTGCATGTGCCCCTAGCATATGTGTGTGAGTGTGGTGAGAGGTTGGTACAGGTGCTTGCATGTGTCCCCCCTCGCATGCATGCGCTCTAACCTAGAGGCGAAGGTTCCGTACCCGTATGAGGGGGAATCTCCCCGTCGAGGTGAAACCGGGTAGGATAGTGCCCCAACTTGTGAACCAACATGGTTTTACATCAACCTATGACCTAAACAAACACAAAACAAGAGAGAGCTACGCCGGGCTACCCCTGTCAGAGGAATGTCTAGGGGGGTAGACGATCCGAGTGCGCACAGAGATCAGGGTTTCGCCGGAGGAAGACCACGAGAACATTGGAATGAGATGAAAACTTGCATGTGCCCCTAGCATATGTGTGTGAGTGTGGTGAGAGGTTGGTATAGGTGCTTGCATGTGTCCCCCCTGCATGCATGTGCTCTAACCTAGAGGCGAAGGTTCCGGACCCGTATGAGGGTGGAATCTCCCCGTCGAGGTGAAACCGGGTAGGATAGTGCCCCAACTTGTGAACCAACATGGTTTTACATCACCCTATGACCTAAACAAACACAAAACAAGAGAGAGATACGCCGGGCTACCCCTGTCAGAGGAACGTCTAGGGGGTAGACGATCCGAGTGCGCACAGAGATCAGGGTTTCGCCGGAGGAAGACCACGAGAACATTGGAATGAGATGAAAACTTGCATTTGCCCCTAGCATATGTGTGTGAGTGTGGTGAGAGGTTGGTATAGGTGCTTGCATGTGTCCCCCTCGCATGCATGCGCTGTAACCTAGAGGCGAAGGTTCCGGACCCGTATGAGGGGGGAATCTCCCCGTCGAGGTGAAACCGGGTAGGATAGTGCCCCAACTTGTGAACCACCATGGTTTTACATCACCCTATGACCTAAACAAACACAAAACAAGAGAGAGCTACGCCGGGCTACCCCTGTCAGAGGAACGTCTAGGGGGGTAGACGATCCGAGTGCGCACAGAGATCAGGGTTTCACCGGAGGAAGACCACGAGAACATTGGAATGAGATGAAAACTTGCATGTGCCCCTAGCATATGTGTGTGAGTGTGGTGAGAGGTTGGTATAGGTGCTTGCATGTGTCCCCCCTCGGATGCATGCGCTCTAACCTAGAGGCGAAGGTTCCGTACTTGTATGAGGGGGGAATCTCCCCGTTGAGGTGAAACCGGGTAGGATAGTGCCCCAACTTGTGAACCAACATGGTTTTAAATCACCCTATGACCTAAACAAACACAAAACAAGAGAGAGCTACGCCGGGCTACCCCTGTCAGAGGAACGTCTAGGGGGGTAGACGATCCGAGTGCGCACAGAGATCAGGGTTTCGCCGGAGGAAGACCACGAGAACATTGGAATGAGATGAAAACTTGCATGTTCCCCTAGCATATGTGTGTGAGTGTGGTGAGAGGTTGGTATAGGTGCTTGCATGTGTCCCCCCTGCATGCATGCGCTCTAACCTAGAGGCGAAGGTTCCGGACCCGTATGAGGGTGGAATCTCCCCGTCGAGGTGAAACCGGGTAGGATAGTGCCCCAACTTGTGAACCAACATGGTTTTACATCACCCTATGACCTAAACAAACACAAAACAAGAGAGAGATACGCCGGGCTACCCCTGTCAGAGGAACGTCTAGGGGGTAGACGATCCGAGTGCGCACAGAGATCAGGGTTTCGCCGGAGGAAGACCACGAGAACATTGGAATGAGATGAAAACTTGCATTTGCCCCTAGCATATGTGTGTGAGTGTGGTGAGAGGTTGGTATAGGTGCTTGCATGTGTCCCCCTCGCATGCATGCGCTGTAACCTAGAGGCGAAGGTTCCGGACCCGTATGAGGGGGGAATCTCCCCGTCGAGGTGAAACCGGGTAGGATAGTGCCCCAACTTGTGAACCACCATGGTTTTACATCACCCGATGACCTAAACAAACACAAAACAAGAGAGAGCTACGCCAGGCTACCCCTGTCAGAGGAACGTCTAGGGGGGTAGACGATCCGAGTGCGCACAGAGATCAGGGTTTCGCCGGAGGAAGACCACGAGAACATTGGAATGAGATGAAAACTTGCATGTGCCCCTAGCATATGTGTGTGAGTGTGGTGAGAGGTTGGTATAGGTGCTTGCATGTGTCCCCCCTCGCATGCATGCGCTCTAACCTAGAGGCGAAGGTTTCGTACCCGTATGAGGGGGAAATCTCCCTGTCGAGGTGAAACCGGGTAGGATAGTGCCTCAACTTGTGAACCAACATGGTTTTACATCACCCTATGACCTAAACAAACACAAAACAAGAGAGAGCTACGCCGGGCTACCCCTGTCAGAGGAACGTCTAGGGGGTAGACGATCCGAGTGCGCACAGAGATCAGGGTTTCGCCGGAGGAAGACCACAAGAACATTGGAATGAGATGAAAACTTGCATGTGCCCCTAGCATATGTGTGTGAGTGTGGTGAGAGGTTGGTATAGGTGCTTGCATGTGCCCCCCCTCGCATGCATGCGCTGTAACCTAGAGGCGAAGGTTCCGGACCCGTATGAGGGGGGAATCTCCCCGTCGAGGTGAAACCGGGTAGGATAGTGCCCCAACTTGTGAACCACCATGGTTTTACATCACCCTATGACCTAAACAAACACAAAACAAGAGAGAGCTACGCCGGTCTACCCCTGTCAGAGGAACGTCTAGGGGGTAGACGATCCGAGTGCGCACAGAGATCAGGGTTTCACCGGAGGAAGACCACGAGAACATTGGAATGAGATGAAAACTTGCATGTGCCCCTAGCATATGTGTGTGACTGTGGTGAGAGGTTGGTATAGGTGCTTGCATGTGTCCCCCCTCGCATGTATGCGCTCTAACCTAGAGGCGAAGGTTCCGTACCCGTATGAGAGGGGAATCTCCCCGTCGAGGTGAAACCGGGTAGGATAGTGCCCCAACTTGTGAACCAACATGGTTTTACATCACCCTATGACCTAAACAAACACAAAACAAGAGATAGCTACGCCGGGCTACCCCTGTCAGAGGAACGTCTAGGGGGTAGACGATCCGAGTGCGCACAGAGATCAGGGTTTCACCGGAGGAAGACCACGAGAACATTGGAATGAGATGAAAACTTGCATGTGCCCCTAGCATATGTGTGTGAGTGTGGTGAAAGGTTGGTATAGGTGCTTGCATGTGTCCCCCCTCGCATGCATGCGCTCTAACCTAGAGGCGAAGGTTCCGTACCCGTATGAGGGGGGAATCTCCCCGTCGAGGTGAAACCGGGTAGGATAGTGCCCCAACTTGTGAACCAACATGGTTTTACATCACCCTATGACCTAAACAAACACAAAACAAGAGAGAGCTACGCCGGGCTACCCCTGTCAGAGGAACGTCTAGGGGGGTAGACGATCCGAGTGCGCACAGAGATCAGGGTTTCGCCGGAGGAAGACCACGAGAACATTGGAATGAGATGAAAACTTGCATGTGCCCCTAGCATATGTGTGTGAGTGTGGTGAGAGGTTGGTACAGGTGCTTGCATGTGTCCCCCCTCGCATGCATGCGCTCTAACCTAGAGGCGAAGGTTCCGTACCCGTATGAGGGGGAATCTCCCCGTCGAGGTGAAACCGGGTAGGATAGTGCCCCAACTTGTGAACCAACATGGTTTTACATCAACCTATGACCTAAACAAACACAAAACAAGAGAGAGCTACGCCGGGCTACCCCTGTCAGAGGAACGTCTAGGGGGGTAGACGATCCGAGTGCGCACAGAGATCAGGGTTTCGCCGGAGGAAGACCACGAGAACATTGGAATGAGATGAAAACTTGCATGTGCCCCTAGCATATGTGTGTGAGTGTGGTGAGAGGTTGGTACAGGTGCTTGCATGTGTCCCCCCTCGCATGCATGCGCTCTAACCTAGAGGCGAAGGTTCCGTACCCGTATGAGGGGGAATCTCCCGTCGAGGTGAAACCGGGTAGGATAGTGCCCCAACTTGTGAACCAACATGGTTTTACATCAACCTATGACCTAAACAAACACAAAACAAGAGAGAGCTACGCCGGGCTACCCCTGTCAGAGGAACGTCTAGGGGGGTAGACGATCCGAGTGCGCACAGAGATCAGGGTTTCGCCGGAGGAAGACCACGAGAACATTGGAATGAGATGAAAACTTGCATGTGCCCCTAGCATATGTGTGTGAGTGTGGTGAGAGGTTGGTATAGGTGCTTGCATGTGTCCCCCCTGCATGCATGCGCTCTAACCTAGAGGCGAAGGTTCCGGACCCGTATGAGGGTGGAATCTCCCCGTCGAGGTGAAACCGGGTAGGATAGTGCCCCAACTTGTGAACCAACATGGTTTTACATCACCCTATGACCTAAACAAACACAAAACAAGAGAGAGATACGCCGGGCTACCCCTGTCAGAGGAACGTCTAGGGGGTAGACGATCCGAGTGCGCACAGAGATCAGGGTTTCGCCGGAGGAAGACCACGAGAACATTGGAATGAGATGAAAACTTGCATTTGCCCCTAGCATATGTGTGTGAGTGTGGTGAGAGGGTGGTATAGGTGCTTGCATGTGTCCCCCTCGCATGCATGCGCTGTAACCTAGAGGCGAAGGTTCCGGACCCGTATGAGGGGGGAATCTCCCCGTCGAGGTGAAACCGGGTAGGATAGTGCCCCAACTTGTGAACCACCATGGTTTTACATCACCCTATGACCTAAACAAACACAAAACAAGAGAGAGCTACGCCGGGCTACCCCTGTCAGAGGAACGTCTAGGGGGGTAGACGATCCGAGTGCGCACAGAGATCAGGGTTTCACCGGAGGAAGACCACGAGAACATTGGAATGAGATGAAAACTTGCATGTGCCCCTAGCATATGTGTGTGAGTGTGGTGAGAGGTTGGTATAGGTGCTTGCATGTGTCCCCCCTCGCATGCATGCGCTCTAACCTAGAGGCGAAGGTTCCGTACCCGTATGAGGGGGGAATTTCCCCGTCGAGGTGAAACCGGGTAGGATAGTGCCCCAACTTGTGAACCAACATGGTTTTAAATCACCCTATGACCTAAACAAACACAAAACAAGAGAGAGCTACGCCGGGCTACCCCTGTCAGAGGAACGTCTAGGGGGGTAGACGATCCGAGTGCGCACAGAGATCAGGGTTTCACCGGAGGAAGACCACGAGAACATTGGAATGAGATGAAAACTTGCATGTGCCCCTAGCATATGTGTGTGAGTGTGGTGAGAGGTTGGTATAGGTGCTTGCATGTGTCCCCCCTTGCATGCATGCGCTCTAACCTAGAGGCGAAGGTTTCGTACCCGTATGAGGGGGGAATCTCCCCGTCGAGGTGAAACCGGGTAGGATAGTGCCCCAACTTGTGAACCAACATGGTTTTACATCACCCTATGACCTAAACAAACACAAAACAAGAGAGAGCTACGCCGGGCTACCCCTGTCAGAGGAACGTCTAGGGGGGTAGACGATCCGAGTGCGCACAGAGATCAGGGTTTCGCCGGAGGAAGACCACGAGAACATTGGAATGAGATGAAAACTTGCATGTGCCCCTAGAATATGTGTGTGAGTGTGGTGAGAGGTTGGTATAGGTGCTTGCATGTGTCCCCCCTCGCATGCATGCGCTCTAACCTAGAGGCGAAGGTTCCGTACCCGTATGAGGGGGAAATCTCCCCGTCGAGGTGAAACCGGGTAAGATAGTGCCCCAACTTGTGAACCAACATGGTTTTACATCACCCTATGACCTAAACAAACACAAAACAAGAGAGAGCTATGCCGGGCTACCCCTGTCAGAGGAACGTCTAGGGGGGTAGACGATCCGAGTGCGCACAGAGATCAGGGTTTCGCCGGAGGAAGACCACGAGAACATTGGAATGAGATGAAAACTTGCATGTGCCCCTAGCATATGTGTGTGAGTGTGGTGAGAGGTTTGTATAGGTTCTTGCCTGTGTCCCCCCTCGCATGCATGCACTCTAACCTAGAGGCGAAGGTTCTGGACCCATATGAAGGGGGAATCTCCCCGTCGAGGTGAAACCGGGTAGGATAGTGCCCCGACTTGTGAACCACCATGGTTTTACATCACCCTATGACCTAAACAAACACAAAACAAGAGAGAGCTATGCCGGGCAACCCTGTCAGAGGAACGTCTAGGGGGGTAGACGATCCGAGTGCGCACAGAGATCAGGGTTTCGCCGGAGGAAGACCACGAGAACATTGGAATGAGATGAAAACTTGCATGTGCCCCTAGCATATGTGTGTGAGTGTGGTGAGAGGTTGGTATAGGTGCTTGCATGTGTCCCCCCTCGCATGCATGCACTGTAACCTAGAGGCGAAGGTTCCCTACCCGTATAAGAGGGGAATCTCCCCGTCGAGGTGAAACCGGGTAGGATAGTGCCCCAACTTGTGAACCAACATGGTTTTACATCACCCTATGACCTAAACAAACACAAAACAAGAGATAGCTACGCCGGGCTACCCCTGTCAGAGGAACGTCTAGGGGGGTAGACGATCCGAGTGCGCACAGAGATCAGGGTTTCGCCGGAGGAAGACCACGAGAACATTGGAATGAGATGAAAACTTGCATGTGCCCCTAGCATATGTGTGTGACTGTGGTGAGAGGTTGGTATAGGTGCTTGCATGTGTCCCCCCTCGCATGCATGCGCTGTAACCTAGAGGCGAAGGTTCCGTACCCGTATCAGGGGGCAATCTCCCCGTGTAGGTGAAACCGGGTAGGATAGTGCCCCAACTTGTGAACCAACATGGTTTTACATCACCCTATTACCTAAACAAACATAAAACAAGAGAGAGCTACGCCGGGCTACCCCTGTCAGAGGAACGTCTAGGGGGGTAGACGATCCGAGTGCGCACAGAGATCAGGGTTTCGTCGGAGGAAGACCACGAGAACATTGGAATGAGATGAAAACTTGCATGTGCCCCTAGCATATGTGTGTGAGTGTGGTGAGAGGTTGGTATAGGTGCTTGCATGTGTCCCCCTTCGCATGCATGCGCTGTAACCTAGAGGCGAAGGTTCCGTACCCGTATAAGGGGGGAATCTCCCCGTCGAGGTGAAACCGGGTAGGATAGTGCCCCAACTTGTGAACCAACATGGTTTTACATCACCCTATGACCTAAACAAACACAAAACAAGATAGAGCTACGCCGGGCTACCCCTGTCAGAGGAACGTCTAGGGGGTAGACGATCCGAGTGCGCACAGAGATCAGGGTTTCGCCGGAGGAAGACCACGAGAACATTGGAATGAGATGAAAACTTGCATGTGCCCCTAGCATATGTGTGTGAGTGTGGTGAGAGGTTGGTATAGGTGCTTGCATGTGTCCCCCCTCGCATGCATGCGCTGTAACCTAGAGGCGAAGGTTCCGTACCCGTATAAGGGGGGAATCTCCCCGTCGAGGTGAAACCGGGTAGGATAGTGCCCCAACTTGTGAACCAACATGGTTTTACATCACCCTATGACCTAAACAAACACAAAACAAGAGAGAGCTACGCCGGGCTACCCCTGTCAGAGGAACGTCTAGGGGGTAGACGATCCCAGTGCGCACAGAGATCAGGGTTTCGCCGAAGGAAGACCACGAGAACATTGGAATGAGATGAAAATTTGCATGTGCCCCTAGCATATGTGTGTGAGTGTGGTGAGAGGTTGGTATAGGTGCTTGCATGTGTCCCCCTCGCATGCATGCGCTGTAACCTAGAGGCGAAGGTTCCGGACCCGTATGAGGGGGGAATCTCCCTGTCGAGGTGAAACCGGGTAGGATAGTGCCCCAACTTGTGAACCACCATGGTTTTACATCACCCTATGACCTAAACAAACACAAAACAAGAGAGAGCTACGCCGGGCTACCCCTGTCAGAGAAACGTCTAGGGGGGTAGACGATCCGAGTGCGCACAGAGATCAGGGTTTCACCGGAGGACGACCACGAGAACATTGGAATGAGATGAAAACTTGCATGTGCCCCTAGCATATGTGTGTGAGTGTGGTGAGAGGTTGGTATAGGTGCTTGCATGTGTCCCCCCTCGCATGCATGCGCTCTAACCTAGAGGCGAAGGTTCCGTACCCGTATGAGGGGGGAATCTCCCCGTCGAGGTGAAACCGGGTAGGATAGTGCCCCAACTTGTGAACCAACATGGTTTTACATCACCATATGACCTAAACAAACACAAAACAAGAGAGAGCTACGCCGGGTTACCCCTGTCAGAGGAACGTCTAGGGGGGTAGACGATCCGAGTGCGCACAGAGATCAGGGTTTCGCCGGAGGAAGACCACGAGAACATTGGAATGAGATGAAAACTTGCATGTGCCCCTAGCATATGTGTGTGAGTGTGGTGAGAGGTTGGTATAGGTGCTTGCATGTGTCCCCCCTCGCATGCATGCGCTCTAACCTAGAGGCGAAGGTTCCGTACCCGTATGAGGGGGGAATCTCCCCGTCGAGGTGAAACCGGGTAGGATAGTGCCCCAACTTGTGAACCAACATGGTTTTACATCACCCTATGACCTAAACAAACACAAAACAAGAGAGAGATATGCCGGGCAACCCCTGTCAGAGGAACGTCTAGGGGGGTAGACGATCCGAGTGCGCACAGAGATCAGGGTTTCGCCGGAGGAAGACCACGAGAACATTGGAATGAGATGAAAACTTGCATGTGTCCCTAGAATATGTGTGTGAGTGTGGTGAGAGGTTGGTATAGGTTCTTGCATGTGTCCCCCTCGCATGCATGCGCTCTAACCTAGAGGCGAAGGTTCCCGACCCGTATGAAGGGGGAATCTCCCCGTCGAGGTGAAACCGGGTAGGATAGTGCCCCAACTTGTGAACCACCATGGTTTTACATCACCCTATGACCTAAACAAACACAAAACAAGAGAGAGCTATCCCGGGCTACCCCTGTCAGAGGAACGTCTAGGGGGGTAGACGATCCGAGTGCGCACAGAGATCAGGGTTTCGCCGGAGGAAGACCACGAGAACATTGGAATGAGATGAAAACTTGCATGTGCCCCTAGCATATGTGTGTGACTGTGGTGAGAGGTTGGTATAGGTGCTTGCATGTGTCCCCCCTCGCATGCATGCGCTGTAACCTAGAGGCGAAGGTTCCGTACCCGTATCAGGGGGGAATCTCCCCGTGTAGGTGAAACCGGGTAGGATAGTGCCCCAACTTGTGAACCAACATGGTTTTACATCACCCTATGACCTAAACAAACATAAAACAAGAGAGAGCTACGCCGGGCTACCCCTGTCAGAGGAACGTCTAGGGGGGTAGACGATCCGAGTGCGCACAGAGATCAGGGTTTCGCCGGAGGAAGACCACGAGAACATTGGAATGAGATGAAAACTTGCATGTTCCCCTAGCATATGTGTGTGAGTGTGGTGAGAGGTTGGTATAGGTGCTTGCATGTGTCCCCCCTCGCATGCATGCGCTGTAACCTAGAGGCAAAGGTTCCGTACCCGTATAAGGGGGAATCTCCCCGTGTAGGTGAAACCGGGTAGGATAGTGCCCCAACTTGTGAACCAACATGGTTTTACATCACCCTATGACCTAAACAAAGACAAAACAAGAGAGAGCTACGCCGGGCTACCCCTGTCAGAGGAACGTCTAGGGGGTAGACGATCCGAGTGCGCACAGAGATCAGGGTTTCACCGGAGGAAGACCACGAGAATATTGGAATGAGATGAAAACTTGCATGTGCCCCTAGCATATGTGTGTGAGTGTGGTGAGAGGTTGGTATAGGTGCTTGCATGTGTCCCCCCTCGCATGCATGCGCTCTAACCTAGAGGCGAAGGTTCCGTACCCGTATGAGGGGGCATCTCCCCGTCGAGGTGAAACCGGGTAGGATAGTGCCCCAACTTGTGAACCAACATGGTTTTACATCACCCTATGACCTAAACAAACACAAAACAAGAGAGAGCTACGCCGGGCTACCCCTGTCAGAGGAACGTCTAGGGGGGTAGACGATCCGAGTGCGCACAGAGATCTGGGTTTCGCCGGAGGAAGACCACGAGAACATTGGAATGAGATGAAAACTTGCATGTGCCCCTAGCATAAGTGTGTGATTGTGGTGAGAGGTTGGTATAGGTGCTTGCATGTGTCCCCCCTCGCATGCATGCGCTGTAACCTAGAGGCGAAGGTTCCGTACCCGTATAAGGGGGAAATCTCCCCGTCGAGGTGAAACCGGGTAGGATAGTGCCCCAACTTGTGAACTAACATGGTTTTACATAACCCTATGACCTAAACAAACCCAAAACAAGAGAGAGCTACGCCGGGCTACCCCTGTCAGAGGAACGTCTAGGGGGGTAGACGATCCGAGTGCGCACAGAGATCAGGGTTTCGCCGGAGGAAGACCACGAGAACATTGGAATGAGATGAAAACTTGCATGTGCCCCTAGCATATGTGTGTGAGTGTGGTGAGAGGTTGGTATAGGTGCTTGCATGTGTCCCCCCTCGCATGCATGCGCTGTAACCTAGAGGCGAAGGTTCCGTACCCGTATAAGGGGCGAATCTCCCCGTCGAGGTGAAACCGGGTAGGATAGTGCCCCAACTTGTGAACCAACATGGTTTTACATCACCCTATGACCTAAACAAACACAAAACAAGAGAGAGCTACGCCGGGCTACCCCTGTCAGAGGAACGTCTAGGGGGTAGACGATCCCAGTGCGCACAGAGATCAGGGTTTCGCCGGAGGAAGACCACGAGAACATTGGAATGAGATGAAAACTTGCATGTGCCCCTAGCATATGTGTGTGAGTGTGGTGAGAGGTTGGTATAGGTGCTTGCATGTGTTCCCCTCGCATGCATGCGCTGTAACCTAGAGGCGAAGGTTCCGGACCCGTATGAGGGGGGAACCTCCCTGTCGAGGTGAAACCGGGTAGGATAGTGCCCCAACTTGTGAACCAACATGGTTTTACATCACCCTATGACCTAAACAAACACAAAACAAGAGAGAGCTACGCCGGGCTACCCCTGTCAGAGGAACGTCTAGGGGGTAGACGATCCGAGTGCGCACAGAGATCAGGGTTTCGCCGGAGGAAGACCACGAGAACATTGGAATGAGATGAAAACTTGCATGTGCCCCTAGCATATGTGTGTGAGTGTGGTGAGAGGTTGGTATAGGTGCTTGCATGTGCCCCCCCTCGCATGCATGCGCTCTAACCTAGAGGCGAAGGTTCCGTACCCGTATGAGGGGGGAATCTCCCCGTCGAGGTGAAACCGGGTAGGATAGTGCCCCAACTTGTGAACCAACATGGTTTTACATCACCATATGACCTAAAAAAACACAAAACAAGAGAGAGCTACGCCGGGCTACCCCTGTCAGAGGAACGTCTAGGGGGTAGACGATCCGAGTGCGCACAGAGATCAGGGTTTCGCCGGAGGAAGACCACGAGAACATTCGAATGAGATGAAAACTTGCATGTGCCCCTAGCATATGTGTGTGAGTGTGGTGAGAGGTTGGTATAGGTGCTTGCATGTGTCCCCCTCGCATGCATGCGCTCTAACCTAGAGGCGAAGGTTCCGTACCCGTATGAGGGGGGAATCTCCCCGTCGAGGTGAAACCGGGTAGGATAGTGCCCCAACTTGTGAACCAACATGGTTTTACATCACCCTATGACCTAAACAAACACAAAACAAGAGAGAGCTATGCCGGGCTACCCCTGTCAGAGGAACGTCTAGGGGGGTAGACGATCCGAGTACGCACAGAGATCAGGGTTTCGCCGGAGGAAGACCACGAGAACATTGGAATGAGATGAAAACTTGCATGTGCCCCTAGCATATGTGTGTGACTGTGGTGAGAGGTTGGTATAGGTGCTTGCATGTGTCCCCCCTCGCATGCATGCGCTGTAACCTAGAGGCGAAGGTTCCGTACCCGTATCAGGGGGGAATCTCCCCGTGTAGGTGAAACCGGGTAGGATAGTGCCCCAACTTGTGAACCAACATGGTTTTACATCACCCTATGACCTAAACAAACATAAAACAAGAGAGAGCTACGCCGGGCTACCCCTGTCAGAGGAACGTGTAGGGGGGTAGACGATCCGAGTGCGCACAGAGATCAGGGTTTCGTCGGAGGAAGACCACGAGAACATTGGAATGAGATGAAAACTTGCATGTGCCCCTAGCATATGTGTGTGAGTGTGGTGAGAGGTTGGTATAGGTGCTTGCATGTGTCCCCCTTCGCATGCATGCGCTGTAACCTAGAGGCGAAGGTTCCGTACCCGTATAAGGGGGGAATGTCCCCGTCGAGGTGAAACCGGGTAGGATAGTGCCCCAACTTGTGAACCAACATGGTTTTACATCACCCTATGACCTAAACAAACACAAAACAAGATAGAGCTACGCCGGGCTACCCCTGTCAGAGGAACGTCTAGGGGGTAGACGATCCGAGTGCGCACAGAGATCGGGGTTTCGCCGGAGGAAGACCACGAGAACATTGGAATGAGATGAAAACTTGCATGTGCCCCTATCATATGTGTGTGAGTGTGGTGAGAGGTTGGTATAGGTGCTTGCATGTGTCCCCCCTCGCATGCATGCGCTGTAACCTAGAGGCGAAGGTTCCGTACCCGTATAAGGGGGGAATCTCCCCGTCGAGGTGAAACCGGGTAGGATAGTGCCCCAACTTGTGAACCAACATGGTTTTACATCACCCTATGACCTAAACAAACACAAAACAAGAGAGAGCTACGCCGGGCTACCCCTGTCAGAGGAACGTCTAGGGGGTAGACGATCCCAGTGCGCACAGAGATCAGGGTTTCGCCGGAGGAAGACCACGAGAACATTGGAATGAGATGAAAATTTGCATGTGCCCCTAGCATATGTGTGTGAGTGTGGTGAGAGGTTGGTATAGGTGCTTGCATGTGTCCCCCTCGCATGCATGCGCTGTAACCTAGAGGCGAAGGTTCCGGACCCGTATGAGGGGGGAATCTCCCTGTCGAGGTGAAACCGGGTAGGATAGTGCCCCAACTTGTGAACCACCATGGTTTTACATCACCCTATGACCTAAACAAACACAAAACAAGAGAGAGCTACGCCGGGCTACCCCTGTCAGAGGAACGTCTAGGGGGGTAGACGATCCGAGTGCGCACAGAGATCAGGGTTTCACCGGAGGACGACCACGAGAACATTGGAATGAGATGAAAACTTGCATGTGCCCCTAGCATATGTGTGTGAGTGTGGTGAGAGGTTGGTATAGGTGCTTGCATGTGTCCCCCCTCGCATGCATGCGCTCTAACCTAGAGGCGAAGGTTCCGTACCCGTATGAGGGGGGAATCTCCCCGTCGAGGTGAAACCGGGTAGGATAGTGCCCCAACTTGTGAACCAACATGGTTTTACATCACCATATGACCTAAACAAACACAAAACAAGAGAGAGCTACACCGGGCTACCCCTGTCAGAGGAACGTCTAGGGGGGTAGACGATCCGAGTGCGCACAGAGATCAGGGTTTCGCCGGAGGAAGACCACGAGAACATTGGAATGAGATGAAAACTTGCATGTGCCCCTAGCATATGTGTGTGAGTGTGGTGAGAGGTTGGTATAGGTGCTTGCATGTGTCCCCCCTCGCATGCATGCGCTCTAACCTAGAGGCGAAGGTTCCGTACCCGTATGAGGGGGGAATCTCCCCGTCGAGGTGAAACCGGGTAGGATAGTGCCCCAACTTGTGAACCAACATGGTTTTACATCACCCTATGACCTAAACAAACACAAAACAAGAGAGAGCTATGCCGGGCAACCCCTGTCAGAGGAACGTCTAGGGGGGTAGACGATCCGAGTGCGCACAGAGATCAGGGTTTCGCCGGAGGAAGACCACGAGAACATTGGAATGAGATGAAAACTTGCATGTGCCCCTAGCATATGTGTGTGAGTGTGGTGAGAGGTTGGTATAGGTTCTTGCATGTGTCCCCCTCGCATGCATGCGCTCTAACCTAGAGGCGAAGGTTCCCGACCCGTATGAAGGGGGAATCTCCCCGTCGAGGTGAAACCGGGTAGGATAGTGCCCCAACTTGTGAACCACCATGGTTTTACATCACCCTATGACCTAAACAAACACAAAACAAGAGAGAGCTATCCCGGGCTACCCCTGTCAGAGGAACGTCTAGGGGGGTAGACGATCCGAGTGCGCACAGAGATCAGGGTTTCGCCGGAGGAAGACCACGAGAACATTGGAATGAGATGAAAACTTGCATGTGCCCCTAGCATATGTGTGTGACTGTGGTGAGAGGTTGGTATAGGTGCTTGCATGTGTCCCCCCTCGCATGCATGCGCTGTAACCTAGAGGCGAAGGTTCCGTACCCGTATCAGGGGGGAATCTCCCCGTGTAGGTGAAACCGGGTAGGATAGTGCCCCAACTTGTGAACCAACATGGTTTTACATCACCCTATGACCTAAACAAACATAAAACAAGAGAGAGCTACGCCGGGCTACCCCTGTCAGAGGAACGTCTAGGGGGGTAGACGATCCGAGTGCGCACAGAGATCAGGGTTTCGCCGGAGGAAGACCACGAGAACATTGGAATGAGATGAAAACTTGCATGTTCCCCTAGCATATGTGTGTGAGTGTGGTGAGAGGTTGGTATAGGTGCTTGCATGTGTCCCCCCTCGCATGCATGCGCTGTAACCTAGAGGCAAAGGTTCCGTACCCGTATAAGGGGGAATCTCCCCGTGTAGGTGAAACCGGGTAGGATAGTGCCCCAACTTGTGAACCAACATGGTTTTACATCACCCTATGACCTAAACAAAGACAAAACAAGAGAGATCTACGCCGGGCTACCCCTGTCAGAGGAACGTCTAGGGGGTAGACGATCCGAGTGCGCACAGAGATCAGGGTTTCACCGGAGGAAGACCACGAGAATATTGGAATGAGATGAAAACTTGCATGTGCCCCTAGCATATGTGTGTGAGTGTGGTGAGAGGTTGGTATAGGTGCTTGCATGTGTCCCCCCTCGCATGCATGCGCTCTAACCTAGAGGCGAAGGTTCCGTACCCGTATGAGGGGGCATCTCCCCGTCGAGGTGAAACCGGGTAGGATAGTGCCCCAACTTGTGAACCAACATGGTTTTACATCACCCTATGACCTAAACAAACACAAAACAAGAGAGATCTACGCCGGGCTACCCCTGTCAGAGGAACGTCTAGGGGGGTAGACGATCCGAGTGCGCATAGAGATCAGGGTTTCGCCGGAGGAAGACCACGAGAACATTGGAATGAGATGAAAACTTGCATGTGCCCCTAGCATAAGTGTGTGATTGTGGTGAGAGGTTGGTATAGGTGCTTGCATGTGTCCCCCCTCGCATGCATGCGCTGTAACCTAGAGGCGAAGGTTCCGTACCCGTATAAGGGGGAAATCTCCCCGTCGAGGTGAAACCGGGTAGGATAGTGCCCCAACTTGTGAACTAACATGGTTTTACATAACCTTATGACCTAAACAAACACAAAACAAGAGAGAGCTACGCCGGGCTACCCCTATCAGAGGAACGTCTAGGGGGGTAGACGATCCGAGTGCGCACAGAGATCAGGGTTTCGCCGGAGGAAGACCACGAGAACATTGGAATGAGATGAAAACTTGCATGTGCCCCTAGCATATGTGTGTGAGTGTGGTGAGAGGTTGGTATAGGTGCTTGCATGTGTCCCCCCTCGCATGCATGCGCTGTAACCTAGAGGCGAAGGTTCCGTACCCGTATAAGGGGCGAATCTCCCCGTCGAGGTGAAACCGGGTAGGATAGTGCCCCAACTTGTGAACCAACATGGTTTTACATCACCCTATGACCTAAACAAACACAAAACAAGAGAGAGCTACGCCGGGCTACCCCTGTCAGAGGAACGTCTAGGGGGTAGACGATCCCAGTGCGCACAGAGATCAGGGTTTCGCCGGAGGAAGACCACGAGAACATTGGAATGAGATGAAAACTTGCATGTGCCCCTAGCATATGTGTGTGAGTGTGGTGAGAGGTTGGTATAGGTGCTTGCATGTGTTCCCCTCGCATGCATGCGCTGTAACCTAGAGGCGAAGTTCCGGACCCGTATGAGGGGGGAACCTCCCTGTCGAGGTGAAACCGGGTAGGATAGTGCCCCAACTTGTGAACCAACATGGTTTTACATCACCCTATGACCTAAACAAACACAAAACAAGAGAGAGCTACGCCGGGCTACCCCTGTCAGAGGAACGTCTAGGGGGTAGACGATCCGAGTGCGCACAGAGATCAGGGTTTCGCCGGAGGAAGACCACGAGAACATTGGAATGAGATGAAAACTTGCATGTGCCCCTAGCATATGTGTGTGAGTGTGGTGAGAGGTTGGTATAGGTGCTTGCATGTGCCCCCCCTCGCATGCATGCGCTCTAACCTAGAGGCGAAGGTTCCGTACCCGTATGAGGGGGGAATCTCCCCGTCGAGGTGAAACCGGGTAGGATAGTGCCCCAACTTGTGAACCAACATGGTTTTACATCACCATATGACCTAAAAAAACACAAAACAAGAGAGAGCTACGCCGGGCTACCCCTGTCAGAGGAACGTCTAGGGGGTAGACGATCCGAGTGCGCACAGAGATCAGGGTTTCGCCGGAGGAAGACCACGAGAACATTCGAATGAGATGAAAACTTGCATGTGCCCCTAGCATATGTGTGTGAGTGTGGTGAGAGGTTGGTATAGGTGCTTGCATGTGTCCCCCTCGCATGCATGCGCTCTAACCTAGAGGCGAAGGTTCCGTACCCGTATGAGGGGGGAATCTCCCCGTCGAGGTGAAACCGGGTAGGATAGTGCCCCAACTTGTGAACCAACATGGTTTTACATCACCCTATGACCTAAACAAACACAAAACAAGAGAGAGCTATGCCGGGCTACCCCTGTCAGAGGAACGTCTAGGGGGTAGACGATCCGAGTGCGCACAGAGATCAGGGTTTCGCCGGAGGAAGACCACGAGAACATTGGAATGAGATGAAAACTTGCATGTGCCCCTAGCATATGTGTGTGACTGTGGTGAGAGGTTGGTATAGGTGCTTGCATGTGTCCCCCCTCGCATGCATGCGCTGTAACCTAGAGGCGAAGGTTCCG
Source organism: Avena sativa (assembly GCA_916181665.1). Classification (NCBI taxonomy): domain Eukaryota; kingdom Viridiplantae; phylum Streptophyta; class Magnoliopsida; order Poales; family Poaceae; genus Avena; species Avena sativa. The sequence continues at coordinate 258,790,267 of OV702294.1, read as the reverse complement.
TACCCGTATCAGGGGGGAATCTCCCCGTGTAGGTGAAACCGGGTAGGATAGTGCCCCAACTTGTGAACCAACATGGTTTTACATCACCCTATGACCTAAACAAACATAAAACAAGAGAGAGCTACGCCGGGCTACCCCTGTCAGAGGAACGTCTAGGGGGGTAGACGATCTGAGTGCGCACAGAGATCAGGGTTTCGTCGGAGGAAGACCACGAGAACATTGGAATGAGATGAAAACTTGCATGTGCCCCTAGCATATGTGTGTGAGTGTGGTGAGAGGTTGGTATAGGTGCTTGCATGTGTCCCCCTTCGCATGCATGCGCTGTAACCTAGAGGCGAAGGTTCCGTACCCGTATAAGGGGGGAATCTCCCCGTCGAGGTGAAACCGGGTAGGATAGTGCCCCAACTTGTGAACCAACATGGTTTTACATCACCCTATGACCTAAACAAACACAAAACAAGATAGAGCTACGCCGGGCTACCCCTGTCAGAGGAACGTCTAGGGGGTAGACGATCCGAGTGCGCACAGAGATCGGGGTTTCGCCGGAGGAAGACCACGAGAACATTGGAATGAGATGAAAACTTGCATGTGCCCCTAGCATATGTGTGTGAGTGTGGTGAGAGGTTGGTATAGGTGCTTGCATGTGTCCCCCCTCGCATGCATGCGTTGTAACCTAGAGGCGAAGGTTCCGTACCCGTATAAGGGGGGAATCTCCCCGTCGAGGTGAAACCGGGTAGGATAGTGCCCCAACTTGTGAACCAACATGGTTTTACATCACCCTATGACCTAAACAAACACAAAACAAGAGAGAGCTACGCCGGGCTACCCCTGTCAGAGGAACGTCTAGGGGGTAGACGATCCCAGTGCGCACAGAGATCAGGGTTTCGCCGGAGGAAGACCACGAGAACATTGGAATGAGATGAAAATTTGCATGTGCCCCTAGCATATGTGTGTGAGTGTGGTGAGAGGTTGGTATAGGTGCTTGCATGTGTCCCCCTCGCATGCATGTGCTGTAACCTAGAGGCGAAGGTTCCGGACCCGTATGAGGGGGGAATCTCCCTGTCGAGGTGAAACCGGGTAGGATAGTGCCCCAACTTGTGAACCACCATGGTTTTACATCACCCTATGACCTAAACAAACACAAAACAAGAGAGAGCTACGCCGGGCTACCCCTGTCAGAGGAACGTCTAGGGGGGTAGACGATCCGAGTGCGCACAGAGATCAGGGTTTCACCGGAGGACGACCACGAGAACATTGGAATGAGATGAAAACTTGCATGTGCCCCTAGCATATGTGTGTGAGTGTGGTGAGAGGTTGGTATAGGTGCTTGCATGTGTCCCCCCTCGCATGCATGCGCTCTAACCTAGAGGCGAAGGTTCCGTACCCGTATGAGGGGGGAATCTCCCCGTCGAGGTGAAACCGGGTAGGATAGTGCCCCAACTTGTGAACCAACATGGTTTTACATCACCATATGACCTAAACAAACACAAAACAAGAGAGAGCTACGCCGGTCTACCCCTGTCAGAGGAACGTCTAGGGGGGTAGACGATCCGAGTGCGCACAGAGATCAGGGTTTCGCCGGAGGAAGACCACGAGAACATTGGAATGAGATGAAAACTTGCATGTGCCCCTAGCATATGTGTGTGAGTGTGGTGAGAGGTTGGTATAGGTGCTTGCATGTGTCCCCCCTCGCATGCATGCGCTCTAACCTAGAGGCGAAGGTTCCGTACCCGTATGAGGGGGGAATCTCCCCGTCGAGGTGAAACCGGGTAGGATAGTGCCCCAACTTGTGAACCAACATGGTTTTACATCACCCTATGACCTAAACAAACACAAAACAAGAGAGAGCTATGCCGGGCAACACCTGTCAGAGGAACGTCTAGGGGGGTAGACGATCCGAGTGCGCACAGAGATCAGGGTTTCGCCGGAGGAAGACCACGAGAACATTGGAATGAGATGAAAACTTGCATGTGCCCCTAGCATATGTGTGTGAGTGTGGTGAGAGGTTGGTATAGGTTCTTGCATGTGTCCCCCTCGCATGCATGCGCTCTAACCTAGAGGCGAAGGTTCCCGACCCGTATGAAGGGGGAATCGCCCCGTCGAGGTGAAACCGGGTAGGATAGTGCCCCAACTTGTGAACCACCATGGTTTTACATCACCCTATGACCTAAACAAACACAAAACAAGAGAGAGCTATCCCGGGCTACCCCTGTCAGAGGAACGTCTAGGGGGGTAGACGATCCGAGTGCGCACAGAGATCAGGGTTTCGCCGGAGGAAGACCACGAGAACATTGGAATGAGATGAAAACTTGCATGTGCCCCTAGCATATGTGTGTGACTGTGGTGAGAGGTTGGTATAGGTGCTTGCATGTGTCCCCCCTCGCATGCATGCGCTGTAACCTAGAGGCGAAGGTTCCGTACCCGTATCAGGGGGGAATCTCCCCGTGTAGGTGAAACCGGGTAGGATAGTGCCCCAACTTGTGAACCAACATGGTTTTACATCACCCTATGACCTAAACAAACATAAAACAAGAGAGAGCTACGCCGGGCTACCCCTGTCAGAGGAACGTCTAGGGGGGTAGACGATCCGAGTGCGCACAGAGATCAGGGTTTCGCCGGAGGAAGACCACGAGAACATTGGAATGAGATGAAAACTTGCATGTTCCCCTAGCATATGTGTGTGAGTGTGGTGAGAGGTTGGTATAGGTGCTTGCATGTGTCCCCCCTCGCATGCATGCGCTGTAACCTAGAGGCAAAGGTTCCGTACCCGTATAAGGGGGAATCTCCCCGTGTAGGTGAAACCGGGTAGGATAGTGCCCCAACTTGTGAACCAACATGGTTTTACATCACCCTATGACCTAAACAAACACAAAACAAGAGAGAGCTACGCCGGGCTACCCCTGTCAGAGGAACGTCTAGGGGGTAGACGATCCGAGTGCGCACAGAGATCAGGGTTTCACCGGAGGAAGACCACGAGAATATTGGAATGAGATGAAAACTTGCATGTGCCCCTAGCATATGTGTATGAGTGTGGTGAGAGGTTGGTATAGGTGCTTGCATGTGTCCCCCCTCGCATGCATGCGCTCTAACCTAGAGGCGAAGGTTCCGTACCCGTATGAGGGGGCATCTCCCCGTCGAGGTGAAACCGGGTAGGATAGTGCCCCAACTTGTGAACCAACATGGTTTTACATCACCCTATGACCTAAACAAACACAAAACAAGAGAGAGCTACGCCGGGCTACCCCTGTCAGAGGAACGTCTAGGGGGGTAGACGATCCGAGTGCGCACAGAGATCAGGGTTTCGCCGGAGGAAGACCACGAGAACATTGGAATGAGATGAAAACTTGCATGTGCCCCTAGCATAAGTGTGTGATTGTGGTGAGAGGTTGGTATAGGTGCTTGCATGTGTCCCCCCTCGCATGCATGCGCTGTAACCTAGAGGCGAAGGTTCCGTACCCGTATAAGGGGGAAATCTCCCCGTCGAGGTGAAACCGGGTAGGATAGTGCCCCAACTTGTGAACTAACATGGTTTTACATAACCCTATGACCTAAACAAACACAAAACAAGAGAGAGCTACGCCGGGCTACCCCTGTCAGAGGAACGTCTAGGGGGGTAGACGATCCGAGTGCGCACAGAGATCAGGGTTTCGCCGGAGGAAGACCACGAGAACATTGGAATGAGATGAAAACTTGCATGTGCCCCTAGCATATGTGTGTGAGTGTGGTGAGAGGTTGGTATAGGTGCTTGCATGTGTCCCCCCTCGCATGCATGCGCTGTAACCTAGAGGCGAAGGTTCCGTACCCGTATAAGGGGCGAATCTCCCCGTCGAGGTGAAACCGGGTAGGATAGTGCCCCAACTTGTGAACCAACATGGTTTTACATCACCCTATGACCTAAACAAACACAAAACAAGAGAGAGCTACGCCGGGCTACCCCTGTCAGAGGAACGTCTAGGGGGTAGACGATCCCAGTGCGCACAGAGATCAGGGTTTCGCCGGAGGAAGACCACGAGAACATTGGAATGAGATGAAAACTTGCATGTGCCCCTAGCATATGTGTGTGAGTGTGGTGAGAGGTTGGTATAGGTGCTTGCATGTGTTCCCCTCGCATGCATGCGCTGTAACCTAGAGGCGAAGGTTCCGGACCCGTATGAGGGGGGAACCTCCCTGTCGAGGTGAAACCGGGTAGGATAGTGCCCCAACTTGTGAACCAACATGGTTTTACATCACCCTATGACCTAAACAAACACAAAACAAGAGAGAGCTACGCCGGGCTACCCCTGTCAGAGGAACGTCTAGGGGGTAGACGATCCGAGTGCGCACAGAGATCAGGGTTTCGCCGGAGGAAGACCACGAGAACATTGGAATGAGATGAAAACTTGCATGTGCCCCTAGCATATGTGTGTGAGTGTGGTGAGAGGTTGGTATAGGTGCTTGCATGTGCCCCCCCTCGCATGCATGCGCTCTAACCTAGAGGCGAAGGTTCCGTACCCGTATGAGGGGGGAATCTCCCCGTCGAGGTGAAACCGGGTAGGATAGTGCCCCAACTTGTGAACCAACATGGTTTTACATCACCATATGACCTAAAAAAACACAAAACAAGAGAGAGCTACGCCGGGCTACCCCTGTCAGAGGAACGTCTAGGGGGTAGACGATCCGAGTGCGCACAGAGATCAGGGTTTCGCCGGAGGAAGACCACGAGAACATTCGAATGAGATGAAAACTTGCATGTGCCCCTAGCATATGTGTGTGAGTGTGGTGAGAGGTTGGTATAGGTGCTTGCATGTGTCCCCCTCGCATGCATGCGCTCTAACCTAGAGGCGAAGGTTCCGTACCCGTATGAGGGGGGAATCTCCCCGTCGAGGTGAAACCGGGTAGGATAGTGCCCCAACTTGTGAACCAACATGGTTTTACATCACCCTATGACCTAAACAAACACAAAACAAGAGAGAGCTATGCCGGGCTACCCCTGTCAGAGGAACGTCTAGGGGGGTAGACGATCCGAGTGCGCACAGAGATCAGGGTTTCGCCGGAGGAAGACCACGAGAACATTGGAATGAGATGAAAACTTGCATGTGCCCCTAGCATATGTGTGTGAGTGTGGTGAGAGGTTGGTATAGGTTCTTGCATGTGTCCCCCTCGCATGCATGCGCTCTAACCTAGAGGCGAAGGTTCCGGACCCGTATGAAGGGGGAATCTCCCAGTCGAGGTGAAAGCGGGTAGGATAGTGCCCCAACTTGTGAACCACCATGGTTTTACATCACCCTATGACCTAAACAAACACAAAACAAGAGAGAGCTATCCCGGGCTACCCCTGTCAGAGGAACGTCTAGGGGGGTAGACGATCCGAGTGCGCATAGAGATCAGGGTTTCGCCGGAGGAAGACCACGAGAACATTGGAATGAGATGAAAACTTGCATGTGCCCCTAGAATATGTGTGTGACTGTGGTGAGAGGTTGGTATAGGTGCTTGCATGTGTCCCCCCTCGCATGCATGCGCTGTAACCTAGAGGCGAAGGTTCCGTACCCGTATCAGGGGGGAATCTCCCCGTGTAGGTGAAACCGGATAGGATAGTGCCCCAACTTGTGAACCAACATGGTTTTACATCACCCTATGACCTAAACAAACATAAAACAAGAGAGAGCTACGCCGGGCTACCCCTGTCAGAGGAACGTCTAGGGGGGTAGACGATCCGAGTGCGCACAGAGATCAGGGTTTCGCCGGAGGAAGACCACGAGAACATTGGAATGAGATGAAAACTTGCATGTGCCCCTAGCATATGTGTGTGAGTGTGGTGAGAGGTTGGTATAGGTGCTTGCATGTGTCCCCCCTCGCATGCATGCGCTGTAACCTAGAGGCGAAGGTTTCGTACCCGTATAAGGGGGAATCTCCCCGTGTAGGTGAAACCGGGTAGGATAGTGCCCCAACTTGTGAACCAACATGGTTTTACATCACCCTATGACCTAAACAAACACAAAACAAGAGAGAGCTACGCCGGGCTACCCCTGTCAGAGGAACGTCTAGGGGGGTAGACGATCCGAGTGCGCACAGAGATCAGGGTTTCACCGGAGGAAGACCACGAGAACATTGGAATGAGATGAAAACTTGCATGTGCCCCTAGCATATGTGTGTGAGTGTGGTGAGAGGTTGGTATAGGTGCTTGCATGTGTCCCCCCTCGCATGCATGCGCTCTAACCTAGAGGCGAAGGTTCCGTACCCGTATGAGGGGGCATCTCCCCGTCGAGGTGAAACCGGGTAGGATAGTGCCCCAACTTGTGAACCAACATGGTTTTACATCACCCTATGACCTAAACAAACACAAAACAAGAGAGAGCTACGCCGGGGTACCCCTGTCAGAGGAATGTGTAGGGGGTAGACGATCCGAGTGCGCATAGAGATCAGGGTTTCGCCGGAGGAAGACCACGAGAACATTGGAATGAGATGAAAACTTGCATGTGCCCCTAGCATAAGTGTGTGATTGTGGTGAGAGGTTGGTATAGGTTCTTGCATGTGTCCCCCCTCGCATGCATGCGCTGTAACCTAGAGGCGAAGGTTCCGTACCCGTATAAGGGGGAAATCTCCCCGTCGAGGTGAAACCGGGTAGGATAGTGCCCCAACTTGTGAACCAACATGGTTTTACATAACCCTATGACCTAAACAAACACAAAACAAGAGAGAGCTACGCCGGGCTACCCCTGTCAGAGGAACGTCTAGGGGGGTAGACGATCCGAGTGCGCACAGAGATCAGGGTTTCGCCGGAGGAAGACCACGAGAACATTGGAATGAGATGAAAACTTGCATGTGCCCCTAGCATATGTGTGTGAGTGTGGTGAGAGGTTGGTATAGGTGCTTGCATGTGTCCCCCCTCGCATGCATGCGCTGTAACCTAGAGGCGAAGGTTCCGTACCCGTATAAGGGGCGAATCTCCCCGTCGAGGTGAAACCGGGTAGGATAGTGCCCCAACTTGTGAACCACCATGGTTTTACATCACCCTATGACCTAAACAAACACAAAACAAGAGAGAGCTACGCCGGGCTACCCCTGTCAGAGGAACGTCTAGGGGGGTAGACGATCCGAGTGCGCACAGAGATCAGGGTTTCGCCGGAGGAAGACCACGAGAACATTGGAATGAGATGAAAACATGCATGTGCCCCTAGCATATGTGTGTGAGTGTGGTGAGAGGTTGGTATAGGTGCTTGCATGTGTCCCCCCTCGCATGCATGCGCTGTAACCTAGAGGCGAAGGTTCCGTACCCGTATAAGGGGGAATCTCCCCGTGTAGGTGAAACCGGGTAGGATAGTGCCCCAACTTGTGAACCAACATGGTTTTACATCACCCTATGACCTAAACAAACACAAAACAAGAGAGAGCTACGCCGGGCTACCCCTGTCAGAGGAACGTCTAGGGGGGTAGACGATCCGAGTGCGCACAGAGATCAGGGTTTCGCCGGAGGAAGACCACGAGAACATTGGAATGAGTTGAAAACTTGCATGTGCCCCTAGCATATGTGTGTGACTGTGGTGAGAGGTTGGTATAGGTGCTTGCATGTGTCCCCCCTCGCATGCATGCGCTGTAACCTAGAGGCGAAGGTTCCGTACCCGTATGAGGGGGGAATCTCCCCGTCGAGGTGAAACCGGGTAGGATAGTGCCCCAACTTGTGAACCAACATGGTTTTACATCACCCTATGACCTAAACAAACACAAACAAGAGAGAGCTATGCCGGGCTACCCCTGTCAGAGGAACGTCTAGGGGGGTAGACGATCCGAGTGCGCACAGAGATCAGGGTTTCGCCGGAGGAAGACCACGAGAACATTGGAATGAGATGAAAACTTGCATGTGCCCCTATCATATGTGTGTGAGTGTGGTGATAGGTTGGTATAGGTTATTGCATGTGTCCCCCCTCGCATGCATGCGCTCTAACCTAGAGGCGAAGGTTCCGGACCCGTATGAAGGGGGAATCTACCCGTCGAGGTGAAACCGGGGAGGATAGTGCCCCAACTTGTGAACCACCATGGTTTTACATCACCCTATGACCTAAACAAACACAAAACAAGAGAGAGCTATGCCGGGCTACCCCTGTCAGAGGAACGTCTAGGGGGGTAGACGATCCGAGTGCGCACAGAGATCAGGGTTTCGCCGGAGGAAGACCACGAGAACATTGGAATGAGATGAAAACTTGCATGTGCCCCTAGCATATGTGTGTGACTGTGGTCAGAGGTTGGTATAGGTGCTTGCATGTGTCCCCCTCGCATGCATGCGCTGTAACCTAGAGGCGAAGGTTCCGTACCCGTATCAGGGGGGAATCTCCCCGTGTAGGGGAAACCGGGTAGGATAGTGCCCCAACTTGTGAACCAACATGGTTTTACATCACCCTATGACCTAAACAAACACAAAACAAGAGAGAGCTACGCCGGGCTACCCCTGTCAGAGGAACGTCTAGGGGGGTAGACGATCCGAGTGCGCACAGAGATCAGGGTTTCGCCGGAGGAAGACCACGAGAACATTGGAATGAGATGAAAACTTGCATGTGCCCCTAGCATATGTGTGTGAGTGTGGTGAGAAGTTGGTATACGTGCTTGCATGTGTCCCCCCTCGCATGCATGCGCTGTAACCTAGAGGCGAAGGTTCCGTACCCGTATAAGGGGCGAATCTCCCCGTCGAGGTGAAACCGGGTAGGATAGTGCCCCAACTTGTGAACCAACATGGTTTTACATCACCCTATGACCTAAACAAACACAAAACAAGAGAGAGCTACGCCGGGCTACCCCTGTCAGAGGAACGTCTAGGGGGGTAGACGATCCGAGTGCGCACAGAGATCAGGGTTTCGCCGGAGGAAGACCACGAGAACATTGGAATGAGTTGAAAACTTGCATGTGCCCCTAGCATATGTGTGTGACTGTGGTGAGAGGTTGGTATAGGTGCTTGCATGTGTCCCCCCTCGCATGCATGCGCTGTAACCTAGAGGCGAAGGTTCCGTACCCGTATGAGGGGGGAATCTCCCCGTCGAGGTGAAACCGGGTAGGATAGTGCCCCAACTTGTGAACCAACATGGTTTTACATCACCCTATGACCTAAACAAACACAAACAAGAGAGAGCTATGCCGGGCTACCCCTGTCAGAGGAACGTCTAGGGGGGTAGACGATCCGAGTGCGCACAGAGATCAGGGTTTCGCCGGAGGAAGACCACGAGAACATTGGAATGAGATGAAAACTTGCATGTGCCCCTATCATATGTGTGTGAGTGTGGTGATAGGTTGGTATAGGTTATTGCATGTGTCCCCCCTCGCATGCATGCGCTCTAACCTAGAGGCGAAGGTTCCGGACCCGTATGAAGGGGGAATCTCCCCGTCGAGGTGAAACCGGGTAGGATAGTGCCCCAACTTGTGAACCACCATGCTTTTACATCACCCTATGACCTAAACAAACACAAAACAAGAGAGAGCTATGCCGGGCTACCCCTGTCAGAGGAACGTCTAGGGGGATAGACGATCCGAGTGCGCACAGAGATCAGGGTTTTGCCGGAGGAAGACCACGAGAACATTGGAATGAGATGAAAACTTGCATGTGCCCCTAGCATATGTGTGTGACTGTGGTGAGAGGTTGGTATAGGTGCTTGCATGTGTCCCCCCTCGCATGCATGCGCTGTAACCTAGAGGCGAAGGTTCCGTACCCGTATCAGGGGGGAATCTCCCCGTGTAGGTGAAACCGGGTAGGATAGTGCCCCAACTTGTGAACCAACATGGTTTTACATCACCCTATGACCTAAACAAACACAAAACAAGAGAGAGCTACGCCGGGCTACCCCTGTCAGAGGAACGTCTAGGGGGGTAGACGATCCGAGTGCGCACAGAGATCAGGGTTTCGCCGGAGGAAGACCACGAGAACATTGGAATGAGATGAAAACTTGCATGTGCCCCTAGCATATGTGTGTGAGTGTGGTGAGAGGTTGGTATACGTGCTTGCATGTGTCCCCCCTCGCATGCATGCGCTGTAACCTAGAGGCGAAGGTCCCGTACCCGTATAAGGGGCGAATCTCCCCGTCGAGGTGAAACCGGGTAGGATAGTGCCCCAACTTGTGAACCAACATGGTTTTACATCACCCTATGACCTAAACAAACACAAAACAATAGAGAGCTACGCCGGGCTACCCCTGTCAGAGGAACGTCTAGGGGGGTAGACGATCCGAGTGCGCACAGAGATCAGGGTTTCGCCGGAGGAAGACCACGAGAACATTGGAATGAGTTGAAAACTTGCATGTGCCCCTAGCATATGTGTGTGACTGTGGTGAGAGGTTGGTATAGGTGCTTGCATGTGTCCCCCCTCGCATGCATGCGCTGTAACCTAGAGGCGAAGGTTCCGTACCCGTATGAGGGGGGAATCTCCCCGTCGAGGTGAAACCGGGTAGGATAGTGCCCCAACTTGTGAACCAACATGGTTTTACATCACCCTATGACCTAAACAAACACAAAACAAGAGAGAGCTATGCCGGGCTACCCCTGTCAGAGGAACGTCTAGGGGTGTAGACGATCCGAGTGCGCACAGAGATCAGGGTTTCGCCGGAGGAAGACCACGAGAACATTGGAATGAGATGAAAACTTGCATGTGCCCCTAGCATATGTGTATGAGTGTGGTGAGAGGTTGGTATAGGTGCTTGCATGTGTCCCCCCTCGCATGCATGCGCTGTAACCTAGAGGCGAAGGTTCCGTACCCGTATAAGGGGGAATCTCCCCGTGTAGGTGAAACCGGGTAGGATAGTGCCCCAACTTGTGAACCAACATGGTTTTACATAACCCTATGACCTAAACAAACACAAAACAAGAGAGAGCTACGCCGGGCTACCCCTGTCAGAGGAACGTCTAGGGGGGTAGACGATCCGAGTGCGCACAAAGATCAGGGTTTCGCCGGAGGAAGACCACGAGAACATTGGAATGAGATGAAAACTTGCATGTGCCCCTAGCATATGTGTGTGAGTGTGGTGAGAGGTTGGTATAGGTGCTTGCATGTGTCCCCCCTCGCATGCATGCGCTGTAACCTAGAGGCGAAGGTTCCGTACCCGTATAAGGGGGAATCTCCCCGTGTAGGTGAAACCGGGTAGGATAGTGCCCCAACTTGTGAACCAACATGGTTTTACATCACCGTATGACCTAAACAAACACAAAACAAGAGAGAGCTATGCCGGGCTACCCCTGTCAGAGGAACGTCTAGGGGGTAGACGATCCGAGTGCGCACAGAGATCAGGGTTTCACCGGAGGAAGACCACGAGAACATTGGAATGAGATGAAAACTTGCATGTGCCCCTAGAATATGTGTGTGAGTGTGGTGAGAGGTTGGTATAGGTGCTTGCATGTGTCCCCCCTCGCATGCATGCGCTCTAACCTAGAGGCGAAGTTTCCGTACCCGTATGAGGGGGCATCTCCCCGTCGAGGTGAAACCGGGTAGGATAGTGCCCCAACTTGTGAACCAACATGGTTTTACATCACCCTATGACCTAAACAAACACAAAACAAGAGAGAGCTACGCCGGGCTACCCCTGTCAGAGGAACGTCTAGGGGGGTAGAAGATCCGAGTGCGCACAGAGATCAGGGTTTCGCCGGAGGAAGACCACGAGAACATTGGAATGAGATGAAAACTTGCATGTGCCCCTAGCATAAGTGTGTGATTGTGGTGAGAGGTTGGTATAGGTGCTTGCATGTGTCCCCCCTCGCATGCATGCGCTGTAACCTAGAGGCGAAGGTTCCGTACCCGTATAAGGGGCGAATCTCCCCGTCGAGGTGAAACCGGGTAGGATAGTGCCCCAACTTGTGAACCAACATGGTTTTACATCACCCTATGACCTAAACAAACACAAAACAAGAGAGAGCTACGCCGGGCTACCCCTGTCAGAGGAACGTCTAGGGGGTAGACGATCCCAGTGCGCACAGAGATCAGGGTTTCGCCGGAGGAAGACCACGAGAACATTGGAATTAGATGAAAACTTGCATGTGCCCCTAGCATATGTGTGTGAGTGTGGTGAGAGGTTGGTATAGGTGCTTGCATGTGTCCCCCTCGCATGCATGCGCTGTAACCTAGAGGCGAAGGTTCCGGACCCGTATGAGGGGGGAATCTCCCTGTCGAGGTGAAACCGGGTAGGATAGTGCCCCAACTTGTGAACCACCATGGTTTTACATCACCCTATGACCTAAACAAACACAAAACAAGAGAGAGCTACGCCGGGCTACCCCTGTCAGAGGAACGTCTAGGGGGGTAGACGATCCGAGTGCGCACAGAGATCAGGGTTTCACCGGAGGAAGACCACGAGAACATTGGAATGAGATGAAAACTTGCATGTGCCCCTAGCATATGTGTGTGAGTGTGGTGAGAGGTTGGTATAGGTGCTTGCATGTGCCCCCCCCCTCGCATGCATGCGCTCTAACCTAGAGGCGAAGGTTCCGTACCCGTATGAGGGGGTAATCTCCCTGTCGAGGTGAAACCGGGTAGGATAGTGCCCCAACTTGTGAACCAACATGGTTTTACATCACCATATGACCTAAACAAACACAAAACAAGAGAGAGATACGCCGGGCTACCCCTGTCAGAGGAACGTCTAGGGGGGTAGACGATCCGAGTGCGCACAGAGATCAGGGTTTCGCCGGAGGAAGACCACGAGAACATTGGAATGAGTTGAAAACTTGCATGTGCCCCTAGCATATGTGTGTGACTGTGGTGAGAGGTTGGTATAGGTGCTTGCATGTGTCCCCCCTCGCATGCATGCGCTGTAACCTAGAGGCGAAGGTTCTGTACCCGTATGAGGGGGGAATCTCCCCGTCGAGGTGAAACCGGGTAGGATAGTGCCCCAACTTGTGAACCAACATGGTTTTACATCACCCTATGACCTAAACAAACACAAACAAGAGAGAGCAATCCGTGCTACCCCTGTCAGAGGAACGTCTAGGGGGGTAGACGATCCGAGTGGGCACAGAGATCAGGGTTTCGCCGGAGGAAGACCACGAGAACATTGGAATGAGATGAAAACTTGCATGTGCCCCTATCATATGTGTGTGAGTGTGGTGATAGGTTGGTATAGGTTATTGCATGTGTCCCCCCTCGCATGCATGCGCTCTAACCTAGAGGCGAAGGTTCCGGACCCGTATGAAGGGGGAATCTCCCCGTCGAGGTGAAACCGGGTAGGATAGTGCCCCAACTTGTGAACCACCATGGTTTTACATCACCCTATGACCTAAACAAACACAAAACAAGAGAGAGCTATGCCGGGCTACCCCTGTCAGAGGAACGTCTAGGGGGGTAGACGATCCGAGTGCGCACAGAGATCAGGGTTTCGCCGGAGGAAGACCACGAGAACATTGGAATGAGATGAAAACTTGCATGTGCCCCTAGCATATGTGTGTGACTGTGGTGAGAGGTTGGTATAGGTGCTTGCATGTGTCCCCCCTCGCATGCATGCGCTGTAACCTAGAGGCGAAGGTTCCGTACCCGTATCAGGGGGGAATCTCCCCGTGTAGGTGAAACCGGGTAGGATAGTGCCCCAACTTGTGAACCAACATGGTTTTACATCACCCTATGACCTAAACAAACACAAAACAAGAGAGAGCTACGCCGGGCTACCCCTGTCAGAGGAACGTCTAGGGGGGTAGACGATCTGAGTGCGCACAGAGATCAGGGTTTCGCCGGAGGAAGACCACGAGAACATTGGAATGAGATGAAAACTTGCATGTGCCCCTAGCTTATGTGTGTGAGTGTGGTGAGAGGTTGGTATACGTGCTTGCATGTGTCCCCCCTCGCATGCATGCGCTGTAACCTAGAGGCGAAGGTTCCGTACCCGTATAAGGGGCGAATCTCCCCGTCGAGGTGAAACCGGGTAGGATAGTGCCCCAACTTGTGAACCAACATGGTTTTACATCACCCTATGACCTAAACAAACACAAAACAAGAGAGATCTACGCCGGGCTACCCCTGTCAGAGGAACGTCTAGGGGGGTAGACGATCCGAGTGCGCACAGAGATCAGGGTTTCGCCGGAGGAAGACCACGAGAACATTGGAATGAGTTGAAAACTTGCATGTGCCCCTAGCATATGTGTGTGACTGTGGTGAGAGGTTGGTATAGGTTCTTGCATGTGTCCCCCTCGCATGCATGCGCTGTAACCTAGAGGCGAAGGTTCCGCACCCGTATGAGGGGGGAATCTCCCCGTCGAGGTGAAACCGGGTAGGATAGTGCCCCAACTTGTGAACCAGCATGGTTTTACATCACCCTATGACCTAAACAAACACAAAACAAGAGAGAGCTATGCCGGGCTACCCCTGTCAGAGGAACGTCTAGGGGGGTAGACGATCCGAGTGCGCACAGAGATCAGGGTTTCGCCGGAGGAAGACCACGAGAACATTGAGATGAAAACTTGCATGTGCCCCTAGCATATGTGTGTGAGTGTGGTGATAGGTTGGTATAGGTTCTTGCATGTGTCCCCCCTCGCATGCATGCGCTCTAACCTAGAGGCGAAGGTTCCGGACCCGTATGAAGGGGGAATCTCCCCGTCGAGGTGAAACCGGGTAGGATAGTGCCCCAACTTGTGAACCACCATGGTTTTACATCACCCTATGACCTAAACAAACACAAAACAAGAGAGAGCTATGCCGGGCTACCCCTGTCAGAGGAACGTCTAGGGGGGTAGACGATTCGAGTGCGCACAGAGATCAGGGTTTCGCCGGAGGAAGACCACGAGAACATTGGAATGAGATGAAAACTTGCATGTGCCCCTAGCATATGTGTGTGACTGTGGTGAGAGGTTGGTATAGGTGCTTGCATGTGTCCCCCCTCGCATGCATGCGCTGTAACCTAGAGGCGAAGGTTCCGTACCCGTATCAGGGGGGAATCTCCCCGTGTAGGTGAAACCGGGTAGGATAGTGCCCCAACTTGTGAACCAACATGGTTTTACATCACCCTATGACCTAAACAAACACAAAACAAGAGAGAGCTACGCCGGGCTACCCCTGTCAGAGGAACGTCTAGGGGGGTAGACGATCCGAGTGCGCACAGAGATCAGGGTTTCGCCGGAGGAAGACCACGAGAACATTGGAATGAGATGAAAACTTGCATGTGCCCCTAGCATATGTGTGTGAGTGTGATGAGAGGTTGGTATACGTGCTTGCATGTGTCCCCCCTCGCATGCATGCGCTGTAACCTAGAGGCGAAGGTTCCGTACCCGTATAAGGGGCGAATCTCCCCGTCGAGGTGAAACCGGGTAGGATAGTGCCCCAACTTGTGAACCAACATGGTTTTACATCACCCTATGACCTAAACAAACACAAAACAAGAGAGAGCTACGCCGGGCTACCCCTGTCAGAGGAACGTCTAGGGGGGTAGACGATCCGAGTGCGCACAGAGATCAGGGTTTCGCCGGAGGAAGACCACGAGAACATTGGAATGAGTTGAAAACTTGCATGTGACCCTAGCATATGTGTGTGACTGTGGTGAGAGGTTGGTATAGGTGCTTGCATGTGTCCCCCCTCGCATGCATGCGCTGTAACCTAGAGGCGAAGGTTCCGTACCCGTATGAGGGGGGAATCTCCCCGTCGAGGTGAAACCGGGTAGGATAGTGCCCCAACTTGTGAACCAACATGGTTTTACATCACCCTATGACCTAAACAAACACAAAACAAGAGAGAGCTATGCCGGGCTACCCCTGTCAGAGGAACGTCTAGGGGGGTAGACGATCCGAGTGCGCACAGAGATCAGGGTTTCGCCAGAGGAAGACCACGAGAACATTGGAATGAGATGAAAACTTGCATGTGCCCCTAGCATATGTGTGTGAGTGTGGTGAGAGGTTGGTATAGGTGCTTGCATGTGTCCCCCCTCGCATGCATGCGCTGTAACCTAGAGGCGAAGGTTCCGTACCCGTATAAGGGGGAATCTCCCCGTGTAGGTGAAACCGGGTAGGATAGTGCCCCAACTTGTGAACCAACATGGTTTTACATCACCCTATGACCTAAACAAACACAAAACAAGAGAGAGCTACGCCGGGCTACCCCTGTCAGAGGAACGTCTAGGGGGGTAGACGATCCGAGTGCGCACAGAGATCAGGGTTTCGCCGGAGGAAGACCACGAGAACATTGGAATGAGATGAAAACTTGCATGTGCCCCTAGCATATGTGTGTGAGTGTGGTGAGAGGTTGGTATAGGTGCTTGCATGTGTCCCCCCTCGCATGCATGCGCTGTAACCTAGAGGCGAAGGTTCCGTACCCGTATCAGGGGGAATCTCCCCGTGTAGGTGAAACCGGGTAGGATAGTGCCCCAACTTGTGAACCAACATGGTTTTACATCACCCTATGACCTAAACAAACATAAAACAAGATAGAGCTACGCCGGGCTACCCCTGTCAGAGGAACGTCTAGGGGGGTAGACGATCCGAGTGCGCACAGAGATTAGGGTTTCACCGGAGGAAGACCACGAGAACATTGGAATGAGATGAAAACTTGCATCTGCCCCTAGCATATGTGTGTGAGTGTGGTGAGAGGTTGGTATAGGTGCTTGCATGTGTCCCCCCTTGCATGCATGCGCTGTAACCTAGAGGCGAAGGTTCTGTACCCGTATAAGGGGGGAATCTCCCCGTCGAGGTGAAACTGGGTAGGATAGTGCCCCAACTTGTGAACCAACATGGTTTTACATCACCCTATGACCTAAACAAACACAAAACAAGAGAGAGCTACGCCAGGCTACCCCTGTTAGAGGAACGTCTAGGGAGTAGACGATCCGAGTGCGCACAGAGATCAGGGTTTCGCCGGAGGAAGACCACGAGAACATTGGAATGAGATGAAAACTTGCATGTGCCCCTAGCATATGTGTGTGATTGTGGTGAGAGGTTGGTATAGGTGCTTGCATGTGTCCCCCTTCGCATGCATGCGCTGTAACCTAGAGGCGAAGGTTCCGTACCCGTATCAGGGGGAAATCTCCCCGTCGAGGTGAAACCGGGTAGGATAGTGCCCCAACTTGTGAACCAACATGGTTTTACATCACCCTATGACCTAAACAAACATAAAACAAGAGAGAGCTACGCCGGGCTACCCCTGTCAGAGGAACGTCTAGGGGGGTAGACAATCCGAGTGCGCACAGAGATCAGGGTTTCGCCGGAGGAAGACCACGAGAACATTGGAATGAGATGAAAACTTGCATGTGCCCCTAGCATATGTGTGTGAGTGTGGTGAGAGGTTGGTATAGGTGCTTGCATGTGTCCCCCCTCGCATGCATGCGCTGTAACCTAGAGGCGAAGGTTCCGTACCCGTATAAGGGGGGAATCTCCCCGTCGAGGTGAAACAGGGTAGGATAGTGCCCCAACTTGTGAAACAACATGGTTTTACATCACCCTATGACCTAAACAAACACAAAACAAGAGAGAGCTACGCCGGGCTACCCCTGTCAGAGGAACGTCTAGGGGGTAGACGATCCGAGTGCGCACAGAGATCAGGGTTTCGCCGGAGGAAGACCACGAGAACATTGGAATGAGATGAAAACTTGCATGTGCCCCTAGAATATGTGTGTGATTGTGGTGAGAGGTTGGTATAGGTGCTTGCATGTGTCCCCCCTCGCATGCATGCGCTGTAACCTAGAGACGAAGGTTCCGTACCCGTATAAGGGGGAAATCTCCCCGTCGAGGTGAAACCGGGTAGGATAGTGCCCCAACTTGTGAACCAACATGGTTTTACATAACCCTATGACCTAAACAAACACAAAACAAGAGAGAGATACGCCGGGCTACCCCTGTCAGAGGAACGTCTAGGGGGGTAGACGATCCGAGTGCGCACAGAGATCAGGGTTTCGCCGGAGGAAGACCACGAGAACATTGGAATGAGATGAAAACTTGCATGTGCCCCTAGCATATGTGTGTGAGTGTGGTGAGAGGTTGGTATAGGTGCTTGCATGTGTCCCCCCTCGCATGCATGCGCTCTAACCTAGAGGCGAAGGTTCCGGACCCGTATGAGGGGGGAATCTCCCCGTCGAGGTGAAACCGGGTAGGATAGTGCCCCAACTTGTGAACCACCATGGTTTTACATCACCCTATGACCTAAACCAACACAAAACAAGAGAGAGCTACGCCGGGCTACCCCTGTCAGAGGAACGTCTAGGGTGGTAGACGATCCGAGTGCGCACAGAGATCAGGGTTTCGCAGGAGGAAGACCACGAGAACATTGGAATGAGATGAAAACTTGCATGTGCCCCTAGCATATGTGTGTGAGTGTGGTGAGAGGTTGGTATAGGTGCTTGCATGTGTCCCCCCTCGCATGCATGCGCTGTAACCTAGAGGCGAAGGTTCCGTACCCGTATAAGGGGGAATCTCCCCGTGTAGGTGAAACCGGGTAGGATAGTGCCCCAACTTGTGAACCAACATGGTTTTACATCACCCTATGACCTAAACAAACACAAAACAAGAGAGAGCTACGCCGGGCTACCCCTGTCAGAGGAACGTCTAGGGGGGTAGACGATCCGAGTGCGCACAGAGATCAGGGTTTCGCCGGAGGAAGACCACGAGAACATTGGAATGAGATGAAAACTTGCATGTGCCCCTAGCATATGTGTGTGAGTGTGGTGAGAGGTTGGTATAGGTGCTTGCATGTGTCCCCCCTCGCATGCATGCGCTGTAACCTAGAGGCGAAGGTTCCGTACCCGTATCAGGGGGGAATCTCCCCGTGTAGGTGAAACCGGGTAGGATAGTGCCCCAACTTGTGAACCAACATGGTTTTACATCACCCTATGACCTAAACAAACATAAAAAAAGATAGAGCTACGCCGGGCTACCCCTGTCAGAGGAACGTCTAGGGGGGTAGACGATCCGAGTGCGCACAGAGATTAGGGTTTCACCGGAGGAAGACCACGAGAACATTGGAATGAGATGAAAACTTGCATCTGCCCCTAGCATATGTGTGTGAGTGTGGTGAGAGGTTGGTATAGGTGCTTGCATGTGTCCCCCCTTGCATGCATGCGCTGTAACCTAGAGGCGAAGGTTCTGTACCCGTATAAGGGGGGAATCTCCCCGTCGAGGTGAAACTGGGTAGGATAGTGCCCCAACTTGTGAACCAACATGGTTTTACATCACCCTATGACCTAAACAAACACAAAACAAGAGAGAGCTACGCCGGGCTACCCCTGTCAGAGGAACGTCTAGGGAGTAGACGATCCGAGTGCGCACAGAGATCAGGGTTTCGCCGGAGGAAGACCACGAGAACATTGGAATGAGATGAAAACTTGCATGTGCCCCTAGCATATGTGTGTGATTGTGGTGAGAGGTTGGTATAGGTGCTTGCATGTGTCCCCCTTCGCATGCATGCGCTGTAACCTGGAGGCGAAGGTTCCGTACCCGTATCAGGGGGAAATCTCCCCGTCGAGGTGAAACCGGGTAGGATAGTGCCCCAACTTGTGAACCAACATGGTTTTACATCACCCTATGACCTAAACAAACATAAAACAAGAGAGAGCTACGCCGGGCTACCCCTGTCAGAGGAACGTCTAGGGGGGTAGACGATCCGAGTGCGCACAGAGATCAGGGTTTCGCCGGAGGAAGACCACGAGAACATTGGAATGAGATGAAAACTTGCATGTGCCCCTAGCATATGTGTGTGAGTGTGGTGAGAGGTTGGTATAGGTGCTTGCATGTGTCCCCCCTCGCATGCATGCGCTGTAACCTAGAGGCGAAGGTTCCGTACCCGTATAAGGGGGGAATCTCCCCGTCGAGGTGAAACAGGGTAGGATAGTGCCCCAACTTGTGAAACAACATGGTTTTACATCACCCTATGACCTAAACAAACACAAAACAAGAGAGAGCTACGCCGGGCTACCCCTGTCAGAGGAACGTCTAGGGGGTAGACGATCCGAGTGCGCACAGAGATCAGGGTTTCGCCGGAGGAAGACCACGAGAACATTGGAATGAGATGAAAACTTGCATGTTCCCCTAGAATATGTGTGTGATTGTGGTGAGAGGTTGGTATAGGTGCTTGCATGTGTCCCCCCTCGCATGCATGCGCTGTAACCTAGAGACGAAGGTTCCGTACCCGTATAAGGGGGAAATCTCCCCGTCGAGGTGAAACCGGGTAGGATAGTGCCCCAACTTGTGAACCAACATGGTTTTACATAACCCTATGACCTAAACAAACACAAAACAAGAGAGAGCTACGCCGGGCTACCCCTGTCAGAGGAACGTCTAGGGGGGTAGACGATCCGAGTGCGCACAGAGATCAGGGTTTCGCCGGAGGAAGACCACGAGAACATTGGAATGAGATGAAAAGTTGCATGTGCCCCTAGCATATGTGTGTGAGTGTGGTGAGAGGTTGGTATAGGTGCTTGCATGTGTCCCCCCTCGCATGCATGCGCTCTAACCTAGAGGCGAAGGTTCCGGACCCGTATGAGGGGGGAATCTCCCCGTCGAGGTGAAACCGGGTAGGATAGTGCCCCAACTTGTGATAGACCATGGTTTTACATCACCCTATGACCTAAACAAACACAAAACAAGAGAGAGCTACGCCGGGCTACCCCTGTCAGAGGAACGTCTAGGGGGGTAGACGATCCGAGTGCGCACAGAGATCAGGGTTTCGCCGGAGGAAGACCACGAGAACATTGGAATGAGATGAAAACTTGCATGTGCCCCTAGCATATGTGTGTGAGTGTGGTGAGAGGTTGGTATAGGTGCTTGCATGTGTCCCCCCTCGCATGCATGCGCTGTAACCTAGAGGCGAAGGTTCCGTACCCGTATAAGGGGGAATCTCCCCGTGTAGGTGAAACCGGGTAGGATAGTGCCCCAACTTGTGAACCAACATGGTTTTACATCACCCTATGACCTAAACAAACACAAAACAAGAGAGAGCTACGCCGGGCTACCCCTGTCAGAGGAACGTCTAGGGGGGTAGACGATCCGAGTGCGCACAGAGATCAGGGTTTCGCCGGAGGAAGACCACGAGAACATTGGAATGAGTTGAAAACTTGCATGTGCCCCTAGCATATGTGTGTGACTGTGGTGAGAGGTTGGCATAGGTGCTTGCATGTGTCCCTCCTCGCATGCATTCGCTGTAACCTAGAGGCGAAGGTTCCGTACCCGTATGAGGGGGGAATCTCCCCGTCAAGGTGAAACCGGGTAGGATAGTGCCCCAACTTGTGAACCAACATGGTTTTACATCACCCTATGACCTAAACAAACACAAAACAAGAGAGAGCTATGCCGGGCTACCCCTGTCAGAGGAACGTCTAGGGGGGTAGACGATCCGAGTGCGCACAGAGATCAGGGTTTCGCCGGAGGAAGACCACGAGAACATTGGAATGAGATGAAAACTTGCATGTGCCCCTAGCATATGTGTGTGAGTGTGGTGAGAGGTTGGTATAGGTGCTTGCATGTGTCCCCCCTCGCATGCATGCGCTATAACCTAGAGGCGAAGGTTCCGTACCCGTATAAGGGGGAATCTCCCCGTGTAGGTGAAACCGGGTAGGATAGTGCCCCAACTTGTGAACCAACATGGTTTTACATCACCCTATGACCTAAACAAACACAAAACAAGAGAGAGCTACGCCGGGCTACCCCTGTCAGAGGAACGTCTAGGAGGGTAGACGATCCGAGTGCGCACAGAGATCAGGGTTTCGCCGGAGGAAGACCACGAGAACATTGGAATGAGATGAAAACTTGCATGTGCCCCTAGCATATGTGTGTGAGTGTGGTGAGAGGTTGGTATAGGTGCTTGCATGTGTCCCCCCTCGCATGCATGCGCTGTAACCTAGAGGCGAAGGTTCCGTACCCGTATAAGGGGGGAATCTCCCCGTGTAGGTGAAACCGGGTAGGATAGTGCCCCAACTTGTGAACCAACATGGTTTTACATCACCCTATGACCTAAACAAACATAAAACAAGAGAGAGCTACGCCGGGCTACCCCTGTCAGAGGAACGTCTAGGGGGGTAGACGATCCGAGTGCGCACAGAGATCAGGGTTTCGCCGGAGGAAGACCACGAGAACATTGGAATGAGATGAAAAATTGCATGTGCCCCTAGCATATGTGTGTGAGTGTGGTGAGAGGTTGGTATAGGTGCTTGCATGTGTCCCCCCTCGCATGCATGCACTGTAACCTAGAGGCGAAGGTTCCGTACCCGTATAAGGGGGGAATCTCCCCGTCGAGGTGAAACTGGGTAGGATAGTGCCCCAACTTGTGAACCAACATGGTTTTACATCACCCTATGACCAAAACAAACACAAAACAAGAGAGAGCTACGCCGGGCTACCCCTGTCAGAGGAACGTCTAGGGGGTAGACGATCCGAGTGCGCACAGAGATCAGGGTTTCGCCGGAGGAAGACCACGAGAACATTGGAATGAGATGAAAACTTGCATGTGCCCCTAGCATATGTGTGTGATTGTGGTGAGAGGTTGGTATAGGTGCTTGCATGTGTCCCCCCTCGCATGCATGCGCTGTAACCTAGAGGCGAAGGTTCCGTACCCGTATGAGGGGGAATCTCCCCGTCGAGGTGAAACCGGGTAGGATAGTGCCCCAACTTGTGAACCAACATGGTTTTACATCACCCTATGACCTAAACAAACACAAAACAAGAGAGAGCTACGCCGGGCTACCCCTGTCAGAGGAACGTCTAGGGGGGTAGACGATCCGAGTGCGCACAGAGATCAGGGTTTCACCGGAGGAAGACCACGAGAACATTGGAATGAGATGACAACTTGCATGTGCCCCTAGCATATGTGTGTGAGTGTGGTGAGAGGTTGGTATAGGTGCTTGCATGTGTCCCCCCCTCGCATGCATGCGCTCTAACCTAGAGGCGAAGGTTCCGTACCCGTATGAGGGGGGAATCTCCCCGTCGAGGTGAAACCGGGTAGGATAGTGCCCCAACTTGTGAACCAACATGGTTTTACATCACCCTATGACCTAAACAAACACAAAACAAGAGAGAGCTACGCCGGGCTACCCCTGTCAGAGGAACGTCTAGGGGGGTAGACGATCCGAGTGCGCACAGAGATCAGGGTTTCGCCGGAGGAAGACCACGAGAACATTGGAATGAGATGAAAACTTGCATGTGCCCCTAGCATATGTGTGTTAATGTGGTGAGAGGTTGGTATAGGTGCTTGCATGTGTCCCCCCTCGCATGCATGCGCTGTAACCTAGAGGCGAAGGTTCCGTACCCGTATAAGGGGGGAATCTCCCCGTCGAGGTGAAACCGGGTAGGATAGTGCCCCAACTTGTGAACCAACATGGTTTTACATCACCCTATGACCTAAACAAACACAAAACAAGAGAGAGCTACGCCGGGCTACCCCTGTCAGAGGAACGTCTAGGGGGGTAGACGATCCGAGTGCGCACAGAGATCAGGGTTTCGCCGGAGGAAGACCACGAGAACATTGGAATGAGATGAAAACTTGCATGTGCCCCTATCATATGTGTGTGACTGTGGTGAGAGGTTGGTATAGGTGCTTGCATGTGTCCCCCCTCGCATGCATGCGCTGTAACCTAGAGGTGAAGGTTCCGTACCCGTATGAGGGGGGAATCTCCCCGTCGAGGTGAAACCGGGTAGGATAGTGCCCCAACTTGTGAACCAACATGGTTTTACATCACCCTATGACCTAAACAAACACAAAACAAGAGAGAGCTACGCCGGGCTACCCCTGTCAGAGGAACGTCTAGGGGGGTAGACGATCCGAGTGCGCACAGAGATCAGGGTTTCGCCGGAGGAAGACCACGAGAACATTGGAATGAGATGAAAACTTGCATGTGCCCCTAGCATATGTGTGTGAGTGTGGTGAGAGGTTGGTATAGGTGCTTGCATGTGTCCCCCCTCGCATGCATGCGCTGTAACCTAGAGGCGAAGGTTCCGTACCCGTATAAGGGGGGAATCTCCCCGTCGAGGTGAAACAGGGTAGGATAGTGCCCCAACTTGTGAAACAACATGGTTTTACATCACCCTATGACCTAAACAAACACAAAACAAGAGAGAGCTACGCCGGGCTACCCCTGTCAGAGGAACGTCTAGGGGGTAGACGATCCGAGTGCGCACAGAGATCAGGGTTTCGCCGGAGGAAGACCACGAGAACATTGGAATGAGATGAAAACTTGCATGTTCCCCTAGAATATGTGTGTGATTGTGGTGAGAGGTTGGTATAGGTGCTTGCATGTGTCCCCCCTCGCATGCATGCGCTGTAACCTAGAGACGAAGGTTCCGTACCCGTATAAGGGGGAAATCTCCCCGTCGAGGTGAAACCGGGTAGGATAGTGCCCCAACTTGTGAACCAACATGGTTTTACATAACCCTATGACCTAAACAAACACAAAACAAGAGAGAGCTACGCCGGGCTACCCCTGTCAGAGGAACGTCTAGGGGGGTAGACGATCCGAGTGCGCACAGAGATCAGGGTTTCGCCGGAGGAAGACCACGAGAACATTGGAATGAGATGAAAAGTTGCATGTGCCCCTAGCATATGTGTGTGAGTGTGGTGAGAGGTTGGTATAGGTGCTTGCATGTGTCCCCCCTCGCATGCATGCGCTCTAACCTAGAGGCGAAGGTTCCGGACCCGTATGAGGGGGGAATCTCCCCGTCGAGGTGAAACCGGGTAGGATAGTGCCCCAACTTGTGATAGACCATGGTTTTACATCACCCTATGACCTAAACAAACACAAAACAAGAGAGAGCTACGCCGGGCTACCCCTGTCAGAGGAACGTCTAGGGGGGTAGACGATCCGAGTGCGCACAGAGATCAGGGTTTCGCCGGAGGAAGACCACGAGAACATTGGAATGAGATGAAAACTTGCATGTGCCCCTAGCATATGTGTGTGAGTGTGGTGAGAGGTTGGTATAGGTGCTTGCATGTGTCCCCCCTCGCATGCATGCGCTGTAACCTAGAGGCGAAGGTTCCGTACCCGTATAAGGGGGAATCTCCCCGTGTAGGTGAAACCGGGTAGGATAGTGCCCCAACTTGTGAACCAACATGGTTTTACATCACCCTATGACCTAAACAAACACAAAACAAGAGAGAGCTACGCCGGGCTACCCCTGTCAGAGGAACGTCTAGGGGGGTAGACGATCCGAGTGCGCACAGAGATCAGGGTTTCGCCGGAGGAAGACCACGAGAACATTGGAATGAGTTGAAAACTTGCATGTGCCCCTAGCATATGTGTGTGACTGTGGTGAGAGGTTGGCATAGGTGCTTGCATGTGTCCCCCCTCGCATGCATTCGCTGTAACCTAGAGGCGAAGGTTCCGTACCCGTATGAGGGGGGAATCTCCCCGTCGAGGTGAAACCGGGTAGGATAGTGCCCCAACTTGTGAACCAACATGGTTTTACATCACCCTATGACCTAAACAAACACAAAACAAGAGAGAGCTATGCCGGGCTACCCCTGTCAGAGGAACGTCTAGGGGGGTAGACGATCCGAGTGCGCACAGAGATCAGGGTTTCGCCGGAGGAAGACCACGAGAACATTGGAATGAGATGAAAACTTGCATGTGCCCCTAGCATATGTGTGTGAGTGTGGTGAGAGGTTGGTATAGGTGATTGCATGTGTCCCCCCTCGCATGCATGCGCTATAACCTAGAGGCGAAGGTTCCGTACCCGTATAAGGGGGAATCTCCCCGTGTAGGTGAAACCGGGTAGGATAGTGCCCCAACTTGTGAACCAACATGGTTTTACATCACCCTATGACCTAAACAAACACAAAACAAGAGAGAGCTACGCCGGGCTACCCCTGTCAGAGGAACGTCTAGGAGGGTAGACGATCCGAGTGCGCACAGAGATCAGGGTTTCGCCGGAGGAAGACCACGAGAACATTGGAATGAGATGAAAACTTGCATGTGCCCCTAGCATATGTGTGTGAGTGTGGTGAGAGGTTGGTATAGGTGCTTGCATGTGTCCCCCCTCGCATGCATGCGCTGTAACCTAGAGGCGAAGGTTCCGTACCCGTATAAGGGGGGAATCTCCCCGTGTAGGTGAAACCGGGTAGGATAGTGCCCCAACTTGTGAACCAACATGGTTTTACATCACCCTATGACCTAAACAAACATAAAACAAGAGAGAGCTACGCCGGGCTACCCCTGTCAGAGGAACGTCTAGGGGGGTAGACGATCCGAGTGCGCACAGAGATCAGGGTTTCGCCGGAGGAAGACCACGAGAACATTGGAATGAGATGAAAAATTGCATGTGCCCCTAGCATATGTGTGTGAGTGTGGTGAGAGGTTGGTATAGGTGCTTGCATGTGTCCCCCCTCGCATGCATGCACTGTAACCTAGAGGCGAAGGTTCCGTACCCGTATAAGGGGGGAATCTCCCCGTCGAGGTGAAACTGGGTAGGATAGTGCCCCAACTTGTGAACCAACATGGTTTTACATCACCCTATGACCAAAACAAACACAAAACAAGAGAGAGCTACGCCGGGCTACCCCTGTCAGAGGAACGTCTAGGGGGTAGACGATCCGAGTGCGCACAGAGATCAGGGTTTCGCCGGAGGAAGACCACGAGAACATTGGAATGAGATGAAAACTTGCATGTGCCCCTAGCATATGTGTGTGATTGTGGTGAGAGGTTGGTATAGGTGCTTGCATGTGTCCCCCCTCGCATGCATGCGCTGTAACCTAGAGGCGAAGGTTCCGTACCCGTATGAGGGGGAATCTCCCCGTCGAGGTGAAACCGGGTAGGATAGTGCCCCAACTTGTGAACCAACATGGTTTTACATCACCCTATGACCTAAACAAACACAAAACAAGAGAGAGCTACGCCGGGCTACCCCTGTCAGAGGAACGTCTAGGGGGGTAGACGATCCGAGTGCGCACAGAGATCAGGGTTTCACCGGAGGAAGACCACGAGAACATTGGAATGAGATGACAACTTGCATGTGCCCCTAGCATATGTGTGTGAGTGTGGTGAGAGGTTGGTATAGGTGCTTGCATGTGTCCCCCCCTCGCATGCATGCGCTCTAACCTAGAGGCGAAGGTTCCGTACCCGTATGAGGGGGGAATCTCCCCGTCGAGGTGAAACCGGGTAGGATAGTGCCCCAACTTGTGAACCAACATGGTTTTACATCACCCTATGACCTAAACAAACACAAAACAAGAGAGAGCTACGCCGGGCTACCCCTGTCAGAGGAACGTCTAGGGGGGTAGACGATCCGAGTGCGCACAGAGATCAGGGTTTCGCCGGAGGAAGACCACGAGAACATTGGAATGAGATGAAAACTTGCATGTGCCCCTAGCATATGTGTGTTAATGTGGTGAGAGGTTGGTATAGGTGCTTGCATGTGTCCCCCCTCGCATGCATGCGCTGTAACCTAGAGGCGAAGGTTCCGTACCCGTATAAGGGGGGAATCTCCCCGTCGAGGTGAAACCGGGTAGGATAGTGCCCCAACTTGTGAACCAAATGGTTTTACATCACCCTATGACCTAAACAAACACAAAACAAGAGAGAGCTACGCCGGGCTACCCCTGTCAGAGGAACGTCTAGGGGGGTAGACGATCCGAGTGCGCACAGAGATCAGGGTTTCGCCGGAGGAAGACCACGAGAACATTGGAATGAGATGAAAACTTGCATGTGCCCCTATCATATGTGTGTGACTGTGGTGAGAGGTTGGTATAGGTGCTTGCATGTGTCCCCCCTCGCATGCATGCGCTGTAACCTAGAGGTGAAGGTTCCGTACCCGTATGAGGGGGGAATCTCCCCGTCGAGGTGAAACCGGGTAGGATAGTGCCCCAACTTGTGAACCAACATGGTTTTACATCACCCTATGACCTAAACAAACACAAAACAAGAGAGAGCTATGCCGGGCTACCCCTGTCAGAGGAACGTCTAGGGGGGTAGACGATCCGAGTGCGCACAGAGATCAGGGTTTCGCCGGAGGAAGACCACGAGAACATTGGAATGAGATGAAAACTTGCATGTGCCCCTAGCATATGTGTGTGAGTGTGGTGAGAGGTTGGTATAGGTGCTTGCATGTGTCCCCCCTCGCATGCATGCGCTGTAACCTAGAGGCGAAGGTTCCGTACCCGTATGAGGGGGGAATCTCCCCGTGTAGGTGAAACCGGGTAGGATAGTGCCCCAACTTGTGAACCAACATGGTTTTACATCACACTATGACCTAAACAAACACAAAACAAGAGAGAGCTACGCGGGGCTACTCCTGTCAGAGGAACGTCTAGGGGGGTAGACGATCCGAGTGCGCACAGAGATCAGGGTTTCGCCGGAGGAAGACCACGAGAACATTGGAATGAGATGAAAACTTGCATGTGCCCCTAGCATATGTGTGTGACTGTGGTGAGAGGTTGTATAGGTGCTTGCATGTGTCCCCCCTCGCATGCATGCGCTGTAACCTAGAGGCGAAGGTTCCGTACCCGTATCAGGGGGGAATCTCCCCGTCGAGGTGAAACCGGGTAGGATAGTGCCCCAACTTGTGAACCAACATGGTTTTACATCACCCTATGACCTAAACAAACATAAAACAAAAGAGAGCTACGCCGGGCTACCCCTGTCATAGGAACGTCTAGGGGGGTAGACGATCCGAGTGCGCACAGAGATCAGGGTTTCGCCGGAGGAAGATCACGAGAACATTGGAATGAGATGAAAACTTGCATGTGCCCCTAGCATATGTGTGTGAGTGTGGTGAGAGGTTGGTATAGGTGCTTGCATGTGTCCCCCCTCGCATGCATGCGCTGTAACCTAGAGGCGAAGGTTCCGTACCCGTATAAGGGGGGAATCTCCCCGTCGAGGTGAAACCGGGTAGGATAGTGCCCCAACTTGTGAACCAACATGGTTTTACATCACCCTATGACCTAAACAAACATAAAACAAGAGAGAGCTATGCCGGGCTACCCCTGTCAGAGGAACGTCTAGGGGGGTAGACGATCCGAGTGCGCACAGAGATAAGGGTTTCGCCGGAGGAAGACCACGAGAACATTGGAATGAGATGAAAACTTGCATGTGCCCCTATCATATGTGTGTGACTGTGGTGAGAGGTTGGTATAGGTGCTTGCATGTGTCCCCCTCGCATGCATGCGCTGTAACCTAGAGGCGAAGGTTCCGTACCCGTATGAGGGGGGAATCTCCCCGTCGAGGTGAAACCGGGTAGGATAGTGCCCCAACTTGTGAACCAACATGGTTTTACATCACCCTATGACCTAAACAAACACAAAACAAGAGAGAGCTATGCCAGGCTACCCCTGTCAGAGGAACGTCTAGGGGGGTAGACGATCCGAGTGCGCACAGAGATCAGGGTTTCGCCGGAGGAAGACCACGAGAACATTGGAATGAGATGAAAACTTGCATGTGCCCCTAGCATATGTGTGTGAGTGTGGTGAGAGGTTGGTATAGGTGCTTGCATGTGTCCCCCCTCGCATGCATGTGCTCTAACCTAGAGGCGAAGGTTCCGGACCCGTATGAGGGTGAAATCTCCCCGTCGAGGTGAAGCCGGGTAGGATAGTGCCCCAACTTGTGAACCAACATGGTTTTACATCACCCTATGACCTAAACAAACACAAAACAAGAGAGAGATACGCCAGGCTACCCCTATTAGAGGAATGTCTAGGGGGGTAGACGATCTGAGTGCGCACAGAGATCAGGGTTTCGCCGGACGAAGACAACGAGAACATTGGAATGAGATGAAAACTTGCATGTGCCCCTAGCATATGTGTGTGAGTGTGATGAGAGGTTGGTATAGGTGCTTGCATGTGTTCCCCCTCGCATGCATGCGCTCTAACCTAGAGGCAAAGGTTCCGGACCCGTATGAGGGGGGAATCTCCCCGTCGAGGTGAAACCGGGTAGGATAGTGCCCCAACTTGTGAACCACCATGGTTTTACATCACCCTATGACCTAAACAAACACAAAACAAGAGAGAGCTACGCCGGGCTACCCCTGTCAGAGGAACGTCTAGGGGGGTAGACGATCCGAGTGCGCACAGAGATCAGGGTTTCGCCGGAGGAAGACCACGAGAACATTGGAATGAGATGAAAACTTGCATGTGCCCCTATCATATGTGTGTGAGTGTGGTGAGAGGTTAGTATAGGTGCTTGCATGTGTCCCTCCTCGCATGCATGCGCTCTAACCTAGAGGCGAAGGTTCCGTACCCGTATGAGGGGGGAATCTCCCCGTCGAGGTGAAACCGGGTAGGATAGTTCCACAACTTGTGAACCAACATGGTTTTACATCACCCTATGACCTAAACAAACACAAAACAAGAGAGAGCTACGCCGGGCTACCCCTGTCAGAGGAACGTCTAGGGGGTAGACGATCCGAGTGCGCACAGAGATCAGGGTTTCGCCGGAGGAAGACCACGAGAACATTGGAATGAGATGAAAACTTGCATGTGCCCCTAGACTGTGGTGAGAGGTTGGTATAGGTGCTTGCATGTGTCCCCCCTCGTATGCATGCGCTCTAACCTAGAGGCGAAGGTTCCGGACCCGTATGAGGGGGGAATCTCCCCGTCGAGGTGAAACCGGGTAGGATGGTGCCCCAACTTGTGAACCAACATGGTTTTACATCACCCTATGACCTAAACAAACACAAAACAAGAGAGAGATACGCCGGGCTACCCCTGTCAGAGGAACGTCTAGGGGGGTAAACGATCTGAGTGCGCACAGAGATCAGGGTTTCGCCGGAGGAAGACCACGAGAACATTGGAATGAGATGAAAACTTGCATGTGCCCCTAGCATATGTGTGTGCGTGTGATGAGAGGTTGGTATAGGTGCTTGCATGTGTCCCCCCTCGCATGCATGCGCTGTAACCTAGAGGCGAAGGTTCCGTACCCGTATGAGGGGGGAATCTCCCCGTCGAGGTGAAACCGGGTAGGATAGTGCCCCAACTTGTGAACCACCATGGTTTTACATCACCCTATGACCTAAAAAAACACAAAACAAGAGAGAGCTACGCCGGGCTACCCCTGTCAGAGGAACGTCTAGGGGGGTAGACGATCCGAGTGCGCACAGAGATCAGGGTTTCGCCGAAGGAAGACCACGAGAACATTGGAATGAGATGAAAACTTGCATGTGCCCCTATCATATGTGTGTGAGTGTGGTGAGAGGTTGGTATAGGTGCTTGCATGTGTCCCCTCTCGCATGCATGCGCTGTAACCTAGAGGCGAAGGTTCCGTACCCGTATAAGGGGCGAATCTCCCCGTCGAGGTGAAACCGGGTAGGATAGTGCCCCAACTTGTGAACCAACATGGTTTTACATCACCGTATGACCTAAACAAACACAAAACAAGAGAGAGCTACGCCGGGCTACCCCTGTCAGAGGAACGTCTAGGGGGGTAGACGATCCGAGTGCGCACAGAGATCAGGGTTTCGCCGGAGGAAGACCACGAGAACATTGGAATGAGATGAAAACATGCATGTGCCCCTAGCATATGTGTGTGAGTGTGGTGAGAGGTTGGTATAGGTGCTTTCATGTGTCCCCCCTCGCATGCATGCGCTCTAACCTAGAGGTGAAGGTTCCGGACCCGTATGAGGGGGGAATCTCCCCGTCGAGGTGAAACCGGGTAGGATAGTGCCCCAACTTGTGAACCAACATGGTTTTACATCACCCTATGACCTAAACAAACACAAAACAAGAGAGAGCTACGCCGGGCTACCCCTGTCAGAGGAACGTCTAGGGGGGTAGACGATCCGAGTGCGCACAGAGATCAGGGTTTCGCCGGAGGAAGACCACGAGAACATTGGAATGAGATGAAAACATGCATGTGCCCCTAGCATATGTGTGTGAGTGTGGTGAGAGGTTGGTATAGGTGCTTGCATGTGTCCCCCCTCGCATGCATGCGCTGTAACCTAGAGGCGAAGGTTCCGTACCCGTATAAGGGGGAATCTCCCCGTGTAGGTGAAACCGGGTAGGATAGTGCCCCAACTTGTGAACCAACATGGTTTTACATCACCCTATGACCTAAACAAACACAAAACAAGAGAGAGATACGCCGGGCTACCCCTGTCAGAGGAACGTCTAGGGGGGTAGACGATCCGAGTGCGCACAGAGATCAGGGTTTCGCCGGAGGAAGACCACGAGAACATTGGAATGAGTTGAAAACTTGCATGTGCCCCTAGCATATGTGTGTGACTGTGGTGAGAGGTTGGTATAGGTGCTTGCATGTGTCCCCCCTCGCATGCATGCGCTGTAACCTAGAGGCGAAGGTTCCGTACCCGTATGAGGGGGGAATCTCCCCGTCGAGGTGAAACCGGGTAGGATAGTGCCCCAACTTGTGAACCAACATGGTTTTACATCACCCTATGACCTAAACAAACACAAAACAAGAGAGAGCTATGCCGGGCTACCCCTGTCAGAGGAACGTCTAGGGGGGTAGACGATCCGAGTGCGCACAGAGATCAGGGTTTCGCCGGAGGAAGACCACGAGAACATTGGAATGAGATGAAAACTTGCATGTGCCCCTAGCATATGTGTGTGACTGTGGTGAGAGGTTGGTATAGGTGCTTGCATGTGTCCCCCCTCGCATGCATGCGCTGTAACCTAGAGGCGAAGGTTCCGTACCCGTATCAGGGGGGAATCTCCCCGTGTAGGTGAAACCGGGTAGGATAGTGCCCCAACTTGTGAGCCAACATGGTTTTACATCACCCTATGACCTAAACAAACACAAAACAAGAGAGAGCTACGCCGGGCTACCCCTGTCAGAGGAACGTCTAGGGGGGTAGACGATCCGAGTGCGCACAGAGATCAGGGTTTCGCCGGAGGAAGACCACGAGAACATTGGAATGAGATGAAAACTTGCATGTGCCCCTAGCATATGTGTGTGAGTGTGGTGAGAGGTTGGTATACGTGCTTGCATGTGTCCCCCCTCGCATGCATGCGCTGTAACCTAGAGGCGAAGGTTCCGTACCCGTATAAGGGGCGAATCTCCCCGTCGAGGTGAAACCGGGTAGGATAGTGCCCCAACTTGTGAACCAACATGGTTTTACATCACCCTATGACCTAAACAAACACAAAACAAGAGAGAGCTACGCCGGGCTACCCCTGTCAGAGGAACGTCTAGGGGGGTAGACGATCCGAGTGCGCACAGAGATCAGGGTTTCGCCGGAGGAAGACCACGAGAACATTGGAATGAGATGAAAACTTGCATGTTCCCCTAGCATATGTGTGTGAGTGTGGTGAGAGGTTGGTATACGTGCTTGCATGTGTCCCCCCTCGCATGCATGCGCTGTAACCTAGAGGCGAAGGTTCCGTACCCGTATAAGGGGCGAATCTCCCCGTCGAGGTGAAACCGGGTAGGATAGTGCCCCAACTTGTGAACCAACATGGTTTTACATCACCCTATGACCTAAACAAACACAAAACAAGAGAGAGCTACGCCGGGCTACCCCTGTCAGAGGAACGTCTAGGGGGGTAGACGATCCGAGTGCGCACAGAGATCAGGGTTTCGCCGGAGGAAGACCACGAGAACATTGGAATGAGTTGAAAACTTGCATGTGCCCCTAGCATATGTGTGTGACTGTGGTGAGAGGTTGGTGTAGGTGCTTGCATGTGTCCCCCCTCGCATGCATGCGCTGTAACCTAGAGGCGAAGGTTCCGTACCCGTATGAGGGGAGAATCTCCCCGTCGAGGTGAAACCGGGTAGGATAGTGCCCGAACTTGTGAACCAACCTGATATTCTCATCAGCTGAACAAATAGATATAAAAATAAATTCAGTTATTACATGGAAAAAATTCACATGTGCATAAGAAAAAAGATCCACTATATAAAAATGAAGTTAATATCCTAAATGTTCAAACCACATTAAAATCTACATTAATCATGTGATAAAAAGTAGAGAAAGCATAAAAATAATGTGAAGGTTCACACCACATTATACTAGGGTTCACAGATCCCATATAGAAAAACTAGCTTCACCCAACCAACATACAAACTTCACACAACATTATATCAATTAAACTTCAGCTATAATGAAACCAAGGTTCATATGTGATAAAACCAAGGTTCATAATGAAACTATAATGAAACCATTTATGTAGGTTCACATCACATTAGACTGGAATTCAGAGACATAAAAATACTAAAACAAAGATACAGCTAACAAAACTAAGGTTCATATATGAATAAACTAAGGTTCATATCTGAAATAAACTAAGGTTCACAGTGGAAATTAGAGAGACACGTATGGTAAAACTAAGGTTCACATATGAAATGAACTAAGATTCACAGTGAATTGCACACCACATGAAATTTCAATTGTTCATGTGCTAAGAAAAAACTGAAAACTGAGAAATACTGGAACAAGAAACAATTTATGAAGGTTCACATCACATTAGACTGGAATTCAGAGAGAAACAAAAAAAATAAAACAAAGATAAACTATAAAATTAAAAAACAAAAGTTTACATCTGGTAAAACTAAAGTTCATATCTGATAAAACTAAGGTTCATAGTGAAAAATGCACACCTAGAAAATTTCAATTGTTCATGTTATGAGAAATACTAAAAACAAAGAAATCAAACCAGAAACCATTTATGGAGGTTCAAATCACATTAGACTGGAATTCAGAGACACAAAAAATACTAAAACAAAGATTCAGCTAACAAAACTAAAGTTCATACATGAATAAACTAAGGTTCACGGTGGAATTTAGAGAGACACATATGGTAAAACTAAGGTTCACATATGAAATGAACCAAGGTTCATAGTGAATTGCACACCCCATGAAATTTCAATTGTTCATGTGCTAAGAAGATACTAAAAACAAAGAAAAACTGGAACAAAAAACAATTTATGAAGGTTCACATCACAGTAGACTCGAATTCAGAGAGACACAAAAAAATATTAAAACAAAGATTCAGCTAGCAAAATTAAAACACAAAGTTCACATATGGTAAAACTAAAGTTCACGTATGATAGAACTATGGTACACAGTGAACTGCACACCCAGGGAAGATTCGGCTAGCAATGAAAACACAAAGTACCTGCAGACCATATCCTAAATTACTGAAAAAATTAAAAAAACATCAAACACAAGTGTGAATCTACACATGAACATATACTAGAGCACACAAAACAAAATGTACAGTTAGCAAACAGATTGCATCAATGTCATGTACAAAAATGAACTATAAAACAATAAATCATAGCACATGAACACAAAAAAGCATAACAAAAATAAAATGAACACTGAATCACACAGATTCACATAAAGCACAAAGAGAAAACATGTATACCTGTCGGAGAATTAGGATCCATCTGCAATTTGTGAAGAGGGATGAGGGCGTAGACCACGAAGAGGGCTCCGTCCAAACACGAAACCAGACACCACGAACTCCGAGCCCTCCGCCGCCGGCCGCCAGCAACCAGAAGAAGAAGCCGCCGCTGGAGAACAGCACCACCACCAACTCCGCCACAGAACCTGAGACAAAAGAACTCGAGCGCGGTCAGCATACAGGGAAACAAAAGGGGAGGGAGGAGGAGCGGACCCGACGGACCTCCAGAGCTCCGCCGCCGGCCAGCACCAGAACCAACAGCCGCCGGAGATGGTGGAACCCCAACCAAATCCGCCCCCAAAACCTAAATGCGAAAAGCCGAGCGTGGCCAGGATAAAGAGAGAAGGGTGGGAGGAAGGAGGAGCGGGGGAAAGTGGGGGAGAGGGGGATGAGGGGCAGTTGCCGATCACAACGCAGGCGGTTGTCAATGTCGGAGGAAGCAGGGTTGAGGGGAGAGAGAAGGGAGACGTTACAGGAAAGGTTTTTTTGTCTCCAGCTAATGGGGGTCCCCCCCAACCCTCCCCCCCCCCCAAACCCCCAACCTCCCGCGCACAAGATAAAAGTCGACAGGACGTTTGCCCCCACTCCGGAAAAAACAAGGTTCATTTTCCCTATAAAAACAAGGTTCACTTTATTTACTGTCAAAGGTTCACGTGGGTTCCTGCATAGTTATACAGGAACTAGTTCCTGTTTAGCTCTTTTGTGTGTGTATATATATATATAGTTTATATATATAGGGTAGCGCTATTTGACCCCAGGGTGTAGAATAGTTATTCTACACCCACCCTCTATCTTTAGAACTGTATATTATTTTTACGTCACGTAAATTTTATCTTACCTCAAGAGGTGAGAATAACATAAGAAAATATAGACATGTCATAATTTTTTTTGTTTACATGCCGTATAAAAATACGACGTAAAATGCATATTTTTAGTGTTTTTTACACTATAATTACTCATAAACTATTTTTTATATCAATTTTTTTGCGTTGTGGATGAATATGAACATAATTATTTGTATACAAAACATAAATTTCTAAACGTGACAATATAAAGTTATGTGGGATACAAAATAACTATTCTGCGCCCCTGGGTGTCGAATAGGGTTTATATATATATATATATATATATATATATATATATATATATATATATATATATATATATATATATATATATATATATATATATATATATATATATATATATATACTCCACGTTAATCCATATCATTAGAATAATTATGGCAATTAGATTTAAGGTTTACGGCTAGGATTAATCAGAGTCCTGATTTATAATTTCACGTACACATTTACGCAGACAAGATGGATCGTGTCAACCGTTCAAAAAAAAACATGTGAGCGAAAACAAATTGAGGCCTCATGAGTCCAACATATACACATATATCCGGCCAAGTCGTGTACTCGGACGGCCGTTTACATAGATCGTGTTTTTTTTGCGGGTAACGTAGATCGTGTTAGCAAAACAAAATTGAGGTCTCATGAGTCTAGCCTATACACGTATCAGGCCGAGTCATGTACATGATGTTTATAACGTAATAATTCTTGACCATCAATCTGGTAGGGTTTGAGTTGTAACGACCAAGGCTTTTTCCTGGAAGATTTGACTCCCGTTGAAAAATAAAACAATCTTTCAAGAGGTGTCCCCGTTTTATGCCCTCATCTCTATTTGATTGTCATGATCAAATCAGGGATTAAAGAGTTCTATATCTGTATGCTTAAACTCCGGCAAGTTACGAATCCATGATCTCAACGGATAGATTAATCTTTATTTCCCTTCAATTCGTAAATGCATCAAGTTGATCTCAATCTTGAGGCGTATTTTTTCAGGCACATGATCTAATCTATTCTTTCCAATCTACCACATGCCGCCACCTGCGTTTCAGAGCCAACGCGATGTTCCGATGTTGCCGCTGCAGGACGTACTGTTCAACCTCTACAAACAGATTAGCATTTGGCAGGCGGTGTGAGACGGCTGGGGGCGGCACGCATGTATGGACTTCTACGACCCGGTATTTGGGCACATGAAAGAAGGCTTGACGAGAGGAGTAGCTCTTCGTAAAAAAAATCAAGAACGAACATGCCACAGTAACATGAAGTCACGTCATGGCTGTTAAGCTCCATGCACTAGCTAACGCAACCAAAAATCTGAACTAATGGAAAGGGCTAGTGCAATCCACTTATACACTTCAACACCCCCTCTCACGTGTTGAACTCAAGACCTTAGGCTCTG
This sequence comes from Avena sativa, assembly GCA_916181665.1. NCBI lineage: Eukaryota > Viridiplantae > Streptophyta > Magnoliopsida > Poales > Poaceae > Avena > Avena sativa. The sequence continues at coordinate 258,752,838 of OV702294.1, read as the reverse complement.
ATACCATGTTAAGCTTCATGCACTAGCCAACGCAACCAAAAGTCCGAACTGATGGAAAGGATTAGTATAATCCACTTATATACTTCAACAATGACAACAGAGGGTGGAGTACTTCGACCCTCTCTAGACTTTGTAAGGTCTTTTTACCATTTATTATAAACTTCTGTTTTCCGATTTCTAAACAATTAAATTAACATCTTTTGGCATGTCATCTGATGACACGATCAGTATGCATGCCTATGCAGGCTGTTTAATTATCCATGCATGGATAGATTTCTTTAATCACACCGCCTGTTTACACTTAAGAAGTTTTCACCGATAAAGGACACACACTACAGGAATGACGTTGTGTGCTGACGGCCGGAAGCTACGCCGACGGCCAAAGGTCGGGGCCGTCGGCGTAGCACAGGGCCAGGCCAGGCCAGCTTCCGAGCCCTCGGCGTACCGCAGCCGTCGGCGTAGCGGCAGGTACGCCGAGGGTGACCGTCGGCGTAAACGTTGCCCTCGGCGTACGGGGTGGCCGCGTGGCACTAGACAGTCCAGGCCAGAAAAGGTCCTAACGGCGTCAGCATTACGCCGAGAGCCGCTGTCGGCATAGGATACGCCGACGGTCACCCTCGGCGTACGGCCTGCCTACGCCGACGGTCACCCTCGGCGTACCTATGCACCTTTTTTTTCCTTACCAAATTATTTGAATTTATTTATTAGTATCAATTATTTAGGTTCTATTTTATCAATTGGATGGATTCGTAGCCTCCGAATAATAGTCTTCACACCCACATAAAATGTCGAATCTTCTCACAAGTTGAGAAATTTGCATGTTTGTGTGTTATTATCACATGTGCATGAAATTTATATTTCACAAATTATTGTGAAGTTGTTCAAAGATTCAATCACATGTGCGTGTCCCCCCTCGCATGCATGCGGAAGCGTAGGTTCCGGACCCGTATAAGGGGGAATCTCCCCGTTGAGGCGAAGCTAATATGGTTTTACATCACCCTATGACCTAAACAAACACAAAACATATGTGTGTGAGTGTGGTGAGAGGTTGGTATAGGTGCTTGCATGTGCCCCCCCTCGCTTGCATGCGCTCTAACCTAGAGGCGAAGGTTCCGGACCCGTATGAGGGGGGAATCTCCCCGTATAGGTGAAACCGGGTAGGATAGTGTCCCAACTTGTGAACCAACATGGTTTTACATCACCCGATGACCTAAACAAACACAAAACAAGAGAGAGCTACGCCAGGCTACCCCTGTCAGAGGAACGTCTAGGGGGGTAGACGATCCGAGTACGCACAGAGATCAGGGTTTCGCCGGAGGAAGACCACGAGAACATTGGAATGAGATGAAAACTTGCATATGCCCCTAGCATATGTGTGTGAGTGTGGTGAGAGGTTGGTATAGGTGCTTGCATGTGTCCCCCCTCGCATGCATGCGCTGTAACCTAGAGGCGAAGGTTCCGTACCCGTATAAGGGGGGAATCTCCCTGTCGAGGTGAAACCGGGTAGGATAGTGCCCCAACTTGTGAACCAACATGGTTTTACATCACCCTATGACCTAAACAAACACAAAACAAGAGAGAGCTACGCCGGGCTACCCCTGTCAGAGGAACGTCTAGGGGGTAGACGATCCGAGTGCGCACAGAGATCAGGGTTTCGCCGGAGGAAGACCACGAGAACATTGGAATGAGATGAAAACTTGCATGTGCCCCTAGCATATGTGTGTGAGTGTGGTGAGAGGTTGGTATAGGTGCTTGCATGTGCCCCCCCTCGCATGCATGCTCTGTAACCTAGAGGCGAAGGTTCCGGACCCGTATGAGGGGGGAATCTCCCCGTCGAGGTGAAACCGGGTAGGATAGTGCCCCAACTTGTGAACCACCATGGTTTTACATCACCCTATGACCTAAACAAACACAAAACAAGAGAGAGCTACGCCGGTCTACCCCTGTCAGAGGAACGTCTAGGGGGTAGACGATCCGAGTGTGCACAGAGATCAGGGTTTCATCGGAGGAAGACCACGAGAACATTGGAATGAGATGAAAACTTGCATGTGCCCCTAGCATATGTGTGTGACTGTGGTGAGAGGTTGGTATAGGTGCTTGCATGTGTCCCCCCTCGCATGTATGCGCTCTAACCTAGAGGCGAAGGTTCCGTACCCGTATGAGAGGGGAATCTCCCCGTCGAGGTGAAACCGGGTAGGATAGTGCCCCAACTTGTGAACCAACATGGTTTTACATCACCCTATGACCTAAACAAACACAAAACAAGAGATAGCTACGCCGGGCTACCCCTGTCAGAGGAACGTCTAGGGGGGTAGATGATCCGAGTGCGCACAGAGATCAGGGTTTCACCGGAGGAAGACCACGAGAACATTGGAATGAGATGAAAACTTGCATGTGCCCCTAGCATATGTGTGTGAGTGTGGTGAAAGGTTGGTACAGGTGCTTGCATGTGTCCCCCCTCGCATGCATGCGCTCTAACCTAGAGGCGAAGGTTCCGTACCCGTATGAGGGGGGAATCTCCCCGTCGAGGTGAAACCGGGTAGGATAGTGCCCCAACTTGTGAACCAACATGGTTTTACATCACCCTATGACCTAAACAAACACAAAACAAGAGAGAGCTACGCCGGGCTACCCCTGTCAGAGGAACGTCTAGGGGGGTAGACGATCCGAGTGCGCACAGAGATCAGGGTTTCGCCGGAGGAAGACCACGAGAACATTGGAATGAGATGAAAACTTGCATGTGCCCCTAGCATATGTGTGTGAGTGTGGTGAGAGGTTGGTACAGGTGCTTGCATGTGTCCCCCTCGCATGCATGCGCTCTAACCTAGAGGCGAAGGTTCCGTACCCGTATGAGGGGGAATCTCCCCGTCGAGGTGAAACCGGGTAGGATAGTGCCCCAACTTGTGAACCAACATGGTTTTACATCAACCTATGACCTAAACAAACGCAAAACAAGAGAGAGCTACGCCGGGCTACCCCTGTCAGAGGAACGTCTAGGGGGGTAGACGATCCGAGTGCGCACAGAGATCAGGGTTTCGCCGGAGGAAGACCACGAGAACATTGGAATGAGATGAAAACTTGCATGTGCCCCTAGCATATGTGTGTGAGTGTGGTGAGAGGTTGGTACAGGTGCTTGCATGTGTCCCCCCTCGCATGCATGCGCTCTAACCTAGAGGCGAAGGTTCTGTACCCGTATGAGGGGGAATCTCCCCGTCGAGGTGAAACCGGGTAGGATAGTGCCCCAACTTGTGAACCAACATGGTTTTACATCAACCTATGACCTAAACAAACACAAAACAAGAGAGAGCTACGCCGGGCTACCCCTGTCAGAGGAACGTCTAGGGGGGTAGACGATCCGAGTGCGCACAGAGATCAGGGTTTCGCCGGAGGAAGACCACGAGAACATTGGAATGAGATGAAAACTTGCATGTGCCCCTAGCATATGTGTGTGAGTGTGGTGAGAGGTTGGTATAGGTGCTTGCATGTGTCCCCCCTGCATGCATGCGCTCTAACCTAGAGGCGAAGGTTCCGGACCCGTATGAGGGTGGAATCTCCCCGTCGAGGTGAAACCGGGTAGGATAGTGCCCCAACTTGTGAACCAACATGGTTTTACATCACCCTATGACCTAAACAAACACAAAACAAGAGAGAGATACGCCGGGCTACCCCTGTCAGAGGAACGTCTAGGGGGTAGACGATCCGAGTGCGCACAGAGATCAGGGTTTCGCCGGAGGAAGACCACGAGAACATTGGAATGAGATGAAAACTTGCATTTGCCCCTAGCATATGTGTGTGAGTGTGGTGAGAGGTTGGTATAGGTGCTTGCATGTGTCCCCCTCGCATGCATGCGCTGTAACCTAGAGGCCAAGGTTCCGGACCCGTATGAGGGGGGAATCTCCCCGTCGAGGTGAAACCGGGTAGGATAATGCCCCAACTTGTGAACCACCATGGTTTTACATCACCCTATGACCTAAACAAACACAAAACAAGAGAGAGCTACGCCGGGCTACCCCTGTCAGAGGAACGTCTAGGGGGGTAGACGATCCGAGTGCGCACAGAGATCAGGGTTTCACCGGAGGAAGACCACGAGAACATTGGAATGAGATGAAAACTTGCATGTGCCCCTAGCATATGTGTGTGAGTGTGGTGAGAGGTTGGTATAGGTGCTTGCATGTGTCCCCCCTCGCATGCATGCGCTCTAACCTAGAGGCGAAGGTTCCGTACCCGTATGAGGGGGGAATCTCCCCGTTGAGGTGAAACCGGGTAGGATAGTGCCCCAACTTGTGAACCAACATGGTTTTAAATCACCCTATGACCTAAACAAACACAAAACAAGAGAGAGCTACGCCGGGCTACCCCTGTCAGAGGAACGTCTAGGGGGGTAGACGATCCGAGTGCGCACAGAGATCAGGGTTTCACCGGAGGAAGACCACGAGAACATTGGAATGAGATGAAAACTTGCATGTGCCCCTAGCATACGTGTGTGAGTGTGGTGAGAGGTTGGTATAGGTGCTTGCATGTGTCCCCCCTCGCATGCATGCGCTCTAACCTAGAGGCGAAGGTTTCGTACCCGTATGAGGGGGGAATCTCCCCGTCGAGGTGAAACCGGGTAGGATAGTGCCCCAACTTGTGAACCAACATGGTTTTACATCACCCTATGACCTAAACAAACACAAAACAAGAGAGAGCTACGCCGGGCTACCCCTGTCAGAGGAACGTCTAGGGGGGTAGACGATCCGAGTGCGCACAGAGATCAGGGTTTCGCCGGAGGAAGACCACGAGAACATTGGAATGAGATGAAAACTTGCATGTGCCCCTAGCATATGTGTGTGAGTGTGGTGAGAGGTTGGTACAGGTGCTTGCATGTGTCCCCCCTCGCATGCATGCGCTCTAACCTAGAGGCGAAGGTTCCGTACCCGTATGAGGGGGAAATCTCCCTGTCGAGGTGAAACCGGGTAGGATAGTGCCCCAACTTGTGAACCAACATGGTTTTACATCACCCTATGACCTAAACAAACACAAAACAAGAGAGAGCTACGCCGGGCTACCCCTGTCAGAGGAACGTCTAGGGGGTAGACGATCCGAGTGCGCACAGAGATCAGGGTTTCGCCGGAGGAAGACCACGAGAACATTGGAATGAGATGAAAACTTGCATGTGCCCCTAGCATATGTGTGTGAGTGTGGTGAGAGGTTGGTATAGGTGCTTGCATGTGCCCCCCCTCGCATGCATGCGCTGTAACCTAGAGGCGAAGGTTCCGGACCCGTATGAGGGGGGAATCTCCCCGTCGAGGTGAAACAAGGTAGGATAGTGCCCCAACTTGTGAACCACCATGGTTTTACATCACCCTATGACCTAAACAAACACAAAACAAGAGAGAGCTACGCCGGTCTACCCCTGTCAGAGGAACGTCTAGGGGGTAGACGATCCGAGTGCGCACAGAGATCAGGGTTTCACCGGAGGAAGACCACGAGAACATTGGAATGAGATGAAAACTTGCATGTGCCCCTAGCATATGTGTGTGACTGTGGTGAGAGGTTGGTATAGGTGCTTGCATGTGTCCCCCCTCGCATGTATGCGCTCTAACCTAGAGGCGAAGGTTCCGTACCCGTATGAGAGGGGAATCTCCCCGTCGAGCTGAAACCGGGTAGGATAGTGCCCCAACTTGTGAACCAACATGGTTTTACATCACCCTATGACCTAAACAAACACAAAACAAGAGATAGCTACGCCGGGCTACCCCTGTCAGAGGAACGTCTAGGGGGTAGACGATCCGAGTGCGCACAGAGATCAGGGTTTCACCGGAGGAAGACCACGAGAACATTGGAATGAGATGAAAACTTGCATGTGCCCCTAGCATATGTGTGTGAGTGTGGTGAAAGGTTGGTATAGGTGCTTGCATGTGTCCCCCCTCGCATGCATGCGCTCTAACCTAGAGGCGAAGGTTCCGTACCCGTATGAGGGGGGAATCTCCCCGTCGAGGTGAAACCGGGTAGGATAGTGCCCCAACTTGTGAACCAACATGGTTTTACATCACCCTATGACCTAAACAAACACAAAACAAGAGAGAGCTACGCCGGGCTACCCCTGTCAGAGGAACGTCTAGGGGGGTAGACGATCCGAGTGCGCACAGAGATCAGGGTTTCGCCGGAGGAAGACCACGAGAACATTGGAATGAGATGAAAACTTGCATGTGCCCCTAGCATATGTGTGTGAGTGTGGTGAGAGGTTGGTACAGGTGCTTGCATGTGTCCCCCCTCGCATGCATGCGCTCTAACCTAGAGGCAAAGGTTCCGTACCCGTATGAGGGGGAATCTCCCCGTCGAGGTGAAACCGGGTAGGATAGTGCCCCAACTTGTGAACCAACATGGTTTTACATCAACCTATGACCTAAACAAACACAAAACAAGAGAGAGCTACGCCGGGCTACCCCTGTCAGAGGAACGTCTAGGGGGGTAGACGATCCGAGTGCGCACAGAGATCAGGGTTTCGCCGGAGGAAGACCACGAGAACATTGGAATGAGATGAAAACTTGCATGTGCCCCTAGCATATGTGTGTGAGTGTGGTGAGAGGTTGGTACAGGTGCTTGCATGTGTCCCCCCTCGCATGCATGCGCTCTAACCTAGAGGCGAAGGTTCCGTACCCGTATGAGGGGGAATCTCCCCGTCGAGGTGAAACCGGGTAGGATAGTGCCCCAACTTGTGAACCAACATGGTTTTACATCAACCTATGACCTAAACAAACACAAAACAAGAGAGAGCTACGCCGGGCTACCCCTGTCAGAGGAACGTCTAGGGGGGTAGACGATCCGAGTGCGCACAGAGATCAGGGTTTCGCCGGAGGAAGACCACGAGAACATTGGAATGAGATGAAAACTTGCATATGCCCCTAGCATATGTGTGTGAGTGTGGTGAGAGGTTGGTATAGGTGCTTGCATGTGTCCCCCCTGCATGCATGCGCTCTAACCTAGAGGCGAAGGTTCCGGACCCGTATGAGGGTGGAATCTCCCCGTCGAGGTGAAACCGGGTAGGATAGTGCCCCAACTTGTGAACCAACATGGTTTTACATCACCCTATGACCTAAACAAACACAAAACAAGAGAGAGATACGCCGGGCTACCCCTGTCAGAGGAACGTCTAGGGGGTAGACGATCCGAGTGCGCACAGAGATCAGGGTTTCGCCGGAGGAAGACCACGAGAACATTGGAATGAGATGAAAACTTGCATTTGCCCCTAGCATATGTGTGTGAGTGTGGTGAGAGGTTGGTATAGGTGCTTGCATGTGTCCCCCTCGCATGCATGCGATGTAACCTAGAGGCAAAGGTTCCGGACCCGTATGAGGGGGGAATCTCCCCGTCGAGGTGAAACCGGGTAGGATAGTGCCCCAACTTGTGAACCACCATGGTTTTACATCACCCTATGACCTAAACAAACACAAAACAAGAGAGAGCTACGCCGGGCTACCCCTGTCAGAGGAACGTCTAGGGGGGTAGACGATCCGAGTGCGCACAGAGATCAGGGTTTCACCGGAGGAAGACCACGAGAACATTGGAATGAGATGAAAACTTTCATGTGCCCCTAGCATATGTGTGTGAGTGTGGTGAGAGGTTGGTATAGGTGCTTGCATGTGTCCCCCTTCGCATGCATGCGCTGTAACCTAGAGGCGAAGGTTCCGTACCCGTATAAGGGGGGAATCTCCCCGTCGAGGTGAAACCGGGTAGGATAGTGCCCCAACTTGTGAACCAACATGGTTTTACATCACCCTATGACCTAAACAAACACAAAACAAGATAGAGCTACGCCGGGCTACCCCTGTCAGAGGAACGTCTAGGGGGTAGACGATCCGAGTGCGCACAGAGATCAGGGTTTCGCCGGAGGAAGACCACGAGAACATTGGAATGAGATGAAAACTTGCATGTGCCCCTAGCATATGTGTGTGAGTGTGGTGAGAGGTTGGTATAGGTGCTTGCATGTGTCCCCCCTCGCATGCATGCGCTGTAACCTAGAGGCGAAGGTTCCGTACCCGTATAAGGGGGGAATCTCCCCGTCGAGGTGAAACCGGGTAGGATAGTGCCCCAACTTGTGAACCAACATGGTTTTACATCACCCTATGACCTAAACAAACACAAAACAAGAGAGAGCTACGCCGGGCTACCCCTGTCAGAGGAACGTCTAGGGGGTAGACGATCCCAGTGCGCACAGAGATCAGGGTTTCGCCGGAGGAAGACCACGAGAACATTGGAATGAGATGAAAATTTGCATGTGCCCCTAGCATATGTGTGTGAGTGTGGTGAGAGGTTGGTATAGGTTCTTGCATGTGTCCCCCTCGCATGCATGCGCTGTAACCTAGAGGCGAAGGTTCCGGACCCGTATGAGGGGGGAATCTCCCTGTCGAGGTGAAACCGGGTAGGATAGTGCCCCAACTTGTGAACCACCATGGTTTTACATCACCCTATGACCTAAACAAACACAAAACAAGAGAGAGCTACGCCGGGCTACCCCTGTCAGAGGAACGTCTAGGGGGGTAGACGATCCGAGTGCGCACAGAGATCAGGGTTTCACCGGAGGACGACCACGAGAACATTGGAATGAGATGAAAACTTGCATGTGCCCCTAGCATATGTGTGTGAGTGTGGTGAGAGGTTGGTATAGGTGCTTGCATGTGTCCCCCCTCGCATGCATGCGCTCTAACCTAGAGGCGAAGGTTCCGTACCCGTATGAGGGGGGAATCTCCCCGTCGAGGTGAAACCGGGTAGGATAGTGCCCCAACTTGTGAACCAACATGGTTTTACATCACCATATGACCTAAACAAACACAAAACAAGAGAGAGCTACGCCGGGCTACCCCTGTCAGAGGAACGTCTAGGGGGGTAGACGATCCGAGTGCGCACAGAGATCAGGGTTTCGCCGGAGGAAGACCACGAGAACATTGGAATGAGATGAAAACTTGCATGTGCCCCTAGCATATGTGTGTGAGTGTGGTGAGAGGTTGGTATAGGTGCTTGCATGTGTCCCCCCTCGCATGCATGCGCTCTAACCTAGAGGCGAAGGTTCCGTACCCGTATGAGGGGGGAATCTCCCCGTCGAGGTGAAACCGGGTAGGATAGTGCCCCAACTTGTGAACCAACATGGTTTTACATCACCCTATGACCTAAACAAACACAAAACAAGAGAGAGCTATGCCGGGCTACCCCTGTAAGAGGAACGTCTAGGGGGGTAGACGATCCGAGTGCGCATAGAGATCAGGGTTTCGCCGGAGGAAGACCACGAGAACATTGGAATGAGATGAAAACTTGCATGTGCCCCTAGCATATGTGTGTGAGTGTGGTGAGAGGTTGGTATAGGTTCTTGCATGTGTCCCCCTCGCATGCATGCGCTCTAACCTAGAGGCGAAGGTTCCCGACCCGTATGAAGGGGGAATCTCCCCGTCGAGGTGACACCGGGTAGGATAGTGCCCCAACTTGTGAACCACCATGGTTTTACATCACCCTATGACCTAAACAAACACAAAACAAGAGAGAGCTATCCCGGGCTACCCCTGTCAGAGGAACGTCTAGGGGGGTAGACGATCCGAGTGCGCACAGAGATCAGGGTTTCGCCGGAGGAAGACCACGAGAACATTGGAATGAGATGAAAACTTGCATGTGCCCCTAGCATATGTGTGTGACTGTGGTGAGAGGTTGGTATAGGTGCTTGCATGTGTCCCCCCTCGCATGCATGCGCTGTAACCTAGAGGCGAAGGTTCCGTACCCGTATCAGGGGGGAATCTCCCCGTGTAGGTGAAACCGGGTAGGATAGTGCCCCAACTTGTGAACCAACATGGTTTTACATCACCCTATGACCTAAACAAACATAAAACAAGAGAGAGCTACGCCGGGCTACCCCTGTCAGAGGAACGTCTAGGGGGGTAGACGATCCGAGTGCGCACAGAGATCAGGGTTTCGCCGGAGGAAGACCACGAGAACATTGGAATGAGATGAAAACTTGCATGTTCCCCTAGCATATGTGTGTGAGTGTGGTGAGAGGTTGGTATAGGTGCTTGCATGTGTCCCCCCTCGCATGCATGCGCTGTAACCTAGAGGCAAAGGTTCCGTACCCGTATAAGGGGGAATCTCCCCGTGTAGGTGAAACCGGGTAGGATAGTGCCCCAACTTGTGAACCAACATGGTTTTACATCACCCTATGACCTAAACAAACACAAAACAAGAGAGAGCTACGCCGGGCTACCCCTGTCAGAGGAACGTCTAGGGGGGTAGACGATCCGAGTGCGCACAGAGATCAGGGTTTCACCGGAGGAAGACCACGAGAATATTGGAATGAGATGAAAACTTGCATGTGCCCCTAGCATATGTGTGTGAGTGTGGTGAGAGGTTGGTATAGGTGCTTGCATGTGTCCCCCCTCGCATGCATGCGCTCTAACCTAGAGGCGAAGGTTCCGTACCCGTATGAGGGGGCATCTCCCCGTCGAGGTGAAACCGGGTAGGATAGTGCCCCAACTTGTGAACCAACATGGTTTTACATCACCCTATGACCTAAACAAACACAAAACAAGAGAGAGCTACGCCGGGCTACCCCTGTCAGAGGAACGTCTAGGGGGGTAGACGATCCGAGTGCGCACAGAGATCAGGGTTTCGCCGGAGGAAGACCACGAGAACATTGGAATGAGATGAAAACTTGCATGTGCCCCTAGCATAAGTGTGTGATTGTGGTGAGAGGTTGGTATAGGTGCTTGCATGTGTCCCCCCTCGCATGCATGCGCTGTAACCTAGAGGCGAAGGTTCTGTACCCGTATAAGGGGGAAATCTCCCCGTCGAGGTGAAACCGGGTAGGATAGTGCCCCAACTTGTGAACTAACATGGTTTTACATAACCCTATGACCTAAACAAACACAAAACAAGAGAGAGCTACGCCGGGCTACCCCTGTCAGAGGAACGTCTAGGGGGGTAGACGATCCGAGTGCGCACAGAGATCAGGGTTTCGCCGGAGGAAGACCACGAGAACATTGGAATGAGATGAAAACTTGCATGTGCCCCTAGCATATGTGTGTGAGTGTGGTGAGAGGTTGGTATAGGTGCTTGCATGTGTCCCCCCTCGCATGCATGCGCTGTAACCTAGAGGCGAAGGTTCCGTACCCGTATAAGGGGCGAATCTCCCCGTCGAGGTGAAACCGGGTAGGATAGTGCCCCAACTTGTGAACCAACATGGTTTTACATCACCCTATGACCTAAACAAACACAAAACAAGAGAGAGCTACGCCGGGCTACCCCTGTCAGAGGAACGTCTAGGGGGTAGACGATCCCAGTGCGCACAGAGATCAGGGTTTCGCCGGAGGAAGACCACGAGAACATTGGAATGAGATGAAAACTTGCATGTGCCCCTAGCATATGTGTGTGAGTGTGGTGAGAGGTTGGTATAGGTGCTTGCATGTGTTCCCCTCGCATGCATGCGCTGTAACCTAGAGGCGAAGGTTCCGGACCCGTATGAGGGGGGAACCTCCCTGTCGAGGTGAAACCGGGTAGGATAGTGCCCCAACTTGTGAACCACCATGGTTTTACATCACCCTATGACCTAAACAAACACAAAACAAGAGAGAGCTACGCCGGGCTACCCCTGTCAGAGGAACGTCTAGGGGGTAGACGATCCGAGTGCGCACAGAGATCAGGGTTTCGCCGGAGGAAGACCACGAGAACATTGGAATGAGATGAAAACTTGCATGTGCCCCTAGCATAAGTGTGTGATTGTGGTGAGAGGTTGGTATAGGTGCTTGCATGTGTCCCCCCTCGCATGCATGCGCTGTAACCTAGAGGCGAAGGTTCTGTACCCGTATAAGGGGGAAATCTCCCCGTCGAGGTGAAACCGGGTAGGATAGTGCCCCAACTTGTGAACTAACATGGTTTTACATAACCCTATGACCTAAACAAACACAAAACAAGAGAGAGCTACGCCGGGCTACCCCTGTCAGAGGAACGTCTAGGGGGGTAGACGATCCGAGTGCGCACAGAGATCAGGGTTTCGCCGGAGGAAGACCACGAGAACATTGGAATGAGATGAAAACTTGCATGTGCCCCTAGCATATGTGTGTGAGTGTGGTGAGAGGTTGGTATAGGTGCTTGCATGTGTCCCCCCTCGCATGCATGCGCTGTAACCTAGAGGCGAAGGTTCCGTACCCGTATAAGGGGCGAATCTCCCCGTCGAGGTGAAACCGGGTAGGATAGTGCCCCAACTTGTGAACCAACATGGTTTTACATCACCCTATGACCTAAACAAACACAAAACAAGAGAGAGCTACGCCGGGCTACCCCTGTCAGAGGAACGTCTAGGGGGTAGACGATCCCAGTGCGCACAGAGATCAGGGTTTCGCCGGAGGAAGACCACGAGAACATTGGAATGAGATGAAAACTTGCATGTGCCCCTAGCATATGTGTGTGAGTGTGGTGAGAGGTTGGTATAGGTGCTTGCATGTGTTCCCCTCGCATGCATGCGCTGTAACCTAGAGGCGAAGGTTCCGGACCCGTATGAGGGGGGAACCTCCCTGTCGAGGTGAAACCGGGTAGGATAGTGCCCCAACTTGTGAACCACCATGGTTTTACATCACCCTATGACCTAAACAAACACAAAACAAGAGAGAGCTACGCCGGGCTACCCCTGTCAGAGGAACGTCTAGGGGGTAGACGATCCGAGTGCGCACAGAGATCAGGGTTTCACCGGAGGAAGACCACGAGAACATTGGAATGAGATGAAAACTTGCATGTGCCCCTAGCTTTTGTGTGTGAGTGTGGTGAGAGGTTGGTATAGGTGCTTGCATGTGCCCCCCCTCGCATGCATGCGCTCTAACCTAGAGGCGAAGGTTCCGTACCCGTATGAGGGGGGAATCTCCCCGTCGAGGTGAAACCGGGTAGGATAGTGCCCCAACTTGTGAACCAACATGGTTTTACATCACCATATGACCTAAAAAAACACAAAACAAGAGAGAGCTACGCCGGGCTACCCCTGTCAGAGGAACGTCTAGGGGGTAGACGATCCGAGTGCGCACAGAGATCAGGGTTTCGCCGGAGGAAGACCACGAGAACATTCGAATGAGATGAAAACTTGCATGTGCCCCTAGCATATGTGTGTGAGTGTGGTGAGAGGTTGGTATAGGTGCTTGCATGTGTCCCCCTCGCATGCATGCGCTCTAACCTAGAGGCGAAGGTTCCGTACCCGTATGAGGGGGGAATCTCCCCGTCGAGGTGAAACCGGGTAGGATAGTGCCCCAACTTGTGAACCAACATGGTTTTACATCACCCTATGACCTAAACAAACACAAAACAAGAGAGAGCTATGCCGGGCTACCCCTGTCAGAGGAACGTCTAGGGGGGTAGACGATCCGAGTGCGCACAGAGATCAGGGTTTCGCCGGAGGAAGACCACGAGAACATTGGAATGAGATGAAAACTTGCATGTGCCCCTAGCATATGTGTGTGAGTGTGGTGAGAGGTTGGTATAGGTGCTTGCATGTGTCCCCCCTCGCATGCATGCGCTGTAACCTAGAGGCGAAGGTTCCGTACCCGTATAAGGGGCGAATCTCCCCGTCGAGGTGAAACCGGGTAGGATAGTGCCCCAACTTGTGAACCAACATGGTTTTACATCACCCTATGACCTAAACAAACACAAAACAAGAGAGAGCTACGCCGGGCTACCCCTGTCAGAGGAACGTCTAGGGGGTAGACGATCCCAGTGCGCACAGAGATCAGGGTTTCGCCGGAGGAAGACCACGAGAACATTGGAATGAGATGAAAACTTGCATGTGCCCCTAGCATATGTGTGTGAGTGTGGTGAGAGGTTGGTATAGGTGCTTGCATGTGTTCCCCTCGCATGCATGCGCTGTAACCTAGAGGCGAAGGTTCCGGACCCGTATGAGGGGGGAACCTCCCTGTCGAGGTGAAACCGGGTAGGATAGTGCCCCAACTTGTGAACCACCATGGTTTTACATCACCCTATGACCTAAACAAACACAAAACAAGAGAGAGCTACGCCGGGCTACCCCTGTCAGAGGAACGTCTAGGGGGTAGACGATCCGAGTGCGCACAGAGATCAGGGTTTCACCGGAGGAAGACCACGAGAACATTGGAATGAGATGAAAACTTGCATGTGCCCCTAGCATATGTGTGTGAGTGTGGTGAGAGGTTGGTATAGGTGCTTGCATGTGCCCCCCCTCGCATGCATGCGCTCTAACCTAGAGGCGAAGGTTCCGTACCCGTATGAGGGGGGAATCTCCCCGTCGAGGTGAAACCGGGTAGGATAGTGCCCCAACTTGTGAACCAACATGGTTTTACATCACCATATGACCTAAAAAAACACAAAACAAGAGAGAGCTACGCCGGGCTACCCCTGTCAGAGGAACGTCTAGGGGGTAGACGATCCGAGTGCGCACAGAGATCAGGGTTTCGCCGGAGGAAGACCACGAGAACATTCGAATGAGATGAAAACTTGCATGTGCCCCTAGCATATGTGTGTGAGTGTGGTGAGCGGTTGGTATAGGTGCTTGCATTTGTCCCCCTCGCATGCATGCGCTCTAACCTAGAGGCGAAGGTTCCGTACCCGTATGAGGGGGGAATCTCCCCGTCGAGGTGAAACCGGGTAGGATAGTGCCCCAACTTGTGAACCAACATGGTTTTACATCACCCTATGACCTAAACAAACACAAAACAAGAGAGAGCTATGCCGGGCTACCCCTGTCAGAGGAACGTCTAGGGGGGTAGACGATCCGAGTGCGCACAGAGATCAGGGTTTCGCCGGAGGAAGACCACGAGAACATTGGAATGAGATGAAAACTTGCATGTGCCCCTAGCATATGTGTGTGAGTGTGGTGAGAGGTTGGTATAGGTGCTTGCATGTGTCCCCCCTCGCATGCATGCGCTGTAACCTAGAGGCGAAGGTTCCGTACCCGTATAAGGGGCGAATCTCCCCGTCGAGGTGAAACCGGGTAGGATAGTGCCCCAACTTGTGAACCAACATGGTTTTACATCACCCTATGACCTAAACAAACACAAAACAAGAGAGAGCTACGCCGGGCTACCCCTGTCAGAGGAACGTCTAGGGGGTAGACGATCCCAGTGCGCACAGAGATCAGGGTTTCGCCGGAGGAAGACCACGAGAACATTGGAATGAGATGAAAACTTGCATGTGCCCCTAGCATATGTGTGTGAGTGTGGTGAGAGGTTGGTATAGGTGCTTGCATGTGTTCCCCTCGCATGCATGCGCTGTAACCTAGAGGCGAAGGTTCCGGACCCGTATGAGGGGGGAACCTCCCTGTCGAGGTGAAACCGGGTAGGATAGTGCCCCAACTTGTGAACCACCATGGTTTTACATCACCCTATGACCTAAACAAACACAAAACAAGAGAGAGCTACGCCGGGCTACCCCTGTCAGAGGAACGTCTAGGGGGTAGACGATCCGAGTGCGCACAGAGATCAGGGTTTCACCGGAGGAAGACCACGAGAACATTGGAATGAGATGAAAACTTGCATGTGCCCCTAGCATATGTGTGTGAGTGTGGTGAGAGGTTGGTATAGGTGCTTGCATGTGCCCCCCCTCGCATGCATGCGCTCTAACCTAGAGGCGAAGGTTCCGTACCCGTATGAGGGGGGAATCTCCCCGTCGAGGTGAAACCGGGTAGGATAGTGCCCCAACTTGTGAACCAACATGGTTTTACATCACCATATGACCTAAAAAAACACAAAACAAGAGAGAGCTACGCCGGGCTACCCCTGTCAGAGGAACGTCTAGGGGGTAGACGATCCGAGTGCGCACAGAGATCAGGGTTTCGCCGGAGGAAGACCACGAGAACATTCGAATGAGATGAAAACTTGCATGTGCCCCTAGCATATGTGTGTGAGTGTGGTGAGAGGTTGGTATAGGTGCTTGCATGTGTCCCCCTCGCATGCATGCGCTCTAACCTAGAGGCGAAGGTTCCGTACCCGTATGAGGGGGGAATCTCCCCGTCGAGGTGAAACCGGGTAGGATAGTGCCCCAACTTGTGAACCAACATGGTTTTACATCACCCTATGACCTAAACAAACACAAAACAAGAGAGAGCTATGCCGGGCTACCCCTGTCAGAGGAACGTCTAGGGGGGTAGACGATCCGAGTGCGCACAGAGATCAGGGTTTCGCCGGAGGAAGACCACGAGAACATTGGAATGAGATGAAAACTTGCATGTGCCCCTAGCATATGTGTGTGAGTGTGGTGAGAGGTTGGTATAGGTTCTTGCATGTGTCCCCCTCGCATGCATGCGCTCTAACCTAGAGGCGAAGGTTCCGGACCCGTATGAAGGGGGAATCTCCCAGTCGAGGTGAAAGCGGGTAGGATAGTGCCCCAACTTGTGAACCACCATGGTTTTACATCACCCTATGACCTGAACAAACACAAAACAAGAGAGAGCTATCCCGGGCTACCCCTGTCAGAGGAACGTCTAGGGCGGTAGACGATCCGAGTGCGCACAGAGATCAGGGTTTCGCCGGAGGAAGACCACGAGAACATTGGAATGAGATGAAAACTTGCATGTGCCCCTAGCATATGTGTGTGACTGTGGTGAGAGGTTGGTATAGGTGCTTGCATGTGTCCCCCCTCGCATGCATGCGCTGTAACCTAGAGGCGAAGGTTCCGTACCCGTATCAGGGGGGAATCTCCCCGTGTAGGTGAAACCGGGTAGGATAGTGCCCCAACTTGTGAACCAACATGGTTTTACATCACCCTATGACCTAAACAAACATAAAACAAGAGAGAGCTACGCCGGGCTACCCCTGTCAGAGGAACGTCTAGGGGGGTAGACGATCCGAGTGCGCACAGAGATCAGGGTTTCGCCGGAGGAAGACCACGAGAACATTGGAATGAGATGAAAACTTGCATGTGCCCCTAGCATATGTGTGTGAGTGTGGTGAGAGGTTGGTATAGGTGCTTGCATGTGTCCCCCCTCGCATGCATGCGCTGTAACCTAGAGGCGAAGGTTTCGTACCCGTATAAGGGGGAATCTCCCCGTGTAGGTGAAACCGGGTAGTATAGTGCCCCAACTTGTGAACCAACATGGTTTTACATCACCCTATGACCTAAACAAACACAAAACAAGAGAGAGCTACGCCGGGCTACCCCTGTCAGAGGAACGTCTAGGGGGGTAGACGATCCGAGTGCGCACAGAGATCAGGGTTTCACCGGAGGAAGACCACGAGAACATTGGAATGAGATGAAAACTTGCATGTTCCCCTAGAATATGTGTGTGAGTGTGGTGAGAGGTTGGTATAGGTGCTTGCATGTGTCCCCCCTCGCATGCATGCGCTCTAACCTAGAGGCGAAGGTTCCGTACCCGTATGAGGGGGCATCTCCCCGTCGAGGTGAAACCGGGTAGGATAGTGCCCCAACTTGTGAACCAACATGGTTTTACATCACCCTATGACCTAAACAAACACAAAACAAGAGAGAGCTACGCCGGGGTACCCCTGTCAGAGGAATGTCTAGGGGGTAGACGATCCGAGTGCGCATAGAGATCAGGGTTTCGCCGGAGGAAGACCACGAGAACATTGGAATGAGATGAAAACTTGCATGTGCCCCTAGCATAAGTGTGTGATTGTGGTGAGAGGTTGGTATAGGTGCTTGCATGTGTCCCCCCTCGCATGCATGCGCTGTAACCTAGAGGCGAAGGTTCCGTACCCGTATAAGGGGGAAATCTCCCCGTCGAGGTGAAACCGGGTAGGATAGTGCCCCAACTTGTGAACCAACATGGTTTTACATAACCCTATGACCTAAACAAACACAAAACAAGAGAGAGCTACGCCGGGCTACCCCTGTCAGAGGAACGTCTAGGGGGGTAGACGATCCGAGTGCGCACAGAGATCAGGGTTTCGCCAGAGGAAGACCACGAGAACATTGGAATGAGATGAAAACTTGCATGTGCCCCTAGCATATGTGTGTGAGTGTGGTGAGAGGTTGGTATAGGTGCTTGCATGTGTCCCCCCTCGCATGCATGCGCTGTAACCTAGAGGCGAAGGTTCCGTACCCGTATAAGGGGCGAATCTCCCCGTCGAGGTGAAACCGGGTAGGATAGTGCCCCAACTTGTGAACCAACATGGTTTTACATCACCCTATGACCTAAACAAACACAAAACAAGAGAGAGCTACGCTGGGCTACCCCTGTCAGAGGAACGTCTAGGGGGGTAGACGATCCGAGTGCGCACAGAGATCAGGGTTTCGCCGGAGGAAGACCACGAGAACATTGGAATGAGATGAAAACATGCATGTGCCCCTAGCATATGTGTGTGAGTGTGGTGAGAGGTTGGTATAGGTGCTTTCATGTGTCCCCCCTCGCATGCATGCGCTCTAACCTAGAGGTGAAGGTTCCGGACCCGTATGAGGGGGGAATCTCCCCGTCGAGGTGAAACCGGGTAGGATAGTGCCCCAACTTGTGAACCACCATGGTTTTACATCACCCTATGACCTAAACAAACACAAAACAAGAGAGAGCTACGCCGGGCTACCCCTGTCAGAGGAACGTCTAGGGGGGTAGACGATCCGAGTGCGCACAGAGATCAGGGTTTCGCCGGAGGAAGACCACGAGAACATTGGAATGAGATGAAAACATGCATGTGCCCCTAGCATATGTGTGTGAGTGTGGTGAGAGGTTGGTATAGGTGCTTGCATGTGTCCCCCCTCGCATGCATGCGCTGTAACCTAGAGGCGAAGGTTCCGTACCCGTATAAGGGTGAATCTCCCCGTGTAGGTGAAACCGGGTAGGATAGTGCCCCAACTTGTGAACCAACATGGTTTTACATCACCCTATGACCTAAACAAACACAAAACAAGAGAGAGCTACGCCGGGCTACCCCTGTCAGAGGAACGTCTAGGGGGGTAGACGATCCGAGTGCGCACAGAGATCAGGGTTTCGCCGGAGGAAGACCACGAGAACATTGGAATGAGTTGAAAACTTGCATGTGCCCCTAGCATATGTGTGTGACTGTGGTGAGAGGTTGGTATAGGTGCTTGCATGTGTCCCCCCTCGCATGCATGCGCTGTAACCTAGAGGCGAAGGTTCCGTACCCGTATGAGGGGGGAATCTCCCCGTCGAGGTGAAACCGGGTAGGATAGTGCCCCAACTTGTGAACCAACATGGTTTTACATCACCCTATGACCTAAACAAACACAAACAAGAGAGAGCTATGCCGGGCTACCCCTGTCAGAGGAACGTCTAGGGGGGTAGACGATCCGAGTGCACACAGAGATCAGGGTTTCGCCGGAGGAAGACCACGAGAACATTGGAATGAGATGAAAACTTGCATGTGCCCCTATCATATGTGTGTGAGTGTGGTGATAGGTTGGTATAGGTTATTGCATGTGTCCCCCCTCGCATGCATGCGCTCTAACCTAGAGGCGAAGGTTCCGGACCCGTATGAAGGGGGAATCTCCCCGTCGAGGTGAAACCGGGGAGGATAGTGCCCCAACTTGTGAACCACCATGGTTTTACATCACCCTATGACCTAAACAAACACAAAACAAGAGAGAGCTATGCCGGGCTACCCCTGTCAGAGGAACGTCTAGGGGGGTAGACGATCCGAGTGCGCACAGAGATCAGGGTTTCGCCGGAGGAAGACCACGAGAACATTGGAATGAGATGAAAACTTGCATGTGCCCCTAGCATATGTGTGTGACTGTGGTGAGAGGTTGGTATAGGTGCTTGCATGTGTCCCCCTCGCATGCATGCGCTGTAACCTAGAGGCGAAGGTTCCGTACCCGTATCAGGGGGTAATCTCCCCGTGTAGGTGAAACCGGGTAGGATAGTGCCCCAACTTGTGAACCAACATGGTTTTACATCACCCTATGACCTAAACAAACACAAAACAAGAGAGAGCTACGCCGGGCTACCCCTGTCAGAGGAACGTCTAGGGGGGTAGACGATCCGAGTGCGCACAGAGATCAGGGTTTCGCCGGAGGAAGACCACGAGAACATTGGAATGAGATGAAAACTTGCATGTGCCCCTAGCATATGTGTGTGAGTGTGGTGAGAAGTTGGTATACGTGCTTTCATGTGTCCCCCCTCGCATGCATGCGCTGTAACCTAGAGGCGAAGGTTCCGTACCCGTATAAGGGGCGAATCTCCCCGTCGAGGTGAAACCGGGTAGGATAGTGCCCCAACTTGTGAACCAACATGGTTTTACATCACCCTATGACCTAAACAAACACAAAACAAGAGAGAGCTACGCCGGGCTACCCCTGTCAGAGGAACGTCTAGGGGGGTAGACGATCCGAGTGCGCACAGAGATCAGGGTTTCGCCGGAGGAAGACCACGAGAACATTGGAATGAGTTGAAAACTTGCATGTGCCCCTAGCATATGTGTGTGACTGTGGTGAGAGGTTGGTATAGGTGCTTGCATGTGTCCCCCCTCGCATGCATGCGCTGTAACCTAGAGGCGAAGGTTCCGTACCCGTATGAGGGGGGAATCTCCCCGTCGAGGTGAAACCGGGTAGGATAGTGCCCCAACTTGTGAACCAACATGGTTTTACATCACCCTATGACCTAAACAAACACAAACAAGAGAGAGCTATGCCGGGCTACCCCTGTCAGAGGAACGTCTAGGGGGGTAGACGATCCGAGTGCGCACAGAGATCAGGGTTTCGCCGGAGGAAGACCACGAGAACATTGGAATGAGATGAAAACTTGCATGTGCCCCTATCATATGTGTGTGAGTGTGGTGATAGGTTGGTATAGGTTATTGCATGTGTCCCCCCTCGCATGCATGCGCTCTAACCTAGAGGCGAAGGTTCCGGACCCGTATGAAGGGGGAATCTCCCCGTCGAGGTGAAACCGGGTAGGATAGTGCCCTAACTTGTGAACCACCATGGTTTTACATCACCCTATGACCTAAACAAACACAAAACAAGAGAGAGCTATGCCGGGCTACCCCTGTCAGAGGAACGTCTAGGGGGGTAGACGATCCGAGTGCGCACAGAGATCAGGGTTTCGCCGGAGGAAGACCACGAGAACATTGGAATGAGATGAAAACTTGCATGTGCCCCTAGCATATGTGTGTGACTGTGGTGAGAGGTTGGTATAGGTGCTTGCATGTGTCCCCCCTCGCATGCATGCGCTGTAACCTAGAGGCGAAGGTTCCGTACCCGTATCAGGGGGGAATCTCCCCGTGTAGGTGAAACCGGGTAGGATAGTGCCCCAACTTGTGAACCAACATGGTTTTACATCACCCTATGACCTAAACAAACACAAAACAAGAGAGAGCTACGCCGGGCTACCCCTGTCAGAGGAACGTCTAGGGGGGTAGACGATCCGAGTGCGCACAGAGATCAGGGTTTCGCCGGAGGAAGACCACGAGAACATTGGAATGAGATGAAAACTTGCATGTGCCCCTAGCATATGTGTGTGAGTGTGGTGAGAGGTTGGTATACGTGCTTGCATGTGTCCCCCCTCGCATGCATGCGCTGTAACCTAGAGGCGAAGGTTCCGTACCCGTATAAGGGGCGAATCTCCCCGTCGAGGTGAAACCGGGTAGGATAGTGCCCCAACTTGTGAACCAACATGGTTTTACATC
This sequence comes from Avena sativa, assembly GCA_916181665.1. Classification (NCBI taxonomy): domain Eukaryota; kingdom Viridiplantae; phylum Streptophyta; class Magnoliopsida; order Poales; family Poaceae; genus Avena; species Avena sativa. The sequence goes on along the minus strand of OV702294.1, from coordinate 258,731,272 downwards.
ACCCTATGACCTAAACAAACACAAAACAATAGAGAGCTACGCCGGGCTACCCCTGTCAGAGGAACGTCTAGGGGGGTAGACGATCCGAGTGCGCACAGAGATCAGGGTTTCGCCGGAGGAAGACCACGAGAACATTGGAATGAGTTGAAAACTTGCATGTGCCCCTAGCATATGTGTGTGACTGTGGTGAGAGGTTGGTATAGGTGCTTGCATGTGTCCCCCCTCGCATGCATGCGCTGTAACCTAGAGGCGAAGGTTCCGTACCCGTATGAGGGGGGAATCTCCCCGTCGAGGTGAAACCGGGTAGGATAGTGCCCCAACTTGTGAACCAACATGGTTTTACATCACCCTATGACCTAAACAAACACAAAACAAGAGAGAGCTATGCCGGGCTACCCCTGTCAGAGGAACGTCTAGGGGGGTAGACGATCCGAGTGCGCACAGAGATCAGGGTTTCGCCGGAGGAAGACCACGAGAACATTGGAATGAGATGAAAACTTGCATGTGCCCCTAGCATATGTGTATGAGTGTGGTGAGAGGTTGGTATAGGTGCTTGCATGTGTCCCCCCTCGCATGCATGCGCTGTAACCTAGAGGCGAAGGTTCCGTACCCGTATAAGGGGGAATCTCCCCGTGTAGGTGAAACCGGGTAGGATAGTGCCCCAACTTGTGAACCAACATGGTTTTACATAACCCTATGACCTAAACAAACACAAAACAAGAGAGAGCTACGCCGGGCTACCCCTGTCAGAGGAACGTCTAGGGGGGTAGACGATCCGAGTGCGCACAAAGATCAGGGTTTCGCCGGAGGAAGACCACGAGAACATTGGAATGAGATGAAAACTTGCATGTGCCCCTAGCATATGTGTGTGAGTGTGGTGAGAGGTTGGTATAGGTGCTTGCATGTGTCCCCCCTCGCATGCATGCGCTGTAACCTAGAGGCGAAGGTTCCGTACCCGTATAAGGGGGAATCTCCCCGTGTAGGTGAAACCGGGTAGGATAGTGCCCCAACTTGTGAACCAACATGGTTTTACATCACCGTATGACCTAAACAAACACAAAACAAGAGAGAGCTACGCCGGGCTACCCCTGTCAGAGGAACGTCTAGGGGGGTAGACGATCCGAGTGCGCACAGAGATCAGGGTTTCACCGGAGGAAGACCACGAGAACATTGGAATGAGATGAAAACTTGCATGTGCCCCTCGAATATGTGTGTGAGTGTGGTGAGAGGTTGGTATAGGTGCTTGCATGTGTCCCCCCTCGCATGCATGCGCTGTAACCTAGAGGCGAAGGTTCCGTACCCGTATGAGGGGGGAATCTCCCCGTCGAGGTGAAACCGGGTAGGATAGTGCCCCAACTTGTGAACCAACATGGTTTTACATCACCCTATGACCTAAACAAACACAAACAAGAGAGAGCTATGCCGGGCTACCCCTGTCAGAGGAACGTCTAGGGGGGTAGACGATCCGAGTGCGCACAGAGATCAGGGTTTCGCCGGAGGAAGACCACGAGAACATTGGAATGAGATGAAAACTTGCATGTGCCCCTAGAATATGTGTGTGAGTGTGGTGATAGGTTGGTATAGGTTATTGCATGTGTCCCCCCTCGCATGCATGCGCTCTAACCTAGAGGCGAAGGTTCCGTACCCGTATGAGGGGGCATCTCCCCGTCGAGGTGAAACCGGGTAGGATAGTGCCCCAACTTGTGAACCAACATGGTTTTACATCACCCTATGACCTAAACAAACACAAAACAAGAGAGAGCTACGCCGGGCTACCCCTGTCAGAGGAACGTCTAGGGGGGTAGAAGATCCGAGTGCGCACAGAGATCAGGGTTTCGCCGGAGGAAGACCACGAGAACATTGGAATGAGATGAAAACTTGCATGTGCCCCTAGCATAAGTGTGTGATTGTGGTGAGAGGTTGGTATAGGTGCTTGCATGTGTCCCCCCTCGCATGCATGCGCTGTAACCTAGAGGCGAAGGTTCCGTACCCGTATAAGGCGGAAATCTCCCCGTCGAGGTGAAACCGGGTAGGATAGTGCCCCAACTTGTGAACCAACATGGTTTTACATAACCCTATGACCTAAACAAACACAAAACAAGAGAGAGCTACGCCGGGCTACCCCTGCCAGAGGAACGTCTAGGGGGGTAGACGATCCGAGTGCGCACAGAGATCAGGGTTTCGCCGGAGGAAGACCACGAGAACATTGGAATGAGATGAAAACTTGCATGTGCCCCTAGCATATGTGTGTGAGTGTGGTGAGAGGTTGGTATAGGTGCTTGCATGTGTCCCCCCTCGCATGCATGCGCTATAACCTAGAGGCGAAGGTTCCGTACCCGTATAAGGGGCGAATGTCCCCGTCGAGGTGAAACCGGGTAGGATAGTGCCCCAACTTGTGAACCAACATGGTTTTACATCACCCTATGACCTAAACAAACACAAAACAAGAGAGAGCTACGCCGGGCTACCCCTGTCAGAGGAACGTCTAGGGGGTAGACGATCCCAGTGCGCACAGAGATCAGGGTTTCGCCGGAGGAAGACCACGAGAACATTGGAATGAGATGAAAACTTGCATGTGCCCCTAGAATATGTGTGTGAGTGTGGTGAGAGGTTGGTATAGGTGCTTGCATGTGTCCCCCTCGCATGCATGCGCTGTAACCTAGAGGCGAAGGTTCCGGACCCGTATGAGGGGGGAATCTCCCTGTCGAGGTGAAACCGGGTAGGATAGTGCCCCAACTTGTGAACCACCATGGTTTTACATCACCCTATGACCTAAACAAACACAAAACAAGAGAGAGCTACGCCGGGCTACCCCTGTCAGAGGAACGTCTAGGGGGGTAGACGATCCGAGTGCGCACAGAGATCAGGGTTTCACCGGAGGAAGACCACGAGAACATTGGAATGAGATGAAAACTTGCATGTGCCCCTAGCATATGTGTGTGAGTGTGGTGAGAGGTTGGTATAGGTGCTTGCATGTGCCCCCCCCCCCTCACATGCATGCGCTCTAACCTAGAGGCGAAGGTTCCGTACCCGTATGAGGGGGTAATCTCCCCGTCGAGGTGAAACCGGGTAGGATAGTGCCCCAACTTGTGAACCAACATGGTTTTACATCACCATATGACCTAAACAAACACAAAACAAGAGAGAGATACGCCGGGCTACCCCTGTCAGAGGAACGTCTAGGGGGGTAGACGATCCGAGTGCGCACAGAGATCAGGGTTTCGCCGGAGGAAGACCACGAGAACATTGGAATGAGTTGAAAACTTGCATGTGCCCCTAGAATATGTGTGTGACTGTGGTGAGAGGTTGGTATAGGTGCTTGCATGTGTCCCCCCTCGCATGCATGCGCTGTAACCTAGAGGCGAAGGTTCCGTACCCGTATGAGGGGGGAATCTCCCCGTCGAGGTGAAACCGGGTAGGATAGTGCCCCAACTTGTGAACCAACATGGTTTTACATCACCCTATGACCTAAACAAACACAAACAAGAGAGAGCTATGCCGGGCTACCCCTGTCAGAGGAACGTCTAGGGGGGTAGACGATCCGAGTGCGCACAGAGATCAGGGTTTCGCCGGAGGAAGACCACGAGAACATTGGAATGAGATGAAAACTTGCATGTGCCCCTATCATATGTGTGTGAGTGTGGTGATAGGTTGGTATAGGTTATTGCATGTGTCCCCCCTCGCATGCATGCGCTCTAACCTAGAGGCGAAGGTTCCGGACCCGTATGAAGGGGGAATCTCCCCGTCGAGGTGAAACCGGGTAGGATAGTGCCCCAACTTGTGAACCACCATGGTTTTACATCACCCTATGACCTAAACAAACACAAAACAAGAGAGAGCTATGCCGGGCTACCCCTGTCAGAGGAACGTCTAGGGGGGTAGACGATCCGAGTGCGCACAGAGATCAGGGTTTCGCCGGAGGAAGACCACGAGAACATTGGAATGAGATGAAAACTTGCATGTGCCCCTAGCATATGTGTGTGACTGTGGTGAGAGGTTGGTATAGGTGCTTGCATGTGTCCCCCCTCGCATGCATGCGCTGTAACCTAGAGGCGAAGGTTCCGTACCCGTATCAGGGGGAATCTCCCCGTGTAGGTGAAACCGGGTAGGATAGTGCCCCAACTTGTGAACCAACATGGTTTTACATCACCCTATGACCTAAACAAACACAAAACAAGAGAGAGCTACGCCGGGCTACCCCTGTCAGAGGAACGTCTAGGGGGGTAGACGATCCGAGTGCGCACAGAGATCAGGGTTTCGCCGGAGGAAGACCACGAGAACATTGGAATGAGATGAAAACTTGCATGTGCCCCTATCATATGTGTGTGAGTGTGGTGATAGGTTGGTATAGGTTATTGCATGTGTCCCCCCTCGCATGCATGCGCTCTAACCTAGAGGCGAAGGTTCCGGACCCGTATGAAGGGGGAATCTCCCCGTCGAGGTGAAACCGGGTAGGATAGTGCCCCAACTTGTGAACCACCATGGTTTTACATCACCCTATGACCTAAACAAACACAAAACAAGAGAGAGCTACGCCGGGCTACCCCTGTCAGAGGAACGTCTAGGGGGGTAGACGATCCGAGTGCGCACAGAGATCAGGGTTTCGCCGGAGGAAGACCACGAGAACATTGGAATGAGATGAAAACTTGCATGTGCCCCTAGGATATGTGTGTGAGTGTGGTGAGAGGTTGGTATACGTGCTTGCATGTGTCCCCCCTCGCATGCATGCGCTGTAACCTAGAGGCGAAGGTTCCGTACCCGTATAAGGGGCGAATCTCCCCGTCGAGGTGAAACCGGGTAGGATAGTGCCCCAACTTGTGAACCAACATGGTTTTACATCACCCTATGACCTAAACAAACACAAAACAATAGAGAGCTACGCCGGGCTACCCCTGTCAGAGGAACGTCTAGGGGGGTAGACGATCCGAGTGCGCACAGAGATCAGGGTTTCGCCGGAGGAAGACCACGAGAACATTGGAATGAGTTGAAAACTTGCATGTGCCCCTAGCATATGTGTGTGACTGTGGTGAGAGGTTGGTATAGGTGCTTGCATGTGTCCCCCCTCGCATGCATGCGCTGTAACCTAGAGGCGAAGGTTCCGTACCCGTATGAGGGGGGAATCTCCCCGTCGAGGTGAAACCGGGTAGGATAGTGCCCCAACTTGTGAACCAACATGGTTTTACATCACCCTATGACCTAAACAAACACAAAACAAGAGAGAGCTATGCCGGGCTACCCCTGTCAGAGGAACGTCTAGGGGTGTAGACGATCCGAGTGCGCACAGAGATCAGGGTTTCGCCGGAGGAAGACCACGAGAACATTGGAATGAGATGAAAACTTGCATGTGCCCCTAGCATATGTGTATGAGTGTGGTGAGAGGTTGGTATAGGTGCTTGCATGTGTCCCCCTTCGCATGCATGCGCTGTAACCTAGAGGCGAAGGTTCCGTACCCGTATAAGGGGGAATCTCCCCGTGTAGGTGAAACCGGGTAGGATAGTGCCCCAACTTGTGAACCAACATGGTTTTACATAACCCTATGACCTAAACAAACACAAAACAAGAGAGAGCTACGCCGGGCTACCCCTGTCAGAGGAACGTCTAGGGGGGTAGACGATCCGAGTGCGCACAAAGATCAGGGTTTCGCCGGAGGAAGACCACGAGAACATTGGAATGAGATGAAAACTTGCATGTGCCCCTAGCATATGTGTGTGAGTGTGGTGAGAGGTTGGTATAGGTGCTTGCATGTGTCCCCCCTCGCATGCATGCGCTGTAACCTAGAGGCGAAGGTTCCGTACCCGTATAAGGGGGAATCTCCCCGTGTAGGTGAAACCGGGTAGGATAGTGCCCCAACTTGTGAACCAACATGGTTTTACATCACCGTATGACCTAAACAAACACAAAACAAGAGAGAGCTACGCCGGGCTACCCCTGTCAGAGGAACGTCTAGGGGGGTAGACGATCCGAGTGCGCACAGAGATCAGGGTTTCACCGGAGGAAGACCACGAGAACATTGGAATGAGATGAAAACTTGCATGTGCGCCTAGAATATGTGTGTGAGTGTGGTGAGAGGTTGGTATAGGTGCTTGCATGTGTCCCCCCTCGCATGCATGCGCTCTAACCTAGAGGCGAAGGTTCCGTACCCGTATGAGGGGGCATCTCCCCGTCGAGGTGAAACCGGGTAGGATAGTGCCCCAACTTGTGAACCAACATGGTTTTACATCACCCTATGACCTAAACAAACACAAAACAAGAGAGAGCTACGCCGGGCTACCCCTGTCAGAGGAACGTCTAGGGGGGTAGAAGATCCGAGTGCGCACAGAGATCAGGGTTTCGCCGGAGGAAGACCACGAGAACATTGGAATGAGATGAAAACTTGCATGTGCCCCTAGCATAAGTGTGTGATTGTGGTGAGAGGTTGGTATAGGTGCTTGCATGTGTCCCCCCTCGCATGCATGCGCTGTAACCTAGAGGCGAAGGTTCCGTACCCGTATAAGGGGCGAATCTCCCCGTCGAGGTGAAACCGGGTAGGATAGTGCCCCAACTTGTGAACCAACATGGTTTTACATCACCCTATGACCTAAACAAACACAAAACAAGAGAGAGCTACGCCGGGCTACCCCTGTCAGAGGAACGTCTAGGGGGTAGACGATCCCAGTGCGCACAGAGATCAGCGTTTCGCCGGAGGAAGACCACGAGAACATTGGAATGAGATGAAAACTTGCATGTGCCCCTAGCATATGTGTGTGAGTGTGGTGAGAGGTTGGTATAGGTGCTTGCATGTGTCCCCCTCGCATGCATGCGCTGTAACCTAGAGGCGAAGGTTCCGGACCCGTATGAGGGGGGAATCTCCCTGTCGAGGTGAAACCGGGTAGGATAGTGCCCCAACTTGTGAACCACCATGGTTTTACATCACCCTATGACCTAAACAAACACAAAACAAGAGAGAGCTACGCCGGGCTACCCCTGTCAGAGGAACGTCTAGGGGGGTAGACGATCCGAGTGCGCACAGAGATCAGGGTTTCACCGGAGGAAGACCACGAGAACATTGGAATGAGATGAAAACTTGCATGTGCCCCTAGCATATGTGTGTGAGTGTGGTGAGAGGTTGGTATAGGTGCTTGCATGTGTCCCCCCTCGCATGCATGCGCTGTAACCTAGAGGCGAAGGTTCCGTACCCGTATAAGGGGCGAATCTCCCCGTCGAGGTGAAACCGGGTAGGATAGTGCCCCAACTTGTGAACCAACATGGTTTTACATCACCCTATGACCTAAACAAACACAAAACAAGAGAGAGCTACGCCGGGCTACCCCTGTCAGAGGAACGTCTAGGGGGTAGACGATCCCAGTGCGCACAGAGATCAGGGTTTCGCCGGAGGAAGACCACGAGAACATTGGAATGAGATGAAAACTTGCATGTGCCCCTAGCATATGTGTGTGAGTGTGGTGAGAGGTTGTTATAGGTGCTTGCATGTGTCCCCCTCGCATGCATGCGCTGTAACCTAGAGGCGAAGGTTCCGGACCCGTATGAGGGGGGAATCTCCCTGTCGAGGTGAAACCGGGTAGGATAGTGCCCCAACTTGTGAACCACCATGGTTTTACATCACCCTATGACCTAAACAAACACAAAACAAGAGAGAGCTACGCCGGGCTACCCCTGTCAGAGGAACGTCTAGGGGGGTAGACGATCCGAGTGCGCACAGAGATCAGGGTTTCACCGGAGGAAGACCACGAGAACATTGGAATGAGATGAAAACTTGCATGTGCCCCTAGCATATGTGTGTGAGTGTGGTGAGAGGTTGGTATAGGTGCTTGAATGTGCCCCCCCCTCGCATGCATGCGCTCTAACCTAGAGGCGAAGGTTCCGTACCCGTATGAGGGGGTAATCTCCCTGTCGAGGTGAAACCGGGTAGGATAGTGCCCCAACTTGTGAACCAACATGGTTTTACATCACCATATGACCTAAACAAACACAAAACAAGAGAGAGATACGCCGGGCTACCCCTGTCAGAGGAACGTCTAGGGGGGTAGACGATCCGAGTGCGCACAGAGATCAGGGTTTCGCCGGAGGAAGACCACGAGAACATTGGAATGAGTTGAAAACTTGCATGTGCCCCTAGCATATGTGTGTGACTGTGGTGAGAGGTTGGTATAGGTGCTTGCATGTGTCCCCCCTCGCATGCATGCGCTGTAACCTAGAGGCGAAGGTTCCGTACCCGTATCAGGGGGGAATCTCCCCGTGTAGGTGAAACCGGGTAGGATAGTGCCCCAACTTGTGAACCAACATGGTTTTACATCACCCTATGACCTAAACAAACACAAACAAGAGAGAGCAATCCGGGCTACCCCTGTCAGAGGAACGTCTAGGGGGGTAGACGATCCGAGTGGGCACAGAGATCAGGGTTTCGCCGGAGGAAGACCACGAGAACATTGGAATGAGATGAAAACTTGCATGTGCCCCTATCATATGTGTGTGAGTGTGGTGAGAGGTTGGTATAGGTTATTGCATGTGTCCCCCCTCGCATGCATGCGCTCTAACCTAGAGGCGAAGGTTCCGGACCCGTATGAAGGGGGAATCTCCCCGTCGAGGTGAAACCGGGTAGGATAGTGCCCCAACTTGTGAACCACCATGGTTTTACATCACCCTATGACCTAAACAAACACAAAACAAGAGAGAGCTATGCCGGGCTACCCCTGTCAGAGGAACGTCTAGGGGGGTAGACGATCCGAGTGCGCACAGAGATCAGGGTTTCGCCGGAGGAAGACCACGAGAACATTGGAATGAGATGAAAACTTGCATGTGCCCCTAGCATATGTGTGTGACTGTGGTGAGAGGTTGGTATAGGTGCTTGCATGTGTCCCCCCTCGCATGCATGCGCTGTAACCTAGAGGCGAAGGTTCCGTACCCGTATCAGGGGGGAATCTCCCCGTGTAGGTGAAACCGGGAAGGATAGTGCCCCAACTTGTGAACCAACATGGTTTTACATCACCCTATGACCTAAACAAACACAAAACAAGAGAGAGCTACGCCGGGCTACCCCTGTCAGAGGAACGTCTAGGGGGGTAGACGATCTGAGTGCGCACAGAGATCAGGGTTTCGCCGGAGGAAGACCACGAGAACATTGGAATGAGATGAAAACTTGCATGTGCCCCTAGCTTATGTGTGTGAGTGTGGTGAGAGGTTGGTATACGTGCTTGCATGTGTCCCCCCTCGCATGCATGCGCTGTAACCTAGAGGCGAAGGTTCCGTACCCGTATAAGGGGCGAATCTCCCCGTCGAGGTGAAACCGGGTAGGATAGTGCCCCAACTTGTGAACCAACATGGTTTTACATCACCCTATGACCTAAACAAACACAAAACAAGAGAGATCTACGCCGGGCTACCCCTGTCAGAGGAACGTCTAGGGGGGTAGACGATCCGAGTGCGCACAGAGATCAGGGTTTCGCCGGAGGAAGACCACGAGAACATTGGAATGAGTTGAAAACTTGCATGTGCCCCTAGCATATGTGTGTGACTGTGGTGAGAGGTTGGTATAGGTGCTTGCATGTGTCCCCCTCGCATGCATGCGCTGTAACCTAGAGGCGAAGGTTCCGCACCCGTATGAGGGGGGAATCACCCCGTCGAGGTGAAACCGGGTAGGATAGTGCCCCAACTTGTGAACCAACATGGTTTTACATCACCCTATGACCTAAACAAACACAAAACAAGAGATAGCTATGCCGGGCTACCCCTGTCAGAGGAACGTCTAGGGGGGTAGACGATCCGAGTGCGCACAGAGATCAGGGTTTCGCCGGAGGAAGACCACGAGAACATTGAGATGAAAACTTGCATGTGCCCCTAGCATATGTGTGTGAGTGTGGTGATAGGTTGGTATAGGTTCTTGCATGTGTCCCCCCTCGCATGCATGCGCTCTAACCTAGAGGCGAAGGTTCCGGACCCGTATGAAGGGGGAATCTCCCCGTCGAGGTGAAACCGGGTAGGATAGTGCCCCAACTTGTGAACCACCATGGTTTTACATCACCCTATGACCTAAACAAACACAAAACAAGAGAGAGCTATGCCGGGCTACCCCTGTCAGAGGAACGTCTAGGGGGGTAGACGATTCGAGTGCGCACAGAGATCAGGGTTTCGCCGGAGGAAGACCACGAGAACATTGGAATGAGATGAAAACTTGCATGTGCCCCTAGCATATGTGTGTGACTGTGGTGAGAGGTTGGTATAGGTGCTTGCATGTGTCCCCCCTCGCATGCATGCGCTGTAACCTAGAGGCGAAGGTTCCGTACCCGTATCAGGGGGGAATCTCCCCGTGTAGGTGAAACCGGGTAGGATAGTGCCCCAACTTGTGAACCAACATGGTTTTACATCACCCTATGACCTAAACAAACACAAAACAAGAGAGAGCTACGCCGGGCTACCCCTGTCAGAGGAACGTCTAGGGGGGTAGACGATCTGAGTGCGCACAGAGATCAGGGTTTCGCCGGAGGAAGACCACGAGAACATTGGAATGAGATGAAAACTTGCATGTGCCCCTAGCTTATGTGTGTGAGTGTGGTGAGAGGTTGGTATACGTGCTTGCATGTGTCCCCCCTCGCATGCATGCGCTGTAACCTAGAGGCGAAGGTTCCGTACCCGTATAAGGGGCGAATCTCCCCGTCGAGGTGAAACCGGGTAGGATAGTGCCCCAACTTGTGAACCAACATGGTTTTACATCACCCTATGACCTAAACAAACACAAAACAAGAGAGATCTACGCCGGGCTACCCCTGTCAGAGGAACGTCTAGGGGGGTAGACGATCCGAGTGCGCACAGAGATCAGGGTTTCGCCGGAGGAAGACCACGAGAACATTGGAATGAGTTGAAAACTTGCATGTGCCCCTAGCATATGTGTGTGACTGTGGTGAGAGGTTGGTATAGGTGCTTGCATGTGTCCCCCTCGCATGCATGCGCTGTAACCTAGAGGCGAAGGTTCCGCACCCGTATGAGGGGGGAATCACCCCGTCGAGGTGAAACCGGGTAGGATAGTGCCCCAACTTGTGAACCAACATGGTTTTACATCACCCTATGACCTAAACAAACACAAAACAAGAGATAGCTATGCCGGGCTACCCCTGTCAGAGGAACGTCTAGGGGGGTAGACGATCCGAGTGCGCACAGAGATCAGGGTTTCGCCGGAGGAAGACCACGAGAACATTGAGATGAAAACTTGCATGTGCCCCTAGCATATGTGTGTGAGTGTGGTGATAGGTTGGTATAGGTTCTTGCATGTGTCCCCCCTCGCATGCATGCGCTCTAACCTAGAGGCGAAGGTTCCAGACCCGTATGAAGGGGGAATCTCCCCGTCGAGGTGAAACCGGGTAGGATAGTGCCCCAACTTGTGAACCACCATGGTTTTACATCACCCTATGACCTAAACAAACACAAAACAAGAGAGAGCTATGCCGGGCTACCCCTGTCAGAGGAACGTCTAGGGGGGTAGACGATTCGAGTGCGCACAGAGATCAGGGTTTCGCCGGAGGAAGACCACGAGAACATTGGAATGAGATGAAAACTTGCATGTGCCCCTAGCATATGTGTGTGACTGTGGTGAGAGGTTGGTATAGGTGCTTGCATGTGTCCCCCCTCGCATGCATGCGCTGTAACCTAGAGGCGAAGGTTCCGTACCCGTATCAGGGGGGAATCTCCCCGTGTAGGTGAAACCGGGTAGGATAGTGCCCCAACTTGTGAACCAACATGGTTTTACATCACCCTATGACCTAAACAAACACAAAACAAGAGAGATCTACGCCGGGCTACCCCTGTCAGAGGAACGTCTAGGGGGGTAGACGATCCGAGTGCGCACAGAGATCAGGGTTTCGCCGGAGGAAGACCACGAGAACATTGGAATGAGATGAAAACTTGCATGTGCCCCTAGCATATGTGTGTGAGTGTGATGAGAGGTTGGTATACGTGCTTGCATGTGTCCCCCCTCGCATGCATGCGCTGTAACCTAGAGGCGAAGGTTCCGTACCCGTATAAGGGGCGAATCTCCCCGTCGAGGTGAAACCGGGTAGGATAGTGCCCCAACTTGTGAACCAACATGGTTTTACATCACCCTATGACCTAAACAAACACAAAACAAGAGAGAGCTACGCCGGGCTACCCCTGTCAGAGGAACGTCTAGGGGGGTAGACGATCCGAGTGCGCACAGAGATCAGGGTTTCGCCGGAGGAAGACCACGAGAACATTGGAATGAGTTGAAAACTTGCATGTGACCCTAGCATATGTGTGTGACTGTGGTGAGAGGTTGGTATAGGTGCTTGCATGTGTCCCCCCTCGCATGCATGCGCTGTAACCTAGAGGCGAAGGTTCCGTACCCGTATGAGGGGGGAATCTCCCCGTCGAGGTGAAACCGGGTAGGATAGTGCCCCAACTTGTGAACCAACATGGTTTTACATCACCCTATGACCTAAACAAACACAAAACAAGAGAGAGCTATGCCGGGCTACCCCTGTCAGAGGAACGTCTAGGGGGGTAGACGATCCGAGTGCGCACAGAGATCAGGGTTTCGCCAGAGGAAGACCACGAGAACATTGGAATGAGATGAAAACTTGCATGTGCCCCTAGCATATGTGTGTGAGTGTGGTGAGAGGTTGGTATAGGTGCTTGCATGTGTCCCCCCTCGCATGCATGCGCTCTAACCTAGAGGCGAAGGTTCCGTACCCGTATAAGGGGGAATCTCCCCGTGTAGGTGAAACCGGGTAGGATAGTGCCCCAACTTGTGAACCAACATGGTTTTACATCACCCTATGACCTAAACAAACAAAAAACAAGAGAGAGCTACGCCGGGCTACCCCTGTCAGAGGAACGTCTAGGGGGGTAGACGATCCGAGTGCGCACAGAGATCAGGGTTTCGCCGGAGGAAGACCACGAGAACATTGGAATGAGATGAAAACTTGCATGTGCCCCTAGCATATGTGTGTGAGTGTGGTGAGAGGTTGGTATAGGTGCTTGCATGTGTCCCCCCTCGCATGCATGCGCTGTAACCTAGAGGCGAAGGTTCCGTACCCGTATCAGGGGGGAATCTCCCCGTGTAGGTGAAACCGGGTAGGATAGTGCCCCAACTTGTGAACCAACATGGTTTTACATCACCCTATGACCTAAACAAACATAAAACAAGATAGAGCTACGCCGGGCTACCCCTGTCAGAGGAACGTCTAGGGGGGTAGACGATCCGAGTGCGCACAGAGATTAGGGTTTCACCGGAGGAAGACCACGAGAACATTGGAATGAGATGAAACCTTGCATCTGCCCCTAGCATATGTGTGTGAGTGTGGTGAGAGGTTGGTATAGGTTCTTGCATGTGTCCCCCCTCGCATGCATGCGCTGTAACCTAGAGGCGAAGGTTCTGTACCCGTATAAGGGGGGAATCTCCCCGTCGAGGTGAAACTGGGTAGGATAGTGCCCCAACTTGTGAACCAACATGGTTTTACATCACCCTATGACCTAAACAAACACAAAACAAGAGAGAGCTACGCCGGGCTACCCCTGTCAGAGGAACGTCTAGGGAGTAGACGATCCGAGTGCGCACAGAGATCAGGGTTTCGCCGGAGGAAGACCACGAGAACATTGGAATGAGATGAAAACTTGCATGTGCCCCTAGCATATGTGTGTGATTGTGGTGAGAGGTTGGTATAGGTGCTTGCATGTGTCCCCCTTCGCATGCATGCGCTGTAACCTAGAGGCGAAGGTTCCGTACCCGTATCAGGGGGAAATCTCCCCGTCGAGGTGAAACCGGGTAGGATAGTGCCCCAACTTGTGAACCAACATGGTTTTACATCGCCCTATGACCTAAACAAACATAAAACAAGAGAGAGCTACGCCGGGCTACCCCTGTCAGAGGAACGTCTAGGGGGGTAGACGATCCGAGTGCGCACAGAGATCAGGGTTTCGCCGGAGGAAGACCACGAGAACATTGGAATGAGATGAAAACTTGCATGTGCCCCTAGCATATGTGTGTGAGTGTGGTGAGAGGTTGGTATAGGTGCTTGCATGTGTCCCCCCTCGCATGCATGCGCTGTAACCTAGAGGCGAAGGTTCCGTACCCGTATAAGGGGGGAATCTCCCCGTCGAGGTGAAACAGGGTAGGATAGTGCCCCAACTTGTGAAACAACATGGTTTTACATCACCCTATGACCTAAACAAACACAAAACAAGAGAGAGCTACGCCGGGCTACCCCTGTCAGAGGAACGTCTAGGGGGTAGACGATCCGAGTGCGCACAGAGATCAGGGTTTCGCCGGAGGAAGACCACGAGAACATTGGAATGAGATGAAAACTTGCATGTGCCCCTAGAATATGTGTGTGATTGTGGTGAGAGGTTGGTATAGGTGCTTGCATGTGTCCCCCCTCGCATGCATGCGCTGTAACCTAGAGACGAAGGTTCCGTACCCGTATAAGGGGGAAATCTCCCCGTCGAGGTGAAACCGGGTAGGATAGTGCCCCAACTTGTGAACCAACATGGTTTTACATAACCCTATGACCTAAACAAACACAAAACAAGAGAGAGCTACGCCGGGCTACCCCTGTCAGAGGAACGTCTAGGGGGGTAGACGATCCGAGTGCGCACAGAGATCAGGGTTTCGCCGGAGGAAGACCACGAGAACATTGGAATGAGATGAAAACTTGCATGTGCCCCTAGCATATGTGTGTGAGTGTGGTGAGAGGTTGGTATAGGTGCTTGCATGTGTCCCCCCTCGCATGCATGCGCTCTAACCTAGAGGCGAAGGTTCCGGACCCGTATGAGGGGGGAATCTCCCCGTCGAGGTGAAACCGGGTAGGATAGTGCCCCAACTTGTGAACCACCATGGTTTTACATCACCCTATGACCTAAACAAACACAAAACAAGAGAGAGCTACGCCGGGCTACCCCTGTCAGAGGAACGTCTAGGGGGGTAGACGATCCGAGTGCGCACAGAGATCAGGGTTTCGCCGGAGGAAGACCACGAGAACATTGGAATGAGATGAAAACTTGCATGTGCCCCTAGCATATGTGTGTGAGTGTGGTGAGAGGTTGGTATAGGTGCTTGCATGTGTCCCCCCTCGCATGCATGCGCTGTAACCTAGAGGCGAAGGTTCCGTACCCGTATAAGGGGGAATCTCCCCGTGTAGGTGAAACCGGGTAGGATAGTGCCCCAACTTGTGAACCAACATGGTTTTACATCACCCTATGACCTAAACAAACACAAACAAGAGAGAGCTACGCCGGGCTACCCCTGTCAGAGGAACGTCTAGGGGGGTTGACGATCCGAGTGCGCACAGAGATCAGGGTTTCGCCGGAGGAAGACCACGAGAACATTGGAATGAGTTGAAAACTTGCATGTGCCCCTAGCATATGTGTGTGACTGTGGTGAGAGGTTGGCATAGGTGCTTGCATGTGTCCCCCCTCGCATGCATGCGCTGTAACCTAGAGGCGAAGGTTCCGTACCCGTATGAGGGGGGAATCTCCCCGTCGAGGTGAAACCGGGTAGGATAGTGCCCCAACTTGTGAACCAACATGGTTTTACATCACCCTATGACCTAAACAAACACAAAACAAGAGAGAGCTATGCTGGGCTACCCCTGTCAGAGGAACGTCTAGGGGGGTAGACGATCCGAGTGCGCACAGAGATCAGGGTTTCGCCGGAGGAAGACCACGAGAACATTGGAATGAGATGAAAACTTGCATGTGCCCCTAGCATATGTGTGTGAGTGTGGTGAGAGGTTGGTATAGGTGCTTGCATGTGTCCCCCCTCGCATGCATGCGCTATAACCTAGAGGCGAAGGTTCCGTACCCGTATAAGGGGGAATCTCCCCGTGTAGGTGAAACCGGGTAGGATAGTGCCCCAACTTGTGAACCAACATGGTTTTACATCACCCTATGACCTAAACAAACACAAAACAAGAGAGAGCTACGCCGGGCTACCCCTGTCAGAGGAACGTCTAGGAGGGTAGACGATCCGAGTGCGCACAGAGATTAGGGTTTCGCCGGAGGAAGACCACGAGAACATTGGAATGAGATGAAAACTTGCATGTGCCCCTAGCATATGTGTGTGAGTGTGGTGAGAGGTTGGTATAGGTGCTTGCATGTGTCCCCCCTCGCATGCATGCGCTGTAACCTAGAGGCGAAGGTTCCGTACCCGTATAAGGGGGGAATCTCCCCGTGTAGGTGAAACCGGGTAGGATAGTGCCCCAACTTGTGAACCAACATGGTTTTACATCACCCTATGACCTAAACAAACATAAAACAAGAGAGAGCTACGCCGGGCTACCCCTGTCAGAGGAACGTCTGGGGGGGTAGACGATCCGAGTGCGCACAGAGATCAGGGTTTCGCCGGAGGAAGACCACGAGAACATTGGAATGAGATGAAAAATTGCATGTGCCCCTAGCATATGTGTGTGAGTGTGGTGAGAGGTTGGTATAGGTGCTTGCATGTGTCCCCCCTCGCATGCATGCACTGTAACCTAGAGGCGAAGGTTCCGTACCCGTATAAGGGGGGAATCTCCCCGTCGAGGTGAAACCGGGTAGGATAGTGCCACAACTTGTGAACCAACATGGTTTTACATCACCCTATGACCAAAACAAACACAAAACAAGAGAGAGCTACGCCGGGCTACCCCTGTCAGAGGAACGTCTAGGGGGTAGACGATCCGAGTGCGCACAGAGATCAGGGTTTCGCCGGAGGAAGACCACGAGAACATTGGAATGAGATGAAAACTTGCATGTGCCCCTAGCATATGTGTGTGATTGTGGTGAGAGGTTGGTATAGGTGCTTGCATGTGTCACCCCTCGCATGCATGCGCTGTAACCTAGAGGCGAAGGTTCCGTACCCGTATGAGGGGGAATCTCCCCGTCGAGGTGAAACCGGGTAGGATAGTGCCCCAACTTGTGAACCAACATGGTTTTACATCACCCTATGACCTAAACAAACACAAAACAAGAGAGAGCTACGCCGGGCTACCCCTGTCAGAGGAACGTCTAGGGGGGTAGACGATCCGAGTGCGCACAGAGATCAGGGTTTCACCGGAGGAAGACCACGAGAACATTGGAATGAGATGACAACTTGCATGTGCCCCTAGCATATGTGTGTGAGTGTGGTGAGAGGTTGGTATAGGTGCTTGCATGTGTCCCCCCCTCGCATGCATGCGCTCTAACCTAGAGGCGAAGGTTCCGTACCCGTATGAGGGGGGAATCTCCCCGTCGAGGTGAAACCGGGTAGGATAGTGCCCCAACTTGTGAACCAACATGGTTTTACATCACCCTATGACCTAAACAAACACAAAACAAGAGAGAGCTACGCCGGGCTACCCCTGTCAGAGGAACGTCTAGGGGGGTAGACGATCCGAGTGCGCACAGAGATCAGGGTTTCGCCGGAGGAAGACCACGAGAACATTGGAATGAGATGAAAACTTGCATGTGCCCCTAGCATATGTGTGTTAATGTGGTGAGAGGTTGGTATAGGTGCTTGCATGTGTCCCCCCTCGCATGCATGCGCTGTAACCTAGAGGCGAAGGTTCCGTACCCGTATAAGGGGGGAATCTCCCCGTCGAGGTGAAACCGGGTAGGATAGTGCCCCAACTTGTGAACCAACATGGTTTTACATCACCCTATGACCTAAACAAACACAAAACAAGAGAGAGCTACGCCGGGCTACCCCTGTCAGAGGAACGTCTAGGGGGGTAGACGATCCGAGTGCGCACAGAGATCAGGGTTTCGCCGGAGGAAGACCACGAGAACATTGGAATGAGATGAAAACTTGCATGTGCCCCTATCATATGTGTGTGACTGTGGTGAGAGGTTGGTATAGGTGCTTGCATGTGTCCCCCCTCGCATGCATGCGCTGTAACCTAGAGGTGAAGGTTCCGTACCCGTATGAGGGGGGAATCTCCCCGTCGAGGTGAAACCGGGTAGGATAGTGCCCCAACTTGTGAACCAACATGGTTTTACATCACCCTATGACCTAAACAAACACAAAACAAGAGAGATCTATGCCGGGCTACCCCTGTCAGAGGAACGTCTAGGGGGGTAGACGATCCGAGTGCGCACAGAGATCAGGGTTTCGCCGGAGGAAGACCACGAGAACATTGGAATGAGATGAAAACTTGCATGTGCCCCTAGCATATGTGTGTGAGTGTGGTGAGAGGTTGGTATAGGTGCTTGCATGTGTCCCCCCTCGCATGCATGCGCTGTAACCTAGAGGCGAAGGTTCCGTACCCGTATGAGGGGGGAATCTCCCCGTGTAGGTGAAACCGGGTAGGATAGTGCCCCAACTTGTGAACCAACATGGTTTTACATCACCCTATGACCTAAACAAACACAAAACAAGAGAGAGATACGCGGGGCTACTCCTGTCAGAGGAACGTCTAGGGGGGTAGACGATCTGAGTGCGCACAGAGATCAGGGTTTCGCCGGAGGAAGACCACGAGAACATTGGAATGAGATGAAAACTTGCATGTGCCCCTAGCATATGTGTGTGACTGTGGTGAGAGGTTGTATAGGTGCTTGCATGTGTCCCCCTCACATGCATGCGCTGTAACCTAGAGGCGAAGGTTCCGTACCCGTATCAGGGGGGAATCTCCCCGTCGAGGTGAAACCGGGTAGGATAGTGCCCCAACTTGTGAACCAACATGGTTTTACATCACCCTATGACCTAAACAAACATAAAACAAAAGAGAGCTACGCCGGGCTACCCCTGTCATAGGAACGTCTAGGGGGGTAGACGATCCGAGTGCGCACAGAGATCAGGGTTTCACCGGAGGAAGACCACGAGAACATTGGAATGAGTTGAAAACTTGCATGTGCCCCTAGCATATGTGTGTGAGTGTGGTGAGAGGTTGGTATAGGTGCTTTCATGTGTCCCCCCTCGCATGCATGCGCTGTAACCTAGAGGCGAAGGTTCCGTACCCGTATAAGGGGGGAATCTCCCCGTCGAGGTGAAACCGGGTAGGATAGTGCCCCAACTTGTGAACCAACATGGTTTTACATCACCCTATGACCTAAACAAACATAAAACAAGAGAGAGCTATGCCGGGCTACCCCTGTCAGAGGAACGTCTAGGGGGGTAGACGATCCGAGTGCGCACAGAGATAAGGGTTTCGCCGGAGGAAGACCACGAGAACATTGGAATGAGATGAAAACTTGCATGTGCCCCTATCATATGTGTGTGACTGTGGTGAGAGGTTGGTATAGGTGCTTGCATGTGTCCCCCTCGCATGCATGCGCTGTAACCTAGAGGCGAAGGTTCCGTACCCGTATGAGGGGGGAATCTCCCCGTCGAGGTGAAACCGGGTAGGATAGTGCCCCAACTTGTGAACCAACATGGTTTTACATCACCCTATGACCTAAACAAACACAAAACAAGAGAGAGCTATGCCAGGCTACCCCTGTCAGAGGAACGTCTAGGGGGGTAGACGATCCGAGTGCGCACAGAGATCAGGGTTTCGCCGGAGGAAGACCACGAGAACATTGGAATGAGATGAAAACTTGCATGTGCCCCTAGCATATGTGTGTGAGTGTGGTGAGAGGTTGGTATAGGTGCTTGCATGTGTCCCCCCTCGCATGCATGTGCTCTAACCTAGAGGCGAAGGTTCCGGACCCGTATGAGGGTGGAATCTCCCCGTCGAGGTGAAACCGGGTAGGATAGTGCCCCAACTTGTGAACCAACATGGTTTTACATCACCCTATGACCTAAACAAACACAAAACAAGAGAGAGATACGCCAGGCTACCCCTGTCAGAGGAATGTCTAGGGGGGTAGACGATCTGAGTGCGCACAGAGCTCAGGGTTTCGCCGGACGAAGACAACGAGAACATTGGAATGAGATGAAAACTTGCATGTGCCCCTAGCATATGTGTGTGAGTGTGATGAGAGGTTGGTATAGGTGCTTGCATGTGTCCCCCTCGCATGCATGCGCTCTAACCTAGAGGCAAAGGTTCCGGACCCGTATGAGGGGGGAATCTCCCCGTCGAGGTGAAACCGGGTAGGATAGTGCCCCAACTTGTGAACCACCATGGTTTTACATCACCCTATGACCTAAACAAACACAAAACAAGAGAGAGCTACGCCGGGCTACCCCTGTCAGAGGAACGTCTAGGGGGGTAGACGATCCGAGTGCGCACAGAGATCAGGGTTTCGCCGGAGGAAGACCACGAGAACATTGGAATGAGATGAAAACTTGCATGTGCCCCTATCATATGTGTGTGAGTGTGGTGATAGGTTAGTATAGGTGCTTGCATGTGTCCCCCCTCGCATGCATGCGCTCTAACCTAGAGGCGAAGGTTCCGTACCCGTATGAGGGGGGAATCTCCCCGTCGAGGTGAAACCGGGTAGGATAGTTCCCCAACTTGTGAACCAACATGGTTTTACATCACCCTATGACCTAAACAAACACAAAACAAGAGAGAGCTATGCCAGGCTACCCCTGTCAGAGGAACGTCTAGGGGGGTAGACGATCCGAGTGCGCACAGAGATCAGGGTTTCGCCGGAGGAAGACCACGAGAACATTGGAATGAGATGAAAACTTGCATGTGCCCCTAGCATATGTGTGTGAGTGTGGTGAGAGGTTGGTATAGGTGCTTGCATGTGTCCCCCCTCGCATGCATGTGCTCTAACCTAGAGGCGAAGGTTCCGGACCCGTATGAGGGTGGAATCTCCCCGTCGAGGTGAAACCGGGTAGGATAGTGCCCCAACTTGTGAACCAACATGGTTTTACATCACCCTATGACCTAAACAAACACAAAACAAGAGAGAGATACGCCAGGCTACCCCTGTCAGAGGAATGTCTAGGGGGGTAGACGATCTGAGTGCGCACAGAGCTCAGGGTTTCGCCGGACGAAGACAACGAGAACATTGGAATGAGATGAAAACTTGCATGTGCCCCTAGCATATGTGTGTGAGTGTGATGAGAGGTTGGTATAGGTGCTTGCATGTGTCCCCCTCGCATGCATGCGCTCTAACCTAGAGGCAAAGGTTCCGGACCCGTATGAGGGGGGAATCTCCCCGTCGAGGTGAAACCGGGTAGGATAGTGCCCCAACTTGTGAACCACCATGGTTTTACATCACCCTATGACCTAAACAAACACAAAACAAGAGAGAGCTACGCCGGGCTACCCCTGTCAGAGGAACGTCTAGGGGGGTAGACGATCCGAGTGCGCACAGAGATCAGGGTTTCGCCGGAGGAAGACCACGAGAACATTGGAATGAGATGAAAACTTGCATGTGCCCCTATCATATGTGTGTGAGTGTGGTGATAGGTTAGTATAGGTGCTTGCATGTGTCCCCCCTCGCATGCATGCGCTCTAACCTAGAGGCGAAGGTTCCGTACCCGTATGAGGGGGGAATCTCCCCGTCGAGGTGAAACCGGGTAGGATAGTTCCCCAACTTGTGAACCAACATGGTTTTACATCACCCTATGACCTAAACAAACACAAAACAAGAGAGAGCTACGCCGGGCTACCCCTGTCAGAGGAACGTCTAGGGGGGTAGACGATCCGAGTGCGCACAGAGATCAGGGTTTCGCCGGAGGAAGACCACGAGAACATTGGAATGAGATGAAAACTTGCATGTGCCCCTAGACTGTGGTGAGAGGTTGGTATAGGTGCTTGCATGTGTCCCCCCTCGCATGCATGCGCTGTAACCTAGAGGCGAAGGTTCCGTACCCGTATGAGGGGGGAATCTCCCCGTCGAGGTGAAACCGGGTAGGATAGTGCCCCAACTTGTGAACCACCATGGTTTTACATCACCCTATGACCTAAACAAACACAAAACAAGAGAGAGCTACGCCGGGCTACCCCTGTCAGAGGAACGTCTAGGGGGGTAGATGATCCGAGTGCGCACAGAGATCAGGGTTTCGCCGAAGGAAGACCACGAGAACATTGGAATGAGATGAAAACTTGCATGTGCCCCTATCATATGTGTGTGAGTGTGGTGAGAGGTTGGTATAGGTGCTTGCATGTGTCCCCCCTCGCATGCATGCGCTGTAACCTAGAGGCGAAGGTTCCGTACCCGTATAAGGGGCGAATCTCCCCGTCGAGGTGAAACCGGGTAGGATAGTGCCCCAACTTGTGAACCAACATGGTTTTACATCACCCTATGACCTAAACAAACACAAAACAAGAGAGAGCTACGCCGGGCTACCCCTGTCAGAGGAACGTCTAGGGGGGTAGACGATCCGAGTGCGCACAGAGATCAGGGTTTCGCCGGAGGAAGACCACGAGAACATTGGAATGAGATGAAAACATGCATGTGCCCCTAGCATATGTGTGTGAGTGTGGTGAGAGGTTGGTATAGGTGCTTTCATGTGTCCCCCCTCGCATGCATGCGCTCTAACCTAGAGGTGAAGGTTCCGGACCCGTATGAGGGGGGAATCTCCCCGTCGAGGTGAAACCTG
This sequence comes from Avena sativa, assembly GCA_916181665.1. Classification (NCBI taxonomy): domain Eukaryota; kingdom Viridiplantae; phylum Streptophyta; class Magnoliopsida; order Poales; family Poaceae; genus Avena; species Avena sativa. Next base: position 258,708,873 of record OV702294.1, on the reverse strand, counting down.
GTAGGATAGTGCCCCAACTTGTGAACCAACATGGTTTTACATCACCCTATGACCTAAACAAACACAAAACAAGAGAGAGCTACGCCGGGCTACCCCTGTCAGAGGAACGTCTAGGGGGGTAGACGATCCGAGTGCGCACAGAGATCAGGGTTTCGCCGGAGGAAGACCACGAGAACATTGGAATGAGATGAAAACATGCATGTGCCCCTAGCATATGTGTGTGAGTGTGGTGAGAGGTTGGTATAGGTGCTTGCATGTGTCCCCCCTAGCATGCATGCGCTGTAACCTAGAGGCGAAGGTTCCGTACCCGTATAAGGGGGAATCTCCCCGTGTAGGTGAAACCGGGTAGGATAGTGCCCCAACTTGTGAACCAACATGGTTTTACATCACCCTATGACCTAAACAAACACAAAACAAGAGAGAGATACGCCGGGCTACCCCTGTCAGAGGAACGTCTAGGGGGGTAGACGATCCGAGTGCGCACAGAGATCAGGGTTTCGCCGGAGGAAGACCACGAGAACATTGGAATGAGTTGAAAACTTGCATGTGCCCCTAGCATATGTGTGTGACTGTGGTGAGAGGTTGGTATAGGTGCTTGCATGTGTCCCCCCTCGCATGCATGCGCTGTAACCTAGAGGCGAAGGTTCCGTACCCGTATGAGGGGGGAATCTCCCCGTCGAGGTGAAACCGGGTAGGATAGTGCCCCAACTTGTGAACCAACATGGTTTTACATCACCCTATGACCTAAACAAACACAAAACAAGAGAGAGCTATGCCGGGCTACCCCTGTCAGAGGAACGTCTAGGGGGGTAGACGATCCGAGTGCGCACAGAGATCAGGGTTTCGCCGGAGGAAGACCACGAGAACATTGGAATGAGATGAAAACTTGCATGTGCCCCTATCATATGTGTGTGAGTGTGGTGATAGGTTGGTATAGGTTATTGCATGTGTCCCCCCTCGCATGCATGCGCTCTAACCTAGAGGCGAAGGTTCCGGACCCGTATGAAGGGGGAATCTCCCCGTCGAGGTGAAACCGGGTAGGATAGTGCCCCAACTTGTGAACCACCATGGTTTTACATCACCCTATGACCTAAAAAAACACAAAACAAGAGAGAGCTATGCTGGGCTACCCCTGTCAGAGGAACGTCTAGGGGGGTAGACGATCCGAGTGCGCACAGAGATCAGGGTTTCGCCGGAGGAAGACCACGAGAACATTGGAATGAGATGAAAACTTGCATGTGCCCCTAGAATATGTGTGTGACTGTGGTGAGAGGTTGGTATAGGTGCTTGCATGTGTCCCCCCTCGCATGCATGCGCTGTAACCTAGAGGCGAAGGTTCCGTACCCGTATCAGGGGGGAATCTCCCCGTGTAGGTGAAACCGGGTAGGATAGTGCCCCAACTTGTGAGCCAACATGGTTTTACATCACCCTATGACCTAAACAAACACAAAACAAGAGAGAGCTACGCCGGGCTACCCCTGTCAGAGGAACGTCTAGGGGGGTAGACGATCCGAGTGCGCACAGAGATCAGGGTTTCGCCGGAGGAAGACCACGAGAACATTGGAATGAGATGAAAACTTGCATGTGCCCCTAGCATATGTGTGTGAGTGTGGTGAGAGGTTGGTATACGTGCTTGCATGTGTCCCCCCTCGCATGCATGCGCTGTAACCTAGAGGCGAAGGTTCCATACCCGTATAAGGGGCGAATCTCCCCGTCGAGGTGAAACCGGGTAGGATAGTGCCCCAACTTGTGAACCAACATGGTTTTACATCACCCTATGACCTAAACAAACACAAAACAAGAGAGAGCTACGCCGGGCTACCCCTGTCAGAGGAACGTCTAGGGGGGTAGACGATCCGAGTGCGCACAGAGATCAGGGTTTCGCCGGAGGAAGACCACGAGAACATTGGAATGAGTTGAAAACTTGCATGTGCCCCTAGCATATGTGTGTGACTGTGGTGAGAGGTTGGTGTAGGTGCTTGCATGTGTCCCCCCTCGCATGCATGCGCTGTAACCTAGAGGCGAAGGTTCCGTACCCGTATGAGGGGAGAATCTCCCCGTCGAGGTGAAACCGGGTAGGATAGTGCCCGAACTTGTGAACCAACATGGTTTTACATCACCCTATGACCTAAACAAACACAAAACAAGAGAGAGCTATGCCGGGCTACCCCTGTCAGAGGAACGTCTAGGGGGGTAGACGATCCGAGTGCGCACAGAGATCAGGGTTTCGCCGGAGGAAGACCACGAGAACATTGGAATGAGATGAAAACTTGCATGTGCCCCTAGCATATGTGTATGAGTGTGGTGAGAGGTTGGTATAGGTGCTTGCATGTGTCCCCCCTCGCATGCATGCGCTGTAACCTAGAGGCGAAGGTTCCGTACCCGTATAAGGGGGAATCTCCCCGTGTAGGTGAAACCGGGTAGGATAGTGCCCCAACTTGTGAACCAACATGGTTTTACATCACCCTATGACCTAAACAAACACAAAACAAGAGAGAGCTACGCCGGGCTACCCCTGTCAGAGGAACGTCTAGGGGGGTAGACGATCCGAGTGCGCACAAAGATCAGGGTTTCGCCGGAGGAAGACCACGAGAACATTGGAATGAGATGAAAACTTGCATGTGCCCCTAGCATATGTGTGTGAGTGTGGTGAGAGGTTGGTATAGGTGCTTGCATGTGTCCCCCCTCGCATGCATGCGCTGTAACCTAGAGGCGAAGGTTCCGTACCCGTATAAGGGGGAATCTCCCCGTGTAGGTGAAACCGGGTAGGATAGTGCCCCAACTTGTGAACCAACATGGTTTTACATCACCCTATGACCTAAACAAACACAAAACAAGAGAGAGCTACGCCGGGCTACCCCTGTCAGAGGAACGTCTAGGGGGGTAGACGATCCGAGTGCGCACAGAGATCAGGGTTTCACCGGAGGAAGACCACGAGAACATTGGAATGAGATGAAAACTTGCATGTGCCCCTAGCATATGTGTGTGAGTGTGGTGAGAGGTTGGTATAGGTGCTTGCATGTGTCCCCCCTCGCATGCATGCGCTCTAACCTAGAGGCGAAGGTTCCGTACCCGTATGAGGGGGGCATCTCCCCGTCGAGGTGAAACCGGGTAGGATAGTGCCCCAACTTGTGAACCAACATGGTTTTACATCACCCTATGACCTAAACAAACACAAAACAAGAGAGAGCTACGCCGGGCTACCCCTGTCAGAGGAACGTCTAGGGGGGTAGACGATCCGAGTGCGCACAGAGATCAGGGTTTCGCCGGAGGAAGACCACGAGAACATTGGAATGAGATGAAAACATGCATGTGCCCCTAGCATATGTGTGTGAGTGTGGTGAGAGGTTGGTATAGGTGCTTTCATGTGTCCCCCCTCGCATGCATGCGCTCTAACCTAGAGGTGAAGGTTCCGGACCCGTATGAGGGGGGAATCTCCCCGTCGAGGTGAAACCTGGTAGGATAGTGCCCCAACTTGTGAACCAACATGGTTTTACATCACCCTATGACCTAAACAAACACAAAACAAGAGAGAGCTACGCCGGGCTACCCCTGTCAGAGGAACGTCTAGGGGGGTAGACGATCCGAGTGCGCACAGAGATCAGGGTTTCGCCGGAGGAAGACCACGAGAACATTGGAATGAGATGAAAACATGCATGTGACCCTAGCATATGTGTGTGAGTGTGGTGAGAGGTTGGTATAGGTGCTTGCATGTGTCCCCCCTCGCATGCATGCGCTGTAACCTAGAGGCGAAGGTTCCGTACCCGTATAAGGGGGAATCTCCCCGTGTAGGTGAAACCGGGTAGGATAGTGCCCCAACTTGTGAACCAACATGGTTTTACATCACCCTATGACCTAAACAAACACAAAACAAGAGAGAGATACGCCGGGCTACCCCTGTCAGAGGAACGTCTAGGGGGGTAGACGATCCGAGTGCGCACAGAGATCAGGGTTTCGCCGGAGGAAGACCACGAGAACATTGGAATGAGTTGAAAACTTGCATGTGCCCCTAGCATATGTGTGTGACTGTGGTGAGAGGTTGGTATAGGTGCTTGCATGTGTCCCCCCTCGCATGCATGCGCTGTAACCTAGAGGCGAAGGTTCCGTACCCGTATGAGGGGGGAATCTCCCCGTCGAGGTGAAACCGGGTAGGATAGTGCCCCAACTTGTGAACCAACATGGTTTTACATCACCCTATGACCTAAACAAACACAAAACAAGAGAGAGCTATGCCGGGCTACCCCTGTCAGAGGAACGTCTAGGGGGGTAGACGATCCGAGTGCGCACAGAGATCAGGGTTTCGCCGGAGGAAGACCACGAGAACATTGGAATGAGATGAAAACTTGCATGTGCCCCTATCATATGTGTGTGAGTGTGGTGATAGGTTGGTATAGGTTATTGCATGTGTCCCCCCTCGCATGCATGCGCTCTAACCTAGAGGCGAAGGTTCCGGACCCGTATGAAGGGGGAATCTCCCCGTCGAGGTGAAACCGGGTAGGATAGTGCCCCAACTTGTGAACCACCATGGTTTTACATCACCCTATGACCTAAAAAAACACAAAACAAGAGAGAGCTATGCTGGGCTACCCCTGTCAGAGGAACGTCTAGGGGGGTAGACGATCCGAGTGCGCACAGAGATCAGGGTTTCGCCGGAGGAAGACCACGAGAACATTGGAATGAGATGAAAACTTGCATGTGCCCCTAGCATATGTGTGTGACTGTGGTGAGAGGTTGGTATAGGTGCTTGCATGTGTCCCCCCTCGCATGCATGCGCTGTAACCTAGAGGCGAAGGTTCCGTACCCGTATCAGGGGGGAATCTCCCCGTGTAGGTGAAACCGGGTAGGATAGTGCCCCAACTTGTGAGCCAACATGGTTTTACATCACCCTATGACCTAAACAAACACAAAACAAGAGAGAGCTACGCCGGGCTACCCCTGTCAGAGGAACGTCTAGGGGGGTAGACGATCCGAGTGCGCACAGAGATCAGGGTTTCGCCGGAGGAAGACCACGAGAACATTGGAATGAGATGAAAACTTGCATGTGCCCCTAGCATATGTGTGTGAGTGTGGTGAGAGGTTGGTATACGTGCTTGCATGTGTCCCCCCTCGCATGCATGCGCTGTAACCTAGAGGCGAAGGTTCCATACCCGTATAAGGGGCGAATCTCCCCGTCGAGGTGAAACCGGGTAGGATAGTGCCCCAACTTGTGAACCAACATGGTTTTACATCACCCTATGACCTAAACAAACACAAAACAAGAGAGAGCTACGCCGGGCTACCCCTGTCAGAGGAACGTCTAGGGGGGTAGACGATCCGAGTGCGCACAGAGATCAGGGTTTCGCCGGAGGAAGACCACGAGAACATTGGAATGAGTTGAAAACTTGCATGTGCCCCTAGCATATGTGTGTGACTGTGGTGAGAGGTTGGTGTAGGTGCTTGCATGTGTCCCCCCTCGCATGCATGCGCTGTAACCTAGAGGCGAAGGTTCCGTACCCGTATGAGGGGAGAATCTCCCCGTCGAGGTGAAACCGGGTAGGATAGTGCCCGAACTTGTGAACCAACATGGTTTTACATCACCCTATGACCTAAACAAACACAAAACAAGAGAGAGCTATGCCGGGCTACCCCTGTCAGAGGAACGTCTAGGGGGGTAGACGATCCGAGTGCGCATAGAGATCAGGGTTTCGCCGGAGGAAGACCACGAGAACATTGGAATGAGATGAAAACTTGCATGTGCCCCTAGCATATGTGTATGAGTGTGGTGAGAGGTTGGTATAGGTGCTTGCATGTGTCCCCCCTCGCATGCATGCGCTGTAACCTAGAGGCGAAGGTTCCGTACCCGTATAAGGGGGAATCTCCCCGTGTAGGTGAAACCGGGTAGGATAGTGCCCCAACTTGTGAACCAACATGGTTTTACATCACCCTATGACCTAAACAAACACAAAACAAGAGAGAGCTACGCCGGGCTACCCCTGTCAGAGGAACGTCTAGGGGGGTAGACGATCCGAGTGCGCACAAAGATCAGGGTTTCGCCGGAGGAAGACCACGAGAACATTGGAATGAGATGAAAACTGGCATGTGCCCCTAGCATATGTGTGTGAGTGTGGTGAGAGGTTGGTATAGGTGCTTGCATGTGTCCCCCCTTGCATGCATGCGCTGTAACCTAGAGGCGAAGGTTCCGTACCCGTATAAGGGGGAATCTCCCCGTGTAGGTGAAACCGGGTAGGATAGTGCCCCAACTTGTGAACCAACATGGTTTTACATCACCCTATGACCTAAACAAACACAAAACAAGAGAGAGCTACGCCGGGCTACCCCTGTCAGAGGAACGTCTAGGGGGGTAGACGATCCGAGTGCGCACAGAGATCAGGGTTTCACCGGAGGAAGACCACGAGAACATTGGAATGAGATGAAAACTTGCATGTGCCCCTAGCATATGTGTGTGAGTGTGGTGAGAGGTTGGTATAGGTGCTTGCATGTGTCCCCCCTCGCATGCATGCGCTCTAACCTAGAGGCGAAGGTTCCGTACCCGTATGAGGGGGGCATCTCCCCGTCGAGGTGAAACCGGGTAGGATAGTGCCCCAACTTGTGAACCAACATGGTTTTACATCACCCTATGACCTAAACAAACACAAAACAAGAGAGAGCTACGCCGGGCTACCCCTGTCAGAGGAACGTCTAGGGGGGTAGACGATCCGAGTGCGCACAGAGATCAGGGTTTCGCCGGAGGAAGACCACGAGAACATTGGAATGAGATGAAAACTTGCATGTGCCCCTAGCATAAGTGTGTGATTGTGGTGAGAGGTTGGTATAGGTGCTTGCATGTGTCCCCCCTCGCATGCATGCGCTGTAACCTAGAGGCGAAGGTTCCGTACCCGTATAAGGGGGAAATCTCCCCGTCGAGGTGAAACCGGGTAGGATAGTGCCCCAACTTGTGAACCAACATGGTTTTACATAACCCTATGACCTAAACAAACACAAAACAAGAGAGAGCTACGCGGGGCTACCCCTGTCAGAGGAACGTCTAGGGGGGTAGACGATCCGAGTGCGCACAGAGATCAGGGTTTCGCCGGAGGAAGACCACGAGAACATTGGAATGAGATGAAAACTTGCATGTGCCCCTAGCATATGTGTGTGAGTGTGGTGAGAGGTTGGTATAGGTGCTTGCATGTGTCCCCCCTCGCATGCATGCGCTGTAACCTAGAGGCGAAGGTTCCGTACCCGTATAAGGGGCGAATCTCCCCGTCGAGGTGAAACCGGGTAGGATAGTGCCCCAACTTGTGAACCAACATGGTTTTACATCACCCTATGACCTAAACAAACACAAAACAAGAGAGAGCTATGCCGGGCTACCCCTGTCAGAGGAACGTCTAGGGGGGTAGACGATCCGAGTGCGCACAGAGATCAGGGTTTCGCCGGAGGAAGACCACGAGAACATTGGAATGAGATGAAAACATGCATGTGCCCCTAGCATATGTGTGTGAGTGTGGTGAGAGGTTGGTATAGGTGCTTTCATGTGTCTCCCCTCGCATGCATGCGCTCTAACCTAGAGGTGAAGGTTCCGGACCCGTATGAGGGGGGAATCTCCCCGTCGAGGTGAAACCAGGTAGGATAGTGCCCCAACTTGTGAACCACCATGGTTTTACATCACCCTATGACCTAAACAAACACAAAACAAGATAGAGCTACGCCGGGCTACCCCTGTCAGAGGAACGTCTAGGGGGGTAGACGATCCGAGTGCGCACAGAGATCAGGGTTTCGCCGGAGGAAGACCACGAGAACATTGGAATGAGATGAAAACATGCATGTGCCCCTAGCATATGTGTGTGAGTGTGGTGAGAGGTTGGTATAGGTGCTTGCATGTGTCCCCCCTCGCATGCATGCGCTGTAACCTAGAGGCGAAGGTTCCGTACCCGTATAAGGGGGAATCTCCCCGTGTAGGTGAAACCGGGTAGGATAGTGCCCCAACTTGTGAACCAACATGGTTTTACATCACCCTATGACCTAAACAAACACAAAACAAGAGAGAGCTACGCCGGGCTACCCCTGTCAGAGGAACGTCTAGGGGGGTAGACGATCCGAGTGCGCACAGAGATCAGGGTTTCGCCGGAGGAAGACCACGAGAACATTGGAATGAGTTGAAAACTTGCATGTGCCCCTAGCATATGTGTGTGACTGTGGTGAGAGGTTGGTATAGGTGCTTGCATGTGTCCCCCCTCGCATGCATGCGCTGTAACCTAGAGGCGAAGGTTCCGTACCCGTATGAGGGGGAATCTCCCCGTCGAGGTGAAACCGGGTAGGATAGTGCCCCAACTTGTGAACCAACATGGTTTTACATCACCCTATGACCTAAACAAACACAAAACAAGAGAGAGCTATGCCGGGCTACCCCTGTCAGAGGAACGTCTAGGGGGGTAGACGATCCGAGTGCGCACAGAGATCAGGGTTTCGCCGGAGGAAGACCACGAGAACATTGAGATGAAAACTTGCATGTGCCCCTAGCATATGTGTGTGAGTGTGGTGATAGGTTGGTATAGGTTCTTGCATGTGTCCCCCCTCGCATGCATGCGCTCTAACCTAGAGGCGAAGGTTCCGGACCCGTATGAAGGGGGAATCTCCCCGTCGAGGTGAAACCGGGTAGGATAGTGCCCCAACTTGTGAACCACCATGGTTTTACATCACCCTATGACCTAAACAAACACAAAACAAGAGAGAGCTATGCCGGGCTACCCCTGTCAGAGGAACGTCTAGGGGGGTAGACGATCCGAGTGCGCATAGAGATCAGGGTTTCGCCGGAGGAAGACCACGAGAACATTGGAATGAGATGAAAACTTGCATGTGCCCCTAGCATATGTGTGTGACTGTGGTGAGAGGTTGGTATAGGTGCTTGCATGTGTCCCCCCTCGCATGCATGCGCTGTAACCTAGAGGCGAAGGTTCCGTACCCGTATAAGGGGGAAATCTCCCCGTCGAGGTGAAACCGGGTAGGATAGTGCCCCAACTTGTGAACTAACATGGTTTTACATAACCCTATGACCTAAACAAACACAAAACAAGAGAGAGCTACGCCGGGCTACCCCTGTCAGAGGAACGTCTAGGGGGGTAGACGATCCGAGTGCGCACAGAGATCAGGGTTTCACCGGAGGAAGACCACGAGAACATTGGAATGAGATGAAAACTTGCATGTGCCCCTAGCATATGTGTGTGAGTGTGGTGAGAGGTTGGTATAGGTGCTTGCATGTGTCCCCCCTCGCATGCATGCGCTCTAACCTAGAGGCGAAGGTTCCGTACCCGTATGAGGGGGGCATCTCCCCGTCGAGGTGAAACCGGGTAGGTTAGTGCCCCAACTTGTGAACCAACATGGTTTTACATCACCCTATGACCTAAACAAACACAAAACAAGAGAGAGCTACGCCGGGCTACCCCTGTCAGAGGAACGTCTAGGGGGGTAGACGATCCGAGTGCGCACAGAGATCAGGGTTTCGCCGGAGGAAGACCACGAGAACATTGGAATGAGATGAAAACTTGCATGTGCCCCTAGCATAAGTGTGTGACTGTGGTGAGAGGTTGGTATAGGTGCTTGCATGTGTCCCCCCTCGCATGCATGCGCTGTAACCTAGAGGCGAAGGTTCCGTACCCGTATAAGGGGGAAATCTCCCCGTCGAGGTGAAACCGGGTAGGATAGTGCCCCAACTTGTGAACCAACATGGTTTTACATAACCCTATGACCTAAACAAACACAAAACAAGAGAGAGCTATGCCGGGCTACCCCTGTCAGAGGAACGTCTAGGGGGGTAGACGATCCGAGTGCGCACAGAGATCAGGGTTTCGCCGGAGGAAGACCACGAGAACATTGGAATGAGATGAAAACATGCATGTGCCCCTAGCATATGTGTGTGACTATGGTGAGAGGTTGGTATAGGTGCTTGCATGTGTCCCCCCTCGCATGCATGCGCTGTAACCTAGAGGCGAAGGTTCCGTACCCGTATAAGGGGCGAATCTCCCCGTCGAGGTGAAACCGGGTAGGATAGTGCCCCAACTTGTGAACCAACATGGTTTTACATCACCCTATGACCTAAACAAACACAAAACAAGAGAGAGCTACGCCGGGCTACCCCTGTCAGAGGAACGTCTAGGGGGGTAGACGATCCGAGTGCGCATAGAGATCAGGGTTTCGCCGGAGGAAGACCACGAGAACATTGGAATGAGTTGAAAACTTGCATGTGACCCTAGCATATGTGTGTGACTGTGGTGAGAGGTTGGTATAGGTGCTTGCATGTGTCCCCCCTCGCATGCATGCGCTGTAACCTAGAGGCGAAGGTTCCGTACCCGTATGAGGGGGGAATCTCCCCGTCGAGGTGAAACCGGGTAGGATAGTGCCCCAACTTGTGAACCAACATGGTTTTACATCACCCTATGACCTAAACAAACACAAAACAAGAGAGAGCTATGCCGGGCTACCCCTGTCAGAGGAACGTCTAGGGGGGTAGACGATCCGAGTGCGCACAGAGATCAGGGTTTCGCCGGAGGAAGACCACGAGAACATTGGAATGAGATGAAAACATGCATGTGCCCCTAGCATATGTGTGTGAGTGTGGTGAGAGGTTGGTATAGGTGCTTGCATGTGTCCCCCCTCGCATGCATGCGCTGTAACCTACAGGCGAAGGTTCCGTACCCGTATAAGGGGGAATCTCCCCGTGTAGGTGAAACCGGGTAGGATAGTGCCCCAACTTGTGAACCAACATGGTTTTACATAACCCTATGACCTAAACAAACACAAAACAAGAGAGAGCTACGCCGGGCTACCCCTGTCAGAGGAACGTCTAGGGGGGTAGACGATCCGAGTGCGCACAGAGATCAGGGTTTCGCCGGAGGAAGACCACGAGAACATTGGAATGAGTTGAAAACTTGCATGTGCCCCTAGCATATGTGTGTGACTGTGGTGAGAGGTTGGTATAGGTGCTTGCATGTGTCCCCCTCGCATGCATGCGCTGTAACCTAGAGGCGAAGGTTCCGTACCCGTATGAGGGGGAATCTCCCCGTCGAGGTGAAACCGGGTAGGATAGTGCCCCAACTTGTGAACCAACATGGTTTTACATCACCCTATGACCTAAACAAACACAAAACAAGAGAGAGCTATGCCGGGCTACCCCTGTCAGAGGAACGTCTAGGGGGGTAGACGATCCGAGTGCGCACAGAGATCAGGGTTTCGCCGGAGGAAGACCACGAGAACATTGAGATGAAAACTTGCATGTGCCCCTAGCATATGTGTGTGAGTGTGGTGATAGGTTGGTATAGGTTCTTGCATGTGTCCCCCCTCGCATGCATGCGCTCTAACCTAGAGGCGAAGGTTCCGGACCCGTATGAAGGGGGAATCTCCCCGTCGAGGTGAAACCGGGTAGGATAGTGCCCCAACTTGTGAACCACCATGGTTTTACATCACCCTATGACCTAAACAAACACAAAACAAGAGAGAGCTATGCCGGGCTACCCCTGTCAGAGGAACGTCTAGGGGGGTAGACGATCCGAGTGCGCATAGAGATCAGGGTTTCGCCGGAGGAAGACCACGAGAACATTGGAATGAGATGAAAACTTGCATGTGCCCCTAGCATATGTGTGTGACTGTGGTGAGAGGTTGGTATAGGTGCTTGCATGTGTCCCCCCTCGCATGCATGCGCTGTAACCTAGAGGCGAAGGTTCCGTACCCGTATCAGGGGGGAATCTCCCCGTGTAGGTGAAACCGGGTAGGATAGTGCCCCAACTTGTGAACCAACATGGTTTTACATCACCCTATGACCTAAACAAACACAAAACAAGAGAGAGCTACGCCGGGCTACCCCTGTCAGAGGAACGTCTAGGGGGGTAGACGATCCGAGTGCGCACAGAGATCAGGGTTTCGCCGGAGGAAGACCACGAGAACATTGGAATGAGATGAAAACTTGCATGTGCCCCTAGCATATGTGTGTGAGTGTGATGAGAGGTTGGTATACGTGCTTGCATATGTCCCCCCTCGCATGCATGCGCTGTAACCTAGAGGCGAAGGTTCCGTACCCGTATAAGGGGCGAATCTCCCCGTCGAGGTGAAACCGGGTAGGATAGTGCCCCAACTTGTGAACCAACATGGTTTTACATCACCCTATGACCTAAACAAACACAAAACAAGAGAGAGCTACGCCGGGCTACCCCTGTCAGAGGAACGTCTAGGGGGGTAGACGATCCGAGTGCGCATAGAGATCAGGGTTTCGCCGGAGGAAGACCACGAGAACATTGGAATGAGTTGAAAACTTGCATGTGACCCTAGCATATGTGTGTGACTGTGGTGAGAGGTTGGTATAGGTGCTTGCATGTGTCCCCCCTCGCATGCATGCGCTGTAACCTAGAGGCGAAGGTTCCGTACCCGTATGAGGGGGGAATCTCCCCGTCGAGGTGAAACCGGGTAGGATAGTGCCCCAACTTGTGAACCAACATGGTTTTACATCACCCTATGACCTAAACAAACACAAAACAAGAGAGAGCTATGCCGGGCTACCCATGTCAGAGGAACGTCTAGGGGGGTAGACGATCCGAGTGCGCACAGAGATCAGGGTTTCGCCGGAGGAAGACCACGAGAACATTGGAATGAGATGAAAACATGCATGTGCCCCTAGCATATGTGTGTGAGTGTGGTGAGAGGTTGGTATAGGTGCTTGCATGTGTCCCCCCTCGCATGCATGCGCTGTAACCTACAGGCGAAGTTTCCGTACCCGTATAAGGGGGAATCTCCCCGTGTAGGTGAAACCGGGTAGGATAGTGCCCCAACTTGTGAACAAACATGGTTTTACATCACCCTATGACCTAAACAAACACAAAACAAGAGAGAGCTACGCCGGGCTACCCCTGTCAGAGGAACGTCTAGGGGGGTAGACGATCCGAGTGCGCACAGAGATCAGGGTTTCGCCGGAGGAAGACCACGAGAACATTGGAATGAGTTGAAAACTTGCATGTGCCCCTAGCATATGTGTGTGACTGTGGTGAGAGGTTGGTATAGGTGCTTGCATGTGTCCCCCCTCGCATGCATGCGCTGTAACCTAGAGGCGAAGGTTCCGTACCCGTATGAGGGGGAATCTCCCCGTCGAGGTGAAACCGGGTAGGATAGTGCCCCAACTTGTGAACCAACATGGTTTTACATCACCCTATGACCTAAACAAACACAAAACAAGAGAGAGCTATGCCGGGCTACCCCTGTCAGAGGAACGTCTAGGGGGGTAGACGATCCGAGTGCGCACAGAGATCAGGGTTTCGCCGGAGGAAGACCACGAGAACATTGAGATGAAAACTTGCATGTGCCCCTAGCATATGTGTGTGACTGTGGTGAGAGGTTGGTATAGGTGCTTGCATGTGTCCCCCCTCGCATGCATGCGCTGTAACCTAGAGGCGAAGGTTCCGTACCCGTATGAGGGGGAATCTCCCCGTCGAGGTGAAACCGGGTAGGATAGTGCCCCAACTTGTGAACCAACATGGTTTTACATCACCCTATGACCTAAACAAACACAAAACAAGAGAGAGCTATGCCGGGCTACCCCTGTCAGAGGAACGTCTAGGGGGGTAGACGATCCGAGTGCGCACAGAGATCAGGGTTTCGCCGGAGGAAGACCACGAGAACATTGAGATGAAAACTTGCATGTGCCCCTAGCATATGTGTGTGAGTGTGGTGATAGGTTGGTATAGGTTCTTGCATGTGTCCCCCCTCGCATGCATGCGCTCTAACCTAGAGGCGAAGGTTCCGGACCCGTATGAAGGGGGAATCTCCCCGTCGAGGTGAAACCGGGTAGGATAGTGCCCCAACTTGTGAACCACCATGGTTTTACATCACCCTATGACCTAAACAAACACAAAACAAGAGAGAGCTATGCCGGGCTACCCCTGTCAGAGGAACGTCTAGGGGGGTAGACGATCCGAGTGCGCACAGAGATCAGGGTTTCGCCGGAGGAAGACCACGAGAACATTGGAATGAGATGAAAACTTGCATGTGCCCCTAGCATATGTGTGTGAGTGTGATGAGAGGTTGGTATACGTGCTTGCATATGTCCCCCCTCGCATGCATGCGCTGTAACCTAGAGGCGAAGGTTCCGTACCCGTATAAGGGGCGAATCTCCCCGTCGAGGTGAAACCGGGTAGGATAGTGCCCCAACTTGTGAACCAACATGGTTTTACATCACCCTATGACCTAAACAAACACAAAACAAGAGAGAGCTACGCCGGGCTACCCCTGTCAGAGGAACGTCTAGGGGGGTAGACGATCCGAGTGCGCATAGAGATCAGGGTTTCGCCGGAGGAAGACCACGAGAACATTGGAATGAGTTGAAAACTTGCATGTGACCCTAGCATATGTGTGTGACTGTGGTGAGAGGTTGGTATAGGTGCTTGCATGTGTCCCCCCTCGCATGCATGCGCTGTAACCTAGAGGCGAAGGTTCCGTACCCGTATGAGGGGGGAATCTCCCCGTCGAGGTGAAACCGGGTAGGATAGTGCCCCAACTTGTGAACCAACATGGTTTTACATCACCCTATGACCTAAACAAACACAAAACAAGAGAGAGCTATGCCGGGCTACCCCTGTCAGAGGAACGTCTAGGGGGGTAGACGATCCGAGTGCGCACAGAGATCAGGGTTTCGCCGGAGGAAGACCACGAGAACATTGGAATGAGATGAAAACATGCATGTGCCCCTAGCATATGTGTGTGAGTGTGGTGAGAGGTTGGTATAGGTGCTTGCATGTGTCCCCCCTCGCATGCATGCGCTGTAACCTACAGGCGAAGTTTCCGTACCCGTATAAGGGGGAATCTCCCCGTGTAGGTGAAACCGGGTAGGATAGTGCCCCAACTTGTGAACCAACATGGTTTTACATCACCCTATGACCTAAACAAACACAAAACAAGAGAGAGCTACGCCGGGCTACCCCTGTCAGAGGAACGTCTAGGGGGGTAGACGATCCGAGTGCGCACAGAGATCAGGGTTTCGCCGGAGGAAGACCACGAGAACATTGGAATGAGTTGAAAACTTGCATGTGCCCCTAGCATATGTGTGTGACTGTGGTGAGAGGTTGGTATAGGTGCTTGCATGTGTCCCCCCTCGCATGCATGCGCTGTAACCTAGAGGCGAAGGTTCCGTACCCGTATGAGGGGGAATCTCCCCGTCGAGGTGAAACCGGGTAGGATAGTGCCCCAACTTGTGAACCAACATGGTTTTACATCACCCTATGACCTAAACAAACACAAAACAAGAGAGAGCTATGCCGGGCTACCCCTGTCAGAGGAACGTCTAGGGGGGTAGACGATCCGAGTGCGCACAGAGATCAGGGTTTCGCCGGAGGAAGACCACGAGAACATTGAGATGAAAACTTGCATGTGCCCCTAGCATATGTGTGTGAGTGTGGTGATAGGTTGGTATAGGTTCTTGCATGTGTCCCCCCTCGCATGCATGCGCTCTAACCTAGAGGCGAAGGTTCCGGACCCGTATGAAGGGGGAATCTCCCCGTCGAGGTGAAACCGGGTAGGATAGTGCCCCAACTTGTGAACCACCATGGTTTTACATCACACTATGACCTAAACAAACACAAAACAAGAGAGAGCTATGCCGGGCTACCCCTGTCAGAGGAACGTCTAGGGGGGTAGACGATCCGAGTGCGCACAGAGATCAGGGTTTCGCCGGAGGAAGACCACGAGAACATTGGAATGAGATGAAAACTTGCATGTGCCCCTAGCATATGTGTGTGACTGTGGTGAGAGGTTGGTATAGGTGCTTGCATGTGTCCCCCCTCGCATGCATGCGCTGTAACCTAGAGGCGAAGGTTCCGTACCCGTATCAGGGGGGAATCTCCCCATGTAGGTGAAACCGGGTAGGATAGTGCCCCAACTTGTGAACCAACATGGTTTTACATCACCCTATGACCTAAACAAACACAAAACAAGAGAGAGCTACGCCGGGCTACCCCTGTCAGAGGAACGTCTAGGGGGGTAGACGATCCGAGTGCGCACAGAGATCAGGGTTTCGCCGGAGGAAGACCACGAGAACATTGGAATGAGATGAAAACTTGCATGTGCCCCTAGCATATGTGTGTGAGTGTGATGAGAGGTTGGTATACGTGCTTGCATGTGTCCCCCCTCGCATGCATGCGCTGTAACCTAGAGGCGAAGGTTCCGTACCCGTATAAGGGGCGAATCTCCCCGTCGAGGTGAAACCGGGTAGGATAGTGCCCCAACTTGTGAACCAACATGGTTTTACATCACCCTATGACCTAAACAAACACAAAACAAGAGAGAGCTACGCCGGGCTACCCCTGTCAGAGGAACGTCTAGGGGGGTAGACGATCCGAGTGCGCACAGAGATCAGGGTTTCGCCGGAGGAAGACCACGAGAACATTGGAATGAGTTGAAAACTTGCATGTGCCCCTAGCATATGTGTGTGACTGTGGTGAGAGGTTGGTATAGGTGCTTGCATGTGTCGCCCCTCGCATGCATGCGCTGTAACCTAGAGGCGAAGGTTCCGTACCCGTATGAGGGGGGAATCTCCCCGTCGAGGTGAAACCGGGTAGGATAGTGCCCCAACTTGTGAACCAACATGGTTTTACATCACCCTATGACCTAAACAAACACAAAACAAGAGAGAGCTATGCCGGGCTACCCCTGTCAGAGGAACGTCTAGGGGGGTAGACGATCCGAGTGCGCATAGAGATCAGGGTTTCGCCGGAGGAAGACCACGAGAACATTGAGATGAAAACTTGCATGTGACCCTAGCATATGTGTGTGAGTGTGGTGATAGGTTGGTATAGGTTCTTGCATGTGTCCCCCCTCGCATGCATGCGCTCTAACCTCGAGGCGAAGGTTCCGGACCCGTATGAAGGGGGAATCTCCCCGTCGAGGTGAAACCGGGTAGGATAGTGCCCCAACTTGTGAACCACCATGGTTTTACATCACCCTATGACCTAAACAAACACAAAACAAGAGAGAGCTATGCCGGGCTACCCCTGTCAGAGGAACGTCTAGGGGGTAGACGATCCGAGTGCGCACAGAGATCAGGGTTTCGCCGGAGGAAGACCACGAGAACATTGGAATGAGATGAAAACTTGCATGTGCCCCTAGCATATGTGTGTGACTGTGGTGAGAGGTTGGTATAGGTGCTTGCATGTGTCCCCCCTCGCATGCATGCGCTGTAACCTAGAGGCGAAGGTTCCGTACCCGTATGAGGGGGGAATCTCCCCGTCGAGGTGAAACCGGGTAGGATAGTGCCCCAACTTGTGAACCAACATGGTTTTACATCACCCTATGACCTAAACAAACACAAAACAAGAGAGAGCTATGCCGGGCTACCCCTGTCAGAGGAACGTCTAGGGGGGTAGACGATCCGAGTGCGCACAGAGATCAGGGTTTCGCCAGAGGAAGACCACGAGAACATTGGAATGAGATGAAAACATGCATGTGCCCCTAGCATATGTGTGTGAGTGTGGTGAGAGGTTGGTATAGGTGCTTGCATGTGTCCCCCCTCGCATGCATGCGCTGTAACCTACAGGCGAAGTTTCCGTACCCGTATAAGGGGGAATCTCCCCGTGTAGGTGAAACCGGGTAGGATAGTGCCCCAACTTGTGAACCAACATGGTTTTACATCACCCTATGACCTAAACAAACACAAAACAAGAGAGAGCTACGCCGGGCTACCCCTGTCAGAGGAACGTCTAGGGGGGTAGACGATCCGAGTGCGCACAGAGATCAGGGTTTCGCCGGAGGAAGACCACGAGAACATTGGAATGAGTTGAAAACTTGCATGTGCCCCTAGCATATGTGTGTGACTGTGGTGAGAGGTTGGTATAGGTGCTTGCATGTGTCCCCCCTCGCATGCATGCGCTGTAACCTAGAGGCGAAGGTTCCGTACCCGTATGAGGGGGAATCTCCCCGTCGAGGTGAAACCGGGTAGGATAGTGCCCCAACTTGTGAACCAACATGGTTTTACATCACCCTATGACCTAAACAAACACAAAACAAGAGAGAGCTATGCCGGGCTACCCCTGTCAGAGGAACGTCTAGGGGGGTAGACGATCCGAGTGCGCACAGAGATCAGGGTTTCGCCGGAGGAAGACCACGAGAACATTGAGATGAAAACTTGCATGTGCCCCTAGAATATGTGTGTGAGTGTGGTGATAGGTTGGTATAGGTTCTTGCATGTGTCCCCCCTCGCATGCATGCGCTCTAACCTAGAGGCGAAGGTTCCGGACCCGTATGAAGGGGGAATCTCCCCGTCGAGGTGAAACCGGGTAGGATAGTGCCCCAACTTGTGAACCACCATGGTTTTACATCACCCTATGACCTAAACAAACACAAAACAAGAGAGAGCTATGCCGGGCTACCCCTGTCAGAGGAACGTCTAGGGGGGTAGACGATCCGAGTGCGCACAGAGATCAGGGTTTCGCCGGAGGAAGACCACGAGAACATTGGAATGAGATGAAAACTTGCATGTGCCCCTAGCATATGTGTGTGACTGTGGTGAGAGGTTGGTATAGGTGCTTGCATGTGTCCCCCCTCGCATGCATGCGCTGTAACCTAGAGGCGAAGGTTCCGTACCCGTATCAGGGGGGAATCTCCCCATGTAGGTGAAACCGGGTAGGATAGTGCCCCAACTTGTGAACCAACATGGTTTTACATCACCCTATGACCTAAACAAACACAAAACAAGAGAGAGCTACGCCGGGCTACCCCTGTCAGAGGAACGTCTAGGGGGGTAGACGATCCGAGTGCGCACAGAGATCAGGGTTTCGCCGGAGGAAGACCACGAGAACATTGGAATGAGATGAAAACTTGCATGTTCCCCTAGCATATGTGTGTGAGTGTGATGAGAGGTTGGTATACGTGCTTGCATGTGTCCCCCCTCGCATGCATGCGCTGTAACCTAGAGGCGAAGGTTCCGTACCCGTATAAGGGGCGAATCTCCCCGTCGAGGTGAAACCGGGTAGGATAGTGCCCCAACTTGTGAACCAACATGGTTTTACATCACCCTATGACCTAAACAAACACAAAACAAGAGAGAGCTACGCCGGGCTACCCCTGTCAGAGGAACGTCTAGGGGGGTAGACGATCCGAGTGCGCACAGAGATCAGGGTTTCGCCGGAGGAAGACCACGAGAACATTGGAATGAGTTGAAAACTTGCATGTGCCCCTAGCATATGTGTGTGACTGTGGTGAGAGGTTGGTATAGGTGCTTGCATGTGTCGCCCCTCGCATGCATGCGCTGTAACCTAGAGGCGAAGGTTCCGTACCCGTATGAGGGGGGAATCTCCCCGTCGAGGTGAAACCGGGTAGGATAGTGCCCCAACTTGTGAACCAACATGGTTTTACATCACCCTATGACCTAAACAAACACAAAACAAGAGAGAGCTATGCCGGGCTACCCCTGTCAGAGGAACGTCTAGGGGGGTAGACGATCCGAGTGCGCATAGAGATCAGGGTTTCGCCGGAGGAAGACCACGAGAACATTGAGATGAAAACTTGCATGTGACCCTAGCATATGTGTGTGAGTGTGGTGATAGGTTGGTATAGGTTCTTGCATGTGTCCCCCCTCGCATGCATGCGCTCTAACCTAGAGGCGAAGGTTCCGGACCCGTATGAAGGGGGAATCTCCCCGTCGAGGTGAAACCGGGTAGGATAGTGCCCCAACTTGTGAACCACCATGGTTTTACATCACCCTATGACCTAAACAAACACAAAACAAGAGAGAGCTATGCCGGGCTACCCCTGTCAGAGGAACGTCTAGGGGGTAGACGATCCGAGTGCGCACAGAGATCAGGGTTTCGCCGGAGGAAGACCACGAGAACATTGGAATGAGATGAAAACTTGCATGTGCCCCTAGCATATGTGTGTGACTGTGGTGAGAGGTTGGTATAGGTGCTTGCATGTGTCCCCCCTCGCATGCATGCGCTGTAACCTAGAGGCGAAGGTTCCGTACCCGTATCAGGGGGGAATCTCCCCGTGTAGGTGAAACCGGGTAGGATAGTGCCCCAACTTGTGAACCAACATGGTTTTACATCACCCTATGACCTAAACAAACACAAAACAAGAGAGAGCTACGCCGGGCTACCCCTGTCAGAGGAACGTCTAGGGGGGGTAGAGGATCCGAGTGCGCACAGAGATCAGGGTTTCGCCGGAGGAAGACCACGAGAACATTGGAATGAGATGAAAACTTGCATGTGCCCCTAGCATATGTGTGTGAGTGTGATGAGAGGTTGGTATACGTGCTTGCATGTGTCCCCCCTCGCATGCATGCGCTGTAACCTAGAGGCGAAGGTTCCGTACCCGTATAAGGGGCGAATCTCCCCGTCGAGGTGAAACCGGGTAGGATAGTGCCCCAACTTGTGAACCAACATGGTTTTACATCACCCTATGACCTAAACAAACACAAAACAAGAGAGAGCTACGCCGGGCTACCCCTGTCAGAGGAACGTCTAGGGGGGTAGACGATCCGAGTGCGCACAGAGATCAGGGTTTCGCCGGAGGAAGACCACGAGAACATTGGAATGAGTTGAAAACTTGCATGTGCCCCTAGCATATGTGTGTGACTGTGGTGAGAGGTTGGTATAGGTGCTTGCATGTGTCCCCCATCGCATGCATGCGCTGTAACCTAGAGGCGAAGGTTCCGTACCCGTATGAGCGGGGAATCTCCCCGTCGAGGTGAAACCGGGTAGGATAGTGCCCCAACTTGTGAACCAACATGGTTTTACATCACCCTATGACCTAAACAAACACAAAACAAGAGAGAGCTATGCCGGGCTACCCCTGTCAGAGGAACGTCTAGGGGGGTAGACGATCCGAGTGCGCATAGAGATCAGGGTTTCGCCGGAGGAAGACCACGAGAACATTGGAATGAGATGAAAACTTGCATGTGCCCCTAGCATATGTGTGTGACTGTGGTGAGAGGTTGGTATAGGTGCTTGCATGTGTCCCCCCTCGCATGCATGCGCTGTAACCTAGAGGCGAAGGTTCCGTACCCGTATAAGGGGGAAATCTCCCCGTCGAGGTGAAACCGGGTAGGATAGTGCCCCAACTTGTGAACTAACATGGTTTTACATAACCCTATGACCTAAACAAACACAAAACAAGAGAGAGCTACGCCGGGCTACCCCTGTCAGAGGAACGTCTAGGGGGGTAGACGATCCGAGTGCGCACAGAGATCAGGGTTTCACCGGAGGAAGACCACGAGAACATTGGAATGAGATGAAAACTTGCATGTGCCCCTAGCATATGTGTGTGAGTGTGGTGAGAGGTTGGTATAGGTGCTTGCATGTGTCCCCCCTCGCATGCATGCGCTCTAACCTAGAGGCGAAGGTTCCGTACCCGTATGAGGGGGGCATCTCCCCGTCGAGGTGAAACCGGGTAGGATAGTGCCCCAACTTGTGAACCAACATGGTTTTACATCACCCTATGACCTAAACAAACACAAAACAAGAGAGAGCTACGCCGGGCTACCCCTGTCAGAGGAACGTCTAGGGGGGTAGACGATCCGAGTGCGCACAGAGATCAGGGTTTCGCCGGAGGAAGACCACGAGAACATTGGAATGAGATGAAAACTTGCATGTGCCCCTAACATAAGTGTGTGATTGTGGTGAGAGGTTGGTATAGGTGCTTGCATGTGTCCCCCCTCGCATGCATGCGCTGTAACCTAGAGGCGAAGGTTCCGTACCCGTATAAGGGGGAAATCTCCCCGTCGAGGTGAAACCGGGTAGGATAGTGCCCCAACTTGTGAACCAACATGGTTTTACATAACCCTATGACCTAAACAAACACAAAACAAGAGAGAGCTACGCGGGGCTACCCCTGTCAGAGGAACGTCTAGGGGGGTAGACGATCCGAGTGCGCACAGAGATCAGGGTTTCGCCGGAGGAAGACCACGAGAACATTGGAATGAGATGAAAACTTGCATGTGCCCCTAGCATATGTGTGTGAGTGTGGTGAGAGGTTGGTATAGGTGCTTGCATGTGTCCCCCCTCGCATGCATGCGCTGTAACCTAGAGGCGAAGGTTCCGTACCCATATAAGGGGCGAATCTCCCCGTCGAGGTGAAACCGGGTAGGATAGTGCCCCAACTTGTGAACCAACATGGTTTTACATCACCCTATGACCTAAACAAACACAAAACAAGAGAGAGCTACGCCGGGCTACCCCTGTCAGAGGAACGTCTAGGGGGGTAGACGATCCGAGTGCGCACAGAGATCAGGGTTTCGCCGGAGGAAGACCACGAGAACATTGGAATGAGATGAAAACATGCATGTGCCCCTAGCATATGTGTGTGAGTGTGGTGAGAGGTTGGTATAGGTGCTTTCATGTGTCTCCCCTCGCATGCATGCGCTCTAACCTAGAGGTGAAGGTTCCGGACCCGTATGAGGGGGGAATCTCCCCGTCGAGGTGAAACCAGGTAGGATAGTGCCCCAACTTGTGAACCACCATGGTTTTACATCACCCTATGACCTAAACAAACACAAAACAAGAGAGAGCTACGCCGGGCTACCCCTGTCAGAGGAACGTCTAGGGGGGTAGACGATCCGAGTGCGCACAGAGATCAGGGTTTCGCCGGAGGAAGACCACGAGAACATTGGAATGAGATGAAAACATGCATGTGCCCCTAGCATATGTGTGTGAGTGTGGTGAGAGGTTGGTATAGGTGCTTGCATGTGTCCCCCCTCGCATGCATGCGCTGTAACCTAGAGGCGAAGGTTCCGTACCCGTATAAGGGGGAATCTCCCCGTGTAGGTGAAACCGGGTAGGATAGTGCCCCAACTTGTGAACCAACATGGTTTTACATCACCCTATGACCTAAACAAACACAAAAAAAGAGAGAGCTACGCCGGGCTACCCCTGTCAGTGGAACGTCTAGGGGGGTAGACGATCCGAGTGCGCACAGAGATCAGGGTTTCGCCGGAGGAAGACCACGAGAACATTGGAATGAGTTGAAAACTTGCATGTGCCCCTAGCATATGTGTGTGACTGTGGTGAGAGGTTGGTATAGGTGCTTGCATGTGTCCCCCCTCGCATGCATGCGCTGTAACCTAGAGGCGAAGGTTCCGTACCCGTATGAGGGGGAATCTCCCCGTCGAGGTGAAACCGGGTAGGATAGTGCCCCAACTTGTGAACCAACATGGTTTTACATCACCCTATGACCTAAACAAACACAAAACAAGAGAGAGCTATGCCGGGCTACCCCTGTCAGAGGAACGTCTAGGGGGGTAGACGATCCGAGTGCGCACAGAGATCAGGGTTTCGCCGGAGGAAGACCACGAGAACATTGAGATGAAAACTTGCATGTGCCCCTAGCATATGTGTGTGAGTGTGGTGATAGGTTGGTATAGGTTCTTGCATGTGTCCCCCCTCGCATGCATGCGCTCTAACCTAGAGGCGAAGGTTCCGGACCCGTATGAAGGGGGAATCTCCCCGTCGAGGTGAAACCGGGTAGGATAGTGCCCCAACTTGTGAACCACCATGGTTTTACATCACCCTATGACCTAAACAAACACAAAACAAGAGAGAGCTA
The DNA here is from genome assembly GCA_916181665.1 of Avena sativa. Lineage (NCBI taxonomy): Eukaryota > Viridiplantae > Streptophyta > Magnoliopsida > Poales > Poaceae > Avena > Avena sativa. The sequence goes on along the minus strand of OV702294.1, from coordinate 258,685,329 downwards.
TGCCGGGCTACCCCTGTCAGAGGAACGTCTAGGGGGGTAGACGATCCGAGTGCGCATAGAGATCAGGGTTTCGCCGGAGGAAGACCACGAGAACATTGGAATGAGATGAAAACTTGCATGTGCCCCTAGCATATGTGTGTGACTGTGGTGAGAGGTTGGTATAGGTGCTTGCATGTGTCCCCTCTCGCATGCATGCGCTGTAACCTAGAGGCGAAGGTTCCGTACCCGTATCAGGGGGGAATCTCCCCGTGTAGGTGAAACCGGGTAGGATAGTGCCCCAACTTGTGAACCAACATGGTTTTACATCACCCTATGACCTAAACAAACACAAAACAAGAGAGAGCTACGCCGGGCTACCCCTGTCAGAGGAACGTCTAGGGGGGTAGACGATCCGAGTGCGCACAGAGATCAGGGTTTCGCCGGAGGAAGACCACGAGAACATTGGAATGAGATGAAAACTTGCATGTGCCCCTAGCATATGTGTGTGAGTGTGATGAGAGGTTGGTATACGTGGTTGCATATGTCCCCCCTCGCATGCATGCGCTGTAACCTAGAGGCGAAGGTTCCGTACCCGTATAAGGGGCGAATCTCCCCGTCGAGGTGAAACCGGGTAGGATAGTGCCCCAACTTGTGAACCAACATGGTTTTACATCACCCTATGACCTAAACAAACACAAAACAAGAGAGAGCTACGCCGGGCTACCCCTGTCAGAGGAACGTCTAGGGGGGTAGACGATCCGAGTGCGCATAGAGATCAGGGTTTCGCCGGAGGAAGACCACGAGAACATTGGAATGAGTTGAAAACTTGCATGTGACCCTAGCATATGTGTGTGACTGTGGTGAGAGGTTGGTATAGGTGCTTGCATGTGTCCCCCCTCGCATGCATGCGCTGTAACCTAGAGGCGAAGGTTCCGTACCCGTATGAGGGGGGAATCTCCCCGTCGAGGTGAAACCGGGTAGGATAGTGCCCCAACTTGTGAACCAACATGGTTTTACATCACCCTATGACCTAAACAAACACAAAACAAGAGAGAGCTATGCCGGGCTACCCCTGTCAGAGGAACGTCTAGGGGGGTAGACGATCCGAGTGCGCACAGAGATCAGGGTTTCGCCGGAGGAAGACCACGAGAACATTGGAATGAGATGAAAACATGCATGTGCCCCTAGCATATGTGTGTGAGTGTGGTGAGAGGTTGGTATAGGTGCTTGCATGTGTCCCCCCTCGCATGCATGCGCTGTAACCTACAGGCGAAGTTTCCGTACCCGTATAAGGGGGAATCTCCCCGTGTAGGTGAAACCGGGTAGGATAGTGCCCCAACTTGTGAACCAACATGGTTTTACATCACCCTATGACCTAAACAAACACAAAACAAGAGAGAGCTACGCCGGGCTACCCCTGTCAGAGGAACGTCTAGGGGGGTAGACGATCCGAGTGCGCACAGAGATCAGGGTTTCGCCGGAGGAAGACCACGAGAACATTGGAATGAGATGAAAACTTGCATGTGCCCCTAGCATATGTGTGTGCGTGTGATGAGAGGTTGGTATAGGTGCTTGCATGTGTCCCCCCTCGCATGCATGCGCTGTAACCTAGAGGCGAAGGTTCCGTACCCGTATGAGGGGGGAATCTCCCCGTCGAGGTGAAACCGGGTAGGATAGTGCCCCAACTTGTGAACCACCATGGTTTTACATCACCCTATGACCTAAACAAACACAAAACAAGAGAGAGCTACGCCGGGCTACCCCTGTCAGAGGAACGTCTAGGGGGGTAGACGATCCGAGTGCGCACAGAGATCAGGGTTTCGCCGGAGGAAGACCACGAGAACATTGGAATGAGATGAAAACTTGCATGTGCCCCTAGCATAAGTGTGTGATTGTGGTGAGAGGTTGGTATAGGTGCTTGCATGTGTCCCCCCTCGCATGCATGCGCTGTAACCTAGAGGCGAAGGTTCCGTACCCGTATAAGGGGGAAATCTCCCCGTCGAGGTGAAACCGGGTAGGATAGTGCCCCAACTTGTGAACCAACATGGTTTTACATAACCCTATGACCTAAACAAACACAAAACAAGAGAGAGCTACGCGGGGCTACCCCTGTCAGAGGAACGTCTAGGGGGGTAGACGATCCGAGTGCGCACAGAGATCAGGGTTTCGCCGGAGGAAGACCACGAGAACATTGGAATGAGATGAAAACTTGCATGTGCCCCTAGCATATGTGTGTGAGTGTGGTGAGAGGTTGGTATAGGTGCTTGCATGTGTCCCCCCTCGCATGCATGCGCTGTAACCTAGAGGCGAAGGTTCCGTACCCATATAAGGGGCGAATCTCCCCGTCGAGGTGAAACCGGGTAGGATAGTGCCCCAACTTGTGAACCAACATGGTTTTACATCACCCTATGACCTAAACAAACACAAAACAAGAGAGAGCTACGCCGGGCTACCCCTGTCAGAGGAACGTCTAGGGGGGTAGACGATCCGAGTGCGCACAGAGATCAGGGTTTCGCCGGAGGAAGACCACGAGAACATTGGAATGAGATGAAAACATGCATGTGCCCCTAGCATATGTGTGTGAGTGTGGTGAGAGGTTGGTATAGGTGCTTTCATGTGTCTCCCCTCGCATGCATGCGCTCTAACCTAGAGGTGAAGGTTCCGGACCCGTATGAGGGGGGAATCTCCCCGTCGAGGTGAAACCAGGTAGGATAGTGCCCCAACTTGTGAACCACCATGGTTTTACATCACCCTATGACCTAAACAAACACAAAACAAGAGAGAGCTACGCCGGGCTACCCCTGTCAGAGGAACGTCTAGGGGGGTAGACGATCCGAGTGCGCACAGAGATCAGGGTTTCGCCGGAGGAAGACCACGAGAACATTGGAATGAGATGAAAACATGCATGTGCCCCTAGCATATGTGTGTGAGTGTGGTGAGAGGTTGGTATAGGTGCTTGCATGTGTCCCCCCTCGCATGCATGCGCTGTAACCTAGAGGCGAAGGTTCCGTACCCGTATAAGGGGGAATCTCCCCGTGTAGGTGAAACCGGGTAGGATAGTGCCCCAACTTGTGAACCAACATGGTTTTACATCACCCTATGACCTAAACAAACACAAAAAAAGAGAGAGCTACGCCGGGCTACCCCTGTCAGTGGAACGTCTAGGGGGGTAGACGATCCGAGTGCGCACAGAGATCAGGGTTTCGCCGGAGGAAGACCACGAGAACATTGGAATGAGTTGAAAACTTGCATGTGCCCCTAGCATATGTGTGTGAATGTGGTGAGAGGTTGGTATAGGTGCTTGCATGTGTCCCCCCTCGCATGCATGCGCTGTAACCTAGAGGCGAAGGTTCCGTACCCGTATGAGGGGGAATCTCCCCGTCGAGGTGAAACCGGGTAGGATAGTGCCCCAACTTGTGAACCAACATGGTTTTACATCACCCTATGACCTAAACAAACACAAAACAAGAGAGAGCTATGCCGGGCTACCCCTGTCAGAGGAACGTCTAGGGGGGTAGACGATCCGAGTGCGCACAGAGATCAGGGTTTCGCCGGAGGAAGACCACGAGAACATTGAGATGAAAACTTGCATGTGCCCCTAGCATATGTGTGTGAGTGTGGTGATAGGTTGGTATAGGTTCTTGCATGTGTCCCCCCTCGCATGCATGCGCTCTAACCTAGAGGCGAAGGTTCCGGACCCGTATGAAGGGGGAATCTCCCCGTCGAGGTGAAACCGGGTAGGATAGTGCCCCAACTTGTGAACCACCATGGTTTTACATCACCCTATGACCTAAACAAACACAAAACAAGAGAGAGCTATGCCGGGCTACCCCTGTCAGAGGAACGTCTAGGGGGGTAGACGATCCGAGTGCGCATAGAGATCAGGGTTTCGCCGGAGGAAGACCACGAGAACATTGGAATGAGATGAAAACTTGCATGTGCCCCTAGCATATGTGTGTGACTGTGGTGAGAGGTTGGTATAGGTGCTTGCATGTGTCCCCTCTCGCATGCATGCGCTGTAACCTAGAGGCGAAGGTTCCGTACCCGTATCAGGGGGGAATCTCCCCGTGTAGGTGAAACCGGGTAGGATAGTGCCCCAACTTGTGAACCAACATGGTTTTACATCACCCTATGACCTAAACAAACACAAAACAAGAGAGAGCTACGCCGGGCTACCCCTGTCAGAGGAACGTCTAGGGGGGTAGACGATCCGAGTGCGCACAGAGATCAGGGTTTCGCCGGAGGAAGACCACGAGAACATTGGAATGAGATGAAAACTTGCATGTGCCCCTAGCATATGTGTGTGAGTGTGATGAGAGGTTGGTATACGTGGTTGCATATGTCCCCCCTCGCATGCATGCGCTGTAACCTAGAGGCGAAGGTTCCGTACCCGTATAAGGGGCGAATCTCCCCGTCGAGGTGAAACCGGGTAGGATAGTGCCCCAACTTGTGAACCAACATGGTTTTACATCACCCTATGACCTAAACAAACACAAAACAAGAGAGAGCTACGCCGGGCTACCCCTGTCAGAGGAACGTCTAGGGGGGTAGACGATCCGAGTGCGCATAGAGATCAGGGTTTCGCCGGAGGAAGACCACGAGAACATTGGAATGAGTTGAAAACTTGCATGTGACCCTAGCATATGTGTGTGACTGTGGTGAGAGGTTGGTATAGGTGCTTGCATGTGTCCCCCCTCGCATGCATGCGCTGTAACCTAGAGGCGAAGGTTCCGTACCCGTATGAGGGGGGAATCTCCCCGTCGAGGTGAAACCGGGTAGGATAGTGCCCCAACTTGTGAACCAACATGGTTTTACATCACCCTATGACCTAAACAAACACAAAACAAGAGAGAGCTATGCCGGGCTACCCCTGTCAGAGGAACGTCTAGGGGGGTAGACGATCCGAGTGCGCACAGAGATCAGGGTTTCGCCGGAGGAAGACCACGAGAACATTGGAATGAGATGAAAACATGCATGTGCCCCTAGCATATGTGTGTGAGTGTGGTGAGAGGTTGGTATAGGTGCTTGCATGTGTCCCCCCTCGCATGCATGCGCTGTAACCTACAGGCGAAGTTTCCGTACCCGTATAAGGGGGAATCTCCCCGTGTAGGTGAAACCGGGTAGGATAGTGCCCCAACTTGTGAACCAACATGGTTTTACATCACCCTATGACCTAAACAAACACAAAACAAGAGAGAGCTACGCCGGGCTACCCCTGTCAGAGGAACGTCTAGGGGGGTAGACGATCCGAGTGCGCACAGAGATCAGGGTTTCGCCGGAGGAAGACCACGAGAACATTGGAATGAGTTGAAAACTTGCATGTGCCCCTAGCATATGTGTGTGACTGTGGTGAGAGGTTGGTATAGGTGCTTGCATGTGTCCCCCCTCGCATGCATGCGCTGTAACCTAGAGGCGAAGGTTCCGTACCCGTATGAGGGGGGAATCTCCCCGTCGAGGTGAAACCGGGTAGGATAGTGCCCCAACTTGTGAACCAACATGGTTTTACATCACCCTATGACCTAAACAAACACAAAACAAGAGAGAGCTATGCCGGGCTACCCCTGTCAGAGGAACGTCTAGGGGGCTAGACGATCCGAGTGCGCACAGAGATCAGGGTTTCGCCGGAGGAAGACCACGAGAACATTGAGATGAAAACTTGCATGTGCCCCTAGCATATGTGTGTGAGTGTGGTGATAGGTTGGTATTGGTTCTTGCATGTGTCCCCCCTCGCATGCATGCGCTCTAACCTAGAGGCGAAGGTTCCGGACCCGTATGAAGGGGGAATCTCCCCGTCGAGGTGAAACCGGGTAGGATAGTGCCCCAACTTGTGAACCACCATGGTTTTACATCACCCTATGACCTAAACAAACACAAAACAAGAGAGAGCTATGCCGGGCTACCCCTGTCAGAGGAACGTCTAGGGGGGTAGACGATCCGAGTGCGCACAGAGATCAGGGTTTCGCCGGAGGAAGACCACGAGAACATTGGAATGAGATGAAAACTTGCATGTGCCCCTAGCATATGTGTGTGACTGTGGTGAGAGGTTGGTATAGGTGCTTGCATGTGTCCCCCCTCGCATGCATGCGCTGTAACCTAGAGGCGAAGGTTCCGTACCCGTATCAGGGGGGAATCTCCCCATGTAGGTGAAACCGGGTAGGATAGTGCCCCAACTTGTGAACCAACATGGTTTTACATCACCCTATGACCTAAACAAACACAAAACAAGAGAGAGCTACGCCGGGCTACCCCTGTCAGAGGAACGTCTAGGGGGGTAGACGATCCGAGTGCGCACAGAGATCAGGGTTTCGCCGGAGGAAGACCACGAGAACATTGGAATGAGATGAAAACTTGCATGTGCCCCTAGCATATGTGTGTGAGTGTGATGAGAGGTTGGTATACGTGCTTGCATGTGTCCCCCTCGCATGCATGCGCTGTAACCTAGAGGCGAAGGTTCCGTACCCGTATAAGGGGCGAATCTCCCCGTCGAGGTGAAACCGGGTAGGATAGTGCCCCAACTTGTGAACCAACATGGTTTTACATCACCCTATGACCTAAACAAACACAAAACAAGAGAGAGCTACGCCGGGCTACCCCTGTCAGAGGAACGTCTAGGGGGGTAGACGATCCGAGTGCGCACAGAGATCAGGGTTTCGCCGGAGGAAGACCACGAGAACATTGGAATGAGTTGAAAACTTGCATGTGCCCCTAGCATATGTGTGTGACTGTGGTGAGAGGTTGGTATAGGTGCTTGCATGTGTCGCCCCTCGCATGCATGCGCTGTAACCTAGAGGCGAAGGTTCCGTACCCGTATGAGGGGGGAATCTCCCCGTCGAGGTGAAACCGGGTAGGATAGTGCCCCAACTTGTGAACCAACATGGTTTTACATCACCCTATGACCTAAACAAACACAAAACAAGAGAGAGCTATGCCGGGCTACCCCTGTCAGAGGAACGTCTAGGGGGGTAGACGATCCGAGTGCGCATAGAGATCAGGGTTTCGCCGGAGGAAGACCACGAGAACATTGAGATGAAAACTTGCATGTGACCCTAGCATATGTGTGTGAGTGTGGTGATAGGTTGGTATAGGTTCTTGCATGTGTCCCCCCTCGCATGCATGCGCTCTAACCTAGAGGCGAAGGTTCCGGACCCGTATGAAGGGGGAATCTCCCCGTCGAGGTGAAACCGGGTAGGATAGTGCCCCAACTTGTGAACCACCATGGTTTTACATCACCCTATGACCTAAACAAACACAAAACAAGAGAGAGCTATGCCGGGCTACCCCTGTCAGAGGAACGTCTAGGGGGGTAGACGATCCGAGTGCGCATAGAGATCAGGGTTTCGCCGGAGGAAGACCACGAGAACATTGGAATGAGATGAAAACTTGCATGTGCCCCTAGCATATGTGTGTGAGTGTGATGAGAGGTTGGTATACGTGCTTGCATGTGTCCCCCCTCGCATGCATGCGCTGTAACCTAGAGGCGAAGGTTCCGTACCCGTATAAGGGGCGAATCTCCCCGTCGAGGTGAAACCGGGTAGGATAGTGCCCCAACTTGTGAACCAACATGGTTTTACATCACCCTATGACCTAAACAAACACAAAACAAGAGAGAGCTACGCCGGGCTACCCCTGTCAGAGGAACGTCTAGGGGGGTAGACGATCCGAGTGCGCACAGAGATCAGGGTTTCGCCGGAGGAAGACCACGAGAACATTGGAATGAGTTGAAAACTTGCATGTGCCCCTAGCATATGTGTGTGACTGTGGTGAGAGGTTGGTATAGGTGCTTGCATGTGTCGCCCCTCGCATGCATGCGCTGTAACCTAGAGGCGAAGGTTCCGTACCCGTATGAGGGGGGAATCTCCCCGTCGAGGTGAAACCGGGTAGGATAGTGCCCCAACTTGTGAACCAACATGGTTTTACATCACCCTATGACCTAAACAAACACAAAACAAGAGAGAGCTATGCCGGGCTACCCCTGTCAGAGGAACGTCTAGGGGGGTAGACGATCCGAGTGCGCATAGAGATCAGAGTTTCGCCGGAGGAAGACCACGAGAACATTGAGATGAAAACTTGCATGTGACCCTAGCATATGTGTGTGAGTGTGGTGATAGGTTGGTATAGGTTCTTGCATGTGTCCCCCCTCGCATGCATGCGCTCTAACCTAGAGGCGAAGGTTCCGGACCCATATGAAGGGGGAATCTCCCCGTCGAGGTGAAACCGGGTAGGATAGTGCCCCAACTTGTGAACCACCATGGTTTTACATCACCCTATGACCTAAACAAACACAAAACAAGAGAGAGCTATGCCGGGCTACCCCTGTCAGAGGAACGTCTAGGGGGGTAGACGATCCGAGTGCGCACAGAGATCAGGGTTTCGCCGGAGGAAGACCACGAGAACATTGGAATGAGATGAAAACTTGCATGTGCCCCTAGCATATGTGTGTGACTGTGGTGAGAGGTTGGTATAGGTGCTTGCATGTGTCCCCCCTCGCATGCATGCGCTGTAACCTAGAGGCGAAGGTTCCGTACCCGTATCAGGGGGGAATCTCCCCGTGTAGGTGAAACCGGGTAGGATAGTGCCCCAACTTGTGAACCAACATGGTTTTACATCACCCTATGACCTAAACAAACACAAAACAAGAGAGAGCTACGCCGGGCTACCCCTGTCAGAGGAACGTCTAGGGGGGGTAGAGGATCCGAGTGCGCACAGAGATCAGGGTTTCGCCGGAGGAAGACCACGAGAACATTGGAATGAGATGAAAACTTGCATGTGCCCCTAGCATATGTGTGTGAGTGTGATGAGAGGTTGGTATACGTGCTTGCATGTGTCCCCCCTCACATGCATGCGCTGTAACCTAGAGGCGAAGGTTCCGTACCCGTATAAGGGGCGAATCTCCCCGTCGAGGTGAAACCGGGTAGGATAGTGCCCCAACTTGTGAACCAACATGGTTTTACATCACCCTATGACCTAAACAAACACAAAACAAGAGAGAGATACGCCGGGCTACCCCTGTCAGAGGAACGTCTAGGGGGGTAGACGATCCGAGTGCGCACAGAGATCAGGGTTTCGCCGGAGGAAGACCACGAGAACATTGGAATGAGTTGAAAACTTGCATGTGCCCCTAGCATATGTGTGTGACTGTGGTGAGAGGTTGGTATAGGTGCTTGCATGTGTCCCCCATCGCATGCATGCGCTGTAACCTAGAGGCGAAGGTTCCGTACCCGTATGAGCGGGGAATCTCCCCGTCGAGGTGAAACCGGGTAGGATAGTGCCCCAACTTGTGAACCAACATGGTTTTACATCACCCTATGACCTAAACAAACACAAAACAAGAGAGAGCTATGCCGGGCTACCCCTGTCAGAGGAACGTCTAGGGGGGTAGACGATCCGAGTGCGCACAGAGATCAGGGTTTCGCCGGAGGAAGACCACGAGAACATTGGAATGAGATGAAAACTTGCATGTGCCCCTAGCATATGTGTGTGAGTGTGGTGAGAGGTTGGTATAGGTGATTGCATGTGTCCCCCCTCGCATGCATGCGCTGTAACCTAGAGGCGAAGGTTCCGTACCCGTATAAGGGGGAATCTCCCCGTGTAGGTGAAACCGGGTAGGATAGTGCCCCAACTTGTGAACCAACATGGTTTTACATCACCCTATGACCTAAACAAACACAAAACAAGAGAGAGCTACGCCGGGCTACCCCTGTCAGAGGAACGTCTAGGGGGGTAGACGATCCGAGTGCGCACAGAGATCAGGGTTTCGCCGGAGGAAGACCACGAGAACATTGGAATGAGATGAAAACTTGCATGTGCCCCTAGCATATGTGTGTGAGTGTGGTGAGAGGTTGGTATAGGTGCTTGCATGTGTCCCCCCTCGCATGCATGCGCTGTAACCTAGAGGCGAAGGTTCCGTACCCGTATCAGGGGGGAATCTCCCCGTGTAGGTGAAACCGGGTAGGATAGTGCCCCAACTTGTGAACCAACATGGTTTTACATCACCCTATGACCTAAACAAACATAAAACAAGAGAGAGCTACGCCGGGCTACCCCTGTCAGAGGAACGTCTAGGGGGGTAGACGATCCGAGTGCGCACAGAGATTAGGGTTTCGCCGGAGGAAGACCACGAGAACATTGGAATGAGATGAAAACTTGCATGTGCCCCTAGCATATGTGTGTGAGTGTGGTGAGAGGTTGGTATAGGTGCTTGCATGTGTCCCCCCTCGCATGCATGCGCTGTAACCTAGAGGCGAAGGTTCTGTACCCATATAAGGGGGGAATCTCCCCGTCGAGGTGAAACCGGGTAGGATAGTGCCCCAACTTCTGAACCAACATGGTTTTACATCACCCTATGACCTAAACAAACACAAAACAAGAGAGAGCTACGCCGGGCTACCCCTGTCAGAGGAACGTCTAGGGGGTAGACGATCCGAGTGCGCACAGAGATCAGGGTTTCGCCGGAGGAAGACCACGAGAACATTGGAATGAGATGAAAACTTGCATGTGCCCCTAGCATATGTGTGTGATTGTGGTGAGAGGTTGGTATAGGTGCTTGCATGTGTCCCCCTTCGCATGCATGCGCTGTAACCTAGAGGCGAAGGATCCGTACCCGTATCAGGGGGAAATCTCCCCGTCGAGGTGAAACCGGGTAGGATAGTGCCCCAACTTGTGAACCAACATGGTTTTACATCACCCTATGACCTAAACAAACATAAAACAAGAGAGAGCTACGCCGGGCTACCCCTGTCAGAGGAACGTCTAGGGGGGTAGACGATCCGAGTGCGCACAGAGATCAGGGTTTCGCCGGAGGAAGACCACGAGAACATTGGAATGAGATGAAAACTTGCATGTGCCCCTAGCATATGTGTGTGAGTGTGGTGAGAGGTTGGTATAGGTGCTTGCATGTGTCCCCCCTCGCATGCATGCGCTGTAACCTAGAGGCGAAGGTTCCGTACCCGTATAAGGGGGGAATCTCCCCGTCGAGGTGAAACAGGGTAGGATAGTGCCCCAACTTGTGAAACAACATGGTTTTACATCACCCTATGACCTAAACAAACACAAAACAAGAGAGAGCTACGCCGGGCTACCCCTGTCAGAGGAACGTCTAGGGGGTAGACGATCCGAGTGCGCACAGAGATCAGGGTTTCGCCGGAGGAAGACCACGAGAACATTGGAATGAGATGAAAACTTGCATGTGCCCCTAGCATATGTGTGTGATTGTGGTGAGAGGTTGGTATAGGTGCTTGCATGTGTCCCCCCTCGCATGAATGCGCTGTAACCTAGAGACGAAGGTTCCGTACCCGTATAAGGGGGAAATCTCCCCGTCGAGGTGAAACCGGGTAGGATAGTGCCCCAACTTGTGAACCAACATGGTTTTACATAACCCTATGACCTAAACAAACACAAAACAAGAGAGAGCTACGCCGGGCTACCCCTGTCAGAGGAACGTCTAGGGGGGTAGATGATCCGAGTGCGCACAGAGATCAGGGTTTCGCCGGAGGAAGACCACGAGAACATTGGAATGAGATGAAAACTTGCATGTGCCCCTAGCATATGTGTGTGAGTGTGGTGAGAGGTTGGTATAGGTGCTTGCATGTGTCCCCCCTCGCATGCATGCGCTCTAACCTAGAGGCGAAGGTTCCGGACCCGTATGAGGGGGGAATCTCTCCGTCGAGGTGAAACCGGGTAGGATAGTGCCCCAACTTGTGAACCACCATGGTTTTACATCACCCTATGACCTAAACAAACACAAAACAAGAGAGAGCTACGATGGGCTACCCCTGTCAGAGGAACGTCTAGGGGGGTAGACGATCCGAGTGCGCACAGAGATCAGGGTTTCGCCGGAGGAAGACCACGAGAACATTGGAATGAGATGAAAACTTGCATGTGCCCCTAGCATATGTGTGTGAGTGTGGTGATAGGTTGGTATAGGTGCTTGCATGTGTCCCCCCTCGCATGCATGCGCTGTAACCTAGAGGCGAAGGTTCCGTACCCGTATAAGGGGGAATCTCCCCGTGTAGGTGAAACCGGGTAGGATAGTGCCCCAACTTGTGAACCAACATGGTTTTACATCACCCTATGACCTAAACAAACACAAAACAAGAGAGAGATACGCCGGGCTACCCCTGTCAGAGGAACGTCTAGGGGGGTAGACGATCCGAGTGCGCACAGAGATCAGGGTTTCGCCGGAGGAAGACCACGAGAACATTGGAATGAGTTGAAAACTTGCATGTGCCCCTAGCATATGTGTGTGACTGTGGTGAGAGGTTGGTATAGGTGCTTGCATGTGTCCCCCTCGCATGCATGCGCTGTAACCTAGAGGCGAAGGTTCCGTACCCGTATGAGGGGGGAATCTCCCCGTCGAGGTGAAACCGGGTAGGATAGTGCCCCAACTTGTGAACCAACATGGTTTTACATCACCCTATGACCTAAACAAACACAAAACAAGAGAGAGCTATGCCGGGCTACCCCTGCCAGAGGAACGTCTAGGGGGGTAGACGATCCGAGTGCGCACAGAGATCAGGGTTTCGCCGGAGGAAGACCACGAGAACATTGGAATGAGATGAAAACTTGCATGTGCCCCTAGCATATGTGTGTGAGTGTGGTTAGAGGTTGGTATAGGTGCTTGCATGTGTCCCCCCTCGCATGCATGCGCTCTAACCTAGAGGCGAAGGTTCCGGACCCGTATGAGGGGGGAATCTCCCCGTCGAGGTGAAACCGGGTAGGATAGTGCCCCAACTTGTGAACCACCATGGTTTTACATCACCCTATGACCTAAACAAACACAAAACAAGAGAGAGCTACGCTGGGCTACCCCTGTCAGAGGAACGTCTAGGGGGGTAGACGATCCGAGTGCGCACAGAGATCAGGGTTTCGCCGGAGGAAGACCACGAGAACATTGGAATGAGATGAAAACTTGCATGTGCCCCTAGCATATGTGTGTGAGTGTGGTGATAGGTTGGTATAGGTGCTTGCATGTGTCCCCCCTCGCATGCATGCGCTGTAACCTAGAGGCGAAGGTTCCGTACCCGTATAAGGGGGAATCTCCCCGTGTAGGTGAAACCGGGTAGGATAGTGCCCCAACTTGTGAACCAACATGGTTTTACATCACCCTATGACCTAAACAAACACAAAACAAGAGAGAGATACGCCGGGCTACCCCTGTCAGAGGAACGTCTGGGGGGGTAGACGATCCGAGTGCGCACAGAGAACAGGGTTTCGCCGGAGGAAGACCACGAGAACATTGGAATGAGTTGAAAACTTGCATGTGCCCCTAGCATATGTGTGTGACTGTGGTGAGAGGTTGGTATAGGTGCTTGCATGTGTCCCCCCTCGCATGCATGCGCTGTAACCTAGAGGCGAAGGTTCCGTACCCGTATGAGGGGGGAATCTCCCCGTCGAGGTGAAACCGGGTAGGATAGTGCCCCAACTTGTGAACCAACATGGTTTTACATCACCCTATGACCTAAACAAACACAAAACAAGAGAGAGCTATGCCGGGCTACCCCTGTCAGAGGAACGTCTAGGGGGGGTAGACGATCCGAGTGCGCACAGAGATCAGGGTTTCGCCGGAGGAAGACCACGAGAACATTGGAATGAGATGAAAACTTGCATGTGCCCCTAGCATATGTGTGTGAGTGTGGTGAGAGGTTGGTATAGGTGCTTGCATGTGTCCCCCCTCGCATGCATGCGCTGTAACCTAGAGGCGAAGGTTCCGTACCCGTATAAGGGGGAATCTCCCCGTGTAGGTGAAACCGGGTAGGATAGTGCCCCAACTTGTGAACCAACATGGTTTTACATCACCCTATGACCTAAACAAACACAAAACAAGAGAGAGATACGCCGGGCTACCCCTGTCAGAGGAACGTCTAGGGGGGTAGACGATCCGAGTGCGCACAGAGATCAGGGTTTCACCGGAGGAAGACCACGAGAACATTGGAATGAGATGAAAACTTGCATGTGCCCCTAGCATATGTGTGTGAGTGTGGTGAGAGGTTGGTATAGGTGCTTGCATGTGTCCCCCCTCGCATGCATGCGCTGTAACCTAGAGGCAAAGGTTCCGTACCCGTATAAGGGGGGAATCTCCCCGTGTAGGTGAAACCGGGTAGGATAGTGCCCCAACTTGTGAACCAACATGGTTTTACATCACCCTATGACCTAAACAAACATAAAACAAGAGAGAGCTACGCCGGGCTACCCCTGTCAGAGGAACGTCTAGGGGGGTAGACGATCCGAGTGCGCACAAAGATCAGGGTTTCGCCGGAGGAAGACCACGAGAACATTGGAATGAGATGAAAAATTGCATGTGCCCCTAGCATATGTGTGTGAGTGTGGTGAGAGGTTGGTATAGGTGCTTGCATGTGTCCCCCCTCGCATGCATGCGCTGTAACCTAGAGGCGAAGGTTCCGTACCCGTATAAGGGGGGAATCTCCCCGTCGAGGTGAAACCGGGTAGGATAGTGCCCCAACTTGTGAACCAACATGGTTTTACATCACCCTATGACCAAAACAAACACAAAACAAGAGAGAGCTACGCCGGGCTACCCCTGTCAGAGGAACGTCTAGGGGGTAGACGATCCGAGTGCGCACAGAGATCAGGGTTTCGCCGGAGGAAGACCACGAGAACATTGGAATGAGATGAAAACTTGCATGTGCCCCTAGCATATGTGTGTGATTGTGGTGAGAGGTTGGTATAGGTGCTTGCATGTGTCCCCCCTCGCATGCATGCGCTGTAACCTAGAGGCGAAGGTTCCGTACCCGTATGAGGGGGGAATCTCCCCGTCGAGGTGAAACCGGGTAGGATAGTGCCCCAACTTGTGAACCAACATGGTTTTACATCACCCTATGACCTAAACAAACACAAAACAAGAGAGAGCTACGCCGGGCTACCCCTGTCAGAGGAACGTCTAGGGGGGTAGACGATCCGAGTGCGCACAGAGATCAGGGTTTCACCGGAGGAAGACCACGAGAACATTGGAATGAGATGAAAACTTGCATGTGCCCCTAGCATATGTGTGTGAGTGTGGTGAGAGGTTGGTATAGGTGCTTGCATGTGTCCCACCCTCGCATGCATGCGCTCTAACCTAGAGGCGAAGGTTCCGTACCCGTATGAGGGGGGAATCTCCCCGTCGAGGTGAAACCGGGTAGGATAGTGCCCCAACTTGTGAACCAACATGGTTTTACATCACCCTATGACCTAAACAAACACAAAACAAGAGAGAGCTACGCCGGGCTACCCCTGTCAGAGGAACGTCTAGGGGGGTAGACGATCCGAGTGCGCACAGAGATCAGGGTTTCGTCGGAGGAAGACCACGAGAACATTGGAATGAGATGAAAACTTGCATGTTCCCCTAGCATATGTGTGTGAATGTGGTTAGAGGTTGGTATAGGTGCTTGCATGTGTCCCCCCTCGCATGCATGCGCTGTAACCTAGAGGCGAAGGTTCCGTACCCGTATAAGGGGGAAATCTCCCCGTCGAGGTGAAACCGGATAGGATAGTGCCCCAACTTGTGAACCAACATGGTTTTACATAACCCTATGACCTAAACAAACACAAAACAAGAGAGAGCTACGTCGGGCTACCCCTGTCAGAGGAACGTCTAGGGGGGTAGACGATCCGAGTGCGCACAGAGATCAGGGTTTCGCCGGAGGAAGACCACGAGAAATTTGGAATGAGATGAAAACTTGCATGTGCCCCTAGCATATGTGTGTGAGTGTGGTGAGAGGTTGGTATAGGTGCTTGCATGTGTCCCCCCTCGCATGCATGCGCTGTAACCTAGAGGCGAAGGTTCCGTACCCGTATAAGGGGGGAATCTCCCCGTCGAGGTGAAACCGGGTAGGATAGTGCCCCAAGTTGTGAACCAACATGGTTTTACATCACCCTATGACCTAAACAAACATAAAACAAGAGAGAGCTACGCCGGGCTACCCCTGTCAGAGGAACGTCTAGGGGGGTAGACGATCCGAGTGCGCACAGAGATCAGGGTTTCGTCGGAGGAAGACCACGAGAACATTGGAATGAGATGAAAACTTGCATGTGCCCCTAGCATATGTGTGTGAGTGTGGTGAGAGGTTGGTATAGGTGCTTGCATGTGTCCCCCCCTCGCATGCATGCGCTCTAACCTAGAGGCGAAGGTTTCGTACCCGTATGAGGGGGGAATCTCCCCGTCGAGGTGAAACCGGGTAGGATAGTGCCCCAACTTGTGAACCAACATGGTTTTACATCACCCTATGACCTAAACAAACACAAAACAAGAGAGAGCTACGCCGGGCTACCCCTGTCAGAGGAACGTCTAGGGGGGTAGACGATCCGAGTGCGCACAGAGATCAGGGTTTCGCCGGAGGAAGACCACGAGAACATTGGAATGAGATGAAAACTTGCATGTGCCCCTAGCATATGTGTGTGAGTGTGGTGAGAGTTTGGTATAGGTGCTTGCATGTGTCCCCCCTCGCATGCATGCGCTGTAACCTAGAGGCGAAAGTTCCGTACCCGTATAAGGGGGAAATCTCCCCGTCGAGGTGAAACCGGATAGGATAGTGCCCCAACTTGTGAACCAACATGGTTTTACATAACCCTATGACTTAAACAAACACAAAACAAGAGAGAGCTACGCCGGGCTACCCCTGTCAGAGGAACGTCTAGGGGGGTAGACGATCCGAGTGCGCACAGAGATCAGGGTTTCGCCGGAGGAAGACCACGAGAACATTGGAATGAGATGAAAACTTGCATGTGCCCCTAGCATATGTGTGTGAGTGTGGTGAGAGGTTTGTATAGGTGCTTGCATGTGTCCCCCCTCGCATGCATGCGCTGTAACCTAGAGGCGAAGGTTCCGTACCCGTATAAGGGGGGAATCTCCCCGTCGAGGTGAAACCGGGTAGGATAGTGCCCCAACT
The DNA here is from genome assembly GCA_916181665.1 of Avena sativa. Lineage (NCBI taxonomy): Eukaryota > Viridiplantae > Streptophyta > Magnoliopsida > Poales > Poaceae > Avena > Avena sativa. The sequence goes on along the minus strand of OV702294.1, from coordinate 258,668,467 downwards.
TGTGAACCAACATGGTTTTACATCACCCTATGACCTAAACAAACATAAAACAAGAGAGAGCTACGCCGGGCTACCCCTGTCAGAGGAACGTCTAGGGGGGTAGACGATCCGAGTGCGCACAGAGATCAGGGTTTCGCCGGAGGAAGACCACGAGAACATTGGAATGAGATGAAAACTTGCATGTGCCCCTAGCATATGTGTGTGAGTGTGGTGAGAGGTTGGTATAGGTGCTTGTATGTGTCCCCCCTCGCATGCATGCGCTGTAACCTAGAGGCGAAGGTTCCGTACCCGTATGAGGGGGGAATCTCCCCGTGTAGGTGAAACCGGGTAGGATAGTGCCCCAACTTGTGAACCAACATGGTTTTACATCACCCTATGACCTAAACAAACATAAAACAAGAGAGAGCTACGCCGGGCTACCCCTGTCAGAGGAACGTCTAGGGGGGTAGACGATCCGAGTGCGCACAGAGATCAGGGTTTCGCCGGAGGAAGACCACGAGAACATTGGAATGAGATGAAAACTTGCATGTGCCCCTAGCATATGTGTGTGAGTGTGGTGAGAGGTTGGTATAGGTGCTTGCATGTGTCCCCCCTCGCATGCATGCGCTGTAACCTAGAGGCGAAGGTTCCGTACCCGTATAAGGGGGGAATCTCCCCGTCGAGGTGAAACCGGGTAGGATAGTGCCCCAACTTGTGAACCAACATGGTTTTACATCATCCTATGAACTAAACAAACATAAAACAAGAGAGAGCTACGCCGGGCTACCCCTGTCAGAGGAACGTCTAGGGGGGTAGACGATCCGAGTGCGCACAGAGATCAGGGTTTCGCCGGAGGAAGACCACGAGAACATTGGAATGAGATGAAAACTTGCATGTGCCCCTATCATATGTGTGTGACTGTGGTGAGAGGTTGGTATAGGTGCTTGCATGTGTCCCCCCTCGCATGCATGCGCTGTAACCTAGAGGCGAAGGTTACGTACCCGTATGAGGGGGGAATCTCCCCGTCGAGGTGAAACCGGGTAGGATAGTGCCCCAACTTGTGAACCAACATGGTTTTACATCACCCTATGACCTAAACAAACACAAAACAAGAGAGAGCTATGCCGGGCTACCCCTGTCAGAGGAACGTCTAGGGGGGTAGACGATCCGAGTGCGCACAGAGACCAGGGTTTCGCCGGAGGAAGACCACGAGAACATTGGAATGAGATGAAAACTTGCATGTGCCCCTAGCATATGTGTGTGAGTGTGGTGAGAGGTTTGTATAGGTGCTTGCATGTGTCCCCCCTCGCATGCATGCGCTGTAACCTAGAGGCGAAGGTTCTGTACCCGTATAAGGGGGGAATCTCCCCGTCGAGGTGAAACCGGGTAGGATAGTGCCCCAACTTGTGAACCAACATGGTTTTACATCACCCTATGACCTAAACAAACATAAAACAAGAGAGAGCTACGCCGGGCTACCCCTGTCAGAGGAACGTCTAGGGGGGTAGACGATCCGAGTGCGCACAGAGATCAGGGTTTCGCCGGAGGAAGACCACGAGAACATTGGAATGAGATGAAAACTTGCATGTGCCCCTAGCATATGTGTGTGAGTGTGGTGAGAGGTTGGTATAGGTGCTTGTATGTGTCCCCCCTCGCATGCATGCGCTGTAACCTAGAGGCGAAGGTTCCGTACCCGTATGAGGGGGGAATCTCCCCGTGTAGGTGAAACCGGGTAGGATAGTGCCCCAACTTGTGAACCAACATGGTTTTACATCACCCTATGACCTAAACAAACATAAAACAAGAGAGAGCTACGCCGGGCTACCCCTGTCAGAGGAACGTCTAGGGGGGTAGACGATCCGAGTGCGCACAGAGATCAGGGTTTCGCCGGAGGAAGACCACGAGAACATTGGAATGAGATGAAAACTTGCATGTGCCCCTAGCATATGTGTGTGAGTGTGGTGAGAGGTTGGTATAGGTGCTTGCATGTGTCCCCCCTCGCATGCATGCGCTGTAACCTAGAGGCGAAGGTTCCGTACCCGTATAAGGGGGGAATCTCCCCGTCGAGGTGAAACCGGGTAGGATAGTGCCCCAACTTGTGAACCAACATGGTTTTACATCATCCTATGAACTAAACAAACATAAAACAAGAGAGAGCTACGCCGGGCTACCCCTGTCAGAGGAACGTCTAGGGGGGTAGACGATCCGAGTGCGCACAGAGATCAGGGTTTCGCCGGAGGAAGACCACGAGAACATTGGAATGAGATGAAAACTTGCATGTGCCCCTATCATATGTGTGTGACTGTGGTGAGAGGTTGGTATAGGTGCTTGCATGTGTCCCCCCTCGCATGCATGCGCTGTAACCTAGAGGCGAAGGTTACGTACCCGTATGAGGGGGGAATCTCCCCGTCGAGGTGAAACCGGGTAGGATAGTGCCCCAACTTGTGAACCAACATGGTTTTACATCACCCTATGACCTAAACAAACACAAAACAAGAGAGAGCTATGCCGGGCTACCCCTGTCAGAGGAACGTCTAGGGGGGTAGACGATCCGAGTGCGCACAGAGACCAGGGTTTCGCCGGAGGAAGACCACGAGAACATTGGAATGAGATGAAAACTTGCATGTGCCCCTAGCATATGTGTGTGAGTGTGGTGAGAGGTTGGTATAGGTGCTTGCATGTGTCCCCCCTCGCATGCATGTGCTCTAACCTAGAGGCGAAGGTTCCGGACCCGTATGAGGGTGGAATCTCCCCGTCGAGGTGAAACCGGGTAGGATAGTGCCCCAACTTGTGAACCAACATGGTTTTACATCACCCTATGACCTAAACAAACACAAAACAAGAGAGAGATACGCCAGGCTACCCCTGTCAGAGGAACGTCAAGGGGGGTAGACGATCTGAGTGCGCACAGAGATCAGGGTTTCGCCGAAGGAAGACCACGAGAACATTGGAATGAGATGAAAACTTGCATGTGCCCCTAGCATATGTGTGTGAGTGTGATGAGAGGTTGGTATAGGTGCTTGCATGTGTCCCCCCTCGCATGCATGCGCTCTAACCTAGAGGCAAAGGTTCCGGACCCGTATGAGGGGGGAATCTCCCCGTCGAGGTGAAACCGGGTAGGATAGTGCCCCAACTTGTGAACCACCATGGTTTTACATCACCCTATGACCTAAACAAACACAAAACAAGAGAGAGCTACGCCGGGCTACCCCTGTCAGAGGAACGTCTAGGGGGGTAGACGATCCGAGTGCGCACAGAGATCAGGGTTTCGCCGGAGGAAGACCACGAGAACATTGGAATGAGATGAAAACTTGCATGTGCCCCTAGCATATGTGTGTGAGTGTGGTGAGAGGTTGGTATAGGTGCTTGCATGTGTCCCCCCTCGCATGCATGCGCTCTAACCTAGAGGCGAAGGTTCCGTACCCGTATGAGGGGGGAATCTCCCCGTCGAGGTGAAACCGGGTAGGATAGTGCCCCAACTTGTGAACCAACATGGTTTTACATCACCCTATGACCTAAACAAACACAAAACAAGAGAGAGCTACGCCGGGCTACCCCTGTCAGAGGAACGTCTAGGGGGGTAGACGATCCGAGTGCGCACAGAGATCAGGGTTTCACCGGAGGAAGACCACGAGAACATTGGAATGAGATGAAAACTTGCATGTGCCCCTAGCATATGTGTGTGACTGTGGTGAGAGGTTGGTATAGGTGCTTGCATGTGTCCCCCCTCGCATGCATGCGCTCTAACCTAGAGGCGAAGGTTCCGGACCCGTATGAGGGGGGAATCTCCCCGTCGAGGTGAAACCGGGTAGGATAGTGCCCCAACTTGTGAACCAACATGGTTTTACATCACCCTATGACCTAAACAAACACAAAACAAGAGAGAGATACGCCGGGCTACCCCTGTCAGAGGAACGTCTAGGGGGGTAGACGATCTGAGTGCGCACAGAGATCAGGGTTTCGCCGGAGGAAGACCACGAGAACATTGGAATGAGATGAAAACTTGCATGTGCCCCTAGCATATGTGTGTGCGTGTGATGAGAGGTTGGTATAGGTGCTTGCATGTGTCCCCCCTCGCATGCATGCGCTGTAACCTAGAGGCGAAGGTTCCGTACCCGTATGAGGGGGGAATCTCCCCGTCGAGGTGAAACCGGGTAGGATAGTGCCCCAACTTGTGAACCACCATGGTTTTACATCACCCTATGACCTAAACAAACACAAAACAAGATAGAGCTACGCCGGGCTACCCCTGTCAGAGGAACGTCTAGGGGGGTAGACGATCCGAGTGCGCACAGAGATCAGGGTTTCGCCGGAGGAAGACCACGAGAACATTGGAATGAGATGAAAACTTGCATGTGCCCCTAGCATATGTGTGTGAGTGTGGTGAGAGGTTGGTATAGGTGCTTGCATGTGTCCCCCCTCGCATGCATGCGCTCTAACCTAGAGGCGAAGGTTCCGTACCCGTATGAGGGGGGAATCTCCCCGTCGAGGTGAAACCGGGTAGGATAGTGCCCCAACTTGTGAACCAACATGGTTTTACATCACCCTATGACCTAAACAAACACAAAACAAGAGAGAGCTACGCCGGGCTACCCCTGTCAGAGGAACGTCTAGGGGGGTAGACGATCTGAGTGCGCACAGAGATCAGGGTTTCGCCGGAGGAAGACCACGAGAACATTGGAATGAGATGAAAACTTGCATGTGCCCCTAGCATATGTGTGTGCGTGTGATGAGAGGTTGGTATAGGTGCTTGCATGTGTCCCCCCTCGCATGCATGCGCTGTAACCTAGAGGCGAAGGTTCCGTACCCGTATGAGGGGGGAATCTCCCCGTCGAGGTGAAACCGGGTAGGATAGTGCCCCAACTTGTGAACCACCATGGTTTTACATCACCCTATGACCTAAACAAACACAAAACAAGAGAGAGCTACGCCGGGCTACCCCTGTCAGAGGAACGTCTAGGGGGGTAGACGATCCGAGTGCGCACAGAGATCAGGGTTTCGCCGGAGGAAGACCACGAGAACATTGGAATGAGATGAAAACTTGCATGTGCCCCTAGCATATGTGTGTGAGTGTGGTGAGAGGTTGGTATAGGTGCTTGCATGTGTCCCCCCTCGCATGCATGCGCTCTAACCTAGAGGCGAAGGTTCCATACCCGTATGAGGGGGGAATCTCCCCGTCGAGGTGAAACCGGGTAGGATAGTGCCCCAACTTGTGAACCAACATGGTTTTACATCACCCTATGACCTAAACAAACACAAAACAAGAGAGAGCTACGCCGGGCTACCCCTGTCAGAGGAACGTCTAGGGGGGTAGACGATCCGAGTGCGCACAGAGATCAGGGTTTTGCCGGAGGAAGACCACGAGAACATTGGAATGAGATGAAAACTTGCATGTGCCCCTAGCATATGTGTGTGACTGTGGTGAGAGGTTGGTATAGGTGCTTGCATGTGTCCCCCCTCGCATGCATGCGCTCTAACCTAGAGGCGAAGGTTCCGGACCCGTATGAGGGGGGAATCTCCCCGTCGAGGTGAAACCGGGTAGGATAGTGCCCCAACTTGTGAACCAACATGGTTTTACATCACCCTATGACCTAAACAAACACAAAACAAGAGAGAGATACGCCGGGCTACCCCTGTCAGAGGAACGTCTAGGGGGGTAGACGATCTGAGTGCGCACAGAGATCAGGGTTTCGCCGGAGGAAGACCACGAGAACATTGGAATGAGATGAAAACTTGCATGTGCCCCTAGCATATGTGTGTGCGTGTGATGAGAGGTTGGTATAGGTGCTTGCATGTGTCCCCCCTCGGATGCATGCGCTGTAACCTAGAGGCGAAGGTTCCGTACCCGTATGAGGGGGGAATCTCCCCGTCGAGGTGAAACCGGGTAGGATAGTGCCCCAACTTGTGAACCACCATGGTTTTACATCACCCTATGACCTAAACAAACACAAAACAAGAGAGAGCTACGTCGGGCTACCCCTGTCAGAGGAACGTCTAGGGGGGTAGACGATCCGAGTGCGCACAGAGATCAGGGTTTCGCCGGAGGAAGACCACGAGAACATTGGAATGAGATGAAAACTTGCATGTGCCCCTAGCATATGTGTGTGAGTGTGGTGAGAGGTTGGTATAGGTGCTTGCATGTGTCCCCCCTCGCATGCATGCGCTCTAACCTAGAGGCGAAGGTTCCGTACCCGTATGAGGGGGGAATCTCCCCGTCGAGGTGAAACCGGGTAGGATAGTGCCCCAACTTGTGAACCAACATGGTTTTACATCACCCTATGACCTAAACAAACACAAAACAAGAGAGAGCTACGCCGGGCTACCCCTGTCAGAGGAACGTCTAGGGGGGTAGACGATCCGAGTGCGCACAGAGATCAGGGTTTCGCCGGAGGAAGACCACGAGAACATTGGAATGAGATGAAAACTTGCATGTGCCCCTAGCATATGTGTGTGACTGTGGTGAGAGGTTGGTATAGGTGCTTGCATGTGTCCCCCCTCGCATGCATGCGCTGTAACCTAGAGGCGAAGGTTCCGTACCCGTATGAGGGGGGAATCTCCCCATCGAGGTGAAACCGGGTAGGATAGTGCCCCAACTTGTGAACCAACATGGTTTTACATCAACCTATGACCTAAACAAACACAAAACAAGAGAGAGCTATGCCAGGATACCCCTGTCAGAGGAACGTCTAGGGGGGTAGACGATCCGAGTGCGCACAGAGATCAGGGTTTCGCCGGAGGAAGACCACGAGAACATTGGAATGGGATGAAAACTTGCATGTGCCCCTAGCATATGTGTGTGAGTGTGGTGAGAGGTTGGTATAGGTGCTTGCATGTGTACCCCCTCGCATGTTGGCGCTCTAACCTAGAGGCGAAGGTTCCGGACCCGTATGAGGGTGGAATCTCCCCGTCGAGGTGAAACCGGGTAGGATAGTGCCCCAACTTGTGAACCAACATGGTTTTACATCACCCTATGACCTAAACAAACACAAAACAAGAGAGAGATACGCCGGGCTACCCCTGTCAGAGGAACGTCTAGGGGGTAGACGATCCGAGTGCGCACAGAGATCAGGGTTTTGCCGGACCCGTATAAGGGGGGAATCTCCCCGTTTAGGTGAAACGGAATCAGATGAAAACTTGCATGTTTCTTCTATAATAATAGACATCAAATAATATATTTTCATTTGTTATATTAGTAGACACCAAATAATTTTTTTTATTTATAACTAAAAAAAACCTTGCTACGCCGACGGTTGCCCTCGGCGTACGCCTGGCCGTCGGCGTAGCCTTATCCCTTCCCCTACCCCGCGGCCCACCCCGGGCCACCCAAGACACACTCACCCTTTCTTCCCCTACCCCGCGCTCCTGACACCGACCCCGACCCCGCGCCACCACCTGCTGCCGCCAACCGCCGCCTCCCTCCCCGACCCTCCCTCCCTCCTGCCTCCCTCCTCCCTGCCTCCAACCGCCTCCTCCCTCCCTCCTCCCTCCCTCCTACCTCCCCGAGCCTCCCTGCCTCCTCCCTGCCTCCCTCCCTCCTCCCTTCCTCCTCCCCGACCCTCCCTCCCTCCTCCCTCCCTCCTCCCTGCCGCCAACCGCCTCCTCCCTCCCTCCTCCCTCCCTCCTCCCTCCCCGAGCCTCCCTGCCTCCTCCCTGCCTCCCTCCCTCCTCCCTTCCTCCTTCCCGACCCTCCCTCCCTCCTCCCTGCCTCCCTCCCTCCTCCCTTCCTCCTCCCCGAGCCTCCCTGCCTCCCTCCCTCCTCCCTTCCTCCTCCCCGAGCTCGGCCCCCTCCTCCCCGAGCTTGGCCCCCTCCTTCCCGAGCTCGGCCCCCTCCTCCCCAAGCTCTCCCCCTCCTCCCCGAGCTCGGCCCCCTCTGCAGGTACCTCCTCCACTCCCCTATAGAAGCAAATATTGTTGTTAGAGTTAATTTTGTTAGATTAAATCTTGTTGTTAATCTTGTTAGAATTTATTAGTTGCATCTATTAGTAGTTTATATCATTTGTTAAGTGATATGCATGCACGAGTTTCTAGGATTAGGCCGTTGGTTAGTGGCAAGCTAGCTTGGTCATATGGCCGTTGAAGAGAGAAGCCACACTAGGGCCGTGAGTGCGTTGCATGTTTACTAAGGTGTTCTCTTTATGTCAATGTACAGACTTTGTAGTGTTTCGGGAGTGACCATCCATGGCGGACTGACTGTCGTTGCGGGAGATGGTGTAGGTGACACCTCGATCCTGTCTCCGAGTTCCGTCACCGACCTCGACACTCGGTTGATCGACTACTTCCTCTACCGCCGAGGGTGAGAATCCGTTCGCCTCTCTTGTACCTAGGTTTATTTTCGTGTCTAGATCACCAAGTATGTCGCGTCACCTAGGCGTCATCCCGACCGTAAGCGTTACGCGACTTAATATGCATTAGTGGTCTCGCATATTTTGGACCGTAACGCTTATGGCTTTTATCGGGCAGTCGGCGGATTCGTAGTTGGGTTTGGTTCTCCCTAGCTCTACCTCGATTCGAGACAGGATTTCGGTGGAGCCTCCTCGTTGTTCTCCGGATGCACATCCTCTTGGATTTTTGTCGAGACGTGTATCGGGAGAGCAGCGGGGAGGTGCTGCCGAAATTCTGCTTGGATCGGGGTAGAACCAGGGAGAACTTACCCAATCTACGGATCCGGCGGCTGGTTAGGACCCTCTTTTCCTATTGAACATGTAGGTTGATGAATGCGTAAAAATATGAAGCATTTAATCTCCTGTTTGATATAAAATGTTATATTTGTTGTTTGTCTCCCAACAAAGCAGAAGAGGATGGCTGATAATGGGTGGATGTACAGTGGCCGTATTAGTGCGACTAATAAAACAAACGATTGGGTACGGAACACTCATTTGTTAGTGAATGAGTTAGCGCGTGGTTCGAAGGCAATGGTTCGGGCACTTTGTCCCTGCGCTCATTGCACTAAGCGTCATCGTCAGGGAAAGGATGACATGTACAAACACCTTCTGCAATATGGGTACATGTCTAACTATGTCACGCAAGTCGACTTTGCTCGGTACGAACGTGACAGAGGTGAGGTGATGCGTCAGCGGCTCAATGGCAATGAGCACGATGGGATTAGAAACATGCTAGATGATCTTATCGATGCCGACCAGCCGAATTCGCCACCTCCACGGGAGGAATCACCAGAACCGGAGGAACCGCTAGAACCGGAGGAACCGGAGCCAACCGCGAAGGCCTTCCTTGATATGATGGCCGCGGCTAAGAGGCCTCTGTACGAGGGTGCAAAGATTTCTCAGCTCGATGCCATCTCTCAGTGTCTAGTCGACAAGTGCCAGTACTCCGCCACCTGTTCTCACTTTGAAGCTAATCTGAGAACATGTGGTAACATGTTGCCCGAAGGGCATTGTCTGCCTAAAACCTTTCACGAAACAAAGAAACTCATGAAGGAGCTCAACATGGATTATGAAAAGATAGATTGTTGTCCAAAAGGCTGCCTTTTGTTTTGGAAACAGTTTGAGGGTGACAAGTACTGCTCCATTTGTAAGGCCTCTAGATATGAAGAGATAAAGGGGAAGGATGGTCAGGTGAGGCAGTCGAAGGTCGCTAAGAAGATACTTCGGTATCTCCCATTCATAAAAAGAATCCAGCGGCTTTACTTGAGCGAGGAGACTGCCAAACAGATGACGTGGCACAAGAAGGGGAAAAGATACGAGGACGGGCACGGTCGGAAGAAGATGGGACATCCATCTGATGGTAAGGCATGGAAGAACTTCGATGACAAATACCCCCGGTGGGCAGAAGAGGCTCGGAATGTTAGAATTGCGATAGCAACAGATGGCTTCAACCCATATGGTATGTCGACGGCCTCGTACAACTGCTGGCCGGTGTATGTTATTCCGCCCAATCTCCCTCCCGGAGTATTAATGCAACGGAAGACCATGTTTTTGTCGCTGATAATTCCAGGACCTGAGTATCCGGGGAAGAACTTGAGTGTCTACATGCAACCGATTGTGGATGATTTGAACCACTCTTGGATACACGGGGCGTTGACATACGACCGAGCATCAAAGAGAAACTTTTTGATGAAAGTTTGGTTACAATATACTATGCATGACATGCCCGGGTACGCCTTAATGTGCGGATGGTGTACAGTTGGTAAGTGGCCATGCCCAGTGTGCAGGCACCGACTTGAGTTCCTTTGGCTAAAGTCGGGTCGCAAATATGTTGCGTTTGACACGAATCGACAGTACCTCAAAAGAAATCATTCGTTCAGAGAAGATAGAAAGAACTTCAAGAAGGGCAAAGTTGTGCATGAAGTAAAAGAGGTACCAAAGTCCGAGGGTGCAGTTGTTGATGCCGAGATACGTGCTATCGTGCCCGCGGCGCCGGGAACTGGCCATCAATTTGCGGGATATGGTGTAACGCATAATTGGACTCACGTGGCAGCCTTAACGAATCTCGTGTATTACAAGGACCTCGAACTTCCTCATAACATCGATGTGATGCACACCGAAAAGAATGTCGGGGAGTCCCTTTTTCACACAGTCCTGAACATTCCTGGGAAGTCAAAGGATAATGTCAAGGCTAGAGTCGATGTTGAGAAGCTTTGTGATAGGAAGAGATTACACATGCAGCCTCCTACTGTCCGTCGAAAGAATTGGTTCAAGCCGCATGCCTACTACTGCCTTGATAATGTCCAAAAGAAGGAGTCATTTAGGTGGCTCAAATACGTCGTGATGTTCCCTGACGGTTATTGTTCGAATATAAGTAAGGGAGCCAATCTTTTGACGGGACAAGTCAACAGGCTCAAGAGTCACGACTATCATATATGGATTGAGCGGCTGATGCCGGTGATGGTTCGAGGGTATCTCCCCGAAAAGTATGGCGAGTGCTTGCGGAGTTGAGCCATTTCTTCCGCACCCTCTGTGCTAAGCAGATATGTCCTCTGGTGATTGAGAAGCTGCAAGTTCAGGTGCCGGAGTTGCTATGCAATTTGGAGATGATCTTTCCGCCAGGCTTCTTTACTCCGATGGCACATCTCATTGTACACCTCGCGAACAAGGCACTATTGGGGGGGCCGGTGCAATTTCGTTGGCAATTTTGTATTGAGAGAGAGTTTAAGTATATTCGAAAGATAACTGGAAACAAAGCCAAGATTGAAGCATGCATAGATGAAGCAACATGCCTTCGGGAGATGGCAGACGCCGCGACAACCTACTGGCCCGATGATGTTCCCACTATGCATAACCCGGTCTCTCGTTACAATGTCGACCTTCCCAAGAATGACCCCAATCTCGAACTATTCCAATTTCCCGGTGGCAAGGCCGGTAAAGGACTAAAATATAGGTTGCCGAAGGAAGAGAAGGATTGCATAATGCTCTATGTGCTTATGAACATGAAGGAAGTGGTCGATTTCATTAGGTAAAATGGTGAACACCCTATTTCTCTATGCAGCTAGTAACTCGGTCTCCGTCTAATGCTTATTTTCTCCTTCTTAGCGATTTCACGGATGAACAGTGGCCGGGACCGACTGATCCCTCTCCCATGGAGTTGGACACTCTACTGAAAGAGGGTGCTCCCGGAAATAAAAAAAACTTTGTGTCCTGGTTTATGGAAAAAGTAATTTCTAACCTGTCCCTCTTACCTTGCAATATGTGACTTGTCGCTCTTATTCCACGTAACTACTGAACGCAACAAATTCCTCTTGTACCTGTAGGGAGCGGATCCCAACGTTGAGATGTCAGATGAGCTGAAATGTGTTTCCCAAGGTTGTAACAGTGTCGTCATGAAGTATGAGAAGTATGATGTGAATGGGTTTCGCTTCCATACAGAGACGCACCAGAAAGGGCGACCGAATGCAAAAACGGTAAATACTGGGGTGTTCACCAAAGGAGCCGATTCCCTTGATTACTACGGAAGGTTAGAGAATGTATACGAGCTGACCTTCAATCGTACGAATGTCGAACTCAATCTTGTTGTGTTCAAGTGCCACTGGTTTGACCCAAGGGGTGGACTGAGAAGTACCCCTTCCATTGGGTTAGTTGAAGTTAGGCCTTCAACCACCTATAGCGGAGCCGACGTCTTTGTTGTTGCTCACCAAGCCAACCAAGTTTATTATTTGCCCTACCCATGCCAGAAAGCGGAACTCCAGGGCTGGGAAGTTGTGTTCCAGGTATCGCCACATGGTAACCTACCGATTCCCTCCGAGGACGATTACAACAACATTAACCCTGTAACGTACGAGGGAATTTTCTATCAAGAGCAAGAGGACTTCGGACACTTTGATTTAGAACCGGTTGATCTTGAGGACCTTGGGAATGATGTAGAAACTCGGGGTGAGTCAGTGGTGAATCTACATGACATAAGTATGCTCGAGAAGCTCCATACCGAGAATGACAACGATGATGAGCCTACACCCTTCGATGAGAATCCAGATTTCTACTCAAAAGATAGTGATAGTGAGAATGAGAATGAGAATGAGAATGAAAATGAAAATGATAGTGAGTATTTATTTTTTTAATGCATTTTATTTTGTCTTTGTGCTTAACTGTTTTCTTAATTGCATTATGCCTTTATTCTTTGTGTATACATTTTATTATGTCTTTGTACTTAACTGTTTTCTCTTACTTAATGCAGGTGATTGAACAATATGAGCAGCGGCAAGGCAACCAGTTCGTCCTTGCTTAATGCGCTGAAGCAGCGCAAGAAAAGAGCTACACGGAGTGGGAGACAGCCAAATCCCAATCCGCGTTACCCCGATCTTGCTCCTGCTGGCAGATGACGGGGTCGAGGCCGAGGACGAGGTGCCACGGGAGGAGGCATGGACTTTGACCCACCACCCTCTGCTTCTGGCGACGTGGCTCCTGAGTTGTTCCTGACAGAGCAGCCTTTCAGGGCCGAGAGGGAGGCAGAGTCCGAGAGGGAGGCAGAGTCTGAGAGGGAGGCGAGGACCGAGAGGGAGGCGGGGACCGATACGGAGGCGGACACTAGCCGCTAGTTGGTGGGGCCGAAGAAATTGCGGAATCGTGGGGAATCGGGAGTCCCTGACGAGAAGTTTGAGCCTAGGACTCAGGAGGCGAAATCCCTTATTATTCCAGATGGCCTTGAGTAAGTGTATTAATTTGGCAATTTAAAACATTTTATTTCATGTTGGTCATAAATAATTATTGTGTACTAATGTTTATTTTTGTGCAGCAATTGGACATTTCCTCCGGGGACCAAGGCTCGCCTTCCTAACAGCCTCGTTGGAGCTCTGATTAGGAAGTTCTGGCCGGGCTATCACATTACCCCCGAGGGTGACAGGAAGCTAGCTACTACTTGGGCGGACTACCAGACTACCCGTGTCCCGGGCTTTTCGACAGCTGCTGATGTTGTCATCACCAAGTTTTGGGTAAGGCATATTTCTCGAGTTATGTTCATACTTGATGACCCCACCGTGCTAACTCATGACTCTTATGCATGATTGAAGTGATTTTACCGTGTGGCCGAGGAGGACCAGGAGAAGGCGCAGAGGACTTTGCTTGGAGCTTGTGTGAAGTTGACCCCCCAGGTGTGGTACAACCAGAAGGTCACGGCCGCTAGCCACTTCTGGGCTGACAGGGGCGTGAGGGTCAGGAAGGAAGACATTGTCGGTAGGAACCCTAATCCTGAGTACTCGATGACGCCAGAAGAGTACATGTCGGTGAGTAAAATGTCAATGAGATTCTACATTGCTTCTAAGTTGCCATTGCATTGTCTGGAGTTGAGTATTGCATTTTCAGGTTATCCCCGATTGGGCCGAGCCGCATCGACTCGCATGGGAGGAGCTGGTTAGGACGAGGTGGCTCAGAGAAGACGAGGAGTTTGCAGCCTTGTCGAGGCAGAATGCGGATAACCGAGGCGATGGTGGAACGCACTGCGTGGGAAACCGCAACTTTGACCGCTTCAAGGGGAAGGTGGTACGTATATACATGGAACGATCTGCGTGCATTTCTGCTTATGTTTGTACTTCATATGCATAATATTTTCTTTTCGCGATACAGGTGGCCGAGGCACAACCCGAGGAGGTGATTCATGACGTCGCCGTCTATGAGATGATGCGGCGAAAGAAGCCCAATTACTCGGAGCCTCAACCCTCGTTGCCCGTGTACTTCGGCACTGCCCAGAACGACTTGGGGAACTACAGCACGATGGTGAAGGCTCGTCACCCCCATGTGGATGACCCCATTCACGCGGAGATCGACGAGGAGTCGTTGGTCCTGTCGGAGCACGGATTGCAGCATGGACGCCTCAAGATTCTGAATAAGAAGGTCAAGCCTACCCTCAGCACGAGCTTCAGCCGTCTCAAGGCTACCTACCCCGCCGACGGCCCCCCTATCCCGCCTCGTGGCTAGCCTCGTCGCTCCGCCGAGGATGTAAGTTTTTCTCGTTCTCATCATCTTTATGACTTTTGTTCCTGCATGGCTAACCACTGACGAGATTCCTTGTATTTGAAATTGTAGCCTGAGTTAGACGCGGCCTACGATACCGTTTATGAGGAATATCAGGTGGCCTTTCGGCAGCATCAAGAGGCGCTTGCGATCTACATGCAATACGTAAATGTAAGTCCGAACCTTTATTTTTGCAAAAGATACAAGTCCCACTTCCCCCCGTTTGTTGTACTATGGCCTGACTTCTAAACTATCTTGCAGGACATGATGGTGAATATTCAAACTGGGCAGAATAGAGATTTGGGGCCCGTGCCTCCCATGCCAGGTCCGGCGCCATTTTTGCAATCGAAGGAAAGCTTCGCTAGGACCTACTACGCATCGACACCGGTAAGTTCTTTGCTAACCCACTGGTTATCGCTTTACTTTGCCTCGCAAGTTGCTAACATGTAGGCAACATGTAGGGAACGGGAGCTTCTGGGAACCGGCACTTTGGCCACGCCTCGCCGGATGGGCGTCAGATCACACCGCTTCATGACCATGGTCCATCTCCTGGCCATTCTGCAGGTGGTTCTCCCGAGCTTCACACTTCTCCTACTCCCTTGCCAGGTGGCTCTTCTGCTGCTTCTACTGGACGCAACCCTCAGCAGAGGTCGCCACTTTTCACCAGGGGAGATCTCGGGTACACCCCGTCTCCTCCAGAGTTGTAGGGATGTGTGATGATGTCGATGATCTTGTATGACTAATGCATGGATGATCTTGTATGACTGATGTTGATACATGTGTGGCTGTATGGATGATGTATGACTAATGCGTGGAATATATATTGCATGGATGTATGGATGATGTATGGCTGTATGGATGATGATGTATGGATGTATGCATGGATGATGTATGGATGTATGCATGGATGATGTATGGCTGCTGTGAGTGCTGCTGAGAAAAATTCAAAAAAAAAACTGTGTATGTGATACGCCGACGGCAATGCCCTCGGGGTCAGGGCTAAGCCGAGGGCATTGCCGTCGGCGTAGCACCTGCGCCTACGCCGAGGGCAGGCCGTCGGCCTAGCGCCAGCCTGGGAGGCTCAAGCGGTGGACACGCGTCCACATACGCCGAGGGCGAGGCCGTCGGCGTAGCCCCCTCCTAGGGAGGCCCAGCGCGTGCCACGTGGCTGCCATACGCCGAGGGTACGGCCGTCGGCGTATACGGTGCGCCGTTAGCGGCCGTCTAACGGCAGCGCCGCCGTTCACCGACGGCCGTTACGCCGACGGGCCCGCCTCGGCCGTCGGCGTAGAGCTACGCCGACGGTTTTCTGCTACGCCAACGGCCGTTTTTGCTCCGCCGAGGGAGACCTTCGCCGAGGGGGCTACGCCGACGGCAGCCCTCGGCGTAGCGTATGCCGATGGCAAAGCTGGCTACACCGAGGGCTTTTAGCCGTCGGCGTAGCCGTCGCGTGCTGTAGTGACATTTCCAGCTGGATCAATTTATTAGCTAGGAATTATAATACTATGGAAATAAAAAGTTATATGAAGAAACTCTCTCACTAGACATATATGTGGATTTTAATCTAGCTTCTTCATTGGTCCCGATCAATTCCCACCAATGTTTCATGTGGAGAAATACCTGATCGCAGTTTGAAGGAGATATGATGGTTGTTATGGTCACGCATCTACATCAGATGGCTCTGAATCCTCTCTTCCTCCTCGCACTAAGCAGCGCCAAGCTTTACAACGAGGAGCGCAAATGATAAACATGAGTTAAGTAAGGATCATGGCGAGGAGCCCAGCAGTCAGCGGCGTGTGGCGTGACTAACAAAACCATCAAACGTGCCAATGACACGCAGATATATTGTCTCTCCTTTCTTTCATTGTGTATAGTTATGTTAAAAAATATTCACATCTTAATCACCAACTCCTGAATTTCTAATATTGAAGTATTAGCTCTTAGATGTTTGCATGAATACAGTAGAGGTTCTAACCTGGCGCCCTAATGTGAGTTGAATAGTTCTAATGGTAGTAACAAAAATTAATCTGTTGAACTTGGTTAAAACTTGATACATAGATATATATATAGTAAATCATTTAGATTTATTCTCCTCTTCAATATTGCGGGTCAAGGCCTTGAAAAACATGATAAGTCAATCAATATCGCTTCATGACCTCTAATGAAACCCCTGCCTACAAGTATAATTAGATATTATATTATATGCTAACCAATTAGAATATTCAAGAAAAGATTTACAAAATATATATTCAATGATAGATTAATATGCTACTACTTGATTTTGTATTGGTCGAAGACATAAATACGAGTTCATGAGTTAAGAGCAGATCCATTTGTTATGAGATAAAATTTATATTTGTATGTTCTGCACGTTATTGCCTGTGTCTAAATAATATGTCTAACTTACAGAATATAATATGATTTTATTTGCAGGTTAAAATTTAACAATGTCTATCAGTCAGTTACAATACCATTGCACTTTTCAGTCACATAAGCTCAGACTGCCTAGCATGGACGAAGAATCTTGCCTGCCTTTTTGAATAATATGTTAAATATTTCTTTGCAGTCTTATTATGATCCAGTAACATCAAAAAAAATCGCTAGCCCTGTTATGTGTGCAGATCAATACTTTCTGTTATGTAGCCTCATATACTAAATATACTATTGCTCTTTTCTCCATTTTGGATTACTCCTTGATTCCTGCAATCCTGAAGCTATAAGGTACTATATGTTCATCGTATTGCTACTAGGGTGTGCTTTGGTGCTCCTCCAAGAATTGATTTTTCTTCGGAGATGACAAGAAATATCAAATTGACTGAAACATATGCAATGTTTTTGTTTTGTTCCGTTATTTGAAATCATAATGCACGGTGACAACAAATATGATACCTTCTATTATGTCTCCTCCTATACTTAATATACTCCTACTCTACTCACTATTTTCTTTCATGTGTTCTACATAGTTCTTTACAACAGAATTATAGTTTATCTTTCTAAACATATACCAGTTCATTTTAATAGATCATTTAAAAAAGAATGCATGTTTGTTGCAATATTTTATTTTCATTTCTCAAGCTTTAGAATTAGGTTTTACTTATGTACTATATGGTTTAACAATGATTCATTTGTTGCTTGCTCTATAAGTTACCAATCGTGGTACACATTCTTATTTTTTCCTTAGTGCATTTTGTAAGGATGGGAATAAACAATCATCACACATAATATCAAGACTTAACAAAATTATTATTTCATCCTCTGTGCTAATGTGTTGTAGCATAACCATTATGTTGTATTTATTACATAATACTAAAAAAGTCGCACAATTTTAATCACTTCACTACGGTCATTAAACATGAAAAAAGTTATATATTGTTAAAGCTTCATGGATGGTGAGGTTCTAACATGAAGAGCATTGATTATTGATAGAATGTAGCATACTAAAAAATATATAATTAAATATTAATCACTTAATATTTATATTACTAATATATTAGATTATACCATAGTTTATATGACAATGTAAACAAAACCTAGCCCGTGCGGATGCACGGGTTGATGTCTAGTTGGATAAATGATGATGGACACACACCCAACATTGCGATGAGATATAGTCACAAAGTTCAACATTGCTATATCTAGTAAAATGTAGTTACTCACTCCTTCGACCATGAGATCATATTTAATCACTATCACCCAAGGCTTCTTTGATTGCATCTACGCCACACTGTAATATGGTGATCATAATGATGTATATTGGGTATTCCAAAGGGATAGGTCGAGGCGGATGCATCGAGATCGGGATTTGTCTATACGAGTGACCGGTAGATACTCTAGGCCCATGTAGCACCCCGTTAATCCCTGAAATAGAAAATTTCTTGCTCTTTTACTTATTGCATGATCAGGATATCATGCTCATGCCATCATGTCACATTACATTTGAGCATCATATCGAAACTTGCATCTGTTTTGCCTCGCTTGTGTTATTTCTATCATCATTACCTATCCCTTTTTAATATCTCTATTCTTTTGTTTTTTCTACAGATAAGGGCCATTTGTGGTTCCACTATTTCACCAGATGCTTTTGTTCTTTTCCCCAAACCCTAATTATAATTCTTGTACTGATGCCCAAAAATAATTATATGGAGAAATCATCTTTCCTCTATCTCTTGTTCCCTCTCACCTCTTACTTGATCAAACTTCTCTATTCAAAACCCTGTAGAGTTCAAAAGAATTTTGATATCATAACTTATTTGAATTTGAATTAAACAAACAAAGCAAATGAGAATAAAACAAAACAGAAAAGAATAAAGAGAAGAGAGAGACCATACCTGGCATAGACCACCATCCAGCACACTAGCCGCAGCATCATAGCTGCAGCCCAGCACAACAGCCCACCTGGGTCCCCTTCCACCCACCTTCCTTGGCCCACTCCTCCCCGGCCATACCCCTTCACGTCGTCACTGCTCTTCTATTTCCTCTGTTCCCTCCTTCTCTCTCTGTGCATAGACGGAGCGGGTAGGTGGTTGTCCCTACACCGTCACCGTCGTCACGCGCAGACATGGCCGCCCGCAACTACAAGTGTGCCCCCTCCTGATCTTCTCCCCCTCCAAAACCCTAACCTCGACTGCCTTCCTTCCCCTCTCCTCTCCCTGTGATGCCGCACCGCCAACCTCGCAGCATTGTCATGTCGCCACCGCTATGCGCAGTCCCGGGACAAGCCGAGGCCATCGGCGTATGCGCCTCGATCCCCTAGACCCTCCTACATCACAAGATCCTCTTCACGTGCCTCCAATCGATGGCATAGACGATCTCTCCATCTCTGGCCACTTCCCTTCTTCCTCAAATTTCGGGCGCCTTCGGGGCTCCCAGTCCTCTGCATCCACCTCTTAAGCTTCCAGGTGAGATGGGCATCCTCCTGAGCCTCAACATGTTCTGTTTCCTCTTCTGGTCGGTCGCTCGCTTCTCTCCGGCAATCCTCTGGTGACCAAGACGAGGTGGCGTAACCTCTATTCAAACCAGATCTGCAGGCGCGTCCTATGGTGACCATGAATCGGCCACGCGTGCCCTTCTCTGCCGTAGGACGCCCACTGTTCTGGGACAGTCAACAAACTCCAGCGAGGTTGACCTGGGTGCAACCTTTGCCATAGTGGCGCCAATTTAGTGCCCCGCGTCTGTCACCTCATCTTGTCCCCACCTGGCAGCCACACGGGATGGAACCCTCCATACTGAGAGATCCCTGAGAAACAGATCTAGTATTTTTGAAAAGTAGCCCATATAGTTATATCATTAATTGTGAATATAGTTCCATGTAGCCATGCGAATATAGGCCATGTGGCCGAACCTTTTCTGAAGCCCTTTACCTTTTGCATTGTCAACACCCGGATTTTTAATCCCAGATGCCTGTTATGCCATACATCGCAATCCCAGGATTACCATTTTTGCGAGACATAACAGAATTGGATACCATAGTACATCATCCATTACAAACCGTACATAAGTTCTTACACAAATAGGGATCTCATGATCCAGTTCTTAATACAACATCAAGCAGCGGAATACGTAATAGTAACGGTAGCGTAGGCGAAGCTCCATCTTCGGGGTCACAGGCAATGCTGGCGATGGGAGATGATCCTAGTTGTCATAACCTTCCTGGGGTCCATCCTACAGGTACTCCTCTTCATAGTGTGGCCATGGGAATAGCCAGGGACAAAGCCATGAGTACTCTTTAAGTACTCGCAAACTAATACTAACAAGTGAAAGGGGTTTTGGATAATAGGACATTAGGCTCTAGGGTTATTTTGCAAAAGCCAAATTTATCTCTACTAAGTTAAGAAGCAACGAATGCTAGTTGAAGGTTTATAACACCTAAGTGGGAACTTGTATTTCATATCACAACCCTGTTGTGGTCAAGTCAAAGTCTCAATTCATTTCACAAGTCATTTTGAAAAGTCTGACGGGGGAACATTATGGCCACTCCAACTGTCCATAACCGCGGACGCGGCTATTCGAATAGTTTGACACTCTGCAGAGATTGTACACTTTCGCCACAACATTCGATACATCCGTCAGGAACAAATCCTGAATTCACCATACTCAGTATGCGGATAATCAATCCTAACCTTTCAATTACACGCCCTAGTATAAGCACCTCTCCTTTGAGTTTGGCCTCCCAACCATGACCAACTGTCATCTTGGGTACTGCACAGGTGGATAATCTTCACAAGGTAGCCTCAGCTCAGACCTTGGTAGTGAGGGAACTAATACTAAGGTATATAAGTTTCCAGTCAAGCCCTACCCAATCTTCGGGTATTGTGGTTGTACGATAAGATTGGAATGGTATCGCATCCAGACAACCATCAGTTTTATAAAGGGCTAAGGCTCATGCCTCAACATTTTTATCACCAAAATCATCAGGTGTTCGGAAAACACATGTCCAAAACATTTCAATAGAATGATCCATCATTCCAAGGTTTTCATAACCATTTTTCCACCAAGTACTCCCATCTAAATTTGATCAAGTTTTATGCTTAGCACTAGCATCTACAGGTGGGGGTAAGCACTAATGAGGGGTGGTAAACTAGTGGAGTTTTAACTAAGTTTAATCTCATGCCTTAAGATGACATCAAGATTATCTAGCTTAGGCCAAATTTTATGCTCTTTATGCAACCTTCAAGTATCCTTCTAGTATCTACCATCTATTTCGGTAAACTCTAAGTAAGAGCTTTGATAAAGAACTAAAGTAATAAACTTGCAACTAAAACTAGGATTGGTTTATTAAGTGGTTATGATCATATACGCTTTAAGGCATATAGTTGACAGGGTAATAAGAAAGTATTGGCTTGCATAAGTCAACTTGATTAGTAAGGCTTGCAAGTATTGGCTTGCACAATATCAGTATAAGCTTGCTAAATTGCAAGTGTTTGCTTGCAAGGTTAATAGCTTGCCTTGAGCAGAGCAGTGGTTGAAGTTCTCCTTGGCTTCTTCTTTGTAGAATCCTCCTTCCTCCTCGTATCCTTGGTCGGTACTAGCGTCTATAAATAAATACGATGTACACAATCACCAAACAATACTTAACTACTTGCAACCATCACACACAAGGTTCCTATAGATGATCTAGCATCATTACTAACCTTACAAGATTAAAGCTTGGTTTAATTCCTTTTATTTTTAGAAAAGTAATTTCTACTCATTGAAAAACTACTTAAGATTTAATATTCTCCAAACCAAACATGGGATCATGTTGACACATGTCATCACCAAATATTGTAGTCCATGGGAATGTGATTTAAAGTGGTGTCACAATTTAATAAGGTTTTGCCCTTTTATTTTAATTAAATAAAGTGACTAGAAATGCCTATGGGGCATTCTTTTATTACTTGAACATTATTTATGCAAGTAAACCCATATATTTTTTTATATTCTGAAAGGTATGGTTAAATGTGATTTTTGAGAGTTGGAATCAACTCAAAAGCTATTATGGTTTAAATTTGAAAAATGTTTGAATGCAGAAAAGCTTCTGCCTTGTTATTTTTACCATGGGTGATCTATAGATCCAAATGACTTGAATCCAACGGGCTTGGATTCATCATTCCCAGACCTTTCTAACAAAATTGGTTTCATTCAATTTGGTGCACTGAATCAATCTGGGTTGATTTTTGAAACTGGGTACAGAAGTGAGTTTGAAATAAAATGAAAAAGGTTTAATTCAAATCACTGCGCGCGCGGGAAAAGTTAACGGCCGGCCTGCTAAGCGTAGCGCTTCCAGGGCTGTTTAAGTGGTTGTACCCACTCGTCAGTGAGACAGGGGGTGCGAAGCGGTATGGAGCGATGTGGGACGTTCGATCTGGTTCTAATCCAACGGCTGGGAGTCATCGTCGACGTTGGGCAACGCCGGCGAGACAGAAACCTAGCGCCGCCAGTGGGGGTTGCTGGGGGCTCACCGGGGTGTAGGCGAGGGTCGGCGAGGCGGGCGAATGACAAAGTCGACGACGGCGAATCTCCTGGTACCGGTGGCTCCTCCTGAGGCGGCTCCAATCGCTAGCTCCCTTCTTCTCCAGAGGTGGCGGGCTCCGGTGAAATTTCGGCGAAGTGCTGCTCGCCTTGCTCCGGGAACGGTGTGGCACGATCAGTGATGAGAGGGGAGTAGAATGGTGTGCTTAATTCGGCTGGGGGTGGCCTCTATTTATAGTCGAGCGAGGGGACCGACGGGGCGCACGGTGAGCTCGTCGAGGGCGATGGTACAGACAGCTATTGGCATGGGCGAAGGTAGGGGACGGTGCGGTGTTCCCTGGCGATGCTCAACGCTACGGTGGCGAGACGTGGGGCGGTGCGGGTTGGTCTGGAACATGCGACGCTCTGCGCGGCAGAGGGGGCATCTTCGACGGCGAGCGGTGGCTGTGCGGCATGGGGCGGCAAACAGGGATGTCTGGCGGTCTCCTGGGTCGGTGGCGGTCGTGTATGCACACGGCGAGGGCGGCGCGCGGTCTGTGGGCTTTGGTCGAGGGTGGCGCTCTGGCGCATGCCCGGCACGGTTGGCAGAGGCACGGGCGCGGCGTTCCTGGGTGCTCTAGTCGGTGTCTTCGAGGCAGGGCTGGTCGAGAGGGGGCGGTGAGGCATGGGTGATCTCCCAGACAATGTTGGCACGGCTAGTTTCCTCCCTAGCTTGCTGTCGACATGTGGATGGCATGGGTGGCTTCGGCTGTTCACCATTGATGGTTTTGGCAAGCTCACAGTGGTGCTAGTGCTTGGTTAATCTTGCTAGATGATCTACTGAGATGGTTGTGAGCTAGATAGGGAACCAGTTAGGCTCAAAACACTGCACACTATAGTGTTTTGATTTTGTTTGATTTGTGTCTGCCAAGTGTTTGATGAAATGGCCGCATGAATTCAAGTTTTGAATTTTGAAAAGATTTTTGGTGGGTGTGCTAGATTGGTGCTGGTGAGTCTGCAGATGCTTGGGTTTTGAAAGTTGAGCTTGTTTGAGTGGTTTTTGAAAAAGTGGGATCTTACCATATGATAAAGATTCAATTTTGAATTGTCATTTAAACTATGCATTTGAAAGTTTCTGGATGATCACAAAGTGGGCCTTGATACTTTGTTATGAGTACAATCAAGGGATGCAAAGATCCAGAAAAGTTTCTGTTAGGTTCTGAAAGTTTGAGACAGCCAAAGTAGGCATGGGAGTTAAATTGGTTAAAATGACCATTCCTTTATTTTATTTGTTTTGCTTTACTTGTCTTTGGGAAAAGTGTGGGAAATATTTTAGATGATGTTTATTTCACCTAAGAAACATTTTACAAGCAAAGAAACACACAAACAAGGTGGTTCAAAAGAATTCAAAATGAAATGCATACTCACATGCATGCTTTCATAATTTTATTTAGAAAAGTTTTTGTTAACCCTAATTTTGATGATTAGAGTTTGATGATTTAAGTTTAGTATTTTTGGGATGTTACAAACCTTCCCCCCTTAAACAAAATCTCGTCCCGAGATTTGAAAAAGGACGAAAGGATTACCTAGGATTTGAAGAGATCGGGAAACTCCGTCCTGATGTGATCTTCGCGCTCCCAGGTAGCTTCCTCTTCTGTGTGGTTGCTCCACTAAATCTTGAGAAACTTGATGCTTCGGGTTCGGGTAGTTTGAAAAGCTTCTTCCAAAATACGGATGGGTACTTCGGGATAGGTCAGGTCATCGTTGATCTCTATGGTCCGGTGATCGATATTTTTGAACACTTCGATCTTCTCAGGGACTTCGAGACACTTGCGAAGTAACGAGATATGGAACACATTGTGCACGGATGACATCTCTTCGGGTAGTTCCAATTGATATGACACTTCTCCTCGACGGTTCAGAATCTTGAAAGGTCCGATATATCTGGGGGCTAACATTCCCTTGAGTTGGAACTGCTGCATTCCCTTCAATGGTGTCACTTTCAGATAAACGAAGTCTCCTATGTTGAAGGCGAGGTCTCGACGTCTCTTGTCGGTGTAACTCTTTTGTCTGGATTGGGCTGTCTTGAGGTGCCCACGAATCTTGTGAACCTTCTCTTTTGCTTCTCGTAGGATGTCGGGTCCAAAAATCTGACTCTCTCCTACTTCCGACCAGTTCAAAGGGGTGCGACACTTCCTTCCGTACATGAATTCAAATGGGTTCATTTGCAAACTGGCTTGATAATTGTTGTTGTATGAAAATTCTGCAAATGGCAGACAGTCTTCCCACTTGGATCCATATTCTAACACGCATGCTCTCAGCATATCTTTGAGTATTTGATTTACTCGCTCCGTTTGTCCATCGGTCTGAGGGTGATACGCGGTGCTGAAATCTAGACGGGTTCCTAAACCTTCTTGGACTTTCTTCTAGAATCTCGAGGTAAACTGAGTTCCTCGATCCGATACGATGTTCTTGGGGACTCCATGCAAACTAACGATTCTACCGATGTACAACTCTGCTAGTTTCAAACTCTGATATGTGGTCTTGACGGGTAAGAAATGGGCGACTTTGGACAATCTGTCCATTATGACCCAGATAGAGTCATTTCCCCTACTAGAAGTAGGCAGTCCAGTGATAAAGTCCATTCCAACAGAATCCCATTTCCATTCCGGAATATGCAAGGGTTGCAACAATCCAGCGGGTCTTTGATGTCCTGCCTTGACTCGCTGACAAATATCACACTTGGCGATATAGCTTCCGATTTCTCTCTTCATCTTATGCCACCAAAATCGCTCTTTTAAATCTTGATACACCTTAGTTCCTCCGGGATGGATAGAATAAAGAGTATCATGAGCCTCCTTCAAAATAACTTATTTCAACTCAGAATCTACTAGTACACAAAGGCGTCCTTTGTACCACAAAACTCCTTCTTCGTCCTCGGTGAATCCGGGTACTTTGCCTGTACCGATACGACGCTTGATTCCGTCCATACTGGCATTTCCCTTCTGCGCCTCTTTAATCTGACTGATCAAAGTGGGCTGGAGTTCTATGCTAGCCAAAAATCCTTCACTTACTAATTCCATTCGAAAATCTTCCATCTCTTTGTGCAAACTTGGTTGATCCTTCAAAATCATGGAGTTCAAGCGGCACGGTAATCTGCTAAGGGCATCGGCTACCACATTGGCTTTACCAGGGTGATAGTGAATGTCCAGGTCGTAATCCTTGATTAGCTCAATCCATCTTATCTGTCTCATATTCAGCTCCTTCTGAGTGAATATATACTTTAGGCTCTTGTGATCCGAATAGATCTCACAACGGTTTCCCATCAGGTAATCTCTCCATGTTTTTAGGGCTAGAACTACGGCTGCGAGTTCGAGGTCATGGGTTGGGTAATTTTTCTCATGTTGCTTCAGTTGTCGAGATAGATAAGATATAACTTTGCCTTCTTGCATTAGCACACATCCGAGACCAATCTTGGATGCGTCACAATACACATCGAAGGGCTTTGTGATATCCGACATGATCAAGATTGGAGCTAAAATCAATATCCTCTTGAGTTCTTGAAAACTCGCTTCACACTTGTTTGTCCATTCAAACTTCTTGTCCTTCTTTAGCAATTGGGTCATGGGTCTGGCGATACTAGAGAATCCTTCTATGAATTTGCGGTAATATCCCGCCAATCCGAGAAATGCACGAACTTGGGTTTGAGTGGTTGGGGCTTGCCAATCTTCTACATCTTTCACTTTGGCAGGGTCAACGACAATTCCTCCTACTGATACAATGTGACCGAAGAATCCTACCTCCTGTAACTATAATTCACATTTGCTAAACTTTGCATACAACTGATGCTCTCTAAGGGTTCCAAGAATGGTCCTTAGGTGTAGCTCATGTTCTTCTTTTGATTTGGAATAAATCAGATGTCATCGATGAAAACAACGACAAACTTATCCAGGAAGTCCATAAAAATCTTATTCATGAGATTCATGAAATAAGCGGGGGCATTGGTTAGTCCGAAAGACATGACTGTATACTCATACAATCCATATCTGGTGGTAAAGGCAGTCTTTGGAATATCCTCTGTGCAAATTTTGAGTTGATCATAGCCAGTTCTAAGATCAATCTTAGAAAACACTTTGGCACCGGTCAACTGATCAAACAAATCTTCTATCTTGGGCAAGGGGTACTTGTTCTTGATGGTGACATCATTCAATTTCCGATAATCCGTACACAAACGGTTACCTCCATCCTTCTTGTCCACAAACAAGACAGGTGATCTCCAAGGTGATGCACTGGGTTGAACCAATCCAATTTCCAGCATGGAATCCAGTTGCTTCTTCAGTTCTACGAGCTCTGACGGGTTCATACTATAGGGTCTCTGGGCTATGGGTCTGGTTCCAGGAATTAGTTCGATGATAAACTCAATATCCCGATCTGGGGGCCTACCGGGCAAAACATCTGGAAATACATCGGGGTATTCACAGACTATCCGGACTTGGTCAATGGTAGGTTGGGCTATACTCTTGTTGCATTTGAATTGGCGAGGTAAGGTTTCAGATATGTGCTCGACTGATATTCCGGTTGTACTGGTCATGGTTATGGCTTTCTTGGCACAGTAAATCAATCCTTTATGTTTGGACATCCAATCCATTCCTAATACTACTTCCAATCCTTTAGTTTCGAGTACTATCAGATTTGCATAAAAATCTATGCCATGGATTCGGATAGGGACGGCTTTGCAAATTTGCCTAGCCTTGGTGGTTGATCCGGGAATTTGAACAATCATAACATGCTTCAGTTTGGTTGGTTGAATTTTACTAGTGCATGCAAATTCTTTGGTGACAAATGAATGCGATGCACCAGAATCAAACAACACTCTTGAAAGTACTGAATTAACAGAAAACATACCCAGCACGACGTCTGGCGCTTCCTGAGCTTCTTCAGCATGCATGAGAAAAAGACGGCCGTTGCGGTTGAGTGAATTCCCTGGGGCAAATCTTCTCCCTAGCTGAACACGACGCTGCTGCTGAGCTGGGACATTGGCATTGGGGGTTGCAGCATTCTTCTTGTTGGGGCACTCGTTGGAATAGTGGCCTTTATTTCCATAGTCATAACAAGTCACTTGCGACTTGTCCTTTGCTGCTACAGGCACAACATTGCTTCCAGTCCTAGGGGCAGTGTTGGTGTTGGCGGTAGCATTGTTGTTGTTGAACTTGGGTGGGGCACGATTGAAATTGCTAGCGTTTCCGGGGTTGTTGTGATTTCCTCCGGGCCTAGGATTTCCATGGTTGGGATAGGTCGGACGGTTCATCGGGGGTCTGTTGGTTCTTGGGGCAAATCCTGAAGATGGGTTGGGGCGATACTTTGGGGTCTAATGGGTTCCTGGTTGATGCATCATGTGATGCTTGCGGTTCTCATTGGCTTGGTTGATCTTTCCTTCCATCTGGATAGCTGAGTCGACAAGGGCTTCAATATCCGCAAAGGGGATATTGACTAACACAGTCTGCATCTCGTCATGCAGACCATTCAGGAATCTTTCTTTCTTCTTGGCTTCGGTGCCGATCTCATCCGGGGCATACCTAGCTAATGACAAGAATTTGTCACGGTATTCCACTACAGTCATCCTTCCTTGCTTCAGCTCTCTGAACTTGTCTCTCATTCTCTTGATCAAACCTGGTGGCACATGGGTTCTGCTAAACTTGACCTTGAATTCCTCCCAGGTCATCATCTGGCCTCCGGTCATTGCGTGAACACTGTTCCACCATGCCCTGGCATCTCCGGCTAGATAGTGGGTGGCGAACAGAACTTTCTCGTTGGCTTCCACTCTGGCGACTTCTAGGTTATTCTCCATGGTTTGCAGCCAATCATCGGCGTCTAGGGGTTCTTCTGACTTAGTGAAAATAGGTGGGTTGGTATTCTGGAAATTCTTGAGCTTAGATCCGTGGTTGTCCTGATTTCCATGGCCTTGGTTGTTGTGGGCAAGCTGGGCTATCTGTTGCAGTGTGGCTAGGTTGGCTTGACGTTCCACTCTTTCAGCTTCACGGTCAGAAGTCAACATTTGCAGAATTTGCAACATCGGGTCCAAGGATGAACCACTTCCTCCACGTGGCATCTAAAGATTGAGACAGATCATGAGAAAAGAGGGAAATTTCTAAAGTTTTGGGTCTTTGAATTTTTTTTACAGTCTGACTCAGATTTTTCTAGTGACTTGCTTTTCATTCATTCATTCATAGCACCCGATACAACACACACCACAACAAAGAAAAACAGATGGTTTTAAGAACCATTCCGGAAACTACGATACAGGGGGACCGAATACTACTCACTACGCTAGTGCTCTAGTGCTACTACTCCTCGGAATCGGTGGCTTCATCGTCCTCATCATCATCGATGAAGGCGAAATCATCTTCATCGGTGAAGAAGTCCATAGCCTGATCCTCTAGAAAATCATCGTCATCGCTGAGATAGGAGTAGGGGTCTCCACGAAGATCCTCTCCGGCATTCTCCCTTTCCTCCAACTGCATGTCTCTCTCGTGGATGGTCTCTCCAAAGATGAGATGCGGTGGCGAAGACGGGCAATGATGCGCTCCTTCTTGTCGAGCTGACGGCGACGAGACTTGCGATCCTTTGCTAGCATGGCGATGATTTGGTCCTTCGTCTTGATGATGGCAGACTTGTGGTTGGAGTAGTCACGGCAGTTGTCCAACTCCTGCTGATGATCGTACATCATGAAGCTAAGGTGGTTCAATTGAGTCTTTAGATCGGGGTGGTATGGGGCTTCTAGTGGTTGTCCATTAGCATCACGCCTTGGGCAAAACTCAAAGCGAGTACCCTTGATCTGGTTGATACTCTGCCCACACAGACGAGAAAGAGCTTCCTGCATGGCCCTGGCAAGTCCGTCGAGCCAGTTGTTCTCTCTTAAGGTAAACTGAATTCCTTCCGCAGTGGGAGGTTCAATCTTTCCTAAGAGACTTGCAACAATTAGCCACTGCAGATCTTCTCCTCCTTGATCATTGAGCTGAGCTCCAAAGAATTCGGGGTGCGGACGCTCCAGAAGTTCCGAAAGCTGGTCCAAATCCCTCTCAAAGATAAGGTCTCCTCCATTCCCCAATTGGTAAAACTTGTTGTACTTCACGTCCATCTATAAGAATATAGGATGAGTAAGTTAGTAGAGTGATCAAGTGTGTCAAATTTTATGTTTATTGCAAGAGTTTTTGAGGAACATGAATTTTCATGAAAGAATCAAAGGGATAAGAATGAGAATAAGTTTTTGTAAATATTTGTTTTCTTTGGTTTTGAAACTAAGTTTTTGATTCAAACGTCCAGTCTAACTAGGGTCTCCTATGGTCAGGATGGCTCTGATACCAACTTGTCAACGCCTGGATTTTTAATCCCAGATGCTTGTTATGCCATACATCGCAATCCCAGGATTACCATTTTTGTGAGACATAACAGAATTGGATACCATAGTACATCATCCATTACAAACCGTACATAAGTTCTTACACAAATAGGGATCTCATGATCCAGTTCTTAATACAACATCAAGCAGCGGAATACGTAATAGTAACGGTAGCGTAGGCGAAGCTCCATCTTCGGGGTCACAGGCAATGCTGACGATGGGAGATGATCCTAGTTGTCATAACCTTCATAGGGTCCATCCTCCAGGTACTCCTCTTCATAGTCTGGCCATGGGAATAGCCAGGGACAAAGCCATGAGTACTCTTTAAGTACTCTCAAACTAATACTAACAAGTGAAAGGGGTTTTTGATAATAGGACATTAGGCTCTAGGGTTATTTTGCAAAAGCCAGATTTATCTCTACTAAGTTTAGAAGCACCGAATGCTAGTTGAAGGTTTATAACACCTAAGTGGGAACTTGTATTTCATATCACAACCCTGTTGTGGTCAAGTCAAAGTCTCAATTCATTTCATAAGTCATTTTGAAAAGTCTGACGGGGGAACATTATGGCCACTCCAACTGTCCATAACCGCGGACGCGGCTATTCGAATAGTTTGACACTCTGCAGAGATTGTACACTTTCGCCACAACATTCGATACATCCGTCAGGAACAAATCCTGAATTCACCATACTCAGTATGCGGATAATCAATCCTAACCTTTCAATTACACGCCCTAGTATAAGCACCTCTCCTTTGAGTTTGGCCTCCCAACCATGACCAACTGTCATCTTGGGTACTGCACAGGTGGATAATCTTTACAAGGTAGCCTCAGCTCAGACCTTGGTAGTGAGGGAACTAATACTAAGGTATATAAGTTTCCAGTCAAGCCCTACCCAATCTTCGGGTATTGTGGTTGTACGATAAGATTGGAATGGTATCGCATCTAGACAACCATCAGTTTTATAAAGGTTTAAGGCTCATGCCTCAACATTTTTATCACCAAAATCATCAGGTGTTCGGAAAACACATGTCCAAAACATTTCAATAGAATGATCCATCATTCCAAGGTTTTCATAACCATTTTTCCACCAAGTACTCCCATCTAAAGTTGATCAAGTTTTATGCTTAGCACTAGCATCTACAGGTGGGGGTAAGCACTAATGAGGGGTGGTAAACTAGTGGAGTTTTAACTAAGTTTAATCTCATGCCTTAAGATGACATCAAGATTATCTAGCTTAGGCCAAATTTTATGCTCTTTATGCAACCTTCAAGTATCCTTCTAGTATCTACCATCTATTTCGGTAAACTCTAAGTAAGAGCTTTGATAAAGAACTAAAGTAATAAACTTGCAACTAAAACTAGGATTGGTTTATTAAGTGGTTATGATCATATACGCTTTAAGGCATATAGTTGACAGGGTAACAAGCAAGTATTGGCTTGCATAGGTCAACTTGATTAGTAAGGCTTGCAAGTATTGGCTTGCACAATATCAGTATAAGCTTGCTAAATTGCAAGTGTTTGCTTGCAAGGTTAATAGCTTGCCTTGAGCAGAGCAGTGGTTGAAGTTCTCCTCAGCTTCTTCTTCGTAGAATCCTCCTTCCTCCTCATATCCTTGGTCGGTGCTAGCGTCTATAAATAAATACGATGTACACAATCACCAAACAATATTTAACTACTTGCAATCATCACACACAAGGTTCCTATAGATGATCTAGCATCATTACTAACCTTACAAGATTAAAGCTTGGTTTAATTCCTTTTATTTTTAGAAAAGTAATTTCTACTCATTGAAAAACTACTTAAGATTTAATATTCTCCAAACCAAACATGGGATCATGTTGACACATGTCATCACCACATATTGTAGTCCATGGGAATGTGATTTAAAGTGGTGTCACAATTTAATAAGGTTTTGCCCTTTTATTTTATTTAAATAAAATGACTAGAAATGCCTATGGGGCATTCTTTTATTACTTGAACATTATTTCTGCAAGTAAACCCATATATTTTTATATATTCTGAAAGGTATGGTTAAATGTGATTTTTGAGAGTTGGAATCAACTCAAAAGCTATTATGGTTTAAATTTGAAAAATGTTTGAATGCAGAAAAGCTTCTGCCTTGTTATTTTTACCATGGGTGATCTATAGATCCAAATGACTTGAATCCAACGGGCTTGGATTCAGCATTCCCAGACCTTTCTAACAAAATTGGTTTCATTCAATTTGGTGTAATTAATCAATCTAGGTTGATTTTTGAAACTGGGTACAGAAGTGAGTTTGAAATAAAATGAAAAAGGTTTAATTCAAATCACTGGGCTGCGCGGGAAAAGTTAACAGGCCGGCCTGCTAAGCGTAGCGCTTCCGCGGGCTGTTTAAGTGGCCGTCCCCACTCGTCAGTGAGACAGGGGTGCGAAGCGGTATGGGGCGATGTGGGACGTTCGATCTGGTTCTAATCCAACGGCTGGGATTCATCGTCGACGTTGGGCAACGCTGGCGAGACAGAAACCTAGCGCGGCCAGTGGGGGTTGCTGGGGGCTCACCGGGGTGTAGGCGAGGGTCGGCGAGGCGGGCGAACGATAAAGTCGACGACGGCGAATCTCCTGGTACCGGTGGCTCCTCCTAAGGCGGCTCCAATCGCTGGCTCCCTTCTTCTCCAGAGGCGGCGGGCTCCGGTGAAATTCCGGCGAAGTCCTGCTCGCCTTGCTCCTGGAAGGGTGTGGCACGATCAGTGATGAGAGGGGAGTAGAATGGTGTGCTTAATTCGGCTGGGGTGGCCTCTATTTATAGTCGAGCGAGGGGACCGACGGGGCGCACGGTGAGCTCGTCGGGGGCGATGGTACAGACGGCTATTGGCATGGGCGAAGGTAGGGGACGGTGCGGTGTTCCCTGGCGATGCTCAACGCTACGGTGGAGAGACATGGGGCGGTGCGGGTTGGTCTAGAACATGCGACGCTCTACGCGGCAGAGGCGGCATCTTCGACGGCGAGCGGTGGTTGTGTGGCATGGGGCGGCAAACGGGGATGTCTGGCGGTCTCCTGGGTCGGTGGCGGTCGTGTATGCACGCGGCGAGAGCGGCGCGCGGTCTGTGGGCTTTGGTCGAGGGTGGCGCTCTGGCGCATGCTCGGCATGGTTGGTAGAGGCACGGGCGCGGCGTTCCTGGGTGCTCTGGTTGGTGTCTTCGAGGCAGGGCTGGTCGAGAGGGGGCGGTGAGGCATGGGTGATCTCCCAGACAAGGTTGGCACGGCTAGTTTTCTCCCTAGCTTGCTATCGACATGTGGATGGCAAGGGTGGCTTCGGCTGTTCACCATTGATGGTTTTGGCAAGCTCACAGTGGTGCTAGTGCTTGGTTAATCTTGCTAGATGATCTACTGAGATGGTTGTGAGCTAGATAGGGAACTAGTTAGGCTCAAAACACTGCACACTATAGTGTTTTGATTTTGTTTGATTTGTGTCTGCCAAGTGTTTGATGAAATGGCCGCATGAATTCAAGTTTTGAATTTTGAAAAGATTTTTGGTGGGTGTGCTAAATTGGTGCTGGTGAGTCTGCAGATGCTTGGGTTTTGAAAGTTGAGCTTGTTTGAGTGGTTTTTGAAAAAGTGGGATCTTCCCATATGATAAAGATTCAATTTTGAATTGTCATTTAAACTATGCATTTGAAAGTTTATGGATGATCACAAAGTGGGCCTTGATACTTTGTTATGAGTACAATCAAGGGGTGCAAAGATCTAGAAAATTTTCTGTTAGGTTATGAAAGTTTGAGACAGCCAAAGTAGGCATGGGAGTTAAATTGGTTAAAATGACCATTCCTTTATTTTATTTGTTTTGCTTTACTTGTCTTTGGGAAAAGTGTGGGAAATGTTTTAGATGATGTTTATTTCACCTAAGAAACATTTTACAAGCAAAGAAACACACATACAAGGTGGTTCAAAAGAATTCAAAATAAAATGCATACTCACATGCATGCTTTCATAATTTTATTTAGAAAAGTTTTTGTTAAACCTAATTTTGATGATTAGAGTTTGATGATTTAAGTTTAGTATTTTTGGGATGTTACATGCATCCTTGACCCGTAGTCCCCAGTAGACACAAGCCTAGTGTCCCAGTAAGCACCATAGGTCCCATGCGTCTATGACCGTGGCTAGTTATTGGCCCAGTAATGAAAGCTCCGCTATTTAAATTTTTTATATTCAAACCAAATTCAAAAGTGAAACTAGAATCAAACTTTGACCATGTTTTGTTTAAGATTTGTGAGGAATTTTGTAAAGATTCAAAAACCAAAGTTGTTTGTTTTTAAATTCTAAACATGAATCTGGCCTCTATTTTTTTGTCAAAACTTGCAAAATAATAAATATTTTCTAATATTTAATAAAAAATTAATAATGTAACTCCATCTTCTTTTAATATTTTCAAATAATACAAATTATATATGTTTTCTGATCAGAAAACACAAGGATTAAATATGATCTCAAAAATAATTTCTAGGCAAATAAATTTTCGAAATTATTTCAGTACAACAAAAATGTCTTTTTTAATAAATCCATAAATTTTATATCGTAATTCCGAATTCGACAAATGATACATCTAAATCGATCAGCGCGACGAGCCATTTCTAACTATGCATTCCTCACTTGTAGTTGCATCATGCATCATAGTGAACTTGTAAAGCTAGAATTGTTTATGCAAGGAAAATATGATGAATAATATTGTAAAATAATTATTTCTTGTTAATAATGCCTCACTGATGTTGTATCATCAATGTGCTATGCAAATGATATCTTTTCAACATGATTTGCATCATTAACTTGCCATGTCATGTATTATATCATGATCATGTCGGTTCTTCCGCATTAGTTGTAATTGCTGCATCGCTTGTTCTTTTTACTGCTTTGCTTCTTCCCGGATAGGACGATGAGATGTTGTGAGCATCAACAAGTTCTTCAGACATGTATCTTCGGCAATAGTTTCCAGGAGAGCATTCTCCCACTGCTACATATTTTTCACTTTATGGCTTTACTTCTCTCTATTGGTATCTATGTTGCGATGCTTTACTTGCCATACCATTTATACTCCCTGTAGCCTATATTGCCCGAGCCACTTCCTATTGCCTCTTATTTTGGTAAATAGCTGGTATTGCGAGTCGTAGTTGCTTGCTCAGGTGTTGGTTCGAGTCGTTGAGTTGCACCATTGTTTGGAGGTTGTCACATGCTTAATGGTGGAGACAATCATGGTTATAATTACAACTTGATAATAAAAAATGTTGGGAATAAATAATAAAGAGGCACCGGTGGGAAATAGTTGATATATGGCTTTTATCCCGCCCACTTGTGTCCACCTAGGACCTGAGTACTTGATGCTTGTTCCTTGACTATCGCACTATCCACATATGGGCCCATGGATCCCCTTGGTATGATCTTGATTCACATATTATTTCCTGGGGCCACAATTAGTTTGGGGATTTACTACTATCATGTACTTATGCTATGCTTTACTGCTTATTTACTACTGTTGCTCGAGGAGTGCTTTACTATTGTAATATTTAGGAATGTGGAATGTTTACGCACATAAGATAATCACACTTTCAGGTTCCCACTCGTTTATATCCATTGGCACAAACTCTAGGTCTGTCTCGGAGCCGACCGACTTTGTTGAGGGTAGCTTAGTGGGGTGGCCCCCTAAAATCATTTTTGAATCATGTGAATGTTTTGTCGTGATGCCTCTTTACTTTCATTTAGTTTTTCCTGAGGTTGATCATGCGTGTGTTGCTATTTGTGCACCCCTGCAGGGTGAGCACAGTGTCTCGACCATAGACAACTCAAACTAAAGTAGTGCTTGACTTTTATATGACTAGAATCCCCTCCACTATAATAGAATGGAATTAAAATTGCCAAAAACTGATGGAGTTGGGATGTATTCTGCTATCTATACCTGACTAGTAATTATGACAACTTAAATGGAATGGTTAATAAAACTGTCAACTCTGTGAGTTCCTAGGAATGACTTCCTCGTTTGGTCTCGAGGGGGAAACTCCAGGATGGGTTATGTTTGGTGATAGTATCAGGTTGGTTCAGAATAGGTCTTCCTTATCCCTCTCTGATAGCCGACAGTTATATCAAGTCTCTATAGGATGTTTAGTGCATGCTTTGTTGCCGCTAAGCCCACCATACCTATGTAGGCGAGAGACATCGAATTCTAAGACTAGCCATGTACTGGCCTCAATACTGACTGCTCCCTTTTTCCTTGGCCCTTTGTCGGCACCTCTTTTGTTTTAATAGGTATAAGTTTGATGAAATTAGCAAGGTTACCCATTTATCTTGCACTAGGCATGGTTATGGACACCATTGGTTATTCTTCAGGACTCATAGTCCAATTTGCATCTTATTTGTACGCGGATGTTATATCGTTTTCAATGTGTTTTCGATCTTCGTAATGTATATTTGTATTCTTGACTCGCCGAGTCATTTTTGTAAATATATTCTTATGGGTTCTATCGTGGAATATTGTGTAATGGCATTACTTTGTTTTCTACCTGCACACAACTACTTGGTGAGCATCATCGAATCGTCTCTATGCGGGTTTGGCGGTAATCGCTAAAATATGCATAGGCCGATTCAAGGGTGTTCCAAGTGGTATCAGAGCCTTGGTTTTCGATAACCCACTAGTCCAGCCTGTAGGATAGCCTAGCTAACGGACAATGTAGAGTGTCAAATCTATTTTGCCAAATCCATTGGATAGATCTGAATAGCTTTGCTTTTACTCCTTACCTCTGTGATATTCTCCTCTTACCTTCACGTGTTTTGAATCTACTCTCTTACCTTTCTTCAAGTCCAGGATTTCTCGTGGTTGGGTTTCCTTTGTACCTTTAGGGTTTGGCTTCCATCCTCTTGCAACGGTGTTTCTACATCTAGGTGTCATGAAGTCTGAGGAATCTTTCATATGATGTACCTTCTTTTGGATCCAAAATTCACTAAAAAAAATCTTTATATCTTCCGGTGGTTTCCAACATGACCTACATCATCTATGTCAAATCCGATAAAGAGCCTGCATCACTTATTTGTTTAACGAAGTTTTCTAGACATCGCTTATCGAGATCTCCAGTCTAAATTACAAGAGTTGGGTTGCAAATTTATCCTATTCATGTGCAAAATAATGCTTTGGGTGTGTGATGTACTGATCCCCATCTGACTACTCTAATCATTCGCTCTTGTACATTGAATTGGTGGATAAATGGAATTACAACCCATTCCATAGAATCTACAGGTGGCCTTATCTGTCGAGACCTCTACCTTTGCTTTTTGTTTCTACGGAGTGTTCTCTCAACGAACGTGAGCAAGAACCTTTTGTTGGTGGTGTTGATGATTTCAATATAGGTCAAGAAGCCTTCTTAGTGGTGTTGCATGGATCTACACAAAGCATTCCGATCATCACCCTTCTTCTCCGTACCATGGAGAGGATCTCGGGGCGAGATCCATTGTTAGTGGTGTCGAATTGTAGCACCCCGGGAATCCCTAAAATAGAAAATTGCTTGTTCTTTTACTTACTGCATCATCAGGATATCATGCTCATATCATCATGCCACATTGCATTTGAGCATCATATCGAAACTTTCATCTGTTTTGACTAGCTTGTGTTGTTGCTATCATCATTACCTATCCCTTTTTAATATATCTATTTTTGTTTTGCTACAAATAAGGGCCATGTGTGGTTCCACTATTTTACCAGATGCTTTTGTTTGTTTTCCCCAAACCATAATTCTAATTCTTATACTAATGACCCAAAAAATTATATGGGGGCATCATCTTTCCTCTATCTCTTGTTCCCTCTCACCTCTTACTTGATCAACCTTCTCTATTCAAAACCCTGCAGAGTTCAAAAGAATTTTGATATTATAACTTATTTGAATTTGAATTAAACAAATAAATAAAATGGGAATAAAAAACAAAAAACAATTAAGTGAAGAGAGAGACTATACCTGGCGCAGCCCACCACCCAGCCCACTAGCCGGAGCATCCTAGTTGCAGCCCAGCACAACAGCCCACCTAGGTCCCCTTCCTCCCACCTTCCTTGGCCCACACATCCCCTGGCCCGTACCCCTTCATGCCGTCACGGTTCTCATGTTTCCTCCGTTCCCGTGTTCTCTCTCTACGCACCGACAGAGCGGTCAGGTGGCCATCTCAAAGGACATTTACTGTCATAATCACTTTTGGTGTTCGTTAACAAAAAGTAGATCATTTTACAGTATGCTAATGTCTATAGGTTGATATAATGCAAAGTGAAAAGGACCCTTGACTTACAGAATCATTTCTACCACATATGCTAGTTCCTGGAAACTCCAGACCGGAGTCTCCGGTCTGAGTGGACAGGAGTCTCCGGTGTGGTCCGGAGTTTCCCTAGGAATCTCCGGAGGGGGCTCCAGAAATCATCCTGGGACATTTTGTTTGGGGGTCCAGAGATCAACCAGAGATGATCGGAGTCTCCGATCCAAGCCTCAGACCGGAGTCTTGGGTCCACTGGGTCCGGAAACTTTGAAGAATCTCCGCAGGAGTCCTTCCTAGGAGTGTTGGGACAATCTGATGGGTGGTCTAGAGGTCGGTCCGAAGATTGGCCGGAATCTCCGGTGTAGGCCGGAGTCTCAGGTCTGAACACCGGAGTCTCCGGTCTGGCAGATCCTCCAATGGTTAGAAAACGGTTCACCAAGAGAGATCATCCCCAGAGGACACGGGAACAGATAGAGAACACGGGAACATCATCCCCCCACCTCCCTTCTCATGTTTCCTCTATTCCTGTGTTCTCTCTACTAAATAGAGCACCTTATCCCCTTCCTCCAGCTGCTCGACCCACTCAAGAACATCATCCCCATTTGAGCCACCAAATCAACAAGATCTCTTCATCCAACCATCCAAAGTCATTGATCTTTGGAGAATCGAAGGAGGAGGCCTTGATCTATAGCTTCACCAAGAGAGATCTTCATTTCCCCCTCATTCACTTGAGGGCCCCCATGCTCTAGTGTTTATTTGGAAACCCTATCTTTTGATTTGGTTCTTACAAGCTTGACTTTGATTGTTTGACAGCTTGCTTGTATTTGGGAGCCTCCAATTAAGTTGTGGATGTGTGCCTCGAACTTGTTGTAAAGGTGTCGGCTTCCACCTCGAAGGTTGCCGATATAGTGGAAGAGGTGAATCGAACCCTTTGGGGTGAGGTTCATCGAAGAACAAGGGAGGCCTCTCGTGGTGTTGGTGGTTTAAAACTACCCCCTCTCCAAACGTAGACATACTTCCCCTCAAAAGGAAGGAACTACAGGAAACAAACCCTTGTGTCTCCTCATGCTCCACTTTGGTTACTTCTATCCTTTACCACACTTTACTTTACTTGTTATTGCTTAGTGTATGTGCTAGTTTGACATATAGGTAAATTCATCTTAGTTGCATAATCTGGAGAATTTACCTTTCTTTTCAAACCCTAATTTGAAAATGAGTAAAATTTGAAGTAGCACCTATTCACCCCCCCTCTAGATGCCCATACGATCCTTTCAATTGGTATCAGAGCCTCGGCTCTTTATTCGGGCTTTACCGCCTAAGAGTATATGGGTAGCCATGTAGGAGAAGATGATGGTGAGCCTAGTCACATGGTGACCATGGAGGATCTCAATAACTTGGAAACAAGATTGAGCTCCACCCTGGGCAACAAGATCAAACAATTGCAAAATTTACTTGAGCAACTTGTTAAAGATAAACATGCCTCATCATCACCTTCTCCTCAAGAGGAACCTCTATCATTACCCAAGGTGAATGCCCTGGCATCACCCAGGGTTGTGGAGGTGGGGGATAATCCAAACAACACTAATTCTTCCAAAAAAGGGATGGTGGGAAGGGAGAGCACCATGAGTCTCAAGGATGGTACTCTCCCGACCCCCCCCCCCCCCCCAATTCCTCACCCTCATATAAACAATAGAGGAAACCCACCAAAGCTTGCTGCATCTACTTTTACTCAATGGCAATCACTAATGAAATCTCATGTGTGCACCTCTTGTATTGAGTTATGGAATATCATTGAAGAAGGACTCCGTATTGTGGATCCAACCAACTTGACAAGAAGAGAAGTTGTCAATAGTCAACTCAATGCCACCACTTTGCACATGATTCAACAAGGATTAGGTACAAAAGATTACCCTCACATTGAACACTTCAACACCGCCAAGGAAGCTTGGGATGCTCTCATGGAGTTATATGTTGGAAATGAGAGCATGAGAAGGAACTGGTATGATGCACTTAGCAATGAATTCGAAGGCTTCTATATGAAGGATGGTGAAGATCATGAAGACATGTATCATAGGCTCAAGTCCACCGCCACCGCCTTTAGGAATGTGGGTGCCTCACATGTGGATGATGCTTGAATAAAAAGGAAATATGTGAGTGCCCTCATGCCCTTTGAGCCCACCAACTTGAATATCCTACAAGGAAGACACAACTACTACCTCATTACCTCCAATGAAGTTATGCAAGAGATGGCCTCTTTCAAGGTTGCCTCGAAGAATGCCAAAGATGCCCGTGCTCTATCCCTTGGAATGAGCAATGGTGTCAACCTTGTATTAAAGGCCAAAGTTGTGGAGCATGTGGATGAAGATGATAGTGATGAAGGCTTATCCATGATCCATCCCAATGATGTCAAGATTGCTCATGGTGAATATATGGCCTTCTATGCAAAGAACTTTTGGAAAGATCCCGCAAAGGCCAAGATGGAAATGCAACGAAGAAGCAACCCGAATGGAAGAAGAGACAATGTCACTAAATTGAGAACTTGCTTCAATTATGGTGACCGCTATCACTTTATGGCGGGTTGTCCCTATGAGAAGAGAGAAGATCATGGGGGTAAACTTGTGTTTAAGGGGGAGCTAGTACTTTCATTCCTTCTAGTAGTACAAATATACTTGAAGAAAATGCTAGGTTGAAGGGGGAGCTAGCTAAGGCCACCTTTCCAAAAGGAAACAAGTCCATTGATGACCTCTTGAGTAAGCAGAGGCCAAATGGTGAGAAAGGAGGCATTGGCTTTGTCTCCAAAGCCAAGAAGAAAAAGAACAAGAAGAAGTCCAAGCCTGCACAAGAAAAAGACAAGGCCATTGTGGGTAGTAAGACCACAAGTGGCAAAACTATGTATCATGATGACTTTGCGGGAAGTGCTAACACTCACTATGTCTTAATGTGTGATTATTATGGTGATGTGTATGCACAATATGTTTGCCCATTTGATGGTTATATTGCTTGGTCTATTTGGGTCCCCAAGATCCTTGTTGCTAACAAAAGAGGACCCATTGAAAAATCAGTACCTAAAAACTAGCTTGATCTTTTGTAGACCTATGCTTCCGGAGGGTCAAAGTGGGTGCTTGATAGTGGATGCACAAGTCATAGGACCGGAAGCACATCTATTGTCAAGGAGTTGAGACCAAATGATGATCAAATATCCGTGACATATGTCGACAAGTCTAAGTCTATGGTAATGAGTCTTGGCAAGGTTGTGGTTGCCCAAGACATTACACTTGTGGACATCATGCTTGTTGAGACCCTTGGCTATAATTTACTTTCAGTCCATGCTCTTGGAAAGATGGGATTTTGTAAGATCCCTCCCTTACGAAGGGTAAGGATCCCTGTGATTGCAATGCTAGTCCCTGGATCTAATGCTAGCATCCACAGTTTAAGATGAAGTACATAGAAACAAAGGTCATTATTACATCGTCATTCCACAGATAACATAGTCTTTCACAACTCCATGGCCATAGGACTAATACAAGAGTTAATCATAACAATATAAATAAAGTCTTCATCTTCATGTGCCACAGGCAAGCATGTTGAGTGTAGACTCATAACCCCTAATCATCATCAGAATAACCTGCAACATCACACGTTACAGCCATAGTGGGTCAATACATTGGAATAGTATTGGCAAGTGATACCTTAGTAAAATACTAGCATCTAGTTACTACATGAATTTGGCTAAGTGTAGCTTAGGCTTGCTTTTCTCAAAATAGGTTTTACCTATTAGTTGAAAACACTAAGTTTTTATTTGACAAAACTTTCCCAAGGAACCACCGATAGAAATTGGTGAACCTTCACCCTTGTTCAACCACAAGTTTTAACTTAGAAAATTGGGATGAGGCGATTCTTGATAGCTTCCATGTCTTGATGCTCAAGTTGTCCAATACCAGGGACATGGCTAAGTACTTAGATTCTTCCATCTGCAGACGTTGTGCACTTTCCCCACAAGACTTGATTTTCACCAAGACAGGACCTTTCAAAAGCCTTCCCTTAGACCAAAATGGACGCACTCCAAACCTATCATTCCCCTACCACCAACTGTCCATTTGGCTAAGTTATTGCAACCTATATGATCCAGGCAGAGCCCATAATGTCATGTGGCTGCACTAGAAGCTTCTTAACATTTGGCATCTCAAATCCCTTTGTTCCTGGGTGGCAATCCACAAGTGAGATACACAAGGTAAACCATAGAAATGGGCCTTGTGTAACCACTCAACACAAACCATTCTTTCCATTCCACCCAGGTGTTTCATTCACTTAGTTGTTTTATTAAGAAAAACATAAGTCAAAGACTTAGAAATAATTCTCATAGCATGAATATATAATCCACCCTTGGTTGCTACTAGCTAGGCTAAGCATGGCAATAGCAAGTTTCTTAACTTAGAGGAAATTCTAACAATTCTACAACTACAAGGATTTCCCAAGCATAGCATATTGATACTTAGCAAAATATTCATGCAAGCCCTATACAAAATAATTCTAGTGCATAGGTAAAAATATTGGGACAAAATTTTATGAAGCA
Organism: Avena sativa; assembly: GCA_916181665.1. NCBI lineage: Eukaryota > Viridiplantae > Streptophyta > Magnoliopsida > Poales > Poaceae > Avena > Avena sativa. The sequence goes on along the minus strand of OV702294.1, from coordinate 258,625,935 downwards.
CCACTTGCCTTGGTAGTTTGGGGAGTAGCAACAATCTTCACAACCACAATCACTATTAGCACCAAAATCTACACATAAAATATTGGCACCAAAATCACATATCAAGATATACAATCAAAAATATATGAATGCATACAAATGTGTATGTGATGATTTTCTACACCCAACAAGACAAGTATACAGTACTGAATCATAAACAAGACCAAGACACACTAAGTAAACTTTATTTGATCTTTAAATCATTTTTCAAATAATTTCTATACTCAAAATAAGCCTACAAATGTCTCTGTAAAAATAATCAATTTTACAGAATCAAAACATTAAACACATTACATAAATGGATATAATTCTTTCTCCTGATTCCAATGATATAAAATTTACAAAATTTGAACGTGTGGATCAAAAGTTATGAATTTTGCAAGTTTGATTCACTAATAGATCAAATTTAGATTTTTAAATCAAATAACAGGCCACGCGGCAGCGTCTGATTGGACGATACCGCTTCGCACCGGATCACGCTCGCGCACCGTTGGATCTAACTAACTGCGCACGGTCCAGATCAAAACGTACCCCTTCGCTGCAGATCTAATCCTAAGCGCTGGATTCAGATCTGACGGACCATGTTACTTCGACCAACAACGGGCGGCGCAAATGGTTGTCGTGGCGGCTGCGTGTCTGCCGGCGATGTTCCGGCAGAACCAGAGGGCCAGGGCAAGGGGCTGGGGCTTACCGAGGTCGCAGAGACACGGTGAAGCTCAACGTGCAGTTAGACAAGGTCGGGGCGCACGGACACGGTGGGGATTCCTCGTCGGAGTGGAGCCTGTCGTCGGGCACGGCTGTTCGTCTACGTTGTCGACGTTGTAGATCATGCCAGATAGAAGCAAGCGGTGCGTTAGATGCGGGAACGACCCTGGTCATGCGAGTATCAAAGAGAGGGCAAGGCGCGCTCGGGACTAACCAGATTAACTCGCCGGAGTTGAGTGCTTCGTCGGGTTCGCTCAGTCATCGACATTGCCGACGCTCGGGGTTGTCCTAGCACACAGCAGCGGTGTCAAACAATGCGCAAGGATGCAGGGAATGTGCTAGCAAGACCAGGAGGCAAGGGGAGGAGAGGGCTCACCAGAATTTGCCGCCAGACGTCGTCGGTGCCGCGGTGGTTTGAGCTCGAATGCGAGCAGCCTGGTGGCGGAGTGAGTGAGGGAAGTGAGGGGAAAGATGCGGGGTGGAGAGGGGGTTTTGTAGCCGGATCCAGGGCGAAGATCACGCACGGAATCAATGGGAATTAAGCCGAATTAAATCGTGGCGTCACTGCGGCGAGGTAACGGCAGAGCGGGTCGGGCGCGCGGTGATTTGGGGACGATGCTGACGAGGCAAGGTGGGTCCAAGGCGTCAGCGGGTGGGTGCGTGCGGCTGCGGTGAGAAACAGAGGGAGAAGGAAAATCCCGGGTGGGCTGGTTCTGTTGTTGGGCCGAATTGCTAGCGCCATCCCATTTCCATTTCTTTTGTCTTTTTTCTTTTCTGATTTGATTTTCTGGAATCAAATTCAAATGAGTTTCAAAAGAGTTTGAATTCAAACCACTTCTGGATTTTTGTAAAGTGAAAATAGTACACATTTGGCTGCAGAACAATGTTGTACACTTGAAAATAATTTGGCACATTGGAATTTTAAAATAGACAATGCCTTTATCAATTTCTTAGTAAAGACATAAAAATGGTTTTAAATTTATACTTTGTTTTGAAATCTTTGTCCAAGCTTTGGAAAACATCAATCAACCATAGGATCAATACCTTTGGTTTAAAACAAATAATATCATACTAGAGAGTAGCATTGGGTCAATGCCTTGCTTACATAAAATGATAGATCACAAGTTTCTGATTTTTGAGGAAAAGATCCTAAGATGAGTATGAATGCATGAATGATGTGCAACCTTTGAAAACATGATTTTAAGGATGTTACAGCTTTGCCATCTTTATTGATAATGATATTGTGGTCCTCATGTGGAGCAAGTCTTTCAAGGTCACTTTCATTGGGTACGTCGAAAATGACTTGTACGTGGTGGACTTTTGGCGGCAAACCACTACAAGTGCGATGTGCTTATTTGGAAAGGCCGATGTGGGTTGGTTATGGCATCTCCGACTAGCCCATGCCAACATGAGAACTTTGCAAAGTATTCACAAGGATGGCCATATTGTTGGACTAAAAGAAAATGTTTGCTTTGCCAAAGATCATGTTTGCAGGGCTTGTGTTGAAGGAAAGATGCATGACTCTCCCCACAAGCCGAATAACTATGTCAAGTCCAAGAGGATCCTAGAGCTCCTTCATGTGGATCTCTTTGGTCCTCCATCTCATGCAAGTCTTGGTGGGAACAAATATTGTTTGGTGATTGTTGATGACTATTCAAGATACACATGGGTATATTTCTTCAAGATGAAAAGTGAGACCCAAGAGAACTTCATCGACTTCATCAACATGGTTCAATGTCAATACAATGTCTCTGTGTTGATTATAAGGAGTGACAATGGCACCTAATTCAAGAACTACACCTTGAATGGATTTCTTAGTGATGAGGGGATAAAACACCAATATTCCGCTGCATATACCCCTCAACAAAATGGTGTAGCCGAGAGGAAGAACCAGACTCTTATTGATATGGAAAGGACCATGTTGGCAGACTTTAAATCTCCATATAATTTTTGGACCAAAGCAATATCCACCACATGCCATGCATCAAACCGGCTCTACCTCCGCAAGAAATTGATCAAGACTCCATATGAAATACTTACCGGTAACAAGCCCAACGTATATTACTTCCAGGTGTTCGGTTGTAAGTGTTTCTATCTCAAAAGGGTGCTTGTTTGTCCAAATTCAATTCCAAAGAATTAGAGGGTATTTTTGTTGGCTATGGTCTAGAATCCCACACTTATAGAATCTATGATAAGCTCTCCGGAGCTTTCATAGAATCTTGTAGTGTGGTTTTCAAAGAATATGATGGTCCCCAAGGGGGGCGTGTTGATGCTTGTGATGCAGATGATGAAATGCCTCAGGATGCCATAGGAAGAATGGGTGTGGGATTTATCCGCCCTGTTGAGGAACCCCTTCTGGAGGATCGAGAAGAACTATGCTCTACTCAAGTGGATCCCTCATCTTCACAGCAATAACAAGCTCCCTCTGTCGAGGAGGACAATGACCCAAGCCAAAGACAAGTTGTGGACCCTCAACATGTTGATCAGGGAGATACCTCTAGTTAGGATGAGCTTGAGTCACCATTCTCTAGAATTTCAAGTGTTTCTCGTTCTATTACACAAGGAAGATCTATACAATCTGCCGTGAGAGCAGCTCAACTCCAGTCTAGTAGTGTGCCTGATCAAGACCAAGGTCAATATTTGCCTCTTAATGAAGATAATGATTCCAATGATGATCAAGGTCAAGTTGATGGTCAAGACGAGGACCAAAATGATGAAGAGATTCCCCCAAGAAACAACAAGGAGATCAAAACTCATCGTAAAGCTAAAATGGATAGAATGTTGGAATTAAGATACCACTCTCTAGAGAATGTGGTTGTAGATCTAAGGAGAGGAATGTCCACAAGAGCACAATTCAACAGGTTTAGTGAACACCAAGCACACATCTCCATGATTGAACCAAAGAAAGTATGGGAAGCTCTTGAAGATTCGGATTGATTGGAAGCAATGCACAAAGAGCTCAACAAATTTGAGAGAAATAAAATGTGGAAGTTAGTTGAAAATCCAAAGGATTACCGCAATGTTATAGGCACCAAGTGGATATTCAAGAACAAGCAAGATGAGCATGGAATTGTTGTAAAGAACAAGGAAAGATTGGTTGCACAAGGGTTCTCTCAGATTGAAGGCATTGATTATGGAGAGACATATGCACCCGTGGCTCGCCTTGAGTCCATCTGTATCCTTCTTGCTTATGCGGCACATCATAACTTTAAGTTGCAACAAATGGATGTAGAAAGTGCATTTCTTAATGGTCCATTGAATGAGTTGGTATATGTAAAGCAACCCCCAGGGTTCGAGGATCCCACCTTCCCAAACCATGTCTACAAACTAGATAAGGCGCTCTATGGGCTCAAACAAGCTCCACGCAAGTGGTATGAGCACCTTAGAGAGTTGTTGCTAGACCGTGGGCTTGAGGTTGGGAAAATTGATCCCACTCTTTTTACTAAGAAGGTCAATGGGGAGCTTTTTGTATGCCAAATATATGTTGATGATATTATCTTTGGCTCATCTAACAAAGCTTTTAATGATGAATTCTCAAAGCTTATGACTAATAGGTTTCGGATGTCTATGATGGGGGAATTGAGGGTATTTCTTGGTTTTGAGATCATTCAAGTAAGAGGAGGAACATTCTTCAACCAATCCAAGTATACTCAAGATATGCTCAAAAGATTCAACATGAAAGATTTAAATGGAGCTCCTACCCCCATGGCAACAAAGACTCATCTTGAACTAAATCCAAATGGTAAAGATGTGGATCAAAAGGTATATCGGTCTATGATTGGTTCTTTGCTTTATCTTTGTGCATCTAGACCCGGTATTTTGTTGAGTGTAGGAGTGTGTGCAAGATATCAAGTGGCTCCTAAATAAATCCATTTAATGGTGGTCAAGAGAATCTTTCGATATTTGGTTCATACCCCACACTATGGTATTTGGTATCCTCGAGGCTCAGCATTTTCTCTTTGTGGATACTCAGACTCGGATTGGGCGGGGGATAAGGATGATAGAAAATCAACCTCCGGGGCTTGCCAATTCCTTGGTAGGTCCTTGGTGTGTTGGTCTTCTAAGAAGCAAAATTGTATATCTGTCTCCACCGTCAAAGACGAGTATATGGTAGCTGCTACTGCTTGTACTCAATTGCTATGGATGAGGCAAATTTAAAGGACTACGGTGTCCATTGTGACAAAGTGCCTCTTCTATGTGATAATGAAAGTGCTATCAAGATTGCCTATAACCCGGTGGATCACACAAGGACAAAGCATATTGAGATTTGTCATCACTTCATTAGAGACCATGTTGCTCGAGGTGATATTGAGCTATCTTATGTGTCAACCAAAGACCAACTTGCTGACATTTTCACGAAGCCACTTGATGAAGCAAGGTTTTGTTATTTGAGGAATGAACTAAATATCATAGATTCAAGGAGCTTGACTTGATCACCTTGCATACTCACCTATGTCTTGACTCTTATTTGGTTTAGGTGCAGGCATGGAGATAGGGGGATTACGGTCATAATACGTTAGGCTATCCCTCCCCCCATAATGCCAACATTAAGAAATTCAATTATCTTAATATAATTTTGTGATATGTGAGCTTCATTGATGAGTAGTGGCTATGAACCCAAGGATAATTCTTCGCGGTGTCATGCCACAAACTCTTACATGGTGGCCTCGTCCACCGCCCTCTTCTTATTGAAGAGTTGGTTCTTGGTTCGTGTCTATTTGGAGCTTTATTGAACATTTTAGTGGATTTCTATGGTTCTTCTTGATTCTTCACAGTGTGTCATCTTAACCCAAGCCTATCCCATGTCTTAAACACACACTCTCTCATATATGTCCCCAAACACAAAAATCTAGAGTTTTTGGTCGAGGAGGACAAGAGTCTCTGATGTGCTTACACCGAAGTCTTCGGTGCAGACCGGAGTCTCCGGTCTAGACGGTTTTTGGGCCACTTAAGGGAGGTGGGAGTGAACTAAAACAGACAGTTCATTCTTCAACCCTCGACCTCCCCTCTCAACCCCGTTGCCTCCCCTTCCAAATATCCTCCCCGAAGGTCAAGAAGCCCCCGGGATCCGTCGTGCCGCCGGCCAGCCTCCTCCCCTCCACCATTGGGCCCTTCCCACCGGTGGAATCAAGCCAATGGACAGATCTGGTACCTCTCATCCTATTTTTCACCTAGGGTTCTTACCTTGATTTGTTTTTGAGGATTGGTGTTGATTTTGCCTATTGGAATCACTTGTATGCATGCACACTATCACATTAGCCTTGTTACTTTGCCTGATCTGTTCGATTCACTCCCTCTCGAAGCATCCCAGTGCATGCTCGATGCTCCCGACCAGAGATTCTGGTCCGTAGGACCGGAGACTTCGGTCCTAGGACTGGAGACTCCGGTTTGAACCGGAGAAATCGGTGTGCACTGTGGAAACTTTGGAATGATTCAAACTGGTCCAGCAAAGTCCCATGGCTATTATGTTGCATTTCTGGGACATATATGCTTACCTGCATGCTATCTCCCTCATTGATGTTCATAGGTTCTGGTTATCATCGTCCTCCTCACACCAAGTCCAAGTCAAAGAGGGCTGATCCACGATATGATGAGTCCGAGGGTTAGTATGTTGTGCCCCTGTCCAACCGAAAATAGCAGGCCCGTGATGCAGCATACATGAGGAGGGGGCGGGATAGGGTTGAGGAAGAGAACCATGCCAAGAGGTCAAAGTACGACAATCTCCAATCTTTGGCCCGCATGTCAAATAAGGAGTTCTGTGAGCTGCGGAAGACAGATTTCTATGGCTTGTCACGGACCAGTGAGGACCCATGCTATTGGAGGAAGGAAGAAGCTATTTTCATGAAAGACATTTACAGAAAGCTCACCAAGTCACATGTGTGCCCCTAAAAGTACATGAGTGTAGAGTAGATACGAAACAACTCCTACTTCACTGATGCACTGTGGATTTGTGAGAATCTTGGGTTGTTTGGTTTAATGGAGCTCCGTGAGGATTACAACATCACCCTTGTGCAGCAGTTCTATGCCACAATTGTGTTTGTATTTGACCAAGCAAGGACTATGACCTGGATGACTGGAGACCACCGCTGCTCTAAAAACTTCTATAAATTTGTTGATGCCATCTTTGAGACCTTTCAGGGTGTGTCTACTCATGTTTGGGTGCGTATGCACTCAGCAGCTCTTGGGGAGAACAAGAACAAGCTTGCCCCTATGTATGGCAACGAGGGAGCTGTGGGAGGGTTCAAGGGTCTCAATCCCCTTTACAATCTGATGTTGAGGATATTCTGCCATACCATTTCCCCTAGTGTTGGAAATGATGATGCCATCAGATATGGTTTGGTCAACCTACTATACCATACCCACAAGATTCACCTAGCTGGCCCCGAGGCAGACGTGGCTCCCATTGACATCATGGATTTCGTATTTGAGTAGATGTACCATGCCATATTGTACAAGAAGGCTCCCCCCTATGCACCACTTGTTATGAGGCTCATTAACACCCAAGCTCACGGTTCACCACTTGCTTTGGCTCCCAACCTTACAGAGCATACTCTTGTGTCACTGCAGTAGAAGGGCACATGGGGCCTCCTCCTAGGCCCTCTTATGCCAATGAGGAGGAAGAGATCACAGAGACTGAGAGGGCCCCCTCCCCTCCTAGGGCTCGGAGGAAGAGTTCCTCCAATGCACCCATGCCTCCCATGACTCGCGAGTATGTACATGAGAAGGTCAAGAAGGCATCTTTCTAGGAGAGGACCCTTTGTTGTATGAATGTGAACATCTGCAAGCAACAACATGCCTCCTACAAGAGCAACTGTCACATGGATAAACTCCTCAATGAGATCAAGGCTCAGGGAGAACAGGAAGATCGGGAAGGAGATGATGAGTACACAAATGAGCATGGCGCTCAAAAATCCACTGAGTCAGACTACACACTTTCTTTTGGGGCATGGAATGCCCAGCAGGACAGTTTGGTGGATTGGAAGACCTTCTCTGATGTCACCTCAGGATATGGGTACCTCCTCTTCTCGCCCTCACGGAAAAGGACATGCAGCGCCAGATGATGATGATGACTATGAGGAGGAGGTTGATGAGGATAAGGATAAGGATATGGATGAGGAGGATGACGACAAGGACTGCTGATCCATTGGGGCGCTAGCTTAGGTATTTTCCCGTTTCGACGTTCCGATGCCAAAGGGTGAGAAGACATTGTCATCGGGATTTTCATGGGATTGGACTTGCTTTTTATTTGCCATCTCGAACTTCGTATCTGTTTGCCTTATGTGTTTGTGAGGTACTATTTGCTATTTGTGTGAGGACATGGTTGCTCCTACATTATTGTAACTCATGTGAGAACTATGTGTTTTTATCTATCTACTACCTGCCATGCATGTTTTACTTGTTTATCTTACTGCACATAGTCAGGGGAGCATTGCTATAAACTGGCATATCTTATTATATATTATTGCAAATAATTCCATGAAAAATCACTTGTTGTCATCGAACACCAAAAAGGAGGAGATTGAAAGGACATTTACTGTCATAATCACTTTTGGTGTTTATTAGCAACAAGTAGATCATTTTATAGTATGCTAATGTCTACAAGTTGATATAATGCAAAGTGAAAAGGACCCTTGACTTACGGAATCATTTCTGCCACATATGCTAGTTCCTGGAAACTCCAGACCAGAGTCTCCGGTCTGAGTGGACTGGAGCCTCCGGTGTGGTCCGGAGTTTCCCTAGGAATCTCCGGAGGGGGCTCTAGAAATCAGCCTGGGACATTCTGTATGGGGGTCCGTAGATCAACCAGAGACTGACCGAGTCTCCGGTCCAAGCCTCAGACCGGAGTCTCTGGTGTGGCTGGACCAGAGTCTCCGGTCCACTGGGTCCGGAAACTTTGAAGAATCTCCGCAGGAGTCCTTCCTAGGAGTGCTGGGACAATCTGATGGGTGGTCCGGAGGTCGGTACAGAGATTGTCCAGAATCTCCAGCGTAGGCCGGTCTGGCAGATCCTCCAACGGTCAGAAAACAGTTTAGTGGAGGGGCGCCTATAAAAAGAGTATTATATCCCCTTCCTCTAGCTGCTCGACCCACTCAAGAACACCATCCCCATTTGAGCCACCAAATCAACAAGATCTCTTCATCCAACCATCCAAAGTCATTGATCTTTGGAGAATAGAAGTAGGAGGCCTTGATCTACATCTTCACCAAGAGAGATCTTCATTTCCCCCTCATTCACTTGAGGGCCCCCATGCTCTACTGTTTCTTTGGAAAACCTAGCTTTTGATTTGGTTCTTACAAGCTTGTCTTTGATTGTTTGACAGCTTGCTTGTATTCGGGAGCCTCCAATTAAGTTGTGGATGTGTGCCACGAACTTGTTGTAAAGGTGTCGGTTTCTACCTCAAAGGTTGCCAATATAGTGGAAGAGGTGAATTGAACCATTTGGGGTGAGGTTCATCAGAGAACAAGGGAGGCCTCTCGTGGCGTTGGTGGTTTCAAACCACCCCCTCTCCAAACATAGACGTACTTCCCCTCAAAAGGAAGGAACTACGGGAAACAAACCCTTGTGTCTCCTCATGCTCCACTTTGGTTACTTCTATCCTTTACCACACTTTACTTTACTTGTTCTTGTTAGTGTATGTGCTAGTTTGACATATAGGTAAATTCACCTTAGTTGCATAATCTAGAGAATTTACCTTTCTTATCAAACCCTAATTTGAAAAAGAGTAAAATTTGAAGTAGCACCTATTCACCCCCCCCCCTCTAGGTGCCCATACGATCCTTTCACCGTCCCCGCATTGTCGCCCTCGTCACGCGTAGACACAGCCGCCCGTGCCTACAAGTGCGCCCCCTCCTGATCTTCTCCCCCTCAAAAACCCTAACCCCAGATACCTCCCTTCCCCTCTCCTCTCCCTGCGATGCCGCACTGCTGACCTCATAGCACCGCCATGTCGTTGCCGCTACGCGCAGTGTCGGGACAAGCAGAGGCCATATACGGATGTGCCTCGATCCCCTAGACCCTCCTACATCACCAAACCCTCTCTGTGCACCTTCAATCGTTGTTGTAAATATATATTCTTGTGGGTTCCATCGTGGACTATTGTGTAATGGTATTACTTCGTTTTCCACCCACATGCAAGTGCTTGGTGGTCATCATCGAATCGTGTCTATGCCGGTTTGGTGGGAATTGCTAAAATCTACACATGCCGATTCGAGGGTGTTAAAGTGTCAACACCCGGAGTTTTAATCCCAGATGCCTGTCATGCCATACATCGCAATCCTAGGATTACCATTTTTGCGAGACATAACAGATTGGTATCATAGTTCAACATCCATTACAAACCATAATAAAGGTCTTACAAATAAAGGATCTCAGGATCCAGTCTTAATACAATCAACGCAATGGAATAACATAATAGCGGTAGCATGGGCGAAGCTCCATCTTCATGGTCACAGGCAATACTGACGATGGGAGATGATCCTAGTTGTCGTAACCTTCCTACGGTCCATCTTCCTGATAGTCCTCTTCATATCCTAGCCACGGGAATAGCCAGGGACAAAGCCATGAGTACTCTTTAAGTACTCGTAAACTATCACTAACAGGTAAAGTGGTTCAAGTAGGAATCCTAAGCTCTAGGTTGTTTTGCAAAAAGTTAGGCTTACCTTAACTGAGTTCAGAAGCAAAGAAAACTAGTTTAATGTTTTGTAACACCTAAGTGGGAACTTAGTTTTCACTTTCACAACCATATTGTGGTCAAGTCAAAGTCATGATTCATTTCACAAGTCATTTTGAAAACATCTGACGACAGAACAGTATGGCCACTCCAACTGTCCATAACCGCGGACGCGGCTATTCGAATAGTTTGACACTCTACAGACGTGGTACACTTTCACCACAATATTCGATACATCCGTCAGGAACAATCCTGAATTCACCATACTCAGTATGCGGATAATCAATCCTAACCTTTCAATTACACACCCTAGTATAGGCAACTCTCCTATGAGTTTGCCTCCCAACCATGACCATCTGTTATCTTGGGAACTGCATAGGTGGTCAAACATCACGAGGTAGCCTCGGCTCAAACCTCGACCGCAAGGGAACCCATAATAAGGTATATAAACTTCTAGTCAAGCCCTACCGAATTTCGGGTATTGTGGTTGTACGGTAAAATTGGAATGGTATCTCATACAGACACAACCATCAGTTTTATAAAAGGGCTAAGGCTCATGCCTCAACATTTTCATCATCAAAAATCATCTGGTGCTCATAGCACATGTCAAAACATCTCATTAGAATGACTCATCATTCTAAGGTTTTCATAATCCTTTTTACCAAGTATTCCCATCTAAAGTGACCAAGTTTTAAGCTTAGCACTAGCCACTAAAGTTGGGGGTAAACACTAATGATGGGTGATAATCCAGTGTAACTTATCTAAGTATAATCTCATGCCTCAGGATGACATCAAGTTATACCTAACTTATATCAACTTTTATGCTCTTTATGCTACATATAATATATTTCCAAAATTTACAAGTCACTAAGTAAACAAGATTTGATAAAAAAATAAAAAAGCTTGCAAGTAAAACTGGGATTTGGTATAATCACATATGTGACGAGGTTTAATCTCGTCAATGCCCATTATTATGAGCTTGGGTTTTGGAGAAGATGGAGATGCTGGAGATCGTGGAACGGTTAGCAAACAAGCAACACGGGGACACGAAGTTTACCCAGGTTCAGGCCCCGGAGGGAAAACCCTACTCCTGCTTGTCTGCTCTTTATTACGATGGAACCGAAAGTTACAGGGGTGTGCAGATGCAATCTGGCGTGAAGGTGTGTATGCGGGAGTTGAGAGGTGCCCTCCTCATCGTGCCCTCCTAGCCTTTATATAGTTATAGGCAGGTCTCGGGCATCAGGTCAAGTTGGTTACAAATTAGTGTTTGCCCCTTTGAAATTCTATCTACTCTAGTCTTGTTCTCCAAGGATCCGAAGGTGTCATGGGCTTGGGCCACCCGAAGGTCCGTGTATGTTCTTGTGGGCCTTCCTTGTATGAACCAGGTATACTAATATCGTGTACCCGTAGGGTATAACCATGTTAGTATCCCCCCAGTGTTCAGTCAAATCGTAGATTCGGCTGAGGACTCTTCAATCTTTCAGATGCAGTTGGTCTTGTTTATAAGAGAAATAATGATTTTAGTTTGTAGGGATTATCAACGTGTGTGCCTGACTCTCCTGACGGATCAATGCCAGTGAATTGTCTTAGGACAAAACAACACAATCTTCTTCAGATTCGAGTCCCTAGACTCAAATATGGAACGGATGTTGGCGTAACTCCACTCAGGCTAGAGGTCTTATAGGAGTCGAATCCCAGTAGTTTTCGAGTGATGTACCCAACGCGTCCGTCAGGATTTTTCTTCGTGCCTGTTGACATGGTATTTTTCTGGCAGAGCGTAGTCAGGTGCGTTACCAGGCCATCAGATGATATCTGTAGGTCTTATCTTTGTGTCATAGACACAGCATCCGAAATGTTATCACTGCGGAGGTGTTTCGGGTGGCTAAGTAAAATGTTTCCCACTTAGCATTTGTTTGGGAAAAGTTGCCAGGAAGTTTTTTGCATTTTGACCCAAAGAATTGTAGTCAAAGAATTCATAGGGTGCACGACCAACGCTCCCTATGGGAGTAGCCCCTGAGTATCTGTTCGAGTCATAGACTCGATCAGAGACTTTGGTTCAGTTAGCTTCAGGTCCGAAGGACACAATTTTTTTGGATGCTTGAATCAACCCTCCCTATGGGAGTTGCCCCCGAGTCCTTAGTGGAGTCGTAGACTTGACATAGGACTCGAAGAATGGTCAGTAGTGTTGTCCCTTAATCATGTCCGAGGTGCGCAGCCAGCGCTCCTAATAGGAGTAGCCCCCGAGTAGTTGCTCGAATCATAGATTCGAGTGAGTACTTTAGTTATCAGTTGAAGATTTCCAACCGTTGCTAGATTGGTTTTGATGACGTCAGTGTTGACAATCGGTGACCTCAGCCGTCCGCGGCGCTAGGGTGGACGTGACAGGACGAACGTGGGTCCCACTTTCTGACTTGAAGTTGACTAGTTATGCGCGACGTGGCAAGAATTACGGCGTCTCTTTAATTTCCATGCATAGAGGATGGCGTGCGGGCGACGGTTCGCTACTGTGTTGACACGTGTATGGTTGGATCTGTCCCTAGAGTTAGGGCTTCTGGATGAACGATTCCTATTCGTCGTCTTTATACTTATAACCGTGGGGAAAACAGTGATTTGTTTTCACCCTTTGCCGTTTGCTTTCTCCACTACCTCCATTTTCACGAGCTCCTGTGTGCACTAGACATTCTTCGTTCCTTCCCTTCCTCATTTCTTCGTGCGCATCGCCATCATCGACGCTCCGCCATGGTCAAGTCAAAGAAGGCCTCCGCTGGAGCGGGCTCGAGCACTGTTGTCGGCGGCAAGAAGGTTGCCGCGCCTACTCGCAATACCGACGGCAAGTGGAGGCGCTCCGATGTGAGTGACACCGATCTACGCAAGCTGCGCGATGCGGGATTAATCCCGCAGAACAAGGAGGACGTCAAGATCCCCGGCGATGAGGTAATCCCGCGCTGTAACTACCTCGGTGAATTACGCTCCTAGTACAAGCCTGGATGATCAGAAATGGTTGAAATAGTACGGTGGGGCCCAAATGCCACTCACAGGTAGACCTTTCGGCCGTCCCAACCATTTCCAAACATCGGGACAAGAACGGGCGGCGTAATCGGCAGGCGAAGGGATCAACTACATACACAAATGAGTATGTATGCAAGCCACCATACAATAGTACATCAGAGCCATTCCATCTAAGAAGAAAGGAAATATAGCAACGCCATACGGCAAGATCCAAATATCCTAGATAGATATAATAGTTTAGGATATTTCCTCATACATCAAACATCAGAGTATCGAGCGGAAGCGGAAGACAAAATCCAAGTACGGATAAGAAGCAAATCGGCATAGGATGCCCCATAAATAAGCACATCCCGCCCACAGATCTCACGGATCCCCGTTCCTGGAATCTCTACACTGAATGATCGTTGCCCACATCGTCCGTCTCTTCCACCCAGTATCCATCTTGTGAGGGTACCTGTTCATCTGAACCAATAATTTATCGTGTGAGACCCTAGGGGTACTCAGCAAGTCTTTATGCCTCTAAAGGGGACACAACCTGGGGTGACGCAATTGCACCAAAGATAAACCCTAGCAATTCTATAGATACTCGCTAACCATCCGCCTAACCAGAGATAGACGGATGTCCGTGAATTAATAACAACAGTTATAACAGTTATAAAGGTAATCTTAACAGATTCATCCTCCTCCTCGCTTACCGACGAGGAAGCGGACGAACAACCCCCCCATCCGTTGGCAGTTTTATTATCCATTCCATGAGCGTTGCACTATTTACTAGTCAGGTACCTAGTCTAGTCAAATTAGAAGCGGTACTTTAGTTATGCTTGTCTATGATCGAGAAACTGTGCTCCAAGTCATCCATAACCGCGGACACGGCTTTCAGAAAGTTTTACCCTGCAGGGGTGCACAAATAGCAACACACACTCGATATGCCTCGGAAAAACCAAATCAAAACCCAACGAGGCAGTCACGACAAAGCAATCACAGGATTCAGAAATATTTCAGGGGGCCACCCCATTGAGCTACCCCAACGAAGTTAGCTGACTCCGAGACGGTCTCAAGGTTTGTGGAGCCGGCTGTAAACGACTGGGAACCCGAAAGTGTGACTGGGCTTGTCGATACAGCGTAAACGGGTCACGGACCTAAACAGTACAGTGTGCTCCTCGCACAATCTTAAATAAAGCAGTAAAGCATGGCATAAGTGCAGGTTAGTAAATAAAACCTCAAACTAGTTTGTGGCCCCCAAGAAATAAGAATGAATCAAGTTCTGGCTCAGGGGGGTCCATAAGCCTCCCGGATGTGGATAGCGCGAATGTTCTTGGAACAGGAATCAAGTACTCGGGGTCTTACGGGACACAAGTGAGCCTGAAAAACCAAATAGCAGATATGGCTCACCGATGCCACTTTCATTAGTTATCCCATTACTACTCAGGTTAAGTTGTTTAGGTACCTTGTTATCCATCAGACACTCACATACCCTACACATGCTGTTCTACGACTCGCATGGCTCAAACAACTCCTGTAGTAAGGGCTCATGGGATGGAGGAACAAGCTTCGGTGGGGTTTAAAAGTAAAGGCTATGCAATACATGGGATTCAATTTAATGCAATCGCGACTCAATGATGCAAGAGTAAGATAGAGGCAATAGGTACTATATGTATGCAAGCATGTGGTAGTGCTTGCCTAGCAGCTCGGTTGAAGCAAGGAATGGATCTGGGTAGTGCTCCTGGTTCTCTTGATATATCCCCTGCTCAGCGTCTATTCGAAGAAGAACCAAACAAACAAGGGCCAACATAAATAAAGTGCACAAGCATATGAATAAATGCATCAAGCAAACAATCATGCCATGATGAATGATGCACAATTTGCATGGCAATAAGGTAGCATGGCATGGGTGAGGTGTGAGATACAAGATTAAATCATTTTATTGAGTTTTGGGCCCATTTTATACACAATTAAGTTGCTGTACTCTTTATATTTATATGATGCATGCTTCAAATCAAACCATGGAATGCATAAACAAAAAGGTCTCGTCGAGCTAATCATTTTAGACATATTATTTGTTAAATTTGGATTTATAAATCAAAAGTTATTAATTATTTAAGAAAAAGGGGCATTTATTGTAATTTAAATAAACTTGGAAATTTAAGTGTTCAAAATATATTTTGGATTGCATATTTGAAATCCTCACATTTTTCTGAGTTGAAAACATATTTTATTTATTTAAATTGGATTTGTGTTTTAAAAGTTATTAAAAACAGAAATTAATTTGAATTTGAAATAATTAGAAAAAGATTTGAATTTAAAACAGATTTGCAGAGTTACTTTTGTTACTCAGATTAAGCCAGCCTCAGTCACTGACAGATGGGACCGAGCTGACCTGGCGAACCACACGCGCAGAAAACTTCTGTCACCGCGAGCTGTGCTAGCCCATGCGGCCGACAGGTGGGGCCAGCGACCACAGGCCCACGCGACAGAGGCGAGCGGTCCAGGACTGACAGGTGGGGCTGGGCTGGAGCGCGGGTTACGGGTTACAAAAAGCCAGGGGGTTCTCTGCAAAGCGGGCACTGCGACTGACGGTGGGCCCAAAAGGTACCGCGGGTTTAGCCGAAGAAAACGCATGGGGGGTAAGTGCAAAACGAGCAGTGCTACTGTGGATCTTCTTCTGAAACTGTCTGTCGACCGATCGGTGCACGGCAGGAGCAGGCGCGGCGTGCGCGGGGCTCGATCCTGGGACGTTGCGGGCGCGCGCGGAGGCGGAGCCACTGCGCCGGCTCGGGCTTGGTGTCAGGGAACCGGACGGGGCCTAGCTAGGCTGCTACGCGGGACGCGAGCGTGCAGACGCCAGCGAACCCGACGCTCCGACGGCGTTCGACGGAAGGCACGGCGGCGCTGGGGCGAGATCGGCCAGAGGGGGTTGTCTAGGAGGGTCGTGGGCTCACCGGGAGGTGGTTGGTGGCGTTGGATCGGGTCGGCGAGCAGGCGATCGACGAGGACGCAGACGGACGGCGAGGCTAGGGTTTCGCTCGGTGTCAACGACGATCTAGTGGCTCCGGTCCTTCTCCTCCGCTTCTGCGTGTACGGGTCGATGCAGAGGATTGGCCTTGGTCTTCCAGGCCTCCTCGACGGCGCACTTGACGGCTGGATCGGCTGGACGCGGCGGAGGCCGAGGGTGCAGACGATGGTGTAGGCGGTGGCGATGGAGCAGAGAGAGGAGAGGGCAGGGCGCCGCTGGGGTGGATCTGGGGATGGTCTGGCGAGGCAGAGAGGTGGTGGGGGATGGGATAAAGCAGCGAGGCAGGTAGATGCCGTGGGGAGGTGGTAGACGATAAAGGTGGCTCGGCCACCTTTTTGTCCTCCTCCTCACGTGCTCGGCTGGGAGGCCAGGGCAGGGCGAGGGGCAGGTAGATGGGGACGTCCAGGTGGGGTAGGGTGAGGCCAGGAGGGAGGCTCGAGGTGGAGGGGCCCTTGTGGCAGAGAGAGAGGGAGAGAGGGGTAGCTTCGGGTAGGTGCTAGGGTTGGAGCTAGGGTAGGAGGGAGAGGGGGTATGGCTCGGGTAGGGTTTGGTCTGGGTGGCAGCTAGGTGGGCCAGGGTGGCCAGCAAGAAGGGGAGAGGAGGGAGGCCGAGAGAGGGTAGGGTAGCTTAGGGTTTTGCTTAGAAAGGGGGGGGGTAGGTTAGATGGGGGTAGCTTAGGGTTTAGAGAGAGAGGGGAAAGATGAGGTGGTGGCACTCCTTTGCCAAGCCCAAGCATGAACAAGATCAAACCAAGCTAGGCCAAAAGATAGAAGAGAAGGAAAGGTGGTGATGGTCTTAAGCAAGATCAAACAAGATCAAGCTAGAGGAGAGAGAGAGAGATGTGGTTTAAATTCACTCAAAAATCCAATAAAATCCAAATGACAAGCAAAAAGGTGGTACTTGCATGGGCCATGCATAATATTTAATGCCATGTTGATACTTGTGAAGACAATATTATTTCATGGCATTCTTATTATGCATCCCAAATTATGGAGTAAGGCCCAAGCAAAGGAATTTAGAAAGAATTCCAAGTGGAGTATATGGAGATGATCACATTGGATTATATTTGGGACTTGCTAGTGTGTATATGCCACTAGGTATTTAATAAGCCCACAAAAATATCCCAACATGATGATAACCCCAAAGACACACATATGGAAGCTAGGAAAAAGGTTCCACTCACAAGGCATGCAAAGGTGGCCATGTGGCTCTCATGTATCAATGATGTGAAAACAACATGATGCCAAGATGAGAGCATGTGGAAAAAGAATTGGATCCATCCCAACCCACATGAGCTAGAGGTAAACTCAATTAAAGTGCAAAGCTCATATTTAGTTGGATGGTGGAATTACAAGGTGGTGAAAGAAAGGTGGTGGAGTTAATAAGAGATATGCCCCCCAACTCAACTTGGGCATTTAAACAATATATCAAGAACCAAATACAATATCAAGAGGCAAATACAATTAACAATGCATATGAGATAAGAACCAAAAGAAAAGGGTTTTATATGATGCTCAAATGCAAGGAGGCATGATGACATGAACATGATATGATTATGATGCAACAATTATATGTAGGAAGTAGCATCTATATAGACTAGGCTAGTAGCATTGCAATTGTTAGACAATTGGGATGCTACACGCGCCCACCCGTAGGGTTTCAGGTGATCTTCGTTGCCTTCATTCTCCGTGGTTTTTCGCTTCCTGCCCACGAGTTCCTTCGTGGGCTCCTTTTTCTCTATGGGATTCAGATTCATCATTTGTCTCCCAATTCTCTTCTTAACATCGCATGCTTCGTCACGCTTTGCGAGTGCTGGCTCGGCATCGAGCCACACTTTGGTCTCTTCCGGAAGCTCTATTCCGTAAAGAGGCAGTCCGGCACTGGCGGAGTCTATCCGCTTGGCGGCTGCATCATCTCTCTTTGTCCCTTTGTCTAATTTTTCTCCTTCTCCATTTGCGAGTTCGTTCAGTATTGGCGTCGTAAGTGGTTTTACATCTGCGATGTCAAGCTAGACGGTCAGCAATTTGGTCTTGCCCACTTCGAATCTGAGCAGAAGATTGTCCCGAAGAGATCGTGGAAAAACCACATCTTGGAGGGCGAAGTTACGGGGGTGGAGAAGCTCTACAAGCGAGTGGAGGCTCTCCAGCTGGTGCCAGGCAAGGAGGTCAACAGAGTCGATATCATCCACACCTTCCTCAAATGTCGGGTGTAGCCACTCCAGGCCAGGGCGCACCTGATGTTTCTCTACACCGGCCCTAGTGATCCCACTAGAGTGTCATCTGAAGAGCTATATTCGGGTGATCTTGATAGGGCCCTCCGTCCTCTGCTGAAGTTCAAGCCTGGTGAGGACCTGTCGGGGGATTCAATGACTCCCCCTCTTAGCGCGAGTAAAGGGGCTTCAAAGGTGAAGTTTGTTCGTGCGTGTCGCACTTTTCTGTGTGTTTTTTGTTTGCTGCAATTTCTCATATCTGTTGCTATTTTTGCTTGCAGCGCCTCCAGGTTACGGGGTCTATGCCCCCTCTACCTGAGAAATATAGGGAGCCACCAGACAATGAGGAGGTGGACTTCGAGTCTGAGCTTCCTCCCACTCAGTCGCCGACTGCAGATGCTCCTAAGGCGAGCGAGGGTCAGACCCGAAAGCGATCACGTAGCGAATTGTCAGACGCGTCTACCCCGCCAACTCCGAAGGGCCCGTCCTTCCTTGAGCGGCATGGCGAGGATCATGGTGCTTCTTCCGCACCGTATCCGGTTGTGCCTCTTCGTGCGATGGCGTCGTAGCCGCCAGCCAAGAAGAAGAAGGAGAAGGCGCCGCCCGTCTTCAATCTTTCCTACATTGACTCGTAAGTAGTTTCGGCTGCACTGTATTCTATAGTAATGTTGTCTCTTGTTCTTGATGAATAATTTTCTTGTAGCCACTCCTCGGAGGGCTCTCTTGATGAGGGCACTCAGGAGGCCGTAGGGGAGTCGAAGCCAACGGCCCCTTCCTTTCAGATGGTGGCCGACTCTGAGGATGACGCCCCGAATCCCTCTCCGCGAGAGGCTCGGGTGGTAGTTACTCAGAATACCGCACACGGACCTTCGGAGTCTCCATCTGAGCACGTAAGTTTTCTGCTCCTTTTTTTGTAGGGGGAGCCCCCGAGCCCTTTTCGGGTTGTTTTGTTGGGTGTTTTGCTCTTTTCGGGGCGCAACCCCTGAAGCCCTTTTTCTGATGCTTTCTTGATTGTTTGCTTCTTCTTCTTTCCGTAGCCCTTTATGCACAGCATGAATCTTCTCATCCAGCAGCATCTGGCACTCGAGGCCAGTATGCAACAGCTTCGAGGTATTTGTCTTTCTCGTTTCTATTTTATTTCGCCTGTCGCATGAGCAATGCTTGTGCTGTTCATGTGTGTTCTTTTTGTATTGCAGATGAAAATAATATGGCCTTTCGTCGGCTGGACGCTCTCGACAAGAGCCTCGGTCGAGCGGAGAAGAAGGTCACAGATCCTACTGAGGTGAAGGAGCACCTGGAGAAGGAGGTGGCTGCTGCTGTCGAGGCTCAGGAGCGCCTGCGGAAGGAGTCTGCGGATCACGAGAGGGAGCTTGCTACTGTGGCTGCTGCTCGCAAGAAGGAGATGGCCGACATGCTGATGGCTGCAGCCAAGGCTTTCTCCGGTTAGTTTATTTTATTCGTCCTTGCTTTTTTGGCTGCTCCTTATCTCATTCTTATGCGGCTATTGTTTTCTCTTCTTTCCTCAGATGCTTCAGGCATCGCGTTTGATCATGGTTCCATGGAGCATGGGAGCGTTCTGGATGATGCCTCCGCAGCGGTCGAAGATCGCTACGGCACTGCTGCTAGTTCTCTAGCGAAGGCCAAGGAGATGCTCCAGCGCTTCTACAAGGAGATCGTTCCCAAGGGCGCTGCTCTTGAGGATATCGATGCTCTGGCGGATGCGCTGTCAGAGGATGATCCTGCGGCCTACAAGCGCAAGCAGAAAGGCATCGGCGCCTCCATGGGTCTGGCCATGGCTATGGCATCCGGAGCGGAGCTGGATCTATCGCACGTCACCTCCCAGATGCCAGCGGCTCCAGACGGCTCAGAGGTCATCTTCGCTCCCTTCGCTTCCCGTTGTAAGCGGTATGGGCCGAAGCTCATTGATCTGCTGGCGAAGTACGCGGCGAAGCAGCAGGAGGAGGCCAAGAGCAGGCAGTCTGGCTCTAAGGCCACTCCGGATGCGGGTGCCTAGGCTTTGTTGCTGTAGTTTAGGATAGTATATCCTTTTCCTTTTGTAATGTATGCTTTTGGTGATGAACAAATCTTGACTCATGCCACGGGGTGGCCTTTAATGTATATAAATTATTTTTCGAGATATCGCTAGAGATGTATGTGATGTTCATCTTCCTTACTTGTGTGTCTTTAAGGTCCTTCGGGTGGGGCACCCGTTGGTACTTTGGCTGCTCCAGATCCGTGATCATCGTTGGATGATGCGTCGAAGCTTGTTTTCCTTCACTACCGTGTTCGTAGTTTGGAGAAGGAGATTCTTGGCGTTCGAGGCCACGCGGACATGTGGAAGTCGAAGGCTGAGCGAGCTATTGCCAGGGAGGAGTATCTAATAGGGGAGCTGCGACAGTTGAGCGAGGAACTGCAATGTGAGTTTTCTTAAGCTGCTGCTTGTTTTCGGATGCGTCGTGTTTGCGTGTCACCTTATTCTGATTTTTCTGCAGGTGCCAACCTTGTTCCGAGGGAGGAGAAGGAGCGTGTTGCGGTTCGGATCAATTGTTTCACCCAACAGGACTTGGAAGCTGGCGGCTTCTCTGGATGGACCTTGACCGGTCCACCGTCCTTGTGACGGTGCAGGATCATGTTCATCAGGTGTCGCGGGTGCTGAAGCAGGTGAAAATTTCCCTAGCGTCGATTCTGTACGTCATGTTCCCTCTAGACGAGGCACCCTCCACTCTTTGAGGTTTGTTGTCGAAGTTTCGAGACGTGGGTCACGTGAGGAAGTTGGTGCGGCACCAGCTGGTTGCAGGGGTGAAAGCTGCCCTTTCGCGTGTTCGGCTGCATCGCCCTGACGTTGATCTCACGGATGTGGCGGTTGGGCTGCCTCTTCGGCTAGATGGTAGCCTCTGGGACATGCGCCTGCATTATGCGGCTGTTAGGCAGTATGCCGAAGAGATCGTGGATCTCTTTGAGCATCGGGCACACGTGATTCTTCAGAATAGATAGACCCAGTAAAAAGATAGATGTAAAACTTGTATATATTCGAGTGGGCTTGTTATGCCCTTTTTTGTAAAGTTTGTTTGTGCTAGCACGTGGTTCTTTTGCTGTGCGCATGTCCTTTTCGTTAGCCTGACGTGGTCAGCTACTCAGGTTACATGCGTTATTCTCAGTCGACGAAGTCGTGAGGTGAGGCGGAGCCCCAAGCGTGTAATAGCAAAAAGTAATTGCAAGGTAAGAGAAAATTTTCGGGCGAGTAACTTAGCTTTTATTCATATGGTAACGAGGAGGTACATTGTTCAGCGGAGTATCCTTATTGCAAGTAAAGGGATAACTAGGGGTAGAAGCATCGCAGACGTGCGATGTTCCAGGGGTTGGAGTATTCGACTCCTGACGCGATTTCCTTGAGGCGATAGGCGCCGCCTGGGATGACTTCTATGACGATGTAGGGTCCTTCCCATGGTGACTCGAGCTTTTTTGGCCGCTCTTGCTTGAGTCGTAGGACGAGGTCTCCTTCGACGAAGGACCTTGGTCACAGCCTTTGGCTGTGGTAGTTGCAAAGGCTCTACTGGTAGACTGCTAAGAGCTGCGGCGATGTCGCGTGCCTCGTCGAGTGTGTCGACGGCATCCTCGAGTGCGGTTGTCGATCCGACTTCGCTGTAGGTGATGACCCGTGGGGCCTTGTGGCATACCTCGGCAGTTAGTACGGCTTCGGCTCCACGCACCATGAAGAAAGGTGTGAAGCCAGTTGCGCTGTTCGGCGTTGTGCGTAGGCTCCAGAGAACGAAGGGTAGCTCTTCTTCCCAAGCTCCCGCAGGCCGTTCGAGTGGGCTGAGTAGGTGTTTCTTGATGCCTCCGCATATGAGGCTGTTGGCCTTTTCGACCTGCCCGTTGGTCTGCGGGTGCGCCACTGAGGCGTATGATATTTTAATGCCAAGGCCCTCGCAGAAGTCCTGGAATTCTTTTGAGATGAAGTTCGAGCTGTTGTCTGTGATGATGTTGTGCGGCACGCCGAACTTGTAGACTATGGACTCGAAGAACTTGACGGTCGTTTTGCCGCTTTGGTTGGTGACGGGCATGGCCTCGATTCACTTGGTGAATTTGTCGACTGCGACCAGGAGGAAGACGTGGCCTCCTAGCGAGAACTTTGGCAGTTTGTCGATCATGTCGAGGCCCCATTGGGCAAAGGTCCAGGCCAGTGGTATGGGCCTGAGTTCTGATCCTGGTGCGTGTGGCTTGTCCGCGAACCTTTGGCAGCCGTTGCAGTTCGAACGATGTACTTAGCATCGTTCATGGCTATTGGCCAGTAAAATCCAGCTCGCAAAGCTTTGGCGACGAGGGCGTGGCTGCCTGCGTGATGACCACAGATGCCCTTGTGGATGTCTTGGAGGATGGTTTTGCCGTTGCCGATGGTGACGCACCTTTGGAGCACACCTGAAATGCTGCACGTGTACAGCTCGCCATTGTGGAGGGTGAATGCTTTGGACCGGCGAGATATGTGCCGGGCATCTGTCGGGTCATCGGGTAGTTCCTTGTTTAGGAGGTACCGAAGGTACGGCTGCATCCATGTTTCCTCGATCGCCATGACCTGCATCAGGATGACGAGCTCAGCCTCCGTGTCGAGCTTTTCAGGCCCTTCATGGCCTTCGGGTGGCGCAGCCCCCGAGTGTTTTGCTTCTTCGGGTAATCCCTTGGGGAATTTCCTTTTGAGAGAGGGTACGCAAATTTGTTCGAGGAACACACCTGGTGGCACCCGTGCGCATGTGGATACGATGTTGGCGAGCCTGTCAGCTTCCTCGTTGCTTTCCCGTCCAACGTGCCGATGCTCGCAGCCGTCAAAGTCTCCTTCGAGTGAGTTGTAGAGCGCACGGTATGCGATCATGTTGGCGGCGTGGGTGTCGCATTCGTTCATCGTCTGCTAGACGACGAGGTTCGAGTCATCGTAGATGATAGGCGCGTTGCGCCGCAGATCTTTGCCATCCTCATGCCGTGGATGAGGGCCTCGTATTTAGCCTCGTTGTTGGAGGCGTGAAATTTCATCCGAAGGACGTATTTCATCTTATCACCTTGTGGGGACGTCAGTATGACGCCAGCAACTGCTCCGGCCTCGCGCTTGGAGCCGTCGAAGTGCATCGTCCATGATTGTGTCATGTCCGGAGTGTCCGGCAGCTGGGGTTCCATCCAGTGGATGAGGAAGTCTGGGAGGACCTGAGATTTGATGGCCTTGCGCCGCTCATAGACTATGTCTAGCGGGGATAGCTCGATGCCCCACAGGGCTACACGTCCCGTGGCTTCGGGGTTGTTCAGGATGTTGGACAGTGGCGCCTCGTTGACGACCATTATCTGGTTATCCTGGAAGTAGTGGCTCAGTCAAGGAGCCGCCATGAATACGCCGTAGGCGAGCTTCTGGTAGTGAGGGTACCTCTGCTTTGTTGGGATCAGTACCTCGCTGAGGTAGTAGATTAGGCGTTGGACCCCGTGGGTCTTGCCATCTTCGGGTCGTTCGACCACGAGTATGGTGCTTACCACCTAGTGTGTGACTGCGATGTATAGCAGCAGAGGCTCGCGTTCTTTTGGCGTGACCAGAATAGGCGAGGTGGAGAGCAGCTGCTTCAGGTCTTCGAATGCGTCATCTGCTTCGGGTGTCCACTTGAATTTATCGGCTTTGCGTAGCAGCTGGTATAAAGGCAGGGCTTTCTCACCCATGCGGCTGATGAATCTGCTCAGTGCTACAATGCGCCCAGCTAGCTGCTGGACACCTTTGAGGTTTTTCGGCTTCTCCATGGTTAGTATGGCCAAGATTTTCTTCGGATTCACCTCGATCCCCTGTTGGGAGATGAAGTAGCCGAGTAGTTGGCCAGATGGGACGCTGAAGGCGCACTTTTCTGGATTCAACTTGATCTTGTAGTGATCAAGGTTATCGAACGTCTCGCAGAGATCGTCGATCAGCGTCTTGGCTTCCCTTGTCTTGATGACTATGTCGTCGACATAGACTTGAATGTTGCGACCGATCTGGTTCTTTAGGCACGCCTTCATGCACCTCTGGTACGTGGCGCCTGCGTTCTTCAGCCCGAAGGGCATGGTGTTGTAGCAGAACACGCCGAACAACGTAATGAACGTCGTTTTCTCCTGATCTTCGACCTTCAGCCGAATCTGATTGTAGCCTGAGTAGGAGTCGAGGAAGGAGAGTTTCTCGCATCCTGCAGTCGAATCGATAATCTAATCGATCCGAGAAAGAGGGAAGTGGTCTTTGGGGCAATGTTTGTTGAGGGACGTGAAGTCCACGCACATCCGCAGGATGTCCATGTCCATTTTGGGGACCAGCACAGTATTGGCCAACCACTCCCTCTCCTTAATTTCTCGGATGAAGTTGGTGTCGAGTAGTCTGTTGACTTCGATTCCAACTGCTTCTGCTCGTGGTTCGGGCAGTCGTCGGATCGACTATTTGACCGGCCTTGCGTCGGGGAACACATTGAGTGCGTGCTCGGCGAATTCCCTAGGAACTCCTTGCATGTCTGCAGGACACCAGGCGAAGATTTCCCATCTCTCACGGAGGAATTCGACGAGCGTGCTTTCCTATGCGGGGCTGAGTTCGTTGGCGATCAGCGCCGTCTTGGAGGCATCCGTTGGGTGGACCTGCACCTTTTTCGTGTTGACTGTGGAGTCTAACGACATGTCAGGTGAGTTTTGCCTGGCGACTGGGGGTGCCCCGTTGTCTGTCACCTCTCGGAGTCTCGTGAGCTCCTCTTGCATGCCGAACGACTGGGAGATTCTGTTGAAATATCTATCGTAGTAGTACGATCGGGTGAAGCTTCCCTGGACTGTGATGACGCCCTTGGGCCCAGGCATCTTGAGCAGCAGGTATGCATAGTACGGTACTGCTAGGAATCTTGCGAATTCCAAGGGTCCGAGGATGGCGTGGTACTGTGATGGCCAATCCACCACTTCGAACTCGAGCCGCTCGCATCGAAAATTTTCGAGCTTGCCGAAGATGACGTCGAGCCATATCTTTCCCAGGGGATATATGCCCTTCCCTAGGACTATGCCGTGGAATGTTGTATCGGATTGTTCCAGGCTGCACAGTGGGATCCGCATCGCTGCGAGGGTGCTGGCGAACATCACGTTGATGCCGCTTCCGCCGTCTATGAAGGCGCGGCTCATCTCGAATCCTTCGATTTGTGCCTCGAGCACCAGGGCGGCTAAGGTACTCAGGGAAGGCGGGCGGAGCGGTTACAGCGAGGCTGACCTATCGAGTGATCTTCTTTTGCACCCTATTGGTAGGGCGTCCCTTCTGGATCATGAGGGACCCTTTTGGCGGTGGTTATCCACCTGTGCCATTGTTTGGCGCAGGTGCAATTGCGGGATTTGACGGTCCCACGGGTGGTGGTGGAGGAGCTCCGTGGGCGATGTCACCCGGTGCAGGTTCGGGTCCAAACCCAGGGTTCACGATCTGGCATCGCATTTGGGTGAGACCCTCGCTGGGTTTCTGGAACTTGCGGCAGTCCTTGAGCATGTGGTTGGCCTTCTTTTTGCCATCTTGCTTGTCGATATAGAAATGGATTGTGCAGGGACCCGACAACTTGTTGTATGCGAGGGTTCGTTGTCACGGCTGCGACGCTGCCATGTTTGTGTTGGGAGTCCCCCGTCGTGGAAGTTGCCTCCGTGGTATCCTCCGCTGCTACGGTTGTTGTCGTTGCGGCAGTCGGCATAGCCTGTCGCAACCATGTCGGGTCCGTCGCGATCATCATAGACGCGCGATCTTCGTTTGTTATGGCGTTCGCGCCTGCGGCCGTATTCATCCTTGTCATCCGAATGTGCTCGATGGAGGAATCCTCGCCAGCTGCCCACCTGTTGGCGATGTCCATGAGGTGGTCGAGTGTCTTGGGCTTGACGCGCCCAAGTTCTTCCTTGAAGTCCGGGCGCTTGACGCCATCCTTGAAGGCGTCGATCGTTCTCTCCTCGAAGATGTGTGCCACGAAGTTCTTGATGTTGGACCAGAGCAAGGTATACGAGCGAATGGATTCGTCCGTACGTTGAGTGCAGGCCCGCAGTTCCTCGATTGAGTCTGGCTTCATGCTGGTGCCTTTGAAGTTTTGGATGAAACTGTATGCCAGTTCCTCCCAGCTTCGGATGGAGCCAGAGGACAGGCTGCTGAGCCAGATCCGGGCTGCGCCTGTCAGCTGCAGCTGAAGGCATTGCAGGGCGGTGTTCTTGTTACCACCATGCAGCTTGATGGACGAGAGGTGGTCGCTGAGCCAGGCCTTCGGATCTTCCGTGCCGTCGAACTTCGGAGTGTCCGAAGGAAGCTTGAAATTTTTTGGCATCCACGTGCGCCGAACAGATCTGCTAAAGCATCGAGCTCTACACATCTCTCCATCGTCGTCCTCTTCGGATTCGGTTGAGCATGCGCGTTTGGCGCATGCCTCGTCGACCTTGCGCTGTGCGAGGTCGTTTCGAGCGTCGTAGTCGTTGCTGCGACGTCTTGAGCTCTTGCGTCGTCGAGGTAGATCGTGCTCGTCCTCGTTCTCGTCGGATGAGGGTGTGGGGATACGGTTGAATCTGACCGTAGCCTTTTTCTTTGGCTCCACAAGAGTTTCTTCGTGGAGCGTAGCTCCGACGAGTCCGAGTCCGGCTAGTGCGGACTTGTGCATGGTACTCTTCGGGTCCCCCACCGGAGGTGGATGGGACGCGAGGTACATAGTCGCTGCCTTGATCAAAGCCTGCGGCGTCTTTGGTATCACGTTGTCGTTGACGTCCATCTCCATGAAGGACGTGTTGAGGGTTTTGGTGACCTCACGTCGCATATGGGGCATTCTTTTATTACTTGTTCATTATTACTGCAAGTAAACATAGATATTTTTATATATTCAGAAAGGTATTACCAAATGTGATTTTTGAGAGTTGGAATCAACTCAAAAGCATTTATGGTTGAATTTTGAAAAATGTTTGAATGCAGAAAAGTCTCTGCCTTGTTATTTTTACTATAGGTGATCTATAATTCCAAATGGTTTGAATCCAACGAGCTTGGATTACGAATTTCCATACCTTTCAAACAAAATTGGTTTCATGCAATTTGGTTCAGTGAATCTCTCTGAATTGAATTTTGAATCTACTATCAGAACTAGGTTTGAAACAAAATAGATAAATCTAAATTCAAACTAACTGGGTCACGCGGGAAATCTAACTGGGTCAGCCCACTACGCACAGCCCGCGCGGGCTGGTTAAGTGGTTGTCCTCACACGTCAGTGGGACATGGGGGTGCGAAGGGGTACGGGCTAACTACGATCGTAGGATTAGACTAAGGATCAACGGCTCACGGCCATCGTCCTCGTCGAATAGAACACGACGGGCTCGAACCCTAGCGCGGCCAGTGGGGGTATGTGGCGGCTCACCGAGGCTCAGGCGATGGTCGGCGTGGGGGCGAACGACGAAGTCGGCGACGGCGGTCCTCCTGGTACTGACGGCTCCTCCTGGGGTGGCTCTAATCGACGACGCCCTTCTCCTCCAGCAGCGGCAGGCTCCGACGATGCTTCTCTTGCCTTGCTTCGGGAACGAGTGGGAAGGATCGGTGAGAGGTGGGGAGTGTAATGGTGTGAAGAAAACGAACGGGGAAGGCCTCTATTTATACTGCGACGAGGGAACCGAAGGGTACGGGCAGAGCTCATTGGGGTCGGCGTTACAGCGAGCTACGTGCATGGCTGATGGTAGGGGACGGTGCGCGGTTCCATGTCGGTGCTCAAGGAAGTAATGGCGTGGCAAGGGGCCGTGCGGTTCGGTCGTAACGCGTGGGTGCTCTGAGCGATACCGACGGCAGTTTTGATGACGCACAGTGTCTACGGGTCGCGTAGCGGCAAACAGGGATGTCTGAGAGGTTCCTGGGATGGTGGTGATCGCAGGCACGGGCGGCTGAGGTGAGGCGCGGTCTGCGCGAGCGTGTCGAGCGCGGCGCTCTGGCACGCTCTGGGCATGGTCGCAGAGAAATGGGCGCGTGCGTTCTCGGTGGTCCACAGCTTGGCAAGGGTCGAGGGCTGGACAGGGGGTGGCGGTGGACGGTGGCGTGCTTCCTGGACACGGTGGCTAGTCGTGGTGCTTGCTCCTTCTAGCTTGCCATGGTCGGCTGGCAAGGGTGCTCTCGGGCATGCTCGGCATGGTGCATTGGGTAGGGGCTAGGTTGGTTCAATTCATTGGTTGGCACTAGGGAGACATGGATGATCAATGGTGAATAAGGTTTAGCCAAATTACTGCTCAAAACAGTGAAGTTTGGCCAAATTTGGTTTCTGTCTCCAAGTGTTTGATGAAATGGCTGCAAGAAATTCATATTTGAATTTTTGGATGAAACTTATTAGTGTACTGGTCACATACTAGGTAGTCTCTGGTTGATTGGATTTGTCAAGGTGCACTGGTTTGGTTGGGTTTTGAGAAATGGTGATCTTACCATATGAATTAGATTCAATTTTCAAATGTCATTTGAATAGGGTTGCCAAATGTTTCTGTGGGTTTGCAAGGTGGGCTTGGGTTCACTTTCACTTGGTCTAGCAAGGGGTGAAAAGAATTGGATTTGTTTCTGTTTGAAATCTTGGACTAGAAACACTCAAAGTGGTCTAGTGAGCAAGATTGGCAAAAATGACCATTTGCTTATTTTGTTTGTTTTTGAATTTCTCTTAGTTTGGTTCTGCTTGGAAATGATTTAGATGATGTTGTTTTCATCTTTAAACCAATCCTTGCCATTTATAACAATCACAAAAGTCCATTCAAGCATTCATCCATTCATCACATACACACATGCACTCATATGGATTTAATTACAAAAGTTTTTGTTAACCCTAAATTTGGGTGATTGGAATTGATAACCTTGATTAATATTTTTGGGATGTTACATATAGCCCACTTGGTGAGGTTACATCAATGAAGCTTGTAAGCATGTGACTAGGTCACGAGGATATAATATCACAGAAATGAGTAAATGCATTTATTGGTAACAAGATCGAACTAGATATGTTGATACCGGAGATCAGATCTTGGACAAACTAGGTATCATAGTACAAAGGGAATGGAATTCAACGTTTAAGATTCACGCGATCAAGTTATTCATGGAATGCATGGGGGTCATTATGGGTTTCATATTCCGCTATTGGTCATTGACTGGAATGACGTCTCGATAATGTCTAGGCATTCCCGAACCGCAAGGATGGCACACTTAAAGGGTAGAGACGTTTAGGGTTGATTCGAGATTGTAAGAGAAATAGAGAAGAAAGAATCAGAATCTTTTCGGGAAGAAATCGAAGTGAATCAGAGGGGTTCGAAAGGAGTTTCAAAGTGTAAGAAATTAATTAATATGTATTTATTATTAATTATTTTAATTAATGAATAAGTATTTATTTAATTAAATAAAAGGAGCGCGCACCGACATGTTCCATAGACGGTGGCGTCGGATTTTTTGTAGGGTCAGGGACAAGTCAGGTGGGGATTGAACAATAGAGTTAGGTACGGGATGATAGTTTTACAAATAAGCCCCTCTCTATATGGGTATTCTTCATGTAACAATTAACTTACCTGATAGTGGGTCCCCTAACTGCCACTTCAGCAAATACAGAGTGCCATCAGCAATCGTAGATAAACTCCCACGCATATTCAGTGACCGTAAGATCGTATTCCTATTCTAAGATGATCGTACTGATTTTGCTGGATAAGTTCAGTGACTATTGATAAATTTAACTCATTTGAAAGATCACACGCTTGTATTTTTCCTCCGAAAAAGGTCACACACTTGTTTCTTCTTTTTCCGAACAGGACCACACTGTGTATCCATGGCCATGAATCACACACTATTCTCACTATAGATTTTCCTGGCAGCTTGAATCCATGGCCATGAATCAACCCCTTCCCCCGTGATTTGTACAACAACCCACAGCTTTCTGAATGAGAAACTCCTGCAAGAAACTCTATTATGTTTGCAAGGAAAGGTGGCTATGGTGGTGAACACTGAACTTGCTCCTTTCATTCCATGTAGCTACTAGATAGGTAGTGCTGACTGCGAGGGCCTCATCAATCCATTAAAGCATGCTGGCAAAAGTGAAATAGATCCATATATAATGCACCCAGGAAAGATACATATCCTGAAAGCAGTACACTTAAATTTTCCGAAAAAAGGAAGCAAGTCACTTTGGCCAAGTATTCTGGTTATAGTGGGGTGTGATGGTGAGCCCATTTGTCTTTGCTTATTATTATCCATCACACACACAATCTTTCTCCTTCCTTTTCCTTCTTCAGAAAGAGATATTAGTGCCTGCATTGCATTGCGTCAATCCAAAGATCATTCAGCAAGCAGAGCAGCTATTCAGCAACTGCTTTTTTTTTCCGAAAAAGGGCCCGGCCTCATCGATGCGGCATTCAGCAACTGATACATGCATTTGGCAAGGCTGAAACCTTGGTGGCTTACAAGTTTGTATCATCATTGTCGACTGTTTCTTTCAGCAAGCACTTAATTTGATAACTGCCTTTTATACAGTAGCACCAAACATACAACTACATAAAACGGATCCGACCTCTCTCCTTTTCAGTTACATGGTTGTCATGTGATTCCCCTGGATTTGTCGAGCATATGATGCTTGTGTTATCATATTCTTCTGTTATCAGATTCAGATATTTATACTAACATGCACCTGCATACATTAGGTGTTGAGTGCATGCCACTGTTATGTTGGTGTGGTAGGGAGATCATGTAACTGTCGTTTCAGTACTACAATTCCAGATCATTTTAGAAGCAGGGAGATCATGCATGTGAATCCGATGCTCTGAATCACCACTCTGATCTTTACACCAAGAACTGGCCAGTAGTTAATAGTTAGTATAAATTTAACCTTATCTATGATAGGATAGGATTGATTAACAGAATCCAAGGAATGAAAATGAGCTTGATCGATCCTGGATTAAGTGTACATTCATGACTTGTTACTGCTTGGCAATATCCATAGATCTTAGTATCTTACTACTAGCGTAATTCAGAGAATGAAATTATATATATATGAAGGATAAGCTAGTAGCTACATTTGGGGTCAACTTAATTAAATGGGACTAGCTAGATAAGAGAATGAGACACTGATGTGTGGTTAGTGCTAACGGAATCCTCCTGCATGATTACAAAGTGAGAAGATTACCCCTATCTGTTGGTATCATATATATATATGATCTGTTGCATTGCTGGTTAACTGGACGTCACCACATCTCTTGCATATCGCATCACTTCTCCGGCCGTTACACCTCCATTTTGCTCTGCTCACGCTTGACGATTGCCATGAATCCATCGTCACCACCACCTCCTCAGCAACAGCTTCAAGAGAAAGAGCATGGTGAAGACGGATGCCCGATCATGCAGAAGAAGGGGGCATGGTGGGCTGAGGCGGCGACGCGGGCGGTAGCCAGCGAGGCGCGGGCGCAGCGCGGCATCGCGCTACCGCTGATCGGTATGAACCTGACCTGGTTCGCGAAGCAGGCCTTGACCACCGCCTTCCTCGGCCGGCTCGGCGACCTGGAGCTGGCCGCCGGCACGCTCGGCTTCAGCTTCGCCAACGCCACTGGCTTCGCCGTGCTCACGGGTCTCTGCGGCGCCATGGACCCCATCTGCGGCCAGGCGCACGGCGCCGGAAACACGGCGCTGCTCCGAAGGACGCTGCTCATGACCACGGCCATGCTCCTCGCCGCCTCCATCCCAATCGCGCTCCTCTGGCTCCGGGTCGACGCTGTGCTCCTCCACGTCTTCGGACAACAGCGGGATATCGCGCTGGTGGCGCGGAGGTACGTCGTGTGCCTCCTCCCGGACCTCGCCATCGCCTCCGTCCTCGGTCCGCTCAAGGCGTACCTGAGCTCGCAGGAGGTGACGCTCCCCACGCTCTTCGCCTCCGCCGTCGGGCTCGCCGCCCACGTCCCGCTCACCACGTGGCTGTCGCGTACCAGGGGCGTAGAGGGAGTCGCCGCGGCCGTCTGGCTCAGCGACCTCGTCACCGCCGTCGTGCTCGCCGCCTACGTCTTCCTCCTCGCGAAGAAGAACAATGGCAAGGCGGCGGAGGCGCCGCCGTGCGGGCGGTGGTGGTTTCCGGACCCGGAGAGGACGGCGGACTGGGTCCGGCTGCTCCGTCTGGCCGTGCCGTGCTGCCTCAACACGTGCCTGGAGTGGTGGTGCTACGAGATCCTGGTCCTCCTGACCGGCCGCCTGCCCGACGCCCGGCGCGCGGTGGCGGTGATCGCGGTGACGCTCAACTTCGACTACCTCCTCTTCGCCGCCATGCTCTCCCTCTCCGTTAGCGCCTCGGTCCGCGTCTCCAACTCCCTCGGCGCCGGAGACGCCGCTGCCGCGCGCCGGTCCGTCATCGTCTCCATCGCCCTCTCCGTCCTCGCGGGCGCCATCGGAGGCGCGCTCATGCTGGCTTCGCGCCGGCAGTGGGGGCGGCTGTACACGCGTGGCGCGGAGGTGCGGGACGGCGTGGGGAGGGCGATGAGGGTGATGGCGGCGCTGGAGGTGGTGAACTTCCCGCTGAACGTGTGCGGCGGCATCGTGCGCGGCACGGCGAGGCCGGCGGTGGGCATGTACGCCGTCCTCGGCGGGTTCTACCTCGTGGCGCTGCCGGTCGGGGTGGCGCTCGGGTTCAGGGCACGGCTGGGGATCGAGGGGCTCCTGGCCGGGTTCATCGTCGGCGCGGCCGCGAGCCTGGCGGTGCTGGTCGTGGTGATCGCGCGCATGGACTGGAAGACCGAGGCAGACAAGGCGCGTGCGCGGGCTGGTGTCGGCGCCGTTGCTGATGAGCCCGGCTCCGGCAAGGAGGAGGCTACGCCGTCCGGAAATGCTGGGGAGGTTTGACGATGCTGAGTGGTTGCATTGTCAAGCTGGTACTTCGGCGCGCGAGCTTTCTACCCAAGTACGGAGTACTACTGTGACTCGAGTGGATTTTGTATATGAATCGCAGAATCAGTGATTAGTTTTTGTCACTCGAGAAGCTAATTTAGGGAGCACCATTCTTTCACTCACTCTCCGGTAGCTAGCATAGCACAGATGTTTTGGTAAAACATCTCATATTACAGCCAACCAAAAACATCTAAAACGGAGGTAGAACAAGGGTAGGAAAATAATGTGAAATTGAGCAAGAGATTTGAACTTTGCTAAGGCAAGACACCTCAAAAACACAAAGAACAGGGCAAAAACCATAGGGATTATCAGAGTGCTTCCAAGCTAAGACGGCAAAGGCTGTGCGAGTAATCGCATTAGAGCATCTCTAGCAGATACTACAAACCCGCGTATCGCAAACATGGTTTACGGTAAACTACGAGATTTGCGATACAAAAATTGCTACCGCGAAACAGACACGATTAAACCAGAACTGCATTTTTAAAAATCATCAAGTTGGCGCCAGATCATACATACAAGGAAGGTTTTGATCATCAGATCGACATATTTACAACAAAAAATAGATGTCGTGCCCTACATCCAATCTAACCCTAGCAGCTACCGGCGGTACATACTCATCGGAGCATCTACGGTAGCGGCGGCGCTTGCCTACTCGTCGTAGGAGTCGGTGGTGTCGTTGAAGTAGTCGGCGACGAAGACGCCTAGCCAGGCCTAGTGCTCGCGTGCGGAGCGGCAGCAGACGCGGTGGAGCTCGCGTTGCTTGCGCTCGTCGTGGCGGCACTTCACACGCTCCCAGACGTCGGAGACGAGGGTCCCGAGCGAGTTAAACTTCGCCTCGTGGATCTCGTCCTCCTTCTCCTCCTTGCTATCGTCGTCGGAGTTGTGGCCCCACCGAGCCGACGCGGGAGCGGGAGGCCGGGAGGCGGCGCACCGAGGCGTGGGCTAGCGCTCGCGGCGGCGCGGGAGTTTCCCGCCTCTGCATTGTGAGTGACAGGCCCAAACCTAAACCCAACCCACGCCGAGGAGGTCCCGCGAGAGCGCCGCATGCCGCCGGCGCACCTCCTCGCTCGGTGGCAGCACGGGAGCTCGTGTGTCAGAGCTCGTGTGTCAGAGCTCCCTCCACGCCACGGCGAACGGCCACCTCGTCCAGCCATATTCTGACACGATTGACTGGCCATGGCTAAGAGGGGTGGCTAGGAGGTGGTGAGCGGCGGTGATTTGATAGCCAACGACGGCGCGGCTGGAACCAGTGCAAGCGGTAGCGGCGACAAGGTTTTCTGTGCGGGGAGGAAGGGAAAAATGGGATGCGGTTTACTGGATCCAAGCCCTTCTGTCCCAAATATATGCCAAACGGATGCCAAACAGACGGTCTAAAAAATGGTAAAAAAAAAATTCAGTTCCCGTTTGCGATATCTAGAAAAGCCACTTTTCGGTTTTAATACGTATATCAGCCCAAAGTTTTGCGGGGCCGGCCGGCTGATACGCGGTATCTTCTATCTTCTAGAGATGCTCTTTCAGCGTGCTGCATGATGGAGATTTTTTCCTTTTCTTGTTATGAGTCCCGCTTCGGATTGCTCACCAGCATGTGAGGAATAAGGATTTGACCCACGCGAGTGCACGATTTGATTTCTGTTTGCGATTCACCATATTCTATATCCAATTCTCATGGCATTAAGAAGAAAAGGTAACCACGCATGCATTTAACATTTTAGGTTTAGCCAATTGAGGTTAAAGTTCATACCCGCTAGCCGCTAACCACCAATGGAAAGCCATGAACAGCACAATTTCCAAATTGGGTTCTTTCTTTAAATACATTGATTCATTCTGGGGTTCTTGGCAGTTCGCCAGCAAGCAATCGGAGCAGTGTCTCTGCATAACTAGGACAGCTCTCTATGCTGAGTAATTGCCAATTTTCCATCCATGAAGAGCGATCTCATTGCTCATATCAGTGGATTCCTGTTGACATCTTTGTACAGCAAGTACCTAGATTTGGTTTTACCAAGGGCAGCATACCTGGAACAGCAAGGCAACAGCCATCAGCTGTCTACAAAAACCAATTCTGTCGTTGATAAAAACGAAGTTTGCAGACACTAACCACTGAGGCACAAATGGCGCCATCCAAATGGTGTCGCCTGCTTGCACCGGATACCTATATCATCATCAATGTAAAATGGTCTATAGTGAGATACGAAACAAATTACTCCCTCTGTCGCAAAATAGATGTCGGGAATTTGTCTAAATTTAGATGTATCTATTTTAAGACGGAAGGAGTACATCTTTAGTATTAAGACAAAAAAAATGTTTTACACTGCATCCTTACCAGCTGTCTGCCAATCGATATATTCCTTGTCCTTCTAAAAGCAGCAGCCCATGTTGATTGTAATGAACCTCCTGGTAGAATCAAATTTAAAAAGACAGATATTTCAGAAGCCTACTGCAACAAACGTATGTATAAAATTAATATTGCATATACTCTGGTGGTAAGTTTTAGATTAAAATATGGAATATGGTTACAGTTCGGCCCGTGGTGATATGCATTATCAAAAATATCATAAAGTACACAGAAAAATCTACAGACCTTCACATTGAGATATTCGCCTGGCTGAAAGTCCATTATCTGCAAGTGAGGGAGAAGGTATTCTTCAATCCACATTCAGAAACAGTCACTTTTAAACCAAATGAACTTTGAGTTGTATGACATATTCTGCAACATTGTTACTATTACACTGTAATAATATTGATTCACACAGCACAAAACCTTTTCCACAACCAAATGCTCCAAAGCGCAACATATTCCTTTGTTCAGTTACTGTATAAATCTCCTTTTCTTGTGAGGGAATTTGATATTAACTTGAAGTTGCTAAGAAAGAGTTTTTAGTACAATGCTTGGTTGGCTGAAACTTAATGTTGGGCAGAACGATATGTAACACAATAAGCAACTTAATCCGCATAAGATAATCAAACTTACATGGATATTGAAGTCATAAGGTAGAGAAGTGGGCAGCAGCTTCCTCAGTTCAAATACCTGGTGAAAAAACAGAGGCGAATGATTTCATGTCAGTGCCAAAGATAGGAGATCTTATCAGAAAAAAAATAAAAGCAACAACATTGACGTTTAAAGCTGGCAAGGAGTCTACAAAATATGGCAAAGAGGGTCAGAATAAATAATTAAATTGAGAGAAAGCAAGCCAGATGTCATTATGTATATCCAGGTTCTGAAATACACATTAAGTTTGTTGATTAGTGGTTCCTTCCTCTTGAACACACATAGTATATGGAAAAGCGTTTGATATTTGGCAGGCAATCCAATATTACTTAGGCGCCTAGAGATTGTTAGGAATGGTGATCCAACGAAAAAGGCACAGCAATATTATACCTCTCCTGGGGTTTCAAGAAGGGGTTGCTTATCTGTTGAACCAACAACTAGATCAGGATGGTGATCCCCAATGGCTGTATACCTAAAGGGACAGAATTGCAATAAAACTTCATATTGTTTGAATTAGGAAAATAACACAAAAACAAAGCATTAACTGGAAAAACTCATGTACAGTTATACCTGAGTTGAGCAAATAATGTTCAGAATAAAAGGTAAAAAAGGGAAATGGTGATCATAATAATTTGCTAAATGTCAATCCATTTCTATCATGGGATAATTCAATCATGGAGAATTAGAACGTATCTAACTGACAGATGACGACAGACAAGATCAACGCAGCTAGGTCTACAACAAATGGTAAATGATGATCATATAATAATTGACTAAATATCGAACAATTTCTATCATTGGACTTGATTCAGTCATGCAGAATTAGAACAAACCTAACTGACAGATGACGGCCAACAAGATCAATGCAGCTAGGTCTACAATAAATGGTAAATACACAACAATTTTGCAGAATAGTGCCATGTAACTATCGTACCTCCTCTCAAAGATGACCAGGGTGGTTGGTTCATCTGAAATCATAGAGTGCTTCATGTTTGCAGGAAGATAGGCATAAGAGTCTACCTGCAATCAACGTAAAGACATTTATCAAGCTAAACCTATCCCGGTCAAGATTTACTAATGAGGAGTTGGTAAACGAGGATAGCGGTTAAAACATGGTTATGGAAAGAACTCCATTCTTTCAGGAGAAATACTTATATGCCAGTTGGAGAGTTCCCAAGAACCATATCTGCAGTGCAGTCTCTGCTGAATGTTCCCTTATATACTTCTTTGAACATGTTACCCGTTTTCTCACTGTTGACTACATTTGGTGAGTAAAATTATAATGGTCTTTGCAAAGACCATCTTACCCCAATGAGCATCACGAGGAAAACAAAGGAGCCAAATGGATTTTTCTTATGGTTTATGGCCAAAGAATCATAACTAATAAGTGGCAGTTCCATTCATTCAGTAATGTCAAACACTGAAGACAATATTGAATCCGCAAATTTTATCATATCATTGACTGTTCCTATTTTACAAATTTTTCCATTATTTTTGTTCATGAACTTTGATGCAGAATCAGCATCAGGTCCGAGTCTTTTAAGATTTTTCACAGTTTTGCACGTTAACGAAAAACTATGGCAATAATAATAACAAAACAAAGACTAGATAGACTCAGAAAGATCTCCACTGGAGTAACACTGTATTGCATGACACAATCTGCCATGATGACAGAGTGACAAGGCCAAGTGTAATTCTTAGTAATACGTAGAAAGGATTTCAAAGGCCTGGGTCTTAGTCTGCTTTTAAACAGACTGGTGTAAAAAGAAATGCATAACTGAACCCAAAAATTACCTTACAAAGACATCAAATTGGAATCAGTGATGTTTGAAGTACCCTAATGTTTGGAGTACACAATTAGTCTAGTTAAACATTCACAAAAGCAAGCACTAATTTCACGTAATCTTACCAACAGAGAGTGGGTTATTCCGCTCTCCAGGGACAATGCTATGCTGCCTTGAAGTACAAAGATAAGCCTGGAAATACAACAGGAGCACTGAAATCTCATTTAAGGGAGTGATGCTAAT
The DNA here is from genome assembly GCA_916181665.1 of Avena sativa. Lineage (NCBI taxonomy): Eukaryota > Viridiplantae > Streptophyta > Magnoliopsida > Poales > Poaceae > Avena > Avena sativa. Next base: position 258,587,393 of record OV702294.1, on the reverse strand, counting down.
GCCAATCGACAAAGAAAAGGGAGCTGACAAATTGAATTACTCTCTCTATTAATCTACGTACTGCACATTAAATTTACTAACGTGTCTAAGAATGAACTTTGTCTGTCAATATTTTATAATATGCTGTTAATAGCAACAAAATCGTGAATATGCGCAGTACATTCAAGCAAGAATCCAAAGATAACAGTTTTCTGCCACATAACATCTATGTTGTTCGTCAAATGTTAGAAAGTATGGCTATCTAAATACATGGGTGCCTCATAAATTTCAATGGAAGAGGGTACTTAACTAGATTTACGTTAAGATAAAGCATTTGTTGCCTACGGTTAAGGTAAATCCATTTCTTGCACTCTTTAAAGATGATAATAGTGCCAAACATGCATGGGCATTTAACTAGTGAGTTAAGCATTGAACCTTTCAACATGTTTCGGTGGTAGGGCAGATTTTGATCCATCTGCACAACACAAAAAAGAACTCAATTAGGTTGCTATTACCAATAACTTAGTTCAGCAGAAAGTACGTGGCAGTTGATATATGCAGTCACATATGACTATAGCATTCTTTGTAACCACATGACAGCAGGGACAAATAGCATACCTTGCATGTTTGCCAAGTACATAGTGAAGTGTGCCCCAAGAGCTGGACTAACCAAATATGCTCCTAATGTGTTGGTCCTAAAGAGAGTAAATGAATGGTGTTGATAATAGCTGCATAACGTCCATACAATTTAGAAAATACGCGGAAAAGGCAGAGTAGTACCAATCAGGCAAAGGACTGAATACATGGCTTTCTGGTGTTATTAAAGCATGATCCTTTTTGTAAACACTACGTGTGAAGCCGGGTAAATCTGGAGACCCACAAAAAGAGCAACATTAGCACGACCTAGACAGTATATAAAAGCATCCATCTCTATGAAAATAAAATCATAGTTTAGTAGTAAATGATAAAGAAACTCTCAAGATTTTAAGACTATGCATATAGACAGAAACATAAATGGTGGAATGAATATATAGGATTATTAGCAAGGGTGTGATCAGAATATCAAAATTCATATCCTCTGAGGCCAATCTAAACAAATTTAAGTACAAAGAGATGAACTAAGAGCTTGGAGATGATATCATTCTAGTTCTACTCCCATGAGTGGATGATGAGAACCAATAGTTTAGCAATGGAGCATTACCTAGTGTGCAACTTAACTGCTCAAGGCCTCAAATCTCTCATTCACACCAAAACTCCCTTTAAGAACAATCTTCATAACATTGGACGCATTCACATATGCACCCATGCCACACATGCATCTACCATTTGATCTACAATTACATCCACAGTACTACCAAATCATAAAACCACCACTAAATTGTAGTCCCAGTCCTACATCCACTGGAATAACTTGTATGATTTCAGGGCTCCTTTGATTCATAGTATAGGAAAAAAAGTGTAGGAATAGGAAACCTATAGGATTGGGATGTCATGTCTATTTGAATTCTATGGGAAGAGGAATTCTTTTTGATTGTGGTGAAGAAATTTTCCATGAGGTCTAATCTAATGTTATTTTCCTATGAAAGATTCCTATGGGATATGATCCTATGAATCAAAGGAGCCCTCCTACGGCATCAGGGGGCCACATCATACAATCCTTGATATGGCTAAGAATCAAAACATGCTTCTAATTTCTATGTGGACATACTACATAGTCAGTATGTATCCTTTTCTTCGCAACCTCTTTGTGTGGCCCATGCATCAACCTGAACCATCAGCGTTGCTGTTATCCATCAGTTAAATTAGGGGCGTGCCACTTCCCCCCTAATTAGTTTTGTTTTAGCACTAATCAGCAGTCATCTACATAAGGTTTATACAAAAAAAAACAGAAACAAGAACATTCCCGACGGCCACGGACATCCTAAAATCAGCAAGCAAACCCACGCAGCGGATGAGATGAGACGGCGCGTCCGAGTGTGGCCGTGTAGAGAGGTATACCTTGCAGGTGCCCGGGCGCAAGGGTGGGGTTGGTGACCTTCCAATAGAGCGGCGGCCCTTGGGAGCAATCTCTGGACGGTTCCACCGAGCAGAACCCCTCGCCGGCGCCGGCCGCCGCCGCGCCTGCGAGGGAAGCGAGAGGCACGAGCGCAAGCGCGAGCAGGAGGAGATGGTGGCTTGCGGGGAGCATCTCGCGCGGCGCGGGTGGGTGGAATGAGCCCGCGAGGTTTTAGGACCGGGACTTGGGGGAGGGGAGGAAGGGACGGCGACGGCGGAGGAAGGCCCGTCGCGAGTGGAGTAGAAGCGGGTGATGAGCACCCGTGTGTGGGTTTGGTGGTGGAGTGTGCTTCATTCGCGGGCCCCATGGTGATGACTCGGATTCCATGAGGCTTTTTGTCTTCGTATACTCTGTTGGGCCCTAAAAAGAAAACCCAAACGCTAAAAAGTGCTCGGTGGCCCGTTTGCTCAATCCAGCCATCGTTTATTGATCGTTGATGTCACCTGATTAAGTCTGCGTCGACGGAGTCGTTCCGATAGTGGATAGGCCGGTGCCCCCACCAACACACGAGTCTCTCTCTCTCTCTCTCTTCCCGTTCCCCATTCCAGGCGTAAATCGACCATGTCCACGAGCTTGCGCGAGGTGTTGCGCCCGAACGACGTCGCGCCGCCGGTTGCTCTCGCCATAAAGATGATGGGTCCGGCGGCTGGAACCGTCGTTGGGCGCCAGAGCTGGGGCGGGAGCGGGCTGAGGCACATTGCGAACCCCAAGATTCCGTCGCCGCTAGTGTCTAATCTGGCAGGCCTACTGCGTCGTCGCCGATGGTGCCTGGCCGGGGATGGCGAGCGAAACCACCAGCTTCTGGTGGCGCTGCCTACCGGGGACTCGGGATCCTCGTTCAGAGGCTGCGCCAGCAATGAGGACGACAAGTGCGGCCTCCGATTGCGTCGCACGATGGCCGAGAGCCACGACCGCCCGAGAGGGTCGTCCTCCTTCCTGCACCCCTCATCATCATCCTTCCGCCCCCGACGCTGCCTGCTGCCATGAAGGACAACCTCCACTAGATGGACTTCTTCCTCTCGCTCCCCTGGGCTTCCTGTCCGCGAGGCTGGTGACCATGGTGGGACGCGCGCGGAGCTCGGCGGTGTAGGAGCGGATGTGCGGGAGGGGGTGGGAGATCTGTTCGTGGAAGAGGTTGTGTGGTGGATGCATCTCCTCGTTGCCAAATTCACAAAAATCTGAGGTAATCCCCCTACATGGATCTCAAGCACATGCCGGTTGAACATCACATGGTACAATTAGCCATCTATGTCCCAATTTTTGTGTGATTTTTGGTGGTTTTTGTCATGACTGTTTAGTTTTGGGGGTGATTGAATGGCTTGATGATGAGACCAAAATTTTCTGTCCCAAACATGTGTACTGCAAGCAGGTTACCCGTTACCCTCCTTATGGAAATTCCTGATGTATGTACTGTGAATAGGTTACCCTTCTGGGGGTTCTAGGAGGGGGAGGGGGCTATCTTAGCATAGAAACACCGATACAAATTTGAGAGGTAAATACATTAATCAGAACCGCCTTCTTATACTCACTTAAAAGGTTTGTGGATTTTGACTAAATTGAAAAGTAAATATGCAGTACATGACCTAAGTAGTGAATGTGCAGATTATCTAAGCATATACCACTAAGCAGACAATTCTTTGGCTATTCAGCGACATGCATTCAAAGAAGGACCTTTGGTGCACGCATGTGTATACTGGAGTAGGTTACTCTCCTTATGCACATCCCTGATATTTTTTTAAACATGTGTGACTAATACTACATCACTGCTCTTACTCTCTTCCAAAATATACTAGTGTCATGTGGTTTAGCGTCGAGCTTTGCAAAAAAAATGCTACACCAACTTATGATCAAGTCATTAGTCGCCACAGAAGAATTTTGCAAACGTGTGTCACCATCTTTACCTGTAGTTGCCATCCGCCTAATAGCTGACGAGATAGAAGTAAAAATATAATAATTATCTGGTGTGTATATTTCAACCGGAAGTTTTTTTTGATTTAAATAAAGGATTGAAGTTCTTGTTCTTGTTCTCATTGATATAGAGATAAAAAGGCCTGTTTGTTATACTTTATAAAGATGGCGAAAGAATTGATTGCTATAAAATAGAGGAATCTGTGATGCTTGAAAAGGATGTTGCTTCCCCATGTATTTGTTTTTGTGCAATCGTACATCTGACCTTGGTTCAGGTTACCGTACCATTTCTACCGTAAAATTTGTACGAGTTCCGAGCATGTTGATGCATCTCACCAATATAAACTGAACTACTAAAGGTCACCTATTTGTAACCTAGAATAAAGTTGATTAACAACTTTAACCTAAATTCCTTTACACTTTCTTCTAAGTTGCTTATCCCGTTTTACCAAGTCAATTAACGGCTTTATATTAGCTTAAGTTCATTTACACTTTCCTCTAAGTTGATTATTCTGTTTCATCAAGTTGATTAACGACTTTAGCTTAAGTTCCTTTACACTTTCTCGTAAGTTGATTATCATGTTTCATCAAGTTGATGAACGACTTTAATTAAGTTCCTTTACACTTTCTCCTAAGTTGCTTATCCTGTTTCATCAAGTTGATTAACGACTTTAGCTTAGGTTCCTTTACACTTTCTCATTTGTTGCTTATCCAGTTTCATCAAGTTGATTAACGACTTAAGTTCGCTCATTTGACTAAGTTGCTCTATTACCATAGTTAACTTGCTTCCACCACCAAAGCTAAGTTGAATACGTACAGTAGGCGCTAAGTTTTAGAGGGGGTTGGAGGGATTAATAAAGGTGTCTCTTCATGATAGTTATAGTGTTTCGAAGCTTTTAATTAAGTTGCTTTTTGCATATTATAAAAGTTGTGTTTCTTCTAGATAATCATTTTTTCCTGTGTAGAATGTACTTAAGTTCACTTATTTGACTAAGTTGCTCTGTCACCATAGTTAACTTGCTTCCACCACCAAAACTAAGTTGAATACGTAGAGTAGGCACTAAGTTGTAGAGGAGTATATGAGGAATTAATTAAGGTGTCACTTCATCATAGTTATGTTGTTTTGCGCTTCTAATAAGTTGCTTTTCTCATATTGTAAAAATTGTGTTTTTCCTAGGTAATTATTTTTTACTTTGTAGAATGTACTTAAGTTCACTTACTTGATTAAGTTGCTCTATCACCATAGTTAACTTGCTTCCACCGTCAAAACTAAGTTGAATACGTAGAGTAGGCGCTAAGTTGTACCCTGAATTGGTAGGGGGCATCAAGGTGTTTTTTTTTTCATGGCTAAGTTGATTTCAGGATTTAATTACGTTTGTTTCCACTGTAGTTAAATTGCTTTTCACTATAGTTCACTTCATCACAGTTAAGCTGTTCTGCAATGTTAAAGTAGGTTACTGTTTGCAAATTATACAAGGTGTGTTTTGCCTAGGTAATCATTTTTTTCTCTATGTAGAATGTACTTAAGTATTAAGTTGAGAAAGTTTCTCTTCCACCATAGTTAAATTGATTCCACCATCTGCACTAAGTTGATTACGTATAGTTGGTTTTTTTTTCTTTGCACCTGTGCGATATGCAACATACACGAAAGTTGTAATTCTCTGTATTTTTTTGCAAACAAATCAAATCATTTACTTTCTCTGTCTTCTTTTGTTGTTACTTTTCAGGTTCTATGAGGCAGCGAAACTATTACCAGTGTGCTATGGTGTCATAAGCAAGTTACGGAGAATGGTTATCCTACATTCGCACTATGTACAAAACTACAAATGGAACAATAACCAAGGTCTTCTTACATCTAGCTTGCTTAAACTAAAGTTGAGAATGTTTTGGAAGTGTTCTTTGTTGTGATACTAGCTGTTGCAGCAAGTGGTAGTTCTAATACTTTTCTTTCCCACTTTATAATCAGTACATATATTGTGTAGGTTTAGTATGCATGGAACTTTATGTGCAACCCATTTCATATATCTCGGTGTGCAATGCATTAGGCCCCGCTTGTTTCCCTGGATTTTAGGCAAAAACAGGTGTAAATATTACGGACCCATCTACCTCCGGCTAAAATCCTTGGTATGCTGCGTAATCGGATCTGCCCCGTAATTAAAACGGTAAAACAAGCAGGCCCTTAGCTAACATGTGAAAAATTAACAAAGTTGTTGTAGGTTTGTTTCTTTGACAACAATGGTCCTGGGAACATCAGGTTTGTTTTAACAAGAACAAACTAGATTGTATCTATCGTACAACTAAGCTATTCCAAGTTATATACAATAGTTGCTTTTTCTAGATCCACCCTGATGTTGCTTTCCTCAACTACAATTTTATTTTGCTGGTTTGTTGCTGCTAAGTTTACAGTTAGACTACTAATTTAAGTAGTTGCAGCTATAACACACAAAGTTGTTTCATATGTCAACCTTTAGTTGCACAGTTATATTACCTAAGTTGATGCAGATGATATAAAACATAAAAACTGTTGTTTTCCAGTCTGGAATCTATGTTGTTTCGTTCACATGGTTCCTTGAGTTTTTTTCTAGAACATAGGTGATTATTGCCTTCTGAAGTAGAGATGCTTATGATTTTTTGAAAGAACCCTATAGTAGATACAAATCCTAATCAGACCCAGAGAAGAGGGTAAAATAAATGTTGTATTATCTGATTACGTTTAACTTCCTCTAGATCCTAGCCTTTTCAATCATAACAATCTGAAGAAAATTGGAGGGTTTAATGGAGATCTGAAGGGAGAGGGGAGAAGACGTTCTCTCTTGTAGAGGAAGAATAGAGGAAGAGAGATGGAGGGGTCACGTGGTATGGAGGGGTGGTTGGGAGTGGTTGGCGCGAGCCGCGAGGGGTCTTGGTGCCCGAGCGGCCTGGAAAGCACGCGCCTGGGAAGCAACCTGGTCCCAGGATGGCGTTGATGGTTGCTTTCCATTTCTGTGTAAGTGGATTTTGGGAAAACTTTCCTAATCGGGCTTCCTGCCTAGACGCTCCCTTACTGAAACACATTAGGTTAAGTTGCAGTAGCTACAAGGTCTAGTTGCATCTGTTTTCCAACTTAGTTATAGATGGAACAAGCACAGTTGTATTTCTGTCCCTATTAAATTTGTTTTCATGAAATATACATGGATGTGGGATGTTTTTTGTGTTGATTTTCAGCTTTTTGAGTGTGCAATTATGCAACTTGATTAGTTTCTTATCCCGTGAATCAAATTGCTTAGACATATTAGGTTAAGTTGGAGTAGCTACAAGGTTTACTTGAGTTTTCAACTTAGCTATAGATGGAACAAGCACGATTGTATTTCTGTCCCTATTAAGTTTGTTTTCATGAAATATACATGGAGACGGGATGTTTTTTTTTGTGTAGATTTTCAGCTTTTTGAGTGTGCAATTATGCAACTTGATTAGTTTCTTTATGACATGAATCAAGTTGTTTAGACACATTATCATAAGTTGTAGCAAATACATTGTTTGGTTGCATCCATTTCCAACTAAGTTGTAGATGTAACAGGCATAGTTGCATTTCTACCACAATCAAGTTTGTTTTCATGGAATAGACATGGATATGAGATGGTTTTTTATTGATTTTCACACTTCCCTAAGTGTGCAATTATGCAAATTGATTAGTTTCTTCATCCCATGAATCAAGTTGTTGTGGCAGCTGATGTGTTTGGTGTATACTTTCATCCATGTTTAATAGAATTTCAGAGTGTAAGCATTATGCGCTCTCGCTCCAGCAAATGTTTCGAATCTCATCCCCAAAAAGGTTCATGTGGACCGGATACAACTTCCTCATTCATGCCACCTCCATCGGTATCATGTTCTACCAGGTCAGGGAAAGCATTTGGTGCCATAGGAATAGTACTCGTAGGCATGCTAGGGTTAGTCGCAGGCGCTGGTGCTCCATTGTTTTTCTTAGTTTTTCTTTCTTTTGCACGAGGTTACAACTCATGCCTGACATGAACAAATAATCCCATGCACACCAACAACTTAGGGTTTGCTACTAAGCAACTTTTAGTTTATTGTTACTTCCTCCGATCCAAATTAGTTGACTTAAATTTGTCTAGATTCGATTGTATCTAGACATGATTTAGTATCAGATTCATCTGTATCTTAAGAAATTTGAGTCAACTAATTTGGGTTGGAGGGAGTACTAATATTTCTCCTTTTGCCTTCTCTTGCAGGTTGTTACACCTCGCACAAAAATGAAGGGTCAATTTGTGGAAGCACCTACAATATGATCTTCTACGAGATGTCCGTTAGTCAAGCTGACATTATAATTCTCTACTTTTGTCAATCTCATTGTAATACCCAGTCTCGGTTAATAGTTACATGAAACACTAGTGTTTACTTGCTTCGTAGTGTTGTTAGATATCAACTTTGTCTGTGTTATTTTTTTGAAAAAAAATTATGTTCTTTTTGGAGATTTTATACTCTATCATGAACGCTTGTTTTGAATTTTGAGTTTTGGGGACCATGTGCTTTTGCAATGCAGGTGAGCACATGATGGAACCAGGTTGGCCCGTGGGGCTGGGATTGCCACGTCGGGACGCACAGAAACCTGATTGAATTGATTTCCAAAATAGGATTTACGTGGGATAAGGACTTGTCTTTTCAGGCCGATGGCTCCTTTGGACTAGTGAGCCACCGATTGCTCCCTAGACGATCCCAAGAAAAACTTGTTAGCCAAAACTCCAACATTTTACCCATATTTTAGGTAAGCAAAGTGAGTATGGGTAAATGAGAGAGAAGAGATAGGTAAGCAAAATAATTTATGCTATTCTAGCTTACCAATATCATATTACCCATACTTCGTGTGTGTCTACATTGGCATGTGGGACCGACCTGTCAATGAAATATTTGTGCAAGAAATCGAGCAAGCTCGCGCACGATGGGCGGCGGCATGAATCGGCTGGCGCACAGCCAGGAGCAGAACAACTAGCAGTTAACGTGCTCGAGAAAAAAAGGAAGCAGCAGATCAGCTAGCAAGCGTGGCCTGCTCCAGAAAAAAGGAGCAGAGCAGCTAGCACAGGAACGAGGCAGCGACCAGCGATCTCGACGCAGGCAACTTGACGAACACCTTGCGGGCGGCGGCGGCAGTTCCTGCCGGCGAGCAAAAAGACGAGTCAGCAGCCAGCGGCATTCTCAACACGGATGAGGCAGGGAACGACTAGATCGGGGAGGCCGTCCTCGCACTGGCGGACCTCGGCTAGCTTTGCGGAGGCGAGCTCGGGCGAGTCGAGGCGCAGCGGCCATCCGCGGCCGAATCGAGCCCAGCGGTTCGCTTCAGTGGGTCGTGGTTGTCGCGGACGAGGCCGGAGGTGGAAGAGCGGACACTGGCAGAAATTTGGCGACGCATGGGCGACCGGGTGGCGCGCGGCGGCTCGATTCAGGACGCGCGGGGAGATGTACGGCAGGGGAGAGAGTCCGCCGGGGTCACAGAGGAGCGGGCCGGACTTGGGGTGTCGCCACAGACGCTCACCGGCGAGCGTATACGACAGGGACGACGAAGGCCGCGTCCGAAGCTCACGCCTAAAATTTCCTAGCGGGCGGTTCAGCGCTCCCGTCTCCGTTTCCGCTGACATGGCACATATGGGTAGAAGGGACCTCCGTTTTAAAATATAAGATGTTTTAACTTTATGAAGCAAATGTATCTAGACTTGTTTTAGTATATAGATTCACTCATGTTTAGAGTGAATCTACACACTAAAATAAGTCTAGATACGTTTTCTTTACAAACCTAAAACATCTTATATTTTGAAACGGAGGGAGTAGCTCTTACCCAAAATATCTACCTATATATAGGTAAGAGATAGCAAAATATGGGTGATCATCTAAAAAATTTATGTAAGGAACCATTTATGGTAAACTGTTGGAGCTATTTTTTCCTCTCTTATCTATAAAAGTATTTTTTGGGTAAGACTTTAATTTTGGGTAAGCTATTGGAGTTGCTCTTATAAGAAGTTCGGTAGTACTCCATTTCAAAACAAAAATACAAAGATGTCTTAGTTTTTTCGAAATGAGTATATCTATATATACTTTAGTGTGTAGATTCACTTCGAATAGACACACTAAAATACGGCTAGATATATTTTTTTTATAAAAGTTATTCTAAATTTACACACTAAAATATGTCTAGATATATTTTTTAAAAAAACTAAAATATCTTATATTTTGGAACAGAGGAGTAGGTGATTTTAGACACACCAAAGTGTTTTTTTACAACGATGGAGACTCGGCATCGCTACTTGCGTGTATGAACGATGATGGTTGCAAAAAAATCATTTGTTGTATTTTTTGATTCCTTAAAATTTTATCTATAGATTTTTAGGATAATTATTTTATCTTGGTCTGTATTTTAGTGTCTTTGACATGGGTATGCCTCATGGATGCCCGATGTTGGCCTATCCGGTATGGCCTAGCGGAAGCCCATGAAGAAGGCGTACCTCAATTGTAAAAGCACAGGAGGATACGTCTTTTTTAATAGAAACTTGAACAGAAAAACCATAAACTTGTACCGACTCGGCCTATTCCCGAGACCTGGCCTACCTATATAAAGAACAGGAAGACACGACGTGGAGGACCTACCTCATAACTTAGCACACACCTCACCAGATCCAATATGCGCACCCCTGTAACTTTTGGCATCGCCATTAACAAAGAGCAGACAAGTAGGAGTAGGATTTCCCTCCAGGGGTCTGAACCTGGGTAAACACCGTGTCCCCGTGTTGCTTGTCTGTTAGCCGTTCAATGATCTCCAGCGTCCCCTCCTTCTCCAAAACTCAATTCCATAACAATGGGCATTGATGAGTCGAACCCTCGTCAATTGGCGCCGTCTGTGCGAACTGGGGATACTGATGTTGCGGTCGTGACGGTCCCATCCGCTACGATCTTCGAATCCTCTATGATGGAGAACCATATTCTCTTTGGCGCCATCGACTTCACTTACCACTCTCTAGCAACCCGCAAGGACTTTGATTCCGTAGGAGACGGAGTCGACGTGATGTTCGAAAGCCTATGCTTCCTGGTGGGCAAGGTTGGCACCCTTCGCCTTCCTGAACGGGTGGTGCCTCCGGCGATTGCACCTGTTTCGTGGGTTCCTCCAATTAGTGTCCTAAGCGCACCCTCGCTGACATACGGTTCGGATGACAGCAGCAGCTGCAAGTCTGATATGTACGACCCTCCTACGGAGGAATGAACTTGCGGTTGTTGGGAACATGCCATAGAGGAAATCATGTATGATGATATTTTTCATTGTATTCATAAAGATATTAAGTTGTCCTTATATAAACATCTAATGTGTATCATTGAATATGTGATTCAGTTGTGGAACTATGCATTCATGTTGTTTGTACTAAATGTCCTTGGTCATTGAGGTTGTGCTGGACACACAACTTAGACCAATATGAGAGTCGGCTGATGACTCGGTTCCACTTGTCATGGGCACGGTGATGCTATTCTAACTTACACAAATTCGACTAAAGAGTTTAGTAAGTCGGATTGACCCATATTGAGGTACAACGAACAAGTTGACATTTGTATATCTCAATCAATGTAATCCTTAGACCTCAGGTTGTTGCACAGTATGAGTTGAGGATCACCAGCTTAGGTTTTGTCAAACGTTGATCCGTAACTGGGCAGTTATAAAGGCAGAGTTCGGGTCTACTGAGAATCAAGCTGCATGACGTGAATAAACAAGATGAGATTTTGCCCCTCCACTTGGAGAGATATTCTCCAGGACCTCTCGGATGATATGATTCGGAAAGCATAGCCATGCACAACTCGGTTAAGTGTTAACCGAGGCGATCGACTAAGAGTTAGTCGGATGAATCACTTATCTCGGATCGAGAAGAGATTCGGACTATTTAAGGGATGACAAATATTCGCCTATAGTCTGACAAGGTATATCGTGAGGCAAAACGGACTCGGACGTAAGTCACATTGGAAAGGAAAGTCATCATGACTCTTTCGTACTTGGGAGTCGGCACGTTCTGCTATGAGCCGCTACAGACTGATCGATTGAGAGTCAGACTCCAATCGTGTCCAAGTAGCCATGAGCCTGCAGGGTCACACATTTAAGAGCGGGAGCAAGTTCGGATTGGATCTAAACCGGAAATCTGGTTGGGTTGGACCCGAGCCGGATTTTGGACCGAGTCAGTGAGTCGGACACACATTGACTAATATTATGTGGGCTTTAGTGAATGGGCCATGAGTGAGTGGAGCCCACTTTCACTCCCTATATATAGTGGTGCACAGAAACCCAGGAGGGTGGATCGGTTAGGTCAATCCATGAGTTGGAAATCCTAGCTCCACAGCAGTCCTGCCGTCGTAGCGAACCTAGCAGTTCGCCGCCGGTGCTCCTCCTTGTACGTGTGGATACCAGCAGAGGTGGTGTACAATCAGCACCACGATGATCGTTGATTGGATCAAGATCGCAAGGACTGCGCTGCATCAACTAATGTGCCACATCAGTAATCCGCAAACCGTGCATCTAGTGGTAAACCTCGTGGACTTCTACCTCAGCTAGGTCTTGGGATCACCACGTTAGAGGAAAAGGTTTTGTTTTATCTCTGCGTGTCCCAACAGTGGTATCAAAACGATAGCTTCTGGTTTTAGGCTCGAGATCTCGTATATGTGATATGCGGTTGGTTGTAGATTGGATCTATATGCTGTTTTGGTGGTCAATCTATGAGATAGATCGGTTTTGTATGATGTTGATTGGATCAACTGTACTCGGGGAATGGTAGATCTAATTTCCGTGATCATACTGCTGAGGTCGTGGAACGACATACCCCTATCGGTCAGTTTCCGGCGTCGGGGTAGAATGTGACACGTAAATCCATATATGGTGATTAAAGATCAAAGGAGTTTGATCGAGTCAGAACAATGGTCGGAATCCATGTTCGGAATGTAGATGAAATCTATGTTTTTAGAAAAAATCGTCGGGTGCTGCCCTATCGTAGCGCCTTAGATGTCGTCACGAGTTTCACAACGCTGGTAGATATCGTATCTATGAATAACTTGTTTTTGCAGGAAGTTGTGAATGGTATGGCTTATGTGCATGTGATGTGTGTAATCCATACGCGATATGCGAATCACGGTTTTGTCAGCCGGCTGGAGCCTAGGTGCTATCATTTTATTGTATAATGATCCGCGTGTCGGATTCTCCATGTTATTTACTTTAATAAGCTAGTGTAGCTGTGTGGAGAATCCGGATGGCATGCAAGGCGATGTACATGTTGGCGACATGGAGTAAGACGACAAGTGACAAGAGTTGGCACGAGTCGGATTACAGGTTTTATGGAGATGGAGATTGCCATGAAGAGGGCCATACCATTTCACATTATGATTGATTTACTTTGTGTTATTGATATGTCTCTATTATACCTCTATTAGATAGTCGGTAAAATTCAATCCCTCAAACAAGGTCTAGTCGGTTTTCCCGCTAGTGTTTGCACCATCACAAGTCGGACATTTTTGGTAGTGGGCTCATAAAATTGAGGTGCTGCCAATTCTTTCCGACTAGGTGGGTTCGAGTCAGATTCTTACTGCGGAAACACTTGGTAAGCTAGACGGGTCTATCACAACGGTTGTGGGATTCGGGGAAAAGTCAAACGGGAGCCAGGGCATCTGATGCCACCCGACCAATAGGAGTCGTATGAGATGCGATTGACAAGGAGTTGTCTACCTAGATCACTTGGCGGCTAGCGGTGATGCTAAAGCTCACTAGCCGACTTGCTTATTTAGGATCCTGAATCACTAAGTAATCATCGGAGGGGTGTTGGTTCTAGTGGGAGCATAAATATTAAAGTGTTTAATATGCTTGCTCTTTTATGTATACATGTCTTAAGTGTTTTGCATATTTTCTATTGTAGATCATGGCACCAAGTAACAGTCACCCTCAGATATCCGGTTTTGCTTTGAGAACCATTCTTGAGAAAGATAAACTGAACGACACGAATTTTACCAACTGGTATCGAAATCTGAGAATTATTCTCAAATAAGAAAAGAAGGACCATATCCTAGACAAACCACTTCCAGATGAGCCGGATGAGAATGCGAGTGTCGCTGCCACCAATGCCTACCGTCGGACTAAGGATGAGTCCATGGATATTAGCTGTCTTATGCTTGCCCACATGGAACTGGACTTGCAGAAGCAGTTCGAGAATGTTGAGGCCTATGATATGATCGAAAGCCTAAAAAGTATGTTCTAGGCTCAGGCTAAGACTGAGAGGTATCAAGTCTCTCAGGCTTTGCTAAGTTGCAAGCTTAAGGATGGTGATTCACTGAGTCCGCATGTGATCAAAATGGTTGGTTACGTGCATTCTCTAGAAAGGCTTGTCTACCCCATCAGCGAAGAGGTCGCTATGAATATAATTCTAAACTCTCTTCCTAGTGTGTATGGTCAGTTCATATCGAACTACCACATGCATGGTATGGATAAGAAGCTCACTGAATTGCATTGGATGCTCAAGTAGGAAGAGGCAGATCTCAAGAAGGGCGCCAGTCAAGTGTTGATGGTGCAGAATAAGGCTAAGTTTAAGAAGAGTTCTTGGACTAAGAAGAAGTCTAATTCAGGAGGAAAGTAGGCTCAGGACCCGGTCCCAAGCGCTTCCTCAGGGACAAAGCCATCTCCTTTAGCCGGATCCACTTGCTTCTACTGCAAGGCGGATGGCCACTGGAAGAGGAACTACATCAAGTATTTGGCTAACAAAGCCAAGAGTGGAGGTATGAATTCCGACTTAGGTACACTTGTTTGCAATGTTATAGACATATATCTTGCTGATGCACCTAATAGTTCTTGGGTACATGATACCAGATCAGTTATTCACATCTGCAACTCGTTGCAGGGACTGGTAAGAACTAGGAGAGTAGCAAGAGGCGAGGTTGATATTCGAGTCGGCGACAAAGCGAGAGTCGCTATGTTGGAAGTAGGCACGATGCAACTTCATTTACCTTCCGGATTCATTATGGAACTGAATAATTATTATTATGATCTAGTACTCAGTTGAAACATTATTTTTGCTTCATGTTTGATGAGGCAAGGCTATGAGTCGAATATCAAGAATAATGTTTGTTCTTTATATTTGAATGTTATGTTTTACGTCTTTGCACCCGTCCAGGATGGGTTATTTATTTTGAATCTTGATGATGAGTCAGTTTATAACATAAATGTTAAAAGATTGAAAGCAAATGATCTAAACATGACTTACTTTTGGCACTATCGGCTTGGTCATATAAGTTGGAAACGCATGAAGAAGCTTCATGATGATGGACTCCTAACTTCATTCGACAGTCGTTCGAAACATGTGAATCTTGCCTACTTGGCAAAATTACCAAGACACCTTTTGCAAAGAGTTGCGAAAGGGCACCCGACTTGTTGGGACTAGTACATAGTGATGTATGTGGACTAATGAGCACGACAGCCAGGGGTGGTTATAGTATTTCATTACCTCACTAATTATTTGAGTCGGTATGGATATATCTACTTGATGAAACATAAGTCGGAAGCCTTTGAAAAGTTCAAAGAATTCTAGAATGAAGTATAGAATCAACTCGGCAAGAAAATAAAGTTTCTTTGATTAGACCGAGGATGCGAGTACATGAGCCATGAGTTTGATGACCATCTAAAAAGTTGTGGAATAGTTTCTCAACTTACTCCGCCGGGAACACCGCAGAGAAACGGTGTCTCGGAAAGGCGGAATCAGACCTTGTTGGACACGGTACAATCAATGATGAGTCAGACATATCTGCCTTTATCATTTTGGGGTTATTGTCTAGAAATAGCGGCGTTCACACTAAACAAAGTACCATCAAAGTCGGTAGAGAAGACACCGCATGAGATGTGGACAGGCAAAATGCCAAGTTTGTCTTTTCTTAATATTTGGGGTTGTTAAGAATTTGTCAAGCAACTTTAGTCGGACAAGCTTACGACCAAGTCAGATAAATGTATTTTCGTGGGGTATCCAAGGGAAACCTTGGGATACTACTTCTACAACCAAGAAGAGTGCAAAGTGTTTGTCGCTCAGAACGGTGTCTTCCTTGAGAAAGAGTTTCTCAGTCGGGAAGTCAGTGGGAGCATGGTGCAGCTCGAAGAAATTCTAGAGGAACCGTCTAGTAGCGAGTCGGCAAAAGCCTTGGAGGTTGAGCCAGTCGTGGTAGCTGAGCCAACAACAGAACCTATACTACGAAGATCGGCAAGGTTACGAAGTGTTCGTGATGTATTACTGTTAGACAATGATGAGCCGAAAAATTATTCGGAAGTGATGGTGGGATCTGATTCCGAGTCATGGCTTGGAACCATGAGATCCGAGTTAAAGTCCATGGATGAAAATCAAGTTTGGAACTTGGTTGATCTGCCAGACGATGCAAGACCCGTCGAGTGCAAATGGGTCTTTAAGAAGAAAACTGATATGGATGGAAATGTTTCCATCTATAAAGCACGTCTTGTCGCGAAGGGGTTCCGACAAGTTCAAGGAGTTGATTACGACGAGACTTTCTCGCCCATAGCAATGCTTAAATAAGTTCGGATCATGTTAGCTATAGCGGCCTATTTTGACTATGAGATATGGTAGATGGATGTCAAAACAGATTTTGTTAATGGAAATTTAACCGAGGACATGTATATGATACAACCCAAGGGTTTTGTCGATCCGGCTAACGCTGACAAAGTTTGCAAACTTCATAAATCCATTTATGGGTTGAAGCAAGCATCTCGGAGTTGGAATGTTCGTTTTCATGAGGTGGTCAAATCGTTTGGCTTCATCAAAAGTGATCATGATTCTTGTTTATACAAGAATTTTAGTGGGAGCAAAGTAAACTTTCAAATCTTATATGTGGATGACATATTACTGATTGGAAATGATGTCCAGATGTTACAAGTAACCAAGGAATCATTGGAAAGGAGTTTCTCAAAGAAAGACTTGGGTGAGGCAACATATATTCTCGGAATCCGGATCTATAGAGATAGATCAATACGACTCATTGGATTGAGTCAAAGTACTTATTTGGAAAAAGTGTTGAAGAAGTTCAACATGGAATCATCTAATAAGGGGTTCATACCGATGTCCCATGGTGTAAAACTTAACAAGACTCAGTGTCCTTCGACCAATGATGAGCAAAGTCGGATGAGTGCGATTCCATATGCTTCTGCAGTCGGATCCATCATGTATGCCATGATTTGTACTAGTCCGGATGTTTCCTATGCTCTAAGTGTTGTGAGCAGATACCAGGCTGATCCTGGAGAAATCCACTAGACAGCGGCTAAAAATATCCTAAAGTACTTGAGAAGGACTAAGGATATGGTTTTGGTTTATGGAGGTGAAGATGAACTCAGTGTAAAGGGTTACATGGATGCGAGTTATCTTACTGACTCTGATGATTCTCGTTCACAATCTGGGTATGTGTTTGTGATAAATGGAGGGGCTGTGAGCTGGAAGAGTTCCAAGCAAGAAACTGTGTCTACATCTACAACAGAGGTTGAGTATATTGTCACCTCGGAGGCAGCAAAGGAAGCTGTATGGATGAGGAATTTCCTCATGGATCTTGGTGTGGTTCAGGGCTCGTCCAATCTGTTAGACATGTATTGTGACAACAATGGTGCTATTGCACAAGCCAAGGAACCTAGACAACACCGGAAGAACAAGCATATACTCATGCGGTACCACCTGATTCGCCAGTTCGTGGATCAGGGTGATATCAAGTTATACAAGGTACACATGGATGCAAATGTTGCAGATCCGTTGACAAAGCCATTACCACAGCCGAAGCATGAGGCGCACCTAAGAGCTATGGGCATTATATTCCTAGACATGTGATGTCAGAAGATTGACTCTAGTGCAAGTGGGAGACTGTTGGGTATATGCCCTAGAGGCAATCATGTATGATGATATTTCCCATCGTATTCATAAAGATATTAAGTTGTCCTTGTATAAACATCTGATGTGTATCATTGAATATGTGATTCAGTTGTGGAACTATGCATTCATGTTGTTTGTACTAAATGTCCTTGGTCATTGAGGTTGTGCTGGACACAGAACTTAGACCAATGTGAAAGTCGGCTAATGACTTAGTTTCACTTGTCATGGGCATGGTGATGCTATTCTGACTTACACAGATTCGGCTAAAGAGTTTAGCGAGTCATATTGACATATATTGAGGAACAACAAACAAGTTGTCATTTGTATATCTCAATCAATGTAATCCTTAGACCCGAGGTTGTTGCACAGTCCGAGTTGAGGATCACCACCATAGGTTCTGTCAAACGGTGATCCGTAACTGGACAGTTATAAAGGCAGAGTTCGGGTCGACTAAGAATCAAGCTGCTTGATGTGAATAACCAATATAGGATTTTGCCCCTCCACTTGGAGAGATATTCTCTAGGCCCTCTAGGATGATATGATTCAGAAAGCATGGCCACGCACAACTCGGTTAAGTGTTAACCGAAGAGGTTGACTAAGAGTTAGTCAGATGAATCACTTATCTCGACTCGAGAAGAGAGTCGGACTATTTACGGGATGACAAATATTTACCTATAATCTGACAAGGTATATCGTGAGGCAAAAGGGACTCGGACGCAAGTATCATTGGAAAGGCAAGTCTTCATGACTCTTTGGTACTTGGGAGTCGGCACGTTCTACTAGGAGCCGCTACCAACTGATCGATTGAGAGTCAGACTCCAATCGTGTCCAAGTAGCCATGAGCCTGCGGGGTCACACACTTAAGAGCGAGAGCAAGTTCGGATTAGATCTAAACAGGAAATCTGGTTGGGTTGCACCCGAGCCGGATTTTGGACTGAGTCAGTGAGTCGGACTCACAGTGACTAATATTATATGGGCTTTAGTGAATGGGCCACGAGTGAGTGGAGACAACTTTCACTACCTATATATAGTGGGGCACAGAAACCTAGGAGGGTGGATCGGTTAGGTCATTCCATGAGTTGGAAATCCTAGCTCCACAGTAGTACTGCCGTCGTAGCGAACCTAGAAGTTCGCCGCCGGTGCTCCTCCTTGTACATGTGGATACTAGCAGAGGTGGTGTATAATCAGCACCCCGATGATCGTTGATTGGATCGAGATTGCAAGGACTGTGCTGCATCAACTAATGTGCTACATCAGTAATCCGCAACCGAGCTTCTAGTGGTAAACCCCGTGGCCTTCTACCTCAGCTAGGTCTTGGGATCACCATGTTAGAGGAAAAAGTTTTGTTTTATCTCTACGTGGCCCAACAACGGTTCTGAATTTGTGAGCTGTGGGAACAACGACCTCCCCTACCACTTCATGTGCGCGGCTATCATTGATGCTCACGATGATAATGGAACAAATCCATAGGCTCCGCCTAACGCTGCAAACGGAGGACCTGTTCCCCCTTTGAATCCCTTGAATCCTCTGAACCCCAACGCCACCAATGGTGACAATGTGGCCCGGCAGGAGATCCACCTCAATGAGGTTGAATGGGAAAGGGTCCGAGAGTCCGTGCGAGGCAATCCCCTGCCTATGGATGCCTCATGTGACATGATGATGGGCTACCACTGGCTCCTCCTGAAGGAGCACAATAGGCAGGTCGTGCAACATAAAGAGCTCGAACAACGTCGGAGGGCCGTCGACAAATCAAGCACTTGATGAGCCAGACTCTCCTCCAAAGGCTATGATGGCCACGCCGCCTACAAGTGTCGTGGTATTGCCGACGAGTACGCCATGGAGGGGTCCTCACAGTGCGTGTTTAGAGACGTGGGGGAAGGCGGATGGTTGACTGGTACGAGGTAACACAGCTTACCCAGGTTTAGATCCCACAACGGTGGCGGAATCCTACTCCTGCTATAAATCACTATAAGGGCAATACACCGAGTTATAGGGATTGGTTCGCTGTGCGAGGTTATGTGAAGTTGTGCCCTAAAGGCTCCCATAGGCCCGACTTATATAGTCGCCAGGTCCTAGGGTTACAGAAAAAAGTCCTAGCCGGACAGGTTACAGAGTCCTACACCGTCTATTACTAGTCTAGCGTGTCTTGTACTCCAAGGCTCCGGGTACGCTGGTGACTCCACCATAGCCTTCCTTTATCCGGCATGGGCCTCCCTTCTGGATCCATCTAACTGGGCCGCCCAGAAGTCCATGGGCCATGCTACCAACTATGAGCCACCCGGGTTATCCGGATAAGAGACATGCTATGATGATACCCATATAGCATATCCCCAATAGTAGCCCCCGGAGAACTCCGAGTTTTTGCGTCCTCTTGCCTCTTCATGTTGAATGCTCTGTCTAGATGGATGTCGGCAAATCGTCAAGCAACATCTTGTAGTCCTCCCAAAGAACCCTGTAAGGTTTTCTCCATCTTCAATTCGTAAGTCAGAGAATTGTTGAATCTTCCATCATACTCTTCCGTAGACGGATTGGATCCGTCCATGCCGGAATCTTCTGATGTGATGGTTCATATGCCTATGTCAGCTAGGGCGACGTAGACATAGGTCAGCAACGCCTCGTAACTCACACATGTAGAGAACGCAATTATGTTTACTTTTCCCGCATGAGCGATACGAACCGTTGGCGGCGACGGTTGGTACGTGGCAAAATTTCCGCGCACGTCTCCGCACACGTCGTCTACGCGGAAACCATTCAATCAAGCTGCACGAATCGTGATGCTGGAGACCATAAATAGTAACTACGGTGGAAAATTTACTTTTTCACCTCATTCTCCCCTGCATCTTCTTCCTCCTCAGGCAAGCGTCTCCTCGAGCTCTCCGCGCGTCGCACGAAAAACCCTAACTCCCAATCTCACCAGTCACCTCCGAACGTAGCCAATGGCCAGAAGCAGTTCCTCACCTTCGATGGCGGCGTCGGGCGAAGCCGCGACAAAGTCGGCGAGCTCCATCGTCGTGCCCCCATAGGGCCTGGTCATCCCCAGGTCTGCGATGGTCGAGGCCACCGGCGGCGACCATAATCTAGCAGCGCTGGAACTGATGGAGGAGGAGTACGACTCCCACAAAGGAGACTAGCATGGTTCGGACATCACGGACCGTGACATCAAAGAGCTGATCATCGAAGGTTACCTCCCTGCGACGGAGGGGCTTGCCTGGCGGGCGGCGCCAGCCGGCGAGGTCACACCTTCTCCCCAAGCTGGAGAAAAGGTTTACCTCAAAGCACAGTTGGTACGCGGCGTCTCCCTGCCCATCTCTAATTTCTTCCTCGCTGTCTTGAATCATTACCGAGTACAACCACAAAACATTTCTCCCAATAGTATCCTAGCGCTTAGCAATTACGCGGTGCTTTGCGAGGGTTACTTTGGGATTAAGCCTAGGCTAGATCTCTTCATATATTTCTTCACCGTCAAGCACGAAGCCGGAGCCAACAAGGACGAACTTAGAAATTATGGCACCATTAGCTTCAAAATCCGGCCTGGCCGGCGCTTCCCCGACATCGTCGCCACGAGTCCTGCAAGAACTGGCAGCGTACTTACTTCTATGGCCCAGATATCCCTCTGGCCTGCCGAGAAGTAACGTACCCGGACTTTGTCGATGGAGCAGCCGCCGAAACTTCGACATGGAGATCCCAGGCCTCCCTTCCCTCCGACATCGATGCTTCCCGTGCTATAAGGCGGATAGAGTGGTTCGTAGTGACGGGTTTGACCGGACTGGACCTAGCCATGTGCTGGTTCATCAAGCGGATCCAGCCTTTGCAGCACCACTCGAAGATGATGCACGAGTATTCCAATGATAGAAGGGATAGCCTCCACATCTCCGTGGACAACTTCTCGAGCGACTCCGTCAAGCTTCGCCTCAAGGACATCGTCAAGGTGAAGGACAAGAAGCGTGGCTTCGCCATCACCTACGACATGTTCATAGAGAGCAAGTGCCCAAAGGTAACACTACTAGGAAAATGGCTACAGGTAATCAGCACATCCGTGGCTCACATGGTTGAAGTGCCCCACGGCTAAAACAGGCGTGTCTCACCTATGGGCAGTTCCCTACTAGTAACTAGAACAACCGTGGCGCACATGGTCATAGTGCGCCACAGATATGTGTGGGCCAGGGCCCTGCTGGCCGCACACCAGATACCCGTAGCGCACATAGGGTAGGTGCGCTACGCTTGTTATTGTTAATCGTGGAGCACGTGGGGGGGTGCGCTACGCCTAAGGGCATGCCCCTCAGCTCTGTAAAACAGGAAGACACATCCGTGGCGCACTAGGGCCATGTGCGCCACGGATGTGTCAACCAGTATTTTTTTGGCAGCTCCACTTTGTGCACATGTGTGATCATCTACCACTCCACACTTCACTTTCCCCTTCTTCTTCCTCCTTAGATCTAGTCGGGATCCTTCTCCTTCCCACCTCAATTTCTCCACTCATTCACCATTTTTAGCATGTAGAACTTGCCTTGGATGTTACATACGTAATAGAGGAAGGTCTTCGGTCTCTCATCTCGTTCTCCGGTCTCGCGCGCACCTCTCCTTTCCATCTTCTCACGATCGGTCTCTCATCTCGGTAAGTTGTCCATGTAAGGATGTGTTCATGTGTATATGGATGATACGCTCATATGTATGTAGATGATCGATGCTCATGATGTGTGTATGGAGAGGATCGATGGTCATGTGTGTGTATATGGAGAGTATCGATGATGCTCATGCATGTGTGTATGGAGAGGATAATGATATGTTCATGTGTGTATGGATCGGTCTCTCTCTCTCTTGTGTTTGTATGTGAACAAGTTGCCATTTGTTTTGCCAAAATGTTGATTTATTTCCATTTTGGCAAGACTTTGGCATTTCGCAAAGGTCCTAATTTTAGGATAGGTCATGCCGAAATTTTCTATCGACCATTGCATGCATGCATTGATTATGTGGTTCTAATAGACTTCTAATTGTACCGTGTACACAGTGCAGGCAAAAATGGTGCTCATAATGAGTGAAGACATTGTGGCTAGGTTTTTGAAATGTGCGACAACCGACATGATACGAAATAAAAAGACGGAGATAAGATGTCCGTGCAGAAGATGCAAACTCAACTGGGTGATCGACCCAGATTCCGGGAATCTACAAGCGCACCTGCTCCGCCATGGTTTCATGGATGGATACACTTGTTGGATAAGCGATGACGAAGATGATGGAGACGGTGAAGGTGGGCAACATGATGATGATCATCACGGCGAGAACGGGCGAGATGATGAAGAGTCTCCTAGAGATGGTGAAGGTGCGGAAGAAGACCGGGATGATGATGATCTAGATGCCGGAGGAGGAGACGATGATGGAACAATGTCAGGCTGGGTGCGGGACCCTTATGTGCAAGAGCTGCTTCTCAAGAAGACGAGTAACGCCAGGGCTGCCGCTAGAGAGAAAGCCAAGCTTGCACAACTTGAGAAAGACGCGGTTACTCCATTGTATGAAGGATGCAGGCCCAATGATACCCGGTTGAATGTAACGATCAAGGCTATGGAGATGAAGGCAAAACACAAATTGAGCGACGCAAACTTCGACGATATGATGGCATTCTGGCACGATCGTCTCCCGGAGGGGAACACATGTCCAACTAGTATCGAGGACGCCAAAAAAATTGTCTGTCCTCTCGATCTACCGCACGTTAGATATCACATATGCATCAATGATTGCATCATTTATCGGGGCGAGGACGCGGAGAAAACCACATGTCCGGTGTGCGGCGTGAGTCGATACAAGAAAGGGAAGAAAGCACCTCGAAAAGTGGTATGGTACTTTCCTATCACTCCTCGTCTGCAGCGCTATTTCGCGGACCCTAAGGAAGCGAAGCTCATGCGATGGCATGCAGAAAGGAAGAAGCCAGGAGATGACGATGATGACCCCGAAAGGATGAGCTGCTGACGCACCCTTCAGATGCTAGCCAATGGAAAGCATTGGACCTCGAATTCCCAGAATTTGGTGGAGATTCAAGGAACATCAGGCTTGGTGCGAGCACCGATGGACTCAATCCGTTCGGTAGCCAGAGCAGCACGCACAACACTTGGCCCGTGTTTGTATGGATGTACAACCTCCCTCCATGGTTGTGCATGAAGAAGAAGTACATACAAATGAGTATGCTAATTCAAGGGCCAAAACAACCTGGTACTGACATCAATCTGTATCTCGGGCTGTTGAAAGAGGAGCTAGCCACATTATGGGAATCTAGAGCCAATACTTACGACGCCGTCGCAGAAGATTATTTCACTACGAGAGCCGCGTTGGTCACTACGGTGCAAGACTATCCAGGTTGCGGGTATATCTCAGGGCAGGTTATCCAAGGATTCTACGCATGCATTAGGTGCATGGATAACACAAGCTATCTCCAACTAGATAAAGATCCAGGGTCTTCGAAAACCGTGTTCATGGCGCACCGGAGGTGGCTCGGCAAGAATGATCCATGGAGAAAACATGGAGACCTGTTCGATAGCAAATCACAAAAAACGTGTGCGAGAGTCTGGTCGCCACCATAATCAACATGCCAGATAGGACGAAAGATGGTCCGAAAGCAAGGGACAACCTGATATGCTTGGGTATCCAGAAGGAGCTTCACGGAGGACGCACTATTCCTGATGATCAGGAAGATGACGATGATCATGAGTCGGAGACGACACAAGGTTGTCGGAAGGGTAAAAAGTTCAAGAAGAACGAATATTACTGCCCTCCTTCTTGCTTCACTCTAAGCCAGGATGAGATCAAACAGTTTTTCAAGTGCCTTCTAGGAGTCAAATTTCCTTACGGCTACACGGGCAAGATAAGAAGATACCTAGACGAGGCGAAGCAGAGGTTCAGTGGCATGAAGTCTCACGACTGTGCCATGCTAATGACGCAGGTACTTCCAGTTGCACTAAGAGGGATAATGGACGAGCACGTCCGTGAAACGTTATATGGCCTCTGCAAGTTTTTCGACATCATCTCTAGGAAGTCGATTGGCGTGAATCATCTCGGGAGGCTACAGGAGGAGATCATGGTGATACTATGCGAGCTTGAGGTCTACTTTCCACCCACATTCTTCGACATTATCGTGCATCTGCTGGTCCATGTCGTGGAGGACATCATCCAACTCGGGCCGATGTTCCTCCGCAGCATGATGGCGTTCAAAAGGATGAACAGACACATCAAAGGATATGTTCACAACAGGTCCCGTCCAGATGGAAGCATATCCAAGGGCTTTCTGGCCGAAGAGTGCATCTCTTTCTGCACGGATTATCTAGACATCGAGAACCCTATCGGTCTTCCTGTCAGCAGGCACCTTGGCAAGCTCGACGGATCTAGTCACCGAGAAGGTCGTCGCATACTGCATGCAGACTTCTATTTTCGACGCGCAAAATTTGATCAAGCAAACCTCATCGCGCTACAACATCTAGAACTGGTCAATCCTTGGGTACAGAAGCACAAAAGGTTAATCGAGAAGAAGTACAGTGAACGGGGCATACAGAGGACGCAGGGAGAAATAATCAAAGAGCACAACTCAGATTTCACGCGTTGGTTTAGGCAGACGCTCCTTGATAATCCCCCGCGATCGCATTCTTCTGACACGGAAAAGATCATATTCACCTTGTCGCAGGGACCGATGCAAAACCTAGTGACCTATCAGGCGTATGATATCAACGGCTACACATTCTACACGAAGGAAAAGGACAACAAGTGTGATTATCAGAACTCAGGCGTAACGTCGGAATTCTACATCGATGACAACGTGAAGGAAAGATTCTACGGAAGAATCGAGGAGATCTGGGAGCTCGACTACTGTGGAGAAAAGGTGCCGATGTTCCATGTCAGATGGTCAAAGAGCGTCGAAAGAGAAGACCATGGTTATACCCGAAGCAGCCAAATCCAAGGCCGCCGGTGCGAACGTGGCCGTGAAAAATGAACCGTGGGTACTGGCTACCAAAGTGGACCAATTTTTTTTCATTACTGCCCCGACAAAGCCTAGCCGTGTTGTCGCGAGGAGAGGAAAAAAACATCATCGTAATGGATGGAGTCGCCAACGAGCAAGACTTCGACCAGTACGGCGATCCAAAGATTGAATATGACAATGACTACGATGCAGCAACATACATCACAAGAAGAAAAAGGACAACCCTACCCAAAAAAGGTAGCCCATTCGAAAGAAGAAACATTAAAGTGCGGGGGCTAAATTATTCAACCGCGATAAAGAAGGGAAAAAAAGATTGTAAAACGCTAGCTCAAAAAATATTGTAAAACGCGTGGTCGAAAAAGATTGTAATATTTATGGACAAATTATTATGACATATTTGTATCATGGACAAATTATTATGACATATTTGAATCATATTTAATTTGTACCACTTTGATGACATATATTATCACTTTTGGGCATTTTTGGAATATTTAAAAGTATTTTAAAAACAAAACAAAACTTTTATGGAATATATCACCACTTTTGGGCATTTTTTGGAACATTTAAAAATATTTTTAAAATAAAAATAAAAAAGGTGGGCACCAAGATTCGAACCTGGGTGCTCACATGTTTAGATTAGAGCAGTGTGTGGAACCAGTGGGATAAGGCAGTGCTAGTGACAACTATGGGGGTGGCAGCCCTCTTATCTGACTAGTCCTACTCACTTAGGCGTAGCGCACCCTGGCCAAGTGCGCTACGGATAACCGTAGCGCACTTGTCCAGGGTGCGCTACGCCTAAGTGGGTTGGACTAGTCAACTCGCCGCATCGGCCCTACCCTCCCCCATCGTCCTCAGACACGGATTGAACCATCCCCATCGACGCGCCGCCGCCGCATCCCATCTGCATCAACGCGCGCCTTGCCAGCCAGGAGGAGGAGGAGGAGGCCGCCACGCCAGAGAGGAGGAGGAGCATCGCTAGCCAGGAGGAGGAGGAGGAGCAGGCCGCCGCGCCAGGAGAGGATAAGGAGCGTCGCTAGCCAGGAGGAGGTGGAGGCGGAGCGTCGCCCGCGCGTTCGCCTCGCCAGCGGCCTCGACCGCCTACAGCCCCGCCTCGCCAGCCACCTCACCCGCGGGCTTGTCCTCGTCCTCGTCTCAGAGGTGAGTCTTCTCCCCTCTCTCCATCTCTCCCCTCTCCACTTCTCGGTTGATTTAGGTTTAGGTTTAGGCTTAGGCATTAATTTAGAAATTTAGGTTTAGAGAGCTTGACAGTGAGGTTTAGGTTTACAGTGAGAGCTTGACAGTGAGAGCTTAACAGTGAGGTTTATAGTGAGGTTTAGGTTTAGGTTTACAGTGAGAGCTTGACAGTGAGGTTTAGGAAATAGAGAGCTTGACAGTGAGGTTTAGGTTGATTTAGGTTTAGGTTTAGGTAGTTCTTGTCTGAATGATCTGTTAGAAATAGAGAGCAAACAGAATATGTTCAGAAGATGTTAGAAACAGAGAGCTTGACAGTGAGCTTGGTAGTAGGAATTTTAGAAACAGAGAGCTTGTAGCTTGTAGCTATTAGCTATTAGCAGTAGCTGGTAGTAGGAATTTTAGATAGTGAGGTATATAGATAAAGCAATGACAGTGCAAATGTAGATCAGCTCACTCATCTGAGTTGGTGTAAATGTAGATAAGGTTCTCCTTTTGTGCATGCCAATTGCCAAAGGAGGGCAGAATAAAAGTTTCAACAATTTTTATTAAATGAGACTATGTATAGTCTATGTACAAGAAGCTAGCTAGGGTTAGCAAATTTAGCTTGTTAAAATTATTTATAAATGACATGGGGGATTCTGCCAGGATCACCAAGAATCAATAGGCTTCATGATTACATATATAAAGTTTTCTCAGATATTGCAGGTTTTCCATCCCAATGTGTGTTCAGTAACTTTTTTATTACTGATCCTGATGAAACAATGTGATGCTGATGAAATTTAGTTATGCTGTATATACTGATCTCAGTAACTTTTTTAGTACTTTTTTAGTACTGATCCTGATGAAATTTAGTTATGCTGTATATATTGATGAAACAGTGTGTATATACTGATGAAATGCTCCTGCTGAAATCCTAGTTATGCTGTATGGTTTTAGTACTGATCCTGGTGATGGTTTTAGTACTGGTTTGCTTGCTGGTGATGGTCTAGTAGTACTGATCTGTGGTGATATAATTGTAGCATTTGAAATTGTGCTTGTGCTTGTATATGAAGCACTTTATTATGTTGTGTATGCAGGTTCTTGTATGAGATGAGTCCCGATTTTTGCCGGAATGTTGATTAACTTCCGTTTCGGCAGAAATTGGGCACTCCTAGTTTAAAAAAATTAGCAAAGGTCATGCCGGATTTTTCCGTGCATTTAACCAATTATTTGTTTTTTATTAGTGAAAAGATGTGTGACAATGACGAGGCTGGATGTTCTAAGCGCATCAGCGCTGAAGGAGAACTCAGACCTCCGAATAAACAATTGACATTCTGAGAGGCGGCCCAGCGGCTAGAAGACGATGAAGAATACCATCCTTCGGAGAGCGAGGATGATGAGACGGAAGACGCAGAGGAAGAAGCCAAAGGAACGGCGGGTGATGGAAACCACTGATGGCGGCGAGGGCACAGGGAGTGTTAGCAATACTCCTAAGAATAAGAAGAAGCTGAAGGAACGGCGCCCGAACACGGTCGGCACCGTCAAGGAGGAAATTACCGAAGTGAGCCCAACAGGGGTTCCTTTGGAGCCCGACCTTGTCGTTAAATGGTATGGTGGGAAAGTGGCGAGGATCACCCGGACAACCATCTCGATCAACACCGAGAATCTTCGGCATAATGATAATGGCCACTTGCGCACACACCTCTTCGAGAAGCTGCACGCAAGATACAAGTTCCCTGCTAAGTATCAGAACACAAATTATCATGGGAACGAAGTAAATAAATCCGCCCTCACAAAGATGAGCACCGCCCTGGCCAGCTAGAGAACCCGGATAAAGAAGAAGATCTATAAAGAAGGCAAAAGTCTCGAGGAGATCCAGAAGATTGACCGGCAGATCACCGAAGAACAGTTCCGTGAGTTCAAGGAGAGGTGTGAATCCGAAAGAGCCTTGGCCAATAGTAATCGGGGAAAGGTGCTGCAGGCGATGAATAAAGGTCATCACCATCTCGGATCTGGTGGATTGTAAGATCCCTCCTTTATAAGGAAAAGGATTCCTGTGATTTCAATGCTAGTCCCTGGATCAATGCTAGCATCCACAGTTTAAGATGAAGTACACAGATACAAAGGTCATTTATTACAGCCATTCCAGAGATAAACATAGTCTTTACACCTCCAAGGCCACATGCCTAATACAAGAGTTTGAATAAGTAAATAAATAAAAGTCTTCATCTTCATGTGCCACAGGCAAACATGTTGAGTGTAGACTCATGACACCTAATCCTCATCAGAGTAACCTGCAACATCACAAGTTACAGCCACAGTGGGTCAATACTTTGGAATAGTATTGGCAAGTGATACCTTAGTAAAATTTTAAGTGGACTAGATACTATATGCAATTTGGCTAAGTGTAGCTTGGCTTGCTTTTCTCAAAATAGGTTTTTCCTATTAGTTGAAATCACTAAGTTTTTCTTTGTCAAAAACTTTTCCCAAGGAACCACCAATAGACATTGAGGTCCTTCACCCTTGTTCACCCTCAAATTTTACTTAGAAATTGGGATGAGGAGATTCTTGATAGCTTCCATGTCTTGATGCTCAAGTTGTCCATTGCCATGGACTTGGCTAAGTACTTAGATTTTTCCATCTGCAGAGGTTGTGCACTTTCCCCACCAGACTTGGTTTCACCAAGACAGGACCTTTCAGAAGCCTTCCCTTAGACCAAATGGATGCGCTCCAACCTATCATTCCCACTACCACCAACTGTCCAAATGGCTAAGTTCTAGCAACTTATGTGATCCAGGAAGAGCCCATATTGCCAAGTGGCTGCACTAGAAGCTTCTTAACACTTGGCCTCTAAAATCTCTTTGTTCCTGGGTGGCTTACCACAAGTGAGATACACAAGGTAACCATAGAAATGGGCCTTGTGTAACCACTCAACATAAACCAAACCTTCCATTCCACCCAGGTGTTTCATTAATTTAGTTGTTTTATTAGGTAAAACACAAGTCCAAAGACTTAGAAATATTTTCATCATAGCATGTATATTTCACCAACCCTTGTTTGCTACTAGCTAGGCTAAGCATGGCATAGATAGTAACTTAACTTAGAAATTCCCTAGCATTTCTACAACTACTAGGATTTCCCAACATGGCATATAAGCAAAATAATATCATGCAAGACTTAGAAAAAATATTTCTAATGCTTAGTATAAAACATGGGATAAAAATATTCAGGAAGTACCACCTGCCTTGGTGGTTTGGAGAGTAGCATCCTCACAATCACAATCACTAGCACCAAAATCTACACAAGGAATTGTAGCAACAAATTACACACAAAACATATACAACCAAAAATATATGCATGCATGCAAAATGGTATATGATGATTTTTAAAATTCAACCAAGCAAGTAAACAGTATTGATTCACTAACAAGTTAAAAACTTGCCAAACAACCAATAATTATACCCTAAATTATTTCGTAAACATTTCATAAACTCTAATTAGTCCTACACAAGTTTCTGCAAATAAAACCTTTTTAACAGAAGCAAAACTTTAAATACATTGCATAATCAGAAAGAGCCCGCTCTCCTGATTCCAACGGTATAAAATTTGTCAAATTCTAACGTGGGGATCAAAAGTTATAGCCAAATCAAATTCAAACATTAATCAAATTCAAATCCTGTTTTAAATCTAAACCCTAGCCACGCGTCTGTTTCTAATTGGCCCGTACTGGTTTGGGCGGATCGATCAACGAGAGCCGCACGATTTAACTAAAGATGCACGGCCATATCTAACGCGTAACGGTTCGTTAAGTGAACTAATCCTACGCGCTGGATCTAGATCTGACGGCTACGAATCAATCGACCAAAACTGAGCGGCGCTGGCGGCGGCTACTGGCGGCGGCGAGCTCTGTCTACGGCGGCGCGGTGCTATAGGTCGCCCGGAAAGGTGGGAGGATGCTCACCAGGTTCGCAGCGACGAGGAGAAGCTCAACTTGGCGGCGGCTTGGCAAGGGGCGCACGGAGTGGGCTGCTGGAGCTCGTCGGAGTCATGCACGGCGTCGGGTGGTTGCAGACGAAGTTTTTGCCGACGCTCTGGGTCTTCCTAGTACCAACCAGAGGCATCAGTAGCTGCGCAAGGACAAGGCGAACCTAGTCGTATGCGAGAGAGGTCAAGGGGCGCTCAGTGCTTACCGCAATCGATCGCCGGAGAAAAAGAAAGCGTCAGGCACTTGCGGTCGTCGTCGTTGGCGAGTCTCCAGACGGTCCTAGCATGCACCAATAGGGTGAGAAGATGCGCATGGTTGTCGTGATCATTCTGGCAAACTTAGACAGCAAGGGGCGACGGGGTCTTACCGGAATCGCACGCCGGAGGTCGTCGGAGCTGCGGCGGTATGGGCAAGACTACGGGCAGCCTGGTGGCGTGGAGAGGAAATTGAGTGAGGGGAAATGTTCGCGGTGCAGAGGGGGTTAAGTAGGCAGGGGCTCGACAGGAAACGCCTGCGGATTCAATGGTAATTACGCTGCGTGATCAACGCCAGCAACGGCCCGCGGCGACGTGTTCTTCGCGAGATTTGGGGAAGACGACGGTGACGTGGACGGGGCCTAGTTGTCAGCGAGAGAAACAGAGGGGGGGTGGGGTCCTGGCGTCAGTCACTTGATGGGTGCGTCTGCGAGTGAGAGAGGGAGAGAGGGAACCCGGGTGGGCTTAGTGGGCTGCTTTCTCAGTTGGGCCAAAAGACTGGCGCTGGCCCTTTTCTATTTCCTTTCTCCTTTTCTTTTTCTGTTTTGAATTTCTGGAATGAATTTCAAATGGTTTCAAAAGCTTTTTGAATTCAAACTTTTTCAGGATTTTGTAGGGTGCAACATTCACACTTCTGGGCATAAAATCAAGTGGTTACTTTGAATTAGCTTGGTCATTTAGAATAAAATAAAAATAAACAGTGACATAGCGCTTGATTTGGAAATGTTTGAAAATGGTTTTGAAACCACATTTGTTCTATGAATTTTTGTCCAAACTCCACATTCAATCCAATCAACAAGGAAGCCAACAAAACTTGGTTTAAAACACTTATGCTCTCAATTGAGGATGGCCATTTGATTTAAGTTTGCTCACATAAAATAATAGCACTATGTGCTTCTGTTTTCTTGAAAATAGTTGGAAAATGATCTCAAAATTATATGCATGCATGAATGATATGCAATCTTTGAAATCATGATTTTAGGGATGTTACAAATCTAACCCCCTTAAGGTGAATCTCGCCCTCGAGATTCGGATTGGCTAGCAAATAGGTGAGGGTGGTCTTTCCGAAGATCATCTTCTCTTTCCCATGTTGCTTCCTCTTCGGAATGATGATTCCACTGAACTTTGCAGAACTTGATAGTCTTAGTCCGTGTGACTTTTTCTGCAGTCTCAAGAATCTTGATAGGTTTCTCTTCATAAGTGAGATCACTTTCTAGTTGAACCTCCTCCAAAGGTATTGTATCCTTCAAGGAAGTTTCTTCCATTTCTGGATGACATTTCTTAAGTTGACTCACATGAAACACATTATGGCCAGCTGACAGAGTTTCTGGCAGTTCAATTTCATAAGAAACTTCTCCTTTGCGACTCAGAATCTTGAATGGTCCAACATACCTTGGTGCCAATTTTCCTTTGACTCCGAACCTCTTCACTCCACGAAGTGGTGACACTCTAAGATAAGCTCTATCACCAACTTCGTAGGTGACTTCTCTACGCTTAGGATCTGCGTAGCTTTTCTGTCGGGACTGTGCTATCTTCAACCTGTCCTTAACCAACTTGACCTTCTCTTCGGCTTCTTTGATAAGATCTGGCCCGAATAAACTTCTTTTTCCCACACCATTCCATAACAATGGGGTGGTACACTTTCTTCCGTAGAGAAACTCAAATGGTGCCATCTCAATGCTGGCTTGATAGCTGTTGTTATAAGAAAATTCTGCGTAAGGCAGACTTTCATCCCAACTGGCTCCATAGTCTAGGGCACATGCCCTCAACATGTCTTCAAGAATTTGATTAGTCCTTTCGGTTTGTCCATCGGTTTGAGGATGAAAAGAAGTCCTGAATTCCAACCTCGTTCCCAATGACTCATGTAGCTGTCTCCAAAAATGGGAAGTGAATTGAGTTCCCCTATCAGACACAATACTCTTGGGCACTCCATGTAGACATACAATTCTACTCATGTAGATTTTGGCTAACTTAGCACTTGTATAGGTTGTCTTCACGGGTATGAAATGAGCCACTTTAGTTAGGCGATCCACTACTACCCAAATAGAATCGTATCCTGACCGGGTCCTTGGTAATCCGGTAATGAAATCCATACCAATCTTGTCCCACTTCCAATCAGGAATTGGTAGTGGTTGAAGCAAACCTGCTGGTTTCTGATGTTCCGCTTTTACTCTACTACACACATCACACAAAGCAATATGTTCGGCGATGTCCTTCTTGAGATTATTCCACCAAAATCTTTCTTTCATGTCCATGTACATTTTGGTGTTACCCGGATGAATGGAATATGGTGAGTTGTGTGCTTCCTGCAAAATCAGTTTCCGCAACTCCGGATCTTGTGGAACACAGATACGTTTCCCATGCCATAAAGTACCCTGTTCGTCTTCATGGAACCCTTTGGCTTTTCCTTTGCCAATCTTTTCTTTAATCTCTTCAATTTCCTTATCACTCTTCTGGGCTTCTTTGATCTTGTCCAACAAAGTGGGTTGAACATCCAAAGTCATGAGATGTCCTTCAGGCACAATCTCCAATCTGAGTTTTCTAAATTGGGTACACAGATCATCTGGCAATTCTCCTTTGGTAAGGCCATTCACAAAAACCTTACGACTTAGAGCATCTGCTACAACATTTGCTTTACCGGGGTGGTATTGCAAACTTAAGTCATAGTCCTTGATAAGTTCTAACCATCTTCTTTGTCTCATATTAATTTCCTTCTGGGTGAAGATATACTTCAAACTCTTGTGATCTGTGAACACTTCACAACGCTTTCCCAAAAGATAGTGCCTCCATGTTTTGAGTGCATGGACGATAGAGGCTAACTCTAAATCATGAGTAGGATAGTTCACTTCATGAGTTTTGAGTTGTCTCGAGGCATACGCCACAACTTTTCCTTCTTGCATAAGTACTGCACCCAAACCATGATGAGATGCATCACAATATACTTGGAAAACTTTTTCCAAGTCTGGCAGACACAAGACTGGTGCTGTCACAAGTCTCTTCTTCAATTCCTGAAAGCTGAGTTCACAACCTTCCGTCCAAGCAAATTTCTTGTCTTTCTTTAGCAATTCAGTCATAGGCTTAGCTACCTTGGAGAAATTTTCAATGAACCTTCTGTAGTAACCTGCTAAGCCAAGGAAACTACGAACTTCCTTTACTGACTTGGGAGATTCCCATTCCGTTACAGCTGAAACTTTAGCAGGATCAACTGCTACACCATCCTTTGTCATAACATGTCCAAGAAATCCAACTTCATTCAACCAGAATTCACACTTGCTGAATTTGGCATAAAGTTTATGCTCTCTTAACTTTTCAAGTATTAAACGTAAATGTCCTTCATGCTCTTCTTTGCTCTTGGAGTAGACTAAAATGTCATCGATGAAAACTACAACAAACTTGTCAAGGAATTCCATGAACACCTTGTTCATCATATTCATGAAGTATGCTGGAGCATTGGTCAAACCAAATGGCATCACGGTATACTCATATAATCCATACCTTGTGGTGAACGCTGTCTTAGGTATGTCTTGTTCTCTTATCTTGAGTTGAAAATAGCCTGACCGGAGATCAATCTTTGAGAACACACAAGCTCCTTCTAGCTGATCAAACAAATCATTGATTCTAGGCAAAGGATATTTGTTCTTAATAGTCACCTCATTAAGTGAACGGTAACCTATGCATAGCCTTTGACTTCTATCTTTCTTTTCCACGAACAAAACTGGGGCTCCCCAAGATGAAGAACTTGGTTGAATAAATCCTTTCTGCAACTGTTCTCCAAGTTGTTTCTTGAGTTCTTTCAGTTCATCCACTGACATCTTGTATGGTCTCTTTGCTATTGGTCCAGATCCTGGTACCAAATCTATAAGAAACTCCACATCTCTATCTGGTGGCATTCCCGGTAATTCTTCCGGAAACACATCCGGATACTCACTCACAATTGGCACACTGTCTATGCTAACCCCCTTAAGAGAATTTAGCTTACTCCCTTTTGGCTCAAAGTTAGACTTAAATTTAATCCGTTTTCTTTCCGGGGTTGTGAGTGTAACAGTACGATTAGCATAATCTAGTACTCCTTCATACTTAGCCATCCAATCCATTCCCAATATTACGTCCAGTCCTTGGGAATCTAGGATTATTAGACTCACTGGAAATTTATGCTTTCCAAACTCTATTACTAGATCCCGGCATCCAAGACTTACTATCATATCTCCACCCGGAGAACTGACTTTTATTGGACACCCAATGTTTTCAGTTGGAAACCCATTTCTATCAACAAATGCTTTTGATATGAATGCATGCGATGCTCCAGTATCAAAAAGAACAAATGCTGGAATAGAATTAGTTCTGAACTTACCAGCAACAACATCAGGCTCCTCATAGACTTCCTCCACATTGATGTGGTTAACCTGTCCCTTCTGAAAAGGGTTGGGCTTGTTGGGTCCTTCAACTTCTTTTCTGGGCATTCATTTGCATAATGCCCCATCTTCTTGCACTTGAAGCATTCAACCTGACTTATGTCTTTCTTGACAGGCTGGCTTCCACTTCCACTTCCATTACCACTGTGGTGGCTCTTGTATCCACCCTTGTGGTTCTTGTACTTGTCATTGTCATGACTACGGTGATGCTTGTTGTCATGACGGTTGTGGTTATGGTGCTTGTTGAATTTCCCATGCTTGTGGGATCCTGAGCTTCCACTGTCATCATAATGGGATCGTTTGTGTGACGATCCCGAGCTATGCTTGTCAGAGTGCTTCCTCTTCCTGCTTTCAACTTGCTTTATTTTGTTCTCCAAAATAGCAGCCTTGTCACAGAGAGACTGATAAGTGGGAACATAGGCCACAGCCAACTGCAGATTCAGCTCATCATTCAACCCTTCGAGGAACTTTTCTTTCCTCTTAGCATCAGTGTCAACTTCATCCGGTGCATATCGCGCCAGATTGTTGAACTCCTCAATATATTCAGCCACGCTGCGGTGGCGCTGCTTCAGGTTATGAAACTCCTTCTTTTTCAGACTCATCACTCCAGATGAGATATGAGCAGTACGAAAGCCATCCTCAAAGATAGCCCATGTCACATCTTCTATGGGAGTGGTGATCTGGAAGTTATCCCACCAAGTGGCGGCTGGTCCTTCCAGCAAATGTGCTGCAAATCTGACCTTTTCAGCATCCGTACAGCCCACGGTTACCAAGTCCTTGTTCACAGAGCGTAGCCAATCATTGGCCACCATGGGATCAGTCGTTCTTGAGAACTTTGCTGGCCTCAATCACAAGAACCTGGTAAGCATATCAAAACCCGGTGGGTTGTTGTTGTTGTTATTGTTGTTGTTGTTATTGTTGTTGTTTTGGTTCTGGATGAACGTCGTCATCATCTGCATCAGCTGAGTTTGAGCGGTCATCATTTGCTGCATTTCTGGAGTGATGTTGTTGTTGTTGTTGTTGTTGGGGTTGGGGTTTGCACAACGGGGAGGTATCTGTGGTTTGTTCAATAAAGATAATAATGAGATACCCATAGATGCTTTCATGCACATTACATCACATAAGCAAACACAAAGCATGCAACACAATGATAAAGGTTCAACAACAAGATAACAAGTTCGCAAAGTAAAACACACAAGTAGCAAGCCATCCACATGTCGGATGGTCAAATAACAAGTTCTCAAGCAACAAGTATGATAATAAATGATAAATGAGTAGTCAAATCTACTCCTCGGCATCAACCTCCTCCTCGACAAAGGTAAGACCTGCGTTCTCCATCGCGGTCTTGTATTCCTCGACACTAGTGGTCAAGGTCTCTATCTTGGCTTTGAGAGCACTCTTCTAGGAACGAAGCCTCTCAATCACCGTCTGCTGATGCTCGAGCTCGAAGTCCTTGGCCTGCAGTTCTTCAGTCATGTCCCGGATCTTCTTGTTCCTATCCTGGACTCGCTTCTCCTGACTCTTGAACTTCCTGTCCTGGCTCTTGAACTTCGCCTCCATCTCCTTGACTATCTCATCTTGCTCCGCGAAGAGCTTGTCCTTATCGCGAAGCTGCACCTGGAGTTCGTCATTGTTGAGCATGACGTTGGTCCTATCAGTGTCCACGTGCCTAATGAGAGACTCTAAGTCCTGGAGGTACAGGCGAATCGGCTCTGCTGTGTCCCTCGAATCGTCCTCGAAGTCGATGGACTCTCCATCCTCATCACGTCTACCGAAGACGTGGAAGTGAGTACCTCTAACTTGTCTGGAGTGTCTCCCCAGTAGACGTCCTATCAGATCCTGCATGACTACCTC
Source organism: Avena sativa (assembly GCA_916181665.1). Taxonomy (NCBI): domain Eukaryota; kingdom Viridiplantae; phylum Streptophyta; class Magnoliopsida; order Poales; family Poaceae; genus Avena; species Avena sativa. The sequence goes on along the minus strand of OV702294.1, from coordinate 258,549,905 downwards.
AAGGCCTCTCTCCTTGTCGTCGTGCATGAGCTTGAAGACGATGGCCTCCGTGGTAGGCTCAGTCTGGCGTCCGGGCTGGTTGACCTTGAAGCCCCAGAGGTCTTTCCTCTCAAACTTGGTGAGGGGAAACACCATGATGGTAGGAAGAGGGAGATTGAGCAAAGTAGTAAGCTCAACAATACGAGGACCAAAGCGGGTAACCTGGAACTCCTCAACAATGCTGATGGTAACAGTAGGCATCTATTTATAAGATAGAAAAAGTTAGAACTACACAATTCAAGATAAAATACAAGGCAAAACATCACATACAAATCCTTGGAATACAAAACACACAAGTCATGGCACACATGGATCCATTACAACAACCAAGGTTCAACTTATTTTAAAGCAACATTTGGAAAATAAGGTGATAAGTGGTGGTCCAACTAACGAAGTACGCTTACAATCCTATCTCACTGGATCTGTTGGCTAACACAATGTTTCTAGAAGCAACCAGCCTATCTTGCTCACATGACTCCATCACTAAGTCTATAATGTCTCCTCTTAAGGTTTGGTTGGTAGCTTCCAACTCTTGGGTATGTTTCTTCTCTTCCTTTAGATCATTTTGGAGGTTGAGCATTCTGCACTTGACTCTATCACCAAGTTCTTTGATGGTCTTCCAAGCTGCATCCCTTGCTGATTCAAAGAATGTGGTGTGCACCACTGAATTGGTGAACATGCAGAATCCTTTTTCCTGGTGGTTGTCTTCCTTGTTTTTATACAAGTGAAGTTGCACCCACCAGTATTCCACTCCTTCATCCATCACAGGAAAACCCTTATACACAGCTGCACCCTGTATCTCTAATGCAACCATGAGGTCCTTGAGAGCCTTGGGGAATTCTGTCTCACACTCCAAAGTCATTGTCATGAGTGGTCCTTTCCTTACGGCTTCGTTGATGGAGTTCATCTACAAATAGAGATGAGGAAGAAGATTAGAAAAGTTTACGAGAAGAATAGACAAGTGTAGAAGTTGCTGAAAATTTTTCCTTAGTGGTTTCCAATCCTAGGGTCATAATCCTACAGGCAACACAGTGCTCTGATACCATCTATAAGATCCTTCCTTTATAAGGAAAAGGATCCCTATGATTGCAATGCTAGTCCCTGGATCAATGCTAGCATCCACAGTTTAAGATGAAGTACACAGATACAAAGGTCATTTATTACAGCCATTCCAGAGATAAACATAGTCTTTACAACTCCAAGGCCACAGGCCTAATACAAGAGTTTGAATAAGTAAATAGATAAAAGTCTTCATCTTCATGTGCCACAGGCAAACATGTTGAGTGTAGACTCATGACACCTAATCCTCATCAGAGTAACCTGCAACATCACAAGTTACAGCCACAGTGGGTCAATACTTTGGAATAGTATTGGCAAGTGATACCTTAGTAAAATTTTAAGTGGACTAGATACTATATGCAATTTGGCTAAGTGTAGCTTGGCTTGCTTTGCTCAAAATAGGTTTTTCCTATTAGTTGAAATCACTAAGTTTTTCTTTGTCAAAAACTTTTCCCAAGGAACCACCAATAGACATTGAGGTCCTTCACCCTTGTTCACCCTCAAATTTTACTTAGAAATTGGGATGAGGAGATTCTTGATAGCTTCCATGTCTTGATGCTCAAGTTGTCCATTGCCATGGACTTGGCTAAGTACTTAGATTTTTCCATCTGCAGAGGTTGTGCACTTTCCCCACCAGACTTGGTTTCACCAAGACAGGACCTTTCAGAAGCCTTCCCTTAGACCAAATGGACGCGCTCCAACCTATCATTCCCACTACCACCAACTGTCCAAATGGCTAAGTTCTAGCAACTTATGTGATCCAGGAAGAGCCCATATTGCCAAGTGGCTGCACTAGAAGCTTCTTAACACTTGGCATCTAAAATCTCTTTGTTCCTGGGTGGCTTACCACAAGTGAGATACACAAGGTAAACCATAGAAATGGGCCTTGTGTAACCACTCAACATAAACCAAACCTTCCATTCCACCTAGGTGTTTCATTAATTTAGTTGTTTTATTAGGTAAAACACAAGTCCAAAGACTTAGAAATATTTTCATCATAGCATGTATATTTTACCAACCCTTGTTTGCTACTAGCTAGGCTAAGCATGGCATAGATAGTAACTTAACTTAGAAATTCCCTAGCATTTCTACAACTACTAGGATTTCCCAACATGTCATATAAGCAAAATAATATCATGCAAGACTTAGCAAAAATATTTCTAATGCTTAGTATAAAACATGGGATAAAAATATTCATGAAGTACCACTTGCCTTGGTAGTTTGGAGAGTAGCACTCCTCATAATCACAATCACTAGCACCAAAATCTACACAAGGAATTGTAGCAACAAATTACACACAAAACATATACAACCAAAAATATATGCATGCATGCAAAATGGTATATGATGATTTTTAAAATTCAACCAAGCAAGTAAACAGTACTGATTCACTAACAAGTTAAAAACTTGCCAAACAACCAATAATTATACCCTAAATTATTTCCTAAACATTTCATAAACTCTAATTAGTCCTACACAAGTTTCTGCAAATAAAACCTTTTTAACAGAAGCAAAACTTTAACACATTGCATAATCAGAAAGATCTTGCTCTCCTGATTCCAACGGTATAAAATTTGTCAAATTCTAACGTGGGGATCAAAAGTTATAGCCAAATCAAATTCAAACATTAATCAGATTCAAATCCTGTTTTAAATCTAAACCCTAGCCACGCGTCTGTTTCTAATTGGCCTGTACCGGTTCGGGTGGATCGATCAACGAGAGCCACACGATTTAACTAAAGATGCACGGCCAGATCTAACGCGTAACGGTTCGTTAAGTGAACTAATCCTACGCGCTGGATCTAGATCTGACGGCTACGAATCAATCGACCAAAACTGAGCGGCGCTGGCGGCGGCTACTGGCGGCGGCGAGCTCTGTCTATGGAGGCGCGGTGCTACAGGTCGCCCGGAAAGGTGGGAGGATGCTCACCAGGTTCGCAGCGACGAGGAGAAGCTCAACTTGGCGGCGGCTTGGCAAGGGGCGCACAGAGTGGGCTGCTGGAGCTCGTCGGAGTCGTGCACGGCGTCGGGTGGTTGCAGACGAAGTTATTGCCAACGCTCTGGGTCTTCCTAGTACCAACCAGAGGCATCAGTAGCTGCGCAAGGACAAGGGGAACCTAGTCGTATGCGAGAGAGGTCAAGGGGCGCTCAGTGCTTACCGCAATCGATCGCCAGAGAAGAAGAAAGCGTCAGGCACTTGCGGTCGTCATCGTTGGCAAGTCTCCAGACGGTCCTATCATGCACCAATAGGGTGAGAAGATGCGCATGGTTGTCGTGATCATTCTGGCAAACTTAGACAGCAAGGGGCACGGGGTCTTACCGGAATCGCACGCCGGAGGTCGTCAGAGCTGCGGCGGTACAGGCAAGACTACGGGCAGCCTGGTGGCATGGAGAGGAAATTGAGTGAGGGGAAATGTTCGCGGTGCAGAGGGGGTTAAGCAGGCAGGGGCTCGACAGGAAACGCCTGTGGATTCAATGGTAATTACGCCGCATGATCAACGCCAGCAACGGCCCGCGGCGACGTGTTCTTCGCGAGATTTGTGGAAGATGACGGTGACTTGGACGGGGCCCAGTTGTCAGCGAGAGAAACAGAGGGGGGTGGGGTCCTGGTGTCAGTCACTTGATGGGTGCGTCTGCGAGTGAGAGAGGGAGAGAGGGAACCCGGGTGGGCTTAGTGGGCTACTTTCTCAGTTGGGCCAAAAGACTGGCGCTGGCCCTTTTCTATTTCCTCTCTCTTTTTCTTTTTCTGTTTTGAATTTCTGGAATGAATTTCAAATGGTTTCAAAAGCTTTTTGAATTCAAACCTTTTCAGGATTTTGTAGGGTGCAACATTCACACTTCTGGGCATAAAATCAAGTGGTTATTTTGAATTAGCTTGGTCATTTAGAATAAAATAAAAATAAATAGTGACATAGCACTTGATTTGGAAATATTTGAAAATGGTTTTGAAACCACATTTGTTCTATGAATTTTTGTCCAAACTCCACATTCAATCCAATCAACAAGGAAGCCAACAAAACTTGGTTTAAAACACTTATGCTCTCAATTGAGGATGTTCATTTGATTTAAGTTTGCTCACATAAAATAATAGCACTATGTGCTTCTATTTTCTTGAAAATAGTTGGAAAATGATCTCAAAATTATATGCATGCATGAATGATATGCAATCTGTGAAATCATGATTTTAGGGATGTTACATGGATACAGAACCGCGGAGGCCAAATGGAATAAGGAGGACGAAGAGTATAGATCCAAGGGTATAGAAAACCCCTTTGCGAAATTCAAACCCGGGCAGGTTCGAAACTTCATCAGGGCCCGTTACCATGTGGACGCAAAAACCAAACAACTCACCACGGATCCCGCGGTGAAGGAATTCGAGGAAATTGTGGTAAGTAATCTAATTACCGTGGATCAACTCGATTGCATTCTAATCGATGATCTAAACGATTCACTATTACTTCTTCTGCAGGAGGAGGAAATTGTTGCTAGTCATGGATCCCAGGGTTCCTCATCCCAGGGGTCGACGGCGGCCACCCGGTGGGATAACCCTTTTAACAAGGCGATGAACCGGGCCAAGAAAATAGAGCCGGTTACGAAGAAGCCGTCGTCGGCTGGCCGTCTGGCCGGCCTCGGGGGTAAGAATTGGGTGGATCATTTTGGTCCACCGCCGAGGACGCATGTGGCTCCGTCGGGAAGGACCGAGGTGGAAAACCGCGAGGTTCAAGAACTTAAGGAACAAGTGGCGTGGATCCCACAGATCGTCCAAGACAACCTGGCAATCACCTTTACGTCCTTCCTGCCTACCTTGGTGGAGTCAATAGCGAACTGGAGTGCGGGTGGTCGAGTAGGGCCATGCCCAATTCCAAGCATGGTCAGCAGCCACTCGAACAACGCGGCACCGATGAATCAGGCGAACTACGTGTTCATGACTCCGCCCGCTAGCACCGCGGTGCCGCAAGTGTTGGTGACTCCCCCTGCCATCACCGTGGCGCCGGAGTACATGTTGGTGGCCCCCCTGCCATCATCGTGGCGGCACCGGAGCTCCAAGCACCCGGCGGTAGGGAGAATACACCGACGGCTAGCACCGCGCCATCAAGCAGCCCTTCCGTCTCTTGCACGCCCGTCACCGTATGCGGTGCCTCGACATTAGCCGATATCGATGCCATCACAGTAAACAAATTGCTTTACCGCCTTTCATGCCATCTATTACTCTTATGGCATCTCTGACGATGCCGTACATGTTTTTCGCAGACGGATGTTCCTTGCACTCTCTTATGCTATGTGAACAACGAGCTGAGGGATGTTGCCAAGGGTACCATCGTTTAACCCTTGCAGCGCACGTTCCACTCAAGGCCGATGCCAGATAGCGTGCACAGGGTTAAAATTAGTCGGGTGCTAAGGGGCTGCGACGACCTGGAACCTCCCATTCAACCCCCAGGAGCGAATGAAGAAGAGCCGACTGTCCTCAGAAGTTGCTTCGGCTTATTCTTGCAATGGACAAAGTCATGATCCGTTTGGGGACGGCGGGGGCCATCACGCCACAGACAACAACACCACCTGTCGTGCTAGTGACAAGCAGTGGCAAGGCCCCCTTACCGCCCTCACTGTCACCTCCACGCGGTGGGTCGGATGATCATGATGATGATATGCACATGGCGCAGGATCCGGCCGAGGACGACGAAGACTGGAATGATCACTTCTTCAACACTCAGTTTAGCAATGAAGACCTAGCTGGTGGCCCCACAGAGAAAGCCACTATCACCAATCGTCTGTTTGGTTCTGAGGAGACGCCTCCAGCTTGCGCCTTTACAGAGCCAGCTGATACAACCAGCCGGCCCTTTATTCTAAGCCCTGACACACTACATAGGGCGGCTGGTGCTCAGATTGCGGTGCCTGCCCGCTCTCCAAAAGGAAAAAAGGGCAGGAAAAGAAAATCTAGCAGCTCGAGCCAGCCGGTGGCGTCAACAACTGCGAATCCGATCAGGTTTCGGGACGGGCCACCAAGACCCGAGGGTATTATGTGGAGGATTCATGTGGCGGGTGGGCCCATGCTACCTAAGAATTTGCAGAGGCTCGCCAGTTCGGAACTACAGAGTGTGCATGACGACATGCTGACGATAGAGAGACGCCTTCTATCGAAGAAAGATCCCTCGCACCCGGTATTCGTGGTTAAGGTGCCACCAGGCTTGGGCTTCGTCGACAATGCCCCTGCAGATCTGTTCTTCCTGCGGTTCGACGACATCTTCAATATGTTTCACCTATACCCGCTGCACTATACCATGGTCCGCCTGTTTTCTCTTAGCCTGGCCATGCAGATCATTAGAGAGAACACACCGGGCATCGCTATAGTGGACACCTACTACATGCGTGATGGCTGCGTGGGTTCCCCCGCCGAACGATGTATCGTGGCCTCGTACATAAAAAGAATCCTCGTGGCGAACAAGACAAAGGAATACATTCTTGTGCCTTACTTTCCCGAGTAAGTCGTTATTCACTCGCCACCGTCGATTGGCTTTATTAGATTATCATCATTATTTTTCCAACACATTCCATTTGAATTTTTTGCGCAGAGATGAACACTGCATGCTCATCTCCTTATCGCCGAAGCATTCCCACGCCACGTATTTCGACTCGGGGAGTCTAGAAAATAAGAAAAACTACGACAAGATCAAGGAAGTTCTGGATGATGCTCTCACTAGCTATGCCTCGACGGAAGGCACCACCTTCGTGCGTACGAAGGTCAAGTTCGGCAGGCACGTCTTCAACCATGTAACGGAGTTCCCCTACGCGAAGCATCCGGAAAACAGTAAGAAGGAAGCCTACTACGCACTCCATCACATGAGGGCATTCCTACTTGACCAACAAAATTCTACGCTGCCAGATCATCTCAAACAGTGGGCCGAAGCAAAGGCCAAGATCACTGATTCAGATATTAGACAAGAGATGTATCGCATCCAACAGCAGTTTGGGGCAATCATCTTTTGTGATGTCATGACTTCGGGGGGGGGGGGATATTCTACGGAGGAAATATCCCGAATAACCGTGACATAGAAGATCGCCTAGACATGCAGGGTGACTATAGGAAGTTCATGACGAGACAAAGCGTCCTCCCGTTCCCTAAGCCGAGCCAGAAGGCTTGATGTTGGCCTAGTTGTAGTTACAAACTATAGATGACCTTTGTGTGTGTGTGGACAAGTGTACATGCTACTACTTATCTTATTAGGTTTATGAATCATCGCTTATTTCTTTTACTTATTATTATTATATATCAATCAATGCTTGGTTTTTTTGCTTACTCTTTGGTCCTTTGCTCACTTTGGTCCTTATTTTTTCCTTACTCTTTTTTCGAGAATAATGCCGATGATTGAAATGTCGTGGCACACTATATATGTGAATGTGCTACGACGGGATTGTGAGCCTTGTGATATGCACAAGTCCAGGTCTTGTGCATCCTACTTGGCTCACGGTTCCATCGTAGCATATTCCTGTGTCCAACGGCCTATGTATATATATGAGGCATTCTTTTCGAGTTATTTTTGTCTTTTTCGAGAATAATGCCGATGATTGAAATGTCGTTGCACACTATATATGTGAATGTGCTGCGATGGGATTGTTCGCCTTGTGCTATGCACAGGTCCAGGTGTTGTGCATCCTACTTGGCGAACACTTCCATCGTAGCATATTCCTGTGTCCAACGACCTAGCTAGTTATATATGAGGCATGCTTTTTGAGTTACTTTGGTCTTTTTCGAGAATAATGCCGATGATTGAAATGTCGTGGCACACTATATATGTGAATGTGCTGTGATGGGATTGTCCGCCTTGTGCTATGCACAGGTCCAGGTGTTGTGCATCCTACTTGGCGGACGGTTCCATCGTAGCATATTCCTATGTCGAACAACCTAGTTATATATGAGACATGCTTTTTGAGTTTGGTCTTTTTGATTTAGGAGTACTTTCTATAAGTGTATCTTCATATGCGAATTTAATTATACATGTTTTTTTCAATCACCGGTTAATTATTATTGTCAACTTGTAGATGACGTGGTACGTCGTGTACAAGGGACGGGTTCCCGGAGTCTACGATGATTGGGAAGACTGCCGGAGACAGGTGCACCGTTTCAGCGGCAATAGCTACAAAGGGTACAACTGTCGTGGTATTGCCGATGAGTACGCCATGAAGGGGTCCTCACAGTGCGTGTTTAGAGACGTGGGGTAAGGCGGACAGTTGACGGATACGAGGTAACACAGCTTACCCAGGTTCAGATCCCACAATGGTGGCGGAATCCTACTCCTGCTATAAATCACTATAATGGCAATACGCCGAGTTACAGAGATAGGTTCTCTATGCGAGGTGACTAGAAAGTCTAATTTATCGTGCCCTAAAGGCTCCCATAGGCCCGACTTATATAGTCGCTAGGTCCTAGGGTTACAGGGAAAAGTCCTAGCCGGACAGGTTACAGAGTTCTACACCGTCTATTACTAGTCTTGTGTATCTTGCACTCCAAGGCTCCGGGTATGCTGGTGACTCCACCGTAGCCTTCCTTTATCCGGCACCAGGCCCTTCCGCCATGGAAGTGGACTCTGGCGCTTCTACCGAACTAGCTGTCATCGGCGAGCAGGCGACGCAAGAGAGTGCTGCTCTTCAAATGGTTGAAGCTCCGGCTAAGGATGCCATCGGTAGCGGCAAGGCGATGATGGGAGCTGGTACCTCTGCCGAAGGCGGCGCCTCTGCTCCCCAGAAACCCTTCGAGCTGCCGAAGATTGTTTACCCGGTGCTTACGCCGGGTAACACAACTATGGTTCCTGGAGGAGTGCCATCATCTCCGACATGCGGTCTTGAGGAGCTGCTCCGTCAAGCAGACATCTTGCGAGGAAATAGCATTTCCTTTGGCAAGCTGCTGGCCGAGAGCACTACAAACCTCAAGATCATCACACTTGTAAGTTTTACTTTACCTTTTGCATTTCGTATGAGTATCCCACTATAGCCCCCGAGGATGTAGATAGAAAACCATTGGTTTTGCATCTATATGCTCTAAGAGTGACTAAGTTAGAAAAAAACTCTCACTGTAGCCCCCAAGCATTTAGATGGAATGAAATATTCCGACTAGATGCTTTTAAGAGTAGCATACACAATGTTCATAATTTTAAGTGTTGTAGCCCCCAAGCATCTAGTTGTAACTGAATTAGTTCCGACTAGATGCTTAAAGAAAAGCTTAGCGTTTTCTGAGTTAAAACTTTATACTTTAGCTTCCCAGCCTCTAGTTGAGAGCTGAATTAGCTCCGACTAGATGCTTAAAGAAAAGCTAAGCGTATTGCTAAGTTAAAATCTCTCGCTGTAGCCCCCGAGCACCTAGATGGAAAATCTCCGACTAGGGGCTCCAAGTAGACTAAACAACGACTTAACTTTGTATTTGCTTCCACAGAACGAGAATGCTCGGAGGGGCATGGCCAATGACAAGTATCAGAAGATGCGCGCAGATCTTGAAGCCGAAAAGGGTAAAACCGCCTTCTTGAAGGAACAGATCATCAAAAACAAGAGTCTGTTTTCTTTTTGCGCATTTTCGTCTTACTTTCGTGCCTTCCTTCTTCGAGTACTCACTGTGTACTTTGTTTTCTCCGACTTGCAGAGCATGTCGCCAAGGCCAAGGATATTGTCGAGAAGTCCAAGCACATCCAGCAGCTGGACAGCGAGAACAAAATCCTTAAGAAGGAGAGAGAAGAAATGCTAAAGATGCACGAGGATTCCATGAAAGCCCTGCAGGACTCCGCCTCCGCGGAGATCAATCGCTTGAAGGAGGAGCTTGCGATCTTAAAGGATCAGAAGCAAGCTGCCGATGAGCAAAACCTTCGCCATAACGAGGCGTTTAAGCTCCTCCAACAAGAGAAGGAATCCTTGGTGGACGTCGTCTGGCAGGATAAGACCAGCATCTTCAGTAAGTGTCCTCCGCCTTGTAGTCCTGTAGTCTGGATACTTAGAATTTATTGAACTCATGCAATGCTTGTCGGAATTTTAGCGCCTATGGGTTTAACCCGCTCGCCTCCTTCGGACAAGGAATGCATGATTCTTGCTGGCAGCTTCATCAACACCGCCATCGCCCAAGCCAAAGAGATTGCCAAGCCCCTCCAGATTTTTATCAAGGCCTCGGACTCCATGGTGAAGTACTCAGAGATTCTGCGCCGAGCCCCCGAGCGTGTCGCAAGCTGGAAAGCTTCATGCACACGGGTTGGCGAAAGGATGGTGTTGTCCATGGTGAAGGCACACTATGAAGGTGCCGTCATCGACACAGTGACATCTGGTATCCCCGACGTGGATGATGACGGCAAGGAGATCGATCATGAAGCCATCTTGTCACCACTCGCGGGTTATCATACCAGGGTTGCCGAGTTGGTAGATGTTGACGTCTTCGTGCCTAGAAACTTTCTCGACAACGCCAACCCAGAATTCTCCAAGTCTCACCACAGCGCCGATGCTGAGGGTGATTCTCCGGCTGGTGATGATGCGGCCTCCAAGTCCCCTGCACCCAAAGAGTGAAAAAACACTTAGTAACTTATGTTTCACCTCTGGAGTGTGTGCGGGAAAAACTTTGTTGATGTAATCCTTAAGGCGGAAAACAATGGTTATCGTATCCTGCTACTTAAGAATTAATTCCCAGTATGTATATATTTTTTAAGCAAGTGCTGGCGTATCCATTACTTTGGTTTTTATTCTTGACTTTTCATGAGTCGGAAGACTCGTTGTCGGAACCATGCGCTTAGGTGATGATGCCCAATGGCACCGTCAATAAACTGAGCACAAAATCGCCGACAATAAGTGCCAAAAGTCACTACTCCAGAATCCACATAAAAACAACAAAGAACGTGTAGACCAGAAAACTTAAGCTAACGCCCGTAGGCGGAATTTTCACAAGTGCAATCGCAAAGCTTGTGCATAAAGGTTTATATGATCCAAAAATGAACACTAAAGGAGGTAAAAGACTCAACAATATGAGTGAACCAAAGAGCTTTATTTCATTGATCATATAAGAGGTACACGATTAGATAAAAATGCTAAGTGTAGAAAGGACGTAGCTGTGCTATGTTCCATGGCCGATCAAGCTTCGGGTAGTCATCATCCGGGTCACGTCGCTTACGCTTATGATCCTCGTTGGGTCTATCCTTGAGTTCACGATTGTCGACAAGGTAGTAAGACCCATTGAGCAGCGCCTTGCTTATGATGAACGGTCCTTCCCATGGCGGGGATAGTTTGTGTGACTTCTTCTGCTTAAGTCGGAGCACTAAATCCCCCTCTTAAAACGAGCGATGCCGAACGCGGCGACTATGGTAGCTGCATAGCTTCTGCTGGTAGATGGCGGATCTTTGGCATGCCAAAACACGCTCCTCCTCGAGAAGGCCCACATCTAGGCATCTGGATTTTTTAGCGTCATCTTCGTCATAGGCGGCAACTCTTGGTGCATCATGGAGGATGTCGGAAGGTAGGATGGCTTCTGCTCCATATACCATGAAATAGGGGGTGTAGCCGGTGGATCTGTTGGGTGTAGTTCGTAAACTCCACAGCACAGATGGCAATTCTTCCGCCCAGGCTCCAGCTGCTCTATGTAGCGGTGCCTCAAGACATGGCTTGATTCCCTGCAGAATTAATCCATTGGCTCGCTCAACCTGACCATTGGATTTCGGGTGTGCCACAGATGCAAGGTCAAGTCGGATGCCTTTGTCCCAGCAATAGGCCTCCACTTATCCGAGTGACAAGTTGCTTCCGTTGTTGGTGATGATGCTATGTGGGAGACCAAATCTCACCACTAGATCCCGGACAAACCTGAGGGCAGTCGCCCCATCAAGCTTTCTAATGGGTTTAGCTTCTATCCATTTGGTGAATTTGTCAACTGCTACAAGTAGATGCGTAAATCCACACGGTGTCGTTTGCAACGGCCTGACCATGTATAGCCCCCAGACTGCAAACGGCCAAGTTATTGGTATTATTCGCAATTCTTCAGCAGGAACATGTGGTTGTCGAGCATAATACTGGCATCCTGTGCATGTCTCAACCAACTTGTCGGCGTCCGCCTTCGCGGTCAGCCAGTAGAATCCTTGTCTGAAGGCTTTCGTGACCAACGATCGAGGAGCGGCGTGATGCCCGCAATCTCCGAGATGGATTTCGCGTAGGACTTCCATACCTTCTAGCTGGGAAACACACTTTAGGTATACACCAGTAGTGCTCCTCTTGTAGAGTTTCCCATTGATTATGGTATAACCCTTTGCTTGTCGTACTATTTGCCACTTTCGACTTCGTCGTCGGGCAAAGTTCCGTGTTCGAGATATTCCATGAACGGTTTTGTCCAAGCCGGAGGGATCTTTATCGCCATGTTGATGAAAGAGTCAGCTCTATCCGGGTTGTCGATGTCGGCGCCCTTCACGGATGGTGTGCGTAGATGCTCTAGGAAAACTCCTGGCGGAATTTGCTTGCGCCCTGATCCAAGTTTAGACAGTAGATCAGCCGCCTCGTTTTGCTCCCTAGGCACATACTTGACTTCGTAGCCCAAGAAGCTCTTGGCTATCTCGTCCACTTCGTCTCGATATGCCGCCATCATAGGGTTCCGCGCATTCCAGGTGCCAGCCACCTGCTGGGCAACCAAGTCGGAATCTCCACAGCAAACTATGCACTTGATGCCAATATCCTTGGCTACACGTAGTCCGTGAATGAGTGCTTCATACTCCACCATGTTGTTTGTAGCCTCGAAGTGGATCTGCAGAACGTAGTGTAACTTGTCTCCTTTTGGTGACTGTAGCAATACACCAGCCCCCGAGCCGTTGAGCAGCTTTGATCCGTCAAAGTGCATCACCCAGTACTCTGGTTCTGGCAACGGAGTAGCATCCGGCATCTCCGTCCAATCTGCAATAAAATCCGCCAAAGGCTTGTGACTTGATAGCGTCGCGTCTCTTGTAGGCAATCTCGAAGGCGACAAGTTCAATGCCCCACTTCGCGACCCTTCCTATAGCGTCGCTGTTGTTGATAATGTCGGACAGTGGAGTCTTGCTCACTACTGTGATTGGGTGCTCCTGAAAGTAATGCCTCTGCTTCCGCGAAGCGAGGAATACTCCATAAGCTATCTTTTGGTAGTGCGGGTAACGCTGCTTGGACTCTGTCAAGACCTCGCTTACATAGTAAACTGGTCGTTGCACTCCGTGCTCATAGCCTGGTTCCTTCCGCTCTACCACGACGACGATGCTAATAACCCGGTTGGTTGCCGCCATGTAAATTAACAGGGGCTCCCTAGGCTCGAGTGCTGCAAGGATAGGCGCTGAGGAAAGAATCTCCTTGAGCTGCTTCAATGCTGCATCTTCCTCGTCTGTCCAGGTGAATTTGTCCGCCTTCTTCAGCAACTTGTACAGCGGCAGAGCCTTCTCTCCAAGTCGGCTGATGAACCGACTAACTGCTGCAACACAACCTGTTAGTCGTTGGATGTCCTTTAGGCATGTCGGACAGTTTATGTTTAAGATGGCCTTGATTTTCTCCGGGTTGACCTCAATTCCGCGCTGGGAAACGATGAAGCCCAACAGTTTGCCGGATGGAACCCTGAAGACACACTTCTTAGGGTTGAGTATCATGTTGTATTTCCGGAGATTATCAAAGGTTTCTTTTAAGTCGGAGATTAAGTCGTTTGACTTTTTAGACATCACCACGATATCGTCCACATAGGCGTGAACGTTCCGACCAATTTGGTCGTGAAGGCAACGTTGCATTGTCCGCTGGTAGGTGGCACCTGCGTTTTTCAGCCCAAAGGGCATCGTGACATAGCAAAACGTGCCGTATGGGGTAGTGAACGAAGTGGCCAATTGGTCCGACTTCCTCATCTTGATCTGGTGGTATCCTGAGTATGCATCGAGAAAACACAAAAGTTCCGAGCCAGCCGTCGAGTCAATGACTTGGTCAATGCGAGGCAAAACAAACGGATCTTTGGGACATGCTTTGTTCAAGCCGGTGTAATCAACGCACATTCTTAATTCATTGGTTCCTTTTTTGGGGACAAGTACAGGATTGACCACCCATCGGGTGTGAAGGACTTCTCGGATAGACTCAGCCTTAAGTAACCTAGCTATCTCTTTTCCAATGGCGCGTCTCTTGTCATCTCCGAAGCGTCATAGAGGTTGTTTCACTGGTTTACATTTTGGATCTATGTTCAAGCTGTGCTCGGCAAGTTCCCTAGGTACACCTTTCATGTCGGCAGGTTGCCAGGCAAAGATGTCCCTATTCTCACAGAGGAACTCGACGAGCGCGCTTTCCTATTTGGGATCCAGGTTCGACCCAATGGAGACGGTCTTGGAGGCATCGCCTACCACAAGTTCCACCGGCTTGGTTTCGATGGCGGCCTTGAACGCAGGAGCGGAGTCGGAGATCTTCTTCTTCGACGCGGGCATCTCTGAGTCATTGACCTTGCTCTAGATCTCCTTGAATTCTTCGCTGTAGAGGACAACTTCTGCAATGGCTCCTTCATTGATCTCATAGTCCCTTGCCTTGGTAAAGCTTCCGGATACGGTGATGACACCGTTTGGTCCGGGTATCTTGAGTCTGTTGTAGATGAAGCATGGCTTGGCCATGAACGTGTGGAATATGTCGCGTCCGAATATGACGTGGTACACGCTCTTGAAGGGTACCACCTCGAAGGTCATGCGCTCTTGGCGGTAATTATTAACGTCGCCAAAGGCTACCTGAAGCGTGATGCACCCAAGGGACCGAGCCTCCCGACCAGGAACTACGCCATGGAACATGGTGTTGGTCCGCCTTAGGTTTGCCTCCGTCAAGTTCATCTTCGGCAGTGTATCCAGGTACATGATGTTGGTGCTGCTTCCACTATCCACCATGCACTTGGTGAACTCCACGCCGTCAATCAATGGGTTGATGACCATGGCGTATTGGTTCTCCGTGGGCACAAGGTCTGGGAGGTCCGTCCTGTCCCAAGTGATTGGAACCTCCGACCAGCGCAGGTATTGGGGGACTAGGGGGAGAGTGGCCATCAGGATCCTTAGAGAGGTCTTCTGTTGTCGGACGGTGGGGGTGCCAAGGAAAGTGTGGTAGACTGGAGCCTTCTTTGCGAAGGGGTTATTGCCCTTGTCCATCGCTGTCCCAATGGTGACGAACACCCCTCGAGTCATGACGGTGTTATTAGCTTGTTCGTCGCGCGAGTACTCCTCCTCCATCTCCTGCATAGTGGAGTCTAGATCTTCTGGACTGAAGTCTATTTCCTCTGAATCTGCGCTGAAATCAGCATAAAGCGCGTCAATGACAGAGTCGGAGGGTGCCAGGACTTCCTCGATGACGGGCGGTGGAGGTGCAACGGCCTCGACGATGACTGGAGGTGGTGGTGCTGCTACGACGATGGCAGCCGGAGGCGGTGGTGGTGGTGGCTGAATCGGAGGGGCTCCGTCAATGAGCGCAAGCGCTGTTTGAGCTGCCGCTTCAGCCTCCACGTAGTTGTTGACGGTGTTCACCATGCCTTCGAAGGTAAGGCTTCCTGACGCCTGTTGCCGTCTTAGAGAATGTCGGAGAAGCGTGCCATGGTCCAGTCCTTCCACAAAGTGATAGATGACATCATCATTGGGGTAGTGGGCCAGATCGGCTCGTATACGGAGCCACCTGGACAGGTAATCGCGGGGGGTTTCGCCCTCTCTTTGAATGCAGCACGCCAGATCGAAGATGGTAACCACGCCGACGAACTTGGATCTCTGCTGTCCAGACACACGGACAAAGCCGGCGGATTTGCAATGATCTTCCACCTTTATATCCTGCACAGGGGCGGTTTGGGTGGGTCTTGAATTTTTTCGATCTTTGCCGGCAAACTCCGAGGAGAGATCCGACATCGATCCTTCCACAAACGTATCCTGCCCGTAGGCGGTCCGTGCGGGTCTTGACGCTCCTCCGACTTCCAGGGAACTAGTGCCCGAGTCGGTGTCGCCGATGAAGAGGTGGATGTCTCCGATAGGAACGATTGAACACCGTGTAGGGTTCATCTTTGACGGGATCCAGAACTCGTCGGGGGGGACGATCGGAACGTTGCCGGAGAAGAGAACGCGACCGATGGCCACGGTTTATCCGATTCCCGTGAAGATCTTGGTCCTCGCCCGCTGAAGAGCCTGAAGCGCCTCTTGCCCCACGGTGGGCGCCAACTGTCGTGGTATTGCCGATGAGTACGCCATGGAGGGGTCCTCACAGTGCATGTTTAGAGACGTGGGGTAAGGCGGACGGTTGACGGGTACGAGGTAACACAGCTTACCTAGGTTCAGATCCCACAACGGTGGCGGAATCCTACTCCTGCTATAAATCACTATAATGGCAATACGCCGAGTTACAGAGATAGGTTCGCTGTGTGAGGTGACTAGAAAGTCTAAGTTATCGTGCCCTAAAGGGTCCCATAGGCCCGACTTATATAGTCGCCAGGTCCTAGGGTTACATGGAAAAGTCCTAGCCGGACAGGTTACAGAGTTCTACACCGTCTATTACTAGTCTTGTGTATCTTGCACTCCAAGGCTCCGGGTACGCTGGTGACTCCACCGTAGCCTTCCTTTATCCGGCATGGCCTCCCTTCTAGATCCACCTAACTGGGCCGCCCAGCAGGCCATAGGCCATGCTACCAACTATGGGCCACACGGGTGAGTCGGATAAGAGACATGCTATGAGGATACCCATATAGCATATCCCCAACAACAACACTATGGCGGAGACGGAAGCTAGATACACGCGCTATCTAGCGGGAGTTAGGACGAGGAACCGGATGAAGACCTACACCTTCGTCGCGGTGATCATGCTTATCGTCTTTGGTTGTTTATCCCGCGTTTGTGTCTAGCTAGTTTAGATGTCTAGGCGAGCTTCCGATCTCTAACTTGTTCAAGACACATGTATTCGCATGTCACCAACTACTTTGTAACTTGATCGAAACAATGTAACTTATACTATGTATTCATGTATGAGACTTATCTATATGTATTTGTTTCAATCTTGTTTTGCAAATTGTGTATATATATAATTGTATATCTTGTATCTGTGTGTGTATATCTGCCTGTAATATTGTATATAATCTGTATTGCATATCATCTGGCTCTGAAATAAAAAAAAACAAAAAAACACCTGTGGCGCACATGCCCTAGCTTTTGTGGCGCACTACATCTAAAGCGCACCTGCGCAGCTTAGTGGCGCACTGCGACGTGCGCCACAGAAGATCCAATGCGTAGCGTACCTGCCCACATAGCCGTGGCGCACTAGCAGGTGCGCTACGCCTATCTCGACACAACCGTGGTGCACTAGGCAGTGCGCCACGGCTAGGAGATAGCCACAGCGCGAGGCTAGTGGCGCACTGCTAGTGCGCCACGGATGGCCATTCCATGTGCGCCACAAACAGGCATTTTTCTAGTAGTGTAACTGCCTATTTTCCGTGTATGACATATACTCAAGTTCTTCCATCTAGCCTTTACCATCTCATCTAACACGGTGGTTCTTCACCTTAACAGCTTAGCGACATAGACGGGGACAACATGGCTCCTCAAATCTATGATCCAAAGATGAAAGAAGTCACCGTCGTGTCCGACGACGATGCTCCGTTGGCGCAAAAGCGGAAGAGCTCCACCTCTAACGCTGCCGACGGAGGCAAGAAGAAGAATACGAAGGGTGGAGCCTCCAAAAAGACTACCGCCGCCCTGGAGGCGGAGAAAAGAAAGGTTACTGGGATCCCCTTTGCTAAAGCACCCCCTCTTGTGTAAGCTTCTTTCTCTCTGACATTTGTACATTTTTCTGTCTTGTTCCTATACTTATGCATTTTGCACGTTTCAGGAAGAAAGCCACGACCAGCTTGAAGAAGACCTCCAAAACTTTGGGGGATTCTAGAACTATCAAGGATATGCTGCATCACGACGTATCTCCCGCCATCGCCCCTGTCACTCCCATCGTCCAGCCTTCGTCCGCCCCGACAAGCTCACAAGCTAAAGAAGCATCTGGCCCTTCTTCCATGGAAGTGGACTCGGGTTCCTCTACAGAACTCATTGTTGTCGGCGAACATGCGACGCGGGAGAGTTCTGCACACCAAATGGCTGAAGCTCCGGCTAAGGATGCCATCGGTAGCGGTAAGGCGGTGGTGGAAGGTGGTACTTCTACCGAAGGCGGCGCCCTTGCCCCCAGGAAGACCATAGAGTTCCCGAAGATTGTCTACCCGGCACTTACGCCGAGTAGCACCTCTCTGGTTCATGGTGCGGCACCGACATCTCCAACCTGCGGTCTCGAGGAGCTTCTCCGGCAAGCAGAAATCCTGCAAGGAAACAGTGTATCCTTCGGCAAGCTGCTGGCTGAGAGTGCTACCAACCTCAAGATCATTGCACTTGTAATTTATATTTGCCTTTTTGCATTTCATATGAATATCCCCCGAGGATTTATACGAAAAACCATAGGTCTTTGCGTCTAAATGCTCTAAGAGTGACTAAGCTAGAAAACTTCTCACTGTAGCCCCCAAGCATATAGGTGGAATGAATTATTCCGACTAGATGCTTTAAGAGTAGCATACACAGTGTTTATAAATTTCGATACTGTATCCCCGACTAGATGCTTAAAGAGAAGCTAAGCATACATCCGAGTTAAAAACTTTATACTATAGCCTCCAAGCTTCTAATCGAAAACTGAATTAGTTCCGACTAGATGCTTAAAGAAAGACTAAGCATATTGCTAAGTTAAAAAACTCTCCCTGTAGCCCCCGAGCGTCTAGGTGGAAATTTTCCGGCTAGATGCTCCAAGTAGACCAAACAACATTTAACTTTCTTTTTCCACAGAATGAGAATGCTCGGAGGGGCATGGCCAACGACAAGTACCAGAAGATGCGCGTGGACTTGGAAGCTGAAAAGGGTAAAACTGCCTTCTTGAAGGAACGGATCATTAAGAGAAAGCATATATTTTTCCTTTCTTTTTCCGTACTCCGGCTTGGTCTTGTGCATTCTCCAAATACTCACTGTGTACTGTCTTTTCTCCGACTTGCAGAAACCATTTCCAAGGCTAAGGATATTGTCGAGCAATCCAAGCACATTCAGCAGCTGGATAGCGAGAACAAGATCCTCAAGCAGGAGAGGAAGGACATGCTAAAGATGCATGAGGAATCAATGAAAGTCCTGCAGGACTCTGCCACCAAGGAGATAAACCGCTTGAAGGAGGAAATCGCTATCCTGAAAGAGCAGAAGAAAGCTGCTGATGAGCAAAATCAACGCCATCATGAAGCGTATAAGCTCCTCCAACAAGAACGGGACTCCATGGTAGAGACTCTCTGGCAGGCTGAGGCCAGCATCTTCAGTAAGCGATTCTCCGTCTTGGATTTCTGTAGTCTAGATACTCTGAATTTTTGAACTCATACGCTCCTTTGTCGGGAATTCGCAGCTCCTATGGGTTTAACCCGGTCACCTCCTCCGCCAAAGGAATGCATGGTCCTTGCTGGCAACTTTATCAACACCGCCATCACGCAAGCCAAAGAGATTGCCAAGCCCCTCTAGATCAATATCAAGGCATCGGACTTTGTGGCGAAGTTCTCGGAGATCCTGCGCCGAGCCCCCAAGCGTATCGCAAGCTAGAAAGCTTCATGTGCACGGGCCGATGCAAGGATGGCGCAGTCCATGGTCAAGGCACATTACGAGAATGCCGACATCGACACGGTAACCTCTTGTATCCCCGACGTAGATGACGAAGGCCAAAAGATAAACCACGAATCTATCTTGGCGTCACTCGCGGGTTATGACACCAGAGTTGCCGAGTTGGTCGACGTTAACGTCTTCGTGCCAATGAAAACCATCGATGGCGGCAACCAAAGCTCCTCCGAGTCCCTCAACACTGCCGACTTCGAGGGTGACTCTCCTGCTGCCGATGATGTTGCTTCCAAGTCGCCTGCGCCAGAGGAACAAAAAACAATTTGTAATATTTGTTTCCTCTGTAACTTGTTATGCGGAAAAAACTATGTGTTAACTTAAGGCGGAAAACAGTGGTGTATATCCTGCTACTTAAGAACTATTTCCAGCATGTATATATTTTTTAAGAAAGTGCCGGCTTATTCATTACTTTGGTTTTTATGCTAGACTTTTCATGAGTCGGAAGACTCGTTGTCGGAACCATGCGCTCAGGTGATGATGCCCAATGGCACCGTCAATAACCTAAGCACAAAATCTCCGACAATAAGTGCCGAAAGTCACTACTCCAGAATCCACATAAAGACAACAAAGAACGTGTAGACCAGAAAACTTAAGCTAACGCCCGTAGGCGGAATTTTCACAAGTGCAATCGCAAAGCTTGTGCATGAAGGTTTTATATGATCCAAAGATGAACACTAAAGGAGGTAAAAGACTTAGAAATGTGAGTGAACAAAAGAGCTTTATTTCATTGATCATATAAGAGGTACACAATTAGATAAAAAATGCTAAGTGTAGAAAGGACGTAGCTGTGCTATGTTCCATGGTCGATCAAGCTCTGGGTAGTCATCATCCGGGTCATGTCGCTTACGCTTATGATCCTCATTGGGTCTATCCTTCAGTTCCCAATTGTCAACGAGGTAGTAAGACCCATTGAGTAGCGCCTTGCTTATGATGAACGGTCCTTCCCATGGCAGGGATAATTTGTGTGACTTATTCTGCTTAAGTCGGAGCACTAAATCCCCCTCTTTAAACGAGCGATGCCTAACACGGTGACTATGGTAGCTGCGTAGCTTCTGCTGGTAGATGGAGGACCTTTGGCATGCCAAAACGCGCTCCTCCTCGAGAAAGGTCCACATCTAGGCGTCTGGATTCTTCAGCGTCATTCTCGTTGTAGGCGACAACCCGTTGTGCATCGTGAAGTATGTCGGAAGGTAGGATGGCTTCAGCTCCATATACCATGAAGTAAGGGGTGTAGCCGGTGGATCTGTTGGGTGTAGTTCGTAAACTCCACATCACAGATGGCAATTCTTCCGCCCAGGCTCCAGCTTCTCTATGTAGCGGTGCCTCAAGACGTGGCTTTATTCCCTGCAGAATTAATCCATTGGCCCGCTCAACCTGACCATTGGATTGTGGATGTGCCACAGATGCAAGGTCAAGTCGGATGCCCTTATCCCAACAATATGCCTCCACTTCTCTGAGTGACAAGTTGCTACCGTTGTCGGTGATAATGCTATGTGGGAGACCAAATCTCACCACTAGATCTCGGACAAACCTGAGGGCATTTGCCCCATCAAGCTTTCTAATGGGTTTAGCTTCTATCCATTTAGTGATTTTATCAACTGCTACTAGCATATGCGTAAACCCACATGGTGCCGTCTATAATGGTCCCACTATGTCTAGCCCCCAGACTGCAAACGGCCAAGTTATTGGTATTGTTCGCAGTTCTTCAGCAGGAACATGTGGTTGTCGGGCATAATACTGGCATCCCATGCATGTCTCAACCAGCTTGTCGGCGTCCGCCTTCGCGGTCAGCCAGTAGAATCCTTGCCAGAAGGTTTTCGCGACCAACGATAGAGGAGTGGCGTGATGCCCGCAATTTCCGAGATGGATTTCGCGTAGGATTTCAATACCTTGTAGCTGGGAAACACACTTAAGGTATACACCAGTAGTGCTCCTTTTGTAGAGCTGTCCATTGATTATGGTATAGCCCTTCGCTCGACGTACTATTTGCCGTCTTTCGACTTCGTCGTTGGGCAAAGTTCCGTGTTCGAGATATTCCATGAACGGTTTTTTCCAAACCGGAGGGACCTTTGTCACCATGTGGACGAAAGAGTCAACTCTATCCGGGTTGTTGATGTCTGCTCCCTTCAGGATGGTGTCCGTAGATGCTCTAGGAAAACTCCTAGCGGAATTCATTTGCGCCCTGATCCAAGCTTAGAGAGAAGATCAGCGGCCTCTTTTTGCTCCCTAGGTACATACTTGACCTCGTAGCCCAAGAAGCTCTTGGCTATCTCGTCCACTTCGTCTCGATATGCCGCCATCATAGGGTTCCGCGCATTCCAGGTGCCAGCCACCTGCTGGGCAACCAAGTCGGAATCTCCACAACAAACTAAGCGCTTGATGCCAATATCCTTGGCTACGCGTAATCCGTGAATGAGTGCTTCATACTCCGCCATGTTGTTCGTAGCCTCGAAGTGGATCTGCAGAACGTAGTGTAGCTTGTCACCAGTTGGTGACTGTAGCAGTACACCAGCCCCCGAACCGTTGAGCAGCTTTGATCCGTCAAAGTGCATCATCTAGTACTCTGGTTCCGGCAATGGAGTAGCGTATGGCATCTCCGTCCAATCTGCAATAAAATCCGCCAAGGCTTGTGACTTGATAGCGTCGCGTCTCTTGTAGGTGATCTCGAAGGCGACAAGCTCAATGCCCCACTTCGCGACCCTTCCCGTGGCGTCGCTGTTGTTGATAATGTCGGACAGTGGAGTCTTGCTCACCACTATGATTGGGTGCTCCTAAAAGTAATGCCTCTGCTTCCGAGAAGCAAGGAATACTCCATAAGCTATCTTCTAGAGTGCGGGTAACGCTGCTTGGACTCTGTCAAGACCTCCCTTACATAGTAAACTGGTCGTTGAACTCCGTGCTCATAGCCTGGTTCCTTCCGCTCTACCACGACGACGATGCTGATTACCCGGTTGGTTGCCTCCATGTAAATTAACATGGGCTCTCCAGGCTCGGGTGCTGCAAGGATGGGCGCTAAGGAAAGAATCTCCTTAAGCTGCTTCAATGCTGCATCTACTTCGTCCGTCCACGTGAATTTGTCCGCTTTCTTCAGCAACTTGTATAGTGGCAGGGCCTTCTCTTCAAGTCGGCTGACGAACCGACTAACTGCTACAAAACAACCTGTTAGTCATTGAATGTCCTTTAGGCATGTTGGACGGTTTATGTTTAAGATGGCCTTGATTTTCTCCGGGTTGACCTTGATTCCACGCTGGGAAACGATGAAGCCCAACAATTTGCCGGCTGGAACCCCGAAGACGCAATTCTTGGGGTTAAGCATTATGTTGTATTTCCGGAGATTATCAAAGGTTTCTTTTAAGTCGGGGATTAAGTCATTTGACTTTTTAGACATCACCACTATATCGTTCACATAGGCGTGAACGTTCCGACTAATTTGGTCATGCATGCAACATTGCATTGTCCGCTGGTATGTAGCACCTGCGTTTCAGTCCAAAGGGCATCATAACATAGCAAAACATGCCGTATGGAGTAGTGAACGAAGTGGCCAATTGGTCCGACTTCCTCATCTTGATCTGGTGGTATCCTGAGTATGCATCGAGAAAACACAAAAGTTCCGAGCCAGCCGTCGAGTCAATGACTTGGTCAATGCGAGGCAAAGCAAATAGATCTTTGGGGCATGCTTTGTTCAAGCTGGTGTAATCAACACACATTCTTAATTCTTTGGTTCCCTTTTGGGGGACAAGTACAGGATTGGCCACCCATTGGGTGTGAAGGACTTCTCGGATAAAACTAGCCTTAAGTAACCTAGCTATCTCTTTGCGTATGACGCGTCTCTTCTCATCTCCAAAGCGTCGTAGAGGTTGCTTCACTAGTTTGCATTTTGGATTAATGTTTAAGATGTGCTCGGCAAGTTCCCTAGGTACACCTTTCATGTCGGCAGGTTGCCAGGCAAAGATGTCCATGTTCTCATGGAGGAACTCGACGAGCGCGCTTTCCTATTTGGGGTCCAGGTTCGTCCCAATGGCGATATTGTACACTTTCACCACAACATTCGATACATCCATTAGGAACAAATCCTGAATTCACCATACTTAGTATGCGGATAATCAATCCTAACCTTTCAATTACACGCCCTAGTATAAGCATCCCTCCTGTGAGTTTGGCCTCCCAACCATGACCAACTGTCATCTTGGGTACTGCATAGGTGGACAATCTTCACAAGGTAGCCTCAGCTCAGACCTTGGCCGTGAGGGAACCAATACTAAGGTATATAAGTTTCCAGTCAAGCCCTACCCAATTCTCGGGTATTATGGTTGTACGGTAAAATTGGAATGGTATCGCATCCAGACAACCATCAGTTTTATAAAGGGCTAAGGCTCATGCCTCAACATTTTCATCACCAAAATCATCCGGTGTTCGGAAACACATGTCAAAACATCTCAATAGAATGATCCATCACTCCAAGGTTTTCATAACCATTTTTCCACCAAGTATTCCCATCTAAAGTTGATCAAGTTTTATGCTTAGCACTAGCATCTACAAGTGGGGGTAAGTACTAATGGGGGGGGTGGTAAACTAGTGGAGTTTTGCTAAGTTCAATCTCATGCCTTAGGATGACATAAGGCTTATCTAGATTAGGACAAGTTTTATGCTCTTTATGCAACCTTCAATTATCTTTCTAGAATCTACAATTCACTTAAGTAAGCTATAAGTAATAGCTTTGATAAAGAAATAAAGTAGAAGCTTGCAAGTAAAACTAGGCTTGGTTTATCAAGTGGGTATGGTCATATATGCTTAAGGCATATAGTTGGCATGGTAACAAGAAAGTATTTACTTGCATAGGTATAGTATGTTGCAAGTGTTAACTTGCATAATCAACTAGTAGTATCAGGCTTGCTAAAGTAGAGTATCTCGCAAGTGTTAGCTTGCAAGTATTGGCTTGATCATTCAACTAGTAGTATTAGGCTTGCTAAAGTAGAGTATCTTGCAAGTGTTAGCTTGCAAGTATTGGCTTGATCATTCAACTAGTAGTATTAGCCTTGCTAAAGTAGAGTATGTTGCAAGTGTTAGCTTGCCTTGTGCAGAGAAGTGGTTGAAGTTCTCCTCGGCTGCTTCTTCGTAGTATCCTCCTTCTTCCTCGTATCCTTGGTTGGTACTAGCGTCTATGAATAAATACGAGGTACACAATCACCAAACAATACTTAACTATTTTTCAATCATCACACAAAAGGGTTCTATAGATGATCTAGCATCATCACTAACATCACAAGAATAAAGCATTTGTCTTATTTATTTTACTTTCAGAAATACTTAAGATTTAATATTCTCCAAACCAAACATGGGATCATGTTGACACATGTCATCACCACATATTTCAGTACATGGGAATGTGATTTAAAGTGGTGTCACAATTTAATAAGATTTAACCTTTTATTTCATTTAAATAAAGTGACTAGAAATGCCTATGTGGCATCCTTTTATTACTTGAACATTATTTCTGTAAGTAAACCCATATATGTTTATATATTCTGAAAGGTATGATCAAATGTGATTTTTGAGAGTTGGAATCAACTCAAAAGCTATTATAGTTTAAATTTGAAAAATGTTTGAATGCAGAAAAGCTTCTGCCTTGTTATTTTTACCAAGGTTGATCTACAGATCCAAATGATTTGAATCCAACGGTCTTGGATTAAGCATTTCAAAACCTTTCTAAAAAATTGGTTTCATTCAATTTGGTTCACTGAATCGAGCTGGGTTGATTTTTGAAACTGGGTACAGAACTATGTTTTAATTAAAATAGAAAAAGTTAAATTCAAACGACTGGGCTGCGCGGGACGGGTTATTGGGCCGTCCTAGTGTCACTCCGCGGTGCAGGGCGCAACTGACAGGGGGGTTCCACCAGTCAGTGGCTCTTTAAATGCGAAGCGGTACGGGGCAATCTCATCCGCACGATCTAAGTCTAATCAAACGGCTGCTACTCATCGTCCACGTCGGGTGGCGCCGGCGAGACATAAACCTAATGCGGCAGGTGGGAGTCGTCGGGGGCTCACCGGGGCTTAGGCGAGGGTCGGCGATGCGGGCGAACGATGAAGTCGACGATGGCGAACCTCCTGGTACCGGCAGCTCCTCCTGGGGTGGACGAAATCGACGACGCCCTTCTTCTCCAGAGGCGGCCTGCTCCGGCGCAATTCCGGCGATGCGCTGCTCGCCTTGCTTCGGGAATGAGGTGGAACAATCAGTGAGGTGAGGGGAGTGAGGTGGTGTGAAGAATTCGAGCGGGGGATGCCTCTATTTGTAGTGGTTAGAGGGGACCGACGGGCGCGGGCTGAGCTCGCCGTGGTCGACGGCAAAGAGGGCTATCGGCGTGGACGACGGTAGGGGGCGGTGCTGTGCTCCTTGGCGAAGCTCAACGACGTGGTGGCGAGGCGTGGGGCGGTGCTGATCGGTCAGAACGCTGCGGTGCTCTGAGCGTGCCCGACGGGAGTTTTGATGGCGCACAGCGCGCGTGGTCCGCGCGGCGGCGAACGGGTGTGTCTGCGGGGTTTCTGGGACGGTGGTGATCACGCTTGCACGCGGCGAGGGCGGCGCGTAGTCCGTGGGCGTCTGTCGAGCGTGGTGCACGGGGCGCGCTCTCGGCATGCTTGCAGAGCGGCTTGTCATGGTCTGTGTGTGTGGTCCAGGGGCTGGAATCGCTCGCGACTGGGACATGGAGTGCAGTGGGGTCATAGCTTGCTCCCAGACAAGGTTGGTGAGGCTAGTGTGGCTCATAGCTTGCTGTCCACACTGGGGTGACATGGGTGCTCTCGGCCTGCTCACCATTGATGACAATGTCTAGCTTACAGTAGTGCTAGAGATTAGTTAAGGTTGTTAGATGATCTACTAAGGCTAGTGGTGTCCAGAGAGGGAATAAGTTAGGCCAGAATCACCGCACACTATAGTGTTTAGGATTTGTTTGATTTGTATCTGCAAGGTGTTTGATGAAATGGCCGCATGAATTCAAGTTTTGAATTTTGAAAAGATTTTTGGTGGGTGTTCTAGGCATGTGCTGGTGAGTCTGTAGATGCTTGGGTTTTAAAGATTGAGTTGGTTTGAGTGGTTTTTGAAAAAGTAGGATCTTCCCACATGATATAGATCCAATTTTAAACTATTATTTAAACTATGCATTTTAATGTTTTTGGATGATCACAAGGTGGGACTTGATACTTTGTTATGAGTACTATCAAGGGGTGCAAAGATCCAAACAAGTTTCTGTTAAGTTCTGAAATTTAGAGATAGCCAAAGTAGGCATGGGAGTTAAATTGGCAAAAGTGACCATTCACATAAGTTGTTTGTTTTGATTTATTTGTCTTTGGGAAAAGTGTGGGGATTGTTTTGATGATTTTTATTTCACCTAAGAATCATTTTCCAAGAAAAGAAACACCTAATCATGGAAATTCAAAAGAATCCAAATTTTGTTACATACACATATGAATGCTTTCATGTTTTTAATTTGGAAAAGTTTTTGTTAACCCTAATTTTGGTGATTAGAGTTTGATGATTCTAGTTTAATATTTTTGGGATGTTACAAACCTTCCCCCCTTAAACAAAATCTCGTCCCGATATTTGAAAAAGGACGAAAAGATTACCTAGGATTTGAAGAGATCGGGAAACTCCGTCCTAATGTGATCTTAGCGCTCCCAGGTAGCTTCCTCTTTTGTGTGGTTGCTCCACTGAATCTTGATAAACTTGGTGCTTCGGGTTCTGGTAGTTCTGAAAGCTTCTTCCAAAATACGGATGGGTACTTCGGGATAGGCCAGGTCATCGTTGATTTCTATGGTCCGGTGATCAATATTCTTGAACACTTCAGTCTTCTCTGGAAATTCGAGACATTTGCGAAGTAATGAGATATGGAACACATTATGCACGGCTGACATCTCTTCGGGTAGTTCCAATTGATACGACACTTCTCCTCGACGGTTCAAGATTTTTAAGGGTCCAATGTATCTGGGGCTAACTTTCCTTTCAGCTGGAAACGCTGCATTCCCTTCAAGGGCGACACTTTCAGATACACAAAATCTCCTATGTTGAAGGCGAGGTCTCGACGTTTCTTGTCGGCGTAACTCTTTTTTCTGGACTGGGCGGTCTCGAGGTGCTCATGAATCTTGTGAACCTTCTCTTCTGCTTCTCGTAGGATATCGGGTCTGAAAATCTGACTCTCTCCTACTTCCGACCAGTTCAAAGGGGTGCGACACTTTCTTCCGTACATAAATTCAAATGGGGCCATTTGCAAACTAGCTTGATAACTATTGTTGTATGAAAATTCTGCGAATGGCAGACATACCTCCCACTTAGATCCATATTCTAACACACATGCTCTCAGCATATCTTCGAGTATTTGATTTACTCGCTCCGTTTGTCCATCGGTCTGAGGGTGATAAGCTATACTGAAATCTAGTCGGGTTCCTAAACCTTCTTGGACTTTCTTCCAGAATCTCGAGGTAAACTGAGTTCCTCGATCCGATACGATGTTCTTAGGGACTCCATGCAAACTGACGATTCTAGCGATGTATAACTCCGCTAGCTTCGAACTCTGATATGTGGTCTTGACGATAAGAAATGGGCGACTTTGGACTGTCCACTATGACCCAGATAGAGTCATTTCCCCTACCAGAAGTAGGCAATCCAGTGATAAAGTCCATTCCAACGGAATCCCATTTCCATTCCGGAATCTGTAATGGTTGCCACAATCCAGCGGGTCTTTGATGTCCTTCCTTGACTCGCTGACATATACCACAATTGGCGATATAGCTTCCAATTTCGCTCTTCATCTTATGCCACCAAAATTGCTCTTTCAAATCTTGATACATCTTAGTTCCTTCGGGGTGGATAGAATAAAGAGTATCATGAGCTTCCTTGAGAATAACTTCTTTCAACTCAGAAGCTGCAGGTACACAAAGGCGTCCTTTGTATCACAGAACTCCTTCTTCGTCTTCGGTGAATCCGGGTACTTTGCCTATACCGATACGACGCTTGATTCCGTCGATACTAGCATTTCCTTTCTGCGCCTCTTTGATCTAGCTGATCAAAGTGGGTTGAAGTTCTATGCTAGACAAAAATCCTTCACTCACTAATTCCATTCGAAAATCTTCCATCTCTTTGTGAAAACTTGGTTGCTCCTTCAAAATCATGGAGTTCAAACGGCATGGCAATCTGCTAAGGGCATCTGTTACTACGTTGGCTTTACCGGGGCGATAGTGAATGTCTAGATCGTAATCCTTGATTAGATCAATCCATCTTCTCTGTCTCATATTCAGCTCCTTCTGAGTGAATATATACTTCAGGCTCTTGTGATCCGAATAAATCTCACAACGATTTCCCATCAGGTAATGCCTCCATGTCTTCAGGGATAGAACTACGACTGCGAGTTCGAGGTCATGGGTTGGGTAATTTTGCTCATGTTGTTTCAGTTGTCGAGATATATACGATATAACTTTGCCTTCTTGCATTAGCACACATCCGAGACCGATCTTGGATGAGTCACAATACACGTCAAAGGGCTTCGTGATATCTGACATGATTAAGATTGGGGCTGAAATCAATCTCCTCTTGAGTTCTTGAAAACTCGCTTCACATTTGTCGGTCCATTCAAACTTCTTGTCCTTCTTCAGCAATTGGGTCATGGGTCTGGCGATACTCGAGAATCCTTCTACGAACTTGCGGTAATATCCCGCCAATCTGAGAAATGCACGAACTTGGGTTTGAGTGGTTGGGGCTTGCCAATCTTCGACATCTTTCACCTTTGCAGGGTCAACGGCAATTCCTCCGGCTGATACAATGTGGCCGAGGAATCCTACCTCCTGTAACCAGAATTCACATTTGCTAAACTTGGCATACAACTGATGCTCTCTAAGGGTTCCAAGAATGGTCCTTAGGTGTAGCTCATGTTCTTCTTCTGATTTGGAATAAATCAGAATGTCATCGATGAAAACAACGACGAACTTATCCAGGAAGTCCATAAAAATCTTATTCATGAGATTCATGAAATAAGCGGGGGCATTGGTTAATCCAAAAGACATGACAGTATACTCTTATAATCCATATCTGGTGGTAAAGGCAGTCTTTGGAATATCCTCTGTGCAAATCTTGAGTTGATGATAGCCTGTTCTAAGATCAATCTTAGAAAACACTTTGGCACCGGTCAACTGATCAAACAAATCTTCTATCTTGGGCAATGGGTACTTGTTCTTGATGGTGACATCATTCAACTTCCGATAATCAATACACAAACGGTTACCTCCATCCTTCTTGTCCACAAACG
Source organism: Avena sativa (assembly GCA_916181665.1). Classification (NCBI taxonomy): domain Eukaryota; kingdom Viridiplantae; phylum Streptophyta; class Magnoliopsida; order Poales; family Poaceae; genus Avena; species Avena sativa. The sequence continues at coordinate 258,519,852 of OV702294.1, read as the reverse complement.
AGATAGGTGATCTCTATGGTGACGCACTTGGTTGAATCAATCCAATTTCCAACATGGAATCCAGTTGCTTCTTTAGTTCTGCTAGTTCCGCCGGGTTCATACTATAGGGTCTCTGGGCTATGGGTCCTGTTCCGGGGATTAGTTCAATGATAAACTCGATATCCCGATCTGGGGGCATACCGGGCAAAACATCTGGAAATACATTGGGGTATTCACAGACTATCCGGACTTGGTCAATGGTAGGTTGGGCTATACTCTTTTTGCACTTGAATTGGCGAGGTAAGGTTTCAGATATATGCTCTACTGATATTCCAGCGATACTGGTCATGGTTATGGCTTTATTGCACAGTCAATCAATCCTTTATGTTTGGACATCCAATCCATTCCTAGTACAACTTCCAAACCTTTAGTTCCGAGTACTATCAGATTAGCATAAAAATCTATGCCATGGATTCGGATGGGGACGGCCTTGCAAATTTGCCTAGCTTTGGTGGTTGGACCGGGGATTTGAACAATCATAACATGCTTCAGTTTGGTTGGTTGAATCTTACTAGTGCAGGCAAATTCTTCGGTGACAAATGAATGCGATGCACCAGAATCAAACAACACTCTAGCGAGTACTGAATTAACAGAAAACATACCCAGCACGACGTCTAGCGCTTCCTGGGCTTCTTTTGCATGCATGAGAAAAAGACAGCCGTTGCGGTTGAGTGAATTCCCTGGGGCAAACCTTCTTCCAGGCTGAACACGACGCTGCTGCTGAGCTAGGGCATTTGCATTGGGGGCTGCAGTATTCTTCTTGTTGGGGCACTTGTTGGAGTAGTGACCCTTATTTCCATAGTCATAACAAGTCACTTGCGACTTGTCCTTTGCTGCAACAGGCACAACATTGCTTCGAGTCCTCGGGGCAGTGTTGGTGTTGGCGGTAGCATTGTTGTTGTTGAACTTGGGTGGTGCACGGTTGAAATTGCCAGAGTTGCCGGGGTTGTTGTGGTTTCCTCCGGGCCTCGGGTTTCCACGGTTGGGATAGGTCGAACGGTTCATCGGGGGTCTGTTGGTTCTCGGGGAAAATCCTGGAGATGGGTTAGGGCGATACTTTGGGGTCTAATGGGTTCCTGGCTGATGCATCATGCGACGCTTGTGGTTCTCATTGGCTTGGTTGATCTTTCCTTCCATCTGGATGGCAGATTCGACAAGGGCTTCAATATCAGCAAAGGGGATATTGACCAACACAGTCTGCATCTCATCATGCAAACCATTCAGGAATCTCTCTTTCTTCTTGGCTTCAGTGTCGATCTCATCTGGGGCATACCTAGCTAATGACAAGAATTTGTCACGGTATTCTACTACAGTCATCCGTCCTTTCTTTAGTTCTCTGAACTCATCTCTCATTCTCTTGATCAAACCCGGTGGCACATGGGTTCTACTGAACTTGACCTTGAATTCCTCCCAGGTTATCATCTGTCCTCCGGTCATTGCACGAATGCTGTTCCACCATGCTCTGGCATCTCCGGCTAGATAGTGGGTGTCGAACAGAACTTTCTTGTTGGCTTCCACTCCTGCTACTTCTAGGTTGTTTTCCATGGTTTGCAGCCAATCGTCTGCATCTAAGGGCTCCTCCGACTTAGTGAAAACAGGTGGGTTGGTGTTCTGGAAATTCTTAAGCTTAGATCCATGGTTGTCCTGATTTCCGTGGCCTTGATTGTTGTGGGCTAGCTGAGCTATCTGCTAAAGGGTGGCTAAGTTGGCTTGACGTTTGGTTATTTCAGCTTTGCGGTCAGAAACCAACATTGGCAGTATCTGCAACATCGGGTCCGGGGATGAACCACTTCCTCCGTGAGGCATCTGAAGATTGAGATAGATCATGAGAAAAGAGGGAAATTTCTAAGGTTCAGGGACTTTGAAAAGTTTTTAAAGTTTCACTCTGATTCTTTTAGCAACTTGCTTTTCATTCATTCATTCATAGCACACGATACAAACACACACCACAACAAAGGTAAACAGATGGTTTTAAGAACCATTCTGGAAACTACAATACAGTGGGACCTAATACAACTCACTACGCTAGTGCTCAAGTGCTACTACTCCTTGGAGTCGGTGTAGTCGTCATCCTCATCATTCTCATCATCATTGATGAAGGCGAAATCATCCTCATCAGTGAAGAAGACCATGGCCTGATCCTCCAGAAAATCATCATCATCGCTGAGATAGGAGTAGGGGTCTCCACGAAGATCTTCTCCGGCATTCTCCTTTTCCTCCAACTGCATGTCTCTCTCGTGGATGGTCTCCTCCAAATCCGAGATACGGTGGCGAAGACGAGCAATGATGTGCTCCTTCTTGTCAAGCTGACGGCAGCGAGACTTGCGATCCTTCGCTAGCATGGCGATGGTCTGATCCTTCGTCTTGATAATGGCGGACTTGTGGTTGGAGTAGTCACAGCAATTATCCAATTCCTGCTGACGATCGTACATCATGAAGCTAAGTTGGTCCAATTGGGTCTTCATCTCGTGGTGGTATGGGGCTTCCAGTGGATGTCCATTAGCATCACGCCTTGGACAAAACTCAAAGCGAGTACCCTTGATCTGGTTGATACTCTGCCCACATAGACGGGCAAGAGCTTCCTGCATGGCCCTGGCAAGTCCATCGAGCCAGTTGTTCTCTCTTAAGGTAAATTGAATTCGCTCAGCAGTGGGAGGTTCAATCTTTCCTCGGAGACTTGCAACAATTAGCCACTGCAGATCTTCTCCTCCTTGATCATTGAGCTGAGCTCCGAAGAACTCGGGGTGCGGACGCTCCAGAAGTTCCGAAAGCTGATCCACGTCCCGCTCAAAGATAAGGTCTCCTCCATTCCCCAACTGATAAAACTTGCTGTACTTCACGTGCATCTATAAGAATATAGGATGAGTAAGTTAGTAGAGTGCTTATGTGTGTAAAATTTTATGTATTTTATAAGAGTTTTTATGAAAGAATCAAGGTGATAAGAATGGGAATAAGTTTTTGTAAATATTTGCTTCCTTTGGTTTTGAAACTAAGTTTTTGATTCAAACGTCCAGTCTAACTAGGGTCTCCTATGGTCAGGATGGCTCTGATACCAACTTGTCAATACCCAGATTTTTCATCCCAGATGCCTGTTATGCCATACATCGCAATCCCATGATTACCATTTTTGCGAGACATAACAGAATTGGATACCACAGTACATCATCCATTACAAACCATACATAAGTTATTACACAAATAAGGATCTCATGATCCAGTTCTTAACACAAATCAAGCAGCGGAATACGTAATAATAACGGTAGCGTAGGTGAAGCTCCATCTTCGGGGTCACAGGCAATGCTGACAATGGGAGATGATCCTAGTTGTCGTAACCTTCCTGGGGTCTATCATCCTGGTACTCCTCTTCATAGTCTGGCCACGGGAATAGCCAGGGACAAAGCCATGTGTACTCTTTAAGTACTCGCAAACTAATACTACCAAGTGAAGGAGTTTTTTTAGTAGGACACTAAGCTCTAGGGTTGTTTTGCAAAAAGCCAGATTTACCTCTACTAAGTTTAGAAACGAAGAAAGCTAGTTGAAGTTTTATAACACCCAAGTGGAACTTGTATTTCATATCACAACTCTATTGTGGTCAAGTCAAAACTCTCAATCCATTTCACAAGTCATTTTGCAAACATCTGACGGGGGAACAGTATGGCCACTCCAACTGTCCATAACTACGGACGCGGCTATTCGAATAGTTTGACACTCTGCAGAGATTGTACACTTTCACCACAACATTCGATACATCCGTCAGGAACAAATCCTGAATTCACCATACTCAGTATGCGGATAATCAATCCTAACCTTTCAATTACACGCCCTAGTAAGCACCCCTCCTGTGAGTTTGGCCTCCCAACCATGACCAACTGTCATCTTGGGTACTGCATAGGTGGACAATCTTCACAAGGTAGCCTCAGCTCAGACCATGGCCGTGAGGGACCCAATACTAAGGTATATAAGTTTCCAGTCAAGCCCTACCCAATTCTCGGGTATTGTGGTTGTACGGTAAAACTGGAATGGTATCACATCCAGACAACCATCAGTTTTATAAAGGGCTAAGGCTCATGCCTCAACATTTTCATCACCAAAATCATCCGGTGTTTGGAAACACATGTCAAAACATCTCAATAGAATGATCCATCATTCCAAGGTTTTCATAACCATTTTTCCACCAAGTATTCCCATCTAAAGTTGATCAAGTTTTATGCTTAGCACTAGCATCTACAAGTGGGGGTAAGTACTAATGGGGGGGGGGGGGTGGTAAACTAGTGGAGTTTTGCTAAGTTCAATCTCATGCCTTAGGATGACATAAGGCTTATCTATCTTAGGCCAAGTTTTATGCTCTTTATGCAACCTTCAATTATCTTTCTAGAATCTACAATTCACTTAAGTAAGCTCTAAGTAATAGCTTTGATAAAGAAATAAAGTAGAAGCTTGCAAGGAAAACTAGGCTTGGTTTATCAAGTGGGTATGGTCATATATGCTTAAGGCATATAGTTGGCATGGTAACAAGCAAGTATTTACTTGCATAGGTATAGTATCTTGCAAGTGTTAACTTGCATAATCAACTAGTATTATTAGGCTTGCTAAAGTAGAGTATCTTGCAAGTGTTAGCTTGCAAGTATTGGCTTGCTCATTCAACTAGTAGTATTATGCTTGCTAAAGTAGAGTATCTTGCTAGTGTTAGCTTGCAAGTATTGGCTTGCTCATTCAACTAGTAGTATTAGCCTTGCTAAAGTAGAGTATCTTGCAAGTGTTAGCTTGCCTTGTGCAGAGCAGTGGTTGAAGTTCTCCTCGGCTTCTTCTTCGTAGTATCCTCCTTCTTCCTCGTATCCTTGGTCGGTACTAGCGTCTATGAATAAATACGAGGTACACAATCACCAAACAATACTTAACTATTTTTCAATCATCACACAAAAGGGTTCTATAGATGATCTAGCATCATCACTAACATCACAAGAATAAAGCATTTGTCTTATTTATTTTATTTTTAGAAAAGTAATTTCTACTCATTGAAAAACTACTTAAGATTTAATATTCTCCAAACCAAACATGGGATCATGTTGACACATGTCATCACCACATATTTTAGTACATGGGAATGTGATTTAAAGTGGTGTCACAATTTAATAAGATTTAACCTTTTATTTCATTTAAATAAAGTGACTAGAAATGCCTATGTGGCATCCTTTTATTACTTGAACATTATTTCTGTAAGTAAACCCATATATTTTTATATATTCTGAAAGGTATGATCAAATGTGATTTTTGAGAGTTGGAATGAACTCAAAAGCTATTATAGTTTAAATTTGAAAAATGTTTGAATGCAGAAAAGCTTCTGCCTTGTTATTTTTACCAAGGTTGATCTACAGATCCAAATGATTTGAATCCAACGGGCTTGGATTAAGCATTTCAAAACCTTTCTAACAAAATTGGTTTCATTCAATTTGGTTCACTGAATCGAGCTGGGTTGATTATTGAAACTGGGTACAGAACTATGTTTGAATTAAAATAGAAAAAGTTAAATTCAAACGACTGGGCTTCGCGGGAAGGGTTATTGGGCCGGCCCAGTGTCACTCTGCGGCGCGGGGCACAACTGACAGGGGGGTTCCACCAGTCAGTGGCTCTTTAAACGTGAAGCGGTACGGGGCAATCTCATCCGCACGATCTAAGTCTAAGCGAACGGCTGCTACTCATTGTCCACACCGGGCGGCGCCGGCGAGACAGAAACCTAACGCGGCAGGTGGGGGTCGTCGGGGCTCACCGGGGCTCAGGCGAGGGTCGGCGATGCGGGCGAACAACAAAGTCGACAACGGCGAACCTCCTGTTACCGGCAGCTCCTCCTGGGGTGGACGAAATCGACGGCGCCCTTCTTCTCCAGAGGCGGCCTGCTCCGGCGCAATTCCGGCGATGCGCTGCTCGCCTTGCTTCGGGAATGAGGTGGAACGATCAGTGAGGTGAGGGGAGTGAGGTGGTGTGAAGAATTCGAGCGGGGGAGGCCTCTATTTATAGTGGCGAGAGGGGACCGACGGGCACGGGCTGAGCTCGTCGTGGTCGACGGCATAGATGGCTACTGGCGTGGGCGACGGTAGGGGGCGATGTTGTGCTCCCTGGCGAAGCTCAACGACATGGTGGCGAGGCGTGGTGCGATGATGATCGGTCAGAACGCTGCGGTGCTCTAAGCGTGCCCGACTGGAGTTTTGATGGCGCACAGCGCGCGTGGTCCGCACGGCGGCAAACGGGCGTGTCTGCGGGGTTGCTAGGACGATGGTGATCACGCGTGCATGCAGCGAGGGCGGCGCACGGTCTGTGGGCTTCTATCGAGCGTGGCGCACGGGGCGCTCTCTCGGCATGCTTGCAGAGCGGCTTGGCATGGTCTGTGTGTGGTCCAGGGGCTGGCATCACTCGCGGCTGGGACAGGGAGTGGCGGTGGGGTGCTAGCTTTCTCTCAGACAAGGTTGGTGAGGCTAGTGTGGCTCATAACTTGCTGTCCACACTGGGGTGACATGGGTGCTCTCGGCCTGCTCACCATTGATGACAATGGCTAGCTTACACTAGTGCTAGAGATTAGTTAAGGTTGTTAGATAATCTACTAAGGCTAGTGGTGTCTAGAGAGGGAACAAGTTAGGCCAGAATCACTGCACACTATAGTGTTTAGGATTTGTTTGATTTGTATCTGCAAGGTGTTTGATGAAATGGACGCATGAATTCAAGTTTTGAATTTTGAAAAGATTTTTGGTGGGTGTGCTAGGCATGTGCTGGTGAGTCTGTAGATGCTTGGGTTTTAAAGATTGAGTTGGTTTGAGTGGTTTTTGAAAAAGTGGGATCTTCCCACATGATATAGATTCAATTTTAAACTGTTATTTAAACTATGCATTTAAATGGTTTTGGATGATCACAAGGTGGGCCTTGATACTTTGTTATGAGTACTATCAATGGGTGCAAAGATCCAAACAAGTTTTTGTTAAGTTCTGAAAGTTAGAGATAGCCAAAGTAGGCATGGGAGTTAAATTGGCAAAAGTGACCATTCACATAAGTTGTTTGTTTTGATTTATTTGTCTTTGGAAAAAGTGTGGGGATTTTTTAGATGATGTTTATTTCACCTAAGAATCATTTTCCAAACAAAGAAACACCTAATCATGGCAATTCAAGAGAATCCAAATTTTGTTACATACACATATGAATGCTTTCATGTTTTTAATTTGGAAAAGTTTTTGTTAACCCTAATTTTGGTGATTAGAGTTTGATGATTCTAGTTTAATATTTTTGGGATGTTACAACTGGGGAACTGGGGGTAGAGTAGCCATCAGTATCCTCATAGAGGTCTTCTGTTGTCGGACGGTGGGGGTGCCATGGAAAGTGTGGTAAACTCCTGCCTTCTTCTCGAAGGGGTTGTTGCCTTTGCCGTTGCTCTTGGCGGCGTGCTTGGGGTCAACATCCTCGTCCATGTCACTTGAATCCTTGGACTCCTCCTCCTTCTTCTTCCCCTTGCCCTTGCCTCGCGGTCTGTTCTTCTGACTTCGCTTGTAGCTGGACTCCAGGTCTTCCTTGAGGTTGTTGACGAACTTGCAGTGTCGATTAGTATGGGTGGCCTTGCCGTTGACATCGAGGTGTACGAGGCACGACTTATCGCGGTACTCTTTGTAGGTTTGGGGAACACGGAGCGCTGCCGAGGTAGTTTCACTTCCTCGCAGCTGCCCACGACCAGCTCCCCGTCCTCGGCCATGTTGTCTGCCATCACCTCGTCCTACAAAGATCATGGTGACCATGCCGGGAGTTTGCTTTTCTTCTGGATCGGTTTTCTGCTTTGTGCTGCTATTCCTCTGAGCTTGAGTTGGAACGGCCATTGCCGGCAGAGAGCCGCGAGCGTCGTTGTCGGCAGCTGCGAACTCACTAGCCAACTAAATCATCTGGTTCAAGTCAAGCTAGTGATTGTCCTGCAAGCGCTTCAGCTTATGTCGGAGCAACGTGCCCCTTTCCAACCCATCAATGAAGGCGGCCATGGCGGTCTGAGCGTGCACTCCTGCGTAGGAATTTTTCATATCCAGCCAGCGGGAGAGGTAGGCGCGATATGTCTCGTCTTTCTCTTAGACACACCGCTGTAGATCGCCAACAGTGCAAGGACATTTGTACGTACCCTCGAAGTTCTTCGTGAACTCTTCTTGCATGTCCAACCAATTGCAGATGGATTTCTCTGGCAAGTCATCAATCCATTGATGGGCTGTGCCCACCAACATAAGTGGGAGGTACTTGACGGCAACGTTGGGGTTACCCTCGGCAATCTCTACCGCGTTGCCGTAATCCTGCAACCATGTAGCTGGTTTAGCGGTGCCGTCATAGGGCTTGATGGTCTTGTCAATCCGGAAACCTTTGGGGTAAGTTGCAGACCGTATCGCAGGTCCAAAGCAACGTGGTCCCAGGTATGGTCCTTCCCGGGACTCGTGGATCTTATCGATCCATGAACGTGCATCGTATGGCTCCGGGTTTCTTTTCTTCTTGTCAACAGGGGATGGGCTGCATGAATGACATGGGCCTCCTCCGCCATGGTGACTGCTAGGTGGCGACGGAGGCAGAGGTGGCGGTGGGTTAGCTTTCTTGCTATTACCCTCCTGCGATGCCTCACGCCTATCGCGATTGCTTGCCGGACGCGGAGGGTCACAGCGTGACCTGCTCTTGTGTCCCTGGTTGCGCTCTCCGTCATGATGGGTCTGCTCCATGTTGTCGCGGATGACGATGCCGCTTTGCCTTGGCGGGGGCATATCCGCACGATGGTGAGCCTTGGGGTCTTCGCGATGTCGGGGGGAGCGGGGCGGTGGCGATGGGCGACGAGGTTGGGCCTTTTCTCTGTGTTCGGAGGATATGGGGATATCATCCTTCCTGTTGCGCGCATCCCTCCGTCTTCGTTATGATGAACCCATCCGGGACCCAACATCAAGAGGAGATCTGTCCCTTGGCGGGTTATGTTGGATAGACTGGCAAAACGCTAGGTCAGACTCAAGCCTCTGAGAGGTGGCATTTTCCTACTGCTTCACCACCTTGGCCACTAGGTCATAGACCTGGTCCACCGCCTCGGGCGATCTATCCTGCTCCATAAGGGTCTTGGCGACGGAGAGGCTGAGGAGAGGAGTGGGCATCACCTGTCTTCCTTCACAGTCCTTTGAAGAATTTCTCCTTCCTCTTGGCATCAGTATCAACTTCATCCGGCGCATAACGCACGAGATTATTGAACTCCTCAATATACTCGGCCACGCTGCGGTGACGCTGTTTCAGGTTGTGGAACTCCTTCTTCAAATTCATCACTCCTGAGGAAATGTGAGCTGTACGGAATCCATCCTCAAAGATAGCCCATGTCACATCCTCAATAGGGGTGGTGACCTGAAAGTTATCCCACCAAGTTCCTGCTGGTCCTTCCAACAGATGTGCTGCAAACCTGACTTTCTCCTCGTTGGTGCAGCCGATAGTCACCAAATCCTTGTTCACCGAACGTAGCCAATCATTGGCCACCATTGGATCAGTGGTCCCTGAGAACTTTGCAGGCCTCAGTCTTAGGAATCTGGTGAGCATGTCAAATCCTCTTGGATTGTTGTTGTTGTTGTTGTTGTTGTTGTTGTTGTTGTTGTTGTTGCTGTTGTTGTTGCTTTTCTTTGCTGTTGTTGTTGTTGTTGTTGTTGTTCTTCTTCTTCTTCTTCTTCTTCTTCTTCTTCTTCTTCTTCTTGTTGTTGTTATTCTGATTCTGGTTCTGCATAAAAGTGGTCATCATCTGCATCAGTTGTGTCTGTGCTATCATCAACTGTTGCATCTCGGGAGTGACATTGTTGTTGTTTGGGTTGGGGTTGGCACGTCGAGGAGGCATATGTGGTTTTCATAAGGATAAGAATGAGATACCCATAGATGCTTAACATGCACAATACATCACATAGACAATCACAACGACCAAGCATCAAAATAACAGAGTTTGAACGACATAAACAACAAGTTTTTGGAAAAAGCAAACACACCATAGCAAGCCACCCACATGTTGGATGGTCATTGCGACTCATAAATCAAAAGTACGGTAGATGAAAGATAAATGAGTAGTCAACACTACTCCTTCGCATCAATCTCCACATCAACAAGGGTAAGACATGCATTCTCCATAGCGGTCTTGTACTCCTCAACATTAGTAGTCAAGGCCTCTATCTTGGCCCTAAGAGCCCTATTCTGTGAGCGAAGCCTCTCGATCACTCCCTGCTGATGCTCGAGCTCGAAGTCCTTGTCCTCTAGCTCTTCCTTCATCTCCTGGATCTTCTTGTTCCTGTCTTGGACTCTCTTCTCCTGGATCTTGAACTTCTTGTCCTAGATTTCAAACTTGGCCTCCATTTACTTGACTATCTCGTCTTGCTCCGCGAAGAGCTTGTCCTTCTCACGAAGCTGAACCTGGAGCTCATCATTGCTAAGTATGACGTTGGTCCTATCAGTATCTAGGTGCCTAATAAGACCCTCTAGGTCCTGGAGGTACAGATGAATCGGCTCCATCGTTTCTCTAGCAACATCCTCGTACTCTATAGCCTCACCCTGCTCATTGCGTCTCCCGAAGGGGTGAAAGTAAAGACCTCTAAGCTCTCTGGAGTGTCTCCCTACCAGGCGCCCAAGTAACTCCTGCATGACTACATCTAGGCCTTTCTCCTTGTCGTCATGCATCAGCTTGAAAGTGATGGTCTCCGTGGTTGGCTCTGTCTGGCGTCCGGGTGAGTGACTCTGAAGCCCCAAAGTTCCTTCCTCTCAAACTTGGTGAGTGGAAGTGTCATGATGCTAGGAAATGGAAGGTTGAGCACACTAGTGAGCTCAATGAGACGAGTACCAAAACGAGTTCCCTTGAACTCCTAGGCCGTGTTGATAATAACATTAGGCATCTATTTTTATAATATAGAGAAAAGTTAGAATCAACATCAATAGAGAAAAATCACAAGAGAAAATATCACAAGCATATCTTTTGCAACAATCACACAAGTCATGGCATACAAAAATCCATTAGATGCATCAAAGGTTCAACATAACTTAGACAAATTTTTGGAAGTAAAAACGATAAGTGTGGTGGTCCAACTAACAGAGTACATTACAATCCCCACTCACTTGCCAAGTTAGCTATCAGGGCATCCCTAGAGGCAATCTGTCGATCTTGATCACATGATTCCATTGCTAAATCTATGATGTCTTCTCTTAGGCGTTGGTTAGCAGCCTCTATCTCCTGGGTATGCTTCTTTTCTTCTCTAAGGTCATTTTGGGTGTTGATCATTCTGCACTTGAGTCTATCACCAAGCTCCTTGATAGCATTCCAAGCTGCATTTCTTGCAGAGTCAAAGAATGTTGTGTGCATTTCTGAGTTGGTGACCATGCATAATCCTGACTCGTTGTGGTTGTCTTCCTTGTTTTTGTACAAGTGAAGTTGCACCCACCAATACTCCTCTCCTTCATCCATCACAAGGAATCCTTTGTACACAACTGCACCATGTATCCCCATGGTAACCATAAGATTCTTGAGGGCCTTGGGAAACTCAGTCTCACACTCCAAAGTCATGGTCATGAGTGGTCCCTTCCTTACGACTTCGTTGATGGAGTTCATCTACAAATAGAGATGAGAAAGAAGATTAGAAAAGTTTACGAGAAGAAAAAGACAAGTGTGGAAAATGTTGAAATTTTTTCCTTAGTGGTTTCTAGTCCAATCCTAGGGTCATAATCCTACAGGCAACACAGTGCTCTGATACCATCTGTAAGATCCCACCTTTATAAATGTAAAGATCCCTGTGATTGCAATGCTAGTCCCTGGATCAATTGCTAGCATCCACAGTTTAAGATGAAGTACATAGAAACAAAGGTCATTATTACATCGTCATTCCAGAGATAACTTAGTCTTTTACAACTCCATAGACATAGGCTAGTACAAGAGTTTAACTTAGCAATAAAAATAAAAGTCTTCATCTTCATGTGCCACAGGCAAACATGTTGAGTGTAGACTCATAACCCCTAATCATCATCAGAGTAACCTGCAACATCACAAGTTACAGCCACAGTGGGTCAATACATTGGAATAGTATTGGCAAGTGATACCTTAGTAGAATATTAGCATCTAGTTACTACATGAATTTGGCTAAGTGTAGCTTAGGCTTGCTTTGCTCAAAATAGGTTTTGCCTATCAGTTGAAAACACTAAGTTTTTGTTTGGCAAAAACTCCCAAGGAACCACCAATAGAAATTGGTGAACCTTCACCCTTGTTCAACCACATGTTTTAACTTAGAAAAATTGGGATGAGGAGATTCTTGATAGCTTCCATGTCTTTATGCTCAAATTGTCCATTACCGGGGACACGGCTAAGTACTTAGTTTCTTCCTTCTGTAGAGGTGGTGCACTTTCCCCACAAGACTTGATTTTCACCAAGACAGGACCTTTCAGAAGCCTTCCCTTAGACCAAATGGACGCGTTCCAACCTATCATCCCACTAACACCAACTGTCCAAATGGCTAAGTTATTGCAACCTATATGATCCAGGCAGAGCCCATAATGCCATGTGGTTGCACTAGAAGCTTCTTAACATATGGCATCTCTAATACCTTTGTTCCTAGGTGGCAATCCACAAGTGAGATACACAAGGTAAACCATATAAATGGGCCTTGTGTAACCACTCAACCAAAAACCACCAAGCAATTACCATTCCACCCAGGTGTTTCATCCACTTAGTTGTTTTATTAAGCAAAAACATAAGTCAAAGACTTAGCAATATTTTTCCATAGCATGTATAAATTTCACCCTTGGTTGCTACTAGCTAGTCTAAGCATGGCAATAGCAAGTATCTTAACTTAGAGAATATTCTAACAATTCTACAACTACTAGGATTTCCCAAGCATAACATATAGATACTTAGCAAAAATATTCATGCAAACAAAATATTTCTAATGCATAGTCAAAATATGGGGACAAAAATATGAAGCACCACATGCCTTGGTAGTTGGGGGAGTAGCAACAATCCTCACAATCACAATCACCACTAGCACCAAAATCTACACATAAAATGATAGCACCAAATTCACATATCAAAATAAACAAGCAAAAATATATGAATGCATGCAAATGCCATGTGATGATTTTTCCAATTCAAACAAGACAAGTAAAACAATACTGAACACTAAACCAAACATTTATACACTAATCAAACTTAATTTGATCTTTAAAACATTTTTCAAATAATTTTTATACTCAAAATAGGCCTACAAATGTCTCTGCAAAAATAACCAATTTTACAGAATCAATTTATTAAAAAAAGTGCATGGTTGGAGAGAATTATTTCTCCTGATTCCAATTATATAAAATTTGCAAAATTTGAACGTGTGGATCAAAAGTTATGAATTTTGCAAGTTTGAACATCTAATAGATCTAAATCCAGATTTTAAATCAAACTACAGGCCACGCGACGCTATCGGATTGGTTGGGACCGCTTCGCACTGGATCACGCTGGCACACCATAAGATCTAAATAAGATCCAGCGGCTCAGATCTGCCCGTACCTCTTCGGCCTGGTGTCTAATCTAGACCACTGGATCCAGATCCAGTGGATCTAATCGTTTTGACCTTAAACCGGCGGAGCAATGGCCAGAACGGCGGCGACGGCTCTGCTAGCGATGGTGCGGCGATTCTAGCGGGGGATGGGGGCAGTGGTGATGCTTACCGGCGTCGCAAGGTTGCGAGGAAGCTCCATATGTTTTTGGCGTGGACAGGGGCAAGTTGTTGTGGCCGTGGGAGATCGTCGGAGTCGGGGACAGCGTCGGGCTTAGGTGGACGGCGATGTTGGCGACGTTCTGATCCGCCCTAACACAAACAGAAGGCATCAGTGTGTGTGCAACGTTCATGCGAACTTGATAGGGTCAAGGGGAAGGCACGGGGCGGTCGAACCTCACCGAAATTCCTCGTCGGAGTTGGAGACGGCGTCGGGAGTTTGCGGTGCTCGACAGAGTCGATGACCTGGGGCAGTACAAGTCGAACCAAAGGTGTAAGAAGAAGCGTAAGGACAAAGGAAACACGACAGTATGGGTTAGCAGGCACGGGGTGGATGATGCTCACCAGAATACTTCACCGGAGTTCATCAGGCAGCAGTGGTTCAAGCTCAAATACGAGCAGCCTGGGGGCGATTGGGTGTGGGTGTTTGGGGGGAAAGGACCGCGTCGAGGTGGTGATTAAATAACCAGAGAAGGGGCGACAATATCACGGTGAATCAATGGAATTGATCACGACAGTGAAGAGGAGGAAATGGCCGACGACGACGTGGTCGCGCGCGGGATTTGGGGAAGAAGGGAGTGAGCTGGCGTGGGGCCACTGGCAGTCTATGCGGGGTAAGTTTGCGCGCGTGGAAGAGGGAGAGGGAAGGGGCTACTCGGGGTGGGCTTGCTGGGCCGGTTCTGGTGCTGGGCTCATTTTGCAGCGCTAGTTTTTATTCTTTTCCTTTTCCCTTTTCTTTTTCTAATTTGATTTTCAGGAATGTTTTTCAAATGATTTCAAATGAGTTTGAATTCAATCTTATTCTGGATTTTTGTAAAGTGAACTATATACAAAAATGAATACAAAACCTTACTGTTCCTCAAAATATAATTGCCCATTGAATTTAAAAATAAACATTGCCTTTATCATTTATTTAATATAGACATATGAATGGTTTTAAATTCATATTTTGTTTTGAAAAACTTTGTCCAAGCTTTGGAAATATCCAACAATCCTATGCTCAATTATTTTCTGGTCAAAACAAATATTCTCATATTAGAGAGTAGAATTAAAGTCACTGCCTTATCTACATAAAATAATAGACCACAAATGTTTCTGTTTTTGAAGTCTTGTTTGAAAATGATCCTAAGATGATTATGAATGCATGAATGATATGCAAACTTTGAAATCATGATTTTTTGGATGTTACATGCACAAATTATGATATATGGAAAAATCGTATGCTTATTCATTTTTGGGACATGGACCCAAAATTGGAGCGTATTGTAGATATAGGTTTTTCTCCTCCTATGGATTTCAAATATCTATCTTGTGAGGATGAGAAAAACTTATATCTCGATGCTCAAGCTTCTAATGTGCTTGTTAATGCTTTGAGCTATGTAGTTACATCTTAAATCATTCCTTTTTGGAGCGCTCATGAGTTATGGACAAAACTTCAAGATAAATATGTTGTGTCCAACATTATTGAGGATGATTGTGTTGCTTCCACTTTCGGTCGAGATGAGTTCTCATCTTCTACCACTTCACCAACATGTGATTTTTCACAAGGTAATGATATGGTGAGTGGTGATAGAAATTGCAATTTGGATAGTGTGCTTACTATTTATAATCCCTCATCTCTATCTAGTTACAATGATCTATCTTTGGACTTTAACACTTTTAGCACTACTAACTCCTTACATGCTTGTGTTGATAGTCCTTTCATATCATGTAGAAATGACTTGAATAAATCTCATGATGATATGCTCATGTTGTCTTGATGCCATGTTAAAAATGCTTCTATTTCCTCTAGTCCTTGTGTTGCTAACCATGTAGAGGAAAATGAAGATTCTATGGGTCAAAGACAAGGTCTTGAATAGATCTAAAAGTGCAATCTCATCATCACCTTCCTTCGTTTCTCACATATGCCTTATGGCTAAGGAAACAAAGGTAACCTCTTTGTATCCCATTGTATCTCATGATGATGATGAGGTTGAGAATGATAATTATGATGATCATCTAGTTGATTATGATATTTCCTCTATTCTATATATGGGAGAGATAGTCTTTTCCTCTCTTCATATAAATAAAATTGCTTCGTCCAAATTCGTTGAAATCTTGACTTGTGCTGTTGAAGGCAAGAAACTTATTGAGAAGCAAGAAAATATAATTGATGAAAAGTTTGCACTTGAGTGTGAGTATGCTAATGAAATTTCTCAACTAAAGGACTCCCTTGAAGAAGAACAAACCACCAAAGAATCTCTTGAGGAGACTTTTACTCTAGAATTAACTAGAGTAAAGGAATACCATGATAGAGAACTTGCGGTGGCAAACTCCTTCAAGATTAAAAATGATGAACTTGAAGTTGCTTATGCTAAACTTGTTGAGGATTTTAAGCACCTCAAAAATGGCTCTCGGGTCGTTAAGAGGGAGCTCATCAAACTCACCGAGTCGCATGAGCAACTTAAAGCTTCATATTCTAAAGAGCTTGCCAAGTTGCCCTCACCTCTTGCAAATAGTGATGATTCTTGTGCTACTAACTCTATTTCTTGTGAAGAATCTATTTTGAAGGAGAATGTTGAGCTAAAGGCTCAACTTGCGTTGCTAACTAGAAACTATGGGAAATTAGAAGAAAGTCATGTTAAGCTCTCGAGCTCACATGAGGATCTTCTAGTCTCCCATGGTAGGCTAAAGTTAGCTCATGAGGCCATCGTGTCAAAGGTAACATCTAGTGGGCCTCATGTGGACATTAGCACTATACCTACACAAAATGTTATCTTGCCATGTGCTAGTCCTTGTAATTCATCCTCTCACAACCATGCTATATCTCGTGATGACTTACATTCCGTGCCTTGTTGCTCTAACAATGTAGCACCTACTTCCTCTAGTACTTTTGTTGAAACTAACCATGTAGAGGAAATCAAAGAGCTCAATGCTCAAGTAACTTCTTTGAAGAATGACTTGAAAAAGGGTCATCAAGGAAAGGCCGCACTCACCAAAATCTTGAGTGTGCAAAAATCCCTCAATTACAAGCGTGGGCTTGGATTCAACTCCAATGTCAAGAACAAGTCCACTATCATGTTGAAGCACAAGGACAACAAGAAGAATGGCCAAGATCAAGTCAAGAATCCTGCCAACATTATTTGCTTCAAGTGCAAGGAAGAAGGGCACCATGTTAGATCTTGCCCATTGAAGAAAAAGCCTCTTAGTGTGAAGCAACAAGGGAAGCGGCCTCAAGATCCACCTCAAGTCATTAATGGGCCTCTTCCTAAGAGGACTACTCGAGCTCTTCCTCGAGTTGTGGCTTCACCTAAGAAGAAAGATGGCAAGAATAGAACTTGCTACATATGCCGTGAGAAGGGGCATATTTATTCCTTATGCACTATCGGTATCTCCTCATCCAACCCTATCATTATTGATGATGCTTATTCTCTTTGTAAGAACGAGGTTGGAAATGTGTTTGCCAAATTTGTTGGTGCTCAATGTGGGTTCAAGAAAAGAACCATTTGGGTTGCCAAGCCTATTGTTACTAACCACTTAGGACCCAACTTGGTTCGGGACCAACAAGCCAAAACTTGATCAATAGGTATTGTTGGAGGGCATTGGAGTCATGGCTACATTATGAAGAATTGAGGGATCTTCATCAATTGTTATTGTCAAGCCAAGCCATTTGGATTATCGTGATTATATTATATTTCCAATGTTCCTCCTTGCAGTAAGATATACTAAACTCTTTACATTGAAAGTTACTCGCCCCCTTGTGCATGTGTTGGTCTTGTATCTTCCATGCTTTTGTACATGTTGTGCTATCCACTTAATTATCTTGAGGTATCAAGCATATTTGTGTATGATTAGGTGGCACACCATGTATGTGTGTTTCTTGTGTTTGAGCCTTACTTGGTTATATTTGATATATTATTTGGCTATTGTGAGAGATTAATGGATTATCCCTTTTTGGGGGAGTGTTATGCTTGGGCATTCCACAATCCTAAAAATGTGTATACATGATTAATACCACCTAGTATTGATATTGCAATATTATATATTCTCTATGTGGTACAATTCTCATGAGAAATTCAAGTTCTATAATGTCCATTAATTATCTCTATTTGGACCTCTTTGCCTCGTGTTGAGTTTTATGATAGTATCACATTATGGGGGAGTCATATTCTTAGTGCATATTACAATCCTAGAAAATGTGAATATTATAGGTTGTGTCACTTAGAATTGATATTGATAATTATCTAGCACCTATTTGACACATTTGCTCATACAAGTTCCAATTTGCTTGAATGCCTTTATTGATCATATTTTGGATCTTGTATGTGAGAATGTTTCTTGGTATGTGATTCCTCATATTTAGATCTCTATATCATCATGGAAACCATTTGCTTCAAGTTACTCTAATCACTAGCGATTGTGTGAATATTGGAAGCTACGAAGAATCATGTTCGAAGTATCATGCTTAATTCTTATATTTTGTTATATGCTTCTTGTTGTGACTATGATCTTGTATATCCATACAAGCTACCTTGGGAAAATTATTCCCAATATTTCTTGTCCTTGGACAATGAGTACTCAATTTATGGTAGAATTTATTGATCGTAATCACTTTGGCCTTCGTTTAATTTTATCCTATCTTTGGCCAAGAAAATGTTTTGTGTTGTCTCCCAAGCCTTCCTTGCTTATTTTGGATCCTCTTATTTTATTGATATCCTCTTGTGTTTTACTTATTGTAGGTACTAGTGATGATCCCATTTGTGTGCATTTTTCATTTAAAAGGAAAATCCTACATAATGCACTATCCATGGGGGAGCTCTCCTATATTATCTAGAACACTCATATTTATGCTTCTTTGTTTGATCCATATCAGGTTTTATGTGCTTGGAACCTCAATCTTCTCGTTTTGATATTTTGTGCCATCATGAGAAGTTTGGGGAGTTTGGTTTCTTGTTGAAACCTTGCTCTTTTTGGGAGTTGGTTTTGTCTCATTCCTTGTTTCATGATTTGACCATTTTAGAATGAGATAAATCCTTGAGCATTTTTATTTCTATCTTTTGCTCTTTGGCTTTAGCCTAGTTCATTTGTTGAACTTGTTCCCTTTCATGTGTTGAATTGGTTCTTTGATACAATTTGGACATCGTTTGTCATGTCAAACTCTTGTGTGTGCCATCTCGATTTACTTGGTGTTTTTGTTCAAATTGTATCCCTGTTTTGGTTCTTGAAAGCTTTATGCATGCATATTTACTATATGTTTATATTATGGCATGCTTGCTTTCTTTGATTCAATATATAAGGGGAACTCCAACAAATCCCATCGGCTAAGATGTGCATGAAATTAAATTTCATATCAATATGCACATAGTTATGTGGAGTCTCTCCTATGTTTTGTAGTTACACTAACTACATTGGACCCAATAAGTTTGGGGACCATTTAGTACTTAAATGTGTTTTAGGTACATTGGATATAGATTGGATGCTTGTCTCTCAATTTTGAAGAAGTAGTGCTTACAAGAAAATTTGAGGCAAGCTATAGGATGATCAACGAATTCATATCCTCTACATCCTACCAATTATATATTAGTAACAAGTATCTCTCGCTCATGCATAATTATCTTGCTTCCAACCTTTTGTAGGTTGCATCTTGGCATAAATTTTTGTTATTGTATTGATCGTTGTATTTCTAGCCATGTTATTAAGAGAACTCTCTATTGTATATGTGTATAAGTTGAGATGAGTGCATATAATTGGGACTATACAAAATCATACATATGATCCTCCAATCCCAAATATGTCAATCTAGTAATTCTATTACCTATCCTTTCCTCAATTTCTCTCATGTGCAATAGTGAGATTTTGCTAGTTTATTTTTTCTTGTGATACTTGTTGCCTTTCTCCATATATGCTAACTTTATCCTTTTTCCCTTGGTGATAGTTGTAATATATGTAGTGTGTTGGTGTTTGAAGTTCATTCATGTACAATAAGATATATTTGAGCCCATGGACATGCTTTGAAGCAAAAATCTAATTGATATATGTTATGACTTCATTATACTTTTCATATGTCTTCTTGTATATCTTCTTTATGTGTGCATATTTCTTTGTTGGCATATGTCTTTGTGATGTTTTCCACTTAGAGACATATACACATATGAGAAGATAATTTTAGTTGATTTCTAATCCTTGGAGACCATCTTTCTATTCCTTTTGATTATTTGGTGGCTTCCAAATTTAATTGCCTATGAGTGTTTATTCCTCTTGTTTGCATCATTGGGCACTCATATTTATTCTCTCATGCCTTGTATTGTTAAATGAACTTGGATGAGTGAGGATTCCATGATTATGCACCTTGTTCCTAAATGCAATTATCATAATTGTTGCATTATCTTTGGGGAGCTCATCTAATTCATTTAATAATGCTCATTTGTCTTATTTATTATTTATTGTGCCTTAAATGCTTATGGAGGAGTGATGATTCCATATTTTTTCATTGTTGTATTGAAATACACCGATTCTAAAGTGTACACAAATTTCGGGGAGCTTCTCTATTTTATTCAAGCATTTATTTGATCTTTCATCTGTTGTGTTTTAAATGCTTATGGGGGAGCGAGGATTCCATATTTGTGCAATATGTATTCTAATGCATTTATGTTGAATTGTGCACAAATCTTGGGGAGCTTCTCCATTTTGTTATTTAAAGCACTCTTTTGCTCATATCATAATATCTTGTAGTTTCCATTTGAACTCATTTGTTGTTTTCACTTGGTTTGTCGGACCTTGTAATTGATTGCATCATTTGACTTTATTTTGGAAATCTTCAGGTCGTCGATATAGTTCTACTCCCTCCCAAGTATTCATCATTGGATATGTGCGAAGGAACACCTTTGGAGGAATTATTACTATATTTACCTTCTATAACTTGTTACCCATTTCGGCAATCGATGCCAATGGGGGAGAAGTTTGAGAGGGTTTAAAGGGAAGTTGGTTTATGCATTGAGTTTGTTCTTGAGCATTTTCCTTTCATGCTCTTGCATCTTTGTTGTTGCCTAGCATGTGGTATATAGAGGAAACTCCACCAATGATAATGATTGGCAATATATGCAATGAAATTCAAGTTCATCACACATGCATAGATTATGGGGGAGTTTGCTCTATATATGGTGGTGGTACCAATATCACATACTTATGTAGTATTTGATATTGGTGTTACCATTTTACTCATTAATATTCCTTATATAAACCCTCTTAAAGGGATTGTCATCAATTACCAAAATGGGGGAGATTTAAAGAACATGTGGGCCCCCATGTGTGGTTTTGGTAATTAATGACAATCTTTATGGACTTATGTGTGTATTAAGTTATACTTGTAGGATTTGTCCATTGGCATCGCTTGGAGCATGTGTTGGCTTCAAGGTTGATGAAATGAGAAAAAGACGTGTTGTGCAAGCTCAAAATGCAACATCTATAGTAGATCTCATGTTTGATGCTTGCCATTCTCGGTGATCATGGATCGATGATGAGGAATCAAGAAAGGCGTTCCATCTTCAGAAGGTCAAGATCGTCTGCATCGAGCTCAAGTGGAATGCTCAAGGAAAAGGTATAATCTTGAGAGGTTTTCCCTTTTGCCGGTCTCATGTTGTGTGTGGGAGGCCGGGTTTAGGATAGAGAGCCGTGCTATCAAGAGGGGCTCTTGTATGAGTAACTAGATCATATCGTTCAAAGAGAGCTCAAACCTTTGCATACTTGCATCATTGTATTTGGTTGTTATTTGGTCTTATCCATGTGAGTATATAGAGCTTGTGGTAATCTCCATAACAAGCTCTTGTTCATCAAAATTGGATCTTCCGTTTACATCTTGTTGCGATTTTGATCTTGGCGGTTTTCTGGTGTCTCACCAAGTGAGGTATCTCACATTATATTACTTGATACATTCTCACTTGGTGATAACCAATATCTCCACTTTTTATTAGGATGCTCTAGTCGTCCTCTTTCCAACGCAATTGGAATCGGGTCAATCGGAGTCTCCTAGCCAAAGTTATGATTATTTGAAGGTTGCTTTATTTAAACTAAAAAAGAAAAAGGAAAATATGTTGTCTGGGCCGAGCGGTACTACCGCAGCCCAGTACCGCTCGTGCCTGGCTGCGCGTGGCCCATTCCTGGTTTGGCCGGCACCTGGGTCCGGCTCTACCGGACCGGCCCCGTAGTACCGCCCGGGTGGGCCGGTACTACCGGCCGGCCCATCCGGCTTGTCCAGCGCCTGTCTAAGCATCCTGGCAGCCGATCCGTTTTGGGATAGGCCCTGCTCTGCGCGCCTGCCCACTCCCTACCACTGCCGTGCGTCAGCCCGCACCTGCCCGCGCACTGCTCGCTCGCGAGCTGTGGCCTGCCGCGCCTGCCCGCTGGCCCCACATCGCTGCAGCCGCCTCGCCCAATCCCGCGCTGGCCGCATGCGCGCTTGTGTTGACCAGCTGCTGCCGCGTTGCTGCTGCTTTGCACGCTCGCTACGCCTGCGCTGGCCGGCCCAACTCGCATGCTCCTGGCTGCCGCGCTGCTCGCTGACTTGCTCCTGCGCGCTGCTGGCCCCACGTGCGTACGCTGCCCGCCGCTACTCACGATTGTTCTTGCAACTGTTTTGGCTGCATGCGGTACTACCGGTTAATTCCGGTAGTACCAGACCATTCCGGAAAAAGCCCAACGCACAGATTTCTGGGGCCCTATTTAAGGCTTTGCCCGTTTTTAGTTTAGTAGGCTTCTTCCTCTTCTATTTATCTAAGATTTGTCCACACTTGCTCTAGATTTTGAAGCTTGATAAATCTCTCCCCCTCCAATGATTCTTGCCCATATTTGAGTGGAAGAGAGAGGAGATCTAGATCCATGTTTTGACCTAACCGATTCATCTCTTTGTGAGTGTATCTTTGGGTATCTAGATTTTGGGGGATATTGTGTCCCTCTTTGATTCCCCCTCTCTTGTTCCTCCAATATCTTTAGTAGCTTTGTTGGAACTTGAGAGTGAGGGATTGGAGCATCTTTGTGGTGTTCTTGCCATTTGCATTCGGTGCATCGGGTTGTGTTCTCCTCGGAGGATTTGGTTTGAGTTACTCATTGGAGCTTGTCCCTCTTGGGTTCTTGGAACCCTAGACGGTTTTGTGGCCTTGGTGGCGTTTATTGGGAGCCTCCAAATAAGCAACCTTGTGAGAGGTTCCGGTTGCCACCAACAAGTGCACCGATAGTGGAAGCGTGGATCGATCCCGTTGGGGTAAGATTCACGGGAGAATAAGGGAGGCCTTTTGTGGCGTTGGTGGTTTGATACCACCCCCTCTCCAAATGAGACGTACTCCATGTTGGGAGGAACTCGGTAAAATATCGCTGTCCCCGCGTGCCTCGGTTATCTCTATACCCGAGCTCTTTACTTATGTACTTTACATTGTGATAGCCTTCGTTCTTGAAGTAATATATATCTTGCTATCACTTTGTTGCTTGTATTGCTTAGCATAAGTTGTTGGTGCACATAGGTGAACCCTAGATTGTTCTAGGTTGTGCTTAACAAAGTAAACGCTAGTTTTATTCCGCCTTTGTTGAGCCACTCTAGGAAAAGTTGTAATCGCCTATTCACCCCCCTCTAGGCGACATCTGTATCCTTTCATCCACAGCATCATCACCGACAATGGCACAAACTTCACCTCGAAGGAGTTCCAAGACTTCTGCGAAGGCCTCAGCATCAACATCACGTACACCTTAGTGGCTCACCCGCAGACCAATGGCCAGGTCAAAAAGCCAACAGCCTCGTCTGCAACGGGATCAAGAAGCAACTCCCGCGCCATGTCGAACGGTTGGCAGGAACCTGGGAAGATAAACTACCCTCCGTCCTCTAGAGCCTGCGCACAACACCAAACAGCACCACCGGCTATACGCCCTTCTTCATGGTGCACGGAGCCGAAGCAATGCTACCAGCCGAAGTACGCTACAAGGCCCCATGGGTCGTTGCTTATAGTGAGGCTGAATCAATGACCACACTCGAAGACTCTGTTGAACTGTTGGACGAAGCACGCGACATCGCCGCAACCTGTTCAATGGTGTACCAGCAAAGCCTTCGCAACTACCACAGTCGACGGCTATGCCCAAGGTCCTTTGTCGAAGGAGACCTCATACTACAACTCAAACAAAAAGGCCACCTGAAGCTCGAATCACCTAGGGAAGGCCCCTACATGGTCACTGAAGTAATCCCAGGTGGCACATACCACCTCAAGGACGTCGAGTCTGAAGTAGCATACTCCAACCCCTGGAACGGCGCACAACTATGACGCTTCTACCCTTAGTGTCTTTACTTACAATAAGGCTTTTCAGCCAGGCTACTTAGCCGAACCCTGTACTCCCCACTATGTGATGAATAAAAGCTAAGTTCCTTAGCCAGTATATATCTTTTCCTTATGCAAATTTACATTCATACAACTTACTCGGGGGTTGCGCCTCACCCAATGAATTTGTCGACTTACGTAACGCATCCACCTGAGTAGCTGACCATATTAGGATAACAAAAAGGGAATGCAAACTATACAACAACGAGCATTACATGCAAAGTTTTACAAATTTTACAAAGGGCATAAATAGCCCAACCGAAACTATACAATTTTTACATTTCCCTGTAGAATACTTGCAGGAATCAACCACGCAGAAGCAAAACATTCGTTCTCTCGTCAAAGAAATGCACAATGTCTTTGGCATGACGAACCACCACCTCGTAGTGCGGGTGTATGTCCCATGCCATACCATCCGGGGGAATGGGCAGTCCCGCCGCTATCTCTGCCATCCCAACGATGCAGCCGAACAAGGTCCAATGCCACTTTTGCACCTGCAACAAGCTGCTCATGCACAAGCTCCTTCACGACATCCACTCTCCGAAACTTCCCCAGCAGCCCCAGGAAACTGGATGGAGCCGCATCCAGGGGGAACATGGTAGCCCAGATGGACGTGAATGACGATCTCATGTGCTTCAAAACCTGAAGCACCCGATGGACATGATCTTGTACCGTTGCAACCACGGTTGCCCGATCGTGGTCCATCCAAAAGAATCCTCCAACCTCCAACTCCTGTTGGGTGAGGCTGTTGAGCCGAATAGCTACGCACTCCTTCTCTTCCCGCGGAAGAAGATTAACAACTGCAAAAAGCAACAACTCAGAAGCGAAAAATAACAAACGTAGCTGCAAAACCAATAAGAGGCAACGGGTGCCCACTTACACTAAAGTTGTTCGCCAATTTGCTGAAACTCTTCAAGAACATACTCCTCCCTCACGACAGCCCACTTCGTTTTGGATTTCCAAACATCAGCATGACCATGGATAATGAGGACGTCTCTCTCCAAGCTTCAGATGCGATAACGCAACAATGGAAATTGAGATGCTTCATTTTTTGTCGGCTGGGAAACAACCAAAGGAACCTAAAAAGTTGCCGGATCAAGATCCGAAGGGACCTAAGAGGCACACAGATGGCAAAATATAAGGAAAAAAGCACCAGCAATAATAGAAGACGAAGGCATATATTCACATGAGGAACCACTATGCGGTAACCTGGAAAGTCATTCGGTACAAAACATTACAAGAGCTACAGCAAAAGCAAGAACAAATCTACAAAGGCGACTAAGCAGCAGAAGGGCCCTGAGGGTGCGCCACATCCGAGGCAGTACTAGGCTCTGTAGCCAGAGTCGCGGCCACCCGATTTTTCTCAATCGCATAATTGGCAAGCAGCTCAATCAGGCGGAGCCATAACACTTGCAGCATGAGGCGAAGAGAGCAAAGGCTACCTCAGTGCCATCTGCCGCCACTGGCATCCTTGAGGTGGCCTGGTTTAGATCTAGTTGCACGCTAGACGCTAACGCCATCGCCAAGCCAAGGGCGACACCTGTGCACTTCTGGTTCTTCCTGTACTTCGTAGGCGCATCTCCCATCAGGGCCTTTGCCAGGGAGTCGACATCGTCAAGAGCCACGCCCTTCAGGAAGACTTCTCGATGGAAGCGGCTGAGGACCTCTTTGTCCTTAGCCAAAGTCTCAACGGATGAGATGCAATGGTCTTCGACCATAGCAATGGCGTTCGTGAGAAAGTCCCCATGATCCAAGACATGGCGATCAAACGCAATGCCAGCGACATCTGCAGATGACAAGAAGGGTAAGTCTAAGATCACAACACGAAAAGTGCCCAAGGTGAGGAAGTAGCAGCCGGGAAGGTTCGAGTGACTTACCATACAGAGCCTATGTGGCAGTCATCAGTTGCTCCGCCATTGCCTTCTGCCATGCAGCAGCATTAGCTGCAAGCTTCTCTTCACGCTCCCTAGCCTCCATCTTGAAGCGTTCGAGGGCTCCGACAATATTGTTGGCCTTAGTCTCTGTCTGGCTACGACTCTTTTAGAGTGAGTCTAGCTTGCGAAGGGCCTCATTTTTTCCTCTACAAATCATGAACATGCAAGTTAAAGCACGGACCCAAAATGTATGCATCCGAAGATCATAAACAGTAAAACACTTACCCTGGAGATGATGGAAGTTTGCCTCCATGGATAGATGCTGCCGCCCAAGGCGCTGGAAGTCAAGAAGGAAGGGCTGCCGAAGAAAATCATCAGTCATATGAATAAGACTCGGGGGATAGTCAGTAAAATAGCAATGACACTTACGTGTCCACCCGAAGACTCCGAGGTTCCTACTTGTACCTTCCGGGTGACAACTTCATGAGTCATCGACTTTGAGGAACTCGATGCGTCATCACCAGAGTTGGCTGCTGTCATCGGGGAAGGGTCCGTAGCTTCTGGGCTCTCCGCCTTGGACTCTACGGCCATATCCTCTATCTCGTCCTTTATGGACTCATCCGGAGAAGACCCCTTGTTATAGCATAGAAAGCAAATCATACAAAGAGTCACTCAAAAAGTCAAAACATCCCGAAAATCAAAATGGTAAAGGCACCAAACACTTATGAGGGAATGTCAGAGAGGTTGAGAAAAAACGCTGCACTCTTCATCTTCTTGGCCTTTGGCTGAGGAGCCACAGCCCACAGAGGCACCGCAGGAATGGGGGAGGTAGCACCTTCGCCTGCAGCATACTCCTGTAAGAAGGCATGCCCCTTTGGAGATGGAGGTGTCGTGGCATCCGAAGCTTTGCTTCGGGATCTCTTGCGAGAATTCCCATCGCTGGGCTCGAGGGGCTTCCTCCTCCACCGGCGAATGAGCGGCAGGGACCATGGACTCTAACTCCGCGTCCCCGCCATCTGCTGCAACCGCAAACTCCTCAAGAAGGGGAGGCACCATGTTCTCCACCTTAAGTTCCTACGGAACACCAAACACACAAGTCAAAATGAAGAACAGTGGATACAAACAAAATGCATTGCATGCAACTAAAGCGTTCACCTGAGGAACTTCATTTTTCGCGTTGAATGGTGTAGTCAGCGACTCCACTGAAAGCTCGTCGCCGGCGCATCAACGGTTGAAGATCCTAGTCGAGATCGGACGAGGACAACTCCTTATCCGAGAGTCTCGTTGGGTTGTGGACACCAGAGTATAGGAACATTGGGTATACCCTCGCTTGGAGGCGCTATACCCGACGATTAAGGAAGGTGCAGATGATGTCGATGCCAAAGACTTCCCAAAATCGCACCAGCTGTAGAGCTTCTACGCGCTTGTAGAGCGCATCAACGACTTCAGTCTCACCTGACGGGATTTCGTTGGACCAGGAGCGCTTCCTGGCGATCATCGCGTAGGCGTCGAAGGAGGCCAGGCCGTAGAGCTGTTCGTTCAGCTTCGGGTCCCGGATGTAGAGACACTTATTCCTCCACCCTTGGGCGGAGTTGCAGAGGTGGAAGTAAAAGTACTGCTGGTTGGGGCATATATATATCCCGCACCCGCCCAGCTCGTACACGGCGTAGCCGACGCCGGATTGCCTCTTCAAAGAATATAGTTTTTTGAAGAGGCCAAAGTGCATCTCGATGCCGAGCCAGCACTCACACAAGGTAATGAAGCACACAATGTGCAGAAGTGAATTGGGCGACAACTGAAGCAGTTGAAGTCCATAGAGAAAAAGGATCCCACAAAAAAAGTTATGGGCAGGAAGGGAAACACCGCGAATAACAAAATCATAGAACATAACCCTAAACACTTCGGGTGGGTTAGGAGTTACATCCTCGCCAGTAATCTTCGCATCTTTCTTGTCCTGCGAAATCAGGTGAGATTCGCGTAGGCGATGGAGGTCGACCTCCCGCATCGAAGAACACTACTAACCCCCATTGGTGACGCGCCCAACGCCGCTCTTCTTGGCGGCGCTAGTGGCACTCATCCCGACAACGGTGGAGCTATTCTTTGGCTTGCCCATCTTCTTGGCGCGATGAAATGCACGGTGCGCACAAAGAAAGGAGGCAAGAAAAGCACGGACGATGTCTAGCTCAAGAGAAAGCACGAGCTCTGGAAATGGTGGAGGCAATATCGATAAAGGATGTGCGATAATAGAAAATGGCGGAGGGTGGAATTATTGTAGCCCCTAGCATTATAAAAATGATGAAGACGACAACGTTGAGCCGTCGATCAACTAAACCTAGTGTCACCCATCGCATTATACACGTGGCGGGTATCGCCCGAACCGTTGCGAGCATGCCGTCCACTACGTGCAGAAATCGAGGCGACGCGGTAACTTTCGCGTAAACTATGCGTGACTTGTCAAAACCTGGTGAGAAAGTAGGACCCATGATCATCTAGTCACATCATCTCTGCTGCTGCAGACGGTTGAGCTCACCATCCGTCAACAATGACGTTAACAATTTGCAAAAGAAAAGGCCGGCAAAGGCTATAATCTTTCGAATCAAGGAAAAAGTACTTACTCGAGTCTACAACTCAACCAAATACTCTGGAGCTACTCCTATCAAGAGCGTTGGTCGTGCACTTGAAATTTTGGTAAAATCCCTAGGTCAATCAAAGAGATTTTGAAGCCTCAACTCCTTCTTCGAGTCTATGACTTCATTACGGACTTGGGGGGCTACTCCCATACGGAGCGCTGGTTACGCATTCAGCAAGATTTTTATCATACGAAAGATTTCCGGATCATTGTATCACATGACTGATGACTATAAGTCTCTGCTCGAGTCTACGACTCGAATAGACTCTCAGGGGCTACTCCCATAGGGAGACCTGGTCGCACACCCTATGAATCAATTGATTAAGATCTTTCGGATCCTACACATTCACACTGAACACAATTTTCAAAGCAACTGGCGACTCTGCTCAAAATAACACTAAGAGAGATAACACCTCCTTGGTCATCCGAAATGCCTCTGCGGCGATAAAAGTTTGGATGTTGTGTCTATGACACAAAAATAAGACCTACAGATACAATCTGATGGACTGATAACGCACCCGATTGTGCTCTGCCAGTAATATTCTGTGTCACCAGGCATGATAAAAATCCCGACGGACGTGTTGGGTACGTAACTGAAAACATTGGAATTTGACTCATGTAACACCTCCGTGCCCTGAGTCGACTTACACCAACATTTTTCCGGATTCGAGTCCGGGGACTCGAGTCTGAGTAGATAGGGTTGTTTTGCCCAAAGGTAGTTAACTGACCCCGATCAGTCGGAGAGTCAGGCATGCTTATCAACTATCCCTATTAACCAACATATTGACTCGAAGCATGTTCGGGTGATAAGCACTCGAAAAGACTTAAGAGTCTCTAGTCAAATCTATGATTCGACTGAACACTCGGGGGCTACTAAATGGGTATGACCTACGGATGCCCGATGTTATCCTACCCAGTCTAGCCCAGCGGAAGCCCATGAATAAGGCATACCTCAATCATAAAAGCCCAGGAGGATTTCGGGTGGCCCAAGCCTAGGAAAGATTCGACTCCTTGACGGATACGTCTTCTTTAGATAGAAACTTGAAGGAAAAAACCCTAAACTTGTAACCGACTCAGCCTATCCCCAAGACTTGGCCTACCTATATAAAGGCCAGGAGGGCACCGCTTGGAGGACCTACCTCATAAATTAGCACACACCTCGTTAGATCCAATCTGCGCACCCCTGTAACTTTTGGCATCGCTATTAACAAGGAGCAAAGCAGGAGTAGGATTTTCCTTCCGAGGGCCTAAACCTGGGTAAACACCGTGTCCTCGTGTTGCTTGTCTGTTAGCCATTTCGCGATCTCCATCATCCCCTCCTTCTCCAAAACCCAAGTCCGTAACAATGGGCATTGATGAGTCGAACCCTCGTCAGTCTTACTTCATGTAACTTGATTTTTTATTAACAAATATATGAGTGCTCTAAACAAAGATAACTTTTGTTTTGAGTTCACACTAGAGATAACTTTATTGTATATATTCGGTTTATTTGCCAAATTATATTATATTCAAGGACTGATGAAAAGTTGGGGTTCAAGCATGAACTCGAAAGCTAGCATTGTGTTTGTGGACCGACGTTCGTGTGACTATAAAAGTTGTGTTTCACCATTGCCTACATAAACATGTCATGTGACTAGTTTTTCCAGCAAAAGTTGTATTGTATCATGTAATTGGATGCATGAGCTTCCTAGTATTTTTTTCTGAGCAATTGTTGTGGACAATATAATACTCCATCTGATCCAAATTAATGGACTTAAATTGGTCTAAATTCGGATGTATCTATCTGAGTCTATTAATTTGGAACGGAGTTACTTTTCCATGTTAAGTGTCAGGGTATTTTACCTCTAACTGTTTTTTGGCTAATGATGAAACCTAGAGATAAATTATGGACTAATGTAACCTATTAGTGTTTACGCCGGTTTAGTTCACAAGTAATGATGGAAGGTGCTTAGAGACACCCCCATTTGCTCTTTTTTACCATGCCCCCATTCGGTATTTAAGAGAAGTGTTGGTGGTTTGCTTACGTTTTCCCTTATTTATTTTGATTCAAATAGGAAACACCTGATGAGATGATGGTAAATCATCAACATGACACAGTGTATGATGTGGTGCCCCTCAACCATCCTCGACACACCGCCATCCTGCCGTTCATGCATGAAAAAATTCTGGGTGGGCATGATCGGCGGCTGGCTCGCCGTCGTGGACCCAAGCGGGGTCTGGTGCCTAGCGAACATCTACACCAATCGTGTAATCAACCTTTCATCAATAGATACTTGTCATATTGAGTGCAAATCTTTACCAATATATAACAGGTAATGCTACTAGCCAGCCAGGGTTCCCATAGTTACCTATACTCTTTTCTATACTCATGCATATTTCAAAATTTTGTTTTTAGCGAATCCACACCTATGGAGAAAAGTACGAAAAGTCGTGGGATGGATGTCTTGACCTGCTGAAGATTGTAATATGCAGAGTGCCCATAGAAGCTAGGGGTTACACAGAAGACAAGCTCCTCGCGTTGTTCGATAGTAAAATTGCCTACCTGGAAGGCGGTAGTGAAGTTTGGAGATTTCTAGACCATTCAGGTCATGGAAGGAGACAGTACCATGATGCCATTGAACATAGTGGCCTCATTTTTGCGGTCGCGGGTGAAGGATGCACCTACTGCTGGGATCCCACATTGGAAGGTAATTCTAGTTCCATGATACATTGTGAGTGATTTACTGAAGTTGTTCCTTAGCTACCTTGCTTATGTTTTACCTTTCATATGACTGAATGAGCATACCCTTTATGTCCTAAAAAATATGGATGAACAATTGCTACTAATGAATTAGTACCAGTAATAAGTCTTTCAAAAATATAGTGTATGATGGCGTCCCTTCACTAGTAAGTTCGTTCATTGTCAGAATATGAAAAAAATTAACCAACATCTCAAATATGAGGGCAACACACTGAAGCCGGGTTTCTTGATTTGTTTGTAATTTTAGGCCCTCCTCAGATTGTAGGAATCACGTAGGATTTTTTGTAGGATGCCAATATTTTCCTTTAGATCACCGTAGGATTTTTGTAGGATTTGGATTCTTCGATTTTATTCTATAAAAGCTGTTTGATTCAAAAGAGTATAATCCTTATGAATTCCTTCAAAGGATTTGCACTCTATTTTGGAGGAAAATTTCCATCCACTCCAACCTCATTGTATAATCCCTTCGGATTTCTTGTGCAATCAAACTCTACACTTAATCCAAAACCCTATAGGTAAGTAATCCTGTAGGATTCAAGTGTACATGCCTCTATATCAATAAAAAGTAGAGCTGCCAGCATTTTTTCTCATTCATGTGTTAATGTGATCCAAAGAGTCCCTCATTTTTATATAACTGAATGATCGGTCCCTCTTTTAAAACATACAACAACTAGGAAAGTAAGATATGGAAGAAGCAGAATAAGAAAAATCAATTACTAATCAGGATTTTCCTATTCACACTGTTAGCACGAACATTGTAGAATGTTGTGTAAGAACCCTAGTTTTATTAACTAGTACTTAGGGATTGAATGTGCATTCATGAGCATCATCTTAAAATGCATGCAAGAAATAGTCACAAAACCATAAACCCTAATACCCCTTCCTCTTTGTAAACTCATTCAAAATGATTTTATATTTTGAAAAGAATAAAAAGTTTGGAAACCTAAATGGTTACAAGGGGTCTCCATAGTATTTTAATTGTTTACAAAAATTCTGGTAATTTGAAAATCATTCAAAATAGAATTACAATTGAAAATACAAAAGAGTGAAAAGAAAACAGAAAAGGAAAAATAATTTGCAAATAAAAACTATCCCTAAACCTATCTGGGCCATAGCCCATCTATCCTCTCTCCTTTCCATCGCTCACGCGCAGCAGACCCCGGCCCAGTACAGCCTGAGACGGCCTATACCCCTTCGCGTGTCATCTTCCTCACGACGGAAGCAGCTCGGTGTCACTGCCTCCACCGCTCGTCGGAGTTGTGATGCCCGCCGGTGCTACGATTTGTGCCTCCGCCCGCCGTCGCCTAGAAGGACCCCACCTTCTTCCCTAGAGAACCCTAGAACACCACTATCCCCCTCCGCCTTATCCTTTTCTCGCCATGGCTGAAACCCTAGCTCCAGACTCTGTGTTACCTCACTGTCCCTGACCACCCCACATCGTGTTGAGGCCACCATTGGACACACCGCGTCTTCCTCGTCCTCCTCCATGAAGCGTGCAAGCAGGGGAGCTGCCCTCTCGCCGGAATCGAGATCGAACCACCATCAACCGCTGATATTGCCGCTGTCGATTCCTTGCCTCCTTGTCCTTCTCCTCGCGTTCGTGGTGAGCTCCTGCACCTCCCAGTGTCTACTAATCTATCTCTCGCTCTCTGGTTCATCTTCCCCGACGACCACCTGCTGCCATCGCCTATGTCCATCGTTTTGCCCGTTGCTCCTGCGACCCCCTCCAAGCGGCGCCGCCACTATATGGTAGCTCTCGCCGTACTCTTTCCAACGCCCCCACTCGCACGTCCAGGCACGCACGAGATCAGTCGAAGATTTGCTTATTGATTATCAACTGGCAAAGGCAAGCGAAGCCCCACACATACATATGAATCCTATGCTTTCAGAGTATTTACATTCTTGCCATGTGCATTCTATCCTAAAGTCTTTTATCGATAGATAGAGTAATCCTATCTGATGCATGTTACCTTTGAAGCCTATATTCCCTGATCCACTGCTCCTAGCATAACTAGGGTTTGGCTTGTGAAGCGTTGCTAGAGCTGTTACATCCGTTGTGCTTAGCCATGATGTTACCACTGGTCCATCTGGTTGATGAATCAGAGCTATGAATGAACCTAGTTTGACAGGATGACGTGGTATGATCAAAGATGAAAGTTAAACATGCTAAGGCTTGTATGGAAGGCCATGGTGAGTTGTGGTTTTTGTAGTGTTGGAGATATGCCCAAGAGGTAATAATAAAGAGGTTATTATCATATCTTCATGCTTATGATAAATGTTTACATACCATGCTATAATTTTATTAACCGTAAACATTAATACTTGTGTGATTTGTCAACATATAAGAGTCCCTAGTAAAGCCTCTTGTTAAACTAGCTTGTTGGTTAATATATGTAAGATCCCTCCTTTATAGAGGAAAAGGATCCCTGTGATTGCAATGCTAGTCCCTGGATCATTGCTAGCATCCACAGTTTAAGACGAAGTACACAGATACAAAGGTCATTATTACAGGCATTCCAGAGACAAACACTTTACAACTCCAAGGCCACAGGCCTAATACAAGAGTTTGAATAAGTAAATAAATAAAAGTCTTCATCTTCATGTGCCACAGGCAAACATGTTGAGTGTAGACTCATGACTCCTAATCCTCATCAGAGTAACCTGCAACATCACAAGTTACAGCCACAGTGGGTCAATACATTGGAATAGTATTGGCAAGTGATACCTTAGTATAATTTAGGTGGACTATATTACTATATGCAATTTGGCTAAGTGTAGCTTGGCTTGCTTTGCTCAAAATAGGTTTTGCCTATTAGTTGAAATCACTAAGTTTTTCTTTTGTCAAAACTTTTCCCAAGGAACCACCAATAGACATTGAGGTCCTTCGCCCATGTTCACCCACAAGTTTTTACTTAGAAATTGGGATGAGGAGATTCTTGATAGCTTCCATGTCTTGATGCTCAAGTTGTCCTTTTCCAGGGACATGGCTAAGTACTTAGATTTCTCCATCTGCAGAGGTTGTGCACTTTCCCCACCAGACTTGATTTTCACCAAGACAAGACCTTTTAGAAGCCTTCCCTTAGACCAAATGGACGCGTTCCAACCTATCATCCCACTACCACCATCTGTCCAAATGGCTAAGTTCTAGCAACCTATGTGATCCAGGCAGAGCCCATATTGCCAAGTGGCTGCACTAGAAGCTTCTTAACACTTGGCCTCTAAAATCTCTTTATTCCCGGGTGGCTTACCACAAGTGAGATACACAAGGTAAACCATAGAAATGGGCCTTGTGTAACCACTCAACATAAACCATTCCTTCCATTCCACCCAGGTGTTTCATTAACTTAGTTGTTTTATTAGGCAAAACACAAGTCCAAAGACTTAGAAATATTTTCATCATAGCATGTATATTTCACCAACCCTTGTTTGCTACTAGCTAGGATAAGCATGGCATAGATAGTAACTTAACTTAGAGATTCCCTAGCAATTCTACAACTACTAGGATTTCCCAACATGGCATATAAGCAAAATAACCATGCAAGACTTAGCAAAATATTTCTAATGCTTAGTATAAAACATGGGATAGAAATATTCATGAAGTACCACTTGCCTTGGTAGTTTGGAGAGTAGTTACACTCTTCACAATCACAATCACTAGCACCAAAATCTACACAAAGAATTATAGCAACAAATCACATACAAAACATATACAACCAAAAAATATATGCATGCATGCAAAATGGTATGTGATTATTTTTAAAACTCAACCAAGCAAGTAAACAGTACTGGTTCATTAACAAGTTAAAAACTTGCCAAACAACATTTATTTAAACCTTGAATCATTTTCTAAACATTTCATATACTCAAATTAGCCCTACACAAGTTTCTGCCAACAAAGCCATTTTAACAGAAGCAAAACATTAAACACATTGCATATATAGAAAGAGCTTGCTCTCCTGATTCCAACGATATAAAATTTGTCAAATTCTAACGTGGGGATCAAAAGTTATAGCCAAATCAAATTCAAACCACAATCAGATTCAAATCCTGTTTTAAATCTAAACTCCAGCCACGCGGCAGCGTCTGATTGGACGGTACCTCTTCGCACCGGATCACGCTCGGCTACCATTGGATCTAACTAAACACGCATGGCTCAGATCTAAACTTACCTCTTCGTCACAGATCTAATCTCACACGTTAGATCTAAATCCTACGGCCCTAATCTAACTGACCACAGACGGGCGACGCTAGCGGCGGCTACTGGCGGCGGCGAGCTCTGCCTACGGCGGCGCGGTGCTACAGGTGGTCCTAGGGTCATCGGAGGGGCTTACCAGAACCGTGGCGACGCGCTGATGCTCAACCTGGCGGTGGCTTGGCAAGGGGCGCACGGAGTGGGCTGCTGGAGCTCGTCGAAGTTGCCGGCGGCGTCGGGTTCGAGTGGACGGAGACGTTGGCGACGCTCCTGGTCTCCCTAGCACAAAGAAGTGGCACCAGATGATGCACAAGACAGTGGCGAACAACTTCGTGTGAGTCAGAGGTGAAGGGGCGCAAAGGGCTTACGGAATTTGGTCGCCGGAGTCGAGGTTGTCGTCGGGAGCTTGCGGTGTTGAACGGAACCGACGACCTAGGGCAGTAAAGAAGGTACCAGCGGTGTCAGTAGATGTGCAAGAAAGTGGCGAGGCTGTCTGCAAGAACCAGAGGGAGAGGGGCGCACAGGGCTCACCGGGATTGGTCGCCGGAGTGAGTTCTGTCTGCGGCGGTGCAGGGGCGATTGTGGGCAGCCTGGGGGCACTTTGTGCTCGAAGTTTGGGGGGAAATGGAGAGGGGGCAGAGGGGGTTTAAGTAGCATGGTCGCGAGCGAGATTTACTTCGGCATTCAATGTGAATTGACGCCGCGAATCAATACAGGGAACGGCCGGCGTGATTTTGGGGATTGAGCTATTTGTGGGGTGGAGACGACGACGTCGTGTGGGCCGCGGCTGTCAGCGAGTGAAACAGAGAGGGAGTGGGTCCTGCCTGTCAGCGAGCTAGTGGGTGCGGGGGCGAGTGAAGAAAAACAGTTCGCGGGGTGGGGTATTGGGCTTAGCTGGGCTAGTTGGGCCAGATTCGGCTGAGTGATATTTTTTTCTCTCTTTAAGCTTTTCCTTTTTCTATTTGTTTTTCTGAAATGGTTTTCAACCTCAATTCAAATATGTTTGATTTCAAAACTTTTCAGGATTTTTGTACAATAAATCTTGTACTCAAATAAGTGTCAAACACATTTGTTCACTCAACACACTTGGGTCTTTTGAAAATAAAATAAAACCATGCCTTTATGATATATATTCAATAGGCATAATATTGGTTTTATTATTCATTTTGTTTCTTTTGAAATTTTGTTCAAACTTTTGGTGGTGTCTAAGTTTGAATAAACAATCTTTACTGAATCAAAACAAGTATTCTTCTCATTGGAAGTTAGCACTAAGGCTTAGAGCAAGCTTACATAAAATATTAAGCACAAAATGCTTCTGTTTTGAATTGATTTGTTTGAAATGAAAAACATATGCTCATGGATGCATGGATGATATACATAAGTTTGAAACATGATTTTGAGGATGTTACAAATCTAACCCCCTTAAGGTGAATCTCGCCCTCGAGATTCGGATTGTCTAACAAATAGGTGAGGGTGGTCTTTCCGAAGATCATCTTCTCTTTCCCATGTTGCTTCTTCTTCGGAATGATGGTTCCACTGGACTTTGCAAAACTTGATAGTCTTGGTCCGTGTGACTCTTGCTGTAGTCTCAAGAATCTTGATAGGCTTCTCTTCATAAGTGAGATCACTCTCCAACTGGACCTCTTCCAAAGGTATAGTATCCTTCAAACAAGTTTCTTCCATTTCTGGATGACATTTCTTAAGTTGACTCACATGAAACACATTATGGACAGCTGACAGAGATTCTGGCAGTTCAATTTCATAGGCAACTTCTCCTTTACGACTCAGAAGCTTGAATGGTCCAACATATCTTGGTGTCTGTTTTCCTTTGACTCCGAACCTCTTCACTCCACGAAGTGGTGACACTCTAAGATAAGCTCTATTACCGACTTCATAGGTGACTTCTCTACGCTTAGGATCTGCGTAGCTTTTCTGTCGGGACTGTGCTATCTTCAATCTGTCCTTAACCAACTTGACCTTCTCTTCGGCTTCTTTGATAAGTTCTGGTCTGAACAAACTTCTTTCTCCCACACCATTCCATAAAAATGGGGTGGTACACTTTCATCCGTAGAGAAACTCAAATGGTGCCATCTCAATGCTGGCTTGATAACTGTTGTTATAAGAAAATTCTGCGTAAGGCAGACTTTCATCCCAACTGGCTCCATAGTCTAGGGCACATGCCCTCAACATGTCTTCGAGAATCTGATTAGTTCTTTCGGTTTGTCCATCAGTTTGAGGATGAAAAGCAGTACTGAATTCCAACCTCGTTCCCAATGACTCATGTAGCTGTCTCCAAAAATGGGAAGTGAATTGAGTTCCCCTATCAGACACAATACTCTTGGGCACTCCATGTATACATACAATTCTACTCATATAGATTTTGGCTAACTTAGCACTTGTGTAGGTTGTCTTCACGGGTATGAAATGAGCCACTTTAGTTAGGCGATCCACTACTACCCAAATAGAATCATGTCCTGACCTGGTCCTTGGTAATCTGGTAATGAAATCCATACCAATCTTGTCCCACTTCCAATAGGTAGTGGTTGAAGCAAACCTGCTGGTTTATGATGTTCTGCTTTCACTCTACTACACACATCACACAAAGCAATATGTTCGGCGATGTCCTTCTTGAGATTATTCCACCAAAATCTTTCCTTCATGTCCATGTACATTTTGGTGTTACCCGGATGAATGGAATACGGAGAGTTGTGTGCTTCTTGCAAAATCAGTTTCCGAAGCTCCGGATCTTGTGGAACACAGATACGTTTCCCATGCCATAAAGTACCATGTTCGTCTTCATGGAACCCTTTGGCTTTTCCCTTACCAATCTTTTCCTTAATCTCCTCAATTTCCTTATCAATCTTCTGGGCTTCTTTGATCTTGTCCAACAAAGTGGGTTGAACATCCAAAGACATGAGATGCCCTTCAGGCACAATCTCCAATCTGAGATCTCTAAATTGGGCACACAAATCATCAGGAAATTCTCCTTTTGTAAGGCCATTCACAAAAACCTTACGGCTTAAAGCATCCGCTACAACATTTGCTTTACCGGGATGGTATTGCAAACTTAGGTCATAGTCCTTGATGAGTTCTAGCCATCTTATTTGCCTCATATTAATTTCCTTCTGGGTGAAGATATACTTCAAACTCTTGTGATCTGTGAACACTTCACAACGTTTTCCCAAAAGATAGTGCCTCCATGTTTTGAGTGCATGAACAACAGAGGCTAACTCTAAATCATGAGTAGGATAGTTCACTTCATGAGTTTTGAGTTGTCTCGAGGCATATGCCACAACTTTTCCTTCTTGCATAAGTACTGCTCCCAAACCGTGATGAGATGCATCACAATATACTTGGAAATCTTTTTCCAAGTATGGCAAACACAAGACTGGTGCTGTCACAAGTCTCTTCTTCAATTCCTGAAAGCTGAGTTCACAACCTTCAGACCAAGCAAACTTCTTGTATTTCTTTAGTAATTCCGTCATGGGCTTAGCTACCTTGGAGAAATTTTCAATGAACCTTCCGTAGTAACCTGCTAAGCCAAGGAAACTACGAACTTCTTTCACTGACTTGGGAGATTCCCATTCAGTTACAGCTGAAACCTTTGCAGGATCAACTACTACACCATCTTTTGTCATAACATGACCAAGAAATCCAACTTCATTTAGCCAGAATTCGCACTTGCTGAATTTGGCATACAGTTTATGCTCTCTAAGCTTCTCAAGTATCAATCGCAAATGTCCTTCATGTTCTTCTTTGCTCTTGGAGTAGATTAAAATGTCATCGATGAAAACGACAACAAATTTATCAAGAAATTCCTTGAATACCTTGTTCATCATATTCATAAAGTATGCTGGAGCATTGGTTAAACCAAATGGCATCACGGTATACTCATACAATCCATACCTTGTGGTGAAAGCTGTTTTAGGTATGTCTTGTTCTCTTATCTTGAGTTGAAAATAGCCTGACCGGAGATCAATCTTTGAGAACACGCAAGCTCCTTCTAGCTAATCAAACAAGTCATTGATTCTACGCAAAGGGTATTTGTTCTTGATAGTCACCTCATTGAGTGAACGGTAATCTATGCATAACCTTTGGCTTCTATATTTCTTCTCCACAAACAAAACTAGGGCTCCCCAAGATGAAGAACTTGGTTGAATAAATCCTTTCTGCAACTGCTCTCCAAGCTGTTTCTTGAGTTCCTTTAGTTCATCAACTGACATCTTATATGGTCTCTTTGCTATTGGTCCAGACCCTGGTACCAAATCTATAAGAAACTCCACATCTCTATTTGGTGGCATTCCTGGCAATTCTTCTGGAAACACATCCGGATACTCACTCACAATTGGCACACTGTCTATGCTAACCCCCTTAAGAGAATTTAGCATACTCTTTCTTGCTTCAAAGTTGGTCTTGAATCTGATCCTTTTATTTTCTGGAGTTGTGAGTGAGACAGTATGGTTGGCACAATCTATCACTCCCTTGTGCTTAGTCATCCAGTCCATTCCCAAAATGACATCCAATCCTTGGGAGTTTAGAATTATCAAGTTAACGGGAAACTTATACTTCCCAAACTCTATGACTAGATCATGACATCCTGAATTCACTATCATTTCTCCACCAGGAGAACTTACTTTTATAGGACACCCAATAGTTTCTACCAGCAGTTCATTTCTTTCAACAAATGCTCTTGATATGAATGAATGAGATGCACCAGTATCAAAGAGAACAAATGCTGGAACAGAATTGAGTTTGAACTTACCAACAACAGCATCAGGCTCCTCATAGATTTCCTCCACATTGATGTGGTTCACCTGTCCCTTCTGAAAAGGGTTGGGCTTGTTGGGTCCTTCAACTTTCTTTTCTGGGAATTCATTTGCATAATGCCCCATCTTCTTGCACTTGAAGCATTCAACCTGACTAATGTCCTTCTTGACAGGCTGGCTTCCACTGCCACTTCCATTTCCACTATGGTGGATCTTATATCCACCCTTGTGGTTCTTGTACT
The DNA here is from genome assembly GCA_916181665.1 of Avena sativa. Taxonomy (NCBI): domain Eukaryota; kingdom Viridiplantae; phylum Streptophyta; class Magnoliopsida; order Poales; family Poaceae; genus Avena; species Avena sativa. The sequence goes on along the minus strand of OV702294.1, from coordinate 258,479,288 downwards.
TGTCATTGTCATGACTACGGTGATGCTTGTTGTCATGACGGTTGTGGTTGTGGTGATTGTTGAATTTCCCATGCTTGTGGGATCCTAAGCTTCCACTGTCATCATAATGGGAACGTTTGTGAGACGATCCCGAGCTGTGCTTGTCCGAGTGCTTTCTCTTCCTTTAGATCATTTTGGAGGTTGAGCATTCTGCACTTGACTCTATCACCAAGTTCTTTGATGGTCTTCCAAGCTGCATCCCTTGCTGATTCAAAGAATGTAGTGTGCACCACTGAATTGGTGAACATGCAGAATCCTTTTTCCTGGTGGTTGTCTTCCTTGTTTTTATACAAGTGAAGTTGCACCCACCAGTATTCCACTCCTTCATCCATCACCGGAAAACCTTTGTACACAGCTGCACCTTGTATCTCTAATGCAACCATGAGGTCCTTGAGAGCCTTGGGGAATTCTGTCTCACACTCCAAAGTCATTGTCATGAGTGGTCCTTTCCTTACGGCTTCGTTGATGGAGTTCATCTACAAATAGAGATGAGGAAGAAGATTAGAAAAGTTTACGAGAAGAATAGACAAGTGTAGAAGTTGCTGAAATTTTTTCCTTAGTGGTTTCCAATCCTAGGGTCATAATCCTACAGGCAACACAGTGCTCTGATACCATCTGTAAGATCCCTCCTTTATAAAGGAAAAGGATCCCTGTGATTGCAATGCTAGTCCCTGGATCATTGCTAGCATCCAGAGTTTAAGATGAAGTACACAAATACAAAGGTCATTATTACAGGCATTCCAGAGACAAACATAGTCTTTACAACTCCAAGGCCACAGGCCTAATACAAGAGTTTGAATAAGTAAATAAATAAAAGTCTTCATCTTCATGTGCCACAAGCAAACATGTTGAGTGTAGACTCATGACTCCTAATCCTCATCAGAGTAACCTGCAACATCACAAGTTACAGCCACAGTGGGTCAATACATTGGAATAGTATTGGCAAGTGATACCTTAGTATAATTTAGGTGGACTATATTACTATATGCAATTTGGCTAAGTGTAGCTTGGCTTGCTTTGCTCAAAATAGGTTTTGCCTATTAGTTGAAATCACTAAGTTTTTCTTTGTCAAAACTTTTCCCAAGGAACCACCAATAGACATTGAGGTCCTTCGCCCTTGTTCACCCACAAGTTTTTACTTAGAAATTGGGATGAGGAGATTCTTGATAGCTTCCATGTCTTGATGCTCAAGTTGTCCTTTTCCAGGGACATGGCTAAGTACTTAGATTTTTCCATCTGCAGAGGTTGTGCACTTTCCCCACCAGACTTGATTTTCACCAAGACAGGACCTTTCAGAAGCCTTCCCTTAGACCAAATGGACGCGTTCCAACCTATCATCCCACTACCACCATCTGTCCAAATGGCTAAGTTCTAGCAACCTATGTGATCTAGGCAGAGCCCATATTGCCAAGTGGCTGCACTAGAAGCTTCTTAACACTTGGCCTCTAAAATCTCTTTATTCCTGGGTGGCTTACCACAAGTGAGATACACAAGGTAAACCATAGAAATGGGCCTTGTGTAACCACTCAACATAAACCGTTCCTTCCATTCCACCCAGGTGTTTCATTAACTTAGTTGTTTTATTAGGCAAAACACAAGTCCAAAGACTTAGAAATATTTTCATCATAGCATGTATATTTCACCAACCCTTGTTTGCTACTAGCTAGGCTAAGCATGGCATAGATAGTAACTTAACTTAGAGATTCCTAGCAATTCTACAACTACTAGGATTTCCCAACATGGCATATAAGCAAAATAACCATGCAAGACTTAGCAAAATATTTCTAATGCTTAGTATAAAACATGGGATAGAAATATTCATGAAGTACCACTTGCCTTGGTAGTTTGGAGAGTAGACACTCTTCACAATCACAATCACTAGCACCAAAATCTACACAAAGAATTATAGCAACAAATCACATACAAAACATATACAACCAAAAATATATGCATGCATGAAAAATGGTATGTGATGATTTTTAAAACTCAACCAAGCAAGTAAACAGTACTGGTTCATTAACAAGTTAAAAACTTGCCAAACAACATTTATTTAAACCTTGAATCATTTTCTAAACATTTCATATACTCAAATTAGCCCTACACAAGTTTCTGCCAAAAAAGCCATTTTAACAGAAGCAAAACATTAAACACATTGCATATATAGAAAGAGCTTTCTCTCCTGATTCCAACGATATAAAATTTGTCAAATTCTAACATGGGGATCAAAACTTATAGCCAAATCAAATTCAAACCACAATCAGATTCAAATCCTGTTTTAAATCTAAACTCCAGCCACACGGCAGCGTCTGATTGGACGGTACTGCTTCGCACCAGATCACGCTCGGCTACCGTTGGATCTAACTAAACACGCACGGCTCAGATCTAAACTTACCTCTTCGTCACAGATCTAATCTCACACGTTAGATCTAAATCCTACGGCCCTAATCTAACTGACCACAGACGGGCGGCGCTAGCGGCGGCTACTGGCGGCGGCGAGCTCTGCCTACAGCGGAGCGGTGCTACAGGTGGTCCTAGGGTCGTCGGAGGGGCTTACCAGAACCGTGGCGACGCGCTGATGCTCAACCTGGCGGCGGCTTGGCAAGGGGCGCACGGAGTGGGCTGCTGGAGCTCGTCGAAGTTGCGGGCGGCGTCGGGTTCGAGTGGACGGCGACGTTGGCGACGCTCCTGGTCTCCCTAGCACAAACAAGCGGCACCAGATGATGCACAAGACAGTGGCAAACAACTTCGTGTGAGTCAGAGGTGAAGGGGCGCAAAGGGCTTATGGAATTTGGTCGCCGGAGTCGAGGTTGTCGTCGGGAGCTTGCGGTGTTGAAGGGAACCGACGACCTGGGGCAGTAAAGAAGGTACCAGCAGTGTCAGTAGATGCGCAAGAAAGTGGCGAGGCTGTCTGCAAGAAACAGAGGGAGAGGGGTGCACAGGGCTCACCGGGATTGGTCGCCGGAGTGAGTTCTGTCTGCGGCGGTGCAGGGGCGATTGTGGGAAGCCTGGGGGCGCTTTGTGCTCGAAGTTTGGGGGGAAATGGAGAGGGGGCAGAGGGGGTTTAAGTAGCATGGTCGCGAGCGAGATTTACTCCGGCATTCAACGTGAATTGACGCCGCGAATCAATACAGGGAACGACCGGCGTGATTTTGGGGATTGAGCTGTTTGCGGGGTGGAGACGACGACGTCGTGTGGGCCGCGGCTGTCAGCGAGTGAAACAGAGAGGGAGTGGATCCTGCCTGTCAGTGAGCTAGTGGGTGCGGGGGCGAGTGAAGAAAAACGGTACGCGGGGTGGGGTATTGGGCTTAACTGGGCTAGTTGGGCCAGATTCGGCTGAGTGATATTTTTTTTCTCTCTTTAAGCTTTTTCTTTTTTCTATTTGTTTTTCTGAAATGGTTTTCAACCTCAATTAAAATCTGTTTGATTCCAAAACTTTTCAGGATTTTTGTACAATAAATCTTATACTCAAATAAGTGTCAAACACATTTGTTCACTCAACACACTTGGGTCTTTTGAAAATAAAATAAAACCATGCCTTTATGATATATATTCAATAGGCATAATATTGGTTTTATTATTCATTTTGTTTCTTTTGAAATTTTGTTCAAACTTTTGGTGGTGTCTAAGTTTGAATAAACAATCTTTACTGAATCAAAACAAGTATTCTTCTCATTGGAAGTTAGCACTAAGGCTTAGAGCAAGCTTACATAAAATATTAAGCACAAAATGCTTCTATTTTGAATTGATTTTTTTGAAATGAAAAACATATGCTCATGGATGCATGGATGATATACATAAGTTTGAAACATGATTTTGAGGATTTTACAATATATGATCATGGTTTCCTAATCATGAACATTGAGATGTTATTAACAACAAGATCATATCATTAGGAGAATGATGTGATGGACATACTCGTATAGATAAGCGTAGCATAAAGACCAAGTCATTTCAATAGTTTGTTTGCTATAAGCTTTCTGATACATAGTAACCTAATTCCTTCGACCATGAGATTATGCTAATCACCATCACCAGATGGATGCTTTGACGACATCAAACACCACACCGTAACTGGGTGGCTATAAAGGTGGCATTGAGTGTTTGGAAAGTATGTGTTGAGGCACATTGGATCAAGAGTGGGATTTGTCCATCCATATGACAAATAGATATACTCTGGGCCCTCTCGGTGGAATGTCATCCAATTAGCTTGCAAGCACGTGACTGGCTCAAGGGATCACATATCACGGGAACGAGAAAAGTGTACTTATCAGTGACGAGGTTGAACTAGGTATGCAGAGATACCGACGATCAGACCTCGGATAAGTAAACTATCACGAGACAAAGGGAAATTGGTATCGTATGTAGGTGGTTCATTCAATCGCAAATTAATCGTAGAAATTTGTGGGGGCCATATGAATTTCCAGATTCCTCTATTGGTTATTGTTCGGAGAAGAGTCTCAGTCATGTCTGCATAATTCACGAACCGTAGGGAGACACACTTAAGGATTCGATGTTGTTTAGTAGATATGGAATGTAAGTAGGGAGACCGAATGTTGTTAGCAGTCTCGAATGGGATCCGGGATATCACGAGGAGATCCGGAATGGACCGGAGAATAAGATTCATATAAGGAAAGTCCAATTCCGGAGTTCGGGAATGATTCCAATGATTTCATCAGAGAGGTTCTAGAAGGGTCTAGAAGATTTACCGGACCAGAATGGGAAGGGTACATGAATGTGTAATGGATAAGTGGAATGATTGAATCATGTCCTAGGTCACTTGGTTGGTCATTTACAAGAAAGAAATTAAGCTCCAAATTGAAAATCAAAAGGAAAGTTTGAAAAGTCAAACTGGGACATTGTATCCTGGTGGAGGAAGGAAAGAATCCTTCTTTCTCTCCACCACAAGCCAACAAGGAGAGGGATTTGGGGAAGGATTCAAATTCCCCTCTCCCAAGATGCCCTACCTCTCATAAATAGAGGGGAGGGGGTGCCCCAAGAGACACACAACCAGCCCCTCCCCACCTAGCCGCGCCGCCGCCCCATCGCCACTCGCCACCGCCTAGCGCCGCCGCCTAGCGCCGCCGCCTTGCGCTGCCGCCGAATTGTCGTCGCTGCCCTAGCCGCCGCCGACTCCACCTCCTCCTATCCGGCCTCTAAACCCTAGATCGCCAGGGAACCCTATTTCTTCCCCATAACCTGCTCCGTCTTAGGCAAAGCCCTGCAAGATGTTCCCTCTTCTTCCAACACCACACCGTCGTGCTGCTGGAATAACGAGGGGAGAACTAAAACCTCCACCTCCTGCTGGAACAAGGGAGAGGAAGGATTTCATCGAGTACCGAACGTGTGACCGACTGCGGAAGCTCTACCGTAACGCAGCGCCGGAAGGATCGTCTATGCGATCTTGAGATCGGCAAGTGTACGACTACATCACCCACGAGAATCTGCTCTCGTTAACCGCTTTGGAATCTTCAAGGGTGAGTACTCTAATCGACTCGTTGTTACAATCTAGTAGATAGATCTTGGCTTGTTTGTGTGAATGCGGTAGAATTTTTTTGTTTTCCATGCTACGAACCCCTACAGTGGTATCAGAGCCATGTCTATATGTAGATCTGTTGCACGAGTAGAACACAATGGTCATTGTGGGAGTTGATGATTTTGTTATCGATTGCTTCTTGTGTACTTTGCATCTTGCGGGATGGTGGGATGAAGCGGCCCGGGCTAACCTTACATGACATTGTTCAAGAGACTTGCTCCACGCTTGACATGCAACTTGTATTGCATAAGTGCCTTTGTGGGTGCCTGTTTCTCCCAACATAGTGAAGATTCAATTTACAACGGGTGATTGACAATACTAGTATCAACGTTGTGGTTCTTGTTCGTAAGTTAGAATGACACTTATTGAAAGCCCCAAACCACGTAAAACATGCAAAGAAAATTAGAGGCGTCTAACTTTGTTTTGCAGGGGTGTGCTGTGATGTGATATGGCCATGATTGTGATTATATATGATGTATGCAATGTTCCTTCTTGTAAGTCGGCAACCGGAAGGAGCCTTATGGTTGTCTTTTAATTTTGTTAAGACCTATGTGTCTATTATTCAAAGTAGTTGTAATAGTTGATGCTGGTGGACGACCACCATGGAGAGGTGCCATTGACCTTGACGCCACGCCGGGGATGATGGAGATCATGTTCATGCCTGAAGATAGATATCGAAGGCACAAGAAGAAAGGCCATAACATATCACATATTTTGAATTGCATGTGATGTTAATCCTTTTATGCATCTTGTATTGCTTAGTTCGCGATGGTAGCATTATAAGATGATCCCTCTCACAAAATATCAAGTTATAAAGTGTTCATCCTTAGTAGGCACCGTTGCTAAAGCTCGTTGTTTTGAAGCACCACGTGATGATCGGGTGTGTTAGATTCTGCGAGTGTATATAATGAGAGCAAGCCAGATTTGCTCATGCGGAAGCTAAGGTTTAATATTGATGAGCCTAGCATGTACATACATGGTCTCGGAACACGGAATACCGAAAGGTGAAGCATGAGTCATATAGATGATATGATGAACATGATGATTGTTCGCCTTTGAAACTACATCATGTCACGTGATGATCAGACTTAGTGTAGTGGATTTGGTTCATGTAATCACTAAAACAATGTGAGGGATATTGTTTTGAGTGGGAGTTCAACAGTAATATGATTAAAAGTTGAACACTATTTATCATAATTTAAATCAAAGTGAATTTGCATAGTTGTTGTAGTCATTGGCATCCATTTACCACCTTGCGCTTAGTTATAATTGAGATAATAGAACTATAGAATTCTGGTTCGTTACTTTACAAACTGATATCATTTTGTTTTGAAGTGTTAATCTAAAGTTTAAAAGTCCTATTGCAAACTTTCAGTAAGTTCTGGTTACTTCGTGAAGTTTGATAATTGGTATTAAATTAAGAGTAACAATTCTAGTGTTAGTAAATAAGTATCATGTTTATCTCCATGATTCTTGATATTCAAAAGATTGTTTTAATATCAAGGTTATCTGAGAGCTAAAAGAATTGTTTCCGAAACCATCATGTGTGAAAGATATTGTGATATCTGAAACGAAGTTTTGGTTGCAACATGATAGAGTATAATATGGAAAATGTCATGTTCTCATATTTGATGAGAATTTGCAAAAGGTTGGAGACGCTGGTCGTCCTAATCCTCCAAAAGGTTTTGGAGAGCAACATTATACTCGCAATTCACCGTTATAAGCTAAAGTAGCTTGATCATGAATAGTTCCATGACAAGGATGAATATTTGATATAGGTAAAATGTTTACTACACTAAAATATTACTAAAGTATGGAATTTGAAAGAACACCAAACATTTGATGATGGTGATCTACTTCAAAGTGCAAGTCCAAAGACATTGGTATTTAACAATACACGCTTTGGTCTATGTGTCATGAGTATGGCGCCACTGTTGATGTTGATAGATTCTTTTGAAAGGATAAAGAAATACTGAAAGAGAAATCTAAGAAATATTTGGCAGAGGAGAAAGGACTAGAATTGTTCATCTTAGGTATATAGAGGATATACATGTTATGGCTATATTCTTTGCTTGTTAAACAATGTGGTTCTTAAGTATTGGATACTGAATTTTTTGGTGTGAATCGTCATACGAAACAACACAATTCATGAACTACAATGGCCTAAGTAACTAGCAAAAGAATATGTGATGATGTTCATCGAGAACAAATAAAGGGTTGTTGTGTTAAACTTACCTTCAAGATTTGTTTCAATAATTGTTATTTCGATCAGGTATTATGAGAACAAAAGGGTTGTTCAAATAATTACCATAATCCATAAAATATGGATAATTTACAAATCTCGTTGGAGAAATCACATCCATAAAACTAGTGCTAAAAATGTCGAAAGACAAATTGATTGAAAGATCACTTAGGAAGTGACATTGCCGTTTAAATTATATTGGAAAGAAAACATGAAGAAACTCCATGTGGATGGAATTTTGGAGTCTTTTTGATCAAATGACGCGTGTGAAAGTTTCCTAGAGATAATTAAATCTCCGTCCATAGGCCAAAAGGGAAAGAATGACTAGATTATTGGAATTTGTACATATTTTATGTATGAAGTCCATTACGTGTAGTCGAGAGTGATGGATTTCAACTTCATATGCTTTCTCCAAAAATTTGAGTGAATATATGAATATTTTACTTAATGAGGATGAAGTGTGAAACATTTGAAAAGTTCAAAGACTTTCAAGATGAAGTGCAAAATCAATGTAACAAGAAAATAAATAATTTATGATAGGATCATAAAGAAAGAAATTTGACTTTCAAGTTTAGCATAACACCTAAGATTTGATGAATCGTTCCATGGATTTGCGTTTCTCGAAACACCATATGAGTATGGAATAAATTGAGATATGCAATGAAACGTTGTTTGACATGGGAAGATCATAGGTGTAATTCATAAAACTACCATTATATTTTAAAGATTAAAAGCTTTAGAGACTACCATTTTTCCACTGAAAAGAGCTCCATCATGATCCGTTGAAACGACACCATATAAAGTTATGGTTTGGGATAAAACCCAAGTTGTCCTTTCTTAAAAATTGGTATGCTATGCATAAAATAGAGTTCTACTACCAAAGTCGGATGAACATGTCTTTGTATGTTATTTTGAATAATCATTGAGTATTCCTCCATAACACCAAAGACAAAAATGTTTGTCTCTGAGAACGTTAAGTTTCTTTGAGAAAGAATTTTCCGTGAAAATATAAGTGGGAGGACAATAAAACTTTGATAAGGTTAAATGAACCTTAGCTATATGTGCAAAGTTGCTCAGCGCCGAAAAGTGTTCTGGAGGCAGCAACAATGCTCATGACTCACGTGCCTCAAAGGTTGTGGTTATGGAGGTCTAAGTTCCTATTGAACCAAGTAGGTCGGTAAACAATCAAATACCAAGATTTGAGGGTTGAATCATTATTTGACAATAATGAACAGACTACATGCAAAGAAGTGATGATGGGCACTGAGTCCGTCTAATGGCTTGAAGCCATAAAATCCGTGATAGTTCCATACACGAGAAATCAAGCTTTGAACTTGAAAGATCCTCTGGAAAGTTGTAAGACCTTATAGTCGTGTTTGGATCTATAAATAAATAGACATGGATGTTTCACATCTATGAAATAGTCGACATGTTGGGAAAGAGTTCACAACAATTCTCAAAGGTTGACTATGACTAGATTTGATCTTTCATAGCAATATTTAGTCTAGACGGATTAATGTAGAAACCATTACATATATTGGTATATGATAATTGAATAAACAAAACAAAGTTCTTCTAATAGAATTGTTACCTAGGACGTGTGCATAACACGGTCCAAAGGGTTTTGTTAATTCAAAGGATGCTAAAAGCGTATGCAAACTTCAATGGTTGAAGTGAGCATCACGGAGTTGGAATCTTCACCATGATGAAACTGTTAAAAGAGTTTAAATTCATAAGAGACGTTGGAGATGCTTGCATTTGCAAGAAATTAAGTGGGAGCGCTAAGACATATTTATAATACATTATGTGGAAGACATATTGTTGATTGGAAATGATGTATCTTTTATTAACACATGTTAAGAATTTCATCTCAATGAAAGACTTAGGCAAAACCCGAATATTTGGCATCAATATCTATATAGATAGATTGAGACGCTAATATGGTTGTGCCAAATGTACATAGATGAGATATTGAATGAGTTCAATATGGAAATGACAAGAAAGGTTCTTGCCACAAAGAAAGTATTAAATCGAAATTCAAGTGTATCGACACTTGGTAAGTGAAACAAAGATTCATATATTGATTGATACTTGATGAATAAAATCACAAAAAGTATTTTTCAATCATACTGTGATATGTACAAATCCAGATATGTCCTATGCTCTAAATGTTATGAGCATATACCAGAATGATTCATAAGATGATCATTGGACGATAGTAAGGATATTCTTATGATCTTTTAGAAGAACTAAGAATATATTATTTTGTAGAAGTGACAAATAGATGGTTAGTTCATTGTAAATGGTACTACATTGATACTAGTTTTGTCACAAAGTACAAATTATGTTTATCTCAATCTAAACTAAGGGTGGCACAATATGATGGAAAGTAAGTTCCCAAATGGATTTGGACGAGTTCCAAAGTTAAGACATTGTGACAGATACTACAACAAAAGGCTAAGTACATGACTGCTGTTATAGGAGCAAAAGAGGGCATTTGTGTCAAGTAGTTTGTTATCAAACTAGGTGAGGTTCACAGCAGGATAATACTATGACGATATATTGTACGACAATATTGTCAACATGTTTTAACCCCTAGGAACTAAAGGTCTCACCAAAGGACCAAAATTATACAAAACCATCTCATTAGAGAATGAGTGATGCGTAGAGACGCAAAGACATGCAATTACACATAGACCTAAAAGTGTCGGATCCGAAGATCTATTGATCACTAGCAATCGTGTACATACAACACCTAAAAGCCATAGGTGTTGAATACACAAAGATTTGAGACTAGATTATTGTCTCTAGTGCAAGTGGGAGACTATTGGAGATATGCCCAAAAGGAAATAATAAAGAGGTTATTATATATATTCATGCTTATGATAAATGTTTACATACCATACTATAATTGTATTAACCGAAAACATTAATACTTGTGTGATTTGTAAACATATAAGATTCCCTAGTAAAGCCTCTTGTTAAACTAGCTTGTTGGTTAATATATGATCATGGTTTCCTAATCATGAACATTGAGATGTTATTAACAACAAGATCACATCATTAGGAGAATGGTGTGATGGACATACTCCTATAGATAAGCATAGCATCATGATCAAGTCATTTCAATAGTTCGTTTGCTATAAGCTTTCTGATACATAGTAACCTAATTACTTTGACCATGAGATCATGATAATCACCAAAACTGGATGGATGCTTTGATGACATCAAACACCACACCATAACTGGGTGGCTATAAAGGTGGCTTTGAGTGTTCGGAAAGTATGTGTTGAGGCACATTAGATCAAGAGTGGGATTTGTCCATCCATTTGATGGATAGATATACTCTAGGCCCTCTCGGTGGAATGTCATCCAATTAGCTTGCAAGCACGTGCCTGGCTCACAAGGTATCACATATCACGGGAACGAGGAAAGAGTACTTATCGGTGACGAGGTTGAACTAGGTATGCAGAGATACCGACGATCATACCTCGAATAAGTAAACTATCGCGAGACAAAGGGAAATTGGTATCGTATGTAGGTGGTTCATTCGATTGCAAATTAATCGTAGAAATATGTTGGGTCCATATGAATTTCCAAATTCCTCTATTGGTTATTGATCGGAGAAGAGTCTCGGTCATGTCTGCATAATTCACGAACCGTAGGGAGACACACTTAAGGATTCGATGTTGTTTAGTAGATATGGAATGTAAGTAGGGAGACCGAATGTTGTTCGGAGTCTCGGATGGGATCCGGGATATCACGAGGAGATCTAGAATGGTCCGGAGAACAAGATTCATATAAGGAAAGTCCAATTACGGAGTTCGGGAATGATTCCAATGATTTCATCAGACAGGTTCTAGAAGGGTCTAGAAGATTCACCAGACCGGAATGGGAAGGGTACATGAATGTGTAATGGATAAGTGGAATGATTGAATCATGTCCTAGGTCACTTGGTTGGGCATTTACAAGAAAGAAATTAACCTCCAAATTGAAAGTCAAAAGGCAATTTTGAAAAGTCAAACTGGTACAATGTATCCTGGTGGAGGAAGGAAAGAATCCTTTCTCTCCACCACAAGCCAACAAGGAGAGGGAGTTGGGGAAGGATTCAAACTACCCTCTCCCAAGTTGCCCTCCCTCTCATAAATAGAGGTGAGGGGGTGCCCCAAGAGACACACAACCAGCCCCTCCCCACCTAGCCGCGCCGCTGCCGCCGCCCACCGCTGCCGCCGGATCGTCGCCGCCGCCATAGCCGTCGCCGACTCCACCTCCTCCTCTCCACCATAACCTGCTCTGTCTTAGGAGAAGCCCTGTAGGATCTTCCCTCTACTTTAGACACCACGCCTTCGTGCTACCGCATAATGAGGGGAGAACTACAACCTCCGCTGCCTGCTGGAACAAGGGAGAGGAATGTTTTCATCAAGTACCGAACGTGTGACCGACTGCGGAAGCGCTGCCGTAACGAAGCGCCAGAAGGATCATCTACGCGATCTTGAGATCGGCAAGTGTACGACTACATCACCCACGAGAATCTTCTCTCGTTAACCGCTTTGGAATCTTCGAGGGTGAGTACTCTAATCGACTCGTTGCTACAATAAAGTAGATAGATCTTGGCTTGTTTGTGTGCATGTGGTAGAATTTTTTGTTTTCCATGTTACAAACCCCTACATGCAGTCCCATACTTTCCACTACTAGGATCTGAGTTCTTGCCTCTCGAACCAAGACAAGCGTACAGCCACACGGGGGCCTGGAAACCCCCTCGACCAACTAACTTGCCTAGTAGATTCCATGAGTCACATAGTTCAGGTGTTCCATTTGACATACGCATTCTGGTTTTTCTAAAAGGAGGTGAAGGAGGTGCATTCATAATAGGTAGGTAAGAGCGGCCGAGAACAAGAGATGCACGACATCCATAATCTTGAACCCTGCGCACATCATTAGGGACCGGCTTCGGGACTCGACCCGTTACGATCGCATCTCCCTAGTGTGTGACTCATGGTCTCGGCGAAAGCAAGGTAAAGGTCATGGTCAACCACTCTCTGTCGGCCTTACAAGGAAGAGGGCTAATAATATTTGGAATTATTGGTTGGTACGTGTGGGTAAAGTTGTACAACCCTGGAGGGTATTAATCTTTTCAAAAAGTCATGTCCGCGGTTATGGATGACTTGGGAACGGATTCTAAGATCATAGAGAACTTGAACCTAATCGTAAAACTTGGTAAGTAATGTGTGCTTAAGGATGCTTCCTCAGGGATCGAGGGGGTGATCCTAGTTGATAGGTTCAACTGATGATGATTTGGTGGATATTTAAAGATGATCAAAGCTAGAGATACCATTCTATTATCCCCTTTTAAAATATTCTGACTAGTCGAGATTCTTCTCCCTCTCGTCTTACAAACAAAGATGGCTTTATGCAAAATAACTCCACCAGCCATAAGTCTTGTGGAGAACACCCTGTACTGACCCTTGCTTCGTTGATAATTTTGCATCAGAGTAAGGGTTACCATAGAAGATGAGTTCTTTATGGCATCAACATCGACGAGTAGCTTGGGGTTCCCGGTTGGCAGTCTGGAATCTATGGAATGGGACGTCACCGTTAGCTTCAGGACTCTTAGGCCATTTGTTAAGTTTGCTATACTTATTAGCATAATTTGCCTTCCATTGTTTGATGTTTGTGGGCAGTGACCTCTGCTTGTAATATTTTAGTTCTTTGCTCAGTTATGAGCTTGCTGTAATAAATTTCATGTCGTAGGGTCAATATTGTGTTACCGATTCTCTCTCTTTGTATGCTTTTGAGATTACGTTAGGCTTATGTTCAGAAGAAGGACTGGGATTTTTCTATCCTTAATCCTGGGGGTGTAACATCCCAAAAATATTGATCAAGGATTATCATTTCCAATCACAAAAATTAGGGTTAACAAAAACTTTTGTTATTTAAAATCAATATGAATGCATGTGTGTATGTGATGATTGTATGAATGCATGAATGGACTTGTGTGATGGTTGTGAATAGCAAGGAATGGTTTAAATATGAAAATAACATCATCTAAATCAAATCCAAGCAGAAACAAATCAAGAGAAATTCCAAAACAAACAAAACAAGCAAATGGTCATTTTTGCCAATCTTGCTCACTAGCTCACTTTGAGTGTTTCTAGTCCAAGATTTCAATAAGAAACAAATCCATTTCTTTTCACCCCTTGCTAGACCAAGTAAATGTGAACCCAAGCCCACCTTGCAAACTCACATAAACATTTGGCAACTTCATTCAAATGACAATTCAAAATTGAATCTATATCATATGTGAAGATCACCATTTCTCAAAACCCAACCAAACCAGTGCACCTTGGCAAATCCAAGCAACCATAGACTACCTAGTATGTGACTAGTACACCCACCAATTTTCACTAAAAAATTCAAATTCAAATCTCTTTCGGCCATTTCATCAAACACCTTGCAAACACAAATCAAACAAAACATCAAACACTACAGTGAGCAGTGTTTGTGCCTAACTTGTCTCCCCTCTAGCTCACAGCACACTCTCAGTAGATCATCTAGTGAATTTAACAAGCCCTAGCTCACTGCAGGCTTGATATTGTCATCAATGGTGAGCATGCCGAGACCAACTTGCGACCCCATTGTCGATAGCAAGCTAGGAGCAGCTTGTAACATCCCAAAAATCATGATTTATAAAGTTTGCATATCATTCATGCATTCATAAACATCTAGGATCATTTTCAAATAAGATTTCAAAAACAGAAGCAAATTGTTGTCTATTATTTTATGTGGGGAAAACAATGACTTTATTTTCACTCTATAACATAAGAATACTTGTTTTAACCAGTAAAGGATTGAACATGGGTTTGTTTGATATTTATAAAGCTTGGTCAAATATTTCAAAACCAAAAATATGAATTCAAACCATTCATATGCCTATTGTAAATAATTAATTAAGACATGATTTTATTTTTAAATTCAATGGGCCAATGTAATCTTGAGAGAGCAGCAAGGTTCCACACTCAAATATGTGCAAGTTTGACTTTACAAAAATCCAAAATGAGTTTGAATTCAAACTCATTTGAAAAAGATTCCTGGAAAATCAATTAGAAAAAGAAAAAAATAAAAGATAATGGAAAGGGCCGGCACCACCAAACAGGCCCAGCAGCAGAACCAGCCCATTAGCCAGCCCACCCGGGACCCCCTCTCCTCTCTGTTTCTCACCCAGCCCGCGCACACCCCCTCGCTTACAATTGGGTCCCGCAGCCACGTCACCCCATCGTCCCCAAATCCCGCGACGACCAGCTCGCCGTTGCGGTTTCTTCCCCATTCAAACCCGATGAAATCGCGCTTGATTGCCATTGATTCATCGAGTAAATCCCTCCCCCGCTCTAGCTATTTAAACCTCTCCCTCTCTGCATCATTTTCCCCCACTCAGCACCACCAGAGCGCCGCCAGGCTACCAGAATTAAGCTTCACACCGCCGCTGTTCCGACGAGCTCCGGCGAGCTATTGCGGTGAGCTCCGAGAACACCCTATCCCTAGTTCACGCGACTGTGTTTGCCAGGTTCTTGCGCTCATTCTGATTCTTGCCGTTTGTCTCCTTGTGGCCTAGGTCGTCGCCTTCGTCTTCAACCGAGAGCACCCGACGACGAGAAGAACTCCGGCGAGCGATTCTGTTCGTGTCCGTGCAGCTCCGCCCCAACCGCAACCACATTGGGCATCTCCATGTCTTCGCGACCTCGGTAAGCACCAGCGCACCCCCCTGCACCTCTGACCTCACCGGCGTGTCACCGCCAGAGGTGTCGCCGCCGCCAGTGCCATTCACGCCACTGGATCTTGGTCAGTTAGATCTGATCCATTGGATCTAGATCCAAAGGCCTCGATTAGAACTTGAAGTAAAGCGATACGATGTAGCATCCCAATTGTCTAACAATTGCAATGCTACTAGTCTAGTCTATATATAATGGCTACTTCATATATATAATTGTTGCATCATCAGTATATCATGCTCATGTCATCATGCCTCCTTGCATTTGAGCATCATCTAAAACCCTTTTCCATTTGGTTCTTATCTCATATGCATTGTTAATTGTATTTGCCTCTTGATATTGTATTTGGTTCTTGATATATTGTTTAATGCCCAAGTTGAGTTGGGGGCATATCTCTTAGTAACTCCACCACCTTTCTTTCACCACCTTATAATTCCACCATCCAACTAAATATGAGCTTGGCACTTATTGGTTTACCTCTAGCTCATGTGGGTTGGGATGGATCCAATTCTATCCCACATGCTCTCATCTTAGAATCATATTGTTTTCACAATATTGAAACATGAGAGCCACATGGCCAACTTTGCATGCCTTGTGAGTGGGACCTTTTCCTAGCTTCCATATGTGTGGTTTTAGGGTTATCATCGTGTTGGGATATTTTTGTGGGCTCATTAAATACCTAGTGGCATATACACACTAGCAAGTCCCAAATAATCCAATGTGATCATCTCCATATACTCCACTTGGGATTCCTTCTAAATTCCTTTGCTTGGGCCTTACTCCAATTTTGGAAGTGCAAATGAATAATGCCATGTAATGATGTTGTTCTCACAATAATCAACATGGCAATAAATGTTTTGCATGGGCCATGCAAGCCCCACCTTTTGCTTGTTCTTTGGATTTTATTTGAATTTTGAGTGCATTTAAACCACATCTCTCTCTCCTCTTAGCTTGATCTTGTTTGAGCTTGCTTAAGACCATCATCACCACACCCCTCTCTTGTGTTGCTTGATCTAGTTGGAGCATGCCATCTTTCTTTTAAACCCTAGCTCTCACCCTCTCTCTTTACCTTTCTCTCTAAGCCACCCCCATCTAAACCTAAACCATCACCCTAATCACCTAGCTATAACCACCCTATCTCTCCTCTCTTTACCATCCCCTCTAACCTAGATCTAACCTAAACCCTAAGTCCACCCCTCTCTAGCTAACCCTAGCTCGACCCCCACATGCTCTACCCTCCTACCCCTCTCTAGCAAACCCTAGCCGAGCCACCCCATCCCTCCTACCCTAGAGCTCCAACCCGAGCTACACCACCCCAACCCGAGCCTACCCCCTCTCCTTTCTTCCTCTCTCTCTCCTGCCCTAGGGGCCCCTCTAGCCGAGCCACTCTCCCAGGCCTCGCCGTCCCCACCTGGCAGCCTCACCTTCCCCCAGCACCACCTCCCCTGCCAGCTCATGCACATGAGGGAGGGTGCAAAAAGGTGGCCGAGCCAACCTTCCCCTCCCCCACGCAACCTCACCTGCCCCTCTCGTTCTTATCCCCCCCTCGCCCCTCTAGCCTCCCCCAGATCCGCCCAGGGCGATGCCCCCGTCTCCCCTTCCTCTCCTCTCCTCTACCTAGCCTCGCCGGCCACCGTCGGTCTCCTTCTTCCTCCGTCGTTCCAGGAGGCGCAGGCGGGCAGCAGCGTGTCAGCGAGGAAGATAAGGCCGCCCTGCTTCGCCCCTGTACCTGCAGACGAAGGAGGAGGACGCCCAGGCCGAGGAGCACCCACGCTGCCCGACGAAGCCCTAGCTCGCCGTTCCTCTGCCTCACCGTCGACCTGCTGCTCCCCTGCACGATCCAGGCCCTCCAACGACCCCGCGGTGAGCCACTCTACCTCCCAGACACCTCCCCTTTCTTGTTCGTTTCCTGGATGAGCGGGTCGCGGCGACGAGCGCCCTCGGTGCACGGCGTGAACGTCGACGTCGTCTCGCTCCCGCACGCGCAAACCCTATCTAGCCGCCTACCCCCCTCCTGTCAACTACCCAACCCCACCGTAGCGGTCGCCGCTGCCGAGCGCCCCCTCGCGGTCGCGAGTTCGATCCCCACCCTCGCCACTCTGCCGCGCGGGGCGGAGAGGAAGATCAACAGTGGGCCGTGGCCACTTTGCGCTTAACCCCCTGGTCTTTTTGCCGCTCTTCCCGCGATCCCAAGGCCCACCTGTCTGTGTCTCTGCCGTTTTACAAAAAGGCTCCCGACAAACCTGGCAATCAACCCGCAGTCCCCTTCCTTTTTGACCTGTGCGCGTGATGGGCCAGCCAGCCAGGCCCCACCCATCAGCGACAGTGGGTAGGACCTGCTGGGTACCAAAAGTCCAGCAGCCTGTCTGTTTTATCTCTAAACAAATTCAAATTAATTCAAATTCAAATATAAATCTGTTTTCAAATAACTTTTAAAATATTAATCCAAATAATACAAATAATATATGTTTTCAAATCAGAAAAATGTGAGGATTTCAAATATGCAATCCAAAATATATTTTGAACACTTAAATTTCCAAGTTTATTTAAATTACAATAAATGCCCCTTTTTCTTAAATAATTAATAACTTTTGATTTATAAATCCAAATTTAACAAATGATATGTCTAAAATGATTAGCTCGACGAGACCTTTCTGTTTATGCATTCCTTGGGTTGTTTTGAAGCATGCATCATATAAATATAAAGTGTACAGCAACTATTATGGGCATAAAATGGGGCTAAAACTCAATAAAGTGGTTTATTCTTGTTTCCACACCTCACCCATGCCATGCTACTTTATTGACATGCAAATTGTGCATCATGCATCATGGCATGATTGTTTGCTTGTCGCATTTATTCATATGCTTGTGCACTTTATTTATGTTGGCCCTTGTTTGTTTGGTTCTTCTTCGAATAGACGCTGAGCAGGGGATATATCAAGAGAACCAGGAGCACTACCCAGATCCATCCTTTGCTTCAACTGAGCTGCCAGGCAAGCACTACCACATGCTTGCATACATATAGTACCTATTGCCTCTATCTTATTCTTGCATCATTGAGTCGCGATTGCATTAAACTGAATCCCAAGTACTGCATAGCCTTTACTTTTAAACCCCACCGAAGCTTGTTCCCCCATCCCATGAGCCATTACTACAGGAGTTGTTTGGGCCATGCGAGTCGTAGAACAGCATGTGTAGGGTATGTGAGTGTCTGATGAATAACGAGGTACCTAAACAACTTAACCTGAGTAGTAATGGGATAACTAATGAAAGTGGTACCGGTGAGCAATATCTGTTATTTGGTTTTTATGCTCACTTGTGTCCCGTAAGACCCCGAGTACTTGATTCCTGTTCCAAGAATATTCGCGCTATCCACATCCGGGAGGCCTTATGGACCCCCCTGAGCCAGAGCTTGATTCATTCCTATTTCTTGGGGCCACAAACTAGTTTGAGGTTTTATTTACTATCCTGTACTTATGCCATGCTTTACTGCTTTATTTAAATTGTGCGAGGTACTGCACACTGTACTGTTTAGGATCGTGGCCCGATTTCGCTGTATCGACAAGCCCAGCCACACTTTCGGGTTCCCAATCGTTTACAGCCGCCTCCACAACCTTAAGCCCGTTTCGGATCCGGCCGGCTTCGTGGCGGGATCTACTTAAAGGGGTGGCCCCCTGCAATATTTCTGAATCCTGCAATTGCTTTGTCGTGACTGTCTCGTTGGGTTTTGATTTGGTTTTTCCGAGGCATATCGAGTGTGTTGCTATTTGTGCACCCCTGCAGGGTAAAACTTTCTGAAAGCCGTGTCCGCGGTTATGGACGACTTGGAGCACAGTTTCTCGATCATAGACAAGCATAACTAAAGTACCGCTTCTAATTTGACTAGACTAGGTACCTGACTAGTAAATAGCGCAACACTCATGGAATGGATAATAAAACTGCCAACGGATGGAGGTTGTTCGTCCGCTTCCTCGCTGGTAAGCGAGGAGGAGTATGGATCTGTTAAGATTACCTTTATAACTGTTATAACTGTTGTTCTTAATTCACGAACATCCGTCTATCTTTGGTTAGGCGGATGGTTAGCGAGTATCTATAGAATTGCTAGGGTTTATCTTTTGCTGCAATTGCGTCACCCCAGGTTGTGTCCCCTTTAGAGGCATAAAGACTTGCTGAGTACCCCTAGGGTCTCACACGATAAATTATTGGTTCAGATGAACAGGTACACTCGCAAGATGGATACTGGGTGGAAGAGACGGACGATGTGGGCAACGATCATTCGGTGTAGAGATTCCGGGAACGGGGATCCGTGAGATCTGTGGGCGGGATGTGCTTATTTATGGGGCATCTTATGCCGATTTGCTTCTTATCCGTACTCGGATTTTGTCTTCCGCTTCCGCTTGATACTCTGTTGATTGATGTATGAGGAGATATCCTAAACTATTATATCTATCTAGGATATTTGGATCTTGCCGTATGGCGTTGATATATTTCCTTTCTTTTTAGATGGAATGGCTCTGATGTACTATTGTATGGTGGCTTGCATACATACTCATTTGTGTATGTAGTTGATCCCTTCGCCTGCCGATTACGCCGCCCGTTCTTGTCCCGATGTTTGGAAATGGTTGGGACGGCCGAAAGGTCTACCTGTGAGTGGCATTTGGGCCCCACCGTACTATTTCAACCATTTTTGATCATCCAGGCTTGTACTAGGAGCGTAATTCACCTAGGTAGTTACAATTGGTATCAGAGCCATCCCGACCTTCAGGGTCTCAGCCAAATGGTCGTTGTCTGTCTAGCAAATATTTTGGTAGTTATGTATATTAGGGAAAAACAAAACGCGAGAGTAGGACTGCTTCCACTTTTCTTCTTACCCAACCACCACCTTTTCTGGTAAGGAAGTGTAACGTTTTCAATCCTCTTCTTAAACTTCAAACTAGGATTCACATGTTCTGGGTTTCCGTAGTACCATAGGTTGTGTATCTGTGTGAGTGTGTGTGTGTGTGTGTGTGTAATTCCTTGTCTATCTGTTGCATCCAACATGTTATCTATATCTGACTTTGGTTATCAACTGTTGGTACATTCCATACTAACAGGCTTTTGGAAACCGGCACGATTTTTCTGACTCCTTGTTACCCGGTGCCATCTTCTTAAGGGTGTTCTTCCTTCTAGCAACTCCTCTTTCGGTGCAAGCATCTGTTGCTAATCTCTTCCGATAATTGTTTTGCGCATCTATTGGTATTCTAATGCCGAAAAATGCGGGAAATTTTTCTTTGATCCATCTGTGTTTCCACACTCCTTTTCAGTCGTGTGTGAAACATTATCTATCTTCCTTTTATCAGCATGTCCATGCTAACTCATTCTTTTGTCACCGGCGCTTAATCCTGGAGTTTTCACTTCATCTTCTTTTTCTTGGGCTAATTACATAACATGTGTCGATCCGATGCGGACGAGTGTAATTTGGCTCTCGGCATAGCTATATTCCACTCATGATAACTGTCGATTGGAATATGGAAAAATGCTACCACTCCGGTTTGCCAAAGATACTCCTGTGATTTTGAGTACACCGTGATCCTATCTATGCTTATTCAAGCATCCTTGGAAATCCGGAGTTTCCCAAACCACTACGGCGGTCTATCATCTGTTTATCATGCTGCACATCTTTTTCAACTCCATATCTGCACATCTTTTTCGTCTCTGATAGCTCATACCATAAGCAAAGCTATATCATCGTTTCTTATCCAAGATCTCCTTATCTTTGTAACCGGCGACCCAATCGGCAATGTGAACCAGGCAACATCTCTTTTTCTTCCGAAGGACCAGATAATCTATTCTCCCAGTGCATCTTCTTCAATTCTGGAATCAGCAAGTTCATTGTTAATTCCATCCTTCATCTTCAACCAATCCGGAGTTGTTCCTTGTTGGCAAGTTATCATCGTCGTTCCGCTAAAGTTTTTCCTCAAGACTGCTAAATCTCTCTCAACCATTTCAAGAAAAACGTGCAATTCTTTCACCTCAGTCTCGTCAAGTGATCTTTCGAAACCCTCTCGTTCTATCATCTGTGCTCAATCCACCGGAGGCCATGAAGACTTTTCAGATCTTTCGTAATCCTTCTGTTCAAGTGGTGCTATCTTTTTTTTCTTTGTCTGTGGAATCCTGCAGTTCTTCTTCGTGATCTTCCTTCATATCTTTTCCGGTGTCTGGTTCCTTATGATATGACGACAACATCATCACCTTATCTATCTTGGATCCGGTCAATCGTTGCATCTACCCTTGTTTTCTAACGGAGTTCCATGAGTTATCCTTGTCAATACCTTCAGTCTATTTCGGTAGTTGGGTTGCATGGTTTTCTTATTCATGTGCGGAGTAATGCTTTGAGTGCGGGATGGAGTAGCTACCATACCACTACTCTTATCATTCGCTCTCGTACATTGAATTGGTGAACTAATGTGATTTCACTCATTCCACGGAAGTTAGAAGTGGCCTTTATCCCTCGATACTTTTACTTCCGTCCTTGTTTTTCCGGAGTGCTCTCTCGAAGAAAGTAATCAATAATCTCTTGTTGGTGATCTATCTTTCCTACACGGAGCAAATCTTCAATTATCTGGTGGAAACAAACGCAAACTCCTTTCGATCCTCGTATTTCTACCGGTGCTCTACATCCCCAATCAAGATGAAAGGAAGCTATCTCTCTCTTTGTTCATCAATTCTTTGATGTGGTAAAGCCAATTATGGTTGACGCCATCAGCCGCAAATCTATTGCGTTAGCCTCAAGGCTAAAGAAAGCAATAAGTATCTCTACAATAAACTACAGATCCTTTATATCCTCTGCTTCTCGGGTTTCCACCATGATCTGGCGTCACATTCGTATCTGGAAGTTATATCCGTGCACCTTAATTCCGTGATCCTTTGGTCTTACCGGCGCAAGAAGAATCTAATCCGACGATGTCTAACTAGATCTTTCTGATGATATCAAGGGACTCTATTGTTTGAAGGCAATATTGTTTCCGAACTTCCTTTCCCAAATCCGAGAGGATACGATGCTATTGTCATAGTGATTCAAGCCTCTCCAACCTAGCTCTTTTCTTCCGGCGCGACAAAGATCCATCCTCTCTAGTATCGGTAAATCTTTAATCTTAACGGCGTGTATTTCTTTATCCACGATGCATCATCTTCCCCTTCCTTTCACAAGTGGTTCTATTCTTTTATCTTGTTTCTTGAGAAAACCGGAGCTATGTCTATCCTATCCTTCTTGTCTCACATAATCCTTCAACTCTTCTACCCGTCGTTTCTCTAGCAAAACGCAAGACTCGCAACAAGTCTAGCAAGTTTTGCAAGGTGTAGTGGTCGCACCATTCAGTTCTTCATCACCTTGGGAACGTGAGGGTCACCTTCGTTCGAACACCCGCCTCTCCTTGTGTTGTTTTCTTTTCCTAGGAATCTCGGGGCGAGATTCTTGTTTAGTGGGGGAGAGTTGTAGCATCCCAATTGTCTAACAATTGCAATGCTACTAGTCTAGTCTATATATAATGGCTACTTCATATATATAATTGTTGCATCATCAGTATATCATGCTCATGTCATCATGCCTCCTTGCATTTGAGCATCATCTAAAACCCTTTTCCATTTGGTTCTTATCTCATATGCATTGTTAATTGTATTTGCCTCTTGATATTGTATTTGGTTCTTGATATATTGTTTAATGCCCAAGTTGAGTTGGGGGCATATCTCTTAGTAACTCCACCACCTTTCTTTCACCACCTTATAATTCCACCATCCAACTAAATATGAGCTTGGCACTTATTGGTTTACCTCTAGCTCATGTGGGTTGGGATGGATCCAATTCTATCCCACATGCTCTCATCTTAGCATCATATTGTTTTCACAATATTGAAACATGAGAGCCACATGGCCACCTTTGCATTCCTTGTGAGTGGGACCTTTTCCTAGCTTCCATATGTGTGGTTTTAGGGTTATCATCGTGTTGGGATATTTTTGTGGGCTCATTAAATACCTAGTGGCATATACACACTAGCAAGTCCCAAATAATCCAATGTGATCATCTCCATATACTCCACTTGGGATTCCTTCTAAATTCCTTTGCTTGGGCCTTACTCCAATTTTGGAAGTGCAAATGAATAATGCCATGTAATGATGTTGTTCTCACAATAATCAACATGGCAATAAATGTTTTGCATGGGCCATGCAAGGCCCACCTTTTGCTTGTTCTTTGGATTTTATTTGAATTTTGAGTGCATTTAAACCACATCTCTCTCTCCTCTTAGCTTGATCTTGTTTGAGCTTGCTTAAGACCATCATCACCACACCCCTCTCTTGTGTTGCTTGATCTAGTTGGAGCATGCCATCTTTCTTTTAAACCCTAGCTCTCACCCTCTCTCTTTACCTTTCTCTCTAAGCCACCCCCATCTAAACCTAAACCATCACCCTAATCACCTAGCTATCACCACCCTACCTCTCCTCTCTTTACCATCCCCTCTAACCTAGCTCTAACCTAAACCCTAAGTCCACCCCTTTCTAGCTAACCCTAGCTCGACCCCCACATGCTCTACCCTCCTACCCCTCTCTAGCAAACCCTAGCCGAGCCACCCCATCCCTCCTACCCTAGAGCTCCAACCCGAGCTACACCACCCCAGCCCGAGCCTACCCCCTCTCCTTTCTTCCTCTCTTTCTCCTGCCCTAGGGGCCCCTCTAGCCGAGCCACTCTCCCAGACCTCGCCGTCCCCACCTGGCAGCCTCACCTTCCCCCAGCACCACCTCCCCTGCCAGCTCGTGCACGTGAGGGAGGGTGCAAAAAGGTGGCCGAGCCAACCTTCCCCTCCCCCACGCAACCTCACCTGCCCCTCTCGTTCTTATCCACCCCCTCGCCCCTCTAGCCTCCCCCAGATCCGCCCAGGGCGACGCCCCCGTCTCCCCTTCCTCTCCTCTCCTCTACCTAGCCTCGCTGGCCACCGTCGGTCTCCTTCTTCCTCCGTCGTTCCAGGAGGCGCAGGCGGGCAGCAGCGTGTCAGCGAGGATGATAAGGCCGCCCTGCTTCGCCCCTGTACCTGCAGACGAAGGAGGAGGACGCCCAGGCCGAGGAGCACCCGCGCCACCCGACGAAGCCCTAGCTCGCCGTTCCTCTGCCTCACCGTCGACCTGCTGCTCCCCTGCACGATCCAGGCCCTCCAACGACCCCGCGGTGAGCCACTCTACCTCCCAGACACCTCCCCTTTCTTGTTCGTTTCCTGGATGAGCGGGTCGCAGCGACGAGCGCCCTCGGTGCACGGCGTGAACGTCGACGTCGTCTCGCTCCCGCGCGCGCAAACCCTATCTAGCCGCCTACCCCCCCTCCTGTCAACTACCCAACCCCACCGTAGCGGTCGCCGCTGCCGAGCGCCCCCTCGCGGTCGCGAGTTTGATCCCCACCCTCGCCACTCTGCCGCGCGGGGCGGAGAGGAAGATCAACAGTGGGCCATGGCCACTTTGCGCTTAACCCCTGGTCTTTTTGCCGCTCTTCCCGCGATCCCAAGCCCCACCTGTCTGTGTCTCTGCCGTTTTACAAAAAGGCTCCCGACAAACCTGGCAATCAACCCGCAGTCCCCTTCCTTTTTGACCTGTGCGCGTGATGGGCCAGCCAGCCAGGCCCCACCCGTCAGCGACAGTGGGTAGGACCTGCTGGGTACCAAAAGTCCAGCAGCCTATCTGTTTTATTTCTAAACAAATTCAAATTAATTCAAATTCAAATATAAATCTGTTTTCAAATAACTTTTAAAATATTAATCCAAATAATACAAATAATATATGTTTTCAAATCAGAAAAATGTGAGGATTTCAAATATGCAATCCAAAATATATTTTGAACACTTAAATTTCCAAGTTTATTTAAATTACAATAAATGCCCCTTTTTCTTAAATAATTAATAACTTTTGATTTATAAATCCAAATTTAACAAATGATATGTCTAAAATGATTAGCTCGACGAGACCTTTCTGTTTATGCATTCCTTGGGTTGTTTTGAAGCATGCATCATATAAATATAAAGTGTACAGCAACTATTATGGGCATAAAATGGGGCTAAAACTCAATAAAGTGGTTTATTCTTGTTTCCACACCTCACCCATGCCATGCTACTTTATTGACATGCAAATTGTGCATCATGCATCATGGCATGATTGTTTGCTTGTCGCATTTATTCATATGCTTGTGCACTTTATTTATGTTGGCCCTTGTTTGTTTGGTTCTTCTTCGAATAGACGCTGAGCAGGGGATATATAAAGAGAACCAGGAGCACTACCCAGATCCATCCTTTGCTTCAACTGAGCTGCCAGGCAAGCACTACCACATGCTTGCATACATATAGTACCTATTGCCTCTATCTTATTCTTGCATCATTGAGTCGCGATTGCATTAAACTGAATCCCAAGTACTGCATAGCCTTTACTTTTAAACCCCACCGAAGCTTGTTCCCCCATCCCATGAGCCATTACTACAGGAGTTGTTTGGGCCATGCGAGTCGTAGAACAGCATGTGTAGGGTATGTGAGTGTCTGATGAATAACGAGGTACCTAAACAACTTAACCTGAGTAGTAATGGGATAACTAATGAAAGTGGCACCGGTGAGCAATATCTGTTATTTGGTTTTTATGCTCACTTGTGTCCCGTAAGACCCCGAGTACTTGATTCCTGTTCCAAGAATATTCGCGCTATCCACATCCGGGAGGCCTTATGGACCCCCCTGAGCCAGAGCTTGATTCATTCCTATTTCTTGGGGCCACAAACTAGTTTGAGGTTTTATTTACTATCCTGTACTTATGCCATGCTTTACTGCTTTATTTAAATTGTGCGAGGTACTGCACACTGTACTGTTTAGGATCATGGCCCGATTTCGCTGTATCGACAAGCCCAGCCACACTTTCGGGTTCCCAGTCATTTACAGCCGCCTCCACAACCTTAAGCCCATTTCGGAGCCGGCCAGCTTCGTGGCGGGATCTACTTAAAGGGGTGGCCCCCTGCAATATTTCTGAATCCTGCAATTGCTTTGTCGTGACTGTCTCGTTGGGTTTTGATTTGGTTTTTCCGAGGCATATCGAGTGTGTGTTGCTATTTGTGCACCCCTGCAGGGTAAAACTTTCTGAAAGCCGTGTCCGCGGTTATGGACGACTTGGAGCACAGTTTCTCGATCATAGACAAGCATAACTAAAGTACCGCTTCTAATTTGACTAGACTAGGTACCTGACTAGTAAATAGTGCAACACTCATGGAATGGATAATAAAACTGCCAACGGATGGAGGTTGTTCGTCCGCTTCCTCGTCGGTAAGCGAGGAGGAGGATGGATCTGTTAAGATTACCTTTATAACTATTATAACTGTTGTTCTTAATTCACGGACATCCGTCTATCTTTGGTTAGGCGGATGGTTAGCGAGTATCTATAGAATTGCTAGGGTTTATCTTTTGCTGCAATTGCGTCACCCCAGGTTGTGTCCCCTTTAGAGGCATAAAGACTTGCTGAGTACCCCTAGGGTCTCACACGATAAATTATTGGTTCAGATGAACAGGTACACTCGCAACATGGATACTGGGTGGAAGAGACGAACGATGTGGGCAACGATCATTCGGTGTAGAGATTCCGGGAACGGGGATCCGTGAGATCTGTGGGCGGGATGTTCTTATTTATGGGGCATCTTATGCCGATTTGCTTCTTATCCGTACTCGGATTTTGTCTTCCGCTTCCGCTTGATACTCTGTTGATTGATGTATGAGGAGATATCCTAAACTATTATATCTATCTAGGATATTTGGATCTTGCCGTATGGCGTTGCTATATTTCCTTTCTTTTTAGATGGAATGGCTCTGATGTACTATTGTATGGTGGCTTGCATACATACTCATTTGTGTATGTAGTTGATCCCTTCGCCTGCCGATTACGCCGCCCGTTCTTGTCCCGATGTTTGGAAATGGTTGGGACGGCCGAAAGGTCTACCTGTGAGTGGCATTTGGGCCCCACCGTACTATTTCAACCATTTCTGATCATCCAGGCTTGTACTAGGAGCGTAATTCACCGAGGTAGTTACATACGATTAGATCTTGGCCATGCGCAGTCACTTAAATCCAACGGCCCTCATCGATCGATCCCTGCAAAACGGTATTAGCCAATAGAAATAGCCCACGTGGCCTAGCATGTCTGATTAAAATTCCAGAAATGAATTTTGAAGGTTTAAACTTGTAAAATTCATAACTTTTGTTCTGCTTATCCAAAAAATGCAATAAGATACCATTGGAATCACAAAAAATAAATCCTACACATCTTTGGGCTTAGTTTTGTAATTTGTTTCTGTTAAAATAGGATTTTATGTAGAGACATTTGTAGGCTTATTTTGTGTATAAAAATTAATGGGAAAATGTTTTAAAGATCAAATAAAGTTTATTTGATGTATAAATGTTTAGTTTATTGATAAGTACTGTTTTACTTGTCTTGTTTGGTTTAGAAAAATCAACACATGGCATTTGCATGCATTCATATATTTTTGCTTGTTTATTTGATATGTGAATTTGGTGCTATCATTTTATGTGTAGATTTTGGTGCTAGTGGTGATTGTGACTATGAGGATTGTTGTTAGTCCCCCAACTACCAAGGCAAGTGGTGCTTCATACTTTTATCCCAATATTTTTACTATGCATTAGAAATATTTTGAATTGTGCTTGCATGATAATTTTTGCTAAGTATCTATGCTATGCTTGGGAAATCCTAGTAGTTGTAGAATTGTTAGAATTTTCTCTAAGTTAAGATACTTGCTATTGCCATGCTTAGCCTAGCTTGTAGCAACCAAGGGTGGAATATATATACATGCTATGGAAAATATTGCTAAGTCTTTGACTTATGATTTTGCTTAATAAAAACAACTAAGTGAATGAAACACCTGGGTGGAATGGTAATTGCTTGGTGGATTTTGGTTGAGTGGTTACCAGGGCCCATGTTCCAATGGTCTACCCTGTGTATCTCACTTGTGGAATGCCACCCAGGAACAAAGGGATTTGAGATGCCATATGTTAAGAATCTTCTAGTGCAGCCACATGGCATTATGGGCTCTGCCTGGATCATATGGGTTGCAATAACTTAGCCAAATGGACAGTTGGTGGTAGGGGATGATAGGTTTGGAGCGCGTCCATTTTGGTCTAAGGGAAGGCTTCTGAAAGGTCCTGTCTTGGTGAAAATCAAGTCTTGTGGGGAAAGTGCACCACCTCTGCAGAAGTAAGAAACTAAGTACTTTGCCGTGTCCCCGGTAATGGAAAATTTGAGCATCAAGACTTGGAAGCTATCAAGAATCTCTTCATCCCAATTTTCTAAGTTAAAACTTGTGGTTGAACAAGGGTGAAGGTTCACCTATGTCTATTGGTGGTTCCTTGGGAGTTTTTTCCAAACAAAAACTTAGTGTTTTCAACTGATAGGTAAAACCTATTCTGAGCAAAGCAAGGCTAAGCTACACTTAGCCAAATTCATGTAGAAGCTAGATACTATTATTCTACTAAGGTATCACTTGCCAATACTATTCCAATGTATTGACCCATTGTGGTTGTAACTTGTGATGTTGCAGGTTAGTCTGATGAGGATTAGGGTTATGAGTCTACACTCAACATGCTTGCGTGTGGCACATGAAGATGAAGACTTTTTATTTATATTGTTAAGTTAAACTCTTGTACTATCCAATGTCTATGGAGTTGTAAAATACTATGTTATCTCTGGAATGGCGATGTAATAATGACCTTTGTTTCTGTGTACTTCATCTTAAATTGTGGATGCTAGCAATTGATCCAGGGACTAGCATTGCAATCACAGGGACCTTTACCTTTATAAAGGTGGGGTCTTACAGATGGTATCATAGCACTGTGTTGCCTATAGGATTATGACCCTAGGATTGGATTAGAAACCACTAAGGAAAAAATTTCAACACTTTGAAAAATTTCCACACTTGTCTTTTTATTCTCGTAAACTTTTCTAATCTTCTTTCTCATATCTATTTGTAGATGAACTCCATCAACGAAGCCGTGAGGAAGGGACCACTCATGACCATGACATTGGAGTGTGAGACTGAATTTCCCAAGTTCCTCAAGAACCTTATGGTTACCATGGGGATACATGGTGCAACTGTGTACAAAGGATTCCTTGTGATGGATGAAGGAGAAGAGTATTGGTGGGTGCAACTTCACTTGTACAAAAACAAGGAAGACAACCACAAGGATTCAGGATTCTGCATGGTCACCAACTCAGAAATGCACACAACATTCTTTGACTCTACAAGAAATGCAGCTTGGAATGCTATCAAGGAGCTTGGTGATAGACTCAAGTGCATAATGCTCAACACCCAAAATGACCTAAGAAAAGAAAAGAAGCATACCAAGAATTAGACTACCACCAACAACTAAGAGGAGACATCATAGACTTAATATGGGAGTCTTGTGAACAAGATAGACATATGGCTACTAAGGATGCCCTGATAGCTATTTTTTCTAGTGAGTGAGAGTTATAACGTACTTCGTTAGTTGGACAACCACACTTATTGTTTTTACTTCCAAAAATTTGTCTAAGTTATGTTGAACATTTGATGCTTGTAATGGATTTGTGTATGCCATGACTTGTGTGTTTGTTGCAAAAGATGTGCTTGTGGTATTTTGTCTTGTGATTTTCTCTATTGATGTTGATTATAACTTTTCTCTATCTTATAAAAATGGATGCCTAATGTTTTGTCAACACGGCCGAGGAGTTCAAGGGAACTCGTTTTGGTACTCGTCTCATTGAGCTCACTAGTGTGCTCAACCTTCCACTTCCTAGCATCATGACACTTCCCCTCACCAAGTTTGAGAGGAAGGACCTTCGGGGCTTCAGAGTCACTCAGCCGGGACGCCAGACAGAGCCAACCACGGAGACCATCACTTTCAAGCTAATGCATGACGACAAGGAGAAAGGCCTAGATGTAGTCATGCAGGAGTTACTTGGGCGCCTGGTAGGGAGACACTCCACCGAGCTTAGAGGTCTTTACTTTCACCCCTTCGGGAGAAGCAACGAGGAGGGTGAAGCCATAGAGTATGAGGATGCTGCTAGAGAGACGATGGAGCCGATTCGTCTGTACCTCCAGGACCTAGAAGGTCTTACTAGACACCTAGATACTGATAGGACCAACGTCATGCTTAGCAATCAAGAGCTCCAGGTTCAGCTCTGAGAGAAGGACAAGCTCTTCGCAGAGCAAAACGAGATAGTCAAGGAAATGGAGGCCAAGTTTGAAAGCCAGGACAAGAAATTCAAGAGCAAGGAGAAAAGAGTCCAAGACAGGAACAAGAAGATCTGGGAGATGAAGGAAGAGCTAGAGGCCAAGGACTTCGAGCTCGAGCATCAGCAGGGAGTGATCGAGAGGCTTCGCTCACAGAAGAGGGCTCTTAGGGCCAAGATTGAGGCCTTGACTACTAGTGTTGATGAGTACAAGACCGCTATGGAGAATGCAGATCTTACCCTTGTTGATGTGGAGATTGATGCGGAGGAGTATTGTAGACTACTCGTTTATCTTTCATCTACCGTACTTTGATTATTGAGTCGCAATGACCATCCAACATGTGGATGGCTTGCTATGGTGTGTTTGCTTTTTCCAAAACTTGTTGTTTACGTCGTTTAAACTCTATGTTATTTTGATGCTTGGTTATTGTGATTGTCTATGTGATGTATTGTGCATGTTAAGCATCTATGGGTATCTCATTCTTATCCTTATGGAAAACCACAGATGCCTCCTCGA
Organism: Avena sativa; assembly: GCA_916181665.1. Lineage (NCBI taxonomy): Eukaryota > Viridiplantae > Streptophyta > Magnoliopsida > Poales > Poaceae > Avena > Avena sativa. The sequence goes on along the minus strand of OV702294.1, from coordinate 258,447,930 downwards.
TGTGCCAACCCCAACCCAAACAACAACAACAATGTCACTCCCGAGATGTAGCAGTTGATGACAACACAGGCACAACTGATGTATATGATGACCACTTTCATGCAGAACCAGAATCAGAATAACAACAACAATAACAATAACAACAACAACAACCAGAATAATCCGCCAGGATTTGACATGCTCACCAGATTTCTTTGTAAGGTTCCCAACCTTTAATAAGGTAGAGATCCCTGTGTTTACAATGCTAGTCCCTGGATCAATAGCTAGCATCCACAGTTAAGATGTAATATCAAGAAACAAAGGTCATAATACAACTTTATAACCAGGAATAAAATAATTTATTACATCTTACATAGCTCATTTGGCTATCTCATTACAATTGCAGCAGAATATAACAATAGCATGGGGAGCTTCATCTTCAAAGTGCCACAGGCAGTCATGTTGGTTGTAGACTTGTAATCCTAATCATTAAACTTCACTAATATCAAACAAAACCTGCAACATAACAAGTTACAGCCACAAGGGTCAATACATTTGAATTGTATTGGCAAGTGATACTATGGTAGTATAGTGGAGTCTATCATCTATATGCATTTGGCTAAGTGGATCTTAGGCTTGCTTTGCTCAAAATAGATTTTTCCTTATCATTTGAAAACACTAAGTTTTTGCTTGGCAAAATCTTTCCCAAGGCATCTCCCAATAGAAATTGGTGATCCTTCAACCCTTGTTCAACCACAAGTTTTTAACTTAGAAATTGGGATGAGGAGATTCTTGATAGCTTCCATGTCTTGATGCTCAAATTGTCCTTTGCCAGGGACATGGCTAAGTACTTAGATTTTACACTCTGCAGAGGTGGTGCACTTTCCCCACAAGACTTGGTTTCACCAAGACAAGATCTTTCAGAAGCCTTCCCTTAGACCAGAATCGACGCGCTCCAACCTATCATTCCCCTACCACCAAATGTCCATTTGGCTAAGTTATTGCAACCTATATGATCCAGGCAGAGCCCATAATGCCAAGTGGCTGCACTTGAAGCTTCTCAACATTTGACATCTCAAATCTCTTTGTTCCTGGGTGGCATTCCACAAGTGTGATACACAAGGTTCACCAGTCCCCTGTCCTTGTGTAACCACTCAACACAAACCATTCCTTCCATTCCACCCAGGTGATTCATTCACTTAGTTGTTTTATTAAACAAAACACAAGTCCTTGACTTGGAAATATTCCATAGTATGAATATATATTCCACCCTTGTTTTCTACTAGCTAAGCTAAGCATGATAGTAGTAGGAATCTTAACTTAGGAAATTCTACTAAGGTTTCAGCTACTAGGATTTCCCATGGCATAGTTTATACTTAGCAAAAATTCCATGCAAGTCCTACTTAGAAATATCACTAATGCATAGTGAAAATAATGGGACAAAAGTATGAAGCATCACTTGCCTTTTTGGTAGAGAATATAAATTCACTCCTTGATCTTGCAATATTCACTCACTTCAAATCACTACAATTCAATCAAGCAAACAATATTTCAATCTACCATTCAAGCAATTCATCACATAAAATGATAGAAACAAAACAATGCATGCAAGCATGCAAGAGATTGTTTTATTTGTAAAAGTGGTTTCTAATGGTTCATAAACATTTGAAAACACCTAATGGTCACTTTATAAAGTGTCAAAACCATTTGCAAAAGGTTTTACTTCATAAACCATTTTTAAACCAAGTCATTATTTCATGTGGTTGAAAATGTCTTTAGCAAAGCAATAATTTTTATAGGGTTCACAAAATATGTTTTCAAACATAAAACCTTGTGCTTACGGTCAGAGAGTTTAAATCAAAATATTTCCCAAAAGGTTTTCCCCCAAAATCATTTTTAACAATTAAACCATATTTTTATTTGACTAGAAATGGTTTAAATCCAAGATTCATTCTTTTGATTCACCAAATACATTTTTTAAACCACCAATTGATTTCTAGGGTCAATAGGTTCAAAACAAACCATTTTCCAAAGGTTTCATCTCAAAAATCATTTTAGAACAAATTTTATATTCTAAACATGCATACACAAGTTTCTATAAAAACAAACATTTTATCAGAAGCAATTTACTAAACAAAGTGCATGGTCAGAAATTACTTGTTTTGATGAATCCATTGATATAAAATTTGCAAAATTTGGACGTGTGGTTTGAAAGTTATGAATTTTTCAAATTGGAACAACACATAGATCATTTCTGGTTTTTAAAACAGACTTTGGGCCACGTGTCTAGTTCCTATTCGCCCATACCGTTTCGCTCGGATCAGCAACATGGACCGCAGGATTTAAAGCGAATCGTGCGGCGCAGGATCGATCTTACCCCTTCGGCTAAGGTTCTATCGTGACCATCTGATCAAAATCCAACGGCACATAGCACGCTTGCCAACTAGTGGCGGCGCTGGCGGTGGCAGGTGGCGGCGCGGGCTCTGGCTACGGCGTCGCGGCGGTTACAGGAAGCAAGGGAGGAAAGGGAGTGGCTCACCAGGTTCGCCGAAGTGTGGGGATGTTCAAGGTGGTACTTGCTGGTGAAGGGGCGCACGAGGATGATTGGAATCGCTCACCAGAGTTCTTGCTGCCGTCGGGTGCGCACGGTCATGGTCGAAGACGAGCGCCTGGGATGCAAGCAAGCGAGAAAAAGTATCAGGAGGGTGCGCACGGTCTCGGGGGTTGTAGAGGTACTCACCAGCACACGAGGGGCGCACGGGTTTGGCGTCAGTAGCTCGCCAGAGCTGGTGCAGACGACGGCGGCGGGCAGTGGTTGTCCTTGCCGACGTTCTGGGGTGAGCGCGGCCGAGCTGAGGCCACTAGGAGGTGCGCTAGGGTTCGTGGAGCAGCGTGTGTGGTCGAGGGGGCGAGGGGAGGTCTGGCTTCGCCGGAATTGTCTGGGGAAGGTCGTCGGGGCAGTGAGGGTGCGTGGAGAAATTCGTCCAGCCTGGGGGCAGAGAGGGGGAGGCGAGTGAGGGTAAATGAGGAGGAGAGGCAGGCGTTTAATCATGCATGGTCGTGGCGAGGTTTAAACGCGGCATTATAGCAAATTGATCGCGAGAAATCAGCGGCAGAAACGGCTGGGGAAGGGCGTGGTCGTCGCGCGCGGGTGAAGACGATGCTGACGGGGATGTGGGGTCCGTTGTCAGCGAGAGAGAGAAAAAGAAAGTGGGGTCCAGCGGTCATACTCTGTGTGGGTTTCTTTCGCGGTGAAAAACGTTTCGCTCGGGTGAGAGGGAGAGGTGGGCTGGACTGGGCTTAATGGGCTGGGCTGAGTCCGTTCCATTTTTTTTTGTTCCTGATTCTTTTTCTTTTTCCATTTCTTTTATTCTGTTTTGATTTTGATCAAACCATTCAACATCAATTTGAATTCCAATTTCAACCAAAATTTGTGTAGGTTTAAATACTAATTAGTAATATAATCTGAAGTAAATTGTTGGATTAAAATTTTATTCTTTTTGGGGTCTTTTTAATTATTCAAAAGGCCCTTGTTTTAAATCAAATAAGATTTAATAATAATTTCAAACACCATTTAATTTTCTAAATCCTTCCAAATCTTTTCAGTAGGTTTTCATTTGTTTAATAGGGTGTCAAATAATTCATCTTGAATTATTTGGAAAGTATTTAATATGATTCATAATCATTTGAATTGGGTATTTGTTTTAATTCCAATGGAATTAAATATAGTTTTAATTCCATAAATTTTATTTGGAAATTTCTTTGATCTTATTTAGGCCAATTGATTCACTTTTATTCCACTTGGTTAAATTCCAAAATACTATTTTCTCATGAATTATATAATTATTCTTATTAGAGATTTGTCTTTATTAAAATAGGGATAGAATGGTTAATGCCATTTTATTTTATTTTGGAAATTCTTTATCCTTTTATTTTATTTGGATTTGGATTCTATTCATTCCATTTTCTTAATGGATTAGGCCAATATTTAATTTGGTCTTTAAATAATCCTTATTTAATATTTCTTTCCTTATCCTATAAAATCCATATCTTTTTTATTTATAGATCCAAACTTGGTGATTCCAATTTGTAAAATCTTATTTAATATTTATTTATCCTTTTAAATATCTTTAGGATTATTTGCTCACCATTTGGTATGGATTTATAGATAGGTTCTTTATTAGTTTTGGAAATTAAATATCCTTATCTTATTAAATTCATAAGATTTTATCTATGGCTCCAAATTGAATGAAATCAACTTACATGGTTTTATAATATTTCCATTTGTCATTCTTGATCATTTTGAAATGTTTGTTTGACAAATTTCTATTTGGATCAAATCCATAGGCTTGGAGATAACTTGGAAATGATTTTATTCCATTAGGGTTTAGGGTTTGGATTTATTTTCCAAGTGTTTAAATTTCCATATGCATTTATGAAGAATGCATTCCACTTGTTTTGAATTTAGTTGGATTAAAACATTAACCAAAGTTTGTTCCAGATGGGATTTTAAGTTTCCATTTAGAAACAGAAGTTTCTTTTTACCCTAAAATTCAACAATAATTTATTTTGTTTATTTATTTTTCACATTACAAGATTTGGAAAATCTTGGGATGTGACAGGCTACCACCCTTAAAATAAATCTCGTCCCGAGATTTGGGGAGGCTAGGGGTTACAAGTTGGCTCAAAACAACTAGGGTACTACCACCCTTAAAAATTTTCCAACTAAATTACATCTTGGTTTGCTTGGGATCTTGTTGAAACTTCTCTGGGCAAACATCTGCATAGTGTCCTTTGTTTCCACACTTGAAACATGTGACTAGGCTGAGATCCTTCATAGGCTTTATCTTGTGCTTCATCTTTTCTGGACAGTTGCTTGCATAATGTCCTTGGTTACCATAGTTGTAACATGTGATAAGATTGAGTTCTTCACGTATCTTCTGTGGACAAGTTGACACATAATGGCCTAGCTCTTTGCAGTTGTTGCACCATACTTGGCTAATCTCCTTATACTTCTTCTTCTTGGGTTTCTCCAAAGCTAGGAGTGCTTCTAGTTCATGTTCTTCATATGTTATCTCAAAGGTAGGAAAGTTTCCTGGTCTCCTTGACCTTTTCTTATTCCTTGGATAATACATATGTCTCCTCTTTGGTCCTTTAAAGTGAGTCATGTTGCATGGAGGTGCAAGATGAGATTTTCCTTTGTCTTCATCCTTCTTGGTAGACTTGGCTCTCTCATGGTAGTCTGCAATCAGTTGTTGCACTCCACCTTGTTTCCTTTGTTGAACTATGGAATAGATGGGGCATTGGATAGGGACATGATTATTTCCTTCACATAAGTAACAAGTAGATTGAGATGTGGGGCATTGGTCAATTGGATGTTTCTCTTCACAGTTGGGGCATTGATCTTCATGCTCCTTGGAAGTGTGATCCTTGTCTCCACAAACATTGCAAGCTTGGGTTCCTTCTAGAATATCATCTTTGTCATCCTTGTTGTCACAAACTCCTTTGGAAGAGTTGTTTCCCATGTTGATCATTTGATCTGTCACCTTATGCAACAATTGGGTTTGGGTTTCCAAAAACCTTTGCATGGTTAGATCTACCTCACTGTTGTTGGCTATAAATTGAGTTGTCACTTGGTTCAACTGGGTTTGGGTTACTATGAGTTCTCTCATGTTGTCCTCTTGGTTGTTGTTGTTGCCATCCTTGAGGTTGGAGCCTCTTGGAGAAGTCATCTGTTTGGGTTGGATTGGGATTAGAATAGGCAAAAGATTTCTAAATGAATAATTCTAATCACACACATCACAATTCACTCAAGCAATGTGCAAGCAATCACAAACAAACATTCCATTCAAACAACAAGTTCAAGCACATTTTTAAGCAATAAAATATTTTGTTACACTACTTAAGTTGGTGGGTTTGACTTAAACTAAATATGGTGGTCCAACTATATGGTTCACTTGAGATCTTTCCATCCTTCTTAGTTGATTCTTCATGAACAAGATCTTTGTATCCTTGGATAATTTCTTGAATCTTGGTCACAAAACATCAAGGTGATGATGGTTCCTTCTAAGTTGTGTTTCCTTAGTCCTCAAGTCTTGAGTAACATTTCTTGTCTCACTTGTAGTCCTTAGTGATATCCAAGGTTGAAGTCCTTGTTGAGAATAACGTTGAAATCACCTGAATATGTTGAAGTCATTAGAGTTGATGAAGTCCTTTGCACATGGTGAAGTCTTTGGCCATGGGTAGGCTTGTCCATCAAGTTGAAATAGAAGAGATGCAGAGTCAAAACCAAAATGGTCGAGGAAAGAGTTTACAAGATTGTTTGTAAATAAGTTTTGGAACAATACAACTCCTATATTTCTAATGGGTTTGGTCCATTTCTAGGTTTACAAATCCTACAGGCAACACAATGCTTTGATACCATCTGTAAGGTTCCCAACCTTTAATAAGGTAGAGATCCCTATGTTTACAATGCTAGTCCCTGGATCAATATCTAGCATCCACAGTTAAGATGTAATATCAAGAAACAAAGGTCATAATACAACTTTATAACCAGGAATAAAATAATTTATTACATCTTACATAGCTCACTTGGCTATCTCATTACAATTGCAGCAGAATATAACAATAGCATGGGGTGCTTCATCTTCAAAGTGCCAGAGGCAGTCATGTTGGTTGTATACTTGTAATCCTAATCATTAAACTTCACTAATATCAAACAAAACCTACAACATAACAAGTTACAGCCACAAGGGTCAATACATTTGAATTGTATTGGCAAGTGATACTATGGTAGTATAGTGGAGTCTATCATCTATATGCATTTGGCTAAGTGGAGCTTAGGCTTGCTTTGCTCAAAATAGATTTTTCCTTATCATTTGAAAACACTAAGTTTTTGCTTGGAAAAATCTTTCCCAAGGCATCTCCCAATAGAAATTGGTGATCCTTCAACCCTTGTTCAACCACAAGTTTTTAACTTAGAAATTGGGATGAGGAGATTCTTGATAGCTTCCATGTCTTGATGCTCAAATTGTCCTTTGCCAGGGACATGGCTAAGTACTTAGATTTTACACTCTACAGAGGTGGTGCACTTTCCCCACAAGACTTGGTTTCACCAAGACAAGATCTTTCAGAAGCCTTCCCTTAGACCAGAATGGATGCGCTCCAACCTATCATTCCCCTACCACCAAATGTCCATTTGGATAAGTTATTGCAACCTATATGATCCAGGTAGAGCCCATAATGCCAAGTGGCTGCACTTGAAGCTTCTCAACATTTGACATCTCAAATCTCTTTGTTCCTAGGTGGCATTCCACAAGTGTGATACACAAGGTTCACCAGTCCCCTGTCCTTGTGTAACCACTCAACACAAACCATTCCTTCCATTCCACCCAGGTGATTCATTCACTTAGTTGTTTTATTAAACAAAACACAAGTCCTTGACTTGGAAATATTCCATAGTATGAATATATATTCCACCCTTGTTTTCTACTAGCTAAGCTAAGCATGATAGTAGTAGGAATCTTAACTTAGGAAATTCTACTAAGGTTTCATCTACTAGGATTTCCCATGGCATAGTTTATACTTAGCAAAAATTCCTTGCAAGTCCTACTTAGAAATATCACTAATGCATAGTGAAAATAATGGGACAAAAGTATGAAGCATCACTTTCCTTTTTGGTGGAGAATATAAATTCACTCCTTGATCCTGCAATATTCACTCTCTTCAAATCACTACAATTCAATCAAGCAAACAATATTTCAATCTACCATTCAAGCAATTCATCACATAAAATGATAGAAACAAAACAATGCATGCAAGCATGCAAGAGATTGTTTTATTTGTAAAAGTGGTTTCTAATGGTTCATAAACATTTGAAAACACCTAATGGTCATTTTATAAAGCGGCAAAACCATTTGCAAAAGGTTTTACTTCATAAACCATTTTTAAACCAAGTCATTATTTCATGTGGTTGAAAATGTCTTTAGCAAAGCAATAATTTTTATAGGGTTCACAAAATATGTTTTCAAACATAAAGCCTTGTGCTTAGGGTCAGAGAGTTTAAATCAAAATAATTCCCAAAAGGTTTTCCCCCAAAATCATTTTTAACAATTAAACCATATTTTTACTTGACTAGAAATGGTTTAAATCCAAGATTCATTCTTTTGCTTCACCAAATACATTTTTGAAACCACCAATTGATTTCTAGGGTCAGTAGGTTCAAAACAAACCATTTTCCAAAGGTTTCATCTCAAAAATCATTTTAGAACAAATTTTATATTCTAAACATGCATACACAAGTTTCTGTAAAAAAAAACATTTTATCAGAAGCAATTTACTAAAAAAATCGCATGGTTAGAAAGTACTTGTTTTGCTGAATCCATTGATATAAAATTTGCAAAATTTGGACATGTGGTTTGAAAGTTATGAATTTTTCAAATTGGAACAACACATAGATCATTTCTGGTTTTTAAAACAGAGTCTAGGCCACGTGTCTAGTTCCTATTCGCCCATACCGTTTCGCTCGGATCAGCAACGTGGACCGCAGGATTTAAAGCGAATCGTGCGACGCAGGATTGATCTTACCCCTTCGGCTAAGGTTCTATCGTGACCATCTGATCAAAATCCAACGGCGCATAGCACGCTTGCCAACTAGTGGCGGCGCTGGCGGAGGTAGTTGCCGGCGCGGGCTCTGGCTAGAGCGTCGCGGCGGTTACAGGAATCAAGGGAGGAAAGGGAGTGGCTCACCAGGTTCGCCGAAGTGTGGGGATGCTCAAGGTGGTACTTGCTGGTGAAGGGGCGCACGTGGATGATTGGAATCGCTCACCGGAGTTCTTGCTGCCATCGGGTGCGCACGGTCATGGTCGAGGACGAGCGCCTGGGATGCAAGCAAGCGAGAAAAAGTATCAGGAGGGTGCGCACGGTCTCGGGGGTTGTAGAGGTACTCACCAGCAGGCGAGGGGCGCACGGGTTTGGCGTCAGTAGCTCGCCAGAGCTGGTGCAGACGACGGCGGTGGGCAGTGGTTGTCCTTGCCGATGTTCAGGGGCGAGCACGGCCGAGCTGAGGCCACTGGGAGGTGCGCCAGGGTTCGTGGAGCACGCGTGTGTGGTCGAGGGGGCGAGGGGAGTTCTGGCTTCGCCAGAATTGTCAGGGGAAGGTCGTCCGGGCAGTGAGGGTGCGTGGAGAAATTCGTCCGGCCTGGGGGCAGAGAGGGGGAGGCGAGTGAGGGGAAATGAGGAGGAGAGGCAGGCGTTTAATCGTGCATGGTCGCGGAGAGGTTTAAACGCGGCATTATAGAAAATTGATCGCGAGTAATCAGCGGCAGAAACGGCCGGGGAAGGGCGTGGTCGTCGCGCGAGGGTGAAGACGATGCTGACGGGGATGTGGGGTCCGTTGTCGGCGAGAGAGAGAAAAAGAAAGTGCGGTCCAGCGGTCATATTCTGTGTGGGTTTCTTTCACGGTGAAAAATGTTTGGCTCGGGTGAGAGGGAGAGGTGGGCTGGACTGGGCTTAATGGGCTGGGCTGAGTCCGTTCCATTTTTTTTTGTTCCAGATTCTTTTTCTTTTTCCATTTCTTTTATTCTGTTTTGATTTTGATCAAACAATTCAACATCAATTTGAATTCCAACCAAAATTTGTGTAGGTTTAAATACTGATTAGTAATATAATCTGAAGTAAAATTTTGGATTAAAATTTTATTCTTTTTGAAGTCTTTTTAATTATTCAAAAGGCCCTTGTTTTAAATCAAATAAGATTTAATAATAATTTCAAACACCATTTAATTTTCTAAATCCTTCCAAATCTTTTCAGTAGGTTTTTATTTGTTTAATAGGGTGTCAAATAATTCATCTTGAATTATTTGGAAAGTATTTAATATGATTCATAATCATTTGAATTGGGTATTTGTTTTAATTCCAATGGAATTAAATATAGTTTTAATTCCATAAATTTTATTTGGAAATTTCTTTGATCTTTTTTAGGTCAATTGATTCACTTTTATTCCACTTGGGTAAATTCCAAAATACTATTTTCTCATGAATTATATAATTATTCTTATTAGAGATTTGTCTTTATTAAAATAGGGATAGAATGGTTAATGCCATTTTATTTTATTTTGGAAATTCTTTATCCTTTTATTTTATTTGGATTTGGATTCTATTCATTCCATTTGCTTAATGGATTAGGCCAATATTTAATTTGGTCTTTAAATAATCCTTATTTAATATTTCTTTCCTTATCCTATAAAATCCATATCTTTTTTATTTATAGATCCAAACTTGGTGATTCCAATTTGTAAAATCTTATTTAATATTTATTTATACTTTTAAATATCTTTAGGATTATTTGCTCACCATTTGGTATGGATTTATAGATAGGTTCTTTATTAGTTTTGGAAATTAAATATCCTTATCTTATTAAATTCATAAGATTTTATCTATGGCTCCAAATTGAATGAAATCAACTTACATGGTTTTATAATATTTCCATTTGTCATTCTTGATCATTTTGAAATGTTTGTTTGACAAATTTCTATTTGGATCAAATCCATAGGCTTGGAGATAACTTGGAAATGATTTTATTCCATTAGGGTTTAGGGTTTGGATTTATTTTCCAAGTGTTTAAATTTCCATATGCATTTATGAAGAATGCATTCCACTTGTTTTGAATTTAGTTGGATTCAAACATTAACCAAAGTTTGTTCCAGATGGGATTTTAAGTTTCCATTTAGAAACAAAAGTTTCTTTTTACCCTAAAATTCAACAATAATTTATTTTGTTTATTTATTTTTCACATTACAATATTTGGAAAATCTTGGGATGTGACATTCTTAGACTGAGGCCTGCAAAGTTCTCAGGAACCACTGATCCAATGGTGGCCAATGATTGGCTACATTCAGTGAACAAGGATTTAGTGACAGTCGGCTGCACCGACGAAGAGAAGGTCAAGTTTGCAGCAGACCTGCTGGAAGGGCCAGCAGCAACCTGGTGGGACAACTTTCAGATCACCACTCCCATTGAGGATGTGACTTGGGCTATCTTTGAGGATGGATTCTGTACAGCTCACATTTCATCCGGGGTGATGAATTTGAAGAAAAAGGAGTTCCACAACCTAGAACAGCGTCACCGCAGCGTGGCTGAATACATTGAGGAATTCAACAATTTGGCGCGTTATGCACCGGATGAAGTTGATACTGATGCCAAGAGGAAGGAGAAATTCCTCGAAGGACTAAATGATAAACTGAATCTGCAGCTGTCTGTTGCCTATGTTCCAACCTACCAATCACTTTGTGACAAGGCTACCATCTTGGAGAATAATATGAAACAGGTTGACAGCAGCAAAAGGAAGCACAACTTTGATAAGCACAGCTCGGGATCGTCCCACAAGCGTTCCCATCATGATGATAGTGGGAGTTCTGGATCCCACAAACATGGAAAGTACAACAACCACCACAGCCACAACTGCCATCATGACAACAAGCATCACCGCAGTCATGATAATGACAAGTACAAGAACCACAAGAGTGGACACAAGAGTCACCACCGTGGAGGTGGAAATGGAAGTGGAAGTCAGCCTGCAAAGAGGGATATTAGTCAGGTTGAGTGTTTCAAGTGTAAGAAGATGAGACACTATGAAAATGAGTGCCCAGAGAAGAAGGTTGAAGGAACCACCAAGTCCAACCCTTTCCAGAAGGGAGAAGTGAACCACATCAATGTGGAAGATATATATGAGGAATCTGATGCTGTGGCTGGTAAGTTCAAACTCAATTCTATTCCAGCACTTGTTCTTTTTGATACTGGTGCATCGCATTCATTCATATCAAGAGCATTTGTTTATAGAAATGGATTTCCAACTGAAAATATTGGGTGTCCTATAAAAGTAAGTTCTCCCGGTGGAGATATGATAGTAAGTCTTGCATGTCGTGATCTAGTGATAGAATTTGGAAAGCATAAGTTTCTAGTTAGTCTCATAATCCTAGATTCCCAAGGATTGGATGTAATTTTGGGAATGGATTGGATGACCAAATATGAAGGAGTACTAGATTGTGCTAATCGTACTGTCGCACTCACAACCCCGGATAGGAAACGGATTCGATTCAAGTCTAACTTTGAATCAAAAGGGAGTAAGCTAAATTATCTTAAGGGGGTTAGCATAGATAGTGTGGTAATTGTGAGAGAGTATCCGGATGTGTTTCTGGAGGAATTGCCGGGAATGGCACCAGATAGAGATGTGGAGTTTCTGATTGACTTGCTGCCAGGATCAGGACCAATAGCAAAGAGACCTTACAAGATGTCAGTTGATGACTTGAAGGAACTCAAGAAACAACTTGGAGAACAGTTGCAGAAAGGATTTATTCAACCAAGTTCTTCATCTTGGGGAGCACCAGTCTTGTTTGTGGAAAAGAAAGATAGAAGTCAAAGGTTATGCATAGATTATCATTCACTCAATGAGGTGACTATCAAGAACAAATATCCTTTGCCCAGAATCAATGACTTGTTTGATCAGTTAGAAGGAGCCCGTGTGTTCTCAAAGATTGATCTCCGGTCAGGCTATTTTCAGCTTAAGATAAGGGAACAAGACATACCTAAGACTGCTTTCACCACTAGGTATGGATTGTATGAATACACCGTGATGCCATTTGGTTTGACCAATGCACTAGCCCACTTCATGAATATGATGAACAAGGTGTTCATGGAGTTTCTTGACAAGTTTGTTGTCGTTTTCATCAATGACATTTTGATCTACTCCAAGAGCAATGAAGAGCATGAAGGACATTCGCGTTTGATACTTGAGAAGCTTAGAGAGCATAAACTGTATGCCAAATTCAGCAAGTGCGAATTCTGGCTGAATGAGGTTGGATTTCTTGGACACATTGTGTCAGGAGATGGTGTAGTAGTTGATCCCGCAAAAGTGTCAGCTGTAACTGAATGGGAATCTCCTAAGTCAGTGAAAGAAGTTCGTAGTTTCCTTGGTTTGGCAGGATACTATAGAAGATTCATTGAGAATTTCTCCAAGGTAGCTAAGCCAATGACGGAGTTACTCAAGAAAGACAAGAAATTTGATTGTACTGAAGGATGTGAACTTAGTTTCCAAGAGTTGAAGAAGAGACTAGTGACAGCACCAGTCTTATGTCTGCCAGATTTGGAGAAGGATTTCCAAGTGTACTGTGATGCATCTCACCAAGGATTGGGTGAAGTTCTGAAGCAATAAGGGAAAGTTGTGGCTTATGCCTCGAGACAACTCAAAACTCATGAAGTGAATTATCCTACTCATGATTTAGAGTTAGCCTCTGTTGTCCATGCACTCAAAACTCATGAAGTGAATTATCCTACTCAAAACATAGAGTTAGCCTCTGTTGTCCATTCTAGAGTTAGCACCTAGAATTATAGAGGACACAGGTTTGTGCATTGCATTCATGCATAAGAAAATCTAGAGAAATTTCGCGCTAAACTAAAGAAGTTGTAGAGGGATCGAGATCTCTCTTGTTCTGATGGAAACACCAGGACAGGTGCGATGGATTTCGACATGACCTCTATTGTACTTTTGTGTTTGAGGGGAAGGAAATTCAAATTTGAGTATTCAATTGGAGAATTTGAATTCTAAAAGAATTTGAACTGGAATAATAATTGGAAAGTAAATTGTAATAATAAATAAAAGGTGAACTCATATTTATGAGTAAGATACATTATTTACAATTATCTAAGTATACAAGATAATTGAAATTCAAACACAAAAGGAAAAAGATTTACAATAAGAACTGAGTTCAGAATTATAAATAAGATATGAATATTACAATAATTTATATTACAAATAAAAAGAAAAATTAAGCTTTATTAAGATTATATAGTATAACATTGTCTTTACAAATGAAATATATAAAACAAATAACTTTATTAAATTAGATACAACCATACAATGTCTTTACATTATTTAAATAGAAAAGAAATTACAATAATAGTTAAAAGAAAGAAAAGAAAGAAAACCTAAACTAAAGCTGATATCTTCTCATCCTCTTTTATATCTGCAAAACAAAACAAGTAGTAAATAAAAGAGGGGGTTAGTTTGGTTAGTATTTCTCTCAGGTACACAGTGTGATGCACTGTGAGGTTCATCACTGAGCAGTAATTGGGGCCAGAGTAGAATCTATTTTTATCAGTAAATTTGGCCTCAGATTATGTGCATCACTGGCCTGAGAGAGGGGCAGGTTTCACCAAATAAAATATGATCTGCTCTTATCAAATTTTAGCTTCAACTTTGAGCATCATTAGCATACAGTAAAAAATTACACTTGCCAACTCAAAATAAAGATCAGGATTAGATAATACCAAACCAGCCAAGCAAAGCCTTGGCAAAGATATCCCACAGATGCAACCTGGACAAGGGAGGCTCCCTGAACCAACAACACACATGCATGCAGCTCACACATCTGCATGGTGTTGTGATGTGAACACCAAAATCATCACAGGGAGTTCAAAAGGGAGAGCATAGTTGTAGCAGAGTTACCAACTCTCAATGTCCACTATAGAACACCAGTACATCTACACCCACACAACCACCCCTATCTCCTTCTCAGTTCAGCACAAGTTTATTCCACCACACATCCAAGAACCAGGAGTTTACCACTGATCCATCCACACAAATCACCAACCAATATCACATGGTTTTTTAGATCAAGATTTACTACATGAAGCACCAAGAAAATCAGGACATGATAATAAGCTAGCTCACGAGGGGGAGGAGCAGACCAGTAGCTAGGAAGAAGGAATGATCCACAACGTACCAAGGTGGAGCAGTTCAAGCCTAAGAGCAAGAAGATCTAGCTGATCAAGAGTAGACAAAATCCCAGCACAAATAATTTGTTGACTGTATAGTACCAGGTAAAAATCATCAAAAATAACCACTATATCATGCAACATCTGTTCTTATATCCTGCATAAAGATTTGGGAACAAAAAGGTAAATAATACCTAGCAACTAACTCCATCTACCCTTCCACTAGATTTTATCTAGGAGGATTGGATGGAGAGTTTTCTCTCAGAATTGCATAGAGATGCTATGCAAAGCTCATCACAGAGAATGAAAGCCACCGGAATAAATAAACATCTGTTCGTATTTCTATCAAGGCCTCAGTCTTTGCATCACAGTCAAGGAACTAATCCATCTTAGTTTCCATCATTAAACCATCAGGCAAACAATCTTAATAAGCCAAAGCAAGAACATAAATAGCATATCATACTCCCTAGAATTTCAGTGGGCACACTCCATAAGGAGGCACCACACTAGGATTTATAGAAGGGTAGAAGCCATCTAAAATATTGTCAACAAAAATAGAGAAGTATGCTACTTCTACATTACCTCTCAGCAAGGTTCATTAAGTTCTTCATATCATCTTCCTAGATAATCAACTAGGAATCCTTGCAAGCAATCAAAGCATAAGTTAAATCATTTTCCTAGATAATTTGATCTAGGAATCATTCAGTCAGGTATCAAACAATTTAGTAGATAAAGAAAATCTACTTTGCATATTCAAATTCATATCTGTCTAAGATCATGCCTTGCATGATATATCATCATCAGTTTATTCTCCAGCTTATTACTAGACAAGTATGTAGCACAGCTGCTAGGATACATGGCACATGCCCAGAGGGTAGCACCTCTGCACCTAGCAGATTCAGAGTTTCTTGAGTACAGGCTCAAGTCTATTTTCTTAAACCCACAAATCATTTTCCTAAAAAAATTAGGAATCATTTATATTGTTACCATAATATTGATAGAGCACTCCTTTTGGCCATCCATTTACACAGACTAACACTACCCAAATAATGTTTATCATCTTCCTAGCAGTAATTTTAGGAATCATATCTACTCCCTATCTCACTGTCAGATTTGACAGAGAATAAATCATTCTCATAGAAGATGTTTCTAGGAAATAATGCAAACCATAACTGAACCAAATGTGCAGATCACCAAGAGTGCCTCATATATGATCATAGCACAGCCAAATAACAGGTGTAACCAATCCTGGATAGAGGAATGCACACATCCAGGAAGGTTCCATTTTAGTTGATACCAAAGGCAACCAAAGCTACTAGCTAAAATCTCCAGCAATCTCTATAATACAAGCTTAGTAGGAAACCATCAACTAAATAATTCATCCACTTATAATAGTACTTGTTATCTCCCATGTTTAAATTCTAGAATGAATAAAACATGGGTATAACTGAATTCTTTCAGTCAACAACACTGCAAAGAATTCAGATTCATCAAAAATAACATCATAGCAACACCATACATGCCAGGGATAACCACACCATCCAAACTTGGACATCAGATCAAGCACACTACAATTTATTCAAAGCCTGACAGTGCAAGTCTAACATGCTAGGGGTAGTTAATCATCTAGACCGGGACACCACTACAAGTAACTAGCTAGTAACATATCACCATACAACCTTAATCCCAACCTGAGGAATTCATTGGCCCAAGAATCGGTCACACGAGGATTAACTGAATTAGAGGAAGAAGTAGCAGGAACACACCTGGTTCGACACCCGGGGTTGCGCAGCTACAGCGCCATCCGCTGGTGCGGGAGCCGAGACGTCACCACCACAGGGAGGCAGCACAATGACACATCCATGGGCGCTGGGGTTGCAGCCCAAGCTACCGTCCCTCCGGCGTTGGAGTAGCGTGTGAGACCTGGAGAATCAGTTTAAAACCAAGGTCAGTCATAGTAGTAGTAGCAGCAGCGACACCACCAGAGAGCAAGAACTAGGGCGCAGGGGCCGAGCCAACGGTCGTGGGGCTAGGGTTTCGGTCGAGCACGCTCGCAAGGGACATGGGCCAACCAAATCAATGGTTGAGAAGAGAAGAGAAGGAGAGGGTAAGGCATCGCCGGCGAGCAGCTCTGCCAGATGCGGTCGATGGTGGCTGCGAAGGAGGCGGCCATCGGCAACCGAAGTGGCTGGCGGCGGCGACATCGCACGGGAGCAAGGGAGGAGAAGATGAGGTCTGTGTGCGTGTACGGGTGTGTGTGTGTGTTGTGAGGGGTGGGCCGGGGGTGAGGGGTCTGGCATGGTCCAGTTGGGCCAGGCCAGCCCACATACCCAACCAAATGGCCCAAGTTGATTAGGTTTAGAAAAAAAATGAATTACTAAAATAACCTCCAAACATTTTTAGCTATAGAAAATTATAGGAAAATCCTAAAAATACATATGATATATCAAAATGACCACAAAAATGATATCTACCTAATAAAAATATAATTTTAAGTGTTTAAAATAAATTTAAAGTAAAATAATTATTAACACCATTAAATCTTAAATGAAATTTTATAAAATAAAACAAAAAGCCTAAAAATAAATAAAAAAATCATTTTTGTGTATCAAAATAACTCTTTTATTTTATAAAAATACTCACTTAGATTTTTACAAATAAAACATAAAGCAAATATTTAAAGACACTTTATTCTTTGATGAATTTTATAAAAATAAATTTAATAAGTAAAAATAAATAAAATTCATTTTTAAGGTCTTGAATAAATATATTACACTAGAAAAATATTAAATATATTATTAGAAAAGTCTTTAATATTTTAAATAATAAATCCTTACCTAATACCTATTTTGTGAATTCTTTAAAAACAATTCTTAAGTAAGAAATAATCACAATTCTTATAAAACCTTGAGCAATTAGTGTCTTAGTACTAATTCCAAACCCATAACTTGAATTCATAATAAAACTTAAGTATAACTTTTAACTTTAAAATATTCTTTTAAAAATCTTATTAAGAATCCTTTTAAATAAACATTGGGTATCACCCATTTATATAATATGCTGAATAATCATTATATCTCAACCACTATTAACATAACTTTAAATTCTAACAAATTAGTAAGACCATCTAATTATGATTCCATTAAATAAATACATATTCCTTTCATAATAGCAAAACAAATTTAATCTAATCATTAACTTAAATAGAAAGTGAATAATTCCACACCTTAGTTATACCTATCATAAATCTAAAACTTGGGAATAATTAAAATATATTACATCTTAAGTTTACTTAACCTTTTAAAGTTAACTTTAGTCTCAAAAGCTTATAAACATCATGTCTAATAAACTACTTATGTTTTTATAGTTAACTTTGGTCTATTTAACTTAAAACATAAAGCCTCTCAAGTCCAAACTAATAAATCAAATAACAGAAGGCATTAATCACATTCTATTAACAATGAAGATTGCTTAAACATTATAAAGGAAATATTTTCTTCAAATTTTATTATTTTTTCCACTTCAAATAACAATCTTATAATAAGTTCTTCAACTCTTAACAACTCAATCCCAAGGACTTTTATCATAGTCATCACATGACAATTAACCATAACCACATCATTTTATAATTTACTTACATATTTTGGACTGTTAACACTTAGATTCCTTATAAAGATCATTACTTATAAAGTAAAATTTGAAGATAAACCAACTCCTAAAATAATCACTTGAATTCACTTCACTTAAAGTATTGGGGATTCAATTTGGGAGTTTTATAAAAATGCACAACATTACTTATGCATAACTGCATATTGCTTCTTTAAACATTAGTCCTTACCGGACCAATGATGCAGATTTCAGATATTGGATCTTATGTCGTCTCGAAGACCATGAGTGCATAATCTTGCAATTAGAAAAGGCAAGTTCACACTTGCTCATGTCCTTTGATTGTTTTCTGTAAAGTATTTTACAAATCCAATGTTGTCATCACCTGCATTTGAAAAATGTCAGAAAACACTATTTTCATAATAATGTGATTATAGGTTATGTACCATGAGGTAATAACCTACTATGAAAGTTCTGGTGGTAAAGGAACATATTATCTAGGACTTAACAACCAATGTCGCCAGTGATTCTTGCGCCGTATATCACGCGTTAACCATGAGATTTGGAATGGGACACAGAAGTCAGCTGTATCTTCTTCCTCTCGCATGAAGCCGAATGTGCAGGTCATGGCTGTTATCACTCGTAGGATGCATATTAATTGGTAATTCGTAGAGGATATGCAGCATATGGGTGGGAACCCTCACCGTCCCACGATAGTTCTGGCATCTAACGGTCTGTACAAACCATTGCCATAATTCAAATATGTGGGCATGGTGTACACCAAGGAGGCATGCGGGGTCGCGAAGGGGGCAGTGATTGGCTTGGATCTTAGACTGGGCCCCATACCAAGGAAGTATGGACAAGGTCATAACTTGGTTGTGCAACAAGGCTAACGTCTCTCATGGGTAAAGTAACGCACCTCTACAGAGTGTAAGAACTATAACTTGTTACTCCCTGTTCCGGGAAGGAGCTGCGAACGCGGCGGGAAAGGAACTCCATGAAAGTTCTGGTAAACTCGTGAAGGCTGACGGACATAGCTTTTTCAGAATAAAAGCAACCTTTGAAGAAATGTTTACGAAAACTTGCATGGCCTACGACCTATGGTATGTGGCTGTAGATATAGTGCATCAAACACTCCTTTTCTAGTGGACTTGCTGAGTATGCTCATACTCAAAGTATCTTCTTAACCCTTGCTAGGTTCTAAAGACAGTACAGACGATGACTACATCAAACCATGCTCCAGGAATCATCATCAAAATCTAAAGCTCTTCAATGAAGTCAAGAAAGTCAACACATATACATCAGCTTAAGTGAAGACAAAGTTGCTGATTAGATAAGAATAGAATCTCTAGCCATAAAACCTATTTCTGTAGTGTATTGCAATAGCAGTAATGCCAGACCATTAGTTAAGATATTAGTCTTAATAGTATTATAATTTTGGAGTTGTTTAGTTCTGATTCTTCTTTGTAAGAATTTTCTATCTCTCTCTTTAACCTAGAGTGTTCTCTGGATCTTGTGTAAAGAGTTGCGTTGTAACCTATAGTCATGTCTTGGACCTGCTGTGTTTCTGTTGTACCACTCTGAGGGATGTAATACTAGTGAACGGTGTTTCATTGGTGTTATATCAACTACTATAGTGTACTACATCATGCAGTGGTATGCTAGGTCACCGTAGTTGGTATCAGAGCATATGATTTGACTTTAGGATTAAAACCTTTTAGGAAGATCTGTAGGTTGGATAGTGACTATAGGATCCATCTTATCTAAACCAAATATTCATATGACTTGTGATGAGTATCCACATGAGGATAACCTCATCATACCTAAGTCAGATGCTTAAGTCATTCTTTCTTAGGAGTAATTATTTTATCTTTTCTCTAGTATAGTGCTCTTTAGTGTCTTCCGAAGGAGACATAAATCACAAAGATACTTTAGGAAAGCTAATTGGTCATAGTAAATTAGGATCAAGTGTAAGATATTAGTGGAAGTAGTTTTAATGGTGTAGCCTAATCCTAGAATTTAAGTAAGAATAGTAAAATCTTAGTGTCAGTTGATAACCAAAGAAAACATAATGAAGACCATTAGTATGTATAGTTGTATTGGCTAGTAAATCATGTGGTATTCATTTAAGAATTCTACATGAAGGAGTGAAATTATGTCAAAGATCAATGATCATAGTACGAGAAGTAAAGTCATCAGGGTGAGATTAGCTCTTAAATCATGATGAATAGGTAGAACATAATAAGATCATGGTAAGATTAGCTCTAAAACCATGATGTAGGTGTAAAAATGACAAGTAAATTAATAAACTATCTTGAGGTAGAAGTAAGAAGATAGCATGGTAGAACTATGATAGAAGTCATAGGTGCCATAATTCAGGATAAAATTTAGTTTTAGGTGTTCAATAGAAACTAATTAGTCATTTGAGTGATCATGTGAGGTTAGTTTACTAATAAGGAAAGGTTGGTTATAGTTAATCTTTCTAAAAATGAGACCAAAGGTTAGTCGAAACCAAATTGAGACCACTTTGCTTAAGATTATCCTATTTGCAATTGAGCAATTGGGGTAAATGTTGAGACAAAATATAGTTTGACCCTAAGTGCTAAGTATCACAACATAAACCTATATGAGGAGGTGTCATATATTACACAGCTAAGCCTGAATTCTAGAGATATTATACTCAACTACTATATTCCAGGCTTAGAGAATTGTGTGTTATATGTACCACATATGGATTTTTTTTCTTGGATCTTCTTGATTGACTAGATCTGTACCTGAAGTTTGACTTGGTGTGCAAATGCATGTTGCAACATCCAGTCACTACTTGATGTTATAGACCTAGATTGAGTAAGGGAATTCGTGTAAGGGAGTGACGAATTTCAAAGACCAAAATGAAGATTTACATGAAGAATGAAGCCAAGTGTAAGGATTATCAACTCAATTTGGAGGATGGATCAAGCTTAGATCATTATTAGTCAGCAACAAGAAGTGATGAACTTAAAGTTCAATCAAAATAGGTAATTTTGCTAAGAAGTCCATGGAGTAATTATGCAAGTTCATGGAAGTATCATGAATAAATACAAAGAAGTAGCTTTGAAACCAAAATGGTATTCAAGCTCTGACAATTCAGAGAGAATGACAGAGGTATATCGGAAACCATAGGGTAATACATATACCCTAGGATGGTTCGCAGCTGGTAAATATCCGCAGCTGGTAATTGATCCACAGTTGGTATCTTGTCCGCAGCCGGTGTTGGTTGACATAGTTAACCAGATCATCTTAGTATTGCATAAAGAGCATAAAAATTTGCCTAAGCTAAGTAAGAACTATAGGAGTATAAAATTTAAGTAACTGTCTTTCGAGACTCTTCGTGAAATCAGACCTGTCACAACGAAAGTGTCCAAATTGTAAGTAAGACAACTAATGCTGAAAGATTCACTTCGGAGATCCACAATGGTGTGGATACACCGTATAATCTTTCATTAGACCTTAACTAGGTTGAATATAAGCTGAGTATAATACCGACATTCTAACTATAAATCCAATGGTTACTATATATGTAGTTTAGAGACTATTAGTAAACCCTAAGGGGGAGAGTAAACATTAGAAATGAAAGTGATATTATCTGACTTGATGAACAAAGGTTGGAGAAGAAAGATTATCTAAAGCCTGCTAAGGTAAAAGCTTGAAAGAGATAGAATAGATTAATTCTAAACAAACTAATTCTAGAGGAAACAACTCTTAAGTGATCTTTAAGAGTGAATAATCACATCAAATTAGACATGTATAGAGGAACAAGAAATTTCAATGGTTATGGATTAAATGAGTTCAAATCCAATCTTCAAAGGGACTACCAGTATACACTATACCATCACAAATCAAAAGTTAGTCTTTTGGCCTCCACTATTGACTAAATTAAAAACCTGTTTTAGTGAGACTTCCAAGAACTTATATAGTATAATCAGGAAGTTTGATAATCAAGTAAAGGAGTTGTATTAGGATACCTAATAAGGGTAATGAACTAAATCAGAGACCCCAATTAAAGGATCTTCTAGTAAGGACATAACCCTAAGGGAATATAGTAAGAGGAACATTAGTGCATTGTAGACAACAAGTTGGATATTTCCAAGTAGGAGGAGGATTCAAGGAAAAGGTATGGATATGGGATATTTCAATTATTACTATTTGAGGTTATCATGGAGTTGGGAAGCGTCGTGATCAATCCAATGGCAATTCCTTATTCTGAAACATGAGAGTATACGAACTTCGAGGACGAAGTATATTTTAAGGGGGAGAGTCTGTAACATCCCAGGATTAGCACCTAGAATTATAGAGGACACAGATTTGTGCATTGCATTCATGCATAAGAAAATCCAGAGAATTTTCATGCTAAACTAAAGAAGCTGTAGAGGGATCGAGATCTCTCTTGTTCTGATGGAAACACCAAGACATGTGTGATGGATTTCGACATGACCTCTATTGTACTTTTGTGTTTGAAGGGAAGGAAATTCAAATTTGAGTATTCAGTTGGAGAATTTGAATTCTAAAAGAATTTGAACTGGAATAATAATTGGAAAGTAAATTGTAATAATAAATAAAAGGTGAACTCTTATTTATGATTAAGATACAATATTTACAATTATCTAAGTATACAAGATAATTGAAATTCAAACACAAAGGAAAAAGATTTACAATAAGAACTGAGTTCATAATTATAAATAAGATATGAATATTACAATAATTTAGATTACAAATAGAAAGAAAAATTAAGCTTTATTAAGATTATATAGTATTACATTGTCTTTACAAACGAAATATATAAAACAAATAAATTTATTAAATTAGATACAACCATACAATGTCTTTACATTATCTAAACAGAAAAGAAATTACAATAATAGTTAAAAGAAAGAAAAGAAACAAAACCTAAACTAAAGCTGATATCTTCTCATCCTCTTTTATATCTGCAAAACAAAACAAGTAGTAAATAAAAGAGGGGGTTAGTTTGGTTATTATTGCTCTCATGTACACAGTGTGATGCACTGTGAGGTTCATCACTGAGCAGTAATTGGGGCCAGAGTAGAATCTATTTTTATCAGTAAATTTGGCCTTAGACTGGGCATCACTGGCCTGAGAGAGGGGAAAGTTTCACCAAATAAAATAGGATCTGCTCTTATCAAATTTTAGCTTCAACTTTGAGCATCATTAGCATACAGTAAAAAATTACACTTGGCAACACAAAATAAAGATCAGGATCAGATAATACCAAACTAGCCAAGCAAAGCCTTGGCAAAGATATCCCACAGATGCAACCTGGACAGGGGGAGGCTCCCTGAACCAACAACACACATGCATGCAGCTCACACATGTGCATGGTGTTGTGTTGTTAACACCAAAATCATCACAGGGAGTTCAAAAGGGAGAGCACAGCCGTAGCAGAGTTACCAACTCTCAATGTCCACTATAGAACACCAGTACATCTACACCCACACAACCACCCATATCTCCTTCTCAGTTCAGCACAAGTTTATTCCACCACATAGCCAAGAACCAGGAGTTTACCACTGATCCATCCACACAAATCACAAACCAATATCACATGGTTTTCTAGATCAAGATTTACTACATGAAGCACCAAGAAAATCAAGACAGGATAACAAGCTAGCTCAAGAGGGGGAGGAGCAGGCCAGTAGCTAGGAAGAAGGAAGGATCCACAACATACCAAGATGGAGCAGTTCAAGCTTAAGAGAAAGAAGATATAGCTGATCAAGAGTAGACAAAATCCCAGCACAAATAATTTGTTGACTGTATAGTACCAGGTAAAAATCATCAAAAATAACCACTAGATCATGCAGCATCTGTTCGTATATCCTGCATAAAGATTTGGGAACAAAAAGGTAAATAATACCTAGCAACTAACTCCATCTACCCTTCCACTAGATTTTATCTAGGAGGATTGGATGGAGAGTTTTCTCTCAGGATTGCATAGAGATGCTATGCAAAGCTCATCACATAGAATGAAAGCCACCGGAATAAATAAACATCTGTTCTTATTTCTATCAAGGCCTCAGTCTTTGCATCAGAGGCAAGGAACGAATCCATCTTAGTTTCCATCATTAAACCATCAGGCAAACAATCTTAATAAGCCAAGGCAAGAACATAAATAGCATATCATACTCCCTGGAATTTTAGTGGGCACACTCCATAAGGAGGCACCACACTAGGATTTATAGAAGGGCAGAAGCCGTCTAAAATATTGTCAAAAAAATAGAGAAGTATGATACTTCTACATTACCTCTCAGCAAGGTTCATTAAGTTCTTCATATCATCTTCCTAGATAATCAATCTAGGAATCCTTGCAAGCAATCAAAGCATAATTTAAATCATTTTCCTAGATAAATTTGATCTAGGAATCATTCACTCAGGTATCAAACAATTTAGTAGATAAAGAAAATCTACTTTGCATATTCAAATTCATATCTGTCTAAGATCATGCCTTGCATGATATAGCATCATCAGTTTATTCTCCAGCTTATTACTAGACAAGTATGTACCACAACTGCTAGGCTACAGGGCACATTCCCAGAGGGTAGCACCTCTGCACCTAGAAGATTTAGAGTTTCTTGAGTGCAGGCTCAAGTCTATTTTCTTAAACCCACAAATCATTTTCCTAATAAAAATTAGGAATCATTTATATTGTTACCATCATATTGACAGAGCACTCCTTTTGGCCATCCATTTGCACATACTAACATTACCCAAATAATGTTTATCATCTTCCTAGCAGTAATTTTAGGAATCATATCTACTACTTATCTCACTGTCAGATTTGACAGAGAATAAATCATTCTCATAGAAGATGTTTCTAGGAAATAATTCAAACCATCACTGAACCAAATGTGCAGATCACCAAGAGTGCCTCGTATATGATCATAGCACAGCTAGATAATAGGTGTAACCAATCCTGGATAGAGGAATGCACACATCCAGGAAGGTTCCATTTTAGTGGATACCAAAGGCAACCAAAGCTACTAGCTAAAATCTCCAGCAATCTCTATAATACAAGCTCACTAGGACACCATCAACTAAATAATTCTAGAATAGTACTTGTTATCTCCCATGTTTAAATTCTAGAATGAATAAAACCTGGGTATAACTGAATTCTTTCAGTCAACAACACTGCAAAGAATTCAGATTCATCAAAAATAACATCATAGCAACACCAGACATGCCAGGGATAACCACACCATCCAAACTTGGACATCAGATCAAGCACACTACAATTTATTCAAAGCCTGACAGTCCAAGTCAAACATGCTAGGGGTAGTTAATCATCTAGACTGGGACACCACTACAAGTAACCAGCTAGTAACATATCACCATACAACCTTAATCCCAACCTGAGGAATTCATTGGCCCAAGAATTGGTCACATGAGGATTAACTGAATTAGAGGAAGAAGTAGCAGGAACACACCTGGTTTGGCACCTGGTGTTGCGCAGCTGCAACGCCATCCGCCGATGCTGGAGCCGAGACGTCACCACCACAGGGAGGCAGCACAGCGACACATCCATGGGCGCCGGGGTTGCAGCCCAAGCTGCCATCCCTACGGCGTTGGAGTAGCATGTGAGACCTAGAGAATCAGTTGAAAACCATGGTTAGTCATAGTAGTAGTAGTAGCGGCGACACCACCGGAGAGCAAGAACTAGGGCGCATGGGCCGAGCCAACGATCGTGGGGCGAGGGTTTCGGTCGAGCATGCTCGCAAGGGACGTGGGCCAACCAAATCGATGGTTGAGAAGAGAAGAGAAGAGAAGAGAAGGAGAGGGTAAGGCATCGCCGGTGAGCAGCTCCGCCAGATGCGGTCGACGGTGGCTGCAAAGGAGGCGGCCAGCAGCGGCCGAAGTGGCTGGCAGCGGCGACATCGCACGGGAGCAAGGGAGGAGAAGATGAGGTCTGTGTGCGTGTACGGGTGTGTGTGTGTTGTGAGGGGTGGGCCGGGGGTGAGGGGTCTAGCATGGTCCAGTTGGGCCAGGCCAGCCCACATATCCAACCAAACGGCCCAAGTTGATTAGTTTTACAAAAAAATGAATTACTAAAATAACCTCCAAACATTTTTAGCTATAGAAAATTATAGAAAAATCCCAAAAATACATATGATATATCAAAGTGACCACAAAAATGATATCTTCCTAATAAAAAAATACAATTTTAAGTGTTTAAAATAAATTTAAAGTAAAATAATTATTATCACCATTTTTGTGTATCAAAATAAAAGAAAACCCTAAAAATAAAACAAAAACCCTAAAAATAAATAAATAATCATTTTTGTGTATCAAAATAACTCTATTATTTTATAAAAATACTCACTTAGAGTTTTACAAATAAAATATAAAGCAAATATTTAAAGACACTTAATTTTTGATGAATTTTATAAAAATAAAGATAATACTTAAAAATAAATAAAATTCATTTTATGGTCTTGAATAAATATATTACACTACAAAAATATTAAATATATTATTAGAAAAGTCTTTAATATTTTAAATAATAAATCCATACCTAATACCTATTTTGTGTATTCTTTAAAAACAATTCTCAAGTAAGAAATAATCACAATTCTTATAAAACCTTGAGCAATTAGTGCCTTAGTACTAATTCCAAACCCATAACTTGAATTCATAATAAAACTTAAGTATAACTTTTAACTTTAAAATATTCTTTTAAAAATCTTATGAAGAATCCTTTTAAATAAACATTGGGTATCACCCATTTATATAATATGGTGAATAATCATTATATCTCAACCACTATTAACATAACTTTAAATTCTAACAAATTAGTAAGACCATCTAATTATGATTCCATTAAATAAATACATATTCCTTTCATAATAGCAAAACAAATTTAATCTAATCATTCACTTAAATAGAAAGTGAATAATTACACACCTTAGTTATACCTATCATAAATCTAAAACTTGGGAATAATTAAAATATATTACATATTAAGTTTACTTAACCTTTTAAAGTTAACTTTAGTCTCAAAAACTTATAAACATCATGTCTAATAAACTACTTATGTTTTTATAGTTAACTTTGGTATACTTAACATAAAACATAAAGCCTCTCAAGGCCAAACTAATAAATCAAATACCAGAAGGCATTAATCACATTCTATTAACAATGAAGATTGCTTAAATATTATAAATGAAATCTTTTCTTCAAATGTTATTCTTTTTGCGACTTCAAATAACAATCTTATAATAAGTTCTTCAACTCTTAACAACTTAATCCCAAGGACTTTTATCATAGTCACCACATGACAATTAACTATAACCACATCATTTTATACTTTACTTACATATTTTGGACTGTTAACACTTAGATTCCTTATAAAGATCATTACTTATAAAGTAAAATTTGAAGATAAACCAACTCTTAAAAGAATCACTTGAATTCACTTCACTCAAAGTATTGGGGATTCAATTTGGGAGTTTTATAAAAATGCACAGCATTACTTTTGCATAACTGCATATTGCTTCTTTAAACATTAGTCCTTATCGGACCAATGATGCAGATTTCATATATTGCATCTTATGTCATCTCGAAGACCGTGAGTGCATAATCTTGCAATCACAAAAGGCAAGTTCACACTTGCTCATGTCCTTTGATTATTTTCTGTAAAGTATATTACAAATCCAATGTTGTCATCACTTGCATTTGAAAAAGGTCAGAAAACACTATTTTCATAATAATGTGATTATAGGTTATTTACCATGAGGTAATAACCTACTATGAAAGTTCCGGTGGTAAAGGAACATATTATCTAGGACTTAACAACCAATGTCGCCAGTGATTCTTGCACCGTATATCACGCGTTAACCATGAGATTTGGAATGGGCGGAGAAGTCAGTTGTATCTTCTTCCTCTCACATGAAGCCGGATGTGCAGGTCGTGGCTGTTATCACTCGTAGCGTGCATATTAATTGGTAATTCGTAGAGGATATGCAGCATATGGGTGGGAACCCGCAAAGTCCCACGATAGTTCTGGCATCTAACGGTCTGTACGCCGTAATTCAACATGTGGGCATGGTGTACACCAAGGAGGCATGCGGGGTCGCGAAGGGGGCAGTGATTGGGTTGGATCTTAGACTGGGCCCCATACCAAGGAAGTATGACAAGGTCATAACTTGGTTGTGCAACAAGGCTAAGTTCTCTCATGGGTAAAGTAACGCACCTCTACAGAGTGTAAGAACTGTAACTTGTTACTCCCTGTTCCGGGAAGGAGCTGCGAACGCGGCGGGAAAGGAACTCCATGAAAGTTCTGGTAAACTCGTGAAGGTTGACGGACATAGCTTTTTTAGAATAAAAGAAACCTTTGAAGAAATGTTTACGAAAACTTGCATGGCCTACGACCTATGGTCTATGGCTGTAGATATAGTGCATCAAACACTCCTTTTCTAGTGAACTTGCTGAGTACGCTCATACTCAAAGTATCTTCTTAACCCTTGCTAGGTTCTAAAGCCAGTACATACGATGACTACATCAAGCCATGCTCCAGGAATCATCATCAAAAGCTAAAGCTCTTCAATAAAGTCAAGAAAGTCAACACATATACATCAGCTTAAATTAAGACGAAGTTGTTGATTAGATAAGAATAGAATCTCTAGCCATAGAACCTATTTCTGTAGTGTATTGCAATAGCAGCAATGCCAGCCCATTAGTTAAGATATTAGTCTTAATAGTATTATAATTTTGGAGTTGTTTAGTTCTGAATCTTCTTTGTAAGAAGTTTCTTTCTCTCTCTTTAACCTAGATTTTTCTCTGGATCTTGTGTAAAGAGTTGAGTTGTAACCTATAGTCATGTCTTGGACCTGCTGTGTTTCTGTTGTACCACTCTGAGGGATGTAATACTAGTGAACGGTGTTTCATTGGTTTTATATCAACGACTATAGTGTACTACGTCATGCAGTGGTATGCTGGGTCACCGCACATTATCTTTTGGGAGAGCGATGTGGAGTGTTCACAGATCAAAAAATTTGAGGTATATCTTCACTGAGAAAGAAATCAACATGAGACAAAGAAGATGGCTAGAACTCATCAAGGAATATGACTTGAGTTTCCAATACCACCCCGGTAAAGCAAATGTTGTAGCGGACGCATTAAGACGTAAGGTTTATGTGAATGGCCTTACTAAGGGAGAGTTGCCAGACAATCTGTGTGCCCAATTCGAAGATCTCAGATTGGAGATTGTGCCTGGAGGACATCTCATGTCATTGGATGTTCAACCCACCTTGTTGGACAAAAAATCAAGGAAGCCCAAAAGGCGAACAAGGAAATTGAAGATATTAAGGAAAATATTGGTAAGAGAAAAGCCAAAGGATTCCATGAAGACGAACAAGGTACTTTATGGTATGGAAAACGTATCTGCATTCCAAAAGATCTGGAGCTTCGGAAACTGATTTTACAGGAAGCACACAACTCACCATATTCCATTCATCCGGGTAACACCAAAATGTACATGGATGTGAAGGAAAGATTTTGGTGGAATAATCTCAAGAAGGACATCGCCGAACATATTGATTTGTGTGATATATGTAGTAGAGTGAAAGCGGAACATCAGAAGCCAGCAGGATTGTTACAACCACTACCTATTCCTGATTGGAAGTGGGACAATATTGGCATGGATTTCATCACTGGATTGCCAAGGACTAGATCAGGATATGATTCTATTTGGGTCGTAGTGGATCGCCTAACTAAAGTGGCTCATTTCATACCCGTGAAGACAACCTATACAAGTGATAAGTTAGCCAAGATCTATATGAATAGGATTGTGTGCCTGCATGGAGTACCCAAGAGTATTGTGTCTGATAGGGGAACTCAATTCACTTCCCATTTTTGGAGGCAACTGCATGAGTCATTGGGAAAGAGATTGGAATTCAGTACTTCTTTTCATCCCCAGACTGATGGATAGACAGAAAGGACCAACTAGATTTTAGAGAATATGTTGAGGGCATGTTCCCTAGATTATGGAGCTAGTTGGGATGAAAGTCTACCTTACACAGAATTCTCTTACAACAACATCTATCAAGCCAGTATTGAGATGACACCGTTTGAATTTCTCTATGGGAGAAAGTGTACTACACCATTGCTATGGAATGTTGTTGGAGAAAGAAACTTGTTCGGGCCAGAACTAATCAAGGAAGCTGGAGAGAAAGTTAAGTTGGTAAAGGACATATTGAAGATAGCACAATCCCGACAAAAGAGCTATGCAGATCCCAAGCGTAGGGAAGCACCTATGAGGTGGGTGATAGAGCTTATCTTAGAGTATCACCACTTCGTGGAGTGAAGAAGTTTGGAGTGAAAGGAAAACTGGCCCCAAGATATGTTGGACCATTCAAGATTCTGAGTCGTAAAGGAGAAGTGGCATATGATATTGAATTGCCTGAACCATTGGCTGCCGTTCACAATGTGTTTCATGTGAGTCAGCTAAAGAAATTCCATCCGGAGATGGAAGAGACTTCTTTGAAAGGATACTATACCTTTATGGGAGGTCCAATTGGAAAGTTGTAACATCCCTAAAATCATGATTTCAAGATTTCATATCATTCATGCATGCATATCATTTAGGGATGAAATATCAAACTTATTCCAAGAAATCAGAAGCACTAAGTGCTATTATTTTATGTGAGCATGCATTAATCTAATGCCACTCTCAAATGATAGTATAATTGTTTTAAACCAAGCTTTGTTGCTCTCAGATTGTTTTGGTTGAATGTTAGTGCTTGGACCAAACTTTACAATAACAAATATGGTTTTAAAACCATCTTCAAAATATATTCAAATCAAATGCTATGGCACTGTTTATTTCTTTTATTTTTCCAATAAGACCAAGAAAATCCAATGAGACAGCAAGGTTTTATGTGTAATTTTAGGAAGTTTATACTTTACAAAAATCTAGAAAAGGTTTGGTTTTCAAATGATTTTGAATTGTTTGAAAATGAATCCTAAAATTCATTCTGGAAAAAGAAAAAGGATTTGAAAACCCAATTGGGCCTGGCGCCACCATTCCAGCCCAGCAAACGAATCAGCCCACCCGGGTTCCCCCTTTCTTCTCTGTTTCTCACCGTGCCTGCGTGCACCCACCCGCTGACAAACATACCCCACCATGCCCCGTTAGCATCATCCTCAATCAACGCGCGGCCGAGGCGCTCCGCCGTTACCTCGCCGCAGTCACTGCCCGCGTTATTGCCATTGATACAGCGCGTAATCGCCGCCCCCCTCCTGGCTATTTAACCCCCTCTGCACCTCGAGCATTTCCCCTCACCTAGCGCCACCACTCCGCCACCAGGATGCGCGTATTCGAACTCACTCCGCCGCTGCACAGACGCACTCCGGCAGGCGATTCCGGTAAGCTCCGACCGCCCCTCTGCTTCTGGCTCAAACGAGCGTGACCGCCACATCCTTGTGCATCAGCTAACGTCCCTAGTTTGCCTGCTCGTGACCCAGGTCGCCGTATTTGTTCACGCCCGCAAACACCAGAACCGCCGCTCGACTCCGACGAGCAATAGCGGTAAGAATCGAGCGCCCCTTGACCCCGCGTGCATACTGTCAAGTTCGCCTTGTCCTTGTGCAGCTTTTTACACCACTGACTCGTGCTAGGGCGACGCAGAGCCTCGGCAACATCGACGTTTGCAAGCACCCGACGCCGCGCATAACTCCGACGAGCTCCAACGACATCCACGGTGCGCCCCTTCGCCAACAACGACCACGTTGAGCTCTCATGACCATGCGAGTCTGGTAAGCCACGCCACACACCCCAGCCCTCTTTGTATTCGCCGGAGCGTCGCTGACAGAGCGCCGCCGCCGCGCCACCATCGCTAGCGCCGCCAAACTTTGGTCGCATGGTCCAGGACCGTTAGATCTAGATCCAATGAATCTGATAGAATCACTTATCGAAGGGGTACGGAGTAGATCTGGCTGTGCGATTTCATTTAGATTGTGCGGTCCACGTTAGTCGATCCGCGCGAATCGGTATCAACCAATCAGAGATCGCCGCGTGGCCAGTCCTTCGTTTTAAAAACAGAATTTAGATCTATTAGATGTTTAAACTTGAAAAATTCATAACTTTTGATTCCCACGTCCAAATTTGGAAAATTTTATATCATTGGAATCAGGAGAGAAAATCCTTTCTGTTTATGCAATGTTTTTAATGTTTTGCCTCTGTTAAAATGATTATTTTTACAGAAACATTTGTAGGCATAATTTGTGTGTTATAATTATTTGAAAAATGTTTTGTTACTCAAATAAAGTTTATTTAGCATGTTTTGATCTTGTTTATGATTCAATACTGTGCACTTGTCTTGTTTGGTGTAGGAAATCATCACATGGCATTTTTCATACATTCATATATTTTTGTTTGTATATATATTGTATGTGATTTGGTGCCATTATTTTATGTCTAGATTTTGGTGCAAATAGTGATTATGATTGTGAAGATTGTTGCTACTCCCCAAACTACCAAGGCAAGTGGTGCTTCATGATTATATTCCTATGTTTTTCAATTATGCATTAGAAATATTTTGCTAGACTTGCATGAATATTTTTGATCTATGCAATGCTTGGGAAATCCTAGTAGTTGTAGAATTGCTAGAAATTTCTAAGTTAAGATGCTTATCAATGCCATGATTAGCCTAGCTAGTAGCAACCATAGGTGGTTATATATTCATGCTATGAGAAAATATTTCTAAGTCTTTGGACTTATGTTTTTGCTTAATAAAACAACTAAGTGAATGAAACACCTGGGTGGAATGGAAAGAATGGTTTATGTTGAGTGGTTACACAAGGCCCATTTCTATGGCTTACCTTGTGTATCTCACTTGTGGAAAGCCACCCAGGAACAAAGGGATTTGAGAGGCCAAATGGTAAGAAGCTTCTAGTGCAGCCACATGGCAATATGGGCTCTGCCTGGATCACATAGGTTGCAATAACTTAGCCATTTGGACAGTTGGTGGTAGTGGGATGATAGGTTGGGACACGTCAATTTGGTCTAAGGGAAGGCTTCTGAAAGGTCCTGTCTTGGTGAAAATCAAGTCTTGTGGGGAAAGAGCACAACCTCTGCAGATGGAAGAATCTAAGTACTTAGCCATGTCCCTGGTATTGGACAACTTGAGCATCAAGACATGGAAGCTATCAAGAATCTCCTCATCCCAATTTCTAAGTAAAAACTTGTGGTTGAACAAGGGTGAAGGAACACTAATTTCTATTGGTGTTTCATTGGGAAAGTTTTGACAAAGAAAAACCTAGTGTTTTCAACTGATAGGTAAAACCTATTTTGAGCAAAGCAAGCCTAAGCTACACTTAGCCATAAATGCATATAGTATCTAGTCTACTAAAATTCTACTAAGGTATCACTTGCCAATACTATTCCAATGTATTGACCCACTGTGGCTGTAACTTGTGATGTTGCAGGTTATTCTGATGATGATTAGGGGTTATAATTCTACACTCAACATGCTTGCCTGTGGCACATGAAGATGAAGACTTATTTATCTTATTATATATTTGAACTCTTGTATTAGGCCTGTGGCCATGGAGTTTGTAAAAGACTATGTTTATCTCTGGAATGATATGTAATAATGACCTTTGTTTTTGTGTACTTCATCTTAAACTGTGGATGCTAGCATTGATCCAGGGACTAGCATTGCAATCACAGGGATCCTTATCTTTATAAAGGGAGGGATCTTACAGATGGTATCAGAGCCAGGTTTCCTGTAGGATTATGACCCTAGGATTGGAAACCACTAAGGAAAAAATTTCAACAACTTCCACACTTGTCTTTTCTTCTCGTAAACTTTTCTAATCTTCTTTCTCATCTCTATTTGTAGATGAACTCCATCAACGAAGCCGTGAGGAAGGGACCACTCATGACTATGACTTTGGAATGTGAGACAGAATTTCCCAAGGCTCTCAAGGACCTCATGGTTGCCATGGGAATACATGGTGCAGCTGTGTACAAAGGTTTTCCTGTGATGGATGAAGGAGTTGAGTACTGGTGGGTGCAACTTCACTTGTATAAAAACAAGGAAGACAACTACAAGGAATCAGGATTCTGCATGGTCACCAACTGAGTGATGCACACCACATTCTTTGATTCAGCAAAGGATGCAGCTTGGAAGGCCATCAAAGAGCTTGGTGATAGAATCAAGTGCAGAATGCTCAACACGCAGAATGACCTTAGGGAAGAAAAGAAGCATACCTAAGAGTTAGAGGCTACCAACCAACATTTAAGAAATGACATCATAGACTCTAGAGATGCCCTGTTAGCCAACGTGGCAAGTGAGATGGAATTGTAACGTACCTCGTTAGTTGGACCACCACACTTTCATTTTATTTACCAAATGTTGTTTAAAATAAGTTGAACCTTGGATGCTTGTAATGGTTTTATGTATGCCATGACTTGTGTTTTGATTGTCAAAGATATGGATGTGATGCCTTGTCTTGTGATTTGTCTTTAATTGTGTTGATTCTAACTTTTTCTATATTATAAAATAGATGCCTAACGTTACTATCAGCACGGCTGAAGAGTTCAAGGGAACTCGTTTTGGCACTCGACTTATTGAGCTCACTAGTCTGCTCAATCTTCCGCTTCCTAGCATCATGGTGCTTCCCCTAACCAAGTTTGAGAGGAAAGACCTTTGGGGCTTCAAGGTTAATCAACCAGGACGCCAGACTGAGCCTACCATCGAGGCAATCATCTTCAAATTCATGCATGATGACAGGGAGAGAGTCCTAGAGGTAGTCATGCAGGATTTACTTGCGCATCTATTAGGGAGACACTCTCGGGAGGTTAGAGGTACTCACTTCCACGCCTTCGGTAGACGTGATGAGGATGGTGAGGCCATTGACTTCGAGGAAACTGCTAGAGAGACATCAGAGCCGATTCGTCTATACCTCTAGGACTTAGAGGTTCTTCTTAGGCACCTAGATACTGATAGGACCAACGTCATGCGTAGCCATGACGAGCTCCAGGTGCAGCTTCGTGAGAAGGACAAGCTCTTCGCGGAGCAAGATGAGATAGTCAAGGAAATGGAGGCTAAGTTTGAGAGTCAAGATAGAAAGTTCAAGAGTCAAGAGAAAAAAGCCGAAGATAGGAACAAGAGGATTCGATAGATGACTACAGAACTAGAGACCAAGGACTTCGAGCTCGAGCATCAGCAGACTGTGATTGAGAGACTTCGTTCACAGAAGAGGGCTCTCAAGTCCAAGATAGAGTCCTTGACTATCAATGTCGAGTAATACAAGACCGCTATGGAGAATGCAGGTCTTACACTTGTTGGTGAGGAGGTTGATGCAGAGGAGTAGTGATGACTACTCATTTACCTTTTATATACCATGCTTTTGATTATTGAGTCGCAATGACCATCCAACATGTGGATGGCTTGCTATTGTTGTGTTACCTTTCAAAACTTGTTGTTTATGTTGTTGAACTTTTGTTATTTTGATGCATGCTTGGTGATTGTTTATGTGATGTATCGTGCATGTTAAACATATATGGGTATCTCATTCTTATCCTTATTGAAAACCACAGATGCCTCCCCGACGTGCCAATCCCAACCCTAACAACAACAATATCACCCGTGAGATGCAACAGATGATGATAGCTCAGACGCAACTGATGCAGATGATGACCATGTTCATACAAAACCAGAACAACGACAACAACAATAATAACAACAACAACAATCAGAATAACCCACCGGGTTTTGACATGCTTACCAGGTTCTTAAGACTGAGGCCAGCAAAGTTCTCAGGAACTACTGATCCTATGGTGGCCAATGATTGGCTACGCTCTGTGAACAAGGACTTGGTAACTGTTGGTTATACCGATGAAGAGAAGGTCAGATTTGCAGCACACTTGTTGGAAGGACCAGCAGCCACTTGGTGGGATAACTTCCAGATCACCACTCCCATTACGGATGTGACATGGGCTATCTTTGAAGATGGTTTCCGCACTGCTCACATCTCATCCGGAGTGATGAGTTTGAAGAATAAGGAATTTCACAACTTGAAGCAGCGCCACCGTAGTGTGGCTGAATATATTGAGGAGTTCAACAATCTGGCGTGTTATGCACCGGATGAAGTGGACACTGATGCCAAGAGGAAGGAGAAGTTCCTTGAAGGTTTGAACGATGAACTGAACCTGCAGTTAGCTGTGGCCTATGTCCCTACTTATCAATCTTTATGTGACAAGGATGCCATCTTGGAGAGCAATATGAAACAAGTTGAAAGCAGGAAGAGGAAGCACTCTGACAAGCACAGCTCGGGATCGTCTCACAAGCATTCCCATTATGATTATGGTGGGAATTTTGGATCCCACAAGCATGGAAAGTACAAAAAACACCACAACCACAACCGTCATCATGACAACAAGCACCACCGTAGTCATGACAATGACAAGTACAAGAATCACAAGAGTGGATATAAGAGCCACCACAATGGAAGTGGAAGTGGTAGTGGAAGCCAGCCTGTCAAGAAGGATCTTAGTCAGGTTGAATGTTTTAAGTGCAAGAAGATGGGGCATTATGCAATTGAGTGCCCAGAAAAGAAAGTTCAAGGACCCAACAAGCCCAACCCTTTCCAGAAGGGGCAAGTAAACCACATCAATGTGGCATAAATCTATGAGGAACCTGATGTTGTTGCTGGTAAGTTCAAACTCAATTCTGTTCTAGCATTTGTTCTCTTTGATACTGGTGCATCTCATTCATTCATATCAAGAGCATTTGTTGAAAGAAATGAACTACCGGTAGAAACTATTGGGTGTCCTATAAAAGTAAGTTCTCCTGACGGAGAAATGATAGTGAACTCGGGATGTCATGATCTAGTCATAGAGTTTGGGAAGTATAAGTTTCCTGTTAATCTGATAATCCTAAATTCCCAAGGATTGGATGTCATATTGGGAATGTACTGGATGACCAAGCACAAGGGAGTGCTAGATTGTGCCAACCATACTATCTCACTCACAACTCCAGAAAACAAAAGGATTAGATTCAAGACCAACTTTGAATCGAAAAGGAGTAAGCTAAATTCTCTTAAGGGGGTTAGCATAGACAGTGTGCCAATCGTGAGTGAATATCCGGATGTGTTTCCGAAAGAATTGCCGGGAATGCCACCAAATAGAGATGTGGAGTTTCTTATTGACTTGCTACCAGGATCTAGACCAATAGCAAAGAGACCGTACAAGATGTCAGTTGATGAGTTGAAAGAACTAAAGAAACAACTTGGAGAACAGTTGCAGAAAGGATTTATTCAACCAAGTTCTTCATCTTGGGGAGCACCAGTCTTGTTTGTGGAAAAGAAGGATAGAAGTCAAAGGTTATGCATAGATTACCATTCACTCAATGAAGTTACTATCAAGAACAAATACCCTTTGCCTAGAATCAATGACTTGTTTGATCAGCTAGAAGGAGCCTGTGTGTTCTCAAAAATTGATCTCCGATCAGGGTATTTCTAGCTCAAAATAAGGGAACAAGACACACCTAAGACAACTTTCACCACTAGGTATGGATTGTATGAGTATACCGTGATGCCTTTTGGTTTGACCAATGCCCCAGCTTATTTCATGAACATGATGAACAAGGTGTTCATGGAGTTCCTTGACAAGTTTGTTGTCGTATTCATTGATGACATTTTTATCTACTCCAAGAGCAAAGAAAAGCATGGAGTACATTTGCGTTTGATACTTGAGAAGCTTAGAGAACATAAGCT
Organism: Avena sativa; assembly: GCA_916181665.1. Classification (NCBI taxonomy): domain Eukaryota; kingdom Viridiplantae; phylum Streptophyta; class Magnoliopsida; order Poales; family Poaceae; genus Avena; species Avena sativa. The sequence continues at coordinate 258,409,807 of OV702294.1, read as the reverse complement.
GTATGCCAAATTCAGCAAGTGTGAGTTTTGGTTGAATGAAGTTGGATTTCTTGGACACGTTGTGTCAGGAGATGGTGTAGCAGTTGATCCTGCTAAAGTTTCAGCTGTAACTGAATGGGAATCTCCTAAGTCAGTGAAAGATGTTCGTAGTTTCCTTGGCTTGGAAGGATACTATAGAAGGTTCATTGAGAATTTCTCCAAGATAGCTAAGCCAATGACAGAGTTACTAAAGAAAGACAAGAAATTTGCTTGGTCTGAAGGATGTGAACTCAGTTTCCAAGAATTGAAGAAGAGACTAGTGAAAGCACCAGTCTTATGTCTGCCAGATTTGGAGAAAGATTTCCATGTGTATTGTGATGCATCTCATCATGGATTAGGTGCAGTACTTATGGAAGAAGGGAAAGTTGTGGCTTATGCCTCGAGACAACTCAAAACTCATGAGGTAAACTACCCAACTCATGATTTAGAGTTAGCCTCTGTTGTCCATGCACTCAAAACATGGAGACACTACCTTTTGGGAAAGCGATGCGAAGTGTTCACAGATCACAAAAGTTTGAAGTATATCTTCACCCAGAAAGAAATTGTCACATCCCAAGATTTTCCAAATCTTGTAATGTGAAAAATAAATGAATAAAATAAAACTTTGTTGATTTTCAGGGCTAGAAGAAACTTTTTGAATCCAATTGGACACCTTCAAACCAATTTGGGTCAAATAAATCCTAAAGGGATTAAAAAGATAAATATTTAATAAAAGAAAAATAAAAATATTTTATTACTATTTTGAAATCTTTTTATAAAAGGATTTGGTTCTCAAAATGAAAAGAAATGTTTTAAATAAAGATTATTTTATAAAGCCAAATTAAACCTTGGCCAAGACTTTGAAACAAAAAGGTTTTGCTTTGATTAAAATAGTAGAGGTTTATTTAAAATAAAATAAAAAGGATCTAAATATCCAAGTTTTATTAATAAAGGTTTTATTATTTCCAAAACATCAAAACTTGTGTTTAAAATAAGTTTTCCAAGTGTTTATGATTTCCAAATAAAACCTACTGAATGGTTTTGGTACTATTTTAGTTTTCAAAAATAAAGTTTTAAATAAAACAAATCCTATTTGATTTAATAACCAAGGTCTATTTTATTTAATGGACCCTATAACAAAAATGTTATTTTATTTTAAACAAGCTTTCCAAGTATTCTTTACTTTCAAATAAAACCTACTGATTTGGTTTTGAAAGTATTTGGATTTCAAATAGAAATTTTATTAAATAAATCAAACCCTATATGATTAAATAAATAAAAGGTCCATTTTATTTAATTAATGAATGGATCCTAAAATGAATAAAAATATTATTTTATTTTGGAATGTTGGTTTATGTTGATAAACAGAACCAAGTTCAAAATTGAGAAGTGTGGTGATTGTTTGAATTGTTTGAATAGTTGATTGAAATTCAAAACAGAAAATAAATTTGGAAAAAGGAAAAGATTCAGACAGAAAAAAATAGAGCAGCCCACCATCTGGCCCAGCTCCAACCCAACAGCCCACCTAGCCCACCTGTTCCCACGCCCCCGAAACGTTTTCTTTACTGCAGAAGCTACCCGCTAAGTCACTGACTGGTGGACCTTATTCCCTCACTTCCTCTCTCGCAGACAGCCAGGACCCACCCCTCCAGTTCATCGTCCTCACCCAGCGACCACTTCCTTCCCCTGTTTCTGCATTGATCTCGCGGGAGTAATTCTCGTCAATACAGCGAGTAATGTCTGCCATCAATCACGCTCAATAACTCGCCTGCGTCCCCTCTCTCTTTCCCCTCTCTCGCCCGACCCTCTCTGCCTCAGGGCTGCTCCAATTCGGAGCCGCATCACCTCTGACTCCGGCGATCTCCGCGGGAAATTCCGTCCACGCCTCGCCACCCCTCAACTCCCTCTGCACACGAGTTTGTTCTGCATCGCCTGGCGTACCTCCCCGCATCAACTGCTTGGCCGCGGACACTCCAGACGCTCGGCTTCGTCAAACTCTGAGAACCACCGACGGCGCGTCTACTCCGGCGAAACCTCCCTGGTAAACCAGACCTCCCCTCTCATCCCCGTGGACACGATGATGATCTCCATGCTCTTACGAACCTAACAGCACCTTCCGTTTGTCCTAGGGCGCCCCCTATCCTCGCCCTCGACGACCTCTTGAACCACCCGAGGCCCAACCCACCTCCGGCGAGCAATCAAGGACAGCCCCGTGCGCCCCATCGACCAACGCGAGCAGGTTGAGCATCCCCATGCCACGGCGATCTAGGTGAGCCACACCACGTCCCCTCTCGCTTCTTGTATCACCGGCTCCGCCGCTGACAGACCCCGCCGCTGCCGCCTGCCACCGTCAGCGCCGCCAGATCCTGGCAAGCACGCTGTAGCCGTAGGATGCGTTTTGACTGGCTAGGATTAGACCTAGACGAAGAGGTAAGTTTGATCCTGAGCCGCTCGATCTAATTTAAATCCAACGCTCCACAGCGACCGATCCGTGCGAACCGGTACTGGCGAATAGGAGCAAGCCACGTGGCCCTGTCTGTTCTAATAAAAACAGAATTGATCTATTTGATGTTCCAATTTGAAAAATCCATAACTTTCAAACCACACGTCCAAATTTTACAAATTTTATATCAATGAAATCAGTGGAACAAGCCCTAGCCAACCATGCCTTTTGTTTAGTAAAAAGCTTCTGGAAAAATGGTTGTTTTTGCAGAAACATTTGTATGCTTGTTAAGGTTGTGAAAATTGTTTAAAAATGAATTTGGGGATAAAATCTTTGGAAAAAGGTGTACTTTGAACCTACTAACCCTAGGAAACACTTTGTGGGTTCAAAAATGTATTTGGTGAAACAAAATAATGATTCTTTGATTTAAAACCATTTCTAGTCAAATAGAAATGTGGTTTATTATTTAAAAATGGTTTTGGAAGAAAACCTTTGGAAAATGTTTTGGTTTAAACCCTCTGACCCTAAACACCAAGTTTTATGATTTGAAAACATATTTGGTGAACCCTATAGGTTCATGCCTTAGTAAAAATATTTCTACACCACATAAAATGATACTTTGTTTTGAAAATGGTTTTTGAAGTGAAACCTTTTTGCAAATGACTTTGCCACTTTACAAAATGACCAAAAAGGTGTTTTCAAATGTTTATGACCCATTAGGAACCACTTCTTCAAACAAAACAAAGCTTGGCATGCTTGCATGCATTACTTTGACTTTGTCATTTTATGTGTTGTTTTGCTTGTTTGGTAGATTGAGTTTGTGCCTTGCTTGATTGATTTGTAGTGACTTGAAGAGTGTGATTGTTGCAAGGACAAGGAGTGAACTTATACCCTCTACCAAAAAGGAAAGTGATGCTTCATATCTTTTTGTCCCATTACTTTCTCTATGCATTAGTGATTTTCTCTAAGTAAAACTTGCATGGAACTTTTGCTAAGTGTAAACCTTACTTTAGGAAAACCTAGTAGATAAAACCTTATTGGATTACTTCCTAAGTTAAGACTCCTACTACTATCATGCTTAGCTTAGCTAATAGAAAACAAGGGTGGAAATATATTCATACTATAGAAAAGTTTCTAAGTCTGAGGACTTGTGTTTTTGTTTAATAAAACTACTAAGTTAATGAACTACCTGGGTGGAATGGAAGGAATGGTTTGTGTTGAGTGGTTCACAAGGACCATGTCTATGGTTTACCTTGTGTATCTCACTTGTGGATGGCCACCCAGGAACAAAGAGATTTGAGATGTCAAATGTTGAGAAGCTTCAAGTGCAGCCACTTGGCATTATGGGCTCTGCCATGATCATATAGGTTGCAAGAACTTAGCCATATGGACAGTGGGTGGTAGTGTTTGATAGGTTGGAACGCGTCCATTTTGGTCTAAGGGAAGGCTTCTGAAAGATCTTGTCTTGGGAAACCAAGTCTTGTGGGGAAAGTGCACCACCTCTGCAGAGTGTAAAACCTAAGTACTTAGCCATGTCCCTGGTAAAGGACAATTTGAGCATCAAGACATGGAAGCAATCAAGAATCTCATCACTCCAACTTTTAAGTAAAACTTGTGGTTTGAACAAGGGTTATTTGAAGTCTTCAATCTTTGATTGAGAGATGCCTTGGAAAAGATTTTGTCAAAACAAAAACTTAGTGTTTTCAAAATGATAAGAAAAAACTATTTTGAGCAATGCAAGCCTCAACTCCACTTAGCCAAATGCATATAGATGTTAGACTCCACTATATTACCATAGTATCACTTGCCAATACAATTCAAATGTATTGACCCTTTGTGGCTGTAACTTGTATGTTGCAGGTTTGATTGATGTTAGTAAAGTTTTATGATTAGGATTACAAAGTCTACAACCAACATATCTGCCTGTGGCACTTTGAAGATGAAGGACCCCATGCTTATAGTTATTCTGTTGTAATGTAATGTAATAGCCAAATGAGCTATGTAAGATGTAATAAAATTATGTTATTCCTGGTATAAAGTTATATTATGACCTTTGTTTCTTGATATTACATCTTAACTGTGGATGCTAGCTATTGATCCAGGGACTAGCATTGTAAACACAGGAGGAATCTACCCTATTATAAGGTAGAGACCTTAACAGATGGTATCAGAGCATTGTGTTGCCTGTAGGAATTGTAAACCTAGGATTGGACAAAACCCCTTAGAAAAATCGGAATTATACTTGTTCCAAAACTTATTTACAAAACAAACTTGTAAATCCTTTCCTCAACCATTTTGGTTTCAACTCTACATCTCTTCTACTTCAAACTTAATGGAAAAGCCTACCCCATGACCAAAGGTTTCACCATGTGCAAAGGACTTCAACATCTTCAAACTCTAATGACTTCAACATCTTCAGCATGTTCACCAAGGACTTCAATCTTGGATGTCACTAAGGAACACAAGTGAGACAAGGAATTTTGCTCAAGATTTTGGGACTAAGGAAACACAAGTTAGAAGGAACCATCATCACCTTTGAAGATTTGTGACCAAGAGTTTTCCTCAAGGAAACCATGATCTTATGCAAAAAGAATCAACCAAGAAGAATGGAAAGATCAAAAGGGAACCATATAGATGGACCACCATATTTTAGTTAAGTCTAACACACCAACTTATGTGGTGTAACAAAAATATTTTTGATTGTCTAAAAATATGCTTGAAACTTGTTGTTGAGTGGAATGATTGTTTGTGATTGCTTGCACATTGCTTGTGTGAATTGTGATGTGTGTGAATAGAATTATTCCTTAGAAATATCTTGCCTATTCTAATCTCCCTTCAACCCAAACAGATGACTACTCCAAGAAACACCAACATCCAGGTTGATGACAACAACAGCCAAGAGGACAACATGAGAGAACTCATAGCAAACCAAAACCAGTTGAGCCAAGAGACAACTCAGCTTTTAGCCAACAACAATGGACTAGACCCAGCCATACAAAGGATTTTGAAACTTCAATCCCAATTGTTGCAAGGATTGGTTACTCAAATGATCAAAATGAGAGGAAACTATTCCCAAGGAGCTAATGACAACAAGGATGACAAAGATGCTATTCTAGAAGGAACCCAAGCTAGCAATATTTGTAGAGACAAGGATCATGCACCCAAGGAACATGAAGATCAATGCCCCAAGAAGAGAGAAAGATCTCCCACTCATGAAGAACATGAACTAGAAGAACTCCTAGCTTTGGAGAGACCCAAAAAGAAGAAGAAGAAATGCCCCAACACTAGCAAGAAGGATATTACTCAAGTGCAATGTTTCAAATGCAAAGAGATGGGACATTATGTCAATGAATGCCTAGAAAAGAAGAAGAACCAAAGAAACAAACAAGAGGCAATGATACCAAAGGAAAAGAAAGATATCAGCCAAGTGATATGTTTCAAATGCAAGGAACCAGGCCACTATGTAAAAAATTGTCCAGAAAAGATGATGAACAAGTTGAACAAGCCTATGGAAAATCTCAACCTTGGCCCATGAGAGTGTGGAAACAAAGGACTCAATGCAGATGCTTTCCAGAGAAGTTTTCCCAAGATTCCAAGCAAGCCAACATGTAAACTAGTTGGAAAATTTTTAAGGGTGGTAGTACCCTAGATGCCTTGAGCCAACTTGTAACCCTAGCCTCCCAAATCTCGGGACGAGATTTATTTTAAGGGTGGTAGCCTGTCACATCCCAAGATTTTCCAAATCTTGTAATGTGAAAAATAAATGAATAAAATAAAACTTTGTTGATTTTCAGGGCTAGAAGAAACTTTTTGAATCCAATTGGACACCTTCAAACCAATTTGGGTCAAATAAATCCTAAAGGGATTAAAAAGATAAATATTTAATAAAAGAAAAATAAAAATATTTTATTACTATTTTGAAATCTTTTTATAAAAGGATTTGGTTCTCAAAATGAAAAGAAATGTTTTAAATAAAGATTATTTTATAAAGCCAAATGAAACCTTGGCCAAGACTTTGAAACAAAAAAGTTTTGCTTTGATTAAAATAGTAGAGGTTTATTTAAAATAAAATAAAAAGGATCTAAATATCCAAGTTTTATTAATAAAGGTTTTATTATTTCCAAAACATCAAAACTTGTGTTTAAAATAAGTTTTCCAAGTGTTTATGATTTCCAAATAAAACCTACTGAATGGTTTTGGTACTATTTTAGTTTTCAAAAATAAAGTTTTAAATAAAACAAATCCTATTTGATTTAATAACCAAGGTCTATTTTATTTAATGGACCCTATAACAAAAATGTTATTTTATTTTAAACAAGCTTTCCAAGTATTCTTTACTTTCAAATAAAACCTACTGATTTGGTTTTGAAAGTATTTGGATTTCAAATGGAAATTTTATTAAATAAATCAAACCCTATATGATTAAATAAATAAAAGGTCCTTTTTATTTAATTAATGAATGGATCCTAAAATGAATAAAAATATTATTTTATTTTGGAATGTTGGTTTATGTTGATAAACAGAACCAAGTTCAAAATTGAGAAGTGTGGTGATTGTTTGAATTGTTTGAATAGTTGATTGAAATTCAAAACAGAAAATAAATTTGGAAAAAGGAAAAAGATTCAGACAGAAAAAAATAGAGCAGCCCACCATCTGGCCCAGCTCCAACCCAACAGCCCACCTAGCCCACCTCTTCCCACGCCCCCGAAACATTTTCTTTACCGCAGAAGCTACCCGCTAAGTCACTGACTGGTGGACCTTATTCCCTCACTTCCTCTCTCGCAGACAGCCAGGACCCACCCCTCCTGTTCATCGTCCTCACGCAGCGACCACTTCCTTCCCCCGTTTCTGCATTGATCTCGCGGGAGTAATTCTCGTCAATACAGCGAGTAATGTCTGCCATCAATCACGCTCGATAACTCGCCTGCGTCCCCTCTCTCTTTCCCCTCTCTCGCCCGACCCTCTCTACCTCAGGGCTGCTCCAATTCGGAGCCGCATCACCTCTGACTCCGGCGATCTCCGCGGGAAATTCCGTCCACGCCTCGCCACCCCTCAACTCCCTCTGCACACGAGCTTGTTCTGTATCGCCTGGCGTACCTCCCCGCGTCAACTGCTTGGCCGCGGACACTCCAGACGCTCGGCTTCGTCAAACTCTGAGAACCACCGACAGCGCGTCTACTCCGGTGAAACCTCCCTGGTAAACCAGACCTCCCCTCTCATCCCCGTGGACACGATGATGATCTCCATGCTCTTACGAACCTAACAGCACCTTCCGTTTGTCCTAGGGCGCCCCCTATCCTCGCCCTCGACGACCTCTTGAACCACCCGAGGCCCAACCCACCTCCGGCGAGCAATCAAGGACAGCCCCGTGCGCCCCATCGACCAACGCGAGCAGGTTGAGCATCCCCATGCCACGGCGATCTAGGTGAGCCACACCACGTCCCCTCTCGCTTCTTGTATCACCGGCTCCGCCGCTGACAGACCCCGCCGCTGCCGCCTGCCACCGTCAGCGCCGCCAGATCCTGGCAAGCACGCTGTAGCCGTAGGATGCGTTTTGACTGGCTAGGATTAGACCTAGACGAAGAGGTAAGTTTGATCCTGAGCCGCTCGATCTAATTTAAATCCAACGCTCCACAGCGACCGATCCGTGCGAACCGGTACTGGCGAATAGGAGCAAGCCACGTGGCCCTGTCTGTTCTAATAAAAACAGAATTGATCTATTTGATGTTCCAATTTGAAAAATCCATAACTTTCAAACCACACGTCCAAATTTTACAAATTTTATATCAATGAAATCAGTGGAACAAGCCCTAGCCAACCATGCCTTTTGTTTAGTAAAAAGCTTCTGGAAAAATGGTTGTTTTTGCAGAAACATTTGTATGCCTGTTAAGGTTGTGAAAATTGTTTAAAAATGAATTTGGGGATAAAATCTTTGGAAAAAGGTGTACTTTGAACCTACTAACCCTAGGAAACACATTGTGGGTTCAAAAATGTATTTGGTGAAACAAAATAATGATTCTTTGATTTAAAACCATTTCTAGTCAAATAGAAATGTGGTTTATTATTTAAAAATGGTTTTGGAAGAAAACCTTTGGAAAATGTTTTGGTTTAAACCCTCTGACCCTAAACACCAAGTTTTATGGTTTGAAAACATATTTGGTGAACCCTATAGGTTCATGCCTTAGTAAAAATATTTCTACACCACATAAAATGATACTTTGTTTTGAAAATGGTTTTTGAAGTGAAACCTTTTTGCAAATGACTTTGCCACTTTACAAAATTACCAAATAGGTGTTTTCAAATGTTTATGACCCATTAGGAACCACTTCTTCAAACAAAACAAAGCTTGGCATGCTTGCATGCATTACTTTGACTTTGTCATTTTATGTGTTGTTTTGCTTGTTTGGTAGATTGAGTTTGTGCCTTGCTTGATTGATTTGTAGTGACTTGAAGAGTGTGATTGTTGCAAGGACAAGGAGTGAACTTATACCCTCTACCAAAAAGGCAAGTGATGCTTCATATCTTTTTGTCCCATTACTTTCTCTATGCATTAGTGATTTTCTCTAAGTAAAGCTTGCATGGAACTTTTGCTAAGTGTAAACCTTACTTTAGGAAAACCTAGTAGATAAAACCTTATTGGATTACTTCCTAAGTTAAGACTCCTACTACTATCATGCTTAGCTTAGCTAATAGAAAACAAGGGTGGAAATATATTCATACTATAGAAAAGTTTCTAAGTCTGAGGACTTGTGTTTTTGTTTAATAAAACTACTAAGTTAATGAACTACCTGGGTGGAATGGAAGGAATGGTTTGTGTTGAGTGGTTCACAAGGACCATGTCTATGGTTTACCTTGTGTATCTCACTTGTGGATGGCCACCCAGGAACAAAGAGATTTGAGATGTCAAATGTTGAGAAGCTTCAAGTGCAGCCACTTGGCATTATGGGCTCTGCCATGATCATATAGGTTGCAAGAACTTAGCCATATGGACAGTGGGTGGTAGTGTTTGATAGGTTGGAACGCGTCCATTTTGGTCTAAGGGAAGGCTTCTGAAAGATCTTGTCTTGGGAAACCAAGTCTTGTGGGGAAAGTGCACCACCTCTGCAGAGTGTAAAACCTAAGTACTTAGCCATGTCCCTGGTAAAGGACAATTTGAGCATCAAGACATGGAAGCAATCAAGAATCTCATCACTCCAACTTTTAAGTAAAACTTGTGGTTTGAACAAGGGTTATTTGAAGTCTTCAATCTTTGATTGAGAGATGCCTTGGAAAAGATTTTGTCAAAACAAAAACTTAGTGTTTTCAAAATGATAAGAAAAAACTATTTTGAGCAATGCAAGCCTCAACTCCACTTAGCCAAATGCATATAGATGTTAGACTCCACTATATTACCATAGTATCACTTGCCAATACAATTCAAATGTATTGACCCTTTGTGGCTGTAACTTGTATGTTGCAGGTTTGATTGATGTTAGTAAAGTTTTATGATTAGGATTACAAAGTCTACAACCAACATATCTGCCTGTGGCACTTTGAAGATGAAGGACCCCATGCTTATAGTTATTCTGTTGTAATGTAATGTAATAGCCAAATGAGCTATGTAAGATGTAATAAAATTATGTTATTCCTGGTATAAAGTTATATTATGACCTTTGTTTCTTGATATTACATCTTAACTGTGGATGCTAGCTATTGATCCAGGGACTAGCATTGTAAACACAGGAGGAATCTACCCTATTATAAGGTAGAGACCTTAACAGATGGTATCAGAGCATTGTGTTGCCTGTAGGAATTGTAAACCTAGGATTGGACAAAACCCCTTAGAAAAATAGGAATTATACTTGTTCCAAAACTTATTTACAAAACAAACTTGTAAATCCTTTCCTCAACCATTTTGGTTTCAACTTTACATCTCTTCTACTTCAAACTTAATGGAAAAGCCTACCCCATGACCAAAGGTTTCACCATGTGCAAAGGACTTCAACATCTTCAAACTCTAATGACTTCAACATCTTCAGCATGTTCACCAAGGACTTCAATCTTGGATGTCACTAAGGAACACAAGTGAGACAAGGAATTTTGCTCAAGATTTTGGGACTAAGGAAACACAAGTTAGAAGGAACCATCATCACCTTTGAAGATTTGTGACCAAGAGTTTTCCTCAAGGAAACCATGATCTTATGCAAAAAGAATCAACCAAGAAGAATGGAAAGATCACAAGGGAACCATATAGATGGACCACCATATTTTAGTTAATTCTAACACACCAACTTATGTGGTGTAACAAAAATATTTTTGATTGTCTAAAAATATGCTTGAAACTTGTTGTTGAGTGGAATGATTGTTTGTGATTGCTTGCACATTGCTTGTGTGAATTGTGATGTGTGTGAATAGAATTATTCCTTAGAAATATCTTGCCTATTCTAATCTCCCTTCAACCCAAACAGATGACTACTCCAAGAAACACCAACATCCAGGTTGATGACAACAACAGCCAAGAGGACAACATGAGAGAACTCATAGCAAACCAAAACCAGTTGAGCCAAGAGACAACTCAGCTTTTAGCCAACAACAATGGACTAGACCCAGCCATACAAAGGATTTTGAAACTTCAATCCCAATTGTTGCAAGGATTGGTTACTCAAATGATCAAAATGAGAGGAAACTATTCCCAAGGAGCTAATGACAACAAGGATGACAAAGATGCTATTCTAGAAGGAACCCAAGCTAGCAATATTTGTAGAGACAAGGATCACGCACCCAAGGAACATGAAGATCAATGCCCCAAGAAGATAGAAAGATCTCCCACTCATGAAGAACATGAACTAGAAGAACTCCTAGCTTTGGAGAGACCCAAAAAGAAGAAGAAGAAATGCCCCAACACTAGCAAGAAGGATATTACTCAAGTGCAATGTTTCAAATGCAAAGAGATGGGACATTATGCCAATGAATGCCCAAAAAAGAAGAAGAACCAAAGAAACAAACAAGAGGCAATGATACCAAAGGAAAAGAAAGATATCAGCCAAGTGATATGTTTCAAATGCAAGGAACCAGGCCACTATGTAAAAAATTGTCCAGAAAAGATGATGAACAAGTTGAACAAGCCTATGGAAAATCTCAACCTTGGCCCATGAGAGTGTGGAAACAAAGGACTCAATGCAGATGCTTTCCAGAGAAGTTTTCCCAAGATTCCAAGCAAGCCAACATGTAAACTAGTTGGAAATTTTTTAAGGGTGGTAGTACCCTAGATGCCTTGAGCCAACTTGTATGTTGCACTTTGCCAATACAATTCAAATGTATTGACCCTTTGTGGCTGTAACTTGTATGTTGCAGGTTTGATTGATGTTAGTAAAGTTTGATGATTAGGATTACAAAGTCTACAACCAATATATCTGCCTGTGGCACTTTGAAGATGAAGGACCCCATGCTTATAGTTATTCCGTTGTAATGTACTGTAATAGCCAAATGAGCTATGTAAGATGTAATAAAATTATGTTATTCCTGGTATAAAGTTATATTATGACCTTTGTTTCTTGATATTACATCTTAACTGTGGATGCTAGCTATTGATCCAGGGACTAGCATTGTAAACACAGGAGGAATCTACCCTATTATAAGGTAGAGACCTTAACAGAAATTAACATGAGACAAAGAAGATGGCTAGAACTCATCAAGGACTATGACTTGAGTTTGCAATACCACCCCGGTAAAGCAAATGTTGTAGCGGATGCTCTAAGCCGTAAGGTTTTTGTGAATGGCCTTACTAAGGGAGAATTGCCAGATGATCTATGCGCCCAATTTAGAGATCTCAGATTGGAGATTGTGCCTGAAGGACATCTCATGTCATTGGATGTTCAACCCACCTTGTTGGACAAAATCAAAGAAGCCCAAAAGATAGATAAGGAAATTGAAGAGATTAAGGAAAAGATTGGCAAGGGAAAGGCCAAAGGATTCCATGAAGATGAATAGGGTACCTTATGGTATGGAAAACGTATCTGTGTTCCACAAGATCCGGAGCTTCGGAAACTAATTTTACAAGAAGCACACAACTCACCGTATTCCATTCATCCGGGTAACACCAAAATTTACATGGATATGAAGGAAAGATTTTGGTGGAATAATCTCAAGAAGGACATCGCCGAACATATTTCTTTGTGTGATGTATGTAGTAGAGTGAAAACGGAACATCAGAAACCAGCAGGATTGTTACAACCACTACCTATTCCTGATTGGAAATGGGACAAGATTGGAATGGATTTCATCACCGGATTGCCAAGGACCAGGTCAGTATATGACTCTATTTGGGTAGTAGTGGATCGCCTAACTAAAGTGGCTCATTTTATACCCATGAAGACAACCTATACAAGTGCTAAGTTAGCCAAGATCTATATGAGTAGGACTGTATGTCTGCATGGAGTACCCAAGAGTATTGTGTCAGATAGGGGAACTCAATTGACTTCTCATTTTTGGAGACAACTACATGAGTCATTGGGAACGAGGTTGGAATTTAGCACTGCTTTTCATCCTCAGACTGATGGAAAAACAGAAAGGACAAACTAGATTCTTGAAGATACGTTGAGGGCATGTGCCCTAGACTATGGAGCCAGTTGGGATGAAAGTCTGCCTTACGCAGAATTCTCTTACAATAACAGCTATCAAGCCAGTATTGAGATGGCACCATTTGAGTTTCTCTATGGGAGAAAGTGTACCACCCCATTGCTATGGAATGGTGTGGGAGAAAGAAGTTTGTTCGAACCAGAACTAATCAAAGAGGCTGAAGAGAAAGTCAAACTAGTTAAGGATAGATTGAAGATAGCACAGTCCAGACAAAAGAGCTACGTAGATCCTAAGCGTAGAGAAGTCACCTATGAAGTGGGTGATAGAGCTTATCTTAGAGTGTCACCACTTCGTGGAGTGAAGAGATTTGGTGTCAAAGGTAAATTGGCCCCAAGATATGTTGTACCATTCAAGAGTTTGAGTCGTAAAGGAGAAGTAGCTTATAAGATTGAATTGCCAGAATCATTCTCTTGTGTTCACAATGTGTTTCATGTAAGTCAGCTAAAGAAATGCCATCCAGAAATGGAAGAGACTTCTTTGAAGGATACTATACCATTGGAGGAAGTTCAATTGGAAAGTGATCTCACTTATGAGGAAAAACCTATCAAGATTCTTGAGACTGCAGAAAGAGTTACTCAGACTAAGACTATCAAATTTTGCAAGGTTCAATGGAACCATCATTCCGAAGAAGAAGCCACATGGGAAAGAGAAGATGATCTTCAGAAAGACCACCCTCACCTATTTGCTAGCCAACCCGAATCTCGAGGGCGAGATTCACCTTAAGGGGTTTAGATTTGTAACATCCCTAAAATCATTATTTCAAGATTTCATATCATTCATGCATGCATATCATTTAGGGATCAAATATCAAACTCATTCCAAGAAATCAGAAGCACTAAGTGCTATTATTTTATGTGAGCATGCATTAATCTAATGCCACTCTCAAATGATAGTATAATTGTTTTAAACCAAGCTTTGTTTCTCTCAGGTTGTTTTGGTTGAATGTTAGTGCTTGGACCAAAATTTACAAAAACAAATATGGTTTTAAAACCATCTTCAAAACATATTCAAATCAAATGCTATGGCACTGTTTATTTTTTTGATTTTTCCAATAAGACTAAGCAAATCCAATGAGACAGCAAGGTTTTATGTATAATTTTAGGAAGTTTATACTTTACAAAAATCCAGAAAAGGTTTGGTTTTCAAATGCTTTTGAATTGTTTGAAAATGAATCCTGAAATTCATTCTGGAAAAAGAAAAAGGATTTGAAAACCCAATTGGGCCTGGCGCCACCATTCCAGCCCAGCAAACGAATCAGCCCACCCGGGTTCCCCCTTTCTTCTCTGTTTCTCACCGCGCCCGCGTGCACCCACCCGCTGACAACCAGACCCCACCATGCCCCGTCAGCATCGTCCTCAATCAACGCGCGGCCGAGGCGCTCCGCCGTTACCTCGCCGCAGTCACTGCCCGCGTTATTGCCATTGATGCAGCGCGTAATGGCCGCCCCCTCCTGGCTATTTAACCCCCTCTGCACCGCGAGCATTTCCCCTCACCTAGCACCACCACTCCGCCACCAGGCTGCGCGTATTCAAACTCACTCCGCCGCTGCACAGACGCACTCCGGCGGGCGATTCCGGTAAGCTCTGACCGCCCCTATGCTTCTGGCTCAAACGAGCGTGACCGCCACGTCCTTGTGCATCTGCTAACGTCCCTAGTTTGCCTGCTCGTGACCCAGGTCGCCATCTTCGTTCACGCCCGCAAACACCAGAACCGCCACTCGACTCCGACGAGCAATAGCGGTAAGAATCGAGCACCCCTTGACCCTGCGTGCATACTGTCAAGTTCGCCTTGTCCTTGTGCAGCTTTTGGCACCACTGACTCGTGCTAGGGCGACGCAGAGCCTCGGAAACATCGACGTCTGCAAGCACCCGACGCCGCGCACAACTCCGACGAGCTCTAGCGACATCCACGGTGCGCCCCTTCGCCAACAACGACCATGTTGAGCTTCCTCATGACCGTGCGAGTCTGGTAAGCCACGCCACACACCCCAGCCCTCTCTGTATTCGCTGGAGCGTCGCTGACAGAGCGCCTCCGCCGCGCCACCGTCGCCAGCGTGACCTAACTTTGGTCGCATGGTCCAGGACCGTTAGATCTAGATCCAACGAATCTGATAGAATCACTTATCGAAGGGGTACGGAGTAGATCTGGCCGTGCAATTTCATTTAGATCGTGCGGTCCACGTTAGTCGATCCGCGCGAATCGGTATCAACCAATCAGAGAGCGCCGCGTGGCCAGTCCTTCGTTTTAAAAACAGAATTTAGATCTATTAGATGTTTAAACTTGAAAAATTCATAACTCTTGATTCCCACGTCCAAATTTGGCAAATTTTATATCATTGGAATCAGGAGAGAAAATACTTTCTGTTTATGCAATGTTTTTAATGTTTTGCCTCTGTTAAAATGATTATTTTTATAGAAACATTTGTAGGCATAATTTGTGTGTTATAATTATTTGAAAAATGTTTTGTTACTCAAATAAAGTTTATTTAGCATGTTTTGCACTTGTTTATGATTCAGTACTGTGCACTTGTCTTGTTTGGTGTAGGAAATCATCACATGGCATTTTGCATACATTCATATATTTTTGTTTGTATATATATTGTATGTGATTTGGTGCCATTATTTTATGTCTAGATTTTGGTGCAAATAGTGATTGTGAAGATTGTTGCTACTCCCCAAACTACCAAGGCAAGTGGTGCTTCATGATTATATTCCTATGTTTTTCAACTATGCATTAGAAATATTTTGCTAGACTTGCATGAATATTTTTGATCTATATGCAATGCTTGGGAAATCCTAGTAGTTGTAGAATTGCTAGAAATTTCTAAGTTAATATGCTTATCAATGCCATGCTTAGCCTAGCTAGTAGCAACCATGGGTGGTTATATATTCATGCTATGAGAAAATATTTCTAAGTCTTTGGACTTATGTTTTTGCTTAATAAAACAACTAAGTGAATGAAACACCTGGGTGGAATGGAAAGAATGGTTTATGTTGAGTGGTTACACAAGGCCCATTTCTATGGCTTACCTTGTGTATCTCACTTGTGGAAATCCACCCAGGAACAAAGGGATTTGAGAGGCCAAATGTTAAGAAGCTTCTAGTGCAGCCACATGGCAATATGGCCTCTACCTGGATCACATAGGTTGCAATAACTTAGCCATTTGGACAGTTGGTGGTAGTGGGATGATAGGTTGGAACGCGTCCATTTGGTCTAAGGGAAGGCTTCTAAAAGGTCCTGTCTTGGTGAAAATCAAGTCTTGTGGGAAAAGAGCACAACCTCTGCAGATGGAAGAATCTAAGTACTTAGCCATGTCCCTGGTATTGGACAACTTGAGCATCAAGACATGGAAGCTATCAAGAATCTCCTCATCCCAATTTCTAAGTAAAAACTTGTGGTTGAACAAGGGTGAAGGAACACTAATTTCTATTGGTGTTTCCTTGGGAAAGTTTTGACAAAGAAAAACTTAGTGTTTTCAACTGATAGGTAAAACCTATTTTGAGCAAAGCAAGCCTAAGCTACACTTAGCCAAAAATGCATATAGTATCTAGTCTACTAAAATTCTACTCCCTCCGTTTCAAAATATATGATGTTTTAGATTTGTGAAGCAAATGTATCTAGACTACTTTTAGTATGTAGATTCACTAAGGTTTGGAGTGAATCTAGACACTAAAACAAGTCTAGATACATTTTCTTCAGAAATCTAAAACATCTTATATTTTGAAACGGAGGGAGTACTAAGTTATCACTTGCCAATACTATTCCAATGTATTGACCCACTATGGCTGTAACTTGTGATGTTGTAGGTTATTCTGTTGATGATTAGGGGTTATGAGTCTACACTCAACATGCTTGCTTGTGGCACATGAAGATGAAGACTTATTTATCTTATTATATATTTGAACTCTTGTATTAGGCCTATGGCCATGGAGTTTGTAAAAGACTGTTTGTCTTTGGAATGATATGTAATAATGACCTTTGTTTCTGTGTACTTCATCTTAAACTGTGGATGCTAGCATTGATCCAGGGACTAGCATTGCAATCACAGGGATCCTTACCTTTATAAAGGGAGGGATCTTACAAAAGTGATCTCACCTATGAGGAAAAACCTATCAAGATTCTCGAGACTGCAGAAAGAGTAACTCGGACAAAGACTATCAAATTCTGCAAAGTTCAGTGGAACCATCATTCCGAAGAAGAAGCAACATGGGAAAGAGAAGATGACCTTCAGAAAGACCACCCTCACCTATTTGCTAGCCAATCCGAATCTCGAGGGCAAGATTCACCTTAAGGGGGTTTGATTTGTAACATCCCAAAAAATCATGATTTAAAAAGTTTGCATATCATTCATGCATTCATAAACATCTAGGATCATTTTCAAATAAGATTTCAAAAATAGAAGCAAATTGTTGTCTATTATTTTATGTGGGGAAAACAATGACTTTATTTTCACTCTATAAGATAAGAATACTTGTTTTAACTAGTAAAGGATTGAACATGGGTTTGTTTGATATTTATAAAGCTTGGTCAAAGATTTCAAAACCAAAAATATGAATTCAAACCATTCATATGCCTATTGTAAATAATTAATTAAGACATGATTTTATTTTTAAATTCAATGGGCCAATGTAATCTTGAGAGAACAGCAAGGTTGCACACTCAAATATGTGCAAGTTTCACTTTACAAAAATCCAGAATGAGTTTGAATTCAAACTCATTTGAAATCATTTAAACAATTTTCCTGGAAAATCAATTAGAAAAAGAAAATAAAAATAAAAGATTAAGGAAAGGGCCGGCGCCACCAAACAGGCCCATCAGCAGAACCAGCCCATTAGCCAGCCTACCCAGGACCCCCTCTCCTCTCTGTTTCTCACCCAGCCCGCGCACACCCCCTCGCTGACAATTGGGTCCCGCAGCCACGTCACCCCTTCGTCCCCAAATCCCGCGATGACCCGCTCGCCACTGCGGTTTCTTCCCCATTCAAACTCGATGAAATCGCGCTTGATTTCCATTGATTCGCCGAGTAAATCCCTCCCCCGCTCTAGCTATTTAAACATCTCCCTCTTCGCGTCATTTTCCCCCACTCAGCTCCACCAGAGCGCCACCAGGCTACCAGAATTAAGCTTCACACCGCCGCTGTTCCGACGAGCTCCGGCGAGCTATTGCGGTGAGCTCCGAGCACCCCCTATCCCTAGTTCATGCGACTGTGTTCGCCCAGTTCTTGCGCTCATTGCAATGCTTGCCGTTTTTCCCCTTGTGGCCTAGGTCGTCGCCTTCGTCTTCAACCGAGAGTACCCGACGACAAGAAGAACTCCGGCGAGCGATTATGTTCGTGTCCGTGCAGCTCCTCCCCAACCGCGAACACATTGAGCATCTCCACGTCTTCGCGACCTCGATAAGCACCAGCGCACCCCTGCACCTCTGACCTCACCGGCGTGTCACCACCAAAGGCGTCGCCGCCGCCAGCGCCATTCGCGCCGCTGGATCTTGGTCAGTTAGATCTGATCCATTGGATCTAGATCCAAAGGCCTCAATTAGAACTTTAAGTGAAGAGGTACGATTAGATCTAGGCCATGCGCAGTCACTTAAATCCAACGGCCCTCATCGATCGATCCGTGCGAAATGGTATCAGCCAATAGAAAGAGCCCACGTGCCCTAGCCTGTCTGATTAAAATTCCAGAAATGAATTTTGAATGTTTAAACTTGTAAAATTCATAACTTTTGTTCTTCTTATCCAAAAAATGCAAATAATATACCATTGGAATCACAAAAATAAATCCTACACATCTTTGGGCTTATTTTTTTAATTTGTTTATGTTAAAATAGGATTTTATGTAGAGACATTTGTAGGCTTATTTTGTGTATAAAAATTAATGGGAAAATGTTTTAAAGATCAAATAAAGTTTATTTGATGTATAAATGTTTAGTTTATTGATCAGTACTGTTTTACTTGTCTTGTTTGGTTTAGAAAAATCATCACATGGCATTTGTATGCATTCATATATTTTTGCTTGTTTATTTGATATGTGAATTTGGTGCTATCATTTTATGTGTAGATTTTGGTGCTAGTGGTGATTGTGACTGTGAGGATTGTTGTTACTCCCCAACTACCAAGGCAAGTGGTGCTTCATACTTTTATCCCAAACATTTGACTATGCATTAGAAATATTTTGTATAGGGCTTGCATGATCATTTTTTCTAAGTATCTATGCTATGCTTGGGAAATCCTAGTAGTTGTAGAATTGTTAGAATTTTCTCAAAGTTAAGATACTTGCTATTGCCATGCTTAGCCTAGCTTGTAGCAACCAATGGTGGAATATATATACATGCTATGGAAAATATTGCTAAGTCTTTGACTTATGATTTTGCTTAATAAAAACAACTAAGTGAATGAAACACCTGGGTGTAATGGTAATTGCTTGGTGGATTTTGGTTGAGTGGTTACCAGGGCCCATTTTCCAATGGTCTACCCTGTGTATCTCAGTTGTGGAATTCCACCCAGGAACAAAGGGATTTGAGATGCCATATGTTAAGAAGCTTCTAGTTTAGCCACATGGCATTATGGGCTCTGCCTGGATCATATAGGTTGCAATAACTTAGCCAAATGGACAGTTGGTGGTAGAGGGTGATAGGTTTGGAGCGCGTCCATTCTGGTCTAAGGGAAGGCTTCTGAAAGGTCCTGTCTTGGTGAAAATCAAGTCTTGTGTGGAAAGTGCACCACCTCTACAGAAGGAAGAAACTAAGTACTTAGCCATTTCCCTAGTAATGGAAAATTTGAGCATCAAGACATGGAAGCTATCAAGAATCTCCTCATCCCAATTTTCTAAGTTAAAACTTGTGGTTGAACAAGGGTGAAGGTTCACCAATGTCTATTGGTGGTTCCTTGGGAGTTTTTGCCAAACAAAAACTTAGTGTTTTCAACTGATAGGTAAAACCTATTTTGAGAAAAGCAAGCCTAAGCTACAATTAGCCAAATTCATGTAGAAGGTAGATACTATTATTCTACTAAGGTATCACTTGCCAATACTTTTCCAATGTATTGACCCACTGTGGCTGTAACTTGTGATGTTGCAGGTTACTCTGATGAGAATTAGGGTTATGAGTCTACACTCAACATGCTTTCCTGTGGCACATGAAGATGAAGACTTTTTATTTATATTGTTAAGTTAAACTCTTGTACTAGCCAATGGCTATGGAGTTGTAAAAGACAATGTTATCTCTGGAATGACGATGTAATAATGACCTTTGTTTCTGTGTACTTCATCTTAAACTGTGGATGCTAGCATTGCAATCACAGGGACCTTTACCTTTATAAAGGTGGGGTCTTACACAGCTCTAGCCGAGCCTACCTTGTCTGGGACACAAGCCACCGTCCACCGCCACCCCCTGTCCAGTGCCCAAGCTTCGCCAGCCCCTGCACCACTCAGAACGAGTGCGCCCAGCCTCTCTACAAGCATGCCGAGAGCGCGCCAGAGTGCCGCACTCGACACGCGAGCAGAGACCGCGCCCTGCCCTTGCCGCTTGCGTGCGTGATCACCACTGCTCTAGGAACCGCCCAGACATGCACGTTCGTCACCGCGCGACCAAGAGAGCCCGTGCACCATTAATTTTCCCGTCGGACCCGCCCAGAGCATCGCTGCGTTCCAACTAATTTGCACCGCCCCACACCTAGCCACCATGCCGTTGAGCTTTGCCAGGAGACAGTGCACCATCCCCTACCCCCAGCCATGCCGTTAGCTCGCTGTGCAGACGACCACAACGAGCTCCACCCGCGCCCTTCGGTCCCCTCGCTGCACTATAAATAAAGGACTCCCCCGGTCGATTTTAGCACACCATCACACTCCGCACATCTCACTGATCACACCCACACATCCCCGGAGCAAGGCAAGCACCAGGTGGCCGGAATTTCGCCGGAGTCTGCCGCGAAGGAGGAGAAGAGGAGCCGTCGATTGGAGCCGCCCCAGGAGGAGCTGCCGGTACCAGGAGGATCGCCATCGTTGACTTCATCGTTCGCCCCCATCATCGACCCTCGCCTGAGCTCCGGTGAGCCCCCACTGACCCCCACTGGCCTCGTTAGGGTTCTGTCTTGCCGGCGCTGCCCGATGCAGACGACAAGCCCCAGCCGTTAGATTAGATGTTAATCGCATGGTCTAGATTGCCCCGTACCCGTTCACACCCCCTGTCTCGCTGACTGGTGGGGACAACTACTTAAACCCACCCCCGCGCGCGCTGTGCGCGGTGGACCGGCCCAGTTACACTCCCGCGCGACCAAGTAATTCAAATTTAGGTTTATCAATTTAGTTTCAAACCTAGTACTGCTTGTTGATTCAAAAATCAATTCAGAGAGATTGACTAAACCAAATTGCATTAAACTAATTTTGCTAGAAAGGTACTGAAATTCTTAATCCAATACCATTGGATTCAAATCATTTGGAATTGTAGATCACCTATAGTAAAAAAAAACAAGGCAGAAGCTTTTCTGCATTCAAACATTTTTCAAAATTCAACCACAAAAGCTTTTGAGTTGATTCCAACTATCAAAAATCACATTTGACAAGACCTTTCTGAATATATAAAAATACCTAAGTTTACTTGCATAAATAATGGACAAGTAATAAAAGAATGCCCCATAGGCATTTCTAGTCACTTGATTTAATTAAAATAAAAGGTTAATACTTATTAAATTGTGACACCACTTTAAATCACATTCCCAAGTACTGAAATATGTGGTGATGACATGTGTCAACATGATCCCATGTTTTAGTTAGAGAATATTAAATCTTAATTAGTTTTCCAATAAGTAGAAATTACTTTTCTAAAATAAAATAAATAGAACCTTTGCCTTAATCTTTGTGATAATAGTGATGATGCTAGTACCTCGTGTGTATTTATAGACGCTAGTACCGACCAAGGATACGAGGAGGAAGGAGGATACTATGAGGAGGAAGCCAAGGAGAACTTCAACCACTGCTCTACACAAGGCAAGCTACTAACTGAGCAAGCTAGCACTTGCAAATGTGAAAACTATATAACCCATGCAATGCATTAGGCATGCCTTGATTTTTTTTGACGCGGGACAGTGGGGAAGGCCCCCACTGCGTCATTTTTCATATATAATAAAGGGGTGGTAATTACAATGGGAGGAAAGTACCTAAAAGAGAAAAATACAAATTACAAAAGGTCAAGCCAACTATGCATGCCCTCTTTAAGACTTGGTTTAATTCTATGTCTAATGTCCTGAACCACTTTCTTGAAAGTGGTATAACAATTCTCAGAACTCCTCTGAAAATTCTCAAATATGATAGTATTCCTGTGTATCCAAATGCTCCAACACCCAGTAATCATAGCAATCTTGAAGAAAGGGTTGGCAGATCTGTTGTTTGCATCAAGTATCATCTCAATAAACTCCATATCAGTATTCCATTCTTCTCCTAATCTCCAGCCAGTTTTATACTAATTGATGATACCCCATCCCAGTTTTACTCGCAAGCTTAGTTATTTTATTTCTGTATCAAAGCTTTCCTTTGTGTTTTACTTAGTGAATTATAGATTCTAGAAAGATTAGTGAAGGTAGCATAAAGATCATAAAAATTTTCCTAAGTTATATAATCTTGATGTCATCCCGAGGCATGAGATTGAACTTAGATCATTCACACTTGTTTACCACCTATCATTAGTTTACCCCCACTTGTAGATGCTAGTGCTAAGCATAAAACTTGATCACTTTAGATGGGATTACTTGGTGAAAATGATTATGAAAACCTTAGAATTATGAGTCATTCTAATGAAATGTTTTGGCATGTGTTCTTGAACACCAGATGATTTTTGATGATGAAAATGTTTAGGCATGAGCCTTAGCCCTATTAAAAACAGATGGTTGTCTGGATGCGATACCATTCCAATTTTACCGTACAACCACAATACCCAAAATTTGGGTAGGGCTTGACTGGAAATTTATATACCTTAGTATGGGTTCCCTTGCAGACAAGGTTTGAGCTGAGGCTACCTTGTGAAGATTGTCCACCTATGCAGTTCCCAAGATGACAGTTGGTCATTGTTGGGAGGGCAAACTCATAGGAGAGGTGCCTATACTAGGGCGTGTAGTTGAAAGGTTAGGATTTATTATCCACATACTGAGTATGGTGAAATCTGGATTGTTCCTGACGGATGTATCGAATATTATGGTGAAAGTGTACCACCTCTGCAGAGTATGAAACTATTCGAATAGCCGCGTCTGTGGTTATGGACAGTTGGAGTGGCCATACTATTCCATCGCCAGATGTTTTTAAAATGACTTATGAAATGGATCATGACTTTGACTTGACCACAACAGGGTTGTGATATGAAAATTTAAGTTCCCACTTAAGTGTTATAAAACTTTCAACTAGCTTTCTTTGCTTCTGAACTCAATTAAGGTAAATCTGGCTTTTTGCAAAGCAACCTAGAGCTTAGTATCCCTACTCAAAACCAATTCACTTGTTAGTCTTAGTTTGCGAGTACTTAATGAGTACTCATGGCTTTGTCCCTGGCTATTCCCGTGGCCAGACTATGAAGAGGACTATCAGGAGGATGGACCGCAGTAAGGTTACAACAACTAGGATCATATCCCATCGTCAGCATTGCCTGTGACCATGAAGATGGAGCTTCGCCCACGCTACCGTTATTATTACATTATTCCGCTGCTATGATTGTATTAAGACTGGATCATGTGATCCTCTATTTGTTGTAAGACCTTATGTATGGTTTGTAATGGATGATGTACTGTGATATCCAATCCGTTATTTCTCGCAAAAATGGTAATCCTGGGATTGCGATGAATGGCATAAGAGTCATCTGGGTTAAAAATCCGGGTGTTGTCAAGTGGGTATCAGATCCATCCTGACCATAGGAGACCCTAGTTTAGAATGGACGTTTGAATCAAAAACTTAGTTTCAAAACCAAGGAAGTGATTATTTATGAAAACTTATTCTAATTCTTATCACTTATATTCTTTCATGAAAAATTCATGTTCCTCAAAAATTCTTGCAAACTTACATAAAATTTGACACACTTGATCACTCTACTAACTTACTCATCCTACATTCTTATAGATGGACGTGAAGTATATAAAGTTCTATTAGTTGGGAAATGGAGGAGATATCATCTTTAAGAGTGACTTGGACCATCTTTCAGAACTTCTGGAGTGCCTGCACCCCGAGTTCTTCGGAGCTCAGCTCAACGATCAAGAAGGAGAATAATTGCAATGGCTGATTGTTGCAAATCTCCAAGGAAAGATTGAAGCCCCCACCTAAGAGGGAATTCATTTCACCTTAAGAGAGAACAACTGGCTTGATGGACTTTCTAGGGCCATGCAGGAAGCTCTTGCCCGTCTGTGTGGGCAGAGTATCAATCAGATCAAGGGTACCCGCTTTGAGTTCTGCCCAAGGCGTGATGTTATGGGACAGCCGCTGGAGGCACCATATCACCCTGAGCTGAAGAATTAAGTGGACCACCTCTGCTTCATGATGTATGACCGACAGAAGGAGTTAGACAATGCCCGCTTCATCGCTGTTCAGAAGGACCAGACCATTTCCATGCTAGTGAAAGATCGCCAGTCTCTTGGCCATCAGCTTGACAAGAAGGAGCGCATCATTGCCCGCCTTCGCCACAGGATCACAGATTTGGAGGAGACCGTCCACGAGAGGGACATGCATCTTGAGGAGAGGGAGAATGCAGGGGAGGATATCCGTGGAGACCCCTACTCCTATCTCAGTGATGATGATGACTTTCTGGAGGATCAAGCCATGGGCTTCTTCATTGATGATGATGATGAGGACACCAATTTAGAGGAGTAGTAGAACTTGAGCACTAGCGTTAGTGAGTTGTATCCAGTCCCACTGTATCTTAGTTTCACAGAATGGTTCTTAAAACCATCCGTTTTCCTTGTTGTGGTGTGTGTTTGTATCATGTGCTATGAATGAATGAAAAGCAAGTTGCTGGAAAAATCTGAGTCAAACTTTGAAAACCTTTCAAAAAAACCCGAACTTTAGAAACTTTCCTCTTTTCTCATGATCTATCTCAATCTTCGGATGCCTCACGGAGGAAGCACTTCGTCCCCGGACCCATTGTTGCAGATCATGCAAATGTTAGTTTCTGACCACGAAGCTAAAAGAGCCGAACGTCAAGCCAACTTAGCCACCCTTCAACACATAGCTCAGATGGCCAACAACAACAATCAAGTCCATGGAAATCAGGACAACCATGGATCCAAGATCAAGAACTTCCAGAACACCAATCCACCCATCTTTACTAAGTCTGAAGAGCCCCTAGATGCAGATGATTGGCTGCAAACTATGGAGAACAACTTAGAAGTTGCAGGAGTGGAAGCCAATGAGAAGGTACTGTTTTCCACCCACTACCTGGCCGAAGATGCAAGAGCTTGGTGGAACATCATTCGTGCCATGAATAGAGGACAGATGATGACTTGGGATGAATTCAAAATCAAGTTTAGCAGAACCCATGTGCCACCAGTTTTGATCAAAAGGATGAGAGATGAATTCGGAGAATTGAAGCAAGGGAGGATGAAAGTAGTTGAGTACCGTGACAAATTTTTGTCATTGGCTAGGTATGCACTGGATGAGATTGACACCGAAGCTAAGAAGAAGGAGAGATTCTTGAATGGTCTACATGATGAGGTGCATATGGTGTTAGTCAACATCCCATTTGTGGACATTGAAGCCTTAGTGGACTCTGCCATTCAGATGGAAGGCAAGATCAACCAAGCCAATGAGAACCGCAAGCGTCGAATGATGCATCAACCAGGAAAACACCATACCCCAAAGTATCGCCCCAACCTATCTCCAGGATTTTCCCCAAGAACCAATAGACCCCCGATGAACCGTCCAACCTATCCAAACCGTGGAGGAGGAAACCCAAGGCTCGGAGGAAACCACAACAACCCCGGTAACCCCGACAGTTTCAATCGTGCACCGCCCAAGTTCAACAACAACAATGTCGCCATCAACACCAATACTGCTGCAAGAACTGGAAGCAATGTTGTGCCTGTTGCAGCAAAGGACAAGTCCCAAGTGACTTGTTATGAATGTGGAACCAAAGGTCACTACTGCAATGAGTGCCCCAAGAAGATTGCCGTAGCCCCCAATGTGAATGCCCCAGGTCAGTAGCAGTGTCGTGTTCAGCCTGGAAGGAGATTTGCCCCAGGGAATTCGCTGAACTACAACGGACGTATGTTTCTCATGCATACTGAAGAAGCCCAAGAAGCGCCAGATGTCGTGCTGGGTATGTTTTCTGTTAACACAGTACTTGCAAGAGTGTTGTTTGATTCTGGAACATCACAGTCGTTTGTTACTGAAGAATTTGCATGCATTAGTAAGATTGAACCAACAAAATTGAAGCATGTTATGATAGTTCAAATACCTGGTTCAACCACCAAAGCTAGACAAATTTGCAAGGCCGTACCTATCCGAATCCATGGCATATATTTTTATGCTAATCTAATAGTACTCAGAATAAAGGTTTGGAAGTAGTACTAGGAATGGATTGGATGTCGAAACATAAAGGATTAATCGACTATGCCAAGAAAGACATAACCATGCCCAGTACAGCCGGAATATCAGTAGAGCATGTATCTGAAACCTTGCCCCATCAATTCAAGTGCAACAAGAGTCTAGCCCAGCCAACCATTGACCAAGTCAGAGTAGTCTGTGAATACCCCGATGTATTTCTAGATGTTTTGCCTGGTATGACCCCAGATCGGGATATCGAGTTTATCATTGAACTAATCCCTGGAACCGGACCCATAGCCCAGAGACCGTATAGTATGAACCCTTCTGAATTAGTGGAGCTGAAGAAGAAACTGGATGCTATGCTAGAGATAGGATTCAACCAAGTGCGTTGCCATGGAGATGACCTGTCTTGTTTGTGGACAAGAAAGATGGAGGTAACCGTTTGTGTATGGATTATCGGAAGCTGAATGATGTCACCGTCAAGAACAAGTACCCACTGCCGAAGATAGCAGACCTCTTTGACCAGTTGACCAGTGCCAAAGTGTTTTCTAAGATTTATCTTAGAACGGGTTATCATCAACTCAATATTCGCGCAGAGGATATTCCAAAGACTGCCTTTACCACCAGATATGGATTGTATGAGTATACTGTCATGTCTTTTGGATTAACCAATGTCCCGCTTATTTCATGAACCTCATGAATAAGATTTTTATGGACTTCCTGGACAAGTTTGTCATTGTTTTCATCGATGACATTCTGATCTATTCCAAATCAGAATAAGAACATGAGCTACACCTTAGGACCATCCTTGGAACCCTTAGGGAGCATCAGTTGTATGCCAAGTTTAGCAAATGTGAATTCTGGTTACAGGAGGTAGGATTCCTCAGAGATATCGTATCAGCCGGAGGAATTGTCGTTAACCCTACAAAGGTGAAGGATGTTGAAGAATGGAAAGCCCCAACCACAACCCAAGTTCGTGCATCTCTCGGATTAGCGGGATATTACCGCAAGTTCGTAGAAGGATTCTTGAGCATCGCAAGACCCATGACCCAATTGTTGAAGAAAGATAAGAAGTTTGAATGGACGGACAAATGTGAAGTGAGTTTTTCAAGAACTCAAGAAGATATTGATCTCAGCCCCAATCTTGATCATGTCGGATATCACGAAGCCCTTTGATGTATATTGTGATGCATCCAAGATCGGTCTCGGATGTGTGCTTATGCAAGAAGGCAAAGTTATATCTTACCTATCCCGACAACTGAAGCAACATGAGCAGAATTATCCTACCCATGACCTTGAACTAGGAGCCGTAGTGCTAGCCTTGAAGACATGGAGGCATTACCTTATGGGAAACCGTTCTGAGATTTATTCGGATCACAAGATCCTGAAGTATATTTTCACTCAGAAGGATCTGAATATGAGGCAAAGGAGATGGATCAAGCTAATCAAGGACTATGATCTGGACATCCACTATCACCCGGTAAAGCCAATGTGGTAGCAGATGCCCTTAGTAGATTGCCGTGTTGCTTGAACTCCATGATTCTGAAAGAGCAACCAAGTTTGCACAAGGAGATGGAAGATTTTAGAATGGAGCTCGTAAGTGAAGGATTTTTGGCTAGCATAGTACTTCAACCCACTTTGATCAGTCAGATCAAGGAGGCACAAAAAGGAAATGCTAGTATCGACGGAATCAAACATCGCATCGGTACAAGCAAAGTACCCGGATTCACCGAGGATGAAGGAGTTTTGTGGTACAAAGGACGTCTGTGTGTGCCAGCAGATTCAGAATTGAATCAAGCTATTTTGAAAGAAGCCCATGATACTCTTTATTCTATCCACCCCATAGGAAAGAAGATGTATCAGGACTTGAAGCAGCAATTTTGGTGGCATAAGATGAAGAGAGAAATATGAAGCTACAAAGCCAAGTGTGATATATGTTAGAGAGTCAAGGAGGGACATCAGAGACCCGGAGGACTGTTGCAACCATTGTAGATTCCATAATGGAAATGGGATTCAGTTGGAATGGACTTTATCACCGGATTGCCTACATCTAGTAGGGGAAATGACTCTATTTGGGTCATTGTTGATAGACTGTCCAAAGTCGCCCACTTCTTACCAGTCAAGACCACTTATCAAAGCTCGAAGCTAGAAGAGTTGTACATTGCTAGAATCGTCATTTTGCATGGAGTCCCCAAGAACATCGTGTCGAATCGAGGAACTCGGTTTACCTCGAGATTTTGGAAGAAAGTCCAAGAAGGATTAGGAACCCGACTAGATTTCAGCACAACTTATCACCCTCAAACTGATGGACAAACAGAGCGAGTAAATCAAAAACTCGAAGATACGTTGAGAGCTTGTGTGCTAGAGTATGGATCAAAATGGGAAGATTGTCTGCCTTTCATAGAATTTTCCTACAACAACAGTTACCAAGCCAGTTTGCAAATGGCCCCATTTGAATTCATGTATGGAAGGAAGTGTCATACCCCTTTGAATTGGTCGGAAGTAGGAGAGAGTCGAATTTTCGGACCTGACATCCTACGTGAAGCAGAAGAGAAAGTTCACAAGATCCGTGAGCACCTCAAGACCGCCCAATCCAGGCAGAAGAGTTACGCCGATAAGAGACGTCGAGACCTCGCTTTCAATATCGGAGATTTTGTGTATCTCAAAGTGTCGCCTTTGAAGGGAATGCAATGTTTCTAGCTCAAAGGAATGTTAGCCCCCAGATATATCGGACCTTTCAAGATTCTAAATCGTCGAGGAGAAGTATCGTAACAACTGGAACTGCCAGAGGAGATGTCAGCCGTGCATAATGTTTTCCATATATCGTTACTTCGCAAATGCCTAAAAGTCCCGGAGAAGACCGAAGTTTTCAAGAACATTGATCACCAAACCATAGAGATCAACGATGAACTGACGTATCCCGAAGTACCCATCCGTATTTTCTCAAGATCTAGGACCGTAGGCATCAAGTTTCTCAAGATCCAGTGGAGCAACCACATTGGAGAAGAAGCTACCTGGGAGCGAGAAGACTACATAAAGACGGAGTTTCCCGATCTCTTTAAATCCTAGTTTTCCCTTTTTCTCAAATCTTGGGATGAGATTTTGTTTAAGGAGGGAAGGTTTGTAACATCCCAAAAATATTGATCAAGGATTATTGTCACATCCCAAGATTTTCCAAATCTTGTAATGTGAAAAATAAATAAATAAAATAAATTATTGTTGAATTTTAGGGTGAAAAGAAACTTTTTGTTTCTAAATGGAAAACTTAAACCCCATCTTGAACAAACTTTAATTAAAGATTGAAATTTAACAAAATCCAAATCTAGAGAAATGCATTCCTCAATGAATGTATCTGGAAATTTAAACACTTGAAAAATAAATTCAAACCCTAAACCCTAAATGGAATAAGAATCATTTCCAAGTTACCTCCAAGCCTATGGATTTGATCCATATACAATCTTGACAACAAACATTTACAAATGATCAAGAAAGACAAATAGAAATATTTTAAAATCATATAAATTGGTTTCACTAAATTTGGAGCCAGAAATAAAATCTTATGAATATAATAAGATAAGGAAATTAAAATCTATAAATCCATACCAAGTGGTGGGCAAATAATCTTAAAGGGAATTAAAAGGATAAACAAATATTAAACAAGATTTTACAAATTGGAATCACCAAGTTTGGATCTCTAAATAAAAAGATATGGATTTTATAAGATGAAGAAAGAAATATTAGATAAAGAATATTTAAAGACCAAACTAAATCTTGGCCTAATCCATTAAGTAGAATGAATTTAATCCAAATCCAGATAAAAATATTGGATAAAGAATTGCCAAAATAAAATAAAATGGCATAAACCAAATCATATTGGAATAAAGACAAATCCAAATTTTAAATGATTAATAAATCATATTAAAAACCTTTCCAAATAATTCAAGATGAATTATTTGAACCCAAATAAACAAATAAAAACCTACTGAAAGGATTTGGAAAGTTTTAAGAATTTAAATGGAGATTTAAAAATATTATTAAATCTTATCTAATTAAAACTAGAGCCTTTTGAATAAATAAAAAGACCCAAAAAGGAATAGAATTTTATTCTAAAATTGATATCAGAATGTTCTACTCAACAATATTTAAACCTACACAAAATTTGACAAAGTTTTGAATTCAAATTAGTGTTTGAATTGATTAAACAAAATCAAAACAGAATTAAAGAAAAGGGAAAAAGAAAAACAAAGCAATACAAAAAAAGAGAATCAAACCAACCCAGCCCAACTAGCCCAACGAGGCCCAGCCAGCCCACCTCTCCCTCTCACCGAGTGAAACGTTTTTCCACCGCAGACCTAACCCACACCCTCACTGACGCGCGAACCCCACCTCCCTTGTCTCTCCTCGCTGACGAGACGACCCCATGCCAGCTCTCTTCTTCCTCACCCGCGCGCAAACCTCGCCGGCGGTTTCTGCCATTAAACGCTCGCGTCAATACTCGTTACTGCCAGCATTACTCCACCCCGTGACCACGCGGTATTAATCGCCTCCCTCTTCTCTCTCTTTCCCCCAGACGCCACCCCACCGGAGCCACCAGGCTGCGACAATTCCGCCTCGCATTGCCACTGTCTCCGGCGAGTTCCGCAAACGATTCCGACCAGTAGACACCGCCCCTCGCCTCCTCGAGCACGCGAACATCTTCCCTAGACTCTAGCGCACACTCCAGTGCCTCCAGCTCCCTCTCGCTTGCTCCACAACCTCGCCTCCGTCTTCATCTGAGCGCCACTGAAGAACCCCGCAACTCCGGCGAGCACTACTGGTGAGTCTAGACCGCCCCTTACCCCCTCTTGGATACTCATAAGATCGCGGCTTCCATACGAACCTAACGGTGCCATTTATTTTCCTTAGCACGTTGTATATCGTCGCCCCCGTCGACGAACAGACGAACCCGAGGCACAGCGCAGCTCCGACGAGCGATTGCCGTCACCACCGTGCGCCCCTCGACGAGATATCAACACGTTGAGCATCACCGTGACCTTCTGAGCCTGGTGAGCATCTCCTTACTCCTCCTTGCCTCCTCTAGCGCTAGCTCCGCCATAGCCAGACACGCCGCCGCCACCTGCCGCCGCAAGCGCCGCCACTAGTTGGCAAGCGTGCTGCGCGCCGTCGGATTTTGATTCAAGGGACGCGATAGAATCTTAGCCGAAGGGGTATCGATCGATCTGCACCGTGCGATGTTAGTTAAATCCTACGGTCTGAGTTGCTGATCCAACTGAATCGGTACCGGCGAATTAAAACACGCCACGTGTCTCTGTTGTTTTGTTTAAAACAGATTTGATCTATTAGATATGTGATTTTGTAAATTCTATAACTTTTAATCTACACGTCCAAATTTTGCAAACTTTATATCAATGGATTCAGAAAAACAAGCCCTAGCCAACCATGCCATTTGTTTAGTAAAAAGCTTCTGTTAAAATGTTAGTTTTTGCAGAAACTTGTGTATGCATGTTTAGGATATAAAATTTGTTCTAAAGTGTTTTGGGGGATAAAATCTTTGGAAAATGGTGTGTTTTGAACCTACTGACCATAGGAAACAAATTGTGGTTTCAAAAATGTATTTTGTGAATCAAAAGAATAAACTTTGGATTTAAACCAGTTCTAGTCAAATAAAAATATGGTTTAATTATTAAAAATGGTTTGGAAGAAAACCCTTTGAGAAATGTTTTGGAACTAAACTCTCTAACCCTAAACACAAGATTTCATGGTTTGAAAACATATTTTGTTAAGCCTATAGAGTGTTGCCTTATTAAAAGCATTTCCTCACCACATAAAATAATGACATGGTTTAAAAATGGTTTATGGAGTAAAAACTTTTGCAAATGATTTTTTCCACTTTATAAGATGACCATTAGGTGTTTTCAAATGTTTATGAACCATTAGAAACCACTTATCCAAATAAAACAATCTTTAGCATGCTTGCATGCATTATTTTGTTATTATTATTTTATGTGATGAATTGCTTGAATGGTAGATTGAAATATTGTTTGCTTCATTGAATTATAGTGATTTGAAGTGAGTGAACATTGCAAAGATCAAGGAGTGAACTCATACTCTCTACCAAAAAGGCAAGTGATGCTTCATACTTTTGTCCCATTATTTTCGCTATGCATTAGTGATATTTCTAAGTAAGACTTGCATGGAATTTTGCTAAGTATAAACCATGCTATGGGAAAACCTAGTAGATGAAACCTTAGTAGAATTTTCCTAAGTTAAGATTCCTACTACTATCATGCTTATCTTAGCTAGTAGAAAACAAGGGTGGAATATATATTCATGCTATGGAAAATTTCTAAGTCTGAGGACTTGTGTTTTGTTTAATAAAACAACTAAGTGAATGAATCACCTGGGTGGAATGGAAGGAATGGTTTGTGTTGAGTGGTTCACAAGGCCCATTTCTATGGTTTACCTTGTGTATCTCACTTGTGGATGGCCACCCAGGAACAAAGAGATTTGAGATGTCAAATGTTGAGAAGCTACAAGTGCAACCACTTGGCATTATGGGCTCTGCCTGGATCATATAGGTTGCAAGAACTTAGCCAAATGGACAGTTGGTGGTAGGGATTTGATAGGTTGGAACGCGTCCATTCTGGTCTAAGGGAAGGCTTCTGAAAGATCTTGTCTTGGTGAAACCAAGTCTTGTGGGGAAAGTGCACCACCTCTACAGAGTGAAAAATCTAAGTACTTAGCCATGTCCCTCACAAAGGACAATTTGAGCATCAAGACATGGAAGCTATCAAGAATCTCATCATCCAAATTTCTAAGTTAACAGCTTGTGGTTGAACAAGGGTTTGAGGTTCACCAATTTCTATTGGTGGTTCCTTGGGTGAATTTTGTCAAAGCAAAAACTTAGTGTTTTCAAATGATAAGGAAAATCTATTTTGAGCAAAGCAAGCCTAAGCTCCACTTAGCCAAATGCATATAGATGATAGACTCCACTATACTACCATAGTATCACTTGCCAATACTATTCAAATGTATTGACCCTTGTGGCTGTAACTTGTTATGTTGCAGGTTTGATTGATATTAGTGAAGTTTAATGATTAGGATTACAAGTATACAACCAACATGTCTGCCTGTGGCACTTTGAAGATGAAGGACCCCATGCTTATAGATATTCTGCTGCAATGTAATGTAATAGCCAAATGAGCTATGTAAGATGTAATAAATTATGTTATTCCTGGTTATAAAGTTGTATTATGACCTTTGTTTCTTAATATTACATCTTAACTGTGGATGCTAGCTATTGATCCAGGGACTAGCATTGTAAACACAGGGATCTCTACCTTATTAAAGGTTGGGAACCTTATAGATGGTATCAGAGCATTGTGTTGCATGTAGGATTGTAACCCTAGGATTGGACAAAACCCCTTAGAAAAATAGTTGTATTTGTTCCAAAACTTATTTACAAACAATCTTGTAAACTCTTTACTCAACCATTTTGGTTTTTGATTCTACATCTCTTCTATTTCAAACTTGATGGATAAAGCCTACCCCATGGCCAAAGACTTCATCATGTGCAAAGGACTTCTTCAACTCTAATGACTTCTACATCTTCAACTCTAATGACTTCAACATCTTCAACATTTTCACCAAGGAACTTCAACCTTAGATATCACTAAGGACTACAATTGAGACAAGAAATGTTGCTCAAGACTTGAAGACTAAGGAAACACAACTTAGAAGGAACTATCATCCCTTTGAAGTTTTGAGACCAAGATGCAAGAAATTCTCTAAGGATACAAAGATTTTGTTCAAGAAGAATCAACTAAGAAGGATGGAAAGATTTCAAGTGAACCATATAGATGGACCACCATATTTAGTTTAAGTCAAACCCACAAACTTATGTGGTGTAACAAAAATATTTTTGGTTGCCTAAAAATGTGCTTGAACTTTGTTGTTTGAGTGGAATGTTTGTTTGTGATTTCTTGCACATTGCTTGTGTGAATTGTGATGTGTGTGATTAGAATTATTCCCTTAGAAATATTTTGCCTATTCTAATCCCAATCCAACCCAAACAGATGACTTCTCCAAGAGACTCCAACATCAAGGATGGTGACAACAACAACAACCAAGAGGACAACATGAGAGAACTCATAGTAACTCATACCCAGTTGAACCAAGTGACAGCTCAATTTATAGACAACACCAGTGAGGTAGATCCAGCCATGCAAAGGTTTTTGGAAACCAAAACCCAATTGTTGCATAAGGTGACAGATCAAATGATCAACATGGGAAGCAGTTCTTCCAAAGGAGTTTGTGACAACAAGGAACAAAGATGATATTCTAGAAGGAACCCAAGCTTGCAATATTTGTGGAGACAAGGATCACACTTCCAAGGAGCATGAAGACCAATGCCCCAATTGTGAAGAGAAACATCCGATTGACCAATGCCCCACATTCCAAGCTACTTGTTACCTATGTGAAGGAAACAATCATGTCCTATCCAATGCCCCATCTACTCCATAGTTGAACAAAGGAAACAAGGTGGAGTGCAACAACTGATTGCAGATTACCATGAGAGAGCCAAGTCTACCAAGAAGGATGAAGTCAAAGGAAAATCTCAGCTTGTACCTCCCAACAACATGACTCAATTTAAAGGACCAAAAAGGAGGCATATGAATTATCCAAGGAGTAATAAAAGGTCAAGGAGACCAGTAGACATTCCTACCTATGAGATAACATATGAAGAACATGAACTAGAAGCACTCCTAGCTTTGGAGAAACCCAAGAAAAAGAAGGACAAAAGACATGTGCAATGTGGTCATTGCAAAGACATGGGACACTATGCCAGTGAATGTCTAGAGAAGCAAAAGTATAAGGAGATTAGCCAAGTGTGGTGCAACAACTGCAAAGAGCTAGGCCATTATGTAGCAACTTGCCCACAGAAGATACGTGAAGAACTCAATCTTATCACATGTTACAATTGTGGTAACCAAGGACATTATGCAAGCAACTGTCCAGAAAAGATGAAGCACAAGATAAAGCCTATGAAGGATCTCAGCCTTGTCACATGTTTCAAATGTGGAAACAAAGGACACTATGCAGATGTTTGCCTAGAGAGATTTCAACAAGACCCCAAGCAAGTCAAGAAGTGATTTAGTTGGAAAAAATTTAAGGGTGGTAGTATCCTAGATGCTTTGAGCCAACTTGTAACCCCTAGCCTCCCCAAATCTCGGGACGAGATTTATTTTAAGGGTGGCAGCCTGTCACATCCCAAGATTTTCCAAATCTTGTAATGTGAAAAATAAATAAATAAAATAAATTATTGTTGAATTTTAGGGTGAAAAGAAACTTTTTGTTTCTAAATGGAAAACTTAAACCCCATCTTGAACAAACTTTAATTAAAGTTTGAAATTTAACAAAATCCAAATCTAGAGAAATGCATTCCTCAATGAATGTATCTAGAAATTTAAACACTTGAAAAATAAATTCAAACCCTAAACCCTAAATGGAATAAGAATCATTTCCAAGTTACCTCCAAGCCTATTGATTTGATCCATATAAAATCTTGACAACAAACATTTACAAATGATCAAGAAAGACAAATAGAAATATTTTAAAATCATATAAATTGGTTTCACTTAATTTGGAGCCATAAATAAAATCTTATGAATATAATAAGATAAGGAAATTAAAATCTATAAACCCATACCAAGTGGTGGGCAAATAATCTTCAAGGGAATTAAAAGGATAAACAAATATTAAAAAAGATTTTACAAATTGGAATCACCAAGTTTGGATCTCTAAATAAAAAGATATGGATTTTATAAGATGAAGAAAGATATATTAGATAAAGAATATTTAAAGACCAAACTAAATCTTGGCCTAATCCATTAAGTAGAATGAATTTAATCCAAATCCAGATAAAAATATTGGATAAAGAATTGCCAAAATAAAATAAAATGGCATAAACCAAATCATATTGGAATAAAGACAAATCCAAATTTTAAATGATTAATAAATCATATTAAAAACCTTTCCAAATAATTCAAGATGAATTATTTGAACCCAAATAAACAAATAAAAACCTACTGAAAGGATTTGGAAAGTTTTAAGAATTTAAATGGAGATTTAAAAATATTATTAAATCTTATCTAATTAAAACTAGAGCCTTTTGAATAAATAAAAAGACCCCAAAAGGAATAGAATTTTATTCTAAATTTGATATCAGAATGTTCTACTCAACAATATTTAAACCTACACAAAATTTGACAAAGTTTTGAATCCAAATTAGTGTTTGAATTGATTAAACAAAATCAAAACAGAATTAAAGAAAAGGGAAAAAGAAAAACAAAGCAGTACAAAAAAAAGAGAATAAAACCAACCCAGCCCAACTAGCCCAACGAGGCCCAGCCAGCCCACCTCTCCCTCTCACCGAGTGAAACGTTTTTCCACTGCAGACCTAACCCACACCCTCACTGACGCAAGAACCCCACCTCCCTTGTCTCTCCTCGCTGACGAGACGACCCCACGCCAACTCTCTTCTTCCTCACCCGCGCGCAAACCTCGCCGGCGGTTTCTTCCGTTAAACGCTCGCGTCAATACTCGTTACTGCCAGCATTACTCCACCCCGTGACCACGCGGTATTAATCGCCTCCCTCTTCTCTCTCTTTCCCCGAGACGCCACCCCACCGGAGCCACCAGGCTGTGATAATTCCGCCTCGCATTGCCACTGTCTCCGGCGAGTTCCGCAAACGATTCCGGCCAGTAGACACCGCCCCTCGCCTCCTCGAGCACGCGAACATCTTCCCTAGACTCTGGCGCACACTCCAGTGCCTCCAGCTCCCTCTCGCTTGCCCCACAATCTCGCCTCCGTCTTCGTCTGAGCGCCACCAAAGAACCCCGCAACTCCGGCGAGCACTACTGGTGAGTCTAGACCGCCCCTTACCCCTCTTGGATACTCATAAGATCGCGGCTTCCATACGAACCTAACGGTGCCATTTATTTGCCTTAGCACGTTGTATATCGTCGCCCCCGTCGACGAACAGACGAACCGGAGGCACAGCGCAGCTCCGGCGAGCGATTGCCGTCACCACCGTGCGCCCCTCAACGAGATATCAACACGTTGAGCATCACCATGACCTCCTGAGCCTGGTGAGCATCTCCTTACTCCTCCTTGCCTCCTCTAGCGCCAGCTCCGCCGTATCCAGACACACCGCCGCCACCTGCCGCCGCCAGCGCCGCCACTAGTTGGCAAGCGTGCTGCGCGCCGTCGGATTTTGATTCAAGGGACACGATAGAATCTTAGCCGAAGGGGTATCGATCGATCTGCACCGTGCGATGTTAGTTAAATCCTACGGTCTGAGTTGCTGATCCAACCGAATCGGTACCGGCGAATTAAAACACGCCACGTGTCTCTGTTGTTTTGTTTAAAACAGATTTGATCTATTAGATATGTGATTTTGTAAATTCTATAACTTTTAATCTACACGTCCGAATTTTGCAAACTTTATATCAATGGATTCAGAAAAACAAGCCCTAGCCAACCATGTCATTTGTTTAGTAAAAAACTTCTATTAAAATGTTAGTTTTTGCAGAAACTTGTGTATGCATGTTTAGGATATAAAAATTGTTCTAAAATATTTTTGGGGATAAAATCTTTGGCAAATGGTGTGTTTTGAACCTACTGACCATAGGAAACAAATTGTGGTTTCAAAAATGTATTTGGTGAATCAAAATAATAAACTTTGGATTTAAACCATTTCTAGTCAAATAAAAATATGGTTTAATTATTAAAAATGGTTTGGAAGAAAACCCTTTGAGAAATGTTTTGGAAATAAACCCTCTGACCCTAAACACAAGATTTCATGGTTTGAAAACATATTTTGTTAAGCCTATAGAGTGTTGCCTTATTAAAAGCATTTCTTCACCACATAAAATAATGACATGGTTTAAAAATGGTTTATGGAGTAAAAACTTTTGCAAATGATTTTTGCCACTTTATAAGATGACCATTAGGTGTTTTAAAATGTTTATGAACCATTAGAAACCACTTCTCCAAATAAAACAATCTTTAGCATGCTTTCATGCATTATTTTGTTATTATTATTTTATGTGATGAATTGCTTGAATGGTAGATTGAAATATTGTTTGCTTGATTGAATTATAGTGATTTGAAGTGAGTGAACATTGCAAAGATCAAGGAGTGAACTCATACTCTCTACCAAAAAGGCAAGTGATGCTTCATACTTTTGTCCCATTATTTTCACTATGCATTAGTGATATTTCTAAGTAAGACTTGAATGGAATTTTGCTAAGTATAAACCATGCTATGGGAAAACCTAGTAGATGAAACCTTAGTAGAATTTTACTAAGTTAAGATTCCTACTACTATCATTCTTAGCTTAGCTAGTAGAAAACAAGGGTGGAATATATATTCATGCTATGGAAAATTTCTAAGTCTGAGGACTTGTGTTTTGTTTAATAAAACAACTAAGTGAATGAATCACCTGGGTGGAATGGAAGGAATTGTTTGTGTTGAGTGGTTCACAAGGCCCATTTCTATGGTTTACCTTGTGTATCTCACTTGTGGATGGCCACCCAGGAACAAAGAGATTTGAGATGTCAAATGTTGAGAAGCTTCATGTGCAACCACTTGGCATTATGGGTTCTGCCTGGATCATATAGGTTGCAAGAACTTAGCCAAATGGACAGTTGGTGGTAGGGGTTTGATAGGTTGGAACGCGTCCATTCTGGTCTAAGGGAAGGCTTCTGAAAGATCTTGTCTTGGTGAAACCAAGTCTTGTGGGGAAAGTGCACCACCTCTGTAGAGTGAAAAATCTAAGTACTTAGCCATGTCCCTCGCAAAGGACAATTTGAGCATCAAGATATGGAAGCTATCAAGAATCTCATCATCCAAATTTCTAAGTTAAAAGCTTGTGGTTGAACAAGGGTTTGAGGTTCACCAATTTCTATTGGTGGTTCCTTGGGTGAATTTTGTCAAAGCAAAAACTTAGTGTTTTCAAATGATAAGGAAAATCTATTTTGAGCAAATCAAGCCTAAGCTCCACTTAGCCAAATGCATATAGATGATAGACTCCACTATACTACCATAGTATCACTTGCCAATACAATTCAAATGTATTGACCCTTGTGGCTGTAACTTGTTATGTTGCAGGTTTGATTGATATTAGTGAAGTTTAATGATTAGGATTACAAGTCTACAACCAACATGTCTGCCTGTGGCACTTTGAAGATGAAGGACCCCATGCTTATAGATATTCTGCTGCAATGTAATGTAATAGCCAAATGAGCTATGTAAGATGTAATAAATTATGTTATTCCTGGTTATAAAGTTGTATTATGACCTTTGTTTCTTGATATTACATCTTAACTATGGATGCTAGCTATTGATACAGGGACTAGCATTGTAAACAAAGGGATCTCTACCTTATTAAAGGTTGGGAACCTTACAATTATCATTTCAAATCACCAAAATTAGGGTTAAGAAAAACTTTTGTTATTTAAAATCAATATGAATGCATGTGTGTATGTGATGATTGTATGAATGCATGAATGGACTTGTGTGATGGTTGTGAATAGCAAGGAATGGTTTAAAGACTAAAACAACATCACCTAAATCAAATCCAAGTAGAAACAAATCAAGAGAAATTCCAAAACAAACAAAACAAGCAAATGGTCATTTTTGCCAATCTTGCTCACTAGCTCACTTTGAGTGTTTCAAGTCCAAGATTTCAAATAGAAACAAATCCATTTCTTTTCACCCCTTGCTAGACCAAGTAAAAGTGAACCCAAGCCCACCTTGCAAACTCATAGAAACATTTGGGAACTTGATTCAAATGACAATTCAAAATTGAATCTATATCATATGTGAAGATCACCATTTATCAAAACCCAACCAAACTAGTGCACCTTGGCAAATCCAAGCAACCATATACTACCTAGTATGTGACTAGTACACCCACCAAGTTTCACTAAAAAATTCAAATTCAAATCTATTTCGGCCATTTCATCAAACACCTTGCAAACACAAATCAAACAAAACATCAAACACTATAGTGAGGAGTGTTTGTGCCTAACTTGTCTCCCTCTAGCTCACAGCACACTCTCAGTAGATCATCTAGTGAATTTAACAAGCCCTAGCTCACTACAATCTTGACATTGTCATCAATGGTGAGCATGTCGAGCCCAACTTGCCACCCCATTGTCGGCAACAAGCTAGGAGCAGCTCTCGCCTTGCCAACCTTGTCTAGGACACAAGCCACCGTCCATTGCCACCCCTTGTCTAGTGACCAAGCCATGCCATCCCCTGGACCACTCAGAATGAGGGCGCCCAGCCTCTCTGCAAGCATGCCGAGAGCGCGCCTGAGCGCCGCACTCGACACGCGAGCATAGACCACGCCCTGCCCTTGCTGCTTGCATGCGTGATCACCACCGCCCCAGGAACCGCCCGGACATGCCTGTTCGTCACCGCGCGACCAGGAGAGCCCGTGCACCATTAATTTTACCATCGTACCCACCTAG
Organism: Avena sativa; assembly: GCA_916181665.1. Lineage (NCBI taxonomy): Eukaryota > Viridiplantae > Streptophyta > Magnoliopsida > Poales > Poaceae > Avena > Avena sativa. Next base: position 258,368,683 of record OV702294.1, on the reverse strand, counting down.
AGTGTCACAACGTTTCGACCAATTTGCACCGCCCCACGCCTCGCCACCATGCCGTTAAGCTTCGCCATGAGATAGTGCACCATCCCCTACCCCAAGCCATGCCGTTAGCTCACTGTGTAGACGACCACGACGAGCTCCACCCGCGCCCTTCGGTCCCCTCGCTGCACTATAAATAGAGGCCTCCCCCGTTCGATTTCAGCACACCATCTCACTCCCCACCTCTCACTGATCACACCCACTCATCCCCAGAGCAAGGCGAGCACCAGGTGGCTGGAATTTCCCCGGAGTCTGTCGTGGAGGAGGAGAAGAGGAGCCGTTGATTGGAGCTGCCCCAGGAGGAGCCGCCGGTACCAAGAGGATCGCCGTCGTCGACTTTGTCGTTCGCCCCCATCACTGACCCTCATCTGAGCCCCGGTGAGCCCCCACTGACCCCCACTGGCTGCGTTAGGGTTCTGTCTCGCTAGCGCTGCCCGATGGAGACAATAAGCCCCATCCATTAGATTAGATGTTAATCGCATGGTCCAGATTGCCCTGTACCCCTTCGCACCACTGTCTTGCTGACTGGTGGGGACATCCACTTAAACCCACCCGCGCGCGCTGTGCATAGTGGGCCGGCCCAGTTACACTCCCGCGCGACCCAGTAATTCAAATTTAGGTTTATCAATTGAGTTTCAAACCTAGTACTGCCTATTGATTCAAAAATCAATTCAGAGAGATTCACTAAACCAAATTGCATGAAACTAATTTTGCTAGAAAGGTACTGAAATTCTTAATCCAAGCCCGTTGGATTCAAATTATTTGGAATTGTAGATAACCTATAATAAAAATAACAAGGCAAAAGCTTTTCTGCATTCAAACATTTTTGAAAATTCAACCACAAAAGCTTTTGAGTTGATTCCAACTCTCAAAAATCACATTTGACAAGAACTTTCTGAATATATAGAAATACCTAAGTTTACTTGCAGAAATAATGGACAAGTAATAAAAGAATGCGCCATATGAATTTCTAGTCACTTGATTTAATTAAAATAAAAAGGTTAATCCTTTTTAAATTGTGCCACCACTTTAAATCACATTCCCAAGTAATGAAATATGTGGTGATGACATGTGTCAACATGATCCCATGTTTTAGTTGGAGAATATTAAATCTTAAGTAGTTTTTCAATGAGTAGAAATTACTTTTCTAAAATAAAATAAATAGAACCTTTGACTTAATCTTTGTGATAATAGTGATGATGCTAGATCATCTAGTGTGAGCCTTTGTGTGCTAAGTAGAACTATTTAAGTATTGTTTGGTGATTGTGTACCTCGTGTGTATTTATAGACGCTAGTACCGACCAAGGATACAAGGAGGAAGGAGGATACTATGAGGAAGAAGCCAAGTAGAACTTCAACCACTGCACTGCACAAGGAAAGCTACTAACTGAGCAAGCTAGCACTTGCAACTGTGAAAACTATAAAACCCATGCAATGCATTCGGCATGCCTTGATTACACTAATTGATGATACCCCATCCCAGTTTTACTCGCAATCTTAGTTATTTTATTTCTTTATCAAAGCTTTCCTTTTATGTTTTACTTAGTGAATTGTAGATTCTAGAAAGATTAGTAAAGGTAGCATGAAGATCATAAAACTTGGCCTAAGTTAGATAATCTTGATGTCATCCTGAGGCATGAGATTGAAGTTAGACAACTCACACTTGTTTACCACCTCTCATTAGTTTACCCCCACTTGTAGATGCTAGTGCTAAGCATAAAACTTGATCACTTTAGATGGGATTACTTGGTGAAAATGATTATGAAAACCTTAGAATGATGAGTCATTCTAATGAAATGTTTTGACATGTGTTCTTGAACACCAGATGATTTTTGATGATGAAAATGTTAAGGCATGAGCCTTAGCCCTTTTAAAACTGATGGTTGTATGGATGCGATACCATTCCAATTTTACCGTACAACCACATACCCGAAATTTGGGTAGGGCTTAACTGGAAATTTATATACCTTAGTATGGGTTCCCTTATGGCCAAGGTTTGAGATGAGGCTACCTTGTGAAGATTGTCCACCTGTGTAGTTCGCAAGATGACAGTTGGTCATGGTTGGGAGGCCAAACTCATAGGAGAGGTTCCTATACTAGGGCGTGTAATTGAAATGTTATGATTGATTATCCGCATACTGTGTATGGTGAAATCAGGATTGTTCCTGATGGATGTATCGAATATTGTGGTGAAAGTGTACCACCTCTGTAGAGTGTCAAACTATTCGAATAGCCGCGTCCGCGGTTATGGACAGTTGGAGTGGCCATACTGTTCCATCGACAGATGTTTTCAAAATGACTTATGAAATGGATCACGACTTTGACTTGACCACAACAGGGCTGTGATATGAAAATTTAAGTTTCCACTTAAGTGTTATAAAACTTTAAAATAGCTTTCTTTGCTTCTGAACTCAGTTAAGGTAAATCTGGCTTTTTGCAAAACAACCTAGAGCTTAGTATCCCTACTCAAAACCACTTCACTTGTTAGTCTTAGTTTGCGAGTCCTTAAAGAGTACTCATGGCTTTGTCCCTGGCTATTCCCGTGGCCAGACTATGAAGAGGACTATCAGGAGGATGGACCACAAGAAGGTTACGACAACTAGGATCATCTCCCATCTTCAGCATTCCCTGTGACCATGAAGATGGAGCTTCGCCCACGCTACCGTTATTATTACGTTATTCCGCTGCTATGATTGTATTAAGACTGGATCATGTGATCCTCTATTTTTTTAAGACCTTATGTATGGTTTGTAATGGATGATGTACTGTGGTATCCAATTTGTTATGTCTCGCAAAAATGGTAATCCTGGGATTGCGATGAATGGCATAACAGGCATCTAGGATTAAAAATCCGGGTGTTGACAGGGGGTGTCATAGGTTTTTGGTATCAGAGCAGTACCAACTGTAGGAAACCCTTTCTATTGGTTGATTTTGAGTCAAGTGCTCATGAAAACTATTTGAAAACTAAAAATTATGTGTGAAAACTCTGGTATGCTTTTTTTTCTCCTTATCCAATTTCGCTCTAATTCTGGGTCATCTTATCTTGTGTCAAATTGGAAAAGTTTTGCTATCTCATCTTGTTTATCAAAGGTTAGGTGCCTTCTGGACATGTCGTCTCTCAACCAGTTGACCTAGTGCTAAGTTCTCTAGGGTTGTGTGTTCCTTGTATAAGATGACCCAGAATTGCCGCCTCGGAGGCTGAGTATATTGCCGCCTCGGAGGCAGCAAAGGAAGCTGTTTGGATGAGGAATTTCCTCATGGATCTTGGTGTGGTTCAGGGCTCGTCCAATCCGTTGGACGTGTATTGTGACAACAATGGTGCTATTGCACAAGCCAAGGAACCTAGACAGCACCAGAAGAACAAACACATACTCATGCTGTACCACCTGATTCGCCAGTTCGTGGATCAGGGTGATATCAAGTTATGCAAGGTACACACGGATGCAAATATTGCGGATCCGTTGACAAAGCCGTAACCCCAGCCGAAGCACCTGAGAGCCATGGGCATTAGATGCTTAGACATGTGATGTCGGAAGATTGACTCTAGTGCAAGTGGGAGACTGTTGGGAATATGCCCTAGAGGCAATCATGTATGATGAGATTTCCCATTGTATTCATAAAGATATTAAGTAGTCCTTGTATAAACATGTGATGTGTATCATTGAATATGTGATTCGGTTGTGGAACTATGCATTCATGTTGTTTGTACTAAATATCCTTGGTCATTGAGGTTGTGCTGGACACACAACTTAGACCAATGTGAAAGTTGGCTTGATGACTCGGTTCCACTTGTCATGGGCATGGAAATGCTATTCCAACTTACACAGATTCGGCTAAAGAGTTTAGCGAGTTGGATTGACCCATATTGAGGTACAACGAACAAGTTGTCATTTGTATATCTCAATCAATGTAATCCTTAGACGTGAGGTTGTTGCATAGTCCGAGTTGAGGATCACCGACTTAGATTCTGTCAAACGCTTATCCGTAACTGGTCAGTTATAAAGGCAGAGTTCGGGTCGACTGAGAATCAAGCTGCGTGATGTGAATAACCAAGATGGGATTTTGCCCCTCCACTTGGAGAGATATTCTCTGGGCCCTCTCGTGAGATATGATTCGGAAAGCATGGCCATGCACGACTCGATTAAGTGTTAACCGAGGCGATCGACTAAGAGTTAGTCAGGTGAATCACTTATCTCGGATCGAGAAGAGAGTCGGACTATTTAAGGGATGACATATATTCGCATATAGTCTGACAAGGTATATCGTGAGGCAAAAGGGACTCGGACGTAAGTCGCATTAGAAAGGCAAGTCGTCATGACTCTTTGGTACTTGGGAGTCGGCACGTTCTGCTAGGAGCCGCTACCGACTGATTGATTGAGAGTCGGACTCTAATCGTGTCCAAGAAGCCATGAGCCTACGGGGTCACACACTTAAGAGCGGGAGCAAGCTTGGATTGGATCTGAACCTGTAATCTGGTTGGGTTGGACCTGAACCGGATTAGGACTAAGTTAGTGAGTTGGACTTACGGTGACTAGTGTTATATGGGCTTTAGTGAATGGGTCGCGCGAGCAGAGCCCACGTTCACTCCCTATATATAGTGGAGCACCGTAACCCAGAAAGGTTAATCGTTTTTCGGTTAGGTCATTCCATGTGTTGGAAACCCTAGCTCCACAGCAGTCCAGCCGTCATTACGAACCTAGCAGTTCGCCGCCGGTGCTCCTCCTTGTACGTGTGGATACCAGCAGAGGTGATGTGCGATCAGAACCAGGACGATCGGATCGTGAGGACTGCACTACATCAACTGACGCACTTCATCAGTAATCCGCAATTGCACGTCTAGTGGTAAACCTTGTGGCCTTCTACCTCAGCTAGATCTTGGGATCACCACGTTAGAGGAATTTTTTTGTTTTATCTCTGCGTGGCCCAACAGTGGTATCAGAGCGATAGCTTCTGGTTTTAGGCTCGAGATCTCGCATATGTGATATGCGGTAGGCTGTAGATGAGTTCTATGTGCTGTTTTGGTGGTCGATCTATGAGATAGATCGGTTTTGTACGAGGTTGATTGGATCAACTGTACTCGGGGAATGGTAGATCTGATTTCCGTGATCATACTGCTAAGGTCGTGGAACGACATACCCCTACCGGTCGGCTTCCGCCATCGGGGTAGACTGAGACACGTAAATCCAGAAGCGGTGATCAAAGATCAAAGAGTTTGATCGAATTGGAACGATGGTCGGAATCCATGTTCGGATCATAGATGAGATCTACGTTTTCGGGACCGCTGGCTTCACCCTATCGTAGCGCCTTAGATGTCGTTGCGAGTTTCACAATGCCGGTAGATATTGTATCTATGCATAACTTGTTTTTGCAGGAAGTTGTGAATGGTATGGCTCATGTGCATGTGATGTATGTGTGTAATCCATACGTGATCTGCGAATCATGGTTTTTGTCAGCCGGCTGGAGCCTAGGTGCTGTCATTTTATTGTATAATGACCTGCGTGTCGGATTCTCTATGTAATTTACTTTACTTAGCTAGTGTAGCTGATTGGAGAACCCGGAAGGCATGCAAGGCGTTGTACATGTCGGCGACATGGAGTAAGACGGCAAGTGACAAGAGTTGGCACGAGTCGGATTACGGGCTTTGTGGAGATGGAGATCGCCATGAAGAGAGCCATACCATTTCACATTATGATTGCTTTATTTTGTGTTATTGTTATGTCTCTGTTTTACCTCTATTAGATAGTCGGTAAAATTTAATCCCTCAAAGAAGGTCTAGTCGGTTTTCCCGCCAGTGTTTGCACCATCACAAGTCGGACATTTTTGGTAGTGGGCTCATAAAATTGAGGTGCTGCCAATTCTTTCCGACTAGGTGGGTTCGAGTCGGACTCTTACTGCGGAAACACTCGGTAAGCTAGACAGGTCTATCACAACGGTTGTGGGGCTCGGGGAAAAGTCGGATGGGAGCTGGGGCATGTGATGCCACCCGTCCAACAGGAGTCGTATGAGATATGATTGACAAGGTGTTGTCTACCTAGATCACTTGACGGCTAGCGGTGATGCTAAAGCTCACTAGCCGACTTGCTTATTTAGGATCCTGAATCACTAAGCAACCATCGGAGGGGTGTTGGTTCTAGTGGGAGCATAAAATATTAAAATGTTTAATATGCTTGCTCTTTTATGAATACATGTCTTAAGTGTTTTGCATATTTTCTGTTGTAGATCATGGAACCAAGTAGCAGTCACTCTCAGATATCCAGTTTTGTGTTGAGAACCATTCTTGAGAAAGATAAATTGAACGACACTAATTTTACCAACTGGTATCGAAATCTGAGAATTGTTCTCAAACAAGAAAAGAAGGACCATGTCCTACACAATCCACTTCCAGATGAGCCAAATGAGAATGCGACTGTCGCTGCCACCAATGCCTACCGTCGGGCTAAGGATGAGTCCACGGATATTAGCTGTCTTATGCTTGCTCACATGGAACCGGACTTGCAAAAGCAGTTCGAGCATGTTGAGGCCTACGATATGATCGAAAGCCTCAAAAGTATGTTCCAGGCTCAGGCGAAGATTGAGAGGTATCAAGTCTCTCAGGCTTTGCTGAGTTGCAAGCTTAAGGATGGTGATCCACTGAGTCCGCATGTGATCAAAATGGTTGGTTACGTGCAGTCTCTGGAGAGGCTTGGCTACCCCATAAGCGAAGAGTTCGCTACGGATATAATTCTGAACTCTCTTCCTAGTGCATATGGGCAGTTCATTTCGAACTACCACATGCATGGTATGGATAAGAAGCTCACTGAATTGCATGGGATGCTCAAGCAGGCAGAGGCGGATCTCAAGAAGGGCACCAGTCAAGTGTTGATGGTGCAGAATAAGGCTAAGTTCAAGAAGAGTTCTTGGACTAAGAAGAAGGCTAAGTCAGGAGGAAAGCAGGCTCCGGACCCGGTCCCAAGCGCTTCCTCAGGGACTAAGCCATCTCCTTCAGCCGGATCCACTTGCTTCTACTGCAAGGCAGATGGCCACTGGAAGAGGAACTGCAGGAAGTACTTGGCCGATAAAGCCAAGAGTGGAGGTATGACTTCCGACTCAGGTACACTTGTTTGCAATGTTATAGACATATATCTTGATGATGCACCTAATAGTTCTTGGGTATATGATACCGGATCAGTTATTCACATCTGCAACTTGTTGCAGGGACTGGTAAGAACTAGGAGCGTAACAAGAGGCGAGGTTGATATTCAAGTCGGCAACAAAGCAAGAGTTGCTGCGTTGGAAGTCGGCACGATGCAACTTCATTTACCTTCCGGATTCATTATGGAACTGAATAATTGTTATTACGTTCCAGTGCTCAGTCGAAACATTATTTCTGCTTCATGTTTGATGAGGCAAGGCTATGAGTCGAATATCAAGAATAATGGTTGTTCTTTGTATTTGAATGATATGTTTCGCGGCTTTGCACCCATCCAGGACGGGTTATTTATTTTGAATCTTGATGGTGAGTCGGTTTATAACATAAATGTTAAAAGGTTGAAACCAAATGATCTGAATATGACTTACTTTTGGCACTGTTGGCTTGGTCATATAAGTTGGAAACGCATGAAGAAGCTCCATGATGATGGACTCCTAACTTCGTTCGACTTGGAGTTGTTCGAGACATGCGAATCTTGCCTACTCGACAAAATGACCAAGACAACTTTTGCAAAGAGTTGCAAAAGGGCATCCGACTTGTTGGGACTAGTACATAGTGATGTATGTGGACCAATGAGCACGACAGCCAGGGGTGGTTATGAGTACTTCATTACCTTCACTGATGATTTGAGTAGGTATGGATATATCTACTTGATGAAACATAAGCGGAAGCCTTTGAAAAGTTCAAAGAATTCCAGAATGAAGCACAGAATAAACTCGGCAAGAAAATAAATTTTCTTCGGTCGGACCGAGGAGGTGAGTACATGAGCCATGAGTTTGATGACCATCTAAAAAGTTGTGGAATAGTTCCTCAACTTACTCCGCCAGGAACGCCACAAAGGAATGGTGTTTCGGAAAGGCGGAATCGAACCTTGTTGGACATGGTACGATCAATGATGAGTCGGACAGATCTGCCTTTATCATTTTGGGGTTATTGTCTAGAAACAGCGGCGTTCACACTAAACAGAGTACCATCAAAATTGGTAGAGAAGACACCGCATGAGATGTGGACAGGCAAAAAGCCGAGTTTGTCTTTTCTTAAGATTTGGGGTTGTGAAGCATTTGTCAAGCGACTCCAGTCGGACAAGCTTACAGCCAAGTCGGATAAGTGTATTTTCGTGGGGTATCCGAGGGAAAGCTTGGGTTACTACTTCTACAACCGAGAAGAGGGAAAAGTGTTTGTTGCTCGGAACGGTGTCTTCCTTGAGAAAGAGTTTCTCAGTCGGGGAGTAAGTGGGAGCACGGTGCAACTCGAAAAAATTCGAGAGGAACCGGCTAGTAGCAAGTCGGCAAAAACCTTGGAGGTTGAGCCGGTCATGGTAGCTGAGCCGGCAGCAGCACCTGTACTACGAAGATCGGCAAGATTACGAAGTGTTCATGATGTGTTACTGTTAGACAGTGATGAGCCGGCAAATTATTCGGAAGCGATGGTGGGATCTGATTCCGAGTCATGGCTTGGAGCCATGAGATCGGAGATAAAGTCCATGGATGAAAATCAAGTTTGGAACTTGGTTGATCTGCCAGACGGTGCAAGACCCATCGAGTGCAAATGGGTCTTTAAGAAGAAAACTGATTTGGATGTAAATGTTTCAATCTATAAAGCACGCCTTGTCACGAAGGGGTTCCGACAAGTTCAAGGAGTTTATTATGATGAGACTTTCTCGCCCGTAGCGATGCTTAAATAATTTCGGATCATGTTAGCTATAGCAGCCTATTTCGACTATGAGATATGGCAGATGGATGTCAAAACAGCTTTCCTTAACGGAAATTTAACCGAGGACGTGTATATGATACAACCCGAGGGTTTTGTCGATCCGGCTAATGCTGACAAGGTGTGCAAACTTCAGAAATCCATTTATGGGTTGAAGCAAGCATCCCGGAGTTGGAATATTCGCTTTGATGAGGTAGTCAAATCGTTTGGCTTCATCAAGAGTGATCATGATTCTTGTTTGTACAACAAGTTTAGTGGGAACAAAGTAAATTTTCTAATCTTATATGTGGATGACATATTACTGATTGGAAATGATGTCCAGATGTTGCAAGAAACCAAGGAATCATTGGAAAGGAGTTTCTCAATGAAAGACTTGGGTGAGGCAACATACATCCTCGGAATCCGGATCTATAGAGATAGATCAAGGAGGCTCATTGGATTGAGTCAGAGTACTTATTTGGACAAAGTGTTGAAGAAGTTCAACATGGAATCGTCTAAGAAGGGGTTCTTACCGATGTCCCGTGGTGTAAAACCAAGCAAGACTCAGTGTCCTTCGACAACTGATGAGCGAAGTCGGATGAGTGCGATTCCATATGCTTCTGCAGTCGGATCCATCATGTATGCCATGATTTGTACTAGGCTGGATGTTTCCTATGCTCTAAGTGTTGTGAGCAGATACCAGGCTGATCCTGGAGAGATCCACTGGACAGCGGCTAAAAATATCCTAAAGTACTTGAGAAGGACTAAGGATATGTTCTTGGTTTAGGGTGGTGAAGATGAACTCAGTGTAAAGGGTTACACGGATGCGAGTTATCTTACCGACTCTGATGATTCTCGTTCGCAATCTGTATACGTGTTTATTATAAACGGAGGTGCTGTGAGCTGGAAGAGTTCCAAGCAAGAGACTGTGTCTGCGTCTACAACAGAGGCTGAGTATATTGCCGCCTCGGAGGCAGCAAAGGAAGCTGTTTGGATGAGGAATTTCCTCATGGATCTTGGTGTGGTTCAGGGCTCGTCCAATCCGTTGGACGTGTATTGTGACAACAATGGTGCTATTGCACAAGCCAAGGAACCTAGACAGCACCAGAAGAACAAACACATACTCATGCTGTACCACCTGATTCGCCAGTTCGTGGATCAGGGTGATATCAAGTTATGCAAGGTACACACGGATGCAAATATTGCGGATCCGTTGACAAAGCCGTAACCCCAGCCGAAGCACCTGAGAGCCATGGGCATTAGATGCTTAGACATGTGATGTCGGAAGATTGACTCTAGTGCAAGTGGGAGACTGTTGGGAATATGCCCTAGAGGCAATCATGTATGATGAGATTTCCCATTGTATTCATAAAGATATTAAGTAGTCCTTGTATAAACATGTGATGTGTATCATTGAATATGTGATTCGGTTGTGGAACTATGCATTCATGTTGTTTGTACTAAATATCCTTGGTCATTGAGGTTGTGCTGGACACACAACTTAGACCAATGTGAAAGTTGGCTTGATGACTCGGTTCCACTTGTCATGGGCATGGAGATGCTATTCCAACTTACACAGATTCGGCTAAAGAGTTTAGCGAGTCGGATTGACCCATATTGAGGTACAACGAACAAGTTGTCATTTGTATATCTCAATCAATGTAATCCTTAGACCTGAGGTTGTTGCATAGTCCGAGTTGAGGATCACCGACTTAGGTTCTGTCAAACGCTGATCCGTAACTGGTCAGTTATAAAGGCAGAGTTCGGTTCGACTGAGAATCAAGCTGCGTGATGTGAATAACCAAGATGGGATTTTGCCCCTCCACTTGGAGAGATATTCTCTGGGCCCTCTCGTGAGATATGATTCGGAAAGCATGGCCATGCATGACTCGGTTAAGTGTTAACCGAGGCGATCGACTAAGAGTTAGTCGGGTGAATCACTTATCTCGGATCGAGAAGAGAGTCGGACTATTTAAGGGATGACATATATTCGCCTATATTCGACAAGGTATATCGTGAGGAAAAAGGGACTCAGACGTAAGTCGCATTGGAAAGGCAAGTCGTCATGACTCTTTGGTACTTGGGAGTCGGCACGTTCTGCTAGGAGACGCTACCGACTGATCGATTGAGAGTCGCACTCCAATCGTGTCCAAGTAGCCATGAGCCTGCGGGGTCACACACTTAAGAGCGGGAGCAAGTTCGGATTGGATCTGAACCTGTAATCTGGTTGGGTTGGACCTGAACCGGATGAGGACTGAGTTAGTGAGTTGGACTCACGGTGACTAGTGTTATATGGGCTTTAGTGAATGGGTCGCGCGAGCAGAGCCCATGTTCACTCCCTATATATAGTGGAGCACGGTAACCCAAAAAGGTTAATCGTTGTTCGGTTAGGTCATTCCATGTGTTGGAAACCCTAGCTCCATAGCAGTCCAGCCGTCGTTACGAACCTAGCAGTTCGCCGTCGGTGCTCCTCCTTGTACGTGTGGATACCAGCAGAGGTGCTGTGCGATCAGCACCAGGACGATCGGATCGTGAGGACTGCACTGCATCAACTGACGCGCTTCATCAGTAATCCGCAACTGCGCATCTAGTGGTAAACCTCGTGGCCTTGTACCTCAGCTAGATCTTGGAATCACCAGTTAGAGGAAAAATTTTGTTTTATCTCTACGTGGCCCAACACATGGTTCCACAATGTTCTGTTCTAGGCTTCGAGGTTTCCTTTCGCCTCGTGTGCCTCCTTTTTATTTGTTTGGGTACTTCAGAAGTTGTATCTTCTTTTGGAATCTACCGTGTGATTGCTACCTTGTGGTACCCTCTGTGCTACTAAGATAGTAGTTACTCCTTTATCTGGGTTTTAACCCTCAGACTTAACTTAAGATCCCCGATTGTGCTAGATTCTGGTGTTGAGAATCGTGTACATGAAGCTGACCTTTAACCCAAGATCCATTTTGTTGACCCATGTTGTAAATGTTCACACATTACTCAGGATGGCTAGTACCTTCTAGTATAGCCTTCAAGCTTGTGGATATCGTCGCTATTGAACAGTGACAGACAAGGACTTCCCATACCACATGCTATGGAAGATGTTCTCTAATGGAACCAAATGTGCTCCGCGTGAGTTCCGCATATGTATTCGTGACTCTGCCACACCTCCCTTTTTGCATTGGTCCTCGTAAGATTGTTGACTTATGCATCCACACCTAGAGATTCATCTTGAGCATGTTCCTTTCCTTGTTGTTTTTACGACCTTTGTCTACCAGTTGGTAGCCAAGTAGTAAATGTGTATTGGTGTCTTCCGTCATGACAAACCAATTCAGGATATCAGGAGAAACAAACTTCAATACCTCATTATTTCTAAGACCAGGTCAAAGTGTTGTAGTCCGCAGGTCAATAAGCGTTGATTAGCTTACGTTCTGTTCTACCCTAAAGTATCACACCCTTTATATACTAAGAGGTCGTGCTGAGTCTCATGACCCTCTTAATGAAGTAATTCTCTTACACATATTACCCACCCTTCCTCTGAGGTTTTGCACTCAGGAATGTTGCGTGTGCATAATGATGTGGTTATCCAAGATTCTTAGCAATTCTTATCGCTTTGAACCTTTAGGACAATTGTATCATTCTTAGCGTGATTGGTTAACCCTATCACTAAGAAAAGGATGATTGTGTTGCCAAGTCCGTCATTCTGCTATGCTCTCTTCGGTCAAACAGTTAGGCTCATGCCAAACCTCTGCAACTATGCCTTTTTGCCTTACAAAGCAAGTTTCCTCTCGAGCTAAGTGACATATCGGTATTTCGTGATATTCTAGATGTCTTAGAAGTATCGCCATGTTGCCACATGACCATGTTGTCAATTTCTTGAGCAAGCAAGTTCTTTGAACTGCTCCTTTCTCCAAGGATCTGTATTAGATACCCCTGAACTAGTTGGTTGAGCTTAAACAACAACTTGGAGAGTTGTAAGACAAAAGTTACATCCAACTCAGTTCGTTTTTAAAGGGATGTCTAGTTGTGTTCGTGTTGAAGCAAGATACTATCTCCTTTGTGGATATGTTATATTTTCTGCCTTTGATTTGAGTTATCGTCAAATCAAACCCAGTTCCAAGGACTATCTTGATGGTGTTGCTACTCGTGATGTTTCACTGGAGTACATCCTCATGTATTCAGTCTGACCAACAGTTATGCTTTATTTAGGCAACATATGAGTCCATCTTAATGTAGTGTCTCAATAAGTTTGTTTTTGAGCCCATCGATGACATCCTTATCTTCTCCATGATAGATTAGATTCAATGAAACATTGGGCACTAATGTTGGAAACTTTTGAGAACCATCCTCGAGTCATCTCGAAGTATGTGTTCTGGATGTTAGAAGTAACCTTTTCTAGTTCACGTGCAATTATTGAAAATTTTGCCGTGGATTCGAGTAGAGTTATCTTTGTTTCCTCGGGAATCATTCCAAGTTAGTCAAGCATGTGCGAAGTTTTCTTGATATGGCAGGTTGATACCTTCACATCTCGAGAAGATCCTCCAAGCACACCAAGCCCCTAATTGATTCGCCATAGAAGATAAGAAGTCCTATAGAACTTAGATATCCTCCTAAATGTTTCCTAAATAGGATTTAGTTGTGTTTCGTTGCAAACAATTCATGTAGGTGCAATTTTTTGATAACTTGCTAACACATGTGTTCTGCAATCTAGCTCATCTTTTGGAGCTTGACACTATATTCCATGTCTTGAGAATCTAGTGACTTTACCTCTGTGTAAATGTTGCACACTATATATTAGGACATGCTGAGTCTAAAGTATCTCCCCACCTAACCAAATCTGAATCTCAAGAAGATATGATGGTTGGTGTTCTGATGCATGTTGACGCCTCGTCGGGAAGCCCCAAGAGCAAGGTATAATGCAGCACAACAACAAGTTTTCCCTCAGTAAGAAACCGAGGTTATCGAACCAGTAGGAGGAAGGAAATGTCTCAAAGGTGTTGCAAGCAACGTGGAAACCTGCACAACACAAACTCAAGACTTTGCCCCAACTAACAGTGATGTTGTCAATCTCATCGGTTGCTGTAACAAAGGATTACCTGTATGGTGTGGAAGGTGATGATGGTTTGCAGCAAGTAAACAGTAATAATGGAAGATGTATCAATGGTAAAGATTGGACCGGGGTCCATAGTTCACTAGAGGTGTTCTCCTTAGATAAACAAACATGGCATGTTGGGTAAACAAATTACAGGAGGGTAATTGACAAGACTGAGCAAGGCATAACAATGCAATACTAGACAAAAAGATCGTATGATATTCGATTGGGCAATACAACAATATACATAGACCTCCATCCATCTGCATCTATGACTAGAAGTCCACCTTTGGGTTATCATCCGAACCCCCTCCAGTATTAAGTTGCAAGCAACAGACAACTGCTTTAAGCAAAGTGTGTAAGGTAAACAATCCACTTGTTCCATGAACAAGAGACCGTTGTTTTCTCCCTAGTGGCAACAACACATCTACAACCTTTGAGATTTCTGTCACTTCCATTGATTAAATAGAGGCATGAACCCACTATCGAGCATAAATACCCCCTCTTGGAGTCACTAGCAACTACTTGGCCAAGATAGCTACTAACAATGGAGAGCATGCAAGATCATAAACAAAACAGACATGATAGAATCAATAAGACAAAACCATTAATCAATCCGACATAGAAATCTCAATATCCATCGGATCCCCTCAAACACAACATGCATGATTACAAATAGATGAGATCTTGATCATGAACGGAGCTCACAAGATCTAGACATGAAAGCACAAGGAGGAGATACAACCATCTAGCTAATACATGGACCTGTAGTCCAAGGTGGAACTACTCACGCTTCATACCGGAGGCTGGCATGATGAAGAAGAAGGCCTTCGGGATGATCTCCCCTCCGACAGGGTGCCGGGAAGAGCTTTAGATCCCCCCGATCTAGGGACGATGGTGGCGGCGGCTACAAACGGTTTCGTGGGATATTAATCGGGTGCTTATGGTTTAGGCATCGGGGGCTTCTTATAGGCGAAGAGGCGAGGAAAGGGGGCCACCAGGGCGGCTACACCCACCAGGTGCGGGGTGGGCCCACCCGTGTGGCCAGGGGGTGTGGCCCCCTGGTGAGTCTCCTCCGTCTCGTATTCCGGCTTCATGTTCCCCACGGTAAAATATTGACTTTGGCTTTTGTCCCATCCAATTCCGAGAATATTGATTTTCTACCTTTTTGGAACCAAAAACAGAAGAAAATAGGCAACTGGCACTATGGCAACTTGTTAATAGGTTAGTACCAAAAAACATATGAAAAGCACCTCAAAGTATGGACAAAGAAAAGCAAAGTAGATACTAAACAAGCATGGAACATAAAAAATTATAGATACGTTTCCAACGTATCATGTTCCTCAATGTTTTGATGTAGGTCTCTTTGGAAATCTGGTAAGATTGATGTAGTGGTTAACAGAAAAAGCCAGAAGACCTATTGCCTAACATCCTGATTTGGCAATAACAACCACTCTTCATAAGGATGCTTCTATGACTTATTATAGGAGTTGTTGTCGGGGGATAACCCCCGGTAGGGTCATAAGGGGTAAAACATTGCCCAACTTGGCTTAGGGCGAGTCAAGAAATCACCAGCCGGGTCTTAACGGCTGGGATGTGAAGCCTGTGTAAGGCCTACATAGGAAGTATGTCACCCGCACAGGACAAGGATGTTTATCTTGCAGGAAGCGACAAGCCGGATCTCACGAGGGAGGGCCGAGTCAAGAAGGACGTGTGGCTGCTTTCTGAGTAAGATCCAGGAGGGACCATTTTAAAGCACGGTCAAAAGAGAAGGGAACCGCCGAGTGACAAAAAAGGACCCAGGTGACACTAAAAGCACGAAGTACCGTATAAATCACCGTATGACGCTGTAGAGATGGCGTCTATGTATAGAAGGACCGTTGGTTGTACAACATTGTTGACTTGGTCAGGGGCCACGGGCTAGCCCAAGACCCGACCCACATAGTAAGGACAAAGATCCAAACATTAAACCCTAGGGCCCAAACTGTAACCTAGATATTCCCATTGTCTATATAAGGAGGGGAATAGCTAGGGTTTAGGGGTATCGAACAAGAGGCAACTAGTGCCACATGGCTATGCTAAAACAGCTCAAGGAGCACTTGTAAGTTCCAAGAAGAAATAAAATCACAAGTTTGGAGAGTTTATCGTGTGCGGCTGGACCATGCACACCCTCCCCAGTTACCTCAAGCGTCCATCCGGCCCCCAACTTCAGCCTACCCATGGCATCTGCCGTGACACCACCACGACAGTTGGCGCCCACCATGGGGACATCAGTGGTGCTTGCTGGAGTCTTCATCCGGACGGGCAACATCATCGCTTCAACAGGAGAGCGCTTACTCCGGCCTCATCCAGAGGTTTGGAGCGCTCAACTTCGTCAGCAACAATGCGGGATGCTTCGGGACCAGGCCGTTACCCAGGGGCGGTAGCTTCATCAAGTTCAGCGAGCACCAAATCTACGTCGTAGTGCGTGTGGAGAACGCACACCCCAAGCACATCGTCTTGGCACCAGATCCACCCACATTCCATGATGCGGGAAAGCTTCACCAGGTCGCTTCTTCGGAGGTAATGATGACTGCACCTGATCCTTCTCGTCCTCTAGCACCTCTAGTAGTCCTAGTGGTAAACAAGGCAACCGAGGAAGAAGACCCAAATGCCACACCAACGGCAGGAAGAACTGCGAAGGTACCACTGGAGAGACCGGGGAACATAGAAACGAGTAAAAGAGCCAAGGAGTTGCAGGCAGCAATAGCAAAACTGGAAGAACTAGTGGCACCAGCAGCTGACCTCGCACATGCAGAAGACGAGTTAGAGGAAACCAGGAAAAAGGTGTTGGAAAAAGCTAAATAGCTTGCCAAGCTACAGAAGGATATGGAGATCAACCTCAGGGAATATAACTTGGCGCACCGAGTCAAGGGCGCAAAGACCCGACTCGACGCGACGAGGATAAGAGGAAGGAACTTCAACAAAGAGCTGGCGGATGCCACGTCCAAAATAAACCCAGAGTGTAGTCACGAAACAGCCATACAGTCGACATTCAATACTACAACGGCCAACAAGAGAGCTGCAGAAGCAGCGATGGCTGAACTACCTCACCTAACGGGTGAGGCGAAGAGAAAACAACAGGAAAGAGTAAATGAGCTGGTGAGAGCAACAGGAAAACTAAATGAAGCCTATTACAGGGCAAATCCTGGTATAGCTAGTAGGTCACAACTCATTCACTCAGCAACACCAATCCTGTCAAGGTCCACTAGGCATACAGCCTCCTCACCAGGGGATGCGCCGAGACAGAGAAAAGAAAAAAATGTGGACTCGGGAAGAAACAAACAGATGGTAGCCTATGATCCGGCTGTAGCTCAAGGAAACCCAGGTCATGCCCAAGGAACAAGAAGAAATGCTGGCAGGGAAACAAAAACCAAGAGAATGTTGGCCGAGAAAGGCATGTAGGATAGAGAAACGATAATGGAGGCCATAACTATGCGCCGCAACCTAGGCATGGAGCTCACTCGGCAGGAGGAGGGAACCCACCTCCGAACCCGCCACCGACACAGCCCGAAAGACGACAGCTAAGTGCAGGACGAGTGGTTCAGCAACTTGTAGATCCGAATGCTAACAAGTATAACGATGGTTACTCGGCTATGGTGAATGACGGGTATGAAATGACAGATCACGTGTACAATGTGATGGGATCTCGACTAGGAGGCAGGAATCTCCAACCAGATGACGCAAGACTAAATCTTGACCAGATAAAAATGGCAGAACTTGTCGAGTCAGAAGGTCCGCAGGGTCCACCATGTTTTGGCCGAAGCATCATGAGAGAGCCGCCAGTCCCAAACTTTCAGCTGGCAAGAGGAACAAAAACATACGATGGCAGCACCAAACCAGAGGATTGGCTTATCGATTATGAAACTAGAGAAAAATTGCGTAGGGTAACCTGAGATGGGCAGTGCAGTACATGCCGCAGATGCTAGAAGGACCAGCGAGGGTGTGGCTAAATAACTTGCCACCCGGAAGCATCAATAGCTGGATACAATGCTCAAACTAGGCATCACCATGAACATGCTAGAGCCGACTAAGACAACGTTCCATGACATTGTGCTGGGATTATCATGTGAGCCAATTGGGAAAATTTGGGTTGATGTTTTATTCGGCAACAGGGAGAACTGTCGCACTGAGGCCATAGAGTTCGAAGTGGTAGACCTTGTCAGCTCATATCATGCGTTACTCGGCAGACCAGCTATGGCAAAGTTTATGGCCATCCCTCACATTGTTTATCTAAAGATGAAGTTGCTGGGTCCATGTGGAGTTATTATACTTGAAAGTGACTACAAGCGATCTATTGCATGCGCCTTAGCCGGATCTTCACTGGCCGAGTCTCTGGTGATAGCACAGGAAAAGCAGCAAATGTTGGAGGTTGCAGCATTGGCTAAAGCAGCACAGTTGTATATGCCGGCGCTTACTAACCCGCATGGCAGTGTGTCCTTCTAAGCTAATAAGGAAACGAAAAAGATATAGATTGATGAGGATTTCCCGAAGCGCACAATGACTATTGGTGCCAGGTTATCTGACAAATAGGAAAGCGAGCTCACCAACTTCCTTCGTGAGATTCTGGATATCTTTGCATGGCCCACACAGGATTTGCAAGGTGTTCCAAGGGAGTTGGCTGAGCACTCTCTACATGTGTCACATCCCAAGATTTTCCAAATCTTGGTATGTCAAAAATAAATGAATAAATTAAAACTTTGTTGATTTTTAGGGTGAGAAGAAACTTTTGAATCCATTTGGAAACTTTCAAAACCTATTTGGATCAAATAAAATCCTAAAGGGATTTAAAAAGTTAAATAAACAATAAACTTAAAAATATTTAAAATTCCTATTTTGGATCTTTTAATAAAAGATTTGGATTTCAAAAGAAAAGGTAGATTTATAAATAAAGATTATTTATAAAGCCAAATTAAACCTTGGCCAAGCTTTTGAATTAAAACATTTTTTTTGATAAAAATAGTAAAGGTTTGTTTAAATAAAATAATAAGGATTTAATATCCAATTTTATTAAAGTAAAGGCTTTTCCCATTTTAAATAAACACTAAAACTTATTTATTTATTTTAAATAAGTTTTCCAAGTATTCTATATTCTCAAATAAAATTACTGAAGTGTTTTGGTGTTATTTTAGGTTTCAAAAGATAGATTTTAATAAAACAAATCCTATTTGATTTAATGACTAAGGTCCATTTTATTTAATTATTAATGGACCCTAAAATAAAAATGTTATTTTATTTTAAAAAAGTTTTCCAAGTATCTTATATTTTCAAATAAAACCTACTGATTTGGTTTTGAAAATATTTAGATTTCAAATGGAGATTTTATTAAATAAATCAAAACCTATTTGAATTATTAACCAAGGTCTATTTTAATTAATTATTAAATAGATCCTAAAATAAAAATTATTATTTTATTTTGGGACTTGGTTTATGTTGTTAAACAGAACCTAAACAACATACAAAGTTTGGTGAATGTTTTGATTTGATTTGTTGAATGATTTGTTGTTTGAATTTCAAAACAGAAATAGGAAATAGAAAAAGAAAAGCTTGTTGTAAAAATAAATATATGAGAAGGAGCCAGCCCAGTCGACCCAACCCAGCAGCCCACAAGGCCCAATCAGCCCAGCTTCTCTCCCCCGAAGAGTTTTTCTCTCACTCACCAGACGACCCGTAGAGTCAATGACAAGTGGACCCCTCCCCCTCACTTCCTCTCTCGCTGACCAACCGACCCCACCCCTCCTGTTCATCGTCCTCACCCGCGGTGACAACGCCTCCCTCCTCGACCGTTTCTGGCGGAATTCATCGGCGTCAATTCGCGTTAACGCAGCAGTTAAATCAGCCCTGCGACCTCGCCCTCATAATCGCCTCTGTCTCCTCCCCAGTTCCCCTCTGTTTCCAGCTCCTCTCCGCCCCAGGGCTGCTCGAATTGCTCGTGGCAAGCCCACTGGATCCGACGAGGTCCGATGCAAATTCCGGCGACCCAGTGCCGCCCCTTGCCTCATCGACCACACACACATACTCCACACATCCTGGCGCATCTGTCCGTGCCTTTCGTTCAACTGCGGGCGCCCCAAAAAGTCGTCTTCAACAAGCTCCGAGCGCCGCCGCGTCTGGTTCTTCTCCGACGACCTCCCCCTGGTAAGCTAAGACCACCCCGAGCCTTCTCGATCATGCTCGCGTGTACACCACACCGTCCCGCGTTTAACCATGTACTTATTTTGCTTCGGCGTGAATCCCAGCCTCGCCCCCAATGTCGACCAGAGCGTGCCCGACGCCGAGCGAACTCCGGCGAGCAATCCACCTTGTTCCCGTGCGCCCCTCGACGAGATACTGCCACGTTGAGCTTCCCCAGGCGTCTGCGAACACGGTGAGCATATTCTTTTCCTCCCTCGCTTCCTGTAGCATCGACTCCGCCGTCGTCTGACCGTCTCCGCCGCGCGCAGCCGTCGAGCGCCGCCCGTCCTTGGTCTAGATGCTTTGAGCCGTAGGACGCGAAACATCTGGCTAGGATTAGATCCAATCGAAAAGGTACGCGTCCATCTGGGCCGCACGTTTTCAGTTAGATCCAACGCACCCCGTAACCGATCCGAGCGAACCGTTATTATCCAATCAGAAACAGCCACGTGGACTGGATTCGATTTAAAACAGATTTTTGATCTGATTAGAATGCAAATTTGTAATTGGTATAACTTTTGATCCACACGTCCAAAAATTACAAATTTTATATCAATGGAATCAGTGGAACAAGCCCTAGCCAACCATGCCATTTGTTTATTAAAAAGCCTCTAGGAAAATGTTTGTTTTTACAGAAACATTTGTATGCTTGTTTAGATTATAAAAATTGTTCAAAAATGATTTTGGGGATAAAATCTTTGGCAAATGGATTGTTTTGAACCTACTGACCATAGGAAACACTTTGTGGTTTCAAAAATGTATTTGGTGAAACAAAATAATGAGTCCTTGATTTAAAACCAATTCTAGTCAAATAAAAATATAGTTTATTTATTAAAAATGGTTTTGGAAGAAAACCTTTGGGAAATGTTTTGTTTTAAACTCTCTGACCCAAAACACCAAGTTTTATGGTTTGAAAACATATTTTGTGAATTCTATGGATTAATGCCTTAGTAAAAATATATCTACATCACATAAAATGATACTTTATTTTGAAAATGGTTTTAAAGTGAAATCCCTTGCAAATGAATTTTTCCACTTTATAAAATGACCATTAGGTGCTTTCAAATGTTTATGGACCATTAGGAACCACTTTTCCAAATAAAACAAAGCTTGGCATGCTTGCATGCATTCCTTAGACTTTATGATTTTATGTGTTGTTTTGCTTGATTGGTAGATTGAGTTTGTGCCTTGATTGATTGAATTGTAGTGACTTGAAGAGTGTGATTGTTGCAATGACAAGGAGTGAACTTATACCCTCTACCAAAAAGGCAAGTGATACTTCATACTTTTTGTCCCATTACTTTCACTATGCATTAGTGATTTTCTCTAAGTAAAACTTGCATGGAATTTTGCTAAGTATAAACCTTGCTATAGTAAAACCTAGTAGATGAAACCTTAGTGGAATATTTACTAAGTTAAGACTCCTACTACTATCATGCTTAGCTTAGCTAATAGAAAACAAGGATGGAAATATATTCATAGTATGGAAAAATTTCTAAGTCTGAGGACTTGTGTTTTTGTTTAATAAAACAACTAAGTTAATGAATCACCTGGGTGGAATGGTAATTGCTTGGTGGTTTTTGGTTGAGTGGTTCACAAGGCCCATGTCTATGGTTGACCTTGTGTATCTCACTTGTGGATGGCCACCCAGGAACAAAGAGATTTGAGATGTCAAGTGTTGAGAAGCTTCAAGTGCAACCACTTGGCATTATGGGCTCTGCCTGGATCATATAGGTTGCAAGAACTTAGCCATATGGACAGTGGGTGGTAGAGTTTGATAGGTTGGAGCGCGTCCATTTTGGTCTAAGGGAAGGCTTCTAAAAGATCTTGTCTTGGGAAACCAAGTCTTGTGGGCAAAGTGCACCACCTCTGCAGAGTGTAAAATCTAAGTACTTAGCCATGTCCCTGGTAAAGGACAATTTGAGCATCAAGACATGGAAGCAATCAAGAATCTCATCATTCAAATTTCTAAGTTAAAAACTTGTGGTTGAACAAGGGTTATTGAAATCTTCAATCTTTGATTGAGAGATGCCTTGGAAAAGATTTTGTCAAAACAAAAACTTAGTAATTTCAAAATGATAAGGAAAATCTATTTTGAGCAATGCAAGCCTCAACTCCACTTAGCCAAATGCATATAGATGATAGACTCCACTATACTACCATAGTATCACTTGCCAATACAATTCAAATGTATTGACCCTTGTGGCTGTAACTTGTTATGTTGCAGGTTTGATTGATTTTAGTGAAGTTAAATGATTAGGATTACAAAGTCTACAACCAACATGTCTGCCTGTGGCAATTTGAAGATGAAGGACCCCATGCTTATAGAAATTCTGCTGCAATGTAATGTAAATAGCCAAATGAGCTATGTAAGATGTAATAAAATTATGTTATTCCTGGTTATAAAGTTATAATATGACCTTTGTTTCTTGATATTACATCTTAACTGTGGATGCTAGCTATTGATCCAGGGACTAGCATTGTAAACACAGGGGACTCTACCTTATTAAAGGTTGGGACCCTTACAGATGGTATCAGAGCATTGTGTTGCCTGTAGGATTTGTAACCCTAGGATTGGACAAAAACCCTTAGAAAAATAGGAGTTATATTTGTTCCAAAACTTATTTACAAACAATCTTGTAAACTCTTTCCTCAACCATTTTGGTTTTGATTCTACATCTCTTCTATTTCAACTTGATGGAAAAACCTACCCCATGGCCAAAGACTTCACCATGAGCAAAGGACAACATCAACTCTAATGACTTCAACTTCTTCAACTCTAATGACTTCAACATCTTCAGCATGTTCACCAAGGACCTCAACCTTGGATACCACTAAGGACTACAAGAGAGACAAGGAAATCTTGCTCAAGATATGGGGACTGAGGAAATGCAAAATTAGAAGGAGTTCACTTCACTTGAAGTTTTGTGACCAAAAATTTTTTTCCCAAGAAAACCATGATCTCATGCAAGAAGAATCAACCAAGATGGAAAGAAAGATCATAAGTGAACCATATAGATGGACCACTATATTTTGTTTAAGTAAACCACACCAACTTATGTGGTGTAACAAAAATATTGTGTTGCCTAAGTATGTGCTTGAACTTTGTTGTTTGAGTGAAAAGTTGTTTGTGATTGCTTGCACATTGCTTGTGTGAATTGTGATGTGTGTGATTAGAATTATTCCCTTAGAAATATTTTTGCCTATTCTAATCCCAATCCAACCCACACAGATGACTTCTCCAAGAGACACCAACATCAAGGGCGATGAAAACAACAACAACCAAGAGGACAACATGAGAGAACTCATAGCAAAGCAAAACCAGTTGAGCCAAGAGACAACTCAGCTTTTAGCCAACAACAATGGACTAGACCCAGGCATACAAAGGATTTTGAAACTTCAATCCCAATTGTTGCAAGGATTGGGTACTCAAATGATCAACATGAGAGAAAACTTTTCCCAAAGAGCTAATGACAACAAGGATGACAAAGATGCTATTCTAGAAGGAACCCAAGCTAGCAGTACTTGTGGAGACAAGGAACATACATCCAAGGAACATGAAGATCAATGCCCCAAGAAGAGAGAAAGATTTCCCACCTATGAAGAACATGAACTAGAAGAACTCCTAGCTTTGGAGAGACCCAAAAAGAAGAAGAAGGACATAAGCCAGTTGCAATGTTACAATTGCAAAGAGAAGGGACACTATGCCAGTGAATGCCCAGAAAAGATGAAGAACAAGTTAAACAAGCCTATGAAGGATCTCAACCTTGGCTCCTGAGTCAAGTATGGAAACAAAGGACACTATGCAAATATTATCCCAAAGAAGTTTCCCCAAGATTCCAAGCAAGCCAAGATGTAAAATAGTTGGAAATATTTTAAGGGTGGTAGTACCCTAGATGCTTTTGAGCCAACTTGTAACCCTAGCCTTCCCAAATCTCGGGACGAGATTTATTTTAAGGGTGGTAGCCTGTCACATCCCAAGATTTTCCAAATCTTGTTATGTGAAAAATAAATGAATAAAATAAAACTTTGTTGATTTTCAGGGTGAGAAGAAACTTTTGAATCCATTTGGAAACTTTCAAAACCTATTTGGATCAAATAAAATCCTAAAGGGATTTAAAAAGTTAAGTAAACAATAAACTTAAAAATATTTAAAATTCCTATTTTGGATCTTTTAATAAAAGATTTGGATTTCAAAAGAAAAGGTAGATTTATAAATAAAGATTATTTATAAATCCAAATTAAACCTTGGCCAAGCTTTTGAATTAAAACATTTTGTTTTGATAAAAATAGTAAAGGTTTGTTTAAATAAAATAATAAGGATTTAATATCCAATTTTATTAAAGTAAAGGCTTTTCCCATTTTAAATAAACACTAAAACTTATTTATTTATTTTAAATAAGTTTTCCAAGTATTCTATATTCTCAAATAAAATTACTGAAGTGTTTTGGTGTTATTTTAGATTTCAAAATAAAGATTTTAATAAAACAAATCCTATTTGATTTAATGACTCAGGTCCATTTTATTTAATTATTAATGGACCCTAAAATAAAAATGTTATTTTATTTTAAACAAGTTTTCCAAGTATCTTATATTTTCAAATAAAACCTACTGATTTGGTTTTGAAAATATTTAGATTTCAAATGGAAATTTTATTAAATAAATCAAAACCTATTTGAATTATTAACCAAGGTCTATTTTAATTAATTATTAAATAGATCCTAAAATAAAAATTATTATTTTATTTTGGGACTTGGTTTATGTTGTTAAACAGAACCTAAACACCATACAAAGTTTGGTGAATTTTTGATTTGATTTGTTGAATGATTTGTTGTTTGAATTTCAAAACAGAAATAGGAAATAGAAAAAGAAAAGCTTGCTGTAAAAAAATATATATGAGAAGGAGCCAGCCCAGTCGACCCAACCCAGCAGTCCACAAGGCCCAACCAGCCCAGCTTCTCTCCCCCGAAGAGTTTTTCTCTCACTCACCAGACGACCCGCAGAGCCAATGACAAGTGGACCCCTCCCCCTCACTTCCTCTCTCGCTGACCAACCGACCCCACCCTCCTGTTCATCGTCCTCACCCGCGGTGACAGCGCCTCCCTCCTCGACCGTTTCTGGCGGAATTCATTGGCGTCAATTCACGTTAACGCAGCAGTTAAATCAGCCCTGCGACCTCGCCCTCATAATCGCCTTTGTCTCCTCCCAGTTCCCCTCCGTTTCCAGCTCCTCTCCGCCCCAGGGCTGCTCGAATTGCTCGTGGCAAGCCCACTGGCTCCGACGAGGTCCGGTGCAAATTCCGGTGACCCAGCGCCGCCCCTTGCCTCATCGACCACGCACACATACTCCACACATCCTGGCGCATCTGTCCGTGCCTTTCGTTCAACTGTGGGCGCCCCAGAAAGTCGTCTTCGACAAGATCCGAGCGCCGCCGCGTCTGGTTCTTCTCCGACGACCTCCCCCTGGTAAGCTAAGACCACCCCGAGCCTTCTCGATCATGCTCGCGTGTACACCACACCCTCCCACGTTTAACCATGTACTTATTTTGCTTCGGCGTGAATCGCAGCCTCGCCCCCAATGTCGACCAGAGCGTGCCCGACGCCGAGCGAACTCCGGCGACCAATCCACCTCGTTCCCGTGCGCCCCTCGACGAGATACTGCCACGTTGAGCTTCCCCAGGCGTCTGCGAACATGGTGAGAATATTCTTTTCCTCCCTCGCTTCCTGTAGCATCGACTCCACCATCGTCTGATCGTCGCCGCCGCGCGCAGCCGTCGAGCGCCGCCCGTCCTTGGTCTAGATGCTTTGAGCCGTAGGATGCGAAACATCTGTCTAGGATTATATCCAATCGAAAAGGTACGCGTCCATCTGGGCCGCATGTTTTCAGTTAGATCCAACGCACCCCGTAGCCGATCCGAGCGAACCGTTATTGTCCAATCAGAAATAGCCACGTGGACTGGATTCGATTTAAAACAGATTTTTGATCTGATTAGAATGCAAATTTGTAATTGGTATAACTTTTGATCCACATGTCCAAAAATTGCAAATTTTATATCAATGGAATCAGTGGAACAAGCCCTAGCAAACCATGCCATTTGTTTAGTAAAAAGCCTCTGGTAAAATGTTTGTTTTTACAGAAACATTTGTATGCTTGTTTAGATTATAAAAATTGTTCAAAAATGATTTTGGGGATAAAATCTTTGGCAAATGGATTGTTTTGAACCTACTGACCATAGGAAACACTTTGTGGTTTCAAAAATGTATTTGGTGAAACAAAATAATGATTCCTTGATTTAAAACCAATTCTAGTCAAATAAAAATATAGTTTATTTATTAAAAATGGTTTTGGAAGAAAACCTTTGGGAAATGTTTTGTTTTAAACTCTCTGACCCTAAACACCAAGTTTTATGGTTTGAAAACATATTTTGTGAATTCTATGGATTAATGCCTTAGTAAAAATATTTCTACATCACATAAAATGATACTTTATTTTGAAAATGGTTTTAAAGTGAAATCCCTTGCAAATGAATTTTGCCACTTTATAAAATGACCATTAGGTGCTTTCAAATGTTTATGGCCCATTAGGAACCATTTTTCCAAATAAAACAAAGCTTGTCATGCTTGCATGCATTCCTTAGACTTTATGATTTTATGTGTTGTTTTGCTTGATTGGTATATTGAGTTTGTGCCTTGCTTGATTGAATTGTAGTGACTTGAAGAGTGTGATTGTTGCAAGGACAAGGAGTGAACTTATACCCTCTACCAAAAAGGCAAGTGATGCTTCATACTTTTTGTCCCATTAATTTCACTATGCATTAGTGATTTTCTCTAAGTAAAACTTGCATGGAATTTTGCTAAGTATAAACCTTGCTATAGTAAAACCTAGTAGATGAAACCTTAGTGGAATATTTCCTAAGTTAAGACTCCTACTACTATCATGCTTAGCTTAGCTAATAGAAAACAAGGATGGAAATATATTCATAGTATGGAAAAATTTCTAAGTCTGAGGTCTTGTGTTTTTGTTTAATAAAACAACTAAGTTAATGAATCACCTGGGTGGAATGGTAATTGCTTGGTGGTTTTTGGTTGAGTGGTTCACAAGGCCCATGTCTATGGTTGACCTTGTGTATCTCACTTGTCGATGGCCACCCAGGAACAAAGAGATTTGAGATGTCAAGTGTTGAGAAGCTTCAAGTGCAACCACTTGGCATTATGGGCTCTGCCTGGATCATATAGGTTGCAAGAACTTAGCCATATGGACAGTGGGTGGTAGAGTTTGATAGGTTGGAGCGCGTCCATTTTGGTCTAAGGGAAGGCTTCTGAAAGATATTGTCTTGGGAAACCAAGTCTTGTGGGGAAAGTGCACCACCTCTACAGAGTGTAAAAAAGTACTTAGCCATGTCCCTGGTAAAGGACAATTTGAGCATCAAGACATGGAAGCAATCAAGAATCTCATCATTCAAATTTCTAAGTTAAAAACTTGTGGTTGAACAAGGGTTATTGAAATCTTCAATCTTTGATTGAGAGATGCCTTGGAAAAGATTTTGTCAAAACAAAAACTTAGTAATTTCAAAATGATAAGGAAAATCTATTTTGAGCAATGCAAGCCTCAACTCCACTTAGCCAAATGCATATAGATGATAGACTCCACTATACTACCATAGTATCACTTGCCAATACAATTCAAATGTATTGACCCTTGTGGCTATAACTTGTTATGTTGCAGGTTTGATTGATTTTAGTGAAGTTAAATGATTAGGATTACAAAGTCTACAACCAACATGTCTGCCTGTGGAACTTTGAAGATGAAGGACCCCATGCTTATAGATATTCTGCTGCAATGTAATGTAAATAGCCAAATGAGCTATGAAAGATGTAATAAAATTATGTTATTCCTGGTTATAAAGTAATAATATGACCTTTGTTTCTTTGATATTACATCTTAATTGTGGATGCTAGCTATTGATCCAGGGACTAGCATTGTAAACACAGGGGACTCTACCTTATTAAAGGTTGGGACCCTTACAACATGTAAGGCCAGATGCCAAGCCGGTGAAGCAACCCCTCCGCCGCTTCACCAAAGATAGGAGGAAAGTAATAGATGCCGACATAGCCAGGCTTTTAGCTACTGGGTTCATTATGGAAGTGCTGCATCCGGATTGGTTGTCAAATCCAGTCTTGGTCGAGCAAAAGAAGGATGACCCAAACATGGCAGTGGTATGCCGTATGTGTATCGACTATACAAACCTTAATAAGGCATGTCCAAAAGATCCATTTCCACAGCCATGGATCGATCAAGTCATTGATTCCACTACCGGGTGTGAGTTGTTGTCATTTGTAGACGCGTATTCTGGTTTCCACCAGATACCACTGCATCCGAATGATCAAATAAAGACAGCCTTTATGACCCCGTACATGGCTTATTGCTATCATACTATGTCGTTTGGATTGAGAAACGCAAGTGCAACATATCAAATATGCATGCAAAAATGCTTGCAAGATCAGCTTGACAAAAATGTTCAAGTATATGTCGATGATGTGGTAATAAAAACCAACCAAAGTCATACTCTAATCGATGACTTGCGTCAAACATTCACAAACTTAAGAAGATTACGGATGAAACTTAACCTAGAAAATGCACCTTTGGTGTCCCGGCTGGAAAATTACTCGGATTCCTTGTGTCCAGCCAAGGAATTGAGGCTAACCCGACAAAGATCAGGGCCATTGAAAGAATGAAATTTCCGAAAACCCTCAATGATGTCCAGAAGTTCACAGGGTGCCTGGCCTCATTGAGTAGGTTTGTGAGTCGGCTAGGCAAAAAAGCCTTACCATTATATCTGCTGATGAAAAAATCAGATAAATTCATATGGACACAACAAGCTTAGAGCTTTCCATGAACTTAAGAATATGTTGGAAACAACACCAATATTAGCCTCACCACATCCAAAGAGCCAATGATGCTCTATGTTGCAGCAACCAATAGAGTTGTTAGCACAGTAATAGTGGTAGAGCGCTAAGAGGGGGGAAAATCAGTTCAAAGACCAGTTTACTACTTGAGCGAAGTGCTCTCTATCTCCAAACAAAATTACCCTCACTACCATAAAATGACATACAAGGTATACATGGGAGCCAAGAAACTGAAACATTATTTTTAGGAGAACCCAATCCGGGTAATATGTGAGGCACCTATCTCAGACATATTGGGCAGTAAATACGCTAGCGGTAGACTGGAAAAATGGGCAATAGAACTAGCACCATATACACCATAGTACGATAGGCGAGATGCCATTAAATCTCAAGTTGTGGCAGACTTTTTCGTGGGTTGGATGGAGATGAAATATGAACCACCATTGCCAGACCCGAACTACTAGGTCTGGGTGTCGGGATAGTTCTCACCTCTCCAAAGAAGGACCAGCTCAAATATGTGTTATAGATTCACTTTGTTGCATCCAACAATGTTGCTAAGTATGAAACACCTCTTCATGGGATAAAAGTGGCTAAAGAAATTGGCATCAAAAGGATCATGTGCTTTGGTGATTCAAACTTGGTTATTCAGCAAGTATTTAGGCATTGGGACGCGGTAGACGCGAATATGGCACTGTATCGATTCCATGTTCAGCAAATTTCGGGATACTTTGACGGATGCGAGTTTCACCACGTACCAAGAGCAGAGAATGAGGCAGCTGATGTGTTATCAAAGTTAGGATCATCTCGACAAGAAATCTCGCCAGGAGTAGCACTCGAACATCTCAGAAAACAATCAATCAAACCGTCACCCGAATCCGAGTCGATTTTCATCCCGGCAAGCCAAGAATCGGATGCTAGGCCAATGGACATTGACACAGGGGCAGGTTCGAGTAACCCAGGGTATGTCATACAGAACCTGGGGAATGTTGGATCAAACTCGGGGACTCCTCAGGTTATGTCGGCAGAAACTATGTCAGCTGAGCCCATGGAAACTGATGAAAGGGCAAACCCAGCACCAGTGATACCAATTTGGGCGCAACCAATATTTCACTACTTGAAAGATGGAACCTTGTCCGATGATGAGATAATAGCAAGATAGACAGAAAGAAGAGAAAAAGCATACACTATAATGAACAAGGAGTTGTACAAGAGGAGTGTGACAAATGTGTTATAGCGATGCGTTAGCTCAGAATAAGGCCAAGAGATATTGTTGGATATCCACCAAGGAGAATGTGGGGATCATGCTTCATCTAGAGCATTGGTGGCTAAGGCATTACGACATGGGTTTTATTGGCCAAGTGCACTCGTGGAGGCACATGATCTAGTAAGAAAATGCAATGGGTGTCAATGATACTCGGCAAAAACACATTTGCCGGCATCAGATCTAAAAACTATACAAACCACTTGGCCGTTTGCAATGTGGTGCCTGGATATGGTGGGACCATTCAAACCCGCGCGTGGCGCCATGATCACATACTTGTGATGGTTGACAAATTCACGAAATGGATAGAAGTGAAGCCGATCAAAAAGCTTGATGGGAAAACAAATGTAACATTCCTGAGCGATATAATCCTAAGATATGGCTACCCACATAGCGTAATTACAGACAACGGCACAAACTTTGAAGAAGGAGCTTTTGCTCGATTCTGTATGGACAAACGAATAAGACTCGACGTAGCGTCAGTCGCTCACCCGGAATAAAATGGGCAAGTTGAACGAGCTAATGGGCTAGTTCTATCCGAGATACAATGTTGGCTAATGGAACTACTCCAGAAAACACCTGGTTGTTGGATAGAGGAATTTCCCTCAGTATTGTGGAGCTTAAGAACAACTCCGAATCGATCAACTGGCTATACGCTATTCTTCCTTGTTTATGGGGCAGAAGCAGTTTTGCCTGCCGACTTAGAGCATGACTCGCCAAGAGTAGGGCAATATACAGAAGCCGAGGTAAAATAAGATCGGGAAGATGGAGTCGATTTACTCGAAGAGGCTCGTGAGCTGGCACTGTCTAGATCCGCAATATACCAACAAAAGCTCTAACGCTATCATAGCCGAAAAGTCCACCCTCATGTATTCAGAGAAGCGGATTTGGTGCTCAGACTAGTGCAACGCATAGCTGAGATGCACAAGTTATCACCCCATGGGAAGGTCCTTTCATTCTAAGCAAAGCACTGCATAATGATTCATACTATCTAATAGATGCTTGCGAGACACAAAAGAACAAGGCAGACATGTCAGGTGATGAAACCAAAAGGCCGTGGAATGTGGCATTTCTTCGTCCTTTCTATACCTAGGTAAAGCAATGTATGTATCTCTCAAACTCTCATATGTCGGACACTTATGTCGGCTGTGTGCTAATAATAAAAATGGTATGACTCAAAAAATTGACTTGGGGACTACCCCTCGTGCTTATTGTTTTCCATCCTTATGTCGGCTGGCGCGGTCGCCTAAAACTTATGTGGGAATAGTAACGTATACTCGACTAAGGTCAACTCTTCGACTTAGCTGTTGTCCAAAAACACGGCTTCATGGCAAGCAAGAGAAAAAGGCCAAGGACGGGTAAACATGAACATCGGGTAAGCAAAGGAAAAAATGCGAGCCAACCTTGTGTATATTTATATCTAACTTATTGCGGGATATGTCGGCCTTTATGTCGAATGTCTCTAGGTCAAGTTTCCTAGTTTCATAACCGCTAACTTAATCCTTATGAATTTTGAGACTCTAATGTCGAATGCCAAAAAAGGTAGACAAGAGACAAAGTCAAGGGATAAGGAAAATGGCAAATGAAACTTGGGGACTTTCCCCTGAATGATTCGCATTTAATCTATCATATAAGTCTTCACCTTCACAAAGGCACATAACCAAAAGGACTGCACTATTTATTACATATGCACCCGACAATACCGGGAATCTCATAAAACTTAAGTGTTTTTTGTCCAGCTTAAGAGACAGCTGGACTCGGAGGGGCATCAACAGGCTTAGAACTTGGCGCATCATCAGGCTCAGATGAGTCATTTATGTCGGCCGAAGCAGCCACATATGACTTGGTTTCTTTGCTATCAGCAGCACCTTCTTCAACAACATCTCCTGTAGGCTCGACAGCATCAAGGAAACTTGGCCCATCGCACCAAGAATGGACATGGGCGTATTCAACCATGGCATAGGCTCGCTCCGGGCACTTTTTGATAAGTTCTACATCATGGGTCCACTTTCCTTCGGCTGTCATATTTTGCAGAACATCAAGGTTGATGTCTTCATACTAAGATAACACGAAGGACAAGGCCTTGTCTGCGGCAGCACGGCCAACTGATTCATGTGGACGTGCTGCCGCAAAAAAGGCCTTGTCTGCGGCAGCACGTCCAACTGATTCATGTGGACGTGCTGCCACAAAAAAGGCCTTGTCCTTCTTGTTATCTTAGTATGAAGACATCAACCTTGATGTTCTGCAGAATATGAGAGCCGAAGGCAAGTGGACCCATGATGCAGAACTTATCAAAAAGTGCCAGGAGCGAGCCTATGCCATGGTTGAAAACGCCAATGTCCATTCTTGGTGCGATGGGCCAAGTTTCCTTGATGCTGCCGAGCCTACAAGAGATGTTGTTGAAGAAGGTGCTGCTGATAGCAAAGCAACCGAGTCATATGTGGCTGCTTCAGCCGACATAAATGACTCATCTGAGCCTGATGATGCGCCAAGTTCTAAGCATGTTGATGCCCCTCCGAGTCCAGCTGTCTCTTAAGCTGGACAAAAAACACTTAAGTTTTATGAGATTCCCGGTATTGCCGGGTGCATATGTAATAAATACTGCAGTCCTTTTGGTTATGTGCCTTTGTGAAAGTGAAGACTTATATTATAGATTAAATGCGAATCATTCAGGGGAAAGTCCCCAAGTTTCATTTGCCATTTTCCTTATCCCTTGACTTTGTCTCTTGTCTACCTTTTTTGGTGTTCGACATTAGAGTCTCAAAATTCATAAGGATTAAGTTAGCGGTTATGATACTAGGCAACTTGACCTAGAGACATTTGACATAAAGGCCGACATATCCTGCAATGAGTTAGATATAAATATACACAAGGTTAGCTCGCATTTTTTCCTTTGCTTACCCGATGTTCATGTTTACCCGTCCTTGGCCTTTTTCTCTTACTTTCCATGAAGTCGTGTTTTCGGACAACAGCTAAGTCGAAGAGTTGACCTTAGGCGAGTATACGTTACTATTCCGAGATAAGTTTTAGGCGACCGCGCCAGCCGACATAAGGATGGAAAACAATAAGCATGAGGGTAGTCCCCGAGTCAATTTTTTGAGTCATACCATTTTTATTATTAGCACACAGCCGACATAAGTGTCCGACATAGGAGAGTTTGAGAGATACATACATTGTTTTACCTAGGTATAGAAAGGACGAAGAAATGCCACATTCCACGGCCTTTTGGTTTCATCACCTGACATGTCCTCCTTGTTCTTTTGTGTCTTGCGGGCATCTATTAGATGGTATGAATCATTATGCAGTGCTTTGCTTAGAATGAAAGGAACTTCCCATGGGGGTGATAACTTGTGCATCTCAGCTGTGCGTTGCACTAGTATGAGCACCAAATCCCCTTCTCTGAATACATGAGGGTGGACTTTCCGGCTATGATAGCATTAGAGCTTTTGTTGGTATATTGCGGATCTAGACAGTGCCATCTCATGAGCCTCTTCAAGTAAATCGACTCCATATTCCCGATCTTATTTTACCTCGGCTTCTGTATATTTCCTTACTCTTGGCGAGTCATGCTCTAAGTCGGTAGGAAAAACTGCTTCTGCCCCATAAACAAGGAAGAATAGCGTATAGCCAGTTGATCGATTCAGA
The DNA here is from genome assembly GCA_916181665.1 of Avena sativa. Taxonomy (NCBI): domain Eukaryota; kingdom Viridiplantae; phylum Streptophyta; class Magnoliopsida; order Poales; family Poaceae; genus Avena; species Avena sativa. Next base: position 258,334,670 of record OV702294.1, on the reverse strand, counting down.
GTTGTTCTTAAGCTCCACAATACTGAGGGCAATTCCTCTATCCAACAACCAAGTGTTTTCTTGAGTGGTTCCATTAACCGACATTTTATCTCGGATAGAACTAGCCCATTAGCTCGTTCAACTTGCCCATTTTATTCCGGGTGAGCGACTGACGCTACGTCGAGTCTTATTCGTTTGTCCATACAGAATCGAGCAAAATCTCCTTTGTCAAAGTTTGTGCCGTTGTCTGTAATTACGCTCTGTGGGTAGTCATGGCGCCACACACGGGTTTGAATGGTCCCACCATATCCAGGAACTTCATTGCAAACGGCCAAGTGATTGGTATAGTTTTTAGCTCTGATGCCGGCAAATGTGTTTTTGCCGAGTATCGTTGACACCCATTGCATTTTATTACTAGATCCTGTGCCTCCACGAGTGCACTTGGCCAATAAAACCCATGCCGTAATGCCTTAGCCACCAATGCTCTAGATGAAGCATGATGCCCACATTCTCCTTGGTGGATATCCAACAATATCTCTTGGCCTTGTTCTGAGCTAACGCATCGCTATAACACATTTGTCACACTCCTCTTGTACAGCTCCTTGTTAATTCTAGTGTATGTTTTTGCTCTTCTTTCTGTCTGTCTTCCTATTATCTCATCATCCGGCAAGGTTCCATCTTTCAAGTAGTGAAATATTGGTTGCGTCCAAATTGGTATCGCTGGTGCTGGGTCTGCCCTTTCATGAATTTCCATGGTCTCAGCTGACATAGTTCCTGCCGACATAACCTGAGGAGTCCCCGAGTTTGATCCAGCATTCCCCGGGTTGTGTATGACAGTCCCTAGGTTACTTGAACCTGCCCCTGTGTCAATGTCCATTGGCATAGCATCCGACTCCTGGCTTGCCGGGATGAAGATCGACTCAGACTCGGGTGACGGTTTGATTGATGGTTTTCTGAGATGTTCCAGTGCTACTCCTGGCGGGATTGCTTGTCGAGATGATCCTAACTTTGATAACACATCAACTGCCTCATTCTCTGCTCTTGGTACGTGGTGAAACTCGCATCCGTCAAAGTATCCCAAAATTTGCTGAACATGGAATCGATACAGTGCCATATTCGCATCTAGCGCGTCCCAATGCCTAGATATTTGCTGAATAACTAAGTCTGAATCACCAAAGCACTTGATCCTTTTGATGCCAATTTCTTTAGCCACTTTTATCCCATGAACAACTGTTTCATAGTCAGCAACATTGTTGGATGCAGCAAAGTGAATCTACAACACATATTTGAGCTGGTCCTTCTTTGGCGAGGTGTGAACTATCCCGACACCCAGACCCATCTTTGTTTTGGACCCGTCAATGGTGTAGCCATCAATATTCTTCAGCCTGCGAAATCTCTACCAGACACAACTTGGTTTTGTTGGTATCTATTTCTTCAGCCTATGAAATCTCTACCTAAGTTGTTTAGTAGAGGTTCACTTTTTGAAGTTTGTGGTCTTGTTCCATCTGTTGGAAGTCTCCTTCCTTCAGAAGTTAAACTCTTTCGCAAGATCCATAGTCTCAATCCTTATGAAGACCAGTTATCTGTCACCTTGAAACAATCTCCTCTTGTTTCCTCCTTTACCTTGGCATGTTTCATGTCGTTGGTTGCAGAGATGTTTGTGAAACATCTATCCATGAGCTGAACATGAGATATTCAGTTTGTGGTTCCATGTCATTCCCTCTCCTATTTAGTTTGAGTAACCACCTCGAAGATTACGAAGCACTTTGTCTATTCGTCATGGTGACATGGATCAACCTCTTCGAGAAGATCATTGATATTCAGTGTTACCATGTTCCTTCTATCTTCCTACCTAGGAATCTCGGGACGAGATTCTTTTAAGGGGCATAGAATTATAACAACCCTAGTTTTATTAAATAGTACTTAGGGACTGAATGTGCATTCATGAGCATCATCTTAAAATGAATGCAAGAAATAGTCACAAAACCATAAACCCTAATACCCCTTCCTCTTTGTAAACTCATTCAAAATGATTTTAAATTTTGAAAAGAATAAAAAGTTTGGAAACCCAAATGGTTACAAGGGGTCTCCATAGTATTTCAATTGTTTACAAAAGTTCTGGTATTTTGAAAATCATTCAAAATAGAATTACAATTGAAAATACAAAAGAGAGAAAAGAAAACAGAAAAAGGAAAAAGAATTTGCAAATAAAAACTATCCGTAAACCTATCTGGGCCATATACCATCTCTCCTCTCTCCTTTCCTCCGCTCGCGCGCATCAGACCCCGACCCAGCAGTAGCCCAGCATAGCCCGAGCCGGCCCGTACTCCTTCGCGTGTCGTCTTCCTCGCGACGGAAGCAGCTCGGTGCTGCTGCCTCTGCCGCTTGTCGGCTTTGCGATGCCCGCCGGTGCTAATATTCGTGCCGCCGCCCACCGTCGCCTACAAGGACCCCGCCTTGCCCCTAGAGAACCCTAGCATGCCACTCTCCCCCTCCGCCTTATCCTTTTTCTCGCCATGGCTAAAACCCTAGCTCCGGCCACTGCGTTACCTTGCCATCCCCGACCACCCCATGTCGCGTGAGGGCACCGTTGGACGCGCCGCGTCTTCCTTGTCCTCCTCCATGAAGCTAGCAAGTAGGGGAGCTGTCCTCTCGCCAGAATCAAGCTCGAACCACCGTCAACCGCCGTCGATTCCTTGTTGTCTGACATCGCCTTACCTCCTCGACCTTCTGCTTGCATTCGTGGTGAGCTCCCGCACCTCCCAATGTCTACCAATCTCTCTCTCGCTCTCTGGTTCATCTTCCCCGATGACCACCTACCGCCACCGCCTCTGTCCGCCGTTGTGCCCGTCGCTACTGCGACCCCCTCCAAGCGGCGCTGCCACTATATGGTAGCTCTCGCCGCACTCTTTCCAATGCCCCCACTCACGCGTCTAGGCGCACACGAAATCGGCCGATCCATGCTCAACCCGGAGAGGCCCTCATTTGCTGACATCAGCATGACCTCATGCTGATGCAGTAATTTGCCTCCTTTTCTTTTTATGTTTTTTAAATTGTTTTCTGGAGACTAATAAATCCATGTGGGCCCTGCTTGTCAGAATTTTAATAATTTCCAATAATGTTTTCTGAAATGAATAAACATATGACATGTGGGTCCAAGATGGAAAATAATTTAGATATTCCAAAAATGTTTAATTAATTTAAAATGATTTTAAAATGGATTAAAATTGAGAAAAATCGTAACTAATTCATTTTAAATCAGAAAAATGCAAATAATATATCAAAATGTTCAGAAAATTAAGATCTACACCATAGAGCTATAATTATGCATTGTTCAACAACTTTGATTGCAAGTTTAATTAGAAGAACAAAATGAACCCTGTAGGTGATTCCGAGGATTCCCCTATTCTAGGGTTTGGACCTCTCGGACCCCATTTAAAATGACCAAGCTTGTTTTAGGGTTCATTTCAATACTATTTAACTTGTCATATCATCATCCTTGTTTGAGCATTGCATCGATGCCATGTGTTGATTGTTTCACTTTCCTTTCCGGTGTTTCTGCTTCTTCCGGGTAGTACTCGGAGTTGAATGTGAGCAACGATTCGAGATTGAACACCGAGATCAACACCGTCGAAGCTCGAAGACCAATACTTGATCAACTATAATCAAGTCAAGAACCAAGTGTCCGAAGATCTGCTTATTGGTTATCAACTGGCAAAGGCAAGCGAAGCCCCACACATACATATGAACCCTATGCTTTCAGAGTATTTACATTCTTGCCAAGTGCATGTGATTCTAAAGTATTTTATCGATAGAAAGAGTAATCCTATCTGATGCATGTTACCTTTTGAAGCCTATATTCCTTGATCCACTACTCCTAGAATAACTAGGGTTTGGCTTGTGAAGCGTTGTTAGAGCTGTTACATCTGTTATGCTTAGCCTTGCTTAGGTATTACCACTGGTCCATCCGGTTGATGAATCAGAGCTACGAATGAACCTAGTTTGATAGGATGACGTGGTATGATCAAAGATGAATGTTAAACATGCTAAGGCTTGTATGGGAGGCCATAGTGGGTTATGGTTTTTGCAGTGCCACTACTAGGATCTGAGTTCCTTCCTCTCGAACCAAGACAAGCGTACAACCACACGAGGACCTCGAAACCCCCTCGACCAACTAACTTGCCTAGTAGATTCCATGAGTCAAATAGTTCGGGCGTTCCATTCGACATACGCATTCTGGTTTTTCTCAAAGGAGATGAAGGAGGTGCATTCGTAATAGGTAGGTAAACGTGGCCCGGAACAAGATATGCACGGCATCCTCTTGAACCCTACGCACATTATTAGAGACCGGCTTCGGGACTTGACCCATTACAGCGGCATCTCCCTAGTGCGTGACTCATGGTCTCGGTGAAAGAAAGGTAAAGGTCGTGGTCAACCAATCTCTGCCGGCCTTCCAAGGAAGAGGGATAATAATATTTGTCATTAAGAATCGGTTGGTACATGTGGGTAAAGTTGTACACCCCTGCAGTGTATTAATCTTCTCGAAAAGCCGTCTCCATGGTCATGGACAACTTGGGAATGTATTCTAAGATCATAGAGAACTTGAACCTAATCGTAAAACTTGGTAAGTAATGTGTGCTTAAGGATGCTTCCTCAGGGATCGAGGGGGTGATCCTAGTTGATAGGATCAGCTGATGATGATTTGGTGGATACTAAAAGATGATCAAAGCTAGAGATACCATTCTCTTATCCCCTTTTAAAATATTCTGACTAGTCGAGATTCTTCTCCCTCTTGTATTACAAACAAAGATGACTTTATGCAAAATAACTCCACCAGCCATAAGTCTTGCGGAGTACACCCTGTACTCATCCTTGCTTCATTGATACTTTTGCAGCAGAGTAAGGGTTACCATATAAGATGAGTTCTTTATGGCATCAACATCGACGAGTAGCTTGGGGTTCCCGGTCGGCAGTCTGGAATCTATGGAATGGGACGTCACCGTTATGCTTAAGGCCTCTTAGGCCATTTGTTAAGTTTGCTATACTTAATAGCATAATTTGCCTTCCGTTGTTTGATGTTTGTGGTTAATGACCTCTGCTTGTAATATTTTGGTTCTTTGCTCAGTTATGAGCTTTCTGCAATAAATGCCATGTCATAGGGTCACTGTTGTGTTACCGATTCTCTCTCTGTATGCTTTCGAGATTAGGTTAGGCTTATGTTCAGACGAAGGTCTAGGATTTTTCTAGCCTTAATCCCGGGGGTGTCACATGCTGGTGTTAGAATATGTATGCTAGTAACACACTTTTTTTCTCCAATTTGGATGTTGCAGGAAAGAAGGAGCTTATGTTTGTAATCCCAGCACCTATTCTGAATAATCGGCCAGGCATGTGATTCATCGCTCGATCGGCTAACAGCAAACACTTGATGATCATAATTACGACATATGGCATGGGGATGCCCATGGCGAAGAGGCTGAAGTCATTCCCCATGCTCAAATTGGGACTATCTTACGCCTATATCCATCCGCTCGTGTCTACATTTTTGAACACGATCCTAGATATACTGGGCCTCCAGGGGTCATCGTTTGGAGGCAGGTTAATAGTCTGGGCGACAACTCTCTATTTCTCGGTCTCAATTATCCAATAATTTACAAGATGATGAAGAAAAATAGATGCTAGGCTCCTGATGGCACATTGTTCCCATTCATGAGGAAAAACTGTGTGTACACAACATAGAGGAGGTTTCGCGTAGTACAATTCCCCCAGATTAAACGCTGCAACCTGCAGCCAACTGAAGGCTAGCCTGTGGCAGTTATCAGCATTCCCAAATATGGTTGGAAAAGTGTGCTACAGGCGGAAATTTGGTTTAGGCCTAGTTTAGGTGTGGTAGGCTCGTTGTTCCATTTCTAGACTGAGCTATGCATCTTTCTCGTGTATCGGCGTGTCATCTTTTTTTGCATCGTGGTTCAATAGTTGACTGTTAGTACACTGGTTTTATTGGCTAGTTTGAATCAGTTTATATGAGCCCTAACATGCTTTTGTAATTACTATTGCCTTCCATGTTATAATCCATGTAGCGGTGCTTATCTCGCAACATCATTTCTGTACTATATTTATCAGTACTCTTACGGTGCAGCTTTGTGTTTTCAAAGGAATATTCCTTCTGGACAGAAAAAGTAGGTCACCGCGGCCAGAAAACATGCTTTAACTGGGCCGTAATTGATCTAGGCTCGGTATGCCAAAGAAGGAAAAAAAATTGTCCAATTTTGTAAAAAAATATTATGTAGACACGTCCAAAAAACAAATATTTACACAGAACCCATATTGTCACTGATACATGGCATACTTTTGGCGCGGGGATGAAACCTTTTGGTTCTACCGTGAAATTACTTCTTCAATATGTATCCTCGCTCATCCTTCCATAGTCCACCACCCCAAAATCAAATCCCATACCCCATCTCACCACCACACACACCACTCCCTGTACCAAGCGCCACCATCACTTCCATGCCGACCCCCTTCGACGGCTCGAAAGAACTCCGGCGTGGCGATCCCGAGATCCGTCCTGATATTGGGCATTACCTTTTGTCAATGAATGCCGGCATGTCGGCGCGGGACTGTGACTATGTCAAGTTAGCCCTCATGGCTACCGTGGAAGGGCCCCGTCCTGCGAGGTCGCCGGATGACCTAGCAAAAGATCTAGACGCTATCCACGGCATCCGGTCCCGTGCATTGATCGTTGAAGGAACCTTCACACGTGCCGAATGTTCTCTTTGTTGACTTGCCGGTTCATGAATCGAGAATGGCTAATGGCGTGCTATAATATCCATTTGAGAGGGCATGGCCTATGTTCAAGCATCGCGTGCTCGTCCATGTTCAACACATGCTCCGCGACAATACTCACAATGGAAGATGTTATGCTCTTTTGCCTGGCATCTTCCCTATGTTTCTTAGAAGGGTGGACGACACAGGACCTGCTCCTGTTCGTGATGGTGGCCACAACTTCTATGGCTCAATGGGTCGGTCTGGTGGTCTGATTCTGCATAATTTTAGGTAAGGCATTTGGTACTGCATTTGGTACTGAATCTTCTCTAGTGTATGTGAAATGAACAAGTCAAGCTCTGATGTGTTGACATTGTAATGTGGTGTGCTAGTGTACAAACTAGTTATATTATCATGTTTGAAACTATGAACTAAATGTGTGAATTCTTTGCCTTTGAAACTATGAACTAAATATGATAGTGCCACATGTTGGTGCTAATTGTGCCATGTATTAATTTTATTGTACTGATGTATACAGCTTTGAGTGATCAATATAAGTTGGTGCTTAGCTGAGCTATCTGAAGCTGGGAAAGTCAAGACCATTGTGTCTCTATCACCTACAGTTTAAATAGCATGATTACATGGCTTTGAGTACATCTAATCGATTGGGCATATTCAAATACACCCAAAACCATCTCGAAATATAACCTTTCCTAAAAATATGATCCTGCGATGTAAGACTTGAATATGTCACGATTTTATGTCAATCAGTCAATGTCCCTCTAGTACTTTCCATGTTTGAATCCTGTGCTACCAAAGTTCTTTGCTAGCTAGGTCATATCAAGTCTTACAATATCATTCAATTTTCTCCCATTCCAACTTCGTTCTTTTGGGTGCCGCGTTGGTACAGCTAGGTCAGGTGGACCATCGACCTTCAGTACAATGTATTTTTACTACTTAGCCTATGGAAATGAATTTTTCAAACCCACTTCGGACAAAAACCTTCCCATATTATTGTTTACAAAAAGTCTTCCCTTAATTAGCCTTTGGTGGTGAGCAGAGTCGCTAAACCCTAGTACATTTTACCAAATACATTTAATTTTCACTAAGGAGCTACCAAAAATATTAGACATTCGACCCATGTCTGGCCCAAACCATTGCAAATTCAGTGGGGAGCTCATTAGAAAATAATACTTTCGACCCAACTCTGGCAAAAAATCTCACTAATTTATCCATTCTAGGGTCAGGGCAACCTTGGGCCGGCAACCCTCAACACATTGTTACTTTTTTAAGCATGAAGCACACTGAAGAAGCCCATGATAATATGTAGAGGTCCCAACCTTTAATATGGTAGAGATCCCTGTGTTTACAATGCTAGTCCCTGGATCAATAGCTAGCATCCACAGTTAAGATGTAATATCAAGAAACAAAGGTCATAATACAACTTTATAACCAGGAATAAAATAATTCATTACATCTTACATAGCTTATTTGACTATCTCATTACAATGCAGTAGAAATAACTATAGCATGGGGTCCTTCATCTTCAAAGTACCACAGGCAATCATGTTGGTTGTAGACTTGTAATCCTAATCAACACACCTCACTATCATCAAACACACCTGCAACATAATAAGTTGCAGCCACAAGGGTCAATACATTTGAATTGTATTGGCAAGTTTCACTACTATGTAGAAATAAGTGGATCCTATCAATACATGCATATTTGGCTAAGTAGAGTTTAGGCTCATTTGCAAAAAGCAATATAATTTTATCCTATCATTTCAAAATAGTTTTGATCTCTTGACAATCTTTTTGAACTCCTTGTAAAACTCCAAGTGCTTCTAATCCCTTGTTGACACCATCAAGTTTTACTTTGAGAAATTGGAATGTCGAGATCTTGCATAGCTTCAGGCCTTAGTTTCTCAGAGTTGTCCATAACCGGGGACACGGCTAAGTACTTAGAATTTGATCTTCTGCAGAAGTTGTACACTTTACCCACATGACACAATCTTGTCTTGACGCCACCAGTGGCCACTGGATAAGTACTCACCAAAATGGAGTACTGGCAGATCGAGAATGTGACAAAGTCTTTCCATAGGAGTCCTCCCAATACACAATGCTAGCTTGTCTACCAGGCACCAATGTAGGAATATATTTCCCTACACAAATCTAGTTAACCTTAAGATGCCAATGCATGGGTCTTCCACTATGTAGTTGACTAAGCCAGAGCCCATTTAGCATGTGGCTGTACGCGGAAGCCACTGTACGAGAAACATGTTCAATCTCTAAGTCCCTGGGTGGTTTTCTTCTAGTGCACATACAAAAAGATAGCCATATCAACATGGTTCCCTTTGTTTCCACCTTGTTCAAAACTTGTGTATCCTCTTTCCACCCAGGTGGTTCATTGAGTACTTGCTTATAAAACATTTAATTTTTCCAACACTTCATATAATCATATCATGTATCCCATCCCAAATATATAGCAGGGCTAAGCATACTACAACTACATTGTTTTCACTAAGGAAGATATATGGATATCCTAATAGGATATAGCATAGCTTAGAAATATAGTAGTCTTATCATGCATGTTAAAAAAATCCACTAAGTGCAATGAAAATAGTAATACATGGATGATAGTGCCACTTGCCTTTTTAGTAGAGAATATTGGTTCACTTCTTGATCTTGCAAATATCACACTCTTCTAGCTTCACTATAATTCAATCAAGCAAACACATATTCAACTAGCATTCAAACAATTTACCACATAAAATAATAGAAACAAGTCAATGCATGCAAGCATGCAAAAGATGGTTTTATTTGGAAAAGTGGTTTCTATTAGGCTCTAAACATTTTAAAGCTCATACTGGTTTTTTTACAAAAGTGGAAAAACCATTTAAATTCAAGTTGGTGAAAATGGCCATTTAAATCATTTTGTTTTGCTAGAAATGATTTAAATTAAAATGATAATCCCTAGAGTTTGTAAAATATTTTTAAACACAACATGTTAGTGTTTTAAGGTCAAGTGTTTAATATTAAAGCCATTTTCAAAAGGTTTCACCCCATAAACCAAATACTATATCAAAGTGTATTTTATGTTGTTGAAAAATGCCTTTTGCAAAGTAACAATTTTACAGGGTTCACCAAATATATTTTTAAATCTCAAACCTGGTGTTTAGGGTCAGAGAGTTTAACTCAAATCATTTTCCAAAGATTTTACTCAAAAAGTATTTTTAACACATAAACAATATTTTTATTTGACTAGAAATGTTCTAATTCAAATATTTAATCCTTAACTTCACAAAATACATTTTTAAATCCATAAGTTGGTTTCTAAGGTCAGTAGGTTCAAAACAAACCATTTAGCAAAGATTTCACCTTAAAAATATTTCTAGAACAATTTTTATATTCAAATTATGCCTACATAAGTTTCAGCAAATTCAACCAATTTTCCAGAAGCAAAACATTAAACAAAGTACATGGTTGCAAAGTACTTGTTCTTATGATTCCATTGATATAAAATTTGCAAAATTTGTACGTGTGGATTAAAATTTATGAATTTTGCAAGTTTGCATATCTATTAGATCAAAATTTCTGTTTTAAATCAACTCTGGCCACGTGGCTCAATATTATTGGTCGGTAACGGTTCGTGCAGATCGATCAACACTGGCTGCAGGATCTCACTTAAATCGCACGGCACAGATTGACGCATACCCCTTCGTTAAGTTAATCTATCGTAGCCACCAGATCGAGATCCAATGGCTCACAGCAGCCTGACCATGGACTGGCGGCGCTGGCGGTGGCTAACGGCAGCGCACGCTCAGACGGTGGCGTTGGCGATGAACCAGGAAGTGCGGGAGGGAGTGAGGATGCTCACCAGACTCGCAGGAGTGCGGCGAAGCTCAAGGTGGGGTCGGTTCGTCAAGGGGCGCATTGGAGCAGCGACGATTGCTCGTCGGAGTCAGTGGCGGCGCCAGGTGCTTCTGTTTGTCGACGGGGGTGGAGCTACAGATCATCAGAAGGCAAGGGGAAGGTATGGTTAGACACGGGCGAGTGCGTAGATCATAGGAGTATCAACGGGAGGGACATGGGCGGTCTATGCTCACCAGGGGATCTCGCCGGAGTCAAGGCAGGAGGCGGCGACGCTCTGATGTTGAGGTTGTTGAGGCTACGGTGCTCACGCGGGTGTGGGGTTGGTGCTGGGAGATGCGCAAGAAGAGGGGGAGCAGGCTCGTGTGCACTGGGAGGCGAGGGGTGCTCGGACGGCGCCGAAATCGGCCGAAGAAGCTCGTCGGGGCAGAGGGGTTCGAGCTCGCAATTGGGGCAGCCTGGAGGCAGAGAGGAGGCGTTGCTTGGGGGAAATGGAAGAGGAGGGCAAGGCCCTTAAGTGTGCATGTTCACAGCAGGGAGTAATCGCGGCGTTGATGCGAATTTGCAGCGCGGATTAACGTCCATAAACGGCCAGCGTAAAGTGGGGAACGACCGCGGCATGTGATAACGATGAACAGGCAGGTGGGGCCTGGCTGTCTGCGAGAGAGAGAGAGAGAGAGAGAGAGAGAGAGTGTGTGGGGTCTGCTGGTCAGCGACTGAGCGGGTGCACGGTTGAGTGGAAAACGCTTCGCTGTGGGGAGGGAAAATGGGCTAGCTGCTGGGCTGGGCCAGATGGGTTGGGTTTGATTCATTTTTTTTTATATACAGAATGTTTTTCTTTTTCTATTTTGAATTTCTATTTTGATTTTTATTCAAACAATTCAAACTCCATTTGAATTCAAACCTCCACCAAACTTTGTGTTGATTTTAATACTATTTATTAACATAATCTAAAATCAAATATAGAATAATTAATTTTAGGGTTTATTATTTATTAAAAACAAATAAATAGACATTAGTGTTTATTTCAAATAGGATTCAAACATGTTTTATAACACTATTTGAATTCTAAATTTTTCCAAAACCTTTTCAGTAGGTTTTATTTGAAAGATAAAACACTTTGAATTTTTATTTAAAATACTTTATTAAGTTTTAATGTTCATTCAAAATAGGAAAATGTCTTTACTTAAATAAAATTGGATATTAATAAATCCTCATTATTCAAATAATCCCTTACTCTTTTTATTAAACAAAAATATTTTATTTCCATTGCTTGGCCAAGATTTAATTTGGCTCTTTAAAATATTCCTTATTTATTCATTTCTACCTTTGCTTATAGAAACCATATCTTTTAATTTAAAGATCCAAAAATGGCGATTCCAACTTTTATAACTTTATTTATTATTTGTTTATCTTTTTAAATCCCTTTAGGATTCTATTTGATCAAAATAGATTTTGATGTTTCCATTTGGAATCAAAAAGTTTCTTTTCACCCTAAATTTTAAAAATTATTTATTTTGTTTATTAATTTTTCACATTTCAAAATTTGGAAAATTTGGGATGTGACATAATAAGCCCATTTATTCACAAGTTGGACCCTAATTTTTTTGTATCGCCCAAAATATTCTTATTTTAGCATTTTTTGTTCCATTTGGATAAAGTATAGTGCAAGCTTTGTCTACCCAAGTTTTATTTATACAAACCATGTAGCATTTTTATGGCAATCGTCATGATCGCTCCCTTTTCATTTAAGTGATTTCAACATTTCTAAACCTAATATTTTAGGATTAGCATAGTTGGTTATGGCATATTGGAAGGCACACAGTTGCCATTTGCTGAAGTCTTGAGTTTGATTCAAATCCTAGGTTTATCAATATATATATATAATTTCCAGCATACATATTTTTTGCACAGAGAAGGCCGGTAACTGGGATCCAACAACGTTACCAAGCTCAAAACGGGGGCGCGGCTGAATAAAGTCCATCATACACATGTGTCCTCTATAGAGGAGGATGACATGTGGGACCCACCATAGAGACCTAATACATAGGAGGCATCAAGCAATATTGCCTAGTTCCAAATAAAGAGGCGCGAGCAAGTAAAAAGTCCAGCATACACATGTTTCTTGTATCGATAGGTTGACATGGGGGACCCACCAGCCTGTATAAATGGCCGATGTATCGAGAAACGTTGCCAAGTTCGAAACACGGAGGCGCGAGTGTGAAAAGACTCCAGCATGCACACATTTCTTTCTAATGAGATGCTGACATGTGGGACCCAGCAGTCTGTATAAACGGCTGATGCATCGACCAACATTCCCAATTTCGAAACACGGAGGTGCGTGTGAGAAAAAAGTGCAACATGCACACATTCGTCTAATGAGATGCTGACATGTGGGACCCATCACATGACCAAACGGCAGATTTGTCGAGCAACGCTATCTAGTTAGGAACATGGTAGCACTAGAGAAGAAAAAATTCAATCATATACACACGATTCTTCTAATGAGATGATGAAATATGGGACCCACCAGCCCGAATAAACGGCTAATGCAGCGAGCAGCGCTACCAAGTTAACACGGAGGTGTGACCGAGGGCAAAAAATCCATCATACACATGTTTCTTCTAATGAGAGGATAACATGTGGGCCCAGCTATGTGATTAAACGGTAGATGCATCTAGCAGCGTAATCAAGTTCGGAACAGGGTAGCGGGAGCAAAGGAAAAATTCCATCATACACATGATTCTTCTAATGAGAGGCTGGCATGTGGGACCGAGCAGTGCGATTAACAACAGATAGATCGAGCAACATTATCGAGTTCAAATTAGGGAGGCACGAGCCAAGGAAAAAATCATCATGCACACGCTTCTTTTAATGTGAGGATGACATGTGGGGCCTACCTATGTGATTAAACTGTAGATGCATCTAGCAGTACTATCAAGTTCAGAACAGGGTAGCGGGAACAAAGGAAAAATTTCATCATACACACGATTATTGTAATGAGAGGGCGGCATGTGGGACCTAGCATCATGATTAACGGCAGATAGATCGAGCAACTTTATTTGATTTCATATCAGTAAGGCATGATCCAAGGAAAAAAATTCATCATGCACACGTTTCTTCTAGTGTGAGGATGACATGTGGGATAACAGCCTGATTAAACGGCAGATGCATCGAACGATGCTATCAAGTTCAGAACAGGGAAGGAAAAAATCCATCATACACACGATTCCTCCAATGTGAGGCAGACATGCGGGACCTAGCAGCCTGAATAAATGGAAGAGGCACTGGACAACTTCATCGAATTCAAATCAGGGAGGAGCGTCCAAAAAGTTTGGTCCGCTAGAGTCACTGACGTCCAGGACCCACACGCAAAAATACTTTGGCGAGTCAACATCTCGTGAGGAATAAGAAATCTTACTTCTGCCACGCGCCCGTCGAGCTTCCTCCATGTTTTTAGCGGTTTCATCGTAGTAGACGGCACGAAACCAAAAAAACGTTTTACATCAGCCATGGTCGAGACGAGATTTTTGTCGCGGAAGACGAGCCTTCTATGACGATCGACGGACCCAGTCGTTGAGGAGGGAAACATTTCTTGTTGTGTAAAGGAAACAAAAAATCCACTCAGATCTCATTTTTTGATTCCTTTGCACAAAAAACAAGCCAGAGGATTACACATTCCATACTTTCCTATAGAACAACATTTAGATCAACATTTGGGATATAATTTCATTAAATTATGCTAACGCCATTCCATTCCACGAATCTAAGCATAAATCTTGAACATTATTGAAAATACCGTAAAACCTAAACCTTAAACCCTATAACCCTAAACCCTGACCAAGAAGGTATCATGCACTTATAGATCAAAATTTCAGATACTTTCATTAAATTGTGCTAACGCCATTCTAAGTCATGAAAGCTCGAACATTACTGAAAATTCCCTAAACCCTAACCCCCTAAAGCCTAAACCCTAAGCCCTGTATCCCTAAAAAATCCCTCAACCCTAACCCTAAGCTCGGACATATTATTGACAAATTCCGAAACTCTAAACACTAAACTACCCCTTAAAAACAAAAACCCTAAACCCTCAATACTAGAACACTAAACCCTTGACCCATAAAAAACCCTAACCAAGCAGGTATCATGCACTTATAGATCAAAATTTGAGATACTTTCATTATTAAATTTTTGCTAAGTCATTCTATTCCATGAATATATGCATAAAGCTTGAACTTTATTGAAAATTCCCGAAACCCTAAACCCCTAAATACCTAAAACCTAAACCCTAAAACCAGAAACACTAAACCCTTAAACCCTAAAACTAGAAATACTAAACCCCTAAACCTTGACCAAGCAGCTATCATGCACACTTATAGATCAATTTTTCAGATACTTTTATTAATTCGGGTAACACCATTCTATTCGACGAATATAGGGATAAACCTTGAACATTATTGAAAATTCCCTAAACCCTCGACCCTAAACAACCCCTAAAAATTAAACCCTAAACCAATAAATACTAAAATCCTAAACCCTCAACCCACATACACCCTAACCAAGCATGTATTGTGACACCCCCAGGATAAGGGCTAAACAAATCCGAGACCTCCGTCTGACATAAGCTTAACCTTGAGCTCTAGAATATCCAGTGAAGAATTGATAACATAGTAGTGACCCTACGACACAAAAATTATTACAGCGAGCTCATAACTAAGCAGAGAACCAAATTATTATAAGCAGAGGTCACTGAACACAAACATCAAAGAACAGAAGGCAAATTAGGCTATTAAGTATAGCAAACTTAACAAATGGCCTAAGAGGCCTGAAGCGTAACGATGATTCCCAGCCCATAGATTCCAGGCTGCCGGCCGGGAACCCCAAGCTACTCGTCGATGTCAATGTAGTACCAGACTGATCTTCAAGGGACAGCAGCAGACGGCGGAGCACGGCGCGAGGACAAAGCAAAGCAAGAGAGAGGAGGGGGAACGATGCCTGAGCACCAGCGGCTCACCACGAAGCGGTTGGTGGTGACGGCGAGGCCGGAGGTGGTCTAGAACGTCGGCAAGGTCCAAGGCGGCGAACGTCGGTGACGGGGAAAGAAGCGGCGATGCGTTTGGTTGGCAGCGCCCGGGCTCGATTCCGCTGGCGAGGAAGACCGGCACGGCGAGGCAGAGCTCAAGGCGTCATCTGCATGGCTCGGGAAGGCGTCAATCGACGGCGGCGAATGGCGTATGGCCAGGCTAGGGTTCGGGTGAAAAGGGGAAAACACGAGAGACCTCGAGAGGAAGAGAAAAAGGGAGGACGAGGACGAATGTGAGACGGCGACTTCCGTGGCATCCTTATCCTCGCAGGAAGACCACAGCGGAGGTGGGAATCGCGGCGGCAAGCATCGGGCAGCTGCGTGCACAACACCGAGAAGCTTGTCTCTTCGGGGAAGACGACAGGCGAAGCGATAAGCTGTGATGGGCCGCGCGAGGGCTTCGGTTGGGCTGCGATTGTTGCACGCGAGCGGTAGCGAGAGAGGGAAAGGGAATGGGCCGGCCTGGGCTACAGCCTGAGAGGGTCTGGTTTTAGTTTTTTTATTTTCCAGAAACTTTTATTTTTCTATTTAGCTATTCTATTTTGTATATTTGAATTCCAAATCTGTTTTGAACTATTTTAAAATAATAGAGGCTTTTATTAAATATGTAAAATACTTATGAGCCCTTGTATTCAATTTGGGCTCCAACATTTCTGGTAGTTTTCAAATACAAAACCATTTTGAATTGATTTCAGATAGAGGGAGATGGTAGGGTTTTAGGGTTTTGTGTATTTCTCTTTGCATGCATTTTTAAGAATGATGCTAATGATGCACAATCAAACCCTAATGTAGGTTTATCTAGATAGGAAAGAGATAGAGAGAGAAAGAACAGGGTCACTTCTAAGGATAAGAGGGAAACACACTAAACGACACATAGAGTATCTCATGGTCCACTCATGGATGGAGTGTTTAGAAACAACTCTGATATGACGAACATGAAACACACCAAGGTAACAGAGGAAACAAGAGGAGAAGGTTTTCAAATTGTGAGATAGATGGTCTTCATAAGGATTGAGACCATGGAACTCAGAAGGGTTTAAGCTTCTGAAGAGGAAGGTTCCAACAGAAACAACATGACCATAGACTTCGATAAAGAACCTCTACTAAACAGCTTAAGTAGAAAGCTTAGGTTGCAGAGATATGGATCAACAAAACCAAGCTGTTGAACTACCTTTGACACAGAAGGGTCACTTTTTCATTCAACAGAAGGCCAAGACGGAAAGGTGTTTTGGTGGAGAGGACTCACAACAGTCGCAAGGAACATGTAGCAAGATGAACTTCTGATTACCAAAATCATAGTCACTCTTAAATCATGGTTGATAAGAGGAAGGAAACTCTTTATTCATCTAGATTTATCAAAATATTTGCCAAGATCATGATATTACTTTACACCACTAGGATGAATAGTTAAGAAGATTCCTGATGACACGAGAAGAAATAAACTTCATTCCCAGACTTCAGTCATTTGGCACAACAATGATTGCCAAAATAAAGGGTTTGGAGGATCGACCGAGGGACATTTATCAACACTACTTTAAATGTTCTCCTTGATGTTTGCGAAATCAAACATCAAGTAAAGGTCGGACTTCGGTGACAAAGGAAACCATAAGCACAACTCCTATAATGAATTATAGAAGAAGCCACATGAAGAGTGGTTGTTACTGCTGATTTAAGAGAATATGACAATAGGTATTTTTGGCTAAGTGTGTCAACCATTACATTAATCTTGCCAGATTACAAAGAGACCTATGTCAAAACCTTGAGGATCACCAACCATCATATCTGCTTGAGATTCAAATTTGGTTAGGTGGTATGATATTTCAGACTCAACATGTCCGAATAGAAAGTTTGCAACATTTACCGCAAAGGTAAAGTCACTAGATTCTCAAGACAGGGACTACAATGTCAAGCTCCAAAAGAAGGATCTAGATTGCTAGACCCATGTTTTAGCATATTGTCGAAGGACAACTGCACACACATATGGAGTACTAACAATAAACACACATGTGTCCTTAAGGCACGGAGATAACTCTACTTGAATCCACAATGACATCTTTCAACATTTGCACATGAATCGGAGAAGGTTACTTCTAACATCCAGAACACATACTTCGAGATGGCACGAAGTTGGTTCTCGAATTTTTCCAACATTAATGCCAAATGTTCCATATGAATCAAATCTATTATGGAGAAGATCAGGATGTCATCGATGGGCTCAACAACAAACTTATCAAGACACTCCAAGAAGATGAACTCGTATGTTATATGAACAAGGCAAACTATTGGTCAGACCAAGACATGAAGATATACTCCAGTGAAACATCACATGAAGAAACATCATCGATATAATCCTTGGAACTGAGTTTGATTTGACGATAACCCAAATCAAATCAAAGATGGGGAAAGATAACATATACACAAAGGAAATATTATCATTCTTCAACACGAACAAAACTGAACATCCCTTTAAGGTGGAACTGAGTCGGATAAACTTTTGTCTTACAACTCTCCAAGTTGTTGTTTCAGCTCAACCAACTAGTTTAGGGGTATCTAGTATGGATCCTTGGAAAGAGTAGTTCAGAGAACTTGCTTGCTCAAGAACTTGACAACACGGTCATGTGGCAACATGGCGATACTTCTAGTAGACAGCTAGAATATCACGAACTACCGATATGTCTCTTAGTTCGAGAGGAAACTTACTTGGTACGGCAAGAAGACATAGTCTCAGAGTTTCGGCACAAGCCTAACTCTTTGACGGAAGAGATGTACCAGAATAGCGGACTTGGTAGCACAATCATCCTTTGCTTAGTGATAAGGTTAACAAATCACGCTAAGAATGACTCAAATGTCCTAAGAGTTCAAAACAATAATAATTGCTAAGAATCTCATATGGACACATTATTACGCACAACAGCACTCACGAGCACAAAAGCTCGAGGAAGGGTGGGTAAATATGTGTAAGAGCATCACTTCATTAAGGGGTCATGAAACTCAGCACGAACTCTTAGTGTAAAAGTGTGTGATACTTTAAGGTAGAACAGATGGAAGACAATCAATACATCTTAATCTACGGATTACAACACTTTGACCTGGTCTTAGAAATGACGAGGTACTGGAGTTTGTTTCTCCTGATATCCCGAAATGGTTTGTCATGACGGACCACAAGAGTATCTTGCATCGGAAGACACCAATGCACATTTACTACTTGGCTACCAACTGGTAGACAAAGGTCGGAAAACAACAAGGGGAGAAGAACATACTTAGAATAGAATCCCGAGATGTGGATGCATAAGTCAACAGTTTTCTGAAAACCAATGCATAGAAGAGGTAAAGTGTGGCAGAGTCACGAGTATAGATGCGAGACTCTCGAGGAGTACTCTTGTCGTGATCTATTTGGTTCCATTAAAGAACATCTGCCACATCATGTGGTAGAGGAAGTCCTCCATTGTCACAATGCAATCACGACAGAGACCACAAGTTTGAAGGCTAGAATGGTAATACCAGCCATCTTGAGGTAATGTGTGGACATTAACTACAAGGGACAAAGGAATGGATCTTCGGTTAAAGGTCAGCTTCATGTACAAGATTCACAACACCAGAATCCAGCACAGTCAGGGATCTTAGGTTCAAGTCCCAGGGTTAAGACCCAATAAAAGAGTAACTACTACTTGAGTGACAAAGCGTACACTACAAGATAGTAATCACAAGGTAGCTTTCAAAAAGAAGAAACAACTTCTGAAGTACCCAAACAAATGAAAAAGGAGGCACACGAGGCAAAAGGAAACCTCGAAGCCTAGAACAGTATATTGTGGAACCATCAACATGATGTTGTGGCCCATGATATAGAGAGATCATGATAGAAAGGAATCTCTCAAATGAAACAGAGCAAATGGAAACAAGGAGTTCACAACTCACACAACTCTAGAGAACTCAACACTAGGTCAACTGGCTTAGAAACGGCATGCCTGAAAAGGCACCTAAGCTTTGAAGAAAGAGAAGGGATAGCAAAACTTTTACAAATCAACACAAGATAAGATAACCCAGAGTTAGAGCGAAACTGGATAAGGAGAAAAATAAGCATACTAGAGTTTTCGAAAATACTTTTCATCTTTGAAATAATTTTCACAAGCACTAGACTCAACATCGACCAATAGCAAGGTTTTCCTACGGTCGGTACTGCTCTGATACCAAAACTTGTGACACCCCCGGGATCAGGGCTAAACAAATCCGGACCTCCGTCTGACATAAGCTTAACCTTGAGCTCAAGAATATCCAGTGAAGAATTGATAACACAGCAGTGACCCTATGACACAAAAATTATTACAGCGAGCTCATAACTGAGCAGAGAATCAAATTATTACAAGCAGAGGTCACTGACCACAAACATCAAACAACGGAAGGAAAATTATGATATTAAGTATATCAAACTTAACAAATGCCCTAAGAGGCCTGAAGCATAACGATGAAGTCCCAGCCCATAGATTCCAGGCTGTCGGCTGGGAACCCCAAGCTACTCGTCGATGTCGATGTAGTACCAAATTGATCTTCAAGGGACACTTACTCTGCCATAAGTATCAACAAAGCAAGGGTGAGTACAGGGTGTACTCCACAAGACTTATGGCTGGTGGAGTTGTTTTGCATAAAGCCATCCTTTGTTTATAAAACAAGAGAGAGAAGAAGCTCGTCTAATCAGAGTATTTTAAAAGGGGATAAGAGAGCGACATCTCCAAAGTATTGATCATCATATTTTGATATCCACCAATCATCATCATCTACCAAGTAGGATCACCCCCTCGTACCCATGAGGAAGCATCCTTAACAAACATTAGTTGCCAAGTTTTACGATGAGGTTCAATTTCTCTATGATATCCCATACATTCCCAAGTCGTCCATAACCGTGGACACGGCTTTCCGAAAGATTATTACCCTTCAGGGGTGTACAACTTTATCCACACGTACCAACTGACTCTTAATGCCAACGTTTTAGCCCTCTTCCTTGGAAGGCCGATAGAGAGTGTGGTTGGACACGACCTTTACCTTGCTTTCGCCGAGACCATGAGTCACGCAATAAGTATGGTTCCTCTGTAACGGGTCAAATCCTGAAGTCGGTACTTAAAGATGTGAGGCGAGGTTGGTTTACCAGGGGCGCCATCAACCCCAAGCAACCCGGTCCATGCTTCCCTACCTGTATGAATGCACCTCCTTCTTTCGAAAAATGTTTTCAATGCGTATGTCGAATGGAACGCCCGAACTATGTGACTCATGGAATCTACTAGGCAAGTTAGTCAATCATGGGGTCCCCATTTACCCCGTGTGGTTGTATGCTCGTCTTGGTTCAAGAGGTAAGAACCTAGGGTCCTAAGGGTGGCGAGCATGGGACTAGAAAAACCACATCCCACTGTGACCTCCCATACAAGAATTAGCATGTTTAATCTGATATCACTGATATCATCTTATCACGTTCTCCTATCATACTAGATTATCTGCATCTGATACATCATCTGGATGGACCAGACTCAACAACTATGCATGGCTAAGTAGGACACAGATATAAGCTCTAGCAGTGCACACAAGCCAAACCTAGTTATGCTAGGAGCAGTGGATCAGGTTATATAAGCTCAAGGGAGTAATGCAATAGATATGACACTCTATCTATTGATAAAAGACCATAGTAGAATCGTATGCATCATGGCAGGAATTGAAATGCTCTTCGAAATCATAGGATTATA
This sequence comes from Avena sativa, assembly GCA_916181665.1. NCBI lineage: Eukaryota > Viridiplantae > Streptophyta > Magnoliopsida > Poales > Poaceae > Avena > Avena sativa. The sequence goes on along the minus strand of OV702294.1, from coordinate 258,313,247 downwards.
TCATGGTGGGGCTATGCTTTCCTTTTCTAGTTGATAACCGATAAGCAGATCTTCGGACATCTGGCACTTGACTTGGTTACAGTTGGTCAAGTATTGTTAGTCGATCTTCGAGCTTCGACGGTGTTGATCTCTGACTTCGATCTCGATCTCGTATTCTACCGGGAAGAACCAAACACTGGAAAGAGAGGGAAACAATCAACACATGGCATCGATGTAATGGTCAAGCAAGGATGATGATATGACAAGTGAAATTGTATTGAATTGAAACCCTAGAGCATGCTCGACAACTTAATCGGGGTTCCGAGGGGCGCAAACCCTAACTCGGGAAAACTCCGGAATCACCTGTGTAAGGGGTTACTATGTTATTCTAATTAAACTTGTCATGTAAGTTGCTTAACAATGCATGATTATAGCTTAAATAGGTAGAACTAATTTTTATGAACACTTTGATATATTATTTGTATTTTTCTGACTTAAAATGAATTAGTTATTGATTTTACAATATTTAAACAGATTCTGAAATTATTAAATCATTTTCTAGATTTATTTAACCACCACAGGCATACCTAGCCACAGTGGCTGACAGAGGGGCCTGGAGCCACCTCAGCAGCCACACAAGCAAAGTGGGTTCAGGGGCATTTTTCACTGGGGTTGGGGCTAACCCCAGAGGCTGACTGGTGGGGCATGGGACACATCAGGGAGCCACATCATCGAGGTAGGGCCCGCCACGGTTGAGTTGGTCTGCCTCGCGCGGTGGACGGTGGCCGACGCCGACGACCATCCCGTGGCGGCGCTACTGCACGCGCGCGGACGCGACTTTGCGCAAACGAGAATCACCTCTACGTGGGCTACCCTAACTAGGGTGGTGCGAGGCTCTGGGGTGGCCGGGAGCCTCGCCGGCGACGAGCCTACACAGCAGCAGACGGCGGAGCATGGCACGAGGACGAAGTAAAGCAAGAGAGAGGAGGGGGAAGGATGCCTGAGCACCAGCAGCTCACCCCAAAGCGGTTGGTGCTGATGGTGAGGCCGTAGGTGGTCCAGAACATCGGCAAGGTCCACGGCGGCGAACGTCGGTGACGGGGAAAGAAGCGGCGATGCGGTCGATTGGCAGCGCCCAGGCTCGATTCCGCTAGCGAGGAAGACCGGCACGGCGAGGCGGACCTCAAGGCGTCATCTGCATGGCTCGGGGAGGCGTCAATCGACGGCGGCGAATGGCGTCTGGCTAGGCTAGGGTTTGGGTGAAAAGGGGAAAACGCGAGAGACCTCGAGAGGAAGAGAAAAAGGGAGGACGAGGACGAGTGTGAGATGGCGACTTCCGTGGCATCCTTATCCTCGCAGGGCGACTAGAGCGGCGGCGGGAATCGCGGCGGCGAGCATCGGGCGGCCGCGCGCATGACACCGAGCAACTTGTCTCTTCGGGGAAGACGATAGGCGAAGCGGTAAGCTGGGTTGGGCCGCGCGTGGGCGTTAGTTGGGCTGCGATTGTTGCACGTGAGCGGCAGCGAGAGAGGGAAAGGGAATGGGCCGGCCTGGGCTACGGCCTGAGAGGGTCTGGTTTTAGTTTTTTTATTTTCCAGAAACATTTCTTTTTCTATTTAGCTATTCTCTTTTGTATATTTGAATTCCAAATCTATTTTGAACTATTAAAATATGAGAGGCTTTTATTAAATATGTAAAATAATTATGAGCCCTTGTATTCAATTTGGGCTCCAACATTTCTGGTAGTTTTCAAATACAAAACCATTTTGAATTGATTTCAAATAGAGGGAGATGGTAGGGTTTTAGGGTTTTGTGTATTTCTCTTTGCATGCATTTTTAAGAATGATGCTAATGATGCACAATAAAACCCTAATGTAGGTTTATCTAAAACTGGGGTGTTACATATATCATGCACTTATAGATCAAAATTTGAGTTACTTTCATTAAATTGTGGTGACGCTATTATATTCCATGAATATAAGCATATAGCTTGAACATTATCTGAAAATTCCTTAAAACCTAAACCCCTCAACCCATAATTAAACCCTAACCAAGCAGGTATCATCCACTTATAGATTCAAATTTGAGATACTTCCATTAAATTATGGTGACGTCATTCTATTCCATGATTCAAAGGATAAATCAGGTTGTACATTATTGGAAATTCCTGAAACTATAAAACGGTAAACACTAAACCCCTAAACACGGACGAAACAAGTATCATGCAATTGTAGATCAAATTTGAGATAACCAAATCCAAGTTGGTGAAGGTTGTGATTTGAGCTGGTGTAGCGCGAATTGTTGGGAGGGGGATTCTACCATTTTTCCTAACTCACACTATTTTCAACACAATGACTTCGAAGTGGTCCTACTCTCCTCTATATTCTTAGGTCCTCAAAAGTCATTTAGAAATTGCCAAAGATTTTAGTTTTCGTTTTTCACTCAAACTCAAGGGAGAAACTTTGCTTCTTATATTTTTACATTAAATTGGGCAACACCAATATATTCGACGAATATATGCATAAAGCTTGAACATTATTGAAAATTCTGTAAACCCTAAACCCTAATAAACAACCCCTAAACCCTGAATCCTAAACCCTTAAATACTAAAATCGTAAACCCTTCAACCCAGAATTAAACCCTAACCAAGCAGGGTATCATGCACTTATAGATACAAATTTGAGATACTTACATTATATTAGGTAACGCCATTATGTTCCACAATTATAAGCATAAAGCTTGAACATTACTGAAAATTCCCTAAACCCATAAGCGACCCTGATGAGGCAGGGGTATCATCCACTTGTAGTGGTATGGTATTGTAAGATATAAGACAAGATAAAGATAAGATAAGAAGTACTCTTGTGAATGGCCAATCTTTTGAATAACCTCCTCGCGATGTTTGGGAAGCAAGTGAAAATATCGAAACTAGGGAAGTTTGAATTTTTTGCCTCCAATGACCAAAGTGGTTTCCTTCCTATGTACTACTCCTAGTCCACACCAACATGGCTGCCGAACACACTAGAGAAATAGAGCCGCCCTCTCAAAAAAAGAGAAAGAAACAGAGCCACTGTACCGATCCACACGTGCGTAGCGCCATGCTGTGGACGAGGGAGAGATCAGCCGGGCTAGTGTGTGAGGGGAGAGGGGTGGAGAGATGAGAGGTAGCAAATGAGAGAGAAAACACACTTCCAATTTTTTTGCATGCATAGGTCCTGAAATTTACTACTAGTAGAGTCAGGAGTACCTCGTGTCAGGGACCCATCATAAAATTTTCTCTAACATTGAACCACCTTCAACTCCTTGATATTTCCAATTTGCATCACCATTCTATATCATAATTTGCCTCTATTCATTGATATATGTCTTATTATGAGGTATTACTTATGTCTTTTCCTCTCTTTTTGCATGTTGGATGATTCTTGGAGGATGGACTGCAGGAGTCAGGTTTCTGATGGAAAAAGAGGTGTTTTGATGCAATTTCGTGAAGATCAGAAAAATAACAGAAAAATATTGGAAAATTATATTTTCCCAGAAGACGGAGGAAGCCAGAAGGGGAGGCGTAGCTGGGCCACAGGGGGCCGCGCTAAGGGAAGGTGTGGCCCACCTGGCCAGCTCCCGACTCTGCCCTCTCGCCTATATTTTCATCACGGAACCCTAATACTAGGGCATCGACCACAGAAAGATTTCCGCCGCCTCTGCGGCGCGGAAAACACCGAGAGAGAAAGATCTCTCCGGTAGACATATTTCTGCCAGGGAAATTCCTTCTCGGAGAGGGGAGACCGTCGCCATCAACACCATCATCAAGATAGGATTCATCGGGATCATCATCATCCACACCATCATCTCCACCATCACCATCATCACCACTCCGTCCCACTGTAACAATCATGTCGGATCTTGCATTAGTTCTTAGGGGAAACTTTCCCGGTGTTAATTACTATTGTAGTTGATGCTTGTGAGTGGAACCATTGGATTATTGTTTGTGTTCAGATTGCTATCCATCACCATATCATCTTTGATCTTGATCCATATGATGTCGTGTGAGTAGTTCGTTTAGTTCTTGAGGACATGGGAGAATTCATGTTGTTAGTAGTGGATTTGTGTTGAGTTATTATTCAATGGTTCAGTATTTAAGTTGTGGTGGTATTCTTCTAGTGGTGTCATGTGAACATAGACTACATGATGCTTCACCATTTATGGGCCTAGGGTATGCATTGTGTATTTGGCTACTAATTGTGGGGTTGCCGGAGTGATAGAAACCTGAACCCCCATTAGGACACCTTTGCATAAGGGAGTGTAGGATCTCAGAGTTTAAGGCTATGGTTAGGTTTATATGTTAATTACTTTCCTGTAGTTGCGGATGCTTGCAGGGGGTTTAATCACAAGTATGTATTAGTCCAAGTAAGGTCGTTAAATTAGCACAGGTTCACCCTCACAACACTTACAACACCAAAGAAGAGTACTCAGCTATTTGAAGCGAAAGCACTTGGCAGAATTCCCATGTGTCCTCGAGAACGTTTGGTCCTTATAAGTATTCTCACCGTCTTGTCCTTTGCTAAGAAAGGATTGGGCCACTTAGTGCGTTTGTTCTTTGTCTTTATTACTTGCACTTTGTTTTGTTGCTTTATCAGAAAACCCCTAAAAATCCGTTTGCTAAGTATTTACAGAGATTTTCTGCTCCATACCACTAGTCAACACCTTCTGCTCCTCGTTGGGATCGACACTCCTATTTATCAAAAGTACTACGATACACCCCCTATACTTGTGGGTCATCAAGACTATTTTCTGGCGGCGTTGCCAGGGAGTGAAGCGCTATTGAAGATTTGAACTAGTAAAGAAAACTTCTACTATGAGTATTGCTTTTTGTTACTTCTTGTTACTCTGTTTCCAATATGGATAACCCACATGGTTTTCTATTTGGGAAAACTTCTACCATAGTTAGGGTAGTATATGAACCACCATCTGATGAGATAGATCCTTTTAAGATACCTACAAGTATTGTTGATCGTCTTATGGATAATTATTATTTAGGGGATGGAACTGTCCATCCTGGTGATCATTTCTGTTTTATCCATGAATTATGCGGGTTGTTTAAGTGTGCAGGTATCACAACTGAACAGGTGAAGAAGAAGTTACTCTCTATATCCTTGAAAGGGAGAGCTGAAGAATGGTATAAGCTGCTGAAGAATGGACAATCCATGGAATGGGAGGAAATGGCATCTCTCTCTTATTCTAATTCTATCCTCCCAGTGAGATTCATAAGGATACAAATCTGATATATAACTTTTGGCCTCGTTATGGAGAGAGTACAACTCAAGCTTGGGGGAGATTGAAGTTACTAATGCCTAAATGTCCTATTCATGAACTCCCTAACAATATTATTATCAATAACTTTTATGCTAGGATTTCTCTTCATGATAAAGATTTACTAGATGCTTCTTGTGCTGGATCATTCACACGTATGAAGGAAGAAGCTAAATGGGATCTCCTAGACCGTATTCAAGAGAACACTGAAGCTTGGGAGAATGACAAAGGAAGAAAGTCAGGTATAAACTATGATTATGAATGCATAAAATATTTTATGGGAACTGATGACTTTCGTGATATTAGCAATGAGTTTGGTCTTGATTCCCAAAGTATTGCCAACTATTTTAAGGCCTTTGACTCTTACATAGAAATTCCCAAAAAGAAGTGGAATAAATACCATGCTCCTTATAAAGATGTTGTTATTCATGTTCCTTTTAGAAGCACTGAAGTTTGTACTACTAATCATATTGTGCCTGAAACTTATGTTGAGAAAATACCTTTCCCAGCTAAGGTAAAGGTGTACTCTATGATAATTAGTGCGAATAACAAAGGTACTAAAAAAACTATGGATCCTGATGAGCAATTGAATATTGAAACTGTGGTAGCTATTGTGAAAGACCCTGTCACTAGAAATACAGAGGGTGAGCATATTGTCTTCTATGAAGACGCTTCTAATATTATCTCTCATCCTAGTAAAGCTAGAAAAGCTAGTGTTCATGTGCTTTCTGTTAAAATTGGTGATCATTGCTACTATGGTTTATGTGATATTGGTGCTAGTTCTAGTGCTATTCCTTATGAACTTTACAGGGAAATTATGCATGAAATTGGTCCTTGTGAGCTTGAGGACATTGATGTGGTTATTCACTTTGATAATAAGGAAACCATCTGCCCTATTGGTATTGTAAGAGATGTGGAGGTTCTTTGTGGTAAGATTAAGTATCCTGCTTATTTTCTAGTACTTAATTCAGCAACTAGTAAAACTTGTCCTATCATTTTTGGTAGACCCTTCTTGAACACTTGTGAAGCTATTATAGATTGTAAGAAGGAAAAAGTTTCAACTAAGTTTGATGGAGAGTCTTATGATTTTAATTTTTCCAAATTTGCTAAAGCTCCTTGTGAAAATAGCTTTCCTAATGAAGATTTCAGGATGGAACAACTTGCTTCTATTGATCCGGTTTATGACCTTCGATCCCTTTTTGGTGACTATAAGTATGCTCATTCTGATGATAGAGTTGTTTCCAGTGACAGTTATATCGTAAACTTTATTCAAAGTGCTACTGAAAGTTATTATGAGAGAGGGAAACATGGTTTTATGCATCTCAATAATGTTAAGTTTCCCCGTTTTATGTTGAAAGCTTTGAAGTTGCATTTGTTTTGTCGTCCTATGCTAGTGGCTTTTTGTTTCAACAAAAAAATTTCGCATGACACTCCCGTGCATAGGAAGTGGGTTAGACTCAAATGTGTTGGTTATTTGCTTCTTGATGCTCTCTTTCACTTCAAATATATATCTCCTTTGTGAGCATCCTTGAAACTTTCAAGCCTAACTTAGAGGCATTAAAGAGTTTGGTTGAGTCTTGGAAGTTATTACCTCTGTAATAACCGATCCTTATCCTTTTTGTTTTGGTTTTTGTGTCAAGTTCAACTACTTTTGATAAGTAGAGGAGTTGTGAAAAGTGGCTGTCCTGGGACAGATTTTTGTGTTGAATTGTAAAAATTCGTGAGGGAGCTTAGTACGTCGGATGGAGATGTATTTTTTTGAGCTTGTTCTCCAAGTTGTTACCCAACTTTAATTAGTTCTTCACTTTTTGATTTGAATAACAGAAGGTTTTATAAAAAATCAATATTTACCTGCTAGTCTGTTTTGACAGATTTCTGCTATCATTTGCATTTGCCTCTTACAGACGTCTTTGTTTTGATGGATTTCAGTTGAAGTGTGCACCTAAAGGTTAGTTGTTTTTGCTTATACTAATGTTGCCTTTGAGTTTGGTGTGAGACCTTGTAGGAAAGGAAATTCTAGGAGAAGGAGAAAAGGAGTTTGCAGAGTTCGTCTTTGAATAGGTAAAAGTGGTGAAAATAGAAGGTTCGTGAAACCCCAATCTTTTTATATTTTTGATGTTTTTATTACATAAGGAAAGTTACGAGACGGAATAGATGTGGGAACGGAGGCCGAGGTGGCCAGACCCACCCCAGGCGCTGGCCCCAGCTGGCCGAGCCTGGAGGGGGTGTGAGCACTCCGAGCTTCGTATCCGCCTCGTTTTCATATCAGCACCTTCCTTATGCATTGAAACTTCGTAATATATAACCCCCCGGATCCCCCGAGGTTCATGCATCGTGTTCTCGTCATGTTTTTGTTTTGATCTGTTTCTGTTAGGAAATCTTCTCAAGTTTAGAGCACCATGGTCTCCGCCAACGACAAAGGCAAGAATCCCAAGGAAGGTGATCCTCACAACCCCAAGGAGGAGGAGATTTTTGTAGGGGATGAAGAAGACATGGAGGAGGACAAGCAACCGGACACCCTCTCTACCGTCGCAAGCATTGGAGTGGTGGCAAAAACTACCAAGCTTAGGAGGACAGCACGGATGTCTACAGGAGGGAGAACTCCGCGTCATATCCTCACTCCACGGTCACTTCCTCCTCATGCCACTCGTTCTAACCATGCAGGGGAGGAACACGCTAAGAAGGAAGGGTGGGGAAAGAATAACAAGGACTGGAATTATCGGCCCGACATGATCATGAACCGCATTGAGCAAAATTCGGAGTTGATTCATACTCTGACCTTCGAGATTGAGGATTTGAGGAAACTGATTGAGGAGCTTATCAATAGAATAACACCACCGCTGAAGGAGTAATTCGTCATCAGGTTTGGCATTCCCTTGGCTTATTCCAATCTTGGGGGGAGTGTCGCGGTATCACACCATTATCTTTCACTGTTTACCTTTTTAGTGGAATCATGTCTTTGGTAGAGAAGTTATCTTATAGGTTGGTTTGCATGTGGAAGTATCTCTCCTTTAGTTGATTATCTATGTATCCCTTGGTGTGAGTGCCTTTATTGGAGTATTAATGAGAATTTTTATCTTTTACTTTTTGCACTTCTTATTTTAGTTTGCAATCTCTATTATATGATGGATCTTGTTGATCAGTATTGGCATCACTTTGGGATCATCAAGTGGATCTAAATTGGTTTGGCAAACCGAGTTCTGGTTAGTAGCAATACTTTTTGAGGTTTGAAAGAAAAAGAGAAAAGCTTACAGGTATTTTGTATCATTTATTTTCTTTCGTGTTGGTTCATAAGCTTAGTATTCTTTATTTAAGATCTTTTGTGTCTTGAAGGAATATTGCATGTTTGGCTTTATCACTTGTAGGTTTGCTTGTTTCTTTCAACTCTTTTCCTTGCTACTCAGCCTTGCTAGCCAAAAACCTGTTTTGAGAAGGCATACTTCTCATTCTTCCAAACCCTTTGATCCAAAGCATTTGTGTCCACCATATCTACCTATTAGCATTATTGCTATTCCAAGAAAATTCTCAAGATTCACCTATCTTTTGAATTAAAAAGTATTTTGTTATGTGAAAACTAGTTAGTAAAGCTCTCACGAACTTGATGGCACACCTTATTTTCTTGCCCCTGATAGACTTGAACCATTGTGTCATTGAATTTGTATATGCTTGCATTTATACGTTAGAATTAAAAGAACCGTGTTGTCACGTGTAATGCTTTCAACATTGCACCTGTACATTGTACATAGTTGATATCATGCTCTTTTGTTTGTGGATGTCGTCAGTGTGAAATAAAGAGGGAACTTGTGAGTCCATGGAGTGATGTATGTGTGTTAGAGAAATGCCTGGGCCACTAGCCTAAGCCATGCCTAATCATGGTGGAAACTTGCATCATCACCATAGTGAGCATTCTGTGAAGCATCCTCAATAAAAAGCTATGCACATAGTAAATAAAAAAGATCGCTGAGATGCTCATTGTCTGCTTGCCTTGTCATTTTGGTTATGGGATAGCTCCTGTACCATGTGCAAGGGGTACCCCATTGGTGGTTATTTATGATACACATGTACTTACAATGACAAGAATTACCGGTGACCAAAGTTGAGTAGCATGAGGAGCGGCCCTCGTACTCAAGGGACGTGAGATTTCAAACTTACATTTCGTCAAGCATATACTCCATCTTTGCGCACTTTAACCTTAATCATCTCAAGATGCCTATGATAGGGGCAATGAGGGCTTAAAACTAGTAAGTACCATAATATTTTGGAAGCTCTTTATGACTTGAATTCCCTGCTACCCTCTATGAAGGGACTTTTCCTCCTATTTACCAAGTTGAGTCAGTAAACATACTTCCTCTCTATCTCCAGCAAGCATTTGAGTTGTTATGTTGCAAGCATTCATAGGGTGATTTATTCAATCATGTTCTTTATCTTCCTTGTTTGCACAAAAGTCTTATCTATTGAGTATTACTTTGAAAGTCTTCATTGAAAAACCTTTTTGAGCAAAGAGTGCTCCTGTTGTAAAACTTCTACAAAAAGCTTTTTGTGAAACTGCTTGCCAACTCTTCTCTAACCAGGAACAAAGTTTGCCAATTCCAATTATGATTTATCTTTATGCATCTCTATTGTGACTCATGTACTGGTTGCAAGATAAGTTATATAATGGTGAGTTGCTTTCTTCTATGAGTTGTATAATGGTAAGTGTCATGCTTCTTGTCCGTATTCTTTTATCGACACTTCACTCCATAAACCTGTGGACATGTTTACTGAGCTCCGTTTTCGCTTGGGGACAAGAGAAGGTCTAAGCTTGGGGGGAGTTGATACGTCCAATTTGCATCACCATTCTATATCATAATTTGCCTCTATTCATTGATATATGTCTTATTATGAGGTATTACTTATGTCTTTTCCTCTGTTTTTGCATGTTGGATGATTCTTGGAGGATGGACTGTCGGAGTCAGGTTTCTGATGGAAAAAGAGGTGTTTTGATGCAATTTCGTGAAGATCAGAAAAATACCAGAAAAATATTGGAAAATTATATTTTCCCAGAAGATGGAGGAAGCCAGAAGGGGAGGCGTAGCTGGGCCACAGCGGGTCCCCCCTGGGACGCGCCTAGGGAAGCTGTGGCCCACCTGGCCGGCTCCCAACTCTGCCCTCTCGCCTATATCTTCCTCACGGAACCCTAATACCAGGGGAGTGACCACAAAAAGATTTCCGCCGCCTCTATGGGGCGGAAAACACCGAGAGAGAAAGATCTCTCTGGCAGACAAATTTCTGCCAGGGAAATTCCTTCCCGGAGAGGGGATATCATCGACATCATCACCATCGTCAAGCTAGGCTTCATCGGGATCATCATCATCATCCACACCATCATCTCCACCAGCACCATCATCACCACTCTGTCCCGCTGTAACAATCGTGTTGGATCTTGCATTAGTTTTTAGGGGAAACTTTCCCGGTGTTAATTACTATTGTAGTTGATGCATGTGAGTGGAACCATTGGATTATTGTTTATGTTCAGATTGTTATCCATCACCATATCATCTTTGATCTTGATCCATATGATGTCTTGTGAGTAGTTTGTTTAGTTCTTGAGGACACGGGAGAAGTCATGTTGTTAGTAGTGGATTTGTGTTGAGTTATTATTCAATGGTTTAGTATTTAAGTTGTGGTGCTATTCTTCTAGTGGTGTCGTGTGAACGTCGACTACATGATACTTCACCATTTATGGGCCTAGGGGATGCAGTGTGTATTTGGCTACTAATTATGGGGTTGCCGGAGTGACAGAAACCTGAACCCCCGTTAAGACACCTTTACATAAGGGAGTGTAGGATCTCAGAGTTTAAGGCTGTGGTTAGGTTTATATCTTAATTACTTTCCTGTAGTTGCGGATGCTTGCAGGGGGTTTAATCATAAGTATGTATTAGTACAAGTAAGTTCAGTACATTAGCACAGGTTCAACCACACAACACTTACAACACCAAAGAAGAGTACTCAGCTATTTGAAGCGAAAACACTTGACAGAATTCCCATGTGTCCTCGAGAACGTTTGGTCCTTATAAGTATTTCCACCGGCTTGTCCTTTGCCAAGAAAGGATTGGGCCACTTGTTGCGTTTGTTCTTTGTCTTTATTACTTGCACTTTCTTTTGTTGCTTTATCAGAAAACCCCTAAAAATCCGTTTGCTAAGTATTTACAGAGATTTCCTTCTCCATACCACTAGTAAACACCTTCTGCTCCTCGTTGGGTTCGACACTCCTATTTATCGAAAGTACTACGATACACTCCCTATACTTGTGGGTCATCACTCCTCTTCTCTCTTTGTTGCTACCCTCTTCCCTTGCCTATGTTTTATTCTCTCTTCTCGTGGACAGAGGTTAGCATATGTCCAAGCAAAATAAATATACATGTATAGCGTGATATTTTCTTAGACTCATGCTAAGAAATTTGCTAGACTCAAGTCTAAGAAGCCATATGTTCTCCACCGTTAGCACATGTAAGGGGTCCCACTAACTAAAATAGAAAGGAATAATAAAATAGGTATATCATACACTAACGACTGGGTCCGTCTACCATTTGATTCTCTTAGACATATGTCTAGTACTAGACTCAAGTCTAAGAAAAACTTAGCTAGACTCACCCGTCTAGTGTTTAGACATAGGTCTAAGAACAAGAAGATTCTCTTATACATAGCCTTTTTCCAACACTGCAGATGATCGGCTCCACCTTTTAGACAATTTCTAAACAAGATGATTCATGGGACCCACCAAACTGATGACGCTAACTTCTGCATAGGAGTTTTATAGCTTGGTCATACACTGCCAAGTGGGCCCATTATTTGCTTTTTCCTTAGGGCATCCGCATTGTGTAAAAAAAGAACACCTTAAGGCATACAGTAGTACATCATGGAGAAAATAAAGTTACCTCAAGCTTTTGGGTTTCCCATAGAGAATAGAAAAATCATTTCCCCTTTCACGGAGCAATATGACAAGCTATGTGGGTCCTACCTTGTGGCAAATGTTGACCTTATACATTGTGGTAATTTCCATAAGTCGGGTGGGTCCTACATTACGGATGCCCTTAGACACGCATGACTTGCACTCCCGTCTCCATCACGCTAGACTCAATTTTTTTTGTGAAATTCATTTAACTACTATAGTTAGATAGGACGCATGATCCACTATATATGTGAAAACTCCCACAGTCAACAATGCTTACTACCCAACGATGCACCCATCTAGTGTCGGAACTCTATCATGTCATAAACTATGATTCGATCGATATGGCCTTGATGACCCTTGGTCGTTTGGGTTGAAACCCAATATTGTCCATACATGGTAGGACAATAACGTGAAGCTGTTTTTTCGAAAACTCATCAAATCCCATGGCTACCACTAAAACTCTAAACCCTAAGCAACCCCTAGAACATAAACCCTCAACCCCTAAATACTAAAACCATAAACCCTAAACCCCTCAACCCATAATTAAACCCTAACCAAGTAGGTATCATGCACTTATAGATCCAAATTTGAGATACTTTCATTAAATTGCGGTAACGCCATTCTGTTCCACGGATATAAGCATAAATCTTAAACATTATTGAAAATTCCCTAAACCCTAAACCCCTAAACGACCCTGACTAAGCAGGTATATCATCCACTTATTGATCAATATTTGAGATATACTTTCATTAAATTAAGCTAACGCCATTTTGTTCCACGTATCTAAGCATAAAGCTTGAACATTATTGAAAATGCCCTAAAACCTAAACCTTAAACCGTCTAACCCTAAACCCTGACCAAGAAGGTATCATGCACTTATAGATTAAAAATTTAGATACTTTCATTAAATTGCGCTAACACCATTCTAATTCGCGAAATCTCAAACATTTTTTAAAATTCCCTAAACCCTAACCCCCTAAAGCCTAAACCCTAAGCCATATACCCCTAAAAACCCTAAACTCGCCCTCAATCCCTAACCCTAAGCTCAGACATATTTTTGAAAAAATCCTAAACGCTAAACTATCCCTAAAAAACAAAACCCTAAACCCCTCAACCCATAATTGAACCCTAACCAAGTAGGTATGATGCACTTATAGATCCAAAATTGAGATACTTTCATTAAATTGCACTAACGCCATTTTGTTCCACAAATATAAACATAAAGATTAAAAATTATTGAGAATTCCCTTAACCCTAAACCCTAAACGCCCCTAACTAAACATGTATATCATCCACTTATAGATCTACATTTGATATATACTTTCATTAAATTACACTAACGCCATTCCGTTCCATGAATCTAAGCACAAATCTTGAACATTATTGAAAATTCCCTAAAACCTAAACCTTAAACCCTATAACCCTAAACACTGACCAAGTAGGTATCGTGCCCTTATCGATCAAAAATTGAGAAACTTTCATTAAATTGCTCTAACGCCATTCTAATTCACGAAAGCTCGAACATTATTGAAAATTCTCTAAACCCTGACCCCCTAAAGACTAAAACCTAAGCCTTATACCCCTAAAAACCCTAAACCCCTAACCCTAAGCTCGAACATATTATTAAAAAATTCCTAAACCCTAACTACCCCTAAAAAACCAAAATCTTAAACCCTCAATACTAAAAACCTAAACCTTCGACCCATAAACAACCCTAACCAAGCAGGTATCATGCACTTATAGATCAAAATTTGAGATACTTTCATGAATAAATTGTTGCTAAGTCATTTTATTCCATGAATATATGCATAAAGCTCGAACTTTATTGAAAATTCCCGAAACTCTAAACCCTAAACTCCTAAATACCTAAACCCTAAACCCTAAAACCCGAATCACTAAACCCCTAAACCCGAAACACCGAACCCCTAAACCTTGATCAAGAAGATGTCATGCACACTTATATATAGATCAAATTTTTAGATACTTTTATTAATTCGGGTAATACCATTCTATTCGAAGAATATAGGCATAAAGATTGAACATTATTAAAATTTCCCTAAACCCTCGACCCTAAAAAACCCCTAAAAATTAAACCCTAAACCCATAAATACTAAAACCCTAAACCCTCAACCCACATACACTCGAACCAAACATGCATCATGCACTATAGATCAAAATTTGAGATGATTTCATTAAATTGCGGTAACACTATTATATTCCATGAATATAAGCATAAAGCTTGAACATTATTAAAAAATTCCTAAACCCTAAACACCTAAAACCTAATCCCTAAACCCCTCAACCCACAATTAAACCCTAACCAAGCAGGTATCATGCACTTATAGATTCAAATTTGGGATACTTTCATTAAATTACGGTAATGCCATTCTATTCCATGATTAAAAGAATAAAGCAGATTGAACATTATTGAAAATTCCCGAAACCATAAAACCGTAAACACTAAACCCTGAACAAACAAGTATCATGCACTTGTAGATCAAATTTGAGATACTTACATTAAATTGGGCAATGCCATTATATTCGACGAATATAATCATAAAGCTTGAACATTATTGTAATTTCCCTAAACCCTAATAAACAACCACTAAACCCTAAACCCCTAAATACTAAAACCCTAAACCCCTAAATACTAAAACCATAAACCCTTCAACCCATAATTAAACCCTAACCAAGGAGGGTATCATGCACCTGTATATCCAAATTTGAGATACTTTCATTAAATTATGAATGTTCTTTCAAGATAGTTGCAAACTCACACCGACGGCATTGTTTACTACAAGAAGATGCACCCATCTACCTCAGAAAAGACATTAATAAAAGAGAAATCTACCATGCTTACCTGTAGCTCAAGTTTGACCTAATTTCGTTAAATCGGTGAGAAGTTAGTGAAGTGTGTGAAGTTATTAGCTAGGAAGCTTGAAAATGGAAGTATAAGAAACGGTGGTCCACTTTGTGTGATAATTGGGGCGGTTGCATTTTCTTCTAATTGTGGTAGGTCCTGTAGGAGTGAGGTGCTTGATTTAACACGGTCAGTGGAAGTACAAGTTACATCAAGGGCCTAATAAAATATGAAAATTATATCCAAATCCATTCATTTAGCACAAGGTCCCTGAAACTAAGAAATAAAGCGTGTTTTCTGATTTGCGCATACGTGTTCATTGTGCTAAATACTATCAATAGAATCTTCTAGATGCTAAGAATGGAAAAGAAGATCCAACGGTTAGGAATGTTTGGATTTGCCAGTCTTGATCCAACGGTCCATGTTCAAAGTTATTCGTATACTGTATATTATCTTACCACTATATAATGTACGAGTAACTTTGAATATTGACCGTTGGATCAAGACTCGCGAATCCCTACATTGCCAGCCGTTAGATTTTCTTTTCCATTGTATTAGAATTTGCTAGATGATACTATTGATATAGTCTTTATCACAATAAACGCTATGCACAAACTTCAAAACACACTACTCCATCCTTCTAGAGTCCTCTCCATCATTTCTCTAGACCAGGTTACCAAAATTGACATGTTTTTGGTAAATTGCCATATTGTCAATTTATTGCAAGAATTTAGCTAGTCCGATTAAATGGGTTTATACATTAAACTGGTTATTTTGTGTGACAACTACGGCTCAGACATATTATTGAAAAATTCCTAAAGCCTAAACCCTAAGCCTTATACCCCTAAAAACCCTAAACTCTCAACCCCTAACTCTAAGCTCGAACATATTATTGAAAAATTCCTCAACCCTAAACTACTCCTAAAAAACCTAAACCCTAAACCCTCGACCCATAAACAACCCTAACCAAGCAGGTATCATGCACTTACAGATCAAAATTTGAGATACTTTCATTATTAAATTGTTGCTAAGTCATTCTATTCCATGAATATATGCATAAAACTCAAACTTTATTGAAAATTCCTGAAACCCGAAACCCTAAAATCGAGAATCGAGAATGTTCTTTACAGATATAGTTGGACACCCACACCTTCGGCATTGTTTACTACAATAAGATGAACCCATCTACCTGTGATTAAATTTAATTCAAGATCACCCTATCGCTCTTATTTGTAACTCAAGTTTGACCTAATTTCGCTAAACTATCAAGATGCAAAATTGAAGCAAGAAATTAAATGTATCGTCAAAATTCTCTTTGGTTTATGATATATTAATTCACCCCCTATGGGTACCTCCAAAAGATTTTTCATAAAATTTTGAAAGCAACCTACAATTTTATGTTAGTTCAAATTTGACCTAATTCGAAAAATCGACATAGTCATTCTAGTTGGCGGAGTTAGCTATGAAGTTTGAAAACTCATAAAACATGGGTATCATCAGTACAACATGTGTTGGTCCACTATATTTGTCCTAAAATTTGGCTTGTAGCATTGAGATCCATATTATTCAAACTTTCTTTAGGGAAAAGAATAATCTTGTCATCACTCAAAAAAATGAGAATTCAATGTTCTTTCCTAATAGTTGGGAACTCACACTGACGTCATTGTTACTATAAGAAGATGCACCCATCTACCTCCAAAAATACATTTAATTTAAGATAAATCTATCGTGCTTTCTCGTATAGCAAAATTTTGACCTAATTTTGTTAAATTGGAAAAAATTCACCAAAGTGTGCGAAGTTAGCTAGTAAGCTTGAAATATCATAGTACTACAAACATGGGAATTATGAGAAACCATGGTACACTTTGTCTGATAATTGGGCAGTGTCATTTTATTTTTATTGTGGTTGTTCCTATAGATGTTGGGGATATGCTATATGGGTATCATCATAGCATGTCTCTAATCCGGATAACCCGGGTGACCCACAGTTGGTAGCAAGGCCCATGGCCTGCTGGACGGCCCAGTTAGATGGATCCAGAAGGGAGGCCCATGCCGGATAAAGGAAGGCTACGTAGGAGTCACTGACGTACTCGGAGCCTTGGAGTGCAAAACATGCTAGACTAGTTGTATACTATGTAGGACTCTGTAACCTGTCCGACTAGGACTTTGATTGTAACCCTAGGATCTGGCGACTATATAAGTCTGTAACATCCCAAAAATCATGAGTTACAAAAACTTTCATAACATTCATGCATTCATAGCATCCTTGGCTTGAACAAAAATTTGTAAAACAAAATTCCAAATTAAAACCATTTTATGCCTATTATCTATATGCAATAAGGCATGGTTTTATTTTATTTTTCAAAGTTTCAAAGTGAATTTGACTAAACGGTAGTGTTTTATACACAATTAGGTGCAAGGTTTGCACTACAAAACCTAGAGGTGATTTGAATTCAAATCCATTTGAATTTGGTTTGATTTGTTTCCTGAAAAATCAAAATAGAAAAAGAAAAAGAGAGAAGAAAAGGAAAAGGGTCGACGCCACCTATTCGGCCCAACAGCAGAAACAGCCCACGAAACCCACCCGGCCGTTTCCCCCTCTCCCCTCTTTCTCACTCATGCGCCTACCCCCTCACTCACTGACCCCATGGACCCACTGCCAGGCGTGCATCGTCGTCTTCACCATGAGACCTACCCCCAAATTCCTCCTCGTTGTTACCTGCGTTGATTCCTCCTCGTAAATTCGCTTGATGCTGCGTTAATTCCTCCCCCTACCATGTGTACATAATCGCCCAGCTCTCATCCCCATTTCCCCTCAGACCCCATGCCCTGAACGCCTCCAGGCTGTGAGAATTGCTCGCTCGAAACCTCCTACTCCGACAACCCTCCGGCGCCAATTCCGGCCAACCCTCACCACCTCCTTGCCCCTGGTTTCCACGAGCACACTCCCCATCATCTCGCGCATCTTCCAGTATCTTCCCCTAGCCCATGCACGCTTCGGAACATCGACAAGGACAACCCCTGCTCGCCACCGTCCTCTGCTGCAACAGCGACGAACTTTCCCGATAAATTCATGTTTATTTAGACTATAACTAGTTGGTTTTGTGTTCAGTACTGTTTGATTTGTCTTGTTTAGTTTAAAAAAAATCATCACATGGCATTTGTATGCATTCATATATTTTTGCTTGCTTATTTTGAATGTAAATTTGGTGCTATCATTTTATGTGTAGATTTTGGTGCTAGTGGAGACTGTGATTGTGAAGATTGTTGCTACTCCCCCAACTACCAAGGCAAGTGGTGCTTCATGTATTTTTCCCATTATTTTGACTATGCACTAGTGATATTTTGTATAGGGCTTGCATGAATTTTTGCTAAGTATCTATATGCTATGCCTTGGGAAAACCTAGTAGTTGTAGTCTTGGTAGAATTATTCTCTATGTTAAGATACTTTTTGATATCATGCTTAGCCTAGCTAGTAGCAAACAAGGGTGGATTATGTATACCTGCTATGGAAATTTTGCAAAGTCTTTGACTTATGTTTTTGCTTAATAAAACAACTAAGTGAATGAATCACCTGGGTGGAATGGAAATAATGGTTTATGTTGAGTGGTTACTCAGGGCCCATTTTTATGGCCTCCCTGGTGTATCTCACTTGTTGAAATCCACCCAGGAACAAAGGGATTTGAGATACTTAGTGTTTAGAAGCTTCTAGTGCAGCCACATGGCATATGGGCTCTGCCTTGATCATATAGGTTGTAATAACTTAGTCAAATGGACAGATGGTGGTAGGGTGATAGGATGGAACGCGTCCATTTGTTCTAAGGGAAGGCTTCTAAAAGATCTTGTCTCGATGCATGTCGAGTCTTGTGGGGAAAGTGCACCACTTCTCGAGAAGGAAAAATCTAAGTACTTAGCCATGTCCCCGGCAACGGACAATTTGAGCATCAAGACATTGAAGCTATCAAGGACCTCCTCATCCCAATTTCTAAGTTAAAAACTTGTGGTTGAACAAGGGTAAAGGTTCACCAATGTATATTGGCGGTTCCTTGGGTGATTTTGATTAAACAAAAACTTAGTGTTTTCAACTGATAAGGAAAACCTATTTTGAGCAAAGCAAGCCTAAACTACACTTAGCCAAATTCATATAGATGTTAGAAACTACTACTCTACTATGGTACCACTTGCCAATAGAATTCCAAATGTATTGACCCACTGTGGATGTAACTTATGAAGTTGTAGGTTACTCTGATTAGGATTAGGGTTATGAGTCTACACTCAACATGCTTGCCTCTAGCACATGAAGATGAAGATTTTACTTTATTTACTTATGTTATGAACTCTTGTACTAGACATGGCTATGGAGTTGTAAAGACTATGTTTATCTCTAGAATGACGATGTAATAAAGACCTTTGTATCTGTGTACTTCATCTTAAACTGTGGATGCTAGCATTTGATCTAGGGACTAGCATTGCAATCATAGGGACCTTTACCTTATAAAGGTGGGGTCTTACAGATGGTATCAGAGCACTATGTTGCCTGTAGGACTATGATCCTAGGTTGGATTAGACTAAAAAAACCACTAAGGAAAAATGCAACTCTTTGCAAAATTCCACACTTGACTTTTCTTCTTGTAAACCTTTCTAATCTTATTTCTCATTTCAAATTGTAGATGGCCACCATCAACGAAGCCCTCAAGAAGGGAGCACTCATGACCATGACTTTATAATGTGAGACGGAGTTTCCCAAAGCACTTAAAACCGTTATGGTTAGCTTGGGAATACATGGTGAGGCCGTATACAAAGGATTTCCAATTGTGGATGAAGGAGAAGAATATTGGTGGGTGCAACTTCACTTGTATAAAAACAAGGGAGACAACCACAAAGAGTTAGGATTCTACATGGGCACCAACTCAGAAATGTATACAACATTCTTTGACTCTGCAAGAAATGCAACTTGGAATGCTATCAAGGAGCTTGGTGAAAGACTCAAGTGTAGAATGATCAACACTAAAAATGACTTTGAAGAGGAGAAAAAGTATACCCAAGACTTAGAGACCGCCATAAAACGTCTAAGGGAGGATATCATAGACTTAGAATATGAGTGAGAATTGTAATGTACCCCGTTAGTTGGACCACCACCACTTGTCGTACTTTCACAAAAATTGTCTTGTTTTTCTCTTACTTGTGTTGTTCTAATACTTCTCCATCTTATATTAGCTGCCTAGCTTTGTAATCAGCACTGCTGAGGAGTTCAATGGAACTCGTTTTGGTTCACGCATCGTGCAGTTTACTAGTGTGCTCAACCTTCCACTTCCTAGTATCAAGGCACTTCATCTCACCAAGTTCGAGAGGAAGGACCTTTGGGACTTTAGAGTCTCACAGCTGGGACGCCAGGTGGAGCCACTCACGGAGGAGATTTCCTTCAAGCTGATGCACGATGACAAGGAGAAGGGTCTAGATATAGTCATGCAGGAGCACTCGGACTCCTCTCCGGACGCCACTCCGCCGAGCTTAGAGGCATCTACTTCCACCCGTTTGGGAGACGTGCCGAGGAGGGAGAGGCATTGGTGTATGAGGGTGAGACTAGAGAGGCGATGGACCCAGTTCGTCTGTACCTCCAGAACCTCAAGGGACTTATTATACACCTCGACACCAATAGGAACAACGTCATGCTTAGAAATGACGAGCTCCAGGTTCAGTTGAGGGAGAAGGACAAGCTCTTCGCAGAGCAAGATGAGATCGTCAAGGAGATGGAGGCCAGATTCGAGAGCCAGTACAAGAAGTTCAAGAATCAGGAGAAGAGGGTCCAAGACAGAAACAGTAAGATCAAGGACATGAAGGCTGAGATAGAGGCCAAGGACTTCGAGCTCGAGACCCAGAAGGGAGTGATTGAGAGGCTTCGCTCACAGAAGAGGGCCCTCAGGGCAAAGATCGAGGCCTTTACCACTAGTGTGGATGAGTACAAGGACTCCATGGAGAATGCAGGTCTTGCTCTTGTTGACGTGGAGGTCGACATGGAGTAGTGTAGACTACTCGACTATCTTTTATCTATCATACTTTGATTATTGAGTCGCAATGACCATCCAACATGTGGATGGCTTGCTATTGTGTGTTCACATTTTCAAAACCTGTTGTTTATGTCGTTCAAACTCTATGTTATTTTTGAGCTTGATTATTGTGATTGTTTCTATGTGATGTAATGTGCATGTTAAGCATCTATGGGTATCTCATTCTTATACTTATTGAAACCATAGATGCCTCCCCGTTGTGCCAAACCCAACCAAAACAACAATAATAACATCACTCCCGATATGCAGTAGTTGATGAAAGCTCAAGCTCAATTAATGCAGATGATAACTCAGTTCATGCAAAATCAGAATCAGAATAACAATAACAACAACAACAACAACAACAACAATTAGAACAATCCTCCAGCATTTGACATGTTCACCAGATTTCTAAGACTGGGGCCTGCAAAGTTCTTGGGAACCACTTACCCAAAGGTAGCCAATGACTGGTTACGTTCAGTAAACAAGGACTTAGTCACTATTGGCTGCACCGACGAGGAAAAGTCAGGTTCGCAGCACATCTGCTCAAAGGACCAGCAACAACCTGGTGGGACAACTTTTAGATCACCACTCCCCTTAAGGATGTGACTTGGGCTATTTTTGAGGATGGTTTCCGTACAGCTCACATCTCATCCGGAGTGATGAACTTGAAGAAGAAGGAGTTCCACAATCTGAAACAACGTCACCGCAGTGTGGCTGAGTACATTGAGGAGTTCAACAATTTGGCGCGATATGCACCGGATGAAGTTGATACTGATGCCAAAAGGAATGAGAAGTTCCTTGAGGGACTTAATGATGAGTTAAACCTGGAGCTCTCTGTTGCCTTTGTTCCAACATATTAATCACTTTGTGACAAGGCCACCATCTTGGAAAACAAGATGAAACATGTTGAGGGCAGGAAGAGGAAACATAACTTTGATAAGCACAGCCCAGATCGTCTCACAAACGTTCCCATAATGATGATCGTGGAAGTTCTGGATTCCACAAGCTTGGGAAATACAACAGCCATCACAACCACAACCGTCATCATGACAACAAGCACCATTGCAGTCATGATAGTAACAAGTATAAGAGCCACAAGAGTAGACACAAGAGCCACCACAGTGGAAGTGGTAATGGAATCCAACCTACAAAGAAAGATCTCAGTCAGGTTGAGTGTTACAAGTGTAATAAGATGGGACACTATGCAAATCAGTGCCCAGAAAAGAAAGTTAAGTGAGCCAACAAGCCCAAACCTTTTCAGAAGGGACAAGTGAACCACATCAATGTGGAAGAAATATATGAAGAGTCTGATGGTGTGGCTGGTAAGTTCAAGCTAAATTCTTTTCTAGATGTCACATCCCAAAATTTTCCAAATTTTGAAATGTGAAAAATAAATAAACAAAATAAATAATTGTTGAAATTTAGGGTGAAAAGAAACTTTTTTATTCCAAATCAAAACATTAAAACCCATCTTGAACAAACTTTGAATAAAATGGAATCCAACAAATTTCAATCAAGTGATATGCATTCATCAATAAATGTATATTGAAATTTAAACACTTGGAAAAGTTAAACCAAAACCCTAAACCCTAATGGAATAAAATCATTTCCAAAATATCCCTAAGACTATGGAATTGATCCATATAAAAATTTAGCAAAAAACATTTATAAATGATCAAAAAATGATAAACAAAAAATATTATAAAACCATAGAAATTGGTTTCAATTATATTGGAACCATGGATAAAAACTTATGAATATAATAAGATAAAGGACATAATTTCCAAAGCTAATAAAGCTCATATCTAAAATCCATACCAAATTGTGAGCAAAATAATCCTAAAGAGATTTAAAAGGATAGACAAATATTAAATAAAATTATACAAATTGGAATCACCAATTTTGGATCTATAAATAAAAAGATATGGATTTTATAAGACAAAGAAACAAAGAAATAAATAAGGAATATTTAAAAACCAAATTAAATCTTGGCCAAACAAATGAAATGAAATAATATGGAATAATAAAAAGGAGTAAAAGATTATTTGAATAAAATCATAAGGATTGAACAATATCCAATTTTATTTAAATAAAGATAAATTTCCTAAACTAAATAATAAATTCCAAGGAAATTATTTAGAAGGCAATTTAAAACTTGAATTAGCAAATGGATAAAGATATTCCAATTAAATAAAGGGATAAATAATATTCAAATAAAATAATATGGCATTAACCAAATTCTATCCCATTTGAATCAAGACAAAATCCCTAATAGAAATGATTAATTAAATCATGAGAAAATAGTAAATTGGAATTTTCCAAAGTGGATTAAAAGGTTATCTAATTAACATAAAAAGAATTATTTGAATAAAATTTATATGGAATTAAACCCATATTTGATTTTATTCGAATAAAGACAATTGGCCAAATTAAATGATTAATAAATCATATTAAAATACTTTAAATAATTCAAAGTGAATTATTTGCACTAATGAATAAATAAAACCTACTTAAAAAGGTTTGGTAAAAATTAGAATTTAAATAAGAGTTTGAAAATATAATTAAAGTCTTATTTAAATAAAAGAAAGTGCCTATTTCAAATAAATAATAAACCATAAATGAATAAAAGAATTATTCCAAAAATGGTCTTTAAAATACATGTTTAAACATAATAGAAACTTACCGAAAGTTTGGAAAAGTTTTGAATTGAAATATGTGTTTGAAGCATTTGAATAAATTCAAAACAGAATAAAAGAAAAGAAAAAGGAAAAAGAATTAGAAAGAAAAAAACTAAGAAAATGAATCAGCCAAGCCCAACAAAACCCACCAGGCCCAGCTAGCCCATCTCTTTCTCCCCCACAGAAAACGATTCGCACCAGAATACTTACCCCCGCAGACGCTGACAACCAGACCCCACTGGAAACCCCCTCACTCGCTGACCAACTGACCCCACCTGCCAGTCGTTTTCCTCACCCCGTGGCTCATTCTTCCCCCTCTCTCTCCCGTTTCTGCCGCGGATTCCTCTCTTCAATTCGTCTTAACGCCGCAGACATTACTCGCTATGATCACGATCACTTAATCGCCTCCCTTCCCTCTATCTTTCCCCCCACACGTGGTCCCCTCTCTGCCATCGGGCTGCCAGAATTTTGCTCGAGACCTCCCTCTGCCCCGACGAGCTTTCCGGCAAATTCCGGCGAGCCCAGCAACCGCTCTGCCCCCTCAACCACACGAGCGTGATCCCCACCTCCCTATGCATCTCTCAGCACCAACCACTTGCCCGCACGAGCACCATAGCCTCGGCAGCAACATCGATAGAACGCCGTCGTCGTCTGCCACTTTCCGGCGAAGCCCCCTGGTAAAACCTGACCGCCCTAACCCCTCTAGTTCACACGCGTGTACTCTCCACGACCTTGTGCATATAACGACATTGTTTATTTGTCTTGGCGTGACCTGTACCCTCGCCTCCGACGATGAACAGACGAGCCCGACGCCTTTGTGAACTCCGGCGATCAATCCTCTTCGCTCTCGTGCGCCCCTTGGACAACCGCGACCACCTCGAGCTTCAGCACGCCACGGCGACTCCGGCAATGATCTTCTGCCTCTCCTGCACTTCCTAAATCATCAGCAACAACACCGTCGAAATCCGACGCATAGGATAGAATCACTTATCGAAAGGGTACATAGTACTCTGTGCCGCACGATCCACTTTAAATCCAACGCACCACGTTGATCGATCCTACCGAACCGGTACTAGCGAATCAGATCAAGACACGTGGCCTAGCTGTTGATTTAAAAATAGAAATGAATCTATTAGATGTTTGATTTCGAAAAATTCATAACTTCAAATCTACACGTCCAAATTTTACAAACTTTATATAAATGGAATCAGAAAAAAGTGTACTTTGCAACCATGCCATTTTTTTAATGATATGCTTCTGTAATATTGGTTGTTTTTGCAGAAACATGTGTAGGCATATTTTGAGTATAAAACCTATTCTAAAAATGTTTTTAGGGTAAAATCTTTTGCAAATGGTTTGTTTTGAACCTACTGACCATAAAAACCAACTTGTAGATTTAAAAGTATATTTTTTGATGCTAAGGAGTAAAACTTTGGATAAAAGCATTTCTAGTTAAATAAAATTATTGATTATAGTTCAAAAATGCTTTTTGAGTAAAACATTTGGAAAATGATTTGATTTAGACTGTCTGACCCTAAACACTAAGTTTTGGATTTAAAAATATATTTGATTAACCATAGAAAATTATTCCTTTGAATAAAGGCATTTCTAGTAAAATAAAAATGGTGCTTGATTTAAAAATGGTTTTTAGATGAAACCTTTGGCAAATGGTTTAATATTAAATACTTGACCTTAAAGCACTAAAATATTTGTTTAAAAATATATTTGTCAAACACTAGAAATTATTACTTTGATTCAAATCATTTCTATCAAAACAAAAATGATTTAAAGTGGCCATTTCCACTAACTTGATTTAAAATGGTTTTGCCACTTTTATAAATAACCAATAGGTGTTTTGGAATGTTCATAGCCTAATGGAAACCACTTTTCCAAATAAAACAATCTTTTGCATGCTTGCATGCATTGTTTTGTTTTTACTATTTTATGTGGTGAATTGTTTGAATGCTAGATTGAATTTGTGCCTTGATTGAATTGTAGTGAAATTTGAAGAGTGTGACTGTTGCAAGATCAAGGAGTGAACATATATTCTCTACCAAAAAGGCAAGTGGTGCTTCATACTTTTGTCCCATTATCTTCACTATGCATTAGTGATATTTCTAAGTAGGACTTGCATGGAATTTTACTAAGTATGGTATGCCATGGGAAATCCTAGTAGATGATGCCTTAGTAGAATTTCCTAAGTTAATATCCCTACTACTATCATGCTTAGCTTAGCTAGTAGAAAACAAGGGTGGATTTTGTTCATGCTATGAAATATTTCTAAGTCAATGACTTGTGTTTTGTTTAATAAAAGAACCATGTGAATGAATCACCTGGGTGGAATGGTTGATAATGGGATATGTTGAGTGGTTACAGAAGGCCAGGGGACTGGTGAACCTTGTGTATCACACTTGTGGAATGCCACCTAGGAACAAAGAGATTTGAGATTTCAAATGTTGAGAAGATTCAAGTGCAGCCACTTGGCATTATGGGCTCTGCCTCAATCATATAGGTTGCAATAACTTAGCCAGATGGACAGTTGGTGGTAGGGGATGATAGGTTTGGAGCGCGTCCATTTTGGTCTAAGGGAAGGCTTCTAAAAGATCTTGTCTCGATGCATGTCGAGTCTTGTGGGGAAAGTGCACCACCTCTCGAGAGAGTAAAATCTAAGTACTTAGCCGTGTCCCCGGCAATGGACAGTTTGAGCATCAAAACATGGAAGCTATCAAGGATCTCCTCATCCCAATTTCTAAGTTAAAAACTTGTGGTTGAACAAGGGTTAAAGGATCTTCAATCCATGATTGGTAGATGTCATTGGTGAGTTTTACCAAACAAAAATTAGTGTTTTCAAATGATAAGAAAAATCTATTTTGAGCAAAGCAAGCCTAAGATCCACTTAGCCAAATGCATATAGATGATAGATTCCACTATTCTACCATAGTATCCCTTGTCAATACAATTCAAATGTATTGACCCTTGTGGCTGTAACTTATTATGTTGCAGGGTTGTTTGATGTTAGTGAAGTGTATTGAATAGGATTACAATTCTACAACCAACATGATTGCCTGTGGAACTTTGAAGATGAAGGACTTCATGCTATATAGTTATTCCTGCTGCATTGTAAAGAGATAAACAAATGAGCTATGTAAGATGTAATGAATTATTTTATTCCTGGTTATAAATTTATATTATGACCTTTTGTAACATCCCAAAAATACTAAACTTAAATCATCAAACTCTAATCATCAAAATTAGGGTTAACAAAAACTTTTCTAAATAAAATTATGAAAGCATGCATATGTGTATGCATTTAATTTGAAATTCTTTTGAACCACCTTGTTTGTATGTTTCATTGCTTGTAAAATGTTTCTTAGGTGAAATAAACATTATCTAAACATTTCCCACACTTTTCCCAAAGACAAATGAAGCAAAACAAATAAAATAAAGGAATGGTCATTTTGACCAATTTAACTCCCATGCCTACTTTGGCTGTCTCAAACTTTCAGAACCTAATGGAAAATTTTCTGGATCTTTGCACCCCTTGAATGTACTCATAACAAGGTATCAAGGCCCACTTTGTGATCATCCAGAAACTTTCAAATGCATAGTTTAAATGACAATTCAAAATTGAATCCTTATCATATGGGAAGATCCCACTTTTTCAAAAACCACTCAAACAAGCTCAACTTTCAAAACCCAAGCATCTACAGACTCACTAGCACCAATCTAGCAAACCCACCAAAAATCTTTTCAAAATTCAAAACTTGATTTCATGCGGCCATTTCATCAAACAGGTTGCAGACACATATCATACAAAATCTAAACACTATAGTGAGCAGTGATTGAAGCCTAACTTGTTCCCTCTCTGGACACCACTAGCCTTAGTAGATCATCTAACAACCTAAACTAACCCTTAGCATCACTGTAAGCTTGGCATTGCCATCAATGGTGAACAGCCGAGCACACCCATGTCACCCCCATGTCGACAGCAATCTAGGAAGAAAATCAAGCCTAGCCAGCATGTCTGGGAGGCAGCCCACCGTCCACCGCCACTCACTGTCCCAGCCGCGAGTGTTGCCAAGCCCTAGACCACACGCACGAACCATGCCAACCTCACCAGCAACCATGCCGAGCATGCGCCAGAGCGCCACCCTCGACCAGCACCCACAGACCGCGTGCCGCCCTCACCGCGTGCATACACAATCCTCACCGACCCAGGAGACCACCAGACATCCTCGTTCGCCGCCTCGTGACGCACAGCCACCGCTCTCCGTCGAAGACGTCGCCTCTGCCGCGCAGAGCGTCACATGTTCCAGACCAAACCGCACCGCCCCGCGCCTCAAAACCATGTCGTTGAGCATCACCAGGGAACACCGCAACACCCCCTACCTTCGCCCATGCCAATATACGCCTGTAACATCGCCCCCGATGAGCTCACCGTGCGCCCCGTCAGTCCCCTTGCTCGACTATAAATAGAGGCCACCCCCGCTCGATTTCTTCACACCATCTCACTCCCCTCTCCTCACTGATCGTGCCACACCGTTCCCAGAGCAAGGCGAGCACCACCTCGCCGGAATTTCACCGGAGCCCGCCGCCTCTGGAGAAGAAGGGCGCCATCCATTTCATCCACCCCAGGAGCTGCCGCGACCACCCCTGAGTTCGCCGTCGTCGACTTTGTTGTTCACCCGCCTCGCCGACCCTCGCCTGCACCCCAGTGAGCCCCCAACACCCCTCACTGGCCGCGCTAGATTTCTTTCTCGCCGGCGTTGCTCAACATCGACGATGACTCTCAGCCGTTGGATTAGAACTAGATCGAACGATCCACATTGCCCCGTACCGCTTCGCCCCTCCCTGTCTTACTGACGAGTGGGGACACCCACTTAAGCAGCCCGCGGGAGCACTGCGCTTAGCAGGACGGCCCGATAACTTTTCCCGCGCAGCCCAGTTATTTGAATTAAACCTTTTTCATTTTGTTTCAAACTCACTTCTGTACCCAACTTCAAAAATCAACCCAGATCGATTCAGTGCACCAAATTGAATGAAACCAATTTTGTTAGAAAGGTCTAAGAATGCTGAAGCCAAGCCCGTTGGATTCAAGTCATTTCGGTCTATAGATCACCCATGGTAAATAACAAGGCAGAAGCTTTTCTGCATTCAAACATTTTTCAAATTTAAACCATAATAGCTTTTGAGTTGATTGCAACTCTCAAAAATCACATTTAACCATACCTTTCAGAATATATAAAAATATATATAGGTTTACCTTCAGAAATAATGTTCAAGTAATAAAAGAATGCTACATAGGCATTTCTAGCCACTTTAAATAATTAAAATAAAAGGGTAAAACCTTATTAAATTGTGATACCACTTTAAATCATATTCCCATGGACTAAAATATGTGGTGATGACATGTGTCAACATGATCCCATGTTTGGTTTGCAGAATATTAAATCTTAAGTAGTTTTTCAATGAGTAGAAATTACTTTTCTAAAAATAAAAAGAATTAAACCAAGCTTTAATCTTGTAATGTTAGTGATGATGTTAGATCATCTATAGGACCCTTGTGTGTGATGATTGCAAGTAGTTAAGTATTGTTTGGTGATTGTGTACCTCGTATTTATTTATAGACGCTAGTAACGACCAAGGATACGAGGTGGAAGGAGGATACTACGAAGAAGACGAGGAGAACTTCAACCACTACTTTGTACAAGGCAAGCTGATACTATACCTATGCAAGATATTAACCTTGCAAGATAACACTTGCAATTTACCAAGCTTATACTGATATTGTGCAAGCTTTATTAACTAAGTGGACCAATGCAACCTAACCCTTGCAAGATACCCTATCGATGCCACAAACCACTACTTGTTACTCTACCCACTATATGCCTTAAGCATATATGATCCAACCCACTTGACCAACCAATCCTAGTTTTTACTTACAAGTTTTATACTTTATTTCTTTATCAAAGCTATTCCTTACAGTTTACTTAAGTGAATTATAGATACTAGAAAGATATTTGAACGTTGCATAAAGAGCAGAAAATTTGTCCTAAGCTAGATAATCTTGATGTCATCTTAAGGTATGAGATGGAACTTAGTTAGAACTCCACTAGTTTACCACCCCTCATTATTGCTTACCCCCACCTGTAGATGCTAGTGCTAAGCATAAAACTTGAACAACTTTAGATGGGAATACTTGGTGGAAAAATGGTTATGAAAACCTTGGAATGATGGATCATTCTATTGAAATGTTTTGGACATGTGTTTCCGAACACCTGATGATTTTGGTGATGAAAATGTCGAGGCATGAGCCTTAGCCCTTTATAAAACTGATGGTTGTCTGGATGCGATACCATTCCAATATTATCGTACAACCACAATACCCGAAGATTGGGTAGGGCTTGACTGGAAACTTATATACCTTAGTATTAGTTCCCTCATGGCCAGGGTCTAAGCTGAGGCTACCTTATGAAGATTGTCCACCTGTGTAGTACCCAAGATGACAGTTGGTCATGGTTGGGAGGCCAAACTCACAGGAGAGGTGCTTATACTAGGGCGTGTAATCGAAAGGTTAGGATTGATTATCCGCATACTGAGTATGGTGAATTCAGGATTTGTTCCTGACGGATGTATCGAATGTTGTGGTGAAAGTGTACAATCTCTGCAGAGTGTCAAACTATTCGAATAACCGCGTCCGCGGTTATGGATAGTTGGAGTGGCCATACTTTTCCCCCGTCAGACTTTTCAAAATGACCTGTGAAATGATTTGAAACTTTGACTTGACCACAACAGAGTTGTGATATGAAATACAAGTTCCCACTTAGGTGCTATAAAACTTTCAACTAGCATTCGTTGCTTCTAAACCTAGTAGAGATAAATCTGGCTTTTGCAAAACAACCCTAGAGCCTAGTGTCCTATTATCCAAAAACCCTTTTACCTGTTAGTATTAGTTTGCGAGTACTTAAAGAGTACTCATGGCTTTGGCCCTGGCTATTCCCATGGCCAGACTATGAAGAGGAGTACCTGGAGGATGGACCCCAGGAAGGTTATGACAACTAGGATCATCTCCCATCGTCAGCATTGCATGTGACCCCGAAGATGGAGCTTCACCTACGCTACCATTATTATTACGTATTCCGCTGCTTGGTGTTGTATTAAGAACTGGATCATGAGATCCCTACTTGTGTAAGAACTTATGTATCGTTTGTAATGGATGGTGTACTATGGTATCCAATTCTATTATGTCTCGCAAAAATGGTAATCCTAGGATTGCGATGTATGGCATAACAGGCATCTGGGATTAAAAATCCAGGTGTTGACACCTTTGTTTCTTGATATTACATCTTAACTGTGGATGCTAGCTATTGATCCAGGGACTAGCATTGTAAACACAGGGATCTCTACCTTATGAAAGGTTGGGACCTCTACAGATGGTATTGGAGCACTATGTTGCATGTAGGATTGTAACCCTAGGATTGGACAAAACCCCTTAGAAAAATAGGAGTTGTGTTTGTTCAAAACTTATTTACAAACAATCTTGTAAAGTCTTTCCTCAATCATTTTTGTTTTGATTCTACATCTCTTCCTTTTCAAACTTGATGGATAAAGCCTCAACATGAGCAAAGACTTCAACAAGAACAAAGACATCAACTTGAGCAAGGACTTCACCAACTCAAATGACTTCAACTTTAGTTTCATCAAGGACTTCAACTTGGACATCACTAAGGACTACAAGTATTACTCAAGACTTGAAGACTAAGGAAACACAACCTAGAAGGAACCATCATCACCTTTGAAGTTTTGTGACCAAGATGCAAGAATTTTCCAAGGATACCATGAGCTTGTTCAAGAAGAATGGAATGATCTCAAGAAAACCATATAGTTGGACCACCATAATAATGTTTAGTTTAGATCAAACACACCAACTTATGTGGTGTAGCAAAAATATTTTGTTGCCTAAAAATGTGCTTGAACCTTGTTGTTTGAGTGGAATGTGAGTTTGTGATTGCTTGCACATTGCTTGTATGAATTATTGTGTGTGATTAGACTTCTTCCTTTAGAAATATTTTGCCTATTCTAATCCCAATCCAACCCAAACAAATGACTTCTCCAAGAAACTCCAACATCAAGAATGGTGACAACAACAACCAAGAGATGCTTCTAGCAACCCAAGCCCAGTTGAATCAAGTGACAACTCAGTTTTTGGCCAACAACGATGAGTTAGACCCAACCATGAAAAAGTTTTTGGAAATAAAATCCCAATTGTTGCATAGGATGACCAATGAAATGATCAACATGATAAGCAACTCTTCCCAAGGATATTGTGACAACAATGATGTCAAGGATGATATTATATAAGTAACTCAAGCTTGCAATATTTGTGGAGACATGGAACACACTTCCAAAGAGCATGAGGACCAATGCCCTAATTGTGAAGAGAAACATCCAACTAAACAATGCCCCACATCTCAAGTGACTTGTTTCCTATGTGAAGGAAATGATCATGTCCCTATCCAATGCCCCATCTATCCTATAGTTCAACAAATGAAACAAGGTGGAATGCATCAAAAATTTGGAAACCCCTATGAGGAAACAACTTCTATCAAGACGGATGAAGACAAAGGAAAACCTCAGATTGCACCTCCATACATTGGGACTCACCTTGATGGACAAAATAGAAAACATAGGTATTATCCAAGGAATCATTCAAGAGACCGAGGTAGTTTTCCCACCTTTATGGTGAAATATGAAGAACATGAACTAGAAGAACTCCTAGCCTTGGAGAAACCCAAGAAGAAGAAGAAGAAGAAGAAGAAGAAGAACCAAGGAAACAAACAAGAGGAAATGAAATCAAAGATAAATAAGGATATTAGCCAAGTGATGTGCAACAACTTCAAAAAGCTAGGTCATTATGCATCACATTGTCCAGAAAAGAAGAAGTACAAGACAAGCAAGCCTATGAAGGATCTCAGCCTTGTTACATGTTTCAAGTGTGGAAACAAAGAACACTATGCAGATGTCTATCTAGAGAAGTTTCATCAAGACCCCAAGTAAGCCAAGATGTAATCTAGTTGAAACCTTTTTAAGGGTGGTAGTACCCTAGTTGCCTTGTAGCCAACTTGTAACCTCTACCCTCCCCAAATCTCGGGACGAGATTTCTTTTAAGGGTGGTAGCCTGTCACATCCCAAAATTTTCCAAATTTTGAAATGTGAAAAATAAATAAACAAAATAAATAATTGTTGAAATTTAGGGTGAAAAGAAACTTTTTGATTCCAAATGGAAACATCAAAACCCATTTTGAACAAACTTTGAATAAAATGGAATCCAACAAATTTCAATCAAGTGAAATGCATTCATCAATAAATGTATATTGAAATTTAAACACTTGGAAAAGTTAAACCAAAACCCTAAACCCTAATGGAAGAAAATCATTTCCAAAATCTCCCTAAGACTATGGAATTGATCCATATAAAAATTTAGCAACAAACATTTATAAATGATCAAAAACTGATAAACAAAAAAATATTATAAAACCATAGAAATTTGTTTCAATTAATTTGGCACCATGGATAAAAACTTATGAATATAATAAGATAAAAGGAAATAATTTCCAAAGCTTATAAAGCTCCTATCTAAAATTCATACCAAATTGTGATCAAAATAATCCTAAAGAGATTTAAAAGGATAAACAAATATTAAATAAAATTATACAAATTGGAATCACCAATTTTGGATCTATAAATAAAAACATATGGATTTTATAAGACAAAGAAAGAAATAAATAAATAAGGAATATTTAAAGGCAAATTAAATCTTGGCCAAACAAATGAAATGAAAGATTATGGAATAATAAAAAGGAGTAAAAGATTATTTGAATAAAATCATAAGGATTGAACAATATCCAATTTTATTTAAATAAAGATAAATTGCTTAAACTAAATAATAAATTCCAAGGAAATTATTTAGAAGACAATTTAAAACTTGAATTAAAATCCATAAGCAAATGGATAAAGATATTCCAATTAAATAAAGGGATAAATAATATTCAAATAAAATAATATGGCATTAACCAAATTCTATTCCATTTGAATGAAGACAAAATCCCTAATAGAAATGATTAATTAAATCATGAGAAAATAGTAAATTGGAATTTTCCAAAGTGGATTAAAATGTTATCTTATTAACATAAAAATAATTATTTGAATAAAATTTATATGGAATTAAACCCATATTTTATTTTATTTGAATAAAGACAATTGCCCAAATTAAATAATTAATAAATCATATTAAAATACTTTAAATAATTCAAAGTGAATTATTTGCACTAATGAATAAGTAAAACCTACTGAAAAACGTTTGGTAAAAATTAGAATTTAAATAAGAGTTTGAAAATATAATTAAAATATTATTTGAATAAAGGCAAGTGCCTATTTCAAATAAATAATAAACCATAAATGAATAAAATAATTATTCCAAAAATGGTCTTTAAAATACATGCTTAAACATAGTAGAAACTTACTGAAAGTTTGGAAAAGTTTTGAATTGAAATATGTGTTTGAAGCATTTGAATATTCAAAACAGAATAAAAGAAAAGAAAAAGGAAAAAGAATTAGAAAGAAAAAAATAAGAAAATGAATCAGCCCAGCCCAACAAAGCCCACTAGGCCCAGCTAGCCCATCTATTTCTCCCCCGCAGAAAACGATTCGCACCAGAATACTTACCCCCGCAGACGCTGACAAACAGACCCCACTAGAAACCCCCTCACTCGATGACCAACTAACCCCACCTGCCAGTCGTCTTCCTCACCCCGCGACTCATTCTCCCCCCCCCCTCCCCGCGGATTCCTCTCTTCAATTCATCTTAACGCCGTGACCATTACTCGCTGTGATCACGCCCACTTAATCGCCTCCCTCCCCTCTATCCTTCCTGCCAGACGCCGTCCCCTCTCTGCCACCGGGCTGCTACAATTTTGCTCGAGACCTCCCTCTGCCCCGACGATCTTTTCGGCGAATTCCGGCGAGCCTAGCAACCGCTCTGCCCCCTCAACCACACGAGCGTGATCCCCACCTCCCTATGCATCTCTCATCACCAACCACTTGCCCGCGCGAGCACCGTATCCTCGACAGCGACATTGACAGAACGCCGCTGTTGTCTGCCACTTTTCGGCGAAGCCCCTGGTAAAACCTGACCGCCCTAACCCCTCTAGTTCACACGCGTGTACTCTCCACGACCTTGCGCATATAACGACATTGTTTATTTGTTTTGGCGTGACCTGCACCCTCGCCTCCGACGACGAACAGACGAGCCCGACGCCTTTGTGAACTCCGGCGAGCAATCCTCTTCGCTCTCGTGCGCCCCTTGGACAACCGCGACCACCTCGAGCTTCAGCACGCCACGGCGAGTCCGGTAATGATCTTCTGCCTCTCCTGCACTTCCTAAATCGTCAGCAACAACATCGTCTAACCGCGCCGCCGTCGGCCACTGTCACAGCGCCGCCAGATATTGGTTAGTGTGCTCAGAAGCGTTAGATCTAGATCCGACGCATAGGATAGAATCACTTATCGAAAGGGTACGTAGTACTCTGTGCCGCACGATCCACGTTAAATCCAACGCACCACGTTGATCGATCCTGCCGAACCGGTACCAGCGAATCAGATCAAGACACGTGGCCTAGCTGTTGATTTAAAAACAGAAATAAATCTATTAGATGTTTCATTTTGAAAAATTCATAACTTTAAATCTACACGTCCAAATTTTACAAACTTTATATAAATGGAATCAGCAAAAAGAGTACTTTGCAACCATGCCCTTTGTTTAATGATTTGCTTCTGTAATATTGGTTGTTTTTGCAGAAATATGTGTAGGCATATTTTGAGTATAAAACCTATTCTAAAAATGTTTTTAGGGTAAAATATTTTGCAAATGGTTTGTTTTGAACCTACTGACCATAAAAACCAACTTGTAGATTTAAAAGTATATTTTTTTATGCTAAGGAATAAAACTTTGGATAAAAGCATTTCTAGTTAAATAAAATTATTGATTATAGTTTAAAAATGCTTTTTGAGTAAAACCTTTGGAAAATGATTTGATTTAGACTCTCTGACCCTAAACACTAAGTTTTGGATTTAAAAATATATTTGATTAACCATAGAAAATTATTCCTTTGAATAAAGGCATTTCTAGTAAAATAAAAATGGTGCTTGGTTTAAAAATGGGTTTTAGATGAACCTTTGGCAAATGGTTTAATATTAAATACTTGATCTTAAAACACTAAAATATGTGTTTAAAAATATATTTGTCAAACACTAGAAATTATTACTTTGATTCAAACCATTTCTATCAAAACAAAAATGATTTAAAGTGGCCATTTCCAACTAACTTGATTTAAAATGGTTTTTCCACTTTTATAAATAACCAATAGGTGTTTTGGAATGTTTATAGCCTAATGGAAACCACTTTTCCAAATAAAAAATCTTTTGCATTGTAACATCCCAAAAATACTAAACTGGGATCATCGAACTCTAATCTTCAAAATTAGGGTTAACAAAAACTTTTCTAAATATAAATAGGAAAGCATGCATGTGTGTATGCATTCCAATTTGGATTCTTTTGAATTGCCTTGTTTATGTGTTTCTTTGCTTGTAAAAGGATTCTTAGGTGAAATGAACGTCATCTAAACAATCCCCACACCTTTCCCAAAGACAAATAAATCAAAATAAACAAAATAAGGGAATGGTCATTTTGGCCAATTTAACTCCCATGCCTGCTTTGGCTGTCTCCAACTTTCAAAACTTAACAGAAACTTGTTTGGATCTTTACACCCCTTGATAGTACTCATAACAAAGTACCAAGGCCCACTTTGTGATAATCCAAAAACATTTGAATGCATAGTTTAAAGGACATTTCAGAATTGAATCTTTATCCTATGGGAAGATCCTACTTTTTCAAAAACCACTCAAACAAGCTCAACTTTCAAAACCCAAGCATCCACAGACTCACCAGCACATGCCTAGCACACACACCAAAAATTATTTCAAAATTCAAAACCTGAGTTCTTACGGCCATTTCATCAAACACTTGGAGGCAACAAATCAATCTGGCCAAGCTTCACTATTTTGAGCAGTAATTTGGCTAAGCAATGTTCACCATTGATCACCCTTGTCTCCCTCAGTGCCAACCAGTGCATGGACAAACCCTAGCCCCTACCCTTTTCCCCATGCCATGCCAACCCGAGCACCCCCTTGCCAGCCGACCATGGCTAGCTAGCCAGAGCAAGCACCAAGCCTAAACAGCATGTCTAGGACACAGCCCACCGTCCACCGCCACCCCCTGTCCAGCGCTCGAACCCTGCCAGCCACTGGACCACACACCCAAGCCATGCCAAGCTTCTTTGAGCGCATGCCGAGAGCGCGCCAGAACGCCACCCTCGACACACGCCCACAGACAGCGCGCACCCCTCGTCGCGTGCATACGCGATCACCACCGTCCCAGGAGACCGCCAGACATCCCCGTTCGCCGCCCCATGCCTCACAGCCACCGCTCGCCGTCGAAGACGCCGCCTCTGCCGTGCAGAGCATCGTATGTTCCAGACCGTTTGCCACCGCCCCTACACGCGCATTAAAGCCATAGAGCATCGCCAGGAGACCACCGATCGATCGCCACCGCCAGCCATGCCTCTAGCAGCCCGTAGCCATGTCGCCATCGTCGCCTGCCCATCCCGTTCGGTCTCACCGTCGAGACTATAAATAGAGGCATCCCCCGCTCAAACTCTTCACACCATCTCACTCCCCGCTCCTCACTGATCGTTCCACCATATTCCTAGAGCAAGGCGAGCAGCGCATCACCGGAATTGCGCCGAAGCAGGCCGCCTCTAGAGAAGAAGGGCGCCGTTGATTTCGTCCACCCCAAGAGAAGCTGCCGGTACCAGGAGGTTCTCCATCGTCGACTTCGTCGTTCGCCCGCATCGCCGACCCTCGCCTGAGCCCCGGTGAGCCTCCCACGACCCCCACTGCGCTACTAGGGTTCGAGCTCGCTGGTGACTAGTTCATCATCGACGACGACCCTCAGCCGTTGATCTTACTTCTAATCCAACGCACCATGTTGCCCCGTACCGCTTCGCACCCCCTGTCTCACTGACGCGTGGGGACATCAACTTAACCAGCCCGCGTAAGGGTTGTGCTTAGCAGGCCGGCCCAGTATCGTTTCCCGCGCAGCCCACTCATTTGAATTTGGATTTTTCCATTTTCATTCAAACACAGTTCTGCACCTAGTTTCAAAAATCGACCCAGCTCGATTCAGTGAACCAAATTGAATGAAACCAATTTTGTTAGAAAGGCCTTGAAATGCTGAATCCAAGCCCGTTGGATTTAAATCATTTGGATCTGTAGATCACCCTTGGTAAAAATAACAAGGCAGAAGCTTTTCTGCATTCAAACATTTTTCAA
Organism: Avena sativa; assembly: GCA_916181665.1. NCBI lineage: Eukaryota > Viridiplantae > Streptophyta > Magnoliopsida > Poales > Poaceae > Avena > Avena sativa. The sequence goes on along the minus strand of OV702294.1, from coordinate 258,274,991 downwards.
AGTTAAACCATAATAGCTTTTGAGTTGATTCCAACTCTCAAAAATCACATTTAACCATACCTTTCAGAATATATAAAATATATGGGTTTACTTACAGAAATAATATTCAAGTAATAAAAGAATGCCACATAGGCATTTCTAGTCACTTTTTTATTTAAAATAAAAGGTTAAACCTTATTAAGTTGTGACACCACTTTAAATCACATTCCCATGGAATAAAATATGTGGTGATGACATGTGTCAACATGATCCCATGTTTTGTTTGGAGAATATTAAATCTTAAGTAGTTTTTCAATAAGTAGAAATTACTTTTCTAAAACTAAAATCATTAAGTCAAATGCTCTAGTCTTGTAATGTTAGTGATGATGCTAGATCATCTATAGAACCCCTTTGTGTGATGATTGCACGTAGTTAAGTATAGTTTGGTGATTGTGTACCTCGTATTTATTCATAGACGCTAGTATCAACCAAGGATACGAGGAGGAAGGAGGATACTACGAAGAAGCCGAGGAGAACTTCAACCACTGCTCTGCACAAGGCAAGCCTAATACTACTAGTTGAATGTGCAAGCAAATACTTGCTGGTTATTATACTCACTTGATAAAACAATCCTAGTTTTACTTGCAAGCTTTTTATTTTATTCCTTTATCAAAGCTTTCTTTTAGAGTTTACTTAAGTGACTTGTAGATTCTAGGAAGATACTTGAAGGTTGCATAAAGACCATAAAATTTGGCCTAAGCTAGAAAACCTTGATATCATCCTAAGACATGAGGTGGTACTTAGTTGAAACTCCACTTGTTTATCACCCCTCATTAGTACTCACCCCATTTGTATATGCTAGTGCTAAGTATAAAACTTGATCAAGTTTAGATGGGAATACTTGGTGAAAATGGTTATGAAAACCTTAGAATGATGGATCATTCTACTGAAATGTTTTGACATGTGTTTCCAAACACCAGATGATTTTGGTGATGAAAATGTGGAGGCATGAGCCTTAGCCCTTTATAAAACTGATGTTTGTCTGGATGCGATAGCATTCCAATTTTACCGTACAACCACAATACCCGAGAATTGGGTAGGGCTTGACTGGAAACTTATATACCTTAGTATTGGTTCCCTCACGGCCAAGGTCTAAGCTGAGGCTACCTTGTGAAGATTGTCCACCTGTGCAGTACCCAAGATGATAGTTGGTCATGGTTGGGAGGCCAAACTCATAGGAGAGGTGCCTATACTAGGGCATGTAATTTAAAGGTTATGATAGATTATCCGCATACTGAGTATGGTGAATTCAGGATTTGTTCCTGACAGATGTATCGAATGTTGTGGTGAAAGTGTACAATCTCTGAGTGTCAAACTATTCGAATAGCCGCATCCGCGGTTATGGACAGTTGGAGTGGCCATACTGTTCCCCCGTCAGATGTTTTCAAAATGACTTGTGAAATGACTTGAGACTTTGACTTGACCACAATAGAGTTGTGGCATGAGATACAATTTCCCACTTAGGTGTTATAAAATTTGACTAGCTTCCTCTTGCTTCTGAACTTAGTAGAGGTAAATATGGATTTTGCAAAACAACCCTAGAGCTTAGTGTCCTATTACAAAAATCCCCTTCACTTGTTAGTATTAGTTTGCGAGTACTTAAAGAGTACTCACGGCTTTTTCCCTGGCTATTCCCGTGGCCATACTATGAAGAGGAGTACCAGGATGATGGACCCCAGGAAGGTTACGACAACTAGGATCATCTCCCATCATCAGCATTTCCTGTGACTCCGAAGATGGAGCTTCTCCTACGCTACCTTTATTATTACGTATTTCCGCTGCTTGAGTTGTATTAAGAACTGTATCATGAGATCCTTATTTGTGTAAGACCTTATGTATGGTTTGTACTAGATGATGTATTGTGGTATCCAATTCTGTTATGTCTCGCAAAAATGGTAATCCTAGGATTGCGATGTATGGCATAACAGGCATCTGGGATTAAAAATCCGGGTGTTGACAAGTTGGTATCAGAGCCATCCTGACCATAGGAGACCCTAGTTAGACTGGACGTTTGAATCAAAAACTTAGTTTCAAAACCAAAGGAAACAAATATTTACAAAAACATATTCCCATTCTTATCACCTTGATTCTTTTATAAAAATTCATGTTCCTCAAAACTCTTGCAAAATACATAAAATTTGAGACACTTGATCACTCTACTAACTTACTCATCCTATATTCTTATAGATGGACGTGAAGTACAGCAAGTTTTATCAGTTGGGGAATGGAGGAGTCCTTATCTTTGAGAGGGATTTGGACCAGCTTTCGGAACTTCTGGAGCGTCCGCACCCCGAGTTCTTCGGAGCTCAGCTTAATGATCAAGGAGGAGAAGATCTGCAGTGGCTAATTGTTGCAAGTCTCCGAGGAAAGATTGAACCTCCCACTACTGAGGAAATTCAGTTTACCTTAAGAGAGAACAACTGGCTCGATGGACTTGCCAGGGCCATGCAGGAAGCTCTTGCCCGTCTGTGTGGGTAGGGTATCAACCAGATCAAGGGAACCCGCTTTGAGTTTTGCCCAAGGCATGATGCTAATGGACAACCACTGGAAGCCCCATACCACCATGAGCTGAAGACCCAATTGGACCACCTTAGCTTCATGATGTACGATCATCAGCAGGAGTTGGACAATTGCCGTGACTACTCCAACCACAAGTCCGCCATCATCAAGATAAAGGATCAAACCATCGCCATGCTAGCAAAGGATCGCAAGTCTCGCCGCCGTCAGCTCTACAAGAAGGAGAGCATCATTGCCCGTCTTCGTCACCGTATCTCGGCTTTGGAGGAGACCATCCACGAGAGATACATGCAGTTGGAGGAAAGGAAGAATGCCGGAGAGGATCTTCGTGGAGACCCCTACTCCTATCTCGGCGATGATGATGATTTTCTGGAGGATCAGGCTATGGACTTCTTCACCGATGAGGATGATTTTGCCTTCATCAACGATGACGATGATGATGAGGATGACGACTACACTGACTCCGAGGAGTAGTAGCACTTGATCACTAGCGTAGTGAGTAGTATTCGGTCCCACTATATCGTAGTTTCAAGAATGGTTCCTAAAACCATATGTTTACCTTTGTTGTGGTGTGTGCTGTATCGTGTGAATGAATGAATGAAAAGCAAGTTGCTAGAAAATCTGAGTCAAACTTTAAAAAAATTTCAAAGTCCCGAAACCTTAGAAATTTCCCTCTTTTCTCATGACCTATCTCAATCTCCAGATTCCACGCGGAGGAAGTGGTTCATCCCCGGACCCGATGTTGCAGATCCTGCAAATGTTGGTTTCTGACCGCGAAACTGAAAGAGCCGAACGTCAAGCCAACCTAGCCACCCTTCAGCAGATAGCTCAGCTAGCCCACAACAACCAAGGCCAAGGAAATTAGGACAACCATGGATCTCAGCTCAAGAATTTCCAGAATACCAACCCGCCTGTTTTCACTAAGTCGGAAGAAACCCTAGATGCCGACGATTGGCTGCAAACCATGGAAAATAACCTAGAAGTCGCCGGAGTGGAAGCCAACGAGAAAGTTCTGTTCACCACCCATTATCTAGCCGGAGATGCCAGAGCATGGTGGAACAGTGTTCGTTCCATGATCGGAGGACAGATGGTGACCTAGGAGGAATTCAAGGTCAAGTTTAGCAGAACCCATGTGCCACCAGGTTTGATCAAGAGAATGAGAGATGAGTTCAGAGAACTGAAGCAAGGAAGGATGACCGTAGTGGAATACCGTGACAAAATTTTGTCATTATCTAGGTATGCCCCGGATGAGATTGACACCGAAGCCAAGAAGAAGGAGAGATTCTTGAATGGACTGCACGATGAGATGCAGACTGTGTTAGTCAATATCCCCTTTGCTGATATTGAAGCCCTGGTGGACTCTGCCATCTAGATGGAAGGAAAGATCAACCAAGCCAATGAGAACCGCAAGCATCGCATGATGCACCAGCCAGGAACCCATCAGACCCCAAAGTATCGCCCTAACCCATCTCCAGGATTTGCCCCGAGAACCAACAGACCCCTGATGAACCGTCCGACCTATCCCAACTGTGGAATCCCTAGGCCCGGAGGAAATCACAACAACCCCGGCAACTCTAGCAATTTCAACCGTGCCCCACCCAAGTTCAACAACAACAATGCTGCCGCCAACACCAACACTGCCCCGAGGACTGGAAGCAATGTTGTGCCTACTGCAGCAAAGGACAAGTCGCAAGTGACTTGCTATGACTGTGGAAATAAAGGTCACTACTCCAACAAGTTCCCCAACAAGAAGAATGCCGCAGCCCCCAATACCAATGCCCCAATGCAACAGCATCGTCGTGTTCAGCCCGGAAGAAGATTTGCCCCAGGGAATTCGCTCAACCGCAACGGCCGTCTTTTTCTCATGCATGCAGAAGAAGCTCAGGAAGCGCCAGACGTCGTGCTGGGTATGTTTTCTGTTAATTTAGTACTTGCTCGAGTGTTGTTTGATTCTGGTGCATCGCACTCATTTGTCACCGAAGAATTTGCATGCACTAGTAAAATTCAACCAACCAAACTGAAGCATGTTATGATCGTTCAAATTCCCGGTTCAACCACCGAAGCTAGGCAAATTTGCAAAGTTGTCCCAATCCGAATCCATGGCATAGATTTTTATGCTAATCTGATAGTACTCGGAACTAAAGGTTTGGAAGTAGTACTAGGAATGGATTGGATGTCCAAACATAAAGGATTGATTGACTGTGCCAAGAAAGCCATAACCATGACCAGTACAGTCGGAATATCAGTCGAGCATATATCTGAAACCTTGCCTCGTCAATTCAAGTGCAACAAGAGTATAGCCCAACCTACCATTGACCAAGTCCGGATAGTCTACGAATACCCCGATGTATTTCCAGATGTTTTGCCCGGTATGCCCCCAGATCGGGATATCGAGTTTATCATCGAACTAATCCCCGGAAAAGGACCCATATCCCAGAGACCATATAGTATGAACCCGTCTGAACTAGAAGAACTGAAGAAGCAACTGGATGCCATGCTGGAAATTGGATTGATTCAACCAAGTGCGTCACCATGGAGATCACCTGTTTTGTTTGTGGACAAGAAAGATGGAGGTAACCGTTTGTGTACGGATTATCGGAAGCTAAATGATGTCACCATCAAAAACAAGTACCCGTTGCCCAAGATAGAAGATTTGTTTGATCAGTTGACCGGTGCCAAAGTGTTTTCTAAGATTGATCTTAGGACTGGCTATCATCAACTCAAAATTCATGCAGAGGATATTCCAAAGACTGCCTTTACCACCAGATATGGATTATACGAATATACCGTTATGTCTTTTGGATTAACCAATGCCTCCGCTTATTTCATGAATCTCATGAATAAGATTTTTATGGACTTCCTGGATAATTTTGTCGTTGTTTTCATTGATGACATTCTGATTTATTCCAAATCGGACGAAGAACATGAGCTACACCTAAGGACCATTCTTGGAACCCTTAGAGAGCATCAGTTGTATGCCAAGTTTAGCAAATGTGAATTCTGGTTACAGGAGGTAGGATTCCTCGGTCACATTGTATCAGCCGGAGGAATTGTCGTTGATCCTGCGAAAGTGAAAGATGTTGAAGATTGGCAAGCCCCAACCACTCAAACCCAAGTTCGTGCATTTCTCGGATTGGCGGGATACTACCGCAAGTTCATAGAAGGATTCTTGAGTATCGCCAGACCCATGACCCAATTGCTGAAGAAGGACAAGAAGTTTGAATGGACCGACAAATGTGAAGCAAGTTTCCAAGAACTCAAGAGGAGATTGATTTCAGCCCCAATCCTAATCATGCCGGATATCACGAAGCCCTTCGACGTGTATTGTGATGCATCCAAGATCGGTCTCGGATGTGTGCTAATGCAAGAAGGCCAAGTCATATCTTATCTACCTCGACAACTGAAACAACATGAGCAAAATTACCCAACCCATGACCTCGAACTCGCAGCCGTAGTTCTAGCCCTGAAGACATGGAGGCATTACCTCATGGGAAACCGTTGTGAGATTTATTCGGATCACAAGAGCCTGAAGTATATATTCACTCAGAAAGAGCTAGATATGAGGAAGAGAAGATGGATTGAGCTAATCAAGGATTACGATCTGGACATTCACTATCACCCTGGTAAAGCCAATGTAATAGCCGATGCCCTTAGCAGATTGCCATGCCGCTTGAACACCATGATCTTGAAGGAGAAACCAAGCTTTCACAAAGAGATGGAAGATTTTCGAATATAATTAGTAAGTGAAGGATTTTTGGATAGCATAGAACTTCAACCCACTTTGATCAGCCAGATCAAAGAGGCGCAGAAAGGAAATGCTAGTATAAACGGAATCAAGTGTCGTATCGGTACAGGCAAAGTACCCGGATTCACCGAAGACAAAGAGGGAGTTCTGTGGTACAAAGGACGCCTTTGTGTACCGGCAGATTCTGAGTTGAAAGAAGTGATTCTAAAGGAAGCTCATGATACTCTTTATTCTATCCACCCCGGAGGAACTAAGACGTATCAAGATTTGAAAGAGCAATTTTGGTGGCATAAGATGAAGAGAGAAATCAGAAGCTATATCGACAAGTGTGATATATGTCAGCGAGTCAAGGCAGGACATCAAAGACCCGCTGGATTGTTGCAACCCTTGCAGATTCCGGAATGGAAATGGGATTCTGTTGGAATGGACTTTATCACCGGATTTCCTACTTCCAGTAGGGGGATGACTCTATCTGGGTCATAGTGGACAGATTGTCCAAAGTCGCCCATGTCTTACCCGTCAAGACCACATATCAGAGTTCGAAGCTAGCGGAGTTATACATTGCTAGAATCGTTAGTTTGCATGGAGTCCCCAAGAACATCGTATCGGATCGAGGAACTCAGTTTACCTCGAGATTCTGGAAGAAAGTCCAAGAAGGTTTAGGAACCTGCCTAGATTCTAGTACCGCGTATCACCCTCAGACCGATGGACACACGGAGCGAGTAAACCAAATACTCGAAGATATGCTTAGAGCATGTGTGCTAGAATATGGATCCAAGTGGGAAGACTGTCTGTCGTTTGCAGAATTTTCATACAACAACAGTTATCAAGCTAGTTTGCAAATGGCCCCATTTGAATTCATGTACGGAAGAAAGTGTCGCACCCCTTTGAACTGGTCGGAAGTAGGAGAGAGTCAGATTTTTGGGCCTGACATCCTACGAGAAGCGGAAGAGAAGGTTCACAAGATTCATGAGCACCTCAAGACAGCCCAGTCCAGACAGAAGAGTTACACTGACAAGAGACGTCGAGACCTCGCCTTCAACATAGGAGATTTTGTGTATCTGAAAGTGTCGCCATTAAAAGGAATGGAGCGTTACCAACTCAAAGGAAAGTTAGCCCCCAGATATATCGGACCCTTCAAGATTCTGAACCGTCGAGGAGAAGTGTCGTATCAATTGGAACTGCCCGCAGATATGTTAGCCGTGCACAATGTGTTCCATATCTCATTACTTCGCAAGTTCCTCGAAGTTCCTGAGAAGACTGAAGTGTTCAAGGATATCGATCACCGGACCATAGAGATCAACGATGACCTGACCTATCCCTAAGTACCCATCCGTATTTTGGAAGAAGCCTTCAGAACTACCCAGACCCAAAGCATCGAGTTTCTCAAGATTCAGTGGAGCAACCAGACAGAAGAGGAAGCTACCTGGGAGCGCGAAGATCACATCAAGACGGAGTTTCCCGATCTCTTCAAATCCTAGGTAATATTTGCGTCCTTTTTCAAATCTCGGGACGAGATTTTGTTTAAGGGGGGAAGGTTTGTAACATCCCAAAAAATACTAAACTAGGATCATCAAACTCTAATCTTCAAAATTAGGGTTAACAAAAACTTTTCTAAATATAAATAGGAAAGCAAGCATGTGTGTATGCATTCCAATTTGGATTCTTTTGAATTGCCTTGTTTATGTGTTTCTTTGCTTGTAAAAGGATTCTTAGGTGAAATAAACATCATCTAAACAATCCCCACACCTTTCCCAAAGACAAATAAATCAAAACAAACAAAATAAGGGAATGGTCATTTTGGCCAATTTAACTCCCATGCCTACTTTGGTTGTCTCCAACTTTCAAAACTTAACAGAAACTTGTTTGGATCTTTACACCCCTTGATAGTACTCATAACAAAATACCAAGGCCCACTTTGTGATCATCCAAAAACATTTGAATGCATAGTTTAAAGGACAATTCAAAATTGAATCTTTATCCTATGGGAAGATCCCACTTTTTCAAAAACCACTCAAACAAGATCAACTTTCAAAACCCAAGCGTCCACAGACTCACCAGCACATGCCTAGCACACCGACCAAAAATCTTTTCAAAATTCAAAACTTGAGTTCTTGCGGCCATTTCATCAAACACTTGGAGGCAACAAATCAATCTGGCCAAACTTCACTGTTTTGAGCAGTAATTTGGCTAAGCAATGTTCACCATTGATCACCCTTGTCTCCCTCAGTGCCAACCAGTGCATGGACAAACCCTAGCCCCTACCCTTTGCCCCATGCCATGCCAACCCGAGCACCCCCTTGCCAGCCGACCATGGCTAGCTAGCCAGAGCAAGCACCAAGCCTAAACAACATGTCTAGGACACAGCCCACCGTCCATCGCCACCCCCTGTCTAGCGCTCGAACCCTGCCAGCCACTGGACCACATGCCCAAGCCATGCCAAGCTTCTCTGAGCACATGCCGAGAGCGCGCCAGAGCGCCACCCTCGACACACGCCCACAGACCGCGCGCTGCCCTCGCCGCGTGCATACGCGATCACCACCGTCCCAGGAGATCTCCAGACATCCCCATTCGCCGCCCTATGCCTCACAGCCACCGATGGCCATCGAAGACGCCGCATCTGCCGTGTAGAGCATCGCATGTTCCAAACCGTTCGACACCGCCTCTACACGCGCATTAAAGCCATAGAGCATCGCCAGGAGACCACCGATCGATCGCCACTGCCGGCCATGCCTCTAGCAGCCCGTAGCCATGTCGCCACCATCGCCTGCCCATCCCGTTCGGTCTCACCGTCGAGACTATAAATAGAGGCCTCCCCCGCTAAAACTCTTCACACCATCTCACTCCCCTCTCCTCACTGATCGTTCCACCCCGTTCCTGGAGCAAGGCGAGCAACGCATCGAAGGAATTGCGCCGGAGCAGGCCGCCTCTGGAGAAGAAGGGCGCCGTTGATTTCGTCCACCCCAGGAGAAGCTGCAAGTACTAGGAGGTTCGCCGTTGTCGACTTCGTCGTTCGCCCGCATCGCCGACCCTCGCCTGAGCCCCGGTGAGCCTCCCACGACCCCCACTATGCTGCTAGGTTTCGAGCTCGCCGGTGACTAGTTCATCGTCGACGACGACCCTCAACCGTTGATCTTACTTCTAATCCAACGCACCACGTTGCCCCGTACCGCTTCGTACCCCCTGTCTCACTGACGTGTGGGGACAGCAACTTAACCAGCCCGTGTAAGCGCTGTGCTTAGCAGGCCGGCCCAGTATCGTTTCCCGCGCAGCCCACTCGTTTGAATTTGGATTTTTCCATTTTCATTCAAACACAGTTTTGTACCTAGTTTCAAAAATCAACCCAGCTCGATTCAGTGAACCAAATTGAATGAAACCAATTTTGTTAGAAAGTTCTTGAAATGATGAATCCAAGCCCATTGGATTTAAATCATTTGGATCTGTAGATCAACCTTGGTAAAAATAACAAGGCAGAAGCTTTTCTGCATTCAAACATTTTTCAAATTTAAAACATAATAGCTTTTGAGTTGATTCCAACTCTCAAAAATCACATTTAACCATACCTTTCAGAATATATAAAAATATAAGGGTTTACTTATAGAAATAATGTTCAAGTAATAAAAGAATGCCACATAGGCATTTCTAGTCACTTTTTTTTATTTAAAATAAAAGGTTAAACATTATTAAATTGTGACACCACTTTAAATCACATTCCCATGGACTAAAATATGTGGTGATGACATGTGTCAACATGATCCCATGTTTGGTTTGGAGAATATTAAATCCTAAGTAGTTTTTCAATGAGTAGAAATTACTTTTCTAAAACTAAAATCATTAAGTCAAATACTCTAGTATTGTAATGTTAGTGATGATGCTAGATCATCTATAGAACCCCTTTGTGTGATGATTGCACGTAGTTAAGTATAGTTTGGTGATTGTGTACCTCGTATTTATTCATAGACGCTAGTACCGACCAAGGATACGAGGAGGAAGGAGGATACTACGAAGAAGAAGCCGAGGAGAACTTCAACCACTGCTCTGCACAAGGCAAGCCTAATACTACTAGTTGAATGTGCAAGCAAATACTTGTTGGTTACCATGCCAACCATATGCCTTAAGCATATGTGGTTATACTCACTTGATAAACCAATCCTAGTTTTACTTGCAAGCTTTTTATTTTATTCCTTTATCAAAGCTTTCTTTTAGAGTTTACTTAAGTGACTTGTAGATTCTAGGAAGATACTTGAAGGTTGCATAAAGAGCATAAAATTTGGCCTAAGCTAGAAAACCTTGATATCATCCTAAGACATGAGGTGGTACTTAGTTGAAACTCCACTTGTTTATCACCCCTCATTAGTACTCACCCCATTTATAGATGCTAGTACTGAGTATAAAACTTGATCAAGTTTAGATGGGAATACTTGGTGAAAATGGTTATGAAAACCTTAGAATGATGGATCATTCTACTGAAATGTTTTGACATGTGTTTCCAAACACCAGATGATTTTGGTGATGAAAATGTGGAGGCATGAGCCTTATCCCTTTATAAAACTGATGGTTGTCTGGATGCGATACCATTCCAATTTTACCGTATCACCACAATACTCGAGAATTGGGTAGGGCTTGACTGGAAACTTATATACCTTAGTATTGGTTCCCTCACGGCCAAGGTCTGAGCTGAGGCTACCTTGTGAAGATTGTCCACCTGTGCGGTACCCAAGATGATAGTTGGTCATGGTTGGAAGGCCAAACTCGCAGGAGAGGTGCCTATACTAGGGCGTGTAATTGAAAGGTTAGGATTGATTATCCGCATACTGAGTATGGTGAATTCAGGATTTGTTCCTGACGGATGTATCAAATGTTGTGGTGAAAGTGTACAATCTCTGCAGAGTGTCAAACTATTCGAATAGCCGCGTCCGCGGTTATTGATAGTTGGAGTGGCCATACTGTTCCCCCGTCAGATGTTTTCAAAATGACTTGTGAAATGACTTAAGACTTTGACTTGACCACAACAGAGTTGTGGCATGAGATACAATTTCCCACTTAGGTGTTATAAAATTTGACTAGCTTGCTCTTGCTTCTGAACTTAGTAGAGGTAAATCTGGCTTTTGCAAACAACCCTAGAGCTGAGTGTCCTATTACAAAAACCTCCTTCGCTTGTTAGTATTAGTTTGCGAGTACTTAAAGAGTACTCATGGCTTTGTCCCTGGCTATTCCCGTGGCCAGACTATGAAGAGGAGTACCAGGATGATGGACCCCAGGAAGGTTATGACAACTAGGATCATCTCCCATCGTCAGCATTGCCTGTGACCCCGAAGAAGGAGCTTCGCCTACGCTACCTTTATTATTACATATTTCCGTTGCTTGAGTTGTATTAAGAACTGGATCATGAGATCCTTATTTGTTTAAGACCTTATGTATGGTTTGTAATGGATGATGTACTGTGGTATCCAATTCTGTTATGTCTCGCAAAAATGGTAATCCTGGGATTGCGATGTATGGCATAACAGACATCTAGGATTAAAAATCCGGGTGTTGACATGCATGCTTGCATGTAGTGTTTTGTTTTTACTATTTTATGTGTTGAATTATTTGAATGCTAGATTGAATTGGTGCCTTGATTGAATTGTAGTGAAATTTGAAGAGTGTGACTATTGCAAGATCAAGGAGTGAACTTATATTCTCTACCAAAAAGGCAAGTGGTGCTTCATACTTTTGTCCCATTATTTTCACTATGCATTAGTGATATTTCTAAGTAGGACTTGCATGGAATTTAACTAAGTATGCCATGCCATGGGAAATCCTAGTAGATGATGCCTTAGTAGAATTTCCTAAGATAATATCCCTACTACTATGATGCTTAGCTTAGCTAGTAGAAAACAAGGGTGGATTATGTTCATGCTATGAAATATTTCTAAGTCAATGACTTGTGTTTTGTTTAATAAAACAACTATATGAATGAATCAACTGGGTGGAATGGTTGAGAATGGGATATGTTGAGTGGTTACACAAGGCCAGGGGATTGGTGAACCTTGTGTATCACACTTGTGGAATGCCACCCAGGAACAAATAGATTTGAGATGTGAAATATTGAGAAGCTTCAAGTGTAGCCACTTGGCATTATGGGCTCTGCCTGGATCATATAGGTTGCAATAACTTAGCCAGAGGACAGTTGGTGGTAGGGGATGATAGGTTTGGAGCGTCCATTTTGTTCTAAGGGAAGGCTTCTAAAAGATCTTGTCTCGATGCATGTCAAGTCTTGTGGGGAAAGTGCACCACCTCTCGAGAGAGTAAAATCTAAGTACTTAGCCGTGTCCCTGGCAATGGACAGTTTGAGCATCAAAAGATGGAAGCTATCAAGGATCTCATCATCCCAATTTCTAAGTTAAAAACTTGTGGTTGAACAAGGGTTAAAGGATCTTCAATCCATGATTGGTAGATGCCTTGGGTGATTTTTGCCAAACAAAAACTTAGTGTTTTCAAATGATAAGAAAAAAATATTTTGAGCAAAGCAAGCCTAAGCTCCACTTAGCCAAATGCATATAGATGATAGATTCCACTATTCTACCATAGTATCCCTTGCCAATACAATTCAAATGTATTGACCCTTGTGGTTGTAACTTATTATGTTGCAGGGTTGTTCGATGTTAGTGAAGTGTATTGAATAGGATTACGAGTCTACAACCAACATGATTGCCTATGGCACTTTGAAGATGAAGGACTCCATGCTATATAGTTATTCCTGCTACATTGTAAAGAAATAGCCAAATGAGCTATGTAAGATGTAATGAATTATTTTATTCCTGGTTATAAAGTTGTATTATGACCTTTGTTTCTTGATATTACATCTTAACTGTGGATGCTAGCTATTGATCTAGGGACTAGCATTGTAAACACAGGGATCTCTACCTTATTAAAGGTTGGGACCTCTACACTAGCACTTGTTCTTTTTTATACTGGTGCATCGCATTCATTCATATCAAGAGCATTTGTTGATAAAATGGACTTCCAACTGAAACTATTGGATGTCCTATAAAAGTAAGCTCTCCTGGTGGAGAGATGATAGTGAACCATGGATGCCATGATCTAGCGATAGAATTTGGAAAGTATAAGTTTCCAGTTAGTTTGATAATCCTAGATTCCCAAGGATTGGATGTTATTCTAGGCATGGATTGGATGACTAAGTACGAAGGAGTACTAGATTGTGCCAATCGTACTGTCACACTCACTACCCCGGATAAGAAATGAATTAGGTTCAAGTCTAACTTTGAATCTAAAGGGAGTAAGCTAAATTCTCTTAAGGGGGTTAGCATAGACAGTGTGCTAATTGTGAGGGAATATCCGGATGTGTTTCCGGAGGAATTGCCTGGAATGCCACCAGATAGAGATGTAGATTTTCTCATTGACTTGCTGCCAGGATTTGGACCAATAGCAAAGAGACCCTACAAGATGTTAGTTGATGAGTTGAAATAACTCAAGAAACAACTTGGAGAACAGTTGCAGAAAGGATTTATTCAGCCAAGTCTTTGTCTTGGGGTGCACCAGTTATGTTTGTTGAAAAGAAGGATAAAAGTCAAAGGTTGTGCATAGATTACCGTTCACTCAATGAGGGGACTATCAAGAACAAATATCCTTTTCCTAGAATTAACGATTTGTTTGATTAGCTAGAAGGAGACCGTGTGTTTTCAAAGATTGATCTCCAATCAGGCTATTTTTTTCAGCTAAAGATTAGAGAGCAAGACATACCTAAGACTGCTTTCACCACTAGGTATGGTTTGTATGAGTACACCGTAATGCCATTTGGTTTGACAAATGCACCAGCCTATTTCATGAACAAAGTGTTCATGGAGTTTCTTGACAAGTTTGTTGTCGTATTCATCGATGACATTCTGATTTACTCCAAGAGCAAATAAGAGCATGAGGAACATTTGCATTTGATACTTGACAAGCTCAGGGAACACAAGTTGTATGCCAAATTCAGCAAGTGTGAATTCTGGTTGAATAAAGTGGGATTTCTCGGACATATTGTGTCGGGAGATGGGGTAGCTGACGATCCCACAAAAGTGTCAGCTGTAACTGAGTGGGAATCTCCCTAGTCAGTGAAAGAAGTTCGTAGTTTCCTTGGCTTGGAAGTATACTACAGGAGATTCATTGAGAATTTCTCAAAAGTGGCTAATCCAATGACGGAGTTACTTAAGAAAAATAAGAAGTTTGACTGGACTGAGGGATGTGAACTCAGTTTCTAGGAATTGAAGAAGAGTCTAATGTTAGCACCAGTCTTATGTCTACCAGATTTGGAAAAGGATTTCCAAGTATATTTTGATGCATCTTACCAAGGATTGGGTGGAGTTTTGATGCAAGAAGGGAAATTTGTGGCTTATGCCTCTAGACAACTCAAAACTCATGAAGTGAATTATCCTACTCATGACTTAGAGTTAGCCTCTGTTGTCCATGCACTCAAAACATGGAGACATTATCTTTTGGGAAAACAATGTGAAGTGTTCACAGATCATAAAAGTTTGAAATATATCTTCACACAGAAGGAAATCAATATGAGACAAATAAAATGGCTTGAGCTCATCAAGGACTATGACTTGAGTTTGCAATACCATCCCGGTAAAGCAAATGTTGTAGCGGGTGCTTTAAGCCGTAAGGTTTACGTGAATGGCCTTACTAAGGGAGAGTTGCCAGATGATCTGTGTGCCCATTTCAAAGATCTCAGGGAGATAGTGCCTGAAGGACACCTCATGTCATTGGATGTTCAACCCACATTGTTGGATAAGATCAAGGAATCCCAAAAGACAGAGAAAGAAATTGAAGAGATCAAAGGAAAAATTATTAAGTGGAAAGCTAAAGGATTCGATGAAGACAAATAGGGTACTTTATGGTATGGAAAACATATCCGTATTCCGCAAGATCCGGAAACTGATTTTTCAAGAAGCACACAATTCACCATATTCCATTCATCCGGATAACACCAAAATGTATATGGATGTGAAGGAAAGATTCTGGTGGAATAATCTCAAGAAAGACATTGCAGAACATATTGCTTTATGTGATGTGTGTAGTCGAGTGAAAGCGAAACATCAGAAACCGGCAGGATTACTGCAACCACTATCTATTCCTGATTGGAAGTGGGACAAGATTGGTATGGATTTTATCACCGGACTACCAAGGACTAGATCGGGATATGATTCTATTTGGGTTGTTGTAGATCGCCTAACTAAGGTGGCTCATTTCATTCCCGTGAAGACAACTTATACAAGTGCTAAGTTAGCCAAGATCTATATGAACAGGATTGTATGTCTGCATGGAGTACCCAAGAGTATTGTGTAGGATAGAGGAACTTAGTTCACTTCGCATTTCTGGCGACAACTTTGTCGTGGTATTGCCGACGAGTAAGCCATGGAGGGGTCCTCACAGTGCGTGTTTAGAGACGTGGGGTAAGGCGGACGGTTGACGGGTACGAGGTAACACAGCTTACCCAGGTTCAGGTCCCACGACGGTGGCGGAATCCTACTCCTGCTATAAATCACTATAATGGCAATACGCCGAGTTACTGGATTGGGGGTTCGCTGTGTGCGGGTAGTTCTATGCACTTGGTGTTCTATTGTGTGTTGCCCTAAAGGCTCCCGTAGGCCGGCTTATAAGGACGCCAGGACCTAGGGTTACATGGAGAGTCCCAGCCGGATACGGTTACAGAGTCCTAGACTAACACTAACTAGTATTCGTGTCCTCCAAGGCTCCAGCTTCCATCTAAGGCGGTGGCACGTCGCCTTCCTTCATCCCTGCTGGACCTCCGCCTTGTCTACCAGCAACTGGGCCGCCTGGTTATGCCATAGGCCTAACCACCAACTAAGGGCCACCTGGGCTTGCCGGTATGAGACTATGCCGTAGGTATACCCATTTGGTATATCCACAACAGTAGCCCCCGGAGTTCTTCAAGATCCTCGCGTTCCTTCGTCTTGCTTTGAACGTAAGTATCACGTCGTCTTCAATTTGTAGGCGTGCTTCGTGAAGAATCTTGGAGAGCTCCCATATCATATTCTCATCCGACTAAGCTTAGCCAGAGAGTTTCTTGTATGCTTCTGCGAACGAATCCAAGGCGGAGAATTTTCTAACGAATGGTTAGTGATTCTTCCAAGCTCTAGGAACGTCTTCAATATCATCATCCATGAAGGACGATATGTAAGCCAGAAAAAATCACGGTTATTGGGCCACGGTCGTAAAGGCTGCCAAACTACCGACTTAGAGCCAGCAAAGTCGCAGACATAAGAGTTTGCCGAATTAAGGTCTTAGAGCCTCTCAAGTCATGGATGTTCAGGCCATCGAGCCGTGTAACCTAGGAAATTTCCGTGAAGGCAAAGTTGATGTCGAGCCCCCGGGTTTCGCTAGCCGTATTTTTCACCATATTGAAAGTTTTGTTGACATAACCATATGTAGCCCCCGAGCATTGAGTTGGCTTCGTCGAAGGCGGCTCAATGCTTAAAAGAACATGCATAATTGTACATCAAACGATTGTAGCCCCGAGCGCCAAGTCAGAGTTTCAAAGGAAAATTGTCTTGGTGCTCTCAGAGTAGCTTCAGCAAAAATGCAAATAGTGTAGCCCCCGAGCGTCAAGTCGGAATTACTTCGGCTTGGTGCTCTAGAGAGAACTTCACAAAAATTCAGCATCGGTGTAGCCCCCGAGCGTCAAGGTGGAAATCACATGGATTTTCCGGCTTGATGCTCAAAGAGAACTAAACCATGTCTTGGATATCATTGTAATGTAGCCCCCGAGATTGTTCCGGCTTGGACGCAAGGCGGGACAAAGCTCTTAAATTAGAGATGTCAAGCCCCTGAGCGTCGATCCGACATCATCGAAGGTGGCTCAAGTCTTGGTCAACAATTACAATTATAGCCCCCGAGGTGTCAAGCCTAGTAAAAATCCGGCTCAAAACTCCTTAATCCGAGGAAGACGGCAATGTCCAAGCGTCATGTACCTGAGACATAAACATAAAATAGAAAATTGTATTAAATTGTTTCTTTGATAGTGTCCAACGAACAAATGTAAGGCGGAACAAATATGGCCTTTAAACAAATTCTTTAAAGCTGAAACAATGCAGCAACTGGACACATAAAACTGTTTAGGAGGGAAAAACTCAACTAATTTTGAACAGTTTATGTAAAATTTTGTTTAAGCAAGTGATGGCTTATCCATTATTCTGGTTTTTATGCTTGACCTTTCGTGAGATGGAAGACTCGCAGCACAGAACCATGTCCTTGGGCGATGATGCCTAAACGCCGAATTTGAGTGTCGAAAAGTCACTACTCCGGAATCCACATAAAAACAACAGAAAACGTGTATCCAGAAAACTTAAGCTAACGCCCGAAGGCGGGTTTTTTTTTGCATGGCACTAGGGCCTTAAATGGCAAGCCAGTAAAAAGTTTATACTCACGAGCGCAAGGCAAATCGTGGAAAGGTATGACCAAAAAAGAAAACGGTAAAAGACTCAGAATATGAGTGAACCAATCTTAATCTAATAATCATAAACAATTAAAATAATAAATAAATATAAACATGGTACTTAGCTGTTTGAACAAAGTTGGTGTAGTTCGCGGCAATTATGAAACTATCCGGTATAAAGCCGAGATGACAAAACAGTCCGCCATAGAGAGGGAACTGTCCGTACTGGAGTTTTCCGTCACAGCGGCGTAGCTGATCGTAACAGTGTAGGAGACAAATCCGATGGCGTCGGCAAGAAAACATGCCAAAACGCACGTATATAGCAGAAGATGAATTGCTGATCGATTTTGTCCACCAATACATGCACATACGAGGGTCCTTGATTAATTCTTTGCCGCTTCAATTCTTTTTTCTCGGAACTTGAACGGTCAGCAGCATCGTATCAATCACTTGGTGTATTTTTTTTAATTTAATACAACCGCCTAAGCCAAGAGGAAAAGTGGAGCTAATCAAGGTTAACTGAGCACGCTCAGGTTAATTTCATGATGCGCATCTACACTTCCGTCTTGGTTTCAGCCTGACGTACAACGGATCTGAAGCATAGAAGAAGTCGACACCGGCCGCAATGTAAGAAAATCATACTGATGACTGTAGATCCGATCGGTGTCGGCTGATTCCAGAGCAGCACAACTAGAATATCGTCGCAGCTTTGAAAAAGATATCGCTGCATGCTAACGCTGATTCCGCCGGCTTAGCTCCAAGTATGATGTAGATGTAGATCTTTCAGGATGCCGCCGACTTGACCACGCTTTTAAAAGAGCGATGTCGAAGTCGGTGCGTCACTGGAGATGCGATTTGTCCATCTTCGAAGACGGCGAGGGATTCCGCCCGGATCCGTGCTGTACGCGCCTCTTGTCCCACGTGACATGGTTATACCCTACGGGTACGTAACTTCAGCATACCTGGTCCAGCCCAAGGAAGGCCCACGGCAGATATACGCCGGCCCATGAAGCGGGTGGCCCAGGCCCATGACGCCTTTGGATCCTTGGAGAGCAATACTAGAGTTTGAATACAACTTGTAACCTAATCGTATTGGCACCCGAGACCTAGCCTCCTCATATATAAAGGCTAGGAGGGTCCAACGAGGGGTACGACGATTACACACAACAGACACACCTCCACGCCAGATCGAATCTGCGCACCTTGTAATCTTCGGTTCCGCCGTAATAAAAGAGCAGACAAGCAGGAGTAGGGTTTTCCCTCCGGGAGCCTGAACCTGGGTAAATCTCGTGTCCCCTGGTTGCTTGTCTGTTAACCGTGCCACGATCTCCAGCATCCCCATCTTCTCCAAAACCCAAGTTCATAACAATGGGCATTGACAAGATTAAACCTTGTCAATTGGCGCCGTCTGTAGAAATCGGGGCTGCTGATTGTGCGGTCGTGACGGTTCCGACCCGATCGATCTACAACTCCGCGGCGACGGAGAATCACCTCCTCTTCGGCGCTTTCGACTTCACCGCCCACTCGCCGGATACCATTAGGATTTCGAGCCCGTAGGCGACGGACTCGAAATTCTGTTCGGGAGCTTCTGCTTCCAGGTGGGACAAACTGGCACTCTCCGCCTCCCTGAGCGGATGCCCGTGCCGCCAATCAGGCCCGCTTCGTGGGCTCCACACCCCGTGCTACGCACGTCACCATCAACAGATGAGTTCTACATCAGCAGCAGCTGCAACTCCGATATGTGCGATCCACCTTCGGAGGAAGGGACCTACGGCTCCGGATCTGAAAGCTGCGGCAGCAGCCAACCAATCTGCAGGCGCTATCTGTGCACCGCAATTATCCAAACCGACGAGGAAACGCCTAACCCTCCGCCCAACCCCAACCCGCAGGACACAAACGGCGAAAACGGGGACAACAGGGGCCACCTCATCCAACTTAGCAAAGAAGGATGAGCCGAAGCACGCCGCGCCGTCGCAGGCGAAATAGTCCTACCTCTGGACTCCCCACGTGATCTGCTGATGGCATACCACTACCTCCTCATCGAGGAGCACAAGAAGCAAGTCAAGATGCAGGAGACGCTCGACAAACGCAAGAAAGCAGCCTCTGAGTCCAGTGCGCGACGAGCTGCGCTCTCCGCCGTGGGACCCAGCTCTAGCACGAACGGAAACCAGGGAAACAAGCACCACTCTCGGGTGGAAAACATGGACCCGAAGGAGCGGCGTGACGTGACCCGAACCCTCCACACATCGTTCATGGATATGGACGCCGACGGCAACATCACTCCGAAGACGCCACAAGCTGCGATCATGGCAGCCACTGCGTATCTCGCGGCTCACCCACCTCCGGAGGGGGACCCGAAAAGGGCCATGCATAGGTCCGCACTCACCGGACTAGGACTAATCGGAGCTGCGCTCCACGAAGACGCTCCTACGGAGCCGAAGAAGAAAGCTCCGGCCAGGCGCGACCGGAGCCCCACTCCCTCATCCGAAGATGAAGAAGAACACGACCTTCCTCGAAGGAAGAAGAGCTCGCACCGCCATAAACACGACTACGACGCCAGAGACAAGCTTACACAGCGCAAGATCGACAAAGCACGCGCCAAACGCGCATGCTCGTCTGAATCTGAGATGGATGAAGACGAAGGAGAACTCTGCGGGGCTCGATGCTTCAGCAGATCCGTCCGGAGAACACAGATGCCACGCAACTTCAAGCTTCCTTCGGATACTCCGAAATTCAACGGCACGCAAGATCCAAAGTCCTGGCTCAGTGACCATTTGTCATCCGTTAAGCTTCACGGAGGCAACAAAGAAACCGCCATGCAATGCCTTCAGCTGCAGCTGACAGGCGCGGCACAGGTCTGGCTTAGCAGCCTATCATCAGGATCCATCCGAAGCTGGGAGGAGCTCGCTTATAGCTTCATCCGAAACTTCAAAGGCACCAGCAAGAGGCCCGCCTCAATCGAAGAGTTGCGAGCCTGCACTCAGAGAACGGGTGAATCTATTCGCTCGTACATACTACGCTGGTCTACAACCAAGAACTCCGCAGCACACATCTCCGAAGAGCGGGCCATCGACGCCTTCAGGGACGGCGTCAAACGCCCAGACTTCAAGGAAAAACTTGGACGTGTAAAGCCCAAGACACTCGACCAGCTCATGGAAATCGCCAACAGTTGGGCAGACGGCGAAGATTGCATCCAGCGAGCGCAATCAGATGAAGAGGACGACTACGGCCGAAGACGCGAACGCCGCAGCAAGAGGAGATCGCGCGTCTACGAAGACCGCGACGGACCCGACATGGTCGCAGCCGGCTACACCGACCGCCGTAACGACAACAGCCGCAACAGCGGAGGATACCGCAGCGGAAACTTCCGCGACAACGGACGACCAACGCAGTCGTGGCAACGCCGCGACCGCGATAACATACCCTCAGCATTCGACAAACTTTTGGGTCCATGCACCATCCACTTCTACATCGACAAACAAGATGGCAAAAAGAAAACTAGCCACATGCTCAAGGACTGCCGCGAGTTCCAGAAACTCAGCGAAGGCATGATGCAGATGAGGCAACAAGCTCCAATTCCTGCGTTCGGAAATGCACCTGCGCCAGGTGAAATAGCACACAGAGATCCTCCACCACCGCCTATTGGAGGCCCACATCAACCAGTCGCACCAGCGCAAAACAACGCCGGGGCCGCATACCCCCTACCAAAGGGAGCACTAAATATGATACAGAAGGGACGCCCAACCAACAGGGTGCAGAAGAAAATCACCCGACAAATCAATATGGCCGTGGCAACTCCGCCTGCAATCCCTGGTACCTCAGCGGATCGGAGTTCTGCATCATATTCACTCGCGCGGATCACCCTTGCCAGATCCCTCGCCCAGGTCATGCTGCCCTGGTGCTGGAGGCGCAGATCGTAGGCTTCGAGATGAGCCGCGTCTTCATGGACGGTGGCAGCGGCATCAACCTAATGTTCGCAAGCACTCTAGCAGCTATGCGGATCCCGCAATGCAGCCTGGAACAATCAGACACAATGTTCCACGGCATTGTCCTAGGGAAGGGCATCTTCCCCCTGGGCAAAATAGGGCTCGACGTCATCTTCGGGAAGCCGGACAACTTTCGGCAGGAGCGCCTAGAATTCGAAGTGGTGGACTGGCCGTCGCAATACCACGCCATCCTGGGACGCGTAGCATTCGCAAGGTTCCTGGCCGTCCCACACTACGCATACCTACTACTCAAGATGCCAAGACCAAGGGGCGTCATCACAGTCCACGGGAGCTTCACCCGATCGGACCAATGCGACAGAGATTTCAACAAAATCTCCCAGTCTTTCGGCATGCAAGACGAGCTTGTAAAGCTCCGTGAAGTGACAGACAATGGGCTACCCCCAGTCACCAAGCAGAATGCACCTGACATGTCTTTCGACTCCACCATCAACACCAAAAAAGTGCAGGTCCATCCAACAGATGCCTCCAAGACGGCGCTGATCGCCAACGACCTCATCACCGCATAGGAAAGCGCGCTCGTCGAATTCCTCTGTGAGCGCTGGGAAATCTTCGCCTGGTGTCCTGCGGACATGCCAGGAGTTCCCAGGGAATTCGCCGAGCACGCACTCAATGTCTTCCCAGACACCAAGCCAGTCAAGCAGTCCATCCGAAGACTGTCAGAGCCACGAGCCGAAGCTATCGACAAGGAGATCAACAGATTACTCGCAGCAGACTTCATCCGGGAAATCAAGGAAAGCGAGTGGCTGGCAAACACGGTGATGGTCCCGAAGAAGGACACGGACATACTGCGGATGTGCGTGGACTTCACGTCACTAAATAAACACTGCCCTAAAGACCACTTCCCTCTTCCTCGGATCGACCGGATCATCGATTCGACTGCAGGTTGTGAGAAACTCTCCTTCCTCGACGCCTACTCAGGCTATAACCAGATTTGACTCAAGGTCGAAGATCAAGAGAAAATGGCGTTCATCACACCGTTCGGAGTATACTGCTACAACACAATGCCCTTCGGGCTAAAGAACGCGGGTGCCACGTACCAGCGATGCATGCAGGCCTGCCTCAAGGACCAGATCGGTCGCAACGTCCAAGTCTATGTCGACGACATAGTCATCAAAACCAAGGAGGCAAGAACACTTATCGACGATCTCCGCGAGACGTTCAACAACCTCGATCGCTACAGGATCAAGCTCAATCTAGAAAACTGCGCCTTCGGCGTCCCCTCGGGTCAGCTGCTCGGGTACTTCATCTCTCAACGAGGGATAGAAGCAAACCCGAAGAAAATCAAAGCTATCATGACAATGGAGAAGCCGAAAAACCTCAAGGGCGTTCAGCAGCTCGCAGGGTGAGTAGCGGCACTAAGCAGGTTCATCAGCCGCATGGGCGAAAAGGCCCTACCATTTTACCAGCTGCTGCGCAAAGCAGACAAGTTTGAGTGGACACCAGAAGCCAACGACGCATTCGAAAACCTCAAGCGGCTCCTCTCCACCTCGCCAGTTTTGGTCACGCCAAAAGAGCGCGAGCCCCTGTTGCTGTACATAGCAGCCACACACCAGGTGGTCAGCACAGTACTCATGGTCGAACTACCCGAAGAAGGCAAGACCCACGGGGTACAACGCCCAATTTACTACCTCATCAAAGTTCTCACTCCAACAAAACAGCGGTACCCGCACTACCAGAAGCTGGCCTACGGCGTGTTCATGACGGCTCGACGACTGAGCCACTACTTCCAGGAGCATCAGGTGATGGTCGTCAACGAGGCACCCCTAAACAGCATCCTAAATAACCCAGAGGCCACAGGACGCGTGGCCCTGTGGGGCATTGAACTATCACCCTTGGACATCATCTACGAGAAGCGACACGCAATCAAATCTCAAGTTCTTCCGGACTTTCTGGTGCACTGGATGGAGCTGCAGCTGCCTGACACCCCAGACATGTCGCAGTCCCGGACAATGCATTTTGACGGCTCCAAACGCGAAGCCGGAGCAGGGGCAGGAGTCATACTAACCTCCCCGCAAGGTGACAAGATAAAGTACGTCCTTCGGATGAAATTCAGAGCCTCCAACAACGAGGCCGAATACGAAGCCCTCATCCATGGCATGAAGATGGCAAAAATATGCGGCGCAACGCGCCTGGTCATCTACGGTGACTCCAACCTTGTCGTACAGCAGGCGATGAATGAGTGCGACGCACACGCCGAAAACATGATCGCGTACCGCGCGCTATACAACGCACTCGAAGGAGAATTCGACGGCTGCGAACTTCGGCACGTTGGAAGAGAGAGCAACGAGGAGGCCGATAGACTCGCCAACATCGGCTCCACTTGTGCAAAGGTACCACCAGGTGTGTTCCTCGAACAGATATGTGTGCCATCCATCAAGCGGAAATTCCCCAAGGGATCACCCGAAGAAGCAGAACACTCGGGAGCTACGCTACCCGAAGATCACGAAGGACCTGAAAAGTTGGACACCGAAGTTTCCATGGTCAACCTGATGCAGGTCATGGCAGTCGAAGAAACTTGGACACGTCCATACGTCCAGTTCCTGATAAACGGAGAATTGCCAGACAGCCCGACAGATGCCCGGCGCGTATCCTGTCGGTCAAAAGCCTTCACCATCATCAACAGCAAGATGTACAAACGCAGCATTACGGGCGTACTACAACGATGCGTCACCATCCATGACGGCAAGGCCATACTCCAAGATATCCACGAGGGCATCTGCGGCCACCACGCAGGCAGTCGCTCCCTCGTCGCCAAAGCTCTGCGAGCAGGATTCTACTGGCCAACGGCCATGAGCGACGCGAAGGACATCGTCCGAAGATGCAACGGGTGCCAACGGTTCACCGACAAACCGCACGCACCTGGGTCCGAACTTCGACCCATACCCATAGCCTGGCCTTTTGCCCAATGGGGCCTCGACATGATCGGCAAACTGCCAAAATCCTCGAAGGGAGGACACGTCTTCCTCCTGGTCGCGGTCGACAAATTCACCAAGTGGATCGAAGCCATGCCAGTCACCAACCAGAAGGGCAAAACCGCCGTCAAATTCTTCGAATCCATTGTCTACAGATTTGGCGTACCGCACAGCATCATCACCGACAACGGATCGAACTTCATCTCAGAAGAATTCCAGGACTTCTGCGAAGGCCTTGGGATCAATATCACGTATGCCTCAGTGGCGCACCCGCAAACAAACGGGCAAGTGGAAAAGGCCAACGGCCTAATCGGCGCTGGCATCAAGAAACGCCTCATGAGCTCACTCGAGCACAAAGCTGGCAACTGGACGAAAGAGCTACCGTCTGTCCTGTGGAGCTTACGGACTACGCCAAACAGCTCCACCGGTTACACACCGTTCTTCATGGTGCACGGAGCTGAGGCCGTGCTACCAGCCGAAGTACGCCACCAGGCTCCACGAGTCGTCGCTTACAGCGAAGCCGAATCCACGGCTGCACTCGAAGATGCCGTCGACACACTCGACGAAGCACGAGATATAGCAGCAGCTAGATCAGCGGTGTATCAGCAAAGCCTCCACAACTACCACAGCCGCCGGCTGCGCCCAAGGTCCTTCGTCGAAGGAGACCTCGTCTTGCGACTTAAGCAAAAGAGACCGAATAAACTCGAGTCGCCATGGGAAGGACCCTATGCCATCACCGAGGTCATCCAGGTGGCGCCTATCGCCTCAAGCATGTGGAGTCTGGAGTTGCATACTCCAACCCATGGAACATCTCGCACCTGCGACGATTCTACCCATAGCAATGTACCCCTTTTTTTACTCTCAATAAGGCTTACAGCCAAGGCTACTTAGCCGAACCATGTACCTCCTCCATTACGCTGCAAATAAAGCTAAGTGTCTCGCCCCCAACCTTCGGTTGACTATTTCTCTGCAACCTTATTACATGCTACATACGCACTCGGGGGCTTCCCCCACCTCACGATTTCATCGACTGAGGACAAAACGTGTACACCTGAGTAGCTGACCACGTCAGGAAAACGAAAAGGACACGTACTACATCAAAGCACTCGGGGGCTCCCCCACCTCACGATTTCATCGACTGAGGACAACACGTGTACACCTGAGTAGCTGACCACGTCAGGCTAACGAAAAGGGCACGTACTAAATCAAAGCACTATGTGCTCGCTAACAAGCGAACCTTTACAACAAAGGGCACATACACGCCTAGCCGCAATATACAAATTTTACATCTATCTGTTTATTTTCAGGTACTACCTATTCTGAAGAATAACCTGAGCACGCTGCTCAAACAAATCTACAATCTGTTCGGCATACTGCCTTACAGCCGCGTAATGCGGACCCATATTCCACTCGCCACCATCTAGTTGAGGAGGTGGCCTAGTCTCCATAGCAGCCAAATCTACATCAGGGCGATGCACCCTCACAAGAGACAAGGCAGCCTTCACCCCTGCGACGAGCTGCTGCCGCACCAGCTCCTTGACATTGCTGGTACTCCGAAACTTCGCCAGAAGACCTGCAAGGGTCGTCGGCACGCCATCCAACGGAAACATGACGTGCAGCACCGAGGACAGCGATGTCTGCACCTGGCGGAGCACCCGCGAAACCTGGTAGACACGATCCTGCACCGTCGCCAGAACTATGGCACGATCGCGATCCATCCAGAAGAAGCCGCCGGCTTCCATGTCCTGTTGAGTCAAGCAATTGACTCGAACATCAATGCGCTCCTTTTCTTCCCTCGGAGCAAGATTCGCACCTGCGACAACAACACAGAACAAGAGTAAGGCCAGCAGGCTCACCCGAAGGACTGAGCTATAGCCCGAAAGACGGATCAACTTACATTGCATCTGCTCGGACAGCCGACCCAGCTCCGCCATCAAGTACTCCTCTCTGGCTGCACTACGATCTGCTTTGGACTTCCAAACATCAGCGCGACCGTGCAACCCAAGCAAATCTCTCTCCAAGCTGCGCACGCGATCTCGAAGAAACGCGAGCTACGAGGAATCATCCAATGATGCTCGCAAGGGCCTTTCGGATGACGTGTCAACCGGGTCAGCACCCGAAGGAACCTATAGCAGCAGAAAAAAGAAAGCACACAGACATTCAGCCAAGGGAAAAGCTCAACTCGGAGGAATTCATTAAAATAAGGCCACTGCGTGGCACAAGGATGGTGCTACAAAAGATATTTACAGCAAAAGTAAACTACATACTACCCTACATCTCCTATGCCTAAGGCGTAGGACACCGAGTCGCCTCAGAGCCAGACTGCCTAGCTTTGGCCTCGCCCTGCTGCCGTAGCGCGTACTCAGACAGCAAGTTAATGAGCTTGGGCCCATATCGTCTGCAGCGAGCGGAGTAGGCAGCGAAGGCTACCTCTGATCCATCTGCAGCCGTCGGCATCCGAGAAGTGATCTGGGGCAAGTCCAGCTCCGCCCCAGCCGCCATGGCCATCGCCAGCCCGACGGACGCGCCGATGCCCTTCTTCTTGCGCTTGTACGCTGCAGGCGCTTCGGCTGACAGAGCCTCTGCCAGGGCACCCACGTCTTCAAGGGATGCGCCCTTCGAGAAGAGCTCCTGGTAAAAGCAACCAAGGACCTCTTTCGCCTTGGCAAGGGAGTTGACGACGGTGCTGCAGCGGTCTTCGACCGCTACAGTGGCATCATCCAGAGCACTCCCGTGCTCCAGAGCACCGCGGTCAAACTCGATGCCTGCGGCATCTGAGACAAAACAGAAGAAAACATGAAGAAAGGCAACGTAGAAGAAGACCCGAAGAAAAAGAAGCAAGTACAAAAGCTAGCACTCACCCGAAATAGCCTTGGCAGCAGCCATGAGCTTCTCCGCCACCCCTACTTCACGAGCAGCCGCAACGGTGGCCAGCTGCTCCTCACGACCTGCAGCTTCCTGCTGCAGACGCTCTTTCGCTTCGGCTGCCTTCGTCAGCTCCAGCTCAAGGCGCTCTTTCGCCTCAGCGGCAGCTTCGGCCTTCTGCTCCGATTGGCCAAGGCTCTTCTTCAGAGCATCAACCTCACGGAGAGAGTCGTTATGCTCCTCTACATTTACAACAAGCAAGTGTCAAAGAACAAGACCAGGATAAATAAGCCAAGTACTACAAGGCAGACGAATACCTTGAAGCTGCCGCAATTTCGCCTCCAGCGTCAGGCGTTCCTCCACCAGCCGCTTGGCCTCTTGGACAAAAGGGTGCAGCAACAGGCAATAATAGTAAGAGCAGGACTTGGGGGGCTACGCCCAACACAAAGAAGCATAAACAACATCAGCATACGAAGACACTCGGGGGCTCCCCCCATCAAGCAGAAAAACTTACGTGCTCCGAAGGCGAACCCGCAGGCCCGCCTGCAAAATTCTGAGGCGCAACCACCAGCCTCTCCTGCACAGGAGGATCTGGAGCAGCGCCACCCGAAGTAACCACCGTCTGAGGAGGAGGCGACGCAATGTTCGACTCCCCCATCATTTCCCCCGCACCATCACTAGAGCCGTCGGAGGATTGCCTGCATACGAAACCAATCAGCACAGGTCATAAGAACAGACGAACAACAGTACAACAAGAACAACTTACGAGCCCAGTGCGCTCAGGTCGAAGATAGGAGAAGCCCTTCGGGCCCTCTTCTCCTCCTTCTTCTCCTCCTTCTTCTCTTCCTTCTTCCGCTTTGCCGGCGGGTGCGGAGCAACAGCTCGCACAGGAATGGCAGGAAGGGGAGAGGAAGAACCCCCAGGAACATCATCATGACGCTCAAGGCCCAGAGGATTTCTGGGAGTCGGAGGAGTTGAAGCATCCGAAGACTCGCTCGAGCTCCGTGATCTCTCGCGCGTATGGTCCTCACTCGACTCATCAGCATCCTCCGCTGGGGATCACGCTGACGGCAGCTCGGACACGGAGTCCACCACTTCATTATCCGGGGCATTCGGATACCTTTCGGGCAACGGTGGTGCCATGCCTGGCACTTTGAAGATCTACAAACGGAAAAATAACTTTGTTAGCAAACAAAGGACACAAATAAACACCCAAACAAAAAAGGGAAGCACTACGTGCGCAAATCTACACTTTTGGCACGGCCAACGCTGAAGAAAACGGAGGAGTCAGCGACTTCCCCGGGATTTTTTCGTCGACCTTGAACTTCAACAGCGCGCGAAGATCCTTGTCAAGTTCCACCTCGGAGATTTTCTCACTTGAAACCCTCGTCGGATCACGGCGCCCAGAGTAAAGAAACATCGGATGCGCCCTCGCTTGAAGGGGCTGCACCCAACGCTCAAGAAACGTCCGGATGATGTCGACACCGTTCACTTCCTTCTCAGGAATTAGTTGGAGATCCTCCACCCGACGGTACAGGGCCTCTATCTCTGCCACCTCACCATCCAAGATTTGGTTTTTCCAGGACCTTTTCTTCACAATCAACTGGGAGGGGTCAAAAGGAACGAGACCAAAATCTTGCCCAGGCAGCACGGAGTCACGGATGTAAAACCATTTCCTCCGCCAGTACTGGACAGATTCGGACATGGAGAAGGAAAAGAATTGCACATTAGGACTGAGGGAGATGATGAAACCCCCAATGGGATACACACCATCCGAACCAGACTGCCTCTTCACGGAATAAAGCTTCCAGAAGAGGCCAAAGTGCGGCTCAATGCCAAGCCAACACTCGCAAAGCGTGATAAAACACGCAATGTGGAGAAGGGAGTTGGGAGACAGATGATGGAGTTGAACCCCATAGAAAAAGAGCAGTCCACGAAGGAAGTCATGGACAGGAAAAGAAAACCCGCAAATCACGAAGGCGACGAACATAACCCGGAACCCAGATGGGGGACGGGGGATTACCTCATTGCCGGGGAGTATCACGGCCGTCGTGTCTTGCGGGATCAGGCTCCGCTCGTGCAGCTTGCGGAGATCGCTCTCCCGCGTCTCTGATCGCCTCCAGCCACCATCGGTGACACGAGCAGCGGCGGCGCCCTTCTTGCCTCCGGCGGCGCTGGTCCCAACCGCAGATGAAGACTTCTTTGGTTTCCCCATCACGCTACGGCGGCGCCGGCGTTGCCAACAAAGAAAGACAAGGGAAATGTGGAGAAAACTCTCTGGCGCAGCAAGAACAGCTCAAGAATGAGGGAGCAGTAAAACACAAGAACTGGTGCGGTGAAAATAAACCACGATTTCACCACAGATTATAACAGCGAAGACGACGCACGCTGGACGTCCATCGAGAAGACCTAACGACAATGGTAGATCTGGCCGTACACGTGTCAGCACCAAAACGAACCGTCGTTACCACGCCGTCCACTACGCGCGGAAATCGAGGAGACGCCGTAATCATACCACGCCACGCGTGACCAGTCAATTCAAAGTCAGGAAGTGGGACCCACGCTTCGACCAGTCAAGTCACCCCTGGCGTAGCAGACGCTTGAGGTCATCGATCGTCAGCACTGACGTCATCAAAAGCTATACTAGCACCACTTCGGCTCCAGAACTAAAAGTACTCACTCGAATCTACGATTCGACTAAATACTTGGGGGCTACTCCTATCAGGAGCGCTGGTCGCGCACCCGATGTACTTCCGGGTCAGCGGTACGCCCACGAGATTTCCTACTACAACTGTACGATACCAGACTCGAGTCTCTGCCCGAGTCTACGACTCCACCAGACACTTGGGAGCTACTCCAAACTGGAGCGCCGGTCGCGGACACACAAGATCTTCGAGTCCTACGTCGAGTCTACGACTCCACTACGGACTCGGGGGCTACTCCCATAGGGAGGATGGATTCACGTATCCAAAAAATTTCGAGTCCTTCGGACTTAATGATTGAAACAATGCTTGAACTAAAAGTCTCCGTTTGAGTCTACGACTCAAACAGACACTTGGGGGCTACTCCCATAGGGAGCGCTGGTCGCGCACCCTATGAACTCTTCGACTGCGATCCTTCGGATCAGCATACAAACTTTTTTCGGCAACTCTGCCCTAATTAACGCTAAGTGAGCAGCGACCTCCTTGGCCACCCGAAACACCTCCACAGTGATAAACATTCGGATGCTGCGTCTGCGACGCAAAGATAAGACCTACAGATATCATCTGATGGCCTGGCAACGCACACGACTGCGCTCTGCTAGTATAAATCCATGCCAACAGGCGTGATGAAAAATCCCGACGGACGCGTTGGGTACACCAATTAAAATCACTAGAATTCCACTCCTGTAAGTCCTCCGCGGCCTGAGTTGAATTACGCCAGCATATGTTCTAGTTTCGAGTTGAGGGACTCGAACCTGAAGAAGATCGTGTTGTTTTGTCCTAAGACAGTTAACTGACCCTGATCCGTCGGGAGAGTCAGGCACACGCATCAACAATCCCTACACATTCTCTTGAAATACAGAGCTACACCCGAAGGATTGAAGAGTCCTCAGCCGAATCTACGATTCGACTGAACACTCGGGGGCTACTGACATGGTTATACCCTACGGGTACGTAACTTCAGCATACCTGGTCCAGCCCAAGGAAGGCCCACGGCAGATATACGCCGGCCCATGAAGATTTTCGGGTGGCCCAGGCCCATGACGCCTTCGGATCCTTGGAGAGCAAGACTAGAGTTTGAATACAACTTGTAACCTAATCCTATTGGCACCCGAGACCTAGCCTCCTCATATATAAAGGCTAGGAGGTTCCAACGAGGGGTACGACAATTACACACAACAGACACACCTCCACGCCAGATCGAATCTGCGCACCTTGTAATCTTCGGTTCCGCCGTAATAAAAGAGCAGACAAGCAGGAGTAGGGTTTTCCCTCCGGGGGCCTGAACCTGGGTAAATCTCGTGTCCCCTGGTTGCTTGTATGTTAACCGTGCCACGATCTCCAGCATCCCCATCTTCTCCAAAACCCAAGTCCATAACAATGGGCATTGACGAGATTAAACCTCGTCACACGGTGGGCGCCAACTATCGTGGTATTGCCGACGAGTACGCCATGAAGGGGTCCTCACAGTGCGTGTTTAGAGACGTGGGGTAAGGCGGACGGTTGACGGGTACAAGGTAACACAGCTTACCCAGGTTCAGATCCCACGACGGTGGCGGAATCCTACTCCTGCTATAAAACACTATAATGGCAATACGCCGAGTTATGGGATTGGGGTTCGCTGTGTGCGGGTAGTGCTATGCACTTGGTGTTCTATTGTGTGTTGCCCTAAAGGCTCCCGTAGGCCGGCTTATAAGGACGCCAGGACCTAGGGTTACATGGAGAGTCCCAGCCGGATACGGTTACAGATTCCTAGACTAACACTAACTAGTCTTCGTGTCCTCCAAGGCTCCAGCTTCCATCTAAGGCGGTGGCACGTCGCCTTCCTTCATCCCTGCTGGACCTCCGTCTTGTCTACCAGCAACTGGGCCGCCTGGTTATGCCATAGGCCTAACCACCAACTATGGGCCACCCGGGCTTTCCGGTATGGGACTATGCCGTAGGTATACCCATTTGGTATATCCACAACAAACTTCATGAGTCATTGGGAACAAGATTAGAGTTCAGCACAGCTTTTCACCCCCAAACTGATGGACAGACAGAAAGGACCAATCAGATTCTGGAGGATATGTTGAGGGCATGTGCCCTAGACTACGGTGCTAGTTGGGATGGAAGTCTGCCCTACGCAGAATTTTCTTACAGTATCAGCTATCAAGCCAGCATTGAGATGGCACCATTTGAATTTCTCTATGGAAGAAAGTGTACTACACCATTGCTATGGAGTGGTGTTGGAGAAAGAAATTTTTTCGCTCCAGAATTAATCAAGGAAGCTGAAGAAAAAGTCAAATTGGTAAAGGACTGATTGAAGATAGCACAGTCCCGATAGAAGAGCTACGCAGATCCAAAGCATAGAGAAGTCACCTATGAGGTAGGTGATAGAGCTTATCTTAGAGTCTCACCACTTCGTGGTGTGAAGACATTTGGAGTCAAAGGAAAATTGGCACCAAGATATGTTGGACCATTCAAGATTTTGAGCCACAAAGGAGAAGTGGCTTATGAGATTGAATTGCGTGAATCACTGTCTGCCGTTCACAATGTGTTTCATGTGAGTCAGTTGAAGAAATGCCATCCGGAGATGGAAGAAACTTCTTTTAAGGATACTATACCTTTGGAAGAGGTTCAGTTGGAAAGTGATCTTACCTATGAGGAGAAACCTATAAAGATTCTCGAGTTTGCAGAAAGAGTTACTCATACCAAGACTATCAAATTCTGCAAAGTTAAGTGGAACCATCATTCCGAAGAGGAAGCAACTTGGGAAAGATAACATGACCTTCGGAAAGACCACCCACACCTATTTGCTAGCCAATCCGAATCTCGAGGGCGAGATTCATCTTAAGGGGGTTAGATTTGTAACATCCCAAAAATCATGAATTACAAAAACTGTCATAACATTCATGCATTCATAGAATCCTTGGCTTCCACAAAAATTTGCAAAACAAAATTCCAAATTAAAACCATTTTATGCCTATTATCTATAAGCAATAAGGCATGGTTTTATTTTATTTTTCAAAGTGCAAAGTGCATTTGACTAAACAGTAGTGTTTTATACACAATTAGTTGCAAGGTTTGCACTACAAAAACCTAGAGGTGATTTTAATTCAAATCCATTTGAATTAGGTTTGATTTTTTTCCTAAAAAATCAAAATAGAAAAAGAAAAAGAGAGAAGAAAAGGAAAAGGGCCGGCGCCACCTATTCGGCCCAACAGCAGAAACATCCCACGAAACCCACCCGGTCGTTTCCCCCTCTCCCCTCTTTCTCACTCACTCGCCTACCCCCTCACTCACTGACCCCGCAGACCCACTTCCACGCGTGCATCATCGTCTTTGCCGCGAGACCCGCCCCAAATTCCTCCTCGCCATTACCTGCGTTGATTCCTCCTCGTAAATTCGCTTGATTGCTGCGCTAATTCCTCCCCCTGACCATGCATACATAATCTCCCACCTCTCCTCCCCATTTCCCCTCAGACCCCATGCCCTGAACGCCTCCAGGCTGCGAGAATTGCTCGCTCAAAACCCCTTGCTCTGACAACCCTCTGGCGCCAATTCCGGCCAACCCTCACCACCTCCTTGCCCCTGTTTTCCACGAGCACACTCCCCATCATCTTGCGCATCTTCTAGTATCTTCTCCTAGAACGCGCGCGCTTCGGAACATCGGCAAGGATAACCCCTGCTCTCCATCGTCCTCTGCTGCAACTCCGACAAACTTTCCTGGTAAACCCTGACCTCCCCTTCCCCTGTCATTGACACTCGCGTACTCGTATTCGTCTTGCGCGTCTGACGCACCTTTTTCCTTGCCTTCACGTGGTTCGTAGCCTCCCCAACGTCGATGACCGAGCGCGCCCGAGCCAGTAGGTATCTCCGGCGAGCAATTCCCGTCGTCACCGTGCGCCCCTCGACTAATAGTGACCACCTCGATCTTCACTGCATCCCTGCAAACTCGGTGAGCATCTACCCTTCCTCCCTTGCTTCCTATTTTCACCGAAAACGTTACCACCAGAGCGCCACCGCCGCCAGTTCTTGGCAGGGTGCTGTGAGCCATCCGATTTAGATCCAAGTGATCGGATAGATTGTCTTAGCGAAAGTGTATGATTTGCTATGTGCCGTGCGATTCACTTTTAATCATGCGATCCACAAAGCACGATCCATGTGAATCGGTATCATCCAATCAAATCATTCCACGTGGCATGTCCTATCTGTTTAAAAATCTAGAAAATGAATTTGAATGATTAAACTTGTAAAATCTATAACTTTTGTTCTGTTTATCCAAAAAATGCAAATAAGATATCATTGGAATCAGAGAAATAAATTCTACACTATTGTGGTCTTAGATTTGTATTTTTATTCTATAAAGTGGTTTTATTTAAAGATTCAATTCTAGGCCTATTTTGGCTATATAAATTATTTAGAAAATGATTTTAAAACAAATTCAAGTTTATTGAGACTATAATTAGTTGGTTTTGTGTTAGGTACTGTTTTACTTGTCTTGTTTAGTTTAAAAAAAAATCATCACATGGCATTTGCATGCATTTATATATTTTTGCTTGATTATTTTGAATGTAAATTTGGTGTTATCATTTTATGTGTAGATTTTGGTGCTAGTGGTGATTGTAATTGTGAAGATTATTGCTACCCCCCCAACTACCAAGGCAAGTGGTGATTCATGTATTTTTCGCATTATTTTGACTATGTACTAGTGATATTTTGTATAGGGCTTGCATGAATTTTTGCTAAGTATCTATATGCTATGCCTTGGGAAAACCTAGTAGTTGTAGTCTTGGTAGAATTATTATCTATGTTAAGATACTTGTTATCATGCTTAGCCTAGCTAGGAGCAAACAAGGGTGGATTTTGTATACATGCTATGGAAATTTTGCTAAGTCTTTGACTTATGTTTTTGCTTAATAAAACAACTAAGTGAATGAATCACCTGGGTGGAATGGAAAGAATGATTTATGTTGAGTGGTTACTTAGGGCCCATTTGTATGGCCTCCCTGGTGTATCTCACTTGTGGAAAGCCACCCAGGAACATAGGGATTTGAGATACTTAGTGTTTAGAAGCTTCTAGTGCAGCCACATGGCATATGGGCTCTGCCTTGATCATATAGGTTGCAATAACTTAGTCAAATGGACAGATGGTGGTAGGGTGATAGGATAGAACGTGTCCATTTGGTCTAAGGGAAGGCTTCTGAAAGATCTCGTCTCGATGCATGTCGAGTCTTGTGGGGAAAGTGCACCACTTATCGAGAAGGAAAAATATAAGTACTTAGCCGTGTCCTCGGCAACGGACAATTTGAGAATCAAGACATTGAAGCTATCAAGGATCTCCTCATCCCAATTTATAAGTTAAAAACTTGTGGTTGAACAAGGGTAAATGTTCACCAATGTATATTGGTGGTTACTTGGGTGATTTTCATCAAACAAAAACTTACTGTTTTCAACTGATAAGGAAAACCTATTTTGAGCAATGCAAGCCTAAACTACACTTAGCCAAATTCATATAGATGTTAGAAACCACTACTCTACTATGGTATCACTTGACAATACAATTCCAAATGTATTGACCCACTGTGCTTGTAACTTATGATGTTGCAGGTTACTCTGATGAGGATTAGGGTTATGAGTCTACACTCACATGATTGCCTGTGGCACATGAAGATGAAGACTCTACTTTATTTACTTATGTTATGAACTCTTGTACTAGCCTTTGCTATGGAGTTGTAAAGACTATGTTTATCTCTGGAATGACGATGTAATAAAGATCTTTGTATTTGTGTACTTCATCTTAAACTGTGGATGCTAGCATTTGATCCAGGGACTAGCATTGCAATCACAGGGACCTTTACCTTATAAAGGTGGTGTCTTACAAAGTCGGACCTATGGGAGCCTTTAGGGCACCAATCAACTCATATCGTGCACAGCGAACCGATCCCTGTAACTCGGCGTATTGCCATTATAGTGATTTATAGCAGGAGTAGGATCCCGCCACCGTCGTGGGATCTGAACCTGGGTAAGCTGTGTTACCTCGTACCCGCCAACCTTCCGCCTTACCCCACGTCTCTAAAAACGCTCTGTGAGGACCCCCTCCATGGCGTACTCTTCGGCAATACCACGACAGTTGGCGCCCACCGTGGGGCGAGAGGCGATTCAGGCTCTACAACGGGCGAGGTCCAAGCTCTTCGCGTGAATCGGCAAAACCATAGACATTGGTCGTGTTCTCTTCTCCGACAATGTTCTGATCGTCCCTCCTGACGAGTTCTGGATCCTGGCGAAGACGAACCCCACCCGCTGCTCGATCGTCCCAATCAGGGACATCCACCTCTTCATCGGCGAAACCGACACGGGCACTAGTTCCCTGGAAGTCGGAGGAGCGTCAAGACCCGCACGGACCGCCTACGGGCAGGATACATTCACGGAAGGATCGAAGTCGGATCTCTCATTGGAGTTTGCCGGCATAGATCGGAAAAATTCAAGGCCCACCCAAACTGCCCCTATGTAGGATATAATTGTGGAAGATCGCTACAAGTCCATCAGCTTTGCCCGTGCGTCTGGACAGCAGAGATCCAAGTTTGTCGACGTGGTGACTATCTTCAATCTGGTGCATTGCGTTCAGAGAGAGGGTGAAAACCCCCGCGATTACCTAGCCAGGTGGCTCCGTATACGGGCCATCCAGAAGAATTACCCCAATGATGATGCCATCTATCACTTTGTGGAAGGACTGGACCTCGGTACACTTCTCCAGTATACGCTAAGATGGCAGCAGGCCGCGGGTCTCCTCACTTTCGAGGGCATGGTTCACACCGTCAACAACTACGCGGCAGCTGAGGAAGTAGCTCAGACAGCGCTCGCACTCTTACCCGGCTCACCTCTGCCTCAGCCACCGCCACCATCGCCCCAAGTCGTCATCGTTGCGGCCGCACCACCGCCTCCATTCATCGTCGCTACTGTTGCACCACCACCACCCATCATTGAGGAAGACCCAGCACCCTCCGACTCCGTCCTGGACGCACTCTACGCCGACATCAGCGCTGACTCGGAGGAGATAGACTTCATCACGGAGGAACTCGACTCTGCCATGCAGGAGATTGGGGAGGATATCAGACGCGACGAGCAGGCCGACAACGCCATCACATCCCGAGAGGTGTTCGTCGCCATTGGGACTGTGATGGAGGAAGATCAACACGGACAAGCTCCGCCTAAAGCACTGGACAAGGGGAAGGGGCCACCTGTTGCTGCCGACAATGATCACGCAAAGGCCATGCCCCCTCCGCCTAACCCAGTGAAGCAGCCGCAAGAACTCAATGTCGGTCTGAGTAACAACAACACCACAAACCCGGCGCCTCTGACATCTACATCTGCAGCTCCCCAAATCACTCCAGCTGATAGAGTGATGTACGGCAACCTGCTTGTCGATCCCATGACTGTGCCTCATATTCAGAACGTAGTCCATCTTGACGAGAAGCGCCAGCAGCTGCTGGAGGAAGCGCAGGCCATCGTGGAGGAGGCCCGCATCATTCACGCCGCCCATCCGCCTGGCGGCAAGAAGAAAAGATCAAGCCCGGAGCCATACGACGCACGTTCACGCCTGGACAAGATTCATGAGGCCCGGGAAGGACAATACCTGGGACCACGTTGCTTTGGACCTATAATAGAGACCGCATCTTACCCCAAGGGTTTCTGGATTGACAAGACCATCAAGCCCTATGATGGCGCCACCAAACTAGCTACGTGGTTGCAGGATTACGGCAACGCGGTGGAGATTGCTGGGGTAACCCCAACGTTGCCGTCAAGTACCTCCCACTGATGCTGGCGGGCCGCCCGCCAATGGATTGATGACTTGCCGGAGAAATCCATCTACAACTGGTTGGACATGCAAGAAGCATTCACCAAGAACTTCGAGGGAACATATAAACGTCCATGCACTATTGGCGATCTACAACGGTGCGTGCAAGAAACAGACAAGTCATCTCGCGCCTACCTCTCTCGCTGGCTGGATATAAAGAATTCCTGCACAGAAGTGCACGCTTAGACCTCCATGGCCGCCTTCATCGATGGGTTGGAGAAAGGTACATTGCTCCGACATAAGGTGAAGCGCCCGCAGGACAATCATAGGCTCGATCTCAACCAGATGATCCAGTTGGCCAGTGAGTTCGCAGCTGCCGACGACGATGCTCGTAGCTCTCTGCCGGCAACGACCGTTCCAACTCAAGCTAAGAGGAACAACAGCACAAAGCAGAAGAATCCGCCAGAATAAAAGCAAACCTCCGACATGGTCGCCATGACGTTCGCAGGACGAGGTGATGGCGGACAGTGTGGCCGAGGACGAGGGGCTGGTCGTGGGCAGCAGCGAGGTAGTGAAACTACCCTGGCAGCGCTCCGCGTTCCCCAAACATACGAGGAATACCATGATATGTCGTGCCTTGTACACCTCGATGCCAACGGCAAAGCCACACACACCAATCGTCATTGCAAGTTCGTCAACGACCTGAAGTAATACCCGGAGTCCGGCTACAAGCAAAGTCGAAAGAATAGACCGCATGGCAAGGGAAAGGGGAAGAAGAAGGAAGAGGAGTCCAAGGATTCAAGTGACATGGACGAGGACGTTGACCCCAAGAACGCCGACAAGGGCGATGGCAAGGGCAAGAACCCCTTTGAGAAGAAGGCTGCCATCTACCACACTTTCCTTGGCACCCCTACTATCCGGCAAAAGAAAACTTCCATGAGGATACTAATGGCCACCCTACCTCCAGTTCCCCAGTACCTACGCTGGTCGGAGATTCCAATCACTTGGGATAGGAAGGATCATCCATATCTCATCCCCACGGAGAACCAGTACACCATGGTCATCAACCCCCTGATTGATGGCAACGAGTTCACCAAATGCATGGTGTACAGTGGAAGCAGCATCAACAACATGTACCTAGATACGCTGCACAAGATGAACTTGATGGAGGCCAACCTAAGGCAGACCAGCACCATGTTCCATGGCGTAGTTCCTGGCCGAGAGGCTCGGTCCCTTGGTTGCATCACACTTCAGGTTGCTTTTGGCGATGTTAACAATTACCGCCAAGAATGCATGACCTTTGAGGTGGTCCCCTTCAAAAGCGTGTACCACGTCATCTTCGGAGGCGACATCTTCCATGCCTTCATGGCCAAGCCATGCTTCATCTACAACAAGCTCAAGATACCCGGACCAAATGGCATCATCACCGTGTCCGGAAGCTTTACCAAGGCAAGGGACTGTGAGATTTGAGAAGCAGCCTTTGCAGAAGCTGTCCTCTACAGCAAAGAATTCAAGGAGATCCAGAGCAAGGTCGATGCCACGAAGATGCCAGCGTCGAAGAAGCAGATTTAAGACTCCTCCCGCGCCTTCAAGGCTGCCATAGAAACCAAGCTGGTGGAACTTGTGGTAGGCGATGCCTCCAAGACCACCGCCATTGGGACGAACCTGGAACCTAAATACGAAAGCACGCTCGTCGAGTTCCTCCATGAGAATAGGGACATCTTTGCCTAGAAACCTGCCGACATGAAAGGTGTACCTAGGGAACTTTGCAAGCACAACTTGAATATTGATACAAAATGCAAACTAGTGAAACAACCTCTACGATGCTTCGGAGATGAGAAGAGACGCGCCATAGGAACAGAGATAGCTAGGTTACTTAAGGCTAGTTTTATCCGATAAGTCCTTCACACCCGATGGGTGGCCAATCCTCTACTTCTCCCCAAAAAGGGAACCAAAGAATTAAGAATGTGTGTTGATTACACCATCTTGAACAAAGCATGTCCCAAAGATCCGTTTTCTTTGCCTCGCATTGACCAAGTCATTGACTCGACGGCTGGCTCGGAGCTTTTGTGTTTTCTCGATGCATAGTCAGGATACCACCAGATCAAGGTGAGGAAGTCGGACCAATTGCCCACTTATTTCACCACACCTTATGGCACATTTTGTTATGTCACGATGCCCTTTGGGCTGAAAAACGCAGGTGCTACGTACCAGCGGACTATGAAACGTTGCCTACACGATCAAATTGGTCGGAACGTTCACGCCTATGTGGATGATATAGTGGTGATGTCTAAAAAGTCAAACGACTTAATCTCCGACTTAAAAGAAACCTTTCATAATCTCTAGAAATACAACATCATGCTTAACCCAAAGAAGTGCGTCTTCGGGGTTCCAGCCGGAAAATTGTTGGGCTTCATGGTTTCCCAACACGGAATCAAGGTCAACCCGGAGAAGATCAAGGCTATCCAAAACATAAACCGTCTGACATGCCTGAAGGACATATAATGTCTAACAGGCTGCATTGCAACAGTAAACCGGTTCGTCAGCCGACTTGGAGAGAAGGCTCTGCCGTTGTACAAGTTGCTGAAGAAGGTGGACAAATTCACATGGACGGATGAGGTAGATGCAGCACTAAAGTAGCTAAAGGAGATACTCTCCTCGGCACCTATACTTGCAGCACCCGAGCCTATGGAGCCTATGTTAATCTACATGGCGGCCACCAACCGGGTAATCAACATCGTCATCGTGGTAGAGCGGAAAGAACCAGGGCATGAATACGGAGTTCAACGACCAGTTTACTATTTAAGTGAGGTCTTGACAGAGTCCAAGTAACGTTACCCGCACTACCAGAAGCTAGCTTATTGATGGGGATATTCCTACCGGGGTATACCCAGCAGGACGTTTCCTACTGGCCCAAGCCGTCAGCGAGTGGGCCTGCAAGACGGCGACTGGATCAAGACTTGGCGTGGACTCAGGCGACTGGAAGCTGAAGGCCCAGAAGCGTAGCTAGGCCCAGTCAGACTAGGTCATAGAATCTCCGAATCCTTAACTGATTCGGTTGTGATCTGTAAACCCTAGCAAGGTGAGTCTATATAAACCTCCCTGGGGGACACATAGAGGGTACGTTGCATCATACACCCAAGCGACTCGCCGTCTAGCCGTCGAGCTCGCCCCATTGTACTCTCACCATAATACAATCTAGCAGGAGTAGGTATTTACCCTCCGGGGGGGCGAACCTGGGTAAACCCTTGTGTCTCTGCCCTCATCTCGCACCGCAGATGGCAGGCCTCCCTTGCCCCATGTTCTACTACTCGCTGCTGATTGCAGCATCTGACGTGGTCATTCCCACGACAATGGCGCCCACCATGGGGACTGCCCGGTCAGGCCGGTGTTCTGCGGTGAGATCCAATTTGCCCATCAATGAGTCAATCGCCACCGGCCGCATGATCGCGATCGGCGAGATGCTTCAGACCTTGCCGAGCAGCTATGTCCCAGCGGCGCGACCCGTCACGCACAGCGTGATCCTGTCGGTCGGCACGATCAGCCTCTTCGTCGGACTCACCAACGTCATCATCTCGGAGGACTTGGCTTGCATCCGCGAGTCGCCGCCACGCGACCGGCTCTCTGAGAGCCAGGTCCGCACGATTCACCGCCTTGCCTCTGAGTACGACTCGGCCCATAGCAACGTGGCCGAAACCACCGCGGCCACGGACGACACGGCCCTCAACGACGACGCCGATTCGGCGACCCCGGCGTCACTCGCCGGATCCATTGTCGCCGCGTCACCCGCGGGCACCATCACCCAGGTCTCCAACATCAGAGACTTCAAGGATCCCTCTGTCCTCGGGATCTTCGACTTCGACTCCGGGTCAGAGAACTCCGCCGACCTCTGCAACGGAACCGGTCGCCACGCCGCGACCTACATGGCGACTGGCGCCGACCCGCTGGAAGACCCATTCTCCATGCTGATCCCACCAAACGCGACGGTGACGGAGGTCGAGGAACTCCGCCTGAAGCTGGTGGAGGCAGTCCGCAAGGAACAAGCCGAGCGCGAAAAATTTCGCCTCGAGCAGGTGACAACGCAGGAGCTGTCGCGCTACCACCAACTCCGAATCAGGTTGCGCCTGAACCCCACCGTCTAGGGCCGCGCCTTGAATTTCGACGACGAGAACGACCCGGCCCGCGCGGCCGACCGCGCAATCTGCGAGAACGCGCCGCCAAGAGGAAGCACTCGGCCCCCACTAGGGGAAACGGCCAATGGTGCCCCGCCACCACCCAACCGCGCACCCCCCAGGGACCAGCCAAGGATCATGGTCTCCTCACGGGAGCGAGACGCGAACGGCCTCCCGCTGTTCTCCACCCCAATGGACAACCTCGTCGCGGGCCGAGCAGCAGTCGACAACATTGAAGCCACTGGGGAAGGCGCCCTGCAGATCCAGTACGCCAGGGCTCTGCTCGCCAAAGCAGGCGAGCAACAAAACGCAGGCGTCGACTCACAGGGTCGGATGTACTCGCATTCATCAGGCAGCAGAGCGGCCTCGAACGGCCGCCCCATGGCGGCGAACACTCTCAACTGCCTGCCACCCGAACCCCTATAGCTCCAACACCGACCCGCGAATGCGGCACTCTCCACCAACGACCCTCGGCCGGCGAACAACTTCGTCGCCGCCAACGGACAACCCGTCGACGCCCGTACCCACCTCATCAATAACCAGAGCTGGCGCGCACGCCAGCCTGAAGACCTGCGGCACACCCTCACCAACTGCCACGACGGCGAACCAAGGGGATCGCTGAGCCGAGTGGGCCCCCGTGCTTCGGACCGATGTTCCGAGGCAAAAGATATCTGGCAAAATTCAAAGCGCCGAAGGAAATAGAAAAGTACGACCCCTCGTACGATCCCTCCGTGTGGCTGGATACCTACCTCATGGCGATGGGGATCGCCGGCCACACCGATCTACTAGCCTCCCGCTACCTCCCCCTGATGATGGAGGGGGCGTGCAGGCAGTGGATTAACACCCTCCCCGCAGATAGCATCGACTCCTAGGAGGAGATGCATGATGCCTTCGTCAGGCACTTCGAGGGTTCATACACCCGCGCCACCACCATCGAGGACCTGGAGCGGTGCGTCCAGGGACCCCGCGAGTCGACCCGTAGCTGGGTCCAACGGTGGCAAGATCTGTGGCATAACGTGGCTGGGATCCACCCGGACACCGCGATCCACTTCTTCAAGACCTCGTGCCGCTACGATCCCCTGGTCTCCAAGCTCAAACGAGTGTACCGCACACTCAAAAACATACCGGACCTCCTGGAGATCGCAAAGAAGTACATGGAGGAGGACCCAAATCAAGAAACCGACGACGAGTCAGGAGGACACCGCCGCACGAGCGGCCACGACAACGGGAGGCGACCCGAGCTACGCTACAGCAACACTCGCCTCACCAGCAAGCGCCGCAGTTACGGGCGAGTCAACTTCATCGCCAACGCTGGATATGCGCAGCGCGAGCCCAAGAGCTTCCGCCGCGACGAGGGATAGCGCCGCGACGGTGGCAACTACAAGGCGAAGTCGAGGTTCGATCCCGCGGCCCTTCTTAACCAACCTTGTGTATTCCACAGCAGGGAAGGGAAGCCCGCCACGCACACGACCGCCGACTGCCACTCTCTCAAGGAGATCGAGAAGGCACGACGCGCGCGGCATGACCCCGACAACAACCCGCCAAATGGCGGAAAATTCGGCAGCATCGCCGGCTCGCTCCACACCTTCACAGGCTTCAATATGAAGCGCGAGAAGAAGGTCATCGCCCGTGCCGTCACCGTCAACACGGTGGCCCAGATAGATATCCCCCAGTTCCTCAACTGGTCTGAACAACCAATCACCTGGAGCCGCGAGGACCACTCGCCACGGATCGAGTATCCGGGCCGGGTCGCCCTTGTGGTCAAGCCCAAGGTAGGAGACTACTGGCTCCCCAAAACATTGATGGACGGCGGCATCTCCATCAACATCCTGTACCTGGACACCTTCAGGCGACTGCGGCTTCCGCAGTCGATGATCGAGACGACCTACACCACTTTCCACGGAATCGTCCCCGGTCGGAAGGCGTACCCGATCGGCAAGGTGACGCTGCCAGTCACCTTCGGCACACCAGCAAACTTCCGCACCGAGCGGATCGTCTTCGAGCCGGTGCCCTTCGATAGCCCCTACCACTACGTCCTGGGGCGCCAGGCGTTCGCCAAGTTCATGGCAGCGCCCCATTACGCGAACAACGCGATGAAGCTACCCGGGCCGTGCGGCATCATCACCATCCACAGTGACCCCGACATGGCCGCCGAGTGCGAGGCCAAAGGGGCCGAACTCGCTGACGTCGTCATCGCGGCAGAGGCCAACCACGCCGAGGAGCTCGCCAAGTACGCGAGCGGGGTCAACAGCGACGAGCCCACCATACTCAAGAAGCCCAACTCGGAGGGCGGCAACTCCACTGCCTTCGAGGCAACGACGCATACTCGCACCGTTGAGCTGGTCCCAGGCGACTCCAGCCAGACGGTGACGACCGGGACGGTCATGAGCC
Source organism: Avena sativa (assembly GCA_916181665.1). Lineage (NCBI taxonomy): Eukaryota > Viridiplantae > Streptophyta > Magnoliopsida > Poales > Poaceae > Avena > Avena sativa. Next base: position 258,230,415 of record OV702294.1, on the reverse strand, counting down.
TAGCATAGGAAGGCGCGCTCATCGAGTTCCTCCGTGAGAACAGGGACATCTTCGCATGGAAGCCATCCGACATGCCTGGTGTCCTGAGGGAACTCGTTGAGCACAAACTCAACGTCGACCCCAAAGTGCGACCTGTTAAGTAGTCGTTGTGGCCCTTCAATGAAGAGCGCCTCCGAGCCATCGCCGAGGAGGTGCAGTGTCTACTCGCTGCAGGATTCATCTGGACAATCAAGTACTCCAAGTGGCTGGCAAACCCAGTCCTGGTCGAGAAGAAAAACGGGACCTGGAGGATGTGTATCGATTACACAAACTTAAACAGCGCCTGCCCGAAGGAGCAATTCGTCCTCCCGCGGATCGACCAAATCATCGATTCCACCGCGGGCTCGGAGGCGCTGTGCTTCCTCGACGCCTACTCTGGGTACAACCAGATCAAAATGGCTGTCGAGGACGAAGAGAAGACGACGTTCATCACGCCATTCGGAGCCTTCTGCTACACCGCCATGACCTTCGGCCTCAAAAACGCCGGGGCGACCTACCAGAGGTGCATGCAGGAGTGCCTTGCGAGCTAGATTGGCCGCAATATCCACGTCTACATCGATGACGTGGTGATGAAATCCGCTCGCCGGGGCGATCTACTCGCCGACCTGGCGGAAACATTCGTGAACCTGCAGAAGTACAAGATAAAGCTAAACCCAGGAAAGTGCACCTTCGGTGTACCAACTGGACAGCTACTGGGATACGTCATCTCCAAGCGCGGGATCGAGGCAAACCCTGCCAAGATCAACACGATCGCCCGACTCGGCAGACCTGAGTGCCTGCACGATGTCCAGAAGCTGGCCGGGCGAGTCGCGGCTCTCAGTCGGTTCATCCCCCGGCTAGGCGAAAAGGCAATGCCCCTTTACCGCCTAATGCGCAAGAACCCCACCTTCCAGTGGGACAAGGAGGCAGACGACGCGCTCCACGCCCTCAAGGAGGTGCTACTCGCAGCACCACTACTCTCCGCCCCCGTCGACAAGGAACCCATGTTGGTCTATGTCGCAGCTTCTAAACGCGTCGTCAGTGCCGTCATGGTCGTCGAACAGCCAGAGGAAGGAAAGGAGCGCCCGGTGCAGCGACCAGTGTACTACATTAGCGAGGTCCTCACCGAGTCGCGCCAGTGCTACCCGCAATACCAGAAATTGGTATACGCGGTCTTCAGAGCACAACGGCGACTGTCGCACTACTTCCAGGAGCACCCGATAACGGTCGTCTCCTCAGCACCGTTGCAGGACATCATCTGCAACCGTGAGACGACTGGGCGAGTCACCAAGTGGGCCGTTGAGATCGGTGTCCACAACATCAAGTACGATCCGCGCAAGACGATCAAGTCACAGGCCCTCGCAGACTTCATCGCCGACTGGGAGGAGGCCCAGCAGCCAGAGAAGCTGCCATACCTCCATTATTGGAACCTACACTTCGACAGCTCCAAGAACGCGGACAGCGCAGGGGCAGGGATCGTGTTAACGTCTCCGAAGGGCGACAAGCTCCGCTACGTCCTCTACCTCGACTTCACCCCCTGCACCAACAACATGGCCGACAACGAGGCACTACTCCACGGCATGCGAGCTGCCAAGGAGATGAACGTCAATCGCCTGCGCTGCTACGGAGACTCTAAACTCGTCGGCGGGCCAGTCGCCGGCACCTACGACGTCGTCTCCCCCAGCATGGCGGCATACCGCCAAGCAGTGGACCAGCTGGGTGGACACTTCGCAGGCTACTCCATCGAGTGGATCGACAGGCAGAAGAACGAGGAGGCCGGCGCACTCTCTCACATCTGCTCAGCTCGCCTCGCACCACCCGCCGGCGTCTTCCTCGACACCATCACCAAGCCTTCCGTTTCTCCCCCAAGGGAGATCGACATCAGAATCCCGCTGCAACCAGAAGCAGCCCTGGTCGCACTAATCGCCGAGCCAAACGACTAGACCGCTCCATACGTCGCCTACCTGGAGGGAGGCACCCTGCCCGCGGACGAAACGGCCGCCCGGATGATAGCACGCCGCTGGAAATCCTTAGTCATCATCAACGGCGAGCTCCACAAGCGCAGCGTGACCGGCGTGTTCCAACGTTGCGTTCAACTCGCTGAAGGACGCAAAATCCTCCAAGACATTCACTCCGGCGACTGTGGCCACCATGATGGCACCCGCTCTCTGGTCGCAAAGGCTATGCGACACGGCTTCTACTGGCTCACCGCACACGCAGACGTTGTCGACATCGTCCAGCGATGCGCCGGATGCCAGAAATACGCCAACCAGACCCACGTGCCGAGCTCGGCGCTCAAGATAATCCCCATCACCTGGCCATTCGCCGTATGGGGCATGGACATGGTAGGCCCCTTCAAGAAGGCCCCCTCCAGATTCACCCACCTCCTAGTCGCAGTCGACAAATTCACAAAATGGGTGGAGGCCAAGCCAGTCCGCAAGTGCGACGGGAAGACCGCCACCAAGTTCCTCCGCGAGCTCATCTACCGCTATGGCTTCCCCAACAGCATCATCACAAACAACGGCACCAACTTCGCCAAAGGAGCCATGGCCGAGTTCTGCGAGGAACACCACATTCGACTCGACCTCGCCTCAGTCGTGCACCCGGAGTCCAATGGCCAGGCGGAACGCGCCAATCAGAGCATCCTCCACGTCCTGAAGCCACGGCTCCAAGTCCCACTGGAGCGCACTGCTGGGTGCTGGGTCGAGGAGCTACCCTCCATCATCTGGGGCATCCGCACCTCCGTCAACAGGTCGACAGGATTCACCCCCTACTTCATGGTGTACGGTACCAAGGCAGTCATGCCCACTGACCTCGAGCACGATTCACCAAGGGTGGTCAACTACACGGAGGCTGCAAACGAACTCGCACGCCAAGACGGAGTCAACCAGCTCGATGAGGAACGCGACCTAGCTCGCTCCCGCACTGCCATCTACCAGCAAGGGCGCCGCCGCTACCATAGCTGGCGAGTAAGGACTCGCACTTTCCAGGAAGGCGACCTGGTACTGCGTCTTATCCAGGACAAGAAGGTCATGCACAAGCTCTCCCCCCCTTGGGAGGGACCATTCGCCATCGGGCGAGTCCTAGGCAACGACGCCTACTACCTCACCAACGTCCGAGGAGACGAAAAACTCGACGTCAAGCGGCCATGGAATGTAAACCTCCTACGGAAGTTCTATTCCTAGAATTCCATACATGTACTCTCCACCCGCTATGAAATAAAGCAGATCGGTTACCGAAAATTGTGTCTACTCTCCGTGTCTTGTGCCACTCGCACTCGTAATAACAGCGTTATGCTATTCGCAGAAGTCAACCTCTGGTAAAGCGACCGGTACGGCCAATTAGTGCGGTACGAGGGCACTGGGAAACTCCAGGCCTCGTAACGTCCACGAAAAACGCCAACCCGGAGCCCCATTGGAGTCGCCTAGCCCGACTGGCTCACCGAGCCAAGACAACTGCATTCGCTACTCACAACGACCAAGGTCCTCCGCATCCTCGGCACAGCGACCCAAACGGCCAAGTACCACGCTCGGGGACTAACACCCAGCCAAATACGAGCGACTAGGGAAAAACGCCAAGTATGAGAGCGCGCCCAGGACTCGCCACGCGACTGATCCTCCGGATCAGGCAGGAGAGACGCACTAACAAAGACGCGCTTAGTCCTCACCTACCTTGGAGATGCGACTAGAACCACCAAGTACCACGCTCAGGGACTCGGCAACCCGACCCTGTTCGCGCCCGGGAAAACGGTCAAGTACAGAGCACCCCTGGGAGTCGCCCTGCGACTGGCTTTCCGAGCCATGGCGAGTCGACCTCAACTCATTAAAAGTTAACAAACATATAACAACGAGGTAAACCCCATAAAAAGGGCGGACGCGCTCGGGGACTCGTTCAATCAAAATCCAAAATCGCAAAACGAATGACAAAATAACACGAGTTTCCTTTATAGCAGCACAAAGTTGTTCCAAAATACAAGGAAAGTTCAATAGTTGTCTTGTACTAACGCCCAAGGGCACAACACTTCTACTCCGCAGGTTTTTACGCAGACGCGCCACCACCCCTGCGGCTACGGATGAAGGGCACGTAAGGGTTCGACGGGTACGTCGTCAGCTCGCCAGCCATCGCCGCACGGAACGGCTGCTCGACCTTGAAGTCCCGATGCTTCGATTCAGGATCATTGGGGGCGACAAATGTCTCCTGATAGGGGATGAGGTCGCCCATCGCCCAAACGCGATCGGAGTACACTGTGGCCCGGTCCGTCAGCTTCAGCACCTCGGCAATCTCCACCGAGCATGTTGACGAGGGGTAGCCGCTTGTAACATCGTCGATGTCGAAATCCTCCAGGAAATGGGCAAGCCCAAGGCTGAGCGCCGTCACTGCCCCACACCGGAAGGCCGACCGCGTCATGAACTCGACGACCGATGAAGCCTTTTCCAGGTAGCTCCATACCTCGACAAGATTACTGGGGATCACCTCCGTGGGCGATATCTCCTAGAGATATGCTTGAAGGCAAGTCACCGACAACACGGCCGAGTCGACCAGGGTGGTCACGCACTGCCGCGCGTCATACGACTGCGCTTCTTCCACGTTGTCAGTAATCCGGCCTGCAGCACATCGATAAGAAGTAAGCGACATGTCGACATCACAATACAATTAGTGCCGCCGAAAATTGGTTGAAGGAGAGTTTACCAATTAGCGGGCGGCAGAGGTCCGTGATGAAACGTTGAAGAGAAGAAAGGTCATCCTGCAGCCCAGCAACAAAGCGTCAGATAATTTCCGTTCTTCAGCGGCAGAAGTAACAGCAGCTTTCGCACGCCCCTCCGCCGAGCTCGCTTCCACCCTCGCCTCCTTGAGCTCACGCTCCAGGTCAGCGACTCGCTTTTCGGCCACGCCCAAAGCGGACTAAGCCGCCATCAAGTCACCCACCGGGAAAAGGCCTCGGCGGACCTCCTTCACCTCGGCCGCAACCGCTTGAAGCCCCCTGTTCTCTTCCTGGACGGCAACGAGCTCCTTCTCCAAGCGACACTTCGCAGCGAGCCGTTCGGTCGACTCGCGCTGCAGGCCCTGAGCACACACTACAACGTCAACAACAAACAATTCATAAGTGCCTACCCGCTGAAATTCAGCGACTAGGCACTCGGGGACTGGACAATGAAATTCCTAAGTGCCCACCCGCTGAAATTCAGTGACTAGGCACTCGGGGACTGGATGATACAAAAACATTAAGAATCTGACCACTGAAATTCAGTGGCCCGATCCTCGGGGACTGGACATACCTGGATGGCACACCCAGCATGCCGTGAAGCTCCAGCACGTCCACAGACGCAAGCACGACCGGAGTATGGCCGCGACGCTGCTCAGCCTCCACCTCTGCGACCCTAGCCATCCGGCTCGTCGGTGCCGAGGCACTCGCTGCGGCCGCCTTCGCCATGAAGCGAGGAAAGGTCACTACGAATTCCGCTACGCCACTCGGAGCCGGCTCGGACACATCGGGTGAGTCAACACCCTCCTTGGTCTTCAAGGCCACTTCTGCCGCAGTCGGAGGATCGCTCGGAGCAACCGCCGGGTCATCGGAGACCGTGACGACGTCGTCGCCTTTCGCCCTCTTGATGCCTTCGGCGGGAGCAGCGACTTCATCGGTCTTCCTCTTCCGCGAGGAATCTGCCAACACCTCGGTGGCGACTGGCAGAACCTTGGCCACAGAAGGATGGATGATATTTTTAACACCAGTCCTGCAAAACGGTTTTATGAATAAGACTGTCCGACTAAAACAAAAAACAAGCAGACGAGCAGCACTCACTTGGCGACTGGTATGAACCGCAGACCGGTGCGAATGCTAGCTGGCTTCTCCAGTTCAGGCCCCAACCTCCGAGTAAGGCACGTTTCGAGTAAATCATGTTCCCAAGACACAGACGGCTTTTTCGAAGATGAAGCCGCGGCAGGAGCCTCCGCGGCAATTGTTGCGGAAGCCTCCCTTGGAGGCGAGGCCCCTGCGGCTGGAGCATCCCCCAAACTAACGAGTGGGGCGAATGGAGGTGATAACAACGCCAGCGGCGCCACAACCCTGGGGGCAGAAGTGCCAGTTGCCGCGGTCGCGCGTGCCGCAGCGTTCTCCGCCGAGCTGGTGGCGTCGGAGCTGCTCGCAGATCGGGGCGGAGATACCTGCTTCGCCGGCTTCATCTTCTTCAGCGGAGCTTTCCTCTTCTTCTTCGACGGCGCGGCCTCTTGATGCGAGGTGTGCTCGGGAAGCTCGTCGTCATCGTTGTGGGGCTCAAGGCTCTTGCTCGCTTCGAGCTCGTGTTGGTGTTGCCCACGAGTTTTACGGACCGTGGGGGCAGCGACCTCCACGGGCTCGTCTTCCTCGTCGCCGTCGTCATCACCCCCGTCGCTCTCGGTGTTACCCTTGGAGGACGATGACTCGCTTCCGTCCTGGATGGACGAGATCGAGTTCTCGTCGTCTGCGGGTGGAAGCCACCCTTCCACCACTTGGAACAACTGCAACAAGAACAAAACGATGTTAGCACGACCGCGAATGCACCTGCTGCGACTGTGAGTGTTGACGGAATGACAACTTACCATTGGAGCTGGGCGCCTTGCAGTATAAGGGGCGACCCCGGCCTTCACATCGAGATACACCGCCTAGGTGATCTTCTTTAGGGCCAGGGTGTAGTCATTGAGTCTCCACTCAACGAGGCAGGACTTCGTCGGATCGTCCTTACCCGTATATTCATACATGTAGTGGTCGCGGCTGGACAGGGGCATGAGCCGCCGCCCGAGCCAGCAGTTGTAGAGGTTGATGGTCTCGAGGCCTTTCTTCTTCAGGCCGCGGATGGTTTGCAGCATTTCATCAACAACCATCCGCTGATCCAGTGGGAGTTTGACGACCTGGAGCCGACGCGGTTCGGGCCGGTCGGCGGAGTACCTTGGAAGCGCCACCTCGTCGCCTGGAGTCGACTCGGTGACGTAGAACCAGAACTTTTTCCATTTGTTCGCCGCCTTGGCGGGCAGCATCAGGTCGAAGAACGACGCCTTCGACTTCAGCTGGAATGTTAGGCCGCCCGCGGCTAGCATCGGGCCGCCTGTCTCTTCGCGGCTGATTCTCCCGTGGAACAGGTCTTGCCACAGGGGAAAGTAGGGCCTGCAGCCCAGATAGCACTCGTAGAACGCCACGAAGATGGCGAGCTGCTCGATACTGTGCGGACCCAGATCCGATGGCTGGATTCCGTAGTAGGCGCAGAAATGCCGGAAGAAGAGGGAAGTTGGGAAGCCCAGCCCCCGTTCCAGGTGGCTGGTGAAGCAGATGAACTCCCCCTCGCGCGGATCCGGAATCACTTCACCGGCCGCCGGGATGCGCCATCTACCAGCGCGGAGGATCCCAGCCTCCTCGAAGGATGCTAGCAGTGCCTTAGTGCATTTGGATCTTCCCCATGGCTCGGTGGAGTGGTCCATCGGTTGGAAATTCGTGGAGGTCGAGGATTTCTGGGTTTTCTGATCGCTGCGCGGAATGGGGAAACAGAGATGAGCGAGATCGGAGGAAGAAAGAAGAAGCGTTTCCCTGTTCGCCTTTCATCCTCCTTATATAGTGGTTGCTACCCGCCAGTTTCGGAGGCTGTTACTATGCGCTAATTACGCCGAAGTTACCGTTGGATTACCCAACGGCTAGTTTGACCGCGGTTGACGGTCCAACTTCATCTACTCGATTCGTTGCTCCCAGCGACTTGACGATTCGCTGACCCGATCGTTATAACAGCGACTAAGTATTTCGCTGACCCGATCGCTATAACAGTGACAAAGTACTCGCCGACCTACTCGCTATAACAGCGACTAAGTATTCGCCGACCCGTTCGCCGAGCCGCGACACAATTGGTCGTCGTTATTGCGACCAAAATGACTAGTTCTTTCCCTTTGTTCAGGAGTCCCCCGCTGATTCGACTGGGCGTCCGCATTGGACCCGCATACTCAGACTGCCAGCAAACACCTGCGACAAATCAACGACGGCCTCGGGTACTACTGATGGGGATATGCCTACCGGGTATACCCAGCAGGACGTTTCCTACTGGCCCAAGCCGTCAGCGAGTGGGCCTGCAGGACGACGACTGGATCAAGACTTGGCGTGGACTCAGGCGACTGGAAGCTGAAGGCCCAGAAGCATATCTCCAAATCCTTAACTAATTCGGTTGTGATCTATAAACCCTAGTGAGGTGAGTCTATATAAACCTCCCTGGGGGATGTATAGAGGGTACGTTCCATCATACACCCGAGCGACTCACCACCTAGCTGTCGAGCTCGCCCCATTGTACTCTCACCATAATACAATCTAGAAGGAGTAGGTCTTTACCCTCCGGGGGGCCGAACCTGGGTAAACCCTTGTGTCTCTGCCCTCATCTCGCACTGCAGATGGCAGGCCGCCCTTGCCCCATGTTCTACTACTCTCTGCCGATTGCAGCATCTGCCGTGGTCATTCCCACGACACTTATGGAGTGTTCCTTGCTTCTCGGAGGCTAAGGCACTATTTCTAGGAGCACCCTATCACAGTTGTGAGCAAAGCTCCACTGTGTGACATCATCAACAACAGTGACGCTACAGAAAGGGTTGTAAAGTGGGGCATTGAGCTTGCCTCCTTTGAGATCACCTACAAGAGACGTGACGCTATCAAATCACAGGTCTTGGCGGATTTTATCACAGATTGGACGGAGATGCCAGATGCTACCCCTATACCAGAGCCAGAATACTAGGTGATGCACTTTGATGAATCAAAGCTACTCAACGGCTCAGGGGCTAGTGTACTTCTATAGTCACCAACAGGGGAGAAGCTACACTATGTTCTGCAGATCCACTTCGAGGCTACAAACAACATGGCGGAGTATGAATCACTCATTCACAGACTACACATAGCCAAGGATATTGGCATCAAGCACATAGTTTGCTGTGGAGATTCTGACTTGGTTGCCCAGTAGGTGGCTGGCACCTGGAACACGCGGAACCCTATGATGGCGACATATTGGGACGAAGTGGAAGAGATGGCGAAGAGCTTCTCGGGCTACAAAGTCAAATATGTCCTGAGGGAGGAAAACGAGGCGGCTGGTCTACTTTGAAAGCTTGGGTCAGGGCGCAAACAAATTCCGCCTGGCGTTTTTATGGAGCATCTACGGACACCATCCGTGAAGGGAGCAGACCTCGAGAACCTGGATAGAGTTGACTCTTTCGTTCACATAGTGACAAAGGTCCCTCCGGCTTGGACAAAACCGTTCATGGAATATCTCGTACACGGAACTTTGCACGTCGACAAGGTCGAAAGTCGGCAAATAGTACGTCGAGCAAAGGGCTATACCATAATGAATGGACATCTCTACAAAAGAAGTACCACTGGTGTATACTTCAAGTGTGTTTCCCAGCAAGAAGGTATTGAAATCCTTCGTGAGATCCATCTCAGAGATTGTGGGCCTCATGGCTCCTCGATCGTTGGTCTCCAAAGCCTTCAGGCAAGGATTCTACTGGCTGACCGCGAAGGCGGACGCCTACAAGCTGGTTGAGACATGCATGGGATGCCAGTATTATGCCCGACAACCACATGGTCCAGTTGAAGAATTGCGAACAATACCAATAACTTGGTCATTTGCAGCCTGGGGGCTAGACATGGTTGGTCCATTAGAGACGACACCATGTGGGTTTACGCATCTTCTAGTAGCAGTTGATAAATTCACCAAATGCATAGAAGATAAACCCATTAGAAAGCTTGATGGGGCAACTGCCCTTAGGTTTGTCCGGGATCTAGTGGTGAGATTTGGTCTCCCACATAGCATTATCACCGACAATGGCAGCAACTTGTCACTCGGAGAAGTGGAAGCTTATTGTTGGGAGAAGGGCATCCGACTTGACCTAGCATCTATGGCACATCCATAGTCCAACGGTCAGGTTGAGCGAGCCAATGGATTAATTCTCCAGGGAATTAAGCCACGTCTTGAGGCACCGCTACATAGAGCAGCTGGAGCCTGGGCGGAGGAGTTACCATCTGTTCTGTGGATTTTACAAACTACACCCAACAAATCTATTGGCTACACCCCTTATTTCATGGTATATGGAGCAGAAGCCATCCTGCCTTTTGACATCCTCCACGATTCACCAAGAGTTGTCGGCTATGACGAAGATGACGCTGAAGAATCCAGGCGCCTAGATGTGGACCTTCTCGAGGAAGAGCGTGTATTGGCATGCCAAAGATCCGCTATCTACCAGCACAAGCTACGCAGCTACCATAGTTGTTGCGTTCGGCATCGCTCGTTTAAAGAGGGGGTTCTGGTGCTCCGACTTAAGCAGAAGAAGTCACACAAATTATCACTTCCATGGGAAGGACCATTCATCATAAGAAAGGTGCTACTCAATGGGTCTTACTACCTCGTTGACAATCGTGAACTTGAGGATAGACCTAGCGATGATCATAAGCGTAAGCAACGTGACCCGGATGATGACTACCCGGAGCTTGATCGGCCATGGAACATAGAACAACTACGTCCTTTTTACACTTATCATATTTTTTATCTAATGTGTACCTCTTATATGTTCAATGAAATAAAGCTCTTTGGTTCACTCATATTCCTGAGTCTTTTACCTCCTTTAATGTTTATTTTTGGATCGTATAAAACCTTTATGTGCAAGTTTTGCATTTGCACTTGTGAAAATTCCTCCTATGGGCGTTAGCTTAAGTTTTCTGGTCTACATGTTCTTTGTTGTTTTTATGTGGATTCTGGAGTAGTGACTTTTGGCACTTGAAGTCAACGATTTTGTGCTTAGGTTTTGACGGTGCCATTGGGCATCATCACTTGAGCGCATGGTTCCAACTACGAGTCTTCTAACTCACAAAAAGTCAAGCATAAAAACCAAAGTAATGGATAAGCCAGCACTTGCTTAAAAAATATTTACATGCTGGAACTAGTACTTGAGTAGCAGGAAACATATAGCTATTGTTTTTCCGCCTTAAGATTACACGCAATAGTTTTTCCGCATACATAAATCTAGAGGAAAACAAATATTACATAGTGTTTTTTCATTCCTATGGCGCAGGAGACTTTGAGGTAGCATCATCGGCAGCAGGAGAGCCATCCTGATCATCTTCAAAGTCGGTGGTCTTGAAGGACTCGATGGAGCTGTGATGGTCACCGTTAATAATCTCAAGAGGCACAAAGGTGTTGTTATCGACCAACTTGGCGACCCTGGTGTCATAACCCGTGAGTGATGCCCAGATAGCTTTGTGATCAATCTTCTGGCCTTCATCGTCTACGTCGGACAGATCTGAGGTCGATGTCGGCATTCTCGTAGTGGGCGTTGACCATTTCCAGTGACATTCTTGCACCAGCCCGGGGTACATGAAGCTTTCCAGCTTACGATACACTCGGGGGCTTGGCGCAGAATCTCTGAGTACTTCATGACAGAATCCACCACCTTGATGTTGATTTTCAGGGGCTTGGCAGTCTCTTTGGCTTGCCTTACGGTGGTGCTGATAAAGTTGCCGACGAGAACCATGCATTCCTTTGGCGGAGGAGGCATATTGGTCAATCCAATAGGAGCTGCCTTTCTGGCAAGGCAAAGGAGTACATGAGTTCAAATAACACAAAAAATTAGAGTACCTGGCTTATAGAAATACAAGACGGAGATCGCTTACCAAAGATGCTCGCCTCCGCTTGCTGGAGTGTCTCCGCCATGGAGTCCCGTTCTTGTCAGAGAACCTTGTAAGCCTCAAGGTTGCGCTGATTCTGCTCATCGGCAGCTTTCTTCTGCTCCTTGAGGGTTGCAATTTCCTCCATCATACGGTTCATCTCCGTGTTGGCGGACTCCTGCAAGGCCTTCATGGATTCTTCATGCATCTAAGTGTCTGCCCTCTCCTGCTTGAGGATCTTGTTCTCGCTATCCACTAGTTCAATATGCTTGGATTGCTCGACAATATCCTTTGCCTTGGCGATGGTATCTGCAAGTCAGAGAAATGATAGCACATAATGAGTAGTCGGAGAGTGATGGCATAAAGACAAAGTTTGAGTGCGAAATTGAAAGGAAAAATAGAATCTTGCTCTTGGTGATTTGTTCCTTCAAGAAGGCAGTTTTACCCTTTTCATCTTCCAGTTCAGCGCACATCTTGTGGAACTTCTCGTTGGCGAAGCCTCTCCGACCATTCTCATTCCGTGGAAAGAAATTTAAAGTTACTTAGTCTATTTGGAGCATCTAGCCGGATAACTAACCACCTAGAGGCTTGGGGGCTAGAGTGAGAGTTTTTAACTCGGCAATATGCTTAGTCTTTCTTTAAGCATCTAGTCGGAATTAATTCTGTTTCAACTAGAAGCTTGGGGGCTACAGTATTGAAATTTACAAACACTACATATGCTACTCTAAAAGTATCTAGTCGGAATAATTCATTGAAACTAAATACTTGGGGGCTACAGTGTGAAGTTTTATATCTTAGTCACTCTTAGAGCATTCAGATGCAAAGACCTATGGTTTTTCCGTCTAAATCCTCGGGGGATACAATGGGATACTACATATGAAATACAAAAGGCAAACAAAACTTACAAGTGCGACGATCTTGAGGTTGGTGGCGCTCTCGGCAAATATCTTGCTGAAGGAAAGGCTATTTCCGTGCAAGATATCCTCCTGCCTGACAAGCTCCTCAAGATCACAAGTCAGATAAGTTGGCGCTGCACCAGGAGCCAAAGCTGAGCTACTAGGCGTAAGCGCCGGGTAGACAATTTTTGGGAGCTCTGTTGGCATCTTGGATGTAGTGGCGCCGCCTTTGGCAGATGTTCCGCCTTCCACTATCGCCTTACCGCTACCGATGGCATCCTTAGCCGGAGCTTCAGCCATTTTGGATGCGGTGCTTTCTTGTGTCGCCTGCTCACCGACAATGGTAAGATCCGCGAGTGACACCTGGGTCCACTTCCATGGCGGAAGGGCCAGATGCTACCTTAGCTGGAGAGCTTGTCGGTGCGGCAGCAGGCTGGACGCTTGGAGTGGTAGGGGCGATGGCAGGAGACGCTTGGTGCAACATATCTCTAATGTTTTTAGAAGCCCCCGATGTTTTGGAGGTCTTCTTCCAACTCAAACTAGCCTTCTTCCTGAAATTTGCAAAAGTATAAGTACATGAATAAGAAGAGCAAGAGACAATGTCGGATGATAAGAAGCTTACACAACGGTTGGTGCCTTGGTGAAAGGGATGCCGATAATTCTTCTTTTCTCCGCCTCCAGGGTGGCGGTGGACTTCTTGGAGGCTCCACCCTCCGTCTTCTTCTTCTTGGCTCTGTCAGCAACGTCAAAGGTGGAGCTCTTCCGCTTACGCGCCAATGGGACATCTTCATCGGACACGACGGTGACTTCCTTCATCTTGGGGTCATAGATTTGGACAACCATGCTATCCTCCTCTAGACTTTTTAGCTGTTAAGTGAAATCCTGAAATTTGGATGAAATGATAATGGCTAGACGGAAGAACTAGGCATATCTCATACACAAAAAATAAATAGGTACCTCTGGGCACTTGTCGTCCACGAACATATCATAGGTGATGGCGAATCCGCGCTTCCTGTCCTTCACCTTGACGATGTCCTTGAGGTGGAGCTTGATGGAGTCACTCGAAAAGTTGTCCATGGAGATGCAAAGGCTATCCTTCCTATCCTGGGTATACTGGTGCATCAGCTTCGCGCGGTGCTGCAGAGGCTGGATCCATCTAACGAACCAGCACATGTCTAGGTCCAATCCGGTCAAACCCGTCTCTACGAACCACTTGATCCGCCTAATGGCGCGGGAAGCATCATTGTCGGAGGGAAGGGTGGCCTGGGATCTCAATGTCGGGGCTTCAGCGGCGGCCCCGTCGACGAAGTCCGGGTACGTTGCTTCTCGGCCAGCTAGAGGAATTTCTAGGCCGTAAAAGTACATCCGCTACCAATTCTTGCAGGACTCATGGCCTACAATGTCGGGGAACCGCCGGCCAGGCCGGATGTTGAAGCTAATGGTTCCGCCGTTTCTAAGCTCATCCCTACTCGCTCCGGCTTCCCTCTTAACGGTGAAGAAATAGATGAACAGATCTAACCTATGCCTAATCCCTAGGTAGCCCTCACAAAGCGTCGCGTAGTTGCCAAGAGAGAGGATGCTATTCGGAGAAAGGTTCTGAGGCTGAACCCGGTAATGGCTAAGGACAGCTAAGAAGAAGTCGGAGATTGGGAGGGAGATGCCACGTACCATCTACGCTTTGAGGTACACCTTCTCTTCGGCTTGGGGAGAAGGGATAACCTCGTCGGCCGGCGCCGCCCGCTAGACCAGCCCCTCCGTCGCGGGGAGGTACCCTTTGGTGATTAGTTCCTTGAGACTGCCATCAACGATATCGGAGCCGCGCCACTCTCCTTTGTGAGAGTTTCTCTCCTCCTCCAGCGGTTCCAGCCCCGCTGGAATATGGTCACCGCCGGTGGTCTCCACCACCGCAGACCGCGGCACAACCACGCCCTCTAGAGGCACCTGGACGGAGCCTATCAGCTTGGTCGTGGCTTCGTTCGTCGCCCTCATGGATGGGTTGGAGCTGTTGCTTGCCATTGGAGTAGGGGGAGAGGTGACTAGGAGATTGAGGAAGAACTAGGGTTTTCCTGTGAGCGCGGAGAGCTCGAGGATATGTTCGCAGGAGGAAGAAGATGACACGAGGGAGAATGAGGTGAAAAGATAAAATCTACCGTGGTTGTAATTTATAACCCTCGGCGTCAAGATTCGTGCAAAGTGATCAAGTGGTTGCTGCTTGGATAGCGCGTGTGTGTATGTGCGCAGAAATTTCGCCATGTTGTAGGAGTTCGTAGCATGGAAAACAAAAAAATTCTACCGCATGCACACAAACAAGCCAAGATCTATCTAATAGATTGTAGCAATGAGTCGATAGAACGACTCACCCTCAAAGATTCCAAAGCGGTTAACGAGAGCAGATTCTCGTGGGTGATGTTGTCGTACACTTGCCGATCTCAAGATCGCGTAGACGATCCTTCCGGCTCTGCGTTCCGGCAGCGCCTCCACAGTCGGTCACACGTTCGGTACTCGATGAAGACCATCCTCTCCCTTGTTCCAGCAGGTAGCGGAGGTTGTAGTTCTCCCTCGCGATTATGGCAGCACGACGGCGTGGTGTCAGAAGTAGAGGGAAGATCCCACAGGGCTTCGCCTAAGCCGGATGCGAGTTATGGTGGATTACAGTTTCCCGAAAATCTAGGGTTTAGAGATCCAGGAAGAGGAGGAGGTGTCGACGGCGGCTAGGGCGGCGGCGGCGGCGGCGGCGCAAGGCGGCGGCTGGCAGCGGCGACGGCGAGCGCCGGCGGCACGGGCGACGGCGCGGCGGCGGGTCGGCGGCGGCGGCTCGTGGAGAGGGGCAAGGGCTTGTGTGTTTGGGGCAGCCCTCCCCCTCTATTTATGAGAGGGAGGGGCAGCCTTGGGAGGGGTGGGTTTGAATCCAAACCCAAACCCAAGTTGGATTGAGAGAAGGACTTGTTTTTTCTCCCACTAGGAAACCATTGTTCCAGTTTGACTTTTCAAACTTCCGTTTGACTTTTCAAACTTCCGTTTGACTTTCAATTTAGAGCTTTATTTATCTCTCGCATATGCCAACACCAAGTGACCTTGGATATGATCCAATCATTCCACATACCCATGACACATTCATGGACCATTCTCCTTCCAGACCGGTGAACCTTCTAGACCCTTCTAGAACCTCTCCGATGAAATCATTGGAAACTTTCCCGAACTCCGAAATAGGACTTTCCTTATATGAATCTTATTCTCCGGACCATTCCGGATCTCCTCGTGATATCGCGGATCCCATCTGAGACTTCGAACAACATTGGGTATACCTACTAACGTTCCATATCTACTAAACAACATCGAATCCTTAAGTGTGTCTCCCTACAGTTCGTGAATTACACGGACATGACCGAGACACTTCTCCGATCAATAACCAATAGAGGAATCTGGAAATTCATATGGTTCCCACATATTTCAATGATTACTTTGCGATTGAATGAACCAGTTACATACGATACCAATTTCCCTTTGTCTCATGATAGTTTACTTATCCGAGGTTTTGATCATCGGTATCTCTGCATACCTAGTTCAACCTCATTACGGATAAGTACTCTTTTCTCGTTCCCGTGATATGTGATACCTTGTGAGCTAGTCACATGCTTGCAAGCCAATTGGATGACATTCCACCGAGAGGGCCCAGAGTATATATATCCGTCATATGGATGGACAAATCCCACTCTTGATCCATGTGCCTCAACCCATACTTTTCGAACACTCAATGCCACCTTTATAGCCACCTAGTTACGGTGTGTTGTTTGATGTCATCAAAGCATCCTTCCGGTGATGGTGATTAGCATGATCTCATGGTCGAAGGAATTAGGTTACTATGTATCAGAAAGCTTATAGCAAACGAACTATTAAAATGACTTGATCTTTATGCTACGCTTATCTATAGGAGTATGTCCATCATACCATTCTCCTAATGATATGATCTTGTTATTAACAACATCTCAATGTTCATGATCGAGAAACCACGATCATCTATTAATCAACAAGCTAGTATTATAAAGAGGCTTTACCAGGGACTCTAATTTAGTTTACAAATCACACAAGTATTAATGTTTCCTGTTAATACTATTATAGCATGAATGCAAACATTTATCATAAACAAAAAGATATAATAATAACTGATTTTATTATTGCCTCTAGGGCATATCTCCAACAGTCTCCCACTTGCACTAGAGTTAACTAATCTAGATTACATGGTAATATACCGAACACCCATGGAGGTTTGGTGCTGGTCATGTTTTGCCCTCGGGAGAGGTTTAGTCAACGGATCTGCCACATTCAGATCTGTGTGTACTTTGCAAATCTTTATGTCACCATCTTGGACATGTTCTCGAATAGCGTGAAAATGTAGCTTGATGTGCTTCAGCTTCTTGTGTGACCTTGGTTCTTGCGCATTGGCTACGGCGCCCATGTTATCACAGTAGATAGACATTGGGTCCAGTGCACTTGGAACCACACCGAGCTCTTGTAATGATCTCCTTCATCCATATCACCTCTTGTGAAGCCTCCGAAGCAGCTATGTATTCCGATTCATTTGAAGATCTCGCCACAACGCTTTTCTTTGCACTCCTCCAGCTAACTGCTGCACCATTCAAAGTAAATACGTATCCAGATTGAGATTTAGAATCATCCGGATCGGTGTTCCAACTAGCATCGGTGTAACCATTAACAACAAGTTGTTCATCACCTCCATAAGAAAGAACCATATCCTTAGTTCTTCTCAAGTACTTAAGAATGTTTTTGACCGTTGTCCAATGGTCCACTCCTGGATCACTTTGATATCTGCTAGTCAAACTAACAGCATATGCAATGTCGGGTCTAGTACATAGCATGGCATACATAAGAGATCCTATGGCTGAGGCATAGGGAGTCTTACTCATCCTTTCTCTATCTTCTTCCGATGCAGGACTTTGAGTTTTACTCAAGGTCGTATTAGGCAACATGGGCAAGAACCCTTTCTTGCTATCTTCCATTCCAAACCTCTTTAGAACTTTGTCCAAATATGTACTTTGTGACAATCATATTAGGCGTCTCGATCTATCTCTATAAATCTTTATGCCTAATATGTAAGCTGCTTCGCCAAGATCTTTCATTGAAAAACTATTAGTCAAATAATCCTTGATACTATTAAGAAGGTCTACATCATTCCCAATCAACAATATGTCATCTACATATAGTATTAAGAATGCTACAGAGCTCCCACTCACTTTCTTGTAAATACAAGCTTCTCCATATGTTTCATGAAATAGATATACCCATATCTACTCAAGTTATCCGTGAAGGTAAGAACATAACGATAACCACCGCGCGATGCTACACTCATTGGGCCACACACATCGGTATGTATGATTTCCAATAAGTCCGTAGCTCGCTCCATCATACCAGAAAATGGAGTCTTAGTCATTTTACCCATCAGACATGCTTCGCATCTTTCAAGTGATTCGAAATCAAGTGATTCAATAAGTCCATTGGAATGGAGTTTCTTCATACGCTTCACTCCAATATGACCAAGACGACAGTGCCACATATAGGTCGAGTTATCACTCAATTTCAAACGTTTAGCTTCAATGTTATTAATGTGTGTATTTCCACAATCGATATTCAATAAGAATACACCATCTATCAAAGGTGCATGTGCATAAAACATATTACTCATATAAATCGAACAACCATTATTCTTGGACTTAAACAAGTAACCGTCTCGCAATAAACATGATCCAGATATAATGTTCATGCTCAACGCAGGCACCAAATAACAATTATTTAAGTATAAAACTAATCCTGATGGTAGATGAAGACGTAGCGTGCCGACCGCGATCACATCAACCTTTGATCCATTTCCTACACGCATCATCACCTCGTTCTTCGCTAGCTTCCGTTTATTCTGCAGTACCTGTTTCGAGTTACAAATATGAGCAACCGAACCAGTATCAAATACACAGGCACTACTACGAGTACTAGTGAGATACACATCAATAACATGTATATCAGATATACCTTTCTTTTTGATGTTGTCGTTCTTCAAATCCGCCAAGTACTTTGGGCAATTCCGCTTCCAGTGACCTTCTCCCTTGCAGTAAAAGCACTCAGTATCAGGCTTAGGCCCAGCATTAGTCTTCTTCGCCGACACGGCAACTTTCTTACCGCCCTTCTTGAAGTTTGCCTTTTTCTTAGACTTGCCTTGCTTCTTGAATTTTGTGGTCTTATTGACCAACAACACTTGTTGCTCTTTCTTGATCTCCACTTCTGCAGATTTCAACAAGGAGAAGAGTTCTGGCAACGTCTTGTCCATGTTTTGCATATTGTAGTTCATCACAAAGTTCTTGTAACTTGGTGGCAGTGATTGGAGGACATGGTGAATCCCCAAAGAATTAGGAATCACTATACCCAAACTTTGGAGTTTATTTGCGTGCCCAGACATCTTAAGCACGTTCTCACTAACGGAGTTTCCCTCTTCCATCTTGTAGTTAAAGAACTTTTCAGAAGCCTCATAACTCTCAACTACCGCATGAGCCTCAAATATCATTTTGAGTTCACGAACAATATCATGTGGGTCATGGTTCTCAAACCTTTTCTGAAGCTCTGATTCCAAACCATAAAAGATAGCACACTGAACTGTGGAGTGTTGATTCTTCCGAGTGAGGTAAACATTCTTTACTTCATCGGTAGCAGTAGCTGCAGGCGGGTCACCAAGTGGTGCATCCAGCACATAGGTCAAATTACCAGCATTGAGGACAATCCTCAAATTGCGGAACCAATCCGCGAAGTTTCTTCCATTGTTTTTCAACTTTTCTTTCTCTAGGAATGCATTAAAATTGATGGTAGGGGCCACCATTGATCCACAACATATTTGCAATAGTTTAGACTAAGTTTATGACAAATTGAGTTCTAATTTATAGTTAAATTAATCTATGTGAACTCCCACTCAAAACAATATCCCTCACATTGTTTTAGTGATCACATAAACCAAATCCACCACATCAAAACCGATCATCATGAGAGTTGATGTAGCTTCAATGGCGAAAATCAACATGTTCATCATATCTACTATATGACTCATGCTTTACCTTTCGGTGATCCGTGTTCCGAGACCATGTCTGTACATGCTAGGCTCGTCAAGATCAAACCTTAGCTTCAGCATGAGCAAATATGGCTTGCTCACGTTGTATACACTCGCAGAATCTAACACACCCGATCATCACGTGGTGCTTCGAAACAACGAGCTTTAGCAACAGTGCTTACCAAGGATGAACACTTTAAAACTTGGAATTTTTGTGCTTGAGGGATCATCTTATAATGCTACCGTAGCAAACTAAGCAATACAAGATGCATCACATGCAATTCATAATATGTGATATGTATGGCCTTTCTTCTTGTGCTTCCGATCTCCATCTTCAAGCACGAACATGATCTCCATCATCACCGGTATGGCGTCAAGGCCAATGGCGCCGTTTCATGATTGTCTTCCACCAGCTTCAACTATTACAACTACTTTGGATAGACACGTAGGTCTTTAACGGAATTTAAAGGACAATCATATGGCTCCTGCCGGTTACCAACTTACAATAAGGAACATTGCATACATCATATATAATCACAATCATGGCCATATCACATCACAGCACACCCCTGCAAAACAAAGTTAGACGCCTCTAATTTTCTTTGCATATTTTACGTGGTTTGGGGCTTTCAATAAGTGTTGTTCTAACTTACGAACAAGAACCACAACGTTGGTGCTTGAACTATCAAGTGCCCGTTGTAAATTGAATCTATACTATGATGGGAGAGACAGACACCCACAAAGCCACTTATGCAATACAAGTTGCATGTTGAGCCACTACAAGGAATTAGGCTATATATGACCCTCTATTTTCGTCATAAAATCGTCACAATAGTTCGTTTATGACGATTCTATGACGATTTTGAGATCGTCGAAAGCTGGGCGTCGCAAATGAACTATAAAAACGATTTTTGCAAAATCGTCATAACCGTCTATGACGATATTGGATCGTCATAACCATTATGACGATCCAATATCGTCATGAGCCATCTAGCCAAGCCAGGTCAGATCCTACGTGGCTAATCCGACGTGGCAAAATTGTGACGAAACGAGATCGTCGTAATGTGAATTTGGCCTGGTCCATTTCAATGTTCTATATGGACTGAGCCCAACAAATGAGCCTTTATTAAATGGGCTTTGGCCTTTTTTGGGCCTTTTTTCTTTTATGCCTAGGCAGTTTTAGCCTTTGGCTTTTTTCAATTTATTTAATTTTTGGGCTTCATCCTTTCCATTTTCTGTTTTTTTTTTCGTTCGGTCCATTTAGTTTATGTTCTTCAGCCTTTTTAGCTGAAATGCACACTGATCAAATGTGTTTTGGGCCTATTCTGGCCTGTTTAAGAGCCCATGTGCAAAACTTTCAATGGTACAACAGTACAGCAGCCAAGCAAGTGGAATAATGAACAAATAATACAGCAGTAAAGCATCAAAGCATTTTGCTGGTGCATCTGAACATTTAACCAAACATACATCTCATCTGTTGATAATCAACACAGTTAAAAAGGATTTCAAAGACCAATCACACATAGAAAGCAGAATAGACAATCTCAGCAAGAGAACGCAAGTTGATTAGCTGGGGCACTGGCCAGCAAGAGAACGGCCATGTTGTCAGCCTCCCAATCCATCCCAGGGACGTTGCTGCTGTGAACCATCACTGCTGGCCGCCACTGCTCCTCCATGCTACCAGCCGCCGCTGCCGGCCATTGCTCCTTATATATGTTTGCTTCTAGAACAAAAACACATGACAATTAATAAAATTGGTAAAACATATTCTTAATAAGCATCAAAATAGATACTAGTTACTTTACAAGTATTTATTTGCAAAAGAACAAGCACTGCTCAATATCTGATTTCATTGTGCATAATAGAATGATGCAATGGAACTACCACAATCGCTATTCATGCAAAAAGTGCACAATAAATTCTCAGACGATATCAATAAGGTACATTCTTACAGCAACACAAGCTCAAAATTAACAGAGATGGTCATCATGGGTACAAGCAAAACAATTTACCATTAGATATGAATAACTAATGCACTCATACTTTCAAAATTTCTTGACAGCAAAAGCATACATTTCAGATCCTTGCACAAATCGAGTCATTAACAATAGCAATAAGCATACATTTCAGATCCTTTCACAACACAGTTAACAGATTTCTCTGTATATGACCAGGAGCATACTAAACTATAGAGACCTCAAACCCCTAAATGAAGAGAAGACAAATTCACATGTCTTCCCATTCCATGCCGACCAACCACCGGTACAGCTCCGCGGCCTTGGACTGTATGCAGCAGAACCTGAGAAATCGAATTTGATCTTAGATATGAAAGGACCCGGGATACCAAATTGATCTCAGAAATAAATGCAGAAGAATGTTTCTGTTTGATAGCAGTAGTTTCTATTTAGGCTATGTACATTTTTGTGCAGGAGAGTACTTTCTATTAGATAGCAATAGTTTCTATTTAAAACAGAAAATTTTGTGTCATAAGGCATAAGCTATAGTACTTTATCTAGCTGAACCTACTGACCCAGTTCTGATCAGTACAAGCTATGATTCATATTGAGGCAAATATGGAACCAACAAATTGCAGATCGGTTTGGTTCTCCATGTCATATGTTTATTCCTGAAAACCATTTGCTACTCTAGTCTTTGATGGAGTACAGAAACATGGAATAAATAAAACGCGGCTTACCTAACAAAGATAATTATCCCTTGAAAATCCATCCTATATCCATCTACTGGCCAGTAGCTATGGCGCTGTTGTGGAGAAGAACAAAAATAGCAAGGATAAACAACTATCTGCAATAAAACTAGTTGCATAAGTAATACACAATGAATTTAGAATATCAGTAGATTTAGTAAACTAACTGACCATAGAATTGCACAAGATTTAATTGCCATAGAACTATAAATGCAGGACGACTTATGAAATTCAGAAACCAAGCTTGATAAACTGTAGTGTATAGATACAGTTAAGCATGTATATACACACACTTCAGTTAGTTTGAGCACCCACTAATATCTGAAGCAAGAAGAACAAATAATTTCTAGAACTATCAATTTGAGCACCCAAATACTAACACAACAATTGACTTCCAGAACTATCAAACCCTAATCCCAATCAAGAACAAAACTATCTCTTCCAACAAAACAAATAAAAAACACACTGTTCCATCTAATTAACTAGCCCCCAATATGTATATGTTCAACAAATTCATGACTTGGGATTGAATTAGTAGAGGAACACATGCAGAATAACCCCCTGATACAACTACCTACAACTTTCTCATGCAGAATAGGAGCCTCCTTAGCTCCTTGCTAGGAAGCGGGAGAGGTAGGCGATGGTGTCCAGCAGACCGGTCCGGCGTTGTCGCTGCTCCTCCGTGTGGATGCCAAGGTCAGACATGAATATTCTCCTACAAATTCAAACAACACGAGGTTATGAAGAGAATCAAACTTTGTGCATATGAATAGCTACATCAAACAGAGTGGAACAATGTGGTACTCAGTGCATCATTAATTTTGGAAAGGCTTGAGAAAAGCAAAGTGACAAAGCACCAGACCATGAAAATATTTGTGCACCAGACAAAACTATGAACAACGCATGAGCCGCTACTATAAGACGGCAAGAAGTATCACGAGGATCTAAGAGTCCACGGACAACATAGTTCTCACACAGATTTTTTAAAGCATTCAAAATATGTTGCTTATTATTTCCTTAAGCGAACACATCATTCCAGGTCCAAGACCATCAAGTCCTCCTATAATCCCCAACAGTACAGATAAATCCAGGTGGCACACTGTCATGGTCATCATGTACAGTCCCCCAAATAAGATATAACGATTGATGTAACTACCAATTGTAGAACATACCAAGGATAAGTGTAAGCAGAATTGGGATATATTTCTACAAGGCAATCATAGGTACCAATCCAAAACAAGGTAACATCGTAATTGTGTCGAAGTAACAGTACCAGGGTTGGACAGAGAGGCGCCATCTCACCGGCAAGAAAGAACACCACCGGTCTACGACCTCGCTGTCAGTGCTGAACACTAGAAACAGTCTCCAGGGGAGCATCCAAGACCGGGGTAGACCTGCCGCAGCCAGAGCACGCCAGGACCAAGAACCCCAGGTTTAGAAAAACACCGGCAGCCGTGTAATGGATACCTGCAAGCCTACAACCCGTTGGTAAGCCAACCATAACAAAAACTGAAGCATATAAACACTAGTGAGTAGTATGACCAAAATAAATAGAGGCTAGTGCAAGCACACTATCACCGCTAAATTAGTTTTCCTATGTATAGCAATCTATGCATAATCATGAAAAACATATAAGCTATGAAATAGAAAATATATAAGTTACAACACTACTGCCTATGCATAACAATCAGCAAGTATTATTGACTGGAATGGATTTATCTGCCCCATACATGCATGCTTTTCTCTACTGTCTATTCACAGATTCAGTTCAACGGGAAAAACAAAAGACTTTTAGAAAGAATACATGCAGGACATTGGACATGTTTAATGCACAATTAGCAATACATGTTTAATACACCGGACTTTTAGAAAGAATACATGCAGGACATTGGACATGTTTAATACACCGGACATTGGACAATACATGTTTAATGCACAATTAGCAATCAGATTTCAAATAGCTCGTGGAGAACAATTATATGAACACAACATTAACACAGCTTGAGGAGACACCAACACCGGCAGAACACTAAATAATCAATTATGCTGCCTAAAAATTACATGATCAATCAAAACTAACTACAAGCTCACTGGCAGAACAATTACATGTCCAACTAACTAGGAACTGCAATAGAACAAAATTTCTCTAGTACATAAATAATAATCATCCAGATAGAGGGGATTAGGGCAAGATGAAGACCTCGTCCTTGTCCCTGTCTACCGTAAAACCCTAGTGGGTGTCGTTGTCCAGGTTCATGGTCGAGCTCCGAATCGATGATGATGTTGTCCAGGTTCCCCACGGAAATTGGCCTCATCCTCGCCGAGATCTGAGTCCCTCTGCACTAGAAATCAAAGAAAAGGGTCAAAGTTGAGATTCGAGTCCCTCTCGATCGAAAAGCTATCCAGGAGGACAAGGGAGGGGTACCTGCATCATGGTCGTCCTTGTTCCCGGCGAGCACCTCGAGGAAACGTCCAGGACAGATCCCAGACGCTGTGCTGGCCGCCGTCTCCTCTGCTGGTCGGTCCTCCTTGGCCGCCGCAATCCCTCGGGCGAGCACCGTCACGCGCTGCGATTCCGAGATGGCGACGAGGAAAGATGAGGAAGCGGGCGAGGCGGAGGCCGTCGAGGGTCACCGCTTCTGCGCGTTGGGGAACATGCGGGCACCAAGGATGAGCTGGATCCACACCTTGCAGACGCCAAAGGAGGAGTCGCGCTCGGGATTAGGGCATGGGATCTCGTTGCTCTCCATGGCCACGGACCTGGGGTCGATCCGCTAAGGGAGGAGAAGGGGAATGGAGATGGGCGTGGTGTGGCGGCGGGGAAGAGATAAGGGTTAGGGTTAGTCATGGCGGCGGGGTATATGGCGTGCGCCAAAATAGTCGCTGAGTGTGCGCGCGATGATGAAATATTCGCCGCGTGTGCGCGCTATGCATGCCAAGTCATCGATCCACACCAAATTTCCACAGTGCATCATCCCATCCGTTTATTATGTTCACATCCTATGGTTGATATTGTCTTTCTATTATATCTTGATCTGTCTAGCAATTATGACGATTTTGTCTATAGAAATTACGACGTTTTTCACAAGATCGTCATAGTTTATTAAGGATTTAGCCCTCCCAAACAACTTGCGACCATCTGGTGTAAAATCGTCATAAATCTATGACGATTTCATTCAAGGTCACTACCAAAACATCATAGGTTGACACATTCCTTGTAGTGAGCGTGGAGCAAGTCTCATGAACGATGTCATGTAAGGTTAGCCCGGGCCGCTTTATCCCATCATACCGCAAGATGCAAAGTACACAAAAAACAATTGATAATAAAAGCACCACCGCCCACAATGACCATTGTGTTCTACTCGTGCAACAGATCTACATATAGACACGGCTCTGATACCACTGTAGGGGTTCGTAGCATGGAAAACAAAAAAATTCTACCGCATGCACACAAACAAGCCAAGATCTATCTACTAGATTGTAGCAACGAGTCGATAGAAGCACTCACCCTCGAAGATTCCAAAGCGGTTAAAGAGAGTAGATTCTCGTGGGTGATGTAGTCGTACACTTGCCGATCTCAAGATCGCGTAGACGATCCTTCCAGCGCTGCGTTCCGGCAGCGCTTCCGCAGTCGGTCACACGTTCGGTACTCGATGAAGACCTTCCTCTCCCTTGTTCCAGCAGGCAGCAGAGGTTGTAGTTCTCCCTCGCGATTTCGGTAGCACGACGGCGTGGTGTCGGAAGTAGAGGGAAGATCCCGCAGGGCTTTGCCTAAGCCGGATGCGAGTTATGGTGGATTAGGGTTTCCCGGAAATCTAGGGTTTAGAGATACAGGAAGAGGAGGAGGTGTCGGCGGCGGCGCTAGGCGGCAGTGGCGGCGGGTCGGCGACGACTCGTGGAGAGGGGCAAGGCTTGTGTGTTTGGGGCAGCCCGCCCCCTCTATTTATGAGAGGGAGGGGCAGCCTTCGGAGGGGTGGGTTTGAATCCAAACCCAAACCCAAGTTGGATTGAGAGAAGGACTTGTTTCTTCTCCCACTAGGAAACCATTATTCCAGTTTGACTTTTCAAACTTTTGTTTGACTTTCAATTAAGAGCTTTATTTATCTCTCGCATATGCCAACACCAAGTGACCTTGGATATGATCCAATCATTCCACATACCCATGACACATTCATGGACCATTCTCCTTCCGGACCGGTGAACCTTCTAGACCCTTCTAGAACCTCTCCAATGAAATCATCGGAAACTTTTCTAAACTCCAAAATAGGACTTTCCTTATATAAATCTTATTCTCCAGACCATTCCGGATCTTCTCGTGATATCCTGGATCCCATCCGAGACTCCGAACAACATTCGGTATCCCTACTAACATTCCATATCTACTAAACAACATCGAATCCTTACGTGTGTCTCCCTACGGTTCGTGAATTACACGGACATGACCGAGACACTTCTCCGATCAATAACCATTAGAGGAATCTGGAAATTCATATGGCTCCCACATATTTCAATGATTACTTTGCGATTGAATGAACCAGTTACATACGATACCAATTTCCCTTTGTCTCACGATAGTTTACTTATCCGAGGTTATGATCGTCGGTATCTCTGCATACCTAGTTCAACCTCGTTACTGATAAGTACTCTTTTCTCGTTCCCGTGATATGTGATCCCTTGTGAGCCAGTCACATGCTTGCAAGCCAATTGGATGACATTCCACCGAGAGGGCCCAGAGTATATCTATCCGTCATATGGATGGACAAATCCCACTCTTGATCCATGTGCCTCAACCCATACTTTCCGAACACTCAATGCCACCTTTATATCCACCCGGTTATGGTGTGGTGTTTGATGTCATCAAAGCATCCTTCCGGTGATGGTGATTAGCATGATCTCATGGTCGAAGGAATTAGATTACTATGTATCAGAAAGCTTATAGCAAACGAACTATTAAAATGACTTGATCTTTATGCTACGCTTATCTATAGGAGTATGTCCATCATACCATTCTCCTAATGATATGATCTTGTTATTAACAACATCTCAATGTTCATGATCGAGAAACCACGATCATCTATTAATCAACAAGCTAGTATTATAAAGAGGCTTTACCAGGGACTCTAATTTAGTTTATAAATCACACAAGTATTAATGTTTCCTGTTAATACTATTATAGAATGAATGTAAATATTTATCATAAACACAAAGATATAATAATAACTTCTTTTATTATTGCCTCTAGGGCATATCTCCAACACACGTTCCCACCGTCGCCGCCAACGGTTCGTATCCTTCACGCGGGAAAACGGAAATGATTGTGTTCTCTGCATGTGTGAGTTACGAGGCGTCGCTGACCTATGGTCTATGTTGCTCTAGCTGACATGGGAAGGTGAACAATACCATCAGAAGATTCCGGCATGGACGGATCTAGTCCGGCTACGAGAAGAGTACGATGGAAGATTCAACATTTCTCCGACTTACAAGTTGAAGACGGATAACATTGCAGGGTTCTTGGGAGGACTGCAAGATATTGCTTGACGATTTGCCGACATATATCTAGACAGAACTTTCAACCTGAAGAGTCAAGACGCCGCAAGATCTCTAAGTTCTCCGGGGGCTACTGTTGGGGATATGCTATATGGGTATCATCATAGCATGTGTCTAATCCGGATAACCTGGGTGGCTCATAGTTGGTAGCAAGGCTCATGGCCTGCTGGGCGGCCCAGTTAGATGGATCCAGAAGGGAGGCCCAAGCCAGATAAAGGAAGGCTACGTAGGAGTCATCGACGTACCCGGAGCCTTGGAGTGCAAGACACGCTAGACTAGTTGTATACTGTGTAGGACTCTGTAACCTGTCCGTCTAGGACTTTGCCTATAACCCTATGATCTGGCGACTATATAAGTCGGACCTATGGGAGCCTTTAGGGCAACAATAAACTCATATCGCGCACAGCGAACCGATCCCTGTAACTCGGCGTATTGTCATTATAGTGATTTATAGCAGGAGTAGGATCCTGCCACCGTCGTGGGATCTGAACATGGGTAAGCTGTGTTACCTCGTACCTGCCAACCTTCCGTCTTACCCCACGTCTCTAAATACGCTCTGTGAGGACCCCTCCATGGCGTACTCGTCGGCAATACCACGACAGTAGGAGCAAGGTTCTTTAGTTAACATGGTCGGTGGAAGTACAAGTTACATCAAGGACCTCACAAAAATCAAAATTTTATCCAAGTCCATGCATTTAGCACAAGGATCCTGAAACTAAGAAATGAAGTGTGTTTTGAGGTTTGTGTGTATTCTACATATCCTCGAGCCAAATTTTATTCTGAAATAATCTAGATTAGCCTTTACTACCAGCAGTAAACAAGAACAAATAAAACAAAGTGATTGTACTCTCTCTCTATCTATTGGAGTAGTAGTTTGTATAGGTTTTTCAATACTTAGTACTACTACTAATTTCTCAAAAAAAATAGTACTAATAGATGCAGTACTAGTCTATATGATTTTTCTAAGATGTATAGAGTAGTACAATGGAATAGAGGGATTATACTACTAGTAGTAGTACACTATAGTACAATTTGTACCAGTACTAGTATTACTACTCCCTCTGGTTGGGATGCCTTTTAGCCAATTTGATATATTAAGACAAAAAAGTACCCTGCGGTGCCGCCGCCACACCGGGTCAACACTCGCGCCCCTGGCTAGCCACCCCCTCCTGCTCACCCCTCCTCTCCGCCGCTGGCAGACCAACCGCTGGACAAATCTCCAGTGGCGGTGGGGCCACAACCTTCTCTCGTGTCGCTTCCATGGAAAAAGCGGCTTGAGATCCAGGAAACAGCGGCGGCGCTCTAGCGGATCTGTAGCAGTGATGGAAGGTGGGCGGCTGTCGGTGAGCTCCGACGGCAGCGGTTCCTAGGCGGCAAGACGGCGGGTGGAGGCGAGATCTAGGGTTCCTAGATCGGTCGTCCTCGCCTCCTCAACGTCGGCTGGTGTCATCCGGAGGTCTTCTGTGGCCTACTTTGCATCATGAGGGCGGCCGGGGCGGAGGCCCTGGGTTTGGTAGAGGTGGTCATCTTATTCGTCGAAGGTGGTCGGCCAACGGCTGGATTGTCAGATCTCGTGATCCGTCTTTCAGTCCCAGCAGCGAGGTGGGGAGACCTAGGTGCCGGTGAAAACCGAGCCATTGGACAGCGATGTCGGTGTTACCACGTTGTTACCTTGATGAAGCCTTCGCCGTGCACCTTTTGTTGACCTCACTCGTGCTACTTAGAGGGAAACCTGTAGCACCCTGGGTAAAACCTCTACTAGAAAATAGTATGGCCTATCTCTGTGCATCATCATAACATCAGCATGCATCTGTTTGCCTAAAAGTATTTTGTTAAAAGCCTATTTGTTTTCTAAATATCTCCCCGTCTTGTATTTCAAATCAAAATCCAGGTCCTCTCGGATCTTTATATTTTCTAAAACATATTTATAAATGTTTTATTTTAAACAAAATAAAATAATAAATCATAGTAAAAATGGTTTTATAAAATCCGGAGGAGGTAGCCGGCCAGGCCCAAAGGCCGGGCCAAACCACCTACTACCCCTAAACCCTAACCCTAGATCCCTAGACCAAACCAATCGCACCTAATCCCTCTACCCCGCCGCCACCCACCAAATACCACACACACGCACCCCTAACCCGCTTCCTCTCTCTCTGTTGCGAGCCGGTCTCACTCGACGCGTCCTCGCATCTCCGGCTACGCATAACCGAACCGAAACCGAAAACCGAAACGAGAAAAACCTAACCGCAACCAAAATTATTGTTTTACCCTCGGATAATTCGGTTTTAAACCGAAAAACCGCAGTTTTTACAGAAAATAACCGAACAATCTATTTGCAGTAAAAAATCCCGTAATATGGCTATTCCATTTTCGCCGAGACTGCTCATATACGATCCAAATTGATGTAGTTAATGAAAGCTTCTTGCACCCTATTGGTTACTGTGTGTAGATTAATGTTTCTTGGCCAAGTTTGGTCATATAAAATACTAAATTATTTTGTTTCTGCCAAAATTTATTGTTTTCTTATTTATCTCTTACAACAAATCTTGTACGGTTATATAAAATACTAAACTGATACATACGACTATACAAGTTAAACGTTATTAAAAAATCACGTCAACTATGGTTAGTTTGGTTATTACCGAAACCAAACCAATATTTAATGGTTATTATCAAAACCGAACCATATTTTTTGTATAAAACCGTATTTACCGATATATTAAAACCGTATTTAGCGTATAATCATATTAACCTGAATTAACCAAATTAATCGAATGCGCGCCGGACTCGCAGCACACAAGCACGCTGCCGGCCCCACCCCTTTGCGTGTGCCCCGCGATCCACCCGCGCTGGCACGCTCCTCTACTTTTCCTTAGACCCGGTCTACTAGCACCACCCCGACCCACTCGTTGCCCTGCTCCCTGGACCCCACCACCACACGACCAACGCCCTCCTGCTTCCTCGCGAGCCCGACCCGCTTCTTTCCTCGCTCCCGAATCCCCCGCCGCCGCGCCTCTCCTCCCTCCCCCGAGCCCGAGCAATGCCGGCCGCCTCCCCGCGGTACCCTATTCGCCGCTCCTCCCGCACCCCCTGGCCGGACCGCCCCGGCACCGTCGCCCTCCTCCTCGCCAGCACCTCCATCGAGCCGCCCCTCTGCCGCCCCTTGTTACGCGGTCAAGCTCTCAGACCCCGCCGGCCTCCTTCCTCCCCCACGCCGGATGCCGACCTCAGCATCCTCCCGTGCCCGGCCCTGCTCGCCTCGCCGAGTAGCGCAGGCCGTCGCCTCGGGCCCCTCTGCATCGACCCCGCGCGGCCACGTCGACGTAGCCGCGTCTCCAAGCTCCTCTGGCCGCGTGCAGCGCCTCTCCCCCTTCCTTGCCACTGCTCCAGAGCTCGAGCTCCCGAACCCCTCTGTCCCATGAGGTTCTGACCGCATCGCGTCGCCCCCGGCCCGCCCTGTAGCGCCTCGTTCCACCATCGCTTTGCGTCGTTGCCCAGCTCGTCTCGTCCCGCCTGTAGACCCGCGTCTACACCACCAGTCGTCCACATCGCTTGCGCAGCGCCGCCGAGCGCAGCGCCGCCGAGCATGCCGCTGCGAGCACCTCTGCCATGTTTTCCTTGCTGCCTTGTGCCGCCAAGTGCAGTGCAAGCGTGTATGTGTGCGTCGGTTTTGGTCTTATTGCTGCCGCTGTGCAACACATCCCTTGTGTTCAACGCAAAGCCAAGTGAAACTGCTCGTTCGGGGCTCACCCAAAGACAAGTTCCGCCTCGCGAGGATTGACAAGTGAGAGGAACCCGATGAGCGACTGATGCTAACTCAAGACCATCATCAACACCCGAAGTTGGATCCCTACGTACGCCGACACGGAACTGACAAGATCTACCACCCGGAAGCGATGACACCGGTTCAACAAGATCGTCTTCCCGGAGCCGGAAAACCCTGAAGACCGATCACGGATCCGAAGCTCAACCGGAGATCGCTGATCCACGCGACGGCCGAGACCTCGAAGCATGATCCGAACCCGAACCCCTCTGGAACCCAAGATCGTCGATCTGAGATGTGTGACCCCTTTTCCCGAGCCCTATTTTTATAAGTGCTATATATATCTTGTTGCACCTAATTATTCATGTCCGCATACATATTGTGTGGTTTGGAGGCCTTATGCCGATTCACCTAATAATTAAATATGGGGTTCATATGTGGGCTTTTCTAGTCTAATATTGGCTTCATTTAAATTTGTGTAGCGAACCGATGCTATATTTTGCTTTGTTAAAACAACATTTAAATTATGGGGTATCTAAACAATAAGAACCTATTTATTAATTACCGGAACCCCGAATATTGCCTAATTGCATCATATATTTGCCATGTCATACATCATACATGCATTATGTCCGATCTTTTGCCGTAATATTAAATAGTGCATCCGGTGTTTCTTGTAGTGCTTTCCTTCTTCACATATTAGGCCGATGAGTTGATGCGAGTGTCGACCCGACCTTCGGATGAACCTTCAGCAATATTTTCAGGCGAGCATTCTCTCCCTTTCTACCTATCTTATTTTTGTAGTCTTTATTTCCTCCTACTGATCTATTGCTATCTGTGTTGCGATGCTATAGATTCTGTACCCCTTCATACTTCTCTGCAACCTCTATATTTCCATGGACATCTTCTATTACCTGTTGTTTGGTAGATAGTCGGCCTTACGAGTCGTAGTCGCTTGCTCAGGTGCTGCTTCGCGTCGTCGATATTCCACCATTGTGGGGTGGTTGGCACATGTTTAATGGTGGAGATGATCATGGATTTAATTACCGTTTAATAACTAAAATTGAAAGTAGGTAAATAATGCAGAGGCACCAGTTGGTAATAGACAATATTTGGTTTTTAACCGCTCACTGGTGTCCCGTAGGACCCCGAGTTCTTGACACTTGTTCCGATATCGAGCGTGCTAACCACAGGTGGGGTGTTTGAGCACCCCATCGATTTAGTACCTAATTTCAAAGTACTGTACTGGGGCCACAAAGTAGTTTGGGGCTTTATTACTATCATGTACTTATGCCATGTTTTACTGCTTTATTTATGATTGCGTGTGGAGCGTCTGTACTGTTTAGGAACAAATGCGGAGTGTTTTCGTGGTATCGACAAGCCCAGTCAGACTTTCGGGTTCCCAGTCGTTTACAGCCATTGACGCAAACCTCTGGGTTCGTTCCGGAGCCGGCCAACTTTGTTGCGGGTATCTTAGTGGGGTGGCCCCCATGTGCTTACTTTGGGTCTGGGAAACGTCATGTCCGAAACCCCGTCGACATACCGTTGGGTGTATGTTTTGTGATCTTGTACCTACCTGATCTGACAACAAAGGCGTAGGTGCGTGTGGAAACTTTGGTGCACCCCTGCAGGGTTTAATCTTTTCGAAAAGCCATGTCCGCGGTTATGGACGACTTGGAGCATAGTTCTCGATCATAGACAACTATAACTAAAGTTTACTGTTATAATATGACTTGCATCTGATGTGACTAGTAAGTTGGATAACCACCATGGAATGGATGAATAAAACTGCCAATTGTGTGAGTTTCCTCGGATTGACTTCCTTGTTTGGTCTTGAGGGGGAAATACCAGGATGGGTATGTTTGGTGGTAGAATCAGGTTGGTTCCGAATAGGTCTTTCTTATCCCTCTCTGATAGCCGACAGTTGTATCGAGTTTCTATAGGTTGTTTAGTGCATGCTGCGCTACCGCTTCAGTTCACCATACCTATGTAGGCGAGGACCGCCGAATTCTAGGACTCGCCGTGTACTGGCCTCAGCACTTACCGCTCTCTTTTTCCTTTGCCCTTTGCCGGCACCCCTTTTGTTTTAGTAGGTTTTGAGATCGACGTCGTTAGCAGGGTTACCCTTTCAGCTTGGCCTGGGCAGGGTTATGGACGCCATTGGTTATTCTTCTGGGCTCTTAGCTCAATTTCCATCTTGTCCATAGTCGGATGCTATATCGTTTTCAATGTAATTTAGATCTTTGTACTGTATATCTATATTCTTGACTTATGGAGTCGTTGTTGTATATATATATTTTGTGAGTTCCATCGTGGACTATTGTGTAATGATATTACTGTAGGGTTTCGTAGCATGGAAAACAAAAAATTTCTACCGCATACAAACAAACAAGCCAAGATCTATCTACTAGATTGTAGCAACGAGTCGATGGAATAACTCACCCTTGAAGATTCCAAAGTGTTTAACGAGAGCGGATTCTCGTGGGTGATGTAGTCGTACTCTTCCCGATCTCAAGATCGCGTAGACGATCCTTCCGGCACTGCGTTCCGGGAGCGCTCCCGCAGTCGGTCCCACGTTCGGTACTCGACGAAGACCTTCCTCTCCCTTGTTCCAGTAGGCAGCGGAGGTTGTAGCACTCTCCTCGCAATTCCGGCAGCACAACGGCGTGGTACCGAAAGTAGAGGGGAGATCTCGCAGGGCTTCGCCTTAAGCCGGAGCGAGTATGGTGGACGATGAGAGAGCCCTCGACGATCTAGGGTTTAGACACGCCGAGGAGGGGGCTAGGCCAGCGGCTAGGGTTTGACCTAGGCGGCGGCGGGTTGCCCTAGGGCGGCGGCGGCAGCTGGAGGTGGCGGCGCCGGCGGCTAGGGTTTAGAGGTGGAGGAGTTGTGTGTCTAGGAGGGGAGCCCTGCCCCTCCTTTTATAGGTGGAGGGGCCGGCCAAGGGGAGGGGAGTCCCTCCCCAACTTGGCTTGGAGGTGGGCCGGCGGTGGAGGGGAGGAACTCCTCCCCAACTCGGTTTCCACCTCCCTCTCCACTTCCCAAAAATAGCCGTTTGACTTTCAAATTGCCGTTTGACTTTTTCAAACTAGGATTTGAATAAACCCTCTATTTTGTTCAGCGATGACACCTAGTACATAATGCAATCATACCAACTTGATATAACACATTCATGTACCCTTCCCCTCCGGAATGCCGGACATTCTGGAACCTTCTAGAACATTCCCGATGAAAACACCGGAACCATTCCCCAACTCCGAAACAAGACTTTCCTTATATGAATCTTATTCTCCGGACCATTCCGGATCTCCTCGTGATATCTCGGATCCCATCCGAGACTCCGAACAACATTCGGTTTCTTTCTCATCATTCCATAACTACTCAAACAACGTCGAATCCTTAAGTGTGTCTCCCTACGGTTCGTGAATTATGCGGACATGATCGAGACACTTCTCCGAACAATAACCAATAGAGGAATCTGGAAATTCATATGGCTCCCACATATTTCTACGATTACTTTGCGATCGAATGAACCACTTACATACGATACCAATTTCCCTTTGTCTCACGATAGTTTACTTATCCGAGGTTATGATCGTCGGTATCTCTGCATACCTAGTTCAACCTCGTTACTGATAAGTACTCTTTTCTCGTTGCCGTGATATGTGATCCCTTGTGAGCCAGTCACATGCTTGCAAGCTAATTGGATGACACTTCACCGAGAGGGCCCAGAGTATATCTATTCGTCATATGGATGGACAAATCCCACTCTTGATCCATGTGTCTCAACCAATACTTTCCGAATATTCAATGCCACCTTTATAGCCACCTAGTTATGGTGTGGTGTTTGATGTCATCAAAGCATCCATCTGGTAAAGGTGATATGCATGATCTCATGGTCGAAGGAATTAGGTTACTATGTATCAGAAAGCATATAGCAATTGAACTATTAAAATGACTTGATCTTTATGCTACGCTTATCTATAGGAGTATGTCCACCATATCATTCTCCTAACGATATGATCTTGTTGTTAATAACATCTCAATGTTCATGATAGGGAAACCACAATCATTTATTAACCAACAAGCTAGTATTATAAAGAGGCTTTACTAGGGACTTCAAGTTAAGTTTACAAATCACACAAGTATTAAAGTTTCCTTGTTAATACTATTATAGCATGAATGTAAACATTTATCATAAACACAAAGATATAATAATAACCATATTTATTATTGCCTCTAGGGCATATCTCAAACAGTCTCCCACTTGCACTAGAGTCATCTAATCTAGATTACATGGTAATATACCGAACACCCATGGCAGTTTGGTTTTGGTCATGTTTTGCCCTCGGGAGAGGTTTAGTCAACGGATCCGCCACATTCAGATTTGTGTGTACTTTGCAAATCTTTATGTCCCCATCTTGGACATGTTCTCGAATAGCGTGAAAACGTAGCTTGATATGCTTCAGCTTCTTGTGTGACCTTGGTTCTTGCGCATTGGCTATGGCGCCCATGTTATCACAGTAGATAGACATTGGGTCCAGCGCACTAGGAACCACACCCAGCTCTGTAATGAACTCTTTCATCCATATCGCTTCTTGTGAAGCCTCCGAAGCAGCCATGTATTCTGATTCAGTTGAAGATCTCGCCACAACGCTTTGCTTTGCACTCCTCTAGCTAACTGCTGCACCATTCAAAGTAAACACGTATCCAGATTGTGATTTAGAATCATCCGGATCGGTGTTCCAACTAGCATCGGTGTAACCATTAACAACGAGCTGTTCATCACCTCCATAAGAAAGAACCATATCCTTAGTTCTTCTCAAGTATTTAAGGATGTTTTTGACCGCTGTCCAATGATCCACTCCTGGATCACTTTGATATCTGCTAGTTAAACTAATAGCATATGCAATGTCGGGTCTAGTACATAGCATGGCATACATTAGAGATCCTATGGCTGAGGCATAGGGAGTCTTGCTCATCCTTTCTCTATCTTCTGCCGATGTCGGACTTTGAGTTTTACTCAAGGTTGTATTGGGCAACATGGGCAAGAACCCTTTCTTGCTATCTTCCATTCCAGACCTCTTTAGAACTTTGTCCAAATATGTACTTTGTGACAATGATATTTGGCGTCTTGATCTATCTCTATAAATCTTTATGCCTAATATGTAAGCTGCTTCGCCAAGATCCTTCATTGAAAAACTATTATTCAAATATTCCTTGACACTATTAAGAAGGTCTATATCATTCCCAATCAACAATATGTCATCTACATATAGTATTAAGAATGCTACAGATCTCCCACTCACTTTCTTGTAAATACAAGCTTCTCCATAAGTTTGTATAAAACCAAAACTTTTGATCACCTTATCAAAACGTTGATTCCAACTTCGGGATGCTTGCTTCAATCCATAGATGGACCGTTGAAGTTTGCATACCTTGTTAGCATCTTTAGGATCGACAAAACCTTTGGGTTGCATCATATACAACTCTTCATCAATGTCTCCATTGAGGATTGTTGTTTTGACATCCATCTGCCATATCACATAATCATAATATGCAGCGATTGCAAACATAATCCTCACAGACTTTAGCTTCGCTACTGGTGAGAAAGTCTCATCGTAGTCAACTCCTTGAATTTGTCGAAACCCTTTTGCGACAAGTCGAGCTTTATAGACAGTAACATTACCATCAGCATATGTTTTCTTCTTGAAAATCCATTTGTTCTCGACAGCCTTCCGGCCATCCGGTAAGTCCACCAAAGTCCATACTTGGTTTTCGTACATGGATCCAATCTCGGATTTCATGGCTTCTTGCCATTTATTGGAATCTGGGCTCATCATCGCTTCCTCATATGTCGCAGGGTCATCGGTGTTGTCCACCAACATGACACTCATAACAGTATCATACCAATCTGGAGTGGTACGAGTTCTCGTTGACCTGCGAGACTCTGTAGCAACTTCAACCGAAGTTTCATGATCATCATCATTAGCTTCCTCTCTTATTGGTGCATGCACCACAGGAACTTCTTCTGGTGCTGCGCTACTCGCAATTTCGAGAGAAGGTTCGACAACCTCGTCGAGTTCTACTTTCCTTCCAGTCACTTCTTTCGAGAGAAATTCCTTCTCTAGAAAGGATCCATTCTTGGCAACGAAGATTTTGCCTTCGGATCTATGATAGAAGTTATACCCAATAGTTTCCTTCGGGTATCCTATGAAGACGCATTTTTCCGCTTTGGGTTCAAGCTTGTCCGGCTGTAACTTCTTTACATAGGCTTCACACCCCCAAACTTTAAGGAACGACAATCTAGGTTTCTTCCCAAACCATAATTCATACGGTGTCGTTTCAACGGATTTAGATGGTGCCCTATTTAAAGTGAATGCGGCTGTTTCTAATGCATAACCCCAAAATGATAGCGGTAAATCTGTAAGTGACATCATAGAACGAACCATATCTAAGAGAGTTCGATTACGACGTTCGGACACACCATTACGCTGTGGTGTTCCCGGCGGTGTCAATTGTGAAAGTATTCCGCATTTCTTCAAATGCTCGCCAAACTCGTAACTTAGATATTCACCTCCACGATCAGAACGTAGAAATTTAATCTTCTTGTTACGTTGATTCTCTACCTCACTTTGAAATTCCTTAAACTTCTCGAAAGTTTCGGACTTATGTTTCATGAAATAGATATACCCATATCTACTCAAGTCATCCGTGAAGGTAAGAACATAACGATAACCACCGCGCGATGCTACACTCATTGGACCACACACATCGGTATGTATGATTTCCAATAAGTCCGTAGCTCGCTCCATCATACTAGAAAATGGAGTCTTAGTCATTTTACCCATCAGACATGCTTCGCATCTTTCAAGTGATTCGAAGTCAAGTGATTCAATAAGTCCATCGGAATGGAGTTTCTTCATACGCTTCACTCCAATGTGACCAAGACGACAGTGCCACATATAGGGCGAGTTATTGCTCGATTTCAAACATTTAGCCTCAATGTTATTAATATGTGTATTTTCACTATCAAGATTCAATAAGAATAGACCATCTATCAAAGGTGCATGTGCATAAAACAAATTACTCATATAAATCGAACAACCATTATTCTCGGACTTAAACAAGTAACCGTCTCGCAATAAACAAGATCCCGATATAATGTTCATGCTTAACGCAGGCACCAAATAACAATTATTTAAGTATAAAACTAATCCCGATGGTAGATGAAGGGGTAGCGTGCCGACCGCGATCACATCAACCTTTGATCCGTTTCCCACGCGCATCGTCACCTCGTTCTTCGCTAGCTTCCGTTTATTCTGCAGCACCTGTTTCGAGTTACAAATATGAGCAACCGAACCAGTATCAAATACCCAGGCACTACTACGAATAATAGTGAGATACACATCAATAACATGTATATCGGATATACCTTTCTTCTTGATGTTGCCGTTCTTCAAATCCGCTAAGTACTTTGGGCAATTCCGCTTCCAGTGACCTTCTCCCTTGCAGTAAAAGCACTCAGTATCAGGCTTAGGTCCAGCCTTGGTCTTCTTCGTTGGCGTGGTAACTTTCTTACCACCCTTCTTGAAGTGTCCCTTCTGCTTAGACTTGCCTTTCTTGAATTTGGTGGTCTTATTGACCAACAACACTTGGTGCTCTTTCTTGATCTCCACTTCTGCAGATTTCAACATGGCAAAGTGTTCTGGCAAAGTCTTGTTCATGTTTTGCATGTTGTAGTTCATCACAAAGTTCTTGTAACTTGGTGGTAGTGATTGGAGGACACGATAAATCCCCAAAGCATTAGGAATCACTATACCCAAGCTTTGAAGTTTGTTTGCGTGCCCAGACATCTTAAGCACATGCTCGCTGACGGAGCTGCCCTCTTCTATCTTGCAGTTAAAGAACTTTTCAGAAGCCTCATAGCTTTCAATTGCCACATGAGTCTCAAAGATCAATTTGAGATCCTCGACAATATCATATGGGTCTGAATTCTCAAACCTTTTCTGAAGCTCCGATTCTACACCATACAAGATAGCACACTGAACTGTGGAGTACTGAATCTTCCGAGTGAGGTAAACATTCTTTACTTCATCGGCAGCATCAATTGCAGGTGGGTCACCCAGCGGTGCATCCAGCACATATGTCAAATTACCAGTTGTGAGGACAATCCTCAAATTGCGGAACCAATCCGCGAAGTTGCTTCCATTGTTTTTCAACTTTTCTTTCTCTAGGAACACATTAAAATTGATGGTAGGGGCTGCCATTGATCTACAACATATTTGCAATAGTTTAGACTAAGTTTATGACAAATTGAGTTCAAATTAATAATAAAATTAATCTAGGTGAACTCCCACTCAAAACAATATCCCTCACATTGTTTTAGTGATCACACGAACCAAATCCACCACATCAACACCGATCATCACGAGAGTTGATATAGTTTCAATGGCGAACAATCGACATGTTCATCATATCTACTATATGATTCATGCTTTACCTTTTGGTGATCCGTGTTCCGAGACCATGTCTGTACATGCTAGGCTCGTCAAGATCAAACCTTAGTTTCCGCATGAGCAAATCTGGCTTGCTCACGTTGTATACACTTGCGGAATCTAACACACCCGATCATCACGTGGTGCTTCGAAACAACAAGCTTTAGAAACGGTGCTAACTAAGGGTGAACACTTTATGACTTGAAATTCATGTGCATGAGGGATCATCTTATAATGCTACCGTCGTCTACTAAGCAATACAAGATGCATAAAGGATTAACATCACATGCAATTCATAATATGTGATATGATATGGCCTTTTCTTCTTTGTGCTTCCGATCTCCATCTTCAAGCACAAACATGATCTCCATCATCACCGGCATTGCATCAAGGTCAATGACGCTTCTTCATGGTTGTCGTCCACCGGCTTCAACTATTACAACTACTTTGAATAGACACGCGGGTCTTAACATAAATTAAAGACAACCATACGGCTCTTGCCGGTTGCCAACTTACAATAAGGATCATTGCATACATCAAATATAATCACAATCATGGCCATATCACATCACTGCACACCCCTGCAAAACAAAGTTAGACGCCTCTACTTTCTTTGCATGTTTTACATGGTTTGGGGCTTTCAATAAGTGTCGTTCTAACTTATGAATAAGAACCACAACATTGATACTAGCATTGTTAATCACCCGTTGTAAATTGAATCTTAACTATGCTAGGAGAAACAGGCACCCGCAAAGCCACTTATGCAATACAAGTTGCATGTCAAGCGTGGAGCAAGTCTCATGAACGATGTCATGTAAGGTTAGCCCGGGCCGCTTCATCCCAACATCCCGCAAGATGCAAAGTACACAAGAAGCAATCGACAATAAAAGCATCAACGCCCACAATGATCATTGTGTTCTACTCGTGCAACAGATCTACATATAGACACGGTTCTGATACCACTGTAGGGTTTCGTAGCATGGAAAACAAAAAATTTCTACCGCATACAAACAAACAAGCCAAGATCTATCTACTAGATTGTAGCAACGAGTCGATGGAATAACTCACCCTTGAAGATTCCAAAGTGTTTAACGAGAGCGGATTCTCGTGGGTGATGTAGTCGTACTCTTCCCGATCTCAGGATCGCGTAGACGATCCTTCCGGCGCTGCGTTCCGGCAGCGCTCCCGCAGTCGGTCACACGTTCGGTACTCGATGAAGACCTTGCTCTCCCTTGTTCCAGCAGGCAGCGGAGGTTGTAGCACTCTCCTCGCAATTCTGGCAGCACAACGGCGTGGTACCGGAAGTATATGGGAGATCTCGCAGGGTTTCGCCTTAAGCCGGAGCGAGTATGGTGGACGATGAGAGAGCCCTCGACGATCTAGGGTTTAGAAACGCCGAGGAGGGGGCTAGGCCGGCGGCTAGGGTTTGACCTAGGCGGCGGCGGGTTGCCCTAGGGCGGCGGTGGCAGCTGGAGGTGGCGGCGCCGGCGGCTAGGGTTTAGAGGTGGAGGAGTTGTGTGTCTAGGAGGGGAGCCCGGCCCCTCCTTTTATAGGTGGAGGGGCCGGTCAAGGGGAGGGGAGTCCCTCCCCAACTCAGCTTGGAGGTGGGCCGGCGGTGGAGGGGAGGAACTCCTCCCCAACTCGGTTTCCACCTCCCTCTCCACTTCCCAAAAATAGCCGTTTGACTTTCAAATTGCCGTTTGACTTTTTCAAACTAGGATTTGAATAAACCCTCTATTTTGTTCAGCGATGACACCTAGTACATAATCCAATCATACCAACTTGATATAACACATTCATGTA
Organism: Avena sativa; assembly: GCA_916181665.1. Lineage (NCBI taxonomy): Eukaryota > Viridiplantae > Streptophyta > Magnoliopsida > Poales > Poaceae > Avena > Avena sativa. Next base: position 258,188,431 of record OV702294.1, on the reverse strand, counting down.
CCCTTCCCCTCCGGAATGCCGGACATTCTGGAACCTTCTAGAACATTCCCGATGAAAACACCGGAACCATTCCCCAACTCCGAAACAAGACTTTCCTTATATGAATCTTATTCTCCGGACCATTCCGGATCTCCTCGTGATATCCCGGATCCCATCCGAGACTCCGAACAACATTCGGTCTCTTTCTCATCATTCCATAACTACTTAAACAACGTCGAATCCTTAAGTGTGTCTCCCTACGGTTCGTGAATTATGCGGACATGATCGAGACACTTCTCCGAACAATAACCAATAGAGGAATCTGGAAATTCATATGGCTCCCACATATTTCTACGATTACTTTGCGATCGAATGAACCACTTACATACGATACCAATTTCCCTTTGTCTCACGATAGTTTACTTATCCGAGGTTATGATCGTCGGTATCTCTGCATACCTAGTTCAACCTCGTTACTGATAAGTACTCTTTTCTCGTTCCCGTGATATGTGATCCCTTGTGAGCCAGTCACGTGCTTGCAAGCTAATTGGATGACACTTCACCGAGAGGGCCCAGAGTATATCTATCCGTCATATGGATGGACAAATCCCACTCTTGATCCATGTGTCTCAACCAATACTTTCCGAATACTCAAAGCCACCTTTATAGCCACCCAGTTACGGTGTGGTGTTTGATGTCATCAAAGCATCCATCCGGTAAAGGTGATATGCGTGATCTCATGGTCGAAGGAATTAGGTTACTATGTATCAGAAAGCATATAGCAATTGAACTATTAAAATGACTTGATCTTTATGCTACGCTTATTTATAGGAGTATGTCCACCATATCATTCTCCTAACGATATGATCTTGTTGTTAATAACATCTCAATGTTCATGATAGGGAAACCATAATCATTTATTAACCAACAAGCTAGTATTATAAAGAGGCTTTACTAGGGACTTCAAGTTAAGTTTACAAATCACACAAGTATTAATGTTTCCTTGTTAATACTATTATAGCATGAATGTAAACATTTATCATAAACACAAAGATATAATAATAACCATATTTATTATTGCCTCTAGGGCATATCTCCAACAATTACTTCGTTTTCCACCCGCACGCAAGTGCCTAGTGGGCACCTTTGAATCGTTTCTATGCGGGTTTGGCTGGAATCGCTAAATTTTGCATAGGGTCAATCTGAGAGTGTTACAAAACCCCAAGATCTTCGGGTCGGGCGATGGCGGTGCCATAGTGTCGGTATCGTGTTCTCTTCTAGGAGCATCGCATGTGGAGCAGTGTTGGATGGAAGCGGCAGGAGGGGAGAGGCTAGTGCATGGGGTGGTGCTCCTTTGCACCGATCTGGTGTTAGTGGTTGGTTTGGCGAAAGTCTGCGCATCGATGTACATGCTAACGACGAGTTGGTGGAAGATTATGAAGTCGACGACATCTGGAGCATGTGCTTGGGCGCAGCTCCGTGGATATGTGCGCTGACCCAGCATACCACTGCATGTGTAGTACACTATAGTCGTTGACATGACATCCACAGAACACCGTTCTGTAAATATCACATCCCTCAGAGTGGTACAACAGAAACATTGCGGGTCCATATTACAAACATTCACACATTATTATTATTACAGTACCAGAAGTTCAAGACTTCACAAGGTTTCAACTTACAAACCAAAATATAAAGTGTTTTAGCGGAATTTAAAAGTAGCAACTCCAACTAGGGGTTGAGCTCAGCAGCTTATTCTATAGAGTTCATGCTGCTCGGCTCCGTCGGTTACTACTAACTAGGATGCTTAGTTGGACTCATTATCATCGACACCATAGCGGATTTCGTAATCCACTCCTTCAACACCTCCTGATAGGTCAGGCTCCTCGTAGAACACATCTTCTTGACATTCGGCTGCATACATTGGCACGTCTTCGGGATCCTCAGAGTCTAAGCAAGGGATCAAAGGAAAGGATGAGTAATAACGTTACCCAACAAGTTCATTATTTGCAAGGTGGGAAGTTTGATGCTCTAACTACCACCTCGGACTATAAGTCCTTGCTACTATGTAGTTTTTGTAAATCTTTCTTCAAAGATTGATTTTATTATGAAAATCTATGACCTTCAGCCTTCACAGGTTCACCAGAACTTTCATGGAGTTCCTTTCCTGATGTGTTCATAGCTCCTTCCCGGAACAGGGAGTAACAAGTTACAATTCTTACACTCTGCAGTGGTGCGTTACTTTACCCATGAGAGATCAACTCCTTGTTGCACAACCAGGCATACTTTGTCGTCCACAATTCCATGATGTGGGGCCCAGTAGTTGGTCCAAGCCAATCACTGCCCCCTTCGCGACCTCGCATGCCTCCTTGGTGTACACCATGCCCACATATCGAATTACGGCAATGGTTTGTACAAACCGTTAGATGCCAGAACTATTGTTGGACGATGAGGGTTCCCACCCATATTCAGCATATCCTCTACGAATTACCAATTAATATACATGCTACGAGGATAACAGCCACGACCTGCACATCCGGCTTAATGCAAGAGGAAGAAGATACAGCTGACTTCTCTGTCCCATTCCAAATCTCATGGCTAACGCGTAGTATACGACGCTAGAATCACTGATGTCAGGGGTTATTAAGTCCCTAACTGATCATTATTCTTGCAAATAGAACCCTAAGTTCTATTGCTCCATTATATCATCACTTAGGATGATATCTATGATTTCTTTATTTGTGAAAATAATATTTTCTTTCTTTGGAGTATATATGATAACACACAATTTGCAAATACTTTGATAAAGACTCTTCAAAGGATAGGAGCAAGTGATGAACTTGCCTTGTGATGGCAAGGTAGTGAAGTATGATGCTTGCACTGGACCTTGAGCTTCTATGTCTACAAAAACATCATTATTGCCCGGTAAGGACAATATTTAAAGAAGCAAAATGATTATGCAAAGTAATGTAATGCATCATTTAGCTTTATATGTATTCTCTCCCATTTATTTAAATTATAAAAATTCTTTTAATAGTAAAGAATTTATAAATATTATGTTTTAAATATTTATTGAATATTGTCTTCATTTATTTTATTTCAATTTATTTGTATTTTATTTAATTAATAATTCCTTTAAGAATTATCATTAAATACCAAAATTTGATATTAAATATTTGTTTAGTATTTTTATAAAATACTACAATATTAATATATAATGAAAGTGATTTTTATTTATTTTTATCATCTTTCAAGAATTTTGTAAAATTCCATAAGGAATATATATATTACAAAATTCTTAATAAAATTTATATGTCTAAAATTTTATCTATTAATTTATTTGGATAGATTGGATTATTGTGAATCCAAAAATATTTTAATTATAATTTTTGGACTTACATTTTATTTTCTAGAATTTATTTAATTTCAGGGGTATTTTGGTCTTTTTCCAATTATTAAAACACGCTCTAAAAGATTTGGGCTGACTGTTTGGGTTTATTGGGCCCTTGTGGCCTAGTAGGGCAAAGTCAAAACAACACCCCGAAGGGGTATTAGCCCAACCCAGCCCAACACTCTTTGTCTCTCTCTCGAGCTCACCCCTCTCCTTTTCCTCCCCCGACCCTGTGGTCAGCTGTGTCACCGCCGGCGATTCACGCCGCCGTGGACCTCCCTGGCTACCGCCGTGGTGCAGGATGAGGTTGTTGGCCCCGCTCTACCCTCCTATCCAATTGGATTTGGACCTGGAGCCCTCCTGTGACTAGATCGATGCCGTTCCGAACCCTAGGGTTTGGGGTTGGCGTTGGTGCTGCCGCCGCCGCTGCTGTCATGTGCCGTGGGGATGCTCCTCGCCCCAGGCGTGGCTATGGTCGCCGTCGTGGCGTTGTGTGGGTCGCAGCGCCCCCTTGGGGGTGCTCCCCGTGCCTTCGTGGTCGTCGGCCTCTTCTGCTTCCTCTTCTATTCTACAGCGAGGACCATCGGTAAGTTATTCCTCTCTCTCTCTCTCTCTCTCGTGTACTCTATGTTAGGCCGTCCCATGCTAGATGTTGGTAGTGGCCTTTCCTGGTTAGTCCTGTTCTGATTAAGGTGGTTTGTTCTACTTAGGGTTCATACCCCTCTGTGAATTAGATATCTGATGAATTGGATCATGTATTGATGATCCTTAAACCTGTTGAGTGGTGACTTTCTGTGGATTATTGTTGATGGTTAGCTGTGGTGATGCTAGTGGTTTATCAGATGATTCTATGGATTAATTTTGATATGGTTCAGATGGTAAAGTTGCTTTAGAAGCAATACTTGGAAAATCTAGTGGTTTAATAGCTCACCACTGTCATTACTTGGTTAATGACAGTGAGTGTTGTGTGATGAAGTCACTATCTTAGTACTGTTGGCTTAAGAATTCATATATATCTTGAGATCAAATGATCTCTTACAGTGAAGATATGTATATGGATTTTCCTGATTATGATTCCTGTGATGTCAGGAAAATGATTTATAGTTGGTTGATTGTATCTGTGAAGATTGGATGCTTAACCTGCTTAGTTTAGAACTGTTCTTGTGACACCATCCTTTTATGGCACACAAGATTAGATTCTATACTTGGTTTGGTCTTATTCAAGCTTAAAATTGGCTTGGCATTATAGATAAGTGGAATTCTATTTCCTTGCATCCCTAGAACCCATGATGTTGGTCTGAGGTTTAGGGATTAGACCCTTCTCTTATTATTTCTCATGGATTGGTTCTAGTAGTGATACCAGTTACTGTTTCTGGAATCAAAGTTGGAAAAAATGATTGTAGGCTTGATAACTTATATAGATCCATAAGATTAAATTCTAAGGTGCTACTCCTGTCTTAGAGATGTGCCTAGAAGTTTAAATCTTGGCTATATTCATTCTTGAATTGAAATATAGCTTGATAGCTTAGATCAATGATGTTGTCCTGAGATCTTAGTTGGATCCTTATACTTTTCTGATTGCTTTTAGTGTTTAAAAATTTTAGTGATCGATTCACCCCACTTGGGTGCTTTCTGAAAATTTGAGTAATAGACAGATCATGAATGCTTGTCTAATCTTAGACAGATAGATCAGATGATGGTCTATTTTACTCACCACACTCATCTGATGTTGGGGTTGCCAGTGGTTGATCTTGTGGTAGCTTGATCTGGTGCTCCCTTGGTATTTCCAGCTCCTAGGCTTGTCCTTGATCTAGCCCTTCACCTCCTGGTCCTGATGGCTTGATCCCGTCCTTGCTATGCACCTTATCTACCCCATCCTTATGTCACCATTTTGCTGATGTGATCCAGGGTTTTGATTGGTGTGATCTAGCTTGGCTTTGGCTTGGTTTAGCTGGGTTGATGTTCTTGGTGTGTATGAACAAGAAAGTGGTGTGGGGTTGGCTTCCCACGGCTGTGTTGATGGTTTTGTTTGATTGTGCTGTTGTTGTGGTGCTGATAGCACACACCGTGCAGTTTGGTGTGTGTGCTGCCTGTGTGCCTGCTGCACAAGTTGTGGATATGTTCTGAATTTGAAAGTTACTTTTATCAGATTAGCTTTTACCTGGCTGGTGAAACTTTCCCCTCCTTGCTGTTTATTTGACTTATGGCTTAAAATTATGAAAGAAATATTCTTTCATATTGGTGAAATTTGCCCCTTTAAAAGATTACTCAATGATGAAATCTTTAACAGTGCACTTCACTGTCAATTCTAAGAGTAAAATAATTCTAATCCTAACTTTCTTTCTTTTTTAAGTTTCTATTTATTTTGCAGGTACCAGATTTGAAGATCAAGACTTTAGTTTAGGTTTTTTCTTTTTCTTTATAGAATAGTCACTTGTAATATCTCTCTGACTCAATTGTAATCTTTATTTTTATTCTTTTGTAATAAAGATTGTACTATTATTCAATAAATAAATATTATTCTTCTATTTCATTAATATTGTAAAGGTTGTTGCTCATTTCCATAAGTTACATTTGTGTAACTTATTTACTAAATAAAATTTTGAAATGAAGATTCTTATTCTTAATTGTTTTCTTTATATAAAGTTTGAACTACTAATTATTAACTCTTGACTAGAGCATAATACTAAAACATAACTTTAAATTCTTTTGAACTATAAATTCAACACTCAAGTTTGAATTCAAATTTCATTTCCCAAAACACATAAGTCCACAAAGATCATATCAAAGTCTATAACAATCATCCTCCAAGACTATACCTAATCTCAAAGCATGAAAGAAACTTTGATCACTTTAGGTTTTTATTTGGGGAAAAATTTACCCACATTTTCACAGATGAATGCATGCAATATCACAAATTCCTAAATCTACCCTTCGGTGGTTCCTAAATGCTCGGATGTTAAAGACTTCCCCTCTTAAATTAAACTTCGTCCCAAAGTTTGTTGAGATGTACCCGAATAGTTCTGGATAGGCTTTTATTAAATCCTCTTCTTTCTCCCAAGTGGCTTCCCTTTTAGGGTGATGTTCCCACTGTATCTTGCAGTACTTGATTGCCCTATTCCTCAACCTTTTCCAGTTTTCTTCCAAAATTTTATAGGGCTTTTCAACATAGGTCAAGTCTGCTTGTAGTTCTATCTCCTGATGTGTGATTGCATCATCCGAAACTTTCAAACATTTACGAAGTTATGACACATGGAAAACATTATGCACTTGATCCAATCTTGATGGTAACTCTAAAGCATAAGCTATAGTCCCGTTCTGACTCAATATATTGAATGGTCCGATGTATCTTGGACTCAATTTTCCTTTAACTCCAAACCATTTCACCCCTTTCATTGGACTTACTTTCAAATATACCATATCTCCCACTTCTGGATGCCAAGATCTTCGACTTTGATCAGCATAACTTTTCTGCCCACTCTGAGCTATTTTTATTCTATCCTTGATCTTATCAATGATATCTTGTTTCTCCTGAATATAGTCTGGTGCAAATTCTTTGCTGCTTCCAGGCTCATACCAACATATTGGTGATCTACACTTCCTTCCATACAGAACCTGATATGGAGCTGCCTTCAGACTACTCTGATAGCTATTATCATAGGAAAATTCTGCCAATGGTAGATGATCTTCCCATGTACCTCCAAAATCTAATGCACAAGCTCTTAACATGTCTTCTAGTATCTGATTTGTTCTTTCTGTTTGACCTCCTGTCTCTGGATGATAGGCTGTGCTAAATTCTAATTTTGAACCAAGTGATTCATGCAATTGTTTCCAAAATGCTGAAGTATACACTGATCCCTATCAGTTACGATCTTTTTGGGCACTCCATGTTACTTACCATCTCTTTGATGTAAACTTCTACTAACTTCTCGGCATTATCTTTCTGATTTACCGGAATAAAATGTGCACTTTTAGTGAGTCTGTGTACAATTACCCAGATCATATCCTTCCGTTTAGGTGTCATGGGCAATCCTGTGATGAAGTCCATACCTATTTCCTCCCACTTCCATTCAGGAATTTCCAAATGTTGTAATGGTCCTGGTGGACTTTGATGTTCAGCCTTCACCCTTTGGCAAGTATGGCATTCTGATACATATTTAGCAATGTCCCTTTTCATGTTATTCCACCAGAATAGTTCTTTCAAATCCATATACATCTTAGTACTTCCTGGATGTATAGAATATGGTGTTTCATGTGCTTCTCTGAGTATGACATCACGAATCTCAGTCACATCTGGAACACAAAGACTGTCTTGGAACCACAAAGACTCATAATCTCTAAGGCAAAAAACTGATTTTTGCCCTTGATATATCCTCCGAATTTCCTCAGCAATGAAAGGATCTTCTGCTTGATGTCTAAAAATTTCGTGCTTAGGATCACTGTCCTGCTCTACAACTACCTGCATAGTAGCTAATCCTCCAAGAACCTCCGTTCTAATGAATTGAAGCTGTAATCTTTCCAAGTCCATTTGTAACTTTTGGTAACTCCCAATTGCTAGGCTGAATATCTAAACTCTTTCTGCTTAAAGCATCAGCTACAACATTTGCTTTCCCTAGAGTATAGTTGATTGTTAAATCATAATCTTTGATTAGTTCCAACCAACGCTTCTGTCTCATATTCAACTCCTTTTGAGTAAAGAAATATTTGAGACTTTTATGGTCAGTGTATAACTCACATCTGGCTCCATAAAGAAAATGTCTCCATCCTTTCAGCGCAAAGACTACTGCTGCTAACTCTAAATCATTAGTTGGATAATTGACTTCATGTGGTTTCAGTTGTCTTGAACCATAAGCAATCACCTTCCGATCTTGCATTAACACACAACCCAAACCTTCTTTAGATGCATCACAGTATACTGTGAAGTCCTTCCCTATTTCAGGAACTGCTAAGATTGGAGCTGTGGTTAACCTAGTCTACAACTCCTGAAAAGTTGCTTCACAGTTCTCATCCCAATTGAATGGTGTATTCTTTCTTAATGATTTGGTCATTGGTCCAGCTATTTTGGAGAAACCTTCAATGAATCTCCGGTAATAACCAGCCATTCCTAAGAACCCTGGAATTTGCTTCACATTGGTTGGTGCAGTCCACTCTAGTACTGACTGAACTTTAGATGGATTTACATCAATTCCATCTTTACTGATCACATGGCCGAGGAATTCTACCTCATCTAGCCAAAATTCACACTTACTAAACTCAGCATAAAGTTTATGTTCCCTTAGAGTCTGCAATGCTATTCTCAAATGATCAGCATGCTCTTCCTTATCCTTGGAATATATCAGAATATCATCAATAAAGACTATGACGAACTTATCCAAATATGGCATGCAGATTTTGTTCATCAGATTCATGAATATTGCTAGTGCATTGGTCAAACCAAATGGTACTACCAGATACTCATGGTGTCCATATCTTGAGACAAATGCTGTCTTTGGAACATCTTCCGGTTTGATTTTTATTTGATGGTATCTAGATCTTAAGTCGATCTTTGAAAATACTCCAGCTCCTTTCACTTGATCAAACAAATCTTGGATCCTTGGTAAAGGATACTTATTCTTGATAGTAACGCTGTTCAGATTTCTATAATCTCCACACATCCTTCTTCCACCATCCCTCTTATCCACAAAGATTACTGGAGTTCTCCATGGAGATACACTTTCCTGAATAAATCCTTTTCTGGCTAACTCATCAATTTGCTCCTTGAGTTCTTTTAACTCTTTGGGTCCCATCTTATATGGTGCTTGAGCTATTGGTGCTGTACCAGGAATTAAATCAATAGTGAACTCTATCTCCTGATATGGTGGCATTCTCGGTAGCTCTGCTGGAAAAACATCTTGAAATTCATTTACTATAAGAATATCTTCCAATTTGACCTCTTTCATCGAGTTCAACTGCAGATCCACCATGATATGATTGTGCTTATCTGCTTGGTAATCTATCCTTGCTCCACTTGGAGTTTTGATTGAGACAGTTTTCTCCTCACAATTTATCTGAGCCCCATGCTCCATCATCCAGTCCATACCCAGCACTACTGCAATTCCCTTCAAAGGAATTACATAAAGGTCTGCAAAGTATGTACAACCACAGATCGAGATAACCTGATCTTGTTTAATGTGGCGTACAATCACATTTCCCTCTGCCGTAACTACGGTCATAGGGTTTTCTAACGTTGCCCTTCTAATCCCGAACTTATCACATAATTCTTCAGAAATGAATGAAGTAGTTGCACCAGTATCAAATAGAATTTTGCCGGGATTGGTAAGGATATTGAGCGTACCTATCACTGCATTCTCCGAATTATCCACCTCCTCTAGGGTTGCGCAATTCAGCTTCCCAGTAGGTTCATTCCTCTTGCCATTGTTGTTCTTGACATTATTTCCTCCTCGATTGGGCTGTCCATTTCCTCCACTGGATTTTCCTCCTCCCTTGGTAGGCCAACCTCCTGGTGGTTTGCTCAGACAATCGGGCTTGATATGCCCCTTCTGACCAAAACCGTAACTGATCACTACAGGCTTTTTGCATTCCCTCTGGAAATGCCCTAGAATTCCACAATTGTTACAAATAACATTCCTTCTAGGATTGGATTGATTTCCACCACTGCCCTTGTTATTGTTATTGTTATTGTTGCCATAGGTCTTGTTCCGGGGTTTGAACTCCAGATTGGGTTTAGGTTTACTTGCCTGAATTCTCTTGGTTTCCTTATTGGCTCTCTTCCTCCTATCCTCTTGGACATTCTTGTAGTCATCTTCGAAAGTAATAGCTGCATCCAGCAACTGCTGATAAGTTTGCTTATTAGCTAACCTTAGCTGCATTTTGACAAATGGATTTAACCCACACAAGAAACGCTTCTTCTGCTTCTTTTTCGTGTTAACATCCTCCTCAGCATAACGAGACAATTGACTAAACTCCCGGATATACTTCATGACACTAGTATATCCCTGCTGAAGCTCCTCAAATTCTCTCCGCTTCAACTCCATAACACTCTCCGGAACATGATATTCACGGAATCTCTGCTTGAACTCCTCCTAGGTGAACTCCCTTCCTGGTTGTTGCATGGCCAACTGATTCTCCCAGCATGATGCTGCAGGTCCAGTCAGAAGATGAGTTGCATACCTCAATTTCTCCTCATCATTGCAACCTACAGTCTTCAGCTTTCTTTCTGTATCTGCTAGCCAATCTTTTGCATCTATTGGTTCAGGAGCTGATGCAAAAGGTAACGGCCTTGCATTCTGGAAGTCAGATAGACTCACTCCTCCACCTTCAGGTGCCCTCTAATTTGCTTGTCCCAAAAACTCTTCCATGAACTTGTTCTGGGTCTCTTGCATCATTTGCATACACTGCATAAAGTTCTGCTCCATTAACGGCCTCATTGGTGGTGGTGGTGGTAAGGCTCCCTGATTTGCTGCATCTGCATCGACCTTCTCCTTGGCCTCATGTTCCATCCGCTGCTGTTCAGCTTCGGTTTCTACACCCGTATCCATGACCCTCTAGTCCTGCAACATAAAGCAAATACTCATAATTACATCATGCACATGTGTTCTGAGCTCCAATTTACGCACAGAACTAGTCACACAATGAAGATACAAAGAAAATCCAAATATGCATTTCACATATTATACATAATATCATAATAATACAAAATCATTACAACATATACCATATAGGTATAATCACAACACTACCTTATTTATCTAACTATCTTATTTCTTAGCGTACAATACATGGTACTTGATACTGCTAACTAGTTGCCTACTTCTAGTAGTAATTATGCTCATCATACATGCCTGATATCCAACCGTGATGATGTGTCGTTCGTCGCACAGTTTGTGGAACAAATGGCCTTCCAGAAGGAACATACTCAGTATCTGAAGTGTCAGGACTTGAGTCATTACTCAAACTGAGTGCATTGACTCCCTCCAGCTCAGCTGAAAAGTCTTTAGAAACATATTCAACATTATCTCATGCCTGCATCTCCTGAGATGCATTCCTTGAGTTGTCAACAAGACACGCAGATCCTACTGATCCCCAGGTGCTCCTCTGGGAAAGATAGTTAAACACTGGATAATGTATATTCCCTGGGTTTTGAGAAAGATGTTGATGATTCAAACACTCTTTCCTCAGGATCTTCTTCTTCATCCTGATTATCTATCGACATGGCATTTCTACTACTGTTACTAGGGTTAATTCTTGCATGTAACATCCCTAAAATCATGTTTTCAAAGATTGCATATCATCCATTCATGCATAATCATTTAGGGTTAAATTTCAAAGTCATTTCAAAAACAGAAGCATTTGGGTGCTTGTTATTTTATGTAAACAAGCATTGATCCAATGCCACTCTCTAATGAGAGGATATTTGTTTCAAACCAAGGATTGTTTGATCCTGAGATGGTGTGGTTAAGTTCCAAGCTTGGACAAAATTTTCCAAAACAAATTATGGTTTTAAAACCCTTTTCTTATATTTATCAAATCTTGTACTAAGGCACTGTTTATTTGAAAATTTTCAAAGGAACTAAGCAAGTCCAGCAAAACAGCATGGTTTTATGCTAAAAAATATGAAGGTATCACTTTATAAAAGTCTAGAAAGTTTTGCAATTCAAATACATTTGAATTCATTTGAAAAGGTTTCCTGAAAATCATTTTAGAAAAAGAAAAAGAGATAAGAAATGGAAAAGGGCCGGCGCCAGACTTTCAGACCAACAGCAGACCTAGCCCACTAAGCCCACCCGGGGTTCTTCTCTCTCTCTCTCTCTCTCATGCGGCGCAGACTTACCCCGCGCTCGCTGACTGGTGGACCCAATGCCACGCGAGCATCGTCCCAAACCACGCACCCCCCACGACCCCGTCGACGCTGCCGTTAACTCCATTACTGCCGCGATTGAAGCAGGCTTAATTGCCGGCGTTTCCTCGCGTGATACTCGCCCCTGCTCCGGCTATAAAACCCTCTCCTCACCCCGCGTCTTTCCCCTCACGCCACACGCTCGCTCCGCCACCAGGCTGCCGGCAATTCAAGTCGCAACGCCGCTGCCCGACGCTCTCCGGCGATCGATTCCGGTGAGAACTCCCCGCCCCTGGCCCTCTCGACCTTGCTGTCATGTTTGCCACACTCCTGCGCATCTAACACTGCTCGCGGACCTCCTTTTTGTGGCTTACAGCGTCACCTTTGTCGACGACCGCGCGTGTCCGACGACGTGCTCAATTCCGACGAGCGACTACGGTAAACCTAGCCCTTCCCCACCTCTCTGGTTCACGCTCGCACTCACACCATTCCAGTGCGCGTCTAACGCCACATTTCACTTGCATTCCTATGCCTTGTAGCGCCGCCAACGATGACGCCCAAGCACACCCGAAGCCGCTCTCAACTCCGGCGAGGAATTCTCGACGGTCTCGCACGCCCGCGTCTTCGCCATGTCGACCATCGTCATCACCTCGTCTCCATGCTTCGGTAATGACCCACGCCTTCCCCATTTTCCCCTAGCGCCGCCAGTTCACCGCCGGCAGAAGCGTCGCCGCTGCTCTGGCCATTCGCGCCGCCACTCTTTGGCCAAAGCAGTGCACGGCGTTAGATCTGTATCGAAAGGTTTAGATTAGATCTGGAGCAAACCGTTTTATTTAGATCTGGCGCATTGGATCTAACTTGATCCGACGGCACGGAAGCGTGATCCTGAGTGAAGCGGTATTGTCCAATCAGGAAACGCCGCGTGGCTAGGATTTAAATTTAAAAATCTGGATTTAGATATATTAGATGTTCAATCTTGCAAAATTCATAACTTTCAAACCACACGTCCAAATGTTGCAAATTTTATATCATTGGAATCAGGAGAGAAAATCCTATCTGTTTATGCAATGTGTTTAAGGTTTTGCCTCTGTAAAAATGGTTGTTTTTGCAGAAACATTTGTAGACATAATTTGAGTGTAGTAATTATTTGAAAAATGATTTGAAGATCAAATAAAGTTTATTTGGTGTATATTGGACTTGTTTATGATTCAGTACTGTACACTTTTCTGGTTTGGTGTAGAAAAACCATCACATGGCATTTGCATGCATTCATATATTTTTGTTTGTATATTTTGTTATATGATTTTGGTGCCATTATTTTATGTGTAGATTTTGGTGCTAATAGTGATTGTGGTTGTGAAGATTGTTGCTACTCCCCAAACTACCAAGGCAAGTGGTGCTTCATGATTTTATTCCTATGTTTTTCAACTATGCACTAGAAATATTTTGTATAGGACATGCATGAATATTTTGATCTATATGCTATGCTTGGGAAATCCTAGTAGTTGTAGAATTGCTAGAAATTCCTAAGTTAAGATGCTTACCATTGCCATGCTTAGCCTAGCTAGTAGTAACCATGGGTGGTTATATATTCATGCTATGTGAAATATTTCTAAGTCTGTGGACTTGTGTTTTGCTTAATAAAACAACTAAGTAAATGAAACACCTGGGTGGAATGGAAAGAATGGTTTGTATGGAGTGGTTACACAAGGCCCATTTATATGGTTTACCTTGTGTATCTCACTTGTGGAAAGCCACTCAAGAACAAAGGGATTTGAGATGCCAAATGTTAAGAAGCTTCTAGTGCAGCCACATGGCATTATGGGCTCAGCCTGGATCATATAGGTTGCAATAACTTAGCGATTTGGACAGTTGGTGGTAGTGGGATCATAGGTTGGAGCGCGTCCATTTGGTCTAAGGGAAGGCTTCTGAAAGGTCCTGTCTTGGTGAAAATCAAGTCTTGTGGGGAAAGTGCACAACCTCTGCAGATGGAAGAATCTAAGTAGTTAGTCATGTCCCTGGTATTGGACAACATGAGCATCAAGACATGGAAGCTATCAAGAATCTCCTCATCCCAATTTCTAAGTTAAAACTTATGGTTGAATAAGGGTAAAGGTTCACCAATTTATATTGGTAGTTCCTTGGGAAAGTTTTGTCAAAGAAAAACTTAGTGTTTTCAACTGATAGATAAAATCTTTTTGAGCAAAGCAAGCCTAAGCTACACTTAGCCAAAATGCATATAGTATCTAGACTACTAATATTCTTCTAAGGTACCACTTGCCAATACTATTCCAATGTATTGATCCACTATGGCTGTAACTTGTGATGTTGCAGGTTATTCTGATGATGATTAGGGGTTATGAGTCTACACTCAACATGCTTGCCTATGGCACATGAGGATGAAGACTTATTTATCTTATTATATATTTGAACTCTTGTATTAGGCCTGTGGCCATGGAGTTTGTAAAATACTATGTTTGTCTCTGGAATGATATGTAATAATGACCTTTGTTTCTGTGTACTTCATCTTAAACTGTGAATGCTAGCATTGATCCAGGGACTAGCATTGCAATCACAGGGATCCTTACCTTTATAAAGGGAGGGATCTTATAGATGGTATCAGAGCACTGTGTTCCCTGTAGGATTATGACCCTAGGATTGGATTAGAAACCACTAAGAAAATTTTTCAACATTCTCCACACTTGTCTTTTTCTTCTCGTAAACTTTTCTAATCTTCTTTATCATTTCTATTGATAGAAGGATGATTTGATAGCCTTTAGACTAGAGAGTGAAAGATGTAATGTGCCTTGTTAGTTGGACCACCACACTTATCATTATATTTCCAAAATTTTGACTAAGTTATATTGAATCTAGGATGCTTGTAATATGTATACCATGACTTGTGTGTTTGTTTGTCAATGATATGCTTGTGATACTTGTCTTGTGTATTTCTAGTGATGTTGTTTCTAACTTTTCTCTATCTTATAAAATAGATGCCTAATGTTACTATCAGCACGGCTGAAGAGTTCAAGGGAACTCGTTTGGCACTCGTCTTATTGAGCTCACTAGTGTGCTCAATCTCCCACTTCCTACCATCATGATGCTTCCCCTCACCAAGTTCGAGAGGAAGGACCCTTGGGGCTTCAAGGTTACTCAGCCAGGACGCCAGACTGAGCCAGCCACGGAGGCTATCACCTTCAAGCTCATGCATGATGACAAGGAGAGAGGCCTCGAGGTAGTCATGCAGGATTTGCTTGGACGCTTGTTAGGGAGACACTCTCGGGAGATTAGAGGTACTCACTTCCACGCCTTCGGTAGACGTGACGAGGATGGTGAGGCCATTGACTTCGAGGATACTGCTAGAGAGACAGCAGGGCCGATTCGTCTATACCTCCAGGACTTAGAGGTTCTTCTTAGGCACCTAGATACTGATAGGACCAACGTCATGCTTAGAAATGATGAACTCCAGGTGCAGCTTCGTGAGAAGGACAAGCTCTTCGCGGAGCAAGATGAGATAGTCAAGGAGATGGAGGCCAAGTTTGAGAGTCAGGATAGAAAGTTCAAGAGTCAAGAAAAGAGAGTCCAAGATAGGAACAAGAGGATTCAAGACATGACTGCAGAACTAGAGGCCAATGACTTTGAGCTCGAGCATCAGCAGGTGGTGATTGAGAGACTTCGTTCACAGAAGAGGGCTCTCAAAGCCAAAGTAGAGGCCTTGACTACCAATGTCGAGGAATACAAGACCGCTATGGAAAATGCAGGTCTTACACTTGTTGATGAGGAGGTTGATGCAGAGGAGTAGTGATGACTACTCATTTATCTTTTATTTACCATGATTTTGATTATTGAGTCGCAATGACCATCCAACATGTGGATGGCTTGATATTGGTGTGTTTACTTTTCAAAAACTTGTTGTCTATGTTGTTGAACTTTTGTTATTTGATGCTTGTTTGTGATTGTCTGTGTGATGTATTGTGCATGTTAAGAATTTATGGGTATCTCATTCTTGTCCTTATTGAAAACCACAGATGCCTCCTCGACGTGCCAATCCCAACCCTAACAACAACAACAATATCACCCCCGAGATGCAGCAGATGATGACAGCTCAGACGCAACTGATGCAGATGATGACCACGTTCATACAGAATTAGAACAACAACAACAACAATAACAACAACAACAATCAGAATAACCCACCGGGTTTTGACATGCTTACCAGATTCTTAAGACTGAGGCCAGCAAAGTTCTCAGGAACTACTGATCCCATGGTGGCCAATGATTGGCTACGCTTAGTGAACAAGGATTTGGTAACTGTTGGCTGTACTGATGAGGAGAAAGTCAGGTTTGCAGCACACTTGTTGGAAGGACCAGCAACTACTTGGTGGGATAACTTCTAGATCACCACTCCCATTGAGGATGTGACATGGGCTATCTTTGAAGATGGTTTCCGTACAGATCACATCTCATCCGGAATGATGAACTTGAAGAAGAAGGAATTCCATAATCTGAAGCAGCGCCACCACAGCGTGGCTGAATATATTGAGGAGTTCAACAATCTGGCGCGTTATGCACCGGATGAAGTTGACACAGATGCCAAGAGGAGGGAGAAGTTCCTCGAAGGATTGAGCAATGAACTGAACCTGCAGTTAGCTGTGGCCTATGTCCCCACTTATCAATCTCTTTGTGACAAGGCTGCCATCTTGGAGAGTAAGATGAAACAGGTTGAAAGCAGAAAGAGGAAACACTCTGACAAGCACATCTCGGGATCGTCTCACAAGCGTTCCCATTATGATGATAATGGGAATTCTGGATCCCACAAGCATGGAAAGTACAAAAATCACCACAACCACAACCGTCATCATGACAACAAGCATCACCGTAGTCATGACAATGAAAAGTACAAGAATCACAAGAGTGGGTACAAGAACCACCACAATGGAAGTGGAAGTGGTAGTGGAAGCCAGCCTGTCAAGAAGGATCTTAGTCAGGTTGAGTGTTTCAAGTGCAAGAAGATGGGGCATTATGCAAATGAATGCCCAGAAAAGAAAGTTGAAGGACCCAACAAGCCCAACCCTTTCCAGAAGGGACAAGTGAACCACATCAATGTGGAAGAAATCTATGAGGAGTCCGATGCTGTGGCTGGTAAGTTCAAACTCAATTCTATTCCAGCACTTGTTCTTTTTGATACTGGTGCATCACATTCATTCATATCAAAAGCATTTTTTGATAGAAATGGGTTTCCAACTGAAAACATTGGGTGTCCAATAAAAGTAAGTTCTCCAGGTGGAGATATGATAGTGAGTCTTGGATGCCGGGATCTAGTAATAGAGTTTGGAAAGCATAAGTTTCCAGTGAGTCTGATAATCCTAGATTCCCAAGGACTAGATGTAATTTTGGGAATGGATTGGATGACCAAGTATGAAGGAGTACTAGATTGTGCTAATCGAACTATTGCACTCACAACCCCGAAAAAGAAACGGATAAGATTCAAGTCTAACTTTGAATCGAAAGGGAGTAAGCTAAATTATCTTAAGGAGGTTAGCATAGACAGTGTGCCAATTGTGAGTGAATATCCGGATGTGTTTCCGGAAGAATTACCGGGAATGCCACCAGACAGAGATGTGGAGTTTCTTCTTGACTTGCTACCAGGATCTGGACCAATAGCAAAGAGACCGTACAAGATGTCAGTTGATGAGTTGAAAGAACTCAAGAAACAACTTGGAGAACAGTTACAGAAAGGATTTATTCAACCAAGTTCTTCATCCTAGGGAGCACCAGTTTTGTTTGTGGAAAATAAAGATAGAAGTCAAAGGTTATGCATAGATTACCGCTCACTCAATGAGGTGACTACCAAGAACAAATACCCCTTGCCCAGAATCAATGACTTGTTTGATCAGTTAGAAGGAGCCAGTGTGTTCTCAAAGATTGATCTTTGATCAGGCTATTTCCAGCTCAAAATAAGGGAACAAGACATACCTAAGACAACTTTCACCACTAGGTATGGATTGTATGAGTATACCGTGATGCCATTTGGTCTGACCAATGCACCAGCGTACTTTATGAATATGATGAACAAGGTGTTCATGGAGTTCCTGACAAGTTTGTTGTCGTATTCATCGATGACATTTTGATCTACTCCAAGAGCAAAGAAGAGCATGAAGGACATTTGCGCTTGATACTTGAAAAGCTTAGAGAGCATAAGTTGTATGCTAAATTTAGCAAGTGTGAATTTTGGTTAAATGAAGTTGGATTTCTTGGACATGTTGTGTCAGGAGATGGTGTAGCAGTTGATCTCGCTAAAGTGTCAGCTGTAACTGAATGGGAATCTCCAAAGTCAGTAAAATAGGTTCGTAGTTTCCTTGGCTTGGCAGGATACTACAGAAGGTTCATTGAAAATTTCTCCAAGGTAGCTAAACCAATGACAGAATTGCTAAATAAGGACAAGAAATTTTCTTGGTCAGAAGGATGTGAACTTAGTTTCCAAGAATTAAAGAAGAGACTAGTGACAGCACCAGTCTTATGTCTGCCAGATTTGGAGAAAGATTTCCAAGTATATTGTGATGCATCTCATCATGGATTAGGTGCAGTTCTAATGCAAGAAGGGAAAGTTGTAGCTTATGCCTCGAGACAACTTAAAACTCATGAGGTAAATTACCCTACTCATGATTTAGAGTTGGCCTCTGTTGTCCATGCACTCAAAACATGGAGACATTATCTTTTGGGAAAGCGATGTGAAGTGTTCACGGATCACAAAAGTTTGAAGTATATCTTCACCCAGAAATAAATCAACATGAGACAAAGAAGATGGCTAGAACTCATCAAGGACTATGACTTGAGTTTGCAATACCACCCCGGTAAAGCAAATGTTGTAGCGGATGCTCTAAGCCGTAAGGTTTTTGTGAATGGCCTTACTAAGGGAGAGTTGCCAGATGATCTGTGTGCCCAATTTAGAGATCTCAGATTGGAGATTGTACCAGAAGGACATCTCATGTCATTGGAGGTTCAACCCACTTTGTTGGACAAAATCAAAGAAGCCCAAAAGATAGATAAGTAAATTGAAGAGATTAAGGAAAAGATTGGTAAAGGAAAAGCCAAAGGATTCCATGAAGACGAACAGGGTACTTTATGGTATGGAAAACGTATCTGTGTTCCACAAGATCCGGAGCTTCATAAACTAATTTTACAAGAAGCGCACAACTCACCATATTCCATTCATCCGGGTAACACCAAAATGTACATGGATATGAAAGAAAGATTTTGGTGGAATAATCTCAGGAAGGACAACGCCGAACATATTGCTTTGTGTGATGTATGTAGTAGAGTGAAAGCGGAACATCAGAAACCAGCAGGATTACTACAACCACTACCTATTCCTGATTGGAAGTGGGACAAGATTGGCATGGATTTCATCACTGGATTGCCAAGGACCAGGTCAGGATATGATTCTATTTGGGTAGTAGTGGATCGCCTAACTAAAGTGGCTCATTTCATACCCGTGAAGACAACCTATACAAGTGCTAAGTTAGCCAAGATCTATATGAGTAGGATTGTATGTCTGCATGGTGTACCCAAGAGTATTGTGTCTGATAGAGGAACTCAATTCACTTCTCATGTTTGGAGGCAACTACATGAGTCATTAGGAACAAGATTGGAATTCAGCACTACTTTTCATCCTCAGACTGATGGTCAGACAGAAAGAACCAACCAGATTCTTGAAGACATGTTGCGAGCATGTGCTCTAGATTATGGAGCTAGTTGGGATGAAAGTCTGCCTTACGCAGAATTCTCTTACAATAACAGCTATCAAGCCAGTATTGAGATGGCACCATTTGAATTTCTCTATGGGAGAAAGTGTACCACCCCATTGTTATGGAATGGTGTGGGAGAAAGAAGTTTGTTCGGACCAGAACTAATCAAAGAGGCTAAAGAGAAGGTCAAGCTAGTTAAGGATAGATTAAAGATAGCACAGTCCCGACAGAAGAGCTACACAGATCCTAAGCGTAGAGAAGTCACCTATAAAGTAGGTGATAGAGCTTATCTTAGAGTGTCACCACTTCGTGGAGTGAAGAGATTTGGAGTCAAAGGAAAATTGGCCCCAAGATATGTTGGACCATTCAAGATTCTGAGTCGTAAAGGAGAAGTAGCTTATGATATTGAATTGCCAGAATCATTGTCTGCCGTTCACAATGTGTTTCATGTGAGTCAACTAAAGAAATGCCATCCAGAAATGGAAGAGACTTCTTTGAAAGATATTATACCTTTGGAAGAAGTTCAATTGGAAAGTGATCTTACTTATGAGGAAAAACCTATCAAGATTCTTGAGACTGCAGAAAGAGTTACTCGGACTAAGACTATCAAATTCTGTAAAGTTCAATGGAACCATCACTCTGAAGAGGAAGCAACATGGGAAAGAGAAGATGATCTTCGGAAAGACCACCCTCACCTATTTGCTAGCCAATCCGAATCTCGAGGGCGAGATTCACCTTAAGGGGGTTAGATTTGTAACATCCCTAAAATCATGTTTTCAAAGATTGCATATCATCCATGCATGAACAATCATTTAGGGTTAAATTTCAAAGTCATTTCAAAAATAGAAGCACTTGGGTGCTTGTTATTTTCTGTAAACAAGCATTGATCCAATGCCACTCTCTAATGAGAGGATATTTGTTTCAAACCAAGGATTGTTTGATCATGAGATGGTGTGGTTAAGTTCCAAGCTTGGACAAAATTTTCCAAAACAAATTATGGTTTTAAAACCCTTTTCTTATATTTATCAAATCTTGTACTAAGGCACTGTTTATTTGAAAAATTTCAAAGGAACCAAGCAAGTCCAGCAAAATAGCATGGTTTTATGATAAAAAATATGATGGTATCACTTTATAAAATTCTAGAAAGTTTTGGAATTCAAATACATTTGAATTCATTTGAAAAGGTTTCCTGAAAACCGTGCTCGCTGACTGGTGGACCCAATGCCACGCGAGCATCATCCCAAACCACGCACCCCCACGACCCCGTTGACGCCGCCGTTAACTCCATTACTACCGCGATTGAACCAGGCTTAATTGCCGGCGTTTCGTCACGTGATCCTCGCCCCTGCTCTGGCTATAAAACCCTCTCCTCACCCCGCGTCTTTCCCCTCATGCCACACGCTTGCTCCGCCACCAGGCTGCCGGCAATTCAAGTCACAACGCCGCTGCCCAACGCTCTTCGGCGATCGATTCCGGTGAGAACTCCCCGCCCCTGGCCCTCTCGACCTTGCTGTCATGTTTTCCATACTCCTGCACATCTAACACTGCTCGCGGACCTCCTTTTTGTGGCTTACAGCGTCGCCTTCATCGACGACCGCGCGTGTCCGACGACGTGCTCAATTCCGACGAGCGACTATGGTAAACCTAACCCTTCCCCACCTCTCTGGTTCACGCTCGCACTCACACCGTTCCAGTGCACGTCTAACGCCACATTTCACTTGCCTTACTATGCCTTGTAGCGCCGCCAACGACGACGCCCAAGCACACCCAAAGCCGCTCTCAACTCCGGCGAGGAATTCTCGACGGTCTCACACGCCCGCGTCTTTGCCACGTCGACCATCGTCATCACCTCGTCTCCATGCTTCGGTAATGACCCACGCCTTCCCCATTTTCCCCCTAGCGTCGCCAGTTCACCGCCGGCAGAAGCGTCGCCGCCGCTCTGGCCATTCGCGCCGCCACTCTTTGGCCAAAGCAGCGCACGCCGTTAGATCTGTATCGAAGGGTTTAGATTAGATCTAGAGCGAAACGTTTTCTTTAGATCTGGCGCATTGGATCTAACTTGATCCGACGGCACGGAAGCGTGATCCTGAGTGAAGCGGTATTGTCCAATCAGGAAACGCCGCGTGGCTAGGATTTAAATTTAAAAAATCTGGATTTAGATATATTAGATGTTCAATCTTGCAAAATTCATAACTTTCAAACCACACGTCCAAATGTTGCAAATTTTATATCATTGGAATCAGGAGAGAAAATCCTATCTGTTTATGCAATGTTTTTAAGGTTTTGCCTCTATAAAAATGGTTGTTTTTGCAGAAAGATTTGTAGACATAATTTGAGTATAGTAATTATTTGAAAAATGATTTGAAGATCAAATAAAGTTTAGTTGGTGTATATTGGACTTGTTTATGATTCAGTACTGTACACTTGTCTGGTTTGGTGTAGAAAAACCATCACATGGCATTTGCATGCATTCATATATTTTTGTTTGTATATTTTGTTATGTGATTTTGGTGCCATTATTTTATGTGTAGATTTTGGTGCTAATAGTGATTGTGGTTGTGAAAATTGTTGCTACTCCCCAAACTACCAAGGCAAGTGGTGCTTCATGATTTTATTCCTATGTTTTTCAACTATGCACTAGAAATATTTTGTATAGGACTTGCATGAATATTTGGATCTATATGCTATGCTTGGGAAATCCTAGTAGTTGTAGAATTGCTAGAAATTCCTAAGTTAAGATGCTTACCATTTCCATGCTTAGCCTAGCTAGTAGTAACCATGGGTGGTTATATATTCATGCTATGTGAAATATTTCTAAGTCTGTGGACTTGTGTTTTGCTTAATAAAACAACTAAGTAAATGAAACACCTGGGTGGAATGGAAAGAATGGTTTGTGTTGATTGGTTACACAAGGCCCATTTATATGGTTTACCTTGTGTATGTCACTTGTGGAAAGCCACCCAGGAACAAAGGGATTTGAGATACCAAATGTTAAGAAGCTTCTAGTGCAGCCACATGACATTATGGGCTCTGCGTGGATCATATAGGTTGCAATAACTTAGCCATTTGGACAGTTGGTGGTAGTGGGATGATAGGTTGGAGCGCGTCCATTTGGTCTAAGGGAAGGCTTCTGAAAGGTCCTGTCTTGGTGAAAATCAAGTCTTGTGGGGAAAGTGCACAACCTCTCCAGATGGAAGAATCTAAGTACTTAGCCATGTCCCTGGTATTGGACAACATGAGCATCAAGACATGGAAGCTATCAAGAATCTCCTCATCCCAATTTGTAAGTTAAAACTTATGGTTGAATAAGGGTAAAGGTTCACCAATTTCTATTGGTAGTTCCTTGGGAAAGTTTTGTCAAAGAAAAACTTAGTCTTTTCAACTGATAGGTAAAATCTATTTTGAGCAAAGCAAGCCTAAGCTACACTTAGCCAAAATGCATATAGTATCTAGACTACTAATATTCTTATAAGGTACCACTTGCCAATACTATTCCAATGTATTGACCCACTGTGGCTGTAACTTGTGAAGTTGCAGGTTATTCTGATGATGATTAGGGGTTATGAGTCTATACTCAACATGCTTGCCTGTGGCACATGAAGATGAAGACTTATTTATCTTATTATATATTTTAACTCTTGTATTAGGCCTGTGACCATGGAGTTTGTAAAATACTATGTTTGTCTCTAGAATGATATGTAATAATGACCTTTGTTTCTGTGTACTTCATCTTAAACTGTGAATGCTAGCATTGATCCAGGGACTAGCATTGCAATCACAAGGATCCTTACCTTTATAAAGGGAGGGATCTTACATTGCACCCATCCAGCTAGATTGTCCAACATTTATGTCAGAACCATCTGTGGACATCTGGTGTTCGTAAGATCCTTCATATGACCCCCTTCTCCAACCATCAGAATTCTCAATAGGAAGTTCTTAATCAGAACCATCCTCTGAACCCTATGGTACTACATACCTCGTATCCATAGTAGGATCATGTATAGGTGCAGGACTTGGTGAATAAGGATATGGTATAAAAGATTCAGAATCTATAGGTATATCCCTAAAGATAGGTGTTGCACTACTACTTGCTTCCTTAACTAACTGGAATGCTAACTACTTCCTCCTGTTCGAATCAGTTAGATCCTCTAACATGTCATTTTTATCTTAGACAATCACTTGATGTGTCTTGTAAAAAGACGCAACGAGTGTTTGGTATCTATTCATAAACTTGGAAACTAACTTAGGATTCTTCTTAACCAAAGTAAGATGATCCGGTATAGGCTCCGAGTCTATAGAATCATGAGGTATCACAGAAAATGTGCTAACTTCTAACTCCTTGGCTTTATGCTCCCGGATATTAGCTATCGCCTCCACAACAGCAACATGATATGCTGCTAAGTGACTCCTACCTTCACCTATAGGTAGATCTTGATATAATCCAAGATCCTCTGGAAGTTGGATACTCACACGATACTTGGATAACATCCGACCATCATAGTAAGTTATAGTGTTTACTGGAATTCTAGCTGGACAACTAAAAGTCTTTAAAAGTTGACAAAGTTGGTCTGTGAATGATCCTTGATAATCATGAAGAGTCTCCTCTTTCCTTACCAAAGTCTGTTTTGGAAACTTTGGTGCCATAGCTCTGTATATCAAGAAATTTTTTTTATTAGTAACCAATAATATATTGCATCATAACAAAGAATTATCGCACTAAAACAAATAGTGGAATATTCTCATTTGAATACCCATTATATTTCTTCTAGAGAATTCTTTATCGTTGCTACACTCTCCTACAAGTAATACCCTTTACTAGGTTTCCAACCTAACGTCAAAGCAATTTGCTCTGATACCAACTATGGTGTTTTGTAAATATCACATTCCTCAGAGTGGTACAACAGAAACATTGCGGGTCCATATTACAAACATTCACACATTATTATTATTACAATACCAGAAGTTCAAGACTTCAAAAGGTTTCAACTTACAAACCAAAAGATGAAGTGTTTCAGCGGAATTTAAAAGTAGCAATTCCAACTAGGGGTTGAGCTCAGTAGCTTATTCTATAGAGGTTCATGTTGATCGGCTCCGTCGGTTACTACTAACTAGGATGCTTAGTTGGACTCGTTATCATCGACACCATAGCGGATTTCCTAATCCACTCCTTCAACACCTCCTGATAGGTCAGACTCCTCGTAGAACACATCTTCTTGATATTCGGCTACATACATTGGCACGTCTTCGGGATCCTTAGAGTCTAAGCAAGGGATGAAAGGAAAGGATGAGTAACAGTGTTACCCAACAAGTTCATTATATGCAAGGTGGGAAGTTTGATGCTCTAACTACCACCTCGGACTATAAGTCCTTGGTACTATGCAGTTTTTGTAAATCTTTTTTCAAAGATTGATTTTATAATGAAAATCTATGACCATCATCCTTCACAGGTTGACCAGAACTTTCATGGAGTTCCTTTCCTGCCGCGTTCGTAGCTCCTTTTCGAAACAGGGAGTAACAAGTTACAATTCTTACACTCTGCAGAGGTGCGTTACTTTACCCATGAGAGATCAACTCCTTGTTGCACAACCGGGCGTACTTTCCCGTCCACAATTCCATGATGTGGGGCCCAGTAGTTGGTCCAAGCCAATCACTGCCCCCTTCGTGACCTCGCATGCCTCCTTGGTGTACACCATGCCCACATATTGAATTACGGCAATGGGTTGTACAAATCGTTAGATGCCAAAACTATCGTGGGACGATGAGGGTTCCCTCCCATATGCTGCATATCCTCTACGAATTACTAATTAATACGCACGCTACAAGGATAACAGCCACGACCTGCACATCCGGCTTCACGCGAGAGGAAGAAGATAAAGCTGACTTCTCTGTCCCATTCCAAATCTCATGGCTAACGCATAGTATACGGCGCTAGAATCACTGATGTTAGGGGTTATTAAGTCCCTAATTGATCATCATTCTTGCAAATAGAACCCTAAGTTCTATTTCTCCATTATATCATCACTTAGGATGATATCTATGATTTCTTTATTTGTGAAAATAATATTTTCTTTCTTTGGAGTATATATGATAACACACAATTTGCAAATACTTTGATAAAGACTCTTCAAAGGATATGAGCAAGTGATGAACTTGCCTTGTGATGGCAAGGTAGTGAAGCCTGATGCTTGCACTGGACCTTGAGCTTCTATGTCTACAAAAACATCATTATTGCCCGGTAAGGACAATATTTAAAGAAGCAAAATGATTATGCAAAGTAATGTAATGCATCATTTAGCTTTTTATGTATTCTCTCCCATTTATTTAAATTATACTTTTATTAGTAAAGAATTTATAAATATTAATTTTTTAATATTTACTGAATACTGTCTTCTTTTATTTTATTTCAATTTATTTGTATTTTATTTAATTAATAATTCCTTTAAGAATTATCATTAAATACCAAAATTTGATATTAAATATTTGTTTAGTATTTTTCTAAAATACTAAAATATTAATATATAATGAAAGTCATTTTTATTTATTTTTATCATCTTTCAAGAATTTTGTAAAATTCCATAAGGAATATATATATTACAAAATTCTTAATAAAATATATATGTCTAAAATTTTATCTCTTAATTTATTTGGATAGTTTGAATTATTGTGAATCCAAAAATATTTTATTTACAGTTTTTGGACTTTTATTTTATTTTCTATAATTTATTTAATTTCAAGGGCATTTTGGTCTTTTCCAATTATTAAAACAGGCTCTAAAAGATTTGGGCTGACTGTTTGGGTTTATTGGGCCCTTGTGGCCCATTAGGGCAAAGTCAAAACAACACCCCGAAGGGGTATTAGCCCAACCCAGCCCAACACTCTTTGTCTCTCTCTCGAGCTCACCCCTCTCCTTTTCCTCCCCCGACCTTGTGGTCAGCGGTGTCACCGCTGGCGATTCACGCCGCCATGGACCTCCCTCGCTGCCGCCGTGTTGCAGGATGAGGTTGTTGACCCCGCTCTATCCTCCTATCCAATTGGATTTGGAACTAGAGCCCTCCTGTGACTAGATCGATGCCGTTCCGAGCCCTAGGTTTGGGGTTGGCGTTGGTGCTGACGCCGTCGCTGCTGTCGTGTGCCGTGGGGATGCTCCTCGCCCCCTGGCGTGGCTATGGTCGCCGCCGTGGCGTTGTGTGGGTCGCAGCGCCCCCTTGGGGGTGCTCCCCGTGCCTCCGTGGTCGTCGACCTCCTCTGCTTCCTCTTCTATTCTACAGCGAGGACCTTCGGTAAGTTGTTCCTCTCTCTCTCTCTCTCTCATGTACTCTATGTTAGGCCATCCCATGCAAGATGTTGGTAGTGGCCTTTCCTCGTTAGTGTCCTGTTCTAATTAAGGTGGTTTGTTCTACTTAGGGTTCATACCCCTATGTGAATTAGATATCTGATGAATTGGATCATGTATTGATGATCCTTGAACCTGTTGAGTGGTGACTTGTTGTGGATTATTGCTGATGGTTAGCTATGGTGATGCTAGTGGTTTATCAGATGATTCTATGGATTAATTTTGATATGGTTCAGATGGTAAAGTTTCTTTAGAAGTAATACTTGGAAAATCTAGTGGTTTAATAGCTCACCACTATCATTACTTGGTTAATGACAGTGAGTTTTCTGTGATGAAGTCACTGTCTTAGTACTGTTGGCTTAAGAATTCATAGATAGCTTGAGATCAAATGATCTCTTACAGTGAAGTTATGTATATGGATTTTCCTGATTATGATTCCTGTGGTGTCAGGAAAATGATTTATAGTTGGTTGATTGTATCAATGAAGATTGGATGCTTAACCTGCTTAGTTTAGAACTGTTCTTGTGACACCATCCTTGTATGGCACACAAGATTAGATTCTATTACTTGGTTTGGTCTTATTCAAGATTAAAATTGGCTTGGCATTATAGATAAGTGGAATTCTCTTTCCTTGCATCCCTAGAACCCATGATGTTGGTCTGAGGTTTAGGGATTAGACCCTTCTCTTATTATTTCTCATGGATTGGTTCTAGTAGTGATACCAGTTACTGTTTCTTGAATCAAAGTTGGAAAAATGATTGTAGGCTTGATAACTTATATAGATCCATAAGATTAAATTCTAAGGTGCTACTCCTGTCTTAGAGATGTGCCTAGAAGTTTAAATCTTGGCTATATTCATTCTTGAAATTGAAATATAGCTTGATAGCTTAGATCAATGATGTTGTCCTGAGATCTTAGTTGGATCCTTATAATTTTCTGATTGCTTGTAGTGTTTAAAAATTTTAGTGATGGATTCACCCCACTTGGGTGCTTTCTGAGAATTTGAGTAATAGACAGATCATGAATGCTTGTCTAATCTTAGACAGATAGATCAGGTGATGGTCTATTTTACTCACCACACTCATCTTATGTTGGGGTTGCCAGTGGTTGATCTTGTGGTAGCTTGATCTGGTGCTCCCCTGGTATTTCCAGCTCCTAGGCTTGTCCTTGATCTAGCCCTTCACCTCTTGGTCCTGATGGCTTGATCCTGTCCTTGCTATCCACCTGATCTACCCCCTCCTTATGTCACCATTTTGGTGATGTGATCAATGGTTTTGATTGGTGTGATCTAGCTTGGCTTTGTATAACATCCCAAAAATACTAAACTTGGATCATCAAACTCTAATCATCAAAAATGGGTTAACAAAAACTTTGCTAAATAAAAATATGAAAGCATGCATGTGAGTATGCATTTCATTTTGAATCCTTTTGAACCAACTTGTTTGTGTGTTCCTTTGCTTGTAAATGGATGCTTAGGTGAAATAGACATCATCTAAACAATTCCCAAACTTTTCTCAAAGACAATTAAATCAAAACAAATAAAATAAGTGAATGGTCATTTTGACCAATTTAACTCCCATACCTACTTTGGCTGTCTCAAACTTTCAGAACTTAACAGAAACTTTTCTAGATCTTTGCACCCATTGATTGTACTCATAACAAAGTATCAAGGCCCACTTTGTGATCATCCAGAAACATTCAAATGCATAGTTTAAAGGACAATTCAAAATTGAATCTTTATCATATGGGAAGATCCCACTTTTTCAAAAACCACTCAAACAAGCTCAACTTTCAAAACCCAAGCATCTGCAGACTCACCAGCATCAACCTAGCACACCCACCAAAAATCTTTTCAAAATTCAAAACTTGAATTCATGCGGCCATTTCATCAAACACCTTGCAGATACAAATCTAACAAAATCAAAACACTGTTTTGAGCAGTGAATTGAGCCTAACTTGTTCCCTCTCTGGACACCACTACCCTTAGTATATCATCTAACAATTTTAACTAATCACTAGCACCACTGTGAGCTTGGCAATGCCATCAATGGTGAACAGCCGAAGCCACCCATGCCACCCCAGTGTAGACAACAAGCTAGGAGAGGAACTAGCCGTGCCAACCTTGTCTGGGAGCAAGCCCATGCCTCACCGCCCCCTCTCGACCAGCCCTTCCTCGAAGACATCAACCAGAGCACCCAGGAACGCCGCGCCCGTGCCGCTATCGACTATGCCGAGCGTGCGCCAGAGCGCCACACTCGACCGACGCCCACAGACCGTGCACCGCCCTCGCCGCGTGCATACACGATCACCACCGACCCAGGAGACCGTCAGACATCACCGTTCGCCGTCCCATGCCGCACAACCACTGCTCGCCGTCGAAGACGCCGCCTCTGCCGCGCAGAGCATCGCGCGTTCCAGACCAAACCGCACCGCCCCTACGCGCGCATTAAAGCCATAGAGCATCGCCAGGAGACCACCAAGCAATCGCCACTGCCGGCCATGCCTATAGCCGCCCGTAGCCATGTCGCCAATGGCTCCTGCCCATGCTGTTCGGTCTCGCCGTCGCGACTATAAATAGAGGCCACCCCAGCCGAATTGAGCACACCATCTCACTCCCCTCTCCTCACTGATCGTGTGTAACATCCCAAAAATACTAAGCTTGGATCATCAAATTCTAATCATCAAAATTAAGGTCAACAAAAACTTTTCTAAATGAAATCATGAATGCATGCATATGTGTATGCATGGATTTTGAAATCCTTTAAAACCACCTTGTTTGTTTGTTTCATTGCTTGTAAAATGTTTCTTAGGTGAAATAAACATCATCTAAAACATTTCCCACACTTTTCCTAAAGACAAGTAAATCAAAACACATATATGAAATGAATGGTCACTTTGACCAATTTAACTCCCATGCCTACTTTGGCTGTCTCAAACTTTCAGAACCTAACATAAACTTTTTTGGATCTTTGCACCCCTTGAATGTACTCATAACAAGGTATCAAGGCCCACTTTGTGATCATCCAGAAACTTTCAAATACATAGTTTAAATGACAATTCAAAATTGAATCTTTATCATATGGGAAGATCCCACTTTTTCAAAAACCACTCAAACAAGCTCAACTTTCAAAACCCAAGCATCTGCAGACTCACCAGCACCAATCTAGCAAACCCACCAAAAATCTTTTCAAAATTCAAAACTTGATTTCATGCGGCCATTTCATCAAACAGGTTGCATACACAAATCAAACAAAACATCAAACACTATTGTGAGCAGTGATTCTTGCCTAACTTGTTCCCTAGTTAGCTCACACACAGCTCAGTAGATCATCTAGGAAGTTTAACTAAGGACTAGCACCCCTATGAGCTTGCCATTGCCATCAATGGTGAACAGCCGAGCACCCCCCTTGTCACCCCATTGTGGACAGCAGGCTAGAGGAAGAACTAGCCTTGCCAACCTTGTCTGGGAGGCAGCCCACCATCCACCGCCACTACATGTCCCAGCCGCGAGCGTTGCCAAGCCCTGGACCACGCGCACAAGCCGCGCCCAGACCGCCAGAGACCATGCCAAGCATGCGCCAGAGCACGACCCTCGACCGAAGCCCACAGACCGCATGCCGCCCTCGCCGCATGCATACACAATCCCCACCGACCCAGGAGACCGCCAGACATCCCCGTTTGCCGCCCCGTGCCGCACAGCCACCACCCGCCGTCAAAGACGCCGTCTCTGCCGCGTAGAGCACCGCCCGTTCTAGACCAAACCACACCGCCCCATGCCTCGAGACCATGTCATTGAGCATCACCAGGAGACACCGCACCGTCCCCTACCCTTGCCCATGCCATTAGCTGCCTGTAACCTCGCCCCCGACGAGCTCACCGTGCGCCCCGACGGTCCCCTCGCTCGACTATAAATAGAGGCCACCTCCGCACGATTTCTTCACACCATCTCACTCCACTCTCCTCACTAATCGTGCCACACCGTTCTCAGAGCAAGACAAGCACCACCCCGCCGGAATTTCACCGGAGCCCGCCGCCTCTGGAGAAGAAGGGAGCCAGCGATTGGAGCGGCCCCAAGAGAAGCCACCGGTACCAGGAGATTCGCCGTCGTTGACTTCGTCGTTCGCCCGCCTCGGCGACCCTCGCCAGTACCCCGGTGAGCCCCCAGCAACCCCCACTGGCCGTGCTAGGTTTCGTTCTCACTGGAGTTGTCTCGCGTCGACGATGACCCCCAGCCGTTAGATTCGAACTAGATCGTACGATCCACATCGCCCCATACCGCTTCGCCCAGCCCCGTGTCACTGAGGAGTGGGGACACCCACTTAAGCAGCCCGCGGGAGCACTGCGCTTAGCAGGCCGGCCCAGTAACTTTTCCCGCGCAAGCCCAGTTATTCAAATTAAACTTTTTCTATTTCAATTCAAACACACTTCTGTACCCAACTTCAAAAATCAACCCAGATCGATTCAGTGCACCAAATTGAATGAAACCAATTTTGTTGGAAAGATCTGTGAATGCTGAATCCAAGACCATTGGATTCAAGTCATTTGGATCTATAGATAACCCTTGGTAAAAATAACAAGGCAGAAGATTTTCTGCATTCAAACATTTTTCAAATTTAAACCATAACAGCTTTTGAGTTGATTCCAACTCTCAAAAATCACATTTAACCATACCTTTCAGAATATATAAAAATATATAGGTTTACTTGCAGAAATAATGTTCAAGTAATAAAAGAATGCTACATAGGCATTTCTAGCCACTTTAATTAATTAAAATAAAAGGGTAAAACCTTATTAAATTGTGACACCACTTTAAATCACATTCCCATGGACTACAATATGTGGTGATGACATGTATCAACATGATCGCATGTTGGGTTTGGAGAATATTAAATCTTAAGTATTTTTTCAATGAGTAGAAATTACTTTTCTAAAAATAAAAGGAATTAAATCAAGCCTTAACCTTGTAATGTTAGGGATGATGCTAGATCATCCATAGGACCCTTGTGTGTGATGATTGCAAGTAGTTAAGTATTGTTTGGTGATTGTGTACCTCGTATTTATTCATAGACGCTAGTACCGACCAAGGATACGAGGAGGAAGGAGGATATTACGAAGAAGAAGCCGAGGAGAACTGCAACCACTGCTCTGCACAAGGCAAGCCTAATACTACTAGTGAATGTGCCAGCTTATACTGATATTGATGCAAGCTGATACTATACCTATGCAAGCTAACCCTTGCAAGATACCCTACTGATGCAACAAACCCATACTTGTTCTATGACTACTATATGCCTTAAGCATATGTGATCATACCCACTTGATAAACCAATCCTAGTTTTATGAGCAAGCTTCTTACTTTATTTCTTTATCAAAGCTTACTTAGAGTTTACTTAAGTGACTGGTAGATACTGGAAAGATGCTGAAGGTTGCATAAAGAGCATAAAATTTGGCCTAAGATAGAAACCTTGACATCAGCCTGAGACATGAGGTTATACTTAGTTGAAACTCCACTAGTTACCACCCCTCATTAGTACTACCCCCCACCTGTAGATGCTAGTGCTATGCATAAAACTTGATCAACTTTTAGGTGGGAATACTTGGTGGAAAAATGGTTATGAAAACCTTGGAATGATGGATCATTCTATTGAAATGTTTTGGACATGTGTTTCCGAAAACACCAGATGATTTTGGTGATGAAAATGTTGAGGCATGAGCCTTAGCCCTTTATAAAACTGATGGTTGTCTGGATGCGATACCATTACAATTTTATCGTACAACCACAATACCCGAATATTGGGTAGGGCTTGACTGGAAACTTATATTCCTTAGTATTAGTTCCCTCACGACCAAGGTCTGAGCTGAGGCTACCTTGTGAAGATTGTCCACCTGTGCAGTACCCAAGATGACAGTTGGTCATGGTTGGGAGGCCAAACTCACAGGAGAGGTACTTATACTAGGGCGTGTAATCGAAAGGTTAGGATTGATTATCCGCATACTGAGTATGGTGAATTCAGGATTTGTTCCGGACGGATGTATCGAATGTTGTGGTGAAAGTGTACAATCTCTGCAGAGTGTCAAACTATTCAAATAGCCGCGTCCGTGGTTATGGACAGTTGGAGTGGCCATACTGTTCCCCCGTCAGACTTTTCAAAATGACCTATGAAATGAACTAAGACTTTGACTTGACCACAATAGAGTTGTGATATGAAATACAAGTTCCCAGTTAGGAGTTATAAAATTGTGACTAGCTTTAGAACTTAGTAGAGATAAATCTGGCTTTTGCAAAACAACCCTAGAGCCTAGTGTCCTATTATCCAAAAACCCCCTTTACCTATTAGTATTAGTTTACGAGTACTTGAAGAGTACTCATGGCTTTGTCCCTGGCTATTCCCATGGCCAGACTATGAAGAGGAGTACCTCGAAGATGGACCCCAGGAAGGTTATGACAACTAGGATCATCTCCCATCGTCAGCATTGCCTGTGACCCCGAAGATGGAGCTTCGCCTACGCTACCGTTATTATTACGTATTCCGCTGCTTGATGTTGTATTAAGAACTGGATCATGAGATCCCTATTTGTGTAAGAACTTATGTATCGTTTGTAATGGATGATGTACTATGGTATCCAATTCTGTTATGTCTCGCAAAAATGGTAATCCTGGGATTGCGATGTATGGCATAACAGGCATCTAGGATTGCAAAATCCGGGTGTTGACATCGTGCCACCCCGTTCCCGGAGCAAGGCGAGCAGCACTTCGCCGGAATTTCGCCGGAGCTTGCCGCCTCTGGAGAAGAAGGGAGCCAGCGATTGGAGCCGCCACAGGAGAAGCTGTCGGTACCAGGAGGTTCGCCGTTGTCGACTTCGTCATTCGCCCGCCTTGCCGACGCTCGCCTGAACCCCGGTGAGCCCCCAACAACCCCCACTGGACGCGCTAGGTTTCTGTCTCGCCGGCGTTGCCCCACGTCGACGATGACCCTTAGCCGTTGGATTAGAACCAGATCGAACGCACCACATCGCCCCATACCGCTTCGCACCCCTCGTCTCACTAACACGTGGGGACCGCCACTTAACCAGCCCGCGTAAGCGCTGTGCTTAGCAGGCCGGCCCAGTATCGCTTCCCGCGCAGCCCAGTTATTTGAATTTAACCTTTTTCATTTTATTTCAAACACACTTCTGTACCCAATTTCAAAAATCAACCCAGCTCGATTCAATAAACCAAATTGAATGAAACCAATTTTGTTAGAAAGGTCTGGAAATGCTGAATCCAAGCCTGTTGGATTCAAGTCATTTGGATCTGTAGATCATCCATGGTAAAAATAACAAGGCAGAAGCTTTTCTGCATTCAAACATTTTTCAAATTTAAACCATAATAGATTTTGAGTTGATTCCAACTCTCAAAAATCACATTTAACCATACCTTTCAGAATATATAAAAATATATAGGTTTACTTACAGAAATAATGACCAAGTAATAAATGAATGCCACATAGGCATTTCTAGCCACTTTAATTAATTAAAATAAAAGAGAAAAATCTTATTAAATTGTGACACCACTTTAAATCACATTCCCATGGACTAAAATATGTGGTGATGACATGTGTCAACATGATCCCATGTTTGGTTTGGAGAATATTAAATCTTAAGTAGTTTTTCAATGAGTAGAAATTACTTTTCTAAAAATAAAAGGAATTAAACCAAGCTTTAATCTTGTAATGTTAGTGATGATACTAGATCATCTATAGGACCCTTTGGTGTGATGATTGCAAGTAGTTAAGTATTGTTTGGTGATTGTGTACATCGTATTTATTCATAGACGCTAGTACCGACCAAGGATACGAGGAGGAAGGAGGATTCTACGACGAAGAAGCCGAGGAGAACTTCAACCACTGCTCTACACAAGGCAAGCTTATACTGATACTGATGCAAGCTAACACTTGCAAGATACTCTACTATAGCAACCCTTACTAATCAAGTTGACCTATGCAAGCCAATACTTGCTTGTCACCTTGCCAACTATATGCTTTAAGCATAGCTGATCCTACCCACTTGATAAACCAATCCTAGTTTTTACTTACAAGATTTATACTTTATTTCTTTATCAAAGCTCTTACTTAGAGTTACTGAAATAAATGGTAGATACTAGAAGGATGATTGAAGGTTGCATAAAGAGCATAAAATTTGGCCTAAGCTAGATAATCTTGATTTCATCCTAAGGCATGAGATTAAACTTAGTTAAACTCCACTAGTTTACCACCCCTCATTAGTGCTTACCCCCACTTATAGATGCTAGTGCTAAGCATAAAACTTGATCAACTTTAGATGGGAATACTTGGTGGAAAAATGGTTATAAAAACCTTGGAATGATGGATCATTCTATTGAAATGTTTTGGACATGTGTTTCCGAACACTAGATGATTTTGGTGATGAAAATGTTGAGGCATGAGGCTTAGCCCTTTATAAAACTGATGGTTGTCTGGATGCGATACCATTCCAATTTTATCGTACAATCACAATACCCAAAGATTGGGTAGGGCTTGACTGGAAACTTTTATACCTTAGTATTAGTTCCCTCACGGCCAAGGTCTGAGATGAGGCTACCTTGTGAAGATTGTCCACCTGTGCAGTACCCAAGATGAGAGTTGGTCATGGTTGGGAGGCCAAACTCACAGGAGAGGTGCTTATACTAGGGCGTGTAATTGAAAGGTTAGGATTGATTATCCGCATACTGAGTATGGTGAATTCAGGATTTGTTCCTGACGGATGTATCGAATGTTGTGGTGAAAGTGTACAATCTCTGCAGAGTGTCAAACTATTCGAATAGCCGCGTCCGCGGTTATGGACAGTTGGAGTGGCCATACTATTACCCCTTCAACTAGGTTGTGATATGAAATACAAGTTCCCACTTAGGTGTTATAAAACTTCAACTAGCATTCGTTGCTTCTAAGCTTAGTAGATGTAAATCTGGCTTCTTGCAAAACAACCCTAGAGCCTAGTGTCCTATTATCAAAAAACCCTTTCACTTGTTAGTATTAGTTTGCGAGTACTTAAAGAGTACTCATGGCTTTGTCCCTGGTTATTCCCATGGCCAGACTATGAAGAGGAGTACCTGGAGGTTGGACCCCAGGAAGGTTACGACAACTAGGATCATCTCCCATCATCAGCATTGCCTGTGACCCCGAAGATGGAGCTTCGCCTACGCTATCGTTATTATTACTTATTCCGCTGCTTGAAGTTGTATTAAGAACTGGATCAATGAGATCCCTATTTGTGTAAGACCTTATGTATGGTTTGTAATGGATGATGTACTGTGGTATCCAATTCTGTTATGTCTCGCAAAAATGGTAATCCTGGGATTGCGATGTATGGCATAACAGGCATCTGGGATTAAAAATCCGGGTGTTGACACTTTGGCTTGGTTTAGCTGGGCTGCTGTTCTTCGTGTGTATGAACAAGAAAGTGGTGTGGGGTTGGCTTCCCACGGCTATGTTGATGGTTTTGTTTGATTGTGTTGTTGCTGTGGTGCTGACAGCACACACCATGCAGTTTGGTGTGTGTGCTACTTGTGTGCCTGCTGCACAGGTTGTGGATATGTTCTGAATTTGGAAGTTACTTTTATCAGATTAGCTTTTACTTGGCTGGTGAAACTTTCCCCTCCTTGCTGTTTATTTGTCTTATGGCTTAAAATTATGAAAGATATATTCTTTCATATTGGTGAAACTTTCCCCTTTAAAAGATTACTCAATGATGAAATCTTGAACAGTGCACTTCACTGTCAATTCTGAGAGTAAAATAATTCTAATCCTAACTTTCTTTCTTTTTAAGTTTCTGTTTATTTTGCAGGTACCAGATTTGAAGATCAAGACTTTAGTTTAGGTTTTTTATTTTTCTTTATAGAATAGTCACTTGTAATATCTCTCTGATTCAATTGTAATCTTTATTTTTATTCTTTTGTAATAAAGATTGTACTATTATTCAATAAATAAATATTATTCTTCTATTTAATTAATATTGTAAAGGTTGTTGCTCATTTCCATAAGTTACATTTGTGTCACTTATTTATTGAATAAAATTTTGAAATGAAGATTCTTATTCTTAATTGTTTTCTTTATATAAAGTTTGAACTACTAATTATTAACTCTTGACTAAAGCATAATACTAAAACATAACTTTAAATTCTTTTGAACTATAAATTCAACACTCAAGTTTAAATTCAAATTTTATTTTCCAAAACACATAAGTCCACAAAGAT
The DNA here is from genome assembly GCA_916181665.1 of Avena sativa. Lineage (NCBI taxonomy): Eukaryota > Viridiplantae > Streptophyta > Magnoliopsida > Poales > Poaceae > Avena > Avena sativa. The sequence continues at coordinate 258,150,895 of OV702294.1, read as the reverse complement.
CATATCAAAGTCTATAACAATCATCCTCCAAGACTATACCTAATCTCAAAGCATGAAAGAAAATTTGATCACTTTAGGTTTTTTTTGGCGAAAAATTTACCCACATTTTCACAGATGAATGCATGCAATATCACAAATTCCTAAATCTACCATTCGGTGGTTCCTAAATGCTCGGATGTTAAAGACTTACCCTCTTAAATTAAACTTCGTCCCGAAGTTTGTTGAGATGTTCCCAAGTGGCTTTTCTTAAATCCTCTTCTTTCTCCCAAGTGGCTTCCCTTTCAGGGTGATGTTCCCACTGTATCTTGCAGTACTTGATTGCCCTATTCCTCAACCTTTTCCAGTTTTCTTCCAAAATTTTATAGGGCTTTTCAACATAGGTCAAGTCTGCTTGTAGTTCTATCTCCTGATGTGTGATTGCATCATCCGGAACTTTCAAACATTTACGAAGTTTTGACACATTGAAAACATTATGCACTTGAGCCAATCTTGATGGTAACTCTAAAGCATAAGCTATAGTCCTGTTCTGACTCAATATATTGAATGGTCCGATGTATCTTGGACTCAATTTTCCTTTAACTCCGAACCTTTTCACCCCTTTCATTGGACTTACTTTCAGATATACCATATCTCCCACTTTTGGATGCCAAGATCTTCGACTTTGATCAGCATAACTTTTCTGCCTACTCTGAGCTATTTTCAGTCTATCCTTGATCTTATCAATGATATCTTGTTTCTCTTGAATATAGTCTGGTGCAAATTCTTTGCTGCTTCCAGGCTCATACCAACATATTGGTGATCTACACTTCCTTCCATACAGAACCTGATATGGAGCTGCCTTCAGACTACTCTGATAGCTATTATTATAGGAAAATTCTACCAATGGTAGATGAACTTCCCATGTACCTCCAAAATCTAATGCACAAGCTCTTAACATGTCTTCTAGTATCTGATTTGTTCTTTCTGTTTGGCCTCCTATCTCTATATGATAGGCTGTGCTAAAATCTAATTTTGAACCAAGTGATTCATGCAATTGTTTCCAAAATGCTGAAGTAAACACCGATCCCCAATTAGTTACGATCTTTTTGGGCACTACATGCTTACTTACTATCTCTTTGATGTAAACTTCCACTAACTTCTCGGCATTATCTTTCTGATTTACCGGAATAAAATGTGCACTTTTAGTGAGTCTGTCTACAATTACCCAAATCATATCCTTTCGTTTAGGTGTCATGGGCAATCATGTGATGAAGTCCATACCTATTTCCTCCCACTTCCATTCGGGAATTTCCAAATGTTGTAATGGTCCTGGTGGACTTTGATGTTCAGTCTTCACCCTTTGGCAAGTATGGCATTCTGATACATATTTAGCAATGTCCCTTTTCATGTTATTCCACCAGAATAGTTCTTTCAAATCCATATACATCTTAGTACTTCCTAGATGTATAGAATATGGTGTTTCATGTGCTTCTCTGAGTATGACATCACGAATCTCAGTCACATATGGAACACAAAGACGGTCTTGGAACCACAAAGACGCATAATCTCTAAGGCAAAAAACTGATTTTTGCCCTTGACATATCCTCCGAATTTCCTCAGCAATGAAAGGATCTTCTACTTGATGTCTAAAAATTTCGTTCTTAAGATCACTGTCCTGCTCTAGCACAACCTGCATAGTAGCTAATCCTCCAAGAACCTCCGTTCTAATGAATTGAAGATCTAATCTTTCCAAGTCCATTTGTAACTCTTTTGGTAACTCCCAATTGCTAGGCTGAATATCTACACTCTTTCTGCTTAAAGCATCAACTACAACATTTGCTTTCCCTAGAGTATAGTTGATTGTTAAATCATAATCTTTGATTAGTTCCAACCAACGCTTCTGTCTCATATTCAACTACTTTTGAGTAAAGAAATATTTGAGACTTTTATGGTCAGTGTATAACTCACATCTGGCTCCATAAAGAAAATGCCTACATCATTTCAGTGCAAAGACTACTGCTGCTAACTCTAAATCATGAGTTGGATAATTGACTTCATGTGGTTTCAGTTGTCTTGAACCATAAGCAATCACCTTCCGATCTTGCATTAACACACAACCCAAACCTTCTTTAGATGCATCACAGTATATTGTGAAGTCCTTCCCTGTTTCAGGAACTGCTAAGATTGGAGCTGTGGTTAACCTAGTCTTCAACTCCTGAAAAGTTGCTTCACAGTTCTCATCCCAATTGAATGGTGTATTCTTTCTTAACGATTTGGTCATTGATCCAGCTATTTTGGAGAAACCTTCAATGAATCTCCGGTAATAACCAGCCATTCCTAAGAACCCTCGAATTTGCTTCACATTGGTTGGTGTAGTCCACTCTAGTACTGAGTGAACTTTAGATGGATTTACATCAATTCCATCTTTACTGATCACATGGCCGAGGAATTCTACCTCATCTAGCCAAAATTCACACTTACTAAACTCAGCATAAAGTTTATGTTCCCTTAGAGTCTGCAATGCTATTCTCAAATGATCAGCATGCTCTTCCTTATCCTTGGAATATATCATAATATCATCAATAAAGACTATGACGAACTTATCCAAATATGGCATGAAGATTTTGTTCATCAGATTCATGAATATTGCTAGTGCATTGGTCAAACAAAATGGTACTACCAGATACTCATGGTGTCCATATCTTGAGACAAATGCTGTCTTTGGAACATCTTCCGGTTTGATTTTTATTTGATGGCATCTATATCTTAAGTCGATCTTTGAAAATACTCCAGCTCCTTTCACTTGATCAAACAAATCTTGGATCCTTGGTAAAGGATACTTATTCTTGATAGTAACGTTGTTTAGATTTCTATAATCTCCACACATCCTTTTTCCACCATCCCTCTTATCCACAGAGATTACTGGTGTTGTGTAACATCCCAAAAATACTAAACTTAAATCATCAAACTCTAATCATCAAAATTACGGTTAACAAAAACTTTTCTAAATAAAATTATGAAAGCATGCATGTGAGTATGCATTTCATTTTGAATTCTTTTGAACCACCTTGTTTGTGTGTTTCTTTGCTTGTAAAATGTTTCTTAGGTGAAATAAACATCATCTAAAACATTTCCCACACATTTCCCAAAGATAAGTAAAGCAAAACAAATAAAATAAAGGAATGGTCATTTTAACCAATTTAACTCCCATGCCTACTTTGGCTGTCTCAAACTTTCAGAACCTAATAGAAACTTTTCTGGATCTTTGCACCCCTTGAATGTACTCATAACAAGGTATCAAGGACCACTTTGTGATCATCCAGAAACTTTCAAATGCATAGTTTAAATGACAATTCAAAATTGAATCTTTATCATATGGGAAGATCCCACTTTTTCAAAAACCACTCAAACAAGCTCAACTTTCAAAACCCAAACATCTGTAGACTCACCAGCACCAATCTAGCACACCCACCAAAAATCTTTTCAAAATTCAAAACTTGAATTCATGCGGCCATTTCATCAAACACTTGGCAGACACAAATCAAAACACTATAGTGTGCAGTGTTTTGAGCCTAACCGGTTCCCTATCTAGCTCACAACCATCTCAGTAGATCATCTAGCAAGATTAACCAAGCACTAGCACCACTGTGAGCTTGCCAAAACTATCAATGGTGAACAGCCGAAGCCACCCTTGCCATCCACATGTCGACAGCAAGCTAGGGAGGAAACTAGCCGTGCCAACCTTGTCTGGGAGATCACCCATGCCTCACCTCCCCCTCTCGACCAGCCCTGCCTCGAAGAAACCGACCAGAGCACCCAGGAACGCCGCGCCCGTGCCTTTGCCAACCGTGCCGAGCATGCGCCAGAGCGCCACCCTCGACCAAAGCCCACAGACCGCGCACCGCCCTTGCCGCGTGCATACACGATCGCCACCGACCCAGGAGACCGCCAGACATCCCCGTTCGCCGCCCCATGCCGCACAGCCACCGCTCGCCGTCAAAGATGCTGCCTCTGCCGCGCAGAGCGTCGCATGTTCCAGACCATCCCGCACCACCCCACGTCTCGCCACCGTAGCGTTGAGCATCGCCAGGGAACACCGCACCGTCCCCTACCTTCGCCCATGCCAATAGCCGTCTATACCATCGCCCCCGACGAGCTCACTGTGCGCCCCATCGGTCCCTTCGCTCGACTATAAATAAAGGCCACCTCCAGCCGAATTAAGCACACCATTCTACTCCCCTCTCATCACTGATCGTGCCACACCATTCCTGGAGCCAGGCGAGCAGCACTTCGCCGGAATTTCACCGGAGCCCGCCGCCTCTAGAGAAGAAGGGAGCCAGCGATTGGAGCCGCCCCAGGAGGAGCCACCGATACCAGGAGATTTGCCGTCGTCGACTTCGTCGTTCGCCCGCCTCGCCGACCCTCGCCTGCACCCCGGTGAGCCCCCAGCAACCCCCACTGGCCGCGCTAGGTTTCTGTCTCGCCGGCGTTGCCCAATGTCGACGATGACTCCCAACCGTTGGATTAGAACCAGATCAAACGTCCCACATCACCCCATACCTCTTCGCACCCTCCTGTCTCACTGACGAGTGGGGACAGCCACTTAAACAGCACACGGAAGCGCTACGCTTAGCAGCCGGCCCGTTAACTTTTCCCGTGCAGCCCAGTGATTTGAATTAAACCTTTTTCATTTTATTTCAAACTCACTTCTGTACCCAGTTTCAAAAATCAACCCAGATTGATTCATTGCACCAAATTGAATGAAACCAATTTTGTTAGAAAGGTCTGGGAATGCTGAATCCAAGACCGTTTGATTCAAGTCATTTGGATCTATAGATCACCCATGGTAAAAATAACAAGGCAGAAGCTTTTCTGCATTCAAAACATTTTTCAAATTTAAACCATAATAGCTTTTGAGTTGATTCCAACTCTCAAAAATCACATTTAACCATACCTTTCAGAATATATAAAAATATATGGGTTTACTTGCAGAAATAATGTTCAAGTAATAAAAGAATGCCCCATAGGCATTTCTAGTCACTTTATTTAATTAAAATAAAAGGGCAAAACCTTATTAAATTGTGACACCACTTTAAATCACATTCCCATGGACTAAAATATGTGGTGATGACATGTGTCAACATGATCCCATGTTTGGTTTGGAGAATATTAAATCTTAAGTAGTTTTTCAATGAGTAGAAATTATTTTCTAAAAAAAGGAATTAAACCAAGCTTTAATCTTGTAAGGTTAGTGATGATGCTAGATCATCTATAGGAACCTTGTGTGTGATGATTGAAAGTAGTTAAGTATTGTTTGGTGATTGTATACATCGTATTTATTTATAGACGCTAGTACCGACCAAGGATACGAGGAGGAAGGAGGATTCTACGAAGAAGAAGCCGAGGAGAACTTCAACCACTGCTCTGCTCAAGGCAAGCTATTAACCTTGCAAGCAAACACTTGCAATTTAGCAAGCTTATACTGATATTGCGCAAGCCAATACTTGCAAGCCTTACTAATCAAGTTGACCTATGCAAGCCAATACTTGCTTGTTACCCTGTCAACTATATGCCTTAAAGCGTATATGATCATAACCACTTAATAAACCAATCCTAGTTTTAGTTGCAAGTTTATTACTTTAGTTCTTTATCAAAGCTCTTACTTAGAGTTTACCAGAATAGATGGTAGATACTAGAAGGATACTTGAAGGTTGTATAAAGAGCATAAAATTTGGCCTAAGCTAGATAATCTTGATGTCATCTTAAGGCATGAGATTAAACTTAGTTAAAACTCCACTAGTTTACCACCCCTCATTAGTGCTTACCCCCACCTGTAGATGCTAGTGCTAAGCATAAAACTTGATCAACTTTAGATGGGAGTACTTGGTGGAAAAATGGTTATGAAAACCTTGGAATGATGGATCATTCTATTGAAATGTTTTGGACATGTGTTTTCTGAACACCTGATGATTTTGGTGATAAAAATGTTGAGGAATGTGCCTTAGCCCTTTATAAAACTGATGGTTGTCTGGATGCGATACCATTCCAATCTTATCGTACAACCACAATACCCGAAGATTAGGTAGGGCTTGACTGGAAACTTATATACCTTAGTATTAGTTCCCTCACGGCCAAGGTCTGAGCTGAGGCTACCTTGTGAAGATTGTCCACCTGTGCAGTACCCAAGATGACAGTTGGTCATGCTTGGGAGGCCAAACTCATAGGAGATGTGCTTATACTAGGGCGTGTAATTGAAAGGTTAGGATTGATTATCCGCATACTGAGTATGGTGAATTCAGGATTTGTTCCTGACGGATGTATCGAATGTTGTGGTGAAAGTGTACAATCTCTGCAGAGTGTCAAACTATTCGAATAGCCGTGTCCGCGGTTATGGACAGTTGGAGTGGCCATACTGTTCCCCCGTCAGACTTTTCAAAATGACTTGTGAAATGAATTGAGACTTTGACTTGAACACAACAGGGTTGTGATATGAAATACAAGTTCCCACTTAGGTGTTATAAACCTTCAACTAGCATTCGTTGCTTCTAAACTTAGTAGAGATAAATCTGGCTTTTGCAAAATAACCCTAGAGCCTAATGTCCTATTATCAAAAACCCCTTTCGCTTGTTAGTATTAGTTTGCGAGTACTTAAAGAGTACTCATGGCTTTGTCCCTGGCTATTCCCATGACCAGACTATGAAGAGGAGTACCTGGAGGATGGACCCAGGAAGGCTACGACAACTAGGATCATCTCCCATTATCAGCATTGCCTGTGACCCCGAAGATGGAGCTTCACCTACGCTACCGTTACTATTACGTATTTCGCTGCTTGATGTTGTATTAAGAACTGGATCATGAGATCCCTATTTGTGTAAGAACTTATGTACGGTTTGTAATGGATGATGTACTATGGTATCCAATTCTGTTATGTCTCGCAAAAATGGTAATCCTGGGATTGCGATGTATGGCATAACAGGCATCTAGGATTAAAAATCCGGGTGTTGACATGTTCCCCATGGAGATACACTTTCCTGAATAAATCCTTTTCTGGTTAACTCATCAATTTGCTCCTTGAGTTCTTTTGACTCTTTGGGTCCCATCTTATATGGTGCTTGAGATATGGGTGCTGTACTAGGAATTAAATCAATAGTGAACTCTATCTCCCGATATGGTGGCATTCTCGGTAGCTCAGCTGGAAAAACATCTTGAAATTCATTTACTATAAGAATATCTTCCAATTTGACCTCTTTCATCGAGTTCAACTGCAGATCCACCATGATATGATTGTGCTTATCTGCTTGGTAAACTATCCTTGCTCCACTTGGAGTTTTGATTGAGACAGTTTTCTCCTCACAATTTATCTGAGCCCCATGCTCCATCATCCAGTCCATACCCAGCACTACTGCAATTCCCTTCAAAGGAATTACATAAAGGTCTGCAAAGTATGTACAACCACAGATTGAGATAACCTGATCTTGTTGAATGTGGCGTACAATCACATTTGCCATGCCGTAACTACGGTCATAGGGTTTTCTAACGTTGCCCTTCTAATCCCGAACTTATCACAGAATTCTTCAGAAATGAATGAAGTAGTTGCACCAGTATCAAATAGAATTTTGCCGGGATTGGTAAGGATATTGAGCGTACCTATCACTGCATGCTCAGAATTATCCACCTCCTCTAGGGTTGCGCAATTCAGCTTCCCGGTAGGTTCATTCCTCTTGCCATTGTTGTTCTTGACATTATTTCCTCCTCGATTGGGCTGTCCATTTCCTCCAAATGGATTTTCCTCCTCCCTTGGTAGGCCAACCTCCTGGTGGTTTACTCGGATAATCGGGCTTGATATGCCCCTTCTGACCAAAACCGTAACTGATCACTACAGGCTTTTTGCATTCCCTCTGGAAATGCCCTAGAATTCCACAATTGTTACAAATAACATTCCTTCTAGGATTGGATTGATTTCCACCACTGCCCTTGTTATTGTTATTGTTATTGTTATTGTTGCCATAGGTCTTGTTCCGGGGTTTGAACTCCAGATTGGGTTTAGGTTTACTTGCCTGAATTCTCTTGGTTTCCTTATTGGCTCTCTTCCTCCTATCCTCTTGGACATTCTTGTAGTCACCTTCGAAAGTAATAGCTGCATCCAGCAACTGCTGATAAGTTTGCTTATTAGCTAACCTTAGCTGCATTTTGACAAATGGATTTAACCCACACAGGAAACGCTTATTCCGCTTCTCTTCCGTGTTAACATCCTCCTCAGCATAACGAGACAGTTGACTAAACTCCCGGATATACTTCATGACACTAGTATATCCCTGCTGAAGCTCCTCAAATTCTCTCCACTTCAACTCCATAACACTCTCCAAAACATGATATTCACGGAATATCTACTTGAACTCCTCCCAGGTGAACTCCCTTCCTGGTTGTTGCATGGCCAACTGATTCTCCCACCATGATGCTGCAGGTCCAGTCAGAAGATTAGTTGCATACCTCAATTTCTCCTCATCATTGCAACTTACAGTCTTCAGCTTTCTTTCTGTATCTGCTAGCCAATCTTCTGCATCCATTGGTTCAGGAGCTGATGCAAAAGGTAACGGCCTTGCATTCTGGAAGTCAGATAGACTCACTCCTCCACCTTCAGGCGCCCTCTAATTTGCTCGTCCCAACAACTCTTCCATGAACTTGTTCTGGGTCTCTTGTATCATTTACATACACTGCATAAAGTTCTGCTCCATTAATGGCCTCATTGGTGGTGGCGGTAAGGCTCCCTGATTTGCTGCATCTGCATCGGCCTTCTCCTTGGCCTCATGTTCCATCCGCTGCTGTTCAACTTCGGTTTCTAAACCCGTATCCATGACCCTCTAGTCCTGCAACATAAAGCGAATACTCATAATTACATCATGCATATGTGTTCTGAGCTCGAATTTATGCACAGAACTAGTCACACAATGAAGATACAAAGAAAATCCAAATATGCATTTCACATATTATACATAATATCATAATAATACAAAATCATTACAACGTATACCATATAGGTATAATCACAACACTACCTTATTATCTAACTATCTTATTTCTTAGAGTACAATACATGGTACTTGATACCGCTAACTAGTTTCCTACTTCTAGTAGTAACTATGCTCATCATACATGCATGATGTCCAACCGTTATGACGTGTCGTTCGTCGCACAGTTTGTGGAACAAATGGATTTCCAGAAGGAACATACTCAGTATCTGAAGTGTCAGGACTTGAGTCATTACTCAACCTTACTGCATTGACTCCCTCCAACTCAGCTGAAAATTCTTTAGAAACATATTCAACATTATCTCCTGCCTGCATCTCCTGAGATGCATTCCTTGAGTTGTCAACAGGACACGCAGATCCTGCTGATCCCCAGGTGCTCCTTTGGGAAAGATAGTTAAACACTGGATAATATATATTCCCTAGGTTTTGAGAATATGTTGATGATTCAAACACTCTCTCCTCAAGATCTTCTTCTTCATCCTGATTATCTATCGACATGGCATTTCTACTACTATTACTAGGGTTAATTCTTGCACCCATCCAGCTAGATTGTCCAACATTTTTGTCAGAACCATCTGCGGACATCTGGTGTTCGTAAGATCCTTCATATGACCCCCTTCTCCAACCATCAGAATTCTCAATAGGAAGTTCTTAATCAGAACCATCCTCTGAACCCTATGGTACTACATACCTCGTATCCATAGTAGGATCATGTATAGGTGCAGGACTTGGTGAATAAGGATATGGTATAAAAGATTCAGGATCTATAGGTATATCCCTAAAGATAGGTGTTGCACTACTACTTGCTTCCTTCTCTAACTGGAATGCTAACTGCTTCCTCCTTTCCGGATCAGTTAGATCCTCTAACATGTCATTTTTATCTTCGACAATCACTTGATGTGTCTTGTAAAAAGACGCAACGAGTGTTCAGTATCTATTCATAAACTTGGAAACTAACTTAGGATGCTTCTTAACCAAAGTAAGATGATCCGGTATAGGCTCTGAGTCTATAGAATCATGAGGTATCACAGAAAATGTGCTAACTTCTAACTCCTTGGCTTTATGCTCCCGGATATTAGCTATCGCCTCCACAACAGCAACATGATATGTTGCTAAGTGACTCCTACCTTCACCTATAGGTAGATCCTGATATAATCCAATCTCCTCTGGAAGTTGGATACTCACACGATACTTCGATAACATCCAACCATCATAGTAAGTTATAGTGTTTACTGGAATTCTAGTTGGACAACTAAAAGTCTTTAAAAGTTGACAAAGTTGGTCTGTGAATGATCCTTGATAATCATGAAGAGTCTCCTCTTTCCTTACCAAAGTCTGTTTTGGAAACTTTGGTGCCATAGCTCTGTATATCAAGAAAATAATTTTTATTAGTAACCAATAATATATTGCATCATAAGAAAGAATTATCGCACTAAAACATATAGAGGAATATTCTCATTTGAATACCCATTATATTTCTTTTAGAGAATTCTTTATCGTTGCTACACTATCCTACAAGTAATACCCTTTACTAGGTTTCCAACCTAAGGTCAAAGCAATTTGCTCTGATACCAACTGCGGTGTTCTGTAAATATCACATCCCTTAGAGTGGTACAACAGAAACATTGCGGGTCCATATTACAAACATTCACACATTATTATTATTACAATAACAGAAGTTCAAGACTTCAAAAGGTTTCAACTTATAAACCAAAATATAAAGTGTTTCAGCGGAATTTAAAAGTAGCAATTCCAACTAGGGGTTGAGCTCAGCAGCTTATTCTATAGAGGTTCATGTTGCTCGGCTTCGTCGGTTACTACTAACTAGGATGCTTAGTTGGACTCGTTATCATCGACACCATAGCGGATTTCGTAATCCACTCCTTCAACACCTCCTGATAGGTCAGACTCCTCGTAGAACACATCTTCTTGACATTCGGCTGCATACATTGGCACGTATCCGGGATCCTCAAAGTCTAAGCAAGGGATCAAAGGAAAGTATGAGTAACAGCATTACGCAACAAGTTCATTATATGCAAGGTGGGAAGTTTGATGCTCTAACTACCACCTCGGACTATAAGTCCTTGGTACTATGCAGTTTTTGAAAATCTTTCTTCAAAGATTGATTTTATTATGAAAATCTATGACCATCATCCTTCATAGGTTGACCAGAATTTTTATGGAGTTCCTTTCCTACCGCGTTCGTAGCTCCTTTTCGGAACAGGGAGTAACAAGTTACAATTCTAACACTCTATAGAGGTGCGTTACTTTACCCATGAGAGATCAACTCCTTGTTGCACAACCGGGCGTACTTTCCCATCCACAATTCCATGATATGGGGCCCAGTAGTTGGTCCAAGACAATCACTGCCCCCTTCGTGACCTCGCATGCCTCCTTGGTGTACACCATGCCCACATATTGAATTACGGCAATGGTTTGTACAAAATAATATCGTGGGACGATGAGGGTTCCCACCCATATGCTGCATATCCTCTATGAATTACCAATTAATATGCACGCTACAAGGATAACAGCCACGACCTGCACATCCGGCTTCACGCGAGAGGAAGAAGATACAGCTGACTTCTCTGTCCCATTCCAAATCTCATGGCTAACGCGTAGTATACGGCGCTAGAATCACTGATGTCAGGGGTTATTATGTCCCTAATCGATCATCATTCTTGCAAATAGAACCCTAAGTTCTATTTCTCCATTATATCATCACTTAGGATGATATCTATGATTTCTTTATTTGTGAAAATAATATTTTCTTTCTTTGGAGTATATATGATAACACACAATTTGCAAATACTTTTATAAAGAATCTTCAAAGGATATGAGCAAGTGATGAACTTGCCTTGTGATGGCAAGGCAGTGAAGCCTGATGCTTGCACTGGACCTTGAGCTTCTATGTCTACAAAAACATCATTATTGCCCGGTAAGGACAATATTTAAAGAAGCAAAATGATTATGCAAAGTAATGTAATGCATCATTTAGCTTTATGTGTATTCTCTCCCATTTATTTAAAATATAAAAATTCTTTTATTAGTAAAGAATTTATAAATATTAATTTTTTAATATTTATTGAATATTGTCTTCTTTTATCATCTTTCAAGAATTTTGTAAAATTCCATAAGGAATATATATATATATTACAAAATTCCTAATAAAATTTATAGGTCTAAAATTTTATCTCTTAATTTATTTGGATAGTTTGGATTATTGTGAATCCAAAAATATTTTATTTATAATTTTTGGACCTTTATTTTATTTTCTATAATTTATTTAATTTTAGGGGCATTTTGGTCTTTTTCCGATTATTAAAACAGGATCTAAAAGATTTGGGCTGACTGTTTGGGTTTATTGGGCCCTTGTGGCCTAGTAGGGCAAAGTCAAAACAACACCCCGAAGGGGTATTGGCCCAACCCATCCCAACACTCTCTATCTCTCTCTCGAGCTCACCCCTCTCCTTCTCCTCCCCCGACCATGTGGTCAGCGGTGTAACCGCCGGCGATTCACGTCGTCGTGGACCTCCCTGGCTGCAGCCGTGGTGGAGGATGAGGTTATCAGCCCTGCTCTACCCTCCTGTCCAATTCGATTTGGACCTGTAGCCCTCCTGTGACTAGATCGATGCCGTTCCGAACCCTAGGGTTTGGGGTTGGCATTGGTGCTGACGCCGCCGCTGCTGTCGTGTGCCGTGGGGATGCTGTAACATCCCAAAAATACTAAATTTGGATCATCAAACTCTAATCATCAAAATTAGGGTTAATAAAAACTTTTCTAATTAAAAATATGAAAGCATTCATATGTGTGTGTATTAAAATTTGGATTATTTTAAATTGCCATGGTTCTGTGTTTCTTTGCTTGTAAAATGATTCTTAGGTGAAATAAAAATCATCTAAACAATACCCAAACTTTTCCCAAAGACAAACAAGTCAAAACAAACAAATTAAGTGAATGGTCACTCTGGCCAAATTAACTCCCATGCCTACTTTGGCTATCCCTAACTTTCAGAACTTAATAGAAACATGTATGGATCTTTGCACCCCTTGATAGTACTCATAATAAGGTACCAAGGCCCACTTTGTGATCATCCAAAAACATTCCAATGCTTAGTTTAAATGACAGTTTAAAATTGAATCTATTTCATATGGGAAGATCCCACTATTTCAAAAACCACTCAAACAAGCTCAATTTTCAAAACCCAAACATCCCAGAACCCTCAACACATGCCTAGCACACCCACCAAAAATATTTTCAAAATTCAAACTCAAGTTCATGTGGCCATTTCATCAAACAGGTTGCAGATTCAAATCAACCAAATCAAATTCACTGTTTTTAATAGTGTTTTGGGCCTAACTTGTTCCCCCTCTGGTTACAACTAGTCCTTAGTAGATCATCTAGATCTTTTAACTATCCTTAGCACCACTGTAAGCAAGCCTATCCATCAATGGTGAGCAGGCCGAGAGCATACTTGCCACCCCGTTGTCGTCGGCGAGCTAGAGGCTACACTAGCCTCGCCAACCTTGTCTAGGAGCGAGCCAGCACCCCACTGCCACTCCCTGTCCCGGCCTCGAGCAATGCCAGCTACTGGACCACACGCCCAAGCCATGCCAAGCCTCTCTGCGAGCATGCCGAGAGCGCGCCCGTGCGCCACCCTCGACCCACGCCCACAGACCGCGCGCTGCCCTCGCCGCGTGCACGCGTGATCACCACCACCCCAGCAACCCCGCAGACACGCCCGTTCGCCGCTGCGCGGACCACGGGTGTTGTGCGCCATCAAAACCTCTGTCGGACCCGCTCAGAGCGCCGAAGCGTTCCGACCGATCAGCATCGCCCCACGCCTCGCCACCACTCCGTTGAGCTTCGCCAGGGAGCATAGCACCGCCCCTACCGTCGCCCACGCGATAGCCCTCTGTGCTGTTAACCACGATGAGCTCAGCCCGCGCCCGTCGGTCCCCTCTCGCCACTACAAATAGAGGCCTCCCCCGCTCGGTTTATTCACACCATTCCACTCCCCTCCCACCCAGAACCACCCCACCTCACTCCCGGATCAAGGCGAGCAGCGCATCGCCAGAATTTCACCGGAGCCCGCCGCTGCTGGAGAAGAAGGAAGCCATCGATTGGAGCCGCCCCAGGAGGAGCTGCTGGTGCCAGGAGAATCGCCGTCATCGACTTCGTCGTTTGCCCCTATCGCCGACCCTCGCCTGAGCCCCGGTGAGCCTACCACGACCCCCACCTGCAGCGTTAGGGTTCTGTCTCGCCGGCGCTGCCCGACGTGGACAATGAGCCGTAGCCGTTCGATTAGACTTAGATCGTGCGACCGAGATCGCCCCGTACCGCTTTGCGTGTTATGAGCCACTGACTGGTGGAACCCCCTGTTAGCTGAGCCCCGCGCTGCGGAGTGACACTGGGCCGGCCCATTAACCTTTCCCGCACAGCCCACTCGTTTGAATTTAGCTTTTTCTATTTATATTCAAACTCAGTTCTGTACCTAGTTTCAAAAATCAACCCAGCTCGATTCAGTAAACCAAATTGAAGGAAACCAATTTGGTTAGAAAGGTATTGAAATTCTTAATCCAAGCCCTTTGGATTCAAATCATTTGAATCTATAGATCAGCCTTGGTAAAAATAACAAGGCAGAAGCTTTTCTGCATTCAAACAATTTTCAAATTTCAACCCTAATAGCTTTTGAATTGATTCCAACTCTCAAAAATCATATTGGACCATACCTTTCAGAATATATAAAAACATATGGGTTTACTTACAGAAATAATGTTCAAGTAATAAAAGAATGCCACATAGGCATTTCTAGTCACTTATTTTATTTAAAATAAAAGGTTAAACCTTATTAAATTGTGACACCACTTTAAATCACATTCTCATGTACTGAAATATGTGGTGATGACATGTGTCAACATGATCCCATGTTTGAGTTAGAGAATATTAAATCTTAAGTAGTTTTTCAATGAGTAGAAATTACTTTTATAAAAATAAAATAAATAAGACAAAGGCTTTAATCTTGAATGTTAGTGATGATGCTAGATCATCTATAGAACCCTTTTGTGTGATGATTGAAAGTAGTTAAGTATTGTTTGGTGATTGTGTACCTCGTATTTATTCATAGACGCTAGTACCGACCAAGGATACGAGGAGGAAGGAGGATACTACAAAGAAGAAGCCGAGGAGAACTTCAACCACTGCTCTGCACAAGGCAAGCCTAATACTACTAGTTAATTGAGCAAGCTAACACTTGCAAGATACTCTACTTTAGCAAGCCTATACTGATACTGATGCAAGCTAATACTTGCTTGTTACCATGACCACTAGATGCCTTAAGCATATGTGGTCGTACCCACTTGATACCCCTCCTAGTTTTACTTGCAAGCTTTCTACTTTATTTCTTTATCAGAGCTATTACTTAGAGTCTACTTAAGTGACTTGTAGATTCTAGGAAGACAATTGAAAGTTGCATAAATAGCATTAAATTTGGCCTAAGCTAGATAATCTTGATGTCACCCTAAGGCATGAGATTGAACTTAGTTAAACTCCACTTGTTTACCACCACTCATTAGTACTCACCCCCACTAGTAGATGCTAGTGCTAAGCATAAAACTTTATCAACTTTAGATGAGACTACTTGATGGAAAATGGTTATGAAAACCTTAGAATGATGAGTCAATCTACTGAGATGTTTTGACATGTGTTTCCGAACACCAGATGATTTGGATGATGAAAATGTTAAGGCATGAGCCTTAGCCCTTTATAAAACTGATGGTTGTCTGGATGCGATATCATTCCAATTTTACCATACAACCACAATACCCGAAAATTGGGTAGGGCTTGACTGGAAACTTATATACCTTAGCATGGGTTTCCTCACGACCAAGGTATGAGCTGAGGCTACCTTGTGAATATTGTCCACCTGTGCAGTACCCAAGATGACAGTTGGTCATGGTTGGGAGGCCAAACTCACAGGAGAGGTGCCTATACTAGGGCGTGTAATTGAAAGGTTAGGATTGATTATCCGCATACTGAGTATGGTGAATTCAGGATTTGTTCCTGACGTATGTATCAAATGTTGTGGTGAAAGTGTACAATATCTGCAGAGTGTCAAACTATTCGAATAGCCGCGTCCACGGTTATGTACAGTTGGAGTGGCCATACTGTTCCCCCGTCAGATGTTTTCAAAATGACTTGTGAAATGAATATAGAATTTGACTTGACCACAACAGAGTTGTGATATGAAATTCAAGTTCCCTCTTAGGTGTTATAAAATTTCAACTAGCTTTTCTTGCGACTTGTAAATCTGGCTTTTTGCAAAACAACCCTAGAGCTTAGTGTCCTACTACAAACACCCTCTTCACTTGTTAGTATTAGTTTGCGAGTACTTAAAGAGTACTCATGGCTTTGTCCCTGGCTATTCCCGTGGCCAGACTATGAAGAGGAGTACCAGGATGATGGACCCCAGGAAGGTTACGACAACTAGGATCATCTCCCATCGTCAGCATTGCCTGTGACCCCGAAGATGGAGCCTCGCCTATGCTACCTTTATTATTACGTATTTCAGCTGCTTGAGTTGTATTAAGAACTGGATCATGAGATCCTTATTTGTGTAAGACCTTATGTATGGTTTGTAATGGATGATGTAATATGGTATCCAATTCTGATATGTATCGCAAAAATGGTAATCCTGGGATTGCGATGTATGGCATGACAGGCATCTGGGATTAAAAATCCGGGTGTTGGCAAGTTGGTATCAGAGCCATCCTGACCATAGGAGACCCTAGTTAGACTTAACGTTTGAATCAAAAACTTAGTTTCAAAACCAAAGGAAGCAAATATTTACAAAAACTTATTCCCATTCTTATCACCTTGTTTCTTTCATAAAAATTCATGATCCTCAAAAACTCTTGCAAAATACCTAAAATTCGACACACTTGATCACTCTACTAACTTACTCATCCTATATTCTTATAGATGGACGTGACGTACAACAAGTTTTATCAGTTGGGGAATGGAGGAGACCTTATCTTTGAGTGGGATTTGGACCAGCTTTCAGAACTTCTGGAGTGTCCGCACCCCGAGTTCTTCAGAGCTCAGCTCAATGATCAAGGAGGAGAAGATCTGCAGTGGCTAATTGTTGCAAGTCTCCGAGGAAAGATTGAACCTCCCACTGTCGAGGGAATTCAGTTCACCTTAAGAGAGAACAACTGGCTCGATGGACTTGCCAGGGCCATGCAGGAAGCTCTTGCCTGTCTGTGTGGGCACAGTATCAACCAGATCAAGGGTACCCGCTTTGAGTTTTGCCCAAGGCGTGATGCTAATGGACAACCCCTGGAAGCCCCATACCACCACGAGCTGAAGACTCAATTGGATCACCTTAGCTTCATGATGTACGATCGTCAGCAAGAATTGGACAACTGTCATGACTACTCCAACCACAAGTCCGCCATCAGCTAGACAAGAAGGAGCGCATCATTGCCCGTCTTCGCCACCGTATCTCGGATTTGGAGGAGACCATCCACGAGAGAGACATGCAGTTGGAGGAAAGAGAGAATGCCGGTGAGGATCTTCGTGGAGACCCCTACTCCTATCTCAGTGATGGTGATGATTTTCTGGAGGATCAGGCTATGGACTTCTTCACCGATGATGATGATTTCGCCTTCATCGATGACGATGAGGATGATGAGGATGACGACTACACCGACTCCGAGGAGTAGTAGCTCTTGAGCACTAGCGTAGTGAGTTGTATTCGGTCCCAGTGTATCGTAGTTTCCAGAATGGTTCTTAAAACCACCTGTTTTTCTTGTTTTGTGGTGTGTGTTGTATCGTGTGCTATGAATGAATGAATGAAAAGCAAGTTGCAAAAAAATCTGAGTCAAACTTTAAAAACTTTACAAAGGCCCTGAACCTTAGAAATTTCCCTCTTTTCTCATGATCTATCTCAATCTTCAGATGCCCCGCGGAAGAAGTGGTTCATCCCCGGACCCGATGTTGCAGATCCTGCAAATGTTGGTTTCTGAACGCGAAGCTGAAAGAGCTGAACGTCAATCCAACCTAGTCACCCTTCAGCAGATAGCCCAGCTAGCCCACAACAATCAAGGCCAAGGAAATCAGGACAACCATGGATCTAAGCTCAAGAATTTCCAGAATACCAACCCACCTGTTTTCACGAAGTCGGAAGAGCCCCTAGATGCAGACGACTGGCTGCAAACCATGGAAAACAACCTAGAAGTTGCCGGAGTGGGAGCTAACGAGAAAGTTCTGCTCACCACCCACTATCTAGCCGGAGATGCAAGAGCATGGTGGAACAGCGTTCGTGAAATGACCGGAGGACAGATGATGACCTGGGAGGAATTCAAGGTCAAGTTCAGCAGAACCCATGTGCCACCGGGTTTGATCAAGATAATGAGAGATGAGTTCAGAGAACTGAAGCAAGGACGGATGACCACAGTGGAATACCGTGACAAATTCTTGTCATTATCTAGGTATGCCCCGGATGAGATCGACACCGAAGCCAAGAAGAAAGAGATATTCTTGAATGGTCTGCACGATGAGATGCAGACTGTGTTGGTCAATATCCCCTTTGCTGATATTGAAGCCCTTGTCGACTCTGCCATCCAGATGGAAGGAAAGATCAACCAAGCCAATGAGAACCGCAGGCGTCGCATGATGCATCAGCCAGGAACCCATCAGACCCCAAAGTATCGCCCTAACCCATCTCCAGGATTTGCCCCGAGAACCAACAGACCCCCGATGAACCGTCCGACCTATCCCAACCGTGGAAACCCAAGGCCCGGAGGAAATCACAACAACCCTGGCAACTCTAGCAATTTCAACCGTGCACCACCCAAGTTCAACAACAACAATGCTACCGCCAACACCAACACTGCCCTGAGGACTGGAAGCAATGCTGTGCCTGTTGCAGAAAAGGACAAGTCGCAAGTAACTTGTTATGACTGTGGAAATAAGGGTCACTATTCCAATGAGTGCCCCAAGAAGAATGCCACAACCCCCAATGCAAATGCCCCAGCTCAGCAGCAGCGTCGTGTTCAGCCAGGAAGAAGGTTTTCCCCAGGGAATTCGCTCAACCGCAACGGCCGTCTTTTTCTCATGCATGTTGAAGAAGCCCAGGAAGCGCGAGACGTCGTGCTGGGTATGTTTTCTGTTAATTCGGTACTCACTAGAGTGTTGTTTGATTCTGGTGCATTGCACTCATTTGTCACCGAAGAATTTGCATGCACTAGTAAGATTCAACCAACCAAACTGAAGCATGTTATGATTGTTCAAATCCCCGGTTCAACCACCAAAGCTACGCAAATTTGCAAATCCGTCCCTATCCGAATCCATGGCATAGATTTCTATGCTAATCTGATAGTACTTGGAACTAAAGGTTTGGAAGTAGTACTAGGAATGGATTGGATGTCCAAACATAAAGGATTGATTGACTATGCCAAGAAAGCCATAACCATGACCAGTACAGCTGGAATATCAGTCGAGAATGTATTTGAAACCTTACCTCGTCAATTCAAGTGCAACAAGAGTATAGCCCAACCTACCATTGACCAAGTCTGGATAGTCTGTGAATACCCCGATGTATTTCCAGATGTTTTGCCCGGTATGCCCCCATATCGGGATATCGAGTGTATCATTGAACTAATCCCCGGAACCGGAACCATAGCTCAGAGACCCTATAGTATGAACCCGTCTGAACTAGCAGAATTGAAGAAGCAACTGGATGCCATGCTGGAAATTGGATTGATTCAACCAAGTGCGTCACCATGAAGATCACCTGTCTTATTTGTGGACAAGAAGGATGGAGGTAACCGTTTGTGTACGGATTATCGGAAGTTGAATGATGTCACTATCAAGAAAAAATACCCATTGCCCAAGATAGAAGATTTGTTTGATCAGTTGACCGGTGCCAAAGTGTTTTCTAAGATTGATCTTAGAACATGCTATCATCAACTCAAGATTGGTGCAGAGGATATTCCAAAGACTGCCTTTACCACCAGATATGGATTATACGAGTATACTGTCATGTCTTTTGGATTAACCAATGCCCCCGCTTATTTCATGAATCTCATGAATAAGATTTTTATGGACTTCCTGGATAAGTTTGTCGTTGTTTTCATCGATGACATTCTAATTTATTCCAAATCCAAAGAAGAACATGAGCTACACCTAAGGACCATTCTTGGAACCCTTAGAGAGCATCAGTTGTATGCCAAGTTTAGCAAATGTGAATTCTGGTTACAGGAGGTAGGATTCCTCGGCCACATTGTATCAGCTGGAGGAATTGCCGTTGACCTGCAAAGGTGAAAGATGTTGAAGATTGGCAATCCCCAACCACTCAAACCCAAGTTCGTGCATTTCTCGGATTGGCGGGATATTACCGCAAGTTCGTAGAAGGATTCTCGATTACCGCCAGACCCATGACCCAATTGCTGAATAAGGACAAGAAGTTTGAATGGACGGACAAATGTGAAGCAAGTTTTCAAGCACTCAAGAGGGAGATTGATTTCAGCCCCAATCTTAATCATGCCAGATATCACGACGCCCTTTCACGTGTATTGTGACACATCCAAGATCGGTCTCGGATGTGTGCTAATGCAAGTAGGCAAAGTTATATCTTATCTATCTCGACAACTGAAACAACATGAGCAAAATTACCCAACCCATGACCTGGAGCTCGCAGCCGTAGTTCTAGCCCTGAAGACATGGAGGCATTACCTGATGGGAAACCGTTGTGAGATTTATTCAGATCACAAGAGCCTGAAGTATATATTCACTCAGAAGGAGCTTAATATGAGACAGAGAAGATGGATTGAGCTAATCAAGGATTACGATCTGGACATTCACTATCACCCTGGTAAAGCCAACGTGGTAGCAGATGCCCTTAGCAGATTGCCGTGCCGCTTGAACTCCATGATTTTGAAGGAGCAACCAAGCTTGCAAAAGAGATGGAAAATTTCCGAATGGAATTAGTAAGTGAAGGATTTTTGGCAAGCATAGAACTACAACCCACTTTGATCAGCCAGATCAAAGAGGCGCAGAAAGGAAATGCTAGTATCGATGGAATCAAGCGTCGTATCGGTACAGGCAAAGTACCCGGATTTACCGAAGACGAAGAAGGAGTTCTGTGGTACAAAGGACGCCTTTGTGTACCAGCAGATTCTGAGTTGAAAGAAGTTATTCTGAAGGAAGCTCATGATACTCTTTATTCTATCCACCCCGGAGGAACGAAGATGTATCAAGATTTGAAAGAGCAATTTTCCTGGCATAAGATGAAGAGAGAAATGGGAAGCTATATCGCCAAGTGTGATATATGTGAGCGAGTCAAGGTGGGACATCAAAGACCCATAGGATTCTTGCAACCATTGCAGATTCCGGAATGGAAATGGGATTCCGTTGGAATGGATTTTATCACCGTATTGCCTACTTCTAGTAGGGGAAATGACTCTATCTGGGTCATAGTGGACAGATTGTCCAAAGTCGCCCATTTCTTACCAGTCAAGACCAAATATCAGAGTTCGAAGCTAGCAGAGTTATACATCACTAGAATCATCAGTTTGCACGGAGTTCCCAAGAACATCGTATCGGATAGAGGAACTCAGTTTACCTCGAGATTCTGGAAGAAAGTCCAAGAAGGTTTAGGAACCCGACTAGATTTCAGCACAGCTTATCACCCTCAGACCGATGGACAAACAGAGAGAGTAAATCAAATACTCGAAGATATGCTGAGAGCATGTGTGTTAGAGTATGGATCTAAGTGGGAAGACTGTCCGACGTTTGCAGAATTTTCGTACAACAACAGTTATCAAGCCAGTTTGCAAATGGCCCCATTTGAATTCATGTATGGAAAGAAGTGTCGCACCCCTTTGAATTGGTCAGAAGTAGGAGAGAGTCAGATTTTCGGACCCCGATATCCTACGAGAAGCAGAAGAGAAGGTTCACAAGATTTGTGAGCACCTCAAGACAGCCCAGTCAAGGCAGGTTTCCAACAAGAGACCTCGCCGACAAGAGACGTCGAGACCTCGCCTTCAACATAGGAGATTTTGTGTATGTGAAAGTGTCGCCATTGAAGGGAATGCAGCATTTCCAACTCAAAGGAAAGTTAGCCCCTAGATATATCGGCCCCTTCAAGATTCTGAACCGTCGAGGAGAAGTGTCGTATCAATTGGAACTACCCAAAGAGATGTCAGCCGTGCACAATGTGTTCCATATCTCATTACTTCGCAAGTGCCTCGAAGTTCCAGAGAAGACTGAAGTGTTCAAGAATATCGATCACCGAACCATAGAAATCAACGATGACCTGACCTATCCCGAAGTACCCATCCGTATTTTGGAAGAAGATTTCAGAACTACCAGAACCCGAAGCATCAAGTTTCTCTAGATTCAGTGGAGCAACCACACATAAGAGGAAGCTACCTGGGAGCGCGAAGATCACATTAGGACGGAGTTTCCCGATCTCTTCAAATCCTAGGTAATCTTTTTCGTCCTTTTTCAAATCTCGGGACGAGATTTTGTTTAAGGGGGGAAGGTTTGTAACATCCCAAAAATTCTGAACTTTGATCATCAAACTCTAATGATCAAAATTAGGGTTAACAAAAACTTTTCTAATTAAAAATATGAAAGCATTCATATGTGTGTGTATTAAAATTTGGATTCTTTTAAATTGCCATGGTTCTGTGTTTCCTTGCTTGTAAAATGATTCTTAGGTGAAATAAACATCATCTAAACAATCCCCAAACTTTTCCCAAAGACAAACAAGTCAAAACAAACAAATTAAGTGAATGGTCACTTTGGCCAAATTAACTCCCATGCCTACTTTGGCTATCCCTAACTTTCAGAACTTAACAGAAACATGTATGGATCTTTGCACCCCTTGATAGTACTCATAATAAGGTACCAAGGCCCACTTTGTGATCATCAAAAAACATTCCAATGCTTAGTTTAAATGACAGTTTAAAATTGAGTCTATTTCATATGGGAAGATCCCACTATTTCAAAAACCATTCAAACAAGCTCAATTTTCAAAACCCAAACATCCACAGAACCCTCAACACATGCCTAGCACACCCACCAAAAATCTTTTCAAAATTCAAAACTCAAGTTCATGCGGCCATTTCATCAAACAGGTTGCAGATTCAAATCAACCAAATCAAATTCACTATTTTTAATAGTGTTTTGGGCCTAACTTGTTCCCTCTCTGGTTACAATAGTCCTTAGTAGATCATCTAGCTATTTTAATTATTCTTAGCACCACTGTAAGCAAGCCTAGCCATCAATGGTGAGCAGGCCGAGAGCACACTTGCCACCCTGTTGTCGCCAGCGAGCTAGAGGCCACACTAGCCTCGCCAACCTTATCTGGGAGCTAGCCACAACCCCACTGCCACTCCCTGTCCCAGCCTCGAGCAATGCCAGCTACTGTACCACACGCCCAAGCCATGCCAAGCCTCTCTACGAGCATGCCAAGAGCGCCCCCGTGCGCCACCCTTGACACACACCCACAGACCGCGCGCCGCCCTCGCCGCGTGCACGCGTGATCACCACCACCCCAGCAACCCCACAGACACGCCCGTTCGCCGCCGCGCGGACCACGCGCACTGTGCACCATCAAAACCTCCGTCGGACCCGCTCAGAGTGCCGAAGCGTTCCGACCGATCAGCACCGCCCCACGCCTCGCCACCACTCCATTGACCTTCGCCAGGGAGCACAACACCGCCCCCTACCGTCGCCCATGCCAATAGCCCTCTGTGCCGTCAACCACGATGAGCTCAGCCCGCGCCCGTCGGTCCCCTCTCGCCACTATAAATAGAGGCCTCCCCCGCTCGATTTATTCACACCATTCCACTCCCCTCTCACCCAGAACCACCCCACCTCACTCCCGGAGCAAGGCGAGCAGCGCATCGCCGGAATTTCACCGGAGCCCGCCGCTGCTGGAGAAGAAGGAAGCCATCGATTGGAGCCGCCCCAGGAGGAGCTGCCGGTGCCAGGAGAATCGCCGTTGTCGACT
This sequence comes from Avena sativa, assembly GCA_916181665.1. NCBI lineage: Eukaryota > Viridiplantae > Streptophyta > Magnoliopsida > Poales > Poaceae > Avena > Avena sativa. Next base: position 258,126,864 of record OV702294.1, on the reverse strand, counting down.
TCGTCATTTGCCCCCATCGCCGACCCTCGCCTGAGCCCTAGTGAGCCTCCCACGACCCCCACCTGCCGCGTTAGGGTTCTGTCTCGCCGGTGCTGCCCGACATGGACGATGAGCCGTAGCTGTTTGATTAGACTTAGATCGTGCGACCGAGATCGCCCCGTACCGCTTCGCGTGTTATGAGCCACTGACTAGTGGAACCCCCTATCAGCTGAGCCCCACGCTGCGGTGTGACACTGGGCCGGCCCATTAACCTTTCCCGCGCAGCCCACTCGTTTGAATTTAGCTTTTGAGTTGATTCCAACTCTCAAAAATCACATTTAACCATACCTTTCAGAATATATAAAAACATATAGGTTTACTTGCAGAAATATTGTTCAAGTAATAAAAGAATGCTACATAAGCATTTCTAGCCACTTTAATTAATTAAAATAAAAGGGTAAAACCTTATTAAATTGTGACCCCACTTTAAATCACATTCCCATGGACTACAATATGTGGTGATGACATGTGTCAACATGATCCCATGTTTAGTTTGGAGAATATTAAATCTTCAGTAGTTTTTCAATGAGTAGAAATTACTTTTCTAAAAATAAAAAGATTTAAACCAAGCCTTAACCTTGTAATGTTAGAGATGATGCTAGATCATATATAGGATCCTTGTGTGTGATGATTGCAAGTAGTTAAGTATTGTTTGGTGATTGTGTACCTCGTATTTATTCATAGACGCTAGTACCGACCAAGGATACGAGGAGGAAGGAGGATACTACGAAGAGGAAGCCGAGGAGAACTTCAACCACTGCTCTACACAAGGCAAGCCTAATACTACTAGTTGATTGAGCAAGCTAGTAACTATGCAAGCTTATACTGATATTGATGCAAGCTAACCCTTGCAAGATACCCTACTGATGCCATAAACCCATACTTGTGATGTGATTACTATATGCCTTAAGCATATGTGATCATACCCCCTTGATAAACCAAATCCTACTTTTATGTGCAAGCTTCTTACTTTATTTCTTTATCAAAGCTTACTTAGAGTCTACCTAAGAGTTTGGTAGATACTAGACAGTTGTGCTGAAGGTTGCATAAAGAGCATAAAATTTGGCCTAAGATAGAAACCTTGATCTCAGCCTAAGACATGAGATTGAACTTAGTTAAAACCCCACTAGTTACCACCCCTCCTTAGTACTACCCCACCTATAGATGCTAGTGCTAAGCATAAAACTTGATCGACTTTAGATGGGAATACTTGGTGGAAAAATGGTTATGAAAACCTTGGAATGATGGATCATTCTATTGAAATGTTTTGGACATGTGTTTCCAAACACTTGATGATTTTGGTGATGAAAATGTTGAGGCATGGGCCTTAGCCCCTTTATAAAACTGATGGTTGTCTGGATGCGATACCATTCCAATTTTATCGTACAACCACAAAACCCGAAGATTGGGTAGGGCTAGACTGGAAACTTGTATTCCGTAGTATTAGTTCCCTCACGGCCAAGGTCTGAGCTGAGGCTACCTTGTGAAGATTGTCCACCTGTGCAGTACCCAAGATGACAGTTGGTCATGGTTGGGAGGCCATACTCACAGGAGAGGTGCTTATACTAGGGCGTGTAATCGAAAGGTTAGGATTGATTATCCGCATACTGAGTATGGTGAATTCAGGATTTGTTCCTGACGGATGTATCAAATGTTGTGGTGAAAGTGTACAATCTCTACAGAGTGTCAAACTATTCGAATAGCCGCGTCCGTAGTTATGGACAGTTGGAGTGGCCATACTGTTCCCCCGTCAGACTTTTCAAAATGACTTGTGAAACGAATTGAGACTTTGACTTGACCACAACAGAGTTGTGACCTGAATTACAAGATCCCACTTAGGAGTTATAAAATTGTGACTAGCTTTGGAAATTAGTAGAGATAAACTTGGCTTTTTGCAAAACAGCCCTAGAGCCTAGTGTCCTATTATCCAAAAACCCCTTACCTGTTAGTATTAGTTTGCGAGTACTTAAAGAGTACTCATGGCTTTGTCCCTGGCTATTCCCATGGCCAGACTATGAAGAGGAGTACCTGGAAGATGGACCCCAGGAAGGTTACGACAACTAGGATCATCTCCCATCGTCAGCATTGCCTGTGACCCTGAAGATTGAGCTTCGCCTACGCTACCGTTATTATTACGTATTCCGCTGCTTGAAATTGTATTAAGAACTGGATCATGAGATCCCTATTTGTCTAAGAACTTATGTATCGTTGTAACGGATGATGTACTATGGTATCCAATTCTGTTATGTCTCGCAAAAATGGTAATCCTGGGATTGCGATGTATGGCATAACAGGCATCTAGGATTGAAAAATCCAGGTGTTGACAAGTTGGTATCAGAGCCATCCTGACCATAGGAGACCCTAGTTAGACTGGACGTTGAACCAAAAACTTAGTTTCAAAACCAAAGAAAAACAAATATTTACAAAAACCTATTCTCATTCTTATCTCTTTGATTCTTTCATAAAAATTCATGTTCCTCAAAAACTCTTGCAAAATACATAAAATTTTAACACACTTGATCACTCTGCTAATCTACTCATCCTCTATTTTTATAGATGGACATGAAGTACAGCAAGTTTTATCAGTTGGGGAATGGAGGAGACCTTATCTTTGAGAGGGATCTGGATCAGCTTTCGGAACTTCTGGAGCGTCCACACCCCGAGTTCTTCGGAGATCAGCTCAATGATCAAGGAGGAGATGATCTGCAGTGATTAATTGTTGCAAGTCTCCGAGGAAAGATTGAACCTCCCACTGCGGAGGGAATTCAGTTTACCTTAAGAGAGAACAACTGGCTCGATGGACTTGCCAGAGCAATGCAGGAATCTCTCTCCCGTGTGTGTGGGCAGAGCATCAATCAGATCAAGGGTACTCACTTTGATTTTTTCCCAAGACATGATGCAAATGGACAACCCCTGGAAGCCCCATACCACCCCGAGCTGAAGACTCAATTGGACCACCTTAGCTTCATGATGTATGATCGTCAGCAGGAGTTGGACAACTGCCGTGACTATTGCAACCACAAGTCTGCCATCATCAAGACGAAGGATCAGACCATAGCCATGCTAGCAAAGGATCACAAGTATCGTCGCCGTCAGCTTGACAAGAAGGAGCGCATTATTGCTTGTCTTCGCCACTGCATCTCATCTCTAGAGGAGACCATCCACGAGAGAGACATGCAGTTGGAGGAAAGGGAGAATGCCGGAGAGGATCTTCGTGGAGACCCTTACTCTTATCTCAGTGATAACGATGATTTTCTGGAGGATCAGGCCATGGACTTCTTCACCAATGAAGATGATTTCGCCTTCATCGATGATGATGAAGATGATGAAGCCACAGACTCCGAGGAGTAGTAACACTTGATCACTAGCTTAGTGAGTAGTATTCGGTCCCCCTGTATCGTAGATTCCAGAATGGTTCTTAAAACCATCTGTTTTCTTTGTTGTGGTGTGTGTTGTACTGTGTGCTATGAGTGAATGAATGAAAAAGCAAGTTGCTAGAAAAATCTGAGTCAAACCTTTAAAACTTTTCAAAGACCCCAAACCTTAGAAAATTTCCCTCTTTTCTCATGATTTATCTAAATCTTCAGATGCCACGTGGAGGAAGTGGTTCAGCCCCGGATCCGATGTTGCAGATTCTGCAAATGTTGACCTCTGACCGTGAAGCTGAAAGAGCGAAACGTCAAGCCAACCTAGCCACTCTGCAACAGATAGCCCAGCTAGCCCACAACAACCAAGGCCATGGAAATCAGGACAACCATGGATCTAAGCTCAAGAATTTTCAAAATACCAACCCACCTGTTTTCACCAAGTCAGAAGAACCCTTAGACGCCGACGATTGGCTGCAAACCATGGAAAATAACTTAGAAGTAGCAGGAGTCGAAGCCAACGAGAAAGTCCTGTTTGCCACCCACTATCTAGCCGGAGATGCCAGGGCATGGTAGAACAGTGTTCCTGCCATGATCAGAGGCCAGATGATGACCTGGGAGGAATTCAAGGTCAAGTTTAGCAGAACCCATGTGCCACCAGGTTTGATCAAGAGAATGAGAGACGAGTTCAGAGAGCTAAGGCAAGGAAGGATAACTGTAGTGGAATACCGTGACAAATTTTTGTCATTAGCTAGGTATGCCCCGGACGAGATAGACACCGAAGCCAAGAAGAAAGAAAGATTCCTGAATGGTCTGCATGACGAGATGCAGACGGTGTTAGTCAATATCCCCTTTGCTGATATTGAAGCCCTTGTCGATTCAGCCATCTAGATGGAAGGAAAGATCAACCAAGCCAATGAGAACCGCAAGCGTCGTATGATGCATCAACCAGGAACCCATCAGACCCCAAAGTATCGCCCCAACCCATCTCCAGGATTTGCCCCAAGAACCAACAGACCCCCTATGACCCGTCCAACCTATCCCAACCGTGGAAACCCTAGAACCGGAGGAAATCACAACAACCCCGGCAACTCTAGCAATTTCACCCGTGCCCCACCCAAGTTCAACACCAACAATGCTACCGCCAACCCCAACACTGCCCCGAGGACTGGAAGCAATGCTGTGCCTGTTATGACTGTGGAAATAAAGGCCACTATTCCAACGAGTGCCCCAACAAGAAGAATGATACATCCCCTAATACCAATCCCCCAGCTCAGCAACAGCGTCGTGTTCAGCCAGGAAGGAGATTTGCCCCAGGAAATTAACTCAACCGCAATGGCCGTCTTTTTCTCATGCATGCTGAAGAAGCTCAGGAAGCGCCAGACGTCGTGCTGGGTATGCTTTCCGTTAATTCAGTACTTGCAAGAGTGTTGTTTGACTCTGGTGCATCGCATTCATTTGTCACCGAAGAATTTGCATGCACTAGTAAAATTCAACCAACCAAACTGAAGCATGTGATGATTGTGCAAATCCCCGGATCAACCACCAACGCTAGGCAAATTTGCAAAGCCGTCCCTATCCAAATCCATGGCATAGATTTTTATGCTAATCTAATAGTACTCGGAACTAAAGGTTTGGAAGTAGTACTAGGAATGGATTGGATGTCCAAACATAAGGGATTGATTGACTGTGCTAAGAAAGCCATCACCATGACCAGTACCACTGGAATAACAGTCGAACATATATCTGAAACCTTACCTCGCCAATTCAAGTGTAACAAGAGTCTAGCCCAACCTACCATTGACCAAGTCCGGATAGTCTGTGAATACCCCGATGTATTTCTAGATGTTTTGCCCGGTATGCCCCCAGATCGGGATATCGAGTTTATCATTGAACTAATCCCCGGAACAGGACCCATAGCCCAGAGACCCTAATAGTATGAACCCATCGGAGTTAGAAGAACTAAAGAAGCAACTGGATTCCATGCTAGAAATTGGACTAATTCAACCAAGTGCGTCACCATGGAGATCACCTGTCTTGTTTGTAGACAAGAAAGATGGAGGTAACCGTTTATGTACGGATTATCGAAAGTTGAATGATGTCACCATCAAGAACAAGTACCCCTTGCCCAAGATAGAAGATTTGTTTGATCAGTTGACCGGTGCCCAGGTGTTTTCTAAGATTGATCTTAGAACTGGCTATCATCAACTCAAGATTCGTGCAGAGGATATTCCAAAGACTGCCTTTACCACCAGATATGGATTGTACGAGTATACAGTCATGTCTTTTGGATTAACCAATGCCCCCGCTTATTTCATGAATCTCATGAATGAGATTTTTATGGACTTCCTGGATAAGTTTTTCGTTGTTTTCATCGATGACATTCTGATTTATTCCAAATCAGAAGAAGAACATGAGCTACACCTAAGGACCATTCTTGGAACCCTTAGAGAGCATCAGTTGTATGCAAAATTTAGCAAATGTGAATTCTGGTTACAGGAGGTAGGATTCCTCGGTCACATTGTATCAGCCGGAGGAATTGCCGTTGACCCTGACAAAGTAAAAGATGTAGAAGATTGGCAAGCCCCAACCACTCAAACCCAAGTTCGTGCTTTTCTCGGATTGGCGGGATATTACCGCAAATTCGTAGAAGGATTCTCGAGTATCGCCCGACCCATGACCCAATTGCTGAAAAAGGACAAGAAGTTTGAATGGACAGACAAGTGTGAAGCGAGTTTTCAAGAACTCAAGAGGAGATTGATATCAGCCCCAATCTTAATCATGCCGGATATCACGAAGCCCTTCGATGTGTATTGTGACGCATCGAAGATTGGTCTCGGATGTGTGCTAATGCAAGAAGGCAAAGTTATATCTTATCTCTCTCGACAATTGAAGCAACACAAGCAAAACTATCCAACCCATGACCTCGAACTCGCAGCCGTAGTTCTAGCCCTGAAGACATGGAGACATTACCTGATGGGAAATCGTTGTGAGATTTACTCGGATCACAAGAGCCTAAAGTATATATTCACTCAGAAAGAGTTGAATATGAGGTAGAGAAGATGGATTGAGCTAATCAAGGATTACGACCTGGACATTCACTATCACCCTGGTAAAGCCAATGTGGTAGCCGATGCCCTTAGCAGATTGCCGTGCCGCTTGAACTCCATGATTTTGAAGGAGCAACCAAGTCTGCACAAGGAGATGGAAGATTTTCGAATAGAATTAGTAAGTGAAGGATTTTTGGCTAGCATAGAACTTCAACCCACTTTGATCAGTCAGATTAAAGAGGCGCAGAAGGGAAATGCTAGTATCGACGGAATCAAGCGTCGTATCGGTACAGGCAAAGTACCCGGATTCACCGAGGACAAAGAAGGAGTTCTGTGGTACAAAGGACGCCTTTGTGTACCAGCAGATTCGGAGTTGAAAGAAGTTATCTTGAAGGAGGCTCATGATACTCTTTATTCTATCCATCCCGGAGGAACTAAGATGTATCAAGATTTGAAAGAGCAATTTTGGTGGCATAATATGAAGAGAGAAATCGGAAGCTATATCGCTAAGTGTGATATATGTGAGCGAGTCAAGGCGGGACATCAAAGACCCGCTGGATTGTTGCAACCTTTGCAAATTCTGGAATGGAAATGGGATTCTGTAGGAATGGACTTTATCACTGGACTACCTACTTCTAGTAGGGTAAATGACTCTATCTGGGTCATAGTGGATAGATTGTCCAAAGTCGCCCATTTCTTGCCCGTCAAAACCACCTATCAGAGTTCGAAGCTAGCGGAGTTGTACATCGCTAGAATAGTTAGTTTGCACGGAGTCCCCAAGAACATAGTATCGGTCGAGGAACTCAGTTTACCTCGAGATTCTGGAAGAAAGTCCAAGAAGGTTTAGGAACCCGCCTAGATTTCAGTACCACGTATCACCCTCAGACCGATGGACAAACGGAGTGAGTAAACCAAATACTCGAAGATATGCTTAGAGCATGTGTGCTAGAATATGGATCCAAGTGGGAAGACTGTCTGCCGTTTGCAGAATTTTCTTACAACAATAGTTACCAAGCTAGTTTGCAAATGGCCCCATTTGAATTCATGTACGGAAGAAAGTGTCGCACCCCTTTGAACTGGTCGGAAGTAGGAGAGAATCAGATCTTCGGACCCGACATCCTACGAGAAGCAGAAGAGAAGGTTCACAAGATTCGTGAGCACCTCAAGACCGCCCAATCCCGACAAAAGAGTTATGCCGAAAAGAGACGTCGAGACCTCGCCTTCAACATCAGAGATTTTGTTTATCTGAAAGTGTCGCCATTGAAGGGAATGCAACGTTTCCAACTCAAAGGAAAGTTAGCCCCCAGATATATCGGACCTTTCAAAATTTTGAACCGTCGAGGAGAAGTATCGTATCAACTGGAATTACCTGAAGAGATGTCAGCTGTGCACAATGTGTTCCATATCTCGTTACTTCCCAAGTGTCTCGAAGTCCCCGAGAAGACCGAAGTGTTCAAAAATATCGATCACCGGACCATAGAGATCAACGATGACCTGACCTATCCCGAAGTGCCCATCCGCATTTTGGAAGAAGATTATCGAACTACCCGAACACGAAGCATCAAGTTTCTCAAGATTCAGTGGAGCAACCACACAGAAGAGGAAGCTACCTGGGAACGCGAAGATCACATCAGGACGGAGTTTCCCGATATCTTCAAATCCTAGGTAATCTTTTCGTCCTTTTTCAAATCTCGGGACGAGATTTTGTTTAAGGGGGGAAGGTTTGTAACATCCCAAAAATACCAAACTTAGATCATCAAACACTAATCATCAAGATTAGGGTTAACAAAAACTTTTCTAAATAAACTCATGAATGCATGTATATGTGTATACATGGATTTTGAATTTCTTTAAAAACCACCTTGTTTGTGTGATCCATTGCTTGTAAAATGTTTCTTAGGTGAAATAAACATCATCTAAAACATTTCCCACACTTTCCTTAAAGACAAGTAAATCAAAACAAATATATTAAGTGAATGGTCACTTTGACCAATTTAACTCCCATGCCTACTTTGGCTGTCTCAAACTTTCAGAACCTAACAGAAACTTTTCTGGATCTTTGCACCCCTTGAATGTACTCATAACAGAGTATCAAGGCCCACTTTGTGATCATCCAGAAACTTTCAAATGCATAGTTTAAATGACAATTCAAAATTGAATCTTCTTCATATGTGAAGATCCCACTTTTTCAAAACCCACTCAAACAAGCTCAACTTTCAAAACCCAAGCATCTGCAGACTCACCAGCAACAATCTAGCAAACCCACCAAAAATCATTTCGAAATTCAAAACTTGATTTCATGCGGCCATTTCATCAAACAGGTTGCAGACACAAATCAAACAAAACATCAAACACTATAGTGTGCAGTGATTCTTGCCTAACTTGTTCCCTAGTTAGCCCACACACAACTCAGTAGATCACCTAGAAAGATTAGCCCAACACTAGCACCCCTGTGAGCTTGCCATTTCCATTAATGGTGAACAGCCGAGCACCCCAATGTCACCCCATTGTGGACAGCAAGCTAGAGGAAGAACTAGCCGTGCCAACCTTGTCTGGGAGGCAGCCCACCGTACACCGCCACTCACTGTCCTAGCCGCAAGCGTTGCCAAGCCCTGGACCACGCACACAAGCCGCGCCCAGACCATGCCGAGCGTGCGCCAGAGCGCCACCCTCGACCAGCATCCACAGACCGCGCGCCGCCCTCGCCGCGTGCATACATGATCGCCATCAACCCAAGTTAGAATTTCCCGCGCAGCCCAGTTATTCAAATTAAATCTTTTTCTATTTCAATTCAAACACAGTTCTGTACTCAACTTCAAAAATCAACCCAGATCGATTCAGTGCACCAATTTGAATGAAACCAATTTTGTTGGAAAGGTCTGTGAATGCTGAATCCAAGCCCGTTGGATTCAAGTCATTTGGATCTCTAGATCACCCTGGTAAAAATAACAAGGCAGAAGCTTTTCTGCATTCAAACATTTTTCAAATTTAAACCATAATAGCTTTTGAGTTGATTCCAACTCTCAAAAATCACATTTAACCATACCTTTCAGAATATATAAAAACATATAGGTTTACTTGCAGAAATATTGTTCAAGTAATAAAAGAATGCTACATAAGCATTTCTAGCCACTTTAATTAATTAAAATAAAAGGGTAAAACCTTATTAAATTGTGACACCACTTTAAATCACATTCCCATGGACTACAATATGTGGTGATGCCATGTGTCAACATGATCCCATGTTTAGTTTGGAGAATATTAAATCTTAAGTAGTTTTTCAATGAGTATAAATTACTTTTCTAAAAATAAAAAGATTTAAACCAAGCCTTAACCTTGTAATGTTAGAGATGATGCTAGATCATCTATAGGACCCTTGTGTGTGATGATTGCAAGTAGTTAAGTATTGTTTGGTGATTGTGTACCTCTATTTATTCATAGACGCTAGTACCGACCAAGGATACGAGGAGGAAGGAGGATACTATGAAGAGGAAGCCGAGGAGAACTTCAACCACTGCTCTGCACAAGGCAAGCCTAATACTACTAGTTGATTGAGCAAGCCAGTAACTATGCAAGCTTATACTGATATTGATGCAAGCTAACCCTTGCAAGATACCCTACTGATGCCACAAACCCATACTTGTGATATGACTACTATATGCCTTAAGCATATGTGATCATACCCCCTTGATAAACCAAATCCTAGTTTTATGTGCAAGCTTATTACTTTATTTCTTTATCAAATCTTACTTAGAGTCTACCTAAGAGTTTGGTAGATACTAGACAGTTGTGCTGAAGGTTGCATAAAGAGCATAAAATTTGGCCTAAGATAGAAACCTTGATATCAGCCTAAGACATGAGATTGAACTTAGTTAAAACCCCACTAGTTACCACCCCTCCTTAGTACTACCCCACCTGTAGATGCTAGTGCTAAGCATAAAACTTGATCGACTTTAGATGGGAATACTTGGTGGAAAAATGGTTATGAAAACCTTGGAATGATGGATCATTCTATTGAAATGTTTTGGAGATGTGTTTCCAAACACTTAATGATTTTGGTGATGAAAATGTTGAGGCATGAGCCTTAGCCCCTTTATAAAACTGATGGTTGTCTGGATGCGATACCATTCCAATTTTATCGTACAACCACAATACCCGAAGATTAGGTAGGGCTTGACTGGAAACTTATATTCCGTAGTATTAGTTCCCTCACGGCCAAGGTCTGAGCTGAGGCCACGTTGTGAAGATTCTCCACCTGTGCAGTACCCAAGATGACAGTTGGTCATGGTTGGGAGGCCATACTCACATGAGAGGTGCTTATACTAGGGCGTGTAATCGAAAGGTTAGGATTGATTATCCGCATACTGAGTATGGTGAATTCAGGATTTGTTCCTGAGGATGTATCAAATGTTGTGGTGAAAGTGTACAATCTCTGCAGAGTATCAAACTATTCGAATAGCCGCGTCTGTGGTTATGGACAGTTGGAGTGGCCATACTGTTCCCCCGTCAGACTTTTCAAAATGACTTGTGAAACGAATTGAGACTTTGACTTGACCACAACAAAGTTGTGACCTGAATTACAAGATCCCACTTAGGAGTTATAAAATTGTGACTAGCTTTTGAACTTAGTACAGATAAACCTGGCTTTTTGCAAAACATCCCTAGAGCCTACTGTCCTATTATCCAAAAACCCCTTACCTGTTAGTATTAGTTTGCGAGTACTTAAAGAGTACTCATGGCTTTGTCCCTGGCTATTCCCATGGCCAGACTATGAAGAGGAGTACCTGGAAGATGGACCCCATGAAGGTTACGACAACTAGGATCATCTCCCATCGTCAGCATTGCCTGTGACCCTGAAGATGGAGCTTCGCCTACGCTACCGTTATTATTACGTATTCCATTGCTTGAAATTGTATTAAGAACTGGATCATGAGATCCCTATTTGTGTAAGAACTTATGTATCGTTGTAATGGATGATGTACTATGGTATCCAATTCTGTTATGTCTCGCAAAAATGGTAATCCTGGGATTGCGATGTATGGCATAACAGGCATCTAGGATTGAAAAATCCGGGTGTTGACATAAGTATTGTTTGGTGATTGTGTACCTCGTATTTATTCATAGACGCTAGTACCGACCAAGGATACGAGGAGGAAGGAGGATACTACAAAGAAGAAGCCGAGGAGAACTTCAACCACTACTCTGCACAAGGCAAGCCTAATACTACTAGTTAATTGAGCAAGCTAACACTTGCAAGATACTCTACTTTAGCAAGCCTATACTGATACTGATGCAAGCTAATACTTGCTTGTTACCATGACCACTAGATGCCTTAAGCATATGTGATCATACCCACTTGATACCCCCTCCTAGTTTTACTTGCAAGCTTTCTACTTTATTTCTTTATCAAAGCTATTACTTAGAGTCTACTTAAGTGACTTGTAGATTCTAGGAGGACAATTGAAGGTTGCATAAAGAGCATTAAATTTTGCCTAAGCTAGATAATCTTGATGTCACCCTAAGGCATGAGATTGAACTTAGTTAAACTCTACTTGTTTACCACCCCTCATTAATACTCACCCCCACTTGTAGATGCTAGTGCTAAGCATAAAACTTTATCAACTTTAGATGGGACTACTTGATGGAAAATGGTTATGAAAACCTTAGAATGATGAGTCATTCTACTGAGATGTTTTGACATGTGTTTCCGAACACTAGATGATTTGGATGATGAAAATGTTAAGGCATGAGCCTTAGCCCTTTATAAAACTGATGGTTGTCTGGATGCGATACCATTCTAAGTTTACCGTACAACCACAATACCCGAAAATTGGGTAGGGCTTGACTGGAATCTTATATACCTTAGCATGGGTTCCCTCACGGCCAAGGTCTGAGCTGAGGCTACCTTGTGAAGATTGTCCACCTGTGCAGTACCCAAGATGACAGTTGGTCATGGTTGGGAGGCCAAACTCACAGGAGAGGTGCCTATACTAGGGCGTGTAATTGAAAGGTTAGGATTGATTATCCGCATACTGAGTATGGTGAATTCAGGATTTGTTCCTGACAGATGTATCGAATGTTGTGGTGAAAGTGTACAATCTCTGCAGAGTGTCAAACTATTCGAATAGCCACGTCCGCGGTTATGGACAGTTGGAGTGGCCATACTGGTCCCCCGTCAGATGTTTTCAAAATGACTTGTGAAATGAATTGAGAATTTGACTTGACCACAACAGAGTTGTGATATGAAATTCAAGTTCCCTCTTAGGTGTTATAAAATTTCAACTAGATTTTCTTGCTTCTGAACTTAGTAGAGGTAAATCTGGCTTTTCTGCAAAACCACCCTAGAGCTTAGTGTCCTACTACAAACACCACCTTCACTTGTTAGTATTAGTTTGCGAGTACTTAAAGAGTACTCATGGCTTTGTTCCTGGCTATTCCTGTGGCCAGACTATGAATAGGAGTACGAGGATGATGGACCCCAGGAAGGTTACGACAACAAGGATCATCTCCCATCGTCAGCATTGCCTGTGACCCCGAAGATGGAGCCTCGCCTACGCTACCTTTATTATTATGTATTTCCGCTGGTTGAGTTGTATTAAGAACTGGATCATGAGATCCTTATTTGTTTAAGACCTTATGTATGGTTTGTAATGGATGATGTACTATGGTATCCAATTATGTTATGTCTCGTAAAAATGGTAATCCTGGGATTGCGATGTATGGCATGACAGACATCTGGGATTAAAAATCCGGGTGTTGACAGATGCTCCTTGACCCCAGGCATGGCTATGGTCACCGCCGTGGCGTTGTGTCGGTTGCAGCGCCCCCTTGGGGGTGCTCCCCGTGCCGCCGTGGTCGTCGGCCTCCTCTGCTTCCTCTTCTATTCTACAGCGAGGACCTTCGGTAAGTTGTTCCTCTCTCTCGTGTACTCTGTGTTAGGCATCCCATGCTAGATGTTGGTAGTGGCCTTTCATTGTTAGTGTCCTGTTCTAATTAAGGTGGTTTGTTCTACTTAGGGTTCATATCCCTCTGTGAATTAGATATATGATGAATTGGATCATGTATTGATGATCCTTGAACCTGTTGAGTGGTGACTTGCTATGGATTATTGCTGATGGTTAGCTGTGGTGATGCTAGTGGTTTATCAAATGTTTCTATGGATTAATTTTGATATGGTTCAGATGGTAAAGTTGCTTTAGAAGCAATACATGGAAAATCTAGTGGTTTAATAGCTCACCACTGTCATTACTTGGTTAATGACAGTGAGTGTTGTGTGATGAAGTCACTGTCTTAGTACTTAAGAATTCATATATAGATTGAGATCAAATGATCTCTTATAGTGAATATATGTATATGGATTTTCCTGATTATGATTCCTGTGATGTCAGGAAAATGATTTATAGTTGGTTGATTGTATCTGTGAATATTGGATGCTTAACCTGCTTAGTTTAGAACTGTTCTTGTGACACCATCCTTGTATGGCACACAAGATTAGATTCTATTACTTGGTTTGGTCTTATTCAAGCTTAAAATTGGCTTGGCAATATAGATAAGTGGAATTCTCTTTCCTTGCATCCCTAGAACCCATGATGTTGGTCTGAGGTTTAGGGATTAGACCCTTCTCTTATTATTTCTCATGGATTGGTTCTGGTAGTGATACCAGTTAATGTTTCTTGAATCAAAGTTGGAAAAAAATGATTGTAGGCTTGATAACTTATATAGATCCATAAGATTAAATTCTAAGGTGCTACTCCTGTCTTAGAGATGTGCCTAGAAGTTTAAATCTTGGCTATATTCATTCTTGAATTGAAATATAGCTTGATAGCTTAGATAAATGATGTTGTCCTGAGATCTTAGTTGGATCCTTATACTTTTCTGATTGCTTTTAGTGTTTAAAAACTTCAGTGATGGATTCACCCCACTTGGGTGCTTTCTGAGAACTTGAGTAATAGACAGATCATGAATGCTTGTCTAACCTTAGATAGATAGATCAGGTGATGGTCTATTTTACTCACCACACTCATTTGATGTTGGGGTTGCCAGTGGTTGATCTTGTGGTAGCTTGATCTGGTGCTCCTCTGGTATTTCCAGCTCCTAGGCTTGTCCTTGATCTAGCCCGTCACCTCCTGGTCCTGATGGCTTAATCCTGTCCTTGCTATCCACTTGATCTACCCCCTCCTTATGTCACCATTTTGGTGATGTGATCCAGGGTTTTGATTGGTGTGATCTAGCTTGGCTTTGGCTTGGTTTAGCTGGGCTGCTATTCTTGGTGTGTATGAACACGAAAGTGGTGTGGGGTTGGCTTCCCATGGCTGTGTTGATGGTTTTGTCTGATTATGCTATTGCAGTGGTGTTGGCAGCACACACCATGCAGTTTGGTGTGTGTGTTACCTGTGTGCCTGCTGCATAGGTTGTGGATATGTTCTGAATTTGAAAGTTACTTTTATCAGATTACCTTTTACCTGGCTGGTGAAACATTCCCCTCCTTGCTGTTTATTTGGCTTATGCCTTAAAATTATGAAAGATATATTCTTTCATATTGGTGAAATTTGCCCCTTTAAAAGACTACTCAATGATGAAATCTTGAACAGTGCACTTCACTGTCAATTCTAGGAGTAAAATAATTCTAATCCTTACTTTCTTTCTTTTTTAAGTTTTTGTTTATTTTGCAGGTACCATATTTGAAGATCAAGACTTTAGTTTAGGTTTTTTCTTTTTCTTTATAGAATAGTCACTTGTAATATCTCTCTGATTCAATTGTAATCTTTATTTTTATTCTTTTGTAATAAAGATTGTACTATTATTCAATAAATAAATATTATTCTTCCATTTAATTATTATTGTAAAGGTTGTTGCTCATTTTCATAAGTTACATTTGTGTAACTTATTTATTGAATAAAATTTTGAAATGAAGATTCTTATTCTTAATTTTTTTCTTTATATAAAGTTTGAACTACTAATTATTAACTCTTGACTAAAGCATAATACTAAAACATAACTCTAAATTCTTTTGAACTATAAATTCAACACTCAAGTTTAAATTCAAATTTCATTTCCCAAAACACATAAGTCCACAAAGATCATATCAAAGTCTATAACAATCATCCTCCAAGACTATACATAATCTCAAAGCATGAAAGAAACTTTGATCACTTTAGGTTTTTATTTGGCAAAAAAATTACCCACATTTTCACAGATGAATGCATGCAATATCACAAATTCCTAAATCTACCCTTCGTTGGTTCCTAAATGCTGGGATGTTACAATATGTTAAGTGGTTCTAGGGATCCTTTTGCTTGAGTTCGTGTCGCCGCGCCAAGGCACTCCAGCTTCTCTTGGCGACTGGAAACAATGTGGGTGACCATGGGGTGGGGTCGAAATAGGTAGATAGGGGTTCGACAGATCTCGTTGGGGAGACGGCGATACGGTTATTGTTTTTGCTCAGTGTTTTGGTTTAGCGGTTTCGGTTTGTATGATATTTCTAATGAATTTGTCAAACAATGTGGTTCTAATAGTAAATAAAGGCCATGTGCATCGCTTGATGCAGAGGCCGAGGATCCTCTCCCCATTTCAGAAAAAGAGTAAATTACATGTTGGTGTCAAAGAGATGCATGCAATAGTCGATTTCTCCCCTGCAGCATTGTACAGTCTCTCTATAGGAGTAGATCTTCTTGCCTCTCACGTGGATCTGTTTGTCCGATACAGTACCGCTTGACACCTGCTTTACTCACCTGTCAACTTTCTGTAGCCTTTTTTTGTTTTGACGAAGTAGTGTGAAGCATGGTGTGAAGTGGTCATAGAGGCAGGGTAAGTTGCCTAGCATATTTATGTAAGTATAGTACCAAACTCAATTAGTATAGTCCTCAGCAAATGCAACCCGGGTTTCTGGCCGGCGGGCACTACGTCGGCAAGCTGATCTTCCCTCTATAACCACTTCCACAAGGGCGTGTACTGTCAGCCGTCGGATTTGACCGCGGTCCGTTGGCTACGGACGCCGTCGAGTCTGCGGCGATGATTGAGTGCCCCTATGACGACTGCTTTAGCTTGGTCGCCTTTAACAAGCTCGACGAGCACAAGATCCCATGCCCGCATGGCATGTGCTCCTGCATTGATCCCACCTGTTGTGGTAGAAGCCAGGCCCAGCCAAGGCCTAGTAATTATTAAGTGGGTTGTCCCATTAAGAGATCCCAATAGTATCATGGCCCATTACTGTTTCGTCCTGAACTATTACAAATAGGCCCACTAGTGCTGCCATCGGCGGCCCATAAACTTTCGGGCCCGTTACTATTTCAATCTACACTGTTTAAAATTGGCCCACCTGTAAAGCCCATAAAATGTCGGGTCTATTACTGTTCCGCCCTGTACTGTTTGAACTAGGCCCGTTTTGCCAGGCTGCTTTGGACCGTGACCATTCTGGCTCATTACTATCTAGTTCTACACTGTTCAAAATGGGCCCGTTTGTGTAATCCGCTGCGGGCCATAAACTTTTGGGCATGTTACTGTTTAGGATCATGAACATCTTGCGCATATTCTGGCCTATTACTGTTTTGGTCTAGTAGGTTACTCGGTCTGTTACTATTCCTACATGGTGCAATTCGGCCTATTACTGTTCTAGCCTGCTACGACCCTAGCCTTTTTCTAGCCTGGCCTGCTACTGTTCTGGCCCATTACTATTTTGGCTATTTAAGTTTCTGGCCCTTTTACCGTTCGGGTCCATTTCTGCTCTAGGGTTGTTACTGTTTCTGCATGTTGCTGTTTTGGTCGGTTACTTTTTTTGGCCTCTTAATATTTTGGCCGGTTATTATTTTGGCCTGTCATTGTTTTGGCCTGTTACTATTTTTGCCAATTACTGTTACTTAGCAAGCTTGTGGGTCGGGCCCGTTACTTTTATGGTATTTTACAGTTTCTGCATTTCTAGAGACCATTCCAATATCATAAAAGGTGTACAACTTGTGAGCATTTTTACTCTTCATCATCAGCCTAATAAAAGACGGGCAAACACAAAACACGATACTCTACCCTAATCGACCTGGCTAGGGAAGGTATGGTACCGCCTACCTCTATGTGTGGACGACATCAACTAAATGCCTACACGGCCTATGCGATTTGTCTAGATATTACACCAAATGCAAACTACTTGAAATTATTACATATTATCAACTAAAGGGAAAGGAAATTCAGCATTTTAGTTGACAATCGAGTTGATAGCAGTCCTCAATTTGATTTCTCCATCTATCACCTGCAGCTCCCTTTTGAGTGACATCTACATTGGAAAAAAACCTTGATACATGATCTTGCAGCCCCCTCTTTGGTGGCGATAGCAGTAATTGCAGTCTGAAACTAAGTAATAACAAGTTAATACATCAAACAAGGCAACCCACTTATTTAACTGATACGACATGAGCTATGAACTGGAGTTTACTACTAGTCAATGGTTCAAATATATTGACTATCACGTCAAACAAATAGGACAAGAAAGCATTAAAAAAGATTTCCTACCATGAAACGACAAATATAACAATGTGTGGTTTAGAATTTCAACAAATATAAACTAGCCTGGTTATATATAGAGAGAGGAATAAACCAGACAATGGCATGCAGTTACTGTCGTAGCTAAGAATGAACGAGACAAAAATTATAATGGCATCATGCGAGAACTTGTAGAGCAGGAATGCAAACCACAAATGAACTATAGAGTAGAGGATAGTTAGGTCATTGCTTAGGAAGAACTAGAACCAGATATGAAATATAATGGCATCTCTTGAGAACCTATAGAACAGTTCAGCAAAGCATTAGACAAGTGTGCCTACAATGAAATGAGCAATCAAACAAAGTGTTTCTTAGAATTTTAGCAAATATAAACTAGCCAGGTTATTTCAAAAAATATATATGGAAGCAGTTGTATATCCTAGAAAGCAAGAGACGTTGGTTGACTCAGAATTTGCGGTGAGCTACACAATGGTATGCAGTTACTGTCATACCTAAGAATGAACCAGATAAAAATTATAATGGCATCATACCAGAACTTGCAGAGCAGGAATACAAACCACAAATGAACTACACAGTAGAGGATAGTTATGTCATTGCTTAGGATGAACCATGTCAACACCCGGATTTTTAATCCCAGATGCCTGTTATGCCATACATCGCAATCCCAGGATTACCATTTTTGCGAGACATAACAGAATTAGATACCATAGTACATCATCCATTACAAACCATACATAAGGTCTTACATAAATAAGGATCTCATGATCCAGTATTAATACAACACAAGCAGCGGAATACGTAATAATAACGGTAGCATAGCCGAAGCTCCATCTTCGGGGTCACAGGCAATGCTGACAATGGGAGATGATCCTAGTTGTCGTAACCTTCCTGGGGTCCATCTTCCAGGTACTCCTATTCATAGTCTGGCCATGGGAATAGCCAGGGACAAAGCCATGAGTACTCTTTAAGTACTCGCAAACTAATACTAACAGGTAAAAGGGGGTTTTGTAGTGGGACACTAAGCTCTAGGGTTGTTTTGCAAAAAGCCAGATTTACCTCTACTAAGTTTGGAAACAACGAATGCTAGTTAAGGTTTTATAACACCTAAGTGGGAACTTGTATCTCATGCCACAACTCTGTTGTGGTCAAGTCAAAGTCTCAAATCATTTCACAAGTTATTTTGAAAACATCTGACGGGGGAACAGTATGGCCACTCCAACTGTCCATAACCGCGGATGCGGCTACTCGAATAGTTTGACACTCTGCAGAGATTGTACATTTTCACCACAACATTCGATACATCCGTCAGGAACAAATCCTGAATTCACCATACTCAGTATGCGGATAATCAATCCTAACCTTTCAATTACACGCCCTAGTATAAGCACCTCTCCTGTGAGTTTGGCCTCCCAACCATGACCAACTCTCATCTTGGGTACTGCACAGGTGGACAATCTTCACAAGGTAGCCTCAGCTCAGACCTTGGCCGTGAGGGAACTAATACTAAGGTATATAAGTGTCTAGTCAAGCCCTACCCAATTCTCGGGTATTGTGGTTGTACGATAAAATTGGAATGGTATCGCATCCAGACAACCATCAGTTTTTAAAGGGCTAAGGCTCATGCCTCAACATTTTCATCACCATAATCATCTGGTGTTCGGAAACACATGTCCAAAACATTTCAATAGAATGATCCATCATTCCAAGGTTTTCATAACCATTTTTCCACCAAGTATTCCCATCTAAATTTGATCAAGGTTTATGCTTAGCACTAGCATCTACAAATGGGGGTAAGTACTAATGAGGGGTGGTAAACTAGTGGAGTTTAACTAAGTTCAATCTCATGCATTAGGATGACATCAAGATTATCTATCTTAGGCCAAATTTTATGCTCTTTATGCAACCTTCAAAATATCCTTCTAGTATCTACAATTTACTTAAGTAAACTCTAAGCAATAGCTTTGATAAAGAAATAAAGTATAAAGATTGTAAGTAAAAACTAGGATTGGTTTATCAAGTGGGTAGGATCATCTATGCTTAAAGCATATAGTTGGCATGGTGACAAGCAAGTATTTGCCTGCATAGGTATAGTATCTTGCAAGTGTTAGCTTGCACATTCAACTAGTAGTATTAGGCTTGCATCAGTATTAGTATAATCTTGCTAAATTAATAGCTTGCAAGTATTGTCTTGCCTTGTGCAGAGCAGTGGTTGAAGTTCTCCTCGGCTTCTTCTTCGTAGTATCGTCCTTCTTCCTCGTATCCTTGGTCGGTACTAGCGTCTATGAATAAATACGAGGTACACAATCACCAAACAATACTTAACTACTTGCAATCATCACACACAAGGGTCCTATAGATGATCTAGCATCATCACTAACATTACAAGATTAAAGCTTGGTTTAATTCCTTTTATTTTTAGAAAAGTAATTTCTACTCATTGAAAAACTACTTAAGATTTAATATTGTCCAAACCAAACATGGGATCATGTTGACACATGTCATCACCACATATTTTATTCCATGGTAATGTGATTTAAAGTGGTGTCACAATGTAATAAGGTTTAACCTTTTATTTTTAATTAAATAAAGTGACTAGAAATGCTTATGTGGCATTCTTATATTACTTGGTCATTATTTCTGTAAGTAAACCTATATATTTTTATATATTCTGAAAGGTATGGTTAAATGTGATTTTTGAGAGTTGGAATAAACTCAAAAGCTTTTGTGGTTTAAATTTGAAAAATGTTTGAATGCAGAAAAGGTTTTGCCTTGTTATTTTTACCAAGGGTGATCTACAGATCCAAATTATTTCAATCCAACGGGCTTGGATTCAGCACTTCCAGACCTTTCTAACAAAATTGGTTTCATTCAATTTTGTTCACTGAATCGAGCTGGGTTGATTTTTGAAACTAGGTGCAGAAGTGTGTTTGAATGAAAATGGAAAAATCGAAATTCAAACAACTGGGCTGCGCGGGAAACGATACTGCGCCGGCCTGCTAAGCACAGCGCTTACGCGGGCTGGTTAAGTTGCTGTCCCCATGCGTCAGTGAGACGAGGGGGCGCGACGCGGTATGGGGCAATATGCTGCGTTCGATCTAGTTCTAATCCAACGGCTGAGGGTCGTCGTCCACGTCGGGCAACGCCGGCGAGACTGAACCCTAACGTGGCAGGTGGGGGTCGTCGGGGGCTCACCGGGTCTCAGGGGCGAGGGTCTTCGAGGCGGGTGAACGACGAAGTCGACGATGGCGAACCTCCTGGTATTGGCAGCTTCTCCTAGGGCGGCTCCAATCGTTGGTTCCTTCTTCTCCCGCAGTGGCGGGGTCCGGTGAAATTCCGGCGAAGCGGTGCTCGCCTTGCGTCGAGAATGGGGTGGAACGATCAGCGAGGAGAGGGGAGTGAGATGGTGTGCTCAATTCGGCTGGGGGTGGCCGACGGTGGCGATCGCTTGGGGGTATCCTGGCGATGCTATACGGCTTTAATGCGCATGTAGGGGCGGTGGCAAATGGTCTGGAACATGCGATGCTCTGCGTGGCCGAGGCGGCGTCTTCGACGGCAAGCGGTGGCTACAGGGCATGGGGCGGCGAACGGGGATGTCTGGCGGTCTCCCGGGTCGGTGGTGATCGTGTATGCACGCGGCAAGGACGGCGCGCGGTCTGTGGGCTTCGGTCGAGGGTGGCGCTCTGGCGCATGCTCGGCATGGTTGCTGGCAAGCTAGGCATGGTCTATGCGTGTGGTCCAGAGGTTGGCAACGTTCGAGCGTTGGACAGGGAGTGGCGGTGGGGTGTTGGCTTGCTCCCAGACATGTTGGCTAGGCTTGTTTCTTCTCCTATCTTGATGTCCACACTGGGGTGACATGGTGAGCTTCGGTTGTTCACCATTGTTGGCATTGCCAAGCTTACAGTGGGGATAGTGCTTGGTTTAGTTGGCTAGATGATCTACTGAGGTTGCTGTGAGCTAGAGAGGGAACAAGTTAGGCTCCAATCACTGCTCACAATAGTGTTTAGATTTTATTTGATTTGAATCAGCAAGGTGTTTGATGAAATGGCCGCAAGAATTCAAGTTTTGAATTTTGAAAAGATTTTTGGTGGGTGTGCTAGGTTAGTACTGGTGAGTCTGCAGATGCTTGGGTTTTGAAAGTTGAGCTTGTTTGAGTGGTTTTTGAAAAAGTGGGATCTTCCCATATGATAAAGATTCAATTTTGAATTGTCATTTAAACTATGCATTTGAAAGTTTCTGGATGATCACAAGGTGGGCCTTGATACTTTGTTATGAGTACTATCAAGAGGTGTAAAGATCCAAACAAGTTTTTGTTAAGTTCTGAAAGTTTGAGACAGCCAAAGTAGGCATGGGAGTTAAATTGGTCAAAATGACCATTCACTCATTTTGTTTGTTTTGATTTATTTGTCTTTGGTAAAAGTTTGGGAATTGTTTAGATGATGTTTATTTCACCTAAGAATCCTTTTACAAGCAAATAAACACATAAACAAGGCAATTCAAAAGAATTCAAAATGGGATGCATACACACATGCATGCTTTCATAATTTTATTTAGAAAAGTTTTTGTTAACCCTAATTTTGATGATTAGAGTTTGATGATCCAAGTTTAGTATTTTTGGGATGTTACAAACCTTCCCCCCTTAAACAAAATCTCGTCCCGAGATTTGAAAAAGGACGAAAAGATTACCTAGGATTTGAAGAGATCGGGAAACTCCGTCCTGATGTGATCTTTGCGCTCCCAGGTAGCTTCCTCTTCTGTGTGGTTGCTCCACTGAATCTTGAGAAACTTGATGCTTCGGGTTCTGGTGGTTCGGAAAGCTTCTTCCAAAATACGGATGGGTACTTCGGGATAGGTCAGGTCATCGTTGATCTCAATGGTCCGGTGATCGATATTCTTGAACACTTCAGTCTTCTCTAGAACTTCGAGACACTTGCGAAGTAATGAGATATGGAACACATTGTGCACGGCTGACATCTCTTCAGGTAGTTCCAATTGATACGACACTTCTCCTCGATGGTTCATAATCTTGAAGGGTCCGATATATCTGGGGGCTAGCTTTCCTTTGAGTTGGAAATGCTGCATTCCCTTCAATGGCGACACTTTCAGATACACAAAATCTTTTATGTTGAAGGCGAGGTCTCGACGTCTCTTGTCGGTGTAACTCTTCTGTCTGGACTGGGCTGTCTTGAGGTGCTCACGAATCTTGTGAACCTTCTCTTCTGCTTCTCGTAGGATGTCGGGTCCGAAGATCTGACTCTCTCCTACTTCCGACCAGTTCAAAGGGGTGCGACACTTCCTTCCGTACATGAATTCAAATGGGGCCATTTGCAAACTAGCTTGATAACTGTTGTTGTATGAAAATTCTGCAAACGGCAGAAGTCTTCCCACTTGGATCCATATTCTAACACACGGGCTCTCAGCATATCTTCGAGTATTTGATTTACTCGCTCCGTTTGTCCATCGGTTTGAGGGTGATATGCGGTGCTGAAATCTAGGCGGGTTCCTAAACCTTCTTGGACTTTCTTCCAGAATCTCGAGGTAAATTGAGTTCCTCGATCAGATGCGATGTTCTTGGAGACTCCATGCAAACTAACGATTCTAGCGATGTATAACTCCGCTAGCTTCGGACTCTGATATGTGGTCTTGACGGGCAAGAAATGGGCGACTTTGGACAATCTGTCCACTATGACCCAGATAGAGTCATTTCCCCTACTAGAAGTAGGCAATCCAGTGATAAAGTCCATTCCAACGGAATCCCATTTCCATTCCGTAATCTGCAAGGGTTGTAACAATCCAGCGGGTCTTTGATGTCCTGCCTTGACTCGCTGACATATATCACACTTGGCGATATAGCTTCCGATTTCTCTCTTCATCTTATGCCACCAAAATTGCTCTTTCAAATCTTGATACATCTTAGTTCCTCTGGGGTGGATAGAATAAAGAGTATCATGAGCTTCCTTCAGAATCACTTCTTTCAACTCAGAATCTGCTGGTACACAAAGGCGTCCTTTGTACCACAGAACTCCTTCTTCGTCTTCGGTGAATCCGTGTACTTTGCCTGTACCAATACGATGCTTGATTCCGTCGATACTAGCATTTCCTTTCTGCGCCTCTTTGATCTGGCTGATCAAAGTGGGTTGAAGTTCAATGCTAGCCAAAAATCCTTCACTTACTAATTCTATTCGAAAATCTTCCATCTCTTTGTGCAAGCTTGGTTGCTCCTTCAAAATCATGGAGTTCAAGCGGCACAGCAATCTGCTAAGGGCATCTGCTACCACGTTGGCTTTACCAGGGTGATAGTGAATGTCCAGGTCATAATCCTTGATTAGCTCAATCCATCTTCTCTTCCTCATATTCAGCTCCTTCTGAGTGAATATATACTTCAAGCTCTTGTGATCCGAATAAATCTCAAAACGATTTCCCATCAGGTAATGCCTTCATGTCTTTAAGGCGAGAACTATGGCTGCGAGTTCGAGGTCATGGGTTGGGTAATTTTGTTCATGTTGTTTCAATTGTCGAGATAGATAAGATATAACTTTGCCTTCTTGCATTAGCACGCATACGAGACCTATCTTGGATGCATCACAATACACGTCAAAGGGCTTTGTGATATCCGGCATGATTAAGATTGGGGCTGAAATCAATCTCCTCTTGAGTTCCTGAAAACTCGCTTCACATTTGTCGGTCCATTCAAACTTCTTGTCCTTCTTCAGCAATTGGGTCATGGGTCTGGCGATACTTGAGAATCCTTCTACGAACTTGCGGTAATATCCCGCCAATCTGAGAAATTCACGAACTTGGGTTTGAGTGGTTGGGGCTTGCCAATCTTCTACATCTTTCACTTTTGCAGGGTCAACGGCAATTCCTCCGGCTGATACAATGTGGCCGAGGAATCCTACCTCATGTAACTAGAATTCACATTTGCTAAAATGCATACAACTGATGCTCTCTAGGGTTCCAAGAATGGTCCTTAGGTGTAGCTCATGTTCTTCTTCCGATTTGGAATAAATCAGAATGTCATCGATGAAAACAACGACAAACTTATCCAGGAAGTCCATAAAAATCTTATTCATGAGATTCATGAAATAAGCGGGGGCATTGGTTAATCCAAAGGACATAACGGTATACTCGTATAATCCATATTGGGTGGTAAAGGCAGTCTTGGGAATATCCTCTGCGCGAATCTTGAGTTGATGATAGCCAGTTCTAAGATCAATCTTAGAAAACACTTTGGCACCGATCAACTGATCAAACAAATCTTCTATCTTGGGCAAGGGATACTTGTTCTTGATGGTGACATCATTCAACTTCCTGTAATCCGTACACAAACGGTTAACTCCATCCTTCTTATCCACGAACAAAACAGGTGATCTCCAAGGTGACGCACTTGGTTGAATCAATCCTATTTCCAACATGGAATCCAGCTGCTTCTTCAATTCTGCCAGTTCTGACAGGTTCATACTATAGGGTCTCTGAGCTATGGGTCCTGTTCCGGGGATTAGTTCAATGATAAACTCGATATCCCGATTTGGGGGCATACCGGGCAAAACATCTGGAAATACATCGGGGTATTCACAGACTATCCGGACTTGGTCAATGGTAGGTTGGGCTATACTCTTGTTGCACTTGAATTGGCGAGGTAAGGTTTCAGATATATGCTCGACTGATATTCCGGCTGTACTGGTCATGGTGATGGCTTTCTTGGCACAGTCAATCAATCCTTTATGTTTGGACATCCAATCCGTTCCTAGTACTACTTCCAAACCTTTAGTTCCGAGTACTATCAGATTAGCATAAAAATCTATGCCATGGATTCGGATAGGAATGGCTTTGCAAATTTGCCTAGCCTTGGTGGTTGAACCGGGAATTTGGACGATCATAACATGCTTCAGTTTTGTTGGTTGAATTTTACTAGTGCATGCAAATTAATCGGTGACAAATGAGTGTGATGCACCAGAATCAAACAACAATCTTGCAAGTATTTAATTAACAGAAAACATACCCAGCACGACGTCTGGCGCTTCCTGAGCTTCTTCAGCATGCATGAGGAAAAGACAGCCGTTGCGGTTGAGTGAATTCCCTGGGGCAAACCTCCTTCCTGGCTGAACACGACGCTGCTGCTGAGCTGGGGCATTGGTATTGGGGGCTGCGGCATTCTTCTTGTTGGGGCACTCTTTGGAATAGTGGACCTTATTTCCACAGTCATAACAAGTCACTTGCGTCTTGTCCTTTGCTGCAACAGGCACAGCATTGCTTCCAGTCCTCGAGGCAGTGTTGGTGTTGGTGGTAGCATTGTTGTTGTTGAACTTGGGTGCGGCACGATTGAAATTGTTACAATTGCCGGGGTTGTTATGATTTCCTCCGGGCCTAGGGTTTCCACGGTTGGGATAGGTCGGACGGTTCATTGGGGGTCTGTGGGTTCTTGGGGCAAATCCTAGAGATGGGTTAGGGCGATACTTTGGGGTCTGATGGGTTCCGGGCTGATGCATCATGCGACGCTTGCGGTTCTCATTGGCTTGGTTGATCTTTCCTTCCATCTGGATGGCAGAGTCGACAAGGGCTTCAATATCCGTAAAGGGAATATTGACCAACACAGTCTGCATCTCATCGTGCAGACCATTCAGGAATCTTTCTTTCTTCTTGGCTTCAGTGTTGATCTCATCCAGGGCATACCTAGCTAATGACAAAAATTTGTCACGGTATTCCAATACGGTCATCCTTCCTTGCTTCAGTTCTCTGAATTCATCTCTCATTCTCTTGATCAAACCCGGTGGCACATGGGTTCTACTAAACTTGACCTTGAATTCCTCCCAGGTCATCATTTGGCCTCCGGTCATTGCCCGAACACTGTTCCACCATGCCCTGGCATCTCCGGCTAGATAGTGGGTGGCGAACAGAACTTTCTCGTTAGCTTCCACTCCGGTGACTTCTAGGTTATTGTCCATGGTTTGCAGCCAATCGTCGGCATCTAGGGGCTCTTCAGACTTAGTGAAAACAGGTGGGTTGGTGTTCTGAATTTTTTTGAGCTTAGATCCATGGTTGTCCTGATTTCCGTTTCCTTGGTTGTTGTGGGCAAGCTGAGCTATCTGTTGCAGGGTGGCTAGGTTGGCTTGACGTTCCGCTCTTTCAGCTTCGTGGTCAGAAACCAACATTAGCAGGATCTGCAACATCGGGTCCGGGGATGAACCACTTCCTCCGCGTGGCATCTGAAGATTGAGATAGATCATGAGAAAAGAGGGAAATTTCTAAGGTTTTGGGACTTTGAAAAGTTTTTAAAGTTTGACTCAGATTTTTCTAGCAACTTGCTTTTCATTCATTCATAGCACACGATACAAACACACACCACACAAGGTAAACAAATGGTTTTAGGAACCATTCTGGAAACTACGATACAGTGGGACCGAATACTACTCACTACGCTAGTGCTCAAGTGCTACTACTCCTCGGAGTCGGTGTAGTCGTCATCCTCATCATCCTCATCGTCATTGATGAAGGCGAAATCATCCTCATCGGTGAAGAAATCCATAGCCTGATCTTCCAGAAAATCGTCATCATCACTGAGATAGGAGTAGGGATCTCCAGAAGGTCCTCTCCGGCATTCTCCCTTTCTTCCAACTGCATGTCTCTCTCGTGGATGGTCTCCTCCAAAGACGAGATACGGTGGCGAAGACGGGCCATGATGCGCTCCTTCTTGTCGAGCTGACGACGGCGAGACTTGCGATCCTTCGCTAGCATGGCGATGGTCTGATCCTTCGTCTTGATGATGGCGGACTTGTGGTTGGAGTAGTCATGACAGTTGTCCAATTCTTGCTGACGATCGTACATCATGAAGCTAAGGTGATCCAATTGAGTATTCAGCTTGTGGTGGTATGGGGCTTCCAGGGGTTGTCCATTAGCATCACGCCTTGGGAAAAACTCAAAGCGGGTACACTTGATCTGGTTGATATTGTGCCCACACAGACGGGCAAGAGCTTCCTGCATGGCCCTGGCAAGTCCATCGAGCCATTTGTTCTCTCTTAAGGTAAACTGAATTCCCTCAGTAGTGGGAGGTTCAATCTTTCCTCGGAGACTTGCAACAATTAGCCACTGCAGATCATCTCCTCCTTGATCATTGAGCTGAGCTCCGAAGAACTCGGGGTGTGGACGCTCCAGAAGTTCCGAAAGCTGGTCCAAATCCCTCTCAAAGATAAGGTCTCCTCCATTCCCCAACTGATAAAACTTGTTGTACTTCACGTCCATCAAAAAGAATATAGGATGAGTAAGTTAGTAGACTGATCAAGTGTGTCAAATTTTATGTATTTTGCAAGAGTTTTTGAGGAACATGAATTTTTGTAAAAGAATCAAGTGATAAGAATGGGAATAAGTTTTTTTGTAAATATTTGCTTCCTTTGGTTTTGAAACTAAGTTTTTGATTCAAACGTCCAGTCTAACTAGGGTCTCCTTTGGTCAGGATGGCTCTGATACCAACTTGTCAACACCCGGATTTTTAATCCCAGATGCATGTTATGCCATACATCGCAATCCCAGGATTACCATTTTTGCGAGACATAACAGAATTGGACACCATAGTACATCATCCATTACAAACCATACATCAGGCCTTACATAAATAAGGATCTCATGATCCAGTCTTAATACAACACAAGCAGCGGAATACATAATAATAACGGTAGCATAGGCGAAGCTCCATCTTTAGGGTCACAGGCAATGCTGACGATGGGAGATGATCCTAGTTGTTGTAACCTTCCTGTGGTCCATCTTCGAGGTACTCGTCTTCATAGTCTGGCCATGGGAATAGCCAGGGACAAATCCATGAGTACTCTTTAAGTACTCGCAAACTAATACTAACAGGTAAAAGGGGTTTTTGTAGTGGGACACTAAGCTCTAGGGTTGTTTTGCAAAAAGCCAGATTTACCTCTACTAAGTTTGGAAACAACGAATGCTAGTTAAGGTTTTATAACACCTAAGTGGGAACTTGTATCTCATGCCACAACTCTGTTGTGGTCAAGTCAAAGTCTCAAATCATTTCACAAGTCATTTTGAAAACAACTGACGGGGGAACAGTATGGCCACTCCAACTGTCCATAACCGCGGACGTGGCTATTCAAATAGTTTGACACTCTGCAGAGATTTTACACTTTCACCACAACATTCGATACATCCGTCAGGAACAAATCCTGAATTCACCATACTCAGTATGCGGATAATCAATCCTAACCTTTCAATTACACGCCCTAGTATAAGCACCTCTCCTGTGAGTTTGGCCTCCCAACCATGACCAACTATCATCTTGGGTACTGCACAGGTGGACAATCTTCACAAGGTAGCCTCAGCTCAGACCTTGGCCGTGAGGGAACTAATACTAAGGTATATAAGTGTCTAGTCAAGCCCTACCCAATTCTCAGGTATTATGGTTGTACGGTAAAATTGGAATGGTATCGCATCCAGACAACCATCAGTTTTATAAAGGGCTAAGGCTCATGCCTCAACATTTTCATCACCATAAATCATCTAGTGTTCGAAAACACAAGTCCAAAACATTTCAATAGAATGATCCATAATTCCAAGGTTTTCATAACCATTTTTCCACCAAGTATTCCCATCTAAATTTGATCAAGTTTTATGCTTAGCACTAGCATCTACAAATGGGGGTAAGTACTAATGAGGGGTGGTAAACTAGTGGAGTTTAAATAAGTTCAATCTCATGCCTTAGGATGACATCAAGATTATCTAGCTTAGGCCAAATTTTATGCTCTTTATGCAACCTTCAAAATATCCTTCTAGTATCTACAATTTACTTAAGTAAACTCTAAGTAATAGCTTTGATAAAGAAATAAAGTATAAATATTGTAAGTAAAAACTAGGATTGGTTTATCAAGTGGGTAGGATCATCTATGCTTAAGGCATATAGTTGGCATGGCGACAAGCAAGTATTTGCTTGCATAGGTATAGTATCTTGCAAGTGTTAGCTTGCACATTCAACTAGTAGTATTAGGCTTGCATTAGTATCAGTATAAGCTTGCTAAATTAATAGCTTGCAAGTATTGGCTTGCCTTGTGCAGAGCAGTGGTTGAAGTTCTCCTTGGCTTCTTCTTCGTAGTATCCTCCTTCTTCCTCATATCCTTGGTCGGTACTAGCGTCTATGAATAAATACGAGGTACACAATCACCAAACAATACTTAACTACTTGCAATCATCACACACAAGGGTCCTATAGATGATCTAGCATCATCACTAACATTACAAGATTAAAGCTTGGTTTAATTCCTTTTATTTTTAGAAAAGTAATTTCTACTCATTGAAAAACTACTTAAGATTTAATATTCTCCAAACCAAACATGGGATCATGTTGACACATGTCATCACCACATATTTTATTCCATGGGAATGTGATTTAAAGTGGTGTCACAATGTAATAAGGTTTAACCTTTTATTTTTAATTAAATAAAGTGACTAGAAATGCTTATGTGGCATTCTTTTATTACTTGGTCATTATTTCTGTAAGTAAACCTATATATTTTTATATATTCTGAAAGGTATGGTTAAATGTGATTTTTGAGAGTTGGAATAAACTCAAAACTTTTGTGGTTTAAATTTGAAAAATGTTTGAATGCAAAAAAGATTCTGCCTTGTTATTTTTACCAAGGGTGATCTATAGATCCAAATGATTTAAATCCAACGGGCTTGGATTCAACACTTCTAGACCTTTCTAACAAAATTGGTTTCATTCAATTTGGTTCACTGAATCGAGTTGGGTTGATTTTTGAAACTAGGTGCAGAAGTGTGTTTGAATGAAAATGGAAAAAATCCAAATTCAAACAACTGGGCTGCGCGGGAAACGATAATGGGCCGGCCTACTAAGCACAGCGCTTATGCGGGTTGGTTAAGTTGCTGTCCCCACGCGTCAGTGAAACGAGGGGGTGCAAAGCGGTATGGGGCAATATGGTGCGTTCGATCTAGTACTAATCCAATGGCTGAGGGTCGTCGTCCACGTCGGGCAACGCCAGTGAGACTGAACCCTAACGCGGCAGGTGGGGGTCGTCGAGGGCTCACCGGGGCTCAGGCGAGGGTCGGCGAGGCGGGCGAACGACGAATTCGACGATGGCGAACCTCCTGGTACTGGCAGCTTCTCCTGGGGCGGCTCCAATCGCTGGCTTCCTTCTTCTCCGGCAGCGGCAGGCTCCGGTAAAATTCCGGCGAAGCGCTGCTCGCCTTGCTTCGGGAACAGGGTGGAACAATCAGTGAGGAGAGGGGAGTGAGATGGTGTGCTCAATTCGGCTGGGGGTGGCCTCTATTTATAGTCGCGACGACGAGACCGAACGGGATGGGAAGGCGACGGTGGCGACATGGCTACGGGCTGCTAGAGGCATGGCCGGTGGTGGCGATCGCTTGGTGGTCTCCTGGCGATGCTCTACGGCTTTAATGCGCATGTAGGGGCGGTGGCAAATGGTCTGGAATATGCGATGCTCTGCGCAGACGAGGCGGCGTCTTCGACGGCGAGCGGTGGCTACTGGGCATGGGGCGGCGAACGGGGATGTCTGGCGGTCTCCTGGGTCGGTGGTGATCGTGTATGGACGCGGCGAGGGCGGCGCGTGGTCTGTGGGCTTCGGTCGAGGGTGGCGCTCTGGCGCATGCTCGGCATGGTTGCTGGCGAGCTGGGCGCGGTCTGTGCGTGTGGTCCAGGGGTTGGAAACGTTCGAGCGCTGGACAGGGAGTGGCAGTGGGGTGTTTCCTTGCTCCCAGACATGTTGGCTAGGCTTGTTTCTTCTCCTAGCTTGCTGTCCACACTGGGTGACATGGTGAGCTTCGGCTGTTCACCATTGATGGCATTGCCAAGCTTAGAGTGGGGCTAGTGCTTGGTTTAGTTTGCTAGATGATCTACTGAGGTTGCTGTGAGCTAGAGAGGGAACAAGTTAGGCTCCAATCACTGCTCACAATAGTGTTTAGATTTTATTTGATTTGAATCAGCAAGGTGTTTGATGAAATGGCCGCAAGAATTCAAGTTTTGAATTTTGAAAAGATTTTTGGTGGGTGTGATAGGTTGGTGCTGGTGAGTCTGTAGATGCTTGGGTTTTGAAAGTTGAGCTTGTTTGAGTGGTTTTTGAAAAATTGGGATCTTCCCATATGATAAAGATTCAATTTTGAATTATCATTTAAACTATGCATTGGAAAGTTTCTGGATGATCACAAGATGGACCTTGATACTATGTTATGAGTACTATCAAGGGGTGTAAAGATCCAAACAAGTTTCTGTTAAGTTCTGAAAGTTTGAGACAACCAAAGTAGGCATGGGAGTTAAATTGGTCAAAATGACCATTCACTCATTTTTTTTGTTTTGATTTATTTGTCTTTGGGAAAAGTTTGGGAATTGTTTAGATGATGTTTATTTCACCTAAGAATCCTTTTACAAGCAAAGAAACACATAAACAAGGCAATTCAAAAGAATTCAAAATGGGATGCATACACACATGCATGCTTTCATAATTTTATTTAGAAAAGTTTTTGTTAACCCTAATTTTGATGATTAGAGTTTGATCATCTAAGTTTAGTATTTTTGGGATGTTACAAACCATCACCATGTTGGAAATAT
This sequence comes from Avena sativa, assembly GCA_916181665.1. Classification (NCBI taxonomy): domain Eukaryota; kingdom Viridiplantae; phylum Streptophyta; class Magnoliopsida; order Poales; family Poaceae; genus Avena; species Avena sativa. The sequence goes on along the minus strand of OV702294.1, from coordinate 258,094,333 downwards.
AATGGCGTCTCTTGCGAACCTGTAGAAGAGGACAAGGAAGCATTAGACACGTGTGCATATAATGAAATAAGCAATCAATCAAAGTGTATTTTAGAATTTCAGCAAATATAAACTGGCCAGATCATTTCAAAAAATATATATGGAAGAAGTCGTTTATCCTGAAATGCAAGAGACGTTGGGTGACCCAGAATTTGCGGTGAGCTACACAATGGGCATGCAGTTACTGTCGTAGCTAGGAACCGAATTGAAATTATAAAGGCAACATATGGGAACTTATAGATCAAGAATGCAAACTACGAATGAACTATATATACAGTAGAGGATAGCTATGTCGCTTCTTAGGACAAACCATTAGATATGAAATATAATGGCATTGCTTGTGAACCTATAAAACATGACAAGCAAGCATTACACAAGTGCGCCTACAAATGAATTGATCAATCGAATAGAGTGTTTCCTAAAATTTCAGCAAATATAAACTAGCTAGGTCATTTCAACAAATATATGAAAACAATAGTATATCCTAGAATGCAGTAGACGTAGGGCAACTCAGAATTTGTGGTGAGCTACACAATGGGTATGGAGTTACTTTTGTAGCTAAGAATGAATGAGACAGAAATTATAATGGCATCATGCGAGAACTTGTAGAGCAGGAATGCAAACCACGAATGAACTACATAGTAGAGGATAGTTATGTTGTTGCTTAGGATGAACCAACACCAGATAAGGATACAATTACATCATGCTTGTGAACCTGTAGAATAGGCTGTGTAAACCAACATGTTTAGTGTTCCCTTTCGAGCTCTATGCAAAGAAAAAACAAATAGTCAGCGTTGCATCTTTTAAAGATCTAGATAACAACAACAAAATTATAATCGAACTAGTACGATAAGTTTAAACGGGTACTATATGATAGCAGAACGATGCCAGGGAGGAAATAATAGCATGAACTTAGCTTAGGACGAACCAGATATATTCAGTAACTATGGACCAGGGAATCCACACTAATATTTTTCACTGACTTTACATTTTGAAAAAACTACACAATAGCAGGAAATTACTATTGTAGGGAGTATCAAAGAAAATGTGCATGACAAAATAATAAACATGTGCATTACTTGAAATTTGTAGATCAGCGAATGCAAACAAACATGTCTAGTGACCTTATATGTAACACAAATAACAGGCATGCCGAATGACTTGTATGTACTAGCACGATTAGAAAAAAAGAAGTTCACTACGACAGGCTTTAACATGCTATATTGCTGAGAAAACAAAAAGGGGTTAGAGATTAGTTTACCTTGGTCAGAGAGGCGTTTAACCATCATCAGTACCATGTGGGTGACGTGCGGGTCACCGAGGGTGCTGCGGTTGCGGCTAAATAGATCTTGAGCGGTCGAGGAAGAAGATCTTGGGCGGTTGGGGAAGTAGATCTTGGGCGGTCGATGCCGGATTGAGAGCGGTGGACGAGAGCGTCGCTGAGGCAGATCTGGTGCCGTGAACAGCAACGCCCGTGTAGCTAGTCTAGAGTGGTGGATATGTAACTCATTGAACTAGATCCCATCCGGTGGACACCGGTGAGGCGGCTCCGATACGATTGGGTAGCATTCGGCAGTGGGGAAGAAGAGCTTGGGTGGTCGATGACACCATCGGCATGGTGAATGAAACCGCATCTCTGCTGCCGTGACACAGAAGCCTGGTGAACTAGATCTGGTGGGGTAGGTGTCGGTGAAGTGGATTCGTGGTTGTGCACAAGACCACAGCTCAAGCGGATCAGGCAACCGTGGAATTGCCTTCGTCCAGTGCACGTGGTGGTCGTGGAGGGGACAGAAGAAGTTGGAATTTTTGGGAGGGCCGGCGGGAAAAACTGCACAAATAGGGACAATAGAGGTGAACATGAAACAAATTATGATCGTGCCCCTAAGCTACCGACTTTAGAATGCCCATTTGTCGTTTGAACAAAGGGTAGAATGGGAATTTTATAGTCAAAAGGTTTTCAAACAGAGGAGTGCAAAATTCTTTAAGGTCGATGTGTGATATTGCCGCTCGATTGAGATTTTGAATTTGGCTAGCGCCCATCTTCTGGTCTAACAATGATAGAAAAATGGTACTCTCGGTGGGAGATTTTGGCTCAAAGTTTTTGAAACGGGGGGCGGGAAGGCCGGCGGGAGGTTTTGCCGTTTGATTAAGATTTTGAATTTGGCTAGCATCCATTTGATAATAATAGCGGGAGATTTTGCCTCAAAATGTTTGAAAGGGAGGGGCGCGAAATGCATCTGAGTTGGTGGGGAATTTGCCGCTTGATTAAGATTTTAAATTTTGTTGTTAGCGTCCAAGTAATAATAGAAAAAGGTAGTTTTTTTGCGAATCAATGGAAAAAGGTAGTTATAGACTAGTATTAGTATGCTAGCTGGTCAGGAAATGAAGGCGAGTCATGCCAGCTGATCATCCATTACATTAATTACACACACGTACACAACATTGGATACTCCACCTCCGATTCAAATAGGGATGCACGTGCGGTAAATTTTGCCGCTCGATTGAGATTTTGATGTTGGCTAGCGTGCATATAATATTAGGAGAGAAAAATGGTATTCCCTCTTTTTAAGAATAGAAAAAAGGTCACATCAATTGATCATCAATAACAACATATTCGCATAGAAAAATAATGTTCACCCCCAATTACAATTATTTTTTGTTTGGGCTGTAGATTTTGACGCTGTATTAAGATTTTGAATTTGGCTATAGTCATAATAACAAAAATTATGAGCGAACCCCTTCACCTAACCCAGCAAGTTCACAATCCCTATTGCTCAAAGTAGCCTTTTATTCCTGGCTAAATAGGTAGAAAATCGGATACCATGATCTCTGATTGAAATATATTACCGTGGGGCGGGGGGATTTGCCGCTCGACTATGATTTTTAATGTGACTAGTCCAAGTAATAAAACAAAAAAAATTGTATAAGGTCTTTTTTAGGGTCATGCTCCATCTATTCATGAATCCATTCAGATGTGAAAGAAAATGTTGAGATCCGATTGTAAAATGTAGTTCCATTTATCACATGACGCTTATGAATATGGTGTGCAACAATTGTAAGGCATTATTTTTAAAATATGATCAATGATCTAGGACAGAGGCACCTATAACATAAGGTACTGCAAGTATCATACTAGTACATATTAGTGCGTCCACACATAACCAGTTTGATCGCATCCACACATATATCACATAATAGTCCAACCTTGCAGCATATAAAGCACCAATTTTAAGTAGGCTAGCAATTCATGGATCACACATTCAAGAATCATACTACTTCCATATTGGTGAAATCTATTCACCAATTAGTACCTCTGCTCCATAATTGATACAATGCTTTTTAGCAAGCTAAAACAAGGGTTATATTTGGAAACATAGCTTGTACAATATAATGTAACGTACAAATTATAGACATATCGTAACAAGGAAATGACCCAAGTTCATAACAAGTGCAGACTAATGCAGCAACAAAGTACTTTTAGCATCAGGTTCCATTTCACAACTAAGGGACTGACCTGAGAGCTGTTAGTGTTCAACCCTGAATATTGAGCATCTTCATGACTTTCTCGTTAATTTCTATGTTGTGCTCCAGGTGGGTTACATCTTCTTATTATTTTGCCTTCAAACGGTCATTATATACACTTAGGGAATATGATAAAGATTGTTCAGCTTGGAGTTGTTCCTCTTGAACTTGAATATGCAAAGAAATGGCCTTGAAGTTGGACTTGTACTTGTACTTGCACTTTGATGAGTTTTCTCCGAACCCAGCATTACACAGCAACATGTTCTTAGCTTTAGCACCGCCTTGTAGTACCTTGGAAAAGAAATCCACACATTCTTTTGGAGTTTTTATTGAACAATATTTCCCATGATTTGCTAGCTCCTCTACCAAATTAGCCTGGAAAGTTTTCAGTTGATAGACATCTATAAGAGAAGTGAAATTACTATAGAGAAACATGTAGACATGTTTAACAAGTGCATGAAGTGCTCCAATACTAATAACGCATCTTATACACTTCAGTAAAAAGATTATTTTGTCATGGATTTCTATATGTCATTTACTAACAGGACTAAAAATGTGGCTTCCTGTGTACACACTGTGAGGTGCAGATATGACAAGTTTGTACAAATCAAAACTAAAACTAACTTTAGTTGCAAATCATGAAGGTAAGTGAAAACAAAATTGAGAAGCAGTCCAAGAAAGGTTGAATATCAACGTATATATGTACAAATCACTACAAGTGCAGTATCATAAAACACAGAGAATACTTACAACAACTTCCTTTACAATGACACCGTATCTATTCGTGTGGAATCCCTCGAATTTATCTAGCAGAGTCAACTATTTTTTGGATCCCCATTAGACTTCTTCTGCATTTGAACGAGCGGAAATAAATTTCATCATGTGGTCGAAATGGAGGATGAAAAGATAAGATGCATACAAATTGCATAACATCAATTACATACTAATAACAGTACAAAACAACATGTCTTTACCAATTGGCAGAGGAGCCTAATTATGTTGCGGGATCATGTACGACTTAGTACTCATACTTTATTATGGCTAGAATAGTTCCTTTGAGTGATAGCCTACAAAAAAGGAGACTTGTAAGACACATGCATAAGTAGGAATTTACAATGCGATCTAGTCTCACAATCTTCTGAAAGCATACCCCATTCTTTTGATTAAGCCAGTGGTGGAGAAGATCACCCCACTGATTGTCAGTCATGTGATCCACATGAGACGTTCTTGTAACATCCTGAAAACACTTGCCATAGAAGTGTTGTTTCTTTATCCTGTGGTGTTGCTGGCGCAAACATGCGGATAATATGCTTTTGAGAACAACCTTTACATCCTCGCAATTCTCATCGAACATGAAAAATCTTTGTAGACAACAATGAGTAGCATATATAACAAAAAGCAAGCTAAGAAACATAGGGACAGAGCAATGAAGTATGTCCAAGAGACAAATAACTTATATGTAACTTCTTCAGTAAATCCTCGAAATGCTCAGGGGTATTTCGGTGGTGTTTCCATGAAGGAAAGATGGGAATATCATTTCTCACGAAAATGCCTATGATCGATGCTATATAAGCAGAATCATGTGGATCCAGTGGCCGTCTGAATCCTGCTATATATGTGATCGGAAGTTTTGATTTAGTTATTTCAAGCATCTGTTCAAGATTTTTCCCATCATCGGCCCCTTGTTAATATTCGTCGTGGTGCAACTAAAAAAAGTTACATCAAAATATCAATTTGGTGTCACGCTCATTTGCAAGGGAGAATATGTCTCTGTCAGTACTAAAGGTCGTTGTGAGATCATTACTAGTTCGCTGTTGAGAAGCTGCTGTTGAAACTGGTTCTTCTTCCAATTGTTGCTGGGTAACCGGATTGGCTACTGGTGGCTGTGGGATGTGTATTTTTTATTCATAGCCGCCAGTGCAACTGGACCCACTGGTACGGGATTAGGACGAAACTTTTTATGCCGTTGTTCTGCATTATTGTCTTTTTTGGCATGGTTGTCACTTTCGACTAGATTAAGTAGAGTTTGAGATCTTGTTATGACTCTGTTTCCTGCATTGGAAGCAAATAGCTTTTGAGATTTATCATGGAATCGTGTGCAAAAGAGAAAATTATTTAGGAGTACTTGCGGCAGTTGATAGCTCGAAAAGCAATGAATCCCATCACAACTCTAGTACAGTAAATTACTTCCGCTAGTCTAACCATATGGCACCCTGAGTGATAAGAAACCACACGAAGTTTCAATATAATCGACCAATCTCCAGGCTTGACTATAATACTAATAACATAACTTGCATGGTGTAAGGTTCTAAAGAAAAAACTAAACAAATCAAATCAAACTGATTTTCTTAGTAGATGAAGGGCACTCGATGCTCGCCTGGTTATACTCTAAACAAGGAGCCATGCCATACTAATTCGGCTCAGAACGTCAGCTAGAGTTGATGAATACCAGTTGTGCTATCTGTGACCTTTACGCTCCAACAAGAATCATTTTAGGAGAAATTCCATACATGTCAGAGGACCTTCATAACGATGGTAAGGAACGCTCTACCAAACTTTAGTAATGATCAAGTATATGAACAAGAATGCAGTACAACAAGCAACTAAGTACTTTTGATAGTACTCAAATGCATAACAAAAGAGATCATAAAGTGTTCAACAACCTTCTTCTGGGGAGGAGACGGGTTTATGCTTCATGTTGGTGCGGTCGATCGGGCGGGCGCATCGTTTGCCCATATCTCTAGTGCCAGAGACGAGGGAGTCCGTGAAGGAGATGGGACTTTGTAGCGACGGTATCGTGTTTTCCGATGATGCTAGGCAAGCTCCGACACAATGGTCATCAGAGTGGTGAAGCCGATGCGTCTTGCTAAACAAGGGAGTTGTGTCTTCAGTCACAATGGTACCTGGTGAGGAGGCTATGGTGGCGAGGAGGGATGGTGGTGCAAGGCCATATTCATGGGAGATGCGGGATAAGGCGCCATTTATATGTATCAATGGCGCCGGTGGTATGTTTGAAACTTTTGATTGCGCGTGGCGCTGGGCTAGTTCAAAGCAAAACCCGCCAATGTAATGCAAAATTTGGTGATCTTTAGCTCGCCAAAAAATTTGGTGATATCTACTCTATTGCTACACTAACTAAGAGCCAAGCTAGAATAAGTGCATCGAATGCGATGGGAGGTATGAATGCACTAGCAACCTTTACCAGGTGTGGACTCCCTAGTCCGTACTGCGAAAAAGCTATGCATAGTCCTAAGCACAGCCTAAAGAATGTGCTAGTAGGTAGGAGTGCTAAGGGAATTCGAAGACCACCTGACCTAAAATCAAGGAAGAATGTGCTAGTAGGTAAATGGGCGAATCAAGAAACGGTCAAAGACGTGGAATGTTGTGCAAGCACGGAGGATTACCTGAAGGTATATGTCCCTGGCTTTGAAGAATATTGAGTTGAAGACCTCTCGCCTGCAGCTGAGGGATTCGACTGGGACCCATTGATCGTGGCAGAACGGCAAGCTAACTTCTTGTCTTTAGCCAGCTTCGCCATCGCAGCATGATCCCTTCTGTGGTGGGACTTGTTCCCAGTCATGCGGGTGAAGTAGCACAGCGAAAAGGAACGAAAACAGGCAAAGAAATCTGGCAGATAAGAACTATAGTCGAAAAGAGAGGAGGAAGAAGGTCTAGTTCGTAATAGGTGGCCTCATCGTCTCCACAAGAGTACTAAAAAATATTTCTACTCAGATACATTACTTGATGTAGAAATCTAAGAGACTTTCACGTGAGAATCAGATAATGAAAGTCTGCCATATCATTTTTATATAAAATTGTAATTATAATAGGTGAATCTCAAAAAATAATAATAATTTCGAGCCACGTCCATAAAGTATCGGGTGAGCTCAAAACATAATTATAGCAATAGAAAACAAAGTAGAATCACGGGACTACGAGAGGGTAGCTCTAACATGTGGATCCTATCTTATGGACAAGTTTGACTAGACACATTATGGTGCAATCAACTAGCTTATGGTATAGCAAGTGGGTCCCATTTTAAAGATATGTTTGGCCATATAGATAGGTGATGTCCTAATACTCTTGATATCATGTAAGTACAACATGTAGGTCCACTATAAATATTTGAAAGGTCTGGTTGTGGCATTCATATCCATATTCTTCAGACTTTCTTTACGGAAAGGAACAATCTCGTCGTCACTGGGAAAATTAAGAAATTTCTATCCTGATAGTTGTATACTCACACTGATGCATTGTTTACTAAAAATAAGATGCGCCCATCTATCTTTGAAAAGATAATTAGTAATTCAAGAGCAATCTATTGCACTTACTGGTAGCTCGAGTTTGACCTAATTTCGTTAAATTGTCAAGATGCAAAATTTTAGCAAGAAGTTGAACCTGGTGTCAAAACTCTCGATGTTGGTTTGTGAGATATTAAAATCCCCCCTCCGCCGATGGTTACCTCAAAAAAATCACAAAACTTTCAAACCAAACCTATAATTTTCTTGTAGTTCAAATTTAAAAGTCGGCATAAAGGCATTCAAGTGGGCAGAGTTAGCTAGTACGAAGTTTGAGAACTCATAAAATTAAACATAGGAATCTTAAGTGAAACATGTTGGTCTAGTTAATATGTCTAGAAGCTTGGCTTGTGGAATTTACATCCATATTCTTCGGACTTTCTTTACTAAAAAGAACAATCCGTCATTACTCAGGAAATTGAGAATTTCCTTTCCTAATAGTTGGAAACTCACACCGACGACATTGTTTACTATAAGAAGATATACACATCTTCCTCTGAAATGATATTTAATTCTAGAGTAATCTATCACGCTTACTAGTAGCTCAAGTTTGACCTAATTTAGTTAAATTGTCAAGATGCAAAATCTTAGCAAGAAGTTCAACCTGTTTTAAACAATCTTAGTGGTGGTATATGATATATTTAATGACCCCCCGACGGTTACCTCCAAAAAATCACAAACTTTCAAAGAAACCTACAATTTTCCTGTAGTTCAAATTTGACCTAATTTGAATAAATAGGCATAAAGTCATTCAAGTTGGTAGAGTTAGCAAGGAAGAAGTTTGAAGACTCATGAAGCATGGGAATCATAAGTAGTACAACATGTCGTTCCAATATATATGTATGAAAGCTTCGCTAGTGGCATATTCAGATTCAATATTCTTCGGACTTTCTTTACAGAAAGGAACAATCTCATCATAACTCGGAAAATTTAGAATATTCTTTCCTGATAGTTGGAAACTCAAACCAACAACATTTTTTACTAAAATAAAATGCACCCATCTACCTTTGAAAAGACAATTCATTCAAGAGCAATCTATCGTGCTTACTCGTACCTAAAGTTTGACCTAATTTCGTTCAGTTATCAAGATGAAAAATCTTAGAAAGAAGTTTGTCACATCCCAAATTTTAGATTTGGTTATGCATATCATTCATGTCATTTCATCATGATCATCCATGCAAAATTCCCATTTGAAATGATTTTAGCAAAACACTACTTTCAAAGCCCTATTTAGATTTGCTAAAATGCTCCTACAAGGGATCATACTAGGTTTGTATTTCCACCCTTTTTTGAAACTAGTGGTGTTGATACAAATAATCCCATGTTTACCCTCTAGTTTTTACAAAAATTTAGGAACAAGAATCACTCGATTCGGAGTTCGTATGAAGAAGATACGATGGAAAAACTAAAACAGGAATAGAAAAGAAAAGAACAAAAAAATAGAGACGCAACCGGCACAGCCTGCTGGGCCGCCAGCCGCGCCAGCAGCAGCGAGCCGCAGCGCGCGCCCGCACGGCAGATAGCTGCGCGCCGCCTGCCCGCCCACCAGTCGCCCGCCCGCTGACGAGCGGGACCCGCCCGTCGGCCGCTTCCAGTCACCTCCATGCGGGACCCGCCTGTCAGCCGAGTTCGTCTCGAGCTCCAACTACCAGCACGATTCTCGTGGGATTTTTGTGTCGATTCTGAACCGATTTCAACGATGTTTCTTGCCAATATGTATCTCCTTGAGCCCCTCTTCCAAACCCCTCCTCTAATCGCAACCGAGACGCCCCAAATCTCCGGCGATTTCTCGCCGGAGTTCGACGCCGCCGCCGCCGCCATTAGCAAGGTGAGCACCTCGCTCGCACCCGCCGTCGCCCGCCCTCGCCCCCTCGAGCCCCGCGACCCCGCCTCGCCCCCGTTGACCGCCTTCCCCTTCTCTCCCCGCAGGAGCATGCCCGCGCTGCGACCTCGCCCCGTCACCGCCGCCGCCGCCGCTCCAGCTGGGCGCCGTCATCGCTGCCGTGACCGCCTACCGACGCCGCCACCACGGGAGGCTCCGCCGCCGCTTCCCCGACCCCGTACACCACCCCACCGCCGCCGGAGACCACCGCTGCCGCCGCCTCGAGCCCGCCGCCGCCGCCCTCCGATGAGTTCTTGCCGCCACCCCTCTCTACCGTCGATTCCTAATCCAACGGCCCAGATCGGGCGTGGACTAGTCAGCCTGGGCAGTTGACTGGTCAACAGCCAGTCAACCGCCACGTCAGCCAAGTCAAAGTCAATGTCTGACTGGGTAAATTCCTAAATAGATTTATTTGGCAGATTTTAAGCAGAACTTGTAAATTGCGTAGAAAATAATCTACTGGGCCAAAAATTGCAAATAAAATATGTGTAGATTCAGTGAGTCGTGTAGAATCTTGCTGTACCTTTGTTTCACACTTTTACAGCAAGTTTTGGTCCAGAATAATTAAATTAGTTAATGGCCTTTATGGAGTAATTAAATTGTAGAAAAAGATCTGTAACTCCAAAAATTGCAAATAATATGTCCCTGGAATCAATAGAACAAGGGGAATCTCAAAGTGAATTAAAAGGTTAGACTTACAGTAATAAATTTTGCCGAAACTATTTAATGTCTTTCTGCAGTATTTTAATTACTCAGGTAGTTATATAAATCCTTTTTGAGAAATTCCAATTGGTACTGTTCCTAATTAGCAATGCCTACACAGTGGAATTTTCCCAAGATTTTACAAACAGTAAGTTAACAGTAGTGAATTATTTGGTTTCTAGCTCTATTATTGAGCATTATAAATTGCATGCTTGTTTTCCTTGCGCTAAAAATATTTTTCATGCATGCATACAGTAGATTTACTGAATAGTATTATGTGGTGCTGCTGTAGCATCAATCCACTTGTCATGCATGCATCTTGCATCACCTTTGTTTGCATATGCTTGTGGATGGTTTGTTTATGATTGCAATTGTATCGTGTAGATTGTGACGAGTGCAACGCTTGCTCGTGTGTGGATTGTTCTTCCGACCCCTACAACCAAGGCAAGTAGATGCTACCTTGTTCATGATATTGTCCTACTATTTTCAATGCATTGTCGTGTATTTTGTAGATGCATGTGTAGGATGATACTATCGCTATGCTATGTCCTATTATGTGGTAGGGCTTTCCTTGTAGATGAACCACCGTGGTAGATGTGCTTAGCCATGCTATGATGAACGAGGGCTGGGTTACATCACTAAAAGTTGTTTCTAAATGTGTTGGTTTGCGAAAACTAAAACAACTTAATCAATGAATCTCCTAGGTGTGATGGGATTGATAATTTTGGTGGTATCATTGCGAAAAGGCACCCAGGTATCAAGAGAAAATGGTTGGCTTCTTTATTTGATAGCTTACGTGTACAACCATGTGCCAATAATGAAATGGGCGGTTGGTTGGACTCAGTAGGTTATGGTAACTCAAACCCGCTTATCCAGAGATGTAGAATTTTGGTAGGTTGGACCGGTGCACGTCAGGATTGGGGAGCTACTTCCCGAACGGTCTCTTCTTGGACTTCTCCCTATCATCACCCAAAATGAGAGTGATGGTACGAGCTGGGCTGGCCAAGTCACATGGGTAAAGTGTACTAACCCCTGCAGGGTGTATAATCTAATCGATTAGCCATGTCCCCGGTTATGGACGTCTGAGTTGCTTGATATTGATTCCATGACATGTTTCTCGCTCATTCTAATTTCTTAATTGCTTTAATATTGTTGGGTTAACTTAATTGGGATCTTTTCAAAGAAAATCAAAAACTGTTTATGAAAGTAGGACAAAGGTGTTTGTAAATGAAAGCTAGCCATAGCTCCACCTGCCAAATATGCATGTAGATGTTAGCACTATTGTCTCCTTTACTAGATCTACTTGCCATACATTCCATGTATTGACCCTTCGGGGATGCTACGTTTCATGTTGCAGGATATTCCGATTCTGAGTAATCGATATAGGCCACGGTACTCCACTCGGCACTTGTTCACTTGTGGGCAATTTGAAGAATGGAGGATTTGCTTTATTTATGTTGTTACCTGAATAATCTGAGCTAGCCTTGAGCTAAGCTTTTATTGTAATAATGGTACTCTGGATCTTTGTTATTTATGATACACGGATATTTTGCTATGCTATTCATCTTATTTTATTGTGGGCCAATGAACCGATCCAGGGATTGGCATGTCACATAGAAGCTACGATCTTTTCAGAACCGTGGTGTTACAAAGTTGAACTTGTTTTCAAAACTCTTGGTGGTGGTTCGTGATATATTAAATGACCCCCCAATGGTTACCTCAAAAAAATCACAAAACATTCAAAGCAACCTACAATTTTCCTTTAGTTCAAGATTGACCTAATTTCAATAAATCGGCATAAAGTCATTCAAGCGGGCAGAGTTAGCTTGGCCGAAGTTTAAAAATCATAAAACACGGGAATCGTAAGTACACCATGTCAGTACACTATAAATATTTTAAAGGTATGCTTGTCGCATTCAGATCCATATTCTTCAAACTTTCTTTACGGAAAGGAACAATCTCGTCATCACTTAGAAAATTAAGAATGTTCTTTCCTAATAGTTGGATACTCATATTGATAACATTGTTTACTAAAAAGAAGATGCACCCATCTACCTTCAAAATGAGAATTATTAATTCAAGAACAATCTATTGCCCTTACTGGTAGCTCGAGTTTGACCTAATTTCGTTAAATTATTGAGATGCAAAATTTTAGCAAGAAGTTGAACCTGGTGTCAAAACTCTCGATGGTGGTTTGTGATATATTAATTGCCCCATACCCCCAATGGTTACCTTAAAAAATCACAAAACTTTTAAACCAAACCTATAATTTTATTGTAGTTCAAATTTGACCTAGTTTTGATAAGTCGGCATAAAGGCATTTAAGTGGGCAGAGTTAGCTAGGATAAAGTTTGAAAACTCATAAATTAAATATAGGAATCATAAGTGAAACATATTGGTCCACTTAATATGTTTGGAAGCTTGGATTGTAGCATTCAGATCCATATTCTTGGACTTTCTTTATGAAAAAGAACAATCTCATCATTACTCGAGAAATTGAGAATGTTCTTTCCTATTAGTTGGAAACTCACACCGATAGCATTGTTTACTAGAATAAGATGCACCCATTTATGTTCGAAAAGACATTTAATTCAAGAGCAATCTACCTCGCTTACTTGTAGCTCAAGTTTGACCAAATTTTGTTAAATTGTCAAGATGAAAAATCTTAGAAGGAAGTTGAACCTGTTTTCAAAATTATCAATGGTGGTTTGTGATATATTAAATGACCCTCCGATGGTTACCTCCAAAAAAATCACATAACTTTTAAAGCAACCTACAATTTTCCTGTAGTTCAAAATTGACATAATTTCAATAAACCGGCATAAAGTCATTCAAGTTATCAGAGTTAGCAAGGACGAAGTTTCAAGACTCATGAATCATGGGAATCATAAGTAGTACAACATGTTGGTCCAATATATATGTATGAAAGCTTTTCATGTGGCATATTCAGATCCAATATTCTTCAGACTTTCTTTACAGAAAGGAACAATCTCATCATCACTCAGAAAATTGAGAATGTTCTTTCCTGATAGTTGAAAATTCACACCAATGAAATAGTTTACTAAAATAAAATGCACCCCTCTACCTTCGAAAAGAAAATTAATTCAAGAGCAATCTATCGTTCTTACTCATACCTAATGTTTGACCTAATTTTGTTAAATTGTCAAGATGAAAAATCTTAGCAAGAAGTTGAACCTGTTTTCAAAACTCTCGGTGGTGGTTCATGATATATTAAAATGACCCCCCCCCCCCCCGAAGGTTACCTCAAAAAATCGCAAAACTTTCAAAGCACCTACAATTTTCCTTTAGTTCAAGATTGACCTAATTTAGATAAATCGACATAAAGTCATTCAAGTGGGCATAGTTAGCTAGGCTGAAGTCTGAAAAATCATAAAACATGGAATTGTAAGTACAACATGTCGGTCCACTAGAAATATTTGAAAGGTCTGCTTGTGATCCATATTCTTCATACTTTCTTTACGGAAAGGAATAATCTCGTCATCACTCAGAAAATTAAGAATGTTCTTTCCTAATAGTTGGTTACTCACACCGATGTCATTGTTTACTAAAAATAATATGCACCCATCTACCTTCGAAAAGACAATTAGTAATTCAAGAGCAATCCATCGCGCTTACTGGTAGCTCGAGTTTGATGTAATTTCATTAAATTGACTAGATGCAAAATTTTAGCAAGAAGTTGAACCTGGTATCAAAACTCTCGGTGGTGATTTGTGATGTATTAAATTCCCCCTGATGATTACCTCAAAAAAATCGCAAAACTTTCAAACCAAGCCTACAATTTTTTTGTACTTCAATTTTGAGCTAATTTTGAGAAGTCGACATAAAGACATTCAAGTGGGCAGAGTTAGCTAGCACGAAGTTTGAAAACTCATAAAGTTAAACATAGGAATCGTAAGTGAAACATGTTGGTCCACTAAATATGTCTAGAAGCTTGGCTTGTGGCATTCAGATCCATATTCTCCAAACTTTATTTACGAAAAATATCAATCTCATCATTACTCGAGAAATTAAGAATGTTCTTTCCTTATAGTTGGAAACTCACACTGATGACATTTTTTACTACAAGAAGATGCACCCATCTACCTTCGTGTGATAATTGGGAGGGTTCCATTTTCCTCTAACTGTGGTAGGCCCCATAGGAGTGATGTGCTTCAGTTAACACGGTCGGTGGAAGTACAAGTTACATCGAGGACCTCATAAAAATGAAAATTACATCCATGTCCATGAAATTAGCACAAGGTCCCTGGAACTAAGAAATGAAGTGTGTTTTTACGTCTGCGCATACTAGCATTCATTCATTGTGCTAAAGTCGATCAATAGAATCTTCTAGATGCTAAGAATGGAAAATAAGATCGTACGGTTAGCAATGTTTGGATTTTCCACTCTTGATCCAACGGTCAATGTTCAAAGTTATCTGTACACTATACTATAGTGGTATGGTATTGTAAGAGATAAGACAAGATAAAGATAAGATAAGAAGTACTACTGCGAATTGCTGATCTTTTGAATAACGTTCCCTCCCGATGTTTGGGAAGCAAGTGAAAAAATCGAAACCGGAAAAGTTTGAATTTTTTGCCACCGAGGACGAAAGTGGTTTCCTTCCTATTTACTACTTCTCCTACTCCACACCAACGCGGCCCTATCGAACATGCCAGATAAATAGGGCCACCCTCTCAAAAAGAAAAGAAAAATAAATAGAGACGCCGTACTAAGGCACACGTGCGCATCTCCACGCTGTGGATGAGGGAGAGATTAATCGGGACAGTGCGCGAGTGGAGAGGGGTGGAGACTTGAGAGGCAGCAAAGGAGAGAGAAAACACACCTTTTTTCGTGCATTGGTCCTGAAATTTACTACTAGTAGAGTGTACTCCAGTATAACTGTAAAGGCGGCAAGAGTACCTCGTGTCAGGAACCCATCAGAACTTTTCTCTTCGCTGCTTCCCTCTTCCCCTGCCTACGTTTTATTCTCTCTGAACGTATAGCACGTGGAAAGAGGTAAGCATATGTGTTAATCAAAGAAATACTAGTACTATGAGTAAGGCATCCACTATGTTGTCCATAAGAAAAAAAAAGTAGTCGTGATGGACTTCCATATACATAGTGGAAGCTATCCACAAGCTAAAAAACTTATGGGTCACCCATAAGCTCATGGGTAGTCCATAAGCATCAAAATATTGATATCTAGTACACATAGCAATAGAAAACAAATTTTAATCACAAGACTACGAGATGGTAGCTTTTACATGTGGGTCCTATCTTATGGACAAGTTTGACTAGATACATTTTGGTGCAATCAAATATCTTCGTATTAGAAAGTGGGTGCAATCTTAAAGATAGGTTTCGCCATATACATAGGTGATGCCCTAAGCTCTACTGTTTAGACAGTGTCTATATGAGACAATTTGTGGGACCTACTAGACTGAAGATGCTATCTTTTGCATACTAGTTTTACATCTTGGTCATACATTGCCAAGTGGGGCCCATTATTTGCCTTTTCATTTAGACACATGTGCCTTGTACTCCCCTTGCAACCGCGCTAGACTCAATTTTTTGTGTGAAATTCCACCGATCTATTAATAATGATCAACAACCATGTAAAGAGACCAAAAGTAAGTTGCTCTTACACGCCATATCGTTCTTCGATTTTCCCCTCTATTTTTATCTATATTCTTTACATAGAAGAACAATTTGACCTAATTTCGTTAAATCTATACAAAGTCATTTAAGTGTACCAAGTTAGCTAGTAATCTTGAAAAAATGCGTCTAGAAACATGGGAATTGTAAGAAAGCAAGGTCCACTTTGTATGAAAATTGGGGTGGTGCCTTTTTCTTTTAACTAACAGGGGCCCCGTGGGAGTAGTGAGATTCAGTTAACACGGTCCGTGGAAGTACAAATTGCATCAAGGACCTTATAGAAAATGAAAATGACATCCAAGTCGATTACTTGGAAAATTGAAAATGTTCTTTTGATAGTTGTAAACTCACACCGACGATATTTTTTATTAAAAGAAGATGTACCCATCTACCTCTGAAATTATATTTAATTCGAGAGCAATCTATCGCGCTTACTCGTAGCTCAACTTTGACCTAATTTCGTTAAATTGTCAAGATGCAAAATCTTAGCAAGAAGTTGAACCTATTTTTAAAACTCTCAGTGGTGGTTTCTGATATATTAAATGACCCCCCGACGGTTACCTACAAAAATATCACAAACTTTCAAGGAAACCTACAATTTTCCTGTAGTTCAAATGACTTAATTACCTTAAATCAGCATAAAGTCATTCAAGTTGGCAGAGTTAGCAAGGACGAAGTTTGGAAACTCATGAAGCATGGGAATCATAAGTAGTATAACATGTCGGCCCAATATATATGTATAAAAGCTTCGCTTGTGGCATATTTAGATTCAATATTCTTCGGACTTTCTTTATAGAAAGGAATAATCTCGTCATAACTCGGAAAATTGAGAATGTTCTTTCCTGATAGCTAGAAACTCACATCGAAGACATTGTTTACTAAAATAAGATGCACCATCTATCTTATAAAAGATGATTAATGCAAGAACAATCTATCGTGCTTACTCGTACCTCAAGTTTGACCTAATTTCGTTAAGTTATCAAGATAAAAAATCTTAGAAAGAAGTTGAACCTGTTTTCAAAACTCTTGTAGGTGGTTCATGATATACTAAATGACCCCCCCATGCTTACCTCAAAAATCGCAAAACTTTCAAAACAACCTACAATTTTCCTTTAGTTCAAGATTGACCTAATTTCAATAAATCGACATAAAGTTATTGAAGTGGGCAGAGTTAGCTATGACTAAGTTTGAAAATCATAAAACATGGGAATTGTAAGTATAACATGTCGGTCCACTATAAATATTTGAAAGGTCTGCTTGTGCCATTCAGATCCATATTCTTCAGACTTTCTCTATGAAAAGGACCAATCTTTTCATCACTGGGAAAATTAAGAATTTTCTTTCCTGATAGTTGGATGCTCACAGCGATGGAGTTTTTTACTAAAAATAAGACGCACCCATCTACCTTCGAAAAGAGAATTATTAATTCAAGAGCAATCTATCACGTTTACTGGTAGCTCGAGTTTGACCTAATTTTGTTTAATTGTCAAGATGCAAAATTTTAGCAAGAAGTTGAACCTGGTGTCAAAATTCTTGGTGGTTGTTTGTGATGTATTAAATGCCCCCTGATGGTTACCTCAAAAAATCACAAAACTTTCAAACAAAGCCTACAATTTTATTGTACTTCAAATTTGACCTAATTTCGATAAGTTGCATAAAGACATTCAAGTGGGTAGAGTTACCTTGGACGAAGTTTGAAAATTCATAAAATTAAACATAGGAATCGTAAGTGAAACATGTTGGTCCACTTAATATGTCTGGAAGCTTGGCTTGTGGTATTTAGATCCATATTCTTCGGACTTTCTTTACAAAAAATAAAAATCTTGTCATTACTTGAAAAATTGACAATGTTCTTTCCTGATAGTTGGATATCACACCGACGACATTGTTTACTACAAGAAGATGCACCCATCTACCTCCGAAAAGACATATAATTCGAGAGAAATCTACCTTGCTTACTTTTAGCTCAAGTTTGACCTAATTTCGTTAAATCGGCAAGAAGTTGGTGAAGTGTGCAAAGTTAGCTAGGATGCTTGAAAAATGGAATTATATAAGAAGCCATGGTCCACTTTGTGTGATAATTGGGAGGGTTGCATTTTCTTCTAACTGTGGTAGGCCCCATAAGAGCGAGGTGCTTCAGTTAACATGGTCGGTGGAATTACAAGTTACATCGAGGTCCTCATAAAATGAAAATTACATCCAAGTCCATGCATTTAGCACAAGGTCCCTGAAACTAATCAATGAAGTGTGTTTTCAGTTCTGCGCTTACTAGCGTTCATTCATTGTGCTAAAGTCTATCAATAGAATCTTCTAGATGCTAAGAATGGAAAAGAAGATCGAACAATTAGCAATGTTTGGATTTGCCACTCTTGATCCAACGGTCAATGTTCAAAGTTATTTGTACACTATACTATAGTGGTATGGTATTGTAAGAGATAAGACAAGATAAAGATAAGATAAGAAGTACTACTGCGAATTTCCGATCTTTTGAATAACCTTCCCTCCCAATGTTTGGGAAGCAAGTGGAAATTTCGAAACCGGAAAAGTTTGAATTTTTTGCCACCAAGGACCAAAGTGGTTTTCTTCCTATGTACTACTTATCCTACTCCACACCAACACGGCTGATGAACACGCCATAGAAACATTGCCGCCATCTAAAAAAATAAAAAAAATAAACAGAGTCGCCGTACCAAGGCACACGTGCGCAGCGCCACGCTGTGGACGAGGGAGAGATCAGCCGGGCCGGTGCGCGAGGGGAGAGGGGTGGAGACATGAGAGGTAGCAAAGGAGAGAGATAAAACAAACATTTTTGGCATGAAATAGGTCCTAAAATTTAATACTAGTAGATTCAGGAGTACCTCGTGTCAGGAACCCATCAGTAACAAAAATTTGCTCTGACATCGAACCGCCTTCAACTCCTCTTATCTCTTCAATGCTGCCATCTTCCCCTGCCTACGTTTTATTCTCTCTGCATGTACATCGCATGGACAAAGGTGATCATATGTACATTATAGTACTAGTACACGAGTAAACTCTAGCATTTGGACAATGTTTATACGAGATAGTTCATGGGACCCACTAAACCGAAGATGCTAACTTTTTCATATGAGTTTATAGCTTGGTCATACACTGCCAAGTGGGCCCATTATTTGCTTTTTCCTTAGCATCCGCAATGTGATAAAAAAACACCTTAAGGTTTATGTGGCATCCACTAAGGTTCACCTTATACATTGTGGGTCCTACCTTATGGCAAATGTCTGGACACTTGGCTTGTGGCATTTAGATCCATATTCTTTGGACTTTCTTTACGGGAAAGAACAATCTCATTGATTTTTTTAAATAATATTATTTTTTATTAAATTCCGCAAATAATACACAAAATTAGGAATTTTTAAAAGTAGCAGGGCCTTGGGGTCTCAAACACCGACCAACACCCGTCGGTAGTTGAACCATCGAGAAACACTCATCGGTGTTTGAACCACTAACAAGCACTCACCATGCACCACAGTACGCATGGCTCTGACCAATTGGTCGGTAGTTAAACTCCCAAAAGGTCCTTGTCGGGAGTTCAAACCCCGAGGTGGCGCTAGATTTTGAGTTTGTCAAAATTGTGTATTATTCGTGGAATTTAATAAAAATCACATTATTAAAAAATAGCAATCTCGTCATCAATCGGAAAACTGAGAATATTCTTTCGTGATAGTTGGACACTCACACAAAAAACATTGTTACTACAAGAAGATGCACCCATCTACCTTTGAAAATAAATTTAATTCAATATTAATCTATCACGCTTACTTGTAGGTCAAGTTTGACCTAATTTTGTTAAATTGTCAAGGTGCAAATTCTTAGCCAAGAAGTTGAACCTGTTGTCAAAACTCTCGGTGGTTTGATATATTAATTGTGACCCCCGATGGGTACCTCCAAAAGCTTATTCATAAACTTTCAAAGCAGCCCACGATTTACCTTTAGTAGTTAAAATTTGACCTAATTCTGATAAATCAACATAAAGTCATTCAAGTGGGAGGAGTTAGCTAGGAAGTTTGAGAACTCATAATCTAATTACAACATGTTGTACCACTATATAAGTCTAAAAACATGGCTTGGTACATTCAAATCCATATTCTTCGGAATTTATTTATGAGAAATAATAATCTCGTCATCACTCGGAAAATTGAGAATGTTCTTTCCTGATAGATGGAAACTCACACTCACAACATTGTTTACTACAAGAATATGCACCAATCTATCTCCAAAAAGACATTTAATTCAAGAGCAATCTATTTGCTCTTACTAGTAGCTCAAATTTGACCTAATTTCGTTAAATTGTCAATGTGCAAAACCTTAGCAAGAAGTTGAATCTGTCGTCAAAACTCTTGGTGGTTTGATATATTAAATTTGACCCCCCGATGGGTACCTCCAAAAGATTTTTTGTAATCTTTCAAAGAATCCCATGATTTACTTGTAGTAGTTCAAATTTGACCTAATTTCGATAAATTAGCATAAATTCATTCTAGTGGGCGAAGTTAGCAAGGAAGTATGAGAACTCATAAAACATGGGAAATTGTAAGTACAACATGTTTTTCCACTATATATGTCTGAAAACTTGGCTTTGAAGCATTCATATCCATATTCTTCGGACTTTCTTTACGGGAAAGATCAATCTCGTCATCACTTGGAAAATTGAGAATGTTCTTTCATGATAGTTGGACACTCACACTGATGAAATTGTTTAGTCCAAGAAGATGCGCCCATCTTCCGCTGAAAATATTTAATTCAAGAGAAATCTATTTGCGCTTACTTGTAGCTAAATTTGACATAATTTTGTTAATTTTATGGGATGCAAAATCTTAGCAAGAAGTTGAACCTGTCATCAAAACTCTCGCTGGTTTCTAATATATTAATTGTGACCCCCGATGGGTGCCTCCAATAGCTTTTTCGTAAACTTTGTAAGCAACCTACAATTTACTCTTAGTTTCAAATTTGACTTAATTTCGATAAATCAACATAAATTCATTCAAGTGGGCAGAGTTAGCAAGGAAATAAGAAAAACTCATAAAACATGGGAATCGGAAGTAAGACATGTTGGTCCACTATATATGTCTGAAAACTTGGCTTGTGGCATGGAGATCCAATATTCATCGGACTTTTCTTTCCGAAAAAGAACAATCTCGTCATCACTAGTAAATTTGAGAATGTTCTTTACAAATATAGTTGGACAGCCACACCAACAACATTGTTTATACAAGAATATGAACCCATCTACCTCTGAAATTACATTTAATTCAAGAGCACTCTATCGTTCTTACTTGTAGCTCAAGTTTGACCTAATTTCGTTAAACTATCAATATGCAAAATCTTAGCAAGAAGTTTAACCTGTCGTTAAAACTCTCGTTGGTTTACCAAAGATACACCAGATTCTTTATGGACGTGGCTCAAAATTATAATTATTTCACCTATTATAATTTTATATAAAAATGATAATGTCATACCTCTATTATCCGATTCCCATGTGTAGAAGGCATGTGTGCAACTTATAGATATATATTGTATGGATAATTTTGAATATTCACCAGTCCACCAAGACTGGAAAATCCCAATATTGCTAAGCGTTGGATCTTCTTTTCAATTCTTGAGTATATTAGATTAGATCATTTACCCCGTTTAGCTTGAGTCTAAGAAATATTGTCAGAAAAATATTGCTAGGTAGCAGAACTATTGGTTTATAGGACCCACTACTTTCTAAACGGAATAGTCAATCTTGTTTTTTATTTGCATGAGATGCCATTATGGAAAGGATATACAGACTGACTGTGGGCCCTTCCATTAATTTATGTTCACTTGTGTCTTGTACTACTAGAATTAGCCATGGGAGTCTTTTTGCTAGACTCATTTTGTGCAGTAGGCAAGTTGCACAATGAAATAGCAGGTGTACTATTCTTGTGCATGCGTGGGTGTGGTGTTTGGCCATTTGCACACTGGTACAGGTACAAACGAAAACATACATGCAAGGTACTGCATGCAAAGATTCGTCAGAACGCATATCACAATGGACGAGACTCGTCATGTTATAGTTCACTCGTACTCAATGCATGCTACCAAACTTGTTTCAGTTATTGCTCCTAGAGCAACAGTATGAATAGGGTTTCAGATATTCTCCTATTTCCCATGCTGGTTTGGGTTCTCCGTGGGTATTTAATCGTTCTTGACCCATGCTGGTGGGTCATCCTGTCAGTGTGAGTTACATCAACCACCTTCCCCATATATCATGGCGCCGACGACCCCCTTGCTCGGGCTACTCCACCCGCATCACGCGCTAGGCCGCCCTACTAGTTGTGCCGAACATTTTTAAACAAACTCAAGCCCATTCGTCCCCCTCGCGACCCTCACCGGCGACGAGGTTAGCCTCTCCGTGCCCTCAACGCACACACCCCCACCCCAAAAAAACCATCATCGGCGCGACGGTGAACCCACCATGGCCGGAGCCGATCCAGGCAACCCTATCCACAAATGGTCGAAGTTAGATGATGATGCTCTCCATGTAATCACTAGTCGATCCGATCCTCTTAGCATGTACCATTTCTCCGAGGCCATCCCAGATCTACAGCTTTCCCTTGAACGAGTTGCGCTTCAGAAGCCGCTCTTCTTCCCCTATGATTATCCTTGCCTTTTGAACTACTATCCATATTCTTCTCCATCTACCGCTAGTACTGAAAAGGGAGTGATTGATACCAGCATGATACTGTTAGACGTCCCTTCTATGCCAGCCCCATCATCATCCCAAAACCCGGTTTCGATTATTGGGGTAGTTACATCCGCAACTAGGTAGCTATGATTGATCTCGCTGGTCGTCCTGGTCCTGGAAAATCATTAGTACATCTGGTGAATTTGTATATTGGCACCATCATTCAAGTCCCTTCACTCGAAACTTCTGAGTTTCGTGGTACACATGTAGGTTTCTTTTCGTATCGTAAGGGACATACCAGTCTACTTAAGATACATATTGTTAGTGAACCTCAGATGTCCACCCGCTGTAACAAGTGGCTATACAAGAGCATCGCGGTTTTTGATAAGTTCATTGCCATCCCAGACATGGAGCAGTTTTTAGGGGACGATACATGGAGTGTACTTAGGCACAGTAATCTTGCCCCGAGAAGCTATGTGGATGCTGTGTGGCCGGATGACATTATCTTTGCTGTATCGGATGATGGATCTGTTTTTACATGGCAACCCATATCGTGAGTTCAGTACCAAACTATAGTGACTGCTCTCTCTTTTTTGATTTGCTTTTTTTAATGTGTTAGCAAGAGCTAATTACTACCGTACATATTTGTTGTCTTTTATGGGAATTGTACAGGTGTTGATGCAGATCCTATGAAGGTGCAGGCCCCAATAATAGAAGAGTAAGAGCATGGCCTAGGTTGTGGCCGCATAGATTCTCGCCCACGTCGGTTCCTGGCTTATTTCAGGCCAACACTTCTATGGATACATATCCGGGGAAAACGGACTCCTTCGAAGGAGACGATTTGTAAGACCTGGCCTTTATAAAGGTAAAGGTCCCTGTGATTGCAATACTAGTCCCTGGATCAATTGCTAGCATCCACAGTTTAAGATGAAGTACACAGAAACAAAGGTCATTATTACATCGTCATTCCAGAGATAACATAGTATTTTACAACTCCATAGCCAAAGGCTAGAGCAAGAGTTCAACTTAAAAAAAAAAAAGTCTTCATCTTCATGTGCCACAGGCAAACATGTTGAGTGTAGACTCATAACCCTAATCCTCATCAGAGTAACCTGCAACATCACAAGTTACAGCCACAGTGGGTCAGTACATTGGAATAGTATTGGCAAGTGATACCTTAGTAGAATAATAGTATATAGCTTCTACATGAATTTGGCTATGTGTATCTTAGGCTTGCTTTGCTCAAAATAGGTTTTACCTATCAGTTGAAAACACTAAGTTTTTGTTTGGCAAAAACTCCCAAGGAACCACCAATAGACATTGGTGAACCTTTACCCTTGTTCAACCACAAGTTTTTAACTTAGAAATTGGGATGAGGAGATTATTCATAGCTTCCATGTCTTGATGCTCAAATTGTCCATTTCCAGGGACACGGCTAAGTACTTAGATTCTTCCTTCTGCAGAGGTGGTGCACTTTCCCCACAAGACTTGATTTTCATCAAGGCAGGACCTTTTAGAAGCCTTCCCATAGAACAGAATGGACGCGCTCCAAACCTATCACCCTCTACCACCAACTGTCCATTTGGCTAAGTTATTGCAACCTATATGATCCAGGTAGAGACCATAATGCCATGTGGCTGCACTAGAAGCTTCTTAACATATGGCATCTCAAATCCCTTTGTTCCTGGGTGGCATTCCACAAGTGATATACACAGGGTAGACCATTGAACAATGGGCCCTGGTAACCACTCAACAAAAATCCAACCAAGCAATTGCCATTCCACCCAGGTGTTTCATTCACTTAGTTGTTTTATTAAGCAAAACATAAGTCAAAGACTTAGCAACATTTTTCATAGAATGTATATAATCCACCCTTGGTTGCTACTAGCTAGGCTAAGCATGGAAATAGCAAGTATCTTAACTTAGAGAAAATTCTAACAATTCTACAACTACTAGGATTTCCCAAGCATAGCATATAGATACTTAGCAAAAATTATCATGCAAGCCCTATACAAAATATTTCTAATGCATAGTCAAAATATTGGGACAAAAGTATGAAGCACCACTTTCCTTGGTAGTTGGGGGAGTAACAACAATCCTCACAGTCACAATCACCACTAGCACCAAAATCTACACATAAAATGATAACACCAAATTCACATTTCAAATAAACAATCAAAAATATATGAATGCATGCAAATTCCATGTGATGATTTTTCCAAACCAAACAAGACAAGTAAAATAGTACTGATTAATAAACTAAACATTTATACATCAAATAAACTTTATCTGGCCTTTAAAACATTTTCCAACTAATTTTTATACACAAAATAAGCCTACAAATTTTCTCTGCATAAAATTCTATTTTAACTAAAAAAAAATACAAAAATAAGACCATAGATGTGCAGGATTTATATTTGTGATTCCAATGGTATATTATTTGTATTTTTTGGATAAACAGAACAAAAGTTATTGAATTTACAAATTTGAATATCTAATAGATGAAATTCCAGATTTTAAATCTAAAACCTAGCCACGCGGCGCTTCCTGATTAGACGGTACCACTTCGCGTGGATCACGCACGCACACCGTCAAACCTAAATGAGATCCAGCGGCTCAGATCTGCCCGTACCCTTTTGGGCTGGCGTCTAATCTAGACCACTTGATCTAGATCCAGTGGATCGAATCGACTTGACCCTAAACCGGTGGCGCAAATGGCCAGAGCGGCGGCGACGCGTCTGCCGGTGACAGTCTGGTGATTCTAGCGAGAGCTGGGGGCAGTGGCGATGCTTACCGGTGTCGCAAGGCTGCGAGGAAGCTCAAGATGCTGCTGGCGTGGACAGGGGCGAGCTGCTGTGGCCGTGGGAGCTCATCGGAGTCGAGGACAGCGTCGGGCTCGGGTGGACGGCGACGTTGGCGACGTTCTGGACCACTCTAACACAAGCCAAGGGCATAAGCGTGGGCATAGCGATTAGGCACACATGGCAGGGCTAGGGAGAAGACAAGGGGCGGTCGGACTTTACCTAAATCGCTCGCCGTAGTTGACCGGCGGTTCTGTCGTTCACAGAGGTGGATGGGGGCGACGACCTGGGTCACGCGCAGGCAAACCAGAGGTGTTAGAAGTTGCACAAGATCACAAGGACCACGCTTGAATGAACCAGAAGGAAAAGGGTGGTCGGGCTCACCAGAATTTAGTCGTCGGAGAGGCTCGGTACTGCGGCGGTGCAAATGAAATTGTGGGCAGCCTGGTGGCAGAGAAGGGGTGCTGAGTGACGGGAAATGGTCGCAGAGGGGTGGGGATTAAGTAGCCGGAGTGGGGGCGAGAATCTCGCGAGCAATCAACGCCAATTAAGCTCATATGCATCGGGGAGGAAATGGCCACGACGAGCTGGTCTTCAGCGCGAGATTGACGACGCTGAGCTGTCGATGTGGTGGGGTCCACGAGTCAACGAGTGGGTGTGGTCGCGCGAGGTGAGAAACAAAGAGAGGAGGGGTTTTACCGGGTGGGTTTGTTGGGATGGCTACTGGGCCGTGGGTGGGTTGGGTTAGTTAGGTTGCTGGCTTTATTTTTTTCTTCTTTTCTCTTTTTCTTTTTTTGTTTTGATTTCTAATTTAAATTTGAATAAGTGTTTCAAATCTGTTTCAATTCAAATTTCTTCCAGAATTTTATTTTGTATTTCTTGTATCCTAGGATATGTAAAAACAGCTATTTACACTCAAAATCATTTTGGGTTTGAAAATAAAGTTTAAAACCATGCCTTTAACTAATTAATTATAATAGGCATATGAATGGTTTTAAATTTGAATTGTTTTGAAACTTTTGTGTGGCCTTGTATTTACTTTCCAATCAACACTGATCATATACTAATCGCATATAGAAAATAAAACATAAACCTTGCCTCACTTGAATAAGTAATAGGCATAAATATGGTGTCTTATGTTTGTAACTTATTTGAAAAAGATCAAATGCTTATGAATGTATGTATGCAATGCAAGCTTTACAAATTATGATTTTTGGTATGTTACAAATCTAACCCCCTTAAGGTGAATCTCGCCCTCGAGATTCGGATTGGCTAGCAAATAGGTGAGGGTGGTATTTCCGAAGATCATCTTCTCTTTCCCATGTTGCTTCTTCTTCGGAATGATGGTTCCACTGAACTTTGAAGAATATGATAGTCTTTGTCCGTGTAACTCTTTCTGCAGTCTCAAGAATCTTGATAGGTTTTTCCTCATAAGTGAGATCACTTTCCAATTGAACCTCTTCCAAAGGTATAGTATCCTTCAAAGAAGTCTCTTCCATCTCTGGATGGCATTTCTTTAGCTGACTCACATGAAACACACTGTGAACGGCAGACAATGATTCAGGCAATCCAATCTCATATGCTACTTCTCCTTTACGGCTCAGAATCTTGAATGGTCCAACATATCTTGGGGCCAATTTTCCTTTGACTCCAAACCTCTTCACTCCACGAAGTGGTGATACTCTAAGATAAGATCTATCACCCACTTCATAGGTGACTTCCCTACGCTTGGGATCTACTTAGTTCTTTTGTCGGGACTGTGCTATCTTCAATCTGTCCTTTACCAACTTGACTTTCTCTTCAGCTTCCTTGATTAGTTCTGGCTCGAACAAGTTTCTTTCTCCAACACCATTCCATAGCAATGGTGTAGTACAATTTCTCCCATAGAGAAATTCAAACGGTGCCATATCAATACTGGCTTGATAGCTGTTGTTGCAAGAGAATTCTGCGTAAGGCAGACTTTCATCCCAACTAGCTCCATAATCTAGGGCACATGCCCTCAACATATCCTCTAGAATCTAGTTGTTCCTTTCTGTTTGTCCATCAGTCTGGGGATGAAAAGCAGTACTAAATTCCAATCTCGTTCCCAATGACTCATGCAGTTGCCTCCAAAAATGGGAAGTGAATTGAGTTCTCCTATCAGACACAATACTCTTGGGTACTCCACGCAGACACAAAATCCTATTCATATAGATCTTGGCTAACTTAGCACTTGTATAGGTTGTCTTCACGGGTATGAAATGAGCCAATTTAGTTAGGCGATCTACTACGACCCAAATAGAATCATATCCCAATCTAGTCCTTGGCAGTCCAGTGATGAAATCCATGCCAATCTTGTCCCACTTCCAATCAGGAATAGGTAATGGTTGTAACAATCCTGCTGGTTTCTGATGTTCCGCTTTCACTCTGCTACATACATCACACAAAGCAATATGCTCGGCGATGTCCTTCTTGAGATTATTCCACCAAAATCTTTCCTTCACATCCACGTACATTTTGGTGTGACCTAGATGAATGGAATATGGGGAGTTGTGTGCTTCCTGTAAAATCAGTTTCTGAAGCTCCGGATCTTGCGGAATACAGATACGTTTTCCATACCATAAAGTACCCTATTCGTCTTCATGGAATCCTTTGGATTTACGTTGCCAATCTTTTCCTTAATCTCTTCAATTTGCTTGTCCATATTTTGGGCTTCCTTGATCTTGTCCAACAAGGTGGGTTGAACATCCAATGACATGAGATGTCCTTCAGGCACTATCTCCAATCTGAGATCTTTGAATTGGGCACACAGGTCATCTGGCAACTCTCCTTTAGTAAGGCCATTCACATAAACCTTACGGGTTAATGCATCCGCTACAACATTTGCTTTCCCGGGGTGGTATTGCAAACTCAAGTCATAGTCCTTGATGAGTTCTAGCCATCTTCTTTGTCTCTTGTTGATTTCTTTCTGAGTGAAGATATACTTCAAACTTTTGTATCTGTGAACACTTCACAATGCTTTCCCAAAAGATAATGCCTCCATGTTTTGAGTGCATGGACAACAGAGGCTAACTCCAAATCATGAGTAGGATAATTCACTTCATGAGTTTTGAGTTGTCTGGAGGCATACGCCACAACTTTCTCTTCTTGCATCAGAACTGCACCTAATCCTTGGTGAGATGCATCACAATACACTTGAAAATCTTTATCCAAGTCTGGCAGACATAATACTGGTGCTGTCACTAGTCTCTTTTCCAACTCATGGAAACTGAGTTCACATCCTTCAATCCAATCAAATTTCTTGTCTTTGTTAAGTAACTCCGTCATTGGCTTAGCTACTTTTGAGAAATTCTCAATGAACCTTCTATAGTATCCTGCCAAGCCAAGGAAACTACGAACTTCCTTCACTGACTTAGGAGATTCCCACTCAGTTATAGCTGACACTTTTGCGGGATCAACTGCTACACCATCTCCTGACACAATGTGTCCAAGAAATCCAACTTCATTCAACCAGAATTCACACTTGCTGAATTTGGCATACAGCTTATGCTCTCTAAGCTTCGCAAGTATCAATCGTAAATGTCCTTCATGCTCTTCATTGATCTTGGAGTAGATCAAAATGTCATCGATGAAAACGACAACAAACTTGTCAAGAAACTCCATGAACACCTTGTTCATCATATTCATGAACTATGCTGGCGCATTGGTCAAACCAAATGGCATCACGGTGTACTCATACAATCCATACCTAGTGGTGAAAGCAGTCTTAAGTATGTCTTATTCCCTTATCTTTAGCTGAAAGTAGCCTGATCGGAGATCAATCTTTGAGAACACACGGGCTCCTTCTAACTGATCAAACAAGTCATTGATTCTGGGCAAAGGATATTTGTTCTTGATAGTCATCTCATTGAGTGAACGATAATCTATGCATAACCTTTAACTTCTATCCTTCTTTTCAACAAACAAGACTGGTGCTCCCCAAGATGAAGAACTTGGTTGAATAAATCCTTTCTGCAACTATTCTCCAAGTTGCTTCTTGAGTTCTTTCAACTCATCAACTGACATCTTGTAAGGTCTCTTTGCTATTGGTCCTGATCCTGGCAGCAAGTCAATCAGGAACTCAACATCTCTATCTGGTGGCATTCTCGGCAATTTCTCTGGAAACACATCCGGATATTCTCTCACAATTAGCACACTGTCTATGCTAACCCCCTTAAGAGAATTTAACTTACTCCCTTTTGATTCAAAGTTAGACTTGAATCTAATCTGTTTCTTATCTGGGGTTGTGAGTGCGACAGTACGGTTGGCACAATCTAGTACTCCTTCATACTTGGTCATCCAATCCATTCCCAAAATAACATCCAATCCTTGGGAATCTAGGATTATCAGACTAACTGGAAACTTATGCTTTCCAAATTCTATCACTAGATCACGACATCCAAGACTTACTATCATATCTCCACCGGGAGAACTTACTTTTATAGGACACCCAATATTTTCAGTTGGAAATCCATTTCTATCAACAAATTCTCTTGATATGAATGAATGCGATGCACCAGTATCAAAAATAATAAGTGCTGGAATAGAATTGAGTTTGAACTTACCAGCCACAGCATCAGATTCCTCGTATATTTCTTCCACATTGATGTGGTTCACTTGTCCCTTTTGGAAAGGGTTGGGCTTGGTGGTTCCTTCAACCTTCTTTTCTAGGCACTCATTTGCATAGTGTCCCATCTTCTTACACTTGAAACACTCAACTTGACTGATATCTCTCTTTGCAGGCTGACTTCCATTACCACTTCCACCTCCACTGTGGTGGCTCTTGTGTCCACTCTTGTGGTTCTTATACTTGTCATTATCATGACTACGGTGATGCTTGTTGTAGTGATGGCGGTTGTGGCTATGGTGGTTGTTGTACTTTCCATGTTTGTGGGATCCAGAACTCCCACTATCATCGTGATGGTAACGCTTGTGAAACGATCCCGAGTTGTGCTTATCAAAGCTATGCTTCCTCTTCCTACTCTCAACCTGTTTCATCTTGCTTTCCAAGATGGTAGCCTTGTCACAAAGTTATTGGTAGGTTGGACATAGGCAACAGACAGCTGCAGATTCAGTTCATCATTCAGTCCTTCGAGGAAGTTCTCCTTCCTCTTGGCATCTGTATCAACTTCATCTGGTGCATAACGCGCCAGATTGTTGAACTCCTCAATATATTCAGCCACACTGCGGTGACGCTGTTTTAGGTTATGGAACTCCTTCTTCTTCAAATTCATCACTCCGGATGAGATGTGAGCTGTACGAAATCCATCCTCAAAGATAGACCAAGTCACATCCTCAATGGGAGTGGTGATCTGAAAATTGTCCCACCAGGTTGCTGTTGGCCCTTCTAACAGATGTGCTGCAAACCTGACCTTCTCTTCATCGGTGTAGCCTACAGTCACTAAGTCTTTGTTCACTGAGCGTAACCAAACATTGGCCACCATTGGATCAATGGTTCCCGAGAACTTTGCAGGCCTCAGTCTTAGAAATCTGGTGAGCATGTCAAATCCTGGCGGATTATTCTGATTGTTGTTGTTGTTATTGTTATTGTTGTTGTTGTTATTCGGATTCTGGTTCTGCATGAAGGTGGTCACCATCTGCATCAGTTGACCTTGTGCTGTCATCAACTATTGCATCTCAGGAGTGACATTGTTGTTGTTGTTTTGGTTAGGGTTGGCACATCGAGGAGGCATATGTGGTTTTAATAAGGATAAGAATGAGATACCCATACATGCTTAACATGCACAATACATCACATAGACAATCACAATAACCAAGCATCAAAATAACATAGAGTTTAAATGATATAAACAACAAGTTTTGGAAAAAGCAAACACACCATAGCAAGTCATCCACATGTTGGATGGTCATTGCGACTCAATAATCAAAGTATAGTAGATCAAAGATAAACGAGTATTCTACACTACTCCTCCGCATCAATCTCACATCAACAAGGGTAAGACCTGCATTCTCCATAGCGGTCTTGTACTCATCAACACTAGCAGTCAAGGCCTCAATCTTGGCCCTAAGAGCCTTCTTCTGTGAGCGAAGCCTCTCAATCACTCCCTGCTGATGCTCAAGCTCGAAGTCCTTGGCCTCTAACTCTTCCTTAATCTCCCGAATCTTCTTGTTCCTGTCTTGGACCCTTTTCTCCTGGCTCTTGAACTTCTTGTCCTAGCTTTCAAACTTGTCTTCCATTTCCATGGAAATCTCGTCTTGCTCCGCGAAGAGCTTGTCCTTCTCTCGGAGCTGAACCTGGAGGTCGTCATTGCTAAGCATGACGTTGGTCCTATCAGTATCTAGGTGTCTAACAAGACCCTCTAGGTCCCGAAGGTACAGACGAATCGGCTCCATCGTCTCTCTAGCAGCATCCTCATACTCTGTAGCCTCACCCTCCTCGTTGCGTCTCTCGAAGGGGTGAAAGTAAAGACCTCTAAGCTCGGTGGAATGCCTCCCTACCAGGCGCCCAAGTAACTCCTACATGACTACATCTAAGCCTTTCTCCTTGTCGTCATGCATCAGCTTGAAAGTGATGGTCTCCGTGGTTGGCTCTGTCTGGTGTCCTGGCTGGGTGAATCTGAAGCCCCATAGGTCCTTCCTCTCAAACTTGGTGAGTGGAAGTGTCATGATGCTAGGAAGTGGAAGGTTGAGCACACTAGTGAGATCAATGAGACGAGTACCAAAACGAGTTCCCTTGAACTCCTCGGCCGTGTTGATAACAACGTTAGGCATCTATTTTTATAAGATAGAGAAAGTTAGAATCAACACAAATAGAGATAATTCACAAGACAAAATAACACAAGCACATCACTTAGCAACAAACACACAAGTCATGGCATACATAAATCCATTACAAACATGAAAGGTTCAACATAACTTAGACAAATTTTTGGAAGTAAAAACGATAAGTGTGGTGGTCCAACTAATGAAGTATGATACAACTCTCACTCACTAGACAAAATAGCTATCAAGGCATCCTTAGTAGCCATCTGTCTATCTTGTTCACAAGACTCCCATATTAAGTCTATGATGTCTCCCCTTAGTTGTTGGTTGGTAGTCTCTAATTCTTGGGCATGCTTCTTTTCTTCCCTAAGGTCATTTTGGGTGTTGAGCATTCTGCACTTGAGTCTATCACTAAGCTCCTTGATAGCATTCCAAGCTGCATTTCTTGCAGAGTCAAAGAATGTTGTGTGCATTTCTGAGTTGGTGACCATGCAGAATCCTGACTACTTGTGGTTGTCTTCCTTGTTTTTGTACAAGTGAAGTTGCACCCACCAATAATCTTCACCTTCATCCATCACAGGGAATCCCTTGTACACAGTTGCACCATGTATCCCCATGGTAACCATAAGGTTCTTGAGTGCCTTGGGAAATTTTGTCTCACACTCCAAAGTCATGGTCATGAGTGGTCCCTTCCTCACGGCTTCGTTGATGGAGTTCATCTACAAATAGAAATGAGAAAGAAGATTACAAAATTTTACGAGAAGAAAAAGACAAGTGTGGAAATTTTTCAGAGTGTTGAAATTTTTTCCTTAGTGGTTTCTAATCCAATCCTAGGGTCATAATCCTATAGGCAACAGAGTGCTCTGATACCATCTGTAAGACCCCATCTTTATAAATGTAAAGGTCCCTATGATTGCAATGCTAGTCCCTGGATCAATTGCTAGCAACCATAGTTTAAGATTAAGTACACAGAAACAAAGGTCATTATTACATCGTCATTCCAGAGATAACATAGTCTTTTACAACTCCATAGCCATATGCTAGTACAACTCCAATAATCTTCATCTTCATGTGCCACAGGCAAGCATGTTGAGTGCAGACTCATAACCCTAATCCTCATCAGAGTAACCTGCGACATCACAAGTTACAGCCACAGTGCGTTAATACATTGGAATAGTATTGGCAAGTGATACCTTAGTAGAATAATAGTATCTAGCTTCTACATGAATTTGGCTAAGTGTAGCTTAGGCTTGCTTTCCTCAAAATAGGTTTTACCTATCATTTGAAAACACTAAGTTTTTGTTTGGCAAAAACTCCCAAGGAACCACCAATAGACATTGGTGAAACTTTACCCTTGTTCAACCACAAATTTTTAACTTAGAAATTGGGATGAGGAGATTCTTGATAGCTTCCATGTCTTGATGATCAAATTGTCCATTTCCAGGGACACGACTAAGTACTTAGATTCTTCCTTCTGCAGAGGTGGTGCACTTTCCCCACAAGACTTGATTTTCATCAAGACAGGACCTTTCAGAAGCCTTCCCTTAGACCAGAATGGACGCGCTCCAAACCTATCACCCGCTACCACCAACTGTCCATTTGGCTAAGTTATTGCAACCTATATGATCCAGGCAGAGCCCATAATACCATGTGGCTGCACTAGAAGCTTCTTAACATATGGCATCTCAAATCCCTTTGTTCCTGGGTGGCATTCCACAAGTGAGATACACAGGGTAGACCATTGAACAATGGGCCCTGGTAACCACTCAACAAAAATCCAACCAAGCAATTGCCATTCCACCCAGGTGTTTCATTCACTTAGTTGTTTTATTAAGCAAAACATAAGTAAAAGACTTAGCAACATTTTTCATAGCATGTATATAATCCACCCTTGGTTGCTACTAGCTAGGCTAAGCATGGCAATAGCAAGTATCTTAACTTAGAGAAAATTCTAACAATTCTACAACTACTAGGATTTCCCAAGCATAGCATATAGATACTTAGCAAAAATTATCATGCAAGCCCTATACAAAATATTTCTAATGAATAGTCAAAATATTGGGACAAAAATATTTGGGGGAGTAACAACAATCCTCACAGTCACAATCACCACTAGCACCAAAATCTACACATAAAATGATAGCACCAAATTCACATTTCAAATAAACAAGCAAAGATATATGAATGCATGCAAATGCCATGTGATGATTTTTCCAAACCAAACAAGACAAGTAAAACAGTACTGACTAATAAACTAAACATTTATACATCAAATAAACTTTATTTCGCCTTTAAAACATTTTCCAATTAAGTTTTATACACAAAATAAGCCTACAAATGTCTCTGCATAAAATTCTATTTTAACAGAAACAAAATACAAAACTAAGCCCATAGATGTGTAGGATTTATTTTTGTTATTCCAATGGTATATTATTTGTATTTTTTGGATAAACAGAACAAAAGTTATTGATTTTACAAATTTGAATATATAATAGATGAAATTCCGGATTTTAAATCTAAAACCTAGCCACGCGGCGCTTCTTGATTAGACGGTACCGCTTCGCGCGGTTCACGCACGTGCACCATCAGATCTAAATGAGATCTAGCGGCTCAGATCTGCCCGTACCCTTTCGGGCTGGCGTCTAATCTAGACCACTCGATCTAGATCCAGTGGATCTAATCGACTTGACCCTAAACCGGCGGCACAAATGGCCAGAGTGGCGCGACACGTCTGCCGTTGACGGTCCGACGATTCTAGCGAGGCTTGGGGACAGTGGCGATGCTTACCGGCGTCGCAAGGCTGCGAGGAAGCTCAAGATGCTGCTGGCATGGACAGGGGCGAGCTGTTGTGGCCGTGGGAGCTCGTCGGAGTCGAGGACAGCATCGGGCTCGGGTGGACGGCGACGTTGGCGACGTTCTGGACCACCCTAACACAAGGCAAGGGCATCAGCGCGTGCACAGCGATTAGGCAAACATGGCAGGGTCAGGGAGAAGACAATGGACGGTCGGACTTCACCTAAATCACTCGCTGGAGTTGAGCGGCGGTTCTGTCGTTCGCAGAGGTGGATGGGGGCGATGACCTGGGTCACACGCAGGCAAACCAGAGGTGTCAGAAGTTGCACAAGATCACAAGGACCACGCTTGAATGAACCAGAAGGACAGGGGCGGTCGGGCTCACCGGAATTTAGTAGTCGGAGACGCTCGGTACTGCGGCGGTGCAAATGAAATTGCGGGCAGCCTGGTGGCAGAGAAGGGGTGCTGAGTGAGGGGAAATGGTCGCAGATGGGTGGGGATTAAGTAGACATAGTAGGGGCGAGAATTTCGCGAGCAATCAACACCAATTAAGCGCATTTGCGTCAGGGAGGAAACGGCCACGGCGAGCTGGTCTTCGGCGCGTGATTGACGACGCTGAGTTGTCGCTGTGGTGGGGTCCACGAGTCAGCGAGTGGGTGTGGTCGCGCGAGGTGAGAAACAGAGAGAGGAGGGGTTTTCCCGGGTGGGCTTGCTGGGCTATCTACTGGTCCGCGGGTGGGTTGGGTTAGTTAGGTCGCTGGCTTTATTTTTTTCTTCTTTTCTCTTTTCCTTTTTCTGTTTTGATTTCTGATTTGAATTTGAATAAGTGTTTCAAATCTGTTTCAATTCAAATTTCTTCCAGAATTTTATTATGTATTTCTTGTGTCCTAGGATGTGTAAAAACATCTATTTACACTCAAAATCATTTTGGGTTTGAAAATAAAGTTTAAAACCATGCCTTTAACTAATTAATTATAATAGGCATATGAATGGTTTTAAATTTGAATTGTTTTGAAACTTTTGTGTGCCCTTGTATTTACTTTCCAATCAACACTGGTCATATACTAATCACATATAGAAAATAAAACATAAACCTTGCCTCACTTGAATAAGTAATAGGCATAAATATGGTTTCTTATGTTTGTAATTTATTTGAAAAGGATCAAATTCTTATGAATGCATGTATGCAATGCAATCTTTACAAATTATGATTTTTGGGATGTTACAAGATTAGTCACCAAGGTAGGATATTACAAATTGTATCCATTGCTTCGGTGCCATATCTTCTAGAGGGTAGCGGCCCAATGTTGTTGTAGCTATCACACCGACCTTCCTCAGCCAGAGTGAGTTCCGAGACATCTCCGGCATGTTTCCATCTCCCTTGGTCTCAATCATCCCCTTATTGGGTCTGTGAATAATGATGTGATGCATGGCCCAAACACCAAGCACCTGCCGTTCGGGAGGGCTTCATGTGCATTGTTTCTGATCGCCTATGTTTTGGAGAATATATGTCAGTGGACTGGATTCATATACTTGTTTCTAACCGGTCTACACTAGAACCTGCAATCGGAGGGGCTAACAAGTTCAGCCATCATACGTCCATGTGGTTCGTGCCTTGTCTTCTTGGCTCAAGATCGTGCTGACGATGGCTCTGGTGGCTCGAGAAGAGATGTAGAGAGGCATTGGTTCTTGGTACTCATACCTTGCTCCTCCTTGCACTCCTTTTGCAAATCGTTGGTTTCACCTGGTCTTTGTAAAGCTCAATGCATCCAACATTTTGTCAAACCAAAACTTTGTAAAGTTTGAACATGAGCTACTTATGCAAGTTAGAGGATCTGCATCACTTGTTTTTTTTGCCAAATATCGAGCTAAATACACTTTTAGTCAAACTTCTTGCACCCGGGGTGCAAATTAGTCCCATAGATTGCAAAGTGGACAAATATAGTCCCAAAACATGGATCCCGGTGCAAATCAGTCTATTTCAAACAAATTTGAGCCTATTTGACCAAATCTGTACACATTTAGTTGTCATGAACACGCGCTTCTGCGATTGATACCATAAAATAGTACCAACCTGTAACTTGTGTCGTTCCGTGACTTCTATTGCTTTTGAAAGTTCATGTAGAGTTTTTGTGTAGATTAATGTTGTTTAGATTGGCGAAACAATGTCCTTTGCAGTGCTCAAGTTAACTGAAACTGCATATATGCATTTCACTCAATATTGCATTGTTTTGCACTCCTTTTGCAAAATGTTGGTTTCATTCGGTCTTTGTAAAGCTCAATGCATCCAACATTTCGTCAAACCGAAACTTTGTAAAGTTGGAACATGAGCTACTTCTACAAGTTAGAGGATCCGCATCACTTGTTTTTCTTGCCAAATATCAAGGTAAATACACTTTTAGTCAAACTTATTGCACCCGGGATACAAATTATTCCCATATCTTGCAAAGTGGATAAAATCAGTCCCAAAACATGCATCCCGGTACAAATCAGTCTATATCAAACAAATTTGAGACTATTTGACCAAATTCGTACATGTTTAGCTGTCATGAACGTGTGCTTCTGCGATTGAGACCCAAAAATAGTACCGTTCTATAACTTATGTCCTTCCACGACTTCTATTGCTTTTGGAAGTTCATGTAGAGTTTTTGTGCATATTGATGTTGTTTAGGTTGGATAAATAATATCCTTTGCAATGCTCAAGTTAACTGAAACTGCACATATGCATTTCACTCAATATTGTATTGTCTTGCACTCCTTTTGCAAATTTTTGGTTTCACCCGGTCTTTGTAAAGCTCAATGCATCCAACATTTCGTCAAACCGAAACTTCGTAAAGTTTGAACATGAGCTACCTCTGCAAGTTAGAGGATCCGCATCACTTGTTTTTCTTTCCAAATATCGAGGTAAATACACTTTTAGTCAAAATTCTTGCACCTGGGGTGCAAATTAGTCCCATATCTTGCAAAGTGGACAAAATCAGTCCCAAAACATGCATCTCGGTACAAATAAGTCCATTTAAAACAAATTTGATCATATTTTACCAAATTCGTACACGTTTAGCTGTCATGAACGTGTGCTTCTGCGATATAGACCGTAAAATAATATCGGCCTATAACTTGTGTCCTTCCACGAATTCTATTGCTTTTGAAAGTTCATGTAGAGTTTTTGTGTATATTGATGTTGTTTAGGTTGACTGAACAATGTACTTTGAAATGCTCAAGTTAACTGAAACTGCATATATGCATTTCACTCAATATTGCATTATCAGTTTTCAGTTAGCTAAAATCTTAGAAAATCTGATCCTTTTCTTATACACTTCATAATCCCTGTGCATCAAAACGTTTTTTATGTGTCACAATTCAACTTGAGCATTGCGAAGTACTCCTACATTGGATTAGCACATGTACATATGATATTTGCATATAATGTCAAATTCCCAAGATTTTAGCTCGAGTACATGGGCTTTTCTATAAATAATAATGCTTTGCGTGGGCGCACCCTGGGCACACTTTTCTTATCTTATCTTACATCTTACAACTATATAGTGTATGTAGAACTTTGAACACTGACCATTGAATCAAAGATTGGAAAATCCCAACATTGCTAGCCGTTGGATCTTATTTTCCATTCTGGGATCTAGAAGATTCTATTTGATATTCTTTAGCACAATGAACTTTATGCACAAACCCCAAAGACACTTCTCTGTCGTTCTATAATCTTCTCTCATTTATCTAGAGCATGTTCCCAACATTGTCGAGTATTAAGGGCTCGTTTGATTTGCAGGAATCTCAAAACACAAGAATAGGAAATCCATAGGATATGAGTTACATGACCTATTAAATCATCTCCTCTTATATTGAAACCAAATTATATTATTTCTTCTATTTCAATTGTGTTAAACTAAGTACAAATGTTTATATATATAAAGGTTTTAAATAAATAAAGCCTAGATGTAAATCGGCCCAAAAGGCCCAGATGTTTAACCAAACAAACCCTAGCTCTACCCTAGAAACCCTCCACCCTGCAGCCATTCCACCCTGCCGCCGCCAGGTAGCCCAGTGCATAGCTCCGCACGCACACCACCCTAGTACATGCAGCACACAAACCACGAACACACCCATTCTCCCCCGGTCCCACCCGCTCGATACGTCCACGCCTCCCACCAACCCCCGACATGGCGTTCTCCTCCCTCTCGCCTCGCTACCAAGAGCGCCGCCTCTCCTACTTGGTGCGTTGCTGCCGCTAGGTGCCCCACCTCCCCTCCGCACCTCGCTGGCAGGACGTTGGCCTCCACCCTCCTCTCTTCCCTCCATCGCTAAGCTCTGCAACCGCCTAGTCCCCGAGCCCTCCCGCCAATGTGCGACCCTTCCCTTCGCCAAGCCGTCCCGGCCACAGTCTGCTCTGGGAGTACCTAGGCCTGCCCTGGCCGACGAGCCTTCGCCACAGCTACCTCCTCCCGCGAGGCCCTGCAGTGCCCCTTCCCCTGCTCGCGAGCCCCGCCGCAAGGGACGCAAGCTCCCATCCCCATCTCTGCCCCTGCACAGGTCACCGACTCGCCCGTGCCTGTGTCCTCTCCGGCCGAACCCGCGCTGCCGCTCGTTCCTATCGAGCCCCTGCTTCACTGTCGGCCGGCCACTGACGTGGCTCAGGCAATTGCAGAGTTTCATTGGGAGAATCCAAGAGCAAGGTGTGATGAGAATAGAAGCAAGTCTTCCATCTGTGATGAAACCAAGGTTATCGACCCAGTAGGAGCAAGGAAACAACTCCAAGGTGTTGCTAACAACTTGGAATCCTGCACAACACAAACTCAAGACTTTGCCCCAACTTACAGTGAGGTTGTCAATCTCACTGGTTTGCAGAAAACAAAGGATCAAACATATAGTGTGGAAGATAGTAGTTGCTTGTAGAAAGTAAATGGTAACAGTAGATGATGTATAATTGATAAAGATTGGACCGGGATCACAGTTCACTAGAGGTGTTCTCCTTAAGATAAATAACATGCTGGGTGAAAAAATTACAGCGGGGCAATTGACAGGACTGAGCAAGCATAACGATACAAACACTAGACATCATGATTCCTATGAGATTTGATTGGGCATTACAACAATATACATCGAACGGCATCGAACTGCATCTATGAATAATAATCCACCTTCAGGTTATCATCTGAACCGCCTCTAGTATTAAGTTGCAAGCAACGGATAATTGCATTAAGCAATGTGTGTAAAGTAAACAATATAATTGTTCCATGAACAAAAGATTGTTGTTTTATCCCTAGTAGCAACAACACATCTACAACCTTAGAGATTTCTGTTACTTCCCCAGATTAGTAGAGGCATGAACCCACTATCGAGCATAAATACTCCCCCTTGGAATCACAAGCATCAACTTGGCCAATATAGCTACTAGCAACGGAGAGCATGCAAGATCACAAACACACATGCATGATAGAATCAATAATCAATAAGACATGATAGAATCAATAATCAATCTGACATAGTATCTCAATATCCATCGGATCCCCACAAACACAGCATGTATGATTACAAATAGATGATCTTGATCATGAACGGAGCTCACAAGATCTAAACATGAAAGCACAAAGGAGGAGAAACAACCATCTAGCTACTGTATGGACCAATAGTCCAAGGGTGAACTACTCACGCATCATACCGGAGGCTGGAATGGTGATGAAGAAGGCCTCCGGGATGATCTCTCCCCGTGTTTGCAGGGTTGCGGTGAAGCTCGAGGCGTGGTCGGTTCGTCGAGGGGCGCACTGGAGTGGAGGGAATCGCTCGCCGGAGACGATGGCGGCGTCAGGCGGTTCTGGAGGTCATCGGGGGCGACGCTGTGTTACACTCCGAGGGAAAACAAGGACAGGGTTAGAAGCGGGCGAGTGTGGGATTCACGTGAGCATGACTGAGAGGGCTCGGGGCGGTCTGTCTTACCAGGGGGAGGTCGCCGGAGTGTCAGCAAGTGACGGTGGCTCTCAGATGTTGTCGAAGCCGAGGCTCTGGGGCGAGCGCGGGCGAACGGGAGGCACGGGCAGGTGCGCGCTGGTCTGAGGAGAAAGCTCGCGTGCTCGGGAAGGCGAGGCGAGGCTGGACGGCGCCGGAATTTGTCAGGGACGTCGTCGGAGCAGTGACAAGGCAAATGGAATTGGGGGCAGCCTGGTGGCTCACTCGCAGCGGGGTTTGAGGGGAGAGAGAGGGAAGACGCAGGCGGTTAAATGGGTGCGGTTACTGGGAGGAATCAAGGACGTATTCATCGCCGGCGTAAATGGCAGTAACGGCAGGGCGACGTGATCAGGGGGAAGACGACGATGAGGTGGCTCTGTGGGACATGCCTGTCAGTGAGAAAGGGAGAGAGGGATAGGGTCCACTCGTCGGTGTCTACGCGGGTGCGAGAAAGAGCGAAAAACGATTCGCGCGTGGGGGAAGTAGCTGGGCTGGAACTGGGCTTGCTGGGCCAGACGAGTTGGGCTGAAACCTTTAGCATTTTTTTTGTACTGAAACTTTTTTCTATTTTCCATTTGATTTTCTGTTTTGAATTTCAATCAAACAATTCAAACATTCAAATCAATTCAGAACTCCTCCAAACTTTGCCTTGAGTTTTGGTTCTGTTTATCAACAATATTCCAAGTCCCAAAATAAAATAATATTTTTATTTTAGGGTCCATTTATAATTAAATGAATAGACCTTAATCTTTTAATTCAAATAGGATTTGTTTTATTAAAATCTTTATTTTGAAATCTAAAATAAAACCAAAAACACTTCAGTAGGTTTTATTTGAGAATATAAAATACTTGGAAAACTTGTTTAAAATAATTTAACAAGTTTTGATGTTTAATTAAAATGGGAAAAGTCCTTACTTTAATAAAATGGGATATTAATAAAGCCTCATTATTTTATTTAAATAAACCTTTACTCTTTTTAATCAAAGCAAAACATTT
The DNA here is from genome assembly GCA_916181665.1 of Avena sativa. Taxonomy (NCBI): domain Eukaryota; kingdom Viridiplantae; phylum Streptophyta; class Magnoliopsida; order Poales; family Poaceae; genus Avena; species Avena sativa. The sequence continues at coordinate 258,052,261 of OV702294.1, read as the reverse complement.
TATTTCAAAAGCTTGGACAAGGTTTATTTTGGCTCTATAAAATAATCCTTATTTATATTTCTACCTTTTTATTTGAAAACCAAATCTTTTTATTAAAGATCCAAAAATATTAATTCCAAATATTTTAACTTTATTGTTTATTTATCTTTTTAAATCCCTTTAGGATTTTATTTGATCGAATAGGTTTGAAGGTTTCTAATTGGAATCAAAAAGTTTCTTCTCACCCTGAAAATCAACAAAGTTTTATTTTTATTCATTTATTTTTCACATAACAAGATTTTGAAAATCTTGGGATGTGACAGGCTACCACCCTTAAAATAAATCTCGTCCCGAGATTTGGGAAGGCTAGGGTTACAAGTAGGCTCAAAGCATCTAGGGTACTACCACCCTTAAAAATTTTCCAACTAGATTACATATTGGCTTGCTTGGGATCTTGGGGAACCTTCTCTGGGCAAACATCTGCATAGTGTCCTTTGTTTCCACAGTTGAAACATGTGACAAGGTTGAGATCCTTCATAGGCTTGTTTATCTTGTGCTTCATCTTTTCTGGACAGTTGCTTGCATAATGTCCTTGGTTACCACAGTTGTAACATGTGATAAGTTTGAGTTCTTCACGTATCTCTTGTGGACAGGTTGCTGCATAATGGCCTAGCTCTTTGCAGTTGTTGCACCGTACTTGGCCAATTTCCTTATACTTCTGTTTCTCTGGACATTCACTGGAATAGTGTCCCATTTCTTTACAATGATTACATTGCACATGGCTTTTGTCCTTCTTTTTCTTGGGTTTCTCCAAAGCTAGGAGTGCCTCTAGTTCATGTTCTTCATATGTTATCTTATAGGTAGGAATGTCTACTGGTTTCTTTGACCTTCTATTGCTCCTTGGATAATTCATATGCCTCTTCTTTGGTCCTTTAAATTGGGTTGTATTGCATGGAGGTACAAGTGGAGATTTTCCTTTGTCCTCATCCTTCTTGGTAGACTTAGCTCCTTCTTGATAGTTTGCAATCATTTGTTGCGCTCCACCTTGTTTCCTTTGTTCAACTATGGAATAGATGGGGCATTGGATAGGGACATGATTATTTCCTTCACATAGGTAACAAGTAGCTTGAGAGGTGGGACATTGTCCAATTGGATGTTTCTCTTCACAGTTGGGGCATTGATCTCCATGCTCCTTGGAAGTGTGATCCTTGTCTCCACAAATATTGCAAGCTTTGGTTCCTTCTAGAATAACATCTTTGTCATCCTTGTTGTCACAAACTCCTTTGGAAGAGTTGCCTTCCATGTTGATCATTTGATATGTCACCTTATGCAACATTTGGGCTTGGTTTTCCAAAAATCCTTGCAGGGTTGGATCTTCCCCACTAGTGTTGGCTATGAATTGAGCTATCATTTGGTTCAACTGGTTTTGGGTTGCTATGAGTTCTCTCATGTTGTCCTATTGGTTGTTGTTGTTGTCATCAATCTTGATGTTGGAGTCTCTTGGAGTAGTCATCTATTTGGGTTGAATGTAGATTAGAATAGGCAAAATATTTCTAAGGGAATAATTCTAATCACACACTTTCACCATTCACACAAACCATGTGCAAGCAATCACAAACAAACACTCCTTTCAAACACAAGTTTCCAAGCATATTCTTAGGCAACCAAAATTATTTTTGTTACACCACATAAGTTGGTGGGTTTGGCTTAAAATAAATATGGTGGTCCATCTATATGGTTCACTTGTGTTCTTTCCATCCTTCTTGGTTGATCCTTCTTACTTGAGATCATGGTTTCCTTGGGAAAACTCTTGGTCACAAAACTTCAAAGGTGATGAGGGTTCTTTCTAAGTTGTGTTTCCTTAGTCTCCAAATCTTGGGCAAGATTTCTTGTCTCACTTGTCCTTAGTGATATCTAAGGTTGAGGTCCTTGGTGAAAATGCTGAAGATGTTGAAGTCATTAGAGTTGAAGATGTTGAAGTCATTAGAGTTGATAGAATCCTTTGCACATGGTGAAATCTTTGGCCATGGGTAGGCTTTATCCATCAAGTTGAAATAGAAGAGATGTAGAATCAAAACCAAAATGATTGAGGAAAGAGTTTACAAGATTGTTTGTAAATAAGTTTTGGAACAAATACAACTCCTATTTTTCTAAGGGTTTTTGTCCAATCCTAGGTTTACAAATCCTACAGGCAACACAATGCTCTGATACCATCTGTAGAGGTCCCAACCTTTATTAAGGTAGAGATCCCTGTGTTTACAATGCTAGTCCTTGAATCAATAGCTAGCATCCACAGTTAAGATGTAATATCAAGAAACAAAGGTCTTAATACAACTTTATAACCAGAAATAACATAATTTTATTACATCTTACATAGCTCATTTGGCTATTACATTTCAATGCAGCAAAATATAACAATAGCATGGGGTCCTTCATCTTCAAAGTGCCACAGGCAGACATGTTGGTTGTAGACTTGTAATCCTAATCAACACACTTAACATCAAACAAACCTGCAACATAACAAGTTGCAGCCACAAGGGTCAATACATTTGAATTGTATTGGCAAGTTTCACTACTATGTAGAATATAAGTGGATCCTAACATTACATGCATATTGGGCTAAGTAGGATTTTAGGCTCGTTTGCAGAAAGCAATAATATTTTTCCTATCTTTTTCAAAATAATTTTGATCTTTTGTCAAAAATCTTTCTGAGCTCCTTGGTACACCCCAAGTGCTTCAAGTCTTTGTTAAAATCTTTTGAGCTCCTTGGTACACCCCAAGTGCTTCAAGTCTTTGTCAAAATCTTTTGAGCTCCTTGGTACACCCCAAGTGCTTCAAGTCTTTTGTTGTCACTTACTTTTAGAAATTGGAATGTCGAGATTTCCCATAGCTTCAGGCCTTAGTTGCTCAGTATTGTCCATAACCGGGGACACGGCTAAGTACTTAGGTTTTTATCTTCTGCAGAAGTTGTACACTTTACCCACATGACACACTCTCATCTTGTTGCCACCAGTGGCCGCTGGATAAGTACTCACCAAGATGGAATACTGGCAGATTGAGAATGTGACGAAGTCTTTCCATAGGGGTCCTCCCAATGCTAGCTTGTCTACCAGGCACCAATGTAGGGTTCCAAGTTCCCTCATTCCAGTAACCTGAAGAGGCCAATGCATGGGTCTTCCATAATGTAATTGACTAAGCCAGTGCCCATTTAGCATGTGGCTGCACACGGAAGCCACTGTACGAGAAACATGTTCAATCTCTAAGTCCCTGGGTGGTTTTCTTTTGGTGCACACACAAAAAGAGATTGCCATATAAACATGGTTCCTTTTGTTGCCACCTTGTCCAAAACTTGAGTATCCTTGTCCACCCAGGTGGTTCATTGAGTACTTGTTTTATTATATAAAACATAAGTCTTTTCTCAACTTCATATCTCAACATGTATCCTTTCTCAAAATATATATAGCAGGGCTAAGCATATTACAACTACATTGTTTTCACTAAGGAATGTATAAGGGTATCCTATTAGGATTTAGCATAGCAAAATATAGTAGTCCTTATCATGCATGTTTCAAAATCCACTAAGGGTAATGAAAATAGTAGGACTTGGATGATAGTGTCACTTGCCTTTTTGGTAGAGGGTGTTGGTTCACTTCTTGATCTTGCTAATAACACACTCTTCTAACTTCACTACAAATCAATCAAGCAAACATAGATTCAACTAGCATTCCAACCATTATTCAAACAATTCATCACACATAAAATAATAGAAACAAAGTCATGCATGCAAACATGCAAAAGATAATTTTATTTGTAAAAGTGGTTTCTACTAGGCTCTAAACATTGTAAGGCTCAAAGTGGTCATTTGTTAAAGTGTCAAAACCATTTGTAGAAGGGTTTTATCTATAAACCATTTTTAAAACCAATCATTATTTCATGTGGTGAAAATGTTTTTAGCAAAGCAACAATTTTATATTGTTCACCAAATAAGTTGTTAATTCACAAAACTTGGTGTTTTGGGGTCAGTAGGTTTGAACCAAAACATTTTCTAAAGGTTTTATTCAAAAATCATTTCTATAGCAAAATCAATATTTTTATTTGGCTAGAAATGAGCTAATTCAATTATTCAATCCTAAACTTCACCAAATACATTTTTAAATCCATAAGTTGGTTCCTAGGGTCAGTAGGTTCACAACAAACCATTTTTCAAAGATTTCATCCCTAAAAACATTTTGAAATAAATTTTATATCCTAAACAAGCATACACAAGTTTCTGCAAAAACAAACAATTTAACAGAAACTTTTTTCTAAAAAAATGGCATGGTTGGCTAGGGCTTGCTTTTTTGAATCCATTGATATAAAGTTTGCAAATTTTGGACGTGTGGATCAAAAGTTATGAGGTTTACAAATTTGCATCTAAATCAGATTCTAAAATCTGTTTTAAATCAAAAGCTGGCCACGCGGCGCTTTCCTATTCGTCAGTACCGCTTCGGGCGGATCGACTGATGCGGTGCCTTAGATCTAATGAAATCCTACGGCTCTGAATAAAACTTACCCCTTTGATCTAATCTAATCATAGCCACAGGATTTGGATCTGGCGGGCTCTGTGTGTTTGACCACGAGCAGGCGGCGCTAGCGGTGGCTGGCGGCAGCGCACGTTATGTCTACGGCGGAGCCGGCAATATAGGAGGCAAGGAGAGAAGCGGAGGTTCTCACCGTGTTTGCAGGGTTGCGGTGAAGCTCGAGGCGTGGTCGGTTCGTCGAGGGGCGCACTGGAGTGGAGGGAATCGCTCGGCGGAGACGATGGCGGCGTCAGGTGGTTCTGGAGGTCGTCGGGGGCGACGCTGTGTTACACTCCGAGGGAAAACAAGGACAGGGTTAGACGCGGGCGAGTGTGGGATTCACGTGAGCATGACTGAGAGGGCTCGGGGCGGTCTGTCTTACCAGGGGGAGGTCGCCGGAGTGTCAGCAAGTGACGGTGGCGCTCAGATGTTGTCGAAGCCGAGGCTCTGGGGCGAGCGCGGGCGAACGGGAGGCACGGGCAGGTGCGCGCTGGTCTGAGGAGCAAGCTCGCGTGCTCGGGAAGGCGAGGCGAGGCTGGACGGCGCCGGAATTTGTCGGGGGACATCGTCGGAGCAGTGGCAAGGCAAATGGAATTGGGGGCAGCCTGGTGGCTCACTCGCAGCGGGGTTTGAGGGGAGAGAGAGGGAAGACGCAGGCGGTTAAATGGGTGCAGTTACTGGGAGGCATCAAGGACGTATTCAACGCGTATTCATCGCTGGTGTAAATGGCAGCAACGGCAAGGCGACGTGATCAGGGGGAAGACGACGCTGAGTTGGCTCTGTGGGACATGCCTGTCAGCGAGAAAGGGAGAGAGGGAGAGGGTCCACTCGTCGGTGTCTGCGCGGGTGCGAGAAAGAGTGAAAACCGATTCGCGCGTGGGGGAAGTAGCTGGGCTGGAACTGGGCTTGCTGGGCCAGACGAGTTGGGCTGAAACCTTTAGCATTTTTTTTGTACTGAAACTTTTTTCTATTTTCCATTTGATTTTCTGTTTTGAATTTCAATCAAACAATTCAAACATTCAAATCAATTCAGAACTCCTCCAAACTTTGCCTTGAGTTTTGGTTCTGTTTAACAACAATATTCCAAGTCCCAAAATAAAATAATATTTTTATTTTAGGGTCCATTTATAATTAAATGAATAGACCTTAATCTTTTAATTCAAATAGGATTTGTTTTATTAAAATCTTTATTTTGAAATCTAAAATAAAACCAAAAACACTTCAGTAGGTTTTATTTGAGAATATAAAATACTTGGAAAACTTGTTTAAAATAATTTAACAAGTTTTAATGTTTAATTAAAATGGGAAAAGTCCTTACTTTAATAAAATGGGATATTAATAAATCCTCATTATTTTATTTAAATAAACCTTTACTCTTTTTAATCAAAGCAAAACATTTTATTTCAAAAGCTTGGCCAAGGTTTATTTTGGCTCTATAAAATAATCCTTATTTATATTTCTACCTTTTTATTTGAAAACCAAATCTTTTTATTAAAGATCCAAAAATAGTAATTCCAAATATTTTAACTTTATTGTTTATTTATCTTTTTAAATCCCTTTAGGATTTTATTTGATCGAATAGGTTTGAAGGTTTCCAATTGGAATCAAAAAGTTTCTTCTCACCCTGAAAATCAACAAAGTTTTATTTTTATTCATTTATTTTTCACATAACAAGATTTTGAAAATCTTGGGATGTGACATGACCACAACATGATCACGCATAGAGAGAGAGATGAACACATAGCTATCAGTAGAGCCCTCAGCCTCGAGGAAGAACTACTCCCTCCTCATCATGGGAATCAGCAACGGTGATGGAGATGGTGATGGAGATCGATGGAGATGGATCCGGGGGCACTTCCCCGTCCCGGTAGGGTGCCGGAACAGAGACTTTCTGTCCCCAAATATCCCCTTCGATGGCGGCGGCGTTGTGGAGGTTTTCATGGATTTCCGCCAGATGATTTAGGGTTTTTGGGTCGGAGGCTTCTTATAGGCGAAGGAGGCAAGGTCGGTGGAGGGCCAGGGGGCCCACACCCCCTGTGGGTGCCACCAGGGCTAGCCCGCGCCTAGGGGGTGCAGCCACCCTGGTGTCCTCCTCCAACTCTTCTTCATGGTTCCGTGTTGCTCCGAGAAAATAATGACTTCATAGGGAAGCAGGGATTTCAAGTTTCATAAAGAGCTTCCAAAAATTATGGTACTTGTTAGCTTTCAGCCCTCATTGCCCCTATCATAAGCATATTGAAGTGATTAAGGTTTAAAGTGAACGAACTATGGAGTATATGCTTGACAAAGTATAAGTTGGCAATCTCATATCCCTTGAATACGAGGGCCACACCTCATGCTACTCAACTTTAGTCACTTGTAAGTTCTTTTCATAGTAAGTCCATGTGTATCATAGAGAACCGCCAACGGGGTATCCCTTGCACATGATACATGAGATATCCCATAATCAAAATGACAAGGCAAGCAGACAATGAGCATCTCAGCAATCTTCTTATTTACCATGGGAAATGGTGCTTTTTTCGCTCTTTGCTCTTTTCAATATGTCTCTTTTTTATAAGAAGAAAGCTTCATAGATGTCATTATGGTGATGCTGCAAGTTTCCACCATGATTAGGCATGGCTTAGGCTAGCATCCCAGGCGTTTCTCTAACACACATACATAACTCCATCGACTTACAAGCTCCCCTTTCATTTCACATCGACGACATCCATAGACAAAAGAGCATGATATCAATTGTGTACAAAGTACAAGTGCAATGTTGAAAGCGTTCCCCATGACTGCACGGTTCTGCTAATTCCAACGTATAAGTGCAAGCATATACAACATAGATGACACAATGGTTCAAGTTTATTAGGGGCAAGGAATATAAAGTGTGCCATCAAGTTTGTGAGAGCTTTAATCACTAAGTTTTCACATAACAAAATGCTTTTTTAATTGGAAGATAGATGAAAACAAGAACATACTTGGAATGGTGTAACACACCATGCATAGGAATTTATAGTGGACACTTTGAAATAACTTGGTTTCTTGGGAGTTGTAAGCATGAGTAGAGCTTACTCATACAAGTGGAGGCTAGCAAAAGACTAGGAGCAACCAACTAAGAGAGCAATAATGGCCATAATCATGTAGAGCGACAAAACATTACTAATCAAAGCATAAAGTGGTACCACAATTCAAAAAGTAAATGATCATAGAGGCTATGGTGACTTGTTCATAGTCATAACATGGTGTGAGCATGTGCCAAGTCAACCCAAACAAAGCATCAAAGGAGAATACCACAATACTATGCTTTTGTATGCTAAAACAACGCATGATTCCTTCAAGGCACATTAAGGAATCTCAATAGTTTGGAACAAGTCATGCTACAGTAATAATAACTAAGCATAAGGTCAAAGCAACATCTAGCATGACATGATAAAGTCTAAGTCACAGTCAAAACAAGATCCCTTTTGTACCACTTAAGCATGAAGCTTCCTACTCTTTTCCAACACCAATCAACTTATTTGAAACAACTCACAAGGACAATAATCAATAAAGATCAGTGAGATTGTCTCACAAATCCACAAAGAAGAACTAAAAAATTCTAAGCTCAAAGAACAAGAAAACTATGGCTAAACGCAGTGCTAGCAAAAGTGAACACTCACAAAACAATAAGAATGAAAACTAGAGTGTTCTAGGCAATGAAAACAGAGTGTGTCTCTCTCCAAAAGAAGTGTGCATGAAATAATAAAAACAAAGTGTCTAGAAAGACCTTTGATTTTTATTGATGAAGAAGGGGATGCCTTCGGCATCCCCAAGCTTTGACGCTTGTACATCTTGGATATTTCTTGGGATGACATGGGCTGGCATCCCCAAGCTTGAGCTTTTGTCCATTCTTCATCTCATTACATCATTCTTTCTCTACACCTGAAAATTTTCCTTCATACAAAACTTCACACAAAATTCATTAGCAACATTAGTGTATTCAAAAGATAATAGACCTTTGGGACTTAGTTTTAGAACAGAAAAACTTTCATTAAAGACACATGCTACTGTAGCAATTCCCTCAAAAATCTCAATTCCCCAAAAAGAACCCAGAAAGGAATCAATAAGAAGCAAATGTAAATAATGGCAGAAATCTGTCAAAACAGACCAGCATGTAGAAACCGATTTTTTAGAAGACCTTCTGTTCCTCAAATAAAAAAGTGTTGAAATAAATAAAGTTATCTAACATACTTAGGGATGTATTCACAAAATATCAGCTCAATCCGACTTACAGAGATTCCTCACGAATTTTTACGGTGGAGCACAAAAATCTGTTTCAGGACAGCAACTCCCCAAATCTTACTTCCCTCTCATTAGAGGTTATTATTGACACAAAATGCAAACAAAAAGGATAAGTAGAGGTTATTACAGAAGTAATAACTTCCAAGATTCAAAAAAACTCTTGGGTTATCTCCCAACAAGTACTTTTCTTTAATGCCTTTAAGTTAGGCTTGATAGTTTGAGAAGATGCTCACATAAGAAATATGAATTGAAGTAAAAGAGAGCATCAAGAAGAAAATTCAAAACACATTTAAGTCTAAACCACTTCATATGCATAGGAATCTTGTAAAGAAACAATTCATGAAAGCACAAAGCAACAAGCATAGGAAAGCAAAACAAGTGCAACTTCAATATTTTCAACATAAAGAGGGGAAACTTATTATTATTGAGATGCATAAGACCATGTTTCCCTCTCTCATAATAACTTTCAGTAGCAACATGAATAAAATTAACAATATAACTATCACCTAAAACATTCTTATCATGAGCCACATGCATAAAATGATTTCTACTCTCCACATAAGCATAGTCATTCTTATTAATTGTAGTGGGAGAAAATTCAACAAAATAGCTATCATTACTATTCTCATCACCATAATCATAAAATATAGGAGGCATATTGTAATCATAATTAATTTTCTCCTCAATAATAGGTGGACTGAAAATATCATGCTCATCATTGTAATCATCATATATTTGAGGTTTGGTATCATCATAAGCAATAGAATAGCAATCTTCCAAAGCTGGGGAACTAAAAAGATCATTTTCATAAAAACTAGCTTCCCCAAGCTTAGACTTTTCCATGGAATTAGCAATAAGGGTGTCCAAAGAATTCATACTAATAACATTGCTATTAGCATGCAAATAAAGCTCCATAGGTTTTTTAATTTTCTCTTCAAACACTCATGTCCTAACTCAAGATAGATACTATAAAGCTGTCTAATTTTTTTGTTGTTTTCCATTAATCCTAACTAGTGAAAACAAGAAACAAAAAGACAAAATCGCAGAATCTAAAGGAAATAACTTCGAGCACTCACACTAGAGGATGTGAGTACCTTTTACCTTTCCTCCCTGGCAACGGCGCCAGAAAATAGCTTTCTGGCTTGCTGTTGCCGTAGGGTAACGTGTGTGAGTGCCTTTTACCTTTCCTCCCCGGCAATGGCACCAGAAAATAGCTTGATGTCTATGCACTTCTATTCTTGTAGACAGTTGTTGGGCCTCCAAGTGCAGAGGTTTGTAGAACAGCAGCAAGTTTCCCTTAAGTGTATTACCCAAGGTTTATCGAACTCAGAGAGGAAGTGTTCAAAGGTATCCCTCTCAAGCAACCCTGCAATCAAGATACTAGAAGTCTCTTGTGTCCCCAACACACCCAATACACTTGTCAGGTGTATAGGTGCACTAGTTCGGCGAAGAGATAGTGAAATACAAGTGGTAACGGTGACAGAAAGAGCTTAACAGTGAGGTAAAGACTAAAGGCAAAAAGATGGAAGCAAGCAAACATGCAACAGATCTAGTAGCAAACGGTGTTTCAATGTTTAGAAACAAGGCCTAGGGATCATACTTTCACTAGTGAACACTCTCTCATATAAATATATTCTCTTCATGATACTACTCTTAACTACTCTCCGGTTGGACACTCTAATCCATGGTAGGGCTATAACAGCACACCTCAAAGTACGCCTTCCGCAATCTAGATAACCCCACACTGTCACCTTGAGCGCTATATGGTTCCAACAAACACCACAATTTCATAAAGACAACCAACTCAAAATATACTCATGATAAATATATATGTAATCTAGCTTAAGTGCCACACACGGTGTGCACGCTGTCACTTTCACACACGTGGGGAAAAGCATAGATCTATTAAAGCATGATGATTTATGTAGACTCTAGCCTAAGTGCCACGTTGTAACTTTCACACACATAGCTATCGGTAGAGCCCTCAGACTCGACTACAAAGCTGTCACTTTCACACACAAGGGGAGAGCAGAGATCTATTGAAGCACTTGAGTAGAAAGGTAGATTACTTGATTACAAAGCTCATGACCACAACATGATCACGGATAGAGAGAGAGATGAACACATATCTACCGGTAGAGCCCTCAGACTCGAGGAAGAACTACTCCCTCCTCATCATGGGAATCAGCAACGGTGATGGAGATGGTGATGGAGATCGATGGAGATTGCTCCGAGGGCACTTCCCCCTCCCGGAAGGGTGGCAGAACAGAGACTTTCTATCCCCAGAATCTCCCCTTCGGTGGCGACGGCATTGTGGAGGTTTTCATGGATTTCCACCAGATGATTTAGGGTTTTTGGGTCGGGGCCTTCTTATAGGCGAAGGAGGCAAGGTCGGTGGAGGATTAGGGGGCCCACACCCCCTGTGGGCGCCACCAGGAATGGCCCGTGCCTAGGGGGGTGCAGCCACCCTGGTGTCCTCCAACTCTGCTTCGTGGTTCCATGTTGCTTCGGGAATAATAATGACTTTGGCTTTTGTCCCGTCCAATTCCAAGAATATTGATTTTCTACCTTTCTGGAACCAAAAACAGAAGAAAACAGGTAACTGGCATTGTGGCATCTTGTCAATAGGTTAGTTCTCGAAAGTGTATAAAAATACCTCAAAGTGTAGAAAAAACATAGCAAAGTTGATAGAAAACAAGCATGGAGCATCAAAAATTAAAGATACGTTTACGACGTATCACCACTACGCATGGAAACCGAGGAGACATCATAATTCTCGCCACGTTCGTACATGACTAGTCAACTTCAAGTCAGGCGGTGGGACCCACGGTCGTTCCATCGCATCATTTCTGCCGCCGTAGACGACTGAGATCACCAATCGTCAGCACTGACATCATCAAGGCTAAAGCCAGCAACGGCTGGAAATTTTCGACTGATCAATCAAGTACTTACTCGAATCTATGATTAGAACAACTACTCGGGGGCTAATCCTATCAGGAGCGCTGGCCGCGCACCTGATACATGATTAAGGTACTACACCTAGCAACTGTCTTCGAGTCCTACGTCGAGTCTACGACTCCACTACGGACTCAGGGGCTACTCCCATAGGGAGGACGGGTTCAGCATTCGAGAAATTTGTGTCCTTTGGACCTAAACTGAAAATAACTTAACTAAAGTCTCTGCTCGAGTCTACGACTCGAATAGACACTCGGGGGCTACTCCCATAGGGAGCGCTGGCCGCACACCCTATGAACTCTTCGAGTGCGGTCCTTCGGACAAAACACGACAAAATCTTTTTGGAAACTTTTCCCGAACCAATGCTAAGTGAGAAGCAATCTCCTTGGCCGCCCGAAACACCTCCACGGTGATACGGTTTCGGATGTTGTGTCCACGACACAAAGATTAGTCCTACAGATATCATCTTATGGCCTGGTAACACACCTGACTGCGCTCTTCCGTTAAACTTCCGTGTCAATAGGCACAATGAAAAATCTTGATGGACGTGTTGGGTACATCACTTAAAAACCATTGGGATTGACTCCTATAAGACCTCAATGGCCTGAGTCGAATTATGCCAGCATTCGTTCCAGATTTGAGTCTAGGGACTCGAGTCTGAAGAAGATCGTGTTTGTTTTGTCCTATGACAGTTAACCGGCCTTGATCCGTCAGGATAGTCAGGCACACGCATCAACAATCCCTATGAGCTAAACATTTTTCCTTGTAAAACAGGTTCGAGTACGTAGCACTCGAAAGATTGAAGAGTTCTCGGCCAAATCTACGATTCGACTAAGTACTCGGGGCTATTGACATGGTTATACCCCGCGGGTACACAACATTAGCATACCTAATCCAGCCCAAGGAAGGCCCACGACAAGATACGCGGCCTGTGGAGATTTTGGATGGCCCAAGCCCATGACGACTTCAGATCCTTGGAGAACAAGACTAGAGTAGGTAGAATTTCAAAGGGGACAAACCCTAATCTATAACCGACTCGACCTGTGCCTGGGACCTGCCTATCTATATAAAGGCTGGAGGTCACGGCGAGGAGGTCAATACTCACCTCATACGCACCTCACGCCAGATCGCATTTGCGCACCCCTGTAACCTTCGGTTCCGCCGTAATCAAGAGCAGACAAGTAGGAGTTGGGTTTTCCCTCCGGGGACCTGAACCTGGGTAAACCTCGTGTCCCCATGTTGCTTGTCTGTTAACCGTTTCGCGATCTCCAGCATCCCCATCTTCTCCAAAACCCAAGTCCATAACAATGTGCATTGACGAGAACGAACCTCGTCATCAACTGAGCTAAATACGCCTGATCCTACTACTCCTGAACCAATTGTGCCTGAACCAGTTCCAACACCAACACCAAAGAAGAGGGGAGTGATTGCATTAAATGATGAAGTGATGAAAGAAGCTAAGAAATGTCTTAAGGAGAAAGGTATTAGAGCTAAAGATGTGAAGAATCTACCTCCTATAGAAGAATTGTGTAAGCCAATTCCCCATTCATCCACTATTGAGGTATACTCTCTCCAACACTTTGATGAAGGTGATATTCCCTATGGTAAACCTCCTGATCAATGCTTAGAGGAACTTGACATTTTTATTGTTAAACTAGGTAATTTTAATAAACAAGTTCAGAATCATTTATTGGAAAACTCTAGATCTATTAATGAGTTGAAAGATATTGTGGAAAGAACTACTAATGATGTTAAAATGCTTTGTAAACACTTCCAAATGGTTCAAACCCAAATTGGTCAACTTGCTAAGGTACAAAAGGATATGCTAGTTAATGCTTCGGGAGATAAACATGCTTATGGAATTAGAACTAGGAGGGTATAGCCACTCAAGATCCTTTATATCCTGAAGGACACCCTAAAAGAATTGAGCAGGATTCTCAACAAGTTGAAAGTAGTGGTAGTCCTCATAAGAGAAAGAAAAATAAAAACAAAATAGTTGAGGAACCACCTGAACCTGTTGTAGACCCTAATAATATATATGTCTCTGATGCTGAATCTGAGAGTGGAAATGATAAAAATGATGCTCCTGATAGGGAGGAAGTTGAGGAAGAACCTGAGAAGCACACTAAGAACAATAGGTACACTAAGGATGATTTTATTGCTAATAAACATGGTAGTGAGAGAGAACCTTGGGTGTAGAAACCTATGACTTTTCCCAATAAGAAACACAAGTCAAAGGAGGAAGAACACTATAACAAGTTTTGTGAGTGGATGAAACCTTTATTTTTGCAAATTACTTTGACTGATGCTATTAAGTTTCCTCCTTATTCAAAGTATATGAAGGATATTGTCTCTAATAAAAGGAAGATTCCTAATGAGGAAATTTCTACTTTGCTTGCTAATTATTCCTTCAATGTTAAGGTTCCAAAGAAACTTGGTGATCCAGGTATTCCAACTATTCCTTGATCTATTCAAAATAATTGTGTTAGAACTGCTTTATGTGATTTGGGAGCTGGAGTTAGTGTTATGCCTTTTTCTCTCTATAAGAGACTCCAGCTAGAAAAGTTGATACCAACTGATATATCTTTGCAAATGGCTGATAAGTCAACTACTATTCTTGTTGGTATATGTGAGGATGTTCATGTTCAAGTGGCTCATAATTGCTTGGTTTTAACTGATTTTGTTGTGCTTGAGATGCCTAAAGATGATAATATGTCTATTATTCTTGGGAGACCTTTTCTTAATACTGCAGGTGTTGTCATCTATTGTAATCAATGAAAAGTAACTTTTAATATTAATGACAAAGAGCATATTGTCTATTTCTCCAAGAATATTGATAAGAGCTATTGCCTGAATTCAATTGAAAATATTGAGAGCATCAAAGTTGGAGAAATATATTGTCCCATTCCACAAGAAAGTTTTGAAACTATTATGATTGGGACCATTGCTATCAAGTTTGAGGTAACATAATCATTTCGTAGAATGCAAAGTTTTGCTTCATATAAGATTTTTTTGGTAACAAGACTTGATCAACCTTGCTAACAAAGGGATTTTAATGAACAAAAAAATATTTTCATAGTGGTTATACTTGCTCACTTTTATCTTTCTCTTTTCTAGTCTTTGCTCTTCCTCTTGTTATTTTTAGTTTTGTTAGTTGTTTGCTTGTTAAAGTTTCTTAGAACTTCTGTAGTTTTGGTTTTGGTTTGATTTTTTCTTCTTCTAAAAAAATCTTTTTCTGCGAGAAAATCAATTTTCATAACTTGAAAATTGGCCAAAATAAAGTTTCCCAAAAAATTCCAGAAAATTCATATTAAATTTTTCCTCGAAAAAAGGGGCAGAGGGACACCTGGAGTGGCCCAGGGGGACCCACCAGGCCAGCACACCCCCTGGTGGTGCGGCTAGCCCCAGGGCGTGCCTGGCCTGGGTGGGGCCCACCTGTGGCCCTCCAAGTTGCCACCTTCTAGCCACTTCTTTCTATTTACCAAAAACACCGGAAAACTTTCTCAAGCTTGAGTTCCTGCTATTCTTGCTCCCAATTTTCGATCTCCTTGCTCAGCCCTTCTTTGCTGCTGATTTTTGGAGGGATTTCTCCTTGGTATGTGCCTCATCCGCTTGTCCAATTAGATTTTTGATTCGTAGATTGTATCTGGAGTATTTTGATACTATATGTGACAGGTTGTGTGAGCTTGCATGCTTGTTCTATTCTTAGAGATTTCATTTTGATGCATGTTTATCCCTCTAGCAAGTTCCTATAGTAGTTCCTCATCATTTATCAACTTGGAAATTACTTGGTTTGATGTTTATCTAAAAATTTCAGAAAAACGGGTCATGGATAACCATACCTATGGAGAAGTGTTTGAGACTGATACACCTATGAGGACAAGGCCTTGAAGATCATCCTCCTGAGCTAGGCCATCATACAATGACGATATCATTACACCGCATTTTGGCATCGAGGGAGATGAGGGGGATGTGCACCCTTCTACCTTCCCTTGTCCTACCTTTTTGCAGGCTGCAGGGATTCTCAATGATTTCCTAACCTTGGTTCGGAGGGTTGGACTAACTAGTTATATGCATGATGAGAGTGTGCAATATGCTATGCTCACCAAACTTTTGTGGGGAGTTTCTCTTTTTCTAACAACCCTTTCAAGTCAGATGTGTCGTTCAAAATCTATAATAGGCCTATCTCCATGACAATGAAGAAATTTTGCAAAATCTTGGGTATTGGCACGACTGGTACGGTGAAGAAGAGTCTAGCTCAACCCGCAGGATAACTAATGATGATGACCGCAGAGCCTAGCATAGATAGATAAGAAATATTGAACTCCCAGCTATCAGATATTTTGCTTATTATCTTGCCACTAGTATTCTTGGTAGGGAGAACACTAGCTATTATTCCAACTATCATTTGGCCTTTCTAGCTGCTGCACTCAACAATGAAACCAGGTACAATCTTGGTTCCCACATTTCTCGTCACTTAGCTTCTAAGGGACCCATTTATGGGGGTATTATTGTTGCATGATACGTCGGAAACGTATCTATAATTTTTGATGCTCCATGCTTGTTATGTATCTACTTTGCTTTGCTTGTATACACTTTGAGGTGCTTTTTACATGTTTCTGGTACTAACCTACTAACAAGTTGCAACAGTGCTAGATGCCTGTTTTCTGTTGTTTTTGGTTTCAGAAAAGTTAGTAAAGAAATATTCTCGGAATTGGACGGGATAAACGTCAAAGTCAATTACTTTCTGTGGGAACAAGAATTCCAGAGGGGAGCCGGAGGGGCCAGCCAGGGGGGCCAGACCCACCCTAGGCATGGGTGGGACCTGCCCCACGCCTGGGAGGGGTGTGGGGCCCCTGGCCGCCTCCTCGGCCTTTCCCTTCCCCTATAAGAAGCCCCCGATGCAGAAACCATAAGCACCCGATCAAATCTGAACGAAACCGTCTATAGCCGCCGCCACCATCATCCCTAGATCGGGGGGATCTAAAGTTCTTCCCGGCACCCTACAGGAGGGGAGATCATCCCGGAGGCCTACTCTCCGGTATGATGCGTGAGTAGTTCCACCTTGGACTATGGGTCCATGTTGTAGCTAGATGGTTGTATCTCCTCATTTGTTCTTTCATGTATAGATCTTTTTAGCTCCGTTCATGATCAAGATCTAATATATTTGTAATCATGCATGTTGTGTTTGCGGGGATCCGATGGATATTGAGATTATTATGTTGTTTTGATTAATGGTTTTGTCTTTATGATTCTATCATGTCTGTGTTGTTTGTGATCTTGCATTCTCTCCGTTGTTAGTAGCTATCTTGGCCAAGTAGTTGCTAGTGACTCCATGAGGGGGTATTTATGCTCGATAGTGGGTTCATGCCTCTAGTTTCCAAGGGAAGTGACAATAATCTCTTCAGTTGTAGATGTGATGTTGCTACTAGGGAGAAAACAACGGTCTCTTGTTCATGGAACATGCGGACTGTTTACCTTACACACTTTGCTTAAAGCAGTTGTCTGTTGCTTGCAACTTAATACTAAAGGGGGTTCGGATGATAACCTGAAGGTGGACTTCTAGTCATAGATGCAGTTGGATGGCGGTCTATGTATCTTGTTGTATTTCCCAATCGAATCTAATAGGATCTTTCTGACTAGTAATTGCATTGTTATGCATTGCTCAGTTCCTGTCAATTGCCCTGCTGTAATTTTTTACCCTTCATGTCATATTGTTTATCTAAGGAGAGCACCTCTAATGAACTATGGACCCGGGTCCAATCTTTACCATTGATACATCTTCCACTGTTACTTGTTTATTTGCTGCAAACCATTACCTTCCACACCATACGTTTAATCCTTTGTTACAGCAATCGGTGAGATTGGCAACCTCACTGTTAGTTGGGGCAAAGTCTTGAGTTTGTGTTGTGCAGGTCTCCGTGTTGCTTGCAACACCTATGTGACGTTTCCTTCCTCCTACTGGTTCGATAACCTCGGTTTCTTACTGAGGCAAAACTTGCTGCTGTACTGCTTCACACCCTGCTCTTGGGGTTCCCAACAGGCTCCACATAAGCTGTGCTAGCCATCAAGCTTTTCTGGCGCCGTTGCCGGGGAGGCTAAGGACGTCTTCACTAGGGGAGTCCTTCAATTCCTTTCTCTTTACTTTGTTTTTAGTTTGCTTTGTTTCTTTTGGTTGGTTTTTTTTTGCCTTTTTCCGAAAACCCCAAAAAAAATTAGTTCCTGCTCTAGCTGTTGTTGCTGTTTTTGGCTTGCCCACCTTTGCCAAAATGAACTCTGCTGAGAACACCAAGTTGTGTGACTTCACTAGCACCAACAACATTGATTTCCTTAGCACACATATTGCCCCACCTACTCCTGATGCTACCTTTTATGAAATTAAGCCTGCTTTGGTGAATCTTGTGATGAGAGAACAATTTTCTGGTGCTAGTTCTGATGATCCTGTTGCCCATCTTAATAGCTTTGTTGAACTTTGTGAGATGCAAAAGTATAAGGATGTAGATGGAGATATTATTAAGCTCAAGTTTTTCCTTTCTCCTCGAGGGGAAAAGCTAAAGAATGGTTGCTTTCTTTGCCTAAAAATAGTATTGATTCTTGGACTAAGTGCAAAGATGCTTTTATTGGAAAGTATTATCCTCCTGGTAAGATTATATCTATGAGAAGTGACATTATGAAATTTAAACAACTTGATAGTGAACATGTTGCTCCAGCTTGGGAAAGAATGAAATCTTTGGTTAAGAATTTCCCTACTCATGGACTCGCTGCTTGGATGATTATCCAGACTTTTTATGCAGGTTTGAACTTCTCCTCAAGAAATCTGTTGGATTCAGCTGTTGGAGGTACCTTTATGGTCCTCACTTTGGGTGCTACAACAAGTCTCCTTGATAATATGATGGTTAACTACTCTGAATGGCATGTTGAGAGAGCTCCACATGGTAAGAAGGTAAATTCTGTTGAGGAAACTTCCTCTTTGAGTGAAAATATTGATGTTATTATGGCTATGCTTGTTAATGGGAAAGCTCCTGTAGATCCTAATAGTGTTCCCTTAGCCTCTTTGGTTGCTCAAGAAGAGAAAGTTGATATGAACTTCATTAGAAACAACAATTTCAACAACAATGCCTATAGGAACAATTTTGGTAGCAACAACAATTATAGGCCTTATCCTCCTAATAATGGCAATTCCTATGGAAACTCTTACAATAATGCTAGAAGTGACCCCTCTGAACTTGAAGTCATGCTCAAAGACTTTATTAGTAAACAAACCACTTTCAATAAGACTATAGAGGAAAAACTTTTAACTGTTGAGAAAAATATATCCTCTTTGTCTAAAGCTCAGTCCTCTTTGATTAATAAAATGGCTACTAAACCTGAAACTATGGAAAATACCTTTGCTACTGCTCATGCCATACAAGTTACTATTGATGAAAATGTTAGGCTGTTAGCTCAACTTCATTCTAAGTGGGAAAGGGAAGCTGAAATTGATAGAAACAATAGTGTGTGCACCATCACCACTAAACCACAAGTAGTCCTTGTTCCTCCTCCTACTATGCCTAATCCTATTGATCCTACTACTAGTGATGCCAAGTTCGACTTTGATATTGATGGTTGCAATATTTCTGAAGTGATTATGTTCTTGTAAAAGCTTGCTAGAAGTCCTGCTGCTAGTGATATGCATGTTGCCTTTACCAAACACATTACAGATGCTCTTGTTAAGATTAAGGAAGAGAAGCTAAAACACAAAGCTTCTATTCCAAGGAAAGTAGAAGATAGTTGGGAACCCATTATTAATATGGAAGTGAATGACACTACTAGGAAAAACGCTACCAGTGGCGCACCAAATTAGAATTCTGTGGCGCATATGGGTGTTGCCACTAAATCCTCGCCACTAAAATTTAAATTATGTGGCGCATATGCCAATATTCTATGGCACATATGCCATATGCGCCACATAATTCTCAATATTCTGTGGCGCATATGCCATATGCGCCACAGAATTATGTCCCAGATTCTGTGGCGCATATGCCATATTCTCCAGAGAATCCTTTTTTTTTCAGAATTTCGAAATTTTCAGAATTCAGTACAAATACAGGTATACTACAAGAAATACACCTAAATTTGACAGAAATACACAAAAAAGCTGCACACAGCAGTACAAATGTTCCAGTTCACATATAATACATCAACAAGCACAAATGTTCACAAGTGTTCATCAATCACATATTAGACACATAGTAGAACTGAATAAGTGTACAAGTGTACATTTCACAAGTGTTCATCTCACTCACATAACTTAATTACAACCACGTGATGTTGTCACCACCTACTACCTTAAAACAGAATATATAGTACACCGTAACCGTGATGCCGGTGAGGAGGAGCGACATCAAGATCTTCGTCTGGTTCATCTTCCATACGTGTCTCCTCCACTTGGCCACCGCCTCCTCCCAAGTCGTGTATCCCTTGTAGCTATTGCCGCTGAACTTGTCCACTTGTTGGTGGCAGTCCACCGACTCCTCGTACACACCTGGAACCCGACCCTTGTACACAACGTACATCGGCATCTCTATTGACAAGGCATATTAGTACATCACGCAAATATATATGTTGACGAATATTAGAGCAACGCATTCATAAACTTAAAATAATGCATCGATGACAATGAAAGAAACACGACAACATGTCCGACACAATAACAACGACCATGGTTAATACACGACACAATAACAACGACGGTTTCAAGCTAGGCAAGATAAGTTATGTTTTTTGGCACACACACTACATGTGTCCACCGATACACACGCTCTCGGTCAAGTAGCTTTCTCCTCAGAGGGCACCGGGAATGGCTTGTACATGTCTTTCGTCATCCACGTCCTGAAGTCACCCTGCGCCTTGAGGCGAGATTCGATCTCCCTCTTGGTGAACTGCCTGGGCTGGTGAAAGAGCCCACCAGTTGTGTTGACTTGTTCCATGATGATATGTGATAGCTTCACCTGCATATCATGGAAGTCTTCCATGAGATCGGAGTCATTGATCCCATGCAACTTTTGTGCCCATCCTCGGAGAGAAGATGGCAGCGTTAGCATCTCGCCATCCCGTACAAACCGTTTGAGGTGATGGCAAACGTAGAAGGCCTCCTTCACGCTGCTAGACGTATGCTTGACACAGGGGAACTCGCACACGTGCTTAAACTTGTGTAAGCCATTGTCCCTATAAGCCTCCCCCTTATAGTCGAAGGGGCGTCCCTGTTTGGCATAGCCCTCGATAGCATCATCCAAAACGCTCTTTACTCTGGCATAGTTCTTCCTCCTCGCACTCCCCGAGTCGAATTAGGTGGCAAGCGAATACCTCGTGGAGAGGACGATGAGCGTGCAGTACTTGTCTCTGCGGGCAACACACAATGTGGAACGGGATGTTGGAAAAGAGCAATGGAAAGAAATACTTATGTGTTATGACGGCGGTAGGAGGATGTGTACACTTACTCGGGAAAGAAAGGCACAAGGATGTTGTCCTTCCTCTTGCTTTCCATCAATAGCTTCTGAAGGTAGGACTTTGCCCGGGCCCGGGTCCTTGTTCCTTCTTCCAGCTGGCTGTCCCGCATGTAGTAGGGATCCGCTATCACGACGAACGGGGTTTGCTCTCTCTTGACCTTCATCGCCAGATTGAGAGCGAATAGGTGAACCAATTTATAGTCCAGCCGTCTCGAGTGAAATAACTTGAAGATGTCCTCGTAGGCTATGAAGAACACATCCGCAGGGGCATCGGTAGCGAAGCCCATGTCCTTCGGAACCTTGATGGTGAACACCGGGTAATTCGGGTTATTGTCCTTGATGCCAATCGGTTCATCATCATCATCCACCTCGATGTTGGCGTCGAAGGCCGCCATCTCCATGTCGTCCTGGGGTGGTGGCGATGGCGGTTGCGGTGCCACGGCCTTGCCTTTAGGCGGGGGCGATGGCGGTCAAGGAGCAACCACACCCTTGGCTTCTTGTGGCGCCGGTGCAGACGCTCCCAATAAGAGTCTCTGGTGACGGCTTGTGGTGGCGGCAATGACAACCGGTGCAGCAGGAGGCTTTGTCCTTGGCGGCCGAATGATCGAGGTGGTGCCAGTGGAGCGAGACCCAATATGAATCTCGGTCTTTGGCCAAATCATGGGATATCCATGGCAACCTTCCAGGGTCAAGTGCTCGTCGGCTCCTGGAGGGTCCATGTATTCGCACCCCCCAACACCCGACCCAACTCGACGCGCATCACGGCATCATCCATGGGCTTGCAGTGCATCGTGCGGTTCGCGGGTGTATTAGCTTGCCCGTGCCAATATACTTTAACTCGCCGCCGGGCACCTTATGTAGGAGCACGCACGAAGTGTCCTGAGGCATATAGATATGCATCATGAGATGGCAGCCAATCAAAGGCATTAAGTAGAGCTTGTTGACTGACTACTTATTTTACCTTGGTAAGGGCGCCGAGCTCGTCTAATGTTGAGACACGGGCGGTCGGTGGCTGATCATTGTTCTTCTCCGGCTCGGGTGCATTAGGAAGCACCGTCAGCTATTGTGCCTTGGTAGTCTCGGTAGGAGGGGCAACTCCGGCGCATCCAACTCCATCGGCTGCGCCGCGGGGATGGAGGGCGGCGAGGTAACCATGTCCGACGACACTTGGTGGATCGAGGTGCTGCCGCCGGCTCTGGACACTTGTATCGGCCCCACCTAACCGTCTGCATTCCATTTTGCTATCCCCTCCATCAGCCGAGGGGGTAGCATCTCGAGGATCTTCTGCTGCACTATAGTGTTCACCTCGTCCTGGCCCACCTTACTGGCCTCCAGATACGCGATCTTCCGCTTTAGGTCTTCCTTCTCGGCTTGATCCTGAGCCGCCGACTGGGTCCACCTGTCCTTTCTCTTCTTGGCTTCCTTGTTGTAGTACTCGTGGAACTTTGTGCTCGTACCAAAGCCAGAGATACGGCCACCTGAAGTGGGCGGGTCGGACTTCTGCCTCCCCTTGTAGGCATTGGTCGCCCTGTTGAAAACTGTGTCCCATGGCTCCGTCGAGCCCTGGGACGATGGGTCTAGCGCCTCATGCGCAGCCTTGATTTCAGCATCCTGCAAACAAGGAAAGGTGAACCCACATTTAGGAACTTGCCTTCATTATTAAATGAAAGCAAATGGACCGCGGGTAAATTACTTACCAGCTTATCCTCAAACTTCCTCACATCGTCATCATCGGTGACGAATTCCATGGTATCCTTGTCTAGATAGTAGTGGGCTCGGACAAAGTTCCGGGTCTGCTCGTCCGTGATTTTTAAAAATGGGTTTTCTTTCCCGAGATGCTCAACCTCGGCGTCCTCCCATGCCCATATGGCCTTCTTTCCCCTATAATCGATGCTTCCACATCGGTGGTTACCTATGTTCTGTTCCCGCATTTGCCGACCCCACTCCGTCCATTCCTTCGAATCGTAAGTCTCTGTCTCTGCCTTGAATATCTTGAACTCGTCTTCGTCGATCATGGGCTCACCCTTCTTGATCTTCTCCCAACTTTCCTTTTTCGCGATCTTGTTCCTCACCCGGGTTCTCCAGCTGCTCAAGGCATTGGCCATCTTCGTGATGGCTGACCTGTTCACCTTATTGGATGGGTCCAGTTTGTCGGTGTACGGGGCCGGGAACTTGTACCGTCGGTGAAGCTTCTTAATGCAGTTTGCCACCAACCGCTCATTCGCTTCACTTCTCAGGTGCTTCATGTTGATCAACATGCTTTCCCGGAAGATGCACCTGAGTTGCATGCCAAACCCGGCAGCAACATCCGGAGGCTCCAACGGTTGGCCACTTTCCGAGACCAGAGTGATCTCGTCGGTGGTGTCGGCAAGCTTTTGCGGCTTCCGATCCTTACTCGGCTTCTTCTTCTTAAGAGAAGGGTTGCTGCTACCGCCATCTATCGTGCGGTCCGCGCCATCGGTCGTGCGGCCTCCACCATCGGAGGTGGTCGCATCCTCCTCCTCAGCTCCATCTATCCGGTAGTCCTCGTCCCCCTCTTGATCATCATCCCCATCGTGGCCCGCAGAAGCTGCCACGTCCTCATGCTGAGACTCCACCGCCTTGTACTGCGACGCCACCTCCCAGAAAGTGAGGTTCGCTGCTCTAGCTTGTTCTTCGACGCTCATGGAGGCCTTAGAAGTGCCGGCCCCATCGACGACCGACATGTTTGCACACTTCTAAACAAATTAAACTAAGTTAGTATTAATTAGTGTCGACAATATTTAAAATTAGCTGCCCATTTCTCCCAAAGTGTCGATTCACTTCCACTTCGGTCGAGAAATGGGGCTCATATGTCAAAAAAAATACGAAGTGTCTGACCGAAAAATTCAGCATGACCTTTGCTATTTTGTTTTACATATGAGCCCCATTTCTCGACCGAAATGGATCGAAATCAACATTTCAGGAGAAATGGGAAGCTCGGGTGATTTCCCTGCAAACATTACACATACAAAAAAGCACAAATAGTGCTCCACAACCACATATGGTGCTCTAGATTTAAACAGTAGCAAAAACAGCCACATATGGTGCTCCAGATTTAAAGAACATATGATATCTTGTTTCAAGAACTTGATCATTGCATATTATGCATGAGTAATCTGGCAAGAAGAAGGCTCTTCTATTCATCACATCTCTTGTGTTAAGTCTGTCCCGCAACAACAACCAAAATAAAACTTTATGTTTTTCTAACAGAAGCTCTTCCATAGCCACTTAAAAGCAGGGTGTGGGATGTCTGATGCTTTATGGGTAGAATAGGCTTTAAGTTTCCTGTAAAGTCTGATGGTTTTATGTATCTTGCCATAATAAGATAGAAGAACCATTATTCATGGAGCGTATATCCTACTACTCCACCCCCAGGCTATCAAAGAAGGATACAAAAACAGTAAAAAGAGACAGCACATGTAAAGGCTGCTCCCTGCAATAATAAGCTGGCTGAGTGAAGCAGCCAGCCTGCAGTGCAGTGAGCACTAGCTACACCTCCTAACAGTGCAGTACAGTGAGCTGGTTCACAGAGATGGTATGCACAACTAAACCATGAAACTAAGATATCAACAAAAAATGAGAGAGCAATCTAACCCCAATACTATTACCAGTGCAGCAGTGCTATAAAAACTAAAAAAATTATCGAAATGACTATAATTATGTTATGTTTCCCTAAAAATATGCATCATAGTTCAGTATTCGCTACATTAACTTGTCCTGAAATATTCAAATTGAATCTTATCTGTTCATAGAAGTGACTTATTGGACATGGATTATTAAAATATGTCCTAGAATCTCACAGGTGATAAAGCATAGCATAGGAGAGGAGGTGCTCTTGTCATTTTTCACACAGAAGAGAAACAAAAGGTTATTTTCTACTGGTGTGGCAACACAAGGGCTCAGAAGCAAACAATGATGCAGAGAGAAGCCAACACTGTTGTCCCTGCTGCTGCAGCAAATATTAGCATCCTGTCCTAATATTTTCTTGCTAATACACTCAATTTGCTTGCTATATAATCCTAATATTTGCTCAATTTCAAATTGTTTCTGTATTGTGCAATTATGGGATAGCATCAATCATACAGGGAAGAAGGAGGAAGGGGCAGGGAAGGAGGGGAGGGGGTCACCTGCGCGGGGTGTGGTGGCCATGGTGGTGGTCCTAGACGCCGGCGGAGCCTCCTCCTCCTCCTGGTGCTCTGCGTGGGGTCACGACGAGGTCACCTGCGCGGGGTCACGGCGAGGTCAGCATGGACAGAGGAGGAAGGGGCAGGGAAGAAGGAGGGGAGGGGGTCACCTGTGTGCGGGGTGTGGTGGCCGTGGTGGTGGTCCTGGACGCCGGCGGAGCCTCCTCCTCCTCCTGGTGCTCTGTGTGGGGTCACGGCGAGGTCACCTGCGCGGGGTCACGGTGAGGTCAGCGTGGACAGAGGAGGAAGGGGGCAGGGAAGAAGGAGGGGAGGGCCGGGGGTCACCTGCGGGGTGGTGGTGGTGATGGTGGACGGCGGGTGTGGCATGGCGGCACAGCGGGGCAAGCGCGGCGCGGAGGCGAGATCGAGCGCGACAGCACGGCTAGTAGCTAGGGTTCTTAAAATGGTTTGGGGGGAAGTGAAGAGGGAAGAAGCGCCGCGCGGCTCAAAATGGCCAAGTCACAGAATTCTGTGGCGCATCTGTTAGATATGCGCCACAGAATTTTTACCAAAATGGCCAAGTCACAGAATTCTGTGGCGCATCTATTAGATATGCACCAAAGAATTTTTACTGATAGTACAACAATGATCATTGCACGTATGTGACATCAAACACAACTCACTGCATTGGTTCAGCGCTTTCTCCACCACACTGATGCCCTAGGTTCGATTCCTGGCGGCCCCAATTTTTTAAAAAATATTTTAAGGATGGTAAATATATATTTAAGGCAAGAACTAATATATTTTACTATTAAAAACAAGAATTAATATATTTGCCTATTAAGGATGGTAATAATATATTATATATGCTTTTCACACACACACCCACATCAATATATCCGCATGCATTAATTAGTACAAAAAAAGGCGTCAAAAACCGCTAAGTCGGCTCCGAGGTAGCACTAGTGTCTCTTCACAACAACTTTCTTGCCCTTCTTCTTTGCGGTAGAATACTTTAGGCCGGCCACCTTGAGATTTTTTCTTGTGTACGGGCAACCTTTAGCCGGTAGGGTGGTCTTCCTTCTTACTTTAGCATAAGTAGTAGGCTTGTCAAATTCCTCTTCGATCTTGGGATTGTCGTTCTTGTCGATGTCTTGCTTGTTGGCAGGTCCTTCGATTCCGATGATGCTCCTCTTGCCCCTCCTCACGACAACATGGCTTGGCTTTTCCGGGTCGGTAATGAAGAAGCATTGATCAACTTGGCTAGCGAGCACCCATGGCTCATTTTTTGTGGAGGCGTTCTTCGATTTGGCATCGGGTATAACCATGGTGGTGAAAAACCGGCCATCTTTTTCGACACTCTTGGCCCATCTGACACGAAACATCGGCACCGTCACTCCGCAGTAGTCGAGTTCCAATATCTCCTCGATCCTTCAGTACAATCTTTCCTTGACATCAGTCTCGTCATCGGCGTATGACAACATAGTTACTCCTGAGTTTTGGTATTCGCTATTCTTGTCCTTCTCCTCGGTGTAGAATCTGTAGCCGTTGATGTCGTATGTCTGATAGGTCCTAATGTTGCGCCCGGGGCCCTATGAGAGTGAGAATATGAGTTTATGATCTTCAGTATAAGGCGTCGGGATGGGAGTTTCCAGTAGCCTTTTCTTGAACCACCCCGTGAAGCTGGCGTTGTGCTCTCTGGTTACGTCTCCCTTATTCCTTGTCTTGCCCAGGTTATTAGCGAGCTTCTG
Organism: Avena sativa; assembly: GCA_916181665.1. Classification (NCBI taxonomy): domain Eukaryota; kingdom Viridiplantae; phylum Streptophyta; class Magnoliopsida; order Poales; family Poaceae; genus Avena; species Avena sativa. The sequence goes on along the minus strand of OV702294.1, from coordinate 258,025,118 downwards.
CTCGATTAAGGTTTTGTGCTCATCCACCCTGGGGCCGACCAACTCTATGTGTTGTAGAGCGACTCGGTTTGCCCTATCAAAGTCAGCGCGTTCGAGTTCAATGCCGACGTGGAGTGCGCGGTAGCCCTCGCGGTGACCAAATCCAGTGAGCCTCCCTAGGTGCTTCCTGGTGGGCAGACCGACATCCTAGTTCTCGATGCTTAGGTAGTTCTGGCAGAAGGATATACACTCATAGGTCAGAAAGCCTTTGGTTATGCTTCCATCTGGACGGGACCTATTGCGAACGAATCCTTTGATGACACCGCTCAGCCTTTCGAACGGCATCATGTTGTGCAGGAACGCCGGCCCGAGATGGATGATGTCATCCACGACATGGACAAGCAGATGCACCATGATGTCGAAGAACGTGGGAGGGAAGTAAATCTCGAGCTCGCATAGTATCTCGACGATCTCTTCCTGTAGCTTGCCGAGCTGCTTCACGCTGATAGACTTCCTAGAGATGATGTCGAAGAAGTTGCAGAGGCCAAACAGCGTCTCACAGACGTGCTCGTCCATTATCCCTCGGATTGCAATGGGGAGTATCTGCGTCATCAGCACGTTACAGTCGTGAGCCTGCTGAACCTCTTCTTCGCTACGTCCAGATATCTGCTTATCTTTCCAGAGTAGCCGTGCGGAACCTTGACTCCTATGAGGCAACTAAAAAACCTCTGGAGCTCCTCCTCGCTCAGAGTAAAGCATGCAGCTTTAAGCACCACCCCATTCTTCTTAGCCCTTTTGCGGCGACCCTAGGTCCCTTTCGTCTGTTCATCGTCATCGCCGGCATCATCACTATCGGGGTGCTGAAGTTCCTTCTTAATGCCAAGCAATTTCAGATCGCTTCTTGCTTTCGGCCCATCCTTGGTCCTATCTGGCATGTTCATCAGAGTGCCGAGCAGGCTCTCGGTAACGTTCTTCGTGATGTGCATCATATCAAGGCTATGGGGCGTGTGGAGGACCTTCCAGTAAGGCAAGTCCTAGAAAACAGACCTCACCTCCCATACTCCGTGCAACGGTGGCGTTTGTTCCCTAGGCCGCTTCTTTCCCGACGCAGGGAACTCTTCCAAATTGTCTAGAAGCTCCTTGATTTCTTCGCCGCTCAAAGGTCATGGGGCATTATCAAGCTCGTCTTTGTCATTGAACAGGTCTCCGCGTTTTCTCCATGGGTGATCCTTGCGGAGCCACATTCGAGTCCTCTGGAACACGATTTTCGAAGACCCGAGATCCCTCGGCAGCTGCGGATGCGGGGTCTTGTCCATGCACCTAACACATGCACAAAATCCATGGTTCACCTGTCATGCTACATATCCGTAACCAGGATAGTCATGCACCGTCGTGAGAAACGCGGCTCTCAGGTCGAAATAATCTCCAGTGTAGGCGTCCCACGTACGTGTCGGCGTCTCCCACAACGTCGCTAACTCCTCTTTCAGGAGCCCGAGATACAGATGCATGTCAACACCTGGTTGTTTCGGCCCCTGGATAAGGATACTCATGTGTACGTACCGCTGCTTTGTGAATAGCCAGGGGGAGGTTGTACGGCCATACAAACATGGGACAGGTGTTGTGCGTGCTACTCTGGTTGCCAAAGGGATTGAGTCTGTCGGTGCTCATGCCCAGCCTGACGTTCCTTGGATCGAGCCCGAACTCATCTTGGAATTCGATGTCTAGTGCATTCCACTGGCTAGCGTCCACGGGGTGTGTCAGGATCTTGCCCTTCTCCGGATCATCTTCCGGCTTCTCCCTCTTCGCGTGCCATTGCATGAGCTCTGCTTCCTTAGGGTCTACGAAATACCACTGCAGACGAGAAGTGATAGGAAAGTACCACACCACTTTTCGGGGAACTTTCTTGTTCCCTCTCTTGTACCGTCCCTGGCCGCACACTGGGCATGAGGTTCTATCCTTGTAGTTCACAAAACTTTTAAACCAGACCTATAATTTTATTGTAGTTCAAATTTGACCTAGTTTTGATAAGTCGGCATAAAGGCATTTAAGTGGGCAGAGTTAGCTAGGATAAAGTTTGAAAACTCATAAATTAAATATAGGAATCATAAGTGAAACATATTGGTCCACTTAATATGTTTGGAAGCTTGGATTGTAGCATTCAGATCCATACTCTTGGACTTTCTTTATGAAAAAGAACAATCTCATCATTACTCGGGAAATTGAGAATGTTCTTTCCTAATAGTTGGAAACTCACACCGATAGCATTGTTTACTAGAATAAGATGCACCCATCTATGTTCGAAAAGACATTTAATTCAAGAGCAATCTACCTCGCTTACTTGTAGCTCAAGTTTGACCAAATTTTGTTAAATTGTCAAGATGAAAAATCTTAGAAGGAAGTTGAATCTGTTTTCAAAATTATCAATGGTGGTTTGTGATATATTAAATGACCCTCCGATGGTTACCTCCAAAAAAATCACATAACTTTTAAAGCAACCTACAATTTTCCTGTAGTTCAAAATTGACATAATTTCAATAAACCGGCATAAAGTCATTCAAGTTATCAGAGTTAGCAAGGACGAAGTTTCAAGACTCATGAATCATGGGAATCATAAGTAGTACAACATGTTGGTCCAATATATATGTATGAAAGCTTTTCATGTGGCATATTCAGATCCAATATTCTTCAGACTTTCTTTACAGAAAGGAACAATCTCATCATCACTCAGAAAATTGAGAATGTTCTTTCCTGATAGTTGAAAATTCACACCAATGAAATAGTTTACTAAAATAAAATCCACCCCTCTACCTTCGAAAAGAAAATTAATTCAAGAGCAATCTATCGTGCTTACTCATACCTAATGTTTGACCTAATTTTGTTAAATTGTCAAGATGAAAAATCTTAGCAAGAAGTTGAACCTGTTTTCAAAACTCTCGGTGGTGGTTCATGATATATTAAAATGACCCCCCCGAAGGTTACCTCAAAAAATCGCAAAACTTTCAAAGCACCTACAATTTTCCTTTAGTTCAAGATTGACCTAATTTAGATAAATCGACATAAAGTCATTCAAGTGGGCAGAGTTAGCTAGGCCGAAGTCTGAAAAATCATAAAACATGGAATTGTAAGTACAACATGTCGGTCCACTATAAATATTTGAAAAGTCTGCTTGCGATCCATATTCTTCATACTTTCTTTACGGAAAGGAACAATCTCGTCATCACTCAGAAAATTAAGAATGTTCTTTCCTAATAGTTGGTTACTCACACTGATGGCATTGTTTACTAAAAATAATATGCACCCATCTACCTTCGAAAAGACAATTAGTAATTCAAGAGCAATCTATCGTGCTTACTGGTAGCTCGAGTTTGATGTAATTTCATTAAATTGACTAGATGCAAAATTTTAGCAAGAAGTTGAACCTGGTATCAAAACTCTCAGTGGTGATTTGTGATGTATTAAATTCCCCCCGATGATTACCTCAAAAAAATCGCAAAACTTTCAAACCAAGCCTACAATTTTTTTGTACTTCAATTTTGAGCTAATTTTGATAAGTCGACATAAAGACATTCAAGTGGGCAGAGCTAGCTAGGACGAAGTTTGAAAACTCATAAAGTTAAACATAGGAATCGTAAGTGAAACATGTTGGTCAACTAAATATGTCTAGAAGCTTGGCTTATGACATTCAGATCCATATTCTTCAAACTTTATTTACGAAAAATAACAATCTCATCATTACTCGAGAAATTAAGAATGTTCTTTCCTTATAGTTGGAAACTCACACTGATGACATTTTTTACTACAAGAAGATGCACCCATCTACCTTCGTGTGATAATTGGGAGGGTTCCATTTTCCTCTAACTGTGGTAGGCCCCATAGGAGTGAGGTGCTTCAGTTAACACGGTCGGTGGAAGTACAAGTTACATCGAGGACCTCATAAAAATGAAAATTACATCCATGTCCATGAATTTAGCACAAGGTCCCTAGAACTAAGAAATGAAGTGTGTTTTCAGGTCTGCGCATACTAGCATTCATTCATTGTGCTAAAGTCGATCAATAGAATCTTCTAGATGCTAAGAATGGAAAATAAGATCGTACGGTTAGCAATGTTTGGATTTTCCACTCTTGATCCAACGGTCAATGTTCAAAGTTATCTGTACACTATACTATAGTGGTATGGTATTGTAAGAGATAAGACAAGATAAAGATAAGATAAGAAGTACTACTGCGAATTGCTGATCTTTTGAATAACGTTCCCTCCCGATGTTTGGGAAGCAAGTGAAAAAATCGAAACCGGAAAAGTTTGAATTTTTTGCCACCAAGGACGAAAGTGGTTTCCTTCCTATTTACTACTTCTCCTACTCCAAACCAACGCGGCGCTGTCGAACATGCCAGATAAATAGGGCCACCCTCTCAAAAAGAAAAGAAAAATAAATAGAGACGCCGTACTAAGGCACACGTGCGCATCTCCACGCTGTGGATGAGGGAGAGATTAATCGGGACAGTGCGCGAGTGGAGAGGGGTGGAGACTTGAGAGGCAGCGAAGGAGAGAGAAAACACACCTTTTTTCGTGCATTGGTCCTAAAATTTACTACTAGTAGAGTGTACTCCAGTATAACTGTAAAGGCGGCAAGAGTACCTCGTGTCAGGAACCCATCAGAACTTTTCTCTTCGCTGCTTCCCTCTTCCCCTGCCTACGTTTTATTCTCTCTAGACGTATAGCACGTGGAAAGAGGTAAGCATATGTGTTAATCAAAGAAATACTAGTACTACGAGTAAGGCATCCACTATGTTGTCCATAAGAAAAAAAAGTAGTCATGATGGACTTCCATATACATAGTGGAAGCTATCCACAAGCTAAAAAACTTATGGGTCACCCATAAGCTCATGGGTAGTCCATAAGCATCAAAATATTGATATCTAGTACACATAGCAATAGAAAACAAATTTTAATCACAAGACTACGAGATGGTAGCTTTTACATGTGGGTCCTATCTTATGGACAAGTTTGACTAGATACATTTTGGTGCAATCAACTATCTTGGTATTAGAAGTGGGTGCAATCTTAAAGATAGGTTTCGCCATATACATAGGTGATGCCCTAAGCTCTACTGTTTAGACAGTGTCTATATGAGACAATTTGTGGGACCTACTAGACTGAAGATGCTATCGTTTGCATACCAGTTTTACATCTTGGTCATACATTGCCAAGTGGGGCCCATTATTTGCCTTTTCATTTAGACACATGTGCCTTGTACTCCCCTTGCAACCGCGCTAGACTCAATTTTTTGTGTGAAATTCCACCAATCTATTAATAATGATCAACAACCGTGTAAAGAGACCAAAAGTAAGTTGCTCTTACACGCCATATCGTTCTTCGATTTTCCCCTCTATTTTTATCTATATTCTTCACATAGAAGAACAATTTGACCTAATTTCGTTAAATCTATACAAAGTCATTTAAGTGTACCAAGTTAGCTAGTAATCTTGAAAAAATGCGTCTAGAAACATGGGAATTGTAAGAAAGCAAGGTCCACTTTGTATGAAAATTGGGGTGGTGCCTTTTTCTTTTAACTAACAGGGGCCCCGTGGGAGCAGTGAGATTCAGTTAACACGGTCCGTGGAAATACAAATTGCATCAAGGACCTTATAGAAAATGAAAATGACATCCAAGTCGATTACTTGGAAAATTGAAAATGTTCTTTTTGATAGTTGTAAACTCACACCGACGATATTTTTTATTAAAAGAAGATGTACCCATCTACCTCTGAAATGATATTTAATTCGAGAGCAATCTATCGCGCTTACTCATAGCTCAAGTTTGACCTAATTTCGTTAAATTGTCAAGATGCAAAATCTTAGCAAGAAGTTGAACCTATTTTTAAAACTCTCAGTGGTGGTTTCTGATATATTAAATGACCCCCCGACGGTTACCTACAAAAATATCACAAACTTTCAAGGCAACCTACAATTTTCCTGTAGTTCAAATGACTTAATTACCTTAAATCAGCATAAAGTCATTCAAGTTGGCAGAGTTAGCAAGGACGAAGTTTGGAAACTCATGAAGCATGGGAATCATAAGTAGTATAACATGTCGGCCCAATATATATGTATAAAAGCTTCGGTTGTGGCATATTTAGATTCAATATTCTTCGGACTTTCTTTATAGAAAGGAATAATCTCGTCATAACTCGGAAAATTGAGAATGTTCTTTCCTGATAGCTGGAAACTCACATCGAAGACATTGTTCACTAAAATAAGATGCACCATCTATCTTATAAAAGATGATTAATTCAAGAACAATCTATCGTGCTTACTCGTACCTCAAGTTTGACCTAATTTTGTTAAGTTGTCAAGATAAAAAATCTTAGAAAGAAGTTGAACCTGTTTTCAAAACTCTTGGAGGTGGTTCATGATATACTAAATGACCCCCCCATGCTTACCTCAAAAATCGCAAAACTTTCAAAACAACCTACAATTTTCCTTTAGTTCAAGATTGACCTAATTTCAATAAATTGACATAAAGTTATTGAAGTGGGCAGAGTTAGCTATGACTAAGTTTGAAAATCATAAAACATGGGAATTGTAAGTATAACATGTCGGTCCACTATAAATATTTCAAAGGTCTGCTTGTGGCATTCAGATCCATATTCTTCAGACTTTCTCTACGAAAAGGACCAATCTTGTCATCATTGGGAAAATTAAGAATTTTCTTTCCTGATAGTTGGATGCTCATAGCGATGGAGTTTTTTACTAAAATAAGACGCACCCATCTACCTTCGAAAAGAGAATTATTAATTCAAGAGCAATCTATCACGTTTACTGGTAGCTCGAGTTTGACCTAATTTTGTTTAATTGTCAAGATGCAAAATTTTAGCAAGAAGTTGAACCTGGTGTCAAAATTCTTGGTGGTTGTTTGTGATGTATTAAATGCCCCCCGATGGTTACCTCAAAAAATCACAAAACTTTCAAACAAAGCCTACAATTTTATTGTACTTCAAATTTGACCTAATTTCGATAAGTTCCATAAATACATTCAAGTGGGTAGAGTTAGCTTGGACGAAGTTTGAAAATTCATAAAATTAAACATAGGAATCGTAAGTGAAACATGTTGGTCCACTTAATATGTCTGGAAGCTTGGCTTGTGGTATTTAGATCCATATTCTTCGGACTTTCTTTACAAAAAATAAAAATCTTGTCATTACTTGAAAAATTGACAATGTTCTTTCCTGATAGTTGGATATCACACCGACGACATTATTTACTACAATAAGATGCACCCATCTACCTCCGAAAAGACATTTAATTCGAGAGAAATCTACCTTGCTTACTTTTAGCTCAAGTTTGACCTAATTTCGTTAAATCGGCAAGAAGTTGGTGAAGTGTGCAAAGTTAGCTAGGATGCTTGAAAAATGGAATTATATAAGAAACCATGGTCCACTTTGTGTGATAATTGGGAGGGTTGCATTTTCTTCTAACTGTGGTAGGCCCCATAAGAGCGAGGTGCTTCAGTTAACATGGTCGGTGGAATTACAAGTTACATCGAGGTCCTCATAAAATGAAAATTACATCCAAGTCCATGCATTTAGCACAAGGTCCCTGAAACTAAGCAATGAAGTGTGTTTTCAGTTCTGCGCTTACTAGCGTTCATTCATTGTGCTAAAGTCTATCAATAGAATCTTCTAGATGCTAAGAATGGAAAAGAAGATCGAACAATTAGCAATGTTTGGATTTGCCACTCTTGATCCAACGGTCAATGTTCAAAGTTATTTGTACACTATACTATAGTGGTATGGTATTGTAAGAGATAAGACAAGATAAAGATAAGATAAGAAGTACTACTGCGAATTGCCGATCTTTTGAATAACCTTCCCTCCCAATGTTTGGGAAGCAAGTGGAAATTTCGAAACCGGAAAAGTTTGAATTTTTTGCCACCAAGGACCAAAGTGGTTTTCTTCCTATGTACTACTTATCCTACTCCACACCAACACGGCTGATGAACACGCCATAGAAACATTGCCGCCATCTAAAAAAAGAAAAAAAATAAACAGAGTCGTCGTACCAAGGCACACGTGCGCAGCGCCACGCTGTGGACGAGGGAGAGATCAGCCGGGCCGGTGCGCGAGGGGAGAGGGGTGGAGACATGAGAGGTAGCAAAGGAGAGAGATAAAACAAACATTTTTGGCATGAAATAGGTCCTAAAATTTAATACTAGTAGATTCAGGAGTACCTCGTGTCAGGAACCCATCAGTAACAAAAATTTGCTCTGACATTGAACCGCCTTCAACTCCTCTTATCTCTTCGATGCTGCCATCTTCCCCTGCCTACATTTTATTCTCTCTGCATGTACATCGCATGGACAAAGGTGATCATATGTACATTATAGTACTAGTACACGAGTAAACTCTAGCATTTAGACAATGTTTATACGAGATAGTTCATGGGACCCACTAAACTGAAGATGCTAACTTTTTCATATGAGTTTATAGCTTGGTCATACACTGCCAAGTGGGCCCATTATTTGCTTTTTCCTTAGCATCCGCAATGTGATAAAAAACACCTTAAGGTTTATGTGGCATACACTAAGGTTCACCTTATACATTGTGGGTCCTACCTTATGGCAAATGTCTAGACACTTGGCTTGTGGCATTTAGATCCATATTCTTTGGACTTTCTTTACGGGAAAGAACAATCTCATTGATTTTTTTAAATAATATTATTTTTTATTAAATTCCGCAAATAATACACAAAATTAGGAATTTTTAAAAGTAGCACGGCCTTGGGGTCTCAAACACCAACGAACACCCGTCGGTAGTTGAACCATCGAGAAACACTCATCGGTGTTTGAACCACTAACAAGCACTCGCCATGCACCACAGTACGCATGGCTCTGACCAATTGGTCGGTAGTTAAACTCCCAAAAGGTCCTTGTCGGGAGTTCAAACCCCGAGGTGGCGCTAGATTTTGAGTTTGTCAAAATTGTGTATTATTTGTGGAATTTAATAAAAATCACATTATTAAAAAATAGCAATCTCGTCATCAATCGGAAAACTGAGAATATTCTTTCGTGATAGTTGGAAACTCACACAAAAAACATTATTACTACAAGAAGATGCACCCATCTACCTTTGAAAATAAATTTAATTCAATATTAATCTATCACGCTTACCTGTAGGTCAAGTTTGACCTAATTTTGTTAAATTGTCAAGGTGCAAATTCTTAGCCAAGAAGTTGAACCTATTGTCAAAACTCTCGGTGGTTTGATATATTAATTGTGACCCCCGATGGGTACCTCCAAAAGCTTATTCATAAACTTTCAAAGCAGCCCACGATTTACTTGTAGTAGTTAAAATTTGACCTAATTCTGATAAATCAACATAAAGTCATTCAAGTGGGAGGAGTTAGCTAGGAAGTTTGAGAACTCATAATCTAAGTACAACATGTTGTACCACTATATAAGTCTAAAAACATGGCTTGTTACATTCAAATCCATATTCTTCGGAATTTATTTATGAGAAATAATAATCTCGTCATCACTCGGAAAATTGAGAATGTTCTTTCCTGATAGATGGAAACTCACACTCACAACATTGTTTACTACAAGAATATGCACCAATCTATCTCCAAAAAGACATTTAATTCAAGAGCAATCTATTTGCTCTTACTAGTAGCTCAAATTTGACCTAATTTCATTAAATTGTCAATGTGCAAAACCTTAGCAAGAAGTTGAATCTGTCGTCAAAAATCTTGGTGGTTTGATATATTAAATTTGACCCCCCGATGGGTACCTCCAAAAGATTTTTTGTAATCTTTCAAAGCATCCCACGATTTACTTGTAGTAGTTCAAATTTGACCTAATTTCGATAAATTAGCATAAATTCATTCTAGTGGGCGAAGTTAGCAAGGAAGTATGAGAACTCATAAAACATGGGAAATTGTAAGTACAACATGTTTTTCCACTATATATGTCTAAAAACTTGGCTTTGAAGCATTCATATCCATATTCTTCGGACTTTCTTTACGGGAAAGATCAATCTCGTCATCACTTGGAAAATTGAGAATGTTCTTTCATGATAGTTGGACACTCACACTGATGAAATTGTTTAGTCCAAGAAGATGCGCCCATCTTCCGCTGAAAATATTTAATTCAAGAGAAATCTATTTGCGCTTACTTGTAGCTAAATTTGACATAATTTTGTTAATTTGATGGGATGCAAAATCTTAGCAAGAAGTTGAACCTGTCATCAAAACTCTCGCTGGTTTCTAATATATTAATTGTGACCCCCGATGGGTGCCTCCAATAGCTTTTTCGTAAACTTTGTAAGCAACCTACAATTTACTCTTAGTTTCAAATTTGACTTAATTTCGATAAATCAACATAAATTCATTCAAGTGGGCAGAGTTAGCAAGGAAATATGAAAAACTCATAAAACATGGGAATCGTAAGTAAGACATGTTGGTCCACTATATATGTCTGAAAACTTGGCTTGTGGCATGGAGATCCAATATTCATCGGACTTTTCTTTCCGAAAAAGAACAATATCGTCATCACTCGTAAATTTGAGAATGTTCTTTACAAATATAGTTGGACAGCCACACCAACAACATTGTTTACTACAAGAATATGAACCCATCTACCTCTGAAATTACATTTAATTCAAGAGCACTCTATCGTGCTTACTTGTAGCTCAAGTTTGACCTAATTTCGTTAAACTATCAAGATGCAAAATCTTAGCAAGAAGTTTAACCTGTCGTTAAAACTCTCGTTGGTTTACCAAATATACACCAGATTCTTTATGGACGTGGCTCAAAATTATAATTATTTCACCTATTATAATTTTATATAAAAATGATAATGTCATACCTCTATTATCCGATTCCCATGTGTAGAAGGCATGTGTGCAACTTATAGATATATATTGTATGGATAATTTTGAATATTCACCAGTCCACCAAGACTGGAAAATCCCAATATTGCTAAGCGTTGGATCTTCTTTTCAATTCTTGAGTATATTAGATTAGATCATTTACCCCGTTTAGCTTGAGTCTAAGAAATATTGTCAGAAAAATATTTCTAGGTAGCAGAACTATTGGTTTATAGGACCCACTACTTTCTAAACGGAATAGTCAATCTTGCTTTTTATTTGCATGAGATGCCATTATGGAAAGGATCTAGAGACTGACTGTGGGCCCTTCCATTAATTTATGTTCACTTGTGTCTTGTACTACTAGAATTAGCCATGGGAGTCTTTTTGCTAGACTCATTTTGTGCAGTAGGCAAGTTGCACAATGAAATAGCAGGTGTACTATTCTTGTGCATGCGTGGGTGTGGTGTTTGGCCATTTGCACACTGGTACAGGTATAAACGAAAACATACATGCAAGGTACTGCATGCAAAGATTCGTCAGAACGCATATCACAATGGACGAGACTCGTCATGTTATAGTTCACTCGTACTCAATGCATGCTACCAAACTTGTTTCAGTTATTGCTCCTAGAGCAACAGTATGAATAGGGTTTCAGATATTCTCCTATTTCCCATGCTGGTTTGGGTTCTCCGTGGGTATTTAATCGTTCTTGACCCATGCTGGTGGGTCATCCTGTCAGTGTGAGTTACATCAACCACCTTCCCCACATATCATGGCGCCGATGACCCCCTTGCTCGGGCTACTCCACCTGCATCACGCTCTAGGCCGCCCTACTAGTTGTGCCGAACATTTTTAAACAAACTCAAGCCCATGCGTCCCCCTCGTGACCCTCACCGGCGACGAGGTTAGCCTCTCTGTGCCCTCAAAGCACACACCCCCACCCCAAAAAAACCATCATCGGCGCGACGGTGAACCCACCATGGCCGGAGCCGATCCAAGCAACCCTATCCACAAATGGTCGAAGTTAGATGATGACGCTCTCCATGTAATCACTAGTCGATCTGATCCTCTTAGCATGTCCCATTTCTCCGAGGCCATCCTAGATCTATAGCTTTCCCTTGAACGAGTTGCGCTTCAGAAGCCGCTCTTCTTCCCCTATGATTATCCTTGCCTTTTGAACTACTATCCATATTCTTCTCCATCTACCGCTAGTACTGAAAAGGGAGTGATTGATACCAACATGATACTGTTAGACGTCCCTTCTATGCCAGCCCCATCATCATCCCAAAACCCGGCTGCGATTATTGGGGTAGTTACATCCGCAACTAGGTAGCTATGATTGATCCCGCTGGTCGTCCTGGTCCTGGAAAATCATTAGTACATCTGGTGAATTTGTATATTGGCACCATCATTCAAGTCCCTTCACTCGAAACTTTTGGGTTTCGTGGTACACATGTAGGTTTCTTTTCGTATCGTAAGGGACATACCAGTCTACTTAAGATACATATTGGTAGTGAACCTCAGATGTCCACCCGCTGCAACAAGTGGCTATACAAGAGCATCGCGGTTCTCGATAAGTTCATTGCCATCCTAGACATGGAGCAGTTTTTAGGGGACGATACATGGAGTGTACTTAGGCACAGTAATCTTGCCCCGAGAAGCTATGTGGATGCTGTGTGGGCGGATGACATTATATTTGCTATATCGGATGATGGATCTGTTTTTACATGGCAACCCATATCGTGAGTTCAGTACCAAACTATAGTGACTGCTCTCTCTTTTTTGATTTGCTTTTTTAATGTGTTAGCAAGAGCTAATTACTACCGTACATATTTGTTGTCTTTTGTGGGAATTGTACAGGTGTTGATGCAGATCCTATGAAGGTGCAGGCCCCAATAATAGAAGAGTAAGAGCATGGCCTAGGTTGTGGCCGCATAGATTCTCGCCCACGTGGTTCCTGGCTTATTTCAGGCCAACACTGCTATGGATACATATCCGGGGAAAACGGACTCCTTCGAAGGAGACGATTTGTAAGACCCGGCCTTTATAAAGGTAAAGGTCCCTGTGATTGCAATACTAGTCCCTGGATCAATTGCTAGCATCCACAGTTTAAGATGAAGTACACAGAAACAAAGGTCATTATTACATCGTCATTCCAGAGATAACATAGTCTTTTACAACTCCATAGCCAAAGGCTAGAGCAAGAGTTCAACTTAAAAAAAAATAAAGTCTTCATCTTCATGTGCCACAGGCAAACATGTTGAGTGTAGACTCATAACCCTAATCCTCATCAGAGTAACCTGCAACATCACAAGTTATAGCCACAGTGGGTCAGTACATTGGAATAGTATTGGCAAGTGATACCTTAGTAGAATAATAGTATATAGCTTCTACATGAATTTGGCTATGTGTAGCTTAGGCTTGCTTTGCTCAAAATAGGTTTTACCTATCAGTTGAAAACACTAAGATTTTGTTTGGCAAAAACTCCCAAGGAACCACCAATAGACATTGGTGAACCTTTACCCTTGTTCAACCACAAGTTTTTAACTTAGAAATTGGGATGAGGAGATTATTCATAGCTTCCATGTCTTGATGCTCAAATTGTCCATTTCCAGGGACACGGCTAAGTACTTAGATTCTTCCTTACAGAGGTGGTGCACTTTCCCCACAAGACTTGATTTTCATCAAGGCAGGACCTTTCAGAAGCCTTCCCATAGAATAGAATGGACGCGCTCCAAACCTATCACCCTCTACCACCAACTGTCCATTTGGCTAAGTTATTGCAACCTATATGATCCAGGTAGAGACCATAATGCCATGTGGCTGCACTAGAAGCTTCTTAACATATGGCATCTCAAATCCCTTTGTTCCTGGGTGGCATTCCACAAGTGATATACACAGGGTAGACCATTGAACAATGGGCCCTAGTAACCACTCAACAAAAATCCAACCAAGCAATTGCCATTCCACCCAGGTGTTTCATTCACTTAGTTGTTTTATTAAGCAAAACATAAGTCAAAGACTTAGCAACATTTTTCATAGAATATATATAATCCACCCTTGGTTGCTACTAGCTAGGCTAAGCATGGAAATAGCAAGTATCTTAACTTAGAGAAAATTCTAACAATTCTACAACTACTAGGATTTTCCAAGCATAGCATATAGATACTTAGCAAAAATTATCATGCAAGCCCTATACAAAATATTTCTAATGCATAGTCAAAATATTGGGACAAAAGTATGAAGCACCACTTTCCTTGGTAGTTGGGGGAGTAACAACAATCCTCATAGTCACAATCACCACTAGCACCAAAATCTACACATAAAATGATAGCACCAAATTCACATTTCAAATAAACAATCAAAAATATATGAATGCATGCAAATTCCATGTGATGATTTTTTCAAACCAAACAAGACAAGTAAAATAGTACTGATTAATAAACTAAACATTTATACATCAAATAAACTTTATCTGGCCTTTAAAACATTTTCCAATTAATTTTTATACACAAAATAAGCCTACAAATTGTCTCTGCATAAAATTCTATTTTAACTGAAACAAAATACAAAAATAATACCATAGATGTGTAGGATTTATTTTTTTGATTCCAATGGTATATTATTTGTATTTTTTGGATAAACAGAACAAAAGTTATTGAATTTACAAATTTGAATATCTAATAGATGAAATTCCAGATTTTAAATCTAAAACCTAGCCACGCGGCGCTTCCTGATTGGACGGTACCACTTCGCGCGGATCACGCAACGCGCACCGTCAGACCTAAACGAGATCCAACGGCTCAGATCTGCCCGTACCCTAATCTAGACCACTTGATCTAGATCCAGTGGATCTAATCGACTTGACCCTAAACCGGTGGCGCAAATGGCCAGAGCGGCGGCGACGCGTCTGCCGGTGATGGTCCGGTCATTCTAGCGAGAGCTGGGGGCAGTGGCGATGCTTACCGGTGTCGCAAGGCTGCGAGGAAGCTCAAGATGCTGCTGGCGTGGACAGGGGCGAGCTGTTGTGGCCGTGGGAGCTCGTCGGAGTCGAGGACAGCGTCGGGCTCGGGTGGACGGCGACGTTGGCGACGTTCTGGACCACCCTAACACAAGGCAAGGGCATAAGCGCGGTCATAGCGATTAGGCACACATGGCAGGGCTAGGGAGAAGACAAGGGGCGGTCGGACTTTACCTAAATCGCTCGCCGTAGTTGACCGGCGGTTCTGTCGTTCGCAGAGGTGGATGGGGGCGACGACCTGGGTCACGCGCAGGCAAACCAGAGGTGTTAGAAGTTGCACAAGATCACAAGGACCACGCTTGAATGAACCAAAAGGAAAAGGGCGGTCGGGCTCACCAGAATTTAGTCGTCGGAGAGGCTCGGTACTGCGGCGGTGCAAATGAAATTGTGGGCAGCCTGGTGGCAGAGAACGGGTGCTGAGTGACGGGAAATGGTCGCAGAGGGGTGGGGATTAAGTAGCCTGAGTGGGGGCGAGAATCTCGCGAGCAATCAACGCCAATTAAGCGCATATGCATCGGGGAGGAAATGGCCGCGACGAGCTGGTCTTCAGCGCGAGATTGACGACGCTGAGCTGTCGATGTGGTGGGGTCCACAAGTCAGCGAGTGGGTGTGGTCGCGCGAGGTGAGAAACAAAGAGAGGAGGGGTTTTACCGGGTGGGTTTGTTGGGATGGCTACTGGGCCGTGGGTGGGTTGGGTTAGTTAGGTTGCTGGCTTTATTTTTATCTTCTTTTCTCTTTTTCTTTTTCTGTTTTGATTTCTAATTTGAATTTGAATAAGTGTTTCAAATCTGTTTCAATTCAAATTTCTTCCAGAATTTTATTCTGTATTTCTTGTGTCCTTGGATGTGTAAAAACATCTATTTACACTCAAAATCATTTTGGGTTTGAAAATAAAGTTTAAAACCATGCCTTTAACTAATTAATTATAATAGGCATATGAATGGTTTTAAATTTGAATTGTTTTGAAACTTTTGTGTGGCCTTGTATTTACTTTCCAATCAACACTGATCATATACTAATCGCATATAGAAAATAAAACATAAACCTTGCCTCACTTGAATAAGTAATAGGCATAAATATGGTTTCTTATGTTTGTAACTTATTTGAAAAAGATCAAATGCTTATGAATGTATGTATGCAATGCAAGCTTTACAAATTATGATTTTTGGGATGTTACAAATCTAACCCCCTTAAGGTGAATCTCGCCCTCGAGATTCGGATTGGCTAGCAAATAGGTGAGGGTGGTATTTCCGAAGATCATCTTCTCTTTCCCATGTTGCTTCTTCTTCGGAATGATGGTTCCACTGAACTTTGAAGAATATGATAGTCTTTGTCCGTGTAACTCTTTCTGCAGTCTCAAGAATCTTGATAGGTTTTTCCTCATAAGTGAGATCACTTTCCAATTGGACCTCTTCCAAAGGTATAGTATCCTTCAAAGAAGTCTCTTCCATCTCTGGATGGCATTTCTTTAGCTGACTCACATGAAACACACTGTGAACGGCAGACAATGATTCAGGCAATCCAATCTCATATGCTACTTCTCCTCTACGGCTCAGAATCTTGAATGGTCCAACATATCTTGGGGCCAATTTTCCTTTGACTCCAAACCTCTTCACTCCACGAAGTGGTGATACTCTAAGATAAGCTCTATCACCCACTTCATAGGTGACTTCCCTACGCTTGGGATCTACTTAGTTCTTTTATCGGGACTGTGCTATCTTCAATCTGTCCTTTACCAACTTGACTTTCTCTTCAGCTTCCTTGATTAGTTCTGGCTCGAACAAGTTTCTTTCTCCAACACCATTCCATAGCAATGGTGTAGTACAATTTCTCCCATAGAGAAATTCAAACGGTGCCATATCAATACTGGCTTGATAGCTGTTGTTGCAAGAGAATTCTCCGTAAGGCAGACTTTCATCCCAACTAGCTCCATAATCTAGGGCACATGCCCTCAACATATCCTCTAGAATCTGGTTGTTCCTTTCTGTTTGTCCATCAGTCTGGGGATGAAAAGCAGTACTGAATTCCAATCTCGTTCCCAATGACTCATGCAGTTGCCTCCAAAAATGGGAAGTGAATTGAGTTCCCCTATCAGACACAATACTCTTGGGTACTCCACGCAGACACAAAATCCTATTCATATAGATCTTGGCTAACTTAGCACTTGTATAGGTTGTCTTCACGGGTATGAAATGAGCCAATTTAGTTAGGCGATCTACTACGACCCAAATAGAATCATATCCCAATCTAGTCCTTGGCAGTCCAGTGATGAAATCCATGCCAATCTTGTCCCACTTCCAATCAGGAATAGGTAATGGTTGTAACAATCCTGCTGGTTTCTGATGTTCCGCTTTCACTCTGCTACATATATCACACAAAGCAATATGCTCGGCGATGTCCTTCTTGAGATTATTCCACCAAAATCTTTCCTTCACATCCACGTACATTTTGGTGTGACCTAGATGAATGGAATATGGGGAGTTGTGTGCTTCCTGTAAAATCAGTTTCTGAAGCTCCGGATCTTGCGGAATACAGATACGTTTTCCATACCATAAAGTACCCTATTCGTCTTCATGGAATCCTTTGGATTTACGTTGCCAATCTTTTCCTTAATCTCTTCAATTTCCTTGTACATATTTTGGGCTTCCTTGATCTTGTCCAACAAGGTGGGTTGAACATCCAATGACATGAGATGTCCTTCAGGCACTATCTCCAATCTGAGATCTTTGAATTGGGCACACAGGTCATCTGGCAACTCTCCTTTAGTAAGTCCATTCACATAAACCTTACGGGTTAATGCATCCGCTACAACATTTGCTTTCCCGGGGTGGTATTGCAAACTCAAGTCATAGTCCTTGATGAGTTCTAGCCATCTTCTTTGTCTCTTGTTGATTTCTTTCTGAGTGAAGATATACTTCAAACTTTTGTGATCTGTGAACACTTCACAATGCTTTCCCAAAAGATAATGCCTCCATGTTTTGAGTGCATGGACAACAGAGGCTAACTCCAAATCATGAGTAGGATAATTCACTTCATGAGTTTTGAGTTGTCTGGAGGCATACGCCACAACTTTCTCTTCTTGCATCAGAACTGCACCTAATCCTTGGTGAGATGCATCACAATACACTTGAAAATCTTTATCCAAGTCTGGCAGACATAATACTGGTGCTGTCACTAGTCTCTTTTCCAACTCATGGAAACTGAGTTCACATCCTTCAATCCAATCAAATCTCTTGTCTTTGTTAAGTAACTCCGTCATTGGCTTAGCTACTTTTGAGAAATTCTCAATGAACCTTCTATAGTATCCTGCCAAGCCAAGGAAACTACGAACTTCCTTCACTGACTTAGGAGATTCCCACTCAGTTACAGCTGACACTTTTGCGGGATCAACTGCTACACCATCTCCTGACACAATGTGTCCAAGAAATCCAACTTCATTCAACCAGAATTCACACTTGCTGAATTTGGCATACAGCTTATGCTCTCTAAGCTTCGCAAGTATCAATCGTAAATGTCCTTCATGCTCTTCATTGATCTTGGAGTAGATCAAAATGTCATCGATGAAAACGACAACAAACTTGTCAAGAAACTCCATGAACACCTTGTTCATCATATTCATGAAGTAGGCTGGCACATTTGTCAAACCAAATGGCATCACGGTGTACTCATACAATCCATACCTAGTGGTGAAAGCAGTCTTAGGTATGTCTTATTCCCTTATCTTTAGCTGAAAGTAGCCTGATCGGAGATCAATCTTTGAGAACACACGGGCTCCTTCTAACTGATCAAACAAGTCATTGATTCTGGGCAAAGGATATTTGTTCTTGATAGTCATCTCATTGAGTGAACGATAATCTATGCATAACCTTTAACTTCTATCCTTCTTTTCAACAAACAAGACTGGTGCTCCCCAAGATGAAGAACTTGGTTGAATAAATCCTTTCTGCAACTATTCTCCAAGTTGCTTCTTGAGTTCTTTCAACTCATCAACTGACATCTTGTAAGGTCTCTTTGCTATTGGTCCTGATCCTGGCAGCAAGTCAATCAGAAACTCAACATCTCTATCTGGTGGCATTCTCGGCAATTCCTCTGGAAACACATCCGGATATTCTCTCACAATTAGCACACTGTCTATGCTAACCCCCTTAAGAGAATTTAACTTACTCCCTTTTGATTCAAAGTTAGACTTGAATCTAATCTGTTTCTTATCTGGGGTTGTGAGTGCGACAGTACGGTTGGCACAATCTAGTACTCCTTCATACTTAGTCATCCAATCCATTCCCAAAATAACATCCAATCCTTGGGAATCTAGGATTATCAGACTAACTGGAAACTTATGATTTCCAAATTCTATCACTAGATCACGACATCCAAGACTTACTATCATATCTCCACCGGGAGAAGTTACTTTTATAGGACACCCAATATTTTCAGTTGGAAATCCATTTCTATCAACAAATGCTCTTGATATGAATGAATGCGATGCACCAGTATCAAAAATAATAAGTGCTAGAATAGAATTGAGTTTGAACTTACCAGCCACAGCATCAGATTCCTCATATATTTCTTCCACATTGATGTGGTTCACTTGTCCCTTTTGGAAAGGGTTGGGCTTGGTGGTTCCTTCAACCTTCTTTTCTAGGCACTCATTTGCATAGTGTCCCATCTTCTTACACTTGAAACACTCAACCTGACTGATATCTCTCTTTGCAGGCTGACTTCCATTACCACTTCCACCTCCACTGTGGTGGCTCTTGTGTCCACTCTTGTGGTTCTTATACTTGTCATTATCATGACTACGGTGATGCTTGTTGTAGTGATGGCGGTTGTGGCTATGGTGGTTGTTGTACTTTCCATGTTTGTGGGATCCAGAACTCCCACTATCATCATGATGGTAACGCTTGTGAAACGATCCCGAGTTGTGCTTATCAAAGCTATGCTTCCTCTTCCTACTCTCAACCTGTTTCATCTTGCTTTCCAAGATGGTAGCCTTGTCACAAAGTTATTGGTAGGTTGGACATAGGCAACAGACAGCTGCAGATTCAGTTCATCATTCAGTCCTTCGAGGAAGTTCTCCTTCCTCTTGGCATCTGTATCAACTTCATCCGGTGCATAACGCGCCAGATTGTTGAACTCCTCAGTATATTCAGCCACACTGCGGTGACGCTGTTTTAGGTTGTGGAACTCCTTCTTCTTCCAATTCATCACTCCGGATGAGATGTGAGCTGTACGAAATCCATCCTCAAAGATAGCCCAAGTCACATCCTCAATGGGAGTGGTGATCTGAAAATTGTCCCACCAGGTTGCTGTTGGCCCTTCTAACAGATGTGCTGCAAACCTGACCTTCTCTTCATCGGTGTAGCCTACAGTCACTAAGTCTTTGTTCACTGAGCGTAACCAAACATTGGCCACCATTGGATCAATGGTTCCCGAGAACTTTGCAGGCCTCAGTCTTAGAAATCTGGTGAGCATGTCAAATCCTGGCGGATTATTCTGATTGTTGTTGTTGTTATTGTTATTGTTGTTGTTGTTGTTATTCGGATTCTGGTTCTGCATGAAGGTGGTCACCATCGGCATCAGTTGAGCTTGTGATGTCATCAACTATTGCATCTCAGGAGTGACATTGTTGTTGTTTTGGTTGGGGTTGGCACGTCGAGGAGGCATCTGTGGTTTTAATAAGGATAAGAATGAGATACCCATAGATGCTTAACATGCACAATACATCACATAGACAATCACAATAACCAAGTATCAAAATAACATAGAGTTTAAATGATATAAACAACAAGTTTTGGAAAAAGCAAACACACCATAGCAAGCCATCCACATGTTGGATGGTCATTGCGACTCAATAATCAAAGTACAGTAGATGAAAGATAAACGAGTAGTCTACACTACTCCTCCGCATCAATCTCACATCAACAAGGGTAAGACCTGCATTCTGCATAGCGGTCTTGTACTCATCAACATTAGCAGTCAAGGCCTCAATCCTGGCCCTAAGATCCTTCTTCTGTGAGCGAAGCCTCTCAATCACTCCCTGCTGATGCTCAAGCTCGAAGTCCTTGGCCTCTAACTCTTCCTTCATCTCCCGAATCTTCTTGTTCCTGTCTTGGACCCTTTTCTCCTGGCTCTTGAACTTCTTGTCCTAGCTTTCAAACTTGTCTTCCATTTCCTTGACAATCTCGTCTTGCTCCGCGAAGAGCTTGTCCTTCTCTCGAAGATGAACCTGGAGGTCATCATTGCTAAGCATGACGTTGGTCCTATCAGTATCTAGGTGTCTAATAAGACCCTCTAGGTCCCGAAGGTACAGACGAATCGGCTCCATCGTCTCTCTAGCAGCAACCTCGTACTCTGTAGCCTCAGCATCCTCGTACTACAATGTTAGGCATCTATTTTTATAAGATAGAGAAAGTTAGAATCAACACAAATAGAGATAATTCACAAGACAAAATAACACAAGCACATCACTTAGCAACAAACACACAAGTCATGGCATACATAAATCCATTACAAACATGAAAGGTTCAACATAACTTAGACAAATTTTTGGAAGTAAAAACGAGGTGTGGTGGTCCAACTAATGAAGTATGATACAACTCTCACTCACTAGACAAAATAGCTATCAAGGCATCCTTAGTAGCCATCTGTCTATCTTGTTCACAAGACTCCCATATTAAGCCTATGATGTCTCCCCTTAGTTGTTGGTTGGTAGTCTCTAATTCTTGGGTATGCTTCTTTTCTTCCCTAAGGTCATTTTGGGTGTTGAGCATTCTGCACTTGAGTCTATCACTAAGCTCCTTGATAGCATTCCAAGCTGCATTTCTTGCAGAGTCAAAGAATGTTGTGTGCATTTCTGAGTTGGTGACCATGCAAAATCCTGACTACTTGTGGTTGTCTTCCTTGTTTTTGTACAAGTGAAGTTGCACCCACCAATAATCTTCTCCTTCATCCATCACAGGGAATCCCTTGTACACAGTTGCACCATGTATCCCATGGTAACCATAAGGTTCTTGAGTGCCTTGGGAAATTCTGTCTCACACTCCAAAGTCATGGTCATGAGTGGTCCCTTCCTCACGGCTTCGTTGATGGAGTTCATCTACAAATAGAAATGAGAAAGAAGATTACAAAATTTTACGAGAAGAAAAAGACAAGTGTGGAAATTTTTCAAAGTGTTGAAATTTTTTCCTTAGTGGTTTCTAATCCAATCCTAGGGTCATAATCCTACAGGCAACACAGTGCTCTGATACCATCTGTAAGACCCCATCTTTATAAATGTAAAGGTCCCTGTGATTGCAATGCTAGTCCCTGGATCAATTGCTAGCATCCATAGTTTAAGATTAAGTACACCGAAACAAAGGTCATTATTACATCGTCATTCCAGAGATAACATAGTCTTTTATAACTCCATAGCCATATGCTAGTACAAGAGTTTAACTTAACAATATAAATAAAAGTCTTCATCTTCATGTGCCACAGGCAAGCATGTTGAGTGCAGACTCATAACCCTAATCCTCATCAGAGTAACCTGCGACATCACAAGTTACAGCCACAGTGCGTTAATACATTGGAATAGTATTGGCAAGTGATACCTTAGTAGAATAATAGTATCTAGCTTCTACATGAATTTGGCTAAGTGTAGCTTAGGCTTGCTTTGCTCAAAATAGGTTTTACCTATCATTTGAAAACACTAAGTTTTTGTTTGGCAAAAACTCCCAAGGAACCACCAATAGACATTGGTGAAACTTTACCCTTGTTCAACCACAAATTTTTAACTTAGAAATTGGGATGAGGAGATTCTTGATAGCTTCCATGTCTTGATGATCAAATTGTCCATTTCCAGGGACACGGCTAAGTACTTAGATTCTTCCTTCTACAGAGGTGGTGCACTTTCCCCACAAGACTTGATTTTCATCAAGACAGGACTTTTCAGAAGCCTTCCCTTAGACCAGAATGGACGCGCTCCAAACCTATCACCCGCTACCACCAACTGTCCATTTGGCTAAGTTATTGCAACCTATATGATCCAGGCAGAGCCCATAATGCCATGTGGCTGCACTAGAATCTTCTTAACATATGGCATCTCAAATCCCTTTGTTCCTGGGTGGCATTCCACAAGTGAGATACACAGGGTAGACCATTAAACAATGGGCCCTGGTAACCACTCAACAAAAATCCAACCAAGCAATTGCCATTCCACCCAGGTGTTTCATTCACTTAGTTGTTTTATTAAGCAAAACATAAGTAAAAGACTTAGCAACATTTTTCATAGCATGTATATAATCCACCCTTGGTTGCTACTAGCTAGGCTAAGCATGGCAATAGCAAGTATCTTAACTTAGAGAAAATTCTAACAATTCTACAACTACTAGAATTTCCCAAGAATAGCATATAGATACTTAGCAAAAATTATCATGCAAGCCCTATACAAAATATTTCTAATGAATAGTCGAAATATTGGGACAAAAATATTTGGGGGAGTAACAACAATCCTCACAGTCACAATCACCACTAGCACTAAAATCTACACATAAAATGATAGCACCAAATTCACATTTCAAATAAACAAGCAAAAATATATGAATGCATGCAAATGCCATGTGATGATTTTTCCAAACCAAACAAGACAAGTAAAACAGTACTGACTAATAAACTAAACATTTATACATCAAATAAACTTTATTTGGCCTTTAAAACATTTTCCAATTAAGTTTTATACACAAAATAAGTCTACAAATGTCTCTGCATAAAATTCTATTTTAACAGAAACAAAATACAAAACTAAGCCCATAGATGTGTAGGATTTATTTTTGTTATTCCAATGGTATATTATTTGTATTTTTTGGATAAACAGAACAAAAGTTATTGATTTTACAAATTTGAATATCTAATAGATGAAATTCCGTATTTTAAATCTAAAACCTAGCCACGCGGCGCTTCTTGATTAGACGGTACCGCTTCGCGTGGATCACGCACGCGCACCATCAGATCTAAATGAGATCTAGCGGCTCAGATCTGCCCGTACCCTTTCGGGCTGGCGTCTAATCTAGACCACTCGATCTAGATCCAGTGGATCTAATCGACTTGACCCTAAACCGGCGGCGCAAATGGCCAGAGCGGCGCGACACGTCTGCCGTTGACGGTCCGACGATTCTAGCGAGGCCTGGGGACAGTAGCGATGCTTACCGGCGTCGCAAGGCTGCGAGGAAGCTCAAGATGCTGCTGGCATGGACAGGGGCGAGCTATTGTGGCTGTGGGAGCTCGTCGGAGTCGAGGACAGCGTCGGGCTCGGGTGGACGGCGACGTTGGCGATGTTCTGGACCACCCTAACACAAGGCAAGGGCATCAGCGCGTGCACGGCGATTAGGCGAACATGGCAGGGTCAGGGAGAAGACATGGGGCGGTCGGACTTTACCTAAATCGCTCGCCAGAGTTGAGCGGCGGTTCTGTCATTCGCAGAGGTGGACGGGGGCGATGACCTGGGTCACACGCAGGCAAACCAGAGGTGTCAGAAGTTGCACAAGATCACAAGGACCACGCTTGAATGAACCAGAAGGACAGGGGCGGTCGGGCTCACCGGAATTTAGTAGTCGGAGACGCTCGGTACTGTGGCGGTGCAAATGAAATTGCGGGCAGCCTGGTGGCAGAGAAGGGGTGCTGAGTGAGGGGAAATGGTCGCAGAGGGGTGGGGATTAAGTAGACAGAGTAGGGGCGAGAATTTCGCGAGCAATCAACACCAATTAAGCGCATTTGCGTCAGGGAGGAAACGGCCACGGCGAGCTGGTCTTCGGCGCGTGATTGACGACGCTGAGTTGTCGCTGTGGTGGGGTCCACGAGTTAGCGAGTGGGTGTGGTCGCGCGAGGTGAGAAACAGAGAGAGGAGGGGTTTTCCCGGGTGGGCTTGCTGGGCTGTCTACTGGTCCGCGGGTGGGTTGGGTTAGTTAGGTCGCTGGCTTTATTTTTTTCTTCTTTTCTCTATTCCTTTTTCTGTTTTGATTTCTGATTTGAATTTGAATAAGTGTTTCAAATCTGTTTCAATTCAAATTTCTTCCAGAATTTTATTATGTATTTCTTGTGTCCTAGGATGTGTAAAAACATCTATTTACACTCAAAATCATTTTGGGTTTGAAAATAAAGTTTAAAACCATGCCTTTAACTAATTAATTATAATAGGCATATGAATGGTTTTAAATTTGAATTGTTTTGAAACTTTTGTGTGTCCTTGTATTTACTTTCCAATCAACACTGGTCATATACTAATCACATATAGAAAATAAAACATAAACCTTGCCTCACTTGAATAAGTAATAGGCATAAATATGGTTTCTTATGTTTGTAATTTATTTGAAAAGGATCAAATTCTTACGAATGCATGTATGCAATGCAATCTTTACAAATTATGATTTTTGGGATGTTACAAGATTAGTCACCAAGGTAGGATATTACAAATTGTATCCATTGCTTCGGTGCCATATCTTCTAGAGGGTAGCGGCCCAATGTTGTTGTAGCTATCACACCGACCTTCCTCAGCCAGAGTGAGTTCCGAGACATCTCCGGCATGTTTCCATCTCCCTTGGTCTCAATCATCCCCTTATTGGGTCTGTGAATAATGATGTGATGCATGGCCCAAACACCAAGCACCTTCCGTTCGGGAGGGCTTCGTGTGCATTGTTTCTGATCGCCTATGTTTTGGAGAATATATGTCAGTGGACTGGATTCATATACTTGTTTCTAACCGGTCTACACTAGAACCTGCAATCGGAGGGGCTAACAAGTTCAGCCATCATACGTCCATGTGGTTCGTGCCTTGTCTTCTTGGCTCAAGATCGTGCTGACGATGGCTCTGGTGGCTCGAGAAGAGATGTAGAGAGGCATTGGTTCTTGGTACTCATACCTTGCTCCTCCTTGCACTCCTTTTGCAAATCGTTGGTTTCACCTGGTCTTTGTAAAGCTCAATGCATCCAACATTTTGTCAAACCAAAACTTTGTAAAGTTTGAACATGAGCTACTTATGCAAGTTAGAGGATCTGCATCACTTGTTTTTTTTGCCAAATATCGAGCTAAATACACTTTTAGTCAAACTTCTTGCACCCGGGGTGCAAATTAGTCCCATAGATTGCAAAGTGGACAAATATAGTCCCAAAACATGCATCCCGGTGCAAATCAATCTATTTCAAACAAATTTGAGCCTATTTGACCAAATCTGTACACATTTAGTTGTCATGAATGTGCGCTTCTGCGATTGATACCATAAAATAGTACCAACCTGTAACTTGTGTCGTTCCGTGACTTCTATTGCTTTTGAAAGTTCATGTAGAGTTTTTGTGTAGATTAAGGTTGTTTAGGTTGGCGAAACAATGTCCTTTGCAGTGCTCAAGTTAACTGAAACTGCATATATGCATTTCACTCAATATTGCATTGTTTTGCACTCCTTTTGCAAAATGTTGGTTTCATTCGGTCTTTGTAAAGCTCAATGCATCCAACATTTCATCAAACCGAAACTTTGTAAAGTTGGAACATGAGCTACTTCTACAAGTTAGAGGATCCGCATCACTTGTTTTTCTTGCCAAATATCAAGGTAAATACACTTTTAGTCAAACTTATTGCACCCGGGATACAAATTATTCCCATATCTTGCAAAGTGGATAAAATCAGTCCCAAAACATGCATCCCAGTACAAATCAGTCTATATCAAACAAATTTGAGACTATTTGACCAAATTCGTACATGTTTAGCTGTCATGAACGTGTGCTTCTGCGATTGAGACCCAAAAATAGTACCGTTCTATAACTTATGTCCTTCAACGACTTCTATTGCTTTTGGAAGTTCATGTAGAGTTTTTGTGCATATTGATGTTGTTTAGGTTGGATAAATAATATCCTTTGCAATGCTCAAGTTAACTGAAACTGCACATATGCATTTCACTCAATATTGTATTGTCTTGCACTCCTTTTGCAAATTTTTGGTTTCACCCGGTCTTTGTAAAGCTCAATGCATCCAACATTTCGTTAAACCGAAACTTTGTAAAGTTTGAACATGAGCTACCTCTGCAAGTTAGAGGATCCGCATCACTTGTTTTTCTTTCCAAATATCGAGGTAAATACACTTTTAGTCAAAATTCTTGCACCTGGGGTGCAAATTAGTCCCATATCTCGCAAAGTGGACAAAATCAGTCCCAAAACATGCATCTCGGTACAAATCAGTCCATTTAAAACAAATTTGATCATATTTTACCAAATTCGTACACGTTTAGCTGTCATGAACGTGTGCTTCTGCGATATAGACCGTAAAATAGTATCGGCCTATAACTTGTGTCCTTCCACGAATTCTATTGCTTTTGAAAGTTCATGTAGAGTTTTTGTGTATATTGATGTTGTTTAGGTTGACTGAACAATGTACTTTGAAATGCTCAAGTTAACTGAAACTGCATATATGCATTTCACTCAATATTGCATTATCAGTTTTCAGTTAGCTAAAATCTTAGAAAATCTGATCCTTTTCTTATACACTGCATAATCCCTGTGCATCAAAACGTTTTTTATGTGTCACAATTCAACTTGAGCATTGCGAAGTACTCCTACATTGGATTAGCACATGTACATATGATATTCGCATATAATGTCAAATTCCCAAGATTTTAGCTCGAGTACATGGGCTTTTCTATAAATAATGATGCTTTGCGTGGGCGCATAAATTACCCTGGGCACACTTTTCTTATCTTATCTTACATCTTACAACTATATAGTGTACGTAGAACTTTGAACACTGACCATTGAATCAAAGATTGGAAAATCCCAACATTGCTAGCCGTTGGATCTTCTTTTCCATTCTGGGATCTAGAAGATTCTATTTGATATTCTTTAGCACAATGAACTTTATGCACAAACCCCAAAGACACTTCTCTGTCGTTCTATAATCTTCTCTCATTTATCTAGAGCATGTTCCCAACATTGTCGAGTATTAAGGGCTCGTTTGATTTGCAGGAATCTCAAAACACAAGAATAGGAAATCCATAGGATATGAGTTACATGACCTATTAAATCATCTCCTCTTATATTGAAACCAAATTATATTATTTCTTCTATTTCAATTGTGTTAAACTAAGTACAAATGTTTATATATATAAAGGTTTTAAATAAATAAAGCCTAGATGTAAATCGGCCCAAAAGGCCCAGATGTTTAACCAAACAAACCCTAGCTCTACCCTAGAAACCCTCCACCCTGCAGCCATTCCACCCTGCCGCCGCCAGGTAGCCCAGTGCATAGCTCCGCACGCACACCACCCTAGTACATGCAGCACACAAACCACGAACACACCCATTCTCCCCCGGTCCCACCCGCTCGGTACGTCCACGCCTCCCACCAACCCCCGACATGGCGTTCTCCTCCCTCTCGCCTCGCTACCAAGAGCGCCGCCTCTCCTACTTGGTGCGTTGCTGCCGCTAGGTGCCCCACCTCCCCTCCGCACCTCGCTGGCGGGACGTTGGCCTCCACCCTCCTCTCTTATCTCCATCGCTAAGCTCTGCAACCGCCTAGTCCCTGAGCCCTCCCGCCATTGTGCGACCCTTCCCTTCGCCAAGCCGTCCCGGCCACCGTCTGCTCTGGGAGTACCTAGGCCTGCCCTGGCCGACGAGCCTTCGCCACAGCTACCTCCTCCCGCGAGGCCCTGCAGTGCCCCTTCCCCTGCTCGCGAGCCCCGCCGCAAGGGACGCAAGCTCCCATCCCCATCTCTGCCCCTGCACAGGTCACCGACTCGCCCGTGCCTGTGTCCTCTCCGGCCGAACCCGTGCTGCCACTCGTTCCTATCGAGCCCCTGCTTCACCGTCGGCTGGCCACTGACACGGCTCAGGCAATTGCAGAGTTTCGTTGGGAGAATCCAAGAGCAAGGTGTGATGAGAATAGAAGCAAGTCTTCCATCTGTGATGAAACCAAGGTTATCGACCCAGTAGGAGCAAGGAAACAACTCCAAGGTGTTGCTAACAACTTGGAATCCTGCACAACACAAACTCAAGACTTTGCCCCAACTTACAGTGAGGTTGTCAATCTCACTGGTTTGCAGAAAACAAAGGATCAAACGTATAGTGTGGAAGATGGTAGTTGCTTGTAGAAAGTAAATGGTAACAGTAGATGATGTATAATTGATAAAGATTGGACCGGGATCACAGTTCACTAGAGGTGTTCTCCTTAAGATAAATAACATGATGGGTGAAAAAATTACAGCGGGGCAATTGACAGGACTGAGCAAGCATAACGATACAAATACTAGACATCATGATTCCTATGAGATTTGATTGGGCATTACAACAATATACATCGACCGCCATCCAACTGCATCTATGAATAATAATCCACCTTCAGGTTATCATCCGAACCGCCTCTAGTATTAAGTTGCAAGCAACGGATAATTGCATTAAGCAATGTGTGTAAAGTAAACAATATAATTGTTCCATGAACAAAAGATTGTTGTTTTATCCCTAGTAGCAACAACACATCTACAACCTTAGAGATTTCTGTTACTTCCCCAGATTAGTAGAGGCATGAACCCACTATCGAGCATAAATACTCCCCCTTGGAATCACAAGCATCTACTTGGCCAATATAGCTACTAGCAACGGAGAGCATGCAAGATCACAAACACACATGCATGATAGCATCAATAATCAATAAGACATGATAGAATCAATAATCAATCTGACATAGTATCTCAATATCCATCGGATCCCCGCAAACACAGCATGTATGATTACAAATAGATGATCTTGATCATGAACGGAGCTCACAAGATCTAAACATGAAAGCACAAAGGAGGAGAAACAACCATCTAGCTACTGTATGGACCAATAGTCCAAGGGTGAACTACTCACGCATCATACTGGAGGCTGGCATGGTGATGAAGAAGGCCTCCGGGATGATCTCTCCCCGTGTTTGCAGGGTTGCGGTGAAGCTCGAGGCGTGGTCGGTTCGTCGAGGGGCGCACTGGAGTGGAGGGAATCGCTCGCCGGAGACGATGGCGGCGTCAGGCGGTTCTGGAGGTCGTCGGGGGCGACGCTGTGTTACACTCCGAGGGAAAACAAGGACAAGGTTAGACGTGGGCGAGTGTGGGATTCACGTGAGCATGACTGAGAGGGCTCGGGGCGGTCTGTCTTACCAGGGGAGGTCGCCGGAGTGTCAGCAAGTGACGGTGGCGCTCAGATGTTGTCGAAGCCGAGGCTCTGGGGCGAGCGCGGGCGAACAGGAGGCACGGGCAGGTGCGCGCTGGTCTGAGGAGCAAGCTCGCGTGCTCGGGAAGGCGAGGCGAGGCTGGACGGCACCGGAATTTGTCGGGGACATCGTCGGAGCAGTGGCAAGGCAAATGGAATTGGGGGCAGCCTGGTGGCTCACTCGCAACGGGGTTTGGGGGGAGAGAGAGGGAAGACGCAGGCGGTTAAATGGGTGCGGTTACTGGGAGGCATCAAGGACGTATTCAACGCGTATTCATCACCGGCCTTAATGGCAGCAACGGCAAGGCGACGTGATCAGGGGGAAGACGACGCTGAGGTGGCTCTGTGGGACATGCCTGTCAGCGAGAAAGGGAGAGAGGGAGAGGGTCCACTCGTCGGTGTCTGCGCGGGTGCGATAAAGAGTGAAAAACGATTCACGCGTGGGGGAAGTAGCTGGGCTGGAACTGGGCTTGCTGGGCCAGACGAGTTGGGCTGAAACCTTTAGCATTTTTTTTGTACTGAAACTTTTTTCTATTTTCCATTTGATTTTTTGTTTTGAATTTCAATCAAACAATTCAAACATTCAAATCAATTCAGAACTCCTCCAAACTTTGCCTTGAGTTTTGGTTCTGTTTAACAACAATATTCCAAGTCCCAAAATAAAATAATATTTTTATTTTAGGGTCCATTTATAATTAAATGAATAGACCTTAATCTTTTAATTCAAATAGGATTTGTTTTATTAAAATATTTATTTTGAAATCTAAAATAAAACCAAAAACACTTCAGTAGGTTTTATTTGAGAATATAAAATACTTGGAAAACTTGTTTAAAATAATTTAACAAGTTTTGATGTTTAATTAAAATGGGAAAAGTCCTTACTTTAATAAAATGGGATATTAATAAATCCTCATTATTTTATTTAAATAAACCTTTACTCTTTTTAATCAAAGCAAAACATTTTATTTCAAAAGCTTGGCCAAGGTTTATTTTGGCTCTATAAAATAATCGTTATTTATATTTCTACCTTTTTATTTCAAAACCAAATCTTTTTTTGAAGATCCAAAAATATTAATTCCAAATATTTTAACTTAATTGTTTATTTATATTTTTAAATCCCTTTAGGATTTTATTTGATCGAATAGGTTTGAAGGTTTCCAATTGGAATCAAAAAGTTTCTTCTCACCCTGAAAATCAACAAAGTTTTATTTTTATTCATTTATTTTCACATAACAAGATTTTGAAAATCTTGGGATGTGACAGGCTACCACCCTTAAAATAAATCTCGTCCCGAGATTTGGGAAGGCTAGGGTTACAAGTAGGCTCAAAGCATCTAGGGTACTACCACCCTTAAAATTTTTCCAACTAGATTACATATTGGCTTGCTTGGGATCTTGTTGAACCTTCTCTGGGCAAACATCTGCATAGTGTCCTTTGTTTCCACACTTGAAACATGTGACAAGGCTGAGATCCTCCATAGGCTTGTTTATCTTGTGCTTCATCTTTTCTGGACAGTTGCTTGCATAATGTCCTTGGTTACCACAGTTGTAACATGTGATGAGTTTGAGTTCTTCACGTATCTCTTGTGGACAGGTTGCTGCATAATGGCCTAGCTCTTTGCAGTTGTTGCACCATACTTGGCCAATTTCCTTATACTTCTGTTTCTCTGGACATTCACTGGAATAGTGTCCCATTTCTTTACAATGATTACATTGCACATGGCTTTTGTCCTTCTTTTTCTTGGGTTTCTCCAAAGCTAGGAGTGCCTCTAGTTCATGTTCTTCATATGTTATCTTATAGGTAGGAATGTCTACTGGTTTCTTTGACCTTCTATTGCTCCTTGGATAATTCATATGCCTCTTCTTTGGTCCTTTAAATTGGGTTGTATTGCATGGAGGTACAAGTGGAGATTTTCCTTTGTCCTCATCCTTCTTGGTAGACTTAGCTCCTTCTTGATAGTTTGCAATCATTTGTTGCGCTCCACCTTGTTTCCTTTGTTCAACTATGGAATAGATGGGGCATTGGATAGGGACATGATTATTTCCTTCACATAGGTAACAAGTAGCTTGAGAGGTGGGACATTGTCCAATTGGATGTTTCTCTTCACAGTTGGGGCATTGATCTCCATGCTCCTTGGAAGTGTGATCCTTGTCTCCACAAATATTGCAAGCTTTGGTTCCTTCTAGAATAACATCTTTGTCATCCTTGTTGTCACAAACTCCTTTGGAAGAGTTGCCTTCCATGTTGATCATTTGATCTGTCACCTTATGCAACATTTGGGCTTGGTTTTCCAAAAATCCTTGCAGGGTTGGATCTTCCCCACTGGTGTTGGCTATGAATTGAGCTGTCATTTGGTTCAACTGGTTTTGGGTTGCTATGAGTTCTCTCATGTTGTCCTCTTGGTTGTTGTTGTCATCAATCTTGATGTTGGACTCTCTTGGAGTAGTCATCTGTTTGGGTTGAATGTAGATTAGAATAGGCAAAATATTTCTAAGGGAATAATTCTAATCACACACTTTCACCATTCACACAAACCATGTGCAAGCAATCACAAATAAACACTCCTTTCAAACACAAGTTTCCAAGCATATTCTTAGGCAACCAAAATTATTTTTGTTACACCACATAAGTTGGTGGGTTTGGCTTAAAATAAATATGGTGGTCCATCTATATGGTTCACTTGTGTTCTTTCCATCCTTTTGGTTGATCCTTCTTACTTGAGATCATGGTTTCCTTGGGAAAACTCTTGGTCACAAAACTTCAAAGGTGATGAGGGTTCTTTCTAAGTTGTGTTTCCTTAGTCTCCAAATCTTGGGCAAGATTTCTTGTCTCACTTGTCCTTAGTGATATCTAAGGTTGAGGTCCTTGGTGAAAATGCTGAAGATGTTGAAGTCATTAGAGTTGAAGATGTTGAAGTCATTAGAGTTGATAGAATCCTTTGCACATGGTGAAATCTTTGGCCATGGGTAGGCTTTATCCATCAAGTTGAAATAGAAGAGATGTAGAATCAAAACCAAAATGATTGAGGAAAGAGTTTACAAGATTGTTTGTAAATAAGTTTTGGAACAAATACAACTCCTATTTTTCTAAGGGTTTTTGTCCAATCCTAGGTTTACAAATCCTATAGGAAACACAATGCTCTGATACCATCTGTAGAGGTCCCAACCTTTATTAAGGTAGAGATCCCTATGTTTACAATGCTAGTCCCTGGATCAATAGCTAGCATCCACAGTTAAGATGTAATATCAAGAAACAAAGGTCTTAATACAACTTTATAACCAGAAATAACATAATTTTATTACATCTTACATAGCTCATTTGGATATTACATTTCAATGCAGCAGAATATAACAATAGCATGGGGTCCTTCATCTTCAAAGTGCCACAGGCAGACATGTTGGTTGTAGACTTGTAATCCTAATCAACACACTTAACATCAAACAAACCTGAAACATAACAAGTTGCAGCCACAAGGGTCAATACATTTGAATTGTATTGGCAAGTTTCACTACTATGTAGAATATAAGCGGATCCTAACATTACATGCATATTTGGCTAAGTAGGGTTTTAGACTCAATTGCAGAAAGCAATAATATTTTTCCTATATTTTTCAAAATAATTTTGATCTTTTGTCAAAAATCTTTCTGAGCTCCTTGGTACACCCCAAGTGCTTCAAGTCTTTGTTAAAATCTTTTGAGCTCCTTGGTACACCCCAAGTGCTTCAAGTCTTTGTCAAAATCTTTTGAGATCCTTGGTACACCCCAAGTGCTTCAAGTCTTTTGTTGTCACTTACTTTTAGAAATTGGAATGTCGAGATTTCCCATAGCTTTAGGCCTTAGTTGCTCAGTATTGTCCATAACCGGGGACACAGCTAAGTACTTAGGTTTTTATCTTCTGCAGAAGTTGTACACTTTACCCACATGACACACTCTCATCTTGTTTCCACCAGTGGCCGCTGGATAAGTACTCACCAAGATGGAATACTGGCAGATTGAGAATGTGACGAAGTCTTTCCATAGGGTCCTCCCAATGCTAGCTTGTCTACCAGGCACCAATGTAGGGTTCCAAGTTCCCTCATTCCAGTAACCTGAAGAGGCCAATGCATGGGTCTTCCACAATGTAATTGACTAAGCCAGTGCCCATTTAGCATGTGGCTGCACACGGAAGCCACTGTACGAGAAACATGTTCAATCTCTAAGTCCCTAGGTGGTTTTATTTTGGTGCACCCACAAAAAGAGATTGCCATATAAACATGGTTCCTTTTGTTGCCACCTTGTCCAAAACTTGAGTATCCTTGTCCACCCAGGTGGTTCATTGAGTACTTGTTTTATTATATAAAACATAAGTCTTTTCTCAACTTCATATCTCAACATGTATCCTTTCTCAAAATATATATAGCAGGGCTAAGCATATTACAACTACATTGTTTTCACTAAGGAATGTATAAGGGTATCCTATTAGGATTTAGCATAGCAAAATATAGTAGTCCTTATCATGCATGTTTCAAAATCCACTAAGGGTAATGAAAATAGTAGGACTTGGATGATAGTGTCACTTGCCTTTTTGTTAGAGGGTGTTGGTTCACTTCTTGATCTTGCTAATAACACACTCTTCTAACTTCACTACAAATCAATCAAGCAAACATAGATTCAACTAGCATTCCAACCATTATTCAAACAATTCATCACACATAAAATAATAGAAACAAAGTCATGCATGCAAACATGCAAAAGATAATTTTATTTGTAAAAGTGGTTTCTACTAGGCTCTAAACATTGTAAGGCTCAAAGTGGTCATTTGTTAAAGTGTAAAAACCATTTGTAGAAGGGTTTTATCTATAAACCATTTTTAAAACCAATCATTATTTCATGTGGTGAAAATGTTTTTAGCAAAGCAACAATTTTATATTGTTCACCAAATAAGTTGTTAATTCACAAAACTTGGTGTTTTGGGGTCAGTAGGTTTGAACCAAAACATTTTCTAAAGGTTTTATTCAAAAATCATTTCTATAGCAAAATCAATATTTTTATTTGGCTAGAAATGAGCTAATTCAATTATTCAATCCTAAACTTCACCAAATACATTTTTAAATCCATAAGTTGGTTCCTAGGGTCAGTAGGTTCACAACAAACCATTTTTCAAAGATTTCATCCCTAAAAACATTTTGAAATAAATTTTATATCCTAAACAAGCATACACAAGTTTCTGCAAAAACAAACAATTTACCAGAAACTTTTTGCTAAAAAAATGGCATGGTTGGCTAGGGCTTGCTTTTCTGAATCCATTGATATAAAGTTTGCAAATTTTGGACGTGTGGATCAAAAGTTATGAGGTTTACAAATTTGCATCTAAATCAGATTCTAAAATCTATTTTAAATCAAAAGCTGGCCACGCGGCGCTTTCCTATTCGTCGGTACCGCTTCGGGCGGATCGACTGATGCGGTGCCTTAGATCTAATGAAATCCTACGGCTCTGAATCAAACTTACCCCTTCGATCTAATCTAATCATAGCCACAGGATTTGGATCTGGCGGGCTCTGTGTGTTTAACCACGAGCTGGCGGCGCTAGCGGTGGCTGGCGGCGGTGCACGTTCTGTCTATGGCGGAGCCGGTGATACAGGAGGCAAGGAGAGAAGCGGAGGTGCTCACCGTGTTTTCAGGGTTGCGGTGAAGCTCGAGGCGTGGTCGGTTCGTCGAGGGGCGCACTGGAGTGGAGGGAATCGCTCGCCGGAGACGATGGCGGCGTCAGGCGGTTCTGGAGGTCATCGGGGGCGACGCTGTGTTACACTCCAAGGGAAAACAAGGACAGGGTTAGACGCGGGCGAGTGTGGGATTCACGTGAGCATGACTGAGAGGGCTCGGGGCGGTCTGTCTTACCGGGGGGAGGTCGCCGGAGTGTCAGCAAGTGACGGTGGCGCTCAGATGTTGTCGAAGCCGAGGCTCTGGGGCGAGCGCGGGCGAACAGGAGGCACGGGCAGGTGCGCGCTGGTCTGAGGAGCAAGCTCGCGTGCTCGGGAAGGCGAGGCGAGGCTGGACGGCGCCGGAATTTGTCGGGGACGTCGTCGGAGCAGTGGCAAGGCAAATGGAATTGGGGGCAGCCTGGTGGCTCACTCGCAACGGGGTTTGGGGGGAGAGAGAGGGAAGACGCAGGCGGTTAAATGGGTGCGGTTACTGGGAGGCATCAAGGACGTATTCAACGCGTATTCATCACCGGCCTTAATGGCAGCAACGGCAAGGCGACGTGATCAGGGGGAAGACGACGCTGAGGTGGCTCTGTGGGACATGCCTGTCAGCGAGAAAGGGAGAGAGGGAGAGGGTCCACTCGTCGGTGTCTGCGCGGGTGCGAGAAAGAGTGAAAAACGATTCGCGCGTGGGGGAAGTAGCTGGGCTAGAACTGGGCTTGCTGGGCCAGACGAGTTGGGCTGAAACCTTTAGCATTTTTTTTGTACTGAAACTTTTTTCTATTTTCCATTTGATTTTTTGTTTTGAATTTCAATCAAACAATTCAAACATTCAAATCAATTCAGAACTCCTCCAAACTTTGCCTTGAGTTTTGGTTCTGTTTAACAACAATATTCCAAGTCCCAAAATAAAATAATATTTTTATTTTAGGGTCCATTTATAATTAAATGAATAGACCTTAATCTTTTAATTCAAATAGGATTTGTTTTATTAAAATCTTTATTTTGAAATCTAAAATAAAACCAAAAACACTTCAGTAGGTTTTATTTGAGAATATAAAATACTTGGAAAACTTGTTTAAAATAATTTAACAAGTTTTAATGTTTAATTAAAATGGGAAAAGTCCTTACTTTAATAAAATGGGATATTAATAAATCCTCATTATTTTATTTAAATAAACCTTTACTCTTTTTAATCAAAGCAAAATATTTTATTTCAAAAGCTTGGCCAAGGTTTATTTTGGCTCTATAAAATAATCCTTATTTATATTTCTACCTTTTTATTTGAAAATCAAATATTTTTATTAAAGATCCAAAAATAGTAATTCCAAATATTTTAACTTTATTGTTTATTTATCTTTTTAAATCCCTTTAGGATTTTATTTGATCGAATAGGTTTGAAGGTTTCCAATTGGAATCAAAATGTTTCTTCTCACCCTGAAAATCAACAAAGTTTTATTTTTATTCATTTATTTTTCACATAACAAGATTTTGAAAATCTTGGGATGTGACATGACCACAACATGATCACGCATAGAGAGAGAGATGAACACATAGCTATCAGTAGAGCCCTCAGCCTTGAGGAAGAACTACTCCCTCCTCATCATGGGAATCAGCAACGGTGATGGAGATGGTGATGGAGATCGATGGAGATGGATCCGGGGGCACTTCCCCGTCCCGGTAGGGTGCCGGAACAGAGACTTTCTGTCCCCCAAATATCTCCTTCGATGGCGACGGCGTTGTGGAGGTTTTCGTGGATTTCCGCCAGATGATTTAGGGTTTTTGGGTCGGAGGCTTCTTATAGGCGAAGGAGGCAAGGTCGGTGGAGGGCCAGGGGGCCCACACCCCCCTGTGGGTGCCACCAGGGCTAGCCCGCGCCTAGGGGGTGCAGCCACCCTGGTGTCCTCCTCCAACTCTTCTATGTGGTTCCGTGTTGCTCCGAGAAAATAATGAGTTCATAGGGAAGCAGGGATTTCAAGTTTCATAAAGAGCTTCCAAAAATTATGGTACTTGTTAGCTTTCAGCCCTCATTGCCCCTATCATAAGCATATTGAAGTGATTAAGGTTTAAAGTGAACAAACTATGGAGTATATGCTTGAGAAAGTATAAGTTGGCAATCTCATATCCCTTGAATACGAGGGCCGCACCTCATGCTACTCAACTTTAGTCACCTGTAAGTTCTTTTCATAGTAAGTCCATGTGTATCATAGAGAACCGCCAACGGGGTATCCCTTGGACATGATACATGAGATATCCCATAATCAAAATGACAAGGCAAGCAGACAATGAGCATCTCAGCAATCTTCTTATTTACCATGGGAAATGGTGCTTTTTTCGCTCTTTGCTCTTTTCAATATGTCTCTTTTTTATAAGAAGAAAGCTTCATAGATGTCATTATGGTGATGCTGCAAGTTTCCACCATGATTAGGCATGGCTTAGGATAGCGGCCCAGGCGTTTCTCTAACACACATACATAACTCCATCGACTTACAATCTCCCCTTTCATTTCACACCGACGACATCCATAGACAAAAGAGCGTGATATCAACTGTGTACAAAGTACAAGTGCAATGTTGAAAGCGTTCCCCATGACTGCACGGTTCTGCTAATTCCAACGTATAAGTGCAAGCATATACAACATAGATGACACAATGGTTCAAGTTTATTAGGGCAAGGAATATAAAGTGTGCCATCAAGTTTGTGAGAGCTTTAATCACTAAGTTTTCACATAACAAAATGTTTTTTTTAATTGGAAGATAGATTAAAACAAGAATATACTTGGAATGGTGTAACACACCATGCATAGGAATTTATAGTGGACACTTTGAAATAACTTGGTTTCTTGGGAGTTGTAAGCATGAGTAGAGCTTACTCATACAAGTGGAGGCTAGCAAAAGACTGGGAGCAACCAACTAAGAGAGCAATAATGGCCATAATCATGTAGAGCGACAAAACATTACTAATCAAAGCATAAAGTGGTACCACAATTCAAAAAGTAAATGATCATAGAGGCTATGGTGACTTGTTCATAGTCATAACATGGTGTGAGCATGTGCCAAGTCAACCCAAACAAAGCATCAAAGGAGAATACCATAATACTATGCTTTTGTATGCTAAAACAACACATGATTCCTTCAAGGCACATTAAGAAATCTCAATAGTTTGGAACAAGTCATGCTACAGCAATAATAACTAAGCATAAGGTCAAAGCAACATCTAGCATGACATGATAAAGTCTAAGTCACAGTCAAAACAAGCTCCCTTTTGTACCACTTAAGCATGAAGCTTCCTACTCTTTTCCAACACCAATCAACTTATTTGAAACAACTCACAAGGACAATAATCAATAAAGATCAGTGAGATTGTCTCACAAATCCACAAAGAAGAACTAAAAAATTCTAAACTCAAAGAACAAGAAAACTATGGTTAAACGCAGTGCTAGCAAAAGTGAACACTCACAAAACAATAAGAATGAAAACTAGAGTGTTCTAGGCAATGAAAACAGAGTGTGTCTCTCTCCAAAAGAAGTGTGCTGTAATCCAATCAACTTACTCAAGCAAACTAAGTAAACGAAAACTAAAAAAACGCTCCAAGAACAACACAATTGTGCATGAAATAATAAAAACAAAGTGTCTAGAAAGACCTGAGATTTTTATTGATGAAGAAGGGGATGCCTTCGGCATCCCCAAGCTTTGACGCTTGTACATCTTCAATATTTCTTGGGGTGACATGGGCTGGCATACCCAAGCTTGAGCTTTTGTCCATTCTTCATCTCATTACATCATTCTTTCTCTACACCTGAAAATTTTCCTTCATACAAAACTTCACACAATCTTCATTAGCAACATTAGTGTATTCAAAAGATAATAGACCTTTGGGACTTAGTTTTAGAATAGAAAAACTTTCATTAAAGACACATGATACTGTAGCAATTCCCTCAAAAATCTCAATTCCCCAAAAAGAACCCAGAAAGGAATCAATAAGAAGCAAATGCAAATAATGGCAGAAATCTGTCAAAACAGACCAGCATGTAGAAACCGATTTTTTAGAAGACCTTATGTTGCTCAAATCAAAAAGTTTTGAAATAAATAAAGTTATCTAACATACTTAGGGATGTATTCACAAAATATCAGCTCAATCCGACTTACAGAGATTCCTCACGAATTTTTACGGTGGAGCACAAAAATCTGTTTCAGGACAGCAACTCCCCAAATCTTACTTCCCTCTCATTAGAGGTTATTCTTGACACAAAATGCAAACAAAAAGGATAAGTAGAGGTTATTACAGAAGTAATAACTTCCAAGATTCAAAAAAACTCTTGGGTTATCTCCCAACAAGTACTTTTCTTTAATGCCTTTAAGTTAGGCTTGATAGTTTGAGAAGATGCTCACATAAGAAATATGAATTGAAGTAAAAGAGAGCATCAAGAAGAAAATTCAAAACACATTTAAGTCTAAACCACTTCATATGCATAGGAATATTGTAAAGAAACAATTCATGAAAGCACAAAGCAACAAGCATAGGAAAGCAAAACAAGTGCAACTTCAATATTTTCAACATAAAGAGGGGAAACTTATTATTATTGAGATGCATAAGACCATGTTTCCCTCTCTCATAATAATTTTCAGTAGCAACATGAATAAAATTAACAATATAACTATCACCTAAAACATTCTTATCATGAGCCACATGCATAAAATGATTTCTACTCTCCACATAAGCATAGTCATTCTTATTAATTGTAGTGGGAGAAAATTCAACAAAATAGCTATCATTACTATTCTCATCACCATAATCATCAAATATAGGAGGCATATTGTAATCATAATTAATTTTCTCCTCAATAATAGGTGGACTGAAAATATCATACTCATCATTGTAATCATCATATATTTGAGGTTTGGTATCATCATAAGCAATAGAATAGCAATCTTCCAAAGCTGGGGAACTAAAAAGATCATTTTCATAAAAACTAGCTTCCCCAAGCTTAGACTTTTCCATGGAATTAGCAATAAGGGTGTCCAAAGAATTCATACTAATAACATTGCTATTAGCATGCAAATAAAGCTCCATAGGTTTTTTTAATTTTCTCTTCAAACACTCATGTCCTAACTCAAGATAGATACTATAAAGCTGTCTAATTTTTTTGTTGTTTTCCATTAATCCTAACTAGTGAAAACAAGAAACAAAAAGACAAAATCGCAGAATCTAAAGGAAATAACTTCGAGCACTCACACTAGAGGATGTGAGTACCTTTTACCTTTCCTCCCTGGCAACGGCGCCAGAAAATAGCTTTCTGGCTTGCTGTTGCCATAGGGTAACGTGTGTGAGTGCCTTTTACCTTTCCTCCCCGGCAATGGCACCAGAAAATAGCTTGATGTCTATGCACTTCTATTCTTGTAGACAGTTGTTGGGCCTCCAAGTGCAGAGGTTTGTAGAACAGCAACAAGTTTCCCTTAAGTGTATTACCCAAGGTTTATCGAACTCAGAGAGGAAGTGTTCAAAGGTATCCCTCTCAAGCAACCCTGCAATCAAGATACTAGAAGTCTCTTGTGTCCCCAACACACCCAATACACTTGTCAGGTGTATAGGTGCACTAGTTCAGCGAAGAGATAGTGAAATACAAGTGGTAACGGTGATAGAAAGAGCTTAACGGTGAGGTAAAGACTAAAGGCAAAAAGATGGAAGCAAGCAAACATGCAACAGATCTAGTAGCAAACGGTGTTTCAATGTTTAGAAACAAGGCCTAGGGATCATACTTTCACTAGTGAACACTCTCTCATATAAATATATTCTCTTCATGATACTACTCTTAACTACTCTCCGGTTGGACACTCTAATCCATGGTAGGGCTATAACAGCACACCTCAAAGTACGCCTTCCCCAATCTAGATAACCCCACACTGTCACCTTGAGTGCTATATGGTTCCAACAAACACCACAATTTCATAAAGACAACCAACTCAAAATATACTCATGATAAATATATATGTAATCTAGCTTAAGTGCCACACACGGTGTGCACGCTGTCACTTTCACACACGTGGGGAAAAGCATAGATATATTAAAGCATGATGAGTATTTATGTAGACTCTAGCCTAAGTGCCACGTTGTAACTTTCACACACATAGCTATCGGTAGAGCCCTCAGACTCGATTACAAAGCTGTCACTTTCACACACAAGGGGAGAGCAGAGATCTATTGAAGCACTTGAGTAGAAAGGTAGATTACTTGATTACAAAGCTCATGACCACAACATGATCACGGATAGAGAGAGAGATGAACACATAGCTACCGGTAGAGCCCTCAGACTCGAGGAAGAACTACTCCCTCCTCATCATGGGAATCAGCAGCGGTGATGGAGATGGTGATGGAGATCGATGGAGATTGCTCCGGGGGCACTTCCCCCTCCCGGAAGGGTGGTGGAACAGAGACTTTCTATCCCCAGAATATCCCCTTCGGTGGAGACGGTGTTGTGGAGATTTTCATGGATTTCCGCCAGATGATTTAGGGTTTTTGGGTCGGCGCCTTCTTATAGGCGAAGGAGGCAAGGTCGGTGGAGGATTAGGGGGCCCACACCCCCTGTGGGCGCCACCAGGAATGGCCCGTGCCTAGGGGGGTGCAGACACCCTGGTGTCCTCCAACTCTGCTTCGTGGTTCCATGTTGCTTCGGGAATAATAATGACTTTGGCTTTTGTCCCGTCCAATTCCAAGAATATTGATTTTCTACCTTTCTGGAACCAAAAACAGAAGAAAACAGGCAACTAGCATTGTGGCATCTTGTCAATAGGTTAGTTCCAGAAAGTGTATAAAAATACCTCGAAGTGTAGAAAAAACATAGCAAAGTTGATACAAAACAAGCATGGAGCATCAAAAATTAAAGATACGTTTACGACGTATCACCACTACGCATGGAAACCAAGGAGACGTCGTAATTCTCGCCATGTTCGTACATGACTAGTCAACTTCAAGTCAGGCGGTGGGACCCACGGTCGTTCCATCGCATCATTTCTGCCGCCTTAGACGACTGAGATCACCAATCGTCAGCACTGACATCATCAAGGCTAAAGCCAGCAACGGCTGGAAATTTTCGACTGATCAATCAAGTACTTACTCGAATCTACGATTAGAACAACTACTCGGGGGCTAATCCTATCAGGAGCGCTGGCCGCGCACCTGATACATGATTAAGGTACTACACCTAGCAACTGTCTTCGAGTCCTACGTCGAGTCTACGACTCCACTACGGACTCAGGGGCTACTCCCATAGGGAGGACGGGTTCAGCATTCGAGAAATTTGTGTCCTTTGGACCTAAACTGAAAATAACTTAACTAAAATCTCTGCTCGAGTCTACGACTCGAATAGACACTCGGGGGCTACTCCCATAGGGAGCGCTGGCCGCGCACCCTATGAACTCTTCGAGTGCGGTCCTTCAGACAAAACACTACAAAATCTTTTTGGAAACTTTTCCCGAACCAATGCTAAGTGAGAAGCAATCTCCTTGGCCGCCCGAAACACCTCCACGGTGATACGGTTTCGGATACTATGTCCACGACACAAAGATTAGTCCTACAGATATCATCTTATGGCCTGGTAACACACCTGACTGCGCTCTTCCGTTAAACTTCCGTGTCAATAGGCACGATGAAAAATCTTGACGGACGTGTTGGGTACATCACTTAAAAACCATTGGGATTGACTCCTATAAGACCTCAATGGCCTGAGTCGAATTATGCCAGCATTCGTTCCGGATTTGAGTCTAGGGACTCGAGTCTGAAGAAGATCGTGTTTGTTTTGTCCTATGACAGTTAACCGGCCTTGATCCGTCAGGATAGTCAGGCACACGCATCAACAATCCCTATGAGCTAAACATTTTTCCTTGTAAAACAGGTTCGAGTACGTAGCACTCAAAAGATTGAAGAGTCCTCGGCCAAATCTACGATTCGACTAAGTACTCGGGGGCTATTGACATGGTTATACCCCGCGGGTACACAACATTAGCATACCTAATCCAGCCCAAGGAAGGCCCACAACAAGATACGCGGCCTGTGGAGATTTTGGATGGCCCAAGCCCATGACGACTTCAGATCCTTGGAGAACAAGACTAGAGTAGATATAATTTCAAAGGGGACAAACCCTAATCTATAACCGACTCGACCTGTGCCTGGGACCTGCCTATCTATATAAAGGCTAGGAGGTCACGGCGAGGAGGGCAATACTCACCTCATACGCACCTCACGCTAGATCGCATTTGCGCACCCCTGTAACCTTCGGTTCCGCCGTAATCAAGAGCAAACAAGTAGGAGTAGGGTTTTCCCTCTGGGGACCTGAACCTGGGTAAACCTCGTGTCCCCATGTTGCTTGTCTGTTAACCATTTCGTGATCTCCAGCATCCCCATCTTCTCCAAAACCCAAGTCCATAACAATGGGCATTGACGAGAACGAACCTCGTCATGAACTGAGCTAAATACGCCTGATCCTACTACTCCTGAACCAATTGTGCCTGAACCAGTTCCAACACCAACACCAAAGAAGAGGGGAGTGATTGCATTAAATGATGAAGTGATGAAAGAAGCTAAGAAATGTCTTAAGGAGAAAGGTATTAGAGCTGAAGATGTGAAGAATCTACCTCCTATAGAAGAATTATGTAAGCCAATTCCCCATTCATCCACTATTGAGGTATACTCTCTCCAACACTTTGATGAAGGTGATATTCCCTATGGTAAACCTCCTGATCAATGCTTAGAGGAACTTGACATTTTTATTGTTAAACTAGGTAATTTTA
Source organism: Avena sativa (assembly GCA_916181665.1). Classification (NCBI taxonomy): domain Eukaryota; kingdom Viridiplantae; phylum Streptophyta; class Magnoliopsida; order Poales; family Poaceae; genus Avena; species Avena sativa. The sequence continues at coordinate 257,980,590 of OV702294.1, read as the reverse complement.
ATAAACAAGTTCAGAATCATTTATTGGAAAACTCTAGAGCTATTAATGAGTTGAACGATATTGTGGAAAGAACTACTAATGATGTTAAAATGCTTTGTAAACACTTCCAAATGGTTCAAACCCAAATTGGTCAACTTGCTAAGGTACAAAAGGATATGCTAGTTAATGCTTCGGGAGATAAACATGCTTATGGAATTAGAACTAGGAGGGTATAGCCACTCAAGATCCTTTATATCCTGAAGGACACCCTAAAAGAATTGAGCAGGATTCTCAACAAGTTGAAAGTAGTGGTAGTCCTCATAAGAGAAAGAAAAATAAAACAAAATAGTTGAGGAACCACTTGAACCTGCTGTAGACCCTAATAATATATATGTCTATGATGCTGAATCTGAGAGTGGAAATAATAAAAATGATGCTCCTGATAGGGAGGAAGTTGAGGAACAACCTGAGAAGCACACTAAGAACAATAGGTACACTAAGGATGATTTTATTGCTAATAAACATGGTAGTGAGAGAGAACCTTGGGTGTAGAAACCTATGACTTTTCCCAATAAGAAACACAAGTCAAAGGAGGAAGAACACTATAACAAGTTTTGTGAGTGGATGAAACCTTTATTTTTGCAAATTACTTTGACTGATGCTATTAAGTTTCCTCCTTATTCAAAGTATATGAAGGATATTGTCTCTAATAAAAGGAAGATTCCTAATGAGGAAATTTCTACTTTGCTTGCTAATTATTCCTTCAATGTTAAGGTTCCAAAGAAACTTGGTGATCCAGGTATTCCAACTATTCCTTGATCTATTCAAAATAATTGTGTTAGAACTGCTTTATGTGATTTGGGAGCTGGAGTTAGTGTTATGCCTTTTTCTCTCTATAAGAGACTCCAGCTAGAAAAGTTGATACCAACTGATATATCTTTGCAAATGGCTGATAAGTCAACTACTATTCCTGTTGGTATATGTGAGGATGTTCATGTTCAAGTGGCTCATAATTGCTTGGTTTTAACTGATTTTGTTGTGCTTGAGATGCCTAAAGATGATAATATGTCTATTATTCTTGGGAGACCTTTTCTTAATACTGCAGGTGTTGTCATCTATTGTAATCAATGAAAAGTAACTTTTAATATTAATGACAAAGAGCATATTGTCTATTTCTCCAAGAATATTGATAAGAGCTATTGCCTGAATTCAATTGAAAATATTGAGAGCATCAAAGTTGGAGAAATATACTGTCCCATTCCACAAGAAAGTTTTGAAACTATTATGATTGGGACCATTGCTATCAAGTTTGAGGTAACATAATCATTTCGTGGAATGCAAAGTTTTGCTTCATATAAGATTTTTTTTTGGTAACAAGACTTGATCAACCTTGTTAACAAAGGGATTTTAATGAACAAAAAAATGTTTTCATAGTGGTTATACTTGCTCACTTTTATCTTTCTCCTTTCTAGTCTTTGCTCTTCCTCTTGTTATTTTTAGTTTTGTTAGTTGTTTGCTTGTTAAAGTTTCTTAGAACTTCTGTAGTTTTGGTTTTGGTTTGATTTTTGCTTCTTCTATAAAAATCTTTTTCTGCGAGAAAATCAATTTTCATAACCTGAAAATTGGCCAAAATAAAATTTCCTGAAAAATTCCAGAAAATTCATATTAAATTTTCCTCGAAAAAAGGGGCAGAGGGACACCTGGAGTGGCCCAGGGGGACCCACCAGGCCAGCACACCCCCTGGTGGTGCGGCTAGCCCCAGGGCGCGCCTGGCCTGGGTGGGGCCCACCTGTGGCCCTCCAAGTTGCCACCTTCCAGCCACTTCTTTCTATTTACCAAAAACACCGGAAAACTTTCTCAAGCTCGATTTCCTGCTATTCTTGCTCCCAATTTTCGATCTCCTTGCTCAGCCCTTCTTTGCTGCTGATTTTTGGAGGGATTTCTCCTTGGTATGTGCCTCATCCGCTTGTCCAATTAGATTTTTGATTCGTAGATTGTATCTGGAGTATTTTGATACTATATGTGACAGGTTGTGTGAGCTTGCATGCTTGTTCTATTCTTAGAGATTTCATTTTGATGCATGTTTATCCCTCTAGCAAGTTCCTATAGTAGTTCCTCATCATTTATCAACTTGGAAATTACTTGGTTTGATGTTTATCTAAAAATTTCAGAAAAACGGGTCATGGATAACCATACCTATGGAGAAGTGTTTGAGACTGATACACCTATGAGGACAAGGCCTTCAAGATCATCCTCCTGAGCTAGGCCATCATACAATGACGATATCATTACACCGCATTTTGGCAACGAGGGAGATGAGGGGGATGTGCACCCTTCTACCTTCCCTTGTCCTACCTTTTTGCAGGCTGCAGGGATTCTCAATGATTTCCTAAGCTTGGTTCGGAGGGTTGGACTAACTAGTTATATGCATGATGAGAGTGTGCAATATGCTATGCTCACCAAACTTTTGTGGGGAGTTTCTCTTTTTCTAACAACCCTTTCAAGTCAGATGTGTCGTTCAAAATCTATAATAGGCCTATCTCCATGACATTGAAGAAATTTTGCAAAATCTTGGGTATTGGCACGGCTGGGACGGTGAAGAAGAGTCTAGCTCAACCCGCGGGATAACTAATGATGATGACCGCAGAGCCTAGCGCAGATAGATAAGAAATATTCAACTCCCAGCTATCAGATATTTTGCTTATTATCTTGCCACTAGTATTCTTGGTAGGGAGAACACTAGCTATATTTCCAACTATCATTTGGCCTTTCTAGCTGCTGCACTCAACAATGAAACCAGGTACAATCTTGGTTCCCTCATTTCTTGTCGCTAATTTTTGATGCTCCATGCTTGTTTTGTATCTACTTTGCTTTGCTTGTCTACACTTTGAGGTGCTTTTTACATGTTTTCTGGTACTAACCTACTAACAAGTTGCAACAGTGCCAGATGCCTGTTTTCTGTTGTTTTTGGTTTCAGAAAAGTTAGTAAAGAAATATTCTCGGAATTGGACGGGACAAACGTCAAAGTCAATTACTTTCTGTGGGGAACAAGAATTCCAGAGGGGAGCCGGAGGGGCCAGCCAGGGGGGGCCAGACCCACCCTAGGCATGGGTGGGACCTGCCCCACGCCTGGGAGGGGTGTGGGGCCCCTGGCCGCCTCCTCAGCCTTTCCCTTCCCCTATAAGAAGCCCCCGATGCAGAAACCATAAGCACCCGATCAAATCTGAACGAAACCGTCTATAGCCGCCGCCACCATCATCCCTAGATCGGGGGGATCTAAAGTTCTTCCCGGCACCCTACCGGAGGGGAGATCATCCCGGAGGCCTACTCTCTGGTATGATGCGTGAGTAGTTCCACCTTGGACTATGGGTCCATGTTGTAGCTAGATGGTTGTATCTCCTCATTTGTGCTTTCATGTATAGATCTTGTTAGCTCCGTTCATGATCAAGATCTAATATATTTGTAATCATGCATGTTGTGTTTGCGGGGATCCGATGGATATTGAGATTATTATGTTATTTTGATTAATGGTTTTGTCTTTATGATTCTATCATGTCTGTGTTGTTTGTGATCTTGCATTCTCTCCGTTGTTAGTAGCTATCTTGGCCAAGTAGTTGCTAGTGACTCCATGAGGGGGTATTTATGCTCGATAGTGGGTTCATGCCTCTAGTTTCCAAGGGAAGTGACAATAATCTCTTCAGTTGTAGATGTGATGTTGCTACTAGGGAGAAAACAACGGTCTCTTGTTCATGGAACATGCGGACTGTTTACCTTACACACTTTGCTTAAAGCAGTTGTCTGTTGCTTGCAACTTAATACTAAAGGGGGTTCGGATCATAACCTAAAGGTGGACTTCTAGTCATAGATGCAGTTGGATGGCGGTCTATGTATCTCGTTGTATTTCCCAATCGAATCTAATAGGATCTTTCTGACTAGTAATTGCATTGTTATGCATTGCTCAGTTCCTGTCAATTACCCTGCTGTAATTTTTTTACCCTTCATGCCATATTGTTTATCTAAGGAGAGCACCTCTAATGAACTATGGACCCCGGTCCAATCTTTACCATTGATACATCTTCCACTGTTACTTGTTTACTTGCTGCAAACCATTACCTTCCACACCATACGTTTAATCCTTTGTTACAGCAACCGGTGAGATTGGCAACCTCACTGTTAGTTGGGGCAAAGTCTTGAGTTTGTGTTGTGCAGGTCTCCGTGTTGCTTGCAACACCTATGTGACGTTTCCTTCCTCCTATTGGTTCGATAACCTCGGTTTCTTACTGAGGCAAAACTTGCTGTTGTACTGCTTCACACCCTGCTCTTGGGGTTCCCAACAGGCTCCACATAAGTTGTGCAAGCCATCAAGCTTTTCTGGCGCCGTTGCCGGGGAGGCTAAGGACGTCTTCACTAGGGAGTCCTTCACTTCCTTTCTCTTTACTTTGTTTTTAGTTTGCTTTGTTTCTTTTGGTTGGTTTTTTTTGCCTTTTTCCGAAAACCCCCAAAAAAATTAGTTCCTGCTCTAGCTGTTGTTGCTGTTTTTGGCTTGCCCACCTTTGCCAAAATGAACTCTGCTGAGAACACCAAGTTGTGTGACTTCACTAGCACCAACAACATTGATTTCCTTAGCACACATATTGCCCCACCTACTCCTGATGCTACCTTTTATGAAATTAAGCCTGCTTTGGTGAATCTTGTGATGAGAGAGCAATTTTCTGGTGCTAGTTCTGATGATCCTGTTACCCATCTTAATAGCTTTGTTGAACTTTGTGAGATGCAAAAGTATAAGGATGTAGATGGAGATATTATTAAGCTCAAGTTTTTCCTTTCTCCTCGAGGGGAAAAGCTAAAGAATGGTTGCTTTCTTTGCCTAAAAATAGTATTGATTCTTGGACTAAGTGCAAAGATGCTTTTATTGGAAAGTATTATCCTCCTAGTAAGATTATATCTATGAGAAGTGACATTATGAAATTTAAACAACTTGATAGTGAACATGTTGCTCCATCTTGGGAAAGAATGAAATCTTTGGTTAATAATTTCCCTACTCATGGACTCGCTGCTTGGATGATTATCCAGACTTTTTATACAGGTTTGAAATTCTCCTCAAGAAATCTGTTGGATTCAGCTGCTGGAGGTACCTTTATGGGCCTCACTTTGGGTGCTACAACAAGGCTCCTTGATAATATGATGGTTAACTACTCTGAATGGCATGTTGAGAGAGCTCCACATGGTAAGAAGGTAAATTCTGTTGAGGAAACTTCCTCTTTGAGTGGAAATATTGATGTTATTATGGCTATGCTTGTTAATGGGAAAGCTCCTGTAGATCCTAATAGTGTTCCCTTAGCCTCTTTGGTTGCTCAAGAAGAGAAAGTTGATATGAACTTCATTAGAAACAACAATTTCAACAACAATGCCTATAGGAACAATTTTGGTAGCAACAACAATTATAGGCCTTATCCTCCTAATAATGGCAATTCCTATGGAAACTCTTACAATAATGCTAGAAGTGACCCCTCTGAACTTGAAGTCATGCTCAAAGACTTTATTAGTAAACAAACCACTTTCAATAAGACTATAGAGGAAAAACTTTTAACTGTTGAGAAAAATATATCCTCTTTGTCTAAAGCTCAGTCCTCCTTGATTAATAAAATGGCTGCTAAACCTGAAACTATGGAAAATACCTTTGCTACTGCTCATGCCATACAATTTGCTATTGATGAAAATGTTAGGCTGTTAGCTCAACTTCATTCTAAGTGGGAAAGGGAAGCTGAAATTGATAAAAACAATAGTGTGTGCACCATCACCACTAAACCACAAGTAGTCCTTGTTCCTCCTCCTACTATGCCTAATCCTATTGAGCCTACTACTAGTGATGCCAAGTTTGACTTTGATATTGATGGTTGCAATATTTCTGAAGTGATTATGTTCTTGTAAAAGCTTGCTAGAAGTCCTGCTGCTAGTGATATGCATGTTGCCTTTACCAAACACATTACAGATGCTCTTGTTAAGATTAAGGAAGAGAAGCTAAAACACAAAGCTTCTATTCCAAGGAAAGTAGAAGATAGTTGGGAACCCATTATTAATATGGAAGTGAATGACACTACTAGGAAAAACTCTACCAGTGGCGCACCAAATTAGAATTCTGTGGCGCATATGGGTGTTGCCACTAAATCCTCGCCACTAAAATTTAAATTATGTGGCGCATATGCCAATATTCTATGGCACATATGCCATATGCGCCACATAATTCTCAATATTTTGTGGCGCATATGCCATATGCGCCACATAATTATGTCCCAGATTCTGTGGCCCATATGCCATATTCTCCACAGAATCCTTTTTTCAGAATTTCGAAATTTTCAGAATTCAGTACAAATACAGGTATACTACAAGAAATACACCTAAATTTGACAGAAATACACAAAAAAGCTACACACAGCAGTACAAATGTTCCAGTTCACATATAATACATCAACAAGCACAAATGTTCACAAGTGTTCATCAATCACATATTAGACACATAGTAGAACTGAATAAGTGTACATTTCACAAGTGTTCATCTCACTCACATAACTTAATTACAACTGCGTGATGTTGTCACCACCTACTACCTTAAAACAGAATATATAGTACACCGTAACCGTGATGCCGGTGAGGAGGAGCGACATCAAGATCTTCGTCTGGTTCATCTTCCATACGTGTCTCCTCCACTTGGCCACCGCCTCCTCCCAAGTCGCATATCCCTTGTAGCTATTGCCGCTGAACTTGTCCACTTGTTGGTGGCAGTCCACCAACTCCTCGTACACACCTGGAACCCGACCCTTGTACACAACGTACATCGGCATCTCTATTGACAAGGCATATTAGTACATCACGCAAATATATATGTTGACGAATATTAGAGCAACTCATTCATAAACTTAAAATAATGCATCGATGACAATGAAAGAAACACGACAACATGTCCGACACAATAACAACGACCATGGTTAATACACGACACAATAACAACGACGGTTTCAAGCTAGGCAAGATAAGTTACGTTTTTTGGCACACACACTACATGTGTCCACCGATACACACGCTCTCTCGGTCAAGTAGCTTTCTCCTCAGAGGGCACCGGGAATGGCTTGTACATGTCTTTCGTCATCCACGTCCTGAAGTCACCCTGCGCCTTGAGGTGAGATTCGATCTCCCTCTTGGTGAACTGCCTGGGCTGGTGAAAGAGCCCACCAGTTGTGTTGACTTGTTCCATGATGATATGTGATAGCTTCACCTGCATATCATGGAAGTCTTCCATGAGATCGGAGTCATTGATCCCATGCAACTTTTGTGCCCATCCTCGGAGAGAAGATGGCAGCGTTAGCATCTCGCCATCCCGTACAAACCGTTTGAGGTGATGGCAAACGTAGAAGGCCTCCTTCACGCTGCTAGACGTATGCTTGACACAGGGGAACTCGCACACGTGCTTGAACTTGTGTAAGCCATTGTCCCTATAAGCCTCCCCCTTATAGTCGAAGGGGCCTTCCTGTTTGGCATAGCCCTCGATAGCATCATCCAAAACGCTCTTTACTCTGGCGTAGTTCTTCCTCCTCGCACTCCCCGAGTCGAAGTAGGTGGCAAGCGAATACCTCGTGGAGAGGACGATGAGCGTGCAGTACTTGTGTCTGCGGGCAACACATAATGTGGAACGGGATGTTGGAAAAGAGCAATGGAAAAAAATACTTATGTGTTACGACGGCGGTAGGAGGATGTGTACACTTACTCGGGAAAGAAAGGCACAAGGATGTTGTCCTTCCTCTTGCTTTCCATCAATAGCTTCTGAAGGTAGGACTTTGCCCGGGCCCGGGTCCTTGTTCCTTCTTCCAGCTGGCTGTCCCGCATGTAGTAGGGATCCGCTATCGCGATGAACGGGGTTTGCTCTCTCTTGACCTTCATCGCCAGATTGAGAGCGAATAGGCGAACCAATTTATAGTCCAGCCGTCTCGAGTGAAATAACTTGAAGATGTCCTCGTAGGCTATGAAGAACACATCCGCAGGGGCATCGGTGACGAAGCCCATGTAATTCGGGTAATTCGGGTTATTGTCCTTGAGAAGGAGTCCCTCCAGTGTCCGGATACCTTCATGCAAACTCATCATAGCTCCGGAAGCCAGGTGGAGCAGTTCCGGAGGCAGTATGGGCTGACCAGCTTCGTGCACTCTGGTCAAGCCATCCTGGCGGCGTGGTACAACATCGTCCCGGTAACGGATCGGAGCGGGATGGCTCGCAGCCTTGTCCTTGTTCCTGTTCGGCCTCTTCCTCACCCTCTTCCTCTTCTCATCAGCAGTGTCCTCCACTGGTGATGCTATCCCCTCACCTGCCATCCTGTGGAGTGTGCTAGGGCTAAAAATGATTCCGGCCAGTGGAGGTTGTGTCTTGGCAGCCGGAGGCGTCTCCTAAGAAAACCCACGGAAGACTAGGCGCTTCTTGGGATGGGTAGCTTGATCGCGGAATGATGGTTCTTCATCGAGAGGAGGCATGAATGGTCCTTTGCCGGTGCTGGTGTTGACGAAGGCATTGATGCCAATCGGTTCATCATCATCCACCTCGATGTTGGCGTCGAAGGCCGCCATCTCCACGTCGTCCTGGGGTGGTGGCGATGGCGGTTGCGGTGCCACGGCCTTGCCTTTAGGCGGGGGCGATGGCGGTCGAGGAGAAACCACACCCTTGGCTTCTTGTGGCGCCGGTGCAGACGCTCCCAATAAGAGTCTCTGGTGACGGCTTGTGGTGGCGGCGATGACAACCGGTGCAGCAGGAGGCTTCGTCCTTGGCGGCCGAATGATCGAGGTGGTTCCAGTGGAGCGAGACCCAATATGAATCTCGGTCTTTGGCCAAATCATGGGATATCCATGGCAACCTTCCAGGGTCAAGTGCTCGTCGGCTCCTGGAGGTTGCATGGGAGGGTCCATGTATTCGCACCCCCCAACACCCGACCCAACTCGACGCGCATCACGGCATCATCCATGGGCTCGCAGTGCATTGTGCGGTTCGCGGGTGTATTAGCTTGCCCGTGCCAATATACTTTAACTCGCTGCCGGGCACCTTATGTAGGAGCACGCACGAAGTGTCCTGAGGCATATAGATATGCATCATGAGATGGCAGCCAATCAAAGGCATTAAATAGAGCATGTTGACTGACTACTTATTTTACCTTGGTAAGGGCGCCGAGCTCGTCTAATGTAGAGACACGGGCGGCCAGTGGCTGATAATTGTTCTTCGCCGGCTCGGGTGCATTAGGAAGCACCGTCAGCTATTGCGCCTTGGTAGTCTCGGTAGGAGGGGGCAGCTCCGGCGCATCCAACTCCATCGGCTGCGCCGCGGGGATGGAGGGCGGCGAGGTAACCATGTCCGGCGACACTTGGTGGATCGAGGTGCTGCCGCCGGCTCTGGACACTTGTATCGGCCCCACTTGACCGTCCGCATTCCAATTTTTCTATCCCCTCCATCAGCCGAGGGGGTAGTATCTCGAGGATCTTCTGCTGCACTATAGTGTTCACCTCGTCCTGGCCCACCTTACTGGCCTCCAGATACGCGATCTTCCGCTTTAGGTCTTCCTTCTCGGCTTGATCCTGAGCCGCCGACTGGGTCCACCTGTCCTTTCTTTTCTTGGCTTCCTCGTTGTAGTACTCGCGGAACTTTGTGCTCGTACCAAAGCCAGAGATACGGCCACCTGAAGTGGGCGGGTCGGACTTCTGCCTCCCCTTGTAGGCATTGGTCGCCCTGTTGAAAAATGTGTCCCATGGCTCCGTCGAGCCCTGGGACGATGGGTCTAGCGCCTCATGCGCAGCCTTGATTTCAGCATCCTGCAGACAAGGAAAGGTGAACCCACATTTAGGAACTTGCCTTCATTATTAAAAATGAAAGCAAATGGACCGCGGGTAAATTACTTACCAGCTTCTCCTCAAACTTCCTCACATCGTCATCATCGGTGACGAATTCCATAGTATCCTTGTCTAGATAGTAGTGGGCTCGGACAAAGTTTCGGGTCTGCTCGTCCATGATTTTTAAAAATGGGTTTTCTTTCCCGAGATGCTCAACCTCGGCGTCCTCCCATGCCCATATGGCCTTCTTTCCCCTATAACCGCTGCTTCCACATCGGTGGTTGCCTATGTTCTGTTCCCGCATTTGCCGACCCCACTCCGTCCATTCCTTCGAATCGTAAGTCTCTGTCTCTGCCTTGAATATCTTGAACTCGTCTTCGTCGATCATGGGCTCACCCTTCTTGATCTTCTCCCAACTTTCCTTTTTCGCGATCTTGTTCCTCACCCGGGTTCTCCAGCTGCTCAAGGCATTGGCCATCTTCGTGATGGCTGACCTGTTCACCTTATTGGACGGGTCCAGTTTGTCGGTGTACGGGGCCGGGAACTTGTACCGTCGGTGAAGCTTCTTAATGCAGTTTGCCACCAACCGCTCATTCGCTTCACTTCTCAGGTGCTTCATGTTGATCAACATGCTTTCCCGGAAGATGCACCCGAGTTGCATGCCAAACCCGGCAGCAACATCTGGAGGCTCCAACGGTTGGCCACTTTCCGAGACCAGAGTGATCTCGTCGGTGGTGTCAGCAAGCTTTTGCGGCTTCCGATCCTTCCTCGGCTTCTTCTTCTTAAGAGAAGGGTTGCTGCTACCGCCATCTGTCATGCGGTCCGCGCCATCGGTCGTGCGGCCTCCACCATCGGAGGTGGTCGCATCCTCCTCCTCAGCTCCATATATCCGGTAGTCCTCGTCCCCCTCTTGATCATCATCCCCATCGTGGCCCGCAGAAGCTGCCACGTCCTCATGCTGAGACTCCACCGCCTTGTACTGCGACGCCACCTCCCAGAAAGTGAGGTTCGCTGCTCTAGCTTGTTCTTCGACACTCATGGAGGCCTTAGAAGTGTCGGCCCCATCGGCGGCCGACATGTTTGCACACTTCTAAACAAATTAAACTAAGTTAGTATTAATTAGTGTCGACAATATTTAAAATGAGCTGCCCATTTCTCCCAAAGTGTCAATTCACTTCCACTTCGGTCGAGAAATGGGGCTCATATGTCAAAAAAAATACGAAGTGTCCGACCGAAAAATTTGGCATGACCTTTGCTATTTTGTTTTACATATGAGCCCCATTTCTCGACCGAAATGGATCGAAATCAACATTTCAGGAGAAATGGGAAGCTCGGGTGATTTCCCTGCAAACATTACACATACAAAAAAGCACAAATAGTGCTCCACAACCACATATGGTGCTCTAGATTTAAACAGTAGCAAAAACAGCCACATATGGTGCTCCAGATTTAAAGAACATATGATATCTTGTTTCAAGAACTTGATCATTGCATATTATGCATGAGTAATCTGGCAAGAAGAAGGCTCTTCTATTCATCACATCTCTTGTGTTAAGTCTGTCCCGCAACAACAACCAAAAGAAAACTTTATGTTTTTCTAACAGAAGCTCTTCCATAGCCACTTAAAAGCAGGGTGTGGGATGTCTGATGCTTTATGGGTAGAATAGGCTTTAAGTTTCCTGTAAAGTCTAATGGTTTTATGTATCTTGCCATAATAAGATAGAAGAACCATTATTCATGGAGTGTATATCCTACTACTCCACCCCCAGGCTATCAAAGAAGGATACAAAAACAGTAAAAAAGAGACAGCACATGTAAAGGCTGCTCCCTGCAATAATAAGCTGGTTGAGTGAAGCAGCCAGCCTGCAGTGCAGTGAGCACTAGCTACACCTCCTAATAGTGCAGTACAGTGAGCTGGTTCACAGAGATGGTATGCACAACTAAACCATGAAACTAAGATATCAAAAAAAATGAGAGAGCAATCTAACCCCAATACTATTACCAGTGCAGCAGTGCTATAAAAACTAAAAAAAATTATCGAAATGACTATAATTATGTTATGTTTCCCTAAAAATATGCATCATAGTTCAGTATTCGCTACATTAACTTGTCCTGAAATATTCAAATTGAATCTTATCTGTTCATAGAAGTGACTTATTGGACATGGATTATTAAAATATGTCCTAGACTCTCACAGGTGCTAAAGCATAGCATAGGAGAGGAGGTGCTCTTGTCATTTTTCACACAGAAGAGAAACAAAAGGTTATTTTCTACTGGTGTGGCAACATAAGGGCTCAGAAGCAAACAATGATGCAGAGAGAAGCCAACACTGTTGTCCCTGCTGCTGCAGCAAATATTAGCATCGTGTCCTAATATTTGCTTGCTAATACACTCAATTTGCTTGCTATATAATCCTAATATTTGCTCAATTTCAAATCGTTTCTGTATTGTGCTATTATGGGATAGCATCAATCATACAGGGAAGAAGGAGGAAGGGGCAGGGAAGGAGGGGAGGGGGTCACCTGCGCGGGGTGTGGTGGCCATGGTGGTAGTCCTAGACACCGGCGAAGCCTCCTCCTCCTGGTGCTCTGCGTGGGGTCACGACGAGGTCACCTGCGCGGGGTCACGGCGAGGTCAGCGTGGACAGAGGAGGAAGGGGAAGGGAAGAAGGAGGGGAGGGGGTCACCTGTGTGCGGGGTGTGGTGGCCGTGGTGGTGGTCCTAGACGCCAGCGGAGCCTCCTCCTCCTGGTGCTCTGTGTGGGGTCACGGCGAGGTCACCTGCGCGGGGTCACGGTGAGGTTAGCGTGGACAGAGGAGGAAGGGGGCAGGGAAGAAGGAGGGGAGGGCCTGGGGTCACCTGCGGGGTGGTGGTGGTGATGGTGGACGGCGGGTGTGGCATGGCGGCACAGCGGGGCAAGCGCGGCGCGGCGGCGAGATCGAGCGCGACGGCACGGCTAGTAGCTAGGGTTCGTAAAAATGGTTTGGGGGGAAGTGAAGAGGGAAGAAGCGCCGCGCGGCTCAAAATGGCCAAGTCACAGAATTCTGTGGCGCATCTGTTAGATATGCGCCACAGAATTTTTACCAAAACGGCCAAGTCACAGAATTCTGTGGCGCGTCTGTTAGATATGCGCCAAAGAATTTTTACTGATGGTACAACAACGATCGTTGCACGTATGTGACATCAAACACAACTCGCTGCATTGGTTCAGCGCTTTCTCCACCACACTGATGCCCTAGGTTCGATTCCTGGCGGCCCCAATTTTTTAAAAAATATTTTAAGGATGGTAAATATATATTTAAGGCAAGAACTAATATATTTTACTATTAAAAACAAGAATTGATATATTTGCCTATTAAGGATGGTAATAATATATTATATATTCTTGTCACACACACACCCACATCAATATATCCGCATGCATTAATTAGTACAAAAAAAGGCGTCAAAAACCGCTAAGTCGGCTCCGAGGTAGCGCTAGTGTCTCTTCACAACAACTTTCTTGCCCTTCTTTTTTGCGGTAGAATACTTTAGGTCGGCCACCTTGAGATTTCTTCTCGTGTACGGGCAACCTTTAGCCGGTAGGGTGGTCTTCCTTCTTACTTTAGCATAAGTAGTAGGCTTGTCGAAGTACTTGTCAAATTCCTCTTCGATCTTGGGATCGTCGTTCTTGTCAATGTCTTGCTTGTTGGCAGGTCCTTCGATTCTGATGATGCTCCTCTTGCCCCTCCTCACGACAACATGGCTTGGCTTTGCCGGGTCGGTAATGAAGAAGCATTGATCAACTTGGCTAGCGAGCACCCATGGCTCATTTTTTGTGGAGGCGTTCTTCGATTTGGCATCGGGTATAACCATGGTGGTGAAAAACCGGCCATCTTTTTCGACACTCTTGGCCCATCTGACACGAAACATCGGCACCGTCACTCCGCAGTAGTCGAGTTCCAATATCTCCTCGATCCTTCAGTAGAATCTTTCCTTGACATCAGTCTCGTCATTGGCGTATGACAACATAGTTACTCCTGAGTTTTGGTATTCGCTATTCTTGTCCTTCTCCTCGGTGTAGAATCTATAGCCGTTGATGTCGTATGTCTGATAGGTCCTAATGTTGCGCCCGGGGCCCTATGAGAGTGAGAATATGAGTTTCTGATCTTCAGTATAAGGCGTCGAGATGGGAGTTTCCAGTAGCCTTTTCTTGAACCACCCCGTGAAGCTGGTGTTGTGCTCTCTGGTTACGTCTCCCTTATTCCTTGTCTTGCCCAGGTTATTAGCGAGCTTCTGCTCGATTAAGGTTTTGTGCTCATCCACCCAGGGGCCGACCAACTCTATGTGTTGTAGAGCGACTCGGTTTGCCCTATCAAAGTCAGTGCGTTCGAGTTCAATGCCGACGTGGAGTGCGCGGTAGCCCTCGCGGTGACCAAATCCTGTGAGCCTCCCTAGGTGCTTCCTGGTGGGCAGACCGACATCCTGGTTCTCGATGCTTAGGTAGTTCTGGCAGAAGGATATACACTCATAGGTCAGAAAGCCTTTGGCTATGCTTCCATCTGGACGGGACCTATTGCGAATGAATCCTTTGATGACACCGTTCAGCCTTTCGAACGGCATCATGTTGTGCAGGAACGCCGGCCCGAGATGGATGATGTCATCCACGACATGGACAAGCAGATGCACCATGATGTCGAAGAACGCGGGAGGGAAGTAAATCTCGAGCTCGCATAGTATCTCGACGATCTCTTCCTATAGCTTGCCGAGTTGCTTCACGCCGATAGACTTCCTAGAGATGATGTCGAAGAAGTTGCAGAGGCCAAACAGCGTCTCACGGACGTGCTCGTCCATTATCCCTCGGATTGCAACGGGGAGTATCTGCGTCATCAGCACGTTATAGTCGTGAGCCCGCTGAACCTCTTCTTCGCTACGTCCAGATATCTGCTTATCTTTCCAGAGTAGCCGTGCGGAACCTTGACTCCTATGAGGCAACTAAAAAACCTCTGGAGCTCCTCCTCGCTCAGAGTAAAGCATGCAGCTTTAAGCACCACCCCATTCTTCTTAGCCCTTTTGCGGCGACCCTAGGTCCCTTCCGTCTGTTCATCGTCATCGCTGGCATCGTCACTATCGGGGTGCTGAAGTTCCTTCTTAATGCCAAGCAATTTCAGATCGCTTCTTGCTTTCGGCCCATCCTTGGTCCTATCTGGCATGTTCATCAGAGTGCGGAGCAGGCTCTCGGTAACGTTCTTCGTGATGTGCATCATATCAAGGCTATGGGGCGTGTGGAGGACCTTCCAGTAAGGCAGGTCCCAGAAAACAGACCTCACCTCCCATACTCCATGCAACGGTGGCGTTTGTTCCCTAGGCCGCTTCTTTCCCGACGCAGGGAACTCTTCCAAATTGTCTAGAAGCTCCTTGATTTCTTCGGTGCTCAAAGTTCATGGGGCATTATCAAGCTCGTCTTTGTCATTGAACAGGTCTCCGCGTTTTCTCCACGGGTGATCCTTGCGGAGCCACATTCGAGTCCTCTGGAACACGGTTTTCGAAGACCCGAGATCCCTCGGCAGCTGCAGATGCGGGGTCTTGTCCATGCACCTAACACATGCACAAAATCCATGGTTCACCTGTCATGCTACATATCCGTAACCAGGATAGTCATGCACCGTCGTGAGCAACACGGCTCTCAGGTCGAAATAATCTCCAGTGTAGGCGTCCCACGTACGTGTCGGCGTCTCCCACAACGTCGCTAACTCCTCTTTCAGGAGCCCGAGATATAGATGCATGTTGACACCTGGTTGTTTCGGCCCCTGGATAAGGATACTCATGTGTACGTACCGCTGCTTCGTGCATAGCCAGGGGGGGTTGTACGGCCATACAAACATGGGCCAGGTGCTGTGCGTGCTACTCTGTTTGCTAAAGGGATTGAGTCTGTCGGTGCTCATGCCCAGCCTGACGTTCCTTGGATCGATCCCGAACTCATCTTGGAATTCGATGTCTAGTGCATTCCACTGGCTAGCGTCCACGGGGTGTGTCAGGATCTTGCCCTTCTCCGGATCATCTTCCGGCTTCTCCCTCTTCGCGTGCCATTGCATGAGCTCTACTTCCTTAGGGTCTACGAAATACCGCTGCAGACGAGAAGTGATAGGAAAGTACCACACCACTTTTCGGGGAACTTTCTTGTTCCCTCTCTTGTACCGTCCCTGGCCACACACACTGGGCATGAGGTTCTATCCTTGTACTCGTTCCGATAAAGTGCGCAGTCGTTGATGAATGTGTGGTACTTCACGTATGGCATGTCTAGTGGGCAAACTACTTTCCTCGCCTCCTCGATACTTGTTGGCAGTGTGTTGTCCTTGGGAAGACGAGCGTACCACAATTTCATGTGAGCGTTGAAGCTAGTGTCGGTCCATTTGTGCTCCGCCTTAATATCCAAAGCCTTCAGCGTTAAACTCAAGCGTGTATCCTCGGGCCGTCACCCAAGATACAATGGAGTGCTCCCGTCTACCTCCATCTGTGCCAGCTTGGCTTTCTCTCTGGCTGCAGCTTTCGTGTTGGTCGTCTGCTTGAGGAGAATTTCTTGAAGATGAGGGTCCCGCAAGGCCGAAGTTAGCGTTATGTCCGTGCTCCCTTCTTCTTCGCCACCACCACCATCTGCTCTGGCATCATCTCCTTCATGATGACCGTGTCCGTCGGCATCTCCTTCTTCATGATGATCATCATGTTCTCCTTCGTCATGATGACCATGTCCGAGAGACCCTTCGTCTTCTCCCTCGCCCCCGGCCTCTTATTCATCATGGCCACCGCCATTTGTCGGTGGCTCATTCACTAAGAAGCCGGGCATGAAACCATGCATGAAAAGGTGAGACTCCAGTTGTCCGGAATCAGGGTTGATCCACTTCCGGTGTTTGCACGTTCGACACGGACATCTTATCTTCGTCATGTTGTTCTGAACCATATCGGACACCGCGTTAGCCTTGTATCTAACCACCCAGCGTTCGCTCATATGGATGACCATGGTCGCCTGCGCGTGAACATAGACCAAATTAAAGAGAGAGTGTTAGAACCATGCACACACACATGAAGCGCACACATATATGCATGATCGCCGGAAAATTTTTGGCATGACCTATCCTAAAAGTAGGGCGTATGGCTAGTGCAGAAATTTGCCAAAATGGACGTGTATCAACATTTTGGCAAACCTCCATGCACCCGGTGCCAGCAACATGCATTCAAGCACAACACAAAGCTCCTCGAGAAGCAAGCATGCATGCATTCAACAAACACAACACAAAGCAAACGAACATCGTCTCGCCATCGCACACCGCCCACGGGACCAATCTTCACCTACAAAACATCCATATATACATGCATTCTCCGAGACCCGCCAGCCACACAAAACATGCATCACACACAAGTACCCATGCACACCTCACAAATCCACAACCATAGGCATAGCGGTGGAGGAGCAAAGTATGGGTAGGTGTAGTACCTTTACAAAGTAGGAGTAGCTTCCCTCACAAGTACATGAACCAAAGTAGGTCTAGCTATCAACAATGGAGGTGAGTATGAGCAAAATGGAGTGGGAGGGAGGAGAGGGACAAGCTAGTTGGACGAGGGAAGAAGGGAAAGGTTGGTGGTAGGTAGGAGGGGATGCCACCTTTTTTAGATCAGTTTCGCACATTCTGTGGCGCATATGGCTATATGCGCCACAGAAAGTGAGAATTCTGTGGCGCATATAGACTATATGCGCCACAGAATTCATGCAATTCTGTGGCGCATATAGCATATGCGCCACAGAATTCTCACTTTCCATGGCGCATATAGCATATGCGCCACAGAATTCTGGCATGCCCATGTGCCGGGTCAGGCACACATGGGGCCCACAGAAATTCTGTGGCGCATATGGCTATATGCGCCACAGAATGCTCACTTTATGTGGCGCATATAGCTATATGCGCCACAGAATTGCATGAATTCCATGGAGCATTTGTTATATGCACCACAGAATTAATTTTAGTGGAGCATTTTCCCTATATGCGCCACAGGATTAAAATCTACCTATAATCGTTTTCCTAGTAGTGTGACTTTGATCTCAAAGCTTCATGTGATCTTGGTTCTAGTGTCTCTATTATGCCTAGGAAGATTTATGAAATGCTTGATTTGCCACCATTGAAAGATTGCTATTTAGATGTCCCACTCAATGATAATGCTAAGAAGAAACTCATGGGAAGTATTAATGATGTTCTCATTATGGTTAATAATGCTTATGTCCCTGTGGATTTCTATGTTTTGGATGTTGAATACAATGCTTCTTGTCCTATTACTTTGGGAAGACCTTTTCTTAGAACAGTTGGTGTCATCATTGATATCAAGGAAGGTATCATTAAATATCATTTTCCATTCAAGGAAGGTATTAAACATTTCCCTATGAAGATAGAGAAGTTGCTCTTTGCTCCCTCTTTGAAATCAAGATTTGATGTTAATGCTTCTTCATTTGTATATACTTGATTCTTCTTGCTTCTTGTGCCTAACTTAAAGGTGTTAAAGAAAAGTACTTGTTGGGAGATAACCCAAGAGTTTCCTTGAGTCCTGGAAGTTATTAATTCAGTAATGACATCTCCTTATCCTTTTTGTTTGCTTTTTGTGCCAAGAATGACCTCTAATGAGAGGGAAGTAAGATTTGGGGAGTTGATGTCCCGAAACAGATTTCTGTCCTCCATCAAAACAATTCATGAGGAGTCTCTGTAAATTGGATTGAGTTCAAAATTTTCGAATAAATCCCCCAGTATGTTAGCTAACTTTCGTTAGTTTAACACTTTTTTATTTGATGAACAGAATATGTTCGAAAAAATCAGTTTCTACCTGCTGGTCTGTTTTTGACAGATTTCTGCCATTATTTGCATTTGCTTCTTATTGATTTTTTTTGAGTTCTATTTAGGTGAATTGAGATTTTTGAAGGAGTTACTATAGTAGCTTGTGTTTTTAGTGAAAAGCCTTGCTGTTACAAAGCTTTGCCAGAGGTATAATATCTTTTGAATACACTAATGTTACTAATGAAGATTGTGTGAAGTTTTGTATGAAGGAAAAATTTCAGGTGTAAAGAAGAGAATGATGCAATGAGATGAAGAATGGACAAAATCTCAAGCTTGGGGATGCCACCATGGTGTCTCCCCAAAAAATATCCAAGAGGTACAAGCGTCAAAGCTTGGGGATGCCCAAGGCATCCCCTTCTTCATCAATAAAAAGCTCAGGTCTATCTAGACACTTCGTTTTTATTGTTTTATGCACAATTGTGTTGTTCTTGGAGCGTCTTAGTTTTCGTTTTCTTTGCTTAGGTTGTTTAGTTTGCTTAAATAAAGTAGTTTGGACCCCCGTTCTCGCTGTGTTGTTTTGCAAATAAGTTGCTTGGTGTTGGAAAGGAGTAGTAAGTTCTTACTTGAAATGCAAGAGGAGCTTGCATTGACTGTGACTTAGACTTTAGCATGATATGCTAGGTGTTGTTTTAGCATTATGATTAGTGATTATTGTTGTAGCATGTCTTGTTCCAAACAATTGGGATTGCTTAGTGTGCCTTGATGAAATTATGTGTTGTTTTAGCATGCAAAAGCATAGTATTGTGGTATTCTCCTTTGATGCTTTGCTTGGGTTGACTTGGCACATGCTCACACCATGTTATGACTATGACAAGTCACCATTAGCCTCTATGATCATTTAGTCCTTGACTTGTGGTACCACTCTTTGCTTTGATTAGTATGCTTTGTTGCATTGCATGATTATGGCCATTATGCTCTCTTAGTTGGTTGCTCCCAGTCTTTTGCTAGCCTCCACTTGTATGAGTAAGTTCTACTCATGCCTCCAACTCCCAAGAAACCAAGTTTTTCCAAAAGTGTCCACTATAAAATCCTATGCATGGTGTGTTACACCATTCCAAGTATATTCTTGTTTTCAACTATCTTCCAATTAAAAACTATTTTGTTATGTGAAAACTTAGTGATTAAAGCCCTCACGAACTTGATGGCACACTTTATATTCTTTGCCCCTAATAAACTTGAACCATTGTGACAACTTTGTTGTATATGCTTGCACTTATAAGTTGGAATTAGCAGAAACGTGCTGTCACGGGGAACGTTTTCAATATTGCACTTGTACTTTGTACTCAGTTGATATCATGTTCTTTTGTCTATGGATGTCACCGGTGTGAAATAAAGAGGGAACTTGTAAGTCCATGGAGTTTGTATCCTATGTTAGAGAAACGCCTAGGCCGCTAGCCTAAGCCATGCCTAATCATGGTGGAAACTTGTAGCATCACCATAATGACATCTATGATGCATTCTTCTTATAAAAAAGAGACACATTGAGAAAAGGGGAAAGAGAGAAAAAAGCACCATATTCCCATGGTTCATAAAGAAGATTGCTGAGATGCTCATTGTATGCTTGCCTTGTCATTTTGGTTATGGGAAAGCTCCTATACCATGTGCAAGGGGTACCCCGTTGGTGGTTCTCAATGATATGCAAATACTTACAGTGACAAGAACTTACCTGGACCTAAAGTTGAGTATGCATGAGGTGTGGCCCTCGTATTCAAGGTACTTGAGATTGCCAACTTATACTTCGTCAAGCATATACTCCACCTTTGCCACTTTAACCTTAACCACTTCAAGATGCTTATGATAGGGGCAATGAGGGCTGAAAGCTAACAAGTACCATAATTTTTGGAAGATCTTTTTGAAACTCGTAATCCCTGCTTCCTTTACTAAAAGGCCTTTCTTTCACCATTATTTGAGTCTCCACCTTCTACCTTTAGGCACCATTAAGAGAGCATAGTTGTCATTCTGTGTGCAGTGTTCCGAAGCTTATTTAATTGATGCATTGTGTTATTACTTGTTCTTGTGCTATTTGTTTCTAGTCACCCTTGTGAACTTTGAAGGTGTCATATGCATCTATTTGCTACTCTATGAGGGATAAGCTGATTGCCACTATGCTATGTTTTCTGTATGTGAAACAAACAAATATTTTTCAATGCACGTTATTCATGATCTTTGTTTGTAGCTTGTCATGTAGCATGCATAGTTATTATGCCCTACTGTTAGAACTCCATCTTTCATGCACATGTTTAGAGTTCTTTGATCCCAGCTTTCAATGCTTGCAAATGGTTGGATCTTTATTGTGAGGGTGCATGTCACCTCAAAAATTGTTCTTTTTATCACTTACCTACTCAAGGACGAGTAGGAGTTAAGCTTGGGGATGTTGATACGTCGGAAATGTATCTATTATTTTTGATGCTCCATGCTTGTTTTGTATATACTTTGCTTTGCTTGTCTACACTTTGAGGTGCTTTTTACATGTTTTCTGGTACTAACCAACTAACAAGTTGCAACAATGCTAGATGCCTGTTTTCTGCTATTTTTGGTTTCAGAAAAGTTAGTAAAGAAATATTCTCGGAATTGGACGGGACAAACGTCAAAGTCAATTACTTTCTGTGGGGAACAAGAAGTCCAAAGGGGAGCCGGAGGGGCCAGACCCACCCTAGGCGCGGGTAGGCCCTGCCCCATGCCTAGGAGGGGTGTGAGGCCCCTGGCCGCCTCCTCGGCCTCCCCCTTCGCCTATAAGAAGCCCCCGATGCAGAAACCCTAAGCACCCGATCAAATCTCCATGAAACTGTCTGTAGCCGCCGCCACCATCGTCCCTAGATAAGGGGGGATCTGAAGTTCTTCCCGGCACCTTGCCAGAGGGGAGATCATCCCGGAGGCCTTCTCTCTGGTATGATGCGTGAGTAGTTCCTCCTTGGACTATGGGTCTATGTAGTAGCTAGATGGTTGTATATCCTCCTTTGTGCTTTCATGTATAGATTTTGTGAGCTCCGTTCATGATCAATATCTAATCTATTTGTAATCATGCATGTTGTGTTTGCGGGGATCCGATGGATATTGAGATTATTTTGTTGGTTTGATTAATGGTTTTGCCTTTATGATTCTATCGTGTCTGTGTTGTTTGTGATCTTGCATGCTCTCCGTTGTTAGTAGCTATCTTGGCCAAGTAGTTACTAGTGACTCCAAGAGGGGGTATTTATGCTCGATAATGGGTTCATGCCTCTAGTTTCCAAGGGAAGTGACAATAATCTCTTTGGTTGTAGATGTGTTGTTGCTACTAGGGATAAAACAACGGTCTCTTGTTCATGGAACATGTGGACTGTTTACCTTACACACTTTGCTTAAAGCAGTTGTCTGTTGCTTCCAACTTAATACTGGAGGGGGTTCGGATGATAACCTGAAGGTGGACTTCTAGTCATAGATGTAGTTGGATGGCGGTCTATGTATCTTGTTGTATTGCCCAATAGAATCTCATAGAATCTTTCCGACTAGTAATTGCATTATTACGCCTTGCTCAGTTCCTGTAAATTTCCCTGCTGTAATTTGTTTACCCTTCATGCCCTGTTGTTTATCTAAGGAGAGCACCTCTAGTGAACTATGGACCCCGGTCCAATCTTTACCATTGATACATCTTCCACTGTTACTTGTTTACTTGCTGCAAACCATTACCTTCCACACCATACGTTTAATCCTTTGTTACAGCAACCGGTGAGATTGACAACCTCACTGTTAGTTGGGGCAAAGTCTTGAGTTTGTGTTGTGCAGGTCTCCGCGTTGCTTGCAACACCTATGTGACGTTTCCTTCCTCCTACTGGTTCGATAACCTCGGTTTCTTACTGAGGGAAAACTTGTTGTTGTACTGCTTCACACCCTGCTTTGGGGGTTCCCAACAAGCTCCACATAAGCTGTGCAAGCCATCACTGCATGTATTGTTGCTGCCTTAGACCTAGTTGATCCAAATGATACAATTTTGGCTCCTCAGAGGCTTGATCTTGCTGCCATGAAAGCGCGTCACTTTGTCACTGCTAGCTCTAACCTTGATAGTTTGGTTTATAGGATGATGTTTACTGAAGGGGAAGAGAGGGAAATTCCTTTGCCCTAAACCACTTTGTTCAGTATTTGTCAGGGACCTTGGTCACGCTCCAAGGAGGATATGGACGAGCAGCTACGCATTCGTGGTTTCCACGGACACTACTAGGGGGACGCGCCCTCTTATGACCAATCTGTGCACCACACAGGGGCGTCCTCGAGCTCGTACCGGGACGAAGGGGCCTCTTCGTCCTATTACGGAGGTGCACCTTCTTGGTCACCATGGGGTTGAGCCCCACTTAGGCCAAAATCCTAAGCTTGGGGGGAGGTATACCGACATCACACTCATCTATATATCATGTTTCGTCGGTTCTTTGTATATCCATGTTTCGCTTTCTTTTTGGTTTTTGTTTCTGCTTTCTCAAAACACAAAAATACCAAAAATATTTTCATTTTTTCTCTTGGTTTGTTTCTTTTCTTTTTAGCTTTGGTTTGCCTTAAAGAAAAAAATCCAAAAAGATTCTGCTTTGTTTGTTTTTGTTTTGTGTGCTTGCTTTAAAAATCGAAAACACCAAAAATATTTGTTGTTCTTCTTTGGTTTTGTGAAGTTCTTTGTAGGGTTCAGCAGTCCTCAGTGGAGTTTGGTTTCATGTTATTATTCAAGCCACACAAGTGAAGAGCAATAATGAAGATTAAGACAACTTGAGGTGTGGTAAGAGGCTGGTAACAAACTCTATTTGTTTTTATTTTTGTACATATACTCATCATTGTGGGCATGCTTAGTCTGTTCATGTAAGGTGTATGTTATTTATGGATGCTTAGTAGTTCTTGCTTTCTTATGATTAGCTCCAGCTTGCTAATAGTTTGTAGAATGTCCTATGAATGTTTGCTTGCATTGTTCTATTCATAACTTGGTATGATATTGTGGTATCCTCCTATGAATGTTTCATGTGAATCGACTTGGGACATGCTCACGCATGCATATGAATAAACAATAGTCAGTAAGCCTCGATGATTTATCTTGCCTAAGAGTTCTTGTATCACTTTCATGCCATAATTAGTCTTGTTTCGTTGCAAGCATGATTATGATAGTTATTGCTCTCTTGTTTGTCGCTCCCTCTATATTGCTATCCTTCACCTGCAATGAGTATGAGCTCTACTTGTGCATCCAACTCCCCAAAACAAATATTGCCAACAGTGTCCACCATACCTACCTACTAGCATTATTTGCTATTTCCATGCATATTCATTATGCCTCGTTTTCTTCCAAATAAAATGTTTGCTTGTTATGAGAAAGTTAGTTAGTAAATCTCTCACGAACTTGATGGCACACTTTATTTCTTGCACTTAATGAACCTAAACCATTGTGACTGTCCATGAAAGTTATATGCTTGCAAATTATAGGCTGGGAGTTAGCAGAACCGTGCTGTCACGGGGAACACTTTCAACACCTGTAAATATATACCCGGTTGATATCATGCTCTTTTGTTTGCGGATGTCATCGGTGTGAAATAAAAGGGGAGCATGTAAGTCCATGGAGTTATGTATATGTGTTAGAGAAACTCCTGGGCCGCTAGCCTAAGCCATTCCTAATCATGGTGGAAACTTGCAGCATCACCATAATGAGCAATCTATGAAGCTTTCTTCTTATAAAAAAAGAGAGACATATGAAAAGAGGAAAGAGAGAAAAAAGCGCCATTTTCTCATGGCAAATAAGAATATTGTTGAGATGCTCATTGTCTGCTTGCCTTGTCATTTTGATTATGGGATAGCTCCTATATCATGTGCAAGGGGTGCCCCGTTGGTGGTTCTCTATGATACACATGTATTTACTATGACAAGAACTTACCGGTAACTAATGTTGAGTAGCATGAGGAGCTTCCCTCGTACTCAAGGGACATGAGATTTCCAGTTTATGGTCTGTCAAGCATATAACTCAGATTGGACCTCACTTTCACCTTAACCATCTAAAGATGCGTATGATAGGGGCAATGAGAGCTCAAAGCTAATGAGTACCATACTTTCAGCATTTAGAAGCCTTTCAAACTTTCAAAACCTTTTCACTTCCTTGTTGAGTCACCACTTATTCTATGAGCACCTTCTTGAGAGCATAGTTGTCATTCTTAGTGTAATGTGCTTGTCTCAAAACTTGGTTAATTATGTCATGACTTTGATGCTTGTATCTTTGATATCTTTACTTCTAGTCTTCACTTGAACTTCAGAGGTGCCTTGGCATTTATGTTGTGCTCTACAAACAAAGGCAAGCGAGATACCAATCTATCATACTTTCTTATGAGCATTGCAATGTTGCTTATGTTTACGTTTCATGCTACTTATTATTGTTGAGTTGGAATCTCTTCATAGCTTGCAATGACTATTGAGTAGACTTAGTTGCATACTCTTTATTATGAATTGTCTAAGTATCTACTCATGTGCTGATAATATTTACATCATATGAAGCAAATGTGTTCGTGAAAGTTCTTTTATCGCACTCAGTTTTCAACTGAATTGCTTGAGGACAAGCAATAAGCTAAGCTTGGGGGGAGTTGATACGTTCAAAACGTATATACTTTCCCGAACACTTTTTCTATTGTTTCTCCTCTAAACTTGTGTGATTTGGATACAACTAACATGGTCTGACGATGTTTTTCGTAGAATTGCATTGGTGTCTAGTTTTTGTGCAGAAAATCAACTATCAGGAAAAATCTTGGAAAATATGCCAAAAATCCTATTTCACCAGAAGACTCACGGAGCCAGAATATGAGACGGAGTGGGGCACTGGGAGTCCCGACCCCCCCTGCCGCGCGGACCAGGCCTAGTCATGCCTGGACGGGGTGTGGCCGCCTCAGGCACCCCCTCGGCCTCCCTCTTCGCCTATAAGTTGCCTCTTGGCGTAAAAACTCAGGGGGGGTGTTCAACGTTTTTCTAGAAAGAGTTCCGCTGCGCCGCAACCACTAGAAACCGCAATTTGGAACCAGAAACTCCATTCTGGCACCATGCCGGGACGAGGAATTTGGAGAGGATCATCGCCATCATCATCACCAATGCCCCTCCGTCAACCATCCATGTTTCCCTCATCCATGAGTGAGTAATCCCCCGTTATAGGCTATGGGGATGGTAGGGATTGGATGAGTTCTATCATGTAATCGAAAAAGATTATTAGGGCATGGTGCCTAGTATCTCTATTAGTGCTATTTGACTTTGTTGCAACTTGTTGTGCTTAATGCTTGTCACTAGGGCCCGAGTGCCATGATCTTAGATCTGAACTTATTATTGACTCAAGTTGTGATCTTATCTGCAAGTTGTGTACACATATCATTGTCCGGATCCAAAGGCCCCGAAGTGACATAAATTGGGACAGCCGGAGGGGATGGTTGTGATGTGAGGATCCCATGTGTTCATGGAGGGTTAATGCTTTGCTCCGGTGCTCTATTAAAAGGACTGCCTTAATTGCCAGTAGTTCCCTTGAGACCCCGCTGCAACGGGTTGGCAAGACAAAAGATGTTGTGCAAGTTCTCATTGCGAGCACGTATGACTATATATGGAGCACATGCCTATGATTGTTTAGTACTTGGATGCTTTATCTTTTTTATCTGCGATTGCCTAGATCTTGAAGTTACATGTTTAGACTCGTCCATGCAACGCCCGTCCATCCATCCCTATGCCTACCTCACTCATATCCTACTGTTTGCTACTATTGTTACTATTGCTCTTGTTTTACTGCTGCTGTTACTTTGCTATTGGTACTACAAAACTGTTGCTACTGATAAACTACTATGAGCAAGACTATTTTCAGGTGTAGCTGAATTGACAACTCAGTTGTTAAGGCTTGCAAGTATTCTTTGTATCCTCTTGTGTCGAATCAATAAATTGGATAATACTACCCCCAAAGACTGTTGCAATCCCCTATACTTGTGGGTCATCATCCTAATCCTCCAAAAAGGTTTTGGAAACTAACATTATACTTGTGATTCGCCTTTATAAGCTATAGTAGCTTGATCATAAAAGTTGTCATGATAAGGATGAATAGAAGATATAGGTAAAATGTTTGGTACACTAAAAGATTACTAAAGAATTGATTTTGAAAGAACGCCAAAAATTTGATTATGGTGATCTACTTCAAAGTGCAAGTCCAAAAGGTATTAATATTTGACTATACACCCTTTGGACTATGTGTCATGTGTATGGCGTAACTATTGATGTTGATAGATTCTTTTAAAAGGTAAAGGGGTGCTAAAAGAGAATCTCAGAAATATTTGGCAGAAAAAGAAAAGATTGGAAATTGTCCAGCTTAGGTATATAGATGATATACATGTTATGGTTGTATTCTTTGCTTGTTAAACAATTTGGTTCTTGGGTATTGGATACCAAATTGGTTGGTGTGAAATGTCATACAAGATAACACAATCCATGAACTGCAATGGCCTAAGTAACCAACAAGAGAATATGTGATGATGTTCATCAAAAACAAACAAATTATTGTTGTGTTTCTTGTTGACATCAAAGCTTACCTTCAAGATTTGTCTTAATAATTGTTATTTTGTGTAGGTATTATGAGAACAAAGGTTGTTCAAA
Source organism: Avena sativa (assembly GCA_916181665.1). NCBI lineage: Eukaryota > Viridiplantae > Streptophyta > Magnoliopsida > Poales > Poaceae > Avena > Avena sativa. Next base: position 257,953,298 of record OV702294.1, on the reverse strand, counting down.
TAGTTACCTTATTCCATAAAATATGGATGATTTACAAGTCTAGTTGGAGAAATCAAGTCCATAAAACTAATGCTAAAAAGTGTCTCAAGACAAATGATTAAAAGATCACCTACAAAGTGACATCGCTGTTTAAATTATATTGGAAAGAAAAACATGTAGAAACTCCATGTTGATAGAATTTTGGAGTCTTTTGATTTTGATCAAATGACACTTGTGATACTTTCCTGGATAAAATTGAAATTTTGTTCAAAGGCCAAAGAAGAACAAACGACTAACTTATTGTAATTTGTACATATTTATGTATGTAGTCCATTATGTAGTCGTGAGCAATGAATTTTAAATTCATATGCTTTCTCTAGAAATTTGAGTGAATATATGTGTATATTTACTTAATGAGGAAGAAGTGTGAAATATTTGAAAATGTTCAAAGACTTTCAAGATGAAGTGGAAAATCATTGTAACAAGATAATAAAGAATTTATGACTTGATCATAAAGGAAGATATTTGATTTACAAGTTTAGCAAAACACCTAAAATTTGAGGAATTGTTCCATAGATTTGCATTTCCCAAAACACCATAGAAGTATGGAGTGTTTAAGATATGTAATGAAACCTTGTTTGACATGGTAAGATCAAAGGTGTCAGTTATAAAACTGTTATTGTATTTTAAAGAGTAAAGCTTTAGTGACTACACTAAAAAGAGCTCCATCGTGATCTGTTAAAATGACACCATATAAGTTATGGTCTAGGATAAAACCCAAGTTGTCCTTTCTTAAATTTTGGTATGCTAGGCATAAGTAAAATTTTTACAATCAAAGTCGGATGAGCATGTCTTTGTAGGTTATTTTGGATAACCGTTGGGTATTCCTCTATAACACCAAAGATAAAAGTGTTTATCGCTTAGAATGTCAAGTTTCTCAAGAAAGATTTTTTCGTGAAAAGTTAAGTGGGAGGGCAATAGAACTTTTATAAGGTTATTTGAACCTTAGCTATATGTGCTGAGTTGCGTAGTGCCATAAAATGTCCCGGAGGAAGCCACAATGCTCATGGCTCACGTGCCTCAAAGGTTGTGGTCACGGAGGTCTAAGTTCCTGTTGATCCGAGTTGGTCGGGTAAACAATCAAATACTAAGATTCAAGTGTATTGACACTTGGTAAGTGAAACGAGATTCAAGTGTTTTTGACACTTGGTGAGTGAAATCACAAGAATATTTTTATCAATCATACCGTGATATGTACACATTCACATATGTCCTATGCTATAAATGTTATGATCATATACTAGAATAACTCATAATATGATCATTGGACGATAGTAAGGATATTCTTATGATCTCTTGGAAGAACTAAGAATATATTTATGTAGAGGTGACAAACAATTACAAATAGTTCATTGTAAAGTGTTACATTGATACTAGTTTTGTCACAAGATTAAGTTTATCTCAATTTAAACTATGGGTGGCACAATGTAATGGAAAGGAAGTTCTATGATGGATTTTGATGGATTCCAAAGTTAAGAGGCTAAGTATATGACTGCTATAGTAGCAGCAAAGGAGGGCATTTGTGTCAAATAGTTTATTATCAAACTAGGTGTGGTTCATAGTGGGCTAACACTATGAAGATATATTGTACGATAATAGTATCGATATGATTTAACCACAAGGGACTAAAGGTCTCACCAAAAGACCAAATTTATACAATGACATCTCATTTGAGAATGAGTGATGCGTGGAGACGCAAAGACATACAAACACATACAGACCTGAAAGTGTCAGATCTAGAGATTATGTTTACCACTAGCAAACGCGTATATACAGCACCAGAAAGCCATAAGTGTTGAATGCGCAAGTTTTTCAAACTAGATTATTGACTCTAGTGCAAGTGGGAGACTGAAGGGAATATGCCCAAGAGGCAATAATAAAATGGTTATTATCTTATTCCTTTTTTATGATAAATGTTTATTTCTCATGCTATAATTGTGTTAATTGAAAATGTTAATACATGTGTCATTAATAAATAAATAAGAGTTCATAGTTATGCATCTCATATAAACTAGCTCGTTGATTAACAAGATGATCAAGGTTTCCTGATCATGGATATTAGATGTTGTTAATAACGAGGTCACAACATTGGTGGAATGATGTGATGAACATTCATCCAAAGTATAGTAATACGATCAAAGTCATTATATTTAGATTACTATAACATCATTACAAAGTAACTTTAGTCCTTAAACCATGAGATCATGTTAATCACTAATACTGAAAGAGTAGCTTGATGACATCAAACGTCACACCGTAACATGGTGACTATAAAGGTGGGTTTAGATACTTTGATAGTGTTATGTAGAGGCTCATGAATCAAGAGTGGGGTTTTTTCCATCCCAATAAAGGAGAGATATACTCTGGGCTCTCTCGGTGATATCATATTGATATAGCTTCCAAGCAAGTGATGTGGATCACTAGAATGTTATATCATGGGAACAAGAAAAGAGTATATGTCGGCAATGAGATTAAACTAGGTACGGGGATACCGATGATCGAATATCGGACATGTAAAATATCGCAAGACAAAGGGATTTAGTTACAATATTAAAGGTTCACACGATTACAAGAAGTCATCGTTGAATGTGTGGGAGTCAGTACAGATCTTTAGGTCCCGCTGCTGATTATTGATCAGAGAGGGGTCTCGATCATGTCTGCATAATTCGTGAACCGTAGGGTGACAAACTTAAGGGATACCGACACCATTTAGAGCAAATGAAATGTCAGAGAAAGAATATCAAAGCGCTGGAATTATTTCAATGGAAACCAGAATTATTTCAGGTGAATTTGCTGAAATTGGTTCTGTATATAAAATTGAAATGTTTCAAGGGGTTTTATGTGAATGTTTGTTAATTAATATAATTTAAAAAATTCTGAATAAAATAAATAAAAAGTTTTATTAAATAAGAGCTTGCATTAAATTTGGTGGAAATTTAATAAAGGTGAGTGGATTTTTGAGTGAAGGCTTTTTATGGGAGTGGGAGCTCCACCCACATGAATGTGGAAGAGGTGGAGACAGCCACCATGACCACCACGCCATGGATCTTGACTGCCTCCCCTCTCCTTATAAAAGGCCCTCCTCTCCTCCTCTCATCTCATACCTCCTCGCGAAGGATCTCTCCCCCTCTAGAATATTCCTATAGTCTCGGATCAGCGAGATACATGTTCCCGGTGACTTTTTTGGAGTAAGGATTTGCTGCTTCCGCTGTTTTGCTGAAGCGAGGACTCGGAGGTTGTCGGGGTACTGGACGTGTGTGCGATCACGGATGCACCACTGCTTTGCGGTGCTAGACTTGTTGGTGCTGGACCGGCTAGACTTTATCATGATCTTGAGATCGGCAAGTGAACGATTACATTATCCATAAGAACCAATCGTAATGTTTTGTCGGTCTTCGAGGATAAGTTCTCTATAGATGTATATCCACCCGTTGCTTATATCTAGATAAATAGATCTTGGTGCTCAGTTGTTCCTATCGTAGGAAATTTTTGTTTTCTATGCTGCGAACCCAACAGTTGGACGCTCAGGCGACACCGAAGTGATGTTGTTTTTGAAGAAGCCACCCCATCCCCTGCAAGGGTAATCGAGAAGATTTCTGCTGAGGCAAGTCTCTGGAGAGCCTATTTCGTGACTGTTTAAATTGGATGGACAAGTGGAGATACCGCAAGTAGTTGGTTAAAGTGTACGTGTTGCCCGGACAGCGTGAGATTGCGCTTGAGACGTTTATGCCGCAGCGTGTTATAATCTTAGCCTCTTGGTCCTCCTTCTATGAAAAAGATACGTCTCTTGTATCCTTGAAAAAATAAATGGCCTCCCCATGTCAAAGAGTAAGTAGAAACTGAAGTCCGTACAAAGTCTCATTTTTTTCCCGAGAGTATTGTACAAAGTCTCTTTAAAATTCGAGTTTTGAGATAGTAGAGTAGTTGCCACGAGAGATGATCTGTCGACTTCGCATTTAAAACCGAACAATCCACCCCCGACCTCTCTCTGGCCAAGTCTCCATCTCCGGTACGTGCGTGCACCCCATCGGCCGTTGGCGTGACGTCCGGTGCCCCAGTTGCCGCCGTCCGTAACCCACACGGCGCCCCCACCAACCCTACCCGTTTACCCCGCCATTACCCCCGCCCTTTCCTTGATAGCCATCGATTCAATCCCCGAGCGAGAGACACGCCAGCAACGGAAAGAGGCTGACGAGCCCCGGAACCAGAAGCGAGGGAAACGTACCCGCCGGAGCCCTGAGCCCGGAAACCCGGGCCCACGCCCCCCATGCCCTTCCTCTCCACGCCGTCGTTCGACCTCTCCGCCGATGCCGAGCCCACGCTCGGCCCGCGCCCTCCTCCTCCTCCTCCTCCCCCCGCCCCGCCCGCCGCCGCGGCCCCTACATCGCAGCAGCCGCAGGTTTCCGAGGCGGCGGCGCGGCGGCTGCGGGAGGCGGAGGAGCGGCTGCGCGAGGCCATCCAGGAACTCCACCAGCACCACGGGCGGGATGAGGACATCGGCGGGTGGGGTTGCTGCGTGCACCAGGGGGAGTCATGCTTGGCGCACGCGGCCGGGAACCTGTGCCAGACCTTCCTGCTCTCCTACGGCGTCCGCGTCGGCATCGGGATCCTACTCCGCGCCTTCAAGCTCGCCCGCCGCAGATCCTACGGCTCCCTCCTTGATCTCAAGGTCCCAAAACCTTACCTACTCTTTTCTGCAATATTTTGTCTGTTTTTGTTGCCTGCCTCGTAGCTAATCTAGATTGAGTTAGGGGGGAGTCGTTGCTAGAATGTGGATGCTGCTCATGTTACAGCCATCACGGTCTCTAATTATTACTACTACTTGCTTGAATAAGTACTAGCAGTGAGCTGACTTTATGATTTTTCTAGGAGTGAAATATTCTAGCCAGCTGTTGAGTTTGTTGTAGCACGGATAATAAGTACAGTCTACTAGCACTCTGTCAGGTTGCTTTAACTCATGTGCTTACAGAATGTTTCCTGTTATGCATTGAATAGGTATGTTTCCTCTTGTGGTTGCCCACAAACCCCTTCAGTTAGCTATGCTCCTCTGAATGCAGTCTATTAGTAATGTTCTATTACTGCTGTACTGACGTTCTCACTGATTCAGTATTTTTCATCTCTTTCTTACCTCCCTCTGTTTTCCTCAGTGATTGAAACAGAAAACTGTTAAATGTACCAGCAATTATTTACTTCACATACAAATCTTCTACTTATTTACAGCAACTGGTTTCGGAGAAAGATTTAATAGTAAGGGAGGAAGCCTGCCGGGTAGGGTTACTTTTTGGTGGATTCACAGGATCATATCACGCTCTACGGTGTTTCCTTAGGAGATTCCGCAAAAAGGAAACACCATTCAATGCGTAAGTAACTAGATGCTTGTGCCCTGCTGTGTTCATTCCTCTTAACTAATTGGTTAGGACACATGTTCAATATTACTGTGCATCCAATCAGTGCTTGGACCTGGGAGGGAGGTTCCTTAAATAGATCAAAACAGGATAATTCTTTCTATAAGTTTTTTTTGTCAAATCAAATTCATGACTCAACTGAAGGGCGTGATGGAGCAGAATATTATCAGGTTCTGTAGCAGGCTTGGCGATACTGGCATTAGATGATTCAAGTAGGAGACGCACCCTTTCTCTGTATCTTCTAGCAAGGCTTGCTCAGGTCAGCAACAGCTTAGCACTTGTCATATTTATGCACGAACTTGCACATAAAACCTAAATGTGCTCGTGTTGTACTACTTGATCATTGCAGTGTGCGTATAATTCTGCAAAGTCTAAAAATAGATTTCACTTTTGGGGAAGCCATTGGAGGCATGGAGATGCGTTACTTTTTTCTCTCGCATCTGCCCAGGTAACCAAATAAAATTGATTTTTTGCTTTTATTTTATGGAGGGAAAAGCTTGTGTAATCACCTGGATTTATCTTTACAGATTATGTATGCTTTTGTTATGAGGCCTGAAAGCTTACCGAAATCGTACCGAGACTTCATCCAAAAGACAGGACCAGTTGCGGGACCTGTTTACAAGGCTGTCAGAGATAGCTGCAGAGGTGGCCATGTGGATCTCATTGGCCTATCGGCCTTTCTTGCAAACAAGAAGAATTTGAATTTGATGAATTTAACGAAAAGTCCATCCATTATTCCATGCTCTGTGATTCATCCTGACAGAGCATCGTGCTTGGCTCATAATGTTATCGTCACTTCATCAACATTCAAGAAAACATTCCCTCTGTACTTCTCATTGACATTTGTCCCCTTTGTTGTTCTACGTCTTCAAAAGGTATCTTACTACCCACTATGTTTTGTCTATATAGTCAAAGACTGCTGTAAAACTGATTGCATCCACATGCATGGTGTATCCGTGTTTCCAAGATAATTTGATGCTTCAAATAAAAGCTAATCTTACAGGATACCTTCAAACTGTATTGTGCCGCCATATTTGTACCTGTTGCATACATACTTAACTTTTCTAAACGCAAATGTGCTTGGATCATTCTCTGAGTTCTATTCTACCAATGAAACAAAATGTTGACCCCAAGTCCTAAACACCCAACAATATAGCATCTTATTTTTTTTATTATTTAGTATATCTGCTCATAGTATACCCATCTACTATGTTAATTATCTAATGCATAAACTTTCTTCGTCAAACATTAGTTTTTGGAATCCCCAGCTGCAACTTGCTGGCGTGCTCTTGTGGGTGCAGTTCGCTCTACTACCTTTCTGTCTGCTTTTGTCACTCTCTTCCAGGTAACTATCTGTAACTAGTATGTTCCATTACACATAACTGGTTCATGATTTTAATACCTTTTTTTCCATCATTGTTAGTCTGCCGTCTGTTTGCACCGTAAAGTTGCAAGCAAAGACCACAAACTTGTGTACTGGTTTGGTGGTTTAATTTCTGGTCTTTCAATTCTCTTGGAGAACAAAGCCAGAAGAGCAGAGTTAGCTCTGTATGTACTCCCCCGTGCTGGAGAATCTCTATGGTATATATTGATCAACCGCCACCTTCTTCCAAATATAAAAAATGCCGAGGTAAGCTTTTTGTTGCTATGTTTTCCCTTGACCTCAGCTCTTCAAAAGAACCTATTTGAAGTTTACTTGTAATCTGTCCTTTAGCTAGTCTTTAATTAATGTAATCTGAGTGAAAGACATTGTTAATTAAAATTTTCTATTACCCACGAATTCTGGTGTTTTATGGTTGTAGCTCGCTGTTTGCCATGAACACTCGAAGGGATCCTAGGGTACACAGGTTGTGTTTGGATATATTGTAGTGCAGTATGCTGAGATGCAAATTGTAGCGAAAGATGGCCTTTGTAGTGCAGTATGCTGAGATGCAAATTGTAGCGAAAGATGGCCTTTGTAGTGCAGTATGATAACTTTAGCTAGTTAAAAAGTAGCAACATGAGTTGTGATCGGCGCTTGACTTCTAGGTGCTGGATTAATTCTGATAATAAGGCAATTGGTAAGTGGGTAATGGATTTGCCAGTCAGCTAGTCGTCTGTTACCTGAAATGACATGATCAGTTTTGCGTAGTGTCTGTAGAAACTGGCTGTTTGGTGTCTTTGGTTTATGCCCAAATGTAGCACATGAAAGCCAAACCAAAATTTAGTCACAAAAATCCAGGTTGTCATGCCGGATACCATGTGTTGGCCAAGTTTGGTTAAAAAACAGAACATAAACCACACCCAAGTGTTGGCATCAAAACCAAGTGGTAGTCAATGTTGCTTAAGTCTGATAGTGAAAACTTTGGCTCTTAAGGTTATGAAACCAAACAGCCACAATAACCATGAATGCTATCAGAATCTTCCATTTTATTTTATTTCTTTCAAGGAATATAAACCCACAGTTAAACGAGAGTAAAATCTTCTACTCCCTCCGACCCATATTAGATGACTCAGATTTGTCTAGATTTGGATGAATATAGACACTATTTAGTATATAGGTTCATCCAATTTTTGACAAATCCAAGTCAACTAATATGGGTCGGAGGGAGTAGAATTAATTTGGGCTGCAGTGCAAAACCTGCAGTTAAAATAGAAATAGAAATGAACAACTAGTAATTACTTTTTCCTCTGTATTTTCATTGCCTGCTTTATTTCTCTCATTGTTTGGACCACTGTTCCAGAGATCAGGCAAAATTCATACTTTTGGCAGATTCTGTAAAAGTAATATTGGTAAAATTACAGGTGGCTCTTTTCTGCATGTGCATGGGAGGAATCATGTACTTTCTGGAGTACGAGCCAGACACCATGGCTCCATTCCTTAGAGGCCTCATCCGGCGTTTCCTGGCGAGCAAGATAACCAACCCAAGTCCACATCCTAATCGCAATGCCTCCTACTCTTACCTTCAGACCTTGAACGTGTTGGAGCAGCCAAAGGCTCAGCCTGGCTTAGAGAATGGCCTACCTACATCAGAGACGTACACCCTTGAATCAATTCCTGGACTTTGAGAGTTAGAATTAGACATCACTCATGGTAGTCTTCTTTAGTCTACGATCTTACACATGGAAATAAACAAATGCTGACCTAAAACATTTATATGGGATTTGCTATCTTAATCTCTTATGGAATGGCTTCAAGAAACATGATCACACGGAGTAGGTAACTAGGTATTAGCGCCCCCTTACAGGAATAAATAGGGGCAACCAAGTATTTGTCAGGAATGAAGCATTCTAAAGCGATTCTTGTTATTATATTTTTTACACGAGTGAAAATTCTGTATATCCGAGTTATCTATGTCAAGACTTGCAAGACCATGTAGCTGTTAAACAGCAGCCCGATGTTAAATGGCAACTATTTGTCTCTGAATTGTTTGACATTGATGAATTTCTCTTTATTTCTGTACACATGGTCCAAAGAAATGATGTATTTGTCAAGTTGTTCATCTTAAGTCGGGAAGAATGTTCAGCTGGGTGTTTAGGTTATGGCCTTGCATGTGAACATCACGTTATTTTCTCCAGGGCTCGCAGTTTGGTTCTACCAACGATGTTGATATCATAAAATGCAAGGAATATTAGTACATGTTTTTTTTTTGCGAATAGTAAGGAACATCATGTTGATGCTGAGCTCTTGTCTATATTGCCTGTGATGATAAGCAACAAAGTGCCGTGTCAACTGCAATCCTTCTCGAAACAGGTTTTACGTCCAGCTTTATAAATAAAGCAATAATCATATATTGAACAGTGTCAACTGCAATCCTTCTATTGAACAGTGTCAACTGCAATCCTTCTCGAAACAGGTTTTACGTCTAGTTTTATAAATAAAGCAACGATCATTCAGCATACAAACGAGTCGCTGACGCCTACGCGTCAACAGAAAAAAAAACTAGTTCGCTGGGGCACAGCACATCACGAGAGAAAAGAAAAAACACGCCCAACGATACAAAGAGAAAAGAAAAAAACGGAGCAGGTGCTCCCACTACGAAGTCGTCTGTATGATGCGTTCACGCTCTCCTGGTCTTGCTGCCTAGACAGTGGAACCATTGCTAAGTAAAAAACACAGAGTCAGATGTCCGATGAGGAAAGATCCGCTCTATCATCATCCTATTCTAAATATTCCAAAGCGTCAAAAGATGGCCGCGAACATCAACCAGAAGAGGTGGCGCTTTCTTCCGGTATGGTTCGTCTCCGTCTCCAGGCCATCAACTGCAATCCTAGTTTCTGGAAAACGTTTACGACGTGTTTGGTTGGATTAAGTAAATGTAAACGGCAACGGAATCAAGTCACGATGGAATTGGTAACGTAATTGATCTTTTTCATGTTTTGCTTGGTTCGATATGGTAATGGAATCAATTCACATGAAACGTCAGATATTGGGGAACCGCGGCCATGGCGGCTCCTCCCACCGCATTGCTGCTGACCCTCGGCCGGGGGAGAGGTGGTGCTTCTGAAGCGGAGGATGTGATGGAGATATTGTGGCCTTCACCGCCATGAGAGTTGGCACTGCAACTCGATGGCGAGGAGATAGGAGGCGGAGGGGATTTGGGGGAAGGGTCTCGCTCGAAGACGTCGCCTCCGGTAACGTATCATTTCCGGTGGGGTTTGTACTTTGTATTTCTCCCCCCTCCAACTCCGACGTCCCTATTCAAAAAAAAAACTCCGGCGTCCACAATCATTGGAACAGCTCTATCCAAATTATCCCGGTGGCGACGTTTCAGGGATCCACTCCTTTTTTGTGACATGACAGGTGGGTCCACTTCGGTTTAGGCAGGTATTGCGCTATCGGCGGAACAGAGATGGGCCTAACTAGGCCCAGCCCATCGTCCATTACTATCGGCGACGCCGCTCCTCCTCTTGGCTCTTTGCTCCTCGGACAAATCGAGATCGTGATCCTAGCCGGCGGCCATGGCGAGAACCGGGCCGACGCCGCTCTGCCTCCCGGACGAGATCGTCATCTGGGAGATCCTTGTCCGCCTGCCCCCCAAAAGCCTCATCCGCTGCCGCGCTGTCTGACGCGCCTAGAGCTGCGTCATGACCACCCTTGACTTCCTCCTGGCCCACCACAGCCACCAGCCCTCCCTCCCCCTCCTCTCTGGCTACGAATCTGACGGCACCTACGACTACCGCCTAGAAATCATCGCCTTCGACTACCGGTCCGCCACCCCTGCCGCCAAGCTCCAGCCCCTCGCCCAGCTTGACGACATCAACCTTGTTGTGGTGGCCTCCTGCGACGGCCTCCTCGTCTTCTCCCTTGGCGACACTTACTTCTCTATCTGCAACCCGGTGACGCGCCAGTGGGGTCAACTCCCGATGCTCTCTGGCTTCCACTTCTCCGGGATCTACCTGCACCACCCTACAGGGGAGTACCGACTGCTGCTGTACCGGAACTGGAAACTGATGTATGAAGATATGGCACCCGGAAAAAAATTACAAAAAACCACCACAATTGGGGCTTAGGGTTTTAAAAGACCACCAAAAACTTTAAAAATTTCAGAAAACATCGGATTTGGGGCATGAAGTTGCAGATTGCACTGATCTGGCTTTGACGCTGCTCTAATGATAAATCTGACTGGTAGGGCCCGAACGCCAGGCTGACGTGACACATCTGGACGGACGGGCGTGGATGGCCACGAAAATTACAAAAAACCACCACAATTAGGGCGAGAGTTTCAAAAGACCACAAAAAAATTAAAATTTTTAAAAACACCAAATTTGCAGCAAGAGGTTGCAGAGAGGCCTCCGTCGGCGGCCACGGGCCAGCTCTCGTTCCTGGAGACGCGGGGCGACCCGGACCAGCACGCCATCACGGTGGCCATCGCTACTGTAGCCGCGACCGAGGAGGCGGTTGCGGCCGCCGCCGTCGTCCGGTACGCCGCGTCCGTGCCGGGGTCGAAGCGGAACATCATCGGCATCGAGGAGGCCACGGCGATCAAGATTCAGTCTGTCTTCAGATCGTACCCGGTGAGTCGCCAGTACTTGATCCGCGTGCGTCAAGGGGCACACTTGCATTCTTTGTTTGTTTTTATCTGAGACTTGGAATTCCTCGGGATCGATGCGCAGGTGAGGAAGGCACTGTGCACGCTTAGGGGACTGGTGAAGCTGCAGGCGCTGGTGCGCGGCCACCTCGTGCGGAGGCAGGCCAGCAACACCCTGCGCTGCATGCAGGCGCTTGTCGCCGCCCAGAACAGGGAGTGCACGACGCGTCTCCGGCTCCTCGCCATCCGCACGCCACGGATGGCGCCGACGCACCGCTCGCCGCACCATCCACGGCTCCGACAGCATCAGGTATGTGTGCGTATGTGGCCTTGTTAAAATTTGCTTGGTACAAAAGAAACCCGGCCTCCCGTGACCAAGTTTCATTCGGAAAATGTGTGTAGGAGTTGGAAGAGAACATCAAGATCGTGGAGGTGGACACCACCGGGACCGGGGCGAGCGACGTCCACTGCACGCCGAGGATGTCCGGCGCAGCAGCTGCTACGCCACGCCGCTCTGCCGCACGCCGTCCAAGATCGACCTGTACCAGAAGGTGTCGCGGACGCCGTCCGCGCTGACGGACGCCAGCGGGCAGTTATACAGCGGCCGGTACGACGACTTCTCCTTTGGCACAGCGCGGGCCAGCCCAACCCATTATTACGCATCCGACGCGTCCTGCAAGCAGCCGCAGCATCAGAGCCACGGCGTCGGCACCGGCGTCGGCACCGGCGACGACCACCTGCTCCTGTTCCCAGCTACATAGCCAACACGCAGTCATCGCGCGCCAAGGCGCGGTCGCAGAGCGCAGCCAGGCAGCGCGCTTCGGTGTCGTCCGCCCTGGAGGCGCCACCACCGTTGTGGGAGAGGCAGGCCAGCGGCGGGCGGCGCAGGGCGTCGCTGGAAGGGCCGACGCAGCGCGGGATGTCGTCGCCCAAGACCGGAGCTGTGCGCATCCAGCGATGCCAGTCCCAGGCGAGCGCGCCGGCCGCGGCGTGCCCGTGTGGCGTGAGGCTGGACATATCGAGCGCGTCCCTACACGACAGCGAGTGCGGGTCGGCGGCCGCGAACAGCACCGGCAAGGGCGGACCCAGAGCAAAATCGACCGGGGGTCACTCTATAAGTCACACATATATTTCAGCTAGATTTGAGGGTGTCATATACTAAAAATTAGCAAAGAAATGGGGTTTTACCGGGTGTCCTGTGACACCTTCTAACATAAGGTAGGTACGACCAGCGTCGCGTGATCGACAGGTGTGCGTGCGTGCGTGCACGGTACATGCCATTAATACTGAATCGAATCAGGCAGAAGAAATGCAGGTGTCCGTAGGGACAACACATGTTCTACTAGCTAGTTCCGGCCGGGGTACTGAAGTTTCTGTAATGACTCTAACTAGTTAATAGTAGAATATGAAGCTGAGCGGGATGGTCAGCATGATGTGTGAGTGGTCTTTCTAGTTTGGTCTGATGACATTTTGGTGTTTGAGCTTGCCAAGAAGAAGAGTGTATGTGACTTTTTGTACTACTACTTCGTTTCTGTTTTGGCTGTAGTAGTACTGCTTAATCTTTCCAGTCTTTAGTGTGGAGCAGAGTGCGTTTGTCCTCTTTCCCCAAATCTCTGGTTTAAAAAAAATGGTGGACTTTTGAAATCCTAGCCCTAATTGTGGTGTTTTTTTTGTAATTTTCGTCGTTAACGGTCGTCCACGCCAGTTCGTCCAGATGTGTCACGTCAGTCTGACATCCGGACCCTACCAGTCAGATTCATCGTTAGAACAGCGTCAAAGCCAGATCAGTGCTATCTGTAACTTCATGCCCCAAGTCCGGTGGTTTTTGAAATTTTTAAAGTTTTTGGTGGTCTTTTGAAACCCTAGTCCTAATTATGGTGGTTTTTTGTAATTTTCCCGGCACCCGGCGACAGAGACTCGTGGTACGTCCTCACGCTTGGCTGCGACGAGGTGCCGAGGTGCATCGGGTGGCCAGAGGTGGCGCTCCACGGCACACATGTGCTCGCCCGTGCTAGCCTGCATTGGTACCCAGCGCGACATCGGACCAGAAGCAAGACCATACTGGCATTCGACACAATGGCTAAGTCATTCCGGCTGATGTCTGCTGCGGTTGTTCCCAAAACTACACATCTGTTTGAGACATTTGGGACACATCTGTTTGAGACAGATGGCATGCTCGGCTTGTACTGTCACAACGATGCCGTAACCATGGTCGATGTCTGGGTGTTGCAGGACTACGAGAGCGAGGTCTGGGCCTTCAAGTACCGGGTCGAATTGCCTGTTGCGAAGATCAGGGGACAATTTGAATGGTCTGTACGTTGGCGTGTGGCGGTTGCGTCTAAGGATGGCGATGTGCTTGTGCTGGTCCATTACGGTCGGTGGCTGCTTCACATCGACATGGAGGGCAAGTAGGTTGCCAGTTTCGGTCATGATAGTGAAGGCCTCCCGACTTCTTTGCATCGGCTCAAACAAAGCCTTGTTCAGCATACCTTCTTTCCGGCTCTATCCAAATATGGAGTGAATGCTAGACCTTTCATCTGACTACCGTTGAGCGTGATGCTTCTGAACAGGGCCGTCTTTAGAAATTTGGGGCCCCGGTGCGAGATGTAACCGGGGGCTTGAATTTCTTAACAAAATATCTATGTAACTAAAGAATACTATCATTGTGTTATAACTTTATTATCTATTGTTTCTTGTAATATTCGCAGATATGTCAAACTAATTTTCTCCAAGAAATAAAGGAATGGCCCAATTGATGAATTTATCGTGGGCTCAACTTTAATTAACGGCAAAATTGGGCTAATTTATCCATCAATTTGTCTTTGGGGGTTTTGTTGGCAAAAACAAAAATGAATATGTTTACATTATATGTACTCCTTTCTGATGTTGAGATTAGCATGGAAGTATTCCTGCATGTTTTAAATTTCTAACATAGCAATGGGGGAAACGTCACATACAATCCAAACCAACGTGCGGCAATCAATGGTGCATATAAACTGACCGAACCACACAAGAAAACTAGGACGGATCGAAGACGCACCGTGAGATTGAGAGCATGTCGGTCTTCAATACATGTCAGGCTCGCCTGCCGCCGCCATGCATGTACCCATCCCTGCAGCCAGATCGCTCTTCTCTTCCATGGACGAACGGCCACCCTGGACAAGGAGGCCCCTGCCGGCCAAGGTAGACCTTGCAGCCCTCGGCGCCATTGATCGTCCGTCGCTCGATCTGCTCTGGACTGCCGTCAAACTCATCTACAGTTGGTCTACCGGAGATTAGGCCAGCACTTGCGGAGATAGAGGGAACGACAACTCGATCTTGGTATATTTGCAAATCGGGTAGGTCTGAGATTTTGGGGCCCCAATTTTTTGGGGGGGCCTGTGCTGAAGCACAGCTCGCACGTGCTTGTCAACGGGCCTGCTTCTGAACGTCCCAGCTCTTCTTATCCTCACGACCTCAGCCTTGCAAGTATGAACCCTCTAGCTTATTTTTTGATGCATAACAAGTTATGGTCAAGAAGCTCTAACTGTTATCTGGATGCATGAAATGGTTTGATGTAATACCACTCTTTTCTTTCATAGGCTGAAGTTATATGAACCCTCTAGCTAGCTTCTTTGTGTAGGGTTTCGTAGCATGGAAAACAAAAATTTTCTACCGCATACAAACAAACAAGCCAAGATCTATCTACTAGATTGTAGCAACGAGTCAATGGAATAACTCACCCTCGAAGATTCCAAAGTGTTTAACGAGAGCGGATTCTCGTGGGTGATGTAGTCGTACTCTTCCCGATCTCAAGATCGTGTAGACGATCCTTCCGGCGCTGCGTTCCGGCAGCGCTCCCGCAGTCGGTCACACGTTCGGTACTCGACGAAGACCTTCCTCTCCCTTGTTCCAGCAGGCAGCAGAGGTTGTAGCACTCTCCTCGCGATTCCGGCAGCACAACGGCGTGGTACCGGAAGTAGAGGGGAGATCTCGCAGGGCTTCGCCTTAAGCCGGAGCGAGTATGGTGGAGTATGAGAGAGCTCCTCGGCGATCTAGGTTTTAGACACACCAAGGAGGAGGTGCTAGAGCCGGCGGCTAGGGCTTGGGGCAGCCCAAGTCGGCGGCTAGGGCAACCCTAGGAGGCGGCGGCAGCTGCAGGAGGTGGTGGCGCCAAGCTAGGGTTTGGGGCAGGGAACTTGTGTGTCTCTAGGAGGGAGCCCTGCCCCTCCTTATATAGGTGGAGGGGCCGGCCGGCCAAGGGGAGGGAGAGGAGTCCCTCCCCAACTCGGCTTGGGTGGTGCGCCGGCTTGGGGAGGAAGGACTCCCTCCCCAACTCGGTTTCCCCTTCCTCCTCTTTTCCTCTTTCCAAATTTAGCCGTTTGACTTTTCAATTTAGCTATTTGACTTTTTAAACTAGGATTTGAATTAATCCTTTATTTGGAACAGCGATGACACTTAGTACATGATGCAATCATACCAACTTGATACAACACATTCATGTACCCTTCCCCTCCGGAGTGCCGGACATTCCGGAACATTCTAGAACATTCCCGATGAAAACACCGGAACCATTCCCCAACTCCGAAACAGGACTTTCCTTATATGAATCTTATTCTCCGGACCATTCCGGATCTCCTCGTGATATCCCAGATCCCATCCGGGACTCCGAACAACATTCGGTCTCTTTCTCATCATTCCATAACTACTCAAACAACGTCGAATCCTTAAGTGTGTCTCCCTACGGTTCGTGAATTATGCGGACATGATCGAGACACTTCTCCGAACAATAACCAATAGAGGAATCTGGAAATTCATATGGCTCCCACATATTTCTACGATTACTTTGCGATCGAATGAACCACTTACATACGATATCAATTTCCCTTTGTCTCACGATAGTTTACTTATCCGAGGTTATGATCGTCGGTATCTCTGCATACCTAGTTCAACCTCGTTACCGATAAGTACTCTTTTCTCGTTCCCGTGATATGTGATCCCTTGTGAGCCAGTCACATGCTTGCAAGCTAATTGGATGACATTTCACTGAGAGGGCCCAGAGTATATCTATCCGTCATATGGATGGACAAATCCCACTCTTGATCCATGTGTTTCAACCAACACTTTCCGAACACTCAATGCCACCTTTATAGCCACCCAGTTACGGTGTGGTGTTTGATGTCATCAAAGCATCCATCCGGTAAAGGTGATATGCATGATCTCATGGTCGAAGGAATTAGATTACTATGTATCAGAAAGCATATAGCAATTGAACTATTAAAATGACTTGATCTTTATGCTACGCTTATCTATAGGAGTATGTCCATCATATCATTCTCCTAACGATATGATCTTGTTGTTAATAACATCTCAATGTTCATGATAGGGAAACCACAATCATCTATTAACCAACAAGCTAGTATTATATAGAGGCTTTACTAGGGACTTCAAATTAAGTTTACAAATCACACAAGTATTAATGTTTCCTTGTTAATACTATTATAGCATGAATGTAAACATTTATCATAAACACAAAGATATAATAATAACTATATTTATTATTGCCTCTAGGGCATATCTCCAACAGTCTCCCACTTGCACTAGAGTCATCTAATCTAGATTACATGGTAATATACCGAACACCCATGGCAGTTTGGTGCTGGTCATGTTTTGCCCTCGGGAGAGGTTTAGTCAACGGATCCGCCACATTCAGATCTGTGTGTACTTTGCAAATCTTTATATCCCCATCTTGGATATGTTCTCGAATAGCGTGAAAACGTAGCTTGATATGCTTCAGCTTCTTGTGTGACCTTGGTTCTTGCGCATTGGCTATGGCGCCCATGTTATCACAGTAGATAGACATTGGGTCCAGCGCACTAGGAACCACACCCAGCTCTGTAATGAACTCTTTCATTCATATCGCTTCTTGTGAAGCCTCCGAAGCAGC
Organism: Avena sativa; assembly: GCA_916181665.1. Classification (NCBI taxonomy): domain Eukaryota; kingdom Viridiplantae; phylum Streptophyta; class Magnoliopsida; order Poales; family Poaceae; genus Avena; species Avena sativa. The sequence goes on along the minus strand of OV702294.1, from coordinate 257,935,917 downwards.
CATGTATTCCGATTCAGTTGAAGATCTCGCCACAACGCTTTGCTTTGCACTCCTCCAGCTAACTGCTGCACCATTCAATATAAATACGTATCCAGATTGTGATTTAGAATCATCCGGATCGGTGTTCCAACTAGCATCGGTGTAACCATTAACAACGAGCTGTTCATCACCTCCATAAGAAAGAACCATATCCTTAGTTCTTCTCAAGTACTTAAGGATGTTTTTGACCGCTGTCCAATGATCCACTCCTGGATCACTTTGATATCTGCTAGTTAAACTAACAGCATATGCAATATCGGGTCTAGTACATAGCATGGCATACATTAGAGATTCTATGGCTGAGGCATAGGGAGTCTTACTCATCCTTTCTCTATCTTCTGCCGATGTCGGACTTTGAGTTTTACTCAAGGTCGTATTGGGCAACATGGGCAAGAACCCTTTCTTGCTATCTTCCATTCCAAACCTCTTTAGAACTTTGTCCAAATATGTACTCTGTGACAATGATATTTGGCGTTTCGATCTATCTCTATAAATCTTTATGCCTAATATGTAAGCTGCTTCGCCAAGATCCTTCATTGAAAAACTATTATTCAAATATTCCTTGACACTATTAAGAAGGTCTACATCATTCCCAATCAAAAATATGTCATCTACATATAGTATTAAGAATGCTACAGAGCTCCCACTCACTTTCTTGTAAATACAAGCTTCTCCATAAGTTTGTATAAAACCAAAACTTTTGATCACCTTATCAAAACGTTGATTCCAACTTCGGGATGCTTGCTTCAATCCATAGATGGACCGTTGAACTTTGCATACCTTGTTAGCATCTTTAGGATCGACAAAACCTTTGGGTTGCATCATATACAACTCTTCATCAATGTCTCCATTGAGGAATGCTGTTTTGACATCCATCTGCCATATCTCATAATCGTAATATGCAGCGATTGCTAACATAATCCTCACAGACTTTAGCTTCGCTACTGGTGAGAAAGTCTCATCGTAGTCAACTCCTTGAATTTGTCGAAACCCTTTTGCGACAAGTCGAGCTTTATAGACAGTAACATTACCATCAGCATCTGTTTTCTTCTTGAAGATCTATTTGTTCTCGACAGCCTTCCGGCCATCCGGTAAGTCCACCAAAGTCCATACTTGGTTTTCGTATATGGATCCAATCTCGGATTTCATGGCTTCTTGCCATTTATTGGAATCTGGGCTCATCATCGCTTCCTCATATGTCTCAGGGTCATCGGTGTTGTCCACCAACATGACACTCATAACGGGATCATACCAATCTGGAGTGGTACGAGTTCTCGTTGACCTGCGAGGCTCTGTAGCAGCTTCAACCGAAGTTTCATGATCATCATCATTAGCTTCCTCTCTTATTGGTGCAGGCACCACAGGAACTTCTTCCGGTGCTGCGCTACTCGCAATTTTGAGAGAAGGTTTGACAACCTCGTCGAGTTCTACTTTCCTTCCAGTCACTTCTTTCGAGAGAAATTCCTTCTCTAGAAAGGACCCATTCTTGGCAACGAAGATTTTGCCTTCGGATCTATGATAGAAGGTATACCCAATAGTTTCTTTCGGGTATCCTATGAAGACGCATTTTTCTGCTTTGGGTTCAAGCTTGTCCGGATGTAACTTCTTTACATAGGCTTCGCACCCCCAAACTTTAAGGAACGACAATCTAGGTTTCTTCCCAAACCATAATTCATACGGTGTCGTTTCAACGGATTTAGACGGTGCCCTATTTAAAGTGAATGCGGCTGTTTCTAATGCATAACCCCAAAATGATAGCGGTAAATCTGTAAGTGACATCATAGAACGAACCATATCTAAGAGAGTTCGATTACGACGTTCGGACACACCATTACGCTGTGGTGTTCCCGGCGGTGTCAACTGCGAAAGTATTCCGCATTTCTTTAAATGCTCGCCAAACTCGTAACTCAGATATTCACCTCCATGATCAGAACGTAGAAATTTAATCTTCTTGTTACGTTGATTCTCTACCTCACTTTGAAATTCCTTAAACTTCTCGAAAGTTTCGGACTTATGTTTCATGAAATAGATATACCCATATCTACTCAAGTCATCCGTGAAGGTAAGAACATAATGATAACCACCGCGCGATGCTACACTCATTGGACCACACACATCGGTATGTATGATTTCCAATAAGTCTGTAGCTCGCTCCATCATACCAGAGAATGGAGTCTTAGTCATTTTACCCATCAGACATGCTTCGCATCTATCAAGTGATTCGAAATCAAGTGATTTAAGAAGTCCATCGGAATGGAGTTTCTTCATACGCTTCACTCCAATGTGACCAAGACGACAGTGCCACATATAGGTCGAGTTATCGCTTGATTTCAAACGTTTAGCCTCAATGTTATTAATATGTGTATTTCCACTATCGAGATTCAATAAGAATAGACCATCTATCCAAGGTGCATGTGCATAAAACATATTACTCATATAAATCGAACAACCATTATTCTCGGATTTAAACAAGTAACCGTCTCGCAATAAACAAGATCCCGATATAATGTTCATGCTTAACGCAGACACCAAATAACAATTATTTAAGTATAAAACTAATCCCGATGGTAGATGAAGGGGTAGCGTGCCGACCGCGATCACATCAACCTTTGACCCGTTTCCAACGCGCATCGTCACCTCGTTCTTCGCTAGCTTCCGTTTATTCTGCAGCACCTGTTTCGAGTTACAAATATGAGCAACCGAACCAGTATCAAATACCCAGGCACTACTACGAGTACTAGTGAGATACACATCAATAACATGTATATCAGATATACCTTTCTTCTTGATGTTGCCGTTCTTCAGATCCGCCAAGTACTTTGGGCAATTCCGCTTCCAGTGACCTTCTCCCTTGCAGTAAAAGCACTCAGTATCAGGCTTAGGTCCAGCCTTGGTCTTCTTCGTCGGCGTGGTAACTTTCTTACCACCCTTCTTGAAGTGTCCCTTTTGCTTAGACTTGCCTTTCTTGAATTTGGTGGTCTTATTGACCAACAACACTTGGTGCTCTTTCTTGATCTCCACTTCTGCAGACTTCAACATGGCAAAGAGTTCTGACAACGTCTTGTTCATGTTTTGCATGTTGTAGTTCATCACAAAGTTCTTGTAACTTGGTGGTAGTGATTGGAAGACACGGTAAATCCCCAAAGTATTGGGAATCACAATACCCAAGCTTTGAAGTTTGTTTGCGTGCCCAGACATCTTAAGCACATGCTCGCTGACGGAGCTGCCCTCTTCCATCTTGCAGTTAAAGAACTTTTCAGAAGCCTCATAGCTTTCACTTGCCGCATGAGTCTCAAAGATCAATTTGAGATCCTCGACAATATCATATGGGTCTGAATTGTCAAACCTTTTCTGAAGCTCCGATTCTAAACCATACAAGATAGCACACTGAACTATGGAGTATTGAGTCTTCCGAGTGAGGTAAACATTCTTTACTTCATCGGAAGCATCAGCTGCAGGTGGGTCACCCAGCGGTGCATCCAGCACATAGGTCAAATTACTAGCTGTGAGGATAATCCTCAAATTGCGGAACCAATCCGCGAAGTTGCTTCCATTGTTTTTCAACTTTTCTTTCTCTAGGAACGCACTAAAATTGATGGTAGGGGCTGCCATTGATCTACAACATATTTGCAATAGTTTAGACTAAGTTTATGACAAATTGAGTTCAAATTAATATTAAAATTAATCTAGGTGAACTCCCACTCAAAACAATATCCCTCACATTGTTTTAGTGATCACACGAACCAAATCCACCACATCAACATCGATCATCACGAGAGTTGATATAGTTTCAATGGCAAACAATCGACATGTTCATCACATCTACTATATGATTCATGCTTTACCTTTCGGTGATCCGTGTTCCGAGACCATGTCTATACATGCTAGGCTCGTCAAGATCAAACCTTAGTTTCCGCATGAGCAAATCTGGCTTTCTCACGTTGTATACACTTGCGGAATCTAACACACCCGATCATCACGTGGTGCTTCGAAACAACAAGCTTTAGCAACGGTGCTAACTAAGGGTGAACACTTTATGACTTGAAATTCATGTGCATGAGGGATCATCTTATAATGCTACCGTCGTCTACTAAGCAATACAAGATGCATAAAGGATTAACATCACATGCAATTCATAATATGTGATATGATATGGCCTTTATTTTTTGTGCTTCCGATCTCCATCTTCTAGCATGAACATGATCTCCATCATCACCGGCATTGCATCAAGGTCAATGACGCTTCTCCATGGTTGTCGTCCACCGGCTTCAACTATTACAACTACTTTGAATAGACACGCGGGTCTTAACATAAATTAAAGACAACCATATGGCTCCTGCCGGTTGCCAACTTACAATAATGAACATTGCATACATCAAATATAATCACAATCATGGCCATATCACATCACATCACACCCCTGCAAAACAAAGTTAGACGCCTCTACTTTCTTTGCATGTTTTACGTGGTTTGGGGCTTTCAATAAGTGTCGTTCTAACTTACGAACAAGAATCACAACATTGATACTAGTATTGTTAATCACCCGTTGTAAATTGGATCTTAACTATGCTAGGAGAAACAGGCACCCGCAAAGCCACTTATGCAATACAAGTTGCATGTCAAGCGTGGAGCAAGTCTCATGAACGATGTCATGTAAGGTTAGCCCGGGCCGCTTCATCCCAACATCCCGCAAGATGCAAAGTACACAAGAAGCAATCGACAATAAAAGCATCAACGCCCACAATGACCATTGTGTTCTACTCGTGCAACAGATCTACATATAGACATGGCTCTGATACCACTGTAGGGTTTCGTAGCATGGAAAACAAAAAATTTCTACCGCATACAAACAAACAAGCCAAGATCTATCTACTAGATTGTAGCAACGAGTCGATGGAATAACTCACCCTCGAAGATTCCAAAGTGTTTAACGAGAGCGGATTCTCGTGGGTGATGTAGTCGTACTCTTCCCGATCTTAAGATCGCGTAGACGATCCTTCCGGCGCTGCGTTCCGGCAGCGCTCCCGCAGTCGGTCACACGTTCGGTACTCGATGAAGACCTTCCTCTCCCTTGTTCCAGCAGGCAGCGGAGGTTGTAGCACTCTCCTCGCGATTCCGGTAGCACAACGGCGTGGTACCGGAAGTAGAGGGGAGATCTCGCAGGGCTTCGCCTTAAGCCGGAGCGAGTATGGTGGAGTATGAGAGAGATCCTCGGCGATCTAGGTTTTAGACACACCAAGGAGGAGGTGCTAGAGACGGCGGCTAGGGCTTGGGGCAGCCCAAGCCGGCGTCTAGGGCAACCCTAGGAGGCGGCGGCAGCTGCAGGAGGTGGTGGCGCCAAGCTAGGATTTGGGGCAGGGAACTTGTGTGTTTCTAGGAGGGAGCCCTTCCCCTCCTTATATAGGTGGAGGGGCCGGCCAGCCAAGGGGAGGGAGAGGAGTCCCTCCCCAACTCGGCTTGGGTGGTGCGCCGGCTTGGGGAGGAGGGACTCCCTCCCCAACTCGGTTTCCCCTTCCTTCTCTTCTCCTCTTTCCAAATTTAGCCGTTTGACTTTTCAATTTAGCTATTTGACTTTTCAAACTAGGATTTGAATTAATCCTTTATTTGGAACAGCGATGACACTTAGTACATGATGCAATCATACCAACTTGATACAACACATTCATGTACCCTTCCCCTCCGGAGTGCCGGACATTCCGGAACATTCTAGAACATTCCCGATGAAAACACCGGAACCATTCCCCAACTCTGAAACGGGACTTTCCTTATATGAATCTTATTCTCCAGACCATTCCAGATCTCCTCGTGATATCCCAGATCCCATTCGGGACTCCGAACAACATTCGGTCTCTTTCTCATCATTCCATAACTACTCAAACAACGTCGAATCCTTAAGTGTGTCTCCCTACGGTTCGTGAATTATGCGGACATGATCGAGACACTTCTCCGAACAATAACCAATAGAGGAATCTGGAAATTCATATGGCTCCCACATATTTCTATGATTACTTTGCAATCGAATGAACCACTTACATACGATATCAATTTCCCTTTGTCTCACGATAGTTTACTTATCCGAGGTTATGATCGTCGGTATCTCTGCATACCTAGTTCAACCTCGTTACCGATAAGTACTCTTTTCTTGTTCCCGTGATATGTGATCCCTTGTGAGCCAGTCACATGCTTGCAAGCTAATTGGATGACATTTCACCGAGAGGGCCCAGAGTATATCTATCTGTCATATGGATGGACAAATCCCACTCTTGATCCATGTGTTTCAACCAACACTTTCCGAACACTCAATGCCACCTTTATAGCCACCCAGTTACGGTGTGGTGTTTGATGTCATCAAAGCATCCATCCGGTAAAGGTGATATGCATGATCTCATGGTCGAAGGAATTAGATTACTATGTATCAGAAAGCATATAGCAATTGAACTATTAAAATGACTTGATCTTTATGCTACGCTTATCTATAGGAGTATGTCCATCATATCATTCTCCTAACGATATGATCTTGTTGTTAATAACATCTCAATGTTCATGATAGGGAAACCACAATCATCTATTAACCAACAAGCTAGTATTATATAGAGGCTTTACTAGGGACTTCAAATTAAGTTTACAAATCACACAAGTATTAATGTTTCCTTGTTAATACTATTATAGCATGAATGTAAACATTTATCATAAACACAAAGATATAATAATAACTATATTTATTATTGCCTCTAGGGCATATCTCCAACACTTTGTTTGTTGGTGCATAAGATGTTATGATCAAGAAGCTCTGAGTGTTATCTGGATGCATGAAATGGTTTAATGTAATACTCTCATAGGCTAAAGTATCTACTGTCCGCGTTGATGCTGATGAGTGTTTCAATCGCCTTTAGTTTTTGTCTACAAAATCATTCGGGGGTTTGTTTGAAAAACATTGACAAGTAATCTGCCTCGTGTTGCTATTTTCTTGTATGGAATCTGCAGGTGGGACCTTAATTGCCTGATCTGACAAAGATCTTGATGGCACAGTGGCAGCACAGAAAAAACACTCCCTGTTAGTCAATGCATACGCTACAGCTAACAACAACAAAATGATAATCACAAATGTCTATGCCCCATGTGATGCACAGGAGAGGCTGCTATTTTTCAATGATATGAGACGGTTAAAAGAACACATTGATGCCCCATGGGCCTTGCTTGGAGACTTCAACATATACAGGTACACTCATGAAAAGAACAATGACAACATCTCATGGGGGGAGATGGAGGTTTTCAACTCTTGGATTGATGAGCTTGAACTGATGGATGTTGACATTTGCAATTCAAAGTTCACTTGGTCGAACATGAGGAGAGATCCTACCCTAATCAAGCTAGATAGGGTACTAATCAACACTGCGTGGAGCCTGAAATTCATGCATTCTGCATGCAAAACACTATGCAGGCCAACGTCTGACCACAAACCTATTTTACTCGACACCAAAGTTGTTGCAGCACCTTGCAAAATATTCCGCTATAAAGATTACTGGCTGAAGTCTGCTGAGCTTAATTAGATAACAAGACACATAATACAACAGTCGACCAATCCAATGTCACATGTAACGAGGCTAAACTACAAATTGAGGGCGATAAGAGCAGCTACTAGAACCTGGCAAAGAGGCAAGACCACAGCAAAAAAGTTGCATGCCAATGCAAACCACGCATTGCTATTTTTTGATGCTATTGAAGAATGGAGGCCTTTGACTGATTGGGAGTTCCTAGTCAAAGCTCTATGCCTGGACAAAATGGATGAGCTATGCTGTTCAGAAAAGTCAAAATGGACGCGAAGAGCGAAAATAAAGTGGTGTCATCTTGGGGACGAAAACACTAGATTTTGCCACACTATGGCAACATACAGGTTCAGAAGAAATAAAATCAAGGTGTTCAGATTGGGACAACAAGACTTCTTTGAGGAAAACGACAAGATCAAAATTGCGACAAAATATTTTAGAGGGTTTTTCGCTGAAGACAGGGTTTGGGAGCCTTGCATAAACCTTGCCCACCTTTACACTCAACATTCGTAGCTCTCAAGCCTGTCCGAGCCTTTTACCTGGGAAGAGATTCAGAAGGCAGTACAGGAGTCACCTGCAAATAAGAGTCCTGGCCCAGATGGTTTCAAAAATGAATTTTACAAGTTCTATCTGCCTGAGCTAAAGACAACATTATGAAAATCTTCCAAGCCTTTCACAACAGAACACTAGATTTGGGGGGTGTAAATTCTGCATTTATAGCCCTTCTGCCGAAAGTGGAAACACCGCAAGAGGTAAAAGACTACAGACCAATTTCTCTACAGCACTCCATTCCTATGTTGATTGCAAAGGTCTTTGCAAACAGATTACAACCGCTTGTACCAGAGCTGATAGACCAAATGCAGTCTGGCTTCATAAAAAATAGGACCATCATAGAGAACTTTTCCACGGCCATCAAGTTGGTGCAGTGTGCTAAGAAATTCAAGAGGAAGGTAATACTGCTTAAACTGGACTTTACAAAGGCATTAGACTCTGTGCATTGGAAAGCAATCCTGCACACACTTCAGGCTAGGGGATTTCCAGAACTTTGGGTATACTGGATTGAACAACTGCTACAAACATCCAAAGCACAGGTACTGATCAATGGCCAATGTGGAAGAAAGTTCAAGATTAGAAAAGGGGTCCGACAGGGGGATCCCCTGTCGCCCTACATCTTTATTATAATGGCTGATATTCTGCAACAAATGTTTATACAAGCCTACAACGCTGGTTTTCTGATACACCCAATTGACCAAGGGGCCCCGATGCCTGCATTGCAATATGCAGATGATACCCTACTGCTCTTGCACGGGTCACTGCAACAGGCTGAATTCGCCAAGATAATACTGGACACATTTGCCAACTTCATGGGTTTAAAGATTAACTATCAAAAGAGTACCTTTATACCAATAAACATCCCAACACAGGAAGCCACCGAAATTTCTATGGTGCTAGGATGCCCCATTGCTTAGATGCCATGCTCATACCTAGGCTTACCTCTAACAACAAACAAGATCAACCGCCAATTGCTGTAACCAGTAATTGACAGAGTATGCAGCCGGCTGCCGGGATGGATGCCAAGGATGCTAAACATCGGAGGGAGGATTCAGATGGTGAACTCGGTTCTGTCTGCTATACCAACGTACTTCATGGCCTGCATCGAGTGGGATCAGGAAAGTATTCACGCAGTGGATAAGCTGAGAAGGTCCTTTCTATGGAAGAATGGTGAGGAAGTCAATGGTGGGCATTGCCTAGTGGCTTGGGAGGTGGTGACAATGCCCAAAGCCCAGGGTGGACTGGGGATAAAGAACCTGCGCCTCCATAACAAGGCAATGATGGCTAATCTAACTGCCAAGCTTCTTTCAACTGGAACGGGCCCATGCTTTACATGGTTAGCAAACTGGTACATGCAGGACACAATTCTGCTACATCCTTCAACCAAAAACTCCGCTTTTTGGAAACCGATAATGAAGCTCATACCTGTGGTTCAGCAAACCACAAGATGCATCCCCCAGGATGGCAACAGAACATCCTTTTGGCATGACTGTTGGACAGGGTTGGGGCGTCTCAATGACGCTCTGCCAATTCTCTTCACGTATGCACAAGACCAATAATGTACAGTTCAATCTCAAAAACTAAATGAAAACTGGGACATCAAACTGCACAGCCCTCTCTCACACACGGCTGAAGAACAGCTGCAGGCTCTAATGACAGAATTGCTAAATCATCAAGCCCAAGCGCAACTACAACAAGACACCAGACTCATGAATGTGACTAACAAGACCACAACAACCAGAGACTACTATCACCTTTTTAGTGATCGCGGAATGCGTTGGATCCCGGCAAGATGGATTTGGAGATCGGCAATATCGCACAGACACAAGGTGTTCCTCTGGCTCGCGTTCAGACAAAGATTGAACACAAAAGACAACATGGCCAACAAAAAATGGTGTAACGATAGTGGTTGTGATCAATGCCCGGCTGTGGAGAGTTTTGAACATATTGCCCTACATTGCCGCCGGGCCTCCTAGGTTTGGGAAAAACTAAACATTGCACACACGGCTGCTCGTACAAATGATCTTGTGGATTTCGTTGAATCTACTATTACTGGGAGAGACAGAAAAACATGGCCTCTGCTACTGGCTACATGTTTCCTTCAGCTCTGGTATGCCAGAAACAACAGAATCTTTAATAACAGGAGCACAAATAAGCAGGCCTTGTTCGGTAACATCAATCAGACACTTGATCTATGAGCTACAAGATCTACTAAGCTAGCACCTGAGTTATTAAAGTGGAAACAAAAGTTTATACTGGACTAAGCCGTCCTCAGAGTTTCTTTGTTTTACTTCTTTTTACTCCTACAAAACCCCCCAGATTAATCCGGGTTGTAAATTCTGCCTGAACTGTATCTCCGCTGTACTCATAAGGCTTTGGGTTTTTCCCCAGCCTTCATATATATAAAATATATCTTAAAAAAAAATCTTGTATGGAAGAATTGGTGTAGAGTTGAGTGTAGCTAGAGATTTGGCTTTTGATAGGACCGTATGGAAATCAGCGATCCATGTCCCCAAACCTTAATTTACTCTTTTGCTATTTTACTTTTACTTGTATTTTCAAAAATGCAACTCTACATATATGAGGGCGTCCCGGGCTTATCCTAGACGTGCATTCGTACTTCTAGATTCATGCAGCCTCGTCTTGCCCATTGCAAAAAACATCCTGTGGTTTGTCCCTTACGTGTAAGCACCTCCTAGTTTACTGTATACCCCTCATCTATAAGGGGTAAAGTAAGGATGACAACTTTGTTCAGTTGGATATATTCACGATGTACACTACAAGGCACGGTAAGTAATAATTACAATTAAGCTTGAATATATTCACGTGCTCGTTTGGATCAGTGAAGGACATAGAAGACTAGAATGAACAGATTGAGACATATAATTAAGCATGAATTCTTGCCACTTTAGCATTTAGGAAAAAAGGAAAAGGGACTAGAACGAGAACCGAAGCGTAAAATTTTACACAATCAAAGCTCCATCTCCAGAGACTCCCATCGGCTAGGAGCTAAAATTAAGAGATGGATTATTGTGAAATTTTGGTGATAATTAATATCTTTCCATCATTCCCTATTAAAACGTTTGATTATTGACAAATTGGGATGGACAGCTAGCGAATCAGATCGGAAATTTTTTGATTAATGAGAAATTAGGATGAGAAAGGAAGCAAATCACTCCGGGAAAAACAAATCGGAGGAAGAAATCCATAACCAATGGAAAGGAAGCAAATCAGATCGGGATGGAAAAAAAGCAAATCAGATCGGGAAAATTATGAAGATGGGGATGAGGAGCAGAGATCCTGTCCATCTGAAGGACGGAACCTTCTCCGCGTCGTCCTTCCCGTCCGTTTGAAGGAGAGCGGTGCAGGGGACAGGGACGGGGTCATTTTGGATTTGTAGGTCGTGGCCTCCATGCTCATGGCGGCCGATGTGGTGGGCAGGCTCGAGGCGGCAGCATGGCCGTGGACACCAAATCCGGCGCGGTAGACTGCCAGTTGAGTGTTGCAGGAGGAGACGGTGTGGATGAGAGGCGACGACGGAGCAATTCATGCGCGAGACAGGGATGATGAGAGAGATAGCTCACGAGAGAAAAGTGGACTTGTACAGTTTCGTTTCTATAAGGTAAGAAGACGTACTCGTCCAGGACGTAGCTGCAAAATTGCAAACACTAATCTTGAAGCTACCGTGACCATAGGGATAAGCTAGGGACACCCTCTTATGGGTAGAAAAACTGCGTTCATGCATTTTTCATTATGTTCTGTTTTGCTTGCACTTTCTACTAGTTTCTGTTTGGATTTCATATTTAGCCTCTCTCAACTTGATTGGGATAAAAGGCTTGGTTGTTATTGTCGAAGAAGAATTGGTGTAGCCCTTCTACCCGCTGTTCTCAACACTGATGAATAGTTGGCCATCTACCTGTGTTTTCCATTTCTGTTTTTGGTCCAACAGAGCATGAAATGTCTATACTCTATCACTTGCAATTTGAAACTCTTTTGTAGGTGAGCTTTGAACATTACTCTGTAATTTAAATGGATGCATAGCTGCTCTTTTTTTTTGTCTTCATAAATACGTTGCATCTGGTGCTTCCACTATATCGAAATCCACACTAGGAGAGGCTTATAGTCCTTCCAATTATACAGTTGTGATACTTTTCTAGGAAAAATTTATTATAAAAGTTATGACTGCCTTAGGCAACGTTTGTTTATCTGTCGACAGTTTAACTGAATAAGCAGTGCAACAAGTTTATGAAGATATTTCTGTCCTCCCATCTGACACCACCTTTCCTTTCCCTTGTTTGGAATAAACTCATCATTTACATTTAGCTCCTAACTTTTAAGGAATGCTGATGGTGTATTGGACTCAGTACTGGACTCCTACTATGATCTAATGCCTGGGTGGTAATATATGGAAGCACGGTATTATATAATGTTTAATATTAATATAAGTTGGAGAAACGAAACTGGTAATGATCACAAGAGAGATTTGTATCAGTGTTATTCAGGCACGCATTGTGGTCCTCGAGATGGTGAGAACTGACAGCTATGTTTCTTTTTTCTCTATTAGGAAAAATACCCGTGCGTTATACCGAGAAAAAATATATCACGATGAACATGGTTTTTTTTATTGAAGATAAGGCATTGAAACTTAGGAATAAGGCATTGAAGCTGAGTCGCTTGGAACATGCAAACACTACCTATACAAACTGCACAAGTGGTTTCCCAAAATAATTTTGAAGACCTTTTCATGCAACCTGCAGCTCATGTAAGCTTTTCAGATTTATGTTCATGCCGAAATAAACTATACTATGTCATAATAACGGTATGCTCATCCCATCCCATTGAAAAATACGTTGTTTTATTTTTCACGTTGCTTGTAGTCTTGTACATGGTAAAAAATCTGAAGCTTTGAGCCGTATCACTCCTGCCAGCCCAATACAACTAACAGAAGGGAGAGCCCGTCGTCAATATCGAGCAGGAGAAACTATTCCTAAATCGCATGGTCTCCTCCGTCTAGCTTTCGTCCTCTTCCGCGCCACCGTCACCTCCCTTCCCTCGCCAGCCCGTTGTTGTTGCCTCCCCCCTCCCCTTCTCCGGGTGTCTCGTTTCCCCGGCACCCCGGCCATCCAGCGGATCCCGATGACCCTCTTTGTCGCTTTCTTCCTCTATTGAGGACGCCCCTCACTCACGAGCGGTCTCTGCTGAGGCAAATCTTGCCACGATTTCTTAAGCTCTTGGCGTCCCCCAATCGCCGCTCTGTTATGCGTCTTTCGTTTATATCTCTCTCATTATCCTAAGCATAATCAAATTTCAGAGCTGTTTATTGATTTCAGAGGCGGCTTCTTGATTCTAGGCAATCTACAAAGTATATAAATTGGTGGATCCTGGTTTTCTGGAGCGATGTGGGACTATTTGATAAACACAACGCTTCTATCGGGAACTGGGAGTCTGTGACGAATCAGTGAACCCAAGAGAAGGGCGAGCGTTGGGCGGTTGGGCCGACACGAAATTAGGGACGCGACAAACGGAAATCAAGGAAACCCGACGGTGTTGGGTGGACGCGAGAGACGAAAATCAAGGAAACGGGCCAGGGCCGGGTTGGAGTCGTCCTATGGAACCTCTGTAAAAAAGTTTTTATTTATTTATTATATATGGATGGCGATAGGTAGTTTGGTGGGAGGGCAAAACGGTCTAAAAAAAGTGTTGGACCCAAAGAAATACTTCATCCTCTGCTAAGGCAAATCTTGCCACGATTTCTCAAGCTCTTGGCGTCCCCCAATCGCTGCTCCGTTCGGCGTCTGTCCGTTTATATCTCTCTCATTGTCCTAGGCATCATCAAATTTCAGAGCTTCTTATTGATTTCAGAGACGGCTTGTTGATTCTGGGCAATCTACAAAGTATATAATTTGGTGGATCCTGATTTTGTGGAGCAACGTGGGACTATTCGATAAACACAACGCTTCTATCGGGAACTGGGAGTTTGTGACGAATCAGTGAACCCAAGAGAAGGGCGAGCGCTGAGTTGGGCCGGCACGAAATTAGGGACTCGACATGCGGAAATCAAGGAAACCCGACGGTGCTGGGTAGACACGAGAGACGAAAATCAAGGAAACGGGCCATGGCCAGGTTGGAGTCGTCCTATGGAACCTCTATAACGAAGTTTTTATTTATTTATTATATATGGATGGCGATAGGTGGTTTGGTGGGAGAGCAAAACGGTCTAAAAAAGTGTTGGACCGGAAGAAACACTTCGTCCTCTGCTAAGGCAAATCTTGCCACAATTTTTCAAGCTCTTGGCGTCCCCCAATCGTCGCTCCGTTCTGCGTCTGTCCATTTATATCTCTCTCATTGTCCTAGGCATCATCAATTTTCAGAGCTGCTTATTGATTTCAAAGACGGCTTGTTGATTCTAGGCAATCTACAAAGTATATAAATTGGTGGATCCTGGTTTTGTGGAGCGATTAGGGACTATTCGATAAACACAACGCTTCTATTAGGAACTGGAAGTTTGTGATGAATCAGTGAATCCAAGAGAAGGGCGAGTGCAGTTAGGCCGGCACAAAATTAGGGACGCGACAGACGGAAATCAAGGAAACCCGATGGTGCTGGGCGGACGCGAGAGACGAAAATCAAGGAAACGGGCCGAGGCCGGGTTGGAGTCGTCCTATGAAACCTCCGTAACGAAGTTTTTATTTATTTATTATATATGACGTATTAGGTGAATACCCAAATATTAGGTGAATACCCAAATATTTTTAAAATATTTGCAAGTATGTAAATTTTCTATGGAAAATATAATATATGTAAACTATCCAATGAATACATTAAGTATGTAGTAGCTTAACTGGTTGAGAAGTAACAGTTGGATCGTGAGGTTACAAGGTTCAAACCCCATTGTTGCCACTTTTATTGTTTCTTGAAATAATCCTTTTGCATGTATTTTTTTGTAGAAATACATATGATGTTTGTTCTACTCTTAAGTTTTCAAAGTTTGAAATTTATATGTAGTTAGATAGTCAATACTGCTTTGGTAAATTCATATGTTCCTCAAGCAGAAATACCATTAAGAGGATTTCTCTACGTACGTGTAAACAGTTGCTCATATCTAATTCTTATTTAAAATTTATTTTATACAATAATAAACAATCATAAATTATTATTATAATTCTGAATACCCGTGCTGAACATTCTAGGCCCGCCCTTGGTGGGCGGTGTGTTTGCTAAGGGAAATCGCGGCCGACCCATCAGTACGTTGTGCTCCTGGTTCAAACCCCATTGTTGCCACTTTTATTGTTTCTTGAAATAATCCTTTTGCATGTATTTTTTTGTAGAAATACATATGATGTTTGTTCTACTCTTAAGTTTTCAAAGTTTGAAATTTATATGTAGTTAGATAGTCAATACTGCTTTGGTAAATTCATATGTTCCTCAAGCAGAAATACCATTAAGAGGATTTCTCTACGTACATGTAAACAGTTGCTCATATCTAATTCTTATTTAAAATTTATTTTATACAATAATAAACAATCATAAATTATTATTATAATTCTGAATACCCGTGCTGAACATTCTAGGCCCGCCCTTGGTGGGCGGTGTGTTTGCTAAGGGAAATCGCGGCCGACCCATCAGTACGTTGTGCTCCTGTTCCTCCTCCAGGTTCTTGCATGAGGAGTGAAACGTTTAAAACGTATGTACTTTTTCCGAACACTTTTGCTATTGTTTCTCCTCTAAACTTGTGTGATTTGGATACAACTAACATGGACGGACGCTGTTTTCAGCAGAATTACCTTGATGTCTAGTTTTTGTGCAGAAAATCAACTATCAGAAAAAATCCTGAAAAATATGCCAAAAATCCTATTTCACCAGAAGATCCACGGAGCCAGAAGACAAAATGGAGTGGAGGCCTTGGGGGGCCACACCCCTGCCAGACACGGGTGGGCCCATGCCACGTCTAGGGGGGTGCGGCCACCCCAGGCACCCCCTCGGGCTCCCTCTTCGCCTATAAGTTACCCTTTGACCTAAAACCCGAGGGGGTTCGATGTTTTTCCAGAAAGATTTCCGCTGCGCCGCCACCACCAGAAGTCGCATTCGGATCCAGAAACTCCATTCTGGCACCCTGCCGGGACAGAGAATTTGGGGAGGATCATCGCCATCGTCATCACCAACGCCTCTCCATCAACCATCGATGTTTCCCTCATCCATGAGTGAGTAATCCCCCCGCTGTAGGCTATGTGGATGGTAGGGATTGGATAAGTTCTATCATGTAATCGAATATGATTGTTAGGGCATAGTGCCTAGTATCTCTATTAGTGCTATTTGACTTTGTTGCAACTTGTTGTGCTTAATGCTTGTCACTAGGGCCCGAGTGCCATGATCTCAGATCTAAACTTATTATTGAATCATTATGATAGTATTGTTTGTAATCTTATCTGCAAGTTGTGTACACATATCATTGTCCGGATCCAAAGGCCCCGAAGTGATAGAAATTGGGACAACCGGAGGGGATGGCTGTGGTGTGAGGATCACATGTGTTCACGGAGTGTTAAAGCTTTGCTCCGGTGCTCTATTAAAAGGAGCACCTTAATTGCCAGTAGTTCCCTACAGGCCTCGCTGCCATAGGCTGGCTGGACAGAAGATGTTGTACAAGTTCTCATTGCGAGCACACATGACTATATATGGAGCACATGTCTATGATTGTTTAGTACTTGGATGCTTTAGATCTTAAAGTTATATGTTTAGACTCGTCTATGCAACACCCGTCAATCCATCCCTAGGCCTACCGCACTCTTCGTACTGTTTACTGTTACTGTTACTATTTCTCTTGTTCTACTGTTGCTGTTGCTTTGCTGTTGCTACTACAAACTGTTGCTACTGATAAACTTCTGTGAGCAAGAACTATTTCTAAGTGCAGCTGAATTGACAACTCAGTTGTTAAGCCTTGCAAGTATTCTTTGGCTCCTCTTGTGTCGAATCAATAATTTGGGTAATACTACCCGCGAAGACTGTTGCGATCCTCTATACTTGTGGGTCATCAAGACTATTTTCTGGCGCCGTTGCCGGGGAGCATAGCTTTATTTGTAAGTTCACTTGGATCTATTATTGTTCACTGCTACTCCTTTCATCATGGGGAAGTCTCGTGATGGAAAGTTTCCTATTTTACCATCCACTACAAGAAGAGGTACGGTCCTGAACACCTCTGTTTCTCTTGATTCACCGTCTATTATAATTAAGCTTGTTATACCACCACCACATACTCATGCTATACACATTGCTACTACTGCTGAATCTGAAACTGCTTTTGATGCTCATGGTGTTACTTCTACTGTGCTTGATGCGAGTGGTTCTTAGGTCCTTTCCTAGATGCTACTATGGCTGGTCTAGGAAATACTGAAACTCCTAGTGAAGACACTGTTACACCTGTTAGCTCACGTGAGTCTAGAGAGAGTTATGATATTAATGATGGTTGCATTGAGTTCACTGTTGAATTTGTTGAAGAGTGCCGAAACACACATGGTGCTAGTGCTATTAAGAGTCTCCTTGCTAGACGTACCATTATTCCTAAACTGTCCTCTGATCCTAAGTTTGCGACCTCTCCCATAGATATTAAAGATAAAGATTACGATTTCTCTCTTGATTTATCCTATTTGGACATTATTGAGAAAGAACCTTTTTGTGGGACTGAAAATGAGAATGTTGTGGCTCATATGAATGAGCTTTCTACTATGAGTGCCTTTTTCTCTGATGATTTTAAAATGCGCAAGTACTTTGTTACAAAGATCTTCCCCTTTTCACTAAAAGGAGAAGCTAGGGCTTGGTTTAATAGATTACCTCCTGGTTTCATTGATAGCCCTGATTGTTTGATTGCTTCTTTCTTTCAGAAATATTTTCCTCCTAGTGCTAGACATGCTGCTTTGTAGAGACTTTTTGATTTTAAACAGGGAGAAGAAGAGAAATTACCTGAGTCATGGACAAGGTTCTGTGCCTTGATTCATGCGGATCCTGGATGTCCATTGCCTAAGAATGAGCTTCTTGATATTTATTATAATGGACTAACTGATGATTCTAGGACATACCTAGATAGTTTTGCTGATTGTGTTTTTAGGAAAAGGACTCCTACAGATGCTGAAGAACTAATGGCTAAGATAAGCAATAATTATGATGATTGGACTTCAACTGAGTTAAATACACTTGGGCCCCTCCAAAGTGTCTCCTCCCAGCCATCTTCTTTCTCTCTCCCGAAAAACACCGGAAAATTTGCTCAAGCTCGAGTTCCTGCTGTTCTTGCTCGCGATTTTTGATCTCCTTGCTCAGCCCCTCTTTTCTGTTGATTTTTGGAGGGATTTCTCCTTGGTATGTGCCTCCTCCACTTGTCCAATTAGATTTGTGATTGATAGATTGTATCTTGAGTATTTTGCTACTATAGGTGATAGGTTGTATGAGCGTGCATGCTTTTTCTATGCTTAGAGATTTCATTTTGATCCATGCGTATCCCTCTAGCAAGTTCCTATAGTAGTTTCTCATCATTTATCAACTTAGAAATCACTTGGTTTCATGTTTGTCTAAAAATTTCAGAAAAGAGTGGTAATGGACAACCACACATTTGGAGAGATATTTGAGAGTGATGCACCTAGGAGGGCAAGGCCTTCAAGATCATCCTCCCGAGCCAGGCCCTCATACAATGAGGATCTCATTACTCCGCGAGTCAGCGATGAGGGAGATGAGGGGGATGCTCACCCTTCCACCTTTCCTTGCCCAACCTTTTTGCGGGCAGCTAGGATTCTTGATGATTTTACAACCTTGGTTCGGAGGGCTAGACTAACAAGACTTATGCAGGATGAGAGCATGCAATATGCTACGCTCACTAAAACATTTATGGAGAGCTTCTCCTTTACTAACAGCATGTTGAAGCCAGATGTTTCTTTCAAAATTTATGGCAGGTCCTACAATATGACCTTGAAGAAATTTTGTGAGGCCCTAGGGCTTGGTACAACTGGGCCAGCAAAGAAGATTCCAGCTCAACCCGCTGATTTGTTGGAGCTCTACCGCGGGATAACCAATGATGATAACCGTAGAACTCAACGGGGAAAGATAAGAAATATTCAGCTTCCAGCCATCAGGTACTTTGCTTACTATCTTGCCACTAGTGTTCTTGGTAGGGAGAACACTAGTAAAATTTCCAACTATCATTTGGCATTCTTAGATGCTGCGCTCAACAATGATACTAAGTACAATCTTGGTTCTCTCATTGCTCGTCGCTTAACTGCTAAGGGACCCATTTATGGGGGGATTATTGCTGCACGTGTTGCTACTGCCTTGGACCTTGCTCTTGATCCAAATGATACAGTTTTGGCCCCTCAGAGGCTTGATCTTGCTGCCATGAAGGCACATCACTTTGTCACCACTAGCTCTACCCTTGAGAACTTGGTTTATGGAATGTTGTTTATTGACGGGGAAGAGAGAGATCCCTCTCCCCCAAACCACCTTGTTCAGTATTTCTCAGGGACCTTTGTCGTGCTCCAAGGAGGAGATGGATGACAAGCTGCACGTTCTTGGTTTCCACTAACACTATCAGGAGGAAGCGCCCTCATATGACCCCTTTGTACACTACACAGGGGAGTCCTCGAGCTCGTACCAGGACGAGGGAGCCTCCTCGTCGTACTACGGAGGTGCACCTACTTGGGCACCATGGAATTGAGCCCCACTTTGGCCAAAATCCTAAGCTTGGGGGGAGGTATACCGACATCACACTCATCTTTATATCATGTTTGGTCGGTTCTTTGTATATCCATTGTTTGCTTTCTTTTTGGTTTTTGTTTCTGCTTTCTCAAAACACAAAGATATCAAAAATATTTTCATTGTTTCTCTTGGTTTGTTTCTTTGATTTTTAGCTTTAGTTTGCCTTAAAGAAAAATCCAAAAAGATTTTGCTTTGTTTGCTTTTCTTGGTTTGCTTTTGCTTTGTTTTAAAAAAAATTGAAAACACCAAAAAAATTGTTCTTATTTTTTGGTTTTGTGAGTTCTTTGCAGGGTTCCGCCGTCCTCAGTGGATTTTGGTTTCATGTTATTATTCAAGTCACACAAGTGAAGGGCAGTAGTGAAGATTAAGACAATTTGAGGTGTGGTAAGAGGCTGGTAACGAACTCTATTTGTTTTTCATTTTTGTACATATACTCATCATTGCGAGCATGCTTAATCTGTTCATCGTAAGGAGTATGTTACTGATGGATGCTTAGTAGTTCTTGCTTGTCTGTGATTAGATCCATCTTGCTAATAGTTTGTAGCATGTCATATGAATGTTTGCCTGCATTATTTTATTCATATTTTGGTATGATATTGTGGTATCCTCCTCTGAATGTTTCATGTGAATTGACTTGGCACATACTCATGCATGCATATGCCTAAACAATAGTCAGTAAGCCTCGATGATTTATTTTGCCTCAGAGTTCTTGTATCACTTTCATGCCATAATTAGTCCTGTTTTGTTGCAAGCATGGTTATGACAGTTATCGCTCTCTCGTTTCTCGCTCCATCTCTATTGCTAACCTTCACTTGCACTGAGTATGAGCTCTACTTGTGCTTCCAACTCCCCAAAACCAATATTGCCAACTGTGCCCACCATACCTACCTATTAGCATCACTTGCTATTTCAGTGCATATTCAATATGCCTTGTTTTCTTCCAAATAAAATGTTTGTCTATTTTGAGAAAGTTAGTTAGTGAATATCTCACGAACTTGATGGCACACTTTATTCCTTGCACTTAATAATCCTAAACCATTGTCACCTGTCCATGAAAGTTATATGCTTGCAAATTATAGGCTGGGAGTTAGCATAACCGTGCAGTCATGGGGAACGCTTGATACATCAGAAACGTATATATAATTTTTGATGCTCCATGCTTGTTTAGTATCTACTTTGCCTTGCTTGTCTACACTTTGAGGTGCTTTTTACATGTTTTCTGGTACTAACCTATTAACAAGTTGCCACAGTGCCAGTTGCCTGTTTTCTGCTGTTTTTGGTTTCACGAAAAGTTAGTAAAGAAATATTCTCGGAATTGGACGGGACAAACGTCAAACTCAATTACTTTCCATGGGGAACAAGAAGTTCAGAGGGGAGCTGGAGAGGCGGGCTAGGGCGCCCAGACCTCCCCTAGGCGCAGGTGGGCCCTGCCCCATGCCTGGGAGGGGTGTGGGGCCCCTGGCCGTCGCCTCGGCCTCCCCCTTCGCCTATAAGAAGCCCCCGATGCAGAAAGCCTAAGTATCCGATCAAATCTCCATGAAACCGTCTGTAGCCGCCGCCACCATCATCCCTAGATCAGGGGGGATCCGAAGTTCTTCCCGGCACCCTGCCGGAGGGGAGATCATCCTGGAGGCCTTATCTCCGGTATGATGCGTGAGTAGTTCCACCTTAGACTATGGGTCCATGTAGTAGCTAGATGGTTGTATCTCCTCCTTTGTGCTTTCATGTATAGATCTTGTGAGCTCCGTTCATGATCAAGATCTAATCTATTTTAATCATGCATGTTGTGTTTGCGGGGATCCGATGGATATTGAGATTATTATGTTGGTTTGATTAATGGTTTTGTCTTTATGATTCTATCATGTCTGTGTTGTTTGTGATCTTGCATGCTCTCCGTTGTTAGTAGCTATCTTAGCCAAGTAGTTTCTTGTGACTTCAAGAGGGGGTATTTATGCTTGATAGTGGGTTCATGCCTCTAGTTTCCAAGGGAAGTGACAATAATCTCTTTGGTTGTAGATGTGCTATTGCTACTAGGGAGAAAACAACGGTCTCTTGTTCATGGAACATGTGGACTGTTTACCTTACACACTTTGCTTAAAGCAGTTGTCTGTTGCTTGCAACTTAATAATGGAGGGGGTTCGGATGATAACCTGAAGATGGACTTCTAGTCATAGATGGAGTTGGATGGCGGTCTAAGTATATTGTTGTATTGCCCAATCGAATCTCATAGGATCTTTCTGACTATTAATTGCATTGTTATGCCTTGCTCAGTTCCTATCAATTGCCCCGCTGTAATTTGTTTACCCTTCATGCCATGTTGTTTATCTAAGGAGAGCACCTCTAGTGAACTATGGACCCCGATCCAATCTTTACCATTGATACATCTTCCACTGTTACTTGTTTACTTGCTGCAAACCATTACCTTCCACACCATATGTTTAATCCTTTGTTACAACAAACTGGTGAGCTTGACAACCTCACTGATTCGTTGGGGCAAAGTCTAGAGTTTGTGTTGTGTAGGTCTCCGCGTTGCTCGCAACACCTTTGTGACGTTTCCTTCCTTCTACTGGTTCGATAACCTCGGTTTCTTACTAAGAGAAAACTTGCTGCTGTGCTGCTTCACACCTTGCTCTTGGGGTTCCCAACGAAGTGCTCCTACATCAACTCAGCGCTGCATCAAGCTTTTCTGGCGCCGTTGCCGAGGAGGAAAGGTAAAAGGCACTCACAAACGTTACCCCACGTCAACAGCAAGCCAGAAAGCTTTTCTGACGCCGTTGCCGGGGAGGCTAAGGACGTCTTCACTAGGGGAGTCCACTTCCTTTCTCTTTACTTTGTTTTTAGTTTGCTTTGTTTCTTTTGCTTAGTTTTGTTTGCCTCTTTCCAAAAAACCCAAAAAATAGTCTAGCTTGGTTTGCTTTCTTTATTCAAAAACACAAAAAATTAGTTCCTACTCTTGTTGCCACTTCGTTCTAGCTCACCATGTTGCTCCCCAAGTTTACCCTGAAGGACCTTTCTATAGGTAGTGGCTCCATAATTGGGAAAGATAATATTGAAGAATTCTTTAATTATGTTAGCAAGCATGAGGATATTGAGGATAAATCTATAGCATAGCTTGCTCCTTATTATGATATTACTTCAACTTATTTAGTTCATATGCTGGAGGCTAGGTTTGTTAGCCTTAACCCCATGATGCAGATTTTGTTCCTAAAACTAAAAGAAGAAAAGAATGATGAAAAGAGAGAATTTATTCTTGAAACTTTACTCAAAGAGTTCCATGATGTTGCTAGGGAAGCCAAAAAGGTCTTTGAGCGTTTTAATATGCTAGGCTCATGTGTAGATGTTATGGGTACTTCAGATAAAACAAAGCCTAGAGATGAATGTAAGATACCCATACCCTTTAAGCTTGTTGGGATGCATGAGGCCTATGAAAAGAATTTTGATTGGATTGTTCCTGAAAATCCTTTTGGTGAAATTAGTAAGCCAAAGAGAAATGAGAAGGGATCCTCCAAAACCCATTTGTATGAGATACCTTTCATAGTTGAAGATTTTGCAAGTATGGATGTTAATGCTTCTTTATTTGAAAATACTCGATTCTTCTTGCTTCTTGTGCCTAACTTAAAGGCGTTAAAGAAAAGTACTTGTTGGGAGATAACCCAAGAGTTTAACTGAGTCTTGGAAGTTATTACTTCAGTAATGACCTATCCTTATCCTTTTTGTTTGCTTTTTGTGCCAAGAATAACCTCTAATGAGAGGGAAGTAAGATTTGGGGAGTTGCTGTCGCGAAACAGATTTCTGTCCTCCACCATAAATTTTTTTGAGGAGTATATGTAACTCATATTGAGCTCACAATTTACGAAGAAATCCCCCAGTATGTTAGATAACTTTCTTTAGTTCAACACTTTTTGATTTGAGCAACATAAGATGTTCGAAAAAATCGGTTTCTACCCGCATGTCTGTTTTGACAGATTTCTGCCATTATTTGCATTTGCTTCTTATTGATTCCTTTTGGAGTTATCTTTAGGTGAATTGAGATTTTTGAAGGATTTACTACAGTAGCTTGTGTTTCTAGTGAAAAGCCTTGCTGTTCCAAAGCTTTGCCAGGGGTCTAATATCTTTTTAATACACTAATGTTGCTAATGAAGATTGTGGGATGTTTTGTGTGAAGGAAAAATTTCAGGTGTAAAGAGAGAATGATGCAATGAGTTGAAGAATGGACAAAAGCTCAAGCTTGAGGATGCCACCATGGTGTCACCCCAAGAATATCCAAGAGGTACAAGCGTCAAATCTTGGGGATGCCCAAGGCATCCCCTTCTTCATCAATAAAAAGCTCAGGTCTGTCTAGACACTATGTTTTTATTGTTTCATGCACAGTTGTGTTGTTCTTGGAGCGTCTTAGTTTTCGTTTGCTTTGCTTAGTTTCTTTAGTTTTCTTGAGTAGTTTGGACCACCATTCTCGCTGTGTTGTTTTGCAAATAAGTTTGCTTGGTGTTTGGAAAGGAGTAGTAAGTTCTTGCTTGAAGTGCAAGAGGAGCTTGCGTTGACTGTGACTTAGACTTTAGCATAACATTCTAGGTGTTGTTTTGACCTTATGCTTAGTGATTATTTCTGTAGCATGTCTTGTTTTTGAATTAGCCATTTGGTGGTTGCTTCACAAAACCATCTGTTTTTATGCTCGGAAAATGGAAAATGCCTTTTGGTGCGACAAAAAGGAAAACTTCCTCTTTCAACATTGTTTGCCATCCCATGATGCACATGTATGCACAATATGGCCACATTATCACAAACTATGCCTTGATTGTAGCGATAACATTGGTCATTTGACCCGAAAGCCAAGAAACCTCGAATGAGATAGGTCATTTTGTGAAGGTTTTTTTGACACATAATCAATATACCAAGTTTGATATTTTTCCTTCTAACTATGTCACATAATATAACACCACGCGAAATTTTCGCATTGTTTCGATCATTTTTTAATTTTTATTCCCGTTTTAAACTATTGTCAAACTTTGTCGAACAATGGGCATGAAGATTCTTAGCTCGGGGCCAAGCCTCACTAAACTTGCACTAGATTTTTGATAAAATAGCATATTGTGAACCTAAAAATGATTTTTGTAAAAAAACATGAGCATCATATCATGTACCTGTAGTTCATATCTGACCCACTTCCTACCGATTCGGCAGGAATTTGTCTTTTTCACCAGAGGTGGACGGAAAGGTTTCAGATCCCCCTGTTGGTACATTTTCCATATAAGGTGGTCTAGTATTTTTTTTAAATGTGGTGGTAGTTTTTTGAATTAGCCATTTGGTGGTTGCTTCACAAAACCATCCATTTTTTATGCTCGGAAAATGGAAAATGCATTTTTGGTGCGTCAAAAAGGAAAACTTCCTCTTGCAACATTGTTTGCTATACCATGATGCACAGGTATGCACAATATGGCCACATTATCACAAACTATGCCTTGATTCTAGCCATAACATTGGTCATTTGACCCGAAAGCCAAGAAACCTCGAATGAGATAGGTCATTTTGTGAAGGTTTTTTGAGACATAATCAATATACCAATGAGAAATTTTTATTACGATAGAACTAGAATGAAAGTACATACTGCAACTAACAGTAAGTTACATAAAGCATGACTAAAAATTAAGATACATAAAAGAACTGAAAATTAAGATACATGGCCAGATTAAGTCACAATCGGCCAAACTTGTTTTGGAATGTTGGAGTGATTCAGTCATGCTCCTGCCTACACCTGTAATAATCGCCACTGTAGTCGTCGTACTCGCCGCGGCCTTCGTCGCTGTCGTCGTCGGGGTCGCCGTAATTGAACCTTGAAGGCGGAGTACGCCTGGGTTGGACTTGAGGGTAGCGCAGGCGGGGGTTAGAGTCGGCGGCCGTGTCATAGGCCATGACGCTCTGGAGAGTCCGGCTGCGCTACCACAGCTGACGACCGGCCTCGTTGAAGTTCGGAGGAGGTGGAACGTCCTCCTTGTGCCTGGCGAGCGCCCTCTCACGCCGATCCCCGAAGAAGTCTTCCCAAGTCAGGAAATAGTCGGGATGCCAGTTGGATTCCTCCGCTGCTCTGGCGTGAGCTCGAAGTAGTAGTGGTTCGTGATGGCCATCCGGCGCGCCACACCTACAGGGACAGGAGGAACCGGCACGCCTCCGGCGCTCAGCATCCAGCCGACGGGGACGCAGTAGCCCGGCGGGCAGGGGTAGTTTGAGGCACAAAGCGCCTCCGCCTCCCCGGGGTTAGTGGTATGGTGGAAGCCATGGAAAAGAGTGATGAGGTTGCAGATATGAGTCTAGAGATGTGCAATGACAATGGAGGCCAATCCTACATATATATAGTGAGAAATGGCGGGAAGAAAATTGGCGGGAAGAAAAATGGCGGGAAGAATTGTCAGATTCCAAAGTATACAAAAGATGCTAAATTTAAATATCCAAACAATTCAAAAATGTTAATACAAAATAAAATATGATTTGCTCTAATAAAATAGGGTAAGATTCCTTTTCAGATGCTTAATATTTCTTATGTTCAAAGTTTTAGGGTTTGACTATTTTATTTTTGTTTTAATTGAATAATCAAAATATATATTCAAGTGTTTTAATAATTTTGAAAATATTCATCTACAGTAACTATAAAATATATTTATATGAATGGATAGATATTATTTTTCTGAAAATTATGATATATTATTCATATTTTTTTTAGTTGAAATGAAAAAGATATGAATTTTCTAAATTCTATCCTATTTTTTGAATTAAAAATGCCCCCACCCATTTAATGTACGAAATAAATGCCCCACCCTTTAACACCGGTTCAAGACAAGAACCGATGTTAAAGGGGGGCTACGCAGGGCGGTGGTGCAGGGCCTTTAACACCGGTTCGTGGCTCAAACCGGTGTTAAAGGGGGTGCGGCTTTTTGCTGCATGGGCCACGCTAGTACGGGAACCCCCTTTAACACCGGTTCGTAGAATAACCGGTGTTAAAGCGCATGTCCTACCATAACCAAAGGCCTCGTTTCCACTAGTGTTACTCCCTTTGAGTTTATATTACCTGATCCGTTGCTCCTAGCATAACTAGGTTTGGCTTGTGTGCACTGCTAGAGCTTATATCTGTGTCATGCTTAGCCATGCATGGCTGTTAGTACTGGTCCATCCAGATGATGTATCAGATGCAGAGAATCTAGTATGATATGAGAACGTGATGAGATGATATCAGAGGTGATATGAGATTAAACATGCTAAGGCTTGTATGGGAGGCCACGATGGGATGTGGTTTTTCTAGTCCCATGCTCGCCACCACTAGGACCCAAGTTCTTGCCTTTGGAACCGAGACGAGCGTACAACCACACGGGGCCTGGACAACCTCATGAGAAACTAACTTTCCTAGTAGATTCCATGAGTCACATAGTTCGGGCGTTCCATTCGACATGCATTCTGTTTATTCTCGAAGGCGGTGAAGGAGGTGCATTTATAACAGGTAGGGAAGCGTGGACCAGGTTGCTTGGGGTTGATACTTTAACCACACGCCCCTAGTAAACCAACCTCGCCTCACATCTTTAAGTACCGGCTTTGGGATTTGACCCGTTATGGCGGAACCATACTTATTGCGTGACTCATGGTCTCGGCGAAAGCAAGGTAAAGGTCGTGTCTAACCACCCTCTGCCAGCCTTCCAAGGAAGAGGGTAATCATGTGGCATTAAGAGAAGGTTAGTACGTGTGAGTAAAGTTGTACACCCCTGCAGGGTAATAATCTTTTCGAAAAGCCGTGTTCACAGTTATGAACGACTTGGCAACCAGACTCAAGATCATAGAGAACTATAACCTAATCGTAAAACTTGGTAGATCAATGTGTGCTTAAGGATGCTTCCTCATGGGTACGAGGGGGCGATCCTAGATAGGGTTCAGATGATGATGACTTGGTGGATACCATAAGATGATGATCAATACTTCGGAGATGTCGCTCTCTTATCCCCTTTTAAAATACTTTGATTAGACGAGCTTCTTCTCTCTCTCTTGTTTTATAAACATAAGTGGCTTTATGCAAAACAACTCCAACAACCATAAGTCTTGCGGAGTACACCCTGTACTCACCCTTGCTTTGTTGATACTTTTGGTAGAGTAAGTGTTCCCTAAAGATCACTTTGGTACTACATAGACACCGACGAGTAGCTTGGGGTTCCCGGCCGGTAGCCTGTCATCTATGGGCTGGGACGTCATCGTTATGCTTCAGGCCTCTTAGGCCATTCGTTAAGTTTGCTATACTTAATAGCATAATTTGCCTTCCGTTGTTTGATGTTTGTGGTCAGTGACCTCTGCTTGTAATAATTTGGTTCTCTGCTCAATTATGAGATTGCTGTAATACTTTTGTGTGTCGTAGGGTCACTGATGTGTTACCGATTCTTCACTGGATATCCTCGAGCTCAAGGTTAAGCTTATGTCAGACGGAGGTCTGGGATTTGTTTAGCCCTGATCCCGGGGGTGTCACAGGTTTTGGTATCAGAGCAGTACCGACCATAGGAAAACCTTGCTATTGGTCAATGTTGAGTCTAGTACTTGTGAAAACTATTTTAAAAGATGAAAAGTATTTGAGAAAACTCAAGTATGCTTCTTTTTATCCTTACCCAGTTTCGTTCTAACTCTGGGTCATCTTATCTAGTGTTTATTTTGGAAAAGTTTTGATATCTCTTCTAGTTCTTCAAAGCATAGGTGCCTTTTGGGCATGTCGTTTCTCAACTAGTTGACCTAGTGTTGAGTTCTATAGAGTTGTGTGTGTTGTGTGTTCCTTGTTCCCCTTTTCTCTTGTTCATCTGAGAGATTCCTTTCTATCATGATCTCTCTATCTTATGGATCCACAGTGTTCTATTCTAGGCTTCGAGGTCTCTTTTCTCCACGTGTGCCTCCATTTTATTTGTTCCGTTACTTCAGAAGTTGTATCTTATTTTGGAATTTACCTCGTGATCACTATCTTGCAATGTACGCTATGTCACTCAAGTAGTGGTTACTCCTTTCTTTGGGTTTTAACCCTTGGACTTGAATCTAAGATCCCAGATTGCGCTGGATTCTAGTGTTGTGAATCGTGTACATGCAGCTGATCTTTAATCCAAGATCCAATCCTTTGACCCCTGTCGTTAATGTTCATACATTACCTCAGGATGGATGGTACTACAATTCTGGCCTTCAAGCTTGTGGTCTTTGTCGCGATTGAATTGTGACAGTTAAGGACTTCCCCTACCACTAGCTATGGCAAATGTTCTTTAATGGAACCAAATAGATCACGACAAGAGTACTCCTCGTGAGTCTCACATCTATATTCGTGACTCTGATACACCTTACCTCTTCTATGCATTGGTTTTTGGAAGATTGATAATCTATGCATCCACATCTCGGGATTCTGTCCTGAGCATGTTTCTTTTTCCCTTGTTGTTTTCCGACCTTTGTTTATCGGTTGGTAGCCAAGTAGTAACTTGCATTGGTGTCTTCTGATGCAAGATACTCTTGTGGTCTGTCAAGACAAACCATTTCAGAATGTCTAGGAGAAACACACTCCAGTACCTCGTCATATCTAGGACCGGGTCAAAGTGTTGTAATCCGCAGATTAAGATGCATTGAGTGTCTTTCATCTGTTCTACCGTAAAGTATCACACTCTTTTATACTGAGAGGTCGTGCTGATTTTTCATGACCCCTTAATGAAGTGATGCTTTCACACATACTTACCCGCCCTTCCTTGAGCTTTCGTGTTCGTGAGTGATACGTGTGCGTAATAATGTGGCTATCTGAGATTCTTAGCAATTATTATTGTTTTGAACTCTAAGTACATTTGTATTATTATTAGCGTGATTGGTTAATCCTATCACTAAGCGAAGGATGATTGTGCTACCAAGTCCGTTATTCTGGTGCACTCTCTTCAGTTAAAGAGATAGGCCTGTGCCGAAGCTCTGAGACTATGTCTTCTTGCCTTATCAAGCAAGTTTCCTCTCGAACTAAGTGACATATCGGTGGTTCGTGATATTCTAGATGTCTTCTAGAAGTATCATCATGTTGCCACGTGACCGTGTTGTCAAGTTCTTGAGAAAGCAAGTTCTTTGAACTTCTCTTTTCTCCAAGGATCCGTACTGGATACCCCGAACTAGTTGGTTGAGCTTAAACAACAACTTGGAGAGTTGTAAGACAAAAGTTTCTATCCGACTTTGCTCCTTCTTAAAGGGATGTCTAGTTTTGTTCATGTTGAAGAAAGATAGTATTTCCTTTGTGGATATGTTATCTTCCCCACCTTTGATTTGATTTGGGTTATTGTAAAATCAAACTCAGTTCCAAGGACTATCTTGATGGTGTTTCTACTTGTGATGTTTCACTTGAGTACATCCTTATGTCCTTTGGTCTGACCAGTATTATTGCCTTGTTCACAAAACATATGAGTCCATCTTAATGGAGTGCCCTGATAAGTTTGTTGTTGAGCCCATGAATTACATCCTTATCTTTTTCATGCTATAACATACTCATATGGAACAATTAGCAGTAATTTTGGAAAATTCCGAGAACTCTCTTCGAGTCATCTCGAAGTATGTGTTCTGGATGTTAGAAGTGACCTTATCTAGTTCATGTGCAAATGTTGAAAGATGTCACCGTGGATTCGAGAAGAGTTATCTCCCTTTCTTTAAGGACGCATGTGTGTTTTATTGCTATTAATTCATGTGTGTGCAGTTGTCTCTTGACAAGTTGCTAACACACAGGTCTAGCAATCTAGCTCAGTCTTCTGGAGCTTGACACTGTAGTCCATATCTTGAGAATCTAGTAACTTTACCTCCGTGGTAAATGTTGCAAACTTTCTATTCGGACATGCTGAGTCTGAAATATCATTTTGCCTAACCAAAGCTGAATCTCAAGCAGCAATGATGGTTGGTGTTCCTCAAGGTTTTGACATAGATTTCTTTGTAATTCTAGCAAGGTTGGTGTAATGGTTGACACACTTAGTCGAAAAGACCCTCTGTCATATTCTCTTGATTCAACAATAACAACCACTCTTCATGAGGCATCTTCTATGACTTACTATAGGAGTTGTTCTTATGGTTTCCTTTGTATCCGAAGTCCGACCTGTACTTGATGTTTGATTTCTCAAACATCAAGGAGACCATTTAAAGTAGTGTTGCTAAATGTCTCTCGGTCGATCCTCCAGACCCTCTTATGTTGGCAAGCATCTTGTTGTGCCAAGTAATTGAAGTCTGGTAACAAAGTTTCTTTCTTCTCGTGTCTCGGGAATCTTCTTACCAATTCGTCTAGTAGTGTAAAGTGATATCATGATCTTTGGCAAAGATTATGATACACCTGGATGAATAAAGAGTTTCCTTCCATTTCTCAACCATGTTTTAAGTGTGACTATGATTTTGATAATCTGTAGTTTCTCTCGATACATACTCCTTGCGACTCTTATGAGTCCTCTCCAAAAAACACCTATCTGTCCTAGCCTTCTGTTGAATGAAAGAGTGAACCTTCTGTGTCAAAAGTAGTTCAACAACTTGGTTTTGTTGATCCATATCTCTGCAACCTGAAATATCTACTTAAGCCGTTTAGTAGAGGTTCCTCATTGAAGTCTGTGTTATGTTCTTTCTATTGGAACCTCCCTTTTCAGAAGCATAAACCCTTATTTAGCTCCATGGTCTCAATCCTTATGAAGACCATCTATCTAACAATTTGAAACCTTCTCCTCTTGTTTCCTCTGTTACCTTGACGTGTTTCATGTTGTCATCTCAGAGTTGTTTTTGAACACTCCATTTATGAGTTGACCATGAGATACTCTGTGTGTTGTTTAGTGTGTTTCCCTCTTATCCTTAGTGTAATCCTGTTTCTTTCTCTCTCTGTCTCTTCTCCTACCTTCGGAATCTCGGGTCGAGATTCTCGTAAGGGGGATAGAGCTGTAACACCCCATTTTCAGCTAATCTAGAATTAGGGTTTGTTTGTGCATTATCATGAGCATCATCTATTTAAAAATGCATGAAGCAAACAAGATAAAAGGTAAAACCTTAATCTTCCCTCTCTCTTTGAAACTTATTCAAAATAGTTTGAATATTTTGAAAGTACAAAAATGTTGGAGCCCAAATGGATTATAAGGGCCCTGCAATGTTTTATATATTTTATAAAGCCTTTGGTATTTTTGAAATTACCCAAAACAGAAAAGAAATTGAAATAAAATTGGAAAAGAGAAAAAAAATTCAGAAAAGGAAAAGGTTTCTATAAAAAAACTGCAGTCAGAGCACACCCAGGCCGCAACCCAGTTCCCTCTCCCTCCTTATCCTCTCCTCGCGCGCAGAGAGCCCGAACCCTAGCTCGCCGGACTTCGTCGATCCCCGCTGTTCCCGGCCACCCTAGCTCAAGCTGAGGCCATCACCAAGATCGCCCTGCCGAACTGGTTCGCCCTAGCTAGGTCACCATGCCCCGCGAGCCCTCAATCCTCTGAATCGAAGCATCGTGTCCGACGCCGTACACCTCTGCTCGCCGCCGATTCCGGCCGCCCCGTGCCTCTCCGAGCCCTTCAATGGCATCCTGGTGAGCCCCTGGTGCTCAGGCACCTCCCCTCCTTCTTCCTGCTCACGTGGCATCTGAGGTGACCCTTGGTCCCCTCTATCAGCCACTATAGCTAGTAGCGGCCCCGGTGTAAAAAGTATTTTCCTTCTGTTTTCAATTTCAGAAAAAGGTTAAATGTTATAAATTCAATAACTAAATATCTGTTTATCATAAAAATACAAATAATATATCAAAATGTTCAGAAAAATGAGATCTATATAATTACACTATAATCATGCATTGTTAACCAACTTTCATGACAAGTTCAATTAGATAACTAGATGTACCCCTCTCATATGGTTTCGGAGTTTCCTGAGTTAGGGTTTGTGCCCCTCGAAACCCCGATTAAGTTGTCGAGCATGCTTTAGGGTTTTAATTCAATACAATTTAAATTGCCATATCATCATCCTTGTTTGAGCATTGCATCAATGCCCTGTGTTGATTGTTTCCCCTTTATTTCCGGTGTTTGGTTCTTCCCGGTAGAATACGAGATCGAGATCGAGATCGAAGACCGAGGTCAACATCGTCGAAGTTCGAAGATCAACGAACAATACTTGACCAACTATAATCAAGTCAAGACAAGGCTTCTGAAGCTCTGCTTATCTGTTATCCACTCGTAAAGGCAAGCATATCCCCACCATGATATAATCTTATGATTTTGAAAGCATTTCAATTCTATCCATGATGCATACGATTCTACCATGGTATTTTATTGATAGATAGAGTATCCTATATGTTGCATTACTCCCTTTGAGCTTATATTACCTGATCCATTGCTCCTAGCATAACTAGGTTTGGCTTGTGTGCACTGCTAGAGCTTATATTTGTGTCATGCTTAGCCATGCATTGCTGTCAGTACTGGTCCATCCAGATGATGTATCAGATGCATAGAATCTAGTATGATAGGAGAACGTGATGAGATGATATTAGAGGTGATATGAGATTAAACATGCTAAGGCTTGTATGGGAGGCCACGATGGGATGTGGTTTTTCTAGTCCCATGCTCGCCACCACTAGGACCCGAGTTCTTGCCTTTGGAACCGAGACGAGCGTACAACCACACGGGGCCTGGACAACCTCACGAGCAACTAACTTGCCTAGTAGATTCCATGAGTCACATAGTTTGGGCGTTCCATTTGACATGCATTTTGGATCTTCTCGAAGGCGGTGAAGGAGGTGCATTCATAACAGGTAGGGAAGCATGGACCGGGTTGCTTGGGGTTGATAGCGCCCCTGGTAAACCAACGTTGCCTCACAACTTTAAGTACCGGCTTTGGGATTTGACCCGTTATGGCGGAACCATACTTATTGTGTTACTCATGGTCTCGGCGGGAGCAAGGTAAAGGTCGTGTCTAACCACCCTCTACTGGCCTTCCAAGGAAGAGGGCTAATCATGTGTCATTAAGAGAAGGTTATTACGTGTGGGTAAAGTTGTACACCCCTGCAGGATAATAATATTTTAGATAAGCCGTGTTCACGGTTATGAACGACTTGGCGGCTAGACTCAAGATCATAGAGAACTATAATCTAATCGTAAAACTTGGTAGATCAACGTGTGCTTAAGGATGCTTCCTCATGGGTATGAGGGGGTGATCCTAGATAGGGTTCAGATGATGATGACTTGGTGGATATCAGAAGATGATGATCAATACTTCAGAGATGTCACTCTCTTATCCCCTTTTAAAATACTCTGATTAGACGAGCTTCTTCTTCTCTCTCTTGTTTTATAAACAAAAGTGGCTTTATGCAAAACAACTCCAGCAGCCATAAGTATTGCGGAGTACACCCTGTACTCACCCTTGCTTTGTTGATACTTTTGGCATAGTAAGTGTTCCCTAAAGATCAGTTTGGTACTACATCGACACTGACGAGTAGCTTGGGGTTCTCGGCCGGCAACCTGGAATCTATGGGCTGTGACGTCATCGTTATGCTTCAGGCCTCTTAGGCCATTTGTTAAGTTTTCTATACTTGATAGCATAATTTGCCTTCCGTTGTTTGATATTTGTGGTTAGTGACCTCTGCCTGTAATAATTTGGTTCTCTGCTCAATTATGAGCTTACTGTAATAATTTTGTGTGTCGTAGGGTCACTGATGTGTTACCGATTCTTCACTGGATTCCTCGAGCTCAAGGTTAAGCTTATGTCAGACGGAGGTCTGGGATTTGTTTAGCCCTGATCCTAGGGGTGTCACATACTCCTCCACACGCCTTGGCCATATCATCGAGGTCCATTGTTTCTTGATCATCATTGCCAAGTCTTGCTTTCACAACTATTGCTACTCTTAGCTAATAAAGTAAAAACAACTATGGCTATAACAATAATAATATGACAATCATGGTGGCTCCTACCACTCATGCCCTATGATATTAAAACATAACACATCTTATACAACACATTGCTATACCACATCACTTCCTGCAAAAACAAGTTAGACGCCTCTAACACGCTTTTCTATCTTACGAGGCTCAATGGTGACATCAACATTGATCATATCCGGGGTGTGTCCCCATTGCATTATAAATAGTAAAATAGTTTCACTAGACTTTGTCAATACATGTGATCCCCGTGTGAACTTCACCAAATTCACAAAAGCCCAATGTGAAAATTTTATCCCGACTATTGCGGAAAAACAGGCACCCGACAAAGTTGTTATGTGCACCCAAAGTACACTTCACAAACCAGTCTCGATCTGAAGATCGTAAAGTCGGCTTGGTCTGCTAATCACACAATACTGTCAAGATACAAATTGCAACAATTAGGTAGCAAGAAGGAGATTAATAATGCTAGAATTTTACGATTCCTTTATCCATACCTGTGCCTACGCATAAAACGCTACGGAAAACAAAATTTCTAGTGCATAACCAAGATCCAATGCAAGGGTGTGGTAATGGAACATACCCTGATAGATCGAACTAGCAGAAATTTGTCGATGACGGGGTTGATTATGTGTCGATCCCCACAACAAGCCTTACCGATTCGCGTGGAGATGTATTATCCCGTGAACGGATCCGAATAACTAGTCGTCCAAGTGTCGCACCTCCACCGGTAGCCACAGGTGCAACAAGAATGACACCGCATCGAGGAGATATCAAGAACTTGCGAATGAAGTGGGAACGTGTCAATGAAGATCCGGAAGCACTCTGTCATCCGGATAGATTTGAACTAGACGGGCTAGAAGACTAATTGCTTTGGACGTTGGTGAAGATCTCCTCCACATGATGAATATGACAACGTGATGAAGAGGAAGAAGACTGCAGGCCGAGGCGGCAGCGGCCGGTGGTGGTGGCCAGCGACGCATCGGCGGTGGCTCGAGGCAGGGTTTCTTGTGGACTTGTGTGTTCTTTGCCTTTGCCCTCTCCCCTCAATATATAGGTGGATTCCCTCCTCCATATAGGAGAGTATAATTAGGACTTGTGTCCTACAAGGACTCCTCCTTTCTTTCTCCCACCAATTGAGAGACAGAGAGAGTAGGAGAGAGGGAGTCCGCATCCAATACGGAGTCCTTTCTCTCCACCCCCAAACCAACTTTGTGGGCAAGTTTGAGACCTGGGAGGACTCCTCCTCCACCGCCTCACCCATCCCTCCTCCTACACCCGCCGGCCTAGGGCAGGCCCTGGCCGAATTGGCCAAGGTTCCCCCTGCCACGCACGTGTGGGCCTAGTGGGCCCATGCAACCCTTTATCCCATGGGACCCACTGGGATATTAATAAATAATAATTACTTATTTATTATTTATATAAATATTTTTTAAAGCTTTCCCAATTAACTTTCGGACACCTCTGAATTAATTTGAAACCTTCCTAAAATATTCCCAGCGTCCTCTTTCATTGTCCGGACCTATTCCATCCACTCTCGGTGATATCCCGCACACCTCTGGAATATTCTGAGACACTCAGAAACATCCTTTAGGGATTACTTCATCCAACTACCTCATTCAAACTCACATTCTAAAATGCCAAAAATGTCTTAAGTGTGTGACCCGGTAGGTTCGAATATTTGCGGACATGTCCAAAACTAATCTCGTGACAATGATTACTATTAGTGTCTTGATACAAGTAGCACCACCGCAAACAACATGAAGTTCTTTATCATGTGAACCCTAGTATTGAGTCTGATACATATCGTATTGATTCGTCGATACTTTACATTGCCCGAGATGAAACACTAGGTTATTCTCGTTTCCTAGCATGTACTCTTTAGTCATCCCATACTATTGATGTTCCTATGTTCGACAACTTGATCATGTGTCTGGCCAGACGATGACAAACATCACAGTACATGAGCGGGTGATAGCTCCAAACTTCATCACTTTTGACTATTGATTTCATCTTATTTATTACCGTATTTCACTTAAGATTACCCCTTTCCACTAAAGTTAATATCGCAATTAGCCAATCCTTGGTTTCTTGTGATGGTTTTTAGGTAATAAACATTTATTAAAGATCTAATTGCATTTATGAGCTAATTACGCCTAAAGAAGCAAATCCCCAATTGGAGCCCCTTTCATTGAAGGCGCACAGTGCATGTAACAGCCTGTGGTATGGTCGGGATTCGCTTATATCGCCCGCCCGTACTACACGCCACCGGCTCTGCTAAATCAATAGAAGCAACTTTCATAAAGGGGAGACGAAGAAAAATAGAACACAGCCACCGCAAAACTCATCCAGAGAGAAGAGATCAGATCTGGAAAAGGAGAAGAACATCCCCTCATTCCTCAACGATCTCCACCTCTTCAACCACACACTTCATCATCATCCCATCCCCATCTAGAGAGAGAGAGAGTTTGGAAATTGCAAGATTAGGGTTTGATACTTTGATCTACCTTTGGTTTGTATTCGATTTGATCTTCAAACACCATCGTGGTTGGCTATGATAACTTTGAAATGATTTATATTTGCAATACATTTATGCCTTTTATTTGTCTTCCTCTCATGTTTGTGTAAATCCCCATAGGCATGGGAGATGTAGGGAATTGGTGAGATGTGTCGTGCCTCCTTTACATTGATCCATTTGTGATTGTTGTAGTGTTTATTAATTTGTGAGAATGATTATCTATGCTTTCCTAATTCTTGTTATCTAATTTAAGGGCCCAGGTAACATTATCCAAAGATCTCATAGGTATGAACTTGTATCCTAGCAAATCGGCGACCCCCTAGTGACATGGAAGAATTCAATTAGGAGATAGCACTACTTGAGGACAATAAGGAACCATCAAGATTAAAGCCTTGATCTAGTCGCAAGACGTTAATTAATATGCTGACCATTGTCGTGGTAGCAGACAGATGGATCATTGGGACTAGGAAGAATTGGCTATGAGGACTCCTAGTCTGTATATGGGTTGCTTGCCTACTCACTTACAAATCAGAAATATCACAATCACTTATCCCACTTTATCCATTTGGCACTTTCACTATCACCATGAACCGTTTCTCTCTGTGCCTAACTTCTAATCTACAGGATCTCCAAACACCTTTCACGTCTTTACTTTTATGCAATTTACTCCTTATTTATTTCCTACACAAGTTTGCTCTATCTTTTACTCATAACCCTCCACCTTAAGCAATTGCAGTCAATTCACTCAAGACAAGTGATACCTTGAGTGTGACAGAGACTCCGCCTAAAAACACTTGCAAAAGCTCCTTGTTGGGATCAATATGTAAACTGGAATTAATATTTCCGTGAAAACATCCTCTGACGAACCTCTGCACTTGCAGGCCATCAAGATATTTCCGGGCGTCGTTGCTGGGGAGCTATGCGCTAAGTGTTGTTTCTTGACAACGCAGTTGTTGTCACTATTCATGATCTCCATTGAAGAAAGAGGTACCACTCGATCAGGGAAAACTTATTTACCTCCATATATTGATCATGTTACGATTGAAAGACGCCTATAGTTTATTGAAATTTTT
This sequence comes from Avena sativa, assembly GCA_916181665.1. Lineage (NCBI taxonomy): Eukaryota > Viridiplantae > Streptophyta > Magnoliopsida > Poales > Poaceae > Avena > Avena sativa. The sequence goes on along the minus strand of OV702294.1, from coordinate 257,897,573 downwards.
CTAACTCAAGTACTGTAGAGGTGAACAGTTTGATTCCATTGATGGTACACTTGACCATCACCCGAGGGGCTGAACCTGAGCTACGATTGGGAGAATATGAGAATCCATCCATGCACTTAAGGAAGATGCCTATTCTTTGTCCTGAACTTGAACGCTAGGATTTTGAAATATATCCTAAGCTAATTTATATGATAAAAGAAATTGCTTTCATAGGAAAAGAAGAGGAAGATCCTAGTGACCACTTGATAAGGGTCCATGACCTTTACGCTACTCTTAAACCAGCAAGTCTGCAAATAGAGTTTGTACTCCTTAAACTCTTTCGCTGGTCATATAAAGATAATGCTTATGCTTGGTTATAATCATTACCTAATCATACTATAAAAAGTTAGGAAGATTGCATCCGAGAATTCATGCATAAATATTGTTCATTCATAAAAATCATGTAAATTAAACGTAGCATAACAAACTTTCTCCAAATAGTTGGAGAAAACTTTTATCGAGCATGGAATAGATTTTATGCAATGATTATGAAAGTTCCAAATCATGGTTTCCATGATCATTTAATTTTCCAATACTTTTACAATGGGCTTAATGATGAAACAAAAGAGATGATTGACCTATCTAAAGGGGGAGATATTTGTAACCTAACATTGCAAGAATGTGTAAAGCTTTTCGAGGTAAGATCCTTTAATGATGAACAATACAATCCAGCTGAGGATGTTGAACCATGAAAAAGTATGATCCACATACCCTTAGATCTTATCCCCGAGGTTAAAAAGTCCATGGAAGAAAAAGGTATAGCCTTAGAACTTGTTAAAGAAACTAAAGTTGACGTTCTTCAAACCTATGTAATTGAAGATGATATAAATCTTGTCATGAAAATGTTTAGATATCAACAAAATCAGTTCCGTGAGAAAAATTACAAGCGTCTTATGACACAAGAAAAGAATATAAGAGACCTAACCGAAGTCTTTGATGACATGGGTCATGCTACAAAACATTTAGATAGATATCTAAGTATGGTCAAAACATAATGTGATCAAATAATTGAAACCCAAAATGTGATTTTAAACCAAGGAAGTTTCAATACTGTTTCTACTAGCATTGTTACTAGACGTGGTATAGAAACATGGGAACCACAAGGACCACCTTGGTATCGAGAAGAATAAGCTCATAAGACAAAAGAGACTCAAGAGATGATCGGGGAGAAGCAGACCTAGTAGATCCTCAAGATGACATCGACTATGAAGCCCAGAAAAGAGAACAATAGGCTTCTAAGATAATACAAGAAGAAGAAGCAGGAGATAAATATAAAATATATGATTCAGATGCTAAGACAATCGACTCAAGGGAAGAAGCCTATCTCAGGAAGGAGCAAGAAGAGCAAGACATCACCCCACATCAAGGGCATGCCGATAAGAAAAAGTCAGCAACAAGGAACACTAAGAAAGACGCTCCACCTGTGGCAAAGGTAAAAGAGAAGGTAATACCCACCAAAAAGAAAATTCCTTATCATAATCGAGTTCAATATGAACCAGATAAAGCTATTTATGATTCCTTTGATGAGGCACTAGGAAGTCTTTGCCTAGAACTTCCTTTAACTGATGCTATTCAAGTTCCTACTTAAAAAAAGTTTATGCGAGATATTCTTAATAGATAAAATAAGGTAACTAAGACTGTAGCGGTAATGAAAAGCTTTGGAGATAAGCTGCCTGCTAAGCTTGGGGACCCAGGTATACCAACCATTTCTTGCGCAATTGGAAAGAATAATATATTTAGCGCTCTTTGCGATTTAGGAGTGGGTGTTAGTGTCATGCCTTTTTCATTATTTAAGAAATTGAACTTAGGAGAGTATTCTCCCACTTCAATCACTTCACAGATGGCGGATAAAACAACTAAACAACCTGTTGGTATGATAGAAGATATTCTACTTAGAATAGACCAACATGTTATACCAACTGATTTTATTATACTTGATGTTCCTGAGGATGACAAACTTTCTATCATCCTTGGAAGACCTTTTCTTAGCACAACTGGAGCTAATGTAGACTGCTCTAGTGGTAATATTGTCTTCAATATATATGATGATCGGATTGTTCGATACTTTCCGAAGAAACCAGAGCATAATGGAAAATATGTTCCGCCACCTAAACGTGTTCAAGCAACAAAACCAAAAGACAAAGAATATCTTGAATTAAATGTTGATGGTATGGAGATTGGATAAAAACCCAAAAATCTAGACTAAAATACTTAATGGGAGTTAAGCCATTCTCAATAGATTAAGTTTAAGTTTTTATTTTATTTTTGTTATTATTGTTATCTTGTGTGTACTAATAAATTTGTTTCAAGTCTTGAATTATTTAGAGATCTTACCTTAGAAGATTTTAAGAAGCAACAAAAAAATGAAGGGAAGAGTTAAAATCTGGTTTAGACATGATAATGAGCAACGGTATGGTCGGACGTGCCCGTACTGCGCGCTCGTACCAAACCTTGAAGAAACCGACGAAGATCGTAGTACTAGTAACGAGTAGCAGTATGGCCAGGACCCGCCTGTACCATCTACCCATACCATGCCACCTAGGTTTCATCTCGAACCCTAACTTTGATCCGACGGTGATGACAACCGGTACGAGCGAGATGCGCCCGTACCACCCGCCTGTACCGACTATGCAGCCAGGTAAAGGCCGATGATAGCTGGCTCCCAGCCACCCTCCTTCTGCTTCTTCCTTCTTTCTTGTTCTTTCTCTCTCCACCTCAAACCCTAGCCTCCTCGAACCTCTGATTCTTCATCAATTTCGTGTTTTTGAGTGGGGGAATCTTCACATCGGTACGTTTCTCATCTGATCCACGCTTTATTTTTTGAAATCCATGGTTGAATTACTCACATTGGCTATCTAGATGAGTTCATCATATTTTGATATAATTACCGATTCCTCATGTTATTAACTTCTGCCTATAATCGTTTGTTTAGATGATAGAAACTTGATACCCATATTTTTATTTGCAAATTTTGCAGCACAATGTATAACATTGGAAGAATACTCCGCAAGGGCAAGGGCACTGCAAGAGCCTCGGGCTCCTCTATGCCGTGGGGCTTGAAGAAGAGACGTTTGGAGGCAGATAACTTGAGGGCCGACATAAGCCGAGACTTTGAGAGGGTGAGCAAACATAAGGTTATACCTACTAAGTGGGTAAACTACGAGTTTCTCTCCCACCAAGGGCTCTTGGAGGACTTCAAGCAGATGATTGAGAATGCGGGCATGGTCCCCTTCTCCTACTACTCCGTCGACACCTACAAGATTGCCATGTTCGAGTTCCTGTCATCATTCCATGATGATCTCAAAGCCCAGGAGCGTAATTGAACTATAAGTTTTGTGCTTAATGGGCAACTCTGTAGCCTCTCCCTTTATGAAATTGTGATTGTTTCGGGTTCTCCCATGAGGGAGAGCTTGAAATTAATGACAATGTGCATGTGGAGGCAATGAAATTTTGGGAGCGGATTTATGTCCACAGGAACACTGATTATTTGCGCAAGAAGAGCACAACCATCGAGAATCCCACTATCCGTTATTTTCACACTTTCTTAGTGAATTCTAATTTTAAGAAAGGAAATGTTGGGTCAATGGCAGGCCCCGAAATGAGCGTAATTCATATGGCTTTGCACCCCGAGATGGAGTATAAGGTAAACTTCGGTGCTTTACTCATCAATCACATACGTCGCCCAAGGGCACCGTCCTCTGGGGACATCCGCTATGGAGGCTTGATCACTCAAATTGCCTACTATAGCACCCAGGGTAAAACCACTACTAGAAAATCGTTTGGTGTTTGTTTTGTGCATCATCATGACGGCATGCTAATGTCGTCATGCCACATTTCTTTTGAGCATCTCATGAGTGCATTCATATTATTTTCCAAAAACAATTTTACAAAAGCCTCCCTTCGTTTTCCAAGTAAACCCTCTTTATTCAAATACAAAACCCGGTCCTTTCGGATATTTGTTTCGCCTAAAAACTATTACAAAATTATTTTAAAAATAAAACAGTCTAATAAAATAAAAACATTTGTATTAGGGGAGGCAGCCGGCCTGGCCCAAAGGCCCAGCCAGCCTACTACCCCAAACCCTAGGAAAACCAAATCCCCACCTACCCTAGACCATCACTCCACTCACCCCTGCCGCCGCCACTCCCCTAAGCCACATGCGTGCGCATTTGCCTCGGCCTTGCCCTGTCACCTGCACGCATCCACCCATCCCTGACCCCACCATTCCGCGTCGCCGCCCACATTACCCGGCCCAACTCGTGTTGCACGCTCCCCGCGAGCAACCTCTGACCCCGCATAGACCCTCGTGCGACATGTCTATCCCTGCTCTCTCGTCATACCCCACCCCGCACGTGACGTGCGACGTGCCCCACTCCTCGATATTCCTCCCATTTGATCCCCACCTACCCACGTGTTGCTCTCTCCTCCCCAGCCTCATGCGAGCCCTGCATAGCGCCTCCCTCCTCCTATCGCCGCCTTCCTCCGTGTCGAGCAGCGCCGCCGCTTGTCTTGCCCTCCGCCACCACCGCAGCCCCTCCCTACGATTCCTTCATCCCCAACCCTGCGAAGCCCGCAGATACCACCGCTATCTCCTTCTAGGAGCTGCATGTCGCCATTCTCCCCACCATCCTCGTGCCTCCTGACGCAACCAAGCACCGCCCCTTCTCCGTCGAGCCCGCCCGCGACCTTTGCTGTGGCCCTATCTGCTTGCGCGGTCTGCCCGTCTCCTTCGGTCATCCCCTCGTCGATCTTGTCCTGCCTCTGTCCGGCCCCTCCTGCAATGCCTTCGCTCTACGGCCTGACCTCGCCGTCCCTCCACCGTCAACATCCTCCGACCCTGCCTCTGTGTCACTGTTTTCTCTCTATTGAGGCTGAATGTGTCTTTCTTGTATACCGACGGTGATGGATGTGCTTCTCAAGAGTGCAAGGCCATACGTTTCCGTTTGTTTCAACATCGGGTACAAGTTCCACCCCAGACCCTGTTGGTTCTAAGATGAGCGTTTTCCGGTCCGTCCTCGGAAGCATCTTCCGTGGCAAACCCCATCGCGATGCCGCCAAGATCTTCCATTTGCCGACGATACCATTTGATCCAAAAACGGTGCCACTCGAAGAGCCTCGACGCTTGAAGAAGTACCGAGAATCCACACAAGATCTCCCTCACGGATATCAAGCTCTTCTTCACTGATCCAATGGCCGAGACCCCGAAGACCCGATCTCGGAGCTCGAAGACCGAACCCGAACCTCGGTGAACCCCAAACCCCAAAGATCTCTGGACCAATGTCTGACCCTTATCCGACCCCTATTTTTATAATATGACATATATACTTGTTGCATTTAAATTTTCCATACGCACATACATATCATGTGGTTTAGGGGCTTTTGTCTACTCACCTAATAATTAAATATGGAGACCATATGCGGGCTTTTCTAGTCTTATATTGGCCCTATTTAAATTTGTGTAGCGAACCAATGCCGTATTTTGTCTTGTTAATACAACATTAAAATGCGGGGTATGTAATCAACTTGAACCATCTAAGTAATTGTCGGGACCCGGTTCCTCTTAATATTGCCTAATTGCACCGTACCTTTGCCATGTCATACATCATACATGTATCATGCCCATCATTTTCCGTAGTATTAAATAGTGCATACAGTGTTTCTTTTTAGTGCCTGCTTCTTCACGGATTAGACCGATGAGATGACGCGAGTGTCGACCGGATCTTCGGATGAAAATTTGGCAGTGTTTTCCAGGCGAGCATTCTCCCATTTCTATCTATTTTATATTTATAGTCTTTATTTCCTCTTGATGATCTATTGCTATCTGTGTTGTGATGCTTTAGATTCCGTACCCCTTTATATATGCTTGCAGCCTTTATATTTCCTTGGGCACCTCTTATTGCCTGTTGTTTGGGTAGACAGTTGGCCAAGTCATAGTCGCTTGCTCAGGTGCTGCTTCGTGTCATCGATGTTCCATTGATGTTGGGGGTTGGCATCATAAAGGTGGAGATGATCGTGGTTTTAATTACAGCTGGCTAATTAAATATTAAAATGGATATAATTAATGAAGAGGCACCGGTAGGTAATAGTTGAGATTTGGTTGTTAATCGCCCACTTGTGTCCACCTAGGACCCGAGTTCTTGATACCTGTTTCGAGACTGAGCGTGCTAACCACATGTGGGGTGTGTGGACATCTCTATTGGCTTAGTACCTGATTTAAAAGTACTATACTGGGGGCCACAAACTAGTTTGAAGTTTTCATGCCATGTTATGCCATGTATGGCATGTTATACCATGTTTATTACTTGTTTCTCGATGAGCGTTTATTACTGTTGCGTAGGCACAACATTCTATCACGGGAATATATTATCCATGACCTCTGCTCCTGTGACAAGTGTACGCAACCCTAGGGTCCGTACGAGGAGGATTAGCTATACCTCGTACGCGTAGCTCATTTGAGTGGCCCCCATGTGCTTGCTTTGGGTCCTCGAAAGCATCTTGTCCTAAGCCCCACCGACATACCGATGGAAGTATGTTAATTGATCTGGAAACAAGGGTCGAAGTGCGTGTGGAACCTTTGGTGCACCATCGCAGGGTTAAATATTTTCGAAAAACCATTTCCGTGGTTATGGACGACTTGGAGCACAATTTCTCGATCATAGATAACTATAACTAAAGTTTACTGTTATAATATGACTTGTATCTGATATGACTAGTAAGTTGGTTAACCACCATGGAAAAAATGAATAAAACTGTCAACCGTGTGAGTTTCCTTGTTTGGTCTCGAGGAGGAAATACCAAGATGGGTATGTTTGGTGGTAGTATCAGGTTGGTTTCGCATAGGTCTTTCTTATCTCTCTCTGATAGTCAATAATTGTATCGAGTCTCTACAAATTGTTTAGTGGATGCTGCGCTGCCGCTTAAGTCCACCATACCTATGTAGGTGAGGACCGCCGAATTCTAAGACTCGCTGTGTACTGGCCTTAGTACTGATCGCTCTCTTTTGCCTTTGCCCCATGCCGACACCCCTTTTGTTTGAGCAGGTTTGAGACCGACGTTGTTAGCAGGGTTACCCTTCCGGCTTGGCCTGGACAGGGTTATCGACGCCATTGGTTATTCTTCAGGTCTCTTAGCTCAATTTGCATCTTATCTGTACTCGAATGTGTATCGTTTCAAGGTGATTTGGATATTTGTATTATATATATATGTATTCTTGACTCATGGAGGTGTGTTGTATATATCTGTTATGTGGGTTCCATCATGGACTAATTTGTAATGGTATTACTTCGTTTTCCATCCGTACGAAAGTGCCTGGTGAGCACCTTTGGATCGTTTCAATGCGGGTTTGGCTGGAATCACTAAAACTTGCATAGGTCCGATCCGAGGGTGTTACACCTACGAAAGTGGTTTTGTCTTGCCACAGGAAAGATCCATGGCTGGCAGTAAGACTCTGGATGATATCCACGTGGCTAGAACCAAGTTTATGGGGGTCTATAGACCCTAGCGCTCCCTCCATGATTACCAGTTTTATTTTGAGCCTAACGGTGATCTCCACCAAGTTTTGCTTCCTTTTGTCCAAGATTTTGGTTTGCCAGGTAAACAGAGTTGGGTCCACACGGAGGAGTTCCAGCAGGCACTGATCCCCTCAGAGAGGATTGCACCACAAGGGGGTCATCCCAACTAGGAAGACGCAGCAGCTGGCCAATAGTAGGAAGGGTAAGGAGGAGAAGGTTGGAATGCAGGGGCTGGGATGACTATGGTGAGCAGCACCACCACAATCAGCCTTTCCCTCATCACCAGCAGCAAGTCGACTATGTCCCAAGAAGTGATTTCGACCAGGTGGTACATCGCATCAACAACATTGAAAACACGTTGCAAGATGCGAACGCCAACATAGTCGACCTCACTCAAAACTTCACATATTTTATGACTGGTTTTTCAAGAAACTACCAGAACTACCCTTACCAGCAGCCGCCACATGATGGTAGTGGCAACTTTTGATTCCAGATAGGACAAAAGCCTAAGCTTGGGGAGATTAAACTCCTCCCATATTTTGCATCCATATTTTTCATTCTTCTTTTGATTTATTTTATTTTTTAGCTCAGTGCATGTTTACTTTCAGTTTTGCATTGATAAAAGGAAAATCCAAAAAAATAGACTAGATTTTATATTCATTCGTGCAAATTTATCTCCGCTCTTGTTGATTTTTCTGTAGGTTGCTCGTCTCTAGTGATTTAGCTATAAAGATGAACACAAAGAGTTGGCTAATGCAAGAGATAAGCAAGCGAGAGGAGGCATCACATTTTTTCCCTCTTCCTGTAAGTTTATTCATGAACATTTTATGTTTGTCCAATTGCACTTGAGTTCCACTTCGCGCGTAACTTGCTACCTTTTAAGGCTTAGGCTCAAAGATTTTGTAACTACTTTGGTTAAGACTTGCGGCAATTATTATCTGTTTGAAAACAACTATTTGGATTAAATTCCAAAACTTTTAAGAACAAGAGAAAGTGTCTATCGACAACTTTGGTGCCATGTTTTTGTCTTAAGGGCTTAATCTTAGTAGTACTCAACCTGACATACTGATCGTTGAATTGATGACACCTTCTGAAAAATAATTATTTGATATAATGAACTTTTTACTATGGGAAAGGGAGATGCTAAAACCTGTTTTACCTAGCTAAAAAGAGAGAGAGGAAACAATTCTATATTTCTCATACACACCTTTTAGATGCTAACAACTCCGCTGGCCTCTGAACGATCTATGGTATAACCCCGGATTTCGGCTATGAGTTGATGACATGAGCGGCACATGTGTCGCTATATGGGTAAAAATATTAGTACTCTCTAATACTCGTAAACGTATCTATAATTTTTGATGTTCTATGCTTGTTTAGTATCCACTTTGTTATGCTTTGTCTACACTTTGAGGTATTTTTATACATTTTCTGGGACTAACCTATTAACAAGTTGCCACGGTGTTAGTTGCCTATTTTCTGCTGTTTTTGGTTTCAAAAAAGCTAGTAAAGAAATATTCTCGGAATTGGACGGGACAAAATCCAAAGTCAATATTTCACCGTGGAGAACACAGAGACCTAAGGGCGACCGGAGGGAAGCCACAGGATGGTCGCACCACCCCCACGCGCGGCCCCCCTGGGTCACGCCTGGACAGGGTGTGGGCCCCCTGGCCGCCCTCCTGCCTCGTCTCTTGGCCTATTTAATCCCCTCGATGCCAAAACCCTAAGTACCCGAGCAGGTCTCCACAAAACAGTCTGTAGCCGCCGCCACCATCGTCCCTAGATTTGGGGATCTGAAGCTCTTCCCGGCACCCTGCCGGAGGGGAGAGATCATCCCGGAGGCCTTCTTCATCACCATGCCAGCCTCCGGTATGATGCGTGAGTAGTTCCACCTTGGACTATGGGTCCAGACAGTAGCTAGATGGTTGTTTCTCCTCCTTTGTGCTACCATGTTTAGATCTTGTGAGCTCCGTTCATGATCAAGATCATCTATTTGTAATCATGCATGTTGTGTTTGTGGGGATTCGATGGATATTGAGATTACTATGTCAGATTGATTAATGATTCTATATTATTGATTCTATCATGTCTGTGTTGTTTGAGATCTTGCATGCTCTCCGTTTTTAGTAGCTATCTTGTCCAAGTAGATGCTAGTGACTCCAAGAGGGAGTATTTATGCTCGATAGTGGGTTCATTCCTCTATTGAATCTGGGGAAGTGACATAAATCTCTAAGGTTGTAGATCTGCTGTTGCTACTAGGGATAAAACAACAATCTCTTGTTCATGGAACAATTGTATTGTTTACTTTACACACATTGCTTAAAGCAGTTATCCGTTGCTTGCAACTTAATACTAGAGGGGGTTCGGAGGATAACCTAAAGGTGGATTACTATTCATAGATGTAGTTGGATGGCGGTATATGTATATTGTTGTAATGCCCAATCAAATCTCATAGGATCATGAATGTCTAGTATTGCATTGTTATGCCTTGCTCTGTCCTGTCAATTGCCCCGCTATAATTTGGTACCCAGCATTTTATGTTGTTTATCTTAAGGAGAACATCTCTAGTGAACTATGAACCCCGGTCCAATATTTACAATTGATACCTCTTCCACTGTTACTGCTTACTTTCTGCAAGCTATCATTACCTTCCACACCATATGTTTAATCATTTGTCTTCAGCAAATCAGTGAGATTGACAACCTCACTATTCATTGGGGCAAAGTCTTGAGTTAGTGTTGTGTAGGTTCCAAGTTGTTAGCAACACCTTGGGGTCGTTTCCTTCCTCCTACTAGTTCGATAACCTTGGTTTCTTACTGAGGGAAGACTTATTGTTGTGCTCATTGTACCTTCCTCTTAGGGTTTCCCAACAAAGCTCTACAGTGATCTGAGATGCATCACTCTTTAAGGTTGTGTAAGCATGTATAAAAAGAAAAGATCATTGATCCTTGAAAGAGGAATAAAAAGAAAAATAATAGGAAAATATTAGGTTCGATAACATTCTGTACTTTTCAATAGCTTTGGTATCACCTCACCACCAAATATGAATAATTAGAGTTCTTGAAAACAAGGAAAATATTAGGTGTTTGATAGCCGCTGTAACATCCCAAATTTCATGAAATACAAAATCATGTATTACATTCATATCATCATAGCATTTAGATCTTGCATAAAAAATATCAATGTTTGAAACCAAATAAAACCATATTTATGCCCTTTTATTATATACATATGGGGCATTGTTTTATTTTTATTTTCAAAATACCAAAGTGATTTTGAGTGGTTAGATGTGTTTGACACACTTTTGAATGCTAGGATCACAATACAAAAGTTTGGAGAAGGTTTGAATTCAAACAGATTTGAATTAGGGTTTCAAAACCTTTTCTAAAAATCAAAACAGAAAAGAAAAAAGGTTAAAGAAAAAAATAAAACTAGGCGCTGCCTATTTAGCCCAGCCCCACTTGCGGCCCATCTAGCTCACCCGGGTTCCCCCTCCCCCTCTCTCTCTTTCTCATGCGCCTGTGCCTCACCCTCTTGCTGACAGGCAGACCCCACTGCCACGCCAGCGCATCGTCTTAAATCGCGCGCCGCTAACCAGACACACGCCGCCCGTTTCTTCCCCTTCACTATAGTGATTGAATCCGAGTAATTGGCGATGAATGCTCGCATAATCCCCGCCCCCGATGCCTTCTACTTAACCCCTACCTCGCTGCAGCCATTTCCCCTCAAACCTCATCACTAGAGCGCCCCCAGGCTGCCAGTAATCGAGCTCGCACCGCAGCGGGACCCGAGCAACTCCGGCGACGCATTCTGGTGAGCACCGTGTTCGCGTTTGTCCCTTGTTCATGCAAACTTGTTCCTTTTACTCTCGCGCGTCTAACCATGCTCCTGGTTCGTCCTATATCGTCCCAGGTCGCCGTCCCCGTCAACCTCCGCGAACACCCGAGGCGCCAGTCAACTCCAGCGAGTAATTCCGGTAATATCCGATCGCCCCTTGACCTCTACCCCGTATGACAAGATTCGCCGTGTTTTTGCGCACTCACTGATGCCTCTAGTTTGCCCTGTGGTGACCTAGTTCGTCGCCTTCATCACCATTTGCGAAAGCCCGACGCCAGAACGAACTCCGACGAGCTTCCGTGCCCGCGACAGTATGCCCCTGTCCAAACCATGACCACCTTGAGCTTCCTCGTGTTCACGCGACTCTGGTAAGCCTCGCCACCACCCCCTTACTTCTAGCATAGACAGTGCGTCGCCGGCAGTAGCACCTCCTCCGCCAGCGCCATCAGCGCCGCTCGATTTTGGTCGTTTGATCCAGAGCCGCTAGATCTAGATCCTACACCGTAAATTAGATCACTTACTGAACCGTTATGCTTAGATCTGGCGCGTTGGATCAGACTTGATCCAACAGCGCGGAAGCGCGATCCTGAACGAACGGTACAGGCCAATCAGATGGCGCCGCGTGTCACTGGTTCTGTTTTAAAATCTGATTTGAATCTATTAGATGAATTAACTTGTAAAATTCATATCTTTTGATCTGTTTGTCCAAAAATTGCAAATAATATATCAATGGATTCAGAAAATTAATCCCTACACATATATGGCCTTGAATTGGTCATTTTATTCTGGAAAAATAGGATTATTTGCAGAAGAATTTGTAGGCCTATTTTGCATATAAAAATTATTTAGAAAATTGTTTTAAAGTAAATTTGAGTTTGTTTAGACTTTAGAAAGTTTACTTTTTGTTCAGTACTGTTTTTTTGACTTGTTTAGTGTAGAAAAATCATTCCAATGCATTTGCATGCATTCATATGTATTTTTGTTTGAATATTGAAATGTGAATTTGGTGTTATGATTTTATGTGTAGATTTTGGTGACTGTGGTGATTGTGATTATGAGGACTGTTTCTACTCCCCTAGATATCAAGGCAAGTGATGCTTCATATTTTTTCCTACTATTTTATCTATGCACTAGTGATATTTTGAGTAGGAAATGGATTGGAAATTTTCTAAGTATATACTATGCTATGCATTGGGAAATCCTAGTAGTTGTTGTCTTAGTAGTTTTCCTAAGGTAAGAAACTTGCTATATTGGTATGCTTAGCCTAGATAGTAAAATACAAGGGTGGATTATTCATGCTATGAAATATTGCTAAGTCTTTCACTTGCGTTTTTGATTAATAAAACAACTATGTGAATGAATCACTTGGGTGGAATGGTATGGTTGGTTTATGTTGAGTGGTTACACAAGGCCCATGTATATGGTTTACCTTGTATATCACACTTGTGGATTGCCACCCAGGAACAAAGGGATTTGAGATGTTTAGTGTTGAGAAGTTTCTAGTGCAATCGCATGGCATATGGGCTCTTCCTTGACCAACTAGGTTGCAATAACTTAGCCAGATGGACAGTTAATGGTAGGGTAGATAGGATGTAACATCCCAAAAATATTAAACTAGAATCATCAAACTCTAATCACCAAAATTAGGGTTAACAAAAACTTTTCCAATTAAAAACATGAAAGCATTCATATGTGTATGTAACAAAATTTGGATTCTTTTGAATTGCCATGATTACGTGTTTCTTTGCTTGGAAAATGATTCTTAGGTGAAATAAACATCATCTAAACAATCTCCACACTTTTCCCAAAGACAAATAAATCAAAACAAACAACTTATGTGAATGGTCACTTTTGCCAATTTAACTCCCATGCCTACTTTGGCTATCTCTAACTTTCAGAACTTAACAGAAACTTGTTTGGATCTTTGCACCCTTGATAGTACTCATAACAAAGTATCAAGGCCCACCTTGTGATCATCCAAAAACATTTAAATGCATAGTTTAAATGATAGTTTAAAATTGAATCTATATCATATGGAAAGATCCCACTTTTTCAAAAACCACTCAAACCAACTCAATTTTTAAAACCCAAGCATCTACAGACTCACCAGCACATGCATAACACACCCACCAAAAATAATTTCAAAATTCAAAACTTGAGTTCATGTGGCCATTTCATCAAACACCTTGCAGATACAAATCAAACAAATCCTAAACACTATAGTGTGCAGTGATTCTGGCCTAACTTGTTCCCTCTCTGGACACCACTAGCCTTAGTAGATCATCTAACAACCTTAACTAATCTCTAGCACTGCTGTAAGATAGCCATTGTCATCAATGGTGAGAAGGCCGAGTGCACGATTGCCACCCCATGTCGACAGCAAGCTATGAGCCACACTAGCCTCGCCAACCTTGTCTGGGAGCAAGCTAGCACCCCAGCGCCACTCCCTGTCCCAGCCGCGAGCGATGCCAGCCCCTGGACCACACGCACAGACCATGCCAAGCCGCTCTGCAAGCATGCCGAGAGCGCGCCCCGTGCGCCACGCTCGACAGACGCCCACAGACCGCGTGCCGCCCTCGCCGCGTGCACGCGTGATCACCATCGTCCCAGCAACCCTGTAGACATGCCCGTTCACCGCCACGCAGACCACACGCGTTGTGCGCCATTAAAACTACCGTCGGGCACGCTCAGAGCACCGCAGCATTCTGACCGATCAGCACCGCCCCACGCCTTGCCACCGCGTCGTTGAGCTTCGCCGGGGAGCACATCACCGCCCCCTACCGTCGCCCACGCCGATAGCCCTCTGTGCCGTCGACCACGACAAGCTCATCCCGCGCCCGTCGGTCCCCTCTCGCCACTATAAATAGAGGCCTCCCCCGCTCGAATTCTTCACACCACCTCACTACCCTCACCTCACTGATCGTACCACCCCTTAGCTGGAGCAAGGCGAGCAGGGCATCACCGGAATTGCGCCGGAGCAGGCCGCCTCTAGAGAAGAAGGGCGCCGTCGATTTTGTCCACCCCAGTAGCTGCCGCGACCACCCCTGAGTTCGCCATCGTCAACTTTGTCGTTCGCCCGCATCGCCGACCTTCGCCTGAGCCCCGGTGAGCCCCCGACGACCCCCACCTGCCGCGTTAGGTTCCTGTCTCACCGGCGCCGCCTGACGTGGACGATGAGTAGCAGCCGTTCGATTAGACTTAGATCGTGCAGATGAGATTGCCCCGTACCGCTTCGCGGTTAAAGAGCCACTGACTGGTGGAACCCCCCTGTCAGTTGAGCCCTGCACCGCGGAGTGACACTGGGCCGGCCCAATAACCCTTCTCGCGCAGCCCAGTCGTTTAAATTTAACTTTTTCTATTTTAATTCAAACATAGTTCTGTACGCAGTTTCAACAATCAACCCAGCTCGATTCAGTGAACCAAATTGAATGAAACCAATTTTGTTAGAAAGGTTTTGAAATGCTTAATCCAAGCTCGTTGGATTCAAGTCATTTGAACCTATAGATCAACCTTGGTAAAAATAACAAGGTAGAACCTTTTCTGCATTTAAACATTTTTCAAATTTAAATCATAATAGCTTTTGAGTTGATTCCAACTCTCAAAAATCACATTTGATCATACCTTTCAGAATATATAAAAACATATGGGTTTACATACATAAATAATGTTCAAGTAATGAAAGAATACCACATAGACATTTCTAGTCACTTTATTTAAATGAAATAAAAGGTTAAATATTATTAAATTGTGACACCACTTTGAATCACATTCCCATGTACTGAAATATGTGGTGATGACATGTGTCAACATGATCCCATGTTTGGTTTGGAGAACATTAAATCTTAAGTATTTTTTCAATGAGTAGAAATTACTTTTCTAAAAATAAAAGAAATTAAAACAACGCTTTAATCTTGTAATGTTAGTGATGATGCTAGATCATCTATAGGGCCCTTTTGTGTGATGATTGAAAATAGTTAAGTATTGTTTGGTGATTGTGTACCTCGTATTTATTCATAGACGCTAGTACCGACCAAGGATACGAGGAGGAAGGAGGATACTACGAAGAAGAAGCCGAGGAGAACTTCAACCACTGCTCTGCACAAAGAAAGCTAACACTTGCAAGATACCCTATATTAGCAAGTGTTGGGGATATGCTATATGGGTATCCTCATAGCATGTCTCTTATCCGACTAACCCGGGTGGCCCATAGTCGGTAGCATGGCCTGTGGCCTGCTGGGCGGCCCAGTTAGGTGGATCCAGATGGGAGACCCAAGCCGGATAAAGGAAGGCTATGGTGGAGTCACCAGCGTACCCGGAGCCTTGGAGTGCAAGTTACACAAGACTAGTGGTAGACGGTGTAGGACTCTGTAACCTGTCCGGCTAGGACTTTTCCCTATAACCCTAGGACCTGGCGACTATATAAGTCGGGCCTATGGGAGCCTTTAGGGCACAATTTAGTATCGATTCATACAACCTCGCACAGCGAACCTATCTCTGTAACTCGGCGTATTGCCCTTATAGTGATTTATAGCAGGAGTAGGATTCCGCCACCGTCGTGGGATCTGAACCTGGGTAAGCTGTGTTACCTCGTACCCGTCAACCGTCCGCCTTACCCCACGTCTCTAAACATGCACTGTGAGGAACCCTCCATGGCGTACTCGTCGGCAATACCACGACAGTTGGCGCCAACCGTGGGGCAAGAGGCGCTTCAGGCTCTTCAGCGGGCGAGGACCAAGATCTTCGCGGGAATCGGTGAAACCGTAGCCATCGGTCGCGTTCTCTTCTCCGGCAATGTTCCGTTTGTCCCCCCTGACGAATTATAGATCCCGGCGAAGGCGAACCCTATGCGGTGTTCGATCGTTCCTATCAGAGACATCCATCTCTTCATCGGCGAAACCGACTCGGGCACTAGTTCCCTGGGAGTCGGAGAAGCATCAAGACCCGCACGGACCGCCTACAGATAGGATAAGTTTGCGGAAGGATCGATGTCGGACCTCTCCTTAGAGTTTGCCGGCAAAGATCGGAAAGCATCAAGGCCCGCACGGACCGCCTACGGGCAGGACACGTTCGCGGAAGGATCAATGTTGGACCTCTCCTCGGAGTTTGCCGGCAAAGATCAGAAAAATTCAAGTCCCACCCAAACCGCCCATGTGCAGGATATAAAGGTGGAAGATCACTGCAAATCCGCCGGCTTCGTTCGCGCGTCTGGACAGTAGAGATCCAAGTTCGTCGGCGTGGTTACCATCTTCGATCTGGCACGCTGCGTTCAGAGAGAGGGCGAAAACCCCCGCGACTACCTCGCCAGGTGGATCCGTATACGGGCCGACCTGTCCCATTACCCCGATGATAACGCTTTGTATCACTTCGTGGAAGGACTGGACCGTGGCACGCTTCTCCGACATTCTTTACGTCGGCAGCAGGCAATAGGACGCCTTACCCTCGAAGAGATGGTGAGCACCGTCAACAGCTATGCGGCAGCTGACGTGGCAACCTAGATGGGGCTTCCGCTCAGAGACGGAGAACCTCCGGTTCTGCAGCCGCCTCCTCCGCCTCTGGCCGCCATCGTCGTAGCAGCACCACCACCTCCAGTCATCGTCGAGGCCGTTGCACCTCCACCACCCGTCATCGAGGAAGTCCTGGCACCCTCCGACTCCGTCATTGACGCGCTTTATGCTGATTTCAGTGCAGATTTAGAGGAGATAGACTTTAGTCTAGAAGAGCTAGACTCCGCTATGCAGGAGATGGAGGAGGAGTACTCGCGCGACGAGCAAGCTAACAACACCGTTATGTCTCGAGGGGTGTTCATCACCATTGGGACAGCGATGGATGAAGATCAACCCGGGCAAGCTTCGCCTACGGCGCTGGAAAAGGGGAAGGTGCCACTTATTGCTGCCGACTATGATCGCGCAAAGGTCATGCCTCCTCTGCCTAACCCAGTGCAGCAGCCGCAGGAACTCGGCACCGGTCCGAGCAACAACAACACCGCAAACTTGCCGCCTCCAGCATCCACGTCGGCAGCAGCCCATGTTACTCCAGCTGATAGAGTGATGTACGGAAATCTCCTCGTCGAGCCACTAACCGTCGATCATATCCGGAACGTGAATCAGCTTGACGAGAAGCGCCAGCAGCTGCTGGAGGAGGCGCAAGCCATCGCGGAGCAAGGCGCTAAACTAGATCGAGACCTGGTCAACGCGCAGAAGTCCATAGAGAAAGCTAGAGCAATGGAAGCCGAGTACAAGACTCTGCTGCAGCAGCAGAAGTCTAAGAAGGCTCCGGCTCGCGTTATCAACGATCCTAGTGTACGGCGCAACCTAGGATGGACTCCCTCGAAGCCGGCACAGGCCAAGCCATACATTGATAGTGAAGGCAAGCAGGTGATGCCCACCCCACTCCTTAACCTCGCTGTCACCAAGACCCTTCTGGAGGAGGATAGATCGCCTGAGGTAGTAGAACATGTCTATGACCTAGTGGCCAAGGCGGTAAAGCAGCAGGAAAAGGCCACCTCTCAGAGCTTGAGTCTAACTCAGCGCTCTGCCAATCTAGCCAGTTCAAACCGCCAAGGGACAAATCTCCTCAAGATGTCGGATCACAGACGGGTTCATCAGAACAAAGATGGAGGGATGTGCGCAATAGGAAGGATGCTATCCCTATATCCTCCGACCACGGAGAAAGAGCCCGACCTAGCCGCCCGTCGCCACCGCCCCGATCCCCTTGACGTTAGGAAGATTACAAGGCTCACCACGTACGGATATGCCCCACCAAAGTAGTGCGGCATCGTTATCCGCAACAACGCGGCGCATACCCGTCATGATGAAGAACGCCACCAAGGACACAAGAGCAGGTCACACCACGACCCTGCGCGTCCGACAAGCAACCATGACAGGCGCGAGGCGTCGCAGGAGGGTAACAACAAGAAGGCTAACCCACCGCCACCTCTGCCTCCATCTCCGCCAAGCAGTCACCATGGCGGAAGATGCCCGCGTCATTCATGCAGCCCATCCCCTGTTGACAACAAGAAGAAGGAGGAGGAGTCTAAGGATTCAAGTGACATGGACGAGGACGTTGACCCCAAGCATGCCGCCAAGGGCAAGAACCCCTTCGCAAAGAAGGCCCCAGTCTACCACACTTTCCTTGGCACCCCCACCGTCCGACAACAGAAGACCTCTCTAAGGATCCTGATGGCCTCTCTCCCCCTAGTTCCCCAATACCTGCGCTGGTCGGAGGTTCCAATCACTTGGGACAGGACGGACCACCCAGACCTTGTGCCCACAGAGAACCAGTACGCCATGGTCATCAACCCATTGATTGACGGCGTGGAATTCACCAAATGCATGGTGGATAGTGGAAGAAGCATCAACATCATGTACCTGGATACACTGCAGAAGATGAACTTGACGGAGGCAAACCTAAGGCGGACCAACACCGTGTTCCATGGCGTAGTCCCTGGTTGGGAGGCTCGGTCCCTTGGGTGCATTACACTTTAGGTAGCCTTTGGCGACGTTAATAACTACTGCCAAGAGCGCATGACCTTTGAGGTGGTCCCCTTCAAGAGCGTGTACCACGTCATATTCGGCCGCGACATATTCCACACGTTCATGGCCAAGCCATGCTTCGTCTACAACAAACCCAAAATACCCGGACCGAACGGTGTCATCACCGTATCCGGAAGCTTTACCAAGGCAAGGGACTACGAGATCAATGAAGCAGCCGTTGCAGAAGCTGTCCTCTACAACGAGGAATTCAAGGAGATCCAGAGCAAGGTCAATGACTCAGAGATGCCCACGTCGAAGAAGCAGATCTCCGACTCCGCTCCTGCGTTCAAGGCCGCCATCGAGACCAAGCCGGTGGAACTTGTGGTAGGCGATGCCTCCAAGACCGTCGCCATTGGGATGAACCTGGATCCCAAATAGGAAAGCGCGCTCGTCGAGTTCCTCCATGAGAATAGGGACATCTTTGCCTGGCAACCTGCCGACATGAAAGGTGTACCTAGGGAACTTGCCGAGCACATCTTAAACATAGATCCAAAATGTAAACCAGTGAAACAACCTCTACAACGCTTCGGAGATGAGAAGAGATGCGCCATTGGCAAAGAGACAGCTAGGTTACTTAAGGCTGGGTTTATCCGAGAAGTCCTTCACACCCGATGGGTGGCCAATCATGTACTTGTCCCCAAAAAGGGAACCAATGAATTAAGAATGTGCGTTGATTACACCGGCTTGAACAAAGCATGTCCCAAAGATCCGTTTGCTTTGCCTCGCATTGACCAAGTCATTGACTCAACGGCTGGCTCGGAACTTTTGTGTTTTCTTGATGCATACTCAGGATACCACCAGATCAAGATGAGGAAGTCGGACCAATTGGCCACTTCGTTCACTACTCCGTACGACACGTTTTGCTATGTCACGATGCCCTTTGGGCTGAAAAACGCAGGTGCTACCTACCAGCGGACAATGCAATGTTGCCTTCACGACCAAATTGGTCGGAACATCCACGCCTATGTGGACGATATCGTGGTGATGTCTAAAAAGTCAAACGACTTAATCTCTGACTTAAAAGAAACCTTTGATAATCTCCGGAAATACAACATGATGCTCAACCCTAAGAAGTGCGTCTTCGGGGTTCCAGCCGGCAAATTGTTGGGCTTCATCGTTTCCCAGCGCGGAATCGAGGTCAACCCGGAGAAAATCAAGGCCATCTTAAACATAAACCGTCCGACATGCCTAAAGGACATCCAACGACTAACAGGTTGTGTTGCAGCAGTTAGTAGGTTCGTCAGCCGACTTGGAGAGAAGGCTCTGCCGCTGTATAAGTTGCTGAAGAAGGCGGACAAATTCACGTGGACACACGAAGCAGATGCAGCATTGAAGCAGCTCAAGGAGATACTTTCCTTAGCGCCCATCCTTGCAGCACCCGAACTTGGTGAGCCCCTGTTAATTTACATGGTGGCAACCAACCGGGTTATCAGCATCGTCGTCGTGGTAGAGCGGAAGGAACCAGGCTACGAGCACGGAGTTCAACGACCAGTTTACTATGTGAGCGAGGTCTTGACAGAGTCCAAGCAGCGTTACCCGCACTACCAAAAGATAGCTTATGGAGTATTCCTCGCTTCTCGGAAGCTGAGGCATTACTTTCAGGAGCACCCAATCACAGTAGTGAGAAAGACTCCACTGTCCGACATTATCAATAACAGCGACGCTACAGGAAGGGTCGCGAAGTGGGGCATTGAACTCGCAGCCTTCGAGATCACCTACAAGAGGCGCGACGCTATCAAGTCACAAGCTTTGGCGGATTTTATTGCAGATTGGACGGAGATGCCAGATGCTACTCCGCTGCCAGAACCAGAGTACTGGGTGATGCACTTTGACGGATAAAAGTTGCTCAACGGCTCGGGGGCTGGTGTACTACTATAGTCACCAAAAGGAGACAAGCTGCACTACGTTCTGCAGATCCACTTCAAGGCTACAAACAACATGGCGGAGTATGAAGCACTCATTCACGGACTACGTGTAGCCAAGGATATTGGCATCAAGCGCATAGTTGCTGTGGAGATTCCGACTTGGTTGCCCAGCAGGTGGCTGGCACCTGGAACGCGCGGA
Organism: Avena sativa; assembly: GCA_916181665.1. NCBI lineage: Eukaryota > Viridiplantae > Streptophyta > Magnoliopsida > Poales > Poaceae > Avena > Avena sativa. The sequence continues at coordinate 257,876,590 of OV702294.1, read as the reverse complement.
ACACTATGATGGCGGCATTTCGCGACGAAGTGGACGAGATAGCCAAGAGCTTCTTGGGCTACGAGTCAACTATGTGCCTAGGGAACAAAACGAGGCGGCTGATCTACTGTCTAAACTTGGATCAGGACGCAAGCGAATTCTGCCAGGAGTTTTCCTAGAGCACATACGCACACCATCCGTGAAGGGCGCCGACGTCGACAACCCGGATAGAGCTGACTCTTTCGTCAACATGGTGACAAAGATCCCTCCGGCTTGGACAATACCGTTCATGGAGTATCTCGAACACGAAACTTTGCCTGACGACGAAGTCGAAAGACGGCAAATAGTACGACGAGCAAAGGGTTATACCATAATCAATGGGCAACTCTATAAAAGGAGCACTACTGGTGTATACTTAAAGTGCGTTTCCCAGCTAGAAGGTATGGAAATCCTACGCGAGATCCATCTCGGAGATTGCGGGCATCACGCCGCTCCTCAATCATTGGTCGCGAAAGCCTTCCGGCCATGATTGTACTGGCTAACCGCGAAGGCGGATGCCGACAAGCTGGTTGAGACATGCACGGGATGCTAGTATTATGCCCGACAACCACATGTTCCTGCTGAAGAATTGCGAACAATACCACTAACTTGGCCGTTTGCAGTCTGGGGGCTAGACATGGTGGGACCGTTACAGACGGCACCGTGTGGATTTACGCATCTGCTTGTAGCAGTTGACAAATTCACCAAATGGATAGAAGCTAAACCCATTAGAAAGCTTGATGGGGCAACTGCCCTCAGGGTTGTCCGAGATCTAGTGGTGAGATTTGGTCTCCCACATAGCATCATCAGCGACAACGGAAGCAACTTATCACTCGGAGAAGTGGAAGCCTATTGTTGGGACAAAGACATCCGACTTGACCTTGCATCTATGGCACACCCACAGTCCAATGGTCAGGTTGAGCAATCCAATGGATTAATTCTGCAGGGAATCAAGCCACGTCTTGAGGCACCGCTACATAGAGCAGCTGGAGCCTAGGCAGAAGAATTGCCATCTGTGCTGTGGAGTTTACGAACTACACCCAACAGATCCACCGGCTACACCCCTAACTTCATGGTATATGGAGCAGAAGCCATCCTACCTTCCGACATCCTCCACGATGCACCAAGAGTTGCCGCCTACAACGAAGATGACGCTGAAGAATCCAGACGCCTAGATGTGGACCTTCTCGAGGAGGAGCGCGTTTTGGCATGCCAAAGATCCGCCATCTACTAGCAGAAGCTACGCAGCTACCATAGTCGCCGCGTTCGGCATCGCTCGTTTAAAGAGGGGGATTTAGTACTCCGACTTAAGCAGAAGAAGTCACACAAATTATCCCCGCCATGGGAAGGACCGTTCATCATAAGCAAGGCGCTGCTCAATGGGTCTTACTACCTTGTCGACAATTGTGAACTTAAGGATAGACCCAACAAGGATCATAAGCGTAAGCGACGTGACCCGGATGATGACTACCCGGAGCTTGATCGGCCATGGAACATAGCACAGCTACGTCCTTTCTACACTTAGCATTTTTTATCTAATTGTGTACTTCTTATATGATCAATGAAATAAAGCTCTTTGGTTCACTCATATTGCTGAGTCTTTTACCTCCTTTAGTGTTCATTTTTGGATCATATAAAACCTTTATGCAAAAGTCTTGCGATTGCACTTGTGAAAATTCCGCCTACGGGCGTTAGCTTAAGTTTTCTGGTCTACACGTTCTTTGTTATTTTTATGCGGATTCTGGAGTAGTGACTTTCGGCACTTATTGTCGGCGATTTTGTGCCCAGGTTATTGACGGTGCCATTGGGCATCATCACCTAAGCGCATGGTTCTGAAAACGAGTCTTCCGACTCACGAAAAGTCAAGCATAAGAACCAAAGTAATGGATAAGCCAGCACTTGCTTAAAAAATATATACATACTGGGAATTAGTTCTTAAGTAGCAGGATACGACAACCATTGTTTTCCGCCTTAAGATTACATCACCAAGTTTCTTCCATGCACACGCCAAAGGTAAAACAAAAATTACAAAGTGTTTTTCATTCTTTGGGCGCAGGAGACTTGGAGGCCGCATCATCACCAGCCGGAGAATCACCCTCGACGTCGGCGCTGTGATGAGACTCAGAAGAATCTTGGCTGACATTGTCGATGAAGTTCCTGGGCACGAAGACGTCAACATCCACCAATTCGGCAACCCTGGTGTCATAACCCGCGAGTGATGACAGGATGGCTTCGTGATCGATCTCCTTGCCGTCATCATCCCCATCGGGGATACCAGAGGTCACCGTGTCGATGTCGGTATCTTCATAGTGTGCCTTCACCATAGACAGCGCCATCCTTGCGCCAGCCCGTGCGCATGAAGCCTTCCAGGTCGCGACACGCTCGGGGGCTTGGCGCAGAATCTCCGAGTACTTCGCCACGGAGTCCGAGGCCTTAATATAAATTTGGAGGGGCTTGGCAATCTCCTTGGCTTGGGCGATGGCGGTATTGATGAAGTTGCCGGCAAGAACCATACATTCCTTGTCTGAAGGAGCCGAGCGGGTTAAACCCATAGGAGCTGCAAAATTCCGACAAGGAGCGCATGAGTTCAATAAACTCTAAGTATCCAGACTACATAAATACAAGGCGAAGGACACTTACTGAAGATGCTGGCCTTAGCCTGCCAGACGGTGTCCGCCAAGGATTCCTTATCTTGTTGGAGGAGCTTAAACGCCTCGCTATGGCGAAGGTTTTGCTCATCAGCAGCTTGCTTCTGATCCTTTAGGATCGCAAGATCCTCCTTCAAGTGATTGATCTCCGCGGAGGCGGAATCCTGCAGGGCTTTCATGGAATCCTCATGCATCTTTAGCATCTCCTTCCTCTCCTCCTTCAGGATCTTGTTCTCGCTGTCCAGCTGCTGGATATGCTTGGACTGCTTGACAATGTCCTTGGCCTTGGCGACATGTTTTGCAAGTCGGAGAAAAACAAAGTACATAGTGAGTACTCGGAGATTATGGGCACAAAAGTAAGATGGAAATGCGCAAAAAAGAAAATAGACTCTTGTTTTTGATGATCTGTTCCTTCAAGATGGCAGTTTTACCCTTTTCAGCTTCAAGATCTGCGTGCATCTTCTGGTACTTGTCGTTGGCCATGCCCCTCCGAGCATTCTCGTTCTATGGAAACAAGTACAAAGTTAAATCGTTGTTTGGTCTGCTTGGAGCTTCTAGTCAGAGATTTTCCACCTAGATGCTTGGGGGCTACAACAAGAATTTTTAACTTAGCAATATGCTTAGCTTTTCTTTAAAACATCTAGTCGGAACTAATTCAGTTACAACTAGAGGCTTGGGGGCTACAACATTGAAAATTATGAACACTGTGTATGCTACTCTTAAAGCATCTAGTCGGAGTAATTCATTCCATCTAAATGCTTGGGGGCTACAGTGAGAGTTTTTCTAACTTAGTCACTCTTAGAGCATATAGATGCAAAACCTATGGTTTTCCGTCTACATCTCGGGGGCTATAGTGGGCTACTCATATGAAATGCAAAAGGAAAAGTAGAAACTTACAAGTGCAATGATCTTGAGGTTTGTAGAGCTCTCGGCTAGCAGCTTGCCAAAGGAAATGCTATTTCCTCGCAAGATATGTGCTTGTAGGAGTAGCTCCTCAAGACCGCACGTCGGATATGACGGAACTCCTCCAGGAACCATAGTTGTGTTACTCGGAAGAAGCGTCGGGTAAACTATCTTCGGGAACTCGAAGGGTTTCTGGGGAGCAGGGGCGCCGCCTTCGGCAGAGGTACCAGCTCCCACCACCGCCTTGCCGCTACCGATGGCATCCTTAGCCGGAGCTCCAGCCATTTGAAGAGCAGTGCTCTCCTGCGTCACCTGCTCGCCGACAACAGCGAGCTCGGTAGAGGCGCCAGAATCCACTTCCATGGCGGAAGGGCCTGGTGCCTCATGGACTTGAGAGCTTGTCGGAGCAGAGGAGGGATTGACGGCAGGAGTAGCAGGGCGATTGCGGGGGAGGAGTCGCGATGCAGCATATCTTTGATAATTTCTAGAAGCCCCAAGAGTCTTGGAGGACTTCTTGAGGCTGGTTGTGGCTTTCTTCCTGAAACATGCAAAATGCATAAGTATAGGAATAAGACAGAAAAATAAGACAATGTCGGAGAATGAGAGGCTTACACTAGGGGGGGCGCTTTGGCAAACATCCTTGTGGCTTTTTTATTTTCTGCCACCAGGGCGGCAGTACTCTTTTTGGAGGCTCCACCCTCCGTATTCTTTTTCTTGCCTCCATCGGCAGCGTCACAGGTGGAGCTCTTCCGCTTTCGCGCCAACGGAACATCATCGTCGGACACGACAATGACTTCCTTCATCTTTGGATCGTAGATTTGGGCAGCCAGGTTGTCCTCATCTAGATTGCTAAGCTGTTAAGCGAGAAATCACCGTGTTAGATAAGATGGCACTGGCAAGACGGAGAAACTGGAGCGATGTCATACACGGAAAATAAATACCTACCTTTGGGCACTTGCCGTCTATGTACATGTCGTAAGTGATGGTGAAGCCACGCTTCTTATCCTTCACCTTGACAATGTCCTTCAGACGGAGCTTGACGGAGTCGCTCGAGAAGTTATCCATGGAGATCCGAAGGGAATCCTTTCGATCACTGGTGTACTCGTGCATGAACTTCACGCGGTGCTACAGAGGTTGGATTCGCCTGATGAACCAGCACATGGCTAGGTCCAAGCCGGTCAAACCCGTCTCTACGAACCACTCAATCTGCCTTATTGCGCGAGAAGCGTCGAGGTCGGAGGGAAGGGAGGCATGGGATCTCCATGTGGAAACTTCAGCGGTGGATCCATCCACGAAGTCCGGGTACGTCACTTATCGGCCCACCAAAGGAATGTCGGGGCTGTAGAAGTACGTCCGTTGCCAGTTTTTGCATGAATCGTGGCCGACGATGTCAGGGAACCGCCGACCAGGTCGGATCTTGAAGCTTATGGTTTCGCAGTTCCTAAGCTCCTCCCTACTATGTCCGGCTTCACGTTTGACGGTGAAGAAGTACATGAACAAGTCTAACCTAGGCCTAATCCCTAGGTAACCCTCACAAAGTGCCGCGAAGTTGCTAAGCACTAAGATACTATTGGGGGAGAGGTTATGGGGTTGGACCTTGAAGTGGTTCAAGACGGACAAAAAGAAGTGGGAGATGGGCAGAGAAACGCCGCGTACCAGCTGAGCCTTGAGGTACACCTTTTCTCTGGCTTGGGGAGAAGGTGTCACCTCGCCGGCCGGCGCCGCCCGCCAGGGGAGCCCCTCCGTCGCGGGGAGGTAGCCTTCAGCGACCATCTCTTGGATGTCGCGGCCGGTGATGTACGAGCCACGCCAGTCGCCTTTGTGCGAGTCTGGCTCCTCTTCCAGAGGCTCTAGCGCCGCCAGATTGTGTTCACCGCCGGTGGTTTCAATCACCGCCGACTCGGGGATGACCAGGCCCTCTGGGGGCACGACGACGGAGCTCGCCGGCTTCGTCGTGGCTTTCCGCGGAGAAGAGGCAAGACGGCGCAAGATCTCGGAGTTCTCCGGGGGCTATTGTTGGGGATATGCTATATGGGTATCCTCATAGCATGTCTCTTATCCGACTAACCCGGGTGGCCCATAGTCTGTAGCATGGCCTGTGGCCTGCTGGGCGGCCTAGTTAGGTGGATCCAGATGGGAGGCCCAAGCCGGATAAAGGAGGCTACGGTGGAGTCACCAGCGTACCCGGAGCCTTGGAGTGCAAGTTACACAAGACTAGTGGTAGACGGTGTAGGACTCTGTAACCTGTCCGGCTAGGACTTTTCCCTGTAACCCTAGGACCTGGCGACTATATAAGTCGGGCCTATGGGAGCCTTTAAGGCACAATTTAGTATCGATTCATACAACCTCGCACAGCGAACCTATCTCTATAACTCGGCGTATTGCCCTTATAGTGATTTATAGCAGGAGTAGGATTCCGCCACCGTCGTGGGATCTGAACCTGGGTAAGTTGTTTTACCTCGTACCCGTCAACCGTACGCCTTACCCCACGTCTCTAAACACGCACTGTGAGGACCACTCCATGGCGTACTCGTCGGCAATACCACGACAGCAAGCTTATACTGATAATGATGCAAGCCTTACTAATCAAGTTGACCTATGCAAGGTAATACTTGCTTGTTACCATGCCAACTATATACCTTAAGCATATATGACCATACCCACTTGATCAACCAATCCTAGTTTTACTTGCAAGCTTGCTACTTTATTTCTTTATCAAAGCTATTACTTAGAGCTTACTTAAGTGAATTGTAGATTCTAGAAAGATAATTGAAGGTTGCATAAAGAGCATAAAACTTGGCCTAAGCTAGATAATCTTTATGTCATCCTAAGGCATGAGATTGAACTTAGTTAAACTCTACTAGTTTACCACCCCTCATTAGTACTTACCCCCACTTGTAGATGCTAGTCCTAAGCATAAAACTTGATCAACTTTAGATGGGAATACTTGGTGGAAAAATGGTTCTGAAAACCTTGGAATGATGGATCATTCTATTGAGATGTTTTGACATGTGTTTCCGAACACTAGATGCTTTGGATGATGAAAATTTTGAGGCATGATCCTTAGCCCTTTATAAAACTGATGGTTGTCTGGATGCGATACCTTTCCAATTTTACCGTACGACCACAATACCCGAGAATTGGGTAGGGCTTGACTGGAAACTTATATACCTTAGTATTGGTTTCCTCACGGCCAAGGTCTGAGCTGAGGCTACCTTGTGAAGATTGTCCACCTGTGCAGTACCCAAGATGACAGTTGGTCATGGTTGGGAGACCAAACTCACAGGAGAGGTGCTTATACTAGGGCGTGTAATCGAAAGGTTAGGATTGATTATCCGCATACTGAGTATGGTGAATTCAGGATTTGTTCCTGACGGATGTATCGAATGTTGTGGTGAAAGTGTACAATCTCTGCAGAGTGTCAAACTATTCGAATAGCCGCGTCCGCGGTTATGGACAGTTGGAGTGGCCATACTGTTCCCCCGTCAGATGTTTTCAAAATGACTTGTGAAACGGATTGAGATTTTGACTTGACCACAACAGAGTTGTGATATGAAATACAAGTTCCCACTTAGGTGTTATAAAACTTCAACTAGATTTTCTTGCTTTTGAACTTAGTAGAGGTAAATCTGGCTTTTTGCAAAACAACCATAGAGCTTAGTGTCCTACTACAAAAAACCCCTTCACTTGTTAGTATTAGTTTGTGAGTACTTAAAGAGTACTCATGGCTTTGTCCCTGGCTATTCCCGTGGCCATACTATGAAGAGGAGTACTAGGATGATGGACCCCAGGAAGGTTACGACAACTAGGATCATCTCCCATCGTCAGCGTTACCTGTGACCCCGAAGATGGAGCTTCGCCTACGCTACCGTTACTATTACGTATTCCGCTGCTTGAGTTGTATTAAGAACTGGATCATGAGATCCTTATTTGTGTAAGACCTGATATATGGTTTGTAATGGATGATGTACTGTGGTATCCAAATCTGTTACGTCTCGCAAAAATGGTAATCCTGCGATTGTGATGTATGGCATAACAGGCATCTGGGATTAACAAACCGGGTGTTGATAAGTTGGTATCAGAACCATCCTGACCATAGGAGACCCTAGTTAGACTGGACGTTTGAATCAAAAACTTAGTTTCAAAACCAAAGGAAGCAAATATTTACAAAAAATTATTCCCATTCTTATCACCTTGATTCTTTCATAAAAATTCATGTTCCTCAAAAACTCTTGCAAAATACATAAAATTTGACACACTTGATCACTCTACTAACTTACTCATCCTATATTCTTATAGATGGACGTGAAGTACAGCAAGTTTTATCAGTTGGGGAATGGAGGAGACCTTATCTTTGAGCGGGATCTGGACCAGCTTTCGGAACTTCTAGTGCGTCCGCACCCCGAGTTCTTCGGAGCTCAGCTCAATGATCAAGGAGGAGAAGATCTGCAGTGGCTAATTGTTGCAAGTCTCCGAGGAAAGATTGAACCTCCCACTGCCGAGGGAATTCAGTTCACCGTAAGAGAGAACAACTGGATCGATGGACTTGCCAGGGCCATGCAGGAAGCTCTTGCCCGTCTGTGTGGGCAGAGTATTAACCAGATCAAGGGTACTCGCTTTGAGTCTTGTCCAAGGCGTGATGCTAATGGACAGCCACTGGAAGCCCCATACCACCCCGAGCTGAAGACTCAGTTCGACCACCTTAGCTTCATGATGTACGATCGTCAGCAGGAATTGGATAATTGTCGTGACTACTCCAACCATAAGTCCGTCATCATCAAGACGAAGGATCAGACCATCGCCATGCTAGCGAAGGATCGCAATTCTCGTCGTCGTCAGCTTGACAAGAAGGAGCGCATCATTTCCTGTCTTCGCCACCGTATCTTGGCTTTGTGGTGTGTGTTTGTATCGTGTGCTATGAATGAATGAATGAAAAGCAAGTTGCTAAAAAAATCAGAGTGAAACTTTAAAAACTTTTCAAAGTCCCTGAACCTTAGAAATTTCCCTCTTTTCTCATGATCTATCTCAATCTTCAGATGCCTCGTGGAGGAAGTGGTTCATCCCCGGACCCGATGTTGCAGATCCTGCAAATGTTGTTCTCTGACCGCGAAGCCGAAAGAGCCGAATGTCAAGCCAACTTAGTCACCCTTCAACAGATAGCGCAGCTAGCCCACAACAATCAAGGCCATGGAAATCAGGACAACCATGGATCTAAGCTTAAGAATTTCCAGAACACCAACCCACCTGTTTTGACTAAGTCAGAAGAGCCCCTAGACGCCGACGATTGGCTGCAAACCATGGAAAACAACCTAGAAGTAGCCGGAGTGGAAGCTAACGAGAAAGTTTTGTTCGCCACCCACTATCTAGCCGAAGATGCCAGAGCATGGTGGAACATCGTTCGTGCAATGACCAGAGGACAGATGATGACATGGGAGGAATTCAAGGTCAAGTTCAGCAGAACCCATGTGCCACCGGGTTTGATCAAGAGAATGAGAGATGAGTTCAGAGAACTGAAGCAAGGAAGGATGACCGTAGTGAAATACCGTGACAAATTCTTTTCATTAGCTAGGTATGCCCCGGATGAGATCGACACCGAAGCCAAGAAGAAGAAGATATTCTTGAATGGTCTGCACGATGAGATGCAGACGGTGTTAGTCAATATCCCCTTTGCTGATATTGAAGCCCTTGTCGATTCTCCTATCTAGATGGAAGGAAAGATCAACCAAGCCAACAAGAACCGCAAGCGTCGCATGATGCATCAGCCAGGAACCCATCAGACCCCAAAGTATCGCCCCAACCCATCTCCAGGATTTGCCCCGAGAATCAACAGACCCCCGTTGAACCGTCCGACCTATCCCAACCATGGAAACCCAAGGCCTGGAGGAAATCACAACAACCCCGACAACTCTGGAAATTTCAACCGTGCACCACCCAAGTTCAACAACAGCAATGTTACCTCCAACACCAACACTGCCCCGAGGACTGGAAGCAATGTTGTGCCTGTTGCAGCAAAGGACAAGTCGCAAGTGACTTGTTATGACTGTGGAAATAAGGGTCACTACTCCAACGAGTTCCCCAACAAGAAGAATGCCGCAGCCCCCAATACCAATGCCCCAGCCCAGCAGCAGCGTTGTGTTCAGCCTGGAAGAAGGTTTTCCCCAGGGAATTCACTCAACCGCAACGGCCGTCTTTTTCTCATGCATGTTGAAGAAGCCCAGGAAGCGCCAGACGTCGTGTTGGGTATGTTTTCTGTTAATTCAGTACTTGCAAGAGTGTTGTTTGATTCGGGTTGATCGCATTCATTTTTCACCGAAGAATTTGCCTGCACTAGTAAGATTCAACCAACAAAACTAAAGCATGTTTTGATTGTTCAAATCCCCGGTTCAACCACCAAGGTTAGGCAAATTTGCAAAGCCGTCCCTATCCGAATCCATGGCATAGATTTTTATGCTAATCTGATAGTACTCGAAACTAAAGGTTTGGAAGTAGTACTAGGAATGGATTGGATGTCCAAACATAAAGGATTGATTGACTGTGCCAAGAAAGCCATAACCATGACCAGTACAGCTGGAATATCAGTAGAGCATATATCTGAAACCTTACCTCGTCAATTCAAGTGCAACAAGAGTATAGCCCAACCTACCATTGACCAAGTCCGGATAGTCTGTGAATACCCCGATGTATTTCCAGATGTTTTGCCCGGTATGCCCCTAGATCGGGATATCGAGTTTATCATTGAACTAATCCCCGGAACAAAACCCATAGCCCAGAGACCCTATAGTTTGAACCCGTCGGAACTAGCAGAACTGAAGAAGCAACTGGATTCCATGCTAGAAATTGGATTGATTCAACCAAGTGCGTCACCATGGAGATCACCTGTCTTGTTTGTGGACAAGAAGGATGGAGGTAACCGTTTGTGTATGGATTATCGGAAGTTGAATGATGTCACTATCAAGAACATGTACCCATTGCCCAAGATAGAAGATTTGTTTGATCAGTTGACCGGTGCCAAAGTGTTTTCTAAGATTGATCTTAGAACAGGCTATCATCAACTCAAGATTCATGCAGAGTATATTCCAAAGACTGCCTTCACCACCAGATATGCATTATACGAGTATACTGTCATGTCTTTTGGATTAACCAATGCCCCCGCTTATTTCATGAATCTCATGAATAAGATTTTTATGGACTTCCTGGATAAGTTTGTCGTTGTTTTCATCGATGACATTCTGATTTATTCCAAATCAGAAGAAGAACATGAGCTACACCTAAGGACCATTCTTGGAACCCTTAGAGAGCATCAGTTGTATGCCAAGTTTAGCAAATGTGAATTCTGGTTACAGGAGGTAGGATTCCTCGGCCACATTGTATCAGCCGGAGGAATTGCCGTTGACCCTGCAAAGGTGAAAGATGTCGAAGATTGGCAAGCCCCAACCACCCAAACCCAAGTTCGTGCATTTCTCAGATTGGCGGGATATTACCACAAGTTCGTAGAAGGATTCTCGAGTATCGCCAGACCCGTGACCCAATTGCTGAAGAAGGACAAGAAGTTTGAATGGACCGACAAATGTGAAGCGAGTTTTCAAGAACTCAAGAGGAGATTGATTTCAGCCCCAATCTTAATCATGCCGAATATCATGAAGCCCTTTGACGTGTATTGTGACGCATCCAAGATCGGTCTCGGATGTGTGCTAATGCAAGAATGCAAAGTTATATCTTATCTATCTCGACAACTGAAACAACATGAGCAAAATTACCCAACCCATGACCTCGAACTCGCAGCCGTAGTTCTAGCCCTGAAGACATGGAGGCATTACCTGATGGGAAACCGTTGTGAGATTTATTCGGATCACAAGATCCTGAAGTATATATTCACTCAGAAGGAGCTGAATATGAGACAGATAAGATGGATTGAGATAATCAAGGAATACGATCTGGACATTCACTATCACCCTGGTAAAGCCAACGTGGTAGCAGATGCCCTTAGCAGATTGCCGTGCCACTTGAACTCCATGATTTTGAAGGAGCAACCAAGTTTGCACAAAGAGATGGAAGATTTTCGAATGGAATTAGTGAGTGAAGGATTTTTGGCTAGCATAGAACTTTAACCCACTTTGATCAGCCAGATCAAAGAGGCGCAGAAAGGAAATGCTAGTATCAACGGAATCAAGCGTCGTATCGGTACAGGCAAAGTACCCGGATTCACCGAAGACGAAGAAGGAGTTCTGTGGTACAAAGGACGCCTTTGTGTACCAGCAGATTTTGAGTTGAAGGAAGTTATTTTGAAGGAAGCTCATGATACTCTTTATTCTATCCATCCCGGAGGAACGAAGATGTATCAAGATTTGAAAGAGCAATTTTGGTGGCATAAGATGAAGAGAGAAATCGGAAGCTATATCGCCAAGTGTGATATATGTCAGCGAGTCAAGGCAGGACATCAAAGACCTGCTGGATTGTTGCAACCATTACAGATTCCAGAATGGAAATGGGATTCCGTTGGAATGGACTTTATCACCGGATTGCCTACTTCTAGTAGGGGAAATGACTCTATTTGGGTCATAGTGGACAGATTGTCCAAAGTCGCCCATTTCTTACTAGTCAAGACCACTTATCAGAGTTCGAAGCTAGCAGAGTTATACATCGCTAGAATCGTCAGTTTGCACGGAGTCCCCAAGAACATCGTATCGGATCGAGGAACTTAGTTTACCTCGAGATTCTGGAAGAAAGTCCAAGAAGGTTTAGGAACCCGACTAGATTTCAGCACCGCCTATCACCCTCAGACCGATGACAAACAGAGCGAGTAAATCAAATACTCGAAGATATGCTAAGAGCATGTGTGTTAGAATATGGATCTAAGTGGGAAGACTATCTACCATTCGCAGAATTTTCGTACAATAACAGTTATCAAGCTAGTTTGCAAATGGCCCCATTTGAATTCATGTACGGAAGAAAGTGTCGCACCCCTTTGAACTGGTCGAAAGTAGGAGAGAGTCAGACTTTCGGACCTGATATCCTATGAGAAGCAGAGGAGAAGGTTCACAAGATTCGTGAGAACCTCAAGACCGCCCAGTCCAGACAAAAGAGTTACGCCGACAAGAGACGTCGATACCTCGCCTTCAACATAGGAGATTTTGTGTATCTAAAAGTGTCGCCCTTGAAGGGAATGTAGCGTTTCCAGCTGAAAGGAAAGTTAGCCCCCAGATATATCGGACCCTTCAAAATTCTGAACCGTCGAGGAGAAGTGTCATATCAATTGGAACTACCCGAAGAGATGTCAGCCGTGCACAATGTGTTCCATATCTCATTACTTCGCAAGTGTCTCGAAGTCCCGGAGAAGACTGAAGTGTTCAAGAATATTGATCACCGGACTATAGAGATCAATGATGACCTGACCTATCCCGAAGTACCCATCCGTATTTTGGAAGAAGCTTTCAGAACTACCAGAACCCGAAGCATCAAGTTTCTCAAGATTCAGTGGAGCAACCACACATAAGAGGAAGCTACCTGGGAGCGCGAAGATCACATCAGGACAGAGTTTCCCGACCTCTTCAAATCCTAGGTAATCTTTTTGTCCTTTTTCAAATCTCGGGACGAGATTTTGTTTAAGGGGGAAGGTTTGTAACATCCCAAAAATATTAAACTAGAATCATAAAACTCTAATCACCAAAATTAGGGTTAACAAAAACTTTTCCAATTAAAAACAGGAAAGCAATGATATGTGTATATAACAAAATTTGGATTCTTTTGAATTGCCATGATTATGTGTTTCTTTTCTTGGAAAATGATTCTTAGGTGAATAAACATCATCTAAACAATCCCCACACTTTTCCCAAAGACAAATAAATCAAAACAAACAACTTATGTGAATGGTCACTTTTGCCAATTAAACTCCCATGCCTACTTTGGCTATCTCTAACTTTCAGAACTTAACATAAACTTGTTTGGATCTTTGCACCCCTTGATATTACTCATAACAAAGTATCAAGGCCCACCTTGTGATCATCCAAAAACATTTAAATGTATAGTTTAAATGACAGTTTAAAATTGAATCTATATCATATGGGAAGATCCCACTTTTTCAAAAACCACTCAAACCAACTCAATTTTTAAAACCCAAGCATCTACAGACTCACCAGCACATGCATAGCACACCCACCAAAAATAATTTCAAAATTCAAAACTTGAGTTAATGCGGCAATTTCATCAAACACCTTGCAGATACAAATCAAACAAATCCTAAACACTATAGTGTGTAGTGATTCTGGCCTAACTTGTTCCCTCTCTGGACACCACTAGCCTTAGTAGATCATCTAACAACCTTAACTAATCTCTAGCACTACTGTAAGCTAGCCATTGTCATCAATGGTGAGCAGGCCGAGTGCACCATTGCCACCCCATAGTCGACAGCAAGCTATGAGCCACACTAGCCTCGCCAACCTTGTCTGGGAGCAAGCTAGCACCCCACCGCCACTCCCTGTCCCAGCCGCGAGCGATGCCAGCCCCTGGACCACACGCGCAAACCATGCCAAGCCGCTCTGCAAGCATGCTGAGAGCGCGCCCCGTGCGCCACGCTCGACAGACGCCCACAGACCGTGCGCCGCCCTCGCCGTGTGCACGCGTGATCACCACCGTCCCAGCAACCCCGCAGACACGCCCGTTCGCCTCCGCGCGGACCACGCGCGTTGTGCGCCATCAAAACTCCCGTCGGTCACGCTCAGAGCACCGCAGTGTTCCGACCGATCAGCACCACCCCACGCCTCGCCACCACGTCGTTGAGCTTCGCAAGGGAGCACAACACCGCCCCCTACCGTCGCCCACGCCGATAGCCCTCTGTGCCGTCAACCACGACGAGCTCAGCCCGCGCCCGTCGGTCCCCTCTCGCCACTATAAATAGAGGCCTCCCCGCTCGAATTCTTCACACCACCTCACTATCCTCACCTCACTAATCGTACCACCCCTTAGCTGGAGCAAGGCGAGCAGCGCATCACCGGATTGCGCCGGAGCAGGACGCCTCTAGAGAAGAAGTGCGCCGTCGATTTCGTCCACCCCAGGAGCTGTCGCGACCACCCCTGAGTTCGCCGTCGTTGACTTCGTCATTCGCCCGCATCGCCGACCTTCGCCTGAGCCCCGGTGAGCCCCGACGACCCCCACCTGCCGCGTTAGGTTTCTGTCTCGCTGGCGCCGCCCGATGTGGACGATGAGTAGCAGTCGTTCGATTAGACTTAGATTAGGCAGATGAGATTGCCCCGTACCGCTTCGCGTTTAAAGAGCCACTGACTGGTGGAACCCCCTGTCAGTTGAGCCCCGCGCCGCGGAGTGACACTGGGACGGCCCAATAACCCTTCCCGCGCAGCCCAGTCGTTTGAATTTAACCTTTTCTATTTTAATTCAAACATAGTTCTGTACCCAGTTTCAACAATCAACCCAGCTCGATTCAGTGAACCAAATTGAATGAAACCAATTTTGTTAGAAAGGTTTTGAAATTCTTAATCCAAGCCCGTTGGATTCAAATCATTTGACCTATAGATCAACCTTGGTAAAAATAACAAGGCAGAACCTTTTCTGCATTCAAACATTTTTCAAATTTAAACCATAATAGCTTTTGAGTTGATTCCAACTCTCAAAAATTACATTTGATCATACCTTTCAGAATATATAAAAACATATGGGTTTACTTACAGAAATAATGTTCAAGTAATGAAAGAATACCACATAGACATTTCTAGTCACTTTATTTAAATGAAATAAAAGGTTAAATATTATTAAATTGTGACACCACTTTGAATCACATTCCCATGTACTGAAATATGTGGTGATGACATGTGTCAACATGATCCCATGTTTGGTTTGAAGAATATTAAATCTTAAGTAGTTTTTCAATGAGTAGAAATTACTTTTCTAAAAATAAAAGAAATTAAAACAAAGCTTTAATCTTGTAATGTTAGTGATGATGCTAGATCATCTATAGGGCCCTTTTGTGTGATGATTGAAAATAGTTAAGTATTGTTTGGTGATTGTATACCTCGTATTTATTCATAGATGCTAGTACTGACCAAGGATACGAGGAGGAAGGAGGATACTACGAAGAAGAAGCCGAGGAGAACTTCAACCACTACTCTGCACAAGGCAAGCTAACACTTGCAAGATACCCTACATTAGCAAGCTTATACTGATAATGATGCAAGCCTTACTAATCAAGTTGACCTATGCAAGCTAATACTTGCTTGTTACCATGCCAACTATATGCCTTAAGCATATATGATCATACCCACTTGATCAACCAATCCTAGTTTTACTTGCAAGCTTGCTACTTTATTTCTTTATCAAAGCTATTACTTAGAACTTACTTAAGTGAATTGTAGATTCTAGAAAGATAATTGAAGGTTGCATAAAGAGCATAAACTTGGCCTAAGCTAGATAATCTTTATGTCATCCTAAGGCATGAGATTGAACTTAGTTAAACTCCACTAGTTTACCACCCCTCATTAGTACTTTCCCCCACTTGTAGATGCTAGTGCTAAGCATAAAACTTGATCAACTTTAGATGGGAATACTTGGTGGAAAAATGGTTATGAAAACCTTGGAATGATGGATCATTCTATTGAGGTGTTTTGACATGTGTTTCCGAACACTAGATGATTTGGATGATGAAAATGTTGAGGCATGAGCCTTAGCCCTTTATAAAACTGATGGTTGTCTGGATGCGATACCTTTCCGATTTTACCGTACAACCACAATACCCGAGAATTGGGTACGGCTTGACTGGAAACTTATATACCTTAGTATTGGTTCCCTCACGGCCAAGGTCTGAGCTGAGGCTACCTTGTGAAGATTGTCCACCTGTGAAGTACCCAAGATGACAGTTGGTCATGGTTGGGAGGCCAAACTCACAGGAGAGGTGCTTATACTAGGGCGTGTAATCGAAAGGTTAGGATTGATTATCCGCATACTAAGTATGGTGAATTCAGGATTTGTTCTTGACGGATGTATTGAATGTTGTGGTGAAAGTGTACAATCTTTGCAGAGTGTCAAACAATTCGAATAGCCGCGTCCGCGGTTATGGACGATTGGAGTGGACATACTGTTCCCCGTCAGATGTTTTCAAAATGACTTGTGAAACGGATTGAGATTTTGACTTGACCACAACAGAGTTGTGATATGAAATACAAGTTCCCACTTAGGTGTTATAAAACTTCAACTAGCTTTTCTTGCTTCTGAACTTAGTAGAGGTAAATCTGGCTTTTTGCAAAACAACCATAGAGCTTAGTGTCCTACTACAAAAAAACCCCTTCACTTGTTAGTATTAGTTTGCGAGTACTTAAAGAGTACTCATGGCTTTGTCCCTGGATATTCACATGGCCAGACTATGAAGAGGAGTACCAGGATGATGGACCCCAGGAAGGTTACGACAACTAGGATCATCTCCCATCATCAGTATTGCCTGTGACCCCGAAGATGGAGCTTCGCCTACGCTACCGTTACTATTACGTATTCCGCTACTTGAGTTGTATTAAGAACTGGATCATGAGATCCTTATTTGTGTAAGACCTGATATATGGTTTGTAATGGATGATGTACTGTGGTATCCAAATCTGTTATGTCTCACAAAAATGGTAATCCTGGGATTGCGATGTATGGCATAACAGGCATCTGGGATTAAAAATCCGGGTGTTGACATAGGATGGAAAGCGTCCATGGTGGTCTAAGGGAATGATTCTGAAAAGTATCGTCTTGATGCATGTCGAGCCTTGTGGGGAAATTACACCACCTCTCTAGAGGGTAAAACCTAAGTACTTAGCCGTGTCCCCGACAACGGACAATTTGAGCATCAAAGACATTGAATCAATCAAGGATCTCCTCATCCCAATTTCTCTAAGTTAAAACTTGTGTTTGAACAAGGGTGAAGGTTCACCAATGTCTATTGGTGGTTCCTTGGGTGTTTTGTCAAACAAAAAACTTAGTGTTTTCAACTAATAAGAAAAACCTTATTTTGAGCAAAGCCAGCCTGAACTACACTTAGCCAAATGCACATAGATGTTAGATACCACTATTTTATAATGGTATCACTTGCCAATACAATTACAAATGTATTGACCCTCTGTGGCTGTAACTTATTATGTTGCAGGATACTCTGATGGTGACTAGGGTTGTGAGTCTACACTCAACATGCTTGCCTGTGGCACATGAAGATGAACACTTCTAGATATCTACTTTATGTTATGAACTATATGTTTTAGCCTTGGGCTATTGAGTTGTAAAGACTATGTTATCTCTCGAATGACGATGTAATAACGACCTTTGTATATGTGTACTTCATCTTAAACTGTGGATGCTAGCATCTTGATCCAGGGACTATCATTGCAATCATAGGGGCCTTTACCTTTAAAAGGTGGGGTCTTAAAGCCGCGGTTATCAAAGTGGGTGTTAATGAAAAAGATCTAAGATTATCCTTCTTTTGACATCTACTTGTGCACCCTTAACTTTGACTCAAGTGACCTTGCTCATTTTTACTCTCATAATAAGAGAGGCGCTGAAAAGAAATTGATTTATAAGCCCCACCAAAATTTAGACAATCTCATTTGAGTTTCAAGAATTATTAGCTATCAAGTTATTTACGTTTAGGAAATGGACTTAAGTGCAATTGTTTAGATATATTATGTTCATGTTCAAGGTTGCAAGATTTGAGACAATTGAATACGATACAACCTCGAACTTGTAAGTCTTTTTCCTTGATTCAATTCCTCACTATTACTCATTATAGCTTTGTCACTCGAGGGCGAGTATCAACTAAGCTTGGGGAAGTTGATAGCTCCAAATTTCATCAATTTTTACTATTAATTTTCCTCTTGTTTATTGCCCAATTTCACTGAAGATTACCCCTTTCCACTAACGTTAATGCCGCAATTATCAAATCCTTGGTTTCTTGTGATGGTTTTCAGGTAATGAACATTTATTAAAGATCTAATGGCATTTATGAGATAATTACACCTAAAGAAGCAAATCCACAATTGGAGCCCCTTTCATTGGAGGCACATAGTGTGTGTAACGACCTGTGGTACAGTCGGGATGCGCCTGTACTGCATGCCATCGGCTCCCTATACCAATAGAATAAACTTTTGTAAAGGGGAGACAACGAAAAAGAGAACACAGCCACCGCAAAACTCATCCAGAGAGAAGAGATCAAATCTGGAAGAGGAGAAGAACAGCCCCTCATTCCTCGACGATCTTCACCTCTTCAACCACACACTTCATCGTTTGATACTTTGATCTACCTTTGGTTTGTATTTGATTTGATCTTCAAACATCATTGTGGTTTGCTATGATAACTTTGAGATGATTTATATTTGCAATACAATTATGCCTTTGATTTGTCTTCCTCTCATGTCTGAATAAATCCCCATATGCGTGGAGATGTAGGGAATTGGTGAAATGTGTCGTGACTACTTTACATTCATCCATTTGTGATTATTGTGGTGTTTATTAATTTGTGAGAATGATTATCTATGTTTGCCTAATGCTTGTTATCTAAGGGCCCATGTAACATGATCCAAAGATCTCATAGGTATGAACTTATATGCGAGCGAATCAGCGACCCCCGAGTGACATGGCCGATATTAATGAGGAACTATCACTACTCGAGGACAATAAGGAACCATCAAGATTAAAGCCTTGATCTGGTCGCAAGACCTTAATTAATGTGCTGACCATTGTCGTGGTAACAGGCAGATAGATCATTGGGACTAGGAAGAATTGGCCATGCGGACTCCTAGTCAGTATATGGGTTGCTTGCCTACTCAGTTACAAATAATAAATATCACAATAACTTATTCCACTTTATCCATTTGGCACTTTCACTATCACCATGAACCGTTTCTCTCCGTATCTAACTTCTAATCAGCAAGATCTCCAAACACCTTTCACGTCTTTAGTTTTATGCAATTTACTCCTTATTTATTTCCTATGCAAGTTTCTCTATATTTTACTCATAACCCTCCACCTTAAGAAATTGCAGCCAATTCACTCAAAACCGGTGACACCTTGAGTGCGACAGAGACACCGCCTAAAAACACTTGTTGAAGCTCCTTGTTGGGATCGATATATAAAATAGAATTAATACTTTCGCAAAAACATCCTATGACAAACCTGTGCACTTGTAGGCCATCAGCGGGCCTGGATTGTATATCTCCATTGTCAGGAGTATCAATTATCGCAAGCACACCATGTGAATGATTGGCGAACCATCCGGTATAAACAAGCATCAGCTTTATAATTACTCCGTTAAGAGCAAAGTTTGGAGAATCTTGCCGCGTCCATATTGTACAAAGTTCATATGTGTCTCGTGGTCTAACGATTTGTAATAAAGGCAATACAATTTCTTGTGAGATTAAACTAATAACTATATTGACGTCACTGTAACATCCCAAAAATATTGATCAAGGTTATCAATTCCAATCACCAAATTTAGGGTTAACAAAAACTTTTGTTAATTAAAATCTTATGAATGCATGTGTGTATGTGATGAATGCATGAATGCTTGAATGGACTTGTTTGATTGTTGTGAATAGCAAGGAATGGTTTAAATATGAAAACAACATCATCTAAATCATTTCCAAGCAGAAACAAATCAAGGGAAATTCACAAACAAACAAAACAAGCAAATGGTCATTTTTGCCAATCTTGCTCACTAGACCACTTTGAGTGTTTCTAGTCCAATATTTCAAACAGAAACAATTCCTTTTCTTTTCACCACTTGCTAGACCAAGTGAAAGTGAACCCAAGCCCACCTTGCAAACCCACAGAAACATTTGGCAACTTGATTCAAATGACAATTCAAAATTGAATCTATATCATATGTGAAGATCACCATTTCTCAAAACCCCACCAAACCAGTTCACCTTGACAAATCCAAGCAACCATAGACTACCTAATATGTGACTAGTACACCCACCAAGTTTCATTCAAAAATTCAAAATTCAAATATGTTGCGGCCATTTCATCAAACACCTTCTGAACACAAATCAAATTAAACATCAAACACTATAGTGAGTAGTAGTTGTGCCTAACTTGTTCCCTCTCTAGCTCACAGCACACTCTTAGTAGATCATCTAACTAATTTAACTAGCCCTGGCTCACTATAAACTTGACAATGCCATCAATGGTGACCATTGCCGAGCTCAAACTACCATCCCACTGTCGACAGCATGCTATGAGCCTCTCTAGCCTCGCCAACCTTGTCTAGCAGACATGCCACCGTCCACGGCCACCCCTGTCCAACGCCCAAGCCCTGCCAGCCCCTGGACCACTCAGAACAAGCACGCCCAGCCTCGCTGCAACCATGCCGAGAGAACGCCAAAGCACCATGCTCGACACGCTCGCACAGACCGCGCCCCGCCCTCGCCGCTCGCATATGTGATCACCACCGCCTAGGGAACCGCCCAGACATGCCCGTTCACCACCGCGCGGACCGCAGATGTTGTGCACAATTAAAATTCCCGTCGGACCCGCCTAGAGCATCGCAGTGTTCCGACCGCATCTCACCGCCCCACGCCTCGCCACCATGCCGTTGAGCTTCGCCAGGAGGCAGCGCACCGTCCCCTACCCCGATGAGCTCTGCCCATCCCGCACTGCCCTCTCGCCGATGTATAAATAGAGGCCACCCCAGCATGAATTCTCCACACCATCACACTCCCCTCTCTCTCAGAAACACCCCACCTCACCCCCGGAGCAAGGCGTGCACCAGGTCACCAGAATTTTGCCGGAGTCTGCCGCGGAGGAGGAGAAGTGGAGCCGTTGATTAGAGCCGCCCCAGGAGGAGACACCGTTACCAGGAGGATCGCCGTTGTCGACTTTGTCGTTCGCCCCCATCGCCGGAGCCCCGGTGAGCCCCCACTGACCCCCACTGGCTGTGCTAGTGTTCGACCTCGCTGCGTTCTGTTCAGACGTGGACGATGAACCTCAGTCGTAGATCTAGCATCTAATCCTACGGCCCTAATCATCTCGTAGCCCTTCGCACCCCCTATCTCACTGACTGGTGGGGACAATCACTTAACATGCCCGCGCGCTGTGCGCAATGGGCCGGCCCAACTAGCACTCCCGCGTGACCCAGTAATTCAAACTTAGGTTTATCAATTTAGTTTCAAACTTAGTTCTATCTCTAGATTCAAAAATCAATCCAGAGAGATTAACTGAACCAAATTGCATAAAACCAATTTTGCTAGAAAGGTACTGAAATTCTTAATCGAAGCCCGTTGTATTCAAATCATTTGGAATTGAAGATCACCTATAGTAAAAATAACAAGGAAGATACTTTTCTGCATTCAAACATTTTACAAAATTCAACCAAAAATGCGTTTGAGTTGATTCCTACTCTCAAAAATCACATTTGATAAGACCTTTCTGAATATATAAAAATATCTAGGTTTACTTGCAGAAATAATGGACAAGTAATAAAAGAATGTCCCATAGGCATTTCTAGTCACTTTATTTAATTATAATAAAAAGGTTAAACCTTATTAAATTGTGACACCACTTTAAATCACATTACCAAGTACTGAAATATGTGATGATGACATGTGTCAACATGATCCCATGTTTTAGTTGGAGAATATTAAATCTTAAGTAGTTTTTCAATGAGTAGAAATTACTTTTCTAAAATAAAATAAATAGAACTATTGCCTAAATCTTTGTGATAATAGTGATGATACTAGATAATATAGTGTGAACCTTTGTGTGCCAAATAGAGTAGTTAAGAATTGTTTGGTGATTGTGTACCTCGTATTTATTTATAGACGCTAGTACCAACCAAGGATATGAAGAGGAAGGACGATACTATGAGGAAGAAGCCGAGGAGAACTTCAACCACTGCTCTGCACAAGGCAAGCTACCACTTCCATGTTACCTATGCAAGCTAACACTTGCAACTATGAAAACTATGATCTATGCAATGCATTAGGCATGCCTTGATTATACAAATTGATGATACACAATCCTAGTTTTAATTGCAAGCTTAGTTATTTTATTTCTTTATCAAAGCTTCCTACTAGTGTGTACTTAGTGAATCGTAGATTTTAGAATGATTAGTAAAGTTAGCATAAAGAGCATAAAACTTGGCCCAAGATAGATAAATCTTGATGTCATCCTGAGGCATGAGATTAAACTTAGATAATTCACACTTGATTATCACCCTTCATTAGTGTTTACCCCCACTTGTAGTTGCTAGTGCTAAGCATAAAACTTGATCACTTTAGATGGGAATACTTGGTGAAAATGATTACGAAAACCTTAGAATGATGAGTCATTCTAATGAAATGTTTTGACATGTGTTCTTGAACACCAGATGATTTTGATGATAAAAATGTTAAGGCATGAGCCTTAGCCCTTTATAAAATTGATGGTTGTCTAGATGTGATACCATTCCAATTTTACCGTACAACCACAATACCCGAAATTGGGTAGGGCTTGACTTGAAGTTTATATACCTTAGTATGGGTTCCCTTGTGGCCAAGGTTTGAGCTGAGGCTACCTTGTGAAGATTGACCACCTGTGCATTTCCCAAGATGACAGTTGGTCATGGTTGGGACGCCAAACTCACAGGAAAGGTGCCTATACTAGGGCGTGTAATTGAAAGGTTAGGATTGATTATCCGCATACTGAGTATGGTGAATTCAGGATTGTTCCTGACGGATGTATCTAATATTGTGGTGAAAGTGTACCCCATCTATAGAGTGTCAAACTATTCGAATAGCCATGTTCGCGGTTATGGACAGTTGGAGTGGCCATACTGTTCCGTCGTCAGATGTTTTCAAAATGACTTGTGAAATGAATCATGACTTTGACTTGAACACAACAGGGTTGTGATATGAAAACTCAAGTTCCCACTTAGGTGTTATAAAACTTTCAACTAGCTTTCTTTGCTTCTGAACTCAGTTAAGGTAAATCTGGGTTTTTGCAAAACAACCTAGAGCCTAGTATTTCCTACTCAAAACCACTTCACCTGTTAGTCTTAGTTTGGGAGTACTTAAAGAGTACTCATGGCTTTGTCCCTGGATATTCCCGTGGCCAGACTATGAAGAGGACTATCGGGAGGATGGACCGCAGGAAGGTTATGACAACTAGGATCATCTCCCATCATCAGCATTGCCTGTAACCATGAATATGGAGTCTCGCCCACGCTACCGTTTACTATTACGTTATTCCGCTGCTATGATTGTATTAAGACTGGATCATATGATCCTTTATTTGTTTTAAGACATTATGTATGGTTTGTAATGGATGATGTACTGTGATATCCAATCTGTTATGTCTCACAAAAATGGTAATCCTGGGATTGCGATATATGGCAAAATAGGCATCTGGGATTAAAAATCCGGGTGTTGACATTCACGGTATCCCATGATTGGGTCTATCCATCGTTATTGTTCTCCAACAACTCCAATCATATATGTCACTGGCAACACTAAAATCACATTATCGCTTTGCCCATAGTTAGGAAACTGAAACTATCGTTGACATACATATTAGTCTTAGCGGCATGACTAGAGATATCTTTGTATGGTGTTTATCATCCCACACATGTATTAGTGTTTTCCTCCAATACACATTATATGGAACTAATACAATTATAGCATAGAACAATAAACTTAATTATGAAACAGAAATATGAATAATAATACATTTATTATTGCCTGTAGGGCATATTTCCATAATTTTTGCCTTTCAGGGACCTAAACCAAGTCAAATGGAGCTAGGATTTTGGGGATATTAATATTTTCATCAAGAGAAGCACCAAGAGCGCTTGGACCTCACCAGAAGAGCTAGGAGCCACCTGTACTAGGAGGATCGCCATCGTCGAATTTTTCGTTCGCCCCCATCGCCGACCATCGCCGGAGCCCCGGTGAGCCCCCACTGACCCCCACTGGTTGTGCTAGTGTTCTACCTTGCTGCGTTCTGTTCAGACGTGGACGATGAACCTCAGCCGTAGATCTAGCATCTAATCCTACGGACCTAATCATCATGTACCCCTTCGCACCCCCTGTCTCACTAACTGGTGGGCACAATCACTTAACCCGCCTGCGCGTGCACTGCGCATAGTGGGCCGGCCCAGCTAGCACTCCCGCGCGACCCAGTAATTCAAACTTAGGTTTATCAATTTAGTTTCAAACTTAGATCTGTCTCTAGATTTAAAAATCAATCCAGAGAGATTCACTAAACCAAATTGCATGAAACCATTTTTTCTAGAAAGGTACTGAAATTCTTAATCCAAGCCCGTTGTATTCAAATCATTTGGAATTGAAGATCACCTATAGTAAAAATAACAAGGAAGATACTTTTATGCATTCAAACATTTTACAAAATTCAACCACAAATGCGTTTGAGTTGATTCCTACTCTCAAAAATCACATTTGATAAGACCTTTCTGAATATATAAAAATATCTAGGTTTACTTGCAGAAATAATGGACAAGTAATAAAAGAATGTCCCATAGGCATTTCTAGTCACTTTATTTAATTATAATAAAAAGGTTAAACCTTATTAAATTGTGACACCACTTTAAATCACATTCCCAAGTACTAAAATATGTGGTGATGACATGTGTCAACATGATCCCATGTTTTAGTTGGAGAATATTAAATCTTAAGTAGTTTTTCAATGAGTAGAAATTACTTTTCTAAAATAAAATAAATAGAACTATTGCCTAAATCTTTGCGATAATAGTGATGATACTAGATAATACAGTGTGAACCTTTGTGTGCCAAATACAATAGTTAAGAATTGTTTCGTGATTGTGTACCTCGTATTTATTTATAGACGCTAGTACCAACCAAGGATATGAAGAGGAAGGACGATACTATGAGGAAGAAGCCGAGGAGAACTTCAACCACTGCTCTGCACAAGGCAAGCTACCACTTGCATGTTACCTATGCAAGCTAACACTTGCAACTGTGAAAACTATATGATCTATGCAATGCATTAGGCATGCCTTGATTATACAAATTGATGATACCCAATCCTAGTTTTAATTGCAAGCTTAGTTATTTTATTTCTTTATCAAAGCTTCCTACTAGTGTTTACTTAGTGAATCGTAGATTTTAGAATGATTAGTAAAGTTAGCATAAAGAGCATAAAACTTGGCCCAAGATAGATAAATCTTGATATCATCCTGAGGCATGAGATTAAACTTAGATAATTCACACTTGATTATCACCCTTCATTAGTGTTTACCCCCACTTGTAGTTGCTAGTGCTAAGCATAAAACTTGATCACTTTAGATGGGAATACTTGGTGAAAATGATTACGAAAACCTTAGAATGATGAGTCATTCTAATGAAATGTTTTGACATGTGTTCTTGAACACCAGATGATTTTGATGATAAAAATGTTAAGGCATGAGCCTTAGCCCTTTATAAAATTGATGGTTGTCTAGATGTGATACCATTCCAATTTTACCGTACAACCACAATACCCGAAATTGGGTAGGGCTTGACTTGAAGTTTATATAACTTAGTATGGGTTCCCTTGTGGCCAAGGTTTGAGCTGAGGCTACCTTGTGAAGATTGACCACCTGTGCAGTTCCCAAGATGACAGTTGGTCATGGTTGGGACGCCAAACTCACAGGAAAGGTGCCTATACTAGGGCATGTAATTGAAAGTTTAGGATTGATTATCCGCATACTGAGTATGGTGAATTCAGGATTGTTCCTTATGGATGTATCGAATATTGTGGTGAAAGTGTACCCCCTTTGCAGAGTACCAAACTATTCGAATAGCCATGTTCGCGGTTATGGACAGTTGGAGTGGCCATACTGTTCCGTCGTCAGATGTTTTCAAAATGACTTGTGAAATGAATCATGACTTTGACTTGAACACAACAGGGTTGTGATATGAAAACTCAAGTTCCCACTTAGGTGTTATAAAACTTTCAACTAGCTTTCTTTGCTTCTGAACTCAGTTAAGGTAAATCTGGGTTTTTGCAAAACAACCTAGAGCCTAGTATTTCCTACTCAAAACCACTTCACCTGTTAGTCTTAGTTTGCGAGTACTTAAAGAGTACTCATGGCTTTGTCCCTGGATATTCCCGTGGCCAGACTATGAAGAGGACTATCGGGAGGATGGACCGCGGGAACGTTATGACAACTAGGATCATCTCCCATCGTCAGCATTGCCTGTAACCATGAATATGGAGTCTCGCCCACGCTACCGTTTACTATTACGTTATTCCGCTGCTATGATTGTATTAAGACTGGATCATATGATCCTTTATTTGTTTTAAGACATTATGTATGGTTTGTAATGGATGATGTACTGTGATATCCAATCTGTTATGTCTCGCAAAAATGGTAATCCTGGGATTGCGATGTATGGCAAAATAGGCATCTGGGATTAAAAATCCGGGTGTTGACATTCACGGTATCCCATGATTGGGTCTATCCATCGTTATTGTTCTCCAACAACTCTAATCATATATGTCACTGGCAACACTAAAATCACATTATCGCTTTGCCCATAGTTAGGAAACTGAAACTATCGTTGACATACATATTAGTCTTAGCGGCATGACTAGAGATATCTTTGTATGGTGTTTATCATCCCACACATGTATTAGGGTTTTCCTCCAATACACATTATATGGAACTAATACAATTATAGCATAGAACAATAAACTTAATTATGAAACAAAAATATGAATAATACTACATTTATTATTGCCTCTAGGGCATATTTCCATCATTTTTGCCTTTCAGGGACCTAAACAAAGTCAAATGGAGCTAGGATTTTGGGGATGTTAATATTTTCATCAAGAGAAGCACCAAGAGCGCTTGGACCTCACCAGAAGAGCCAGGAGGCCCAAAAGAGCACTAGTGGCATGCCCAATAAGGTTGGCCGCGAAACCTAGGCCCTTTTCCGCCTCGACTATCGATTCGCTTCGATCTTTCGCCCACCACCTTCATATGACCTAAAAACCACTATAAATAGGGCTCCTTGGGAGTTCCTAGAGGGAGGCACCGCACAAACACTGAAACACCAAAATAGAGTCAGAATCAGCAAAGATTGGAGGGGGAAACTCCTCCGGAGCCGCTGCCGGAGGGATCTCAACCTTCTCGGACGTCTCCACCATCATCACCATGATGAAGAGGGAGTAGTACACCTATGTACTATGGGTTTATGGAATTATCTCTCTCTCTCTATCTCTCTCTCTCTTGTTCTTCATAGATCTAGTACTGTATGAGCTGCCCAACATGCTTATGGTCATATTTGTAATTCCTATGTGGTGGATCTTTATTCTATGATTTGATATATGAGATTGGAACCTATTATGTGTAAGATGTATTGATAAATGCATATCATCTACCCCATTCTTAATACTTGTTATGATCCAACTTGTATGCAAGAGCATATGTGGGGAGAAGTGTGTATTAGATGGAGTAGCATGGTGGTAGTGATTGAATAGTGAAAACAAATTCGAGATCTACTATGGTCGTTTCCTTCCTTTTGTTGTCTCACTAGGGATAAAGTGAATCCATGTGCTATAATTGTCTTGGGCAGTTAGATAATCTTATTTGGTCAAGGTAGCATATTTGTGATTCAAACATGATGTCAAAATATCTAATTAAGGCTATACTCTATTGATTCTTAATTCAAAATTGCTTGGAGTTTTCCCTTTTTTGAGGAGTATAAGAGAGTTGTGTTGCATCTGATCTATGTTAGGACATGATGCCCATATGAATGCTTATCCAACACATGTAGAAGTTCCACCAATATTATGTCTCTGATGAATTTTTTGTGTCCATTGCAGCCCAAAGGAAAGTTGAGATCCAAGTGGGAAGGTCCATATGAAGTGGATGGAGCATATCCTTCAGGGGAAGTGAAATTAAAAGGCCATATTCGTTCTTCATCTTGGAATGGGCAGCGCCTAAAGCACTATAGAGTTGGAGAGGTAAACACAATGGAGCTAACCTACTTGATCACAACTGAGGAATTCATCAAGCAAAGGTATGGTGAATTAGATACATGTTGATCCTTTTAACCTTGTTTTTGCCCTTTCAAGACTCCTTCTGTCTTTGTGGATATTTTATTTTTCTTCCTATCATTTTCTTGATTGAACTGGGCTATTTTTCGACGCGGTACGGGCGGACCATATGTCCGTACACGCCCCTACCGCATGTCGTTAAATGTCCAGTACCTTGCATAGGATTTGTTTGATTTTTTGTAGAACGGTACGACTAGATCATACGACCGGCTCCCCCCATACGGTAGGTCATTAAACCTTCTATAAACTTTTGTCTTGTTTATCTTTCATAGTTAGTTTAAAAACACATTTATCGTCTCTATTAAAGTCCTGCTCGTACCGACGCCCGGCCCGACGACTGCTTCCCTATTTGGGATTGTCTTTTCCTTTTCTTACTTACTTTTTTTCCTTTTGCCTCTAAGATCTAGG
Organism: Avena sativa; assembly: GCA_916181665.1. Lineage (NCBI taxonomy): Eukaryota > Viridiplantae > Streptophyta > Magnoliopsida > Poales > Poaceae > Avena > Avena sativa. The sequence goes on along the minus strand of OV702294.1, from coordinate 257,847,587 downwards.
GTTTTTGTTATAAACCCACATTTGTCTTCCCATTATCCTCATACACCAAATCTCACTTGATCATCCAAGAATTATGCAGGCTTTTCATATCAAGCAGATCTAGATAAAGAAGGAAGAGGTGCCCATGGCATGAACTAAGAGGAGGGAATATGAAGGAGGTTCCTCATCTTCATCAACTTCGGAACCTCTCAAGCGGTGCCACTCCCCAATTGGGAGGACATGTTCCCACAGAAGTTGGAGATGATGAGGCATGTGGAACAACGTAGGAACAAGGAAGAATACCCAACAAATCCTAATAGGTATGACCTTCATGGATCCTTTCTCGAATCTTCTCCTGGTTCCCCATCCCCAAACAAAGGGAAATAGGATGAGATTAGGGAAAATATTGTAAGTCTCAAAAAGATCTCCAAAGCATGTGTTGAAACCATTGGTAAAGGGAATGGTTCCTACATGATGATGGGCAAAGACCTTGAGAGGAAAGTCGATGACATCGATGCCTCAAAAGGGAGGAGGACTGGTGATTTCTTCACCCCAAAGAAGGAATAGGTACTCACAAAGAGTTATGTGTTCTCTACTGGCTTGATTCCAAGCTTGGAAGGATCTATTGGAACCTTGTAATCTACTCCCTCTATATGTAAATATAAGAAATTTTAGCTTTGTGAATCAAATGTATCTAGATGTCTTTTAGTGTATAGGTTCACTCCGAACCTCTACGAATCTATACACTAAAAGACGTCTAGATACATTCGATTCACAAAGCTAAAACATCTTATATTTTTGAATGGAGGGAGTATCTTTCAGTTTTAGCATGTTTACCTTCTTGCACTCGTGTTAGGTTTTTAATTCCAAAGTTTGCATTAGATGCATTATGATCTTCTCTGGACTAAGGAAATAATTATATCCGATGAGTTTTGTGACTTTATGATATTTTAAGTTATTTATGATTATTGTATTAGATGTATGAATTAGGATGAGTGCTATAGTACTTGTACCACTATTATTATTTTAGGGTCTCCACACCAATAAAGTATTGATAAGTTATACACCAACAAGATCCATAAAGAGTATTAACACAATACAATGTTTTTGGTGAAACAAAAAATAAAACCTAGTCTACCAAAGAATCAAAAGAAAAGAAAAGGTGCAACAAGTTGACAAAAGGTACTCAAGCAATTAGCTTAAACTATTCATTACTCAGTCAAGTGCTCATCCATTTGAACTTGATGATTTTATAATATGCCTAATCTTTGAACTTCATATAAATTATTGATACAAAAGGTGTGGATGCCTCTAAGTCATGTGATGTGTGAGAGTGTGATATAACTCATGATGCAGTTCTATATCTAATATTGTAATTATGCTTCAATTACCTCGTTTATTGTAATGAATCGTGCCTCATGAACAACATGACCTTGTTCATAAGCCAACATCTTGCCCGGGGACGAGAAAGAGTCTAGCTTGGGGAAGTTTATGAGTCCATTTTTGAAGCATTTTTATCTTATGTTTTTGCATAAGTAGAGTAGGATTTTGGTATTTTACTGTGCTCATGCGCACCTTATTCCCTTATTCAGCAGGGTCCCGATTTATCAAGTATTTTATGAATATATCAATTGGGATTATCATGTTATGTAATAGTATGATATTTCTAAGTGATAAATTTCATTTAAATGATTTTCAACGCACCTGGGAGAAGAGAGGACGCAAGGAGAAGTTATTGAAGGTTTAACGACCTACGGTATGGGTGAAGCCCATTGATGGAAACTAACGTGGCCACTTTTAGTTGGGACTCCAAGTGCAGAGTGTTGTAGCAAGCTTCTTTTCCCCACAAGGGTGACTCGAGGGTTTATATCAAACTCTCAGGGAATTGGTTATGGAAGGTTATTTTTCTTCTCCTCTTCAAGCAACATGTAAAGAAAAATATTTTTTCTTGTGTCCCCAACTCCACCAAGTGGTTGTCAAGCACAAGGTTTCATATTATTAATATGAAAAAAACAAACTAAAGTAAATAAAGTAAAGTAATGCAAACTATATGATATGGAAGATAGTAGAGTTGTTTTTGGGTTTTTATGAGTGACTGCAAGTAGGGAAAGTAATTTTGTATTTTCAAAATAATAAATTTCTGAAATTATAAATGACAGTAGATGCAATGGAAAGATGTTTCTTATGATAAAAATCGTACTGGGGTTCATGGGTTCACTTGTCTACTCTATTTTTAAGTTGTAGTGATCACAAAACAATTCATCAATGATAATGATTCATGGAATATCTATATGTGCTTGATAAAGGAATTAATATGGGCATCACATTATAACATAGATATGGAATACATCTCTCTTATACTCCTCAAGAAAGGGAAATCTCCATGCAATCTTGAATTAAGAACAAATTAGAGTATAGGTTTAAGCAATATTACATGATGTTTGAAATACAAATATGCTATCTTGATCTAACAAGGTTATCACTCTGTCACATGATAACTATAGCACCTGATTTCACTTTATCCCCAGTGAGGCAGCAAAATAAAGGTAAAAACCAAAGTAGATCTTGAATATTATTTGTCACAATTCAATATCTACCACCCTGCTACTCCATCTAACACACATTCTCCCCATACAAGTACTTGCATACAAGTTGGATTAAAACAAGAAATTATGAACAGGGTGCATGATATGCACCTACCAAAACATCTTATACAAAATAGATTCTAATCTCAAATATCAAATCATAGAACAAAGATCCACCACATAGGAATTACAAATATGACCATAATCATATAGGGCAGCTCATATGGTACTAGATCTATGAAGAACAAGAGAGAATTAAATCACGTTACTGCCAGAAACCCATAGTCCGTAGGTGGACTACTCCCTCTTCAACATTGTGATGATGATAGAGATGTTGGAGAGGGTGGAGATCTCCCTGGAGGTGGCTCTGGCGGAGTTTCCCCCTCCAATCTTCGCCGGATCTGACTCTATTTGGTGGTGTTTTCGTATCTGGTGTTTTCTATCTCGAGGACTCGCCAGGGGGTCCTTATATAGGGATATTTAGGTCAAGAGAACTCCATGGGCAAAAGAATCGAGGCAATCGGACAGCCGATGAGGGAGAGGGCATGGGCGGCGCACCCACCTCGGCTGGGCGCGACACACGGGATTTCTTGAGCCTCATGTCCCTTCGGGTGGGATTCATGTGCTCCAGATGATTCTCATAGATAAATAATGGCGTTCCCAAAAGTGCAAGTCCATTTTACTTCGTATAGGTCCTCAAACATCAAAAACATTAAAAATAGGGTTTTTCTGCCCTGCCGGGTTATAGCCAAAATAAAGGGGATCATTGGTAAATCGCCAAAAATCAATATAAAACATGTATATAACATTATATATGATTCAAAAATGTGAGAAAACATGTTAACAAAATATAAAGTTCATGTATGCATTTTACATGCATCAACATCCCCAAGCTTAACCTATGCTCGTCCTCGAGCATGAAGGTGATAAAACTAAACATGGACTTTGGAGTTTGTTACCTTTGCTTTCTTCATTATCATGTAGAGTTCATAGGCTCAATTCCTTTCAATGAAACATAATATGCAAGTGTACTATCAAGTTTTATCTTTTACACATCTATAAATCTGTTGAACAATAAGTGATGGTGTGATAAAACAAATGATGAACAAAATAAACCTTCAAGCACACTTTGATGAACCTATAGAATAATAAACTCTTTTCATGATTGGCATTGGTGTTTCATGCCTTTATTTTTGGGCTACTTGTTAGTTTCATGATTCACTTCTTAGTTTTATGTCTTCCCTTGAGATGTTTTGCATCCCGTACCGAAAGTAAGAATTGAATACATATGTTAATCCTCCATAAATAATGTAAAATAAGATTTTGATCTATGTAGTTCATGTCAACAATACTAATAATGATGGCATTCCAAGTATCTTTTATTTAAAAGCTTCATATGGTTTATGTGCTAAACATCTTACAAGTTGATTGTTTCATGCACCATACCTATGACCTTGCACTCCTCATGCTACTCAACTTAGGCCTGTCATTGTATGCTCATGTTGGTCTTAGAAACCACATCACTGAAGTACCTCTTCCCCCTGTGTAGCTATATGCCCCCTTTTGTATTTATTTGTTTATTCATTTAGCATAAGAGATAATATAATTCCTTGGTTATGTTCAAGGCGGGAGGAGGCAGTATCTCTACTCCATAAGAACAATAAAAACAGACATATGAATAATATCAAAGGATCATCATGTTGTAAGTTTCCACCATGTCATGCATGGGTTTGACTAGCGGTTCAGAAGCGTTTTCTCTCAACATGCCTACTCCAGTGTGCACACTTTATTTCACATCAATGCAATCCATAGGCAGAACTTAAACATGATTAATTATCAACATTCAACATTGAAAGCTTGTGCCATGCTAGCATGGTTTAGCCAACAACAAATAATAGTAAGATGTAAAATACAAAAATTTCCTTAGTGGTATCACCCCAAACCTTAATTTCTTATGAGCTTTAAAGTACATGAAAAATGTGTTTTTAAGAATGTTTGGAGGATTAGCATACTTGAAAGTAGCTTTTGCCACAAATAGGTGGATATGCCTAGTCTAGTTTTAAGGGGCTTCGAACAAGTCTTAGCTTGTATAGAAAAGGCTTAGCAGAAAGAGATTTAAAGAGTGTGCCATCTAGTTTATAATGTCAACATTTATTTTCTCACCTTTCTCCTTAATGTTGAACATAAATATACACAAGAAAAGGATAAAAATTAATAGGCACAAATAGATCATACTTCATATAAAGTACTTGAGCTTAAGAACTAGACACATAATGAATTTCAGCCTTTTGCTTTTATCTCTCCTTTTATTTTATTCCATGGCATTCTTATCCAGTTTTATTCTCATTAAGGTAAAGTTTGTTTTCAGTATCTAATCATAAACATTTATAATAATGGTGGTGGTATTTTTAATGCAAAACAAAAGTAAAATGATAAAACAAACGCTCCAAGTTTCTACAATAGTTCCATGTTGCTCAAAAAACAAAGTTTAGAGGTTTGCAAACTGAGAGTTGAGTAGGTCTAGTGGGGTTCCTTGGGAATCCCCAAGATTATTTTTTTCACCATTCTTGGATAGCTCTTGGGGTGGTGTTCCTCCATTCCCTGACAAAAAATTTCAACACACAACTTTTTCTTCCATCTCTTTTTCTGAGTGGTGACATTAGTGGCACAAGAGTATAATAGTTGCTGAATATATATAAAAAAAATTATTTCTAAATGTTCCAGCAAGCATATAACGATCCTACATATCCCTAGCATATAATATGACTCATACAAATCATTATCGGACACTTCAGATTGGTTAAAACAAAACATGGCGGAATCTGTCCAGATTTTGAGTAGCAGCAAAATGAATTTTTTCGCCCACTTAGACATGTTAGGAATTTTAGCCAACTTTTGCATACAGAGGATGAAAAATTGTAAATGTTGTATAAATTTGAGCGCAATCGGAGTTATAGAAAAAATTAGAAAATTCTTGCACTAAAAACTGCAGAAATTTTCTACTCCATATGTTTAGCAAATTTTTAAAACATCCAAAATGGGTTCCACTTGGTACTTTATTAAAAACTAAGAAAGAAAACCAAAAAAAAAATCTCTTGATACAGCAAGAGTTAAAAACAAAAATCCAAAATAAAATAACTGTGTTGCCTCCCGCAAAACGCTTTCTTTATAGCCATATAACTAGGCTTTACATACTTGGTTAGGTGATATGGAATTCATGGGATAGCATATTAAAAGTGCAATGGACATATCCTAGATGGGTTAATAGGCTATTAAAATTATTATGGTTTAGGCTCAAACAAATACGGAATAAAACTAATGTTTAATTTACTGAGCACAAAACCTAACCACTAGGTCCACCTAAGTGCACCAAAAACCTACGCTAAGCAGTACAAGCAACAAGGTGATAACAAGATGAAATACTTCAATCACTATGGCTATCACAAAGTAAAGTGCATAAGTAAAGGGCTTGGCTGAGAGATAACCGATGGACGTGGAGACGAAGATTTTTATCCCGAAGTTCACTTCAAAACAAGCTACATCTCTATTGGAGAGGTACGATGCTGCAATGCTCTTCGAACGCCATGAATGGCTCACCTCGGGGTGTGGTGGCTCGATGCTCACCCAACACCACACAAGGCCTCACCCCGGATGCGAAGGCACGAAACTCACCGGCACCACAAAAGGCTCACCCTATTCTCCTATGATCTCGCCACAAAGACCTACTCATGATCCACTAAGGCACACTTGAGGGCGTTCACCAAAACCCGTACAAGGTTGGGATATCTCCACAACTCAATTGGAGGCTCCCAGTAACAAAACCACAAAAGGCTATAAAACCACAAAAGGCACCAAATCCACAACAGATAACAAAGACCACAAGAGGTTAACACTCCAACCAAACAACCGTCTAGGGTTCCAAGAACCCAAGAGTAACAAGCCCACAAGCTTATAATCACCGAATCTCCCATGGAGAACTCAGCCCTATGCAACAAATGCAAGGATAAGTCCTTCTCTCCCAAATTCCAACAAAGCTACAAAAGCTATTGGAGGAATAAGGAAGGAAGAACACAAAACTCTCCAAGATGTAGATCTCAATGATTCCTTCACAAAGAAGGGATTTGGCTTAGGGGATTGTAGATCTAGATCTCCTCTCTCAAATCCCTCAAAAATATGCAAGAATCATAGAAAGGGAAAGGGGAGAGGGAAATCTCTTCAAGGTCAACAATGGTGGAGAGAGAGAAAGCCAAGAACCAAGAAAAGAGTTGTTACCCACAAAGGGGAAGAGGAGCCCTGGATCTGACCATTTGGGCATTTACGACCCTGGCCAGAACTTCCGGTGGCACCTAGCCAACGTTCAAAAAACAACGATGCGAAAGACAGAGAAAAGGGTCTGGCCAAAACTTCCGCCGGCTCACCGGAACTTCCGCTGAGAATGGTACCGTCGCTAGAAATTTCGACCAAAGTTCAGACGAATAGAGAACATAAAAAAGAGAGGTTACAGTACATGAGCGGAATGAGAGCCGGAATTTCACCGGTACTACCGACGACATTTATGCCCGAGCGATATTTCCGGTCCCTGGCCGGAACGCCGAAACTTCCGATCAAAATTCCGCCAAATAGAACTGTAACATCCCAAAATTTTCCTAAATTTTTGGAATGTAAAAAAAATTAAGTTGATTGAATTGTTTGATCTTTTTGAAAGAGTTAAATGAAATAAAACTTTCTAGGACTTGTTTAAAAGTATTCCTAAACCAAATTTAAAAGAGTGGATAAACATGACTATCCAAAATAAAAATATTGGTTAGGAAACTTTTATACAAATCAAAGTTATTTACCTCGTATCTTATTTACGCCATTTGGATTTTTAAGACCCTTACTTGATTTTCCAAATATATATGTCACACGAGAGGAAATGACATGATATGTTCGATTTGGTGTTATTTGAATCTTAAATTCTATTTTGGATTTTTGAGGATATTAATACTAATTTCCAGTCAACTGAAAAATCAATAGAGGGAAGATAATATGACTTCTTCAAATTAATGGTTGGAAATTAATTATATATTCTAATTCTAATTCTAATTCCTATTTTGGAGTCTAAAATGTTCTATGCATATTCCTGTATATTTAGAGTTGAAAATTATTATTTTTAAGCGTTAAAATAAAGTCCTATTTTTGTAAAGGGATAAGTAGCCATATGAGGCCTAAGTGCATAAAAATATTTTGTCCATTAAATTCTAGAAACAGAAATATGTTTCATGAGCCCAACTTATTTCTTGAGCTCATCTTTTTCTGGTTCTATATTTTCCAAAAGATTTGGAACCGTACATGATTTTTTTAGACTATTTTTGTACGTATAAAAAGAAGAAGAAAGAGAGGCGAGAGATGTGTATGCACATAACACGGTCATAGGCCAGTCACGCTCTGCGTGGTCAAATGCAAAGCCTGATCGGTGCACGATGTCCTCCGTTCAAATCGCTGGCCCCTTCCTTCCGTTTATTTTTCTCTTTCATGGGACCCACCTATCATCATCTACCAACAAGAAACACGGCTCACAGTTCCTCTTCCTCATCTCGATAGACTTCCGAACGAGCACGAGCCTTCAGTACCGAACTAAAATTCCGAGAAATTCTTTCAAATTTGTTAGATTTCTTGTTCCCTCGGCCACGCAAAATAGTCGATAAATACCCCCTGCTCCTGCCTGTTTCGTTTTTCCGTGAATCGCTCAACTCCAAAGTTTCCTACTGTCAAAACAGATCTCGCCAGATTTTGCTACGCGTGCAGCTCGAAATCGAAGGTTTTCATCGACTTCCATAGCTCACGATGTCTCCATGTCTTCCTGCTATCTTTTCCTTACTTAGCCCTGCCGTTTGATCTGTTTTGTCTAACTAGAAAACCTTGAAGCGTTGTACACGAGCTCGCCGGACGTCACGGTCGCCAAAACTCCAGCGGAATGTAGCATGTGTGATAGGAGAGGAAGAAGACCAGCAACCGCACAAAAGAGCATGCCTCTTCATCACGGGCGTCGTTCACCCTTCCCCGAGCCCTGGAGACAGGAACGTCCATCGACCACGATCGAGTCGCAGTTTACATCTTCCTTGTCGTCGTCGAGCACCACTGTTGGCAAGAAACCAGCCACGAAGCTTCAGAACGATCTCACCTCCGCCATAGCTTGAGAGCTCGAGGTCGCATCGATTTCGAGCGCCCCTGCCCTTTTTTCCATCTACTCTATTCTTGCCTTGCGCGTCTCGTTGATTTTTTTTCTCGCCGCAGTGCACTAGGACGTCCGGAAGGAATCCCGGGAGTTTCGCCAGGTCACGGAAACTAGTCGGAATTTGCCGCCGTTCATCGCCGACGCCGAGCATACTACGCGACCATGAGAAGAACCTGAACACCGCACACTCGAGAAGTACTCGAGCGCCTCTAACGTTGACCACCGAGGCTGCCATCGCCGACGTCCACTTTGTCACCCTGGTCAGCCCACCACCATCGATTGATAATATCGGTCTCCTAGTAGTCTAACACGATTAGATTTAACACTAAACTAATACCTGTATAGATTCCTTTTTTTTTCTTTTTTCTTTTCACACGTGTGCTCAGCATGCAAATCCGATCGATCGGTTTTTCTTCTAGTTCATGTCATTAACTTAGGAATTTCATATCTCCTGATCCATAGCTCCGTTTTGGTTGATTTTTATTGCGTTGGATTTGGAATTAAATTCTCTACTCAATAGATTCATAATGTAAAATTTCAAATATTTTAAATCAGCTCAAATTCGAATTTAAAATTTTATTTTAACCATAATCTGTCGATGTGTTTCCTTTTGAAAAATTGATTCTCGTGATATTCCCTACACATTAGGCCATCCAATATTAATTTGCACAATTAATAATATTTATGTGTTTCTCCATCTGTATGCATGTCGTGTGTTTTATTTGGTTCTTAATTTGTGATGCTTTGCTTATTAGTGTAATTTCTTTACACGTTAGATTTATTCGGAGTGTGAGTGAAGTTTTACGAAGAAGTAACCCATCATCAAATTTAACTAAGTCAAGTTACACCATTTGTTTATATTTTTGTTCCAATTTTGTCTATGTATGTTTCGATCTTCAAATTTTGTAGTGTGCATGTGTAGGATGTTCTGGTAGAATTTTCCTTAGTACTATTTTACAAGTGCGATGATTTTTGTAGTATGCCATGAGTAGCTTTATACTTAGGATTTTCCCTCCTAATAGGCTACCCCCGTTTTTGCTAAGTACTTTATATATATATATATATATATATATATATATATATATATATATATATATATATATATATATATATATATATATGGGAAATAGTTGGCTACTCACCCGGCTAGCTGCGCATGCCTGCAACGCCGTAGGATAAAAAGACAAGAACATAATCCGATTAACGGATGTGATATAAACCTATTAAAGAAACTAACATCTGTTGTATCGGGAGCATGAGGTTGATTTATTATGTAAATGACGCATGTCATCCACACACATGAGTTTTTTCTACAGTGTTATCCATGTCATCCACACACATGAGTTCTTCTTACGGTATTACTCATCCACACACAAATGTTCTCTCCATCTAACTTTAAAGCTTACAACAACAATATGTATTTTTTCGCATTTCACACATGATAGAACATACAACCAAGAACATACGTCATATCATGCAAGATCAGCCATGGTGGTAGATTTTTTCCGTGCGAGCTGCCTGTCGTGAGAAATGGTACATGTGTGGTGTTTGTTAGCTTTTTGCGGTACCTTCTGTTTACTTGGTGCGTATATGTAGTGTCATGTAGCTTTCGCGGGAACGAAGGATAAAAAGCGCGGCAAAAATAATGAGGCCAGTTGGCCGGGCAAACCACAAACAAACGTACTTGGTATCAAGTGTACCATCCTCTAGAAATTACAAAACAGTTGATTGTGGTTCATATGTCAAAAACCATGACGATGTAACCATGGTGTCTAAGACCTAGGGACGAAGCCAGCCACTAGGCTTGAAGGGGGCAATACCATGTTGAAGGGGGCAAAGTGCCTTATAATCACCAAGTATAAGCATGTGTGTTATGCTATTAGTGAATAAAATCAGTTTGTTGGGGGTGGCTAAGCCCCTGCTCGGCCCCCTTCTTCCGTCCCTACTAAGACTTAAAGGAAAACCACAACCATGTGAGAATGGGATTTGCTATCCACCATGTTACCTGCGCATGCATGCACTGTCATTTGATATAGTTACCATATGATCCCACAATATCTATATCGTTGGTTGGTGACATTATTCTGCTAATGACGTCCTTTGGCCATCCGAGAAGATTCTGCTAAGAATAGACTAAAAGAGATGTCATTTGTCCTTTTACTTATATATTAGCCACCATTCTCACATGGTTGTGGTTTTCCTTTAAGTATTCGCACTATATATATATAGGGTGGCGCTATTTGACACCGAGGGTGTAGAATAGTTATTCTACACCCACCCTCTATCTTTAAAACTGAATATTATTTTTATATCACGTAAATTTTGTATTACTTCGTAAGTCGAGAAGAACATAATAAAATTTAGAAATGACATAATTTTTTTGTTTACATGCCATAAAAAATTCGAAATAAACGACATATTTTTGGTGTTTTTTACACTATAATGACTCATAAACTTTAGTTTTGTGTCAATTTTTTTGGTTATGATGAATATATGAACATAATTATTCATATACAAAATATAATTATTTCAATCTAACAACATAAAAATATGTTGGGTGCAAAATAACTATTCTGCACCCTGGATGCTAAATAGGGTTTCTATATATATATATATATATATATATATATATATATATATATATATATATATATATATATATATATATATATATATATATATATATATATATATATATATATATATATATGCACTATTTGACTCCATGGTTGCAGAGTATGCGCGTCAGTCCGCCTGTCCTGTGCAACACTCAACCGGTCCATACTCAGGTCGATGTAAAATTACGCTGCATGCAACAGATGCTCATATATATATATATATATATATATATATATATATATATATATATATATATATATATATATATATATATATATATATATATATATATATATATATATTCGCACTATTTGACTCTATGGTTGCAGAGTATGCGCGTCAGTCTGCCTGTCCTGCGCAGCACTCAACCGGTCCATACTCAGGTCGATGTAAAATTACGCTGCATGCAACAGATGCTCAAACGCGCGCCCACGCCTAGCCCGCTCCGTTCCAGCGCCCCCCAGAACATAAGATTCTTGCATGGGACGTAAGAAAACAACAAAGTAAAAAGCCCACGCCCTCACAGTGACTAGTTCGAAAATAAACCTATGTAACAAAATCTGGTGTGGAAAACGGTCAACTAATTCAATTTGTACTCATCGTGAGCAGGGGCGGAGCTAGGGGTGGTGCTACCGGTGCCGTAGCACCGGCCTATCAGCTACAGTATAAGGAGCATGCATTAGATTCAAGGCTATATAAACATGAAAATCCTAGGTATTAGCACCACTAACCTAGTATTAGCACCGGACTTGAGCTGTTTCTAGCTCCGCCCCTGATCGTGAGTAATTTTTGCTAAACTATCTTATAAGGGATTTCGATGGTCAAGGCAATATTACACCATGATGAAGCCAAAGAAAGTAAGACTAACGACAAGATTACACCAGATGTCCGTAATAATGACTAATGAAGCCAAATTTCAGTCTCACTTGTGATGTAGAAGAACTAACAAGTTCCGATGTGCTTAAGAACAACTGGGATGGCATGATAAAATGACGTAAGATTTACTAGGACAGCTTGAGTACACGTCGTAAGAACTTCATGCGGCTAAAAACAGATGTCGTTAAAACAAGTGAATAGATACCAGCATGGTGTACGTGCATATCAAAAACAAAGGAATTATTCTGTGAGCATATAATAAATAACATGAGTTGCAAAATAATTTAGTTACATCAATTCTGTCACACGACCCTTTGATATTGCATTTCTATCCTACTAGGCGACACGATAATGAAGACCACAACCTTTGGTGCAGCTATACACTTCATCGTGTATCTAGGATCAGGAGCTTCCCCTGTATTTGAACATCACCAGCCGTGCTAAAAAAAATGGACAGAAAATTAGATAAACCAAAAAACTGAAGATAATTTCCAAAGGAACTATTCCTTTGGAAAAAAATGAACCATTACAAATGTGAGATGGCCTTAAAAAGAGCAAAAGAATGCTTGTTATCACACCATTGTCAGTATATTTAATGAAACAACTAAATAATGAAGCTGAGTAGAGCTATAACTTGCTTTGAAAGACAAAAAACAGAAGAATACGTGTTGTCACTAGCAACTCGAAAGAATTAACATTGTGACCAATGTGCTCACAAAATGAAGAAATTAATTTGCAGAACCATAGGAACATGTAAACTACATCATGTGCTACAAATTATTTAATCAAATTAATTAAAGATATATAGTTCTTAAACAAAAGGTGTAAGAGATTAAGGTATCAATAAGACAATCAAGCAAGGAACTAGCTTCTAACGGATGGAATGCTAACACATGAAGAAGTCAAAGATAGGAAAAGAAACGACATGGCAAATACTAGGAAAGCTGATGCAGACGTAAAGATGTATAATTTCTGAGAAATATCGACATCAAGCCCGAGGTTAATCAAGCAAATGCATCTTCTAGTGCATGTTAACAGCATACTAAGGACGTTTATGAAAAAACAACAATATAAATATTATAGTTCTTATTAAACACTCTAGGAGAATAAGTATGACATGTTTAGTATAAAATCATTAAACTTAGCAGATCATGAGGAGCTTGACAAATCAAATTAGACTCCAACCTTCCTTGGCTCGCCAATCTCCTGAAGAATTAGCAGCTAACACGGTCAAATCAAGACATGTATGTGTGATTCATTGATAGTGGGTAGTGGGCTAGCTGGTAAACCCACGATGCAGCCACCATCGCCAGAGCAGTCGATCACCAAAATTTTGGAACCACACAATTAGACGTTTTTCTTTTACCTACGCTCGATTAGACGTTGGTAGTGGGCTAGATGCTAAACCCACGATGGAGAAACCGACGTCGTAAAAAAGGAAAGAAATTACAGCGTTGTGGGGAGTTTTCGCTTGCGTCTCAACAGTTTTACCGGATGCAGGTCTGTCCTTGTTTTCAAGCAGCTCAATTTGTATATGGCCATGATTTTTTTGTTAGCTTCAGTTGTCCATAATCCCTCAGCTCCAGCAACATAGCATGCTATTAACATAAATTTCACCTTCAGGTTCACCTTCCCATCTGACCAATCATAGATTTTGCTACTGATTTTTAGATAACTTGAAGGTTACAATTTCAATCCCTAACAGTAATTGCACCTACTAGACACGGGAAAAAAGAACATTACTTGCACCTACTAGACACAGAAAAAAAAAGAACAATTGATCAAATTGTCACAAACTCTTGACGAAGTACTCCCCACCTGGTCCTTGTTTTTGTCCTCTTCTTTCCACTTGAAATACAAAACTGCAACTTGCTCTTTTATAGTACCATCGGTGAAATCAGAGCCTGATTAACCACCTAACTATACCTCATTCAACTATGTTGACCAAATGATCTAACCTATTTTATACTTGCAACTGAATGCCTGAATCTACGTACACCAAATCCCTCGGAACTGCAGTTCTATCATTCCCACCCTCACTGTATTTGCAGAGTTCTAATCCACGATATCGAAGAATTAGTCCAGACTTCAAACATAGATGCAACTGATCATTCATAAATCATAATAAAGACTGATCCTACAGTTAATCATTCAGAAATTGAGGAATATCCCTAACCTTGGGTTGGGGGTAGGGAGGCATCTGAAGATTGGAGAACTTGGACGAGATCTGGATGTTGAGGTACTCAGCGGCTAGTGGAGGTCAGAGACCTCGGGTGCTGGTGCAGAGATCGAGGGGAGGCCGCCCTACTCGATCCCAGTCAGCAAGGAGGTCGTGCACGAGCCGCTGCTTCTCAGCCGGCGGCGCTGGTTCCAGCAGCAACGCACGCAGCTCCGCCACCTGCCGTGGCGCTGACCCGCTGGCCGCCGCCGCTCACCCCCTCCGAACTAGTCGCCGCCATCCGGCGCTGCAGAATCTCGGGGTAGAAAAACCCGGACTAGCTCCCACACCCACGATTGAGAAAAGCAACCGTCCCACGTAAAAAGAAAAGAAGGAAATTACATCAGGTGGACGAGCCGCACTAAGAAGCGGGTTCGGTGGAACCTGCAGGCCGTCCGGCTGGGGAGTAGAATTACTTATAATAGAGTTTACTTATAGAATTACTTATATATATATATATATATATATATATATATATATATATATATATATATATATATGCAGGAACCCATCCTAACTTTCCGGAAAACAGGTGTTAACTTTTGTATGTTGCATATGTTAACTTCCGTTCTGAACCACTGCAGACGTTATTTTTCACGTAAAATGTTGATTCGTGTGTATTTTTAACGGACCATTTGGTCGTATCGTGCGGGACCGTGTCCGGGTGGTTGTTTTAACCTGGTCTGGGTGGGTACCATAACTCCCCTTTCCGACATCTTCTCTTTCCATCCCGCACTAACCGCTCGTATCCACGATTTCCGGCAGCCGCCGTCGCCCCGTAGAAATCGGCCACTATCTCCCCTCGCTCCATCATTGCCTCACGCGCGCGTTACCCCTCGTGTTCCTCCCTGTACTCGCAGGCACTTCCGGTGCTCGGATTTTTCCAGGTGTCTAGGGTTTTTGGGCGGAGGCGGAGCAGTTGCCGGCGTTTCATCCACCGGCGCCATTGACGGCTTGTGTTTCTCGGTGGAGGACCGACGTGCTACGTATTCTCTTGCTCTTATCTGGATGTTGGTTAGTTCACCGAAACCTACTCCATATCCGCTCTATTATGATTTGGTTTTTTTGGGAAGCGGATGCTTTACTGAGATCCCCAAATTCGATGTCTGTGTAGGGAGGAATCTCCTGCTAGTTGTGTGTTTAGTTGATTTCTATGGATGATTCTCGTTATCCAGGACAAAGAGGTTTGTTTAATTTCATTACTAAGTTTCTTTCGATTTTGTAGTTAATTTCGTCTGTGTATGATGTTAACTCCTGCTGTTTTTCCATTATTTTTGTTTCTGCTGATGTTAAAATGATGCTAACTACAGCCTAAAAATATCCTTCTAGTTGATGTTAGTCGATTTATGCTAGTTGTATGATGTTAGTTGAACCTAACTTCTGTTATAAGAGGGTATTAACTCTCCTGTTTTGTCTGAACTTTTTCAGTTATTTGAAGTTAACTTCTAGTATATTATGATGCTATAATAAATTATAGGGTTCATTGTCGTATATCTCCTGCTGTTTTTCGATTATTTTTTTGTTTCTGCTGATGTTAAAATGATGCTAACTTCAGCCTAAAAATATCCTGCTAGTTGATGTTAGTTGATTTATGCTAGTTGTATGATGTTAGTTGAACCTAACTTCTGTTATAAGAGGGTGTTAACTCCCCTGTTTTGTCCGAACTTTTCCAGTTGTTTGAAGTTAACTTCTAGTATATTATGATGCTATAATAAATTATAGGGTTCATTGTCGTATATCTCCTACTGTTTTTCGATTATTTTTTTGTTTCTGCTGATGTTAAAATGATGCTAACTTCAGCCTAAAAATATCCTGCTAGTTGATGTTAGTTGATTTATGTTGGTTGTATGATGTTAGTTGAACCTAACTTCTGTTATAAGAGGGTGTTAACTCCCCTGTTTTGTCCGAACTCTTCCAGTTGTTTGAAGTTAACTTCTAGTATATTATGATGCTATAATAAATTATAGGGTTCATTGTCGTATATTTATTATTTTTCCAATTTGATATATGTTTTGTGAGTTTAATTTTGTAAAATGAAACACTTGTGATATGTTTTTTCCTGTTAGTTTCTTGTTTTTATGAATTATGTGTATTATATCTCAACTTTGTAGCTTTTAACTTTTATAGTTCCTATTATATTAACTTCTAACTTTCATATTTTAAATTTATACTATTATTGCACATTATATTGACTACTTTATTTTAACTCTTATAACTTCTAATTATAACTTTTGTCATATATTTATCTTAACTTTCTATATTTTGAATTTTTATAGTTCAGTGTAACTCTCAACTTTTTTGTATCTTAAATTTTTCATTTTTTTGCAGCTAGCTTTCCTTTTTTAAGTTATATTTTTAGTGTATCTGAACTTTCAATCTTTTATTTTTAGTTTTTTTGCAACACAATGCAAATTCTATAATAACATCTTAGGAAGATTACTGACAAGTTAACTTCTCAAGATCATTATGTGAACTTCACATTTGTATTAGTTAATTCTTGTCTGTTACAGTATGTTCTTTTTTATGTTGCATTTTTGTAATGATTTCTGTTAATTGTGTGTGTGTTTTCCCAGGATTTGGTGATGCTTCTGAGAGTTCAAACCCTGTTACGGTTATTAAGAAAGCGAAATTAGTTGCACATGATGGAAAATTGAGTTTAGCTGCTGGCATTCCTTTACTGCTTAGTCATGCTTCTCTAGTTTCTGAATATACCGCGCAGACGCGGTGGCCAAGGACGATCACCATATGGTTCATCCTGTCGAAAAACCCGTATCTCCACCTGGTATGGTTTTATTCTTTTTTCATTCTTTTTCTTTGTTTAACTTGTAATTTTTTTATGTTTAATTTCCTCCTTTTTTACTCATATAATTAACTCCTAGTTTTATTATGTTCATTTGGCAGTTATATCTATGGCAAATAATCCTAATTTGGAAGATTTATCTACTGCTGATGGAGGTTTCTTCTCTAATACTTTCACTACTTCTGTTTACTCTTTATCTTATTTTTGTTTATGTGCTGCGACCTAGTTTATTTGTAAAATGAAACACCTGTTAAATTTTTTTCCTGTTAGATATGTATTTTAACTGTCCTATTTAAAATTGAGACTACTAGTACACATTGTCTACCTCTAATTATAACTTCTATCATTCATTTATCTTAACTTCCTAGATTTTATGTGCATTTATATGTGAACTTTACATCTTTGATCTTTATAATTCAGTGTAACTCCCAACTTGTTTGTATCTTAACTATTTAAATCTTTGCATCTAACTTTCATATTTTAAATTTATACTACTAGTGCACCTTGTCTTCTTTAGCTTAACTTTGATAACTTCTAATTATAACTTCTATCATATATTTTATCTTAACTTCCTAGATTATGTGCATTATATCTGATATTTATAGCTTTGTGTTTAGTTTTTTGGAACATAATGCCAATTCTGTAATAACATCTTAACCAGTTTTTGAAGGTAACTTGCATTCCTATAGTAACTGCATTCATTTTTTATCACTAATGCATTTGTTTTTGTTATACCAGCTGATGAAACTATTAAGCAAACCTTGGATATGTTGAATGCTGATTATGTTGATACAGACCAACCTGAAGAAGTTGCTGCTGCATCTGATACTGTGCCTGCCAGTGCTTTGGGGCCTGATGGTGTAAGAGGGCCAGCCTCGTATGATGAGCATACACCTGTTCGTGGAGCTGATGTAGAGGGTTCTGGCGATAGGACAGTTGGACCTATTTTTGATAGCGCACCTGGTGTGCAAGAGCAGGATGATGGTTTCCCTGTATGGCAGGACACGCCGTCTCAATCTGTAGATGGTATAGAGGAGGTTACACATGAACATAATGTAGGGATTCGTAGCATGGAAAACAAAAAATTTCTACCGCATACAAACAAACAAGCCAAGATCTATCTACTAGATTGTAGCAATGAGTCGATGGAATAACTCACCCTCAAAGATTCCAAAGTGTTTAATGAGAGTGGATTCTCGTGGGTGATGTAGTCGTACTCTTCCCGATCTCAAGATCGCGTAGACGATCCTTCCGGCGCTGCGTTCCGGCAGCGCTCCCGCAGTCGGTCACACGTTCGGTACTCGACGAAGACCTTCCTCTCCCTTGTTCCAGCAGGCAGCGGAGGTTGTAGCACTCTCCTCGCAATTCTGGCAGCACAACGGCGTGGTACCGGAAGTAGAGGGGAGATCTTGCAGGGCTTCGCCTTAAGCCGGAGCGAGTATGGTGGACGATGAGAGAGCCCTCGACGATCTAGGGTTTAGACACGCCGGGGAGGGGGCTAGGCCGGCGGCTAGGTTTTCACCTAGGCGGCGGCGAGTGCCCTAGGGCCGGTGGCGGCTATGGAGGCGGCGGCGGCTTGGGGCTAGGGTTTAGAGGTGTAGGAACTTGTGTCTAGGAGGGGAGCCCTGCCCCTCCTTATATAGGTGGAGGGGGCCGGCCAAGGGGAGGGGAGTCCCTCCCCAACTCGGCTTGGTGGTGCGCCGGCGGTGGGAGGAGGAACTCCTCCCCCAAGTCGGTTTCCATCTCCCTCTCCACTTCCCAAAAATAGCCGTTTGACTTTCAAACTTGGCGTTTGACTTTTCAAACTAGGATTTGAATAAACCCTCTATTTTGTTCAGCGATGACACCGAGTACATAATGCAATCATACCAACTTGATATAACACATTCATGTACCCTTCCCCTCTGGAGTGCCGGACATTTCGGAACCTTCTAGAACATTCCCGATGAAAACAGCGGAACCATTCCCCAACTCCGAAACGGGACTTTCCTTATATGAATCTTATTCTCCGGATCATTCCGGATCTCCTCGTGATATCCCGGATCCCATCCGAGACTCTGAACAACATTCGGTCCCTTTCTCATCATTCCATAACTACTCAAACAACGTCGAATCCTTAAGTGTGTCTCCCTACGGTTCGTGAATTCTGCGGACATGATCGAGACACTTCTCCGAACAATAACCAATAGAGGAATCTGGAAATTCATATGGCTCCCACATATTTCTACGATTACTTTGCGATCGAATGAACCACTTACATACGATACCAATTTCCCTTTGTCTCATGATAGTTTACTTATCCGAGGTTATGATCGTCGGTATCTCTGCATACCTAGTTCAACCTCGTTACCGATAAGTACTCTTTTCTCGTTCCCGTGATATGTGATCCCTTGTGATCTAGTCACATGCTTTCAAGCTAATTGGATGACATTTCACCGAGAGGGCCCAGAGTATATCTATCCGTCATATGGATGGACAAATCCCACTCTTGATCCATGTGTCTCAACCAATACTTTCCGAACACTCAATGCCACCTTTATAGCCACCCAGTTACGGTGTGGTGTTTGATGTCATCAAAGCATCCATCCGGTAAAGGTGATATGCATGATCTCATGGTCGAAGGAATTAGGTTACTATGTATTAGAAAGCATATAGCAATTGAACTATTAAAATGACTTGATCTATATGCTATGCTTATCTATAGGAGTATGTCCACCATATCATTCTCCTAATGATATGATCTTGTTGTTTAATAACATCTCAATGTTCATGATAGGGAAACCACAATCATTTATTAACCAACAAGCTAGTGATGTATAAAGGCTTTACTAGGGACTTCAATTTAAGTTTACAAATCACACAAGTATTAATGTTTCCTTGTTAATACCATTATAGCATGAATATAAACATTTATCATAAACACAAAGATATAATAATAACTATATTTATTATTGCCTCTAGGGCATATCTCCAACAGTCTCCCACTTGCACTAGAGTCATCTAATCTAGATTACATGGTAATATACCGAACACCCATGGCAGTTTGGTGTTGGTCATGTTTTGCCCTCGGGAGAGGTTTAGTCAACGGATCCGCCACATTCAGATCTGTGTGTACTTTGCAAATCTTTATGTCCCCATCTTGGACATGTTCTCGAATAGCGTGAAAACGTAGCTTGATATGCTTCAGCTTCTTGTGTGACCTTGGTTCTTGCGCATTGGCTATGGCGCCCATGTTATCACAGTAGATAGACATTGGGTCCAGCGCACTAGGAACCACACCCAGCTCTGTAATGAACTTTTTCATCCATATCGCTTCTTTTGAAGCCTCCGAATCAGCCATGTATTCCAATTCAGTTGAAGATCTCGCCACAACGCTTTGCTTTGCACTCCTCCAGCTAACTGCTGCACCATTCAAAGTAAATACGTATCCAGATTGTGATTTAGAATCATCCGGATCGGTGTTCCAACTAGCATCGGTGTAACCATTAACAACGAGCTGTTCATCACCTCCATAAGAAAGAACCATATCCTTAGTTCTTCTTAAGTACTTAAGGATGTTTTTGACCGCTGTCCAATGATCCACTCCTAGATCACTTTGATATCTGCTAGTTAAACTAACAGCATATGCAATGTCGGGTCTAGTACATAGCATGGCATACATTAGAGATCCTATGGCTGAGGCATAGGGAGTCTTACTCATCCTTTCTCTATCTTCTGCCGATGTCGGACTTTGAGTCTTACTCAAGGTCGTATTGGGCAACATGGGCAAGAACCCTTTCTTGCTATCTTCCATTCCAAACCTCTTTAGAACTTTGTCCAAATATGTACTTTGTGACAATGATATTTGGCGTTTTGATCTATCTCTATAAATCTTTATGCCTAATATGTAAGCTGCTTCGCCAAGATCCTTTATTGAAAAACTATTATTCAAATATTCCTTGACACTATTTAGAAGGTCTACATCATTCCCAATCAACAATATGTCATCTACATATAGTATTAAGAATGCTACAGAGCTCCCACTCACTTTCTTGTAAATACAAGCTTCTCCATAAGTTTGTATAAAACCAAAACTTTTGATCACCTTATCAAAACGTTGATTCCAACTTCGGGATGCTTGCTTCAATCCATAGATGGACCGTTGAAGTTTGCATACCTTGTTAGCATCTTTAGGATCGACAAAACCTTTGGGTTGCATCATATACAACTCTTCATCAATGTCTCCATTGAGGAATGTTGTTTTGACATCCATCTGCCATATCTCATAATCATAATATGCAGCGATTGCTAACATAATCCTCATAGACTTTAGCTTCGCTACTGGTGAGAAAGTCTCATCGTAGTCAACTCCTTGAATTTGTCGAAACCCTTTTGCGACAAGTCGAGCTTTATAGACAGTAACATTACCATCAGCATCTGTTTTCTTCTTGAAAATCCATTTGTTCTCGACAGCCTTCCGGCCATCCGGTAAGTCCACCAAAGTCCATACTTGGTTTTCGTACATGGATCCAATCTCGGATTTCATGGCTTCTTGCCATTTATTGGAATCTGGGCTCATCATTGCTTCCTCATATGTCGCAGGGTCATCGGTGTTGTCCACCAACATGACACTCATAACGGGATCATACCAATCTGGAGTGGTACGAGTTCTCGTTGACCTACGAGGCACTGTAGCAACTTCAACCGAAGTTTCATGATCATCATCATTAGCTTCCTCTCTTATTGGTGCAGGCACCACAGGAACTTCTTCCGGTGCTGCGCTACTCGAAATTTTGAGAGAAGGTTCGACAACCTCGTCGAGTTCTACTTTCCTTCCAGTCACTTCTTTCGAGAGAAATTCCTTCTCTAGAAAGGATCCATTCTTGGCAACGAAGATTTTGCCTTCGGATCTATGATAGAAGGTATACCCAATAGTTTCCTTCGGGTATCCTATGAAGACGCATTTTTCCGCTTTGGGTTCAAGCTTGTCCGGCTGTAACTTCTTTACATAGGCTTCACATCCCCAAACTTTAAGGAACGACAATCTAGGTTTCTTCCCAAACCATAATTCATACGGTGTCGTTTCAACGGATTTAGATGGTGCCCTATTTAAAGTGAATGTGGTTGTTTCTAATGCATAACCCCAAAATGATAGCGGTAAATCTGTAAGTGACATCATAGAACGAACCATATCTAAGAGAGTTCGATTACGACGTTCGGACACACCATTACGCTGTGGTGTTCCCGGCGGTGTCAATTGTGAAAGTATTCCGCATTTCTTCAAATGCTCGCCAAACTCGTAACTTAGATATTCACCTCCACGATCAGAACGCAGAAATTTAATCTTCTTGTTACGTTGATTCTCTACCTCACTTTGAAATTCCTTAAACTTCTCGAAAGTTTCGGACTTATGTTTCATGAAATAGATATACCCATATCTACTCAAGTCATCCGTGAAGGTAAGAACATAACGATAACCACCACGCGATGCTACACTCATTGGACCACACACATCAGTATGTATGATTTCTAATAAGTCCGTAGCTCGCTCCATCATACCAGAAAATGGAGTCTTAGTCATTTTACCCATCAGACATGCTTCGCATCTTTCAAGTGATTCGAAATCAAGTGATTCAAGAAGTCCATCGGAATGGAGTTTCTTCATGCGCTTCACTCCAATGTGACCAAGACGACAGTGCCACATATAGGTCGAGTTATCGCTCGATTTCAAACGTTTAGCCTCAATGTTATTAATATGTGTATTTCCACTATCGAGATTCAACAAGAATAGACCATCTATCAAAGGTGCATGTGCGTAAAACATATTACTCATATAAATCGAACAACCATTATTCTCGGACTTAAACAAGTAACCGTCTCGCAATAAACAAGATCCCGATATAATGTTCATGCTTAACGCAGGCACCAAATAACAATTATTTAAGTATAAAACTAATCCCGATGGTAGATGAAGGGGTAGCGTGCCGACCGCAATCACATCAACCTTTGATCCGTTTCCAACGCGCATCGTCACCTCGTTCTTCGCTAGCTTCCGTTTATTCTGCAGCACCTGTTTC
The DNA here is from genome assembly GCA_916181665.1 of Avena sativa. Classification (NCBI taxonomy): domain Eukaryota; kingdom Viridiplantae; phylum Streptophyta; class Magnoliopsida; order Poales; family Poaceae; genus Avena; species Avena sativa. Next base: position 257,824,237 of record OV702294.1, on the reverse strand, counting down.
GAGTTACAAATATGAGCAACCGAACCAGTATCAAATACCCAGGCACTACTACGAGTACTAGTGAGATACACATCAATAACATGTATATCGGATATACCTTTCTTCTTGATGTTGCCGTTCTTCAAATCCGCCAAGTACTTTGGGCAATTCCGCTTCCAGTGACCTTCTCCCTTGCAGTAAAAGCACTCAGTATCAGGCTTAGGTCCAGCCTTGGTCTTCTTTGCCGGCATGGTAACTTTCTTACCACCCTTCTTGAAGTGTCCCTTCTGCTTAGACTTGCCTTTCTTGAATTTGGTGGTCTTATTGACCAACAACACTTGGTGCTCTTTCTTGATCTCCACTTCTGCAGATTTCAACATGGCAAAGAGTTCTGGCAACATCTTGTTCATGTTTTGCATGTTGTAGTTCATCACAAAGTTCTTGTAACTTGGAGGTAGTGATTGGAGGACGCGGTAAATCCCCAAAGAATTAGGAATCACTATACCCAAGCTTTGAAGTTTGTTCGCGTGCCCAGACATCTTAAGCACATGTTCACTGACGGAGCTGCCCTCTTCCATCTTGCAGTTAAAGAACTTTTCAGAAGCCTCATAGCTTTCAACTGCCGCATGAGTCTCAAAGATCAATTTGAGATCCTCGACAATATCATATGGGTCTGAATTCTCAAACCTTTTTTGAAGCTCCGATTCTAAACCATACAAGATAGCACACTGAACTATGGAGTACTGAGTCTTCCGAGTGAGGTAAACATTCTTTACTTCATCGGCAGCATCAGTTGCAGGTGGGTCACCCAACGGTGCATCCAGCACATAGGTCAAATTACCAGCTGTGAGGACAATCCTCAAATTGCGGAACCAATCCGTGAAGTTGCTTCTATTGTTTTTCAACTTTTATTTCTCTAGGAACGCATTAAAATTGATGGTAGGGGTTACCATTGATCTACAACATATTTGCAATAGTTTAGACTAAGTTTATGACAAATTGAGTTCAAATTAATAATAAAATTAATCTAGGTGAACTCCCACTCAAAACAATATCCCTCACATTGTTTTAGTGATCACACGAACCAAATCCACCACATCAACACCGATCATCACGAGAGTTGATATAGTTTCAATGGCGAACAATCGACATGTTCATCATATCTACTATATGATTCATGCTTTACCTTTCGGTGATCCGTGTTCCGAGACCATGTCTGTACATGCTAGGCTCGTCAAGATCAAACCTTAGTTTCCGCATGAGCAAATCTGGCTTGCTCACGTTGTATGCACTTGCAGAATCTAACACACCCGATCATCACGTGGTGCTTCGAAACAACAAGCTTTAGCAACGGTGCTAACTAAGGGTGAACACTTTATGACTTGAAATTCATGTGCATGAGGGATCATCTTATAATGCTACCGTCGTCTACTAAGCAATACAAGATGCATAAAGGATTAATATCACATGCAATTCATAATATGTGATATGATATGGCCTTTCTTCTTTGTGCTTCCGATCTCCATCTTCAAGCACTAACATGATCTCCATCATCACCGGCATTACATCAAGGTCAATGATGCTTCTCCATGGTTGTCGTCCACCGGCTTCAACTATTACAACTACTTTGAATAGACACGCGGGTCTTAACATAAATTAAAGACAACCATATGGCTCCTGCCGGTTGCCAACTTACAATAAGGAACATTGCATACATCAAATATAATCGCAATCATGGCCATATCACATCACAGCACACCCCTGCAAAACAAAGTTAGACGCCTCTACTTTCTTTGCATGTTTTACGTGGTTTGGGGCTTTCAATAAGTGTCGATCTAACTTACAAACATGAACCACAACATTGATACTAGTATTGTTAATCACCCGTTGTAAATTGGATCTTAACTATGCTAGGAGAAACAGGCACCCGCAAAGCCACTTATGCAATACAAGTTGCATGTCAAGCGTGGAGCAAGTCTCATGAACGATGTCATGTAATGTTAGCCTGGGCCGCTTCATCCCAACATCCCGCAAGATGCAAAGTACACAAGAAGCAATCGACAATAAAAGCATCAACGCCCATAATGACTATTGTGTTCTACTCGTGCAACAGATCTACATATAGACACGGCTCTGATACCACTGTAGGGATTCGTAGCATGGAAAACAAAAAATTTCTACCGCATACAAACAAACAAGCCAAGATCTATCTACTAGATTGTAGCAACGAGTCGATGGAATAACTCACCCTCGAAGATTCCAAAGTGTTTAACGAGAGCGGATTCTCGTGGGTGATGTAGTCGTACTCTTCCCGATCTCAAGATCGCGTAGACGATACTTCCGGCGCTGCGTTCCGGCAGCGCTCCCGCAGTCGGTCACACGTTCGGTACTCGACGAAGACCTTCCTCTCCCTTGTTCCAGCAGGCAGCGGAGGTTGTAGCACTCTCCTCGCGATTCCGGCAGCACAACGGCGTGGTACCGGAAGTAGAGGGGAGATCTCGCAGGGCTTCGCCTTAAGCCGGAGCGAGTATGGTGGACGATGAGAGAGCCCTCGACGATCTAGGGTTTAGACACGCCGAGGAGGGGGCTAGGCCGGTGGCTAGGGTTTCACCTAGGCGGCGGCGGCGAGTGCCCTAGGGCCGGCGGCGGCTATGGAGGCGAGCCCTGCCCCCCCTTATATAGGTGGAGGGGGCCGGCCAAGGGGAGGGGAGTCCCTCCCCAACTCGGCTTGGTGGTGCGCCGGCGGTGGGAGGAGGAACTCCTACCCCAAGTCGGTTTCCATCTCCCTCTCCACTTCCCAAAAATAGCCGTTTGACTTTCAAACTTGGCGTTTGACTTTTCAAACTAGGATTTGAATAAACCCTCTATTTTGTTCAGCAATGACTCCGAGTACATAATGCAATCATACCAACTTGATATAACACATTCATGTACCCTTCCCCTCCGGAGTGCCGGACATTTCGGAACCTTCTAGAACATTCCCGATGAAAACACCGGAACCATTCCCCAACTCCGAAACGGGACTTTCCTTATATGAATCTTATTCTCCGGATCATTCCGGATCTCCTCGTGATATCCTAGATCCCATCCGAGACTCCGAACAAAATTCGGTCTCTTTCTCATCATTCCATAACTACTCAAACAACGTCGAATCCTTAAGTGTGTCTCCCTACGGTTCGTGAATTATGCGGACATGATCGAGACACTTCTCCGAACAATAACCAATAGAGGAATCTGGAAATTCATATGGCTCCCACATATTTCTACGATTACTTTGCGATCGAATAAACCACTTACATACGATACCAATTTCCCTTTGTCTCACGATAGTTTACTTATCCGAGGTTATGATCGTCGGTATCTCTGCATACCTAGTTCAACCTCGTTACTGATAAGTACTCTTTTCTCATTCCCGTGATATGTGATCCCTTGTGAGCTAGTCACATGCTTGCAAGCTAATTGGATGACATTTCACCGAGAGGGCCTAGAGTATATTTATCCGTCATATGGATGGACAAATCCCACTCTTGATCCATGTGTCTCAACCAATACTTTCCGAACACTCAATGCTACCTTTATAGCCACCCAGTTATGGTGTGGTGTTTGATGTCATCAAAGCATCCATCCGGTAAAGGTGATATGCATGATCTCATGGTCGAAGGAATTAGGTTACTATGTATCAGAAAACATATAGCAATTGAACTATTAAAATGACTTGATCTTTATGCTATGCTTATCTATAGGAGTATGTCCACCATATCATTCTCCTAATGATATGATCTTGTTGTTTAATAACATCTCAATGTTCATGATAGGGAAACCACAATAATTTATTAACCAACAAGCTAGTGATGTATAGAGGCTTTACTAGGGACTTCAATTTAAGTTTACAAATCACACAAGTATTAATGTTTCCTTGTTAATACCATTATAGCATGAATATAAACATTTATCATAAACACAAAGATATAATAATAACTATATTTATTATTGCCTCTAGGGCATATCTCCAACACATAATGTGAAAGCGCAGCTTGAATTGTATGCCAAGCAACACAGTTCTAGGCTTGCTGCTTACAATGAGAAGGTTAAGATGTTCTGTAGGAAGTGCTCGTCGAAGTCAAAGCAACAAAATACTGGTGTGTTAGGCATGCAAAATGATCCTCCAGCAGAATCAACCTAGAAGAATAGGGTTGCTGTTGCTAAGAGGCCGTTGTCTGCTATGACTCCTACTCGCCGTAGTCCTCGTGTTGCTGTGATGAGGAATGATATGATTTCTGATCATCAAGCATCACCTGTGAAAGGTTCATCTTCTAAGCGTCGCCGTACCATGGATAAAACATATGTGCCAGACGCAGATGACGATTCTGGTGGGGAGGATGCCGCTGCAGCTTGTCCCGAAAATGTTACCATTCATCTTTGCTTCCACTTTTTTTGTTGTGCTAACTTCTTGTATCATCAATATTAACTTTCATTATATTTGATATATTTTTTCTATGTTTTTCAAAAAAAATTATCAGCCTACAAAGAATAAGAGGGGTACAGTTGTTGTGGACACATCTCCTAAAAATGTTTGTAAAAAGATTAAAGTTTCTATGACGAGGAAGCCGCGTGGCATAAAAAAAAGCTGGAAATGACGACAATGCTCAAGATCGCTTCCAACAGACTGTTCGTTGTTCGTTGGGAGAAGTTCTGGAGGCTGTGAAGTTGCTAGAGGATGCTCACAAAAAAGTCATAGAAGCAGGTTTCGGATGTGTGTTTGATTGGGTGTTGGAGGGCAATGTGTCGCGTGTTATCATGTGATTCCTGCTCAAGAAGATTGACACAACTACTATGAAAATAGATTGCGGCGCTGGAAGGATCCTGTGTGTTAACAGGGAAGCAGGGCATCACATTTTTAGGTTCCCAATGGGAGGTGAAACAGTCCCAAGGCCCGCAGGGAGTGGCCATGATTCCTCAATGGCGAGTCTTAAGGCAGAGCTTGGTTTTGAGAATAATGCTGCTATTGATACCAAGGATCTTCGTAAACTGCTTGCTGAGCTTGTCAAGGATGAATCAAAAGTTGACATAGCTGTTAAGGTGTTCTTTGCTATCATTTTCACGAAGCTTGTATGTCCTGGATCTGCCGTTCGTCTTGGTAGAGAGGCGGCAATGCTTGTAAACATGGATTATAATAATATGGCTTCAAGTGATTTCTGCAAATTAGTTGTTGATGAGTTGAAGCGAGCAGCGGAGAAATATCAGGATCCCAATATAGCACAGACCGGTCCCGAAGGGTGTGGTATTGTCTCTGTAGTTATGTATTTGGATAGCTGTCATTCAAAGAAGCATTCTGTGATGCATCTCAGGACCCCTCGTGCTAACTTCTTGCACGAGAAACCATTGAAAGCCATTTATTCTGAAGACATTATCAAGAATGGCAAAAGTGATTTGTCCAAGTATGTTTTTGGGAAGCTTCCGGTCAGTAAACCACCCCCATGCTTTTTATGTTGTATATACGATGAGTGAACTCGTGTTCCTTATTTGTTATTTAATTCCCCTATATGTTCATTCTTACTGTTACAGTTAACGACAATTATTTGAAGAATGTTTAACCTCCATTTATTCCACTGTTAACTTCTTTGTTTTATATAGTTAACTTCTTGGTTTTATATAGTTAACTTCCTTTTATTTTCAGTTTTTTTGTTTCAGTTAACTTACTGTAAGTTTTATTCCTATTTTGAGAATAGAATTCGATGTGCACTACATAACAAATTTAGGATACATGGCTTTTTTATAAGGGTTTTTACTTTGGCCATAGTAAAAGTTAGCCTCCTAGTTTCTGAAAGTTTTAAGTTTTTGTTTTTTATGTATGATATTTTTGTTTACATGGTGGTAACCTCCATCGTTTATGAAAGTTAATTACCATTTTTATGAAAAGTTAACTTCCACCTTTTTTCTGTCTGGTCCTAATGTGAATTATGATTCATTTATTTTGTCTATCCCCTTTTTATTGATATGCAGTGGAAGGGTCGCAATGACATTGTTTATTCATACTCCATCTACGTCGAAGATATGTACATCGATGACATTCGGTCCCATGATCCTTTTGTAATATCTCAGCATCCTCATGAGCATATTGAGAGGACTGAGCATCGCGATGAGCCTATTGAGAGGTCTGAGCACCCTGATGAGCATATCGAGAGGTCTCAGCCCGATTTGGTGAGTGAACAGGCTCCAGTGGCTGGTGAGAGGTTTGCTGATGCATCAATGTTTTCTAAAAGTGGAAATTCTACGTCCTCTACGGCCATAAAAGATATTGATCAGCTGCTGCAGAAAGTTAGTGATACTGTTAAAGTTGTTCCGACTACAGTTGATCGTCTTGGCAGTATAGCTGGCCTTTTTCCTCCTGGGCATGGGCCTACCGAAGAAGTAATGAAAGAGGCTTCTGATCTTGAAGTTAGTTTCCTTGGCGACATGGTGTCTACTGTAAAGTTTTTGCGCAAAGGTTTAGCTAATTTTGGTCGTAAGCAAGATTTGATATGCACACCCTACGAAAGATAAGCCGATACTATAGCAAGACAGATGGATTTGAATGATGATGTCCCTGCTCATGGTGGTGTTGACAAATCCACCTTCACTACAGTTCTAGGGCAATCAGCTGTTGAGGCTCAGGTATAATGTTTTCTCTCTTTTCCCATTCTTTTTGCTTAGAGGTTTTTTCATTGCCTTTTTTGTTTTTATTATTTAAAACACTTGAATTTTTTTGTATCTTGTTTGATAACTTCTTGGATTTATGTAACTTAACTTCTAGGATCTCTGTAACTTAACTTTTTTTTTGTAATTTCTGAAAGTACATATTTTTGTATTTTATCCTTTTGTTAATTGTAAACTCCTGTTATTGTAAGAAGTTAACTACCAGGGCTATATGATGTTTTTAACTTCACTATTGTACTTTTTTGACTGACATTGTTTTATTTACTAGACATCTTATTTTTTTTAAAATGGATTTGCATCATGTTTATTTTTCGTGGTTTTGTTAACTCCCAGTTGTTAGTTTTATTTTCTTGACATCTTAACTTCTCACAGTAAGAAGCTAGAGTAGCTGAGGAGAATGCTTCGCAAGATATTGAAGAATTCGGTGGAGGACTGGATGAATGCATTTTTGAGGAATCTAGTCCTCGTGTTAACCGTGCGCCAGTTCCCGTGTCACCGCCGCAGGCCTACAGTAATGAAGATGATGATGGTCTTAATAATTTTGAAGAGAAAAATGACGCTCCCCCTGATGTGGTTTCTCTACAAGATGTTGATGTCAACAATGCAGATGATTGTCATGTTGCTGATGATGGTGGGTGCTTTTTTTGCCCGTGATATATGTTTGCTGTCACTTTAGAACGTTATTTTTGTTTGTACTGATGTTTTTGTCTTTAGCAGATTCTGAGGCAGATAAATATGCACTATCAGCTGAGCCTCCTATTGTGGATGTATTTGAACATTCTGTAGATAACCATACGCAGGAGCAAGCTGGAGATAAGAAGACACAGGAGGAAGATACCAACAATGATTCCCAGAGTATATTTTTCTAATGTTCCTACGCCCCTGCCACATACCCTCGTATTCGACCTCATTAGTGCTTTTGTGTTTTTTTTTTGTTTTTACACCTCACATCTCTGCTATTATGTATTATTATCCTGATATCTACTTTTACTTTATTCTGGGTAAGCACTAGGTGGGGGGAGGCGGGTGGTAGTGGGTGGAACTTTTTTAATATTGTAATGTAATAAGACTTTCAAAATGATATATGTATTGTACAGTTTTTTCTTTTTTATGTTTTTGCATATGATGTGTATCATTTCTTTTGTTTTTGTCCATGCGTAGTCTGAATCAACTACGCGTTTACCGGCATGTGAACTTCCATTCTTTTTCCTTTTTTTAACAGCATCCTCTGTGTTCTCTACCCCGTCCACTACTCTAGCTTTGAAGAAGATCAGAGAGGTTTATCATGCAGTGTGCAGGCTGAGGAATGAAAAGAAGAAAGAGTACTTCTCTTCACATTTCCTTTTTGTTATTTTTGTTTCTATCCATCACCATATTTGTTTCCAGTGCGATTTTTCTTGATTTATTTTGATGTCTGTGATATTTTTTTTTTCAGGGGCATCACACTCTTCAGGAATGACGATTGTGATTGCACAATAGGGCAAATTGCGATGGCTTTCCAGCCAACTGGGTTTCTTTGCTCATACACAGTATCTGTCGGAACTTATCTGCTTGGAAAAAATACAAGGGATCAGAGAAGTTTATTGTACCGTATATTTGTTGTGTAAGTTAATTGCTTGTATTTTTGTCTTCACTACTTTTTTTTGTTTTTGGTATGGATGGATCCATAATATTTTTGTATATTCTATTGTTTTTAGATAGTTAACTCCCATAATTTTTTAAGAAAGCTAGTTTATTGGATGTCTTTTAGGTTTATCCGCTCTATCAATGGAAGTTAACTTTTATTATCATATAACTTAACTTCCTAGTAAAAAACAGTAATTACCTTTTTTCTTCATGCACGGCTTCCATGAATGTTCACTTCCAGTTTTTCATTAACTTATCTTCCTAGTCCCTTTTATGATTTTATATTTTTTCTTTACGTGGGCTATGATGGTTTTAATCAGAGGCATATTTTCAAAGGAAACCTGCATAGCAGGCGTGTGCAGAAACTTTTCAATGTAGATTCGGAAGACCGTTTGGACCAGAAAGATATTGTAAGTGTGAAGATTTTTGTTTAACATATTGTTTCTCTCTGTATTTTTGTTTTAGGTTCATTTTTTAGTTTGTTTCATCATTATATTTCAGTTAACTCTTGATCCTTTTTTATTTCTTTTGTAGATTCTTTTTGCTACTTTCGATCCTCCTGACCCTCCAGTTCCTGGTGTGGTGGACCACTTTTGTGTTGTTGGTATCAACATGCGCAAGAAGCGTTTTCAGTTCCTTGATTCTATGCGTGGCACCGATGATCCAGATGCTCAGAGGGTAATACACACGATGGTTCAAAACATCAGGAAGTTATGGAGGGAAGCTGCCAATTCCAAAGGTGAAAAGTTTGATCCACCAAATATTGATAGCTGGGGGATTGACTACGTCAGAGTGCCAGAACAGTCAACTCCATAAGTTTTATTTGCAATTTTTATAGTTTTTATGCTAACTTTCTCTGCGCTTTCCATTATATGTCTTGTGTATTTTTAGAATTTTTGCTCTTTTTGATATTAATTTTTTGCATTCTTTAATTTTGATCTTCTTCTTTGTTTTTGGATTCTGTCATTGCTGTGGGTTTTTCATGCTCCAATTCTTGTTAACTTTTGATGGAGATGGTTTGGTGTCTTTTGACCAGAAAGATATCTTAAATATAAGGATGACCACATTGTACATTTGGTTGATTGCACCTGATTTTAAAATTGATTTAACAGAAATGTTTGGTATTGATCTAGGTATGCTGTCTATTTTTTGCCTTTATTTTAAATATATATATATATGTGCACCTATTGTTTGTTTTTATACCTAAATTCCAGTGGATATGATGTTAACTCCTACTTTTTTCCATTTTTTTGAACTATTATTTTTTGCCTGATAATAACTAGTACTGTAAAATGATGCTAACTACAGCTTTAATGTTAATTTTTTAATTCTTTATGTAATATATTATGTTTGACTAGATAGTATTAGTATACAGGAAGAAATGTGTCTCTATGTTTTTTTGTTTTTAACATAACTTCTGTTATAGAAGGGTGTTAACCCCCTCATTTTATCTTAACTCTTCAGCTGTTTGAAGTTAACTTCTACTATAATATGATGCTAACTGCCCATGATACACTGAATTGTTATTTTTTTTACAGTGTTGTTAACTTTTCATACGTGTTTCGGGAATTCCTCTTGCCATAGAGGAAGATAAACTTTGCGTTATTTGAAATCAGTTCTTCACACCAGAAGTTATAGCTTTACGAGAAGAAGAATTTCAGTTGCAAGCTGTTAGCAAGGCGAAGAAGGCTATCGCGAGACTACATGGATATCCAGTGAAGAAACCAAATACCACTAAGGTATTAGTAGATGTGAAGGACAAGGTATTAGTAAATGTGGATGATGACGATGATGATTTTGTCTCTCCGCCACCCCCGAGGACTGTTGTAAAATCTGTTCAGAAAGATACAGTTATCTGCTTAGATACCAGCAGTGATGACTTTGAAACTCAGTTCCGAAAGTATCAACCACCTTCTCAAGCTCTTGTACTTTCTAACAAGAGGCCGACCAAAGTCTCTAAGAAGCTCATGAAAGATGTCCCCGAGTTTGTTCCTTACAAATTCCCATGCTTAGTCAAGGCCAAACAATTCATAGATTTAATTTTAAGCCCGGATTACCTGAAGGAACATGGGGAGTAAGTACCATTGCTATCTTTTTCTCCCTTTTTCTATTGTTTTATGCGTGTTTTATATGTTAATTCGTTTTTTGCTAGCTGGTGTGTTACCCGAATCTGAACTTATGCTTTTTCATCATTTTTTTGTCTTTTTTGCGGGTCGGATTTGGTTATGTTCACAAACACTTGCGGTGATCCTGTATCTATCGATGGCAATTACATGTTCAGACTTTTTGGCCGTGGTCAACAGATGGAATCTGAGATTATGGATTATATATTCTCTTTCTGTAAGGATGATCCCACTATAAAGAAAATGTTTGAGTCTAGGGAGCGTGTTTTACTTCCGCCTTATACTGTCCCTGTAAATTCCACAAACTTATGTTCCTTTTGCTAGTATTTTTTCTCATTTGTCATTTTTGGTTTTTATTGGCTTCTTTTTGTGTTCAATTTGTTTTACAGTACCTTCTTGACTTCTCACCATGGTTGCCAAAAGATGCTGGTGCAAATGATATTTCAAGGAAAGCTTTTGATGTTAAGAGAGCGGCTAAACAATTCTCAGGTTTTGTGAGGGAAGGAGAAAACCTGCTGGATGCAAATTTGGTAATTTTTTTGTCCATTTTGACTTTTGTGTGTAATTTGTTTTTGCATGGTGGTACTGAAGTTAACCTTCTACATATGCATCACTTAACTTCCATAGTTGTCTGTTACAAAAAGTTATTTTTGGTACATATGCATCACTTAACTTCCATATTTGTTTGCTACACAGATTCTTATCCCTTACTTCAACAGAGATCATCACACTCTTTACGTGATGAATCGGTACACTCAGACGCTTGATATTTTTGATTCAAGGAGGTACTCTAATTTTCAGAACTTATCTAGGAGTGAATTCCACGCCGACCGTGTCGAAATTGTATGCTTTTCTTTTTCTCTTCGGTTTTGAATTTTAAAATCTGCAATATCTATGTGTTTTTGTAAACTCTAATGTTTTATGTATTTTATTACCCTTGTGTTTTGTTCTTGAACACAACCAAACAGATCAAAAGAATGGTTGCGGTTATGAACAAGGTTTATGAGGTTTCTGCTTTCAACAAGAAAGACACAGTCCAGTGGGATATAGCTGCAGACAGGTGCAAATATGTGCTGACCCCAGAGCAGGGTGTCAACGAGTGCGCATTTTACATGATGAAGATGGCTCTTGTCTACGATGGCGTTAAGATTACAGAGCAGATCAAAAACAAGGATGTTAGTTTCTACATTTTTTTCCTGAAACACTGCCACTTTTTTCTGTTTCTGATATTGCTTGAACTCCACTCCATTTTTATCAACTTACTTGTATTTTTTGGCTTTATTTTTTTGAAATCAGGTATGTGTTGAAGACTGGAAGGCTGAATTCATGTTCCACATGAACAATGAACTAGGTCCATCAGATTGGCCAAGTGTTTTATAGAAACTTGTTGCTGAATAGGCACTTCTTTGAACCATCCACTATCAACTGTCAATCAATTTGTTCGGGTGGTAGCAAGATGCATTGTAGTTTTGTGAAAACATGTTGTACATTGAATATGATTTGTATTACTAACTTTTCTATTGTTTCGATGTATTACCATATATTATTGGTATTTTTGTGGAAGTACCAGATTTGTGAACTATATTTGTTGTTTGTCTAGTATTTGTTGTTAGCAGCTGAAACATGTTTGTTTTATGAAAGTTAACTTCCAAGGTTTCTGGAACTTAAATTCCAGGTTTACATAAACTTAACTTGCAATCTATTTTTATAAAAGTAAACTAGTGAATGTTCAGGTTTACTTCGAATTATCTCTCATTTTATCTACAAGGGTATATTCTATTTTTCACAACAAAGAGTTTAAAGCAAGCTGAAGCCCACATTATTGTACAGTTAACCTCCATTATCTGTAATTTTAACCTTCAAAATTTTTAAAGGTAAATTTTTAAATTTTTAATTCTTGTCCACTTCATTTTCGATAAGCTTACATCTACTATTCCAAATTTTTATCTATCTTTTGTTTTTAAGCTAAAGTTCATGTAGTTCAAATTCTAACCTACTTTATTATAAGCTAAGCCGCAGGTAGCCGACAGCCGTATGTAGCAAATTTAACCACCGCAGGTAGCAAAAAATGATCATCAGCTCGCCCCTTTCTATGTTGCACTGTCTTAGTTCACAGTGCACTGTGTGCTGTCCAGAAAGTGCACAGTCCATGCACTGCCTTTGTTGTACTGTGTTGCACTGCCTAATGTTTAACTTGTGTGTACAAGTTAACTACCACTTTCTATGCAAGTTAACTTCTTTTGCACTGCCTAGTTGTTCTGCGTTGCACTGCCTTGGGTCGCAGTGAACTGCACGTGCACTGCGCGTTGTCTAGGCAGTGCACCGTCCATGCACTGCCTTGTTGTACTGCGTTGCACTGCCTTCGGTCGCAGTGCACTGTGCTAACTTCCATGTTGTTCAAAAATAACTTCCAGTTTTTCATATATCCATACAACCACACATATGTAAATGTGCCACTATTAAACAATACTTTTTAGCTAATTAACTTACAATGTGTCCACTGGAAAGAGTCATCCCAATGACAAAACCAACAAAAATTTGCAACCAAATAAATTAGGAGAATTCTGCAAGGATATATAATCACTCCGGAAGTCCAACGTTTTAAACAAGCAATAAGAGAACATCTATATAAGTTTTATCTGTACAACACTATCTGGTTTTCTGGCTCTATTTTTTTGGACACATACATGATCTCTTCAACTTTTCTTAAATCTGCTGCTCCTTCTTATTTGATTCTCCGGTTGTGTGTCATCTTTTTTCCTTTGCTCCTTTCTTATGTTGTTTTGGTGTGCTATTTGCAGATTTCTGTTCTGTATTCAATTCTAGTTGTTGTTTTCGCAGTTGTTCCTCTAGTTGCAATCTCTTGCACGTCCTTGCGTTGTGTCCTCTAATTTTACCACACTCGCCACAAGTACGTATTCCTTGTGGCTTCATCTATGTAGCTGTTGTTTTCTGTGGAGCTCTCTTTTTGCAATTGTTGCATCCTTGTTGAGCATCTATATTAGGACTTGCGTCAAATTCACTTTCTGTTTCTGTATGAGCTTCATCATCATCTTTAGATCCGTTGCTATTGTATTCATAATCTTCATCCTCATCTGTATCCAGAACAGCTTCATCATCGTCTGTGATTTCCTGAGATGCTAGCAAATTTTGGATGCATTTTTTGACTTTCTCTGTAGGGCTAGAAGTGCCGTACACTTTCTGATGTGTATCAAGTAGTTTTGCCGTGAGCTGCCTCTTCTTGCATGTTCTTGCATTGTGCCCTATGATTTTTTTGCATATGCTGCAGAGTCTCTAACCTTTGGGAACGCCATGGTTGTCGAGCTCTGGCTGTGGATGTGCAAGGGCAGAATTCTTTCCCTTTTGTTCTTTATTCCGACTCCCTTTTGTTCTTGCTACTGGTGGTGGCTGTAAATCTGCGAACTGGTAACCATCTTTAGTAACAGGGACATTGTCAGATGGACTAGACCCTTGCGGAACTTCTCCATTCGCTGATGTCTGATTGTTACTGTCAACATCTAATTCACTGGTTTCCATTCGTCCATTAACTTCTCGAAAAGCCGCCAGAACCATCTCGAAATTTTCGTTTGAGTAGCATCCTCTATTCACAGTCTTCATTGCCTCATTGTATAGTATAGTTCGTCTGTATTCAAGTGATGTTCCTCCTGTCTCTGATGTTTTGTAGTCTTTGCGGTTGAAATTTGGATATGTGACTGCATTTTTTGTATACCTTTGCAGTATATACTTTTTTGGGATCTTTTCCAGTCTTACGTGCTCAAAAATAGCTAAGACATGATGGCAAAATAACCCTGTAAAAATAGTTTTAACTTTTGCGTAAATTAAAAATAGAGGATTTAGCACATTTTTAAAAATACATTGATTGAGGTCAACTTCAATATAAATGGAAACTTAACTTCCACAGTTTAGTAAGTAAAATAACTTTAGTGAAGTCAACTTCAATACAGTTAACCTTCGTTGTTCTACAAACTTAACTTCCATATCTTTTTATTAAATTCATTTATTTACTTGGCATATTTTTTCTCCATGAATGCTAACTATTTTTAATGTATTCCTGATATTTAATCCCCTTTATTGTTTTTGTAAAACAAATTTTGCTAGAAAAGCATTCATGTAATTTTAATAAAAAAAGCAAATCAATAATTTGTTCGCGGCAACATATTCTCAGTAATATTACTCAGATAATTTACCTGTATGCTCTCATAGTTTGCACTCGCACTCAAATCTTCCTTCTGTTTCATCTGCTAGCACACGGAACTCATGCCTCGACCAAGCAAATACCCTACTTTGGTTGTAGTGATGGACAAGGAAGTGTGTTGGGTTTTCCGAAAATATTTTAATTCTGAAAGTTGTGCTATGATATAGGCGTTTTTTAAACACCGAGTACACTGCTCTTGTGTACTCCTTTAGTGCTTGTTCCTCAAATCCATATCTGGTCAAAGATTTCCTTTCACCCTGCATATGTAAACTAACATATCAGCCAATGCACTATGAAGTATTGTTTTATATATTTTATCCTTTACTTAAAACATCTATTACAAACCCAACCTCTACAATTTTTTCTTATGTATACTTCAATTTTTTTATAAGTTAACTTCAGTAGTGTGACATACTTAATTTCAATATTTATTGTAAGATAATTTCCATGTTGTTCAAACATAACTTAAATATGTATCCTTTACTTAAAAAATAAAGAAGCATGTTTGCGATTTGTACCATTGATGCAAGTGTTTCTGTGTTTTCTGCTTCTCGCCTTGTTTGTATACAGCTATTTACTTGTTTCGCAAATATATGGAGATTATCTTGTTCCTTCACGAATCCTTTCTTCAGCACATGGTTCATGCTCTCACTTTTCTGTGTCGATGTCATTCTGGCGCAGAAAACATCCTTCCAATATGCCGAGATCCATGTAGTCCTCTCGTTCCACAGGTTGATCATCACATTGATATCGTGCAGCCCGTACTTATCAATCAGTTCATGCCATGCTGCTTCAAATTCCGACGACATTAGCGGATAGTTCAAAATTGCAGCTAGCTGCTCTTTCAGGTTAGGAAAAAGTTGGTAAAGCTTTCTCAACGCAACTTTATGCTTTCTCATTATGTGCCATCTGTACAGCTTATGGAGAGACCGTGGGAAAATCGCCGGTATAGCCTGCGCCATAGAGAGACACTAATCTGTATCCAACAGCAGTAACACTTTGTCAATTTTTTCACAATCAATATTATATTGAAATTCATATCAATATATAATAGCTAAGTTAGCCATATAAACATGTAGTTAACTTCCCTAAAAATAGCAAGTGGACTTTCATGACAACATATAGTTAACTTCCAGATACTCAACAAGCCAGAGATTTTTTCATATTAAAATAGCTACCTAACTCCCAATAGGCAAAGAAGTTTGCTTTTCATAAATACAGCTACCTAACTTTGTCATTTTTCCCCAATTAATAGTTATTCATATTAATTAATATATATCTAAGTTTGTCATAACAACAGCTAGTTAATTTTCCAAATTAGAGCAAGTGAACCTTAGTACAAACATATAGTTAACTTCCAGATGCAGAGGAAGCCACAGTTTTTATCATATAATACAGATACCTAACTATCATAAGATAACAAGTTGGCTTCCATAAAAATAGGTACCTAACTTCCATAAGCAGAGAAAGCATCATCATTTTTCTTAATAAATAGATACATAACTTCAATGGACAGAACAAATGGACTTTCATAAAAATAGCTAGCTAACCTTTTTTCAAGGTTAATATTGACATACCTGTTAAAATACAAATTGGCTGTTTCCCGCCCATGCACTTCAAGAATGTGCTGAATACCCATTTGAATGATTCTATGTTTCGTCGCCCATCAGCGCGACACCAAAAATGGTCGACTGCAAATGATTATTGACGCCAACAAAAACTGCAAGTGGCATGTGGTATATATTGCTCTGGTATGTTGTATCGAATGTGATACAGTCGCCGAAATCAGCATATGCAGCTCTGCAGCTATCATTTAACCAGAAAATATTTCTAATTGTGTTTTCTGAATCAACTTGCACATCAGAATAGAAATTCTCGTTTTCAGCTTTCATATCAGCAAAGAACTTGAATAGTTTCTACACGTCGTCTTCGTTGTCGAGGCGTGTATTACACGCTTTCCTGCAAAATTTGTAGTTTATAAATATCAGTTATTGCCAGAGAATATGAGTT
Source organism: Avena sativa (assembly GCA_916181665.1). Classification (NCBI taxonomy): domain Eukaryota; kingdom Viridiplantae; phylum Streptophyta; class Magnoliopsida; order Poales; family Poaceae; genus Avena; species Avena sativa. Next base: position 257,807,587 of record OV702294.1, on the reverse strand, counting down.
TATATGATTTCTTTTTTGTTTTTTATGCGCTGATACTTACATGTTCTTTATATCCTTGTCATGGCATGGTAACTTGTTGCGTCCACCATTCATCCTAGATAGGAATCCCATTATGCTAGCATGTTTAACGTTGCTAAACTGGAGGTCTTTAATCAAATCCTGCAGCGTTGCGTCAACACGTTTGTGTGAATGCAAGAACATTTGCATTGATGGAGTTAACAGCAATGGGTGATTGTGTTCTAGGATTATATCCATCACAACACAGCTACCATCATCTCTCTCTTTTAATCTCATAAATGCTTTGCAGCCAGTTTTTTTGCTCACTTTATCCTGTTGTCTGTCAGATTCATCGAAACCTGTGTTGTGTGTTCCCTCGCAGACACATTGCAGATACCGCTGTCTCTTGTCACGTTGGGCTTTCTTAATGCCAAATCCAGTGTGCTTAGCATATGTGTTGTAAAACTGAAAAGCCTCATCAAATGTTTCGAATTCCTGGGTAACTGTAGGTATGAAACTCTCTGGGAACTCAGGTGCCTGCATATGTTTCCCAGGCATAATATGTCAGTCACTATTAGTTTTATTATTTTCTCTAAGTAACAAAGATAAAATAAACAACATTTTTCATGTTTCACCATATCTAGAATGCTATATTTTTTTTTGTTATTTTATAATTAATTTAAACAATTATTTTTTATAGGCACTCACATGTGTGTACGATTGTAGAGGAGTTGGTGTTTCTTCATGCCCATGTTTGATGGGGCAAGGTGGCGTGACAACAGGTACATGAAGCAAAGGATCTTTCGGAGGCATATGATTTGATGAAGTCCCATTTTTATGCATTGCATCATTCTCAGATTTACCATCTGGCCTCGTATCCTTTGATGATCTTACTGGCAGCTTTGATTTGATCTGTACATCTGATGTTATCTTCTCAACTTCATTATGTGCACATCTTGACTCCCCACTGTTACTTTGCATTGCCCTTCGTGGAAGACAAAAAACTGGATTTGTAACAACAATTGGCTCATTGCAGCGTACAGGTGAGCGTGGTTTTTTTTGGACCAGACCACATCATGATCTCATTGTCATTGGAGTGGCTATCCGATGAGTCTGGAATTGACCTAACTGCTTTTTGATGGAGACTTAACTGTCCAGTGCTGATTCCTGAGTTAGCATAAATGTGAACAATGTCAACATTGTCTGCATCTACTACTTTCTGCCTCTTGTGTTGCATATGATTCCTAGCTACAACACTTGGATTGCTTGAAACACCACTTGACAGATTCACATCCACACTGTTCTGCACTGATGTAGACTTGGCAATGGGATTAGGGCATGCTCTGCTACCAGCTTGTCGTCTTGGAAGACGCATCATAGGTTTAAAACGACCTATAGGCTCATCACATATCACAGGAGAACGTTTACGCTTTGGTGGGCCAGACCAGCAGTATATTTATTCACCTCCATCTACCATATTTTCAACCATATCATTGTTTCCATAGGCCATTTTTAGATGTGTATCTGTTTTAAAAATCTGCGGAGAAAAAGACACAGCATGTGTTAATTTTATTGAACACCTAACTTCCACATTCCCTAGTAGCTAACTTCCATACATGAAATTAGTTAGCATCATTTTTCTGAAACTACATTTGACACGTTCAGTTAACTCCCAAAAAACCACAACAAAACAAACACATCAGTTATTTTTTACAAGGTTTCATTAATTTCACAAGACAAATTTAAGCAGTTAACTAGAAGAAGTTTGCAAGGTGCTAACCCCCATCATGTGCTAACTACCATGGATTGTTTCAATTAACTTCCAAAAAACACGAAATCAGACACACTAGTGATTTGCAAGTTCCTTTTAGCTCACCATAATATTTTAGCAGTTAACTAGCAGAATTTACGACAGTTAACTAGCAAGATTTGTGGCAGTTAACTAGCAGGATTTTAGGCACACACCTCAGATTTTTGCAGGGACACCCCTTTCCGCCTAATAGGTGCCATGAATACCGGCGGTATCTCGCCTGCACCAATGCGGCGGATGGTTGGTGCCCTCGCCGGGGAATCCGGCACCTCCTCCTCGCGTCTGCCGCTACTGCAGCTCGCTCACCTGCACCGGCGCACCCTGAAAGAAGGTCGTTATGTCGGGAACAAGATGGAAACTCCGGCTCCTCCTCCCTCGCGTCGGCCTCCGCCGCCGCTCGCTCGTCGTCGCCGGCGCAGGTCTCCGATCGTGGGGCGGGGCTTTGAAGGAAGGGGGCGTGGTTGGGGTGTCCGGGTTGGAGACCTCCGGGATGTCCGGGTCCAGGTCGTGGTCGGGATGTCCGGGTCGTGCTAGTTTTGGGTTAACAAACACTTTCCAAAAAGTAGGTGTTTCTGAATAGTCCTGTCGTATATATATATATATATATATATATATATATATATATATATATATCACCAAGGGGAAGCCCATATGGGACACCATGGTGTCGGGCACTATACATGTATTTCATCAAATCCTTACGTACCTGATGGTGTATCGTACGGAAATTTCACGTACCTAACTTATACATACCTAAGTTATATGTATCCTAGTTACATATACCTAAGGTATCAAATACCTAAATCATACATACCCAAGTTACATATATATTCACGTATGCAGGGTACGTATATATTAGGTATGTGATACCTAGGTATATGTAACTTAGGAATCTATATCTTAGGTATATGATACCTAGATATGTGTAACTTAGGTATGTCTAGTTTAAAGAGAATTTATGCGTATCATGATTGGTGTCTGGGCACCAAGGTGCATCATTTATTTTACATATATATATATAAATATATATATATTATATAGGACCCAACTATATAGGAACCCCCTTAAGAGATTCCTATATAGCTATACAGGAACCTACCCCAACTAACCATCTTCTTCCTTGTCCCTTCTGCCCGCGCCTCCTCCCTTCCCCGCCCGTGCCTCCTCACCCCCCCCAGCGCACCGCCCCGGCCCCGCCGCCGGCGCATTCTCCCTCATGTGCTCTGCCCGGGCCCTACCTGCGCCTCCTTTCTCCCCCATCGCGCCGCCCTAGCCCCGCCGCCAGCGCCTTCTCCCCCAGCACGTAGCCTCGGCCCCGCCCGCGCCTCCTCCCTCCCCTGCCCGTGCCTCCTCAACCCCCCAGCGCACCGCCTCGGCCCCGCCGCTGGTGCGTCCTCCCTCCTATGCGCCGCTCGGGCCCTACCCGTGCCTGCTTCCTCTCCCATCGCGCCGCCCTAGCCTCGCCGCCAGCGCCTTCTCCCCTAGCGTAGCCCCAGCCCCGCCTACGCCTCCTCCCTCCCCGGCGCACCATCCTGGCCCCGCTCACGCCTCCTCCCTCTCCCAGTGCGCTGCCCCGGTTCCCCGCCGCCGGTGCCTCCCCCCCAGCGCGCCGCCCCAGTTCCCCGCAGTTGGTGCCTCCTCCCTCCCCAGCGCGCTGCCCCGGCCCTACCCGCGGCTCCTTCCTTGTCGGAAGGCGCTTTACCTCCCTGCCGACGCGCCACCCTCCCCTTCCCCAGTAGGCGCTCCACCTCCCAGCGCTGGTTGCCCCCACCACCTTCCTCCATCGACCTCGTCCTACTCTGAATTTATTTTTCTGCTACTCTGAACTCGAAATTGGATGTAAAAAATAAAGTTTAGTTCAAACACACGGGGGTGTTTGGTAAAAATAAAGTTCACTCTTATATGGAAAAAAAGTTCAATCGCCTAGGAAAAAAAGTTCAAACAGAAATCCACAGTTATGAAGCACATGGATTTTGGCTAAAACAGAAATCCAGTTCTGCAAAAAGAAAATTCACTCTTCTAAAAAAACAACGTTCACTCTAATAAAAAAGAAAGTTCGTGAAACAGAAAGTTCACAAACGTTAAAAAAACAGTTCACTCAGTTGTCCGGAAAAAATTTTGCAAAAAAGAAAGTTCATACGCGTTAAAAAGGTAGTTAACTCTTTGAGAAAATATAGTTCACTTGAAACGAGACGTGGGTTCTCCTTTATTTCGTAGTTGACTTCAGACAAAGGATAAAATTTAGAAGGCTTTTGGATAAAATGAAAGTTCACATGTGCTAAAAAGAAAGTTCACTATACGAAAAAACATAGTTCACTTTGATTGCACATTGGATTCTCATTATATTTTGTAGTTCACACAAAAAATTCCAGAAAGCGTGTTCGATAAAAAAGAAAGTTCAGAAGCATTAAAAAGGAAGTTAACTCTACTGTAAAAAAAAGTTCGGTTTATAATTTGAAAGTTCAGTTCGGACATGCCTATGAATATAAAAAAATACATTTCTCTCAGTTGTCCGAAAGAAAGTTCACTCTACGGGAAAACAAAGTTCACTTCAAACATATTTGAAAGTTCACTTCGGGCATGTCTATAAATTCTTAAAGTTCTCTCTGAGCATGGCGGACATTCGTTAAAAAAGAAAGTTCAGATGCGTTGAAAAAATAATTTCACTTTGTTTGTTGGCAAAGTTTAGAAGGGTTCCTGTATAGTTATACAAAAACTGATTCTTGTTTAGCTCTCGTATATATATGTATATGTATATATATATATATATATATATATATATATATATATATATATATATGGTGGCACTATTTGACACCCAGGATGTAGAATAACCCTCTGTTTTTAGAACCATATATTATTTTTATGTCACGTAAATTTTGTATTACTTCGTAAATCGAGAAGAATATAATAGAATTTAGAAATGGCATAATTTTTTTGTTTACATGTCGTAAAAAAATTCGACGTAAAAGACATATTTTTGGTGTTTCTTACACTATAATGACTCATAAACTTTATTTTTATGTCAAATTTTTTGGTTATGATAAATATATGAATATAACTATTTATATACAAAACATAATTTTTTAAATCTAACAACATAAAAATATGTTGGATGCAAAATAACTATTCTGCATCCTGAGTGCTAAATAGGGTATATATATATAATGGGAGGATATTATTTCCGGGCGCACGGATCTCCAATCAACCAGCGGATATGGTACGTCCATCCTTTTTAGAGGATGCATCTCTAACCACACATGTGCTTTAAGATGCGTACCCAATGGCTTCCCTTTTCCTTTTCCTATTTGCACCACCTATTTGTTAAATGAGTTTCCCTCACCTAGCACATGACATCTTCAAGCAAATTAGAAAACTTGTCATAGATATGCAGTTCTATTTATGTATTGTTTGCAGCCTTTTTTTGAATCTGAGTTCAAAAAAAGGCAAAAATGGCAAAACATGGCTGCTGTGCGCAGTGGGCTGACTGTCTCCTTGTCAGCCTACTGCTAGTCTGCCCATGTTGTCCAGATTTAAGGCCCACGTTTGAATTTCAAACACTCGGTACCCATCGCATGGGATATCTCTATTCTAAGTGGCCAAGTACCTAACGCGGGCTGACCGATCTCCGATGAGATCTCAAACTTTTGCTGGTTGAGCTCGTCGATCGGTACAAAGTAGGCCCCACTCCTCTTGTTCTTGTTTTTTCTCCCTCCAACAATAATCATGTGGAGAGATTCTAACCCCTAAATAAATAGAGATTTTGGTGTGTTTGTTTCCGTCAAATCCACACACCAATAATAAGTGAACAGATTATTCACATGGTACTATCAAAAACACCTTAAAGAGTAAGAAAAAATGAACAAGCCCATTCCGCACCATTCTCATTTTGTATTTGATGGAGCTGCATCTCGCAGCCCCTGATCTTCTTCAACCTCTCAACCCCTCTCTAATCTCTCACACAAGAACACACGCAAGAGAACAAGAACTCAAGAACACACACACACGCACACCTCACCAAGGAGAAATCTTGCTTTGCATTTTTCCTCCCGGTGAGACCACTTTGGCTACATTGTTTTGCTCAGCCCTCACGGCCTCCCTTTTTCTCTTATCTTTATTTCACTTATATAGCAAACCAGATTACATGTCCAGGCTGTTAGCCTTAACTAAACTCACGCATCACCACTCCTTGATCTGCTCCTTCCACAAGACCAGGACAACACACACATGCACAAGGCTGCTAGCTAACAAACTCTAACGTGACTAACTCAACTAACTTACCTACTACTGGCTTGCATCTACACACACGATCTCAGCTATATATATGTGCACTGCCGCAGCCTAGTAGATTGTACACGACTACATGATCTAATAATTCAGATTTAATAATAATAACAAGATTAGTTCCAACAATCACCTTCCTAATCTTGTTATTATTTATTTTCCTCTTGAAGCCCATAGACACCGACGGAGACAGTCGCCAATGCCATATTTGTCACGCCGATTGCCACCGTCGCTGCTGGCCTTGACGGGAGGCGCACCTCCTACGCCTTCACCATGAGCGCGCTGCCATGGCATGCTCGCTGCCGCATGTGCGCCACCGGTGCCGCAACTCGCCGGTAATTCACCTCCATGGCTCCACCGGTGATGCAACTCGCCGGTGACTCGCCTTCATGTTATCGTCGATGCCGCACCTTGTTGACGACTCGCACATGGACGATGAACTCGTCATGGCAATGACCGCTGCACCATGGCTATCACCTCCTTGCCGCCGGTGACGCAACTTACCGGGCAGCATACTCTTCTCCTCGCTCGTGATGCAGCTTGACAACGATGGAGACTCGGACCCTCGAACGCACGAGGCTCTGATACCAAATGATGGAGCTGCATCTCGCAGCCCCCGATCTTCTTCAACCTCTCAACCCCTCTCTAATCTCTCACACAAGAACACACGCAAGAGAACAAGAACTCAAGAACACACACACGCACACCTCACCAAGGAGAAATCTTGCTTTGCATTTTTCCTCCCGGTGAGACCACTTTGGCTACATTGTTTTGCTCAGCCCTCACGGCCTCCCTTTTTCTTTTCTCTTTATTTCACTTATATAGCAAACCAGATTACATGTCTAGGCTGTTAGCCTTAACTAAACTCACGCATCACCACTCCTTGATCTGCTCCTTCCACAAGACCAGGACAACACACACATGCACAAGCCTGCTAGCTAACAAACTCTAACGTGACTAACTCAACTAACTGACCTACTACTGGCTTGCATCTACACACACGATCTCAGCTATATATATGTGCACTGCCGCAGCCTAGTAGATTGTACACGACTACATGATCTAATAATTCGAATTTAATAATAATAACAAGATTAGTTCCAACAGTATTCTGCCTACCATCTCTGATTTTGTCGATCCATACTTGCAATTTTGGCTAACACATTATGTCATATGGAATACAATATATGGTAAGAAATGTATCAGGTGAGCTCGTTGAGAAATAGCAGATAAGAGGTTAATCCACTAATACTAATATCTGTCAACTCACTAATAAAAAAAATCACATAGGAACAATCAGGCCTAAGCTCTATCCACGTCCTGTGGATAGAATGAGCAAGGTAAGCATTGGGAGAAAATAGAGAAAAATTGGATTGTTAGAGAGATACTAACTAAACCTGATTCAGCACCCAACACTAAAAAAACTAAGTACACCATTTGAAAAGAAAAGTACTCTAAATAATATGAGGTGCCAAGTGTTCAAAGATTTAGCACTAGAGCATATCTTGTTAAGCACCCTCTGATTATATTTATAAGTATCTCACTCCTTCATAAAATTTGGAATGGAGCTGACCATGACCACATACGGCAAACTCCTCTAACAGTGATTTCCGTGTTTCACATCCTTGTGGCAAACTCCTGGGACAGTTTGAATATAAGCTAGCTCTCCAAAAAGCTGCAAACATGTAAAAGGATCATAAGTTTCATTGTACAAAATGAAATCTTGGGATAGACATGCAACAAGCAGTTGAGGCATAGACAAAAAAATCATGGGACTGTGGCTGCTAAGTTCTACATAACACGAATAGCTCGGAATGCTAAGTTTGATCAGTTTGATGAAACAGACAAACAACAAAGCTTGGTCAAGGTTGCAGATGTGCGTGCTTGCGAGGATGTTTATCTGAACCATCAAGTAATTTGATATTAAGCACAAGTGGTTAATCTCACCAGTACTATGGTCAATCATTCAGCACCGGACCAGGCCTCATTAAGTACTCATTATAATCGGCATTCTGCACCAAGAGATCAATCATTACATCGTTTCCTATTACATACCAAGAGGAGAATAGTAAATTAGATCATCGTCCAAGAATGTAGAAATCACAACAGAATTATTTTCAAGCATCATAAAAAATCATGTTTGTATTCCTAGAATTTGGCATGTACTCCTTAGGAGGATAATAGCAACGGTATGATTAAGCACCGTGGCATGCCTTGTTAAGAACCTGAAATAAAACCACTATATAATGCAAACAAAGAGAAGGCCCAAATATTCTGCTCTTTTCAAATTATTCAGCAACATGTCTTAACTTGTCAAGCACCCTCGCTTTAACCTGTCAAGATCCCATGAAATTTTTTGACTAGCTAGATCTGATCTTTTGAGCGCCCCCTCCATCATACTTCGGTACCATGCAGTAAGACGGTTAAACTAGAATTAACATGGTTATCAAGCATCTCTATCAAATCCATCTGCACCTGCTGCAGTTACCTAAAGAAAAAAAATGTTTGGTTTCACAAAAAGGAAAAAAGTTATGCCACCATTTGCTGCAGCAGCACGGCAACATACATTGTTAAGTACCCTAAACAAATCATATGATTCAGCACCAATTACAACAGTGTTTATAAGAATTTGAATCACAGAAACTCAAGTTCTAACTAATTAGTACGTAAGAGACCTCAATAATTGGTCGGTCTGCTCTCCGTTGCCTAAACATGTGCTAACATGAGCCCATGAACTTCCCCGACCAAAAACCAGACGCAATCCAAGAAAAAAAATCCATCCATCGAAATCAAATAGTATTAGCCTAGGCCCCATGGTTCAGCACCCCACTTTAACTTATTAAGCCCATGAGCATCAACGGTTAAACAAAAAATTAGCACACAGATCAATTAGGACATACAGTTGCTGAAAGCCACGGACCAATTCCTATTATGCTATAGGGATAATAATTGTAACATCCCAAAAATATTAAACTAGAATTATCAAACTCTAATCATCAAAATTAGGGTTAATAAAAACTTTTCCAATTAAAAATATGAAAGCATTCATATGTGTATGTAACAAAATTTAGATTCTTTTGAATTGCCATGATTATGTGTTTCTTTTGCTTGTAAAATGATTCTTAGGTGAAATAAACATCATCTAAACAATTTCCAAACTTTTCCCAAAGACAAATAAATCAAAACAAACAAATTAAGTGAATAGTCACTTTGGTCAAATTAACTCCAATGCCTACTTTGGCTATCTCTAACTTTCAGAACTTAACAGAAACTTATTTGGATCTTTGCACCCCTTGATAGTACTCATAACAAAGTATCAAGGCCCACCTTGTGATCATCCAGAAATATTCAAATGCATAGTTTAAATGACAGTTTAAAATTGAATCTATTTCATATGGAAAAATCCCACTTTTTCAAAAACCACTCAAACAAGCTCAACTTTCAAAATCCAAGCATCTACAGACTCACCAGCACATGCCTAGCACGCCCACAAAAAATCTTTGTAAAATTCAAAACTTGAATTCATGCGGCCATTTCATCAAACACCTTGCAGATACAAATCAAACAAAATCTAAAAGTATAGTGTGCAGTGATTCTGGCCAAACTTGTTCCCTATCTGGTTACACTAGCCTCAGTAGATCATGTAGAAAACTTAACTAAGCTCTAGCCCCATTGTAAACTCGCCAATGTCATCAATGGTGAACATGCCGAGAGCACCCATGTCACTCCAGTATGGATAGCAGGATAGAGGAAGAACTAGCCGTGACAACCTTGTCTGGGAGGTAGCACATGCCTCACCGCCCCCGCTCGACCAGCCCTGCCTCGTAGACAGCAACCAGAACCTCCAGGAACGCCGCTCCCGTGCCGCTGTCGACCATGCCGACGTGCACCGCAGAGCACACACCGTTCCCACGCAACCCGACCACCTCGAGCCCTCGCCGCCCGCCAGCATGCTCCCCACCGTCCCATGAGACCACCAGACATGATCGTTTCATCGCCCGTGCCCCGTAGCCACCGCTCGCCGTAGAGTTTGCCGCCTCTGCCTCGCAGAGCATCGCGCGTTCCCGACCATTTTCCACCGCCCCTACAAGAGCATTTACACCTTAGAGCATCGCCAGGAGACCACAGATCGATCGCCACCCTCGGCCATGACTCTAGCAGCCCGTAGCCGTGTCGCCACCGTCACCTGCCCATCCCGTTTGGTCTCACCGTCGAGCCTATAAAAGGAGACGACCCCCTACTGAATTGAGTACACCATCTCACTCCCCTCACCTCACTGATCGTTCCACCTCATCCCCGAAGCAAGGCGAGCAGCGCATCGCCGAAATTGCGCCGGAGCAGGACGCCTCTGGAGAAGAAGGGCGCCGTCGATTTTGTCCATCCCAGGAGGAGCTGCCGGTACCAAGAGGTTCGCCGTCGTCGACTTCGTCGTTCGCCCGCATCGCCGACCTTCGCCTGAGCCCCGGTGAGCCCCCGACGACCCCACCTGCCGCGTTAGGTTTCTGTCTCGTCGGCGCCGCCCGACGTGGACGATGAGTAGTAGCCGTTTGATTAGACTTAGATCGTGCGGATGAGATTGCCCTGTACCGCTTCGCGTTTAAAGAGCCACTAACTGGTGGAACCTCCCTGTCAGTTGAGCCCCGCGCCGCGGAGTGATACTGGGCCGGCCCATTAGTAGTTCCCGCGCAGCCCAGTCGTTTGAATTTAACTTTTTTCCATTTTAAATCAAACATAGTTCTGTACCCAGTTTCAAAAATCAATCCAGCTCGATTCAGTGAACCAAATTGAATGAAACCAATTTTGTTAGAAAGGTTTTGAAATGCTTAATCCAGCCCGTTGGATTCAAATCATTTGAATCTATAGATCAACCTTGGTAAAAATAACAGGGAAGAACCTTTTCTGCATTCAAACATTTTTCAAATATAAACCATAATAGCTTTTGAGTTGATTCTAACTCTCAAAAATCACATTTGATCATACCTTTCAGAATATATAAAAACATTTGGGTTTACTTACATAAATAATATTCAAGTAATAAAAGGATGCCACATAGGCATTTCTAGTATTTTATTTTTATTTAAAATAAAAGGTTAAATCTTATTAAATTGTGATACCACTTTAAATCACATTCCCATGAACTGAAATATGTGGTGATGACATGTGTCAACATGATCCCATGTTTGGTTTGGAGAATATTAAATCATAAGTAGTTATTCAATGAGTAGAAATTACTTTTCTAAAAATAAAATAAATAAGACAAATGCCTTATTCTTGTGATGTTAGTGATGATGCTAGATCATCTATAGAACCCTTGTGTGTGATGATTGAAAGTAGTTAAGTATTGTTTGGTGATTGTGTATCTCATATTTATTCATAGACGTTAGTACCGACCAAGGAAACGAGGAGGAAGGAGGATACTACGAAGAAGAAGCCGAGGAACTTCAATCACTTCTCTGCACAAGGCAAGCCTTACTAACAAAGTGGACCAATGCAAGCTAACACTTGCAATTTAGCAAGCTTATACTGATAATGATGCAAGCCTAATACTACTAGTTGATTTGGCAAGCTAACACTTGCAAGATACTCTACTTTAGCAAGCATTACTAATGAAGTTGACCTATGCAAGCAAATACTTGCTTATTACCGTGCAACTATATGCCTTAAGCATATGTGATCATACCCACTTGATAACCTCATTCCTAGTTTTACTTACCAGCTTTATACTTTATTTCTTTATCAAAGCTAGTACTTAGAGCTTACTTAAGTGAATTGTAGATTCTAGAGAGATAATTGAAGGTTGCATAAAGAGCATAAAATTTGGCCTAAGCTAGATAATATTTATGTCATCCTAAGGCATGAGATTGAACTTAGTTAAACTCCACTAGTTTACCACCCCTCATTAGTACTTACCCCCACTTGTAGATGCTAGTGCTAAGCATAAAATTTGATCAACTTTAGATGGGAATACTTGGTGGAAAAATGGTTATGAAAACCTTGGAATGATGGATCATTATATTGAGATGTTTTGACATGTGTTCTCGAACACCAGATGATTTTGGTGATGAAAATGTTGAGGCATGATCCTTAGCCCTTTATAAAACTGATAGTTGTCTAAATACGATACCATTCTAATTTTACCGTACAACCACAATACCCGAGATTTGGGTAGGGCTTGACTGGAAACTTATATACCTTAGTATTGGTTCCCTCACGGCCAAAGTCTAAGTTAAGGCTACCTTGTAAAGATTGTCCACCTGTGCAATACCCAAGATGACAGTTGGTCATGGTTGGGAGGCCAAACTCACAGGAGAGGTGCCTATACTAGGGCGTGTAATCGAAAGGTTAGGATTGATTATCCGCATACTCAGTATGGTAAATTCAGGATTTGTTCCTGACGGATGTATCGAATGTTGTGGTGAAAGTGTACAATCTCTGCAGAGTGTCAAACTATTCGAATAGCCGCGTCTGCGGTTATGAACAGTTAGAGTGGCCATACTGTTCCCCGTCAGATGTTTTCAAAATGACTTGTGAAATGGATTGAGATTCTGACTTGACCACAATAAAGTTGTGATATGAAATACAAGTTCCCACTTAGGTGTTATAATACTTCAACTAGCTTTCTTCATTTCTAAACTTAGTAGAGGTAAATCTGGCTTTTTGCAAAACAACCCTAGAGCTTAGTGTACTATTAAAAAACCCTTTCACTTGTTAGTATTAGTTTGCGAGTACTTAAAGAGTACTCATGGCTTTGTCCCTGGCTATTCCCATGGCCAGACTATGAAGAGGAATACCAGGAGGATGGACCCTAGGAAGGTTACGACAACTAGGATAATCTCCCATCGTCAGCATTGCCTGTGACCCTGAAGATGGATCTTCGCCTACGCTACCTTTATTATTATGTTATTTCGCTGCTTGAGTTGTATTAAGAACTGGATCATGAGATCCTTATTTGTATAAGACCTTATGTATGGTTTGTAATGGATGATGTACTGTGGTATCCAAATCTGTTATGTCTCGCAAAAATAGTAATTCTGGGATTGCAATGTATGGCATAACAGACATCTGGGATTAAAAATCCGGGTGTTGACAATAATCCTTCTGAACACAGTACCAGTTTTCACAATTTCGTATTCCAACTTTCGATGGTAATAAGTACGTAGACCTCTCCCAGAAATCAGTACCACGAGATTAACGACTTAGTACATAGGAACTCAAGTTTAGAAAATACGGACCTTAACATCGACTCAAAGTATGCACAATTTCTCGTCGACAATTTCCAAAGAAAAACGCTATAATTGTGAAATGCATGCCCTGGGAGATGTTCTTCTGGGACACCAACAATGTCAACCTGCTCTTCGGGGTACCTAACCCAGATGTTCTTCTAGGACACCAATACCAACAAGAACGACAGCAAACCAGCATGAGGTAACCATACCAAATAGCAGACCTTACACCGTATAATTAAGTTGAGATGGCTATGCTGCAAGTTGAGCAGAACTCAAAAGAAAAATCCCAACTAACAACCAATAGTAGGTTTCATGTTTTATCAGCGCCTCACTCATTTTTCGTCAAGTACCTGTCTTGGATACGTTCCGCACCGCCACATGGATCATGTGCTCATATTATTTGGCGCCACAAATTAACTTGTTAAGCAACGTCCTACAGTATGCATCTGGCACCCCAACATAAATTGTTAATTACCCAATAAACAGACACAAAAAATAATCAAACTTGCAAGATAACCGTGAGGAATATATAACATTGTGACAAATGTTAAATACCCAAAAATTGGACTCACAAAAATATAACAATAATCAAACTTGCAAGATAACTGTTAGGAATATTTAGCTTGAGAATCAACATATCCGGTCAATCAAAATTATTCAGCATGGAAGAAAGTTCACCATAGGGCAAGCTCGAATCAATTTTTTATAACATGTAACCATGTGATTAATATAAAAAGGGTACACGATTATCTCGAGCTATGTACTGAATACGAACCAGCCTAGGAAACCATCTTAATCATTAACACAGATATAACCTTCATGCACATGAACCAGGCACCAAGAGGTGCAAATTCTTTAAGTACTGTGTGGTCACAATATCAGTATCTGACATATTATGCAACAGGTAGTATCTGACATATTATGCACCTGCCTAGCACCTTTATTTTTATCCTCTCTCTTCAACAACACTTTTATTCAAGCACCTCCACGATTCAACACCATACCACTACTTCTTAAGCACCTTCATAGGATACAATCAGCATTCTACAGAAAAATAAGATGACCATCGGCTGAAAATACACATACATGCCAGGTCACATTAATTCGAGTACTTCAGTACTACAAAAACAATGACTCAGCACCTGGCTAAATTCAAAACAGAACCTGAAGAATTACTATCAACTAGTATCTCTGACACAAGATTATAGCAAGCACTTGATGAGGGCACAAATAGTTTGTTCAGATAGCACCACACGTTAAACCATTCAGCACCGTTGACCTCTGTGGGTCTTTTTATAGGCCAAACAAATTACTCAGCACCAAAACTTAAATTTTTTAAGCACCCTCAGAGAAATACAATGTCTTATGGTTCACACACTAGAGTAAAACTAATAATATATCTCCCCTCAAGCATCCAGTCAAACATCTGCGGTTGGTACACACACATGTAGTTATAGTTATGGAGGAATCTACAGCAAACCCATTAATTACACTTCGAAAAAAGAATTCCTTGCATGCCAAAAGAGCAAGAGGAGCAGAGGAAAACGAGTGGTGGTAAGATGGAATTGGGATCATGCTATGCATTTCAATGAGGACGAAAATAGGTGCCTCTAGATTTGTCTGAAAGATAAGAGCAACATACCTGAATGTAGGTATTTATTCTTCAGTACCAGGTGTTAAATCAGTGAGTACGCAGGCAACACTACCGGTATATGAGCACAACCAACTGGTTTCTAAAAACATGTCAATGTAAAGGAATCAGATAACACGCTAAGATTTTCAACACCTGGTAGAAGAAAGCATACATTATCAGAACCAAATTAGCATACTAATTAGAAAGAGTATAACGAGTATGTTTGTTGGATGAAAAGTTCTGAGATTACACACATGTTGTAATCAAACTAAATTATTCCCTAACCCTTAAAAACCAAAAGAGAAACCTTGTTCTGATAGTGAAATTTCTTAGAAGCATATTGTGCACGAATTCACAACCAGGTCAAACAAGCTTGGCAAAAGTCTTAGGCTTCTCTATAGTAAACTGGAATAGTTAATGAAATCAGTGAGACTTGAGAGGAATTTTTTCACTAGAAGGCATAGAGGCTACGATTCCTTGACTCCATGGATGGGGAACGTCAGAGGGTACAGAATCCCTCACGCATGCTGCTTGTACACCTCTAGAGAGATCATCATGGCTGGGGAACAAGCTGCCTTCTTCGAACATGTTCTTCCTTTCTCGCCCGCCACCAGCACCACGATGTCGGCGACGTCGCCATGTCATCACGATGATGCCGATGGAATCAGGATGCTGGTCGGGTGTAGATTCTGGATGCAGTGGTGGGAATGGTCGGACGGGTGATGCGGTTGTGGCCAGGGGAGGCGGCTGGAGGCGGTGGTGGCTGGGAGCGATGACTCAATGGCGTGGGGACCAGGCACGTTGGCCAGATGCGATCGTCGTCGGGGTTGGACATGGCCGAATGGATGTGGCTGTGGCAGGGCGGCGGCTGGAGGCGGTGGCGGTTAGGGGAAACGACCAGATGTAGTGGTGACCAGGCAGGTTTGCCAGATGCGGTCGTGGCCAGGGGTGGCTGCTGGAGGCACCGTATGCAGGTAATCTGTTACGGACCTGCACCCTGCCCCGGCCATCACAACCACCACCGAGCCCATAGCGGACCAGAGCAACGCCAAGGATGCAACTGGGCCACCAGTGCGACGAAGTGAGCGGAACTAGCGGCCCAACCCACGCTATCAAGGAGGCCGCTGATGAAGCATCAGACGGTGGAGCACAGGAGTATATGTGCGGGCTTGGGCGGTAGACCTAGGCGTGGATGATGAACTAGGCAGTGGCGGCTCTCTCCTTGTATCCCCTGGAACTCTCCTCTATCCTCCTCCTCCAGATTTCTTGGATTATTGTCGAACCTCTGTTGAAATCAAGCAAGCTATAAGGGGAACGTAACAATCTGGTATCAGAGCCGACCTCCCACCACGCCAAAAATTTTCTCCACCATATATCTGGCCGGGAAGTACCCATCCATCATCCTTACCCGCCACGGCAAGGCCCAACTCATGGCGGATCAAGCCAAGCTGCTGGCCGATCTGACGGCGTCGATCTCCTCGATGAACGCCAAGCTCGACGACATACACCCCGCGGTGCTCGATCTGCATACCTGGAAGCCGGAGATGGAGAAATCCGTCGCCGCCCTGCGCGCGGAAGTTGGCGATCTGCGCGGGCGCGTCATCGAACTCTCCAAGCCCAAGATCTCCGCAACCTCACCACGGACGCGCCGGAGTCATCTCGCAAGCCACCACCTCTGGTACTCGAGGTGGAGAACCATGGTGGCGACGACCACGGGCAATCCGGCCATGGCGACGCATCAAACCTACGGTGCAACCACTTGGGTGCTCTCCCGACACCAAGAGTAGCCCCGGTCAAGGGTACGTGCTATTTCCCTTGTCCGGGTTATGATTCGTCTAAGTTTGCTCGGGGATCGGGGTTCCAACGCTTTCCTCCACCATCGCGTGTCGATTTTCCGCTGTTCGACGGAGACAATCCTCGCGCGTGGCAGCTCAAGTGCGAAGCATATTTTCAGGTGTGCTCTATGCACCCAGATACGTGGGTCAACTATGCAGCCATGTATTTTGTTGATGGGGCTCTTTCCTGGTTGTAATCTTCGCAAGCTCATCTGCATTTCCCAGTTTGGAAAGAATTTGCTGCCCAAATTTGTGCTTAGTTTGGTAGTGCCAATTTTCAACACTATTTGCGTCTCTTTAACAAGCTGCGGCAAATGGGCACGGTCGCCGAATATGTCAGCAAGTTCAATGAGATAATGCATAATTTGACGACGCACCATAGCTCGTGGGATCCTGCCTATTTTATTACCCATTTTCTGGATGGTTTGCACCGTGATATTCGAGCTGCTGTTATTCTCCATCAACCTATGTCGCTTGATACTGCCGTGGACCTTGCTCTGTTGCAGGAAGGAGTGCTGGACTCGTACAGGCAGGAGACGCGCCGCTCGGATTTCTCGCCGATGCCACGGCCAATTCCGCGGACGGCGATGCCACTGCCCCTTCCTCCCGTGCAGCGCAACAACCCCCTTCCGCATGGGCAGCAGGCGGAGGACCGCAAAGCTATGGAGGAGGCATGGTCACAGCCTGCGGAGGACAAGCTCTCAGCCTTGCGCAACTATCGCCGCGCGCGGGGCCTCTGCTTCACCTGCGGAGAGCGCTGGAGCCGGGATCACCGTTGCGGCCCAACGGTGCAATTGCACGTCGTGGAGGAGCTCTTGGCTATGGTGCAGACTGAGGAACCTGTTCAATCACCAGATGAGAAGGTGGCCAGCGATACGGATAGCCAATTGATGCATATATCCCAGGCGACAGCGGAAGGAAGTCGTGCAGCTTCCACCATGCGCCTGCAGGGCTGGATTCAGCAACAGGAGGTGTTAATGCTGGTGGACTCGGGGAGTTCACACACATTCATGAGCTCTGCTCTGGCTGAGAGGTTACAAGCTCAACACCGCGCCATTGCCCCCATAAGCGTCAAGGTGGCCAATGGTGGGCTCATGCATTGCAGAACGGAACTGGTCTATTGTGAATGGTGGACACAAGGGTACAAGTTCACCTCTAGTTTCAAGGTGCTACCATTGGGGTCGTACGCCATCATTCTTGGGTACGACTGGCTCACGCAGCACAACCCAATGGAGGTGGACTGGAAAACACAACATATGAGCTTCCATCACAACAATAAACCGGTCCACTTGGCAGGAGTGCAGACTGATCTATCCAAATGCGCAGAGGTATCACACGAGCAGCTCCAGTTCTTGTTACAGCACTCCAGAGTGTCTCGGGTGGTGCAGCTTAGTCTGTTGCAGCCAGAGAAGAGCAAGGTGGAGTGTGAATTGCCACTTGAGGCCGCCCACTTGCTGGAGGAATACCAAGTGTTGTTCGAAGAACCAACTGAGCTCCCCCCGCCAAGGCAATTTGACCATGCCATTCCCCTCCTTCCGGGAGCGAAACCAGTTAATTTGCGGCCCTATCGTTACAACCCAGCCCAGAAGGATGAGGTCGAGAAGCAGATCAAGCAGATGATGGAGCAGGGCATTATTCGTTTTAGCACCAGCCCATACTCCTCCCCCGTGATTCTAGTGCTAAAGAAGGACCTGACCTGGCAATTTTGTGTTGATTTCCGCCAACTAAACGCCATCACTGTCAAGAACCGTTACCCACTGCCAGTGATCGACAAATTGCTTGACGAGTTGGCGGGTTCTTGCATTTTCACCAGCTTGGACCTGCGAGCAGGGTATCACCAGATTCGAATGCGGCCAGAGGATGAGCACAAGACCACATTCAAAACCCACAACGGCCACTTTGAGTTCCGTGTTATGGCGTATGGGCTGACTGGAGCACCTGCAACCTTCCAGGGGCTGATGAATACCATCTTGCAGCCACTCTTGCGCAAAGGGGTGCTGGTGTTTATCGACGATATTCTCATTTACAGCACCAACCTAACCAATCACTTGTCTCTGCTGCGTCAAGTTTTTGAGATCCTGGCAACCCATCAGCTCAAGATTAAGAAGAGCAAATGCAAATTCCTACAAAGCAAGCTGGTGTACTTGGGGCATGAAATAAGTGGAGAAGGGGTACGCACTGACACCAAAAACATCTAGGCAGTTGAAAAGTGGCCGCGACCGACCAACACCAAAGAAGTGCGTGGTTTCCTCGGCCTTGCGGGCTACTACCGCAAGTTCGTTCGTCACTTTGGAGTCATCAGCCGCCCCTTGACGGACTTGTTGAAGAAACAAGCAGTTTTCACATGGACAACCCTTGAGGAGGAAGCGTTTGATACCCTGAAACAAGCTCTCATTGTTGCCCCTGTTCTAGCACTACCCGACTTCAGCCAAACATTCGAGATTGAGACAGACGTTTCCGATAAAGGCATTGGAGCGGTGCTAATCCAAAACAAGCACCCGTTGGCCTTCTTGAGAAAAGCATTGGGGCCACGAACCAGCATGCTCTCTACGTACGAGAAAGAAGCTCTCGCGATCCTGATGGCGGTGGATCATTGGCGAGCGTACCTCCAGCCAGCAGAATTCATCATCCATACAGACCAGAAAAGCTTAATTCACCTTGAAGACCAGCGCATTACCACTCCTTGGCCGCAGAAGGTGATGATCAAACTTCTGGGCCTCCGCTATCGTGTGGTGTACAAGCGTGGGCCAGAAAACAGAGCGGCGGACGCTCTCTCGCGTTGTCCTGAACCAGCCCAAGGAGAGCTTGCAGCGATTTCAGTCTGCTTGCCTTCGTGGCTTACGGAGGTGCAGCAAGGATACCGAGGCGACCCACTCACGCTGAAACTTCTGACACAACGGGCTGCTGATCCCCCAGAAGGCCCATCTGAGTTTCAGCTAGAAGAGGGGATACTGAAATTAAAGGGTCGCATCTGGGTGGGATGCAATGAAGGGCTTCAACAACGCATCTTGGCAGCCATGCATGACAGCGCCATTGGTGGCCATTCTGGGTACAATGTTACCTACAAGAGAGTGCGGTCTTTGTTCGCCTGGCCAGGGCTCAAAGATCATGTGCGTCAATTCGTGGACAACTGTGCTATCTGCAAGCAGGCCAAGCCGGAGCGGGTGCGATATCCAGGCCTCCTGGAGCCATTGCCCGTGCCGCCCCATCTCTGGCACACGGTCACCATGGATTTCGTGGAAGGGCTTCCGCGCTCTGCTGGTTATAATTGCGTCCTCGTGGTCGTCGACAAGCTCTCTCGGTACGCCCACTTCATTCCATTGGCTCACCCCTTCACGGCTCTTCAAGTGGCCACCGCGTACATGCTCAATGTGTATAAGCTGCACGGTCTCCCCGCTGCTATCGTCTCTGACCGGGACAAGATCTTCACCAGTAACCTCTGGCGCGAACTGTTCCGGCTGTCCAACACCCAGCTCAAAATGAGTTCCGCGTACCACCCGCAGACGGACGGACAAACGGAACGTGTCAACCAGTGCTTGGATACATACTTGCGTAGCTTCGCGCATGCTTGTCCTGCGAAATGGAATGCCTGGCTGCACCTGGCTGAATTTTGGTACAACACCTCGCTCCATGCCACCTTAGGGAAGACCCCCTTTGAGGTACTGTATGGCCATTCTCCCCGCCACTTTGGCATCGTGGATCCGGCGTCCTGTGCGGTTCTAGAACTATCTGAGTGGCTCCGGGACAGGTCTGATACTATGGCATTGCTCCAACAACACCTACAACGCGCCCGTCAGCATATGAAAGATGTGGCGGGCCGGAAGCGCACAGAACGGGTCTTTGCTGTGGGGGACTGTGTGTTCCTGAAGATGCAACCTTATGTGCAGACATCTCTCGCCACTCGAGCTAACCCAAAACTAGCTTTTCGCTATTTTGGTCCCTTTCAGGTACTCCAACGAGTGGGCGGAACCTCGTACAAGTTGCAGCTGCCCCAAGACTGCCTCATCCATCCCGTGATCCACGTGTCTCAGCTCCGCCGTGCTGTACCTCCTACAACGACGGTGCTCACGGAGCTGCCGGCCTCGACAACAACCCCCTCAGAGCCAATCAAGGTCTGGGAGACACGCCTGTACCAGCACGGCGGCACTACCAGGACGCAGGTGCGCGTTCAGTGGACAGGGCAACCGACATCACTGGCAACCTGGGAAGATCAACAAGAGCTTCTGCATCGCTTCCCGGAGGCCCTAGCTTGGGGACAAGCTGGCTCTCAACAGGGGGAGATTGTTACGGACCTGCACCCTGCCCGGCCATCACAACCACCACCAAGCCCATAGCGGACCAGAGCAACGCCAAGGATGCAACTGGGCCACCAGTGCGACGAAGTGAGCGGAACAAGCGGCCCAACCCACGCTATCAAGGAGGCGGTTGATGAAGCATCAGACGGTGGAGCATAGGAGTATATGTGCGGGCTTGGGCGGTAGACCTAGGCGTGGATGATGAACTAGGCAGTGGCGGCTCTCTCCTTGTATCCCCTGGAACTCTCCTCTATCCCCCTCCTCCAGATTTCTTGGATTATTGTCGAACCTCTGTTGAAATCAAGCAAGCTATAAGGGGAACGTAACATAATCTTTGACGGGAGCCACATCGGGGGTAGGATCCCAGGCCATGACCGCATCTGGCCATGCCCCATCAGTCGCCCCAAACGAGTGGCAACGTCCAATGTCCACGGCCCGCCGTGGCGGAGCAAGAAATAAGGGGCCTCTTGCATGCTAAAACGACGTGGTTGCTAGCTTGATGCTGGCTCTAGACTACCAGGGCCTAGATGTACTCTCCTTGATTAGAGATCGGTGGCAGAAAAGGCGGCAGTGAAAAAAAGGGAATGAAGACGATGGTTGATACGGGATCTGGTGTGGTGCGGTGGTGGACGGAGGAGATGAGGGCGGTGCCGAAACCGGGGAGGTCACCACGGTGCTGTGGGGCGAAGGTGGGAATCTAGGCTGGGGACGCGACGAGTCGGCTGGGCCGGGGGGCGAGGCGGTGGTGTGCGACGGGAGGAAACTTGCCGGAGATGGGATCTCGAACGAACGGTGAGCCGTGTGCTATATAATGGAAGTTCCAACCGCTCCCTGCTCCGACAATGGCTCCCTACGGCTAGTGGAGGCCCGTGAGATCTTCTGACCATGGCCGAGTGGAAGCTCAGACTAAGCGGTGGCAGATGTAAGCCGGTGCATAGCTGATGACCCACAAGTATAGGGAATCGCAACAGTCTTCAAGGGTAGTATTACCCAATTTATTGATTCGACACAAGGGGAGTCAAATAATACTTGCAAGATCTAACAACTGAGTTGTCAATTCAGCTGCACCTGGAAATAGTTCTTGCTCATAGAAGTTTATCAGTAGCAACAGCAAAGCAGCAACAAGAAAATAAGAACAATAGTAACAGTAGTAGCAAACAGTAGGATATGAGCGCGGTAGGCATAGGGATGGATGGACGGGCGTTGCATGGACGAGTCTAAACATGTAACTTCAAGATCTAGGGTAATTGCAGATAAATAAGATAAAGCATCCAAGTACTAAACATTCATAGGCATGTGCTCCAAATATAGTCATATGTGCTCGCAATGAGAACTTGCACAACATCTTCTGTCCAATCAGCCCGTGGCAGCGGGGCCTAAAGGGAACTATTGGAAATTAAGGTGATCCTTTTAATAGAGCACCGAAGCGAAGCATTAAAACTCCGTGAACACATGTGATCCTCACATCACAGCCATCCCCTCCGGTTGTCCCAATTTCTGTCACTTCGGGGCCTTTGGATCCAGACAATTATATATGTACACAACTTGCAGATAAGATCACAAACAATACTATCATAATGATTCAATAATAAGTTCAGATCTGAGATCATGGCACTTGGGCCCTAGTGACAAGCATTAAGCACAACAAGTTGCAACAAAGTCAAATAGCACTAATAGAGATACTAGGCATCATGCCCTAACAATCTAATTCGATCACATGATAGAACTCATCCAATCCCTACCATCCCCATAGCCTACAGTGGGGGATTACTTTCTCATGGATGAACATTGATTGTTGATGGAGAGGCGTTGGTGATGACGATGGCGATGATCCTCTTTGAATTCCCCGTCCCGGCAGGGTGCCAGAACGGAGTTTCTGGTTCCGAATCACAGTTTCTGGTGGTGGCGGCGTAGCTGAACTCTTTCTGGAAAAACGTCGAACCCCTCTCGGTTTTTAGGTCAGGAGTAATCTTATAGGCAAAGAGGGAGGCCGAGGGGGTGCCTCGGGTAGCCACACCCCCTCCAGGCACGGCTGGGCCCACCCACATGGTAGGGGGTGTGGGCCCCCCAGGCCTCCCCTCCGTCTCGTACTCTGGCTCCGTGAGTCTTCTGGTGAAATATGATTTTTGGCATATTTTCCGGGATTTTTCCTGATAGTTGATTTTCTGCACAAAAACTAGACACCAAGGTAATTCTGCTGAAAACAGCGTCAGTCCGTGTTAGTTGTATCCAAATCACACAGTTTAGAGGAGAAACAATAGCAAAAGTGTTCGGGAAAGTAGTTACGTTTTCGACGTATCAACTCCCCCAAGCTTAGCTTATTGCTTGTCCTCAAGCAATTAAGTTGAAAACTGAGTGCGATAAAAGAATTTTCATGAACACATTTGCTTCATATGATGTATATATTCTCAGCATAGGAGTAGATACTTAAACCATTCATAATAAGAAGTATGCAAAGTCATTGCAAGTTATGAAGATATTCCAACTAAATAATAATAAGTAGCATGAAACATAAACATAAGCAACATTGCAATGCTCATAATAAGGTATGATAGAGTGGTATCTCGCTTGCCTTTGTTTGTAGAGCACAATATAAATGCCAAGGGGCCTCTGAAGTTCAAGTGAAGACTAGAAGTAAAGATATCAGAGATACAAGCATCAAAGTCATGACAAAGTTAACCAAGTTTTGAGACAAACACAAAAATGAAAACTATGCTCTCAAGAAGGTGCTCAAAGAATAAGTGGTGACTCAATAAAGAAGTGATGCGTGCACCCAGTGTTGACGTGTGACGCTTCGTTGGAAACCCCAAGAGCAAGGTGTGATGAGCACAACAACAAGTTTCCCTCAGTAGAGACCGAGGTTATCGAACTAGAAGGAGGAAGGAAACGTCTCAAAGGTGTGCAAGCAACGTGGAAACCTGCACAACACAAACTCCAAACTTTGCCCCAACGAATTAGTGAGGTTGTCAAGCTCACCAGTTTGCTGTAACAAAGGATTAACTGTATGGTGTGGAAGGTGATGATGGTTTGCAGCAAGTAAATAGGTAACAATGGAAGATGTATCAATGGAAAAGATTGGACCAGGGTCCATAGTTTACTAGAGGTGCTATCATTAGACAAACAACATGGCATGAAGGGTAAACAAATTACAGCAGGGCAAAGGGGAACACAAAATGACTTTAGGTTTTGTTGATTTATTGCGCATTGATAGGAACTGAGCAAGGCAGAACAATGCAATACCAGACAAAAAGATCCTATGAGATTCAATTGGGCAATACAACAATATACATAGACCGCCATCCAACGGCATCTATGACTAGAAGTCCACCTTCAGGTTATCATCCGAACCCCCTCCAGTATTAAGTTGCAAGAAACAGACAACTTCTTTAAGAAAAGTGTGTAAGCTAAACAATCCACTTGGTCCATGAATAAGAGACCGTTGTTTTCTCCCTAGTGGCAACAACACATCTACAACCGAAGATTTTACTGTCACTTCCCTTGGAAACTAGAGGCATGAACCCACTATCGAGCATAAATACCCCCTCTTGGAGTCACTAGCAACTACTTGGCCAAGATAGCTACTGACAACGGAGAGCATGCAAGATTTATGACCCACAAGTATAGGGGATCGCAACAGTCTTCGCGGGTAGTATTACCCAATTTATTGATTCGACACAAGGGGAGCCAAAGAATACTTGCAAGCCTTAACAACTGAGTTGTCAGTTTAGCTGCACCTGGAAATAGTTCTTGCTCACAGAAGTTTATCCGTAGCAATAGTTTGTAGTAGCAACAACAAAGCAATAGCAACAGCACCAGCAGCAACAGCAACAGTGAAACAGGAACAATAGTAACAGTAACGGTAACCGTAGGATTCGAGTGCGGTAGGCATAGGGATGTATGGACGGGCATTGCATGGACGAGCCTAAACATGTAACTTCAAGATCTAGAGAATTGCAGATAAATAATAACAAGCATCCAAGTACTAAACAATCCTAGGCATGTGCTCCAAATATAGTCATACGTGCTCGCAATGAGAACTTCCACAACATCTTCTGTCTAATCAGCCCGTGGAAGCGGGGCCTGTAGGGAACTACTGGAAATTAAGGTGCTCCTTTTAATAGAGCACCAGAGCAAAGCATTAACACTCCGTGAACACATGTGATCCTCACACCACAACCATCCCCTCCGGTTGTCCCAATTATTTTCACTTTGGGACCTTTGGATCCGGAGAATGATATGTGTACACTGTCACATCCCAAGATTTTCCAAATCTTGTAATGTGAAAATTAAATAAACAAAATAAATCTTTGTTGAAAATCAGGGTGAAAAGAAACTTTTGTTTCTAAAAGGAAACTGAAATCCCATCTTGAACAAACTTTGGCTAAAGTTTGAATTCAACAAATCCAAATCAAGGGAAATGCATTCCTCAATGAATGTATCTGGAAATTTAAACACTTGGAAAATAAATCCAAATCCCTAAACCCTAATGGAAGGAAATCATTTTCCAGAGTTATCCCCAAATCTATGGATTTGATCCATACCAATTGGTGAACAATTAATCCTAAAGGGATTTATAAAGATACACATTCATCAAAGGAAAATAAATTGTTTTGGAAATACTATTTGGATCTTTTAATAAAAGACTTTGTTTTCAAATGAAAAGGTGAGCCAAATTAATTTTGGCCAAACTCTTGTAATAAAATATTTTGTTTTGATAAAATGAGTAAAAGTTTATTTAAATAAAATAATAAGGATTTAAATATCCAATTTTATTTAAGTAAAGGCTTTTCCCATTTTAAATGAACACCAAGTATTTTATTACTACTTTGAAATCTTTTATTAAAAGGTTTTGCTTTGATTAAAATGAGTAAAGGATTATTTAAATAAAATAATAAGGATTTAAATATCAATTTTATTTAAGTAAAGGCTTTCCCATTTTAATTAAAACACCAAAACTTATTTATTTATTTAAATAAGTTTCCAAGTATTCTTTTATTTTTCAAGTAAAACCTTCTGGTTTGGTTTTGAAAATAATTGGATTTCAAATGGAAATTTTATTAAATAAATCAAACACTATTAAATAACTAAAGATCCATTTTATTTAATTATTGAATGGATCCTAAAAATAAATAAAAATATTAAATTATTTTTGAGATTTGGATTATGTTGACAAACAGAACCAAATTCAAAGTGTAAAGTTGAGTGTTTGTTTGAATTCATTTGAGTGTTGTTTGAATTGTTTGAATAATTGTTTGAATTCAAAACAGAAAAAGAAATAGAAAAAGGAAAAAGAAGCAGACAGAAAAAAATAGGAAAAGGACAGCCCAGCCCAGCAACCCACTAAGGCCCAGCAGCCCAATATCTCCTCCCCGCAGAGAAAACGGTTGACACCGATTAACTGACCCGCTAAGTCCCTGACCGGTGGACCCAACTCCCTTTCCTCCTCTAACGCTGACAAGATGGCCCCACTTCACTGTTCTTCCTCCTCACCTGCCACTAACCAAGCCCACCCTTCGCCGGCCGTTGCAGGCAGAATAACTCCGGCGTAATTCGCCTTAAACACGCGATGAATTAGCCCCCTGACCACGCTCGTTAAATCGCCTCTCCCTCCTCTCTCGTTCCCCTCTGTCTCCTCCCCCGAGCACGCCCCCAGGCCGCTCCAATTTCTCCCCAAGCCGCCTCTGTCCGACGAGCTGTCGCAGCGATTCCGGCCAACTCCGACCACCCCTCTGCCTCTACTTCACGCTAGTGGACTCCTCTCGACTCCACGCATCTCCTAGTACTCCTGGTTCGCCCGCGCGTGACCCAGAACACCGTCTTCGACAAGCTCGACTCGCCGCCACCGTCTGTCTGCAAACTCCGGCGACTCTTCTGGTAAGCACATGACTGCCCCGCGCCCTCTCGTTCACGCACACACCTTCGTCGTGTCTTGGCGCATCTGACCGTGCATTTCGTTTGCCTCTGAGTGATCCCTAGCTCCATCCTCGACGACGACTGAGCAAGGCCGAGGCGCAGCTCCACTCCGGCGAGCAATCAAGCTCACTCCAGTACGCCCCACGATAAGAAGACACTACCTCGAGCTTCCCCACGTTCTTGCGAACTCGGTGAGCCTCCCCTTTTCCTCTCTCGCTTCCTGTATCGCCGGCTCCGTCATCGACCGACCGCTCCGCCGCCGGTAGCCACCGCAGCGCCGCTAGCTTTAGGTCGAGCCTGCCGCAGCCGTTCGATCTGGATCGGACGCACTAGATAGATCACTTAACCGCGAAGAGGTACGCGCCCTGTGCCGTGCGATCTAACTTAATCCAACGCTCCACAGCCACGATCCGGCCGAACCGGTATCGACCAATGATATCACGCCGCGTGTGGCCTGTTAGGTTTAAAACAGAATTTGAAAACAGAAACTTTTGCAAACTTCAAACCCTTGTAATTTTGGATCCACACGTCCAAAAATTACAAATTTGATGTCGTTGGAATCAGCAAGACAAACCCTTGCCAACCCTGCCCTTAGTTTAGCAAATAGTATCTGTTAGCTTGTTTAACTTTGCAGATTCTTTTGTGTGCTTGCTAACATTAGAAAAATTGCTTAAAAATGTTTTTAGGGTTAGAACCTTTGCAAATTGGTTTGTTGTGACCTTACTGACCCTAGGAACCAACCCATAGTTTGGAAAATGATTTTGGAAAAGAATAGAATGGATTAATTGGTATAGTCCATTTCTAGCTAACTAAAAACTATAGTTTTGGTTATGAAAATGTTTTTGAGTGAAAACTTTGGAGAAAATGGTTTAGACCAAACCTACGGACCCAAACACCAAGTTTTGCAATAGCAACTCCTTTGGTGAAACAAAATAAGGAATCTTTGATTTAAAACCATTTCTAGTCAAATAGAATGTGATTTCTTATCAAAAATGATTTTGGAAGAAAACCTTTGGAAATTGTTTTGTTTTAGACTCACTAACCCCAAACCCCAAGTTTTGTGATAGAAAACATACTTGGTGAACCCTATAGGTTAAGGCCTTAGGAAAAATATTTCTTCACCCCATAAAATAACACTTTGTTTTGAAAATGGTTTTGAGGTGAAACCTTTTGCTAACAACTTTGCCACTTTGGTAAATGACCAATTTGGATCTTACAAAGTTTAGGAATCTAATAGAGACCCTCTTGCAAATGACTTTGCCACTTTACAAAATGACCATTAGATGTACCCAAAAGTCTATGACCCACTAGGAACCACTTTTTCAAACAAAGCAAAGCTTGGCATGCTTACATGCATTTCTTGACTTTGTTATTTTATGTGTGTTGTTTTGCTTGATTGGTAGATTGAGTTGTACCTTGCTTGACTGATTTGTAGTAACTTGAAGAGTGTGATTGTTGCAAGGACAAGGAGTGAACCTATACCCTCTACCAAAAAGGCAAGTGATGCTTCATATCATTATCCCATTATTTTCACTATGCATTAGTGTTTTTGCTAAGTAAAACTTGCATGGTTTTTATTTTGCTAAGTATAGATCTTGCTATGGGAAAACCTAGTAGATGAATCCTTAGTAGGATTTTCCTAAGTTAAGAATCCTATTACTATCAAGCTTAGCCTAGCTAATAGAAAACTTGGGTGGTATATATTCACTATGGAAAAATCTCTAAGTCTGAGGACTTATGTTTTTGATTAATAAAACAACTAAGTTAATGAATCACCTGGGTGGAAATGGAAGGAATGGTTTATGTTGAGTGGTTCACAAGGCCATGGACTTGGCTTGTGTATCTCACTTGTGGATGGCCACCCAGGAACAAAGAGATTTGAGATGTCAAATGTTGAGAAGCTTCAAGTGCAACCACTTGGCAATATGGGCTCTGCCATGATCATAGGTTGCAAGAACTTAGCCATATGGACAGTGGGTGGTAGTGTTGATAGGTTGGAGCGCGTCCATGATGGTCTAAGGGAAAGCTTCTGAAAGATCTTGTCTTGGGAAACCAAGTCTTGTGGGGAAAGTGCACCACCTCTGCAGAGTGTAAAACCTAAGTACTTAGCCATGTCCCTGGTAAAGGACAATTTGAGCATCAAGACATGGAAGCAATCAAGAATCTCATCACTCCAATTTCTAAATAAAATTTGTGGGTGAACAAGGGTTGTGTGAAATTCTTCAATCTTTGATGGAGAGATGGCTTGGTACAAGGATCTTGAAATCATTGATTGAGGGAAATTGTTTTTGCCAAGCAAATCTTCAGTCTTTGATTGGTAGATGCCCTGAGTGGATCTCCAGTCTTTGATTAGTAGATGTCTTGGAAAGTTTTTGCCAAACAAAACTTAGTATTTTCAAAATGATAGGAAAAAATCTATTTTGAGCAATGCAAGCCTCAACTCCACTTAGCCAAAATGCATATAGATGATAGACTCCACTATACTACCAAAGTATCACTTGCCAATACAATTCCAATGTATTGACCCTTGTGGCTGTAACTTGTAATGTTGCAGGTTTGATTGATTTAGTGAAGATTGATTGATTAGGATTACAAAGTCTACAACCGACATCTGCCTGTGGCACTTTGAAGATGAAGGACCCAATACTTATAGTTATTCCGCTGCAATGTAATGTAAATAGCCAATGAGCTATGTTTGATGTAATAAAATTATTTTATTCCTGGTTATAAAGTTGTATTATGACCTTTGTTTCTTGATATTACATCTAAACTGTGGATGCTAGCTATTGATCCAGGGACTAGCATTGTAAACACAGGGGACCCTACCTTATTAAAGGCAGGGGATGCTACAGATGGTATCAGAGCATTGTGTTGCCTGTAGGATTTGTAACCCTAGGATTGGACAAAAACCCTTAGAAAAATAGGAATTGTATTTGTTCAAAAACTTATTTACAAAACAATCTTGTAAACTCTTTCCTCAACCATTTTTGTTTTCAACTCTACTTCTCTTCTACTTCAAAACTTGATGGAAAAGCCTACCCCATGACCAAAGACTACACTATGTGCAAAGGACTTCTTCAACACTTTCAACTCTAATGACTTCAACATCTTCAGCATAAACACCAAGGACATCCAACTTGGAAACCATTAAAGACTACAAGTAAGACAAGAAATGTTACTCAAGACTTGAAGACTAAGGAAACACAACTTAGAAGAAACCATGAACACTTTTGAAGATTTGTGACCAAGACACAAGAATTCTCCAAGGATACAAGATCTCAATCAAGAAGAATCAACCAAGAAGGATGGAAAGATCACAAGTGAACCATATAGATGGACCACCATATTTTAGTTAAGTCAAACCCACCAACTTATGTGGTGTAACAAAAATATTTTGTTGCCTAAGTATGTGCTTGAACTTTGTTTGAGTGGAGTGTTTGTTTGTGATTGCATGCACATTGCTTGTGTGAATTGTGATGTGTGTGATTAGGATTGATTCCTTAGAAAAATCTCTTGCCTAATCTAATCCCTACCCAACCCAAACAGATGACTACTCCAAGAGACTCCAACATCAAGGATGGTGACAACAACAACAACAACCAAGAGGACAGCATGAAAGAGCTCATAGCAACCCAACACCAGTTGAGCCAAGAGACAACTCAGCTTTTAGCTAACAACAATGGATTAGACCCTGCCATACAAAGGATTTTGAAACTTCAGTCCCAATTGATTCAAGGATTGGTTACTCAATCAACATGAGAGAAAACTTTTCCCAAAGAGCTAATGACAACAAGGATGACAAGGATGTTATTCTAGAAGGAACCCAAGTTAGCAATACTTGTGAAGTCAAGGATCATGCACCCAAGGAACATGAAGATAAATGCCCCGAGAAGAGAGAAAGATCTCCCACTTATGAAGAACATGAACTAGAAGAACTCCTAGCTTTGGAGAGACCCAAAAAGAAGAAGAAGAAATGCCCCAACCCTAGCAAGAAGGATATTACCCAAGAGCAATGTTACACTTGCAAAGAGACGGGACACTATTTCAATGAATGCCCAGAAAAGAAGAAAAGCCAAGAAGACAAACAAAGGCTAGTAAAACCCAAGATGAGGAAGGATATTAGCCAAGTGATGTGCAAACACTGCAAGGAGTTAGGACATTATGCATCATATTGTCCAGAGAAGCCACCTCAAGACCTTAAGCTTATAACCTATTTCAAATGCAAGGAACTAGGCCATTATGCAAACAATTGTCCAGAAAAGTTGAACAAGTCTATGGAGAAACTCAACCTTGGCCCATGAGTCAAGTGGGAAAACAAGGGCACTATGCAGAAGTTTTCCAAGAAGAAGTTTTCATCAAGATTCCAAGCAAGCCAAGATGTAGTTTAGTTGGAAAAATTTTAAGGGTGGTAGTACCCTAGCTGTTTTGAGCCAACTTGTAACCCTAGCCTCCCCAAATCTCGAGGACGAGATTTATTTTAAGGGTGGTAGCCTGTCACATCCCAAGATTTTCCAAATCTTGTAATGTGAAAATTAAATAAACAAAATAAATCTTTGTTGAAAATCAGGGTGAAAAGAAACTTTTGTTTCTAAAAGGAAACTGAAATCCCATCTTGAACAAACTTTGGCTAAAGTTTGAATTCAACAAATCCAAATCAAGGGAAATGCATTCCTCAATGAATGTATCTGGAAATTTAAACACTTGGAAAATAAATCCAAATCCCTAAACCCTAATGGAAGGAAATCATTTTCCAGAGTTATCCCCAAATCTATGGATTTGATCCATACCAATTGGTGAACAATTAATCCTAAAGGGATTTATAAAGATACACATTCATCAAAGGAAAATAAATTGTTTTAGAAATACTATTTGGATCTTTTAATAAAAGACTTTGTTTTCAAATGAAAAGGTGAGCCAAATTAATTTTGGCCAAACTCTTGTAATAAAATATTTTGTTTTGATAAAATGAGTAAAAGTTTATTTAAATAAAATAATAAGGATTTAAATATCCAATTTTATTTAAGTAAAGGCTTTTCCCATTTTAAATGAACACCAAGTATTTTATTACTACTTTGAAATCTTTTATTAAAAGGTTTTGCTTTGATTAAAATGAGTAAAGGATTATTTAAATAAAATAATAAGGATTTAAATATCCAATTTTATTTAAGTAAAGGCTTTCCCATTTTAATTAAAACACCAAAACTTATTTATTTATTTAAATAATTTTCCAAGTATTCTTTTATTTTTCAAGTAAAACCTTCTGGTTTGGTTTTGAAAATAATTGGATTTCAAATGGAAATTTTATTAAATAAATCAAACACTATTAAATAACTAAAGATCCATTTTATTTAATTATTGAATGGATCCTAAAAATAAATAAAAATATTAAATTATTTTTGAGATTTGGATTATGTTGACAAACAGAACCAAATTCAAAGTGTAAAGTTGAGTGTTTGTTTGAATTGATTTGAGTGTTGTTTGAATTGTTTGAATAATTGTTTGAATTCAAAACAGAAAAAGAAATAGAAAAAGGAAAAAGAAGCAGACAGAAAAAAATAGGAAAAGGACAGCCCAGCCCAGCAACCCACTAAGGCCCAGCAGCCCAATATCTCCTCCCCGCAGAGAAAACGGTTGACACCGATTAACTGACCCGCTAAGTCCCTGACCGGTGGACCCAACTCCCTTTCCTCCTCTAACGCTGACAAGATGGCCCCACTTCACTGTTCTTCCTCCTCACCCGCCACTAACCAAGCCCACCCTTCGCCAGCCGTTGCAGGCAGAATAACTCCGGCGTAATTCGCCTTAAACACGCGATGAATTAGCCCCCTGACCACGCTCGTTAAATCGCCTCTCCCTCCTCTCTCGTTCCCCTCTGTCTCCTCCCCCGAGCACGCCCCCAGGCCGCTCCAATTTCTCCCCGAGCCGCCTCTGTCCGACGAGCTGTCGCAGCGATTCCGGCCAACTCCGACCACCCCTCTGCCTCTACCTCACGCTAGTGGACTCCTCTCGACTCCACGCATCTCCTAGTACTCCTGGTTCGCCCGCGCGTGACCCAGAACACCGTCTTCGACAAGCTCGACTCGCCGCCACCGTCTGTCTGCAAACTCCGGCGACTCTTCTGGTAAGCACATGACTGCCCCGCGCCCTCTCGTTCACGCACACACCTTCGTCGTGTCTTGGCGCATCTGACCGTGCATTTCGTTTGCCTCTGAGTGATCCCTAGCTCCATCCTCGACGACGACTGAGCAAGGCCGAGGCGCAGCTCCACTCCGGCGAGCAATCAAGCTCACTCCAGTACGCCCCGCGATAAGAAGACACTACCTCGAGCTTCCCCACGTTCTTGCGAACTTGGTGAGCCTCCCCTTTTCCTCTCTCGCTTCCTGTATCGCCGGCTCCATCATCGACCGACCGCTCCGCCGCCGGTAGCCACCGCAGCGCCGCTAGCTTTAGGTCGAGCCTGCCGCAGCCGTTCGATCTGGATCGGACGCACTAGATAGATCACTTAACCGCGAAGAGGTACGCGCCCTGTGCCGTGCGATCTAACTTAATCCAACGCTCCACAGCCACGATCCGGCCGAACCGGTATCGACCAATGATATCACGCCGCGTGTCGCCTGTTAGGTTTAAAACAGAATTTGAAAACAGAAACTTTTACAAACTTCAAACCCTTGTAATTTTGGATCCACACGTCCAAAAATTACAAATTTGATGTCGTTGGAATCAGCAAGACAAACCCTAGCCAACCCTGCCCTTAGTTTAGCAAATAGTATCTGTTAGCTTGTTTAACTTTGCAGATTCTTTTGTGTGCTTGCTAACATTAGAAAAATTGCTTAAAAATGTTTTTAGGGTTAGAACCTTTGCAAATTGGTTTGTTGTGACCTTACTGACCCTAGGAACCAACCCATAGTTTGGAAAATGATTTTGGAAAAGAATAGAATGGATTAATTGGTATAGTCCATTTCTAGCTAACTAAAAACTATAGTTTTGGTTATGAAAATGTTTTTGAGTGAAAACTTTGGAGAAAATGGTTTAGACCAAACCTACGGACCCAAACACCAAGTTTTGCAATAGCAACTCCTTTGGTGAAACAAAATAAGGAATCTTTGATTTAAAACCATTTCTAGTCAAATAGAATGTGATTTCTTATCAAAAATGATTTTGGAAGAAAACCTTTGGAAATTGTTTTGTTTTAGACTCACTAACCCCAAACCCCAAGTTTTGTGATAGAAAACATACTTGGTGAACCCTATAGGTTAAGGCCTTAGGAAAAATATTTCTTCACCCCATAAAATAACACTTTGTTTTGAAAATGGTTTTGAGGTGAAACCTTTTGCTAACAACTTTGCCACTTTGGTAAATGACCAATTTGGATCTTACAAAGTTTAGGAATCTAATAGAGACCCTCTTGCAAATGACTTTGCCACTTTACAAAATGACCATTAGATGTACCCAAAAGTCTATGACCCACTAGGAACCACTTTTTCAAACAAAGCAAAGCTTGGCATGCTTACATGCATTTCTTGACTTTGTTATTTTATGTGTGTTGTTTTGCTTGATTGGTAGATTGAGTTGTACCTTGCTTGATTGATTTGTAGTAACTTGAAGAGTGTGATTGTTGCAAGGACAAGGAGTGAACCTATACCCTCTACCAAAAAGGCAAGTGATGCTTCATATCATTATCCCATTATTTTCACTATGCATTAGTGTTTTTGCTAAGTAAAACTTGCATGGTTTTTATTTTGCTAAGTATAGATCTTGCTATGGGAAAACCTAGTAGATGAATCCTTAGTAGGATTTTCCTAAGTTAAGAATCCTATTACTATCAAGCTTAGCCTAGCTAATAGAAAACTTGGGTGGTATATATTCACTATGGAAAAATCTCTAAGTCTGAGGACTTATGTTTTTGATTAATAAAACAACTAAGTTAATGAATCACCTGGGTGGAAATGGAAGGAATGGTTTATGTTGAGTGGTTCACAAGGCCATGGACTTGGCTTGTGTATCTCACTTGTGGATGGCCACCCAGGAACAAAGAGATTTGAGATGTCAAATGTTGAGAAGCTTCAAGTGCAACCACTTGGCAATATGGGCTCTGCCATGATCATAGGTTGCAAGAACTTAGCCATATGGACAGTGGGTGGTAGTGTTGATAGGTTGGAGCGCGTCCATGATGGTCTAAGGGAAAGCTTCTGAAAGATCTTGTCTTGGGAAACCAAGTCTTGTGGGGAAAGTGCACCACCTCTGCAGAGTGTAAAACCTAAGTACTTAGCCATGTCCCTGGTAAAGGACAATTTGAGCATCAAGACATGGAAGCAATCAAGAATCTCATCACTCCAATTTCTAAATAAAATTTGTGGGTGAACAAGGGTTGTGTGAAATTCTTCAATCTTTGATGGAGAGATGGCTTGGTACAAGGATCTTGAAATCATTGATTGAGGGAAATTGTTTTTGCCAAGCAAATCTTCAGTCTTTGATTGGTAGATGCCCTGAGTGGATCTCCAGTCTTTGATTAGTAGATGTCTTGGAAAGTTTTTGCCAAACAAAACTTAGTATTTTCAAAATGATAGGAAAAAATCTATTTTGAGCAATGCAAGCCTCAACTCCACTTAGCCAAAATGCATATAGATGATAGACTCCACTATACTACCAAAGTATCACTTGCCAATACAATTCCAATGTATTGACCCTTGTGGCTGTAACTTGTAATGTTGCAGGTTTGATTGATTTAGTGAAGATTGATTGATTAGGATTACAAAGTCTACAACCGACATCTGCCTGTGGCACTTTGAAGATGAAGGACCCAATACTTATAGTTATTCCGCTGCAATGTAATGTAAATAGCCAATGAGCTATGTTTGATGTAATAAAATTATTTTATTCCTGGTTATAAAGTTGTATTATGACCTTTGTTTCTTGATATTACATCTAAACTGTGGATGCTAGCTATTGATCCAGGGACTAGCATTGTAAACACAGGGGACCCTACCTTATTAAAGGCAGGGGATGCTACAGATGGTATCAGAGCATTGTGTTGCCTGTAGGATTTGTAACCCTAGGATTGGACAAAAACCCTTAGAAAAATAGGAATTGTATTTGTTCAAAAACTTATTTACAAAACAATCTTGTAAACTCTTTCCTCAACCATTTTTGTTTTCAACTCTACTTCTCTTCTACTTCAAAACTTGATGGAAAAGCCTACCCCATGACCAAAGACTACACTATGTGCAAAGGACTTCTTCAACACTTTCAACTCTAATGACTTCAACATCTTCAGCATAAACACCAAGGACATCCAACTTGGAAACCATTAAAGACTACAAGTAAGACAAGAAATGTTACTCAAGACTTGAAGACTAAGGAAACACAACTTAGAAGAAACCATGAACACTTTTGAAGATTTGTGACCAAGACACAAGAATTCTCCAAGGATACAAGATCTCAATCAAGAAGAATCAACCAAGAAGGATGGAAAGATCACAAGTGAACCATATAGATGGACCACCATATTTTAGTTAAGTCAAACCCACCAACTTATGTGGTGTAACAAAAATATTTTGTTGCCTAAGTATGTGCTTGAACTTTGTTTGAGTGGAGTGTTTGTTTGTGATTGCATGCACATTGCTTGTGTGAATTGTGATGTGTGTGATTAGGATTGATTCCTTAGAAAAATCTCTTGCCTAATCTAATCCCTACCCAACCCAAACAGATGACTACTCCAAGAGACTCCAACATCAAGGATGGTGACAACAACAACAACAACCAAGAGGACAGCATGAAAGAGCTCATAGCAACCCAACACCAGTTGAGCCAAGAGACAACTCAGCTTTTAGCTAACAACAATGGATTAGACCCTGCCATACAAAGGATTTTGAAACTTCAGTCCCAATTGATTCAAGGATTGGTTACTCAATCAACATGAGAGAAAACTTTTCCCAAAGAGCTAATGACAACAAGGATGACAAGGATGTTATTCTAGAAGGAACCCAAGTTAGCAATACTTGTGAAGTCAAGGATCATGCACCCAAGGAACATGAAGATAAATGCCCCGAGAAGAGAGAAAGATCTCCCACTTATGAAGAACATGAACTAGAAGAACTCCTAGCTTTGGAGAGACCCAAAAAGAAGAAGAAGAAATGCCCCAACCCTAGCAAGAAGGATATTACCCAAGAGCAATGTTACACTTGCAAAGAGACGGGACACTATTTCAATGAATGCCCAGAAAAGAAGAAAAGCCAAGAAGACAAACAAAGGCTAGTAAAACCCAAGATGAGGAAGGATATTAGCCAAGTGATGTGCAAACACTGCAAGGAGTTAGGACATTATGCATCATATTGTCCAGAGAAGCCACCTCAAGACCTTAAGCTTATAACCTATTTCAAATGCAAGGAACTAGGCCATTATGCAAACAATTGTCCAGAAAAGTTGAACAAGTCTATGGAGAAACTCAACCTTGGCCCATGAGTCAAGTGGGAAAACAAGGGCACTATGCAGAAGTTTTCCAAGAAGAAGTTTTCATCAAGATTCCAAGCAAGCCAAGATGTAGTTTAGTTGGAAAAATTTTAAGGGTGGTAGTACCCTAGCTGTTTTGAGCCAACTTGTAACCCTAGCCTCCCCAAATCTCGAGGACGAGATTTATTTTAAGGGTGGTAGCCTGTCACATCCCAAGATTTTCCAAATCTTGTAATGTGAAAATTAAATAAACAAAATAAATCTTTGTTGAAAATCAGGGTGAAAAGAAACTTTTGTTTCTAAAAGGAAACTGAAATCCCATCTTGAACAAACTTTGGCTAAAGTTTGAATTCAACAAATCCAAATCAAGGGAAATGCATTCCTCAATGAATGTATCTGGAAATTTAAACACTTGGAAAATAAATCCAAATCCCTAAACCCTAATGGAAGGAAATCATTTTCCAGAGTTATCCCCAAATCTATGGATTTGATCCATACCAATTGGTGAACAATTAATCCTAAAGGGATTTATAAAGATACACATTCATCAAAGGAAAATAAATTGTTTTGGAAATACTATTTGGATCTTTTAATAAAAGACTTTGTTTTCAAATGAAAAGGTGAGCCAAATTAATTTTGGCCAAACTCTTGTAATAAAATATTTTGTTTTGATAAAATGAGTAAAAGTTTATTTAAATAAAATAATAAGGATTTAAATATCCAATTTTATTTAAGTAAAGGCTTTTCCCATTTTAAATGAACACCAAGTATTTTATTACTACTTTGAAATCTTTTATTAAAAGGTTTTGCTTTGATTAAAATGAGTAAAGGATTATTTAAATAAAATAATAAGGATTTAAATATCCAATTTTATTTAAGTAAAGGCTTTCCCATTTTAATTAAAACACCAAAACTTATTTATTTATTTAAATAATTTTCCAAGTATTCTTTTATTTTTCAAGTAAAACCTTCTGGTTTGGTTTTGAAAATAATTGGATTTCAAATGGAAATTTTATTAAATAAATCAAACACTATTAAATAACTAAAGATCCATTTTATTTAATTATTGAATGGATCCTAAAAATAAATAAAAATATTAAATTATTTTTGAGATTTGGATTATGTTGACAAACAGAACCAAATTCAAAGTGTAAAGTTGAGTGTTTGTTTGAATTGATTTGAGTGTTGTTTGAATTGTTTGAATAATTGTTTGAATTCAAAACAGAAAAAGAAATAGAAAAAGGAAAAAGAAGCAGACAGAAAAAAATAGGAAAAGGACAGCCCAGCCCAGCAACCCACTAAGGCCCAGCAGCCCAATATCTCCTCCCCGCAGAGAAAACGGTTGACACCGATTAACTGACCCGCTAAGTCCCTGACCGGTGGACCCAACTCCCTTTCCTCCTCTAACGCTGACAAGATGGCCCCACTTCACTGTTCTGTAGGGGTTCGTAGCATGGAAAACAAAATTTTTCTATCGCATACAAACAAACAAGCCAAGATCTATCTACTAGATTGTAGCAACGAGTCGATAGGATAACTCACCCTCGAAGATTCCAAAGTGGTTAACGAGAGCAGATTCTCGTGGGTGATGTAGTCGTACTCTTTCCGATCTCAAGATCGCGTAGACGATCCTTCCAGCGCCACGTTCCGGCAGCGCTCCCGCAGTCGGTCACACGTTCGGTACTCGACGAAGACCTTCCTCTCCCTTGTTCCAGCAGGCAGCGGAGGTTGTAGCACTCTCCTCGCGATTCCGGCAGCACAACGGCGTGGTACCGGAGGTAGAGGGGAAATCCCGCAGGGCTTCGCCTTAAGCCGGTGCGAGTATGGTGGAGCTTATGAGAGAGGCTATTAGTGGTCTAGTAATTAGACACACCAATTAGAAGGCTCTAAACCAATTAGAAGGCTCTAAACCGAATAGCTCTAAACCGGGGTCTAGATCTAGGGTTTAGTTTAGAGGATAGGAACTTGTGTGTCTAGGAGGAGCCCTGCCCCTCCTTTTATGGGAGGGGGGTCTTGGCGCGCCAGGGGAGGGAGGGAGTCCCTCCCCAACTCGGCCTTGGGCTGGGCGCCGGCCTGGAGGAGTCCAACTCCTCCTCCAGGTTGGTTCCAACTCCTCTTGCTTGTTTCCCACAGTTTCTTGTTTTAGCCGTTTGACTTTCAAACTGGACATTTGACTTTTCTGTTTTAGGATTCAATTTAATCCTATATTTGGGACAGCAAGAACACTTAGTACATGATGCAATCATTCCAATATGTAATGACACATTCATGTACCCCTTCCCCCCGGAGTGCCGAACAATCCGGAACCTTCTAGAATATCCCCGATGAAAACACCGGAATCATTCCCGAACTCCGAAACGGGACTTTCCTTATATGAATCTTATTCTCCGGACCATTCCGGATCACCTCGTGATATCCCGGATCCCATCCGAGACTCCGAACAACATTCGGTCTCTTTCTCATAATACCATAACTACTCAAACAACGTCGAATCCTTAAGTGTGTCTCCCTACGGTTCGTGAATTATGCGGACATGATCGAGACACTTCTCCGAACAATAACCAATAGAGGAATCTGGAAATTCATATGGCTCCCACATATTTCTACGATTACTTTGCGATCGAATGAACCACTTACATACGATACCAATTTCCCTTTGTCTCACGATATGTTACTTATCCAAGGTTATGATCGTTGGTATCTCTGCATACCTAGTTCAACCTCGTTACTGATAAGTACTCTTTTCTCGTTCCCGTGATATGTGATCCCTTGTGACCAAGTCACATGCTTGCAAGCTAATTGGATGACATTTCACCGAGAGGGCCCAGAGTATATCTATCCGTCATATGGATGGACAAATCCCACTCTTGATCCATGTGTTTCAACCAATACTTTCTGAACACTCAATGCCACCTTTATAGCCACCCTGTTACGGTGTGGTGTTTGATGACATCAAAGCATCCATCCAGAAAAGGTGATATGCATGATCTCATGGTCGAAGGAATTAGGTTACTATGTATCAGAAAACATATAGCAATTGAACTATTGAAATGACTTGATCTTTATGCTACGCTTATCTATAGGAGTATGTCCACCATATCATTCTCCTAATGATATGATCCTGTTGTTAATAACATCTCTATGTTCATGATCAGGAAACCATGATCATATATTAACCAACAAGCTAGTTTAACAAGAGGCTATACTAGGGACTCTTATTTTAGTTTACAAATCACACAAGTATTAAATGTTTCCGGTTAATACAATTATAGCATGGTATGTAAACATTTATCATAAGTGTGAAGATATGATAATAACCACTTTATTATTGCCTCTTGGGCATATCTCCAACAGTCTCCCACTTGCACTAGAGTCAATAATCTAGT
This sequence comes from Avena sativa, assembly GCA_916181665.1. Lineage (NCBI taxonomy): Eukaryota > Viridiplantae > Streptophyta > Magnoliopsida > Poales > Poaceae > Avena > Avena sativa. The sequence goes on along the minus strand of OV702294.1, from coordinate 257,766,759 downwards.
TTCGAACCTTTGTGTATATAACACCTATGGCTTTCCATTGTTGTATGTACACAATTTCTAGTGGTCAACTGATCTCCGGATCTGACACTTCCAGGTCCGTGTGTAATTGCATGTCTTTGCGTCTCTACGCATCACTCATTCTCTAATGAGATGGCTTTGTATAAATTTGGTCTTTCGGTGTGACCTTTAGCTCTTTGGGTTTAAAACATGTTGATAACATTGTCGCACAATATATCTTCATAGTATTATCCCACTGTGAACTACACCTAGTTTGATAACAAACTATTTGACATAAATGCCCTCTTTTGCTACTATAATAGCAGTCATATACTTAGCCTTTTGTTGTAGTATCTGTCACAATGTCTTAACTTTGGAAATCATCCAAATCCATTATGGAACTCACTTTCCATTATATTGTGCCACCCTTAGTTTAGATTGAGATAAACTTAATTTGTACTTTGTGACAAAGCTAGTATCAATGTAGTACTTTTACAATGAACTAACCATCTATTTGTCACTTCTACAAATATTATACTCTTAGTTCTTTCAGAAGATCATAAGAATATCCTTACTATTGTCCAATGATCATCTTATGAATCATTCTGGTATATGCTCTCAACATTTAGAGCATAGGACATATCTGGATTTGTACATATCACAGTATGATTGATATAAATACTCTTTGTGATTTCATACATCAAGTATCAATCTATACTTGATTATTTGTTTCACTTTACCAAATGTCAATACACTTGAATATATCATCAACATTGAACTCTTTCAATCCTTTCTGTGCAACAAGAACCTTTCTTGTAGTTTCTATATTGAATTCATTCAATATCTCGTCTATGTACTTCTGGCACAACCATATTAGCGTCTATTGATGCCAAATATTTGGGTTTTGCCTAAGTCTTTCATCGGGATGAAATTCTTAATATGTGTTTAATAAAAGATACATTATTTCCAATCAATAATATGTCTTCCACATAATGTATTAGAAACATGTCTTAGCGCTCCCACTTAATTTCTTGCAAATGCAAGCATCTTCATTGTCTCCGATGAAATTAAACTCTTTTAACAGTTTCATCATAGTGAAGATTCCAACTCCGCTATGCTTACTTTAACCATTGAAGTTTGCATATACTTTTAGCATCCTTTTGAATTAACAAAACCCTATGGACCGTGTTATGCACATGTCCTAGGTAATGATTCTATTAGAAGAATTTGTTTTGTTTATTCAACTACCATATAACAAATTATATGTAGTGGTTGCTACATTAATCCATCTAGACTAAATATCACTATGACAGATCAAATCTTGTCATAGTCAACCTTTGAACATTGTTGTGAACTCTTTCTCAACATGTCGACTATTTCATAGATGTAAAACATCCATGTCTATTTCTATATAGATCCAGACACAACTGTAAGGTCTTACACCTTTCTCGAGGGTCCTTCAAGTTCAAAACTTGATTTCTCGTGTATGGAACTATCACGGATTTTATGGCTTCAAGCCATTTGACGGAGTCAGGGCCCATCATCGCTTCTTTGCATGTAGTCGGTTCATTATTCTCAAATAATGATTCAACCCTCAAATCTTGGTATTTGATTGTTTACCCGATCTACTTGTTTCAATAGGAACTTAGATCTCCGTGACCACAACCTTTGAGGCACGTGAGCCATGAGCATTGTTGCCGCCTCCGGAACATTTTTCGGTGCTGCGCAACTCTGCACATACAGCTAAGGTTCTTTTAACCTTATCAAAGTTCTAATGTCCTCCCACTTAACTTTTCACGAAAAATTTCTTCTCAAAGAAACTTGACGTTCTAAGCAACAAACACTTTTGTCTCCGGTGTTTTATGGAGGAATACTTAACAGTAATACAAAGACAGGTTTATCCGACTTTGGTTGCAAACATCTTTCTTATGCATAGCATACCAATGTTTAAGAAAGGACTACTTGGGTTTTATCCCAAACCATAACTTTATATGGTGTCATTTCAACGGATTATGATGAAGCTCTTTTCAGTGGAAAAACGGTAATCTCTAAAGCTTTTAATCTTTAAAATACAATGGCAGTTTTATGAATTATACCTTTGATCTTACCATGTCAAACAAGGTTTAATTACATATCTCGAACGCTCCATACTCTTATGGTGTTTCGGGAAATGCAAATCTACGGAACGATTCCTTAAATCTTAGGTATTATGCTAAACTTGTAACTCAAATATCTTCCTTTATGATCTTTATCATAAACTGTTTATATTCTTGTTACAATGATTTTGCACTTCATCTTGAAAGTCTTTGAACTTTTTCAAGTGTTTCATACTTTATCCTTATTAAGTAAATATTCATATATTCACTCAAATTTTTGGAGAAAGCATATGAAGTTGAAATCCATCGCTCTTGACTACACATAACGGACTTCGTACAACAATATGTACAAGTTCCAATAAGCTAGTCATTCGTTCCCTTTTGGCCTATGAACGAAGTTTTAATTATCTCTAGGAAAGTTTCACAAGCGTCATTTGATCAAAAATCAGAAGACTCCAAAATTCCATCCACATGGAGTTTCTTCATGTTTTCTTTCCAATATAATTTAAACGGCGATGTCACTTCCTAAGTGATCTTTCAATCAATTTGTCTTTCGACATTTTTAGCACTAGTTTTATGGATGTGATGTCTCCAACGAGATTTGCGAATCATCCATCTTTTATGGATTACGGCAATTATTTGAACAATCCTTTTGTTCTCATAATACCTGATAAAACAAATCTTTGAAGGCAAGCTTTGATGTTTAACAAGCAACACAATAACCCTTTATTTTTGTTCTTGATGAACATCATCACATATTCTTTTGCTAGTTACTTAGGCCATTGTAGTTCATGAATTCTGTTGTTTCGTATGACGATTCACACCAACAAATTCAGTATCAAATACTTAAGAACCACATTGTTTAACAAGCAAAGAATATAGCCATAACATGTATATCATCTATATACTTAAACTGAACAATTCTAGTCTTTTCTTTTCTGCCATATATTTATGAGATTCTCTTTCAGTATTTCCTTTTCAGTTTGAAAGAATCTATCAATATCAATAGTGGAGTCATACATATGACACATAGTCCAAAGCGTGTATAGTTAAATACCAATGTCTTTGGACTTGCACTTTGAAGTAGATCAAATGTTTGGTGTTCTTTCAAATTCCTTTCTTTAGTAATCTCTTGGTGTAGTAAACATTTTACCTACATCAAATATTCACCCTTATCATGGAATTGTCCATGATCAAGCTACTGTTAGCTTGTAACGATGAATTCATGAGCATAATGTTGCTATCCAAAAACCTTTTGGAGGATTAGGACAACAAGTGTCTCCAACCTTTTTGCAAATTCTCATCAAATATGAGAACATGACTTTTGCCATATTATACTCTATCATGTTGCAACCAAAACTTCGTTTCAGATATCACAATATCTTCCACACATCATGGTTTCTGAAACAACTCTTTCAGATCCTAGATAACCTTGATATTAAGGGAATCCTTTGAATATCAAGAATCATGGATACAAACATGATACTTATATACTAACACTTGGAATTGTTACTCTTGATTTAATACTAATTATTAAACTTCATGGAGTAACCGGAACTTACTGAAAGTTTGCAATAGGACTTTTAAACTTTAGATTAACACTTAAAACAATACGATACCAGTTCGTAAAGTATTTAACCAGAATTCTATAGTTCTATCATCTCAATTATAACTAAGCGCAAGGTGGTAAACGGATGCCAATGACTACAACAACTATGCAAATTCACTTTGATTTAGTTTATGATAAATTGAGTTCTAATTAATAATTAAATTAATCTAGGTGAACTCCCACTCAAAACAATATCCCTCACATTGTTTTAGTGATCACACGAACCAAATCCACTACATCAACACCGATCATCACGAGAGCTGATATAGTTTTAATGGCGAACAATCATCATGTTCATCATATCTACTATATGATTCATGCTTTGCCTTTCGGCGATCCGTGTTCCTGAGGCCATGTCTGTACATGCTAGGCTCGTCAAGATCAAACCTTAGCTACCGCATAAGCAAATCTGGCTTGCTTACGTTGTATTCACCCGCGGAATCAAAGACACCCGATCATCACGTGGTGCTTCGAAGCAGCAAGCTTTGGCAACGGTGCATACTAAGGGTGAACACTTTAGAACTTGAAATTTATGTGCATGAGGGATCATCTTATAATGCTACCGTCGTCTACTAAGCAATACAAGATGCATAAAGGATTAACATCACATGCAATTCATAATATGTGATATGATATGGCCTTTCTTCTTTGTGCTTCCGATCTCCATCTTCAAGCACGAACATGATCTCCATCATCACCGGCATTGCATCAAGGTCAATGACGCTACTCCATGGTTGTCGTCCACCGGCTTCAACTATTACAACTACTTTGAATAGACACGCGGGTCTTAACATAAATTAAAGACAACCATATGGCTCCTGCCGGTTGCCAACTTACAATAAGGAACATTGCATACATCAAATATAATCACAATCATGGCCATATCACATCACTGCACACCCCTGCAAAACAAAGTTAGACGCCTCTACTTTCTTTGCATATTTTACGTGGCTTGGGGCTTTCAATAAGTGTCGTTCTAACTTACGAACAAGAACCACAACATTGATACTAGCATTGTTGATTACCCGTTGTAAATTGGATCTTAACTATGCTAGGAGAAACAGGCACCCGCAAAGCCACTTATGCAATACAAGTTGCATGTCAAACGTGGAGCAAGTCTCATGAACGATGTCATGTAAGGTTAGCCCGGGCCGCTTCATCCCAACATACCGCAAGATGCAAAGTACACAAAAAGCAATCGACAATAAAAGCATCAACGCCCACAATGACCATTGTGTTCTACTCGTGCAACAGATCTACATATAGACACGGCTCTGATACCACTGTAGGGGTTCGTAGCATGGAAAACAAAATTTTTCTATCGCATACAAACAAACAAGCCAAGATCTATCTACTAGATTGTAGCAACGAGTCGATAGGATAACTCACCCTCGAAGATTCCAAAGTGGTTAACGAGAGCAGATTCTCGTGGGTGATGTAGTCGTACTCTTTCCGATCTCAAGATCGCGTAGACGATCCTTCCAGCGCCACGTTCCGGCAGCGCTCCCGCAGTCGGTCACACGTTCGGTACTCGACGAAGACCTTCCTCTCCCTTGTTCCAGCAGGCAGCGGAGGTTGTAGCACTCTCCTCGCGATTCCGGCAGCACAACGGCGTGGTACCGGAGGTAGAGGGGAAATCCCGCAGGGCTTCGCCTTAAGCCGGTGCGAGTATGGTGGAGCTTATGAGAGAGGCTATTAGTGGTCTAGTAATTAGACACACCAATTAGAAGGCTCTAAACCAATTAGAAGGCTCTAAACCGAATAGCTCTAAACCGGGGTCTAGATCTAGGGTTTAGTTTAGAGGATAGGAACTTGTGTGTCTAGGAGGAGCCCTGCCCCTCCTTTTATGGGAGGGGGGTCTTGGCGCGCCAGGGGAGGGAGTCCCTCCCCAACTCGGCCTTGGGCTGGGCGCCGGCCTGGAGGAGTCCAACTCCTCCTCCAGGTTGGTTCCAACTCCTCTTGCTTGTTTCCCACAGTTTCTTGTTTTAGCCGTTTGACTTTCAAACTGGACATTTGACTTTTCTGTTTTAGGATTCAATTTAATCCTATATTTGGGACAGCAAGAACACTTAGTACATGATGCAATCATTCCAATATGTAATGACACATTCATGTACCCCTTCCCCCCCGGAGTGCCGAACAATCCGGAACCTTCTAGAATATCCCCGATGAAAACACCGGAATCATTCCCGAACTCCGAAACGGGACTTTCCTTATATGAATCTTATTCTCCGGACCATTCCGGATCACCTCGTGATATCCCGGATCCCATCCGAGACTCCGAACAACATTCGGTCTCTTTCTCATAATACCATAACTACTCAAACAACGTCGAATCCTTAAGTGTGTCTCCCTACGGTTCGTGAATTATGCGGACATGATCGAGACACTTCTCCGAACAATAACCAATAGAGGAATCTGGAAATTCATATGGCTCCCACATATTTCTACGATTACTTTGCGATCGAATGAACCACTTACATACGATACCAATTTCCCTTTGTCTCACGATATGTTACTTATCCAAGGTTATGATCGTTGGTATCTCTGCATACCTAGTTCAACCTCGTTACTGATAAGTACTCTTTTCTCGTTCCCGTGATATGTGATCCCTTGTGACCAAGTCACATGCTTGCAAGCTAATTGGATGACATTTCACCGAGAGGGCCCAGAGTATATCTATCCGTCATATGGATGGACAAATCCCACTCTTGATCCATGTGTTTCAACCAATACTTTCTGAACACTCAATGCCACCTTTATAGCCACCCTGTTACGGTGTGGTGTTTGATGACATCAAAGCATCCATCCAGAAAAGGTGATATGCATGATCTCATGGTCGAAGGAATTAGGTTACTATGTATCAGAAAACATATAGCAATTGAACTATTGAAATGACTTGATCTTTATGCTACGCTTATCTATAGGAGTATGTCCACCATATCATTCTCCTAATGATATGATCCTGTTGTTAATAACATCTCTATGTTCATGATCAGGAAACCATGATCATATATTAACCAACAAGCTAGTTTAACAAGAGGCTATACTAGGGACTCTTATTTTAGTTTACAAATCACACAAGTATTAAATGTTTCCGGTTAATACAATTATAGCATGGTATGTAAACATTTATCATAAGTGTGAAGATATGATAATAACCACTTTATTATTGCCTCTTGGGCATATCTCCAACATGTTCTTCCTCCTCACCCGCCACTAACCAAGCCCACCCTTCGCCGGCCGTTGCAGGCAGAATAACTCCGGCGTAATTCGCCTTAAACACGCGATGAATTAGCCCCCTGACCATGCTCGTTAAATCGCCTCTCCCTCCTCTCTCGTTCCCCTCTGTCTCCTCCCCCGAGCACGCCCCCAGGCCGCTCCAATTTCTCCCCGAGCCGCCTCTGTCCGACGAGCTGTCGCAGCGATTCCGGCCAACTCCGACCACCCCTCTGCCTCTACCTCACGCTAGTGGACTCCTCTCGACTCCACGCATCTCCTAGTACTCCTGGTTCGCCCGCGCGTGACCCAGAACACCGTCTTCGACAAGCTCGACTCGCCGCCACCGTCTGTCTGCAAACTCCGGCGACTCTTCTGGTAAGCACATGACTGCCCCGCGCCCTCTCGTTCACGCACACACCTTCGTCGTGTCTTGGCGCATCTGACCGTGCATTTCGTTTGCCTCTGAGTGATCCCTAGCTCCATCCTCGACGACGACTGAGCAAGGCCGAGGCGCAGCTCCACTCCGGCGAGCAATCAAGCTCACTCCAGTATGCCCCGCGATAAGAAGACACTACCTCGAGCTTCCCCACGTTCTTGCGAACTGGGTGAGCCTCCCCTTTTCCTCTCTCGCTTCCTATATCGCCGGCTCCGTCATCGACCGACCGCTCCGCCGCCGGTAGCCACCGCAGCGCCGCTAGCTTTAGGTCGAGCCTGCCGCAGCCGTTCGATCTGGATCGGACGCACTAGATAGATCACTTAACCGCGAAGAGGTACGCGCCCTGTGCCGTGCGATCTAACTTAATCCAACGCTCCACAGCCACGATCCGGCCGAACCGGTATCGACCAATGATATCACGCCGCGTGTCGCCTGTTAGGTTTAAAACAGAATTTGAAAACAGAAACTTTTACAAACTTCAAACCCTTGTAATTTTGGATCCACACGTCCAAAAATTACAAATTTTATGTCGTTGGAATCAGCAAGACAAACCCTAGCCAACCCTACCCTTAGTTTAGCAAATAGTATCTGTTAGCTTGTTTAACTTTGCAGATTCTTTTGTGTGCTTGCTAACATTAGAAAAATTGCTTAAAAATGTTTTTAGGGTTAGAACCTTTGCAAATTGGTTTGTTGTGACCTTACTGACCCTAGGAACCAACCCATAGTTTGGAAAATGATTTTGGAAAAGAATAGAATGGATTAATTGGTATAGTCCATTTCTAGCTAACTAAAAACTATAGTTTTGGTTATGAAAATGTTTTTGAGTGAAAACTTTGGAGAAAATGGTTTAGACCAAACCTACGGACCCAAACACCAAGTTTTGCAATAGCAACTCCTTTGGTGAAACAAAATAAGGAATCTTTGATTTAAAACCATTTCTAGTCAAATAGAATGTGATTTCTTATCAAAAATGATTTTGGAAGAAAACCTTTGGAAATTGTTTTGTTTTAGACTCACTAACCCCAAACCCCAAGTTTTGTGATAGAAAACATACTTGGTGAACCCTATAGGTTAAGGCCTTAGGAAAAATATTTCTTCACCCCATAAAATAACACTTTGTTTTGAAAATGGTTTTGAGGTGAAACCTTTTGCTAACAACTTTGCCACTTTGGTAAATGACCAATTTGGATCTTACAAAGTTTAGGAATCTAATAGAGACCCTCTTGCAAATGACTTTGCCACTTTACAAAATGACCATTAGATGTACCCAAAAGTCTATGACCCACTAGGAACCACTTTTTCAAACAAAGCAAAGCTTGGCATGCTTACATGCATTTCTTGACTTTGTTATTTTATGTGTGTTGTTTTGCTTGATTGGTAGATTGAGTTGTACCTTGCTTGATTGATTTGTAGTAACTTGAAGAGTGTGATTGTTGCAAGGACAAGGAGTGAACCTATACCCTCTACCAAAAAGGCAAGTGATGCTTCATATCATTATCCCATTATTTTCACTATGCATTAGTGTTTTTGCTAAGTAAAACTTGCATGGTTTTTATTTTGCTAAGTATAGATCTTGCTATGGGAAAACCTAGTAGATGAATCCTTAGTAGGATTTTCCTAAGTTAAGAATCCTATTACTATCAAGCTTAGCCTAGCTAATAGAAAACTTGGGTGGTATATATTCACTATGGAAAAATCTCTAAGTCTGAGGACTTATGTTTTTGATTAATAAAACAACTAAGTTAATGAATCACCTGGGTGGAAATGGAAGGAATGGTTTATGTTGAGTGGTTCACAAGGCCATGGACTTGGCTTGTGTATCTCACTTGTGGATGGCCACCCAGGAACAAAGAGATTTGAGATGTCAAATGTTGAGAAGCTTCAAGTGCAACCACTTGGCAATATGGGCTCTGCCATGATCATAGGTTGCAAGAACTTAGCCATATGGACAGTGGGTGGTAGTGTTGATAGGTTGGAGCGCGTCCATGATGGTCTAAGGGAAAGCTTCTGAAAGATCTTGTCTTGGGAAACCAAGTCTTGTGGGGAAAGTGCACCACCTCTGCAGAGTGTAAAACCTAAGTACTTAGCCATGTCCCTGGTAAAGGACAATTTGAGCATCAAGACATGGAAGCAATCAAGAATCTCATCACTCCAATTTCTAAATAAAATTTGTGGGTGAACAAGGGTTGTGTGAAATTCTTCAATCTTTGATGGAGAGATGGCTTGGTACAAGGATCTTGAAATCATTGATTGAGGGAAATTGTTTTTGCCAAGCAAATCTTCAGTCTTTGATTGGTAGATGCCCTGAGTGGATCTCCAGTCTTTGATTAGTAGATGTCTTGGAAAGTTTTTGCCAAACAAAACTTAGTATTTTCAAAATGATAGGAAAAAATCTATTTTGAGCAATGCAAGCCTCAACTCCACTTAGCCAAAATGCATATAGATGATAGACTCCACTATACTACCAAAGTATCACTTGCCAATACAATTCCAATGTATTGACCCTTGTGGCTGTAACTTGTAATGTTGCAGGTTTGATTGATTTAGTGAAGATTGATTGATTAGGATTACAAAGTCTACAACCGACATCTGCCTGTGGCACTTTGAAGATGAAGGACCCAATACTTATAGTTATTCCGCTGCAATGTAATGTAAATAGCCAATGAGCTATGTTTGATGTAATAAAATTATTTTATTCCTGGTTATAAAGTTGTATTATGACCTTTGTTTCTTGATATTACATCTAAACTGTGGATGCTAGCTATTGATCCAGGGACTAGCATTGTAAACACAGGGGACCCTACCTTATTAAAGGCAGGGGATGCTACAGATGGTATCAGAGCATTGTGTTGCCTGTAGGATTTGTAACCCTAGGATTGGACAAAAACCCTTAGAAAAATAGGAATTGTATTTGTTCAAAAACTTATTTACAAAACAATCTTGTAAACTCTTTCCTCAACCATTTTTGTTTTCAACTCTACTTCTCTTCTACTTCAAAACTTGATGGAAAAGCCTACCCCATGACCAAAGACTACACTATGTGCAAAGGACTTCTTCAACACTTTCAACTCTAATGACTTCAACATCTTCAGCATAAACACCAAGGACATCCAACTTGGAAACCATTAAAGACTACAAGTAAGACAAGAAATGTTACTCAAGACTTGAAGACTAAGGAAACACAACTTAGAAGAAACCATGAACACTTTTGAAGATTTGTGACCAAGACACAAGAATTCTCCAAGGATACAAGATCTCAATCAAGAAGAATCAACCAAGAAGGATGGAAAGATCACAAGTGAACCATATAGATGGACCACCATATTTTAGTTAAGTCAAACCCACCAACTTATGTGGTGTAACAAAAATATTTTGTTGCCTAAGTATGTGCTTGAACTTTGTTTGAGTGGAGTGTTTGTTTGTGATTGCATGCACATTGCTTGTGTGAATTGTGATGTGTGTGATTAGGATTGATTCCTTAGAAAAATCTCTTGCCTAATCTAATCCCTACCCAACCCAAACAGATGACTACTCCAAGAGACTCCAACATCAAGGATGGTGACAACAACAACAACAACCAAGAGGACAGCATGAAAGAGCTCATAGCAACCCAACACCAGTTGAGCCAAGAGACAACTCAGCTTTTAGCTAACAACAATGGATTAGACCCTGCCATACAAAGGATTTTGAAACTTCAGTCCCAATTGATTCAAGGATTGGTTACTCAATCAACATGAGAGAAAACTTTTCCCAAAGAGCTAATGACAACAAGGATGACAAGGATGTTATTCTAGAAGGAACCCAAGTTAGCAATACTTGTGAAGTCAAGGATCATGCACCCAAGGAACATGAAGATAAATGCCCCGAGAAGAGAGAAAGATCTCCCACTTATGAAGAACATGAACTAGAAGAACTCCTAGCTTTGGAGAGACCCAAAAAGAAGAAGAAGAAATGCCCCAACCCTAGCAAGAAGGATATTACCCAAGAGCAATGTTACACTTGCAAAGAGACGGGACACTATTTCAATGAATGCCCAGAAAAGAAGAAAAGCCAAGAAGACAAACAAAGGCTAGTAAAACCCAAGATGAGGAAGGATATTAGCCAAGTGATGTGCAAACACTGCAAGGAGTTAGGACATTATGCATCATATTGTCCAGAGAAGCCACCTCAAGACCTTAAGCTTATAACCTATTTCAAATGCAAGGAACTAGGCCATTATGCAAACAATTGTCCAGAAAAGTTGAACAAGTCTATGGAGAAACTCAACCTTGGCCCATGAGTCAAGTGGGAAAACAAGGGCACTATGCAGAAGTTTTCCAAGAAGAAGTTTTCATCAAGATTCCAAGCAAGCCAAGATGTAGTTTAGTTGGAAAAATTTTAAGGGTGGTAGTACCCTAGCTGTTTTGAGCCAACTTGTAACCCTAGCCTCCCCAAATCTCGAGGACGAGATTTATTTTAAGGGTGGTAGCCTGTCACATCCCAAGATTTTCCAAATCTTGTAATGTGAAAATTAAATAAACAAAATAAATCTTTGTTGAAAATCAGGGTGAAAAGAAACTTTTGTTTCTAAAAGGAAACTGAAATCCCATCTTGAACAAACTTTGGCTAAAGTTTGAATTCAACAAATCCAAATCAAGGGAAATGCATTCCTCAATGAATGTATCTGGAAATTTAAACACTTGGAAAATAAATCCAAATCCCTAAACCCTAATGGAAGGAAATCATTTTCCAGAGTTATCCCCAAATCTATGGATTTGATCCATACCAATTGGTGAACAATTAATCCTAAAGGGATTTATAAAGATACACATTCATCAAAGGAAAATAAATTGTTTTGGAAATACTATTTGGATCTTTTAATAAAAGACTTTGTTTTCAAATGAAAAGGTGAGCCAAATTAATTTTGGCCAAACTCTTGTAATAAAATATTTTGTTTTGATAAAATGAGTAAAAGTTTATTTAAATAAAATAATAAGGATTTAAATATCCAATTTTATTTAAGTAAAGGCTTTTCCCATTTTAAATGAACACCAAGTATTTTATTACTACTTTGAAATCTTTTATTAAAAGGTTTTGCTTTGATTAAAATGAGTAAAGGATTATTTAAATAAAATAATAAGGATTTAAATATCCAATTTTATTTAAGTAAAGGCTTTCCCATTTTAATTAAAACACCAAAACTTATTTATTTATTTAAATAATTTTCCAAGTATTCTTTTATTTTTCAAGTAAAACCTTCTGGTTTGGTTTTGAAAATAATTGGATTTCAAATGGAAATTTTATTAAATAAATCAAACACTATTAAATAACTAAAGATCCATTTTATTTAATTATTGAATGGATCCTAAAAATAAATAAAAATATTAAATTATTTTTGAGATTTGGATTATGTTGACAAACAGAACCAAATTCAAAGTGTAAAGTTGAGTGTTTGTTTGAATTGATTTGAGTGTTGTTTGAATTGTTTGAATAATTGTTTGAATTCAAAACAGAAAAAGAAATAGAAAAAGGAAAAAGAAGCAGACAGAAAAAAATAGGAAAAGGACAGCCCAGCCCAGCAACCCACTAAGGCCCAGCAGCCCAATATCTCCTCCCCGCAGAGAAAACGGTTGACACCGATTAACTGACCCGCTAAGTCCCTGACCGGTGGACCCAACTCCCTTTCCTCCTCTAACGCTGACAAGATGGCCCCACTTCACTGTTCTTCCTCCTCACCCGCCACTAACCAAGCCCACCCTTCGCCGGCCGTTGCAGGCAGAATAACTCCGGCGTAATTCGCCTTAAACACGCGATGAATTAGCCCCCTGACCACGCTCGTTAAATCGCCTCTCCCTCCTCTCTCGTTCCCCTCTGTCTCCTCCCCCGAGCACGCCCCCAGGCCGCTCCAATTTCTCCCCGAGC